>OX422210.1:665272242-675272242 GCA_949130495.1 Sambucus nigra | reverse complement strand
CTTAAACAAGTGCCTCAGTAGGGTGACGTCTCTTTGAAGACCAAAGGCTATCACGTATGCCCTGCGAACATCCCCCCGTAGTTCGGTAATCTCCCTAGCTGAACCACTATCATCAGTCCCATCTCGCCTCCTGATCGATGAAGAGGAACTACGTAAAACTTGAGGGGAAATACTCGACGAATTCTCCCTAAGGCGCGAGACTTACCTCCTTAAAGCATCATTCTCCTGTTGAAGGATCTCTCCAACTTGATTGATCTCAGAATCATCCAGAAGCTTAGCCTTCAGAGCATCCATTTCTTTTTTAACAGAAGCACCGACCTCCTCCATCTCCTCAAGCCAACCTTTCAACTTGGCAACAGGCTCTGACTGGTCTTTATAGTCCTGATTCCTCGATCTAAGAGACATATAATTTTTTACAAAGGAATGATGAAATCGGTTGCTCATATCGGCACTAAAAATTTGGCCTAAGCGAAATGTAATAGGAATATATTCCTCAAGATTGATAAACTACAAATCATACAAGCATCGAGAATAAATAAATCACTATATGAAAAGGAACAGAACTTCATTTCATTAAAACAAAAATAGTTCAAGTACATCGGCAAGAAAAAAAAGAGAACAACAAAAATGTAAGAAGTATAAAATCCCCCTAAGAAGACTAGCTGGCAACCTCAGTCTGCTCTAAGGATGTTGGTTATTTCCTCTTATTCGCAATAGTCACCATTCCCTTATCAAGGGGAGCATCAGTAGCAGTGGTTGGAATAGCTGGAGCATCTTCACTGGTAGCAGGAGGAGGCATTCCCTCTATAATAGGTTTCGGGCCAGGGTCATGCTCATCAAAGAGAGGAGAATCAATATCCACCTCAGCGGTGAGCAAAGCCCTGTCCCAACCTTTCTTGAAGTTAAAACGACTGATGTAGCCAAATTGAGCCTCAACATCCTCATATACTACGAGCCACCCAGCATTGTAAGAGCTATCCTTAATGGTGGCAGCCTCAGATTCCATCTTTTTTGGTCTTCTCAGCTAGCTCTTTATTCTCCTCAACCACCACCAGCTTGCTCGTATAGACCAAGTCATAGGACTGCTTCAGATCCTCCATCTCCTTAGACGCTGCCTCTTTTGCTTTGTTAGCTTCTACCAAGGCAAGGTCGGAAGACTTCTGAGCAACACTAGTAGCCTTTAGGCTCGCCTCTAGCTCAGCATTTTTCCTCGCCAGCTCATAACGGCTGCGACAAAGGACGGTAAAATCAGACACAAACTGCAGAGAGAAAGAAAACATCAGCGAAGAAGGTATTGAAAAGAAAACTACAAGAGTAGAGAAGTAAAAGCAGACTTACCAAGGTTAGACCCTGATTTGCCTTTAGGGCTAACTGATCGGTCCCTATACTTGACAACCTCTGGTGATCTGCTGGCAAGACTGCTCCCTCGAGCACCGCCGGAGCCAGCTGAGGGGCAAGAGCGACAGAAACCCCCTCAACTAGGGCAGACACGGGCACCAAGGACTGCCCTATTTTTATCCTCACTTCTTACCTCCTCCTTTCTTCTTCTCTCTACTTATTCTCCCTCTCAACCCTCTTCCTCTCTCCTTCCTTTTTTCTCTCTCTCTCTCTCACTAACGCCTCCTCTTTATTCTTCCTCTCCCTTTAATGAGTCACAGTCTGGGAACCATTGTAAGTATTCCCACTTCCAGACTTCTGCTTCTTCAACCTGCGAGCGAGAGAAACATTGTCCTCATCATTATCATTGATTAAATTCTTCCTAGGAGGAGCTATAGTCTCTTCGCTGGAGTTATCTAAATCCTCCAAACTCTCTGAATTCTCTGAACCCTCCTCCGAACTGAAAGATCCCTCACCACTCGAACTATCCTCATTATAATTTCCCTCAACACCATCTATGTTAGCCCCTGCATTGTCTTCACTAAATCCACTATCCTCCTCGTCTAATTGAATTGGCTCAGTGGCGACCCTTATATGATATTGAGGTGAGGAATGCTATCAGTAGGTCGGGCGATGATGCTGGTCCCGATGTTTTTATATTCTAAAAGGAACGCAGTTGATCGCGGATGTTCGCCTTCCGCCAAAGATTCCCTTATCTTTCAAGCTTTTATCAACACAGCAGCTGGAATTTCGTGGAGAGCAGGTTCCGAGTTCTTTATCTTCGCTGAAAAGGAAAAAAGGGAAACATAAGAGAAAGAATATACTAACAAGAAATCAACAAGCAGAGCAAGAAAAATATCTACCTATATACTCCTCCCCATAGAAGGGAATCGTAGGTCCCCTGTACCTAGTCCCCTCAGTCTAAGGAGGGAACTGCCAGTTCCTGGCAATAAAACCTTCGTGCCAATAGTCCTTATGGGAATCAGGTAGATTGACTACTAGCACCCTGTCAGGACTCCTAGCTTTCAGATAAAGGAGACTAGAGCTCATTCGAGAAAAGGTATAACAGTAACAGATTTTAGGAAGACCTAAATTAGTGCCATAGAGCTGATTGATCCTATGTATGCTATTAATAATCTTCCAAACGTTTGGAGAACATTGGGAAGGAACTATACAGAAATAACTAAAGAAATGCAAAAATAAGCAATTAGGAGGAAAGGTTAAACCCCCTTGAGACAAGAGGGGAACATGAATCCAATGTCCGTCCTCACTGTCTCGAACATTGCGAGGAACATGCGCATATTCAATGTCCACCCAGCTAGGGATGTTGTAGAACTCCCTAAACTCAGCTAGTGATCTATTACCTATTCTTGCCATGAAAAAAAACTAACGGTAATAGAAAAGAAATTACAACAGAAAAGAAAGGAGAAGAAGTTCGGAAGACTTACGAAATGAAAATCAGCTTGAGACAATGTGAGACCACAACCAAGGAAGATGGAAAGACAAGGAAAATCTCAAAGATGAAGGGAGAGACTTGGAAGTGAGAAGACGCAGAAGGAAGCAAGAGATATCTCGAGAGTGCAAAATTTTTGAAGTGACGTCAGAAATGGCTCCTTCAAATAGTTTTAAACCCTCTCAATGATGACGCACGGAGAATGAAGTAGATATGCCGCCTAAATCCCTTAGGAAGAGACGTTTCACTCCCTAAAGCATCACTCAATTCACCAAAATTCCATCAGAGCTATTATTTAAAATTATTGAGCCCAAATTGTGACCCAAAATTTTTAGGGGCAATTGTGGGTACCTCATCAATTTTCGTAGGCCCAAAGAAGTAGTCGAACTAAGCCCTATTGAAAATAGGGAGAGCCTGGCCCAAACTCCAATGCCTCGTAAATAATTAGTTAGCAATAACCCATCATGTTCCTAAAATCTCTCACGAGATATTCTAGGGATAGTGGGCTAGCGTGGGAGTGCCCAATACTCCCATTCTCCAAAGTGTAACTGTATATATTGTATCCCTAGCCCGGGGTAAAGGGTATGTAATCAAAAGCATTCCCTAGAGAAAAGAGAGATATAAACAAGGAGCACCACCGTGGACGTATGCAATTTGCCGAACCACGTATATCTTGTGTTCTGTGTGATCGTGATTATTCTTATTTCAGTTCTTTATTTTCTTGGTGATTGCATTTACTTATAATTTGTGTTGAGATTTATTGTCACCACAATCACTTAGCCTAATTTTAGGATTATGGGAATATTAAGGGTTATTAGATGAGGGAGGCAACCATTTTGACTATTCCAAATTACTTAGGCTTGAGAGAGAGGCAAAAGAGAAGGGAAATTCAAGAGAAAACCCAAGAACATCATTTCGGGAGGAGATTAGACAATTTCAGGCCTTGGATCATTGCGTAGAGGATCTTAAGAAGCAAAATCAGAATTCTCTGCAGTTAGAGGCAAGTATTAAACTTGCTTTAATATTTTATGATTTGTCTTGAATTCATATTATAGTTGGTGAAAAATGTGAATTTTTGGGTGGGATTCACATGTGAAAAGGGGATTTTGGGATTTAAATCATTGTGGAGTAAATTGAATCAAATCCCATGTTAAATCCGATAGGATTTGAAATATGAAGATGTGATCTTTAAGAACAAGTACATGAAATTATGAAATCTTGAATAATGATTAAGAAATTTAACGGTTCTTGAATAAATTATTGAATCCCATGAATTCATTGACTATCATTGAATAAATTATTGAATCCCATGAATTCATTGACTATCAGATGAATTCGAAAGTGTGAATGAATATGATTGGGTTTAGAATTGGCGGAGAGTAAGAATCTTAGGTTAGAATAAGGATAAAGATTGAGATTATTAATGGGGAATTAAGGAATCCCGTTAAAAAGTAACAAGAACACTGTCATAATCGAATCAATTCAGCCCTAAAGGGGGAATCGATTTGGCAGACGAATCAATTCGGGCCTGGAAGCCGAATCGATTCGGACCTACTGTGGGAATTAGTTTGGGTTGTTTGGATTTTCTGGGAACCATTTGCAGTTTTGGTGAATATATAGGGTCCGTAACAATGATTAGGACTTCTGGAAATTGGGTGTGTAATTATTGCCTTGGGTTAATCGAGAATAAATCCAAGGTGGAATTAGGAGTGATTAGGATGAATGACTCTCAAAAATAGATACACGAATTTGATTGGGAATTCAGATGGAATTGGGATACAATCTAGTTTGACAAGGCTTAGTGTCCAGAATAATTAATATAATTGTGAATTAAAAATAAGTAAGGTATTACTCAAATATATTTGGGAGTCGAGATTAGACTCGGGATTACGGGCTAGTTCTACAAGGGACACAGGCTCTCTAGAATAATTAATATAATTGTGAATTAAAAATAAGTAAGGGATTACTCGTATATATTTGGTAGTCGGGATTAGACTCGGGATTACGGGCTAGTGCTACAAGGGACCTAGGCACGATTAGCCGATTTTTATTGTGTGTGTGTGTATATATATATACACGAGTATAGAGACGGTATATATATGTGTGAATATATATGTTTGTAAATTATATAGATGAAACATAGATACTCTAGGGGAATGCTATTGGTGGAGGTTGTGTGTACTGATCGGTCTACCTCGTATTGACCAACAAGTGTAGGAATTATTCCCCAGGTCATCGGTCTGTCGCACGACCACCCTATGTGAGTTTTGAGTCCAATAGGGTAATGCGGTATGGTTATGACCCATTGATGTATGACTATGACGGCCTCTAGTTTTATGTTATTATTTGGATTCGGTGGCGTGATTCCAATCCTGTGTCTCAGCATGCTAGAGTTTGCATCCGCGAGGTAATGCTAACAGTGGTGCGATTATTAGAATTTGCATTAGCGAGGTAATGCTCGGAGTGGTGCGATTATTAGAGTTTGCATCCGCGAGGTAATGCTCCGAGTAGTACGGTTATATGCATATAGAGAGCGATATATATGTATTTATACTTGATCTGATAAAAAAATAAATATATAAGTGTGAACAAAATATATACGAGTATATGAAACTAATGTGTGAATGTTGACTTAATATCTAGAATACTGTTATGTGAATTGATAAATTATAATTGAGGATTATAATAATAAAGCGGATGCGAAAGATAACTGAGAATTTAAAGTGAAATAATGTATATTAACATTGGGTAGTGTGGGTACCTCGATTAAACATTCCGGTCCAGATAAGTAGCCCGCTTCACTCTGGCCCAAAGTCTGTAGGCCACATGCATAACTAATTCAGTTATGACCCATTCAACCCCTAAAATCTCTCATGAGATATTATAGGGAGTTATGGGCTAATGTGGAGGAGTCCAACACCCCCACTCTCCGAGACACAACATGTAAATATTAAACCCTCAGCCCAGGGCAAAGGGAATGCATTTTTCTGTAAACACTCCTCGGAGTAAAGAGACATAAAATACTGAGAGAACCACTATGGACGTAGGCCTTCTTATCGAACAACATAATCTTGTGTTGTGTGTGATTGTTATTATTTCAAGTTCTTTATTTGTTCTGGTGATTGCCTTTGCTTATTATTTTGTGTTGAGTTTAATTTTCACCACAATTGGCGTCGTCTGTGGAAAACGTTTATTTTCCTTTAAAAAGGCCTTCACTAAAAAGAATTTGGAATGTCTGGTCACAATAGCAATGCCCCTCAAGCAGGGGATATTCAAGAACAACCTGCCCCTCGTAGGATCAGATCTGAATCCCGATGTTCAAATCCTAGGGCTCGCCCGAAAAGGTAAGCTTCGGAGGAAAGCCAAGGACCAGACAGGTCCACACAAGTCTCCAGGCTAATCGACGCCTATGAGTCCAGGCTCCAAGAGCAAGAGGAGGCCACTCACAAGAAAGAAGCTGAGAATGCTCGTCTCAAGAGAAGACTGAAGAAAATAGAGAGAGAACTCCATCATAGCACCAGGCAACGTCAATATCACACTCCTAGCCCTCAGGCAAGCAAGTCTTGCAACCAAGGAAGGAGACCTAGACGTGGATCTCAAAGATTTGAGGAACACATATCAGATGATGACTTGCCCAAACAACAACAACCAGCTTACCATTACAGGAGCCCGGGTCGAGGAAATGATGACATACGAAATTTGGTCCGGAGAGAAATAGATAACACCCAACGCATTGGGGTGCCACATCGACTAGAGAGGTAGCCAGGTGAGCTATCAGGACCCAGATGAAATCCCTTTTCTCAAGGGAGATAGAAGAAGAAGCCCCCAAGAAGTTCGTGATGCCTAGATTCAAGATCTACGATGAAAAGACTGATCATATTGACCATATTAGGAAGTACAGGAAGGCCATGACCCTCTAGAACAATAAGGACACATTAATGTGCTGGATATTTCCCTCAAGCTTGCACAATGTGACCTATAAGTGGTTCGAGAAACTCCATCACAGATCCATCAAGAGCTTCGAGTCCCTGGCAGAGCTCTTCACAACTCGCTTCATTACAAGTAGCTCCCATCTGAAGAGGATGGATGCCTTGTTGACAATGAAAAAAATGCCTTAGGAGAGCCTCAGAGACTATATGAAAAGATATTAGGAGTTATTCAATGAGGTCAAGGACTGCTCGGAGCAGGTCGCTATGGCATCCTTTAAAATTGGCCTACCCAGCTCCAATTTCTTGCACCAGTCCCTCACTAAAAAGGAGGCCACGACCATTAATGACCTAATGGCTCGTATTGAAAAATACACCAAAATTGAGGATGTGACCCGCCTCATTGCAGGGGAGAATGATCACGCCATGTTCTGCGATAAGAGCAGTGATAAAGCTGAGAAACAAAAGAAAGGAAGCAAAACAGGGGCAAGAGTGGCCCCAAGAGCGGGAACAAAAATGATGCTTTAAAAGCATTTCAGGCAGTGAACACTGTTTTTAAAGAACTAGTCTATAAGATTCTAGCAAAGATCAAGGACGATCCGTTCGTGAAGTGGCCCCGAAAGATGGGAAGAGACCCCTTAAAAAGGAACAACGCACTGAGATGTGCTTTCCACAAAGAAGGTGGGCACAAAATTGAGCACTGCAAGGCCCTCAAGCCTCACCTTGAAGAGTTAGATCAAACTAGATATTTGAATGAATTTGTGGAGAAGAAGGAAAAAAAGGTCACTGCTAATGGAGACCCGGGCCTGACAACGTGCTCGAGGAGGATGTCATCCATGAGTTCGTAGTGATTCACGGGGCATCGAATCTAAAGCAGATTCAAAGAAACTCATCTCGGATGGAAGTCAAAAAGCTTACGATAGTAATGCAAGCTTTTCAAATCGATCCAGCTAAGACGCAGGCAGGAAAGCGTCGGTGAACAGATGACGTCGATTACAGTAAACACATTGTGTTCATGGATGAAGACCTAGTGGGAGTAAGGACCCCACATCATAATGCCTTGATCATTACACTCAAGATATCTAACTACGATGTCGATAAGTTACTCGTCCACCAGGGTATCTCATCCGAAGTAAGGTATCTCAACCTATTCAAGAAGTTGAAGTTAAGCGTCAGCGACTTAAAGGAAGCCACCATTACTCTAGTTAGCTTCGTCGAAAAAGTGACCATCCCTTTGGGAAAGATTGTACTGCCAGTAAGGGCGGGAAGTGTCTCCAAAATGATCGAATTTCTGGTGGTCGACATTGACTTACCCTACCGGTCCATCCTTGGCAGAGGTTGGCTACATGCGATGAAGGTCGTCCCCTCTACCTACCACCAGAAACTCAAATATGTGACTGAGCGAGGAGTGATGGAGATCCATGGAGATGAGGCAATGGTGAGAAAGTGCCTTATAGCAGCCATCCCCCAAAGATGATAAAGAAGGTCGAGAAAGCCAAGGAGAAGGTTGAAGAATAGGAAAGTTTGATACCTTCCAAATAGAAGCTAAAATATGGAAGACCTGGAGTGGAGGAGACCAGGCTCCTCCCCTCTGAGCAGGTCATTGAGAACTTGGAGGAAGTTGCAGCCAGCGGCAACAAGAAATATAGGATGTTCTTAATCGAAGCCTCTCTTACAGATCGATAGAAGAAGGAACTAATAGTACTTTTACATAATAACTTGGATGTTTTCACATGGAAACCCTACGAGTTGCCTGGATTGATCCCAGTGTGGTTTGTCATCGGCTGCACGTTGACCCGACTTTCAAGTCGATCGCGCAAAAGGCACAGCGAACTGCACTCGAGAAGGCCAAGGTTATAGAGAAGGAAGTGGAGAAGCTGTTGGATACAGGATCCATATGGGAAGTTCAATTCCCTAAGTTGTCTAACCCAGTAGTGGTCCCAAAAATTAATGAAAAATGGGAGTTTGTATTGACTTCACCGACCTTAACAGAGCGTGACCTAAAGACAGTTTTCCTCTCCCAAAGATTGACCAGTTGGTGGATGCCACAGCAGCTCATGAAAGAATGAGTTTCCTGTACGCATACTCTGGGTATCACTAAATCCCTCTACACGAACCAGATCAAGACAAGACAGCATTCATCACCACCATCGGGTTGTATTGTGGTCATGCCCTTTGGGCTAAAAAATGCAGGAGCAACCTACTAGAGATTGGTCATCAAAATGTTTAAAGACCAAATAGGAAACACCATGGAGGTTTACATCAATGATATGCTTGTCAAGAGAAGGCATAAAGAAGAACACCTCTCAGACCTATCAAGGACCTTCAAAATCCTCAGGAAATACCAAATGAAGCTTAATGCAAGTAAGTGTTCCTTCGGTGTCCAGTCAGGAAAATTTCTCGGGTACTTGGTTAGTAAGAGAGTCATTGAAGCCAACCCGAACTAGATTTATGCCATCGATAGGGTGCAACCCCCTTCGTACGATAAGAGACGTGCAAAAGCTCATAGGAATACTCGCCGCCCTGAATCGATTCATCTCAAAATCATTCGAAAGGTGTCAACCGTTATTCTAACTTTTGAAGAAAAGAAAAAATGTAGAGTGGAATGAGGATTGCTCGAAGGAACTAGAAGGACTCAAGGCTTACCTCAGTACACGTTCGTTGCTTGTAATCCCTCGTGAGAATGACTCTAGATACCTATACCTTGCAGTTTCCAGTCACGCTGTAAGTTCTGCACTAGTATGCGAAAGAACGGGGATCTAACACCTAGTCTATTATGCGAGTAAAACTCTATTGGACACCGAACAGCGGTACCAATCACTAGAAAAGCTAGCCTTTGCACTAGTGGTAGCCTCGAGGAAATTGAAACATTACTTTGAAGATCACTCCATCATCATCCTTACATCTCACCCCCTTAAAGCGGATATGTCCGAAAGACTATCAAAGTGGTCAGTCGAGCTCGAGCGATTTGACATCCAGTTTCAGCTAAGGAATGCAATCAAGGGACAAGTCCTCATCGACTTCATCGCAGAATTTATATGATAACATCCTTGCGACCTACTTCAATGAATTGGTCAAAGGGAAAACCCCTCGGCACAAGGTGTTTAGCGATTGTCCATTGACGGAGCCTCCAACTCTAAAGGGGCGGGAGTGGGCATCGTGCTGGTTACCCATGAAGATGCAATCCTTGAGCAAGGAATCGGGCGTAGATTTAAAGCCTACAATAACGAAGCGGAGTATGAAGCACTAATAACAGGCCTACAGAAAGCACAGGCGCTGAGGGGAAAAGCAACTCCAAGTGTTTGACGACTCACAGCTGGTCTCCAACCAGATAAGTGGAGAATTCAACGCTAGGGATGATAGAATGGCGGCCTACCTTGCCATAATAAAGAAATTAATGTCTAACTTTGAACAGGTCAGCATCCAATAGTTTCCTAGAGGACAAAATAGCCATGTTGATGCTCTAGCGGCCTTGAGCTCAGCGATCAATTCTGACTTGAAGAGAATTATTTCGATCGACTTCCTTGCCCAGCCAAGCATTACCCATATCGAGAAACTGCCAAACATAGGTCATGTTCTCCAGATTGAATCAGCCCCCAGTTGGATGGACCCCTTAAGGGATTATTTGAAATGTGGTTCCCTACGAAACGATAAGAAGGCCGCTCATCAGATAAGAGTCAAAGTTGTTCTCTTTCACTTATCTCCTGAGGGAAAACTGTATAAGAGATCTTTCACCGGTCCTTACCTCCAATGCGTTCACCCGAAGGACGTCAAGCAAGTTCTGCATGAGCTCCATGAGGGAATCTATGGGATTCATGTTTGGGTAGGTCGCCTACTTTTTGATCAATGAAGAAAGGCTACTGGTGGCCGTACATGTAGAAGGATTCTCAGATATATGCTCATAAGTGCGAAAAATGTCAACTTCACGCTCCTATGGTTCACCAACCGGCCAACGACCTAAAGTCACTTACTAGCTTATAACCTTTCGCCCAATGGGGAATCGACATCGTAGGCCCTCTTCCTACCATTGTCGATAATCACAAGTATTTATTGGTCGCGACATACTACTTCACTAAATGGATAAAAGTAGAGCCGCTGGCAAACATCAGAGACGCGGATATGATAAGATTCATATGGAAGAACATTATCACCCACTTCGGGATCCCCAGGACCATCATCACTGACAATGAAACCCAGTTCAAAAATGGCCTCTTCCAGTGTTTTTATGACGACCACGGGATCAGGCACCATTTTAGCTCGGTGGCATACCCTTAGAGCAACAGACAAGATGAAGCTTCCAATAAAATAGTGATTGATGGATTGAAGAAGCGATTAGAGCGAGCCAAAGGGGCGTGGGTGAGCGAGCTGCCACACATCCTATGGGCTTACCGCACTACCCCACGACGAGCAACCGGGGAAACACCATTCTCATTGACATATGGTATGGAGGTAATCATTCTCTTGGAAGTTATCCCCCTACCATGAGGTTTACCCTGGTCGACCAAGGCCAGAACGATATAGCATTGCTCATTGAACTTGACCTAGCTGAGGAACGAAGAGAGCTGGCTCTAGTAAAACTAGTAGGTTATCAGCAATAGCTAGCAAAGTACTATAACAAGAAGGTCAATCCGAGAGCATTCCAAGTTGGGGACTACATCCTAAGGAAAGTTCTTGGCAGCGCACTGAAACCATCGGATGGAAAATTAGGACCAAACTGGGAAGGACCATTTAAGGTGGTAAGGGACAACCTATAAGGAGCCTATCACTTAGAAATGTTGGAGGGCAGGGAGATCCTCGAGCTTGGAACGCAACCAATTTAAATAAATTCTACTTCTAGTTTTCCGTGTTGATCTTTTAACCCAATGTTGGAATTTGCAATTCATTTCTGATCATTAAAAAATTATTTGGCAGTGGCATTCTATGAAGTGTTTATTTTTTCTCAAATACTTTATAATTTATGCACCTTTTCCAAGTTACAGGCTCTCTTCTTAACATATAAAAGCAGGGTATTACCCTCCTCAGTTTTTCGCCGTCAAATACAAATAACCTCCTAGTATTGCCCCTGGAAATATATGAAGCCCTATAAGGGACCCTTAGTCAGCACGACCAGCTCAGGCTGGTCACCAAATAATGTTTGGCTTAAAAAACCTACTCGGATAGAACATCCAACACCAGGTGTGTTCGTGTTATTGGCACACTTAGGCCTAAGGGAATGTGACGACACAACCTAAAAGGTAAAGTGAGGCAGAATGGTATCTTATAAACATACTGGACTGGGGGGATAATCACTCAATAAAACAACTCTGCCTATATCAAATCTAGTCGGCTAAGAAGAGCCCAAGATAGTCGAACAAGAAATCAATGAAGTAAAAAATACACAACATATGTTTAGTCAGCGAATCGCCCAAAACATAATTATTTTATTACATCATTACATATACAAAGAGTTACTTGTGTTGAATAAAATAAATCCTAATGAGGATTAGGTATCCGAGCAAGATATTCAGCCACTTATGCTCTTCGGCCATCATCTGGGTGAGGAGTTAATTCCTCCGCGACATCATTTGAATCTGATTTCAATAGCTGCCTTAGGATAGCATCTATGGGGACCCACTGATCATCCCTCCTGAATGGGTTAGGCATCAAAGTTGAGGGGGAGATCTCATGACGATACCATAAGACATAGTTCCTAAGGAGCTACAACTCCCTAAGAGCACTCAACCATCCCCTAATAAAGGATAACTCTTCAACTTTTCCCAACTTCGTCGGAGCATCAGTCTAACCCTGATCGTAACCATCAGCCCACACTCGTCGACCTTTCTTGAACAGATGTCTCAACAAGGTAACATCTCTTTGGAGACCGACATCTATCATGTATGCTCGGTGAACATCGTCTCGAAGCTCAGAAATCTCCCTAGCTGAACCTCTGTCATCAGTACCAGCTCGTGGTCCAGTCGATGAAGAGGAACCACGTAGAACTCGAGGAGCAATACTAGACGCACTCTCCCTGAGTCATGAGACTTCTCTCCTCAGAGCATCGTTCTCTTGCTAAAGTACCTCTCCAACCTGATTAACTTCGGAGGCATCCAGGATGTTAGCCTTCAGAGCATCCACCTCTTCTTGAACAGAAGTGTCGATTTCCTCCATCTATTGGAGCCAGTCCTTTAGCTTGGCAACGAGCTTTGACTGGTCCTTATACTCCCGATTCCTTGACCGAAGAGATTTATAAATCCTTACAAAGGCTATACAAACTTGATTGCTCGCATCAGGTCAAAGAATTTTTCCTAACTGAGAGGTAGCTGAAATATAATCGGCAACATCGATGAGCTACAAACCATATAAGCATTAAAAAAGCAAATAAATCAGTACGCGGAAAGGAACTGAATTTTATTTCATTTAAAGAAGGTTCAGAGTACATCAGCGAATAAAAAGAGTAACTGAAATATAAAAAATACAAAGATCTCCCTAAAGAAGACTAGCTGGAAACCTTAATCTGCTCTGAGGTCGCTGGTTACTTCCCCTTATCTGCAGTAGATCAAGGCACACCTCCTTCAGACGGAGCAGCCGCCATCCCCTGGTCAAGGGGAGCATCAGCAGCGATGGTTAGAATAGTAGGGGCACCTTCATTGGCAGCAGGGAGAGGCACTTCATCTACGATAAGCTTGGGACCTGGTTCGTGCTCGTTAAAGAGGGCGGAATCAATATCCACCTCGACAGCGAGTAAGGCCTTGTCCCAACCCTTCTTAAAGATGAGACGGCCAATATAACCAATCTGGGCCTCAGCATCCTCGTACATTGTGACCCATCCAACGTTGTACAAGCTCTCTTTGAGGGTTGAGACATAAGATTCCACCTTCTTCACCTTCCCAGCAAGCACCTTATTCTTCTCTGCCACAGCTAGCTTGCTCGGACAGACCAAGTCATAGGACCGCCTCAGCTCTTCGAGCTCCTTGGTCGCCACCTCTTTCACTTTGTTGGCTTGGGCCAAGGTGAGGTCAGAAGACTTTTGAGCAGAACTGGTAGTCTTCAAGCTGGCCTCCAGCTTGGTATTTTTCCTTTCTAGCTCAGCGTTCTTCCTCGATAGCTCGTCGCGACTGCGGTAGAGGATAGTGAAATCAGACACAAACTATGGAGAAAAGGAAAACATCAGCAGAGAAAGTATTGAAATAAGCGTTGCAAGATAAGAGAAGTGAAAATAGGTTTACCAAGGCTAGCCCCTGACTCGCCAGCAGGGCTAACTGGTTGGTCCCTATGTTTATCGACCTCTGGCGATCAGCTGGCAGCACTGTCGGAGCTAACTGAGGGGTAAGAGCAACAAAAGCCCCATCAGCCAGAGGAGACACGGGCACCAGAGACTGCCCCGCCTTTGTCCTTACCTCTTTTCTCCTTCCCTCTCCTTCTTCTCCCTCTCTATCCTCTCTCTCTTCCACCTTTTTCTTCTCCTCTTCCTTCTTTCTCTCCCTCTCTCTCACTAGTTCCTCCTCTTTTTTCTTCCTCTCCTGCTCATGAGCAACAGTCTGGGAGCCAGTGGCAGCATCCCTACTCCCAGATTTCTACTTCTTCAACCGGTGAGAAAGAAGCACATTATCTTCATCGTCATCTCGGATTAAATTCTTCCTAGGAGCAGCCATATCTTCCTCGCTGGAGCTACTTGAATCCCCTAAAGACTCCTGAGCCTCTGAACCCTCCTCCGAGCTGGAAGATTCTTCGCTACTTGAGCTTTCCTCACTATAATCACCTTCAGCACCACCCCTATTAGCCCCCTCGCTCTCTCCATCAGAGTTGCTTTCCTCCTCGTCCAATTGGATTAGGTCAGTAGCAACCTCTTCTGCGATATATAGCTGAGGAATGCTATCCACAGGTTGTACAATGAAAATGGACCTAATGTTCATGTATTCTAGAAGAAATGCAGTTGATCGAGGATGCTCACCATCAGCTAAGAGTTCCCTGATTTTCCAAGCCTTAACCAGCTCAGCAATTCGAATCTCGTGAAGAGCGGGTTCTGAGTTCTTTGACTTCACTAAAAAAATAAAGAGAGAAATATATGAGAAAGACCATACATTAATAGAGAATCAATTAGCAGAACAAAAACTATGCCTACCTATATATTCCTCCCCACAAAAGGGAATCACGTGTCTTCCAGACCTCGACCCTTCAGTATGGGGAGGGAACTGCCAATTTCTGACAATAAACCCCTCATGCAAGTAGTCCTTGTGGGAATCAGGTAGATTTACTACCACTACCCTATCAGGACTCCTAGCTTTGAGGTAAAGAAGACCAGAGCTTGTTCGAGAAAAATAATAGCAATAGCAAATTTCAGCAAGCCCTAGATTGGTGCCATAGAGCTGATTAATTCTATGCACACCATTGACAATTTACCGAACATTTGGAGAGCACTGTGCAGGAACTATATAGAAGTAACTAAAAAAGTGCAAAAATAAGTGATTTGGGGGAAAAGTAAGACCCCCTGGGATAATAAAAGAACATGTATCTAGTGACCGTCCTCAATGTCCCTGACATTACGAGGAACATGGGCACATTCGAAGTCTACCCAGTTTGGAATATTATAGAAGTTATCGACCTATTGCTTATTTTTCGTCATCAGAAAGGAGAAACCCTTATATCGAATATGAAGAAATTCTAACAAAAAAATAAGGAGTGTGAAGAACTTACGAAGTAAGAATCAGCTTGAGACAATGCAAAGCCGCAAGCAAGGAAGGTGAGAAGATAAGGAAGAAGCTTGAAGATGGAAGATGAGACCTGGAAGTGAGAAAGCAACAGTGAGAGGTTGGAGAAATCTAGAGAGCACAAAGAAATTTGAAGCGACGTGAGGGAATGGCCTCTCCAAGTTATTTTAAACCTTTCTAATCATAATGCACAGGGAATGAAGCAGTCTGCTGCCTAAATCGATTCGAGAAAGATGCTTCAATCCCAAAGTGTCATGCGATTCATAAAAATGCCACTAAGGCTATTATTTAAAATTATTGAGCCCAAGTTGTTACCCAAAAATTTGGGGGGCAATTGTGGGTACCTCGATTAAACATTCTGGCCCAGATAAGTAGCCCGCTTTAGTCCGGCCCAAAGTCTGTAGGACACATGCATAACTAATTCAATTATGACCCACTCAACCCCTAAAATCTCTCACGAGATACTCTTCGGAGTTATGGGCTAACGTGGAGGAGTCTAACACCCCCACTCTCTGAGAAACAATATGTATATATTAAACCCTCAGCCCGGGGCAAAGGGCATGCATTTTTCTGTAAACACTCCCCCGGAGTAAAGAGAAATAAAATACTGAGAGCACCACTGTGGACGTAGGCCTTCTTACCGAACCACGTATATCTTGTGTTGTGTGTGATTGTCATTATTTCAAGTTCTTTATTTATTCTAGTGATTACCTTTGCTTATTATTTTGTATTGAGTTTAATTGTCACCACAGGTAGCATATAGGACATGATTAGTGTTGAGATTAGTTAGGTTGGGTAGCATAACTAAGGTGTTTATAAATACATGCGTTAGGTGCGCACTATAGATAAGGGGTGATGGGTATATCATGGAAGTGCGATACTAGTTTAAATATGAAATATTACATTGCATATTTATTAATGTATTTTAAATACTTGCAAAATATTTTCAAAAGGTTTTGGGCTTTGACCCGCGTCAAAATATTTGCAAAAAATTTAGGTGTTCAGCCACAAGGATGCCAGGCTTAGCAATCCTTCCAGTCGAACTATGCCGCGGTAGTTGTGGATACTTACAGGGATTGCTTAGATGCTTCTGTCATTGTAATCTAGATAAGAGACATTTCATGATTTATCAAAGCATATTTTGAGTTAGTCAGTTGTTGTATTATTCAGTTTCTATTTGATTCATTTATTAGTCGAATTGTGTATTGGACTTTTATCGAGAGTTATCAGTAAATTTATCTATTCCATCTTATTTTGTGTCCATGTTGCTTTTATGGTGAATATAAGTTTCCTTATTTCCATGGTTGGTTAGGTGAATGGGAATTTTATATGCACAAGTTGATAAGTTTTAAATCTTGACACCAGGCCTAAGAGGTTATTAGTAATTAAAATGTTTTCATCAGTGATGCTAAGAATGAACCAGATGAGATTCCTATTTTATTTTAATAGAGGATTGATCACCCGTTATTGAAATTGGTTGGGTGTCACAAATGGTATCAGAGCATCAGGTTCTAGTGTCGTTAGAATCTACGTTGACTTACTACATTTTCAGTGATGCTTTTCTTTGATGCAGAGTCATGTGCTTTGGACTGTCGACTCATATTGTGATTTATGTTCTCATACTATTATGTATAATTGAATTGAATTGAATTGTATATGAGTTCGGTGGTTTCCTATGCTAAACAGGAGAGGACGACCAGCAAGGGCCTATAGGAGGATCCGCAAGAAGAGAGGCTCATCCGGAGCCACAAACTATTTAGGGGACGGTGACCGCAGTAGAGGTTGCCACTATTGTTAAAGATAGTTAATGATACGATGAATGCCACGACGAAATAGTTTCCCCAAGCACCGCCATAGCAGACGGTGGGGCCAATTCAAACTCACCTAATGAAGTCAGTATGGAAGAGAGTCGGAGAGGGATTTTAAAAGGGATATCCACCGAAGTTTTAAGGAAATGCAGATGTTGAATTAGCTAGACAATGGAAAAAGCAAATCCAAAGGCATTTGCATGTGGTTGAGTGCAGTGACACTCAAAAAAAAATTAGTGACTTTTAAGCTTGTAAGAGTAGCATCGCAGTAGTGGGAGTCACTCGCCACATTTGAGGAGAGAGACACGTTGACTAACGGGAAATTTTGGGTGCGGTTCGATCGCAAGTTCTTTCATCTGCCGTTCAAACAAAGATGAGAAAGAAGTTTATGGATTTATCATAAAAGGGTCGGACAGTGGCTGATTATGAGCAAGAAATCACTCGTTTAGCGAACTTCATGCCTGACGAGGTGGATACGGAGGAAAAAATGGTGTTTATATTTGTTAATGGAATCACGTGGAGAATTCATCTGCACTTATTAAGAAATCCGACCCTGGTGACTAATGTTTATGTCATTAATGTCGCACTTATATGCTATCAAGATCATCGCTTTCATTTGAAGGGAGCTAAAAAAATGGGAGAGTTTATCCAATTGGGTAAGACTGTATGTGTCAGTGCTAGTGGGGCACCACAAGGGGATACGAATAGGGGGACCCATCTAAGAGATTTAGAGCAGAGGGTTCTGATCGGGTTACGGTGGATTCAAATGAGGATATCAGGACGGAGGCCACTAGGGCCAGAATTTAGGATAACCTCGACACGGTCAACAGGTCCATAGATAGTGGGATTACACGGGGAGGTGTTTTATATGTGAAAAGAGTAATACCACATGCGTCGAGCGTGTCCGCGGTAAGTTAGGGGATAGGAGAACGGTGGACAATATGGGCAATAGTTGTAGCAGTTTTGGGTAATTTCAGATGTGAGAATTACGTCCAGGAACTAGTTGAACAACCAATGCCATTGGTAATAAAAGGTATAATTTTTATCCACGAGCAAATGAAGTAAGTCCTATGTGACACGGGTGCATCACCGTATTTTATTATCAGTAGATTTTCATGTGAAACGGGATTAGTGGATGTATCATTAGTGTTACCATTATATACATATAGTTACCATTAGGTAGAGGGGCTTTCTTTGGTTCCATATGAAGGGGAGAGAATGTGGACACTGAGAGGATATCTTTTAATGGATATGCTCGTTTTAGAGAGATATGTTATTTGAGTATGATGTTATCCTGGGTATAGACTGGTGAGTGACGATTTGAGCGATGGTTGACTGTTACGGTAAGGCTACCGTATTTGTTATTCTAGGTCAGGATGTGTTATTTGTATAATGTCTCATCCTAAAAGAGTGTCGACCCCACGGATATATTATATAGTAAAGGGGACTTCAGAGAGTATAGTTGTCTTGTTATATTTGATCCCGGTGCATAGGTACTTTAAAAATATGATTGAGGGAATATCGAGTTTACCATCGAACGGAGATATTAATCTCGTTATTTATTTAGCGTTGGGGAATTAGTGGTAGTGCGATCACCGTATTATATGACTCCTTTAGAGATGTGGGAGTAAAGGATTAGACTGATATATCTGGGGGCAGGATATTGAGTGTCCTGATAAAGTGCCTTGGGCCTACAAATCTCGATGATCGATAATTCTGGTAGTAGTGTATCGAGGGGTTCCTTATTAGATTTCGCTTGCGAGATGTCCCACGCGTGAATCCCAGTGTGCGTCAGGAGTTGGGCATTAGGGCATCAACTGTGAACGTTAATCATCTTACGAGTAGAGAAAACACTTTGAGCTGAGAGATATTATACTATATAAGGCTGGTGGAATCGAGTAGTGCTGTGTTGGAAGAACCAAGGAAACTTTTACACTACCAGTTGATAAGTGGGGAAATCTCGAGAATAGTTAAGTCGTGATTAGTGGGATAATTGAGTAAATCTATACTGCATAGCCACGCGGAGCATGCAGGATCGAGTTTGATAAATATGTTACGTCTGTTATAATTGTGCAGATATGCATAGGATAAAGGGTGTATAGGTGCCCTAGTTAGCTTGATTTTCAGAATCGTCCAAGATAAGGGAATGTGGTAATAAATGTGTTGAGCAGGATGCCTATGGGGTAGTCACAAACAAAATTGGAAAAGTTATATAATTTGAACTTCGTTTGAGAAAAAAGATAGTTTGTATATGTATACAACAAGGAGAGCTATCACACCCAAGATGGGTTGAAAGACTATGGAGACACAAGTGAGGGATATCTCTTACCAAGGTAGGACCCAACAGTTTTAGGAAGTAGAGCGGAGTCATACTCAATCAATATATGAGGATGTCTTGCACATAAATATGATATTAATTTTTACCAGATGAAAAGGACACGGGAAGTGCACAATTTTGGAGAAGACACATGGCTCACGATTTCGGTATATCCCTGGAAAGGGAGTAAGATGTACCACTTAACATGGGATATAAAGTTTATGGATCGGTATGGAGTGAGACATAGTGAAGTTGCCTTCAATTGCCCCACTCGTAGATGGAAAAATATTAGTCCGAGGCTATCAACCAGAATTTTGCAATAATTAGTGATTCCGATGATGGAATGGATAGGCAGACTAATGGAGTGCATTATTTGACTACCAGTGTCATAAAAGGGTCAAGAAGTCCTTTGGGTTTATGGAATTGGTTCACCGACATGGATCAGTTATTGTTATTTTGGATGAGTTACACGATCGGGTAGTGTGCCCATCATTTCATTGAAGAAAGGGAATGAACCAACATGAAGCCTCGCCCAATATTTTTTGTAGATAAAGGTAAGCTCCTTGGGTCCCACTTCTAGTAGGGATTATTATTAAGCGATGGGAGCGGAGTTTTGTTTTGATCGAGTCTTATCACTTGTAAATCGATGGTTAGATGAGAGAGGTTATTAATATGATAAAGGATATCCGAGGGATGTATATCCTGGAATTCTAGGGTAATGGGGTGGAGTAATTACCGTTAGTAGGGTTATGTGTAAAAGATCGTATTAGATTATTATTGGCATGGAACCTTTTAAGGCTTTATATGGGAGACCTTATCATCTGACCTCTGGTTGGTTAAAGGTGGGGGATAACAAGCTCCTCGGGAAGGACGTGATTATGTGTGCGTCGGTAAGGATTAAATAAATTAGGAATTAATTCGTGTAGTTCAAGAACATCATAAGAGTTATGTCATCACAAATCAAAGTTTTAAAGTTCGACATGAATAGTCAGGTGTTATTACGGGTGTCTACTATAACGGGAGTTATATGGTTCAAAAAGAAGGGAAGTTAGTACCTAGGGAAGTGGGACCTTTCCCCAGTATTGAGATAATAGAACCAGTTGTGTATAGACTCGTCTTATTGGAGCATTTTTAGTAGGTTCACGATGGTTTGGTGTATCGTCATCAAGGTGAGACCTTAAAATGATGTAGTATATCAGTATAAAATGACATGAACAGACCGATTGCTGGTTTTGGGACGTAATGAGTATGCCTTCACTCGGGATGGTACCGTTAGAGAGTGTACTGTTACATCTGCAGGTCTCGTCTCCTAGGCTCGTCTCATATGTGTCACTACTCAACTAAGACCACATTCTTCACTCTCCAGTCTATGATCAAACAAGTCTTTGGCGGTCTCATACTCAGCCTAGTTGAGACTCTTCCAAACGACATCTCCATCACATGTGAGACAATACTCCATCATGGCCAATCCACATGGATAGACAGTTATAATTGAATCACATATTCAAGTGGGGGGAATATTTACTTCATCGTGATCTACATGTAATAACGACATGTTGCCTAACTTTGTCATGAGTTATTTCAAGGTACGTGAGAAAGTCATGCGGGTAAGTATCTGAAGGTTTTGGTATCAAGTATATTCAAATTTCGGGGATGAAATTCCTTTGTAAAGGGGAAAGTATGTAATACCCCATATTTTTTAGAATATTTAAATTACATGTGTGCTCGTAATTTAATCAAAATTGAGAAAATAAAGTAATTTGAATAAATGGTATTTAGCGAATATTGGATCAATATTTATGTGTTATTATATTTACTTGTGTGATAAGTAAATGAATGTAACAACTCGTAATTTTATCTAGTAATTATTTAAATTAATTCGGAATTAGGAAATCTATCTTAAAGACTCCTAATATGAGTATATATAAGTCTTGGGCCGTTTAGAGGAGTCCTTATAAGATAAAATTCTCTTAAAAAATGTTTGTCATGGTTCTGGACCGTGACTAATGGACGAACTGTTTTAGTTTTAATAGGAATCTAATGGCACTTAAACTCCTCTAAATTTTTATATATATAAATAACAAGGGATTAGGACTTTTAAACCAAAATTTTACAAACTCTAAAAGCAGAAGACCTATTTTATTTTCATCATCTTCCTCTTATAAACCCTAGCCCCAAAGTTATCAAGTTTTAACTCAAGATTTGAAGACTCAAATAGTGTTTTCTCAAGATCGTACAAGAACCATACTTTTTTAATTTTTCGATAGGATTATAATCGAATAATCAGATTTCTCATTTGACTTTCTATTAGGCATGGATACTCTATTCTCTTCCTTTAGTATTATGCGTTTTAAGTGTCACCTAAACAATTAATTACATATTTTCTTAACAGAAATTAGAAACTTTAATTAGGAAAAAAAAGAACTAATTTGGTAATGTTTTTATGAAAATTTGTAATATGAAATCATATTTGAAACCCTTAGGTGCATAGGATAGAGTATTGGGTTTTGTGGTTATGGGTGTAGAATCGTATGTAAAATTTTATAGAGTTTATTTAAACAGAAACGGGGAGCGTACACACACATAAAATTATGTAGTTAATAAAAATGGACGATTATTATGTATTTCATAAACTTGCATGTTGATTATTCTCAAATTCTTATATCAAAATTGTTGTGTTAAGAATGGTGATGGTGTTATTAATTAAATTAAATTAAATTATGTCATTATGAGTAAATCGCAATATTGCTCATATATGTTGTTGGATTGTGTGATAAATTGTTATTCATAATTTCCATTGTGGGGACGACGGGATTTTTGGTAGTATGCTTTCACCTATATTTTAGGATGATTGCTAGGTATGGGACTAATGGGTAGGCTTTAGTTGCGATTTATACTTTCTAGGTATGAGACTAGTTAGTGTAGATTTTTACGGATGGGATATTCCAGGGTCGGGTTGATTTTTATGTCATGTCGTCGATTCGTTAGTCTAAGATTAAGACTAGGGAGAGATTATTGTTATAAATTCATCATATATCAAAGGGTAGGATGTATTTGTATTTTGTAGGCCTTTATGTATGGGACTAAGGTTGTTTTGAGGATCTCACGTCGATAATAAGGGTGGGGTGAATAAAATTATAATAATGAGAGAGATGAGAAATTGAGAATTAATACCTAAGATAATAAAACGGGTATTAAAATATATTAACGTCGTTAATATATCCAGGACTGACGGTTAAACGGGTTGGCTAGCTATTGTGGCATGGGATGTGTGACGGCGTAATAAGTGCATGGTGACAGTTAAATGGATTGGTTGGCTATTATGGCGTGGCGTGTGTGGAACATTGCTAATAAGTGCAAGGTTGATAGAATACGAACTGGCTGGATATTAAGAGGGGAATGGGTGTGGTGTAGAACTTCTAGGAGTCCCACAAGTAAACATGACGTAAAACTTTAGTGGAAGTCTTGCACTAAAATGATGAGAATCTAGTGGGAGTCCTATAATTGAGATAGTGTAAGACTTATATGCGAGAACACCGCAACTGATAATAGAATGATAAAAATGCTAAATTCGAGTAAATTGATTTATTAAATAGAAATGTAGTTTGTAGACACCACATTCTAGGACCAACTAAGTCTCTCCTTAGGTTCCTGGAACCTCCTCATTTCACTTCAAACCCTAACTCGCACATCGAGTACCAATCTAGAGGCCATCGAGCAATCTCGTGCCCCGTTTGACTCCAGTCAACTCTAAGGGCGCTGAAATACCTTTCCAACAGTCTGCCCCATGTGCAAAATGGTATAACCATTCAAACAAATGATCAGTTTTCCCTCGAAAATTGATCCGGAGGCCACCAGGCGCTCCCGGGATCCATTTTACCAAAGTAAAATCTTCAAATTAAACTAGACTAAATGAATCTCTGAAGGGCACTGAATACACTTTACAATGGTCAACCCCGTGTGCGATTCTAATTTTCAGTACGGACGAATGATCTGTTTTACTCCGAGAGGTTACCGGGTGCTTCCGGGACCCGATTAACCAAGGTCAACTTTTCGAACTGAGCAAAACTCTTTGGAATGATAAAATAAATCTCCTAACCTTTCCAAAGGTTTGCCCCATGTGCAATTTTAACTTACCATGCGGATGAACGATTCATTTTCGTCCGACGATCTCCCGTCTAAAGAACCAATGTGCGCTTCCGAGCCACATTTGACCCAAAGTCAACTCTTGAACCCGGGAGTGGTCCAAAGGACTCTTGAAGTTATCTAAAGTACCTTTCTAACGGTATGCCCCGAACATGATTTGGATCAACGGATTACGTTCTAAGACCTATTTTTCAAAAAAAAATTGCACGAGACTGTCAATTGACAGGTCGAGTTCCCTGCCAATCAATAGTGTGACTAGGGCCACCTATCGATAGGCAGGACTGGGGATATGTGATCGGTAACCCGCTGACCCTATAAAATGAGGGCATGACCTCAGTACTAAGGAGGCCAACACCAGATATCCATCAGCATCAGTGATCTCAGCAATATTCTCTCGAAATCAGCGAAGTTCTTCCATGTGAAGTACCATTTAAGCTTCCATTCCCATCCTTTTCATAGCCAATTTGACAAAATCTCATTCTCTCTCAACAACACTTCATCTCACACTCAAGGGAGCTCATACAAGATCAAAGATCAAGCTTCAAAGAAGGTCTAAATCCTTCCCTCTATCTTTAATTCTTTATTTTGCATAAATTTCATTAGATCCATAATTTAGTTCGAAAACTTTTTAATTACTAATTCCCTAAGTAAAATTAGACAGGTGCTAAATTTTATCTTTCTTAAAACAGATAAATCAACCATGCGGAACGAAGTACAAATAATCAAGTACTATAATTCAAACAACAAAGTAAAAGTACAACAGAACAAAAGTATTACCGAATAAACCATCGGCTAAAAATCCCAACAACAATAGAATAACCACTAGTCTGAAACTAACATCTGAGACTAATACCGGACAACAAGTCCATACATAGAATAGTGTGAGATCCTGTACTAGATCTGAATGAGAGATATCGTCTAGTCAAAATCCTGTAAGTATCCACTGTGCTACAGCTCCGAGTCCCTGGAATGGAATCATCATACATGGCTTCCCTGTGGCTGGACACCTAAAAGGTTTTGAAAATATTTTATAGAAAGAGTTAGTACTCAAAACATTTTGAAAATATTTAGCAAGCGTTTATCACAATATAAAATGCGGTTATTGATTACACGTGTTAGGTCCTCGTACACTCTCTTGAGTTTACTCACCCCTCATCTTTTGTGCACACCTAACGTTCTACACTTAGTTTATCTAGCCATACCTCCCAAGCTAACTAAAACCACAGTAGTCAACTGAACGTATCTATACCCAAGTTCCAGTACCGCCCATACAGTACAACCGTTTCACTAACATCTCGCGTATGTTAATTAATTCTCAAGTAACATTTCATCTATGTTATTTTTTTAAGACTTATCATTTAGTTTCACTACTAAAATTACTACAATCCTCACAATTGTTAACTTCCCACTTATGTGTGACAACCCGCCTACTAAAATAATAGGCGGCCAGCCCAATACCCTAATAAGCACAGGAATCATAGATGGTCCATTCTTAGCATCACTGTCGATTAAAAATAATAGTATGAGATAACCACCAACTATTTTGGAAAACGGACTGTCAAATTTAAAAAAAAATTAAAAGAAAAGAAAACATTTAGACAATCCCATTTGTAAAAACGGTGGGTATCAAAATCGATGAATGAAGTATGACAATACAATAAATAATCACCGAATAAGTTGTCGGTGCACAGACCAATACAAATAATACATCGAGTATTACAATTCAATATTTACAATATAATGAATGAGTGCAAAACCTTGGGCAAACACGCCCGAATAAGAAATACTGAACTTAACTAACGTTCAATAGAAATAAGCGTCTAATACAAGTAACCTACAACATCCGCAATATGCTGTAGCTCCATGACAACTGGAATGGAAATGTAAATACGGGTGTCCTTGCGGTAGAGTACCTGTAACGGCAAAGAGTATATGCAAAAATAAAGAAATAGATACGGATCAGGACCCGGTTTGATATGATTACCATGTGACTAAAAATGCATGACAGTTAAATGCGTATATCTCTCACATATACATAAGATAATTCTCACCTCTCAATCTAGCAGTAACCTAACACAATATCGTGAGGTGATTTAGTTAACGCTAAGTACTAAGGGCTAACTTCTCCCCAGTCTCAACACTATGTCCTATTCGTGCGTGGGGTGTCTCGCAAAGCGAAATCCAAACAAGGAACCCCCCCCCCCCCCGATACACTACTATTTAGGCAAGGTTGATCGTCGAGGTCCATTAGGCCCTAAGCACGAAATAATAAATATATATGTGTGTGCATAGGTGTGGGAGGTCACATCTACAGCTACACAAAGAAAAAGAAAAAAAAAACCATCCATCATCTACTGGCACAATTCCTAGTTTATATCTTTAGGAATATACATAAATGGTACAACATTTTATCAAATGTTTACCATGTCAAACTTATTTACCAATTTTATTTCCTTTCTTCCATTCAGGAAGAATACATAATTTAAAGCAGGTTTTATTATCATAAAAAGTGCTTTACCCATTTCTTTCATAAAATCCCACTTCCCTTCTTCCATCCAGGAAGTGTAATCAAAAGTCATTTTTATTAGCATAAAAATACTTTTGTATACCATATGCTTCCACATCCCTTCTTCCATCCGGGAGTGTTACCGAAGCCAAACCATAACCCATTTCCCTTCTTCCATCCAGAAAATGTAATTAAAGCCAATCCATTATCATGAATTGCTTTAATAAATCTAAGACCGTCCCTCCGGGTTTCCCCACTGGACGCGCCCCTAAATGGATATCATCTTCCAGGGCCTATCATACTAGACAACCTGGGAACTTACCAAACGTCGGGAAGCGGCCATATGCCTGCGGGATAGTCAAGACCACACCCGGAATCTCCTAACCAGCGCAGTATAAATAAACGCCCATATGGCCTAGGGACTATATCCAACCTGCTCAACAGCCAGGAAGGCTTCACCACAACGCGCGCAACTTCCCTTATGATAGCGATTTAAGGAGGTGTGTAACCATAAATTAACATTTATGAAAAACTTTACTTTTCCTTTTTGAAAACATCATATTTTACATTTCCAAAAACATCATTTAGCCATTAAGCACCAAGTTTTAGAATGTGCATTTCATTCTTATTAAGTCATATTTTATTTATGACCTAAGACCCAAAGTGCCACTAACTTCAGACTAGCCTCCAAGCGTTCATATAATTTCATAAACCTTCAAGGTGAGTCTCCATAAGGGAGTGTCTCCCAAAAGCTTAACATTAATATTTTAACTTCCAATTTATCTTTAGGTTAACCTCCTATACCAATCGGACATTAACCTATACAAACTAGCCCTCGGGTAAACCCAAATCTCCATTCTTGGCCTAGGACATTAGTTTACCCAAATACAACCCTCTAGGACTCCCCATTACTTCCCAAAGGAAGGTTCCTAACCCTTGAACCCAAAAGAAAAGGCTAAACAAACTAAGGAGAATTAAAGTTGAAAAACAGGGGACCGGTCGATCGGTCAAGGGACCGCGGTCGACCGCCTTTACAGGTTTGGTCTGCTAACAAAAGCAGTAAGCTAGTTTTGGCATGACCGGTCGACCGGTCATAGGACCGCGGTCGACCGCGCCTATCAGATCCACGAAAAACCTTTATTCTGCAAAGCCAAAACCGAACCCTAAAACCCAAAATCCTCTACTTCCTTCATTCCCCTCCACCAATAACACTACCCTAACAATTATACACCAAAATAATCCCACATTACAACCCCAAACCATACAATCTACAAGATTTAAGGGTTTAACACAAAAATCAACCAAAAACCCATTTAGGGTTTAAACCTCCAAAATTAACTATACATGCAAATTTATCACATTAAATCAATATCTAGCAAGTAAGAAACTTGCCTCGAGGTTCGTAGTCTCTGATCACCTCCGGTAGTGACGAAAATTCGGCCAAAACCTTCCATATCTCTCTTTCTCTCCATTTCTCCCAACTCTCTCTTCTCTCTCTCTCCTTTGGATTCTTTCACACAAATGAAGAAAATAAAGGGGGTAGGGGAGTTTATACGGGTCTAAAAATATAAATCCCCACATTTAATTGCTAATACACCATTAAAATGACTCGTAACCACTATTTGAGTCATATCCCCTTAAAAATGCCCGAATCTCTAAAATTACAACTGGGCACTTATTCCGGCTATCTCGACTATTCTAAAAACAACCGCACCCCCTATTTTGGCATTCGGGAAAGTGTGATCTATTTTTACGTTCCAATTTCATTTTATTTCAATAACTTAACCCCATATTATGTATAGGTCATAACCGTCGTTTTACATATAACGACGCAATAATACACTATATAACGCTATTTACCTTCTCATGCCGGTAAATAGACAAAACATAGTAAATATTATCCCTAAGTCTCATGGGAAAAATATTTACTCCAACATCCCCTATTTTATAAAATTAGCCCATCAGGCAAAATAGTATAAAATAGTAGCTCCAAAAACCTGGGTTGTTACATTATGTAATTAAGTTTCGCTACTTGAATTACTAAATAGATTGTCTCTATCTAAAGGTGCATTTCGTAATTAAGTTTCACTACTTAACTTACCAATTCAGTATGTATCTTTAAATACATAATATATATCAATCTACTAATACACGGAAGTAGAATATCATCAAGTATATATATTTCACACACAATATATACTAAATATCAGTCATTACTATTTTGCCCTTTTTATACACGTAAAGGACTCTTGGTTCGGAATGATTCATCGACCCCAAGTGAGAATTGGTTCGGAATGATACATCGACCCCAATTATTTATATACACAAATAAAGATCTCTTGGTTCGGAATGATTCATCGACCCCAAGTGAGAGTTGGTTCGGAATTATCCATCGACCCCAACTATTTTAAAAATATATATATACACATATTCTGGTTCGGGACTCTTTCATCGCGACACCAGTTCAAGGTTTGGTTCGGCATTTCTCATCGACCCCAAACATATAATAACTTTATGTTAGTTTATAATGTCTTATCGACCCTAACATAATTAATTTAGGTAAAAATCACTCGACCTAAAAGATCACATAATTCAGTAGGTACACGCCCGACCTATTAATTATATACGTACGTAATATTTTAATCTCATATATCTACCGTACAATATTCGCTTTACGATTTATCTCATTAATTGCATTTATTTGAGTATTCACACAACTCTAAGGGCCCTAGTTACCCCTTACATATAATTTCAGTAGTTATTTCTTACCCTACTGGTCTATTACTTAAATTGAATTTACTTCGCCTCGTAACTCAATTTCTGAAGTCCCCGATACTCTACTAAATCGGATTATTCTCATCGGTCCGTAATCCAAGCCCTACACCCAATGGCCTTATCGGACCTCAACATTATACCTACTGGTCTTATTCTCACTCCCATATCAGTATAATGTAAATCCTAGGATACTCATTCATTCCCGAAAATCAACGAAGAATTAAACACAAAAATTTCGGGAAACAGCTTGCGTCGATCGATCGACAGCTAGGTTCGATCGATCGACATAGTCGATCGATCGATACTTCGAGATCGATCGATCGATCGAACAGGGACAGACGCAGTTGTCTTCTTCGTTAAGATTTTTCCTCCATTCACAAACCTTCAAACTCCATTATAGTCCACCAAACTTTGACCCAATGATCCTAACATATTTCCACATATACTAGGACAGTTTCTAACGTGTCAAATACATCAAAACTCCAATTACTTTAAAGAAATAATGAATTAAAATCCAGAATTTCTTGAAACCCTAGTTATGGTGTTCTTCCCATATTATCATTCAAAATCCAGATTTTAATCCGAAAAATCATCAAGTCTAATCTGAATCTTAAACCTCTACATAAGGTAAATCATTCTACATGCGATTCCTATCCCAACATGTATAAATATCATCTTTCTCCAATCAAAATAATGATTTAAACAACACTATTCAAAAACCCTACACATGGGTATTATAACTTTATAATTTTTGCAATAAACAACTTGCCTTATGATCAGTAGGGTCTGATTCCATGGTTGTTGTTGATGATTGATGATCTTCATCCTTCTTCCTCAACAAGTTGATAGTGAAAATCTCCTTTGAATCCTTCCCAATTCTTCCTTTTGCATTGAGAATGGTTTCTCTCTCATCTCTAATGGTTATGGTGTGTTTTCATGTGTTTTCTAACCCTAACCCCTCTATCATACGACTGATATAAAGCTCTCAATTTCGTAGGTATCCATACCCTCTTATGTTAAAAGACCAAAACGCCCCCGAACGGCCTTGGTTTAGTCCAAAATTACCCCGGGACTCAACTAGTACCCCCGGGTATACAATTTTGACTAATTTGACCCTTCCGGACTCGTCGGTGACCTCTAAATTATCATTTGAGTCACTTAAAAATATTACTCGTTCTCACCCCAGCACGGTCTACACGCGTTAAGTAACTATTTACCACTCGTACTAAGTAAATAAAATGAGACAATATAAACCGGTATCTATCTCTCGATTAATATTCCATAATTACAATTTCTAAATAAAACTCTATAAATTACTACTCTTAAGTAATTTGAATTAAGCCGAAATTTTCTCATTTAATTCTCCAATCTAATTAAATAGAATTATTTGGAATATTCATAAATACGGGGTATTACATACTTCCCCCTTTGTAAAGGAATTTCGTCCCCGAAATTAGGATAAGGCTGGTATTAAGGCTAAGGACCTTAAGTATAATTGCATCCTCTAATACCCAATACTAAATCATAACATCCTAACAGTCGCCCCAAGTACATGCCTTGCTTCATTATAAATTCTTATCGCACGTTACCCATGCCGCATATATCATAATTAAGTCTCACTACTTAATTTCTCATAGATTTTTTTTTTCCAATCCAACGTTAATTCTTGAAATTAAGTTTCTCCCTACTTAATTTACCCATTCGATGTATATCTCGATATAACATCTAAGTGTCTACTATCACTCATAAGTAGAATATTATAAGGTATATATTTCACACACAATATATACTTTAAGGAAAATTGGTCCGGCAAAAATCATCGGCCCCAATAATCCTATCATTTACATTGGTCCGGGAATCCATCGACCCCAAGGTAAATGTAGTGCACATGTCGGTTCAGACCTTCCGTCGATACCAATATTTATCATCGATTTGGTTCTGAAAATCATCGACCCCAAATCGATCCCTCGTGTATTGGTCCGGAACATCATCGGCCCCAATACAGAGATTAAGCACACTTACTATCGTACATAAGTAGGAAAAATCAATAGGTATATATATCGTTCACATAACATATACTATCGAAACTTATCTTATAATCATCCCCCTTCTATAACACTTTTGGGGCTATTGGCTCGGAATTTCACCTCGATCACCATTAGTGATTAATTACTTGTCTCAGAATCACATCTCGAGCACCAATATATGTATATATATCTCATCGCACATGAGTAGACAATTTGTGAGCCATATATTACACATTTCATATACCCTAAATGTCATACTCCAATAGAATGTCCTCATATCACGCGTTAAGGACTAAAAGTTCGAAATGTCTCCTCGAACCACACCCAAAGTACATGTATTGTTCGTAATCGGCACCCACGAACCTAATCCTCATGTACAGTCCATATAGGCACTCACTCTACCTATAAATATGCTCATATAGGCATACATTCAACCTATGAATTGATTAGTGGGCTTCTCCAAAATTCCACTATCATAAGGGCGTATCATCATTCTTTCTCACTAACATTGAGTCGTAGGTAACACAACATACTCAAAATAAAACTTTATCTCTATTCCCCCCTGACCATCTCTCACAGGGTGGGATTTTAGGATTTCACCCTGATTCACAATCATGTAGAGCGGCATCGTGCACTTGTGCACTCTCCCTTTTCAACTACATACTAATCCATCCCGGTCACCCCATTCCGCTTTCCAACGAAACGTTGGCTTAATTATGATGTTCACTGCCCATCAATAATTTATAAGTCTGTCTCCTCATTCCATCATTGGAAATGTGGGTTCACTACCACATTCCGGTTGTTCATTTTGAGTCTATCTTGTCTATTAACTAGAGGTGTATCTGGAGACAATCTCACTATGTCTCTCCTCAACATCGCTTCCCACTTATGTCATATTTCCTCAAGTGGTACTCTATTCCCCTTTCTCTCCGGGTTTATTATACTTTACAATCCGTGCACTCTTCATAATTGGCGCACTTTTTGGGTTGGTTACTTTATAAGAATCAACATTTTAGTAACACGTAAGTCACTCACAACACTCAGTCAAGTAGCACCTTGCGCTACTTCTTCACCACAGTTAGGTCTCCCATATCAAGAGATAACCTTTGAACGGTTTCCCACCGACTTTCATCCCATAGGGTGTGTTGGATCTCTCAGCACATATAATCTTGGATCATCGTCTATCTCCCATAACGTTCAACCCATTTCATCGATACGACTTGTCTTCTAATTTCCCCACCGGTGTACAAAATAATTTTCTGCATCCCTCTATCTCGGATGTCTAAGGAATCCTATTGATTAGGGCGCCCATACACCCTTTTCTCCGGGTACATTTGCAAAAACATTGCAAATGTCACACCCGTAACATGCTTTTCTTCAACTCTAGCCTAGTCTACACGACGTGACCACAATCTTGTGGGTATTCTCAATACCCTATAGACCAAAAATCAAATCCTTTCCCACAAAGTCCCACTTATCCCTTCGTGGTGAGGTAAGCCTTTCAGTGTTTCTCCATAACACTACCGGCTCCACTGATGCCCTAGCATCTAACAATGTCTCTTCTCCTGACGTGCATAAAAATTCAGTCGTATTCCCTTTTGCAATCGAACTTAAACAAGGGACTTCTCCCCATGTATTCTTACCGAGCATTATCGGAGTAACACAAGGTCGATATGCTCAAATTCGATTCCTCGACAATATGTGCAACCATACTCCAATATTACTAAAGGAGTTAAGTGGCACCGCGCTTATACTATCACTAAGTCTTTAGCACTAATTACAACGGCGAGCTCGATCTCTCCGCTCAGCGGTCATACTACATACCTTGACTCACATCTTTTAGGTTCCCACACACCGAAATCAATTACTATGAGATGTTCATAATCTCCGAAGTCTCTCACATATTAATGAATAATGACAACTCGACCCTTTTTCAGGTGAGGAATCGTCATATACTCCATTCACTCGAGGCTAAAACCCCTATACTTCCTTATCCATCGCTCTGGTGGTTCAGATGGTTTCCGGACATAACACGCTCGTCCTCTACGGAATGCAAAACTTATTGGAGTTATTATTTCTTCAAATAACTTCAAGCTAAAATAAAACGCGTGGCCCTAGAATCCACACTAGACATCTTTTCAAAAATTCCTGACTCCAGGCCATACTGACCGGTTTGGGTACCCCTCCTCTCGGACTGGGTAGTCTCAATCCTGAACACTATCATCTTGGTTCCCTTAGTTCTGCTGACCAAGAGGAACGCACTATGAGACTTAACAACCCCAACTTAGAATATAATCATTAAATCCCCTAGTGGGTTTTCACCCATGGCTTGCACCAGCCCCTTTACATTCAGTCTTACTCTTTGACTAAATCCTTAAACTCCCTTAGCTCCGCCCACCTAGGAGCATTTACTTCAACGTTGTCGGAAGTACCATATTGTCTTCATAAACATAAGTCGTCCAAGAAGAGTTTTACCAAAATTGCAAATTATAACTCGAGAGTCCATTCTCTCAAGGGCTCTTTTTCCTTTATACCTATCTCATCGGTACCAGTTCACTTAAAAGGATAAATTTCTCTCTCACGATTGGCCTCTACCAGGCCTTCACGTGAGGGGTTCAGATATTCCCATTCACTTCGCTTCTGAATCATCATTGTAGAACTTTGCGGTTAAACTATTTGTAAGGTTCCTCTATTTGTATACGGACCCTCGGTCCGAATGTAGTGACTGGTATCTCCGCCACGTTGCCTCTAAAAATTTACTCAAATTTTCACTTCTGAGTATTTCTACTCTATCCTAAACACCAAAACCACTGGACATACTACTTCCATTGGTTAACATGTACAGTCGCCGTTTTATCACATTTTTACGGCTCGTTCTCATCAAATTTTTTTTCAGACCTCCTCCCACTATCACTGCATTGGGCGGTCTAGACTAGCATCCCTCTTGCCATCGCGACACTTGAAAAATGCCTGCTATGCCTCAACAAACCTTGCAGCATTTACTTCCATTACACGCTAGGAGTGACCTCGACAACGGTCATCTCTCCTATGATTACCATATTTGAACACTCTAGGCTTCATGCTGAGCTCCTCCCTCCTGCAGTCCTTCCAATGCCAATGCTGGTTCTACCGCCATGTTCGACGTATCATGCCCAATCGAACTCGTATATATAACACTACATTTACTAAATAGCATGAGAACGTAAACTACGTACGTAGAGGAGTACAATAATCCTAAGGTAGGGCTCTACTTTAGTTCATACGCATTAATATCTACATTTTAATTAGTATATTGTACATACTTTATTTTTTATAAAAAAAACAAAACAAACAAAAAGAGTGTTACACCCATAAATTCCGAACGGGATTATCCATCACATTTTTCAAAATTAAGACATATTTTTCTACACACACACATATAATAAAATCCCGTCCGGGTCTATGGGATAAACCCCACCCCCATTCCACATCCGAACTACATGGACTTTAATGCCTTTATAGGCTACATAGGCATCTTGGATTAAAACCCGATACTCGAGTCCAATTTTCCAATTTTCCTCATTTTCATCATATTCTTGCATTAATATACATATTATGTTTGTTAGCGTTTCATCCAATACATATTATCGTTTCATAATAATGATTAATATCGTGATAAACGCAAAAATCATGTTTTCTATATATATTATTTTGGGAACATTCTTATAGATGACTTCACTCTATCTTTCCTACGGTATGAGTTGAACAATTCTGATATTCATTATATATACACGCGCACACACTTCATAAAGAAATAAAGGAAAACAAAAACACAAGCCCATGAGAGACCAAAAGGATGGGATGGGTGCCTAACACCTCCCAATTCCGTAACTTATCCCCCGAACCTTCGAACTATTGGTTTCGTATGCATCAGTTTGTCTTTGATGCCACTCTCTGGAGGCGGCATCATGTTCTTTTGCCTGTTTTGTGTAAAATAGGCTAGAGACACCTCTCTTTAAATTAACCCCACACTGACGACGGTCGAAGCATTCCTAAGTAAAGGGGCACGAGACCTTTTGATCCCCACCCGGTGCGCGATCTCGATCGGAATGGAAACAGTGGTGACTCTGCTAGGGAATTTCTCATACGAGGTCTAAACTCTGTTTGTATAGGTGTTTTGTTTTCTTGTGTGTGTATGCACCTGTCTGTATGTTCCCTAATCTATCCTGTATTATTTCTTGCCATATATACCTCATGCTTATATTCACTCACACACTTGTAGAAATTATCCATGTACACTTCACACCACGTGAACCTTGGATCACTTATATCCACATATTGTACACACCACTTAGAAATCCATGCTTATGTGTTACTAACACACACCTCCACATATCACACTTTTATATATGCTTACTCACACTTGTCACACACCACCTATAGTCGATCCATGCTTAGGCTCACTAACACACACTCACTTGTAGATAATTTCACACCACTCACTTTCACATAATCCATGCTTAGTATAAATTTACTTTTTATACTTGTACATTATCCCTTTCTTGAATTGATGCTCGTAAATAAAGACACTCTATCCATAAGATACAAATCAAGAATCTTGCATATTGCACACTATATCACCAAAGAGCATTGATATTGACCAAATTTTGTCCCGTAATTGGGGGGTCACTTCTTGATGGGCGCTGGTTCGACATGGCTCGGTTAGCCTAAGCGATATGACTCTCACCTTCCATTGGCCAAGTACCTTTGATGTATATCGAACGGTTCCCTCCACATCTTACCGCTGCTAGATCTGAGAGGTGGTCGGCCTTGTCCTTGCTTTTAACAAGCATGTTGTCGATGCACACTTCCATTGTTTCTCCCATTTGTTTGCTAAATATCTTGGTTACCAATCTTTGGTAAGTTTCCCCTACATTCTTGAATCCAAACGACATGACCTTATAGCAGAACAATCCAAGTGAGGTTATAAATGAGGTATTATCCTGGTTGGGCCCGTATAGGGGGTCTGATGGTATTCTGAGCAAGCGTCTAGGAAGGTCATCCTCTCATGTGGCGTCAACCAATTGATTTATCTTTAGGAGAGTAAAGTTATCCTTGGGACATGCATGGTTGAGGTCGGTAAAATCGATGCACACCCTCCAGCACCCATTACTTTTGGGTACCACCATTGAGTTGGATAACCATACAGGAACCGAACTTCCCTGATGGATCCTGTATCCAGTAGCTTCCCTACTTCTTTCTCCACTGCCTTAGCTTTCTCGAGGGATATTCACCAAGCCTTTTGAGTGATGGGTTTTAAAGTGAGATCGACGTGCAAGCAATGGCGGGCCATGCTAGGGTCAATCCTTGGTAAATCGTAAGGCTCCCAGGCGAAAACGTCTATGTTTCTTCTGAGAAGTGCAACCAACTCCCTTTTTCTCTTAATCGGTGAGAGCAGATCCGATTAAAAATTTCCTTTTCGTCAAGTTATCATCGACTACAACTTCCTCCAAGCTTTTCTCGACCCTGTCAGCGGGGTGGACCCAGGTGTCCTTCACCCCTGGTCGACCATATAGTAGTTGATTTTTGGAGAGAATAGTCCCCTCTTTGGCTTTCATCTAGGCATTCTCGGGCTCCCTTTTCTTTTTTTCTTTGGACAAATGGCTACAATAAAGTACTTTCTAGTTGTAGATTGGTCGTCGCAAGTCTCGACCACTCCACGATCTATAATGCACTTTAACTTTTGATGATAAGTGGATGGAACATCCTTCATGGCGTGCAGCCAACCCCGGCCTAAAATAGCATGGTATGGGGACTCAATATCCACCAATAGAAATTCGATTAACTTCGAGATATTTCTTGTCCCGGACGATAAGATTATCTTTCCTAACGGCATGGTAATCCTTCCTACGAATCCGACCAGTGGAACAATGGCCCCTTTAAGGTCGGCGACGTTCAACTCTAGTTTATGGAATAGTTCTAAGTACATCACTTCGGACGAACTCCCTTGTTTTACAAGTAACTTATTAACATTTTAGTTAGCGATTCTGATTGTGATCACCAAGGCATCATATTGTGGGGTCCTCACCCCAACTAAGTCTTCTTCGTTGAACATGATGTGCTTGGTGTAATCAATAACTTTTGGTCGCCGACGCTTTCTTGCATGAGTTTTGGCGGATCAATCTGAAAAGCTTCCATCACGGTAGTCACCTTTTTAAGTTCCATTTTAACGGCATTGCCCTGAATCTTCATGAGGTCTAACACCCCATGAACTACTACGAACTCGTGTCCTGTATCATCATCGGCTTTTGGTCGCCATTAGCTACGACCTTCTCCGTGTTCTTTTTAATATACTCGTTGAGGTGTCCTGCCTGAACTAGCTCTTCTAAATGTGACTTCAGAGTTTTGTAATACTCAGTTTGATAACCTCCCTCCTTGTGGAACACGCATCTTAGCGCGTTATTCCTCTTAAGTTGATCGTCGCCCATCTACTTGGGCCATTTAATAAAAGGCTCATCCTTGATCTTGCTAAGAATTTTATAAATGGGTTCCTTGAAGACTGTATTAACAGCCTGGAACGTCTTGGAGGGGTTCATTTTTATTTCCACTCTTGGAGCCATTCTTGCCCCCATTCTTGCTTCCCTTTTTCTGGGTATCATTCTTCTCCGTCCCCTTATTTGCTTTTGCTCAACCATTGTCTCCCCCACCGGGATGAACTACATTTTCCACATTGTCATACTTCTCGATAGAAGCCATAAGATCATCGATGCTGATGGCTTCCTTCTTGGTAAGGGATTAGTGCAGCAGAGAGCTGCTCGACAAGCCGACTTTAAAAGACGCCACGACAACCTGCTCCGAGAAATCCTCGACCTTATTAAAGACCTCCTAATATCTTTTGGCGTAATCTCAGAGGTTTTCCTATGGCTTATTCTTTATAGTGACCAGTGCATCCATCCGCTTAGGATAGGTGCTGCTCGTTATGAATCGTGTCATGAAAGCCTCTGACGGTACTGTAAAATTCTTGATCGACCTATAAGGAAGCCTCTAAAACCACTTATGTTCTACATCAGGTAGGCTAAAAGAAAATATTCTGCACATAAGTGCGTCATTGTGGCTCTATAAGCTCATTGCTTGCTGATATTGCCTAACATGGTCTATAGGGTCTGCTTTCTCGTCATAGACCTTGAATCTGGGGACAACGAATTTCTTCAAGGAATCCTCCCATTCGATCTCCCTTGAAAATAGGGACTTCATTTGAGAGTTGAGAGCTCTTCTGGATAGCTCTCTGGTTGATATGGCTTTTAGGTGCATTGAATGTTGGTCTATCTCCCTACGAACAAGAATCCTTAAATCTTTATTCAGTTGATCATTTCTCATATGGCGTCTCTTCTGCTCACCATGCTCTGATCATGCTCGCTCTGAAATGTCACATTTAGTTCTCTCCAGGTCGCACCTAGTGCTCCTTCTTTGGCTGGGGGAGTCACCTCCTGAGGGCAAATAGTCCTATCTTGGCACCGCCTTATGTTTTTATAGAGATCTCTCTCCATTCTTTCAAGTTGCCTCTTAAGGCGAGCATTCTCTTCTTCTTGGCTGCGCGTTGCTTATTTTTGTTCACGAAGCCTGACTTCATAGGCATCGACTAGCCTATAAATATATGTGGACTTAGGTGGCCTATGGTTTTCTTCAGAAGGCTACCTTTCATGGAGAAATCTTAGGTTTGTATATTGGCGAATTTCAAACCTGGCCCTAGGAGGATCTGGGTCTTCTTGAACATCGTCGGCTTGGGGAATATTGTTGTTGTAGTGAGACATTGTGAGCTTTCTGGTAATGAATGCTTTTGTAGGAATACAAGTCGTTTTCTACAGACAGAGCTAATTGTGAGTGCAAAAAAATTCATAATAAAAGATTCTATGAAAATAATCACAAATGGTAAAAAATAAATGGAATCACACACATAACAACGATGCATGTGGTTCGATAACTTGCCTACATCTATGGAGAGATTACTTGTTCTTATTAAGTGCCTCTCAAAGTCTCAAATTTCCATCCCTTTATCCTGGGTTAGTGTGTAATTTACAGATATGTTGTTACAGAATTTGAGTTCTTTAAGGAACACAGAGTAACGTGCGGATTTACCATAAGGTACTTGATTATCTCGTTCGAGATTCTTGGTACCTGATTTGACCATATCCACGAGTGTTCTCATACTACTAGAAGTCTCATGTAAAATAGAGTCATGATTTGGATCGGGCCAAGTGTATAATCCATTGGGACTTGTTCGGCTACTCTCATGGGCATATAAAAAATGAGCTCCCACAGACATCAACACTCAAGGCTTCTCGACATATCATAAAGGTGTAATGCAATTGAGTGTTTAAATTAATTCAGAGACTTTATTTTGGGGATGTTTATTTTTATTAAAAACGAATAAGTTTTCATTTTAAAAAATAAAAAATGTTTTTTATTTTTAACCTTGTTCAAATGAGATGGGAATCTCATTAAAACGAGAATGAGTTTTCGTTAGAAGGGTCGTTCAAAATTTTTATTTAATGTGTATCGAACGAGGGCAAAATGTTTTAGGTCGTTTGAATATCGCTTGAAGTTGGCTAAAATGAAATAGCTTTGTCATTCGAACGAGATTAATTTTTGTTATAACGAACTGCTATTCTCGTTCGAACGAGCCTTAAAATTCGTTCGAACGAGTTATTGCCTTGAAATTTGTGAATGTCCTATAATACCTGATTCTTGTTCAAATTTTTTAAGACTCTTGCCAGATTATTTTCTAAATATCTTTTACAAAATTTCTTCTTTGTTTAGTGTTCTAAAACACTTTTAATTCATAGTATACATCCTGAAAATTGTTCTTGTGAATTCCTTTAAACCCTAAAAAGTATTAATATCTTGCATATACCTTTGTGGATAAGGCATCTCCATAGCTGACCATTATGATTCTTGAGGGAACTAACTGCTGAAGACAAATGCAGATTGATGGATACCGAGCATGGAAGGCCACGTGTGGACTTCTCCTCATCGAATAGCATTTTTTGGAGATTCTACGAAGACATTTTGCATTATACTCGTGGTTGGTATCAAGTAGTCTGTAAGTCGATAGTATTATAGATTTCTAAAGTGGATAATAAAGTTTTTTCCCAAAAGAGATTTTTCCTGAAATTTTGCCTTTATTTGAATGTTTGGTTTTCTTTATCTGTTTTATCACATAATTGTATATTCATAGTGGTATCATTGCCTTCCACTCTTACAAATGGTGTCAGTGCATTATTACCCCTTTACAAATTAGTATCAGAGTCGGTTGCACTAAGTTATTATGTTAGATACTTTTTTATTGCTATTTTAGGGTGGTTTTTATACATCTCTCTTGATTTTCTTCTCCTGATGGATTCCCAAAGTTTTAACGACTTAAATCGTTTGAATTTGAAGTTTGCTAAAAGAATTGAAATTGTTGAAAAATAAACATTTTCGTTGTAAAACTGCTATGGATCTTTTGCAAACTGTTCAAAATCAAAGAGATTTCTTTCATGAGAAGATTGTTGCCTTGGACCATGACTTTACAGATTTGGAATTATCCAAGAAAAAGAATGATGATAGAGTCTGATTTTTAGAAAAATAATTAAGAGACACTAAAATTTCAAGGGTTTGTAATTGTGCCATTAAGGATAATGATAATTTAATTAATGATTATAAATCACGAAAGAAGTCTCTTAGAGATTAGCTTACTTGCACTGAGTAGGAGTAAGATAACCTTCTAGGAATAATTGTAAATTTGAAGAAGAAGTCACTAAAACTTGAAGAGTCAAATTCCTTTCTTGAGTTTAAAATTTTTAAAGTTAAAAGATGATTTAAAAGACTCGAGTAGCGTTGGTAGTAATGGTACTGGCCCCCATATTTATAATACTTCCAGTGTAAAAGCCAAGACCATTGTTTGTTTTAGAGGGTCAATCACATCCAAAGATGTTAGAAAAGATCAAACCTTAAGTAGCATTTCTCGAGTTTACACATATTCGCACTGTGGTAGGAAAGGTCACATTAGGACATTTTATTATGATCTTGGAAGAGGTCCTAGGAATTTTAAGTCTAGTGTCCCCTTGGTTCTCAAATCTCGACGCGTTAAATATACACCTATTTGGGTTGGAAAATCAGTTTTAGAGGAGCTAGATGTTAAACTTGTTGATTCTCACATGGTTGCACAAAATGCTTAGCATGTTATATCTTATGGATGGTTGCTTGCATTATTTTTTTGTCATACTCTAGTTGTGCTTCGTGATATATGTTTGCTAGTGTTATGTCATGTGTATCTTTTTTATTATATTTTCCTTTTATCGAGTCATATTGGGAAAATACAAAAAAAATATTTTTGTGTATTTTAGTTTTACACATTTGGTGTGGCATATTTGTGTGTTTGAGTCTAATTCACCCCGCACTTTCCATGTGGCTAGGACATTTGTTAATTATAGATACTTAGATTGTTATTAAACATGTCTATGGAGTTGTTTCGAACTTTATTTTCTTTACAGATTCGACTTTCTATATGTCACCGCATACACATGCATGAGCTTTTTGAACGTTAACTTCACACATATATTTGAGCTTTGTGAGATGTTCTCCCATTTATTTTGTCATCTACATGTTTTTTTTACTATGGGGGATTTGTGTATTTAAGAACCATTTCCCGTGAGATCTAGTTTAGTATTGAAAAATATGAGTGAGCATGGGAAAGGGCTGCGAAAGACAGGTTGACTTTGCGTGAAAGCCAACATTGAAAAGAGCCCAAGAAAAATTATGAAAAAAGGGGCCAATAAAGTTTAGTTTGTTTGATCATTCAAAAAGAAATAACTTCGAAAGAAAAGAATAAAAAAAATATAAAAGTATTGAGTGTTTATCTTTTGAGGGAGTTGAGTTAAAGATCAATGCGTTTGCACAATGAATCCTAGTATGCTTATTTTATTATGACGCTATTGATTTATAGAATAATCAATATTCTAGGCTTGTGTGTATTATGCTTGTCTGTTCATTTAGTTCACTTTATTTTGTCACTTGAGGCTAGAGCTTAGTTTGATAAAGTTTTACGGTAAATTAGAACTTCGTGAACATATTTGAGTGTTGGGTCATAATTTACTTATATATAGTTCACACCCATTCATTCCATCCCACATGTTTGGACTCATTGATAGTATGCTAGTATGTAAAGCTTACGTGTTTTGTGATCATCAATACCTATATATATGTGAAGGAATTTCTTTGATATATTTTGCATATATTTTATATGGAATTGTATGTTGTATTTTTTAAATTTGTTTTCTTTGAGAAAAAATGAAAATTTTCTAAAATAGTTGGTTTTGATGGCCCTTGAGATTATCATTACACATGCTTAATTTATATCTTTTGTGATCATATCTTATCTTCTAAGTGATGCTTCGTATTTCATGATTGGATTTTACTCATTTGTCTATTACGGATAAAAAGGGGGAGAACAAATTACAGGAGAGTTCTTATGTTTGTTTAAAACTCAATGCGTCACGGGGTATATATTTTTATCTCATTTGTGTAGGTACTTAAAGAAGAATTCAAGACACACCGGATGAAGACAAATTTTGTGGAAGAAGAAGAAGAAGAAGAAGAAGAAGAAGAAGAAGAAGAAAAAGTAGAAGTTTGAAGACAAAAAAACCTATGTCATTCTAGGATTAAGAAGGGTGTTAGCTTTCTTTTGTCATTTATAGAGTTTTGTTAATGTAATTTGGATTTTGGATAATTTTTTTTATTTTTGTACCAAAATAGCCAAAGGCAGAGATTTGTAAGAGAATTTTTTTTATGTTGCTCATAGTAAAGGCCTTGCATTATTTTATGTTAGTTTGGCTTATCTCGTTACAAACCATCACACACCGTCACCGAAAATCGACATCAACATTTGAGACTTCTCGAGATCCCATAAAGGTATAAAGTAATTTAGTGTTTAAATTAATTCACAGACTTTATTTTGGGGATGTTTATTTTTATTAAAAACAAATAGGGTTTTTTTATTTTTGAAAAGGAAAAATATTTTTTATTTTTAGCCTCGTTCAGACGAGATGGGAATCTCATTCAAACGAGAATGAGTTTTCGTTAGAAGTGTCATTCAAAGTTTTTATCTAATGTGTATTGAATGAGGGCGTACTGTTTTAGGTCATTTGAAGATGGTTCAAACGAGATAGCTTTATCGTTTGAACGAGATAGCTTTGTCGTTCAAATGAGATTCAATTTTATTAGAACAAACTGCTGTTATCGTTTAAACAGGCCTCAAAATTCGTTCGAATGAGCTGCCACGATATTTATGAATGTCCTATAAATACCAGATTCGTGGTCAGATTTTTTTGGGACTTTTGCCAGATCATTTACTAAATATCTTTTACAAAAGTTCATTGTTTAGTGTTCTAAAACAGTTTTAATTTACAATATACATCCTGAAAATTGTTCTTGTGAATTAGTTTAAACCCTAGAAAGTTATAGTATCTTGCATACACCTTTGGAGAAAAGGCATCTCCATAGCTGACCATTGTGATTTTCGAGGGAACTCACTGCTGAAGACAAAGGCTAATCGGCGGATACCGAGCATGAAAGGTAGCGTGTGGACTGCTCCTCATCGAGTAGTATTCTTTGGAGATACTATGAAGATAATAGGCCTGTCAACGGGTCGGAGACGGGTCGGGTTTAAGGAGATCCAGATCCGTGTAATCGGGTCTTCATCGGGTTCGGGTTCGAGTTCGGGTCTTCATCGGGTCTACAATATTGGATCCAGACCCGGATCCGTTCGGGTCTTCGGGTCTCGGGTTCGGGTCCGGGTCTGGTCAAATATGTACATTTATTTCATATTTATTTTATTTTATCCCCTTTCTTTATTATTTAATCTTAAATTAAAATATTTTGTAATGTATTCTAGAATATTATTAGTATAAATAAAACATATATTACTTATATTTATTCTATGCATAAATATATATTTTTATATATAATAGTTGCATGTTATATTGATAAGATATATTTATAAAAATATATAAATTTACAGTATATATGTATATATATACAAAATAATAATGTACAATTCGGGTCGGGTCTTCGGGTCCGGGTCTTGTATAAGATCCAGACCCTACCCGTTTAATAAATGGGTCTTCGGGTATTCGGGTCTCGGGTCCAAAAAAATATGTTCATACCCTATTATACTGATCGGGATAATGCGCATTATACTTATGGCTGGTAGCAAGTAGTCTGTAAGTCGATAGTATTGTAGATTTCTAAAGTACTGAATAAAGGTTTCGCCTGAAAGGGATTTTTCCTGATACTTTGCCTTTATTTTAATGCTTGGTTTGCTTTATATGTTATATATATGTACGTTCATAGTGGTATCAACGCCTTCCACTCTTACAAGTGGTGTCTGAGCATTCTTACCCCTTTACATAAACTCTCTCAAGAGGTATTCCCCGCAACGATCAGATCATAGAGTATGGATTGGTTTATCTTGTTTGCACTCCACCTCAACCTTATACTCTTTGAACTTATCAAAGGCTTTAGACTTGTGGTGCACAAGTTAAAATTATCCATATCTCGAGTAATCATCGATGAAAGTGATGAAATAATCATAACCATCTCTTGCCCGAATAGTCATGGGCCCACACAAATTATAATGAACTAATTCCAACACATCTTTGTCTTTATACCCCTTGGACGTAAATGACCTTTTAGTCATCTTTCCTTCCAAGCAAGATTCACAAACTAAAAGTGCCTCCATTTCCAATGAACTCAATTGCCCATTTGAAACCTGTCTTTGTATCCTTTTTATCCTTTTTAGATTGATATGACCTAACTATTAGAGCCAAATGTATGTTTGGTTCAACTTAGAAGGTTCATTTATTTTTATGTTATTTCCATTTGAGTAATTCAAATCATTATTAAGTAGTAGCGGTGAAACATGTCTTATAATATAAAGATTATATTTCAATATTCCAGAACAGTAAGAGATTTTCCATTTTTTATGAAAACTCCTTTATTAAAATAAATCATGTACCCGTTCATCACAAGCTTAGAAACCGAAATCAAATTTCTTCTAATATAAGAAAAATAAAAATAATTTGTTAATACTAACTTACTGTCTCCCCTAAAAAGTTAAAAATAAATTTTTTACTGCTGCCTTATGATGATCGCCCATGAATATAAGTATCTCTACATCACTGAGCTCCCTGGTCACCTGGATACCCTACAAACAATTACAAATATGATTAGTGGCTCCCGAATCTACACACCGGGTACCAGTAGATTGAACCACAAAATATGTCTCAATGATGTAGGAGAAATTATGTTTCCATTCTTCTTAGCTGAGAAGACGGGATATTTCTTCTTCCAGTGTCCTTCCTCTTTGCATATGTAACAGCTATGTTTCGACTTCTTTCCTACTCCCCGAGGCTTATAGCTTTTCTTCACAACTTTAGGTTCTGCTTGGAACTTGCCCTTATTCTTCTCCTTACCTTTCAGGACAGAAGTAGGAGGGCCTTTCTCAGTAACTTTAATCACACCCTTATACCTATTGATATTATACGCAGTCTGGATTTCCTTAAGTAGTTGTGCCAAAGAGTAATCAAATTTGTTTATGGAATAATTTAGGTGCAACTGTTTAAAGGAATTCGGTAGTGATTGCAGCACGAAATCAACTTGGGTTTCCCCATCGATTTCACATTTCAAATTTACTTATATGAATTAAATATCTTGATCTCACATTTCAAATTTATTAATATAAAAATAATAATTTTAATTTACAAAATGAAATAAAACCCAAACATCTTAATTTAATTCACACCTTTAAATTTAATTACCTCGATTTAATTCAATTTAGAAAAGAATAAATTAAACACAAATTTTTGAAAAAAATCGGTGATGTAGGCTAGTCTAAAAAATATAATCCACGTTGTCCATAAAATCGAGTTTTACTAATTATCCAATTAATTAACAAACAAATTATGCAACATAATATAATAAATAGACAATACAAATAAATAAATAAATGCAACAGAAAATAAAAGGATAAAGTTTCCCATTTCCATCTTGGCATAAACTTCTTCTTGAAGTAGAACTCTTGAAGACCAAGAATCCTTGTTGTAGAAGACTTTTCTTTTACATAGACTCCAACTTGAAGTAGACTTCATCATAATCATGAGTTCTTGAAGATATTTCCTTCTGAAAATTGATCCAACTTGTCTGGAAGAGAGACGAGGGAGAACCACCACGAAAAGTCACTGAAAACCACCAAAAAGCCAAACCACGAATTCTGTCTACGCCTGATCGGATCGATTTGGTTCCAATTCAGATCGATCAAAATTTCAAAATCGATTCGGTTCTCCTTTCTAATCAATTCGAAAAACCTGTACGTGAAAAGTTATTCTTCCTCTCAGACTTCTCGTGCAAAACGATCATAACTCTTTCAAATCGTCTTGAAATTTCATGAAATTTTACCCAACACTTAACCCATACAAATGCATGATTCTAAGTATAAAAGATAATTAAATCCCCTCACAATTGCCTCCAAATACATCGATATTAAAGTAATTACAAAACTTAATTATTATAATCATATCGAATCTAAAAGTGAAAAATAACTACGGATAAACCATTATAGGATCCAGTCACACAGAAAAATAATGCGTGATTACGATGGAAGGGATATAAACAAAGAATCTCTAAAAACCATAGTAGTGCGAAAGAATACATAAAGATACACCATCCCATAACATGAAAAACTAAGGTTTTCTTATTTGGATAACATTGACCTTTTTAATGGATGATTAATCTATACCAAAGACTCTGATACCAATTGTTGGGGATTGATATATGAGGAATACAAATATTCAGCCATGGATCTTAGATTAATCAATCAATAGAAATAGTTAAAACAAAGACCAGGCTTAGAAAATAAACTTAAGGTTTATAACGCAATACCTTTACAGACCCGGTTGCAATTCAATGGGAAGAAAAATATTTGTTGATGATAAAGTGCTGCCTTATTTTGGATCTCCAAAAGCTTGCTAAACCTTCTATAAAGCGTGGATCTTATAGTGTATGATCCTTCCTAAAGTTAGGTAGGTGGGTGGGCACCTTTTGATATGAAAACCCTTGTATATAATTGAGATATGGTGATCTCTCTCTAGTCCTCTTCACAAAAAATGTTAATTATATTTTTTCTCACCCCTCTTAAACCCTAATGATCAATAATAATGAATAAAACCCTTCCCGCACCTTTATATACAAGTACAAAAGGTGGACTTGGCCCAAACTGGGTAATTTGAGAGTCTGTACCTAACTATTGGGTATATGGGCTACACCAGGACCCCAAGACAAATAATTAAATTAGCTTCCAAATAAATAATTGAAAATCCCAAATTACATTTACCATAATATATGTCCTTTCTTTATTTAATGATAATTAATTCCATTAAATAATTATGGTTGCACTCCAATTTAATTATCTCATAAATCACTCGAATATAATGAGGTCTTATTTGCAAAGTCGATAATGGTACATAATATGATTCCCGCATTAAGATTCTGATACCCGTTTAGTCAAATCAATTTTTCATTAATTGACTTTAATTAAAATCTAATCAATTTCTTATTTCCTATACTTAACTTATTTTACTACTCTATCGGATTATAAATAATCCATTGATTAGGTTTACTGGTGGAAACAAATCTTATAAGTCTATCAAGGGGGTACCTCAATCCAAGGTGTCCCCGGACGCGATCATTTGATTCAATCTAAGATTAAATTGCACCCATAACAATCAAATCAACGATCTCATAAGCATTTCAATCCTCATATCTCGGATATTAAAAATCAATTTACCCTTTGCAAATGGTGTGAGATTGCACAAGTGTAATCAAGGAAACCCTTAGACTCAAATCTCATGGGTGGTCGTGTTTAATACATTCATGGGATGTATTGATCACAATCCTCTGTTGAACTATCATATAATCTCTTGAAACATCTACAAGTTCTCGTAGTTTGAGATAAACTTCTAGGATTGCATCGTTAACGTTCATAGGATGTCATCTCCCTATCTAGGTTGTGAACTTTTTAATAGTGCTAGAATCAGAATTCCAATCTCCTTGTAATCAACCCCAAGCCGACTCGCTAGAATTATTACTAAGTTTTTGTTGACCTATATATATATATATATATATATATATATATATATATGAAACAATATATTTAAAAATATAAAGCATTCTCACAAACTTGATTCTCATTTCAAAATGAATAAAAAATCCTTTTATTAATCAATAATAAAATATTTTACATATGATTTTAAAAATAAACCCTACTAAAAAAAGGTGCTTCTCTTTAGGATTACATCAAACTTGAATTCATTATATTCCAAATGCTCATACTCATCCTTGGAGAAACTCCTCATATAGCTGTTATGTATTTTACAAACGGATTGAAACCTATCATTAGTACATTAAATTGTGAACGGTTTTTGCAAAATGACGGAAGTATTCCTTCCAGAAATCCCAATCATTTTCAAACAACCTCTCCCTTAACATGTCAATTGCAAATTCCCCGTCACTTATTAAACGAGCTCTGACTAAAAAATTGCAAAAACATAACCATTAGCACCCATATCCTTGAGTAAAGACTTATTAGGCTTATCATGTTTAGCTCCCATAAATATCTCAATAACATAACTATATTTGATGCCATTTATAAGATTAGCAAACCTAGAATGCCACAATGTCCGACCGAAATTGAACATATCAAAATCGCCAATAGGAATATCTCGTATGTAAATTTGGTCTCGGGTATCATCATCCAAACATAACTCCATAATCTTTTTGGATATAGGAAGAATGTTCAGAATATAAAAATTTGACAATAGAGAGAATATCTTGATGAGGACTTCATCACATATATAAAAAATGTGGGCCATTTTTTAAGGCGGTGATTTTTTAAAAGAGGGAATTTTTATTTTAATAGTAGAAGATAAAGAGAGAGTGACATGCTACCAATAGTTTTCACGTATTTATAGAAGAATGAAGAAATTACAACTCTTACAAAATAAAATACTTGCATGAAAAGTCATCAATGTATATTTTGACGGTAGTATCAACGAGTATATTTAGTCACCGATTACGAATAATAATTACTCTGCGAACTCACAGTGCAAAATCGCATTGCTAGTTGGCACGTATTAGGGTGAAACGATTATGCCCGATGATTTCAATTATATAAATACACATATTGTTTCGGACTACAAATAAATTTCACAATGAATTTAATTAAATGAAGTGAGAGTTTGAGCGAAAAACAAAGAGAATAATGATGATGATTGTTTATATATTTAATGAGGCATGCCTTTTACATAGGGATAAATGTTTGATTCGATATCTGAAAGGTCAAAAATATCAAATGATTTGACATCTGTAGTGCCAACTTCTCTACTAGTATACACATCTCTCTATATATAGACTAACCAAATTGATATCCAATCTTCATTATTTATATATTCTCTACAAAATATACAGACATAAACCCTAATACTATTTAACTCCATCTCTCAATAATGGTTAACCTTATAAGACTTTTGCAAAGCTATCTAGATTTTAAAACAAACACGAGACTAGAACTTGACGACATTAAGGATGAAATCCATCAACAAGTGTTGCGTGCCACTAGTTCTTCACGTATGTAGGACAATGTTACATAAGAATTCCACCAATACCGGAACTACTTGAATGGGTTGATATTCATCAAAACATTGATGATTTATGGAATTTTTATGTCCTTTAATTCATACCAAAGTATGAGGAATTGGTTAAGAAAAAGGAATGCCTTCATGCAACTGGTTGAAGAATATATCCTAACAAGGGTTAACTCCCTCATCAACTTCATATAATCACTGGAGGATTTTGATGATGCTTATCTTGATTACCCATATAGTTAATTCCCTTTTTAAATTTATTTCTATTTTGCCATTTTTTTATATTTCTATTCATTGTACACGAGTTAGTAAATTGTAAAAAAAAAAACTCTTTTTATGAACTATATAATATGGACAATTGTTTGTTTTATATATGTAGTAATATGTTATATGGAACTCATTATTTTAAATATGTCACAATGTTAATTAAGATTTAATACAAATCTAATATATTGTGGTAAGTCCTCACTAGGGGAATCCAAATACACGTTATTGATTAGTAAAATTGTTTGCTATCTCTAGCGAGGACTACTAAAATAATGGATTAGATGCAAAATATGTAATCACTTTAGGAAAACTGTTTGTATAACTATTATGGTCAACATCTTATCATGAGTCTTATACCTTCTTCAAATTAAGATATAATTTATTTCGCACTGCGAACGAACTATATTTTGCACTGTGACATTTCAATATCTCACAATGTGAAATGATAATAATTCGAAATGAGACACACTGCGTCATATTAGTATCCTTCACTACACCAAAAGGCTTATTTTATAATGGATTTGTTTTTCTATTTGTCACGGATTTTATCCATTGAAAAATTGTAATGGTTAAAAAGTGTTACAAATCAAATATAACCGTTGGAATATATCACTGATCATTGCAGTATATCATTAGAAGGAAGAAAAAACTAAAAATATATAAACCAGATCGGGCGGGATTTATTCCCCCCAATTCCCAAACCTTTCAACCACTTCATATGCCTTTTCCCCTCCCTCTTTCACCCACAACCTCTCTACCCGTCGGTGTTTCCAGTGATGGATGTACCATTGAATTTTTCCCTTAAAAACATCATGTTCCCCCTCCCCATCACCACCTTGATGCTTGCACAAATCTGGATCGAGATCTCTCACGTGCACAAAGGAGCGAAACCTCCCATTCAAAATCCATCCAATTTTTCCTTGTGAATATAATATAACTTTTTCGCATTAATCTCTCAAGAGCACCGGCTCTGGGAAGATGACGAGCCAACAGGAGAAGGAGGGAGACAAGAAAGCGGAGGTAAATCCAACTCCGGAACCTGAAGTTAGTGCTCAACAATCCGATTCCAATCGCTCCAAAAACTCGGTGCGTTAGAGTGAGGAATTGGTGATGGAATCAACTTATTCTCCACCACGTCAGCATCAACATCATGGTGATGAATCCAAATCCAATCCCTATTTTTCTCATTATCCCACACAAACTAATTCTTCCTCCTTCAACATCAATAAGGATCAATCTATCTAATTTGGGTGGTAAATTTTGGAAAATAAATAATATTGTTTGAAAAAAAAAGGGAAAAAGTGTTGATGATTTATTTTATTTTATCCATTTATCTGGATATGATGGTTAGTGTTCGAGACGTGTTAGGGAGATGGGGAAGGAAGGTGGGTGAAACGTCAAAGAAGGCTGATGTTCTCACTAGAAATACTTGGCAGCACTGCAAGTCAAGTCCCCCTTGTGTTTCCTGCATTTACGTTTAGCTTATACTCACATTATTGCATTCGTTAAGTTCCCATTTGTTGCACAAATTGTTTAATGGGGTAGTTTATTTACAAATTGTTTATACAAATTGAAGTTTGCAATTTGTATTGATGTTGTAGTTTATTTACAAATTGTTTATACAAATTAAAGTTTGCAATTTTATACAAATTCCAAACAATGACTTTATATGCTATATTATGTAATTTGTATGAACACCTTTATATAAATTGGATTAATATACATCGATGGCGGCACCGATGGTGTCGTATATTATATTATGTAAAATTTGCAGGGATCGTGTTGGCTTCCACCAAGAAAAGAACATCATCGATCTATATGTCTATCTTTACTCTTTTCTACCTTCATAAACTAAATTATTTTTATTTGGACAATTTATAATTAGGTCCCTTGTTGACAATTTTTAAACATTTAAGGACAATTTACTATTAGGTCCACTTATTATGCCACTAGCGTGAACTTCTACAAGAAGAGAATTAGTGGACCTAAGTGTTTAAAATTTGTTTGCAAGGAATCTAAGAGTACTTTCACCTTTTAATTTTTGCCAAATCCCTCTGAAATCATAGGCAAGCCTTTTATTTTTATTCACTTGTGTTTATATGTTTGGAAATCTATTTGTTTTTGGAAAGTTAGTTGTTTATTTTTGGAGGTTTGACGAACGTGTGATTGCTTTCGCTTTGCATACTAATTTATCCTGAAATTTAAGGTTAACGAGAGAGACGGGGGTTCATGCTTTTTGGTTGATTTGTGTTTTTGGACATGGACTTTAAAGTTTCCCTGACCAAAAAAATTCAGGCTTTTTCGCTGCATTTAAGGCCAGAAACTGACAAGCTTAATTGATCATGGGGCTTTATATAGCTGTCTCAAAATCCATTCCCACGTCTAAAATATATTACTTGGATCTATAGCCAAATTGGGGTTTGTTACTTAATTTGGGAGATATTGTCATGGCAAACATTGCGGGAAATCATTTTCCTGCAGGGCCTCACCCAGGTTTGAGCTTGTTACTTACTTGGAATGTTATCATCATTTATTTTTTTTATTTTTTGTGATGACTAATTGATACTACTGGTCTGATATAAGCTCATCTATCATCTAATCCTATAAAGCTGATTTTTTGTTTTCTTGTCCCTTATTTTTTTAAATAAAATTTAGCCCGCAAGTGTATTGAAGAGGATCCCTTTCTATGAAGTTTAGATTATATTTGATTTGGTCGATTGGATGGTGTGAGTCAACCATACAACTTGAAATCAATGATTGAATGTGAGGCTTGATTAATTGTACACGAATACTTTTTTACAACCACGGGCTAAAATAATGTGTGGAAGACAATCACAAGATCGATTACCTAATCTAACCACTAATCCTACATGTAACTTGTCAATCAATAGTTATTTATATAAATTTGGAATAAATTCACTAAATAATGCATCTCGCTAGTACCCATGTTTTGAAAAACATACTTCCTCCACCCCCACTCCCACTCCACCATTTGTTTTATCAAATACTTGCAATTTACCACAAAGTGCATAAAGTTTATTTACGGGAAAATGGATTATTAGTAGAATGGAAAGCAAGAGCAAATTAGATCAATCACGTTCATACTTGAGTCTCATTGAATCTTGTTCCCTGTAAAATCAGTGCCAGATAGAAAAGAGAGTAAAAACCCTTTATCCAACCGAAATCCATTTTGCATCCCAAACGATAACAGCCATCAAGATCAGTTTTCATGGAGATGGTGGGTGCAAATATGATAAATATGATGAGTACTATTTACTTACATGACTTTTTCTCGTGTAGGTAATCGTACAACCATATGCATTATCATCCAACACATACATTTGAGGAATATTTTTGCACGAGAGCAAAAATGATACAATGATACATATAATGTAACTGAAAGAAGTCCATCAAATATATCAGTTTAATTTCAATCACCATTGCACCACCAGCCAACTAAAATGTATTGCAAGTTGAAGAACACAATTTAATATTACAAAAGAAAAATTAACTTTTTTCTTTGAAAAGTAGAAGTCAATTAGAATGTAAATAACAAAGAAAACTGCATATAGAGCTATAAAATGAACCAAGCTACTCGATCTCGACTCAACATTTATCCAGATAAAAACTTGTTAGAGATGCACTAGTAAAATAAACAAGATTGAACATAATTTTTAAGCTCGTTATGTGATTAAGCTCGACTCGAAATCGACTCGATTAAAATAGCATAAAATAACTAACCAAGACACGCGAGTTTGGTTCATGTTCACTCGTTTAAAAGTTCATTCGAGCTCACTTTGTAAGCAAAGATTGAACATAATGTTAGGTTTGTTAAACTTTTAAAACCTCGGCTCGGCTCGGCTCGGCTCATTCTTAAATATACCTTCAACCAACACAATTAGAAACATAAAAATAGGGGAGTGGTACTTTCTATATACTACAAGAAAGAAGGTCAAGAAGACACAACAAGATATATCTAGGGTAAGCACCAATAATGGCACCAAAAGAAGAATAAACAATAAGTCAAACCTTGTTACAGTCCATGGCCATAGGGGGCATTTTGTTCCTGAACGAATGAAAATTGGGGACTGAAAAATTTCCAATAATAAATATTTCCTTCTAAATAAACCAAGACGCATATGTGGGCTTGATTCATGTTGGGCTTCCTTGGATTGCTAAGGACCCATCCATCTTTATTCTAAAAATCAAATTCAAGCCCATATGAGAAAGACCAATTAGAGCCATAACCCATGTGTCAGAATTTACTCCAGCATGCCTAAATAAAGTCGGACCCAATTTCTCATCAGATAAATCAATCGCAGAATGAGGTGTCAAAGAACCCTGTGATCTGAGAATTAATGTAATACACCCTAAGCATTATCTCGAATTGTCAGGCCATTAAAGCCACCATTAGAGATAAGTTCTTTACTGGAGGTGTGCATAACTCAGAGGGTTATTCTTGTTCGGGCTGGTCGGGTGAGTGAACAGTCAATTTCCAAACTCTCTTATTCTCTTCGAGTTTTGACAGATTTCACCACCTCCAGGGATGAAATGATCAAAACCAAAATACTATGGTTCATATTTGCATAAGCTCCCAATAGGTCGTCCGGTCTATTCAACCCCACCGATGAACAAGGGGTTGGGATGGTTTTTTTTGCTTCTGTTGATCCTGGGTTCAATGTGCTACAAATTTCTACATTAGTTACGATGACATTTTTTTGTAGAGGGGGACGATTGAGGCAATGGAATTCTTGAGGGTGGAGTTTGGGCCACAACAAGAGGCGACTATAAAGGTTCTTATTTATGGTGAGAGTGTTGTATAGGGGATGGAGTCGAGCCGACACAACAGAGGTGGAAGTGGTGTGGTAGAGACCGAGGGACTAAAGACAACAGTGGGTTCAGTACATTGGTTATTTTGTGATCCCCCACCTAATAGGAAACAAGGTATCCTCCGTGGTAAACACTAACCCTTACCAATTCAGTCAGCTGAATCTTCTTCTTTGAAGTCATAGGAGAATTGTACCATTTTGTCTACAACAATCATGGTTAAGCGATCCCTAGTCTAATATCAATTGACATAAGCACCAAAAGAAGAATAAACAATAAGCCAAAACTTCTTAACATGTAATATGAAGTGATTACATAGGCTAACATCACCACTACGTGTATAATAATTCTAGGTCGACTCATGTTTTCGTGTGTCTGCCGCGACACGTTAACATGGTGTGCCACGATTGGTTATTATTTTATAGATGTGGGTCTGCACCAACAACACTAACTAATCGTGGCATGCCATATCAGTGTGTCGCAATCGACACATAAAAATCATGAGTCGGCTTAGAAGGACTCCTACTTATAGGGACATGTTACCCCTGCTACCCAAGATAAGCCGGTGAAAAGCCATTATATAGACATGTTACCTTGCTACCCAAAATATAAAGTGCTTACAAAGGCTAACATCACCACTACTTATGAACATTTCGATGTAATATGTTACCTTCCCACTATAATACTACTTTAGATGTAATATGTTACCTCACATTGTAATACTACTTAAACTAAGGAAATAAAATAAAAGGGAGCATTGAACAATGTTATAGTTGAACCCATGTACTCTAAATTTATATCAAGGTCAGCTTCAAGATTAGTAGAAGTATTTTAAGAAAATTTCTACTTCACAATGGAAAATCAACATATGATTATTTATATAAAGGATAAGAGAAATCCTGTAATTAATTATAAGTGAAAATTCAAACAAAACTCCAAACACTTCAGATCTTCGTCATATTAAACTTACAAACCCAGAGGTTCAGTAATTATAGAGTAGATATATAGAATAAGTGCTCTTTCATTTCACAAACCACCACTTACAAAGCAATACGTACAAAGCTTATCTTCTTATTTTGATTGAGTTATAAATCAAAAGGAAAATATTAACTGTTCTTAAGCACCTAAGCTAGAAGAACAGGGGAAGTCCACAAAATGTGATCATGTCAAAGGCAGAATATAAGGGATTAAAACAAATAAGCACAGGGCCATATAAAAGAAATTGAACTTATGTCGACAAACTTGTCAAAATGTTTTCACATAAATTTAAAGTTCAAGTCACTCTAACGAACCCAAGGCCCCAGGACAATCCATTCATAGTAAAGTTGGATGGAATATATATGCATTCAAGCATGCATTCATGATTGATCTATTTGTTTCAATGTTAAATGAAGTGTAAAAATGATCCCCAAAGGTATCATGTTACAGGGTAGCAAAAAAGTTGGGTGAATTCATAATTTAATGAAAAAAACTTCATATAAAATTTCAAATGACATTTTTATAATGCCAATAATGGTTATTTAGAAAGGAAAAAAAACACGAAAATTGTTTAATTACCATTATTTATAGGTAAAAATCCACTAGTAATCAAACAGAGAAGAAAGAAATCCACGTCCAGAGAAAAAAAGTGTGGTCGTCACATCCTTAGTAGCCCCAAGCCACCAATAAAATTACAACGAATGAATTGGGCCTAGTATCTAGGAACATAAACAGATATCAAAAATAAAATTCAATGAAGAATTTAATATTATTTATAAAGATCCACGAGCTTTGGGAAGGATAAAATAAGTCTCCTCCTCAAGAACATTGCAAGTGGAAAATAAGATAAGAGACCAGAAGAATCTGCTAACAAGCAGCTGCAGAAACCAAAAACTAATTCTCAGCATGATCATAACAGGACTAGTGATAACTAAATATTGTAATTACTCTGAATTTAAACATAAATTGTGGTACTTGATTTCATGCCACACAGATTCTGAAAAAGCACATTCAAAATCACAATGATGGTTATAACCAGCATGCAAATCGAGAAGAGGTGACAAAAAATCCATTAAGACATAAGACAACTAAAGCTAACGTAAGCATAAGTTCAAAAAAACACTAAAGTTAAAATTCATTACACACAATCAATCCCATAAAAATATGAGACCACTAAGTTTAAAAATCACGCATAAATCAAAATATAATTTGGCAGACTATTTTTTTTTGCTCCAACATTACTTAGTTCCTTTAACATGACAACCACTACTCACGTTAGAGGTATGAATTATATAGTTATGTGATTCTTTGAGACCTGAAAAATTATTTGGTAATTGAAAAACCTTACTAAGTTGTTTAACACAAGTTAAAACAGTTGAGTAAGTTCCGGATAGCTTTTTGAAGAAACTATTTTATAAAATAAAACCAATTAACACAATACGTGTTTCAAGAATGTGAACAAGTTATTTTAGTTCTTGGAAATAAGTTTTAAAATTAAACCCGAGTCTAAGTTGTAGCTGTAGTAGTGAAGAATTAAAAATCACACTCACGAGACAAGATTTTTACATAGTGAAATCCCAAACTAGATGAAACATCCACGGAGGTTTCCACACCTCAAAACAAAAAATTCACTAATAACAAACAAAGATAGCAAGATTACAAGCACATATCATGCATCCAAGATCCTAAGACTAAGATGGAAATTATACATATACGAACCGAGTTCTCCTCCTCTAAGGTATATCTGATCTGACCTCTTAGACCTTCCTTGCACCTCCTTGGCCTTCCTCCTTGCATTTTGTTTGCAGTGGCTCAACTAACCTTAACCTCTCAGATGAACCACATTAACTATGTGTTCGTGTGAGAGTGAGAGTGTACGTGAAGTGACTACAATCTACAAGCAAAGGATGAAACTCACTTTTCTCAAAATTTATACAGACAACTACTACAAATTACATATATTCTATATGCATGCAAATATTTCAAGTCTCTTTTAAAAATCAGACTTCAAACACAATTTTCATATATGAAATTAAACCTTTCTGAAAAACAAATCTTAATGTTTCAAAACTTATTTATATACGAACTAATTTCATAAAATGTGAAACTTAAACTTTTTGAAACAAAACTTTCAGATCTGAAACTTTATACAATAGGAAGTATATTTTTCAAAATAACTTGAAAATAGAGAGTGGATCTTCAAAAAATAAACATATACAACAATGAATACAGATCAAAAAGGGTTAACAGAAGCGTGAAATGTTTCTCAAAGTAAATCTTACACATTCTAAATAGAAAAATGAGATTTACACAGATAGTGGTTCCTAAGAGAGAGAGATATAGGTTGAAGAGATTCTTCAATCACCCAAAATGTCACTAGAAAACCTAAACACTCTAACTCTCAGGAAATAGGTTTTTTGGGATGATAAATGTTTTTGGTAAGGTGTTTGGCTTATGAGAAAATGTTAGGGTTTGAAATACACAACTGGTTTTCTCTCTTTTTCGACTATTTCCTTTCTCTCTCTACCTTCTCTCTACTCTCTCTTTTTTCTCTCAACTATACAAATGACCAAAGTTCTCAAATGGCTTACCCAAGGCACCTTTTTATACTAACGTTGGAAGGATCTAGAACTTCGAAGGAAATCAACACCTAAGATCAGTTTGATGATTCAACATTCAAATATAAGGACCACTAATGCATCACTTTTATACACGCTCTGATTGGTTCAAAGGGATGTTACATGAATTTATTCAATTACATACAGAGCGTTGATTAAATATGATATATGGGTTGATGATGAATATAACTGCGTAGACTCAGAGAAAACACAAATCCATTTGTTATAATGGCAACACATGTAATGATCTAATCGAGTAAGAAACGCGTGTTTTAGAAATTATGAAAATACAATTTTCTACCACAATGTTCTCTAGCGCTTGCGGATTCTGCCCAAGGGAGTTTTTAATGGATAAAATAACTCAATTTAAGCCCACAACATTTTAATTCAAGATTTTAAATGTTTAAAAAACATTTTTAAAATGTTCAAAAAATTATTTTTTAAAATATCTAAAAATATGCAATCACTTGTGCACACATATTAAGACTAATATGCATGAATTATGTCCTATAGTGTGTTCAAAAGATTACATAACTTCCCTTTTTGGTAGATGCATTTGCCTTGGATGGGATGTTGTTGAAGATGAAGCTCGTAGATACCTTGGAGGAGATGCCCATGAAATTTAATCCTATTTTGTCACTATATCCAAACTAGTTGGAACTCCTATATGGAGCAGAATTAAGTGAGTCAACCGTAGAGTGTGTTCTCAATCTCCCCTTTGGATATTGGAGACAAAATTCCCTTGAGTAAGTTGTACTCATGGGTAAAAAATAAAATTCCTATATATCCTATACAAAAGATTTATCTATGCATTCCCATCCTATAACCGGAAATAAGATAAAGAAAATTTATAACTCAACTATCATATAAACCAATAGCCGAAAAGAGTGATATCTGTTGAAATGATGTATGTAATGCTCGAAAGAAAACACTTAATGTGGCATATTAGTTGAGTGAAGAGAGATAAAAATTTAGCAAGTTACTCAATTTTTCTCCCCCATTTTTTCTCAAATGTATAAAGGGGTAAAATATATGAAGTAAAATGAAAAATCACCTAACATCCTATAGTAATCAACGGGTTACTTTAAGAGTCTCCTACTTAAAGCAGAGATAGGAGGCGTCTTTTGTCATTTTTTAAACGACTGTATCCTATATCCTCGAAGACTAGTTATCAATATAAAAGTAACCAGAGGATATACTAAAGATTGATAGACATCTATTCGGGACTAACCATACCAAGAGATTTTCATAAAGATTCAAATCTCAAATTATCTAAAGGTTTGTAAATAAGTTAGCCAATTGAAGTTCTGTGGGTAAATAGTTTATCTCTAATTTTTTAGATTCAACTAATTCACGAATGAAATGGTGTCTTATCTTAATGTGCTTAGTGCATGAATGTTTAATAGGATTCTTAAACAAATTTATCGCACTTTAATTGTCACAATAGAGATGTAACTTTTCTTTATTAATGCCATAGTCACTGAGCATTTGCTTTATCAACATTAATTGAGCACAACAACATCCCGCGGCTATATATTCAGATTCTGCTGTGGAAAGTGAAGTGCAATTTTACTTTTTACTACTCCATCCAAATTATTTCCTATATAATAGCAAGCGCCTGTTGTGCTTTTACTGTCATCAGAATAGTCATCCTAATCTACGTCGGTGTATCCTATAATTGTGCTAGAAGTGTCGTTTGTGTACCATACGCCTAAATTATTGTGCCATTAACATATTTTATAACTCTTTTGATATATTGTGAGTGACTTTCCATAGGTGTACTTTGGTAACGAGCACAAACACACACGGAATACATGATATCAGGACGCGAGGCTATGAGGTATAACAGGCTACCTATCATACTTCTGTATAGGGTAGGATCTATAGGTTTCCCGTGTTCATCTTTAGAAAGTTTAACCGAAGTACTTATAGGAGTCCTAACAATTTTGGCATTTTCTAATCCAAACTTTGTCACTAACTCTACTGAATATTTAGATTGCGAAATGAACAACCCATCAAATTTTTGCTTGACTTAAAGTCCTAAAAAATACTGAAGCTCCCCCATACGCGACATTCAAAAATCCCCGTGCATAATTTTAGACAATTATTTAACCTCACTAGGGGAAGTAGAACCAAATGTTATGTCGTTGACATAAACCTAAGCTATTAAGACATATTTGTTAAAAAATTTAACAAATAATGTTTGGTTCTTGTCGAAACCCTTTATTAATTAAAAAGGTTGGTAGGCATTCGTACCAAGTCCAAAGGACTTGCTTTAAATCGTATAAAGCCTTTTTTAATCTATAGACATGGTTTGGTTAATGAGGATCAATAAATCCTTTCAGATGTTCAACATAAGTCTCTTATGTCAAAATACCATTTTAAAAGGCAGATTTTACATCCATTTGATAAAGTGTGAATTGTAAGTGACAGGTTATGGCCAAGATCAAGCGAACATATTCGAGGCGTGTGACTGGGGAGAAAGTTTCCTCAAAATTTATTCCTTCAACTTGAGAATAACTTTGGGCAACTAATCTAGCTTTATTTCTAAGTATCATCCCAGACTCATCTGTTTTGTTTTTGAAAATCCAGCGAGTGCCAATAACCTTTTTATTTTTTGGCCTGGGCACGAGATTCCAACTTTTGAATTGGACTACCTTTTCTTTTATAGATACTACCCATAAGGAGTCATTAAGTGCTTCATTCACATTCTTTATTTCCATAACAAAGCATGCAAAATGAGCAACATTATGTAATTTGGATCTTGTATGCACTGGCTCTTTTGGATTACCAACAATACTATCTATGGGATGATCTTTAGAAATCTAATTAGGTACTTTCGGTGTCTCAGTTAATAAAGGATCAACTATCTCTAGAGAGTAATAAGTAAAATTATTTTCAGACTCATCCATTATATTTGTCCCTTGATATTTACTCTCGACATTAGTGTCCCTCATTATCACATTTAACGATTCCATTATGACTTTGGTATGCAGATTATAAACACGATAAGCCCGACTGTTAGGGGAGTAACCTAAAAATATGGCTTTATCAGTACAGGTTTCAAATTTAGATAGGTGTTCTCTTTCTTTACAAACATAACATATACTCCCAAAAGTTCAAAAATATTTTAAATTGGGCTTCTTGCCATACCAAAGTTCATAAGATGTTTGTTTGGTATTTTTTCTAAGGTACACTCTGTTGATAATATGACATGTTGTTTGAACTGCCTCAACCCAAAAGTATTTTGGCAAGTTTTTAGCATGTATCATTACCATAGCTATTTTTTGGATTGTGCATTTTTTACGCTCGACAACACCAGTATGTTGAGGTATTTTAAGTGTATTGAACTCATATACCATTACAGTTGCAGTATTTTATTACACCCAAGACTTTAAATTCACCCCCTCTATTGCTACGAACTCGATTGACTTGGGTATCCTTCTCATTTTCAATTCTTAAAAGAATTTTTAAAAATTCTCTGAATGTATCAGATTTTTGTTTTAAGAAAGCTACCCAAGTGAATCTAGTGAAATCATCCACCATAACCAAAATATAACTGTTACCACAAAAGCTTACAGTTCGAGAAGTGCCAATGAGGTCCATGTGGATAAACTCTAGAGGTTTTGTAGTTAGAATATCTTTAATTTTCTTATAAGCAGATTTAGCGATTTTCCCTTCCCGACAAGCCCCACAAACAACATTTAAAATGGGTTTGATTTTTAGTAAAACCTCTAACTATATCTTGGGAGCTTAATTTGCTAAGATTGTCATAATTTGTGTGACCCAATCGACTATTCCATATTTCATTATCATCGAGCCTGGCTAATCTACAAGTCTCATTACCCGAATTTACTATGTAACAGTTATCTGGGGGCATGTTGCCAGTATGGATGCAATCACCATTCTCATTTAAAATTTTACAATTATTTTTTCAGAATATGACTGTATGGTTGGAATTACAAAGTTGTGATATACTTAACATATTAGCTTTAAGTCCTTTCACTAACAAGACATCTTTGAGAATAAGAATTCCTTTTTCTTGAAGTGTTCCTTTGCCTATAATATAAGTTGATACACCGTCCCTAAACAAAACATTTCCTCCTAAGAAGTCAGTTATATCAGATAATTTAGTATCGTCTCCAATCATATATTTGGAACATTCAGAATCTAAATACCAACCAGATGCAGTATGTTCAGCTTTTAAAGCACTTATAACTATATTGCACCTAATCTGGGGTATTAGTTCGTCTTTTCAAACCCATATAGCTATAGTTTTAAAAGCTTGTGAGCCTTTGGTTTAGAATTGGATCTAGGACTGTTTCTCTTGGATTTTTTTCTTAGTGTTAGACATTTTCTTCCTTTTCCTATAGATATAATTTTTGTTGGGCCGTTTAGGAAGTACATAATTATTTCTGCCCTGTCTATAATAGTTAAAGTTTTTATAAACAGATGATTTATAAACAGGCTTATACAGTTTTTTTTTTAAAACACTCATTGAGACAGTGTCCATAAACATCGCAGTATAAACAGTATTGGTGGCTAGATAGTTGTTTCTGATTTTTAAAATCTTAAAAAGAGGTTTATCCCTTTGCTGGACATTGACCTTAGGTCTAACTGCAACAGTTTTCCAATCAGGTTCAAATCTCCTGACAGGGGGGAAAAAGTACTTAGCCTTAGGTTCAGTAGTAAGCTTTGGATAATTTTTCATCAAATTATCTGGCCATTTTTATATATTTTCAAAATCACATTTTATGGCTTGAAAATCAGGACATAGGTCAATAGATCTTTTTCCAGAAGACACTAATTTTTATTTTAAGAAGATTTGGTTTGTGTCATAACTTTTTTTATCAAACCCTATGCCCGTGTCTTCAGAATTGGTTTTACTAGAGGCAACACAATCTTAAAAACAATTGAAGTTATTTTCAAATTTAAATTTTTTTTTGAAGACTGTTGAAACCATTTCTTTAGATTGTTCCAATTCTATCAAAGTTTCCTTATATTTCTTTTCCAAAACATTATTTGATTCAGAAAGTTCTTTTAATTTTTTTAACAAAATCTTTTGCTTTGGTTTTATAAGCCAGACATTGATTAGTATAGTCCTTAGCATTCTGCTTTCCCATTAGGCTTAAAGCTTATATTTTTTTAGTTAACTCCTTGTCAGATTTTTCTAGTATACTACTCTTCCTAAGTGTTTTTGTGTAAAGTGTGTGAATGTCAGGTAGATCGTCATTTTCAATCTCTTCTAGTGCAGTGTGTGTAGTGTCCCCTAATAGTTCAATTTTTGCACTCACACACCTATTCAATTTGTCATTAGAGCGATCGTTTTGACTCACATTTGACTCACACACATCGTCAAAGCATTTTTACAAGAAACATCAACACTATTATTTTGTAAGCAAAGAGCAGATAAAACAATAGCAGGCACAACATCATCAGTCATAACAGATATAGACATGGCGGTATCAAAATTAGTCTCAGGCGAGTCATCGGAATAAACTATTTTAGCAAAGAAAGCCATATAGGGGTCAAAAGGATTGGAAGACTCAGGCTCATCTTTTTCAGAGTCACTTGAGTCATCTCAAGTCTTATAAAAATTGGCCTTATTATTGTTATAGTTTAATTTGACTCTATAGTGTTTGGCATAATCACATCTATGACATGTGACACCTTTCATATCAGTCTTGGATTTATCAGTGTTGTTTTTGTCTAGATTCCTTTCATAAGGTATGTTATTAGAATAATTGGAGTAAGCAGCCTTCCCTTGTTTAGAAGCAACATTGTTTTTAAACTTTAAGATTTTCTTAAAATGTTTAGACATTAGAGTTATCTGATTATCCAAATTATCTAAGTCACAGTCTTCATCATAATCTAACTCAATGTTAGTTACAACAGACTGTGGTGTGGTTATTTTTGACCGGAAAACTACATTGGGACTGGTGTGCCTCTTTTGATTATTGGAAAGTTGTTTCTTCAATTTCAGTTCCATTTCTACAATCATAAGCTTGCTACTGAGGAGTATTGGAGTTAAGTTTGGGTCATCTATTTCCTCAATGGCATAACGTTTGTTATCAAACTTAGGTGGAAGTGATCAAATAATTTTAGAAACTATCTCTTTCCTTTCATACATGATACCATTAACATGCAATTTGGTAATAACATCAGTCAACCTAAAGTAAAATTCATCAAAAGTCTCAGCCTCAGCCATAAGTAGTGTGTTATATTGTTGAATCAACATTGAAAAGTTGTTTTGTTTCAAGATTTGTATTTATTTTATGTAAAAATATATATATATATATCTATGATCACTGATAAATAATTCGTTTATAGGTTTTCAACTTTACAAGTGAATTTATTACGTATATTCTTTCCATGGTTCGACAAGTGAGAACTGTTAGAAATGAAGTCCATATTCTTCAAATGTCCTTTCAGTTTCTATCTTATTATGTTTATTTCACTATAAATTAATACATTTTATTTTGGCAAGACAAAGTGACCCTATAAGAGACTTGACTAGCCATAATTACTTAACTATAATTAAATGCATAACTTAGGATAAACTAGTATGAAATACTCAAGTCATGTTATTATTTAGTTGTTGTACCTATGACTAAATCTACAATAGATTTGACTAACTAACCCCTATCAACATGGTATCCTTTCTGCCCCCAATGAGAGATCGCTAACCACCTTATCGGGCCCCCAATATGTTTTTAAGAATTAAAAAAATAGCCTACTATCTTAAATCTTTACACTAGCATTGTTAATCGATTGGATTTTTTCACTCATCAAGCATATATTGCATTGCATTGTGAAGATTAATTCATTTCGTATTATTTTCACATCTAAATGTGTAAGGCATCATTTGGATGCCCCTTCTTATAATTTTGATGGCCATCAACTTAAGTTGTCAAAGCATCAAATAAACATGGATATATGAGAACAACCTTAAATTATATTCCACACTATATTTCCTTGTGTTTTCCCTTTACATGTTAGATTATTATTTTTGGTGTAATATTTTCCTTATAACAAGGTGTATTCGTGTGTTATGCTCAGGTACAAAAAAATAGAGTGTCACCGGTACTTGCGGGGGTTGTGCACCTAAGGTACCCACCGACAACTAGCTTCTATTAAATTAATTTTTATAAATGTAGTGTTTGTTATTTAGTGTTGTATTAAAATCGGAAACCATATTATTATCTGACCTAAGGTACACACTGTGCTGGATGAAATAGTTCAATATTAAGAGCATAACTGAACCTGTCCAACTATAATTTTTTTTTTCAATTTTTTTTCTTTCTATCTACCTTTTTTGTTTAAATTTTTTAACTTGGGGGTTCAAACTACCAATCTGAATCGTAATATTAAGAACCTTATCTTTTGGATATTTTCTTATTTCTTATTTATTTGTTGTACTTCACTTTATTTATGGCAACTTAGTTTAGTAGTGTTACATATAAAAAAGAGGTTAACACTCGCTATTAATTAGTGGAGGCTCTTCGTTTGTTTTAAGGGGTTAGTATTTGGTGTTGTGGAGGTGGTAGATTGTAGAATCGCTATATTGGTGTGGATTTTAGTTTGGTATACTGCATCTCAGATTTTTGACATTTGTAAGTAAAAAATATTCTTTTTCCCACTTCAATCTTTTTGATTGATGGCAATAGTAGTATGCATAAATCCATCTGATGAACAACCTTGTGTTGTTTTGACACATGACCACTAATTTAATTATTTACAATTTTGATTTGAAATGATATGACATTTTAATTTCTCATGTATCATTTAATTAAAACAAATTCCATATAATTTAGTTTTTTCTAATACTAAGATTGAGTTTGTTCGACAATTTCTTATTGGGAAATATGAAGATTACTTATGGGAGAATGAATTCTACTTTTGCAAGAAATATCACGAAGACTACTTTGGGAAGAATATTATGTTTTAAAGTTGTTAGACTTCGTTCTGAGTACTATTATGGTTATAAGCTAGATGGTTTATCTTGTACTACATTCTGTTTTTGGAATTTTAATAGTTATGAATAAAATATAGTTTTAGATCAGTTTAATTTTACTGAAATATTTTTTGTCATCGAAATATAGTTTCATACATTTTGTCACGTGTGTTTATATTTTGAGTAAAATTTGTGGGTATTGGTTAAGTGTAGTGAATTGCCATTTGTTGAGCACGAGTTTTAACTAGTGTATTTATATCTATTTATTTAATGAGAAATTGATATATTTTAAAATATATATTAATATTACTAACGAACTTTGACAGTTACAAATAAAAACATCCATTGCAAATATACGACACCCCAATCCATTACAATGTATTTTGTAACGATTTGTATCCATTACAAATTCTATATATGAAATGGATAAACACCGTTACAATTTAGTAAATCCGTTACTAATATATAATATTTTTATCATTGCCAAATCCGTTACAAAATAAATTGTAACGGTTTTAGTATGTTACAAATTGTAAATTTCTAACGGGTTTTATCCGTTACAAATTTCGTTGGTAAAATAAATAATGCCAATTTTCTAACGGATTTTGTAAGGACATAAATTTCCAATTGAGTCCCTGTATTGTTTTGACTTAATTCCGTGAACAAAACTATGTTTGTAATATGTCATAGGGAGATTTTATTTTATCACGATCCCACTTGGTCTATGACGTATTGAAGAAATTGAAGACCTTGCGGCAAAGCTTCAAAGAATTAAACATGCCGAAGTTTAATTGGTGCAAGTTTATTCGTCTTCAAGTTAATTGCATTTCGAGATCACACAGGTATGAATGCATATTGTTAATATTCGGAAATATTTTTATAAAAGATAAGGATGTTATTTTATAACGAAAAATATTTTAAAATATTTTAAAGAGTGTTTTAAATGTTTTACACTACGTTTTATTCTGATAAGCTCGAAAAAGAGTTTGACTTAATTGGATCTCTTTTGGAAGAAACGTTTTAAAGAAAAAGTCAAACTGACACGCGCATCGTTCAAACGATAACTCGGATCGTTTGAGCGAGATAGCCATATCGCGCGAACAAAACTGTGTTTGTAATATGTCATTGGGAGATTTTATTTTGTCACGATCCCGCTTGGTCTATGACTTATTGAAGAAATTGAAGGCGTTGCGGCAAAACTTCAAAGAATTAATCATGCCGAAGTTTAATTGGTGCAAGTTTATTCCTCTTCAAGTTAATTGCATTTCGAGATCACACAGGTATGAATACATATTATTAATGAGATTCGGAATTATTTTTATAAAAGATAAGGATGTAATTTTATAAGGAAAAATATTTTAAAATGTTTTAAAGAGTGTTTTAATTGTTTACACTACGTTTTATTCTGATAAGCTCAAAAAAGAGTTTGACTTAATTGGATCTTTTTTGGATAAAACGTTTCAAATAAAAAGTCAAATTGACACGCGCGTCGTTCAAACGACAGCTCGGATCATTCGAGCGAGATAGCCATGTCGCGCGAACGACTGGTCAAGCTTGTTCGAGAGACACATTTTTCGAGGTGGTTAATTATTCCTATTTAAAGTGTGGTTTCGTCAGAATTTGTGTAAGGTGCAATCTAAGAAACAGTTTTCAATTCAGTACGAGTTTTGCACATGTTTTTCTAAGATTTCAAAGCTTAAACACATCCTTAGAGTTTGCAAAGATCCGAGTTATCATTACTATATGTTGATGTGATCTTGTTGCACCAAGAAGGTTTGTTCTATACTTGAACATCTGGGTTTTGCGGTGAAGAAAAGAGAAGGACTTCTTGTTCGACATCGTAGATGTATCAAAGCCATTCGGTGGACACCGAGACATACGTGGACGCGTGTGTTGTGGACAAGTATCGTGAAAGAAGGACTTTCTGCGTGGGCACTGTGAGAGGAGTGGTTGAAGATCAGAAGAACGTTAAGACCCGTAGGGATTGAGTTGTTGAGGGAGTCTTTTGTCTGTTCGTTGTAATTCCATATTCATAGTGATTGTCTGGCTTGGGTCGTCCGAAGTTTTTTCCCGTCTTGGGTTTTTCCTCGTACATCATGCGTTGTGAGTATTCTTTACTTTACTTTACTTTACTTTACTTACTTTACTTGCTTTAATCACTAGATGCATGTTTAGGATTAATCAAGATAAAATTGGTTTAAAGTGAAAATTGATTTTTCACAACTTGATTTGGTGTTAATTAAAAGTTGGATAGTTTTTGGTGAAAATTGATTTGATTTGAAACACAAGTACAAGGGCCACTCTTTCAGATTTAATTCGTTACAAATATTTGTTGTAACGATTTTTACCCGTTATAATGGACCTGTTTTGGTGTAGTATTTGTAATACCCCATGAAATTAAACATTTAGATTGATAAAGTCTAAATATAAAAGTATACAAAATATTTAAAATAATTCAAATACCTCTCTCAGCATGGAGAGATCAAACGAGACAATAACACAAGTAATGTGGAAATGATGTGAAGGTCCTTAGAGTGAACTCATAATGAAAATACCCATAATTATTAAAGAGATACAATAACGTCTCAATACAATCCCCAAAGAATCTCTGAACAATACAAGCCAATCAAGTCTAAATGAGATAGAAACCCACAATGTCTCTGAAACTAATATCCTGAGTGAGAGAGATGAATAAAAGTGCCCGCTGGAACGAGGAAGCTATACGAAGATCCAGCCCTAACACATGCGTTTCACATAAAGAGATGGGTCAAAACCCTAGTAAGTAACTTAGTTACGTAACTCAAAACAGTTGTATGCATAGATGATAAAGTCACAGTTTAATAATTTAATGAGTGACCCAACCCATAAACGTATACTCACAATGTATTAGCATTATCTCATTTCATATCATTAATTAATTATCCTCATTAATTAATCAACACCTAACCGACATGCGCCCCTTCCTCTCGACCATCTCATAAACATGCGGTACGCCAAATAAAAAATCACAGTGTATTAGAATTAATCTCAATTACTTTCATTAATTAACTATACTCGTTAATTAATTAACACGTAACCGACATGCGTCCCTTCCTCTCGGCCATCTCATAAGCATGCAGTATGCCAAATTCAAATAATCATAATGTATTAGGATTAATCTCACTTACTTTCATTAATTAATTATACTCGTTAATTAATTAACACGTAACCGATGTGCGCCCCTTCCTCTCGGCCATCTCATAAACATGCGGTACGCCAAATTTAAATAATCACAAGGTATTAGGATTAATATCAATTACTTTAATTAATTAATTATACTCGTTAATTAATTAACATGTAATCGACATGCGCCCCTTCTTCTCGACTATGTCATAAACATGTGGTAGGTCAAATTTAAATAATCACATTTCATGCCCTGACGCCACCTAGTATTTGCATGGCCGGGAATACACATAATGCAATAAATCATAAACATCATATCTCACGCCTGGATGCCACTTGCTATTCGCATGGGCATGAATTTTCATATCATAACACCCGGTTGTCCCTCCACAATGCCCACCCATTTATTTTCATTTAACCACCACATTTCATTTAACATTTAACATTTTAATACATGTTTATTCACTCCAAGCAATTTACTCAAACCCCAACTACCCCTCCCCGGATCGTATTATTTAAAACCCATTAGGCATTTTAATCCATTTCATGAGGAGTTAAAAAAGGCAATCGTCCTACAAGTGATTCCTCATAATGGAGAGCATTAAATTAAAAGTGTACAAATTTCATTAATGATTTAAATCATCACTCTTACTCGTCTCTAAACTCTATGCGTGAGGGTCTCACCGTAGTGAAATCCAAACAAGGAGCCCCCGATACATTTACATTTAGATTTGGTAATTATTAAGATAAATTTATTTAGGGTTTATTATGAGAAAGTATGACAAGAGTTTAAATGTCTATTTGTGCCATCAAATCAACTAAACTAACATCGCTATCCAATGACTAATAATTATCTCGTACTCCTTTTATCGTTGACATGATGAAGTATATACCAATAATAATAATAATATCTCAAGTAATGGCTTACACGTGTTCTTGCATGAAAGAGACATGTAATTAACTTACATGTGTATTACATCATAAGGGCTCATATTGTATCAAGTTTCCCAAGTCATATATAATGTACTCACAGTAATTCTTTTAATAATGAATAGGTCCCCATGGTAAATCTCATCAATTTGGGTCATAAACATCAAAAGTACCACTCTCAAAGTATAAGGTACAACCCTTACTAAGCATGCGAAATTTGAATTCACTAACTCTAAATTTAAGTCCATATAATACACTATATAATCTCAATCGTCAAACTCTACAAATGGGGTCCAAATCTTAAATATTAATTTCTTTCCATGTTTTGGGGCCCTAAAAATAATTTCCTCAAAGTAAAAGGCTCAATTAATCATTTCAAATATATCAAATTATCTAAATTAATCTATCCATATTTTAATTAGGAATACACAAGTTCCTAAGGGTTACTAATAAATTTTTAGCATAAAAATTAATTCAGGTGAATTTGCCAACTACGCATATAAAAGGAGAAGAATAAAAAGTTACTTGCCTCCAACACGCGTCCTCAAGTTATTTTTCGAGTTGTGAAGGAATTCCTTTGAAAGCCTCTTTGAAAATGTATCTAAATATTCTTTAAACAGAGATATAATATTTAGGGTTGGTTATAAATTTAAGGAATATCTAGGTGGAGGCTAAGATAAATAATATTTAGAGTGGGGCTATTTTCAAGATAATAGGGTACAAAAGAAGATGTTAGTTTAATAATAGTCAATAATTAGCTAAAAGGGTGTCCTTATCTAAGGTCTGTTGCTGAAATAGAGGCGCACAATTTTCTAGTCTCTACTGTAGTATCTCATATTCCAAACAATGAAACTGAGGCTGAAGTCTCCACAGGGACAAAGATTCCTGATCTGGATTTACCAAATGATATACAACCTTTTGGAGATTTGATGACAGATTCTTCAATTTTTAGTAATTCGATGAATAATATGAAATTTGAGGGTCACATAATAGGCGGGTCAAGAAATTTCAACTATTTATTAGACATGTATATATTTTATTTTTTTAATACTTGGTACTTTGGCGTCCGAGAAGTGTTAAAGTTAACGATGCAAAAGTCTAATGCGCAACTTTCCTTATAATGAAAATTCATTTTGTATGGTTGAATGCCAACATCTTAAAGCCATTATTATGAACCAAACTCTAAGTATCCCTAAATTGTGTATTCACTTAAATTGATATTTCTACTTATGTTCTAAGATATTAATTTAAGGCACAATGTTTATTTCTACTATGTTTATTTGAGGCACAATGTGAATGCGATTGATGAATATTATATATTTCATGATATATGTGCATTTGTTTGACGAATTTATACTATCTGGATGTTGTTGGATTATTTGTTATTTGTTAAGCAGGGTGGATAGTCCTATAAATAAAGGAGATTATAACAATTTTTTTTAAATTACACTTTGTTTTGTTGGGAAACTAAATTTTTGCCGTTTTGTGTTTACGTATTTTGGAAATTTTTGCGGTTTTACTGTTACGTACTTTCGAAATTTTTGTTGGTGTCTTAAACACGTAGATAGCCCTATAAAAAGACAAAATTTGCCCAATTTTTCTAAATCGTGTACACATTTGTGTTTTATAAAAAATTCTATGATTACAAGTCTTAGTCGACACACTTTTTGGGAAGTGTTTGTCATTCCGTTAGTCACGAGCATACTATTTGAATGTTATTTGACTATTTGTTATTTGTTATAAATAAAAGATATTATGGTCATTTTTATAAAATTACACTTTGTTTTGTTGGGGAATGAAATTTTTTCCGTTTTACAATTACGTATTTTGATTTTTTTTGTGGTTTTGCGATTACAAACGTGCCTTCTGGCACGGGCATACCCTAGTATATATATATATATAAAGTAATGTTTTCTAAATAAATCACATCATTTAGAATACAACATGTATTACTTGAAATTTCATATCTCATATACAATATTGTGGATCTAAACTTTTCCTATTTCAAACGAATTTTTTCAAATAATTCTTCATACGAACACGATACATGTATCAGTACGACAACACTCAAATAAGAGCGGGGTTAAAATCTAGAAGATACTTTTATACACCCTAAAAGGTATAAAACACGTCTGTCGTCATTTTCTTTCCATATATTTTGTAACTTGTTATTACGTTTATTCAAAGGAACAATGGTACACTTACCCCAAAATTACTCCAAAATTAATGAAAATACACTTTAAGGATTTGTATCTTGGTGGAACCCACACCAGAGTACAAACCCTTAAAGCACATCTAATATATATATATATATATATATATATATATATATATATATATATATATATATATATATATATATATATATGTGTGTGTGTGTGTGTGTGTGTGTGTGTGTGTGTGTGTGTGTGATGCCTCTATGTGTAATAATAACTATTAAACTCTATCTCTCTTTATTAATTACAACAAACTCCATCTCTCTCGATTAATTACATTACTATTATAGTTTTATTCCTCTCAAACTTTTAATTTCATCAATTTTCTTCACAACCTCTTGTAAAACCCAAAAGACTACCTCCTTTTGCATTTTTGATAGTATATTATGTAAGTGAGGATTTGGAAATAAATTGAATTTTAGTTTAAAAAAATATGGTAAGTTCATTGGGCATGTAATACCCCAAAAAAAAAAGATTTTAAATGCGTATATGAGTGTTTCTTTTTGCCAACAATTCTTTAGAGGTTTATGTGTTCAGTATGTACTTAAATTTCCAATCATCATTTCTCATGTTTGATTTAGATTTAAAGTTACCCAAAGTTTTCGTATGATATTTAGTAATTTTATAATTCTTTTTCACCAAACTATTTTTTCCTATATTATTTATTTGAGAATGTTATAATTTAATATATTACGATAAATAATTATATAGTTTAAAATGCATATATGAGAGTTTCTTTTTGTCAACAACTTTTTTAAGGCTTATGTGTCCAGTATGTATTTAAATTTTCAATCATCATTTCTCATGTTTGATTTAGATTTAAAGATAATAAACTTTTAAAGATGCCAAATGTTTGGACTTGAAAAAGTTGCCAAAAGTTTCCATATGATATTTAGTAATTTTATAATTCTTTTTCACCAAACTATTTTTTCCTACATTTTTTCTTTGAAAATGTTATAATTTAATGCTTTATGATAGATAGTTATATAAATAAATATGGCTCACGAGAACTCTCATGTCGAAGTTAAAATATTAATTTCGTTGCTGATTTCATATTTTGATGATAAAATTTAAGTACATGGATGAATACCTTTTTTATACTATTTTTTTAAATACTTCAAAAATGAATTCACATATGTGAGTGATGTTTTGGAAAGAAAGATATGATCTTAAGAAAGGGTGGAAGAAGATATAATTTATTCATTTTATTTATATTTTTGGTAAAGAATATTATGATAAAGGTAATTAGAAAAGGGGCATATACCAAATGGTCCCTCGAATATTTTTTAATATGCGTTTAGTCCAAGTCTTTTTATTTTGTTATAAAAAGTCCCTCACACTCACCACATAAAAACACTGAAAAAAATAGCTCCGGTGAGGGTCGTCGGAGCTCCGACAGCACGGGTGGGGTGGGGTGGTGGTGTTGCGGGGGTGCCTCTAGCGCGGACCTTTAAAAATAAGAGAATATTGATTAAATGAGTGTTTAAGGGACTTTTTGGAATAAAATAAAACACTTGGACTAAATGTGTATTAAAAAATATTCGAGTGACTTTTTGGTAATTGATCCATTAGAAAATGTTATATATTTATTTTATAAGAGCTCGGGGCTAAAATCTAGTTTTGGGTAATTTTGGGTAAGTATACATGTTTGGCATTGGGGAAATAGCGTCCACGTTTGTATCGTAGGAGATGGTTTTAGGTTAACTAGTTGTGCCCACATGCGTTGGTGTGGCTGATATCAAATATTTGATTTGACATAGTTCACCTATAGGATTGAGATCCATCTTAAATTAGGACTCTAAGAAAAATGAATTTAATTTAGGGAAGGTTTATAATTTTATTATGAAATTTTTAAGTAGATTAGTATCTTTATCCTTTTTCCTATCACCTTGTACACATTTCAAAATCAATACAACAACAACAATAAAACCTAATTACAGCTTGATGACATGTCAAATAAATGGCAGTAAAGACATGAATACGTAAGTTTAGGTTAAAAAAATATAATGAAAATATTTTAAAAAAATTAGGTTAGAAAAACATATATTTGGCTAATATAAAAAAAATTATGTGTGAATACGTAAGTTCTTACATCAAAGTCATTTTAAACTTAGTGGTCCCAAAATTCCACTCACTGAGTACCCAATTGCTCCCCAAAAGCCCACCAAATAATGAATCATCACAGTCTTTGATTCTTTTAGTTCATAGGTTGTTTCATTCATCATGATATCAAAACGTTAAATATGTATATTGCAATGGCTTAATTTTGTTTACACAAACAATTATGTTATTCATTAGTTTATAAAGATTAGGGTATCTACTTGGTTCTACTCTATAATTTGTTATACATGCGTAGTTTGTGTTTCATATAATTCAATTAATATGATGTAATTTGTTTCCTAGCTCTTTAATTTTTTTTCTTTTTACATAACAAAGAAAAAAAAAGCTACAAATTACAAATTGTAAAGCGTATGAAATTTTTTAGCTCATCTACATATTTCTTCAATTAATTTCATAACGGCCAGTAAATTAAATAAAAAATGATAAGTAAATTCGCAATCATACATTAATCAATTGCAATTACGTAAATAAAATTGAGATTCCTTCACTATGAGATCGAAAGTCCAAGCTTTTATAAGAAATATTGATAATATCCTACAAAAATTCAAACGAAATACATTACCATCTCGAATATAAATTATACGAAACAGTTTCAATATGGTATTAAGTACTTCACATACCACGTAAACAAAAGTAAAATTCCTTCACTCTCAGATTCACAATTCGAGCTTGTACCACCAATGTTGACAATATCCTACAAGATTTCAATTAAGAATTACTTACGAAAAAGTGAAATGATAACAATTTCTTACGAACTATCAAATTACATTCCTACTAGTGTTAACATATTTGTAAAGAGTAAGAACATCGTATTATGTAAGAATGACAATAAATCCAAAAAGTAAATAGTTGTCTTAGTGCCATTAACTAATGTATGTAATAGTGAACTTTCACCTTACGAATTTTTTTTTGTTATCATGAGTGAAATTTCCGTAATTAGAAATTATATAAGAATGACAATATACCATAAATTTAAGTACTTGTCTTATCTGTAGTACCAAAATATTAAACTTCCACCTTGTGAAAATAATAATTTTTTTTTACTACCATGAGTGAAATTTCCGTAATTAGAAATTATATAAGAATGACAATAAATCATAAATTAAGTACTTGTCTTAGTGCGATCAACTATTGTAGTAGTGAATTTTCACCTTACGAAAGTAATAATTTTTTTTTAAAATTTAACTAGAAATTATATAAGAATGGCAATATATATGGATTATTATTAAGGGTATATTAAATTTTTTAAATTTAACTAGGGTAATTTAGTTTTAAAGAGAAAGTTTCTCTTTTTAAGGAGTAGGGATTTGAGATTGTTGGTCCGTCGTTTGGGATGGTGTGATCGAAGTGGAGGTCTAAAATGATGGTGGTTGGAGAGGAGACCCAGCTGAAATTGGCAGAAGATCGTCTCACCCAATCCGGACTCTCCTCCGAGGTAGATAGATGTACCTCATTTTTAATTTTATAATCAATACTCGACTGAATGTTTGTTGAAATTGAAATTGGCAGGTAGGTCTTGTAATTGGGAAGCTAAACGGGAAATTAGAGCGAGGGTTGGTGTTTGATTTAATCCCCACACCCCCTAACGACTCAGCCCAACCCGCTTCTTCTCTCATTCACAAAGATGATACTAAGAAAAAAGGAGGAACCAAGCCTAAATCTCAAACTGACTCTTCCTCTTTGTCCATCGATAGGGATTGGGTTGCCGAACACGCTCGCCAGGTACATTTAATCACCCTACCAACACGTTATTTCATTACCCTACTAACCACATTCACTTACTGCATATGTTAATTAGCTTGGAGATAGTCTTAATATGCATGTTAATCCTAGCTACTTTCATATACTATGCTTTAACCGTTTTTTTTAATGTTTATCATCCAGCACGGGGGTGGTGTCATGTTGTACTTCTATTATATTTATTTACAGTGTAATATTAATTTTTACTAGTGGCCTCCCAATTAGGGAACCACTCAGAGTAACGTATGTCTCCGTACTAGAATGGCTGCTCTCTCTCTCGCTGCCTAATTGTTGGCGACTCGGCCCTAGATATCGGCTACTTGCTAGTAATGGTATCAAAAAATTTAGGCTTTCTAAACATTACCGTGTGATATAGGAGCATGAATGATGGACTATTTTTTACTTTTTCTTAATTGATATTTCGAGAGACTTCTAGATTGATGATGTAATGAGCCACTATCTCATGACATCATCATTTTAGAACCCTCGCATTTTTTCCATTGTACCCTATATGAGAGGGCACTACACTTTGACTGGAGACATGAATATATGAGAATGGATGAAAGTAATTTTCCATTGTTGTTTTTAGTGTGTAAATTCTGCTGTGTTTTACATCAAATTGGTAGCATAACAGTGGTGCTGTAGGGATACCTTCTCGGCTTGGTGGTCGAGGATTGGGAGTTCGGGTGGCTTTACGCATCATACCTGTCACATCAACATGTGATGGACCAATCGTGACTCCATATCCAATTAAAGGACTTCGCCTTCTTCTCCAAGACACCCATCTCCCCTCCCCCGCGTCTCCTGTCACATCAACCCCACACCCATCAGACCATCCAACCCGACCAACAATCCCTTTGAACTCATATCGTGGTCAACAACAATCTATGTTGACCGTTGACAGTGCTCCCAAACGGAGCAAACCTTACGAGTCCGCTTTTATCGCTAGAGATTCAAGCCACCTGCTGCCAACGAAAACCTAGGCGGTGTCGCTTCCTCCCTCCCGAAACCTCTTTTGCCCTCTACACCCCATCGTCTAGCCAAACCCTCACTCCCAACCAATTGCAACTTCCCTTAACCCGATTGCTCCCTCTTGGTGCGATCTTCAATCCCAGACAACCATCCTCAACCAAAACTAATTAAATTAAGCAAAACGTAAACCAAACTTACTGTTAACCTATAAACATTACTACATGACTCTCATAGTGTTGGAAGTCGGTCTTTACCCCCATATACCATCCAATCGAAAGTGCATCACATTTTGCCTGCAAGCGAGTCTATCTATAGTGTAATAGGAGCTTATTGATAAACCTCCTCATTAAGAAACTAGATGAGAAAGTATAGAAAGATTCATCGAAGATTAGTGACATCACAAAGGAGTGTGAGGAGTCGACCAATCTGATTCAAGATCGAGGTAAGGTGGAGCTTAATTGAAGATTGAGGAAGACTTCCAAAAGAAGCCATTTAAGGAACTATGTATTTTATCTATTTATTTATGTAAATTATGAGTTATGTTGTAATAGTGATAAGGTCACTCGGTACCAGTGATGGACCAAGTCTGGCAGGACCTGGGCGAGCTTTCATCCTCTATCGAGCAACTTCACTTGGGAATCTTTGAGGGAACTGGTTTGGAGGATAAAGGGCAAGGCATCATTAAAGCATGGTTTAACCATTTTAGATGCACAAAGGTAAAACACTCAGCTTTGACCGATTGAGCACACTCGAGCAGCCTTGAGCTACCTACCACGAGCTTACTCTGCATAGAGTTTTAGCGCCAAAAATAGTATCTTTGGTCACTCGAGATTTCACTCCGCATTTAATGCTAATGACATGCTAAGTATGGTAGTCTGACCCAACATTTAATGTACCCCCTTGGGTGTAATCAGAGCCTATATATACCCCCATTTATCCGTTGATAAGCCACGTGATCTTTAAGCTAAAAGATCACTTTGAGATATTTGTTGCAAACCAGAGCTCCTACGCTCCATCAATACACTTGTCCATTTCTTTACTAGAACACAAACATTTATTGAGTTCTAAACACTATACTATCTACATTTGAGTGTTTACTTGCCTACTCAGTGTATTTAGCGTATGGTAATACCACGTATTTCGTGGACTATATTTATTATTTATTAAGTGAGAAATAAATTAAGAAATGGGACTAATTATTACTTGTGTGGCTTCGTCATAATAAATTGGCATAATTTAGATGATTAAATTTTGCATGTGGTATGATTTTTAGAATAATTAACTGGTGATGTTAATTATGTGATTCTTGGACTATGTGTACACGTATAGTAAAACAATGTGTATATATGTTAACGCCGTAAGGTATTACCGTGTGTTGTGGTTAGTACATTTAGACTTGACTCTGGGGTGACACGGATGTCCGTTTATGTCTTTTTACCTATTTAAATTAGGCCCAGGGGTAGGTATACCCTTTAGGACAAGTTTCGGGTCAATTCAAGTAGTATTTTGGGCCCATTTGGGGGGCCGAAAATGGCCATTTAATGGAGTTGCAGGAATTTAAGTTTTTAAGTGGGATTAAGAGTCATTAATTACCATTTATTCTAAGGAGAAGCAAACCCTAACAGCCATAGGTCTTTGGGAAAAACAGAGAAAAGTCTAAGAAGGACAACAAACCACGGCGAATCAAGCCTACACCGCGTGTTCTTCGAGTTTCAGGCAAGAATATCTTGCAATCCTCATTATAAATTTGTAACTTATTTAGAATGCGTTTTCCCCTTTCAAATTTGAGTTTTGAACCATGTTTAGTGATTAGTTTGAATAAGTTTGATTATACTAATGATTTGAATTAATTAGGAATGATATGAATCTGTCATGCATTGAATAGTTGTACCTTGATGATTAAAACATGAAATTGATGGATTAAATGATGTAGATCTAAAAGATGGTTGATGTTGTAGAATGAAACTTCATCATTACGAATTATTTCCATGTTAATTTGAGGTTTAAGGTTGCAATTAATGATGAACAGACCTAAGATGATTTAGCAATGAGTTAAGTTGGAAAGTTTGATTCTTTAAGTTTTAGTCATGGATTTGATGTTCTTGAACTCATAGAATTGTGTAAAAAGGTTTGAGAACATGTTCCCGTACTTAGATTTGGTTTTGGTATTGATTGGGTAATGTTTTGGAGCTTGGTTTGGGCATTAATTGAGGTTTTGAGATCTCCTCTTCATCCCTAAATCGTTTGGGATTCTGCCCAAAACCAGATCAATTCGCCTAGACGAATCGATTCGAACCATAAAATTGTAGATTTTTTTTTTATTACGAACGCGTGGGCTTTGGTTTCATATCTTTTTGATTTTTTTTTGAATTTGTTATGAATTTTCTACTAAACGGTGCGCGAGACAAAAATTTTGGATTGATGATTTTGGATTGGACTTTCTTTTAGGATTGCTCCATCTAGTTTATTAAGAGATCAAACTTGGTTAATATTGAGGATAGTTATGTAGGTTAGAGATATGACCTTTGTACTATTGTATATACATCCGGTGTTAGGATTGAGTTAGAATGGGTAAACGCGCTTGTGAGCGTTTGGGAGGTATCCTATGGTCATATGTATATATCGAGCTTAGAGAGTAACGAGTTAACGTGTTTGGGAGATTAATTTAGGTCTTGAGAGATTATAAGGGCGTGCAATTAATTTAGTAATTAAATGAGGAAACATATATGTGCGTTACGAGAAAGTGTTTATATATAGAGAGATAGACGTACTCATAGTTAGGGACGTAATAAACTAGGAGTTGAATTTAATAAGGTTAAGAATTGATAAACCTAAGGACGTAGCGAATAATCTGATGCTTAGGGATTTAGATGAATTAGGGTATGCTTGAGTGTACGCGGTATCCTACTTGGTTATATATGTTCGACATGGTTTTGAGAGATAATAAACCTAATTGAGATTATGATTTAACGTTTAGGGATTGAGATGTTTGGGTACGCTTGGGTGTATGCATTATCCAGTATATATATATATATATATATATATATATATATATATATATATATATATATATATATATATTGTGTTGATTATGTGAACATACCTTTACTCGTGGTGAATCTATCAATTGGGGGTTGCGTTCGACATTGGGACCGTGTACCATGAGCCGGTTGAGATGGGCAGGACGTAGTAGAGGTCATTATTTTGGATCAAGCGTTCAGGGGTGTCACCCCTTCGTGATGAGAGAAGGTTGGTTGACTTGAGCCATTAATCGGGTTGGGTATGGGCTCGTTAGTGGCGCTACTGCGTAGTGATCGCCCCATTGTTCATTTGCGTGTTTTGCTTAATCCCGTTAGATGCTGGAATCCTATGGACTTACCGACAGAGGCACGAGATGGACGTCGAAGGTAGTGGCCTTCGTGTCATATAATAAACAGTGAGAAAGAATTTAATATAGTCTAGTGATGGACAATTGAGAAAGAACCCTATGTCATGTTAAATACTTTATGTGATGTACTTGTATTTTTCTTGCGAGTGATATTGCGAGGGTTGGTACTTGGGTTGTATTCTTACACTTGTGGTTAGTTACTTCCCTTTTGCAGGATACATAGTTGTTGTTCATCCTTTATGGTAGTTCGAGGAAGAATACGTTTAATTCAAAGGTATTAAACAGAGAGCGTTACTTCTATGAGACTGCTAATATTTTAATGAAAATGTGTGCGCCTTGGGGTGAAATCCTATTTGGGTAATTAGCGGCGTTTCATGTGAGTTGTTTGTTACGTGAGCATCGATTATGTCTTGAGTTTGTATTTGATGTATTGAAGATATTTATTACATGCGAGGTGAGGTATTCATTACATGCGAGTGTCGAAGGGTTGAATGCTTATTGTAAATTAGTCGCATGATTTATATTTGATGTATTGAAGATATTTTTCCAACTTTGTGGTGCTGACCCAAATTTATAAAATGTTTTTCCCCAAGGCATTATTACTGTATATACAGGTTAACAGGATTGAGCGGTCAAACTTGCCGTTGTGGCGATCTAGCTTGGTATCCGTAGAGTTGGAGCTGCTGGTTCATTGTAGTTGTTCATACGTATTCATAGGAGGTTTCAATTGTACATTATTTTATGCAGTTGAACAAGTGCAATAAGAAATTTGATATAATGAATTCATTTATTGGAGTTCAGTTATCCTTCTTGTCGTCTTTGTTGAGTTTTTTTTTATTATGGATGGTTTTTAATTATTGTAGTTTTTGGTATCGATGATGCTGAGAATGATATAAATTGTTTTAGCGCTCTCAGTATTTCGTGTCAGGCCTGATCAACCGAGCGTGGAAATCGGGGGTGTCAAAGTTAATATCAGAGCATCCAGGTTCTAGAATCCTTAGGATCTGTGTTGCGTCCTTTTCGTTTCCGCTTAGCATTCTTTTATGTGTTAGAGCCTATCATAGGTTTTGTACTCTGGTCGCGATAATGTGTGTCGACATCGTTCATTGCTGTTTTGAGTGTTGGCAAGACTTGGGGAGTATTCGAGCTTAGAGAAGCATGAGAATGAAGATCATTGCGAGTTAGGAGTCAATTATAAAATGAGTGTTTGGACAAAGTGGTTCACCACCCTGTGAGGATGATTATGGGAATTTATTTTGTTTGGGAGTAAAGTTTGCGACTTAGAGACTTTTGCAGGCACAAAATTAGTGAAAGTATTTCACGTTGAGTCCATTTTTTGAGATATTAAGGAATTTGAGTTTTGAGGAGCCTATTGGCGTTTTGGGTTCTATTTATGTTAATATGGATTGTGATGAAAATTTAGGCTAGTAGTGGAATGACCTTATAAAATTTTCTGCATTTAAGAAAGACGGCAATGGATTGATGCGTTTAGCAAAATATAAGGATTTATATGATAAATTTATGTGTGGATTAATTCCAACTAAAGAGTGGAATTGGTGTTGCACTCAGATTTGAGCAAGGTTCATTTATGTCGTTAAATCCGTTTGTGATTAAAGTGATGATATTGTGAGAGAATTTGGACCTAAGAGTAGGATCACCGTGTGGTTACGGAATATGAGTTGGAGGCTAGTTAGAAATAATTAGTAGTACACCCGAGTGAGTGAAAGTTGGAGAGTAGAGTATTGATTTTCCTGTTAGTTCGAGTTGAGATGACTCAATTAGAAATTTTTATGATGGAGTTGCCTGTGCGTTATAGGCGTGTATTTTGTTGATTTGTTAGTTATGAATAAGGTTTAGGAACAAGTAAGTTTTAAGAGGCTCAAAGAAAAAACATATTTCGACTGAGGGTTGTAATTGCGAATGTAAGATTGAGAGTACCTCTATTAGAGACAATATGGGGAAAATGGAAGCGGATGTTACGAAATAGCGAGTTGAGCCGAGAGAGAGAGCTCCTTAGATGAGTTGTGATTCCGATTTTTATGACGTGTGGTGTATGGCCATGTTGTTGGGAGGTTCCCGAATGTGGATGCTGGGTATGGTAGTGTGGTAGTGTAGTATTGTAGAAACAAGGATGGTTTGGTTGAGGATTGCAGATTTCTATGTAGTGGGTGTTACTACCAGCACTATAGCTAACACTGATTTTCCATACAATCATATATGTGTATCAAGGTCATTAACTACGACAAGTGCTCGCGGTAAGCTATTGCACCACGTGTACTCGGCGGAGATAAATGCTCCACAATCAGCCACTACAGTCGCGCCATCACTAGCGGTGGTTGGATTTGATTTCACGGTTGCGTTTCAAGAGTTGAACGCATAAATAGAGATTTTGAAGGTAGAGCGGCAACGAGAGGCCGTTCGACGAATGTAACAGTTAAAAGAGGTGAGATTTTGACTCCGTACGAGGCGATAAGGCTTGGAAAATCATCTAAGGTTGACAAGTCCGCCCAACCTCCGCATCATCCACCGACCAGTAACAAAAATCCCTTTTCACCCTTATCGGAGCAATTCCGACAGCTCCCAGTCATTTCCGACACCCAAAATCCCCTGTTGGCGCCGGAAAAGTGTGTTTCCGACCAAATTCGACATGGATCTGATCTCCGACCTGCAGACGAGACCCCCCGAATCCTGGAAACCCGTCATCTGACGGTTTCACATCATTTCGACGGCTCCGCTTAGCATTCCGACTTGATACGGAGGTCGCCGACTCAGATCCGACATCCCCAGCGGTGCCCGGTCGGAGTATCCGCTCATTCCGTTTTTCGCCTAGTGATTTCGATCGCCGTTGAAGATATCTGGCCACAATCGGGGGCTATCCGATCGTCGACCGCATCCATGGTGGCTGGGGTGAGTGGGGCAGTGGCATGGTTCAAAGTTAAGGCCGATACCGCGACGATACGACCGAGTTGACTAGGTATCGGTACCCACCGATCTGATCCGAGTTACAAGTTGAGTTTTCGATTGCTGGTGTGAATCGGGCCCATATCAGTAATTTCTCGGTAGTATCGGCTCATATCGGTGATAACGCGGTAGAATTGACCCATATCGGCGACATCACGGTAGTATCATGCCATATCGGTAATATATGGACCGAGATAGTATAAATTACTAAGCATCTATCTCTATCTCAACTTCTAACTCATTTAATTGAGCCTCGATTTTGCATCCATGTCACGATCGGAGCAATCGCTTTCAATTCGATACAGGGTATATGATGTTTTGTGTCGCAAATCGTTTTTTTTGGTTGAATTTCTCATTTATTTTCTTGTAGTGTTATTAAAGGGGTTATTTCCCATTTAACCTTCGTTTTGTATTTTCTTAAGTTGTATTAAAATGTATCATTATTCATCTATCCTTAAAGTGTATGATTATTTACATTATATATATCCTTAATTAGTAATAGGCAACATTCACGAATAATATATTACTATATATATATATATATTGATTTAGACAATGTTATGCATACTAAAAGATGTTTTTGTATTTGTCTAATTGAGCCATATTATTTTTCTTATCTTTCTAAACTTTTTTATAGTTTTTTTCAAATTTTTTTGAGTTCTCTAAATAGTGTATTGTTGCGTATCGCCCGAGACCAAAACCGATACAGATACCAAGTCAAAGATTGAGCGTCCGAGTTATAAACCGATAGTGCGATTTTGAACCATGGGAAGTAGCTAGGGTTTGTGATGGAAGGAAAGAGGCAACAAGGGTTTCATTGTGGAGTTGGAGCTTTTAAATGATAAGTTGGACTTTGAGGCTTTTGAAGAATGTGGGTTGCATAAGTGGTCTCTATTTGATTTTGGCTCAATTTTAAATGACAAACCACTTGGGTTGGAGTTTAATGGTCCAAAATTTGATGTTTTTGTTGTGGAAAAATTTGTACAACCCACAAAATTTAAATTGTTGTTAAGTATTTTATTTGGGCCTCGAAAAGTTGAAGAAAAATATTTTGGGTGGCAAATTAAAAGTCTAATTTATTCCAAATATTTATTTAAATGGCACGGACTCTTACAACTATCCCCTACGGTGCGTAGTTTAGCTTTTCAAAGAGAGGAGGGCACTACCTATTTAGCATTTTCAACATTCAAGGCTTTAGCACTCGGAACGAGCTTTTCGAAGAAGGGAAAAATGACGGGAATTGAAAAATAATTGTTATGGTATTATTAATATAAATAGTTATTAAAAATAGTTAGGATTATTATTAGGAGAATTTTATATATTATCTTATTATTAATTAGGATATATCTTTTAATTAGGTTATCTTTTAGTACCTTTTTAATTACGAAACTTCTTCCCCAAGTTTAGCTTTATCTATAAATAAGGCCATTGTCCATCTCTTGTAATCAACTTATTATTATTGATTTATGAAATTTGACAGAAAATATGGTCTGATTATTATTATTTGTGTGTGTTCATGTGTGTGTTAATTCCGCCGCATTTCACATCTACTCTGTTACATACACGACCCCTCACCACTCCACCAAACACTTCCCCCAATGTCTCTTTTGCTATGATTTATACCCTAACCACCACTTCTCCTTTATCTATGCCCACAGATTAGCCTCGCAACAACTTGTTCTACACCTGTTGCGTATCCAAGGGAAGGTTGTGCACCATCATTATAGATAGCCGATCAAGTAGTAACCTTGTTTCTCGAGACATGGTGGAGAAACTCTGATCACCGATAGAGCCACTGTATGCAATTTGATTTATTGGATGGTTAGGGGGCGAGGCTCAAATTCTCTGAATCGACAATGTCGTTTCCCATTCTCCATTCGGCCATAGGTGGATGAGTTCCCTTGTACCGTCGTTGATATGACCAAATGCCATCTCCTCTTTGGCCGACCATGGCAATATGACCGGGACATCATACATAACGGGAGCAATAACATGTACACTTTCCATTACAACCACGAAAATATGCATTTACATCCCATGTGTCCCCGCGCTGCTTTCACTTGATTTCTCGTCCCTCTCTAATGATGGATGCCCATGATGGTGGTTTATGTTACGCTTTTGTTAGTAACAAGTTCATCGCTCCGATACGTGTTCCGCTAGTTTCTCGATGTTAGTTTTCTTTGGAGTGCTTGTTGTCCTTCCTTGATATCCAATATGCTATCATTTATATCCCCAGGGCATAGTTTTCCAATCTCCCTCACTCTCAGATGGCTTTAACCAAGCATGCAAAGCTTCAGCGATAGGTCTCAGACTTGTGTGATTGGGTTACTTCGGGAGAGCACGTTGCCCTATGCGGTTTCTACCCTTCTCAACCCGAAAAAGGATGGCAGATGGCGCGTGTGCGTTGATAGTCGTGCCATTAACAAAATCACGGTCAAATATCTCTTGCCATGATCGTCTCGGAGCTTTGATTCCATCTTCATTGTTGTGGACTGGTTTTCGAAGATGACTCACTTTATTCCCTGCACACGAGCATCAAATGCCTCCTCTATGGCCTCCATTTACTTTCGAGAGATTGTCTCCCTTTCTCGGAGTACCTCGTAATATTACTCCTGGCCGAGGATATTCGCTTCATTGGCCAATTCTAGCGCACCTTGTGTGAGCTTTTTAGGCATTCCTTATAGTATTTCTCATGCAGATAGACAAATAAAAACCGTCAATTAGAATGTAGGCAATCTCCTTCGTTGCTTGATCTCCAATAACCCCCGAAGTTGGGATAGCATTCTACTTACAATTGAGTTTGCCTTCAACAACACTGTTAATTGCTCCACCGAACTTTCCCCTGTGCAGGTTGGTTCAGGGACTACACCTACCATGCCTATCGACCTTGTGGAGCTCCCACCCGCTACTCCAGTGTTCCCATCCACTTTGGAGTTCGCTACACGCCTCCTTGATTCATGTTGATGTTCGTGCCTGTCTTCAACCCACGGGTGCATCCTAAAAGGAGGCCGTTGATTTGCATCGCCATTAGCTCGTCTTTCATTCAGACAATTTAGTTACGATTTATTTGTCGAAGGAACGACTTCACGACAAGGGCCACAAATTACAGATGCACCATTTTGGTCCCTTGTCATCTGCAGTTGTGGAGAAAATGCTTATGAGATTGACTTTCTGAGGGACTTACGGGTTCACTGCACGTTCAATATCGTGGACCTCACTCCTTTTCACGGGGCTCATGTACCAACCATCCCTTTGCTCATGTCATATCAGGCCTGTTCGTTCTCATATCGATCTTTTCAAAGGAGTTATAGTTTCCGAAATAAATGATTCCCCTACAGGACTGTGGACGCACTTTCTCATTTGGGCCGATAGCCCTGATTCGAAGGACACATGGATTTTCAAGGTCACACTAGCATATTGATTCCAATTTCTTCTACCACTAGTACTGGAGACACATGCCATGGATACTTATTAGGGAGGGAGATGGATGCAGAGCATGAGTGACGAGGGCTATGTTTGTACTTTTGCTTATTACATATCTTGTGGTGGAAATTAGGGCTATTTTAATATTTTCTTGCATTTTTTAGTATTGCATTGTATTTCTTCCTTTTATTAGTTGTTTAGTATTTGTTTACATTTTTAGTTGTAGCAAGGGTTAAGATGGAAGCTTCCAGAAGGTTTCATTAGTTAGTGTTGTCATGGATGAGTTGTTATGACAACTCATACTTAGCTAATAACTTCTAGAAGGTTTTATTTTGACATGTGATGTCTTTGGAAGTTAGTTATAATCCATGTGACATCACATGGGCTTACACCCTCTCAACCAATAGGAGCTTAGGAGATTCATTCTAGAATCTTCTCTCCCCTCCTATATAAAGGGCCTTAGTCCCTCATTTGTAAGGAATCCTACATTAGAAAGATACAAAGAAATTCTAGTTTGTTTCACTAGTTGTGTGTCTGTTTTAGTTTTGGGCCTTTGACGTGAAGTTTACGTCAAATTAGTATCAGAGCGAGGTGTCGCTCCCCGATTGGTGTAGTGTTGTATCGATTATCCAAAAAATAAAATAAAAAATATTACATTTGAAAGATGTAAAGAAATTCTAATTTTTCTCTCTAGTTATGTGTTTGTTTTAGTTTTGGGCCTTTGACGTGTAGTTTACGTCCTATTGAGAGGCTATTAGATTAATGATGTCATTAATGAGGACCATTATGACATCATCATTCTAGAAGCTTCTCATAAATTCCATTGTACCCTATATAGTGTGCCCCCTTTGATTAGAGAGATGAATATAAGAGAATGGATAGTTTTTCTCACTGTGTGTAAATTTCGTTGCGTTCTATATCACCATGACTTTGAAGTAAGAACTTACTATAAGCTTAGAGTACATCGCATACTATTAAAAGTAATATCAACAATCACAGGCCTTAACTTTCTACAACTCTGCATACTCCTCGACCTCTATCTCTACCTAGTCAACCTCCTAATCCAAGGAAGACAAGGAAAATGAACATATGCTCAATTTGGTTCAGTAAGGGAGTATATCCACTGTGAACCCATATTTGGATTAGTCGAACACATATAGCTCAACGAAAACATATCAGTATAATGATTATCTCAACATATTAGTGAAACTCATCAAGAGAGGTTCCTCAGTCCAAAATGTTGGTCATTACCTTGTCTTTTACCTAAAATTTTCAACCCTGAGGCAGCCCCTGGCAATTTTCTTTCATCCGCTGTCTGACTTGGCTCCGGACGAACACACTTGGACTTCTCAAGTCTCTAAATAATATTCCAAAGTTTATGCGTGGTCAAGCCATGTATTTATCTCAATGTTCATCTCAAGTACACACCAGTGGCCAGACATTGATCAATTGTAAAATCAATCTAACTCTTCGGGATATACATCAAACGAACTCAACCATGGCATTTGCCTTGGGTCTAGTTCGGCCTTCCGAACATCATGAGCTAAGTACCCTTCCATTAGCACACTCTATATTAGCGTTAGCCCGGCAATTGAGCGGTTATGGAAGGGTCAGAACTGGCTTCGGTTGATATTGGGCGAGTCAGAAACGGGTTGAGGCAAACGGTCGGTTTGGATTTAGTTTGGATATGAGCTGGGCGGTTCAGGTCAAACCGTCTCTTTCCTCTGTCTTTTTGCTCACTGGCTTTCTCTTCTATGAGAACCATGCCATTAAAACCAATATACAGAAAAAATCACAACACTGAATCAACAATATACAAACAGATTTGTAAGACCATCTGAGAATTCTGAGAGTGGACCATCTATGGGTGAGAGAGAGAGTTGCGGCAGGACAGAAGAAAAGTCACGGTTAGGGCAACAAGTAAATCTCTCTCCTTAATACCCTATACTTACCTGGTTCTCACCTGCGACTGACCCGCAAAAAGGAGATGCATCACCCAATCTTGAACCACAAAGAGATATTGTTGGGTCTGGGCAGGTTGTAATGGGTGGGTGATGGGTGGTTTGGTCGTACTGGACCCATATTGGCTGGCCTAATGATCGTTATGAGTCGTTAATCAATCCTTGGGGTGCCCATAATGATGTTAAACTGAAATATATATGAAGGAACCAGGTTCGCTCTCAAGGTGTGACCACTAATCTCTTCTTCACAGCTCACATATACCGCTCCGGTACGAAGCCGCTCCTACCAGTTTATCTCCTACTAGTTTGGACTTCAATGGTTGAGACCTGACTCCTAACTTACGGGCAAGAGACTTTGATACACAAAATGGGTAGAATTGGAATTCAACAAAACATAAGCATTCTTAGATTCAATGGAAACAGTACCTGCTATCTCATCATCAGCCCTCTCAGCTTCCTTAGGATACGGTGGACACCCTCGCTGGAGCTCGGGTTGAGCCTTTGGCTCGGCTTGTAGGTTCCTCTCATTTTGCAATAAACAGTTATTTGCCATGTGATTGTGCTTCCCACTTTAATGTTTCCCACAGGTAGTGCGTCACCAACAAAGCGTTGCTAGGTTTTGTGCATTTCCTTCCTTCTTAAGCTTTCTCAATCTTCAACTTTGATTACCCTTTATCCAGTTGTTCTTCCTCTTATCTGCCTTAACCTTTATCTTAGCGGCCCTAACCTTTATATTATCCTCATGATCCTTTGCCCTGCCCACAGACCCCATGTAAACTTCCTCACCTCTTTGGCTTCTGTATTCCTAGTTGAGGGGTGAATTTTGACAACGCAGTAAATTTGACCTCGTACTTCGTCACCCATATGCTCCTTTTTACCATCTCTAGGAATTCCATTTCTTTCCTTTCCTTCTCATCTGGTGTGAAGTACTTCTCATAGAACAAGTTCTTGAATCTCATCCATATCACGGATGCTCTTATTCCTCTAGCACTCTACTTAGGTCCTCAAGGCCATCTTTTAACCAGTGATCGGTCTCACCTTTGAGCATGAAAATAGCGAGGGCCACCTTCTGCGCAGTTGAGAAGTTCAACTCTCCAAAATTCTGTATTTTGTTCACTTATGCCTTGGTCTCCAAGCAATCTGTCTCTCCCTTGGTTGCGAACTTTTTTTTTTTACATTTTTTTTGGTGTCAAAAATTAATAGTGCTAACAAGAGCTAAAATTTGGGATGCCAGTTTGGAGATTCAGAGCGTGAACCCACCTTGTTTGGAATCATGTGATCCCTATTGTGAAATGGAGTTTACAGATACTTATTACTGAGGGTGTTAAATATTAGTTAGCTTGATCTAACCATTTATTTCCCCTTCGTACTAATTTTATTTTTTCCTTAGTATGCTGATGGCATTGATTGATATGACAATGAGGCTTATGCCATGTTCCAATATTGTTTATTCAACTCTACATAAAGGACTTTGTTGCGTTCAGTACCGTATTCATTTTATTTGTCATCAATTGTTGGTCTTTAATGGTATAAAACTAATAAAATATTTATAAACATTCAACCTTAGTCATACATTGAGGCTTGAAGTTTCGACTTGGCAATTAATTGTTTAATTATTTGATTCGATATACAGGTTTCAAGAATGCTATTGGGTGGTATGAAGGTGGTTGGCATCTATATATGGGTCAATGAAAGCTCATTCAAGAATTCAACCATAATTCTCTGCGAGGTGTTTTTCTCATTCAACTTCATTGAAATGAAATTTCATTTTCTCCATTCTCTACTTATAGGTCTTTTTTTTGGGGTGGTGGGGTGTGTGTGGAGATGGGGGAGAAATTGTTTACACACTGTAGTTCTGACATGTTCCAACTTCACGTTGCCTATGTCCTTTTTCTCAACATTCCTTGTCCTAAGATTGAAAACTTATATGCAAGCATAATGTAATGGATATGGTCTCTAAAGCACACTGCTACTCATGCATGTTATTATAAAAATTATTCTGTAGTTAGCAATTAATGGGAATCTAGGATTTATAACTTTTTCATGTTTGACTTTCTTGCACTCACTTGATACTTATATTATATGTAATATTAATGGGATGCCCTTTCAGACTGTAAAGGGAGTAGCAGAAGCAGCATCTTTGATGGAGACTGATTTGGAAGCGGGACTGCTTATTCATATTAGTCACAGTCCAAGGAGGTTATTTCATCCTTGATTATTATCATTTTCATCCAAATTTACTTATGCCTTGTTATTGACATGATGGCTATAAATTGTGTTTGTTTAGATGGACATGTCGGAATTGCATGCTGGCTTCAAATATTACATCAAGCAGCCTCCGACCTTGCGATTTCAAAATGGGAAGAGTATTAACTTCCCTACAGACGTTTAAGTGCACATACAACTTTGATATAAGGTTACCTATTGGTGTATTGTTACGAATTCATGTCTAGAATCATGATTTATTTCTTGTAACTCTCTAAATTTGATTTATAGTTTATGATTTTTTCATCATAATGATTGGGTTGGTTGCTACATATGTTCATACGATATGAAACACACTGATGTAATGCGACAGATGGAACTCGAGAATAAACGCAAATTAGAACTTTTCTCTCTTAATAATATGGTATCCCCAAATGAGGTGATTACATTGTATTTATAGAAGGTGTATCCTAGCTAGCGTAGGGCAACACTAAAATAAGAGAACATTCTCGATATTATCACTTATAGAATAAAGGTAAAATAGAAGAATGACTAACAAAGGTACTAAATGACAAATATACAAAGGAAAAGACCAAATGAGCCCCACAAGGGCTGCCAATCATGTCACTCCCCCTTATGAGAAAGAGCTCGACTAAGAGCTCAAAGGTGCACGTCTTCCTCATCTGGATCGAGATCCTAATGGTGTGTGCCACAAGGACCTCTCTCATCACCTCAATGGCTTGGTCCCCCTCGAACTAAGGGTCTTCCTGATCCGCCACTAAAACTGGTCTTTGCTTCCTCTTCGGGCACTTCGAGGCCTTATGCCTTGCTTGGCCGCACTCGTAGCATTTGACGGGACATACGTGACTTTCTTGGTCCTTCGAATAGCCAACTTCTATAGTTTGAACGCAGGTGAAAGTGCGCATACTCGATGGCATTAGCACGACTATCACGGGGCTGGCTGATTCTATAATCTTGGTGGTATCGGGCGATCAAATGCGCCTTTTTCATTTAAGCCAACCCCAGAGCAAGGGAATCACTTTGTATAATCGATGACAAAGATAATGTCTTGTTGGAGCGGAGCGACTGGAACAGGACTAACAAATCACTCTTGGACAGTTGGGGGAGGAACAACTCGAGGTAAAGCGGCATCATAATTGGCCATGCATGGATAGGCCCAAGCCTCTCGGCTTCCCTCTCGTTACAAAAGCTCATTCCACCTAGACCTGTCAACGGGTCGGTTTGGGTCGTGTACGGGTCGGGTTAACGGGTTAACGGGTGAAAACACCCTTAACCCGTACACGACCCGTTAAGCCTAACGGGTCTAATAACAATACCCAAACACGACCCGTTAATATTAACGGGTACACGACCCAAACCGTTAACACCCATTAATATTAACGAATCATTTTGGGTCGAAATGGGTAACGGGTTGGGTGACCCTATAATACCCGTTAGTCTTCAATACTTTAAAAATAATGGATTTTAATTGTAATTTTTATTGGGTATAGATTGGGTGACCCTATAGCACCCGTTAGTCTTTAAAGATTTATAAATAATGGGTTTTAATGGTTATTGTTATTGGGTACGGGTTGGGTGACCCTATAGTACCCGTTAGTGTTAACGGGTAGAAACGGGTTAAAACGGGTACAGGTAAATTTCCAAACCCGAACCGTTAGTGTTAACGGGTCTACCGTGTCAACCCGTTAATGACCCAAACCCAATAAGGGTAAACCCATTAACTTATAATTTCGTGTCGGGTCGTGTCGTGTTAACGGGTTATCGTGTATTTTGACAGGTCCACCACACTGGCTTACCCTTGGAAGTTGGTCGCCACTGACCTCGTACACTTGACCTCGCACAAGATCTTTTATACAACCAATCAACAAATATGTCAAGGTTTATCCGGTCGCCTAAAATGGGAACCTCGACTCGGATATCCCCATGAAGACTCTTCGGCAACAACTTTAATATTTCTCCACATGGTCTGGGGCGATGTCACAACCTCATCAAATTCGTCCTCATTCAACGTATATGCCCCCCCCCCCCCCCCCCCCCCCCCAAAAAAAAAAAAAAGACATTGCGGGGCCTCAATATGTAGCCTCTGGATTGGATGCCACGTGTAGGCAATCATCCATTACATGATCCCTCTCAAACAAAGTTCTAAAAGGCACGAAGGGTGGTCGAGGGGTGGAGGTAAAGCCTCAAGACTTAGGAGCGTAGGCATAAAAAGGCATTTTCCCTTTTTTTTTTAAATATTTTTTAATTATACCAAGGCTAGTAAAACAATAAAATAATATATACCTTGAAATTTGAAATTATATGCATATATTTGGAAGCCTTTTTTCTCATATGCATGCTCCATAAGTCCCTATCACCCTAATACATGCAATCAAAATTCAAAATAAGTTAGTAAATAATATATTTCAAATACAATGTAAATGCAATCAAACATAATGTAATATATTTCAAATATAATATAATATAAGTTAGTAAACAATATATTTCAAATATAACAGAAGAAGAAGAAATAGAGGAATGATCCAATTTTTACCACAAAGATAGGTCAACACACAGACTATTTTTACGGATTCACTTGTATCTTAGGTAAAAAGCACAAAGATCCAATTTTTACCAAATTTTATCTTCTTTATGATTAAGTGAACATGAAACAATGATGTGAAGCCAAATTCCAAACCAAAACAGAAAGAATAAGAAATAAAGGAAAAATCCCTTTTGGACAAAACCTATATTCAGTATCGTTCAAGAAAGGACAGACACATAAGGACTTACAAACAACTTAGAGATCCACTAAGTATAATGCGCAAGCGTCTTTGAATCTTTAACAGAAAATAATGCAGTCCAACACCACTCACAACAAATAGATCTTGCCTCGGTATCCACCGATTAGTCTCATGAATCGCAATTCCTTTCTTCTTCAGCCGTAGAGCCTCGACTCTACAAATCAGCAGTTGAGACAAATCTCTGCAAGGGTTTGGAACTCAGATTGTGTTCTTTTGGTTTGGCAAAATGATCCTAAAAGATCCTAAATGGTTTGGATGAAAAAATTGTAGAGTTTGATCACAAATAGAACTCTAAAAAGGCTTTTCAATAAATGCATCTCCGCATCTCTTTTTTTATAGGGAAAGAGGTTATAAGGAGATAGGGATAAAATATTGCATTTGATTTGGGATAAAAAATAAAAACACGCTTACTTGTTCGAACGAACTATCTCCTCGTTCAAACAATGTAGCGGATCTCGTTCGGATGACTTCCATCGAATGACATTCCAGTGCTGAGCCACAAAAGGCGACGCTTTAGATCCCATTTGAACGATGGAACCTCGTTCTAACGACATGCGGTATCTCGTTCGAACAACATACGTTGTCATTTTAATGACCTCGTGAAAATTTCAAAAAATTAAAAAAAATCATTTTAAAAACATTTTGAAAGCTTTTAAAAACAAACTCTTTTTAAAATGATCCTTGAATATTTTAATCTTTACCGAATCACCTTATAACTCTTCTCGAGTAAAGTTGTGACGGATGATCTTCATTCTTTGCAAATGTCATCAATGATTCTTTTCTTCGAAGACTTGAGAACGATTATGAAGGTGCAGTGAGGTGTAATGGGATAAGCCAAATAAAAATAAAATGACCATTTATAAATTTTGCTCTTACACATATCCCCATTTTGCTATTCCGGTACAAAACACAAACCGAAGTTAAATTGACCCCTAAGACTAATACAACTAATGCCCTCCCAACCAAGAAATGAAAAAGCATAAATGTATATGTCTTCAACCGAAAGTCATCTTATGTAGTCCAAAATATCATTATCAAGGAGGAACGATCTACGCACATGAAGCCAAAGAATTACTATCACGCATACGAGAGTTTAAAGCAAATATAAAATTCCCCCTCAATTTGTTCTCCCCCTTATTGTCCGTAATAAACAAAGGGTGAGACACTAATCATGAAATATTAGCATCACACGAATCCAAAAGAAATAACATCACAAAGATAAACAATTAAGCACATGCGTTGAATTTCCAAGAAGCAATCGACTATTTTTGAAAATTTTCAATTTTTTAAGTTTTAAAAAATATATGTATAAAAAGTACATATAGGTACAAATACATCACACCATGGAATAACACTAAAATATTCGAAGCTTGAAAACGGAATGAAATTGTGTGAACATGATCCACGAACATATCAACATAGGCACTCATAACAAAGGCACACAATGTCAATGAGATACTTCTAAAGAAAGAACTTAATTTCTACCTTGGGTGTAAGAATGTTGAACAAGATGAAATTGACTCGACTTATGCAACATGCTATTAATTTAAATGCTTCACAAAACAATAATGCCAAACTATTTAATGTTTTTCAAGAGAATTTGTTGTGCAAACCCATTGATCTTCTACTTTATACCACCTTCAAAATCTCATATATTTAAGAATTCACTCTCAAATTTTTGAAGATATCATAATGCTTATGTGTAGCGAAGCATTAATGAATAAAAAATGGCCTTTGCACTTCTGTTTTTGTGTGCCGTTAATCTTTTAGGCTCTTTTGCAAATGGTGACTTTTAACGCAAAGAGAATTTACTCTTTTGTAGCCCCTTTCCATTGCTTTACATAAAACAAATTTTGCAGGAAAATAAATTCGGGCAATAATTCGTACAAGCACAACTTATTTCTTGTACACTTGATTCGTTATTAAACACTATTGAGATGAGAACACCGTATTCGACATATGACAAGTACAATATTCAAAAAGTCTGTACGTGTGTGCAATAAAGTTGATAAAAAGTCTAGCATGAAGAAAGCAATCATCAATGAACAACGAAATGCTAGCCACACATTATTAAGCACACTAAAGAAACGAAGCCATGTATCAAAACACCATGAAAAAGTCACGTGAATGGATGAATGTAGGGGTGATTCGAACATCCTAAATGCACATCGATATATAGTGGAAAACAAAATACAAAAATCTCGTCTTTTAAAAAAAAAATTATCAAAAAATATAATCTTTTGGAAATCTTCGAACTTTTTATTAAAAATCGAAAATCTTTTTGGATTAAATTTTTTTTTTTCAAAATAAAAGCATATATAAACATAATAGAAATACAATTTAGGAATAGGGACAAATGATATGAACATGAAAATCAACCTATACTAGATAAAAGTCATAACCTCAATCATTAGACGGAGAGAAGTTCTCAAAAAAGTAGACATCCTTTGAAATTCCTAGATCAAACTTTGAGAAGTCTTGACTAAAAACTCTATTTGCTCTCGAAAACTTTTAAAATCTCTATGGTGATGTGCGGGAGCATGTGTGAAACCGTGTGAGAGTGCGTGCAGGAACACGTGCGTGAACTCGTGTGGGAGCATATCAAGGAACACACGTGTGAAACTCTCCCTAGCTTAAAACAAAATTTAGGACCTCGTTCGCAATGGGAACAATCATAAACAGGCTTGGGTCTACCTTGGTCAAAACGTCTAGGATGTGCTCTCCTTGGTGGGTTAGGTCGAGCCCAAAAGGATCCATCGCAAACTCGTGAACCGGTTCGGGTGCGGTATTGGTAATAGACGCACCATCGTAACCTATTCCTTGCCTCTCATTAAAACCTAATGTGGGAGATGAACATCTTTCTAACCTTCTTCGATTTGTCCTTTACATTGACCTTGACCTCCCGGGGACATTCGAGATCTTTCTCGAGTTGGGATACACGGGCTTCAAGTTTCTCACAAGTCTCCAATGAAGCTTGAAGATCTCTCGTAAGACTAGCCACAATGTTTGTCAAATCGGTCTTTTCCCTACCAATCACAGTCAATTGCTCACATAAAAAAACTTTCAATTTCTCAAGTTGATTCATCGACGCCTCACACTCTCAAAACTTTCACCTCATTCTCTAAATCAAACACCCTAAGAGTCAAACTCCTATTTTGCTTTTTGGTTCTCAAAGACTCTTTGTAAAGTTCGTCGTAGGCGCGTTGAAATCCACCTTCACCCCCACTCAAATTCTCCTCATCACTCTCACTCTCTCCAGATTGATTCGACAAAGTGTTGAGGCTATCACGTTTAGAAATGTCCTCATCAGTGTGGGACGAATTCGAAGTATTAACGTAACTAGCCATGAACGCAAGACAAGATTCATATGGTGATTCATCCTCGAAATTCACCGACTCAACGTCACTATCGCTAAGAGTGGCTTTGTATGCAACTTTGCCTTTGCCCTGTCTCTTTAGCCCAGTGGGACACTTATGGGCTTTGTGTCATATCCCCCTCACATTCAAAACACCTCACTTCATCATTTTCACAAACATTCTCGCTCTCATTGACAATTTTATTTTTCTCAAAATTTTGCTTTCTTTAGAAGATTTTTCTTTGTTAAATTTGAGAATTTTTTTGAAATTTTTCGCAAAAAAGGCTAGATCATCAGGCTCAAAATCAATCTCGGAGTCGGAGGTAAAAAACCTTTTCCATTTTCTTTTTAGATCGGGCTTTCAAAGTAGTCCCTATTTCCTTTTTCTTTTGAATTTTAGGAAACATATCAATTTCACAAGTTTGAATGTAACCTACGAGTTCTTCTAACCTAAGAATATTCAAAATTCCCAATGAATTAAGGACCGTGACTTTAGGGATAAAACGGGACAACATGGATCTCAAAATCTTTTTCACAAGTCTCGTCTCAGGAATTCCCTCACCCAAATTAAAGCTAGAATTGACTATATAAGATAAACATGCATAGGACTCATCAAAAGTCTTAGTCTCAAGCATGGTAATGGTCTCAAACTGTATTGTGAGATTTAGCAGCTTAGAAGTGTTGGTACCCTCGTGAGTGAGTTGGAGGGTATCCCACGCTTCCATAGACGTGGTATACGTCATAATCTGACGAAATTCGTTGGGAGTGACTGTACCATAACTTGCACTTAAGCCACGGGAGTTAAAATTACTTCATATAAAATCATCCTTTGTCCCAGTAGACAGATTTAAGACTTACGACATCGTCATTAGTCATAGTGGGTGGTGTCCACCCTATTTCACAAACACGCCGGACTCGTTCGTCAATCGACTTCAGTGCCGACCTCATTCGAGCTTTCCAATATGTATAATTAGACCATCAAAGACTGGTAACCTATTATACAAATTATCCATATAATCCCAAAACAAAGATCACACAATAAATTAGTGTAAGTGACTCTGATACTAATTTTAAAACGATGGGTTATACGGATTCACTTGTATCTTAGGTCAAACACACAAAGATCCAATTTTTACCAATTTTTATCTTCTTTAAGATTAAGTGAACGTGCAATGATAATGTGAAGCCAAATTTCCAAACTAAAATAGAAAGAAGAAGAAATAGAAAAAAATCCCTTTTGGGTATGACCTATATTCAACGCCGTTTAAAAAAGGACAGACACGTAATGACTTACAAACTAGTTAGAGATCCACTAAGTATAATGCACAAGCGTCTTTGAATCTTCAACATAAAATGATGCAATCCAGTACCACCGACAACAAGTAGATCTCGCCTCGGTATTCACCGATCAGTCTTATGAATCGCAATTCCTTTCTTCTTCTTCAGCCGTAGAGCCTCGACTTCACAAATCAGCAGTAGAGACAAATCTCTACAAGGGTTTAGAACTCAGATTGTGATCGTTTTGGTTTGGCAAAGTGACCCTAAAAGATCGAAGGGTTTGGGTGAAAAAATTGTAGAGTTTGATCACAAATATAATTTTAAAAAAACTTTTCAAAAAATGCATCTCCGCATCTCTTTTTTATAGGGAAAGAGGTTATAAGGAGATAGGGATAAAATATTGTATTTGATTTGGGATGAAAAACAAGAACACGCTTATTCGTTTGAACGACTTACTGGATCTCGTTCGAATGGCTTCCAACGATACTTCGAACGACATTCCAGAGCTGAGCCAAAAGACGACGCTTTAAATCTTGTTCGAACGTGGGAACTTCGTTCTAACGACCTCGCGAAAATTTCAAAAAAATCATTTTAAAAACATTTTGATTTTTTTAAAAAAAATAAACTCTTTTAAAAATGATCCCTGAATATTTTAAGCTTTACGAAACCACCTCATAACTCTTCTTTGGTAAAGTTGTGACGAATGATCTTCAATCTTTGCAAATGTCACCAACGATTCTTTTCTTCTAAGACTTGAGAACGATCATGAAGGTGCAGTGGGGTGTAACGGGATAAGCCAAATAAAAATAAAATGAGCAATTATAAATTTTGTTCGTGCACTTGTGGCTCTGATGCCAATTTGACGTAAGAACACCAAATGATACTCAAGAACAAACTCAAATGAAAATAACTTTTCGCTCACAATAATGTGGGTGGGGGGTAATCACATGGTACTTATAAAGTAGAAAGGTGTTGCCCTTGGTAGGTTGGGAAACCACTAAAATAAGACCAAAAGGACAAAATAGTACATTCTAGATACTATCCTTAATAGAGTATCGCTTACATCATTGACAAGTGCGTCAGGCTTTAATATGATCAATTTGACAATGCTACTAAATTGAGATTTTGTGCTTATCCCATCTGACCCATATTGTTTTTCTTTTTTTCCCCCTTCATTCCCCCCCCCCCCCCCCCCCTCCCAAAAAAAAAAAAGAATTCTTGGCCCCCTAAATAGTGTATTTTTGCGTGTCGAGGCGCGAGCAAAACTAATTCCGTGCCAAAAATCGGACGGCTGAGTTGGATGCCAATACCACGGCTTTGAATGATTCTGTGGAGTAGCATCAGTTTAGATCTTCAGTCTTCTTTTCGATCGTGCGGAATTAAAGAAATTACAAATCTTTGAGGAAAAAGAATATGAAGAAATGACTTGGAAGAGAATAATGTTGTTGGCTTCATTGTGGTGCTCTTTGTCAAAGACGTTAAATGGTATGCTATGCCCTTTTCATTCATCTGTTGAACTGGATGGAGGTTGTGAAATGAGAGAGAAGTAAGGGCTGCTGTCCTTAAGAACGTTTAGTTCAGCAGTCTTGCTATAGCAGTGGTTACTATCATAGATTGAAGTTGATGCAGAATGAGAATGGAGTTGGATAAACAAGAAACAGAATGAAGAAGATGCTTATACTCAAAGCTCACAAGCTTCAACTCCAATCATAGTTTAGTTCATAGAAAACTAAAGAAACTTACATCCATAAAAATCCTAATTCAAGATAAAGTACGAAGGCGCCCCATTTGATGCGTACGATAAAGAGATGGGCTAGGATAATTTTATCCCATGTTTGGTGTTGAATGGGATAGAATTTTAAGTCATTTGAATTATTGAAATAAGCCTTTTATCCCATTAGTTGTGGGATACAACCATTCTACCTAGGAGGTGGGATTATTTTATTCCATTAGGATGGAATAACTCTTTTATTGACGCGCCGGATAAAAAGGCGGGATAGGGTAACTCTCATTCTGTTGAAGTAACTAAAAAGAGTATTTTAATTGATTAGTATTTATCTAGTACTTATTAAGGTATTTTTGATAACTATCAATTAAAATAGGATTAGGATTTCTTAGGCCCTTATTGCTGCGCTAGATAAAAGGGTGGGATAGGATAAGAGAGTTATCATTTAAAATATCTTAATTAAAATACTGTCAATTTAATCAATTAAAATACATTTAATTAAATCAATTAAAAAACTCTTAATTAAATCAAGAACATTTAAAAAAACCTGACCTCGAATTTTGTAGTGATGAAGAAGGATAAGTGCCAAGCTCCGATGTATATGCCTCTTCTCTGCTTCTCATTTCCTAATTTTTCTGTAGCATTCGGTCTGATTGTTCCCCTTTTCTAATCTCTCTCTTATTGACATCGCTTCATTCAGGAAGCGAACTCACAATGAACTGGTTTCATAAGTGGCTTAATAATAAGGATCATCTCACTTGGCTTATGAAAACCAACGGTTTAACCGTTTCCCTGGAAATCCTATCAACTCAACAAGCATCCAAAGTTATAATTTTTACTTATCAGTGTTTATATCGAATTGAAGCATATTAAAATTTTGAAGTAACTTTATTTTTTTTTGTTTTCTATTTTTTGGAACATTTCTATCTCCTAAAGCTACCACTGCTAACAGTGATAAGTTCATTGTGTCTAATTGCTCAAGTTACCTTGTGCAGATTGCCAATATGTCGTGAGAAAGGATCAAATATTAGAAGGTTGGCTGACATCCTTCGTCGTGGAATTTCAAGTCATGCCAAAGAGCTTAAGGGCGCTAAGGCTTTAATTGATGGAAAGCTGGTAAGAAGCACTGACCGACCACTCTGGGTTCATTGGTTGTTAACTCTCCATCTTTACACCTATCTCGTCATGTTCTTTCCATAGCATTACTAATGACTTTAAATCTTCTATATTTTTTAAGAAGGCAATATTGTGAGTGATGATTAGATTGCGAAATATTTGTTGGTATTTCAACATACTTTGTTTGCATTCTGGGTGCTAGATAGCTGAATGTTTAGTCGTCATGATTTTGATGAGTTGTATGCCAATCTTCTTCTTTGCACATTAGAGAGTTTTGATTACTTATGTTGACAAGAATGTGGTTATGTTAAAACTTCAGTCTGAAGGCTCGGAAATGTGTAGAAACTAGTAAACATAAGCACGTTTTAAAATAAATGAACTAATAGGAGTGAGGATAAGTTTTAGAAGGCGCGAGGCGGAGTTGAGGCGTTTTGTCTGTGAGCGGCTACGCCTAGATGCGGATCGAAGTGTAAGCCTCAATTTTTTTTAAAAATCCCTAAGAATGATATAAATGATGTAATCAAGGGTGCGGAAGCGTAAAAAGAAGAAGTTATCTACACAACAACAACAACTTGGAAAATGGAAGAGGCTTTTCTTTTTTCTCTCTCTAAGCTTTCAATCTCTAAATGTCAAAAGTGTTACAAAAGAAGGCCGTTGGCCTATTTAGACTAAACATACAAAAGGCTAAAAAAAGAAAATAAAAGAATATTAAAAAGGACGTCCATGTCCCTATGCTCTCGCATCACTCTCCCCCCTTGAGAAGACGTCATATACTCCGTATATTGCCAATAGAAATCGGGGTCGATGTGCTGGAGGGTAGCCTCTGTGATCCAGGAATCTTCCGTCTCGGGATGGGAGCGGACTAGGTGGCCGGTGCTCATCAGAATGGGAATCGGTGGGGCATGAGTGTCGCGGAATGGAAAGATCTGCCACGTTAAACGTGCAGTGCATACGAAACTCCTCGGGAAGATCAACCTCATAAGCATTCGTGCCACAAGCACGGATAATGGGAAAAGGTCCAAATCGACGCATAAGAAGTTTGGAATCCTTGCCTTGTCGGCGCGCTTTTTGGAGATAGACCATGACTAGATTACTCGGGTGGAAAGAGACGAAGCGACGGTGCTCATCGGCAACCTCTTTATAAGCGGTATACATGGTCTGTAATCGGGCACGAACACCGGCCTGGATGGACGAAAGGCGAGTCGCGAACTCCTCGGCTGAAGGGTAGATAGGCACTGTTGGCGGAAGCTAGACGAGATCATTGGGCATAGTAGGAGATTGCCTCAAGACAATCTGAAACAAGGAAAGGCTAGTAGACCGGTTGATGGCATTGTTGAAGGCGAACTCAGTCTGGGCGATCACGACGTTCCACCTATGGGGAAGCTCGAAAGATAGACACCACAATAGGTCACCCACATTACGGTTGACCACCTCAGTCTGACCATCTGTCTGGGGGTGAAAAACGAGAACTGTAATTCCGTCCGTAAAAGTCGCCAAAGTGTACGCCAGAAATGTCTTGTAAATCATACGTCTCTGTCTGAAGTGATGCTACGTGGGACACTATGAAGACGAACGATCTCCCGAAGATATATTGTAGCAACATGAGACGCAATTGTCGTGCGAGAGTAAGGGATGAAGTGAGACATTTTGGAAAACCTATCCACCACAACAAGAATAAAATCATGTCCACGAGAAGTACGGGGCAGTCCCACTATAAAATCCATCGATACATCCTGCCATGGGCGCTTGAGAATCGGCAACGAAGTGTATAAGCCCGCATTAGTGTGTTGTTCCTTGGTCGTCTGGCAAGTGTAGAACGCTTGATGAAAGCGTTGGTATCTCTCCTTATCATCGACCAGTAAAATTAGTCCCTCAGCATTGCGTGATTCTCCCGTAGGGACGAAGATGGAATGCATAGGGCCATACATCGGTGTAGGAACCCATCCTGTGATAGATACTCGCCCGATGCTCCATTGCCTTGTTGGCAAGTTGCGAAGATCGGCCCAAACTCTACATCCGTTGGGTAAAGTTCACGGACCTTATCAAATTCAAATACTTGACTCTTCAGAGTCACCGATACATGTGCCCTCTTGCTAGGAGCGTCCGCCACTTGGTTCTCCTTCCCCGGTTTATACTGCAAGTGAAAAGTGTAACGCTGGAGGTAAGCAGTACACTTAGCATGTTGGTCACTAACACGCCACTGACTATGTAAGAAACGGAGGGCCTCATGATCTGATTTGATGACAAACTCCTTATGGAGGAAAAACTTCACGACTTTAATCACCGCATAGAACTCGAGGTCATAAGTCGAATAATGGAGGGCGGCATCCATAAACTTCTAACCGAAGAAGGTAATCGGTTTTCCATTTTGGCTCAAAACAACACCCACCCTTGTCTTGCAATCATCACAAGATAACTCAAATAATTGATCAAAATCGGGTAAGGCGAGGATAGGGGCCGTCGTCATCAGCTCCTTGATGCGTATGAAGGCAGCATGCGCCTCTAGTGTCCATCGGTACTCAGTACTCGAGGAAGTACTCATCAAATCTGTAATAGGAGCCATGACAATACTAAATCCGTCAATAAAACGCCTATAAAAGCCCGCGAAGCCATGAAAGCTGTGCACCTGAAAGATCGAAGGGAGGGGGGAGGGCAATCCACCACCGCCCGAACTTTGGCATCATCCACCCTATTGCCATCGCCTAAGACTACATATCCTAGAAAGGTCACTGATGGTGCCTTAAAAGCGCATTTCTTCAACGTAAGGAAGAAGCGCTCGGCTCTTAGGACCTCTAATACCTGAGCCACATGGCCTAAGTGCTCCTCCTCCGATTGGTCGTAGATTAGGATGTCATCAAAATAAACAACCACAAATTTGCCCATGAAAGTGCCCAGTATCTGTGTTATCACTCGCATAAAGGTAGATGGAGCATTGGAGAGGCCAAAAGGCATCACAGTCCACTCGTATAACCCATCCTTCGTCTTGAAGGCAGTCTTCCACTCATCCATTGGTTTCATGCGAATTTGGTGATAGCTGCTCTTCAAATTTAGTTTAGAGAAAACCCTCGCACCGTGGAGTTGATCTAGCGTATCCTCCAACTTAGGAATATGAAATATGTACTTCACGGTGATCTTGTTAATAGCTCGACTATCAACACACATACACGAACTTCCATCCTTCTTCGGCGCTAACAGGGCGGGTACCGCACAAGGAGACATACTCTCACGAATATAGTCCTTGTCACAGAGCTCTGTGACTTATCTCTGCAACTCTGTGTGTTCCGTGAGTGACATGCAGTAGTGGAGAAGGTTGGGGGGCAATGGCATGTTGTATATCCCTGAGAGGAGGAAGATCATCCGGGAGTGTGCACACATCGATAAAAGAATCCAACAAACTCTGAACACGTGGTGGGACAGTTACCTCCGGGGTGGTGATGGGGCTAATGAGAGCATAGCACAACCCTATCTCCGCGGCCTCTGTGGCTAACTCCTCATGTGAAACTATTAGGGCGGACGGTCAAGACATCGGGAATGGTCGCATAGGGCGGAGGAGAAAGTTCTTCCCTTCATGCATAAATGTATAGGTATTGGCTCGGCCATCATGCATGCTGCGATGATCAAATTGCCATGACCTTCCCAAAAGAAGGTGACACATTCGTATATCCACCACAGTACATCGAACCTCATCATGAAAGTCCCCGATGGAAAGTCACTCGATACTGTTGGCTAGTAGCTAGAGTGGATTCATTTCCCAACCACCCAATACGACACGAGGTAGGCAATGATTCGGTGGGAAGGTTTAGCTTGTCAACCATCTCTTGCGCGATCAAATTATCATTAGCTCTTCCATCAATAATCACCATGCATAGCCTCACTTTTGTGGTGCATCGAGTAAAAAAAAAATACTCGATCGGATCCACGTATTGTCACTAGGTGGGGATGTTTGTGGATCAACGGGCGTGGTTACCATCACGGTGTGCATATAAGCGGTAGAAACTCCCACACGCCTCGCTTGTTCAAGGCAAAATGACTCCTGTCGTTGACAAATAGATTGAGCAGAGGATAGTGGAATGTGGGGTGGGATAGGAAGGATTCCTAAGGAAGGACATCCCTTGTAGATGGGGTTGGATGGATCTTTTGGCTCTTTGGTATTTGGTTTAGGGTTTATAGGGTTATGGTATGAAATTGAAGATGGTTCGGGTGGTTTTGAGATGTGATCGAGTTTGTCGGTTTGGGCAGAATGGTACTGGGCCTTGGTCGGAGGATTTTGTGATACAATTGGACTCGGTCTCCTTTGGGGTGTGCCCAAGGCTGTCAGTATTAGGGAAGGGACCGTCGGAGGGGCTAGAGGTGGTCAGTTAGTATGGTTCAGGCCCAAGGAGTGGTCGGCATGGACTGGAGTGATCGGGCGACTGTGGGATTGGCAGAAAATGGTACCAGGTAGGGTGTCGGGTAGGTCTGGTCTTGGTCGGCAGCCATTACGGCTGTCCGACCAACTGTTTTTAGGTATGGGGTGGAAATCAGGTTTGGGTGATTCAATGTGGGTATTTGGGTGGTCCGATTGGCTTATGGGTAGGGTTAGGGCTGTTTTGGGATTGAAAATATTGGGTTTAGGTGGTGAAGAGTTAGGATTTCTTGAATTTTTGATTTCTAGGGTTAGGGTTTCATTGGAAAGTATGGGATTGTTTCGTGAATTATCCGGATGAATTCAATTCGAGTCCTAATCTTCAATAAGCATGATTAATCCAATAACAAGCTACACTCTGATACCAATTTGATGTAATCAAGGGTGCGAAGGCGTAAAAAGAAGAAGTTATCTACACAACAACAATAACAACTTGGAAATGGAAGAGGTTTTCTTATTTCTCTCTCTAAGCTCTCAATCTCAAAATGTCAAAACTGTTACAAAAGAAGGCCCTTGGCCTATATATACTAAACATACAAAAGGCTAAAAAATGAACAAAATAAAAGAATATTAAAAAGGACGCCCATGTCCCTATACTCCTGCATCAGTAAAAATAGCAAGGAAATAAAAAAACAAAATATGTATCGTATCTATCATGAAAACAAATGGTGTAAAGTCAATCCCACAACGCAATATAAATAGTAACAACATCCTTTCATCACAAAATAAGACATAAACCATGTCATCACTATAATACATATTCTACCATCAAGACAAAAGAAATTCATAATTAAAACCGTAATCCTCAATCACAAAATAGTCATCATCACCGTCACCAAACCGTAACAAAAATTAACTTATCATAACAAAAATTAACATATCTAGCAAAGAATTATTTCATCACTATATAATAAGTAGTGGATCATCGGTATCCAATGACCGGAAAAATGGATTGTATGCTTCATCTCCATCCCCAATCCCATCCCCATCCCCATCCCCATCATCATCACTTAAAGGAGCATCCACGGATTCGTCTGCATATTGAATCGATCTATCCTCCTCGTCCGAATTGAGATTCTTCCATTCCTCTTCTTCATCCACCAATTGCAATCATTTTCCTTTATCTAATAAATAATAAATAAAAGTATTAAAAATGAGTATTTTTTTGTTTGAAATTAGTAAAATAAATAATACAAGTATAAATAATAATTTTGACCTTTTCTAGTAGTTTTTTAGCTCTTTGCCCTTCTCCTTTTTCTTTGTCGCACTTGTGTACTCGCTCCTCCCTCAGAAATCAACCCCTATATATATAACAACATTTGTACACATAAAACAGTATATGAATATAACAGTAAATAGATAAAACTGAAGCGAAAAAAAAAACAGCGAAGTCCAAACAAAAATGGATAACAAAAGGTAAACACATAACATTATATATAACAGTATATAAATATAAAAGTATATACATAAAACAAAAATAAAAAATAAACAGCAAGTCAACGAAAAAAAATATCAAGCGCTATACACGTAACATTTATATACTTCCATTTTCTACCAAAACATAACTGAAATGAAAAAAAAAAGAATGTGTTAAAACAGAAATCGGCAGCTTCAGCTATGGACGGCCGAGGTTCTGTACTCAAAATGATGGAGATTAGCTATTGCGTTTCAGTGATTGCAAAGTGAAAACGGTGGCCTTGAGGTTTGGTTTCAGCTAGGGTTCAAAACGTTTAACTAGCGTCTTTTTTTTCTTCTAAGGTCTTTGACCGTTTTGACCCGCAAATACATGAGGCGCATGCCTCATAAGCCTCGCTTCACCGGTAAAAGGTGTAAGCCTCGTTCAGACCCTCCTGAGGTGTAAACTTCAAGGCGCTTTGCTCCCGCCTCGCCTCGAGGCGCGCCTCACCCCGCCTTTTAAAACATTGGAGGGTAATCTGCAGTCTCTCAGCCTTTTTGAATATTGTAGTAAGTATATACAGTTTGATGCAGGGCAACTATTAAGAGAATTGTCTTTACACCAAATTAATTAGAAGAAAGTCTATTTGCTCAAAAAGAAAAGAGTTACAATAAGAAAAGAAGAAACTAAATTGCTAATAGTTGACCTTTTTTTTTTTTGGATAGCCGTGAACCTCTACACGAACGAGCCCTTTGGACTTCCTCCGTGCAAGCTAAACAGGGGGAACGCTGTGCAAGAGCCACCCTCACACACGCCCCGCTTCAAATCAGATGTCCAAGGGGAATCGAACCCTGAACCATGCGCCTAACCACACAATTCAGAGCTCGCCCTTTTCGCTGGAGCAACCAGGGTGGACGCTAATACTCGAACTTAATCTCAATATTCAATTCATTCATCAAAATAACTCTTCAAATAATGAAGATTACAATTTATTATAGACTAAAAATCCTAATCATATTCAGGTACTTAAGATAAATATTAATGGATGAGTAGCGACAAGGAGATAAATACTAATTATATCCTAATCATGATAAATAAAATCTATAATACTAAATTATCAAGTAAATCCTAATCCAACTCGTACTCGTTCTCCATCACATTAGTTCAGGTCCCCAAGACTTGGTAAAAAACTTTATAACTATAGTACTAAGTGCTACCCCTCATGTAGCGTTGCACCTTTTCTTGACTTGAATTTATGACGAATTTTTATCAATTTTATCTGGGATACAATATTACTGGATATGGTGTTGAGCTTGTGGTTGGAAAAGGAGTGTCCTTGTCCTTGTGAAATGTAATATACTATTTCAGATAACAATGGTTATGGTGTAAAGAATGTTATGCCGATACCAATTTGTTGGGCAAATCCACCATCAATGACCCCATATATAATAGTAATGATAAACAAGCATAATAAAAATGCAAACTAGCGAGAACAAGCACGCCGAGATTTATGTGGTTCACTAATTTGGCTACATGCACGGAGAGGTCTGATTCCACTACATATGAAGAAATTATAAGTACAATATAGAATAAACCAATGATAAATTACATACCCTTTACTGTCTTATTCAAATGCCGGAATACCAACTCAACACCCAACTGAACCAAAGTTCAAAACTTATAACCTTTTCAATCTCATGCTTACAAGTATTTCCCAAGTATTTTCCATGTACTCGATCTAGTGTATACCACTCCCCAAATAACCTGATGTGACATCTCTCACTCAATACGTATAAATCACATCCTCAATACATATATATCACATCCACAATACATAAACACTCGCACACTTACCCTTCTTCCACCTTTGAGCATTACCCAAGGGTGAAAGAGAACACCTCACCCCAAACCCTCCCCCCTTAGGAATTAAATCTGAAGACCTCTCTTTAGCCTCCAAATGAGTTGCAACACTTGGTGTTTAACACCCCCAAACGATTCTTTTATGTGGCAGACATAAATGACAAAACTCCCGAAATGCTCCTCATCCAGCTGCACATCCGTTCGCTGCCGCTCCGCGACCTGCTGCAGCCAAGAGGCTTCGCTGCTTGCCAAAGCAGGTTCGCTACAGCGAAGAAAACATGTGATGCCTGCCGACTCGAAAATCCTGGAATTTCAATTTCAAAAACTCTGCTTAACTTCGCGACTTATCCATGATGAAACCTACAGTGAAACTGCCCCTAGGACTCTCCCAAAGACAGCGAATCCTGTTTGACACGTGTCGGACACGGGATACGCTCCGACTCGCTAGGACACGCGTGTCCTAGAGTGTCCTGTCAAGTTGGAGGACACATCGGGACACCTTGGGGGGCGCATTAGGACCTGTTGGGGGACACGTCAGGACAAGTATTTAATAACTTAAAACATTGATTGTAAAATAATAAAAAAAAAGAGGCCATATTCATTCACAAAAGGTCAATCTAGATGCAAATGTTTCAAACAAACCCTAACTTTTACAAACCATATTCATTCTATTTCCGATTTTATTGAATTTTATCTATTTCTTGTTCAAATTTGTATTGTTGTTGTGTTTGATTTTATTTAATTTCAAGTTAAGTATGTTTTATTTACGTATTCTACTAAAAAAATTCTGTTTTATTCATTAATATATATATTATACATATTCTAGCTTGTCGTATCCTACATTTTAGAAAAATCACGTATTGCGTCTCCCCAGTTGTGTCGTATCCCATATCTCATATCCCTAGTATTTTGGAGTAAAAAACCACGAGTAGTGCATTAATCTATATATGAACCATTTGAGCCATTTAGTAGTTATAAGAGAGAATTTAGAATGATAGTGCTGACAGAATTTAGAAATCATTAAACTATTAATGACATTATATTAGTTATAAGCTATATGATGGTCCGCTATCCAACCAAAATTAAGAAATCAGTATTGTAAGCCGCACTTTTATTTGCATGAAACATTTCATACTGATAGTGCGTTTATATCTAATCCATATGCATGTAATGGAAGGAGGAAATGGTACCATAAAAAAAGGATGACATATAATGTATGGTGAAAGAAAAGAACCTGTGTCCTTATGAAGTGCTTTAAGCTTTTAATCTAATAATTTTAGCTATTTAGCAGCCCCAGCATTGGAAACATTGTATCTGTTTTATACTTTTATCTACTCCCGAAACAAATAAAACCGCAGAAATCATGTTGGCATCAAAGAATGCTTCATAATAAATGATGAAAATAACAGAACACCATGTCTTGAGTTTTGGGCTATTATCTGAATTTTTCATAGGTTGATTGGATAAAATAAGCAAATACCCATGTGATTGAATAGATGAAAAATGAAATATTTCAGACACTTTGTACTTGCAACATAAATATAATTTAAATTACTATCATTACTACAAGTCTGATTTCAGCTTACTTACTGTTCGTCTTCCGCTTATGTTTAGGTTATTGTGGATGAGCAATGTGTATTAGATTGTTCGCATGAAGTTGAATTCCTTCTACCTTTCATGCAAGATACATCTGTAGAAGGTATGTTGACACTTTTTGATTTTGGATTAGGTGATTTTTTAATTTTTGCCCATTAAAGTATGTTTTATATTTTTAGAATCTTAAACTTCTTATTTCCAACATTGTCTGTTTATCTATTCAAGAATGCAGCCAAAAAGAGGTTGTTGGTGTTCTTTTTTTAAGTGGCTCTGTGTCTTCGTTTGCATACTTGAATTCAAAAGAAATGATATCACAGGCTTTGGTGGATATAAAGGTATGAAAGAACTTCCAAGTATTGGCAGCACACTTAATTCTCAACAGAACTCTTGTCCTTGTTTTAATATTTAATGATTATGTATTTAGTAGATTCTATGGATATTACCAGTGCTGATGGCTGTTCTATACAATGTTTAAAAAGGGCCTCGAGGCGAGGCGGGCAAAAAATGCCTCGAGGCTTAAGCTTCAAGGTTGAATTTGAGGCTTACGCCTCAATGCGCCTTGAGGCTTACGCTTCGATGCGCCTCATGCCTTTTTGCTGAGGCGCGAAAAAAAAAACTATTTTTCTTCCTTCACGAAGTCTGTTTTTTTAAAGGTTAAAGTTCTTCAATTTTCTAAAATTGCACTTAACTTATAAAAATGTTGTTTTAATCTACTAACTCTTATTCTTTTTATTACTTTTTTTTGTTTTAAAATTGACTTAACTTATGCTATTTACTATTGTAACTTGAAAGAAATTTTTAAAAAATAACCAATATGTGAATGAAACTTAAAAAACTGATTTTGTCAATTTGATTAATTTATTGTCATATTATGAAATAACCAATGTGAATGAAACTAAAAAAATGATTTGGTCAATTTGATTTTGCATTAATTAATTTATTGTCATATTAAATAATTAACAATATGTAAAAAAGTCATCTCGGGGGAACAAAAAAATGTTTAACTACGTGAGAAAGTCCTCCAAAGATGTTTTTTTTGTAATTTCTTTGTTACTTTATTTTTATGGTTTTATTAGTGTTTTTTTAATATGATTTTGCTCCTTTTTTTGGGTGTGTGTGTGTGTGATGCTTACGCCTTAATACGCCTCGCCTGGGGCTGTGTTTCGGCCGGATCGGATCGGAAAAAATTCCGATTTTTTCGGAAATAAAATATTTGTTCCAATTTCCTATCCAATTTTTTCGGAAAATCAAAAAAGTTTCCGAATTCGGAAAAATCGGAAATTCAAAACATATACTAAACATTCAGAAATTTTGGAAATTCCAAAATTTCAAAAAAATTAATATAGGATTTTCGATTACTTGAAATTCTCATTTTAAAGAAATCGAAAAAAAGATTTAACCCAACATGTAAATATATACGGATTTAACCATTTTTTTCATTTATGTAGCGGATAGAGGGATATTCTCCTTTTATAGAGGACTTTTTTGGGCCTCTCTTCCTCTCCTAGCCGATGTGGGACACATGGGAATGTTTAAAAAAATTGGAAATCGGAAAATATTTCGGAAAAAATTCGGAAAAATCGGATCGGCATAGTTTCGGAAAAATCGGATCAGAAAAATCGGAAAATCGGAAATTCAGAATTATTTCCAATTTTCAATCCGATTTTTTTCGGAAAAATCGAAAATCGGAAACCTTATATACGTTCCAAAATCGGAAAATATCGGATCGGATATCGGAAAAATCGAAATGTTCGGAAAAAAAACACAGCCTCGCCTCACTGAAGCCAAAACGCCTCACCTCGCCTCTCTAAACATTGGTTTTATAATGAAGTTTTAGAAGGAAAAAAAAAGATCCACATCTGCATAGACCATATTAATGTCATACGTCGATTCTACTTTTGAATAGTACGCACATCCTAGTAATAGCAGAAATGGCTAGTTGCTGTAGATAATGATATCTAGAACTCGCGGCACTTGATGAATGTGCAATAAAAATGAATATATTTGTTATAAGATACAAATATAAAAAATTTAATCAATGAAATATCAGAGGCATTCAAATAAACTATTGCGGCAGAGTGGGGAGTAGATGTACTCAGGCTTACTTCATTATTAGTGAATTAGCTAATTTAATGTAATTTGGATGATGTATAATAGCATGTAGTTTTTCAATTAGGGTGCGTTGATTTTAAATTTAAAAAAAGATTGAGAAACAATTCAATTTTTTTTTTATTAATGGTTGGAGAAATGCCTAGTCTAAGGGATTAAAAATTAGTAGGAATAAAACTGAATTTATGGAATGTAAATTTAATAATGAGGCGTCTGATAGCATAATGTTAAAGATTAAGAAAAAGTGATAAATCAAACTAATAATTTTCGGTATTTAGGTTCAGTGTTACAAAGTAATGGGAGTATTGATGAGGATGTTACAAGTAGAATATCAACTGGTTGTATGAAATGGAGGCAAGGAAGTGGGTGCTATGCGACAAGAGGATAACTAATAAATTAAAAGAAAATTTTAATAGAACAGTTGTTAGGCCATCGACCCTATAAGGAGCGGAGTGTTGGGCTTTTAAAGAAAAAACATGAACAAAGTCTCCATGTTAGTGAGATGAGGATGCTCAGATGGATGATAGGAATTACTAGAAAGGACAGGATTAAAAATCATTATGTGAGGAAAGTTAAAGTAGCTCCCATTAGCGCTAAATTAAGAAAAAGTAGACTTAGATGGTACGGACATGTGTTGCGTAGACCACTAGATGCACCTATAACAAGAGGAAGATTATTGCAAATAGAGGGTAAAAGAGAAAGAGGCCGCCCTAAACTATCGTGGGAGGAAATTATTAAAAGAGATCTTAAGGCATTAAACTTGAATAATAATATTGCTCGTAATAGATTAGAATGGAAAAGGAGAATCAATGTGGCCGACCCCATGTGATGGGATTAAGGCAAGGATGATGATGATGATGATGATGATGATGATGATGAGTAGCCAATTCTTGTAGGGTAGGTAAGAAAAGTTAGAAATTGAGGGAAAGATGGAGCACATGTCACATTTAAAACTATTGTTCCCATACATTTCTTTGCACGTAAAGTAATCACCTATTCTGATGGTGTAGAACCAAAAACAAAAATGCAAAGAAACTAAAATCAATTAAACTTATACTCTGAAATCAATGTTAATATCATCAATAATAAGCTGTCTCCAAAAATGGAGATTACATTTATTTATAGGCTAACTAAACCTAATTCTGCTAGGAATAAAATCCTAAGAGATGATTACCAATAAATATCGTAACAAATTTCTTATTTAATCGCTTACAAAATATTTATCCACAAATGAAATATATAAATATCTAAATATAGATCCCAATCTCTCCCAAATATATATCCTTTTGTTCCGCATCATAGTACTTGTTTCTATAAAATTATTTTCCCCTGCTGACAAAATACGAAGTGCTAGAGCCTCTTTCTATGAGGAAACGCTTGTTCTTGTGGATAACTGATGGTTATATATGTTGTCTTGTTATGCAACCATGGATTCTGTGTGTTTAGGAAGACATCATCAGAAGCCTGCAAAGTAGATTGAATATCATCTGTGATGAGGCAGACAGAGATTCGGACATGATTGCTGATTGTGGTGGGGAAATATTGACTGAGAAACCTGTTCCTGAGCTTGACTTGCAGCTGTTAAGGTGCAGTTCCTGTATTATTGAATAATCACTGATTTTCAATTGATGTAGATAATTAAAGTGCTACATTCTTTGTAACATCTTTAAAAATGGTTCTTTATAATTAGTACTGCTCAATAATTTAATCATAAGTGCCTCTTCACTGTATCACAATACGTAGGTATGAGTACTTGCTTTATTTCTTTCTAGTAAATAAAAGGGCTCATCTCGTAATGTACCATTCTTCATGCTATGATCGGAATAACCAAATATGCCATGAATCTCGATTACTAGCAGAATGCTGATTGTTTTCTTTTTGCATTCTTTTACTTTATTCTTTTTTCTTTCTACAAAAGTCCTTATTGGTAAGAATATGCTGGGTGAAGTATGTATAGCAATTGTACTCTTAAACATCTTTGATACAAATTGGGTGACGTGTTGACTTTGGCTTCTAAATTGTTTAGTTAACTAAGAATTGCAATCATAATCTCTCGTCCTCTATTATTGCACCTGCATTTAGGAATGAAATGTTCAACTAACTTTTAATGTCCTAAGACCAACTTACATCAATGAATGGGATATTGAATTGTATGTGGGTGATTGCTGATCTTCTTTTGTTATTACTTAATATTAGGCTAATGAGCTAAAAAAAAAGACCTGAACTTTCAAATTGTTGCAAATAATCCCCTGTAAATTATGCATTTGTTACCCTCCTTCAGTCTTGTTATTTTTGTGTGTGTGTGTGTGTGGGGGGGGGGGGGGGGGGGGGGGAATGGGGATGTAGTCTTTGTAGCAAACTATATAGTTTAGGGGGTTTCTTGAAAAAAGTATAAATTCCAGAGACCCCCTGTGTTGGAGTTATTATTTTGTTGGTGGGTTGTGCCAAATGGACAACTATCATCTTGGGATAAATGTCTGCTGCCATTGTAGTTTCGGTCATATTTTACAAACATATCAAGTCTCTTCTGTAATAAGAATTTAAAATTAAGAACGTGCACACTGATCACAATTCATATAATTTATCTTACATATTCTTTTCTGGTTTACGTTGCTGAAATGAGCCTGTTAATTTTTTTTGAATGTAATGGTTATTTATGCATTGTGAAACAGAAAACAGTGCAGCCTTTCATTGCCTCGAAGAGTCTTTGTTCCGTGGCTGGCGGATACATATATATGCGATTACATACAACCATCTGAAACACTTGAGGTCTGTACATGCAACCTTTATCATTAAAAAACCTAATTATATGATTTTCATTGGATTTCCAGCAGGCTGTTTGTTAATTTATACTCTTCCAGATACTAGCTAATGAACATGAATAGTTTATCGTGCAATTGCAATGTGAAATTTTAATCTTCTTGTGTACGCAGTTGATTATGTCTGTACCTTTTGTATGCATCTTCAGAAGAAAAAGAGAGAATTATTTTTTGTATTATTCTTATCTTCCGATAGTAACCATTAGTTGTTAGGTTTGGAAAAGTTGCAACATTTCTCCCATTTAGGCCCCGTTTGGTTCGGAGTAAAATATCCTTCACCTGAAAAGTAAAGTGACAAGCTGTGTTCAGCTAGACATAGTTCTTTTATATATATTTTTAACTTTTTGTGCGAGACAACATATAAATAGCGTGCAAACTTGTTTACAATTTTGTACTGACAATTTATTTTACTCCAAATATATGAAAATACTTATTATTATTTTACTTATCACCCAGGTGAAAATATTTCACCCCGACCCAAACTGGGCCTAAAAATATCAGTAATCCCAAATGGAATTATGCAAGATATTGCACTTGACACCGTTACCCTTTCAATTACGAAAAGATTATTTGGTGTTTGGATACATACATGGTGTAATTGACAATTGTCTCCATAATCTTTGTTATACACATTTGACCTCAAAAAGTGTCGTAAATACTTGAAAAAAGGTCTTAAAAGATAGTCAAAACGTGTCATATTGAACCATTTGACTCTTCTGGAGGCTAAAGGAGTATAAACAATAATTGTGAGGATTAAAGTTTGTTATATCCAAATGTAATGGTCAAGCCCCAAATATGCCATTACAAATTTATGACATTTAGTGCAACGGTTTCTATAGTTGACAATGTAATTTGGCAACTTTGCATATATGGAAGTTGTAAAGCAGAGGGTTTGTAACTTTGGATGTACAGTGAAACGTGTTTTAGAATAAAAAATAACATTGGTTTACCTTTGACCTTTGCTACTTATAATCATCAGGTTCTTAAAGATCATTGTGTTGAATTGATGTCAATGGAATCCCCAACAGATGCTTCAACAATCTTGGAGCCTGAAACAGAAGCCTCTATTTCTGTCAATTTGACCACCAAATCTTTTTGGGATGCGACATTGCCCTTTTCTTCAGAATCATTGCCTCCGCCCTTGAAGAAAAGCACATTTGGTACAATTCCAGCAAGTGACAAGAAATCTACAAGCACAGCTAATCTAAACATCATGGTTGCTATTTTGATTATTATCCTCTCTATTTTAGTAGGTTTGGCACTTCATGTTTTTAGAGCTTCATAATTTACAAAGAGATAATGAGAATGGCCAATGGAGGGAGTAAGCTGCATACATCTGTCCCTCTCCAGGCCCCATTGTGGCGTGACCCTCCTGCGACTGGATAGTTTACAGGCAAAGTTTCATTTATGTCTGTCTTTAATGGTTTTTACAAGACTCTTTTATATAATTGTTTTGTGTTATTCTAAAAGCTTAAAGAATCACAAATGCAGTCGTATACCTCAAGACTTCGTTCCTATTTGGCATATTTTTTCTCAACATAGACAATTCAAGTTAAAAATAACATGTTCTTCAAAGTAAATGTGCAGAATCAATTATGGATCCCACGCAACATTGTGTTTTCATATCTATTGAGGTACTACTGTTTTGCTGACTAGGAAAAAACATTTGTAATACACCCAAGCATACGAGATATATATATATTTTTTTTCTGAGTGCAAAACATTGGAAGGTGAGATTTCAAGGGGATGAGGTTATATAAGGTTGCGGTCTAATGTAACCTTAGGGATATGTGGAAGGTAGACGATATGTTAGGGTCCATTTGGTTGGCCAAATTTGTCTAGGCAAATGCCAAGAAGTGGCAAATATGAAAATTTGTTCACATTTGGTTGTTTGGTTGCACAATTTGACTCGGCATTATTTGCCAATGTACAACACCTCTTATGTACAATATGTGGACAAATTTTGCTTATCTATTTGAGTGGGAAATATTTGCCAACAAATTTGTCAACTTCTTAAACAGTTTTAATGTTTTAAAAAATAATTTAAGAATTGTTTTAAATAATTAAAAAACTGTTATGAATTTTAAAAATTATTTTGCAATGTTTAAAAACTGTTTTTAATATTATAAAAAAATGTTAAGAAAATGTTTTACAATTTTTTTAAAAACCGTATTAACAAAATATTGTAAAAATTATTTTTAACATTTTTAAAACTGTTGTGAATATATCATAAAAACAGTTTTAAAGTTTTAACAAATAATTTTAAAAACTGTTTTAAATACTTAAACTGTTATAAATAATTAAAACTGTTTTGTAATGTTTTGAAAACTAGTTTTTAATATTAGAAAAAAATGTTAAGAAAATGTTTTACAAATTTTTTTAAAAATCGTATTATAAAAATATTGTAAAACTTTTTTTAACATTTTTAAAAACTGTTTTAAAGTTTAAAAACAAAATTAAAAAATATTGAAATAGTTAAAAAAAACTGTTATGAATATTTAAAAATTGTTTTGTAATATTTTAAAAACTGTTTCTAATATTATAAAAAATTGTTAAGAGAATGTTTAACATTTTTTTAAAAAAATCGTAATATAAAAATATTGTAAAAACTATTTTTAACATTTTTGAATATAATATAAAAACTGTTTTTAAATAAATTAATTGGATTGACTTTAATTTCTCCTATTAGTTGTTTAATAGCGTCATGTGAAAAAAATTAGGCAAATTTTGCCTAAGCAAATTTTGCCATACTCACCCTTTTGCCTATATGCAACCAAACGGATCCTTAGGGTTTTAAGGTTGTGGAATGGTTTTGTGGTCGAGTGATTTTTGTCTGAATAGTTTGAGGGCGGCGACTTTATCTACGCCCAGAGTTTAGTTGAATTGGTTGAGACCAAGGTTTTAAAAAGCGCTGGGCGTGACTGAGGCGTGGAGGCCAAGTTTTAAGCCTTAGAAGGCTGGTCTAAGGCGTAAAAAACGTTTAGGCATTTTTTAATATAATTAAATATTTTTTAATCATAACAAGGCTATTAAAAATATTAAAATTGTACATACCTTAAAAATGTATGAATATTTGCAAATTAAAATACTATTTTATTGTTTTGGATGAGATACTGGTCTGGTTTGTAAAAAGAGTCTTTAGGCGATAATGTTTCACTAAAGAATTTTTGTTTTAAAAAAAGTGCGCTTTAAGGCTTTTACCAAGAATAAGGCGTGAAAGGGTTAAGGCGAGGTGTTTCTCCCAAGCCTCAAGCCTAGATGTGCCTTTTAGAACAGAGGTTGAGACTAGGCCTGTCAATGGGTTGGGTCTTAACTCGGACCCGCAATGTTTAAATGGATGTATCATGTGTTAGTGCATGGCATATAATGCAAAGTTTCTGGGGTGCTGGTGGTGGTTTGTTAGGAGTGTTGATAAAATAGAGACATGAAGAGGAGACATGGGTGTTATTTTAAATTTAAAAATGACCTTCCTTTTGTTTAAAAATGCTTTTATACACATTTTAAATTTAACTTTACCTATAACCTTCCTTTTGTTTTATTAAATTTCTCTTTAAAAATGTTGGAGGTTAACGTTGCAAAAATTGAAAGAGTTGACCGTACATTGCAACAACACTCCCCCTTCCCCCCCCCCCCCCCCCCCCCCCCAAAAAAAAAATAGAGTTACATTTGCAATTATTTGTATGATTTTACAAAAGCGTTTTATGTTTAAAAGTTGCAAAATGACCCTTTCCACCTCAGAGAATAGGGGTTCAAAAGTAGGGGTGACAATTCGGGTTAGTCGTGGCATTTTCGAGTCGCGTTGATTTTTATTTGAGTATGAGTATTTGGTACTCTTAAAATTTCTATACAAGCTAATTGTGTTATATTCAGGTCATTTCGAGTTATTACCATAAACGGGTTATCGTGTCAAAAATTGCTAGCCCTAGTTCAAAGCCCTTCGTATCGTTTTCAGAGTTTGGAATATTTTTCCAACTCACACAATGCTGTGTTGGAGGTTGAGAAGAATACCTGGCACCCTTTTGTCACATTACACTGAGAATATCACTCACAAATTGGGATGATCAAGACTTGTCACGGTCAAGGATTGTGACAACACAATAATTATCACGGTCAAGGATCGTGATAAGACCAAACTTGTTCGTGCGCACGGTGGACTTTGGCCATGCGTAAGGTTGTATGTAGTGATGAAATGTATACGCAACCCTGCACACGGGGAAGGTCGTGCCCACGTGACCAATTTAAGGCCCCGCGAACGACCCTTTTTTTTTTATACAGTTTTACGATCCTTGATCGTGACAAAAAAGAGTTGTCAGGGTCAGGAATCTTGATAAAATTGTAGAAAGTGTGAAAAATATTGCCCCCTGTTTAAAAAAAATCTATTTTTGTTCAAACCAATATCAACACAATCAACAATAGTAGCAATTAAATCAAAACCAAAATACACCAATTCCATATATCAAACTAAATTAATGTTTCAAGTTAATTATATAAATACATCACAAGTTTACATTAATCAAGTTTTATCAAATGTAAGATCCTACAAAAACATAACAAGGTTGGAGGAGAAGATGTATGCCCCCAACCTGTCGTCAATATACCAGACACTGACTTGCTCGTCCAACCACAATACATTGTCATCTTTCCTCGCCATAATTTTAGTGACTCGGACTCGGGATTCAAAATGCTGTAGTGAGTGCACCATGGTCTGTGGAGTGATGTGTAACACCCCATGCAATCTGACATGCGAGGTGGCCAACTGCCGCCGTCGTCCAACTACGCGGGGGTCACTAAATAAGTAATCATTCTTAGCATGTGACATATATGAGACATATAAAAATTCATTAGCAATCAGATTAATCTAATAAGTAGAATGATCCATGCAATATTAAAATCCATCACTATGCTAATCTCCAAAATAATCCAACTCCAAAATAAATAGAAACTCGAATAAAATGATCCAACTATAAATATCTGAATAAACCGTAAACAACCGTGGAACCGATTGGCCCACCAAATTTATAATAAAAGTCTCATAATAATGCTATGGAATAGAAAGAAAATCCTAAACAACTAACACATCTAATATAAATGAGTCTCCAGTTGCACCTCCAAAATATTTCCAATCATTCCTATGCAGCTACTCCAATGCTAAACCTGAACGAAATGGGCCAGATCCCACCGCATGAATACAAGTTACTCTCCCCAATTAGGGTCCGTGAACCCAAAACAATAGCATTATACATAATAAACACAATAATAGAGAATTTTAATTTAAACGAGATAATTATTAACGTGCGAGTAAAATAAACTGCTATCATATAATCATATAATTGTGCCACCCCAAGATTTTAAGTTTTAATTCAGTTTATGATATCACAATATGATAATTATGTCAAAGTCACCATCTTTATTTAAATCGATTAATCAAAACTATTATTATAGTGGTGCCGTGATAGCCACCCGACCTTATTGTAAGTCCTGCACTTATTCGGGTCCGTCAAAAGTTTTACACCACACCTATTCCCCTCGCTATAGACAGTCGACCCGTATTCTATTAGCCCTGCACTTATTGACGAGGTTCCATGCATGACACATCAACGCCAATTCATTTTAATACCCGTTCATTATCTTAGGCATTAATTCTCAATTTATCAAGTTCTCATTGTTTTATTATAGCCCCACCCTATTATAGAGCATAATCCTCGAACTTACCACTAGTCCCATACCTAGAGGTCTCCAAAACACAAAAACGTTCTACCCTATGTTATAGGAAGAATTTCATCATTTATCTCTTCCTAGTCTCGCGCCTAGACCCTCGAATCAACGGAACGACACAAAAATCAGCACCACTCCGAAATATCCCATCCGTAAAAATTCACACTAACTCGTCCCATACCTAGAAAGTGTTAACTACAACTAAGGCATACCCACTAGTCCCATATCTAGCAAGTATTTCTAAAATTTAAGTGCAAGCATAACTACCCAAAATTCCCGTCGTCCCCGCGATAATGATTATAATCAAAACAATAAGTTGCATATTCGACTTTCTCATGCGATCACAAATTAAATTAAATTTAATTCGTTCAATCCATCCTTGTGATTAACACCATATATTTTATACAACAATTATAATTTTAACATCATGCTAGTTTATGGAGCACACAACAATAATTCACTTTGATCATACCTACATAATTTCATATGATTGCATAAGTCCCCTTTTCATTTAAATAAAATTACTACGGTTTTTACACGCAAACTTACACCCACATTAACCAAAATACAACCTCTACCCTAAGCACATAAGGGTTACCAGCCTTAATTTATATTAAGATTTTTCACAAAACAGTCCCACATTAGATTTCACTTTCCCTAATTAAGGCTGCTAATTTATTTTACGAAAAACAGGTACATTAATGTTTAGGCTATATTTAAAACGCATAATATTAAAGAGAGAGAATAGAAGTATTCATGTCTGATGAAAAGTCGGTTGAAAATTCTGATTAGATGGTTGTGTTCCTCTAAAAAAATTAACAAAAACTCGTTCTTGAACAATCTTGAGAAAACACAATTTAAGACTTCAAACTTGGGTTGAATCTCGATAAAATTTGGGGCTAGAGTTTGTAGATGAAAGGTGGTAAAGATGTGGAAGACTTCTGGTTTAAGAGTTGGTGAAAAAGTGTTTAGAAAAGTCTAATTCCGAGTTATTTTAATATGGAAAAGGATTATGAGTTTAAATTCAATTAGAATTCTATTAAAACCAATGCACTTCCAAAACTAATAATTCTGAATCGATTCCCCCTGCAGGCCGCATCGATTCGGTCTGCTCAGGTGCCCCAAAACGCCTAAATTTTTATATAAGTTAAATAAAATTCCGATTTCTCCCCTGATTTCAATTCCGATTAAAATCCTACTTTCCATAAATAAATCCAACATATTAATTTACTAAAAATAACTAAATCTAATTTTTTTTATTTTTTCGGATTCCGAATTAAATTAAATTATTACTGGTTTAAAATTACGGGGCGTTACATGATACTCATTGTTATCGTCTAAAACTAGTATACTGATTTGTCTTGTCTTAAGTACACTAATTAGAAGCAGATAACATATAAGACATGTAAGTTAGTGAAGTACGAAACTAAAGAAAACAATAGAGAATGTAACACTTCGTATTTTTAAATAATTAATTTTATCATTTTAAATTACATGTGTGCTCGTAATTTAATTAAAATAAGAAATATTTCATATTCAATAAATATTAATTAGTGAGAATATAATTAATATTATGTGAAAATAAATTTACTAAGTGTGATTAAATAAATGAAATTTGGTCAATTGTTAGCACGTCATAAGTCGATAGAAACAACGGGGATTGACGGTATCTCAACTGGGACATACGGGTGGGTTATTTTGGGTTGAGATAGGATATTTATGTTTAGTGCCTCGAATAAGGATTTCGAGTTGATTCGGTATAATTCGAAATAGTTAAAATCAAGTACCCGGGGGTAGAGGTTGGATATCGTTTTTTTTAGACTAGTCGGCACCCACTTGGAACATACGGGTCATTTTTCACTATGAGGTTAACCTAATTTTGGGATTAGGGCTTTAAATAAGAGGTTAAGGGTTAGGAGGCAACCACTTTACATATTAAAACATCTGAGAGCTAAATTGGTGAGAAAAGAGGAAGAAAAAACACAAGGGGTTCAAGGGGAGGCTTAATTGGTGGCAAATCGTTGGGAGTTCTTGGTTAGATTCAACCTTACAAGAAGAAAATCATAATTCCTTTTACATCTAAGAAAAGTGACTAAACTTGCTTAATGTTTTTGTTTAGTTTTGTGTTCGTATCAAAATTTGGTAGATTAGTAACAAATTTTGGGGTGGGATTAACATGTAAATGAGTTTTGAGAAAAGTGAAATTGATGATGATTCCTTATGATCCTGTTAGAATAACTCCCGCATGAAAAGTAGGTTTTTGCTAGAGAAACGTATGAATAAAAAATATATATATTGTTCTTGAATAGAAAAATCTGAAATTTAATAATCAAGATGTGATCTTGAATTATGGATTTAGGAATTGTATTAAAATTAAGAGGTACATTAAATTTAGAAAAAAGTGCTGATCGCTCATGATTAGGAATGATTTTTGATAATTAAACATGTATCCTTATGTTGGTAATTGATAGGGTAATGTTTATATGCACGGGGATAAAGATTTGAGCTGTTTTGGGTTATAGAGATATGCATAAAATTTTAAAATAGGAAACTATGTCATTTTGGGTTCGACAGTAGGGGCGAACCGGTTAACTCACTGGCCAAACCGGTTCGGAACCCCTGTGTCACCCAATCTTGCTATTTTAAATGTTTTTTATTATTAAAATGATTCCGGGTTGGTTCGGGGTATTCGTAAGAATGTTAGGGCTACTAAAATATGACTTTGGCATATTACCGAAAAATGATTGGGAAAAATCCCGAGGTAAATTTGGATGTTTGGGATGTTTACCATCCTAATAATAAAATAAGGAAATATGGATGAATAATCGGGTGAATTTAGATAAAGGATGGTTGGGAAGCTCCGGGTGATCCAAGAATGTTAAGTATCATTATTAATTTAATTAGTGGTTATTAAATATGCGGGAGTAGGGAATCGACTCGGAACACTAAGTCTAATTATTCGAGTGTTAGGCACGGATTAGCCTGATTATGTAACCTATATATATATATATATATATATATATATATATATATGTTAGGAAAAATATATACTTGACTAATTATGTCTATATGTATGATATTTATATGAAACATACCCATCCTAGCAGATATGCTATTGGTGGAGGTTATGTGCAGTGGGAGGTCACTCTGGCGAATTCCAGCTGAGGTAGTACTATTCCCCTGGGTTATAGGTCTGTGCATAACCATCCTATGTGAGTTTTGGAGTCCTATAGAACAATGTGGTATGGTTATGACCCACCACTACACCAAAAAAGCTAAATTGTCACCTTTGAGCCGACCAACCTTGTCACGGTCATTGACCGTGATAAAAAAATACGTCTTTTTTAAAGAGTTGTCACGGTCCAAGACGTTGACAGGTCCGTGACAAGTTTTATAATTAAAACTCTAGGTGCATTTTTTTCCCACTATTTCCTTTCCCTCCATTTTCTCTCTCTAGTTCGAGCGACGATTCTCTCTCTCTCTCTCTCTCTCTCTCTCTCTCTCTCTCTCTCTCTCTCTCTCTCTCTCAGGTCATTTCTCTCTCTCTTTCTCTCTCTCTTTTCTTTGTGTATGTGTGTGTGTAGTGGTGGGGCCAGGTGCATGTGTGTGTGTGTGTGTGTAGTGGCGGGGCAGGGGGTTTGGGAAAGGTGGGGCAATGGGGAGTGGGGTGGGGGGCAGTGGGGGTGGGGGTAGGGGTAGGGATGTGTGTGTGTGTGTATAGGTGTATGGGGGTGGGGGGTAGGGGTTAGGGTGTGTGTGAGTGGTTTTAGTTGGGTATTTTAGGACTTAAATTAATTGGACATTACAAATATTGATTGAGTATTTTTATTTTAGGGCTTGCAATTGATTGGTATTGTTATTTGTTAATGTTGATTGGATGGTGTTAGTTGGAATTGAAATTAATAAGTATTGTTAATATTTCGTGAATCTTATTGTTTAGAGAATGAAATTATTTTGACATTATAAGTATTGTTTGTGTATTATTATTGAGGTTTGAAATTGGTTAGAAATTGTTAATGTTGATTGTTGATTGGGTGTTATTATTTAGGGCTTGAAGCTAATTAGGTTTATATATATATATCATGAGGGACTTTAGTGTCTTAACAATATTTAGGGGGTGGGGGTGGGGGGTGGGGTGGGGGGTGGGGGGTGGGGGGAGGCAGTGGTGGGGTGTGTGTGTGTGTGTGTATATATGTTTTGTGAGAGTAAAGTCCATGTGTGCGTGTATATATATTTTTCAATTATATAAATCACAACTGTTTCTTAATATTGAATTACATTAATGATATTGATATTGATATTGAATTGAATTGAATTGCATTGGTATTTATATTTTTATATTGAATTGAATTTAATTTAATTGAGTTGAACAAGTTGGATTAATTACACACGTAGATATTTAAATGAAATTTTCTTAACAACTACCTTATCTAAATGAAAGGGTATCACGCGGGAAGGGGGAGGGGGCATTGTTTGTATTTCACTTGAGTTAGACATTCCATGCACGAAGTTTAGTGATGGGCATGAGTGACAACTCAAACCTTTAATATAATTAACATGCTTTTAATTTAGTATCGTATTTCACGAGAAGTCACATAGTGTTACCACCCGTTAGCTCCTTATGAAATGGACTAAAACATTCTATAATTCTTATGCGTACTTTAAATTAAATGAAACATGCTTTGAATTACATAATTAAATGCAATCTCTCGAATTTTGATAAGACATAATTAAATGAAACACACTTTAAATTACTTATAGTGCGCATACATACTAGCCTTTTAGTTTTTATGTGTATGCATTCAATAGCCCCTAGACCCGTTCGAGAGTCATTACCCCTGTAATGAGATCTCTCGAATTTTTTCGTTTGGACAGTTTGGGGCTGCATAGTTTTTGTATAATAATATTCGTAGTGACTTAAACTTGTTACTTTTGGGAGAAGTTCTGCAGTTGTATCTTAATGTTATCTGGTACATACTATATGATGCGATGTTAAGTGTTATTTCAATTGATAAATTGAAATAACACTCACACTTGCGAATCTATGTCATGTACTTGGAGAACTATGGGGATATGCTCCCGAATTTTCCTCAAATTGGAACAATGTGCATGAGTTGTTAAGTATATTACAGAAATATGCGGTCTTGAATGGGATAGGACCACTCACCCTTTAGAGGAGATGGAGGAAATATAAATTAATATTATAAATTGAATTTTAATTTCAATTTCAAATTAAAATTGAATTTTAATTTGAATCCGCAAATAAATTTACGCATAGAAACTAGCCTTCTAGTTGTTATGCGTACACATTCAATAGGTGATTGTTTATACTAATGGGAACTAAATATTCACACTTTTGTTTATGCTAATCCACGAATATACGCTTTTTACCCATAATAGGTGATTGTTTGTAGTAGCTGTGATGGGATATCCTAAGTACAAAGAGTGGATGGGTGAGACAAATAGAGTAGGGGATATGTTTCACAGAGGTGATAATGAATTTGTGAAATATGCAAAGAGATGTCATAACGATGAAGAGTTTTCGTGTCCGTGTGTTAGGTGTAAAAGAATGGTAAGGTGTTTGAGTGAAAAACAGTTGAATTACATTTGTTAAGATGGGGTATGCAAGATAGTAATCGGATTTGGATTTTTTACGAGGAGCCGAAAGTTCCTTTTGTCCCTAAGCAACCTTCACAACAACCTTAAACAAGTAGGATATATGTACAAGGGGATGCTGATAATGTAGATCATAATATGCTAGAGGATTTAGTTGATGACGCGTATGGAGTCATGTAGTGGAAGATAATGAGGTCGCCGATGATGTAAAAGGTTCAGGTGCTCATGAAGATATCGGGATAATCCTTGACGATGACTACCAAAGTTTAAAATATAAGGCGAGCCAGTCGTTATACTCTGGCTGTGAGAAAGATCAAATAACTTTACATGCCATGGTTAGTTTGCATAGTTTGAAGACCCAATATGGTTTGTCTGGCAATAGCGTGATATGAATTTTGAATTGGGTGAAGGGCTTGATACCTAAGCAAAATACGTTTCCAAACAACTATCCTACTATGAAAAACAATTTGAAAGGTTTGGGAATGAATTATAAATCAATTCATGCTTGTGTGTATGACTGCATATTATACCGATATCTGCGAGACATTATGAGCACCGTGGACGTGACTCTTCAGGTATTTCTTTTGACATATATGCCTTTTTCCTACGTAAGTCCCCCATTTTTTGGACATATCTATAGCCGAGGTTGATCATCGCATGAAAAGTAGCGTCGCGTCAAAACGCTAATCGTTGAATTCGTTTCACCGCGTTAATACAAAAAAAAACCTAAATTACGACTGCACTTGCGATACAAGTATAGCGGTAAGTCGGGTATCAAATCCACAGGGAGTGTTCGACAGATTTTAATCGATTTATTATTTTAAGAATAAAAATGTAAAAGGTGATGGGTGGTTGTAAATAAAAGAAAAAAAATAAGAAGTGAAGTCTAAACAATAATTAATAAAACGAGGGTCGGGATCGCGTACCCGCCATGGGCTAAACACGCGGAATTAGAATTTCGGTTCGAAAACATTTAATCGAGCATTATTAATTAATCATAAACATCACACATGAAGGAATTTAAGCCAACGATGCGAGATTAAATATTTAATAAAAAATGGTGACACGCGTCTTAAAATTGGATTATCACTTTAAAAACTAACGTTGCGTGACAAAGAAAGTTAAACGCATAATAATCCCATTTTAATACGCAAGCTTTCAATTAAATGCGATTTTACACAAAAACTAATTGTTGGATCTCGACGCCCATCAATGGGGGACACACGACCCAAATCCTATTTAACTACTCAACACACATGATTAAAATAATTAAATAATTAATTAATAATTGAAGCAAGAAATAAATTAATTACACTACTTTTCTAGGCATGAACAATAAATACAAAGCATAAAAATAAGGGACAAAGCAATAAATAGAAGAGAGACTTACATTAACGGAGAATTACACAAAGAAAATAAAGGTGAGGGGTAGTCTCCAACAAAAATCTCCAAGTAGTTCCAAACCCTAGCTTAAAGAGAAAATGGGACTAAAAAAATGAAGATCCCTACAAAAATTAACTAAGTGGTCCTTTTATAGTAAGTGGGTATAACAAACAAAAGAAAAAATAAGATAACTCCTAAATTAAGAGAGAAAAAGAAAATAGAAAAAGAAATAATAACAAAAAAATGAAAAGAAGTAGCAAATAGGTCGTGGCAAAAATACAGAGTACCGATCGACCGGGGCCTAACGTCGGTCGATCGCGGCAAAGGGGGGAGGCCACTGGAATGCTCGTAGGCCAAAAATGGGAAAACCTATCGATCGGTTGGGCTGGGCGCGGTCGACCGCGACAAATGGGATATCCCAAAAAAAAACGCAGCCATCTGCCATGGCTTTTGCCCTAAGCCAAGACCATCCACGAATTGGATCAGACCCGCATCGATCATGTGCCACAACTCGAGACCTATACTGCATAACCACGAGACCCATACAAGCTCCACCATTTAAGCCGAGAACACCCAAGAAAATGGACAAACCCACCATTGTTGGCCAAAGCTTGAAAATGGCCAAATGGGTATTCCAAAAAAATCCGAGAACCGAGTCAACTAACCCGAAACCATGTCCGCACGTGACCCCAGCTTCAATTTCGGACGAAAAGTACCAATTTTGGGCGAACCCAAAACCCGAGCACAACCCGAGCCAAAGCCAAAAATCGCCCATGGAAGCTCCTGAAATTTGAAAGAGAAAGGGACATGGAGGTAATAAAATGAATTGTTAAAATATTAATATAATAATAAATTAAATCCTTATAATTCTTCCCCGATTAAAGGTTCGTGTTCTCTTCGTTCGGACTCCAATTCGTGTACCGTTCACGGCCACGCGAAGCTTGGCCCGAGGGCTACAACTTTTATGAAGACTTCGGGAAAAAATCCTATAGTATAAAATTACAAAAATGCCTCCGAACGTGCGAATCACGACAGAACTTAACCGGAATGTGATCAAACTTCATACTAAGCACCGTAACACCTATAAAAGCTCAATAATATCTCAAATAACATGTTACCATATAAAACGAAGGTTGTCTGGTTATTGAGCATACTTATAGCAATTATGGTACCCGAGGGGGTTAAAATGCCTAAGTTCGAGGGTAATTAAATGCATAATTCGATACGAATCAGAGGTCCATTTACTTGCGAGACCTGTATCTTTATTCTCAGGTTGATACTGGGCTTGTTCTAATGATTGAGGAACAACCAGCTAGCCTCGCAGAGGAGGCTACCCCAATATTTATTTTCACACACTCTTTCTTTCTGACTTGCTTATTTATTTTTTTTTATTTTTTTCTGTGCATGTGTTTGCTAACACTTCACCGTTTCCTTGTTTTCAGGTTTGTGCTGAAACTATTCCATTTATTGCGGAACAATTTGTGGAGGTTGCTGTTAGGGAGGTATTATACTATCGTATCTCACCTTCTTTTCTGTTTCCCCACTTTTTATCCGTGCTTTTACTGCACACGTTTCTTATCATCATACCTCCGTTTCCTTATTTTCATGTTAGTGAGGCTGATGTTCTTAATTCTGGGGAATAGTCTGTAAGTGCTACATTGAGCACTCCTCAGGTATTAAACTTTCATAGCTGATTTATTTTAACTTGTTTCTTCAGAGTCTTTTACTGAAGAAAGCATTTAGTGACATTATATTTGCTTTATCTTTGCCAGGTTGGCACGGTGCCTCTAGGAGAACATTCTCTCTTTACTAGCAGCATACTCACCCCTTTGAGCCTTGGGATAAACTTTCTATTTCTTGTTTCTCTTATGGACAAAGTCATTTAGCTGTTAGTCTTTCTTTCCTTAATTCCTTATTCTTGTGATCATTATTTTCAGGATGGTGAGGCGGCTGATGAGGAGGAACAATGCTCTAAGGCCACTCGTTGTGGTGGTGCTGGTGATTCGAGTGAAGAGTTATCCCTCCTCGTTTCTGAGCTCGACTCTCGAAATACAGGCTGTGATGACATTGAGGTATAGCCTCTTGAGGCCTTCATGAGAAACCTATGGCTTTAGAAGCAGCCTAAGAGATTCAGGAGCCGTGATCAAGAAGTGTTGGAGATGTTACTTGAGCATCATCCTGAGACTTTAACATCTCATAATGTTCTCAACATTGACAGCTCGCTATCTTCAACCTGAAGGCCCTCACCGGTCACATTCATGACTTCCTATCCACTCCTCCCGCTGGCTTGACCAGTGCTCGAACTTCGCTATTTTTGTAGTCCCTCTATGATCTTCATAGGGTCTATCATTTTTAGATACATTGGATTGATGCTGTAGTTTGCCTCTTCCTGAGCATTCCTTTCAGGAACATTATGAGGCTTCATGTGTCCAGACAGTCTAGAGCCCATCAGTCGGGGTTAGATTCAGTCGCTCTAAGATAAGTTAGCCAAGCTTGAGGCTGGTGACAATGAGGATGAGGCCAAGATGGCCATATTAAAGGAGCGGTTCGTACAGGAGGCAGGTCCCTCTTATGTCGATATGCGCTCGCGCGAGAACATTTTTATTATTTTATCTAGTGGATAGATTTTGAGATATAAACTTTACCTTTCTTCTGTGTACTTTTCATTTCTTCCTGTACATGTAAAGGTCGTTCTTCTGTTAATGAAAACAATAATTTTGTCTTTACTTATTTGTTTTTCTTCTTGCCTCTATGTCACTTGGCATTTGTTTACTGTGAGATGCTCTATTTTTCATAAGAACCTTAGTTCATTGAACTGCCCCGTAGTTTGTGGGGTACATGCACATGATCGAGCAAGTTATCATTTTAAAGATGCCCCTCTAACTGTGGGGTAGTTTTCATATATACATTTTTAGGGAACAAATCGGAAGAGGGTGACCCCCTTCTCCATACTAAATATTCAAAAGATAATTATCAAAATGGAAATAAGTAAAAAGAATAACTATTTATTTTTCAATAAAACTGCGTTTAGTCTACGGGGTCCTTATTCCACATTTTACTTGGGAATTTTTAAATGTAAGAAAAAAATCTTTGGGGTGGTGATGGACCCCATTCTTTACATTCTTATATATTCAGGCAAGTAATTCTTTAGAACGTAAGTTAAAACTTGTTCTTAGATTATAAATCTGTAGAAAAATAATATAAAAAACCGTTTTTATTATTATTAGGAGGACTACCTCCTGCTGGTCTGTGAGATATTTAAATTGTTGTGTCTATAGGGACTTTGCTCAATATACTTTATCTTTAGGATACGTGTACCCCCCAAGTATAATGAGGAAAGTTCCTTAAATCTTGGGCCCTTTTATGAACTTTAAAATTTCAAAACTTGTTCAGTTTACTGGAGGGTTCCACTACATGGTTTAAGAAAACAACCTTAATCTGGATGCACCCATTTCACAACTTATTAGTGAGAGAGTACTCATAGTCTATCAGTAAACCATGCAGGTAAATAAACTGAACTTTCAAATATTGATAAAAATAACTGATATTCATTTTCTTGCACTATAGCCAGTGATTGTATTGTTTACAAAGATTGTGCTCATGATCTTCTTTACAAAATACCTTTTTGTACTAGAGAAAACTATTCAAACTTATTAAGAGAAATGAAACTTGGTAAGAACTAGGCATACTATTTCTTTAACCACTTATTGTTGATGGACTGGATCCATTCACTCTCAGGCTTGAATATTTGGCAGTAACCTGACTTGCCTACCCCTCGTATCATAAAGGGGTGCCTTCCCAGTTCGACTTGAATTTAGATACTGCTATGCTCCACTGGTGGTGAGTGGATACCTGTAAGACCAAGTCCCCTACTTGGAACTCCCCAGGCTTAACCATGTTTTCATAAGCCCTAGATAACTGTCGGGTGTAGACTTTGAAGTTCTCCTTACCTTGCCTCTATGCTCATCTAATGCTTCTAATTATACATGCTTCGGATTTGGTATGAGGCCATTACTTAAAGACACTATATCTGAGGGTAATACCATCTTTATTGGTAAGATAAATTTGGTCCCATAAATAAGTGAGAATAGAGTAAACTCCGATGGCTTCCTCTTTGATGTTCAATAGGCCCATAACACCATCGACAATTTTTCGTCCCACACTCCCGACATGTCTTCCAACATATTCTTTAGGATGTTAATCAACATCTTACTCACGACCTTTTCTTGGCCATTCCCTTTGGGATATGATATGGTTGAACTATTATGCACAATTTTGTATTTGTCAGTCAGGAGCCCTATCTCCTTATATACGAACTGCTTCCCATTGTCTGTAAGAGTCACCTTTGGGTACCAAACCTGCATATGATGTACTCCTTGATAAATTGGGTCTCCATCTGAGCATTCACACTCATTAGGAGGATTGCTTCTGCCCATTTGGTATATAACTTCATAACAACTATGATGAAGGCTTTGCCATGGGAGGCTGGACTGATCTTATCTACTAGATCAAAAGCCCAAGTGTGTAAGGGGTAGAGGGTTGCTAAGATCTATAGACTGACCGAGGGGCATGTAACATATTTTCTTGCACTTGACATTCCCTGCACTTTTTCATATAGTGGATAGAATCAACCTTTATTGTTGGCCAATAATACCCTAGTGTGATTAATTGATCGTATAACATAGCTCCTCCTATGTGATAAGGATCATGGTCCTCCTTTAGTACCTTTTCAGTATCCCCCTTGGCCACACATTTCAGTGGTCTCTCATTATATCCTCTTTTATAAAGCTCCCTTCTACCAAGTAGAAATAGACTGCTATATTCTTCAAATAGATCTTATCTTCCCTTTCTATCGGCATCTCTCCATATTTTAAGTATCATATCTAGGGTTGCCTCCAATATTCAAATTCTTCCACGAAGTTGGCCTCGACAAGTTGACCGTACTGGGTTTGGCATTTTAAGCAGTCTTATTGCAGACGAGAATCCTCTGTGCTTATGGTGGTCCAATAGTAACCCTCCCACTACAACCGATGATAAAATGGAATATTTGTATCCCCATAATGCCTCTCATGCATTACTGCTAGCCTTTCTTTATCCTCCTCCTCTTGTACACATCATGATAAACATCCTTCGGGGATCTTGAAGTAGAGTGTTCTCTAAAGCAGGTGGTAATTTACTAACTCAGATATCTATATTGTTCCTTCTCTTGTCTCTAACTGTGTAACTATGGGGCACTTTTAATCCTCTAGCTCATCACTTGAAAATAATGACTTTACTGTGGTTGGCACTGTTCTTCGTCTTACTGTGATGGTTCCATCTCTAGATTCTGTGCTATTGTGGCCAATGCATCAGGGTGTCGATTCATTGTCCGAGCATGCCTTTTAATTATCACTTTTAAGAATTGATTGAGTAGTCTTTGAATAATTGATCAATATGGGGCTAGGTTAGCATATTTGAGGGAAAACTCTCCACTAACTTGTTTCACTACCAAGTTAGAGTTCCCTCAAATGCACAACACCTTGATCACCCTCCTCAATGCTTCTAACAAACCCAAGATGAGAGATTCATACTTTGGTTCATTATTTGAGTACTTAAAATCGAGCTTGAAAGAGAGGGTGACTTTTTCTTTACCTCTTGAGAGAATAATGCTTACCCCTACTATCCATTGGGAACAAGAGCCATCGAACTCCATCTTACATTCTTCCATTTCCTCAGTTAAGAAGGCTTGGAAGTTCTCTCCTGGTAATTCTTCGCTGGGAGGTTCAAAATTCTGTCTTGGTAAATGGTCTAACAAATCTGCTACCGATTTTCTCTTGATAGCCTTTGGGACCATCCACTTCAAATCGTATTCAAATAGGATCAGGAACTACCTTGCTGCTCTCCTCACCAAGACCGTTCGCATTAGAAGGTACTTGATATGATCGCACTTGGTGATGATATGGACTTTGAAGGCCAGTAGGTAGTGCCTCAACTTATGGTCAACAAATACTAAGGCAAGGCAATGCCTTTCCACACTAGTGTACTTGGAGTCAGTGCACTAAGTCACGCGTGACAAGTAGTATCGAAGTCAAGTAGAGTAGCAATGGTGCACCCACCTTGGTGGTACCATAGTTGAGAGGGAGGACAACATCTCTTTGATTTTATCGAAAGCTTTCTTCTGCTCATCTCCCCAAACTCACTTGACCTTTTTTTTCATCGATGGAGCAAACAGGTGAGTCACCTCCGCCAGTGCTGGTATGAATCTCCTTAGGTAAGAACCCTTCCCTAAGAAACTTTTAGGTTTCCTTTGGCTTTTTTATGATGGCATCAGTAGGATAGCCTTCGTATTTTCTTCGTCTGCCTGCAATCCTTACCGATTTACTACAAAACCCAAGAATTTTCCCGTTGTTACCCCAAAAGCATATTTTGAGGGGTTCATCTTCATTTTGTAATTGCGGCATCTTTCAAACATCCGCTTCAGATCTTGGACGTGGCCACTTTACTTTTTTGACTTTATCACTAGATCATCCATATAAAATTCCAATATGTTATGAAATAAATAGTGAAATATGGCCATTATGGCACGCTGATTCGTGGCACCCGCATTCTTTATCCCAAATGGTATGACGGTATAATGGAAGTTCCCCAATAGGGTTTAAAAACCAATCTTTCCAGTGTCAGCCGGATCCATTCTAATCTGGTTATGGCCTACATACCCTTCCATGAAACTATACATTTCATGGCTTGCAGTGGTGTCCATCAAGCTAACAATATTGGGTAGTGGAAAATCATCTTTGGGGTAGGCCTAGTTAAAATTTTGAAAGCCTACACAAATCCTTATCTGGCTCTTGTCCTTCTTAGCTACATGCATAACACTTGAGAGCCATATTAGGTGTTGGATGGTCTTAATGAACCCCGCTACTAATAACTTTCCTACTTCTGCTTTGATCTTGAGGTCCAGCTCTGTCTTGTATGTGTAAGTGGCTTGCCTCATTGGCATGGCATTTGGAAGGTCATTCAATTTATGAGATCTCACTTCTGGGTCCATCCCAGGCTATACTTCCATGCAAACACGTCCGTGAATTCCCTGAGAAAACCAATGATCTCTTCGCTCTGTTTTGGGTCTATCCCCTTGGAGATTAGAATGGGTGTTCCCTCCACCCTTTCTAATCCCAAGTTCATTTCCTCTAGCTCATGGAGCCTCTCCCTTGGACCATCATGCATACATTTTGGTGCTTCCTCGGGTTCTTCCACGTGCTCAATGATGTGTGACTCATCTACTATAAAGCATTATGATTTCGGGTCGATGTTCTCATCCCAAAATGCCGCCCGCATAGACCATTATAAATCGTATATAACTTTCCCATCTGGAAGTACAACTTTCTTGCATATGCGAGGTGGTACAACCACTTCCTCACACTTCCTCTTTCCCTTTCATTTTTCTTCTTGTAGGATCACTCTTACACCCAGTCGATCATGGGCAAACATTGTTGGTTGAGTATCTCTTTCAACCACTTACGTCCCCTCTAAACTTATTATTGAGTTCATTGTCTCTTCATCTAGTTTGGTGTAGAATACGGCATCCACCAGATGATCCTCTTCTACAGAAAATGGCTTCTCTGTCACTCTTATCACCATCTCAGTACCATGAGTGTTGGCCTTAACGCACGGATGATATGTTGAGGGAATTATTCCATGAGTATGCATCCACACTTGCCCTATAATAAGTTCATGTCTGGTATTGGCATTGATGATATGAAACTTAATATGTGAAATAAAATTACCCAATTTGATTCCCACATTCACATAGCCTAGTGACTTTATGTCAGCACTATCAAAACCAGGAATTACCAACGACACTGGTACTATCTTCTCTTGAGAGATGCCCGTCTCATATAATGTGATGGTGGGCATAATATTGATGTATGCTCCTCCATCCATTAGCACTCTAGGAAAATTGATCCTATTAATAAAGGCTGTTAGGTAGAGAGGACGATTATGAAAATAAGGCACATGCCTATCTGCTTTAGAGAATACCACCTCTGAGGTGTATCTTTTGTTCAATCACTTTATGTTCCCATGCCAATTAAGAGAGGGATCCCCTCACTGCTAGGCTGATCCTAGAATCCTCCTAGTGATGACCACACGGGTGTCGTGTTTTATCCCAATTTGGCCAAAGAACCACTTAAATTTTGGGCTCCTTGCTATAGCTGCACACTCTGAATCTAAATCCACTTCGTATGTTTGTGCATTGCATACATACTCTACCTTGGATGTTCCTCCCTCATTTAGGGTAAGAACTAAATCTTCTCTACCTTACAAGGGGTTTACTTTCTCAACCCCCTCATTTTCCTCATAACACCCCGCGCATTCCTGGCGTCGGCCGCCACCAAGACTACGCTGGGCATTGCTAAATTTAAATATCATTCTTCCACAAGATAAAAACCATATTAATCCAATAAATATAATCATCCATGCATAAAATAAAATCTATCACCATGATAATCTCCAAAATAATCCAACTCCAAATAAATAAAAACTCGAATAAATAATCCAACTATAAATATCTGAATAAAATCGTAAACAACTGTGGAACCGATTTGCCCACCAAATCCATAATAAGAGTCTCATAATAAATGTGACGGAGTAGAGAATAAATCCTAAACAACTAAAACATCTAAAATAAGTAAGTCTTCAGCTGCACCTCCAAAATATCTCCAATCACTCTAATGCAGCTACTTTAGCGCTAAACTTGAAATGTTAGTCAACGCAATGGGTCAGAGACCACTGCATGACTCCAAGCTACTCTCCTCAATTAGGGTCCTTGAATCCAAACAATATCATTATACGCAATAAACACCACAGTAGAATATTTTAAATTAACACGATAATTATTAACGTGCAAGTAAAAATAAACTACTATCATCTAGTCGCATAACTATGCCACCCCAAAAATTTAAGTACAACTTATGATATCATGATCCGGTCATGTCTCTAAAGTCATCATCTATATTTAAATTGATTTATCACATTATTATTATTATTATTATTATTATTATTATTATTATTATTATTATTATTATTATTATTATTATTATTATTATTATTATTATTATTATTATTATTATTATTATTATTATTATTATTATTATTATTATTATTATTATTATTATTATTATTATTATTATTATAGCGGTGCCGTCATAGCCAGCCGACCCTACAGTATGTCCTGTACTTATTCGGGCCCGTCTCCAGTTTTACATCGTACACATTCCCCTCGCTATAGCCAACCGACTCGTATTCTGTCAGTCCTGTACTTATTGACGAGCTTCCACGCACAACAGGTCATAATAACCAGCCAACTCATATTTTATTAGCCTTGCACTTATTAATGACACCAACACACCCACACGTCACAATAGCTAGCCAACCCTTATTGTGTTAGTCCTACACTTATTAACGATGGCAATCCATTTTAATACCTGTATATTATCTTAGGCATTAACTCTCAATTTCTCATTGTTTTATATTTAGTCCCACCCTATTATAGATCGTAAATCCTCAAGTCTACCCCTAGTCCCATACTTAGAGGTCTCCAAACACAAACACATCCTCCCCTATGTTATAGGATGATATTCTATTATTTATCTCTTCATAGTCTCGCGCCTAGACTATCCAAATTAATGGAACGACACCAAATTCATCCCCATCCCGAAATATCCCATCCGTAAAAATCTACACTAACTAGTCCCATACCTAGCAAATATTCTTAAAATATAGGTGAGAGGATAACTACCCAAAATCCCATCGCCCCCGTGATAACAATTATGAATTAAAACAAAAATTCGCACAATCCGGTTTGTCAACAAAAACACAATTTTCATACGATCACAATTTACTTTAATTCGAATTGTTTAATCCACCGTCATAATTAACACAATTTATTTCAATCAATAATTATAATTTCAACATCATGCGAGTTTATGGAGCACACACTAATAATTAAGGTTACTAACTGGATTTTTAACAAAAACAGTCCCATATTAGATTTTTCACTAATAAGTCTTAAGGTTACTAATAATTAAGATTACTAATTACGGTTATAAGTCTTAATTCATATTAAGATTTTTTACAAAAATAGTCCCAAATTAGATTTCACTTTCCCTAATTGAGCTTACTAATTTATTTTAAGAAATGCATGTAAATTAATGTTTAGGCGATATTTAACAGGCATAATACTAAAGAGAGGGAATATGAGAATCGATGCCTTAGAAAAATCGTTTGATAATTTTGAATTGATGGTCATATTGCTCTTGAGAAGATGAAAAAAATGTGTCCTTGGATGATCTTGAGAATATTCGGTTTGAACCTTTAAATCTTGGTTTGAATCTTGCTTTTAAATGGGTCTAGGGTTTTGTAGATGGAAGAAGATGAAAATAGAGGAGGCTATTGATTTTTGAGAAGGCTAAAATGTGTTTTAAAAGTCCTAAACCCGTCACTTTATGTTTATATACTAAAAATAATTTGAGGCCTAATCAAACACAAACACTAGAAAATTTATTACGGATGATTGAATCGTCGAAATTGGCTAAACTTTTAGGATGTTGTAGCTGACGGCGAGAGGAAGCTTTTGTGAAAAATTCAGCTCGATCGGACGATCATATATTTTTCCTCCCCCGATTTTTATACAAAATATTATAATTTTGAAATTTTAATTAAATTTAAATTCCACTTAAAACCTTATTTTTATATATAAAACCCAACATTTTTACATACCAACTTTAAATAGATTCCAAAAATTTTATTTTTCTAAAATTCTTTATTTAACAAAGATTTTTACGACTAAAAAATTACGGGGTGTTACATCCTCCTCTTCTCTATTAAGACTAACTAACCAGTCTTCATATATTTTCTCATTGCTCTACCATTCCTTCAGTTCTTGCATTTTTTCTTCGTCATACGCCACCGCCATGTTGGCGTGCCATAGTGATGGGTTGGGAGGGGATTTTCATTAATATCTATAGGTGGTATTTGCAGAGTACCATTGGCCACTTGCTCGCCAATAATCCTTCGTAAGAATTTTTTTTTTTTAGTAGCACCATCTGGTGAAGTTCACAACACTTGGTATCTGCCTTGTTTGTCGCTATTGGGACTTTCCCATTAGAGTGGGGTGGACCTGCTACACCCTCTTGCACCAAAGTGGGGTAGAAATCCATGGCCTCCACCATATTACAAGGCAACGGTGGTGGAACGTCGTCCCCAAAGTGCCTTTTTCATGGACTATTTCCTTTGAATCCCGAGCCTCCTTTTTTTCCCTTCGAGTTCCCGTTCACATATTTGACAACTTATCTTCTAGAGACCTAAAATCTTTCTGAGATTAGAGGCACACGTGTCATCCAACTTGATGGTCTGGGTTTGATTATCCTCGTGATGTTGCTAGTCTCTCGTGTAAACTCCCTAAACGCCTTATCCCTAGTCTCATTGACCAAGTGGATTTTGTACTCCTCTAGGATCCCCTCAATGCATATTTGCAATAGTATTGGTTTAGACACATCTTCATGGATATCCAACGCCCTCTCACAAAAGTGCTTGATGTACTGCATCAATTCCTCGCCTTGTTTTTATACCTCTTGCGTAAGGTGCCTCATCATGAACTCATCTTCTGCTATAAAAATGTTTGGAAGAACTGTCTGTGCATTTCCTCCCATGTTGGAATGATGTTAGGGAGTACCAGGTGTATGCCTTCCTTGTGAGAGATTTTGTGAACTCTCGTAATTTCAAGTCTTTGTCATTACCATGCATACCCAAGTCCTCTACGAACCTCTGAACGTGTTCTCTAGGGGTTTCTCCCTTTTTATCAAACTTAATGAATTTTAGAGGAACATACCCCTCTAGTATGACATCTCATTGATACTTTCTAGGTAAGGGTTCTGCAGATCCTCGTACATATGAAGGGTTTCTCTTTGAGAGGATAGAAACTTCTTTACCTTTTTCATAGTGAAAACCTTGGAGGAAGATTCCTCCAAGCTAACCTTTTTCACTACTGGAAAAGTCAGTAGTGTTATTACTTGCTCCGCTACCACCTTCAGTGGCGAAGCCACCCCTAAAGTCGCTGCTGCTACTGTGGTTGCCCCTCAAGTAGGGGCCACCATCGGTTTTGTACAAGATAGACTTATGCTTTTTAGACAACCCATTCTAATACCCCCTAACCTCTCTTTAGGTCTCTAGTACCTCCCTTCATCACTACAAACCTAAGTTATACCCTGGGTACTAACCTAGAGGCCATCGGGCACTCCCAGGATTCGTTTGACCAAAAGTCAAACTCTTCAGACGATCGAGACTGAATGAATCTTCAAAGGGAACTGAAACCCCTTTCCAACGGTCCTCCCCATGCGCGATTCTGACTTACGGTGCGGATGAACGACCCATGCTCCCCCGAAACTTGATCAAGACGTCATCGGACGCTCCCAAGCTCCATTTTACCGAAGTCAACTCTTCAGATCGATCGAGACTAAATGAATCTTCAAAGGAAACTGAAATCCATTTCCAATGGTTCACCACGTACGCGATTCTGACTTACGGTACGGACGAACGATCCGTTTTGCTCTGAAAGGTCACCGAATGCTTCCAGGCCCCGGTTGACCAAAGTAAACTCCCCAAACTGAGTCAATATCTTTGGAATGTCAAAGTAAATCTCCTAACCTTTCCAACGGTCCACCCTGTGCACGATTCTGACTTACCATGCAGACGAATGATCCGTTTGCGTTCGACGATTCCCCATCCAAACGACCGACGAACGCTTTCGAGCCACTTTTGACCCAAAGTCAACTTCCAGAATTGGGAGAAGTCTGAAATACTTTCTAAGGTCTCTGAAGTACCTTTCCAATGGTTCTACACATGCGCAATTTGAATCAACGATTTGCGCTCTACGACCGATTTTCCGAAGGAACCTGAAAGAGACTGCCAAACGGCAGGTTCCAAACCCTGCCTATCGGCAGTGTGCCTAAACACACCTACCGATTGGCAGGACCCGGGCTATGTCGATCGATAATTCCTTGGGCCTGTAAAAAGGAGGGCCTGACCTCATTGCAAAGGGAGCTAAAATCTGAAACCCATCACTCTCAGCGAGCTCAGAAAACCTCTCTCGAAGTCAGTGTGATTTCCACATCCAAATCCCTTTCCAACCTTCACCTTTCATCATCATTTTCATCAAACTTGGTGAATTAACTACCCTCCATCATCACTCAAGTGCAAGAGCTTATCTCCAACATCTAAGATCGAGCTTAAGATCTCCAAGAAGGTCCAACTCTTTCAACTCTCTCTTTAAATTCTCCTAAATTCGCATTAATTTGTTTTATTACTTATCACTTTTATTCTCTCATCTCACATATCCTAATATACTTTTTATCTAATATTATTGCACATCTATTATTTTCATATAAATAAAACCCAAAAAAACAAAACAAAGAGGGTTTGCTCATAAATTCCAAATGAAAATTCTCACACTTTTCTCACAACTAAAACACTTTTTTTACACACACACACATATAAGAGAAGTCCCCGGCTGGATTTATGGGATAAATCCCACCCCTCATTTTGCATACGAACTACGTGAACTTTGATGCCTCTATAGGCTACGTAGGCGTCTCGGGGTAAAACCCAAGACTCGAGTCCTTTTCCTACATTTTTCCTATTTTTTCTATATTCTTTAAACGTAACTCTCTTAGAATCTCTCTCTATATATTTGTTCTTGATGGCGTATTCTTTTTGTATGTGTTATCGTTCCCTTATAATGAGCAACGCTAGGACAATAGCATAAATCCTATTTTCTAATATTACTTTTAAGAACATTCCTACGGATGACTCGCTTTATCTCTTCCATGAGACAAGTCGATGATTCCTACCTCCACTACATATACACATGCACACATATCACGGGGAAATAAAGGAAAATAACAATAACCCATGAGAGACCGTAAGGGAGGAATGGGTGCCTAACACCTTCCCATTTCATAACTTAGCATCAGTACCCTTTTCGAATAATTTTTGGTTTCGTATGTATCAGTATGTCTTTGGATGCTGTCTTTCGGGACGACTCCCTTTTCTTTTGTCCATTTTGAGTAAAATAGACTGACGACTCTATCTCTCTACATTTTCACCTCATATCGACGCCGGTCGAAATGTTCCCGAGAGGGATACGGGGGACCAAGATCCTCTTGATGCTGAAGATGTCCCTCTTCTTCATCCCTCCCGCCGTGAGGATCGGGAGTTATCCACAGTGGCGACTCCGCTGGGGATTTTTAATTTTGAGGGCTAGACTTTAGATACATGGGTGTTATATTTGTTTATATTTTCCTCTATTTTTTATTCCCCTTTTACTATTAATGTGTACCGCATGCTTATGCTTCTATTCACACACTTGTAGAAGATTCTCCATGTACACTTCACACCACGTGCACGTAGGATCACATATGTCCACATGTTTCACGCATCACCCATCCATACTTGGTCCATTGGTACTTGTACTTTGCTCCCTGTTGGGCATGATCAAGAATGATACTCTCATCATAAGATACTAATAAGATAATCATGCATGATTCAAATGACATCACCAAAGAGCATTGTGATTGACCAAATATTATCGAGTAACTGAAGGGTCACTTCGTGATGGGCGATGGTCCGGCAGGGCACAGTTAGCCTAAGCGATATGACTCTCACCTTTCATTGGCCAAGTGCCTTCGACGTATATCGAATGGTTCCCCCACATCGTACCGCTTAACCGAAGTCATGACGGGAGGTATATCACAGGGAACTCGTTCACGTACGTCGAGTATATTGAAGTCGCTCTCACATGTACCGTCCCCATGAGGTATATAGTGAGGCAATTCACGTATACTCAGGAATATCAAATGGCTTGTCCACACGTACCGATTGCCCTCAAAAGAAAGACATATATCATGGAAGCCAAAGGGGGGAACCCTTTCCGATTCACCCAACCAACTGCATACCCACATAAAGGTGTCAAGCCTAGGACACACATGTTAGATTTCCAGTTTCGACCCAAAACTCTGCCAAAATTCCGGGTCTGCCTGCCGCCTAAATTTTTGCACATTTTTAAAATGGGACCCTGCTCGTGAGCCTAGTTCCAAGTCCAGTCATAGCTTTGCATATGCTACAAACCCAGCTTTTCCAGACTCGGGTCCCATCCGGCATTTTATTTTTGGATTTAGGAGAATTTAATACAAGTGAGAACATAATTATAATAATCATGCTGAGACCCATCTCCCAAAACATTTCTCCTTTCTTTATCAAAAATCCTCTAAAAACATTTCTCCATTCTTTATCAAAAAGCCAAAAATATTTTATCTTCCAATCTCAAAAAGAAAAGAAAAAAAATGTCAAAAATATTTCCCCCCTTTTTTGTCAAAAATAAATCCCATTTTACGCCTTCTCAGGTCGATCGTACGCCCTTGGTCTGGCTCCTTATTGGCTTCGATCTTCAGTCAAATCACCCCGGAGCTTCGTCCGTTCCCGTACTACCTCTTTCGAGTTCGGTATCCATCCACTTTTCATGGAGAACACATATCAAGTACTAGTTGCGCAGCCAGATCTGACGGCAGTTTTAGCTCAGCTCTTGTCCAAGATTGACAACGTTCAGACTGAGGTCCGAGAGATGCAATGAAACCAGGTTCCTATTCCTCAAGATCCCTAGGGACTATTCCCTCGTGCTATGGGTCCACCCAAGCCTATTTGGGTTCTCTAAGAGTATCATCACTCTCCACGTGTCCCTCATGCTAATGGGCTACCGCTTGCCCAGCTTCCTATGACAAACCTTGCCCAGCCTGGGGCTAACTTGCCTATGATCATTTATCCAAAAGAGGAAGAGTTGAACAAGGTCAAAGAAGATCTGAAGATGCTAACTAAGAAGTTCGAACAAGTCAAAAGCTTTAGAAATTACATGGACTACACCCACATGTCTCCTTATCCTAAGGCGAGGTTACCCAAGAAGTTCAAGATGCCCAATATCGAGAAATTCGAAGGAAGTGGACCCCCGATTATTCATCTTCGCAGTTATCACCGTTCCATGACCCTCCTAGGGGCTTCTAAAGAAGTGATGGCCCAATTATTTCAGCAAAATTTGAAGGATAGATCCCTCAAATGGTTTTTATCTCTCGAGGAGTCCAGAATCCGTAGCTGGGAGGATGTAGCCCGAGAATTCATGTCGCAGTACAAATACAACGAAGAGCTTGAGGTCACCCGTCGTGATTTAGGGCTGCTCAAACAAAACTTTGGGGAATCAGTTAGTAACTTCATTGCCCGATGGAGGGAAAAGGCTGCCACCATGACCAATCAACCATCCGAGGAAGAAAAATTCAATACAGTGAAGAAGAACTTCTTGCCCTATGTCCGAGAAACAATGGGAGGACTATAATATCCCCACTTCCGAGCTCTCAGAGAGGCAGGAGTAGAAATCGAGGAAGGTCTTGCTAAAACAGAAATTGAACCAAAGAAAGTGATTGGACAATTCATCCCTAGAAAATATGACCAACCTGCCAGTGCTGCAGTCTCAACCATCAACAACATCTCTCAACCAACCACTTCATGGGCACCAGAAAGTCGCCCTTTCCAAGTCCGAAAGGAATACACCGAGCTCCATGCTCCCATCTCCAAAGTTTATCAAACCCTATTAAGCCAAAACCTTATCAAACCCGTGGACCCCCGTCAATTGCCAAACCCAGTCCCAAGAAACTTCAAGGTAGATACCCATTGCTCCTTTCACCAAACTACTGGCCATACCATCGACCAATGCTTTCACCTTTGAAACATAATCCAAGGTCTAATTGACCGGGTTACCATTGCCCCACCAATCAATCCTAAGCCAAACACTACTCACAACCCACTCCTAAATTATACCAATGCTATCTTCTTAGAAGAGAGCCCATAATTTGATCCCTCAACTCAAATCACATCTATATACTGTTCTAAACCTCTCCAAACTTGCCCATATTTCCTCATATACCCTGTTAGCCTCGCTGATCGGCACTGTCACTCATCACCAGAGTATGCATCGTTGTCCGTACCCATTCTAAAAATGGAAGTATGGAATTATCAGAAGTGTTAAATCAACTCCTAGAGTTCGGGCTAAAATTTCCCTCACAGATGATCATCGATTGCCAAAAAATCAGTACGCTATTCTTGGAAGCACGAAAATGGGCCTAAGAGTCAGACAGTTGGGTGGTACCAACCAATGAAGTTCGCCCAGATGATGTTGTCCAGATCATGGTAGAATCATTTAGGAAAACCAATGATATTTGTAGTATGACCGAGTTACTTGATACTCTGAAGCTACAAGGATACCTGGTCCCATCACCCTTACATATCCCCACAGGATGGGAAGACCTGTGTGAAAAAGCCATTGAAGTTATGTAATGCATTGACTTTATATGGAAAGACATAATTGTTGCCATCGGATGGGGGGAAGAATTCGAAGATTCGAATGAAGAACAAGCTTTCGATAAAACTGGCCTGGTAGCCGACATGTGTGGGATGATATCATTTGAGGAGCTCCTCAAAAAAATAAACAAGATGGAAGAACAACCCGAGATTGATGAAGAAACATGGTTCATGTTCTTCCCTTCTTCAGTAAATCACATGATCAGATCAACGAGGCATTACCCGATCCCAAGCTCATTACGAACCAATGATAAATGGAAGGGCGTTGAAATCCTTTCCATGCCATAAATGACCCTCGAGGAGAGCAAGATCCTTGATACTCTGAAGAAAACTCAAGCTAACATCACTCTATAGGGGCTTTTCATGTCTTCCTAGTTACACATAAATGCTTTGATCAAATTGCTCACTGGACCCACCGTTCCTCCTTCTACCACACCAGAAGAAGCGGTAAATTTAGTCGGATCCTTGACCTCTACACTAATGCTATCCTTTTTCGAAGAAGAAATCCTCAGAATTGGGCCAAATGACAATCATGCACTCAACATATCCGTCGAAGTTATGGGGAAGATCGTACCACTCTCTCTTGTCGATAATGGATCCGCCTTGAATGTATGCCCATTAAGAACCTTCAAATGCTTAGGACTAAAGGAAAGTGACCTCGCTCCAACCTCCGCTGTTATACGTGCCTACGATAATACTCGTCGAGAAGTGATGGGATCCATAAAACTTGTAATAGGGGCTAGCCTTATAAACCTTATCGTTGAATTCCAAGTTATTGACATCCCAGATTGTTTCAACCTGTTGCTCAAACGACCTTGGCTCCACAGTGTCAAGGGTGTGTCTTCGTCACTCCATCAGAAATTGAAGTTCTTCACCGACGGACGAGTCATCACCATTTTAGGCGATGACGATAATACAGAGGGTGCAAGCACCAACAATCCAGTCCTTGAGATACAACACGGGTCAAATGATATTCTCCTATCAGGATTCTGAGTTGAACCACTTCTAATCCTGGCAGGGGATGATTTCAAAGAAAGGGTTTGTCCAGAATACGACCCTCATGGAAACGTCAATGTGATTCAGATGTTCAAAAACATGAATTTTATGCCCAGATTGGGGCTAGGGCAAAGACAACAAGGGATACTTGAGCCCATTGAACTGAAGAAAGCTATCCCTCCTTATGGTTTGGGGTATCAACCATCAGAACAAGAGCTCAGAATGATTCACTAGTCTCGACCAAAGAGAAGACTAGACTGCATCCAAACTATCCCAGGTGACTCCTTGAATGGACGATTCATCAAAGAGGTCGAAGACTTCCCCTTTTGTGGCTTTCTGGAACCATGGTATGACCATAAAGACAAGAAGATGAAGCCTGGAATGGAGATCTTTTTCCAAGACAGCTACCCATGGGCCGAAAGTTCCCAACACCATGTACAATCGCTCATCATAGATACCGAAGATTTTGAGGGAAGTGACTCCAAAGATTCCTTTAACTTACAGACTCTGGGATTAACACTCTGCATAGTTCATTCAAGCACTATATCACCAGATCCATCCCACCTGAGTAAAGCTGCTGATACATCTCTTCTCAACTGGTATGCTGCGGCAGTTCTACTGTTGAAATCCCACCTAACCCCAATGTTTACCCCATTTCTTCTTCTATTGTCTATACTTGTTCAAATGTAATCGAGACCTCCTTTGATGAGGTTCTCAATGATGCTTTTCCTATCAATGAAATAAATGAATATTTTGAGTATCTTGCTGTACCTTACATTAACTATTTGGATTCTAATCAAACTTTTGATGATGATGAATTTACAAATGAACAATTCTTAACTAATGTAAATAAGGTTAATAACAAACAACATAACCGCGTTCAGGTTAATGAAGAAGAGACTGTTATTATTTACCTCGATTCTAGTATCCAACTGCATGAGATTAGGATAGGGGCTACCCTCGACGAGCATGAGCACGCACAACTCGAAGAACTACTGAAAGAATTCGTGGATGTCTTCGCATGGTCCTATGACGATATGCCCAGCATTGATCCTGAAATAGCTCAACATGAGATCCCCACTCTTCCAGATTACAAGCTGGTTAAACAAAAGCTGAGAAAGCCCCGCACCGAATGGCCGCTCAAAGTCAAAGAAGAGGTGGTCAAACAGCTGAATGTGGGTTTCATTCGTGTGATCAAATATCCCACATGGCTAGCCAACATAGTGACTGTTCCAAAATCAGGAGGGAAAGTTTGGATGTGTGTAGACTACCAGGACTTGAACAAAGCCTTTCTAAAGGATGATTACCAGTTACCCAATATCGAAATGATCGTGGACAACACAGCCAGTCATGCTCTCAAGTCATTCATCGACGGGTTTACCGGGTACGACCAAATCAAAATTTACCCAGATCATCAAGAAAAGACCGCGTTCAACACACCGTGGGGAACCTTTTGCTAAATTGTTATGCCGTTTGGTCTCAAGAATGCTGGGGCTACCTACCATAGGGCTTCCACAACCATCATGCACGATCTGATTCACAAAGAAGTCGAGGTGTATGTGGATGATATGATTATCAAATCCAAAACTAGAGATGGTCATGTCCCCGCTCTTCGAAAGTTCTTCGAACGACTGCGAGGATATCAGATGAGACTCAATCCACAGAAATATGTCTTCGGCATTACAAAGGGAAAACTCTTGGGATTAATGGTCAGTGAAAAAGGGATAGAAGCAGATCTCGCCAAACTGAAATCCACACTTGAGATGCCATCTCCCCGAACGGAGAAAGAAGTCCGTGGTTTCCTTGGGAAATTACAATACATCATCCGGTTCATTAGCCAACTAACCTCCATCTGTGAACCTATCTTCAAACTCCTATGAAAGGATTCAACCAAAGTTTGGAACGGGGCTTGCCAAGAATCTTTTGACCTAATCAAATAATATCTGACCTAACCTCCGGTCCTCATGCCACCACAACCTGGTCTCCCCTTGCTCCTATACCTAACCATAACCGACACTGCAGCTAAGGCTTAGCTAACCCAATACCTTGAAGATTTCCGCAAAGAAAGAGCCATCTATTATGCTAGTCACAAATTGACCGAGTACGAAGTCAACTACACTGCTTTGGAAAAAGTATGCGTCGCGCTTGTTTAGGTCACCCAAAAGTTGTGACAGTATGTGCTCGCCTTTCCCATCAAAATTGTATCCCGAATGGACCCCATCAAGTACCTGCTTGAGAAAACCGCCTTATCCAGTCAAATGGCTTGATGGTTGATGCTCCTAGCCAAGTTTGATATCGTGTACGCCACGCAGAAATCCATAAAAGGAAGATCCATCTCTGACTACCTCGTTGACTACCCCATAGAAGAAGCTGGTGACTGGATCTCTGAATTCCCAGATGAAAACATCCTCTACACCGCTCAAGACGACCTTCGATGGCAAATGTTCTTCGACGAAATTGCCAACAAAAAGGGATATGGCATTGGGATACTTTTGATCACCCCAGATGACTCCCACACTCCCATTGCTATCAAATTGGCTTTCTCCTGCACTAATAACATAACTGAATATGAGGCGTGTACGGTAGGCCTCAAAGTTACTCTCAAGAAAGGTATTCAATGCCTAGATGTCTACGGGGATTCTGCCCTCATCATTGGTCAAGTGCTTAGAAAATGGAAAGTCAAGGACGAGAAGCTCCAACCCTTCCATGCCAACTTAGAAGAACTAGCCTCCCAATTCCAAGATATCACCTTTCACTACTTACCTCGAGCAAAAAATAACCTAGCCGATGCCCTTGCTACCCTAGCCTCCATGGTCTTAATGCTCAAGGGAATAAAAATGCCCCCCTTCCTAGTTCAAAAGCAAGATAAACCAACCCATTGCTACCACATTAAGCTCATCACTAAAGAAGATCCCGAGCTAGCCAATTGCTGGTACTATGATATCTGGCATCTCCTTAAGTATGGTAGGTATCCCGAGGGTTCCTATAAGAAGGGCTGGGCAACCTTTTAAAGACTAGCTGCCCAGTACATCATCTGTCATAAATCACTGTTCAAGATAAACTTCGATGGAACTCATCTACACTGCATCGCAGGGGCTGACATTGAAGAGGTAATGCAGAAAATCCAAAGTGGGGAATGCGGACCCCACATGAATGGTCACATGCTTGCCAAGAAAATCATACGACAAGGCTACTACTGGACCACCATGATCCAGGATTGCATTGCTTATGTATGGAGATGCCTTAAATGTCAACAGTTTTCCTACTTTCAACACCTACCTCCGCGTGAATTGTATAACATGACTTATCCCTGGCCGTTCTCCACCTGGGGTATCGACATCATAGGAAAATTTACACCCAAGGCTTCCAAAGGACATGAGTTCATTCCTGTTACCATTGATTACTTCACTAAATGGGTCAAAGATGAGTCATACGCAGTCCTGAACGCCAAGAAAGTGGCCCAATTCATCAAGAAAAACATCATCTACTGATATGGGGTCCCGCACGATCTAGTGTCAGATAAAGGATTACATTTTGAGGCATAAGTCACAGAGGTGGTCAACAAGTATGGGATTCAGAGACATAAATCTTCTCCCTATCGACCTCAAACCAACGGTGCAGTCGAAGCCGCTAATAAGAACCTCAAAGCATCATCAGTAAGATGATCGAAAGCTGTCGAGATTGGGACGACTGAATATCATACGCCCTCTGGGGCTACCGAACCTCAATCTGAACCTCTACTGGTGCTAGCCCTTACTCTCTAGTTTACGGTATGGAAGCCTTCCTACTCGTGGAGCTAGATCCCATCACTTCGTGTCATTTTCGAAACCCAAGTCAGTGAGGAGGACTGGCATCAAAGTCGCCTCGACGAGCTATCACTCTTGGACGAGAGGAGACTGAAAGCACTATATCACATACTGTAGAATGTGTGAATGTGGTGTGTGATATCGATTTGAATTAATTCACAAATTTCTAATTTGGCACATTTATTTAATTAGAGTCTATTTAAACCAAAACAAATCAACCCCTAAACATGCAACTATGTTTGTGCGTGTGTCAAACCATAAATAAATAAAGCATGTGACACAAATTTAAGGAAAAATCCCCGAAGGGCAAAACCTTTTATTTATAGAACTTTGAAGAATTCACAAGACCATTGAATTACATACAACCTGATAATCGCCCACAAGTGTAACGCATGGTGTCTTTGTCAAACTTTCAAAGCAACGACTAGAAATGTCGTCGGCTGGAATCTCCCGCAAGAAATCCAGATGGCCAGCAATGAAGAAGAAAATGGATTCTCTACAAGTGTGAACTTTATGAGGACTCCCTCCAAAAAAGCACGTATCTCTCCGGTTGTAGAGTTCTCCCCACAAACGTAAACAATAACAAAGTGTGTTCTTAAACACAAAAACAATTCACCAAAGCATATGGGATTTTTTGTGAATTGTAAACATAAAGGGATTAAACCCTAAAAGAAGAAGTCAGAAGGATTTTGCAGTTTCGCAATTTTCTGTCTTTCATAACACTGGGACTTCTTAATGAAAATGAAACCATTTAATGAGTATTTATAAGAAAATGCGCTGCCTCGGTATTAGAGATCGTTCGAACGAGATAACCATGTCGCTAGAGCGAAGGACACGTGTCGCTTTAACGAGAACGCGTGACATACTTATATCATTCGAACGACAGTGCTATGTCGTTTGAACGACTGTTGCGTCAAAAAAATATTATTTTAATGTACGCTCCAATACTTAGAAAAAATATTCATTCTCTAATTTTGACGAAAAAGTCCGCTCCAACACTTAGAAAATATTTGTAAAAAGATCCCAAAAGCTCTAAGTGAAAATTTAAGGTATTTAAAATATAACCTTACCAAAGTAAACTTTGCGGAATCTTTTTGATGAAGAACTTGATATTCGGATCCGTCTTTGATGCTTGAATGTTCTTGAATGTTCTTCGATGGTGTAGCGGCATATAACATAATAAATTGATAACGAACATATAAAAATATGTCCTTATAAATCTCCCCCTATGTCTATGCCGGTACATACATAAAAATATCCTAATTATCAAAAACCAAAATGCCTATACAAATCTACCCTCCCATGAATAAATTGCAAGATCTCAAACTGTTCTTCAAAGAGTCTTCATCAAATCTCAAAGCTTCTCACCAGGGTGTGCAACATAATGATCTTCAATCTTTGTACCTACACACATGAGATAAAGCAAAAACCTTCGTGACGCATCAAATTTGAAATGATATAAAAATAAATCATTAGTAAATCAAATCTCCCCCATAATGCAAAAACTCCCCCAAAACAAGATAATTCTTTGATCGCGCGACATACTTATCTCGTTTGAATGACAGTGCTATGTCGTTTGAACGAGTGTTGTGTCAAAAAAATATTATTTTAATGACCGCTCCAATACTTAGAAAAAATACTCATTCTCAAATTTTGACGAAAAAGTCCGCTCCGACACTTGGAAAATATTTTGTAAAAATATCCCAAAAGCTCTAAGTGGGAAGTTAAGGTATTTAAAACATAGCAAAGTAAACTTTGCGGAATATTTTTGATGAAGAACTTGATAATAGGATCTGCCTTTGATGCTTGAATGTTCTCGAATGCTCTTCGACGGTGTAGCGGTATATGACATAATAAATTGATAACAGACTTATAAAAATATGTCTGTACAAATCTCCCCCTATGTCTATGCCGATACATTCATAAAAATATTCGAATTATCAAAAACCAAAATGTCTATACAAATCTACCATCCCATGAATAAATTTTCAAGATCTCAAACTGTTCTTCAAAGAGACTTCATCAAATCTCAAAGATTTTCTCATCAGGGTGTGAAACATAATGATCTTTAATATTTGTACCTACACACATGAGATAAAGCAAAAACCTTCGGGACGCATCGAGTTTGAAATGATATAAGAATAAATCATTAGTAAATCAAATCTCCCCCATAATGCAAAAACTCCCCCAGAACAAGATAATTCTTTCTCCCCCTTTTTATGATGTCCCCAAATAGACAGATAAGATAAAAAATCAAAACATTTAGTGTTACGACAAAATGCATAGCAAACATGGATCAAACTACGTGCATGCAAAGGTATGTCCCAAAAACTTTCATAAACTATTTTTGATTTTTCAAAATTTTCATACAAAAATAAGATACTAAAAATCACACCATGGATTTAAACAAAAACAACCAAGTAATGAAAATGGAATGTATGGGTGTGAACACATTCGATAGGTAAATAAACTCAATCAATCTTATGTGCATGATGCATACGTGTACTCCTAACGAAGGGACATAAAAAGTATCATTCGATGTAAAAATTGTTGAATTTAGATGACATCGTCTTATACAAATCAACAAATCGAAGTCAAAGTGATTTCCACACCAATAACGTCCAAAACTATTTAACGCTTTTTCAAGACTTTCAAGGACGTGCAAACCCGTTTTAATTCTCCATCCAAACTCCTTCATATATATTTTCTTTTAGAGGTGTATAAACTAAATTCTCAAACTTTGGAGAATTAGTGCAAAAACCTAATTGCCCATAATTGGCATGAATATCTTTTTATTTCCCTTAAATTTTTTTCGGGCTCTTTTAAACCCCTTTGGACCTCGGATAATAAAATTCCTCAATTTTTTAGGTCCAATTTAAACGGTGGCTTAATCACAAAGGATAAATGAAAATATTTCGTAGCCCTTCACCATTTTCAAACAAAGCACACAAACTCACAAACGACTCTTACATTCACAACTTTCTTATCAAGTTTTATCGCGCTTGGTTCGTTTAAGGACAAGATTGAAGTGAAAACATCCAACCAACATGTGATAAGACAAGAAAAATAGTCAAATAAATCCGTGCATGTGTGCAATAAAGGAAATAATGAGTCAAACATGTAGGAAGTAACCCTTAATTACATCTCAATGACTCCAAACATTATAAAGCACATGGATGAATTGACCTATTGTCTCAAAACACTATCAAATAGTCACATGAAAAATGGAATGATGTTGTGACTCGGTCATCCTAAGTGTCCATCCATAAAAGGTGTAAACAAAATACAAAACTCTTTTTGCATTTTTCAAAATTTTATCAAAATAAAATCTTTTTACTTTTTTAAAAACAAAAATCTATACAAAAAGTACACATCACAATGCTAGCAAACATAAATATCATGAAACAAAACTAGCGTATGATAAATATGCGAACACAATCCTCTATATGATATGGAAAGAGAAGAATTATGTGCAAGAAAACGTGAATCAACTTGTCTAAAAGTGATTTCCTAACCCAAATAGATGTGAAACGTCGTGTGGGGGATTTATGAACCAAAGGAACACTAGACATAAAGTTCCCAGGAATTTTTTGCAAGATCAAAACAGAAACGCCTAAGGTGACCTTTCCTACCACAATATGAACATGTGTAAACAGGTGGAACGACACCTATGGTTTTCCTTTTCTAACATCCTTGAAATTGGCTGACCCTCTAAAACAAATAATGGTTTTGGCTTTAGCACTAGAAGCATGAGAAAAATATGAGCCATTACCATCACTATCAAACCTACTCGAGTTTGTCAAATCATTTTTTAACTTCAAAATTTTTGACTCAAGCAAAGAAGTACACTCTTCTAATTTAAGGGACGCCTTTTTCAAATTTTCAACAATTTCTAAAAGCGTATCTCTCTCCCTCAATCAAAGCAAACTTTCCCCTAAGAGTCTCTTCACGTGCCACAAACTCTTTGATTGAAATATTTTTGTCATCTTTGGCACAAACACAAACCATCGAATTTTTAAAGTCCTCTAATTCTTTTTCTAAAAACAGGACTCTATCATCACTCTCGTTATTGGACAATTTTAAAGCAACAAAGTCATGGTCCAAGGAAAAAAATATCTCACGATAAAAATCTCTTTGATTTTGAACCGTTTGCAAAAGATCCATAGCGGATTTAAAACGAGAATTTTCTTTTTTCAAAAAATCAATTCTTTTAGCAAACGTCAAATTTAAACTATTTAAATCATTAAAACTTTGATTCGTGCCAACAGGAGGGGGGATCAAATTAGATAAGTGCTCCATCGAAAAAATTGTGATTTTTCAAAAAACAACCATTATCACACAATTTTGCGAAAATAGGAATACGTGATAATTAGTGCAACCCGCTCTGATACCAATTTGACGACGTGATAAGTCAAATTGTATAAAAAAAAATCCTTAAAAAATCAGGATCACATAGGGTTGGACAAAAAAAAGGTCGACTCGAATGGATCGATTGGACCGAACCGGACCAAACCAAAAATTAAGACTATTTTTAAACCGGTCTGAAAACCGATTCACAAAAACTAAAAACCGATTAAATTGGCCCGGTCCACGATCCACTATATTCAAAGATCGATTTGGATCGGACCGGACCGATTCCCATATATATATAATAAAAATAATGTTATCGTGTTTCTTATATAAAGTTTTTGAATTAACGTATATAACTTATGAATTTAATTTGGAACGTTTTATATATGTATAGACATTTTTTATTTGGGTTAAAAAAACCCATGTAAATATCACTTGGAGTGTCGAGTATTATTATTTTTTTAATTTTTGTATATATATTTGTGAGAAAAATAGATAAAAACATTCATAAAAAGTATATATATAAAATAAGGTCAGGACCGAATTTTACCCCGGATCGAACCGAAAAAAGCCTGGACCGAATTAGTAGGTTAACCGAATTAATCGGTCTGGTCTTGATCCAAAACAATTGAGGACCGAATATTCGGTCCGGTCCAAAAAATAGGCAAAACCCAGACCAGACCGGACCGTACCCACCCCTAGGATCATGCGATAAATTAGCGCAACCCGCTCTGATACCAATTTGTAGAACGTGTGAATGCGGTGTGTGATATCGATTTGAATTAATTCGTAAATTTCTAATTTGGCACACTTATTTAATTAGAGTTTATTTAAACCAAAATAAATCAGTCCCTAAACATGAAACTATGTTTGTGCGTGTGTCAAATCCTAAATAAATAAAGCATGTGACACAAATTTAAGGAAAAATCCCCGAAGGGCAAAACCTTTTATTTCTAGAACTTTGAAGAATTCACAAGACCATTGACTTACATACAACCTAATAATCGCCCACAAGTGTAACGCATGGTGTCTTCGTCAAACCTTCAAAGCAACGGCTAGAAATGTCGTCGGCTGGAATCTCCCGCAAGAACTCCAGATGGTCAGTAATGAAGAAGAAAACGCCTTCTCCACAAGTGTGAACTTTATAAGGACTCCCTCCACAATAACACGTAGCTCTCCGGTTGTAGAGTTCTCCCCACAAAGGTAAACAACATCAAAGTTTGTTCTCAAACACCAAAACAATTCACCAAAGCATATGGTTTTTTTTGTGAATTGTAAACAAAAAGTGATTAAACCCTAAAAGAAGAAGTCAAAAGGATTCTATAGTTTCACAGTTTTCTGTCTTTCAAAATACTGGGACTTCTTAATGAAAATGAAACAATGTAATGAGTATTTATAAGAAAACGTGCTGCTTCGATATTAGAGCTCGTTCAAACGAGATAAGCATGTCGCTCGAACGAGATCGCGCGATATACTTATCTCGTTCGAACGACAGTGCTATGTCTTTTGAATGACTGTTGCGTCAAAAAAATATTATTTAAATGTCCGCTCCAATACTTAGAAAAAATACTCATTCTTAAATTTTGACGAATAAGTCCGCACCAACACTTGGAAAATATTTTGCAAAAATATCCCAAAAGCTCTAAGTGGAAAGTTAAGGTATTTAAAATATAAGCTTACCAAAGTAAACTTTGCGGAATCTTTTTGATGAAGAACTTGATATTCGAATCCGTCTTTGATGCTTTAATGCTCTTGAATGCTCTTCGACGGTGTAGCGGTATATGACATAATAAATTGATGACGAACTTATAAAAATATGTCCTTACACATACATGGGTACCATCTCCGTATAACGAGTTCATTTAATAAGAGAGTCAAAGACCGTGGTGTTCGAGAAGGAGATTTATCCCTCAAAGAAATAGTAAAGCCCATCTGGGACCCTAGAGGGAAATTCAAGCCCAATTGGAGGGACCCATACATTGTGAAGAAGATCTTGTTCGACGGTGCCACTATGCTCACCGACTAGATGGAGAAGAGATGGCTCGTCCAGTCAATCTGGACCGTCTCAATTTTTTTTACCCCTGGTCCAAAATCTCAGCGCGCTACGACTCTTCTCATCTCCCTTCTATTCTAAAAAAAAATCTTCATTTCCCTCTGCCCAGAACTACGTGGGCCTGATCCTCTGCAAAAACCATTTTTCAGAAAAAATTAAAGCCTTTCAAAAACCCCCATAGGTACGTAGGCATCTTATACATCTTACATGAGCACAACCCTTTCTTCTTCACAAAAAACTATTCTTTTCCCATCTCTGAGAACGACAGTTCATTCTAACATATACTTGAACAAAAGGATTATGCATGCCTTAGCGATCGGTATAGATAATTAAAAATACAAAATTCATCAAAAGGCACAGCTAGATAATCAAAAACTTAATTATTTCACTAATAAGAGATTACAGTGCAATTACATAAGAAAAGGAACAGATGACTCCCCCCTACCTTCCTAAAAAGCCAAATAAAATTCCCAAATTTATTCCCATTACAAAACAAACTCTCCAAGTGTCCTACCCACAGCTACCAGAGGATCCCTCTCCATCATCGTCATCTACACCCTGGGGTCCCCAAGCTTCCCCTGCTTGAATGGAGTGTCGTAGATGCTCCATGGACAGATAAGATCGAACCATCCTTGGAAAAACTACCACACCTCCCTCCATGGTATCAGATAAAGCATCCCACCTTTGTCTAGTCTCCACTGCCAATATCTTGCTGACCACTCTTCTACACAACCACTTCATATAATCCCCAGGGATGTGCCAAACTCTCCCAACAGACTGAGAGGAACGGGATGGCGGACGCCGATTCTCCCACAAAGAGCCAAGCAGCATGCGTAGATGCTCTATCGGATCTTCTACCAGAAAGAAATCTAGTGTCCGAGGTGGCACGACTTGCTCCTAGCCACATTGGCACAGAAGCCGCCAAGGGAAATAGAAAGAGGCCTGTCTGAGACCAACCAACCGGACGTATGGGTATCCCCCCAGTTCTAGAACAGGAAGCACCTGTCCCCACCAAGGCACTGACCAGTACAGATTTAGAGCCCCATGCTCCACGAACCATTTCTCCTAGCTCTCGATATCCAGACCAACACTGATGAAATGGTGCGAAAAGAAGGTGGGTACAACCGACAAAGGATATTCCAGAGGAGTCACCAAGCGGAATCTTTCAGACAACCACATGAACTGCATCACGGGGCTACCCCTCAGAAAGTCAAACGACCTTCTCGCCGGGCATCCAGTCCATTCAGAGTCTCTGCCAGTATCACCGCCGCAGGATTACGACGGTAAGACATCCGTGAAGTAATAACTGCAAGTTGTGGGTCCACGAGTAGCTCCCTGGTCACCAATAATAATTTTGCAACTAAGCCCAGAACGAAGGCTCTAGCATATCCAACATCACCAACCTCCTGCAAATGCACAGACCGCAACACTGTCGGAAGAGAAATCATTCCTCCAGTAACCAAGGATCTACCCGTCGAGGGTGAGACGCGGAGAAGTCCAACCAACAGCTACTAGGGAGACCGATAAAATTCTGGCATAACAGCCACCACACTAGGATTTACTCCCAATATGGAAAAAAATTCCTCATAAGTCGGACAGACTTCTCCCAAGCTAAAGCGGAATACATGGTCTTCGGGGTACCAAAATTGTACTGCCGCCATTAGCATGTTCCACTCTATGGGTCGATTACGCCATAAAGAGGCTCGACGCATGTTGAAAGCATCGTAGTTGATATTGTAGGAGCACATCGCCTCCAAAGTTTCAAGGTAGTTGGCAAACTCAACACTACCAGGGAGAGCCATCTCACAGAATAAGAAAGTCAGGATGTGAAGGTGTGATGAAAACACTCCACCTTTACCCCCTTTATACTTGAAAGCCTCTTATAAAAACATAACCCCTGCAGAAATCGGAGGTAATCCTGCCCCATAAGGTACCAAAGGCTGAAGAGGGTACCAATAAAAGCTTTGATTGATTAGACTGGATTGACCTGTCGATAGGCAGGACAAGGTGCTTGCCGATCGGTAACCCCCTGTTTTTAGAAATCTTCCTTTTTCCTCTTTTGTCAAAGAAAACTCAATAAAAATAAATTGATATTCTCAAACAAAATTTCAATTTCCCTTTTCATCTTTATATAATTTCTCATTATGAATAAAACTTTCTTTTAAAACTCCAAAAATATTTTGCGGTTTCAGCAACAAAGTAAAAAAGTGCATGTGCATGCATTCATTCATAATTAACAGAAGATATTAAAAAAGCTTCATTGCATTGCATAGATATTTCTCTGTGTTACATAATTTTTGAAGGAAAATAAAGAAAGGAAAAAAAAATGGGACTCAGCTCGAACCCACATTCTCTCTTTCTCTCCCTTACCCTTTCCCCTCTCTCTCCTAAGAGCTTCCATCCCTGTGACGCGCTCTTTTTCCCCTGCGGCGAGATGACGCACCACCGCTACCTGAACCAGATTCCTTCCCGGATGAGGCAGACAACACCAAGCAAAAAGGAACAGGAACCGCGCCTCGAATATGGGCGGTCATCGAAGATATCCAATCCCTAATATCCCTCAGCCAAGTGGTGGACACCCGAAGTTGCTGCAAGAAAAGGCAAAATCAGTATCAAGTAGAAAAGATCAAAAGAAACCAAAAAGAAGGAAAAGAGAAGAACAAAAAGATATACCAAAGGATGAAGAACCTCCTCTGTCAAGCCCAACTCCTCCGGATCCATCGTATGAGGACGATGCAACATAGGCACCATCCCTCCATCACCCCGTCGAATGTTGTATGAAGGAGTATGCAACCGCACAAAGGGGACCTCTGAAGTCGCCACCGCCACAGATGTCGACTGACTGCCACCGCTATGGGAGGACCCTAGTGGCTGACTCAAAGTTACAGAAGGGAAAGGCAGTGCATCGTATATGCTGGGTGCTATCAGCCAACTCATAACGAAGTCCATATAATCATACGGCACAGCCATATCGGTGTACAACAAATAGGACTCGCCAATCATCGCCGCGATCCTCGCATCCTCTGGCAACAGCCGCTCACGCCTCATAGACATAGGGGGCCTCGTAGGTGGCACCACCACCTCATCCTCAGCAATGTGTCGGACCACCTTCTCCCCAAGATACCAAGAATGGACAAACTCATGCACCAGCATATGCCTCATCTGCGCATTCACTCCAGTAAACCCCGTGTCCTGAACGGTCATCACCCAAGGGTAAAAAGTCACCTGAAAAATCCCCAGTAAATATAAGTCAATACAGAATCAGAGCACACAAAGACCAGGACTGAAGAAAGGAAAAGTCTTACCGTATCACTGGTCAGGCCATTCAAGACCTGATGCATCGCCTCCATAAAGAGAGACATCTTCGACTGGCGATTGGCCTTCCACTACTGATACAACCGAAAAAAGTTTCCAACGGTCTCATCCTTCAAATATATCAACTGGGTATTACACCCAATCACCTCATGGAATCACGTCTCCCAAAGACAAAAATCCACAATAAAAAAGAGACGCATAAGGAAAATGCGAATGCATGAAAGGAAAATGCGCAAATTAAAGAATACCTCAAGAAGATACGTGGCTCCAGTGAAAGACTACTGGCAGCACCGACTGAATGCATCCAGAGAAAAATAAAGGGTCGTCAAAGTCAAGCTCCCCCAATCATAGAGAGGAATGCTCGAAAACATCCTCAAGTATGGTAAGAACCATAAGTGGACAACGTCGTTGCTCGACGCCACCAGAAATCCCCCCACCACCAGTAAAATGAACAACTGGGACATCTGCCTCACCTACAACCCGTCCTCCACATCAATCACCCCACCCAAAAAAACATCCCTCAGTAGGGACAGCCAGATAGAATCCCCAGATACTATCCTCCCCACATCACTTAGTGCCACCCGTACCACCTCCGGCCTCACCCGCAGGGAACGATCCACCTCTATCTGCTCCCCATCATAATCCAGTCCCAGTAGCTGCGGCATGTCGATGGGAGTCATAGTCATCTCCCCAAAACCAAAATGGAAGGTATGGGTAGTGTCCCACCACCTCTCCCCAAAGCGTATAAAACCGCCGTCGAATGAGGTGTCTGATCCGGCACAGATGCCAACCTCCCAAAGCCTTCTGACGATACTACCCAACGCAGCACGGGTGGAAGATTCTCCCAGACATCCTTAAGCCCCGCCTTCCCGCGGGCACACATAGTTGACAAAGAAGCATCAAACTGCCAAAAGAAAAACCTTATCAAAATCCAAGAAAAAAGGGATAACCACAAAAAAGGAATACCAAAAGTCATTTTGCTTACATAACCGCAAGGGTTCACCACCCTCGAAGTGCGATGACTCGACTGATCACGCAGCAAAGTCCGCTCATCCGCAATCGGCTCGAATGCATCAAAAGAGTTCTCACTCCCCAAAGTAAGAGGCACACTAGCCCTCCACTCCGTATTTGCCCAGTCGTCAATAGCTAACCACTCCCTGTGTACCACAGTGCTCACAAAAGTGGCCATTTTTTAAAGATAGGAATGCTAGAATGATTTGCAGAAGAAAATCGCAGCGAGAGAGAAGGCAAGAAGCTGTGAAAAATGAGGAGAACCGCCCCTTTTTATAGAATGCCAAGGGTCATACCGATCGACACTAACCCCAAACCTACCGATCGGCACTGACCCTTTACCTTCTCGAGGCAGTCCAAAAGTCCGTGCCACTGCCGAATGGCACCCTCTACACCATGCCGACCAAAACCCCCCTTAAATTTTCATACAAAAACTCCCAAAAAATACTAGAAAACCTTGAAAAATCCTCAGAAAATTCCTAAAAATCCCGAAAAGGATTTAGAACATTCTCACCAAGCAAATTTTTCACTCCCTCAAACGGAACCCCTATTTCCCCAATGAAACTCTCAAAATCCAAGTAAATCTCCTCTCGTCAACGTCCCCAGAGGACCTTTAAGGCATCCCAATCTTCAGGATCATCTCCTATTCTCCAAAGGTCTCAAATTTCCCCGATCAATGCATCCAAACCCTGGACCACCTAATCACTTCCCCAGTGGAATCTACAATATCAAATGATTTGTTCCCCCGACAAAGTCTCCAAAAGATACGAGGATTTCCCCAATAATCAGCTCCCCAGCTCAAATAAAAAACCACAAGGTAATTTCCCCGGCAGAGTTCCCCGAGAACATCACACCTAATCCCTCATAATTGGCTTCGACTCGCAGAATTGGTCAATTTAATTTAATCCCTCAGAATTGGCTTCGACCCGCAAAATTGGTCATTTCAACTTAAGCCCTCAGAATTCGCTTCGACCCGCAGAATTGGTCATTTCAATTTAAGCCCTCAGAATTGGCTTCGACTCGCAAAATTGGTCATCTCAACTTAAGCCCTTAGAATTAGCTTTGACCCGCAGAATTGGTCATCTCAACTTAAGCCCTCACAATTGGCTTCGACCCGCAAAATTGGTTATCTCAACTTAAGCCCTCAGAATTGGGTTCGACCCGCAGAATCGATCACCCTCATCTTCAAGCCCTCAGAATTGGCTTCGACCCACATAATTGTTCATCTGAATTTAAGCCCTCAGAATTGTCTTCGACCCAAAGAATTGGTCATCTTAATTTAAGCCCTCAGAATTGGCTTCGACCTGCAGAATTGGTCACCTCAACTTAATCCCTCAGAATTGGCTTCGACTCGCAGAATTGGTCACCTCAACTTAAGTCCTCAGAATTGTCTTTGACCTACAGAATTGGTAATCTCAACTTAAGCCCTCAGAATTATCTTCGACCCGCATAATTAGTCACCCTCATCTTTAAGCCCTCAGAATTGGCTTCGTCATCTCAAACTTAAGCTCTCAGAATTGGCTTTGACCCACAAAATTGGTCACCCCGATCTTTAAGCCCTCAGAATTGGCTTTGACCCGCAAAATCGGTCACCCTCATCTTCAATCCCTCAGAATCAGCCTCGACCCTCTGAATTGGTCACCCTCATCATTAGGTCCTCAGAATCGGCCTTGACCCTCTAAATTGGGCATGCTCTTTCAAAGTCATCATGCGGTGTCTATTCGATGGCTATCGCTTATTTTAAACTCACCCATCAAGAGGCTCTGTAGACACCCCATTCTAATACCCCAGAACCTCTCCTTAGGTCCCTAACACTTCCTTTCATCACTACAAGCCTAAGTCATACCCCGAGTACTGACCTAGAGGCCATCAAGCACTCCCAGGCTTCGTTTGACCCAAAATTCAAACTCTTCAGCTCGAGTGAGACTGAATGAATCTTTAAAGGTCACTAAAACCCCTTTCCAACGGTTTGCCCCGTGCACGATTCTGACTTACAGTGCGGACGAACGACCCAATCTCCCCCGAAACTTCATCAAGAGGTCACCGAACGCTCCTAGGCTCCGTTTGACCAAAGTAAACTCTTCAGCTCGACTGAGACTGAATGAATCTTTAAAGGCACTAAAACCCCTTTCCAACGATCCTCCCCGTGTGCAATTTTAACTCACGATACGGACGAATGATCCGTTTTACTCCGAAAGGTCACCGAATGCTTCGAGGCCCTGGTTGAGCAAAGTCAACTCCCCAAACCGAATCAATCTCTTTGTAATGTCGCAGTAAATATCCCAACCTTTCCAACGGTCTACCCCATGCATGATTCTAACTTACCATGCGGACAAACGATCCGTTTGCATCCGACGATTCCCCATTCAAAGGACCGACGAATGCTTCCGAGCCACATTTGACCCAAAGTCAACTCCCGAACTCGGGAGCAGTCCAAAAGACTTTTAATGATATATAAAGTACCTTTCCAATGGTTTGCCCCATGCACGATTCGATCAAAGTTTGCGCTCTACGACCAATTTTCCAAAGGAACCTGAAATAGACTGCCAAACTGAAGGTTCCAAACCCTGCCTATCGGCAGTGTGCCTAAACACACCTGCCGATTGGCAGGACCAGGGCTATGTCGATTGGCAATGCCCTGGGCCTATAAAATGAAGGGCTTAACCTCATTGCAAAGGGAGACAAAATCTAAAACCCATCACTCTTAGTGAGCTCAGAAAACCTTTCTCGAAGTCAACGTGATTTCCACATCCAAATCCCTTTCCAACCTTAACCTTTCATCATATTTTTCATCAAACTTGGTGAATTAACTACCCTCCATAATCACTCAAGTGCAAGGGCTTCTCTCCAACATTTAAGATTAAGCTCAAGATCTCCAAGAAGGTCCAATTCTTTCAACTCTCTCTTTAAATTCTCCTAAATTTGCATTAATTTGTTTTATTACTTAACACTTTTATTCTCTCATCTCACATATACTAATATACTTTTATCTAGTATTATTGCACATCTCTTATTTTCATATAAATAAAACCCAAAAAAATAAAAAAAGAGGGTTTGCTCATAAATTCCAAACGGGAATTCTCACACTTTTCTCACAACTAAAACACTTTTTTTACACACACACACATATAAGAGAAGTCCCCGGTTGGATTTATGGGATAAATCCCACCCCTCATTTTGCATACGAACTACATGGACTTTGATGCCTCTATAGGCTACGTAGGCGTCTCAGGGTAAAACCCGAGACTCGAGTCCTTTTCCTACCTTTTTCCTATTTTTTTCTATATTCTTTAAACTTAACTCTCTTAGACTCTCTCTATATATATTTCTTTATGATGGCATATTATTCCGTATGCGTTATCGTTCCCTTATAATGATCAATGCTAGGATAATCGCGTAAATCCTATTTTCTAGTATTACTTTTAAGAACATTCCTATGGATGACTCGCTTTATCTCTTCCATGATAGAAGTCGATGATTCCTATCTCGACTACATATACACTTGCACACATATCATGGGGAAATAAAGGAAAATATCAATAACCCATGAGAGACCGTAAGGGCGAAATGGGTGCCTAACACCTTCCCATTTCGTAACTTAGCCTTCGAACCCTTTTCGAATCATTTTTGGTTTCGTATGTATCCGTATGTCTTTGGTTGCTGTCTTTAGGGATGGCTCCCTTTTCTTTTTTCTGTTTTGAGTAAACTAGACTGGCGACTCCATCTCTATACATTTTCACCTCATCATCAACGCCGGCCGAAGCGCTCCGGAGAGGGATGAGCAGGACCAAGATTCTCTCGATATTGAAGATGCCCCTATTCTTCGTCCCTCCCGTCACGAGGATCAGGGGATGGCCACAGGCTTACGAAATTGACATTGTATTGCTTCAAAAATTCAAAGAACATACTCATTACATTCATATCTACCAACGACATAGCTGTTGGCGCAATGGTCTGACCCGACTGAGCAGGTGATCTCACTTCTGTCACCACCACCTCTTCTTGTGTTGTTTGGTCACTTTGAACTCCATTACCAGCTATAGTATTTTCAAAAACTATTTTCTTTGACACATTATAACCTTCTTTGTCAGTGGCAATGAGGATACCGCCCCAACGGAGTTGCCAATTGAAGGAGGGTGGTTATACTGGGGTCTATGAAGAACTGGAATGGGTGAGGCGTGATCCATTCTAATGGACTCTGTTATCAAGGTCTTCAAAGTCTCAAGAGCAGTTATGAGATAAAATCTTCCTCTTCTGGTAATAATGGAGTAAATTCTTTGACATTCATCCTGAAAGGAAACAAGATAACAAAAGTTTTCCCAAGCAATAAAGATATTTAAGAGAAAGATCTCCTGAGAATAATGGCTATAATGATGGGAGTGAAGAGATAAGAATTTTGACACTTAGAGAGAGAAGAGAGAGATGATGGTGCTAAATTTAGTACCACCAAGTAAGATAGCTTAAGCTCAATCCAGATCAACCTTGGAGGAGTAATAATGGTGGAAATCAGACATGTGTAAGTAAAGAAAGAGATGAGGCAATAGATAGAGAGATTATAAAATAGGTGGTTCGACCATCTGGTCTACTCCACTATGCATGAGTGTGTAAACTCCACTATGAAAATGGTCTCTAATGGCCTTGTGATACGTTCACTCAACTTTCTCTCTTTATTTTGAGTGCAATAGAGTATTGGTTAGGGTTTTTAATTATCGATCCTTTACATTGTTAAAGAAGATAAGCTTATATAGTACTTGGGTGGTGTAGTGTACCCCCCAAACATGTAAGAAGCGTGTATAGTATACGTTAGCCAATGATGTTAGGCCACCTGTCGTGGTTACATGTAGACCATAATGAAGTAAATATTCCCTCCACGTGTATATGCGATTCAGTTATAATTATCTATCCACGTGGATTGGCCATGTTGGAGTATTGTCTCACACGTGATGGAGATGTTTCCTGGAAAAGTCTCCGCTAGATCGAGTATGAGACTCTTAAAGGACTATTTGATCATAGACTGGAGAGTGCATAATGTGGTCTCGGCCGAGTAGTGACACATCCGAGACGGGCCAAGGAGATGAGACTTACAGATGTACATGGCTATTGGGGTCTTATCTTGAAAGGATGGACGAGACCGAGACTGTTGGAATTGGACTCTTCATTGAGAATATTCTTTGTAAGGTCAGCAAGGCTGAGCATGTCCAAGTTTAGGAGGTGGATACACTTGGGGTATATCAGTCACCCTCTATCCCTTAGCCTTCAATATGACTAGGAGGCTGAGAGGTAAGAGTGTCTGAGGATCCAAGGTTGATGAAATGTTCTTGATTGGTGGTAGAGAGGTTATTTTAACATCATATTAGAGTTGACGATGATTCTTGAAGTTACACTTGGTAGGTAGTCAAGGGTTTCACTAACTTGAGATGACACATGTCTCAATTTTCATAGGCTAGCATTTCACTCAAGTATAAGCTGCGATAGAGGCGCTTAGGGTTTTATGCCCACATGATGACTTTTTTAAGACTTGTGCATAATCATTTGTGGTTTAAAAACCACTTTTTACTCTTTCTCTTTCTTCTCCGTAAACCTATGTTCTCCCGCCCAAGCTTTTGTGCAAACCTCCATTGTTGCTCTCAAGGAAATGTTCTATTCTCACCGTTCCTTGCATTTTTTGAGTGATTTCTTCTTCCTAAGAGCTTCTTCTCCTACAGGTAACTCATTATCGTCAATCTATCTTCAATTTTAGCTAGGATTTGTGTACTTATTCATATTATTTCATTTTCTGGCGGTTTTCTACATTTTTTGGCGTCTAATTTGGTGGCTTAAGGGTTGTACTTTTAGTTTTCTGGGATCTTTTAGGCAGTAGGTGGCATTTTTGGGTAACCCTTTGAGTTTTCCATTCACTTTTGTTTGGGTTTAAACACCCTGATGTATTGGTTAAAACACTGTTCTTGTTCTACTTCTCTCAAACAGAATTGAGTTACCCCCTTTGATCTTACGGCCAAACTTAGTCAACCCCAAAACTTGTTTGGATGTTAAATACCCTTTACAAGTTAGCTAAATAGTACCATACTCTTAGGGAGAGATTTTTAAGGAGATACAAAGGGTAGAATTCAAGGCCGTTATCAAGCATAAAGCTGAGGTCGTTCTTACACTTACAATCCATCCAGTGCCTCTAACTATACATCCTTCCATTGTTAAACTTAGTGATTCCATGTATGAGTTGTCTGCTTTTGTGGATGATAATCCTTCCATATCTCATACAATCGAGAATATGGATTCTTATTAAGAGGTCATGAGTCTCTCTGTTACCTCTTCCGTCGGGTCTAAAAAAGTTGAGGTTTCTTCTCGAGTCTCATCTTATCAACATGCCTCATCTTCAAACCAGACAAACTCTTCTTTACAAGTCATATCGAATACGGATGGGCTGAGGGTTTAAGTTGTAATTCCTCCTCATCCCATGGCAGTCCCTCTATCATCCATTCAGGGTGATAAGTTCACTTAAAGATTTCCAAGTGGCTTCCCAGTCGAAAACTCAGGCGATAATGATGACATAATCGAGAATACACTTGATACATCTTATGCCGAATCTTTTCCAAGCACTGTCACCGAGGTTGTCCTTTTGATTTGGAGGCATCTCTATGGCATCGGATTCTCTATTACTATGAGGGTACCATCTGAGGACGCGTGAGTATTCCATATTGAGATGGGGAGATCTCTATTTCTAAGCAGATGTTCAGGGTTGGCTTCAGCCTGCACATTCACCCAATAGTACGGGCCATTCTGGTTGGCTTAGGTATTAACCATTCTAAATTATCCCCAAATTCATAGAGGATTATCCTCGGTTTTGTATTACTTTTGAAGTTGGTTCATCATAATGACCTTCCAGTTATTATTTTTAAGGGATATTATAATGTCTCATCCCCGAAGAATCAGCCTGGCTACTATCATCTCGTAGCCAGGAAGACATCAAAGAAAGTATTGCTTGTAAATTAGACTTCTAATCATAATTAGAAACCTTGTTATTTTTTCGCATCTGGAGCATGGGAGTTTAGCCCAAATGATCCCTGTAGTAGCTAAGTTCTAGGGGTTCCTCAGAGATAGGCAAAATCCCCAATATGGGCCAAGTTAGACCCGGTTCTGAGCATTTATGCCATAAAGGACGTGCAAAAAGTTAGGAGACAGGGTAAAGAGAGTGGTCTCATAGAGTTTGAATATTGATGACACCCTACTTTATAAAGAAAACAGGTTTGGAGGTTGACCCCATAACTGAATTATGTAAGTATTTTCCTTGTAACTGCTATGTTGTATCTTCTATATCTTTATTATCGACCTCATCCTTATTCTTAAAAATCATCCCCCTAACACACCAGAAGCTTTGTGGAAGATGTATGCTCTAAACCTTGCCAGTTTGATGAAGTAGGTTAGGAAAATGATTGCGCCCCAACCTCAGACTAATAAATCTATAGCAGGTAATCCTAGCCAGATAGAGGGGACCAAAAAGAGGAAGGAAGTCCCTAAGGATCTGCACATCACCCATTAGTAAAAATGAAAGGACAATTTATCCAGGACGATGTAGAGCTAGGCAATTCCGATCTCATCTGAAGATGCACTGTTGGATCGGTTGGATAACTTAAAGATCAACTCAGATTCCCTCATAGCAAATAAAAAGAAAGCTTTTGAGGTGTTGGACTCCATAAAACTAGAGGTTAATGACTATTTCTTAGAGTCTATGGATGTATCGCTCTTGAATGATTTTTATTTGCGCAGACCCGTTCAGGTAAACGCCAGTGTTATTATTTGATTTTTAATAACACATGTAGTATCGTCTCGTAGTGATGTCTCATATTTTTCTACAGTCTGTTTTATCTCTGAAGAAAGTTTATCATTAGGTCTCAGAAAATCTTCCTAAGATTTAGAGGCCACTTATAAACTGAACTCTAACCATGATGATGCAATCAAGTCCCTGACTAAGAAGCATGTGTTTGAGATGCAAGATAAGGTTAAGATTACTATTGATATGGCTATTAAAGAGGACAAAAAGAAGGTGATGGATGAGTTCAAGTCTTCAGGGGAGTTCTTGGGGTATAGCTTACAGTACCTCGAGAGGGGAGCCAAAATAGCCTGCCACTGGATGACCCTTAAATTCACTGACATCTCCCACTTAGCCGAGCAAATAGAGGCCTTTGACTTCTCTGATCCACTGGCCATGACAACCTTGAATGAGATTGAAGGTTCGACACAACCTGAGCTGACTGTCCAGACTGTCAATAATGCGAGTGACAATAAGCCAGCTGTGGATGAGGCTGAGACCACTTAATGAGAGAAAGATGACAATGCTGAGGCTGAGCACCATTATGTCACTGACAGGTCGGATCCTGTGGAGACTGAAGGAAATCTAGCATCTTGAATATTCTTGCTTTGTTAGGGCGGCTGGCTGTGGCCTAATGCCCTTTTTTAATGTAGTAATTCCAACAATTAATTTTTGATGTGATGATGTGTGTATGATGATGTTGGTAAAACTCAGGAACACATCTGTATTCTCGTCATTACACTTTCCAATATATACATCTTGTTTCCGCTAACTATTTTTCTGGTGTTGTGTCTGGTTACACTTTTATGCATCTTTACAACTTTTCGATTGTCGATGTACTCTCGTCCTTAGCTGAGAAGTAATATAACCAACTTATTAATTGTTTAAATTAAAGATCACCACACAATGATGTTGAATTAATCACAAGAGTTGATTTTTCAAATTTGAGCCACCAAATTAATGGGGCTTAATTCCAAGTCCCCTCTCGTCGTTTTGAGAGTGTACAGACGAGTGTTGTCTCGTCCTATACTGTAGTCTCGCCGAAAGAGTTTTGACTCTCATATCACCAACTTAATGATGTTTAAAATTAACCATAGTTAAATGATTTTTCAAATCTGAGCCACCAAATTAATGGTGTTTAATTATAAGTCCTATCTCGTCGTTTTGAGAGTGTACGGATGATTGTCGTCTCGTCCTACATTATCGTCTCATCGAAAGAGTTTTGACTCTCATATCACTAACTTAATGATGTTTAAAATTAACCATAGTTAAATGATTTTTCAATTTTTCCTTGTGTTTTTCACCACCATAGTGATGTTATCACACTGTTTTCCCCCTCTCGGTGTTATTGAGAATCCATGGATGAGGTGAGCCCCGTCTAGATTATCATCTCATCGAGATCTTGTCGATCTTTTGTAACTTAGGACGACTTGTACCATGCAATCCGATCAATTCATTTAACAAGAATATGAGGGAATATTTGTAATTTCTCATTCATCACTTTTTCAACACATATTTTTTTTACAATATGAAAATAAAATCTATATAACATCATATTGATAGTATTTCTTTATATGATCAGCATTCAAGGGGTTAGAGAACGACTCTCCCTCCAAATTTTCAAGCTGATAAGTGCCAGGAACAACTTTTTCAGTAACTCTGTAGGGGCCGTTCCAGTTAGCATGTATCTTATTTGTCTTCTCCCAAGCTTTCTTCAAAACTAAATCTTCGATGGCTATCGGCCTAGCCTTAACCCTCTTATTATAGAATTTTTTAGTTCTCTGCTGATAGGCAGCCTGCCTAACCTCTGCATCCTCTCTCTTTCTTTAATGAGGTATAGATCTAACCGCCACTCCTTAGAATTTATTTTTGGGCTGTATGCCTAAACTCTATGACTTGGTAGGCCAATCTTGGTAGGTATCACTGCCTCTGAGCCGTAAGCAAGCATGAATGGGGTTTCCCCCATTAGCGTTGTCTCCGTCATCCTGTATGCCCACAGAACCGCATATACCTCTTTCGTTCAGAGTCCCTTGGCATCTTCTAATTTCTTCTTGATCCCTTCTAGGATAGTTCTATTTGTCACCGCGATTTGATCGTTTGCCCGAGGTCGGTTTGGAGCCGAGAAAAACTATTTAATGCCAACCCTATTGCAGTAAGCCTCTAAAGACGAATTCTTAAACTATTTTCCATTATCGGATATTAAGGTGTGGGGTAGACCATACCTACAAATAATGGTCCTCCAAATGAATTTGAAGGTCTTGTCTCGATGATGGTTATCATGGCCTTTACCTTAATCCATTTAGAGAAATAGTCGATCGTCACGATAAGATACCTGTAATTGCCTCTTACCCTGGGCAAGTGTCCTACCATGTCAATCCTCCAAACTATAAATGACCAATGATAAGTAATTGTTGTTAAAGGTTGATGAGGTTGATGAGGGATGTTGGCGAATCTTTGACATTTGTCACATCTCTTTACATAGCTGGCTGCATCCTTGGCTAGGGTCGACCACTAGTACCATTGAGTGACTATTCTTTTTTCCAATGATCTCCATCCTATGTGACTAGTACAAGAGCCCTCGGGTACATATTTTAGTAGATATTCCACCTCTGTCGGATGAATGCGTCGGAGCAAAGGGTGGAGGAACCCTTTCTTATACAAGACGTCTTCTATGATTGAGAACTTAGCCGCCTTGTATCTTAACTTTTTTCTCCCGGCTTTTAACTCTGGCAGCTCACCATCCCTGATGTATTCGATGAGAGGGTCCATCCAATATGCGTCAAGGTTTAGGCTTAAGTATATTTCCACTGTACTGTATTCTTCTTCAATGGTCGGCCGATATGGGATCTCTATAGGCACTGACCTTATGATCTCTGGTGTTATCGTAAAAGTTATTCTTGCCAAGGCATAAACTCGACTATTATGTAGTCGAGGGATCATTTTTTTCTTCATTTCATTGAAGTTCTTCAACATTGCTCTTACCCTTGCTAGATACTTAGCAATTCTCTCATCTTTTGTCTCGTATACCCTCGGGATCTTGTTAACCACCAAACGAGAGTCACTATAAATAGTCATCTGCCTAATATTTAATGCCTTTGTGAGGGAGAGTCCCGTCAGAAGAGCCTCATATTCTGATTCATTATTGGACGCCTTAAAACTAAATCTCAGAGAATATTCGATGTCGGTCCCATCTGGGACCAACACAATCAAGCAACCACCGCTCCTCGTCTTGCAAGAAGAGCCATCCATCAACAAGCTCCAAATATTATCTTATTTGGAGAAAGTGCCCTCGTCTAACACTCCATTCTTGAGCAGGAATTTCTCTTCTTCATTCTCAGCCACTACAATTCTTATTCTGGCCACACTCATCTTAGCTTTAGTCAGGCCATTACTTATTTTTTTGGATGGTTTACCAGGTTTATGAACTCTTCCGTATTGGCCTCATCCCATGTGAACTCAACTATAAAATCAGCTGAAACCTTCCCTTTCATGGTTGTTCTTAGCTGATAGGCAATATCGAATTCCCCTAACTCTATCAACCAGGCCATAAACCTACCCAATTTCTTAGGTTTATGGATGACCTATCTAAGAGGAGAGTCTATAAGGACGACCATCGTGTGAGCTTAGAAATAGGGTTTCATTTTCCTCGACACGTGTATTAAAACATAAGCTAGCTTTTCCATCTTGGGATACCTCTGTTCGTCCCCTTGAAGGGACTTGCTGTTGAAATAAACTGGCTTTTGTACCCCATCGTTGTCTCATACAATGGTTGCACTGATGACCGACTCAGATATGGCCAGGTATAAATATAGCTTCTCACCCTAAACAGGTCGAGATGATAAAAGGGGGGAGCCTAGGTAAGCCTTTAAATCCTCAAAGGCTCTTTCACACTCCTTATTCTACTCGAAGGCTTTTCTCAACACTTTGAAGAAGGGAAAACATTTGTCTATAGCCCTGGACACGGACCTATTCAACGCAGCAACTCGTCCAGTTTGCCTTTGAACGTCTTTTATGGTTTTTGGAGTCTTCATCTCTAGCAATCCTTTAATTTTTTTGGGGTTAGACTCTATCCCTCATTGATTGATTATGGACCCTAGGAACTTGCCTACCCCAACCCCGAATACACACTTTGCAGGATTGAGCTTCATTTGATGGTCTATTGTGTTGAAAGTGCGCTCGAGGTCGGCCACATGCATCTTAGCTTTCAGGATCTTGGTTAACATGTCATTAACATATATATCCATGATATTACCTGTTTGATCCTCAAACATCTTATTTACAAGCCTCTGATACGTTGCCACAACATTTTTGAGGCTGAAGGGCATGACTATGTAGAAGTATGTACCCTTGTCAGTGATGAATGAGGTCTTTTCGACATTGGTTGGGTCCATAAATATCTTATTATAGTCTGAGTAGGCATTCATAAAACTCACTAGTTCTTGCCCAGCCGTGGCATTAACCATTTGATCTATTATTAGTAGGGGAAAGTTGTCTTTCGGGCATGCCTTGTTTAAATCAGTGAAGTCAACACCCGTCCTCCACTTTCCATTAGTCTTAGGCACAATGACCGCATTCTCCAGCTATTCTGGATAGATGACCTCCTTGATGAATTCTTCCTTCTCCAACTTCTTCACTTACTCTCTTATGACTTCATATTTCTCCCAGAAGTAGATCCTTCGCCTATGTCTGATCGGCTTGGATCCTTCGTCTACATTCAATCTATAGCAGAGGATTTTCGGATAAAGTCCTGACATGTCTGAGTGACTCCAAGCAAAACTACTTTGTCTCTCCTTTAGCAGTTTGATAAAGTCTTCTTTAATTTCTTTTCTCAGGGCTCTATCAATTTAGACAGTTTTTTCTGTCTCATCCTCATTGAGGACGATGGATTTTACCTCCTTAGAGACCTCACCCTTTTTCAATTATGTCTCGTCCCTAGAGTCGTGAGTATCGATGTTGTAAGTGGTGGTGCCTCTCTTATGAGCTTCTCCCCCCTCAGCCGAGTTGAAGTAGCATTCACTCGCCTCTATTTGATCACCTTGAATTTCTCCTGTTCCATAGAGAGTCGAGAATTTTATTATTTAGTGCCTCAAATTATTTGAGGGCTACTCTTACAATTATGATGTTGTAAGTTGAATAAACATTCTCATCCATCACAAAGAAATTTATCTTCTTTGTGAGACATCTCGGCCAAGTCTCCCTTATACAGACATCCATTTCATAAATCGCAAGAGGATGGATTTTTTCTCCACTAAAGCCAATTAAAGGTTGATGATATGGGATGAGTCTCTTCTTGCTTAGTCCCAATCCTTGGAAGCACTCCCAGAACATTACATCATCCGAAATTCCACCATCGACTAATATTTTAGGAACCTCCTACCCATGAGCTCTTGTTATGATCACCAGAGAGTCATCATGGGGGGCTAAGATCCCTTTGAAGTCCAACCTCGAGAACCCTATTACCAAGGTGTTCATGTCAACTTTCTTCCTTTTACCCGACTAGGAATTGATTGTAGCCGAGTTTACAACTTCGCTCTTTGGGATAGCCTTTGCCTCTAAAACATGGGCTTTAGGTCGGTTATATCTTTATCGCCACTTGCTATACCACCGCATATCATTTTCACTCCATGAGAAATTGAATGTAGTTGACCTTTGGGATCAATTTTCTTCAGTGGGAGGTCAGGGTCGACCTCATCATCATCTGAGGCATCATCATCCTTATCTACCGGTTCATCCCGTTTACACTTGTCTTCCCGTCTCCTTCGGGTGTCTTCTCGGCTATCTCTTGCACCACTCCTATCCACGTATTTCCTGAATTTCCCTTACTTCAGTATCTTTTCTATCTCGTCTTTAAGTCAAAAACATTTGTTAGTGGTGTTGCCGTAATCCTGGTGGAACTCTCACCACTTACTTTTATCCTTCTTGTGAGGAGGGGCCTTTATCTTTTTTGGCCATCTCAAGGGTCGGTCATTTTTTATTTCATTCAGGATCATCTCTGGAGTGGCGGTCAATGGGTATAATCAACGAACGTGTCATTCACTGACCTCTTATTGTCTCCCTCCCTTATAATTTTGGGATTTACTTCCACCTATTTCTTTTTCATAATCTCCTATGGCCGCCATGGCCTCCTCTGCGTTCATGAATTTCTTGATCGTAGCCAGGAGTTCTGCCATAGGCTTTAAAGGATTTTCAGCCAACTTTCGTAGGAGATTTCCCTTTTATAATCATCCCATCAGGGCGATCATCACAATACTTTCATAATAGTCTTCCACCTCCAAGTTTTCTTTATTGAAGCAAGCTATGTAGTCTTTCAGAGATGTATTTTTCCCCTGTTTGACATATAACAAATGGGTGATCTTATTTTGGGGCTTCACTCTGAAATAAAATTTATTTATGAACCTCTCGGCCAATTGCTTGAAATTCTCGCTAGAGTTATTTGGGAGAGAAGTGTTCCACACATGCGCAACACCAATCTGAGTGCTTGAGAAGGCCCGACATCTCATCGAATTAGAGATTAAAAAGATGTCTGGATTCGATTGGTACATTTCCATATGGCGGACTGGATTAGTCCTTCCAACATATTTTCAGGTGACAATCAACGGCTTGAATTTATCCCGAGTTTGGTAGCTTACTATTCTAGCTACGAACGGTTTTCCTTCCATGTAACGCATATGTAGAGGGTCTCGTCTCTTCAAGATGTCGCCAATCTTGTCTTCAAGACTCTGAATAGAACTGTTCCATGGCTTGTTGGATGCAGCTGCAACATCTACCTCGACCCCAACGACATTATCATCGGCCCCTTCTCTGTTAGCCAATCATTGTACCGGTTCTTTAGCAACCGTCCTCTGACAACTATTGACTTCTCTTTTCTCCTCGTCTCGGCCATAGGGAGGTCGATGAACAACTCATTCACCATTTCTTCTTAAACCAGCTATACTTCGAGAAATGGAGAGTCGATCTCTCAAATCACCTATCGAGCCAAGTATATTAAAGGTAGATCCTCTACCGAGCCTGTCTAGCGCTGAGGCATATGGTTGGCCTTCTCGGCTCGGCCTGGCATTATTTCCCCTACTGACTTTAATTGGGCGCACAGTATCCCTTGATATTTCATAGGGTTCCTAACATTCCACATCATCATCATCATCATCATCATCATCATCATCATCATCATCATCACATGGGACATCTTGAGACTCTCGACCTTGCCTCCCTAGGCGTAATTGCCTTGGGTCAGCTATATCCCTTCGACTCTATTGTTGCACTGCCTCTTTATATGAGGACGAGGGTGGTCTTGCTGCCACCAAATTACCACCCTCCTTGGCATCCCGAATTATCATCTCTGCTACTGAGCTAGTGGGCCTAGTCAGTATGTTTTGGCTGAAAGTAGCTAGTTGCTCCTGCATCTTTATCTGGCTGGAGCGTAGCGCCGTCGCGACTTGAGCCATCTCTGACTGAGGAGGTGCTTAGTTGGAACTGGGACCAACACTTAGAGGAAATTCTGAAGCCATTGAATTCGGTGAATGAAAAGAACAAGAGTTGCCCTTAAAGATCTAAATCATCTAAAATAAAGCTTAAACAACCCAAACCAGAGCTACTTCAATGGTGGTCTAAGCCCAGCCAAATGTGGGGTTAGATTACCACCATAGAATTCGGTGGGGAGTAAGCTGTAAATGAGAGGAAGAAGATGCTGATCTCATTCCCACAGACAATGCTAAAACTGATGGTGCTAAATATATTACCACCAAGTAATATAGCTTAAACTCAATCCAGATTAACCTTAGAGGAGTAACAATGGTGGAAATCAGACATGTGTAAGTAAAGAAGGAGATGAGGCAATGGAGAGAAAGATTATAAAATAAATGGTTCAACCATCTGGCCTACTCCACTGTGTATGATTGTGTGAACTTCACTATGAAACGGGCTCTAATGGCCTTATTATATAGTTCACTCAACTTTCTCTCTCTACTGTGAGTGCAATAGAGTATTAGTTAGGGTTTTCAATTATCGATCCTTTACATTGTTGAATAAGACAAGCTTATATAGTACTTGGGTGGTCTAGTGCCCCACCCAAGGATGTAGTAAGAGTGTACAATATAAATTATCCAATGAGGTTAGGCCACCTGTGGTTATTACATGTAGATCATGATGAAGTAAATATTCCCCCCACTTACATATGTGATTCGATTATACCTGTCTATCCACATGGATTGGCCATGATGGAGTATTATCTCACATGTGATGGAGATGTCGTCTGGAAGAGTCTCGTCCAGGCTGAGTATGAGACCACCAAAGACCTGTTTGATCATAGATTGGGGAGTGTAGAATGTGGTCTCAGTCGAGTAGTGACACATATGAGACGAGCCTAGGAGACGAGACCTAAAATGTACATGGCTGTTGGAGGTCTCGGCCTGAAAGGATGGACGAGACCGAGACTATTAGAACTAGACTCTTCATTAAAAGTGTGCTTTGCAAGGTTGTCAAGGCCGAGTATGTCCAAGGCTAGGACGAGGCTACACTTGGGTATATCAAAAGAATACTAGTTCTGGTATCATTTTGGCAGAGTAACAGTATTATTTGAGTTTTCTTTTTGTTCTTAACCTTACTAAAGGGTCCTATTTATAGGTATATACTAGGGATGATTGGCGTTTTAGGCTCCAAAAATGAGAGAGAACTTAGGGACAAAGTCTTCAATGTAACTTTTGTCCTTATTCGTCTATTAGCCGCATGTCACCTCTGACAGGAGACACTTGGTGTACACCAAAGTCAAAAAGTGAATATGTCAGCTAATATATGCCAAAATATATGATTTGGTGAATATTATACAAATGGTAACTTGTTGTACAAACTTTTATGAAAACATGTGAGTGGCCTTGAGGGCCACTCGCTGATGGTCATTTAAAAAATGCTCTTGTGTGCAGCCTCTTGGCTACTCACTTATTTATTCTAAATATAGGCCGTATGAGTGCTTGAGTGACCCCTAGAGTCCCTCTACTTGTATTCTCTCTATATTAAAGTGTTAAGTGGTTGAGCTTTGGATTTTCCCAATGAGCCTTGTCTCTTAGCCACCAAACTAAAACTCCCAGGAGATCATAACTGGCCAACTTGAGCCCTGCTTGCTCAACTAAGGCTACCAACACAACAAAATAATCATTAGTAATTCATTAGTGATATCATAACAATCTTAGGGATGGGGCCACTCGTGGTGTATCCCCTCTCCCTAAGTCATTTCTGAGTGGAATTTGTTTTTTTGGGGTGGGGTGGATAGGAATGGATCCACTCTTAGTGGATCCCCACGCCCTGATTCGTTCCTTGATAGAAATTTAGGGGGATGAATCCCCTCGTAGTAGATCCCCTCACCCTAAGACACTTTATGCAATATTAACCTTGGGGAGTGGGGCCACGACACAAGGGCACCCTCATCCTATGTTATTGTATACTATCAATCTTGGATAGTAGGGTCACTCAAGGTGGATTCCTTTATGACACCTTGACTATTTAAATATCGGGTGATCATTCCTCTATTAAAATAAAATAGGAATCTCATTTGGTTCATTCTTAGCATCACTGGTGAAACATTTTAAATTACTAACCACCTAAGTTAAATAAGCTGGTGCCAAATTTTATCTTTCATTAAAAGACGATAAGTAAAACTTAAACTAATGCGAAAATAAAATTTAACCAAACCATTAACACAAATAAGGAAGTCTAAACATCATATAATAAAAAAACAAACATCAAATAAACCATCTGTAGATGGGGCTTGAAGGTAATTTTGAGATTAGAGGTAATTCCACATTAGCAACAGTGTTTTGGGGATTAAGGCACCGAGGTAGCTCAAGCGTGGCATCTCAGCGTGGCAGCTCAAGCGTAGCAGCTCATACTTTAGCTTATTGTGTTAGCCAGCCATATTGTATTTTTGTTTATATTGACTATGAGCTATAACGGTTGTTATTATGTAACGCGAATAATAATGAGTTTTAGTGTGAGGCCAAACGGTACTCGCGAGAGACTAGGCTTGGCAGGGCCTGGGAGAGCTTTCATACTCTATCGAATGACCTCGTCGTGAGAACTTTAGAGGGACTTGGTTTGGAGGATTGAGAAGTGAGGCAGCGTTGGGGCTTGTCCTGACCATCTTAGATACACCTGGTAAAACTTCGAAGAACCCTGACCATGGAACCTCGGGCGGAGCAGCTTGGAGTTCCATCGTGCGTTGAGTTGTGAACCAAACAACCCTCTACTTAATGTCGCATCTACTATAGGTGATATCACTAGCCAGCTAAACAATGTCAGACATGCACTTGAGTAAACCATCGTGGTATTTGGGGATGTCAGGTGGTTGGTGAGCCACCTCTGTCACAACATCCCCCTGATGCACAGTGGTTAGGCAAAAGGCATGTCTTGGCATTTAATGTTTATGATGTTGAGACAACTAGTGCATTGCCGCGACTAAGGGGAAATGGTCTTTCCTAGTTCTCGCATTGAGTTTTCGGTAATCAATGCAAACGCGCCACTCGATGGTGGTACTTTGGGGAACTAACTCTCCCTTAGCATTCTCAATCACTGTCATGCCCAACTTCTTCGGGACGACTTGAATAGGGCTCACCCACTTGCTATTCGAGATTGGGTAGATAATCCCGGCATCCAATAAATTGATAATTTCGGTTCTCACTACTTCTTTCATATTAGGGTTCATCCTTCTTTGCATTTCTCTTGAGGGATTGATATCCTCTTCGAGATGGATCTTGTGAGTGCAAATCAAAGAACTTATCCCTTTCAAATTAGCAATGCACCAACCAAAGGCACCTTGGTGCTTCCTCAGAATCTTTAACAACTTACCCTCCTGCTCTTCATCTAGGCTAGAGGAGACAACAACAGGAAATGTCTCATCCTCTCCTAGGTATGCATATTTAATGTAGGAGGGGAGTTTCTTTAACTCGAGGGTTGGAAATTTTTCGATGGAGGGAACCATGCGTGTATCCCTCGGTGGTAACTCCTCGAATCTAGAAACCCAACTTACATCTCTCGCGTCCTCGTTCGACGCTTTCTCATCAAATAACTTTCTCAACTCCTCAACCTCCCTCTCGAATGTGGTGTAAGTCCCCTCACTCTCGTGACTCGACACTAAACAGGACCCTAAGGCGTATCCACAATAAGTTTCCTCGAAATAATCCTCTACGATCTCGTCTATTAGGCTCATCGCGTGAAGATCATCTTCTTCCCCCGTCTGTTGGGCGATGCGGAAGATGTTAGTCTCTAAAGTCATGTTCCCAAAAGTGAGTTGCATTCACCCATTCCGAGTATTGATGATGGCGTTAGCTGTAGCTAAGAATAGGTGCCCAAGAATGATGGGAACATGGTTGCTCGAGGTGAAGGAGGGCTCCGTGTCCCACATGACAAAGTCTACCGGGAAGTAGAAAGTGTCAACTTGGACGATCACGTCCTCAACAATGCCTCGTGGGATCTTCACGGTTCGATCCACTAATTGGAGAGTGACCTTTGTGGGCTTGAGGTCGCCCAAATCAAGTTGCTTATATATAGCGTAAGGGAGGATATTGACACTTGCTCCTAAATCAAGTAAGGCTTTCTCAATTTTATTTTCTCCAATGATGCAGGAAATGGTCGGTGCACCGGGATCTTTGAACTTAGGTGGGAGATCATTGAGTAGGATGGAGCTCACGTTCTGTTCTAGGAAGACGTTTTTCTTTACCTTCATCCTCCTTTTTACCATCAATAAGTCTTTGATGATTTTTGCATAAGCTGGAATTTGTTTAATAGCATCGAGTAAAGGTAAATTCAGCTTCACTTGCTTTTGCACGTCTAGCACTTCATCACAGGGATTTATTTTATGGGAAGGAATCAACCTTTGAGGAAAAGGTGCCGCGGTGGGTGGTTTCACTACTACCTCGGGCTCACTAGTGTCCTCTTTCTCACTCTCATTCAAGGGGACATCTTCGGCCTCTTTCGTGCTGGGCGAAATCTCCTTGTCTTTGGTAGCATCATGTGAGGGAGGTGATAAATCAACGACTCTCCCACTAATAAGAGTGGTCATAGGTTGACATTGCTCCTGATGTTCTGTCGAGGTGGAGCTAACACTAGTTTGACCTTGGGGCGGTCTTTGGCCCTGGGCAGGAAACTTTCCCTTCTTTTGGATACTCAACGATGATTGCAACTGTGAGATGTTCGCATTCATGTCGTTCATCATGCACTCATGCCTAGCATTAGTTGCAGTCTGGTTATTGATAAATTGATTTATCGTATCCTCGAGACTTCTCCGCAGTGGAGGGATATATTATCCTTGAGGTGGTGGTGCTTGTACATGTCCTTGCATGTGTGGAGCTTATTGAAAATGTAGTGGTGAAGGAGGGGCAACATGTGAATTAGGATTCATCGCAGCATGTTGTTGCCCATAGATAAAACCAGGGTGGGTTTTCCATGAAGGGTTGTAAGAATTACCGTGCGGGGCACTGAAATTACCCTTAAAACCTCCTATGCCACTGACTTTCTGTTGAAGCATCACTTTGTAGGCGGGTATAGTCAGGCATTCCTCAGTTGAATGACCCGCCTCACAAATCGCACACACCTTCTCAACAGGGTTTGGGATGGATCCAGTTGGTCCTCTTACCAATACCTCATGTACGTCTTGCAGTCCTTTCTCAAGCATATCGAGTCGACGATCCGCTGTAGAATTTTTTTCTACATAAAATAGGCCAGACGCCGATAGAGTGGTGGTCACTTGACAACTTCGATTTTGAGCATTAGGGTTAGATGTATCCTAGGATTGGGTAGTCTCGGTGATATACCTCAGGTGAAGCTCAACATAGTGGGCATCTAAGTCGACAAACGGACCACTACCCATGGTCTCAACGAGTTGCTTGGAGTTAATGTTCAACTTATTATGGATGAAGGAGATGGTTTGCATTTTATCAAAACCATGATGGGCACATGAGGAAATTAACTCATTGAAACGCTCGTAGCATCGTTCGAATGACTCATTTTCTAATTGTCAGAATGTCTGAATTTGAGCCTAGATGGAATTCGTTTGATGTGGAGGAAAGAACTTCTTGAGAAATTTGGATTGTAATTTGTTCCATGATGAAATTGAATTTGGAGGTAAATACCATAGCCATGATTTAACCTTATCCTTTATCAAGAATGGAAAGAGTTTGAGGCAGATCACATCTTTTGTGCAAGTTTGATTACTAAAAGACTCGCATGCCTCCTCAAATTCCATGATGTGGGAATATGCCTTTTTTGAATCCATTCTATGGTAAGTGGGAAGTATCTGGATCATCCCATTTCTGAAGCAAAACTGTCCCGCATTGTATGGAAGTAAAATACATACCGAAGTGACAGTGCGCTCGAGATATAAGACGTCTCTCAAAGGGCGGTATGGGGCCTCTCCCTCGTCGACAACTGCACTACTGTGTTGTGACACGTCTCTCTTACTCAAAGATTCGGTATCCTCAATTGGTATAACAGGATTTCTCTCTGAAGTGTGTCCTAAGAAGGAAAAAGGCGTGTTATTAAAGATTGAGTGTGACGGTGTAGGAGGTGGAACCCAGAACTGTGGAGCATTTGGAGTGTGAGGGCTATCAGGATCGTACTCAACTATTGGATTTTTGTGAATGTGGGTTGGAGTATTATGGGGAGTTGGAGTGAGTTCAGAATTTTGCATTAATAGCTTATGAGATATAGTGATGAATCTTTTTGTGCCTTTTGATTTTTTTTTTTATGTTTTTTGGATTTTTTTTGAAATTTTTTTGGTCAAAGATTTAGATTGACTCGATCTAATCCTAAGTCTACCTAATTCCCCGGCAACGGCGCCAAAAACTTGACGCGACTAAAAATGTGTCTCAGAAGTGCGTACTCTTTAGGCTCAAGTGAAAGCCTGTCGCTCAAGTAATAATCCGATAACTCGGGTATCGATCCTCAGGGAAATAGGGCAATGGAATTGTAACGACGTTGGATAGACGAAGAAATCCTAACTCTGACTCTAAAAAGAAAGGAAACGATGATTTGGTTTGAGAATTGGTAACAACTAAATGATATTTTGAAATAATTAACTAATGAACTAATGAATGAATGACATGAAATTACTCTAAATTACCGATGAAGAATGATTTAAAACTTTAAACTATATGATGAGAAAACAGGACGGGAATACAATCCCCCAACCCTAGTGTATTGATGATATAAAACTTATCGTAAATTTAAATGATTAATTAGACCCATAATTTAGTACTCCCAAGCATTATGTATATGAGGTTCAAGCCCGCATCATACGTAATTTGAGGACGAGTAAATCGATATTTAAATAGTTACACTTGAATTGTATTCTAAAGCCTCCCGGTTAATCGGAAGCAAACGAGATCTGAACATCTATAATTGTCGTATTTCTATGCAATACGGTCATAATCAAAGCAACTAATTTAGAGGATTAATTTTATGTACATATAACTATCACATCAGGTTGGGTTCATGCATCCCGACCTTAAAAATCTAGCCGGACATATGAAAAGTTGAAACAACATGATATGAAGGAATGCAAACATTTTTATTGAGTAATGAAGATGAAGAAAGATGAAATTATAAGTAAACAAACAACTAGAACAAAGATTGAAACAGAAATTGGAATACTTGTACTTGAGTTGCAACTTGAAAATAACTAGGGTTGTTTGTTCTTCTCATTCTAAATGAATTCCAAAGCTTCCTTCAGGAATTAGAAAACCTCCCCCACGTTTGGGAGGAGTTTACCATTTATTATCTATGAAAAACCAGAGTTTGAACCAACTAGGACTCTATTTTTATAAGTGGATAAATCCAAAAATTCGATAACATAACCAATGTAGGTAAATGGTTCGGTTCGGTTCCATTTTTTGTGGCCTTTACCGAAAACTCTTCGAACATGGGATCAATTCGTTATTTGCCAACTTCGGTTCTGTTCCATCTTTTCATCCCTTCACAGGAAGTTTATGGAAGGTGGATTCGGTTCATTTTTCCCTTGATTCATTTCGGTTCGCTTTTTCCATCCTTTACAGAAGCTTTGCCCATGAGGGATTCTGTTCATTTTTCCTCCCTAGGGTTCGGTTCCCTTTTGTCAGTCTTTGTAGAAACCTTGCTTTCTTGTGTTTCCTTGGATCTTTTGGTATGGAACTTGGTTTATAATACCGAACACCTGCAAAGTAGATGACGAACACACGAAACTCGACGTACTCATTAGAAACTTTCCATTATCAAAGATACGATATAATCTACTTGAATTACATTACGCGCAGCGATAAAACCTTCTAAATTACGGGGATAAATGGGAAGAATTTATGCCTAATCAAACCCCCCTAACTTAGAACGTTGATCGTCCCGAGCAATGTAAAAGAATCACAATAAGGTCTAGCTCGTAAAAGGGATAGGATACCTCTTTTGCGGGTACACGACTGCATTTAGCGTATGCAACAAGACTTTAAACCCCTAGGTTACACTAGTAGGACGAGTGGTGTCTCATGAGGATTTGCAGAGAATATACCCACAAAATTCGACTCAAATAAACTACAAAATACACAAAAACTGTATTATTCAAACTTTCCCAGAAAATAGTCATCATCAAGTCATGCTCAATAGTCTCAAATCATAGTGCGTGTGTGTGGAGCCGAAAGTTTAACCGCCAATTTCCACCAATTGATCATTACGTCACTTACCCAAAAATTCGTTTTGATTTCAAATTCTCACGGAATGCTCTCACAAATGAATCTCTCGGATTATGGCTATTCTCTCGGTTTACGTGATAAAAAGAGTAAATATAATGGACGCAAAGTCACGCACATAAGTAGAAAGACGAATATTTATGGTGAATAGATCTCATCAACGGATTACGATTTTAAAAAATGAGAACATTGCCTCTTATCCACGCATTATCTCTTTAATTATCTTTTGGTGTATTAGCTCTCCACGCAGTAACCAATTTCGCAATTTGGACTCAGTTAGGACTTTTTCGGGCTTTAAGGTATATTGGGTAAAATGAAAATGGTAGGGAAGGTTGGAATTGAAAAAGTCATTTATGATGTCCATTTGTGCTTTTTCCGGGCTATTGCTCGTTTTTTTCTTCTTTTTCTCTATTTTTTTTCACTTCTTTTCTTTTCTTGCTATTTTTTCTGAGCATAACTAATTTTTTTTCTTGCCCCTTTTTATGCACTTTTCGGACTTTATTCGATAAATATTCGATTTTCACAATTCCAAGCTTTTTGGGTTTCAAACGAAAGAAAAAATTATTCGTCTCAATTTGGATTACAACAGGGATAAATTTTTCGTTACTTTTTCTGTCGAATATTTTTGGGTGACAAACGAGGGCCTACTTCATTGTCCGAATTACTTATTAACTTATCATATGCGTTTCGAGATGAATTTAATTTAGAGATTTGTAGCATGCTTTTCGAGGCAACATCACACACATTTTTCATAACTGATCAAAATGAAAAAATGGAGATCATCAATGACTTATTTGGCGCTGAAAAGAACTTTGAGTTAACAATTAACTCGAATTGATTTAAAAACTCAAAAAGATCGATAGGCTCGAAATCTCACCAGGTTTGTTAATCTCCACATTTATTCGTTAAGTCGTCAATTTTCGCACAATTTCCATCTTTGGTCAATTTCGGCTTAGTGCATTGGGTTTTTACAATTTGAGACTTTAAACCGACTTTTAATGATATTTTTGAAAAATTTGAATTCCAATTTTTATTTATTTTGAACAAAAATATTTTTGGATTTTTCAAAATTTTATGATTTTTTTTGAGATTTTTGGGCATTTTTGAAAATTTGTGAAGTTTAAGAAATATGCACTTGGACCCCCCTAACTTAGACTTTTGCATTGTCCTCACGCAAAAAGGACTAAAATCTAACTCAAAGTGAATTAAAAGTGTGGAAGAATAAAACAAGCAAATGAAACCGAAATGCAGCTTTTATAAATAGAAAGAACAACTGTGTGACATAGGATAAGGGAAATCATACAAGCAACACTGAGTAAACAATCATTTCACGCATACACAACTAACAAACATAGCAGAAACAGGCATGGGCTTTATTGAGGGGGCTGATTGGAGGGACGGGTGCACGCGGATCATAAGGATCATAAAAGAAAGATGGTGGGGGACCGCCTAAGTTTAGCTCATAGAGGCGGGCTTGGAGTTGGTGCATCATCCTTGTGTCTCTCCGATAAGCCTCTTGGTCTCGACGATAGGCGGCTTGATCTTGGTTGTATTGGGTGATGAACCCGTCCAAACGGGATTCCATCGCTGCCAGCCGGTTATCGAAATTAGCACTCGAGGGCTCAAAATTCGAGTCATCATCTTCATTGATCCGGCTGAGGGATTCGGTTCGATTCCATCTGTGACAGAACCCCTTATTTCAGTATGTTTCTCAAGAATCCTATGCTCCCACTTTTTTAAACTCTTGCACTTATTCTCCCACTTGAATTCCTCGATGCCCTCATGAATAACGTGTTGGAATGCGTGATCTAACCCCTATCCTTACGTAACTTACCTACGGACTCACCCTAATCTAACGAAGCCTAACTACTATACACAAGAATTCACCCCATACGCGTCGAGGGTGCGACGAACTCACTGTAGCAGCTCACTCTACCCCGTAAACAGGGTCCGATAACCAGACGGTGTCTACTTCTTCCACACACGCCTCTAGATATGGCTTTAGGCGTTGTCCGTTTACTTTGAATGTATTTCCCCCTTTCAAATCTTCTAACTCAACAACTCCGTGAGGGAAAATATTCTTCACAATGAATGGGCCAGACCATCTTGACTGTAACTTGCCCGAAAAGAGATGAAGTCGAGAGTTATAAAGAATAACTTTTTGCCAGGGAAGAAACTCTTTGCGTTGAATGATGCTATCGTGAGCGAGTTTCATCCTTTCTTTGAAGATTTTAGCGTTCTCATACGCATCATTGCGTATCTCTTCTAACTCATTTATTTGAAGCTTGCGAGCTTCACCGACCTTATCCATGGCATAGTTTAACTCCTTAATTTCCCAATACGCCTTGTGCTCTAATTCCACGAGAAGATGGCATGGTTTACCATACACAAAGCGGAAAGGGGACATGCTGAGCGAATTTTTATATGCAGTACGATAGGCCCATAGCGAATCGTTCAATCTAAGTGACCAATCTTTTCGGGTAGGATTGACTGTCTTTTCGAGAATGTTCTTGATTTCCCATTCGTTTATGGATGATAAGTCGTTCCAACCTTGTGAATGACAGAGCTTCACGAATGGCCTATTGCAAAAGTGCTTGCCATTATCACTAATTATCGCTTTCGATGCACCGAAGTGGGAAAGTATGTGTTCCTGCAGGAACTTAATCACCACTTTGTTGTCATTTGTCTTGGTAGTTATAGCTTCCACCCATTTAGAAATGTAGTCTACCGCGATAAGGATGTATAGAAAACCAAAGGACTGGGGGAAAGGGCCCATGAAGTCAATACCCCAATAGTCGAAGATCTCAATAATGAGTATAGGGGTAAGAGGCATCATGTCTCGTCAGGTAATAGCTCCCATCCGTTGGCACCTATTGCAGGATTTACAAGCATCGTTCACATCCCGAAATATTATGGGCCAATAGAGGCCGTATTGCAGAATTTTAGCGGCCATCTTTTTTGTCGAAAAGTGGCCCCCATAAGCTTTCGAATGACAAAATTGGATGACTTTTGGAGTCTCCTCATCCGGTACGCATCATCGGATGATTTGGTCGGCGCAATATTTAAACAAGAAGGGGTCGTCGTAGAAAAACATGCGCGACCAAGTAATAAACCTCTTCTTATCTTGCGATGTCCAGTCGGGAGGGACGACTACCGTGACAAGGTAGTTCACTATATCCACAAACCAGGGCAAAGAAGAGGTAGCAAAAAGTTGCTCATACAAAAAGTATTCATCTATGGGTATGGGATCACTAGGTACGTCGGACGAAAGCCGTGATAAGTGGTCGACAATGACGTTTTCTACTCCTTTCTTATCTTTAATGGAGAGATTAAACTCTTGTAGGAGTAGGATACACCTTATGAGGTGCGACTTTACATCTTTCTTTGTAAGTAGGTATTTCAATGCCGCGTGGTCGGTGAAGTAAGTAATGGAGGTATTTCAATGCCGCGTGGTCGGTGAAGTAAGTAATGGGAGAACCGATAAGGTAGGATCAAAATTTGATAAGTGCAAAGACTACCACTAGCAACTCCTTCTCGGTAGTGGACTAATTGAGTTGTGGTCCGACAAGGGTCCGGCTAGCGTAGTATATGACATGAGCCTGTTTGTCTTTTCTTTGGCCCAAAACAGCACCTATTGCATAATCGCTAGCACCACACTTAAGTTTGAATGGTAAAGACCAATCTGGAACTTGCATGATGGGAGCGGACACAAGCATGGTTTTTAGTTTTTCAAAAGCTCTTTGGCATGCTTCCGTCCACTCAAATGGGTTGTCCTTCATAAGTAGGTTGCTTAAGGGTCTAGCGATGGCGCTAAAGTACTTAATGAACCTTCAATAAAACCCTGCATGGCCCAAGAAGGAGCGCAAGTCTTTGAGCGATTTTTGTGGGGGTAGATCGGCTATGACATCTATCTTAGCTCTATCAACTTCTATCCACTTGGATGAAACTATGAGGCCAAGAACTATTCCCTCGGTGACCATGAAGTGTCATTTCTCCCAATTCAGCACTAAGTTCTTTTCCACACACCGGGAAAGTACGGGCGCCCAAGAATGATGGGAACATGGTTGCTCGAGGTGAAGGAGGGCTCCGTGTCCCACATGACAAAGTCTACCGGGAAGTAAAAAGTGTCAACTTGGATGATCACGTCCTCAACAATGCCTCGTGGGATCTTCACGGTTCGATTCGCTAATTAGGGAGTGACCTTTGTGGGCTTGAGGTCGCCTAAATCAAGTGGCCAATATATAGCGTAAGGGAGGATATTGACACTTGCTCCCAAATCAAGTAAGGCTTTCTCAATTTTATTTTCTCCAATGATGCAGGAAATGGTGGGTGCACCGGTATCTTTGAACTTAGGTGAGAGATCATTGAGTAGGATGGAGCTCACGTTCTGTGCTAGGAAGACATTTTTCTTTACCTTCATCCTCCTTTTTACCATCAATAAGTCTTTGATGACTTTTGCATAAGCTGGAATTTGTTTAATAGCATCGAGGAAAGGTAAATTCAGCTTCACTTGCTTTTGCACGTCTAGCACTTCATCACGGGGGTTCCTTTATGGGAAGGAATCAACCTTTGAGGAAACGGTGCCGCGGTGGGTGGTTTCACTACTACCTCGGGCTCACTAGTGTCCTCCTTCTCACTCTCATTCAAGGGGACATCTTCGGCCTCTTTCGTTCTGGGCGAAATCTCCTTGTCTTTGGTAGCATCATGTGAGGGAGGTGATAAATCAACGACTCTCCCACTACTAAGAGTAGTCATAGGTTGACATTGCTCCTGATGTTCTGTCGAGGTGGAGCTAACACTAGTTTGACCTTGGGGCGGTCTTTGGCCCTGGGCATGAAACTTTCCCTGCTCTTGGATACTCAACGATGATTGCAACTGTGAGATGTTCGCATTCATGTCGTTCATCATGCACTCATGCCTAGCATTAGTTGCAGTCTGGTTATTGATAAATTGATTTATCGTATCCTCGAGACTTCTCCGCGGTGGAGGGATATATGATCCTTGAGGTGGTGGTGCTTGTACATGTCCTTGCATGTGTGGAGCTTGTTGAAAATGCAGTGGTGGAGGAGGGGCAACATGTGAATTAGGATTCATCGCACCATGTTGTTTCCCATAGCTAAAACTAGGGTGGTTTTTCCATGAAGGGTTGTAAGAATTCCCGTGCGGGGCACCGAAATTACCCTTAAAACCTCCTATGCCACTGACTTTCTCTTGAAGCATCACTTTGTAGGCGGTTATAGTCGGGCATTCCTCAGTTGAATGACCCGCCTCACAAATCGCACACACCTTCTCAACAGGGTTTGGGATGGATCCAGTTGGTCCTCTTCCCAATACCTCATGTACGTCTTGCAGTCCTTTCTCAAGCATATCGAGTCGACGATCCGCTGTAGAATTTTTTTCTACATAAAATAGGCCAGACGCCGATAGAGTGGTGGTCACTTGACAACTTCGATTTTGAGCATTAGGGTTAGATGTATCCTAGGATTGGGTAGTCTCGGTGATATACCTCAGGTGAAGCTCAACATAGTGGGCATCTAAGTCGACAAACGGACCACTACCCATGGTCTCAACGAGTTGCTTGGAGTTAATGTTCAACTTATTATGGATGAAGGAGATGGTTTGCATTTTATCAAAACCATGATGGGCACATGAGGCAATTAACTCATTGAAACGCTCATAACATCGTTAGAATGACTCATTTTCTAATTGTCAAAATGTTTAAATTTGAGCATTGATGGAATTCGTTCGATGTGGAGGAAAGAACTTCTTGAGAAATTTGGATTGTAATTCATTCCATGATGAAATTGAATTTGGAGGTAAAGACCATAGCCATGATTTATCCTTATCCTTTAGCAAGAATGGGAAGAGTTTGAGGCAGAGCACATCTTTTGTGCAAGTTTGATTACTAAAAGACTCGCACGCCTCCTCAAATTCCATGATGTGGGCATATGGCTTTTCTGAATCCATTTTATGGTAAGTGGGAAGTATCTGGATCATCCCATTTCTGAAGCAAAACTGTCCCGCATTGTACGGAAGTAAAATGCATACTGGAGTGACAGTGCGCTCGGGATATAAGACGTCTCTCAAAGGGCGGTATGGGGCCTCTCCCTCGTCGACAGCTGCACTACCGTGTTGTGACATGTCTCTCTTACTCAAAGATTCGGTATCCTCAATTGGTATAACAGGATTGCTCTCTGAAGTGTGTCCTAAGAAGGAAAAAGGCGTGTTATTAAAGATTGAGTGTGACGGTGTAGGAGGTGGAACCCAGAACTGTGGAGCATTTGGAGTGTGAGGGCTATCAGGATCGTACTCAACTATTGGATTTTTGTGAATGTGGGTTGGAGTATTATGGGGAGTTGGAGTGAGTTCAGAATTTTGCATTAATAGCTTATGAGATATAGTGATGAATCTTTTTGTGCCTTTTGATTTTTTTTTTTATGTTTTTTGGATTTTTTTTGAAATTTTTTTGGTCAAAGATTTAGATTGACTCGATCTAATCCTAAGTCTACCTAATTCCCCGGCAACGGCGCCAAAAACTTGACGCGACTAAAAAAGTGTCTCAGAAGTGCGTACTCTTTAGGCTCAAGTGCAAGCCTGTCGCTTAAGTAATAATCCGATAAGTCGGGTATCGATCCTCAGGGATATAGGGCAATGGAATTGTAACGACGTTGGATAGACGAAGAAATCCTAACTCTGACTCTAAAAAGAAAGGAAAAGATGATTTGGTTTGAGAATTGGTAACAACTAAATGATATTTTGAAATAATTAACTAATGAACTAATGAATGAATGGCATGAAATTACTCTAAATTACTCTAAATTACCAATGAAGAATGATTTAAAACTTTAAACAATATGATGAGAAAACAGGACGGGAATACAATCCCCCAACCCTAGTGTATTGATGATATAAAACTAATCGTAAATTTAAATGATTAATTAGACCCAGAATTTAGTACTCCCAAGCATTACGTATATGAGGTTCAAGCCCGCATCATACGTAATTTGAGGACGAGTAAATCGGTATTTAAATAGTTACACTCGAATTGTATTCTAAAGCATCCCGGTTACTCGGAAGCAAACGAGATCTAAAGATCTACAATTGTCGTATTTCTATGCAATACGGTTATAATCAAACCAACTAATTTAGAGGATTGATTTTATGTACATACAACTATCACATCAAGTTGGGTTCATGCATCCCGACCTTGAAAATCTAGCCGGACATATGAAAAGTTGAAAACAACATGATAGGAAGGAATGCAAACATTTTTATTGAGTAATGAAGATGAAGAAAGATGAAATTATAAGTGAACAAACAACTAGAACATAGATTGAAACAGAAATTGGAATACTTGTACTTGAATTGCAACTTGAAAATAACTAGGGCTTGTTGTTCTTCTCATTATAAATGAATTACAAAGCTTCCTTCAGGAATTAGAAAACCTCCCCTACGTTTGGGAGGAGTTTACCATTTATTATCTATGAAAAACCAGAGTTTGAACCAACTAGGACTCTATTTTTACTAGTGAATAAATCCAAAAATTCGATAGCAGAACCGATCTGGGTAAATGGTTCGGTTCGGTTCCATTTTTTGTAGCCTTCACAGAAAACTCTTCGAACATGGGATCGATTCGTTATTTTCCAGCTTCGGTTCGGTTCCATCTTTTCATCCCTTCACTGGAAGTTTATCGAAGGTGGATTCGGTTCATTTTTCCCTTGATTTTGTTCGGTTCGCTTTTTCCATCCTTTACAGAAGCTTTGCCCATGAGGGATTCGATTCATTTTTCCTCCCTAGGGTTCGGTTCCCTTTTGTCAGTCTTGGCATAAACCTTGCTTTCTTGTGTTTCCTTGGATCTTTTGGTATGGAACTTGGTTTATAACACCGAACACCTGCAAAATAGATGACGAACACACGAAACTCGACGTACTCATTAGAAACTTCCCATTATCAAAGATATGATATAATCTACTTGAATTACATTGCGCGCAGTGATAAAACCTTCTAAATTACGGGGATAAATGGGAAGAATTTATGCATAATCATGCATCAGGTATTTAATATTGGTGACATAAAGTATGAGGGAGGTCTTTCACATGCATTGATGACTGAGTTGCCTCGGGGGTGGTGTGGGGTGGCTATTTAAGGACCCCAACCACCTTGAGGAAGATAGATCTTTTTTGAGAGTGCAGAAGTTATTGATAGAGATAATATACATTAGAGAGAGTTATCACAAATCAGAGAGTTTTGACTCATCCACTATTGTCATTTATTATGAAGCTTTTAATACTTGACAGATATTCTTGAGGGTATTTGGTCTTTGGATGCCTACCAAGGTGTATCTAGGGTGCTTACTTCTCTCTCCCTCTATCTGAGTTACTTCTAACTTCATTACTATCTTTTGAGTTATACGCGAGAGATTTGTGAGATCAAACTGAGTCTATCTTCACTGAGGTGTGTTCGCATGTCTTGTGGCTAATCAATAGTGTTTCTACTTAACTTATCATTACTATACTCAAAAGGGTTTACGCCTCCATCTTATCTAAACCACCCTCTTACATTTGGCGACTCTGTTGGGGAGGCATTCTTCTAAGCGAGGAGTATGATGCAAGATAACGTTAATCGAAGTCTCAACTTTGATGACATCCAACATAATGAAGAACAAGCTGTAAGAGAACTGGAGGCTATAAGGGATGGGTCTCCTCGAACAGAGGTTCCTACGGTTCAGGCGATAACAGGCGGTCCAGGGGTGACACAAGCTTCCACGAGTACAGGGTTGGAACCCGCTCAGGTGGCACTCCTCATGAGTAAATTTTATGAGTTTTTTCAAACTCCGATAACTTTAACGATGTTGGGAGGATTTGAAGCCAATTCCTTCATAACACTAGGGGAAGCCTCGACAGCCCCACCGACTGCAGGTGTAACGGGAATAGTCCGAACGAGTATACCCTCTGGTCTGAAACCAGCCATGGGAACCTCAGGAGTATCAACGGCCCCAACTATGACAATTGTGCCAGCTCCAACGGGCACTCAACCCATGGTTTCGTTGGTTGGTGCCCCAATAGCATCACCCATGGAGGAAATGAGGTAGGAGATATAGAAAGAGATGCTGATATTCATGTAGGCCTCCTCGTAATCTACCGATGAGGTAGCTTCGGTATATGATGACTTTCGAACACCTTACCCCCAAGAATACAATGATGAGCCCTATCCAAAAGACTATATTCCTCCTATTTTTGAAAAATACACAGGAAAAAGGGGGAATCCGAAGGAGCATATTAAGCGCTTTGTTAAACAATTGGGGGCGCATTGCAATAATAAGAAGCTTAGATTGAGGGAGTTTTCAAAATCCTTAATCGATAAAGCATATACCTAGTATTCTCACTTAGCTCCTAAGAGTGTTTTTACGTGGGAGGAGATGCACGTATTATTTGTCTAGAAATTCTTTATGGCAGAGGACGAGTTTACTTTGACCCAACTGGGGAGGGAGATGCAACAACCTGGGGAAGACGTGGTGGCATACATTCGAAGGTTCAGCGAAAGATCCCTCGACGTAAGGGAGGAGGCCAAAGAGTCCAAGTTATTACAAATCTGCACTAAGGGGCTGCTTCCTGAGTACATTTGCCATCTTATCAATGAGAAATGCGAGGGGACTTTTTCGGCGTTCTTAAGAGCGGTAAGAAATATCTTCTTGGTGGTATGACCAATCCGTTGGTGGTGCCCATGATGTTTAGGCAGTCGATACAACTTGTGTGTGTGTGTGGGGGGGGGGGGGAGGTCTCAGCCCCCACGGTAGGGTACACCGAGGGAGGATATGGGGACAAGGTGCCAAAGAAGGATAATAAGAGGAAGTTTGGAAGAGACAGGGAGGATTCACCACCATTGCCTTATACAATAGAGGATGCTGTTAGCTGTTACAACTCAATGGTCCAAGGAGGAAAGGTCTACGAACCAAAGGGCATTCCCGTTGGGGAACCTGATGCGGTAACCAGGGCAGATCCCAAGTATAGCCAGGTCCATCGAAAGATCCAGCACCCAACAGAGAATTGTTTCACGCTGAGGAGAATCATCGACAAGTACGCAAAGGCAGGGACTTTGCAAATCCCTTCACAGAATGTTAACAACAACCCACTCCCAACACATGGCACTAATCTGGTGGTGGCCTATGATGAGGAGGCAGAAAGAGAAGAGAGAGAGCCTACATTAAGGCAGGAGGAGTTCGAAGAAGCTCTGGAAGATTGTACGAAGGGACTGGCTAATGTAGTACTGGCCTACGATGAGGCAAGCGCCAAAGACGTGGATGACGTATACAACACTGAAGGTGAGGAAGCAGACCCAATCCTAGAGTACTACGCAGTTTCAAAATCCCCGAAATTCACCTGGTTCTTCGACCAGGTAGGGATACCTAAGGAGAGTAGGTTGGAGATAACCTAGGAAATACTTGATATTGCGAGGAATAACGTAGTCCCTTCGTTGAGATGGAAGGGACCCATGGCCAGGTTAGTGAGGAGGTTTCTGTCAGAAGTAACCTTTAGCAATGCAGATAGGGATATAAGGTTCCCTCATAATAGGCCATTATATGTGATCGCCAGTGTCAACGGAATTAGTTTGCAAGGACTCTTATAGATGGGGGAGCTTTCATCAATATCATGCCAATCAACTCCTTCCACGCAGCTAATATCCCAGAAAAGGGGGGTCCCCATGCCTTTGGTGATTTTGAGGTATGATAATCAATCTTCCAAATCCATTAGGTATGTCAATGTTGGGATTGTAATGGGAAATTTGAGTTCCCATATCAAGTTCCACGTAATAGAAAGTGCAACTTCCTATCATCTGATAATAGGAAGGGTATGGATGCACAACCAAGGGCTAGTTCCTTCAACGTACCACCAATGTGCTAAAGCAAATATCAAGGGAACAAAGGTGACCATTAGGGATACGAAGAGGCCCTTCACTGTTGAGGAAGCTCACCTGGTAGACACATCATTTTACACTGAGTTAGAGGAGGATGTACGGGTCCTAACGAGAAGAATGGAGGGAGCATGGGTTCCCTCGATTAGAGAAAGGATGGGGCCCTTGAACAAGCAGAGTAAAGAGGTTTCAAGAAGTGCAAGAGTGGTGACCAAAGAAGCTCACCAGGTGGTCCCTCGGCCCCAAAGCATCTCGAAGCAGCTCAAAGATAGGATGTGGCCCAGAGCAGATCCGATGGAATATGAGGTCCAATGATAAAGCGTCCTGAGCCGGTTCTCAGGAAAAAGAGTGGTTGAGGCTTCTAGAGAGAATAAGAGGAAGGCAATCATCGTTATCAGCAGACAATGTAAGAAGGTCATTACCGAAGAAGGAAATGTGGTATATCGATTGTAACGGTGTGAGAATGTGGCCGAAGAAACTGATAATGAGGTTGACCCGATATATGAATGCTTTTTGGTGGATCAACGGGGATAATGCATGGTGATAGACAACTCCAGCACACAAGAATTGGTGGAGGAAGTTGCTGAGGAATTATATGGCGGATCGATCAAAACCGCAGGCACAAGAACTAGAGTAGTTAAACCTGGTGAAAAAGGCGGAAGATCTAAGGCCCATCTTCATCTCGAAGGATCTCAGTAAGGAGAAATGAGAGGCATTGGTTGAGTTGATTTCGGAGTTTATAGACATTTTCACGTGGAAATACACAAAGATGGAGGGGTTGGATGAGGAAGTAAGCTGGAACAAGTTGAACGTAATGCCCTCAGCCATTCCAGTGAAATAAGCGATGAGTACGTACAAGCCTGGGCTAGATCTGAAGATCAAGGAAGAGATTCAACTCTTACTAACGGCAGGGTTCATGACACCGATATAGCACCCACTCTGGCTATCTAGCATTGTCCCAGTGGGAAAGAAAGATAAAAACCAAATAAGGATCTGTGTGGATTTCAGAGATTTGAATAGAGCTTATCCTAAAGATGAGTTCCCTCTTCCCTCCATCGATAGCCTGATAGATGCAATGGCTGGTCATGAGATGTATAGCTTAATGGATGGTTATGTAGGGTACAACCATATCAAGATGGACCCCATAGATGCAGAGAAAACAATGTTAAGAACCACGTTGGGAAACTTCATATACAAGGTGATGCCATTTGGGCTCAAGAACGCTAGGGCGACTTAACAAAGAACAATGATGGTCATTTTTCACGACTTCTTTCACAAATTTGTGGAATTTTATGTGGATGATTTGGTCATCAAATCGAGGAAGGAGGAGTCCTATCTGAGCGATTTGAGGAAAGTGTTTTCCCGTTACAGGAATTATAAATTGAAGATGAACCCACTGAAGTGTGTTTTTGGAGTAACAAGTGGGAAATTCCTAGGCTTTGTGGTTGATCGACAAAGGGTGCAGATGGACCAGGACAAACAGCGGGAGATCTTAGAAATGCCATGCCCAAGAACGGCGAAGGAGCTTAAGAGTTTCCTCGGTAAAGTCTCTTACCTTAGGTGATTTGTGCCTGGATTGTCTGAAATAACACACCCGCTGATGTAGCTATTATGAAAGAACCCAAAATTTAGGTGGGAGGATATTCACGAGGAGTCTCTCGACAGACTAAAGAAATTGCTCGTTTCACCACAGACCATGGTTGCCCCAAAGGCAGAAATACCGTTGCAGCTGTATCTCACATCCACCTCGAGGTCCGTGGGAGATTTGCTGGCACAAGAGATTGATGGGCAAGAATGGACAGTCTACTACCTCAGTAGGATTATCCATGGGCTAGAAGTCAGATATAGTATCTTGGAAAGGCATTGTTTAGCCTTTGTCTTTGTAGCACAAAAACTTAGACATTATATGCTGTCTTTTAAAATTCATATTATAACTAGATGTGATCCTATTAAGTATTTGTTAACAAGAACTATATTGATTGGTAGATCATCTAGGTGGTTCCTTATTCTCTTTGAATATGACTTAAAGTGTGTGGTTCCTCGCGCGATCAAAATCCAGGCCTATGCCGATTTATTGGCAATTTTTCCCTCGGGAACGTTTGAGCCACCCAAAGAAAGTATTCCAGGAGACGATTTGTAGGCCAACCACCTAGACGCAATGGATGAGAAATGGACAATGCAGTTTGATGGATCTTCAACGAAAAAGAAAGGAGGAGTAGGGGTAATTCTTTCAAAATGAATGGAAGAGATTTTCCTTTTCTACATATTAGATTTCCCTTGTTCCAACAACGAGGAAGAATATGAAGCATTGGTATTGGGATTACTAGAGGCTCTTCGAAGGGGGATCCGTTTAGTTTTCATCAAAGGGGATTCAAACTTGGTGGTTCAGCAAGCAAATGGAGAGTACACATTGAAACACATGAGCCTGGCACCATACAAACGCATATGCCACCATTTCCCAGAAGATTGTACGCCACCTAGACGCATATGCCACCATTGCCCAAAAGATGGTCATGAGGAACGATAGAACTACTGTCATGATCTAACGAAGAACAACTCCTTTGATAGTGGAGTCAATTCAACCAATGGAAGAGGACGCAGACTGGAGAGGAGAGATTAAAGCGCAACTGGAATCTGGGGAAGTAGTGATGGGGTTGAGAGAATTAGCCCAATATTTCAAGAACTAGGGAAACCTTTACTTTAAAAATGCAGGAGGATGGTTTTCGAGGTGCATTGGTCCAAAAGAGGAAAAGCGAAGATTGAAGAAAACACATGAAGAGCAGTGCGAAACAACTGAGATACCCCTCTACAGAAGAATGCAAATGGAGGGGTATTTTTGGCCAAGAATGAAACAGGACGCGACGGAGCTACAACGGAAGTGCAATAAATGCCAATTGTTCTTCGAGGCAGCTGAATGTCATTTTGTGGAGGATCAGGCTGATTGGAGACAACCCTATATTGACTTCATTAAAGATGAAGTTGTCCTGACAGAGAAAATTGATGCGATGGGACTCCGACGAAGGGCCTCGAGATTCTATGTTCAGGAGGGGCAGCTTTATCGAAGGGGATACTTCAACTGGACGTTGCATTACATCACGAAGGAAGAAGCAACTAAGGTCCTCAAACAGGTGCACAAACTAGCTCACATAGGAGGGGCCAAGTTATATGACCAGTTGATGACTTTGGGATACTATTGGCCAACGATGGAGAAAGATTCTGCTGAGTTTGTTCGAAGGTGCAAGGCTTGACAACTTTATGGAAACATGATCCATACCCCATAAGTGGACTTACACTCCCTGGAAACGCCCTATCCTTTTCACACTTGGGCGTTCGACCTGGTAGGGACAATACATCCTTCTTCTAGGGGGAAGATATGGATACTAGTAGCAACAGAGTACTTCACAAAGTGGGCTGAAGTGATACCACTAAGAAAGGCAATAGCAGGGGTAGTGAGCAACTTCATCAGAGAATATATCATTTGCCATTTTGGGATCCCAAAGGTTATCCTTTCAGACAATGGAACCCCTTTCGTCAATTCAAAAGTAACGATGCTCATAGACAAATACTCCATTGTCCATCACACTTCGACGGTGGCATACCCAAAGGGAAATGGTCAAGCCGAAGCAACTAACAAAAATTTGGTTAATATTTTAGCTAAAATAATGGAGGATTTCCCAGGATCGTGGGATGACAAGATACCAGCCGTATTATGGACCTATCGAACGACTAAGAGGAAGACCACAGGGTATACACTGTTCTCTCTTATTTATGGGGTCGAGGAGAGTCTCCCAGTGGAGTTAGAAGTTCCCTCTGCTCGATATGCTTTACAAAGTAGTATGCTCCCTCAGAATAGACATGTGTAGCTGGAAGCATTGGACGAACACAGAGATAATGCGATGCAACAAATTCAAATGTATACGAGGCATCTCTCTAGGGCATATGATAACTTGGTAAGACCAAGGAAATTCGTGGAAGGGGACCTCGCGTTAAAAGTAGCAGTAAATCACATCAGAGGATTTCCCCTACCCAAGTTTGCAGCGAATTGGGAGCGACCTTTTATTGTAAAAGAAGCTCATGACTCAGGTTATTGCTTAATTTCTAGGATGGAAGAAGATAAACCATTCAAGATTAACAATAAATGGTTGAAAGTCTGTCATGTGTAAGCAATTAGGTTGGAACCACTGATGTACCTAGCTTTTGTTATGAATACACAACTTTTTTTTATTGCAACTTCTTTTTATTATAACTCAAGTAGAGATGAAAGAATTAAAGAACTTCACACTTCACAATCTATGCAAATAGTTGTAACACAAAGAAATGGGGCATTACAAAATTGGGATCTATTGCCCAAGAATTACATGAAAAAAAGAAAAAATATATATACACAAGTTCAGTGGCCTAAGAGGAACCACAGATCTGGAGAAGAGAAAAAATCTCTAGGGAGGCCCGAGGAAGCTTCTTGGCAAGACCGTTGAGCATTGATAGAGACCTCCAACCTCGTTTGCGCTTGCGTGCGCTCGACAAGGAGTTTCTCTCGTTTCAGCTTCACCAGATGCAAAGCTTTCTTCTATGTCCTCCACCTCTTTATCGACAACTTCTAGCAAAGGTGCTAAATCGGCTAATTTAGCTTCCTCGGCTCGCTGATCCTCCTAATAGTTCCGTGTTGGAAAGCGAAGGCCCCCAATTTTTAAAATTTTTTTGCTTTAAAAAGTAATAATTTCCTTTTATAGATATGCGGAAGCGTGAGATGATGGTTCAAATAAAATAAATTAACAAATTTTAATTTTTCTCAAATTAAAATTAAATAATGTGAAATTAAATTTAAACACACACTTATGTTAATTTCACTTAAGCACAATTAATTAACCCAAGTCCTAGAAATTTTCCTAAGTCATATTTTCTAATTTTACTCAAATTAGGCCAAATAAAATGTTAACAAATTAAATTCATGACTTGAATTAACTACACATTACCCAAAAATTAATTTAGCACCAAATTAAATTAAGCAGTGATATAAACCAAATTTTATATTTTTACCTAAGCATGCTTTCTAGGTGATATAGCAAGATAAAATTAAACAATGAATCACTACGCCGCGATGTACGAGGAAAAACCCACAATGGGAAAAACCTCGGACGGCCCTAGCCTTAAGTCCACTAAGTACGGATTTACAAATTACAAGACAGATGACTTACTTCCTCGACTCGACCCCTTTCAAGTCTTGACGCGTCTTCTTGTAAACACCTCCGCCTAGTAGACAACCCCGGAGTTCCACCGGAATCTTGGAATCCACCAATGAGACAATAGGTACACCGTCAACCACACATGGTTCCTTTCACAATGTGAGAATGGCGCAACAAAACAAACTTCTTCTTCTTTGAGGGATTTAGAAGGAAATCCAAACGAACTCTTCAAACGGTAGAGTAAAACCCGGTGCCAAAACACTCCAAGCAAGATGTATATATATTGAAACTTGGAATAAACAATATGGGTGAAAACTAGAGTGTTAAATGATTTTTTCTTGAAAAATTAGACACTCAAAACATGAACTTTTTCTTGAAAGAATTTTCTCTCAAAACTCTCTCTAGGAGATGTAAGATAGTGAAAAAGTTAAGTTAAAAAACTTGGTTCCTGAACTTACATATTCAGGTAAAAAGTTAGTGGGAAAAGAAGTGGGAAAGTGGGAAAACTATCAAAAACTGCCCAAAAAACTGTTCCCGCCAAATCCCGTTCGAACGATACTTATAATGAAGTTTTAGTGGCAGGTGGTTGCAAACCTCGTTCGAACGCCATTCTCGTTTGAACGACAAACTCGTTCGAACGACAATATCTAAAGAAAAACCAAAAAGTTGAAAATTCTATTTTTAGCCCAGAAATATTATTTCAATGTTTTAATGAAACTTTCTGAAATACAACAAGAGTTTAAAATAAAAATTCACCCAATGAAAAATGTTCCAAGCTCCTGTATATATATTCAAAATGCATTCATACCTTAGGAGCAATGGAACCAGTGTTGTTGACGTAGAAATGAGGCACATTTAAACTCGGCATTTGATGAAGCTTTAATATCTTGGCCGCTACGACAAACACGTCATAGACTTGAATGGATAAACTTGAACTCTATCCTATGACTCAAATGTTTTTGTACGGAATTGAGCCAAAACTACAAAGGACTCAATTGGAAATTTGTGTCCTTACAAATCTCCCCTTTGGCTATTCCGGGACAAAAACTAAACAAAAATACTAAAGGGCCGTCAAGCTCACTAGACTGAAAAATAATCCCACCCAATACTTTACGCAAGAGCCAAGGATCAAAATCTTTGCCGGTAATAGTTGCCACTTAGAAGAATTCCTACACACTTAAGCAAACACATTAAACACCGAGGGAATATTAAAATGTGAAATGCAATATAAATAAAGACCCCCCTTTAATTAATTCTCCCCTTTATCAACTGTGATCAACCTAAGAAAATAGCTCTCTCCCTCTAAGTAAAATCTCCCAAACTAAGATACGATGACAATAGAATTAGATACCATTTCTCCCCTATCATTCTCCCCCTTTTGTTAAGGAGTAGACAAAGGATAAAGAAACAAAAATTAACTTATCTTCCCCAATTAAAGCATATACACCCCTTAAACTAAACAAGGGATAAAGAAAATGGGATAACAAGCTAAAGATGCAATTGTGCATAAAGTGATGAGAACATTAAAGCATGTGGGAAAAAAAAATCATAACTAATCCAACAAATAATAATGGATACCAACTAGGATGAAAGAAAATGATACCAATATGATACATAAAGTATTAAGCATGCAATATCAACAAAGAATGTAACAAGATGGATACCAATTATGAATTAAAGCATATATGGACTAGAAATCAAGGCAAAGACTAAACAAAATATCATATATATGTATACACAATAGATGCAAACTCAGCACGAGTACTCATATATAGATATAAACACCAAAATGACACAAAACTAAATAACATAAGATTTTCACATTCATATAGCATAAATTTGTTATATGGAAACGGAAGTGTTGGGGTGTGAACAAGATACCAATGAATTAAAACCCAATCACTTAAACGTGTTCACATAGTTCGCATTTGATTGCAAAACTTTATCAACTAGAATTCAGCCTTTATGTGACAGGATAAAGTGAACTAATGAACAAACAAACATAATGCATACAAGCCTAGCATGTTGATGATTCTACAAACCAATAGAGTCATGACATTGAAAGTGCAACTAGGATAAACGGATATTATGCAAACCATTGATATATCATCCAAACTCCCTCAATAAGCATATATATTATTCTTTTGAATGAATAAATCAACTAAACAAATTAGGCCTTGGTAAATTATTTTTCTTTTAATGCCATATTTTCTTTTAGACCTTTGGACCACGTATTTCTTTTAGGTCCATTCCAAACGGTGGCTTACTCGCAAAGGATAATATTTTTTCTTTTGGAGCCCTTCCCTGTGCACATTTATATCTATCATTTTTATATCACACAAATCTCACGTGCAACAGATTTTGACATGCACTACTCCTCCTAAGTCACATAACATGTAGATGATAAGATTGGTAGGAGAACACCTCACAAAGCTCAAATATAACATGTGACATTAAGGTTCAAAAAGCTCGTGCATGTGTGTAAAGCCATATAAAAGTGAATCCATTAAGCAAGTCAAACTTAAGCTGATCCATGTAAGCATGATAAAGAACATTTTAAGGATTAAAATTCTAACCAAAAGTTCTAGTCACATGGAAGCGAAATGAGGATTCAAACACAAACATATGCCACAAAATGTGTGTAAAACCAAAATACACACAAAATAAAATCTTTTTGAGTTTTTTGAAATTTTTAACCAAAAATAAAAATATATACTCAAAAGACAAACAAAAATCATTTGAATTTTTCATTAATCTTAAATTATCAAGAAATAAAAACCCAAATGATAAATAAAAATCTTTTTGTAATTTTCATTTAATGCAAAGTAAAATGAAAGAATAAAATACAAAATATAAACAAGTCATGATTTCTAGCATGCGATATGAAATAAAGCAATGACTAGAAAATGACTAAATATGCATACACCTAGCAATGACATATAATATGAAGCACAAAAAGCTAGAGTATGCAAACAAAACTAACACATTCAACCTTTAGATTTTGCAAGGGAGGTTTCATGTGAAAGCAAATGAGAATCAACAAATCTAATATCTAAGGCATCTAAAAATGATTTCCGAACCCATATAGATGTATATTTAAAATGATGGGATTTGGAAAAGAATGAAATGCTAAACATAGACTTCCTAGGACTTCTTTTAAGATCAAAACAAAATGACCTAAGGTGACCTTTCCTACCACAATGCAAGCATGTGTAAACACGAGGAATGTTACCTAGGGTGTGACCTTTTCGAATGTCCTTAGATAAAGTTGACCCTCTAAAACAAACAATGATTTTATCTTTAGCAACGGGAGTATTTGAACTAGATGAGCTAGAACCATCACAACTAATACTCGAGTCCTGTAAGTCATTTTTTATTTTTAAAATATAGGACTCAAGTAATAAATTAGACTCCTCAAATTTATGGGACTCCTTCTTTAAATTTTCAATAACACCTAGAAGGTTATCACACTCCCCCTCAATGTGAGCAAACTTGTCCCTAAGAGTCTTTTCTCGACAATCACTCTCTTTCTTGGATATTTCTAAAATATTATAATTGTGATTTATGTCCATGAGCTTTTCACGAAAAATATCTTTTTGAGATAGCAAGGTTTGCAAAAGTTCAATTCTAGATTTAAAACATAAATTTTCATTTTCAAGAAACTTAATTCTTTTTGCAAATATCAAATTTAATTCTCTTAAATTTTCGTTACACTTTTTAAGCCCATTAAATTCCTCTCGAATAGCAAAAATTTCATTATCATTAGAAATGGACAAATTTTCATTACGACGTCCCATCGAGAGATACAAAAAAAATGAGAGTTAGTAAAAAAAATGAACCATCAAAAATTACAAGGAGCACAAAGATTATATAAGCCGAAAAACGGATATTTGACGCGATAAATTAGCGCTCCAACTCTGATACCACATGTTGGAAAACGAAGGCCCCCAATTTTTAAAATTATTTTGCTTCACAAAGTAATAATTTCCTTTTATAGATATGCGGAAGCGTGAGATGATGGTTCAAATAAAACAGATTGACAAATTTTAATTTTTCTCAAATTAAAATTAAATAACGTGAAATTAAATTTAAACACACACTTATGTTAATTTCACTTACGCACAATTAATTAACCCAAATCCTAGAAATTTGCCTAAGTCATATTTTCAATTTTACTCAAATTAGGCCAAATCAAATATTAACAAATTAAATTCATGAATTGAATTAACTACACATTACCCAAAAATTAATTTAGCACCAAATTAAATTAAGTAGTGATATAAACCAAATTTTATCTTTTTACCTAAGCATGTGTTCTAGGCGATATAGCAAGATAAAATTAAACAATGAATCACTACGCCGCGATGTACGAGAAAAAACCCACAACGAAAAAACCCTAGGACGACCCTAGCCTTAAGTCCACTAAGTATGGATTTAATAATTACAAGACAGATGACTTACTTCCTCGACTCGACCCCTTTCAAGCCTTGATGCGTCTTCTTGTAAACATCTCCGCCTAGTAGAGAACCCCAGAGCTATACTGGAATCTTAGAATCCACCAATGAGACAATAGGTACACCGTCAACCACACATGGTGCCTTTCACCATGTGAGAATGCCGCAGCAAAACAAACTTCTTCTTCTTTGAGGGATTTAGAAGGAAACCCAAACGAACTCTTCAAATGGTAGAGTAAAACCCGATGCCAAAACACACCAAGCAAGATGTATATATATTGAGACTTGGAATAAAAAATATGGGTGAAAACTAGAGTGTTAAATGATTTTTTTCTTGAAAAATTAGACACTCAAAACATGAACTTTTTCTTGAAAGAGTTTGATCTAAACCTCTCTCTAGGAGATGGAGGATAGTGAAAAAGTTAAGTTAAAAAACTTGGTTCCCTCACTTACATATTCAGGTAAAAATTTAGTGGGAAAAGAAGTGGGAAAGTGGGAAAAACTGTCAAAAACTGCCCAAAAAACTATTCCCGCCAAATCTTGTTCGAACGTGATTTTCGTTCGAACGAAGTGTCATTCGAATGATAATTCTAACGAAGTTCCAGTGGAAGGTCATTGCAAACCTCATTCGTACGATATTCTCGTTCGAACGACAAACTCGTTTGAACGACAATATCGAACGAAAAACCAGAAAGTTGAAAATTCTATTTTTAGCCCAGAAACTTTATTTTAAAGTTTTAATGAAACTTTCTGAAATACAAAAACAGTTTAAAATAAAAATTCACCCAATGAAAAATGTTCCAAGCTCCTATATATATATTCAAAATTCATTCATACCTTAGGAGCAATGGAACCAATGTTATTGACGTAGAAACGAGGCATATTTAAACTCAGCATTTGATGAAGCTTTAATATCTTGGCCGCTACATCTTCAACAAATACGTCATAGGCTTAAATGGATAAACTTGAACTCTATCCTATGACTCAAATGTTTTTGTCCAGAATTGAGCCAAAACTAGAAAGGGCTGAATTGGAAATTTGTGTCCTTACATTCCATAATAGTTCCCTCTGGCTGTCCAGTTGTCAGCTCTTCAAAGTCTTCAAATGCATGATAAGCCAGCCAAAACCGAAGCTGTCACGACCCAACTCCCTTAAATAACCCTGAAATTGGTTAAGGAAGGGTCTGGTAACGTTTGAGGTCGGAGTGTTGGCAATTTCAGCAACGACGGTAGCCATGCCCTGCAGTCTGTAACTCATAACGGAGATGCTTGTACGCAGGAAATCCACCATGAATGTGTCAGGATAATGATTTACAAGGTGTTCAACAACCAGACGATGGTTGGCAGGCATCTGAGGAGAATGTTGAAGCACCATCAGGCAAAAGGCGTGAGTAGCAAGGTCAGGCAGAGGAAGCTCATAGCCAGATTCGCTCTTAACAGCAACATCAGTCGTGGAACCTTGATCATTGTGGCTAGAATCTTCTGAAATGATAGGTTCCCGGTGGGGCGAGGCAATGGGCGAAGGAACTGGTGGAGATTCCTCTCGAGTAACCTGAGAATAGTTAGGAAATATGGAGATTATGGAAAAAATCTTAACAGATGTTTTCATTGTTAAGTCACCGTATAGGTGGAGTTTTTGAAAAAATCTTCACAAGTGTTTTCGTTGTTAAGTCACCGATATGGGTGGAGTTTTTGAAAAAATCTTAACAAGTGTTTTCCTTGTTAAGTCACCGATATAGGTGGATTTTTTAGGAAATCTTAACAAGTGTTTTCGTTGTTAAGTTATCGATATAGGTGGAGTTTTTGGAAAATCTTAACAAGTGTTTTTGTTGTTAAGTCACCATATAGGTGGAGTTTTTGAAAAAATCTTAACAAGTGTTTTCCTTGTTAAGTCACCGATATAGGTGGAGTTTTTAGGAAATCTTAACAAGTGTTTTCGTTGTTAAGTTACCGATATAGGTGGAGTTTTTGGAAAATCTTAACAAGTGTTTTTGTTGTTAAGTCACCGATATAGGTGGAGTTTTTGGAAAATCTTAACAAGTGTTTTCGTTGTTAAGTCACCGATATAGGTGGAGTTTTTGGAAAATCTTAACAACCATTTTCGTTGTTAAGTCACCGATATAGGTGGAGTTTACGAAAAAACCTTAACAAGTGTTTTTCATTGATTAAGTCACCTACATAGGTGAAGTTTGAGAAACTGAGAAATGCATAGAAATTAGTGAAGTACCTCCGCAGTAGTAGGAGCGAGAATGGGAGTCACCACGGGGGCCATAATGGTAGAAACTGTTGGGGGTGGGCTCATTGCCTCAGTGGCTTCAACGGGGCCTTTGGCTAAAGAAGCCTCAACGGTAGGAAAACCTCCCTTGCCAACAAATGGTACCAGGGCCAATGAAGGTGGTTCGCTGAAAAAACACGAGGGACCTCCAAGCGATGCCCCAGCATGGGCAGGCACCGAAGAATCACAACGTGAGACAACAACATCAACCTTGGCCTTGGAAAGGAAAAGGCCACTATGTGCAAAGGGTGGGGAGAGACTTGGAGAAAGCTGCAGCAACAGAGCTAAGTGTTAGAAATGACAAATTAGTACTCAAAAAGAGAGAAATACTTATAAACGTTATGGCACCAAAGAGGGGAATTGCAGTCAGAGGTCTCGTCAGTGGAGTGGGAAGGAGAAGGTTAGCTATAAGAGACGCCACTTCCACCCAAAATAGCCCAATATATCAGAAAGATAAACAAAGCAATGGGATAAATTAAAGACGTGAGACTTGACAAGAAATTTATCTCAGGGGCACTCTCCTCGACCACAATGAGGGGCAGAGGGACCTCTTGCTCGGAGGGTAATTTAGAGGAGGCATGAGTAGTTGCCTCTGGTTGGCTAGTCATTTCAGTAGACCCAACAGTAGCAGCCCCCGTAGGAGCTTATTTGGCCCGTTGGGAGGCCAAACGGTGAGAGTAGGTCAAGCCTATCATGGCGGAACGAGGAGGACTGGTATCGGCTTGATAGATACCGCAACGTCCCCCATAAAATGGCTTACAGGAGGACTGGGGGGACTGGGCCTTTCTTCTACAACTCCCTGCACCAAAAATTATTAAGAAATAAGCAGATGCAGGTTGCCTTAAGAACAAGGAAATAAGAAAAAAAATGAATGCATGCATACCTCAGATCCAGAGCGAGAACGAGAAGATATCACCACTGGTAATGGTTGCAAGGAGGCAGCCGTAGAAGGAGCTGGGAGGGGAGGTTTATCGGGCATCCATTTCTTCTGGGACTTGGTACCCATCATTTTCTTCCTTGTGCTCATTGAATCACCACCTTGAGGTACCCTCGACCTTTTTCTGTCGGATCAATTACGATCATGGGAAAAGAAGATGAAGGAGGAACGACGATAGCACGCCGTTGAAACTAAACATTTATTCTTTCGACCTCATCTTGAACCTGCCTCTCAGCTACCTCTGCAGACATAGGAGGGGGAGCGGAGGCAATAGGGAATGCCTTCAAGGGAGTTTGTGCCTGAGCTCGGGGATTGGACTTTGAGGACTTGGATTTCTTGGCCTTTTTAGTAAGTGGCTGAGAAGGCCCTTCTCCTGTTGTAGCTTTGACTGATGGGGCAGGTGGTTTGGGGGTTGCAGCGGCCTTGGGTTTGGGCATGGCAATGGGGATCATGGGGAAGTATAGAGGAAGTTCAGTGGGAGGTACTTTGGGTGTCTGGCTTAGAGGTAACTCAATCCCAAGAATGGAATTACCCTTCAACCCCAACCCCAAGGCAGAAAATAAAAGAATTGGAGGATACACGGGATCCCCCTCGATGAACTCAGAAATTTAGGCCAGTTGCCTCAGCCAGTACTTTGTTGAAAATAGAGAGGCCATGTCCCCTTGCCTGGTGATTCTGGAAATGGTGACTCGCCCAGCCATTATAAAACTCACTCCCCACTTAGCAGTTGAGGAGAACAGAGAATATGCCTCGTTAAAAGAGACCTTGGGGTTAGACAGTTGAAAAACTAGGCGAGGAGCCCCTTGATCGAAGCCAGACTAACGACTGCATCGATTGGGATTATAGTGATCGCTGGTGTATCCCCACTCGGTGTAGGAGGGCAGGTATCTTGGCAAAAATAAAAGGACCATGTCTAGCGAGGGGTCTTCAGTAATGAGGTTCAGAGTAGTTTACTGGACCACTCTTGCTTCATGTTTGAAAAAAATCACAAGTGTAGAGAAAAATATCCTCTTCATAGGGCCTCATCACAAAATTTAAAAAGTCATCGATAAAGGAGGTCAACTCCTTTCGGCTTTGTCTCTAGTGATAAATAAAGGAGCGTAGGGGTAGAATTATTTCCCCCGAAGGAGGGCGTTTGGTCTTAGCTGCTACGGCCGGAAAACGTACATAGAGGAAGCCAATTAGGAGGACACAGTTGGCGAAGTTGGCCAAGTTATAACGACCCAAAGATCGTTCCATGTCAAAAAGGGTTATATCAAGCCATATGTAGAGGGATCCCAAGGCTATTGGATCCAGGGGAAGCTTGATACCTCGGGCCAAACGGAGGGATAGGTTGATGAGGTCCCTTTGTGGTTGGTCGTTGGGTTTCCCCATTAAAAGAAAATGAGAAATAACGATAAGAATGTAGGCAGGAAGTTCCAACGATGTACCTTAATCGGGGGTGGCCTCAGAGGCACTACCTTCAGAAGGATCCTTAAAAAAATAGGTGATAAGAGGAGTGAAGGTCGCTTTGTTTCAAGTACCGTTGCACCTTCGACATATATGGTCTAACTCCAAATGGTCAGCAATCTCTTGGGCATCGAGGGCTTCATCAGAATAGGGCTCATGGCCTGTTGCCTCGAGGCCTAGGAGCTCGTACACGTCCTCCAACGTTATTTTAAATTTACCCCACGCAATAATAAAGGTATGAGCGGTAACGTTCCAGTGAGATACCAGAACGGGAAGGGAAACATTATTCTTGGATAGGGTGAACTAACCAAACCACTTGGCCCGATGAAGCCCAATCTTGGTGATAGTGTTAGCATAAGAACTCTGTATATGGGAGTTCCAAGTAGCAAAGTGAGCAGGAGGGCCCCTAGGCCCTTAGAAGTCGATGTGGGACCATATAAAGTTCCCTCGCTCTAGACAAAATTGGAGAGTCCCCTCTGGAGGTAGAAATCCCCAATCATCAACACTCTCATCTTCATCACCAAGCGTCAGGGCATCATACTTGGCATTAAAAACTCAAGTCTTACAAGACCCAGCAAAGTCATCACCCTTGCCAAATATGGGGGACCGGTGGTAGAAACGTAGCTAGTCCTGGAGGGTAGCAGTCACTGAGGCGGTAATGGAGGTGGTGACAACAGGGGTAGCAGGTGCAACACTAGTGGCAGGTGTGGTAGGGTTGCTTGAGGAGGCCGTTGCAGACAACAACGAAGTAAATAAAATCTTAGTAAAAGAAGGGTTGGGAATGAAGATGGAGAAGCATAACCACAGGTGGTGGCGTAAAAGAGGAGAGAAAGAAGAAGCTAGGTAAGAGCTTGGTAAACAATAGAGGTTTTCGCACAGTTTTCTCTCTCCATAGAAGACGGGAGCTTGAAGAAGAAGAAGGAAAGAGAAGGGTTTGAAAAAAGAGACGTTTGAAACCTTTTAAGGAACTCGTCTGTTGAGTTTCCCACTACCACACGTGCAAGGCCGCCTATAATCATTTTAAATGAACACGTGACACTTCAAAAAGTGTTTTGACACCTGAAAAGACAGTGCCACGTCATTTACGAAGCGATGCCTAGGGAATAAAAGGGCTTGCCTTCTTCAGCAAGTTTGAGTTTTGGCGCCAGAATTTTTGTCAGACATATCCAATAACCCCCAAAGGAAAAGATGTCCCAACGGTTTAAAAAAGCTACGATGTACCCTCGCCACAAGTCCAAATGTTGTTTAAATGGAGACTCGACTGCATCGGGAAGAATTTTTACTTTTTTGAATATAGCGAAGCATTACAAGGGAGAATGTCACCTACCAAGAATCAAAACGAGTATTTGAGAAGGTTAGTAGGCCTTTCGGGAGAATTTCAAATAATAAAGCTAGAACGATTGAAGCGCAGTATAAGAAAAAAATGGCAATGTCCCTTCGTCGAAACCCCAACAAGTCGTAGTGCTTTGGCTCAGGTACATCGGGGAGAATTTTACTTTTTTCTAGAGATTATAACGATGTGGTTCTAATGAAGAAAAGGAGGCCAAAATTTTTTTATGCAGAGAAGGTTCATTGGTTTGAGAAATTTCGTGCAGACATTTCTTGTTCCAACAAATCTCTCCACGGAGGGGCAAATATAGAGGGGGCTTGAAGGTAATTTTGAGATTAGAGGTGATTCCACATTAGCAACAGTCTTTTGGGGATTAAGGCACCAAGGTAGCTCAAGCCTGACAGCTCAAGCGTAGCAACTCATACTTTAGCTTGTTGTGTCAGTCAGTCATATTGTATTTTTGTTTATATTGACTATGAGCTATAACGGTTGTAATTATGTAACGAGAATAATAATGAGTTTTAGTGTGAGGTTAAACGCTACTAGTGAGAGACCAGGCTTGGCAGGGCCTGGGAGAGATTTCATGCTCTATCGAATGACCTCGCCGTGGGAACTTTAGAGGGACTTTGTTTGGAGGATTGAGAAGTGAGGCAACATTGGGGTTTGTCTTGACCATCTTAGATACACCTGGTAAAACATCGAAGAACCCTGACCGTGGAACCTCGAGCGGAGCAACTTGGAGTTCCATCGGGCGTTGAGTTGTGAACCAAATAACCCTCTACTTAATGTCACATCTACTGTAGGTGATGTCACTAGCCAGCTAAACAATGTCAGACATGCACTTGAGTAAACCACCATGGTATTTGGGGCTGTCAGGTGGTTGGTGAGCCACCTCTGCGATAACATCCCCTAATGCACAATGGTTAGGCAAAAGGCATGTCTTGGCATTTAATGTTAATGACGTGGAGACAACTAGTGCATCAGGTATTTAATATTGGTGACATAAAGTATGAGGTAGGTCTTTCATAGGCATTGATGACTGAGTTGCCTCGGGGGTGGTGTGTGTGTGTGTGTGTGGGGGGGGGGGGGGTTATTTAAGGATCCCAACCACCTTTAAGGAAGATAGATCTTTTTTGAGAGTTCATAAGTTATTGCTAGAGATAATATACATTAGAGAGAGTTATCACAAATCGGAGAATTTTTACTCATCCACCATTGTCATTTATTATGAAGCTTATAATACTTAACAAAGATTCTTGAGGGTGGTTGGTGTTTGGCTGCCTACCAAGGTGTATCTAGGGTGCTTACTTCTCTTTCTCTCTATCCGAGTTACTTCTAAGTTCATTACTATCTTCTGAGTTATACGCGAGAGATTTGTGAGATCAAACCGAGTCTATCTTCACTGAGTTGTGTTCGCATGTCTTATGGCTAATCAATAGTGTTTCTATTTAACTTATCATTACTGTACTCAAAAGGGGTTACGCATCCATCTTATCTAAACTACCCTCTTACACCATCGGTTATCAAAATCCAAAACAACATCTGAATAAAAAAGCAATAAAAAGTAATTGAGTCTGGAATAAAAAGGGCGACAACACGCCCAACTACTAACTGAATTAAAGAAACTATTTAGAATACAGTAAGTGATACAGCTACTCAGCAACCTGTAAGCCTCCACATCAACTGCAACTTTGTGTGCCTGGAAAGAATAATCATCCATGGCATCTCTGTGTCTGGACATCTAAAATTTTTTGAAAAATAATTTTACACGGGTCAGAGCCCAAACCTTATAAAAATATTTGCAAGTAATCAAGATGCATTAATAAACATGCAGTACAACTTTCCATATTCAAATCGGTGTCGCACTCCCATGAGATACCCCTCACCTATCAACTATAATGCACACTTAACGCATACATCTTAACCCACCTAGTTACACTACCCGCCTAACTTGTCCTGTTGAAAATCTCACCAATACATTATTCTAATCTGAATGTTGTCTATCGTTTATTTCTTAACTATTTTACTCATTAGCTTAATTAATCATCTCATCGCTAATCATTCTTATAACTTTACTCTAGTTATATAATAAACATCCACACTTAATGTATTATGCTCGTGTGTAATTAACTACACTATTATATACTTAAAGATGTACTACAATAAAAACACATATGTTAACTTTCAATGTATTAAGCCGATATGTAAGTAACTACACCTTTATATATGTAAAGATATACTACAACAAACACACAAATGCCACGTATAGTCGCCATCCCCCAAGTAATAACCCCTTGGACGCCATCCCCCGAGTAATAATTCATTAGATGTCGCCATCCCCCGAGTAACAACTCATTGGATGCGGGTCTCCTCTACAATGCTATCATTTTCCGGGGCATGCTCACCTCATCCTAGTTACCGAAAGTCAGACTCTCACACTAACTCAGTAATATCACAAACGTATTGGAGGCGGTCATGGTCCTTCGATAATGAGTCATAACCATACCCACAATTACCTTACTACGAAAATTGATCACATAAATATAAACATGGCGCTATGACCTAAGGACTATATTTACCCTATTTTTGCTCACCAGGGAAGATAACCCACATCGGGAAACCTCCACTAATAGCACTAGAGGGGTATGCTTAACATAAATATCGTACACAAAGATGTTATTCTTTCTCTCTCTCTCTCTCTCTCTCTCTCTCACACACACATATATATATATATATATATATATTCACAAAATCCGGCTAATCCGTGCCTGTCACAAAAAGCACTAACCTACTTATCCCAAGTCTATCCCTAAATCTTGAATAATCTAAGTTCTCACGAATTAAATTAGTAACATAGCATCATCTTTCTAAAATACCCAGACTTACCCAACCAGTCCGTAAATAATACTTATCCTAATTCCTCTCTCCAAATTCGTTATTTAAAATAGTCGTGAATTATCTCTCTCATAATTTCTAATTAAAGTCCGATTACCCTATAATCCCAAGGTAGCGAAACACCTCCTAGGCCACTCTTAGTAATATTTTATATCTTTATGGGTTTCTAAATCAACTTAAACCCTCCCGAATTATCCTAGTAATCAAATAACCTGACTTGAATCATCCTAGAAATCCACACTGATTCGGCTTGGAGGCGAATCAGTTCGTTGGTCCAGTTCTCTATCTTATTCTTCAAATCCATCCTAAACATCATCAACAAGTTAATCTACATTCATCAATTTCTATATAATATAAAGGGACATTTTGTACATGATTCTAATATCTAGGAATCATTCTAATTCCAAAGATTAACTAACAATCATCTAATTAATCCATTCAAATGGGTATAAATGATGAACACCTCAAATAACACTAGATTCAATTCAAAACTCTAATTAATTATGCTTAGCCTATTAATATCTACCCAAATCTAATTTCTAGCTGGTATAATTCTTCCAATAACATAAATATTCGTTTACACTATAATTCGTGGGATCAATTTTGCAAAACCACTTTTTACATGTGAAATCCCCCCCCTAAAAATAAGTTTTCACATCACCTACTATAATATGAATAGAATCTACTACTATTCAATTAAATCAAGTCAATTACTTGCCTTGGGATGATTGTGGAGTCTGATCTACTTCGCGTGTGATGGTTTGATGCTAAAAAAATCCTTTGAATTTCCTCCCAGATTGGCCTCCTCTAGGTTTCTCCTTACTTTCTCTTCCTCCTCTCTTAGGGTTTATAAATAATGATAAGGCTCCCATCTAAATGGTTTAACACAATAATCCCAAAATTAGGTTATTGGCCAAAACCCAAATGACCTATATACCCCTACGTGAGTCCAGACTAGTTTAAAAAGCCCACAAAACCCAATTACTAACTTGAGTATATATTTTTTACTATTTCGACCTATTCGGGATCAACTGTGCACTCAAAATTACCATCCGAGTCACTATATATAAATTTCCTATCCCAACCTTAATATAGTCTATTCACAAGCCCCAATTGAGATATCATCCCATCCCATCATTATTACTCACTACGACGTACTAACAATTCACCGTATGTTATTTACTATACACACTTAGTAAATTTACCACATAAATGTTAATCTTATTCCCACAAATTAATATTTATTAAATAGGCAATATTTCATTTTAATTAAATTACTGCACACGTGTAATTTAAAATACCAGAATTAATTAAATCCCTAATTATTAAAAAATACGGGGTGTTGCGTTCTTCTACCTTATAAAGGAATTTCGTCCTCAAAATTCGAATATGCCCAGTTCCAAAAACTTCAGTTCCTTACGCTCAATGCATCTGAATGTATACAAAGTTAACTCGTGATAATATTCTTGTGTTTCCACTATACACACGCCACTGGTATCATTTTAATTGAAGGTCTACTCAACACAACCCAATAGTAGCGACAAATCCATTTGAACTCTCATATACCGATATATTATCTCATTCTTAAGGTCTTTATTATACAATGATATGCAAAACTATCGTGAATCCTCTGACAATACTTCAAATAGACGAGCCTATACTCCATTGGCTCTATCTTCTCAATGTTGGAAACGTCTCTACTTTCATAGGTGCTAATTTCTCTTGTTGCCAAAACACGTAACTCCCTTCATGGGAGACACTCATAACAAACCTTTACCACTTATGTCAAAATTCAAAATCTTTGATTCATGATGACCTACTCTCACTACGGTCTTAAACTCTAAGAGAATATCATAGATTAACTCAATCCTTATCGACGGACCGTGAATCATATTGGATCCGAGAAGCTTTATTATTCCCCACTTCTAACAAACCAAAGAGTGGATGACAATATCTCCTTATGAAGCCTCAGAAGGCGCCACACAAATAATAAACTTCTATGAGTTATCACACATAACTCTAAAAGTGGTAATTACTATTTCCAATTGCTTTAAAATTCCAGATTCAAATTTCTAGTGTATCCTCTAACATCCTAGTCACCCCTCCCATTTACCCATTGGTCTATGGGTGGTATATCTGCTAAAGCATAACTCTGTACCCACTACTTTCTAATAACAACACTAGAGGCGGGACACAAGATGACACACCCCAACCCAGTTACTTATAATTAAGTTTGAAAGTCAAAATGAGTCAAACCATAATTAATCTAACCAAACCATAATCACGAGTTTTGATTTCAGAGTCATCATTGTAAATTCATATAACTAAAAACCTTTTTACAACATCAGAGTAATCATTCCCATAAAAACTTTCTTGAAGGATAAGTTAACTTAATTACATCATTTACATTTACACAAAATCGTAGTTTCTCCCATTCCTGGCTAACCCAACCCGACCTCCTAGATTTGGCAGTGACATCACGTTACCTGAAAAATGTGAATATAGGAACCGTGAGCAAAATAGCCCAGTGAGTGCATCACTACTATACTACTGCATGAATTGAAATGCAATAAATCATGTCCATATACTTATGTATTAACTTATCCGGCTCATTCATAATGAATGACCAACTTTTCCGAATCATGATTCACATATCCTGTCTAAATAGACAATTCTCCCCCATTCCTGGTCGAGGAGTAACCCCTTGTCATTAATAGACAAATCTCCCCCATTCCTGGTCGAGGAGTAACCCCTCATTTCGATAAACCGAAATGAACAATTTCAAATTCATTTTATTATGATCATACCAACAACACGATACAAATATCTCTTTCCAGTGAGTACACTCACCTTGGTTGACAATTACGTATTCAGGTTTCCTTCTGGTGGAGCTGAACTGGGTTGATTAGGCCTTACACCTGTCAATCCAACTAAATCAATACTGAACCTCAATCATAAATATTATCCGAACATAATTATGTAACTTTCCATGGATATACATCAACAATATAATTCCAATTAAGTCACATTCCATAAAACATAGGTAAAGGCAAACAATGATGTACATATTGATAAAGTTATGCACATTCAACCGTAGAAAATACCTTATGAGGAATTTATAACCAAAGTCAAGTAAACATGAAATTATACTCCTCAATGTATATACACATGAAACATGTACTCAAAGTACCCTTTGTAAGGACGAAATACAAACATTCATTCAAGGGGTACCCAGTATGGCCTGAAATTATGGTCTTACATACTTACCCATCCTATATTCCTAAATTTTACAAATACAGGGGTCCAACCTCATCAATATGAAAACATATATGAATATACTATCCAGTACAAGTGACGGTGTAATTTTTCAAGCTTCCTAGGGCAAGTTATGACCATTTCTCTACAACACAAGAAATCTGCCCTGCAAGCTCCTCTATTGTTCCTTCAACTTCCAAGAATTTTCATAATTTTTCTTCAAAATAAATTTCCATCATTTTCAACCCATTTTCAGTACACATACTGAATCATACATAATTAAAGTTTCATAATTGTTTGACTTCATTTGCTATCTCAAAAGCTTGACTAAACTCAGGTCATACCGAAATGAAGTATAAAAACAGAAACCATGTATCAACTTGAAATCATCATTACGGCCTAACCACAAGGAGATAAATTCTCATTTTCGGATATGATATGAATATATGAGTCTACTTTTTATATACAATTGTAATTTCTCAATTCCAGTAAGTACACAAAGATATATGCAAGTTTTAATACAAGGGGTTTCAATACAAGGCAATTTTAAGGGTTTATGCATTCAACTTAGCTTAAACTTGCATATATTCATACATATGCACCCAAGCATGAAAGGTCAATAAACAAATCAGGGATTTATATCATATAAATCATAAATATATGAAAAATAACAAGATTTTCAATTAGGATTACCTTCGGGACTTTTATGTAATTTCTACGGATTTTTCTACACTTTTTCTCCTCACTTTTCCTTCCTAAACATCTACTTTCTCTTTCCTTAAGCCAAACCCTCTTCAAACTGAACCTAGGATTTGTTTTGCTGAAGAAATATGTTAGAGGGAGGGTTTTAAGTCGTCCAAGGCTGCCTCCCAAGACAACCAATCAAATTAAACCATTTGGTTTAATAAAAGACAAAATCCCACTTAAAGGGAATGGACAACTTTGCCCTTTGCTTGTAATTTCAGTATAAATCTTTACTCGGACATCCATTTGATGATCCGTTTGTTTTGTTACAACCCTAACTCACATATCTACAACTATGTAGTTTTCACCTCAAGTCAATTGTAATGGTACAAGGGTCAAAACTAGTCTTAAACAGGAACATTTCTATCGGAAATAACCAAATCTTGTGTTCGTAAATAATTCGACCTTTCATGATTTATTAAAGTAGGATTATAATAAACATAATCAATTAACATTAGATATACTAATATCACATTATTCATATCACATAATATAAGCATGATTTAAATATAATTTATCATAATTATATTCGGGTTGTCACAACTTCCCCCCCTTAGAAAATTTCGTCCCCGAAATTTAATATAAAGGTCACTTACCAAACAAATGGGGATACTGTTTCCTCATGCTATCGTCCTTTTCCCAAGTTGCTTCTTTAACTCCATGGCTCATCCCCATAACCTTAACTAAGGGAATAACCTTATTCCTCAATACTTTGTCCTTACGATCAAGAATTTCCACCGGTTCCTCGATGTACGACAAGTCTTCTTTCAGTTCAATAGGTTGGGTTTTCAGTTGATGAGATGGATCTGCCAAATACTTAAGAAGCATTGATACATGAAACACATCATGTAACCGAGATAAATCTGGAGGTAAAGCTATTCTATAAGCCAGGTGCCCAATTCTTTCCAACACTTCAAATGGTCCAATGTATCTTGGACTTAGTTTCCCCTTTTTCCCAAATCTCGTAACACCTTTCCATGGTGAAATACGCAGGAATACAAAATCTCCCTTCTGAAATTCCAATGGATGCTTCCTCTTATCTGCATAAAATTTCTGCCTGCTTTGTGCTATCTTTATCCGTTCCCGAATTATTTTGATCCTTTCAGTTGTCATGTCTATCAATTCAGGACCCAAAATTTTCCTTTCACCCACTTCATCCCAACACAAAGGCGTTCTACATCTCCTCCCATATAAAGCTTCATAAGGAGCCATACCAATAGTCGACTGATAACAATTATTATACGAGAATTCCATCAATGGCAAATGATCATCCCAACTACCTTTGAAGTCAAATACACAGGCTCGTAACATGTCTTCTAATATTTGAATCGTCCTTTCTGATTGCCCATCAGTTTGTGGATGAAATGCAGTGCTGAACTTCAAACTTGTGCCCATGGCATTCTGGAGACGGGGCCAAAACTTAGAAGTGAACGTTGGATCTCTATCTGATACAATTGACACCGGTGCCCCATGTAAACCGATAATCTCATCAACGTACATACGTGCATACTTGTCAACCGTGTAGGTGTCATGCCCCTTTGGTGATCGGGGTAATCCTGTAACAAAGTCCATCGTTATATGTTCCCACTTCCATTCCGAAATGGGTAAAGACTGCAATAATCCTGCCGGCTTCTGATGCTCTACTTTCACTTGCTGGCATACTAAACATTTAGCTACGAACTCTGCAATCTCACGTTTCATATTGTTCCACCAGTAATATTCTTTCAAATCTCTGTACATTTTGGTACCTCCCGGATGCATAGAGTAAATATAACTATGTGCCTCTTCTAATATATCTTTCTTTAAGGGTGGATCATTCGGTACACAAATCCTATTTTTATAACACAACAATTCATCATTCTTAATCTCAAAGTCACTCTCTCTACCATCCCGAACTTCTTGTTTCTTCTTTTCAAGGAATGGATCACTCATCTGCAAACTTCGTATGCGTTCTGCCAATAAAGGTCTCACTGTGACATGTGCTAATAATCCTCCACTTTTTGAAAACTTCAATTCAATCCCCATCGATGCCAAGTCAAGAATATTTCCAACACGGGCACACCGTATGCAACCAAGCATCCCTGATGATTTTCGACTCAAAGCATCATCTACCACATTGACCTTCCCAGGATGATGATGAATGGTACAGTCATAGTCTTTAATCAGCTCTATCCAACGCCTCTGTCTCAAATTCAGTTCTTTCTGTGTAAACAAGTATTTCAAACTTTGATGATCCATAAATATCTCACAAGTTTCTCCATACAAGTAATGTATCCACAACTTTAACGCAAAAACAATGGCCGCTAGCTCCAAGTCATGTGTAGGGTAGTTTCGTTCATGCGTCTTTAATTGTCTGGAAGCATATACGATTACCTTCCCATTCTGCATAAGAACACATCCTAACCCCTGAAATAAAGCGTCTGTATAGATCACAAAAGACTCATTCCCACATGGAATAGTAAGTATAGGGGATGAAACCAACCGATTCTTTAATTCTTTAAAACTCCTCTCACATTCTTCGTCCCATACAAACTTCACTTCTTTACGAGTCAACTTTGTCAGTGGTAATGCTATTACTGAAAATCCCTTAATGAATCTGCGATAGTAACCTACCAATCCTAGGAAACTCCTAATTTTTGTCACATTCTTAGGACTTTCCCATTAAACAATTGCTTCCACTTTCTTTGGATCAACATAAATCCCATCTCCCGACACCACGTGCCCTAAAAACACAATTGCATTCAACCAAAACTCACACTTACTGAATTTCGCAAATAATTTCTTCTCTCTCAAAATCTGCAATACAAGTCTCAAATGCTTCTCATGTTCCTCCATGCTACGCGAGTAAACCAACACATCGTATATGAATACAATCACAAATGAATCAATGAAAGGGTGGAATACCCGATTCATCAAATCCATAAAAATTGCTAGATCATTGGTTAATCCAAAAGGCATCACCAAAAACTCATAGTGCCCATATCGAGTCCGAAAAGCTGTTTTGGAAATATCGCTATCCTTCACTTTAAGTTGGTGGTAACCCGATCTCAAATCAATCTTTGAAAATACCGTGGCCCCCTGTAATTGGTCAAACAAGTCATCGATACGAGGTAGAGGGTACTTGTTTCTAATGGTCACCTTATTCAGTTGCCGATAATCAATACATAATCGCATTGTCCCATCTTTCTTTTTCACAAATAACACCGGTGCTCCCCATGGCGAAATACTAGGCCGAATGAACCCTCTGCTTATCAGATCTTATAATTTCACTTTTAATTCCTTCAAATTTGTTGGTGCCATTCTATAAGGAGCAAGGGAAATCGGACCAGTACCTGGAATTAATTCAATAGAAAACTCTACTTCCCTATCGGGTGGCAATCCTGGCAATTCTTCTGGGAAGATATCAGAAAATTCTCTAACCACTGGTATATCTTCAACTTTAAGTGTTTCCTTACTAACATCAACAACATAAGCTAGATACCCTGTACAACCTTTACTCAATAACTTTCTACTCTTAATGGCTGAGATAAGACAATTAGGGACAACATCCCTTTCTCCTATAAACTGGAACTCAGGTTCACCTGGCAGATGAAATGTAACTTCCTATCGAAAACAATTAATGGAAGCATGATACGACGATAACCAATCCATCCCCAATATAATATCAAAATCTCGAATGGCCAACGGTATCAAGTCAACATAGAAATCTCTCTCACCCATTCGTAAGACACAATCTTTATAAACGTGCTCAACTAGAATTACACTGTCCATTGGGGTAGAAATATATAAGGCACAATTGAGGAATGAACATGGTCTACCCAAATATGAAACAATATCTAAATGCCACAAATGAATGCATAGATCCAGGATCAATGAGTGCATATAAATCTTTGTTCGCAATAGAGAGTTTACCTGTAACCACTTTAGGTGTAGCATGGGCATCTTGTAGCGTCATCGCAAACACTCTTTCTCCTGCCCTCGATCCAGTTGCTTGTTCTATACCTCTCCTCCTGGTGGCACTCCCTGGAGAAGATCCTTTATGAGGCCCCACACTACTGACTGAAACTGTTCTCGCTAACATAGGACAATTCTTTCTCAAATGACCCTTCTGGTGGAAGTTAAAACATTCTATATTCAGTAACTTTGGGCAATTTCTATTTATGTGACATGATGCCCCACAAAAGAAACAAACATTCGGATCTCCTTGTGCTGAAACTCCTGAACCTCTTCCACCACTAGCTTCACCCCTTTGAAAACTACTTCCCATGCCTCTACCAAGCTGGAATTTCTGCCCTCCAAACCTCGAATATTCTGTGCCACTACTCTTTTGATAATTTGGATCAAATCTGCTTCTCTTTACACCTCGTTCTCGATTCCCTCTAGCTTCATTCACGTCCCTTTCTACTAGCATGGCTTTGTTCACCAAGGAGGAATAGTTAGAAGTCTCTAAAGACGATAATCTAGATTTAATGACTAACTCCAGCCCATCGAGAAATCGGCTGCACATATCTTCCTCATTCCGTATAAACCTCGAAGCAAACCGAGATAAAGCTGTAAGTTTAGCTTCATATTCTCTAACTGTCATACTCCCTTGATTCAACATGAAATATTCCTTCTCCTTTTGTATTTGATACATTGGGGGGAAATACTTATCATACAAAGCTTTGACAAAAGCATCCTATGAGATCAGATTCTCACCTCCTGGAGTAATCAACAAATGTTTTGTGGCATCCCACCAGTACTTAGCTTCTCCTCTTAGCATATACGTCGCCAAGGTCACTCGTTGATTGTCAGGCATCTTCATCACCCCAAAGATAAGTTCAATCTCTTTAACCCATACTTCTGCCTCTGCTGGATCAACTGCTCCTTCAAATGAGGGTGGGTTCATCTTAATAAATTTCTCATGTGAAGTACTCCTTTCTTCCCAGTGTATCACCTCCTCAGCCCTAGCCAAGGCTTGTGCCTCCAGTTGCCTGGTCTGTTGTTCTTCCACATGAGCCATAAATCTAGCTTGTTGCTCTGCCATTATAGTCATAGCACGTACCAATTTTTGCATGTCTGTCAATTGTTCTGGGTTAGGTTCTATATTTCCATGAACAGGTTGCTCAAACTCTGCCTCTACTGCCATGTTTGAAGCCTCATCTTCTATTTCCACATTCACATTCCCTCGTTCCATTCTCTTATATCATAAATGAATCAAAGATATAACAACATGCAGATATACATATCTTTCCTAACATAATCGTTAGTATCAAATAAAATATATTTCTAACATTCACTACCAAATCTAGACTCTTCTCACTCCAGAACCTCTAAAACCTAGGCTCTGATATCAAAAGCTGACACACCCCAACCCAGTTACTTATAATTAAGTTTGAAAGTCAAAGTGAGTCAAACCATAATCACGAGTTTTGATTTCAGAGTCATCATTGTAAATTCATATAACTAAAAACCTTTTTACAACATCAGAGTAATCATGCCCATAAAAACTTTCTTGAAGGATAAGTTAACTTAATTACATCATTTACATTTACACAAAATCGTAGTTTATCCCATTCCTGGCTAACCCAACCCGACCTCCTAGATTTGGCAGTGACATCGCGTTACCTGAAAAATGTGAACATAGGAACTGTGAGCAAAATAGCCCAGTGAATGCATCACTACTATACTACAGCATGAATTGAAATGCAATAAATCATGTCCATATACTTATGTATTAACTTATCCGGCTCATTCATAATGAATGACCAACTTTTCCGAATCATGATTCACATATCCTGTCTAAATAGACAATTCTCCCCCATTCCTCGTCGAGGAGTAACCCCTTGTCATTAATAGACAAATCTCCCCCATTCCTGGTCGAGGAGTAACCCCTCATTTCGATAAACCGAAATTAACAATTTCATATTCATTTTATTATGATCATACCAACAACACGATACAAATATCTCTTTCCAGTGAGTACACTCACCTTGGTTGACAACTACGTATTCAGGTTTCCTTCTGGTGGAGCTGAATTGGGTTGATTAGGCCTTACACCTGTCAATCCAACTAAATCAATAATGAACCTCAATCATAAATATTATCCGAACATAATTATGTAACTTTCCATGGATATACATCAACAATATAATTCCAATTAAGTCACATTCCATAAAACATAGGTAAAGGCAAACAATGATGTACATATTGATAAAGTTATGCACATTCAACCGTAGAAAATACCTTATGAGGAATTTATAACCAAAGTCAAGTAAACATGAAATTATACTCCTCAATGTATATACCCATGAAACATGTACTCCAAGTACCCTTTGTAAGGACGAAATACAAACATTCATTCAAGGGGTACCCAGTATGGCCTGAAATTATGGTCTTACATACTTACCCATCCTATATTCCTAAATTTTATAAATACAGGGGTCCAACCTCATCAATATGAAAACATATATGAATATACTATCCATTACAAGTGACGGTGTAATTTTTCAAGCTTCCTAGGGCAAGTTATGACCATTTCTCTACAACACAAGAAATCTGCCCTACAAGCTCCTCTATTGTTCCTTCAACTTCCAAGAATTTTAATAATTTTTCTTCAAAATAACTTTCCATCATTTTCAATCCATTTTCAGTACACATACTGAATCGTACATAATTAAAGTTTCATAATTGTTTGACTTCATTTGCTATCTCAAAAGCTTGACTAAACTCAGGTAATACCGAAATGAAGTATAAAAACAGAAACCATGTATCAACTTGAAATCATCATTACGGCCTAACCACATGGAGATAAATTCTCATTTTCGGATATGATATGAATATATTAGTCTAAGTTCATATCCAATTGGAATTTCTCAATTCCAGTAAGTACACAAAGAGATATGAAAGTTTTAATACAAGAGGTTTCAATACAAGGCAATTTTAAGGGTTTATGCATTCAACTTAGCTTAAACTTGCATATATTCATACATATGCACCCAAGCATGAAAGGTCAATAAACAAATCAGGGATTTATATCATATAAATCATAAATATATGAAAAATAACAAGATTTTCAATTAGGATTACCTTCGGGACTTTTATGTAATTTCTACGGATTTTTCTACACTTTTTCTCCTCACTTTTCCTTCCTAAACATCTACTTTCTCTTTCCTTAAGACAAACCCTCTTCAAACTGAACCTAGGATTTGTTTTTCTGAAGAAATATGTTAGAGGTAGGGTTTTAAGTCGGCCAAGGCTGCCTCCCAAGACAACCAATCAAATTAAACCATTTGGTTTAATAAAAGACAAAATCCCACTTACAGGGAATGGACAACTTTGCCCTTTGTTCGTAATTTCGGTATAAATCTTTACTCGGACATCCATTTGATGATCCGTTTGTTGTGTTACAACCCTAACTCACATATCTACAACTATGTAGTTTTTACCTCAAGTCAATTGTAATGTTACAAGGGTCAAAACTAGTCTTATACAGGAACATTTCTATCGGAAATAACCAAATCTTGTGTTCGTTAATAATTCGACCTTTCATGATTTATGAAAGTAGGATTATAATAAACATAATCAATTAACATTAGATATACTAATATCACATTATTCATATCAGCTAATATAAGCATTATTTAAATATAATTTATCATAATTATATTCGGGTTGTCACACAAGAGTCTTATCTCGACCCACAATAATGTTGGGCGACATCTTATGCCGACTCATTCCCTTTCTTTGGGAAAATATTGGGAACCCTGTGCGAGAGTGTAACTCACCAAATTGATAATATTTTCTCCATCTTGGTCAACCAATTCCGCCAAATCAAATCAAATTTTAACCCTCTCGCGATGTTGGTGACCCCACGATGAACTTTATCAATCTGTTTAACCATTCCGTTATTGGAATTACCAAGTATTGCAAAATGCTAGTCTATCGCCTGGGACTAACCTTTGTCCTCTAACGAGTGGTGCATCCGGGAATAACTTCTCCATGTCTCACTCCACATCAACCCACATAATCAACTTCCTAAGTTATGTTTTACATCTTACTACCTTTCTCTAGGTATACTAAAACTGTGACCCATACGTTTGTTCCAAAACTGCATACTTTGCAGGTCTCCCTTATTAGGTAAATTTAACACCCTATGTCTGCATAAGCACCCTTAGAAGTTGGTTGAGTACGAATATGCTCTAATACCTAAAAGTATTGGACCTTCCTTTTATAATGACCCCTCACCTGTATCCCTACAGTCTTTTAACCCATCTCTTGTGTGATAGCTCTCCTTGCTATACACATATCCGGACTATCTTTCTCCTCGACAAGATTCACTCCATCCTACTTTTCCGATTCCACTTATATCTTACCCATATGCATACGTTCAACACATACATTTCCACTCCTAATCGAGGATGATACTAAAAATCCAACTAACCAGGGCACCCATAGACCCTATATCCCGTGCATCTCTACACAATTATACCATACGTAACATATCTATATCCAAATAGGGCCCTAATACTTAACGTGACTATACAATAAGGGTATACTCAATTACCCTAGCAATTGTAATTTAATTATACTCGATATTACCCCTCCAATACACTAGTGGTGTAAACATTGCATAGTTCTTCCTACACAGCACTTCCTGGCCTCATTGGCCTTAAATCAAAAGATCTATTAGCTCAAAATGATATCCACGTACATGTGCAATAACCATAGTATTAATTCCATGTCCTACCAAGCACATGTCTCCCAGCTTTCGACGCTCACTGAGGTTTATGCACGGGACGTCTTGCAAATGAAATCCAAATAAGAAACCCTCAATACACCACTGCCTAGCATTATCGATCACTGAGATCCGTAAGCCCAAAGCATATAACCAGGATACCCAAAATACTGTTCCCCGACATATAATTTTAATCATCCACTCCCACGTCACTCAAGGATTCATAAAATACGGTGATCTCACTATTACTAAGTTCTCAGTGCTAAATCAATAACGAGCTAAATCTCCATGCTCGACTATAAACTCACTATCCCTCGAATCGCATTGATAAAGTCCCTACACACCGGGATCGAAAATAACAAGACATATATACTTTCAAAAGTCTCTATTACAAAATATAAATATAGGATTGATCCTCTTTCAGGTGATACCTTGCAACATAATACATACTACCATGGAACAACGAATAGAATAGTCTTATTATAACAGTCCACCATCTCTCAGACGTTTGCTAACAAGTTAATACCTAGGATTATCATTTGCTCTACAATCATAACTCTCAAAAGGAGAAAAAAATCATACAATATAAACATACTCTTAGTGTCCCTATCCGCTCCCCTGCAGGCGGCACCAAAGAGCCCTGCTACCCAACGGTAAATATATGCAAAATAATAAGGCTGATACTACCAACACACCCACTAAACTCGACTCACCCGTGAATTTTAGTGTTAATTATAATATATCGTGATGAATCCAAGTCACTCAAAACTTACCCTATACTCATAAGGATAATTTTTTTTACCTTTAATTACTAACTGCATTGCCTGGTCAACGGGTTCTCGAACGTGACTCTCGTGTCATAACTGACTTAAGAATTTTTGTAATAGTTTTACCTATTGGATACCATCATATATCTTCCCATGCCTCGATTTGGGCAATCCGTCTTCCTATGGCCCGTCTACCCACAAGTGAAACAACGGGTAGAAAAATCTCCCTGCCTCTAGCCCTGGTGGCCCTGTCGAAATCCCCATTCACTCGATCCGAAATATCTTGATCTGAATCTCTTAAACGATTCCCTATCTTGGTTATTCTCCCGGGTGGGTACCCCACTAGAACCGATTACATTTATTCTTGCTCTACTGACTAAAATCCTCAACCTCTTAGCTCCCTTCACATGGAAGCATTAATATTTCCCTTACAAAAGTACGACACTAATGACAACACCGTTTATCGTCCAAGCTGGATTTCCACCTCAAAGCTAGTGTATTCTACCCACGAGTCCATCATCAACTCAAAGACCCTTTTTATCCTTTGTATCTACCTTAAAATGTAAGAAGTTTACTAAACGAGCAAATTCTCCCTCATGTTCGGCCACCATCCCGACCCTCCTGTAATAAGTAATGAAATTTCCTTTGCATCTCTATTTAAATAAATGACGATAGTATTTGTGGTCAAACCACACCCCAAATTCCTTGATATTCGTGGTACCTCTCCTCGGATGTGGTGACTAACTCCCATCAATATGACACTTCTCTTATGAGCTAAAAAGTTTGCCCAAAAATTTAATCCTGAGTCTCACTGCACTCCACCATACGTAATTGCCTTTGGATGAACTCCTTCCATTAGCCAATCACACTTTCGCACTTTCCCAAAATCTTGCGGATGGCCCTTCAAAAAATCCCCTCTGACTCTATCCCTTACCGACTACACTAGGTGAGTCTGAATTTGCACCACCGTCTGCTACGGTGGTACTTGGTGACTTCTACCATGGTCACCGTTCCTAGAATACTATTTAGCTTCGTCTGAGCCTCTCCTCCTATAGTCCTCCTAATGTCCCTCACTAGTCATCCTATATTTTTCGGTATACAAAACCTAACCGAACTCATATATGATTCGTATCAACTATACTCAATAGCAGGAGAACGTAAATCACACTATGAATCGACAGTCCTAAGCATAGGGCTCTTTATTAAGGAAAATCAACGTTGAAATGTAATAAGCCAACAAATTCTAAGGACACTAGAACCTGATGCTCTAATACCATTTATGACACCCCACCTATTTAAATATCGGGTGATTACTCCTCTACTAAAATAAAAGAGGAAGCTCATTTAGTTCATTCTTAGCGTTACTGTCAAAATATTTTAAATTACTAACCTCCCGAGTTAAATAAGTTGGTGCCAAATTTTATCTTTCATTAAAAGCCGACAAGTAAAACATTAACTTAAACCAATGCAAAAATAAAATTTAACCAAACCATTCGCACCAATACGGAAGTATAAACATCATATAATAACAAAAAAAAATACTGAATAAATCATCGATTATCAAAATACAAAGCATCATCTGAATGAAATAATCAATCAAAAGTAATTGAGTCTGGAATAAAAGGGGATACATACCGAACTGATAACTGAATTAAAGAACCTATTCTAGAATACAGTAAGTGAAACGGCTATTCTGTAATCTGCAAGCCTCCACTCAGCTGCAGCTTCATGTCCTTAAAAAGAATAATCATCCATACCATCTTTGTGGATGGAAACCTAAAAGTTTTTGGAAAATAATTTAACACTGGTCAGAGCCCAAAACCTTTTAAAAACATTTGCAAGTAATTAAGATGCATTAATAAACATGCAGTACAACTTTCCATATATAATCCGGTGTCGCAATCCCATGAGATACCCCTCACATCCCAACTATAGTGCACACCTCGCGCATACATCTTAACCCACCTAGTTCCGTTACCCGCCTAAGTAGTCCTGTTGAAAATCTCATTAATACACTACTCTAACACGAATGTTGCCTATTATTTATTTCTTAGTTGTTTTACTCATTAGCTTACTTAATCATCTCATCGTTAATCATTCTTATAACTTTACTCTAGTTATATAATACACATTCACACTTAATGTATTATGACCACATATAATTCACTACACTATTATATACATAAATATATACTACAATAAACGCACATATGTTCACCCTTAATGTATTAAGCTCGTATATAATTAATTGCACCATTATATACGTAAAGATATACTATAACAAACACACATATTTCGCGTATAGTTTCCATCCCCGAGTTTGGATGCCATCCCCCGAGTAATAACTCATTAGATGTCACCATCCCCTGTGTAATAACTCATTGGATGTCGATCTCTACAATGCTATTATTTTCCAGGGCATGCTCACCTCATCCTAGTTACTAGAATTCGGACTCTCTCACTAATTCGATAATATCGCAAACGTATTGGAGGCGTTCATAGTCCTTCAATAGTGAGTCATAACCATACCCACAATTACCTCACTGTGAAAAGTTGATCACACAAACATAAACATGGCGCTATAACCTGGGGACTATACTTACCCAACTTTTGCTCGCCAGGGAAGATCAACCACTTTGCGTAATCTCCACTGATAGCACTAGAGGGGTATGCTTGACATAAATATCATACACACAAATATTATTCTTTCTTTTATATATATATATATATATATATATACTATCTCTATACCCCTATATAAATATATTCAAAAAATTTGGCTAATCCGTGCTTATCACCCAAAGCACTAGCCTACTTATCCTCAGTCTATCCCCAACTCTTGAATAACCTAAGTTTTGACCGATTAAATTCGTAACATAGCATTACCCTACTAAAATAACCAGACTTACCCAAACATCCCTTAAAGAAGACTTATTTGAATTCCTCTCTACAAATTCGTTATTTAAAATACTCGTTAATTATTTCTCTCACAATTTCTAATTAAAGTATGATTACCTTATCATCCCAAGGTAACGTAACACCTCCTAGGCCACCCTTAATAATATTTTCTATCTTTAAGGGCTTTCTAAATCAATTAACACCCTCCCGAATTAACCCAACAATCAAATAACCCATCCTGAATCTGCCTAGAAATATAAACCGGTTCGGCCTGGAGGCTTCCAGTTCAGCGAATTCTAGCCCTATTTTTCTTCTTCAAATCCATCCCAAACATCATCAATAAGTTATTATACATTCACCAATTTGTATAGAATATAAAGGGACATTTCATACATGATTCTAGAATCTAGGTGATGATGCCGGAATCAGCACCACCAGATAAGGTGTTTTCCAGTTCAATCTAAGAACAACAATGGAAGCATAGTTATGTAATAGGTAAGAGAATGAGATGAGGGGAAGAGGAGAGAGCACTAGGATATAAGTGGTTCAGCCTAACTTGGCCTACGTCCACTGTGTGTGTGTGTATAATCTCACTGTAATAAGGCACTAATGGACATGGATACAATCTCTCAAGCTTTCTCTCTCTACTGTGTATCTAGACAGGGTTTCAGCTAGGGTTGAAAAACTGTGATCCTTTTGCAAGGTAGAGGATGACCTCTATATATAGTACCTAGGGGATGTAATGTACCCTCTATGCATGCAATGAGCATGTCACCAATATGGGAGTGCCATCTGTCACTGTCACATGTAGAGAATGATGATGCAATACTCTCCCCACGTGTGGGAAATAATCTTATTACAACTGATATGTGTCCACGTGTCCTTATCTAAATGTCAGCAGGTGCTCGACTACCGCGTCTGGTGTATGACCTCGTCTATGGTGAGGCCGAGGTTGGTGAGTCTTGATACCTGTTCAGTCCGTGTATTCCACGGAGGTCTCGACCTAATCCTGGCCGAGACAATGGACACGGTCGGCCTGAGACGAGGTTGAACTGGTGGCCCGATGAGGTTGCTGGTGGCTTCCTGCGAGCTCGGCCTACATCTGGCTGAGGTTGCCATTCCAAGGTATACGAGAATGCTGTCGATCCTTGTGACGTACCTTGGAGAGGCTCATAGTAGTGTCGGCCTGGGACGACCTTGATATGGCCGAGGGATGATATCGCGTGCCCAAGACTCGTCCAACGTCGGCCATGATCTCGGCCGAGGTTGGTGTCTCTAGGCCGAGGTTACACTTGGGGCATATCACTAGGAATTATTCTAATTTCAAAGATTAACTAACAATCATCTAATGAATCCATTCAAATGGGTCTAAATGATGAACACATCAAATAACCCTAGATTCAATTAAAAACTCCCATTAATTATGTTTAGCCTATGAATCTCTACACCGATCTAATTTCCATCAGGTATAATTCATCTAATGACATAAATATTCGTTTACACTACAATTCGTGTGATAAGTTTCCCAAAACCCCTTATTACATGTGAAATCTCCTACCCTAAAAATAGTTTTTCACATCGCCTACTATAATATGAATAGAATCTACTACTATTAAATTAAAGCAAGACAATTAATTTCCTTGGAATGATTGTAGATTCTGATCTACTTTGTGTGTGATAGTTTAATGCTAGAAATTCCTTGAATTTTCTCCCAGATTGGCCCCCTCTTGCTTTCTACTTTCTTACTCTTCTCTTACTCCCCTTTTAAGGTTTATAAATAATGATAAGGCTGCCTCACCTAACCAACACTTATGGTTTAACACACTAATCCCAAAATCAAGATATTAGGCCAAAACCAAATGACCCAAATACCCCTACGTGAGTTCGGACTAGGCTAAAAAGCCCTTGGAACCCAATTACTATCACCAGATTCTTATATCTAACTATTTCGACCTATTTAGGTTCAATCGTGCACTTGAACTCGCCATATGAGTCACTATACATAAATTTGCCATCTTAACCTTAATATAGTCTACTCACAAGCCCCAGTTGAGATGTCATTCCAATCTTGTCATTATTACTCACTACGGCGTACTAACAATTCACCGTATTTGTTTACTATAAACACACTTAGTAAATTTATCACATAAATGTTAATCTTATTCCCATAAATTAATACTTATTAGATACGCAATATTTCATTTTAATTAAATTACAACATACGTGTAATTTAAAATATCAGAATTAATTAAATCCATAATTATTCAAAAATATGGGGTGCTACACCCCTCGTCGGAGGTTATTGTCTAGTATCAATCTTGGACAATAGGGCCACTCAAGGTGGACCCCCTCGTCCTAAGTTATTTCTATTATTGATCTTAGGGAGTGGGGCCACTTTTGGTGGACCCCCTCTCCCTTTATAGCTTTTTTTGGTGAGTAGTCTTGGGGAGTAGGGCCACTTAAGATTAACCCCTTGCCCCTTACACTTTATCTGATGGCATTAGTGAATATGGGGACACTTGTGGTTGATCCCCTCTTCCAGGTTGAGGCGTGCTTACTAACGAGCAGATACCCCTTTATAACTGTTATTCTCTCAATAAGTCTTTGTACATATTTCTTATTCTTGGGTGCTTGCATGTTAATAAGGACTCTAATTTTATCTGGCTTAGATTTGATATCCCTTTAATTGACAATGAACCCCCAAAACTTACCAGCATCAACCCCAAAGACATATTTAGTCAGGTTCAATTTCATTTTGATTTCTTCATAATGTTGAAGTCTTGGTTTAGGTCCCTCACGTGACCGGTTTTGACATTGATATTGGTAAGAATATCATCCACATAAACCTCCATTATTTTCCCAATCCACTCTTTGAACATATTATGCACCCACCTCTGGTATGTTTCCCTTACTTTTTTTTTAATCCAAACGACGTGACATTGTAATATTAAGGTCCTTTATTGGTGATAAATGAAGTCGTATCCCTATCTTTAATCTTCATCGCTATCTGATTGTATCCAGAGTACACTTCTAAGAAACTAAGTGTTGATGTAAAAAATTAGATTATATCTAATTATTTATACACAGATAAAATAAATAAGACAAAGAAGTTTTAAAGTGGTTCAGCCTTATAAGAATGGCCTACGTCCACTATTTCTGTTATTGATGACTGTTTGGAAATTCTCGATTACAAATTTAATCAAGAAATTCCGGTCCCCTTACAATGAGGGTAATACAATGTATTTATAGCCCTAAGGCTATAATGTGAAAGGGTAATACATTCAATGTTGTACATGTAAAAGGGTAATACATTCAATGCCCCTTAAGTGTATACATCTGAATGATAAGCATTTAATGCACAGCCAAACTGCTGGTTATCCTGCTATTAATACTTTGTTCGAGGTGCAGCTCGGACCGCCTAAGGTCCTCGGTACTCAAAAGTTCCTCGGTACTCAAAAGTTCCTCGGAGAGTTCTTGTAGGTTGAAACGTCTGAGTTGGTCGGGGAAGCAGAGTTCCTCGTTGCAGTATGGTTCCTCGGAGTCAAGGTGTTATTCGTAAGTGTTTGTCGTTGCCATGTAGATTACCACGTGTCTTCACCCAATTGAGCCATGTCAGCAGACTAAATTTGGTATCAACAGAAGCCCCCAATGTTTCATAGTTCGAAATTTGAGGAGTGTGGAACATTCTTTCTCGAAATATGGTGGTTTTAAATGGTCATCCTGAAATTTAGGAGTCCTTTATTTTGTATTTATTTCTCCTTCCAAATTTGTAGAATCGATCTTTTTTGAATTTTTCTACCCGCTTCGATTCCCGCGCCCTTTTTGTCTTTTTAGCCGTCGATAACGTAACCGTCTCTTTTTGTAATCATTACTTTTTCCTTTTCCTAAGGCAGAGTATTTAAACGTTGCAGAAAATCCCATCGTCTTCTACTTTTTCAAATTTGTCTCTTTGAGTTTTCCATTGTCTCTCTTTCCTGTGCGTTCACCTCTTTCATCATTTGTTGTCAACAAACTCATCTCTTTCCTGTAAGATTTTCTTCTTTCTCTTTGATTTCCTTCTTTCATCATGGTTTATCCTATAGAATCGATTGATAAATTTCGCTCTGATTTCTCTATTCCCCCATGGGTTATTTTGGAAGAGCTTTCTGAGCCTTCAGACTATTTTCGTTTGGATGAGGGACATTGGTTCCCCAGTCTCTTTGTTGCTGAGTGTGGTTTTTATTTTCCCCCAAACCCTCTATGTCTGGAATTCTTTCAATACTTCGACGTGGTTCCTGCAAGAATAGCCCCCAATACATGGAGAATAGTTCATGGTGTTTATAGATTAAATCAAATCCATGGAACTCGTATAGGAATTCCTGAGATTATGTTTTGTTATAGATGGGCCGTGGGCGATAATACTTTTTATTTAAAAACTAGGTTTTTAAATAGAGCTTTAGTGGTCAATCTCCCAGATGACAATAGGGACTACTTTGAGCATGGGGTTGTTATAAAAAATTGGCAACATGCTCCTTTATCTGGAGATGAAGTGTATCAAGGTCCCAGATGCCCTCCCTATGGCAATGGTATAGGTTATTTTTATTTCATTTTATTTATTTTGAAATTATGCTTCCTTTATGTTTGATAAAATGTGTCACTGATATTTTAATGTTTATTTATTTGCAGTTGACAGTAAAAGAAAACCCCCAAAAGAGGCAGACGTTAATATAATGAATTTAAAACTTATCTGGAGTTTGCATCAAAATGTTGCCGACGAGCACATTAGGTCAGCTTCATATTTGCTGCAGTACAAGAGTTACACCTCCTCTTTCACTTCTCGTCCGGTGATAAGCGACGTAGAACCAATACCAGCCTCTACAAGTTCTTCGCCTCAATCACATATTCCTTTGAGTGAAAGGATGAAGAAAAGAAGACCTCCTACCCTTTTTGAGAAACCTGCCTCTGGTGCTGGAGAGGCAAAATGAAGTAAACATGATGTCCCAGAAGGGACAAAGAAAATTGATGCAGCCCCTCCGGCTGCTCCTGTGAAGGTTGCCGATAAGCCCCCAGTGGCCCTGAGCAAGACTGATGCTCCAAAAGAAGTGATTGTCATATCACCGACCAAGAGTTCCTCCTTGGTCGAAACTATTCCTGTTCCCCCGAGGAAGCTGAAGAAGAGCTCCTCGGTCAATTTGGCTAAAACCATCTCTCAGCCCCCAACTACTGGAACTGGTATTCCTACTTTTGTTCCCTCGAGATCTGCCATGAGCTCGGTGAAGACTTGGATCATTCCCAAGATCCAAGGTATTGAAGAAAACCTTTCTCGGGACACGGTTAATACATTGTCATCTCGCCACATTGCTTCTGTAAGTCCTATAGTCTTAAATTTTCATTCTTTCCTTTTCGTATCTGTGCACTGATTTGCTTTCGTTTTATTTTCACAGTTGGTGAGCTGTTTTAACACAATTTTGAAGTAAGATGAAGCTATTAAAGCTTCAAGCTCCTCGTCTAGTATAAAGGAAGCTTTGATGGGCTTGGCGCAGTCTCTGAAAGATTCTCGTCAGAAATATGCTGATGATAAGGCCACTTGGGAGAAGAAGCTTGCTTCGACCGAGCAGGAAAAAGCTCAGGTTATTGAGGTCTCCAAGGGGTTGGAGAAAAAAATAAATAGTTTGGAGGAAAAGAATAAAGAGCTCGAAGAGAAGCTAAAAAATGCTGGGGAGCTTGAAAATAAGATCAAAGCTGCTGAGGAGGAGTTGGGTCAACTTTGGGAAGTAAGTCGGCAGAAGGAGGAGGTTGAGAATAAATTAAAAGCTGCTGATGACCTTCTTTCCGAGAAGCTTTCCTCGAAGAAGACAAAGAGGAAATTGGCTGTTAAGAAATCTTTCAGCGCTGGCTGGGATAAAGGGTGGAACAAAGGCTTGGCTGCCATGATGTCGTAAGTAGAATATGGCAGCCTCAAATACTTTAGAGATGGGTGGGTCGCTGCTCTACAAGAGATGAGAGTTGAGGAAAATTTTGAATTATTCCAGCGACACATCCCTGGCCCCCCTCCAACTCCTGAAGATGAAGAAGAGGATGAAGCTGCCTCTGAGGAGTCTTCCATGGTGATGGAAGATCAATCTTCTCATCCCCCGACTATCCAGCCCGCTGGCGAGGAACTTTAACTACCTGCCACATCCTCCGAGCAACCTCCAGCACTTCCCGAACAACTTTCTGCTCCATCCGTGCAACCTACATCCTCGTCCCAGCCTCCTGAGAAAGTTTTGGGAGACAAGGAAAAGGTGTAGAGTTGTTCGGATTTCTCTCTATCTTATTTTTCTTTGTCAAATGTAACCCTGAACATGTAACTCTGAACTTTGTACTTCTAAACTTTGTGATGTAATAAAATTTGAACTTTTGCTTATGCATACTGTTGATTCTCTTCTTCATGCTCTGTTTGTACTCTTATTGATTATTGCTTTTTCTTCCTCTACTAGTTTCTGGATTGGATGGAATTATTGTCTGCCTATGATACAAAGCTGTTACGGCAATGCAATGAATATTTTAAGGCTGGTCACACAGATCTGAGTGCAATACAAATCGTCGACATCCTCGGCCAAGATGCTTCGAAACAGGCAATTGAAGCCTACCAATATTTGAAGTGTCAACTTGATCATGCAGTGGCCAATAATGTAGCTTATTATGATATGATTGAGGATCTCCAAGGCACTCTTGAAGAACTTCAGCAACAATATAAGGAATCCACTTCCCTTTTGCCCGAGGGGTACGAGAAGAAGTATCAACAAATCATTGCCGACGAGGGATATGATAAACGATTTGTTGCTTACGATGTGAGGGAGAGGACTTTGAAAGCTGAGGTCGAAGAGCACAGACAGATAGCTGAGTTATTAGAGCAAGAAAATAATAACCTGCAAAGAGAGTTGTCTCAGTTGAAGTCTGCAGCTTCCACCTCAAACGCCTTGATCCCTGTGAATGACGAGGGATTCTCTTTCTTGGAGGTCGAAAATGCCAACTTGAGGGACGAATTGGAGACCTTGAAGAGAGCTGGCCCTTCTACATCTTCTCGGGGACGAGCAAGAGCTGCTCGGGTTTCTATCGAAGAACAGAGGACTCAATCTGCTCTAGATAACCAGGCCTTCCAACTGATGGCAAAGAACCAGGTATTGGCTGAGCTGTCTAAGAAGGTCAGGAGTTTGGACGAGCAGCTTTCTGCGCAGAAATCTATTTTGGAGAATAAAGAGATCTTCATAAAAAATCTCCACGAGCAACTGGAAAGATTGACATATCAATTCCATAAGCAGCCCAGGGAGTTCTGGATGGCTGGCTACAATGAGGCTCTCTACCACTTGGACGGTCGTATCCAAAATGCAAATAATGAGGGCTACAAACAGGGATGGTTGAATGCTTTAGGTGTGCTGCAACTGGAACAGGGTCATTACCTGTGGGATTACCATAATCCTGGGCTGCTCGACCTACTAGTGCCACCTTTCAAGCTTGATATGAGTTGGATCCCTACTCAGGCCATCCCTCAATGTCTGATTTCCAAATACATCGGCGATTACAAATTCCACTCCAATGTCGAGATATCTCGTCCCGAGCACCTCCTAGATCGACCATCCGTGATGAATATCAGGATGTTAAAAGATCTTAACTTCATAAATTCTCCTCTTGCTTTAAACGATCCACCTGCTGGCGAGGAACCTGTTTCAAAAGCAGAGGGGAAGAAACCAATAGAATAGGAATATTGATGTAATAAATTTGTATTTCATTCCTGATGTATTTTGTTCTACATTTAATGAAATAATTTTATTTGCAAATCTTGACTGCTATTATCTTGTAACACTTTACATCTGTGCATGTGTATCTGTTAAAAAGATAATAATATCGTGTTATTTGTCGATCAACTTATCGTCGACTAGTTTGAATTTGTGGTAATCATTTGACAAAAAATGATGTTTTGTTTCTCGATCAATTTAGTAATGATTTAAAAAGTTACAAGTATCAAAAATTTTTCTCGATCACTTTCTCGTATTCATAAAATGTTTCCGACCAATCAAGGTCAGTAAATTTTCCTTTTCGACCAACTACAGTTAGTGGGTTTTTATTCCCGACCAGCCATAGTTAGTGGATTTTTTCTTAACGAGCAAATTTGGCACATTTTGGAATAGTTGTACCTCCTAACCAACCTTAGTTGGCTTTTTGAGAATATATTTATTTCCTGACCAACCTTAGTTGGCATTTTTAGGAATACTTTTACTTCCCGAGGAATATATTTACTTCCTAACCAACATAAGTTGGCATTTTTAGGAATACATTTCCTAACCAACATAAGTTGGCATTTTTAGGAATAGTTTTACTTCCCGTAGGAATACATTTACTTCCTAACCAACATAAGTTGGCATTTTTAGGAATACATTTCCTAACCAACATAAGTTGGAATTTTTAGGAATAGTTTTACTTCCCGTAGGAATACATTTACTTCCTAACCAACATAAGTTGGCATTTTTAGGAATACATTTCCTAACCAACATAAGTTGGCATTTTTAGGAATAGTTTTACTTCCCGTAGGAATACATTTACTTCCTAACCAACATAAGTTGGCATTTTTAGGAATATATTTATTTCCCGACCAACCTTAGTTGGCGTTTTTGAGAATAGATTTGAGTAGTCCAGTTTTGCTGAGTAGTGTGTAGCACTAGTATTCCGCAAAAAATTCCAACAAAAGGAAAGAACTGGGCAGAACGTTGTCACTTTATTCATACTGATGAAACTGCATTACATGAGAGTTTACATTACTGATAATATTTACGCAGATGTTCTGCATTCCATACATTCTTAAACTCCTCCCCCTCTATGGTTTCTATTTTGTATGTCCCTGGTCGAACAACTTCTTTAACTCGGTATGGTCCATGCTAGTTTGCTTCCAGTTTGTTGTGCTTTTGAATCACCTTCTTTAGCACATAGTCTCCTTCTTTCAAGTCACACTTCTTCACTCTCTTATTGTAGAACAAAGTTGTTCGCTGCTGGTAAGAAGCAATTCTAATGGCTGCTTCTTCCCTAACCTCCTCGAGCATGTCCAAATCTAACCTTCTCATGAAATCGCTGACAGGGGAATTGAAATTCAGTATTCTGTGTGTTGGGAGACCTAATTCGGCGGGTATAACAGCTTCACTTCCAAATGCTAGCATATATGGAGATTCCCCTGTTGCTACTCGGGGAGTAGTTCGGTAAGCCCATAGTACTCATTGTAGCTCGTTGATCCAATTTTCTTTCGCATCATCTAGTCTTTTCTTCAAGCCATTCAGTAGGGTTCTGTTTGTCACTTCAGTTTGTCCATTGCTTTGAGGATGGCCTGGTGCCGAGTGGACCTTCAAGATATTTGACTGATGACAATAGGCAGGGAACTCCTCGTTGTCAAATTATGTTCCATGGTCTGTGATGAAAGGATGAGGAAGACCATATCGACAAATGACGTTCTTCCAAATAAATTGGTACACTTTGTCGTACGTCATATCAATGAGAGGCTCAGACTCAACCCATTTAGTAAAATAATCCATAGCTACCACGAGATACTTAAATCTTCCCCTGGTCGTCGGCAGCGGTCTGACCAAATCTATTCCCCATATGGCAAATGGCCAAGGGGAAGTAATAGGTGTCAGTAATGCTTGGGGAGTTCTTCGGATGGAGGAGAAGCGCTGACACTTGTCACATTTTTTAGCATAAGCTATACAATCAGCCCTCATCGTTGGCCAGTAGTATCCTTGCGTCATCACCCTTTGCAAAAGAGTCCGACCTGCTACATGGGATCCACAGGGCCCTTCACGGACCTCTTCAATTAAATCTTTCACCTCGGTGGGATGCACACATCTTTGCAAACCTGCTATAATTCCTCGTCTGTATAAAATACCATTAGTCAGTATATAACGAGCAGCCTTAAACTTCAATTTCTTGGCTGCCAGTTTGTCAATTGGTAATTCTCCTGTCTCAATATATGCCCTGATGGGATCCATCCATGATGATCCTAAATCGAGGGTAATAAAGTTCATCTCCAGATCTTCATCTATACTCCGACCAGTTAAAACTTTAATTGGGATTGTTCTTCGTAGCTCGGTGCGAGTAGCTGATGCTAATCGAGCTAAGGCGTCTGCTCTTGCATTCTCCATTCTTGGTATTTTGAAAAGCTGAATAGCAGCAAATTTCGACACCAGTTCTTTTGCCTTTTCATGATATCTGATCATTAATTCTCCTTTGACTGCATATACTCCCATCATTTGATTTATGACCAATTGCGAGTCACTGAAGACAATAACCTGTTATGCCCTATGGTTTTTGCCAAACTAAGACCTGCAATCATGGCTTCATATTCAACCTCATTATTCGAAGCTTTGGATTGGAAACGTAGGGCATATTCCACGTCGACCTCGTCCGGACTGTTCAAAACTATCCCCACTCCACATCCTGTAGTGCAAGATGAACCATCCACGTACAGACTCCATATAGGTAACTCGTCTTCAAATTTCTGATCTGACAGAGTTCCTCGGTGGAAAATTTATTGCTTCCTTTCACCATCTCCTGATATTTCTTGCTGTTCATCGATAATCTTTTCTTGCCCTTTTACTAACCTAAGCTGGTCTGGACTTGAATTTGATGATTCTGTAACATCTACTGGTTGATCAACGAGCAATTTTTGCTCCTTGAGGGTATCAGGATAGGTGAACTCTACAATAAAATTTGCTACAGCTTGCCCTTTTATCGATGATCTGGGTTCATAAACTATATCATATTCACCAAGTTCTATTGCCCAGCACATCAATCTTCCTGATTTCTCTGGTTTATGAAGGGCTTGTCTCAATGGCATATCAGTATATACTACTATAGTATGAGCCTGAAAGTGTGGCTTCATTCTTCTACTTGCCTCGATCAATGCTAGTGATAATTTTTCCAGCTTAGGATATCTGATCTCTGCTCCTCGGAAGGCCTTACTTGTGTAGTAGATCGGTTTTTGTACTCCATTCTCCATTCCTATCAATGCCGAACTAACTGCATTCATGGATACTACCAGATACAAGTATAATTTTTCTCCCATCACTGGCCTGGATAACAGTGGAGGTGTTCCCAAATATTTTTTCAAGTCTTGAAACGCCTTCTCACATTCATCATTCCACTCAAAAGTCTTTCGGAACGTCTTGAAGAATGGGAGACATCGATCAGTTTCTCGCAATACAAATATGTTGAGTGCTGCTACTCATCCTGTAAGACTTTGCACCTCTTTCTTCGTCGTTGGGGATCGCAGCCCTAACAGAGCTTTGATCTTTGCAGGGTTGGCTTCAATGCCTCGCTGATTGACGATGTACCCGAGAAACATGCCTTCTCGTACTCCAAATACGCACTTGGTCGGGTTCAACTTCATTTTGTATTTATCCAACTGATCAAAGGTTTGACCTAAGTCAAGTAGATGATCGGCAGCTTTCTTGCTCTTTGTCAGCATATCGTCAACATAGACTTCCATATTGCAACTGATTTGTTCTATAAACACTTTGTTCATCAGCCGCTGATATGTTGCACCTGCATTTTTCAAACCAAAAGGCATAACATTATAACAATAAGTTCCCTTAGGGGTAATGAAAGAAGTACTCTCCCTGTCTTCAGGTTTCATTTTAATCTGATTGTATCCAGAATAAGCATCCATGAAGCTCAGCAGCTCGTGTCCCGAGGTAGCATCCACTAGTTGATCAATTCGGGGCAGCGGAAAGTGATCCTTTGGGCATGCTTTATTGAGGTCGGTGAAGTCTACACACATCCTCCATTTGTTGTTCTTCTTTTTCACCATCACCACATTTGCTAACCAGTTTAACATCTTCAACAAAACAAGCTTTCTGGAGCTTCTCGACTTCCTCCTGTATAGCTTGGTTCTTCTCGGGGCTGAACACTCTTCTTCTCTGCTTCACAGGCTTGATCTCCTTATTCACATTAGTTTCGTGACATAAGAAATTTGGGTCTATTCCGGGCATATCCTCATGACTCCAAGAAAAAGTTTGCTTTCTGCTTCTTAGGAAAGTTATCAATTCCTGTTTTAGTGAGGCTTCCAATGACGAACCTACTTGAGTAGTTCGTTCAGGGTGCTCGTCGTCCAGAATGATGTTTTCAGTAGCTTCCACCACTTGATCCTTCACGAGTTGCGACTCATCTCTAGGATCCAATGTTTCAATTTCTGCACCTTCATCCACTTGATAGGCAGTAGTCTTTTTCCTTGATTCCTCCAGTTCCTCTTGCTCGGCGAATGAATAATAGCATTCCTGAGCTACTTTCTGATCACCTTTCACAACTCCTACTCCAAAATTTGTTGGAAATTTTAGGCACTGATGTACCGTAGATGGTACAACCTCGAACTTCTTCAATCCTACTCTTCCCGTGATGATATTGTATGATGGTTGAACATTCTTATCCATCACGAAGAAGCGTATTCTTTCTGTTCTACAAGTAGGCCACGTACCAATGAATATATCTAATTTGATCGTCCCAAGTGGAAATACTTTCTCGCCAGTAAAACTGAGGAGGGGTCTATGATAAGGCTCCAGTTGAGATAGTTTTAGATTTAAACTGTCGAAGCACGAGTAGAACATGATGTCTACCGAGCTACCATTGTCTACCAGTACTCTTGAAATCATTACCTCCTTCATCCTCATTTTGATCACCAATGGGTCATCATGAGGATATAGAACACCTGCGAGGTCGTTCTTTGAGAAACCAATGACCAATTTATCTTTGTTCACCTTTCTCGGGCGATCCTCCTCAGCTAGATTTATTCGTTGAATGTATGAGCAAGCTTGAGCCTCACCGAGGTAAGCTTTTCTCTCTGTAGAAAGGTCTCCTCCTCCTGCATCTCCACCTGTAATAACATTACAGTCAAATGACCCAAAGCGTATTGAAAATACCTCTCATTCTGGATTCCTTGGTCTCTTGGGAAGATCGGGGTCATCTTCTGGATCAACTTCATGGTTTCTTTTCTTGTTCTCCTCTGCTCGACGAGGAGATCTAGACCTCTCTCTTGTTCGGTCGTTGTTTCTTCTTTCGTTTCCACGATCAACATACTTTTCCAGTTTTCCTCGTCTGATGAGTGTTTCGATCTCATTATGAAGAGCTATGCAATTTTTGGTCATATGGCCATGATCTTTATGAGACTCTCAATATTTTGCTTTATTCCTCCGGTCAGGGTCTTCCTTCATTTTCTCTGGCCAGTTTAATTCCTCATTGTTCTTGATTTCTTCTAAAACATGGTTGATGTCTTTCTTCAGAGGAGTATAATTATCAAATTTCTTCAATACTTCCCATGATGACCTCGTTTTTAAGTGTTTGTCACTACCATTGTTCTTATGCTCTTTCTTCTTAGCTTTATCACCTTCCACCTTGGTTTCTTTGGCATCCATATTCTTCTTCGCAGCCATAGCCTCCTCGGCATTCATAATCTTGGCTGCTTTTCCCATCAGGTCTGACATGGTTCTAGTGGATCTTTGGCCAAAGTGTAGTACAACTTGTTGGGCAGTAGTCCACTCATCAAGGCGGTAATCGCTGTCTTCTCCTCATAATCAATGACTTCAAGTTTCTCGTTATTAAAACGAGTTATATAATCTCTGGTACTCTCACCAGCTTTTTGTCTAACACTTAACAAATGCGCTACTCGTTTAACTGGATTTGTCCCAAAACCGAAATTCCCAATGAATAACTCGTCCAGTTGAAGAAAAGTTGAGATCTTACCCCGAGGAAGATTATTATACCACATTTGAGCAGATCCGGTAAGAGTTCCCGAGAATGCTCTGCATCTCATCTCATCTGGAACAACATAGATGTCGGCTGCAGCTTGGTATTTTTCTATATGAAGGACAGGGTCGGTCTTTCCATCATATTTGGGGGTCACAACAGGTGCTTTGAACTTTGATGGTGTTGGAAAATCTACAATGGCCTGGACAAAAGGTGTTCCTCGAACAAAAGTTCGTTGTAGAGGGTTCTTGGCTTTAGCAATTTAGCCTCTAAATAGAGCCTTTCCATGCATCATTTCCTTCCTCGGGCCTATTGGTTCGGGCAACTGATCGCTTTGATGTGGCTTCCTGGGATCTATCTTGACGAGCAGCTGGTCGCGACTGGGCAAATCCTTCCCTTAAATCTGATGGTCGTAGAAAAATCCTCGATGAGACTTTAGGAGGACTTCTACTCCTTCTGGGTCCTAATCGATCAAAAGGTGATACCCTGCTTAACCTCTCTAGCGCACTAGTCCTTTCTGGAGAGAAAGTGATACGTTGTTCAGTATCTGTGGCCCGCACTGACGAAGTTCGTCCAAGTTGATAAGAAAAATCTTCAGACTCCTCATTGCGATATGAATCGGTACGCCTAGTACGCGAAGAAGGTGCATGAGTATTTCTTTGAATACTTCGCGATCCTGAATGAGTTGTTGCACCTCCATGGAGGGTTTGTATGAGTTGTCGCATAGTTTCTTGCATGACGGTCTGGCCCTGAGCCAGATTTGTCATTATTCTAGCCAGATCTGGAATATTTGGCGGAGCAGATGGATTTGGAGGGCTTCCAGCATTTCGATTGCTGGGTTCTGGAATATCATCCATTTATGATGAATTATTTTTGATGAAAAACGATATTACCAGTCACTTCCCACAGACGGCGCCAATCTGGTGATGTAAAAAATTAGATTATATCTAATTATTTAATCACAGATAAAATAAATGAGACAAAGAAGTTTTAAAGTGGTTCAGCCTTATAAGAATGGCCTACGTCCACTATTTCTGTTATTGATGACTGTTTGGGAATTCTCGATTACAAGTTTAATCAAGAAATTCCGATCCCCTTACAATGAGGGTAATACAATGTATTTATAGCCCTAAGGCTGTAATGTGAAAGGGTAATACATTCAATGCTGTACATGTGAAAGGGTAATACATTCAATGCCCCTTAAGTGTATACATCTGAATGATAAGCATTTAATGAACAATCAAACTGTTGGTTATCCTGCTATTAATGCTTTGTTCGAGGTGCAGCTCGGACCGCCTAAGCTGCTCGGACCGCCTAAGGTCCTCGGTACTCAAAAGTTCCTCGGTACTAAAAAGTTTCTCGGAGAGTTCTTGTAGGTCGAAACATCTGAGTTGGTCGGGGAAGCAGAGTTCCTCATTGCAGTATGTTTCCTCGGAGTCGAGGTGTTGTTCGTAAGTGTTTGTCGTTGCCATGTAGATTGCCACGTGTCTTCACACAATTGAGCCATGTCAACAAACTAAATTTGGTATCAACACTAAGGATCTCATTCCTCATCGTAGCATCGAAGAGTTCATAAATCCTCGGTAAAGGAAAGTGGTCTTTTAGACATTTCTTATTGAGATCAGTGAAGTCTATGCATATTCTCCACTTTCCATTAGATTTCCTGACCATAATCACATTTGACAGCTAAATTGGGTATTTGACCTCCCTAATGAACTATGCTTCTATGAGTTTCTCTACTTTAGCTTTGATAGCCTCATACCTTTTTGGTCTAAAACTTCGCCTCTTCTTCTTGACATATTTGACCTCCTTGTCAAATCTTAGGTTACGGTACTCCACATTTGTGTCTATTCCAGGCATATCTTTGTCGATCCCTGTGAATACCTCCCATATTTGTCTGAAGAACTTTATTAATTCCTGTTTAGGTTCATGATCAAGTGTTGAGACAATTTGAACCGTTATCTTTGGTTGCTCAATACGACATTCTCCACTTCTTTAGCAAGTTTATCGGACTTTAATTTCTCCTTATCATGGGGGGTCTAGTGTCTCTATTTGGTAGGTACTCTTATTTTTACGGTTCTCTTCTTTGTGTTCATTCAATGTAAATTAGCTTTTTCTCGCAACCACTTGATCTCCCCTTACCATGCCTATGCCAAAGTCTGTTGTAACTTTAAAACTCGGTGTACCATTGAAGAAACTACTTGTAACATATTTAAGCCGACCCTACCAAATATCATATTGTAGGCCAAAATAAAACTTTGATCAAGCACAAAGAAACAAACCTTCCTCATAATACAAGTTGTCCAAGTTCAGGCTGTGACCTCTAAGTCAATTATTCCTAGAGGGAGCACTTTTTTTCCTACCAAACCAATTAGAAGATGGTGGTGGGGTCGTAATTTTCTTTCTAAGGGCTTCGATTTTGGGAAACATTCATAGAAAAGTATGTCCATTTAACTACTAATGCTTACCCAAATCCTCTGCATCATTCTCTTATGATCTAGAAATTATGACCAATGGGTCATCGTAAGGGTATAAAACACCGTTGAGGTTGGCCCTAGAAAAACCAATTATGAGGCTATATATGTTTACTTTCTTTGGATTTTTTTCTACTGCTTCTACCAAATTGACATCGGTGCATCCTCTTTGGGAAGAAGTATTAGCTTCATTCACATGCTCTTTTTTTTTACTAAGTTCCTCCCCTCCGTCGCCAATACCCCTGATGATGAAGCACACTCCTATGCAGATGCAGTTTTTCCCACCAGCTCCTTGGATTTTTTTGGGAAGATCCCCATCTTTTTCATCTTCATACCCTTCCTCGTCTAGTCCCCTTTCACTCCCCTTTCATCTTTTCGATGAGGGGAGTTTGACTGGATCCTACCTTTATAAGGTTTCTACCTACTAGGGGGTCAACCGTTTATATACTATTTGAGTCGTCTGTTCTGAATTAGAGTTTCTATCTTGTCCTTCAGGGTGAGACAATTATCTGTAGTGTGTCCGTGGTCCTTGTGGACTCGCACAATTTCTTTTTGTTCCTCCAACTTGGTGGTGACCTGACTTTTCTAGTCTATATGAGTTCTTCTTTGTCTCGAATCTCTTCTAGAATGTGATGAACCCCTATTTTAAGAGGAGTGTATTCATCAAAATTCTTATCATGTTTCTCCTGGGCAGTTTTTTGAGGATCACTCTTCTTCTCATTTATTTTAATATTTTTTTGATCATCTTGATTTGTTTCCCTAAATTCCTCAACATTCATAATTATCCTAGCCTTGACCAAGATTTCAACCATTATTTTTAGCGGCTCATTCTCCAAAGCCCAATACAACTTTCCCGAATAAAGAGCACTCATAATGGTTATTATGGATACTTTCTCGTCATAATCCAAAAATTCTAATTTTTTTTCATTGAATCGGGTAATGTACTATCGAGTTATTTCGCTGTCCCTATTCCTGACGTGGAGGAGGTTGGCTACCTGATTGGTAGGCTTCATACTAAAGCATAAGTTGTTATCAAACATGTCAAAAAGCTCTCTAAACATCCTGATCTGGCCCATCGGGAGTCTGGTATACCATACATGCACTGTGTGAGTCTGTATGCTGGAGAAGGGACACCTTATCATCTTGTTAATAATAAAATATATATAACTGACAATCTGGTATTGCTCTACATGGTACATTAGATATGTGGTTCTATCATAATTTGGAGCGATTGATGGTGGTTTGAACTTTATCAAGGTTAAAAAATTAATGATGGATGGAACGAACAATGACCCCTCCACATAACCTCATTGGCATGGTCCTTTGTTCTTCATTAGATCCCCAAGTTTTTCTCCAACCTTTGTACCGACCTATTTTAAGGCTGATCTGGTCGCTCTATTTTCATCGGTGCCTTCGCTTACCCTTGATTTATCTTTGACTTATACTCGATGGCTATGAGTCAATGGTTGATGAGGACTCCCCTTTGTAGTAGACTGTGGGAATTATTCATTATTCCATGCCCTTCGGGGCTTATGTACTTTATGGTTTAGTACCCAGATGATCAAAAGCACTTTTTATCATATCCTATCAAAAGCTCTAGATCTGGAATGCTCCCAGGTTGAGTTTATCTCAATGGGGAAACTTAAGGAGGTTCTTCCTAGCGTGTTGGACACATAGAATCTGGTCACACTAAATCGATTAGTATCTTCACCAGCAGATCCCTTTTGTTTACCGTAACCTCCCATATTTTGGCAACGGGTGTTCTCCATGACTCTCTATTTGAACTCATAGTGACTTTCTTTCTAAGATGATGGGGATGCATACATTTATGTTGATCTGCTTTATCTATCGTCATCGATGTGTTGTGATTAATTTGATGATTCGACTGTATATGGAGAGGCAGTTGGGCCGACAGATTTTGGGTCAGCGTTCTCATCTTTTCTCACTCTTGTATTGCCTCTTGGGTTTTTACAAGGTTATGTAAACATCCTTAAAATTCTGCCATACTAATAACGGAATTCACTAGTTCAGCCGGGCTAGTGTGCGTCTCATATTCCATTATAGTTACACTAGCATAATTTGTAGCCAAAATACTTGCCTTACTATTAACATAATTTATGAGAAAACACATATTAAACGCCCTCTAGTCCTACTGTTGCTTATGATCATTACCAGCGTTTATGTGTTATACACAACTAAGACATCATTGAGATCAATCTCGGATTTGCGGATAAAACAAAAAAATAAATACAATCTAATCAAAACATTCAACAGACGACGCTAAAATGTTGATGCTAGAATTTGGTAATTAGTAATTTGAGATAATTAAGATATAGTTTCTAGAAATCACACAATCAAAGTTTGATATGAACATAACCACACAACTAAAGTAATTGAGAGACATAGAGAAGACCAAATATAAGTGGTTAGGCCTAGTTTGGTCCCTACGTCCACTATGGAAAGTGTAGTAGCTCGCGTATTAGCATAACTACATTAAAGTACAAATAGGAACTCCTTCTCTCCATCATTCACTCACTCGCAATATGTAATCATTATTAAAATGTTTCTATCTTCTAAGAATCTTAAACTTTTTATTTATTTATAAGAGGATTTAACTGTTGATGATGAGCTTATGAGACGACATGTGGAATCTGATCCCGTGTTTCAAAATGTGGGCATGTTGAAGGAATAAGAGATTAACGTTGCACGCATGGGGCCTAAAATAGTTTTGGATGAGCATATTAACATTATTCAACAAATGCTTGATGATAACATATTGACATGCATCAAAAGTTATTTAATAGCCAACTGCTAGTATTGGGCTTGAGTCATAGGTCATCCACTATGTAGGAACACCTGGTTCAATGGTTGATGAGTTGATATCTCTGTGGATGCACGTATGTATCACATGGTTGGTGTATTTTGGACATATCATGTCGTAGCCTAAGAACTCACGATGAGAAAGGGTTTTTTGTATAAGAGAGTTAGGTTATTATAAAATGTATGGTGTACAGATATGACATTAATACGTATTTGATGTCTTAGGTCTAAAATGATTGAGATACATGACGGACGACGGGGGACCTTCTAGGGCCTAGTTGGTTAGGTGGGGAATATTGACCTTTTTATTTAATCAATTTTTAGATATAATAATTATATACAATATGAGAAATACTTATTCAAAATGCATAAGCATGTTCAAATCAAAGATCTCACATAATTCAAACGTAAACAAATTTTCAAAAATTATTTTCGGTATAATAACAAAGGAGAATTACATCACTTAATCAAAATGCATTCACGAACCTAAAATTTTCATAATTTTAACACAAAAAAGGGTATCTTTTTAAATAAAAGAATAGCAAAAAAAAGATATAAACTAGTCAACTAGCTTACTAGGCCTCGAGCTCTTCTTTTCCATATCCCTCAAAGACTCCCTCCTTATCGAAATCATAGTCAACCTTCTTATCCCGATTATATCGCATCTCATCACCTGACAAAATCTTCTTCATCAAGTTAATAGGACCCGCAAACATGACATAGTCCTAACTGGACACATATTTCCACAAAAATCCATTTCACCTTGTCCAAATTAGTAGGATATGTGGCATAGTCCAAACCACTGTTATTTGATGAACGTATTAATGAGGGGGTTAGATTCATCCATAATTTGGCTATTCAATGATGCCAAAGGACCATACCTTTTATTCACCGAACAAAGATTTGTAAAATAAAAATTAAGTTTAAACAATTCTCCAAGCCTTAGAGAAAATCCCATGAGTCTATCTCCTTTGGCAAAAATATTTTGAGAAAAACTCAAACTCAAATTACCACCAACTCATACATAATACCCTAAACATATAAGATAAATCTAGTATTTACAAATATCCTCCTTGGTGAGATTATTTTAGAACACCAAAATGAGTCTTCTAAAACACAAATGCAGATGTTCGCTGCCATAAAGCCCACTTTTGCTCCAACGAAGGAAACCTTCACTAAAGTAAAGACACCATTCTCTTCTTGCAAACTTAAACAGAGAATTCTGCAACAAAATGTGTTCAACGAGCCAGAAGCAATCTAAAATGGCTTTGAACCTTAATTTTGAGACAAAACCATAATAAGAGAGTTATAAAAAATACATGATCTCCATCACCCTAAAAAAATAAAACTAATTAAGATTTCTGGTTAATTTTGAGTCAATATTAAAGAAATGCATATCTCATGAATCCATAAGAATGACTCAAATATCTATATTAAACCCATAATACTCCATATCTTTCTTGAAATCTCTTGATTTGACATCACCCTAAGACACCTCCACCAACTTCCCCTAACCACCGATTGGTAATTAAAAGTTTACTTTTCCTTCATTGGGAGGATAAGACGTCGTCAAATTTTTTGAGCCTTTATATCATAAATAACATGTTACTTTCCCCTCATCTTCATGGAACTCAAATGGTCTCTCTTAATGCTACCAAGACTACCACATGTCATGCTTATCCTCATAGGTCTGCCTCCCTGTAAGGATTACTGCAATCCTGGTTGTCATCTTAAAGATGATTTTACTTATTCACAATGTTGTGTAGACTCGTTATAACCTAAATGAAAGTAAATATTCCAATTCTTCGCATAAAACAAACCTTACTTTCCTACTTCCCCATTGCCAAGACCCAAATATAATTTTTCATTCTCCATATAAGACCCCACAATATCTCCACCTGTTATCATATTCTCTTGAAGTACATATAAATTTCTCATATTGGTCGCCCTAAACAACACCAGAGAACCTATTATAACCCTCACAACTCCATCCCTTGTTACCACCTTATAGCCCATGGATTTTATCACATTCACCAACATATAGTTTATCTGATGACCTAGAATATATTTCACACCACATAAAGTTCTTACCAACCCATCTTACATTATGATTTTATTTGATTTAATTTCTTAAATGTTGGAGGCTCTTCTATCAACTATAAAATGGAACCAACTTTTACATCTTTGTAGGAGGAGAAATAATCCTAATTGGATTATATATGAATTGAACAAATTTCATCAAAAATCCAAAAGTAAATAAGTAACTTACCAAAATTTTTTATTTCCATGAGAGCACAATTGTTGACATCTTTTGAATCACTTGCATTCCTTACTGCTACTAATGACCTCTTAAACCTTCTCATTGTCTTTCGATTAATTTCCTTATGTTTGAGATAAGAATAAATGTTGATCTTAAACTTATGACATTGGTAACACTTCCTGTCCTCATGCTCATTTGACTTGGACTGGAACTCCTAGAACCTCGATTCTCTCATTTTTCTCTAACGACTAGGCTTGCGGTATCACCGTCACCTTCAACCGCTTACCTCCTATTCTTATTGGAGAGAATGGTTGATACGACCTCATCCAAAAATAATGCTGATGATGCCGGAATCAGCACCACCAGGTAAGGTGTTTTCAAGCTCAATATAGGAATAACAATGGCAGCACAGTAATATAAAGAGATAGGAGAATAAGATGAGGATAAGAGGAATCAACACCGGAATATAAGTGGTTCAGCCAATCTGGCCTACGTCCACTGTGAGTGTGTGAGTAATATCACTGAATGAAGGCACTAATGGCCATGGATACAATCTCTCAAGCTTTCTCTCTCTACTGTATATTTAGACAGAGTTTTAGCTAGGGTTGAATAACTGGGATCCTTTTACAAGGTAGGGGTGACCCCTATATATAGTACCAAGGGGGTGTAATGTACCCCCCATGCATGTAATAAGCATTAGTGTGGTAGCCTCACCAATGTGGGAGTGCTATCTGTCAGTATCACCTGTAAGGAATGATGATGAAATATTCTCCCCATGTGTGGAGAATAATCTTGTTACAACTGATTTGTGCCCATATGTCCTTATCCAAATGTCAACAGATGCTCGACCGCCATATTGGTGGATGACCTCGGCCTGGGAGAGGCCGAGCTGTAAAGGCTTGATGTCCGTTCAATCCGAGATGTGTCATAAAGAGTCTTGGCCTGATCTCAGCCGAGACATTATGTTGGTCGGCCCAAGCCGAGGTTGTACATATAGCATGCTGACAATTACTAAGGCTTCTTGTCACCTCGGCCCAAGCCGAGGTTGGACTGGTTTCATGTTGAAGGTTACCAAGGCCCCTTGTCACCTCGGCCTACTATCGGCCGAGGTTGCCATACCCAGGTGTACGAGAGTGATGTTGATGCCTGCGATGCGCGTAGAGTCCATTGAATATGTGGGTGGAAGTGTCGGTCTGGGCCGACCTTACTAAGGCCGAGGGATGATATCGTGGGCCCATGGCTTATCTAGGGTCGATCAATATCTCGGCCATCATCTTCGGCCGAGGTTTGTCTCTCTAGGCCGAGGTTACACTTGGGGCATATCAATCACCCCCCAGCCCTTAGTCATATGCGAGAACAAGTGGCTAGGGGATTACTAAACCTCTGAGGCCTGTCCGTCCCAAGCCAGTACCGGCATGACACCTGTCCATGCTAGAACGCACTTACTTGGCTGGCGTGTGCTGTCATCTGTCTTTTGGGGTTCCCAAGGCAATGATGGGCCTTGGGAATCGTGCCCATATACTTAAGGGTTTGAACCCTTCTTTTTCTCTTTCTTCTCCATTTCCCCTCCTGTGCGCATTTTGCTCTAGAGATTTTCTCTCTCTCAAACTTCTTCAATCAGCGCTCTTCTGCAGAAGCCTTTGTCGATTTTCTTGCGAGTTTTCTTCATTTCATTCATCGATTCATTCCCAGGTACTTCTTTCTTTCCATTTCCTTTGTTTCTGGTATTTGGTTTGCATTTTTCGGTGAGATTTTAAGTTTTCCGGTGAGCTCCATTGTCTCAGGCGAACTGGGTTTGCTTTAAACTTCCAAGTTTGATCTTTAAACTCCTTTATTTTACAAGTCAATCGTGTTTTTAGTTTTAGGAGTTTTTCCCAAGTTTAGGGTCGTCCTCTGATGCTCAGACCTTTATACCAGCTTCTTGAGGATTTCCCCTCTCTCAGAGAGAAGACCCTAGAAAAGATTAGGCAAATAGAGAGAGCTCAAGAGGAAGCTCGTAGGTCACAAGAGTTTCCCATTAGACCCTTGTTTCCACCACCTCTGAGGGTTATATATCCCGACCCCCCGGAGAACTTCTATTATACAGGGGTGCCTGCTGATCCAACACCTATGTCTGAGTCTGAAGCTTCTACCTCAGACCCCATGTCAGTGGACTCTTTTCAGGAAGCTATGGATTTCACACCTCGGCCTGATCAGGCCCCTGATCAGGCCGAGGTATCCAGCTGAGCTTCATCCCATAATGGCTCTAGCACCTCAGCCTCTTCTTCAGAGGTTGAAGTGCTTGAGCCGAGTGTGGCTGTGCCACCCATTCTTGATGCCATCCCCCTGTCGGCCGTCACAGGGGAAGAGTTCGCTCAGAGATTCCCTAGTAACCCATCTACATCTGCTCCGGCCGATGTTGAGCTTGATGATGACGAAGATGTTGAGAGCGATGTTGACATCTCTGAGGCGGCCGAGTTCGAGAGCACAGTCACTGAGGTTGATCTTCTGTGCTTCAGATATTTATAGTCCATCAGTCCTTCCATCAAATTAAGGAGACCTCTGAGGGAAGAGAGGGCCTATCATGGCCAAGATGGGGAAATCTGCCTGTACGAGCAGATGTTTAAGTTAGGGTTTCGCCTACCCATTCATCCCATCATCAAATCCATTCTCTCTTACAACAACTTGGCCCCCTCACAGCTATCTCCCAATGCCTGGAGGGTCATCATAGGGGACATTATTCTATGGAGGGAAGTCCACCACTCTGACCTCCCAGTTCAGGTCTTTGTTGGTTGTTATGTCCCAACCTCGGCCAAAAACCATCCGAGCTACTATCATTTTGTGGCTCGAAGGCCTGAGAAGAAAATTCTCCAGGTGACCCAGACCTCAAATCATAACTGGAAGCCCCGTTATTTTTTGCCTCAGGACCATGGGAATTTAGCCCATGCATCCCTTCTTCCACACTTGAGCCGAGGATACTCCTCAAATGAGGCAAGGTCTCCATGTCTGCCAGGGCCGATCCTGGTTTAAGTCTCCAAAATATGCAGAAGGTGAAGGCCCTGCAAGATCAAGGGGCACATGGTCTGTTTGTTAAGTTCGAACATTTGCTGACCCCCCAGTATCTCTCGCGGACGAGCCTGGGTGGAAGTCCCGTTATTGACTTTGGTAAGAAATTTGATTTCAAGTCTAACCTCTGAACTCATTCATATCTGATTTCTAACCCATATCTTTTAACTTTTGCAGAGCGACCACAAGACATCTCGGACGAACTGTGGGAGATGGATGCTCCGAGCTTGGCGAGGCTTGCAAAAAAGGCTGGTCTGAACGCTCCTCCCCCAGCTCCCTCAACATCCAAATCTTAGGCTTCCAAGAAGAGGGCCCCAGAAGCCCATGCCTCTGAGGATCAGAGGTCGACCTCGAGGCAGAAGAAGGCCTCAGATGCTGCACTTCCAATTTCTTCAGCCGACATCCTGACGGCTCATCTGGATTAGCTGAAGTTGACTGATAGTGTGGTCGGCAACAGCAGGCAGGCCATGGATGCACTTGCCTCTGTAATGACCGAGGCTGACAAGCGTTTCTACAAAGCTATGGACACCTCCCTGCTGGTTGAGTTCGGACTTCACAGAGCCGTCCAGGTACGTCTTGATCTCTCGTAAAATTTTTATAAGTGCAACATCTAACTTTTCTCCCGCTTAACCTCTTCATTAAATGTGCAGGGAGTGACTGCAATGTATCAACTATCGAATTGGGCTATGAGTAAATTGCCCCTTATCCAGAAGGGGCAAGAGGCCGAGAAGGTTGAGAGTGCCCTGAATGCTGAGGTTGACCGTCTGAAGTCAGAGCTGCAAAACTCTGAGAATAAGGTCAAGGGGTTGGAAAAAGACATCTCTCTGATCGTAAAGGATCACGCCAAAGCCCTGAAGGCCAAAGATGATGTCCTGCAGCAGAAGGTCAGCTCGGCTGTCAAAGCTGCCCTTGAAGATGCCTCACCCAAAATAATTTCTGACTATAAAGGCTCAGACGAGTTCATGAGTTTTTGGCTTTGAATATCTTGAAAGGGGTATCAAGGCCACTACCAAATGGGCTGAAGTCAGAGAGAAGGCGGTCGGCACCCTAAAGGCCTCTGACTTTGTGGGTCTCGGCTTTGCTGGCCCTCAATTTGCTCAGGCGCTTCAAGAGGTGGAGGACGAGGCTGTTGCTCCAGCCGAGACTGCAACTCTGGGAGGGACCGAGCTCGGAGGGACAGATCATGCTGATGATGTGGCCGAGGTGACCAACGCTGATCAAGTTAACCCAGCCGAGACTGTTAATGTTCCCCCCTCAGACCTTTAGTCTTTTTTAACTTGTAACAAAAATTTGTATTTTGTAACTTGTAACACCTCGGTATTATGTAAGGAATATTTGTAATCAATGTCTCTGAATGCCATATGATCTCTTCCTGTTACTGAATGTCAATCTCTTCTATTATTTTATTGCAGTGTTCTTGTTTATACTCAATAATTCTGGCCTCAGGTCTCTTCACCACTGAATTGTAATTAGGCTCTGAGGTCATCACCTAAGACGTTAGCCTCAAACTTTCACCAAATTAATGATGTTAAGGGTATGAGGTCATCTGTTAAGGTGTCTGATCTCAGACATTGTCACCACCGAGTGATGTTATGAAGGTCTAAGGTCGTCACCTAAGACGTTAGCCTCATAATTCACCAAATTAATGATGTTAAGGGTCTGAGGTCATCTGCTAAGGTGTCTGAGCTCAGACCTCGTCACCACCGAGCGATGTTATGAAGGTCTGAGGTCATCACCTAAGATGTTATCCCCATAATTCACCAAATTAATGATGTTAAGAGTATGAGGTCATCTGCTAAGGTGTCTGAGCTCAGACCTCGTCACCACCGAGTGATGTTATGAGGGTCTGAGGTCATCACCTAAGATGTTATCCCCATAATAAATTTCACCAAATTAATGATGTTAAGAGTCTGAGGTCATCTGCTAAGGTGTCTGAGCTCAGACCTCGTCACCACCGAGTGATGTTATGAGGGTCTGAGGTCATCACCTAAGATGTTATCCCCATAATAATTTTCACCAAGTTAATGATGTTAAGAGTCTGAGGTCATCTAACTAAGGTGTCTGAGCTCAGACCTCGTCACCACCGAGTGATGTTATGAAGGTCTGAGGTCGTCACCTAAGACGTTAGCCTCATAATTCATCAAATTAATGATGTTAAGGGTCTGAGGTCATCTGCTAAGGTGTCTGAGCTCAGACCTCGTCACCACCGAGTGATGTTATGAGGGTCTGAGGTCATCACCTAAGATGTTATCCCCATAATAAATTTCACCAAGTTAATGATGTTAAGAGTTTGAGGTCATCTAACTAAGGTGTCTGAGCTCAGACCTCGTCACCACCGAGTGATGTTATGAAGGTCTGAGGTCATCACCTAAGATGTTATACCCATAATAAATTTCTGATCTAAGAATGAAGCAAGAATTGTCATGGAAACTGATCTTTATTAATAACCTCTTCTCAATAAGATGGTACATTTACATAAAATTCTATGCAACATCATATGTAATATCTATTGAGATGGTCAGCATTCCATGGGTTAGTGAAAGGTTCTCCTTCTAGGTTTTTAAGCCTGTAAGTGCCAGGCACAACCTCTTCCGTTACTTTTTAGGGGCCATGCCAGTTTGGGTGTAGCTTGTTTGCCTTCTGTAGGGTCTTCTTTAGTACTAGGTCTCCCACTGTGATGGGTCTTGACTTCACCCTTTGGTTGTAGAATTTCGCTGCCCTCTGCTGGTAGGATGCTTTTCTGACCTCTTCATCTTCCCTTCTTTCTTCGATAAGATCCAGGTCTAGCCTCCTCTTCTCCCCATTGCTGTCAAGGTCGTAGGTCTGAATCCGATGAGTTGGCAGTCCTACTTTCGTTGGTATGACGACCTCTGAGCCATGTGCCAGCATGAATGGGGTTTCTCCTGTTGGTGTCCTTGTCGTGGTTCTGTAGGCCCATAACACAGCGTAGACCTCTTCTGTCCATCTCCCCTTCACATCTTCTAACCTCTTCTTGATTCCGTCCAAGATAGTTCTATTAGTGACCTCGGTCTGGCCAGGAGATGAGAAGAACTATTTAATCCCCACTCTTAGGCAATATTTTTCTAAGGAGGAGTTCTTGAACTGGGTCCCATTATCCGAGATGAGAGTGTTTGGGAGGCCGTAACTACATATGATGTTCTTCTAAATGAACTGGAAGGTCTTCTGCTCTGTAATTGTTATCATCGGTTTCGCCTCCACCCACTTTGAAAAGTAGTCAATGGAAACTATCAAGAATCTATAGTTATTGGCAGCTCTTGGCAAAGGTCCTACTAAGTCAATTCCCCATACCGCAAATGGCTATGGAGAAGAGATTGACGTCATAGGCTGATAGGGTTGATGAGGGATAATGGCAAACCTTTGACATTTGTCGCACCTCTTCACATAGTCTGTAGCGTCTTTAGACAAGGTAGGCCACCAGTATCCCTGAGTGATGATCCTCTTGGCTAAGGGCCTTCCCCCTATGTGGCTAGAGCAAGAACCCTCATGAACCTCCTGTAAGACCTAGGGTACCTCCATGGGGTGCACACATTTGAGGAGAGGAAATAGAAACCCCTTTTTGTACAAGACGTCTCCTACTATTGAGAACTTGGCAGCCCTGTATCTCAACTTTCTCCTTTCCATCTTGGACTCAGGTAGCTCTCCGTCTCTTAGGTATCCGACGAGCGGGTTGATCCATGAGTCTCCTAGGTTCACATTGTGATAAGGGCTACATACCTCGTCCTCCTCGATGCTTGCTTTTCCTAAGACCTCGATTGGAATGGTCCTTCCAAAATCTGTCTTCATTGCCGAGGCCAGCCTTGCCAATGCATCAGCGTGATTGTTGCTCAGCTGAGGCACTCTCTTCAGATTTGCTTCTTCAAAATACTCTAACAACCCTCTTACCTTCTTCAAGTACTTGGCCATACTTTCGTCTTTAGCCTCGTATACCCCCAACACTTGATTGACAACCAACCTGAGTCGCTATGGAGTAGGAGTCGCTTTACTCGAAGAGTGGTTGCCAATAAGAGACCTGCTATCATGGCCTCATACTCGGACTCGTTGTTTGAGGCCTGGAATTTGAATCTCAAGGCGTATTCAATGTTGGCGCCATTTGGAGCCAAGAGTATTGTCCCCGCGCCGCTTCCACTGTCACAGGAAGATCCATCAACGAAGAGGCTCCATACGTCTGCATCTGATGAGAAGACCTCTTCTCTCATAACCCCCTTCTTGAAGAGGTATCTATCCTCTTCGTTCTCTTCCACTCTGCTCTGGGTTTTGCTTGGGATGACCTCTTCTCAGCCTCGGAAGACGTTTGGTGCAGTCTCTTTCGAATCTCGGAAGACATTACGGTTCGTCTCTTCGCCTTCATCTAAGCCTTTCTCTGTCTCGGCCTCTTTCAAACCTCTGTCGGCCTCTTCCCAGGTGAACTCTGCGACAAAGTCTGCGAGGGCCTGCCCCTTGATGGCTGTCCTAGGCTGGTAGGTAAGATCATATTCTCCTAGCTCGATGGCCCAGGTCATCAATCTTCCGGACTTCTCAGGTTTGTGCAGAACCTGCCTTAGTGGGGAGTCAGTGAGGACTACCATGGAGTGAGCTTGGAACTAAGGCTTCATCTTCCTTGAGGCATGTATCAGGGAATAAGCCAACTTCTCCATTGGGGGATAGTTCTGTTCAGACCCTTGAAGAGCCTTACTGTTGAAGTACACAAGCCTCTAGATTCCATCCTCTTCCCGTATGATGGCCGCGCTGATGGCTGATTCAGAGACTGCCAGATACACAAACAACCTTTCCCCCGTGATGGGCCGAGACAGCAATAAGGGATATCCTAAGTAGGACTTGAGTTGGTTGAAGGCCTTTTCACACTCTTCGTACCACTGGAAGTCCTTTCTTAGAACTTTAAAGAATGGAAGACACTTGTCCGTTGCCCTATAAACAAACCTGTTAAGGGCAGCCACTCTTCCAGTGAGTCTCTGGACATCCTTGATACTCCTAGGAGTCTTCATGTCGAGCAAGGCCTTGATTTTCTCAGGGTTTTCTTAAATCCCCCTCTGATTAACAATGAACCCTAGGAACTTCCCGGCTCATACCCTGAAGACACACTTCGCTGGGTTGAGCTTCATTCTATACGAGTCCATGACGTCAAAGGTCTTCTCAAGGTCCGCTACGTGCGTACATGCTTTCAGGCTCTTCGTTAGCATATCATCCACATACACCTCCATGGTCTTACCTATTTGCTCCTCGAACATCTTATTGACAAGACGTTGATACGTTGCCCCCGTATTTTTCAGACCGAAGGGCATCACCTTGTAGCAGTACATCCCTTTGTCAGTAATGAAGGCTGTCTTCTCAGAGTCTTCATCATCCATGAAGATTTGGTTGTAGCCTGAATAAGCGTCCATAAAGCTCACGAGCTCGTGCCCTGCCGTTGCGTCCACCATCTGGTCTATCCTAGGTAAGGGATAGCTGTCTTTCGGGCAAGACCTGTTCAGGTCAGTGAAATCTACACACATTCGCCACTTCCCATTGGCCTTAGGCACGATGACTGCATTTGAGAGCCACTCTGGGTAGGTGACCTCTCTTATGAACTTAGCCTCTTCCAACTTTTTTACCTCTTCCCGGATGATGTCATACTTCTCCCTGGAGTACACTCTTCGTCTCTGCTTAATCGTCCTGGCATCTCTGTCTACGTTGAGCTTGTGGCTCATGATCTCAAGGTCGATGCCAGGCATGTCTGCGTGACTCCATGCGAAGACACTCTGTCTCCTTCTGAGGAAGTTTATCAGCTCTTCCTTGATTCCTGGCTCTAGGGCCTTACCGACCTGGATGGTTTTTTCCGGCTCGTCCTCATTGAGAATGATGGATTCTACCTCTTTCGCGGCCTCACCCTTCTTCAATTTTGTTTCGTCTCTTGGGTCAAGAGTGTCAATGCTGTAAGTGGTGGTTGCTTTCTTATGGGCCTCTCTCTCTTCAGCCGAGTTGAAGTAACACTCTCGCGCCGTGGTCTGGTCCCCTTGCACTTCCCCTACTCCATAAGGATTCGATAATTTTAGCATCTGATGGACCGTCGACGGCACGACTTCAAACTCTTTGAGGGCCACCCTTCCTACGATGAGGTTGTAGGCCGAGAAAACATTTTCGTCCATGACGAAAAAGTTTATCTTCTTGGTCAGCCTCTTAGGCCACTCATCCCCCATCCGTACATCCATTTTATACATGACCAAGGGGTGAACCTTTTCACCACTGAAGCCTATCAATGGGTGATGATAGGGCACCAGCCTTGCCCGGCTAAGGCCCAGGCTCTTGAAACAAGGCCAGAACATCACGTCTGCTGAGCTTCCCCCGTCTATGAGGATCCTCCCTACCTCGCACCCATGCACCCTTGTTGTTATGACCAAAGGGTCATCATGGGGGGCTAAGATACCCTTGAAGTCGAGTCTGGAGAACCCCACTACGAGGGTGTCCATGTCTACCTTCTTCCTCTTCTGCACGGTATCGGAAGACGTTAGATTCACAACCTCAGGCTTGGCCACTGACCTGGCCTCTGCTATATGAGCCTTCCTATCGGCTACCTCAGAGCCACCTCCTGCAAATCCCCCACAAATGGTGCTAACACCAAAGGAGATCATACCAACCCTCTTCACCGGGGTGTTGTCATCCTTTGGCGGAATATCTGGGTCATCTTCGTCATCTCCCTCTGAATCACCGTCCCTTCTGGCCGGGACATCGCCACGGCATCTGTCATTTCTTCTTTTCTTAGGGTCTTCTATTCCACCCTTTGGAGCCTTGCCATCCACATACTTCCTCAGCTTTCCAGATTTCAGCATCTTCTCAATCTCATCCTTTAAAGCGAAGCATCTATCTGTGATATGGCCGTGATCCTGATGGAACTCACACCATAGGTTTTTGGTCCTCTTATGTGGTGGGGCCTTCAGTTTCTCAGGCCACCTCAGAGTTCGATCAGTCTTAATCTCATTGAGTATGTGCTCACAGCTACAGTCAGAGGAGTGTAATGAGAGAACTTATCATCTCCTGACCTCTTCTTCCCCTCTTTCTTGCTTTGGGACCTCCCAGTGCTACCGCGGTTCTCCTCCTCATATTTGGCTGCCATCGCCTCTTCCGCATTCATCACCTTCCCTGCGGCTGCCAGCAGCTCCGCCATAGACCTGGGGGGTCTTTCGCCAATTTCCACAATAGCTTCCCCTTCTGGAGGCCTCCTATAAGGGCGATCATGGCTATGCTCTCTTCATAATCTTCCACCTACAACTTCTCTTTGTTGAATCTTGCTATGTAGTCTCTTAAGCTCTCACCCTTGGCCTGTTTGACATACAGCAGGTGGGTAGTCTTCTTTTGGGGTCTTACCCCAAAGCAGAAGTTATGGATTAACTGCTCAGCCAGGCCTTTGAAGTTCTCAATTGAGTTCTTCGGAAGTGAGGTAAACCAACTATGAGCTGCCCCTGTCAATGTCCCTGAGAAGGCCCTACACTTCATCTCATCAGGTATCGAGTAACTGTCTGCTGCCGACTGATACATCTCGATATGGTGCACAGGGTTAGTGCTGCCATCATACTTGGGAGTCACTGTAGGAGGCTTGAACTTGGCTGGGGTTGGGAACCCCACTATCCTAGCCACAAATGGGGAGCCCTCTGAGTAACCCCTCTGCAATGGGTCCCTGCTTTTAATGAGGTCTCCTATCTTCTCCTCAAGGAGTTGGATAGAATCATTCCAGGGTCTTCTGTCATCAACTTGGCCGAGGTTATCCCCTGCCACCTCCCTGCGATGGACAGAGGGTTCCCCAGCCACAACACGTTGACTGTTGACCTCTTCCTGCTCCCTGGATCTTCCTCCACAGGGTCGGCCTTGGTCTGGCGGACCTTGCCTACCCCCTCTCTGAGAGCTTGCTGCGCTTCTCGACCTTGATAGCCTGTGTCTTAGGTCATTCACCGGACCCAGCCTCTCGAAGGCCGACCCTCTGATCAACCTGTCAAAGGCCGACCCTCTTTATTGCGCCTCATCTCTTCTTCAGCCGATACATCCTTGACTCTGCCTAAGAGGTCGTATAGTGTCATTTGACACCTCATATGGCTCCCAGCAGTCTTCTTGGGCTTCTTTAGCTTCTAGGTTATCATACCTGCCCTCCGGGCAAGGGTTTCCCTGCCTCCCCAGGCGCAAGCGCCTGGGGTCAGCAATGTCCCTTCTCCGCTGGGGTGCAGGCTGGTCCTTTATTGGCGCCTGGGGTGGTCCCCTGGCGTCAGGATGGGGATGAACTGCCGCCGGAGTGATCATGTCCGGTGAGACTCCAGGTGGCCTCATCATCATTTTTTGACTGAGCTGGGAAAATTGCTCCTTCATGGCTTGTTGTGTTGCAGCTAGAGATTTCAAGGCTGCTGCAACCTCCGCCATTTCGAACTGGGGAGGAGCCTGACTGGAGCTAGCCCCTCCACCCCCGGGCGACGGAAGAGGTGGTGGTAAGTCTGGTGCCATGTGTTAATAATAAAGAGCTTGAGCATAAAGTGAGCTTAATACCTTAAAGGACCTCTTTCAATGGTGAAACCGCTCCACGCAAGGGGTGGTTCCTGGTTCACCACCAGAGTCTCCGGTGAGGTTAAGCTGAAGAAGAGGAAGAGATAGCTTCTCATTCCCACAGACGGCGCCAAAATGATGATGCCGGAATCAACACCACCAGGTAAGGTGTTTTCAAGCTCAATATAGGAATAATAATGGCAGCACAGTTATATAAAAAGATAGGAGAATAAGATGAGGATAAGAGGAATCAATACCGAAATATAAGTGGTTCAGCCAATCTGGCCTACGTCCACTGTGAGTGTGTGAGTAATATCACTGAATGAAGGCACTAATGGCCATGGATACAATCTCTCAAGCTTTCTCTCTCTACTGTATATTTAGACAGAGTTTTAGCTAGGATTGAATAACTGGGATCCTTTTGCAAGGTAGGGGTGACCCCTATATATAGTACCAAGGGGGTGTAATGTACCCCCCATGCATGTAATAAACATGTGTGTGGTAGCCTCACCAATGTGGGAGTGCCATCTGTCACCTGTAAGGAATGATGATGAAATATTCTCCCCATGTGTGGAGAATAATCTTGTTACAACTGATTTGTGCCCATATGTCCTTATCCAAATGTCAACAGATGCTCGGCCGCCATATTGGTGGATGACCTCGGCCTGGGAGAGGCCGAGCTATAAAGGCTTGATGTCCGTTCAATCCGAGATGTGTCATAGGGAGTCTCGGCCTGATCTCAGCCGAGACATTATGCTGGGTCAGCCCAAGCCGAGGTTGTACATATAGCATGCTGACAATTACTAAGGCTTCTTGCACCTCAGCCCAAGCCGAGGTTGGACTGGTTTCATGTTGAAGGTTACCAAGGCCCCTTGTCACCTCGGCCTACTATCGGCCGAGGTTGCCATACCCAGGTGTACGAGAGTGCTGTTGATGCCTGCGATGCGCGTAGCGTCCATTGAATATGTGGGTGGAAGTGTCGGCCTGAGCCGACCTTACTAAGGCCGAGGGATGATATCGTGGGCCCATGGCTTATCTAGGGTCGATCAATATCTCGGCCATCATCTTCGGCCGAGGTTGGTGTCTCTAGGCCGAGGTTACACTTGGGGCATATCAAATTCTTTTCTTCCTATACATGATCGTAGTCACTAAATGATTTTATATATAGGGAAGAAAAGTAAAAAATACTACAACCTTGCCTTCTCCCTCCATATTCACCTCCATCTTTAAAAGTTTTGAAAGAAGCCTATTAAACTCGTTAAGGTGGTGTTGAAATGAAGTACATGTACCCATACTAATTTGGTAGAACTCCTCTTTGAGATTAATTTGATTCGTCAAAGACTTACTAAATAAATGTTTTCAAGCTTTTCCCAAATCACCTTAATGGAAGTCTTCGCCATAACCCTGTGTATGATATTCTTAGAGAAACACAATATAATCATGAAATAAGCCTCCCTTTCGATCCTTTTCCATTGTCCCCGTCATCGTGTTTGGTTTTTATTATAATGCTTGGATAAATCCCTCTTTGACAAGGCTTTCCATCACCTCAACTTACCATAGAACACAATTATTCTTTAAGTCAAATTTCTCTACATCATACTTTATGTTGGAAGCGATAACAAAAGACCCTATTTTACAACCCAAACTCTAATACAGATTTATTACGAGGAAGTGCATTAAACTAGGGCTCCATGGACTAACAAAACCAATCAAACCAAATATGTAAATCCAAATAAAGAAAATAGAGCATAAAGAACAAAAATAAAAACTGTAATGGTGATACCTATCACTGGATAGAAAAATATAACAAGTTTAGAAGAATTTTTTATTTATTATTCACACAAAAAATTATCTCTCTTCACTCATGAAAAATTATCCTTCACACTATATGAAAGACTCTCACAAAATATTAATATCATCACAAAAAAAGATCTCAAAATTCTACCCAAATTCTCAACAGAATATGCCTAAAATTGGTTCCCAATGAGTAAAACCTTAATTTTCCACACCGCACAAAAATTCTCTATTGTGTAAGGGAACCCTTGTAGTAGTATCCTTAAATAAGGAACAAAAAACCAAAGAAACCAAGTTGGAGTAAAGTACCTCCTAACATGGGAATGGAACTTCTTATATGACTTGGAGACTAAGTATCCAAGCCTTAGACCAAAATCCTATGAATCTATCTCCTTTGGGAAAAAATATTTAAGTAAAACTCAAACTCAAAGAACCATCGCCTCACTCATGGAACCCTCAATAGATAAGACTGATCCAATATTTACGGTCATTCAATCTCAACCTAAAAAATATCTCACCGTCACCATTGTTGCACATCACCACTAATTTCCATCCGATGTTGTCATTGTCGAATCTTTCATCATTTGAATCTTTCCCACCATCACATCGTATTTTATCTCAATATAATTTATATTCAAATTTGTAGCACCTTGTTGATATGTTTGATAATTATTTCCATGCGAATCGGATATACCTAAACAAGAGCTAGAAGAGCATAATTTATTTTGATATTTTTTAAAGTTTTGAGGTAAATATTAATACAACGTATCATGTCTATAAAATATGACGGTGTGATAATTGATTAAATTCGTAAATTTCTACTTTGGCACACTTATTTAATTAGAGTCTATTTTTAAACCAAATTAATTCAGCCCCTTAAAAATGCAACTACGTACCAAACCAAATAAGATATAGCATGCGACACAAAATTTCAGGAAAAATCCCCAAAGGGCAAAACCTTTTATTTCTAGAACTCTGACAAGTTTACAAGACCATTGACTTACATACAATCTTGCTTTCGCCCACAAGAGTAACGCACGGTGTCTTAATCAAACCTTCAAAGTAACGTCTAGAAATCAGCAATGGTTCAAACGCAGCTATACCACAAGGACATGCAGTCCTAGGCATGCAGTCTAAAATCTTCATAAGGACTCTCTTCACAATAGCACGCAGCTGTCGGTTGTAGAGCTCTCCCCACAAAGAATGATCAACAGTAAAGTGTGTTCTTTAACACTAAAAATAATTCACCAAAGCATATGGGATTTTTGTGAATTGAAAACAAAAGGGATGAAAACCCTTAAAGAGGAAGTAAAACTGAATTCTGCAGATTTGCAGTCTTCTGTCTTCCAAAACGCTGGGACTTCTTAATGAAAACAAAACCATTTAATGAGTATTTATAGAAAATCGCGCCGCCTCGATCGTTAGAACGAAAATGGGATCTCGCTCGAACGAAGTACACGTGTCGTTTTAACGACATCGCGCGACATCTCAATGTCACTCGAACGAGATGTGATCTCGCTTAAACAACCTGAGTGTAAAAAACGAGGAACGCTACAGGATTTAGAAAATTTACTCATTATCAAATTTTGATGAAAAAATTCTGCTCCAACACTTAGAAAATATTTTGAAAAAATATCCCAAATCTCTAAGTGCAAAGTTAAGGTATTTAAAACATAACCTTACCAAAGTAAACTTTGCGGAGGCTTTTTGATGAAGAACCTTGATATATTCGGATCCATCTTGATGTAGATTACTCTTTAACTTCTTTGACGGTTGTAACGGTATCCAACATAATTAATTGTGATGGACATTTATAAAAATATGTCCTTACAAATCTCCCCCTATGTCTATGGTGGTACATACATAAAAACATCCGAATTATCAAATACCAAAATGTCTATACAAATCTACCCTCCCATAAATCCCAAAACTAAAAGGGTACAAATTTGTAAGATCTCAAACTTTTCTACATAAATCTTCATCAAATCTCAAAGCTTTTCTCATCAGGGTGTGCAACATAATGATCTTCAATCTTTATACCTACGCACATGAGATAAAGAAAAAACCTTCGTGACGTATCGAGTTTGAAATGATATAAGAATAAATCATTAATAAATCAAATCTCCCCCATAAAATCATAATTCATTTTCCCCTTTTTTATGAAGTCCCCAACTAGACATATAAGGATAAACAAACTGAAACATAGAGTGTCACGAAACATATGCATAGCAAACATGAATCAATCAATGCGCATGCAAAGGAGTATCTAAAAAACTTTCACAAATTATTTTTAATTTTTCAAAATTTTTCGAACAAAAATAAGATACCAAAAATCACACCATGGATTTAAATTTAAACAACCAAGTCATGGAAACATAATGAATGGGTGTGAACACGTTCGATAGGTAAATAAACTCAATCAATCATATGTGCACGATGAATACATGTAATCCTGATGAATGAACATCAAAAGTATCCTTAGGTGTAAAAATTGTTGAATTTAGATGACATCGTCTTATACAAATCAACAAATCAAAGTCAAAGTGATTTTCACACCAATAACGTCCAAAACTATGTAGCGCTTTTTCAAGACTTTCAAGGACGTGCAAACCCGTTTTAATTCTCCATCCAAACTCCCTCATATATATTTTCTTTTAGAGGTGTATACACTAAATTATCAAACTTTAGAGAATTAGTGCAAAAACCTAATGGCCCCTTTTTGACATAAATTTATTTTTATTACCTTTTAAATTTTTTCTGGATCTTTTAAACCTCTTTGGACCCCGGATAATAAAATTCCTCAATTTTTTAGATCCGATATAACGGTGGCTTAGTATTCGCAAAGGTCAAATGTGAACCTTTCGCAACCCTTCCCCGTTTTCAAATAAAGCATACAAACTCACAAACGGCTCTTACATGCACAAAATTTTAACAAGTTTTATCGCGATTGGTTCGTTTTAAGGACATGATTGTAGTGAAAACACCCAACCAACATGTGATAAGCCAAGCACAATAATCAAACAAATCCGTGCATATGCACAATAAAGGAAATCAAGGGTCAAACATGTAGAAAGTAACAATTAATTACATCTAAATGACTCCAAACATTATAAAGCACATGGATGAATTGACATATTGTCTCAAAACACTATCAAATAGTCACATGAAAAACGAAATGATGTTGTGACTCGGTCATCCTAAGTGTCCATCCATAAACGGTGTAAACAAAATACAAAACTCTTTTTGGATTTTTCAAAAAATTTATCAAAAAAAATATTTTTATATTTTTCAAAAAAATGGAAAACATACAAAAATGATACATACTAGAAATAGGCAAATAATGTTATCATGGAAAATATCCTATGCTAGTAAACTAGTCAACCCTCAATCATTAGGTGCGGAGGGGTTTTCCAATGGTGGTGCCTACTTATGAAAAACCTCCATCAAATTTTGTGAAGTTTTGACCAAAAACTTAACTTGCTCACCTAAATGTGCAAACTCTCTCATGTAGTCTCCAGGAGCACGTAAAGTATCATGTGTGGGTGCATGTGTGACAGATACACGTGTAGAAGCAAAACGTGATGCATAACCCAACTTAAAATAAAATTCCCTAAGGTGTCCTCTCCTTTTGCAATGGGACTAAACATAAATAGGCCTAAGAACACCTCTCTCAAAAACTCTAGGATGTGCTCTCCTAAAGGGAAACAAATGCCTAGGTGGATTAATTTAAAGTGGGAATCGGCTCGGGTGCGACAAAAGAAGTGGAATCACCATCATGACCTTTTCCTAGCCCGTCAACTCTACCCTTATCGGGATTAAGAGCCACCTTTTCAATGTTCTTAGGTGCGTTCTCAAAATTGACTTTGACCTCCCTGGCACGTTCGAGATCACTCTCGAGTTAGGATACACATGTCGTTAGACTAGACACCGTGTCGATCAAATCACATTTTTCCTTTCTTAAAACCTCCTTCCCTCTCTCTAAATCTAACACTCGACGACCTAAATCCCTATTATACTTCTTTGTTTTTAAGGTCTCGGTGTAAAAACCTCTAAATGCTTTTTGGAGCTCACTTTCATCTCCACTTTCACCCTCACTCGAAACACTCAAATCCTCCTCCTCGGGGGTCTCACGATAACTAGTCCCCTCACCTCTATCCAAACTAGGATTGTTAACCGGACTAGAAAAAAATGCGACACACATACTATGCTCTTTTTCATCACCCGAATCAAAGACCTCTATGTCGCTATCACTAAGTGTGGCAGGCATAGCCACTTTCTTTCCCTCTCTCCTAAGTCTAGTGGCACACTCATACGCCTTATGCCTTTTACCCTAACACTCAAAACACGTCAAACTTTCTAAATTTTCCTCACATTCCTTTTCTTTTTCTTTTTCTCTCTCCTTTTCTTTCTCACCGCTTTCTTTGCCCTTTTTATTTTTCTAAAAAAATCTCTTATTGGAAGAATTATTTTTGTTCATATTGAGAAATTTTTTAAAATTTTTCGCGAACAAGGCCATATCTTTAAAATCAAAATCTTCCTTAGAATCCGACCCTCAAACTTTTTCTTTAAAACGAGTCTTTAAAGCAACGCCTTTATCCTTAGCTTTAATGGTTTGGGAAAACATTTCAATCTCATAGGTTTGAAGATCTCCTATACGTTCTTCCAACTTAAGTGATTTAAAATTTCCCAAAGAGTTCAAAACAGTGACTTTAGGAATAAAGCATTTTGGGAAAGATCTCAAAATCTTTTTAATGACACGCGTGTTATCAGTCACCTCACCCAAATTAAAACTGGGGTTTATAATGTCCGACAAACGTGCATAAAAATTATCAAAGCATTCAGACTCAGACATGATGATAGTCTCAAATTGGGTGGCCAAATTTTGTAATTTTGATTCTTTAACCGCATTCGTACCCTCATGTGTCAATTTTAAAACATCCCATGCCTCTTTAGACGTGGTGCACATCATAATTCGGCGAAACTTGTCGGGAGTGGCGGCTCCAAAAATAGCACTCAAATCATGAGAATTAAAATTAGACATTTTAAAATCATCTTCAGTCCAGGTTGACACGGGTTTTAAAGAGGTGATATTTTCAACAGTGACAGTGGTAGAATTTCATTCATTTTCGCAAAGCAACCAAACACGCTCGTCAATGGCTTTTAAACTAGATTTCATGCGTGCTTTCCAATAGGCATAATTTTTCCCATAAAAAATAGGCACCTTATTAAATGAATGTTCCATTGGAAAAGTTGTGATTTTTCACAAAACTGATTTTAAAAAAAAAGCAATATCACACGATTTTACGGAAAATAGAAATACACGATAAATTAGAGAAACCCTCTCTGATACGAATTTGATTACGTGAGAATTCAAATTGTATATAAAAAAATAAATCCTTGAAAAATCTGGATCACGAGATAAATTAGCGTAACCCGCTCTGATACCAATTTGTAAAATATGACGGTGTGATAATTGATTAAATTCGTAAATTTCTACTCTGGCACACTTATTTAATTAGAGTATATTTTTAAACCAAATTAATTCAGCCCCTTAAACATGCAACTACGTATCAAACCAAATAAGATATAGCATGCGACACAAAATTTCAGGAAAGTCCCCAAAAGGCAAAATCTTTTATTTCTACAACTGTGACAAGTTTATAAGACCATTGACTGACATACCATCTTTCTTTCGCCCACAAGAGTAACGTATGGTGTCTTCGTCAAACCTTCAAAGCAACGGCTAGAAATCAGCAGTGGTTCACACGCATCTATACCACAAGGACACACAGTCCTAGACATGCAGTCTAAATCTTCACAAGGACTCCTTCACAATAGCACGCAACTGTCAGTTGTAGATCTCTCCCCACAAATAATTATCAACAGTAAAGTATGTTCTTGAACACCAAAAATAATTCACCAAAGCATATGGGATTTTTGTGAACTGAAAACAAAAGGGATAAAAACCCTAAAATAAGAAGTCAAAAAGAATTCTGCAGATTCGCAGTTTTCTATCTTTCAAAACACTGGGACTTCTTAATGAAAACGAAACAATTTAATGAATATTTATTGAAAATCGCGCCGCCTCGGTCGTTAGAACGAAAATGGTATCTTGCTCGAACGAAGTATACGTGTCGTTTGAACGACATCGCGCAACATCGCAATGTCGCTCGAACGAGATGTAATCTCGCTTGAACGACCTGAGTGTAAAAAATGAGGAACGCTACAGGACTTAGAAAAATTACTCATTATCAAATTTTCATGAAAAAAGTCCTCTTCAACACTTAGAAAATATTTTGAAAAAATATCCCAAAGCTCTAAGTGCAAAGTTAAGGTATTTAAAACATAACCTTACCAAAGTAAACTTTGCGGAGGCTTTTTGATGAAGAACCTTGATATATTCGGATCCGTCTTGATGTAGATTGCTCTTGAACTTCTTCGACGGTTGTAACGGTATACGATATAACTAATTGTGACGGACATTTATAAAAATATTTCCTTACAATGTCTCCAATTTTGAATACTTCAAATGCATTTTTGTGTAACAAAATGCGAATGTGAATTTGCTACCCGACTAAAGGATGACTATAAACAATTGTTCAATAATAATATAGGAATTGAAAACTAAAAAATGTTTTCCTAAAAAAAATTGAATGCATACTTCATTTAAGCAATAAATTAAAAAACTCATTTAATCGGAAAAAAGACTAACATTTATAATAAAAATGATAAATTTGGGATTTTCAAATTAAGAACTCCATCCAACCCCTAACATTATAGAAAGGTTAAAATTGAGATTTTTCAAAATCTTATCTAAAATTCGTAACATTCTATTACGCTATTGATTACCTAAGGAAGATTTCAACTATCGGGAATAATAGTTAGCAAAAGAATCAAATCAATTCTATCTTAAAATCCGGCAGCTGTAAGTCATAATTAACAATAGTGATAGTAATTGCCAAGTGCTCATATTTTGCTGGTAACTAATTTTCTACACATGGGCATTGATTCTTTTTTATAGTACAAGTTTGAGTGATACATTTTGAAAAATTAATCTACACAATTTTATATGTCCACCCTGGTTTCTCCAACGGTAAGGGCGAGCTCTGGACTGTGTCGTTAAGCATATGGTCCAGGTTTCGATTTTCTCTAGAACTCTGATTTGAAGCGAGACGTATGTAATGGTGTCTCTTACACAATGTCCCCTCCTCTATTATCTTGCAAGAGGGAGTCCAAATGGCTCGTTCGTGTGGAGGTTCAGGGTTATTAAAAAAGAATAATAATATCAGTTCTAAATATACCCCCCTAAACACTCTAATAATGACTATAATAATAACAAACTACAATACTTTATTACTATGTTAGCTCATTTGATGGATGATTTGAGGATATATTTGGTAGTCATAACATTACTCAATAATATATAGGGTAGTGCTATTCGCACTCCCCCAATATACTTTGGGGCTCCACTTTTGTAATAATGTTGGCTATACCCTTTTCCCCTTACTCTCGATAAAATACCACCTTTAGAATTTTTAGCGCAAGTGAATTTGATTCTCTCTCTATCATATGTTGATACTTCTCCCCTTTCAGTGAAATGGGAATTGAATTGTTACTTAGTTTTGATGTTGATAGGAATTGGTTAAATATACAACTAATATTTAACGAGGCACATGAAAGTTTAAAAAAATTATTTTTATTTATATAAATTTTCAAAAAATTAAGTTAATTAATGTTTACTATAGTCCCCAAAACATGTTTCATATAATATTTAGTCCAACATATTTTTAAAAACACTTTTATGCCCATATTGTGACATTAGTAGGACACATAGTTAATGTTATTATCCAAATATTAATGTTATTACCAGGGACAAAATATTATCTTTGAAGATATGTTGGACTAAAATTGAATAAAAAAATATTTTAGTCCCTATAATGACATTAGTTGATGAATAGTGACACTAAGTGGAGAGAGTGGACATACGACATGGGGGTATCACCCCAACACCAATTTTTACAAAATGCTCATAATATTTTTATTTTTATTTTTAGTCCAACATATTTTCAAAGATAATGCCTAGTGGGTCGTGTCGTGTCGCATTTTAATTGTGTCGTGTTTGCATATGGTAAAAAAAATATTTCATGTCATATCACGTTTACTTGGGTCATGGCCGTTTTATGTATAAAAAAAATTACCGTGTTGCATTTTCATTGGGTTGTATTCATGTTTGGTATAAAAATAAAATAAAATTTTGTGTCGTGTTGCTTTTACTTGGATCGTTTTTATGTTAGGTAGATGAAAAAAAATCGTGTCATGTCACTTTACATGGATTGTATCCATGTTAGGTTAGAAAAAAGGTTTCGTGTTGTGTTGTATTTTATTTGGGTCATGTTTGTATTTGGTAAAAAAAGTAAGATTTCGTATTTTGTCGCATTTTAATTATGTCGTGTTTCTGTTTTTGCAAAAAAAATAGAATAAATTTCGCATCATGTCACTTTTACTTGAATTGTGTTCATATTAGATTAAAAAATATTTTGTGTTATGTCGCATTTTAATTGAATAGTGTTTATATTTGTAAAAAATTAAAATAAGATTTTGTATTATGTCGCTTTTACTTGAATTGTGTTCGTGTTAGGTTAAAAAAAGATTTCGTGTCGTGTCCCATTTCAATTGGGTCGTGTTTGTATTTGGCAAAAAATGAGATTTCTTATCGTGTCGGTTTTACCTGGATCGTGTTCGTATTAAGTAAAAAAACATTTCCTATCATGTCACATTTTAACTGCGTCATGTTCTTATTTGATTAAAATATAGTTTTTTTCGATTTAGTCCCATTTTTTAAGTTTTATTAGGCTTTCACTCTGTTTATTTTTTAAAATTGCATTAAGTCTCATAACCACTTAAAACCTCCTTATAATCACATATCTTACTTTCTGTAGAGAATGACACTTGTCTCATAGTTGTTACAATAGGACCAACAACTAAAAATTAAACATATGAGAGTGATTACAAATGAATCTTTAAAATTGAGACTAAATACTTGTGATTCCAAACATCAATTTTAATAAATATATATAAACGAATATATTAAAATATAAAGATTTGATAAAGATCCATAATGTTCTCACCATGATTATTTTGTAATTAGTTTTTTTTATAAGGGGGAGAAAGATGGGAGAGGGTTTCATTTTAAATCTTTAGCGTGTTTTTGTCATTCAATAGATTTTTTACCAAACAAGGAAACTTTATTAATAGTAGTGATATTTTACAAGTGATGTTACCAACTACATGTCAAATAGTACCTATATTACATAAGTTATGAAATAAAAATGGGAATAGAAAAGTAGGAGGTTGTACATATTAGTGAGAAAAAAACTCAGTAGACACCGATCGTGCAACAAGAGCATCGACACACACATTGTCTTTCCTGAAACATTAACATATAGTAACATGCTGAAATCTTTGAAATCTATCACCGATGTCCTGGATCAAGTTCAGGTGAGATGGGTTACGTGCTTGGTTCTTGTAAATCATATTAAAGATAATTTGACAATCTGTTTCAAATTCAGTGCATGAAATACCTTTTGGATAAGCAATATCTAATTGATTGCCTCTATTTTGGCCGGGACTGATGATGCAAAGCCAATATGTTTAGTAAAAGTGTAAAGAAAGGTCTCATTAGAGTTTTGTAGTATCCCCCAATGTCTGCCTGTCCTGTAAGATGCGAGGAGAAAGTTTATGCCAAGTTATAGGGAAGGCCTGAGTGAGGACAATGTTCCTACATCTAGATGGGAGTTGAGCATGGTAAATATGTTGCAACTAGTTGTACAGTGTGGACTTAAAAGAGTGCAACATTATTGGTTGGTGATTAAATATAGCTTCATTGTGAATGAGCCAGAAGAGCCATCTAGTAAAAAATGGTTTCAGCTGACCAGAAGTGATATTATATTTCGAATGAAGCTAGGATAGTTGATGAAACTAGTAGTGGGACTAAGGTCACAATGTGTAAGGAGACAACGAAGTTGAAGGAAAGCTTGACATTCATAGAAAATATGAGTATTATTTTCATCCAAATAACACAAGGAGCACAGAGATGTAGGGAGTTTATGGAAATAGAATAGATGGTCTGTTATAGGCAATGCTCGATGCAAAATGAACCACAAGAACATCTTTATTTTGGGGGGGTAATATATTACATCACAGAGCATGCCACGGAAGGGACAACATATGTTGAGAGTAGAAAATGAAGTTGATCGAGTGGTAGGTAGACTTAACAGTAAATGATCCAGAAGAGTGAGGCCACTACAATGAAACATCCGGACTGTTTGTCATGGGAATATAAATTATCCAAATGTGGTGAATAATATTCATTGGTAATTATGTGGATAACCCCAAAATGTTCCACGTGTTGTGGATAAATAATGAACAGTGAAAGATTCGATGAGTAAAGCAATAGAAGAGATAACTTAATAAAGAACTCACAAATGCTCAACAAGAATAATGAGTATTCAATCTTATTCATGTATTTATAGCTACGTTACATCACAAGTAATGAAACTAAATTTAACAAACTAACAGCCTAACTAACAATGCTAATTGTTATAACATATCTAACAAACTGACTTTTATAATAGATCTAACAAACTAACTAATCATTGACCATAGGATCCTTATTATCCCCCTCAAGTGAAAAGGAGACTGAAAAACTTTTAGCTTGGCCTTCAAATATTGAAACCGATCTTTAAAAATAGCTTTGGTCAAGACATCTGTTGTTTAATCTAATGAAGGGACATATCTAACTTCAAGTTTTTGAGCTATAATTTGATCACGAACAAAATGGAGGTTTATCTCAATGTGTTTAGATCTATCATGAAAAACGGGAATAACAGCCAAAGAAGTAGCACTTTGATTATCCACCCACAAAACTGGAGCTTGAGGTAAACTAACTTGAAGTTCATTGAGCAAGGATTGAAGCCAAATAACTTCTGCAGATGCATTTGCTAAAGATCTAAATTCACTTTCTGTACTTGAACGTGCTACCACTTGTTGTTTCTTTGAAGACCATGAGACAAGGTTTCCTCCAAAGAAAATAGCATATCCTCTAGTTGATTTGCAATCATCAGGACTGGTGGCCCAATCAACATCTGAATACCCTTCCAATATCAAATAAGGAGAAGCTTGAATTAGCAAACCTTCAGAAATTATCCCTTTGAGATATCTCAACAGCTTCTTGCAGGCTTGCCAGTGAAGTAGAGTGGGCATGAATGAATTGACTAAGTTTATTTATGATAAAGGCAACATTCGGTCTTATTAAAGTGAGATATTAAAGGGAACCAATGGTGTTGCGATATAAAAAGATGTCCTCAAAAGGCTCACTGTCACAAAGACTAAGTTTTTGAGTAACATTTGTAGGGCATGTGCAGGTCTTAGCACCTTCCATATGGACTTTTGTTAGAAGATCTGTAATTTATTTTGTTTGAGTCAGGTAAAAACCATTGGTTGCCCTACAGATTTCCACTCCCAATAAGTATGAATAAATCCCAAATCTTTCAAAGAAAATTCATTTTGAAGGTCAGAAATGAACTTTGCAATGAGAGAATCATTTGGTCCGATTATCAAGATATCACCAACATAAACTAGAAATAAAATGAGATTTGTTCCTGAACCAAATATAAACAATGAGGAATCAGATTTAGTAGCCAGAAATCCCCACTTTGCCAATGTAGACTTGAGTTTGTCATTCCATGCTCTTGGAGCCTTCTTCAAACCATATAAATCTCTATTAAGTTTACAAACATGTGTTGGATTTTAAGAATCTTCAAATCCCATAGGTTGCTTCCTGAATACTGTTTCAGTCAAATTCCCATTTAAAAAGGCAACACTGACATCGAGTTGTTTAGTAGACCAATTTGAAGAAACAACTAGAGTAGGAACCACATAAATAATTGTTGGTTTAACTATAAGACTGAAGGTCTCACTGTAGTCAATACCAGGTCTTTATGAGTAGCCTTTAGCCACTAATCTTGACTTGAACTTGTCTAACTGTCCATCAGCTTTAAGTTTGATTTTAAATATTCACTTATTTCCTACCAAAGACATATTTTGATTATATGGAACCAAAGTCCATGTGGTGTTCTTTATCAAAGCATCATATTCATCTTTCATGGATTTTAACCATCTTGGATCTTGCATAGCTTGCTTAACATATGTGGGATCTCTTGGTAAAAGAGATTCTGAAGGAGGATAAGAAGTGGACAGATATGATTTTGGCTTGAAAATTCCATTTTTAGCACGAGTGGTCATAGGATGAGTGGAGGAGACTATATGTGGAGAAGGATTTTCTATGGATGGTAAATGACTTGTTTCAGTAAAATCTTCTGCTATAATTTCAGAATCAGTATTATCATGAGGAATAGTATCATTAGGAGGAATATGATTAGGAGAAATAGGATTGTGAGGAATAGTTTGGAAGATAGAAGTAGTAAATGAATTGTTTGGGATAGAAGGAGAATGAACTTCTGAGGTTAATGACTTATGATGAGGAAAATCATATTCATTGAATGTGACATTTCTTGAAATGTAGATTCTTCCTTTAGAATTTAAGCAAATATAGCCTTTATGAAGCATGGAATACCCAAGAAAAATGCATTTCTCAGTTCTGAAGTTCAATTTATGGGATATATATGGTCTGAGATGAGGATAGCAAGCACATCCAAAAGGTTTTAGATAACCATAGTCAGGACTTTTGCCAAACATTTTTTCAAAAGGAGACTCACCTTGTAATACATGTGTTGGAAGTATATTTATCAAGTAGACTGCAGTTTGAAAAGCATTCCACCAGAATTTAAGATTCATACCATCATGATCAAGAAGTTTTAGGACCATTTCAGTGATATGCCTATGTTTCCTTTCAGCACAACCATGTTGCTCATGAATATGAGGACAAGAGGATGCTGAAAATGAATCCCTTGATCCTGTAAGAATGAGGCAAAACTCCTGTATTCTCCACCCCAATCTGATTGAATAGTCTTGATAGGTAGACTATATTGCTTTTCAATAAGTAATTTAAAGTGTTTAAACATTGTAAAAGCCTCAGACTTTAGATGCATAGGATATATCCATGTATATCTACTGAAATCATCAATAAAATGGATATAGTATCTGTAACCATCAGTAGAAGGAACATGTGAAGGGCCCCAAACATCAGTATGGATTGAGCTAGAGGTTGAGTGGCTCTTGAATCAGATAAAGGAAAGGGAAGTTTACGAGATTTTCCTTGTTGACATGCTTCACAAAACTTGAGATCTTCAAGATGAATAGCTGTTTGAGACTTATATTTTGATAACACTTGTTTCAAAATTTTTGAGTTGGGATGCCCAAGTTTCCAATGCCAAACATTGGCATCATCAGAGGTATAGACATTTAAGGCAATAGGTATAGAAGAGGCAACATAATCAAAATTCTGCAGATTGGAGTTTTGAACAAAAGAAGTACAACCAGTTCTATCTTTTACAGAAGTATCCTCACTTTTACATTTATTAACACCAATCATACCAGAATTGCACACAGTACAGTTTGTATTACAATCTTTTGTAGTAACATTGCACTCTAATTGAACTTCTTGTGGATGTTCTTTCCGAATGGTTCCAGTTTGAAGCATGTAAAGTCCATCTCTAACTCTGCCTTTGAGTAACACATTGCCCGATATTTTTTCCTTGACAAAACAACATGTAGAGTGAAATTCAAGAAAGTCATGATTATCTTTAGTTAGTTTAAACACACTAACTAGATTTTTCTTAATCTGAGGAACTCTTAGAACTGATTGAAGTTTGATAGGAGTAGAAGATGAAGATAATTGGCAATTACCAACATGTGAAATCAAGAGTTTCTTACCATTTCCAACTGCCATGGTTTCAGCTCCATTATAAGGGGTATAATCATCAAATTGGTCAAGATTAGGAGCAACATCATTTGTAGCTCCAGTATCAGCATACCAAGCCATGTCTCCGCCAAAATCAGGTACATTATTAGTTGTCATATAAGCCACAGGATCATAATCTTCATCTTCTCCTTCTTGATCACAAATATATGCATGAGGCCCTGCTAAGTTTGTAGAGTGACCAATAGGAGTCTTGAATTGTCTATCAAATCTGTAATGGCATATAGCCGCTGAGTGTTTATACTTGTAACATACTTGACAAATGAGCTTGTTTCCTGGAAATCTAGCTTTACCATTTCCTCCACCTCTTTTAAGACCATTATTAGAACCAAGTAAATTTCCAAAACAACGACCATTATTATTTGATAAACCAAGATTTTGACCACGATGTCCATAGAAGAATTGAACCTTCTAAGACCATTGTTGAAGGTTAAATTGACAGCCATTTTCATTGAGAGATCAGTAACAAAAAGATGTCTCTCAAGCCTGCTTTCATGAGTTAAAAGAAGGTCTTGAAATTTTTCAAAAGATAATGAATCAGATTGCGAAGTGATGTTGACCACTATAGGATCAAAGTTTAGGCCTAAACCATTAAGCAAATAGGTAATCAATTCATTGTCTTCAACACAACAGCCAACAATGGCTAAATTATCTGCTATTCCTTTGAGATTATCACAGTAATCAGTGATTGAAAGATTCTTTTTAGAAATAGACTGAAGTTGGTTCTTGAGTTTTTGAAGTCTAGCTTTAGTTCTACTGGAATATTTTTGTTCTAGGGCTTTCCAGATTAAACAACAACTTGCGAAAGTTGCAACAGATCCAAGGACTGCTTCTGTAATTGATGATCATCACGACGAAGACAAGTGGAGTATTCAGGGTTCAAGGAACCATTAGCAAGAAATTGAGAAGGTTTTTCTCCATTAAGAAGAATTTCATCTAAACCATGCCCTATGATAGTAGGAATTACTTGAGATTTTCATGAAAGATAGTTTGAACGATCAAGTTTGATTGTAAGGGATGAAAGAAGAGAATTAGAAAAAGGATTCCAGTTGGAAGATGAACCTCCATTGGAGGTTGAGGTTGACATATTGAAAAAAATCACCAAAGCTCTGATACTATGAGTAAAGCAACAGAAGAGAGAACTTAATGAAGAACTCACAAATGCTTAACAAGAATAATGAGAATTCAATCTTATTCATGTATTTATAGCTACGTTACATCACGAGTAATGAAACTACATTTAATAAACTAATAGCCTAACTAACAATGTTAATTGTTATAACAGATCTAACAAACTAACTGTTATAACAGGTTCAACAAACTAACTAATGATTGACCATAGGATCCTTATTAAACAGAGTGGTGCATTTAAAATATTCGGTGGAATATAGGGGAATGAAAGGTGAAGAGACTCATTTAACACCCAAATATGGTTACGAAAGGAGATATTCCCAGACCCTATATGCCACTTGATCCCTTTCTGAAAAATGGGAAGAAATTTGGAATTTTTTTCCAGAACCAAGAGGCTCGAGTATTACTTCGAGCCTCAAGTAAGTTAGACCGAAGGAAATATTTGTTCTTTATAGTACGAGTCCATATATTTTGAGGAAAAGTAAACAAATCCCAGAGAGTTTTTAACATATAAGCTTGATTCAGTGAGTGTAAATCATTGATACCCAATCCCCCATATTTCTTAGGAAGGGATATCATGTGCCACGAGATAGTAGGTGTTTTATGAGTAGTCTTTGATGCATTCCAGAAGAAGGATTTGATTTTCTAGATTAACGTATTAAGAATATGAGTAGGGATAGGATATGAGGATATGGAAAAGTTCATCCTTGTGCAGCAAATGGGAGAGTAGGCTCTCATAATTGGAGAAGAATGTGTCTTGTTAGATCTAACTCTGAAGAAAACATGTTATGGAGGTTAGGAGATGGTAATTGTAGTGCTCTGTGGGATAATTGGTGCTCGATAGGTTCCCTATCCAATTATGCTTTTGAAGAATCTCAGATTAAAGTTAAAGATCTGTGGACAGTAGATAAGAAATGGGATTTGCGTAAACTTTCTGATTTATTTCCTTTAGATATTAGTTCACAATTATGGGAACTCATATATCTGATGGAGATAAAGAGGATGAGCTCATTTGGACTGATTCAATGGATGGGAATTTTACTTTAAAATCTGCTTGGGAGATGACGAGATCCAAATCTATAGTTTCATGGTCTGCTATTTTTTCGTGGCAGAGGTTTATTCCTTTAAAATTGTCCATTTTCATATGGAAATTATTGCAGCAATTATTGCCTTTGGATGAAAAGCTTTACTCTATAGGGTGGTGTGGTCCATCAAAATGTCAATGTTGTGCATCTTCTCAAATCGAATCCTATGATCATGTGTTTATTTCTGGAGATATAGCTGACAATATGTGGCTCCATTTTGGAAGAATTTTTGGGATTGCTAATAATAGAACTGATATTAGAAGCAGATGTCTTCAATGGTGGATATCAGCTCCTAACTCTTTTGCAGGGCAATGTCAAAAGATGATGCCAATTATCATTTGTTGGTCTTTGTGGTGCCAAAGAAATACAAGCAAGTATAATGGTGTAGCTCCTAATTTGATTAGCCTTCTATTGACAACAGAAGCTCATTGTAAATCCATATTTCATTTGTTACCTCAATCCCCAAGTAACTTTTCAATATACCATTTGGAAGATGTCAAAATCCAAAAGGAATATACTTTTGTTCGATGGAAACCTCCTCATGATCAGGTGTTAAAGCTCAATACAGATGGGAGTTCTATAGGTAATCCAGGCAATAGTGGTGGAGGTGGGATTTTGAGAAATGCTAAGGGAGACATGATATGGGCTTTCTTCCATTTCTTTGGTTTTAAAACCAATATTGAAGCAGAGGCAATGGCTATTTTGGAAGGTTTAAGATATTATCAAGATTTAAAGGAGTATGAATTGATTGTTGAATCAGATTCAAAAATATTGGTTGATGTGCTCAATAAAGGTCTGCAATGTCCATGGAGAATCAGAGATATAGTTGAAGATATCCAGGCATTATCTTCAGATTTCAACTTAACTTTTGCTCATGTCTTGCGAGAAGGTAACCAGCCAGCTGATATTTTAGCTAATTTGGGAAGTAATTCTCAATGTTCCAAGTGGTCCCTTGATATTGGATCATTTTCAAGTCAACTCAGAGGAGCTATCAAAGTGGATAAATGGGGTCTTCCTACTTTAAGAATTAAAGATGTTCATGCTTAATTTATTGAATAGTTTCTTTAGTGTTAGATGCCAATCTATTTTTTATTATTTTATTGTTTTATTGGTATTCTTGTAAGGGCTTTATCTATAAAAAGCCTCATTTATGATTTCAGTACCTCCTATAATCTTGTAAATTTCTGGACAGTGATTTTCTGTTCTAATTTTAATAATATGTGTGGGGATCCCATCCCTATTCTCTGAAAAAAAAAAAAAAAAAAAAAAAAAAAAAAAAAAAAAAAAAAAAAGGATATGGCATAGGATGGAATCGCCCAACATATGATAAAAAATTATTATACCAGACATGGAGATGCCAATCTAAAGAATCATTGAGTTCATTAAAAAGTTATTGCGTAACACGACCCGTTACAAGGGGTGAATCATTGAGTTCATTTTTAGTCCCTATTTTCAAATTAAAAGAACACGTGGCATGCTGTGATTGGTTAACGTTTTATGAAATATGAGTAAGAGGGGGCCAAACAATATATATCAGTTTTTGTGGGGGCCAAAACTATAAATATATTAAAAGAATTCACAAAATTTTATAAATATAGGGTTAATATTTGAATGTCTTAAAAATTTGGGGGGGCCAAGGCCACCCCTTGCCTTATAATGCTCGTCTGTGACTGTTACAAATGGATATTCCCTATTCGGAATTTTGAGATTACTAGAAGTACAGATAAAATCATAAAATTGTTGATATTGTAAATGTATTTCATGGATTGATGTATGCCAACCATTTTTTGGATTAAAGATGGCTTGGACTGAATTATATCGTTGTTGTTGGATGACACACACATGAAAATAATGAGTATTAGTGTCCTCATCCAGAATCCATTTAGTTTTATGTTTATTTTTCCAATATTGACTTTCCAAATTAATACAATTCATAAGTTGCGTTTGAATTTGCGTTTTCATATTTATAAGAGCACGGCACGGTCCAGATTAGTGTTAATATGGAGATGTATGTTTTGCAATTACTGTTTTAGGTATAATATCACCTTGGACATATTACCAGAAACATTCTTCTTCCATAATGTCACTGCCTTGCTGAAATAGTGGACATTACGGGAGAAGCGGTGTGCATGAGAACCATGCACGCTGATGCTCCATTGTTGAGTAATAGGTTGAGAAAAGAAGGATATGTCACCCATTCCTTGAGGTAAATAAATCTGACTGGCGTTTTAAGCTAAGAAAGCCAGTTGTCAAGGAGAAGTGGGCAATGGTCAGACCCCACGTTGGATGATGGGAAATGAGCGTATTGGGGTAAAGTGACATCCATTGAGCATTTCAAAGGCCTTTGTCTAATCACTTATGCATATGTTGCCCTAAAGAGCAATTACTTTTCCAAGTGAATGACAGCCCCGAAAACCCTAGGTCTTGAATATTACAAGCTTGCATGAAATTTTTAAGGTAATGTAGACGTGTGTTTTGAAAGGTCCGACCACCTATCTTTTCATGCTGGCCCAGAATAACATTGAAGTCACCTAACAGTAACCAAGGGTGTTGCACATTAGAATGTATGTGATGAAGAGACTGCCATACCTAATTTGTTTGGAAGGATTAGGTGGCATGTACATAGCTATGAACTCAGTAGGGACGATGGAGGGATCATGCTCAATCAACATATGGATAAACTGAAGGGAGACCGCCAGCTCGTCACCCACAATGAGACCCTCAACCCACAGGACCCAAGTGCCACATGATTGACCCAACGCTAGAGAAAATATATAATTTTGATAAGGAAGCCTGCCTATTTCCCAAATCGACCTTCTAGCGTCCATGCGAGTTTCCAGAATAACGAAAACATGAGTGTGCTGGAAGCAAACAAACGTCATTGACTCAGTGTAAAAATTTGACCTACCGCCCCCCTAGCATTTGATAGTAGAATTCGCATTTGGCGAGTTGGTGGGTGCGACCTCAGCAGGTTCCTCTTTGGGAGTATGTTGACATACTTGTTTGGATTGGTGGGGTGAGTCAGTCGCTGCCCTTCGTTTGGGATGGGGTGTGCATGGTACGTGTAAATAGATTTTGTGTCCCCGAAGAACCTGTCCTTGTGTTGTGCGACTTCTAGATTTACGTGATGCCTTTCAAGTTGGTAGTGGAAAATGTTTGGCATTGTGAAGCATGGCTGGATTAAGAGGTCGTTGGGACCTCATGGAATAGCCCTGTCCCTTTCCTGGTTTACCCTTGGCCCCATGAAGTTTGCTTGCTGCCTGTCGTTTCTATCTTCTCTAGTAGTTTGGACCATACAATAATTTCATGTTAGTAAATTAGAGCGCGAAGTTTTTAAGAGCGTTACCCTAATATATAACAACATAAAGTACAAGTATTTTAGTGTTGTATCGGTATGAAAAATGCATGTAAAGTTTAAATTAAGAAAATGACTTGTGTAAATATATCAAGCATCAATGACATTCATAAAAAATATCATAAAAGGAATCTGTTAATTTGGTCAATAAATCTATTAGAATGCAAAGAATGTATATTAGTTACTTTTGTGATCTCATTTTTATCATTACATAATATCCAGATTCAATATTATTTTAATCTCCTAAATGGTTATTAGTTCCAAGATTTTGTGTATAATGTATCCTCTTGCGATATTCTTTTGACAATGTCACTATAATATTTTTAAAGTTGAATTGATCTTGAAAATATAATGATATGCTTAATTACAAAGCTACCGACTAAAATATTTTATTTTCATAAAAAAATATGGGAAAAAAAATATAAAACACAACTTCTTACTTTTCCATTGTTTTATGAAATTGAATTCTTTAACACTAAGAAAAATATATTTTCTATGAAAATTAGGGAAAAATGAATAACAAGCCACATTTTAGTATATTGTTCTAATATAATAATATATTTGGTATAAAGTCCAACAAAATAAAAATGAGTAAAATAGTATGAATGTTAAAAAAAATAAAATTATGAATTATCTATTTTGTTAATGTTAGTGTTGAATATATGGGAATGTGATTGTTTATTCATCATACATTTTATAAGTTCATAAAATTATGTGTGTTTATACACATTTAATCATAAGAATAGGAAGTTTAAAATTACAGATAAATCAAAAAATAAAAATGTAAAAAAATCAAGAAAAAAAAGATAACGCACCCTCATAGAAGGAGGGACCAGATGGCTATTTTTAATACATTAGAAACCAACCATTACATTTCAATTGTTGCACGGACCCTTTGTTGATTCCCCTGAACAAGAAAATTTAATATCATTTTGCTTATGAATTTGCTAGTCGCGACACTTTAACATTTTGTTTTCTTTGAAAAGTCAAAATGAGCAAAAAAGTGGAGCTTCATGCTTTCGAGATGATCTTAACTGTGCAACCATTGTAATAAAGTTAATGAATCTCACAAGAATAACATTCACATAAATAGAAAAAATTATGATATTTTAAGGTAAAATTTGAGTTCGTTGTTTTAGGATACAAAATTGTTAATGCTATTTTATTTGCAATTTTTAAAGATACGAACTTCGTATCATTAACATACATATACAACTTATACTAAATAAAATTTTATAAACGTGATCAAAAACCTATTTTTATAAAGGACTTTTTAAAGTGAAAAATTACTAAAGCACATGTAAAAGAGTTTAAAAATAACAATACATCATCACTACAAAATTTCAAAAGAAAATATAGAGTAACTATACCCGCATGAATTCACTACACACATAAAAGCAACCATGAGCTAAATAAAAGGAATTAGAGTAAAAAAAATGCATAAATTTAATATGAAAACAGTAAACTGAAGTAGATAGGATTACAAAGAACCTAGTCAAAAGATTGTTACTAGAGATTTTTTTGGAAAGAATAATAACATTTTCATTCTATTATAATAGTCTAAATACAAGGTTTTGATAATAGAAATATGAGGACGCACCACCCAATTGGTGGTGATCAAGTTCGGGTAAACAATCTTTGCAATATGTAGGAGGGTAGTGATACCGGGTCTGTGTATTTTCTTGAAAGGGTGAGACGTGAACCACATCCATGAAACACTTTTCTAAAGTAATAATATTCAAAAGCTTACGTATAGACAAAAAAAATATTTTCTTGCATAATAATGTGATTCTAGTTACAAGAATAATCAATAAATAATTGAACACAGGGCTTTAAGACAACTTTTTTGTAATAAATAAGGGATATAATACTCACGAGTGTGATGATTCGTCGAGAGCAGAGAGATAAACATTTTAATAAATGAGAGAGAGAGCAGGGGGGATCATATTTATTGCTTTTTGTGGAATTTTGTGCAGCATAGCAGTGCTTGTTATGTCCTTGTCGATTAATGTGCACCTAGTGCTTTAATTATAGGGAAACTTTTAGGGTTGATGTTATCATTTTGCTCTCAAGAATATTCTTTTGTGATAAATATATTTTTATATTTTGTCCGTTAGCATTGCTTGTCATTGTCTATCACTATCTGTCCTTCTGTGGTGTGACACCTAGTGTAATAATGGACAAAAATGATATTGTCGGCCAGTAGGTCAAAAAGTGCTATTTTGTCTTTTATTAAAAATACTTATTATGCAAGTTTTGAAATCTTACGAGTGACCCTAAATGTCACTCGCCATTTGTGCTTTTAAAAGTTGTTTGCGAGCACCTTTGTGGTTGCTCGTCGTTTTGTGTGACTCAGTGAAATGTTTGTTTATGCGAGCTACCCCTTGGGTCTCTCGCACCAATATTCTCTCTTTCTCAATATATTAAAGTGGTTGAGCCTTAACAATTATTACTTCTCAACCTCCAAATCAAAATTTTCAAAAGGTTCAAAAACTTCCTGGTTATTTGGACATGGCTTCTTGTTAAGTTAACTTGTCAAAGACAAAAAATACTAAAAGTATTGAGGTAAGTGCACTTCCTTTTGTGGTATTAAGGAACTGCTCATGAATTCCTCATTTTTTTAGTGATCGTTGTGTGTCCATTCGGTATTTTCGACATGGGTTTGCCCCGAAAAAGAAATTTGCACATGCAGGGATTAAGGTGTGACACCCCGTCTAATTAAATACCGGGTGATCAGTCATTTATTAAATTAAACCAAAGTATCCAATTGGTTCATTCTTAGTATCACTGTCGAAAAATAATTTTTCTTTATTTATCACCTAATAAATAATTAAGCTAAGTATCAAAATATTTAATTTTATAGATTAAGTCCCATTGTTACGAGTTTATATACAAACCATCCAAGTGGAATAAAGAGACTAGATTAATCATTCCAAATAAAATATCCCAATTCAAAGGATAATGCAATAATTAAAACAATCCTAACTAAAACTGAATACTGAAATGAATAAAGAATAAAAAGTCGAACTAAATAAAAATAAAAAATGGGCGACACATGCCCTATCTAAAATGACTAAGTGAAGAACTGAGATGATAAGGACGAAGTCGTCTAAATGCAAAGATCTGCAACTCACCAGCTGCTGCACGTCAACAGTCTAAAGATTTAAGTCTGACGTGCCTGTGACTGGGCACCTGTAATACATTTATATATATACAAGAGAAAGAGAAGATGACAAGAAACGGATCAGAGTCTGAGCGTAAAATAGCTTCAAAATAGTTTAACAAGTATTTAAATTACTTACAAGTTGATATTACATACATGTTAGTACCTTGACACTCACTTGAGAATTCTCACCTCTCAACTATTGTGCACACCTAACGTACTACTCAATTAATCTAGATAAAGCTAACCCAGTTAACTAGTCTAACCCAATCTCCTCTCATCAATCCTGATTCCCGTGATCGAATAACTGTAACTTATGCATGACAACTTTTTCTTATGAATTTACTAGGCCAGCTATGTACATCTCAATACATCCTTAAGTTCTCAACCACTTAATTTATTTAATATTAATTAATCAATTTTATCTACTTACAAGTACAATAGATGAATCTCAGGTACATATATTTATCATGCATAATATATATATTAATAGGGTACCCCCCATAAAATCTATGGTGCAGGCATACTCTGCTATTGAGTCCCTGTACGTCTCGTACAAATGAGAGAAATACTAGTTCGGATCCACCCTCGAACTGTATTAACATAAAACACACATATTGGAGGCAAAGCATAGTTCCAAGTCACTAAGAGGTCAGCACATACCCTCACGTGTCTTAGGACTGTCTGACTATTATTCTCAGATAACATGTACCAAGGACCCTATGTTCTAGGGTACGAGTCAATATCTCCCATAAAGGTCACATTAGAATAAGACTGTCCCGGCGCGAAAACATCCGTGATAGTAAGTAGCACGGGTATGATTGCACACAGATATTCACATACCATATACATACATACACTCATATATATATTCACATACCATATACATACATACACTTATATATATATATATATATACATTGTTCAAATAGGTACACCCACGACCCATACATATTCAAACCATATGCGGCACGTAGCGCCCGAGTCCTACGTATAATCAATTTATTCTTTTATTTTCTCAATTATCGCAAGTTCTCACGTACTTCTCAACTATCGATGGGTATCAGTAGGTGTACAACGTCTACCCTACTGGTCCAAGTCATCCTCAACTCTCACAAGACCTAATTTAACATACACACGATCTCTTACCCATTTTATACCCTCGTGACCCCACGGTTAAATCTCATATAAGAATAGTACTACATTGGGGTTGGATTAACATTAAAAAGGAAAGAAGATTTAAATTCCAAGAGGAGTCTATCGATCGAAGGGAACGGTCAATCGATCGACATTCAAGGTCAATCGATCAGTTATTGGCCCAGAGATTCTGCAAATAATGCCTACGGGTTTCTTCCATTTTAATCATCAAAACCTCCATTAACATGTCTCAAACTCCCGAACAAACATCACAAAAATTATAGTAACAGGTCTAAACGATTTCTAATGTAAAATGTAAATTAAATCCTTAAGAAATCATTATTAAATGGGCCAAATTCATGATTTGGTCTCTAACCCTAGTTTACCATCTTAATTCAAGAATCCACATGATATTTTCAGATTTCCTTCTCTAATCATCATTAAAATTCGTGATAAATATTCTACATGTGCTAAGGATACCAGCCTAATTTGATTTCCATTCGAACATATGAATCTATTCTTCCAATTAGATTAAATCTCTATAAAAACTTATAATTTTATTTCCTACTCTAACATGGATGAAATATCAACTCAAGAACAAAAAGATAGATACTTGACCGAAAATCAAAGGTCTGATCCAATGAATTTGAGTGGTATAGGAACGATCCTCTTCTTCCGATCTACGCGTTGGTGGCGGATTGGTGGGAACGATTTAGGTTGATGGTCCCCCTTGGGAACCTTCTCTCTTCTCCCTTCCTTAGACACTTTGCAACTCAAGTGCTACTAACCCTCGAAGACTCTATCTTCCATCAAATGTAACCCTTTAATTTTTGTCATTAATTAAGGCCTAAAATTTAAAATTACCAAAATGCCCTTCCGGGTTGTCGATTAGCCCTAAAAACGTCCTGAAACCCAAACTAAACCCCTCGAGTACACTTAGGGGTGGTAAACGGACGGATACGGTTCGGATACCATGTTTTCATATCCGTATCTGCTAGATGGATGCACTATCCATATCCGTATCCGCCCGGATAGTTAAAACAACTATCCATATCCATATCTGCTCGGATACCTCGAATTCGGATAATATCCGTATCCGTTTACATTGTTTAGTCATCACAAAAAATAACTATTAAAATATCCAATCAAATGAAATCCAATCCAATCCAATCCAAATAAATATATAACAAAATTGCTACCTCCTAACATAAAAAATTATGGCTTCTATAATAATAATAGCATTCCACAATGATAATATGGATTAAAGTCGTCCATACTTTACAACCATGTAAACTTAAAGCGAGCCAAAAAAAATATAGTAGCATTTTATAACAGTAAATATAAATACGCACATTTTAGATTAAATCAAATTTATTGAGAATGATAATCTCATGGACCTTTTAGTCTTCAAAACATACTGATATTTTTATTTTATTGTATACATTTTTATTTTGTATATAATATATATGTTGCTAACTTCAATTCTCATCACAATCAAAACCATCTCTTTATTTTTTGTTTCTCTCGTACATTTATTTATAATTAAGGAAACTAATGAACAACCATATGAACAATATATAAATACAGTTATATATTTTTATTTTTATTTTGTATGTACCTGTTGTTGTGACCTTTCTGTTGCAGGAGGAGGGGATACGGAGTGGCAGAGTTGATGTGTAGTGGAGGGGTTGATGAGTAGCGGTGGCGGGGTTGATGAGCAGTGGCGGGTTGATGTGGCAGAGGGAGAGGTGGCGAAATGAGGATTTTTTGTGGAGTGAAATGAGGGATTCTTTTCTCTTGTTTTATACGAAAGAGAAATGAAATGAAATTACGGCTTTTTTATTTTGAATGGAGTATATGTTCTTTAGTGGGTGTATGTTGTGTGTGATAGGGTGTATTGTAACTTTAATGTAACTACATGATAATATACCTAATAAAATAATAATACATGGCATTTTATAATATACACAATAAAATAATAACTTTAGGGTGCTTTTGTTTTGAGTGGAGTATGTGTTTGTTTTGTTTTAGGGAATAAAAAATTAAGTTTTTTTTAATATTATTTTATTAGTAATACCAATACTAATATTATTAGTAATATTTTAAATATATGTTTGACGGATACGGATATCTGGTAAAAACTGATATCCGTTAAAATGGATACTCCTCATCGGAAACGGATTATCCGTGTCGGATACTAGTACTATTCATATCCGTATTCGTTTTCTCGGATATTTTTACAGAGTATCCATATTCGTATCTGTTTCCATTTTTTCGGATAAATATCTGCAAATTCGGATTCGGATATCGAACGGATGCGGATTTTCGAAAATCCGTTTACAGCCCTAAGTACACTTTCCTGAATATCTCGACCCTTCCGGACACATTGACGCACTCGAAATGACCATATGGGAGACTTAGAATTAATTTACTTTTTATTTCTTTAAATTAGTCCTGACACGACTGGCACATGCGTCCCGACTTTATTTCTATAATTGTCATATTATTCACTCGCAATAATTTTAATAAATTCAATCTCCTATATTACTTTACTCATTAAGTAATATTCAACATAATTCTTACCAATAATTACTAACTCTCGTCATGCTAGTAAATATTCAATTTAAAAATTTGGATTAATAGTAAATTAATTTATTCTAATTTAATTTAATTAATTCCATAATTAAAAGCCATAAAAATACGGGGTATTACACAAGGAAGAATGTCCTCTTTCTGCCATTCGCGCGATCTTCGCGGGCTCCCAGTGACATAAATTGGTCGTCATCGAAGGGGCAAAAATATAGAAAGATGGAGTCTCCAGTATATTTTGCTCAAAACTAGCAAATGATGTAGCTATCCCCGAAGAAACAGAATCAAAGTCAAACTGATGCATACGAAACTAAGTAGATCTTGAGTCTGGGGACTAAGTTACGAAATGAAAATGTATTAGATATCCATTTTGCCCATTTGGTCTCTCATGGGCTATGATAATATTTTTCTTTTTCTCTAAAATACAACTTGTGTGTATGATGTGTGTGGAGTGAATATATGAGAAAATAAATCGTCATACTCACGTCATGGAAAAGACGAGAAGAGTCCATCTGATGAGTATAAACAAAAAGAATGAAGATAATATAAAAGGTAACAGAAATGTGAGCAACACATCGGATAATAATCCATAGAAAAAATGGAATATGCATGTCTGATAGGGTCGTTAAAAATATAATAAGGAAAAGAGGTGACGCTATATGCAATACACCAGATCATAATCCACTATGAGGAAATGGAGATGCATTCCTAATGGGATTGCGAAAATGAAAGAGAATAAAAAATGTGAAAATATAATGTAATGTGAGCAACACACCGGATCATGATTCACTTTGAGGAAGTGAATATGCATGTCTGGCGGGGTTAATAAGAATATATAAATTAATATGTATGTATGTGTGTGTGTGTGTGTAATAAAAGTGAGATTGGATATAATGAAGAAAAATAAGAAAAGAGGACTTGAATCTCGAGGAAGACTCGAGACGTCTACATAGTCGAAAATGGCATCACAGGCCATATAGTGCGATAACGCACAAGGGTGGGATTTAACCCATGAACCCGAAACTAGAATTTCCTTTGGCTTATTGGAAAGTGTGCACAATTTTAGAAAGTGTAGAAAACAAAGGGAGGAAAATTCTAATTTGGGGTTTAAGGGTTAAATCCTCATTTTGGCTTTTTTAGATCTATGAAACTATATTTCGTGTGTAGAGGTAATAGAAAAAGGATCATCTATGGTGAGAAAGTAGAATAAAGCAAAATATATGATAAGAGTAAAGAAAGTGTGATAAATGACACTAATTAAACGAGTTACAAAAGGATAGAACTAGACCTTTTATGAAACTTTACTACTGGCTTTTGAGGCGAAGTGGTGGTGAAATGCGTGGCAAAGGGTGAAAGTAATGTAAGGAAATGTGGAGATAATGTTTGGAAAATGATGTTTTTAGAAAATGGGGCATCAATTTCGAGGCAGGTGCTCATCAAGTTTCGAGGAAGAGGTCCTTAGGAATGAGATCATGACTTTCTTAAGAAGAAAATTTTTACGGTTAGGGGGTATGTCGATTGGCATAGGCACAGGCATGCCTATTGTGACACCCCGACTGATTAAATACCGGGTAGCTACTCTTTTATTCAAATTAATACAAAATGTCAAGTTGGTTCAGTTCATAGCATCACTGTCGAAAAACGTTTTAATAATTACTAGCCACCTAATATTTAAAAAGTGAGTTGTCAATTTTAATTAAATCCGATTAACATACGATCCATTTAAATTATGAAATACCAATACCACAATCACAATACAGTCACAATAGAATAATAAAAGAATGACAATGAATCAGGAGGAATACTCCTCTAATAATCTAAATACTGAATACAACCAAATACAAAGTCTGAATCACAAATTAATTACAACCCAAAAATTTGAAATAAAACTGAGTAAGTAGGATGTCTCTAAAAGAAAAGGGGCGACATGCCCTACAGATGAGTAAAATAGAGTCAAGGTAGAAAGTGGAGGCGTCTACTATCGAGATCCTGTAACTTCCACAGCAGCTACAGCACGTCACTGGAATGGAACTCCTACACTTGGTGTCCTTGTGGCTGGGCACCTAAAATGTTTTTACAAGAAAATAGATTTGAAAGCAAACGGGTCAGAGCCCGATTGTGAAAATAATTTAAAATACAGCAAGTGTTTAATATCATTAAACAGTGAATATAAAATACATGATAGTGCGTGCACTCACATGAGATCCTCAACTCTCAACTAATTGTGCACACCTTTCGTACCGGTACCCGTTCTAGTTATACTACCACCAAACTAGTCCAATCCATGACCTGACATTTCTTTACAATTCAAAGTTCACTTTCCAATGTCTTAATATAAACTGGAGGTCTTACTGTTTTTACTCAGAATTAGTTATAATAATTACTATGAGTTTTCCCCTTTTTAACTCTACAAAGATGTTACATTTATTCACACTTATACTTATATAAAAAGTTCATTTCAATAATTCAGTATATCAATATCATCATAATGTACAATAATGGCACCCCTAGACTAAGCTGCGGTGCACACGTTCTCTGCTATCAAATCCCGATACATCACGTACATAAGGATCACGTATTCCGAATCTCTCAGGAATCGTTTCGACAAGTAACAAACACATATAATGGACGCGAACATAGTTCACATCACATGGGTCACGCACATACCTACGCTCCCATGATAAGCAGACTTATTAACTCCTCAATAAGTCATTCTCTGACCTATGTCCTCGAGGTACCAATCTAAATCCCCCCGTAGGCACACAAAGATTAGATGGCCCTGATCGAACGCCGACCTCCCATGATAGCAAGTATGGTAGGTATGTCATACACAGATAACCACATATACTAAGCATTCACACATCTTAGATATCTTATAATATCAATAGAGGTATATTTTACATTCCTATACCGTCATTAAATGATGCACGTTTACAAATCCCCGAATAATATACATTAAAGTTGTCAATCCTTCTCACGTCGAAATATTTTGTACTTATTTCTTAACCCATAAATGTCATCCGGTTTCCTACAAAATCCTAAGTTTTACTCCTCAACGTACTCCAATCTCACAACTATACCCACTAGTCAATAAGGGAAGGTTAACACTCAATTAAATAAGTCTACTGGGAGTTTGAAATAAAATCAGGCCTAAAAAGTCCATTCTGTCAACTCGTTAGAAATCTCGTTCGAACGAGGTTGTTCGAACGAGGGTCGTTCGAATGAAGTCTTTGAACGAACTCATTAGAATTCAAACGAGGTCGTTTGAACGACCTGGGCGGGTCTTCTAACGAGATGGCAGAATACGCCCAGAATTTTTCCAAATCATTTTTCTACATCTTTCTCTTCTCTAAATTCATCCTAAGATCATCCCAATAACATTTTAATGTTCTTAAGCTACTCTAAGTCCTCTTAGGTCGCTTCTTAACATATTTTTGGGGTCAAATCCTACTAATCAACATGCAATTATCATTAATCCCCAAATTTTACCCCAAACCCTTTGGACATGAACCCAGAATTTTATTGTGCCTAATTACCCATCAGAAATCCATTTTTAAATCATCAAAGTTAAGTTTTTGGATACCAAATTCCTCCATAGTCATTCTACATTCAATCCCTAACCCAACTTTAGAGTTTCTATAACAATTTCATTAGGTTTTCCTCAAAACTTTCAAGGCAAAAATAGTTTCTACACTAAACATGGAAGAAATATTCATTGGACTTAGTAATATCAAATCACTTGCCTTAAATACGATGTCCTGGTTTGTTGTTGATGATCAAGGTTGGCTTTCTCTCTTCTTTCCGGACACAAATCCTTTCCAATTTCTGGTGATGGGAGATAGCTTAGTTTGGAACCTCCTTTTCCCCCTTTCTAACTTCTCTCAAAACTCCCGTAGCCCACTCTCTTGCCTTTTGCTGGTAATGGCCTTAGTGGCCTCTTTAAAAATATAAAAACAAACTTTAAAATTCGTGGGTTTTAATTCCTCAATATTTGAAATTACCAAAATACCCTTCTAGGTTGCCGGTTTGGCCTAAAAATGCCCCGGGACCCAAACTAAACCCTCGGCTAGTGTTTTTTGACTATTTCGACCCTTCCGGATGCGTCGGCTCACTCAAAATGATCATTAGATTGATAAAAATATAATTTACTTTTTAATTTATTTAAATTTATTCCTGACGCGACTGACACACGCGTTCCAATTAAATTTCTCAAATTGTTGTATTTCTGCCTCTTGACAATTTAAATATTTTCAATACCGTATATACTCAAAAATATTCAATTTTATCATCCTAATCAAATACCAACTCACATCTCGTTAGTATTTATATCCGGGTTAATTTCCAATTAATTCTCAATTAATTTAATTAATCCCTTAAATAAAAATCTATAAAATTACGGGATATTACATACTTTCCCTCTAATAACAGAATTTCGTCCCGAAATTCAGAACTAATGAATACCTGGTAAAAATATCTCTGGATAACATTCGCGCATCTCATGCTCGCGCTCCTATGTGGACTCCTCGGCATTATGATGTCGCCACTGCACGCGTACTAATGGTACTATCTTCGACCTCAGTTTCCTCTCACTGTGGTCCAAAATAGCAATCGGCCCTTCCTCGTAGGAACTATCGAGATGAAGATCGATGTCCTCTAAAGCAATGTGAGTATGGGCCAAGTCGTCCCTAAGATATTTCCTTAGCGAGGAAATATGGAAAACATCATGAATCCTATGCAAGTGCTCCGGTAACCCAAGTCTATACGCGACTGGCCCAATCCTCTCAATGATAGGAAATGGCCCCACATATCTTGGTGCCAGTTTCCCCTTATTTCCAAAATGCATAATCCCCTTTATAGGAGATACTCTGAGTAACACCTGGTCCCCTACCTTAAATTCTCTGAAGAACCTCTTGGCATCAGCATAGCTCTTCTGCCGGTCCTGAGCTATCCGAATACGGCTCCGTATCCTCTCTATCCTTTCCGAAGTATCCTGAATCACTTTCGGCCCAAGGAGTTTGTTATCCCCCATCACTAACCAACATGCCGAGGAACGACAAGTTCTACCGTACAACGCCTCGAATGGATCCATGCCAATGGTGAACTGGTAGGAGTTATTATAAGCAAACTCAACCAGTGGGAGGTACTGCTCCTAACCACCTCCAAAGTCTAGGATGCACATACGCAACATGTCCTCCAACATCTGATTTGTTCGCTCTGTTTGCCCATCGGTCTGTGGGTGATATGTCGTACTCAGCCGCAACTCTGTACCCATTGCCTCCTAGAAACTCTCCCAAAATCGTGAAACAAATATCTTGTCTCGGTCAGACACGATATTTAGAGGCGTCTACTATCGAGATCCTGTAACTTCCACAGCAGCTACATCACGTCACTGGAATGGAACTCCTACACTTGGTGTCCTTGTGGCTGGGCACCTAAAATATTTTTACAAGAAAATAGATTTGAAAGCAAACGGGTCAGAGCCCGATTGTGAAAACATTTTAAAATACAACAAGTGTTTAATTTCATTAAATAGTGAATATAAAATACATGATAGTGCGTGCACTCACATGAGATCCTCACCTCTCAATTAATTGTGCACACCTTTCGTACCGGTACCCGTTCTAGTTATACTACCACCAAACTAGTCCAATCCATGACCTGCCATTACTTTACAATTCAAAGTTCACTTTCCAATATCTTAATGTAAATTAAAGGTCTTACTGTTTTTACTCAGAATCAGTTATGATAATTACTATGAGTTTTCCCATTTTTAACTCTACAAAGATGTTACATTTATTCACACTTATACTTATATAAACAGTTCATTTCAATAATTCAGTATATCAATCTCATCATAATATACAATAATGGGACCCCTAGACTAAGCTGAGGGGCACACATACTCTGCTATCAAATCCTGGTACATCACGTACATAAGGATCACGTATTCCGAATCTCTCAGGAATTGTTTCGACACGTAACAAACACACATAATGGAGGCGAACATAGTTCACATCACATGGGTCATGCACATACCTATGCTCCCATGATCAGCAGACTTATTAACTCCTCAATAAGTCATTCTCTGACCTATGTCCTCGAGGTACCAATCTAAATCCCCTCATAGGAACACAAAGATTAGATGGCCCTGGTCGAACGCCGACCTCCCATGATAGCAAGTATGGTAGGTATGTCATACACATATAACCACATATACTAAGCATTCACACATCTTAGATATCTTATAATATTAATAGAGGTATATTTTACATTCCTATACCGTCATTAAATGATGCACATTTACAAATCCCCGAATAATATACATTAAAGTTGTCAATCCTTCTTACGTCGAAATATTTGGTACTTATTTCTTAACCCATAAATGTCATTCGGTTTCCTTCAAAATCCAAAGTTTTACTCCTCAACGTACTCCAATCTCACAACTATACCCACTAGTCAACAAGGGAAGGTTAACACTCAATTAAATAAGTCTACTGGGAGTTCGAAATAAAATCAAGCCTAAAAAGGCCATTATGTCAACTCGTTAGAAATCTCGTTCGAATGAGGTTGTTCGAACGAGGGTCGTTCGAACGAAGTCTTCGAACGAACTCATTAGAAGGGATACTGTCATCTCGTTCGAACGAGGTCGTTCGAACGACCTGGGAAGGTTTTCTAACAAGATGGTAGAATACGCCCAGAAACTTTCCAACTCGTTTTTCTACATCTTTCTCTTCTCTAAATTCATCCTAACATCATTCCAATAACATTTTAATGTTCTTAAACTACTCTAAGTCCTCTTAGGTCGCTTCTTAACATATTTTTGGGGTCAAATCCTTCTAATCAACATGCAATTATCATTAATTCCCAAATTTTACCCCAAACCCTATGAACACGATCCCAGAATTTTATTGTGGCTAATTACCCATCATAAATCCATTTTTAAATCATCAAAGTTATGTTTTTGGATACCAAATTCTTTCATAGTCATTCTACATGCAATCCCTAACCCAACTTTAGAGTTTTTATAACAATTTCATTAGGTTTTCCTCAAAACTTTCAAGGCAAAAATAGTTTCTACACTAAACATGGAAGAAATATTTATTGAACTTAATAATATCAAATCACTTGCCTTAAATCCGATGTTCTGGTTCGTTGTTGATGATCATGGTTGGCTTTCTCTCTTCTTTCCAGTCACAATTCCTTTCCAATTTCTGGTGATGGGAGATAGTTTGGTTTGGAACCTCCTTTACCCTCTTTCTAACTTCTCTCAAAACTCCCGTAGCCCACTCTCTTGACTTTTGATGGTAATGGCCTTAGTGGCCTCTTTAAAAATATAAAAATAAACTCTAAAATTCGTGGGTTTTAATTCCTCAATATTTAAAATTACCAAAATACCCTTCTAGGTTGCCGGTTTGGCCTAAAAATGCCCTGGGACCCAAACTAAACCCCCGGCTAGTGTTTTCTGACTATTTCGACCGTTTCGGATGCGTCAGCGCGCTCAAAATGATCATTCGATTGATACAAATATAATTTACTTTTTAATTAAATAAATTCATTCCTAACGCGACTGACACGCGCGTTCCAATTAAATTTTCCAAATTGTCGTATTTCTGTCTCTTGACAATTTAAATATTTTCAATATCGTATATACTCAGAAATATTCAATTTTATCATCCTAATCAAATACCAACTCACATCTCGTTAGTATTTATATTCGGGTTAATTTCCAATTAATTCTCAATTAATTTAATTAATCCCTTAAATAAAAATCAATAAATTTACGGGGTATTACACCTATAGGCATACCCTTTGGCTTGTTGGCTAAGTAAAGTACCCCCTATGTCGATAGGAAGAGGACCAGGGGTGCCTATTGGCAGTCCCAAAAGGACATTTTTAGAAAATGGACATAAGCTATAAATTTTAATTCTGTATCATGAACGTTTAGGACCATTAGAAAGGGTATTCAGATCCCTAAGAATGTTCATTAAGATACTCCCGAATACAAGAGCTTACCAAGGTCAAACGAAGCTCGAAAACACCTATTAGCCTCTAGGTGAGGGTTTGGAGTAAAAAATCAAGTACACATGAACCGTAAGGCTGATTCATACATGTAATGTATTATTGGAAAGGATATTAAGATCCACATAAAATTACACTCGGATACTCTTTTTTCTAGGGTTAACCAAAGTCAAACAGATCTTGGAAATGTCTGGTAGCCTCTAGGTCAGGGTTTGGAGTTAAAAGCCAAGTACGTACAAATCATAAGGCTTATTTGGACATGGTATAGGCTGTTGGAAAGGGTATTCAGACGCCTATGAAAGTGAATTGAGATACTCTGGGTTCGAGAATTGTCCAAAGTTAAACGGAGCTCAAAAGTGCTCGATAGCATCTGGGTTAGGGTTTGTAGTAGGATCTAGAGTCCGATGGTGAAGGGGATGATGTTACGGACCTAAGGAGATGTTTGAAGGGTACTAGAATGGGGTGTCTATAGGTTGCTCATGCACTTTCTTTTCCTTGTTGTTGAGGAAATTCATGCACTTCTCTTTTTGGTGATGCGTCGCTCGTGTAACTTTTACAACCCGTTGGTGTTGCTCGTGTGTCCTTCAAGTGATTGAGTGTTTGTCGTTTACCCCTCTACATTACCCCCCTCGTGCAGAAGTATCTTGTCCGTTTGAAAAAGATATTTTTGTGCGATATGTCATTACGTAATCTCGGCTTGAATATTTATTATCATTACTTTTTTGTTGCATTAAATGTTTTAGCACGCTTGAACTTATGAGACGTGTTTATTCACGTTTTGGATTGCCACGTGCCATGTTAGGGAAGGGAACTGCCATTCGATAATCATTAACCCTTTTTTAATTGACAACATCCTTTTGTATTATAAGAATATAATCTCCCACAAATACCCTTCTAAAGTTTTACCATCACTTTTATTAATTTAGATAGATAAAAATCTTTATGCACCACTGGTGGCAGAGCTAGTATATCTGGGCACCAGAGTGGGACCAATGGTCTTATCCTTACGACCAAGGCACAACTGGAGTATTTAAACAAGATATCAAAAAAGGAACTTTAACTCTAGTAGGTGTGCTCGTTTTTTGGTGATGATGACCATTTCATGTGTTCGCTCGAAAACTTTTGAGGCTAGTCGATTGCTATGATTCTTGAGTAACCCTTTTTAGGGTTTTTAGAGTCTGAGGATACTCAAATCGTACTTACTGAGAGTTTGAGTGGATATGGGTGACTTTACTTTCTCGAACATTAACTTTGATATGTATGGTGGAGCCCTTGAGGAGTGGGAGGCTTGGGCAAGCTATGTTATGTCCGTGGAGGACAACTGTCGTACTATTAAGACACTCGCACTAGGCAGAATTTTTAACAGTTTAACTGTTCTTAATTCCTTTTTCCCATTAGAGCATGGATACACACACTTTTTATCACTGGTTGAGGATAATTTATATCACATTAGGGGATATCGGTGAAATTGTTGGTCTGCCTATTTTTGGAAGTCAAATATATATTGATGGTTATTAAGATGCCGAGGAGAAAGATTTGTGCAAGGAACTAGAGAAGGAATTGGGTGATTGCACACATTATATAGGTCTTACTCATCTAGGGGAGAGCAATAAATTTTTTTCCAAGTGGCAGAGATATTGGTTCAGGGACTCCAAATCTTTGTCTAAGGATAAAATTATTATAAAAAATCCTAAGAGTTTAGATGGCCCAGGTTTGAAATCCACAAGTCATCTTACTGATTTTTTTGTGATTTTTCTATCTAGATTTTTATTTCCTGACAGGCCCAATGATTCTCCTCACAAGCTTCAATTCATATTGACCATTCATCTTGCTCGTGACAGGAATTTACCATTACCTCCATTGACTTTTGGTTCTATGTATACTTAGTTAGATCAAATGCACGTTGACATGGAAAGATCCCATAGGCGCTATGATGTAGTTAATTTTGCTAACTGATTTATTTTGATGGCTTTTTATTTGATCAATTTCCAAGCCGAGCACCAGAACCTCATTTGTTAACGGGTAGTACTGCTCGTATTTCCAGAAGGCATAGAAAGATTGTCCTCTCTTAACCGTGTTTTGGGAAATATTGAGGAGTTTTAATTTTGCCCTTACGCGAAGAAATTGGGGGAAAATTTTACTTGGAGTTTCTTCCCTCCTTCTCCCCAATCATTCGCCCTTCCTTTGAACGCTAATGTCGTGAAGAGCACTTCGTTCATTTCTACAGTGGTGATCATATTACCTTGTACTCTAGTATCTTTGACTTAATTGGGTAAACGTGTGGAATTTTATCATTCCAAATGGGTGAGAAGGAAATTTGGATATGACCAAGGTACTTTTTCTCCCGACTTACTTGTTTTTCATTCGACTGATAATTTGTACAAAGGTTCATATATGAATTTTACCCGTGAGGGTATGGTCCTTAGGTCTGCCAATCTTAGGAACTTCTAAGTATCTGCTCGTGATTATTTGCCTTCGATGAGTTAGCAACGCTAAATCTATTGTCTAAAATCTAATATTTAAGATTTTACATGAGAGACATTCATTAAGGGTAATCCATTGTTTAGACAAGTACATAACCAAGCATACTTGCAAAGAAACCTAACATTATTTTCAGGTTGTAAGACCTTATTTGGAATCCGTTACCCTAATTTTGGTAAATTTCACTCGGGAAGAGACCATGTCCTCGAAGAATTCTAGAGTGGAAGTCAAAAAAACCAAAGCCAAGGACAAATGAAAGGCCAAATTTTCTTCTAAAAGGAAACTACCAAACTTAAATGTTTCCAATTTTATTCCATCCCAAACTGGTGGGTCTTCCTTACCCATGTCCCCCATTAAAACACGAGAGAGGATAAATAAGACATGGACAACAAAAACTGGAAGTAGTGTCGTTTTGCTAGATCAAAGCTCAGACACAAACACTCTTGGTGTTGAGGAGGCTTATCAGATTGTCCTCGAACGAGGATATAAACCTTTTGAAGTGACTTCTTCTCATTCTTTTGTTCCAGCCGTTTCTCAACCCATTGTAGGTAACTTTGCTATTTCTCACATACTTTATAACGACCAAAGTAATGAGGATACAAGTGGCTACTCAACTTTATGTTCATATGAAGAACTTGTTGATTATTGAATATCATATGACTGATACTTTATTTTTTGCATTAGCTCAAGGGAATGTGGTAGTTAACCTTGGTGAAAGTTTTCCAAGCAGTCAAGAGGAGAGAATGATTCCGTCTTAGAAAATAACTATCCCCGCTATTGGTTTATCGCCTTATTGGCAAGTTTCGCTCTATGAGCTTGTAAGTCTCTTAGATTACTCGTCTATGTTCTTTATTTAATTAAATTAATTGCGAGCAATCAATGTACTGTATCATTTTTTAATAGGTTTCATCTGTCAGATCAAACACGGCTTTAGTGGCAAGCGCTGCCTCTTCGCCCGTCCTTTCAAATATTCCTCTAATTCTTAGTCCCTTTCGTAGGGAAAGAAATTGTATGTTGGTGACATCACTTAAACATGCTCATGAGGTACATATTTATTCTAAATTTTTCTTTGAAAGAATCTATGCACATATTTAAGAATATAACTTTATGACTTTTGTGCATAAGTTTTAACTGTATTCTCTACCAGTGTAGGGAACCCAATAGGAAACATTGCTTCTGGAGGTCATTCTACGAGAATTCCTCCTTGGGTATTTAAACATCTTTTTTTAGGTCTTTACTTGGTACCTGCTCGTGATAACTTGTGCTTTTATTTTTAGGCCTTTTTCGTGCCTTCCCTTACTCTTAGATATGTGGCTTCTATTTTGGCAAACACTTTTTCTACTCAACCAACAACGTCTATAATGGGGGTAATTTCTCTTGCATGTTATTTTTCTTTTGTTGAGAGAAATGATTTTGATCATATCATTTATTTTTGTATATGTATCTCTTGTTATGATGAGTAGCCCTCTTGATTCTATTAACTCCTCTTTATTTAATTGGCGTGACCCATCCTAGGATATTTCCTTCGGCTAGAATTTCTATCCTAAGGGTGAGATTCCCTGCAAATAATCGGTCCCAGGTTTAAGAGAATGTTGCTCATCCAATTATGCATATTACGTCGAGCGTCCCTTCTATAAGGACAATAGTTTCCTACCATCTTTTTGAACAAATAAATCAATACTCCGATCTATACTTTTAGGATATTTAGCGAGAAAATATTTTATGATTATTTGTTCTCACTAATATTAAATATAATCCTCATTATTTATCACTCACAGGTTTGTATAAGTGATTCCTCTTTACCTGTTTCTCAGTCTATTGAATCTAAGGTATGTAACACTTCTTTGTTTTTATTAGCATTATTTTCTCAGCTTTACGAAATACTCTTTAAGACGTGTCATATTGTTCATGTTAATATTATATCCAGTTTGAGTGTCCCTACCTCTATAGGGTCTTAAGTAGTAGCTTTTGTCCCTTTTTTTCTTCTTTTCCTCGTACTTTGCAAAACTTTGTAAGCTATTATTTCGAGTGATCCTATGCTTGAAAGGACCCAAGTACTTAACTTTTACATCCTATATTTTCTTTTGCAAATACTACTCATCTTTTCAACCCGTTTATTTTGTTTTCAGATTAACATCACGAGTACCCCTATACATTCGGAGCTTTGGGTACTTAACTTTTGTACCTTTTTCTTTTCTTTGCACATACCTTGCAAATATTACTCGTCTTCTCAAACTTTTTCTTTGTTTTCAAGTTGTGGCCATTAGTGATCATATATTTGGAGCCTCGGGGATTTAACTTTTGTACATTTTTCATTACTTTGTGTATTCTTTGCAAATACTACTTGTCTATTCAACATGTTTCTTTCTTTTCAAGTTATCACTACGATTGATCCTGTAGGAGCCTCAAGTACTTAACTTTTGTAACCTTTTCTTTTCTTTTACGTATAATTTTCAAATAAGCAGTTTTTAGTGTGTATTATCATTTTTCCTTATTTTTATTGATTCATCATACCGATAAGGGATCCACCCATCTTTTCTTTGGACCTTTCTCACGAGTCACGAGTGAGTTGCTCACTTTTCTTTATTATACTTATCCTTCAGTTGGAATTTCGCATTACTTTTAACTATGTTGTCTTCACCTTTGTAGTAAAGGGAGAAACTTAGGCTCTCGAGCAGTATGCTTACTCCCATTGGCTTGCGAGTTAGTTTTGTGCATTTAAACAACCATTACTCTTCATACTTGGTATAATTATTGTTCTCCTTTTTATCAGGATGAAGAGAGAAAATAGGGATAAGGTAGTGAAGAAGGTGAATAAGAATCAGAGGCCAGTCACTCTAGGAGGAATAAGGATGAGCAAGGTGATGGAGGGTCTAACGCTGGTTCTGATGGACGTTGGTTCTAAGCTATTAGAGATGGATGATCCTAACGAGTATATGAAGTATTTAATATCATGACACCAACCAAAAAATATTAGAGAAAGAGTGTCATGACATGCCACCAAGTGACCAATTATTCTAGACTTCAAATTTTTTCTTAAAATAAATGCAATGAAAAATACATTCGCTTGGTTATGAGTTGTAACTACCTAAAAAGGTAACACATCATCAGAGCTTCTAATATATAACTTCTTATTCTCATCGATAACTAAATTCTATTACAAGTCATACTATAATCCATAAAGGGAAATAAATTCTCTAACATATCATTCTACGCTAGCCTCTAGTGATAAAAAAAAAGTCTCAAAATATAACCTTCAATTCAATCTTCACATATCCACCATCCTCTCTAATTATAACCAGAAAAGGATTATTTACACTACATCAGCTAAAAGCTAAATGGGGTTCAATCTCCAAATATTCCAAGTTTTTTTTCCAGAAAATAGGTAGCTATTTATGTAAGAACCAAAGACATATACATATATGGATAGGAACCTGTAGTAATATACGACATTATATATTCAGAATGAATAATTCAGAACATAATAAATAATTGAGGATATGTCAATTATTCAGTTTAGTGGCCATGTGTGCTCTAATACCCAGATAGATAGTGTTACCCAAATGTTTTCACCTGGTAACATCATAAACAAATAAATCATGATTTCTAGAATAACTCCTTGTTTAGGGCAGCACCAACGATAAACTAGTTGGGAAGGTACCACCCAAATATTTTCACCCGGTAGTCAAGGTCATCATAATAAAAGAGTTTCTTTAGGTCGAATCAATAATTTAATATTTCAAATAAGATGTTTATATGGAGAGATCTAAACATATAACAAATAAAGCATTTATCGGTATCAAATGCATTTTGAGAATAAAAGCATTTAACAAAATATTGGATAATATCTTAAATTAAAAGGCATAAGAAATTTCATAAAGTACTCGCCTAAAATAAAGGTTCGAAAATACAAATATTGAGTCTTGGATCAAACATTAATCTAACCAATACAATACAGGTTTAATTACATATTCTAAAAAAAGTCCAGTTTATATATTGTATTTAATCTTATAATAACTTATTTTAAAAGATTACTAAAAACAAATTTCTCAACTTTTAAAATTCATTGATCATAATTGAAGAATTCAATTGCTAGTTTTTTTCCTAATCAGTCGGTTCCCAATAGATATTGTTGGTCACAGGGGCACCACTTAAATACAAATTCCTCTAGATAAAAAATTTCCAAATTCATTCCTAGTAGAGATGGAGGGTCACTTAAATATCCTCTCATTGTGACAGAATTTCATCGGGTCTGATTTTTGAATTACTTAATGAGATTCCACAATAATAAACCACAATAAGAAAAGTCATTTCAAAAACCCATATGCAACTTTAAAAATATTTTAGTTTGGAAAATAAGTAAATTTAATCATAATTTTAATTTATCGATTACGCGTTTAAAAAATAGTAAGCAATATAAATTTTCATCACCAAAAAGACTATAAATTCATTAATGAAAATCCCTTTTTTAAACTCAATAATTCATTATGAAAAAAATGTTATGTTTTGATTTCATAAAATAATTCAATTTTAAAAACCCTATAATTTTATTTTCACTAAAATGGACTTTAGTGTTTCTACCAACATTTCTACATAGTATAGTTATAAAACAATAAATTAAAACTATAATTATACATTATAATATTAGTAGAAGATTACCTTAAGATGAATATATCTAAGAACTTCTTTTTAAACTTTCCCACAATTTCTCTCACTATTTGTTTCTATAATTATCAAGTACTTGATGTGAGTCGATTGATTTCCAAAGCTCCTATTTATAAGTTTCTAAAGACGTTACAGTGTTGACATTTGTCAAGGTGACAAGGATTTTAGATTAGCGAGTCAACGTTGAGATGTGGTGTAATGGAGGGGTCTTGCAGCCTTATTTCCACCAAAATGTGACAAGTGTTGTAAGCCTTTTTCTATATGAATGACACCTATAATGAGGTAGAATGGTGGTAAGGGTATAAAAGATCATCTTACACATAAAGGGTATTTTGGTAATTTCACACTATATTTTTTTAATATTTCATAGATGTCCTTGATAATATTTTATTTACAAAAAGGTCTCTTTCTATTTTTCAGTTTGGTCCTTGAAACTTTATTAAAATAAAGTCCTTAAAGTTTGGTAAAATTAAATTTTCTGCCCTAAAACTTATAATCTTCCTAAAACTCAACCTCAATATGATATCTAGGTTTTAAAATAACTTTTGACTATCAATTTAATCTTGAATATAATATAATTCAATGTTAAAACTCTAAATATTAGGATTAAGATATAACTGCAGTCTCTAAAAATCAAAATATAGTTTATTGGGATGTATTACTAAGATTATAGTGAATCAACTTCATGCTTAACAAATACAAGGGGATCTTTACTGTAAAGTTTCGAATATTACACGAGCAGCCTAAGAAATATATTTATTAGAAAATTTGTTACCATAAATACTTACCAAGTGACATTTTATCATATTCTGGAAAACACAAAATATATAAATATATTTAGGCATACAAAAGTTGGTGTGTTACATCCTACGCTACTTATAAGAAATTTGGTCCCAAATTGAACCTATGCTAATTTTTAAATTTTCACTAACATATTTCTTCATTCTAATCTTTGTGCCAGATAAAAATAAGTTAATTTTTATTACACGGTTTTGATAAAATAGTTATCTCTATAGACTTAGAATTTAACTTTCAACTTTATTCCATAGGTTATAACAAACTCTTCTTAGATATATACACGCATCATTACAGTCATAATTAATTGATCCTATAGTTTTTTGAAGTTAAGTAATCCACGAATATACTATTTCTCTCGATTGTCTAAAGAATTAGAAATCTTTATGGAAAGGAAATATTATAAATGAATTAACTATTATACTGTAACCTAAAGGGAATATTTACTATGAACATTTATGTAAACTAATCTCAAAACATATGGTAATATTATTTATTTTGCACAATATTCTAGGTACATGCTTGTAGTTGTCCTAGTAATTTCTAGTAATATGCTTTCAATTATTGAAAAATCAAACAAACAAATATAAACTATGCCATTTCGTTCTTCATGTAGTTTCACCAAAACACTTCTTGAAGATCCTTAAACATCTTTGTATAACTAGGATGAAATATGAATTTTATAAAAGACCATCTTTTAATATTTAATTATAAAGTCGGATAATACTTGGAGAATACATCCTACCTCTTAATCTCAACACGCCATCTTGGACTAGAAATTTAGTTATATTCTTTCAACCACTTAATATTCTAACAGATAATCTTTTAAATGTTATATTTTTAGTCATTCCTTATTCACTACGAATACCAATATTTACTTCCACACTTCTTACATCCTTCTGCAATGATTCTTGATTGGTAATCACGATGAATTTTTCCTAAAATTATTATTTAAGGGAAAAACTAATACATTAGGTTTCCACAGATGATAATGAATATTCCAGCCAAAATCCTTTATCAAATTTGAAAATCTTCATTATCTCATGTTTCAATTCCTTTTGAACATGTACTTTATACTATTACCATCCATATAAAATCGAAAGTCTTCCTAAAAGAATAACATATCCAAATTTTGTGACCAAAACTAACCATAATTCATTCTAAGTCATTGGTGCGATAATTATGCTCATATGATTTTAACTTCCTTCAAGATAAGTAATTTTATTCTATCTTAAATTAATCCACATAAAAATAAATAAATTCTATATGTATCAATATAAATTACCGATCCTCCTTCTCCCAAAGGTATAGCTAAAGGTAACGCAACTACTAACTAATTCTTATGTTCCTAAGATTTACTCTCAACTTACATAGATAAGTCATAGTTCACCTTTTTTAATCCGTATATAACTTGTCTTACCTAAGAATTTTTAAATTCTTCTCATGTTCTTGAATACATTAGTCCTAATACTTATTAAAAATTATGTTTGCCACATTCAGGATAGATGTTGATGAAATTGTTAGTCACCATGCCTAGTATAAAAAGTTAACTTCCAACTATCATCTTTCGCATTCTAATTTGATGATGTCCTAACCTAAAATTGATCTTAGATTCTAATGGTGAACCTTGTAGTCGATTTTAACAAACTATTTATATGAGGAAAAGGTTTCCATACTTAATGGTTACCTTATTTGGTTCTTCATAATCCATACAAAATTTTATCATCCCATCCTTAATTTATCTAAGACTAGAGTACTCCACAGGAATATAATTGGTTTGGTAAAACCCTTATCCAAAAGATCATATAACTGAACCTTTAACTCACTTACCTCAAATGGTTATATATATAAAAAAAAAATTGAAAGTGTTTTATTTTGCGAACGGGGTCAATGGTAAATTTTATTTTTCCAATTGAGATGTAAATTGAGTGAATCTAATTAACTACTACAAAAATAATTTTTTTTAATAAAAAATTCTATCATAACAGGGTATTATACTAGAGAGTTCACTTATAACTATTAAATGTCTCTAACTATCAAGTTAGTATCTTTAGGTAAAGATGCTACTAAGAGCATAATATCTAATAGGTTATCAAATTAGTTGATGAAATCCTTTTATACTCGTCTAATGTCATTATTTATATATATTATAATTACGTGTATTATTTCTGATAGACAAATCAATATAATCTTAAACTTAAGTACACCGATCAATATAATAATGCTATAAATGATTTAGCTTAATATAAAAAATATACTATTTCACCAAGTGAAGGGAAAAGTTAACCAATTATCTTGAACCAACTAATGAATTTTTTAAAGATTTCTACCAATACTATCTCTCACCATAATACTGCTACTCTTCTTATCTCTCTAAAAATCAATAATGTATATATTCATCATAGGGTAAGTATATAGTATTTAAAGAGTATAATATAACATATGTAACCAAAGTTAAAGAAATGATAGTAGGATCAACTTTAAGAATGTCATGTAAATGAAGAAATGTTGGTTCGATGAGAATCAAACTCAAAGGATAGATAAAAAATACTCTAGATATTTCAAGCGCATATTATATACAATCCCATAACTCAAACAAAATAAAATTCTTAATACACCTAATATTATCTATACTTCTATTTTATTTGGTATTTTGATAATACAATTCTACTAGTCTACTATAATAATAGTACCCGATAAAATAATCATTTTCAATCTTAATCCATCGATCATATCATTTAAACAATGCCTAAAACCTTATCCTCATATTTCTTACAATTCCGTCAAATGGTTAATTTGTATAATTACATCATAACTCTCACATCAAATATCTATAAGAAAATCAAAGATTATCTTAGAGTGTACCTCTAATAATCTTATCTTAGTTACTGTTTAATGCATCAAGAAACTGAATACGATCAACGTACTCTTATATCTTCAAACAATATATCAATCATTAGGTAATCCTCTAGCTCATGCAATTATGATTGGATTTAGTCTTATAATTCTAGTTTAGGCATAACCTATCCTATTTCCTCTTCATATAATTTAAAAGTTCATAACCTATGCTCTGATACCACCACTGTCATGAAGCCGACCCAAAAATAGTAGGGAACGAGTGTTTTGACATGACATCAAGTCATCAATTATTCTAGACTTTAAATTTTCTCTTAAAATAAATGCAATGAAAATTACATTCACTTGGTTATGAGTTGTAACTAGCTAAAAGGGTAACACATCATTAGAGATTCTAAAACATAGCTTCTTATTCTCATAAAAAATAAATTCTATTAGTATCCGTGCCAGAGTCACTTAAAGAGAAATAAATTATCTGACATCTCATTCTACACTAACCTCTAGCTACAAAGAAAATCTCAAAATATAACCTTAAATTCAATCTTTACATATCCATCATCCTCTCTAACTATAACCTGTAAAATGGTTATTTATACAACATCAGCTAAAAGCTGAATGAGATTCAATCTCCAGACATTCCAAGGTTTTTCAGAAAATTGGTAGTTATTCAAGTAAGTACAATAGGCATATACATATATGTATAGGAACTTGTAGTAACATATGGTAATATATATTCAGGATGAACAATTCAGAACATGACAAATAAAATAATTAAGCATATGGCGATTCTTCAGTTTTAGCAACCATATCTGCTCTAATACCCACAAATATAGTGTTGCCTAGATATTTCAACCTGGTAACATCACGGACATAAAATCATGATTTTTGTAACAAATCCTTGTTTAGGGTACACTAACGATAAACTAGCTGGGAAAGTACAACCTAAATATTTCCACCCTGTAGTCAAGGCCAACATAGTAAGAGAGTTTCCATGGGCCGAATCAATAATTTCAGAATTGTAATTAGATATTTATACGAAGATATATAAACACATAATAAACAAATCATTCATCGACAGCAGATGCATTTTGAGAATAAAATAATTTCAACAAATACATATAGTTTGCATAATATCTTATAATTAAAATGCAAAAGACATGTCATAGAGTACTCATCTAAAATAGAGGTTCAAAAATATAGATATTGATTCTTTGATCACCCGTTAATGTAACAAATACAATAAAGGCTTAAATATATATTTTAAACAAAGTCCAGTTCATATGTTGTATTTTAATCCTATAATAACTTATTTTGAAGGATTACTAAAAAACCATTTTCTCAACTTTTAAAATTCATTGATTGTAATTGAAGAATTCAATTAATAGTTTTTTCCTAATCAGTTGGTTCTGAGTAGAGATGGTAGGTCACATGGACATCACTTAAACACCAACTCCTCTAGACTTAACATTTTCGGATTTATTTTCAGTAGAGATGGAGGGCACAGGGGAACGAGTTAAATACCATCTAATCTAGACAAAATTTAACTGGGCCTGACTTTGGAATTACTTAATGGGATTCCACAATAATGAACCACTATAAGAAAAATCATTTCAAAAACCCATATGCAACTTTAAATAAGTTTTAGTTTAAAAAATAAGTAAATTCAATCGTAACTGTAATTTATCTATTACGCATTTAGAAATAATAATCAATACAAATTTTCATCACCAAATGACTATAAATTCATTCGTGAAAATCCAATCTTGAAATTCAATAATTCATTATGAAAAGAGTGTTATGTTTTAATTTCATAAAATAATTCAATTTAGAAAACCTTACAATTTTATGTTCATTAAAATGGATCTTAGCATTTTTACAAACATTTGTACTTAGTATAGCTATAAAATAATAAATTATAACTATAAAGATGCATTATAACAATAGTAAAAGATTAACTTAAGATGAATATCCCTAAGAACTTTAAGAACTTCTTCTTAAACTTTCCCACACTTTCTCTCACTATTTCTTTCTATAATTCTCAAGGAATTGGTGTGAATTTCAATTGATTTTCAAATCTCCTATTATAAGTTTCTATAGACGTTATGGTGTTGACACGTGTCTAGGTGATAAGGCAACATTGAGCTATCATGTAACAGAGGGGTCTTGCAGTCTTATTTTTACCAAAATGTGACTAGTGTTCTAAGCCTTTTCTATATGTATGGCACGTGTAAGATGGATGTGTTAAAATGAAGCACGAGGTGTCAAGCATGAGGTGGAAAGGTGTTAGGCACAAGGTATAATGGTGGTAAGGGTATAAGGATCATTTTACACATGAAAGGTATTTTTGTAATTTCACACTATATTTTTTTAATATTTCTTAGATGTCCTTGATAATATTTTATTTATAAAAAAGTCCTTTTCTATTTTTCATTTTGGTTCCTAAAACTTTATTAAAACAAAGGCCCTAAAGTTTGGTAAAATTGCATTTTACCCCAAAAATTATCATCTTCCTAAGACTTAGGCTTAATACGAACTCAAGATTTTAAAAATAACTTTTGACTATCAATTTAATCTCTAACATAATATAATTCAATGTTAAAACTATAGCTATAGTCTCTAGAAATCAAAATGCAATTTATTAGGATGTATTACTAAGATTATAGTGAATTAAATTCATACTCAAATATGTAGGTATGCTTAACAAATATAGTGGGATCATTACCGTAAAGTTCTTAATATTACGTGAGTAGCCTAAAAAATTCTATAACCATAAAAACTTACCAACTATCATTTCATCATATGCTAGTAAACACAAAATATATAAATATATTTTGGCATATAAAAGTTGAGTTATTATAGCTATGGTCTAAATACCTTGTGAATAAAGTTCAAGAGGAGGACAGGGCCATATTAGATGTAATATACGAGAATCATTTAGAGACTTTTACCAACAGGTTTGTTCGGAACATTGAAGGCATGGCCATTTCCAACCTGCGAACGCTTGCTATAATTCGTCGGTTTATTACTACTTCTTCAAATGAATTTACTTCATCTGAGGCTCCTCACTTCCTCACCATCATCAAAGACTTGGAGGATTGTCCCCATTTCAAGTTGGACTGGATGAATGTTTTCGTTTACCATATTATTCATCCTTCCATGAGGAAGTTAATAAAAGTCAAATATTTTATGAGAAGGCTAGAGTCGATGAGCGTCTTCAGCGGCCAACCACTCTTAGGGAACAAATAAAATATCTCAAACTTGAGTTAATTAAGGTCTTGTGTGGAGAGGAAGAGTGTGTTGCTCGAATTTCCAAAGTTGAAGAATAGGTGAAGCAGGAGATTGTCACCCTTTAGGATGGTTTACACTATAAAGAGAACCTATCTTTTCTTATCACGAGTGGTTAGTTTCCCTTATCTTCGAGTAGGCTATTTTTGTGAATTGAAATAACATTTATCATTATTTTATGTCTCACTCATGCGCTTAGTTTTCACTTCATTTTATTGCCACCGGGTAATTAGTTCAATCTTTTTATTAATTACATTATTGCTCAACATATTTTATGTTCCTTCACAAAATATTTGCGAGTAGGTAAAGACTTGGTATATAAACATTTTCCTTTAGACTTTGGGAATTATTGGACTCCTTTGCTCGCTTAGATTTTGCTCTTATGTAGTGCAATACTATCTTAAAATCTATCCCCTTATAAAATATTACGAGCAAATACATACTTAGTAAAAAAATATTTTCCCCCATACTTTAGTAATTCTTGGACTGCTTTGCTCGCTAGATTTTTTTTAAGAAATGCAACCCTAACTTAAAATATATCCTCTCACAAAATATTGCGAGCAAATACATATGTAGTAAAATACATTTCCCCCATGCTTTGGGAATTCTTGGATTGCTTTTTTCCCGTTATTTTTTGTTTTTAAGCGATGTAATCTTTACTTAAAATACATCCCGTCATAAATACATACATAGTAAAAAAAACATTCCCCCCCCCATACTTTTGATATTCTTGGACTGATTTTCTCATTAGATTTTATCTTTGAGCAACGCGATCCTAAATTAAAGTATCCCCTAATAAAATATTGCGAAAAAATACATACTGACAAAATTAACTTTGGTTATAACACATATCCATGAGTAATATGACGTTTAATTTACTCAAAGATAATTGCAAAACTATATTAAAACTTTGTCATAACCAGACAAGAACAAGAACATTTATACAATCATAAGATTGACACTTCTAAATATTACTCATTGAGAGGAAGGTTTTTCTTTTCATACGATAAACTTTAACTTTTCATGAATAAGTGAAATTAACTTTATGAATTGCTTCATTCATAATACTTCTTTAACCATTTTCAATTGATGGATTGAAAATAATCACTCTCTAACTTTGAGATCTTGCAATATCCTGACTTTCTAACTCTTATGACCACAAATGGTCCCTCCCAATTAGACTTGAACTTGGCAAAAGACATGTTCCTCAAGTGCTGAGTGGATGCTCAAAGAACTAGATCACCCACTAATAATTCTCTTGGTTCAAGTAAGTTCTCGTAAGTACGTAAGAATTGTTGTGTATAAACCTTATAGTTTTCTTTCGCTTTGTATATCTGCTCGTCCAAAGCTTTTAGTTGCATATGCCTTGGGTCTGGAAGTAAGTTGTTATTCAAAGCCATTATTACAGAGGGCACCCTGAGCAGCACTAGTTGGAATGCTTATGCTCCATATATAAGGGAGAAAAGAGTAAACCTAGTTGGTGTCCTCTTTAAAGTTTTATAGGACCACAAGATCATAAGCAGCTTATCATCCCAAGTCTCAGGGAGATCTTCCAACATTTTCATCGAAATATTGATAAAAGTTTTGTTATCCGCCTTTTCTTGTCCATTACCTTTTGGATAAGAAATGGTAGAGCTATTATGGACAACCTTATATTCTTAGGTTAAAAAATATCATCTCCTTACACACAAATTATTTTCCTTATCTATGAGAATGACCTCTAGAATGCTAAACATGTAGATGCTGTACTCGCGAATGAATTAAGTGACCACTTGAGAAATTATCCCCTCAAAGAAATTGCCTCTGCCCATTTGGTTTACAGTTGTATAACAACCAGAATGAAAGTTTTTTCTTTCCCACTAAGTCAAAAGACCAAGTGTGGAAAGGATAAGGATCAACTAAACACCATAAACTTACTAAAGTAATATGTACAATATTTTCATGCACTTGGCATGATTTACAATGTTTCGCAAAACTAATGGAGTTTTCTTCCATAGTGGTCCATTGATATCCAAACATCATTAATTGGCCATACAGTTTAGCTCCACCCATATTCGAGGGTTGTTGAGATTCCTTTAGAATTTTTGTCATTTCCTATTTAGCAACACATTATAGGGCCTTTTCATTGTACCATTTTTTGTATAGTTCTCCTTTGACTAGGTAAAAATGAGAAAATAGTTTCTTCAAGTAAATCTCAACAGGTAACTCTTCATCTTTAAAGTAGGCTATGTATGGATTCCTCCAATCATTTAAAGCTTCTACAAAATTGGCTTCCATTGGTTGAACAAACTGATTTTGGAACCTTAGATAGCTTTTCTTATCATGGGCCAATAATATCCTCATCATTGTAAATTTTGTAAAATGGAATGTTTGTGTTCCCACAATGGGTCTCATGCATCGCTCGTAGTTTGTCACAGGCTTCTTCTTCTCCCGCACACCTTGCAAAATATTCATCAGTACTTTTAATGTAAATAAAACCTTGAAGAATTGAGAACTTAGCCAATTCTAATACTTTCATATTTTCTTCACACGTTTCCAATTGCTTGACCACTGAGGCTCTCCAATCTTTGGACTCCACTTTTGTGAACAAAGACCTCACTATTATAGGCACTGTTCTCCTTCGGACTGTAATTATTTCCATAAGATCTTCCAAAGTGCGTGGATGCCAGTTCATTGGTCGGGGGTGCCTCTCTATTTTAATAGATATACATTTCTTTAAGAAATGTTGGATGATTGCTCGGTAAGGAAAAAAAATTCATGCTTGATAGTGAACTCTCCATTAACTTAATTGACTACAAGGTTGGAGTCTACCCGTATGCAAAGGACTCTTGCTTCTCTTTCTAAAATTCTAGTAGTCCGAGTACAAACACTTCATAATCTATTTTATAGGAGAGGGTGAAATTATCTTTTGAATTGGAGATCATAATTTCAGCTCCCCCTAATGCCTTGTGTAGATGATCTATTAAACTCCATCTTACACTCTTTCGTCACCTCACATAATCAATCTTGGAAATTATCTCCTTGTAGTTCTTCACTCATAGGTTTAAATAGTTGGCTAGGAAAATTGGCTAAAGATCATCCAAAACTTGACTTTTAATAGCCTTAAGTACAAGACACTTCAAATCATACTCAGATAGTGTTGGAAAAATAACTTGGGATTGACATTTAGAACGTAAAAAAAAATTCAACCCAAAAGATCTTTGATTAATCATGCAGTGAAAATGTTAGTGTAGAAAAAGGATTTCATTTACAACACAATAACTTTATATGCAAATGTCGAATAAAACATAATAAGGTGAGAATGAAAAAGTAATAATATATGTATGTGGTTAGGACAGGCTTGAGCTATGTCCATGGGTGAAGGAGATAGGGAGTCTTTATTTATAATCACTAAGGATCTTAGAGTGAAGAGTTACAGAGTCCTATTACCTTGCCTTTACTATCACCATATAAGGCTTTATATACACAACCTATTATAACGTTCTTCCTTAATTTTTGTGTGCATGTTTGAACTATTTAATTTTAGAGGTGACGTGTGTTAGGATATCTCAAGATACTCGTTCCCAATAATAGAGGACGTACTAGACATTGGGAGCTCATGCCTTAACTAAATCTTCAGTGGTTTAAACATGCTAGAACGGACGAAGTTGAGTCCTCAGTTGATATTGGCGTGGTCCATTAAAAGTTATCGAGTCTTTTAGTATAGAAGGCCATTTATAATAAGAAGATGAGGATGAGTGTTGGTCAAAGAGGTTTGAGCCTTCGAATGCTCTTCTTTCTCTATGGAAAATGATCGATCGGTTGTTGTATCCTCCGATTGGACCATGCGTGTGCCGTTCTATGATTATTCATCCAGGACCATTGATCGAATTCCTTCGGTTATATGTCGTTCGAAAATTACTCTCACCAATTATGCCCACAGAATCTGGGTGTTCATGGAACCGAGACGAATTGTCTTTTTCATAGTTGATCAATCTCCAAAGATTCCATGTATCCCCTAGATTTGATAATTTCTAACAGCAGCCATTACATTTTCTTAAGTTCCCAACCTGTCATAATTATTACGAGACTCACAATGATTTTATATTTTATGATAATATAGTCATTTGACGTGATTTGTTTCCAATACTAGGCACTAATAGTATATGGAGGCATAATCATTATGCTTCTAATGATTTGTGGATTTCCCAGATGTGCATGGGCGTATAATTTATCTGACGTGCCCTACCATTATTTGTGTTCCCCCACTTTCATGAGGATAATCCGATTTGTTTCCATCTCACCGCCAAATTTGAATGGATTCCCTTAATAGTATCTAAAACCCTTTGTATCTTATTTTGAACTTTCTCATTTCCATTCTCAATCAATGTGAAATTCTACTTACAAGTGATCATACCTAAAAACCCCATTTCCTCTACAAATACAATTCCACCATCTTTGTTAAAATTCTTCCTTATTTCAAGATCTCTCCTCCATCATCATCATCTTGTTTCTAACTAGTGCGCTTCATTTTTCTTCTTTTCATTGTTTTCTATAGATTCCTTTAAATCTGACACATCATAGCTTAGGTTTGTCTTCCACTTGACCCGAATAAATAACTTTATAGTGTCATTTCTTGAGGGAATTTTTTATCTTCCTCTCTTTCTCTCCTCCCAGTCTCCATTAGTAAAATACCTTGAGTGGATTCAACCCTTCGATCCCATACTCTCTTTGTCCAACTAATAAAGGCTTTATCATCAACAACAATTGACCAAAATGGTTGAAATAATGTAGGCCTTTGGGCTCGATCATAACGAAAGAAGGGCTTCTACCTGAGGGGCCTCATTCTTCAATGTCGGTGAACCCTCTCAACCCTCCAAAGCCCAAATGCTACCCCAGTCATGGTCCTATCTGAATAGGACAATGTTGGGACTTCACGTGAGGTCCCCATCACTCCCTACAAAGTAGTGAGCACTATAGTCGAAGAGGAGGTATATTATTGGGTTGAATATCTCGCCCTTTTGGGGGCCTTATCCATCCAATTGGATGATGAGATTTATCGGGCTACGAATGCCCATGATGGTGAGGTCTTCTTTTATGAACATGTATTCCAAGAGGATCTTGTCATTCCCCTTTCGAAAATCATTTGGTATGTTCTTTCCTTCCTTAACCTTACCCCCTCACAACTGGTACCAAATGCTTAGAGAGTTATGATAGACTCCATGGTTCACTTTTATGACCTGTTCAAGGCCATTAATCTAATATTAGTTGGGGAGTTATTGTTAGTGTACAACATGGTGCTCCAAAAGGGGTGGTACACCCTAGACCTTAAGTGAAAGTGTGAAAACTTCGTCACCTCCCTCCCTTCCTCCAATCACAATTAGAGACATCAATTCTTCTTTGTTAAGGGATATGGGTGGGAATATGATGAGGTAATTGATCTTAGTGGTCATTTGCTCACGGTCTTTTTAGTCTGGAACGAGCCTAACCTCAGTAAGTTTGTATTTTAATTTCGTTCATCCTTGGTCGTATAATTTTGATCAATAACTAGACTTCCTTTGCCATGCAGAGATTTTTAACGACCTCCATAATCTTCCTCAAGATTGAAAGGATAGGGTCGAAGTGGCTATCACCAAATCTCGTCCTTTCAGGGAGCTTTATTACGTACTGATATTGCAGAACCTTTATTTCATTGCTCAGGGAGAAAAAATCTACAATCTAGAAGTTCTTATGTAAAGGGCTCTTACTGTGGAAGGATGCATTCTCATCCCTTTGTAACATTCGTTCCTCCCCCCATTCGTCAGGTATACTCAGTACATGTTAGACTAATATCACTTGTCAATTTTTTTCCTAATAATATCCTCTCCTTCTTTCACATTCTAAAGCTATAGACCTTAAGAGATACCGAGCATCCCTCCACTATCAAAACAACACCTAAACTGCTCCCCAGTCCAATGTCGTTCAATATCACCCCCATCTGCTGAAACTAAATCCCAAGACTAGATGGGTGGTAACAAGGGAGCCAACCTTCCACTGAATATGGAGGAAACATTGTTTGTAATAATCATGGATGAATAATCCCTTTAATGGATGAGGAAGGAGAAATAACCCATAGAGTACAAGGATGGTGATGGTGATGCTAAAGGGGAGAAAGATCATCTGACAGGAAAGAGATGGTATTACCCGTCTTTGGTATGACGATCGGGATGAAATATACCTCGCCTTTCAGGATGAATATCTAATCGCTGACCTTGATGGTTTTAGTGGTGGTGGTCTGATAGGGTGTGCCAAGGATATGATTTAGTTGGGTACGAAGGTAACTTTTAGTTACTGTTCTTTGAGTTATTAACATTTATTTCTTTATTTTCCCTTGACAATCCTCCTCTTCATGTAGGTGGAAGGTTTGGACACCTATATATCTCAAAGGTGGAAACAGATCAAAAATAAAGTTAGGCAGGTCCTAGGTCTGAAGGGAGAGAAAGAGGTGATAAGAAAAAGAAAGTCTCGTGATCGAACCACCCTTACTGCTGCCCGAGGATAGAGAGATGATGGGCATTTGGTGAAGGATAACACCCTTAGAGAAAGGTATGGTCTCACTAAGAAGAGAGTCCAAATGAGGAATGAAAATGCCAAACAGAAAAGGTAGTTAAAGTTGAAGGAGAAGGAGAAGGAGAAGGATGAAGTCGTGAAAGATGAATGATCCCTAGCTCTTTTGATCCAATATAAGTACCAAAAATATTTTTCAACTTTAGATTACTATGTCATAATGAAGTATCAGTCCTTTATCAATGATTATGCTGAACTAACCAAGAGGGCCAGTGAGGCCCATCCTAATTAGGATCTTTTCATCTTTAACCCTGATGATATAGAGGATGATAAGGAGATGATGACTTCTTCTTTTTGTTTGGATCGGAACCAACAACTGGAGTACGATAGGATTTTCACCAAAGCGTAGCCCCCGGTTGGTTCTGGGAGCAAGGATTTTTCATTTCCATGCGAAAGGAGGTGGGTCATATTCTCGGGATAGCCTAAACTGCCCCTACCCATGCCCCTTAGATACATGTGATAACATTCTGAGAATTTGGTGTGTAATATTGGTCTTGGCCCTTCAACATATGTGATTTGATTACATATTGAACTCCTGTATCTTAAGACCAATTTTGAATACAATATTTTTGAATGCTTACACCTTCATTTAACTTCTTATCCCCTTTATTTTGAAATTAACTATTGATAAATGTGCATCTTGGTTGAAGATTATTGATTCACTAACTAATCTTCGTTCGATCGAACCATTCAGTCGTTTATGATTGTTTATGCTCAATTGACAAGCCTTGTTATGTGCAGATTTATCTATACTCAGTTGACGAAATGAGTTACTACAAGATATTTGTTTATACATGGTTGTTAAATCGGGTTATTCCGAATAATTTGCTTATACTCAGTTGTCAAACCAAGTTACTCCGAACGATTTATTTATACAAGGCTAACGAATCGTGTTACTTTGGACCATTTGTTTATGTATGGTTGATGAACCGTGTTATTTCAAACTATTTTTTTATACTTGGTTATCGAACCAAGTTACTCCGAAGGATTTGTTTATACATGGTTGACGAACCCTGCTACTCTCAACGATTGTGTTGAGCCTGGGTTTATGCACGGTTTATGAACCGTCATGAGTTGAAGAAATTTTATTTATATGCGGCTGATGAACCATATTACTCCGAACTATTTGTTCAAACACGGTTGGAGAACGTGTTGTTTCAAATGATTTGTTTATACTCTGTTATTGAACCGAGTTATTGCGAACAATTTATTTATACACATTTGATAAACCATGTTACTCTAAACAATTATGTTGAGCCTGTGTTTATGCACAGTTTTTGAATCGTGATAAGCTAAAGAATTTTTTATGATGGGTTAGTGAACCGTGTTATTTATACTCCGAAGGTCAATTGGCAAAGGGTGGTATGAATGACCACTTATGTTCCCATAACTAGTTTTCTGAAATATAAATTTTCTTTGTATAATATCTCTCCAACCTTATTTCCTCTGTATACATTCCCCTTTAATCTTGAAATTAACTGAATTATCGAAGATAGCCCTTCTTGACTCAGAGTAAACCCTATTACACTCGAACAACCTTTCTTCACACATTGGATCAGATATGGGGGTCACTAGTTAACTTGGGGATTAACCAAGTTGGGTTTCTAGAGGGTAAGAGTCTGGGAAAGGGATACCAAAATATCGTCTGGTGTTAACCTTCTTCCTCTTAGTGGTTATTTTATAATCTGGTACGAAACGAATGCATTAGGTGGGTAGAAGAATTGTAATTTTATGGATACTTTAACATATGGAGAATCAATCATTTGAAAAAGGCTTTATTTATTGAGAATGTTGTTTTTTAAAACTACATTCAACATAACATTTAAAAAGGAAAATGCGTAAGGAAGTCTACCAACAACATAATGGTATTTACCACAACCTTCCAACCACTCTCAATTGATAATACTGTTTTAAGTTCTTAATATTTCATGGGATTGGAAGGGCTTGCCCTTCATGACCATTGAGTCCATAGGTTCGAGGTCTGAGAATGCGAGCCACTATATATGATCCTTCCCATTTGTCTACCAACTTTCCATGAATGGGATTCTTAGTCGACAACATTGCCTTTCTAAATACTATTTCGTTAACTTTGAACATACTATTCCTGAATCTTTGGTTGTAGTAGTGGGTTATTTTCTACTACATTACTGCAATCCTCAATGTTGCTTCCTCCTTTAATTCATTCAAGACATCCAAATTTTCTCGAAGTTTTTCATTGTTCTGCTATTCCTTTAAACATTATACCCTTAAGCTCGGTACTTTTAATGGAATCGAGATAACTTCTTTAGTTCTATAAGTGAGGGACAATGGAGTAGATCATGCCAGTACACTCATTATCGTTCGGTATGCCCACAAGACTGAGGTTAGTCTGTTGTCCCATAGGCCTTTAGAATTATTGAGTTCTGTCTTAATCCCGTAGATGAGTGTTTTATTCATGGCTTCGATCTGACCATTGCATCTGGGTGTCTTAGGGCCGAATATTAATATTTAATTCTGAATTGGTCACATAGATTATTAATTTAGATGCTATCAAATCGTCTTTAATTATTTGAGATGATAGCACTGGGTATGCCAAATTGAATGATTATAAACTTCCACATGAATAAGTGAACATTCTGATCAGTGATCATGGCCAACAATTCTGCTTCCACCTACTTGGTAAAATAATCAAGTGCTATAAAATAAACTTAAATTGAACTTTTCTTATTGGGAATGGACCAAGGATATCCATCCCTCATAGTGAGAATGGACAGGGAGATAAAAGTCTTCATGTAGCCATTTACATCCTTCCTCATTGCTAGCCAATATTAACTCTATGTTTGGGCTCTTTGAGCTAAGGTCCTCCCATAAGGATGTCCCCCGCAAGCGCCTTCATGCACTTAAGCAAGGACAGTTTTTACTTCTTTCGGGTGGATACATCGAAGGATGGACCTTGAGTACCCTAGTTAGTTGGCATTGATTCGCACCTATCATACCTCTACTGGATTATTTGGTAGTGTCCCCTCTTGTATGAACAACATGTATTTTTCCATCCGTCTAGGTCCAAGCTCTATGAAGTCGACAACTTTCACCTCTTTGGTATGGATGCTCGGTTCATCCAAGATTCCTACCAATGGATTCTCGTGATTGATTGAGGCCAGCTTCGTTAGGTGATCATCTTTGGTGTTCTCTTCCCATGGGATATGTCTGATGTTAAAGGCCTTGAATTTTTTTTCTATTTGTTGATTTTTTTTAGTTACGATATCATATTCTTTCCTTTTACCTCATAATACCCTATTACCTGTTGGACCATCACTTCGAAACACTCAAAAACTTTGCCTTCTCAGCCACCATAGAAAGGGATATTCGTTCCCCTGCTATTAATTTTTCGTACTCAACTTCATTATTGAAAGCCTTGAAGTTAAAATGCAGTGCATATTCCACATTATCACCCTCAGATGTTTTGATTAGCAATCCCACCTCGCATCCTTCCTTATTTGATGATCCATCTCCATGGATTTTCCAGATCGAATTGCCTTCTTCAATTGGTCGGATCGTGTTCTCCCTTCCTTCATCATAAAATTTTACGATAAAATCAATGATGAATTGCCCCTTCACCACCAACTTCACTTTGTATTGTATGTCAAATTCTACCAATTCCACTGACCATTTGATAAGTCTTATGGAAACCCATTTTATGGGCCACTTTGATTAGTGAGAATGCCAATTTTTCCAGGATCGAGTATCTCGACTCAACCCTTTGAAAATTATGCTTACATAGTATATCAGACGTTAAGTCTCTTCATCATCTCTGATCAAAATTAAGCTAACCATTGTTGAAAAAATGGCGAGTTAAATATATAGATCTTCTTTTGTCTTCGGTTTTAAAAGTGGAGGAATGTCCATAAAATAGGTCTTTAGATCTTGAAAATATAATTCGCATTCTTCCTTCCAGATGAATGCCTTTTTTAGTTTTCTGAAGAACGATATTCACCTATCTGTGGCCTTAATAAAAAATCGATTAAACTCAACTACCCCACTTGTTAGTGATTGTACCTCCTTCACTATTTTTGGCTCCTTATTTTAATAATTGCCTAGATCTTCTTGGGGTTCACCTATAACCCCCTCCATATCATCATGAACCCTAAAAAAATTCCTAAAGACATGTCAAATGCACGTTTATCTGGATTTAACTTCATCCTGTATCGATTAAGGATCGTGAATGTTTCCTCCATATCTATCACGTGTTTTTCTATCTTCAAACTTTTTACTAACATATCATCAATGTAGACTTCTACTGTCATGCCTACTTTATCTTCAAACATTCGGTTGACGATCCACTAATAAGTTTATATTGCATTCTTCAATCCGAACAATATTACCTTGTAATAATAGATCCGCGGATCAGGCATAAATAAAGTCCTTTCTTCATCCCTTGGAAGCATTCGGATCTTGTTGTATCTAGGGTATGCATCCATGAAGGAGAATATTTAATTCCCTACTATGGCATCTAAAAGGGCATCAATCTTTGGAGGAGGAAACAAGTCCTTTGGACAAGCATCATTAGAATCAGAGTAGTCTATGAATAACCTCCACTTTTCATTCGACTTCCACACCATTACTACATTAGACAATCATTCGTGTATTTATCATCCTGAATGAATTTCTCCTGCTATAGCTTTCCTACCTCCACATGGGCAGCTTGGTTCCTCTACAAGATGAATTCCCTCTTCTTTTGCCGAACAGGCTGTGGTCGGATTTCCCTTTAATTGGTGGGTCATCACCGAGGTGTAAATACTTAGCATGTCTTTCTGACTCCATGGAAATATCTTGTGAGGTTCTTTTAGGAACTGAATCAACCTTTATCTCTCGTATTTTAATAGTGATGACCCTATATATACCACTCTCTGGACGGTCTGTATACAAAGGAATGGGTATCAAGTCCTCCACCAGAGACCCCGTAGTCATTTTTTCCCTCAGATTCCGTCCCTTAATAGTAAAGGTTTCCCTCCTCTTCTTTAAGGACAAGAAATAGTATCTTCGAGCCTGTGAATGGCTTCCTTAAACTATCCATATTTCATTCGACATTCAAAATCGAATGGCTATGTATTTGATTGATATGACCCCATCATGGTGGTTAAGGGTCGTGCGTCTTATGAGCACGTTATCGAGTGATGGTGATCAGACCACCAGGAACTCTACTTTAAGGGTGATCAATTGTTTGCCCCTTGTAATAGTGAAAGGTAACTCCACTAAGCCCTTCGAATACACATGCTCTCTAGATAAGATCAACAATGGACCTTGTATCGAATTTAGCCATGCTCCTTCCAGCTTCATCTGCTCGAAACACTCGTAGTAGATGAGGTCGACTGACATTTCTTTATCGATTATAATCTTTACCTTTATTAAAAAGGATCATTATGGGGAATGATGAGGTCTTTGGAATATTAAGAAGTAAAATAATATCTTTCTGGTCCTTATTGGGTTTTCTAACTTGTATTTCCAATAGTTCTCTTTTCTAACTTTGATAGACACCTCTAGCTGAAGTTGACTCCCCTCCTGCTATAAATCCCTCAAATATCATATCAGTCGACCTTCTTCTAGTGAATACTGTTATATCCCTTTTTTTCCCACTTAACTTCTTTCTTTTTTGAAGTGATCCTTCTTCTCTCTTCTCGCCTTTTATCACCTCGCTCTTCTTATTGCCAGATCCCCCTCTAGATAAATTGCCTCAACTATCCTCTTTACACCAAGGGCTCAATCTCATTCTTAAGATGGAGGTAGCCATTGGTGTTGTATCATAGTCTCTGTAGAATTGGGAGTATAGGTTGGACCAGGGATTTTTGGGGTGGTTCTTTGGCTTGCTTAGCCACTTCAGCATCCTCGGGTATGCCATGATATTCAGAACCCATCCTAAGGTGCTGTTGAGAGGAGTGAACTACTCAGTTCCAGCCTTATTCACTAGGGAGTCTCCATTTGGAGCTGGTGACTTTGTTTTTTCTCCTTCCTCTTCATAACTTCTCTTCCTATGCTCATCTTCGTACTTCTTTTTTCTAATAGCTTTGGGTCGGGGGCTGGTCTGTTGACTGGTGAGCGTGCCCTCATTATGAAATTTTTTCTACACTTTCCTCATGAGCTCTATCATATTCGTGGGCAGATTCTTGTACATTGAATAAATAATGATGCCACTAAATGATCCCCTTAAGAAGTTTGATACAACTACTTTTTCACTCAGTTAATCAATACGAAGCAACTCATCATTAAATCTATTGACATATTCTCTAAGACTTTTATCCCCATTCTGTAGGACATTAAACAGATGACCGGTCATCTTTCGATGGAACCTGATCCTGATAAAGTACCAAAATAAAATGCTCGAAGAGATCTCTAAATCAAGTGATGGATTGTGGAGGCATCCGGTTAAACTGCATCCTCGTTGACCTCTTCAGTGTGGCGGATAATGATCTGCACCTTATTTAATCAGGACTGGCCATAAATTCCATGTGTGCTCCATAATGGTCGATGTGATCCCTCGAGTCAGAGGTGCCATCGAAAGAATCCATTTAGGGAGATTGATGTTTGATGGAATAAGACAGCTCATGACTTTTATATTGAACACGATTCCTGATTAACTCCTTTGGTAGCCTAGTTAGATGATGGGAACTAACATCTTAGGTAATTAACACCCGGTATATGGTGGAAGAGAGCACAAGGCGTGGTGGCAGTGGCACTTGTTTTCCTAGTTTCGCTCAAAATGGGGGTCTTGGTTCACTTGTTAGGAACTCTTACAGTTGCTGAAGGGCTCGTTGTTTCTCTCTAAGGCCTTTAATATCCTGTGTTACCTAGTTTTTATTCATGGCTTTGGAAATAATCATTCTCAGAGACGACGCTAATTATGTAAGTGCAGAAGAAACGAATTCCTTTTATAACATAATAAATTTATATAGAAATGATGATTAAAATAGAATGAGGTAAGGGAGAGAGAGAAATACATTTCTCTCTCTCCACCACATTGAAGGGGTCAACGAGGATGTAGTTTAATCATCTGCCTCCACAATCCATCACTTGATTCAGATATCTCTTCAAGCATTTTATTTTTCCACTTTATTGGGATGAAGAAGAGGGGGATTGTTTCTTTATAATCACCGAGGATCTTGGAATGCAAAGTAATAGAGTCCTATTAGCTTTCCTTTACTATCACCACGCAAGGCCTTATACACACAACATGTTACAATGTTCTTCCTTAATTTTAGTATGCACGTTTGAACTATTTAATTCTAAAGGTGATTCATGTTCGGATCTCTCAAGATACTCGTCTGAAATAATAAGGGTCGTGTTATCCATTGGGAGATTATGCCTTGACTAAGTCTTCAGTGGTTTAAACATGTTAGAACTGACAAAGACGAGTCCTTGGTTGATGTCCGTGGGGTCTACCAAAGGGTATAGAGTCTTCCCACTCAGATGTTGAAGGCCATTTCCAATAATAGGACAAGTATGAGCATTGGTCAAAGAGGTTTGAGCCTTCGAATGCTCTTCTTGCTCTATGGAAAAAAATCGATCGGTTGCGTATCCTCGGATCGGACCGTGGGCGCGTTATTTTGTGATTGTTCATCCAGGACAATTGATTGACTTCCTTCAGTCCTAGGTCGTTCAAACATTCCCCTCCTTATAAAAGAAATCAATAACTATGTTTAAAGAGTAAACCTAGGGTCGAAGAATATAATACCATAGAGAATCATATTGTGATTCGTATGAGGACACAAATGCTTAAGGAGATGAAATTATTTCTACCCGCCAATGTCTCCAAAAAAATTTCAAGAAATCTCTGAATATTTCGAATCTTCTAGCATATGATCCACCCAAAGTAAGCCTTGTGTGTGGGCACTCCTAGAGATGACACTGTGGTGAAATGTGAGAGAATTGACCTTCTCACCCCTTCATAAAAATGTGAATAGTGTTTTCATCTCCCTCTATAAAACTCTATAAGGCACCTTAGCATAAAACCCTACCTTACAACAATATATTGTTATGGTCCATGGGCTTTACTCAAACTGAGCATCTATAGAGTTTCGAGCCTACTGCTTGCGTATTAGACTATATTAGGGGCCCAAGATAAATAATTAAATAGGCTTCAAATAAATACTCGAGAATACCAAATTATAGCCCTAGAACTTATTTTCTTTATTTAATTGCGATTAACTCCACTAAATAATCATGACTACATTCCAATCGGGTTATCTCTAAAATCACTCGGATATAAGGAGTTCTTATTTGCAATGTTGATTATGGTACAAAATATGATTCCCCATGTTGTCTTCGATACCTTCTTGGTAAAATTAATTTTCTATTAATAGATTATAATCAACACCTAATCAATTTCGTTGATTCTCGGACTTAACTTATTTGTTACACCATAAGGATTATAAAATAATCCACCAGGCGGTTTTTACTTGGTGGAAACAAAACATATAAGTCTATCAATGCTTACCACAATCTACGGTATCCCCTAAATGTGAAATCCTCTGAATTATGATCTCAGACCTATTCACGCAACTGTCACCCAATATGCGAAGATATTTTAACCCGATGTAGTATCATATCGCACCCATAGCAATTAAAGTGATATTTTCGCAAGCATTATAATCCCCTTACTCTCGAGATTAAGAATTTATACACCCTTTGCATATGGTGTGAGATTACCTTTTTAGCCAAGATAACCTTATACTTAAATCTCAATAGTGGACTTGTTCAATACATTACTGGGATGTACAAATCATAATTCTTTGTTGAGATATCGAATAAGTTCTCGAATAATCATACATGTTTCCGTAGTTTGAGATATACAACTAAGATTGCAATTGCAGCCATTTTGATAATATAGGTTATTGACATTTCAATAGTGCTAAAACTAAAATTTTGGTCTCCCAGTGATCAACCCGTAGCCGACCAAATGAAATTCCTACTGAGATCTATTGACCAAAATATCTACAATATATTTAAACCAAATATAAGGCATTCTCGGATCCACGATTCTTGTTTAAAAAATGAACTAACACACATTTTCTGAAAAGTAAATGTCATATACGGTTTTTAGAATAAAACCCCAATAGATAGGATAAGAAACCTTCGAGTTGTTTTTCCAACAAAATTATTCCCACCAGCAAGTACTTGATAGGAATGCACTTGGTGATGATGTGAATGAAAAACGTTGCTAATGCCGTTTTATACAAGATTAAACTGTATAAGCAACTCCGAGATATTTGTTGGAGAAACCCTTTTCTTTTGAAAATAAAAATTATAAACAACAAGTTGTGTTTACAAAAAACTTATGTACGAGAGTAATCAAGACTTTGTAATCAGTTTTTAAAACAAGACAGTTTTAAAAATCAGCACACTATAGACTGAGATGAGGAGATGAAGATAATCCAACACACAGTTTTTAACGTGGTAAAACCTCTCCCAACAGAGGAAACATCCACGGTGACTTCTAAGTCACAAAAACAAAAATCCACTAATATCAAATAATAGTTACAAACAATACAACATACATGCACACAAATCAACCTATTCTAAGTTTAGGAATATACCCCACTTGGTGTCCTTATAACTTCTCATAGATCTTATTGTTGATGATGTTCTTCCAGTTTGATAACTTCCTTTGCTTTAGCTTCCTTATGTCGACTCAATGATCTTTGATCTTATACACAACACTTCCAGTGTAGTAGTGTGTTAAGTGTTTGTGAAGTGATTCCTATTCACATGCATGAACTCACACACACTTAGATTTACATACAGTCCTAAAAAAATTACATATAAAGTCTATATGCTGTGATTTTGTTTTCTTTCCTTCTTACAGAACTAAAAACCTATTTGACCTTTAATATAACCCAGATTCCACGGATATCTCGCTTTAAAATTGGTCAAGATCTTAATCAATCTCGGTTTTAAAAATATTTTTGAGATTGAAAATCTCCAAGTGTGAATCCAACTAGGTCAAGGTTAAGTTTTGTAAAAACAGAAACCATAAAACATTTTCAAAACCAAATCAATAAAGATTTTCTTAAACCAAGTAAGAAATATGCAGATCTAGTGAAAATGTAACATGCAGAATGTAGATCTAAAGTTCAATGAAAAAGAAACACAGATCTTCACATGAATGTTTAAGTTGTGAACAAGATCATAGACAAAGAGGTTACAGCTTCAAATGAACAAACCACTCTCTCTCTCTCAAACACTCAAGGTTGTGTTTGGGGTTAAGTGTATACGAAGGTTTGATTCAGAAAATGAAGTGTTTAGATTTAGGGTTAGGGTTTGGCTAACTGTTTTTCCTTTCTCTCTCTTCTCTCTTTTCTTTTCTCTCTTCTCTCTCACTTATCTCTTCTCTCAATTTTTTTTCTCAGAAAGACGAATGCCCAAAAGTCTTTAAAGTCTGAGAAGTAGAGGGTTTATATAGGGGTGAGGGAAGGTTCTGGAACGACGAAGGGAATCAATGGCTGAGATCAAGTCTTTCTAACTTTGACTTGAACCAAGGGTTATGAAATAGCGGTGGTTAAGATGGTTATGATTGGTTCATAGATATAGCACCAGGATTAACTAAAAACACATGCAGGCCATCGATTAGGAATGATCCAACGTTCAGCAATGCACCAGGCAATCCTCTCACAAAACATACACAAATAGATGCAACTAGTGAGTGACAAGTGTTGGCATGTGATAGGTGTTCAAACATGCGTCTAAAATATTTACAAGCAGCCCCCCTGAAGTCTCTAGCGCATTTATATCCTACCCAATCAAACATTTCAGTGAAAACTGAAGTTTTCAAAATAGAATATTAACCCCACAAATTTTATAAACACAATTTTATTAATGAAACCATTATTTAAAAAATGTTTTAAAATGTTTAAAAAATTCCCAAAAAAAATTAAAACGACATTTTAATGGGAATTAATCACACAATTAATTTTAAGCAATATATACACATGAATGCACTTCTAATTGTGTGTAGTGTGATTCAATTTATACCTTCATGGATCATTGAAGAGAATTAGAGAGATAAGTTCTGAGGCTTTTTGGATTCTAGGATAGACAACCAATTTTGTCACTATTTCCAAACTAGTTGAACACTTATACAGTATAGACTTAAGTAAGTCAAAGGTATAAGGTGCTTCAATCTCCCCCTTTGGAAATATGAGAAAAAATCTCCTTTGAGTTAGCTTAAAACTCGTAGGGAACAAAAAAAATAAAACCTAGTCCTATATAAAAGATACTATCTACCCATTTCCTAGAAAGGCAAAAATTACATAACTCAACTATTTACAAAATTTTACACTAGAAATGGTAGACAATCAGTAGAAGAGATACCTGCAAATATGCACACTAAGATCAAGCAGTTTAGATGAAATGTGAACAAAACATTGAACCCGTAAGACTCAAATTTCTCCCCCATTTTGTCTCAAATGGACAAAGGGTAAAAGTTAAGGTCTTAAGAGTTTAATCAGCGCATACCATACCTATAAAATTACGCAAATACAGAAATTTGTTATATTCTAAAGGTTTAGTGAACATGTCTGCAAGTTGCAGATCAGTAGGGAGGTAATGAATTTCTAATTCCTTAGTTTCAACAAGTTCGCGTATAAAATGATGCCTTATTTTAATATGCTTAGTTCGCGAGTGTTGAACCGGGTTTTTAGATATGTTAATGGCGCTTTGATTGTCACAATACAATTGTAATTGATCTTATTTAATCCCATAATCACTTAACATCTGTTTTATCCATAACAATTGAGCACAGCAACTTCCTGCTGCTATATATTCGGACTCAGCCGTAGATAAAGATGTGCAATTCTGTTTTTTGCTACTCCAACCAACTAAATTATTGCCGACATAATAACAGGCACCTGATGTACTTTTACTATCATCAGTACAACCGGCCCAATCAGCATCAGTATACCCTATGATGGTGCTACAAGTATCCTTAGTGTACCTAAGTCCAAGATTAAGAGTGCCTTTTATGTACTTTATTATACGTTTTACACTCAATAAATGGCTCTCTTTAGGGTTATTCTGGTAACGAGCACACAGACATACAACATACATTATGTATGGTCGTGAGGCAGTTAGATAGAGTAGGCTACCAATCATACTACGATACAGTGTGGAATCAACTGACTTTCCAGTTTCATCTTTACATAATTTAACAATAGTACTCATTGGCGTTTTGGCAACTTTAGCATTATCTAAACCAAATTTCTTAACAAGATCTAAGGCATACTTAGTTTGAGAGACAAATAGTCCATCAGAATTCTGTTTCACTTGAAATCCTAAGAAAAGTTGTAGCTCCCCCATAAAGGACATGTGAAATTCCTTATGCATAATAGCAGAAAAAGATTTAACTTCAGAGTTTGAAGTTGACCCGAAAATGATGTCGTCTACATAGACTTGGGCTATAATAATGTTTTTGTCAAAATGTTTGACAAAGAGAGTCTGGTCATTTCCTCCTCTCTTAAAACCCTTATCCAACAAAAAGTTTGAAAGGCGTTCATACCAAGCTCTAGGAGCTTGTTTTAAGCCATAAAAAGCCTTTTTTAGACGAAAGACATGGTCAGGGTATTTAGGATCAATGAACCCTTTGGGTTGTTCTACATATGTTTCTTCGGACAGAATTCCATTGAGGAAGGCAGATTTGACATCCATTTAATAAAGTGTAAATTTTAAGTGACACGCTATGGCGAAAAGAAGTCGAACAGATTCAAGACGAGTGACAGGGGAAAAAGTCTCGCTAAAATCTATTCCTTCTATTTGTGAGTAGAATTGAGAAACTAGTCTAGCTTTGTTTCTAAGGATGACCCCATGTTCATCAGATTTGTTCTTAAAAATCCAACGTGTCCCAATAACATTTTTGTTTTGAGGCCGTGGTACAAGATACCAGACATCGTGAATGACAAATTGTAAAAGTTTTTCCTGCATAGCAGAAATCCAGTGTGTGTCATTCAATGCTTCATTAACATTTTTCGGTTCCACAAGGGAGACGAAACATGCATAATTAACATAATTTCTTAACTGGGATCTAGTACGAACTGGCTCATTAGGATTACCGACCACGTTGTCAATGGGATGATCTTTAGAGACCCAGCCAGGTACTTCTGGACTCTCACTAGGTAATGAGTCATCTATTTCTGGTGAATCAGTTTTGAAATCATTTTCAGATTCAACCACAATAGGTGATTCAGATATCTTATTTTCGACAATAGTGTCGCTTACAATTACATTTATCGATTCCATAAGGGCCTTAGTACGGAAATTGTATATACGATAAGCACGACTGTTTGGGGAGTATCCTAAGAAGATGGCTTTATCACCACGTGTCTCGAATTTAGACAGATGTTCTCTGTCCTTACAGACATAACACTGACTTTCGAAGGTTCTTAGATATTTCATATTAGGCTTCTTAACGTACCACAACTCATAAGGGGTTTGTTTAGAGTTTTTCCTAAGGTAAACCCTATTAATGATATGACATGAAGTTCTAATAGATTCTACCCAGAAGTATTTAGGTAGAGATTTGGCATGCAACATGACACGTGCCATCTCTTGAAGAGTTTGGTTTTTCCTTTCAGCAATACCATTCTGCTGAGGAGTTTTAGGGGCACTAAATTCATGTTTGTAACCGTTGTAGTCACAATATTCAACTATTCTTGTGTCTATGAACTCTCCCCCTCTATCACTACGAATACGATTGACTTGGGTGTCCTTCTCATTTTCAATTCTTAGTAAAATTTTCAAAAAATTCTGAAATGTGTCAGATTTTTCTTTCAAGAAGGCAACCCAAGTGAATCGTGTGAAATCATCAACCATGACAAGGATATAACTGTGTCCACAAAGGCTAACAGTTCTAGAGGGACCAATAAGGTCCATATGGATGAGATCTAGAGGTCTAGAGGTGAGAATGTCTTTAACCTTTTTATGCGAAGTCTTAACTATTTTTCCTTCCTGGCAATGACCACAGACAACACTTAAAATAGGTTTAATTTTAGGAATTCCTCTAACAATCTCTTGACTAGACAATCTACCAAGGATATCATAACTCAAGTGACCTATACGATTATGCCAGATTTCATTGTCATCCATTCTGACAATGTTACAGGTTTCAGAACTAGTCCTGACAGTATAACAATTGTCAGGTGTTCTAAATCCTGTAATAATGCATTCACCTTTATCATTTAGAATTTTACAATTGTTCTTTGAAAAGGTGACTGTATGGTCAGAGTCACAAAATTGTGATATACTTAGGAGATTGGCTTTAAGTCCTTTAACTAATAGAACATTTTCGAGAACAGGCATTCCTTCTTCTTTTAGGGTTCCTTTACCTATGATCTGAGATGAAACTCCGTCACCAAAAACTACTTTCCCACCAGCAAATCTAGTTTTGTTTAAAAGTTTGGTTTCATCTCCTGTCATATGTTTGGAACATCCTGAATCTAAATACCAACCAGATGAAGTGTGTTCAGCTTTTAAGGCAGTGATAACAATGTTACACTTCATTTGGGGTAAAAGATCATCTTTCCTAACCCAAATAGTTGTAGTTTTAATTTTGCGCAAGTTTGCCCTCATTTGATAAAATTTTTGAGAAACAGCTTTTTGTCGAAAAACATTTGGAGCAGCAAACTGATTATTGTGGAAAATTTGAGCTTTTGGTTTAGGAAAGTTTCTAGGAGCCTTTCTCTTAAATGAACTCTTAGTTTTGGTCTTTCTATTTCTGTAGTTAGAGTTCTTATCAGGTTGTCTTGGAAGGACATAATGGTTACGATTTTGCCTAGAATAGTTAAAGTTCTTGTAGACAGAGGTGTTGTACACAGGGGTGTTTAGACGCCTAGCATAACAACTTTCAAAGGAATGACCATAAATGTCACAGTACGAGCAATATTGATTGCTTGAGGGATGAATTTCCTTAGGAAAACTTCTAAAAATGGGTTTAACAGCATTCTGTTCATTAGTGCTATTCCTCGGAGGGATGGTTTTAAAGGTAGATTCAGCCTTTCTGATCAAAGGACAGACGTATTTAGTCTTAAGTGTAGTGTCAGCCTTAGAATTACTAGACTCTCCAATGTCTTTCTGTTGTTGCTTTTGATCAAATTCTTTTTTAATAAAATGAAAGTCTGGACATATTTCAATTGGTCTTTTGCCCCCAGACACAAACTTAATAGGTTCAAGATTTGTAGTTTGTGGTTTATTCCTAGGGAAAAATCCAATACCGGTTCTATCATCAGAATTGGTCTTGGAGTCAACAACAAAGTCAGTAAAACAATTTGAATTGCTTTCAAACTTAGAAATTTTTTTGAAAACAGTAGCTGTCTTTGTTTTTGCTTCCTCCAGTTCTAATAATGTTCCCTTGTATTTCATTTCCAGGGTTTCATTAGTTTTAGTCAACTCTTTTAATTTTTGATCAAAAGTTTCAATTTCAGATTGATGAGACAGACACTGGTTAGTGTACTCTTCGGCATTCAGCTTCACAATAAGACTTAGATCATCTAATTTCTTAGTCAGGTCTCTAACAGTCTTCTTCAGTCTAGTGCCTTTTTTAAGAGTTTTAGCATACAAAGTATGGATATCTGGGAGGTCATCTGTGTCTGAGTCGCTAAGTGAAGTGTGTGTAATGACCCCTAACGATTCAGTTTTAGTACTCACGCACCCATTTGCATCGTCATTATCGAGATCACTTTGACTCACACACACGGTAGTAGAACTAGCAACATTTTCAGATAATAAAGCATCTAGGCCAGTTAAAACAGTATTCACACAAGAAAGAGTAGGAGCATCATTATCACACACAGGCATATCATCATTGTAAATGATCTTAGCATAAAAAGACATGCAAGGGTCAAGTACATTTGATGACTCAAGTTCCTCTTCATCAGAGTCACTTGAATCATTCCAAGTTTTACAGACATTGGCTCTATTGTGTGTGTTGGCTTTATTCAGATTAACTCTGCAATCGTGAGCAATGTGACCTAGTTTCCCATATCTAAAACATTCAATCTTTTTAAGGTCTCTAGTGGGTCTGGAGTTGTTATCCTTAGGATGTTTGTCAAGTCCTCTCTCATGAGGTTTGGGATTAGACAGAGTAGGATAATTAGGCTTGCCTTGTTTAGTTGTCTGTTTATTTCTAAATTTAACAATTTTCTTAAATTGTTTAGACATTATGGCAATCTGATTATCTAGTTTGTCTATATCACACTCCTCATCAGAGTCAGAGTTGGTCAAATTAGTCTCAAGTTTAGATATCTTAGAGGCAAAACTCAAGTTAGAGTTGGGTTGTTTTCTTTGTGAATGATTTAATTGTTTCTTAAAGTCTAATTCCATTTCCACAGTTCTAAGTTTGCTACTGAGTAACTCAGGGGTAAGGTTTTGATCACTCATTTCCTCAATAGCATACCTCTTGCTGTCAAACTTTTGTGGTAATGATCTTAGGATTTTAGAGACAATTTCATTCCTATCATAAGTTATACCATTAGCATGCAACTTGGTGACTATATCAGTTAAGTTCATGTAGAAATCATCAAAAGACTCAGAGTCAGACATAATCAAAGAGGTGTACTGCTGGGTAAGCATTTGAGTTTTAGCAGCTTTAACTCTTCAGTCTCCTTCATGGGCAGTGATTAATGTGTCCCAAGCTTCCTTAGAAGTGGCACAAGATGAGATTCTCTTGAACTCATACTCATTTATAGACATAAAAATGGCATTCTTGCCTTTGTTGTTATTTCGAGAAATAGTTTTCTCTTCTTGTGTAAACTCACTTAAGATTTTCTTTACCCTCTCATCACTTCCTTCAGTGGCTGGTTTAGTAGGATAAGTGTATCCGTTTTCAATAATGTCCCAGACATCATCTCCTAAAGTCCCTTGGATGAAGGCAACCATTCTTACTTTCCAGTAAGCAAAGTTGTTTCCATCAAAGAGTGGAGGTCTGGACAGATTACCAAACCTTTCATTCTTCTCGTCCATAGTTAGGTTTTTCAGAAAACGATTTCAGAAACACAAGATCTTTCTGAAATAAAAGTTAACAGGGCTCTGATACCAATTGAAAAACGTTGCTAATGCCGTTTAATACAAGATTAAACTGTATAAGAAACTCCGAGATGTTTGTTGGAGAAACCCTTTTCTTTTGAAAATAAAAATTATAAACAACAAGTTGTGTTTACAAAAAACTTATGTACGAGAGTAATCAAGACTTTGTAATCAGTTTTCAAAACAAGACAGTTTTAAAAATCAGCACACTATAGACTGAGATGAGGAGATGAAGATAATCAAACACACAGTTTTTAACGTGGTAAAACCTCTCCCAACAGAGGAAACATCCACGGTGACTTCTAAGTCACAAAAACAAAAATCCACTAATATCAAATAATAGTTACAAACAATACAACATACATGCACACAAATCAACCTATTCTAAGTTTAGGAATATACCCCACTTGGTGTCCTTCTAACTTCTCATAGATCTGATTGTTAATGATGTTCTTCCAGTTTGATAACTTCCTTTGCTTTAGCTTCCTTATGTCTACTCAATGATCTTTGATCTTATACACAACACTTCCAGTGTAGTAGTGTGTTAAGTGTTTGTGAAGTGATTCCTATTCACATGCATGAACTCACACACACTTAGATTTACAGACAGTCCTAGAAAAATTACATATAAAGTCTATATGCTGTGATTTTGTTTTCTTTCCTTCTTACAGAACTAAAAACCTGTTTGACCTTTAATATAACCCAGAAACCATAAAACATTTTCAAAACCAAATCAATAAAGATTTTCTTAAACCAAGTAAGAAATATGCAGATCTAGTGAAAATGTAACATGCAGAATGTAGATCTAAAGTTCAATGAAAAAGAAACACAGATCTTCACATGAATGTTTAAGTTGTGAACAAGATTATAGACAAAGAGGTTACAGCTTCAAATGAACAAACCACTCTCTCTCTCTCGAACACTCAAGGTTGTGTTTGGGGTTAAGTGTATACGAAGGTTTGATTCAGAAAATGAAGTGTTTAGATTTAGGGTTAGGGTTTGGCTAACTGTTTTTCCTTTCTCTCTCTTCTCTCTTTTCTTTTCTCTCTTCTCTCTCACTTCTCTCTTCTCTCAATTTTTTCTCAGAAAGACGAATGCCCAAAAGTCTTGAAAGTCTGAGAAGTGGAGGGTTTATATAGGGGTGAGGGAAGGTTCTGGAACGACGAAGGGAATCAATGGCTGAGATCAAGTCTTTCTAACTTTGCTTGATCCAAGGGTTATGAAATAGCGGTGGTTAAGATGGTTGTGATTGGTTCATAGATATAGCACCAGGATTAACTAAAAACACATGCAGGCCATCGATTAGGAATGATCCAACGTTCAGCAATGCACCAGGCAATCCTCTCACAAAACATACACAAATAGATGCAACTAGCGAGTGACAAGTGTTGGCATGTGATAGGTGTTCAAACGCGCGTCTAAAATATTTACAAGCAGCCCCCCTGAAGTCTCTAGCGCATTTATATCCTACCCAATCAAACATTTCAGTGAAAACTGAAGTTTTCAAAATAGAATATTAACCCCACAAATTTTATAAACACAATTTTATTAATGAAACCATTATTTAAAAAATGTTTAAAAATGTTTAAAAAATTCCCAAAAATAATTAAAACCACATTTTAATGGGAATTAATCACATAATCAATTTTAAGCAATATATACACATGAATGCACTTCTAATTGTGTGTAGTGTGATTCAATTTATACCTTCATGGATCATTGAAGAGAATTAGAGAGATAAGTTCTGAGGCTTTTTGGAGGATAGACAACCAATTTTATCACTATTTCCAAACTAGTTGAACACTTATACAGTATAGACTTAAGTAAGTCAAAGGTATAAGGTGCTTCAGTGAATTGTGAATTCGAGCAAGTAATGCCTTATCTTCTTTGCTACAAACACTAAAGCTAAGGAATATATTTCCACATTTATATATTTGGACTCAGCCTCAGATATCATTCTAGATAGACTGTACACTGATTTTCTCTTCCATCCATCTCTTGTGCGATCATAGCCCTAATTAATTTAATTTTGGAGGTCAAATAAAAGAGAAAATGTTTTCCTACCTTTGGTGGAATCATTATTGAGGGATACGTCAAGATTTCTTTAATCCTTTCAAAGGACTTATGTTGCTCGGTCCCCCTAACCCATTTTTCCGTATCTTTCATTAGTGGGGAGAAAGTATGAGTGATCTCTGTTAAAGCAGGAATAAACCTTTTCAAGTAAGAAACTTTTCCCAGTTAACTTTTGAGTTGCCTTTGACTCTTAGAGGGTATCATCATCATGATTGCCTTATATTTCACCACATCCATTTCACACCCTATCTATTGATCACAAAATCAAAGAATTTTCCTGTTGTAACCCCCAAAAGCTTATTTTGAATTGTTCATCCTTATTTTATACTTTATGCATCACTCGAAGACCCTCCTCTGATCTTGAATTTGTTTTCTTTCTTTATTGGACTTCACTACGAGTTCATCCACATTAAATTCTAATATATAATGTAATATGGCCATCATCATTTTCTAGTAAGTTGCCCTAATATTTTTTAATTCGAACAACATGATTGTATGATGAAAGTTTCCAAGAGGAGTTCAGAAATTGTCTTCTCCATGCTTTTTGGATTCATTTTTATTTTATTATATCCTATGTAACCATCCATAAAACTATACATTTCATGGCCTGGAGTTTCATCTACTAAAATGTCAATGCTTGACAGTAGGAATTCATCTTTTGGGCAGGCGCGGTTCAAATCCCTGAAGTCCATATGCTCGACAACTAAATTAGATATTGTATGGTCATGTTAAAACTTGCCAAGAATAACTTCTCCACTTTTTCTTCTATCTTTTGATCCAACTTAGCTTGGATTGGCCTGTCTCGTGGACAAGACGTTAGGCAAAATATTCAATTTGTGATATATTATCTAAAGGTCTATCCCCAACATTTCTAGTTATGACCATAAGAATACGTCGGTAAATTCTTTCAGCAAACTAACAATCTCTTATCCCTACTCTGGACTGAACTTTTGGATATGAAGATGGGTTTCTCGTCTCCTTCTTCTTCTCCCAAATTTAGTTCTTCCAGCTCTTGTAATTATTCTCTTGGCCTACTTTGTAAAGATTTTGGAGCCTCTTTTGGATCTTTTTATATGCTAATGATTTTAGAATCATTAATTACAAAGTATTTTGGCATCAGTACAATGCTCTCATCCAAGAACTTTGCTCACTTACAATGTTATAAATGGTAAATCACTTTCCCATTAGGCAAAACTACTTTTTTGCAAGTTCGAGTAGGTATGACCTTCTCTTCCATCTTCCTTTTACCTTTGTCTTTTGTAACAGTGGCTACCACTTGTGGACTTAATCTATCATTAACAGACTTCTTTGGTTGACTTTATTTATGAACTGCTCGTGGATCACCAACTCCTTTAATCAAACGACCATTTCTACCTTCGTCCAACTCAATATAAAATATTGCATTAACCAGGTGAGCTTAAGGGTCTCTCAGTTTCTTTAATGACTACTTCTATCCCATGAATTTTAGTTTTAGCACATTCATGGAATGTAGAAGGAATAATGCCATGAGTATGAATCCAAATTCTCCCTATCAGCATTAGATAGCTTATATTGATATTAATGACATAAACTTGATGTGGGATGTAATGTTTCCCAACTTCATCAAAAAGTTTACATATACAACCACACTATCAAAGCTTAAGTTCACCAAAAAAATTGGTACAATCTTCTCTTTTGATATCCCTATTTCATAGAGTGTGTTAATGGGCGTGATATTGATTGATTCCTCCCAATCTAGAAATGCTCATGGGAAGTTAATCCCATTCACCAATATAGTCACATATAAAGGCCTACTATAAAATAATGGTACTTGGATGTCGGATTTTAAGAATACCACTTTTGTCGTATATCTCTTGATGAGCCCCCCGATGGGCCCATGAAAGTTTATTGAGTGATCTCCTCTGTCTTGCATGGCTTCGAGAATTTTCTTGGTAATCACCAACCTTTTTTCATCCTTAACTTCAATGTGATCAAAGAACCACTTAACCTTTGGTATCTTAGTATTTTCCACGCACTTGAGTCCATCTTTACCTCATAAGTTTATTCATTACAAATGTATTTTGCCTTTCTAGTTCGAGCACTACAGTGAAATTTTCTTCTTTAATTCCTAACTCTTCATCCCATTCACATTTTTATTCTGTATTGGCTAAATTAAGCAACCAATCATCACCATCTTGGTCATTTTCTTCCTATTCCTTAGTCTTCATCATTTACTCCAAATCATGGGCAACAACTATGTTTGTAGACCCATGTTGGTGGACTGGCAGTTGATTCTCATTTACATTTAAGGGAGGGATTTGTAGGGTACCACTAGCAACTTTCTCATTCATTATCTTACATAAATAATAAACATATTTTATTGAGTGTTGAAGTCTCTCTTACAGCTTGCAAAATTTCACATCAACCCTATCTACGATCGTGGGTGGTTTTTCGAGCATATTTGGTGGTCCTTCCACTCCCTCTAGTAAGAATATGCGATAAAAATCAATAGAGTCCTCCACACTATATGATAGGGCAGGAGATACATGACCTAAAATTCTAAGTACCTACCCCCACTATTAGAAGTCCATTGGACACCTTTATTTCCCTTGGGATTATCATCAACATAGTTGACAACCTGCCTATGAGCAACTTGGAACCTTTCTTACTGAGGGACTGCTTGAGCCCTCTAGCTCTGAGATTTTGGTTTGATAATCATTGCAATGTTTCGCACTTTTTTAGTGAATTCTCTGAACATACCCTCTCACTTTTCATTGATAAAATGAATCTTATAATCTTCAAGTAATCCTTCTACAAAATTTTCAATAACCTGGATTCTATGGCTTATTTATGAATGTATAAAGACTTATATCTAAAGAGTTTGATCTACTGCATCAGCTCCTCATTGCGCTTCTGGACCTCTTGAGCTAAATGCCTCAGAGTGAACTCATCTTTAGTTACAAAGAACGTTTGAAAAAATTCCAGTGCATTTCTTCCCAAGTGGTAATGTTGTTTGGTGCGAGATGAGAATACCACGGGTAAGTCTATCCTGTGAGAGTATTCGAGAACTCGTTCAACCTTAGATTTGTTTCACTGCAATGCATGCCAAGGAACTCCATGAACCTCTTGATGTGATCCTTAGGATTTTCTACTTTGCCTCTAAACTTGATAAACTTTGGTGGAATATACCCCTCTAGGAAGGATATGTCATTAATACTTTTAGGAAAAAGATTTTTTGACTCCTCATACAAGAGAGGAGACTTAGTATAATTAAGTGGGAGTAGCTTCTTCACTTCCCCAAGAGTAACTACTTTTGAAGGTGACTCCTCCACCTCAATGTCTTAGTTAGAGGAGACATAATAGGAGTTAGAAATTTCTAGGCAACCACTTTCTTAGCTAGTGATGCTTCTGGTGCAACCACTCCCATAGCATAAGCGACTACCAGCATTACAAAAGATTACCTTAAGCTCTCCATATCCAAATTGTGTTTCTTTAGAAAATCAAAGAAAAAATTCATGAGGTTCATCCCTGTTAGCTGCGGAGCTGCAACTAAGTTTCTCGTCTAGCCCACAAATATACTAGGCTCTCTCGGCTTCCTGTAACCACGACATATTTATTAGAATCTTTAGCACTTGGACATCAATTACCTACTGGAGTTTGTTCGAAAAAAGTTTCTTAGAAATATTATGACCTTCTTTATTCATGGATGTAAGGATACCTCTCTAGTGGAGTTGCCAAATGTTAGAGAGTAATGATACTGGGGTCTCTGTATTTTTTTGAAAGAGTGACCCATGACCTACACCTATGTAACACTTTTTTAATGTAATAATATTTAAGATCATGAGTATAGAATAAAATAAATGTTTCTTCTATAATAAATCTGGTTACATGAATAATGAAAAAAATTATTGAATACGAAACTTTAAGATAATTTTTTTGTAATAAATGAGGAATAGAACCTCTTGAGAGTGATGACTCGTTGAGAGTGGAGAGATAAGCACTTCAATAAATGAGAGAGATCAGGGAGATAATATATCTTGCCTATGTGAAACTTTGTTCAGCATAATAATGCTTGTTATGTCATTGTCAATTAATGTGAACCTAGTGCTCTATTTATAGGAAAACTTTTAAGGCTAAGGGATAAATGTTATTTTATATATTCTTTTGTGATAAATGTCTTTCTATATTTTCTCCATTATCATTGTCTATAATTGTATACCACGATATGTCCTTTTGTGGTGTGGCACCTGGTGTAATAGGGAAAAAATAGGTGATCTTGTCGACCAGTATGCTCAAAAAGTGTTGTTTTATCTTTTATTTTTGTGCAAGTTTTTAAATCTTGCGAATGACCTTAATGGTCACTCTCCATTTGTGCTTTTAAAATTTGTCTGCAGGAAACTTTATGGCTGCTTGTCATTTTGTGTGACTTAATGTAATGTGTGTCTGTACGAAGGGTCTCTTCTACTAATATTATCTCTTTCTCAATATATTGAACTAGTTGGGCCTTAACTTACTTAAAAATTCTTAGTCCTCGGTCTCGAAACTAAACTCTTAAAAGTTCCCAAAACATCCTGGTTACTCAAGCTCTAGTTTCTCGACCAAGGCATCTTGCTAAGTTAACATGTTAAAGAAAAGAAATAATAAATGTTAATGAGGTGAGTGCTCATGCACTTTATTTTGTCTTATTGAGGAACTCCTCATAAACTCCTCATTTTCCTTAGTGATGGCTACTCGTGCACTTGCTTTTCCTTATTGTTAAATAAATTATCGTGCTTCTCCTTTCGCTGATGGGCCACTCGTGAAACTTTCACAACCCCTTAGTGTTGCACACGTGTCTTTTAAGTGATTGAGTGTATGCTCGTGTAACCTATACACAATAAAATGAGCAAACCTATCTTTACATTTTACATAAGACAAAGAGATGGCAAATTAACATGCTAAGGCTCTAATGTCTATAATATCAGTATCCACTTCCCATGGTGGAACATCCTCACTAGCATTAAGATTGATTTTGACTAGGCAATCACTCTCCACAATGCCCCATTTCACATTATTCTCTTTAAATAGGAGGTAAACTTATCAATGGCTAGAACTTTACCCATTAGAGGGGATGAATCCTTAAACTTCTTTCCAAAACCATCTAAAAAAATTGCATTTATCATCCTTAAGAAGTCTACAACTAGAGGATGGAAAAGTGGTACATCAAAAAAGGCGTCACTTGATTTTAAATAAGACCTTTGGGAGGAGGAAACCGCTTTTGGCTAACTAATAGTGGGAGCCAGCTATCAATTATTGGAGGGAATGGAAAAACCCGAAAATCATCCCGCATATGGTAGGCCTGTGTTAAAACCCGACAAGGGAAATTATCGAAAACCAATCCATTATGTTGTTTAAAAAAAACGAACACAAGATAAAGAGTTCACCCATAACCCAATAAGACTCTCTATTTAACAAAGACTAAAATATCTCATACACTGAAACATGAAAGGAGTTGTTGAAAGGATATCTACCCACTGCAGAAGCATTGAGTTGTTCCACACCTAAAAACACGTTCACGCCTAAAATATAAATTCCCGATTCCCTAGACTTATTTCATATAAATAGGACACACGGGGTGGAGAGAAATTCCGTTTAAACATGTTTAGTCTTGTAGATAAAGAATCCTACCAATATCTCTACCAAAAAGTGAAAACGTAATGTTGGTAATCCTTACTCCATAAACCACCCATAATTTCCTATCCGAAAAAAGAGGGACCATTAATACGACTGTTGGACATCAAATTTAAGGCTAAAAATACCTCGTATTAATAGTGAAATTACCCATACTATAGTAGTTCCACACTAAATGTTGCTCCATGTTACCATCACCAAGAGGAATCATCTCAACCACATCCACAATATAGGTAGGAAATAAGTGAGAGGTGAAGTCACGGTTCCAACTCCCATTTTGTATGAGGTCACTCACCTTTGAGATAAAGCAATTAAGAGGCTTAAGAATAAAAGTAAATAAAGATCTAACTCAGGGACTCCTTTCATCCTTCCAAATATCCACTGACCCATTAGCACCCCATAACTTCTAAAATATTAAACCAAACTCTAAAAGGACTTCTTCCTTCTGCGGCATCAAGCAAACATCATTTTGGAAAGTATAATACTTTAAGATTTTTACCCAATAAACATTTGGGTGTGTAATTATCCACTAATCCTCCCCGACTTTTTAGGACTAAACGAAATAGAAGAATTAATCTACTGTACTCCACTCTTCTCATCACTTCACCACCCAAAAATCTATTAATAAAAGAAGATGATTTGTTACATAAATCTTAGGGGAAATAAATGCATGTCAGTACAAATCTTGGAGTAACTTGAATGAAAGCTTTGATAGGAATTTAATTTTCCGCTATATAAATAAGTCAATTACTCCAACTTTAAAGTCTCGAGGTCGCTCGATCAATAGTTTAGGCAAGTTATTCGAATTTGGATCTAAAACATGAAATGGTGATTCCTTGACTTTGAATAAACCATTTTAATTCATTGGGAAATAAGGTTTATCCATAACTTATTCAACCCATCTTCCCAAGGATTGCCAATAGATAATCCCATTCCACAATATCAAAGGCCTTGTCGAGATCGAGTTTTAATGCCATGAAAAATATTCACTCCTCTTTTCGTCTTATTTAAAAAATGGAAAGCATCTTAAGACACTACCAAACTATCTTGAATTTGTCTTCCCAAGACAAACAGGAATTGTTGAGTGGATATGATCCTTTTTAGCTTGGGCTTCCATCTATTGGTCAAAGCTTTTGCAACAATTTATTGAAGAAAATTCTGGAAGAATTTTTATGTCTCTAAAGCATCACAACTTTGATGTGTTATATTCGTAATTGGTTAGTGTCACTGGCACGGATCCATGTCATTTAATGGATGTGGATCCGCCCTAATGAACTAACTAATCATGTCTCTAAGACATCAAATTTTGTATGTCTCTAAGACATCAAAGTTTTGATGTCTTAGAGACATCAAAATTTTTCCCTAAATTTCTAAAACTTACAGGGCAAAAATTTGATAGAGTTTTCGCTGATTGAACATTGGGAATTACAATAATTTTCTTTTGGTTTATCTCTTTGAGCATAAATATACTTATAAGGAAACCTTACATCGCGTCACACAAATTGGGGGCATTTAATCCCAATACTTATCGTAAAAAGAAACCTCGGGATTTTAAGGGACCTAATTAAAATATTTCTATCTTACTTTTCACATTCTATAAAGGCCAACATAATATCTCATTCATTTCTAACGAGAAATCCCATGGTCCTGAGATAATGAATAGGGACTTCAAGTAAGTGGACATTAAAGAATCAAACATTCATTCGTATTATAACATTGACCTTCCTTATTACAAAGCTTTGATATAAAGTTTCTCTTGTCTCCTCCAGATAATCATAACATAAAAGCACCTGGTTTTCTTATACTCGAGGTAATACCATTGTTGTTTTGACCTTTGGTGCGGCTAAGATTCCTTCAAATCTACATGCAAGGTCATATCCTCCACAAGGCTATATATTCTCCCTAGAATTATTTTGACTTTGAAGCCCTGACAATCTTCCCTTAATATCATTGATACAACTCCCCAAATTACCCTAACTATTTTTTATCTACAAAGATTTATTTTTACTATCTTTAATATTTATACAACTCGATATTTGTGAAACCTTTGGCTTTGGTTATTCCACGAAACTTTAATTGCATCGCTAATGGTACCAGAAATTGGACACAAGTCACTCTCATACATCATATCAAGTGTAGAATAAATGTAGAGCAGACAATAAGGAAAAGAACACATAATATATAGTGGTTCAGCTATCAAAATTATCCTACATCCACTTTGGTGTTTCACTCTCATTATTTATGTAGTGTGTACAAGTTTACAATGTCGTAGGAGGCGTACAAAAGAGAGAATAGAAGAGAATACATGTAAATGGCTAGATAAATAACCAAGGATGAGACCTTCTAAGGATCGATCCTACTATGGCTGCTGATAATGAAAGCCCCCGGGTGGGGTAGTCTCTAGAGATAGAGCAGGGACTTTGGCAGGGCTTCACCAGGTAATTTTCTTATTCCCCCAATTATGAGGTGAGCTCCTCTATTTATAGGAGATATAAAGGAGGTGTCAGGTGCCTAGGCCACGTGGCGTATGGGTAAATATGAATAATGAGGAATCTTTACACAAATGGCAATCGTTGAGTATGAGTAAGGGTTGTGACATGTTTGAGCCCAGACAGAAGCAAGTTTGAAGGGTTTTGCGATTTGTTTGAGACCAAATAGTGGCTATGCTCATAAGTGATGTCGCGGCCTATCTGAGGCCAGGTAACAGCTTATGTAAGCCAAGACTAACCATTGAGTGTCCCGGCCTGTCTGTGCCCAGACAGCAGATCTTAATTAACCCCCAGCAGCAGTCGAGCCTATATTAGCCATATCAATAAGCCCCCAAGCCATGGTTCCAACAATTAATGAGTTGGTGCTGCGAATGAACTCAATGTCCTGTAATTTTCGCGGTAATATTTTGTAATTGAATCTAAGGAGACGTTTCATCTTCCCGTACCCCTTTATATAAATGGGTTATGGACGTGGCCATCACTATGTTTTCTGGCGTGGCCATCACCATTTGAGATCAAATTGAGAGCCAACTCCTGTCACTCCAACCTCTGAGTTTTTTGGCGAGTCTGGCTATGTTGGTTCAAGGCGCTTGGCTGGTGGTTTGAGGACGGTTTGAGGAGGATCACAGTGGTTTTGAGTTTGAGCCATCAGTTCTCATCCATTTCCAGGTAACATTCGAACTGATTTCTTATTATTTTTCGTATTTGTCTAAAAAAATTCCAGTTCAATTCATTTATGTTTGAACATTTGAACCCATTTCTGCTTAAGATTGATGATTCCATGTTATGCACAAATTTCTAGCATATCCATTACTGCAAAATATATAGCATTGAATATGTTGGCTGAATTTTGTTATGAATCCATACGATAAACAACTTAGCCTTATTTAACTGTTGGGTAATATTTTTGATTTTTGGGGTATAGGCAGAACCGGGCTTTATTAAACATAGTAGGTATTGATGGGTGTTAATATGTTGAACTATTAGGTAGTTCTAGATATTTGAACTGTAAAATGGTTAAAAATAACAAATTTTTGGGATTAATCCATGTCTTATCTTTATTTCGAATTTTATTTTTGTCCAAGAACACTAAGAACGTGTTCTTAGTGTTCTTGGTCAAAACCCTAGGGTTTTGGAATTTTCAATCCTTGAGAGTTCACCATTAAAATATTTTTGTGTGTTTCACTGCGACTATGTTAGTTCGTTATGAACTCCACTGCGACTATGTTAGTTCGTTATGAACTCTTAGCAATCCTCGGTAGATATAATACCCCCTAGCTGCAGTCTTTAGTTTGGAGTTGAACTTTAGAGTATTTGGTTCTAGCCTTTGGAATTCATACTTGGAGTTTTTGTGTCAGATTATTTTATCTTTGACTTCCATTATGCACTTGTATATATTTTACATCTTCCGCGGCCTCTAAGAGGCTTCTCTGACCATAGTGCCAGCAGCACCTAACTGCAAATCCCTTTTACCTTTCAAGTATTACCGCGGCTCTATGAGTTAGGATCCTTCAAAATTTTTGGACGACTTATGGAGAAAACATTTTGGAAGTCCTCCTCCCGAAATCCCTTTGATAGAACCTTTGGCAGCAGTTGGGCCTTGTTTGTTTAAGGAATGTCCCAACTGTATTATATTATATTTTGATTATGTGGACTCCTCCAATTGTAGGGACTCCAGGGGCTACGGATATGATAAAACAAGATACAAACTCTAGCAACCACCCTCATGTTGAAGATATGGTCGCAGCTACTACTGGGACTTCATCTATCCCATCAGAGGTTAGGATTACACCAACATAATCTTTCAGCCAAGCTGCAGCTAGACCTCCCATAGCTCTAAATTATAAATACATCATGATCGAATAGTGGATTGCCCAGGTTATAGCGGCTTTTGAATTTCCTACGTCTACAATTTGTTTCCTTCCATCTGCAGAACAAAGATCATGTTCTACGATTTCAATTAGGGGATCTTCTTTCCTCTACACGCCTTCCTTCTAAGGCTGTGGCTACCAATTCTTAGCCCAGTTAGGAGAATATTTGAAGCCATAAACTTGGATCCAGCCCAGTTAGATCCCAACTGCTGGAGAACCACTCTTGTTGCTTTGATGCTCTGGCAGAAGAACTTTGGTAGGGACATCACTCCCACGGAGTTTTTCTACTTCTACAAGCCAAAGGAGAATTCCGTTGAATTTGCATGGTATTTCACTCTCTTGGATAATAAATAATATTTGTACACTAAGAGGCCTTCCAATGTTAAAAATTGGAAAGGAAATTGTTTCTATATTTTTGGGGAGAGTTGGGAAATCCATCCCCAAGATTGTGAGAAGGAGAAAACATAAAGGATGCCGCGGTCATAGGGGTGTCCTAATAAAATAGGTGATGTGCCTCTGTTGCTGCAACCTTTTTAATCTTTGCCAACTTGTTTATCTTTTGCGACTTATGTAAACCTTAACATTTCTGTGCAACTCTTTAACAATCTAAGGCTTAATAGCAAAGTAAAAAAAGAGTTGAGTACGCAACGAGTTTCAGCAAGGCACCCAAAAAATTCAGTAAGCTGGTCATTTCTGCAACCATTTCCAACAGTGTTTACTTTACTGATAATAAAGTTCCAAAAAAGATGACTGCGGACGGTAATTCTTCATCTGTTGAATATAATGTTGATGATGTCGCAACCAATATATATAATTTCTACAACTTATTTGATTATTGGTGGTGTGCTTGTTCAAGGGAATATATTGACCGCGAGCTTTTGGTTGCCCAACTCGAGGAAATGGATGAGGATGCAGTAGGGCACCAAACCAAAAATCAGTTGTGGATGAGAAAAATGTTGTTGTTACTGCCACTCATGAGCAAACTACTACGGCCGAAACTGGGGTAGCAACTTCGGTAGATAGAGCTGCAACCCCTGATGACGCTGGAGCTGGGGAGAAACAAGTTTATGATGACATCTCCCTTCAACTTTTCGCGACAGGTCTACTACTTTCATATAGGGATATGAAAGGGAGATTTAGCCTCACAATCTCAAAGGATTCTACCCCTCCTCGTAATATAATAGGGATAATTCTAACTTTCCCCCTCCCCAAAGGAGGGCCGGAGTGGATTTTCAAGGTCGTCCACAACCTCAACTGAGGTAGCCCAATCCCAATACCTCTTGGGATACAACTGCAAGGGTACTCAAGAAGATGAGGAGGGTTGTAGATGCCATTGATCTTGACTACCTAGTCGATGATTATCATGAGGATTTGGAGGAATAGGCCCTCCACAGTCTATTACGGGTAAGTACATTTGATTAGGCATAAATTCTCCATATTTATACCCTTAATTTCGATCTTTTTTGGTCCCGTGTGGTGTAAATATATTGGATTTATCTCATGTTTATGCTACTAATCCTTTTTGGCAAGTATTTCGTGTTTTGTACATTTCTCATGTGTTTTATAGGTATATCATGCAAGTTAGTGCGAAAGAGAACTCAAAACAGTGAAAGAAACCAAGAAACGAGGAGATGAAGGGAATTTTTATAATTTTGCAAACTTAGTCTAGAGGTGGGGCGAAATGGTAAGTTGAAGATCATTAAGTTATAAGAATACTGGAAAAAAAAGGCACCTCAATCCGAGTTACGGTGAAGAAGTTATGCTCTTTTGAAGTTGGGAAAGAAATCCAAAGAAAAGCGACAAAATGAAGGAAAGCAGAATCCTAGACCGGTTCACCCAAGAACCCGGACCGGTTCCCCCTTTAGTCATGCTCCAGAACCATTACAAATAGTAGTTACGCTTAAAAAGCGTGACAAATTACCAGAAGGGAGATTTTTATCTTTTCCTTATCTTTTAGCCAAAAGAATTTTAGAGTTTAGGGACTCTTCTAAATGATTTGTAACTTATATATATTCATATTAAGAGTCATTTAACTTATATTTCATTCATTGTAAATCTCCATAACAAGGAGGAACATCTAGGAGAATAATTTACAAGTTTTGCACCTTTAATTCAAACTCTTTTTCGATTTTTCTTCAAGATTTGATTTTTTCTTCAATGTTTGTGTTCTTCAACCTTGGTAATCTTAAATTATGGAACTTTCATTATAGTTTCATGATGGTTTTGATTACATGCAACGTAGATAACATGTTCTTTATTAATCAAGTCATGTCCGACTAGGTTTCTAAAGGTTGGCATGCATTAACCCTACATTAAATGGTTCGCAAGGTTATAAAAATACGTTCTTGGGCTAAATAAGGGATTGAAACAAGTTAGTTTGTTGATACAACTGTCATAGGACTTTTAACCTCGTTTTTCCTAGGTAATCAAGGTGTTTAAGAGTGCGAAACGCGTGTTAACCCTCTTGTCACGTATTTCATTTATCTTTTGATTATGTATGGTGCGAGTTTTATTTCGTCATATATATAATGCTTAAAATAAATAAAGTCTTCTTTCAATTAAATATTTAATTCTAGACTAGTATTGTGTCCTATGAATTCATTAGGGTAGGGGATTGTATTCCGACCTTATCTCTTTCATAGATAATCTTAATAGGTTTTCATTTTTTTTAGTAAAATTACATAATCTCAAATCCATCATCTTCTATATTTTTTTCCTTCCCTAAGTGTTAAGACAGTTTAATCCTATATATTGTTCCCTATGGATTCGATACTCAAACTGACCGCTATACTTCATAAGAGTGTAGTTATAGTTTAGGTTTTTTTGTATTGCGGTCGGAAGCCGATAACAATGATTAGCATATTTACACGGACGCTCAGTTTTTGCCTCGATCAAAATGGCACCGTTGCTGTGGAGCGGTGTATTTTAGGATTTTAGTGTTTTAATTATTTTTTACTTGTACTAAATTGTTTTGAGAAACTTGAAATTTTGATGATTGTCCCGTTTTTGAATTGCCCACTTTGGAATGTCTCATTTTAACTCTTTAGATGGCTTTAATAATTATGATAATAGTTCTCAAAGTTACACTCCCAAGACAACTCTTGAAGAAAAATTACACGATTAAGTCGATATTTATAATGATTGGGTAAATAAAACAAAGGTCTAATCTCAAAGTTACACTCCCAAGACTATGCGTGAAGCCTTCCAAATTCTTGAAAATGAAGGAATTGAATATGAAAAAAAATTCTCCACCACCTAGACAATGGGTGATTACATGAAAATTTTGAAAAATGAACGAATTTAGCAAAGCACTTTGGAATTGCACAATGAAGTCGATATTTATAATCAATTTGGTATTGTCCCCCACTTTATCTAAATTTCCCTTCTTATTTTTTATTTATTAATAATGGTTCTTTTCTTTCGCCTTATAACATGCCTTCCATTGTTCAAACGAAATTCCTATTTTTCGGGAGGCATATATGAAAAAGAGGGTTCACTATTAATCCCTCAAAGTCAAATCATATTTTGGGTGGACCCTCAAAAATTTTGACTTCTAGTATATGGTTTATTAGAAGTTTAAATTGTAGGTTGTAAATAGTTAGATTTTTATTTATTCCTTTTTTTATTTTAATTTATTATAGTCTAGTGTGATTAGTTAAAGTCTTTGTTACTCTTTTTTGTTGGTGTTATATATGCTTGGTTCTAACATGTCTTGTAGATTCAATGGACTCGTACTTCTTGGGGGATCGCTCCATTTGGGTATATTTTCCTTTTCCTCTCTTTATGTTGTATTCTTGATTTCCATTGAGGACAATGCATCATTTAAGTTAAGGGGTGTAGGATATTCTTCCCGTTTATTATCTAGTTTCATTGACTTGATCACATGTTCGTTCCAAGTATGTTTTTTTCAAAAATTTTAAAAAAAATTGAAAATTTTGAAAAAGACAAAAATATTTTACGTAAAAATAAATAAATATTGGAATTTAAAATTTTCAAAATGTCACAAAATTTCATTTGAAGTCTTAAATTGTTAAACAATCAAGATCACTAAGTCGAAATTGACCAAAGATGGAAATCGAGCAAAAATTGATGACTTAACGAATAAATGTGGAGATTAATTAACCCGATGAGATTTCGAGCATTTCGTTCTTGTGATTAATTAAATCAACCCGAGTTAATGGTTAACTAAAAGTTCAATTTAGCTTAAAATAAGTCGTTGCCTTTATTTTGATCAGTTATGGGAAACATGTGAGATGTTGTCTTCAAAAGCACGCTAAAATATCTCTAAACTAAATATATTCTCGAGATGCATATGGTAAAGCAATTAGTAATTGGGACACTGAAGTAGGCCTTCGTTTGTTTACCCAAAAATATTAACCATAAAAAGTGGTGAAAAATCATCCATTTGCAACCCAATTTGAGCCTAATAAAATATTTTCCCTTTTAGTTTGTAACCCAAAAAACCAAATTTGCCCGGAATTATGAAAATTGAAAATTTTCAAAAAATACGTCCGAAAAGTGCATAAAAAGGAGAAAAGAAAAAGAAAAGAAAAATGCTCAACAAAAATAGCAAGAAAAGAAAATAAATGTGTGAAAAAAATAAAAAAATAGAAAAAGAAGAAAAAATGATCAAAAGCTTGGAAAATCACTAATGGACATCATAAGGATATTTTCCAATTCCGAAGTTCCCAACCAATCCCAAGTTTACCCAATACACCTTACAACACGAAAAAGTCCTAACCGAGTTCGAATTATCAAAATTAATTACAGCATGGAGAGCTAAGACACGTAACGATAATAAGAGAGATTAATTGGTGTAAATAAGAGATGATGTTTCCCATTTTCTAATAATTGTATTCCGATGAAGAGATCTTTGTCACCATAAAAATTCTCTCTTTTCAATTTGTGTTCTATTATATTTACTCTATATCACGCATACCGAGAGAATTAGCCACATTCTGAGTGATTCGTTTGTGAGTGCATCCGTGAGAAATTCAATCAAATTGAATTTTTAAAAAGTAACGTAATGATCAATTGGTGGAAATTAGCGGTTTAATTTTCGACTTCACGGACACACATTACAAATTGAGACTCTTGAATATAAATTTACGGTGACTATTTTTGGGAAGTTTAATTGTATAATTTTAGGTATTTTGATTTTTCTTTGAGTCAAAAATGAATTTTATGGGTATCTTCACTACAAACCCTCACGAGATACAACTAGTCCTACTAGAGTAACCTAGGGGTTTAAAGGCTTGTTGCATACACTAAATGCAATCGCTTGCCCGCGAAAGAGGTATTATATCCCAATAAAGTTTTTAAACGGTCCTTAACTCATACTCTTCTTCTTTTACATTGTTCAGGACACGCTAAGTTCTAAGTTAGGGGGAATTGATTAGGCATAAATTCTCCATATTTATCCCCTTAATTTTAATCTTTTTATAGTACCGTGTATTGTAAATAGATTGGATTTATATCATATTCATGCTACTAACCCTTTTTGGCCAGTATTTTGTGTTTTGTGTCTTTCTCATGTGTTTTATAGGTATTTCATGCAAGTTAGTGCGAAAGAGAACTCAAAACAGTGAAAGAAACCAAGAAACAGGGAGTTGAAGGGCATTTTCATAATTTTGCAAACTTAGTCCGGAGGTGGGACCCAATGAAAAGTTGAAGATCTTGAAGCTACAAGAGTGATGGAAAAAAGGCAACCTTAATCCAAGTTACGTGTAATACCCCGTATTTTTGAGGAATTTTATTTTAATTATGGAATTAGGATTAATTAATTTAAATGGAGAAAATTTAATTATAATTAATCCCGATTTAAATGTAACAATTACTAGCGTGACGAGAGTTAGTACGTATTGGTGATAATCATGTTGATATTACTTAGCGAGTAAAGTAATATATGATTACGAAAATATTATTATGGTCGGGAGTGAAAAATATGGCAGTTGCAATACACTTAGTTGGGACACGCGTGTGAGTCATGTTGGTATTACTTTATTGGGTTAAAAAGATAATTTATTTTTAAGTAACTCAAATGATCATTTTGAGTGCGTCGATGAGTCCGAAAGGGTCGTTATAATCAGAAAACTCTACTCGAGTGTTTTATTTGGATTTCAGGACAATTTAGGCCAAACCAACACCCCAGAGGGGTATTTGGGTCTTTAGAGATTTTGGGGAATTAAAATGGACGAAAATAGATAATTAAAAGAAAAGTGCACGTGGGTAATAGGATATTTGTCATCTTCCAAACCTAACCTAGAGAGAGAGAACCAAAGAGGGAGAAGAAGAACTCCATACGTTCCCTGGGATAAAGACTCAAGCTCTCACACCAAAAATCACACCAACGTGTAGATCGTGAAGAGAGGATTACCCCTATACCAGTTTCATTCAGAGAATCAGAAGTTCACAAAAAGGAAAGTGTTTATCTTGATAGATTTTAGAGCATATATGATTCATGTTAATTTAGTTGATGGATAAATTATAATATCATGTACTTGGGACTGAAATTGGGAATTTATTCATGAATGTGGTATAGGGATTGCATGTAGTTGAATAACTATCTATTGGGGATTAGAAACTTGAATTTTATTTGTTGAAACCACGCAATCATATCTGATTTTAGTGGGTCATTAATGGTGATTATATGAAATTAGAGCTTGTTGAAGATTTCAGAAACAAATTGAAATTCATGTTAAATTTTTAGGGATTTGATGCTAAGAACGGATTGGAAAGTGTATCTAATACTGGAGGATATAGTTTAGAGTTGTTGAAATTGAATTAGGATGAGTTTTAAGTGATTTTGTTGTTGAAAGAAATGGGAAAAAATAAATTTTTGGAAGACAGTGACCGATCTCGAAATTTTCATTCGAAGACCTGTCCAGGTCATTCGAACGAGAATTCCAATAATATTACTAACGAGATTTGGTTTATAGTTCGTTCGAATTGAGATCCTCATTCGAACGAGAATTCCCACCTTCTAATGAGATGTCAGAAACTCTAATTTTTTCCCGGACGAGTTAAAATCCTTCTAGGTTGATTCAAGTGAGAGAAATGACCTACGTTAATATTGAGTGACTTAAATTCTTAGCCTAGTGGTGAGATGAGTGTGTGACTACTCAGGGAATATGTTAAAATAAGAGATCCCTAAGTAATATTTAAACGATAGAGAGATAAATCGTATGGTTAGTGTATTGTGAGTAGTAGGGATGATAATACTACTTATAAATTCGGGGATTTGGGTTGCGCGAATACCTAACGAATATAATAAGCTGTGTGTATACTTATTGATTAAACTATTATGTGTATAAAATACCCACATTTCTTGCTATCGAGTGAGGTTGCATGTTGTGGACGATCATGCCTTGAGGAGCCTTCGGGTGGGATATTTATTTCTACCACTAGAGCATAGAACCTAGGTACAGGCTATCTCTGAGAACGATAGTGATGACGATTGTATGGGTGCGTAGGTATGTGCATAGCCCATCGGCTTGGAACTATGTTCACATCTAATATGTGTGTTTGTTTTGATGGTTTGTGAGAGATTGAACCTATATTACTCTATTTAATGAAAGATGCACCGATACATGATAGTAGAGTATGCATGCACCACAGCTATGTCTCAGGGTGCAGTGTTGTATATATATAATATAATACATATATATATATATATATATATATATATATACTTATGATACTATCTACTGTGTGAATTAAGTAGAACTGATTGATAATGAAATATGAAATGAATTAAGTTGGTGAACACATAATTATATTAAATTGAAAAGTGCTTATCCATGTTAAAGAGAAGTTGGACATATATGTATTATTTATATTGCGATAGAAACACATGGGAACGACATTGGGTTATGATTAGATGTTAGAGTGGAAAGAACTAGATAGCATGGAAAATGAAACTAGTAGGGTTTGAAGGTACGTTATGCGTGCACATTAGATGAGAGGTGAGCATCTCAAGTTAGTATGATAATCTAACACGAATAATATATGTGTCATTAACTCATTGTAAGAACTTGCTGATTTTTAAACTATTTTCAACTCGGGATCTGACCTATTTTCTGCAAATTTCTTTTATTATCAAATTATTTTAGGTGCCCAGCCACAGGGACACCAAGTATAGGAGTTCCATTCACTCGAAGAGCTATAGCTACTATGGAGGTTACAGGACCTTGGTAGTAAGCACCTCTATGTTCATCAATTATTCCTTTTGAGTTATTTTATCAGTTAGGGCATGTTGCCTCTTTTCTATTAAAATATTCAGAGACTTTGTATTTAGTTATTTACTTATTTCAATTGTTAGTTTATTTCTATTGGATTATTGTATTTGATACTTAAACTGGATGTGTTTACTCCAGTTACACTTATTATTATAATTATTTCCTATCATATGAGATTGGTGTGAATGGTGAATGTTTAATTATTCGTTAGCCTAGTTTTATATTAATTGAAAGATAAAATTTTGACAACAACCTTTCTAAATATTTGGTGGTTAGTATTTAATAATAAAGGTTTCGACAGTGATGCATAATCCGAACCAACTGGATATTCTGATTTAATTTAATAAAGGACTGATCACCTAGTATTTAATTAGGCGGGGTGTGACTGGTAGTATAAAAGCATCAGGTTCTAGAGTCCTTAGAATCTGTGCGGCTTATTGTGCTTTCCGCGTAGTTTTTTTTTATATAGATCCCTATATTTAGGACTGTTGCATTCATTAATTTCGCATTCTACGTCTTCAGCTATTTGAGATATTTACTGTGGACTTATTAAATTTCTCTCTCATTTTAGATGCCTCCCAGACGTGCACGGCAAACCAATAGGGATGCCCAACCCGAGCCTCAGCCAACTTGGGCCCAGGGTATGGTGAATGTTGCGAAAGTTGCCACTATTGTAGCACAGGTGGTGAATGTAGCATTAGCCGTGGTATAGCAGGCCCCACCACAGGTTCCAGCCATGGCTCCAGTACCAGCCCACGCTTTCCCTTCTGCTTGGGAGCGTGTCAGAGATGCCTTCCAGAAGGCACATCCTCCAGAGTTTGCAGGAAGTTCAGATGTGGTAAAGGTGAACCAATGAAAGAAGGATATGCATAGACACCTGAGGATGTATGAGTGCACGGAGGCACAAAAGTAGATTTTAGTTACCTTTATGTTGGTAGGAGCAGCGCTACAGTGATGGGAGTCCATTACCACTATAGAGGAGCGAGATGTTTTGACTATTCGAGAGTTTTGGGTGTAGTTTGACCAAAAGTACTTCCCTTCCGCCGTGCAGACCGAGATGAGACGTAAACTGTTGAACCTCAAACAGGAAGCGAAGACAGTTACAAAGTATGAGGAAAAGTTTACAAATCTTCTAAATATTATTCCGGATGAGATACCGACGGAGGAAAAGAATATCCCGAGGTTTATGGATGGATTGACTTGGCGGATTCGCTAGTATCTGTTAGGGAATCTTTCATTGGCCACTTATTCTGATGTGGTTAATGATGCTCTATTACACTATCAGGACCACTGCTTCCATCAGTAGGGAAGCAAACGAGTCGGGGAGTCCATCCATCAGGGTCGTACAGGAGGCAGTAGTGTCAGTGGGACACCGTCAGCTCAGGGACAGGTCCATCAGGGTGAGCAGAGTTCCCATTAGGGGGACCTTGCTAAGCGATTCCATTTTGGAGACTTCAGATAGGGGCAGGGAGGTTTTAGGCAGGGCCATCTTGGTTAGTAGGGGCACCATCATTTCCAGCAGGGCCAGAAGAAGGTAGTAATGGTCATCAGGGCCGAGGATAACAGGGGCAGAGGGGAGGACACTTTCCATGGAGGTTCTTTATTTATGGCAATACTAGCCACAAATGTTAGGATTATCCTCAGAGGGGTAGAGCTCCGTAGCTGCAGCAGTAGCAGGGCGCTCGTGAGGAGCCCCAACAATCGATATTTCTAGTCGCCCTCCAAGTACCACCCTAGGTACCATCTTTACCAGTCAATCCAGCAGTTTTGGTGCAGCTGGGATAGTTGTAGTATGGGGGTGTCTACAACGTCCATCAGCCCGCAGTTCATCAGGCCCCGCCCGCATTCGAGGGTATGTTTTCTATCCAGGTACTTTGGGGTAGATATTATTTAACATGGGGGATTCGTATAGCTTTATTGCCACTAGTTTTGCATGCACCACGGGGTTATTAGACACGTCAGATAGCACAGTTACCAGTGTAGACTCATCGATGGGCTATGGGTCTTTAATTTTCTTTATATGTTGAGGAATAGGCATAGAGATTGGGAGATTTATCTTACCAACTGATATGCTTGTCTTAGAGATACACAAGTATGATGTTATTATCGGAATGGATTGGTTAGTCACGTATAGGGTTATGATTGATTTTTATAGCCGTAGTATTGTGTTTGCCATACTGGGTCAGGAGATGTTTTTGGTGGCAATGCCTCATCCTGAGGGAGGTTCGTCCACCCACTTATATTATATAGAGGAGGATACCTCTAAGGAGGTGATAATACCACTTGATTCGATTTTGGTTGTTCGTGAGTTCTCTGATGTCTTTCAGGACATACCAGGATTATCGCCTAGCAGGGAGATATAATTTGTAATAGATTTGAAGCTAGGTACTCGACGGATAGCCCGTTCACCTTATCGTATGGCTCTGATGTAGATGAGGGAGCTACGAGATCATATCGAATAGTTATTGGATTAGGGCTTCATCCATAGGAGTACCTCACCTTGGGGTGCTCCCGTATATTTCGTGAAGAAGAGAGATGGGTCGATATGGTTATGTGTTGACTATCGAGAGTTGAATAAGGTCACGATATGAAATAAATATTCATTGCCCCGAATCGATGACCTATTCGACCAGTTGAGGGTATCTTTCTATTTCTCAAAGATAGACTTGAGGTCGGGGTACCATCAGTTACATATTAGGGAGCAGGATGTCCCTAATATTGCTTTTCTGACTAGGTATAGATCTTATGAGTTCAAGGTTATGCCATTTAGGCTAACCAATGCACTGACAGTCTTCATGGACTTAATTAATAGGGTGTTCAGAGAGTTCTTAGATCAGTTTGTCATTGTCTTCATTGACGATATTGTGATTTATTCTCGGACTGAGGAGGATCATGTCGAGCATCTGAGGATAGTTTTGCAGACACTAAGTGAGCACAAGTTGTATGCCAAATATGATAAATGTGGGTTCTGGCTAAGAGAGGTTCAGTTCTTGGGGCACATCGTTTCTGTGGATGGTATATCGGTAGATCCCAGGAAGGTGCCAGCGGTGACGAAGTGGGGATAGCCCATGACGCTGACTAAGATATGTAGTTTTTTAGGGATGGCAGGATACTACAGGCAGTTTATTTAAGGATTCTCAAAGATAGTGGGTCCATTGATAAACTTGAATCTCAGGGGGTGCCATTTATATGGGATGATGCCTGCGAGTTAGCTTTTGACAAGATTAAGGACAAGCTGACTTCAGCACCAGTTCTAGAACTACCCAGGTCGGGGTGGGAATACCTGTTTTACACTGATGCGTCCTTAGTAGGACTTCGGGATTTGCTTCAGCAAGAGGATAAGGAGATTGGTTATGCTTCCATAAGCTTAAGCCTCACGAGAGGAGTTACCTTACCCAGGACTTGGAGTTAGCAGTGGTTGTGTTTGCATTGCGAATATGGGGGAATTATCTCTTGGGGGAGAGATTATGCCTGTTCACAGATCATAAGTCATTGAAGTATCTGTTCACGCAGCGGGAGTTGAATATGCGTCAATGGAGGTGGCTTGAATTCGTGAAATATTATGAGTTCAACATCTATTACCACCCATGGAAGGCTAACGTAGTAGCAGACGCATTGAGTCGTAGGTCAACAGGTGAGGTGGTCGAGGTGTGGAAAGTGAAGTGGAAAGAACTCAGACATCAGGATGCAGTTGCCCATTCATTCATGTCAGTGATGACGGTTACATCCGAGATAGTTACCACGGTGATACAGGCTCAAGCAAAGGATTCCTTACGTTAGGATCGAATTATCCATCTTCTAGACGAGGGAGCAGAGTCCTTCTCTTTGAGATCAGATGGGGATTTACGCTTTAATAGTAGACTAGTAGTCCCACAGGGGGATGAGTTACGACATGGAGTGATGGCAGAGTCGTACGGTTCACGATTTGCGATGCATCCTGAAGGGGATAAGATGTACCAAGATATGAGGCGATAGTATTGGTGGAGTAGAATGAAGAAGGACGTCACCGAGTTTTTCCCAAGTGTGCTACTTATGAGCAGGTGAAGATAGACCATCAGAGATCGAGAGGATTACTACAGCTATTAGAGATCCCTATGTGAAAATGGGAGAGAATTTCCATGGATTTCATCAGAGGGCTGCCCACATCACAGAGGGGTCACAATTACATATAGGTGATTGTGGATCGATTAACCAAGGTAGATTATTTTCTGCGAGTCCGGACCGACTATACTACGGGGCAGTATGCTGAGATCTTAATTGTCGAGATTATGAGACTCCATGGAGTACCCCTTGATATTGTATCCGACCAAGACAAGATTTTTGTGTCTAGATTTTGGGAGAGCTTCCAGCAGACCATGGGTACGAAGTTATGATTGAGTTTGGACTATCACCCGCAGACGGATGAGTAGACAGAGAGAACGAATCAGATGTTGGAGGATATTTTACGGATGTGTATCTTTGATTTTGGAGGGGGTGGGAGCAGTACCTTCCACAGTTGGAGTTTGCTTATAATAACTCCTACTAGTTTACTATTGGCATGGCTCCGTTTGAAGCTTTATATGGTAGTCCTTATCATTCCCCAACATGTTGGCTTGAGGTGGGGGACAACAAGTTACTTGGGTCAGAGGTGATTCAGGACACCTCGACTAAAATTGAGTTGATACGGAATCGCATTTAAGTTGCTCAAGATTGGCATAAGAGTTACGTTGATGCCAAGAGGTTCTTCAGGGAGTTTAGTGTAGGGGATGAGGTGTTGTTGCGAGTATCTCCTATGAAGGGGATAATGCGGTTTGGAAAAAAAGGGAAGTCGGCGCTGAGATATGATGGGTCATTTCCCATTATTGAGCGGATTGGACCAGTAGCTTACAGACTTGGGTTACCAGAACATCTGCATAGCAGTCATGATGTGTTCCATATTTATTCACTAAGGACATATCTTCGGGATGAATTGGCCCACACCCATATTGATTTAGAGGAGATTGATCTACAACCCGACAGTTCTTATGAGGAAGGGATAGTTGCTATCCTAGACCGTAGTGAGAATAAACTGAGGTCAAAGATAGTGCCATTAGTACGAGTGCAGTGGGGGACATCATAATGTCCAGGAGTCTACCTGGGAGCGTGAGGATGATATACGGGACAAATATCCAGAGTTATTACTTCCAGGTATAGCTTTATTCTGTTCTTTTTCGAATTTCGTGAAAAAATTCCATTATTGGAGGGGAGTATGTAATACCTCGTATTTTTTAGGGATTTTATTTTAAATATGGAATTAGGATTAATTAATTTAAATGGAGAAAATTTATTTATAATTAATTCGGATTTAAATGTAACAATTACTAGTGTGACGAGAGTTAGTACGTATTGGTGATAATTACGTTGAATATTACTTAGCTAGTAAAGTAATATATGATTATGAAAATATTATTATGGTCGAGAGTGAAAAATACGGCAGTTGCAATACACTTAGTTCGGACACGCGTGTGAGTCGTGTCAGTATTACTTTATTGGGTTAAAAAGATAATTTATTTTTGAAGAACGTGTGTGCTTGCGTTCAAATGATCAAATTATATATAAAACCCTTTTAACACAAACAAACTCTAAACATGCAGCAGTATGTGATTGAATAAATTGATAATCTATGCAAGAACATTCAAACACATGCAATTAAGGAAAAATCCCCCTCAGGGGCAAAACCATTTATTTTCACTATAATTTGTAAGAAAACGGCTTACAATCGGATTACAATGAAAATACAAGTTGACTAAGAATTACCCTCAGGTATCGGATTCTGTAGTCGCGGCTGGAATTATCCCTTTCCAGTAGGGCTGCAATGAAGAAGAAGAACGGTCTCCTCCACAAGGGTTGAACAAATCAAAGTTGTGTTCTTGGGTTGCAAAAGGATTCACAAATATTTGACAAGGATGTGTGAATCAAAACATGAGTCTTGGGACTCAAAAATATGAAGACTAGATGTATTTGGACTCTCAAATTCGTCTCCTAAAGTCTTGCAAAACAACTCTCCCGAAGTTGGTATTTATAGGGAAATACATGAAGAGACCCACGATTTTAAACTGCTGAAATTCTATCCAGCGTACAGGTACCCCGAACCGGTTCGGGTACCCCTGTGAACCGGTTCGCCCCCCCGAACCGGTTCCAAGCTGGGTTCGGGAAAGTGTGCTGGGAACAGGTGCTTAAACACTTCGAAAAATTCCCAGAATTTTCAATGAACATATCTCCATTTTCAACGGGCCATAACTTGTTCACCGTAGCTCTGATTGAGGTGCCGTTTCTTCCAGTATCTTTTTTGTGGAAATCTCTTCAACTTTCCAGTTGACCGGTCCTCCGAACGGTGGCTGTAAAATTACCAATTTGCCCTTGAACATCCCTATCATGCCTTGTTTCACTGATTTGACTTCTCTTGCGTTCCACTTGCATTACGAGCCTACAATCAAGGAACGTGAAGTCGTTGATGCAGATGAGGGACATATTAGTGGAGATAATGCATGATTGATTCCCGGAATTCGGATAGTGGCCGTCATGTGAGATCGTGAGGTGACGTGCCAAATGTAGCGGCGTACGACATAAATAAATGAAACATTTCGGACATGAGAAAAATGTCCTTACAAATCTCCCCCTATGCCTATGCCGGTACATACATAAAAAATCCGAATTATCAAATATGAAATTGCCTATACAAATCTACCCTCCCATAAACCCAAAACTGGAAAAGGTACAAATGAATATTCTTCATCGTTTGTTCTTAAATTCTTCAGGAATCTCAAAACTTTTCTCATCAGGGTGTGCAACATATAGATCTGCAATCTTCATACCTACACACATGAAACAAAGCAAATACCACGTGACATATCGAGTTTGAAATGATATCAATATATGATAAAAACATAAGCAACATCTCAAAAACTCCCCCAAAATTCAAACTCCCCCATAATATGATAATTCTTTCTCCCCCTTTTGTATGATGTCCCCAAATAGAAAAATTAGAGAAATAAATCAAATAATAAAGTGCGGGGTGTCACTAGGATAAAAGCACACCATGAATAAACAGAAAGCACCCAAGTCGATGATAGCGTAAATGAAGTGGTGTGATCAAATTCGATAGGAAAATCAATGCATGCAATCATGACATATGTGCACGATGAATATTGGATATTCCTAGCGAATGAACTCAAATGCTTCCTTTGGTGTAAAAGAGTGACAGTATAAGATATTGACTCAATCAAATCAACAAATCAAAGCTCAAAATGATTTTCACACCAATAACGTCCAAAATGATTTTATGCTTTTTCAGGACTTTCAAGGAAGTGCAAACTCGTTTAAAGATTCTCCAACCAAACTCCCTCAGATATAATTTTGAATAGAGGCATTCTAAATTCTCAAACTTTGGAGAATTGATGGTGAAACCTAAGTGGCCCATATTTGGCATGAATTTCTTTTTATTGCCTGTAAATTTTTTCGGGCTCTTTTAACCTCTTTGGACCTCGGATATTAAAATTCCTCCATTTTTTAGGTCCTTTTTAACGGTGGCTTTTGCGCAAAGGATAGATGATTACCTTTCGCAGCCCCTCCCCGTTATACAAAAACACACAGTCTCACCAAAACGGTTTTTAAATACATTCCAATCTTGTCAAGTTTTATCGCATATTGTACATTGTATAGATAGGATTGAGATGAAAACACGCAAGCCAACATGAGATAGACAAGTGCAATAATCAAATATAGCCGTGCATGTGTGCAATAAAGGATATAGGAGTCAAACATGAAGGAAAATATCACTAATTACATCTCAAAGACTCCAATCAATGTAAAGCACATGGATGAAATGATGTAGCCTCTCAAATCTCTATCAAACAGTCACATGGATATATGGAATGAAGTTGTGACTTGGCTAACTAAAATGCTCATCCATAAAAGGTACATAAAAGTACAAAAATCTTTTTGGTCTTTTTCAAAAATTTTATCAAAATAAAATCTTTTTGTTCTTTTCTTAAAATTTTCTTAAAGGAAAATCTTTTTTATTTATTTATTTTTTTAAAAAAAAAATGAAAAATTAACTAATGATACATGCTAGCAATAGGTAAAAAAAATATGATAAACAACCTATGCTAGCAATCAAGACTAGATCTCAACCGGGAGTAACGGTGGAGTTTTCTAAATATGGTGACATCTTTTGAACCAACTCCACAAGATCATGTGTAGTCTTGATCAAAAACTTCACTTGCTCGCGAATATGTGCAAACTCTCTATCAAAATGAGCAGGCAAAGTATCATGAGTGGGTGCATGTGCATGAATGTGTGAAGTGGCATGATATGGCACAAAACCCAACTTAGAACAAAATTCCCTAAGATGTCCTCTCTTCTTGCAGTGGGAGCAAACATAAATTGGTCTAGGAAGTAATTTATCAATAATTTTGGGATGAACAATCCTAGACGGACACCCATGGGACTCACTCACAATGGTGGATATTGGCTCAGGTGAATTCTCTAATGTGACTTGAACCTCCCGTGATTGTTTGAGGTCATCCTCGAGATGGGATACACGTGTCATCAGCCTAGACACCGTGTTGGTCAAGTCACCTTTTTCCCTTTTAAGCTCATCATTCTCTCCCTTCAACACACCAATTCGAAGACCTAGGATCCTATTAGTCCTTTTTATTTCCATGGTCTTGATAAACAACTTTCTAAAGGATTTTTGGATCAAACTATCATCACCATTATCATCCTCACTATCACTTAGAGAAGTGAGCACATCAACTTTCTTGCCCTCTCCCTTAAGTCTAGTGGGACACTCAAATTTCTTGTGCCCTGTCCCATCGCACTTCTCAAGTTTTTTATTTATCTCATTCTCACCACAACTCTCTCTCTCTCCAAACAATCTTAAATCCTTCTCTAAAGCGTTGATCCTAAGGACTAAAGCATTATTACGCGTCTTGGTTTCAAAAAACTCAGAATATAACTCGGCATAAGCGCGTGGGAGATCACACTCGCTCTCACTTGCCTCATCCTCCCCTTCACTCTCATCGCTCTTACTGTCGAGGTGTCCTTGTGACGTAGCATCCTCATCGTCGTGAGAAGCATTGGAGGTACTCACATGACTTGCCATGAACGCGGTGAAGTTACGCTCATGCGGTGACTCATCTCCTGAATCCACCGTCTCGACCTCACTGTCGTCACTAAGGGTAGCATTAAGGACAACTTTCCCTTTCTCTCTATTCAGACGATTGGCACACTCAAAGGCTCTATGACCCCTACCATCGCATTCAAAACATCTCTCACTGTCTTTCTTAGGAGGGTCTTTGGAATCTTTCTCATTTTCCTTTTCAGAAATATTTTTCTCAACATTCCTTTTATCATTGAAATTTCCACTTTTCTTGAATTTGAGAATTCTTTTGAAATTTTTTACAAACAGGGCCAAGTCATCTAAGTCAAAATCACATTGAGACTTGGACTCAAAAACTTTTTCTTTCCTTTTCTGAAAATGAGTCTTTAAAGCAATCCCATTATCCTTAGCCTTAATGGTTTTGGGGAATATGTCAATCTCATAGGTTTGAAGATCTCCTACAAGTTCTTCCAACTTAAGTGATTTCAAATTTCCCAAAGAGTTCAAAACAGTGACTTTAGGAATAAAGCATTTTGGGAGAGATCTCAAAATCTTTTTAACGACACGCGTGTTATCAATTACCTCACCCAAATTAAAACTAGTGTTAACAATGTCCGACAAGCGTGCAAAAAACTCATCAAAGCATTCGAACTCAGACATGGTGATAGTCTCAAATTGGGTGGCCAAATTTTGTAATTTAGATTCTTTAACAGCGTTCGTACCTTCATGGGTAAGTTGCAAAACATCCCATGCCTCCTTTGACGTGGTGCACGTCATTATGCGTTTGAACTCATCAGGTGTGACAGACCCAGAAATAGCACTTAGACCCTTAGAATTAAAAGATGACCATTTAATTTCTTCATCAGTCCAAGAAATGTCAGGTTTCAAGTTGGTCACATTATCAACAGTCACGGTGGGAGGAGTCTACCCTCGTTCAACCAAAATCCAGACAGGTTCATCAATGGCTTTTAAAGCCGACCTCATACGGGCTTTCCAATAAGCATAATTTGTCCCGTCAAAAACAGGCATTTTATAATATGACTTCTCCATTTGAACACGCACTTTTTCAAAAATCAATTTTTTCAGAAAATTGATATCTTAGAAAAATTTTGCGGAAAAAGGAATACGTGATAAATTAGCGTAACCTGCTCTGATCCCAATTTGAAGAACGTGTGTGCTTGCGTTCAAATGATCAAATTATATATAAAACCCTTTTAACACAAACAAACCCTAAACATGCAGCAGTATGTGATTGAATAAATTGATAATCTACGCAAGAACATTCAAACACATGCAATTAAGAAAAAATCCCCCTCAGGGGCAAAACCATTTATTTTCACTATAATTTGTAAGAAAACGGCTTACAATTGGATTACAATGAAAATACAAGTTGACTAAGAATTACCCTCGGGTATCGAATTCTGTAGTCGCGGCTGTAATTATCCCTTTCCAGTACGGCTGCAATGAAGAAGAAGAACGGTCTCCTCCACAAGGGTTGAACAAACCAAAGTTGTTTTCTTGGGTTGCAAAAGGATTCACAAATATTTGGCAAGGATGTGTGAATCAAAACATGAGTCTTTGGACTCAAAAATATGAAGACTAGATGTATTTGGACTCTCAAATTCGTCTCCTAAAGTCTTGCAAAACAACTCTCCCGAAGTTGGTATTTATAGGGAAATACATGAAGAGACCCACGATTTTAAACTGCTGAAATTCTATCCAGCGTACAGGTACCCCGAACAGGTTCAGGTACCCCTGCGAACCGGTTCGCCCCCCCGAACCGGTTCCAAGCTGGGTTCGAAGTGTGCTGGGAACAGGTGCTTAAAAACTTAGAAAAATTCCCAGAATTTTCAATGAACATATCTCCATTTTCAACGGGCCATAACTTGTTCACCGTAGCTCGGATTGAGGTGCCGTTTCTTCCAGTATCTTTTTTGCGGCAAGCTGTTCAACTTTCCAGTTGACTAGTCCTCCGGATGGTGGATGTAAAATTACCAATTTGCCCTTGAACATCCCTATCATGCCTTGTTTCACTGATTTGACTTCTCTTGCGTTCCACTTGCATTACGAGCCTACAATCAAGGAACGTGAAGTCATTGATGCTGATGAGGGACATATTAGTGGAGATAATGCATGCTTGATTCTCGGAATTCGGATAGTGGCCATTAGGTGAGGTGACGTGCCAAATGTAGCGGCATACGACATAAATAAATGAAACATTTCGGACATGAGAAAAATGTCCTTACAATTTTTAAGTAACTCGTATGATCATTCCGAGTGCGTAAATGAGTCCGGAAGGGTCGGGATAGTCAGAAACCCTACTCGAGTGTTTTATTTAGATTTCGGGGCAATTTAGGCCAAACCGACACCTCAGAGAGGTATTTTGGTCTTTTGAGATTTTGGGGAATTAAAATGGATAAAAATAGATAATTAAAAGTGAATTGTACATGGTTAATATTATATTTGTCATCTTCCAAACCTAAGAGAGAGAGAGAGAGAGAGAGAGAGAGAGAACCAAAGAGGGAGAAGAAGAACTCCATAGGTGCCCTGGGATAAAGACTGAAGCTCTCACACCAAAAATCACACCAACGCATAGATCGTGAAGAGACGATCACCCCTATACCAGTTTCATTCAACGAATCAGAATTTCATAAGGGGGTAAGTGTTTATCTTGCTAGATTTTAGAGCATATATGATTTATGTTAATTTATTTGATGCTTAGATTATAATATCATGTACTTGGGACTGAAATTGGGAATTTATTCATGAATGCGGTATAGGGATGCATGTAGTTGAATAACTATGTATTGGGGATTAGAAACTTGAATTTAATATGTTGAAACCATGAAATCATATCTGAGTTTAGTGGGTCATTGATGGTGATTAAATGAAATTAGGGCTTGTTGAAGATTTGAGAAATAAATCGAAATTCATGTTAAAATTATAGGAATTTGATGCTAAAAACAAATTGGAAAGTGTTCTAATACTATGGGATATAGTTTAGAGTTGTTGAAATTGAATTAGGATGAGTTTTAGGTGATTTTGCTATTGAAAGAATTGGGAAAAAATAAATTTTTGGAAGACAGGAACGATCTCAAAATTTTCGTTCGAGACTTGCTAAGGTCGATCGAACGAGAATTCCAATGATATTACTAACGGGATTTGGTTTATAGTTCGTTCGAAGGGAGATCCTCATTAGAATGAGAATTACCAACTTCTAACGAGATGTTAGAATCTCTAATTTTTGCCCGGACGAGTTAAAATCCTTCTAGGTTGATTCAAGTGAGAGAAATGACTTATGTTAACATTGAGTGACTTAAATTCTTAGCCTGGTGATGAGATGAGTGTGTGACTACTCAGGGAATATGTTGAAATAAGAGAGACTTGAGGAATATTTAAACGATAGGTAGATAAATCATATGGTTAGTATATTGTGAGTAGTGGGGATGATAATACTACTTATAAATTCGGGGATTTAGGTTACGCGAATACCAAACGAATATAATAAGTTGTATGTATACTTATTGATTGAACTATTATGTGTATAACATACCTACGTTGCTTTCTATCGAGTGGAGGTTGCGCATTGTAGGCGACAAGGCCTTGAGGAGACTTCGGGTGGGATATTGATTTGTACCGCTAGAGCATAGAACTTAGGTACGGGTTATTTGTGAGAACGATAGTGATGGCGGTTGTATGGATGCATAGGTATGTGCATAGCCCTTCGGCTTGGAAATATGTTCGCCTCTAATTTGTGTGTTTGTTTTGATGGTTCGCAAGAGATTGAACCTACAGTCCACTATGCAATGAAATATGCATCGGGATATGATAGGAGAGTATGCATGCACCGCAGCTATATGTCGGGGTTCAGTGTTGTATATATATATAATAGAGTACATATATGTATACTTGTGATACTATCTACTGTGTAAATTAAGTATACCTGATTGATAATGAAATCTGAAATGAATTAAGTTGGTGAACTGATCGAGGTGGAAACCGAGCGTCCGTGTAAATACGCTAATAGTTGTTATCGAGTTCCAACCACAATACAAAAACCTAAACTTTAACTACACTCTTGTGGAGTATAGTGGCGAGTCTGGGTATCGAATCCACAGGGAATGTTTGATAGATTTTAATTGATTTATTACTTCAAAAAATAAAGTGTAAAAGATGATGATTGAGTGAGAAAGGAAAAAGGGAAAAATAAAGAAGTTAACTAAAACTAATTGGAAAAATTAAGGTAGAGACACAATCCCCCAACCCTAGAGTATTGATGGTATAAAACTAATCATAAATTTAACTGATTAATTTGACCCGGAATTTAGTACTCCCAAGCATTACGTATACGAGGTTCAAGCCCGCATCATACTTAATCTGAGGATGAGTAAATCAGTATCGCGATAGTAGCACTCGAATTGCATTCTAAATCATCACGAGTACCCATAGGCAAACGAGATATAAAGATCTACAATTGTTGTGTAACTACGCAATACGATCATAATCAATCATTAAATTCAGAGGACTAATATTATACCCATGCAATTAACACATCAGGTTGGGTTCATGTATCCCAACCTTTAAAAACCTAGCCTAACATGGTAAATAATAATAAAAGTGCTGGAAATAAAAATTACCACGATTGAAGAACAAGAACATGCAAGAAGAAATCAAAGATTGAAGAAAAACTGGAAAAGCCCTTGAATTAATGGTGCAAAATATGTGAATCTTTCTCCTAGATGTTCCTACTTGTTATGGAGATTTTACTTGAATGAAATCTTAATAAAAAGAGTCCTAACGACTAAATATATAGGCTAAGGGTCGTTTAGAAGAGTCCCCAAAACATAAAACTCTTTTGGCTAAAAGATAAACACAAAATAAAAATCCCGTATCTGCCAATTTGTCACACTTAGAAAGCGTGACGAATTTCGTAACGGATCTGGAGCGTGACAAATGGACGGCCCGGTTTTTTCTCAGCTTCGGTTCGGTTTGGGTCTCACAGCTTTTTTCTTGAATTTCTTCTCAACTTCAAATGGGCATAACTTCTTCACCGTAACTCGGATTGAGGTGCCGTTTTTTCCAGTGTTCTTGTAATTGAAAGCTCTTCAACTTTATAGTTGGCCCCACTTCCGGACTAAGGCTGAAAAATTACGAGAATGCCCTTCAACTCCCCGATTCTTGGTTTCTTTCACTATTTTGAGTTCTCTTTGGCACTAACTTGCATGAAATATCTGTAAAACACATAGAAGATACACAAAATACGAAATACTTGCCAAAAAGGGTTAGTATCATAAATATGAGACAAATCCAATCTATTTACACCGCACGGGATCATAAAAATACCGAAATTAAGGGGATAAATATGAAGAATTTATGCCTAATCAAACCCCCATAACTTAGAACTTTGCGCGTCCCGAGCAATGTAAAAGAATGAGAGTAGGAGTTAAGGACCCTTCAAAAACTTTATTGGGATAAAGCACCTCTTTCGCGGGCAAGCGATTGCATTTAGCGCATGCAACAAGCCTTTAAACCTCTAGGTTACCCTAATAGGACGAGTTGGTTCTCGTGAGGGTTTGCAGTGAATATACCCACAAAATTCGACTCAAAGAAAATTCAAAATATGCAAAAATTGTGCAATTCAAACTTTTCCAGAAAATAGTCATCATCAAGTCATATTTACGAGTCTCAAACCGTAGTGTGTGTGTGCGTAGCCAGAAATATAACCGCCAATTTCCACTGATTGATCATTACGTTACTTATTCGAAAGTTCGTTTTGATTTCAATTTCTCACGGAACGCTCTCTCAAACGAATCACTCGGAATGTGGCTATTCTCTCGGTATGCGTGATATAAAGAGTAAATGTAATGGACGCAAAGTCACGCATACAAGTAGAAAGACGGAAAAAATTACGAGAATGCCCTTCAACTCCCCGAAACTTGGTTTCTTTCACTATTTTGAGTTCTCTTTGGCACTAACTTGCATGAAATATCTGTAAAACATATAGAAGATACACAAAATACGAAATACTTGCCAAAAAGGGTTAGTATCATAAATATGAGACAAATCCAATCTATTTACACCGCACGGGATCATAAAAATACCGAAATTAAGGGGATAAATATGAAGAATTTATGCTTAATCATGAACCCATAATTATAATAAATTGAAAAGTGATATGATTAGATGTTACGTAAATTGAAAAGTGTTATGATTAGATGTTACGTAATACATATATTAATTTAAAGAGAATTTGGACATATACGTATTACGTATATTGCGAGAGAAACACATGGGAACGACATTGGGCGATGATTAGATGTTAGATTGGAAAGAACTAGATAATATGGTAATAAAAATGAATAGGGTTTGAAGGTACGTTAGGCGTGCACATTAGATGATAGGTGGGCATCTCAAGTGAGTATGATAATCTAACATGAATAATATATGTACTAATAACTCATTTTAAGCACTTGCTAATTTTTAAATTGTTTTCAACACGGGCTCTGTCCCGTTTTCTTCAAATCTCTTTTCTTGTCAAATTATTATAAGTGCCCAGCCATAGGGACACCAAGCATAGGAGTTCCGTACACTCGATGAGATGTATTTGTTATGGAGGTTACAATACCTTGGTACTAGATGCCTCTATGTCCATCATTTATTCCTTTTGAGTTATTTTATTAGTTAGGTCATGTTTCCCCTTTTCTATTCAAATTGTAGGAGGGTAGTGTAACGGGGGTCTATGAAAAACTGGATCTAGTGAGGCGTGACTTGCCTTCAACGGATATTAAAGGAGTAATCTAATGTTAATATTTTCTGGCGTAGCATTCAACAATAATAATGGCCGATATTTAATCTCCATAAAAGAACTTTAAAAGCTTTGGAGAAATGGGTGAGAGAATAAGCACTCTAAAATAAGAGAGAGGGTAGCATGGTGTAAAAGCACCAAGTATGTGTGAATGAATTCTATAAACTTTACCATTGATGATATAAATCTGGTGTAAAATACTATGACTATGAAGCTAAAACCTCAAGCTTCAATGGCTTTTTTCTTGAGACTAAGAGCCTCCATTATGCTGTGTATTCTTCCCTCCTTTTCAGATTATGCCCTCTAGTGAGGGATAAGCCTTCTATTTATAATTGGTGTGGGTGAATTAGGGTTTCACCAAAATGTGACATGTGTCCTCATTAAAATAACATAAATGAACTTGTTTTTATCATTTAAATAATATAATGAAACTTGTGGGACATAAAAATGACGTAGCCAATGACAAACTATTCGCTTGACCCAAAATAGTTAATTTATAAAATGTACACATGTCAAGTCCCTTTTCTGTAGGACTAAAATAAATAAGTAAATATTAAACAGTCAATTAAAAATAATATTTTTCTGGATTGCATGGCATTTATTCGGTGAGCATTATTCATCGAGAGGTCGTGAACCTGCTCGACTGACTGTTAATTTAATTATGACTTCTTGAGGGATATGAACCCTCTCTAATGACTATAAATAAAATATATTGTTTGAGGTGTGAAGCCTCCTCGAGTGACTATTTATGAAAATGACTTGTCGAGGGGACTTGATCCCCCTTGACTAACTATAATGTAAACGACCTCTCGAGTGACCTTAAGGTCCCATGAGGGTAGTGTGACCTCCTCGAGTTACTCGTGACTATTGGTGCTTTTCTCTCTTATTTTAGAATGGTTGAGCGTTTTACCTCACTCAATGAACCTTACTCTCTAACCTCCAACCAGAAACCCTCAAAGATCCCACGGGCTACTTTGGTGGGCTCCTAGGCCCCTTGAGCCCTTGCTAACTCGAACCACTGACTGGACCAAAGTACCCTTCCTGATAACCTGTAATATAAATTACCATTAGTACTAAAATAAATGCATGATTAATATAAATTGTAATTAGTATTAAAAAGCTCAGGGTCCCCTCTCCATTAGCCCCCTCATATAGAAGTCTCTTGCTTTGTGAGAGAGTTATGTATGCACAATTTAATCATCATGAAAGTTTTCATACCATTTACTCTTGTTTGGAATAACAATCTCACACATGCTTGCGCTTTCTTCTTTACGCTAGGTTCCCACATGTGCCATATGTTGCGACAAACTTACAACTTGTATTTTGTTGCTTGGGGACCCCCTACATTAGCCCCCTCGTGTTGAATTGTCTTGTAGTATAGAGAGACTTGTGCACGAAATATCAATTATTTTATCAATAGCATAATCGAAATTATACTCTTTGTTCACTTGATCGAGGACTTCTCAACATTAGCCCCCTTGTGCAAAATACATGTGCACAAATCAATTTAAGAGTTAGTCAGTAATAGTCTTTCTAGGGGTTAGCACTACCCTTTTTTTATTGTCCCGTATACCATGGGTCTATCTGCTCACAAAACTTTATACAAAAACATTTTGTGAGTAAATACTGATATTATATTTTTTTTATTTACTTTTCCCTTAGACTGCAAGACTATCTGCTCGCCAAACTTTTGTATGTAAAATCTTTGCGAGTAAATATTATACTATTGATTATCCCGTATACTGCGGGACTATTTGCTCACAAAATATTTTGCGATTAATTGTTGATGCTCTCTTGTTGCTTTTCCTTTATATTGTGGGAATAATCAGTTCGCTGGACATTTTGTTTTGTAAATTACATATGTTGCAATTGAGTGTGAATAATACAATATACTTTCCCTTGTACTGTGGGAACAAGTTACTATGCTTGTTATGTTTCATTTTTTTTAGCAAAAAGATTATAATTGTGCAAGTATGTCCCCTCTAAATATTGTGAACAGAAATCAACTTTATAAGGAATGAAAATGAATTTCTTTTCATGCTTTGGAAATTTTAAAATTGCCTTGCACACTGTATTTTGATATTTGGACATTGACCTGAAAGAATGTCCCTTTAAAATTTAATGATCAAACCAAGTAAATTTTCTAGAGGCTTATGTCTTGGGTAGTCGAATATTTATGGTGTCCCAAGTACAATATTAACTGAAAGCCTAACTTATGTTTTGAATTTTAATACTGCCTCGCATTACTTAACCTTTTTATCGGGTTGAAGCTAATGCTAAAGTTTATATCCTCGGTACTCATGCTCTTGTGGAGTCCTGGGTATATCACATACTAGCACTTGTACTTTGTGTTTTAAATTTGGTTGCATATCTCAACCCGTTTCCTTCGTTTATATTGAAGAGAATGCTAAAAATTTTGTCGGGGGTACTCACATGTCTTTGGAGTCCCTAGTTTAATATTTACTAGCACTTATTTTGTATGCTGCGCATATAGTTTGTAAATTTTTATTTATATGATCAGTTGGTTTCTATGTTTTCACTTTACCAACATATTTAATTCAAGTTCTCCTACTCGCATGGAGCCTCGAGCACTAGATTGTTATATGTTTTTGTTCCTTTTCTTATACTGTGTAAATACTTGCTCGGCTGCTCAACCTATTTCTTTATTTTCAGGTGAGCCCAATGAGTGCTCCTACAGTTGTGGAGCCTAAACTTTCGAACCTTTTTATATGTTGATATTTATATTTAGCACTTTTCCATCTACATAACCTATTTCTTTGTTTTCAAGTTAATATTACGAGTGCTCAGGTGCCCTCACAATCTTAGGTACTAAACTATTGTACCTTTTCATTCATTCTTGGCGTTTGTTCATCTACTTAACCTGTTTCTTTTTCAGGTGAAGATTAAGAGCGAGTCGGTGCCCTTGGAGTCTTAGGTACTAAGATGTCATACCTTTTTACGCATTTTTGGCATTTTCTCGTCTACTTAACCTGTTTCTTTGTTTTCAGGTTAATACTGTGAGCATTCCTATGCCCGTAGAGCCTGAGGTACTAAATTTTTGAACCTTTTATTTTTACTTGGCACTTGCTTGTCTGCACAACCTAATTCTTTATTTTTAGGTTAATACTATGAGCGCTCATATGCCCTTGGGGCCTGAAGTACTAAACTGTCGTACCTTTTATTTATACTTGGCACTTGCTCATTTGCATAACCTATGTCTTTGTTTATAGGTTATTACTATGAGCGCTCTGGAGCCCTTGGAGCCTTAGGTACTAAACTGTCGTACCTTTTTTTATTTATTCTTGGTATTTGCTCGTCTACTTAACTTGTTTCTTTGTTTTCAGGTTAATATTATGAGCACTCTGGTGCCCTTGGACCCTTAGGTACTAAACTATTGTACCTTTTTTATTTATTCTTGGCATTCGCTCGTCTACTTAACCTATTTCTTTGTTTTCAGGTTAATACTATGAGCGCTCCAGTGCCCTTGGAGCCGTAGGTACTAAACTGTTGTACCTTTTTTTATTTATTCTTGACATTCGCTCGTCTACTTAACCTGTTTCTTTATTTTCAGGTTAATACTATGAGCTCTCTGGTGCCTTTGGAGCCTTAGGTACTAAGTTATCGTACTTTTTTATTTATTCTTAGCATTTTCTCATCTACTTAACCGTTTCTTTATTTTCAAGTTAATAGTGTGAGCGCTCCGATGCCCTTGGAGCCTCAGGTACTAAATTTTCGTACCTTTTATTTATTCTTGGCATTTGCTCGTTTACTTAACATCTTCCCTTGTTTTCAGGTTAATACTATGAGCGCTCCTATGCCCTGGGAATGTGAGGTACTAAACTGTCTTACATTCTATTTATTTATTCTTGGCATATGTTTGTCTACTTAACCTGTTTCTTTATTTTCAGGTTAATACTGTGAGCACTCCGATGCCCCTGGAGCCTTAGGTACTAAACTATTGCACCTTTTTATATACTTATATTTATACTTTTGCAAATACTTTTTGAGTTCTCGCACCTATTGGCCTATTTTATTAGGTGGAGGAATACTAGCAAGTAAAAATCCACCAGGAGGCACCATGACCAATATAAAAGAAATTAACATTTCATAAGAATTAATCTTTATAAGAAAGTATAGTTGATACCTCATGCTTTTTATTGATAGATCTTGTCTTTCAAATTGAGTAAGAATGATCATGAAGCATATTGGAGTCGAGCATAATCTAATAAAGTCAATTTGAGACTTAAAACTTTTTTGTTTTTTCAAAATTCATATAACTGCTTGCTAGTCCCACTGCTCGAATCCAAGCATGCGAGAGAATAAAGTTTCCATTAAATCGGCTATAATCTTTTATCTGCACAACATAACTTTTTCGAAATGCATATCAATCGAATGAATATCTTCAATCAATTAATATAAAACCTAATGTATGTTGTATAGTAATAGATAACTTTCAAAGTCACTTATACTTTGAATAAATGGATCAAACATGTTCGAGTGATGGATTGATAGATATTATGTTTCTTCTTATAATGAGTTACTATGGTTCAAAATATCAAATGAAATGTGATGTTAATCACACAAATTATTCCGAGTTTACAAATCTGGGGACTTAAGATTATCGATCAATTTACTAGGGTATTCTTGAAAGAAACTTTGTTAAAGCACGCAAATATGCGAGTTACAGATTCGAGTAACTTTTGGTCACACAAACGCTCGGGTCATAAATTCAAGCCACCCCAATTTTTCGTGAACTTAGACTTACAAACTTGGGTTGTAAATTCGGGCAACCCCTATACACACACACACGAGTTGTAAATTTCGACAACCCTATTCTTGCCTTTGGGGTTCTTTGTTTTAAACAAATACACGTGGTTCTTAATCAAGTCTATACTGAGAAATTCATGAGCATATGTACTTGGACTTATATTATTTAAGTCCCACTTTAAATCAAATAATGTATGAAAATTATACAAAAGGGTTCCAAAAGTATCATATTATCATGTCAACGATTTCTTCTCTTTGTCTTAAAAATTATTTTAACAAATGTAATCATATTTGTACATGTAAGAGCATTGTATCTGGCTAATATTGTGTGAGATCATGTGAATAAACCCAACTAAATGGATACTCGAGTGTATACTTTTTTTTTTCTTTTAGAGCAACCAATATAAAATGTAAAATATACTTGTACGCAGTATTCAATAAACTTCTCACGAACGTTATAATGTTCTATAATGGTTCAAAATAAAGTATTATTATTTTAAACGAGCAATGCCCCTCAATCTGACTTATATCCTATATGGTCAAATAATTTTGACTAAATAAACTTTTTTTGAAGTTGATCTTGTCCTTATTATTCTATTTATTATTATATAAATAAAATAACAAATATCAAATTAAGAAAAATTCCATTCACATTTATATTTTTAGGTCTTTGTGTAAAGTGTGAGCGAATCAAATTGCAGGTAGATTTTCCTAGGGCTTAGATATAATAGTCACTTAAATCAACTATAAGGCTTATCGATAGAAAAGCTGCATCATTAATTAATATTTATGCAACCCGTGGACAATAGGACAACTTGTTACTTTTAAAAGTAAACCAGAAAAACTAGTTAATACAATGTTATACAATTTGAAGCATTTTCTCGGCACCCAACTTTAACTAAAATAATTACTAAAATTAGCTTGAATTGTTGAGATTCAGAGCATTTATTAATGCATAGACCCAGAAGCTAGTTTTAATAGCCATGATATGTGTAAAGGTCAAATCTATTTCCTCATAAATAACTATCTTGATTACGAAATGCTTATAAAATAAAATCAAAGCTGATTAATGATATAATCAACATAAATAAAGAAGCATAATAACAACTTTCTTGGGTTAAACGACAGAGAGTAAGAATTTTATGTCATGCTTCTTGAATACACCATTTTCTTTCTACGGTATTTTCGTATCCCCGTCATAGGGGACAAACCCACGTTATTGGTTGTACCTTAAATAAAATAGCGGTGTCCTTTTTCTACACCAATATTGACCTTGTTTTTCTAGGAATAAACCACCTATAAACCTTAAGATATTAGTTTTACCCATCAATTTTTATGCTTGTTATGTACTGTCTGTAAAACCAATTTCAGTCTATCTATATATATATATATATATATATATATATATATATATATATATATATAGTGCAATTATTTATATCTTTGTTGTAAAGCTCATCTATTTATCTTGTCCAACAAAATCAAGAAACACGTTCTGAACAAATCTTTCCACAAAATGAAGCATAATAGTTTATTCATATTTATTCAACACACGTGGCTGGTGTTTTTACCACAAAAAAGGTGATAAAATAAACTTGTGGACATGAATAAAGCAAGAATGTGTGATGAGACAAAGACATTATATGATGTGATGACATGTGTTGGTTTTGCAAACATATTAGACTAATAATATATGGGTCCTTTCAACTGCCTTAGGCAGAAACGTTGGAACACGCGCATACATGTTTTTTAAGAACGCATGCCTTGCTTAAACTAAGTTGGTATACTGTACCAATACCTTTTAAAAGTGCTCTGAAAAAGTCATCTAATAACATACGACATGTTACAGTCAAAAGTAACACACGGGTTTTAAAATCCCATAAAATACGAACTTAAACGTTTATTAAAAGTTCTCGTGACTAATGTACTGTGGGAAAGTTTTGCAATTTTACAACTATATTTTCTTCTAGGCATCAAAAGCTACCTGTTATTAGTTACTTGGTTAGTCCAACCAGATATAATATACCCGATACCTATTATTAGTTGCTTGTTTAGTCCAACAAGATATAATATACCCAAAAAAAGATTCATCACTTTATCAAGCATGATGTAACATTGATATCTTAATGGTCAAATGGCATTCTCTAATCAGCAAAAGCAAACTGAATTAGTCAAATGGCTTAATCATTTTTTCTCTGCATACCTCTAAATAATTATTAAAACTTATACCACTGATTCTTTTCTTCCTTTTATTTTTTTTACGAAGCAACTATTAGGGAGTCTCTCATATTCTATTGGACGGATATAATATATTCAAAGGACTTTCATAAGTCTAGGCCTTTAGACTCTTTACTGAAACATTCGCTTTGCATAAAATTTAATATGCATAATGAGAGCTATGATGTGAGTCACATCATCTAGCACATGTATGTCAGTTAACAAGATATCAGCTACTTATTCGAAAATAACCATGCGTTTATGTCTTCTAGTTCATGTTGTCAGCTTGGTTTATTTGATAACTTTTATACCCATTTGGTTTATTGCACCACTGTGCCCAAACCTTAGCTGCTAATGGCTACACATGTAGTTAGTTTTGTTTAGAAATTTTAGGCGCCATTTGTGTTTTATCTTTTGTCTATCTGCTAGTGTCACGTATGAGTTCTTTAAATACCGTCCCTTATTTGATAGAATAGACTTGATATAGCCTTAGGGGGTAGTGATTGGACATTTCATGAAGGCTATCAATTACCTTTTAAGTAGGACGAGGCTTTATAATTTTAGCATGAGCCTAGATTATTTAAGACGTTTTGATTTAATCAGGTAGAATTGGTCTTATAGCTTTCTTGGAGAAACTTATATTTGAAAGGTCCAAACATTTGTTTTTATAGGAATAGACCTACGGGCTTCTTCGATAAGCTAACATCTATTTGGCTTATAGAAATAACATACTAAACTTGAGCATTCAGCTTTAAACAAGATACTTATAAAATAAAAAAGCAACGCTGGTAAGGGATATATATTGAGCAAAAGTAAGGGGAGAAATTATTTACTTTCCTCTGTTAGCTGATCGAGAAGAAGAGCTTTCAGCACATGATTTTTTAATACGTTATTTCTTCTCCTTCAGCATCCATGTCCAACAATAATACCTCCCCAGTAGAGTCGTCAAATGTAGGAGGGTAGTGCAACCGGGGTCTATGAAAAATTGGATCTGGTGAGGTGTGACTTGCCTTCAAAGGATATTAAAGGAGTAATCTAATGTAAATATTTTTTGGCATAGCATTCAACAATAATAATGGAAGATATTTAATCTCCACGAAAGAACTTTGAAAGCTTTGGAGAAGAGGGTGAGAGAATAAGCACTCTAAAATAAGAGAGAGAGGGTAGCAGGGTGTAAAAGCACCAAGTGTGTGTGAATGAATCTTATAAACTCTACCATTGATGATATAAATCTAGTGTAAAATACTATGACTATGAAGCTAAAACTTAAAGCTTCAATGGATTTTTTCTTGAGACTAAGAGCCTCCATTTATGCTGAGTATTCTTCCCTCTTTTCACATTATGCCCTCTAGTGAGGGATAAGCCTTCTATTTATAATAGGTGTAGGTGAATTAGGGTTTCACCAAAATGTGACATGTGTCATCATTAAAATAATATAAATGAACTTGTCTTTATCATTTAAATAATATAATGAAACTTGTGGGACATAAAAATGACGTAGCCAATGACAAACTATTCGCTTGACCCAAAATAGTTAATTTATAAAATGTATGCATGTCAAGTCCCTTTTTGTGTAGGACTAAAATAAATAAGTAAACATTAAATAGTCATTTAAAAACAATACTTTTCTGCATTGCATGGAATTTATTCGGTGAATATTATTCATCGAGAGGCCGTGAACCTCCTCGACTGACTATTAATTTAATTATGACTTCTTGAGGGATATGAACCCTCTTGAATGACTATAAATAAGATATATTGTTTGAGAGGCGTGAAGCCTCCTCAAGTGACTATTTATGAAAATGACTTGTCGAGGGGCCTTGAGCCCCCTTGACTAACTATAATGTAAACAACCTCTCAAGTGACCTTAAGGTGCATGAGGGTAGTGTAATTTCCTCGAGTAACCGTGAGTTACTAGATACTATTGGTTCTTTTCTCTCTTATATTAGAATGGTTAATCATTTTACCTCACTCAACGAACCTTACTCTCTAGCCTCCAAGACAAAACCCTCAAAGATCCCACGGGCTATTTTGGTGGGCTCCTAGGCCCCTCGAGCTCAGTTAACTCGAACCACTGACTGGACCAAAGTACCCTTCTTGATAACCTATAATATAAATTACCATTAGTACTAAAATAAATGCATAATTAATATAAATTGTAATTAGTACTAAAAAGCTCAAGGACCCCTCTACACAAATATTCAGAGACTTTGGATTTAGTTATTTACTTCTTTCAATTGTTTGTTTATTTTTGTTGGATTGTTGTATTTGGTACTCAAACTCGATGAGTTTACTCCAGTTACATTTATTATTGTAGTTATTTCCTATCATATGAGATTGGTGTGAATGGTGAATGTTTAATTATTCCTTAGCCTAGTTTTATATTAATTGAAAGAAAAAAATTTGACATCAACCTTTTTAAATATTAGGTGGTTAGTATTTAATAATAAAGTTTTCGACAGTGATGCATAATCTGAACCAATTGGATATTACTTTTTAATTTATTAAAGGACTGATCACCATGTATTTAATTAGGCGGGGTACCACATTACGGTGAACAAATTTTTCTCCTTTGAAGTTGGTAAAGAAATCCAAAGAAAAGAGGGAAAATGAAGTAAAGCAGAATCTCGGACCGGTTCGCCCCAGAACCCGGACTGGTTCTACCTTTAGTCGTGCTCTATAACCATTACAAAAATTAGTCACGCTTAAGCGCATGACAAATTACCAGAAACAGGATTTTTATTTTATCCTTATCTTTTAGCCCAAAGAGTTTTAGAGTTCAGGGACTCTTCTAAACAACTTATAACTAATATATATTCATATTAAGAGTCTTTTAACTTAGATTTAATTCATTATAAAGCTCCATAACAAGGAGGAACATCTAGGAGAAGAATTTATAAGTTTTGCACCTTTAATTCAAAAGCTTTTTCAGTTTTTCTTCAAGATTTGATTTTTTATTGCAAGTTTGTGTTCTTCAACCTTGGTAATCTTAAATTATGGTACTTTTATTATAGTTTCATGATGGTTTTAATTACATGCAACGTAGATAACATGTTCTTTATTAATCAAGTCATGTCCGACTAGGTTTTTAAAGGTTGGGATGCATGAACCCAACCCTAAATGGTTCGCATGGTTATAAAAATACATTCTTGGGCTAAATAAGAGATTAAAACGTGTCAGTTTGTTAATACAACGGTCATAGGACTTTTAACCTCATTTTCCTTAGGTGATCGGGGTGTTTAAGAGTGTAACGCACTTGTTAACCGTCTTGTCATGTATTTTATTTATCTTTTGATTATGTATGATGCGTATTTTATTCATTCATATATGTAATGCTTAAATAAATAAAGTCTTATTCAATTAAATATTTAATTCTAGACTAGTTTTGTGTCTGTTGAATTCATTAGGGGTTGGGGGATTATATTCCGACCTTATCTCCTTCGTAGATAATCTAGATAAGTTTACATTTTTTTTTAGTAGAATTACATAATCTTAAATCCATCATCTTTTACATTTTTTTCCTTCCCTAAATTTTAAGACTGTTTAATCCTAAATATCGTTCCCTTTGGATTCGATACCCAGACTAGCAATTATACTCCATAAGAGTGTAATTAAAGTTTAGTTTTTTTTTAATTGCAGTTGAAAGTCGATAACAAGGATTAGTGTATTTACACGGACGATCGGTTTTTGCCTCGATCAACAATCCCTTGTGCTTATTTTTTTAACTTTGTAGATACTAACAAAAATTTCAAACTTTGGGTTACGGAGCTTGTTATTACCCAAAGGTCAAAATATAAAGGCCTATACAAACTGCAGTAGGCCGTGAAATCTGTTCGTAAAGATGACCTAGAGAAGGCACAATCCTCTACCTTTCAGGAAGGTGAAAACCGTCTGTCGCAGCCCTTGAATTGGCAAAAGTGAATTTGGAAGCTACCACCAAGGTACAAAATGATGTCGAATAAAATTTTATCACGACTACAAAATTCATCCAGGCTATGGGGGTTGCTAGGCAAGCCACATCTTTTAAGAGTAAACTCAACCTTCTGCGGTAGAAATATGATCAGCTGGAGAAGAGCAGCACTTCAACACTCAAACAGAAAGACATCGATCACGTCGCAGCCTTAAAACAAGTGGAGGAGTCCCATGCCGCGGCCTTAACAAAAGAAAGGGATGATGTTGTAACCGTGTAAAAAAATCCAAGTAGTTCTTCATCACAAATAATAAGGCCTATCTCCACGGCATCCAGGAACTTAGGCACAGGCTGGTGAAAAACTTCCCCGAATCAAAAGAGTGGATCATGTCTTGGAAGTTGGGTGATGATGAGCACAATGAATGTGTGGCTGAGATTAGGGATGTTATGGAGAAGGGATCCAGGAAGATGGCTGAGGAAGTTATCGCAGCTGAATAGACAGAGACTACGGCCGAAGATGATGAAGAAGACCTTAAAGAGCACGTAGCCTCCTACTCTTTTTGGAACTTGATTGCATCCATAACTTGTAATTTTTGAAATTTTGTAATGGATTTAAACATCATCTTTTTCTAATCTTTATTTTATTGAATATTAAACATCATAACCATTAAGGGCTACGACCATTTTGGAAAGGCTACAACCCCTAATCATTATTTGGCTGCCATAGTTTGAATATTATTTCTCTCTGTCACGTTGAATGCTTAAATCTCTCTCTTCAGCAAGAATCTCCTTGGGATCTCTTTAAAATGACTTTAGCCTAAGAGGTCGCGACTCAAAATCTTTAATCTGTATTTCCATCTTGTAAACCCTAACTGTTGCGGCGAATAAATTCTTTATGAACCCTATCTCTTTGTAATAAAATTTGAATACCACAGATTTTCTCTGCCTCTGTACTCATTAGCTTTTTATAATACTTTAGACATTGGCTGCAGCCATATTGAGACTGGTTATGGTCATCTTTTGGACTCTCTAATGTGATAAGTCCATAACCACTTTGTATAATGGATGACCCTTCAGGCCGTGGAGTTTGATTTATACCTCCTTTCACAATCTTGAATAATTTGTTGTCTTTATTGTACTTGCATGCTCTTGTGAACTTGAGAATAGGTTGCGGCTAGTGAGACTGCCGCCTACATTTTTGATAAGAAATACAGGATTGTCCAAAGATGATCAAGTCTTTGGCCCCTTTGAATAGATGTAGGATTATACACAGACGATTAAGTCTTTGGCCCCTTTGAATAGATATAGGATTGTCAGCTGACGATTAAGTCTTTGGCCCCTTTGAATAGATATAGGATTGTCAGTTGAAGATTAAGTCTTTGGCCCCTTTGAATAGATATAGGATTGTCCGCAGATGATTAAGTCTTTGGCCCCTTTGGGTAGATATAGGATTGTCCGCAGAACATTAAGTATTTGGCCCCTTTAAATAGATATAGGATTGTCCACAGACGATTAAGTCTTTGGCCCCTTTGAATAGATAGAGGATTGTCCGCGGATGATTAAGTCTTTGGCCCCTTTGGGTAGATATAGGATTGTCCGCAGACAATTAAGTCTTTGGCCCCTTTGAATAGATATAGGATTGTTTGTAGACGATTAAGTCTTTGGCCCCTCTGAATAGATATAGGATTGTTCACATATGATTAAGTCTTTGGCCCCTTTGGGTAGATATAGGATTGTCTATAGACGATCCAGTCTTTGGCCCCTTTGAATAGATATAGGATTGTCCATAGAGGATTAAGTATTTGGCCCCTTTGGGTTATTATGAGGCCTCCCCAAGCTAGGTATTATGAAGCTTCCGTAAGATACAATCGAATATATATCTAGAAATCTTGGGCTGGATATTATGAGCCCTCGTGGCTAATTGAAGCATCCTGAAAGCTGAGAACCGACATTGTGAGCCCCCGTGTCTTTGCATTTTGTGCGACTGCCAACCAAGGCAATCTCCTCTACAGACCTTTCCTCCCGAAATAAGCAAATAATCTCAAGGATAATTGGTCATCATATTCCACTAAATATGTTTAAGACGAAGGCCTATCATTATATTTCTAAGTAAGAAAGAAAAGATTAATATATGATGAATAATTTACACTCATTCATGTTGATATATGTATATATTGACTTTAACAAAACACGAAGGTCTTTGAGATATAACTATAAAATCTTCACAAACGGAGTTCAAGAAGAGGAAAATATGAACAAATAGGCACTATGGTTGGAATCTAATAAGCAGCCTCCCAGTTATCTGTTGCACTCCTAAGCATCCTTCAGGAATCGCTGAAGCGCTCCCTTCCTGACAAGCCTTTCAATATCATTCTTTAGGGAATGCTAGTTGCTCGTCTCATGGTCATGATCGCTGTGGAAACTGCACCATTTGGCCCAATCCCTCTTATGAGAAGGGGACCTAAACTTCTTGGGACAACGGAGAAATTTATATTATTTGATGAGCTAAAAAATGTCTTCAATTTAGTAAATTAGCGGGTGTAGGTATCATAGCCTCTTTCTGGTTTAAGCTGGCCCAGCTTCCTCTTTTGAACTTTAGCAGCTGTCATCATTGTTGTTAGACCTGCAGCTTCTACTATTACGGCTTGTGTTGAGGTGAAGTACACGGCCTCCAGTGTTAGTACCCTCTGCGTCAGGAAGTTAACATGTTCCTGAAGTGTGGATTGACAGTCATACAGGTGATCAATGTATCTCAACAACTGGGCGACTTCTTCACTCTGCTCTGTACTTGTCTTTGAGGTTCCCTCCATGGGCTACGTTATGTTAGTATTTTTTAGAAATATATGCTCTCAGATGAACTAAACAGTGGTTAGAAAACCAAGGACTGCAGTAAATAAGCTAAGTATAATAACAAGAATGCAGAATTTTGATAATCTACAAAGTTATACTGCTGCGATCATGGGCCGTTGAACACACGAAGTTACTACCGCGACCTTCCCAAAGGGAAATTCACTAGAGCTAAATCTGGGGACAATTCGCCACAAGCCTGTCCACCATTTGGTGAACTAAAATATAAGCCAACTCCAATTGAAGGGTTGTATCCTAAAGGCAATTTGGTTGTCAGGCTGCATCCTGCTTGTGGTAGTGGAGGGTGTGAACCCAAGAATAAGGCCAAGACCTGAGATCAATTCATAGAATATACATAGTGTGCCTACTAGGAATTTACTAATGGCAAAGCAACCTGTAGGTGTGAAAGAACCAACTTGGTAATAAAACCTAGGTCATAGGCGTAAAAGATAGAAATAAGTTAATAGAACTCTTCCCTAGTTACCCACATTTAGGAGGCCACCGCCCTTCGTGTTTTTCAACACTAAATAGGTAAGGTAACATAACCGGGGTATATATAATAGATCTATAGTTATAAAAAGTAAGACCATTAAAAAGATCTGAAAAAGAATAATCCCCTCACCGTTATGTACACAAATGTAAGGGCTCAATAACCAAAATGTCACCCAAGGGATTACGACCCAGAGGTCCCCGTAGATGAAATACGGCACTTGGAACCCTAAATAATAAGAAACAAGATAGAAATACCTCATTCCTATAGACGGCTCCAGATTGATGATACCAAAAATCGGACACAAGTCGCTCTCGTACATCATATTAAGTATAAAATAAATGTGGAGCATGCAATAAGGAAAAGAACACAGAATATAGAGTGGTTTGGCTATAAAAATTAGCCTACATCCACTTTGGTTCTTCACTCTCATTATGTATGTAGTGTGTACAAGTTTACAATGCCTTAAGAGGCGTACAAGAGAGAGAATAGAAGAGAATACATGTAAATGGATAGATAAACAACCAAGGATGAGACCTGCTAAGGGTCAATCCTACTGCGACTGCGGAGAATAGAAGCCCCCGGGTGTGGTAGTATCTAGAAAGAGAGAGCTAGGAGTTTGTCAAGGCTTTGAAAAATGTAGAATTCTATTTACTAGATTATTAACTAAAAGTTGAAGTTTAAGTAAACTCCGGAGTATGACGCTTTGAACAAAACTCTTTTCAGAAATCTACATAAGATGTGTATAACAAATTCTAAATATGGACGATGGATTTAATAGTTTAATTACCTAAATATTTTAAATAAAACCTATGTTTAGTCTTTAATGTGATATCAAGCAGTAAAGTTTTTAAGAACCATTCGAGCAAATTAACTCACAATTTTTTAACGTGGTGAAACCCAAAATTAGGGGAAATCTCCACGGTGACCTCTATACCAGAAAAGAAAAAAAATCCCCTAAAACAATCACCAGTTACATCACTAAGCATGCGTTATCAAGATCCATAAATAGTACCTACATGAGTTATCCACTCTCAAAGGTAGTATCTAACTAGCTTTGATCTCCCTCCAACAGCTTCCTTGCCTTTTTCTTGTCCACTGTTTGTAGCAGCTCAACAAACAATATATATCTCTCAATGAACCACAACCTTTAACTGAATATGTGAGAGTGAAATAGTCATTATGATGTGGTTTGCACTACATGCAAGAATGAAACTCAATTTGCAAAATAGTTATACAAACAATTTCTATGAATTACAGAGATTCTGTATGAGATGAAATGGATCTCAAATACGTTTTGAAGTATATACTTCAACAACCTTTCAGATCTGAAGGATAACCTTTCTGAAAATTATATCAAGACTGTTTCAAAATCTTATTTATGTTCAAACTAATTTCATAAAATATGAAATAATATTTTGAAACAAAATCATTTTAAAATCTGATACTATATAAACTCAAAAGTCCATTTTTCAAATTTATTTTAAATCAAAAGAGTGGATCAGAAGAACACAACAATAACAGTAAGATCCAATAGAAACTAAAGTATAAGAACCTAACGATAGTATGTGCAATGTTCTCTATAGAAAACCCCAAAATTTTTAGAAAGAAATTTGAGTTTTTCTCACAGTAAGGTTCCTAGAGAGGTATACAATCGAAGAGGTCTTCAAAAGCATATGAACACACAAACTAAACTTCTTAGAAACCCTACAGTCTAACTCTCAGTTTTTGGTTTTAGGATTTTGGAAAGAATACTGGTTTTGGGTTGGGTGTTTTGTATTTGGACAAAACGTTTGAGGTTTAATCTTCGAACTGTTTTGGTTTTCTCTCCTATCTCTCTTCTTATTTCTTTTCTCCCCTTTCTCTCTTCTCTATCTTCTCTCTGTATTTTCTCTCAAAGGAAACGACGTCTAAAAAACACAAACTTCTCAAATGCAGACCCTAAGGATCTTTTTATACTGGGCAACGAAAGATCGAGAAGACTGAACCAAATCAAGGGTTGGGATCAAATTTGACCATTTGACTTCTCATCCAAGGGTTAATAGAAAATGGTTGTTCATGTAGTCAATGATTGGTTATTATTAGAGTCACAAGGATTGAGAAATACAACATGTCGACCGTCGATGAATTCAAGCTAAGGGCTACGATTTAATCTCTTATCTAAGACTAAAAAAAATACAAATTACACTGTCACATAACCAACACGTGTATGGCCTGGACGAAACAAGCAATGCGTGTTTTGTGATTTTAACAAATTCAATTTGCATCCCCTGAATTCTCTAGCGATTTTATTTTCTACCCAGAACTAATTTTACGAAGAAATAATATTCTAGTTTTAACCACAACACTTTAAAAACATAATTTTAATTATTTCAAAAATCATTTTAAATGTTTTTAAAATGTTAGAAAAAATTCCTAAAAATTATTTAAACCCTTATGCACACATATTAACACTATATGCAGTGAATGTGTCCTAATTGTGTGTTCATGAGATCAAGGATACTTCCCTTTGGTAGATTATTGTATTTTTTGGACTGGATTTCCTTATTAAATCTTAGATACTTTAAGAGAGTATAACTCTTTAAAATTCTAACCTATTATATCTCAATATCCAAACTAGTTGGAACTCCTATATGACACAGACTCAAGTAAGTCAACCATAAAGTGTGTTCTCAATCTCCCTCTTTAGATATTAGAGATAAAATTCCCTTGAGTAATTGGCCATCCCCTACAATCTTCGCGACAGAGAGAGGAGAAGAAGAGGGAGGGTGTCTCCCCTTGTTCTCGAGAGGATCTTGGTCCCGCGCATCCCTCTCGGGAGCGCTTAGATCGGCGTCGGTGATGAGGTGAAAATGTAGAGAGATGGAGTCGCCAGTGTATTTTACTCAAAACAGAAAAAAGAAAAAAGGGAGACGTCCCGAAGGACAGCATCCAAAGACATATCGATACATACAAAAGTAAAATGATTCAAAAAGGGTCCAGAGGCTAAGTTACGAAATGGGAAGGTGTTAGGCACCCATTCCGCCCTTACGATCTCTCATGGGTTATTGTTATTTTCCTTTATTTCCTAGTGATATGTATGCATGTGTATATGTAGCGGTGATAAGAATCATCAACTTGTATCATGGAAGAGATAAACCAAGTCATCCGTAGGAATGTTCTTAAAAGTAAGATTATAAAATAGGATTTATGCGATTATCCTAGCGTCGATCATTATAAGGGAATGATAACGCATGTGGGATAATACGCCATCAAGAACAAATATATATATAGAGAGAGAGAGAGAGTTTAAGAGAGTTAAGTTTTAAATAATATAGAAAAAAGAAAAAAGTAGGAAAAGGACTCGAGTCTCGGGTTTTACCCTGAGACACCTACGTAGCCAATAGAGGCATCAAAGTCCACATAGTTCGTATGCAAAATGAGGGTTGGGGTTTATCCCATAAATCCAATCGGGTACTTCTCTTATATGTGTGTGTGTGTGTGTGTGTGTGTGTGTAAAAAAGTGTTTTAGTTGTGAGAAAAGTGCGAGAATTCCCGTTCGGAATTTATGAGCAAACCCTCTTTTTCTTATTTTTTGGGTTTTATTTATATGAAAATAAGAGATGTCCAATACGGGGTGAACCATTGAAAAGATACTTCAGAGACCTTCGGAAGTCTTTTGGACTACTCTTAGGTCCGGGAGTTAACTTTGGGTTAAATGTGGCTCGGAAGCGTTTGTCGGTCCTTTGGACGGGGAATCGTCGGACGCAAACGGGTCCTTTGTTGGCATGGTAAGTCATAATTGCGCATGGGTAGGACCGTTGAAAAGGTTAGAAGATTTAATTTGACATTCCAAAGAGTTTGACTAAGTTCGGGGAGTTGATTTTGGCCAACCGGGGCCTGGAAGCGCTCGGTGACCTTTCTGAGTAAAATGGATCGTTCGTTTGTACCGTAAGTCAGAAACACGCACGGGCGGACCGTTGGAAAGGGGTTTCAGTGTCCTTCAAAGATTCATTCAATCTATATTGAGATGAAGAGATGACTTTGGTCAAACAGAGCCTGGGAACGTCTGGTGACCTCCTGATCAAGTTTCGAGGGAAAATGGGTCGTTCGTCCGCATCGTAAGTCAGAATCGCGAATGGGGTGGACCGTTGGAAAGAGATTTCAGTTACCTTCAAAGATTCATTTAGACTCGATTGAGCTGAAGAGTTTAACTTTTGGTCAAACGGAGCCTGGGAGTGTCTGATGGCCTTTAGGTCAGTACCCGGGGTATGACTTAGGTTTGTAATGATGAAAGGAGGTGCTAGAGACCTAAGGAGAGGATGGGGGTATTAAAATGGGGTGTCTACAAGTAACATGTACTCGTGGGTAAAAATATAAAATCCAAAATTTTCTATACAAAGTATTTAACTACCCTTTCCCATCCTAGAACCAAAAATAAGAGAAAATAAAATACATTACTCAACTAAAATACAGGACAATACCCTAAATAATTACAACAAGCTATATTGTTGGGTCTGAAAAGATGCCTGAAAAAAATATGAACACTTCAAATGGCATATTAGTCAAATTAGTTTTAAGATAAATGATGAAATCGAAAGCCATATACTCAAGTTCCTCTCCTCCAATTTTGGTCAAATAGATAACGGGGTAAAAAATAAAGATAGAGAATTACGAAAACAATGAATCCAACACAAACAATATCATAAGCAAGGGCAGATTCAAGGAGCTCCTACATTAAACAAATTGTTGGAGGCATTTTTTGTCATTTGAGAAACGACTATGCCCTAAATCCTCAAAAACCAGTTATTAGTGAGAAACTATCAAGGTTATGACAATTTGGGTGAAAGGAACTATGTAAGAAATATCATACCTATGGCCTTCCTAAGGAACTCAAATTTAATATTATCCAAAGGTTTTGTAAACAGGTCAGCTAACTATTTCTCAATATTTAGATATTCAATATCAATCTCTTTGTATTCTACAAGATCACGAATAAAGTGATGTCTAATCTTTATGTGCTTAGTTCATGAGCGATGGATTGGATTTTTAGATATATTTATGGCACTCTCGTAATTGCAATACATGGTCAATTTATTTTCAGCAATACCATATTCACTAAGCATCTGCTTGATCCATAATAGTTGGGCACAACAACTACCCGCTGCAATGTACTCGAACTCTACCGTAGATAGTGATATGAAGTTTTGTTTCTTACTAGTCCAACCTACGAGGTTATTACATCATAATAACAAGCGCCAGACCTACTTTTACTATCGTCTGAACATCCTGCCCAATCGGCATCAGTGTATCCGACAATGGAACTAGTGGTGTCTTTTGTATACCAAATTCCGAAATTTAATGTACCCTTCATACTTAATAATTCTTTTAACGCACAGTATGTGTGTTTCTTTAGGCGTACATTGGTATCTAGCACAAATACACATAGCAAAGGAAATGTCGGGTCTAGAAATAGTAAGGTATAACAAACTAGCTATCATATTTCTGTATAAATTCGGGTCGACATCTTTCCCATGTTCTTCTTTAGATAATTTCATTGGCGTGCTCATGGGTGTACGTGCTGGTTTAGAGTTATCTAGCCCAAATTTTTTAACAAGATCAGCAGCATGTTTTCATTGGATAATGAATAATCCATCACTAAATTGTTTCGCTTGTAATCCTGGGAAATATTGTAATTAACCCATTACTGACATTTGAAACTCGGCATGCATGATATCGAAAAAATATTTTACTTGATTTGAACAAGTCGATCCAAATATGATATCATCAATGTAAACTTGGGAAATCAAGACATATTTATCTGTCTTCCTAACGAATAAGGCTGGATCGTTTCCTCCACAAATAAATCCATTCAAGACTAAAAAGGTGGATATGCGCTCATACTAAGCTCTCGGTGCTTGTTTTAAACTGTATAAGGTTATCTTAAGTCTAAAAATGTGATTGGGATATGTGGGATCTATAAAGCCTTTGGGTTATTCTGCGTATGCCTCCTCATTTAAAATTCCATTTAAAAATGCGAACTTAGCATCCATTTGGAAAAGTTTAAATTGTAAATGACATGATATGGCAAGGAGGAGACGAACTCACTCAAGATGAGTAATAGGGGAAAAGGATTCGTCAAAGTCAATTCCTTTTATATGGCAGTAACCTTGTGCTACCAACCTAGCTTTATTGATAATGACCTCCCCATTTTCACCAGTTTTGTTTTTAAAAATCTAGCGCATACCGATAATCTTCTTATCTTTTGGTCTAAGAATAAGATACCATACATCGTGACTTTAAAACTGAACGAGTTATTCTTGTATAGCGTTGACCCATAATGACTCACAAAGGGCATCGTTTACATTTTTGGTTCTACAAGAAAAACGAAGCAGGCAAATTTAGTCACTTTTTAAAGTTGGGATCTTGTTCTAACAGGCTCAGAAGGATTACCAATAATATTTTCAATAGGAAGGTATTTAGAAACCCAAGTTATTACAGAAGGACTTTCAAGTTGCGGTGAATCAGTTATCTCGGAGAGTCAGGAGTAAACTAGTGTCTTCCTCATCCAGGACCACTAATTAACTGGAGCTAGTCTCAGCACTCGTACCATTAACAATTACATTAAATGATTCCATTATGACTTTGGTTCGATAATTAAACACTCGATAAGCCCTACTTGTTTGAGAGTAACCTAAAAATATTCCTTTCTCTCCTCGAGTGTCAAATTTTGAAAGATTTTCTCGATCTTTACAGACATAACATACACGATTGAAGGTTTTGAAATATTTCAATTTAGGCTTTTTGTTAGTTCATTATATGTTTGTTTGGAATTTTTCCTGAGGTATACACAATTAATGATATGACACGTAGTCTACACAGCTGCAGCCCAAAAGTATTTTGGCAGGCTTTTTGCGTGTAACGTTACCCTAGCCATCTCTTGTAAGTTCATATTCTTACGTCGAGAAATTCCATTCTGCTGAGGTGTTTTTGGAGCACTAAACTCATGTTTATATCCATCGCCTATAAAGTATTCTGTAACACCTGAGTCTTTGAACTCTCCACCTTTGTCACTTCTGATACGACATACTTGGGTGTCCTTCTCGTTCTCAATTTTAAAAGAATTTTTAAGAACTCACTGAAGGTATCGGATTTATTTTTCATGAATGCTACCCAAGTATATCATGTGAAATCATCCATAATAACTAATATATAACTGTTACCACAGAAGATGACAGTTCTAGAAGGAACCATAAGGTCCATGTGTAATAGTTCCAAAGGTTTTGAAGTTAAAATGTCTTTGACTTTTTTGTAACCCTTCTTGGCAAGGACCATAAACAGGATTAAAAGAATTTTTAATTTTTGGCAATCCTCAAACTATTTCTTAAGAACTTAACCTAAGAAGATTATCAAAATTTGTATGTCCCAATCAATTGTGCCATAGATCAGCATCATATACTATAGCAACTTGACAAGATTTAGACTTGGGAATTACTGTGTAACTATTATCCTCAGTTCGGTTTCCTATTGAAATACAGTTACCCCTTTTATTAAGAATTTTATAATGAATATTTGAAAAGGTATCTGTGTGATTGGAATAACAAAATTGAGATATGCTAAGCAGGTTAGCCTTAAGACCCATAACTTATAGAACATTATTTAGATTGGGGAGCCTTTCCACGCACAATGTTCCCTTGCCTATGATCTAGGATGAAATACCATCGTCAAACACGACACTACCCTCTAAGGAAGTCAGTCTTATTTATCAATTTGATTTTGTCTCCAGTCATATGTTTAGAACATTCGGAGTCTAAGTACCATCCAGATGAAGTGTGTTGTGCTTTAAAAGAAGTTATTACAATATTGCACTTGAGCTGGGGTATCAAATCATCTTTTCTCATCCAAATAGGCCTGGTTTTTAAATTTTTATTAGCTTGGATTTAGAAAAGGTTTGTTGGGTATTTCTAAATGGTTTCTTGTTAGTTTTAGATCCTCTATTTTTCTTTTTATAGTTAAATTTATGTGTGGTCCTCTTTAGGAGAACATAAGTGTTCCTACTCTTCCTAGAATAGTTGAAATTTTAAAAAGTAGGTGTGTACAGTCTCTTTTGAAAACATTCAGCAATGGTGTGTCCATAAACATCATCGTACAAATAGTACTGGTGGGTGGAAGACTTGACTTTATTACTAAAGTCTTTATATATAGGTTTGGCCCTTTTTTGTATCGTTGTTCAAGTGTGATTAGGCTTGAGTTTCTGATGTTAGTCTTTAATAGTTGGACAAACATACTTAGAGGGACACTTAGACTTAGGTTGTTGATTATATTGTCCTTGCATTGCCTTAGAGACATTAGTTCTACACTCTTCTTTTGAAGTGTTTTGACAAATCTGGCCTTGTTTAACAAAAAATACGTTTTTAGGAGAAACCGTCGTTTTACTGGTAATAACCTTTTCACCGTAACCTAAGCCAGATCTATCTTCAAAATGAAACTTACTTCCTTCAACAATTTCTTTGTAGGACTTTGCTTGGGTTTTAAAGTGTAAGAATTTTTTAAACTGGTTTCAAACTTTTTTCTTTGATTCTTCTAATTCAACTAGATTTTCCTTATATCTTTCCTCAAAAACAAATTTTCTCTCAGTCAAATCTTTTATTTTTAAGACAAACTCTTTAACTTCTGTCTCATGGGCAACACATTGATCTATATAATCCTCAATATTCTTTGTAATGATCTGGTTAAGTAAGTCAATTCTTTCAGTTAAAAGCTTCACCATTTTATCAAGTCGGGCAGTTTTCTTAAGCATTTTTGTGTATAGCTCTTGAAGATCTGGAAGATCATCATCAGACTCACTAAGTGCATCGTGTGTTGTGTCCCCTATATCGTTACTTTTCTCAATGGAACTCACACACAGGTTCAATTCGTCGATAATGTTCTCAAGCTGACACACTCGTATACTAGCATTATCAGGTTTATTTTCATTATCAACAGACATAATACTATCACTAGTAGGCATAACGGCAGTATCAAGAGGCAACACAGAATCATGAGTAGGCAAGCATGCAACATCATTATTGTACATAATTTTTGCAAAAAAGGAAATGCATTAATCATCACATTGGATTAACCCAATATCATCTTCGTCGAATTCACTAGAGTCTTCCCAAGTCTTACACATGTTTACTATATTATTGTTGTTCAATTTGGTTTTACATCTATTAGCATAATGTCCCATTTTCCCATATCTATGACACTTCACATCTTTCAGGTCAGTGTTGGGTCTATTATTGTTATTGGACTATTTGTCGTAGTGTCTTTCATGAGGTCTGTGATTTTTATGACCTTGTCAACCTTGTTTAGAGGCTACTGCATTTCTAAATTTGATTATCTTTTAAAATTGTTTTCTCATGAGAGTTGTTTGGTTATTAAGGTGATCTAAGTCACAGTCGTCATTTAGGTCAAGGTCAAAGTCTAATGGACTCATTTTGGGAACAGACATTTGTGATGAAAACACAACATTAGAACCAGTTGGTCTCTTATTTTGGGCAATTACTTCTTATATTCTAACACCATTTCAACAGTCCTTAATTTAGTGCTAAGCAGTTGCGGAGCTAGTTTTGGGTCATATATTTCTTCTATAGTGTATCTATTATTGTCAAATTTGGCCGGTAATGACTTGAGTACCTTTTGGGCAATCTCTTTCCTATCATAGATAATACCATTAGCATGGAATTTTGTGATAATATTAGTTAATTTTATATAAAAGTCATCAAAAGATTCGTTATCGTCCATATTCAATGTGTTATATTAGTGGACAAGCATTTGGGTTTTTCTAGCCTTAACACGTTCATCACCCTCATAGGCGGTGACTAGTGTATCCCAGGCTTCTTTAGAAGTAGAGTAGATAGATATACTTTTAAATTCACGCGCGTTAATGGACATAAAGATAGCATTCTTTACCTTATTATTATCCAGAGACATTTTCTTCTCTTCTTTAGTGAATTCGCTAGGACTTTTCTTAAATCTTATAGGATTGGATTCAGAATAAGGCTTAATAGGATGTGTGTAACTATTTTTAATCATATCCCATACATCATCACCAAGAGTTCCTTGAATGAACGTAATCATTTGTACTTTCTAGTACGAAAATTTGTACCCATCAAAGAGAGATGGACGCGAGAGGTTACCTAACTTCTGAAATATTTCATCCATTTTTAGAACTAAGATTTTAAAAATAGTTTTTAGAGTCTCAGGATCAAAAAAAAGATTTTGATTAACCCGCTCTCATACCACTTCAAAATGTAGAATTTTGTTTACTAGATTATTAACTAAAAGTTTAAGTAAACTCTGAAGTATGACTCTTTGAACAAAACTCTTTTAAAAAATCTACACAAGATGTGTATAACAAATTCTAAATATAGATGATGGATTTAATAGTTTGTTTACCAAGTTTTTTTAAAATAAAACCAGTATTAAGTCTTTAATGTGAAACCAAGCAGTAAATTAGTTAAGAACCATTTAAGCAAATTGACATAAGATTTTTTAACAGGGTAAAACCCCAAACTAAGGAAAACCTCCACGGTGACCTCTACACCACAAAAGAAAAAAAAATCCACTAAAACAAGCACAAGTTACAAATTATAGCACTAAGCATTCGTCATCAAGATCCTAAGTCTATGTTCAGAAATAGTACCTACACGAGTTATCCATTTTCAAAGGTAGCATCTGAGTTATCTTGCTCCAGTAGCTTCCTTGCCTTTTCCTTGTTCACTGATTTTTGCAGCTCAACCAACAATATATCTCTCAATGAACTATAACTTTTAAGTGATCGTGTGAGAGTGAAATAGTGACTGTGATGTGATTTACATTACATGCAAGAATGCAACTCACTTCGCTCAATAGTTATACAAAAAAGTCCTATGAATTACAGAGATTATATATGTTATGCAATGGATCTCAAATATGTTTTGAAGAACGGACTTCAACAACTTTTCAGATCTGAAGGATAACCTTTCTGAAAATTATATCAAGACGCTTTAAAAATCTTATTTATATTTAAACTAATTTCACAAATTGACAAATCGTATTTTGAAAAAAATTATTTTCAGATCTGATACTATGTAAACTCAAAAGTCCATTTTTCAAATTTATTTGAAATCAAAAGAGTGGATCTGAAGAATACAACAATAACAATAAGATCCAAGAGAAGCAGAAGTAAAAGAACCTAATGATACTATATGTAATGTTCTCTATAAAAAAAACCAAAATTTCTAAAAAGAAATTCGAGTTTTTCTCAGATTAAGGTTCCTAGAGAGATATACGATTTAAGAGGTCTTCAAAAGTGTATGAACGCACAAACTCAACTTCTCAGAAACCCTAAAGTCTAACTCTCATCTTTGGGTTTTTTGATTTTGCAAAGTATACCGATTTTGGGTTTGGTGTTTTGTATTTGGACAAAACGTTTGAGGTTTTATCTTCGAACTGTTTTGGTTTTCTGTCCTCTCTCTCTCTTTTTCTTTATTTTCTCCCCTTTCTCACTTCTCTATCTTCTTTTAGTATTTTCTCTTAAAGGAGATGAAATCTCAAAAACAAAAACGTCTCAAATGAAAATCCTAAGGCTCTTTTTATATTGGGAAACGAAGGATCGGGAAAGCTGAACAAAATCAAGGGTTGGGATCGAATTTGACCATTTGACTTCTCATCCAAGGGTTGATAGAAAGCGGTTGTTTATGCAGTCGATGATTGGTTGTTATTAGAGTCACAAGGATTGAGAAATACAACCTGTAAACCGTCGATGAATTCGAACTAAGGGCTACGATTTAATCTCTTATCTAAGACTTAAAAAAACATAAATCGCACCATCACATAACCAACACGTGTATGGCTTGGATGAAACAAGAAACATGTGTTTTATGATTTTAACAAATCCAATTTGCATCCCCTGAATTCTCCAACAGTTTTGTTTTCTACGCAGGACTAATTTTAGGAAGAAATAATATTCCAGTTTTAACCACAACACTTTTAAAACATAATTTTAAGTATTTCAAAAAAACACTTTTAAAATAGTTTGTGTGAAAGGAACTACGTAAGAACTATCATACCTATGGACTTCTCAAGGAACCCAAATCTAATATTATCCAAAGGTTTTGTAAATAGGTCAGTTACCTGTTTCTTAATTTTTAGATATTCAATATCAAGCTCTTTGGATTTTACAAGATGACGAATAAAATGATGTCTAATCTTTATGTGCTTAGTTCATAAGTGTTGGACCGAACTTTTAGATATATTTATGGCACTCTAGTAATTATAATACATGGTTAATTTATTTTTGGCAATACCATAATCACTAAGCATCTGCATAATCCATAATAGTTGGGCGCAACAACTACCCACTGCAATGTACTCGGACTCTACCGTAGACAGTGATATGCAGTTTCTTTCTTACTACTCCAACCTACGAGGTTATTGCCTACATAATAATAATAGGCACCAGACGTACTTTTACTATCGTCTGAACATCCTGCCTAATTGGCATCAGTGTATCCGACAATGGAACAAGTGGTGTCCTTTGTATACCAAATTTTAAAATTTAATGTACCCTTAACATACTTAATAATTCTTTTAACGCACAATAGGTGGGCTTCTTTAGGCGTACATTGGTATCTAGCATAAATACACATAGCGGAAGAATTTTTGGGTCTAGACGCAGTAAGGTATAATAAACTAGCTATCATACTTCTATATAAGGTCGGGTCTACGTCTTTCCCACGTTCTTCAGATAATTTCATTGACGTGCTCATGGGTGTACGTGCTAGTTTAGAGTTATCTAGCCCAAATTTTTAACAAGATCAACGGTATATTTTTATTGGGTTATAAATAATCCATCACTAAATTGTTTCACTTGTAATCCTAGGAAATATTATAATTCACCCATTACTAACATTTGAAACTCGGCACGCATGATATTGGAAAAATCGTTACTTGATTTGAACAAGTCGATCCAAATATTTAATCATCAACGTAAACTTGGGCAACCAAGACATATTTATCTGTCTTCCTAACTAATGAGGTTGGATCGTTTCCTCCACAAATAAATCCATTCGAGACCAAAAAGGTGGATAGGCACTCATACCACGCTCTCGGAGCTTATTTCAAATCGTATAAGGTTATCTTAAGTCTATAAATGTAATCAGGATATATGAGATCTATAAAGCCTTTGGGTTGTTCTACGTATACCTCCTCAGTTAAAATTCCACTTAAAAATGTGGACTTAACATCCATTTGGACAAGTTTAATTTGTAAATGACATGATATGGCAAGAAGGAGACGAACTGACTCAAGACGAGTAACAGGGGAAAAGGTTTCGGCAAAGTCAATTCATTCTATTTGAGAGTAACCTTGTGCTACTAACCTAGCTTTATTTCTAACGACCTCTCCATTTTCATCAGTTTTGTTTTCAAAAATTATGTGTGTTCCGATAACCTTCTTATCTTTTAGGCTAAGAAAAAGATACCATGTATTGTGACATTGAAACTGGACAAGTTCTTCTTACATAGCGTTGATCCCGAATGATTCATAAAGGGCATCGTTTAAATTTTTTGGTTCTACAAGAGAAACGAAGCATGCCAATTTATCCACTTTTTGAAGCTGGGATCTTGTTCTAATAGGCTCATAATGATTAGCAATAATATTTTCAATAGGATGGTCTTTAGAAACCCAAGTTGGTATAAAAGAACTCTCAGGTGGCAGTGAATCATTTATCTCTAAAGAGTCCAGAGTAAAACTAGTTTCTTCCTCATCCAGGACCACAGTTTGACTGGAACTACTCTCAGCACTCATATCATTAACAATTACATTAAATGATTCCATTATGACTTTGGTTAGACAATTAAACACTCGATAAGGCCTACTTGTTTGAGAGCAACCTAAAAAGATTCCTTTCTCTCCTCGGGTGTCAAATTTTGAAATATTTTCTCTATCTTTACAGACATAGCATTCACTACCGAAGCTTTTGAAATATTTCAAGTTAGGATTTTTGTGGTACCAAAGTTCATAAGATGTTTGTTTGGAATTTTTCCAGAGGTATACACGATTATTGACATGACATATAGTCCTCATAGCTTCAGCCCAAAAGCATTTTGGCAGGCTTTTTACGTCTAACATTACCCTAGCCATCTCTTATAAGATCCTATTCTTACGTTCAGTAATTCCATTCTACTAAGGTTTTTTTAGCACTAAACTCGTGTCTATATCGATTGCATATACAATATTCTGTAACACCTGAGTCTTTGAACTCTCCACCTCCATCACTTTTGATGCGACATACTTGGGTGTCCTTCTCGTTCTCAATTTTTAAAAGAATTTTTAAGAACTCACGGAAGGTGTCGGATTTATTTTTTATGAATACAACCCAAGTGTATCATGTGAAATCATCCATAATAACTAATATATAACTGTTACCATGGAAGCTGACAGTTCTAGATGGACCCATAAGGTCCATGTGGATTAGTTCCATAGGTTTTGAAGTTAAAATGCCTTTGACTTTTTTTATGAGCAGATTTACTTAACTCCCCTTCTTGGTAAGGACTGCAAATAGGATTAAAAGAACTTTTAATTTTTGGCAATTCTCTAACTATTTCTTAGGAACTTAACCTACGAAGATTATAAAAATTTGTATGCCCCAATCGATTATGCCATAGATCAGCATCATCTAATCTGGCAACTTGACAAGATTCAGACTTGGGAATTACTGTGTAACAATTATCCTCAGTTCTTATTCCTGTTGAAATAGAGTTACCCGTTTTATTAAGAACTTTACAATCAGTTTTTGAAAAGGTAATTGTGTGATTGGAATCACAAAATTGAGATATGCTAAGCAGGTTAGCCTTAAGACTTAGCTAATAGAGACATCATTTAGATTGGGGAGGGAATCTATGCACAATGTTCCCTTACCTATGCTCTGGGATGAAACACCATTGCCAAACATGACACTACCTCCAAGGAAGTCTGTCTTGTTTGTCAATTTGATTTCGTCTCCAGCTGACGTGACCACAAATGTGTTCTAGTGTTCGTGCTATCTAGGCTCAAGTGAAAGCCTGTCGCTCAAGTAATAATCCCGGTAAGTCGGGGTCGAATCCTCGGGGAAATAGGAAGAGAAAATCGTAATGACGTTTGGAAAGATGGAGAATCCTAACTTGACTCTAAAAGAAAAGAAAAGAAAAGAAAAGATGCTTTGAATGGGAGATTTACTACAACTAAATGCGTATTTAACTTAAGGACTGACTAAGCTAAGCACCAATGCAATGCGAATGAGATAATTAACCTAAGAGTTTGGCAAGTGATTAACAAACTTAACTACAAATGAGAACAAGAAGTTGGGTTACAATCCCCCACACCCTAGCAATTCACCTTATAGGATACTAGATTTCGGAATTAGAATCTGAAAAAGGACCCGGACTTTATTAATCCCAAGCATTACGTATATGACGGAACGTAACCCGCATCATACGAAATCAAAGGGAAGAATAAAGCGGTGTCACATTAACTAACACGCGCATCGCACTCTTAAGAATCCTGGTTGCCGAGGGAAAATGAGATCAAAAGTTCTACGATTGTTGTCATAGTTACGCAATACGATTCTCTTAAGATTCAATTCAAAAATTTATTTCCAATTATGATAAATTACATTGGGTGGGGTTCATGCGTCCCGGCCCTTAAAAGATTAGCCAGGTATGATTAAATGAAGAAAAACATCAATTTAAGAATTTAAAGAAATCATGATTGGCAAGAACAATTTTTAATTTGAGATAGCAACTACGAATTGAGAATTAATTAACTAAGTAAGGGAGAGATTAAGTTAAATGAAATGAAATTACTTACATATACTAAATCTGGAAATCAAATTTGAATCCTGCAACCAATCTTCAAAACTAGCATTTGTAACTAGGTGAGAGATCCTTCTCTCTCTAAAAACTAAATTAAAAATTGTCAATGTTCGAACTCCCTTGTCTAACAATAACTAGAAATTAAATATATCACGAAAAATTTAGAGTTGTAGCTGAATCAAACTCTAAAATTGGAACAGAAAATCAGGATCTATCTTTGGCGGAGTGGTCCGTCGGGTGAGCTTGGTTTGGTCCGATTCCAAATCCGGATCGATCCTTTTTTGTTGAAAATAGGATCGGACTGTTATGCAAATTTTTCAGTACGATGATAGGAATCCGGATCGGTCCTATTTTATGGGAAATAGGAGCGGTCCGTGTTATGATTTTGTCCAGTGAGTTCTAACGGTCCGGATCGGACCCTTTTTGTTCTAAATAGGATCGGTCTGGTCTTCAAAATCAATTTCTCTTCAATTTCTCCTGATTTTATCTTCATTATGTCTCATCTTTAGAACCTCGTAACTTCTGCCCCGGAACTCAGAATTGGACGTCGTTTCTGCCTACGTGCTTGCGGACTCGATGTCTTCAACTTTCATTTTGGGTTCTCGTCCAAATTCCTTATAGAAATTATGCTTTTTCCCTTTTGACTTTTCTTCCTTGATTCATTCTTTTGCTTTGACTTTTTCCTCTCTTTACTTAGTAATAAATACCTGTAAATATCACGAAAAAGGCACAAAACTCGAGATACTATGTAAAGAGGTCAATAGCATATAAATGAGATAAATCAAGATGAATTATATTATTCGAGGCGATAAAAATCCCTAAATTAAGGGGATAAATTCGGAAGAATTTACGCCTAATCAAACCCCCCTAACTTAGAACTTTGCATGTCCCGAGCAATGTAAAAGAATCCAACTAAGGCTCAACTTGCGAGATTCATTTTATTAGGATAGAGTACCACTTTTGTGGGCAAGCGATTGTATTTAGCATATGCAACAAGCCTTTAAACCCCTAGGTTACCGTAGTAGGACGAGTGGTGTCTCGTGAGGGTTTGCAGTGAATATACCTACAAAATTCATTTTTCTATACTCAAGAAATTTAAAATACTTAAAAATTATTCGATTTAAATTTCTCGAAAAATAATCACCCTATATTTGTATTCGTAAGTCTCAATTTATCGTGCGCGTGTGTGAAGCCAAAATCAAACTACAGATATCCACCGATTGATCATTCCGTTACTTTCCAAAAATTCTCTTTGATTCAATTTCTCACGGGATACTCTCGCAAATGAATCACTCAGAATGTGGCTATTTCTCTCGGTGTGCGTGATATAAGGAGCAAATGTAATGAAATGAAAATTCACGCACACCATCAGAAAAGAACTATTTGGGGTGGGAATGATCTCTTCATTAGAGTACGATTATAGGGAAACCAGAAACATTATATCTAATTCACACATTTAATTTCTTTTATTTTCTTTTGTGCCTTAACTCTCCACGCGGTAACCAATTTCGCAATTCGGACTCGGTTAGGACTTTCTTGGGTTTAAGGTGCATTGGGTAAAATTTGAAATGTTTGGGAATTTCGAAATTGGAAAAATTTCTTGTGATGTCCATTAGTGCTTTGGGGGGCTTTTTGCACATCTTTTTCTATTTTTTTTTATTTTTCACACTTTTCTTTTCTTGTTATTTTTTGTTGAGCATTGTTTATTTTTCTTGCCCCTTTTTATCGCACCATTTGGACTAAATTTCTGAATTTTTTATTTTCACAATTTTGGGCTAAATTGGGTGTTTTTCGGGCTACAAACGAAAAGGGAAAGATTTATTCGGCTCAAATTAGGTTGCAAAAAGGTTAATTTCTCACGACTTTTTCTCACCAATATTTTTGGGTGACAAACGAGGGCCTACTTCATTGTCCAATTTGCTAATTATATTACCATATGCGTCTCGAGAGGAATTAAGTTTAGAGATATTTCCAGCGCATTTTTCAAGACAACATTCCATTTCCCATAACCGGTCAAAGTTAAAAAATTAAGATTCCCGATGACTTATTTAAACGCTAAATCGAACTTTGAGTTAGTTATTAACTCGAATTGAGTTTAAAACTGAGAAAAATGGATAACCTCGACATCTCCACACTTATTCGTTAAGTCATTAATTTACGCTCAATTTTCATCTTTAACCAATTTTGGCTTTATGTGTTTGGATTGTTGCGAATTTGAGACTTTGAACAAAATTCCGGTGGTATTTTTGAAAAATTTAAATTCTAATTTTTATTTATTTTGAAGAAAAAATATTTTTGGCTTTTTCAAAAAAATTTTTTTGTACATTTGGACTTTGTGAAATGTAAAAATGCGTGCGTACCCCCCCCCCCCCCCTAACTTAGGCTTATGCATCGTCTCGAGGCAAAAAGGACTAAAAACAAAATTAAGGAGAGTATAGCAACTAATGAACAAAGTACACAAATGCAATAAGGTAAAATAAGCACAAAACATGTAAGATAATCAGTCCAATTTCCATTAAAATATGATAAAGGTTACAAAACAATGGAAAATGGAAGGAAAGACATGTTAGAAACATCCGAAAAAGAATAAAACTAAAACGGGGACTGGTTTGAGGGTCCGGGGGCGTTGGGGTCATAGGGATCATAAAAGTAAGACGGGGGATGGGCATTAAAAGACATTTTGAAAATTTGAGCTTAAAGATGGTGCATCATGATCGTAATGCATTGATATGCGCATTGATCCTCCTGTCGATGAGCGTCGTAGCGAGCTATGAACCCCGAAAGTTATGTTTCAAGCGCAACGATGCACGCATCAGGATTGCCACCCGAAAGTTCAAAATTTGAATCCTCCTCCTCCACATACTCAGGCTCCTCGCCCTCGGCCATACTCATGTCATCAGTTGCCACCTCATCTATCGAGGATTCTTCGCTTGACTCATCCTCATCACTTTCTTCACTATCAGCGGCTGCCTGCCTAACTTGGTAAATTTACCTTTGCGTAACGCTCTTGGTGCGGGTGACCTGTCCAAAAGGATTTGGAAGACGAGGAAACCCGTTGGGCGGCTGAATGTCGGTGTTAGCAAGAATGGACGAGATGCGTCGGGCATAAAGGAGTGGGGTAGTGCCTTTCTCATCCATGACTGCGTGGAAAATGTCTTTGTACATTGTGCGGGCCAAATGGATGGTGGAGTTTGGGTCATAGAGGTGGTAGAGAAGGGTTGCTTGCCGAGGGCGCATGACAGAATCATTTAATACTTGGAGAATATTGGTGCAAATGATTTGGAAGGTAATTCGTGCTTTGTCGTCCATTTGGCCGACGGGAAAAGGTGCGCGATGCCACTATTGGCCAGGAGCGATACGGGAAATGCAAATGTCTTTGTCAAGGGGCGGGCTATTGTTGGGGTATTGATATGGGGATGGGTTAGGGACATCCTTCTCCGTCAATTTGCGCATGAGGATGTTGAGAGAGAGCAGTACGAATTTTGGTCAACGTACACCTCGGCTTGAAAATTATCGGTGTGCACGAAGGACCTATACAAAGAGCGCACTTCATTTGCCCAGACGGCCCCGAACGGTTCATTGAAGAAGTGGCACCACCCCTTTACAATGAAGAGGTTGGTGACACTTGCAGGCAGCTCGTCCCAAAGAACCTACCTCTCAATGTGCAACTTTCGAGAGTGACTGAAGAATTAGTGACACCATTGTTGCTCCTAGTAGGAACAGAATGGGGGCAGACGGTTATCATCAATGACCATTGAGTTGTATTTTTCTATGGGTGATTGGTTGGCCATAAAGGGCTATGGTGTTGGAAATAGAGATTGGAATAGAGAGGAAGAGAGTTTGAGTGATGGAAAGTGGTGGTGAAAAAGGAGTGGTATGGGAGTGTATTTATAGGTGGTGGGAGGGGAGGGAAAAAGGGGTTGGGAAGTGGTAAGCGACGAAATAGAGGGAGATGAATAGATTGGGGTGAACCTAGGGAGATGTAGAGTTGAATGTACCGGACCGGTCCGTGTGCCCATGAGCGGATCGGTTCGGGTCCTTTATTTTTATTTTTGAATATTTCCCTTGCGGACCAGTCCGGGTGCCAAGGGGAGGATCGGTCCCCATTCTAAGATTTTTCGAAATTCCCCCAAAGTGCAAAAATGATCTCCTCTCTCAACTAGAGGGTTCCCTCACCCATTTTTCTTCATGATTACACCTGAAACCTTCCACAAACTCCAATTCTACTGTGGATGCTCTTTTGGAATTTTTGCTCAATGCTTACCCTTAACTTCGCAAAACTCAGACCTACGGACTCTAACTACTATAACTTAATTACAACTATTATACATAAGATTTCACCCCATGTCGGGGGTGCAACGACCTCTCAACTACAGCTCGCTCTACCCTGTAAATGGGGTCCGACAACCAAATAGTGTCGACATCTTCTACGCAAGCCTTTAAATATGGCTTTAAGCGTTGACCATTGACTTTTAACGTTTTTCCCCTGTTTATCTTCCAATTCCATTACTCTGTGGGGGAATACACTCTTCATAATGAATGGGCCAGTCCACCGAGACCGCAACTTACCCGAAAATAGATGAAGCTGAGAGTTATAAAGGAGCACTTTTTGCCCCGAAAGAACCTCCTTGTGTTGAATAATCTTCTCGTGTGCGAGTTTCATCCTTTCTTTGGATATCTTAGAGTTTTCATATGCGTCATTGCGTATCTCCTCTAACTCATTTAACTGAAGCTTGAGAGCTTCATCGGCTTTATCAATGTCATAATTTACCCTCTTAATGGCCCAATACACTTTGTGTTCTAACTCGACGGGAAGATGGCAAGGCTTTCCATACACAAAGCAGAATGGGGACATTTCGAGAAGATTTTTATATGTGGTATGGTAGGCCCATAGAGAATCATTCAATCGAAGGGACTAATCTTTCTGGTTGGGATCGATGGTCTTCTCTAGAATGTTCTTAATTTTCCGATTCTCCAACTCGGCCTGCCCATTCTTTTATGGGTAATAGGTCGTTCAAACCTTCTGAACGATACCATACTTCCTCATAAGCTTCTCGAATGGCCTGTTGCAAAAATACATACCATTATCACTAATTATCACTTTCGAATTACCGAAGTGAGAAAGTATGTGTTCCTGCAGGAAATGTATCACCACTTTATTGTCATTTGTCTTAGTAGCTATAGCTTCCACCCATTTAAAAACTTAGTCTACTGCAATAAAGACGTATAGGTATCCAAAAGACAGGGGAAAGGGGACCATGAAGTCAATACCCCAGTAGTCAAAGATCTCAATAATAAGTATCGAGGTTAATGGCATCATATCTCTTCAGGTAATCGCCCCCACCCGTTGGCATCCATCGCATGATTTGCAATAATTGCTCACATCTCGAAACATGGTGGGCCAGTAGAAATCACTTTAGAGAATTTTAATAGCTATTTTTTTTTCGAAAAATGGCCTCCGCATGCCTCCGAATGATAGAATGGGATGACTTTAGGTATTTTGTCATCCGGTATGAAACGTCGGATGATTTGGTCAGCGCAATATTCAAAAAGGAATGGATCATTATAGAAAAACATGCGCGACTAAGTAATGAACCTCTTCTTATCTTGTAGTGTCCACTCGGGAGGGACGGCTCCCGTGACAAGATAATTGACTATATCCATAAATCAGGGAAAAGAGGAGGTGGCAAAGAGTTGTTCATTCGGGGAAATACTCATCTATAGGTATGGGATGGCCAGGTACGTCGGACAAAAGCCGAGATAGATGATCGATGATGACGTTTTCTGCCCCTTTTTTATCTCTAATGGAGAGATTAAACTCTTGTAGGAGTAGGATCCACCTTATGAGGCGTGGCTTTGTGTCTTTCTTTACAAGGAGGTATTTTAAAGCCTCGTGGTGGATGAAACAAGTAATGGGTGAACCGATGAGGTAGGACCAAAATTTGTCTAGAGCAAATACCACCGCTAGAAATTCCTTCTTCGTAGTGGAGTAATTGAGTTGTGGTCCGATTAAAGTTCGACTAGCGTAGTAGATGACATGAGCCTTCGTATCCTTTCTTTGACCCAAAATAACCCCTATCGCAAAATCGCTTGCATTACATATGAGCTCGAATGGTAAGGACCAATCCGGGGGCTTGCAAGATGGGAGAGGAAACAAGCATGCTTTTCAATTTTTCAAAAGCACTTTGGCATGATTCATTCCACTCAAATGGGGTATCCTTTATAAGAAGGTTGCTTAAGGGTCTACCTATGGTGCTAAAGTCCTTAATGAACCTTCTATAAAACCCCACGTAGCCCAAGAAAGAGCGCACGTCTTTTAGCGATTTCGGTGGGGGTAGCTCAGCTATGACATCTATTTTTGCTCTATCGACTTCAATTCCTTTGGATGAGACAATGTGGTCAAGAACTATTCGCTCATTGACCATAAAATGGCATTTTTGCCAATTCAGCACTACGTTCTTCTCCACACACTGGGTAAGTACTTTCTCAATATTCGCTAAACAAAGATTGAAAGAGGTGCCAAAAACATTAAAGTCATCCACGAACACTTCAAGGCCTCTCTCAATCATGTCACTGAAGAGACTTAATATGCACCTTTGAAAGGTTGCGGGTGCATTACACAAGATGAATGGCATATGTTTTTAGGCAAACATACCAAAGGGACAAGTGAAAGTTGTCTTTTCCTGGTCAAGTACATCTACCTCAATTTGGTTATATCTGTAATAACCATCTAGAAAGCAATAATAAGGGTGGCCCGCTACTCTCTCTAGCATTTTATCAATAAATGGCAAGGGGAAATGTTCTTTCCTAGTTCCCGCATCGAGTTTTCGATAATCAATGCAAACGCCCCACTCGATGGTGGTACGTTGGGGAACTAGTTCACCCTTAGCATTTTCAATCACAGTCATGCCCGACTTCTTCGGGACATTTTGAATGGGACTCACCTACTTACTACCCAAGATTGGGTAGATAATCTCGGCATTGAATAATTTAATGATTTCACCCCTCACTACCTCTTTTATAGTAGGATTCAACATTCGTTGCATTTCACTTGAAGGCTTCATATCCTCCTCGAGGTGGATTTTATGGGTATAAATCAAAGGACTTATACCCTTCAAATAAGCTATGCACTTACCAAAATCACTTTGGTTCTTCCTCAGAATTTTTATTAATTTACCCTCCTACTCTTCATCTAGGCTAGATAAGACAACAACAGGAAATGTATCATTCTCTCCTAGATAAGCATATTCAACATTGGATGGTAGTTGATGATGCTGAAATCTAGCACCACCAGATAAGTGATGATGAGCTCAAACAGTTGTAACCATGGCAGCCATATAAGTATATGTATGTATAAGTGTGTAGAAGGGGATGAGTATAAGAGGAACAAGATAATGATGTATAGTGGTTCAGCTAATTAGGCCTACATCCACTGTGAGTGTGTGATCCACTAAGTATGGGCACTAATGGCCTTGGATACAATGCACATAAGCTCACTTTCTCTCTCTACTGTGTGTATAAGTAGAGTTTTTGCTAGGGTTATAATTATTGATCCATCCCTTTATAGGGTTCTAGGTGACAAGTATATATAGGTCCTGGGGGGTGTAGTGTACCCCCTAAGTATGCATGGTGCATGTGAATGATGATCTAGCCAATCTCCTGTTGACACCTGTAGATGTCAAATGATGACATAATATTCTCTCACGTGAGGGGGTGATATGGTTATAACGTTCTTCCACGTGCCATGTGAGCCTCACGCGCACTGTTCCACGCGTCTCCCAAACCACGCGTTGTGATGATATCACCCTCGGCCTATGATATGAGGCCGAGGGCAAAGTTCCTTCTGGTAGTGAGTCTTACCTAATTTAGGCCTCGTACTATCGTACCCTCGGAGGGTCGTCCGATCCTGATGAGGGGTCGGCCCCTTGGAGGGTTGTTTAGGCCTGGTAAGGGGTCTGCCCCTTGGAGGGTCGTCCGAGCCTGATGAAGGGTCGGCCCCTTGGCAGGTCGTCTGGGCCTTGTGAGGGGTCGGCCCCTTGGAGGGTCGTCTGGGCCTGGTGAGGGGTCATCCTGGCTTGATGAAGGGTCATCCTGGCCTCGCCCAAGTGGATTACACCCTCGGCCAGGCCGAGGGTATATATAGGTATATCAATCACCCCCCAGCCCTTATCCATAGATGATGCTGAGATGGCTGAGGGATAGTGTTGCTTTTGAGAAGTGTATGGTTTGTTTGATGAGTGACACCTGTCAAGATGATGTGACACTTGGGCAGATACTCATTGTTGTTCCAATTTCCTAGGCGTGGAGACTGCACACTCTACTTGGGACTTTGTGCCCTAATGATGCACTCCTCGTCGGTTATGTTCTGCCTTGATTAATGGGCCCAATCATTGGCAAGGTATTTAAATAATTTTTGAAATAATTTCCTTTCTTCTTCTTCTTTACGCCTGAACTCTCTCTCTCTCTAGCCTCTCAACAGCTTCCATAGCTATTTCTGCAACCTTTATGTGCCACGCTTCATTCAGCCTTTGCTTTCGTCTTTTGGTACTCTTCTCTGCCATAAATTCCCTTTTTAATCTTCAATTTCATTTCATGCATTGGGTCTGACACCCCTTTATAGCATTTCTAGGGCTTCCTTGTGTTTTCTGTTACCTTTTCCGGCGAGTTGAGTTCTTCCCTTTCTTGAGTGTTCTTGTCCAAAAACCTTTAATTTTTGGTTTTGATCCAAAAGTCTAACTTAGTCAACTGTCAACTTGTTTGTGATTAGGTTAGCCAAATTCTTCTAAGTGTAGGGTCTCCCTCTTAATGCTTAGGAGGCTTTACAATTTAGTTGAAGAATTCCCTTCTTTGAGAGAGAAATTATTTGTTGAGATCAGACGAGTAGAGGAAGAGGAAGAGAGCAGATGAGGGACCGACCCTAATTGGGTACGACCCATTTTTCCCATTCCTCTAGTCACAATAAACCCATCTGAGTCTTGTGGGTCGTCCTGTCATTCAGGAGAGATGGATGAGAGAGCGTCGTCGCCAACTGGCGCTGGGCCTTTTGGGAGGAGAGAGACGTCTGATCTTAGCCCAAGCTGAGAGGCCGAGGGGGTGGTCCCTTTCGAGGTTGTTCTTGTGACCACTTTATCCCCTCATTCCTTCCAGATGGCTTTTCTTCATGGGCCCCTGACAGGTGACGAGGCCGATGGAGAGGGGGCTAAGGATGATGGTGAGGATTCATACATTGACCAAGTTGACACCTCCCACGCCTCGGCCTATATTTCCTCAGTCAGGGATCGTGGCCTCCTGTTGTGGAGTCATTCATTTGGTGTGCCCCTCAACATAAGTATGAGGGTCCCCTCTGAGTCTGAGAGGGTCTTTGAGGGTGAAGAGGGAGAGATCGCCGTATATGAGCAGATGTTTAAGGTCGGTGTTAGGTTCCCTTTGCACCCTGCCATTATGAATATGTTATCAGCCCTCGGTGTTGCCCCCTCTCAACTTCCTCCCAACTCCTAGAGGATGTTCCTCGTCTATGTCTCCTTGTGGAAGAATACTTTTACTGACGAGCCTTCAGCCGATCTGTTCTTAGCTTGTTATAATATCACCTCCTCGTCCAAACAGCCTGGGTACTATCACCTGGGGGCGAGGAGGTCTGATAAAAAACTTCTCCACGTGGCACAAACCTCTAACCACGACTGGAAGAAGATATTTTTCTTCATTTCTGGAGAGTGGGAGTTTGCCGTCGAGACTCAAATTTTAGACGATCGTCCGAGGGTCCCAAGGAGATGGTCTAACCCCTCGATAAAGGCAAGGTCAGACCCTGGACTTAGACTAGATGAGAAGGACATAGTCGAGTAACTGAGAGAGCGAGGGAAAGAGGGTGGACTCGCAAAGTTTGAAGATCTGATGACCCCTCGGTTCCTCAAAGAAGCTGGTCTAAGGGTCGGCCCCCTAACAGAGCTATGTGAGTTATTATTGTTTTTTTCTCAATCTTTAATTTTTTCCAAGTGTTTCATCTTTTGCCTCTGCATATATCTGATGTGTCGTCTCCTTTTCAGGTTATCCTGCAGGTATCTCGGATTATCTTTGGGAAATGACTGCCCCAAGCTTATTATCTGGCCTAGGAAATAAGAAGGGCAAGGAGCCTCAACAGACTCCGAGGAAGTCGAAGGCCATGGGGCCGACACCTGACGAACCTTTTGCCGAGGGTTCCAAAAGAAAGGGTCCTGACATTCCTGTTGACCCTTGGCCTGATTCGAGGACGATGGTGAAGGTGGAGGCATCGGAGGGGACTGGCTCCTCCTCTAATATGGGGGCCTTCTGGTCCCAAAACTTGGAATTTTTGAAGGTCGAGTCGTCTTCCCTGATTGCTAACTTGAGGGCGGCCAAGGCCTCGATGTTTTCTGCTCCCTCGATCGCCGATTATGAATTCTTGTCAAAGATTCCCCCGACCAAGATTTATGATTATGGCCTGCACACACTGGCTCAGGTATGTGTTTTTACTTTATCTCCTTGATTGAATTTTCACCAACTGTTTCCTCGGCCTCTTAACAAGTGTCTTTTTTCGTGCAGTTTGTCTATGCATTTACCTCGGCCACTAAGTGGATGGATGAAAACCAACAAAAATTCCATGAAGCCGAGAGGGCCATTCAGCATGAGGCTGATCTGCAGACAGAGCTTGAGACTGCGAGGGCTGAACTCGAGAGTGCCAGGACCGAACATGCCAGGGTCTTGGATGAGATGACGAAGTAGCATGATGCAGACTTGAAGGCCAAGGACTTAGTTATAAAAGATAAGGATGACGCCTTGACGAACTTGGGGGTCCAGTTCAAGACTGATCTGGAGGAGGCTGTAAAGAAAGCCGAGGTCGATGCTGTGGAGGCCTACAAACTCTCAGATGAGTTTCAAGGCTTCAGTCTTGAATACTTGGAGAGGGGGATTATGATGGCCTATCGATGGGTCGTCCTTAAGTTTGCTGACGCGGTATCATCTGTTCGCCCCTCTATTGAAGCAGTCCAACTGGACGACCCCCTGATTGCTGAGGCTTTGGCCCAGGTGGAGTCTCAAGCGTACGCCAAGGGCATCGGTACATCAGAGGATTGACCTGTCTTGGTCATCGAGGAGACCCCCATCATAAATGTTGAAACATTGCCCTCCAACGTTGCTCAATAGGGTGGCTGCCTGTAGCCCATACCCTCTTCGTGTAACCAATATTTTTTGTACTCTTTTGTCGGACAAACATCTTCATGTTGTAATATAATGCCTCTGTTTGTCTTCTGTGCTTGTCTCTCGTATGTCTTGAATTATGATGTTTTTAAGTTAACAATATCACTAACCCCCCCCCCCCCCCCCCCCGTCTTTCTTGAGGGTAAATGAGGGGTCGTCCCCACCATTTACCCTCATTATAGCCGAGGGTGATTTTTAACCAACCTAATGGTTTTTCAATTAAGTCCCCCCTCGTCTTTCTTGAGGGTAAATGAGGGGTCGTCCCCACCATTTGCCCTCATTATAGCCGAGGGTGGTTTCTAACCATCCTAATGGTTTTTCAATCAAGTCCCCCCTCGTCTTTCTTGAGGGTAAATGAGGGGTCGTCCCCACCATTTGCCCTCATTATAGCCGAGGGTGGTTTCTAACCATCCTAATGGTTTTTCAATCAAGTCCCCCCTCGTCTTTCTTGAGGGTAAATGAGGGGTCGTCCCCACCATTTTCCCTCATTATAGCCGAGGGTGGTTTCTAAACAACCTAATGGTTTTTCAATCAAGTCCCCCTCGTCTTTCTTGAGGGTAAAGTAGGGGTCGTCCCCCCCATTTTGCCCTCATTATAGCCGAGGGTGGTTTTTAACCAATCTAATGGTTTTTCAATGAAGTCCCCCCTCGCCTTTCAATGAAGTCCCCCCTCGTCTTTCAATGAAGATCTGGTTGTACCCTGAATAGGCATCCATGAAGCTCATGAGCTCATGGCCTGCAGTAGCATCTACCATCTGGTCAATACGGGGGAGAGGGAAGCTGTCTTTGGGACAATGCTTTTTTAGGTCGGTGAAGTCCACTCACATTCTCTACTTCCCGTTGGCCTTCGAGACAATGACTGCATTGAACAGCCATTCAGGGTAGATGACCTCTCTGATAAACTCAGCATCTTCTAATTTTTTGACCTCGTCCCTTATGACCTCATACTTCTCTCTAGAGTAAATCCTCCTCTTCTGCTTTACCGTCTTTTCACCCTCGACCACGTTGAGCTTGTGGCACATGATTTCAGGGTCGATCCCCGGCATATTTGCATGGCTCCATGCAAAGACGCTCTGTCTTCTCCTCAACGGTTTAATGAGGTCTTTCTTGATATTTGGCTTCAAAGACTTGCCGACTTAGATTCTTTTTTCCGGGTCATCCTCATTGAGGATGATGGATTCTACCTCTTCCGCGGCCTCTCTTTTCTTCAGCTTCGTCTCGTCTCTAGGGTCTAGGTATCAATATTATAAGTGGTCATAGCCTTCTTGTGTGCCTCTCTTTCTTCAGCGGAGTTGTAATAACATTCCCGTGCTGTTGTCTGGTCTCGCTGAACTTCCCCCACCCCGTAAGGGGTTATAAATTTAATCATTTGATGGACCGTAGACGGCACAGCTTCGAACCCCTTGAGAGCTACCCACCCCAGTATAATATTGTAGGCCGAAAACACATATTCATCCATCACAAAGAAGCTGACCTTCTTGGTAAGCCATCTCGGCCACTCGTCCCCCATCCTGACATCGGCCTCATACATTCCAAGGGGATGAACCTTTTCTCCACTTAACCTAATCAATGGGTGATGGTATGGGATGAGTCTAGCACGGATGAGACCTAAGGCTTTAAAGCATGACCAAAACATCACATCTGCAGATCTACCCCCGTCGACCAGGTTCCTCGGCACCTCACACCCATGCACCATGGTAGTGATGACGATAGGGTCATCATGTGGGGCTAATAGGCCTTTGAAGTCCATTCTTGAGAACCCCACGATCAGAGTGTCTATATCGACCTTCTTCCTTTTTTCTGACTTCGCCTCCAGAGAGGTTGAGTGTACTGTCTTCGTTACTTCCTTGGCTTCAGCCACGTGGGCCTTCCTATTTGCGACCTCTGACCCTCCTCCTTCCAGTCCTTCGTAGATCATGTCCACACCGAGAGAGATCATATTAAGTCTCCTGACGGGGACGTGGTCGTCTCTCGGAGGGAGGTCGGGGTCGTCCTCATCCTCAGAGGGGTCGTCTCCTCTTTTTGGAGGATCTTCTCGGCATGCATCGCCTCGTTTTTTCCTGGGGTCTTCCCCTCAGCCCATCTTGAAGGCACTCTTATCAACGTACTTCCTTAGCTTCCCTTCTTTCAGCATCTTCTCAATCTCATCTTTCAGAGCAAAGCATTTGTCTATCACGTGTCCATGGTCTTAGTGAAATTCACACCACAGGTTTTTGTTCCTCTTGTTGGGGGTTGCCCTCAACTTCTCAGACCACTTCAGGGACCGGTCACTCTTTATCTCATTGATAATATGTTCACAGTTGACCGTTAGAGGGGTGTAACCAGCGAACTTGTCGTCTGTAGACCTATTCTTCCCCTATTTGTTCTTCTTAGGGTACTTACCCCCACTAGTGCCTACTTTTTCATCTTCGTATTTTGCGGCCATCGCTTCTTCGACATTCATCACCTTGCCTGCTATCGACAGCAATTCAGCCATCATCCTCGAAGGGTCTTCAACAAGCTTCCATAACAGCTTCCCCTTTTGGAGTCCTCCAATCAGGGCTGTCATAGCTATGCTCTCCTCATAGTCTTCCACCTCCAACTTTTCTTTGTTGAATCTAGCTATGTAGTATCTTATACTCTCATTCTTCCCCTGCTTAACATAGAGCAGGTGGGTGGTATTCTTCTGTCCCCTCATCCCAAAGCAAAAGTTGTGGATAAACCGGTCTGCCAACTGCTTAAAGCTTTCAATGGAATTTTTTAGAAGAGACATATACCAGACATGTGTAGCCCCCGTCAGAGTGCCAGAAAAGGCACGACACCTCATCTCATCTGAGATAGAGTATATGTCTGCCGCTGATTGATACATCTAAATATGATGGACAGGGTTAGTACTCCCGTCATACCTTGGGGTGACCACAGGTGGCTTAAACTTTGATGGCGTCGGAAAGTTGACTATCTTCACCACAAAGGGAGAGCCTATGGAGTATCCTCTCTGAAGAGGGTCCCGGATCTTCAGTATATCATCGATCTTATCCTCCAGTCACTCGATCGAGTCATTCCATGGCCTCGTGGGTCGGCTTGGTCGATGTTATCCCTGTTGCCTCTTTGAGGTGGACGGAGGGTTCTGCTGCGGCAGGCTTGTGTCGGTTGTTTACTTCCCCCTGGACGTCGTCCCGTCCTTTGGGTTGGCCTCCATGGGGTCAACCATCTGCTGCCTCCCTTCTGGACCTTGCAACACTCCTAGTTCTGGACAATTTTTCCCGCAGGCCATTTACTGGGCCCAGCCTCTCAAAGGCCGCCCCCCTGCTCAAACGGTCAAAAGCAGAGCCTCTCGGACGGTCATCAAGATTTTTCCTTCCACACTTCCCTCTGCTCTCTTGGAGAGGCCGCATAGTGTTTTTGGAGAACTCATACGGCTCCCAGCACTCTATGGGAACCTCCTCTCCCTACAGATCATCATACATGTCCTCAGGGCAAGGGTTTCCTTGCCTCCCCAGGCGTAGACGCCGGGGGTCAGCAACATCCCTCCGCCGCTGAGGGGTGGAAAGTCTTTACGTGGTGCCTGGGGTGGTCCCCTGGCCTCATGCTGCCCTGGAGCTACTTCCGGAGTAATCATCTCAGGTGAGACCCCTGGTGGTCTTAGTATGTTCTGGCTTAGAGCTGTGAACTGCTCCTGCATGATTCGCTGACTTGCTTCCAGAGACTTCAAGGTTGCCGCCACATCAGCCATCTCGGACTCAGGTGGTGGGTGACTGGAACTGGGTTATACTCCACTATCCAGTGGAGGAAGTGGTGGTGGTGGTGGCATCTCCTGTGCCATGTGTTTGAGCTATGAAGAGCTAAACTGAAGAAAAGACTAGTGAGCTTGAGAACCTTAATGGGTCTCCTTCAATGGTGAAACATCTCCTCACAGGGGGAGAACTAGCTCGCCACCAGAGTGCCCAATGAGGTCAAGCTGTACAAAGGAAGAGATGTCTTCTCGTTCCCACAGACGGCGCCAAACTGATGATGCTGAAATCTAGCACCACCAGATAAGTGATGATGAGCTCAAACAGTAGTAACCATGGCAGCCATAGATGTATATGTATGTATAAGTGTGTAGAAGGGGATGAGTATAAGAGGAATAAGATAATGACGTATAGTGGTTCAGCTAATTAGGCCTACATCCACTGTGAGTGTGTGATCCACTAAGTATGGGCACTAATGGCCTTGGATACAATGAACATAAGCTCAATTTCTCTCTCTATTGTGTGTAAGCAGAATTTTTGCTAGGGTTATAATTATCGATCCATCCCTTTGTAGGGTTGTAGGTGACATGTATATATAGGTCCTGGGGGTGTAGTGTACCCCCCCAAGTATGCATGGTGCATGTGAATGACGATCTAGCCAATCTCCTGTTGACACCCGTAGATGAAAAATGATGACATAATATTCCCTCACGTGAGGGGGTGATATGGTTATAACGGTCTTCCACGTGCCATGTGAGCCTCACACGCACTGTTCCACGCATCTCCCAAACCACGCGCTGTGATGATGTTACCCTCGTCCTATGATATGAGGTCGAGGGAAAAGTTCCTTTTGGTAGTGAGTCTGGTCTAATTTAGGCCTCGTACTGTCGTACCCTCGGAGGGTCATCCGAGCCTGATGAGGGGTCGGCCCCTTGGAGGGTTGTCTGGGCCTGGTGAGGGGTCGGCCCCTTGGATGGTCGTCCGATCCTGATGAAGTTTCGACCCCGCCGTCCGAGCCTGATGAAGGGTCGGCCCCTTGGCGGGTCATCTGGGCCTGGTGAGGGGTCGGCCCCTTGGAGGGTCGTCCGAGCCTGATGAAGGGTCAGCCCCTTATAGGGTCATCTGGGCCTGGTGAGGGGTCGGACCCTTGGAGGGTCGTCTGGGCCTGGTGAGGGGTCATCCTTTCCTGATGAAGGGTCATCCTGGCCTCGCCCAAGTGGATTACACCCTCGGCCTGGCCGAGGGTATATATAGGTTTATCAGTAGTTTCTTTAATTCGAGGGTAGGGAATTTTTCAGTAGAGGGATCCATGCATGATTCCCTCAGCTGCAGCTCCTCGAATCTAGAAACCCAACTCACATCTCTCACGTCCTCTTCCGACGCTCTCTCATCTAGAATTTCCCTCAACTCCTCTACTTCCTTTTCAAAGTCGGTGTACGCTCCCTCACTCTCGTTACTCGACACCAGGCAATCTTTTATCGCATCTCCAAAAACAAATTCCTCTATGTACTCTTCTATGATCTCATCAATAAGGCTTACCGTATGAAGATCATCTTATTCTCCCACATGTTGGGCTATGTTGAAGATGTTAGTCTCTAAAGTCATGTTCCCGAAAGTGAGTTGCATCTTCCCATTTCGAGTATTGATCAGTGCGTTAGCCGTAGCTAAGAATGGGAGCCCAAGAATGATGGGATTATGATTACTCGAGGTGAAGGAGGGATCTGTGTCCCAAATGACAAAATCTACGGGGAAGTAGAAGGTGTCAACTTGGACTATCACGTCCTCGATAATACCCCTAGGTATCTTCACGGTTCGATCTTCTAATTGGAGAGTGATCTTTGTGGGCTTGAGGTCACCCAGATCAAGTTGCCTATAAATGGAATATAGAAGAATATTGACACTCGCTCCCAAATCGAGTAAGGATTTTTTAATTCTATTATCTCTAATGATGCATGAAACAGTGGGTGCACCAGGATCTTTAAATTTCGGTGGGCGATCATTGAATAGAGCATAGCTCACATTCTGTGCTAGAAATACATTCTTCTTTGCTTTCATCTTCCTCTTTACTGTCAATAAATCTTTAATGACTTTTGCATAAGCTGGAATTTGCTTGATGGCATCAAGGAAAGGTAAGTTTAACTTTACTTGCTTTAGGACTTATAGCACCTCATCGCGGGGGTTTACCTTTTAGGAAGGAACTAGTCATAGAGGAAATGGCGCTGCGGAGGGTGGTTTCACAACTACCTTAGGCTTACTAGTGTCTTCACTATCACTCTCTTTCAAGGGGACAGCTTCGACCTCTTTTGTGTCGGGCAAAATCTCCTTGTCTTTTGGTGCATCGTGTGAGGGAGGTGATAAATCAATGACTCTCCCACTACGTATAGTGGTTATAGCTTGACATTGCTCCTGAAGTTCTGTGGAGGTGGAGCTAACACTAGTTTGACCTTGGGGAGGTCTTTGTCCCTGGGTAGGAAACTTTCCCTTCTCTTAGATACTTAAAAAAGATTGCAACTTTGAGATGTTCACATTGATGTCGGCAAACATGCGATCATATCTAACGTTGGTTACACTCTAGGAGTTGATAAATTAGTGTATTTTATCTTCAAGAGTCCTCCGTGGTGGAGCTATATATGGAGCCGTAGGAGGTGGTGCTTGCTGAAATTGAGGAGGGGGTGGAGGTAGGGCAACCTGTGAATTTGGATTCAATGCATCTTGTTATTACCCGTAGCTAAAACCGGGATGGTTTCTCCACGAAGGGTGTACGTGTTCCCATGAGGGGAGTTAAAGTTTCCCTTAAACCCTCCTATAGCCTCCGCCTACTCGGTATGCATAACCTTGTAGGTGAAAATTATCGGGCATGCCTTTGTGGAATGGCCCGCCTCACAGATAGCGCACACCTTTTCTTTTACTACATGGTTGGATTAAATAATGTCTCTTAATCGGACTTCAAGTAAATCACTCACTCTTTTCTTAAACTGATAAAATCGATGGTCTAGTAAAGTATTACTATCTAGTTAGTATAGATCGGATGCAGTCGGAGTGGTAGATACTTGTCAAGGATGGGTTTGGGCGTTAGGATCAGATATGCCCCATGCTTGAGTAGTCTCGGTGACATGCTTAAGATGGTTCTCAACATCACTTGTATCTAATTCCCATAATGGTCTTTCGCACATGGTTTGCACAAGTTGTTTAGACACTACTGTTAGCTCATGATGGAATAAAGAAATTAGGTGATGTTTTTCGAATCCATGATGGGGGAAAGTGCTAACCAATTCTTGAAAGCGTTCCCAACACTTATCGAAAGACTCATTATCTTATTGTCTAAAAGCTTGAATTTGTGTCTTGACAGAGTTGGTTTTGTGCTGTGGATAGAATTTTGAGAGAAATTCCAATTGCATATCCTTCCAAGAGATAATGGAGTTCGGGGGTAAATACCACAGCCAAGACTTAGGTTTATCCTTTAAGGAAAAGGGGAAAATCTTCAGGCGAACGATATCTTGCGTACAGGCTTGATCACTAAACGTCTCGCACACCTCTTCGAACTCGCGTATATGAAGGTATGGTTTCTCCGAATCCATGTTGTGGAAAGTAGAGAGAATATGTTTCATCCCATTGCGAAAGTGGAACTGATCGGCATTATAAGGGAGTAAAATGCAACCAGGGGTGCAAGTTCGCTCGGGAAAAATGAGTTCTTTCATGGGACGATATGGTGTATTTCCCTCCCTAGTACCGAAACTAGCGATGTCTGACATTTCTCTCTCTTCAATTGACTTTGAATCCTCACTCAGTGTCCTAGAAGTGTAACTCAAGGAGTGACTCAAAGTGCGACTGGTAAAGGAGTGTGCGGGTGTAGGTTGTGGACCTAGAATTGTGGAACCTAGATTGGATTTCGTGAATTCTGGATGGAGTATTTTGAGGAGTTTGTTCAGGATTTTACATGAATAGGATTTTGAGAGATAATTTCTTTTTGGATAAGTATTTATTTTTTTTTGTCAAAGTTTAAGATTAACTCGATCTAACCTAAGTCTACCTAATTCCCTCGCAACGGAGCCAAAAACATGACACAGCCACAAATGTGTTCTAGTGTGCGTGCTATCTAGGCTCAAGTGCAAGTCTGTCGCTCAAGTAATAATCCCGATAAGTCGAGGTCGAATCCTCAGGGAAATAGGACAGAAAAATCGTAACGACGTTTGAAAAGATGGAGAATCATAAATTGACTCTAAAAGAAATGAAAAGATGCTTTGAATGGGAGATTTACTACAGCTAAATGTGTATTTAACTTAAGGACTGACTAAGCTATGCACTAATTCAATGCAAATGAGCTAATTAACTTAAGAGTTTGGCAAGTGATTAACAAACTTAACTGCAAATGAGAACAAGACGTTGGGTTACTGACAACTTTGCTTTTATCTTCTCGACAACGATACCATTTGATAACGTGACTTTTGCGTGTATTTGTCGTTGTTGAAAGCCAAGTTATTCAAAACCTCAAATACCTACAAAATATAACAATCTAAAGTGTAGAGGTAAGTAAGGGTATCAATCCACTTTCAAGGTTTTAAAGCAAGGGGAACAAAATTGTAATTCACTTTTTATTTTCTTTTTGTGCTTTTTCACTTTTTCTAATTTCTTTAGCTTTTTCAATATTAAAACAATAGGGTGAGGTGAGGTTTAAACTAACTAAACTAAAGTGAAAATAACAAACTAGAAAGTGACTAAAATGGAAAATAAAGTCTAACACTAGAATAAGAGAAAAGTGAGATAAATAATTGTGAAAACAATCAAGGAATGGGATTACACCACAAATTTTAGTTATTCTAATTAATTAATTTAATTATTTGAATTCTTCCCAATTAATATCAAAATTACAAACCAACTCTCGTTACAAGTGTAATTATAATTGTAATCTTTTAGAAAATTAAGTTTAGCACTCCACAACTCTAGAAAAATAGATCTACACTCCTTTTAATTAATCACCCGTAGGATCGATCGATTAAAAATTATGTAAATCTTAGAAAATAAATTTAGAGTTGAAATTCAAGTGATAATACCCCACTTAAGAGACTCCTATCTCTAGTTCGAATCTAAAATAGGTATTATCACTAGAATTTCGATTTTCTCTCGAAAATCATTTATCCTCTCTCGAGGCGTAAATTTAAGGGTGAGGGATCAAAATTAACATTCAAAGGGACTTTTCAAGTAATCAAACTAATACAAATAAAATAACATCAAATAAGGGTGTTAACCCACTCCTTGAAAGGGGTTTTAGCCTAACATGATATGAAATATGACAAATTAATAATCAAAGGCATAAAATAAATGAGAAGAGAAGAGAACAATCAAACCACAATCTCTTGAAGTGAAATTGAACTTCTATTCTTTGAAATTAAGCACAATCCATCCAATATGAGCATCCAACAATAATCAACTCAATTGAATTTCACACATTTATCACTCACAAATATCTAAAAAAAATGAAAATAAAACTATTTACAAATATTTCTACCTAATTTAACCTAACTCTCTACTTTTCTCTAGAATTTTCTCTCTCTATTTGATGATGAGTTTTTTTCTCAAATGGGGTCTTGAGTCCTCTTGATTAGTAGATGCATGGCACACATGGGGCTAAGGGGTATTTTGGGTAAATGGCTAAGGGGTGCATATGGATATGGTGTGAGGTCATGTGAATGAGGGGTGAGGGAATAAAAAATTTGATATGGTTAATGGGGGTTTTTTGGGAAAAGGGGGATAAGTAGGTAGTTGGGGGTAAAATGGGTATAAGGGGTAAAAGAGGGTTTAAGTTGCATATGTGAGAATTAAGTTGGTTTTGTCTTTTAGTTTGGCAGGTGGACAAAATCGATTTTGATTTTGGAATGGGATATGGGTTTACGAGGTGAAATGGGTCTTCTTGGTTTGGGGTTTGATGGGTGGCAGGGACATAACCGGTGCGGGTAAGAAATGGTTCTAGGTTGAACAAGGTTATGGGTCTAAGGCTGCTGGCCGGAGATTTCGGGAATGGGGGTATGTGCAGGTGGTCCCGATCGGCGGTGGAGGTTTGGGCGAGGGTTGTGGCCGAATCAGGGCGCAGGTGGCAGCGTGGATAGAAGTGGGTTGGGGTTTAGTTGCCGTCGGCGGAGGAGGCTGCGGCGGGATGGGTGGTTGGTTGTAGCCGCCGGAGATGGCAACGGGGTTCGCGATTCCGGCAGGAGGGGGTGTGGACGGATCTCACGGCTGCAGATCAGGGGAAAGGGAGTAGGCGGTAGGTTTAGGTTTGCTGCTATGGGAGTGGTGGGTTTGAGTTGGGTGTTGTTTATTATGGAGGAAAGAGAGTAAGATGGGTTGTAGGTTGAAGATGGAAGGTGGGGTATTGGGTGTGTGAGGTGTAGGGAAAGTAGGTGTGGCTTAGGGTGTAGGATATATTAGCTGGGTTTAGGATAAGTGTATGTGGGTATAGGGTGTGTCTTTGTGTGTGAGTTTAATTGGGACATTTAAAAATAACACTAACTAACTAATTAAAATATAAAAAAATAAATAAAATTATTAAAACTAAAAATCTAAAAATTAAATTCCTATTCTAGAAATAAAATAAAGACTCAATTAAAAAAATTAAACTAAAAAGGAAATAAAAATAAAATCTAATAAAACTAAAACTAAAATTCTAATTAAATGTAAAATCAAATAAAACTAAAAAAATTAAATGAAATCCTAAAAAAATCTAATCCTAATAAAAACTAAAAACTAATCAAAATCAAAATAAAATAAAATAATACTAATAAAAATAAAAATACTAAATAAAACCTAGAAAATACTACAAAAATCTAAAATAAATCCTAAAAATATAAAAAGACACAAACTAAACACACACAGGATTTGGGTAAGTTTAAGGCTAGGATGGGCTAGGTTAGGGTCAGGGGATTGGGTACGGAAGAGGGAATTAACTCCATTTTAACTGCAAATTGCTCCGAAAAATAGCTTTTGACACCGCAACTGCAATTAAACCTTCATATTGAACAATTAAGCACATAAGACCCATATTGTCGAGAATTAGCAACTAAAATACATCTATTCGGGGCATAAAATGTACAGTTTTGGGGGCTTATCAGTTACAATGCCCCACACCCTAGTAATTCACCTTGTAGGATACTAGATTTCGGAATTAGAATCTGAAAAGGACCCGGGCTTTATTAATCCCAAGCATTACTTATATGAAGGAACGTAGCCCGCATCATACAAAATCAAAGGTAAGAAAAAAGCGGTGTCACATTAACTAACACGCGCATCGCACTCTTAAACATCCCGTTTACCTAGGGCAAACGAGATCAAAAGTTCTACGACGGTTGTCATAGTTACGCAACACGATTCCCTTAAGATTCAATCCAAAAATCTATTTTCAATTATAATAAATTACATCGAGTGGGGTTCATGCATCCCAACCCTTAAAAGATTTGCCAGACATAATTAAATGAAGAAAAACATCAATTTTAGAATTAAAAGAAATCACGATTGGCAAGAACAATTTTTAATTTGAGATAGTAACTTCGAATTGAGAATTAATTAACTAAGTAAGGAAGAGATTAAGTTAAATGAAACGAAATTACTTACATTCACTAAATCTGGAAATCAAATTTGAATCCTGCAATCAATCTTCAAAATTAGGGTTTGTAACGAGGTGAGAGAACCCTCTCTCTCTAAAAATTAAATTAAAAATTATCAAAGTTCGAACTCCCTTGTCTAACAATAACTAGAAATTAAATACATCATGAAAAATTCAGAGTTGTAGCTGAATCAAACTCTAAAATCGAAATAAAAAATCAGGATCTATCTTCGGCAGAGCGATCCATTAGGTGAGCTCGGTTCAGTCCGGTTCCAAATTCGGATCGGTCTTTCTTTGTTGAAAATAGGATCGGTCTGTTATGCAAATTTTTCCAATATGATGATAGGAATTCGGATCAGTGTTATTTTGTGGGAAATAGGATCGGTCCGTGTTGTGATTTTGGCTAGTGAGTTCTAAGGGTCCAGAATGGTCCGTTTTTGTTCTAAATAGGATCGGTCCGGTCTTCAAAATCAATTTCTATTCAATTTCTCATGATTATCTCTCCATTATCTCTCATCTTTAGAACCTCGTAACTTCTGCTCTAGAACTCAGAATTGGACACTGTTTCTTCCTACGCGCTTGTGGACTCGAGGTCTTCAACTTTCAATTTGGGTTCTCGTCCAGATTCCTTATAGAAATTATGCTTTTGCCCTTTCGATTTTTTTCCTTGATTCATTCTTATGCTTTGACATTTTCCTATCTTTACTTAGCAATAAATACCTCTAAAATATCATGAAAAAGATAAAAAAAAAAAACTCGAGATACTATGTAGAAAGATCAGTAGTATATAAATGATATAAATCAAGATGAATTACATTATTCGAGGCAATAAAAATCCTTAAATTAAGGGGATAAATTCGAAAGCATTTACGCCTAATCACCAGCCATATGTTTAGAACGTCTGGAGTCTAAGTACCATCAATATGAAGTATGTTGTGCCTTAAAAGCAATTATGACAATATTGCACTTAATCTGGGGTAACGGATCATCTGCTCTCATCCAAATAGGCCTGGTTTTTAAATTTTTATTGGCCTTGGATTTAGAAAAGGTTTGTTGGGTCTTTTTAAATGGGTTTTTCTTAGTTTTAGATCCCCCTTCTTATTTTTATAGTTAGAGTTATGTGTGGTCTTCTTTGGGAGAACATAAGTGTTCCTACTCTTGCTATATTAGTTGAAGTTTTGAAAAGTAGGTGTGTACAGTCTCTTTTAAAAACATTCGGCAAAGGTGTGTCCATAAACATCACAGTACGAACAGTACTGGTGGGTGGAAGACTTGAATTTATTACTAAAGTCTTTACATATAGGTTTGGCCCGATTTTGTATCGTTGTCTAAGTGTCATTAGGCTTGAGTTTTTGAGTTAGTCTTCAATAGGTGGATAAACATACTTAGCGAGACTTAGGTTGTTTATTATATTGTCCTTGAATTTCCTTAGAGACATTAGTTCTACACTCTCCTTTTGAAGTTTTTTGACAAATATGGCATTGTTTAACAAAAATTACATTTTTAGGAGAAACTGTCATTTTACTGATAATAACCTTTTCTTTGTAACCTAAGCCAGATTTATCTTCAGAATCAAACTTACTTCCTTCAACAATTTCTTCGTAGGACTTTGCTTGGGTTTCAATATGTAAGCATTTTTTAAACACGTGTGAAACTTTTTTTCTTTGATTCTTCTTCTTCAACTAGAGTTGCCTTATATCTTTCCTCAAAAACATAATTTTTCTCAGTCAAATCTATTATTTTTAAGGCAAACTCTTTAACTTCTGTCTCATGGGTAATGCATTGAGCTGTATAATCCTCAACATTATTTCTAATGGTCTGGTTAAGTAAGTCAATTCTTTCAGTTAAAAGCTTCACCATTTTATCAAGATGGGCAGTTTTCTTAAGCATTATTGTGTATAGCTCTTGAATATCTGCAATATCGCCATTGGACTCACTAAGTGCATCGTGTGTTGTGTCCCCTATATCGTTACTTTTCTCGGTGGAACTCACACACACGTTCAAAGCGTCGACAATGTTGTCACTTTGACACACCTGTATACTAGCATTATTAGGTTTATTTTCATTATCAATAGACACAATACTATCACTAGTAGGTATAATAGGAATATCAAGAGGCATAATAGAATCATGAGTAGGCAATCATGAAACAACATTATTGTACACATTTTTTACAAAAAAGGAAATGCGTGAATCATCACATTGGGTTGACTCAGTATCATCTTCGTCGGATTCATTAGAGTCGTCCCAAGTCTTACACATGTTTGTTATATTATTGTTGTTAAGTTTGGCTTTGCATCTATTAGCATAATGTCCCATTTTTCCACATCTATGACACATCACATCTTTCAAGTTAATCTTTGGTATATTATTGTCATTGGACTGTTTGTCATAGTGTCTTTCATGAGGTTTGTGATTTTAATGACCTTCATAACCTTGTATGCCTTGTTTAGAGGCTACTTGGTTATCAAGGTGATCTAAGTCACGGTCATCATTTAGGTCAAGATCAAAGTCTAATGGACTCATTTTGGGAACAAACATTTGGGATGAAAATACAACATTAGAACCAGTTGATCCCTTATTTTGGACAGTCAATTGCTTCTTATATTCTAACTCCATTTCAACAGTCCTTAATTTACTGCTAAGCAGTTCTGGAGTTAGGTTTGGGTTCGTCCATTTCTTCTATAGCATATCTCTTATTGTCAAATTTGGTAGGTAATGACCTAAGTATCTTTGTAAATCGCTTTCCTATCATAGGCAATACCATTAGCATGCAATTTTGTGACAATATCAGTTAATTTTATATAAAAGTTATCAAAAGATTCGCTATCATCCATAATCAATGTGTTATATTGCTGGACAAGCATTTGGGTTTTTCCAGCCTTAACACGTTCATCACCCTCATGGGCAGTGACTACCGTGTCCCATGCTTGTTTAAAAGTAGAGAAATATATATCCTTTTAAATTCATTCCCGTTAATGGATATAAAGATAGCATTCTTTCCCTTATTATTATCCAGAGACATTTTCTTCTCTTCTTTAGTGAATTCGCTAAGACTTTTCTTAACTCTTATGGGATTGGCTTTGGACAAAGGCTTAGTAAGATGTGTGTGACTGTTTTCAATCATATCCCAAACATCATCACCAAGAGTTCCTTAAATGAACGCAGTCAATTGTACTATCTATTAATAAAAGTTGTGTCCATCAAAGAGAGGTGTACGTGAGAGGTTACCTAACTTCTCCAATCTTTCATTCATTTTCAGAACTAAGGTTTCAAAAATAGTTTCTAGAGTCTCGGGATCTAAAAAATATTTTGATTAACCTTCTCTCATACCACTTGAAAAATGTAGAATTCTTTTTACTAGATTATTAATTAAAAGTTAAAGTTTAAGTCAACTCCGAAGTATGACTCTTTGAACAAAACTCTTTTCAGAAATCTACACAAGATGTATATAACAAATTCTAAATATGGATTTAATAGTTTGATTATCTATGTTTTTAAAACTAAATCCTATGCTAAGTCTTTAATGTGAAACCAAACAGTGAAGTAGTTAAGAACCATTCAAGAAAATTGACAAACGATTTTTTAACATGGTAAAACCCCAAATTAAGGGAAACCTCCACGGTGACCTCTACGCCACAAAAGAAAAAAATCCACTGAAACAATCACAAGTTACAGCACTATTCATGCATTATCAAGATCCTAAGTTTAAGTTCAGAAATAGTAGCTACACGAGTTATCCACTCTCAAAGATAGCGTCTAACTAGCTTTGATCTCCCTCCATCAACTTCCTTGCCTTTTCCTTGTCCACCGATTTTAGCAGCTCAACCAACAATATAACTCTCAATGAACCACAACTTCTAAGTGATTGTGTGAGAGTGAAATAGTGATTGTGATGTGATTTACACTACATGCAAGAATGCAACTCACTTCTCTCAATAGTTATACAAACAAGTCCTATGAACTACAGAGATTTTATATGAGAAACAATGGATCTCAAATACATTTTGAAGAACAGACTTCAACAACTTTTTTTATCTGAAAAATAACCTTTCTAAAAATTATATCAAGACTATTTCAAAATCTTATTTATGTTCAAACTAATTTCACAAACAATGAAATCATATTTTGAAACAAAATCGTTTTCAAATCTAATACTATATAAACTCAGAAGTCCATTTTTCAAATTTATTTGAAATCAAAATAGTGGATCTCAAGAATACAACAATAACCGTAAGATCTAAGAGAAACTGAAGTAATAGAACCTAACGATACTGTGTGTAATGTTCTGTATAGAAAACCCAAAAACATCTACAAAAAAATTTGAGTTTTTCTCGGATTAAGCTTCCTAGAGAGATATACGATTAAAGAGGTCTTCAAAAGTGTATGAACACATAAACTCAATTTCTCATAAACCCTAAATTCGAACTGTTTTGGTTTTCTCTCCTATCTCTCTTCTTTTTTCTTTTCTCCCTTTTCTGTCTTCTCTATGTATCTTCTCTCAATGGAGACGAAGTCTCAAAAACACAAACTTCTCAAATGCAGACCATAAAGCTCTATTTGTATTAGGCAATGAAGGATCAAGAAGGCTGAACCAAATCAAGGGTTGGGATTGAATTTGACCATTTGATACAAGGGTTGAAAGAAAGCGGTGGTTTATGAAGTCGATGATTGGTTATTATTAGAGTCACAAGGATTGAGAAATACAACATGCAGACCGTCGATGAATTCAAACTAAGGGCTACGATTTATTCTCTTATCTAAGACACAAGAGAAACACAAATCGCACCGTCACATGACCAACACGTGTATGGCTTAGATGAAATGAGAAATACGTGTTTTGTGATTTTAACAAATTCAATTTGCATCCCCATAATTCTTTAGCGATTTTATTTTCTACCCTGAACTAATTTTAGGAAGAAATAATATTCTAGTTTTAACCACAACACTTTTAAAACGTAATTTTAATTATTTCAAAAATCATTTAAATGTTTTTAAAATGTTAGAAAAAATTCCTAAAATTATTTAAACCCTTGTGCACACATATTAACACTACATGCAGTCAATGTGTCCTAATTGTGTGTTCATGTGATCAAAGATACTTCTTATTGTAGTTCTTCGACTGGATTTCCTTATTGAATCTTGGATACTTTGAGAGAGGATAACTCTTTAAAAATCTAACTTATTTTTGTCTCAATATCTAAAGTAGTTGGAACTCCTATATAGTACAGACTCAAGTAAGTCAACCATATCGTGTGTCCTCAGGCTTCGTTGGGTAATTCTCTTCTCCCCCCCCCCCCCCCCAGTTATGAGGTGAGCTCCTCTATTTATAGGAGATATAAATGAGGTGTCACGTGCCTAGGCCACATGACGTATGGATAAATATGAAAAATGAGGAATCTTTATACAGTTGGCAACCGTCGAGTACGAGTAAGGGTTGCGGCCTGTTTGAGCCCAGGAAGCAGCAAGTTTGAAGGGTTCTACAGCCTATTTGAGACTAGGCAGTGGCCATGCTAATAGGTGCTGCCGCGGCCTATCTGAGGCCAGATCGCAGCTTATACAAGCCAAGACTAACCATTGGGTGTCGTGGCCTCTCTGTGCCCAGGCAGCTGGCGCAGACCAATTACACTATAAGTATTGAAATTAATAGGTTGTTAGGTGTTTTTGGTTAGGGTCCATTAAAAAGTTCATTTTTTAGGTCCACTTGTGATCCTCTCCATATATATATACAATATTGTTCTTGTGATGACCAGTCCGCATTTTAAGTATGCTAGTACTGTTCTTGTGAGGACCAGTCCTCATTTTAAGAGTACGGACTGGACATGTGTCACTTATTTATACGCGTTGTTTAGTTAACATAATCCTAATCCTTTATACGTGTTGTTTAGTTAACTTCTTTATTTTTTCCCTTTTTCCTTTTTCACTCCATCAGCATCTTTTATACTTTTATTTTAGAAGTAATAAATTAATTAAAATCTATCAAACATTCCCTATGGATTCGATACCCGGACTAGCCGCTATACTCCATAAGAGTGTAGTTAAAGTTTAGGCTTTTTTGTATTGCGATCAAAAGTCGATAACATTGATTAGCGTATTTACACGAACGCTCGGTTTTTTCCTCGATCACGCCTTTATAAGGAAGATCTCCATCACATTGTTTTAATAAGCATTATTTCCCTTCATGCTTCATAAGTTCTAAAACATTTTTTTATTTTATTAACTTTGTTTGTTCTCATTGTCTTCCACATACAACAATATAGGACATGCATGAGGTCGCCACCCGGACCAACCACTTAGCTAGGTGGAATGACATTCTTCTTTAAATCAATAACATCTTGAAAAATCAGATGAGTGATAAGAATAAGGAGGTGACCGACCTCAAACCCAAGGAGACATCCGCAAAGGACAAGGATGTTGAAGGGGCTGAGCAAACTCAACTAGATTTTAGCAGGGATTACAATGAACTATGTAATATTAGGCATGATTACTTCCAAAAAAAATTGCAAAACCATATTTTTCAAAGGCAAAAATTCGTCCTAGAGGGAAAAATTAAAGTCGACCTAAAAAAGGCCTATGATGATGGCTTCGAAGTTGCGGTGAAAGAGGTTTCTTCGTGACTTGACTTTCATGAGTCGGTAGCATTCAACCTCGGATGGATTTTTGATCTCCAATGGGGCAATTTCCTTTAGTCAATACGGCATATGTCGAGCATCCTCCCTTGGAGTGACCTGTCATGGGGGTATTCCCCCTTAGCTCATACTCTTGAGGTCGATCATACCATTACTGATCCCGTTGCTCCATCTAATAGAGTTGCCAATGTTTCCTCGAAGGATGCTCATTTGTCGAGTAGGGGGAGGTTACCACTAGATTTTATTTTATTATTGTTTACTTTTGTATGCCGTTCGACCAATTTATAGGCCTTGAATTATTTCTTATGAAATGAAAGTATTTAATGATCTCAAAAATTCATCCCTTTGCATCTAAGTTTTACTTCTAATATATATCAATATCGTCTAGTTTAATTATGCCCCATGTGATGAAGTATTGCAAAAGATATCGTTTGATCTGACTTAGGATTTCAAGTCAATAATTTTTACTTAACTTACTGTATTCTAAATTTTGACTATATACAAATTAACTTCAACCTTTGCTGGTGGTTGTTATCAATGGGATCCATCGATCGATCGAAGAAACCTACAAATTCAATTAATGGATATAACTAATTCACTCATCAATCACTCAATAATAATCGCCCAATTGCCAAGACCTATGCCAATTTTAGGCCGACTAGCCCAACTTACGCCATGCCACTATTTTCGTGCGTGCTTTGTGCAAAGCATAGGCTTCCAACTTATTTTTAAGTTGTACGACTTAATCCGTAAGTGGATTTATGCATATTCTATGTCGGCCAACCCGACTTAGATTGTGCTACCATTTTCAGGTGGGTTTATGACAAACGTAAGCCTCTAACTTATTATTAAGTTGTACCACGTAATTATTAAGTGGGTTTATGCTTATTTTTGGTCGACTACCCAGCTTAGGCTATACCACCATTTCAGGTGGGTATTATGCCAAACGTAGGCCCCTGATTTATTTTTAAATTCTAACACTTAATTATTAAGTTAGTTTATGCCTATTCTAGGTTGACCAATGCGACTTGGGTTATACCAACATTTTCAGGTGGGTTTTATGCCAAACATAGGCCCCCATCTTATTTCAAAGTTATAACACTTAATTCTTAAGCTTATTTATGCCAATTTTAGGAAGACCATCCTGACTTTGGTTGTACCACCATTTTCAAGTGGGTTTTATGAAAAAAGTAGGGCCCTAACTTATTTTTAAGTTGTACCACTTAATTCCCAAGTGAATTTTTATCTATTCTAGGCTAACCATCCCGATTTGTCTTGTACTCCCATTTATAGGTGGGATTTATGCCAAGCGTAAGCCCTCAAATTATTTCTAAATTGTACCACTTAATTTTTAAGTGGGTTTATGCCTATTCTATGTCGACTAACCCAACTTGGGTTGTACCGCCATTTTCAAGTTGTTTTATTATACAGACAAATATGATAGCCAAAGTATGATAAAAGAATTCTTTAATCACTTTACTGATACATTTTCAAAAAGAAACTTCCTAACTAATGATAAAATTTTCTAAGATTAATGACATTCCATGACTTTGGTCATACTGTTCTATATAGTTCTTCCGAGTCGTGGGATTTGCATCCTCATTTTGACACTATCATGTATGGTCCTTGCCAGTTTGTTGTTAATTTTACTTCTGAATGCTTCTTTTCTATTAGCAAAAGTATTCTAAGAATGAGATCGCCGACCTAAAATTACCTGACCTTGAATTTTCCTTCATGTTGCCTAGAAATATCTTGTTGATGAGTGGCAAGGTGTATGAGGGCCCTCTCTCTCATTCCTCAGCTAGATCTAGCTCGTGAGACATTCAATTATCCTTTTTTCCATACCCAAAGATCTCCATCCTAAAGGTTGGAAGACCAATCTCTAAAGGGATGAGTGCATCCATACCATATGCTAAAGAGTAGGTCGTTTCTCCGATCGGCCTCCTGGTCGTAGTTTTAATGCCCAGGGGATAGATAGAAGTTCATACACCCATATTCCCTTAGCATCTTCTAATCGGTGATTGATCCCAGGGAGTAAAGTATTGTTGGTAATTTTGGCCTGACCATTTCATTCTAGAAAGACAACCGAGGCATAGTGGATCTTGATCCTATACTCTGCATAGAAGTCTCTTAAGGAACCATAATCAAATTGAGTTCCATTATCAGTGACCAAAGCCCTCGAGATTCCAAATCTCATAATAATATTCCTCTAGATGAATCTCCTTGAGTCTGCTTATCTAATATCGATGAGCATCTCTTCCCCCACCCACTTAGTGAGGTAAACAATATATGTTATCAGGAAACAAATAAGGGTCCCACTATGCATTGAGCGGAAGGCTATGGACTTGTAAGAGAACTGAGATCATCAATCGATTGTGTGATGATAGGGGAGAATTCTTAGTATTTAGCGCACTTGCGAACAAACTGAAGGGCATATTTTTACATAAAAGGCCCCCAGTATCCTTACGATATTAACTTATAGGCGAGTGATCTTCCACCAGCATGTGTTCCAAAATTACCCTCATGAATCTCACTGAGAATTCCTTTCACTTAATATGGATGGACACATATGATGAGGGGACTTGTGAGTAAATGTCAATAAAGTTTTCCCTTAGAGTTAAGGTAAAACCTTGTTGAGTGGATTTTTAACTTTCGAGCCTCCTTATCATTTGATGGTAAATCGCCATTATTCAAAAAGTCCATGATTGGATCCATCCAAGACGGGGCCAGTTGGATTTGCATAATTTATGAGGCTAGCCTAGTTCATTAATATTAGGATGATCTTTTTACCCCACATCAATCATTCTCTTCTAATCAATATCATTAGTAGATGCTAAACTGGATAATGCATCATCATGACTGTTGATGTTCCTTGTTGTGTCTCTATCCAGTAATATTTTAAGAGCTTGAGCAATACTATTTTTTTGTCCTGATAAGTGAGTATTTTAGGATTTCTGGCTTATATTTGCCTCAAAGTTTGTTCGTAATCAATCATGCTTTACAATACACCGCCGCATCTTTAGCACCCATACTAATCACCCATTGAAACCATTAATCATGACCTCATACTCAGCATCGTTGTTGGATCCTTTGAACTCGAGTCTAACTACTTCATCAATAATACATCTTTGAGGTTGATAAATATGATCCTAATATCGGTCCCATGCTTGTTAGATGTTCGATCCATAAATAATTTCTATCGCTAATGTTGATCATTCTTAGCTATGACGAATGACTTTAGAATCAAATTCGGTTGGACCTCTTTCTTTTACGGCGATGAAATAGAGAATTTGATGACAATAATGTCTAGGACTTTCTTCTTCTTGTTTTTTATGGTCTCATACTAATGTCGAATTATGTCATCTCTAAAGATCACTTCGTCATACTATTGGACAAATATGCTTTATTGAGAACTTCCATCAGTGGATAAGTCATTGGCATGACTATTTTTTAGTCGTCAAAGTAGTACCTAGATTTTTTATGGATGTGACTAGTGCTAGGACCATCTTCTCAATAGGCATATATCTTTTTTTTTGCCTCAAGCAGAGTATGGATCACATAGTAAACTATCATCTTATCTCCGTCTTGTAGCCATACAAAGTGCCCCTCTAGTTGCATTTTGTGAAACAAACAAGTATAAATAGAGATTTTCCTCACTATTAGGAGTTGACAACAAGAAAGGAAATCCTAATTACAGATGAATTACCTCTAGTGTTTGATCACATTCCTTCGTCCAAACTTTCATGCTTGCCTTTTTAAAATCTTAAAAGAAAAGGTCGACACTTGTCTGATAACCGGGATATAAACCCATTGAGGGAGGATAACATCCCACTTTAAACATGAATATCTATGATGGAGGTCGAATTTATGATATCCCAAGGCCTTAATTTGATTCAGATTTGCTTATATCCCCCTTTGCATTACAAAATGGCCTAAAAATTTACCGAATTTAACTCTGAACATACACTTGGATGCGTTAACTCCATCCCTATATTCTTTAAGGGTCCTAATGGTATTAGTCAGGTCCTTTATATGATCAGTTGCATATTTACTTTTGACAAACATATCTCGATGTAGACCTCCATAGTTATTCCAATCTATTTTTTGCACATTTTGGTTACAAGGCACTGATAAGTTGCCTCAGCGTTCTTCAGAGCGAAAGGAATTACTTTATAACTATAAGGTCCTAAGGTAGTGATGAGAAAAGTCTTATCCCAATCTGGGATGAACAGAGGTATCTGATGGTAGCCAGAAAATTTACGAGTTAATCAATTTGAGGTTGTGGAAAACTATTTTTGGGATAATGCTTGTTAAGGTCGTTGAAATCGATAAAAACCCTTTTACGCTCTTTTTTTTTCAATGATGGTATTAGAAATACAATTTGGGAATTGGACTTCTTTGATGGAAACGTAATGGAGGATATTAGTTACTTCATTCTCTACATCTCTTACTCTCTCTAGTTTTGACTTCCTTGGATTCTGCTTGATTGGTCGATAGGTCGAATCCACATGTAACCAGTGACATACGATATTTGGATCTATAACTAGAAGATCATAAGGTTTCCAAGAGAAGACGTCAAATTTATCGTAATAAAGTTAATGGATTTCTTTGATTCTTATTTGGGCAACTCTGATTCAATTAGAAAGACTTTATCCGGTTGTGATGAATCTAGAGGAACAATGATGAGTTACTCCATTACTCGTTCGATGGGGGGCAATCTACCTCCTCAATCCTAGCTTAAAAAACCTTTATTTGTACTTTGAATCATCGTCATTATAGCTCTTTGTGGATTCATCTTCCTCGATTTTGATGGCTACTACGAAGCAACTTTGGTTTGTCGTTTGGTTTCCCCTGATATCCATAACTCATTTATTGTTCAAAAACTTGAGCGTTTGGTAAAGACAAGATGGGATGATAATCATTATATGGAGTTTTCCCTTGCACATGATGGCATTTTAGGGTGACTCCGATTGGATAATGTGAAAATCTATCTCACGATTAATAGGTAATTGGATATTCGCCAGTGGGGTCTCTAAATTTTCGTTAAAGTTTATTCATGGCCACACTCTGTTGTCCAAATCCTAGATAGTGTAGCCGATCTTGAGTAGCAAAATGAGGTACATGATCTCTGAATATCTCCCCAGATGTATTAGTATTCTCTTTACATTGAAATTTTTATCTGCAGAATTATAACCAAATCTTTTATATGGGCATTATAGAAACCATATTTTAGGATCTTCCTAAGCATCTCCTTAGGTCCCTAACACTTCCTTTTTCATCATAAAACCTAGGTCATACTCCCAGTACAGATCTGGAGGTCACCAAAATTCTCCTGAGCCCCATTTAACTACTGGTCAACTTTCTCACTTGAGCGACAGCTCATTGGATCTTAAAAGGGCTCAGAATCCCCTTTCCAACCCCATGTATGAATTGGCCTTACGGTTCGGACGAACGGACCACTTCCTCTCAAAAATTGATATGGAGGCTACTGGGTTCTCTCAAGCTCTATTTAACTCTGGTCAACCCTCCAACTCGAGCAAAGCTCATTGGATCCTCGAAGTTCTCTGAATCCTCTTTTTAACAGTTCACCCCATGTGGGAATCAGCCTTACGGTACGAATGAACAACACATTTTACTCCAAAGGGTCACCAAGTGCTCTCGATCCCCATTTGACCTTGGTCAACTCTCTGAACCAAATTAATCTCTTTGAAACATATAAGGGCCTTGCATAACGTTTCGAATGGTCCATCATGTGCGTAAATCGTCCTTATGATTCGGATGAACGATCTGTTTTGCTCTTGCCCAAAAGATCAATGGGCGCTTCTGAGCACCCTTTGACCACAGTCAATTCCTGAACCCAGGATCAGTACATGGATTCTAAAAAGGCTCTACATTCCCTTTTCAACGGTTCATCTCATGCACAATTCGGACTTATGGATTGCGTTTTATAATTATTTTTTAGAAAATTTGCCTAAGACTTCCGAATGGCGAATCCATTTCACTACCTATCGATAGTGTGTCTGGGGTTTCCTACCGATAGGACAGACAATGACAATACCGATGGACACCCCCCTTGACCCTGTATAAGGAGAGCATGAGCTCACTTCGAAAGGCACCTCAGAAACATCCGTCTTAGTGATCTCAGCAACATTCTCCCGAAGTCAACATGGTTTCCATATTGAAACCTCTCCTTCTCATTCCATTTCCATCTTTTCCTTACCTAATTTGGCCCATTCCCTTCCCTCTCCTCCTACCATCTTCATCCACTTGCAAGAGAAGTCCTTCAACAATCAAGATCAACTTTAAATCTTCAAAGGAAGGTCCAAATCTTTCACTCGCTCTTTAAATTCTCTTATTTTCACATTAGTTAGTTCATTCTTATTTTAGCAGTTTAATAGATCACACCTATTAATAGCCAACTCATTTATTAGTAGTATCGCACATACACTATTTTCTATAAAAAAAATAAGAAAATAGGGTTTTCTTGTAAATTCCAAACGGAGATTTCTTACTACATTTTCTCACACTACAACATCTTTTTTCCACACACACACATATAAGAAAAGCCACCGATTGAATTTATGGGATAAACCCCACCCCGTTGTTATATGTGAACTACGTGAACTGTGATGCCTTTTTTGTCTACGTACACGTCTCGATTAAAATTCTAGATTCAAGTCCTCCTATTCAATCATTGTTCATATATTATTTCATATCATATATTTGTAGTTCATGCTTGAGTTTTGTCTAACATATACTACCGTCCTTCTATAAACGATTGGTAACCCGACAAATGCACACATAATATTTTGATTACTGTTTTGGGAACACTCGTAAGGATGACCTCACTTCGCCTTTATCCATAACGCGAGTCGAGTAATTCCATTCTCCATTTATATATACACGCACATACTTCATGGAGTTATTAAGGAGAAAAATAACACATGCCCATGAGATACTGAAAGGGAAGTATGGGTGCCTAACACCTTTCCATAGTTTAACTTAGTCCCCGAATCTTTAAACTAATTGATTTTACAAGCATCATTATGTCTTTGATGTCGTTCTCTCGGGGTGACAACATTTCTTTTGCCTATTTTGTGCAAACTAGGTTAGCAACTCTATTTCTATACATCACCCCAATTGACGATGGCCGAAGCATCCCGAGGAAGGGTACTAGACCCGAGCACGCTCCCGTTGATTGGGAGAGGGATGGCCACAGTGGCGACTATGCTAGGGATTAAATTGCATTCTTTGAGGACTGGACTCTATTTTTACATAGGGGTTATTATTGTCTGCATGTGCGCATTTGCACTTACTTGTATGTTCCCTTTTTCCTCTATTACTTGTTCTATATATCTACCTCATGTATATATCACTTATCACTTCACATACTTGTAAATACCCTTTATGTATACTTCACACTGCAAACACTTATATATAGGATCATTTATACCCACATGCTTCACACACTACTTAGAATATCAATGCTTACGCTTCACTAGCACACACCTCAACTCATCACACTTGTATATATCCATGCTCACTTGCACATATCACACACCACTTGTAGTTGTACTATGATTAGGCTCACTACCACACACTCACTTGTAGATATTCACATATCACTCACTCACATATATCCATGCTTAGTGTGATCTTCATGCTCCATGATAGATTTACTTTTCATGATACTAGTACATTTTTCCCATTAGTATAGTGATAATTTTACTCATCATGCCAAATAAAAGACTCCCTCTATAATATACTAATTAAGAATCATGCATTTTTTCAAACTACATCACCAAGAGTATTGCAATATTGACCAAAATTTTGTACACATACTCGAGGGTCACTTCGTGATAGGCGCTAGTTCTGCGAGTCTCTGTTAGCGTAAGCGATATGACTCTTACCTTCCAATGGCCTAGTACCTTTGAGGTATATCGAATGGTTCCCCCGCAACGTACTGCTTGACCGAACTCGTGATAGGAATTATATAGTAGGAAACTCGTTCACGTACATTGAGTATATCAAATTCGCTCTCATACGTAATGTCCATATGAGGTATATTGTGAGGCAATTCACGTACACTCATGTATATCAAATGGATCGTCCACATGTAACAATTTCCCTTAAAAGAAATAAGTATATCGTAGAAGTCATACCACAGGGGGGGACCCTACTTCTAGCCCAACAAACTGCATAAACCTCTATAGGCTTCAAACCTAGGGCACTCATATTTAGTTTGCCAGTTGTTACATGAAACTCTGCCGAAATGCTGGGTCGGCATGCCGCCCAAATTTTCGTTCTATATCACCCTTTTTAAAAATAGGACCTTGTCCATGAGCCTAGAAACTACTCAAACCATGTCTTATATATTTTTCAAACCCAATTTTTTCAGGCTCGGATCATGTCTAGCATTTATTTTTCATTTAGGTAAACCTAATACAAGTGAAAACATAATAATCATGCTAAGATTCTTCTCTCATTTTTCCCTCCTTTTTTCTCAAAAAAAAAATCCCAAAAACATTTTTCCCCCTTTTACTAAAATACCAAAAACCTTTGTTTCCTCTTTTTTAAAAATATCAAAAAAAAATTCTTCCCTCTTTCAAAAATAATTTGAAACATTTTTTTCTAAGATCGATCGTATAGCCGATTCTTGGTCTGGCTCCCTATTAGCTTTGATCTTCCGTCAAATAGCCCCGAAGCTCCGCCAGTTCTTCTGATACTTCATCTAATTTCGAAATCCACCTTCACCAGCCTTTCATGGAAAACTCTGACCAAGCACCGAATATGTAGCATGATCTGATGGCAGTCCTAGTCCAACTCAGTGTAGAGATTGACAACCTTAAAACCGAGGTCCATGAGATGCAGCGAAATCGGGTCCATATTCTTAAAGAACCCAAGGTTCTCATTCCTCGTGCCATAGGTCCACCTACTCCCAAGTCGATCTGGGTCCCAGAAGAATATCAGCATGCTCTGTATGCCCCGCCTGCCAATGGGTCACCACCAGCTCAGTTCCTTATGCCAAATCTTGACCAGTCAGGGGCTAACTTGCCAGTGCCCATTGATCCAAAGGAAGAAGAACAGAACAAGGTCAAGGAATACCTCAGACTGTTGTCTAAGAAATTCAACCAAGTCGGGATATTCGGGAACTACACAGACTACACACATATGTCTCCCTATCCCAAAGCAAGATCGTCGGAGATGTTCAAGATGCCAGCTATAGAGAAGCTTAGGAGAAGCGGGACCCCAATTATGCACCTTCATAGTTATCATTGATCCATGTCCCTTATTGTCCCCTCTAAAGAGATAATAGCCCAGATGTTTCAACAGACTTTGAAAGAAAGTGCCCTCCGATGGTTCCTATCCCTTGAAGAATCTAAAATTCGTAGTTGGGAAGATGTCACACGGGAATTCATGTCTCTGACAAGTATGACAAAGAACTAGAGGTTACACACCGTGATCTAGAGCTTCTGAAGTAGAACCCAAGGAAAAAAGTTAGTATCTTCATAGGAAGGTGGAGAGAGAAAGCTATTACTATGAATAAGAGACCCTCTGAGGAAGAACAAGTCAGTATCGTGAAGAAGAATTTCTTGCCCCATATCCGAGCGACTATGGGAGGTCAGTATCATCCACACTTTCGAGCCCTCAGGGAGGCAGGGGTAGAAATTAAAGAAAATATTACCAAGGTAGAGATCGAGCCAAAGAAGGTTACCAAAGATTTCATTCCCAAAATGTACGAGAAGTCTGTCAGTGCTATAGTATCAAGCATCAATAATATCTTCTAACCTACTACCTCTTAGGAACCAGAAAGGCGGCCTAATCTTTCCAGAAAGGAATACACCGAGTCCATTCTCCCTTATCCAAAGTTTACTAGGCCTTTTTAAGCTGAAACCTCATCAAACCCTTGGACCCCCGTCATTACCAAAGCCTCTTCCTAAGAACTTCAAAATTGATGCCTACTGTGACTTTCACCAATCCGCGAGCCACACTACTGACTAATGCTTCCATCCCAAAAATGTGGTTCAAAGCTTGATTAATCAAGGTCTTATCTCTCCACTAAAAGATTATAAACCTAATACCACCAACAACCACTTTCCTCACATGCAATTGCAGTCTTCCTAGAAAATGACCCAGAATTTAACGCATTCACTCAAATTATACCTAGTAAAGCACCCATCATACTCATAATTTCACCTAAACCTCTCAAAGTTTGCCCACATTTTCTCGTACAACCTTCCTACTTCACCGACCAAGACCTGTCATACTCATAAGGGCCGTTATTGTCATCCACACCAGATCCAAAGGGAAAGACATGGAGTTACGAGCATTATTAAACCAACTTCTAGAGTTTGAGCTAAAATTGCCCACCAAGATGACCATCGACTGTCATAAATTCAATGGCCTATTCATAGAAGCTCAAAAATAAGCTCGAGAATCAAACGAATGGGTGGTACCAGTCAAAGAAGTCAGTCTAGATGACATGGTACAGATTATGGTAGACATATTTTGATATACCAACGAGATCTGTAGTATTTTTTAACTACTCGCTGCTTTAAAGCTTTAAGAGCGGTTGGTCCCTTCACTCCTGCACCTCCCTGTTGAGTGGGAAGATTTATATGAAGAATCCGTCATAGTGCATCGATTTCTCACGGTAAGAAGACATCGTTTCCACCGGATGGGGGGTGAATTTGACAGCTCAGATGATGAATCAAGTTAGGGAAAAGTTAGTCCAGTATTCAGCATGTGAGGAATGATATCCTTTAAAGACTTGTTCGGGGAAATCAATAAAGTATCCATTCATCCAGAAATAGATGAAGATATGGGGTTCTTATTCTTCCCCTCCTCAGTAAACCACATGACCAGATTAGGGAGACACCACAAGGATCTAAATCTTCAGTCGTCAGGGATAGATAAGGTAAAAGGTGTTACTGAAGAACTTCCCATGTCAGAAATGACCACTGAGGATAGCAAGATCCCTGACTAACTCAGTAAGACTCAAGCTAACATCACCTTATGGGGACACTTCATGTCTTTCCAATTACACCGAAATGCTCCCATAAAGCTTCTTACCGGACCCACGATCCCTCTTTCCACCACTCCCTAAGAAGTTATAAATTTGGTTGGGTCCTAATCCTCCACTAAACTCATTTCCTTATCCGAAGAGGAAATTTCGAAGATTAGTCCCAGTCATAACTATGCCCTTAACATCTCCATTTAAATTATTAAAATACAGTGCCACTCTTGCTCGTTGACAATGAATCCGCCCTCAATGTTTTCCCACTCAGAACCTTTAATTATTTGGGGTTGAAAGTAAGTGACCATACTCATACTTTTGCCGCAGTGCATGCTTATGATAACACCCGCTGAAAGGTGATGGGATCCATAAAACTCACGATAGGGGATGGCCCTATCAATTCTATCACTGAGTTCCAAGTTATTAACATACCCTTATGCATCAACATGTTGCTTGGTCGACCGTGGCTTCATATCCGGGGGATCTTCATCCCTTTATTAGAAGTTAAATTTTTTTTCCAAATGACAGATCATAACCATTTAGGGGGATGATGATGATATACAAAATGTTGGCATAATTAATCCGATCTTAGAAATACATCATTAGACGAATGGCATTTTCCTCTTTGGCTTGGGGGTTAATCCACTTCCCTTTCTAGCAGAAGATAGTTTTAAAGATCGAGCCTATCTGTAACGTAGCCCTCACGGCAACATCAATATAATACAGATGTTTAAGAACATGCATTTCATACTCGGGCTGGGGCGATGTTAATAAGGGATACTTAAGCCCATAGTCCTAAAAGAGGCCTTTCTCCCATGTGGCCTGGGTTATCAACCTTCACCAGAAGAACTCAAAGCGCTCAGCCAACCACGACTAAAGAGGAGTTTAAAAAATACCAAAACTGTTTCGAGAGATTCTATGAATGTAAGATTTGTCAAGGAGGGTGAAGACTTCCCTGAACCATGGTATTACCATACTAATAAGAATATGAAACCAGAGTTGGAAATCTTCTTTATACACAACTACTCTTGGGCCAAGGACTGCTAGTATAAAGTGCAATACCCCATTGAGAAAGCAGTAATAATTAACGAGGTCTCTGAGGAAAGTGATTCCGAAGACCCATTCAACCTACAAACACTGAGGCTGACTCTCTGTATGATCAATTCAGATGCTACATCGTCGGACCATTCACTTTGATCAAGGTCGCTAATGAGTCTTTCTCAATTGGAATATTATACAAGTCTAAGCTGCGGAGATTCAACCCAACTTTATTGTTTACCCTATCTCTTAACCAATTGTTTCTTCTCCTTTTTCTGATAATAATGTAACTGATACCTCCTTTGATGAGGTTCTCGATGTTGTTTTTCTCTAAAGTATAATAAATAAGGATTTTGAGTATCTTGATGTGACTTACATTAATTATTTTGATTCTAATCAAACTCTTGATGATGATGATTTTGCAAATGAATAATTTTTAACTGGTCTTAATAAGGTTAATAAGAAACAACATAATTGCGTTCAATTAATGAAGATGAAACTATTGTTATCAATCTCGATTCTAGTAGCCAACGACGTAAGATTAGGATAAGGTCCACCCTTAACGACCATGAGGGTGTGCAATTCAAAAAACTGCTAAAGGAGTTTGTGGACGTCTTTACACGGTCCTACGATGACATGTGATAATGTGGTTATCTTTTTAAATAAGCTTTGATATCAATTTGTAAACTTGTGCAATGTAGCAAAAAATTTCAAGTGTTTTCAAATTGACTTAATACAATTTATCCTAATTTTTTGTTAAACCCCAACTCATGCATCTAAGTGATTTTAAACCATAAAATATAAGGAGCCTGCAAAGGAAACCAATTTTCAGGAAAAGAATCGTCGAAGGGAAAAAACCTTTATTTCACTAATAATTTGCAATTTACAACTTACAAGATTACTAGTGAAATCTGTAATGAGTTATTCGCAGAGAACCCATAAGAACTTACAGCTCTGAAATAACAATGAATCAATTACAGAAGATCCACCAGTACACATAGTCTAGTCAGCCTAGGAACACCCACGAGTACTCCCTATGACACGCAGTCAATCGTCAGCCCAATACCTCCCTCAAGTGGCACCTATATCGGCAGTAGGTTATCCTCCCTACAACAGTAACTTCAGCAAAATCATATTTTGGGTTCCAAAATAATTCACATAAATATTGGGATGTGTTGTGAATTGAAAACACAGATTAAAACCTTAAAGAAGAAGGCAAAAACGTTTCTACAGTTTGCAATTTTTCATACTGTGTAAAACTCAGGTCTCCTCCTTGAAAACATACTCGTTTAATGATCTATATATAAAAACGTTAAGGCGGATCGTCACTCGAATGAAATAGGATGTCGTTTGAACGAGAAAAAGATGTCGTTTGAGCGACTAAGCGTGACATCTTCGCGCGAGATAAGGTTGCCGCTCGAACGAGCCAGTGTGTCTCTCGAACGAAAAATGCGAAAAATAATTTTTTTTTTCAAAAAATTCATCTTTAAATCGTGGAAAAATTATTTCGACGAAAAACTACACCTCAACACTTAAAAAATATTTTGGAAAATTTTCCAAACCTATTTTAAAAAATATCCCAACACTTTTAAGTGAACCATAAAGGGACTTAAATACTTTCTCACCGCAATTAACCTAGGAGAGGCTTGAATGTTGAAGAAGCTTGATGTTCAGATCCGTCTTGATGCATGTATGATCTTAAACATTTCTTCGACGGTTGTAGCGGTATACGACATACTCAATTGTTAAAAGACATTTATAAAATTATGTCCTTACAAATCTCCCCCTATGTCTATACCAGTACAAAATAAAACAAATTATCAAAACAAATATCCTATACAAATCTAATACCTTCCCATGAACCCAAAACTGAAAAGGTACTAAACATGCAGGACTAAAACTTTTCTTCAAAAAACTTCAACATGATGAATCAAACTATGCTCATGCAAAGAGTAACCCAAAGGCTTCCACAAACTATTTTTTATTTTTTATTTTTTCATACAAAAAATGCAAAAATAATTTTACAAAAATCACACACGATGAATTTTCACTAAGACAACCAAATCATGGAAATGGAATGAATGGGTGTGAACATATTCGGTAGGCAAATCAAAGCAATCAAACATAACATATGTGCACGATGAATATGTGTACTCCTAACGAATGAATCTCAAAATTGTCCTTAGGGGTGGAAAAATGTTGAACTTAAATGACATCGACTCAATCCATCAACACATCAAAGTCAAGAATGATTCCCACACCAATAACGTCTAAAAATATGAATGCTTTTTCATGATGCTGTCAGGACTTGCAAACCCGTTTTTCATTTCTTTCCATCCAAACTCCCTCATAAATAATAATCATTATATTTTTTCTTTTGAGGTGGCCCCTTTTTGGCATATTTATCTTTCTTTGCCTTTCAATTTTTCGGGCTCTTTTAACCGGTGGATTTTATGACGAGTTAATTTTTTTTACTCTCATAGCCCCTTCTCGTGATTCAGTCATCATATTTTGTTGCAATTAAATTACTCACGGTAAATGGTTTTTACATGCACTACTTCCATTGTCAAGTTTGATCGTATATGGTTCGTTTTAAAGACTGAATTGAGATGACAACACTCTGACCAATATGTGATAAACAAGTACAATAATAAAAAAAATCGTGCAAGTGTGAAATAAAGGAACTCATGAGTCAAACAATTAGGTAGTAACAACTAATCACATCTCAATGACTTCAAACATTGTAAAGCATAAAAATGAAATGATAACGCATATCAAAACACTATCAAATCGTCACAAGATATAGAATGAAATTGTGACTCGGTCATCCTAAATGTCCATTCATATATGGTGCAAAACAAAATACAAACTCTTTTTGACTTTTTCAAAAATTTTATCAAAATAAAATATTTTGTATTTTTTAAATTTTAAATTTTAAATTTTTCTCAAAAAAGTAAAAACTAATACAAAAAGTACACAAGTCATAACACTAGCAAGAATATATCATGAAACACAACTAGTGTATAACAAACATCCAACAAAATCAATCGAGAGATCTAACATGGGGTGAACTACGTACAATCAAACAAGAGTCATGAATAATTAATCCAAAAGCCTCTAGATCCGTTTTCCTAACCCAAACAAATTTATAACGACATGTGGGGGTTTGTGGAATCGAATTTATTCTCTTATTAAACTTCCTAGGAGTATTTTGTAGTTTGTAATAGAAATGCCTAAGAGGACCTTGCCTACCGTAATGTGTGCAAGTGTAAATCGGGCGGTGAGAGGTACCTAAAGATGGCCCTCTCCTAAAGTTTCTAGTTGGCTCTCTCCTAAAATCCCTAGGTGGCTCTCTCACAATGTTCCTAGGTAGATCTCTCATAATAAATCTAGGTGCTTCTCTCCTCATAATCCTAGGAGGCTCTCTCACATATGTGGGGTTGGCTTTGGGAATGGGTGAAACACTATCAACGAAGCCTATACCATACCTATCCTCCTTGATTTGGACAGTGCCTAGCATCTTATCTAACTTTTCTGACCTAGACTCCAAATCAAACTTCACTTTACTTGTCTCTCTTAAACTTTTCTTAAGCTCACCTATCCTTGACTCAAGTACACGTCTAGAATCCTCAAACTATAAAAGCTCTTTTTTCGTAGTCTCCATCAACCCTCTAAGACTATCTCTCTCACCCTCGACATATCCTAGTTTCTCTCTAAGCATCTCCCCACGTGTCATAAGATCCTCAATTAAAGCATTTGTATTATTCTTATCTAAGACACGCTCTTTCAACTGAGCTTCTAATTTCAAGTTTGCCCTCTTTAACTTTGCAGATTCCACATACAGGTTACTGTTGGCAACTTGAAACTCACTCAACTCTTCCTATTCCCCCTCTCTCTCTTCACTTTCACTCTCATCACTAGTTACATGAGTGGGAAACTCTCGCTTAGAAGCATAAAAAAACTCTTTTTCATAATCACTATCACTAAGTGAAGAAACATGAGATGTTGGTTTATTAAAAATCTTCCTTATATTAGTGGGACACTCATCTACCGTATGACCAATTCCCTCACAACCAAGACACCTCTCAGAGTCGTTTTCGACGGATGATTTAAAACAAGAATTCATGTGAAATTTTCAATTAGACCATTCAAAAAGTTGACATCTAAAATCATCAATACCACCAAAAGCCATATTTAAGAAAATTTGGATCAAAACACAATAACTTACTGCAACCCGCTCTGATACCAATTTGAGAATGCAGTGATCTTCTTAAATAAGCTTTGATTTCAATTTGTAAACTTGTGCAGTGCAGCGAAAAATTTCAAGTGTTTTCAAACTGACTTAATTAAGTTAATCCTAATTTTTAGTTAAACCTTAACTCATGCATCTAAGTTATTTGAAATTATAAAATATAAGAAGCTTACAAAGGAAGCCACATTTCAGGAAAAATCCTCGAAGGGAAAAAACCTTTATTTCACTAATAATTTGTAATTTACAACTTATAAGATTACCAGCGAAATCTGCAATGAGATATCCGCATATAACCCATAAGAACACGCAGTTCTGAAACAAGAATGAATCGACCGTAGAGGATCCACCAGGAAACGAAGTCCAGTCAGCCCAGGAACATCCATGAGTACTCCCTATGACACACAGTCAATCGTCAACCCAGTACCTCCCTCAAGTGGCACCTAGATCAGCAGTAGGTTATCCTCCCTACAAGAAAAACTCTAGCAAAATCTATTTTCGGTTCCAAAACAATTCACATAAAGATGGGATGTGTTGGGAATTGAAAACACGGATTAAAACCTTAAAGGAGAAGACAAAAAATGTCGTAGTTTGCAGTTTTATATTGTGTAAAACTCAGGTCTCCTCTTGGAAAACAGACTCGTTTAATGATCCATTTATAAATATGTTAAGGCGGCGCGTCGCTCAAATGAAACAGGATGTCGTTTGAACGAGAAAAAGATGTCGTTTGAACGACTACGCGTGACAGCTTCACGTGAGATAACGTTGTCGGTCAAACGAAAAAACACGAAAAACAAATTTATTTTTTATTTCAAAAAATTCATCTTTAAATCTTTGAAAAATTATTTTGACGAAAAATGACACCTCAACACTTAGAAAATATTTTGGAAACTTTTCCAAACCTCTTTTAAAAAATATCCCAACACTTTTAAGGGAACCATAAAGGGACTTAGATACTTTCTCACCGAAATTAACCTTGTAGAGACTTAAATGTTTAAGAAGCTTGATGTTTAGATCCGTCTTGATGCATGTATGATCTTCAAAATTTCTTCAACGGTTGTAGCAATATATGACATACTCAATTGTTAATAGACATTTATAAAATTATGTCCTTACAACTTACCAAACATCGATCCCTAAATAGCTCAGCACGAGATCATAACTCTCCCAAAATTCAAGTCGATCAAATAGAATCTAAGGAAACTCCGCACCGAATGGTCGCTCAAAGTCAAAGAAGAGTTGGTAAAGCAGTTGAACATAGGCTTTATCCGTGTGATCGAATATCCCACATGGCTCGCCAACATCGTCCCTGTACCGAAATCATGAGGAAAAGTCTGCATGCGAGTTGACTACCAGGATTTGAATAAAGCATCTCCGAAGGATGATTACCCATTGCCCAACATCAATGTGATTGTGGACAACACAACCAACCATGTCATCAAGTCATTCGTTCATGAATTCATGAGATACAACTAGATAAAAATGCACTCTGACCATCAGGAGAAAACCCCACTCATCACCCACTGGGGAACCTTTTGCTATACGGTTATGCCATTCAGGATCAAGAGCACTAAGGTTACCTACCAAAGGGCTGCCATGACCATTTTGCATGATCAAATAAAGAAGGAGGTCAAAGTCTATGTAGATAACATGATTATTAAGTCTAAGACTCGGGAAGGTCACGTTCCCACCCTTCGAAAGTTCTTTTAACGACTGTGACGATACCAAATGCGACTAAATCCATAAAAATACATTTTGGAGATCACGAAAGGAAAGATTTCAGGATTCATGGTTAGGGAAAAGGGAATCAAAGCAGACCCTTCAAAGATGAAAGCTATACCTGAAATTGCACCACCCAGAATGGAAAACGAAGTCCGGGGAATCCTGGGAAAACTTTAGCACATCAGTCAGTTCATCAGACAGTTATGCGAGCCCATATTCAAAATCCTCCGGAAGGATTCTAAAAAAGTATGGAATGAGGCTTTCCAGGAAGCCTTCAACAGAATCAAGCAATACCTTACTCGACCTCCGGTACTTATGTCATTACAGTCAGGTTTACCCCTCCTCTTGTACTTAATCATAACAGATACCACGACAGGGGCTTTGCTAGACCGATATATCAAAGAATCCTAGAAAGAAAGGGTAATCTACTATGCTTGTAAAAAATTCTTCGAGCTATTCCGGATCACTCAAAAGTTATGGTACTATATGCTCACTTTTCCCATAAGATTAGTATCCCAAATAAATGTTATCAAGTATCTGCTTGAGAAACCTGCCCTATCTAGCTGAATGGCCCCATAGTTGATGCTACTAGATGAGTTTGATATTGTGTATGCTACGCAGAAATCCATGAAAATGAAAATCATATCCGATTACCTTACTAACTACCCCATGGAAGAGGTCGATATTTAGATCTTTAAATTCTCGGACGAATATATTCTTTTCACCTCTCAGGAGGACCTCTAATGGAAAATGTTTTTTGACGGAGCTGCCAATAAAAAAGGATACGACATTAGTATACTCCTGATCGACTCTCACACTCCCATTGCCATTAAGCAAGATTTTTCCCGCACCAATAATATGATTGAATACGAGGCATGCAATGTAGGCCTCAATGTCTCTCTCAAGAAAGGTAGCAAACACCTAGATATATACGAGGAATCTAACCTCATCATTGGCCATGTCCTTAGAATATGGAAATTCACAGAAAAAAAGCACTTACACTTCCATGCTGACTTAGCAGAGCTGTCCTCCTAGTTCCAAGTAATCACCTTTCACTACCTAACTCGCGTAAAGAATAGCTTAGTTGATGCCATTGCTACCCTGGCCTCCATAGTCGACATGCTCGAAGGGATAATGATGGCCCCTTTCAAGTCCAAAAATAAGTTATGCCAACCCACTGCTACCACATTGAGCTCGTTACTGAGAAAGATATTAATATGATCGGGTTCTGGTAATACAAAATTTTATGCCTACTCAAGCACGATAGGTATCCCTAAGATGACAACAAGAAAGACTGTGCGACCCTTCGTAGACTAATTGCACGGTACATCATTTGCGATAAAGCAATGTTCAATAAAAACTTTGATGGAACCCATTTACATTGCATTGCATGGGCTGATGTTGAAGAAATGATGTAGAGAATCAACAATAGATAATGCGGACCCCCCATGGGCAGTCACATGCTAGCCAAAAAGATCATCCGTCAAGGGTACTATTGGACCACTATGATTCAGAATTGCACCGCCTATGTTCGAAGATGTCTCAAAAGTTAGCAGTTTGTCAACCTCCAGTACTTACCTCCTTGAGAATTATATAACATGACTTCTCCCTGGACATTCTCCACCTGGGGCACTAATATCATAGGGAAGGTCACACCCAAAGCTTCAAATGAGCATGAGTTTATTCTAGTCGCCATTAATTACTTCACCAAATGGGTTAAAGTCGAGTCATATGTAGTACTGATTGCCAAGAAAGTGGCCAAGTTTATCCAAAAGAACATCTACTGATACGGGGTTCCCCATAACCTAGTATCAGATAATGGGTTACACTTTGAAGCCGAGGTCACAAAACTGGTCAACGAGTACGATATTCGGAGACATAAAACTTCTCCATACCGACCCCAAACCAATGGTGTTGTCGAATTCGCTAATAAAAACCTCAAAACCACACCAACAAATTGACTGAGAGTTGCAGAGATTGGATTAATCGAATCACATATGCCCTCTGAGCTACCTTACTTTAGTCAGAACGTCTACTGGGGTAACCCCTTACTCTTTGGTATACGGCATGGAGGCAGTCCCACCTGTCGGGCTAAAAATACCTTCCATACGCATCATGCTCGAAAGCAAAGTTTGCGAAGAATACTAGCATCAGATCCGCTTTGACGAATTATCACTCTTGAATGAAAAGATGCTGAAGGCTCTATACCACATTGAAGGGTATCATCACTGGATAGCGCGATCATTCAATCGAAGATTCCACTACACCAAATCTGTCGAATTTTCACGATCATTAACCTTGACAAGTTGGACTTCTCAAGGTCAATGACAGTGATAATTCTGGGGGTGACAATTTTTTTATCACGGTCATTGACAAGTTTATTAGAATTATCACGGTCATGTCACAGTCTATGACCGTGATAAGTTTTTTCACGGTCATAAACCGTGACAAACTCGTGACATTTAATAAATAATTGTCACGATCAATGACCGTGATAATTCTGGGCAGAATTGAAAAAAAATCTGATGGGCAGTATGGCCACTGCCACTGCCTAACAGTATATTTGTACCTGTTATAGCAACGTTGTACCTGTTCAAACATCATATATCTAAATAAAATAGAGATAATGCAAATATACATTCAAAACAATATGCATCACAATATAATTCAAATGTAACAATTTAAACAATTCAATTCAAATAATGTCACTATATGTATGGGGTAAGGTTATCTCTAAGGAGGTGAGTACGCCACACGATATACGAATTGACACACACAGCAATATACATCGTGTCACATTGTTCGTGCAACCATAAGGTGGAGTTCTCCTTCCCGAGTATCACATGCGTGACGAGCACCTTGGACTCGATGTCTTGATTCAAACGTCCATGAACTGGCATACCCTGGACAGTATTCGGGTCCCTAAACCCCCGCCCTATCTGCTGGCCATCAAATATGTCCAGTAAAAAGACGCTCGGCCAACCAAGTGTCGACATCAGTCGGTTGAAGGGATCCAAATAGGGGAGTGGATCATCAAAGTCTGCACGTGTCGGTGATGAAGCAGCGAGGTCCAGATCCTCGTCATCCTGCACCTCGTCCTCCTGCACCTCCTCCTCCACCACCTTTTCCTTCCCTTTCCCCTTATGGTTTTCTCCCAATGAACGCTTCATGAATGAGAATATATCTTGGACCATTGCCTCCAAATAGGACAGCTTGGCGTCATGCGATTCCACCGTTCAAGCCAACCCTGTGTTGCTCGTCTCCAATCCAATGATCCTAGATTTACTCAATTAATTATTTTCATCAATTAAACTAACAATTAAAGTATACAATTATTAATTTACTAATTTACAATGAGGGGCAATCCTACTTGCATATGAAAGGGGCACTAATTATTAATTTACAAAAAAAATTAACAACCAATCAATATTAAATCAATCAATTCTTTTACAATGGACACTACAATATGAGGGGAAATATCTAATAAACCAATAAAAATTTAATTAAAAAATACACACGCACATATACACCCCATTATCCCCCCCCCCCCCCCCCGTTGCCCCTGTCCACCACATGCACACACACACACATATATACACATGCACATATACATACACACGCATATACACACACACACACACGCACATACACCCCCTAGCCCTCTTGTCTCCCCCCCCCCCCACACACACACATACATGCACATGCATATATACACCACACACACACACACACATGCACATTCATGCACATATACATACACATATATATAAATAGAGGAGAAATAGAGAGAGAAAACATACAAAAGTTGTAGAGAGAGAGAGGGAGCAGTCGCTAGAGAGAGAGAGAGAAATGGAGGGAACAAAATCATGGGAAAAAAAGAAGAAGGAGGTTTTTTTTACTGACAGAATTGTCATGGACGTATCACGGTCATTGACCGTAACAAATTTATAGGATTGTCGCGATCAATGACCGTGGCAAGTCCGTGACAACTGTACTTATCACGGTCAATAACTGTGACAAGTCTTTGTCACGACCTTGTCACGGTCAATGGCCGTGATAAAAAAATGCGTGTTTTTTTGTCGCGGTCAATGACCGTGACAAGGCTAAGTGCTTAAAGGGTGCCAATTTAACCATTTTGGTGTAGTGTTTAAGGACCGTGGTGTAAAGGAAGGAGACTTATCCCTCAAGGAGGTCATGGAATTTATTTGGGACCACAGAGGAAATTCAATCCGAATTGGAGCGGCCCCCCTACGTAGTGAAGAAGATTCTCTCATTATGTGCCTTTATGCTCACTAATCTCGATGGAGAATAGATGGCATGTCTAGTCAACCTGGATCGTCTCAAGAAGTTCTACCCTTAGTACGAAATGTCGGTGCACTACGAATCTTCTCATCTCTCTCTCTCTCTCTCTCTCTCTCTCTCTCTCTCTCTCTCTATCTCTATCTCTATCTATCTATCTATCTACTAGGGTATGCTCGTGCCTGAAGGCACGATAAAAATTTCCAAAGTATGTAATCATAAAATGACAAAAATTTCCAAAGTTCTTAATTGCAAAACGACAAAACTTTCTTTCCTCAACAAAATAAAGTATATTTTAAAAAAATCGGCCATAATCTCCTTTGTTTACAGGATTATCCACCCTGTATAAAAAATAAAAAATACTCCAACCACAACAATTCTAATAGTCCATATGGAAATGTTATTTATAATTAACAAATTGATGGGGTACATAGTTCCATATGAGATTTTTTGGACAACAATTCACATGTTCAGAATTTATGTTCCATTTCAAGCAATTTAAATATAACACTACAATCACAGTAAACTATAAAAGAAGAAGAAATTGCATCAGCCAATTCGAAGGGGTAAATGTAATATGCCAAGACACAACAATCCAAATGGTTTCTTCCAAGCAGATGAGTTCCAGTCCCATCTGATCAGCTCTCTCGTTGAATGCGTTTCAGCATATCATATGCCGAAAAGTGGATTGTCCAACCTGTAACTCTTCCTACATCAATCCTGTGATCATATAAACAAATATATTAATTAAAAAACATATGAATTGTTCTGAATAAAATCAAGTAATATCATCTAAATCACCTCAGAATCATTTGATGAAGTGAAACAATTCAACATGTCTTATCACAAAAACGAACCAAAAAGGACAAAAATGGGACAACACATGTAGTTGAACTATGTGTTGTACTTGTATTTACTTCTTATATTGAAGAGGAGACAAAATAAAGTAAATTTATCATATTTTTAAGATACATTAAAAATTGTTAAAACAAAGCTACGATCAAAACACCAAACATGCCATTTTAACATAAAAAGTAATCAATAAAAAGATATATTATTAATCTTTCGAGTCAAACAAAAAAAATATCTTCTAAACTCCATAAAGACAATGAATGATATATATGTACCAAGATAATAGTAACATATATGATCAAAGTTACACTTGAGATTTTTGGATCATGGAATTTCAATCTCCTGCTTGGTCTAAGAAATCACCTTATAAGGAGTCATGTCCTGTAGATGTCGGTGGTTGGGCACATAATCGTTTGGCCACCTACATACATCATGTTACAACATACATTTTAACCTTCCATTAATCTCGCGATTTTCTATCTTCTACAATTTTAAACACAATAACATATTACAAATCGAGGACAATGGATATGAAACCCAAACTTATCCAAAATATGCTTGGTACCTATTGTGTGTGAGATTGTGATAGTTCGTGCGTGCGTGCATAACTTCTCAAAGTTGTGTATTTACATATAGTCAATACATAGTCAAAATCTGAAAATGATTCCATCTTTAAAATGGTGAAATTTATTCCCAGTTTGTTGTATTTACATATGGTCAATAATAATTTGATGCTCACAACTACTGCAGCTGCCATGCCATTATCTTCAAGCTGCGATGCACAACTACCATGCTATTGTCTTCGAGTCCATAGTTACTGCTGCAATTAAATTAGAGTAACTTTTCACAACTGCTGCAACTAAATTCACAACTGCTGCAACTAAATTCACAACTGCTGCAACTGAGTTACAGTAACTACTTCAGTGCATTACTACTTCAGGGCACATAAAAGATACAAATGTTTGATATACGAATTGGTCCCACACATTAAAGATCTACGTTTTATGATCACCATATCCAAATCTTGGATGGTGATTTTATCCTCTTCGGCCTTTTGTATCAGTTCTTTCACTTCATCATCCAATTTCACTATATCTCCTTGCATATTTGATGTTTCGTGACTGTTTACCAAATCTTCTACCAGCTGTCACAATAAATAAAATTTACAATTTCATGAGGTTGTAAATTACCACCAAAATAAAAATGATATAAAAGTGTTTGATATTAGTTTTTATACTAACCTAGTATAATGGAGTTTGATCATGGTCATATGTTTCTATCAAGGGATTTCAGAGTCGATGAATCATCATAAGATTCTCGTCTAGATAAAATGACTACAGCTGGAGCAAGCCCTAATTGTTCTTTCGATTGGATAAAATGTTGCAAAATTTATGGGAGTTAACTGTTTGTGAGTCATTTACTTCCTCACATTCACCATCCAAGAACAACAGAGAAAATGCTTTTCGACTGCCCACATGTGAAAATAATTAAAATCATCACCACCTTTTTGAATTTGAATATAAGTTTCAAAAGATTAGAACTGTAACATAGATCAAGAAATCCTACCTGTTTAAGTCAGAACACTCAATTTTCTCAGCTACCTGTCTAAATCAAATGCTACATGTTTAAATAAATACCTTAGCAAGCGTAGACTACTCTAGTATCCTTTCTCATATTATACAGAATGTAGTAACAATTAAAACACATAAGCATCACAACCGTTGAAACAAATCACATAGATGGATATCATCTTCCCCTGTTAAGAAAGAAATGAGTATGGATCTTACTTGGATAAATGTTATTTGGGAATGGACAATACAAAAAAATGTGTGAAAACTAAAGAGACTATTACTCGAGGAGAGCATATGGAGGAAGTCATAATTGTAAGTGCCTAATTACAGAGTTCATCCATCTGATCTGGAGATGATGCAAACGCCTCTATAATTCGAGTCAAGCAAACTAAAGCTGCAATAACAGTTGTAAGGCTAGACACTGCTCATAATAGCAGCACTACTCAGGATTAACAATATTGCTCACTAAGAGACTCATACATGGCTGGTAATGCAGTCCTTAATAGTAGCTGTAATGTATAGATGTTATAGCTTCTATGCCCTTAATAGGAGATGATATAGCTTCTATAACTGCTATGTCCTTAATAGGAGATGCAATGTGTAGTTGCTATAGCTGGTATGTCCTTAATATGAGATGCAATGAGTACTTGCTATAGCTGAAGAAACTCAAGAAGTTCATTGAGAAATAAGAAATTAGACTATTGTTTACTGATAGCACTAAGAATTAAATATCTAGGTGGTATTTTTATACATATGTTAATATTGGGAAACCTTGTTGAGTATGGTGAAAGAAATTTGGGGTTTTGTGTCGAGGCGGTTTGTTAAATCAATGCCCTGTTTGGTTTAGGGGAAAAATGTGGAGATTCAATTAAGCAAAAAAACTAAGTTGTTTATTCAAACACAGTAGTTCAAGGTTTGCAAAATAAGAGTGAGTCATGGCGTTTTGAACCTTATAAATCATGTTTAAATCCTCGTAACGAGCATCTCTACTTTTATGAACATAGCCTTTTGGATACGGATTCGTTTTTTACCTCCTATTTTGTTAAATATCAATTTCACAAACAATAATTATGGTCATAATACATCGAATGTCATGTGAATATAAGTAGATATAATAGAAAAATAGAATAAAACCTAAGCTAATCTTAAATAAATAAAGTCCCATCAAAGGTAGACGGGATACTTACCCAAATAAATCAATTTCCCACAAAACTTGTAGATGACACTATGATACAACCAAAAAATTGAACCCTCTTATATGCATATCATAACTTCAAAAGAAGACCCATTGTATCCCTGATTAAGCTAAAGAAAAATGCAAGAACAGTAAAACATACATAAAATAGTGCATAATACATTCAAGGAATAAATAAGTAACACTTGTATAGGAAATCACACCAGGCTTAGAATAATAAAAGTAAAACTTACTTTGATAAGCCTATTTGTAGACTTACTCTGAAATCACATTAGGCATAGAACAACAACAATTAATGATATTGTGCTAAGCTTATTTGTATTAACTCAACTTGTTATTTCCACGGAGCTTCTTGCTTCTTCCAAATATAATCACCCACAACACGAAAATTGATGAATCAAGTTGAGTTATCTGCCTATGCATCATGGTTTCTACTGAAACATAAGAATAACCACAATAACAAAATGAAGTTGCAATTTTGTCTTTTGAGCGACTTATCTTTCTTACTACCCACCTATGCATCATGTTTCTACTAAAACATAAGAATAACTGGAGTCGTCCACCCAAACACTACACATTCGACTCTTGTACTAACAATGCGTTAAATTTAAGAGCGCGCCAAACATAAAGCAAGACAAAAACATAAATAAAATAGGGAACGTAAATAAAAAATATTAAAGTAAAATAGCCATGAATTAATCAACAAACTTCATGAGTCTAATTACACCCCCGGGTCAACAAAAAAATTGTATGAATAAATAGATGAAATTCAATTCCTCTTTAACAGCATGTAAAATAGACCGAACTTTTAGAAGAAGTTGGTAAGGGTAATAGTAGCAACATGTTAAATGTAGAAGAATGTTGGAACCCAAAAAATTACAAAATGTCTAATTTAAGAGAAAAAATGTTGGAACCCAAAAAATGCATTTTTGCGTAACTGAAAAAAACACCAATTTGGAATCATGTTTACCTAGTTGTGAGAGAACCGTTGCTAGATAGCAAATTTTTGAAACACTAAAATAAAAAACAGCCACAAATTAAGATGACATTTCACAAATTTGAACTAAATTATACAAAACGGCAGAAAAATATAAGTGTAAAAACTAAGAGAGAAATTGAAATTAGAGTTTGAGTACAAAAGAGATTCAAGGCAACATGAGTACCTGAGAATGATAGAGAAGAAGAAACCCTAAAAATATTAGGTCTCAAGTATAGGATAGAAAATCTGATATACCCTCTCATCTCCCCAAAAATCGTTGTCTTCAATCAAACACCCAAACCACACCAAAAATTTGGATCCACCTATGTTATGACCGAAATGAAACTCTTTAGGCAGGTATTAAAACAATAATCTAATGCTACAATTATACACATTAGATTATTCAGTATCTTTCCCAGACATGATACTCAAATCAGTAAAAGAACATCTTAAATTCATTAAGGACAAAAAATTAAATACACCAACCGCACAAACACTAACCCTGCATTTATTATGAAACAGTTAATGGCACGTGTCTTCAACACTAAATAACTCTACACCTCTGCATCAGTATCTAATCGTGTGACTTTGACACACTATTTGCATTCGACTGTAGATTAATTTTCTCCAATACTGAATAATATTAAACTTTGCATAGCTTTGGGTATAACCGAACATTCCATAGGTACTAACATCAATCTAACATCTTTAAAAAATAATTTTCACGCGCACCTCTCGAGTATTAAAAGACTGCAATGAACATAAAATTAGGGGAAAAGTGGAAAACAACACACAAAAACTTTAATTAATGTACTTGCACAGTCAAAAGAGATACATATTATCATAGCATGTATGACTCTCCTTTATAGAAATTCATCAAACAGTTAGTAAGCAGCATGGCAAATTCATAAGAACATATTAAAATGTTTGAATGATATCACAAACAACTATTGAAATGTTTGAAGTTAAAGCGTTAGAAGGTGTATATAGAAGTAGGTATATATCACCATCCACACAGCTATAATATATAGTAAATACTAAATATCAAATCAGCTAGTAAATATCACCATCAACACAACTAAGTCCATTCGAAACCATTTAAATCATAAAACCCCAACAACTAAGACCCAAAAATCGATTAGGGGGAGAAAAAACTAAGCTAGTGAAAAAGAAAACCAAATCCCTTCACCATGGGACCACATAACGATGGTTGTCAAAATAAAGATTAAATCAGCAAAAGAGCTCAGATATGCAAAATGCAAACAAAATATCAATTTTTCACTAATAGATTCAAAAATCGAACCCATAAAATGAAACCCATTGATAAAACTTTATTATACCCATTGATAAACCTAACCCATTGATGAACCCATTACCTGCTGATAAAAAAAAAATTGGTCGGGAGAGATAGGAGTGTAAAGAACAAATGGAGAGAAAGGGAGACTTGTCCCTATGATTGATAGAGAGAGAGAGAGAGAGAAGTACTCGCTTGGTGTCAAAAAGTTTCGAAAGTAGTAATTTCCTATTTTATCCGTGTATTTGAATTTTGGGTAAGAGGAGGAAAGAAAATTAAGGGTTAAAAAGCGGGGGAACTCAAATATTGAAAGGGAAAAAATGTTAAGAGGGGTATTTTAATCTCAACGATTGGATCATTGCCTTGTTGGCTTCGATCTGAATCGCGAAATGTCTTCCCCCCATCTTATAAATAGTGAAAACACCATTGAAACTTATTATATATATATATATATATATATATATATATATATATATATATATATATATATATATTCATTTCTCTCTACCCAGAACTACGTGGGACTTGATTCTTTCAAAAGCCTTTTTTCTTTCAAAATGGAACTCGTAAGAAAATTTTCAAAACCTTAGAGGTACGTAGGCAACTTATGCACCTTACATGGGCACAATCCCCTTCTTTCTCACAAAATGCTATTCTTTTCTAACCTCCGAGAACGACGGTTTCTTTTATTATTTATATAAACAAAAGGATTATGTATGCCTTAGCGATTGGTATAGATAACTCAAATGCAAAACTCATTAAGAGGCACAACAATATGATCAAAATCATTTTTTATTTCAAATAAGGAAAGGCGACACCATTACATGAAGTCTCAGCGAAGGGAGTTAAAACAAACCACCCCCTTTCACTAACTTTAAACCAATCCTAAAATAACAAACCTATCGAGCTACACCAAATTTATTTAAAAAAAAAACGGAAAAACACAAAAGCTTCGCACAAATTTTCTCCAACTTCACAAAAAAAATTCCCCAGCCGCTAGAAGACCCAACCTCATCATCATCAACCCCCGGAGGTCCCCAGATTTCCCCTGCTTTGTTAATAATATGAATACACTCCATGGATCAGTACGCTCTGATCAGTCTAGAAAAAAAAACTATCCCCCCTTCCATGGTGTCAAAAAGAACAAGCCACCTTTGGTCGGTCTCTTCTACAAGGATCTTCACTATTACTCGTTTCCACAACCACTTCAAATAGTCCCCAAATACATGTCAGACCCTTCCTACAAATTGAGATGGATAGGTAGACGATCAATGAATCTCCCACAAAGAACCTAGCCCTGGGATTCAATCAGGTCTTCCACCGAAAAGTAGTTTAGTGTGTGAGCAGGCACTATTTGTTCCCATCCAACTTGGCGCAGAAGTCGCCAAGGGAAATAGAATGAAGTATACCATAGGTTAACTAATCGTATATACCGGTACTATCCCAGCTCCGGAATAGGCTGCAATTTCCCAAGCATGGTACCAACCAAAGAAGGCACCGAGTTCCATGCTCCATGAACCAGTTGACCTAGTTCTCTACACATGTGCTAAAATTAAAAAAGTACCAAGCAAAGAAATTGGGCACACCCATTAAGGGTTACTCAGGAAGAGCCACCAGACGAAACCTCTCAACAAGCCACATGAATAACATCACTGAGCTCCCCCTCAAAAAATCAGAGCAACCTTCTCTCCAAGCGTCAAGACTATTCAAAGTCTCAACTAATATCACTACGGTAGGACTGCGATGGTAAGACATCCACGCTGTTATCGCAGCTAACTGGGGATTCACCATTAAGTCTATTGTTACCAGAAAGATCTTCGAAGTAACCGTCCGAAGGGAAATCACCCCCTAGTAACCAAAGTTCGAGTTGTTGAAGGGGAAACACAGAGCAACTCCACTAGCAACACTTGGGGAGAATAAGAAAATTTGGGCATAATTGCCATTACACTGGGGTTGATCCCCAACATGGTCGAGAATTATTCATAAGTTGGATAGAACTCATCTAGACTGAAATGAAAGACATGGTCTTCGGGATACCAGAACTGTAACGACACCGCTAGCATATTATAGTCAATGGCTTGATTACACCACAAATAAACTCGATGCAAGTTGAAAGCCTCGTAGTCCACATTATACAAACACATGGCCTCTAGACCATCAAGGTAAGAGGAAAATTATGCATGCACTAGAAGGGCCATTTTAAAATAACAGAGCAAGAAGTAGAAAATGGGTATGGATGGAAGAATCACATTCCTTACCCCTCCTTTTATACACCAAAGACTTGGCAAAAGACAAAGGATCTAAAAAATCCAAGTAAATACTATCCCTATAAAGTACTCTGATTCGCAGGAAAGTGCAATCAAATCCTTAAAGTGATTTGACTTGACCCATATGCCGATAGGCCAGACAAGGGGTATGCCGATCGGCAACCTCCTTATTTTGGAAAATTCCATCTTTCCTCTTTTCACAAAATCAAATTATCAAAAAGAAATCATTATTTTAAAAGACTCTCCGATCATTTCTTCTTACTTATCCATTTTTACTTATCATTTCCAAAAAAAATATTTTCCTTGAGTTAATTAACTCTATTTTTCCTAAATAAATAAACATCCTGTCATTATTACAGTCTCAACAGAAAAGTAAAAGTGCATGTAGAATAAGTCATTACAGCAAGAAGAAATAAAAATCTCCTTCATATATATATATATATATATGTGTGTGTGTGTGTGTGTGTGTGTGTGTGTGTGTGTGTGTGTCATTGCCTAATTACATCTTTGCAGGAAAAATAAAAGAAGAAAAACACAAAAAAAGATGCAACGGGACTAAGCCCGAACCCACAATCACTCTCTCCCAAACCCTCACCCTTTGCGATAAATACGCTTCCCCCAGTGACGAGTGGTAGAACCTCCACTCCCAGAACCCGATCCCTCATCAGAGGAGGAAGATAAAACCAAGTAGGAAGGAATGAAATCCTTGATGTAGGTCGTCGCGGAGGCCACCCGGTCCTTAATATCCTTAAACCAGGTGGTCGGCACCTAAACATACTGCAAGCAAAGAGACAAAAGCAAAAGACCAATTAGTCAGTAAAGAGCAAAGAAAGAACTAAAAGAGACAAGAAAATAAAAGAAGAATATACCTTAGGCTGAAGGACATCATTCGTAAGCAGGGACGACTCTAGGCATAGGCGGGTTAGGCCGCCGCCTAGGGCCCCCGATTAATTAGGGCACCTTCCGGGAAAAAAAATTAGGTATAAAAAAAAATTAGGTTTAAAAAAAATTAATTGTTAAAAAAAGGCCCCCCAAAAAAAATTAGTTATGAAAAAATTAGAGTTATCACTTAAAAAAGGCCCCCCCAAAATAAATTTGTTCTATTTGAAATAAACTCATACACTAAACCCAACAACAACATAATAACCCACACACACACACTAAAAAATAAACCCACACATTAAACCCATCATCATAACCCAACCCAACCCTAACTCTTTCATTTCTCTCACCCACTTTCTTCTCTCACTCTTCTTCTCTTCCTCTCTTCTTCTCTCTCTCACACTACTCTCATTATCTACTAACCAAAGCAAGAATAAACCCTCTCTTACCCACCCCACCCCATCAAAACCCTTATCCACTCCTGCCCCCCCCCCCCCCCCAAAAAAAAAAAGCAATCCCCCCCCCCCCCTTATTGAACTAACCTCATCAAAATAAGGGTTAAAAATCTAGGGTTTAAATTTCTTCAATTTCATAAAGTTAGGGCTTGATTGGAGATTGTTTAAAGCTTGTTTGTGTAAATATATATTATTAATTGTTTTGTTACATTCCTACTATATAAATTTGTTTGTTATACTACTAATATTTGTGTTGTATTTTTTTTTTTGTAGATTCCAATTTGTTATTTGGGCATTTACAAATTTAAACTTGAGATTGCTCTCAAATTGGTTACAAATCAGGTTCTATTGTTCCTCTTTAGAATTTTTCTTTAATATTGTTTGTCAATATTGTTGAGAATCTTGTGATTTTGTGAATAATTTTTATTTTTACAAATTACACTTGTTGTTATGTGAATATGTCTACTAGAAAATATCCATCCGATCACGAAAAAAGAAAAAGACAAAAACAAATTGAAGAAGAAACATCAAAACTAGTGGGTTCACTAAATAAATATTTTAATAAAAAAAAGATTTTGAACATCAAAATATATAAAATTTAGATAATGAAAATGTTATTGAACATCAAAATTTAGAAGAATTAGATAATGAACAATTAGAAAATGAACGTGTAGAAGCTTTACCACTAGATATTTATGATCCGGGTAATTGGAAAAATAATGATCAAAATAAGATAGACACAATCGTAAAAAAGGTCCAATAAGAGATAATGATATTACTTTTCCTAAAGATATAGAAAATAGGCGTTTTTCTACTATACATTACACTTTTTATTGGAAAAATGGAGAAAAACGTAATAGAGAATGGCTAGTGTACTCACGATCCGAGGATAAGGTTTTTTGCTAGTGTACACTTTTGACAATACCCGTTATGGTTGCCTCGACCGAGAGAAGTTTTTCAAAATTAAAATTAATAAAATCTTACTTTCGTTCTACCATGTCACAATATTAAATGGATTAGCCATGTTATCAATTGAAGAAGATTTGTTAACAACAATAAATTTTGATGATTTAATTGATAGTTTTGCATCGAAAAATGCGAGAAGAACACATTTTCTTTAAAAAAAATAATATAAATGGCCCCAAATTAATTTTTCGCCTAGGGCCCCTAAAATTTAAGAGACGGCCCTATTCGTAAGCCCTATCAACCCCGGCGCCAATACATTAGGACAATGCGGCATGCTCAGTGACCCCCTCTCTTATTGCCATTATCGTCGTCGATGACGTACCACCACCCGCGCTATGGGCAAATCCTACCAGACTGCTAGTACCCCTACTCAAAGTCGTAGGAGGCGGAGGCATATTCACCACATCATAAATGTGAGAGGACATAAACCATCTCGTCATGATATCCAAGTAATCATAACTCGCCACCGTGTTCGTATAAAGCGTGTAGGACTCGCTGACAAGAGCTGCTGCTCGAGCCTCGACAAACATCTTCGACACTAGCCTCATATACATTGAGGGCACCGTAAGTGGGACCACCACCTAATGCTTCCCAATATGTCGCGCCACCCTCTCTCTCTTAGGTACCCGGCCATACCTAAACTCGTGTGCCATCAAACGCCGTATTTGCGCATGCATACCCGTCACCTCATATGCTGAGGAGCCATCCCCCAAGGGTAAAAGGTCACTTACAATCCCCAACAAAGAACCAATATTCTTGTAAGGAAGAAAAATGCTAAAAAGGACTCAGGAGAAACACGAAATAACCTGATCACTCGTCAAGGTGTTCAAATCCTATCACACTGCAGCCAATGATGAAGATTGGTTCGATCATCAATTGGACTTCTACCATCGAAACATGCGGTATTAGTCCCCAAAATCCTTATCCTTCAAGGCTATCAACGTCATGTTAAGCCCAATCACCTCATAAAACCACGTCTGCAAGAGATAAGAATCAGCAAAGAAGAACCAAAAAAAAGAATGCAAGGAAATACATGAGAAGAATAATAAAATCGAAGTTACCTCCAAAAGGTACATGGCCCCTGTAAAAGTCTGCTGCCAATAGTGGTTGAATGCATCCAAAGAAGAATAAAGGGTCACCAAAGTCAGGCTCCTCAATCATAAAACTGGACTGTAAAAATTATCCTCAAAAATGGAAAAAATAAGGGATGAACGACATCACCACTCGTCGTCACTAGAAATCCTCCAAGCAAAATCAAAATGAACAACCGGTCCATCAGTCTCACCTGTTGTCCATCAATCTCGTCTACCCTCCTACTCAGAAGCACCTCCTGGAGAGAAAAGATGCTAATAGATCCCCAAAAATGTTCCTACCACATCTCCCAATGTCGCCTGAACTGCCTTCGATACCCCCCTTACTGTGCAATCCACCTCTATCTGCACACCCTCACAGTCTATCCCTAGCAGCTGCTGAACATATATAGGAGTAACAGTCATCTCTCTGAATCCCAAGTAGAAGGTGTGGGTAGTGACCCACCACCTCTCTCCCAAAGCACCCAACACTATAGTAGAATGCGACTTCTCATCCAAGATCGGTACCAGACGTCCATAACCATCATAAGAAGCCATCCAGCACACCACCGTAAAGAGATGCCCCTAAACATCCTTCAACCCAGTCCTCCCCCGAGAACGCATGCTCGAAGGAGCTATATGGGTCTGTCAAAGCTAAAAAAAAGGAAAAACCTTTCATCAACACAAGAAAACAAAGAAAAACGAATACCAAAAGTCACCATACTTACGTAGCCACTAGGGTTACTCACCCTAGACGAACGGTTGCCTGTATACTTGAACACTCAAAGAGATCAAAATCATTCTCGTTACCCAAGGTAAGGGGCACCCTAGATTGCCACTCTAGTTCAGCCCAGTCGTCAATATTTAACCACTCCAAATTGTATCTTTCGCTATAAGAACTCGTCATTTAAAACTTAAAAGGAAAAGGACCTGGGAATGGTTTTTAGAGAGAGGAGGCAGAAGATTCAAATAGTTGAAGATGTGAAAATGAGGAGGAATCACTCCCTTTTTATAGGAGACTAAACGGCATGCCGATCAGTAAACCCTTGCACATACCTATTGGCACATGCATGTTCCTCTTCCCAAGGAAGCCGAGGAGTCCATTCCATCGCCAAGCGGAAACCCCTACAGCATACCGATCGGTAGACCCCTATAAATTTTGTATGAAAAATTCCAGAAAATGCTTGGAAAATCCAAAAACTACCCAAAAAATTTCTAAAAATACCAAACAATTATTGGAACATTTATTCATCAAGAAAACCATTTTTTAGAAGATTAAAACCCTTACAAACTCTCGAAATCTCCATCAGGATTAATATTACACTCTTATCCCCAGCATAAAACCTAACCACACCTACCCTCAACATATTTCACATACAGAACCATCAATGTGCCTGCATCCCAGTCTATTATAATTCCCCAGCGAAATATTAAATATTAAATCTTCCCCAATGGAATCCCGATCTTCAAAACAAACACTTCCCCAGCGAAATTGCAAGATAATACCTTCCCAGTTCCCCAGCGAAATTTTTGGGCTAAACTTTCTCCCCTTTCATCCTCCTGCGGAATTTCAAGATACGCCTATAATCAAAATCCCCCACGACTTCCCCCAATGAAGTTATCCTTTCTCAAAATAACATAATCCCTAGCGAAACCACAGATGCATCTGCATCCCCAAAGACAGTTTAAATATTTCCGAGGAGAGTAACTCCTCGCGTTATAACTTTAGGTCCTCAGAATTGGCTTTGACTCGCATAATCGGTCCCTACAACCTTAGGTCCTTAGAATTAACCTCGGCCCTTAGAAACAATCGTTACAACCATAGGTCTTCAGAATTGAACTCGACCCACAGAATCGGTCCCTACAACCTTAGGTCATAAGAATTGACCTCGATCTGCAGAATCGATCCTTGCAAACTTAGGTCCTCAAAAATGACCTCGACCCTCAAAAAAGTTCGTCACAACTTTAGGTCCTCAGAATCGACCTCAACCCGCAGAATTGGTCCCTACAACTTTAACTCCTCAGAATTGACCTCGGCCCTCGAAAACAGTCATCACAACTTTGGGTCCTCAGAATAAACCTCAACCCATATAATCGGTCCCTATAATCTTAGGTCCTAAGAATTGACCTCAACCTACAGAATCGGTCCCTACAACTTTATATCCTCATAATTGACCCCGACCTGCAGAATCGATCATTCCCAACATAACCTTAGGTCCTCAGAACCGACCTCGACCCTCAGAATCGATCACCCTCGACCTCTGAACTGGTCACCCTCATCCCTTTGGTCCACAGAATTGACCTTAAACACTCTCTCTCCCAATGTCAATGTAGTGTTTATTCGATGGCCTTCACTTATTCCAAGATCATCCATAAAGGGCCTCTGTAAACACCACATTTTAGGACCTTCATAATCATATCCTTAGGTCCCTAACACTTCCACTTTCATCATAAAACCTAGGTCATACTTCGAGTACTGATGTAGAGGCCACTGGGCGCTCTCGAGCCCCCTTTGACTATCGGATAACTTTTTTGCCTAAGTGACAACTCATTAGATCTTCAAAGGGCTCTGAATCCCCTTTCCAATGGTCTGCACTGTACATGAATTAGCTTTACATATTAGATGAACGGACCACTTTCTCTCAAAAACTGATCTAGAGGTCACCAAGTACTCTCAGGCTGCGTTTGACTCCGGCCAACTCTATAACTCAAGCAAAGCTCTTAGAATCCTCAAAGGGCTCAAAATCCCCTTTCTAGCGATCCACCTCATGTATGAATCGGCCTTTCGATACGGACGAACTCTTAAGGGTCATTGAGCGGTCCCAATCCCTATTTGACCTTGGTCAACTCTTCGAACCAAACAAAGCTCTTTGTAACACAGAAAAGCCTTGCATAACTTTTATAACAATCCATCTCATACGCAAATCGACCTAACGGTTCGGACAAATAATGCCTTTTCCTCTTGTCCAAAAGACAGATGGGCACTTTCGAGCACTATTTGACCACAGTCAATTCCCGAATTTAGGAGCGATCCCATGGATTATCAAAGGGCTCTGAATACCGTTTCCAATGGTTTGTCTCGTGTGAAATTTGGACTTAAGAATTGCGTTTTATGACTATTTGTTTAGAAAATCTGCCTGAGACTATCAAATGGCAAACCCATTTCCCTGGCTATCGGCTAGGGGTGGACAAAAAAAAGACCGATCCGATTGACTCGATTGGACCGGATCAGACCCACATTTATAGGCTTTTTTATATATCGATCATAATGCGGTCCTAAATTAAGAGACCCGAATATATTCAGTTCGGTATAAAATGAGTATATTAAATTCGGTCTTAGGATCGGACTGGACCGTTTAATTTATATTTTTTAAAAATATTAATTATATACATATATATTAAATAAAAAACTTAAAACTCTAACACCCACTCACTTATCTTGGTCGGCCGCACACAACAAAACACAACTCTCCTCTCTCTCAAGTCTCATCACTTTCCTTTCCTCTCTCTCTCAACTCTCTCACTTTCCTCTCTCTCAACACTTTGCATCCTCCCAACAACAATGGCGGGGAAGACGAGGATGACAGATCCTGCACCCTTCTCCACAATATCTTTTGCGGCGATCGATCCTAGCTGTCGGGTATTTTTCTTAATTTTTTTGTTATGATTTGTTGGTTTGTTTCATTCTTCATCCTTATTTTATTCTGTTTCATTTTTCTAAGAATTTTTTTATGCAAGTATGGGATGTATTCTACTGTTATTGATAGGTGTTTCATTCTTTATCTTTTCTTCTATTCTTTATCTTTATTTCAATTTGACGCGAGTAGTTTTAATCTGGTTGTGGTTTGTGATTTTTGGTGCAAGTATGGGATGGAACTTTTTGATTTTTGTGATGGATTTCTCTGTTTGATGGCAGCATATGGGATGGATTTTTCTGTTTGTGGGTTCTAATTTTCTGATGCAAGTTTGGGATGTCATTTATGACATTTAGTTTGTGACCATAAAACACCAGAATATCTAAAAAATACCAAAAGTTTCAAAAATATATCCCATACACCAGAATGGCTTTCGAGTTTCTGTTTGGACCGATTATTAACCGAACCGGACCGAAAATAACCTAGACCGAATAAATAGGGTAAACCGATTAAATCGGTTCGCATTCGGTCTTCTCAAATATAGGACCGAATAATTCAGTCTGGCACTTAAAGTGACCAAAAAATGGACCGGACCGGACCGTTCCCATCCCTACTATCGGCAGTGTGTCTGGGGTTTCCTCCTGATAGGTAGGACAATGACTATACTGATCGACACCCCCCTTGACCTTATATAATGAGAGCATGAGCTCAGTTCAAAAGGCACCTCAGAAACATCCCTCTCAGTGATCTCAATAATATTCTCTCGAAGTAAGTGTGGTTTTCGTATTGAAACCTCTCCATTTCATTCCATTTACATCATTTCTTTACCCAATTTGGAAAATTCTCTTCCCTCTCCTCCTACCATCTTCATCCACTTGCAAGCGAATCCCTTTAACAATCAAGATCAACTTTACAGCTTCAAAGGAAGGTCCAAATCTTTCAATATTTTTTTTAATTCTCTTATTTTCGCACTAGTTACTTAATTCTTATTTTAGCATTTCAGTAGATCGCACCTATTTATATCCAACTCTTTTATTAGTAGTATCGCACAAACTATATTTTCTTTTAAAAAAATATGAAATTATGGTTTGCTTGTAAATTCCAAACGGGGATTTCTTACTACATTTTCTCACATAAAAACATCTTTTTGTACACATAAACATATAAGAAAAGCCCCCGGTTGGATTTATGGGATAAACCCCACCTCGCCTTATATGTGAACTATGTGAAATTTGATGCCTTTTTTTGGCTACGTAAGCGTCTCGAGTAAAATTCTAGATTCGAGTCCTCATATCCGATCTTTGTTCATATATTATTTTCATATCGTATATTTGTAATCCATGCTTGCATTTTGTCTAACCTGTACCATCGTCCTTCTATAAATAATCGGTGACCCGATAAATGCACACATAATATTTTAATTACTATTTTGGGAACACTCTTAAGGATGACTTCACTATGCCTTTAGCCATGACGCAAGTCAAGTAATTCCACTCTCTATTTATATATACACGTACACACTTCATGAAGTTATTAAGGAGGAAAATAACAGATGCCCATTAGAGATCGAAATGTCGGGATAGGTTCCTAACATCTTCCCATTTCGTAACTCAATCCCCGAATCCTTGAATAATTGGTTTTGCAAGAAATAGTATGTCTTTGATGTCGTTCTCTCGAGGCGAAAACATTTATTTTTCCTATTTTGTGCAAAATAGGTTGGCGACTCTATTTCTATACATCACCCCAATTGATGACGGTCGAAGCACCCCGAGGAAGGGCACGAGACCCCCGCGCACGTGCGCGTCCACTGGGAAAGGGATGGCCACAGGAATATTAACGCCAACTATGTCTTTATTAGTGAATATTATTGCTTAATCAAAGTCTATGTATTTGCGCTCTTTTATAGTCAAAACGATCTTAGACACTTCCACCTAGAATTCCTCTTTAATGCAAGTTGTACTCTTCACCTGTTCTCTAAGCTTCTTGTTGGTGCATTATGAAGGATCGATATAGCCGTGAATGGCATTGACCATTCTTATAGGTGTGAGATCGTTGTCCACTTTCTATACAACATTTACTCGGGTTGAGGACTTGGCCGTAGATGTGTTAATATACTTATTAAGATGACCAATCTCAACAAGGTCTTTGAGATGCCAAATAATTTCTTGTAGTTTTCTGTGAGATGAATATGGTCCTAGTAATAGATGCACCTGAGATTAGCATCTCTATCATTTGGATCGTTGGTCGTCTTACTTGATATCTTGAAGAACAAATTATCTTTTAACCTAGTAATCTACTTGTAGATTGGCTCCTTGAAGAAGGTATCAACTGCTTGATTAAGTGCTTTCATTGTTCAGTGACTTCGAAAGACCTTTGGAGGTATCAGTACTAGCTCCCTTCTTCGCCGAAGTACTAGTTTTTCTCCTTTGGATGATATTTTTGGATCATTCTTCATGGAATTCTTAGAATTTTGATTGGATGGATCCTTCATACTGATAAGCTCACCCTCTACCTTTACATATTTCACAATATTGTCCATGGTTAATGACGGCTTCTTAATCATTGGTAGGTAGACATCGTCCGATATAACAGGTCCAAATTTGAAGAATGATATTGTCAACTACTCATCGTAATCATCGATCTTATTAAATATTTCCCAATAGCTCTCAGCATACTGTCTGGAGGATTCCTCTTTCTTCCTCTTTAGGGCGGTGAAAGAATCAACCTCCTTGACTGCTTTATTATTGGGGATGAATCAGGCAGTGAACTGTTCAACCAACTCTCTAACTATCCGAACGAACAAATTGATCAAGGGTCAGTTTCTTAAACCACCTAAGTTCGATTTCTCATAAAGTTGAGAAGGTAAGATCGCTTAAAAAGCTATGTGATATCCGATTTCAACCAATTCGCAAATTCCAATTTAAACTTATTTAATTGGAGTCAATTTTTAAACCAATTTTATTTAAACACTAACACATACATCTACGTGGGTAAAATCAAACCATCACAAATAAGTTGCTGACACACAGATTTCAGGAAAAAACCCTAAAGGGGGAGCCTTTTTATTTCACTATGCAAAAGTAAATCGCAACTTACATACACAATGAAATTTACAACGAATATCCATAGACACGCAACCTAGAGTCAACCAGCACCTCCCCCAAGTGGTACTAAATCAGCTGTAGATTTACCCTCTCTACAAGAGAAACTTCACCAAAGTTGTATCTTGGGTTCCAAAATAATTCACTAAAGCTATTGGAATTTTTGTGAATTCAAAAATAAATGTTTAAACCCTAAAGAAGAAGACAAAATAATTCTGCAGTTTGCAATTTTCGTGCATGGAAAAAACCCAGGTCTTCTTAAGGACAAATGATTAATTTAATCAGCTATTTATAAAAAAATCTGAGTCAGTACTGCGCTCGAACGAAAACAACATATCGCTCGAACGACATGTGATGTCTCTTGATGCGACTTCGCGCGACCTATCAAACGACTTTAGAAAACTAAAATAATTGCATGTTGTTTGATAAACTACTTCAAGCAAGCCTTCGCGCGACAAAGCCTGTCGCTTGAAGATGTTGTTTGAATGACTTTGTCATTTCGTTTGAATGACATTGACATGTCGTTTGAACGACATCAACAAAAAATAAAGTTTATTAAAACTCCGCCTCAACACTTAGAAAAAATTATTTTGACAAAAAATAACACCTCAAATGTTCAAAAACATTTAGAAAAATTATCCCAACACTTTAAATGAACCATTAAGGGACTTAAACATAACCTTACCAAAATTTATCTCGCAGAGGATTTTCTGTTGAAGTATGTTGATATTCGGATCCGTCTTGATGCATGAATGAGCTTTGATCTTTCTTCGACGATTGTAGCGGTATACAAATGTAAACGGACTATGTAAAATATGTCTTTACAAATCTCCCCTATGTCTATTCCGGTACAAACTAAAAACATCTGAATTATCAAATCAAATATCCTATACAAATCTAATACTCTCCCATGAACCCGAAATTTAAGAGGTACTAAAGATGCAAGTCTTTAAAGTTTCTTAAAAAAATCTTCAACTTGAAATCTTCAAATCTCTAACTTTCCTTTGTCATCATCGGGGTGTGCAAAATAATGATCATCAAAACTTGTACTTACATACATGAGACAAAAAAAACCTTCGTGGCATATCGAGTTTATTATTAGATAATCATAAATCAAAACAAAGATTGAATTTGAAATCTCCATCATAATTTAAACTCCCCCATTAAATTATAATTCATTCCCCCCTTTTTATTTGTCCGAAATAGACAAGGAAAATATTAAACAAAATAAGCATGGAGTTTCATAACAAGTAAATCAAATCAACTACGATCATCAAGGATAAACTTGAAAGCTTTCACCAACTATTTTTAATTTTTTCAACAAAATCAAATTTACAAAAAAAATCACACACCATGAATTTACACTAAGATAACCAAATCGTGGAAACGGAATGAATGGTTGAACAAATTCAATAGTAAAATCAATGCTATCAAACTTAATATATGTGCACGATGAATATAGATATTCCTAACGAATGAACTCAAAATCGTCCATAGGTGTCAAAAAAATATAAATCTATATGACATCGACTCAATCTAATTGACACATCAAAGTCTAAAATAATTTTCACACCAATAACGTCCAAAACTATTTAATGTTTTTTCGAGATTTTTAAGAAAGTGCAAAGCCGTTAAATCCATCCAAACTCCCTCAAATTTCTATTTATTTCCTTTTTCAAGTTCTTTTGAGGTTTCTATTTTTCTCAACTTAGAGAAATCCTATTAACCCCTTTTTGGCATATGATTATTTTTATTGCCATAATTTTTTCTTGGGCTCTTTAAACGGTGGCTTTTAGGACGTGATTATTATTCACTCGCGGCCCTTTCTCGTGAACACTCATCATTTTTCAATATATATGCAATATAAATCCTCATGGTAAACAGTTCTTGCATGCACAACTTTCATTGTTGAGTTTTATCGAATATGGTTCGTTTTACAGAAAAGATTGCGATGGAAACACTTCAACCAACATGTGATAGATAAGTACAATAATCAAACAAATCCATGGAAGTGTGCATTAAAGGAAATCATGAGTCAAACATATAGAAAGTAATCTCAAATATCATCTTAATTACTCCAAACATTATAAAGTACAAAATGAAATGATAATACGTCTCAAATCACTAGCAAATAGACACATGTATATGGAATGATGTTGTGACTTGGTCATCCTAAATGCCCATCCATAAACGATGTAAAACCAAATACAAAAATCTTTTTGTCTTTTTTTAAAAAAATTATCAAAATAAAATCTTTTTGTCTTTTTTATTTTTTTTCTAAAAAAAATAGAAAATCTAATACAAACATTACACATGTCATAACACTAGCAAGAATATATCAAGAAGCACAACTAGCGTATGACAAATAAACCATGCAAGCAATCAACGATATGAAACAGCATGTGATACATCATGCTCAAGCATGTGAGACTCAATCGATCTAGCATTTTATGTCTCCAAAATTTATTTCCTAACCCAAACCGGTGTGTACCTAACTCGAGGGGTTATGGGAACCGACGGGATGATATTCTTAAACTTCAGAGGACCTCTTCCAAGATCAAAACAAAAACGCCTAAGGTGACCTTTCCTACCACAATGTGAACATGTGAAAACTCGAGAAAAGTTACCTATGGGTTGACCTTTTCTAACGTCCATGATTTTGGTTGAGCCTCTAAAACAAACTATGGTTTTGGCTTTAACACTCAAAACATGAGAACTAGGCGAGCCATTACCATCACTGCACAAACTACTCAAGTCTTTTAAATCATTTTTCAACTTCAAAATTTTTTACTCAAGCAAAGAATTAAACACTTCCAATTTTAGGGAATTCTTCTTTATATTTTCAATCATACCTATAAGGTTATATCTCTCTCACTCAATAAACGTAAACTTTTCCCTAAGAGTCTTCTCTCGTGCCTCAAAATCATTTATCAGAATATTTTTATTCTCTTTGGCACAAACACAAACTCTAAAATTTTAAAGTCCTCCAAATCTTTTTCTAAAAATAGGACTCTATCATCACTCTCCTTTTTGGACAATTTTATATTATTAAAGTCACGGTCCAAGGCAAAAAATTTCTCACGAAAAAAATCTCTTTTATTTTGAACTATTTGCAAAAGATCCATAGCGGATTTCAAACCAGAATTTTCTTTTTCCAAAAATTTAATTCTTTTAGCAAACTTCAAATCCAAACGATTTAAGACGTTTAAACAATGATTTGTTCCATCAAAGAAGGGCATCGAATTATATAATTTCTCTATCGAAAAAAATTGCAAAATATTCAAAATCAAATTTTAGAAAAATCAATATCACAAAAATTTTGTGAAAAAAAGGATCACTCGATAATTTAGAGTAACCTACTCTGATACCAATTTGAGAAGGTAAGATCGCTAAAAAAGCTCTGATACTAATTTGAGAATGCTATGTGATATCGATTTCAACCAATTTGCAAATTTCAATTTAAACTTATTTAATTGGAGTCAATTTTTAAACCAATGTTATTTAAACCCTAACATCTGGGTGGGTAAAGTCAAACCATCACAAATAAATTGATGACATACAGATTTCAGGAAAAACCCCAAAGGGAAAAGCTTTTTATTTCACTATGAAAAGTACATCGCAACTTACATACATAATGAAATCTGTAATGAATATCCACAGACATTCACATAGACACGCAACCTAGAGTCAGCTAGCACCTCCCTCAAGTGGTACCAAATCAGTTGTAGATTTACCCTCTCAAAAAGAGAAACTTCACCAAAGTTATATCTTGGGTTCCAAAATAATTCATTAAAGCTATTGGGCTTTTTGTGAATTGAAAAACAAATGTTTAAATTCTAAAGAAAAAGATAAAATAATTCTACAGTTTGCAATTTTTTTTTTTTTTGCATGGAAAAAGCTCAGTTCTTCTTAAGGAAAAAGGACTCATTTAATCAGCTAATTATAAAAAATCTGAGTCCATGTTGTCGCTCAAACGAAAACAGCATGTCGCTCGAATGACATGTGATGTCGCTTGAAGCGACTTCACACGACCTATCAAACGACTTTAGAAAAGTAAAACAGTAGCATATCGTTTGATAAACTATTTCAAGTGAGCTTCAAACGAGCCTTCGCGCAACATAGCATGTCTCTTGAACCTGTCATTTGAACGACTTTGTCATGTCGTTTAAACGCTATCAACGAAAAATAAAGTTTATTAAAACTCTGCCTCAACACTAAGAAAAAATTATTTTGACGAAAAATGACGTCTCAGATGTTCAAAAACATTTTAGAAAAATTATCCTAACACTTTAAATGAACCATTAAGGGACTTAAACACAACCTTATCGAAATTTATCCCGCATAGGCTTTTCTATTGAAGTATGTTAATATTCGGATCCGTCTTGATGCATGAATGAGCTTTGATCTTTCTTCGACTGTTGTAACAGTATATGACATACTCTAATGTAAACGAACTATGTAAAATATGTCCTTACAAAAGTATAGGGGAAGACACGACACATGAGTGCGTCATAATGACTCCATAAAGACATCATTTTTTGGGAGTGCTCGATACAGTGAGCGGGGTCTGCCTTTACAATTTATGTTATAATATTTGGGATGAAAAACTTCATGGTGGCTCTGATGTTTCTATCTGCATGATAAACGATGAGGCTAAGCCATGCTCTAGTAATATCCTAGTATGATCTATTAGAGTTCTTGCCAAATTATAATTTAACCTTTCTTCTAATTCCTTTTCAATGAGGTACATGAGATTATCATTTCCAACCTTCTTTAATGGCAACTTAGGTCATGCCAACCTAGTATTGTAAGAGGATTCTACTGGTCAAATGGGTACACGATTGTGGCTAGCCGAATGACAAAATGATACATGAATTTTATGCCTTCAATTAAACTTACTATATAAGGGCTTCATGACCAGGAATCCCTAATAGTGTAGTCAGATTCATTGCTTAGGGGAGAAAATCTCCATTCTTCTGCGTCACTCCAAATTATGAGAACTAGAGTTACGCTCCTCTGACTGTCCGGTTAACTGCCTTCTGAGAGGGTGATCTCCTCATTACGATTATTGAGTCTCTCTTCATAAAGACTAACTGAACGCGGTGCTTCTTTCCCCTCAAGTCTCTTACAGGTAGGGTATAACATCATCGACTAAAACTAAATCTTCTAGGCATCCATCCCTTTTACCTCGTTTCACTGAGAGGTGGAGGGGACCTTGAAGGAGTATATAACCTGTTGACAACTCGTATCTCAAATTGGATACAACTTATGGCATGTAGGCGATGAGACTAGTGAGCACTCATATTGCTATAGAGATGATTTTTCAAAGTAGTGGGAGTTAAAAGTTCTTTCCTATAGAGGACACCAAGTATTAGGGGATATCAAACCCATGATAAATGCAATATTACTAATAAGCCCCTAAATAGGAATGAAATACGAAAAGTGACATAAGATGTTCATGGTTTGGAAGATCGTCATGCCTACATCTATGGGAAAAAAAGGTAGATATGTATATTAATTGATAACAATGAAGGGCTATTGGAGTGCTAGGGTTTCTAAATAAGAGTCCAAGTTTTCGTGAGCAGAATACAATCCAATACCATAAACTAGCTGGGGTCGCCCCTATTTATAAATATGAGATTCTTATAAATCTGATTCTATTTCCTTTGATCCTATTTTTGAAATACTAGATTCATAGTTGACTTGATTTGTCCATACTTGTTCATTATCTTCCTTGATATATTGTTAGCTGTCCCATGATATTCAGAACACTATACCACTTTAATTTCTAATTGCCATGTGTCAATCCATGTGGCATGGTCGACCAAACTTCCCTCTACATTCCTATTAATATATTTTAGTTTGAGAAACTTACTCCATGATATGAACTTGATCCTCAACAGTGGTATTTAGCTCCAAAATTGACAAATTTCTTCTATATTTTTTCGCCAGGGCTACTATTAAACTTACGGATTCCTAAACACTAAAATTCAGAGAAGGTATTAGAGAAGACATGAAGATAAAGGGATCATATGATAGAGATAACATAAGAATAAAATGCAACAAAAATATTTAAGAATAAGCGAAGTAATAAGGAAGACGAGATATGGACGCTTAATGGGTAATGAATGGGAGGAAAAGATTAGAGGAATAGAAAGGTGAGGATTAAACAACTCTAAACCATACGAAAGATGGCCAAGCTTGACTGGAGAAAGCATAGCCTCTCCATATATGGGGGTAAGTCCAGTCGATATCCACCTCTCTCAGACCCTGTAGTTAAGCTGGAGCCTTGTGCACTAGGTACGACCTTTTTTTATACTGAGGCTCTCCAACATACCTTCTAATAACATACCTATGAACGTAATCATTTTTAAAAGTACTAAAAATATATTTTTCAACCAAATAGGGTATACATGATCTCCATAATGAGAATACCATCTACAAAAAATTACATCTAAAAGTTCAACTTGGAAGAGGGTGAGGTGATGATCACAAGTTTCAATGGTTAAAAAGGCATGTATTCATTTAATTTTCAAATCACCACTTTCAAGTTATATTTTTGGATGGAATTTTTTGTAGAAGATCTCCTCATTATGAAGATCATTTATAACAAATTTGGAGGAAACATATATTTTTTACTATGTTCATAGGTATGTTGTTAGAAGGTATGTTGGACAGACTCATTGTGTATGTGTGCGTGTGCATATATATATATATATATATATATATATATATATATATATATATATATATATATATATATAGTGTGTGTGTGTGTGTGTGTGTGTGTGTGTGTGAGAGAGAGAGAGAGAGAGAGAGAGAGAAGAAGAAGAAGAAGAAGAAGAAGAAAACTTTCTCCCAGAGAGAAAAGTTTTAGAAAGTATCTCTTACACTGAATTGTGTGTTATCTATATAATGTATTTTTTACATATATACTATTTCATACATATATGTTTCTTTTGAGAAGTTCATATGAAAAATGTTACATAAGTAAAAACATTGAAAGGCTTAAGCAATAGAAATAACATGCCAAGTTTTGGTCAAAGAGTTTAAGAACACCCCAATTTGATATGATTTTGGCTTGCTTACCCATTTTATATGATTTTGGTAGGCATTGCCGAAGTAAATAATTGGAATATATTCTCATAGTATTGCACCACATGTCTAATATAGTTTTCGAACACGTGTCTACGTGTCACGCATATAAATGATCATGTGAGAATCACAAGTTTCAACATGATGAAAACACATGTTGGCACACAAAATTTTTTCTTGATATGTTTCATATTGGTATCACAGTTGTGGCTTGGTTAAAATTTGTGTAAAATTTTATTTACTTTTTTTGGTACTCTTCTCAACCATGCCAAAAAGATTTTTAAATTTCAAAGCAACTTGTGCCTTAGAGAAAATAAACTAAATAAGAACATTAAACACTAATCGTTGAAGACAATTTGAATGGCATCCATAAAAATGTACTAAAGGTGTCCATAAATAATGTAATGAACCTCCCGTGATAATGGGAATTTAAAATTATTCTTAATAAATTACTATTGATAAATAAATTTACTTCAATTATTACAAAGTTAGAGTATTTAAATTATTGTAGATACAACTTGAAGTCAACTGAGAAATCATTGATAATTAGTAAGAAATAATTGTAAATCAAAGGAATAAATTGACTAGTGAAGATTTGTGATTGAAAAATAACAAAAGAACATTCGAATTTATTTTAGAATTTTTGGACATACTGGGAGTTCATTGAATAATAATTAAATACTTTCTTGATACTTTGATTTATTAATTAATGGAGAATTAATTGGACTTCAACTACTCTTAGAAGACTTAAATGCCAAATAATTTAAGGGAAGTTCAATGGATTGGATGCAACCAAACTTGAAGAATCTTCTCATATGAGGATATAAAGATTCTTAGGTAAGAAACCAAAAGGGGAAAGAAAGAAATTTCGAACTTGGTGTTTCCGTACCTTTTAGATACATTTTCAATAGGACGCGCATATGAGGCAGAAATTGTCTGGTTAAAGAGACACACCTTAGGAATTGTGTGAACGCACCAAAAAATAAGGTTGCACGTAGTATTTTAACAAACCTTTGGACAATAATTTGCATAAAAAATTCCACTTTGTAGAACTCAAACATGTTTTAAGTTTAGGATAAGTCTCTAGAGAGATAAATGCCCTTTTGGGAGAGCTTGGGGATAACGAAATGTAACAAAATGAGAGAAAGTATAAGGGCGAGTGAGAAATGAGAGAGAATAAGATATAATCTCCAAGAAATAAAAAATAATATTTGAAGATCAAGAATATATCTACCCATATGATGGGATTTATGAGGCATCAAAATCATGTAAGAAGGCTTTTATAAAATATTACTGGGTAATAAGTCTTAATTCTGTGGTCTCCTTACAAGTTAGATTTTTTAATTTTAATTTATTCTATTTTATTTTAGACTGTTACAAAAAATTCTAATATAAGGTTTATGTTTTTCATTTGGAGGAACCCTAAAAAATAATGGAAGTGTCTCAAGGAGAAGAAGTTCATTAAAGACTCGAGAATAAGTAAAACTTCCCTAGTGTTGGGGGAAATTATTACTAGAATTCTTTTTAGTAATATTCAAACAAACACACACACACACACACACACACACACACACACACACACACACACACATATATATATATATATATATATATATATATATAGAGAGAGAGAGAGAGGGGGGGAGAGGATTAAGGCTCTTCTACATCACACTTAATTCTAGGACCTAAGAAACCTTTTTTTTCAATTTTTTTTATTTTCTATTGAAATTAACCTTTCAGTTAACACATGTTCAAAAAATTAGGTCAAAATATATTTTTTAGCTATTTTTAAAAAATTCACAAAATTCTGCTAGCGCAGACCCTTATAAGTAAGGTATTTTCAGCAGTTTTTCATTAGCTTTTTAAAATATAGCTAGAAATTGTGTTTAGACCTAATTTTTTGAACATGTGTTGACTGGATTTACTCCCTGATTAAAATATAAAAATAAAAAAAATTTAGGACCTCGAACTAGATGTGATGTATAGGTGATGTAGAAAACATGATGTATAAGAGCCTTGCTCTACGCGCACGCGTTTGTGTGTGTGTATTGGTTCAATATACAGGTGGAATGTTTTTAAGAGATTCTCATAATATTAAAATCTTATTAAATCTTGTTGATAAATGTAGTTTGAGCATATTAGAGCACTTCTCAAAAGTTTTGCATGGTTAAGAATGAAATGAATTGTTAACTTTAATAAGTGTGAAGATTTAATTTATTTGGCACATAAATCAATATAAATATTAGATTGATGAGAAAAATCCATGTTTAGTTAGTGAAAAACATTAGTTGAAGACTTGGGGGTGAAATATAAGGTTTTGATAGATCATGTAAGAAGTATATGGGGTAAAAGTGTTAAAAAAATATAAAAGAGAATAGATGATGAGTTTGCAAAATAATTAGTATAAATCTATGATTTTTGAAATTAGAAATACCTCTATGCATAGGGAAATGTATCCACAACTTCAATATTTTTAGAAATTAAAAATTTGAAATTGAATCTTTTAATAAATTAGTTTTACCCATGAAAGGGTTTATTCATACTCAAACGATGATTTATTTAAAAATAAACATTTTTATCTATTAATAGATATAGGGAAATGAGATAAATAGTGAAACAAAAATAAAATTGAGTTGATCCAATTTGAAACCTCAGGCAGTCATGTGGCATCCTAGGCTGGAGGTAGTGTATAAAAAGGGTTATAACGAAGAAAAAATAATATGCTAATAAATGTGTTTGGGTGTAATGAACGACACTCCTTCTCAGAAAACAAATGTGATAAGAAACATGTCATTTCCAGGTAACCTGAGGGTATTTATGGCCTATTTGGAATGATTTGAACATAATATTCAAGATATTAAATATTGTATTAAACATCAAATCATGTGTTATCTAGGTTAAAAGGAAAGGAATAAAGTGTGCATCACCAAGAATATAAAATAAACCTAAGTATTAAAAGTGAAATATTAATGGGATTTACTGAGCATGTTTAAGATGAGGTTGGTGCCCTTTGTTGTGTAGGGTTTTGATTAGGCCCTAAAGAACATGTCATGGAATCAACACATGCAACATTTAAGGCAGATAGTGAAAGACCGTGAACATAAATGATAGAAATCACTCCATGTTTATCAAATATAGTAAATGTTTAATCATGGATCTCAGTGCTTTGAAAAATATTAATGAATGGAAATGATAGTTATTATGTCGAGCTTGGTGATCCCGTGTGTGTGTCTAAAGTGTGGGGTGTCATTCCTAGTAAAACTATAAAATGAACAAATTTGCATCATAACAGTTAAAAATTACATGTCATTATGCTAGTTTAGTCTATGTTAAATCTAAAAGAAACATATGTTTTATCAAGCATAACTTTTGAGCTAAGACGCATCAGTAAAAAGAACAATAAATATATGAAACGTTTGAATTAATGTATATGAAAAGATTAATAATATGATGTAAAGACTTAGTAAACACAAGAGTGGTCCGCTAAGAACTTAAAGAAAAGGATGACATATATATAGGTTTGTTGATAATAAGTGAAATTAATTTGTCAAAATATCATAAACTCTTGGACATGATTATGGAAATATTAACGGTTAATAAAAGTTATTGATTAATAACTATTAAACTACATTAGAAAAAGATAATAGACGCTAATATTTTTAGAAATAAAAGATGACGATATATGTATATGTCTTTTTATATCGTAGTATACATGTATTGATTGATAATTAGCAAATTACATTAATAAAATAATTGCAAATGTTGTTAGAAATAAAGCATGCATTATTTATTCATATTATACACACACACACACACACTAACCTCCCCCCCAACACACACACGCACACACACACACACACACACACACATATATATATATATATATATATATATATATAAAACCATTTATATTTTTCCTCACTTGGGTTATTTTAAAACTCATAAGTACAATAGGACATGAGTTTTCTGAGTGTGAATGTCAAGGCATATAATTGCATTTAGTTACTTTGATTTACATGGGATCCTGGGGGATTCTTGAGATTTCTTAATATTAATACTAAATTGTTATGTAATTACATGTAACTTGTGAATATAGAGTTTATTATTTTATTTTTGATAATGACAAACGATATTTAGTATTAATTATTTATATGAATTCATGATTTGACACAAAATATTAATTGTAACATTGACGTATTTATTAGTTGCATTCATATATAATTGTTGGAAAATTTATTATGGTAGATTTTATGATTTGTGTGTTTTAGTGATGCATATTTAATACAAGTGTTACAAATTATAGTGGTAAAATGATTTAATCTAAAATGGTTTGTTAAAGTGGTTTTAGGGTGACCAATATCCGGTATAAGGCAAAAAATAAAAGATCTACAAGTGGAGAAAGCTTTGTTACACAACATGAAGCAAGATTACAACCCAAGGTTTATACATGGACCAAGTAAGTGATCGCAAAGGGTGTATCCATACATCTTCACTCCATAAAATGCAAATAATAATTATTATAAATAGCAAACTTGTCGGTGGATACGCATAGGATCCAACAATCAAGAATAATTTTATAGTGCATAAGAGAATTCTAGATGTAGAGATTTTTCAGTGTTAGTAAATTCCTCCCAATCTTTAGAGAAATCCTTTCTTATCTTGGGAAATTTCGCACTCATTGGTAACTTAATTAGATAGAACTCCTTACTCATTTACATTTTCCACCTCTAAATATCATGCATAGATAGATTATCCTTGGGTTGAGAATTTCATCTTTCCATATGCATCAACTCAAGAAAGCATAAAGTGACATCTATATTGAGAGTGTGCGGCTCTCGATGATAGCTATCAAATAAAAATTATTTTTAACTAAAAAGAAATGATTTTCTTTGAACCAAATTCAGCTAAAAGTTAATCCAAATGTGTAAGTGATAAAAATGTGATTTATAAAATTAATTTTTAGTTTATATATGTTCATTAGGCATACAAAGAAATAAAAATACGGAATAGTAAATCATACACGTTAAATAAGGATTTATACAAGAAAAAATCCACAACAGGTGTGAACTTTGTTGATAATGTCCCCTTAGAACCTTTCAATATAATAAATATTTTTTAAAGATGAAGATGAACTTTTCTCCAAGTAAATGAGAACTAAGAGAAGACAAGGACTAAAGCCTAGAATATGTAAGGATATCACATTGGTTGGTATTGTAGAAAATATTTGGGCTTAACTAAAAAATCTCACAAAATATTTTTAATCTTGAAATAAGACTATACCAAAAATAATATATTTTGGAAAATAATTTTTCAAAATTATATGAAAGTGTTACTTCCAAAATTCAAGAATGAATAAAAAAAGGTTTGACGAACACAAGGCAGAAGTCACAGTATTTTTTCTCTTAAAAGCTAAAAATATTTTCTTTCAATATTTTTCTCTTCTTCTTTTTTCTCTAACGGAGTAATGGGCAACCCTTATATTTTATATCCAAGGATAAAAGAAACGTGGATGATGAAACTCAAGTGTTGCTCATCAAAGGTCAAGAAAATAATATAATTTGGCTACCTGACTTTGATTTTGTCTTGGGACAATCTCCAATGAAAACTTATAAAAATATTTTAAAAATGAAAAATTATAACGGTTCGCGGGTCATTCACGGATGCAAAGACCTTTTAATGGATATGAGAGGTTCGCAAACACTCACTGAATAAGATCGCTTTAGAAACAATATATTTTCATATAAAGGATTACAAAGGTCACTACTAATGAAGAAAAGGCTCCGTGGATGCAAGGACCAGCTTCACTGACGCGAAGGACCAATGGGTAAGGTCGTGCCTGGAACTAGAGTTTGTCAGTTTTGAAACAAAACTCAAATTTTCCTTATCCAACCTATGACTAATGATATTCTAAATATAAGAATATGTTGCATCATGTATTTGGCAACTTCAAAAACTACAAGGTTAAATCAAAATGCTTTCTAGTTTAAGAAAATATTTAACCAATGGTGTAAATGTAAGTCCTTTAAGTCATTTTTACCTTCATCCTAAAATTCTCAAAAATTATCTTATTCTAGGAAAGTGTCGTGATAAATCTTTGGTGAAGTCCAGTTTTAAAATTATAAATGTGAAACTTTTCGGGAATCTCTTGGACTAAGACTCAAAGTGAATTTTGGCAACGGAATAAGATAATGCATAATCTTACGTCATATGAGCATACATATGCTCTTATATATTTGATCCTTTATCACTTGGATAACATTAAATGACTAAAGATAAAAACGTAGAAGCATTTTAAATACACATAACAGTTCACAAAAGGATGAACCACTTCTCATAAAATAATGTGCTCCCTAAAATAACTGATTAGCAAATTCTAATGGACTATATTGAGATGATATATGCAACGACTAGTTTTATATTGGTCATACTTAAAAGGAATCTCACCTTTAATAAAATCTAATAACTCTCTCCCACATTTGAGTGTTACACACATGTAACATGTGTTCTTAAATAACATTAAAGAATGAAAGAATAAGGAAAGAAAATATTGTAGTGATTAAATAATATGTGATTATTTCTTCATAAACACAAAAAGTCTACAACATCACCATGAGTCCAAGAAGTTGGTTAAACATCATCAAGCACCGCCAACATAATCATCATAATCAATAATGAAGCTCATATTAGTGCATTTACTCATAAAAAAGAATTGATCCAAGATTCATCACTTACTTTACTTGTTGTGTGTATACTTCATTATATTTTTCTCAGTTAGTGTTGACATAATAGCGGGGTACCAAAGAGGGTTGTGATTCCTTTTGAATTCTCATGTTCATTTACTTAAGTAATGATGTGGTTCCCTTGTTGATTGTGGTTACAAGGATTGAAGAAGTTCCCTTGTAAGGTTTCAGTTCCTCCTTAGTGAAACGGAAGATAGTGAGCATGGATGCAAAGCCGAACCTTGTAAAGCATCTTTGAATACATTTCTATATCCTTTACACTTTACATTCCTGATTTAAATATGTTATGTATTTGATGATGATTAATATTATGTAAATATGAAGGTGTGTGGATGCAAGACGACAAAAAAAAAAAAAATTTATCTAACATAAAATGCTTTGTGTAAAAAGTAAATAATGTATTTGTAAAACGTTAAATATATTTGAAAATCCCAATTCACCCCCCTGTCGGATACATTTTGGGTCAACATAACTAAACCCTTAACCATAATTCAGTAATAAAATAATATGCAAAATAAAGTAACAACCTATTAAGTTGGATCACATTTCACTTAACGCGGTCTGCCCATGTCACATTGTCATATAGACGACATAATAAATGGGTTGGGACATTGTTAAAGTCACAATGTAGGTCCACAAAATTTAAACATAGTTACATGCCAGGGTATGTCTTATAGGATAAACACATTGGGAAATAGTTACCTACCTATGTTCAAGTGAAAGCTGCCAGTTGAAACAATATTATTTAGTGACGTCTAGAAAATCATAAACTCGTAAAAGAAAAAAAGGACTTGAGACATAAATAGTTGCTTTAAATTTCATGTTTAAATAACTTTTGGGATTTTTAAAATACTTAATTTTCTCTCCCTAAAAATCTTATTTCTCTCTTGAGATTATCTTATACTTACTTTGAGACAATTATTATAATGATGATGAAAGGGAAGGCTTCATGATCTTAAGAGGAGAATATGAAGATAAAGCTATAGGAATTTTTGAAGAAAACGTTTTCTTTCTTACTAAACAAGGTGAAGGAAACTACCACCATTTCGATAGTTTTTCTAAACTAAGATAAATGTATACATGATATTGAGAACTTTGTCGTAAGAATTGATATTCCTATGATGATATAGTGCACATCTTCCATGAGACTCGAGGTAAGTTATTCTTTTAATAGTTTACATAGTTTGGTATATTCAAGTAGGGTATTGTAAGACACTCTTCATAGAATTAACCCAAGTGAGTGTGAATGGGTTGTTTAAGTGAAAATTTATAGTCTGAATTATCTACAACACTCAAAATTCCTTACTAAGATCAAATGATGCTTATTTTTAGGTATATGCATTACCTGTAATTTTCCACACATAATCGTAGGATATCTTCAAGCGAATTTAACGAATACTAATAGTTAATGGTTCTCTATCAACCGAATACTCCTCACAATTATAAGGAAGATATTTTTTATGATTTCATGATGTGTGGTGTTGTGAAAATATATAACAACATTGGCAACCTCACCCAACTCATCATCTTCAAAGAGAAGTGTTTGCCTTTACCGCCATAGGACTCCATTGCTATAACCTCCCTCATCAACTTTGAATGATCCTTAATCATCCTCTTCTTTATCTCGAAGTTATTTTTATAAAATTATGAACACTGAGCTTACCGAGCTACTTTGAAGCTTTATAGTCCTTAACGAACTTTTTGGTCTTCTCTCCAACTTTGTTGCGACTAACTTAAGTATGTGTTCATGTTTGAACTTCGGATCTATTAGGGAATTTTAACGTGTATCATATATCGTAGTTAATATAGTTTTCAGTTGTTTCAACATTAATTGGAGTTTTCTTAAGGTTGTTCCATGTTATCGAGTCATCAAATTATACCTTCGCCTTTAGTTTATTGGAATTCTTAGCCTCGAGCTCAATTATACTCTTAATATCATCATTATTTATGTGATATTCCTTAGTCGCACCGTGACTTGTTTCAGCCGTAATGATCACGACATCATGAGTTTATAACATCATGCTAACCCACATGAGTAATACACGGTTAATACAATAACATAATTCATGAATTTAGATATTAAGTAGTAGAAGTATGTTTTCATCCGAGTCTCTATAATTCTTAAGGCTTGAGAAGTGTGGAGGATATCAAGGTAATCCATATCCTTGTTATAGACCTAGTCCTTTAATAATGTCAAAACTGCTTGATATACAATCATAATGGATTACAACTCCGTAAATGAAATTTTAATAACGTGAAAGAGGATGATGCTTTTGACAAGGTACAATAATATCTCCTAACGAGTTGTGATATATGTTGAGAAACTCTTGCACCACTATAATAATCAAAAGAGTGGCACATAAGAACATGATGTGATGAGTATTATTTATGTATGGTGGTTTATCCTAATTCAAATGAATATTGCAACTGTATTTCAATGTTTAATTATTGAAATAAATTATTATTACGATGCAAATTTAACTAGCATAGGAAGCATACCACATAAACACGGGGGAACTTTTTATGTTTGATAATTGCAATCAAATTTTGAGTCACTTGTCAAAATTTAATCTACAGAACACGTAGTTTAATAACACCATAAGAAACCTTACACCTCTTATCTCTAACGCAACTAAAGGTGGGTGAGAGGCGCCATACATACCCCTTGGTTGAAAATGAGGAAAAAATATGCCAGATAACGTGAATGTGGGGATAATTTGGATGCAGATGTTTCGGTTCTTAAGAATTACAAAAATTTTGATGCAATGTTTTAAAGTAAGCATGGGTGAAAGTTTTCGCAGGCCATAAAATTTGATTCTCAAATGGAAGCATTCATAAATATGAAGGAGGCGGATTTGAAGACAAAAAAGAAGACCAGATAGTATGCCTTACACGGGAGTAATCACATATCATGGAGCTTTAGATGTCTAGATTGAATGCGATTCAACAATAGTTTAAACTCAAATAATTTAATGAACTATAATGAATTATTGTAGAAACCAAAGTTGCACGAAGTGATATAGACTCACCTTTATTTTAGACGTCTAATCTAGAGTCAAACGTGCCATCATCAAACATTGATTTATAATATAACTTGTGCAATTATGGGTGATGTCTTACTCTATGATGTGGTAATTTTTCTACATTTTATGATACAACTTGCATGTTTAATGTAATGTTTTTTGCCTATTTTGTCTTTAATGCAATAAAATTATCAATAATCTATAAGTGTAAAAAAGTTATTAATTTATTTAGACACGTAAGTGTACATCACAGGGTGTATATAGACGACGAATGGATTGGTTGTGGAACATGCACATCACTAATGCCTTACGTGATTGGGCTAGCTTATGAGGGAGCATACCTATAATTGCTTTATGCTAGCTGTCATTCTAGTTCTGTAATTTGTTTATCATGGGATCTTATATTCCCTTTGCAATTTTTAGTCTCAGTTATTGGTAGTTCCTTCAAACCTCGAATAATGTCTGACACTTTTAAAAACGTAACCCACCAATGTAGTTGTCTAAGTGATTGTGCGAGTGATGCATTAGTCAATCGGGATAGTCGAGGGATGGGACATAAGGACAATCCCCCATTTAGAAGACTTCTGTAATCCACTATTGTCTAGTTGGCGTGATCTGACCAGGCTCAAGCGATGATAATTATATATTGTATTCGTAGGCAGTGACAGACCCAGGATTTTAACTTGGGTGGGAAAAAGACATACCATAATAAAAAAATCGCATATAATAGAACCTACGTATTATCAAAAATACCATATACAAATAGTCAAATTGTCTTGCATTACAAACATCACGCATGAACCATCAAATTACATAAGATTTTTTACAACAAAACTTTTCGTGTCTTCACATTCTGAAAATGTCAAATTATATCTTCATTGTAAATTCCAACGACTATTTCCCTTTAAATATATATACCACTAAATAATCATTCATCATGTCATCTCCCATTTGATTGCCCAATGAAGTTTTGATTATTTTCATTGTAGAAAATACTCTTTCTATAGTTGTAGTTGCAACGGGTAATAGTAGTACCAATTTCACAAGAAATTATACCAATGGATTTGTACGATGCTTCTTCAATTGAATCAATTTTCTAGTAATACCAACAACCCCTATTACTTCAAAAAATTGGTCATCGTATGGCAAATCGATAGTATAGTTATCAAGTTGATGCTCAAGTATTATTAACACTTGGGGAGGAAAGTCGAAGTGATAAAACTTAGTAAATCGAATAATTTTCTCTTATCATATGAGGAATGGATCACTTGGATAAGACAAGACATACACAATAATAACTTCGTATTCAACTCATTGAAACGATTATTTAGATCCTTAAATAAATTTATCACTGCGTAGAACACTTCAATACAATAATGATGAATATTTGTGGCTTCTTTTGGATTGCGGCAAGATCTTCCTATAACCACAAATAAGTCTTCCATATTTGGTACGAGTATCTCATATTTGACACAAAATAAAGAAACCTCCTCCAATAATGACTCCCACCCATCATCTCTCATTTGTTACAATTATTATTTGGTTATTCTCACAAAAGTCATGGCATTGACAATGTCTTGGTCTTTTCTTGTAACGCTTGTGATAAATCATTCGCCATACCCAAAAAAAATTCATCAAATGTAAGTGAAATACAAATTCAAAGCATTGCATAAATTCCATTAGGTTCATTGCATGACCTCTATGTTTTTGACTCTTGCATCGTTTTCAACAATCAAGAGAACATCCTTTACTGATGGGAACAAACAAACAAAACTCACAAGTGTACCATTATGAGAACCCCAACGTGCCTCGCCTGCCCATTTCAATACCAATTCTTGATTCAAACCCCACTTGGTCAAAATATCGCCATCGCATATTCCTATTGTAACCTTTTCAAACTGTTTCTTACGAAAAATATCTCAACGTTCGCATGAGGCACCAACAATATTTGTGAGAAGTGTTACAATATTAAAGAATGCTAAAATTTTGGGATCTTTTTCTGCAACAACTACAAGAGTTAATTGAAGTTGATGAGCAAAATAATGAATGTAATAAGTAATTTCATTCTCCATTAAAATCACACTTTTAAGTCCATTGGATTATCCTCTCATATTGCTCGCCCCATCATAACCTTGCCCATGCAAACTTGAAATACTTAATCTATGTGTACATAATAGTGCTTCAACAGTTGCTTTAAGTGACAAAGTGGAGGTGTCACTAACATGTACAATCCTAAGAAAATGTTCCATTACATACCCCTTTTTCATTCACAAAGTGTAAAGCAATAGCCATTTGCTCCTCCACTGATATGTCACGTGACTCATCAACCAAGATGGATAAATAATTATCTACAAGCTCAGTAAGGATAACGTTTATAATCTCAACTGCGATGGAGTTAATAATATCCTTTCGAATTTTGGGTGATGTCATCGTGTAATTTTGGGGAGCCTTATTTAATACAACTTTGTTGATTTGTTCATTATGGTCGATAAAAAAATGTAAGAGCTCAAGAAAGTTACCCTTATTTAGTGATTTATTGAATTCATCATGGCCTTGAAATTCTAACCCTTGACGCAAAAAAACACTAATACAATCAATTGATGCCGTCAAACGAACACGATATTCCCCTCAAGTTTGATTAGATTGCTTAGCCAAAGAAAATTTAATATATTTGTAAAAGGTAAAATCCTGAGCTAAAAAGTTCTGATACCAATTTGTGAATGCAAATAATCTAATGGTGGTTCCAAACACAGACAAGATCAATATTTTTAAGTTTTTCCAATTTTAATGATTGAACTAAATTTACTCAATTAAACTTAGCACTGATTAAACCCTTCTTGTGACAATCGATTAACCAATTTTATCTTTTAACCCTAAACATGCATCTAGGAGATAGCATATAAATTAAACAAACCAACACACAAGAACATGTCGATGTATGAGGAAACCATAAAGGGAAAAACCTCGGACGATCTAGCTAGACAATCACTACGATATGGTTTTACAAAGAATAGACAATAGACTTACACAACAATTAGATCCCTCAGAGTCTTGACGTTCTTCTATCTTTAACTACTCATTCACAGTGCAATGCAGGAGTTCACCTACGTAAGGTACATAACACACGAGTCCACGCGTGCCTCGGTATCCACCGATACAGCTCGCGACAACCGTTTACAATTTAGAAATTAGAGTCCACCCCTTCTTCACAACAAATCAGCACATACAGAGTCCATTGCACGGAAACATGTTCTTCTTGTAATGAAAGAAATGAACAAGATTCCCAAACAAGATCTCAAAGTATATGATTTATGAATTTTGGATCTTATAAACAAAAGGGTGAAACTTTTAGAGTTGGAACTTTTAAAATAGGTCTGATTTTCGTTTTCGTCAAAAGTTCGTCTCTTAAAATAAAAATAGAATCTGAAAAACCTATTATAGAAAAGTTAAGGCGGTAAGTCGTTCGAACGATATAAATTTGAACGACCTCAACAAAATTAAAACAAAAAGCTTCGTTTGAAGCCTCATTTGAACGACCTCAACATGTTGTTTGAATGACATGGATATATCGTTTGAACGATATAAGCGAAAATTTAATAATTTTAAAACTCCACCTACAGGTATCTCAGAAAAAATATTTTTGAAAAAATTAAGTTCCAATTAGTTTTATAAACAGAACACCCTTATAAAATATTCCAAGAACTCATAAAACAATATACGTTCATACCTGCGAGATCCTCGATATATGTGAAGACAAACGTGGAACTATAAACACGACTTATAATATGCACTCTTCGAAGCTTTATCGATATGTCTTCATCATACAATGTCATAGGCTCATGGGATCACAAACTCAAAGTCTATCCTATGACTCAAATGTTTTATTCGGAATTAAGCCAATTACAAACAAATTGACTCGATTGAAAATTCGTCCTTACAATGTTGCTTTTGCATTAATAGGTCTTCACTAGCCTTTACATATTTATTATGTGTATTACTAGATCCTCCAATATGCTTATTAAAGTTCTCTTTCTTTCTCCAATTCATATACCCCATAAAAACAAAGCAATCACCACCACCTAAGCCACCATTATTTGTTTTAGAAAGATAGCAGTACAAATAATATCCAACATCTTCAACAATGCTACACTCTAGCCAATTTAGGTGATCATTAAGCCGCACAAGCCTAAATTTGCGTTTGTCAGTTGCACATGAATGTCAAGAAAAATTTTGATTTTTAGGCTAACAAGGGCCTTTAGTCAAATAATAATGTCGAACTGTATTTCTTTCATTCATGTCATACTCCCGAATGCTTTTTCTTAACTCTGAATCAGCTGGATAATATTCGAAATTTGCTTCAATATTTCCTGGGGGTGGGAGAGGAGGTGAGGGTGAAAGAGGTGTGTATATTGACGTTAGTGTTGACATTGATTGGCTCTCACTTGTCTCGTGTTTGTGTATCTTTTTAAATACTTCAACATAGTTGTCCTATATTTTAAATCACATTTCAGCAATTAAACTAACAAATAATTACAAAACTAATAATTTAACTTTTACACTTTAAACTAATTTAACAAGTAGTAAACTATTACACATTAAACATTTATTAACTTAGGGGATGAAAAATGAAGTTAATTTAAACATTCATATTAATTTACACATTCATAAAAATTAAACTAATTTAAACATTCATTAACTTAGGGGCCGAAAAATGAAACTAACGTAAACATTCATATTAATTTACACATTCATAAATATTAAACTAATTTAAACATTCATAAACTTAGGGGATGAAAAATGAAACTAATGTAAACATTCATATTAATTTACACATTCATAAAAATTAAACTAGTTTAAACATGCATTAACGTAGGGGTCGAAAAATAAAACTAATTTAAGCATTCATATTAATTAAACTAATTTAACCATTCATAAACTTAGGGGATGAAAAATGAAACTAATGTAAACATTCATATTAATTTACCCATTCATAAAAATTAAACTAATTTAAACATGCATTAACTTAGGGGTTGTAAAATGAAATAATTTAAACATTCATATTAATTTACACATTCCTAAAGAATAAACTAATTTAAACATTCATAAACTTAGGGGATGAAAAATGAAACTAATTTAAACATTCATATTAATTAAACTAATTTAAACATGCATTAACTTAGTGGCTGAAAAATGAAACTAATTTAAACATTCATAAACTTAAGGGTTAAAAAATGAAACTTATTTAAACATTCATATTAATTTACACATTCATAAAAATTAAATTGAAAAAATGAACTAAAAAAAATAACATACATAAAAATTTACTCACATACATATATAAAAATTGAACTGAAAAAAAAATAAAGTTACTTGTTGTGTTGTTAGCTGGAAACAGGGGTGGGTAGCCTGTTGTGTTGTTAGCTGAACAAGGGCAGGGGCGGGTGTCCTATTAAGGCCGGAGAGGAGAGAGAGTCGGACTTGAGCTATAGGTTGTCGGAGGGAAGGGTCGAGACAGTGGAGTGGAGAGGAAAAGATGGAATGGAAAAAAGGTTGAGAGATGGAAGGAAACAACTGAGACTCAAGAGATGGAAGAATAGGTTTAGAAAAATTTAGGTTTTGTGTTGCTTAAAATCCCATGCGTATTTTTTTATGATTAATTATAGCTCCGCCCTCAACTTTAAAAATGGCATAAACTCAATGCTTTTCACTATGAAAAATTAATCATAGGTCCAATTTTTTTTAAGCATAGTTCTAGAAAATTCAGACAGGACAGTTGCCCACCCTCAAGACCATCTAGGTCCGCTCCTGCTCGTAGCGATTTGTTAGTCGACTCGAATGGTGAATGGATGTGTAATGTGGGTGCGACAACGACGCAATATCTGTTTTGGTGGCTAAATATACCTATCGTGGCCTAACACTATGGTAGTTTTTCAGAGGCTATGTTGAATGGTTGAATTTTTAAAACCATTTCTTGATAACAGTTAACAAACTTTTCTATTCATTTGGCAGCCTATCGAAAATTATGGAAGAGATTTTTTATTGCCCTTCTCCATCTATCAATTTCTACCCATGTGATGTGTAATATCCGCCCCAGTAAATTGATTAAATTATATTTTGACAATAATTGAAGAGGAGTTAAGTATAAATATGGAAGGATTGTAGGTAAAAATTGGAGAATAATAAAAAGGAAAAGAATCGGGTTCATTCAAACGACTTGGGAGGTCATTCAAGCTACGACTTTAAGGTCACGAGATACGTCGCGAGATGCAGGGCTTCTCACGATGTGAAACTGACTTACAATAGCAGGTCTCGTGAAGGTCGCGTGAAGCCAAGGATCGAGCAACAATAGAAGTCGTTCGAGTGACGTGGCCCTGTCGTTCAAACGACGTTGGTGGAGAATTTTATATCAGATGCCCTTGTGCGCTGTCACATTTTGGGCCATTGATTTAGTGTGTTGTCGAGCTTAGATCATTTTAGGAAGGGCGAAACGGGTATTTGGCTATTAAGGGAGGTTTATTAAGGTTTATTTGGATTTATTTGTGTGGGTAGAAATAGAAGAAGGAGAGATATGGTGAGAGAGAATGGAAGAGGTGGGTGGTCTTCCACCGCCACCTACTACCAAACCACCACTTTTCCACCATTTTCATGGTGTATTCAACCCCCAAATACCCATTTCCACCATGGTTGAAGAAGAGCTACGAGTTTTGGGGGTTATTATTAGGTGTTCTTGGAGAAGAAAAGACGAGCTTTAATGGAGTTACAATAGGTCTTGCTTGGAGTTCAAATGGAGCTTGTTATATGAGATTTTGATAACCCCTTGAGGCCACCTTTGAAGGTGGGAGTTGCTCCTCCTACACCAACACGCTGGCCACCATTGGAGACCCTAGAGGTGGGTGAAACTCTACTTTTAGATTAAGACTTTAGTTGTGTATTTTTAGTCTTGATTGTTGGAATATTAAAAGTATGATGTTTGTGATGGGTTTTCTAGTAGAAATAATTATAAACATTTTTATGAAATAAAAATATTGGAAAATATTATTTTTGTTAAAAATATAGAGTGAATAATTACTTTATGATTTTTTCTGAAATAATGAAAGTTGATGTTTTATGAAAACGGTGTATTTTCTAATAATTTTGATGAAAAATATTTTACGAAATAAAATATTTGCAAATAATGTGATTTTGTTGAAATATGATATTTTGTTGATAAATAAAGAATACATAAATATTTTAAGGTTTTGGAATATTGAAAGACAATATATTTTGTGAAAATGGGCATTTTGGAAATATTAGTATTAAATATTTTATGGAAGAAGATATTTGGAAATAAACATTTATCTAGCAAATAATTGGTGAAAGATATGTTTAAACCATGTAGTATGAGTTTTGGGTTTTAAATCCATCTTCTCTTGCGTATAAACTTGTATTATTTTGACATAGAATGTATAAACAAGTTTAAAGAAAATTTTGTTGGATTTAAACAAGTAATAAATAAGGTTGGAATTTTAGTCTTCAAAGTATGTGTAGTTGAGACTAAAACAATGCGTATGAAGTTAAAAGACTACATGTTAAATAAATGAAATGACAATTTTCTTATAAAAAAAGTCTTAAGTGTGAATGTATTTCTTGACTGAAAAGTAAAAAAAAATTGTACTTGGAAATGTTGATAAAAAGTATTAACCAAGTGTTAATGGGTAAACATGGAATAACACTTATGGAATTAAAGGGAAATAAAGGTGTAAAAGTGTTTTCAATCAAGTAAAAGATTACTCCAAGTGTAAAAAGGTGTTAAGGGGTTAAAAACACTTAAGAAGTTGGTGTGAGTAACTTAATAGTATTTTTGAACGAAATTAACACTTGTGAAAATGGAGTAAAAAGTGAATTTGGAAATAAATGGATAAAATGGTGATTTTACTTAAAGTGAAACATTTTTATGAAATAAAAATGATGGAAATGGTGTTACACAAGTGGTCCTAATCGAATATGATTTTTGGAATAAAAATTAAAGTTAAGGTATAAGGGACATGAAATGGTAAATTTTCAAAGTGTAACACAAATTAGGGCTGTAAAGTCTCGGGTTTTGGCTTCATCCGGTTAAAAAGAAAAGGAAATAATGTTGACATTTGTAAAATATTAAAACATATTAAAGGTACTCGGATGACATCGGGATAAAGCAAAAAGGGCGCGAAAGCCCTTGGGTGAAAAGCCCTAAATCACTGCCCAGAGCATATGGTGCGCATAGCCATCAGTGTGGAGCCCGTGTAAGTATGCAGTATTGGAAGATTTCGAGAGAAGATAAAAGAAATACGAAACATATCAAGAAATGGGTTATGTGGTAAAAATGTATTAATACAACCGAACATGGATGAATGTAATAAATTTTTCGGTAAAGGTGAAATGAACAAGTAAATGCGTAAATCTATTAATGTCCATAAGGGAATGAAAAAAATGTTAAAGGAAGTGGAGAAATGGGCGGTTAAACAACCTAAATGGTTAAAACCATATTTAACAAAAGAATGTGTTGTCAAAGAGATATTCGAAAAGTAAATAAGTATTTTCTAACACGACGAATGTGTGTGTTGAAATGGTGAAAATACTAAAGTACGTTCAAATGAATAAAAGGGTTAAATTCCGATAAAGGAATGAGTTCGAATCAAATAAAGTGTAATGGTTTCAAGTGTTGAACCAGATGTGTCAAACAAAGTGAGAATAATAAGTATGATTAAAGAAAAGCTTAAATAAGATTAAGGTCAATTAATCTGGGCAAGTGAGGTTTTCGGAAATAAATTGATTAATGCATTAGAATATGTATTTTTTGAAAGTATACGTATGTAGATATATACATATTTTCTCTTTCATGTGGTTGTAGCGTGTGAGTATTCCTTTCTGCCATTCGTTTATATACTGCTTGTATGAATCCCACTGGGCATAAGCTCACATCCCCACTTTGTTACAACAGGTTGGGAGCGACTTCGTATTTTGAGGGTACTATAAAGGTAAGTATATTTTAGTTTTACGTTAGTAGCTCTGTTTACTTGGACTCCAGGGTTCTCCCTATAGGTCCATCACGTAGTTCATCTTGAAATTTGAATTGCATGCTAACACGTGAAATGATAATTAAAATAAGAATGGACTAGCAACATTATTTAGGTTGTTTCATTGCACTTTATACCTAACGCTTGGGTCGGACAGGGTTGACTCACAGGTAACCCATAAATCCGGGTTGGGGCGTTAGATGATGTGGTATGAGCTCTAAAAAAATAGTTGTTATACTCAAATGCAACGAATATATACTCTTCCATATTTTTAATTTTGACAGTACGCATAATTTTTTTGAAAAAGATACTCTTCCATTTTATTTTATTTTTCTCTATAATTTACACATCCATTTTAAACCCCACAATACATTTACATCTTAATCGTAAAATCAATAGATGAAATACACGATATATATAGAGCATACCTTCAATTAAGTTTGAAATTATCCTTTAATTGGTACAACAAAGATATATTTTGTACATAATGTAGAGAAGTAGTAAAAATAAAGTTTCATGTGGAGTATTTATTTTGGAAGGAAATGAGTTAACATAGTACCGCCAAATAAGAGCGTCAATCTCCACGTCACTTTGGCACACCAGATGCATAACCTTAAGAAAAGATGCATCTATATAACTATATAAAAATTGTTGCCCCAAATCGTGTGAGGCTGACACGTGGCATCTGACATAAATGCAAGTTATGCCAAAATCGTTAAGTTTTTTTTATAATACAGGGGGTATCTCTTTATATCTCCCAACGTGTCAAACCTCAAACAGTCATCAGATATTTAATAATTACTTCACTTCCCAAAATAACTTTTCACATTCTTCACTTCTCCAAAAAAGTCCCTTTCCAATAAAACCCTTCCAAACAAAATCCATCTATTTACTCCCGTGCCAAAGAAACAAAACCGAACAAAAGCTACAACCCAACAGAGACGAAATGAAGATATATAGAAAATACGCAATGAAGAAACTCCGGTGAACCATAAATCATCGAAGCTATGTTCAACTGTTGGTCACTCTCATCACAAAAAAAAAAAAACCATGACCAACAGAAGTACAGTGTAAGCTTTTTTTTTTAATCTTTTCAATAGACATATACGTCTCTCTCTTAAGCCATCATAAAATTTGTAACTTGATTTTTTCTTTTCAATCAGTTTTGTATAACTATTTTTTCATTTCTAAAGAAAACCCACCGGTCTATTCAGTACCACCAACACTGAGCAACCGAAACATACCGTCGAGGAGTTAGAAAAGGTGATTTTTGAACTATTTGTGACGACCACATTTCTGAAAAGGTATACGTTGATCTTTTAAACCTGAAAATTTTATTTGCTAATGTAAATTTGCTTTTCAAAAATGTCACTTTTCGTGTGATATATTGCCATGAAGTTATGCATATTTTGTAGGGGTGGCAATTTTAGAAACGACACGAAAAAACGACACGGAACGACACGAAATTGACCCGAAATTGACACGATATTTCGTGTTCGTGTCGTGTTTTTTTGACACGAAGTCGTGTCGTGTCGTGTTCGTGTCTTAATTATGAGTCGTGTCGTGTCGTGTTGTCGTGTTATCGTGTTTTTTAGGCCTAAAATTTAAGAAATTATGGTTGTCGTGTCGTGTCGTGTTATTTTTTATTCGGGTCGTGTTCGTGTCAGCTAAAATAAACACGAAGTCGTGTCGTGTCGTGTTCGTGTCTGAAAAAACCTTGTCGTGTCGTGTCGTGTCGGGCCAAAACACGACCCACTGACCCGATTTGCCACCCCTAATATTTTGTATTTGTTTTGGTCTGTTTTGTATCTCCTTCTCTCACTTCTTCCACTCCCCACAATATATATATACGATTCAGGTATATACATATATATTGTATTATTTTTTTTTGTGGGTTTTATTTTTTTAAGTTGGGACAGCCATAGGATGAAGCTCTAAAAACCATGTTTTTTCTATTTTCTTTTATATATATGTATGGTTGTCCCAACTTAAAAAATAAAACCCACAAAAAAAAAAACAATACAATATATATGTATATATATATATATATATATATATATATATATATATATATATATGATGTAGGGCTGTGTATATATATGTATATATGGGTTTGGAGGAATTGAGTTTTAACAGATATGGTGGTGAATTTTTTTTGTTGAATTTTAAATCTTAACAGTTATGGAAGTAGGTGGATTCTATTTTTTAGTTGAGTAACTAAGCTTTCATCGAGGTGTAAGTGTGTGATCGCAAAACCCCCCTGTTGAGTCTCTTATTATTTGTTTCCTCTTTCTCTCAAATTATCTTAACATTGATTTTAGTGACATGAACTATTTTTTTTTATCAATGATAAGAATGGTAATAAAATTTGTGACGAGGATAAAATATTACCCTGACACTAAATAAACTTCATAGTATTGATTTTGGGAACAAAACATAAACCTAATGGGCACCTCGACTGCTGAAGGGTGGTTCTTGATCACATTATCTTATCACTCTTTTTTAGTTATTGCTTCCTTAAATTTAATCATAAGGAATAAAATTAGATGTGCTGAATAGTTATGTAATTTCAATTGGCGATTCTGAATTGATTAGTTAACAATTAATTTGTAGAGTTTTATTTTTTTTATATATATATATATATATATATATATATATATATATATATATATATATATATATTCGATCACGAATCGCGTGACCTCCCTACTAGGGGTGGCCATGGGCCGGCCCTGGGTAGGCCCGGTCTAGCTCGATCGGGCTTATAAAATTATGAGCTATCCCAACCCCGCTCGGGCCTAGATCGGACCTTATTATGTAATCCCAAGCCCGCCCAGATTTGAAAGCTCTTTACCCAGACTCGTTGGCCAAGCTGGGTTACTGCTTTTTTTAAATAAAAAAATCTACTTTTTCTTAATCAAAAACCTATTTTTTTTTAATTAAAAACATGTTTTAAACTTTGTATATTACAGAGTCTATATATAAAGTTCCTCACTCTATATAAAAAGACTTAGTATATGTTTTTATATTTATAAAAGTTACCCACTTTATATATTTATTTATAACTTTATAGTCTTACACTTTAATAATAAATTAATATACACACACATATATATTAATATACCTCGGGCGGGCCGAGCCTCATCGGGTTTAAGAATTCATGCCCAACCCGCCAAAAAAAATCGAGCCTATCAAATTTTACCAAGCCTGCTTTGCGGGCCTATTCACCTTATCCAAGTCCTATTTTTTTATTCAATGCGCTAGACGGGCTTGACGATCCTCGGCCCTATGACCACCCCTACTCCGTACTAGTTGGAGGGAATTTTATTTTTTCTACCGTACAAATAGGGGTTAAGGTATAGTATTCTTAAAAAGAAAATAAAAAATAGAAGAGATAAAATAAGGTTGTTAGAGAAAACGCGGTTTAGATTTGTTTTATGCTTGGGAGCGTGGGGTATCAACTTGATGAGATGAGACTTCGACAGGGTGGGGGTGGGAGTACAATCGTGCGCACCCGCGCTTTATAGTGAGGAGTCCAATCACCCTTTTTTGAAGGTTTCAACCGTATTGAATCCTTTTTTGGTAGTTGAGAGAGAGAAACGAGCGGACCACACCCACACCCACACCCACACCGACGCCTCGTTTATTTTTATTTTTTTTTGTTATTGAATATATGAGAGACACAGAGACAGACACAGAGACAGAGAGAAACAGAAATATATGTTTGTGTTGATCTGTGAAAAACAAAAGGGTTAGGGGTTGAAGGAAAAGATGAATATGATAACGATGGAGGGGATGATGGATATGGGTGTATTAGATGATATAATAAGGAGATTGTTAGAGGGTAAAGGAGGCAAACAGGTTCAGCTATCAGAGGTTGAGATCCGTCACCTATGCGTCAACGCCAGACAAATCTTCCTCTCTCAACCCAACCTCCTCCAGCTTTATGCCCCCATCAAAATCTGTGGTATTCACTTTTCTTAAATTTATAAACATACGCTATTGTTTGTGTTTTCTTTTAATTGATGCTCTAATGTAGTAAATCAACAATTTTTGCTTTTGCTTTTGCATTGGCCAATGTTGCACCTATGCTCGATTCTTTGACTATTATATTATGCTATATGAAATAAATGACTTGCTCTGGACACTAATATAGCATGATGAATTGAAACGTGATACACTAGTTGATGATAAACCTATTGGAAGAGACTAAGCTTTCGATTAATATGTCAGCTAATTAAGGTTCCCTTTCGTCATCCAAAAAAATATATTTGTTTTTATTTTATCTCTGAATGGAAGAATTTAGTCAGATTTTATGTTCAGATTCAAAGCTACTTTTACTTCTTAACCAAACAAATATAGCATTTAAAAAAAACAAATACTAATTTGTACCTCATACAGCTCAAGAGGTAAAACAAGAGACCCCTAAGTCAATAGGAATACGTACGTAGCCTGTGATAGGGATGTTAGTAAAATGCACTTGCGATAATGTAACTTTAGGTGATAGGCTAGGTAATCACTTTACATTGGGCTTGAAAATGTGAAAATAAAGTTGGCTTTCTTGGTAGGATTATTTAGTTAACTCAGTGGCCTTGACATGATTATACAAGCATGTCATTGAACCACAGGGTTCCTAAAATGGTATAAATAGATAAAACAAAACGGAATTGGATGTTGGTCCACTCTAGTTGTATAACAGTTTGTTAATAACAGTTGGGCCAATGTACATCATTTTTAAAACGTACTTCCAGATGAGCAACATGTAATCTTTAATATTTACTATTTAGTTTCAGTTATGTTATATTCTTGTAGTAAATTTTGTATACGATTTCCTCATAAAAATATATCTTATTGAATAATAAGGCAACAGAAGGGATCATTGAATAAAACTTCTTCTTTTTTTACTCAAATTGTCCAAGGTTTTTGATGAGTTTGCACTTATGTAAGATTACATAGGATGACCTAATTAACAGAAGAGAACAGAGTTTGTGGTACCCTAACTACGAGATTTTGCGTTAACTGAAGGCACACGAAAGCTTCACTTATTTCACAAACATTACATTACTATCTTTTCATTTATGGTTGTAGGTATGCATGTCGCGATTTTCCTATTCGTTTTCTATGAACTTCCGGTCTTAATAACACAAATATCTCTCAGGTGACATACATGGACAATACCAAGACCTATTGAGGCTTTTTGAATATGGTGGCTACCCTCCTGCTTCAAACTACCTATTTCTCGGGGATTATGTCGATCGAGGGAAGCACAGTTTGGAAACTATATGCTTGCTTCTGGCCTACAAAATAAGATATCCGGATAAAATCTTCCTCTTGAGGGGAAACCACGAAGATGCAAAAATCAATCGGATCTATGGGTTTTACGATGAATGTAAAAGGAGATTTAATGTTCGGCTTTGGAAAATATTCACAGACTGCTTTAATTGTTTGCCAGTTGCTGCACTCATTGATGAAAAAATACTTTGTATGCATGGGGGGTTATCACCGGAAATGGAAAATTTGGATAAAATAGCAGAGATTCACAGGCCTACTGAAATTCCGGACAGTGGTCTCTTATGTGATTTGCTCTGGTCTGACCCTGATCCTAGTGTGGAGGGTTGGTCAGATAGTGATCGTGGCGTTTCATGTACTTTTGGAGCGGATAAGGTCACTGAGTTTTTGGACAAGAATGACCTGGACCTCATTTGCCGGGGTCATCAGGTAACTAAAGTTTTTGTTGAGCATGCTTATATGTCACCTGCTATACAGGACATATATATATATATACACACACACACACACACACACACACACACACACACACAAAATAGTGCTCCCATACGGTAGTACCGTATGAGGAGCAATCCGGACTGCCTTGCGTGTAAGCATAAAAGTAAAATGTGGAGAGGAGAGAGGATCCAAATATCAAGTATGGGAGCAGTATATACGTTCTCTCTCTATAAGACTATCTTTTACTTTACTTTGGTAGAAACAAATCATGTTATCCTTTGACAAACTTTGATACAAATGATTATAAAAAAGGTCAGTACCAAATCTTTTAGTGAGGATAAAACTGCTCCCATAACAAATGACCATAAAATATGTTTCACATACTGCTCCCATACAATTAAAGCTTTACCAAATCATGTAATAATTATCACACGAAAAATTAAATGTGAATTGTTGTACCAAAAAAAAAACTTAAATGTGGAAAATAATTTTACCAAAAAAAAGTGCAAAAAATAAAATTTCGTCTGGACATCTTCATCCTCGACTACATCTCCACCTGTTAAATCTGTAAAAAAAGCATGAAATGTTAAAATAAATTACAAATTTAATGAACTAGTCGGAGTTACAAATTATAAACAACTACTAAGTCCCATTTTAAATTCATATTACTCATCATAATAAAATCTTCCATGGATGCATCTCCATAAATATCATCGCCTTCACTGTCGATCCAGAAAATCGACAATAAACATATATAAAATAAAAGAATTGACGATATTTAGTAATTGAGAAAAATATATAAATTTACCTCGTGTTTAACATTGGAAAATCTCTTATATCGTGTGATTGACCACTTCGTCCACATCCATGACAACGCCGACCTTGAACCTTTATTTTTTCATTCCCTCTTTGCATTCTGTGTTTTCCACATCCTTTCGCTCGAATTGTATTTGGTTCATTTAAAGAAATTTGTTGATGACTTATTTCCTCCTTACGAACACCACCTATTCTACTGGCATTGACCTCCTTAATTTTTTCATGCGCCACTTTTATATAATCCTCATAAATTGTAGTCGTCTCTTTGCTAACAACATCATTAGTAACCCTCGATGTAAGAAGATAATTTTTTTTTCCCTCAACAATAAAAATTTGTCACTATTATCTTTCACCTTAGTGCCACACTCTTCTATCACTTTTTCCAATTTTGCATTTTGTGTCCATCTCCGCAATATATATTCATCCAGTAAAAACACAAAATTTAAAAAATGCCCAAACATGTCTACATGGAATTCCTTCAAAATCAAATTTCTTGCAAATGCATCTCACAAACTTTGAAATCTTATCGTATAAATTTTTTCAAACTCCTGAATCCCTTACATTTGGTCTTTTCGTAATGCAGAGATAATGATCACCTTCATCTTGTGAACTTTTAATTACATACTCTAAACGCTCTCATAACCCGTGTTGAAACTTAAAAAAATTAGTCCGTGTGTATATATTTGACATTTGCTTCTCCATTGACATTGACGTTTTCATCACCGGATGTTCATTGACATTGGGGTCAATTTGTTTTTTTGAATCACGTATAAAATTTCTAATATCTTTTTCGGTACAATCGATATTTTCAATCCCTCCTGCTTGTACCGAAAGAAGACAAATTTGTTGATGTGTAGGTACGTTAACAAATGCAAGCTGTTGGGTTAAGGCTTTTTTTGTTTTGGATACGGAACGATGAGATCTCAAAAGATGTACCTTACGTGGGGTCGAAAGAGTGTGATTGTGACCTTCAACAAATTGACTTACTATGTAATTTGACCCGGACTTACTCCTCACAACAGACAACTTTGCCTTACAACTCTCTCTTACAATTCCACGATACCATTTTTTTTCCCTCCTCACTTTTTTGGTTAGACTTTCCTTCTTTAAAATAACAATATTCCTTCCTGATAATTTCATCGGTATCTTTTTTTTTTTTTGAAGAATTACACCGTGTACTAAATCCCGCCACTTGTAAAATTCATAAGCATCGTTTATAGATTGAAATTCTTGTCCAATTTTTGGTTTATCCTCATCTTTTACTTGAGGAATAAATAATGCGTCAGATTGTTCATCAAAATTCAACAAATCAAACTCGTCCATCACTGAAAAATTATTATTTTTGGGGGTCATTTGGTCTTTGGGACCTATTAATTTGTCCAACTTAGAGTTTGGTACCCGCACATTTTTCATTTATACATATTTGGTACTTATTAACATTTAATAAAAATAGATTTCGAATAATTAATAAAAAAACAAATTTAATAAAGAGTTGTTTACGAAATAGTCCCTCAAACATTTTTTATACACGTTTAGTCCAAACCTTTTTATTTTGTTCCAAAAAGCCTCCCACGACCTAAAAACACTCGTGTGTGCCGCTAGCGCGGACCTTTAAAAATAAGAAAATATTGTTTAAATGGGTGTTTGATGGACCTTTTGAAAAAAAATAAAGACTTGGACTACATGCATACAATGTTTAAAAAGGCGTTTGAAGCTTACGCCTCGAGGCGAGGCGGGCAAAAAATGCCTCGAGCCTTAAGCCTCAGGGTTGAATTTGAGGCTTACGCCTCGATGCGCCTCACGCCTCGCCTCACGCTTTTTTGCTGAGGCGCAAAAAAAAAAAAAGATTATTTTTCTTCTTTCACGAAGTCTGCTTTTTTAAAGGTTAAAGTTCTTCATTTTTCTAAAATTGCACTTAACTGAAAAAAATGTTGTTTTAATCTACCAACTCTTATTCTTTTTTTTTTTCTTTTTTTGTTTTAAAATTACACTTGTTTACTATTGTAACTTGAAGGAAATTTTTAAAAAATAACCAATATGTGAATGAAACTTAAAAAACTGATTTTGTCAAATTGATTTTGCATTGATTAATTTATTATAAAATAACCAATGTGAATGAAGCTAAAAAAATGATTTGGTCAATTTGATTTTGCATTAAATATTTTATTGTCATATTAAAAAATTAACAATATGTAAAAAAGTCATCTCGAAGGAACAAAAAAAATGTTTTAACTATGTGAGAAAGTCCTCAAAAATGTTTTTTTTTTGCATTTTTATTTTATATTTCTTTGTTACTTTATTTTTTATGGTTTTATTATTATTTTTAATATTATTTTGCTCCCTTTTTTTTTCCGGTGAGACTTACGCCCACTGTTGTTAAAGGCGCGCCTAGGCTCCAGGCTCAGCATCAGCGCCTTGCCACACTCAGGCTCAGATCCTTCAATAAGGCGCGCGCCTTGTGCGCTTAGGCTCCAGGCTCAAAGCGTAGCTCAGGCACGCCTTGTGGAATTTTTTTGGATAACTCCCCCAATACAAGAATGAATAAATTGATCTGCTTATTTTACATATTTTCCAATGGAATAAAGAAGATTAGATGATTCCCCACCCCAAAACTAAGCAAAGTAAGTCCTTGAGAATCCTAGGGAAACTTAATCTTTCTCAAAAGCACTATTCTAAAAAACCTCGGAACGCCTAGGGTTGGGAGAAACGCCTCGCTTTAAGCTTTTTACGCCTTATTCTTGGTAAAACCCGTAAGGCACACTTTTTTCTAAAAACAACAATGCTTTAGTGAAACGATATCGCCTTTTGAAGTTTTTTTTACAAATCGGACCATTATCTCATCCAAAATAATCAAATAGTATTTTAATTTGCAAATATTCAGACATATTTTTATGATATGTACAATTTTAATATTTTAATAGTCTTGTTATGGTTAAAAAATATTAAAATATATTAAGAAGGCCTAAACGCCTTTTTGCGCCTAAGGCTTGGCCTCCACGCCTCGATCATGCCCCACGTTTTTAAGAACCTTGCTCAAAAGAAACAAACAAAATTTAACTCCAATAATGTTGCATCTTTGAATAATTTATATGTTGATTTTGATTTCTTCTTTTCACACACAAGAGTATTTATTATATGAATATGTCAATATATTTTCTTTTGTTGATTATTGGATAGTCAAATTGTTACATAAATTTGATATTTAAATGTATATTTTTTTCATAGTGTTATAAGCTCTATCTCCTTTTGACTTGTCTCTTCATTAGCTTGTATAATAATAATTTATGCTATATATTTCTAATTTTAGATCACTAATGATATTATTTATAAATACACAACTTTTGCATTTCTATAAACTTTGCGCCTCACTTCGATCAGTCGCGCGCCTCGCCTTGCGCCTAGGCTCCACAAGGACCTTGGCGCCTTGGTGCGCCTTTCGCCTCTGACAACTATGCTTATGCCTCAATACGCCTCGCCTCGCTTAAGCCAAAATGCCTCGCCTTGCCTCGCGCCATTATAAACATTGTGAAGAACTACTCCAAGCATATTCTCCGATTTGACAAAAGTGTAGAACATTATCAATATGCCAGTTCATTCTTTGTTGTCAAGAGTTCCATTTTAACTAATTTACCAAACGCATGAAATAGAGATTGGAAAATCTTGTGACGTTATGCAGTTGTGGAGCTTCATATACAGGCCACTGTGTGTGTTAGACTTTGATCTGCATCACTTTGACAAATATAAATGTTTCACCTGTACGTTCTTCCTCGACTAATTTCATGCATCTGATTTCTTTGAATCTGAACCTTGAGGATTTGTAGACGAGTTTATCTAAATTTGATTTGAATTTTTTTGTGTAGAAATGGAACTTGATTGTATATATAGCTTATTAGAGTAGTCACGAATATCAGCACTTAAAGGATGAGGACTCGAGCTAATTTTTGTTTTTGTTATAAACAGGGGGAATTTTGGTTTTGACAAAAAAGTCAAGTGAGGATACCATTAAGTAGGTTGAGCTGACAACTTCTTTCCAAAATGGGGGCTAATGTTAATTTTTAAAAACCTTGACACCTAAATCGAAATACGACTAAACAAATGGGGGCCTTGGTCCAAATCACCCAATAATTGTTAGTTAACTGAATATTCTATATATGCTAATATGAATATTCTATGAAAATGCAGAGGATCAACAGGCATGAGGTAACCACTATAAAGTACAGAAAATGGCCACACAAACCAATTGTCTTTTCTATTGAATGATGACAGGTGGAATAGACCGGATATAGACCTTTGACTATATTTTTTTACAAATTGCTGTTTTCTCCCACCTGATAGCCCAAACATCTTACCATATTAAGAAGCAATGGTCCAGGATCAGATAAAAATAATGAATTTTACCAAAAGCATGTTTGTTTTCTCGCCGCGGGCAACTGTTTTCATTACCATCGGCAACCCTTTATGTCGTCTTCGTTGTTACAGGTTGTATCTTTGATTGGGTTTTGGAGTTGCGTCTATGGTTTGATATTTTTAATCATCGATGGCTTTCAGAGTTCTAGTAGCTTCCACTTTGAAACCCTAGATTCCTAGAAAAGAAGAAAGGAGAGCTGTTTGTTTTTTTGGTACAAAAGACATTGGCTACAATTAAGAGAGAGCTGTTTGTTTTTTTTTATACAAAAGATTCCTGCTTCAATAAAGAGACTCATGGTTTCAAGAAAAGTAGTTTACCAAATAGTGAGTATTGTTTCAAGAGAGTGGATTCATGGCATGCCAAATTTGTCATTTTTACTCCATCCGTCCCAAATTAATAAGTCCCTGTTATAAAGGATTCTCTCAAGTAATGGCCCAGAATAAGACTTGTCCTCTATTGTGAAATTTGGTCCGTCGATTACATTTGGTCCGTCTATTGTGAAATTTGGTTCGTCTATTGTGAAATTTGGTCCGTCCCAAATTTGGTTCGTCGATTACATTTGAAAAATGGAAAGTGAACTCTTAATTTGGGATATTCCAAAAAAGAAAGAAAGACTCCTAATTTGGGACAGAGGGAGTATACTACTTTACGACGGAGGGAGTATACTACTTTACCAACTGTCAAATATACTAGCTTTCCAGCTAATTATAAACCCCCTGTACTGCATATTGGCTAGAGCACCATAGGATTTACCCCTATGAAGCACGGGACACTTCATCGGAGGTGACGTACCCGTGTCGGACACTTTCGCGGACACGACACCCGTATGACACTCCTCCGACACGTCATGTGGCATGTTAAACTAATTTGTCATTTAAAAAAAATCAGACACTTCGAGGACACTTAGGGGAGTGATGAGCCGGAGATGGTGATAAGCAATATTTAAAAAGGCGCTTGAAGCTTACGCCTCGAGGCGAGGCGGGCAAAAAATACCTCGAGGGTTAAGCCTCAGGGTTGAATTTGAGGCTTACGCCTCGAGGCTTACCCCCGATGCGCCTTACGCCTCGCCTAATGCCTTTTTGTTGAGGCGAGAAAAAAAAAGATTATTTTTCTTCTTTCACGAAGACTTTTTTTAAAGGTTAAAGTTCTTCATTTTTCTAAAATTGCACCTAACTTAAAAAAATGTTGTTTTAATCTACCAACTCTTATTTTTATTTATATTTTTTTTGTTTTAAAATTACACTTAACTTATACTATTTACTATTGTAACTTGAAAGAAATTATTAAAAAATAACCAATATGTGAATGAAATTTAAAAACCTGATTTTGTCAATTTGATTTTGCATTGATTAATTTATTATAAAATAACCAATGTGAATGAAGCTAAAAAATGATTTGGTCAATTTGATTTTGCATTAATTATTTTATTGTCATATTAAAAAATTAACAATATGTAAAAAAGTCATCTCGGGGGAACAAAAAAATGTTTAACTATTTGAGAAAGTCGTCAAAGATGTTTTTTTTGCAGTTTTATTTTATATTTCTTTGTTACTGTATTTTTTATGGTTTTATAAGTATTTTTTAATATTATTTTGCTCCTTTTTTTTTCCCGGTGAGGCTTATGCCTCAATACGCCTTACGCCTTGCCTCGCTGAAGCCAAAACGCCTCGCCTCACCCCCCGCATTTGTAAACATTGGTGATAAACGAGTAGCAGTCAAGTACTGACTTAGCCCATTGAAATTATTAATATTTTTGTTTAGATTCGGTTCTTTTTGTATGTTGATTGTTACTTGTTACTTTATTAGCAATGGACTTTAGTTGTGATACAAGACTTTATGTGGATATATAACTATTGACTTGTGGTTTAAATTTTCTAACATATTTGACCATGTAATTATAGATAATTAGATAATTAGTTTGACGACTACATTTTTTAGTGCAAATAGATCGAAGTATACATGGAATATTATTAAAAAAATATTTATGTGTATCTGTGTCCCCGGCATGTCGTGCCCAATTTTTTTTAAAATTTTCCGTGTCGGTGTGCTGTGTCATGTCGGACACGACACTCGTGTCCATGCCCATGCTTCATAGGATTTACCAGTCGCACATTCCAATGTGACCCGCGACCCTAGTAAAATCGCTACAAAATCTGAACAGAAAGTAGTATGTTTATATTAAGAACACGTATATTTTTGTGTGTGTGTATATATATATATATATATACACACACACACACGCAGTACTGTTCTTGTGCGGACTGTCCCGATTAATCGGCTAAATTATAGGTACTCTCTTTTTTCCGGGCTCACCGCTAGGTGACACATGCCCAGCGGCTAAATTATAGGCACTCTCTCTTTTTTTCGGGCTCACCGCTAGGTGACACATGTCCAGTATATATATATATATATATTCATTTAACTGGGCTAGATTATGATTATTTTTAATCTGCAGGTGGTGGAGGATGGATACGAGTTCTTTGCTAAACGAAGACTAGTCACAATTTTTTCAGCTCCAAACTACGGTGGGGAGTTCGACAATGCAGGTGCTTTATTAAGCGTGGACAAATCCTTGGTCTGTTCTTTTGAGATATTGAAGCCCATTGATATTAAGCAATCTCCAAGCAGTTCTAAGTTGACTCTTCGAAAGGTAATTCAGCATTTTTATATTATACTTTTTTTGTTTTTGTTGTATATCTTACATCCTCGCATCTAATGTTGCTGTTATTATTATTATTGTTTCATTTTTCTGTAATAAATTCTCATTGCTTGCATTTTCAATGCCTATTTTGAGACAGCCCCCCAAACTTGGAATGATATGACACATAAACCAGTGTATATGAAGATTTATTGCAGCCGATAGGAAAGCGTGACAAGCACAGTTCTCAGTTTTCTCCGTGTTTAGGAAAGCCGTGTCACCGTCAGGTCAACCCGTTGTGAATTCAGATGTATTATGACATTGAAGCTTTGTAGATGCAATGGCCTGTAAAAAAATGGCAAAATTTAAAAAAGGGAGAAGGATATATCTGTAGGAATTCAATACATCTTGTGTGCGGGAACTGAGATATTTTTAACTAAGGTTTTGTTTAGATTCTGTATTCAGTTACTAGCGTTCAGAATTTGGAGTGCTGATTGAGAATGAGTTGCGCCTGTATATTTCTAAAATATGATTAGTATGCTAATATATCTGTTTCCATGTAGCCTGTTCTGTTTTTCGGGTCATAATGTAATCTGTTCACCAACACATTTTTGAAGCTACTTCTAAATTAGATGCCTCGCAAGACAGAAGGGGGAGCTCGAGGGGAGTTTAACAAGTAGTGGTTTAAAAATGTATTTTAGGGTATGACTATTTGTGTGTTACCATTTCACATTTCACATTTCACATTTATACTTGTCCATTTTAGATTTAAAATATAAAACTTCTATGTTGGTAATTTTTCTGATACTTGTGGAGTGCTTAAGTACAAAAAGTGTTGTATCCAGTGATTGCGTACGTTTTTGAAATAATTGTTTTACCTTTGTTATAGGAAAGAGTCCTATTGTAACTGAATTTTTGACATAATTTTTTACCGAAAATACACGTGGCGGCGTGTTATTGGTTTATTCTCTGATGCCACTGGCGTGGACCCCACAAAAGAACCAATAGAAACCCTCCACCTCATTCGGTAATTCCACTTTCGGTAAAACATTCAGTCCCAATATTATTTTCCTATAGGAAAATAGGGCCGGGAAAAAATATTTGAGAGAGAAATGTATCTGTTAAATTTAAGGAATGAAAGGACGCATGCCTATTTATAGGACAAGGGAGACCTGCTCAATAATTTTTTTGAACCAATTTGGGATGATATCCATAACACTACCCATTGGTTGTTCTTTATGTTCACCATTCAATAATTATTCTCTCTTTAAATTCTACCAAGGGATAAAATAAAAGTGAATGAAAAAGAGTATTAACTTCTATGATTTTGAGTCTGGGTGGGATGAATGTTCTCTTGTTAAAAGTTTACTGGGAAAATCCAATGAGGTACAAAAAACTATTCGAAGGATTTGTGTCATAATTAACATGTAGGGGGACTCTTTCTAATAAGTTGTTGCCCTTCGTTTACACGTCTAATAAGTTGTTGCCCTTCGTTTACACGTCTCAATACAATCTCATACACAAGCTTTTGAAATGTTGTATTTGAGAGTAACTGTTGTGCTACAATGACAGCACTTGATAGAAAGAAAGAAATAAAATGAAGATAATGAAAATATGAACAAGCTATAAAAAAAATACTAGATGAACACGAGATTTAATTTGGTTTGACAATGTTACATTTTTGCCGTCCACGCGTGAGAGAACAATTCCACCATTTGAGAAAATGGGTTAGAATGGAATGATTATACAAGAGTTACACTTGCTCTTAACCCAAACTTTAAATATACCAAAATGTCACGTTGTAATCAAGTTTAGAATCGTTAAACCTCTCTCTCTCACCAACTTGCGTCTCTGTTATAGATTGTTCTCTCAATGTCAATACAACACTAATGAGAAACTCCTCTCATGATTCTATTTATAATCGAAGTGTTACACTTAAAAACAACAGAATTACCCCCACTAAAACACAGTCGCTCGTTTTATGCCAAAATTGTAACCTCGTGGCACAAGCCACTTACTTCGTTGCAATAAAGAGAACCTTAATTGGAAATCTCAAAGTTTTGGCCCATTTGCACGGATAACGATAGAACTAATGAAGCACCTGCCAAATTTATATGGGCAGCGAATCAACATTGAAAAATGCATGGGAGTAGATTTTGGAGCCTAAACCTCATAATATCCTCCTTGGCAAGAAAATGATGCTACTCCATCAAATCGAGACTCCCCGATTGCATATTCTCAAATGGTCAACCATTGACATTTTTTGTACTAGTTACATATACTCCAAATCAACCATGGCCCTAATGCTCCTTGATTCATTGATGACCAGTGCCTCCCTTGACTCAAAGGGTGACCCCAAGCCATCTCTTTTCCTAGTAGGTAGTTTCTTCCCACAATCGTCAATTGTTAGAAAACTTGATGCCTTCGTTTTACCCACAAACGAGACATGCTTTGATCATTCGATAACTTGTGCATATCGCTTTTTCATTGCCCACAAATTTTGTTTCGGATGATATAAACATTTTCTTTCTTCTCACCTTTTCGTGTACGACTCTCAAGACTCTACTCGACACCAACACTTGACAACCTTTGAAATCCAATTTATTGATGGGTAACAAGATTGTTTGCGACTTTGGGGTTAGGCTATCCACCCAAATGTGCCCCACCCCATCGAACATTTAGATTTTCACAATTCCTACCCCCTCAATGACACTTTTTCTCTCATAAGAAAAGACAAATAAACTTTCTTTTTATCTTGGAATGTCTCAAAATATTATCTCTTGGGGGTAAACATGATTTTAAGATCTTGAATCCAACATTTATTCACTTTCAGAAAGTGTGAGATACTTTACGAAATCTCTATCTTCAGCACATGCCACCAAAGCCGCCTCCATCCTATTTAAAGGACAATCCGTTTTATGTTTTATGTGACTGCACTCCTTGCAATAACATTGTTGGCCTCTTTCACCGTCCCTTTTATAAGAACATTTATCCACTTGCTTCTTTCTATTGTACACAATTAGGTCTAGGTTTCAGTGCCCTAAGGTTAATCGATAAACCACGACACTCCCCTACACTCATTCAGTTTACCAAGCCGGACTGCTTACATTTTCACTCTTTTAAAAAGTTTTAGGAAGTTAAGGTGATTTCCTCTTTTTCTTCATAGGATTATTGAGATTGACACGATTTATCAACGAGGGAAAATGTAGATATAAACAATTAGTTCAAAACCAATACTTTGTTTATGATTTTTTTCTTGTATCTTGTTTGAATGAAACATAGTCTAATTTGCACAATCTTTCCTATGAGAGTTCGCACAAAGTAGAATAATTTTATGATTAATAAAAAATTATTGTGTGAATATCGTGCAAAGTTGTACTTCAAATAGGCTTCTCACGAGCTTTGTAAAAGTTCTCTTGTGAAGCTTGTACAAAGTTAATTTAAAACGATCTTTCGAAGATCTCCCCTTATGCAAATTAAATGATTTCGGGCGAAACTCATAAGATGCTTAACTTCACACAAGACACAACCTCGTTTGCACAAGGTATCCTCTTATTCGAACGAAGGCTTATATTTTGAGATTTTTCTAATAAATCCGACTTTGTGTAAAAGTATAAAATGAACATATAATATACATTTGAAGTGTGAAACTAAAATGTTCAAAACTCTTGAGAGTCTATTATAATGTTCTTGTGAGAACTCTGATTCTATATCTTATAACATATGATCCCATACACACAAAACCCTTAATTTCATCATTAAATCTTCATTGAGTTTTTGCACGATCGTTTTTGTATGACTCATTGTATCTCTAACCAAAATCTATGGATACGGAGCGGGATAACGTGGTTTTGGGGTAGAAATCAACCAATAGTATTGCATAGGTTTTAAATCAGATAGCAGAGGAAAGATTCATGGGTGTAATCGAGCCTGTACGTAAGTCGAGTTTGAATTTTTATAAATTCCTATGTTTCATTATTGGATTGTTTTTTAGGGTTAAGGCGCCTTGGTTTTTCTCTCAAGGGTTGGTATGATTTTCTCAAGTGAAGTCTAAGGATAAAGTAAGAGTTTCTCCAGATCAAGTCCAAAATTACGATATTAATTGATAAAACGTAGTCAGAGGATGGTGTAAGAGTTGTTTAACAAAGTCTAGGGCTTGTTTGAGATGTGATCAAGAGGGATATTAGGATATGGTGAGGAGACAAATGTTTGTTCATGATGGTGGATGGGGTTTCTGTCACATCTCGGGTTTTCGGGGTGTCTAAGGAATTAGGTAATAAATGAAAGAATTGAAACAAAATATAAATACAATAATAAAGTTCGTCATAATATCATGATATTGATAGTGACCATGCACTTTATTCATTACACACATACTAGGGTTGTTCTTACATTACATAATGGCACGGAAAAAGGAAAAGAAAGAAAAATATTACGTTTGACTGGTACAATGTGAAGCTATAACATGAAGCTACAACATAAAGTTACATCAGCTTATAAGTAGTAACATATGATATTATGACGGGTTTGCCAAAATTGCTACTGATTTTTCATGAGTAAATGATTGCTAGAGATACACGAGATGATGCATCATAAATCGCGGAGTCGGGGGAATTGTTGCCTTCTTTCTTTCTCAAATCCACCCGGAATTTAAAAAATATAAGCAAAAATTGCCGAGTAGATAATTCTTATTCGATACAGTTTTTAAAATAATCAGAATATGGATTAGTAATCATGAAAGGGTCATAAGAATTGAGATTCAATAGCTTAATTAAGATAGCACAATAACACATGATGATATTTTCTAAAAATAGAAATATCAAGGCCGGGACAAGTTAAAGGTTGCGGGTGGTTTCTAAACAAATAACCCATAATTATCCTTTTAGAGGCTTTAGGGAATTATCCATACATACAACAACTCAATCCAAATAAATTGATGATAATCAATCCAGAGAACTTGAGATAAAGTAACCGTGTTAAGTCAATCATAGACATTCCATATGGTAGAAATAACTAGGCCCTCAATCATCTGAGTCCTGCAGGACAAATAATACAGTCTTGGGTATAATGAAAGATTATTCCCTGGTCATAATGTATGCTATGATCGAACAAGTTCAAAAATGAATCATATTAATTGATGTCATTGCATAAAATCATTATAGATTTTTAAAATCAGAATCAATTGTACGTGAATGTTTGAACTACTCAAATGAGTTTGTTAATAAGAATCAGATAAACTGGGACTATCACATAGTGATATCAGCAATAGGCGTAATCAAAAGTATTTAGTGAAATTAATAGTGAATAAGAATAACCTACTTATATTTAGGGCTTTGAAAATGTGTTCCATAGATGTAGGGCAGGGGTCTGAGAAAGTCTGGAATAAGAAAAATATTTAAATAAGGCTAGGATTTTAAAGAAATTGCGATATAAAGAAAATCTAAATTGCATATAAATAAAGTTTCGGGTTTATTCTATAAATAAGATTTGAATTTATTTCTTATATTTCCTTACGTTTTCAAGTTTTGTGGTAATAGATTTTTTTTATTCTTAAGGTGTCAAAATTATGTGGAAAAAGTTTGGTATGGAAAAATCAAAAGTTGAAAAACTTCAAGGGGTTAAGTGAAAATATCATTTAAACTTTTAAAATTCAAATTTAGGGGGTACTTAAAATTTTTGAAAAAAATTTCAGAATTTTTTATTAGACACGTGACCTAATGCGTTCAGTTAAACTTATCACGCACTAGAATTGACCTTACTCGCGCGCATGTGTTACGCTTCATCTTAAACATTCAAATTTTGACTTTTAGGGTTCTAAACTTTGACCCCTAATTAAATTCATTACATAATATCATTTTAGATGATTCCAAAGCCATTCTTACTATTTTTTCACAAGGAATCTGAAAATATAACTTTTATGGATTGAGGTGAACTGTAGACTCTTCTCCATAGACTATAGAACTTTGAAAATTTCAATTATATAGTCGTGGAGTTATACTGAAATTCGAACCATGGAAGTAATATGATTTTATTAACGTGTGAATTTGGAACAAAATGGTTTTGGTTTGGGGTTTTAATTAATAGAATACAAAGAGAATTTGAAATTTTAACTATCAAAATATATTAGCTTAAATTTGAGCTATACAGGTATACTATAATCAAATTAAACATTATGGTTAAGTTCCTACAAGTTTTAGGATAATTATTCCCACTTCAATATTGATTCAAAGTCAGGAACACAAAATTCACCATTAAAGTTCAAGCCTTCATGGTGATTTTAGAAAATTGACCATTTGCTATGTATTTCAACGTTAAGTAATGCATATAAAAGCATAAATGGATCCTAAACTACTGCAACAACTTAATAGAATCAAAAGAACTGAGCTTTATGCATTAAATATAAGTATACCCCAAAATGTAAAAAAATTGGTTTGATTTTTATGATACTGGTGCAATGGTTTTCTCTGCACAAGATGGGTTCTTTATAGGTGATGTTAAGGAGGTTTAATTGGTCAAAAAAGGAGGCAGGTTTATTCTGGTTTAATGGAAGATATTTGTGGAGGAATTTTATGTACACATGAAAGTACGTGTTAACTTTGTTCCCGTTGGTTCTAATGGAGGCTTCGTGGCATTCTCATCAACTTATCTTATGAGGATGAATTTAGGGGTTCAGGTTTAGGTCCTTGAAAGTTTTTGGTTAAGTTTTAAGTTCATTTTCTTTATTTTTCAAACTTTAGGGACCTTTGTGTAATTTTTAAACCTTAGAGAAGCAATGTTAGGGTCTGGTTTGTAATTTGATATGGTTATAAAGTTAAGTATGAAAAGAATTTGGGGTTTATAGCTCATTTAGATAGTTTAAAAGTCTAATGAAAAGTTTACGGGCTATTTTGTAATATTTAAAACTTTGGGCTATTATCTAATTTAGGTGTTTCTAAGGTTCTTTTTAGTTAATATGTAAGGCATTTAGTTTCGAGAATTATTGAATAGGGTAAGGTTATCAATTATTTAAAATTATGCACACATACACACACACACATATATAAACATATATGATGCATTATTGAATCTAGAGGAGTCATCATTTTGCGGATTTTACAATTCTCCCTACCAAAACAAAATCGCCTTTGAAATTACCTTCGAATTTTTAGGGTAATATTGTTTCATAACATCCCTAAGTTCCCATGTAGCTTCCATGTTGCCAGAGAATTTTAAATAAGGAAATGGTTCTGGTGCGAAGAATTCGATCTTACATATCCAAAATTTAAAGAGGCATTTCTTCATAGTTCTGATTAGGTCGGATAGAAAGCTCTTCCAATGAAATGACATGATTTGGATCGAAAATATAATTTCGAAGTTGAGAGATATGAAATACGTTGTGAATTTGCGATAAGTCTAGGGGTAATATTAATTGATAAACTACTAGTCCAATAAGTTCGATAATGGTAAAATGGTCAGATGTATAGGGGCAAAAGTTTTTCTTTTCTTTTCAATATTATGATTCCCTTCCCGGGTGAAAGTTTTAAGAAAACTTGATCTCCTTCTTTGAACTTTAAGGGTTGCCTACGGTGATTTGTGTAGCTTTTATGTCTACTTTGTATTTCATGTAGATTTTCCCTGATTAAGCATATTTTTTCGGTAGTCTCTTTTATTATTTCGGGTCCAAAATACAATTTTCCCCTAATTCGTTCCAACAGAGTGGATAACGACATGGTCTTCCATACAATCCTTCATATGGATCGCCTTGGATATTTGCTTGGTAGCTATTATTATAAGAAAAATCTGCTAAAGCTAAATAATTGCTCCAATTTATTGCTAAATCCAGTGTGCATGTGCGTAACATATCTTCAAGTGTTTGGATTAAGCATTCAGATTGTCCATCTATCTGAGGATGGAATAAAGTGTTAAGAAGCAACTTAGTACCCATGGCTTTTTGTAAAGCTTGCCAAAAGCATCTTGAAAATCGTGGGTCACGACCGGATATGATAGATAAAGGTGCTCTGTGTAATCTAACGATTTCTTGGATATACAAGGTACTTAGTTTCTGAAATGAATCGGTAGTGCGTACTATAAGAAATGGCCTGATTTGGTTAGTCAACCTATGATTACCAAAATAGATTTTTATCCTTGGGTTGTTGGTGGTAGTCCACTCACAAAGTCCATAGTAATATGATCCCATTTCCAAGCTAGAATTGGAAGAGTATGTAATAATCCACATGGGCCCTTATTGACATGTTAGACATTTTACAATAAAAGTTCTAATGTCTTGCTTCATTCCTATCCAACAATAATGCCTTTTAAGGTCATGGTACATCTTGGTGTTGCCTGGATGTATGATAAACTTTGAGTGATGACCTTCTTTTAAGAGTTATTCTTTTAACGTGGAGTTAGAAGGTACACATATTCAATTTTTGAATCATATTACGTTTGCAGGATGATATGTCCACTCCTTAGTGGTCTTTCCCATTTCAATTTTTTGACGTTGGGAGTTAAGAAAAATATCCATGGATTGATGATCTATTATCCTTTTTTTTGTAGTGATGGATAATCTATAATGTTGCGAAGAATAGTAGGGTTTCACTTTACTGATTATAGTCATCAAGAGTAGTTATGGTCTGGTAAGCAACCATCCCTACTTATCTTCCACTGATTTTACAACTTAGGGTGCCTGCTACTACATTACCCTTGGTTGGATGGTATTGTAATATGAACTTATAGTCCTCTAGATATTCAATCCATCGTCATTGTCGTAAACTTAAATATTTCTGGGTAAATATGTACTTCAAACTTTTGTGATAAGAAAATAGTTGGAATTCTGCTCCGTATAGGTAGCATTGCCAAATTTTCAATGCAAAGACTATAACGGCTAATTCTAGGTTGTGAACAGGGTAATTTTGCTCGTGAATTTTTTATTGTCGAGGCCTATATTCTATAACCTTCCCAAACTTCATGAGTACACAACCTAACCCTTATAAAGAAGTATCGGTGTATACATCGTAACTGACATCGCTGGATGGTATGATGAGCATGGGGTTATTAGTTAAGCATTCCTTCAAAGTATGAAAGGCTTGGGTATATTCCTAGTTCCAATCAAAGCGTACATCTTTTCGAGTTAGCTTCATGAGAGGTAATGCAATGGTAGAGAGTCCTTCCATAAATCTGGGGTAATATCGAGATAATCCAAGGAAATTATGAACTTCTGAACTGTAGTGGGTTGTGGTCATTTAATAACAATAGTAGTTTTTGCTAGATCCACCTTGATTCCGAGTTCAGTAATGACATGTCCTATAAACTCTACTTCTTTTATAGGAAGTCGTATTTACTTTTCTTAGCATATAACCGATGACTTCATAATGTTTTTAGCACTATCTGTAAATAAGTCTCGTGATCTTGCTCATTTTACAAATATATTAAAATATCATTAATGAACACGATTACGAATTGGTCCAAAAATGGTTGGAATACTCGATGCATTAGATCCATAAATGCAGCTGGAGAATTAGTAAGTCCAAAATACATTACTAAGATTTCAAAATGTCTATATCGAGTTTGAAATGCTATTTTCAGTATGTCTTCCTCTTTTACTCGTAATTGATGTTACCCTAATTAAGTCAATTTTTCAGAATACCCTTGCTCCTCGTAGTTGGTCAAATAAATCGCCTATCTTGGGTAATGGGTATTTATTCTTGATGGTAACCTGATTCAATCTATGTTAATCGATAGATAATCAAAATGATCCATCCTTTTTTTTAAAAACAAAACTGGAGCTCCCCACGGTGACTTACTTGGTCGAATGAATCCTTTGGCTAGTAATTTATCTAGTTGACTCCTAAGTTCTGGTAGGTCTAAGGGGGCCTATCTATATGGTGGTATAGAAATAGGAGAAGTGTTGGGGAAAATATTGATTATAAATTCTATTTCTTTAGGTGGAGGAATACCGGGTAAGTCTTCAAAAAATACATTTTCATAATTATCAAGAATTGGAAGAGAATGTGAAGATATGCCAAGAGTATTCCCTGAACGTTGCCCTTGGAATTCACACTTCTTGGTCGTAGTGTTCCTAAAAATTACCTTTCTTGTGTAACAATTAATGTAGGAATTGTTTCTGGATAACGCATCTATTCCAATGATGATATCGAATCCTACTATATCTAAAACTCCTAGATCAATGACAATAGTACCAAATCAAGTTTTACTTCACACTTTTTGCAAACCTGGTGTGTTCTCACAAAAATATCGATAGGAATACTTATAGTTATTAGATAATCTAATGTAGAGGGAGTGAGATTTGATAAAATCATAAATGTAGAACTAATAAATGAATGATATCATCTTGAATCAATTAGTATATGAGTCGTAAGATTATTAAAGGAAATATTACCTTCAATAACATCATGACTATCGGATTGTGTCAAAAGAGAGAAAGTTCGACCTTGGGTTGTATTACCTGGTACTGGTCCTTTGTTGTTGAGATTACCCAGGGGTGAATTATACGTAGCTTTTCCTCGAGGGACTGGGGGTCTCCCTAAAGGTCGCTGGGGTTCAGTGTTCCTTCTTCAATTCATGATTGATCATTGGTTAGAGTTGGGTTTACAAAGCTTAGGACGTTAAGGTCTAATGTGTCCAGGAGCATTACTCTCATGGCAATGAATTATGGCACCATTGTTTCTAGGAATGATTTAACTTTATGCTTCACCCTCTCGTTATTTTTAAATATAGGATGATTTCTAAATGGAATGTTTGTTGAACGAATATTGAAGTTATTTCGAGAAATTGGGGCAATATTTTGAGAAGTTTTTCTGGGGTTCGGGTTCTTTTCAATAATATTTACTACCTCGATCATTCTACCAAACTAGTGAATTTGTAAGGGAATAAGAGAGGTCTTGATACTGGCTTTTTAGTCCACGTCATCCGCATTCCTGAGCATAATGAGAAAGTTTCTTGAACCACACTTCGTATTGTGCCACGATCATATATTACTGTTGCAATTCCAGAAATTCCACAGTCAGTTGCTCATGCAAAGATTCTTAAAAGTACTTTTTAAGAACATGTCCTCAAATTGTGGCCATGTTAGATTCTCTATATTCTGGGTACATTTCACTAATTGCCATAAATGATTGACCTTACCTTCGAACAAGTAAGTGGCTAAGTCTACAATAAGCTCTAGTGATATTCCTACTCCATTTAGTACTTTTAATGTCTGCAGAAACCATCGCTCAGCTTTGGATGCTCCAGGTTTCCCATGAAATGCTTGGGTCATTGGCGGAAAAACTCCTTTAAAGAATCCATCCTTTAAGTTTCAGCTGTTATTTTTGTTCCCAACATTGGCAAAGGATCTTAACGTGCTTGGTTTAACATAGTGTGTTCTTCAATACATTGAGCTATATTGTCCATAGCTGTGGTTCGATTTGTTCGAGTTATTTTTTATCACGATGCCGTTGGTCCTTGCATGTTGGCGTTATGCTTTATTCTAATCCTATATGAATAAGTAAAAGTTAAAATATAACATATGACAATAATGAGTTATAGGAAACTTATTTATATTTTTAGACTTTTTAGACAAGTACAATTGATCCCTAAGCACACAAAACATCAGGATTTTTGTCTAACACACTGGCATTCAAAATTAACTTACTTAGGTTACAACAGTTATGACACTATATTAGTAGTTAACGTAACACACCATTTGCCTTCCACCACCTGTTCTCCCACTATAGTCACACGTACTCCTACGATTTTATTTATATAATATTCTGGTGTCTAGTTAAGGTTTTTAGTCCATTAGTGGCACTATAGCTGGTCTTCTTCCTCCCATTTTTCTTCCGAATCTCCAGTACTGAATCTGGATGATGAAGTGGTAACATCTAAAGATGGTAATTCTGGTCCATAGTTGTTTTGATATACCGGTGGAGTTGCACGTAGTTCATCTGCTGATGCGGAGTTCCATGCTAAATGAATCGCTTGTTGGAGAAATTATTCGTCTTCAGCAAATCGATGAGCCTACTTCATCGTCTGTTCCTCACCCATCAATCGACAAGTCAACAAGTGATTTTTGATATTTGGAGATGCAATAGACCATTCTCGATCGATATCTCAGACTATTTTACATAGTTTATTATAGGCTTCATCCCGAATGATTTGGCTGAACTAGGCCGGTCAATTCCATCGGGGTTCAAATAAACATTGTCCCACACATTCATGGTTACAAGACAAATATTAATATAGAGATAATATAAATAAGTAACGAAAAATAAAATAACTATATTTCTTAAATAAGTCCCACCTAAGAGTAATAAACCTGAAGCTCCCTCTGATACCATGTTGTTACATCCCGGGTTTTCGAGGCGTTTAAGAAATTAGGTAATGGATAAAAGACTTGAAAAAAATATAAATAAGACAATAAAGTTCGTTGTTACATAATACTAATGATAGTGACCATGCAATTAATTCATTACACACATACTAGGGTTGTTCTTACATTACATAATGATGCGGAAAAAGGAAAAGAAAGAAAAACACTACATAAGACTGGTACACCGTGAAGCTACAACATGAAGCTACATCAGCTTATAAGTAGTAACATATGACATTGTGACGGTTTTGCCAAAATTGTTACTGATTTTCCATGAGTAAATGATTGCAAGAGATACACGAGAGGATGCATTATAAATCATGGGGTCGGGGGAATTGTTGCTTTCTTTTTGCCATGGGTCCATTTGGAATTTCAAAAATAAAAGCAAAAATTACCCAATAGATAATTCTTATTCTATATAGTTTTCAAAATCATCAGAATAGGGATTAGTAATCATCAGAGGGTTATAAGAATAGAGATTTAATAGCTAAAATGAGATAGCAAAATAACATATGATTATATTAGCTAAAAATAGAAATATCAAGGCTGGAACAGGTTAAAGGTTGCGGATGGTTTCTAAACAAATAACCCATAATTATATGTTTAGAGGCTTTAGGTCCATATCCATGCATACAATAATTCAATCCAAATAAATTAGAGCTAATCAACCCAGATAACTGGAGATAAAGTAATCGGGCTAAGTCAATCACATACTTTCCACATGGTAGCAATAACTAGACCCTCAATCATCTGAGTCCTACAGGTCAAATAAATCAGTCGTGGGTATAATGAAAAAATATTTTCGGGTCATAATGTATGCTATAATCGAACAGGTTAAAAAATGAATCATATTAAATGATATCTATGCATAAAATCAACATAGGTTTTTAAAATCAGAATCACTTGTACGTAAATGTTTGAACTACTGAAATGAGTTTGTCAATGAGAATCAGATAAGCTGGGACTATCACATAGTGATATCAACAATAAGCGTAATCAAAAGCATTTTGTGAAATAATTTCCGAATAAGAATAACCTATTTGTTTTTGGGGCCTTAAAAATATGTTCCGTTGGTTTAGGGCAGGGGTCTGTGAAAGTCTGGAATAAGAAAAAATTTAAGTAAGGCTGGGTATTTACAGAAATTGCGATATAAATAAAATCTAAATTGCATATAAATAAAGTTTTGGGGTTTATTATATGAATGAGTTTTGAATTTATTTTTTATATTTCCTTACGTTTTCAAATTTAGTGGTAATAGACTTTTTTGCTTCTAAAGGTGTCAAAATTAAGTGGAAAAAGTTTGGGATGGAAAATGAGAAGTTGAAAAACTTCCAGGGTTAATTGATAAAATCATTTAAAGTTTTAAGATTCAAAATTAGGGGTACTTCGAATTTGCTTTATAGTTGACCAAGCAGTGTGTTAATATATACCATTTTTACCTGTAGGCCCCATTTTCTTAAGGATGTAAAAAATAATTTTTCTTTCAAAACCCTTTTTCCAATTATAACACCCACCAAGTTTGTGAACCAATTTAAATTATGTCCAATTTTATCTTGTTTAATCCTAAACATGCATCTAGGTCATTAAAGAAAATAAAATAAAGTTCACAATGCCAGATGTATGAGGAGACCACAAAGGGAAAAAACCTCGGACGACCCAAGCCAGATAATCACTATGATGCGGAGTTTACAAAGGAAGACAGGCAGACTTACACAATGAGTCGATCCCCACAAGACTTGATGCTCTTCTTCACTTTAACCGCTCCTCCACAGTGCCCACACATAAACCCTTCCATGATACTCATCTACATCACACGCATCCACGAGTGCCTCAGTGTCCATCGATGTAGCTTTGGCAACCATATACGATTCAGAACATGGACTCCTCCACTTCTTCACCATAAAAACCAGTGAACAACTTTGTTCAATATGGATGAACAAACTCCATATGGTGAAAACAATATCTATATAGAAATTTTATACAAAATAAGGGATCTTTAAACTCTAAGGATGGTTTTAATCTTTGAAATCCTTAGAAAAATTCGTGCAGAAAAACAAAACTGTTTATACAATAATTATGGTTCTGCACACCTACGAAGTTCTGAGAGAAAAACTTTTTAAATAAAAAGTTTAAGTCAGCAAGTCATTTTAACGAGATTCTCAAGTCGTTCTAACGACTATGAGATGTCGTTCGAATGACTTCTCATGTCGTTTGATTACTTAAACTAAAATAGGTGTTTCATACGACTCTAAACAGTAATTATCTCAGAATAAACGATTTAAAATATTTTAAGATCATTTAAATAAAGTCCCCATCCTTTAAGACTCTTTCAGAAATCCATAAACATAATGCATTTATACTTGAGAGATATTCGGAATGAAATCTGAATGAAGACGTGAAACGTGCACCAATAAACAATACGACATGATCTATCTTTGAAGCTTGGGCGCTACGTCTTCTATACAAACACATCATCGACTATGTGGAGATCGTGACAATATAATAATATATCTGTAACTCAAACAAGTTTTGTTCCGGGAATAAGTTAATTACATACAAATGGACTCAGTTAAAATTTTTGTCCTTACAAATTTCCTCTTTGACTATTTCGGGACAAAACCCAACTAGTGAAATGCCTAAGCCGGGTCGTTAAGCCGTATGACATCTAAATCCCATCCCATAAAATACAAAATAAAAAATGTAGGATAAGGACTAGTATATGCAGGTCCGACAAGCATCAGCTGTGTAAATGTGATACACTCTTGAAATATTTACTCGCTAAAGAATACCTACACACATGAAATAGACAAATACCTAGTGAAGTATGGAGGAAAAAATGATGTAAAAATTTCAATATGTAAAACAAATAATTTGTTAAATATGTGAGCAATACCAATATGTTCAATACAACATGATACCAATAAAATATGAGCATATGATCAAAAACATGATACCAATTTGTAAAGCCAAAAAATATGTGCTCAATACTCCCCCTACATCATATACATCTCTCCCCGTTTTTGTCTCGAATAAACAATAAGTGAAAAAGAGAAATAAGTCATCAAATATCTAGAATGAAATAATCAATGGATCATATCTAGATAAACATGAAACTCCATCTAAAAATAATCAAAAGATACCAAATCGTAGCTAGCAAATAGTCACAAATATGAAATTATCAATCTAAGCAAAGATGTGACTAAACGAATCAATGCTGCATAAGAATCAAAGCATGAATAAGTACTATCGACTGCATGTAAACTGTCCAAATGAACCTAGAAGTACCAAAACAGAATGAAATGAACTCATATATGAAGTTGGTACTGAAATAAGATAACGGCTCAAATATCAAGGCAGGTCGTTTGAACGACTATGCCATGTCATTTGAACGAGGTAAAAAATGACCCAAAATAGTAAGGTCTCGTTTGAAGCAACCATCTAACGACCTTAAAAATGACCCTTTTGACGACCATATCTGACACAATTACCGCCTCAAAAAATGTGTTGTTAAAAGCGAACTTCAAACGACTTGAACGTGTCATTCGAACGATGTCCAGAAGTCATCTGAACGACTTTAACAAAATCTGTATTCCAGTGCTAAAAATGGCAAAGTTTAGCTCAAAACAGGTACTGAAAATACGAAACAGTAGAAAAAAACTCAAAACTGAAAAAATAAAACAAGTAAAAAAATGTGAGTTTCATGCTAACATGGTATCAATGTGCTCAAATGTGGATATGGAATGAATGAGTGTGAACTACAACAAATGAGTCACAATATGAACACATCGAAACGATCACGAGCCTTTAATTGATAGCTATATTTCGTCAAACTTTGTGTTAGCCATATGTGATAATTAATATATGAATCTTAATGAACTAAACTAACAACATGCACACAAATTCAGAATTTTAATGATTCAACAAACAATAGCGTCATGACACGATTTTTCAACATCAAGATTCGTGGTGCAACCCCGTTGATATTTTTAATCCAAACACCCTCATATATTCATTTTCTTTTTCAAGCTCTTTTTGAGGTTTCTATTTTTCTCAACTTAGAGAAATCCTATTGGCCCCATAATTGGCATACGATTTTTTTATTGCCTTAATTTTTTCCTGGGATCTTTTAAACGGTGGTTTTCACGACGAGATTATTATTCTCTCACAGACTTTTCCCATGAACACTAATCATTTTTTCAATTTAAGCATTCTAAATCCTCACGGCAAACGGTTCTTACATGAACACCTCCGCTTAAGTCTTATTACGCATATATGACAAAATTGAGATAAGAGCATCACACCAAACTCAAATACCCATGAAAAGTTAAACACTCATATAAACTCGTGCATGGGTGCAATGATGGCATATATACAAAGTCAAATCTAAATGCAAGTCAACTTTGAAACAACTCCATTAGTCAATGGTTAAGATCATTCTAAGCATCTATAATTATAACCAAATTTCATAGCCACATAGATAATGAAATGACAGGGGTTCAAGCACACCCATATACCACATCAAACATGAAAACTCACGACACAAAAGAAAGTCGAAATCTTTTTGTGTTTTTCAAAACATATTTTTGACTTAAAAATAAAATCTTTTTGTATTTTCTCAAAAATATATATACCAAAAATCTTTTTGTTTTTTCAAAAATTTTTATCAAAACAAAATCTTTTTGTATTTTTTAAATAAGACTCAAATAAATGAATAATATAATACAAAGAGATACACATATTATAACACTAACAAGATATATATCATGATGAAGACTAACGTATGACAAACATGGAAACACAATCAACCTTTAGATTTAGCATGGGAAGAATCAAGTGCAACCAAACAAGAACCATGAAGTTTAATTCCTAAAGCCTCTAAGTCCAATTTTCTAACCCAAGTAGGTGTGTAACGATGCACGGAGGTTTTGGGAACCGAAACAGCTTTATTCTTAAACCTCCAAGGAGCATTTTAAGGTAAAAAAAATAACGCCTAAGGTGACCCTTCCTATAACAATAAGTGCAAGTGTAAACACCGCAAGAAATATGACCTAAATGTGAACCTCTCCTAACGATCCTAGTCGTCTCTCTCACATGATTGGTATTGGATTTGGGAATGCATGAAATATAATCATCGAAGCCTATACCATACTTATCATCCTTGATTTGGATGGTGCCTAAAATCCTAACCGAATTTTTTGACCTAGCTTCCAAATAAAACTTCACCTTACTTTGAGAAGAGTGCGCTTGCGTTCAAATAAAGAAGTTATTTAATTAAACTCAGTTTTTATCAAATAAGTCCTAAACATGCATCTAGGTGTGATTGATGATGATAAAATCAAGCAAGAACATTCAAACACACACAAATGAGGAAAAATCCCCAAAGGGGCAAAACCTTTTATTTTCACTATAATTTTGTAAGAGAACGGCTTACACGAATTACAATGAAAATATGTGACACAGAAATACCCTCGGGTGTCGGTTTTGTTGTCGGCGGCTGGAACTATCCCTTTGCAGTAGGGCAACAATGAAGAAGAGAACGGCTTCCTCACAAATTACTCCAGATGAGTAAATGATCCTCTTTAAGGTTTAAAGATTCACACACATATATGGGAACGGTTTTGTGAATCAAAAAGGTTTAGAAAAAATTCTTAAAAAGATGAAGTCTTATTCTGGAAAATTTTAGCAGAATTTTGAGTTTACAGAAAGACTTGAAAAACGTGTAGAAGGAGAATGGATATTTATACTAAAATCGAGGCGGTGGCTCGTTCGAACGAGATAGCCATGTCGCTCGAACGAAGGACATAAGTCGTTCGAATGAGATCACGCGACATGCCTATCTCGCGCGAATGACATTCAAAGTCGTTTGAGCGAGCTCGTCATTCAAGGCACTTCGCTTCTACACTTAGAAAAAATTCTGCTTTTGATAAAAAATTAATCCAAACTTCAAAAACAATTTTCAAAGAATTTCCCAAATATTTAAAGCTCCAATAAAATATTTTACCGATAACACGTAGTGAAGTAGTGGGAATGAGCTGAGCAGCACGTCGCATGTAGCATGATGCATGTGAAGATACTGGGTGCATTGAATTCGGATAAAGGCCTTCGAGGTTGATCGTGTTTTCGTGCCGAATGTAGCGGTATCGGACATACAAACTGTGATCTAGGAGTAAATAGAAAATTCTTAGATTCTACCCCGGACATTTATAAAATTATGTCCTTACAAATCTCCCCCTATGTCTTTTCCGGTACATACATAAAAAATCCAAATTATGCAATCAAATGACAGACAAGATAATATCCCCATTAAACCCTCAAACTGAGAATACTAAATGACATGCCTTTCAAATCTTCAGCTCTTCACAAACTTCAAAGCTTTTCTCATCGGGGTGTGCAATTCAATAATGAACAATGTTGTACCTACACACATGAAATAAAGGAAATACCCGTGACAAGCAACATTTTGAAATATAATGATATGCAAAAATTGATGATCAAATTAAGCTTAAGCAAATCATTCATAAATCAACCAAACACCAAAACAAATAATTCTCCCTCATAATTCTTATCCCCCTTTTTATGATGTCCCCAAATAGACAGATATGCGAAGCATAAATGAATGCACATGGAGAATGACACATGGGAATAAACTGATATTTTTGTATTTTTTAAAAAATTTCACACATAATATACAACAAAGAATCACACCATGAAAGAACACAAAAACAACCAAGTCGATGATAGCGTAAATGAAGGGGAGTGATCAAATTCAATAGGAAAATCAATGCATACAAACTTGACATATGTGCACGATGAATATCGGATACTCCTAACGCATGAACTCAAAATCATCCTTTGGTGTAAAAAGGTAGTAATATGAGACATTGACTCAATCAAATCAACAAATCAAAGCTCAAAGTGATTTCCACACTAATAACGTCCAAAACTATTTTATGATTTTTCAAGACTTTCAAGGAAGTCCAAACCCGTTTATAGTCTCCAACCAAACTCCCTCAGATATATATTTTGAATAGAGGCGTTCTAAATTCTCAAACTTTAGAGAATTGATGGTGAAACCTAATGGCCCATATTTGGCATATATTGCTTTTTATTGCCTTTAATTTTTTCGGGCTCTTTTAACCTCTTTGGACCCCGGATAATAAAATGCCTCAATTTTTAGGTCCTTTTTAATGGTGGCTTAAAATCGCAAAGGCTAAATGAACCATTAGCAGCCCTTCCCCGTTTTTCAAATAAACACAAAGTCTCACCAAAATGATTTTTATATGCATTCCAATCTTGTCAAGTTTTATCGCATATTGTTAGTTGTATAGACAGAATTGAGATGGAAACACTCAAGCCAATATGTGATAGACAAGTACAATAATCAAATATAGCCGTGCATGTGTGCAATAAAGGAGATAGGATTCAAACATGTAGAAATATATCACTAATAATATCTCAAAGACTCAAAACAATGTAAAGCACATGGATGAAATGATGTAGCGTCTCAAATATCTATCAAACAGTCACATGGATAAATGGAATGAAGTTGTGACTCAACTATCTTAAATGCTCATCCATAAAAGGTGCAAATAAAATACAAAAATCTTTTTGTGATTTTCTAAAAAATTTATAAAGCGAAAATCTTTTTGGATTTTTTTAAAAAATAAATAAATAATACAAATTAATGGTACATGCTAGTAATGGGTAAAAGAGACATCATGAAAACCGCCCTATGCTAGCAGACATGTCAAGGCCTCAACCGGGAAGAGCGGTGGAATTTTCCAAAGATGGTGACATCTTTTGGACCAACTCCATAAGATCATGTGTGGTCTTGATAAAAAACTTCACTTGCTCGCGAATGTGTGCAAACTCTCTACCATTATGTGCAAGCAAGGTATCATGAGTGGATGCATGTGCATGAATGTGTGTGGTGGAATGATGTGACACAAAACCCAACTTGGAACAAAAATCCCTTAGATGTCCTCGTTTCTTGCAGTGGGATCAAACATAAACCGGTCTAGGAATTAATTTATCAAAAATTTTGAGATGAACTATCCTAGACGGACACCCATGAGAATCACTTATCAAAGTGGAGATAGGCTCGAGCGAATTAGAAGTAGTGAATGCACCGTCATGACCTTTTCCAACATTCTCACCACTATTCAAATCGGGATAGGGAACCATCTTATCAACCTTCTCAGATGCGTTCTATAATGAGACTTGGACCTCCCGTGTTTGTATGAGACCATCCTTAAGATGGGATACACGTGTCATCAGACTAGACACTGTGTTGGTCAAGTCACATTTTTCCCTTTTTAGCTCAACATTCTTTTCCTTCAACTCACAAATCCGAAGACCTAGAATTCAATTTGACCTTTTTATTTCCATGGTCTCGATAAACAACTTTTTAAAAGATTTTTAGATCACACTTTCATCACCCTTCTCATCCTCACTATCGCTTAGGGTAGAGGGCATGGCAACTTTTTTGCCCTCTTTCCTAAGTCTGGAGGGACACTCAAATTTCTTGTGACCTGTCCCATCACACTCAAAACATCTTTTTTTTCTCAAGGTTTTCCTTTCTCTCTTTTTATTTCTCACAAAAACTTTAGTTCTCTCCAAACAATCTTAACTCTTTCTCTAAAGCGGTGATTCTAAGAACTAACGCTTCGTTACGTTTTTTGGTCTCTAAAGACTCAGAATATAACTCAGTGTAGGCGTGTTGAATATCACTCTCGCTCTCACTTGTGTCATCCTCCCCCTCACTCACATCGATCTCACTGTCGAGGTGTCCCTGTGAAGCAGCATCCTCATCGTCGTGAGGAGAACTAGAAGTACTCACATGACTAGCCATAAATGCGGTGAAGTTACATTCATGCGGTGACTCATCTCTAGAATCCACCGACTCGACCTCACCGTCGTCACTAAGGGTAGCATTAAGGACAGCTTTGCCCTTTTCTCTGTTCAGCCTAGTAGCACACTCAAAAGCTCTACGACCCCTACCGTCGCACTCAAAGCATCTCTCACTTTCTTTCTTAGGAGGATCTTTAAAATCTTTTTCATTTTTCTTTTCAAACTTATTTTTCTCAAACTTATTTTTATCTTTAAAATTATAGTTTTTCTTGAATTTGAGAATCTCTTGAAATTTTTAGCAAATAGGGCCAAATCATCTAAGTCAAAATCACACTCAGAATCTGGCGTACCTGTCTCTCTTTTTCTAGATGACTCTCCCCTCTTTCTTGTCGACCCCTCACTCTTTATTTACTGGGCATTAAGTGCAATTCCCTTATCTTTAGACTTGACAGATTTAGGAAACATATCAATTTCATATATTTGCAAGTCTCCTACAAGTTCCTCCAATTTAAGCGTATTTAAATTACACATAGAATTTAACACAGTGACTTTAGGGATAAAATGCTTAGGCAATGATCTAAGAATATTTTTAACAACTCTAGCATTAGGAATGTGTTCACCAAGATTAAAGCTAGTGTTAACAATATCAGACATTCTAGCATAAAATTCATCAAAACATTCAGATTCAAGCATGATGATTGTTTCAAATTGAGTTGTTAAAATTTTTAGTTTAGACTCTTTCATGACATTAGTACCTTCATGGGTAAGTTGCAAAACATCCCATGCCTCTTTTGACGTGGTGTACGTCATTATGCGTTTGAACTCATCAGGTGTGATAGACCCAGAAATAGCACTTAAACCCTTAGAATTAAAAGATGACCATTTAAATTCTTCTTCAGTCCATGTAGTAACAGGTTTTAAATTGGTCACGTTTTCAAGAGTGACGGAGGGAGGTGTCCACCCTCTTTCAACCAAAATCCAGACACGTTCATTAATGGCTTTTAATGCAGATCCCATGCGGGCTTTCCAGTATGCATAGTTTGTCCCGTGAAAAACTGACATTTTATTATATAACTTCTCCATTAGGAACACACTCGTTTTCAAAAATCAATTTTTTCAGAAAATTGATATCTTAGAAAAAATTTGCAAAAAATTACACGATAAAGTTGTGTAACTGGCTCTGATACCAATTTTAGAAGAGTGCACTTGCGTTCTAATAAGGAAGTTATTTAATTAAACTCATTTTTTATCAAATAAGTCCTAAACATGCATCTAGGTGTGATTGATGATGATAAAATCAAGTAAGAACATTCAAACACACACAAATGAGGAAAAATCCCCAAAGGGGAAAAACCTTTTATTTTCACTATAATTTTGTAAGAGAAAGGCTTACACAAATTACAATAAGAATATGTGACACGGAAATACCCTCGGGTGTCGGTTCTGTTGTCGGCGCTATCCCTTTTCAGTAGGGTAGCAATGAAGAAGAGAACGGCTTCCTCACAAATTACTCAAGATGAATAAATAATCCTCTTGAAGGTTTAAAGATTCACACAGATGTATGGGAACGGTTTTGTGAATCAAAAAGGTTTAGAAAACCTTAAAAAGATGAAGTCTTATTCGGACAATTTTTGCGGAATTTTGAGATTGTGGAAAGACTTGAAAAACGTGTAGAAGGAGAATGAATATTTATATGAAAATCGAGGCGGTGGCTCGTTCGAACGAGATAGCCATGTCGTTCGAACGAAGGACAGAAGTCGTTTGAACGAGATCGCGCGACATGACTATCTCGCGCGAACGACATTCAAAGTCGTTTGAGCTAGCAAGTCGATCAAGGCACTTCACTTCTACACTTAGAAAAAAATCTGCTTTTGATAAAAAATTAATCCAGACTTCAAAAATAATTTTCAAAAAATTTCCCAAATATTTAAAGGTCCAATAAAACATTTTACCGATAACGCGTAGTGGAGTAGTGGGAATGAGCTGAGCAGCACGTCGCATGTAGCATGATGCACGTGAAGATACTGGGTGCATTGAATTCGGATAAAGGCCGTCAAGGTTGATCGTGTCGACGTGCCGAATGTAGCGGTATCAGACATACAAACTGTAATCTAGGAGTAAACAGAAAATTCCTAGATTTTACCCCGGACACTTATAAAATTATGTCCTTACATACTTGAGTCTCTGAATATCTCCACAAGCTCATTAAACCTAGACTCAAGAGAACTCCTAAACTCCTCAAACTCTAGAATCTCCTTCTTCAAAGCCTCCATCAAATCACGAAGACTATCTCTCCCTCTCTCAATGTATTCTAGTTTCTCTCTATGAGGCTTCTCTTGTACCCTAAGATCCTCAATCAAAGCATTGTTATTTTTTATGGCGCGCTCATTCAACCTAGCTTGTAATTTCAAGTTTGCATTTTTCACCTTTACCGCTTCGGCATACAAATCATTAAAGGTAGCTTGTAACTCTCCCATATCAATCACCTCTTCCTCACTAAATTCACCCTCACTCACTTGGGATTCACACTCAATGGCCTTGAAAGTGTCATTCACATGAGAATCTTTATAGGATGATTTATCATTATCGCTCACATGACATGCCATGAACGCTACAAAGTTGCACTCAATGGGGGAACTCTCTCCCTCTTTCGGTTCACTATCACTTAAGGTGGCATTATATGCTATCGATTTCTTTCCCTCCTTCTTAAGTCTAGTGGGACACTACGCTACCTTATGACCATATCTCTCATAACCAAAACACCTATCCGACTCATCCATCTTCACATTCTCACTCTTATTATTAGGGACTTATTTCACCTTGTTGTTCGTGAATTTCTCAAGTCTTTTGGAATCTTTCGATTGCTTTTGAAACTTAAGAAACTTTTTGAACTTCTTTGCCAACAAAGCTATATCCTCAAAATTAGAATCAAAATCATCATTAGAGACTTTAGTCTCCATCTTCCGGGGTTTCAAAGCAATGCCATTTTCTTTCTTTGGCACTTTCTTGGAGGCAAACATGTTAAGCTCATAAGTTTGTAAGTCACCTACAAGCTCTTCTACTTTTGTTGAATCAAACATACCCAAGGAGTTTAAAAAGGTCTCTTTGGTATCAAATCTAGTAGGCAGCGGCCTTAAGATTTTCTTTATGACTTGATTGTCGTGTGTTTTCTCTCCCAAGTTAAACGTCGAGTTGACAATGTTAGAAAATCCAAGACACCAAACTGCCAACTTATCACAGTCAAAAACCTTGACAAGTTTGGGGTTGACAAATGAATTTGTCACAAACTTGTCACGGTAAAACCGTGACAAATTTGTTAGAGTTGTCACAGACTTATCACGGTCTTTGACCGTGATAATTTTGGTACAATTTTTTACCGTGACAAGCATGTGACAAAATCTTAAACTTGTCACGGTTAAAGTCCATGATAATTCTGGGAAAATTTAAAAAAGAACTACTAGGCAGTATGGCCACTACCACTGCCCAACACTATATTTATACATGTTATAGCAAAATTATACATGTCCAAACAACATATATAAAGAGCAACCAAACCAAATTACAAATATCCATAACCAACATGTAAATATCAATAACCATATACAAATATCCATATTCAAACCAATATGTACCAAATAAAAAAATACAAATATAATCCAATATTCAAATAAAATAAATAAAAATAATGTCATGGCATAGGGTCTTAAATAGGTCGGAGGAGGAAGGAAGGACACACGACATATGCGTTGATACACCCATCAATTTGCTAAATGCCTCATTATTCGTGCAACCACAAAGGTGAGTTCTCTTTTTCGGCCAAAATATGCGTGACTAGCACCTCTGCCTCAATGTCATGCAGGGGACGTCCATGAACCACCATACCCAGGAGGAAGCCCGAGTCCCTCAACCCCCTCGCTATCGTTTCCCCACAAAATATTTATAGTAAAAAAACGCTCGGCCAATCGATTGTTGACATAGGTCGTTCGACGGGGGTTAAGATGGAAAATTGATCATATGGCAGCGAGTCCGTGCGTATCGGCGATGAAGTAGTGACGTCCTCGTTTCCCCTTCCCCTTGCCCTTGTGGACCCCCACTAACGCTTTATAAAGGCGTACATATCTAGGATCATCACCTCCAACCTTGATAGGTTATCGTCATGGGTGTCCACCTTATGAGCTAACCCGGTGTAGCTCATCTCCATTCCGATGATCCTTGACTTCCCCACCCATGATCTCACTCCATTAGTCCTCCCCTTGCGATCCGCCCCGAGCACTTAGCTGAGTGCGTCCGTAGACAAAGATGTTTTATCGACAGCAGACTGCGACTCATGCACTTCCTTAAGCTTTACCTGAAACGAAAAAACTACACGATTAGTTAATTAAGTAAATAAAAAAATTATAACCTGATTAAAAAATTAAACATTTATAACTTACACTCGTGGCTGCGACGCTCGGGGACACCTCCTTATCCTTTCCCTTATTCGTTCGAATTCCCACATTGACATCGAGCCTATGTGGCCTAACCCCATAGACAATCCCCGTCTCCTGAAATAAAATAATGTCGAATTAGTAAGTGATGCAAAGTAATGCTAAATTAGATTAACATAAAAATAAAATTAAATAAAAATAAAAACTTGCCATCCCGTGCTCCATCTCGGCGTAAGACGTTCGCCCGGAGTAGTACACGTCCAACTTTTTTTGCCCGATTTTCCCTCCCCGATTGACGAGATGCCAATTTCCGCTCATCAATTTCATTGTCGACAAACTTTTTCCACTGTTCCAATAAGATCTGCTCCTTCGAGGGGACGGTGTCATGCACTCTTAGACTGAACTCCGGGGTCTTCCCAAAGTACTATGCCCGCATATTTTTCTTCCACATCTTATATTGATCCCTCAACTATTCCAACATGGAGTCGCAGACATTTGGGGGCAGGCCGAATTGATCCTATCAAACAAATACAAACAAAAAAGAAAGTAAATGTTAGTTTCTTATAAATATAAATATAAATAAAAATAAAAACAAAAATATAAATACACTACCGATAGTTCCCCCTAGATGCCTATCTTGATCTTATTTGGTACGACCCTCCAATCAGTGTACTCCGGGCCGACGATCACCTTCAATAACTCTGGGGATCTAGCCAATAATGTCGTCTTATTCTCGACGACGGACCCCAATTTGCCCCATTTGGGGGCCTAGTGGTCAAGGAGCCCTCGTCGCCTCCGCTACTGCACTGAGATGAAGACATTTTCTGCAAAAAATGTATTTATTAGTACAAACATGTATATGGACTTTGAATTAATGCTCAAATTCGATAATAACAAAGCACTAGAAGAATACAAGTTAACGACATTATAAATCTAAATATTGTTTCAATATCGGGTCATGTCATGGACTTTTAATTAATGCTTAAATTGATTAAAAACCTAATTAACATATTCACTAACCATAAACCAATTTTGATATAAATCCGATAATAACAAGGCACTAGAAGAATACAAGTTAACGACATTATAAATCTAAACATTTTTTCAATATCGAGTCATGACATGGACTTTGAATTAATGCTTAAATTAATTAAAAATCAAATTAACATATTCACTAACCATAATACCAATTTTGATTCAAATCTGATAATAACAAAGCACTAGAAGAATACATCCACTGGTTATTACAAGCATTAAACTGAATAAGTACAAATGAATAAAAAGCATTAAATTGTCGTCCGATAATAATAAAGCATTACAATAATACAACCACTAGTCATTACAAATAATTGGAATACTTATTACAAATTTAAAAAAATTTCAAATTAGAGTTATCATAAAAAATGGATTGATATTTGATAGGAGCGACCAAGTCATCCACACTACCGTCTAGACGTTTTGGCACATGTAGGACGATTGACCACGACTCGTTGTTGATATACACCGAGTAAAACACTTGCTTGACCTTTTGAATAGCACAAACAAATGGCTCATCACTCACGTGTTCGTTGCTCTTCAACTTAGACAAGTCAACCATGATCAAATTGGTGCCAGGATCAACTTTATAAGCATTTTAATCCTCAACTCTCACCCAATCACAGTAAAATACAATCTCTTTGAAGCTTGCATAGTCCAATTCAAATATATTTCGAATTACACCATAGTAAGTCATTTCAGCTTCAACGAGGTTTTTATCTTTCACGCTCACTCAAAAATAAGTAAGAGCCTTGTATAAAATGCCCGATTTCCATACATTTGTGTTTTCCCCGTACACCCTTGCACCAAATATGTAACCATTCAATCGATACTTTTTGTACTCTTGTGCCATGAACAAGGGTCCAGTGGCTAGACGAGCAAGCCTTGATGTTGCATCACCTGTCTTTAAGAGCTGAGAATAAATTAATTAGGTTAGTTGTAAAGATTTCTTGTAATGTGACTTTTAATAACATACATTTTCATTATAATTACCTCTTGTGACAACCACAACCTAAATTCTCTATCTGATTATGCCATTGTGTTTCGTCTTTTATTGTTCTCACATGCTTCATATTTTCTGCATAGATCGTGTCGAACGTATTACAAAATTAATCATGTATAAAAATTAAAATAATGTAAAAGTTAAAATAATTTAAGCTTACTTTTTCCATTCTTCGACATCTTCATGTGTGTCAAATATATAACGAGCTACTTGTTCATATTGCAAACTCGTTAATTTCACTCGTTTACCCATAACATGACCACCCTCATTGATGAACTCATCACTATCACCCACGCTGGTCGGGTCAGGCATATATTCCCGAGTGTAGATTGATGACTCCACGGTAATGTATTCCTCTGCAATTTATCCTTAGATGTATCGTGTATTCTTGACGTAATCTTTGAAAACAATCATCAATCTTTCAAATGATACATCCATCGATATCTAACTGGGCCACAAATAAGTGCCTCATCGCATAGGTGTACCAATAAGGAACACTTATGTCAAAGAATGGTGGGGGAAAGTACTTATCCAATACACAAATCACTTCTGTCACCGCCAATTTTGTGGCCACTATGTGATCTAGATTGACTACTTTCTCACTTAAAAGTGAGAAGCATATACTAATTTGGATAATAGCCCTCCGCAAATCCTTTTGGTTGGAAAAACAATGCTTAAACAATAGCATAACCAATTGCATGATCACATGAAAATTGTGGGACTTACACTTATGTAAATCATGGGTAGCATAATTCACAATCCTTTTCAAGTTGGATGAAAAATTAGATGGAACCTTCAAATTATATATCGAGTCTAAAAGCACCTTCCTTTCCTCACTCATCAAAGTAAACACACTAGGGGGGTTATTGTCCTTTCCCTACTATCTTCTTTTAACCATAGTTGTGGCTTAAGTTTCAACGAATTATTATGTCTAAAGCCACTAAGAATATTATTATACAGAAACTATGCAGTTTCAAACTGTCCAAATGGGACAATTCGAGAGATCTCATTACAGGGTAATGACCCTTGAACGTGTTTAAGGGCTATTGAATGCGTACGAATAAAAAATAGAAGGCTACTATGTATGCACACTTTATGTAAGGGCTATAGTATGTTTAATTTAATTATGTCTTATTTATATTCGATAATAATGTTTATAGTGATGATTATATCTTATTTATATTCGATTTAATCATAACCCTAAATGTTAGAAATGCCTAGGGCCAACCAACTCAATGGTCATTTAAGTGTTCAAATCCACTAATCAACATCAATTCAAGAATCCAAAACAACAATGCAAATAATAATGCGATATATTAGAAATTCCTAGCGGCAAACAATTGGGTATAAATAAAAAACAAATGTACAAAAATGAAACAACATTATACCCAATTTCAGATTTACACAACACTACTCAATTTCCGTTTTATACATAATTTCACATTTACACCCCATTTCAATTTCATATTTACACAACAAAAAGGGTCCAATTTCAGATTTACACAATATTATACCCAATTTCCGCTATATACCCAATTTTAATTTTAATTTCACATTTACAGAAAAATATGCCCAATTTCAGATGTCCAACCAACTTCAATTTTATATTTACACAATAAAAGGGTCCAATATTTACACAACAAAGGGGTCCAATTTCATATTTACACAACAAAGGGGTTTAATTCAGATTTATGCCCAATTTTTGTAAACACAAAATTAATCACACACACACACACACATATATACAGAAAAACAACATGCACACACACACACACATAAAATCACACACACACACACGCGCATATATATATATATACACTCACACACACACACACACACAAAGGAGAGAGAGAGAGAGAATGTACCGTATATAGATAGATAGAGAGAGACCAGTCGCACAGAGAGAGAGAGAGAGAGAGGAGGGAAATAAAATGGGGAAAAAGTGTCGGTAGGATTTCTTAGTTAAGAAATTTATCACGGACCTGACAAGATCATTGACTGTGAAAACTTTCTAAAGTTATCACGATCTTTGACCATGACAAGTCCGTGATAACTGAACTTGTCACGATCAATGACTGTGACTTTTTTTTTATCACGGTCAAAGATCATGATAAGGTTGGCCGGTTTAAAGGTGACAATTTAGCCTTTTTGGTTTAGTAATCTAGCAAAAAACTCATCAAATGGCTCACTCTCTAGCATCTTAATCATCTCCAATTGTGTAGTGAGGCTTTAAAGTTTAGACGCTCTAACTGTGCTAGTGCCCTCGTGAGTAAGTGCAAGAATATCCTAAGCCTCTTTCGAGGTTTCACAATTCATGATTCGATTATACTCTTTCGGTGTGACATGTGAGGAAATAATATGAAGAATTTTAGAATTATAAAGTGCAAGTCTATGTTCGACATCTGTCCACGACTCAACATGTTTTAAACTAGTGACCTCTCCCTCTCGTGTGACCAGTGGTGTCCAACCTTTTTCAACCGCTAACCAAACACGTTCATCAATTGATTTTAAAGCATTTCTCATTCGCATCTTCCAATAAGCATAATTTGAGTGATAATAAATAGGAGTTCTAAAACTATCAAAATTTTTAAAATTCATCCTTAAAAGCATAAGGGATCAACATACATAAAAAAATATTTCTAGCTTTGATACCATTTTGTCGTCCCCTTTTTCTCAAATGTGCTTTAAGGATGTCAAAAACAATTTTTCTTTCAGAAACTTTTTTCCAATTTTAACACGCGCCAAGTTTCTGAACCAATTTCAATTGAGTCCAATTTTATCTTATTTAATCCTAAATATGCAGCTAGTTGATTAAAACAAGTAAAATAAAGTAAAGTTCACAATGACGGATGTACGAGAAAACCACAAAGGGAAAAAACCTCAGACGGCCTGAGCCAGATAATCACTATGAGGCAGAGTTTACAAAGAAAGACAAACATAATTACACAACGAGCCGATCCCCATAAGACTTGATGCTCTTCCTCACTTTAACCGCTCCTCTTTAGTGCCCACGTTGAACCCTTTCACGATACTCGTCTATAACACATGCATCCATGAGTGCCTCAGTGTCCACCGATGTAGCTTTGCCAACCGTCTACGATTCTGAACATGGACTCCTACGTTTCTTCACCGAAAAACCCAATAAACAACTTTGTTCAATATGGATAAACAAACACCAAATGGTGCAATAAAGATCTATATATCAATTGTATATGAAATAAGGGATCTTTAAACTCTATGGATGGTTTTAATCTTTGAAAACCTTAGAAAACTCTGTGCAGAAAAACGAAACTATTTATACTGTAATTCTGGTTCTGCACACCAACGAAATTCTGAGAGAAAAACTCTTTAATTAAAAAGTTTAAGTCGGCAAGTCGTTCTAACGAGATGATCAATTCGTTCAAACGACTGTGAGATGTCGTTCGGACCACTTAAACTAAAATCAATGTTTCATACGACTCTAAACAGTAGTTATCTTAGAATAAATGATTTATAAAATTTTTAAATCATTTTTAATAAAGTTTCCATCCTTTAAAACTCTTTCTGAACTTCATAAACATAATGCATTCGTGCCTGAGAGATATTCAGAGTGCAATCTGAATGAAGACGTGAAATATTCACCAATAAACAATACGACATGATCTATCTTTGAAGCTTGACCGATACGTCTTCTATACAAACACGTCATAGACTATGTGAAGATATTTATAATATAAAGATATATGATTGAATCAAATAAGTTTTGTTTCGAAAATAAGTCAATTACATACAAATGGACTCAATTGAAAATTTTGTCCTTACATTACGAGAAAATAAAATAAATTTTTTGGAAAAAATTCTGATTGAACATGTACCCTCACGCGCTCAGTGAAACTTATCACGCTATGGAATTGAACCTACTCATGCGCATGTTTTACATTTCATCTTCATCCTTTGAATTTGGACTTTTAGGGTTGTAAAATTTGACCTTCAATTAAATTCATTACAGAATATCATTTGAGATGATTCCGAAGCCATTCTTCCTAATTTTTTACAAGGAATTCGAAAATACAACTTTTATGGATTGAGGTGAATTATAGTGTCTTCTCCATAGACTATAAAACTTTGAAAATTTTAGTTCTATATTCGTGGAATTATACTAAAATTCGAACCATGGCAATAATATGGTTTTGTTTTTGTGTGAATTTAGAACAAAATGATTTTAATTTGAGGTTTTAATTCATAGTATACAATGAGAATTTGAACTTTGAAATTTTTACTACCAAAATAGAAAAGCTTGAATTTGAGCTATGCAGGTATACTATAATCAAATTAAACATTATAATTAAGTTCCTACAAGTCTAAGGACAATTATTCCCACTTCAAAACTGGTTCAAAGTCAGGAACACATAATTCACCATTAAAGATCAAGTTTTCATGATGTTTTCTGAAAATTGACCCTTAGCTATATATTTCTGCGTTAAGTAATGCATGTATAAGAATAAATGGATCATAAACTACTGCAGAAACTCAATAGTATCAAAAGAAATGAGCATTATGCATAAAATATTGGTATACCCTAAAATGCCAAAATTTTGGTTTGATTTTTGTGATACTGATGCAATGATTTTCTCTGCACTGAGGTGGGGTCTTTATAGGTGATATTATGGAGTATTGATTGGTTGAAGAAAGAGGCATGTTTAGGATGGTCTAATGGAAGATATTTGTGGAGGAATTTTATGTACACATGAAAACATGTGTTAACTTGGTTCCCATTGGTTCTAATGGAGGCTTGGTGGCATTATCATTAGCTTAGCTGATGAGGATGAAGTTTGGGGTTTAGGTTTAGGTCCTTGAAAGTTTTTGGTTAAGTTTTAAATTCATTTTCTATTTTTTCAAACTTTAGGGGTTTTATGTAATTGTCAAAACTTAGAGATGTAATATTAGGGGCTGGTTTGTAATTTGAGATGGTTATAAAGTTAATTATGGAAAGTATTTGGTGTTTATTGCTCATTTAGATAGTTTAAAAGTCTAATAAAATTATTAGGGGCTATTTTGTAATATTTAAAACTTTGGGCTATTATTTAATTTAGGCTTTTCTAAGGCTCTTTTAGTTAATTTTCAAGGTCTTTAGTTTTGAGAATTCTTGAATAAGGTAAGGTTATCAATTATTTAAAATTATATATATATATATATATATATATATATATATATATATATATATATATATATATATATATATATATATATATATATATATATATATATATATGAAATCATGTGAGAATGACTACCTTAAGGAGTTCACATGAGTTGGATACGAGAGATCCTACCTTAAGGGAATCACTCTCAATGAATAAGGGTAACAACATGAAGAAATTAAGAGTTGTTAAAACACTCGTGTAAGCATATGATATGCAGGCATCGAGGCACGAATGTTGATACAAAGGATGTTGAGGCAAGTAGTCCAAAACAAGTGAGACATGTATGATTCCATAACACAAGTGTTTAGTCAATCAAGACGACGATAGTCAAGGAAAATGTGTCAAGAAAGGGTGAGATCTGCCTAATGTCATAAAATAATTGATTAAGAAATCAAGGTGATGAGGGTTAAGGCATGTATGCTTATACGAATGGTGTCAAGGTGTGTTCTAGGTGTTGGAAAATATTGTGTTTTAACACAAATTATTTTATGATCAAATTAATATATTGGTCAACTTTGAGCTATTATAAGAGTAGGACCCACACTTCAAACGTGGTGGGACCAAATACGTACATGTTCCTTATAGCAAGACCAGTTATGTGATATATTCATTTGGTAAAAATGGATAAACGATGAATATAAAAAATTTGGTTTCAAAGTGCCCCATTTATGTATGAAAATTATTAGGAAGTTTTATTTAGTTTTCTAGGATGAATTTTCGTAACTGTCGCTAAAGGTTGTGGCCGTTCGTTATATAGTGACTATTTTTCAAATCCGTCCCTAAAGGTCGTGACTGTTCACCATAAGCTGTGACAGTTCATGAAAAACGTCCATAAAAGGATTGTTTTCTAAAAGACTTGTCTTTTCATGAAAAAACACTTTGTTTTCTATAAATACAAGATTTGTCTTCATTTTTAAAACAGAGAAAAAAGAGAGAAAATATTTTCAATACTTTCCATTCTCGATCGACTCGGATAGAGTATCAAACATTATTGGTTCGTGGGACACGCACACTGATGTGCTTCTTGCGCGTGTCGAGGCCATTTTATCCTGGGAGGCAAACACTCATTGTTCATTCCTGTAAGCACCATAGCAGGAACGCATTTTGTCTTAAGGAGAGAGTGTCAAACACTTAACTCGATCATCTTCTTCGTTTGTAAGTTTTATGGTTGTATTAATTTTATTACGTAAATATGATTTATTTCATATTTCAAATTTAATAAAACACAATAGTATATATTTTAAGTAACAATCTTAAGACAAAAATGATTTACGTATTTATTCTTTTACGTTGTGGTGTTTTATCATCTAAGCAAATTCTATAAAACATATGAAGTTATATTTCATGAAGAATATGTTTACTGTTAAAACCCAATTTGTAGCATTTTGAAATAGTTCGCTGTACAATTTTGTTTGGTTAGTGTTTCTTAACATTTGGTTCTTTCGAAGGACTCTACTATTCAGAATGTAAATTATATTAATAATCCTCTTGTAATTTTTAAAAGGCTATGAATACATGGCCAAATGGGTACTTTTCTTTACTGGAAGAAACTTTCAACTATTGTTAATTTGTTTGTTGTACTTTGAAGTTTTCTTGTATAGTTGAAAACTACTAATCAATGTAATCATTGGGGCATTATTTAAAGGACACATCTTTTCATTTGCATAAATTGGTCTGTTATAAACAATAGCAAATCTTGGTCAAATTATCGAACAATTAAAACTATGGACTAAACCCATTTATTTTTCTGTGTATAAAAGTTGACCATTTGATTGCCTTTGAAGAGTTGTGTCAACTGTTGCAAACCCATTTTAGTGTCTGGAATCATTTTACGAATCGACGCATGCATGGTGTTTTGATTGTCATTCATATTCAAATTTTATACATTGCGTGCCTGTTGCATGCGTTTATTTGTATGAAATTTTATGCTTACTTTTACACATAAATGACAAAACCATATTGGTGTTATCTGACCATGAATCAGTGAAGCCTTATCAAGTGTTTGTGGCTTTTGATGGTGGAATGATAAACATGCCTATGGATGGTGAGACTTGTGGTCTTTATTGATATTTTTGAAAAGTTATGTTGCAAAGACAATTCGTTGAAGATGCATAACGAATGGACACATCTCTTAAAATATATAAGCGGTTAATGGAAAAAAATCAAAATAATATGTTTTGAACTGAAAATTTGAGTGTGCATAAAAAGTGATTTTTTTGTGTGAATAATGTATTCTTAAATTTTTTTTATTACAAAGTGCGTGGCTTGCAGTAATATTTTTTCGTATTGGAATAATATTTTAAAAATATTAAAAACATGGTTAAATAGTATTGGCTATTGTGTACTGGCATTATTTTGAATGTCCAAAAACTGAACAGGCGCATCCAAAATGAACAATTTTTTTTTTCACATTCTTATATCATGGAGATGCGATGGTATCCAATGATGTTGTCACACATCTAGTGACATGAGAGTGAGTTGCATCCACACGATACTCAAATGTGTGCTTATGTGTGTACATAAGATGTTGAATTTTAGTAATATCTTTGGTGAAGTTCTTGTTTGCAATTTGTTTTTAATGTGACAATGATATATGTGATGATATTAAGGTTGCTTGTGTGGTTACATGTACATGTGTGATAGTATTATTTTAGTGTCATTACATAATTCATTGCGTTATTCCATTAAAGCACATTTAGTGAAATATGGTGACACAATTAGTTATTCATTGATGTATTGTGGACTAAATTAAATTAGATTACATGAACGAAAATGTGATATATTTAGTTACATGAATTGAGTTGCATTCCATGCATAATTACAATATTTAATTATTGTGATAATTCATGTAATCTCAATATTACATTTAAATTGGTTTTAATCTCCCGTATCACGAAAAAGAGAAAAAAATATAACGCATTGTCCATTAATGTTGGTGTGTATGTTAAACATTGTAATGCATGCATTATATCGACTCTTAGAGACATGGATATGCACTATTGTTTCAAACGATGTGAACCAACATGTTGAAAATTTGAGAATATTAAATTCACGCATAATAAATTAAAAAGTCCTATAGGTTAGGAATTTATTATGTTTGCATAATTTTATATAGTTGATGCCATGTTGTGGCATCCGATGACCTAATGTACTGTAATGAAAATTGAGGTGTGTAATGATATGCTATTCTCATGTGTAGAAGTCTATTGGATATTTATGGCATGATTGTATATCATTAACCATATAATTTTTATGTAACATTCAATTGATGTTAACATTGAGGAAAAACAATACAATTTGTATTGATATCGTGGTGCTCATTTTTTCCATGACGAAAGACTTGAAAGAATGGATATGATTAATTTCAATATGTTACTCCTCTTCACTATATTGAATATTATCAAATGCGATGAAGATTGCAAAAGATATGAGAATCTTTAGTTGATATAAAGTGATATATTCCTTTCATAATGTATAAATTCCTTTTGGAAGAATTTTATACTCCAATGAACGTGTTTGTCTATGTGATTGTCGAACGTGCTATTCATTGAAAAAAAATTAGTGTGGCATGATTACAGATCTATTTATTGGATTTATGATTCCAAATTCATAACCGAGCGGTTTAACGACTGCTTTAAAGATGGTATATAATTAAATCATAAATCAATATAAATGATCAAGGAATTCCGAACCGAGAGGTTTTACAACTGCTTTAAAGAAGGTAGAATCAAATTGTGGTCTCATTAGAGACTTATGCGTAATCTCAAGACTCTACAACTTGTAAACTCAAAGAAGGGCAAGTAACCAAATTGCATATTCTATATTATGATATTTTTAAACTCCATAATCATAGAATATGTTCAAATGGTTTTGAGGCATATAAATTATGTGTGACACAACTTGAGTTTAATACTAAGAATTGTCACAAGTACATTTGTAAGCCTATGGAATAATAAGGAATATACCATTAAATGTCGAAATTACTAAAGTAGAGAAACGTATCTCAACTAAATTTTATTTAGAATGAAATGAATGTATACCTTCTAAATGGACATATGTGTTGGTCCAAATAAACATTAATGTCATTGCAGCTTAAAGAAAAATAAAGCCTTTGGAGGCTGAGAATAAATGCATCAATTTTGTATAATTTCAAATTTAATGTACTATAGTATTTCCAATGTGCATTTGTCTAGAGAAGTGTATACTTTATTGATTGAACGATAATTAATACTTAAGTACTTTGATTATATTCCTAGGATGGAAATGATTAAGCGTGTACACAAATCTTTAGAATAAAGATAGTGGACCAAAGAGCCTAAAGTTGATTAAGCGTGTACACAAATCTTTATTATAAAGATAGTGGACCAAAGAGTCTAAAGTATAAATAAGTCATTCAGTAGCCATATGGATACTAAGATATAAGTGACAAATGACATAAATGTTAGAAAATTATGACTATATTTTAAACAATATATGATAATCAATACTTGTATTCCGAGTGATATATTAGCACAATTAGAGGTGTTAATGTTTGTTAATCCTCTTATGATGGAATATGAATATTATTTCTTAGATAGCAAGGTACCTTGGCAATTTTAAAGAGGATGACCCTAGATAACAATTCTAGAAACAATTAGTATGCCCATGTTTGCGAGTGGCATTCATTGTTTGAAGAGGCATATAATAATTTGGCAAGTCACGACTTATTAGTCATGATATATGACAATAAATAAATCTCTCTCTAATAGTGATAACATTAGGCCTAATAAAATAACAATGGATCCGCTGACGAGAGAGTAAGAGAAGTTCATAAAGGGGAATGGGCTTACAGCCGGTTAAAACCTAAAAAAAATTCCATAATGGAAACCCAACCGAAATGACTGGAGATCCCAAGAAATAGGTTCAACGGGACAACCTAATTATGTGCGATTCAGTTAGCTCTGCCGCATCTAACATGATAAATTTTATTTTTAATGATTTCTATATCTTGAACATATGGGTCAAGTGGGGTATTAGCTGGATACTCTTTATAGAAATCACCCGTGTGAGTGAGAAGGGGCCACTTCTGTGAGAATAACCAATGGATACATTGTTAAATTCTCTAACATACTCATGAAACCAGGAGTTGTCCAAGCCCAAAACGGATACAACAATGAGATCCAAGAATGTTCGAAAAAGGGCTGTGTGAATTCTATTGTCTCGATTTACACAAAAATGTTGATCAATTCAAGACATCGCGTTCATTGATTAGCCAGTAAACCCGATAGTCTATGACTAGGAAAGATTCAAGACCAAAAGCTATCTTTACCGATGAAGCTCTTGTTCACTGATACTCTCTCTAGTTTGTCGTCATGTTTATTTGATTCTTCACCCAATGTTCATTCATGTGGGGGATTGTTGGAAAATATTGTGTTTTTATAGAAATTATTTTATGATCAAATTAATATATTGGTCAACTTTGAGCCATTATAGAGTAGGACCCACACTTCAAAAGTGGTGGGACCAAGTACGTACATGTTCCTTATAGCAAGACGAGTTACGTGATATATTCATTTGGTAAAAATGGATAAATGTTGAATAAGAAATTTGGTTTCAAAGTGCCCCATTTACGTATGAAAATTATTGGAAAATTTTATTTAGTTTTCTAGGACGAATTTTTATAACTGTCGGTAAAGGTTGTGGCTGCTCGCTATATAGTGACTGTTTTTCAGAACCATCCCTTAAGGTCGTGCTGTTCACCATAAGTTGTGACAGTTCATGAAAAACATCCCTAAAGTGACTGTTTCTAAAATATACGTCTTTTCATGAAAAACACATTGTTTTGTATAAATACAAGACTTGTCTTCATTTTTAAAACAGAGAAAAAAGAGAGAAAATATTTTCAATACTTTCCATTCTCGATGTGTCGAGATCGTTTTATCCTGGGAGGAAACGCTTATTATTCATTGGTGTAAGCACTGTAGTGGGATCGCATTTTGTCTTAAGGAGAGAATGTCAAATACTTGACTCGGTCATCAACTTCATTGGTAAGTTTTCTAGTTATATTAATTTTATTACATAAATATGATTTATTGCATATTTAAAATTTAATAGAACACAAAAGTATATATTTTATGTAACACTAGGATGATATAATAAAGTTCAAGGTGGGTACACTAAGTAACAAGATGATGGGTGTTAAGACATGTGTGTCGACACAAGAAGGATCTGTCGTGTCAAGGCAAGTGTACTAAGAAAAATGATGTGGAGATTAAGGCACATATGCCAAGACAAGATAAAACATGGAGCATCAAGGCACATATCCCAAAACAGGTAATCTATAAGAATGAAAAGGCGCTCGCGCCACGACATTCTGAATTAAGGGTGTCAAGGCATGTACTCATTGACACAAAGAGGAAGGGTTCAGGCCCACTTTGACTTCAAATCTATATAACTATATAAAAATTGTAGACCAAAATCATGTGGGACTGACACGTGGCAACTTAATAAATGATATCATAAATGAGAGTCTCTCTCTAGAGAAGGATACTTGAAGATAATAACTCATCTTTCTCTACACTCCAATACAATGAATTTAGTCCATCTAACCGGCTTCCTATTCATTGTACTCCATTTTTAAATTTTCAAGAACCTACGTTGAAATTTACAACCTTTTTCTCTTCTTCTTCTCTCTCTCCCCTTCAATATATGAACCATCTGTTAAGGTAGGCAAAGAAAAAAAAGACACAATCCCAAACGACAGCAGTCGTCTATTAATGCATTCTCAGTTGAATCATTTGAAAGGTATGATATAGTTACAATTTCTTTCGCACTGATTTATACATTTTTACGTATAAAATTATCTTCGATTTAATTGACTTCTTATTTTACTTTGTCAGAAAATTTGTTGGTCTCCATCAAATATCTGAGTTGTCATTTGAAAGGTACATTCGTTTATTTTTTATATGTGAAATATTGTATATCTCATGTTTATCCTACTGTTTTATGTTATAAGTGGATTTCAGCACATTAGAGGAGGATTTGTTTGGAGACATAGACGTTTATAGTAATAGTTAAGAAAAATATCTGAAAAATAGTAAAATGCAAATGATATAGACGTATGGCTAGATTTTTAAATACGATTCTTGCTTTCAATACAATCATGCTTCCAGAGAAATTTCTAACCCAATTCTATCCATAAACAAACGTGAATCTGGAGAGGGCACATCTATTGTTCATTCCTTTGGTAATATCAGGGAAGTCAACATTGATATAGATCATATCGATGATAGTACACTCAAGCTGCTGCCCACTTTGTTTCCAGGTATCATTTTTGGGGGGCTTAGTTTTGTTTTCCATTTATTCTGCAGATTTAGTTTGTTTCACACTTCAAATTTAGTTTAAGAAATTTTGGGTTTGTGTGTGTTGAAATAACAAACCTTTTTGTAAGTCTCAACACTTATTGTAAGTGGGTTTTGGTATCCAACATCTAAAATTATGCCATTTATCAAATTACCTTATCACTTATATTTACTTATTGCTTATTTAAATTTTTTCTAAACATCCGATTATATATTCGTTTGCTAAAAACTAATTCATACAGTCTTTATAATGAAATACAAATTTATATTCGGCCACGCATCGCGTAGCCTGCTTATTGCTTAGTTAATTTTTTTTCTAAACATCAGATTATAAATTCGTTTGCTAAAAACTAATTCATATAGTCTTTATAATGAAATATAAATTTATATTCGGCCACGCATCGCGTGGCCTTCATGCTAGTGTATTATAATAGACAATGGAGCTAAACTCGCACATGCATTTTCATGTAGACATAGTATGTGCTACTCAATTGGATTGAGTATGAAGGGTAAAAATCTTTCGTTTAAAAATAATACCACCATATTGTGACAAAATCTACATAGATAATTGAATTTTGAAAATAATCTTACGTTTTACATTAGCTTAATTTAAATCTTTCAAATGCATACATCGAAAGTGTATATTTTCAAGCATGGAAATAGGGTACAATCAATGTTAATGCGATTATTAGCTTATTTTTTGTAAGGCCAAAAGTTTCGTTTGAAGAGAGGAATGAGATGAAAAGGTGATTGAGAGAGGTATTGTGTATTTTGGTCAAAGGGTCTGTAGAGCATGTAAAAATGGTTTCCCTTTATTAGGTAAATAACATCTAAGATAAAATTGGCGCTTACGTTGAGCCATGAAATGATTGCTTTCGATTTTTTATTACTATTTTTGCTTTTTGTTTGGTGATTTATAGGTCACTTTTAAAAATGATAATCCCTATGAGTGCGATATTAGTAGGATGTATTTTGTTTGGAAATATTTTAATTTCCCATCATTTATTTCTTGAGGACTTGTGGCTACCAGAACTAACTCACTTACTTATAATGGAGTTATGGTTACATGAAAGCATTTTCATTCAAGATCTTATATATTTTTGTTTCTTTGTTTATGCAACCTTTCTTCAAAAATATCCATGAGCTTGGACACTTAAAGTTTGCATTGTTAGAATTAATATTTAATTATTTAATAATTACAAAATTCGTCCAAATTTTGTAATTGTAAATTAAATAAATTAATTATTTCTCCTAATTAATGTGGTCCAAATGAGGGGACGAATTTGATTAAATTTATGTATTAATCTTAGAAAATTATTATTCCAAAGGTCACATGAATTTTGGTATATTTGTGAGACCCTTTAGCTACTTTGGTGGATGGTAGATGATGAGTTTTAAAGCGAATTTCGGGTCCCCTTCCACCCTATATATAGTGAAAGATTCTCCACCATTTGGTACACAAGAACACACAAAAATATATTTAGGCTACGAACGAAAAATCTTAATTTTCCAAATGTTCCATATTTTGGAATTCTGACGGTTTTTAAAGAGATTATAGATCATTTGGAGGAAGAGATAAGAGCTTGAAGAAAGGAACATCTTTGATCTTTTCTCAAGACACATCAAGGACTAAAAACAAATCAAGTCCTCATGGAAAAAGATATTTTTCCATATAATTTGTAGTTAGAAACGAATTTGTGATTGCATGATTATATTAAGATCTTATAAGAATTAATTTCATGTTATAAATAATTCTTATTATTTTTACATGTGGTATCAGAGCCTGGTTTAAATATTGTCATGCTATCCCTTTACAAAATTCATATGATCATACTACATATAATGATAAACCCAAATTTTCTTGATTAATTCCATAATGTTTGTTTGCAGATTTGTTTATCATGATTAGTAGTATTTTTGTGACAATTGTAACACTAATTTGGTTATCATAATGTGTAGTGTTACGTGTTATTTTTATTTTTTTAACAATGATTGATATTTATCATAATAATATGTGTTGCATGTTATATTATGTGAGAAAATTTTCTTATGAAACATATTTAATTCTGTCAAGAATTTGATTAATTTTTATGATTTAGAACATTTTAAAATTTGATTAAAAACTGTTCTGTTTGGTTGATTTTAATAAGAAATGTTTTATAAGTTGATTATTAATTTGTTAAAAATTCATGTTTGATTTTCAATCGGTTAAAAAACTCCTATTTGATTTTCAATCTGTTAAGAATTTTCTATTTGATTTTTGTTTAAAAATCTGAATTGAAATTGTCTTGGTTGATCTGATTTGTTTAAAACAGTTTTGATCATTAATCAATCTATTTCTAATTGTTTAACATATCTGTTAAAAATATATTAAAAAAAATATGTTGAAAACAGTTTAATTGTTTAACAAGATTTGTAGGAATTATTAAAATAGTTGAAAATTCACATAAAACAGTTTAATTTGATGCGATAAAACCAATTATATGTCATTTTGATGTCATTTTAATGGTTATCTAATCCCTTTCAATCAACCCTACCAATTTCAAGCAAAAGCGCTTGCGGTGAAGTGTATTTTTACCCCCTAACTTGCTTCGAATGCGATGAAACTTGGTAGTCTGATTGGAAATGGGTCAAAGACCGATTTTCACCACCTTTGGTCATGACATAAACTATTTTTCAGCAATTCGAGATCGTTTAGGCCATCAAAACTCAAAATTTGTCATTTATGGAAATAATCTCGGGAATGATATCTCACTCCAGAAAATTTATTTTTTAATTCCGTCGAAAGTTTTGAGTTTCTTGACTGATTTTATATAGATTCATGTAGCTAACTCATTTTTTCCATTTTTGGCAAAAATTCATGTTTTTATATTATATAAGTGTTACATCTAGAAATGTTTTATAAATCTTGGTCTAATAATCCTATTTTAGTTGAATATTTGTGCCAAACGCATGCCAACATGTTTCATATACTAGGATATTAGACTTGTGTTATTTAATATTCATATTTTTATGAGTCTCATGCCAAACACAGGCCAATGATTCATAACAGTGAATATTAAATATATTGGAATTTTTAATATTCATATTTTTATGAGTCTCGTGCGAAACACAGGTCAATGATTCATAACAGTGAATATTAAATATATTAGAATTTTTAATATTGATATTTTTATGAGTCAATTCATATTTTTAAAAGTCCCGTTCCAAACACAGGCCTGTGATTTATAACATTGGATATTAAATATTACTGTTTTGATATTTTGATTAAAGCGTCTCGTGCCAAACACAAGCCAATGACTCATTATGAAAAATATCAACTTTATGTTTATTCTAAAGTTTGTTATTATATAGATTTTATCAACTTTAGAATTATTAATTGAATATGAAATTGTCCAATAATGCGTTTATTAAATCACAATTTTCTGTACTAAAATGCCATTAAAGATATTTTGCTTTTATGGTTTTATGATTTAATAAATATTAAAGGTCAATTTCTGACACAATTGATATAATTCTGCCTTCAAAATTTGACAATTTTATATATTCATTTCCTTGCAATTTTTAGTTATGTGTGTTAATTTTTAATTAGAGTGAGCATTTTGCAGCAAATATTAATCTGTTTTTCCAAGCCTCAACATTTTCGAAATTTGACGGAACTAATATGTCGGAATGGTGCGAGCAAATCGAATTTACCCTTGGCGTTATGGACATTGACATAGCACTTTTTACTGATTAACCCACTATTATTACTGAACAAGGCAGTGAGGTTGATGTGTTAATTTACAATACATGGTTTAGATCAAATATGCTATATCTGATGTTTATTAGAATGTGCATTGTACCAAATGTAGAGTCCTCCCTACCTGAAACCACCAACACCAAACAATATCTGACAAATGTTAAGGAAAGGTTTCGCACTGCTGACAAATCCCTAGCTGGGAAACTTATGGCCGACTTGAGCACTATGCAGTTCGATGGCACTAAGACCATGAACGCACATTTTATTGAAATGACCAATATTGCTGCCAAACTAAGGACCTTAGGATGTTTAGTGGACGATTCTTTCTCAGTCCAATTTGTCCTAAATTCCTTTCCTTCTGATTATGGGTCTTTCCAGATTCATTACAATACGATAAAAGATAAATGGAATGTTAATGAACTACAAAGCATGTTAGTTCAGGAAGAAGGATGTATTAAGAAGCAAAATGGTAAGGTGCCTAAATTGCAAGTGACAAATGTGATGGTTAATAAAGGAGCTGGTAAGAAAAAGAAAGGAATGGTCATAAAGCATGGTCCTGGTCCTTCCAACCAAAATAAGGAAAAAGCAGCAGTCACATGTCACTTCTGTCACAGGAAGGGGCATTATCAAAAAGACTGCATAAAGCATAAAGCTTGGTTTGAAAAGAAAGGTACACTTTGTGCTTATGTATGTTTCGAATCAAACTTGATTGATGTTCTTTCTAACACATGGTGGAGTGATCCAGGTTTTACATGTCATGTTTCAAATACTATGTAGGGCTTCCTGTCCATTCGGGAAATAAAGAAAAATGAAGATATTCTTTACATGGGAAATCGGGCCAAAGCAAAAGTTGAAGCTATTGGAGTTTTTCGTTTAAGCCTTTATTTGGATCTTGGAGACACTCTTTCTGTACCCACTGTTTCGAGAAATTTAATATCATTGTCTAAACTCTCAATAAAAGGGTTTTTCTTTTCACTTTCAGAAAAATGGTTTTACATTATATAAGAATAATTCTATTTTTGGCTCTGGTTTTTTGACCAATGGTTTATTTCAAATTAATCTTGATCCTCATTTTTCGGAATCTTTATTATCTCTGCATAATAATATTAGAACTAAATGCCTCTCATTTAATGAGAATTCTCCTTACTTGTGGCTTATTAAAGAGGGAATTATCCCTAATCTCGATTGGTCTGATTTTGGTGTATGTGTGGACTGTATTAAGGGTAAACAGACCAAACATACAAAGAAATGAGCCACAAGAAGCACCCAGCTTCTTGAAATTATATATATATATATATATATATATATTTGTGGTCCTTTTGATGTTCATTCTATTAGAGGAGAAAAATACTTTATCACTTTTATAGATGATTTTTCCCGATATTGCACATTGTATTTGTTAAATGATAAAGATCAATCCGTTAATGCGGTTGAGGTTTATATTATAGAAGTAGAACAACAATTGGGCAAAAAGGTAAAAATCATTCGATCAGATAGAGGTGGTGAGTTTTATGGAAAATATGATGAAACGGGACAACATCTCGGTCCTTTTTCTAAACTTCTTGGACGTTTAGGTATTTGCACACAATACACCATGCCTGGTTCACCTTGGCAAAATGGTGTCGTTGAAAGGCACAACCATACTCTTATTGAAATGGTTAGGAGTATGATAAGTAGAACTGATTTGCCCATGTTTTTATGGATGCATGCTCTTATGACTACTGCACATATCTTAAATAGGGTTCCTATTAAGGCGGTTTTAAAAACTCCTTTTGAACTATGGAAAGGTTGGAAACCCTCTTTAAGTGTCATTTTCATGTTTGGGGATGTACAGTAGAAGAACGCATTTATAATCCACATGAAAAGAAGTTGGACCCTAGAACGTTAACTTGTTATTTTATTGGGTATCCAGTAAAATCAAAGGGGTATAAGCTCTACTATCCTAACCATACAACAAGAATTATTGAAACCGAAAATGCTAAATTCATTGATTATGGTGAAGTTAGTGGGAATAATGAAGTTCGAAATGTGATTATTCAAGAAATAAAGGAAACTCTCCTCTTCCAAGAATTCTGGATAGTTACAATGAGGTTCCTTATATTCCTATTGTTCATACTGAAGTTATTGAATCGATTACTGCTCCGAACAACAACGAAGAACAAATTGATGAACCACATACTGAACAACCACTAAATGCACCTATTATTGCAACAACACAAGACATAGATTTAAGGAAATCCTAGAAAAATTGTAGATCAGCTATTTCGGATGACTATGTGGTTTATCTTCAAGAAAATGAATTTAACATTGGGGATATTGATGATCCGGTATGTTATGAAAAAGCTGTGTCTAGCATAGATTCTAATAAATGGATTGATGCTATGGATGATGAAATAAAATCTATGGATTTTAATCAAGTCTGGGAGTTAGTCGATTTTCCTAAAGGTCATAAAGCCGTGGGGTTCAAGTGGATATATAAGACCAAACGCGACTCAAATGACAATATCGAACGACATAAAGCAAGACTTGTTGCCAAAGGTTTTACTAAAAAAGAAGGCATTGGTTATAGTGAAACCTTCTCTCCTGTTTCAAAGAAGGATTCACTTAGAATCATATTAGCAGTAGTAGCTCATTATGACTTAGAGCTACATCAAATAGATGTTAAAACATCTTTTGTTAATGGAAGTTTAGAGGAAAAAGTCTACATGGAACAACTAAAGGGCTTCATTCAAAAAGGACAGGAACACAAAGTCTGTTTGTTAAAGAAATCAATATATGGAGTTAAACAAGCTTCTCGTCAATGGTATTTTAAGTTTCATAATACCATTACATCCTTTGGATTTAAGAAAAACACTATTGATCGGTGTATATACCTAAAGACCAGTGGGAGTAAGTTTGTATTTTTAGTCCTATATGTTGATGACTTGCTTATCGCCAGCAGTGATATTGGTTTACTAAAGGACACTAATAAGTACCTTTCGCAAAACTTTGAAATGAAAGATTTGGGTATGACATCCTTCGTGACCGGGATAGAGATTTATTGTGATCGGTCATGAGGATTGATAGGATTGTCTCAAAAGACTTACATTAACAAAGTTTTACAAAGGTTTGGCATGCAAAATTGTAATCCTATTAATGTTCCACTTCTAAAGGGGAGAAATTTAGTTTAAGTCAATGTCCCCAAACTGAATTGGAAAGGTATCACATGAAAGGTGTGCCATATGCTTCCCTTGTAGGGAGTTTATTATATGAACATGTTTGTACTCGACCGAATATTAGTTTTACCATTGGGATGCTGGGTAGATATCAAAGTAATCCGGGTGACTTCCATTGGAAGGCTGTGAAGAAAGTGTTAAGGTACTTGCAAGGAACCAAAGACTATATGCTCACTTATAGGAGATCCGATCACCCTTGAGGTGATTGGTTATTCAGACTCAGATTTTGGAGGATTCCTTGATAGTAAGAAAAGAACTTCGGGTTATGTTTACCTTCTGGCAGAAGGGGCCATATCATGGAAAAGTGCTAAACAGAGTGCCATCGCTTCTTCAACTATGGAGGCAGAGTTTGTGGCATGTTTTGAAGCTACAAATCATGGGTTATGGCTGCAAAATTTTATTTTAGGACTTAGTATCATGGGTTCAGTATCTAAGCCGCTGAAGATTTATTGTGATAATGTCGCAACAGTCTTATTTTCAAAGAATAATAGATATTCGAAAGCAGCTAAGAATATTGAGATGAAGTATCTATCTGTCAAAGAAGAAGTTCATAAACAAACTGTGTCAATTGAACACACCAGTACTGATAATAATATAGCGAATCCTTTAACTAAAGGGCTATCTCCAAAGATATTTTTGCAACATACTAAAGAGATGGGTCTCGAGTAGTTAATTGTGTAATTGCTATTTGCTTAGTTATTTGACACAACTTTTGATATCAATAAAGTGTTTTTGAATTCTAAATTTTTGAATTCTAAATTTCTGTCTTAATTATATACATGCATGTGAATGACAGAATGTGACAGAAATAGTCTTTTTATAAAGACATTATGAGACCATTACGATAATTCACATATTTATCCTTATTAAATATGACATTGGTGGCGTGGTACATGGAAGGAACCATGATCTTGAATTAGTGCAGAACCGCCATAACTCACACTAATAAACTATTTAGTTAAGGTGCTTAATGATGTTCTAAGATACTTACACAACTTTTGTTAATCAATTCGTTATGTATAACCTTATTAGGACCAAGCGGGAGACTGTTCGAATTAATATTTAATTATTTAATAATTACAAAATTTTGTCAAATTTTGTACTTATAAATTAAATAAATTAATTATTTCTCTTAATTAGTGTGGTCTAAATGAGGGGACGAATTTGATTAAATTTATATATTAATTTTAGAAAATTATTATTCTAAAGGTCACAAGACTTTTGGTATATTTATGAGTCCCATTAGCTACTTTGGTGGATGGTAGATGATGAGTTTTAAAGTAAATTTTGGGTCCCCTTCCACCCTATATATAGTGAACCAATCTCCACCATTTGGTACACAAGAACACACAAAAATATATTTGGGCTAGGAAGGGAAAATCCTGATTTTTCAAATTTTCCATATTTTGGAATTCTGGCTATTTTTAAAGAGATTCTGGATCATTTGGAGGAAGAGATAAGAGCTTAAAGAAAGGAACATCTTGGATCTTTTCTCAAGACACATCAAGGACTACAAACAAATCAAGTCCTCATGAAAAAGGGTATTTTTTTTATATAATTTGTAGTTAAAAACGAATTTGTAACTGCATGATTATATTAAGATCTTATAAGAAATAATTTCATGTTATAAATAATTCTTATTATTTTTCCATGGACTATTGTAAGGTTATCGCATGATTCATGGTGACAATGTCTATGGCAATTTGATGTGGCATGAATTAGGGATATGCCTCAATCTTAACGGTTGTGGAGTGAGGATAATATATTCTTCCTATGTTTGGATGGACTTCTAACCTTACAGGATGCCTATAGTCATTCCATTGTTTTGGAATATATTTGGTGTTCTGACTATCACCGGGATTTTAAGTGTTATACTGTTGTTTTCTATATAGAGAAAATACTATATAGTATAAGATCAACCTTCTGTTTTCCATACACGAAGCCAAAATCTATGCAAAAAAAGAACACATGCACAATCATATAAAAGGAAAATAACTTAGACCCTTTTTAATAGCAACATTTGTCATGGTAAATAAGGAATCTTCCACATTTTCCAACTTTAGGTGCATTTAATATAATTTATTTACCTCAGAAAATAATTCCGACGTAAACTAGGGTACTAATTCCTAAAGCACAAAAAACTAATTTTTCTAAGGAATTCATAATTTTTTTAAGGGGGAGGGGGTAATTAGTGATAAATATTGTATATTATCCCCCTTTATATTTATGCTTTCTAGCACAATTATGTCCATTAAATCATATTTGTATGCTCATATATTGGTTAACCTTGGTTTTCCATATATATATATATATATATATATATATATATGCTTTGCAAGATTTATTTGAGCTTTTATAGGTATTTCAACGCTTAACGGAGAAATTGGTTATATTTCAGGAAAGTTCTGTCATGTGATGCAACTTCAGGGGAAATATCATAAATTTAAACCTCATGTCCCGATTGGAGGATCCCCATGGAAGCGTAGTTCGTAGAGTTAGCTTCGTATAGATGCAAACGACACATCATTTCATTGTCGTATAACCGAGCTATGCCCCTTCTCCCGAAGACCCTTGGTTCTTGAAATAAAGAGGAAGTGGTGTCGAAAACAGATGATCGATCGATTGAGAGCCATCGATCGATCGATTATGGTGGATTTTATGCAGATATGATGCCAGTGGACATTTTCCCTTCCATCGATCGATCTACCATTTCAGGCGATAGATCGATCACCTCAGTTATTGTAAAGATCTTAAGTAAGTGGGCCTCTTTCTTAACCATCGATCGATCATGTCAGATTTAAGATATTTTGACGTTTTTGATTGGTTTTCTTTTGTTTAATCCACTTACTATATATATATATGGACCCAAATAATTAACTAAGGCCAGTTTAGGGATGGCCGACCAGGCCTAGTAGCATGTTGACACGCCTGGACCAAGATACTTAAAGATGATCAGCGATTATAGTTATCACATGCATAAATACGAATATTTATCACATCAACCTCGATAATCTAAAATGATTACCAATAATAAGATATTCAAGGACACCACACAAGCCACTAGCAAGCTGGGGGAGTTCTTTGTACAACTCCATCACTTGACACTACTATAAATGTAGCTCATCCTAAGGTCAAAGGGGATATAAAATAGAGATTTGTGAGAATTTAATAAAAATACGGTGACCTCTCCGTGGGCGTAGAAAATTTGTTGAACTACGTATACCTTGCGTTGTGTGATTGACATCTCCTTACTTTTTTCTTATTTAATTGCTTTCTGGATCTATTTAATTGTGATTAATTTTCACTCATAGTTGGCACCGTCTTTGAGAATGATTTTCTTCTCCACGAAAGTAATTCTTATAAGGAAACACCCACGATGTCTCAACAATCAAACAACACTCCTAATAGTGTAACTCAACTTGGAGATGTGCGGGTTGATGCCCTTGGGATTTAGGTCCGAGGTTTGCCAAGATGGGAACCAGAGGTTCTGACCGGAACAATAGCCTTCGGAGGAAAGCCATGGGCTACCTAGATCTACTCAGATCTCACGCTCGGTCGACGCTTATGAAGCTATGCTTCAATAGCATGAGGAGGTAGCTTGCCTCCAAGTTGAAGAGAATTCTCGCCTCCAATAATGATTATAAGAGATTGAGAGGGAACTTCGACAGATCCGAAAGTGCTGACCTCGTACTCCTAGCCCTTAGGTGAGCAAGACTCTCAACCAGGGAAGGAGCACTGGGCATGACCAAGAATTCCTGATGCATGGAAGTTATTAAGGAAGGCGCCATGAGAATGACGAGCACCACATAGATGACATGAGGAGTCTGGTTCGAAGGGAGATGGACTAATACCCCAATCATAGGGGAGCGAGGTCAACTAAGGAGCTTGCAAGGAGAGCCCTAATTACCCAGATGAAGTTTTCTTTCTCAAGAGATATCGAAGAGGAGGAACACCCTAAGAAATTCATAACCCCCAAGTTCAAAGTCTTTGATGGCAAGAATGATCCTATTGACCATGTTTGGTAGTAAAAGCAGTCTATGACTTTGTGGAGTCATAACAACACACTGATGTGTTGCATATTTACCTCCAGCCTGGGAGATGTTGCCCAGAAATAGTTCGAGAAGATTCCTCACAGGTCCCTCAATAGTTTCAAAATGCTCGTTGAATCCTTCACTGCTCGTTTCATCACTAACACCTCTCATCCCAAAAGAATGGATTCACTACTTACAATGAAAAATAAGACACATGAATCCCCACGCGAGTATGCCAAACTCTATTGGGAAGTCTTTAATAAGGTAGAGGATTGCACGGTGCAAGTTGTTGTATCAACCTTCAAAATAGGTCTTCCCCCAAAGTTGATACTGTAACAATCCCTCAATAAGAAAGAATCTAAAACCATTGATAATCTCATGTCATGCATTGAGAAATATGCCAAGATGGAGGACGTGGTCCACACTAGTCGCACCAAGGAAAGTAAAGGGGAGACAAGGAGAGCACCCCCAAAAAGAGGAATAAGAAACACAATGACTCCCGTAAGGCTTTTCAATCTGTTAACATAGTTTTCATGGAGCCAATCTAAAAGATCCTGGAAAAAATCAAAGATCAATAATTCGTCAAGTAGCCCAAGAAAATGAGTGGTGACTCTACCAAGAAAAACAACGTGCTTCAATACGCGTTCCATAAAGAAGGCATCCATAAGACTGAAAACTGACAGTCACTTAAGGCCCACCTGGAGGAATTAACCCAAACTGGGCATCTTAATGAATTTATTTTGAAGAAGTCTGACCAGGCTGTAGCCAATGGTGACCAAAAACCAGATAATGTCCTTGATGATGACATGGGATATGAGTTCTCTTTCATTCACAGAGCATGCAACCTTAAGGAGATCCAAGGTAATGCTGTTCGAATGGAACTCAAGAAAGTTACAGTCGTAATGGAAGATTTTCAGATTGATCCCACAAAAATCCAGGCTGACAAGCGTCGACGACTAGAGTACGTTGATTACCACAAGCACATCGTTTTCACATAGAAGGATTTGGTTGGGGTACGAACCCCACACCACGATGTGCTAGTTATCACTCTCAGAATCATGAATTGGGCAAACTACTAGTGGACCAAGGAAGCTCTTACGAGGTGATGTACCTACATCTCTTCCACAAACTCAAGCTTAAGATGTAAGACCTCAAAGAGGTGACTGTTCCTCTGGTTGGCTTTGCCGGGAAGGTGACGATGCCGATAAAAAGATGGTCCTCCCAGTAAGCGTAGGAAATATTTCAATATTCATAGAATTTCTAGTGGTCGACATTGAGTCACCTTACCATGCCATTTTGGGCATAGAATGTCTTCACGCCATGAGGGTTGTCCCTTCTACTTACCACCAGAAGCTCAAGTGCTTCACTGACATGAGGATAATGAAGATCATAGATGATCAAGCAGTTGCTCAAAAGTTCTTCATCGCAACCATTAAGCCTAACCAAGCAAGGAAGAAAGCAAAATAAGTTGTTTCTAAGATAGCCCAGTATGGGGCCACTCTATCCAAATTGCAACTGCGGCATGACCGACCAGGGGTGGAAGAAATCAGGATCCACCCCACTAATAGGGTCATCAAAGACCTGGAAGAGGTTACCTTTGATAAAGCCAAGCTAGAGAGAAAGTTTCTGATCGGGACACGCATGGCTGACCTCGAAAGGAAGGAGTCGATCGCCTTACTTAAACAAAGCTTGGATGATTTCGTATGGGAACCATGCGATATGCCTGGGATTGACCCTACAGTTGCCTACTATCGACTCCATGTGGATTCAACATTCATGTCGATCATACAAAAGGCTCATCGAACTTCCTTGAAGAAGGCAAAGGCAGTAGATAAGGAAGTAGGGAAACTTTTGGAGGCAAGGTCCATCAAAGAAGTTCAATTATCAAAGTGGCTCGAAAATATAGTCTTGGATCGAAAGATTAATGGGGGCTGAGTCTGTATAGATTTCACCGACCTCAACAAGGCATGTCACAAGAACAGTTTCCCCTACTAACGATAGATAACCACAGTATCTCATAAGCGAATGAGTTTTCTAGATGCTTAATTGGGATATCATCAGATTCCTATGTTCGTCCCTAACCAAGATAAGACTTCATTCATAAAGCGAGTTGGTCTGTATTGCTACAAGGTCATGCCGTTTAGCCTCAAGAATCCACAAACCATATATCAGAGGTTAGTCACCAAGATGTTCCAACACTAAATGGGGGAGACCATGAAGGTGTACATTGACGACATTCACGTCAGGATAAAGAATAAGAGAGACCATCTCCAAGATCTTTCTAACACCATTGAAATCTTCAGGGGCTATCGAATGAAACTTAATGCTAATAACTATTCATTTTGGGTCTAGTTAGGTAAATTACTAGGTTATGTAGTTAGCAAGAGGGTGATTGAGGTTAACCCAGATCATATAAAAGCAATTAATAGGGTCCAGCTACCAAAGACATTATGCGAGGTCCAAAAGCTTACTGGAATGCTCATAGAACTCAACCGCTAAATCTCGAGGTCGTCTGAGTGCTGTCGATCATTTTTTAAAGTTGATAAAAAAGGAAAAGGGCCTTACATGGAACGACGAGTGCTTCAAGGCCCTGGAGGAGATCAAATCCTACCTCAACAAACCTCCGTTGTTGGCGATCCTCGATCAGGGGGATCTTATTTATATTTATCATGCACTATCAAGCCATGCAGTTAGCTCGACATTGGTTTATGTGAAAGAAGAAAAGTAGTCCCCTATTTATTACGCCAGCAAGATGCTCTTGGATGTTGATAAACGCTACTTACCTTTATAAAAACTAGTTTATGCGTTGGTGATCGCTTTGCGTAGGCAGAAGTTATACTTTAAAGCCCATTCGATCACTGTGGTCACTTCCTTCCCCCTCAAAGCGGTCCTTCACAAGGCTGACCTCTTTGAATGAATTTCAAAGTGGTTGGTAGAGCTTCGGAGATTCGATATCCATTTCCAACTAAGGAAAAAAATCAAAGGGAAAGTTTTGGCCGAATTCATTATAGAATTTATTGGAGAAGGCCCCATCGATTAGCAGCTGAATGACCAACCAAAGTTCGACGAATAGGCTCAAGGCAAAAGTTGGATGGTGTATGTTAATGGTGCATCCAACTCTAAACGGCCAGGCACAAGAATTGTCCTTGTGACTCTAGAGAGCGCCCTGATCGAGCAAGGGATTAGACTGGGATTTGACGCCTCCAATAACGAGGCTAAGTATAAGGCGCTCATCGCAAACTTCGAAAAGCACATTTGCTCAGAGAAAGAAGACTCAACATTTATTATGACTCCTAATTGGTGTACAATCAAGCCAGTAGGAATTTTGATGCAAAAGATCAAAATGGCAGCCTACCTCGCAATCGTGCATGAGCTAGTTAGGAAATTCTAGGAAGTTCACATTCAGCAGTTCTCCCAGGGGCATAACAATCATACTGACACTCGATAAGCACTAAGATCAGCAGTAGACTCAGATATAAGGAGAACCATTGAAGTGGAGTTCCTTGCCAAGACCAGTATTTACATGATAGCAGACCTCGAGCACGTCCTCTCCATCAACAGAGGTCCTAGTTGGATGGATAACGTCATAGTATACGTTCATAACGCAATATTATCGATAGACAAGAAATTGGCCCATTAAGTCAGGGTGAAAGACACGCATTTTTACTTGAAGAATGAAGGCAAGCTATACAAGAGAACCTTCATAGGCCCATACCTTCAGTGTGTGCACCTGAATGACGTTGAGAAAGTTTTCTCGAAACTTCATTATAAGATATGCAGAAGCCACACATGAGAAAGATCTATGTAGTTCGAGTAATCAAAGAAGGCTACCAGTGGCTGTACATGCAGAGAGATGCAAGTGTTTATGTTCAGAAGTGAGAAAAGTGCCAAAAATTCTCCCCCTGGTCTATCAATCGGCCAGCGACCTGAAGCCATTAACCAACCCACGGCCTTTTTCACAATAGGGAATGGATATCGTGGGACCACTACCTATTGGACCTGGGAATTGAAAGTACATGCTAGATGGTACATACTATTTCACCAAGTGTGTAGAGGCAGATCCACTTGCCAATATTAGTGACGCTAACATGATAAGGTTCATCTGGAGGAACATCATAATGCACTTTGGGGTACCAAGGACCATTATAATTAACAACGGCACACAGTTTGAGAGTCAACCTTTTCAAGTTTTTCGCAACGAGCATAAAGTCAAACACCACTTTAGGTCGATGGCATATCCAAAGATCCCGGAGGCCTTTAACATAACGATGCTCTATGGCCTTAAGAAAAGGCTGGAAAGAGCCAAAAGCGCCTGGGTGGACTAGCTCCCCCATATTATTTGGGCATATCATACCACACCTAGAAGACCAACTAGAGAGACACCCTTAGTGATAAATTATGGAATGGAAGTTGTCATACCACTTGAAGCAGGCCTCCCGACCATGAGAACAAGGTTACCTAACTAAGGAATAAACGACGATGCCCTTCACGCTGAACTTGACCTGGTCGATGAACGAAGGGAATAAGCCATAATTAATCATTCCTCATACTAACAACAGTTGGTATGGCAATACAATAAGGGGTTAATCCAAGGAAGTTCCAAGTAGGAGATTACGTCCTTAAGAAAGTGCTTGACAACTCCAGAAGGCTGTTTGATGGCACGCTAGGGACCAACTAGGAAGGACCATTTAAAATGATTAGTGACGATCTATAAGGAGCCTACCTCTTAGAAACAATGGAGGGCAGAGAGATCCAAAGCGTGGAATACGGATAACCTCAAAAAGTTCTATTTTTAGTTCTCTTTTTACTTTTTAGCCCTTAGTTTATGCAAATTTTCATTTCAAAACTTACGTCGCTCGCAAGTTGTGATTTCTATTATAAATAAAAGTCTTTCCTCCTGTCTCTCAAGGCTCTTAAGTTATTTGATTACTATACATTATATCCTAAGTAACAGGCTCATAATTAACTCTTAGTCTGCAAAAGAGCACCGATCACCGATCAGGCTTTAATTTGATCATTATCACAGTTTTGCTAAATACAATTAAAACTAAAGCCCTCATGTTCTTGTTATAATCAACACAGGCGACCTCACAACTTGCCAATGCAAGACAAAATCCCTACGGTGAATCCCTAGGCAATAAACCAACTTGGCTTGTTCGACTAAAATCCCAAACAGACGAATTGCCCATTAACAGGTACATTTTTGCTATTGTCTTTATTAGGCCCAAAGAAGTGTCACGAAATGACCTAAATTATAAGTAAGAGAGACAGAACAACACATGCAAGGCATAATGAATTGGAAAAATGCATAAATAAATGGTATTAAATTTATTCATTCAACAAAGCCTAATTACAAGGAATACCAACTACATGATAATTAAAAAAAGCACAAAATTTTACAACATTTTATGTCCGGTGAGCCAAAAATTATTATATTTTCTTCCTTCAACCATCGTTAGGATTAGGACAATACTCATCATCACTGCCATGGCCTTTCAGGTATCTCTCAAAAAGTTAAAGAGGAATGGAATCTAAAGGAATTCGAGTTTCATCACGCCTAAATAGGGGTCGGCTATACACAAGACAATTAACCTAGTATATATATCATAGTTGAGAGTCCTGAGGTTTCTTAATAACCTTGAGTGCATTCAACCATCTGTGTTTATAGGCGACGTTTTGGGCTTCCGGTAACCTCACTGGGGCATCATACGAACCCTCATAATAGCATGTCGCCCATGTCGTTCGGGGATCCATCATGAATAAGTAACGAAGCTTCTTGTTATCGCGGCTTAGACCCTCCATAATGGTGTTGCATCGCCAAACTTTCTTTTCGGACTCAAAGAATTTTTTCTTCGAGTCATCAATTATCGACTAGACAAAAGCGTCGATCACGCCCACATCCTTGGATTTTACCATCTGCAAGTCATTGATGCCCTTTTGTATGGAGGCATTTACATCTTCTAAACCCTTGAGATCTTCCTTCAATTTGGTGACCAAAGTGGATTGATCCTTATAGGAACTGGTCCTCTTTTTTAGAGCTTTACACGCTATAAAAAAATCTTCACCAGTTCATTTTACTTGTGTGTGAGTTATTTCAGTTTATCAACTACTAAAGGTTCTTATCAAAGAGTTCAAATAGTTTTCATAACTAGTCACAATAGTAAATCAGGTTATTTCAAGTGGTATCAGAACTTCGAGATTCACTTTTAAAAAGTTTTTATTTCGCAAAAATCCTGAACTCTTCTTTAAAACCTATTTTAAATGGGAGACCTTAATGGTAGTTCCGTACGTCCTCCCATGTTTGACGGGGACAATATTGCTTATTGGAAAGTAAGAATGGTTGCCCATCTTCAACATTTGAGAGATGAGGTATGGGAAATGGTTAAAATGGGCTTTTCTGCCCCTATAAAACCTAGTGATGGTGATGCTGAATTTTTTGTTAGAAAACCCCATTCGGAATGAACTAAGAAGGAAAAGCAAAGTTCACAATATAACATTAAAGGAAGAAATGTAATTTTCCAAGTGATGGGTGCAATTGAATTTAAAAGAATTTCATCTTGCACCTCATCTAAAGAGGCTTGGGACATTTTAATGTCAGCTCATGAAGGAGATTCTAGCGTTAAAAGGGCTAAGTCACAAATGCTAGTTAGACTTTATGAATCCCTATATATGAAAGATAATGAAAAATTTGATGATTTTTACCTTAAATTGCAAGACATTATTAATCAGTCAGATGATCATGGTATTGTATATGCTGATTCTGAAATCTATGATAAAATCATTAGGCTTCTTCCTAAGAATTTTGATTTAATAATTCATGTTATGGGTGAAAATATAGATAGTAATTATACCTCTCACCTTTTGTGTAGTAAATTCAAAACTTTTGAATTACAAAACACCTTAAAAGATGAACAAAAAGGCAAAGCACCTGCACACATTGAAACACAAAATGTGTTGAATTTTAGATCTAATGTAAATTGTCTTGCCTTTGCTCCATCCTTGTCTAAATTAAATAACTCGTCGATTACACTTGAGTCGTTAAACAATGATTTTGATTTATTTTCTAAACATTTTAAGAGTTTTGTTAAGTTTAGGGACAGTTTTGCTTCAATAGAAGGTCAACCTAGTTATACTCACACGCCTCTTGAAAAATGATTTGAGAAGAAAAGCAATAAAAATAATAATCCTACAAAAGATATTAGTCATATTTAATGTGGAAAATGTAATGAGTTTGGTCATTATGCTAATAACTGTTTTTTCAAATCTAAATGGCAATACTCGAATAAGGCCCACATTTTTAAAACCTAGGATGATAGTTCGGACAGTGACAATGGTGATGAGAATATAAATTTTATGGCATTTACATCTATTTGTGCCATTGAATCTGATGATAATTTTGATAGTTTGTCTATTTTATCCGATGATTCTGATTTATTTTTAGACAACTGTAAGATGCAATTTGATAATGTTTCCAAGCCCCTTGCACACTCTCACACAACTGTCACAGAAGACAACCCTCTAAATGTTGATACTATTGATTCAATTAATGAATCCGCTTTTCTTAATATCTCCGCTGATCATATTGAACCTGTCATTTTTGTTAAAAATAATGATTTTTCTATTGAGGACAACACTAATTTAGGCAAAATTAATTATTGGTTGCTGGCTAAATTGATGTTTTCAACAAAAAAATAGATTAATCACAATGAATCTGCCTTTAATGTTAATGAACTGGAATCTTATATTGTTTTACTCGAGAAAAGGATTTGTATGTTGACTAAAACTGATCATTTACTTGAAGTTCAACACAAGGCTACTTTAAATTGTTATGATGAATCTAAAATTGAACTTAAAGATGCTTTGAAAAGATTAAGTAGTTTCTCAAATTCTAGTATAGTTGTCAAATCCTTGAATAAATATGATGAACGTGTTCCTTTGAAAGGAATTGATTTTAATGGAGAATTTTTTTATGAAACAAATTTTGTTAACTCCATTGAGATCTGTCCAGGACCACTCATTATTAAGATGTCCATCCCTCATGAGAAAGTTGAAATTGAATGTCTTGGGAAACACTCCCTTAAGCAGATTTATCACTGTTTTTTCTATTCTAAATAAGGACATTTAGAGAAATTATGTTATAAACGATTAAATTTAAACAAAAAATCTAGTAATGAAAATAATCCCACCAAGTGTAACACAATCAAATTTGGTGATAAAAAGACTTTTCATTGTAATTTTTGCTCTAAATATGGTCATTTAAAATAATTTTGTTTTAAATGTTTGAATCTAAATAGAAAAAGGGATAATTTTAAACAACCCAGCATACCTATTAATGTCAAACCCAATGCTAGGCAGTTGTATCATTGTAATTTTTGTCTTAAAACTGGTCATTTAGGAGGATTCTGTTTTCAACGATTAAATTTGAATAGACATAGTGGTGAAGATAATATGCCCAGGATCTCTATTAAATCTAATGTTGTTAAGAATGGCCCACCACTTAAGTCTGTTATTGAATATAGAAAAATTATTTCTTCAAAATTTAAGACTAGGTGGACTAGGAAAGAAGGCTTGTGTTACCAAATGAGGTGTAACGATGTTCCGAACTAATTCATTGTAGTCTTGTATCCGCATTATGTTATATTAACATCTGTTTTGTAGGTTTCGTACCTACCCTTTGTCCCTTTGAGAGAAACATGGGGAGAATTTAAGACTCTTGGAGTTTGTGTTTGAGTGTATTAGGAATCCTTATTATTGATTGAGTTATGTACTCTTATATTTTTAGGATTGATTGTTATTAGTCGAGTTATGTAATCTTCTATTTATAGGACGCATGTTGTTAGTTGAGTCGTGTACTCTTTCATTTTGTAGGACTCATGTGTATAGTTGAGTTATGTATTTCATGTGGTTTATTTTTTTTTAGTCTATGCTTAGTTTGTCTCAAATTAAGCCAAATGGAGAGATTATTGACCTAATTTTAAGACAAATATTCTTTTTGTATCCCTTTATGTTAGTGCATTTTTATTCATGGTTAAAAATAAATTTTATATATTTTTAAAACCTTAAATCATATTATTATTAATTTGATTTAATATATAAACTATTTTTGATAAAATACCTTTAGTATGTAATTTTAACTTAATTTTTTTTATATTATGATTTATGAGTTTTAATTTCTTCCCTGAATTTTTAATTATTTTTTATTTAATATTTATGGTTTTTAAAAGTGTTAAAATCATCATTTGATTAAACAAAATTATTTATTTTATCATGATATTAAAACGACAGTTGTTTTAATTTAGTGGGATGTCGTTTTGTGTATAGGTTGGTAGTGTATTTGCCGATCCTTGTGAAGCTTGTTGGGCCAATCAGTTTTCGCGTCGTGAACACACAATTTGATTGCGCGTGAGGAGACTTGAGGTCTAATACTCGACCGTTGTGTCTTCATAGGTTTTGCATCTTTGCCCTTCCTATTCACCTGGATAAGGATGCATGTACCCCTCAATTTGGTATTTCGATTTTGCCTTCATCCGCCCTTGGTCTTTTACCCATTTACCCTTATGGGATTTGGTAATCACAGTCGAACCGAGGTCATTTTCTTTGTGCCTATAAATACCAGTTGTGGGGGTTGAAAAATATTAGAGTTTTTTTTTTATTTTCAATCTCAAATGAAATGTTGCCAAAATTAATACTCCATTTTTTCTCTCTCTAAGTTCCATTGTGTATTCATACCTTATGAGAGTTTTTCTTCCTTTTCCCATACCAAATTACTCACCTCTGTTTTTTTTTTACAAAATCAAGGTGATATTAGTGTTTATTTTGCCTTAAGGGTTTGAGGAGTTTTGTGTGAAAAAACTTGGGTTGAAGAAGGGTTTAATCCGCCTGGTTTTGATCGTTGAGCTGTTTAAAGGCTTGTGGTCTGGATCTTGAAAGGAAGAGTTCCTTTGGTTCGTACACGTTGGTTGTTTTTTTTATTCAGACGTTTCTGATATATATATATATATATATATATATATATATATATATATATATATATATATATTAGATCCTAACACAAATTAACTTTGTCTGGCCTTGGTTATTTGATTTCTGCAATTTTTAATATTTTTGGGCATTTAGATCTGTTGGAGTTGTTTTACACTAAAACCAGACTTTAATCTTTGTGATAGTATATTGGTTTATTTTTTTCTCTCTATTTATATATTTGGACTTAACTCAAAATTAGTGATTTTAGTTTATTTTAAACGAGTACTAATTTTATGATCCGAGTGCTACACGTTTATCTCTTACTTATTTGACATGAACTGGATCATTTTATTCAGTTGTGTAAAACCTACTTCAAAGATTTAATCACTCATGTTCTAGTTTTTATTTACACTTAACTGAATTTGTATTTAGGTTTAATCATCATTGTTAATAATTTATTACTAAAAGAAAACCTTATATGTGTTTCACCTCTTACCAATTTATAATCTTTTATGTTCTGATTAAATCAAACTCTTCTTATTAATTATTATTATTATTGTGTGCAACGTCACTGGTACTCTAGGGTTTAGTGTGAGTTTGTGTGCGTTCCAAGTTAGTATTTCCTTAGAGCGTTTATTACTGCTTCAAATAGTTTGTGGGGTTGTTTAGGTTAGTCTTGGTGTACTTGTTTGTATTGGCTTAATTTATTCATTTACACCTATAATCTGTAATTTTTAATTGAAATATATTGAAATTAGTGGACTTGGGTGTGTGTGTGCTCCTAGTATTAAAGGACCCGGGATTTTTCCACTTTGTTAGTTTCCCCTTAATAAAATATTATGTTACTCTACTTTTTCTCATCCCATTCTTAAAGGATATTTTCTTAAAGCATCACAAGTTATTTTTACTTGTGTGTGAGTGGTTTCAATTTATTAACTACCAAAGGTTTTTATAAAAGAGTTAAAATAGTTTTCATAACTAGTCACTTTAGTGAATTATGTTATTTCAATCCACTGTCTGATAGGTTCTTTCATTATTGTGACTTAGAACTTCCTTTGGAAGTGTCGGTCCATCATCCCATCTTTATCGGAGTTAAATGGTTTCCTCCCTTGAATGACTTCTTTTGCTTGTTCTTCCTGGCTTGTTTAGAACTATTATTGGCTGGAACATCCACCCTGAGAAGCTCATCTTCCACCTTGGCGCATTTTTCAATACGCGCTACGTGATCGTCTATAGTCAATAGTGGCCTATTGGTCAAGGACTTGTAGAGATCGTCCAATTCGACAAGTCCTAACTTGAATGACGAGATGGGCAGCTATTCATTTCAATTATCGATCTCGTTAAATAACTCATAATAGCATTGAGCGTACTGCCTAAGGGATCTACCTTTCTTCTTTTTAAGGGCGATCAATAAATCGACCACTTTGATTTCCGTGCTGTTGGCGATGATGTGATCCATAAAATACTCGGTCAGCTCTCTTCACGAGAAAATTAACCTAGGAGTGAATTTTTTAATCCACATGATATCGATCTCTCTTAGAGTAGAGGGAACAATTCAAAACATGATGGCATCGTGGTGACTCCATAAATACATCGTTTTCCTGTAATGCTTGATGTGGTGAGTAAGGTATGCCTTTTCGTCATACATCGAAATCTTCAGGACAAAAAACCTCTTTGGTGGCTCTGAAGCTTCTGTCTCCACAATAAACGACGAGGTTGAGCCATGACCTAGTGATCTCCTAGCTAGATCCTTTGGAATTCGTGTAAAATTGGAATTGAACCTTCCCTTCAATTCTTTTTTAATGAGGTCACTGAGATCGTCACTTCCAACCTTCTTTGATGGCACCCTGGGATGGGTCGACCTAGTGTTATGGCCAGATTTTGCTGGTAGGATGGGTATATGGTTGAGACTAGTAGAGTGATGAGCTGGCGCGTTATTAATACACTACGAGTTAGATTGTATATCATGATGGATCCTTGATCTGTAAACTCTGTTGGTTCGATTGGATTTGTTGCATCTTGGGGAATGGATCTTTTGCCTGCATCATTCCAGTTCATGAGAACTGTAGATGTGCTCCTCTGGTTGCTCGACCAATTGCCTTCTTAGATAAGAAATATTCATAAATACTAACCACTCGCGATGTTTCTCTCCCACGGGTCACTCTATGAAAGGGGTGTAACATCACCAACTAGGACCAGACCTTCTGGGAGAGCGTCCCCTTGACCTTTTTCTATTAGGAGGTAGAGGAGACCTTGAGGGAGTCTAATCCTTCTTAACAAATCATACCTCAAATTGGATACGACTTCTAACTTGAGAATATTGAGATTCACAAGCCCTTATATTGTTATAGGGATGATATTTCACAGTGTCGCACCTTTCCTACAGACGCCACCAAATTATAGGGGATATCGAACCCACAATAAATGCAATATTGCTAATCAACCCCAAAGCACGTCCTGCCTACATCCATGGGGAAATGAGGGAGCTGTATATTAATTGAGAATAAGGAAGGATGATTAGAGTGATAGGATTTCTAGTTGAGAGTCCAAGTCGCTGCGATATGGATACAATTGAATACCCCCAAACTACTTGGGGTCACCCTTATTTATCAATACAAGGTGCCTACCTTATTTATAAGTACAGTGTGCCTAAAAATATAAGTCTCTCTTATTTGAGCTTAGATACAAAATGGTAGAATTGTGATTGGTTTAATCTTCGACGATATATTATGATCTTCCTTGATTCTCATTTAGCCTTCGCACGGTATTCGACGGACTACACCGCTTCAAATTCTGAAGGCCACATGTCAGCCCATGTTTCATAATCGACTAAAATTCCCTTCAAAATCCATATGAAAAACATGCATACAAATCTTAATACTATAATAAGATTTGTAAATTTGATCATAGTCTAATTTCTTGGCAATTTTCAAATCCCCAATAGGGTTGGACCTTTTTGAGATAGTCCACTATCAGCAGTATTTCAATTATTCTTTCCTACAATACCTTCCGCGAAAGGCATGACCTACTTTGTCCGTAACATATAAGGGGTGGACAATTGTCCATTCCATGAAATGTTGGCACTTGCCATTTACATGTCGACTGACATGAACCAATGCACGCATCATTTCATAAATGGTTATGGTCCAATTTAGTTCAGGTCGGTAAGTACAATGGAAAAAATCTAAAAGTTTGGATATTCGATCCCATGTATTTAGTTCCATATGGGATGCTTTAGTTGCATCCGATCTTATGTATTTTTTTTTTAGTTATTGGTCATGTTGAGTAGTGGTTATAATCTTCATGGGGCACATGTCATTTTCTAAGGAAATGGGAAATGAAGAAGAGTGGTTAGAGGTAATTATGGGCGACTATTTGACTTAGGGGTAGAAGTGGTACAATTTGGTCGGTAAGGATTCCTTACCAATACCAAAACCGTAATCTGGATGGTAAAACCGTTTGTACCGAATTTACCGGCCAGTACACCAAAACCAAACCGACCGGTAATTGGATATTTTCTGTAATTTTTAGGTTTTTTTCGGCAAATACCAAAATTACAAGTTGATTTTATGCATTTGGTAAATTCGGTACAAATTTCGGTATAATGATTTCGGTAAATGTGGTACAAATTTTGGTACAAAATGTTTTAATTGTTGATGATAATACCAAAACAATGCCAAAGTAGCACAAAAACAACACCAATTTTTTTTTTGAAACCTATAACCAATATTTTTTAACATAGCATTTATTGAACACTTTAATTGTTGATAATGGAAGAATATAACAAGATTTAAAAAATTTAATTATTGATAATAACAGAACATAACATATTAAACATACAAAACACCGCTAAAACATACAATGAAACCTATAACTAATATTTAAACCTAAAATAGACTACAGTACATTTTATATTCAGTCCGTTATAAATTAATAAAATTAGTAACTCACTTGTGCTGATATTGAAATAAGTCTCATACTAATTTTGAGTATCGGCATTAGGTTGTATTGGAAATAAAAACTAATACTATTAACAGTTTTTCAGAAATAAAAATAACTCTTTAAAACTAATACTATTTATAGTTTTAGGGAATAATAAACAAGAAATGCCATCGCAAGAAAGATTAAATGAAAAAAATACCAAATAAACTTCACACACTTTTAGCCAACCCCTGAAGGATTTTCTCTTTGGTTACTTCACACACTTAATAGACATGGACAAAGATACATATACACATATAACAAATCAAGGACAAAAATACACATGCATACTTATACAACCCACAATGAAATTTCTTATACATTTATCAATGTCATTTGTGGGATGCAACAGAGACCACATATGAGAATCTCATACTGAGATTGTGTGTGTGCGCACATTTGTAGTGAGTGTGTGCGCGCGCATGAATGTGTGTGTGTGGATGCGTGCGTGTAGAGGATGATTATAGAGAAGATCGAAGATGGAGTAGACCTCATAGGGGTAGGGAGATGTAATACCCCACACTTTTATGGATAATTAAAATTCAAAAGTAAGTGTAATTTGGGAATTTAAGAAATTGTTATGAATAATAATTTTTGAGGTTTTCAAGGATTAAATGATTTTGATGTACGTTAAAATTACTTTTGGGATTAAATGAATGAGTTGGACTATTTCAAGTACATGTCGCAGTTGGGTAAAGCGACAAAGGATAATATTTTAATGGGAATGCCGCATTAAGTTGTGTTGGGTTAAATTAGTAATTTGTGGTCAAGTACCTCGGATGGAGTTTTCGAGTACGAGGTTGGTCTCAAAATGGCCGAGATAGTTAGAATAGATTATCCGGGGGTAATAATTGAGTTTCAAAATTTTTTGGATTAATAGGGACTCGCAATTGAGTAAACGAGTCATTTTTGGGTGTTAAAGGGATAAACCCTTATTCTCTCCTATATAAGAGAGAGAGAGAGTGGGAGAAAGGAAAGAAAAAGAGAAAAAAAGAAAGAGGAGAGGAAAGGAGGAGAGAAATGGAAGATTTTGGCCAAACTCGGCATGATTCAACTCGAGGTCGTCGGATTTTATCCTCCAGGTAAGTGTGTACTTGCTTTATTTCATTTTGCGTATAAATATCATATTATAGTTGGTAAACCATATGATTTTGGGTTAGAACCCTTAAAATAAATTTGTGAAAATTTGAGTATGATTTTACATAATGATGTAATGTAAACTCTTAATGATTTCTAGTGTAAAATCCATGATAAGGGAGTGCAGAAATGAGTAGAAATGGGGGAAAAGGTAAAGCAAGGGCTTTAAGGATTTTTGGGTATAAATCTAAGAAAAATTGGTCTAATCCCCCAATTAATTGATGTGTTAGTTAGAAATATATGTTTAGATGTTTGTTGTGTTCTTGGTTGAGATTAAAACCCATAAGAATGGAGTTTGGGGTGATATTTTGGGTGGTTGGAATTTTGGATTTCGTCCAAAATGGACTTTAGCCGACCTAACTGGTATGACCGGTCGACTGCGCCCCTATGGACGGTCGATCGCGCCCATGAAAAAGGGCCTACTAATTTTGCAGTTAGGCAAAATCCTAAATCTTGATCGACTGGGGGTCCAGGGCCGGTCGACCGGTACTCTATTTTCAGCCCAAGATTTTGGAGATTGTTATTCTTTCTCCTCTTTGAGTTTAAAGTCTAGGGGCTTTTTAAATTAGAGCATTATAGAGAGTTATGTTCTAAAGGACTTGTGGAAGTGTGAATAGACCTTGGGTTATTTAAGAGATTGATCCGGGGTATGGACTTATCGAATGTTTTGGAAAAGAATGACAATTGGAGAAATTATTTGGTAAGCATATATGGGTACATTTATGTGGATGGAATAAATAGTGGCCAGCGGTATTGGGTAAATCTGATGAGGCGACTAGGATGGAAATTTGGGGTTATAGGCCAAAGATAAGTTAAGGGTATACTTATCATATGGATATGAATTGCGATATTTAGAGTGTATGTAAATCCCTAACAGCGATCAAGGTGTGAGGTATATTTATGTAAGGGAATACTTAAATATCTTATTGAGATTGGCAAGGATAGCCATGTATACATTTGAGGAGTGATATATATATATATATATATATATATATATATATATATATATATATATATATATATATATATATATATATATATATATATATATATATATATATATAGTGCATATTATATGATACGGATATAGATATATCTGTATGTGAATGGTATATGTGTATCTTAGACGCTGATTTCCACGGGCTTTCCTTTAGCGTAGGGTTGGAACAGCCAGATTATATTTTCTCTAGTGCGATCCAGGGAGGTTACGTGATGTGGGTGAATTTCCTGGTTTGAGGAGCAGGGTGAGTATATCCCCAGGTCATCTCGCCCCGCGTTCGAGTGCGATGTGTGTACTCCACTTGTAGAGGGAATATGACCGCCTCCACCGTTGTGTATATTTTACCATGACCATCGAGTAAGTCTGGCTTGGTAGCGTGGTACAGTGAGTAAACCCGGAGTTAGATCGGCACTATGAGACTGCATCCTCGAGTTATAGCTCATTGGGATGGTTATTATACTTGTGTGTATAGTACGTTACTTGTGTATGAGAGCAAGAAAATATATATGTATTCTCTGCTAGAGTAAAGAGATAAGATGAATATAGATTAAATCTCAGTCCGGAAGATTTTATCCTGATGTATATTGTGATATGTATATGAGAGTGAGTATGATAACGTTTATAATTATACGAGTGTGTATATATATATATGTTGTGTACTGAGGGTCTAATGGATCTTTACGATCGACACTGTTAAGTAGTAGTGTATCGGGAGGGTTCCTTATTTGGATTTCTCCTCGCGAGACACCCCACGCAAGAACATGGTACAGTGTTGAGACTAGGGAGAAGTTTAGCCCTTATTACTTTCTGAGTTTGGGGTGATGGATTAGTTAGGCATAGTAGCTTGACTAGGATGTTTAGAGGGATACGTTAGGCGTGCACTATTAAAAGAGAGGTGAGGGGTATCTCATGGGAGCATGATACCAATTTAAATATGAGATAAAACATATTTTTATAAATAAAGCATTTATGCACTTGCAAAATATTTTCACAACTCGGGCTCTGACCCGTATATCTATTTTTCCTCTCTTTTGTTATATATATATATAGGTGTCCAGACACAGGGACGCCTGGATGACCATTCCTTCGAGTCAAACGTCTGCTGCAGCAGCTGTGGATGCATGCAAGTTTATTGTAGACGCTTCTATCCTTGTGATCTAGATAGGAGGTACTGTACAAACATTCGAGCTAATAACCCAAATGCATTTATTTATTCTTTTACCGCCTTTTATGCGGAATCCGTGTGGGTTGTATTATTGTTAAACCTAGTGTTCGGTTATTTTATTCCATTTTCAGTTTCATATATAAACTGTGGGATGGTTTTACTTTGTTGGTTTGAAAAAAAAAATATTAGTTTAATAAAATTTTGACGCCAGCCTAATAGGTTATTAGTAATTAATTTAGTTTTCGACAGTGATACTAAGAATGAACCATGTGCGAGTCCTGTTTTAATTTGGTACAAGAGTGATCGTTCGGTATTTTATTAGGCGGGGTGTCACATATATGGTATCAGAGCATCAGGTTCTAGTGTTCTTAAGAATCTATGCATGCATATTACGCTTTCAACGTTGCTCTCGATTTGATGTAGAGCCTTAGGATTAGGATCATTGATTCTTCTTATGAGATCTCGTTCTCCTGCCATATTATAAGATTATAGAAATCTTCTGCACGCTCATTCGAGATTCATGTGATGATCGATAAAGGAAGATAATAGAAGACCATTGCAAGGGTAGCAGAAGGCGGGACTTATTTGGAGCAGTTAGTTGAAGTCGGAGACTAGGACCACAGTAGAGGTTACTCTCCTTGTGGCATTTGTCAAGGATGGTTGCAATGACTACTAAAGAATAGTAGTTATGAGTATCCAAGTGCCGCTGTAGTAGCGAATGGTGCTAAACTTGAATTACCCAGTGCAGTAAATTGGGAAAAAGATTCGAAAGGTCCTTGATAAGGACCATATGTTGAAGTTTAAGTTATACGAAGTAAGTGCAATGTGATTTAACGAAAGTGAAAAGCTCCGAAGCTTTGGCTTAGAGCAGGGTGTGGAAATACCCATATGTGAAAATTTGAGGAAATTTTTTCACTCGTGGGAGCAATATTGACATGGTGGGAATGGAGGCCATCATATTTGGGGGAGCAGGATGTGTTGCTCATAGAGGAATCTCACAAATTCCTTTGGTTGGTTAGGAAGGAAAAGAATGCAATTTTGAATTATTTAAATAAGGATCGGTCAGAGGCCGACAGTGAAAAAAGAGTGATACAGAGAAGTGAACCTTGTATCGAAGTAAAGTGGGTACAACGAAGAGAGAATCATTCAGTGGAATGATAGACTCGCTGGATAAGCGTTGCTAACACTTGTAGAAATTTGTATCCATGGAGCCCCATTGTTGGACATGCACCCGGGTAATTCATTGAACCATGGCTATTGAGGCCGATGGCGGAGTTTCCTTTTAACGAAGAAGTTAAGGGGAATATGAAGGCAATCATCAGGATCAAGGCTATAGAGTCTGAGATACTGATAACCTTAACCTGGTCAGGGTGGTCAGAAATGGAGAAATTTGTGACGTGGAATGTAGAACCACGCGCTTTGACCTTGCCCGGTAGAAATTAAAAGACAAGGATAGGGTGCCGAGGTGGAGCATCGATTAAATTATTATCTTTTTTATTAGGGCAAGTATATCATGTACGGGAACCATTTGGAGTAACTAGGGAGATTGGCGAAGTTATTGTTATGAGTTTCACCTCGAATGAAGGAGGTATATTTTATGTGACAATATTGAGTCACAGTATTTTATTATCCCTAGATTCGTGTGTGATTCAAGTTTACAAGTGGTATCGATAACATTGTATAGTATATGTTTATGTGTTTTTCCGCGTTAGCGGGGATCTATTTTCTTTCATTCGCTGTGAAAAGCGGGTGTTAGTATTTTGAGTTTATATCAGGTTTGTGTTGCTCGTATTGTATGTGTTATAAGAATATGGTATTATTTTGAGTATAATGATCGGAGCGATAGCAGGCTAATGATTGCAAGACTATCGTGTCCGCGATTCCAGGGTGGAACAGGTTGTTGTTGCAATATCTCACCTGGATACAGGTTGAGTTCGCTTCTATTATATGTATAGAAGGAGCTTCGGTGAGAAGATGTTTCATTATCGTGATACGAGTGCGTGGCGACCTTATAGATATGATTTAAGGTATGCAGGATTTATTGTTGAGCTGTGAGTTTAAGCTCATTATTGTTTGCACTAAGGACTTAGTGCTAGTACGAGCGCTTGGTGGTGTGGCTCCTGAAAAGGAATAGGAGTTCAGACCACATTTTTTGAAAGAGGGGATAGGATTATCCCGGTTATACATTAAAGCTAGCAGACCTCTACGCCCGATAAATTTAAGTAGTAGTGTATTGGAGGGGTTCCTTGTTTGGATTTCGCTTGCGAGACGCTCCACGCATGAACCTTAACGACGTTGGGAGTGGAGATAGGTTATGGGATGCAAGGATATTGGTTTTGATGATGAGTTATATAGTGTAGAGTAAACACTATAGATTGGGAGCCGTGTGATGAAGGTATGCTTATGGAAATATAAGTTCTATTGAGAAGCACTGAAATGGTTCTCTCACTGCAAGTAGGTGGGTGAGGCAAGGTAAAAGAAAATTGATTTGAGGTTTATAGCCAGGCCTTGGATGAAAAGTAAAATTTGGAGGTATTGTGTTTTGGGTATGATGTTCGGAATATATTAAAGGAGAGTAGGCGCCTCGATTAGTTAGACTTTCCATTTTGCAAAGGTGTAAGGATAGCAGGGTAGAGGAACATTAGTAGGTTAACGAGGTAGGATTTAGGACGTCCCACTGGTGTGCCTTGGGCCGTTATATCTCGATGACCAATGATGAAAGGAAGTAGTGTAATGAGAGGATTCCTTGTCTGGATTTCGCTTTGCGAGACATCCCACTCATGAAACCGAGAAAATGTCGAAAGTTGAGAGAGGTCTTGGGCACTAGGGATATAGTTAGAATAGTACTATTTTTCGTATGTAGGAAACACTTCGATCTTAGAATTATCGGGAAGTAAGGCCAGTAGAGTTAGTGGCGCCGATATAGGAAGATTGTGGGAAGTTAACCACAAGAAGATTGGTTGGTTAACCTGGACAAGGATTGGATTTCCAAGTATAGAAAGAATGAAATTTTACGGGTTAGGAAAACCCTTGTGTGAGTATTACACCGAGGAAATAAGGCCCATTGTTCAAAGAGAGTGTACGTGTCGGACGTTTACAGTAGTTGTGCATAGAAACACGGGTTATAAGGTGTGTGGGCACCCTGGTAAGTTGGTTTCATATACCGCCTGAAGTAGAAGGGGCGTAGTATATAAGTTGACGATTATGCCGTAAGACAGCCATAATGGATTTGGAATGTGTTTAAGAGGTACGCGATAATCCAATGGTATAAGGCAATAAGAGATAGCATGCCCAAGATAAGCGATGAGACTGATGGAAGTAGTCAGGCGTTAGAATAATTTCCTTTTTAAGGGAAATTAGATATCCTGATGTAGATGAGAGGATGCTTAGAATCGTGATTCTTCGGTGAGATATAGACGTTAGAGCAGCGGCTATAGGCTCATTCTCGCTATATGGGTAGTATCGGCGGCGGTGGCTAATGTACTAGAAACGATGAGTGCATTGTGACGTTAGAGTCACCCTTATGACCGAGGGAGAGATTAAGCTAAATTTATGGGTAAACTAGTGCATTAGAGTATGAACCTTGAGATATGTATATACCGAATGAGTGTATGGTTGAGAGTCATTGGGTTAGTACCATTCCACTTTGAGACATTAGGATGTGGAGTGATTCACGATCCTAGGTTAGTGTTGGTAGTATCGGTTGTATCTGAATTTCGAGCGCAAAATTCCGTTGTAAGGGGGGAGTATGTAATACCCCGTACTTTTATGGATAATTAAAATTCATAAGTAAGTGTAATTTAGGAATTTAAGAAATTATCGTGAATAGTAATTTTTAAGGTTTTCAAGGATTAAATGATTTTCGATGTATTTTAAAATTACTTTTGGGATTAAATGAATGAGTTGGACTATTTCAAGTACATGTCGCGATTGGGTAAAGAGACAAATGATAATATTTTAATGGGAATGGCTCATTAAGTTGTGTTGGGTTAAATTAGTAATTTGCGATCAAGTACCTCAGATGGAGATTTTGAGTGCGCGGTTGGTCTCAAAATGGCCGAGATAGTCAGAATAGAGTATCCGAGGATAGTAATTGAGTTTTGGAAAATTTTGGATTAATAGGGACTCGCAATTGAGTAAACGAGTCATTTTTGGGTGTTAAAGGGATAAACCCTTATTCTCTCCTATATAAGAGAGAGAGAGAGAGAGAGAGAGAGAGAGAGAGTGGGAGAAAGGAAAGAAAAATAGAGAAAAAAGAAAGAGGAGAGGAAAGGAGGAGAGAAAGAAGAGAGAAATGGAAGATTTCGGCTAAACTCCGCATGATTCGACTCGAGGTCGTCGGATTTTATCCTCAGGCAAGTGTGTACTTGCTTTATTTCATTTTGTGCATAAATCTCATATTATAGTTGGTAAACTATATGATTTTGGGTTATAACCCTTAAAATAAATTTGTGCAAATTTGAGTATGAGTTTACATAATGATGTAATGTAAACTCTTAATGATTTCTAGTGTAAAATCAATGATAAGGGAGTGCAGAAATGAGTAGAAATGGGGGAAAAGTAAAACTAGGGCTTTAAGGATTTTTGGGTATAAATATAAGAAAAATTGGTTTAATCCCCCAATTAATTGATGTGTTAGTTAGAAATATATGTTTAGATGTTTGTTGTGTGGTTGGTTGAGATTAGAAACCATAAGAATGGAGTTTGGGGTGATATTTTGGGTGGTTGGAATTTTGGATTTCGTCCAAAATGGACTTTAGCCGACCTAACTAGTATGACCGGTCGACCGCGCCCATGAAAAAGGTCCAACTGATTTTGTAGTTAGGAAAAATCCCAAACTGCGATCGACCGGGGGTCCAGGTCCGGTCGACTGGTACTCTATTTTCGGCCCAAGATTTTAGAGATTGTTATTCTTTCTCCTCTTTGAGTTTAAAGTCTAGGGGCTTTTTAAATTAGAGCATTATAGAGAGTTATGTTCTAAAGGACTTTAGGAAGTGTGAATTGACCTTGGGTTATTTAAGAGACTAATCCGGGGTATGGACTTATCGAATGTTTTGGAAAAGAGTGACAATTGAAGAAATTATTCGGTAAGCATATATGGGTACATTTACGTGGATGGAATAAATAGGGGCCAGCGGTATTGGGTAAATCCTATGAGGCGACTAGGATGGAAATTTGGGGTTATAGGCTAAAGATAAGTTAAGGGTATACTTATCATATGGATATGAATTGGGATATTTAGAGAGTATGTAAATCCCTAACAACGATCAAGGTGTGAGGTATATTTATGAAAGGGAATACTTAAATATCATATTGAGATTGGCCAGGATAGCCATGTATACATTTGAAGATTGATATATATATATATATCCACATAATATGATAGCATGGTTTTTCACTTTTTGGATGTATGATATTTTCATCTTTCATGTCCATGTATGAAATGTCATGATAAAGTGTTTTTTTTTAATAAAAAGGGTTTTGTTTTTATTTTTTTTAAACGAAAATAATTATTTTTAAAAAGGGAAATAATTTAAATAATTTAATTTATATATTTTTTAAAATATTTATATTTTTTATATTTTTTTAATTTATATATTTAAATATTTTTTCATTTTTTTATTTATATTTTTTCATTTTTTCATTTATATTTTTTAAATATATATTTGTTATTTTTTCTTTATTTTTTTTTGTCACGGGAGCAAATTTATCGTCGTGCCCTCGGCACGAGCTTCCACTAGTGTATATATATATATATATATATATATATATATATATATATATACACTATGTGATTATAGTGCATATTATGTGATACGAATACATATATATTTGTGTGTGATTGGTATATGTGTATCTTAGAGGCTGATTTTCACACGCTTTCCTTTGGCATAGGGTTGGAATAGCGAGATTATTTTTTCTCTAGTGCTATCCAGGGAGGTTGCGCGATGTGGGTGAATTCCCTAGCTTGAGGAGCAGGATGAGTATATCCCTAGGTCATCTCGTCCCTCGTTCGAGTGCGATGTGTGTACTCCACTTGCAGAGGGAATATGACCGCCTCCACCGTTGTGTATATTTTACCTTGACCATCGAGTAATCTGACTTTAAAAGCTGTGAAAGTTTGACCGATTTTTTTAAATTAGTAAAAAATATTATTTTGAGTTTATTTTTTTATGTGTCTATTGAAATGTTTAAACATCACATAAAAAAATTCAGCAAAAAAGTATATTTTTTTACTATTTCAAAAAATTAGTATGCACCGTTTGGTATGTACATGAGACTCTTATATATATATATATATATACCACATATTTTATTTGGTATTTCAGGATTTTTAACTCGGTAAATTAGTACAGTAATATGTGATAACTTTGGTACGATAAATTCGATGCGGTAAATCGGTATGATAAATTTTGTTAGTCAGTTTTTAATGTTTAAAAACCAAAACCAGAATGAAGTAATAATAGGAGAGCAAGCCCAAAATTGCGATCAAGCCTAAGCGATGGGCAAGCTAAGCCAGGACAGAGTTCTAATAGGTGAGCAACCCAAAATGATGAGCAAGTCCAAGTAACGGGTAAGCCAAAACAAACAAATCAATGTTCGGCAAGCAGGTCCAAGATAGGAGAGAAATACTACTAGGCAAATGAGTCCAAATCACGAGCTGGACAAACAATCCAAGCCACTAGTAAACCTTGAACAGTAACCAACAAGGGGATGCCACATGAGAAACTCCAAGTCATTCAAACAGCTATGTCTATATAGAAGTTTATTTATTAACACTTGTTTATTATTTGAACACATGTTTACTTAGCAATAAGCATTAGCCGAGCAGGCAGGGCTCGAACAAATGGCGAGTTGGAATCTCTTGAGAGTTTTGGTTTGGAAGCTGAGAGGTTGAGTCTTGTTGAGCAAGCTAAGGCTCAACCACTTCAGTACCCTGGAAAAGAGAGAACATTAAGATAAAGGACCTAATAGTTCACTCTCATACTCACATACACTACACAGCTCGCATTTGGTAAAATGAACGAGCAGTCAAGGTATAACTTGTAAAGTTATTTGGGAAAATAACAATGGTGAGTGACCTTCAAGGCGACTCGCAAGTTTTTAAAATTGTTTATCAAGTAACCGTTTGAAATATTAACCAAATCATACGTTTTGGCACTATGCTCGACATATTTACTTTTTGGATATATATATATATATATATATATAATAAATCAAGGACAAAGATACATATACACACTTATACAATCCTCAATGAGATTTCTTATACCTTTATCAATGTTATTTCTGGAACACGACAGAGACTACATCTGAGAATCACACACTGAGATTGTGTGTGTGCTTATGTTTGTAGTAAGTGTGTGTGTGTGTGTGCGTGTGTGTGGAGGATAACCGGAGAGCAGATCAGAGATGGAGAGGGAGAATAGCTTATTGTGTGCATATGTATGTTCCTTGCTGGTGCTGATGTTATGTTTGGGTCTGCTAGCTTTTATACGATGATAAATGAATGGTCAAGATGAGATTAAAATGAGGGTGCAGATAAATTAGTAATATATATATACTAGCGGATGCCCGTGCCGAGGGCACGGTGATAAATTTGCCCCCGTGATAAAAAAAAATTAAAGAAAAAAAAAATATATATATATATATATATTTTAAAAATATAAATTAAAAAAATAAAAAAATATTTTAAAAATATAAATTAAAAAAATATAAATATTTTTAAAAAAATATAAATTAGATTATTTAAAATTATTTCCCTTTTTAAAAATAATTATTTCCCTTTTAAAAAAACAAAAACTAAAACTAAACCCTTTTTATTATTAAAAAATTTAAAAATATAAATTGAACTATTTAAAATTATTTCCCTTTCTAAAAATAATTATTTCCCTTTAAAAAAAAAACTAAACCCTTTTTATTAAAAAACACACTTTAGCATGACATTTCATGCATGGACATGAAAGAGGAAAATATCATACATCCAAAAAGTGAAGAAAATTTTCAAAAACCATGTTATCATATATATATATATATATATATATATATATAGAGAGAGAGAGAGAGAGAGAGAGAGAGAGAGAGAAACAAGCTGTAGTACATCATGTTATATACATCACCCGTGCATCATACCTAATTCTAGGCCCTAAATTTTTTTTTTCAAATTATATATTTTCCTTTGAAATTAACTTTTCAATCAACTCATATGCAAAAAATTAGGTCAAAATATATTTTGTAGCTATTTTAAAAAAAATACAAAAAACTGCTAAAAATACCTTATTTATAAGGGTCTGTACAAGTAATTTTTTGTGAATTTTTTAAAAATAGCTACAAAATGTATTTTGACCTAATTTTTTGCTTATGAGTTGATTGGAAGGTTAATTTCAAGAGAAAAATATAAAATTTTAAAAAAAAATTATGACCTAGAATTAGGTGTGATGTATAGTGCATGATGTAGGTGAGTCTTCATCTCTCTCTCTCTCTCTCTCTATATATATATATATATATATATATATATATATAGTAATGCTCTTGTGCATACCAGTTTGCATTTTAAGAGTGCAGACCGGATACGTGTCACCTGGTGGTGAGCTCAGAAGAGAGAGAGAGATAGAGAGTGCCTATAATTTCTAGTGCCTATAAAGAGAGAAAAGTGCCTATATATATGAATTTCAGGTTTTTTTTAAACTCGGTAAAGTGGTTCGATGATTTTGGTACGGTAAATTTGGTACGGTAAAAACTCGTACCGCTTCCACCCGTAATACAACTTATAACAATTTTAAAAAATACATGAGATAACTAACTGCCTGGAAAAGTTTTGAAATGTGACTAAAACCTAAAAACAATTAAAAATGTAGAAATTGTAAATTTCCCACATTGATTTTCCAAAATGATTCCATACTTACAAATTTCCTGTTCGTTCTTAATTATTAGTTAAAGGCCCCTGTATATCAGAGTTAAGTTTAAGCGCGAAACTAAATATTAAACTTAACTCCTAATGATTGTAAAATATTGCGTTTAAAATGAAGGGTGGTCCTTGACAAGCCCATTCTCAACTTGCTGTTGATGAGGCAATGTAAGAGTCCTGACCAGTCTCTGCCGAGAGGGAATGGGAATAGGAAGGCTTCTTCCTTTGTGGAGTTGGTGGTTCTTCATCTCCTCTTCTTCATCCATGTCTTGCATTTCTATTACACTCGTAACAAGGTGGGCAGACCCTTCTTCTTCGTCTTTAAAGTTGTCTTTTGCTCTTGATGGGCTTCTGTACATCAAGTATGTCACTAGTTGGGCACACCCAAACACAAATCCAATTGCATTTGGTACCTGAAGAAGACGGCTCATTTGGAATGCATCTTATGTCAAAGGACTATAAAGTTATCGTTCTTTTCTTTATGTAGTTTTTCTTTACAAAATGTAAGAGTTGAGATAACATTTGATTGTGAAAATGTGTACCAAATTTGGAAAAAAGATAGTTGTGGTACCAAACTCTAGTTTTGATCATAATAATTTGGTAAGAATTATTTTAACTTATTCAAGTAAAAATTCATATAAAATTATAATTACATGATTTTAAACAAAATATAAAATAAAATTTATTTTATTTTATGGATCAAATACCAAAAAGTCCCTCAAATATTTTTTAATACATATTTAGTCCAAGTCGTTTATTTTGTACCAAAAAGTCTCTTATTCTCTTATCTTTAAAGGTCCGCGCCAGCAATATGATAAAATCTTTTTGATATGGTGAATGAGTTTTTAGTGCAAAATAAAAAAATTTAAACTATACATATATTAAAAGAAGTTAAAAGAAAATATATCCCTTATTTTATTGTGCAAGTACAATAATAAAGCATAGAGAAATACTTAATGCGCCTTTGTTGGATGGTATAGCTAGAAAGGCTAGCGGGCGAGAAAACTTACACCAATAAAATAATCTTTGATGAGCACAGCATAAGCAGACCAGACTCCCCCATTGAGGAACTGGAAAAAAGAGAGGAAAAATGGCATATACTCCACACTTTTTGTCTCTATCACCGTTTTCTGTCACAATAATTGTTTGAAGCGCATTAGTCTTCATTTTGTTTACATAGCATTTAGTTTTCACTGTTTTTGTCACACTTTTTGTCTCTAGCACAGCATAATCTTTCATTTTTCCTCGTTTTAACTGTCATTATTATTAAGAACTATTTTTTTAAGAATATTTTTTTTAGTTATCAGTTATTTTTTTGTTATAATTGTTTTTTAGAAACTATTCTTTTAATAATTATTTTATGTTAAGAATAGTTTTTTTGGTTAAATTTTTTTCCTTATATATGAGTTTGTTTACATTTGTTACTTTTGTCATTAATTCTATATAAAGTCTAACTTTTGCCACTTACAAAATTGGATCAAATACCAAAAAGTTCCTAAAATATTTTTTAATACACATTTAATCCAAACCTTTTATTTTGTACCAAAATAAAAAGGCTTGAACTATACATGTATTAAAAAAAATTCAAGAAACCATTTGGTATATGCCCCCTAAAAAATTAATGTTATCAAATAACTCTATACGAAAAATTATAAGACTTTCCATAGAAAATTTTACCATACCTATGAAAAATTTGTCGAGTTTCGAACCAAATGGACCCTTAGTGAAAGCATAACCATGTATATTTTACTCTCGCCTAGGCCCCACATAATTGGGACTCACAAATCTCCTAAAAAAATTCTAGATTAAAAAATTAGTTTAACCAATTAAACCAAGTCCAAAAATAAAATAAAAAAATTGGTCCCCTTAAAACAAAATCGGATCCCAAAATAAATACTAGGTCCACTTAGAATGGGACCAAAATAAACAATTTTATCGAACTAAAATAGGATCAATATAAAATAAAAATAAAACTTGGTCCAAAACAATCCCTAGTTGTTTACATGTAAATAACCCCAAAATACTTTTGGATTTTTGTTTGTTTTCAGGAAGTTAAAATCTCTAGACGATGATAATTTCAAGAGTTTTTGTAGGGTATGGCTATATACACTCCACAAAGTTTTCCCACACTCTATTTTCTTTTCAAATATAAATAAAAGACTCTTATACCCTTATTATCAATCCTTGCATCATTCTCTCTCATACAAAAGAATAAATATTTTTCCTACCTTATACATATAAATAAAAAGTAAAATTTACTATAAACTTAAAACACATAAAAAAATTACTATTAACCGTTTTGTTAAAAAAACCTTTTTTTTTTTTAATTAAAAACACTCTTTTGTTAAAAAAATGTTTTAATATAAAAAAATTTTACTTTTAAAAAAACATTTAAACCGTATATTTTATTCGAAAATAATACTAAATTCTCATTAAAATTTTGAAATATTTACGTATATTTAAATATTTAAATATAAAATATATTTCGTGTCTTATTGTTCTCCCGTTAAAATTAATGGCACATTTCTTTTTTTTTTCCTAACACAAACATGACATATATAAATAGTGTTTTGTTTTAATTGGATCATATTCGTGTTAGGTAAAAAATACATTAAAACACGACATGACAAAGTGTGGTAAGGAATTATGAATTAATTGGGTGTCATGAAATTCAAAAGAAAATAAAGTACTAAGGAATTACCTACTAAGTTTAAAATTCAAACAAAAGTGACACGATACACCCCGACACAAAATTTATTTTTTAACAAACACGATCCAAAAGTGACACTACACGACATGAAATCTTTTTTTTTTTTAACTAACACGATCTAATTTTATTTGGTTCGTGTCGTGTTACGTTTTAATTTGATCGTGTTAGACAAAAAAATAAAATAAGATTTCATGTCGTGTCGTGTTAGTTAAAAATGTGTCGTGATGTGTAATGTCGCATTTTAATTGGATCGTATTCGGGTTTGATTATAAAAATAAGATTTGTGTTTAGTCGTGTCCTTTTTATTTGGATCGTGTTTGTGTTTGATAAAAAAAATAAAATTTCATATCATGTCGTATCGTGTAACCTTGTAATTAAATCGCGTTTGTGTTGGGTAAAAAAAATGAGTGAATACTGTTTCTTGATAAAAAAATTTTATAAGAAACTGTTTTTAAAAACTTAAAAAAATAAATGTAATGGTTTTAGCAATTTTTTAAATTGTTTAAAAAATATTTTAATAGTTTTTCCTAGTTTTTATTTATAGAAAACGGTTAAAAAAGTAATTTTAATTGTAGTACGTTTTTTTGAAGTAACATGCATTGTTTATTAATGTGAAATTATAATAAAAAATATTTTTTAATATCAAGATGACTATTTATTGAAAAACATCTTTTTATAACGGACATGCATTTTGACATATTTTACTTATTTGAATTTATAATATTCCGACATTTTAATAGATGTCGATTATAAATTTTCCATTTTTTATTTTTTTTTTAATTTTATTTTTTGGATACGGTTTGGATAGAAAGTTAATAGAATGGGGGTGTATTACAAATTTATAAAAGAATGGGGGTACATTGAAAATAAGGTGAATTAAATATTAAATATTATTATTTTAATTTATTTTAAAATAAATAAATAATTTTTTTAGGAACAAAATAAAAGTTATCTAAAAGATTTTTTTTATCAAAATTATTATTTAAAATTAAAGATGAGTAGGCACCAATTTGAACTATTATTTATTTTAAACTATTATTTATTAAAGCGTCAATTTGAAGATAAAGAATGAATGTAAGGATTTATTGGACATTTTAAAAAATTAAAACTAAAAGTGGAGTGCCTCCAAATTATACAGGAGCGCGAATAGCGGCTCCCTTTTTGTATTACTCTTCAAGATTTTATAAGACATGGCATGATTCGTGATATTGACGAAAATGAATTGTGTTTTGAATTGCAAACTTTGAAAAGGGCATTACCAACAGAAGTTGAAATGCCTTTTGAAGTGTTAGGCTAAATTAAAAGAATGAATTATTATTTTTCAAATGCTTGGATTATTATAGAATAATTTTAACTATACCCATTATTAATGCCTCGATAGAAAGAAGCTTTTCAAAATTAAAAAATATAAAATCTTACCTTCGTTTTACCATATCACAAGAATGATTAAATGGATTAACTATATTATCAATTGAAAAATATTTGTTAAAAAAATTAAATTTTGATGACTTAATTGATACTTTGGTATCTCAAAATGTGAACACAATTGCCTAATCCGTTATGCTTAAAGTTACGCTTGAATGTTTTTAATGTATTTTTGTGTTGGTGATTTAATTGTATCATTTTATTTATGTGTTTTTCACTTTGTTATAACACAATTTGTTTTCATTTTACAAATATGTATAGGGGTCACTATGTAGAAGTTCACCCAAAGCTCCCAAAATGTCAAGCAAGGGTTGCGACACAATCGTACCTCTTCATGACGTATATGAGCACATTAACCCAATATAGGGACATACTACATATCGCTCTAACTGGGGAGGGTGGGGAATGCTATTTGAAATACGAGGTTTTTTTTCTTTCTAAAGCAGTAGTTTTTTATTTAAAATCATAGATGAAATTAATACCGTACCCTTTGAATATGTGTTAAATTATGTGGGTGAATCTAAGAAAATAATGATGTTCTTTTATATGGTATTTGTGCCAAAAACATCAAAAGCCATTGATTTTAACCCCACTTTAAAAATAGGCATGGAGTTAAAAACTCATAAATTAGAAGAATTTTTTTTAAAAAGCTTTTGCACAAAAAGAAAATCTAAAATATAATTTGTCCTCCAAAGTTCCATTAAGTTTTGCTAAAAATATATGTAAGAATTCCTTAGAAAATATATTTGGAAAAAAATACATAATTGAGGCAGTTATTTGAACATGTACAATGTAGTTTAAAAAAACTTACAAATTTGTAAATAATAAATTAAACAAGCGGAAAAGGTTACCATGGTTGATAGTGGCGACGCATACATGCCAATTGTTAATCCTGCACATATAACTCCTACAAAGGTCAGGCGAACACCTCCACGCAATGCCAAAAGTGTTACAAGTATTACTAATCCAAGAAAACCAATGTTGAGTATCAAAACCAGCTTCAATGACTTAACCTGATTCAACAACATTAACAAGTTACCCATACAATGATTGATTTTCTTTAAACAATTGTTGAGGACTATGATGATTTACAAATGCGATTGTCACAACCTAAACCTAAAACCGTCACAAATGTTGGCATGATAAAATTTCTTTGTTTTGGTATAACGAGAATAGTTTATAATCTTAATTTTTTTATATTTTAATTAGTTTAAAATTCACCGAAAAGGTTTGCAACTGCCCGCCGCCTTACTACAAGTGTTGATATGCTGTAATCGTGCTTGAGCGACTTCTTAAAAGGGGAGTGGAGTGGGGGAAACAAATATTGACAGCTAAGTGAATAAAGAGAATCTTAGGTTCGATTATCTTCGTATATTTTAATGTTTCAGCCTAATAGGTTTAGTTTGAGTCTAATTCATAAAAATTAACAATGAGTAAAGGGCATCCAAATTTCTCATTAAATCCCTAATTAGATTATTTGTTATCACTTCCACTAGTAAACTTAGTCATTTGATCAAAACCAAAAAAAAATTGTAATTAATGAAAAGAAATATCACTCTACTCTTTTTCGAGTTCAACTATTTTTAAAGCAATTCTTTTTTAATAAATCTAAATCACGTGTCAAGATATTTTTAAAAGACTTCTAGGCTACTTATTTTTACATTGATAAAGGAAGTTCTGAAAAAGTATCTCTAAAATTTTAAAATTACTTTACATATAACAATAGTGGACCATTTATTGATAATATTTGAGGCCTATCATATTTTTGCATGTCATTTAGAAATTATCATTAATAATTTCTACATGTAGAAATTCTCACTTCATATAGGGATAAAGATTGAAATCCCCACAGGAGAAGATTTTTGGTATTTAATATTTATTTAGGAAAGTTTGTAGTAGATTGAAATACCTATTAAAGATGACCTCTATCACACTTTATGCCCCTGAATTTTGATATAAGTTCAGTTTTGGTCTCTCACCCAAGTTGGGAGGGTGCTTGCATCCCCGTCATCCCAAGTTGACTCTCCCTTAGGAGTCATAGTCCTTTATGTCATGGAAGTGGATGAAGAGGAAGGGGATACGAGAGTGGGAGAGGTTTTGGAGAGTTAAGTTGTAGATATGATTGTGTTTTTTAGTAGATTTAAAGTTGTGTCATATGAAGCGAATCAACGGGGTTGGGGGAGGGGGGGTGTACCGAGAAGGAGAGAAGGAGGCATGCTTACGAGTAATGGGAAGGAAAGGGAGTTAAACGAGGTTGTAGTGATCTATTAACTATTGGGGGATGGGTATGAGTGAGGGGAGGTATGGGAGGTGTGAAGAGTATGTCATCCCATGAACTTTCGTAATTTATCTTGGAAAGTGAAGGGTATGAATAATCCTGAGACGAAAGGGGTTGTTAGTGGTGCGATATCTATGCAGAGGATGAATTTGTTACGTGTTCAAGATATGAAAATTAGAAGGATGGGAAGGGAGTGACTAGTGATTTTTTTCTTTTTTTTAAAGAAAGGGGGCATTGAGTGGATTGGTGTAGTCTGGATGAGGTGGGAGTATCAAGGGTGAATTGATAATTAAGTGAGATATTAGACTGGTGGAGAAGGTTGATTGTCTTTACTTAATTTCATGTTTGTTCAAAATTTGAAGATGTCTTCCTTTGAAGTTTTTGTATGGAGGTGAGACATTAGGGAGTGGTGTCTCTTGGTGGGTGGGTGGGTGGGTGGGGGACTTCAATGTGAGTATTTTTCGTCAAAGTAGAGTGGAAATGAGAGGTTGTCTAGACCAATGAGGGTGTTTCGAAAGTTTATTGATGATGTGACTCTTGTTGATTTGCCATTATAGGGAGGTGTATACATTTGGTTTAGTACGGACTTACCTTCCATGTCTCGAATAAAAGGTTATTGTTACATGAGTGGGATGATCATTTTATTGTAATTAGGACATCTTTCCTATTGCAAGTTATATCTGCGCTAATTCTGATTTTGTTAGAGTGTAGTGGTTTGGAGGTGGGGAGGGTGCCATTTATATTTGAGAATATGTGTCTTAAGGGTTTTTTTTTGAAGGTTTGGGAGTGGTGGCAAGGAAATGGGGTGGAGGGTAGTGCAGTGTTTGTGATAGCTAAAAAGCGTAACTTTCTTAAGGAGGATCTTAAAGTATGGAATATATAGAGTTTGGACAATGTTAGGAAAAATATTTCATATGGGCGACAAAAGATTAATGATTTAGATGAGAAGGAAGTGATGAGGTTGTTGTAAAGCATGGGTTGTATGAGGGGGGGGGGGGGGGGGAATTGAGGGGTGTGTGTATAGGATAATGTTACAAGAAGATTGATTGGAGGCAAAAGTCACGAGGTCTATGGTTGAAAAATGGAGACAAGAATCATAATTTTTTTTTCATAGAATGGATAATTCTAATGGCCGGTTTAATCATATTATGAAATTATTAGTAGAGCGAGGTGTAATCTAAATAATGGGAGATAAAGGAAGTTATCAAACAATTATATGAGGTCCTTTACTCGAAGGAGGGGGAGTGGAGACCCACTCTAAAATGGGATTGAATTAAGGAGTATTTCGAGGGAGGATCATGGCATAGTGTATAATCCGTTCTTGGAGGAGGAGGTAGTTTTGGCGTTAAGGTTAATGCAGGGAGATAAGGCACTGAGGCCTTATAGGATGATGTGATGGTTGTTAGGAGGATGTGATAGTCCCCCCCAAAATGGAGGGGCAATTAATGTGATATATTCTAGACTAATTAATTTGGTCTCATAACACTTTTGTGGGAGGCAGGATGATCCTCGATGAGTTTCTCTTGGCTAGCAAGTATGCGGAAGAGAAATTAAGAACTATGAACTCGAGTGTCATCTACAATCTTGATATCGGGAAGTCGTATGATCATGCACATTGGCCTTTTTCATTTTACTTGTTAGAGAGGATGGGTTTTGGGGAGACATGGCTTATGTGGATACAAACTTGTATCTCATCATTTAAATTTCCATGTAGGTGAATAGGTTGGCCTGGGGTTTCTTATCAAGAACTAAAGGTTTACGACAAGGTAACCCTATGACCCTGTTTTTTGGGGGGGTTATGGAGGTGTTGTGTAAGCTTCTTTTCAGATCCATTGAGGCCGGGTAGATTAGTAGTTTTTTTTTCGAAAATTTGGATGCTACTTTTATGCAAGTTTCATATTTGCTGGTAGCAAATGATACTATTGTTGATGTAAAAAATTAGATTATATCTAATTATTTAATCACAGATAAAATAAAGTGAGACAAAGAAATTTTAAAGTGGTTCAGCCTTATAAGAATGGCCTACGTCCACTGTTTCTGTTATTGCTGACTGTTTGGAAATTCTCGATTACCAGTTTTATCCAGAAATTCCGGTACCCATCCAATGAGGATGATACAATTTATTTATAGCCCTCAGGCTGTACATGTGAAAGGGTAATACATTCAATGCCCCTTAAGCGTATACATCTGTATGATAATAATAAGCATTTAATGCGCAGTCAATCTGTTGGTTATCCTGTTATTAATTCTTTGTTCGAGGTGCAGTTCGAACCACCTAAGCTGCTCGGACCGCCTAAGTAGCTCGGTACTCATAAGTTGCTCGGTGTATTAAAGTTCCTCGGAGAACTCTTGTTGGTCGGAGCGTCTGAGTTGATCGTGGAAGTAGAGTTCCTCGTTGCAGTATGGTTCCTCGGAGTCAAGGTGTTATTCGGAAGTGTTTGTTGTTGCCACTCAGATTGCCACGTGTCTTCACTCAATTGAGCCATTTCAGCAGACTGAATTTGGTATCAACAGAAGCCCCCAATGTTTCATAGTTCGTAATTTGAGGAGGGTGGAACATTCCTTCTCGAAATATGGCGGTTTTAAATGGTCATCCTGAAATTTAGGAGTATTTTCTTTTATATTTATTTCTCCTTCCAAATTTGTAGAATCGAACTTTTTAAATTTTTATAACCGCTTCGATTCCCGCGCCCTTTTTGTCTTTTTAGCCGTCGGTAACGTAACCTTCTCTTTTTGCAATCATTACTTTTACCCTTTCCCAAGGCAAAGTATTTAAACGTTGCAGAAAATCCCATTGTCTTCTACTTTTTCATTCTTATCTCTTTGAGTTTTCCATTGTTTCTCTCTCCCGTGCATTCATCTCTTTCATCATCTGTTGTCAACAGACTCATCCCTTTCCTGTAAGATTTTCTTTTTTCTCTTTGATTTCCTTCTTTCATCATGGTTTATCCTGTAGAATCGATTGATAAGTTTCGCTCTGATTTCTCTATTCCCTCATGGGTTATTTTGAAAGAGCTTTCTGAGCCTTCAGACTATTTTCGTTTGGCTGAGGGACATTGGTTCCCCAGTCTCTTTGTCGCTGAATGTGGCTTTTCTTTTCCCCCAAACCCTTTATGTCTGGAATTCTGTCGGTACTTTGACGTGGTTCCTGCAAGAATAGCCCCCAATACATGGAGAATAGTTAACGGAGTTTATAGATTAAATCAAATTCATGGAACTCGTATAGGAATTCTTGAAATTATGTTTTGTTATAGAAGGGCTGTGGGTGATAATACTTTTTATTTAAAAACTAGGTTTTTAAATAGAGCTTTAGTGGTCAATCTCCCAGATGCTAACAGGGACTACTTTGAGCACGGGGTTGTTATGAAAAATTGGAAACACCCTCCATTAACTGGAGCTGATGTTTACCAGGGTCCCAGATGTCCTCCCTATGGCAATGGGATAGGTTGTTTTTATTTTATTTTCAAAATTATGCTTCCTTCATGTTTGATAAAATGCGTCACTGATATTTTAATTTTGATTTATTTGCAACTGACAGCAAAAGAAAATCTCCAAAAGAAACAGACGTTAACATAAGGTATTTAAAACTTATCTGGAGTTTGCATCAGACTGTTGCCGACGAGCATATTAGGTCAGCTTCATATTTGCTGCAGTACAAGAGTTATACCTCCTCTTTTACTGCTCGTCCGGTGATAAGCGACGCAGAACCAATACTAGCATCTACAAGTTCTTCACCTGAGTCACATATTCCCTTGAGTGAAAGGATGAAGAAAAGAAGACCTCCTACCCTTTTTGAGAAATATGCCTCTGGTACTGGAGAGGCAAAGAAAAGTAAGCTTGATGTCCCAGGAGGGGGGACAAAGAAAATTGATGCACCTCCTTCGGCTGCTCCTGTGAAAGTTGTCGAGAAGCCTATAGTGGCCCCGAGCAAGGCTGCTGCTCCAAGCGAGGTGATTGTCATTTCTCCGACTAAGACTTAATCGTTAGTCGAGAACGTTGATGCTCCTCTGAGGAGGCTGAAGAAAAGCTCCTCTATCAATTTGGCTGAATCCATCTCTCAGCCCCCGACTAGTGGTGTTCCCACTTTTGTTGCCCCGAGCTCTGCTATGAACTCGGTGAAGACTTGGATCATTCCCGAGATCCAAGGTATTGAAGAAAACCTTTCTCGGGACATGGTTACCACATTAGCAGCTCGTCATATTGCTTCTGTAAGTATCATTGTCCTCAACTTTCATTTTTCCCCTGTTACATTTGTGTACTGACTTGATATCATTTTCTTTTCCCAGTTGGTGACTTGTTTTAATACAATTTTGAAAAAAGGATGAAGCTATTAAAGCTTCAAGCTCCTCGTCTGGTGTAGAGGAAGCTTTGGTGGGCCTAACACAGTCTCTGAAGGATTCTCGTCAGAAATATGATGATGATAAAGCTATTTGGGAGAAGAAGCTTAATTCCATCGAACAGGAGAAGGATCAGGTTGTCGAGGTCTTCAAGGGGTTGGAGAAGAAAATGAAGGATTTGGAAGAGAAGAATAAAGAGCTCGAAGGGAAGCTCAAAAATGTTGGGGAGCTTGAAAATAAGCTCAAGACTGCTGAGGAGGAGTTGAGTCAACTTCGGGAAGTAAGTCGTCAAAAGGAGGAAGTTGAGAATAAATTGAAGGCTGCTGATGATCTTCTTTCAGAGAAACTTTCCTCAGAGAAGACAAAAAGGAAATTGGCTGTCAAAAAATCCTTCAGCGCCGGCTGGGATAAAGGGTGGAATAAAGGTTTGGCTGCCATGATGTCGCAAGTGGAATATGGCAGCCTCAAATACTTTAGAGATGGATGGGTTGTTGCTCTGCAAGAGATGAAAGTTGATAAAAATTTTGAACTATTTCAGCGACACATCCCGGGCTCCCCTCCAACTCATGAAGAAAAAGAAGAGGACGAAGCTGCCTCTGAGGAATCTTCCATGGTGATGGAAGATCAAATTTCTCATCCCCCAGTTATCCAGCCCACTGGCGAGGAACTTCAACTACCCGTTACTTCATCCGAGCAACCTCCAGCACTTCCCGAGCAAACCTCTGTTCCATCCGAGCAACCTACCTCCTCGTCCCAGCCTCCCGAGAAAGTTTTGGGAGACAAGGAAAAGGTGTAGAGTTGTTCGGATTTCTCTCTATTTTATTTTTCTTTGTCAAATGTAACTCTAAACTTTGTACTTCTCCTTTATGATGTAATAAAATTTGAACTTTTGTTTATGCATACTGTTGATTCTCTTCTTCATGCTCTGTTTGTACTCTTATTGATTCTTGCTTTTTCTTCCTTTACTAGTTTCTGGCCAGGATGGACTAATTATCTGCTCATGATACAAAACTGTTAAAGCAATGCAATGAGTATTTTAAAGTTGGTCATTCAGACATGAGTGCAGCTCAAATCATTGACATCCTCGGTCAAGGTGCTTCAGAGCAAGCAATTGAAGCCTATCAGTATTTGAAGTGCCTGCTCGACCGTGCAGTGGCTAACAACGTAGCATACTATGATATGATTGAAGATCTCCAGGGCACTCTTGAAGAACTTCAGCAACAATATAAGGAATATACAACCCTTTTGCACGAAGGATACGAGAAGAAGTATCAACAAATTACTGCTGATAAGGGATCCGATAAATTGTTTGCTGCTTACGATGTGAGGGAGAGAAATTTGAAGGCTGAGGTCAAAGAGCACAGACAGATAGCTGAGTTGCTAGAGCAGGAAAATAATAACCTGCAAAGAGAGGTGTCTCAGTTGAAGTCTGCAGCTTCCACCTCAAATGCTTTGGTCCCTATGACCGACGAGGGATTCTCTTTCTTGGAGGTCGAAAATGCCAACCTGAGGGATGAATTAGTAACCTTGAAGAGAGCTGGCCCTTCTACATCTACTCGGGGACGAGCAAGAGCTCCTCGGGGACGAGCAAGAGCTGCTTGAATTACTGTCGAGGAACAGAGAACTCAATCTACCCTGGAGAACCAGGCCTTCCAACTGATGGCAAAGAACCAGGCATTGGCTGAAATGTCTAAGAAGATCAGGAATCTAGACGGACAGCTTTCTGCGCAGAAGTCTGCCTTGGAGAATAAAGAACTCTTTATAAAAAGTCTCCACGAGCAACTGGAAAGATTGACATATCAATTCCACAAGAAGCCCAGAGAATTCTGGATGGCTGGCTATAATGAGTCTCTCTACCATTTGGATGATCGTATCCAAAATGCAAATAATGAGGGTTACAAATAGGGATGGTTGAATGCCTTAGGTGTACTGCAACTGGAACAGGGTCATTATCTGTGGGATTACCATAATCCTGGGTTGCTCGACCTACCAGTGCCACCATTCAAGCTTGACATGAGTTGGATCCCTGCTCGGGCCATCCCTCGGTGTTTGATTTCCAAATACCTTGGAGATTACAATCTCCATTCCAATGTTGAGATATCTCGTCCCGAGCACCTACGCGATCTACCATCTGTGATGAACATCAGGATGCTTAAAGATCTTAACTTCATAAATTCCCCTTATGCTTTAGACGATCCTCCTGCTGGCGAGGAACCTGTTTCAAAAGTAGAGGGAAAGAAACCAATAGAATAGGAATCTTGATGTAATAAATTTGTATTTCATTCTTGATGTATTTTGTTCTACATTTAATGAAATAACTTTATTTGCAAATCTTGACTGCCATTGTCTTGTAATCATAAAACACTTTACATCTGTGCATGTATATCTGTTAAAAATATAACAACATTGTGTTATTTGTCGATCAACTGGAGTTTGTTAAAACTTATTATCGACTATCTTGAATTTGTGATAATCATTTGACGACTAACCAAAATTGATGATACTTTGTTTCTCGACCAACTTGGTAGTAATTTAAAAAGTTACGAGTATCAAAAATTTTGCTCGATCACTTTCTCGTACTCATAAAATATTTCTGACCAACCAAAGTCGGTAAATTTTTCTTCTCGACCAAATACAGTTAGTGGGTTTTTATTCCCGATCAACCATAGTTAGTGAATTTTTTCTTACCGACTAACTTTAACACTTTTTGGAATAGTTTTTCTTCCTAACCAGCCTTAGTTGGCATTTTTAGGAATAGATTTACTTCCTAACCAACCTTAGTTGGCATTTTTAGGAATAGATTTACTTCCCGACCAACCTTAGTTGGCGTTTTCGGGAATAGATTTACTTCCTAACCAACCTTAGTTGGCATTTTTAGGAATAAATTTACTTCCCGACCAACCTTAGTTGGCGTTTTTGGGAATAGATTTACTTCCTAACCAACCTTAGTTGGCATTTTTAGGAATAGATTTACTTCCTAACCAACCTTAGTTGGCATTTTTAGGAATAGATTTACTTCCCGACCAACCTTAGTTGGCGTTTTCGAGAATAGATTTCTGAGTAGTCTGAGTAGTACTTTTGCTTGCTGAATGCGTAGCACGAGTATTCCGCGAAAAATTTCCAACAAAAGGAGAGAACTGGGCAGAATATTGTCACTTTATTCATACTAACGAAAATGTTTGAGAGTTTACATCACTGATAATACTTGCGCGAGTGTTCTGCATTCCATGCATTCTTAAATTCCTGCCCTTCTAAAGTTGTTATTCTGTAGGTTCCTGGTCGAACAACTTCTGTAACTCGGTAAGGTCCATGCCAGTTTGCTTCCAATTTGTTGTGCTTTTGAATCACTTTCTTTAGCACATAATCTCCTTCTTTCAAGTCGCACTTCTTTACCCTCTTGTTGTAGAACAAAGCTATTCGTTGTTGGTAAGTAGCATTCCTGATCGCTGCTTCTTCTCTAACTTCCTCGAGCATGTCTAAATCCAATCTTCTCATTAAGTCGCTGACAGGGGAATTGAAATTCAGTACTCTGTGTGTCGGAAGACCCAACTCGGCAGGTATAACGGCTTCACTTCCAAATGCCAGCATATATGGAGATTCCCCTGTTGCTGCTCGGGGAGTAGTTCGGTAAGCCCATAGTACTGATGGTAGCTCGTTGATTCAATTTGCTTTCGCGTCATTCAGTTTTTTCTTCAAGCCATTCAGTAGCGTTCTGTTTGTTACTTCAGTTTGTCCATTGCTTTGGGGATGGCCTGGTGCCGAGTGGATCTTCAAGATATTTGACTGATGACAATAGGCAGCGAACTCCTCGTTGTCAAATTGTGTTCCATGGTCGGTAATGAATGCATGGGGAAGACTATATCTACAGATGACATTTTTCCAAATAAATTGATACACCTTCTCGTACGTCATGTCGACAAGAGGCTCGGCTTCTACCCACTTAGTAAAATAATCCACTGCGACGACGAGATATTTAAATCTTCCTCTGGCTGTTGGGAGTGGTCCGACCAAGTCAATTCCCCACATGGCAAATGGCCAAGGGGAAGTAATGGATGTCAACAACGCTTGGGGAGTTCTTCGAATGGAGGAAAAACGCTAACACTTGTCACATTTCTTAGCGTAGGCTATACAATCAGCCCTCATCGTTGGCCAATAGTATCCTTGCATCATCATCCTTTGCAAAAGAGTCCGACCTGCTACATGGGCTCCACAGGACCCTTCATGGATCTCTTCAATCAAGTCTTTCACCTCGGTGGGATGCACACATCTTTGCAAACCTGCTATAATTCCTCGTCTGTACAGAATACCATTATTCAGTACATAACGAGCAACTTTAAACTTCAGTTTTTTGGCTGCAAGTTTGTCAGTTGGTAATTCCCCCTCCTCAATATATGCCCTGATGGAATCCATCCAGGATGGTCCTAAATCAAGGGTAATAAAGTTCATCGTCAGATCTTCATCTATACTCCGACCAGCTAAAACTTCAATTGGAATTGTTCTTCGTAGCTCGGTACGAGTAGCTGATGCTAATCGATCTAAGGCGTCTGCTCTCGCATTCTCCATTCTTGGTATTCTAACCAGCTGAATAACATCAAATTTCGACACCAGTTCCTTTGCCTTTGCATGATATCTGATCATTAATTCTCCTTTGGCTGCATATACTCCCATCATTTGATTTATGACCAATTGCGAGTCACTGAAGACAATAATTTGTTCTGCCCCCATGGTTTTTACCAAACTAAGACCTGCAATCATGGCTTCATATTCAGCCTCATTATTCGAAGCTTTGAATTGGAAACGTACGGCGTATTCCATGTCGACCTCGTCTGGACTGTTCAAAACTATCCCCGCGCCACATCCTGTAGTACAAAACGAACCATCCACATATAGACTCCATATAGGTAACTCGTCTTCAAATTTCTGATCTGACAGAGTTCCTCGGTGGAAAATTTGTTGCTTCCTTTCACCATCTCCTGATATTTCTTGTTGTTCGTCGATCATCTTTTCTTGCCCTTTTACTAACCTAAGCTGGTCTGGGCTTGAATTTGATGATTCTGTAACATCTAATTGCCCTTTTACCAAGCTAAGTTGGTCTGGGCTTGCATTTGATGATCATGTAACATCCACAGGTTGATCAGTGAGCAACTTTTGCTCCTCGGGGGTATCAGGATAGGTAAACTCTGCTATAAAATCTGCTACCGCTTGCCCTTTTAGCGATGATCTGGGTTCATAAACTATATCATATTCACCAAGTTCTATTGCCCAGCACATCAATCTTCCTGATTTTTCTGGTTTATGAAGGGCTTGCCTCAATGGCATATCAGTATATACTACTATAGTATGAGCCTGGAAGTATGGCTTCATTCTTCTACTTGCCTCGATAAATGCTAGTGCCAATTTTTCCAGCTTTGGATATTTGATCTCTACTCCTCTGAAGGCCTTACTTGTGTAGTAGATCGGTTTTTGTACTCCATTCTCCATTCTTATCAATGCCGACCTAACTGCATTCTCTGACACTGCCAGATACAAGTACAATTTTTCTCCCATCACTGGCCTGGACAATAGTGGAGGTGCTCCCAGATATTTCTTCAAGTCTTGAAAAGCTTTCTCACATTCATCATTCCACTCAAAAGTCTTTCGAAGCGTTTTGAAGAATGGGAGACATCTATCAGTTTCTCGCGATACAAATCTGTTGAGTGCTGCTACTCGTCCTGTAAGACTTTGCACTTCTTTCTTCGTCGTTGGGGATCTCAGCCCCAACAGAGATTTGATATTTTCAGGGTTTGCTTCAATGCCTCGTTGATTGACAATGTACCCGAGAAACATGCCTTATCGTACTCCGAATATGCACTTCGTCGCGTTCAGCTTCATTTGATATTTATCCAACTGATCAAAGGTTTGGCCTAAGTCAAGTAGATGATCGACAACTTTCTTGCTCTTTGTCAGCATATTGTCAACATAGACTTCCATATTGCAACTGATTTGTTCTGCAAACACTTTGTTCATCAGCCGCTGATATGTTGCACCTACATTTTTCAAACCAAAAGGCATAACATTATAATAATAAGTTCCCCTAGGGGTAATTAAAGAAGTACGCTCCCTGTCTTCAGGTTTCATTTTAATCTGATTGTAACCAGAATAAGCATCCATGAAGCTCAGCAGCTCGTGTCCCGAGGTAGCATCCACTAGTTGATCAATTCGGGGCAGCGGAAAGTGATCCTTTGGGCATGCTTTGTTGAGGTCGGTGAAGTCTACACACATCCTCCATTTATTGTTCTTCTTTTTCACCATCACCACATTTGCTAACCAGTCTGGATATTTAACATCTTCAATAAAGCAAGCTTTCTGGAGCTTCTCGACTTCCTCCTGTATAGCTTGATTCTTCTCGGGACTGAATACTCTTCTTCCCTGCTTCACAGGCTTGATCTCCTTATTCACATTGAGTTCGTGACATAAGAAATTTGGGTCTATCCCGGGCATATCCTCATGATTCCATGCAAAAGTTTGCTTTCTGCTTCTTAGGAAAGTTATCAATTCCTGTTTTAGTGAGGCTTCCAACGACGAACCTACTTGAGTAGTTCGTTCAGGGTGCTCGTCGTTCAGAATGATGTTTTCAGTAGCTTCCACCACTTGACCCTTCACGAGTTGCGACTCATCTCTAGGATCTAATGTTTCAATTTCTGCACCTTCCTCCACTTGATAGGTAGTAGTCTTTTTCCTTGATTCCTCCAGTTCCTCTTGCTCGACGGATGAATAATAGCATTCCCGAGCTACTTTCTGATCACCTTTCACAACTCCTACTCCAAAATTTGTTGGAAATTTTAGGCATTGATGTACCGTAGATGGTACAGCCTCAAACTTCTTCAATCCTGCTCTTCCCATGATGATATTGTATGCTGATTGAACATTCTTATCCATCACGAAGAAGCGTATTCTTTCTGTTCGACAAGTAGGCCATGTACCAATGAATTTATCCAACTTGATCATCCCAAGTGGAAAAACTTTCTCACCAGAAAAACGCAGGAGGGGTCTGTGATAAGGCTCCAGTTGAGATAGTTTTAGATTTAAACTGTCGAAGCACGAGTAGAACATGATGTCTGCCGAGCTACCATTATCTACCAGTACTCTTGAAATCATCACTTCCTTCATCCTCATTTTGATCACCAATAGGTCATCATGAGGATATAGAACACCTGCGAGGTCGTTCTTTGAGAAACCAATGACCAATTTCTCTTTGTTTACCTTTCTAGGGCGATCCTCCTCAGCTAGATTTATTCGTTGAATGTATGAGCAAGCTTGAGCCTCATAGAGGTAAGCTTTTCTCTCTGCAGTAAGGGCTCCTCCTCCTGCATCTCCACCTGTAATAACATTACAATCAAACACTACACCAAAATGGGCAAATTGTCACCTTTCAGCCGGCCAGCCTTGTCAAGGTCATTGACCGTGACAAAAAACACGCGTTTTATGTCACGGTCATTGACCTTGACACGACCGTGACAACTAATTGTCACGGTCAATGACCGTGACAATAATTTAAATACTTGTCACGGTCAAAGACCTTGACACGATCATGACAATATTTACAGCTAAAACCCTACCCCCTTCTTTTTTCCCTACCGCCGTTCCCTCCCTCTCTCTCTCTCTCTCTCTACTTTCAGGTCGATTTTCTCTCTCTCTCTCTCTCTTCCATTTATATATATATATTTGTGTGTATTTTTATGTGTGTATGTGTATATATATGTGTGTATGTGTGTGCGTGTGGGGGGGGTGGGGCAGGGTGGGGGCAGGGCGGTGTGTGTGTGTGTGTGTGTGTGGTGGTGTGTGGTGGGGCAGGGGGTGGTGGAGGGGGGCAGGGGGTGGGGGTGGGTGTGTGTGTGTGTGGTGGTGTGTGGTGGGGGAGGAGTGGTGGAGGGGGGCAGGGGGTGGGGTGGGGTGTGTGTGTGTGTGTGCGCGCGCGTAGGTGCGTAGGTGTGCATGTGTGTGTGGCGGGGGGAGGGGGCAGGGGGTGGGGGTGGGGCACCCATTTAATAACTTTTTAAATATTTGGAAAAAACATAATATTACAAAATTGAAACGAAATGGTATTGACGGAGCTTACACATACGTTATGTATTGTGCTCTTACATTGAAAATTATTAGATAGAAAAAGAAAAATATAAATTGAGATAACCTTAGAATCTAATTAGGCTAAAAATATAATGGCATGAACTAACATATATACACAACACTAAAAGTAGACATCAATTTTATAAATAATTGATAATAGTTGGATAATAATTGGATAATAAATATCGGGAGTGGGTGGGGGTGGGGGTGGGGGTGGGTGGGGTTTTGAATATTATTTACATTTATTTTTTTGGATATTATATACATTCAAAATAAATAATTGATAATAGTTGGATAATAATTGGATAATAATTGATATTTTCATTCAAAATAAACATTTCATTCAAAAATATTGGATAATAATTGATATTTTCATTTAAATTGATAAAAATTTTATTCATGAAATTAATTCAATTAGGTAAAATCCTAGATAATTTTTTAACAGAATTTGATAATATTATATAAAGTTTAGTAAATTCACAAAATGTTGCCAATTGTATGTTTTTAGGAATATCATTAGTTAGAATCCATATACATGCATGTTGTTAGAAAGTCTTAAATTTAATTCTCACTTTAATTTGTAGAATCTCTGTACTTGGTTGGATTTATCCCTTTATGATAATGAAATTTATGCTACAATTATAATTATCTCATGTCATAATTTTATTGATAAACAATATATGTAGTTATCACGGTCGTGGTGGGGGGAGGGGGAGGGGGAGGGGGTGGGGTGGGGTGTGTGTGTGTGTGTGCGTAGGTGCGTAGGTGTGCGTGTGTGTGTGGCGAGGGGAGGGGGGAAGGGGGTGGGGGTGGGGCACCCATTTAATAACTTTTAAAATATTTGAAAAAACATAATATTACAAAATTGAAACGAAATGGTATTGACGGAACTTACACATACGTTATAATATAGACGGAACATTTTTTTATCTGTACTATTAATTCAATTAATTCAATAAGGTAAAACGAAATGTCTCCTTCAGATGTTAAGGCGAAGATGATGATGCTGTTTATGATGATGTCGTCTGGGTTCGGTGGTAGCGGAGGCGATGAGGGCTCCTCCGCCCCTAGGCTGCCCAAATATGGAAAATTTTGGATTACCGTCGAAAACAAGTCGGAGCTATTAGCGAGATCCCTCGAGCTGCTAAAGACGGTCATCGGCCCGGGGTTTTTGAGTTGGAAGGAGGTGCCATATGAGCTCAAGTTAGTTGTTTGGCCGGCACTACAGGTAATATTTCAATTTCAATTTCAATTTCAATTTCAATTTCAATTTCAATTTCAATTTCAATTTCAATTTCAATTTCATATTTATATTTATATTTATATTTATATTTATATTTATATTTATATTTATATTTATATTTATTCGCAACTAACATTGTATTTGTTGGACATGAACAATTCAACTTAGATCCAAAGCTACGCGATTCCGTCTTGGAGCAGTTGAGGGAGCAACACAAGACGTGGAAGAAAAATATGCGGACACGGTACTTTGAAAAAACACGAGAGTCCATTTTACAATGGCGCGGATCCGTCCCGCCCAAGGAGCCGATCTCATTGGCACAATGACAAAAGTTCATTGACAATGAGATCGAGGATCGACAATTGGCATCTCGCCAATCGGGGAGGGAAAATCGGGCTAAAAAGACGGACGTGCACTACTCCGGCCGGACCTCTTACGCTGAGGTGGAGCATAGGATGCAGGTAAGATTTAATTTATCTATAACTACAGAAATATATTATTGGATATTATTTTACTTTGCGGGGCCGATACTAATTTTACTTTACTTTATTTTATTTCAGGGGGTAGGGAGTGGGCCAGGGGGTAAGCCACATAGGCTCGATACTTATGTGGCTCTTCGGACGAAGAAGGGGAAGGACAAGGAGGTGTCCCCGATCGTCGCGGCCACGATTGTAAGTAATCCGACAGTTTAATTATTGTTAATTACGCTATAATTTTTTAGTTTACTTATTTTACTAATCATGTGTTTTTTGTCATTTCAGGCAAAGCTTAAGGAAGTGCATGAGTCGCAGTCTGATGCCGACAAGGCATCTTTGTCCACAGACGCACTCAGCTAAGTGCTTGGCTCTGATCGCAAGGGGAGTACAAGGGGAGTGAGCTCGCGGGTGGCCAAATCTAGGATCATCGGATTGGAGACGAGCGACACCGGGTTGGCTCGAACGGTGGATTCACACGACGCGAAGCTGTCCCGTTTGGAGGCGACGGTCCAAGATATGTACGCATTCATGAAGCGTACGTTGGGTGGAGACCGTAAAGGGAAAGGGAAAGGGAAGGAGAAGGAGAAGGCGGTGGAGGAGGGGGTGCGGGAGGACGAGGCGCAGGATGACGAGGATGTGGACCTCGCTGCTTCATCACCGACACGTTCGTACTTCGACGATCCACTTCCCTATTTGACGCCCTCCAACAGACCATTGTCGACAATTGGTTGGCCGAGCGTGTTCATATTGGACGTATTTGATGGCCAGCGGATAGGGAGGGGGTTGAGGGACCCGAATATCGTCGAGGGTGAATAGTCCATGGACGTGTGCTTCAAGAGATGGAGTCCAGGGTGCTCGTCACGCATGTCATACCCGGGAAGGAGAACTCCCTATTGTGGTTGCGCGAACAATGCGGCACGACGTATATTAGTGGGTGCGTCAATTCGTATGTCGTGTGGCCTACTCACCTCCTCAGTTTTATCCAAGACATGTAGTAACATTATTTTTAAGTTTGTCCATTTTAATTATATTTGGATTATATCGTCATGTATATTATTTTTACTTTGAATATTTGGATTATATCGTCATGAATATATATTTGGATTATCTTTAGTTTGTGTTGGATATATGATGTTTGGAACAGGTACAACGTTGCTATAACAGGTACAAATATACTGCTGGGCAGTGGCGGTGGCCATACTGCCCAGCAGATTTTTTTTAAATTCTGCCCAGAATTGTCACGGTCATTGACCGTGACAATTATGGGCAAGAGGGGTCACGGCTTTGTCACGATTTATAACCGTGACAAACGTGTCACGGTCATTGACCTTGACACGACCGTGAAAAAAAAAGTTGTCTCGCCTTGAAATGTCACGGTCATTGACCTTGACAAGTTGAATTTGTCAAGGTCAATGACCTTGACAAATGGGCAGATTTGGTGTAGTGAAATGACCCAAAGTGTATCGAATATACCTCACGTTCTGGCTGCCTTGGTCTCTTGGAAAGATCGGGGTCGTCTTCTGGATCAACTTCATTGTCTCTTTTCTTGTTCTCCTCTACTCGACGAGGAGATCTAGACCTCTCTCTTGTTCGGTCTCTGTTTTTCCTTTCATTTCTATGATCAACATACTTTGCCAGTTTTCCTCGTCTAATGAGTGTTTCAATCTCATTCTGAAGAGCTATGCAATTTTTGGTCATATGGTCATGATCTTTGTGAAACTCGCAATATTTTGCCTTATTCCTCCTGTCAGGGTCTGCCTTCATTTTCTCTGGCCAGTTTAATTCCTCGTTGTTCTTGATTTCTTTTAGAACATGGTTGATGTCTTTCTTTAAAGGAGTATAATTATCAAATTTCTTCAATACTTCCCATGACGACCTTGTTTTCGAGTGTTTGTCACTACCATTGTTCTTATGCTCTTGCTTCTTAGCTTTATCACTTTCCACCTTGGTTTCTTTGGCATCCATATTCTTCTTCGCAGCCATAGCCTCCTCGGCATTCATAATCTTGGCCGTTTTTCCCATCAGTTCAGACATGGTTCTAGGTGGATCTTTGGCCAAAGTGTAGTACAACTTGTTGGGCAGTAGTCCACTCATCAAGGCGATAATCGCTGTCTTTTCCTCATAATCAATGACTTCGAGCTTCTCGTTATTAAAACGAGTTATATTATCTCTGGTACTCTCACCATCTTTTTGTCTAACACTTAACAAATGCGCCGTTTAACTGGCTTTGCCCCAAAACATAAATTCCCAATGAATAACTCGGCCAGTTGAAAGAAAGTTGAGATCTTTCCCCGAGGAAGATTATTATACCATATTTGAGCAGATCCGGTAAGAGTTCCCGAGAATGCTCTGCATCTCATCTCATCTGGAACAACATAGATGTCGGCTGCAGCCTGGTATTGTTCTATATGAAGGACAGGGTCGGTCTTTCCATCATATTTGGGGGTCACAATAGGTGCTTTGAACTTTGATGGTGTGGGAAAATCTACAATGGCTTGGACAAAAGGTGTTCCTTGAACAAAAGTTCGTTGTAGAGGGTTCTTGGCTTTAGCCATTTCCCCTAATCTATCCTCCAGCCTCTGAATAGAGCCTTTCCACGCATCGTTTCCTTTCTCGGGCCTGTTGGTTCGAGAAACTGATCGCGTTGATGTGGCTTCCTGGGATCTATCTTGACGAGCAGCTGGTCGCGACTGGGCAGATCCTTCCCTTAAGTCTGATGGTCGTCAAAAGCTCCTTGACGCAGCCTTAGGAGGACTTTTGTTCCTCTTAGGACCTAATCGATCAAAAGGAGATACCCTGCTTAACCTTTCTAGCGCACTAGTCCTTTTTGGAGAGAGAGTGATACGTTGTTCAGTATCTGTGGCTCGTACTGACGAAGTTTGTCCAGGTTGATAAGAAAAATCTTCAGACTCCTCAGTACGATATGAATCGGTACGCCTAGTACGCGAAGAAAGTAAACGGGTATTTCTTTGAACACTTCGATGTCTTGAATGGGTCGATACTCCGCCATGAAGGGTTTGTATGAGTTGTCGCATAGTTTCTTGCATGGTTGTCTGGCCCTGGGCCAGATTTGTCATTATTCCAGCCAGATCTGGAACATTTGGCGGGGCAGATGGATTTGGAGAGCTTCCAGCGTTTCGATTGCTAGGTTCTGGATTATCAGCCATTTGTAATGAATTGTTTTTGATGAAAAACGATATTACCAGTCGTTTCCCACAGACGGCGCCAATCTGTTGATGTAAAAAATTAGATTATATCTAATTATTTAATCACAGATAAAATAAAGTGAGACAAAGAAATTTTAAGGTGGTTCAGCCTTATAAGAATGACCTACGTCCACTGTTTCTGTTATTGCTGACTGTTTGGGAATTCTCCATTACCAGTTTTATCCAGAAATTCCGGTCCCCATCCAATGAGGACGATACAATGTATTTATAGCCCTCAGGCTGTACATGTGAAAGGGTAATACATTCAATGCCCCTTAAGCGTATACATCTGTATGATAATAATAAGCATTTAATGCGCAGTCAATCTGTTGGTTATGCTGTTATTAATTCTTTGTTCGAGGTGCAGCTCGGACCGCCTAAGTTGCTCGGTACTCATAAGTTGCTCGGTGTATTAAAGTTCCTCAGAGAACTCTTGTTGGTCGGAGCGTCTGAGTTGATCGGAGAAGTAGAGTTTCTCGTTGTAGTATGGTTCCTCGGAGTCAAGGTGTTGTTCGGAAGTGTTTGTTATTGCCACGCTGATTGCCACGTGTCTTCACTCAATTGAGCCATGTCAGCAGACTAAATTTGGTATCAACAACTATCATTTTTTTTAGAGCGAAAGAGGAGTATGTGAGGTGGTTAAGTCTCCTTCTTATGTGTTTAAAGCGGTTTTCGGGTTACATATCAATGTGGTGAAGTTTGTTGCTGGGTGAGGGCAGATCATTTGCTGGAGGTGATAGAGTGTATAGTGGGGTCCCCTCCTTTTTTTTATTTTAGACTTTCTTTGAGGGCAAAGTTTAAATCTAAAGAGATTTGGGACTTTGTGTTTAAGAGAGTGAAAAGGAGTTTAAGAGGGTGGAAGAAGAGTTATTTGTCTAAATAGGGAGATTAAATATGATAAAGAGTATATCGTAGGGTAAGCCTACATATTTTAGTATCGACCTTGCCTTATTGATATTTGTTTGTAGGTGGTTGAGGAAGATGATACGATATTTATTGTGGCTAGTCAATGAGGAAAACTTCAAGAATAATTCGGTAAGATGGGAGGAGGTGTGTAAGTCAATAAAGGGAGGGGAAGCGTGAGTAAATAGTCTATCTTATTTTAATAAGGCTTTGTTGGGTAAATGGTTGTGGATGTTTTCTTTGGAGGAGCGTCAACTATAGATAAGAGTGGTCATAAGTATACTTGGATTTGGTTTAAATGGATGGGGTCGGGTGTGGGTCATTTTTCATACAAAGTGAGGTTTTGAACGTATATATATAACAGGAGGGTAAGAGAGTTCCTCCATCACACATCCTTTTCAATAGGGAATTATGATAGAGCTAGATTTTGAGGGATATGTGGGTTGGGGAGTGGTCCTTGGAGGAGAGATTCTCGAGACATTATAAAACGATGAGGGAGAATGATGGATTATTAGTGGACAATATTATTAGGGTTGGGGAGAGGGTCGTGTGGAATCCCAAATTTAGGAGGAAATTTTGGGGTTGGGAGTTCCAGAAATTGTTTAAGTGGTTGGGGAATTTAGGAGTCCCTCAAGGAGGTGGGTAAAAATGTTGAGGTAAAGGAATATAGATGGTGAATTTTCAGTGCGAGACTATTACTTATTGTTGATGGGAGAATGTGGAGGTGAGTTACCGTGGAGGTTTATTTGGCGCGTTGGGGCATCACTTTTCTATAACAACAAGAAAACATGGTATTTTAACAATGACAGGCTTACAAAAGAGGGGTAGACGGATGGTGAATCGGTATTAATTGAGTAAAAGAGCAGAGGAGACAATAAATTTCTTATATATTATTGGATAATGATGGTTTTGTGTGAGATTTTTTTCCGTATTTCAGTGATGATTGAGTCATTCTCGGGTAAGTAGAGGAGACACTGTCAGCATAGCGCCCCCCGTGGTAAGGGAGCGTAGTTCATAAGTTGTGGAAATTGGTTCCCTTATGCATCTTTTAGATATTTCACTTCATTTTGTCTTGAAGAGGATTTTACGACATCTCTTCCACCTTTTTTTATTTTTTGGAGGAGTTTGAGATGGCGCGTAGTTTTTCATGGTTTCGGGAGTTATTGTATCCCCACCCTTTTGTTATTCATTTTTTATTATGGGTTTTGTATACACCCATATATGATTTTTCACCTCTTTAGACGAGTTTTTTTATGACATCGTATTTACTTATAAAAAATACAAATTTGTGTGCATGAAAGGTTACCCTTCGTTGACACAGTAATGCGCTTTAAACACATTCGTCACTGTGTGGAGACCACATGATTATCACAATTTAATTAACTAAATTAAAACTATTTGGGATTTCTAAACATTAAGGGTCCATTTGGCAGCCCAATTCCAACCCATGGAATTAGAATTGGAAGGCTAATTTCAATTCCGTGGAATTAAAATTGGCCTTCGAATTCCATTTCCATAGCTTGGAATTGCGTTGTCAAACGGACCTTAAGTATATCAACAGTTGTTCCCACATCGAACGATGTAAAGACTATCCTATTGTATTAAAGCGGGTTGATCCTTTAATCAGTATAAAGGCTTGTGTAAGACCCAAGTAATTAAGTTGAGAATAATATTAATGACTAGTTGTGGGTCTGGTAATCAAACATTGGTATTAGAGCCAATGATTTTGATTGGGACAATCAATGGGTGGCACCCATGTTTCATGTCAAGTGTTCCATGTAGTTAATCCAAGGTTAGTAGGCTTTAGGTGATAGATAGCACACTTAAGATGGAGTCGTAGTGCACCAAAATTGAATGATTATAATATTGCGGTGTTGTCAAACATTCAAAGAGAATTACGATTGATCTAAGGTGGACTTGTCAGACATTCAAAGAGAATTACGATTGATCCAAGGTGGACTGCTAAACATCATGTATATCAAAAAATTGTCTCACATCAAAATACGTAGATTCCAACACATTGTACTTACGTGTGTTGGACCCTTTGACTATATCATGTAGACCTTTTGAGTTAAAGCGATACAGTTGAACTAGGTTCAAATAGTTAAGTTGTAGACTATAGTAGTGGCTACTTGTGGGTCTGGACGCAACAGGGTAAAAACGAATAGATTATGTAATTTTAGGACTTCAAATAATATTGATTATGGATATAGGACAACAAATATTTCGTTTTCATTTCTAGTCCCTATTTTCAAATTAAAGGGACACGTGGCATGCTGTGATTGGTTGACATTTTATGAATATGGGCCGCGCCATCGGCTTTATTCAAAAATAGGGACTAAAACCACAAATAAAATGTTTCCTATTTCCAAAATACATATTACAATAGGTCCTAAATTTACAAAGCCCTCCCCCCCCCCCCCCCCCCCCCCCAAAAAAAAAAAAAAAAAAAAACCCTCAAAAAGCATCTTCAATGATGGTCATAATTTTATTTTATTGTAAATCCTATGCGCAAAGTATGTTATACACAAAAATTACTTTAGTTTGTAAAAAATGAAAAGACCAATGAGATACAAACGCATACTTGTTATTTGAAAAAAAAATATTGAGTATGCATCTAGTTTGATAGATACAACATTTTAATGTTTTAGAAGATAAAGAAAGATTATGTGGCGATATAGAATCAAAATGCACTTTACACCCTCAATATTTACTTTGTTAAGTTGTCATTGACTTTCACACCCCCGTTGGACTAAAATAATATAATACCTAATTTAAATTGTTCGTTAAACTCAAATTTACACAAATGTTGGAGAAGCTCTAAATTGTTATTAACTCTAATTTTTTTTCTTTCTACAAGTTTTAGGTAGGTAAAAGACTTACATGCAGAGTTTGGTGAATGAGATAGAGGAAAAACTTAGGGTTCGTTTGGTTCGTCGTGAAATACTTTTCACCGTGTTAAAAGTAAAAGGTGAATTATTAGTTTAGTGATTTCGTTTTCACCATTTTCGTTTGGATGATCGAGTTTTCACAAGGTGGAAATTTTAACTTTTTCACCATTTGTTGTTTGGATGGTCAAGATGAATAAGGTGAAAAAATAAAATGATCATATTACTCCATACTTCAAATGCACACAAAAATAATTATATTTAACTATTTGATTTTCATCACACAAGTGTCAATGGCCATTAAAAAATATTCATTTACCTCAAACTCAAATTTGACACAATTCCCCACACACCCACATAAATAGTCATATTTGGCTACGCAAACAAATAAGTATAAAAAGACAGTCCCAACTAAAGAAAACAGTCATAATTTAAAAAAAAAACAGTCCCATTTAAAAAAAAAAGTCCCAACTATAAAAACATTAGTCCACAATTAAAAAAAATAGTTCTCAATGAAAAACCAGTCCCAATTAAAAAAAAGCAATTCCCAATTAAAAAAAAACAATCTTCAACATTGAAAAAAACAACCCCAATTAAAAAAAAAAAATCACAATTAAAAAAAAATAGTGTCCCAACTGTGGAAAAAAAAGTGTCTCAATTAAAAGAATTTAAAAAAAAACAGTTCCCAACTATGAAACCGTTCCAATTTGTAAAAAAAAATCCGAACACATTACCTTGCATAAAAAAATATTCATTTATTATATTATTATTTTTTTTTTTTAATCTAATTTTTTTATGGGAATAGTTATTCCCACATCCTCCATGTCATTCCCCACACCCTTTGGATAATAAATGACAATTGTGCCCTTAGATTTATAAAATCTAAATGTCCAATTTTTTCACCTCCAACTAAAATAAATACATTTGATAAAATCTTATCTATTTTTTTTATTAAAAAACTGTATATAAAACGTAAAATTTGTTTTTCTTAAGAAAACGTTTTCTTAAAAAAATGTTTTTTTTTGTTTACAAATTTTATTTTTGGTTAAAAACTGTTTTTTATACTATTTTAAAATTAACCTTTTTACTATTTAAAAAAAATATGGTTCGCGGCAGCGGTAAGTATAGGTGATCCGACCACTTATACATATCGCTGGCGCGAAACATTTTTCCTAATATGTTGGTCCACCCCAGCGGTATGTATAGGTGATCAGATTGCCTATACATACCGCTAACGAGGACCAATTTTTTATATAGTAAAAGGATAATTTTTAAAATAGTAAAAGAAACAGTTTTTAACTGAAAAAATAATTGACGAAACAGTTTTTTAAATAAATAAAAGAAATAGTTTTTAACTAGAAATGGTAAAAGGAATGTCCATTTTTTAAAATAAACAACGAAACAATTTTATCAACGTCAATTTAAATAAAAAATTAATAATTTTTTTATATAAATAACACAATATTTTTTAAATGAAAAAGTAAATTTCATAAATTTTATATTTTCAGAATATTAAAATTTTAATTTTCTAGAATATTACGATTTTTATTTTCAAAATATTATGTTTTTTTTAAATAATAGATTTTTGAGCAAAAGATTATATTTGTTCAAATCATATATGAATAGAGTGTCTTTTGATCTTTCAGTGTTTAAATATTGAAAAGGGTGTGGGGGAAGACGTAGGGAGTGTAGAAATAGCTATTCCATTTTTTATTTATTTTTCAATTTTTTTAATTTTTTTTAAATAAAAAATAAATTAAAAATGAATTGAAAAAAAATATTTTAGAAAAAATGAATATTTAATGTTCTTGTTAATTGAGAGGGAGAAATGAATGTGTGATAGTTGTAAGTGGAAAATAAGAAAGGGTAGTCCGGTAATAAGATAAATTCCATTGTTTTCACATGTTAAATTATTCATTTTACCCATGGTTTAAAATGGTTAAAGTTTCACCTCATTTTTCACCATATTCATTTTATTTCACCATGTTAAATGTCCAACCAAACACATATTTTACCTAAGTGAATTATTTTTTAACGCGGTAAAAAATATTTCAGCACGAACCAAACAGACCCTTAAAAACAAAAATTGTTACCTTTGTATCTTTGGGAGCATAAATGAGAAATAAAATGACGTAAATCAATTGCAGGACAGCACCAACTCCATTGACTGTAACAACAAGCAAACCTCCTGGCTTAAGCAGCCCGTAGAAAGTCCACAAACATGTGCTCAATAACGTAGTTATATATGGATCCCCTTTGTAATTCTCTGTTGATTTTTTCTTTACCACCCGCTTAAACGTTCCTCTGAGATACCAAAAGATATCTATATCACTTCTTTAGTTGGTAAATTATAAGGCAGAATTAATGAGGCATGCTATGATATATTTGGTCATACATCTATCACAATTAAATTATTGATATGTATATTTTTGTCCTGATAACTGAAAGCCTTTGCATAAAATAAGAAAAATGATCCATCTTCAAATTGATTGCAAAAGATATGAGGAAAGACAATTTTTTTGACATAATCCACAGTTAATACTTGCTGTTTATTTACTAGTTTTTTACAAGCCCGCGATTTTCTTGACTATTGGGCTTAATTTTTAAGAAGTATATATCATCCACGTAGAGAATTTGTCAGAAGCTTATAAGGTTGTGAGGCCCAACTCCTTTATGCATTTTGTGTGAAGCCCAATACGGTTGTTTGATAAAATAACTCTTTTCAATAATTATATTTTATAACAGGAGACTCACACTTGTAATAAAATATTATTATATTTGATAATTTGGATGAGATAATATAACTTCGTTTTATTGTTTTTTAGTAACACTTTAGTCGGGTCGTATTAAAAGGAATGGACCACGTTCTAAACCGTTACGTTATTAGACGGCACAATCAAACTTTTAACTGTGACATTCCTACAAAATAAAATAACGATGAAAACATGGGTTTCTAGCCGAATTTCATCTTAACAATAATGATATGAAAAGATTCATAAACTATAAGACTAGTGTGGATTTTTCGAAATCCCCCCAAAGCCAAGCCTGAATATAGATTCAGTTGAATTGTGAAGTTGGCTATGGTTGAAGGGGAATATAGGATATAGCTATCATTTTCTTACTGTAATAGGTTGTACTTACATCGGAGAAGCAAACATGAGAATGGATATTACATTTCCTTGAGCAAACAAAACAAAAGTAACATTAGATGTTGAACAAAACATGTTATAGTAATGAATTATAAAAAACAGATGGAAGATTCATGGTTTTGAAAAACAAAATAATGTCAAAAGTAGTAAACTAACCGATGATGCCGAGGATGAAGCTTAAGCTAGCCATGGATGGTGTGAGAGGTTGAAGATGGATAAGAGTAGGGTGTAGGGGAGGGTAGTTGTGGTGGATTTCTAGTTTATAGAGTAAAGTTGGGTAATGCTTTAAATGTGATGTCGGTACATAGTGGCATCTGTCACGTTATCTTGTACAAGTAAATTTGACAATGTCATGTACACCAGCTTTTGCTGTTGTGTGTCATGGCTTTTTTGAGGGGATACATGTCCTCTTTTATGTGTTAGGCCATCTTCATAATATCTCTCCAAATTTGCTCATTTGAAATGTTAATACGCATTTTTTATCCCTTCAAAATATTTGATTTGCTCCCTCAAAGTAGTTTTGCCGTGCTCGCAAAAATCCCGCGGCATTCCAATTGCCGAGGGAACAATTTTTTTTATATGTGAAACGGCTTGTTTTTGGGTCCAACGACTTTTTTTTCGATTCTAACGGCTATTTTTTTAAGTTTCCTATAAATAATAACATAAATTGCAACAAATCTCAATGTGAATTTTTTATAGTGCGTGCAATCAAATCTCATATATAGTGAGAGTACCCAAATTAAAATTATTGTTGGAATAAAGACAATCTTATCCATTTAATTTTTCTGTCACAAATACGACAACCTGGTTCTATGTGACAGAATGTTTTACAAATTAGATTAAATCCAATTTTACCTTAAATATTAGGTGATTAATTTAAATGCGGAATATGTAAAATAATCACATGAGACCAAGTCGTACGGGAAAAAAACCCTCTAATGAAAAAAATCTCAGACCGAAATACAAATAAAAATTAACAACTTATAATCAGAAAATGAGGTAACTAACTGTTCATTAACTCACATTATATCTTTCATAAAAGGCACCAACAGCGGGAGATAGCTACACAATCGCGAATGATTTTTCCATTAACCAATATCTTCAAATCTTTGCCACAAAATCAAAATCTCTTTTTTCAAGTTGAAGATGAACTTTGTTGAGAAATCACCAAATGCTTGGGTACCACTCTCTAGGATGTGAGTTTTCAAATGATTTTGAAAGCGTTGAAAAAAACTTTGGCTGCTTGTTCAAACCCAAAATATATTTTCGAGATATTCTTACAAGTTTCTCTTGTTCAGAAATAAAGGTGTACGTTTTTTTTAACTTAAATAGGACTTATGGTCAAAGTTTGAAAACAAACATCTCAAAAATGTAATGAGAGAAATGAAGAATAATACTATTATTTTAATCTAAAAAACTTCTTTGTTTTAAAATCCTCTTGATCAAATATCTTTTTCACTTTAACAGAATCTTTTATATTTTTGCTCTCTAGAGTTTTTACAAAGATGATAAGAATGTGGCAACTCTCTCCATATATATTTAGTTTCTCCACATGTATGGTTCACCACAAGTAGTACAAGTGGAAAGGGTGACCTTATCACTAAAATTTTACACTCAAGTGTTTAAGCAAGAATATATACGGTTGTAAAAACATATTTCACAGGTTCGCAAAAAAAAATTAAAAGATCTTTTGAAAAGATCACTATACGGATAAAAGTTTGTGGCTTGTGAATCATTATCATGGTCATGACAAAGGCCTTCTCTTACGCGAACCATCCACGAGAAGGGATGTCAAGAAAGATGTACATGAATTCTAAAAGAAACTCTCGAAATCTCTACGACCAACGGATAGACTTCATGGACACAGGGAGATGCGATCAAGTCACGAGGGTTCCCATAAGTTCGGTTAGGGCAAACCACTATGTAATTTTTGAACCTTCATAAAAAAATACAAACGATATATTTATTCCATGATCCATTTAGAAATATTTTATCATTGCATTCTTTTATCAGTAATATCAAATCCATATCAAAGCACAAACACACATAAAATAATATCCCAATTATAAAATACTTAATTTGAGTATTACAAAAGAGCAAGTCTACTAAGTCCCTTATTTCAACCTAAGTGGCATTTCATTGAGTGTAATCATATATGATGTCGAGTTGAGCTTTGATGACGCTTTTCAGTGAATGTGATTTTACATGACGCTTTGTCGGAATGACCTCAATGATAAGATATTAAAGTATATATTGTTTTGTGTTATGGAATATGAAAATCCAAGCACGAGGGGGTAAATGATTATATAAATACTCTGATAACTTTTATTTTGCATTTATTATTTGTGAAATTTTATATACTCCCTTGTATTCTACAATGTCTTCTTGATCTAATGATTTTCTCGATAAATTTCTCGATAAGTTCGATGGTGATGAACAAATTCTTTTTAATGGGGACTACGATTCCCCAACTTTTATATATCAAGACGCAACAATAACGATCGTGTTGACATGGTTATATATCTAGGGAAAAGGTCATTGATAGAGAGGGGGAAGGAGAACATCGACGTTTGATTAATATTATTTTGATGCGTCCCCGATGTATGGTGCCGATATATTTCAGCGTCGTTTCCATATGTAGAGCTCATTGTTGCTACAATTCTTTGTGGGGATATGTTCTTATGATGAACTTTTGTAAGGAAGACAGATGCACGCGGAAAATGGAGTTTTTTTTATGACCATAAAATGAGCATGACTCTGAACGCTTAGGAATGGATGCTCTATCGATTCAATTGATAAGTATGTACGAATTACATAGAGCACTTTCATTGAGGTGCTGAATAGATTCTGCGACAATATCTATCTATCTATCTATCTATATATATATGTATATAGTATTACTCTTGTGCGAACTGTCCCGTATTTAATAGTGCAGAGTGAACATGTGTCACCTGGTGGTGAGCCCGGAAAAGAGAGAGATAGCGCCTATAATTTAACTAATAATTTATGGGCTTATCGCCAGATGACACGTCCGATCTGCACTGTTTAAATGCGAGACAGTCCGCACAAGAGCATTATATATATATATATATATATATATATATATATATATATATAGAGAGAGAGAGAGAGAGAGGATCAAGTGTGGTCTTATTTTGAGGATCAAATGTAATCTCAGTTTGAGGTCCCAGAATGAGGTCAATTTTTTAAAATAGTAAAAAAATATATTTTCTGGCTGATTTTTTTTATGGTTTTTAAACATGTCAGTAGGACCATAAAAAAATAATCAGCTCAAAATGATTTTTTTGCTATTTTCAAAAAATCGGTCAAACTATGCCAGTTATTAAGTTGTTTTTATACTGCTAAAAATTGACAAAGTTTGACCCATTTTTTTTAAAATAGAAAAAAAAAATCATTTTTAGCTGATTTTTTTATATGGCCCAACTGAAATGTTTAAAAATTATTAAAAAAATCAGCCCAAATTTTGTTTTTTTACTATTTTAAAAAAATTGGACCTCATTCAAGGACCTCAAACTGGGGGACCTCATGAGATTCTCTCTCTCTCTCTCTCACGAGAGAGAGAGTGACTCATATACATAATGTTTCCTACATCACACATACATCATACTTAGTTCAAGGCCCTAAAAATATATTTTTTTTAATTTTTTTATTTTACTCATGGAGTTAACCTTCCAATCAACACATGATTAAAAATTAGGTCAAAATATAATTTATAACTATTTTTTAAAAATTCAACAAAAAACTGCTTAAAATACTTTGTTTATAAGGATATGCACCGACATTTTTTTAAATAGTAAGGAATTCATATATACATACCTCATGAAAACTATTTTTTTAAATAGAAAATAATTGAAGTTTTGATAAAGCTTTTTGTAGATGATCTCCTCACAATGGAGATCATCTACAAAAAAAATTCAATGGCTATCTATTTTATAATAATGATATGAAAAAATGATGAATACATGCATTTTTGGCAGTTGAAACTTTTGACAATCATCTCATGCGCTTTTAGATATAATTTTCTGATAAGTATTTTTGTAGATAATCTCCTCTTTATAGAGATAGTCTCCAAAAAATATTATCACAAAATTTATTTTTTTATTATTTAAAAAAAATGATCAGCACGTGTATATATACACACAACAGTGCTCCTATACATACTTTCCGTATTTGTTTATTTTCGGACTGTTATCGTGGCATTCTATTATGTGATCTGTGTTGTGTTTTGAGTTAATTAAGGAGATTCCTCTCACGCCTTTTTTTCCTCCCTCACGTCTATTCATTTCTTTATTATGCTCCTCTTCTCTCATTAATTCTCACCACACTCTTTTACACTATTTAAAGGTACTAAACACAATATGCTAGTATTTCTAGTTTAATATTTTTTATAGTTAGTGGAAAAAGGATCCTTTGTAATTTGGTATTCATTAATTTTTAATTTATTGAAAATCTGTTTTTTTAAGTTGAAAATCTGTTTTTTTTTTTAATTATAAATTTGCCTTTTACTTATTGGAAATTTGTTTTTATTAATTGAAAATTTGTTTTTTCTTTCTAAAGTTGGAAATTTGTTTTTTTTTATTATTCAAAATCTATTTTAAAATATTTAATAAAATTTGTACCAAATATGAAGATGAATACGATGATGAAGATGTTTAGACAAAATTTTATTATTTGTACTTTTTTTTTGGTACAATTATTTTGCTCACTCAACTTAGTATGCTTGGAATTTTTTTGTTTACAACAATTCACATTCAAGTTTTTTTTTTTTAATTCTGAACGTGATATTTTCGGAGCAGGCATATGAGTCACATTTTTTTAGAGTCCTTCTACACCAACTCATGATTTTCATGTGTCAGCCGCGACACACGGGCATGACGTGTCGCGACTTGTTAGTGCCGCTGGCGCGGACTCACATTCATAAGACAGTAACATTTAATTATTATTTTTTAATTCTGAATGCGATAATTTCAAAATAGGCCTATGAATCACATTTAATATTTTTTTAAAATCTAAATATGGTATTTTTTTTTTTTAATTCTGAACGTGATATTTTCGGAGCAGGCATATGAGTCACATTTTTTTAGAGTCCTTCTACACCGACTCATGATTTTCATGTGTCAGCCGTGACACGCAGACATGACGTGTCTTGATTTGTTAGTGCTGCTAGCGCGGACCCACATTCATAAAATAATAACATTTAATTATTATTTTTTTAATTCTGAATGTGATCATTTCAAAATAGGCATATGAATCACATTTAATATTTTTTTAAAATCTAATTATGATATTTTCGGAATAGACATATAAAAGATTCGCTTTTAAACGTTCTTTATTGACTTAGTCATTTATTTTATCAAAAGATCAAAAAGTAGAAATTGGTCTCATAAACATATTGAGTACTGCTGCTTTGACAAGTGCCTACTCTATTTCACATCATTGGTCACACTTATAAAGAGAGAGGAGAGAGATAACATGTTCCATTATATTAGGAGAAAGTTGAGATAGTAACTAACATATGTGGAGTCCGCACATAAATATAATACGGTAATACCGTATGAGAGCAAGTTTGTATATATATATATATATATATATATATATATATATATATATATATATATATATATATATACGCATGCACGCAAGTACAAACACTCACACTCTCATATACGCATATGCAAGAAGGCGTTTAAGTTTTCCCTCGACATGAAAAACTCATATTCTTTACACAGTTAAAAAATGGTTAGTGAATGACTAAAATAGAGTCCTCAAAACCAAAGTCGATTTCGATAAAAATCAAATCTTTTTCCATACACCAACAAAAGTCTCACTCTATCTCCTCTCGCTTCTCGTTGTCACACAGACGCAACAAAAAATCAATCCACGCCTCTTTAGGTGTATGGAGATGTAGCTATTATTTCTATTTTGATTTCAATCGAAAAAGGCAATTTGGGGGATTTCTTATCTACTCACCAAAGAATTGGCTTCCATTTAAAATCTCATGTGCAAGGCACGTTATAGTTATAACTAACGGACGAATAACTAAAAATATATCAAATCCAAATTAAATTAAAAATATTAAAGTTAAATCGGGTCAAGTAGGGATACTTTAACAAACCCAAATTCTTTGTTTGTCATTAGAGAGTAATGGGTAGATACTACGATTATAAGATTGCGATTCTTGGGTAGGTTTAATTGTTATGCGTGACATTTCATATTATGGGCTTACTAGCTTGCAAGCCACGCGTTGAGTGGCCGTAAAAGTATATTTTTTGAAGATTCACATTGTGAAAGAGAATATAGTTAAGATATGCAAAAACATGAATATCAAAATAAAAAAAAATATTAAAGAGATAATAAAATACACTAATATACTAAATATTTAAGAGATAACATTCAATATGAAGAGAAAAATTTTCTTTACTACCCACACAATATTTTGACTTTTTATGATTTCAGTTCAAATGCTAATATTACATGGGTATTTATAGGATCTCTAAAATGTATCTATCCAAATATATGTATCTATTACATTTCATGTAAACATATCTCATTTAGACTTCTATACATGTTCCTCATAATATATGAGCCAACTAAATGTATGTATTGAACAAGTACGAACGTGTCTACATTAATCTAAAAAATTCAATGACTAATGCTTTGTACACATGGCGATATCAAAATGTGAGAAATGTCATATCAAAGTTAAGCTGGCAATTTTATATATTTTTATAGATTCAAAGTATTAGCTAGATTTAATTAAATTATTTAATTATTGTTGATGTAAAAAATTAGATTATATCTAGTTTTTCAATCACAGATAAAATAAATAAGACAAAAGAATTTTTAAAGTGGTTCAGCCTTAAAAGTATGGCCTACGTCCACTGTTTTTGTTATTGTTGACTGTTTGGAAATTCTCGATAACAGGTTTTTTACCAAGAAATTTCGAGTCCCCTTACAATGAGGATGATACAATGTATTTATAGCCCTCAGGCTGTACATGTGAAAGGGTAATACATAGCTATCCGATATGCGTATACATCTGTATGATAATAATTAGCATTTAATGCGCATTTAATCCTCTTAATTGTTTGGAAATTAATGCTCTGATCGAGGTGCAGCTCGGACCACCTAAGCTGCTCGGACCGCCTAAGTATCTCGGTATCCATGAGTTGCTCGGTACAGTAAAGTTCCTCGGAGAGCACCTACTGCTCGGAGTATCTGAGTTGGTCGGGAAAGTTGAGTTCTTCGAAGTCAATGTGTTGTTCAGAAATGTTTGTTAGTGCTATGTAGATTGCCACGTGTCTCCACTTAATTGAGCCATGTCAGCGGACTAAATTTGGTATCAACAGAAGCCCCCAATGTTTCACAGTTCGAGATTGAGGAGTGTCGAACATTTTTCTCAAAATATGACGAGATTAAATAGTCATCCTGAATTTTAGGAGTGTTTTCTTTGTATTTATTTTTCTTTTCGAATTCATAGAATCAGACTTTTCGAATTTTTCTAACTGCTTCGATCTCCGCGCCCTTTTTATCTTTTTAGCCGCCGGTAGCACAAACGTCTCTCTTTGTAATCATTATTTTTACCCCTTCCCAAGGTAAGGTATTTAAACGTTGGAGAAAATCATATCGTCTCTTCACTTTTTCAAATCTGTATCTTTGAATTCTCTATTTCTTCTCTATCTTGTGCGTTCATTCCTTCCATCGTTCGTTGTCAACTGATCCATCCTTTTTTCTGTAAGATCTTATTCCTTCTTTTTATTTCCTTTATTCATCATGGTTTACCTTATTGAGTCGCTTGATAAGTTTCGTTCTGATTTCTCTATTCCTTCATGGGTCGTTTTGGAGGAACTTTCTGAACCTTCAGATTATTTTCGTTTGGCTGAGGGACATTGGTTCCCCAGTCTCTTTGTAGCTGAATGTGGCTTCTCTTTTCCCCCAAACCCCTTGTGTCTGGAATTCTGTCAATATTTTGACGTGGTTCCTGCATAAATAGCCCCCAATACATGGAGAATAGTTAATGGAGTCCATAGGTTAAATCAGATTCATGGAACTCGTATAGGAATTCCAGATATTATGTTTTGCTATAGATGGGTTGTCAGCGACAGTACTTTTTACTTGAAAACTAGGTTTTTAAATAGGGCTTTAGTCGTCAATCTCCCAGATGCTAACAGGGATTACTTCGAGCATTGTGTTGTTATGAAAAATTGGCAACACGCTCCGCTAATTGGAAATGATGTGTATCAGGGTCCTAGATAACCTACCTATGGAAATGGGATAGGTTGTTTTTATTTTAATTTATTTTTGAAATTATGCTTTCTTTGTGTTTGATAAAATGTGTCATTGATATTTTAATTTTGATTTATTTGCAGTTGACAGCAAGCGAAGGTCTCCAAAAGAGACAGAAGTTAATTTAAAGCATCTGAAACTCATCTGGGGTTTGCATCAAACTGTTGCCGACGAACACATCAGATCAGCTTCATACTTGTTGCAGTACAAGAGTTACACCTCGTCTTTTACTGCTCGTCCAGTGATAAGTGACGTAGAATCAGTACCAGCTTCTGAAAGTTCTTCTCCTGAGTCACATATTCCTCTCAGTGAAAGAATGAAAAGAAGAAGAGCTCATGCCCTCTTCGAGAAATCTGCCTCTATTGCTGGAGAGGCAAAGAAAAGAAAGCAGGATGTCCCAGAAGGGACAAGACAAATTGATGCACCTCCTCCAGCTGTTACTGTGAAGGTTGCCGAGAAGCCCCCTGTAGCTCCGAGCCAGATTGCAGCTATTTCCTCTCCAAGCGAGGTTATAGTTATATCACCGACCAAGACGACATCCTTGGTCAAGAATGTTCCCGTTCCCACGAGGAAGATGAAGAAGAGCTACTCGGTCAATTTGGCTGAATCCATCTCTCAGCCTCCAAATACTGGAAGTGGTGTTCCCACATTCATTGCTCCAAGATCTGCCATGAGCTCGGTGAAGTCTTGGATTATCCTCGAGATCTAAGGTATTGAAGAAAATCTTTCCCGGGATAGGGTTACCACTTTGGTAGCTCAGCACATTGCCTCAGTAAGTATTGCTAATCTAACTTTTCATTTTTCAATGTTATGTCCTTGCACTGACTTACAGTTATTTTCTTTTTACAGTTGGTAACTTGTTTCAATACAATTCTGAAGAAGGATGAAGCCATCAAGTCGTCCATCTCCTCTGGTGGTGGAGAGGAGGCTTTTGTAGGTCTAACGCAGTCTTTAAAGGATTCTCGTCAGAAGTATGTCGATGATAAAGCTTCTTGGGAGAAGCAGCTTAATTCCACCGAGCAAGAAAGGGATCAAGTTGTTGAATTCTCCAAGGGGTTGGAGAAGAAAATAAAAGACTTGGAAAAGAAGAACAAAGAGTTCGAGGAGAAGCTCCAACATGCTGTAGAGTTTGAAAATAAGCTCAAATCTGCTGAGGAAGAGCTAAGTAGTCTTCGTGATGATGGTCGTCAAAAGGAATAGGCAGAAAAGAAATTGAAAGCTGCCGAGGAACTTTTGTCTGAGAAACTTTCCTCGGAGAAGGTGAAAGGAAACTGGCTGTGAAGAAGTCCTTCAGTGCTGGCTGGGACAAAGGTTGGAATAAGGGTTTGGCTGCTATGGGCCTTAAATATTTCAGGGATGGTTGGGTAGCTGCTCAAATAGAGATGAATGTCGATGAAAATTCCAACCTGTTTCAGCGACACATTCCTGGCCCCCCTCCTACTTCTAGGGAAGAAGAAGAAGATGAAGCTGCCTCCGAGGAATCTTCTATGATGGTTGGGGATCAGGTCCCTACTGTTGAACTTCGCTACGAACATCCCCAACCAACTATTACTCCTATCGAACAGCTTCAGTTAACCAAACGTTCAGCCGAGCAGCTTTCAGCACCCACCGAGCAACCTTCTATGCCATCCGAGCAACCTTCCTCCTCGTCCCAGCTTCCCGAGAAAGTTTTGGGAGACAAGAAGAAGGTGTAGAGTTGTTTGGACTTTTCTCTCTCTATTTATTTTCTTTGTCAAATGTAATTCTGAACTATGTACTTCTCTTTTATGATGCAATAAAATTTGAAATTTTGATTCTTCATACTATTGATTATCTTCTTCTTGCTCTGTTCGCGCTCTTATTGATTCTTGTTATCTCTTCCTTTTACTAGTTTATGGCTAGAATGGAACTCTTGTCAACCCATGATACAGACCTGATAAAAAAATGTAACGACTACTTCAAGGCTGGTCATGCTGATTTGAATGAACCTGAAATCGTCAATATCCTTGGTCCAGATGCTTCAGAACGAGCAGTTAAAGCTTACCAGTATTTAAAGTGTCTTCTCGACCGGGCAGTGGCTAATAATGTAGCATATTATGAGATGATTGAAGACCTCCAGGGCACTCTCAAGGAGCTTCAACAACAATACAAGGAATCTTCAGCCCTTTTGCACCAGGGATATGAGAAGAAGTATCAGCAACTAAGTGCTGATAAAGGATATGATAGATTTATTGCTTCCTATAACATAAAGGAGAGAACTCTGAAGACCGAGGTTGAAGAGCACAGGCAGATAGCTAAGTTGATGGAGCAGGAAAATAATAATCTGCGAGGAGAGATATCTCAGTTGAAGTCTGCAGCATCTTCCTCGAATGCTTTGGTCCCTGTCAACGACGAGGGTTTCTCTTTCTTAGAGGTCGAAAATGCCAATTTGAGAGACGAATTGGAGACTTTGAAGAGAACCGGAGCCTCTACTTCTGCTCGCGGTCGAGCAAGAGGTTCTCGGGGACGAGCAAGAGCTGCTCGGATTACTATTGAAGAGCAAAGGACTCAATCAACTTTGGAGAATCAGGCCTTCCAGCTAATGGCGAAGAATTAAGAATTAGCTGAGATGTCCAAGAAAATTATGAATCTGGATGAGCAACTCTCTGCATAAAAGTCTGTCTTAGATAATAAAGAACTTTTTATAAAGAATCTCCACGAGAAGCTGGAAAGGTTGACTTATCAATTCCACAAGCAGCCTAGAGAATTTTGGATGGCTGGTTATAATGAAGCCCTCTATCACCTCGATGACCGGATCCAGCAGTCGAACAACGAAGGGGTACAAGCAAGAATGGCTAAATGCCTTGGGTGTGATACAATTGGAACAAGGTCACTATTTGTGGGATTACTATAATTCTGGGTTGCTCGACCTGCCAGTGCCACCATTCAAACTCGACATGAGCTGGATTCCTGCTCGTGCAATCCCTCAGTGTTTGATCTCCAAATATCTCGGCGACTACAGTCTTCATTCCAATGTTGAGATATCTCGCCCGGAGCACCTACTCGATCGGCCATCTGTGATGAACATCAGGATGCTCAAAGACCTTAATTTCATAAATTCCCCTTATGCTTTAGACGATCTTCCTGCTGGCGAGGAACCTGTTTCAAAAGCAGAGGGGAAGAAACCAATAGAATAGGAATCTTGATGTAATAATTAATATGTATTTCATCCTCGATATATTTTGTTCTAGATTTAATGAAAGACTTCTAGTTTTACTTGCAATTTCGATTGTCATTGTCTTGGAAATATTCTATAAAATATTTCTTTTTATTTACTAACGAATGTGCACATATATCTGTTAAAAAGATAGAAATATTTTGTGTTACTTTAAATTACCGATCAACTAAAGTTGGTGAAAACTTATTGTTGACTATCCTGAATTGGTGATAATTATCTGACGACCAACTAGAGTTGGTTATATTTTGCTTTTCGACCAAATATAGCGACATTTTAAAATGCCATAAGTATCAAGAATTTTATCACTTTTTAATTTTAAGCCTTGAAATGACTTTCATTTGTTTATCCAACTGTTTTCGACCAACCGGAGTTGGTGGTTTTTGTTTCCGACCAACCTAAGTTGGTGGATTTTCTTCCAATTTTCTTCCCAACCAACCGGGGTTGGTATTTCTGGGAAATTTTTGTTTCCGACCAACTAAAGTTGGTGGATTTTCTTCCCAACCAACCGGAGTTGGTATTTCTGGGAATTTTTTATTCCCGACCAACTAAAAGTTGGTGGATTTTCTTCCCAACCAACCGGAGTTGGTATTTCTGGGAAATTTTTATTCCCGACCAACTAAAAGTCGATGGATTTTCTTCCCAATCAATCAGAGTTGGTATTTCTGGGAAATTTTTTTTCCCGACCAAGTAAAAGTTGGTAGATTTTCTTCCCAACCAACCGGAGTTGATATTTATGGGAATTTTTTATTCCCGACCAACTAAAAGTTGGTGGATTTTCTTCCCAACCAACCGGAGTTGGTATTTCTGGGAAATTTTTATTCCCGACCAACTAAAAGTTAGTGGATTTTCTTCCCAACCAACCGGAGTTGGTATTTTTGGGAAATTTTTATTTCCGACCAACTAAAGTTGGTGGATTTTCTTCCCAACCAACCGGAGTTGGTATTTTTGGGCTTGATGCGTAGTGTGCAGCACTAGTATTCCGAAAAAATTTCAACAATAAGAGAGAATTGGTCGAAATAACTAAAACTTTATTCATATCGAATAAAACTGCATTACATAGAGATGAGACTACTGATAATATTTACGAAGATGCTCTGTGTCCCATGCATTTTTAAACTCCTCCCCTTCTAAAGTTTCAATTGTATATGTCCCTGTTCGAATAACCTCTGTTACTCTGTAGGGCCCATGCCAGTTAGCTTCCAGTTTATTGTGCTTTTGAATTACTTTCTTCAGCACATAGTCCCCCTCTTTCAGGTCGCACTTCTTCACTCTCTTGTTGTAGAACAAAGATGTTCGTTGCTGGTAAGCAGCATTCCTGATGGCGGCTTCTTGTATAACTTCCTCGAGCATGTCCAAATCTAACCTTCTCATCAAGTCGCTAACAGGGGAATTGAAGTTCAGCACTCGGTGTGTTGGGAGGCCCAGCTCGGCAGGTATAAAAGCTTCACTTCCAAAGGCCAGCATATATGGAGATTCTCCTATTGCTGCTCGGGGAGTAGTACGATAAGCCCACAGTACATAATGTAGCTCGTTGATCCAATTTGCCTTTGCATCATTTAATCTTTTCTTCAAGCCATTCAACAGCGTTCTATTCGTCAGTTCAGTTTGCCCATTGCTTTGGGAATGGCCTGGTGCAGAGTGGGTTTTTAATATGTTCGACTGATGACAATATGCAGAGAACTCCTCGTTGTCAAATTGTGTTCCATGGTCGGTGATGAATGCGTGAGGAATACCATATCTACAGATTATATTTTTTCAAATAAATTGGTACACCTTTTCGTACGTCATGTCGACAAGAGGCTCGACTTCCACCCATTTAGTAAAGTAATCCACTACAACGACGAGATATTTAAATTTTCCTCTGGTCGTTGGAAGTGGCCCGACCAAGTGAATTCCCCACATGGAAAATGGCCAAGGGGAAGTAATGGGTGTCAATAAGGCTTGGGGAGTTCTTCAGATGGTGGAGAAATGTTGACATTTGTCACATTTTTTGGCATAGGCTATGCAATCAACCCTCATTGTCGGCTAATAGTATCCCTGCATCATTATCCTTTGCAGAAGTGTCCGACCTGCTACATGGGCTCCACAAGACCCTTTATGGACTTTTTTGATCAAGTCTTTCACCTCGGCGGGATGTACACATCTCTGCAGGCCGGCTATAATTCCACGTCTATATAGAACACCATTGGTCAATACATAACGAGCAACTTTAAACTTTAGTTTCTTGGCTGCTAGTTTATCAGTTGGTAAATACCCTTCTTCAATATATGCCCTGATAGGATCCATCCAAGATGGTCCTAAATCAAGGGTAATAACGTTCATCATCAGATCTTCATCTATGCTCCGACTAGCCAAGACTTCAATTGGGATTGTTCTTCGTAGCTCGATGCGTGTGGCTGATGCTAAACGAGCTAAGGCATCTACTCTGGCATTTTCCAATCTTGGTATTCTAATTATCTGCACTGCCATCAGACTTGATAAAATCTCCATCGCTTTTGCATGATACCTGATCATTAATTCTCCTTTGGCTGTATATACTCCCAGTATTTGATTTACGATCAACTGCGAGTCACTGAATACAATAACTTTCTCTGCCCCCATGGTTTTTGCCAGATTAAGACTTGCAATCATAGCTTCATATTCAGCCTCATTATTAGAAGCCTTGAATTGGAAGCGCAGAGCATACTCCATATCGACCTCGTCCGGGCTATTCAAAACGATCCCTTCTCCACAACCTGCAGTATATGAAGATCCAGCTATATATAGATTCCATATAGGTACCTTGTCTTTAAATTTTTGATCGGATAGAATTCCTCGGTGGAATATTTTTTGCTTCCTTTTATCCTCCTCTAGCACTTCTTGTTGCTCATCGACCATCTTTTCTTACTCGCCGACCACCTTAAGTTGATCGGGATTTAAATTTGATGATCCTGTAACATCCACAGGTTGGTCGGTGTGCAACTTTTGCTCCTCGGAGGTATCAGGATAGGTGAACTCTCCTATAAAATCTGCTACTGCCTGCCCTTTTAGTGACGATCTATGCTCATAAATTATATCATATTCACCGAGTTCTATTGCCCAATACATCAATCTCCCTAATTTTTCTGGTTTATGAAGAGCTTGCCTTAGCGGCATATCGGTATACACGACTATGGTATGAGCCTGAAAGTATGGCCTCATTCTTCTACTCTCTTCGATCAGCGCTAGTGCCAACTTTTCCAGTCTTGGATATCTGATCTCTGCTCCTCGAAAGGCCTTACTAGTGTAATAAATTGGTTTTTGTACTCCATCCTCTACTCTTATTAATGTCGAGTTAACTGCATTTTTTGAAACTGCCAGATATAAGTACAATCTTTCTCCCATCACTGGCCTGGACAATAGTGGAGGTGCTCCCAGATATTTCTTTAACTCTTGAAAGGCTTTCTCGCATTCTTCATTTCATTCGAACGTTTTTCGGAGTGTTTTGAAGAATGGAAGGCACCTATCAGTTGCTCGTGATACAAATCTGTTAAGTGCTGCAACTCGCCCTGTGAGACTTTGTACTTCCTTCTTCGTCGTTGGAGATCGTAGCCCTAATAGAGCTTTGATCTTTTCAGGGTTTGCTTCAATACCTCGTTGGTTGACAATATACCCGAGGAACATGCCTTCTCGTACTTCGAATATGCACTTTGTGGGATTCAACTTCATTTGATATTTATCTTGTTGATCAAAGGTCTGGCCTAAATCAATTAAATAGTCAGCAACTCTCTTGCTCTTTGTCAGCATATCATCAACATAAACTTCCATATTGCAGCTGATTTGCTCTGCAAACACCTTGTTCATCAGCCGCTGATATGTTGCACCTGCATTTTTCAAACCAAAAGGCATAACATTATAATAATAAGTTCCCCTAGGGGTAATGAAAGAGGTACTCTTCCTGTCTTCAGGTTTCATTTTAATTTGGTTGTAACCAGAATAAGCATCCATGAAGCTCAACAACTCGTGTCCCGAGGTAGCATCCACTAATTGATCGATTCCGGGCAAAGGAAAATGATCCTTTGGGCATGCCTTGTTAAGGTCGGTAAAGTCTACACACATCCTCCATTTGTTATTCTTCTTCTTTACCATTACCACATTCGCCAACCAGTCTGGATATTTGACATCGTCAATAAAGCAAGCTTTTTGGAGCTTCTTGACCTCCTCTTGTATAGCTTGGTTCTTTTCGGGGTTGAACACTCTTCGTCTCTGCTTCACTGGCTTGATCTCCTTATTCACATTGAGTTTGTGACATAAGAAATTTGGATCTATTCCTGGCATATCCTCATGACTCCAAGCAAAAGTTTATTTTCTGCTTTTTAGGAAAACTATCAATTCCTATTTTAGTGAGGCATATAACGACGTACCTATCTGAGTTATTCATTCCGGGTGTTCGTCTTCCAGAATGATATTTTCTATACCTTCCACCACTTGACCTTTCACGAGTTGCGACTCGTCTCTAGGATCCAATATTTCAATCTCCGCCCCTTCCTCCACTTGGTAGGTAGTTGTCTTTTTCCTAGATTCCTCCAGTTCTTCCTGCTCGGTAGATGAATAGTAACATTCTCGAGTTACTTTTCGGTCGCCTTTCACAACTCCCACTCCAAAATTGGTTGGAAATTTCAGGCATTGATGTACGGTAGATGGTATTGCTTCGAACTTCTTCAATCTTACTCTTCCCATGATGATATTGTAAGCTGATTGGACATTCTTATCCATCACAAAGAAACGTACTCTTTCTGTTCGATAAGCAGGCCATGTACCGATGAACATATCCAACTTGATTGTCCCAAGTGGAAAGACTTTCTCGCCAGCAAACCCAAGGAGGGGCCTGTGATAAGGTTCCAACTGAGACAACTTCAGATTTAAACTATCGAAGCATGAGTAGAACATGATATCCACCGAGCTACCATTATCCACCAGTACTCTTGAGATTATTACTTCTTTCATCCTCATTTTGATCACCAGTGGATCATCATGAGGATATAGTATACATGCGAGGTCGTTCTTGGAGAAACCAATGACCAATGTTTCTTTGTTCACCTTCCTCGGGCGATCATCCTCAGCTAGATTTATTCGCTGAATGTATAAATAAGCTTGATCTTCATTGAGGTAAGCTTTTCTTTCCGCAGTAAGGTCCCCACCTCCTGCATCTCCACCTGTAATAACATTACAATCAAATGATCCAAAACGAATTGAAAATACCTCACGTTCTGGCTGTCTTGGTCTTTTGGGGAGATCAGGGTCGTCCTCTGGATCATCTTCATGATCTCTTTTCTTGTTTTCTTCTGATCGACGAGGAGATCTAGACCTCTGTCCTACTCGGTTGTTGCTTTTTCTTTCATTTCTTCGATCAACATACTTGGTCATCTTTCCTCGTCTGATGAGCGCTTCGATTTCATTCTGGAGAGCTATGCAATTTTTGGTTGTGTGACCATGGTTTTTATGGAACTCGCAATATTTGGCCTTATTCCTCTTATCAGGATCTGACTTCATTTTCTCAGGCCAATTTAGTTCCTCGTTGTTCTTGATCTCTTCCAGGACATGGTTTATATCTACTTTCAAAGGAGTATAATTTTCAAATTTCTTCAATACTTCCCATGATGGATTTGTTTTTGACTGTTTGTCACCACCATTGTTCTTATGTTCTTTCTTCTTAGCCTTATCAACCTCCACCTTGGTCTCTTTGGTGTCCATGCTCTTCTTCGCAGCCATAGCCTCCTCGGCATTCATGATCTTGGCCGCTTTTGCCATTAGTTCTGATATGGTTCTGGGTGGATCTTTGGCCAAAGTGTAGTACAATTTATTGGGCAACAGTCCACTCATCAAAGCTGTAATTGCTATTTTTTCTTCGTAATCAATAACTTCAAGCTTCTCGTTATTGAAACGAGTTATGTAATCTCTGGTGTTCTCACCTGTTTTTTGTCTAACACTTAACAAATGTGCAACTCGTTTAACTGGTTTTGCACCAAAATAGAAATTTCCAATGAAGAGCTCGACCAATTGAAAGAAAGTTGATATCTTCCCCCGAGGAAGATTATTGTACCATATTTGTGCAGATCCGATAAGAGTTCTCGAAAATGCCATGCATCTCATCTCGTCTGGCACGGCATAGATGTCGGTAGCAGCTTGGTATTGTTCTATATGAAGGATAGGGTCAGTTTTTCCATCATATTTAGGGGTCGCAACAGGTGCTTTGAACTTCGATGGTGTGGTAAAATCCACAATTACCTGTATAAAAGGCGTCCCTTGGACAAAAGTTCTTTGTAGAGGATTCTTGGCCTTAACCATTTCCCCTAGTCTATCCTCTAACCTTTGGATAAAGCCTTTCCATGCATCCTTTCCCTCCACGGGCCTATTGGTTTGAGCAATTGATCGTGTTGAAGTCGCTTCCTGGGATCTATCTTGTCGAGCAACTGGTTATGATTGGGCAGAACCCTCTCTTAGATCAGATGGTCGTCAAAAGTTTCTCGACACAGCCTTAGGAGGACTTTTATTCTTCCTAGGGTCCAATCGATCAAAAGGAGAGACCCTACTTAATCTTTCCAGTGCACTAGTCCTTTCTGGAGAGAGAGTGATGTGTTGTTCAGTATCTGTGGCTCGTACTGACGAAGTTCGACCCGGTTGATAAGAAAAATCATCAGATTTCTCAGTGCGATATGAATCACTTTGCCTAATGCGTGAAGAAACTAGAAGGGTATTTCTTTGAACACTTCGTTGTCCTGAATAGGTCGACGCTCCACCTTGGATAGTTTGCATGAGTTGTCGCATAGTCTCTTGCATAGCCGTCTGGCCTTGAGCCAAGCTGGCCATAATTCCTGCTAGACCTTGAACATTTGGAGGAGCGGATGGATTCGGGAGGTTTCCAGCATTTCGATTACTGGATTCAGGATTATCATCCATTAGTGATAAATTGCTTTGGTGAAAAACGAGAATTTCAATCGTTTCCCACAGACTGCGTCAATCTGTTGATGTAAAAAATTAGATTATATCTAGTTTTTCAATCACAGATAAAATAAATAAGACAAAAGAATTTTTAAAGTGGTTCAGCCTTAAAAGTATGGCCTACGTCCACTGTTTTTGTTATTGCTGACTAGTTGGGAATTCTCGATAACAAATTTTTTACCAAGAAATTCCGAGTCCCCTTACAATGAGGATGATACAATGTATTTATAGCCCTCAGGTTGTACATGTGAAAGGGTAATACATAGCTATCCGATAGGCGTATACATCTGTATGATAATAATCAACATTTAATGCGCATTTAATCCTCTTTATTGTCTGGCAATTAATGCTCTGATTGAGGTGCAGCTCGGACCGCCTAAGCTGCTCGGACCGACCAAGTATCTCGGTATCCATGAGTTGCTCGGTGCAGTAAAGTTCCTCAGAGAGCACCTACTACTCGGAGTATCTGAGTTGGTCGGGGAAGTTGAGTTCTTCGAAGTCAATGTGTTGTTCAGAAATGTTTGTTAGTGCCATGTAGATTGCCACATGTCTCCACTTAATTGAGCCATGTCAGCGGACTAAATTTGGTATCAACAATTATCATTTAAGCTTTTAAACCATATAACATTGACCAAATTTTATTTGTTGATAGGTGGAACATGTTTTTCGTGTCCCAACTAAATCTCAATCCAACTTTGTGTCTTTTGTTCTTAATAAACAGCCTAACCAATGCAATTTATGTATTATTGCAGTATTGTGTAGTTTTCAAGCCTAAAATAAATTTTTGTTTAGAGTATTCCACTTACTAAGAATTCGAAAGGTTGTGCCTTCAGACGCTAACATATGATGTATCCTTTGAATACCATATGATTATTAGGAGTGTTGAACCTTATCGTACGTTCTTTTTTTTACTTTGCTGCACCAAAATTACCAACTAAGAGACATTTATCTTTCTAATACACATTCTAAAACATTCTAAAAAACATAAAGTACGCATAGATTTTTTAATATAATTAATATTGTATACATACAAATGAATTTAATCTTATGTTTTCTCAAACTTTCATAAATTATGTTAAAGGGCAAATCAAACTCTCAATTCCATTCGTTGGTAGAATTTGTCTAAAGAGACGTGTTTCTAAGTGGTCGTATTAAATAGTCGATAAATACATATAGCTTCTTTAACATAAAAATGAACATACCAAAAAAAATATTAGTAAGTTCTTAAACAAATTAAAAAAGGAAAGCCAAATCGACTAATCTGTCACAATTACAAAACTGGTATTGATGATGCTGGAAACAACACCACCCTTCAAGGTATTTGTAAGCTCAAATATGTGATAACAATGGCAATTTAATGATATGCTGAATATAAGAGATGGAGATGAGGAAAAGAGGATAAACACCAATATATAAGTGGTTCAGCCAATTAGGCCCACGTCCACTGTGCAAGTGAGCAAGTAAGGTCACCAGAATAAGGCACTAACGGCCATGGATACAATCACTCAAGCTTTCTCTCTCTACTGTATAATTGGATAGAGTTTCAGCTAGGGTTTTTAATTATCCATCCTTCTCAAGGTAGGAGAAGACCAGTATATATAGTGCGTGGGGGGTGTAATATACCCCCCATGCATGCAATGAGCATGTGCGTGTTGATCTAGCCAACCCAATGAAGACACTTGTCACTGTCACATGAAGAGAATGATGATGAAATATTCCCCCACGTGAGGGGATTGATTTGGTTACAACCGATTTTGTCCACGTGTTCCTCCCCTTGCATATACTTGTCAATGTTCGGCCTTGTCCCTAATAGGTGCAACCTCGACCTTGATGGGTATGAGGCTGGTGAAGTCTGACTGTTACATTATCTGAGGTTATTTATGATGATCTCGGCCTAGTGGATAAGCCAAGGTGAGACAGTTGGAGTTGTAACGTCGGCTTGGGCCGGGGTTATGTAGGAGTAGTTGGAACGTTGTCTGATTCCCAACCGATGTTGACTACGATCATGGTGATAGTTCTTGCTGCCTCGGCTTAAACTCAGCTGTGGTTGATGTATGAAGTAGGCATGATGTCAACTCCGGACGACCTGATGTATTACTGACCCTATGGATAGTGAAGACCTCGGTTGTTTTTTTACTATGAGGGTACCTAGTAACGTCGGCCATAACTGACCTTATGTTGGATGAGACCGCTGGTTCCCAACCTGGAGCCCTTGTTACCTTGGCCGAGGTTGGTGCCTCCGAGTTATCAGGTACATTTAGGGCATATCAATCACCCCTAGCCCTTAGTTTCCTATATAAGTAGGTGATTGAGGAGTATTTGCAAGGCCGAGGCTAAGTTTTGTTATGGGCCAATACTATCTTGACACATGTCACTTGCTTAAGTGATTAGCGTGCGTTCCTAGTTTGTAACTTAGGGTTCCCAAGGCAATGATGAGCCTTGGGAAACACGCCAAAATGATTGTGGGTTTAAAACCTCACCATTTCCTCTTTCTTCTTCATTTCTCCCGCCAGAGTTTTCTCTTTTTGCCATTTCTCTTCCAAGAGCTTTGCTGATCGATTTGGGATTCCTTTGTTTCAGATCCACCTCTTGTTCATTTCCTACTTAAGCAGGTATCATCTTCTCTTTATATCTTCATCTCCATCTTTTAATAGACATTTTCTGCTTTTTCCGATGAATATTTAGGTCTCCAGTTAGGGTTTTATTGGTTTTCCGGTGATATTGTTCTTGCTCTGGAATTCCTCAAAATTTAGGTTTGATCCTTTAGTTAAGTCATGCCCAGTTGTTTATTTGTGGCTTTGAGTCTCAAATGTAATCTCGTCCCTATATGCTCAGACCTTTATACCAGCGTTTAGAAGATTTCCCCACTCTTAGGGAGAAGACCTTAGAAAAGATTAGGAAAATAAAGCGAGCTCAAAAGGAAGATCGTAGGGCTGAGGCCTTCCCCCTCAGACCTATATTTCCACCCCCTCTGAAAGTGATATATCTTAAGCCATCTGTGCCAGTAGAGGTCCCAGTAGAACCCTTTTCGATGTCTAAGTCTGAGTCGTCAACCTCAGACCTTCTGTCTGTGGATTCTTTTCAAGAAGCCATGGATTATTCCATCCGAATGGATCAAGCCCCTGACCAAGCCGAGGTTTCCAGTCGTGCCTCGTCTAACAAGAGTTCTAGCACTTCGCACTCTTCCTCCAATGTCGAAATTGTAGGACCTAGTGTGGCTATTCCCCTCCATATTTGATGTTATTCCCTTGTCGGCTGCCACAGGGGCTGAGTTCGCTCAGAGGTTCCCCGATGGTGCTCCCACCCCTGCCCAAGCCGACGTTGCCCAGGATGAGAATAATGGTAGCGAGAGTGATGTTGACACCTCAGAGGCAATCGAGATAGAGAGAACTGTCAGCGAACTCGACCTCCTAGTTTTCAGGCATCTTTATTCCATAGGTCCCTCAATAAAACTTATGAGGCCTCTAAGGGATACGAGGGTCTTTGGCGGCCGAGATGGTGAGATCTTCTTATATGAACATATGTTTAAGTTAGGATTTCGTCTTCCCATTCATCTAATAATTAGGGCCATATTGTCCTATATTAACTTGGCTCCCTCCCAACTCTCCCCTAATGATTGGAGGGTGATGATTGGGGCTATCATCTTATGGAGGGCAGTACATTAGTCAGACCTTCCCGTCCAGGTCTTCACAGGGTGCTACGTGCCCTCCTCTGCTAGGAATCATCCGAGTTACTACCACTTTTTAGCTTGGAAGTCTACTAAGAAGATGTTGCTGGTTACCCAGACTTCGAACCATAAATGGAAACCATGATACTTCTTTGCCTTAGGGGCATGGGAATTTGGGGCCTGTGCCCCCTCTTCATCTTTAGAGCCAAGAATACCTCTAGAGGCGGGGAAATGTGTTAATGGCTGCCAGGGACGACCCTGGATTAAGCCAGAATAACTTTCAGAAGGTCAAAGACCTTCAAGATCAGGGGGAGCATGGTATGCTGGTCAAGTACGAGCATTTGATGACCCCATACTACCTCTTTGAGACTGGACTTGGGGCAGTCCCCTGACTGAGCTTCGTAAGTTACTTTATTTTTTCAACAAGTTGAACCTCTGATTTTGCTACGTCTATGATCTTTTAACTCAGACCTTTCTTTTTGCAGAGCGCCCGGAAGGAATATCAGATGGTATTTGGGAAATGGCAGCCCTCAGCCTTACAAAACTAGTTAAGAAAGCAGGACTGAATGCGCCTCCTCCTCCCCCTACCACTTCAAGGGCCGATGCCTCAAAGAAAAGGAAGTCCAATGACCCTGCCCCTGAGGATCAGAGGCAGAGGAAGAAAACCTCCAAGGGGGATCGTGCAATCCCCATCTCATCTGAGGACGCGTTAGTTGCTCGTCTGGAGCAGTTGAAGATTGGCGACAGCCTTATTGGCCAGAGTTTGAAGGCCTTGGACGCCATCGACTTTGTAATGACCGACGCCGACAAGCGATTTTACCATTCTCTGGACACTCCTCTGCTGGCCGAATCCGCTCTCCACCGATCTATCCAGGTAAGACTTTTGTTGTTTTTTTTGAAGTGTAATATGGCTTTGAATTATATCAAAGCTTCAACTGATACTCCTGAACATGTTTTGCAGGGTCTCCTCACCATGCACCAGTTCGTTGACTGGACCCTAAGGAAGCTCCCTCTTATTGAGAAGGGCATAGATGCCCAGAAGACAGAGGCCGCTCTGAGTGCTGAAGTGGAGTGTCTGAAGGCTTCCTTAGAGAAGTCTGAAGCTAATGTTAAGCAGCTGGAGAAGGACATGGGCAAGCTTAAGAAGGATCACAGCTCTGCTCTAAAGGCCCAGTCTGACTCTCTCCAACATAAGGTCGATGTCGCTGTGAAGGCTGCTCTGGATGACGCCTCAAAGAAGATCTTGGAGGACTACAAGGTCTCTGACAAATTTGTCATCTTTGGCTTTGAGTACCTAGAAAGGAGTGTTAAGGCCTCTGGAAAATAGGCTGAAATGAAAGAGAAGGAGTCAAGGAGCCTAGCAGCCTCAGACTTCGTTGGTCTGGGCTATGCTGATCCTCGATTTGCTCAGGCCTTACAAGAGGTCGAGGAGGAAGGAGGTGTTGCGCCTGCCGAGACTGCTCAACCAGAAGATACAAGGACTGAAGACGTTAATCCTCAGGACGATGGGGTAGAAGTGACCAACATCGGCCAAGGAAGTGGGGGCATTGCCATCAACCCTGAGATTGCAGACACTTAGGCTGTATTTTGTGAAGCTCTTATCTGTAATTTTTTGTTTCTGATTTATATCGGTCTGTAACATCTGATTACATTTTCTATTAGCTTTTGACTTGTAATTCTAACTTCTTTGTGCTATACCATTCTCTGAGGAGAACTTTTCTTTTCTTGCCTTTGAATATTTTTATGTGTCGTGCATCAGTGTCTTCATCGCTAAACTGTGATGTTTACCTGTAACATTTCACCAAATTAATGATGTTAAAGGTCTGAAGTCACCCAAGTATGATGTTCACCTCAGACCTTGTCACCAAATTATGATGTTTTAAGGTCTGAGGTCATCAACTAAGATGTTACCCCCATGAATTTTTCACCAAATTAATGATGATAAAGGTCTGAGGTCATCCAAATATGATGTTCACCTCAGACCTTGTCACCAAATTATGATGTTTTAAGGTTTGAGGTCATCAACTAAGATGTTACCCTCATGATTTTTTCACCAAATTAATGATGTTAAAGGTCTGAGTTCATCGAAATATGATGTTCACCTCAGACCTTGTCACCAAATTATGATGTTTTAAGGTCTGAGGTCATCAACTGAGATGTTACCCCCATAAATTTCACCATTAAAGTATAATGAACCAAGAATTGACACAGGAACTGATCTTCTCATTAATAATCTATTCATAAGATGATACATTTACATAGGAATCATTGCAATATCATATGTAATACTTTTTTAGATGATCAGCATTCCATGGATTGGATAAAGGTTACCCTTCAAGGTTTTTCAGCCTGTAGGTCCCGAGTACAACCTCCTCGACCACTTTGTAACGTCCATGCCAATTTGGGTGAAGCTTGTTTGCCTTCTGCAACGTCTTCTTCAACACTAGGTCTCCTATGACTATGGGTCTTGATTTCACCCTTTGATTGTAGAACTTTGATGATCTCTGTTGGTAAGATGCCTGTCTGATCTCTGCCTGTCTGATTTCACCCTTTGATTGTAGAGTTTGTTGTGAGATGAGAAAAAATTAACCACAACACTAACGTCGCATAAAATGGAGAGATCTTGAGCTTTTTTCTTAATTTCCACTTTCTTTCTTCCTATCCTCTCTCCAGTTGCCCCGTCCTTTGCAAAATGTCAACCAATGCATTGTAGTGTGGGAACGGTTTCTTGTAAAGTCCCTTTGCACCAACATAAGACTACATTGACTTTATACATTGAAAAATTAGTAATATGTTATTTACAATTGAATAGTGAAATTAGTTTAAGCATATATATAACACGATAAAAAAATCAATAAATTTACTAAACACACCTGGACCCATTGGTCATAGACGGTCTTCTCATAATTGACAAATTTCGTCCCAAGTGAAGCGACTGCTTTTAGTCAATATTTCATGGATAGCCATGGTTTGCGTCTTTAGTAATTCCACGCGTGATTGGATATGTGGGACTGCTTTAATTCCGCAACATGACATTCTTGATTCCAGCATCATTTCTAGCTTTTGGAAGTATCCCGATCCAAACCTTGTGTCACACTTCCGTTGTCCATATAATGACAGTTCTGTGAATGACTCAACTAATATAGCATCTTGTGTAACATTCCATTGATGATTATTCCTTTTGTTACGACCATTAGATGTTTGTTGGCAATCCATTCCGCTTGTCAAAAATATATACCAAACAAAACTATTTAACATTAAATGAGAGTGTAAGTGCAATACATGGCATGGATAAATCAAATATAAAAATGAAATAGATATACACATACAAAGTCTAAATAAGGACCAATTCCGGACTAAAGTTTAAATGTTCATAAATATCAAGAATAGCACCCAATAAATACTTGTTTTTACAAGTATACATCAATTTTTTATTTAAAAAAAATTGTAATTCATACATAGTATTTATTAAATGTATACATGATTATTTATAATATACACGTGTTAAGGTTGCGATATATTTTTTTTTTTCAATTCGGGTTAAGTATTGTCTTTATTATGTTGCATTCAATTTCATATTATTATTATTACATTAACATATTTCATGTGATATATAAATTAACATATTTTATGTGACATATAAATTAACGTATTTAATACAACATTTTTTAGTAATTATAATTATGTTATTTTTCATACAAAATTAAATATTAAAATAATGTGACATTAGATTAAAAAAAATATCTAATTGTTTATATGTTTATAAACATAATATATGCTTATAAACATATAAGCAGATATGTTTATATGTTTGTAAACATATAACAGAGATGGCATCTGTTTTATATGTTTATAAGCATATAACCGTATAAACAACTGCTTTATATGTTTATATAAACATATAAAACAGAATCATATAGCAGATATGTCGCATACTCAAAACAGGTGTAGTCGGCAGATAAATATACCCCAAACAAAACACATAATACTCTCTGAAACAGCACGTCAAAATTTTTGTTATATCAAGATGATGTAGAGCCTGCTAGGAGCAGTCACGCCTAAAAGTGAAAATGAAGAGACAAAAGTAAAAAAGGGCTTTGGATAGGCAATTGTAAGAGCATACGTTTAGGAAAATTAAAGAGGTTAGTTGGAAATGTTGAAGTGCTTTTCCTTTTGTTTTTGAGTAAGTTTTTAAGTAGGAATAATAATGAGATATTAAATGCTTTGACACGTATTGGTTTTGTAATGATTGAAGGCTATAATTTTTTTTATATATATATATATATATAGATGTTTCAAAATATCATAAATACTTCAATAACTAAAAACTATAGATTATGTATTTTTAGGACTTAAAATAATATTGATTATGAATATAAGATAACATACATTTCGTTTCCATTTTTAGTCCCTATTTTCAAATTAAAGAGACACGTGGCATGTTGTGATTTGTTGACGTCTTATGAAAATGGGTCCGCGCCAGCTGCTTTATTAAAAAATAGGGACTAAAACTATAAATAAAATATTTGTTGTCCTATTTCTAAAATACATATTACAATTGGTCCTAAATTTACAAAGCCCCTAAAAACTATTATACATTTCCTGTTTCAACAATTAACAGTACATTTTGGCAATCAAATAAAATTCTAGGACGACCAATGCATGCAGTAACTTCATATTTAAAGAAAGAAAAACACTTGGCCCGTTTGATAGCACAAAAATTTCAAGGTAAATTTTCAAAAGTTGAAAAATTTTGGTATTTTTCAGTTTTTAGGCTGTTTGATAACCTTAATTTGTCTTGAAATTTGTTTTCTATGTACAACACCCCTTAAATACAATTTGACACCCTATGTTGGAATTCAATTCTTTGAGGGGGACAGGTTTTTATTTGTCACCTTTAGGCGGCAAATCACTTAAAACCAATTTTTTTTATAACTCTATATATTTCATAAATATATAAATATATATTGTTAATAAATATATAAATATATATATTTCGTATATTTTAATATATATTCGTATATTTTATATATTTTAGCACATATATGTATATTGCGTATATTTCGTATATTTATATATATTTCATATATTTCGTACATTTATATAATTTATATAATTCATATATTTTAATATATATTTATATTTCGTAAATTTTGTATATTTCATATATTCCTTATATTTATATATTTTGTATATTTCATATATTTAATATATTCCTTATATTTAATATATATTATTTACAAAATATATACATATATATAATATATATTCAATATATATATATATATATATATATATATATATATATATATATAATAATGCTCTTGTGCGGAGTAGTCCGCATTTTAAGAATGCGGGCCGGACACGTATCACCTAACGGTGCACCTAGAAATTATCGCCTACATTACAGGCACTCTCTCTCTCTTTTCTAGGCTCACCGCCAGGTGACACATGTCCGGTCCGCATTCTTAAAATGCGGACTAGTCCGTACAAGAGAAGGACTGTATATATATATATATATATATATACAGAATATACAGAATACATATATGTATTGTAAGGACATTTTTGTCCATTAACAATTTATATGTCGTACGCCGTTACACCGTTGAAGAAATTCAAGATTCATACATTCATCAACGGATCCGAATATCAAAAGAAGAAGAGGAATCAAAGCATGGCTAACCGGACCGGTCCGCCTATATACCAGACCGATCCGCCCCTCAACCGGACCGATTCGTTTGATGCAGATCCAGTATACCCCGGACCGCAAGCGAACCGATGAAGGCTAGAATAAAAGAACCGATCCAGTCACAACCGGACCGATCCGCCTCAGAATAAAAGAACCGATCCGGTCAACCGGACCGATCCACCCCCAATCCGGACCGGTCCGCCTGGGATAAATTCGGACAGATCTGTAGAGATTTTTTAGGCTCAAAGTTTTCTTATTTAAAGCCAACTTCGGGGAGTTGTTTTTTAAGACTTTTCAACACGATTTTCAGAGTCCTAAATACTCTAAGTCTTCACCTATTGAGCCCAAGACTCTAGGTTTTTTATTCACACAATTGCCAAACCCTTGTGAATCTTTTTGGTAACCCAAGAACACAACTTTTGCTGTTCAACCCTTGTGGAGAAGCCGTTTTCTTCTTCATTGCTGCCCTCCTGGAAAGGAAAAATTCCAGTCGACAAACTTGTGGAGAAGCCGTTTCTCTTCTTCATTGCAGCCCTCCTGGAAAGAGAAACTTCCAGCCGCCGACTACAGAATCCGATACCTGAGGGTAATTCTTAGTCACTGTATTTTCATTGTAATCCGAAATTGTATGTTACAATATTATAATGAAAATAAAAGGTTTTGCCCCTTTGGGGGATTTTCCTGAAATTGTTTGTTTTTATCCAGCATGCTATATTTTATTGGATAAATCATCTAGATGCATGTCTTAGGGTTTAACTAAAATTTGGGATTAATTAAAATTGGTTTTTTATTTGAGAAGTCGCAATATTTCCGTTGTAGCAACTCTCTCAAATTAGTATCAGAGCGGGTTACGCTAATTTATCGCGTGATCCTGATTTTTTGAGAATTTACTTTCTGATACAATTTGTCTACTCACGTTCTCAAATTGGTATCAGAGCCTGTTGCACTAAGTTATTGTGTTTTGATCCTGATTTTGCACAAAGATGGCTTTTGATGGTTTTGATGATCTTCGATGTCAAATTTTTGAAAAAATTAATTGGAAAATTCACACGAACTCTTGTTTTAAATCTTACGTTGAAAATAAAACTGAGAAGTGTCCTTGTTGTGAGGGTGTTGGTCACACGTTACATGAGTGTACCACAAATTTAAAGAAGAAATTGAATAAACCGATTTCTCATGTTTCTACCCTTAGTGATTGTGATTCGGAAGAAGAAGTTTTTTATGCTTTTAGGCGAGAGTTTTCCATCCATGTGATTAGTGATGATAGTGAAGGTGATGGGAGTATGGATGAAAGTGAGGAGGAAAGTGTAGATGAACATGACTTGCAAATTGCTTTCAATGAACTCTATGCTGAAACTTTGAAAACAAAGAAATAAAATTTGAAATTGAAAGCTCAATTGAAAGAGTGTGCCATAAAAAATAATGATTTTTTAATTAAAGAACTTAGGGCTCATGTGAAAATTTTGAAAGAGAAGCTTGAGTACGTCGAGGGTGAGAGAGATAGTCTTAGAGGGTTGATGGAGACTATGAAAAAGGAGCTTTTAGAGTTTGAGGATTCTAAACGAGTACTTGAATCTAGGATAGGTGAACTTGAGGTGAAATTGAAAGATTCAAGTAAAGTGAAATTTGATTTGGAGTCTAGGTCTGAAAAACTTGATAAGATTTTAGGCACAGTCGAGATCAAAACGGATAGGGGTGGGATTGGTCTTGAAAAATATGTTGCACCCATTCCCACACGTGAGAGAGAGCCTCCTAGGATTGTTAAGAAAGAGGCACCTAAGTTTCTTAAAAAGGCGCCTCATAGGAACATCGTAAGAGAACCTCCTAGGATCATTAGGAGAGACCCACCTAGGCAAATTCGGAGAGAGCAACCGATAAATTTGAGGAGAGGGCCACCTTTAGGGAACACAAACCGCCCGATTTACTCTTGCACACATTGTGGTAGGCAAGGTCATCTTAGGCACTTTTGTTATAAGCTTTTAAATGGACCTAGGAAGGTTAATGAAAGAATAAATTCGATTCCCAAAACCCCCACACTTCGTTACACATCAATTTGGGTTGGAAAATCGGATTAGAGGCTTATGGTTTATTTGTCCACGATTCCCGTTTGCTTGCACGTAATTCACCCCATGTGAAATCTTTTGGTTGATTGTGATTGCATGTTTGTCATACACTAGTTGTGGTTTCATGATATATTTTTACTAGTGTGATGACTTGTACTTTTTGTATATAGTTTTTTTAAAAATAAAATTTTGAAAAATACAAAAAGATTTTTTTTTGTTGCACCGTTTATGGATGAACACTTAGGATGACCAAGTCACTACATCATTCCATTATTTTCATGTGACTATTTGATATTTTTTTGAGACAATAGGTCAATTCATCCATGTGCTTTATAATGTTTGGAGTCATTAAGGTGTAATTAAGTGTTGCTTCCTACATGTTTGACTCTTGTTTCCTTTAATGCACACTTGCACGGATTTGTTTGATTATTGTGCTTGTCTTATCACATGTTGGTTGGGTGTTTTCACTTCAATCCTGTCCTTAAAACAAACCAAGCGCGATAAAATTTTGATAAGGATATTGTGCATTTAAAAACCGTTTTGTGAGTTTGTGTGCTTTGTTTGAAAACGGGGAAGGGCTGCGAAAGGTTCATTTTGCCTTTGCGAATACTAAGCCACCGTTAAATTGGACCTAAAAAATTGAGGAATTTTATTATCCGAGGTCCAAAGAGGTTAAAAGAGCCCAAAAAAATTGAAAGGCAATAAAAAGATATTCATGCCAAAAAGGGGCCATTTAAGTTTTTGCACCAATTCTCCAAAGTTTGAGAATTTAGATCACCTCTAAAAGAAAATATATATGAGGGTGTTTGGTTGGAGAATTAAAACGGGTTTTCACGTCCTTGAAATTCTTGAAAATGCGCTATATAATTTTGGACGTTATTGGTGTGGAAATCATTTGACTTTGATTTGTTGATTTGCATAAGACGATGTCATCTAAATTCAACAAACTTTTACACCTAAGGATACCTTTGATGTTCATTCGTTAGGAGTACACGTATGCATCGTGCACATATGATTAATTGAGTTGATTTACCTATCGAATGTGTTCACACCCATCCATTCCATTTCCATGACTTGGGTATTTGAGTCTAAATCCATGGTGTGATTTTTGTATCATATTTGTTCATATTAGTATCCTATCTTTGTATGAAAATTTTGAAAAATAAAAAATAGTTTGTGTATTTTTTTTACCGTGACACCTCGATTTTGCTTGATTGATTCATTCTTCTTATTTGTCTATTTGGGGACATCATAAAAAGGGGGAGAAAGAATTATCTTATTATGGGGGAGATTTGAAAGTTTGATCATAAATTGGTTTATATGTTTATCTCATTTCAAACTCGATATGTCACTTGGTATTTTGCTTTTTCTCATGTGTGTAGGTACTACATGGATTATCATTGGATTGCACACCCTGATGAGAAAAGTGTTGAGATTCCTGAAGAATTGAAGAGCAAACGCTGTAGTCTTATTCAATTATATCTTTCCAGTTTTGGGTTCATGGAAGGGTAGATTTGTATAGGCATTTTTCGTTGTTTTGATAATTGGGATGTTTTGTTTTTATGTATGTAACGGCATAGACATAAGGGGAGATTTGTAAGGACATTTTTGTCCATTAACAATTTATATGTCGTACGCCGTTACACCGTTGAAGAAATTCAAGATTCATACATTCATCAACGGATCCGAATATCAAAAGAAGAAGAGGAATCAAAGCCTGGCTAACCGGTCCGGTCCGCCTATATACCGGACCGATCCGCCACTGGACCGGTCCGCCCCTCAACCGGACTGATCCGTTTGATGCAGATCCAGTATACCCCGGACCGCAAGCGAACTGATGAAGGCTAGAATAAAAGAACCGATCCGGTCACAACCGGACCGATCCGCCTCAGAATAAAAGAACCGATCCGGTCAACTGGACCGATCCGCCCCCAATCCGAACCGGACCGCCTGGGATAAATTCGGCCAGATCTGCAGAGATTTTTTAGGCTCAAAGTTTTCTTATTTAAAGCCAACTTCGGGGAGTTGTTTTTTAAGACTTTTCAACACGATTTTCAGAGTCCTAAATACTCTAAGTCTTCACCTATTGAGCCCAAGACTCTAGGTTTTTTATTCACACAATTGCCAAACCCTTGTGAATCTTTTTGGTAACCCAATAATACAATTTTTGCTGTTCAACCCTTGTGGAGAATCCGTTTTCTTCTTCATTACTGCCCTCCTGGAAAGGGAAAATTCCAGCCGACAAACTTGTGGAGAAGCCGTTTCTCTTCTTCATTGCAGCCCTCCTGAAAAGGGAAACTTCCAGCCGCCGACTACAGAATCCGATACCTGAGGGTAATTCTTAGTCACTGTATTTTCATTGTAATCTGAAATCGTATGTTACAATATTATAATGAAAATAAAAGATTTTGCCCCTTTGGGGGATTTTTCCTGAAATCGTTTGTTTTTATCCTGCATGCTATATTTTATTTGATAAATCATCTAGATGCATGTCTTAGGGTTTAACTAAAATTTGGGATTAATTAAAATTGATTTTTTATTTGAGAAGTCGCAATATTTCCGCTGTAGCTACTCTCTCATGTATATTATATTCTGTATATATATATATGTATTCTATATATATGTATATATACATATATATAATATACATATACAAAATAATGTATATTATATATATATTCATAAATACATAATATATATGTATATATTCATATATACATATATATTATTTATAGAAAATATACATCTATTCATATATATGTAAATAATATATATATATATATATATTATTTACAGAATATATGAATATATATTTACATATATATTTAGTATATAAATATATATATTTACTAAATATATAGAATATATACATATATATTTATATATATGTAAATATTCTATATATTTACCTCTGTTCTAAAAGGCCCGCCTAGGCTCCGCCTAGGCCCGCCTAGGCTTGAGGCTTGAGAGAAACGCATCGCCTACGCCTTATTACGCCTTATTACCCCCTATTCTTAGTAAAAGGCTTAAGGCACACTTTTTTTAAACAAAACAGATGATTAGTTGACAAATATTGTTTATCGAGCATGAATGTGAGAAAGATGGCTACCAAACATATGGATATATTTTCAAAATTCAAGGTATGTACTATTTTATTATATTACTAGCCTTGGAATAATTAAAATAATAATAAAAGGACAAACGCCTTTTTACGCCTAGGCTCCTAAGGCTTGAGGCTTGACCTCTACGCCTCGACCACGCCTCGCGCCTTTTAGAACCTTGATATTTACATATATATTTAGTATATAAATATATATATTTACTAAATATATAGAATATATACATATATATTTATATATATGTAAATATTCTATATATATTCATATATTCTGTAAGTAATATATATTTAGTATATTTAGTTCAGTATATGATATAATATATATTCATATATTTTATTTAATGTTCAGTTCAGTATATAATATAATATATATTCATATATTTTATTAAATGTATATAATACTAAATATATATTATTATATATTATTTACATTTAATAATTTAAAAATTATTAAATGTATATAATGATACAAAATTATTATATATTATATACATTTAATAATATAAAATTATTATATATTATATACATTTAATAATATAAAAATTATATGTAATAATGTCAAAATTATTAAATGTATATAATACTAAATATATATTATTATATATTATATGCATTTAATAATACAAAATTATTATATATTATTATATATTAAATACATTTAATAATATAAAATTATTATATATTATATACATTTAACAATATAAAAATTATTATGAATATATATACAAAATATATGAATATATATTATATTATTTGATATATTTAAATAATAATTTATGAAATATATATATTCCGCAAAATATACAAAATATATGAATATATATTATATTATTTGCGAAATATATATATTTCGGAAATAATATAATATATATTCATATATTTTGTATATTTAATAATATATATTTATTATATATATATATTCCGTAAACAAATTTTCCACATTTATATCTATTTTCCGGCTTTTGCGTTTGATAGAAAATGTGAAAAATTGATGATTTTCCAACTTATATCAAACAGACACAAGTTGAAAAATATTCACTCGACTTGGAATTATTTGTCCGGAAATCAAATGTCCTGAAATCATTTGCATTTTTCCAATTTTCTATCAAACGGATCCTTATAGAAAAAAGAAAAAGCCATAGATAATGTAATATTTGTGATTTAATGTGATTAATTAACGTATCAAAACTGATGGCAAATTTAATTGTTCCCATTAGTATACGTTTGTCTTATTGTGGTCCCTCGGAGGGTCTCAACACAGTTGGAAGCATCTGTTTAGTTGTAAAGCAATGAGGATAGTATCTCTCCCAATACTTCCAAACAAGAAAAATATCGCGGTAGTACATAACTTGTCACAATCGTATCTCATTGTAGATTTCCTTCGTCTACGCCGACTTTTTCGCGTGGTTAATTGATCTCTAAATATCCACGTCCCACAATATGAAAAGAATCGTCTCGAATCTCGAATCGTGTTCAGGTTTAAAATTTAATGAATTTGTATTTAAAGATATGTTTGATTTTTTTTAAATAAAAATAATTATTTTAACTCATGTTTATTTTTATAGTACCTTAAATACAAATACTATATATAAGAACAACAATCATTCACGTAAGTACTTTATCGCAAATCGCATTTTTTTTATATATATATATCAGTTCAGCTCTTGTGCGGACTAGTCCGCATTTTAAGAGTGCGGACCTGACATGTGTCACCTTGCGGTGAGCCCAGAAAAGAGAGAGTGTGTCTATAATTTAAGCGATAATTTCCAGGGGCATCATTAGGTGACACATGTCCGGTCCGCATTCTTAAAATGCGGACTACTCCGCACGAGAGCATATATATATATATATGATCAAGTGAGGTCCCAGTTTGAGAACCCTGAATGAGATCAATTTTTTTAAAATAGTAAAAAAAATATTTTTGGGATGATTTTTTTCAATGATTTTTAAACATTTCAATAGGATCATAAAAAAATAATTAGTTCAAAATAATTTTTTTTGTTATTTTAAAAAAATCGGTCAAACTGTGTCAGTTTTTTACAACTTAAAAAACTGACACAGTTTGACCGATTTTTTTGAAATAGCAAAAAAATTCATTTTGAGTTGATTATTTTTTTATTGTCCTACTGAAATGTTTAAAATCATAGAAAAAAAATCAACTCCAAAATATTTTTTTTACTATTTTAAAAAAATGAACCTCATTCAGAGCCTCAAACATGGAGACCTCTCTCTCTCTCTCTCTCTCTCTCTCTCTCTCTATATATATATATATATATATATATATATATATATATCATGAAAAATTAAAAAAATAAGGTTAAAAACTCATATTTTTTTCCGCTCATTTTCCAACTTCTCACCCAATTGAAACATTTTCCATGTTTGCTGCAATCAAACCCACTCTAAATGAATATTTTTTTATCATTTAAAAAAAATCATATTCAAACTCAACTCGTTATCTTAGTGTGTAATATCATGCTCAACCATTTTTATTATTAACATAATAAATATATTTGAATCGTATATGGGCGGATACATCAGTCATTGCCCATTAATTTATTAACATTACTAACGATCTATTTAAGTAAATTTCACTGTGAATAAATTAACATTAATTCACGTAAAATATTTGGAAGATCTAACAATATTTCTTATTTACTTAAATTATAGGGTCTTAATGGATATTAATGCGTATTAACGAGTACACCTGGCAACGTGCTGTGTCGAGTCTTGTTCGTATTGATTTTTATCTTGTTAGGAACCTATCGGGTTTGTATTTAAATGAGTGATTATTTTATCGTGTCAAAAAATCGTATGCAAACCTGACCCATTATCTTAACGTATTGTGTAGTGTTCACTCGTTATTACTCATTATGATGATGAATTATTTTGAATCGTATACAAGGTGACATGTTAACGCATTTTTAAACATAATTAGACTCATTAATTCATTGTCATTACTAATTCTTTCAATTTGTAATATTCGTTATGATTAAATTCACATTAAGCGACATATATAAGTTCCAATAATATATCTTATTTACTTGAGCTTAATTCTCTATTAGCAGGTTTATCATCAACTCGGGCAACGCACGAGTAATTTATAATTGAAAATACCCAATTGAAGCATTAAAACAGAAAAAATTGAAAATACACAAGTATTTTGTCCTATTTTTAAAAATACATTTATAATCAATCACATGTTATTGTTTTTTTAGTTGTTGGTCATGTTTTAATAAAAATATGATACATGTCAATCTCTGCGAAAATGAAAATAGAAGGATACGGGTGGTTATGGGACAGTTTCGTGTGGTTATAAGCGATTTTGAGTGGTTATAGAATTTAGTAAAATATAAAAAATACATGAGATGTCACCGCATCAAATCTTTGAATATAGAACTAATGCTTAAATTTCAATAATAAATATTCACCCACTAAATCATTTTTAATACATCATTTTGTCAGTAAATTGTCTCTCATTTAGAATCACTCGTATTATAATTTGCCACGAATCTCATTGTTTGAAGTAATTACACGATGCTAGTTTTTCGTAACTCCAATTTATATAATATATAATTTTAAAGTATATGTTGTCTCTCCCAATAAAAATATTTTTGGGCATTCATTAAAAATATCATGTTTTTTGTCCATTATTTCAATAGAGAATTAAGATCAACGCCATATTTCATTTTATATTTGCATTTATAAGTTTCAGGTTTATAAATCTAGTTTCTGTAGTACGATAACATTTATTTATGTGGTCCTTTTAGAGTTAGAAGTGCACAAACAAGTATTTTTATTTATTTTAGTTAAAGATGTATTTATATTTATACTCTTATTCGTACTCATTTAAAACTTATTCCAAAAATAAACAAATAACCCCACATACGCCCCGCCCACCCACCCATCCACCGGAATCCTGGTCGGAGTGCTAGAATCATTGCCGGAGACCGTCGGAATCCTCATCGGATTGTTTCTCTGTCCTCGTTACTCCCTCTCTTAATTTATTTCTTTCATTTTTTTGTCCGCACCAGTGACACCATTACCAGCGCTAGAGAAGAAAGTTTTTCTCCTGAAAATATAGAGTGTTCAGCAGAAAAAAAAATCAAGGTTTTAGTGAAATAGTAAATTTATCGGTTTAGATATTTTTTGCAAAAAATATTGAATATGGGTTTTGGATTGATCTCGACGAGTATATTTTAAATATATAAATTTTGTGAATTTTAGATTTGTAAATTTGAAGTTATGAACTTTTAAAAATTTAATGATTTTTTTTGTATAAGTTGTCAAATGGTATATCGATAATTTTTTATGATCTTTTTAATACAAAAACTAAATTTCTAAAATTATATAATGTATTTTATTTTTACCCATTTTAAAATTGGATTAAACCTTTGCCCCAAAAGCTCCTTATTTTAAACCACTTTTCAAACCATCTGTCCAAATCTACAAAATGCTTAGCCGCCATAAGATATTATGGAAATAACAAGATAATAAAGAACCGGTGCGACTATTGATCCATCAAATTCTCACGCCAATTCATGATAAAATCATATAATTATTTTTGCGATAACAAACCTTTTTCTACATGTGTTTTATATTATTTTTTTTAAATAGTTCCCTATATAGAAATAAAAAAAAATCACAAGGGTTCAATCTTATTTTTTTTATTTAACAAGACACAATCAAATAAAAACGACACGATACGCCCCGACACATTTTTTTTTTACAAACCCCTTTTAAAAAGTGACACGATACGACATAAATCTTCTTTTATTTTTTTAATTAACACGATCTAATTAAAACGTAACATGACACGACATGAAATCTCTTTTTTACCTAATACGAACACAACTAAAATAAAAATGACACGACACGTTACGGAATCTCATTTTTCTACGTAACATAAACATGACGCAAAAAAAAAAGTAATACGACATGACCTAGCACGCAAAACTTCACAAGACTTTATTTAGATCATTCGTACGTGTTACGTTTTAATTAGATCGTGCTAGATAAATAAAATAAAATAAGATTTTATGTCATGCAATGTTAGTTAAAAAATAAAATTTTGTGTCGGGTTGTATCGTGTCGCTTTTATTTAGACCGTGTCTTGTTAAAAAAAAGATTACGTATCGTGATGTGTCGTGTCATATTTTAATTGGATCGTTTATGGATTTGATTATAAAAATAAGATTTTGCATTTTGTCGTGTCGCTTGTATTTGAGTCGTATTTGTGTTAGGTAAAAAATTAAACACAAAATTTTATTTTTTAACTTACACGGCACGACATAAAATCTTATTTTATTTGATTTATCTAGCACGATCTAATTAAAACGTAAGACGAAACGAATGATCTAAATAACGCCTTGTGAAGTTTTGCGTGCTAGGTCATGTTGTGTTACTTTTTTTTTACATCGTGTTTATGTTACGTAGAAAAATGAGATTCCGTATCGTGTCGTGTCACTTTTTGAATGTGTTTGTAAAAAAAATGCGTCGGGGCGTATCATGTCATTTTTATTTGGCCGTGTCTTGTTAAATAAAAAAAATAAGATTGGACCTTTGTGACATTTTTTTTAATTTCTAAATAGTGATTTGTTTAAAAAAATAACATAAAACACATGTGGAAGAAGGTTTGTTATTGCAAGGATAATTATGTCAATTTATCTTGAATTGGAGTGCTACAAGAATTTGATGGAGCGGCAATAGCCTCACCCATAAAGAACCTAAAAGTGTTACAAACTTCTTTATAAGCGTGTTAGTTATTCCCAAAAAAACATTGGATATTTACGTATATCTTATTATAAAAATGCGGGCAACATATGATTCTTCAATTAATTTTACAGTATTTGGTTAATATATAATTTTATATCTAAAATATATATTTGTTAGTCCTAGTTTATTTTATTTAATAAATTTTACGAGCCATTTTATTAAATAAAGGGAAAAATGGCAAGAAAAAATGAATTTGAATTTAAAACGATAATTTTAAGTCAAAAAGTGCACTTTAATAATTTTATAATTTTTTGACCTAATTTGTAGAAAAAGTTGCCTAGTTAAATTTTTGAAGAGACTGATGTAATTTGGAGTAAATTAAAGATTAATTAAAGAAAAACACACAAAAAATTGATTTATATGGTCATTTGAAAAAAGTTGTACGTGAAAATAAAAAAATGTCCCCAATTTTTATTCTTCAAACTGGATGAAATTCAAGAAGCGTGTTCGGCAAGTAAATATAAGAGTCGCAAGATGGAAAAAAATTGAGTACTTTATTCCGATCCAAAGATCAAAGAATGTGGTGTGTTTGGTTTTAACATTGTTATATGGGTGACTACAAAAGACTTTTCAGTCAATTAAAGATAGACTTACTTTAACACAACTCCCTCCCCTCCATCATTATAAATAGAGGGCAAGGCGGGAGGAGGCTTGAAGAGAGTTTGATGGGGCAATTTTTAGCACCGAAATTCTGTCGAAAAATAATACGAGTGTTTGTGAAATTATCGTGTGTAACATTTTGGAAAAGATTGTTCGTGATTATGATATTATTTCGAATTAAAGTTTTGTAAGTTGATTATTATAATGACAATTCTATCTTCATCTTGCAATCTCTTGTTATTCATTATGCTAGCTTAGATTTAATTGCTAAGATTAGGTGAAATTTACCGATGATTACTTAATGCGTTTTTTCATTAGTTTAATTTTTTTAAATTTCCTACTCGTTCTAAAAAGGTTTTAAAAATTCGTTATTCATTAAAACAATAACGAGTTATATTTTCCACCTGAGAAATCAAATATTTTATTCACATTCTTTGATTTTATGTACTTACGTTTGATGTACGCTTATGTTAAATTGTTTGACATTCCATAATTATGTTTGACATAAAATCCTTAGAAGTGGTAATTTTACTCATATCCTATAATTAGATGTACTTATGTTTGATGGATTGTGCTCATGATAAGTTATTTGATAGTACATGCTTATGTTTCACATTTAATGTTTATGAATGGTACTTTTAAGAGAATACAAATTTTTACCATCTAAAAAGAGATATAAAAAATCTTTTTTTCTGATAAATTGCTATATTTTAAGCAATGAAATTAGGTTGCGAAAGACATGTTAACTTTGCATGAAAAGCTACCATTTGCAATGAAAATGCCAAAAAAATTAAAGGCACATAAAAACATAAGTGCTAGGCCAATTTTTAGAACATTGATGCTTCGCTACAAATGAGGATTAATTTCTTTAAAAAGAATTGAGAGAAAAAATTCAATATGTGAGATTTTGAGGGAGTTAAGTCGAAGATCAATGGGTTTGCACGTCCTATAAAAATATCATAAAGCATTACATAATTTGGGATATTATTGGTGTTAAAATCATGCACAGTCTTGATTGGTTGATTAGGTTAAGTCAATTTTGCTTGAGTTCACCATTTTTACCCCGAAGGTAGACTTTGAGATCTTCCATTAGATGAGTCTCATTCCTTCGTGAACACGTGTTATGTTTGTCTACGCTGATTAACCTATAGAATATGTTCACACCCCTACATTCCGTTTCCATAATTCGGGTATTTTTGTGTTTCTCCATGGTAGGTTGTATTTGTAAAAAAATTATACTTGAAAAAATTGAATTTTTTTAAAAATAGTTTGTGGAGCCTTTAAGATTATCATTGCATGTTTATCAATCATATATGTTTTTGTGATGATAACTTTCTCTTATTTGTGATACTTTTCAATTCATGTTTAGTTCCTACTCCTTGTCTATTTCAGACAAAATAAAAGGGGGAGAACAAATTATAGGGGAGATTACATGAGTTTCATTTATGGGGGAGAATTTTTATGATTATTTTATATGATAAAATCGATGCATCATGGGGTATTTGTTTTGTTTCATGTGTGTAGGTACTTTTGGAAGCTCGTATTAATATTACACTCGATGAAGACAAAGTGCCTAGGAGAAGAATAGGAAGAAGTGGCGATTTGAAGACATCATTATTCTTGTACATAACCATTTTAGGTTTTGGGAGGGTATTAGGATATTTTCATTATCTTAGGGGATTTTCATGTAATTTGGATTTCGATTATATGTTTGTACCGGAATAGCCAAAAGGAAAAAATTTTAAGAGCATATTTTCTATTATTTGCTCAAATAGCTTAGCCTTACATACATTTTGGTGTATCTCATTACACTTTTACTCGAGTCATCATGAAGGACCGAATATCCAACATCTCCAACTTTAAAGGATTTCCACACTATGAAGGTATAATGCTATTAAGAGTCTAAATTTATTCCTTGAATTTATTTTTGGATTTTTTTATAATTAAAACTGAAACATGATTTTTTGTTACGAAATCGAGACATTTTTATGTTTATTTGTTTTTCAAAGTTCGTTGACCTCTTTCAAACGAGATTAGATTCTCCTTCGAATGAGATGCCACTTTCTTTCGAAGGCTCGTTTGAAGTTTACATCGAACGTATATCGAACAAGGGCGTACCGTTTTGCTTTTTTTGAAGCTGGTTCAAATGATAGTTGTTTCATTTGAACGAACTTGGTTTTCGTTCTAATGATCTGGTGTTCTCGTTGGAACGAGCCTCATTTTCATTTGAATAAGTCGCGGCCTCGAAATTTTTGTTCGCCTTACAAATACTTATTTCGTGCTTATTTTCATTAAGACTTTTGTTAGAAATGTTTCTGCATATCCTTCGCAAAAAAATTCATACTTTTGAGTTTAGAAAACCTTTTTGCTTCACAAAATTCATTCCCAAGATATATTTGTGTGAATTCATTTAAACCCTATACTTTTTTATCCTTGCATACATAATTCTTATGGAGAGATTTTTTTCACGGCCGACTATTGTGATTCTCGAGGGGATCATTGTTGAGGACAAAGGTTGATTGGTGGATATCGAGTGTGGAAGGACACGTGTGGAGTGCTGCTCATCGATTAGTATTCTTTAGAGATTTGCGAAGACTAGCGCATTACACTTTTTGTTGTTATCAAGTTATGTTGTAAGTCAACTATCTTGTAATATTTCTAAAGTGCTGAATAAAGGTTTTTCCCGCAAAGGATTTTTCTCGATCTCTATATTCTTGAATGCGTAGCATATTCATATTGTTTTGAACACATATTTGCCTTCACAACTAATTTAATCAAAGATTAAAATTTGTTTAAAATTGGTTTTTTTATACTTGGGAACTAAATTGATAAAAATACAAAAATAGAATTTTTATTTGTGACCATCCTTGCTAAGCACATTTATTTCCACATTCTCATATTGGTATCATAGCATTCAACATTCTTACTCTTACAAGTGGTATCAGATCAAGTGGAGTATGTAGTCAAGGCTTCACAAGATTTGATGGAGGTTTTTCATATGATGTCATCTCCTTTGGAGAACTCCCCCGGGCCTAATAATTGAGGTTGAGATTTGTTTGCTAGAATAGGGTATTTTTTATGATCATATCATATATCCCTCTTACTAATGTGTACTATCATTGTACTTATATTTTTCATTTTGATATATTTTTTAAAAATTCATAAAGAGTTTTGTTTTTCTTGAAAAATTTTACAAAAATGCAAAAAGATTTTTGGTTTGTTTTTCAGAAAAAGTGAAAAAGGAAAAAATATTTTATTTTTGATAATTTTTTTGAAAAATCCAAAAAGAATTTTTGGTACCATATGTGGATGAACATTAAAGATGTCCAAGTCACCCATTCATTCCATATCCACGTGATAATTTTGTAGTATTTTGAGACGTGGCATCATTTCATTTAGGTGCTTTATAATGTGTGGAGTCATTAAGATGTGATATGATGACAACTTATTATATATTTGACTCCTTATTACGTTTAATGCACACGAGTACATATTTATTTGAGTGTTGCACTTACCTATCACGTGTCGATTGTAATATTTTCATCTCAATCCTGCTTGTAAAATGAACCAAATGTGAAAAATGATATAATAAAAGTAGCGGATGTAAGAACCATTATTCGGATTGGAAAAAATAGACAATCTTTTTTGGGGCTAAATTGTTATATTTTAAGCAATGGAATCAGGCTGGGAAAGACATATTGACTTTGCATGGAAATCTACCATTTGCAATGAAAAGTGCCAAAAAGATTTAAAGGCACATAAAAATAGAAGTGATATGCCAATTTTTAGAACATTAATGCTTCGCTACAAATGAGCATTAATTTCTTTAAAAAGAATTGAGAGGAAAATTCAATATGTTAGATTTTGAGGGAGTTAAGTCGAAGATCAATGGGTTTGCACGTACTATAAAAATATCGTAAAGCATTACATAATTTTGGGCGTTATTAGTGTGAAAATCACGTACGGTCTTGATTGGTTGATTAGGTTAAATTAATTTCACTTGAGTTCACCATTTTTACACCTAAGGTAGACTTTGAGATCTTTCATTAATGGTGTCTCATTCCTTCGTGAACACGTATTATGTTTATCTACGCTGATTAACCTATAAAATATGTCCACACCCCAACATTCCGTTTCCGTGATTCGGGTATTTTTGTGTTTCTCCATGGTGTGTTGTATTTGTAAAAAATTTATACTTGAAAAATTAAAAATTTTCAAAAATAGTTTGTGGAGCTTTTGAGATTATCATTGCATGTTTATAAATCATATATGTTTTTTGATGCTATCTTTCTCTTATTTGTGATGCTTTGTAATTCATGTTTAGTTTATACTCCTTGTCTATATCAGATAAAATAAAAGGGGGAGAACAAATTCCGGGGGAGATTACATGAGTTTGATTTATGGGGGAGAATTTTTATGATTATTTTATATGACAAACTCGATGCATAACCGGGTATTTGATTTGTTTCATGTGTGTAGGTACTTTTGGAAGCACGTATTAATATTACACTCGATGTAGACAAAGTGCCCAAGAGAATAACAAGAAGAAGTGGCGATTTAAAGACATCATTTGTGAAGGCATCATTATTCTTGCACATATCCATTTTAGGGTTTGGGAGGGTATTAGGATATTTTCATTGTCTTAGGGGATTTTCATGTAATTTGGATTTGGATTTTATGTTTTTACCGGAATAGCTAAAAGGGGGAGATTTTTAAGGGCATATTTTTTATTATTTGCACAAATAGCTTAAGCTTACATAGATTTTGGCGTATTCCATTACACTTTGACTCGAACCGTCATTAAGGACCAAATATCCAACATCTCCAACTTTCAAGGATCTCCACACTATAAAGGTAGAAAATGCTATTAAGAGTTTAAATTTATTTCTTGAATTTATTTTGGGATTTTTTAAAATTAAAACTGAAACATGATTTTTTGTTAAAATCGTGTTATTTTTATGTTTATTTTTTTTCAAAGTTCGTTGACCTCATTCAAACGAGTTCAGATTCTCGTTTGAACGAGATGTCACTTTCGTTCGAAAGCTCGTTTGACGTTTACATCGAACATGTTTTGAACGAGGGCGTACTATTTTGCTTCATCCGAATGTTGTTTGAAGCTAGTTCAAACGAGATAGATGTTTCGTTTGAATGAAATTGGTTTTTGTTCTAACGATCTACTGTTCTCGTTTGAACGAGCTTTATTTTCATTTAAATGAGTCACCCCCTCGAAATTTGTGTTGCCTCATAAATACTTGTTTCATGTTTATTTTTGTTAAGACTTTTACTTGAACTATTTATGCACATCCTTTGCAAACGTTTTCATACTCTTGAGTTTAGAAAACCTTTTTTATTCACAAAATTCATTCCAAAAATTTATTTGCGTGAATATACTAAACCCTATAGTTTTTTATCCTTACATACACGACTCTTATGGAGAGAGTTTTTTCATGACAGACCATTGTGATTCTCGAGAGGATCATTGTTGAAGACAAAGGCTGATTGGTGGATACCAAGCGTGGAAGGCCGCGTGTGGACTTAGACTAGCGCATTAGACTTTTGGTTGTTATCAAGTGGTATGGTAAGTAGATTGTTGTGACACCCCGCCTAATTAAATGCCGGGCGATCATTCCTTTATTAAATTAATTCAAGGTGAACAGTTGGTTCATTCTCAGCATCACTGTCGAAAAATAAAACTTTTCTAAATTAAACACCCTAATTAATTAAGCTAAGTGTCAAAACCATTTTCATACATACTTTCCAAATTTTATTTATAGAAAAACATTTATTTTATTAACAACATTCAATAAGTAAGAATCACACCAGATTAAATATCTGCAACATAGTCCATTTAATTTAAAACATTCGTCAATCGAATGTCAACATGCGAAATATAAAGTAACACAATCAAACTGAATAAAACCCATAGTAACAGTACTGGAAATAACTGAAATACAAATGTCCCATAACAACGGAATAATGGAAAGAGCTACACATGCTCAACTAAATGAAAGTACTAAGAGTGGATCCGAATGAACGAAGTCGTCTAATCAAGAGACCTGCAACTCCCACCTAAGCTGCAGCGCGTTCCTTCCAAGAGATCCTAAACAAGACGCCCCTGTGGCTGGGCACCTGTAATACATACATATATATATACAAGAGAAAGAGAGAGAGAGAAAAACGGGTCAGAGCCCGAAAGTGTGTTTGATTTTAAAATATGTTTAGCAAGTATTTAAATTGATACATGCCAATGCAACAACATATTAGAGCGACACTCTCTTGAGAAATTCTCACCTCTCTTCTAATGTGCACGCCTATCGTATTAACCTTCCCAACGGGTTATCTTATCATTTTATCATACTAACCTTCCCAATAATTTAGCTTATCTTAACTTACTCGTAAGATTTCAAAACCGACCAATAACATTGTTTAAAAAGAATACTTCCAATTAGCAGCACAACTCTCGTTTTAGCTTTATTAATTTATAAAGTTTCCCAGTGTCATATTATACTTTCACGAAACAAGTATTTACTATTTGAGTCATTAACCATGTCCTACTCATCAAATCACAGTAGGTAGTTTCAAATTTCCAAATCTCATATATATATATATATATATACTACTCGTATAATATATATCAAATAACAGCACCCCTCATAAAACTATGGTGCGTGCATACTTCTACTATCCAAACCCCATACCACTCATATCAAGGGGAATACAAATTCGGAATCACTCTCGAATTGTATTAACACATACACAAACAATATCGAGGCGAAGCATAGATTCCAAGTCTCTAAGAGGATGGCACATACTCGCATCTCTTAGGACCGTTTGAACTATCAATTCGATAGCCTGTACCAAGGATATCTATCTTCTAGGGTACAAGTCAATATCCCCCATAAAGGTCCCATCGAGATAAGACTGTCCCAGCGCGGTAACCTCAAGGATAGCAAGTAGCGCGGTATGTTTTTCACATGTATATAATATATGTACACACAATCATATAAATATACCACTTTCATCATATTAATATAGGTTCCTCTCGTCACCCATAATTATAACATTTATCCTTAATTTCACATTATTAGTATTACGTATAAGGTTTCATCTCTAACCTTACCTCGAAGGGTTTTCCTCACTTATTACGTGACACTCGTGGATTCTATCCTTCCAAGTAGAAAATTCAGTAGGTGTCATTATTACGTTTCAACGTAACTCTCTTACCCGCCTCACCCTTTAATATATCAATTTACTAACCCTAAAGTAAATATCCCATAAATACCATCCTCGTCGAATATTAATGATCCCAACATTTATTCATACGCTCTACTGGTCCTCCATGTCTCCCAAATCATTATACTAAGAATGCCCAAGAATTATATCACGACAATTCGATTTTTAAAACATTTACAAAGGGAAATAAGAGTCTGCCAGGAGGGGTCGATCGATCGAGGTTTGGGGTTCGATCGATCGAACCTTCGATCGATCGAAGCTCTATGATCGATCGATCGATCAAGCAGGTATTTCAATTTTCTGCAGAATTGCAGTTACGGGTTCTACCAATTTTCTTCATCCAAATACATGTTTTCCAACCCCAAACGTCCAAGAATTCTACTACTAACATTATAACAATATACCAGATGTTTCTAACGTAAGGCATGTACATATTCATCATTTAAACATGGAATTTCCACCCAAAATTACATCTAATTATCAAGAACCCTAAAATTTTCTTAAACAGTTTTCTAACAAATCTTTCTCCAGAATTTCTTTCTTATAATCATCAAAATTTCGTGGTTAATTTCCTCTGCATGGCAAGGGTTTCCAGAATCATCATAGCTACCAATACTACATGGATTTTCCTATCACAAATTGGGTTTTCTTCTACATAATTCATCCCTAACCATTCCTAAACTAATATGGAGATTGCACCAACGAAAATGGCAAGTTAAACACTTGCCTGGGATTTTTAGAAGTCTGGATTGTGGCTGATTTTGGTGTGGTTGCGTTCCCCTTTTCGCGATCTACGCGTTGGTGGTGGCGGCGGTGCAAACCGGTGACTTTTTGGCCTTGAATTGCCTTGAGGGCTCTCTCCTCTCTTCTCCAATGGCCGTTCTAGGGTTATGAATATTCTAACCCTAAATGACTAACCTAAATGGCTGATATAGGTTGCTGAATTTCATGGGTTTAATTACCCACATATGTAAAATGACCAAAATGCCCTCCCGGGTACTAATTAGGCCTAAAAATGCCCCGAGACCCAAAATACACCACCGGGTACACTTTTCTGACTATCTCGACCCTTCCGGATACATTGGAGCACTCAAAACGACCATACGGGCAACTTATAAAATATTCATTTTTATTAATCCACATTTAGTCCCGACACGACACAGGCGCGTCCTGACTTAAATTTCCACAATTGTCATTTTATTCACACGTGACAATGTTATAAAAATAAATCTCATATATTACTATACTTGTCCAGTAATATGCAACAAATAAAAAATTTACAATGATTACTAACTCTCGCCACGCTAGTAAATATTTAGAACAACATTCCGGATTAAAATTAAATTAATTTATCTCAATTAAATTTAATAAATCCCATAATTTAAAAGCCATGAAAATACGGGGTATTACATACTTCCCCCCTAATAACGGAATTTCGTCCCGAAATTCGAAAAATAAGGCCTACCAGGTATCACAATTATGGATATCCTTGTCAGTATGCAAATTTTCTACATAGTACGGTGCTCAATCACTATAGCTTTCCTCTCACAGCAACATTGTTTTACATTCTCATTAGAGACACTTCATCTTGTGCTCCCAACCAACCACATTCGCATAGGTCACGCCTATACGTTATAAATTTCATTATCTCACTAACATTAGGAGGCCGCACCTTACTACATGACAAATACTCGGATTTATTCATATACAAAACTCCCATTCTGAGAAAATATTACGAACATTTGATCACTCTTGCTCGCCTAAAACAGTCGTGGAATTCTACCAAATTTATCGGATGTTTTCTCGACCGATCCAAAAATTTTGATTATCTACTCTCCTCTAAACATTCGGAAGGAGAATAGTCGAGGTTCGTCTATAACAAAACCTTAATAAGCACCTCGTACGCGACAAACAGGTACGAGTGCTTCTACAGAGTATGCTTGAAATCATCATACCAAGACTCCAAAATTTCCTTCACGTGGCTCCACTAATCTTTAATCACCATGCGCTTATTCCCTGGCTAAGGGTGATACATCCTACTCGAACGAAATCTTATCTCCGCTGGTTCCTGAAATCCCATATCAAAGGTGGGATTCACCAATCTCATCCTGATTCAGAAATCTATACTTCGTCGGGCCATGCACTGGCGCGATCCTTCCTTTCAAAGGAAGTCTGGGGCATACTAGTTAATATTGTAAGCCAGCCCAAAGGAATATCAAACACTTCCTTCTCGGCGACTTAATTCACATGCTCGGGATAAACCCTTGATCTTGTTTTAAGGATGGAAACCCATCCAAGAACTTTACCGGCTTTACCGACCTCTTCCAAGTTCAGGAATTTTTTATAAACACACAATTCTTTGGTTGATTCTCCTCTTTCAACCAAACCTTACCTATGGGCAGTACATGTAGAGACTACTCACTAAGTCTCGCTAAACATCGATTCTTCCCTTGAAATGACTCCATTAAGTGATACGTAATGCTCCCCTTCCTTCCTTGGAGTATGCCGAAAGTTTCGGCCCGTGCTCTTCTCTCCACGAAGCGCACTTCTGGAACTCTTATACTATACTAACATCATTACCCTTTGTATGCGCAAGTCGTTCTCACACTTGACTAATAACACTCCGCTCCGGGTGTGCTTCATAACAATTAAATTCTACTCTATTCAAGGAATACCAATTCTTGAATGGCTTCCCACAACCTTCCAATCAAGTTAGGGTGTGCTATTCTAATTGCACCTTATATATGGATTATTGCCCCTCGAGTGACGTTTAATCCACTCTATCACTTCCACTTCGTTATACTAGTCCCACAAGCATATATTTCACTCGTCTATTACCACGTCCCTTCGGCTCGGACCATTTTAACTGTAGCCAACAATGATGCCCACATTTTTGCAACACTCCGACCGCCCTGGGAGAGCGAAAGGCGTGCTACTCATCTGTAGGACCAACTAAATTCAACGGAATAGAAGGAATAGGCATACAAATTCCATGACAATAAAAGAGGAATAATAATCCTCAACCTTCCTCAGATAAGTACAAAATTTTCTCAAATTTGTACAACAACCAAAATAATTCACTAACGCTCTATTCATCAAAATGATTACTGGTTATCTCTTTTGTATCATATAAAGTTCTTTCCAGACAATCCATGCTAAAAATCATTCGAACTCTTTATTCACCTTGCGTTCCGTATACAATTATGACATTTGGGTACTCTCAATCACCCAAGAACTCAAAATTCTTAAATTCTCTTTATCATAGTTCCACCTCTCAACTCGTGGGGATAACTTTCAATGCTTTCCTACCACAAAAATTCGGCTCCAATGACCTTAAAACAAAATTCAACTTCCAACTTACATACATAATTACTTGATCCCATTTCGACCAGGGTACCGAACTCATGGAATAGTGACCAAACGTCTCCCTATTTCCAACCTTACGCTAAGTTTCATGCGTGGGATGTCTCGCAGAGCGAAATCCAAACAAGGAATCCCTCCGATACACTACTACCTAGCATTGTCGGTTATCGAAATCCGTTGGGTCCTCCGTCCATAGTATATACCCCTTTATTCCGTCCCTTGACAAAAAAGTTACAATTTCTCCCGTAATTATGTTTAACAAAGAACGTTTCACCAATTTCATTATCGTCCTGTATTGGTTGATGGTAATTACATTCTATAAACCTCGGATACATACGATTGAAATTCTCGAAATTCTCTTCCCTAATAATAGGGGCATAACTATTAACTCCCACATCTCTAGAGGATAAATATAACAATGCACTCTTCTTATCACTAAGTCCGTAGTGCTAAACATAATACTGAGTCAAATCTTTTCGCTCAACGGTAAATCCCGATACGTATGGAATTATACTGACAAAGTCTATACATACGTTGGCATCGAATATCTCGAGCCCATTATCTCCTCTGAAGTCTCTAGGATAGATAATATAAGTGCGAGTCCAACCTTATCACAGGTAAAGCCTCGCCAAAACAAACGTAAAACATGTTGCACCAATGCAACTACTCCGATAGCCTTGCAATAAATGCCTACTATCATACTTCCCATTTCTATAACATTTTAACAAAGATAATATCATACTCGTGTATCGCATCACTACAACGAGTAACCTCAATAAAGTACAAAACTTGTTAATATACTCATCCATCCTCCGCGGATAGCACTAAAGGAAAAATCCCGCTACACTAGGGAAAAATATTCACATACTAATAATAACGTTTAAAATGATATGCATTAAACTCGTCTCACATGCTAATCTAGCAAGGAACAAAATATAGTGACTCGCTCGTGTCACATAAACACGCCTCATCTTCTGAGGATACAACTTACACTTCTACCTTGTCAATCGTCTTGACTGCGCAAATGGTTTTCGGACGTAACACGTCTACTCAAACCAAACAAAATTACTTTAATCGTTGCCTTTTACTGGGCACCGTATTCTTGTCCTTTCTCACTTTGGAACATATTATCGCGAGCGATCTTACTCCGCACAAAAATACCTCAGTACATAATTCACTTATCACCTGTCCTACTAACCAGGTTAGGATTGTCCTTCTCTCGGACTTTAGTAGACTCGATTTCTGTTAGGCCATAAAGATCATGTTACTATCTATAATAGTACTTACTGAATTTACCATCACTTGGTAAGAATTTAACTATCTGAAGCATTTAAATGTTTTTCCTGATGTGTATCCACATCCTTTTGTGGTGCTATACCACCATCGTTGCATTCAGTCTCATTCTCGACTGAATCCTTCGATTTCTTTAACTTCCTCCACAAAGAAGCGTTATCATCTATTTTGACAAAATATGACAATGTCAACCTCTGAATCGGTCATCCATTAGAACTTCCTCCTTGAGTATTATCAACTATTATTACAAGTTGGGCTCCCACTTGGAGTCGTTTCCTCCACTAGTATCTACCTCTTCCGATACAAAATTCGCTAACGGTTAAGATTCATATTCACGAATGGAACCCTAACATGCCCTCTCTCAATGAGTTCAGAACCACAATTGCTTCTAATCCTGAACAGTTAAGGAAGGAACATACGGTCAACACTGTACCTAAGGTTCTCCTATAGGCATAGCATTCCATTTTTCAAATAGGTGGTTGACTCCAACCATTATAACTTCGTCCCGAAAGTCAAGAAAATTTTTCTCTAAATTTTCACTTTCGGTTTGCCACACTCCGTCCTATATTTAAGCTTTTGGATACTTTACCGCCTTTGGTAAAGACACATACAATTTTCGCGTTTCTAAAATTTCCCATTGATAGTCTCTACACATTTTTGTAATACGTGGGGTAAGTTTACCCTCGCATCTCATTTGACTATAACAGCATTCGAAAATCATTACTGCACCTTAGTCGCCTTTCTAGTCTTGGCTTCTTGTGCCACAATGGAGGTGACCTCGACTACGGTCATCATCCTCGGATATATTTCATAATCTCAAATGAGCCCTGCCTCCTGATGTACGCTTAACGGTCCTCTTCTGTCATCCGTCATCGCTCGGCACACGCACACATCCGAACAAAATTAGAATTCACTAGTGTATACACAATATAGCAGGAGAACGAAACCTTGTCAAAGGAATCGACAATCCTAAACAGAGGGATCTATAACAACCAAAGCAACGCTGAAAGCATAATAAGCCGTACAGATCCTAAGGACACTAGAACCTGATGCTCTGATACCACCTGTGACACCCCGCCTAATTAAATACCGGGCGATCACTCCTTTATTAAATTAATTCAAGGTGAACAGTTGGTTCATTCTCAGCATCACTGTCGAAAAATAAAACTTTTTTTAATTAAACACCCTAATTAATTAAGCTAAGTGTCAAAACCATTTTCATGCATACTTTCCAAATTTTATTTAAAGAAAAACATTTATTTTATTAACAACATTCAATAAGTAAGAATCACACCACATTAAATATTTGCAACATAGTCCATTTAATTTAAAACATTCGTCAATCGAATGTCAACATGCGAAATATAAAGTAACACAATCAAACTGAATAAAACCCATAGTAACAGTACTGGAAATAACTGAAATACAAATGTCCAATAACAACGGAATAATGGAAAGAGCTACACATTCTCAACTAAATGAAAGTACTAAGAGTGGATCCGAATGAACGAAGTCGTCTAATCAAGAGACCTGCAACTCCGACCTAAGCTGCAGCGCGTTCCTTCCAAGAGATCCTAAGCAAGACGCCCCTGTGGCTGGGCACCTGTAATACATACATATATATATACAAGAGAGAGAGAGAGAGAGAAAAATGGGTCAGAGCCCGAAAGTGTGTTTGATTTTAAAATACGTTTAACAAGTATTTAAATTGATACAGGCCAATGCAACAACATATTAGAGCGACACTCTCTTGAGAAATTCTCACCCCTCTTCTAATGTGCACGCCTATCGTACTAACCTTCCCAACGGGTTATCTTATCATTTTATCATACTAACCTTCCCAATAATTTAGCTTATCTTAACTTACTCGTAAGATTTCAGAACCGACCAATAACATTGTTTAAAAAGAATACTTCCAATTAGCAGCACAACTCTCGTTTTAGCTTTATTAATTTATAAAGTTTCCCAGTGTCATATTATACTTTCACGAAACAAGTATTTACTATTTGGGTCACTAACCATGTCCTACTTATCAAATCACAGTAGGCAGTTTCAAATTTCCAAATCTCATATATATATATACTACTCATATAATATATATCAAATAACAGCACCCCACATAAAACTATGGTGCGTGCATACTTCTACTATCCAAACCCCATACCACTCATATCAAGGGGAATACAAATTCGGAATCACTCTCGAATTGTATTAACATATACACAAACAATATCGAGGCGAAGCATAGATTCCAAGTCTCTAAGAGGATGGCACATACTCGCGTCTCTTAGGACCGTCTGAACTATCAATTCGATAGCCTGTACCAAGGATATCTATCTTCTAGGGTACAAGTCAATATCCCCCATAAAGGTCCCATCGAGATAAAACTGTCCCAGCGCGGTAACCTCAAGGATAGCAAGTAGCGCGGTATGTTTTTCACATGTATATAATGTATGTACACACAATCATATAAATATACCACTTTCATCATATTAATATAGGTTCCTCTCGTCACCCATAATTACAACATTTATCCTTAATTTCACATTATTAGTATTACGTATAAGGTTTCATCTCTAACCTTACCTCGAAGGGTTTTTCTCACTTATTACGTGACACTCGTGGACTCTATCCTTCCAAGTAGAAAATTCAGAAGGTGTCATTATTACGTTTCAACGTAACTCTCTTACGCGCCTCACCCTTTAATATATCAATTTACTAACCCTAAAGTAAATATCCCATAAATACCATCCTCGTCGAATATTAATGATCCCAACATTTATTCATATGCCGTACTGGTCCTCCATGTCTCCCAAATCATTATACTAAGAATGCCCAAGAATTATATCACGATAATTCGATTTTTAAATCATTTACAAAGGGAAATAAGAGTCTGCCAGGAGGGGTCAATCGATCGAGGTTTGGGGCTCGATCGATCGAACCTTCGATCGATCGAAGCTCTATGCTCGATCGATCGATCAAGCAGGTATTTTAATTTTCTGCAGAATTGCAGTTACGGGTTCTACCAATTTTCTTCATCCAAATACATGTTTTCCAACCCCAAACGTCCAAGAATTCTACTACTAACATTATAACAATATACCAGATGTTTTTAACGTAAGGCATGTACATATTCATCATTTAAACATGGAATTTCCACCCAAAATTACATCTAATTATCAAGAACCCTAAAATTTTCTTAAACAGTTTTCTAACAAATCTTTCTCCCGAATTTCTTTCTTATAATCATCAAAATTTCGTGGTTAATTTCCTCTGCATGTCAAGGGTTTCCAGAATCATCATAACAACCAATACTACATGGATTTCCTATCAAAAATTGGGTTTTCTTCTACATAATTCATCCCTAACCATTCCTAAACTAATATGGAGATTGCACCAACGAAAATAGCAAGTTAAACACTTTCCTGGGATTTTCTGGAGTCTGGATTGTGGCTGATTTTGGTGTGGTTGCGTTCCCCTTCTCGCGATCTACGCGTTGGTGGTAGCGGCGGTGCAAACCGGTGACTTTTTGGCCTTGAATTGCCTTGAGGGCTCTCTCCTCTCTTCTCCAATGGCCGTTCTAGGGTTCTGAATATTCTAACCCTAAATGACTAACCTAAATGGCTGATATAGGTTGCTGAATTTCGTGGGTTTAATTACCCACATATGTAAAATGACCAAAATGCCCTCCCGGGGTACTAATTAGGCCTAAAAATGCCCCGAGACCCAAAATACACCCCGGGTACACTTTTCTGACTATCTTGACCCTTCCGAATGCGTTGGCGCACTCAAAACGATCATACGGGAATTTTATAAAATATTCACTTTTATTAATCCACATTTAGTCCCGACACGACACAGGCTCGTCGTGACTTAAATTTCCACAATTGTCATTTTATTCACACGTGACAATGTTATAAAAATAAATCTCATATATTACTATACTTGTCCAGTAATATGCAACAAATAACAAATTTTCAATAATTACTAACTCTCGTCACGCTAGTAAATATTTAGAACAACATTCCGGATTAAAATTAAATTAATTTATCTCAATTAAATTTAATAAATCCCATAATTTAAAAGCCATGAAAATACGGGGTATTACAACTGTCTTGTAATATTTCTAACATGCTGAATAAAAGTTTTGCTCGTAAGGGATTTTTTCTCAATCTTCGTGTTCTTGAATGCGTGGCATATTAATGTTATTTTGAACACATATTTGCCTTCACAACTAATTTAAAATTTGTTTAAAATTGATTTTCTATGCTTGGGAATTAAATTGATAAGAATAAAAAAATTGAATTTTTATTTGTGACCATTCTTGCTAAGCATATTTATTTTCACATTCTCATATTAGTATCATAGCATTAAACATTCTTACTCTTACAATGCCTCTTAAGACTCATTTTCAAACACTCTCCAAAAATCTTACCTTCCAAGAGATCCCCCCCAAATATAAGGAAGTGAGGCTTATTTTAAAACAAAAACCAAGCCAACAGATTGCCTCATGTCAAATATATTGTGGTGGCACGCGTTAAAAATTATGTGATGACACATGTCCTGATTTGGAAGGTATGTGCCCCATAATGTATGTTTCACTCTCAATACTAGAATATTGTCTAGTTGATGCATAAATAATACATAAATATGCACCATATGCTGGATGTGAAAAATAATATTTAAGTCGCATAAATACATGTGGTATTATGGACTTTTATCAATATTATTCATCCTTTAATCTCATTTAATAATTAAAAGAGAGGCTCATCGTTCAACTCATACTACATTTGCCCTTGTACACACGGTTGATGTGTTGATGCCTGAATGAACATATCGATCGTACGTACGAAACACTTTTAGTCGATTTTAATATGTTCAATCAACCTGTGGATCGTGGGTATTAATACCATGCCTCATTTCAATTTTATGATATACCTCAATCTCATATCTCATATTATGTATTCTGATCTTATGGTTTATTCCGACGGATCTCATTATCATTTTTTATGCAAATGATATACTTTGAGTTTATTCGGTTTCCCCCTATTTTTGATTTGGAGGAGTATTTGGGGATTGCTCCCATTCCTATCGAATGAACATGTATCCATGATTTTATTGTGGTTGTTAGCAATTCATTTTTTTTACCATATTCAACATGTGCTAGTAAGACTGAATATTACAGTTGCCCCTATTTTGGATAAGATTTTATGCATACAGATGCCAGTGACTTATTCCATTTAGGCAATATTTCGTGCATACACATGCTACTGAGTCGTCTAGATCACGACGAGATTGTGAAAAATACACCTTCTTGGTGACTTAGCTTAACTTTTGCTAAGATTTTTCTCAAAAAATACACCTTGAAAGGTGACTTAACACAACTCCCACCATGTGATGCAATATTTCACAATTATTGATAAAAATGTATTTAATATAACTGACACTCAAGAAAGCTTATAAAGAACTCTATACTTGACATTATATCACACGCTACTTCTACCCTTCGTAGTAAATGATTGGACTTTTGCAAGCCTCATCCTAAAATATGAGATATAAAGATATCAAGATGTTAAGATATTCTCATTGGTTATTTTGATCGTCTGAAAAAAAACACCGGTCAAATCAAATATGTAAGGATTTTACACCTAAGATATCACATGTACTTAACATATGGGAGAATTAGACAAGGCATGCAAATTTCTCTAATCTCTTCTACTCGATGTTTAATATTTGCACACAAAATGTGGTTACTCAACATAAAAAAATATAGCATTTTGGCACATATGCTTTAAACAATGATTTTTTTCCTCATTTGATGTAGGAAATATTCGTGAACTTTAATAATTTTATCAACAAAGTTTATGCGAACAGAACTTAGACAACATCCCATGAAGCCACTATTGTATAAACATATTTTCAGATAGAAATCTCAGCTTAAGTTTACATATAACTATATCATATGATTTTTATGTAAAGCATAAGAGATCGTAAATAAATATTGGGTTCCTATCAGTAAAATGAAGTTGAATATTTTCTCTAAAAAATGTTGAATTAAAAAATTCCTTTCTCAACCCCTTTTTTCTATCTGAGTCCACTTTTTCGGGCACGAATGAGGCATTACAGGATAAAAATCGCGAATACCTCCCCAGCGGAGTCACCAAATGTAAGAGAGTAGTTTAACTAGGAAAATATCGGATTTTGGTACGTATTTGACTTGAGCAACTTCAGTTACGCATACGTGTTCATCATAGTCGAAATCAAAGTCAACGTAATTCGAGGGTTCGTACTATTTGTCAAACTTGTTTGGTTCTGTATTAAGAAATCTCGATTTAAACGCTATTTTTAAATACAATTTTAAAATTCAGTTTTTTGTGTTATAATTATTAGTTTGCGTTTGGTAAACTTGTTTTTAAATATAATTTTTTGAAAATTTGACAAAATTGACAAACATGTGTATATATATATATATAAACATAAATAAAACTTTCATACATACATGATACATGAATGTATGCATATATACATACATACATCATAAATTATATACATGTACATTTACTATCATGTATTTTTATGTATATTTAATGAGGTATGTTGAGGAGTTTAACTATATATATATTTATATATATATATATATATCATGTATAATTCACTATAAAATTATATATACATGAATTGGCAATATTTTTCAATACATATGTACTATATGTATATTTTATATTATCTATACATTAATAATACATGTATAAAACTATATATCAGTATCATGCATTTATTAATAAAATTATTTAACTTTATATTATTTCATACGTAATTTTGTGTATACATATATATTTTTTATTTATTAGAATTACACACATATTAATGTATTATGTATGTATATTATATATTAAGGAATAAATGCATTAAAATATTAAGAATGAATAATTTTGAGTTGAAAAATAAAAAACAGATGTTATAAAACACCCTTAACCTGTTTTCTGAAAAACTTGATTATAACACAGAAATATTATAATTCAGTGTTTACAAACATGTTGCCAAACACAATTTTTTATCAGAATTGTATTCAAACACAGAAAACAGAATTATAATTGCCAACCAAACACGCCCTTAATGATTTTATCAACAAAGTTTATGCAAACACAACTTACATAATATCCTATGAAGCCACTATTGTATAAACATATTTTCAGATAAAAATCTTAACTGAAGTTTACATATAACTATATCATATGATTTTTATGTATAGCATAAGAGATCGTAAATAAATATTGGGTTCTTATCAATAAAATGAAGTTGAATATTTTCTTTAAAAAATGTTGAAGTAAAAAATTGCTTTCTCAATCCCTTTCTTCCATCTGAGTCCACTTTTTTGAGCACGAATGAGGCACTACACGATAAAAATCGCGAATACCTCCCTAGCGGAGTCACCAAATATAAGAGAGTAGTTTAACTGGGAAAATACCGGATTTTGGTACGTATTTGACTTGAGCAACTCTGGTTACGCCTACGTGTTCATCATAGTCGAAATCAAAGTCAACATAGTTCGTGAGTTCGTACTATTTGTAAAAAAAACTCATTGTGTTGGTTCTCACAACGATGAAAGGTGGTGAAATTCTTCTCAAAACTCCTCTATAAACTTGTTCTCAAAACACTCTCCAAAACTCTTATTTTCCAAATGTAAGGAAACAAGGCTTATTTAGAGCAAAAACCAAGCTAAGAGGGCTTGCACATGTTAAATATATTATGGAGACATGTGTCAAAAAATCTGTGGTGACAAATCTCCTAATTTGGAGTGTATGTTTATGTTGCACCCGTAATACTAGAATATTGTCTAATGGATGCATAAATAATACACAAATACGTGCAATATACTGGATGCGAACAGTAATATTTGAGTCGCATAAACACATGTGGTATTATGAATTTTATCAATATTTTTTTTTTATGGGTTCTAAACATTTCAGGGTACCCCTAAAAAAGTTCAACTCAAAATGAATTTTGAATTGTTTTGCTATTTTAAAAAAACGGTAAAAAATTGTGAGTTTATAAGGGCTTTAAAACTGATTGTTTTTTTGATCGATTTTTTTAAAATAGCAAAATAAATTATTTTGAACTGAATTTTTTTTGGGGTACCCGAAATGTTTAATACCCATAAAAAAAATAAACTCAAACTTAATTATTTTTACTATTTTAAAAAATTAGTCTGTTAATTTGCTTAGTGAATATTGATTTACTAGAGATCCTCTCTGCCTTTGTCTCTCTCTCTCTCTCTCTCTCTCTCTCTCTCTCTCTATATATATATATATATATATACATACATACACACACACACACACACTCTCACACACACATACGCATACACAAATAGGTATTGGGGTCTCTTTAAACAATATTACTTTAGACTCGTACCAACACATGTAACGAAATTCCTATAGAAAAAAGGCTAGAAAATTTGAAATAAATAATCAAGGAAGAAATTTCTATATTCTTAGTTTACATTGAATAATTCAATTACAGTGAGTTATGTTTGAATAATTTAGTTACACTATATTATGTTATAAAATTTTATGTGCCCTTGTATTTTTAGAGAATCAAATATGAGATAAACTCATTTGTGCCTAAGCTTTGATTAACACTCTCACAAGCTAGAACGATACTTTCGTCTTTATAAAAGCATCACTTTAATCTATAACGTTTCGGCGAATCCAAATTATAAGTTGTACTCTCTCATATATTGACTTAAGAAGGGAGGGATTACTGAAAAACTAGTTGTTTTGAATGAATGATAAGTGGTATATATATAAAATGTGAGACACCTTTCGGAATATACACTCTTTTGATGAATTGTCACGACATTTCATGAACGGTCACGATCCTTACGAACGATTATGATCTTTCACGAAAGCACACAACTCTTCACAAACCATGTGTCTATTTGAAAATTTATAAAGTAAGTTTAAATAAAATCTTCGTCAATTAATATTATTAAATTGTATTAATAATTTCCAACAAATTATAGTAAGTATATAATGTTTTGTAAGTTTACTAATCGTTCCTGTAAAAAATTTATGACACTTTGTGAATTCACTTGATTAATATTTGAAAAGGATATTATTGTAAATGAAAAATCAAATCGACTTAGATACCTTCCAATAAATTTCACATATTAAAGTGTCATAATCCATTAACAATTTATTAAAGTGATTGCTTCAGCCTTGAGCTCGTGTGCGGGCGCTGTTCATGAATTATTATTATAATACATTATATACATATGGATATTGGCACATATTTTTGTATTATTAGGCATTCAAGATGGGAATATTAGTAGACTACACGAGGAAATATGTTGAGTGCAGAGAGGGGAGGAGGAAATTACTATTTTTAGGAATTCCAGGTGCATAATTAAAACGCATAACGTTAATGCAAAGTTCTATGTTGAAGAAAAATACACTCAGAAACACAAGTTTTCTTATTAAAATAGGTTGTTCATATTGAATTGATCTAAAAGTTACACAAATATATACTCGCCTACACATATATTGGTTCGATGAGGACCAATATGAATAATATAAACTCCAATAATTGGTTGAAAATATTTCAACGAGTTTTTTAAGAAACCCGAGAGATAGTAGGATTTTTGTAATTAATATTAAACTACTTCCATTTATATGCACAAATTTATCATATCAACAAACAATTTTGTACCACATACTATTTTAGATCAAATTGAATTATGTGATTAGAAATAAATCTGCCTTACTATTAAAGGCTTTTGGCATATTCCTTACATTATTTTTGATAATTTTATAAACAAATTACATATCATTTGTTTTGGGGTTTCAGGTAATAAGATATTGTTTTGCTAACATAACACCATTTTTAAATTATATATATGATTTAATTTATATCACTTAATATTATGATTCAATTTACGTATTAATACCCCGTCACGTGCACATTTCCATATAAAATTTGCTAGACTTTAACAATTCTAAAAGGGAACAAAAAAACTTAAGTTGTAACCTCAAAAGAGTACTTAGAAGACATACTATACATTTTTGATATAAAAGATAAACTATAATCAGTCATAATATATTGAACATATGCATATATACACATACCTCCACTGTACAGATTCTTAAATGATATTTGAGTAACAAAAAATAGTAAACCTTCTGAGTAACTCATCCAAAAATCCCTTATTTAGTTCAAAAGATAATTTTAAAAACTCTTAAATCATTATTATTTGTAAACATGGAAATTGATGAGTGCATTATTTTGCATGAATTATGTCCAAATCTAGGCCTTGTTAGGCCCATTGTATCGTAAAAAATGAGTCTTTAGAGTTATTTTCATCAAATAAAAGAAAAAAGACAAGTATGAATAAAATTCGAGTTGAAAATGCATTTTTTGTAACTCTAGGTGATGAAATCATAATTTCAGAAACTTTATGGGACTAAAACTAATTTTTAATTGCTTATCTAGGCAAAATAAAGTTCTCCTAGAAATTTGGTTGAATTCGAAATTATAACGAAAAAATTATTAATTTCGAGGTCTAAAATGCAAATAATGGTAAATTAGCGGTTTTCTAAACTTTATGGGGCTGAATTTGAATTAATATCAGTTATTTTATACTTTTGCAGGTACCCTTGAATTTTGGTGAGGATTGAAAGTCAAAATAAGATTTTAGAAGTTTTGGGGTCCAAAGAATAAATTTGGGAAATTGGTGAAGATAGGGGTTATATATTTGTATGGAGGCATAATTTTTTCAAAGTCATGGTTGGTGTAGTGGTTAGTCTCATGTAGTAAGGGGCTTGAGGTTGTGGGTTCAATTCTTATCAAGGCCAATAATTTTTTTTGCAATAGCATGCGCCTAGGCAAAATCCACTTGGGAGTCACTCGCAACATCATCGACCTAGTCAGCAGTCCACGTCAACTACCATATCATCAACCTAGTCATCAGGCCACATCAACTCCCACATCATCAAGTCAGTCGACTGCCACATCATTAGGTCAACCGGTGCCACTTGACAGTCAGCTGCCATGTCATCAATCCAATCAACATCTGAGGCACAATTAGATAGTGACATGTGGGAGGCATGGAACTTTACAAACATCTTGTCTATTGATCGAGAGATTTTAGTGGGAAGAAAAATGGGATTCCTCAACATCTATTTGACTTATATGATTTTCAAATTTCAAATCCCATCAGAATCATTCTTATCTTAAACACTATTTTGTGGAAACTTGATTTTTTTTTTGGAGGGGATTTATATTAATTCAAAATAAACCAATTAAAAAGCATCCAACCCCAACTAAAAATCTATAAATAAGACCCTTGGGCTCATCATTTTGGGGAGAAAAATTAAAAAGCAACTTTAGAACAATTTTTGGTAGTTTTATTTTGAGAGTTTTATTTATATTTGAGGGCCCAGAATTGTACTTTATGGGAGGAATTTCGTCAAGATTATTTGTGAGACACAACATTTGTAAGTTTGTTTCATTAATGACAATTAGTATTCATTCTTGCAATTTTATGATGTCTTCAATTATGCTAGCTTAACTTCTTTACTAGGGCTAGGTGAAATTTATTATGTTTGATTAATATTGTGTGTAGTTTAAATTTGTCTTTGTTTCCCGACATCTTCTTAAAGTTTTAAAAGTTCGGCATTCATTTAAAATGACACGAGAATGTGTTTTAAACCTTAGACATTGTGTGAATTAAAAAATAAATTTTTATTTTATGTATGAGTACTTTTTAATGGGTTACACTTTTATTAAATTAATTGATAGCCCATGCTTAAAGATTGTATTTTATAATTTAAAAGTGATCTTTTTGAGGGAATGGGGATTTTAGCCGTCTAAATTTAGAGACGTTAAATTACATTATGAACGTAATTGTGTTATTTCCCAGATTAAATGCGACAAGAGTCAGTTTAATTTGAGTTATAAAATCAAGAATGAACAAGTTTAAATTATTGCATAGTGTTTGTTAAACGTGATAAATGGATCCGACGTCCTAGTTTTCATGCTCACTTGACTATATCTTTCGTAGTCTCATTTTTTTTATTTGTGTTAGCTCAGTTTAAAATTATATATCTTCTCTAGACCTATTTCGTTTAGTTGTACAGTCATAATTATTTTGAATTTTTTTTATAAATCTTCGTGGGTTTGACCCATACTTACACTCGCTATTCTATAATAGCCCGTGCACTTGCGGCATTTTATAAAATTGAAAACAAAAATGAGAACTAGAAAAAATAAAAGACCTACGAAACCTTAAGATCCAAGTCAAGAGAAAAATAGTTTTAAATGTTTATCCCCCTCGCAACCGTGTTGGTCGACTTTAGAGAGAAAGACTATAAAGACGATTTGATCATACACAAGGGAAGGTGGATGATAATCATTATGTTTTCCTAGTATTCAATTTAACACTTCTTGTATTGCACATATAAAGTAAGAAATCATCATAACATTTGTGATAAGTAGTTATGAATAAACTAATAAACCATCACAAAAATTTGCAAATAAACTTTAGATCTTTGAATTTCTCAAAATCATTTCAAGCCTTTTGTATATTTCGGAGTTAGAGTTGTAAATGATAGGACATGTATATGTCTACTATTAAGGGAGAGAAAGGGATTTTAATATATATATATATATGCTCCTGTGCGGACTAGTCCGTATTTTAAGAATGCGGACCGGACATGTGTCACCTAACGGTGTGCCTAGAAATTATCGACTAAATTATAGGCACACTCTCTCTCTTTTCTGGGCTCATCGCCAGGTGACACACTTCCGGTCACCTAAAATTCTATTGGCCGTGTTCAATACAATAATAGCCGAACATAAATTAACTCATGCAGTTACACAATGTAAGAACAATTTTTCTAGGATTTTCATAGCATAGCTTTAGGCTAGTTTGGCGTATCCTGTTACACATCATCATGCACCGTTAAGACGAACCAAACTCGAGAATATCTAAGTTTGAAGACTTCCCAGACATCCCGATAAGGTATAAAATAATTTAGAGTTTGAATTAATTTACGGAATTATAATCTGGGATGTTTATTTTTTTTAATCAAAGACAAACAAGAACTTTTTGTTTTTGAAAAAGAAAAATGTTTTTTTGAATTTACTATAGGCGGAATTTTGAAAACCATTTAAGTCATTCTAATGACTTGACATTGTCATTCAAATGACATGTCAATGTCGTTTAATAGGTCGTTTGATGCCCAACTTCTCACATGGATCAAACGAACTCGTACTGTTTTGTTTTTTAAAGGCCGTTTGAAAGGGTTGTTCAAAGGAATTTCTAACGAGATGTCAATCCCGTTCAAACGACATTAAAATCTCGTTCAAACGATGAGCCGCCTTAAGTTTTGTTTAAATACTTGTTTCGTATAAGACTTTTTCCAGATCCATTTTTGCATAACTTTTGCGAAAGTTATTCATGTTTTCATGTTGAAAAATACTTTTTAATTCATAAAAAACATACTTGAATATTATTTTTGTGAATTCGTTTAAACCTTAGAAAGTTTGTATCTTTGCATACACCTTGTGCAGAGGATCTCCATGGCTGACTTGTGATACCTGCGGGGACTCACTGCTGAAGACGAAGGCTGAAGATCATGGAGGACTGCGGTCTTATTATTCTTGTGAGGATCATAGTTGTTCATTAGGGATTTGCAAAGATTATCACTTTATGCTTGTGGAGGTATCAAGTAGTTTATAAGTCGATTATCTTGTAGATTTCTAAGTGAATAAATGGTTTTTACCCGAAAGATTTTTTTTTTGAAACTTGGCTTGAGTTGAATGCTTGCTTAATTTATCTATTTTATCACACATAGATTCATGTTTAGGATAAAAGGATAAAATTTGTTTAAAATTGTCTTTTGCATTTAAAATTAGTGTTGTAATTTTTGTTTGGATCCATCCTGAGATTATTTGTGCATTTACAAATTGGTATCAGAGTTTTTAGCTGCTTTTACCCTTTTCACACAAGAATAATATTTACGTGGTTTGGTGGCAATGTGCCCACGTCCATGGGAGGTTTTTATCTTCTATTAGTCTTGTTCCATTAACAATGATTAAACACCCTCCCCTGGGGGTTAAGGTTACATTTATAGATAATGCAAAGACAATTGAGTTATGAAACGCTCTATGGCGGGTATAGGTATTCTATATTGATCAGTTGTATCCTAGTTGGTTAACTCAAACAACCCTTATCTTATATGATGAGATCTTGATCGGATTAATGGACACGTTCCCTCCTCTTTTGTGTGCTTGGATAATTCCCATCATAATTGCTCCAAATTTTTTGCAGCTGGTTGAGATCGCAGAGGTTTGTTCGCTTATTTAGATAATTCTAAGTTATGGTCGCTGCTAATATTGGTTGCCAAATCATGTTATGGTTGGAAGTCATAATGGTAACAATTTTTGAATGTGAAGAGTCTCGCTCTATTAGTTTTAAAGGGTATGTTGGGAATTTGCCTAGGTCATTTTAAAGGTTCGTTGGTTACTTTAACGCCCTAAACTCAAGGGGCGGATACGTGTGCCAGCTGACATTTAAGAGTGTGCTTGCTAATGATGAAAAGTTTCCTTAGAATGTATTCCAATGCATTAATTCTCACATATGCCGTCGGTTCAGTTCATTATTCAAAGTTTTCATTTGTTTTCAAGAGAACCGTAGCTCTATAGTCCATCCATATTTGTAAGTTCTTTTTCACCCAATTTTCTTTTCATTTCTATAATTTCTTCAAATTATTCATCGATTCTTTCAATTCTCTGTTGTTTACTACAAAAAGTGTTTACATAATCAATAAAAACACAATTTAGGCCTTCAAAGTCCATTATATCCATTAATGGGTGACCATTGAAATATATTCACGTCCCATGGACTTCTACAATATTGATGACAACTATTGGCTCTTCTCTCAGTTTTGTAGCTGAGGTCGGAATCACAATCCCCCCAAACCATTAATTTTTTAAAATTTGTCAATTTTTTGATGTAGTCCCTGCCCAATACCCAAAGGATTATAAACTATGTACACGTACAAATAAACTCTATGAGGCTTAACTTGGGATCCTAGAGATTTATTTTTGTTATATATGAGCACTGACCAATGTAAAAGTCTATTACCTGAAGGAAAGGAGGGATGAAGGGCCCCGATCATAAATTTTTCAGACTCCAATACAGAGTATTGGGTCTATGACTTCATGGTTAAGAATTGTGAACATTTTCCCATCCGAGAGGGAGGTGAACCCTACAAGGGCCCTAGATGCCCTAAGGGCAGATATGAAATAGGTTTAACCTTCTTTTAAAAACTCTTTGTTGAATTTTGTTTAGTGGTTTCCATATCTTACACACTATTATAATAATTTGACCTTTTGCTTTATAGATCCTAATAAGAAGAAATAGCCCAAACCTAGAGATGTTAACTTTGTTGATTTGAAGAAAACTCGGTTGGTTAAATAAAGTTTGAGAGATCCTAACCATCTGAGATCGGTTGCACTCTTGCTCTCCTACACCTCTTCCTAAACTTCATTCATTACTCGATCTATGGATCAAGAACCATAGATCCTAGAGGGGTTTGGTAAGAACAATCCCTTAGCTACTAGAATATTGATATCCTTTGATTTCATTGAAATTTTTGTTGTTCTAATAATCATAGCCACTTTATTTGAGGACAACATGTATTATGAGAGTAAGATCCCATACTTGATGGTGGATACTCTTTGTCCTACTACTACAACTTCTCATCCGACCAAGATGAAGGAGGCTAAGGATATCTCTAACCTAATTATTATTGGGGATTATCCCGAGAAGGTGTATGTCCAACTTATAAAGAGAAGCCAAGTGGATAATAAAATTATCATTCAAGTGCCGAACTTAAAGTAGATAGATGACCCTGGAAAGGGGAAGCCCCCTACGGAGGGGTTAGTTGCCAAGATGCCAGAATTAGATTTGGGTCTTATGAGGGGAGCTTTCCTACCAAATGACGCATCTCTGGTCTCCAATCTATCCTTAGATAGGTTGGATCTTCACATTGCCCAAATATCTCCCCTTATAAGTGTTGAAGTACTTATGTTTATTTTTCAATGATTTTAGTTTATATTCTTAATACTAACTTCTATTTTCCTCATTTTCTTGGTAGTTTGTGATTAACTTTATTAACATGCTTAACGGATGGTCTGACCAGAAGAAGAAGGTCAATGACGTAGAGATTTCCTTGAATCCATCCATTGTCAAGGCAACTAAAAGAGAGAACTTATTGAATGTCAATGATGAAGAGATTGCTCAGTAGAAATACAAGGTAGATGTTCTGAAGAAGGCGTATAAGGAGTCACCCCAAACCCTTACTACAACACTGGAGGTAAACAGTGTTTCATTTTAATCAGGCTAGGACAGAGCCTTTGTTCATGCTTGAAATTAGTTTGCCTTTATCGATAGTACCTTTTTTTAGAAGGGCTAGGGTGAAGCCTTGGCCAAGGACAGAGTTGTTATCGCCTCCGAGTTGCTTTCCTAGCTCACTGCTGGTTCTCCTCCTAACTTGGAGGAGGAAGAAGAAGGCTGTCGAGCATCCTAAATTTGAAGAAGATCTAAAAAAGACTCACGTTAAGTAGTTTATCATAGGATTTTTTTGTAATTTTTCATGTCTAGTCTTTTTTTCCCTTCATATAATCCTTGTATTAAGGGCTTGCCCTATTATCTTTGAATGGAATTCAATCATATCATGTTCGGTTATTTTTTTATACTTTGCTTGTGTATGTCTTGTGTTGTTGTTGCCTTGGATTTTAAAATTATTTATTTCAACCTTGGAGCATGATGATTGTTTGTCCCTTGTACCTATATTCCAAGAGATTGAAGACTTGGGCTTTGTTCTTAGGGGTGATTCTTCTTATTAAACTCGGACATCCTTTGTGGTTGTTCTCCAATCATTACATAAGATGACAAGCCACTACAGTGACCAAGAGAGGGTGGTCTCTAGTGTCCAGGCTGAGCTGGAGGGGATAAGAAATATTATTGGTTTCCTTCAAAATAAGAATATGTCACTTAGGGAGGAGCTCGGCAAGGCCAAAAGGACTTTGAGAATAATGAAGCGACCATAAAAGGGTTGTAACAAAAGATCATGGGGTTGAGGTACTATTTAGAAAACTACCTTACACAGTCTGGGTTGTTGGCTACGATGAGGGTTGGATGCATTCCCCACTACATTTGGATGAAGCAAGGTAAGTAGCCTATAAGCACAAATGGTAAAATGCTCTGGCATTTCTCAAAGTGCACTAGAATTATTAGCTATGGTACTATAATAGGGCGAATTCTTATCTTGTTCAGATTCCTCCGATTGGAAGTGAGGAATCGTGAATACTAGTTGAAGCGTTCCCCATTATAAGCATAAAACGCCCTGCAAGGATGGTCACACATAAAAATTCTATTTTTATATTTATCAAAAATGATTTTTATAATTTTTCCAATTTTTAAAAATTAAGCCTTTAAACATATAAATCTAATAAAACTTTGCACCAATTTTAAATCAAGTTGTAGCAATAAACCAATCTTATTTTATCTTTTTATCCTAAAATATGCATCTAGGTGATAGCAGATAAAACAAACCAATCGTACAACACGTCGATGCACGAGGAAAACCCAAAATGGGAAAAACCTCAGAAGACCCAGCCACACAATTCACTATGATATGCACAAGATGATAGATGACTTACATAATGACTCGATCCCCACAAGTCTTAAATCATTTTCAATCTTCAACTGTTCCTCTATAGTGCCAATGTAAGAATCCACCTTCGCAAGCTGCCATAACGTACGAGTCCACGCACATCTCGATATCTACCGATCCCGACTTAGCAACTGGCTACGAATTGGAACACAGAATCCACCACTTTTTCATCACAACATAGCAAATACAGAATCCACCATAAGGAAACAATTCTCACCAAGATATGGACAATAAACTTGGTGCCCAAAAAGGATCTTTAAAGTATATGTATGATGAATCTTAGATCTTAAACTAATTGGGTGAAAAACTAAAGTTCTTGGAGAGTTTAAACACAAATGGAGCTCTTAAAAAGGCTCTCTTAAAAGTCTAATCCCACATATCTGTTTATAGGAAAATTAGTTGCAAAAAGACAAGCGTTAGAGATAAGGATTAGATTTATTTTAAAAAACAAAAATTTGCGCGCTAGTTGGAATGAGTAGATTTTTTGTTCGAACAAAGTAACCATTCTTATTCGAGCAGATTCTAACAAAACTTCGAACAACATTCCAGAGTGAACAAAAATGTGTCAATCCAGATCTCGTTCGAATGAAGGAATCTCATTCTATCGACCAATGAAACTCGTTCTAACGACCTTTCAAGACATTTTAACGACTCGGTGAAATTTTCAAAAAAATCGTTAAAAACATTTTGAAACATTTATAAAAATTTAACACCCAATAATAAAATATCCAAGGTTCAAATTAAATACGCATTTATACCAGTGATCCTTGGAAATTAAAGATGGAAAAGAGTACGAAATACGACACGATTATATAATCTCTGAAGCTTTACTGCTACATCTTTATCCAAACACATGAAAGGCTTGATGGGAGAATCATTAACTCTAAATTATGACTCAAATTGTTTTGTTCGAAATTATGACAATTACAAACAAATTGACTCAATTGAAATTTATCTTCACAAATCTCCCCCTTTGGCTATTTCTGGACAAAACCAAGACAAAAATCCTATGGATCGTCAAGCTCTCTAAAAAGACTAAATCCCCAGCCCCAAAAGGAAATGTTTAAATTCTCGACAAAAACACAAACTTGAATAGCTTTGCTTTTCTTAAAAACTTTACCGCATAGATGTAAACCTGTAGTCTTGCACACTTAAACACACCTTTAAATGCAAAGAAAATATAACAAGTATAAATCCACAAATGAAAAAACATCTAACAATGTCTATAACAATCTCAACTTAGGTAAAACATCTCCCCCTAAGATAAATATATCCTAACCATTCAAAGGAAAGATACCATTACCCCCCCCCCCTTTTGTTCAGGAGTAGACAAAACAAGATGTCTTAAAACATTTACTCCCCCTAAACCAAATCTTCCCCTAAATATGTGATCATAAAATACCAATTTTAAACAAAGGGATAAGGAAATAAATCATGCAATCGTGTAAGGTGTAACAACCACACAACTTGGAAACTCAAGCACATAAAATCCAAACGATGATAAAACAATATCAATGCAAAGAGATACCAATATGAGTAATCAATGAAGTATGGTACCAATTTTAAAATTACCACTTTAGGAAAAGGAATTTCAATGCACATAATGAGTTACATTAATATGATCACAAATCATGCCAAATAAAATCCAAAGATAAAGCATATGGTAAACATGTACTAAATGTATACCGTAAAGACTCCAAACACGATACCATATACAATATATGCAAAATATAACAATAAAAATCCGACACATATATAGGTATAAACAACCCAAAAAACTCGACATAAAACACTTAAGCTTTACACACTAGCATAGTATCAATGTGTCTAAACATGTGGGATCGAGTGAATGGGCGTGAACTAGATATAAATGAATTATGATCCAAACACTAAAATATGTTCAATAAGTTCTAATTGACCATAAAACTTTGTCAAACTAAGATTTAGCCTCAAATGACAAGATAAAGTGAATTTTATGAACAAACAAGCACACTGCACACAAGCCTAGAATATTGATGATTCTATAAATCAATAACATTATGACATAATAATCATAGCTAGGATTCATTGTGACAAATCCATCGATTTTCAGCTAAACACCCTCAAAAGATAAACATATATCATATTTTCTTTTCTTTTCTTTTCTCAGTTCTTTTGAATATATTGCTATTGAATGATTAAACACACTAAACATATTGGCCTTTGACAAATTTTCTATTTTTCATTGCCTTTAATCTTTTCATTAGGCTCTTGCCAATGATGGTTTTTTTCTGCAAAGGAGATTTGCTCCTTCTGTAGTCCTTTTCCGCGCACCCTCATATCTTTGATACTAAATAAATAAGTTCACGGGCAACGGTTCTTACATGCACAAATATCCCATAGTCACCAAACATGTAGATGATAAGATTGATGAGAGAACATCTCACAAACCTTAAATATACATGTGAAGTTAACGTTTAAAAATGTTGTACATGTGTGTGCTGAGGCATATACAAAGTTGAATCCATAACGCAAATCAAGTTTTAAATAACTCCATGTAAGCATGATGAAGAACAATCTAAGTATAAAAAATCATAACCATATGTCCTAGCCATATGGAAAATACGGAATAAATTGGACTAAAATACACGAATATGCCACACTAAATGTGTAAAACTAAAATACACAAAAACCAAATATCTTCTAGAGTTTTTCTAAATATTTTAAAAATAAAATACCAATTTTTGAAAATAAACTGACTTAAAAGAAAAACAAAATCTTTTTTAATTTTCAAATTTTTTATCAAATAGAATTGATGATATGCAAATATTGTGTATTTCATCCTCTGAACCTACGCATTTTAGCCCCCTCGGGTATCTTATTCCCTGTATTTATGCTTTTTAACCAGAAAACCTCGGATTTCTATGTTAACATGTTTTGCAGGGGTTAATTGAGCTTTTATAGGTAATTGGATGATAAGTATGAAGTTCGGACGCATTACGGTGAAGTTCCTTACGCAATCGCATGTTCAAGGGAATTTTAGTCTTTTCACATCTTGGGCACCTAGCCCAAAATCTTCACAGAAGTTGTATCCCTCCTCGCTAGCTTCGCGTGGCCGCGAACGGTGCACGATTCCGAGTCCGTATGAAGAAGTTACGACGATTTTAGCGGAGGGAAAAATAATGAATCAAAAGAGGAGGAGAAAAGGGAAGAAAAGGAATGCAGTTTGCTGCTGCTTGGCTCACCCCTGCTTGATCGATCGATCGACCCTCTTGGTCGATCGATCGATCGACCCTTTTTGTCGATCGACCGATCCCCTATTTTCAGGAGATATTTTGGCATTTCTTTTCTTTTCTCTTTCTTTTCTAATTTAATTCCAACTTAGTATATATACCAATTTTGTTGTAATAAACAGAGTTCTTTCTTATTTCTCTTTGGATTGACACCCGTTTGGGTTGTAAGTGGCACTATTCATCTCCCCTACCATTAATATAGTTTGTATTTCTTCATTTCTTGCTTTCTAATTAGATTTACATGCTTTCTAATTTAGGTTTACATGCTTTCTTTCATTGCTTTCTAGTGTAGTTTTACCGCGTTTATTTATTGCGTTTATTTACCGCGTTTTTACGATGCTTTCTAGGTAATTTAAATTAGGTTGTGTTTGAATGGAACTCACTCGGGTTAACGTGTTTCTTGGCTTGGTGATAGTGTTTACGGGTTTAATTCGAGTGCGTTGTCCTAGTTATTACGCCTAGGAGATTTGACGGGGCATATCATATATGTCCCGTGCTTACGACCTTTCAAGCACAATTTTCGGGATATTTATTGACGCCAAAATCATATTAGGCTTTTATGCGCATTTTGGGGTGTGACAACCCTTGGTTCAATTAACTGTCGAAACGAGATGCATTCTAAATAACTCGTCGACCTATGTAACCATTTTATACATATTATCCCAGGTGAGGGATATTCGACGCAACCTATTGTTTTACGCGCTTTCTTAATCTAGTTTCAATACCTTGCCTAGATTAACATTTCCCTTTTATGCATCTTTTACTTTTTAATTTGTAATCACCTTTTTCCCTTTTTATTTCGGAATATTAAATCAATTAAATTCTAGCATCTTGTCCCTGTGGATTTTCGATACCCGACTTACCGCTATACTCACCAGTTGAGTGTAGTAGTAACTTAGGTTTATTTGTATAGTCGCGGCGAGACAGAAAATAATGATTGTGCACTTTACACGCGTACGCTTCTTGCGCGCTATCAAAATGGCGCCGTTGCCGGGGACTAGTTTGTTTTAGACTTTATTTGATTTAGTATTTCATAGTATTTTCTTTCTATTTGTATTATTTTCTAATATTTTGCAGGATTTCCACATTTGAGCGCTTAGAAACGCTTGAATTTTTCGCGCGCACTTACTTTGTGGAATTCGCCATTTCGAGCCATTTTTGGGGTAAACATGTCTTATTCCAATTCTTTCGGTAATCCTTGTTATAATTCTCAAACTTTTCGCAAGCCTATGACTTTCGGTCAATACTTAGAATCCCAAAGTATAACAAATTCAAATATGACTTTTGGCGAGTATAACGAAAGTCAAAACTTAGGTTATTGGAATTTTGATGATGATGACAATGATTTTGGTCCTTTACCTCCTTATAATAGAAATTTTGAAACGAATTCCAATAGTTTTCAAAATTCCTATAATAATGAGTTTTCGTTTAATTCCGATAGTAACTTCCAAAGTTCTCATTTTCATGCGTCCGCACCTTGACCCATGACATTCGGTGAGGGTTTACGTATGTATGAAAATGAGAAAATTGAAAATCGTTATCGGGAAGAAAATCGTTCGTGGGAACATGACTTGGATTTACTTTTTGAGTCCGGCGACGATTTTTCTTCCGAGACTTTTGAAGTCGAGGAATGTTTTGAACCAAATGAGGTACTTGTACCTACTTCGGAACAAACCATTCTAGATTTTTCCCATCTCGTAATAGATATATAAAGTGAGGATGATAATGACGTAATATCTATTTGCAATGAAATGATTTCTTCTTTGGCCCCCAAAGAAGAACATTTCATTGAAAATGATATTATTTCATTTGAAACTCAATCTTCATGCTATGATGATTCATCTCATGAGTTTGAATTTCTTTCATCCCCATTTTCATTCTCTATAATCCCACCGGAACAAGTAATCAATGATTCAGTTTCAAACTTTAATGTTTTAAAACTTTTCGCCGATGAGGAGTACTTGCTCAAGTCGCCCTCCATGATCACATCTTTGCCTTTGTGTGCGCCACCTCCCATTCCAATTTCAAAATCCTTGGGAGGATATTCGTCTTTTCTCAGTCCCCACATGTTTTTGTCACCCGTGCAATCCAAACCCCCCATCGTCCCTCCAAAACTTTTAATTGGTGTGGCTCATTTCTTACGCCTTACACATGCCTTCCGTTGTCAAAACGGAATTCATCTTTTCCAGAGGGCATGCTTGTATGTGAGGGTACACCGATTATCCTTCAAAGTCAAATCGTTTTCACGGTGGACCGTCTGCTATTTAGACTTCTAGTGTATAGTTAGTGTGAGGCCTAAATAGTAGGTTGTATATAGTTAGCTTTTTATTAATTCTTTCTTTTTATTTTTAGTCTAGTGTAATTAGTTAACTCTTTATTATTTATTTTTTCTATACTCGTTACTAACTTGTTTTGTAGATTCTTTGGACTTGTTCTTATGGGGATCGCTACAATTTTGGGTAATATCGCTATTTTCCTCTCTTTAACTTGGTTCTTAATTCACATTGAGGACAATGTCAAGTTTTAAGTTAGGGGGTGTGGGATATTCTATCCATTTCATATTTTAGTCCGTGTTTTTGCTCACATGTTAGTTACTTAGTATGTTTTTCTTAGAAAAATTTAAAATTTCAAAAAGATTTTCTTTTTTTTTCCTCCTTTTTTGGGCATTTTACCTTTGTTTTCGATGATAAATTTCAATAATTGTCCGATCCAATAGACAACCCAATGATGCATGTTCTCGATTTTAGAAGTTATTAGACTTTAGTCTCGCTTATTGATATTATGAATAACTTCATGAATTAAACTTTAATCCCATGAGCACATGCACTTTTATTCTTATATTAATTTGGTTTAAGATTTTTATAATCCGGTAATATTTTGTTGCATTGTATATACTTACACCGATTAAGCTTTGTACCTTTCGTCTTTTGTGAGTGTATGCACTATTCTTTTCTCATTGAAAACATTGAATTCGTTGGTAATCTCACTATTCTTTCATTTGACCGTTCATTAATTGAGTTCATACTTGAAATGTGTTACTTGATCATGATTTTCATATATTGTTTTAACTCGAGAATTGTGTAAACTTTGTGAAATGATCATAGGCCATCTTTATTATATCACCCATATTAGCCTTGACCTCACCCTTATATGTTTACCCTCGTTAACCCCTTTTTAGCCTAAATATTAGCCTTTCGTTTCATAACCCCATTCCCATAACCAACTCTAAATTAGAGTTTTAGCCCATATATACACTTTCTCTACCTTTGTTTGGAATGTTACTTGGGATTGAATGTTGTTGTTGTGATGTCGGTTGCAATTTAGGCATATGAGAGTTTGAAAAGTAAAAAGAAAGAAAGCAGTGAAAAAAGAGAAGAAAAAGAGAGAGCAAAAAGCAAAGAAAATAAAAGAGAAAAATGAGAAAAAGAAGAAAAGAAAAGAAAGAGAGTTGTAAATGTTGTATAGTGTTTAATAAGCTTTGATTACTCTCCCCGATGATATATCTAATGCCTTTTTGGAACTTGTTTTCCAATTTTGATATTGCCCGTATTTTCCTATTATCCCGAGTTTTCATTCCGAACACTTTGAATCCGTACATACATTCCTTTGTTTCGCACCCTAGCCATACCTACATTACAACCCTATAAAGTCCTATGTGATCTTAGGTTGATGTAATTTAAAAGTTTAAATAGTTTTGATAATCTGTGAAAATACATTTCGCCTCTTTTAATGTGCGGTATCTTTCAACGAGATTACATTTTTTCATTTTATATATAGCGTTCTTCATTTGTGACATGTGTGCGACCTAGTTTCCATTTACATATACTCTTTAGCCCGCATGTTACGTGTGTTACCTCCCTATTTCAAGTGAATTTTCTTAATGAGTGTAATGCCCATGAGGATTGAATATATGCTTGCTTTAATGTTTATCCGATTTATATAAGTTTTTGACATATCATACTTTGCATGTGCTCACTCCCCTCCCACATTTTAAGGTTTCAATTCTATGAGGTGCATTCTATAATGTTAATGATTTGGACTTTTGTTTGAATTCATTCAATGTGCTAATAATGTGTATGAAATCTTTTTCGCCATTGTTGGGCTTGTCGCATCTTGGTTTGGGCATATTTTGAGGAAACCATGTGATGTTTTTGGGTATCATCCCTGAAAACCCTCACCAGATGACACTCGTCCACTAGGGTGACCTTGGGGTTTAACGGCTTATTGCATACGCTAAATACAATTGAATCGCCCGCAAAAGTGGCCTTTTGCTTTAATATCATACTTTTGTACTATCTCCTGCTTTTGGTTTGCTTGTAGTTCTTGTTGCATCCTATTTCATTGCTAGGGACTAGTAATGTGTAAATTAGGGGGTGTGATGATACGCAAATATTGCGTATTTCATCCTTCGAACCTACGCATTTCATCTCCCTCGGGTATCTTATTCCCTATATTTATGCTCGTTAACCAGACAACCTCGGATTACTATGTCAACATGTTTTGCAGGGGTTAATTGAGCTTTTATAGGTAATTGAATGATAAGTATGAAGTTCGAACGCATTCCGGTGAAGTTTCGTACACAATCGCATGTTAAAGGGCATTTTAGTCTTTTCAAAGCTTGGGTACTGGCCCGAAATTTCACGGAAGTTGTATCCCTCCTCGCTAGCTTCGCGTGGTCATAAACGGTGCGCGATTCCAAGTCCATATGAAGAAGTTACGATAATTTTAGCGGAGGGAAAAACAATGAATCAAAAGAGGAGGAGAAAAGGGAAGAAAAGGAATGCAGTGTGCTGCTGCTTGGCTCACCCCTGCTTGATCGATCGATCGATCGAAATTTTTCCTTGATCAATCGATCGACCCTTTTTGTCGGTCGATCGATCGATCCACTGTTTTCAGGAGATATTTTGGCATTTCTTTTATTTTCTCTTTTCTTTTCTAATTTAATTCCAACTTAGTATATATACCAATTTTGTTGTAATAAATAGATATACACGATTTTAGCTGAGGTTAGCTTAAGGTTTGAGGATTTTGAAGAGTTCTTCTTCAATTGTTCTTGGTTTGATACCCCATTTGGGTTGAATGTTGCACTATTCATCATCCTCTTCCTTAATATAGTTTGTATTTCTTCATTTCTTTCTTTCTAGTTAATTTACATGCTTTGTTAAATAGGTTTACATGCTTTGATTTATTGCTTTCTAGTGTAGTTTTATCGCGTTTATTTATTGCATTTATTTACTGCGTTTTTAACATGCTTTCTAGGTAATTTAAATTAGGTTGTGTTTGAATGGAACTCACTCTGGTTAACACATTGCTTTGCTTGGTGATAGTGTTTACGGGTTTATTTCAGGTACGTTGTCTTCGTTATTGCGCCTAGGAGATTTGACGAGGTATATCATGTATGTCCCATGCTTACGACCTTTCGTGCGCAATTTTTGGGATATTTGTTGACGCCAAAATCATATTAGGCTTTTATGTGGATTTAGGGGTGTGACAACCCTTGGTTCAATTATCTGTCAAAACGAGACGCATTCTAAATAACTCGTCAACCCATGTAAACATTTTATACAAATTAACTCGGGTGAGGGATATTCGACGCAACCTATAGTTTTACTCGCTTTCTTAATTTAGATTTACTTGCCTAGATTAATCTTTCCCTTTTATGCATCTTTTCTTTTAGTTTGTAATCATCTTTTACACTTTTATTTCGGAGTATTAAATCGTATAAATTCTAGCAACTCGTCCCAGTGGATTATCGATACCCGACTTACCGCTAGACTTTCCCCTGCAAGTGTAGTAGTAATTTAGGTTTTTGTATAGTCGCGGCGAGACAGAAAACAACGACTGTGCACTTTACACGCGCACGCTTCTCGCACGCTATCAAGAATCTTTTTGTATTTTTCAATTTGACTCAATAAAAGAAAAATCAAATACAAAAGATACACAAATCATAACATTGGTAAACATATATCATGAAGCACAAACTAATGTATAACAAACATGCAAGAAATCACCCATAAGATATAGAATGTGAAGAATTATGAGCAAGCAAGTGAGAATCAATCAATCTAACGTTTAGTGCCTCCAAATTGGGTTTTATAACCTAAATAGATTTATTCCTAATGCGTCGGGTTTAGTGAACCAAAGGAACACTAGTCTTAAACTTCCTATGGTCTTTTCTAAGATCATAACAAAAATTCTTAAGGTGACATTTTCTACCCGATGAGTGCAGTTGTAGACGTGATGAGGAATTGGATCTTTTGGTTAACCTTTTATAACACCTTGGGATATGGTTGGGACTCTAAAATAAATAATGGTCTTGGTTTTAGCAACGAAAGCATTAGAACCTACACTATTCGAGTCTCTTAGATCATATTTTAACCTCAAAATTTTAGACTCAAGTAAAGAATTAGACTCTTCATGCGTTAGGGAATCATTAATTAAATACTCTGGTTATATCGCTTCCCCTCAATGCAAGTGAACTTATACCTAAGAGTCTTCTCACGTGCCCATAAATCACTGATTAAAACATCATTACCCTCAATGGCACTGACGCGACTGAAAATGTGTCTCAGAAATGCGTTCACTCTAGGCTCAAGTGTAAGCCTGTCGCTCAAGTAATAATCCGACAAGTCGGGTATCGATCCTCAGGGAAAAAGGACAATGAAGTTGTGACGACGGGAAAGACGGAGGAATCCTAACCTTGACTCTAAAAATAAAGGGAAAATGATTTGATTTTGGGAATGATTACAACTAAATGCAAAGATGAAATTATGAAAAATGCAACTACACTAATTTACCTAAAATATGAATAAAAATTGATTTTGAAACTTTTGACAAAGTGATGGGAAAAACTAGGACGGGAATACAATCCCCCAACCCTAGTGTAGTGCAGTGGTAATATTAATCATAAATTTATCTGATTAATCTGACCCGGAATTTAGTACTCCCAAGCATTATGTATACGAGGTTCAAGCCCGCGTCATACCTAATCTGAGGATGAGTAAATCAGTATCGCGATAGTGACACTCAAATTTCACTCTAAATCATCAGGAGTACCCAGAGGCAAACGTGATATAAAGATCTACAATTCTGTGTCATTATGCAATACGATCATAGTCAATCAATAAATTCATGTACCCCGACCTTGGTAAATCTAGCCTAACATGTTGAATTCAATGAAAACAATCATTGATGTGCAGGAATTCATAGTTAATCCAAGAAAAATGATAATTAGATGTAGAAACAAATTAGAAATAAAAATTACTCACTAAAATTATCCAAACAATGGATACAACAATGGATGAAACTGACACTCACAAAAATCGCTGAATAAATCTTCAATCCTTGAAATAAATCTCCAAATGTTAACTAAGCTAGGGTTTCTGGAAAAGAAGCCGGAAAACCTACTAATTCCTCCTCTCTATAACAATACTAAATTGGGTCTTTAATACCCTACAACAATATCGGAAGTCAACTGCACTAGGAGTCTTTTTAGGAAGAGAAAAGATTTTTAGATTTCGAAGATCGGACCGGTCCGGGTCTCAGACGGACCGGTCTACCCCCAAGGCGGATCGGTTCTTTTTATTTTGGGGCGGACCGGTTCTTTTTATTTTGGCCTCCTTCGGTTTGCATGCAATCCGGGGTCTTCTGGAGTTTGGCAAGGCGGACCGGTCCGAGGTAGGGGCGGACCGGTCCGACTATTTGACTTTCTAGCTCATCTTTGACTGCTCATAATTTTTGTTCCGGGATTCTGATTGGGGTGCCGTTTGTTCCTTTGTGCTCGTGAATGAGATGTCTTCAACTTCTCTTCAGGTACCTCATCTGAATTTCGTGTAGAAATTATGCTTTTTCCTTTGAGACTTTTCCTTCTTTCTTTCTTGATTCTACCGATTTCCTTCTTTCGTTTCTTGACATCAAATACCTCCAAAATCACTACAAAATACCAGAAACTCGGTGTACTCATTAGGATCAGTCAGTAGCACAGTTATGAGATAAATCCAACTCAATTACGTTGTTCGAGGTGCTAAAAGTAACTAAATCAAAGGATAAATTAGGAAGAATTTATGCCTAATCAAACCCCCCTAACTTAGAACTTTGCGCGTCCCGAGCAATGTAAAAGAATCCTAGTGTGGCTCAACTTTTTTTTAAAAAATCATTTTCTTGGGATAAAATACCTTTTTCGCGGGAAGCGATTGCATTTAGCGTATGCAACAAGCCGTTAAATCGCTAGGTTACCCTAGTAGGCCGAGTGTTGTCTCGTGAGGGTTTGTAGAGAATATACCCACAAAATTCGACTCAAAGAGAATTCAAAATGTGCAAAAATTGTGCAATTCAAACTTTTCCATAAAATAGTCATCATCAAGTCATATTTACAACTCTCAAACCGTGGTGTGTGTGTGCGTAGCCAAAAATATAACCGCTAATTTCCACTGATTGATCATTACGTTACTTATCCAAAAATTCGTTTTGATTTCAATTTCTCAAGGAATGCTCTCACAAGTGAATCTCTCGGATTATGGATCTTCTCTTGGTATGCGTGATATAAAGAGTAAATGTAAGGAAGCAAAATCACGCATACGGTTAGAAAGACGAAAATTTTGTGGTGAAAGGACCTCATCAAAGGATTGCGTTTTTTTTAAAAACGGGAACATTGCTTTTATTTCACGCACTTAATCTCCTTTATTATCTTTTGGTGTATTAGCTCTCCACGCGGTAACCAACTTCGCAATTTAGACTCGGTTAGGACTTTTTCGGGTTTTGAGGTATATGGGGTAAAATGACAATTGTCGGGAAGGCTGGAATTGGAAAAGTCATTAATGATGTCCATTTGTGCTTTTTCCGGGCTATTGCTCAAACATTTTTTATTTTTTTTATTTTTGTTGAGCATATTTATTTATTTCTTGCCCCTTTTTATGCACTTTCCGGACTTAAATTCTGAATTTTCTCATTTTTCATAATTTCGGCTATTTGGGTTTTTCGGGTTTATCAAACGAAAGGGACAATTTGTTTGGCTCAAATTGAGTTACAAAAGGGGTAATTTTTCGCTACTTTTTCTGGTCAATATTTTTAGGTTACAAACGAGGGCCTACTTCATTGCCCAAAATGCCAATTGTGTTACCGTATGCGTTTCGAGATGAATTTTACGTTTAGAGATCAATTTGGCACATTTTTCAAAGCAATATTACACACATTTTTCAAAACCGATCAAAATGAAAGGAATGAGATCCTTGACAACTTTTTAGGCGCTGAAAAGAACCTTGAGTTAACAATTAACTCGGATTGATTTAAAAACTCGCAAAAAGTGATAGGCTCGAATCTCACCGGGTTTGTTAATCTCCACACTTATTCGTTAAGTCGTCAATTTTTGCTCAATTTCCATCTTTGGTCAATTTTGGCTTTGTGTACGTTGAATTTTATAACTTGAGACTTCAATTCGACTTTTAATGATATTTTTGAAAAATTTGAATTCCAATTTTTATTTATTTTGATCAAAAATATTTTTTGTTTTTTTTCAAAATTTTATGATTTTTTTTTGGATTTTTTTTAGGGCATTTTGGAAAATTTGCGAAGTTTTAGAAATACGCACTTGTGACCCCCTAACTTAGACTTTTGCATTGTCCTCAAGCAAAAAGGACTAAATCTAACTCAAAGCGAATAAAAAGTGCGGAAAAATAAAACAAACAAATAGAGAAAATGCAGTTTTTTTATTTTAACAATACTGTGTTACATGTGCAGGGGAAAACATACATCTGTGAACAGGGAAAAATAAAGAAAAAGCTGCCAACACCATATAAAGCTTCACCGGGGTGGGGGATGGGAGGAACCGGGAGCGTTGGGGTCGTAGGGGTTCTGGTAGTAGGAAGGTAGTGGCTCATTAGGATCCCCTATGCGCCGATAGATGTCCGCTTGGAAGCGGAGAACGATGTTCATGTCGCGCTTGTAGTTGGTCTGAAAGGTGTTGAAGTTGGTCTCAAGCGCCGACATACGCGCGGATAGGTCCGTGCCCTCCCACTCGAAATCTGGGTCGTCCTCCTCGTCTACCGACTCTTCGTCCGGACCGAGATCCCCCATCTCAACGTCTTCACCAGCTGACCCTATGTCTTCCTTGTTGTCGCTCGAGGCAGCCTCCTCTTCGACATCATCACCCCGCCGAGCCCGGAGGACGGCTAGCTGTTTGGCGCTTTTGGTGCGGGTCCCTTGTCCAAAAGGACCGGGGAGGCGCATAAGGTCGCTCGGCGCCTCTATGCCACCATCCTTAAGGATGGATGTGATTAATCGGGCATAAGGAAGTGGGGTGATGCCCTTCTCATCCAAGGATGCATTGATGATATCCGCGTATAAGGTGAGGCCCAAATGGATGGAAGTTTGGGGGTCGAAGAGATGATATGTCAAGGTAGCTTTTCGGGGCCGCATGGCAGAGTCATTGGACGTTTGCAATAGGTTGGCGCACACAATCTGAAATGTAAGGCATGCCTTCTTGTTGAGTCGTTTAACGGCGACGGTTTGCCTCGCCCAAGCCACGTTCGGTGCAATGCGGGCCATGATAATGTCCTTGTCGATCGGGGGGACATTTTGGGGATAAGTAAATTCTTGGACATCCGGGACATCAAACTCGGCCAACTTGGCCGTGAGACGGGCCAAGGAAAAGGGTATGGGAGTCCCATCCACAAAAGCTTCGGCCTCGAATTGTCCAGTCCGAACGAGTGTATCATAGAATGAGCGGACTTTGGTTGCCCAAACCGCTTCGTGAGGTTGGTTGAGGAAACGGCACCAACCTCGGGCCATGAAAAGGGCGGTGACGGAGTTGGGAAGAGCTTCCCATTGGATCGCGCGCTCCATATGGAGTTTGCGGCCCAAACCGAAGTATTGAGCGCACCATCGCTCCTCTTGGCGGGAGCGGTATTCGCCGTGACCGGAGGGATGGATCAAGGTGGAGTCGTATTTGGTGGGGGCAACACGGGGTGCCATGGAAATAGGAGGGAGGTAGTTGCTTGAAAAGCTAGAGAGGAAGAAGAGAGTATTTGGGTTGAAGGTGTGAGGAGAAAGGGAGGATTGGAGGTGTATTTATAGTGGAAAGGGGATGGGAAGGGTTGGTTTTGGAGGGAAAGGGTTTGGAGGGAAAAGGGGATGAATTTGGGAGGGAAAGGTTGGGTTTGGGAAGAGGAGAAATCGATTGGAGGGAATGAATGGGATTGGGGGAAATGGGGGTGAACCTTGGGAAGAGGAGGAGGCAGGTCTGCAGAAGGCAGACCGGTCCGGGGTAGGGGCGGACCGGTCCGACCTTTGGACTTTTCAAACCCTCGACAGGCGGACCGGTTCCTTTAAAAATAAAAGGAACCGGTCCGGGGTCGGACCGGTCAGCCTGAAAAAGGAATCGGTCTGCCCCAGGATTTTTGGGCTGGACTTCTGTTACTTCGGTTTCGAGCTCTCTTCTTCAAAAATTGTCACGTTCCCGATATCCTCTCTATCCAATTGAACTAGGACCCTCTCGATTTCACTGGTCAACACCCTTTGACTCAGAATTCCCAAAACACACGAATGCTTCTCCCGAACAAAACCTAGTCCTAACAACTCTCAAAACACACACGACTCTCACACACACGACTCTCACCCCATACGCGTCGGGGGTGTGACGACCTCACTGCAACAGCTCACTCAACCCCGTAAATGGGGTTCGACAACCAGATGGTGTCGACTTCTTTTGCACACACCTCTAGATATGGCTTTAGGCATTGTCCATTCACTTTGAATGTATTTCCCCCCTTTAAATCGTCTAGTTCAACAGCTCCGTGGGGAAAAACATTCTTCACGACGAATGGGCCAAACCAACGTGACCGCAACTTGCCTGGGAAGAGGTGAAGCCGAGAGTTGTAGAGGAGAACTTTTTGCCCGGGGAGAAACTCTTTTCGTCGAATGATGCTATCATGAGCGAGTTCCATCCTCTCTTTCGAAATTTTGGCATTCTCATACTCATCATTGCGTAGTTCTTCTAACTCATTCAATTGAAGCTTGCGGGCTTCACCGGCCTTGTCCATGGCATAATTCAATTGCTTAATCATCCAATACGCCTTGTGTTCGAGCTCAACAGGAAGATGGCAAGATTTGCCATACACAAATTGGAAAGGGGACATGTCGAGTTGATTCTTGTATGCGGTACGATAGGCCCATAGCGAATCGTTCAATCTCAGGGACCAATCTTTCCGGGTAGGATTGACGGTCTTTTCAAGAATGTTCTTGATTTCCCGATTTGCTATCTCGGCCTGTCCATTCGTTTGTGGGTGATATGTCGTTCCAACCTTGTGAACGACACTATATTTCTCATAAGCTTCTCGAATGGCCTATTGCAAAAGTGCGTACCATTATCGCTGATTATTGCTTTCGGTGCACCGAAGCGAGAAAGTATGTGTTCCTGCAGGAACTTTATCACCACTTTGTTGTCATAGTCTTGGTAGCTATAGCTTCCACCCATTTAGAAACGTAGTCTACCGTGACGAGGATGTATAGGAAACCAAAGGATGGAGGGAAAGGACCCATGAAGTCAATACCCCAATAGTCGAATATCTCAATGATGAGTATAGGGGTAAGAGGCAACATGTCTCGTCGAGTAATGGCTCCCATCCGTTGACACCTATTGCATGATTTGCAAGCATTGTTCACATCCCGGAAGATTGTGGGCCAATAGAGGCCGCATTGCAGAATTTTAGCGGCCGTCTTTCTCGTCGAAAAATGACCTCCATAAGCTTCCGAATGACAAAACTGGATGACTTTTGGGATTTCGTCATCTGGTACACATCGTCGGATGATTTGGTCTGCACAGTATTTAAAAAGGAATGGATCATCGTAAAAGAACATGCGCGACCAAGTAAGAAACCTCTTCTTATCTTGCGGTGTCCAGTCGGGAGGGACGGCTCCCGTGACAAGATAGTTCACTATGTCTGCAAACCAGGGATATGAAGAGGTAGCGAAAAGCTTCTCATCTGAAAAATGTTCGTCTATGGGTACGGGATCACTAGGTACGTCGGACGAAAGCCGAGATAAATGGTCGGCAACGACGTTTTCTACTCCTTTCTTATCTTTGATGGAGAGATTGAACTCCTGTAGGAGTAGGATCCACCTTATGAGGTGCGACTTGGCATCTTTCTTCGCAAGTAGATATTTCAAAGCCGCGTTGTCGGTGAAAATAGTAATAGGAGAACCAATGAGATAGGACCGGAACTTATCGAGGGCAAAGACTAACGCTAGCAACTCCTTCTCTGTGGTAGAGTAGTTGAGTTGAGGTCCGGTAAGAGTCCGACTGGCATAGTAGATGACATGAGCTTGCTTATCTTGACGTTGTCCCAAAACATCCCCGATCGCGTAATCACTGGCATCACACATAAGTTCGAATGGTAAGGACCAATCCGGAACTTGCATGATGGGGGCGGACACAAGCATGTTCTTCAATTTGTCAAAAGAACTTTGGCATGCTTCAGTCCACTCAAATGGGGAGTCCTTCATGAGTAAGTTTCTTAAGGGCCTAGCGATGGCGCTAAAGCCCTTAATGAACCTTCGATAAAACCCCGCGTGACCCCAAAAGGAGCGCACGTCTTTCAGCGATTTCGGTGGGGGAAGGTCAGCTATGACATCTATCTTTGCCCTATCAACTTCTATTTCGTTGGATGATACAATGTGGCCAAGAACTATTCCCTCGATGACCATGAAATGGCACTTCTCCCAATTCAGCACTAAGTTCTTTTCCACGCATCAGGTAAGTACTTTTTCCAGTTTTTCTAGACAATGATCGAAAGAGGTGCCAAAAACACTGAAATCGTCCATGAACACTTCGAGTCCTCCCTCGACCATGTCGCTAAATAAACTCAACATGCACCTTTGAAAGGCCGCGGGTGCATTACATATGCCAAATGGCATACGTTTGTAGGCAATCGTGCCAAAAAGGCAAGTGAAGGTTGTCTTCTCCTGGTCAAGTACATCTACCTCAATTTGGTTATACCTGGAATAACCATAAAGGAAGCAATAGTAAGGGTGGCCCGCTACTCTTTCAAGCATTTGATCAATAAATGGCAAGGGGAAATGGTCTTTCCTCGTTCCCGCATTGAGTTTCTGGTAATCAATGCAAACGCGCCACCCGGTGGTGGTACGTTGGAGAACTAACTCTCCCTTGGCATTCTCAATCATAGTCATACCCGACTTCTTCGGGACGACTTGAATAGGTCTTACCCACTTGCTATCCGAGATTGGGTAGATGATCCTGGCATCCAACAATTTGATTATTTCGGTTCTCACGACTTCTTTCATGTTGGGATTCAGTCTTCTTTGCATTTCTCTAGAAGGTTTGACATCCTCTTCGAGATGGATCTTATGAGTGCAAATTAAAGGACTTATCCCCTTCAAATCAGCTATGCACCAACCAAAAGCACTTTGGTGCTTCCTCATAATTTTTAATAATTACCCTCCTGCCCGTCATTTAGGCTAGAGGAGATAACAACAGGAAATGTCTCATCCTCTCCTAGATATGCATATTTAATATGGGAGGGAAGTTTCTTTAACTCGAGGGTTGGAAATTTTTCACTGGAGGGAACCATGTGCGTATCCCTCGGAGGTAATTCCTCAAATCTCGAAACACAATTAATCTCTCTCACGCTCGCTCAATTCTTCAACCTCCCTCTCGAAGGCGGTGTACGTCCCCTCACTCTCGTGTCTCACTGCTAAACAGGATTCTAAAGCATCGCCACAGTAATTCTCCTCAAAGTACTCCTCTACTATCTCATCTATGAGGCTCACCGCGTGAAGATCGTCTTCCTCCCCTGCATTTTGGGCTATGTGGAAGATGTTGGTATCCAAGGTCATGTTTCCAAATGTGAGTTGCATTCGCCCATTCCTAATATTGATGATTGCGTTAGCCGTAGCGAGGAAAGGGCGCCCAAGGATGATGGGAACATGATTACTCGAGTGGAAGGAAGGATCCGTGTCCCAAATGACAAAATCCACCGAAAAGTAGAAAGTGTCAACTTGAACGATCACGTACTCGACTATACCTCGTGGGATCTTCACTGTTCGATCCGCTAATTGGAGAGTGACCTTCGTGGGCTTGAGGTCGCCCAAGTCAAGTTGACTATAAATGGAGTAAGGGAGTATATTTACGCTTGCTCCCAAGTCAAGTAAGGTTTTTTTGATTTTATTCTCCCCAATGATGCAGGATATGGTGGGTGCACCGGGATCTTTGAATTTAGGCGGGAGTTCATTTATTAGGATGGAGCTCATATTTTGTGCTAGAAAGACGTTCTTCTTCACTTTCATCTTTTGCTTAACCGTCATTAGGTCTTTGATGACTTTGCCATATGCTGGAATTTGTTTAATGGCCTCAAGGAAAGGTAAATTAAGCTTGACTTGCTTTAGCACATCTAACACGTCATCACGTGGGTTTCCTCTGTGGGAGGGAATCAACCTTTGAGGAAACGGTGCTGCGGAAGGCGGTTTCACTACTACCTCTGGCCCACTAGCAGCTTCTTGGTCACTCTCATTCAAGGGGACATCTTCGGCCTCTTTCGTGCCGGGCAAAATCTCCTTGGCTTTCGTTGTGTCGGGTGGGGGAGGTGATAAATTAATAACTCTCCCACTACAAAGAGTGGTTATAGCTTGGCATTTCTCCTGATGTTCAGTGGAGGTGGAGCTAACGCTAGGTTGACCTTGGGGGGGGGGGGGGGTCGTTAGCCTTGGGTAGGAAACTTGCCCTTCTCTTGAACACTCAATGAGGATTGTATTTTAGACAGATTCGCATTTATGTCGCCGATCAGACGATCATATTTGGCATTGGTTGCTATCTGGTTTGCAATGAATTGATTCATGGTATCCTCGAGAGTTCTCCGCTGTGGTGGAATATGATTTCCTTGAGGTGGCGGTGCTTGAACATGTCATTGCATGTGTGGAGCTTGTTAAAAGTGTTGTGGTGGAGGAGGGGCAACATGCGAAGGAGGGTTCATTGCGGCATGTTGTTGCCCATAGCTAAAACCGTGATGATTTTTCCAAGAAGGGTTATATGAATTCCTGCGCGGGGCACCGAAATTGCCCTTAAAACCTCCTACACCACTAACTTTCTCTTACAGCTTTGCTTTGTAGGCGGGTATTATTGGGCATTCCTCAGTTGAATGTCCCGCCTCACTAATAGCATACACCTTTACGACTGGGTTTGGAATGGGTCCAGTTGGTCCTTTTCCATATATCTCGCACAGATCTCGAAATCCTATCTCAAGAGTCTCTAATCGGCTATCCGTCATAGAATTCTTATCTACATGGAATAGGCCAGATGCTGACGGAGTAGTGGTCGCTTGTCTATTTCGATTTTGAGTGTTGGGATCAGAAGTGTCCTAGGATTGGGTAGTCTCGGCGACATACCTCAAGTGAAGCTCAACATCCTGGGCATCTAAATCGATAAATGGGCCACTTCCCATTGTTTCAACAAGTTTTTTGGAGTTAAGATTCAAACCGTTGTAGATAAAAGAGATGACTTGCGCTGAATCAAATCCATGATGGGGGCATGAAGCAACTAACTCATTGAAACGTTCATAACATCGATGAAATGACTCATTTTCAGCTTGTCTGAATTCCTGAATTTGAGCCTTTATGGAGATTGTTCGATGTGGTGGGAAGAATTTCTTGAGAAATTTCGACTGTAGCTCATTCCAGGATGTAATCGAGCTTGGAGGTAAAGACCATAGCCAGGCCTTAGCTTTATCTTTGAGCGAGAAGGGGAAGAGTTTGAGGCGGATTATCTCTTGTGTGCAGGTTTGATCATTTAGAGTATCACACACGTCCTCAAATTCCCTAATATGGAGGTATGACTTTTCAGAATCCATACCGTGGTAATGCGGTAGCATCTGGATCATCCCATTTTTGAAACGGAATTGCCCAGCATTATACGGGAGTATAATGCATCCCAGAGTGACAGTACGCTCGGGATACAAGAATTCTCTAATCGGACAGTATGGGGGCTCTTCCTCACCGGCGGGTGCACTGCCGTGTTGTGACATCTCTCCTTCACTGATTGACTCGGTGTTCTCACTGGCCGTGTTCGAAGTGTGTCCTAAGAAAGGGAAGGGAGTGTTATCGGAGATTGAGTGCGACGGTGTGGGAGGTGGGATCCAAAACTGTGGGGCGTTTGGAGTGTGGGGACTATCAGGATTATACTCAACAATTGGATTTTCGTGAATGTTGGTTGGGGTATTATGGGGTGTGGGAGTGGTTTCAGAATTTTGCATTAAAGCTTAGGAGAGATGATGGTGAATCTTTTTGTGCTTTTTAAATTTTTTTTATGTTTATTTTTTTGAAATTTTTGGTCAAAACTTTGGATTGACTCAATCTAATCCTAAGTCTACCTAGTTCCCCGGCAACGGCGCCAAAAACATGACGTGACTGAAAATGTGTCTCAGAAATGCGTTCACTCTAGGCTCAAGTGTAAGTCTGTCGCTCAAGTAATAATCCGAAAAGTCGGGTATCGATCCTCAGGGAAAAAGGACAACGAAGTTTTGACGACGGGAAAGACGGAGGAATCCTAACCTTGACTCTAAAAATAAAGGGAAAATGATTTGATTTTGGGAATGATTACAACTAAATGCAAAGATGAAATTACGAAAAATGCAACTACACTAATTTACCTAAAATATGAATAAAAATTGATTTTGAAACTTTTGACAAAGTGATGGGAAAAACTAGGACGGGAATACAATCCCCCAACCCTAGTGTAGTGCAGTGGTAATATTAATCATAAATTTATCTGATTGATCTGACCCGGAATTTAGTACTCCCAAGCATTATGTATACGAGGTTCAAGCCCGCGTCATACCTAATCTGAGGATGAGTAAATCAGTATCGCGATAGTGACACTCAAATTGCACTCTAAATCATCAGGAGTACCCAGAGGCAAACGTGATATAAAGATCTACAATTACTATGTCATTATGCAATACGATCATAGTCAATCAATAAATTCATCGGATTAATTTTATACACATACACTAACACCTCAGGTTGGGTTCATGTACCCCGACCTTGGTAAATCTAGCCTACATGTTGAATTTAATGAAAACAATCATTGATGTGCAGGAATTCATAGTTAATCCAAGAAAAATGATAATTAGATGTAGAAACGAATTAGAAATAAAAATTACTCACTAAAATTATCCAAACAATGGATGCAACAATGGATGAAACTGATACTCACAAAAATCGCTGAATAAATCTTCAATCCTTGAAATAAATCTCCAAATGTTAACTAAGCTAGGGTTTCTGGAAAAGAAGCCGGAAAACCTACTAATTCCTCCTCTTTATAACAATACTAAATCAGGTCTTTAATACCCTACAACAATATCGGAAGTCAACTGCACTAGGAGTCTTTTTAGGAAGAGAACATTTTCAGATCTCGAAGACCGGACTGGTCCGGGTCTCAGGAGGACCGGTCTGCCCCCAAGGCGGATCGGTTCTTTTTATTTTGGGGAGGACCCGTTTTTTTTTTGGCCTCCTTCGGTTTGCATGCGATTCGGGTTCTTCTGGAGTTTGGCAAGGCGGACCGGTCCGAGGTAGGGGCGGACCGGTCCGGCTATTTGACTTTCTAGCTCATCTTTGACTGCTCATAACTTTTGTTTCGGGATTCCGATTGGGGTGCCGTTTCTTCCTTTGTTCTCGTGAATGAGATGTCTTCAACTTCTCTTTAGGTGCCTCATCCGAATTCCGTGTAAAAATTATACTTTTGCCCTTGAGACTTTTCCTTCTTTCTTTCTTGATTCTACCAATTTCCTTCTTTCGTTCTTGACATCAAATACCTGTAAAATCCCTACAAAATACCAGAAACTCGGTGTACTCATTAGGATCAGTCAGTAGCACAGTTATGAGATAAATCCAACTCAATTACATTGTTCGAAGTGCTAAAAGTAACTAAATCAAGGGATAAATTAGGAAGAATTTATGCCTAATCAGCCACAACCACTAACCCTAGAATTTTTTGAGTCCTCTAATTCTTTATCTAAATATCGTACTATATCATCACTCTCTTTCTTAGACAGTTCTAAATTTGTAAAAATACGATCCATATCCCTAAGATTCACATGAAGGATATCTTTTTCAATTTGAAATGTTTGCGAAAGTTCAATTGCAATTTTAAAATGAAAGTTTTTTTTTCAAGAATTTTATTTCTTTTAGCAAACTTCAAATTCAAACGAGATAAATTTTCAGCACGGTTATGAAGCTCATCAAACTCATTCGAATATTCAAGACATCATCACTATGGCAATTCACCAAGAGAAGAAATAAACAAACAAACACGAGAGAGAAGAATAAACAAACCACCCTAAAGAGCACTAAACAAGGATCTATGCAAAATCTTAGTGTAACCCGCTCTGATACCACTTGTAAGCACGAAAACTCCCAACAAGGATGGTCACAAATAAAAATTCAATTTTTATATTTATTAAAAATGATTTTTTCCAATTGTAAAGATCAAGTCTTTAAATATATAATTTCAATAAAAAATTTCACCAATTTTAAAGCGAGTTGAAGCAATGGGTCAATTTATCCAATTTTATCTTTCTAACCTAAAAACTGCATCTTGGTGATAGAAGATAAAATGAGCCAATGGCACAACATGCCGATGTATGAAGAAAACTCAAAATGAGAAAAACCTCGGATGGCCCAGCCACGTAATTCACTATGACATGGAATTACACAAGATAATAAATGACTTACACAATGACTCGATCCACACAAGTCTTGATGCGTTTTCAATCTTTAACTGCTCCTCCACAGGGAAAACACAGGAATCCACCTACGCAAGATGCGTGTAAGGACATAATTTTATAAATGACCAGGGTAGAATCTAATTGTTTTTTATTTTTCCTAGATCTCAGTATCTATGTCTGATACCGCTACATTCGGGACGCCAACACGATCATCCATGACGGCATTGATCCGAATCCATGCATCCATCATCTTCACACGTGCATCATGCTAAATGCGACATAATGCTCAACCGTTCCCATTACACCACGATGCATTATTGTTAAAATGGTTTATTGGAGTTGTTTTTTATTTGCATAAATATTTGGGAATTTTTTAGAAAATATTTTTCGAAGTCTGATTATTTTTTAAGTCAAAAGTAAAATTTTTTCTAAGTGTAGAAGAAGACTTACCTCGGTCGACGAGCTCGTTCAAACGATATAGCACTGTCGTTCGAGCGACACACACATGTCGCGCGATCTCGTTCGTGCGACACACGCATGTCGCGCGATCTCGTTCGAGCAACACATGTCCTTCGTTCGAGCGACATGCTTATCTCGTTCGAACGCCGCCGCTGCCTCAATTTTTGTATAAATATCTGGTTTCATTCTACACATTTTCTAAGTTTTTTTGCACATGGTTTATGCGTTTTACAACCCAAAAAACAGACTTCAAATTTTTAATGGTTTTATGCCTGTTTGATTCACAAATCCATTCCCATATATTTGTGTGAATCTTTAAACCTTCAGACGATTGTTTTTACTCATCTGGAGTAACTTGTGGGGAGAACTCTATAACCAGAGAGCTGCATGCTATTGTGGAGGGAGTCCTTATGAATTTCACTTTTGTGGAGAAACAGTTTCTTTTTCATTGCTGACCATTAGATTTCTTGCTGGAGATTACAGTCGACGACATCAGAACCGTCACCTGAGGGTATTTCGTATGTCACTATTATTTTCATTGTAATCCGTGTAACCGTTCGTTATAAATTATAGTGAACATAAAAGGTTTTTCCCTTCGGGGATTTTTCCTGAAATTTGTGTCGCATGCTTTATTTATTTATGGTTTGACACTCGAACACATTTAGATGCATGTTTAGGGGCTGAATTACTTTGGTTTAAAAATAGTCTCTAATTAAATAAGGTTTACTTGGAAACTTGCGAGTTAATTCAAATCGATATCTCACACCGCATTTATACGTTTTACAAATTGGTATCAGAGCGGGTTATTCTAAATTATCGAGTGATCCTGATTTTTAAAGTTTTTTCCCTAATACAATTTGACTTCTCACGTCCTCAAATTGGTGTCAGAGCGGGTTACTCTAAATTATCGAGTGATCCTGATTTTTAAAGTTTTTTTCCTGATACAATTTGACTTCTCACGTCGTCAAATTGGTATCAGAGCCTGTTGCACTAAGTTATTGTGTTTTCATCCCGATTTTTCATAAAAATGGCTTTTGGTGTTCCTAATATTTGATCTTGTGATTGTTTGATTTTCATATTTAATTCAATCACTTAGATGCATGTTTTAGGGTTGAACTAAAATTGGATTTTTTTTAGAATTCGCATTATTCCGCTGTAGCGATTCTACAATGCCACAATTTACGAGTCCATGCACATCTCGGTATCGATCGATCCAGGCTCGAACCATTTACGGATTAGAACATGGAATCCACCGCTTCTTCATGGCAACCCAAGAAATATGAAATCCAACACAAGGAAATAATTCTCATAAAGATATAGAGAATAAACTTAGTGCCCAAAAAGGATCTTTGAAGCATATGTATGATGAATCTTGGATCCTAAACTTATTTGATGAAAAACTAAAGTTCTTAGAGAGTTTAGACATAAAAGTAACTTAAAAAAAAGCTCCTCTTAAAATTTTAATCCCGCATCTCTATTTATAGGGAAAATAATTACAAAAAGATAGGCACTAGAGATAAGGATCATATTTGTTTTACAGAAAATCGCGCGATCATTCGAACGAACCAACCAACTTCTCATCCAAACAACTTCCAACAAAACTTTGAACTACATTCTAAAGAGCACTAAAAGCCATCGATCCAGATTTCATTCGAACGAAGGAATTTAGTTCTAACGACCAATGAAACTTGTTCGAATGACCTTTTGATGATTTCATTATTCCCATTTTAATCGGCAATGGTCGTTCTCATGGTCGGCTGATTGAGCACTAGTAGTATTATAGATTTTATTCCATAAGCTGTGGTAAAGGTTGTTTCCCTAGTTGACCTCCTAGGATTTGTTCGATATGCCCAAAGAACGTGGCGGAGCTCATCCACCCATGCGCCTTTTTCCTTTTACAACCTTTTATTCTTTCCATCGATGATTGTTTTATTGGAGGCCTCAGCTTGCCCATTGCTCCTAGGATAAATAACTTAACTGTAATAATTCTTGATTCCACATCTACTGTAGAAGTCTTGGAAATGAATGCTCATAAATTACGTTACATTATTAGTGATGAGCCTTCTTGGTACACCGAAATGCGTCACAATGTTCCTCTAAATGAACCTCATCATGTCGACATCTCTTATTTTTGCTAAAAGTTACACTTAATAAACTTGGTGAAGTAATTCGTGTAGACCAAGAGGAATTTGGATTCCTAGGTTCCTTGGGTATGCAAAAGTCCGTGGGATGGTGAGGACTTGAGGTCGTTGTCCAGCTGGTGGAGCATTGGTGAGAACAATTGACATTTTTTTGCACTTGTTTACGTAAAAGACGACATCCTTCTGCATATAAGGACACCAATAGGCCTATTGTATAGATCTGAATGACCGAGGTCTTTCACTAATAAGACTTTCACAAAATCCTTCATGTAGTTCATATAGGACTTGGTCGACATTTTTAGGATAATGTGACACCCTGCCTAATTAAATCCCGGGTGATCAATCCTAAGTTAAATTATAATAGGTTTCTCAGTTGGTTCATTCTGAGCATTACTCTTGAAAACTTTTTAATTACTAATCACCTAAGTGAAATTATAATGGTGCCCAATTTTATCTTTCATTAACCCGAGAAAATTACTTATGCGGAAATAATAATTTAAACATTCACAAAATATTATAATTCAAACCATATCACAATATGTAAAGAATAAAGTCTTGCCGAGTTAACAATCGGCTAAAATCCAAAACAGCTAAATAAAACCAACATAATCTAAAACTGAATATCTGAAATAATGACAATGGACAACATGTCCCAATAGAGAGTACTACGATGAGACCCTACACTAGATCTAAATGAATGAATTGTCTATGCAAAGTCCTGCCAGCCTCCACAATGCTGCAGCTACGAGTCCCTGGACTAAATCCTCAAGTCTAGCATCCCTGTGGCTAGACACCTAAAAGGTTTTAAAAATATTTTGATAGCAAGAGTTAGTACTCAAAACGTTATGAATTTTTTTTGCAAGTGATTATCACAGTAAGATGAGTTATTGATTACACATGTTAAGATTGTTGCATACACTCTCTTGAGTTGCCTCACCCCTCCTCTATAGTGCACTCCTAACGTACCATACTTAACCCACCTAGTTGTACTACCCAAGATAATTGAACTATAGTATTCAACTAAACTCATCTACGTGACTAAGTTCCCATACTGCCCACTTAGTTTGTAATAGTAACCATATCTCATGATTTATATACTTAGATAACTATTCATGCTTTGTTATCTTTAACCGATTTATAATTAAGTTTCCCTACTTAATTTTCTTTTAGATATATTCGAGGCATCTCATTTTCTACTAACTCGCATAAGTAGATTATTAATACAATATACATTTCACACACAATATATACTTATAAATTCATTCATTACTAATATGTCCTCTTAACACACATCAAGGACTCTTGGTTCAGAATGGTCCCTCGACACCAAGTAAAAGGATTGGTTCGAAATGTCATCTCGACCCCAAGTTCATTTCATATAGTGGTTCAGAAAATCACCTCGACCCCACAAATGGAATTTTATACATAGATTACTTCGGAACTCTCTCGTCACGACCCTAACTTACTATTTCCATATTATAGTTCGAAATCCTACCTCGACTCTAATATAGACAATTATACTTTTAGGTATTCTCTCCATTAAAGTATCTATATAATTTAGTAGGTATACATGCAACCTAATAATTATGCCCGTACGTAATATTTTCTCTTTAATATTCATCATACTTATTAATTTATGATTTATCTCACTATCGCACTTTAATTGAGTATTCACACAACTTTAAGGGTCTTAGTTACCCCTCCATTCATTTCAGTAGCTAAACTAGCTTTAACCTACTGATATTAATTTGGATTGACGTTAGCTTCCCTCATAACTCAAATTCGTAATCCCCAATACACGACCCGATCGACTTATTTCTGTTGGTCCATCTCTCTAAATCTTACACCCATGATTATAACGTACCCCCACTAAATACCTACAGGTCTTCACTAAGTCCCTATATAGGTATACAATTATTTCTAGGGTTCTTCTCAAGCATTGGGAACCACTTAGAACTCAACCAACAAAAGAACCCAAAATCAGAAAGGGTCGATCGATTGAGATTCATAGTCGATCGATCGATCGAGCAGTGACAGACGTGGTTCTTCTTCTTCTTCTTCTTCTTCTTCTTCTTCTTCTTCTTCTTCTTCTTCTTCTTCTTCTTCTTCTTCTTCTTCTTCTTCTTCTTCGTCTTCTTCTTCTTCTTCTTCTTCTTCTTGCGTTTTTCACCATTTTCAATTATCCTACTCCCATGATAATATACCAGACTTGTAACTTACGGTCCCTAACCATTCTTAGGTTTACTAAGATGGTTTCCAACGATTTAAACATCACAAATCTTCACAAATTCAGCCTAGAATAATTCAAATTCTCTAATTATTCAAGACCCCTAATTTAATATGCTCTTCCCATACTTTTAATCATAATTCCAGATTTAATCCATTTTAATCATCAAGTATTATATTATTTCAAATCCTCCACAGGTCTAAATCATTCTACATGCAAATCCCTAACCAACATGCATTTTATTCAATTCTTTTTCTCCAAGAATATTCATCAAATCATATTATTCATAAATCCTTCACATGGATATTGTAACTCAATTTAATTTACAAATAACCACTTGCCTTATTCAGAGATGATCCAATTTTGTGATTGTTGTTGGTGATTGATTGTGTTTCTCCTTCAATCTTCCTTCCCAACTAGTTTGTTGTGCAAGAACCCTTTTAATCCTTCACCAATTCTTCCTTAGGCTTTGAGAATAGTTTCCCCTTCTCTCTAATGGCTTTTGTGTATTTTTTCTCTCCTCTAGCCCTAGCCTCCAACTCTTATAATCTGATTTAGATTTTGTAAATTCGTAGGTCTCCTCACCCGCATATGCCAAAAGACTAAAACGCCCCCGTATGGTCCCGGTTTAGACCAAAAATGCCCCGGTACCCGACTAGTTCCCCCAGGTATACCATTTTGACTATTTCGACCCTTAGGGACTCATCCGTGACCTCTAAATTATCATTCACTAAATATATTTCTCATTTCTCACCTCAAAATATTCTACATGCGACTCCCGGCGAGACTAACAAGTACGCTCATATCACTCGCTATGACGTATATCAAATTTACTATCAATATTTACTATTCACACCCATAGTAAATCTCATAATATAATATTAATCAGTCTTCGTATCTCTATTAATATTTAATAATCACAATTATTATTTAATCACTTAATAATCATAATTATCATTAAATCGCATTAAATTACTTCACTCGCGTAATTTAAATTAAATTGTATTAATCTCATAATATAATATTAATCAGTCTCTGTATCTCAATTAATATTTAATAATCACAATTATTATTTAATCACTTAATAATCATAATTATCATTAAATCGCATTAAATTACTCCACTCGCGTAATTTAAATTAAATTGTATTTTCCTTTATAATTACTCAATTAATTGAATTCTAAATACGTAGAAATATGAGGTATTACAGATGGACAGATTATAAGTATGGAATGATGGAAGACCTGCTATAGAGCTTTCCTTTGGGATATTAGTAAAAATGGGAAGCTTTCACTCTTATCTAATGGGGTGCTCTTTTGTCCGTATGTAGCACGTCTTCCTGTAAGTACCTAATTATTAGGTTCATATGGCCAGGAGCTTTCTTAACGGTGAGTACTTGGTCGCCGTCTTATTTCTTCTAGATGCTAGGATGAGTTAAATACTCTATCTGTACCACTCTTTTTAGGTCAGATTTGATGACTGAAGCCAAAGTGGCTAAGACATCCACATAGTTGTAATTTCCTATAAGAATTTACCGGACTTGGACATGTTTGAACTTAGAGAACAACTCCTGGGCTAGTAGAGGTAAGACAACATGCATTCCTCCTTGGCATTGCAATCTCTTAATATTTGATTGGATACCAACCTTGTGTCATAAAATACATTAAGGTGGATAGCACCAAGTGATATAACTTTCCTTAATCCTCCAATGAGAGCCTCATATTCCTCTTCATTATTTGATGCTTCATAGCCAAGTCGTATTCCCTGCTCGAGGATGATTTGATTTGGGGTCATTAGTACTATTCTTAATTTGCCTCCACTGGTATTAGATACTCCATTCACATAAAGAGTTCACTTGTCACGTCATTTAGGTTATTTCATAGTTTTTTGGTCATCAATCTTATCATGCTTAAGTTGGTGTTCTCTGGTGAATCCAATAATGAAATCCACCAAAATTTGTCATTTCATTGTAGTTTTAGGTTAATAATGGATATCAAACCTCCCTAGTTCTATCGACCACTTGGACATTCATCTAGAGATGTCATCATTTCTAAGTATTTCCTTTAGTGGAAACTATAACAGAGTGTGCCTTGAAGTAGAGCTTCAACTTGCGTGAGGAAATTACCACTGAATAGGCTAGATTTTCTAGTGGGAGATGAGAATATTAACATTAAATAATATCGTACTGACATAGTAAATGGGGGCTTGATGCCTGTCCTTCTCGCAAACAAAAATTGAACTTATTGTATAGTCGAACATCGAAGGATACAGGTAGACTAGATCCCCCAAATTCGAAACTATGAGTGAAAGATGTAGGATTAAGTAGTTTTGATTTCCTCGAGTTCCTTTGAGAACTCATCATTACCGATTCCCTTTTTCTCCATTCTTAATAATTAAAATAAAGGATAACATCTCTTAAGGAATTCAAACTCATATGCCGTAAAAAAATTTCTTGACAACAACTGGGTTTAAGATCCACTTAAAGAATTGCAATTATCTGATGAACCTTACCTCTATAAGTAATGCAATTTCTTCTTTTACTACCTTTGACTTTTAGGGGGTTCTCATCTTATCTTTTATGTGATTGGGGTAATGCCGAATCCACATGGATTTTATGGCATATTGTTTTAGGATCGATACCAATCATGCCATATGGTTGCCAAGAAAATATGCCTTGGATCTCTTTGAGTAAAGACACTAATTTTCTCTTTTTGTGATCAATGAATGAGCTATCGATAATAAATTTCCTTTCTGGGTAAAACTCATTAAACACCGTTTCTTGTAGTGGTTCCATAACCCTGTATGGGGGCCACCCTTGCATCTTCTACCCTAGGTCTCCCATACTTTAAATACTATTTATATAGAGTGAACCCCTTTATGTTCTCCATATTTTTTTCTACTTCTTAGGTCTGATGGATGCTATAAAATATTGCTAAGCAGAAGCTTGATTCCAACATATCTTTATTACCTTATGATCAGTAATACATTTGATCTTCTTATGATAGGTAGATGGAATTTCCTCCATCTTATGGAGACATCCTTGTCTTAAAATAGTTTTTCACATCAATTCAATATCTACCACTAGGAATTCGATCAATTTTTATATGCTTCCTGATTCGTATCGAATATTGCACATATATACCCTCGAAACTTATGCATTTTAACCCCTTCGGGTACTTTAATTTCTATAATTATGTTTGTTAATTAGACAACCTCTGTTTTATATGCTAAAATGTTATTTATGGTATAATTGAGCTTTTATAGGTATTAAAGTGCTTAGTATGAAGTTTGGGCACGTTCCGATAAAGTTTCGTCGCGATTCGCACGTTCGGGGGCATTTCGGTAATTTTACACTTCGGGATTTTTCCTGAAGTCTTCATGGAAGTTGTATGCCTCGGTCCAAGCTTTGCGTATCCATAAACGGTGCTCAAATCAGAATTCAAACAAAGGAAACACGAATCTTTAATCGGAGGAAGAATTAAAAGAAAAATAACAATTTATGTAATTCTTTCTTCTTTATTAGCAATTCCATAAATGACATCCATGTCCCTAACACAATTTTGGCACCAAACTCCATGGGCGATTTTGGTTCTTGGCCTGGGTTTGGCTTGGGTTTTGGTTTTGCCCAAAATTCGGAGCTTTCATCCGAAATTGAACATGGATTTTGAATGTATATAGTTTTGGGACATGAATTTGCGTTTCGGGGTATACTCATTTTGAGTTTTGTTCATCAATAGAGGTATTTTGCTATGGAGGTTTTTTGCACCCATGAGGGTCTCGATTTTGGTCCATTTTGCAGCTTGGAGTTTGGCACGAAATAACTGATGTGGTGGGGTTTCGGTTTTGATCTTGGTTTGGGCATAAAATGGTCTCGGATATGGATTGCAGCGATGGTGGGCTTGGAAAATCAGTGTGCTGCGAAGTTTTTGGCATGTTACACCATCCGCAGTTGACCGGCCCAGCACCGATAGTCGACCAATGTTTCAATTATTGGCTTATGAACGAGGGAGTGCGCCATCTCCCTCTTCCGCGGTCGACCGGTCACCACCCCCCGGTCGACCGGGACTCTGTTTTTGTTCGAGATTTTTTGTTGTCATGTTCCCTTCCTTTTCTTTCTTATTTTCTTTTTCTTATTTTCTTTTTATTCGTTAATTAAGAGACTTATTCTTATCTCTTTGCATTTTTCTTTTTCTTTTTCTTTCTTTATTCTAACTTAGTATAAAAAGAACACTTTGTTTATTTTTGTAACTTTCTTCATTTTACTTAGTTTTTAGGTTAGAGTTTGAGAATTTTTTTTTGGGATTTTGCAGAGACACCCCTCTCCTCCATTTTCTTGTGTAATTTCTCCATTAATGTAAGTGCTACTATTCATTATCTCCTTTAAGTTGTATTTGCTTCATTTTCCATGCTTATTTATTTCTTGCCTAGTTAAATTAATTTGTGGTGTTAAAGTAATTAGTTGTGCGTTAATTAATTAGTTCATTTATCTAATGTCATTTAATATGCTTAGGGGCTAATTTAAATTAGGTTGTCTCGGATTGAACTCACCTAGGGTTGACGTGTTGCTTTGCTTTGGTGATGGAGTTTACATATTTATTTCGAGTGTGTTGTCCTAGTTATTACGCCTAGGAGATTTAACGGGGTATATCATGTATACCCCGTATTTACGACCTTGCATGCGTAATTTTTGGGGTATTTGTTGACGCCAAAATCTTATTAGACTTTTATGCAAATTTAGAGGTGTGACAACTTTGGGTTTAATTAACTGTCGATACGAGACTCAATCTTAATAACTCGTTGACCCATGTAACCATTTTATACTAATTAACTCTAGTTGAGGGATATCCGACGCAATCTATAGTTTTAATTCACTTTGTTAATTTTAGTTTAAATACAATCGCCTATATTAATATTTCCCTTTTGTGCATCTTTTTCTTTTTTTGTTGTAATTACCTTTTGCACTTTTATTTAGGAATATTAAATCTTATAAATTCTAGCAACTTGTCTTTGTGGATTCGATACCCGGACTTGGCCTCTATACTCCCTTTTGGAGTGTATTCATAGTTTAGGTTTTTGTATAGAGTTGGTGAGCCGAATATAAAACACAGCCAATGCGTAGGTGACTCTCGTACCGCTGCTAAACCCTGTCTATCACTTCCAATTTGTAACTTTTCTAAGTGGCATCATCAATATTCATGAGAAGTTAACCAAATGGGTGGTATCTTATTTCAAACATTCCATTTTTAAGTTAAGCTAATTAAAAATCTTGAGAAACATTACTTTTGAAGAAATTTTTTGGTGCACTAGTAGTATATCCACACCATGGTTAGAAATTCTGAGTGTGATTACCAGTGCATCATGATGTGGAGTTCTAATTCCAACCAGGTCTTCTTCGATGAAAATAATATTCTTAACATTGTCAATCTCCTATGATTGATGACTTTTGCCAACAGTAAGTTTGGTTGGGTTGATCAGGAAAACTTCTACCACGGTTGTGATTTTCTTTAAATCCATTAAGATGGCATGCCTTGGATTTGGTTAGGGATTGAGGCCCCAATAATGACCATAAAATCATGCCCCATCTCGCCATTTTCTAAGATATTATTTGGATTTTGATTGTTTTCAGTGGGATGCTTATCGTTCTTCTACTCCACATAGTGGTTTAGTTGATCCAACTCTTCTAGATGCGACTTGGGCGCTTTCCAATTCTCTTTCTTCTGCTCATGATCCTTCTATATGAGCATCTCTAAGATGTGTTTATCTTTTATGGGTCCCTTATTATTTTTCTCGTCCACTCGAAATACTATTGATCCTTGAGTTTGTTTAGAATCTTGTATATTGCCTCTTTAAAAATGGTGTTGATGGCGCGATGGGACTTTATGGGGTCCGATTTCTCACCATCCTAGGTCCTGCATTATTCTTTTTCCTCCCTTCTTGGGAGCTCTCTCCTTGTCTCTATTCTTTCTTGCCTTTGATCGACCATTTTCCTGATGTGTGCTTCCTACTATATCATCCACTTTGGTATATTTCTCAATTCGAGACATCTGGTCATCTATAGTAATCACCTATTTATGAGTGAGGTACTTTTATAACATGAAACTATTCGACATGCATATTATGAATGAGTCTACTGCTACCTGTTTGGATAAGTCTACCACCTCATTGTAGAGTTCCCAATACCGTGGATCATACTCAACCAAAGTTTCTTGGGGCTTCTTCTTCAACTTGAGGAGGGCTTCTATTCTTTTTATATGGTTATTATTAGTGGTAAACGTTGTAGTAAATTCCTCTAGGAGTTGTTTAAATCCAGAGTTAAACTGTTGTGATAGTTTGTCAAACCACTTTTACAACACAACCTCCAAACTGAAAGGGAAGATTCAGCACATGAGGGCCTTATTGTTATTCTAGATCATTATGGTTGGCGAATGTGATCAGGTGGGAGTAATTTTTTGATCATAAATCTTGAATCTAGGGGTAGTGAACTTATTGGGAGGCTTAAATTCCTTGATTGATCAGGTTAAAGAAGACTTCATTTAGTAAATTAAGGCCCTATTATCCACTCCTTAGTGATCCTGGCTACTCTATGATCCGAATGGTCATCCATATCCCTTCGTATGAATTTGTGAAGGACCCGTTTTTCACGACGATTACTGTGGCAATTTTTCTTGATGGGTGAGCCCCTCTTGTAGGAATGATTGGTCACATTGTGAACCCATTCCTTGATCGGAGTTTTACTTGCCTGAGGGTTAGGGGTGAGGGTAGTTTCATGACATTTGCATTTGGCACTGTAAAGTTCATATTCCATCACTTCTAGATGTCGTTGGTGGCGGGAGTTCTCCTTTTGGAGGCGCGAATCTGCCTCTTGTTCACGAAGGAATTTCTTGTAAGCATCCACTAGTCGAGATTTTTGGTTATATTTTTGGTGGCTCATCACTTTCCACCATATGATCATTGCTTGAACGATAGTAAGAGATGGGTCATTACGACTCCTATTCGATTGGATCATAGACTTTGATCCTAGAATTTTCTTAGCCCTTTTTGCGACTGCTATGAGATGTGAGTGCTCACTATGCGAATGATATGTGAATATTGTTGTCTTATTTTTTCAAAAAAGTAAAATTAATTCCGGTAGACGACACTAATTGTAGGTGATAGAATCCTACTGGTAATGTTTAACACAGTAATAATCGAGCAAAAAGTAAATCATGCACAATCACACGAGAATAATATTTACGTGGTTTGATAAGGTGCCTACGTCCACCAGAGATTTTTATCTTATATTAGTCTTGTTCTAGTAATAATGATTACACACCCTTCCAATTGGGGTTCAGTTTTACATTTATAGAAAATATAAAGATAGTTGAGTTGTTTAATGCTCTATGACTGGGATAGGTATTCCATACTAATTGATCGTATACTGCTCCTAAACTCTCACAGGTTGGTTAACTTCAATGACCCTTATCTTTTAATTTGAGATCTTGACCAGATCAATGGACATGTTACCTCCTTTTATATGTGCTCGAATAATTCCCCTCATAATACACACACGCGAACAATTAGACTATCCAATATATTTCATTAAATATACCTAAAGATCATTCTAATTGTAAAAAATTTCTTTAAAGTTGAATTTTTAAACCAAACTTGGTATTGATTATCTCTATAGATGATCTATAAAAAAAATCATAAATAAACTCGTCTCGGAAGTGGGTGAGATGATGATAAAGACTTAAACCGTGAAAAATGCACATATTAAAGAAATTTTCATTTTACCCACTAAATGGTTGAGTTTTTGATTATTTTTTTGTTCATGATCTTCTTACTATGTAACCATCAATACAAAATTTGGTTGAAAATCAATTTTTTAGGATTTCTAAAATTGGCATTTTTTTAGGTATCTTTAACGAGGTATGTTAGAGAACTTGATTTTTCTATATATATATGTGTGTGTGTGTGTGTGTGTTGGGGGGGGGGGGGGGAGATAGATAGATAGAGAGAGAGAGTCAAACTCCTATGAGAACCTTAAATGTTTTTAACATAAATTAACCATGACTACTAATGTGGTTGGCCAAGAGCATGAAGGGAATGGTGGTTTTCCAGAAAGAACTATGAGATGGACTAGTAGTTATTATAGTCATGTTACCATCCTTTGCACCTTCTTGATTCCTTGAACATTATCATCCTATTGCATTTGCCCATGTTGCCTCATTATCTCAACCATCCCGCGGAGACGAGAATCCAGGACAAAAATTAATAGAAAGAGATGGTGAAAGCCGTGATAAAGATATTCCTAAAGTTCTCCCACAACCATAAAATTCTTTAGACATGCGTCCCTGCCCACTATAGGCTAACATTTATGGAGGTTCTAAGATTGCTAAATGTGTGATGAAAAGATTGAGAAAATTCAATATCGATTGTGAAAATTTTGTAACTAGTAACATGCCTAAAACCAACCAATAGTAATATTGATCTACAAAAGATCATCTCTCTATTTTCTAATGAAGTGCAACAAAATCCTATTTCCCCTCAGTGGAAGATGCCTACCATAGAGATGTCTAAAGGGTCCAAAGACCCTATAGACCAGTTGGAAACTTACAGTTCATTAAGGATACTACAAGATAACCCAAATGAGGATTTATTAGAGGGCATTACTAACCACCTTAAGGGGGCATCAAAGCCTATTTTCCAAGCTCAATATGGGGACCATCAAGAACATCATAGTGTTTGCCATGGCTTTTGTGTGCCACTCCATAGGATCTCAGAAGATGGGCAAAGCAGCCACATATCTCCCCAACTTCAAGAAAAAGAAAGGGGAAACCCTCATGGGATACTCAACGAGATTAAATTACAAATATTTTCTAGTAAATGACTTAAATGATACTGTATGTATAACGGCCTTTATCGTAGGACTCAACTTGGAGGCTCTATTAATGTTATTGAATAATAAACCAGCTCCGACTATGACTGGTCTCCTAGAGTGAGATTGTAATACCCCACATTTTTAATTAATTATTTAAATGGTTATTTCGTAATTGTTTTGAATCCTCTAATTGTCTAATTTATTGAAATTATTAATTTCATGTGATAATTAATTTTTTATGTTATAATTAATTTAATCAGTGAAAATAAATTAAATTAAATTATATGTGGATGACTCGTAAATTAATAATAACATATTGATTCATTTTTATTTGCGACTTAGTACATTTGGGCTAGGCTCTCAGGAGCACAACAAACCATATAAATATTTTTAGTATGTCGGTTTGGGGTCCATGAATGGGAACCAATTTGGGCTAAGTTTTGGGAGAGTTTAGATAACATCTTTTGCTTATTAGGAGGTCTGAAACTAGGCCCATAGGAGACCCGCGAGATTTAGGGTTTAAAAGAGACTTAACCCTCATTAAACACCAACTTTACTCATAACACAAAACCTTAGGTAGCATAGGGACTTTAGAGAGATCAAAAGAAGGGGTTTGAGAGGGAACTCAGGAAAGCACCTAGAGGAATCAAATAATAGATTTTAATCTTTCATATTTTGGTAAGAAATAACTTGATTTACTTAGTATTTTATGAAAATTATTTAGGGTTAATTCTATTCTTCATCTATTCTAGGGTTTGACACATTTTAGGCTTGAATATAATGCATTATTGGAGTGTATCTTGGTCATTATACTAATAAGTTGTACCTTAGTTATTATGATGAATCATATAAATTTTTAGATATGTTATAAATATGATTGGGATTTATGATTTATGATTCATGTATTTAAAATTGACTTTAATGATTAAATAAACACTTATTGATTGAACTCGTAATTACAATGAACCCTAATTACTTTCATGTTAAAATGGACGATTTAAACCCTATTTTCATGTTTTCATCAAGGAAATGATCGTATATTGTTAAAATGTGTTTATAAACACTTGAGGGTTATCTTTAAGGTAGTTTAGAAATATTTTTGGGTTAAAGTAATGGTTACAGATGATCTGGTGGGAAGAAAGCTGATTCGATAGGTTCTGGGAGAGATTGGATGTTTCAGCCCCATTTTTTGTTCACTGGGCTGTAAATAGGGCCTCGTTTGCATGATTATAAAATAACCCCATGCAAAAGAATATGAAAAAAAGGTTTTGGCATACGATCCCTGTGACACCCGCCTATTTAAATACCGGGTGATCAATCCTTTATAAAAATAAAACAGAAATCTCATGTGGTTCATTCTTACCATCACTATAAAAAAACTCTTTAAAAGTTTACTAACGACGTTATATTCAAAAAATCCGGTGCCAAATTTATCTTTTTATTAAATAATAACAACATGAGGAAACAAAAACAATAACCAAGCCATTCATGCAATAATAAAAACCTAAACCAATCATAAGATAAATAACTAAAATAAAAATAAATATGAATAAACCATCGGTTCCAAATACAAAAGTCCAACTAAATATCTACTTAAATAAATTGAGTCCACAGATACAAAGTCTACTAAACTGAATCCAATGAACTAACTGAAGGGGAGACATGCCCAAATGGAATAACTGAACAATATCCTACTCTAGGACTGAAGTGACTGAAGCGTCTAATCCAAATCATACAAGCATCCGCAAGTGGTGCAACTATGCATACATGGAACAGATCATCAAGTTAGGCTTCTCTGTGGCTGGACACCTAAAGGTTTTGAAAATATTTTTCATACAAGTCAGAGCCCAAGAAAACCTTTTAAAACTATTTAGTAAGTATTTATCACAGTTTGAAATCAGTTATTGATTACACATATTAGTTCAACGTACACTCCCTTAAGTTCCTCACCTCTCAACTAATGTGCATGTCTAATGTCTCCTACCTAGCTATGCTACCCATCCCAACTAGGCCTCATCAATAGCTAACTAGACACTAATAGGTTTATCACACTCATACCTCCCATATAGTACTCCACCATATACCCTTAATTATCATTAGGTCCTTGTTAAGTTTCTCTTTAACTCCCCCATACCACCCATACAAAACGTTAACGTAACACTAATAATTAACATGTCTCATATGTTATTATTAGCCATAATTAACATTTCACGTATGTCATCATTAAACCATTTCATTAAGTTGTCCTACTTAAATCATCTTTAGATATCTGCTATCTAACTTCACTACAATAACACACTAAGTAGTTTAAGCATTATTTTAAATATACACTATCTAGTCTCTCTACTATTGCACATAAGTAGGATAAATCACCCAATTATATATATATATATATATATATATATATATATATATATATATATATATATATATATATATATATATATATATATACAGCATCTCCTAGACTGGCCACCGCGATGCACACTTGCATACTCTGTTATCAATCTAAGTACCTCCCATACCACATCAAGGACTATCGGTTCAGAGATGTCTCCTCAAACCATTAATCAAACAACATATAATGGAGGTGCATATAGTTCTAAGCATTTGGGCTATGCACACACCTAACGTACCCAAATGATCGGTCACATTATCATACACACAAGTACTGCTCAACCTTAAGTTTTATGTTTGGGGCACAAGTCTAAAATCCCCCCCACCCCAATGGTCTCATCAAGATAAGACTGCCCACGACGTGGAACCTCCCATGATAGCAGGTAATGTAGGTATGTTCACACACATAGGAAATAACATAATAGGCATACACACAACCATTCCATATGTCACATATAAGCATACACACAACCTATAAATATAATACGTATTAGTATACACTCAACCTATAACATCATCCGCATAGGTATACACTCAAACATTAAAAAAAATCCATATACGTATACACTCAACCGATAAAAATAATCCTTATAGGTATACACTCAACCTATAAACATCATCCGTATAGGTATACACTCAACTTATAGATATAATCCGTATAGGTAATATATCTCTCGAACACTCAATGTACTAATCAATATACGAGTATAACCTTCTATCGCATTCTCTTGAGTATTATTCTCTACCCAAAGAGCCCTCGTTACCCCTTGATTAAATATCAGTAACTAATACACTCCTACACTACTGGTCTAAATCATAGGTTTACTCATCTCTCCGTGCCTCAGTCTCATTCTCCTGAATTCACTTACATTACAATTTATGCGCAATTAACCTTAGCCTTAATTCTTCTCATTATGACTAAGTCCCAACCCTATCATTAGCCTACTAGTCATCATAATATCTCTCATAATATTTCAAAGGCATCCCAAAAGTCCACCCGATCATTAATCGTAAGTTCTAGGCTAAAAAGGGGAAAATTTCCAAAATATGGGAAATCGAATCGATTTGCTCAAGAACCGAATCGATTCACCTTTGAGGAGAATCGAATAAAAAACTGTCAGTTCTTTTTCTTCTTCTATGCAGTTGTGTTATTACGATTTTTCACCATTACAACTTTCTCAATCCTTCATGAAACTTAACCAAGTTTCCAAACAACATTACTAAAACATTATATAAGTGTGTAGGAATTATTTCCAACGTAATTCTAACATTAAATCATCACGAATTCAATTCAAGAGCCGATTTCTTTTAAAAATCCTTAAAACCCTAATTTTCATTATTCTTCATCTCATTCAATAAAAAACCCAGATTTCTTCCATTATTAACATCACATATATACTGATTATGTTTCTTATACACATAAGGATCCTATCTATATGCAAATCCTACCCAAGATTCGTGTGTTTAATTCACAAAATTTCAAGAACATCAATTTATCATCAAAATATAAATCCTACACTAAATGGTTATTATAACATTTTATAACCATGCAAGATAAACATTTGTGCAGAGATTGTGGGTCTGATTTGTGCAGAGTAATTGGTGGCGATATCTCCCCATCCTTTCGATCTATGTTCTGGCGGAGGTGGTGAAAAAACTGGTGTGGGGATCCTTGGAACTCCTCTCCTTCCCCCTCTAATGGTCTCTCTATATTTTTTAACTGTTAATCCTAACATCCTCAGCCCACATGCTGATATAAACACATTAAATTCGTAGGTCCCTTTACCTTAAAAATCTAATAGACCAAAACACCCTCTAGGGGTGCCGGTTTGGCCTAAATATGCCCTGGGACCCAATCCAAACTCCCAAGTAAACTCTTCTGACTATCTCGACCCTTTCAAACACACTGGCGTACTCAAAATACCCATTTGGATGACCCATAAATAAATAACATTTTATCTCATAAATTTAAGTCCCGACACGACTGACACACGCGTCCCGACTAAATTACCGTAACTGCCGTATTTATCACTCATAACAACCATAATGCATTCTTACTAATTTATTACTCATTCACTATGTAGTTCTCAGTATAATTCATAAAAATAAATATCATCCCTTATCATGTTAATTAATATTTATTTTAATCCGAATTAATTTCCCATTTTAATTTAATTAATCTCCATATAAAAATCATAAAAATTACGTGGTGTTACATACTTTCCCCCTTACAAAGGAATTTAATCCTCTAAATTAGGGTAAGCTCCATACTAATAGTCTCAGATACTTCCTCGCATGGTATCCACATTTTTCTAAAGTTTGGAACATTACGCTGTTCCCCGTACCACTTCACTAATGGTACAATTTAGTCCAATGGTCTATATTCTACCATTCGAACTAGTGATCAATTCGCCCTAATCACTTTAGTCTGAGGTACTCCTTCATTTCCCTTACCATTTTAACTTGGCGCCTGCAAAACCAGTTTCCCTTCATCCAAGAATATTCCAATGCGTTTGGGTCGATATTTTAATGACTATACCATTCACTATCCTACGAAAGGTCCCCTCCTCCCTAGGTGCAAACTTCCCTCTTTTTAAATCATATACTCCCTTTGTGGGAGATATCTGTAATCATACCCTACTATTCATGTTAGAGTTTTACATCCACAGCTGGTTATGACGTAACTCTCGTCATTTTATCCCTTGGTCAGAGTAGTTCTTAGTTGTCCATAAAAATATAAAGTGTACATTTCTTGTACTTTTCAATACTATAATCACCCCTTTCGTTAACTCTTCGGGTTCTAGTGACATGCCTTGCTCACAATGCAACTACATTCTCTTTGTCTCATTCTAATTCTCTCTCTAATTTACTCATGCATCTACATTTATTTCATATGTTTCCACATCTTCTCCTCATGAATGATACTGAAAATCTCAACTATCTAACGCGCCCATACACCCTATGTCTTGTGAATTTCTACATAAATCAACCGAACATAATATATCGATTTTAAATTCATTCTTATTTACTAGGCACGGTTATATAATACGGGTACACTCAACCACCCTACTAATCGCAACTTAGTCATTATCACATCAACATCATATGGCTCTACTGGCCTTAAATCGTAATATAATTATAATTTCTTAGTTATAACTACACACACGTATAATAACGAAGGTACTAAATCCATGTCCTAAAGGCCAAACATTTCCGAACTCCCAACGTTCGCTATGTTTCATGTGTGGGATGTTTCGCAAAACGAAATCCAAACAAGGAACCCCCGATACACTACTAACTAACATTATGCCCTCCGCTAAGTGCTCAGGGCGGGTCGTAAGTGGAGGACTAGGGGTGAGCCCGCGGGTGGGGAAGTCGAGGATCATAGGAATGGAGATGAGAAACACCGGGTTGGCATATAAGGTGGACACCCATAATGATAAGCTATCAAGGTTGGAGGCTATGATCCTAGATATGTACGCCTTCATGAATCATCAGTTGGGCAAGGGAAATGACAAGGGGAAAGAGAAGGAGGTAGAGGTAGAGCTAGACGAGGATGAGGAAGAGGACGTCACTGCTTCATCGCCGATATGCACGGACTTGGCGCCATATGATGACCCATTTCCTATCGTAACTCCTATTGAACGACCTTTATCAATAATAGGTTAGCCGAGCATGTTTCTACTCGACCTATATTGTGGGGAGCTAATAGAGAGGGGGTTTAAGGACCCGGGCTTCGGCACGTGTATGCTGGGTCATAGAATTCCCCTCTAAGACATTGAGGCAAGAGTGCACATCATGCATGTGGTGGATGGAAAGGAGAACTCACCTTTGTGGTTATACGTATAATGCGGCGTTGAGCATATTGAGGGGTGTCTCAATTCATATGTCGTGTGGCCTACCTTCCTGCTCCGACCTGCTCAAGACCCTTCTTCATGACATTATTTCTATCTATTTTATTTGGATATTGGATTGTATTTGTATTTTTTTAATTTTGGTACATGTTGGTTTGGATATGGATATTTTCATTTCAATTTTATTTGGATATGGATTATAGATGCCATGATTTGGTACATTATTTATATTTTATTTGGATATATGTTGTTTGGACAGGTACAATTTTATTATAACATGTACAAATATACTGCTGGGCAGTGGCAGTGGCCATACTGCCCATCAGTTTGCTTTTTAAATTTTGCACACAATTGTCACGGTAAAAAATCGTGATAAGTTCGTGACAAAGAAACTTGTCACGGTCTTTGACCGTGATTAAATTTATCAAGGCCAAAGACCATGACATAACCGTGACAAGTCTAATGAACTTGTCACGATCTTTAATCATGACAAGTTCGTGACAAAGAAGTTATCACCCCTAGACTTATCACAGTCAAAGACATGACAAAGAATTTGTCACCCCCAGACTTGTCACAGTCAAAGACCTTGACAAGTTGGACTTGTCAAGGTCAAAGACCGTGATAATTCAACTATTTTGGTGTAGTGATATATTTATGAATAGGTGTCTTTTATTTTACATAGTAGATGATTTGGTGTGTAGAGTTCGGCTTACACACTGAAGATCAGATCATCGGTCCTTGTAGAATATAAGTCCGGTTCACAATCTTAGATGGAGATGGACACACCATCAGTAGGATTGTAGCACACCATTTTAGTAGGTTTATATTGATTGTAAGAAATTCTATAGTTTCGATTGATTGTGCTAGTACACTTTGTGTGTGTTGAACGTGACTAATTTGAGATAATTGTCTTTATACTAACAATATAAGATAATGCACATCTCATGGTTATTACGAGTGATTAAGCTCTTAATCCATACATAATTTATGGAGCATAAATTGTTCATTATTTTGACCTATTTAGTGAGATTCATTTATGGATCAAGAAACTTGGTATATTGGGTAATGGCGATTAGTGTATGGTGAAAGTTAATTATGAATGGAATCCACGTCTCTGTATAAAGATTGATGATACCCTCTTGGTATAGCTTATAAGTTTTGATTTTGTCAATTCTAGCGTGGATTTAATTATCCGACATATCAAATAAGTTAAGCGAACGGTATCAGTAATTTAATTTAGTCGACACGTATCTATAATCTTAACGTGGGGATATTATTAGGCATTTAATAACGAGGAGATCGAAACTATAATTTTGAGATAGTAGACTAGAGTAAAATTATTATTCTTTAGTGGAATGAATAATAATTTATAGAATTATGGAATTAATTATAGAGTTTAATTAGGATTTATAATTCTGTAGTAAGCTAGTCTCCTATTTCTTCTGGGGGTCCCTGTGCTAGCCTATATAAAAACCTATGGTCTCCTAATAAGTGTGGGATCAATATAGATTCAAAAAATACATGAAAAATGAGTGTTATGGTCGTGATCCTTGGTTCCCACACACCAACGACATGTTTAGGCTTAAAGGAATAACATGGAAGATCTCGAGGTCTCTTTTAAATCTTTTATGTTATAAAATCGATTACGGGTAATTGGAGAGTCAAAAAATTTCGAAAGTGGAACCACAGGTTCCTGACTTATAGTGGAAGAGATCCAAGAAATTTCATGTCACTTGGAGATCATTTGGTCCTCCTTCTTTAAACATCATTACAAAATAATGATTCACGAAGCAGATCTGACAACACAGATTAGATCTGGAGTCGAATCAGGAACGTATCAAGGAGATGAATTAATTTTTCAAGAAAGTGTTATAATATAAATAAACCTTGATATAATACTTTTGAATTCATGGATATGAAGGTTTGGATATGAAATCAATTCAAGAACACACGATTTCATCTGCCCAAACAAATGCGTGACACGTCATAATATCTACTTATTAGAGCCCGAACTTGAGAAACGTTCATCGGATGGGGCTGGAATTTTTTCTATGAGTTTTAGAGGAAGAATGATATAAAACCATGAGAAATATCTTATGTTTACACTCCTAAGACTTAAAAAGAATCATTTTGATTTCATGGCTGCCATACCGTTAATTTACGACACAAATCGGTGTAACAAAAAAGAGATCAAATCTCTACGGTTAAAGCCAGAAGGAACCGTAAATTTAAGAGATCTTTAACTTCCTATGTAGATAAACCATAATTATTATTTTTTGAAACCCAATTATCCTATAAATCAAATGATCCAGTATTTTATTTTAAGTGCTTCAGCAATTGGTATCTGAACAAGATTTTGATTTACATGATAATTGGAAAATCCTTATTGTCCCTAAAAATCAGTTTAATCGATTTAGTTTTATTATTGAATGAATGCTAGATATAGGATCTATTTTTTTTTTGCAGAGATTCATAAGTTTCGTCCCTCCATTATGGTCTGATTTATATTTATTAATTTTATGTGATTGAATACTACGACAATTTATGCGTAGTAATTTTTCTGTCTTCGATTGGATTGTAATAATTAATTTTTAGTTTTAGATCATTAGATCTGCCTGTAATTATTACATGTAATTATTTTTTGGTTCGCTGGAATGTATCGATTGATGAGACGGACACTGAAGACAATTTTAAGGACGAATGAGATTTTTCAGACAATAATTTGGAAAGTTTTGGTGGAATCTTATTATGTCGTTATAGACCAATGGGAGTGTGAGTTAGTGATTACGATATCACATGAAAGCATCACAATATACTTCATAGGCATACTAGGTGTTTAGGTGACATGGCACGATGGTGCGCTTATGTGATGTTTTGGCACGGGCATCCTCCCGGAGTATTTTAGTGGCGGTGTCACAGTATGGGTAAACTTCGACTTGACCTAGATTTCCTACATGGTATGGTTCCTTACAAGGGAAGAATTCTTGGAGTCAACGATTGCATGCGATTAGGAATTAGAGACAATAATGGGGAGGGACCTATTTTAGTTTCCTTATTGTTTATGGATTGTGTATCTTGCTTTTCTTATTCTGTTGTAATTGTGATTTATTGTTTAATATTTGTGTTTTATTTAATGGTGTATTAAAATTGATTAATTTTAGCGGACCCATTAAATTGGACAACATGGATAGATATTATTGGACCCGGCCTTAGATAATTTTGTTTAGAAAAATAAATTTTTTTGTGGTTCAATTTAAATTTAATGAGTTTTATTTATTACTCAAATTATATTAAATTTCCATTATAATCTAAAATAATTTAATTATTTTTGGATAATTAAAATAAGGAAATTGGTTATTTTAATTTGAATAAATAAATTAAAATATCCCATAATTTTAATTGGACAATTTAAAATTGAATAATCTCCATGGTTATATGTTTAATTTAAAATTTTAAAATTATGGGTTTTTATCGTGTAATTAGAAAATATAAATTAAATTTCCCGATATATTTTGTGATTATAAGGAAAATTTTTATTTATTTTTATTACACATGCTTTGGACGCGTGAAAATTTGGACAACCGAAAATTTTGACATACGTCAGTTACCCTATATTTTTAAAACATTAAAATCAAACTTGCCTTTTTGACAACCGAAAATAAAACATTAAAAGTTTTAAATTATTTAGTGTGGGAGGGATTTCGTCACAAATAAATCCCACGGTCTCCACCAACAAATATAAGGATTTGGCCAACTATTAATTTTATTTGGCATAGTCTTTGCTTACATGGTAAAATTAAAGGAATTGGCCTGCCTAATGTGATTATGTATAGTAGTTTCTCCAAAGAAGAATGCTAATCAAACGGTAATTAGGATGCTGACGAATTCTTTTAAAATGGTAGAGGGAACCAACTTTAAATTCAATCCAAAGTTAATTGCTTGTGATAATATGTTCTTTATTATGTGATTCTCTAGTTTTAAATGGTTACTCCAATATTCACTTATTTTATACTCAATGTTATATACCTTATGATAATAATTAAAAGGGCTAAATTTAAATTGGACATAGTGTTGATGATATAAAAATGCATATGTGTATTTTCTTAGTGTTGTCTTGAATAGTCACACTATAAGATTTTGTACGAAAAACTGAAATATAAGTGGAAAATATTAATGGTATGACACAATATGACTTGTTCATTAAGTCAGATATATTGTAACATCGTTATTAATCGGTGTCCATATCATATAATATGATGATTATCTCACATTTAATGTTTGATAATCAGGGCATATAACTAGGCAGGTTGTTAGGAATGACTTAAAGGAATATTAGTATGATTGATAAAACCCTAGTTATAAGATTATGTTTTAATGGTTATCTCTCATCAGAAGGAACTAGAAATCTAAAGAGGTGAAATTGATGGGAAAACCCACATCGATATCCTCCCCAACAAAAGGTTTTATCATGATATCATATATGTATTCAAGTTACTAAAATAACTTCACTTCTTAGCTGAAAGGTTGATAAAAGCTAAAGTCAAATTAGAAACCATTAAGTCGGAATTCAAACAGTGGATAGGTTTTAAAGACAGTTAGTGAATTGAGTAATCGCAAGTGAATTCACTAAGAGCAATTAGAACACTAGTAGGAGTTAATAATCTTATCTTCTGTAAAAAAAAGATAAATACATTTTATTTGAAAAATAGTTGACTAATGTTTAATGGTTTGTTCTACGATAACCTGGACAGTAGACACATGAGCCATTACTCATTGGTTCCAGGAAACCAGTAAACTAGTAATAGGTGACTTTATCTACTACCGAAAATTTGTAATGCAATATTAGACGTAAGTCTCAGTTTTGATAATTGGAGATAAATTTTAAATGATTCCTTATAAGTATGTGAGAATAGAGGGGACTTTGGTTCAACTTCTACTCTTTTTATAGAAGGATTTTTGTTTTATTTAAATACCATATATGTTATTAATGGTAATAAATAATATATTCATCTTTGGTACTAAAGCGGATAATCATTATAAAATAAATCTCATATTTTGTACACTGTAGTTTTTGAATAAAATTCATGATTTATCACTAAATGGATAAGATTATTCTCTATAAACCATAATATATCTATAGCACAAAATACCCATGTCATTTTATCTAAATGAATTCTAAACTGGTAGCACTACACCAAATCTGCCGAATCGTCAAGGTCATTGACCTTGACAAATCCAACTTGTCAAGGTCAATGACCGTGACATTTCGAGGCGAGACAACTTTTTTTGTCAGGTCGTGTCACGGTCATTGACCTTGACACAAAACTCGCGTTTTGTGTCACGGTCGTGTCAAGGTCAATGACCGTGACACGTTTGTCACGGTTTATAACCGTGACAAAGCCGTGACCCTTTTTAAAAAAAATGTCACGGTCATTGACCGTGACAACTTTTTGTCACGGACGTGTCACGGTCAATGACCGTGACAATTCTGGGCAGAATTTAAAAAAAATCTGCTGGGCAGTATGGCCACTGCCACTGCCCAGCAGTATATTTGTACCTGTTATAATAACGTTGTACCTGTTCCAAACTTCACATATCCAAACAAACTAAAGATAATGCAAATATATAATAACGACGATATAATCCAAATATTCAAAATAAAAATAATATACATGACGATATAATCCAAATATAATTAAAATGGACAAACTTAAAAATAATGTTACTACATGTCTTGGGTAAAACTGAGGAGGTGAGTAGGCCTCACGACATACGAATTGACGCACCCACTAATATACGTCGTGCCGCATTGTTCGCGCAACCACAATAGGGAGTTCTCCTTCCCGGGTATGACATGCGTCACGAGCACCCTGGACTCCATCTCTTGAAGCACACGTCCATGGACTATTCCACCCTCGACGATATTCGGGTCCCTCAACCCCCGCCCTATCGGTTGGCCATCAAATACGTCCAATATGAACACGCTCGGACAACCAAGTGTCGACAATGGTCTGTTGAAGGGCGCCAAATAGGGAAGTGGATTATCGAAGTACGAACGTGTCGGTGATGAAGCAGCGAGGTCCACATCCTCGTCATCCTGCGCCTCGTCCTCCCACACCTCCACCTCCACCGCCTTCTCCTTCCCTTTCCCTTTCCCTTTACGGTCTCCGTCCAACGTACGCTTCATGAATGCGTACATATCTTGGACCGTTGCCTCCAAACGGGACAACTTCGCGTCGTGTGAATCCACCGTTCGAGCCAACCCGGTGTCACTCGTCTCCAATCCGATGATCCTAGATTTGGCCACCCGCGAGCTCACTCCCCTTGTCCTCCCCTTGCGATCAGAGCCAAGCACTTGGCTGAGTGTGTCTGTGGGCAAAGATGCCTTGTCGGCATCAGACTGCGACTCATGCACTTCCTTAAGCTTTGCCTGAAACGACAAAAAGCACATGATTATTAAAATAAGTAAACTAAAAAATTATAACGTAATTAACAAAAATTAATTATTATCGGATTACTTACAATCGTGGCCGCGACGCTCGGGGACACCTCCTTGTCCTTCCCCTTCTTCGTCGAAGAGCCACATAAGTATCGAGCCTATGTGGCTTACCCCCTGGCCCACTCCCTACCCCCTGAAATAAAATAAAGTAAAGTAAAATTAGTATCGGCCCCGTAAAGTAAAATAATGAAGAATAATATATTTCTGTAGTTATAGATAAATTAAATCTTACCTGCATCCTATGCTCCACCTCGGCGTAAGAGGTCCGGCCGGAGTAGTGCACGTCCGTCTTTTTTGCCCGATTTTCCCTCCCCGATTGGCGAGATGCCAATTGTCGATCCACGATCTCATTGTCAATGAACTTTTGCCATTGTGCCAATGAGATCGGCTCCTTGGGCAGGACGGATCCGCGCCATTGTATAATGGACTCTCGTGTTTTCCCAAACTACCGTGTCCGCATATTTTTCTTCCACGTCTTGTGTTGCTCCCTCAACTGCTCCAAGACGGAATCACGTAGCTTTGGATCCAAGATGAATTGTTCCTGTCCAACAAATACAATGTTAGTTGTGAATAAATATAAATATAAATATAAATATAAATATAAATATAAATATAAATATAAATATAAATATAAATATGAAATTGAAATTGAAATTGAAATTGAAATTGAAATTGAAATTGAAATTGAAATTGAAATTGAAATTGAAATATTCATATAAATATAAATATAAATATATTACCTGTAGTGCCGCCCAAACAGCTAACTTGAGCTCATATGGCACCTCCTTCCAACTCATAAACCCCGGGCCGATGACCGTCTTTAGCAGCTCGAGGGATCTCGCTAATAGCTCCGACTTGTTCTCGACGGTAATCCCAAATTTTCCATATTTGGGGAGCCTAGGGGCGGAGGAGCCGTCGTCGCCTCCGCTACCACCAAGCCCAGACGACATCATCATAAACAGTATCATCATCTTCGCCTTAATATCCGAAGGAGACATTTTTGCTGTAAAAAAATGTTATTAGTACAGATAAAAAAAATGTTAATAGTACACATACACACACCCCTACCCCACCCCACCACACACACGCACACGTCATGCCACTTTTAAAACTAACCAACCCAACATTTCATCAATTAAACTAACAATTAAAGTATACAATTGACACTAATTATTAATTTACTTTCATCTAAAACTATACAATTAAAATTACAATTAAAGCTATACAATTTCTTAATTAAAGATATACAATTGTTAAAATTGCCCCTCCACACCCCACCCCCACCACACCCCTTGCCCCCTCCCCCCGCCACGCACACAAGCACACACCTACGCACACACACACACCCCACCCCCACCACCCCACCACGACCGTGACAATTGGGGTATTTTAAATATTTATATAATTAAATTTAACATATGAATTCTAGAACTTTTCTAACATTTACACAATTCTAACTATCACTAACCTTGCATTCATACTAAGGTTTACATAGTTTTAACAAATTATAACAAAATATTATCATATTTTTAGTTAGAAAATTCCACCCCCACCCCCACCCCCTCCCCCCACCACACCACACCCCACCCCCACTACCCCCGTCCCCCACCACACCACACCCCCACTACCCCCTCCCCCACCACACACCACCATACACACACATATACACATACCCCCCCCCCCCCCCCCCCCCCCCCCCCGCCACGCACACACGCACACCACCTACGCACACACACACACACACACACACCCCACCCCCACCCCCTCCCCCCACCACGACCGTGACAACTACATTTATTGTTTATCAATAAAATTATGACATGAGATAATTATAATTGGAGCATAAATTTCATTATCATAAAGGGATAAATCCAACCAAGTACAGAGATTCTACAAATTAAAGTGAGAATTAAATTTAAGACTTTCTAACAACATGCATGTGTATGAATTCTACATAGTTGGGCACGAAAGTAACTAATGATATTCCTAAAAACATACAATTGGCAACATTTTGTGAATTTACTAAACTTTATATAATATTATAAAATATTGTTAAAAAATTATCTAGGGTTTTACCTAATTGAATTAATTTCATGAATAAAATTATTATCAATTTAAATGAAAATATCAATTATTATCCAATATTTTTGAATGAAATATTTATTTTGAATGAAAATATCAATTATTATCCAATTATTATCCAACTATTATCAATTATTTATTTTGAATGAAAATAAATTGTTATCCAATATTTTTGGATATTATTTACATTTACATTTTTGGATATTATTTACATTTACATTTTTGGATATTATTTTTGGATATTATTTACATATATATACACACATACACACATATATATACACACAAACATATATATAAATGGAAGAGAGAGAGAGAGAGAAAATCGACCTGAAAGTAGAGAGAGAGAGAGAGAAGCGTCGAGAGAGAGAGAGAGAGGGAGGGAACGTCGGTAGGGAAAAAAGAAGGGGTATAGGGTTTTTATTGCAAACATTGTCACGGTCGTGTCAAGGTCATTGACCGTGACAAGTATTTAAAGAATTGTCACGGTCAATGACCGTGACAATTAAATTTGTCACGGCCTTGTCACGGTCATTGACCGTGACAATTCGTTGTCACGGTTGTGTCAAGGTCAATGACCGTGACATAAAACGCGTGTTTTTTTATCACGGTCAATGACCTTGACAAGGGTGACTGACTGAAAGGTGACAATTTGGCCATTTTGGTGTAGTGTAGAAGATGGGTTCCTACATTCATCGAAAGTGGAGTCACTTCTAGTTAATGAATATGGTTTAGATGGAAAATGGCTAAGTGGTATTATAGCTAATATTAGAATTGGTTTATTATGATTGATGTAATTTTATAAATACCTATTCGGTAATTTAAGAATTATAGATCTGTATCATAGATTATATCCATGAATATCATGCCACAAGTTACTTTCACTACGGTGTGTCAAGGAAAGAATAATTAGGTTTCTTTCACACATGATAAGATTCATGCTGACTATTCATAAGATATAGATACGCATATGTCAAGATAATTTTCCATGTCAGTTTTCTTTACTCACGTTAAAGATATTTTTCCATGTCAGTTTGATTGATTGATTTATTGATGAACAATACATGTAGAGGATTGACTTTACGTAGAATTTGTCCCAGAAATTTAGGGATCGTGAATCTAATTATTGATGGTAGATTCCTTAGGTCTTGATAGTTAATTGGGGACATCTGGATAAATTAATGTAGAGGACATTTGGACTGAAATTGTAATATGAATATCATAATAAATGCCCCTTATTTTGAGTTAGATAGGACTGAAATTTGGAGAATGATTTCATGTTTAAATTCCTAAATCGACGTTGTTTTCTTTTTGGGGTTTGGTATATCATGTATGGGTTTGTTTTGGGGTTTAAACATATAAGTTATGGGTTGAAAATTTTGGGATTGGATTGATAAAATTTTGGGTTTCTTCGTATACTGAAATAAGTGAAATTTGGGCTCCTTCGTATACAGAAATGGGAAAAATTGGTTCTGGAATGAAACTGGATTTCTGGGAAAGAAGAAGATGATGTTGGTAAGGAACAAAGGGATCGTTTGAATGAGGAGGGATCTCGTTCGACCGAAATGCTATGTAACGCGAATGAGGGTCCCAGTCGTTCGAGCGACAGGTTGAACTTTTGACTCTTTCGGCCCTTTTTACTTTAGGCCTGATTTCTAAATTTTTGGTTACCACTTACACATTAGGAAAAAGAGGGATAAGGAAGGAAATTATAATTAGCGGGTAAAGTAATTTATGGAGTAATGTTATACCCACACTTAAATCAATAATAATTATAATTGGATAGTTAGTTGATGTAATTATTTTATGGATGGAAATTAATAATTTATGAGATGGAAGTTTAATACCTAGAGTATCGAAAGATTAGGTATTGAGGAATATTAACATTAATGAGGGTATTGGGCCTGGGATTTTTTGTTGTGAGTATTTTTGTGAGTCTAGGTGAGTGAGTGGAACCGGGTTTAGAAAAATAAAGAATTTATTAAAAATACACTTGTGCCCACATTGAAGAGAGAAAATTTGAATTTACTAGATGGCTAAGTAACTGTTTTGTGGGAGGAGAGATGACTTATTAACAAATGAATTTTTTTTGTGGATTTTGGTTGGACCTTTATGGTAATTATGGAGTAATTACCTATACATATAATATGGGATACGAATATGTACTATTATTTGTGTGGACATACCAGTGGACCATCCTATCAGCTCAGGAGTTCGTGCGTTCGAGCCACGTACAACACGTCAGCACAAGTGGGCTTGACGATGTGTAGGCCATATTGGTACTACGTAGAGGCTCCACCCATGAGAGGTAGGTGTTGACTTTGACTCTTCCTGCATCAATGTTGGGTATGGGCCGTGTATAGGTGTCTAATGTAGGGATCGCCCCCAACTTGTGTGTGCTTCGTGATGTCCGCTTAGGATAAAGGATTCCTCCGGACTTATCGATAGAGCACGAATTGGGCACCAGCGGTAGATGCCCTTGTGTGTCATATATATATATATATATATATATATATATATATAATTACCCGGACTTTATATGAGATAAACTGAAATGTCTAAGAATGTGGACAATATTTATTATTCATTGACCCTATAATGCATAATAGATGTTTATGCCTTATATGTGATACTTATGAGATTGGAATAATGGGAGATGATAATCAAATGTGGGGGTTACATTTAAATAATTAAATAACGGTATATCCATCCTATAAATTTGAGATGATGTCACAATCCATTATTTGGGGATGTATTTGGGTGCGAATACTTTCTCACTTAGATGGGGGTTGAGGCGTTAAATGCATGTGAGTAACAAAGGGGGAATAATTATTTTTCATCGACTATATTATTGCATCATAAATTAATTAAGTTAATTCTTACACACCTCAGGCTCTAACCCAAATTATAAATGTTCCCCCAGGTTATTTCTAGACAGGAATAGCACGACTGTTGCTGTACTAGCCTTGCGATCTCTCGTGTTTAGCAGCCTTTCAGAATATTGAGTCCAGCTTAGGTGCTTTTCTTCCAGAGTTAAGTTATTTAATTTTTTCAACATTTTAAGGGCATAACCCCAAGATTTATTTATTTATTTACATTATGCTGGAATTATGATATTTACTTGCTGTTGAATTTTTTATTTAGTTGGTGTTGGTTGAGTTTAATTATTATCAGTGAGATATTCTTACAATTTAAAGCACCGACCTTTTTAAGTAATAATATTATATTACGTTGTACTGAGAATGGTACTAATTGATTGACAAGCCCCATCTTCGGCTTATCGTGACTGACCAACATTTATGTGAGAAAATGGGGGTTGTTACACCTAGTTCACAATCTTAGATGAAGATGGACACACCATCAGTAGGATGGTAGCACACTATTTTAGTTGATCTATCTTACAAGAAATATTATAATTTTTACTTATTATGCTAGTAAACTTTGTGTGTATTGAATGGGGCTAATTTGAGATAATTGTCTTTATATTGACTATATAAGATAATGCAAATCTCATGGTTATTATGAGTGATTAAGCTCTTAATCCGTACAATATTGATGGATACGTGCATAAATTGTTCTTTACTTTTACCTATTGAGTGAGAATCATTTATGGATCAATAATCTTAGTAGATTGGGTAATGGTGATGAATGTATGGTGAAAGTTAATTATGAATGGAATCCACGTCTCGGAATAAATATTGATGATACCCTCTTGGTATAGCTTATAAGTTTTGATTATGTCAAACCTAGCGTGGATTTAATTATCCGACATACCAAATGAGTTAAGCGAACGGTCTCAAGGAATTAATAAGAGGTTGATTAAATATAATTGTCAGTAATTTAATTTAGTCGACATGTATCTGTAATCTTAACGTGGGGAGATTATTAGGCATTTAATAACGAGGAGATCGAAACTATAATTTTGAGATAGTAGACTAGAGTAAAATTATTATTCTTTAGTGGAATGAATAATAATTTATAGAATTATGGAATTAATTATAGAGTTTAATTAGGGTTCATAATTCTGTGGGAAGCTAATCTCCTATTTATTCTGGGGGTCCTATGCTAGCCTATATAAAAAAAACTCCTTGTCTCCTAATAAGTGTGGGATCAATATCGATCAGAAAAATACATGAAAAATGAGTGTTAGGGTCGTGATCCTTGGTTCCCACACACAAATGACATGTATGGGATTAAAGGAATAGCATGGAAGATCTCGAGGTCTCTTTAAAAGCTCTCATATTGTAAAATTAATAATCGGTAATTGGGGAGTACAAAATTTCGAAAGTAGAACCACAGGTTCCTAACATATAGAGGAAGAGACACAATAAATTTCAAGTCATTTGAAGATTCTTTGATCCGCTTGCTTCATGCATCTGTACAAAATAATGATTCACGAAGCTATTCTGACAACACATATTAGATCTGGATTCGAATCAAGAACGGATCAAGGAAGTGAATTAAATTTTCAAGAAAGTGTTAAAATATAAATAAAACTTGATATAATACTTTTGAAATCATGGATATGAAGGTTTGGAGATGAAATCAATTCAAGAACACACGATTTCATCTGCTCAAAGAAATGAATGACACATCATGGTATCTATTTGTTAGAGCCATTACTTGAGAAACGTTAATTGAATGGGGCTGAAATTTTTTCTAATGGTTCGAGAGGCCTAAAGATATAAGAAAACTTGTAAGATAGTATTTTAACACAGCTAAGATTTTTGAAAAAATCATTCCGATTTTATGGCTGCCACATCGTTAGATTTTCGACATGGACCGTTGTAACAAAAAAGAGATCAAATCTCCATGGTTCAAGCTAGAAGGAACCGCAAATGTATGAGATCTTGAATCTCCTATGTAGATGCACCATAATTATTATTTTTTGAAACCCAATTATTATCTAAATGAAATGATCCAGTATTTTCTTTTAAGTCCTTAGCTAGACTACCCTCTGCCCCAAATCAACATGATTGTGATAACACGACCAGTCATGTTCAAAGTCCTTTGTTAGTGGTTTTATCGATTATAATCAGATTAAAATGCATCCTGACCACCATGGAAATATCGCCTTCATCACCCCATGGGGATCCTTTTGCAACGCAGTCATGCCATTCGATCTCAAGAATATCAGTGTTACCTACCAAAGAGTCACCACAACCATCCTGCACGGCCTCATCCACATAGAGGTTGAGGCCTATGTCGACGACATGATCATTAAGTCCAAGACTCAGGAAGGTTACATTCCTGCCTTAAGGAAATTCTTCAAGCGAGAACCGACTAAATTATGAATTCCTTCTCACTAAAGCAAGGCTCCTTGGGTTTATGGTCAGCGAAAAAGGGATTGAAGTGGACCTAGCCAAACTGAAAATTGTACTCAAAATATCGCCACCCCGTACGGAGAAAGAAGTGTGACAATTTCGGGGTAAGATACAATATATCAGTCGATTCATCATTCAACTGACCTCTATATGAGAACCCATTTTCAAACTTCTTAGGAAGGATTCAATTAAAGTTTGAAATGAGGCATGCTAAGAAGCCATTGACTAGATCAAATGATACCTCACTAGACTTCCGGTGCTTATGCCTCTCTTTCTATATTTAACTGTCATCGATACTGCATCAGGGGCTTTGCTGGCCCAATAATTCAAAGAATATCATAAGGAGAAAGAAATCCATTATGATAGTCGAAAGATAGCTGGGCATGATGTTAACACACTGTATTAGAAAAGGCATGTGTCACCTTGGTCTGGGTCACATAGAAGATCTGAAACTACATGCTTTCATTCCCCATCAGGATGGTGTCCTAATTATATCTCACGAAATACCTGCTAGAAAAGCAAACCTTGTCTAAATGCATGGCCTGCCGACTAATATTACTGGACAAGTTCTACGTTGCGTACGTCACGTAAAAAGATATGAAAGGGAGGGAAATATTTGATTATCTTAATGACCATCCCTTGGAAGGGACTAAAGTTTGGATATCTGAACTTCCAGATGAAAACATTCTCTACACCTCTCAGAAGGACCTCAAGTTGCAGATGTTCTTCAACGAAGTTGCCAACATGAAAGGGTATGGTATGGAGATATTCCTGATCGCTCCCAATGACTCTCACACCCCCATTTCCATTAAGCTATATTTCCCTTGCACCAATAATATGATAAAATATGAGGCATGCACCGTAGGGCTCAAAATTTCCCTTGAAAAAAGAAGTAAGCATGTGGACATCTATAGAGACTCAACCCCCATTATCGGATAAATTCTCGGGAAATGGAAAGTCAAAGATGAGAAGATCCTACCCTTCCACGCCTATTTCAAAGAGCTTGCCTCCCAATTCAAAGATGTTACTTTCCATTACCTTCCTTGGTTGAAGAATAGCCTAGTCGACGCACTAGCAACCTTGGCCTCCATGGTCGACATGCCTGAGGGAATAGTAATGGCCCCTATCTAGTACAACAATAAGATACACCCGCCACTTCTCCCACATTGAGTTCGTTATAGAGGAAGACATAAACATGGAAGGATTGTGGTACTACGACATTTGGCACCTTCTTAAATATGGTAAGCATCCCGAGATGCAGACAAGAAAGACTGTGCGGCCCTTTACAATTTGGCCGCCCAGTACATTATCTGTGATAAAGCTCTTTTCAAGAGATACACTGATGAAGTCCACTTACATTACATAACAGGGGATGGAATTGAAGAAATGATGCAGAATATCCATGATGAGGAATGTGGGCCCCATATGAACTCTCACATGCTTACTAAGAAAACAACTCATCAAGGGTACTACTGGACCACTATGGTCTAAGACTGTACCGTTTATGTTCGGAGATTCCTCAAGTGCATGTAGTTTGGCAACCTTCAACACTTCCCTCCTCGAGAGTTGTACAACATGACCTATCCATGACCCTTATACACTTGGGGCATAAACATCATAGGTAATGTCACTACCAAATCTTCTAACGGGTAGAATTCATCCTAATCGCCATTGACTACTTCATAAAATGGGATGAAGCCAAGTCACGTGGGGTACCGAATGTGAAGAAAATGGCCAAGTTCATTAGAAAGAATATTGTCTACCACTACGAAGTTCCCTAAGAGTTAGTGTTAGACGATGGAATCCACTTCGAGGTTGACGTCGCAGAATTAGTCGAGGAGTATAGAATTCAAAGATACAAGACTTCTCCCTATGAACCACAAACCAACATTGATGTCAAAGACGCCAATAAGAGCCTCAAGACCATAATCAGTAGGATGACCGAAAGCTATAGAGACTAATCGACCAGATCCCATATGCCTTTTGGGTCCAACGTATCTCCATTATAACACCCATTGGGGGTGCCCCTATTCTCTAGTAAAAAACATGGAGGAAGTTCTCCCCATTTAACTAGAAGTTCCTTCTTTACGAGTTATGATTGAAAGAAAGGTTAGTGAAGAAGACTGGCATCAGAGACGCTATAATGAACTCTTGATCCTAGATGAAAAGATAATTAAAGCTCTGTACCATAAATATGAGTACCGTCGCCGGATCGCACGATCATTCAATAGGAAAGTCAAGGACCGCATTGTGGGAAAATGAGATGTTGCCCTCAAGGAAATTATAGAATCTACTTGGGATTCGAGAGTAAAGTTCAAAACTAATTGGAGTGGTCGCTACATTGTGAAGAAAATCATGTCAGGTACTGTCGCTATGCTCACAGATCTCGATGGAGAAGAAATGGCACATCCAATCAACCTGAACCATCTCAAAAAGGTTTTTCTTAGTCCAAACTCTCATCGTGCTATGACTCTTCTCATCCCTTTTTATTCAAAAAATATCTCTTTTCATTTCTTTTTACTAAAAACTACGTGGGACCTGATCATCTCGAATTCACTCCATTTTAAATAAGAAGCTCATAAACATTCAAACTCGTAAAAGTACGTAGGCAACTCATAAAACATGCATGGGCAGAGTCCTTTCTTTCTCACAAAATGCTATTATTTTCTCGAGAGCGATAGCCTTTCTCATCATTTAAATAAGAAAAAGTATTATGTATGCCTTAGTAATTAGTGTAGACAATTCAAATGCAAAATTCCTCAAAGACACAACAAAATATGTCAATCGCTGTTCTTTTATTTAAAATTAGAAATATGGTTATTACATGAAGTATCAGCGACAAGAGTCAAACAAAACACTACATTCCAAATCCTCATACAACATACAAACCCATACTATTAACAAATCCATAAAAGATCCAAATACCTACCAAACACCTACCCAAAACCAAACATAAATTTCCAAAAAACCTATACCAACTTCTCAAAACCTCATCCTTAACTACCAGATGGGCTCACCTCATTATTAGTACCTACCCCCAGAGGCTTCCAAGCATCCCACTCCTGATTATGGCTCCGAATATACTCCATTTGATGGTAGTCCTTAATGAGCTTTGATGATATCAGGACACCATATTCCAAGGTGTCAAACATTATAAGCCATCTTTGCCAAGTCTCCTCCACCGAAATCATCTCTACCACCCATTTCTTTAACCACGTTAAATAATCTCATGATATGAGACCATCATCTCCAATAGATAGTGACAGACGAGTAGATAGTCGATGACACTGCCATAAGGGTCTACGGAATCGACCTTGACCCTCCGAATTGGTCATCTCAATCTTTATATTTGTAAAATTGACCTCAATCATTTAAATCGATCATATTAATCTTCAGGTCTATAGAATCGACCTAAACCATCTAAATAGGTCATTTTAATCTTTAGGTCCACCGAATCCACCTCGAACCTCTAAATCAGTCACTTCAACTCTTTAGATCCGCATAACTGAGCTCGGCACACTGAATTAGTCACTTTATCTTTAGGTTTATAGAATCGACTTTGACCCTCTGAATTGGTCACTTCAATATGTAGGTTCGTAGAATTGACCTAAAATCACTAAATAAGTTATTTCGCTATTTAAATCCTCATAATTGATCTCAACCTCCTGAATCGATCATTTCAATCTTTAGGTCCAAAAAATCAACATCGACCTCTTAAATCAATCCGTTCAATCTTTAGGTTCTCATAATCGACATCGATCTTTTGAATTAGTCACCTCAATATTTGGGTCTCTAACCTTGACATACTGAATCGATTATCTCAATCTTAGGCCCACAGAATTGACCTCAGCGACCCGCTTAGCCATTTCAATCTTTAAGTCCACAAAATCAACCTTGACCCGCGAAATTAATCACTTCAATCTTTAAGTTTGTGGAATTAACCTCGACCCTCTAAATTGGTCATTTCACTCTTTAGGTCTGAAGAATCGACCTTGTCCCACTAAAATGGTCATTTTAATCTCTAGGTTCCCAGAATTGATCTTGACCCTCTGGATCGATCACCTCTGCACTAGGTTCACAGAACTAACCCTAATCATATTCTTAAACATCAATTAGGTGTCTATATTTTGCTAACCTTCGCCTATTCTAAGCTTGCTCATCGAGGGGCTCTGTAGACACCCATCCTAGTACACACCAAAGTAGCTTCTTATGTCCCTAACACTGTTCCTCCCTTCGTAAAACCTAGGTCCTACTCTGAGAATCAATTTAGAGTCCACTAGGCACTTTCGAATCCCATTTGACTCCGATTAACTCTCCATCATGAGACAAGAATAATGATACCTTATAGGACTCTGAATCCTCTTTGCAACGATCCATACCGTGCATAAATTAGCCTCACGGTTTACATGAATGATCCTTTTTACTTTGATAACTAATATGGAGGCCACTGGACCCTTTCGAGTTGCGTTAAAACTTGGTCATCCCTCTCACCTAAGTGAATCTCAATAAAATCTTGAAGGGCTATGAATTTTCTTTCCAACGATCAATACCATACGCGAATCGGCCTCACGATTTGCACGAATGAGTTTTTTTACTTTGAAAATTCATTGGGAGCTCCTAGACCCCATTTACCCTTTGTCAACTCTCTAAGGTGGGTAAATCTCAATGAAATATCGAAGGGCTCTGAATCCCCTTTTTAACGGTTCGTGCCGTGCGCGAATCGGTCTCACGGTTCGCACGAACGACCCTTTTTACTCCAAAAATACATCTAAACCCTGTTTGACTTTGGTCAACTCCCAAACATGAGTGTGTCTCAATGGATTCTTAAAGTTCTATGAATACCCTTTCTAATGGTACTGGCCATGCACGATTCGAACTTATGGTTGGCATTTTATGCCTTTTTTCCAAAAAAGTCTATTTCGAACTGCCTATAGGCACCCGAGACCCCCTGCCTATCGACAGGGTGTACTTTCCATACCCAAAAAGGTAGGTACTATGCTAATAGGTAGGCTAGGGGACATGACGATCGACAACCCCTTAAACCCTAAAATGGCACTATTTAACGAGACCATGACCTCACTCATATGAAGAAACTTTTCAGCAACAAGAAAGATTCTCTCAAAATCAGAGCGCTGTCAGTCCCCAAAAAACTTATTTTCTAACATTCTCTCCATGTTCGTTACCTTACTTTCCTACCACCTTTGGTCACTTACCTCACCCTACTTTCATCACCATTATATCACCATAAAATCAGCCTACTGTATTTCAAAATCGAGTAGCAAAAGTCTTCTTAGAGGTCTATTCCTAATCTTTTCTAGTTTATCCATTTAGTATTATTTACTAAATTTATTTCCATTATGATATATTTTTAGCCTTACTTTATTATCTTACATAAACTAATATCGTTTTTTAATACTAGTATTCACATAATCTATTTTCATATAATCCAAAAGATAAAAAAAAGGTTTACTTGTAAATTCCAAAAGTAAGACTTCCTCACTATTTCACACCTTTACACTTGAGCACATTTTATTCAAAAACATTCAAAGAGGAGACATAAATTTGGGTTTATAAGTTAAACCCCACCCCATGACATATCGCACTACATGGAATTTGATGCCCCATAGGCTATGTAGGCGTCTCGGGCCAATCCTGGGGTTTGAGTCCTCTTTCCCATTTTATGATTTTATACTATATTGTATTTAATTTGAGAGTCACGAATGCCTTTATATTTTTGTCTCATTCGGCATGGAGATTCGCTGTTCTATAGAGACTTGTGATTCGATGAACACTCACATTATGCTTGTTTTTATGTCATTTTGGGTACACTTCTTGGGATGATTTCGCTCTAGTCTTTCCCATGACATGAGTCGAATGATTTACTCTTCCCGTTATTTAGAATACACATGTGTACACACACATCACACTTTGGATAAAAGGTGAATATTAACATAGTCCATGAGAGACTAAAAGGGAGGAATGGGTGCCTAACACCTTCCCATTCCGTAACTTTATCCCCGAACCCTCAATTCATTTGGTTTCGTATGCATCAGTATGACCTGGATGCCATTCTATTGATATGGATACATTTATTTTGCTTGTTTCGAATAAAATTGGTTGGTGACTTCAGTCATTCGTGTTATCTCCTTTTGACGAAGACCAATTTTATATCCAATGCAGCCCGCAAAGATACCAACACACGTAGTGGAAAGAGGACCTTCACATCCTCGAATCACTATCATGTGGATGATTGGAAGATAAGGAGACGATCTCCTCTTGGTTTTTCCCTTCCTATCCTGATTTCGAGGCTAGCCCGTGCCGAAGGAATCTGGCCCGGATGTCCACAGAGTTGATTCCATCTAAGTCAGATTTTGGGACTAAAATTGCATTTGTGGTCTAACAAAATGATGAGCAGTCTTGTTTTTACAGATCGAGATAATGGCTAGATGATAAAGATTGAAATTTTCTAGAGTTTGTTTTAAGATTCAGTCTAATTCTGATCTTCCTAGCATAATTCCTATTTATGGACAAAATTATGAGGCGATTAAATAAGTAGTTGAATATGAATGGGTGATTAATAAATGTAGTTTATGTAAAATATTTGTCCATAAAGACAACATGTGTAGAAAGAAGACACAAATTATTCCGCAATGGATTCAGAAGAATCGAACAGTGTTGGACAAGGGAGAATCTAGCAAAGTATCTTTAGTATCTATGGTTGAAGACAATATTGTCACCCAAGTGTATACCCATACTATGGAATATGCTAATATGGGAAAATACATGAAATAGATGGGTAAAGTAGAGATAAATCTGAAGGATGGTGTTATTCTGACTTTGTTTGGTAGTTAACCCTCCAAGCACAATTTCTGGAAATTATTTCCAGGTGCTCAAAACCAATGAAATGGAGGAAGGAGAGTTAATCAATGATCACGATCTTAGTGATGATTTTGTAATAGAAGGAACATAGATGAATAAAGAAAAGCAAAAGGAAAGCGTTTCATTATTTTTGGGAAAAAAAGAGTGGCGGGGGAAGTTAGGGAAGAATAAAATCTAATTAATGTTTAAAGTTCGTAGGTGTAATATTAGGGGATGCAATGCCCCTCATAAAATTATGGAAGTTTGTAATTTTCTTCTAGATAATCGTATGAATGTCATGTGTTTAGTTGAAATTAAAGTTCGTAGTAAAAATATTGAGGAAGTTAGACAAGGTTGTTTTGGGAATTGGGGCCTTATTCACAATAACACTGATCTAGGTCTTGGAAGAGTGTGGATATTTTGAAATCCTGCTAGTTTGGAGATGTTCAAAATTACTAGTTGTAACCAAGCAATTACCGCCAGAGTGGAGATTAAAGGTGCAAAAAGTTTTTTTTTTAATTATAATAGTGTATTGTATTAATGAGAAAATTTCCATGAATGTTATTTGGGAGTATATTAAGAGAGTAGGAGCCAGTACTGGATTTGAACCATGGATAATTCTCGGTGACTTTAATATTGTTTGGAATTACTTAGAATGGCTCGGTGGAAATGGCATAGACTGGGATGAAGTTTCTGATTTTAATAAGTGTATTGATACTTTATATTTGGAGGAATTTGCTGCTAAAGGTCCGTGGTTTAGATGGAATAGTTGTAGGGGAAATCATAATACTCACAGTACAATTGATAAAGTTTTGCATAATGATATTGGCTTTGAAGATTTATGGATTGTGAGACTATTATACATTTCCCCGGAGTTTGTGACCAATCTCTGTTTAGTGAAAGTATAGTTAATCAAGTAAAAAATTTGTATAGATCTTTCAAGTTTTATAATTTTTAGATGAAGGATACAGAGTTTAGTAATATTCTTAACGAGCATTGTAATGTCTACCTTGTGGGATCTCCCATGTTTACGATTGTGAAAAGTCTTAAAGGTATGAAAGTAGCTATCAAAAAGTTAAATAAATTTTTTATTCTAATATCAGCCAACTTGTGTTGGAGAAAAATGAAGAATGAGATAATATTCAATGTTTACTCATAAAAAATTCAGGTGATAATTTGTTGATTGATGATTATAGAAGCTTAAGTATTGATTATCTATTATTGAGAGAAATAGATTAATCTTTCTTCAAACAGGAATTTCTGGTGAAATGACTTCAATTAGGTGATAAGCAGTAAGATTTTTCACTTTAAGGTTCATCCCATACTAGTAGAAATAAGATTTTATCCATAAAGAATGTTCTTGGAGATGTTTTAGTAGTTTAAAGGGAATTCATTAAGAAGAAATGAATGTATTTTTGGAGATTTTAGGTACAATAGTTGATTATCCTTCGTATATTAGAGATAAACTATTATCCATTAGCAAATACTCCCTTTCTAAGGATCATAAGATAATACTTAGTGCAGAAACAACTCCAGAAAAAGTGAAGAGAGCATTATTCAGTGTAAATCCTATAAAGGCTCCTGATCTAGATGGTTATAATGCATTTTTTTTCCAAAAAACTAGGGGAAAGTGGGAAATTTCATTACAAAGGCAGTGTGTTCATTTTTATAAGGGTGATAAGATGCTTAAACATGTTAATATCACAGTTATCAGTTTAGTTCCTAAAGTTTCTAGTCCAGTTATGATGAAAAACTTTCACCCTATCTCTTGCTGTAATGTTTTATACAAAGTGATCTCTAAGGTTCTCATATGTAGATTGAAAAAGATGATGCGGGTGTTTGTTAATAATAGACAATCAATGTTTGTGAAAGGTTGAAGTATTACGGGTAATATTATTCTCATACAGGAACTGGTTCGTGGATATCATATTAATAAAGGGAAACCTAGATGTGATAGCGACGTTAATCTTATGAAAGCCTATGATTAAGTGAGTTTATCATTTTGTTGAGGATGTGTTAAGTGCCTTTGAGTTCCCTATAATCATTATTTCTTGGATTATGGAGTGCTTGACCATGATTCCTTACACCATCAGTCTAAATGGGGGACTTAATGGTTTTTTCAAAGAGGTAAAGTTTGAGGTACGGTAACCATTTATCCCCGTATTTTTTTATTCTAGTTATAGAGGTTTTCTCTTGATTATTTGATTTTAAGATTAACTCATGCCCATTGTTTTATCATCCCAAATGTGACATTGTGGGGATTTCTAACCTTATGTTCATGAAAGATATCTTCATCCTTGAAAAGGCAGAGCAATCTACTATAAAAATTAGGATATTATACCTATCCCTCAAATCTCTAGGCTATGCTTCATAATATCACAATCATGTTTTACAACATCCATGGTGGCTAGATCCTAGGAGTCAGAGGCCCTATAAGTGCCTTCATCAGTGAGGGGAACCACAAATGGAGATATGGAGGCCATCTGGTAGTTTGGAATATTACGAGGACGAGAAAGAACTAGGTCAACTACAAACATAGATACAGTGTTAATAAGCCTCTCCCTATTGAGAAGATGGTTCACCATTGTGGTATCTGCAACAATGGAAGACTTAGATCCCACCATTGCGGCTGTGAAGTAAACCCTCTGGATGAGGAAACTATAGGGCTATACCTAGGATGTTCGGTCTCATTTTATGGTCGAACAACCTGGACGACAGTTGGGAATCTCCTAGAGGTAATACCGGGTGAAGTTGTAACTAACTCAGTAAAAATCTCAATCAATCACTGAATGCGGGGAGGATAACTTGTCAAGATAAAAGTTGTAGTTTTTATAGGTCGCCAAAGCTTGGGGGCTACTCAGGCACAAAAAACACATGTAATTTTTTGTCCAAACCCTAACCAAATATACTCCTAGGACAATCAACTCAATGGCTATCTAAATACTGATGCTTGTCCAATAAATTTAACAAATTTATGAAGTCTTGAGGGATTTTATTGCAACATAAATACGGTGTGATTAGATAACCAATTATATAGAACAACTAGTTTTTTCCATAGCCTGAAAGAGGTTAACTCAAACTATAATCTGATCGTCCAGTGCAATTTTGTTCAGCACCAGCATGACAGGCAGTGACTTTATCCTGCCCGGACTATGGCTATTAATGGTGTTAATTAACATCATGTATAAGTGGACATCAGGTAGTGGGATTGACGTCAGCAGTACTTGGCAGATACGCATGTGGGGTATGAGGTGTTTTATTCCTCCACTATTTATGGTACAATGTGTGCCCATCCCATTCCCTCATTACACATGTAAAGGTGCACCTGCATAATCTATAAAGGTAAGATGCCCGTCATTCTACATTCTTTTTGTCTCTCCTGCACTCTTTCTCTCTCTTCCTACTCACGGCACATATAAACATGCCACACAATCCCTTATACACGAGAGAGTTTATTTTCCTACCATTATGCTTACCATCTCTAGAGTGAACTAGAGATCTTGTAATCCTCCATTCATCTATGGATTTTGCTCATGAAGACTAATACAAATCACTATTGCAGTTGTGGCCATAGGCACCTCTTTAGGCTGAACCATATAAACATGATTTCCATCTCTATTCTCTCATCCTTTCTACTTTATTTACCCTTGATAAGCATTTATTCGATTATTCTCTCATTATTCGTTAACGAATCTAAGATTACCTTATTTGTCAATGACGTAAATCCATACACCAGTTTTAGGCATTAACACTTGGAAGTAAAGGGAAATGTCTTAACACTTTCAAAGGTTCTTTGCATAATCTTTTTCTTTCCTCGAGGTCAGTGCATATCTCAATTCTCCACACTGAGGACATTCCTCCAAATCTTCATTCTCATTCCAATATAAATACCACTGTTAGTGTAAGCATGCATGTAATTGTAACACCCCGTGCCCTCAAAAAGAGACACGACGTGCTACTACGATAAAACTAAACTAAATCCATCAATAATAAGTATAGAGAATCTAATTTCCACAATTTAAATATAACAATTCCATAATTCTACTATTTCCACAATAATGATTATAATAAAGTCTCTCGAATACAAAATTCTCAAACTAAAATTTCACCACTAATCATTACATCAAAATACATCTTCCAATCCATGATCTAAAATAATTCTCCAAAATAATCCATAGCATCCCAATCCACCCTAACCTGCCAATTAAAAGAAAATACGGGGAAGTACACAATATGACAGGAATAGATGCTCAAAAATAATTAGCACGAGGAATAAATCGTAATAATACGAATTCACGTGTACAAATCAAATGCAATACTCAAGCATTATATTAATATTAATTTCTCAACAACACATCAATGAGTCACCAGGCGTCACCTTATCGCGCTTATGCATTCTTAAGCTTATCCGGATTTTGGACTATTGGCGCGTGCCCATTCTCCGTGCCATATTAAAACCTCATAACACGATGCTCAAATCACAACATAATATATCACAATGAATCGAATTTAGATTCCAACAATTAATTCAGATTCGAAGAATATCACAATTCAATATGAGTGCAATCGACACATAAATTAAAACGGAATACTCTCGAGATAATTTAGGAGCATATTGTATAAGTCCCGACCTCAAAACCATCACATGAATCATCACATAGTTTCAGCCTCAAAAATCATATCTCACCATCATGTTCCTCTCGCGAAAAATAATCACATCTCGTTCTAGCCCAAACTCGAGAAAATACCAAATAAGCCTTCTAATCTAAGGTTGAAATCTTGAGTAAGTTTGGGGTTATGGTTTGTAGATGAAAGGGAATAATTTTGGAGAGGTCTTCTATTTGAAAAGTTTGAGAAAAAGAGATTTGAAAAGCCAAGCCACGAATTTGTTGATATATAAAGGATTAAGAGTTTGATTAAGAAAAGAGTTCTAATCATATACAAACACTAAAAAAATTATTTCGAACGATCTGACCATTGGAATTTGATGAAATTTTAGTATGTTGTAGCGAACGACGAGACAGGATTGCTGTGAAAAATTCAACTCGATCGCATGATCGGTTTTTTAAAAATATTATTCTTATTAGAGAGTTTTATGTTTTAAGGACTCTTAGAGAGTTTTATATTTTGAGGACTCTTCTATATATTAAAAATTCAGTTAGAACTCCATTTTAATTCCGATTCCAATTCCGTATGAAAAATTATTTTCCAATATTAAAAAATCACCATTTTAAATTATAAAATCCGAAATTTCATTTTACTCCGATTTCCAAAATTAATTTAAAAATTCCCATTTAAAAAAATTCGGGTTGTTACATACTTCCCCACTAACAATGAATTTCGTCCTCAAAATTAGACGAGGCATAAACATCAAACGTAAATCGCAAAACATAAAATAAAGCTCATATATGCCTACCCGTAGGATGCCATAATTGGGCGCCCATACACCCAATTCTAAACGCACCTACCCCACGAGCAACAAATTAATATATATATTTCCTATATACATACGCATAACTATGAAAATAACGGCGTACCACCTGCTCTCAAAATCTCCACTCGATCCTATATCCGAAAGTCATCAAAATGCTACCATCCGCAAATTAAATCTCAACATCAAAAATCGATACATATGATACCTAACTTCTGCACTAAAATCTCTAAAATAATTATCGTCTCCAAATTCCATTTTAAGGATCCTCACATTAAGCTTACTAATTCTAAACTCAATGCCCACGATGTTCTTAGCAAAAATCTTCACATCTCCAAGAAATACATCTAATACGTATGTTAGACCCTCTACATTAAGGAGTACAAATCAACAAAGGGAATCAAATATCAGTAACGCGGAAGATAAACGAACTCATAACCTATGAGACCTAAGACCATGCTTTGATACCATTTGTCACACCCCGCGAAATCCGACAGACGGGGTGGCCAGCCATAGCCGCCGAACTATGCTGGGCATGAGCTAAATAAATACCATTCTTAGCATGAGACGAATATGAGACATAAATAAATCAGTCCATAAGATAAATAATTGAATCTATCTCAAATGATCATAAACAACTAAGCAAAAAATATACATCACATGCTAACTCCGAATAAATTCAATCTTCAATAATGATTAAATAAAATCTGAATACCAAACCGACTGAATAATCCAACTGAAAACCTCTAACAACTTTGGAACCGAATGGCCCAATAAAAATCAATTGAAGCCTCATAATTAAATACGACTGGAAAGGAAAGTCTAACTAAATAATGCAATAAAATAAATAACTCCAGCTGCACCTCCAAATGATAACTCCGATAATCCTATGCAGCTCCTCCAAAACTTATCCTGAAAAAAAGTTAGTCAGCACACAAGGACAGAGACCCGAGCATGAATAAACACTACTTCCCTCAAATAGGATCATTGAATCTAAACAGTAGCTTTATACGCAATAAATATCAGAATAGAATATTTTAATTTAATGAGATAATTAAACGGGATAAATATAAATCACAAACTACCCGTAGAGATCCCCATTTAAAATGGCACACCAATATGATTTTCAATTCCCAAGTCCCACGATGCTAATTTTATTTAATTAACTCATTTTATTATTGTTCTCACTTTTTATTATGACGGTACTCCTGTCCCGGGTGGTAATTCACCAAAGTGCCACACTTCCCCTTATCAATAGCCAGCCGAATCCATTTAAACTGTCGATCCCCCTCAATATGACAAGGTTCCAACTCACGACACGACATAAATCCCCCAATCTGACCCGTTTAAACTGTCGGTCACTGACACATTACGTCGCCACCAATTTTAATACCCGATTTTTATCTTTAGGCATTAGTTCTCAATTTCTCAATTTATAAATTACCCCACCCTTTTAATCGATGTGAGATTCTCAAAATACCCCTTAGTCACATACCTAAAGGTCGCCAAGTTATCAATATGTCCTACCCTATGTATAGGATGAATTTCTAACGTAAACCTCAACCTTGTCTTATGCCTAGGCTAGCGTAACGACGATAAAGTGACAAAAATCAGCCAACCCCTGACATAATAAAGTCATAATAATGTACCCTCACTAGTCCCATACCTAGAAGGCGTAAATCATCAAAAGGTCTACCCACTAGTCCCATACCTAGACGACATAGTAAAATATAAGGAGAGCAAAAATACCCAACAGTCCGTCATCATAAAGGCAATATAATAATACCAACAAGTCAGACAAACAAGCATAATTAATCAACTTGTAAAACTACACATGATAGTCCAATTTAATTAAATCTTAATTTAATTATCACAAGTCAAAATACCCAATTAATCTCATTTAATTATTTTAAATTAAATATACCGGTATTTCATCATTTAAAACATAATAATTTCAATTTCATTATCTCAACCCAATTTACATGAGTTATATGCCCCCAAATTTATTTATTACAAAACTAGGATTTTTCTACATGCAACCTATGACTATAAAACCCAAAATCCACTCATCAATCCTATGTACCCAAAGGGTTATGAATATTATTCTGATTAAAAGATTTTAAAAAAACGGCCCCATAGTTAGTGTCCATGATCGAGTGGAAAATAGAGCGTTCGTGTAAATACGCTAGTCGTTGTTATCGGCTTTCGACCATAATACAAAAAAAACCCGAAACTTTAACAACACTCTTGCGGAGTATAGTGGCGAGTTTGGGTATTGAATCCACAGGGAATGTTTGATAGATTTTAATTGATTTATTACTTCAAAAAATAAAGTGTAAAAGATGATGATTGAGTAAGAAAGGAAAAAGGAAAAAATAAAGAAGTTAACTAAAAGTAATTGGAAAAATTAAGGTAGAGACACAATCCCCTAACCCTAGTGTATTGCAGTTATAATATTAATCGTAAATTTAATCGATTAATTTGACCCAGAATTTAGTACTCCCGAGCATTATGTATATGAGGTTCAAGCCCGCATCATACTTAATCTGAGGACGAGTAAATATGTATCGCGATAGTGACACTCGAATTGCATTCTAAATCATCCCCGTTACCTAGAGGCAAACTATATATAAAGATCTAAAATTGTTGTGTTACTACGCAATACGGTCGTAATCAATCACTAAATTCAGAGGATTAATGTTATACACATGCAATTAACACATCAGGTTGGGTTCATGTATCCCGACCTTTAAAAACCTTGCCTAACATGAGAAATAATAATAAAAGTGCTGGAAATAAAAGTTACCAAGATTGAAGAACAAGAACATGCAAGAAGAAATCAAAGGTTGAAGAAAAACTTGAAAAGCTCTTGAATGAAAGGTGCAAAATATGTAAATTCTTCTCTTAGATGTTCCTACTTGTTATGAATCTTTTACATAAATGAAATGTAAATAAAAAGAGTCCAAATGACTAAATATATAGGGTAGAGGTCGTTTAGAAGAGTCCCCAAAACATAAAACTCTTTTGGCTAAAAGATAAGCACAAAATAAAAATCCCGTATCTGCCAATTTGTCACACTTAGAAAGCATGACTAATTTCGTAACGGATCTGGAGCATGACTAATTTCGTAACGGATCTGGTGCGCGACAAATGGGCGGACCGGTACTTTTTCCTCAGCTTCGGTTCAGTTTGGGTCTGACAGCTTTTTTCTTGTATTTCTTCTCAACTTCAAATTGGCATAAATTCTTCACCGTAGCTCGGATTGAGGTGTTGTTTTTTTAGTGTTCTTGTAATTGAAAGCTCTTCAACTTTTCAGTTGGCCCCACCTTGGGACTAAGGTTGCAAAATTATGAAAATGCCCTTCAACTTTCCGATTCTTGGTTTCTTTCACTATTTTGAGTTCTCTTTTCCATCTTTCTTGCATGAAATACCTGTAAACCACATAAGAGATACACAAAATACGAAATACTTGCCAAAAAGGGTTAGTATCATAGATATGAGATAAATCCAAGCTATTTACACCGCACGGGATCATAAAAATACTGAAATTAAGGGGATAAATGTAAAGAATTTATGCCTAATCAAACCCCCCTAACTTAGAACTTTGCGCGTCCCGAGTAAGGTAAAAGAAAAAGAATAAAGGTTCCAACTCTTCTAAACACTTTATTGGGATAGAATACCTCTTTCGCGGGCAAGCGATTGCATTTAGCGTATGCAACAAGATGTTAAACCTATAGGTTAGCCTAGTAGGACGAGTGTTGTCTCGTAAGGGTTTGCAGTGAATATACCCACAAAATTCGACTCAAACAAAACTCAAAATACGCAAAAATTGTATAATTCAAACTTTCCCAGAAAATAATCATCATCAAGTCATATTCAATGGTCTCAAATCATAGTGCGTGTGTGCGAAGTCGGAAATTTACCTACGGATTTCCACAGATTGATCATTACGTTACTTACCCGAAATTCATTTTGGTTTTAAATTCTCACGGAATGCTCTCTCAAACGAATCACTTGAAATGTGGCTATTCTCTCGGTATGCGTGATATAAAGAGTAAATGTAATGGACGCAAAGTCACGCATACAAGTAGAAAGACGGAAATTTCATAGTGATAGGATCTCATCAATGGATTACGGTTTTAAAAATGGGAACATTACCTCTTTTTTGCACATTTAATCTCTTATATTATCTTTTGGTGTCTTAGCTCTCCACGCGGTAATCAATTTCGCAATTTGGACTCGGTTAGGACTTAGTCGGGGTTTAAGGTATATTGGGTAACATGGAAATGGTCGGGAAATTCGAAATTAGAAAAGTAATTTAGGATGTCCATTTGTGCTTTTTTTCGGGCTATTTCTCTTTTTTTTTCACTTCTATTCTTTTCTTGCTATTTTTGTTGAGCATTCTTCTATTTTTTCTTACCCCATTATATGCACTTTTGGGACTTAAATTTTGAATTTTTCCATTTTTCGCAATTCCGGGCTACTTGGGTTTTTCGGGTTACCAAACGAAAAGGATAAATTTTATTCGGCTCAATTGGGTTATCAAAGGGATAATTTTTCACATCTTTTTATGGCTAATATTTTTGGGTAACAAACGATGGCCTACTTCATTGTCCAAAACACCAATTGCGTTACCATATGCGTTTCGAGATGAATAGAAGTTTAGAGATCAATTTTGGCACGTTTTTCAAAGAAATATTACACACGTTTTTCATAACCGATCAAAATGAAAGGATTGAGATCCTCGATGACGTTTTAGGTGCTGAAAAGAACTTTGAGTTAACAATTAACTCGGATTGATTTAAAAACTCACAAAAAGTGATAGGCTCGAATCTCACCGGGTTTGTTAATCTGCACACTTATTCGTTAAGTCGTCAATTTTCGCTCAATTTCCATCTTTGGTCAATTTCGGCTTTGTGTATGTTGAATTTTTACAACTTGAGACTTCAATCCGACTTTTAATGATATTTTTGAAAAATTCGAATTCGAATTTTTATTTTTTTTGAACAAAAATATTTTTGGATTTTTCAAAATTTTATGATTTTTTTTTCTTTTTTTGAAATTATCTAAAAAAAACATACTTGGAACGAACGCGTGATCAAATCAATGGAACTAAACAATAAATGGGAAGAATATCCCACACCCCCTAACTTAAATGTTGCAATGTCCTTAATGCGAATCAAGAACACAATATAAAGAGAGGAAAAGAAAGATATTACTCAATTGGAGCGACCCCCGATGAATGCGAGTCCATTGAATCTACAAAACATGTTAGAACCAAGCAAAGCAAAAAGAATAACAAAAACTCTAAACTAAAAAAAAGAAGAAATAAGCTAACTATTGTACAACCTACCATTTTTAAATTCTAATAAATTATACACTAGAAGTCGAAAAATTTGAGGGTCCACCCAAAATACAATTTGACTTTGAGGAATTAATGGTGTACCCTCACTAGAAAGCATGCCTCCCAAAAAATAAGAATTCCGTTTGAATAACGGAAGGCATGTGCAAAGTGGAAGAAATGAACCATCACCATTTAAAAATTTTAGGGGGATAATGAGGGATTTGAGTGCATAGGGGGATAACTACCATTGGGATCCAAGAAAAATAAAATTATGTCCCAAAGATTTTTCAAGTAGTATGAGAAGAGGGGAACACAAAAAGGAAGATTCCATATTAGAAAATAATTCTAGCAAAGTGTCTTTATCGGTAAAAGGTGTAAACGTTTCAGAACTTTCAACCGACTCATAGGAATCTAGCGGTACTGCTAATGGTTCAATAACGATGAATGAAAATGGTGATGAAATAAACTCAATCTCAAGTGATTCATCATCACTTGGAGATTGAATTTCAAGGGAGCAAGACTCACTTTCAATGAGATGTTCTTCAAAAATTTGAGGTGACACACAAGTCTCAACCTCCTCTTTGTTTTCCTAATTAGAACGCATCTCATCGCGAAGTGAGGTCATTTTCGTAACGAGACCAACATCCATTGCACTTTGGGTGGAAAGAAAATCGAGTACTTGTTTGATTAGAAAAAACATTCTTTCTTCCAAAGTAGGATTCATTGTCTCTATAACCTCGAAAGAAAAGTCATCATTGGATTCGAATAATGCATCCAACTCTTTCTCCCAAAAACAATTTTTTCCCGATATTTGTTTTCAAGCCTTTCATATTCATGAATTAAAAGCCACTCACCCATTTTAATAGGTCGAGGCGGAGATTCTTAAAAGTAAAAAGATTGAAAACTATTCCCATATGAACCATTATAATTACCGAACTCACTATAAAAAGAAATGATTACCGAATAGTTTGTAAATAGACAATCCACGTAAAGAGGTGTGCGACTAAGGATTCAACGTTTCTTGGTGCTCAATTATGCAAGCCTACAAAAAAAATTAAAAGAAAGAAAAAAATATCTTGCGAAATAGTAAATCAATTATAATCTATAACAAAACACTCCCGGGTAACGGCGCCATTTTGATCGAGTGGAAAACCGAGCGTTCGTGTAAATACGCTAGTCGTTTTTATCGGCTTCCGACCACATTACAAAAAAAAACCTAAACTTTAACTACACTCTTGCAGAGTATAGTGGCGAGTCTGGGTATCGAATCCACAGGGAATGTTTGATAGATTTTAATTGATTTATTACTTCAAAAAATAAAGTGTAAAAGATGATGATTGAGTGAGAAAGGAAAAAGGAAAAAATAAAGAAGTTAACTAAAACTAATTAGAAAAATTAAGGTAGAGACACAATCCCCCAATCCTAGTGTATTGCAGTTATAATATTAATCGTAAATTTAATCGATTAATTTGACCTAGAATTTAGTACTCCCAAGCATTACGTATATGAGGTTCAAGCCCGCATCATACTTAATTTGAGGAAGAGTAAATCGGTATCGCGATAGTAACACTCGAATTGCATTCTAAATCATCCCGGTTACCCAGAGGCAAACGAGATATAAAGATCTACAATTGTTGTATTACTACGCAATACGGTCGTAATCAATCACTAAATTCAGAGCATTAATGTTATACACATGAAATTAACACATCGGGCTAGGTTCATGTATCCCGACCTTTAAAAACCTAGCCTAACATGAGAAATAATAATAAAAGTGCTGGTAATAAAAGTTACCAATATTGAAGAACAAGAACATACAAGAAGAAATCAAAGGTTGAAGAAAAACTTGAAAAGCTTTTGAATTAAAGGTGCAAAATATGTAAATTCTTCTCCTAGATGTTCCTACTTGTTATGAATCTTTTACATAAATGAAATCTGAATAAAAAGAGTCCTAATGACTAAATATATAGGCTAGAGGTCGTTTAGAAGAGTCCCTAAAACATAAAACTCTTTTGGCTAAAAGATAAGCACAAAATAAAAATCCCGTGTCTGCCAATTTGTCACACTTAGAAAGCGTGACTAATTTTGTAACGAATTTGGAGCATGACAATTTCGTAACGGATCTGGTGCGTGACAAATGGGCGGACCGATTCATTTTCCCCAGCTTCGGTTCGGTTTGGGTCTCACAGCTTTTTTCTTGGATTTTTTCTCAACTTCAAATTGGCATAACTTCTTCACTGTAGCTCGGATTGAGGTGTCATTTTTTCCATTGTTCTTGTAATTGAAAGCTCTTCAACTTTTCAGTTGGCCCCACCTTGGGACTAAGGCTGAAAAATTATGAAAATACCCTTCAACTTCCCGATTCTTGGTTTCTTTCACTATTTTGAGTTCTCTTTTCCATCTTTCTTGCATGAAATGCTTGTAAAACACAAAAGAGATACATAAAATACGAAATACTTGCCAAAAAGGGTTAGTATCATAGATATGAGACAAATCCAAGCTATTTACACCACACGGGATCATAAAAATACCGAAATTAAGGGGATAAATGTGAAGAATTTACGCCTAATCAGTCCACTTTCTCTAATTAAGTTACTAATTATTTTTAAGAAAACACGTAATTTAGTGTTTAGGAGAGACTTAAAATGCATAATACTAAAGGAAAGGAATAGAGTATTCATGCCTGAATAAAAGTTGATTTAGAAATCTGATCTTGAATGTGTATCCCTCTAAAAAATTTCACAAAGATTTGTTCTTCCCGCGTCTTAAGAAAATCCGGTTAATCTTGACAAAACTTGACTTGAAAGTTATCTATAATGGGGCCTGTGTTTGGAGGTTGAAGATGATGAGAGGTTCTGATTTTTGAGAAGACTAAAATGTGTTTTAAAAGGCCTAAACTTGCCACTTTATGTTTATATACCAAAAATAATTAGAGTCCTAATCAAATACAAAGACTCGAAAAATTATTACGGATAATCGGACCGTTGGAATTGCTTGAAATTTCAATATGTTGTAGCGAACGACGAAACAGGACTGCTGTGAAAAATTTAGCTCGATCGGACGGCCGGATTTCTAAAAATATTATTTTTTTGTTAGATAGTTTTATGTTTTGAGGACTCTTCTATATAAAAAAAATTCAATTAAAACTTCATTTAAATTCCGATTCCAATTCCATTTAAAAATTTATTTTTCAAATATAAAAACCAAAAATTTTAAATTATAAAATTTATAAAATCTAAAATTTCATTCTACTCCGATTTCCAAAATTAATTTAAAAATTCTCATTTAAAAAATCCAGTTTGTTACAGTAATTCTCTTTAATCCCTATGTCTTTCGTCATTCTCTTCGTTTGCAGATACTTTCCTAGTAATGTGTTTTCTTCTTAGAATCGAGCTCTCTAAGACTGACAAGAGTGTGGTTATGCTATTTCCCGACCAACTGAACTCCTTCTGCAAATTTTGCAATTCCACATTTACAGAAAGAGTAGTCTCGGGACCTTCACATGAAGGATACAATTTATCGATCGTTGATCTATTGTATTGATTATACTCTCATTTTAGACATAAGATTTTTCAGAGAATCCTGCCTGGTCAGGTTCTATACAGTATTGTTTGTCACTCTATAACACGTGTCAACTAAGTTTCAAAGTCTTTCTTTGTTAATGTTTTCATCTTCATCATGCCCTTCATATTAAGTTGATTCTACTACCAGACAACTTAATATCGAAGATCATATTTCACAATGCAAAATGCACAAAGTATATGTCCTATCTATATCATGCATATTCAAATGACTTTTGATACCTACCACACTAAAATGCTTATTATTTTGACATTACACGGACAAGGAAAGACCGAGAAGTGATGTATATGGTTTTTAATTATAAAATCAAGAAAAGATGTAAGTCCATTTGTGTACACCTCACTTACATTGTTCCTCTTATTTATCCACTCTTTGTTCAATATTTGTAACATTCTGCACTACCAAAATAAGCATGGTATACACACAAGTTCTATTACAATACGAATAGAATGATTAAGAAATTTTAACTTTGAGAAGTTACCTTAATTGAAAACATGGAAGTACTTCAAGTGAAAATATAAATGATAAATAAATTATGCATAAGTTCTCCTATTGACAATATACACATATAGAATTATTAACACACATACATAAATAAAATCACAACTAGAACATGAAGTTCTTTATCACACCATAGCTTTAACTCATGAAATACAAAAATACATACACATAATGAATATAGACAACATAGATGACAAAGTATGTTATCTCTGACCGGAAAAAGTAAAAAGAGACGTACAAATACAAAATCAATCACAACGTAAAATACAAGGTCCTTGTTGATCCATTTTTATTTCATACATGAATGGGAAATAGTCAGATATGAAAAGACTAAATGGACACTAAATATGGAATTTTAAATACTAAAGTCTTGCCAAAGACGTAAAAAAATTATCGATACGGGTCTATGAACAAATGAAGAGGTTAACTGAATGAGAGCATGGTTTTAAAAAAGAGGTCAATTCCCCACTTCACAATGTTTTTTTATCTTTCCGAACGTGTTATGTATCACCGATGCAGGTTTATTAAGAAATCAAGAGGTTAGTAGTTACACCATTACTGATTCCATTCAGTATCCCAAAATAAAATTTTAAAACCACAATAGAGGGTAATTGGAAAGAGATATAGCAGTTCATTTGATTCTATTTTCAAAAACTCCCTTGTTTGAACAAAAAAAAATTATTATTTATGTAAAAAACAAATTTGTAATGACAAGTTGTAAACCAATTTGTAAACATGAAAAAACCAGTTAGCGGTGTTCCCCCCCATCGATATTCGTATAGAAAACACAATTCCCAAAATCGAGACTGTAAAAAATCAATAAAAAAATTTCATTAAACGAAAATTAGCATGCATACCAGGAGCTCTAGGGCGAGGATGATTTCTTCAGTGGAGACATGATACATTATATGGGATCAATTATCTATTAGTATACATATATATGTAAAGATAATAAAGCATATGTATGTATGTATGTATGTATGTATGTATGTATGTATGTATGCAATATAGCATATATTCACTGGATGAGTATGTAAGAGTAGTAATATAAGGAGAATAAAGAGAGTAAATGAGTGGTTTGGTGCTAAACGGAGGACATGTCACAGAGATGAGTGTGTAAGAGAAGCCCCAGTTGAGTTCTTTTCGTTTGGCACCATGTGTGATAGTCGGGGGCATTTCTTTACATTGGGGAGAATTTACTCTTTTTTCAAATTAAATTTTAAAATTTTGAACTAATATTAATAACGGTTATATAATATTACTAATGATAATTTATTTTGAGAAATAATAATGGTATAATACGATTAGTAATTACAATAGTTATGTTACTAAAAGTGCATTTTGGTGTAGTGAAAGCATTCTCACAAACTTGATTCTCATTTCAAAATGAATAAAATAATTATTTATTAATGAATAATAAAGCTCTTTACACATGGTTTTAATACCAATAGAGAAGCGATCGATCACATCAACGATATCTTTAAAATATTTAGGGAGTATGAGATGAAGATAAATTCCTCCAAGTGTGTCTTTGGAGTTATATGAGTAAAGTTCATGGGATATTTGTTGACGCAAAGAGGGATTGAAGAAAACTTGGATAAAACCAAATCTTTACTGGATATCAAGAAGCCAACCACCATGAGAGACGTTCAAGTCATGATCGAGATAGTAAACACTCTAAATCAGTTCATATCCTAGTCATCTGACAAATGTCTCCCATTTTTCTAAGCTTTGAAGAAGATAGATACAACAATCGAGATAGAGGATTGTAATCAAGCACTAGAAAGGATTCGACAGTACTTAAGATCTCCTCCTTCCTTCCATCCCCCATTAGTGGTGAGAGTCTCCCCTTATGCTTAGCTATTTCTCAATATGAAACAAATGGGCTGTTGGTACGACTTCAGGATAGAGAGTAGTTGTTGGTATACTATGTTAGTCATATTATCCTTGAGTCAGAAAAGAGATATATGCCCATTAAAAATATATTTTTACATTCGTGAAATCTTTAAGGAAGTTTTGACATTATTTCGATGCTAATAAATATAGTCTCCCTAACATCATTTCGTCTCAAAGAAGTGCTCAATAAGGCAAATCTATCTAATAAGATGCTGAAGTGATCTATAGAGTTGGCATGATTTGATATCAAATACAAACCCCAAACATATGTCATGGGGTAGATTCTGAATGATTTCATTGGTGAATTCTCGGCTACATTGCTAGACGGATCACTTATAGAGGAATTGATCTTCAGGCCTCATAAAAACCAGGTCAAAGTTCATTAATTTGGCAAATGAGATTCAATATCCTCTCAACCCAAGAGTTTTCACTCATCAAACTTAGATTTGACAAAATTAAAAGCTTTGGGGATGTTTGTTTTGAAAGGAGGAGGATTTGTGTAAGGAACCCCAGAAAACTCATAAGAAAATCCTAAATTTAGGAAATCCTAGGCGAACCAACTCAATGGCCACCTAAAGCATGTTAAGCACACAAAAAAACCCAACCAAATGCCAATCAACAATAATAACCACAAAATTCTGGAAAATCTCAACAAAAAATGACAAAAAAAATTAGAACTAGAAAACTGGGGAAAGATCGTTCCTAAAAGTCCCAACTGGCTAAAACTAACTCCAAAATGATCAAATCCCAAATGACAAGCTTTGAAAATATGGATATACACGTCGGCATGAAGCTATTGGAACAAGAGGAATCGAAAAGGTCAGAAAACGGGAGAGTATTTTCGAAGATGAAAGGGTTGAATAAGAGAGAAAGTTTTTTCTCTCTATGGATTTGTGCAAAAGATGTGCAATTGAAAATGTTGAAAGGATTAGATAACGAGATTTTATAGGTTGAAGGCGGTTATCATTTTCTTCTTTTAAAATAAGAGTGACATCATGCTTCGAAAATATCACTAACAAGCAAACGCTTTTGTCCCATTGCCCATGACATAAATTCGTTTAATACACACATCCCCGCTGCCAATGCTCGAAATGTGGAAACCTCAAGCCCAAATGAAATTCAGAAATTGAAAATTCAACATTTTTGGTCAAAGATGAGCCAAGGACAGCTCAAGCTAACAAAAACATGAGCCGATGAAATCTTGCAGTTCAAACTTCACTCTGTCATTTTGGCCAGCACCTACACAGAAGGCTACATACTTCAGAGAATATACTACAATGTTCAACCATGAGAAAAGTTTTGGGGACATTATTATACCATAAATACGGGATAACTCGTTTACCATATTATAAGAGGACACTTGGACTCACACATCACCAGTAATGAGGTCGACCCCAACCAACAGCTTGGTCGTCCCCATAATGAGGTAAGGTTGGCGAGTCCAAGCATTTTATTTAACCCCATTAGTTCACATCTAGTTAACACTATTAGTTAAATCCATTATATCAAGCATATAGGACGTGACTAGATGATGTCAGCAACACATGGGCGAGATATGCAAATGTGCCCATCTGGGATTCCTCCGATATGGGATTACCCCGATAGGAGAGAAAAATTCAGCGCGTGTGGGGATTAAGGAGGGAAATCTTCTTTTCACCACTCGAGAAATATTTCCAAGATCTCATGATATAAATCAACCATCGTCAAATGGGGATAAAAAGTTAAAAAATGGTGTCGCCAACCTATTTTGCCCAAAACAGGAAAAAGATGCAACCGTCCCCGACGAAACAACATCAAAGATAAACTAATGCATACGAAACCAAATATATCGAGGATCTGGGGACTAAGTGATGGAATGGGAAGATATTAGGCACCCATTTCGCCCTTCTGGTCTCTCATGGGAAATGATAATATTCTCATTTTTCTTAAAATATAACTCATGTGTATACCGTGTGCGATGTGAAAATTGGTGAGAAAAAGAAATCTTCATACTCATGTCATGAGAAGGAAGGTAATGAGTCATTCTGGGGAGTATAAAAAGAAAGAAAATAATACGAAAAAGTTTGTCAAAATATAAGCAGCACACCGGATCATAATCCATCGCGAAGAATGGAATATGCATGTCTAACAGTTCCGCTACAAATATTATAGAAAAGGGTTACAATTTGTGCAAAACACCGGACCATAATCCACCATGAGGAAGTGGATATTAATGCCCGATGGGATTCCAAAAATGGGAAGTATAATAAATGGATATAAAATATGATGTGAGTAACTACCGGATCATGATTCGCTATAAAAAAGTGAAAATGCACATCTGACGGGGTCACTAGTATATCTATGCATATATACACACAATACTACTAAATGTGAGAACAAGTAAAGTAATGAAATAAACAAATTGGACTTTGAGAATGCGTGATATTGAAAAACTTCGCAGATTTCTAATTTAGCACACTTATTAAATTTTAGCCCCTAAACATGCATCTAAGGTGCGTGTGTGTGTCAACCCATAACCAAATAAATCATGTGACACCAAGTTTAAGGAAAAATCCCCGCAGGGCAAAACCTTTTATTTCACTATAAAGCGTAAATCGCAACTTACAAGATTTACAATGAAATACAACAATGAATCCACACGCAGCGAACCCACATGAACCTCAGTTCAATCAACAAAGGAAGAACCGCAGCACTCCTCAATGACACGCAGCCATAAAACTTTGTAAAGACTCCCTCAGCAATGACACGCAGCCCTCGGTTGCAAAGATCTCTCCACAAAGGTTTGAAAAAACTAAAAAGTTGTGTTCTTGGGTTACCAAAAGATTCACAAAGGTTTGGCAATTGTGTGAATCAAAACATGAGTCTTGGGACTCAAAAATATGAAGACTAGAGGTATTTGGACTCTCAAAAACGTCTTCTAAAGTCTTGCAAAACAACTCCCCCGAAGTTGGTATTTATAGGAAAAAATATGAAGAATCCCGCTTTGTTAAAACTCTTAAAAACTTATCAGCGTACAGGTACACCGAACCCCATCTGGGGTACACCGAACCGGTTTGGTGTTCCCATTCTGGTATGAGGTTAAAAAAAAACAGCATTCTTCAAGGAATTTTCTCCAACTTCAAAAGGTCATAACTTCTTCACCGTAGCTCGGATTGAGGTGCCGTTTCTTCCAGTATCTTCGTTGCGGCGAGCTCTTCAACTTTCCAGTTGACCAGACCTCCTAACTATGGATGTGAAATTACGAAAATGCCCTTGAACTTCCCTATCAAGCCTTTTTTCACTGTTTTGACTTCCCTTGCGTACCACTTGCATTAAGTCCCTAAAATCGTGGAACGTGAAGTCGTTGAGGCATATGTAGGACACATTAATGGAGATGTTGAATGCTTGATTCCCGGAATTCGGATAGAGGCCGTCATGTGCGATCTTGAGGTGACGTGCCAAATGTAGCGGCGTACGACATACATAAATGAAACATATTGGACATAAGAAAAATGTCCTTACAAATCTCCCCCTATGTCTATGCCGGTACATACATAAAAAATCCGAATTATTAAATATGAAATTGCCTATACAAATCTACCCTCCCATGAACCCAAAACTGGAAAAGGTACAAATGAATAGTCTTCATCGTTTGTTCTTCAAATGTTCAGGAATCTCAAATCTTTTCTCATCAGGGTGTGCAATTCAGAGATCATCATTGTAGTACCTACACACATGAGACAAAGCAAAATACCAAAGTGACGTATCGAGTTTGAAATGAGATAAACATAGATACCAATATATGATAAGCATAAAACAAATCTCAAAACCTCCCCCAAAATTCAAACTCCCCCAGAATAAGATAATTCTTTCTCCCCCTTTTTATGATGTCCCCAAATAGACAAATAAGAAGAATGAATCAAACAAGCAAAATCGGGGTGTCACGGTATACAAATCAAGGCATCAATCAATATGGTAAACGTGCTCTTGCAAGGAGATGCTCAAAAAAAAATCTTCACAAACTATTTTTGATTTTTTCAAATTGTTCATACAAAGATAGGATACCAATATGAACAAATATGATACAAAAATCACACCATGGATTTAAACTCAAACAACCAAGTCATGGAAACGGAATGAATGGGTGTGAACACATTCGATAGGTAAATCAACTCAATCAATCATATGTGCACGATGCATATGTGTACCCCTAACGAATGAACATCAAAAGTATCCTTAGGTGTAAAAAAATTTTGTTGAATTTAGATGACATCGTCTTATGCAAATCAACAAATCAAAGTCAAAGTGATTTCCACACCAATAACGTCCAAAACTAAGTAGCGCATTTTCAAATATCAAGGACGTGCAAACCCATTTTAAATTCTCCAACCAAACTCCCTCATATATATATTCTTTTAGAGGTAATCTAAATTCTCAAACTTTGGAGAATTGGTGCAAAAACCTAAATGGCCCATAATATGCATGAATTTCTTTTTATTGCCTTTCAATTTTTTGGGCTCTTTTAACCTCTTTGGACCCCGGATAATAAAATTCCTCCATTTTTTAGGTCCAATTTAACGGTGGCTTTTGCGCAAAGGATAGATAATTACCTTTCGCAGCCCCTCCCCGTTATCAAACAAAGCACACAAACTTACAAAACGGTTTTTATATGCACAATTTCCTTATCAAAAATTTATCGCGCTTGGTTCGTTTTAAGGACAGGATTGAAGTGAAAACACCCAACCAACATGTGATAAGACAAGCACAATAATCAAACAAATCCGTGCATGTGTGCAATAAAGGAAACATGAGTCAAACATGTAGGAAGTAACACTTAATTACATCTTAATGACTCCAAACATTATAAAGCACATGGATGAATTGACCTATTGTCTCAAAACACTATCAAATAGTCACATGAAAATGGAATGATGTTGTGACTCGGTCATTCAAAGTGTTCATCCATAAACGGTGCAACAAAAAAAATCTTTTTGTATTTTTCAAAATTTTTCAAAAAAATATATACAAAAAGTACATGTCACAACGCTAGCAAAAATATATCAAAAAGCATAACTAGCGTATGACAAACATGCAAACACAATCATCTATATAATATGGCAAGAGAAGAATCATGTGCAAGCAAACGGGAATCAACTTGTCTAAAATCTAGTTCCACCAAAAGAGATTTCCTAACCCAAATGGATGAAACACGTCGACAAGGGGTTTTGGGAACCAACAAAATACTAGACTTCGAATTCCTAGGACCTCTTCCAAGATCAAAACAAAATCGCCTAAGGTGACCATTCCTACCACAATATGAGCATGTGTAAACGGGTGGGATGACACCGAAAGTGTGATCTTTTCTAACGTCCTTGGAATTAGTTGACCCTCTAAAACAAATAATGGTTTTGGCTTTAGCATTAGAAGCATGAGAACACGATGAGCCATTACCATCACTATCAAACCTACTTGAGTCTGTCAAATCATTTTTTAACTTCAAAATTTTTGACTCAAGCAAAGAATTAGACTCTTCCAAATTAAGGGATGCCTTCTTCAAATTATCAATTAAACTTAACAGTTTATCACGCTCCCCCTCAATTAAAACAAACTTATTCCTAAGAGTCTTTTCGCGTGCCGTAAAATCATCGATTAATTTTTTATCCTCGACGGCACAAACGGGAACTCTAGAATTTTTTAAGTCCTCCAATTCCTTCTCTAAAACTAGGACTCTCTCATCACTCTTCTTTTTGGCAATTTTTAAAGAATCAAAATCAGTACACAAATTACCAAAGTGCTCATGACAAATATCACTTTGAGTTTGAAACTCTTGCAAATATTCAATCTTACTTTTAAAGAGAGAATTTTCTTTTTCCAAAACTTTAATTCTTTTGCAAAGTTTCAAATTCAAACTTTTTAATTTTTCAGCACGGTCGTGAACTTTTTCAAAAATAGGCTCCTCATTAAATGGGCGTTCCATTGAAAAATTGCGATTTTTCACAAAACTGATTTTTCAAAAAAAAATCACTATCACACGATTTTGCGGAAAAAAGGAATACGCAATAAATTAGCGTAACCTGCTCTGATACCAATTTGAGAATGCGTGATATTGAAAAACTTCGCAGATTTCTAATTTAGCACACTTATTAAATTTTAGCCCCTAAACATGCATCTAAGGTGCGTGTGTGTGTCAACCCATAACCAAATAAATCATGTGACACCAAGTTTAAGGAAAAATCCCCGCAGGGCAAAACCTTTTATTTCACTATAAAGCGTAAATCGCAACTTACAAGATTTACAATGAAATACAACAATGAATCCACACGCAGCGAACCCACATGAACCTCAGTTCAATCAACAAAGGAAGAACCGCAGCACTCCTCAATGACACGCAGCCATAAAACTTTGTAAAGACTCCCTCAGCAATGACACGCAGCCCTCGGTTGCAAAGATCTCTCCACAAAGGTTTGAAAAAACTAAAAAGTTGTGTTCTTGGGTTACCAAAAGATTCACAAAGGTTTGGCAATTGTGTGAATCAAAACATGAGTCTTGGGACTCAAAAATATGAAGACTAGAGGTATTTGGACTCTCAAAAACGTCTTCTAAAGTCTTGCAAAACAACTCCCCCGAAGTTGGTATTTATAGGAAAAAATATGAAGAATCCCGCTTTGTTAAAACTCTTAAAAACTTATCAGCGTACAGGTACACCGAACCCCATCTGGGGTACACCGAACCGGTTTGGTGTTCCCATTCTGGTATGAGGTTAAAAAAAAACAGCATTCTTCAAGGAATTTTCTCCAACTTCAAAAGGTCATAACTTCTTCACCGTAGCTCGGATTGAGGTGCCGTTTCTTCCAGTATCTTCGTTGCGGCGAGCTCTTCAACTTTCCAGTTGACCAGACCTCCTAACTATGGATGTGAAATTACGAAAATGCCCTTGAACTTCCCTATCAATCCTTTTTTCACTGTTTTGACTTCCCTTGCGTACCACTTGCATTAAGTCCCTAAAATCGTGGAACGTGAAGTCGTTGAGGCATATGTAGGACACATTAATGGAGATGTTGAATGCTTGATTCCCGGAATTCGGATAGAGGCCGTCATGTGCGATCTTGAGGTGACGTGCCAAATGTAGCGACGTACGACATACATAAATGAAACATATTGGACATAAGAAAAATGTCCTTACAGACTTGAACCCTGATGATTACTCGGGACACATTGCCAAAAAGGCCTCAAATTTAATGTAGTTCGATAACAAGCAAGGGTGGGGTTTAATTTAATACCGCATTTTTACTTGCATATTTAAGATTTAATTAATTCGATAATTAAATTGTTTTATTTTAAATTACGCGAGAGAAGTAATTTAATTTAATTGAATAATAATGTGATTGTTAAATATTAATCGAGAGTGAAATAGTCATTAATATTATGGATGATATTTACTTAGTAAATAGTAAATGGTTGATGATTATAATTACGTCATGGCGAGTGATATGGGCGTAATTGGAATTTATTTCAACCGGGAGTGGGTGTAGACTAACTTGGGGGCGAGATGGAATATTTATTTAAAATGAATCGGATGATGATTTTGAGGTCAAGGATTAGTCTAAAAGGGTCGAATTAGTTAAAATAGTATACCCGAGGATGTCAATTGAGTCACGGGTCCAATTTTAGACTAAACCGGGACCATATATAGGTATCTTGGTAATTTTATAATATGGGGTAAAGAGATCTATGAATTTTGGAGCATTATATCAGATGTTAAATAGAAGGAGCTAAGGTTAGAAACACCAAGAATAAAGAGGTTTCCTTAGAGAAGTAGGAGATACCATTCTTAAAGCTTTTGGGAGAGTTCTTGAAGAATCAAGGTGTGTTGTTACACCCCAAACATCTTGGGAAGGAAGATTGGAGGAGAAAATAATCAAACCCAACATCAAGACAAGAAATAAGATCCTACAGTAATAAGGCAAGTGTTTATTGCAAATCAATATGAAGTTATAATACCCATGTGACTAGGGTTTCATTTATATTGATAAATTTCATATTCTTGGAAGAAAAGAATAATTTTAATACATGTTTCGATAGAGATTGTATGTAGAATGATTTGAAATGAGTATAAGATAATAAATTAGAGATTTTATGTTATTATTTATGAATTAAATCTAGTTTTTTGATGTATTGTGGTGAAAGAACATAAAACCTAGGGTTTTTGAGGATCAGATGATTAAATCCATTCTTAAATATTATTCGAAATGTTTTAATGAAAAGAGTATGTTAGAAAATGTTCTATTACATATTAGAAACTATTCTAATGGTGAAAAATGCATCTACGAAACGAAGAAGACAAAGTTCAGAGGGGCGAAACGGTTCGGTTCCTAGAAAAATGTAAAATATCCCCTTTTGCCTAGAACTCCTAAATTGTTGTCAGGAAAACTTTTGAGAGATTGTTGGAATATAATGAGGGATTTTATATTGCAGTAGGCCATGATAGGGTTATTGGAGTTTATCCGTATCGAGAGAATTAAGACCATGACTAAACGAGATTTAATGACAAAGTAATTAATTCACGAGAATGAGAATGTAATTACGAGAAAGCGTGAGTGAGCTTGTGGCATGAACCAGTAGGGCAAGGAAGACTTAGGTACCTAAATAAAGTAAGGGGTAACTAGGAACCTTAGAGTAGAGAATAATATACTAATAATATGATAGTGAGTTAAATCGTAAAATAATCAGTACGGGGAGTATGTGAGTGAATTATACTACGCACGAACGGCGATAATTAGGTTGTGTAAACACCTACTGATATGTATAAATATATAGGTTGTGTGTGTACCTATATGATTGATGTTACGAGCGAGCATACCTACGCTGCTTGCTATCACCAGAGGTTCTCGCATCGTGGGCGATCCCACCTTGACGATTCTAATGAGGTCTGGATTGGTGCCCCATAACATAGAACTTAGGGTGGCTCTCTATTTGACGTGTATTAATGATACTGGTGTCTCATTTGGCTACGTTAGGTATGTGCATATCCCAAAGGCTTAGAACTATGTTCACCTCCATCATTTGATATTTGATTTTAGGTTCGAGGAGACATGTCGAACCAATAGTCCCCATTTTGTACGGGTGGTATGGGGACTTAGAGATGTGAATAGTCTAGGTAGTTACTTATGTCTAGTTTGCTTGGGTAGTACAACTAGGTAGGCTAAGTAGACAACTTTAGGTGTGCACAATAGTTGAGAGGTGAGGAAACTCAAGAGATTGTACGTGAACCTAACATGTGTAATCAATAATCGAACTTTGAACTATGATAAACTCTTGCTAAATATTTTCGAAATATTTTGAGTACTAACTCTTGCTATAAAAATATTTTCAAAACCTTTTAGGTCTCCAGCCATAGGGACACTATACTTGATATTATATTCCAGGGGCACGCAGCTGTAGCACAGGTGGATGCTTGCAGGAGTTTTGATTAGACGCTTCATTTCCTAGTGTAGGATCTACTGGGAGGACTTTAGTATTACAGTTTTCATTTGGGCATGTTGCTCCATTCAGATCTTATTCAGTTATTTTTATGTTGGATTTATTTAGTTTGGTATAGCCGATGGTTTATTCGGCAATACTTCATTTAGTTATATCTTGTCATGGATTAGACTCTATATTGTTTTTTTTTTAGTTTTCCACATGTTGTTATCTGTTTAATGAAAGATAAAATTAACGCCGATTTAATTAACTAATAGGTGATTAGTAATTAATTTGGTTTTCGACAGTGGTGCTAAGAATGAACCAATTTGGAAATCCTGATTTAATTTCATAAAGGTCTGAGCACCCGGTATTTATTTAGGCTGGCTGTCACTGATAGTACCAGAGCATCAAGTTTAGAGTCCATACGATCTGTATGGCTTACTACGATTTCAGCGTATCTTTCTTTTGATTTAGAGCCCTATTATTAGGACTGTTGCTTTTATCTTGATGTATATGAGATTTACGTACTTATGCAGTTTTATTTGTATTGACTATGAACTCACACAAATTCAATTTATTTTCCGATGCCACTGAGAAGAGAGCTAGTGGAGAGGGTAAAAGCAAGAGAGTTTGAGGGAGGCTCGAGAGGAGCCACATGTACCACCAACAGAAGATATGATTTCGAATGTCCAGGTGGCCGAGATAGTGGACTAGGCGGTCAATGCAGCCATGACAGCTATGGAAGCTCATTTTCCTCAGCCCCAGTCCCAACCGCCAGTGGAACCGAAGATTCAGGCCCAGCTAGGGCCATCTACTTGGCAGAGAGTCACGAAGAACTTCCAGAAGGGCTACCCGCCTAACTTCTAGGGTAGCACTGATGTAATGATGGCATGCTAATAGAAGAAGAATATTCAACACTATCTACATATGGTGGAGTGTAATGTGGTGCAAAAGCAGATATTAGCTACTTTTAGAGTAGTCAGAGCAGCCTTACAGTGGTGGGAGTCTATGACCACTACTGAGGAGAGAGATTTGATAACCATTTTAGAATTTTGGTTATGGTTCTATCACAAGTAATTTTCGCCTATAGTTGAGTCATAGATGTGAAAGAAATTTGGGTAATTGATAGAGGTTTATCGCTCGATAGCTGATTATGAGGAGGATTTCACCCGTTTGTACAACTTTGTGCCAGATGAGGTGAGCAACGAGGAGAGGAAGAAAGTTAAGTTCATGGATGATTTGGCATGGAAGATTAGGCAAGACTTGATTGGTAATCATGCGTTGGTGACATACACTGATGCTATCAATACCGAACTTATTCACTGTCAAGATCATCGCTTTCATGTGAAGGGGAGCAAGGCCGGTGTAGAGTCGATCCAGCATGGCAAGGTAAATCGGGGTGGTGCTAGTGGAGCACTATAATTGCAACAGGGAGGCCGTTAGCAAGGGAAAGATTCCCGATGAGGGGATTAGGCCAAGAGGTTCAAGACTGGGGGATATCGGCCTGATGGGGGATATATATATAGGGCCAGAAGGGTCCCCAGTAACTACAGTTTTTACAGGGTCGGTAGGGCTAAGGGAACAGGGGATGCCAATAGGGTCGAGGTCAGTAGGGCCAGCAGTGTCAGGGCCACCAGGGCTAGAGACAGATAATGTTCCCGGGGCAGTGCTTCATATGTGGCTAGTAGGGTCACAAGAGGAAGGATTGCCCATAGTAGGGAGGAGCACAACAATAGGGATAATAGGCTCTGCTACCTCCTATAGAACCTGCACCACCCTATAGCACCTGTACCACCCTACGTATAGAAATTACCAAGAATGGGAGTTCAAGAGGCGGCTTGTAGGATTAGGCACCCCCCATGCACTAACACCACCAAAATCGAGCTCTCTTTGGGGTATCGTACGGACCCACGAACTATGCAGACTTTGATTTCGCGAAGACGGATACGTAGGCGCAACCACGTTGCTCAAGTCTAAAACGAGCTCGACATGATGCCTCCTCAAATATGCACTCACATCTTACACATGGGATTGAGGGTAGTATTCTATTTTATACTAGGGCGTCACGCTATTTTATTAAGACAAAATTTGCTATCATTTTTTATTTATTAGAGACAATCGATAGTATCCTTTTGTTTGTACAATCACCGATGGGTAGTGGTTCGCTGATACACTCGATTTATAGAGGAGTCGATATCATTATAGGGAGACTGAGATTAGCTGTAGACCTTCTTGTATTAGATATGGAGGGTTACGATGTGATTTTGGGTATGGATTGGTTGGAAGGATATAGAGAGATGGTAGATTGCTATTAAAGGACCACTGTGTTTGCCATTTTGGGACAAGAGATGTTCCTTGTGGTGATGACTCTTCTTAAGGGAGGGTCATGCACACACTTATATTATATTGAGGAGGAGACCTCAAAGGACATATTTATACTGTTAGACTCGATTCCTGTTGTGAGGGAATTAGAGGACATATTTTAGGAAATATAAGTGTACCACCCAGTCATGAGATTTAGTTTATTATAGATCGAGCAACTAGTTTGAGATTGATTTCACAAGAACCTTACCGTATGGCCCCTTCAGAGATGTGTGAGTTGACAAAGCAGATTTAGTAGCTCTTGGGTCAGGGTTTTATTCGATGGATCACATTGTCGTGGGGTGCAACAATATTATTTGTGAAGAAGGGGGATGGTTCGCTTCGCTCTTGTGTTAATTATAGGGAGCTGACACAAGGTCACGATATGGGATAAGTATTCATTATCGAGGATTGATGACCATTTTGACCAGTTGCAATGAGCGACGAAGTTCTTCAAAATTGATTTAAGATTTGGGTATCATAAGTTGCGCATTCAAGAGGAGGACATTTCTAGGACCACTTTTCTATCACGGTATGGATCGCGAGTTTAGGGTGATACCGTTTGGTCTCACCAATGCGCCGACAGTGCTCATGGATCTCATGAGCAAGGTATTCAGGGAGTTCTTAAAACAGTTCATGATTGTGTTTATATATGATATTACGGATTATTCTCGCACCAAGGATGAGCACGCAAAGCATATATATATGGTTCTGTGGACTCTATGGGATCATTAGTTATATGCCAAATTCAGAAAGTGTGTATTTTGGCTTTGAGAGGTGCAGTTTCTAGGCCACATCGTGTCCGATAGGGGCATCAGTGTTGAGCCGAGCAAGGTATCGACGGTGAGGGAGTGGGGACAGCCCATGACACCGATCGAGATTTATAACTTTTTGGGGTTATCCGGGTATTATCGTCGCTTCATCATAGGGTTCTCGAAGATTGAGGGTTTGTTGATGAACTCGCAAAGGAGTACCATTTGTGTGGAGAGATCATTGTCAGTTAGAATTTGATGAGCTAAAGGACAAGTTGACATCATCACCCATACTTACTTTACCTAGGGGAGGATTGGAGTACCGGGTGTATACCGATGCATCCTTGCAGGGACTTGGGGGTGTATTACAGCAGGAGGAGAGGGCTATAGCTTATGCATCCTGAAAACTTAAGCCACATGAGAGTAAATACCCCACCCATGACCTTGAGTTAGCAACGATCATTTTTGCTTTGAGGATATAGAGACATTATCTTCTAGGGGAGCAGTTTACTTTATTCACGGATCACAAGTCACTTCAGTATCTCTTCGCGTAGAAGGATATGAACATGAGGCGGAGGTGATGAATAAAGTTCGTGAAGGATTACAGTTTGATATACAGGATCACCCTAATAAGGATAATGTGGTGGCAAACGTATTGAGTCGACAACCTATGGGGGAGATAACAGAGGTCTGGAAGGCTAAGTGGAGTGAGCTTCGACACGATGACGAGATCGCCGGAGCGTGCAATGAAGTTTTATTTATCACTCCCGAGATTATGATGTGGGTAGTCAAAAAACAGGTAGATGATCAGTTCTGTCAGGATAGGGTACGACAATTTTTAGCCGAGAGCATAGAGTCTTACTCGATCAGGTCAAAGGGAGGCCTACGTTTTAACGGGAGACTTGTAGTGCCAAATGATGAGGATTTGAGATATGCCGTTATGACATAATCTCATGGTTTGAGGTTTTCAGTACATCCCAATGGGAATAAGATGTACCAGGATACGAGGAGACATTACTCTTGTTGGGTATAAAGTGAGACATAACAGAGTTTGTCTCGAAGTGTGCTACCTGTTAACTAGTAAAATTTGACCATCACCGACCTTCAGGCATGCTACAACCACTTGAGGTTCCCGTGTGGAAGTGGAAAAGAATTTTGATGGACTTTATTACTGGGTTACTAGCATCGTAGAAGTTTCATGATTCAATTTGGATGATAGTGGATTGGCTGACACCGATTATGAGACGAGTCAGTATGCGCAGCTGTTCATCACTGAGATAGTGAAGCTACATGGGGTACTGATTAACATTGTGTTTAATAGGATAATATCTTTGTGTCTCACATCTTGCAGAGATTTGAGGAGGCTGTAGGCATAGACTTGCGGTTGAGTACTGGTTATCATTCACAGACAGATGGGCAGACTGAGAGTGTTAATCATATACTGGAGGACATGTTACGGATGTGCATTGTAGATTTTGGGGAGGTTGGGAGTGATACCTTCCATTTGTAGAGTTTGCGTATAACAAATCATACCAATTTACCATCAGGATGGCACCATTTGAGGCACTTTATGGGAGACTTTTTCATTCGCCCTCTTACTGGTTAGAGGTGGGTGAAAACAAGTTATTGGGGCCAGATATGATACAAGAGATGACTATCAAGATTGAGCTTATTCGGGGACATATGCAGATAGATCAAGAAGGCAAAAGAGTTAGGCTTATGCCGATCAGAGACACGTTGATTTAGAGGTTGGCGACTAGGTATTGGTACGTGTGTCTCCCATGAAGGGAGTCATAAGATTTGGCAAGAAGGGGAAGTTAGCACCGAGGTATGTGGGACCTTTCCTTATTATTGAGAGAGCAGGACGAGTAGCATGCATATTAGGTTTATCGAAGCATCTCCAACAAATACACGATGTGTTCCACATGGCATCGCTGAAGAAGTACAGGAGGAGTGAGTGAGCTTTTTGGCACATCCCCTTTGAGGAGATTGATTTGAAGCCAGTCGTCTCATATGAGGAGATACCCATGTCTATTCTAGATAGTAGTGAGCGAAATCTATGAGCGAAATCTACGATATAAGGTGGTACCTCTAGTCAAAGTTTAGTGGGGTCACCACAGTGTTGACGAGTCTACTTGGAACCGGGAGGATGAAATGAGAGAGTAGTATCCAAAGTCGTTTACCATAGGTATGACCTAATTTCGGGAACAAAATTTCTTTGTAAGGGGGAAGTATGTAATACCCCGTATTTTTTTGCATATTTGAGTTTTAATTAATTCGATAATTAAATTATTTTATTTTAAATTATGAGAGAGAAGTAATTCAATTGAATTGAATAATAATGTGATTATTAAATATTAATCGAGAGTGAAATAGTGATTATTATTGTGAATGATATTTACTGAGAAAATAGTAAATGATTGATGATTGGAAATTACGTCATAGCGAGCGATATGGGGGTAATTGGAATTTATCTCAACCGAGAGTCGCGTGTAGACTAACTTGGGGTCGAGATGGAATATTTATTTAGAATGACTCAAATGATGATTTTGAGGTCACGAATGAGTCTGGAAGGCTCGAATTAGTCAAAATAGTATACCCGGAGATGTCAATTGAGTCACGGGTCAATTTTAGACTAAACCGGGACCATATAAGGGTACCTTGGTCATTTTATAATATCGGGTAAAGAGACCCACGAATTTGGAGCCTTATATCAGATGTCAAATAGAAGGATCTAGGTTTAGAAACACAAAGAACAAAGAGGATTCCTTAGAGAAGGAGGAGAGACCATTCTTAGAGCTTTTGGGAGAGTTCTTGAAGAATCAAAGTGTGTTTTTGCACCACAAACATCTTAGGAAGGAAGATTGGAGAAGAAAACTATCAAACACAACATCAAGCTATGAAATCAGACCCTATAGTATTAAGGCAAGTGTTTTTGCAAATTAGTATGAAGTTATGATACCCATGTGACTAGGATTTCATTTATATTGATAAATTTGATGTTCTTGGAAGAAAAGTATAATTTTAATACATGTTTGGGTAAAGATTGCATGTAGAATGATTTGATATCAGTATAGGATAGTAAATTAGAGGTTTTGTGTTATTATCCATGAATTAAATCTGGGTTTTTGATGTATTATGATGAAAGAACGTAAAACTTAGGGTTTTTGAGGATTAGATGATTAAACCCATTCTTGAATGTTATTCACAATATTTTAATGAAAAAATAACATTAGAAACTGTCCTAATACATGTGAGAAGTATTTGGGACAATTGTTTTGGCGTTTGGTGGAGAAACATGGAAGTTATAGGTGTATTAATGGTGAAAAATGCATCTGCAAAATGAAGAAGACGAAGTTCAGAGGGGCGAATCGGTTCGGTTCCCAAAAAAATGTAAAATCTCCCTTTTTGCCTAGAACTCCTAAATTGTTGTCGGGAAAACTTTTGAGAGATTGTTAGAATATAATGAGGGATCTTTTATATTGCAGTAGACCATGATATGGTTATGGGAGTTTAGCCGTATCGAGAGAATTAAGACGATGATTAAACGGGATTTAATGACCAAGTAATTAATTCGCGAGAATGAGAATGTAATTACAAGAAAGCGTGAGTGAGCTTATGGCATGAACTAGTTGGGAAGGGAAGACTTAGCTATCGAAATAAAGTAATGGGTAACTGGGACCCTTAGAGTAGAAAATTATACATGAATAATACGATAGTGATTTGAATCGTAAAATAATAAGTACGGGGAGTATTTGAGTGAATTATACTATGTACGAACGATGATAATTTAGTTGTGTGAACATCTATTGAATATGTATATATATAGGTTGTGTGTTTAATATGATTGATGTAATGAGTTAGCATACCTGCGCTCCTTGCTATCAATGGAGATTCTCGCATAGTGGGGGATTCCACCTTTATGATTCTAGTGAGGTCTGGATTGTTGCCCCAGAACATAGAACTTAGCCGGCTCGCTATGTGACGTGTATTAGTGAGACCGAGGTGTCGTTTGGGTACATTAGGTATGTGTGTAGCCTAAAGTCTTAGATCTATGTTCGCCTCCATCGTTTAATATTTGATTTTGGGTTCGAGTAGACGTGTCAAACATATAATCCCCATTTAGTACGAGAGGTACTTGGGCTGATAGCAGAGTATGCCTATTGTTTCATGGTGGTCCTATTGAGAGACACCGTATATATATATATATATATATATATATATATACACACACACACACACACATACATGATTGTTATTATTTTACTTATATGTGGCAGTACACTAATAGATAATGTATATCTAAAGATTTGATTAAGTAGTGAAACTTAATTAATTGAATACATGCGAAAATAAATGAAATGTTAATTTCAACTCTTAACATACGAGAAATGTTAATTCGGATAGCATACTGTATGGGCGGTACGGGAACTTAGAGATGTGAACAGTCCGAATAGTTACTGATCTCTAGTTAGCTTGGGTAGTACAGCTAGGTAGACTAAGTATAGAATGTTAGGCGTGCACAATAGTTGAGGGGTGAGGAAACTTAGTGTACGTGAACCTAACATATGTAATCAATAACCAAACTTTCAACTGTGATAAACTCTTGCTAAATATTTTTGAAATGTTTTGAGTAGTAACTCTTGCTATAAAAATATTTTCAAAACTTTATAGGTGTCCAGCCATAGGGACGCCAGACTTGATATTCTGTTCCAGGGACATGCAGTTGCAGCACAGGTGGATCCTTGCAGGAGTTTTAACTAGACACTTCATTTCCTTATTTCCTAGTGTATGATCTATTGGGATCACTTCAGTATTACATTTTTCATTTGGAAATGTTGCCCCATTTATATTTTATTCTGTTATTGTTATTTTGGACCTATTTAGTTTGGTTTTAGCCGATGGTTTATTCGGCAAGATTATTTCTAGCTATATCTTGTGATGTATTAGACTCTATATTGGTGTATCATTTTAATTTGGTTTTCCACATGTTATTATATATTAATGAAAGATAAAATTGACACCGGTTTAATTAACTAATAGATTAATAGTAATTAATTTAGTTTTCGACAGTGATGCTAAGAATGAACTAATTTGGAAATCGTGATTTAATTTAATAAAGGACTGATCACCCGATATTTAATTAGGCGGGGTATCACATTTAACCAATGGATGCGAAATTAAAATTTTCCTTAGTTTGCTAAAGAAAAGTGCGCGAGTGTAGAGAGTGTGAAAAAGTGGGGAAATTCTACTTTAGGGTTTAAAGGTGAACCCTTTTTTTTTGGCATTTTTTGGTTTTATGGAATTATGTTTTGTGCATATAAATAATAAAAAGGAGATTAGTTGGGGTAAAAAAGTGAAATAGAGCTAAAATATACCGAGTGTGAAGAAAAACGTAATAAATGTAATAATTAAATCAAATGTAAAAAGTAAAGGGTAGGCCTCTAATAGAACTTTGCAACGATTTTGAGGTAGGGTAGGCTGATTTTTATAGTGGTTGAATGTTTGTGAAGTAATGGTAAAATATGTGGCAAAAGTGGGGTGAATGTGATGTAAGAAAACTGGGTGAATGTTTAGAAAATGGAATTTTTAGGATGACGACGCAGTGATTTTGAGGCAGAGAACGTTTCGAATTCTGAAAACGGACCCCAGGAAATGAGGTCATGAACCCCTTAAATAGCAAAAGCTAGGGTTAGGGGGTCTAGCAATCATCATAGTCCCTGGCCTTCCTATCAGCATACCCATGGCTTGATGGTGAAGTAAAGTACCCCTCTTCCTATAGGCAGAGGGGCTGGGTGCCTATAGGCTGTGCAAAGAGGACCTTTTTTAAAAATAACGGCATAAAATGCGAAACCTAATACCAAATCGCATAAGGCTAGGTCCATTGGAAAGGGTATTCAGATCCCTATGAAAATTGATGAGGCCACACTTGGGCTCAATGGTTGAATAAAGTCAAACGAAACTCGAAAACATCCATTGGCCTCTAAACAGGGGTTCTCGAAGTAAAAAGGAAAGTATACGCAAACTATAAGGACAATTCAAACACGGTAACAAATGCTCGAGTTGGAGGGTTAAAAAAGTCAACCGAAGCTCAGAAGCATCCAATAGTCTCTATGTCAAGGTTTGAAGTAAATTGATAAGTACGCACGAATCGTAAGGCCAACTCATGCATAATATAAATTGTTGGAAAGGATATTTAGAGCCCAATCAAAGCAAAATGATCTACACTCAAGTTGAAGAGTTGACAAAATTCAAATGGAGCTCAAAATCATCTTGTAGTCTCTAGGTAAAGATTTGGCGTCTTGCGTTGAAAGAAAAATATAAGGGGCCTAATGTGGTATTTGGATGGTACTAGTATGGAGTATGTACAGAGCCACAAGCAGAGTTCATCGAAAGATAGACACCTCATATAAGGCTACATGTTTTGAGGGTAAAGTCTTGATGGATATGACTTAAGGAGCATCGGTTACCAATTTAGCAGGTCGACGCTTCTAAGAGGGTAGCGACTAAGTTAAAAGGGTCAAGGACGATTCGGTAGACCTAGGCCAATTATGCATATCTAAAGAGTGAAAATAACTAATTCAAATGGCCGTGGCCAATTTTTTAGACTTGGGTCAATTTTGTGCACCTAAAGAGTGAAAGCGGCCAATTCAGAGGGTCTAGGCCAATTCTACGAACCTAAAGAGTGAAGGCAATCGATTATAAGGTTCGAGACCAATTTTTTGGGTCTTGGTCAATTCTGCAAACCTTAAAAAGTTAAAGCGATCAATTCAGAGGGTCGAGGCAAATTCGACTAGGTCAATTCTGTAAACCTTAATGATTAGAAGCAATCGATTTCCGAGAGCCAAGGCCAATTATGCGGGCCTAAGTCAATTCTGCAGACCTTAAAGAGTGAAAGCGATTAATGAAGAGGGTCGAGGCCAATTATGCAGACCTTCAAAAGTGGAAGCGACCAATTCGGAGGGCCGAGGCCAATTTTACAGATCATAAAGAGTGAAAGCGACTGATTCAGAGGGTCGAGGTAAATTATGCGAACCTAAGCTAATTTTACGAACCTTAAAGAGTGGAAAGCTTTGATAAATGTAGCCAATAGCTTGTGGTTAAGATGGATGATTTATTTTTATTCTTATCCTACTGGGGAGTATGTTGGTGATGATAATTTTGTGAAGGCTGGCGCCTTTTGATTAGCTAATTCGTGAAAATTTTGTGGTTTTAGGGATTTTTGTAAAAGTTTGGGCAATTTTTTAACTGTTTTGGATTTTTTTCTGACAAAATCTGGAGGGACTGCTAATGGGCATGGCAGAGGTGTGCCTAATTTACATGCACTTTAATTTCTCACTGCGTTTTTATTTATTGAATCTATAAGAAAGAACTTAAAAATATGCATTTTTTTGAAAATTCTTTTCTAGGAAGGAACACTCGGGAAAACCTTTGCAAACAGGTTGTTTTGGTAAAGAAGTATTTATTGGAAAGATGAACAAAAATGGAAAGGTAAAACTGAATGATGTCGGACCCTCTATGATTATGAGGTGGATGTATCGTCATCAGAGTCCGCATGCTACCATATTAGCAAAGAAATTGAATGGTGATTCATCTTAAATATATCATATTGATTCCCTTAATTTTGGTTATTTTACTGTTCATTGTGGTGTAATTAGACGGATTTATCTCAAATTCATGCTACTTACCCTTTTCGGCAAGTATTTCTTGTTTTGTTTATTCTCTCTTATTTTACAAGTATTTTGTGCAAGTGAATGCGAGAGGGAAATCGAAATAAATAAAGAAAAGAAGGAAAGGATACCCAAGGGCATTCAAGTAATTTTTCAGCCTTGCGGAGCCAAAAGGAAAGTTGAAGAGTTTAAAGCTGTGAGCATACTAGAAGAAACGAAACCTAAATTTGAGCTACGGTTAAGAAGTTACACGTGTTTGAAGTTGAGAAAATATCCAGTGGTAAAAGAGTAAAATTCAACTCATGTAAATCATTTCGGATCAAAGGTGAACCAGTTCATTGGGGCAAACTAGTCTGGGGTTAAGGAGACGGGTTCAAATGGCCAATCGAGCAAATTTTACTTTTATCCTGATTTTTTATCGAAAGTTGTATTAGTTTTAAACTCTTATAAAAATGGCCCATTGAGTTGTAACATATTATTAGACTTAGTTTAGTTTAGTTTTAACCTGGTTTTTACATACTTTTAGAGAGAGGAAGGAGGCTTGAAAGAAGAGGAACAAGAAGTTTACATTATTGTCTTATTTTTGTACTTATTCTCAATACAAGTATTTCTTCTTCTTTATTCTTTTCAAAATTGCATCTTTAGGTTATAATTATTCTTTCTTCTGATTTTGTGATTGATTATATGTTTTCTTGCGTTGTATATATCATCATGCTTTCATGCAACGCAAAAATTACGTGCAAAGTTGATTATTCCAAATTGAGCTAAGTTTTTTCGAGGGTTGGGGTATATGAACCAAACCTATGTCTTATGGATGAATATAAAATTGGATAAAATTAAACAAATAATTAGAAGATTTGATACTTTGTCGGAACAAGTATTGTAGACCTTTTAACTTCATTTACCGTAGGTAACGGAGTATTTTAGGTTGTAATACGTGTGTGAATTTTTTTTTCTTTCACGTTAATTTTTTTTTAACTAGGTATTGTGCGGAGTTAAATCCTCTTATATTTAGTCCTTGAATAATTTTAAGATTTTCTCTTGGTTATATATTTAATTCTTAAACGTTTTATATTCAACATAATTACCTACGGTTCACGGGAGTATATTCCATCCCCATTTTCTCATATAGTTTATTTCTAAAAGTAAAAAATTTAGTCTCCCTTTCATAAGTTAAATTGCATTCATTAGTTAGTTTCATTAATTCGTAGGATTTTGCATACACAATTTCATCACATTTTATTAATTCCTTAGTGAGTCCATAGTTAAGTTCTAGTCTCCTTTCCATAGTTGTCATCTTGATCATCATCATATTCTCTGCGTTCGACACCCGACTTATCGGGGTAGTACTTGAACGACTGACTTACACTTGAGATGTATATACACGCATTGCACACACTTTTTTATTCGCATCAACTTTTTGTCATCGTTGCCGGAGAGTAGGTATAGACTCTATGTTAGGTCGAATTAACTTAAGAATTTTACCCTAATTCATAAAAAGTAAAAAAAATCGTAAAACCAAAATTTTTAAAAAAATCAATGTATAAAAAAAATCAGAAAAAAATAAAATAAGAAATTCTCTTAAGGCTTTAAATGCAAAATACTCAGCCCAATCCAAATCCTAGGCCTATAATTGAACTCCTGCTCTATAGAAAAAACACTTCAAACGCACCAAATTTTTGGATACAACCTCCTACACCGAGTATTAACACCACGAGTAAAATGCCTAGGAGCTCTGGTGAGGAGAATGATTTTATAAGTGTGAGTGCGATGTCTGATAACGCTAGTTTTTGAATGGGAGTGGGAGTCATGCCATGTCCCCCCATAAGAGAACTCTTATACCCAGAGCGAACCGTCACTTCAAGATGCATTATATTTCCGTATAATACGGGCAATTCCAATTTAGGAATATAATGATTCAGATTCTCCTAACTTTTCACGGTATGGAGTCGGAGAAGACTTATCTCCACATTAGAGAGTTAGAGGATGCGTACGAGACGTTTGATGATAGATCTTGCACCCAAAACATAGTACGGATCAAGCTTTTCCAATTTTCTCTTAAGGAAAAGGCCAAGACTTGGCTTTGGTTACACCGAACGTGATAGGTACATGGAGGGATATGCAGGCTAAGTTTCTCTAAAACTTTTGTCCCGCACATAGCTCCAATTCTAATAGGGCTCAAATTCATACCTTTAGGCTAAACGAAAATGATCCCTTTGATAAATATTGGTAGAGGCTCAACGAGTTAATTAACATGTGCCTACACCTCAGTTTTAAGAAGTGAAGACTCATCTCCTACTTCCATCATGGTCTATGTTTACGTTCCAAGCAGCTCGTTGAGACTATGTTCCCGGGAGAGTTCTTCAGGTTAGATGTGAACGATGCAAAGGCCCACTTTAAGTATGTCACAAAGACTACTCAAGCGTGGGAAATATAGGATCCGGACACCAAACCCAAAGCTAGAAACAGATATTCTACTCCTTCCTCGTTTGAAATCTATCAATTGGATAAGGAAGACGAGTTGAAGTTTTACATTAATCAAGTAGCCAAGAGATTAGAGGACGTAGTCGAAGCTAGGGGAGAGACGTATCCGTATCCACTCGAGCAATAAGGAGAATATGTTCACTATTTGTAAGGCGGGACATTTAACTAAACAATGTCAAATGATACCCACCTACAAAGTTATGCTCCAAGAGAAAGTTGAGGTGGTGGGAGCCTATAAGGGTAATTTTAATGCCCCACACGGTAATTACTAAAATCCCTCATGGAAAAACCATCCCGATTTTAGCTATGGGTAACCGAACGCAGCGATAAACCTGGTCCACTTATTTCCCACAAACCGCCACTGCTCCCACCTTACCAAGAAGAACCACCTATGCAAGCACCCCCCCACGCCTTATATAATCCCACAGCTAAAGAGTCTCGAGGACACTTTAGCCCAATTCGTGCCAACTCAATCAACGATAAATGCTCAAAATGAAAAAAAAATTGTCGACTTAAAGGTGTCGTTATCAAAGTTTCAATCTTCTCTAAGTGTCCAAGAGAAGGGCTAGTTTTCCGCCCAAAGCCAAAGACCTCCCTAAGGTCAAAATTGTGTTAGCTCTAATATCGACGAGAACAAAGAGCAGTGTTAAGAGGTTACCACTTTATGTTGTGGGAGAGTTATTGACTTATCACCTCCCCCACACGACGAGCAAAATGACAACGTGGTTTTGCCCAGCATGAAAGAGGCTAAAGATGCCCCTTGAATGAGGGTGATAAAGATGACATAGTTAGGCCTGAGGTGGTAGTGAATCCCTTTAATGCCGCTCATTACCCTCAATAATTGGTCCTTCATCCTAAAGGGGCCTCTTGTGATGATATCTTAACAGTGTTTATGTAAATGAAGCTTAATTTACCTTTTCTCGAGGCAATCAAGAAAATTATCGCAAATGCAAAGTTTCTTAAGGACTTTCTAATGACGAATGGTGTTCTTAGAACAAATGTAAGTTTAGTACTTTTGAACGACTTTCTGCTGAAGTATAAAGATCCGAGTGCACCTACCATTTCGTGAACCATTGAAGAGAGTAAAATTGAGAGATAATTATTAGATTTAGGGTTAAGTGTTAATATTCTTTCTTACTCCATCTACAAATAGATTGATTTAGGGGACCTTAAGCCCACAAAAAATACTCTTCAACTCGCGGATTGTTTTGTGAAGATACCTCGTAGGTTTGTTGAGGACGTGATCATCCAAGTCGACACTTTATACTTTTTGATAGATTTTGTGATTTGGGACATGAAGCCCTCCTCTCCCTCGAGCCATCATATTCCAATAATCCTTGGCCACCCATTCTTAGGTACGACTAATGATCTGATTAACATGCGAAGTAGGAAAATGCAACTCACATTCGAGAACATGGAACTCGAGAATAATATCTTCAACATCACCAAGTAAATAGGTGACGAGGACTAGTTACATGAGTTAGATCTTATAGAGGAGGTAGTGCAATAGCACTTTGAGAGTAATAAAACTAGGTATCCATTAGAGGAGTGTCTTATTACAATGAGTGAGAGAGATAGAGTGTACACCGATTTTGAGCAAGAGGTGATAGAGATGGGACATTTGTTAGATATGAGTGAGACGGGTGAAGAACTGTGAGATATTAACTGGGTCTCTCAATTTGAGGAGCTACCACTGAGGTAATCATGCACGGTTCCCTCCGATGAGAAATTTCCTACCCTCGAATTAAAAAATATTCCTTTGAATGTCAAAAATTCTTATTTAAGAGAGGATGAGACATATATTATTGTCATCTCCTTGAGCCTGAATAAAGAGCAAGAGGGAAATATTATGGACATTTTAAGGATGCACTGAAGTGCTTTTGGTTGGAGCATTGCATATTTGAAGGGTATAGGTCCCTTAATTTGTACTCATAAAATCCACCTAGAGGAGGACGTGAGAACCTCTAGGGACATGCGAGGGTGTTTGAACCCAATGATGAAAGATGACGTAAGAGTGGAAATTATAAAGTTATTAGATGCGAGCATCATCTATCCCATCTCGAAGAGTAAATGGGTGAGTCATATTCAAGTCATACCAAAGAAGTCAGGAATGATAGTGGTAAAAAATGCCAAGGGGGAACTTATCCCAAAATGTACCACTACTTATTCGTTTCCATTGACTACTGGAAGCTCAACGATGGCACTCAAAAAGACCATTTCCCTATGACGTTTATGGACCAAATGCTTGAGATAGTTGGGGCCGCTAGTTTTACTATTTTTTAAATGGTTATTTGGAGTATAACCAAATTAAGGAGGATGTTTTGGACCAAGAGAAGACTACGTTCACATGTCCTTTTGGCACATTTGCCTACGAACATATGCCATTTGGATTGTGGAATGTACCCACGATGTTTCAATGCTGCATGATTTATCTATTTAGTGACATGGATGAAAGTGGCCTTGAGGTGTTCATGGATGATTTTAGTGTCTTTGGTTCCTCCTTTAACCATTTCCTCGCTAATATTGAGAAGGTGTTAGCTCGATGTGGGGAAAAGAACTTGGAACTAAATTTAGAGAAGTGACATTTTATGGTTACTAAAGGAGTAGTTCTTGGCCACGTCATGTCATCCAAGGGTATAGAGGTCGATAAGGAAAAAACTAATGTTATTTCCGAAATTCCCTCACCTAAGTCACTAAAAGATGTGCTCTCATTCTTGGGCTACACGGTGTTTTATCGTAGGTTTATGAAGTATTTTAGAACCATCGCTAGACCCTTAAGTAACCTACTCGTGAAGGACGCCCCTTTTGAGTGGAGTGAATCATGCCAAGAAGCTTTCAAAAAATTAAAAAACATGCTAATCTCCGCTCCCATCATGCAAGATCCGGATTGGACCCTTCCATTTGAGCTTATGCATGATACAAATTATTATGCAATAGGGCTATTTTGAGGCAACAGAGAGATAAGAAAATTGACGTCATATACTATGCTAGCCGTACTTTAATCTGGCCTCAATTGAACTACTCCACTATGGAGAAAGAGTTGCTAACAGTAGTGTTTTCCCTTGACAAATTTCGTTCTTATCTTATCGGTTCACCCATAACATCATTTTTCGACCACACGGCTCTTAAATATCTTCTTTCAAAGAAAGATGCTAAACTACGCCTCATTAGGTTGACCTTACTACTCCAAGAATTTGACCTTTCCATTAAAGAAAAGGAAGAAGTAGAAATTGTCATAGACAATCATCTATCGAGGCTCTCATTCGACATACCTAAAGATCCTATACATAGATGAGTATTTTTCAGATGAACAATTATTTTCCACTTCCTCTCCCCCTGGTTTGCGAACATTGTTAATTATCTAGTCACGGGGGTCGACCTCTCCGATTGGACTTTGCAAGAGAAGAGGAAGTTCTTCACTTGGTTGCACATTTTTCTATGAAAATCTATACTTATTTAAATATTATTCTACCCAAATGATCCTAAGATGTGCGCCGGATGATGAGATCCCTAGTGTCATTCAGAAGCGTGTGGAGGCCACTTTTCCATGAAAAAGATAGCTTCGAAGATTCTTCAAATTGGTGTCTATTGGCCAATAATCTTCCAAGATGTGAATGCCTAGTACAAATCTTACGACAGGTGCCAAAGAATGGGAGCTATCACTCGATGAGAAATGATGTCGTTATCCCCTATTCTTGTCATTGGGATATTCGACTGTTGGTGAATTGACTTCACTGGAACTTTCCCTCCCTCGTTTGGTTTCCTATACATCCTTATCATGGTAGACTATGTATCAAAACTGGCTGAGGCCATAGCTACTAGGATGAATGACAGTAAAGTGGTGGCAAAGTTCATTCATGAACATATATTATCTCTCTTCGGTGATCTGAAGGCTATCATTAGTGATAAGGGCACACCATTTTGCAATAGGTCGTTTGAAAAATAATGAGAAACTATGGACTCATCCATAAGGTTTGGACGACTTACCACCCCAAACGAATGGGCAAGTCGGGTTAGAAAATCGAGAGATCAAACAAATTATCAAAAAAACCATTAATCCTAATGGAAGGGATTGGTTTACTCGATTAATCGATGCACTATGGGCTTATAGTACCTCATACAAGAACCCTATAAACATGTCCCCATTACCCTTTGTGTATGGAAAGCCTTTACATCTCCCCATCGAGCTCCAGTACAAAGCATATTAGGCCATTAAGAGGGTGAACTATAACATTGACAAATACGGTGAAATGCAAAAATTACAATTGCATGAGTTGAAATATATAAGCAACGATGTGTATGAAAGCAGCCGTATCTCCAAAGAGAGGATGAAACTCGTACACGAATGAACTATCAATCGAAAAGAGATTCGTTTGGGTCAAAAAGTTATTTTATATAACTCGCGGTTACACTTGTTTTTTGACAAGTTACATTCGTAGGGAGTGGACTGAACCGTTTGTCATAAAAGAAGTGTTTCCCCATGGTACGATAAAATTGGAGAACCCGAAGGGTGGGTACATATTTAAAATTAATGGACAATGCCTAAAAATATATCTCGAGGCATGTGTTGAGGAAGCCGACACAATTTGGTTGTTGGAACCCAGATACGAGGAGGAATGAACTTCCACGAGAGGTAGGCAAACCCCCGACGCGTATGGGGTGAATGTTGTTGTATAATGTTAAGTCGTGTGAGTTTTAGGGTGTTTTAGATGTCCATTGAGTGTATGGTAAAAGAGGGTTAGGAACAGTAAAATGGCCTACCATTACCGAGACAACGTGCATTATAATTTAGTGTGATTTTGAGATATCCAAGAGTTCTAAGTTGAAAGGAGGGTCTTAGGGGGTAGTATAGTGGAGAGAAAACATTTCCCACACTTAGCCAAATATTCACGGGGGTCACTTAAGTGTTTGGATAGAAGTTTTGGCGAACCTGGTCTCCCTAGGGCCAAATCGATTCAACAGTAGAACCGTTTCGAATGCCCTATTTTAGAAAATGTGTTTCCCTCTTATTCTTCCCACCTTATTCATTACCCCTTTCCATACCTTTTCAGTTCCCACCCATTCACCACTAGTCCCCACATATATTATCCCCTACCACCATTTCCTCAACACCTAAATCCTCATTTTCTTCTCTAAACTTCTTTTAAATTTCCTTCCTCCAACTTTCAGCCATGACTTGTTATGTCAAATATGATTCCATCGACAACCTTAATGAGATTCAAAATCACGGTTTCCTCTCTAACCAAGAGCGGGATTAGATGAATGAACATTTCAGGCCCACCCAAGTTGTGTTTGTCGTGAGGAAAGTAAAATGGGATGAGCTCCCCCAAGATGTCACCATGCTCTTTCAAAGACGCGGGTGGTGCGATTTATTCAATCTCCTCGTCTACACCGTCTATGATGAATAATTGCGCATTTTGTACAACACACTTATATGCAAGAGCGCCACCTCCCATGAAGCTTATGTTGATGGGGCACACATTCCCCTCTCTCTTTACCTAATTCAACGGAAAATGCGAGAATATGGGGTGGTCATCCATCAACATCATACCTATCCCAATCTTGCCCCTCTCGTCTCCAAGGTTGAATGTGTTTCTCGATTTTCACCTGGCCTAGAATGGACCACGGACACCTTCCCCATAGGTCAACTTCCCGAGTGTGTCCATTACGTACAGCTCATCACTACTATCCTCTAAACCACAAAAACTTCTACCATCCGCCTCTATCACGACAATTTCTTATATAATCTACTCGACGAGCAAAGCCAAATCATCCTCGCTCTTCTATAATGAGATACCCAATGCTTCCCACGATAAAAAGGGAAAAGTCTCTCTGCCATATTTGAGGTTCATATCAGAGCTTTGTAGCAATGCTCGTGTGAGGGTCGGTCGTACTATTATCCACATCCCAAAACCTATTGGTCGCACTTTGATTGATAGAAGTGCGAGGCAAATGAGGGTGTTTCAACCTCCTCCTCCGATTTTTGAAGATGATGAAATGGAGGAGGAGGAGCATGAGGCGGGTGGTGAGCATATTGGCGAGGAGGAAGGGACTCAAATTACGAGCCTAATTTTTATGAGGGTGCTTATCAATCGATGGTCATCAATCACCGCATTGATGACTTGGAAACTAGGCTCAATGGGTTCATTAATGACTATAGGGAGGATAAGCGTGTACATAGGCATGACTACCAGCACGACACTAGCATGATGATACGTCTTCAAGTGGATATATCGCTTGTAAATGGGTATAAATTCCCAAATTTCGAGTTATTTTTATAACCCATACGCTCGTGATCCTGATACAATCGACCTGTCCCATTTAAGGTTATGTCTTTTTACCCAACCATTCCTATTTTTACCCAATACACCATACCCGAATAAGTCCCAACCGAGTTCAAATAACGAAATTAATTACCGAATGGAGAACTAAAATAAAAAAAGATAATAAAGAGGCAAAACAATGCAACTAAAAGATGATGCTTCCCGTTTTCCAATGACCATAAACCGGTCATGGGTTTTTCCCCCTGAATAATTCCATCTTTCAATTTATGTGTGTTAACTCGTATTCCATTACATTTACTCTTAATATAATGATCACCGAGAGAAAATAGCCACATGCCGAGTTATTCATTTGTGAGAGCATCCCGTGAGAAATTGAATCAAAGAGATTTTTCAGAAAGTAACGTAATGATCAATCGATGAAAGTTAGTTTTTGAATTTTGGATTCGCAGACACATATATTATTAATTGAGACTATTGAATAAAAATTAAACGTGACTATTTTTCTAGAATTTAAATTATATAGTTTTTAATTACTTTGATTTTTTATTTGAGTCAGAAAATGAATTTCATGGGTAAATTCAATGCAATCCCTCATGAGACACCACTCGTCCTACTAGGGTAGCCGAGGGGTTTAAAGATTTATTGCTAGCTAAAGGCAATCGGTTGCCTAGGAATGAGGTATTTTATCCTAATGAATCGTTTGGAAGTCTGTTAAGACCATACACTTATTCTATTTACATTTCCTGGGACGAGCAACGACCTAAGTTAGGGGGGTTTGATCCAGCATAAATATATCATATTTATCCCTTTAATTTAGGTTATTTTATGGTCCCGTGTCATGTAATCAGACTGGATTTATCTCATAGTCATTCTACTAACTCTTTTCAGAATGTATTTATTGTTTTATGTATTTCTCTCTTATTTTACAAGTATTTCGTGCAAGTGAATGCGAGAGGGAAATCGAAATAAAGAAGGAAAATAAGTAAAGGAGATTCAAGGGAATTTAAGTAATTTTTCAGAATAAACCCATATGCGGAGTCAAAGGAAAGTTGAATGGCTCGAAGCCATGACCATTATAGAAGGAACGACACCCAAATCCGAGCTATGAGGAAAAAGTTTCGTGTGTTTGAAGTTGAGAAAAGATCCAGTGGCAAAAGTGTAAAATTCACCTCATGCAAATTGAATCGGATCAAAGGTGAACCAGTTCGGGGTTAAGGCACACCGGTTCGAGTGGCTTGTAGCGCAAATTTTGCTTTAACCCTAATTATTACCTAGAGTTGTATTGGCTTTAAACTTTTCTAATAACGGCCCAATAAGACGGATACATTTGTGTCTTGTTTTTGCACATATTCTCAACACAAGTATTTATTCTTCTTTATTCTTTGCAAAATTGCATCTTTGGCTCATAATTATTCTTTTTTTTTCTTCTGAATTTGTGATAATTATAAGTTCTCTTGAACTATATATATCATCATGGTTTCTTGTAACGTAAAAATCTTGCGAAAAGTTAATTATTCCATGTCCACCTAAGTTTTTTTAGAGGGTTGGGGTACATGAACCCAACCTAGGCCTTATAAAAGAATATAAAATTGGATCAAATTAAATAAATTATTAGGAGGTTCAATACTGTGTCGGAGAAAGTATTGTAGACCTTTTAACTTCGTTTACCGCAGGTAACCGAAGTATTTAAGGTTGTGATACGTGTGTCGATAATTTTGTCTTTCACGATTTTATTTTTGATTAGGTATTGGGCGGAGTTAAATCCTCATATATTTAGTACTTAAATAATTTTAAGTTTTTCTCTTGGTTATATGTTTAATTCTTGAACGTTTTATATTCAACATAATTACCTACAGTTCGGGGGAGTATATTCCATCCCCATTTTCTCATATAGTTTATTTCTTAAAGTAAAAAATTTAGTCGCCCTTTCATAAATTAAATCTCATTCATTAGTTAGTTTCATTAATTCGTAGGATTTTTCATAAACAATTTCATCACATTTTATTAATTCCTTAGTGAGTTGATAGTTAAGTTCTAGTCTCCTTTCCATAGTTTTCATCATGATCATCACCCCATTTGCACAGTTTGACACCCGACTTATTGGGGTAGTACTTGAGCAACTGACTTACACTTGAGATTTAGATACACGCATAACACACACTTTTTTATTCGTATAATGTTTTTTCACGGACAATTGGAAGGAAGGATGGTCTAACTTTTTGGGAAGCAGTGCCGTGATGTTGTTCATGTGGTTTTCGAAGAGACTTCCCCTGGTAGTTCCTCTCGATTACCTTCTTACTGGTATCACTAACATCTTTGTATGGTCTTTTTACTGCTTTATCCCATCTACGAAGAATAGGGTAAGTTGGATTGTGGATAATGGGGATACAAATCTTCACTAATCAATGCCATGGTGGCGTGACCTACAACATATTTTGTTACTGGTTGACTACCATTATGTTCGATTGGTAAGCCTTCACCAGACTTTCTTTTATTTTTCTTGGCGACTTTTACTTCAAGTAGGATGGGAACATATTGTTCATCCTTGTGTAACCAACTTCTTTCTTATAGAGGATCTAATTTAATCTTTGAGATTGATTTTGGGACCTTTGTGGCAGCGCTGTCGACCATTTACACGTCCATCCTTATCTGTTGGGGAGCCCGTGTTTGTATCTATGAACTATTTGAAATGTCTATAGAATAAGGTGGTTATGAAGGTCCGTTCGTGTTTAGGAGATAGGGCATATATTTCTTTTGATGTTTGGCACTCTAAGGGAGGGCATTGTGGTTTCATCCAAGTTGATCAAGGCGTACTGTCTCATGGAATGAATACGGAATTGTACTCAGGATTAGGATCCTTAGGGTCCTCCAAGGGCAGGTAATGATGATGAGGTGGGTAGGTCTGGTAATTTAAATGGGTTTTATGGGAATATAGTGACAAGTTTGGGAGTAGATATGTTTATGTGTAGGTCATGTTATGGGGTTGGTAAGGTGTTTTGTTGTCTTTTCATTCTTATCATTGATATATCATGTAATCGTCGTGTTTCGTGTTTAATAAAATAATGGGATGATGTTTTTGACATATTTTATTATTCCTTTAAATAATATCTTTTGTTTGAAATATCTATATTGGTTGCTAAGTCATACGTAACACGTTGTTCGTTAAAATGATGAGAGAGACTAATGTTCTTGATGGGAGAAAAGAATTGCATTTTGTGAAAGAGAAAGGATCACGCCTAAACCATTTTATGCTCTACCTATGCACCTTTATGGGGTTTCAAACTTGAACTCTTTCTTTGAAAAGGTGGTTTTTAGAGGACCAGGTTCCACATAGTTCTGAGAAGAGAGGGGGTAATTTTTTTTAAGAATTGAAGGTAGGTGAGAAGAGTCTTAACACGATGAGAGTTGGACTAGGGGTAGAATTTATTAAAACGGTCTAAATTGAATCGATACGCCCTCTCTTCTCCATCGAAGTCTATCAGATAGTAGCGCCACCTGATAATATTTTCTTCACGATGTAGGTCCCACTATATTTAGGTTTGAATTTCCCTCTTATACCCTAAATGGGTTTTGTAATTTCTTTGAGGGAAAGATATCCCTCTTGCACATCAGAATCTTTGATGTTTTTTTATTGAATGACAGCGTGATACGACGATATACCCTTGTATATGATATAGGGCTTTTAATTTTCTTTTATCTAAGAGTACGAGTATGTCATATCGGCTTTGCTGCCAATCTACCTCATTAACCTGACCTTTTAGCATGACTTGCAGGGAGCGTATTTTAAGTTCGACAGGTAGGACCGCTTGCATTCCATGTAGAAGGGAGAAATGGGTATCCCTAGTTAGTGTTGTGATGGAGCGACGGTATCCCCAAAGAGCATATAGGATCCGATTTACCCAACCTCTACAACTTTCGGTCATTTTGCTAATTATGGAGTTTAGGTTTCTGTTGGGGACTTCAATAGCCTCATTGGTTTGTAGTCGGTAGGGAGAGGACTTGTGCCTTTGAATTCCATACTTATCGACTAACTCTGAGACTTTTGGTTCAAAATGGAGCCTATTGTCTGAAACTAGCTCATGGGGAGCTCCGTAGCGATAAGGTTTCTTTCTGATGAACTTGCCTATTTTCTTTGCATTTAATACTGCGTATGACTGGGCTTCAACCCATTTGGTGAAATAATCAATGGTGACCACAACAAACTCGTGCCTACTTGAGAGTGCGCTATTCTCTAATGGAGTAAAATTATTTTATTAGATGACAATACCACAAACAAATTTTAATTCTTATTAACCCTAGAACATGCAACTTTGTGATTCAAAACACTAAGTAGATAGCGCATGCAAGGAAAACACAATTTCAGAGAAAAAAATCTTAAGGAAAAAAGCCTCTTATTTCACTATAGTTTTGAAAATCGCAACTTATAAATACAATAGAGATATGCAACTCGATGAATCTCCCACAGGTAGCTCTCGTCTTCTTCAGCAATGAATTCTTGTAAGAATCAACAAAGACCACAACTTTAAAACAACAATGATTCCCACATGAATCACAAGATCAACAGTTTAGACTCCTTCTCTACAAGAGTAACTTCAATACATAAGTGTTTTTTGGGTTCCAAATATGATTCACAAAATAAATAGAAGAGATTGTGTGAATTAAAGTGAGGACTAAAAGAAGCAGTTTTGTAGTTTCAATATATCAAAAGTCTTATCAAAAAGCCTATCGAAAATAGGTATTTATAGGCGAATACAAAAATCGAGGCTGCGCAACCTCGTTTGAACGAGACTCTTACCTTGTTCTAACAACATGCTTATGTTGTTCGAATGACACAGAGCTCACTTCTAACGGGATGCAAACATGCAAAGTAGTCAGCCATTATTTAAACCTCGTTTGATAAATGCTTTAAACGACCTTGTAACAAGGTGCGGGTCGGTCTAATGAGATATCATGCATGTCATATGAATGATTCAAGGCAAAAATTAAAATTATTTTTAGGTTAAAAAACTATTCGAAGGAACTTCCCTATTTTGTAGAAAATCAATTGACATAAATCTCCCAATACTTAGTAAAAAATCTACGAAGTCCAAAGCAACAACTATACCAAAATTATGTGACGTCGTAGATCACGTTGAAGTTTCTTGATATTTGGATCCGTCTTCTTGAACGCGTGATCGTGAACTTCCACGATGAAAGTAACAAGATATGCCATACTTGATATTACCTTGATTCTATGTACAAGTCCTAGATGCTAGCGGCAATGACATAAAATTTTGCCCTTACAAATATCCCTTATAGCTATTCCGATACAAAATAAAAAATTCGAATTATCCAAACTCAAAATCCTATAGAAATCTAATACCCTCCTAGAAACCCAAAAGTGGGAAGATACTAAACTTGTACAAGTCTTCCAAAATCTTTAACCTTTTCAAATCTTCAAGTCTCCTTCTCTTAATATTCTTTTTAGGAGCTTTGTCTTATATGTAGTTGCATATGATCATCAAAGTGTACCTGCACACAATAGACAAAGAAATATACCTTGTGACGCATCGAGTTTAAAATAAGATAAAACTCATAAATCAATTTATCCCCCATAAATCAAACTCTCACTCCCCCATAATTCGTTCTCCCCTTTTTATTTGTTCGAAATAGACAACTAAAGGAAAAAAAATAATTAATCGGAGTGTGTCACAACAATCATAGAATATCATCACAAATATAATGCAATAAGAATCAAATAACGACAAACAAAGCAAAACCAACTATATGTTATTTTTTAAAATTTTCAAGCAATTTTTTTTACAAAACAACACACACCATGAACTAACACTAAGATAACCAAATAAGTAACTCGTAATGAATGGGTGTAAATAAATTCAACAAACAAATAAACTCAAACATTCATAACATATGTGCACGATGAATTTTGGATACTCCTAACGAATGAACTCCAAGTCGTCCTTAGGTGTTAAATGTTGAATTCATATGATATTGACTCAATTTAATTAACTAATCAAAGTCTAAATGATTTTCACACTAATAATATCCAAATCTGAGTAATGATTTTACGAGACTTTTTCAAGACGTGTAAACCCATTGATCTTCGACTAAAATACCTCAAAACTCACATATAGAATATCTTCTCTCAAATCCTTTGTTTTGAAGAAATCAATGCTCATATTTAGTGAAGCATCAATGTTCTTTAGAAATTTTGGCCTGGCACTTTATATTTTTCTTTTTATGTGCCTGTAATCTTTTAGGCTCTTTTCTTTTGAAAATGATGGCAATTCATGCAAAGACAATCCGTCTTTCGCAGCTCAAATCCATTTATTTTAAATTAACACATTTATCGAAGACATAATTTTCAAAATTTCTAATCCAAGCAATGGTCCTTATAAGCACTACTTTCATTATCCTGTTTTATCGTATTGGGTTCATTTCAAAATCAGGATTAAGATAAAAACACTTTGGCCAACATGGGACAAACAAGTAAAATACTAAAATATATCCATGCTTGTGTGTATTAAAGGAGACAATGAGTCAAACATGTAGAAAGTAATCACTAATCACATCTTAATCAGTCCAACATATTATAAAACACATGAATGAAATGATGTTGTGTCTCAAAACACTATCAAAAAGTCACGTGGATAATGGCATGATATTGTGACTTGGTAATCCTAAACGTCCATCCATATACGGTGTAAACAAAATATAAAAAAAATCTTTTTAGATGTTTAAAACTTTTATAAAAAATAAAATATTTTTGTATTTTTCCAAAAAAATTTCAATAAAAACAAAACTCTTTTAAGATTTTTCAAAAAATATGTCAAAATGGAAAAAGATAAATACAATGGTAGTGCATACTAGTAATAAGAATGAAGATATAAACATGTAAAGCATCCTATGCTACCAAATAAGTATAAACCTCAATCTTTAGGTCCAGAAGTTTTATCCAAAGCAGGTGACATTCGATGAAAATATCCATCAAATCATGTAAAGTTTTGACCAAATACTCAACTTGCTCTTGAAAATGCTCAAAATATCTCATGTGATGTGCGGAAGCATGCGGAATAATATATGCAGGAGTGCATATGGGAACACATGTAGTAGCATATCATGGAAAATACCTACAAGACACACTACCCAACTTAAAATAACTTCCCTAAGGTGTCCTCTTTGCTTCCAATGGGAACAAACATACACGAGCTTAGGAACACCTCTCTCAAAATTTCTGGGATGTGGTCTCCTAGGTGAAAACGAATGCCTAGGTGGGTGTGGTCGAGAGCCATAAGAATCTATCACAAACTCGGGAATCGGCTCGGGTGCAAGATTAGGAGTGGATGCACCGTCATAACCTATTCCTAAAAGGAGTGTTCGCGGTCCGGTCCGATTCGTTTTTTAATAAATTTAAGGACTGGATAGATTAAACCGGTCCTAAAAACAGGACCAAGATCGTATAGATTAAATCGATTTTTTGAGCTTAGTCGGTTCGGTTTTTTTATGGTCGGTCTGGTCAAACTTGTCGGTCCTAATCTTATTGAAATAATGTTATTTTGCTTAAATACAAAAAATAATGGAAATGACGACGCTAAATATACACCACATACAAAAAAATATAGTTGCAAAAATATATACCACAAACAAAAAAAATACAATTGAAAATAAATATATACCACATACAAAAAAAGTAATACCTGAGTCGCAAGAGAATACAGATGCTTAGGGAATGGGAATACAATTGCAAATATGAATACATATGTTTAGGGAATACAGCAGCAGTGGCGGGAATACCTAAATGAATACAGCATCAGTCCAAAGGAATACATCCATAAGGGAACCAAGCAGCAGCGGCGTAAGGTGTGCTAGAGAAGAGAAGAATTTCACTGAGAGGCAAGAGAACAGAGATCACAAAACCGTTTTTTGAACGTCGCTAATAGAGAGCAGAGAATGAGAGAAGAGAAAGGGGCAAGGTGTGCGTGTGTTTAGATCTAGGGTTCCTTTCCTTCCTTGCTTTTGTTTTTTGATGAGTGTACCCCTTAGTAAGGGCCCTTTACTAACTTGTGTGTGCGTGTGTTATTACTAATATATATGTATAAATATAATTCAATACTTATATATATATATATAAACCTATCCGGGTTGGTCCAGACCGGGTATTTATTAAAGGAGACCGAGGACTGGATCGGTTAGACCAGTCTGTAAAAAAAAATCTAGACCGGAACGATTAAAAAAATTGATAAAATTACGACTGTCCGGTTTGTTCCACCGGTCCATTCGGTTTGCTGAACACCCCTAATTCCTAGCCTCTCGGCATTACTCATAGAGGGATCGAGTAACATCTTTCCAACCTTATTAAATTTTTCCTTGAAAGTAAGTTTGACCTCCGGGGCACATTTGATGTCTCTCTCAAGTTGGGATACACGGTCTTCAAGTTTCTCACGAGTCTCTAATAGTGATTGAAGATCTCCCGTAAGACTAGACATACTGTTGGCCAATTCACTCATTTCCTAGACTAAGACGATCAACTGATCACTCAAAAAAACCTTACGTTTCTCAAGTTGATTTGTCGATGCCTCATCCACCCTCAGAACTTCTACCTCTCTCCAAATCTATCAGCATAATAAACAACTCCTTATTCATGTTTTTCGTCTTTAATGTCTAGGTGTATAAGTCACTAAACGCTTTTTGGAAATCCCCTTCTCCCTCACTTGCATGCTCAACCTCACACTCACTCGAATGGCGCGAAACATCATTGAGGCTCTCACATTTACATGTGTCCTCATCATCGTGAAATAAACTAAAAATGCTCACGTGACTAGCCGTGAAAGAAACACACTTTTCATGTGGTGATTCTCCCCCTAAATCACCTGAATAGATGTCATTATTGTTATGAATGGCTTTATTTGCAATCTCTTTGCCCTTTTTCTTTATCATAGTAGGACACTCAAATGCCTTGTGTCCTTTGCCCTCCTACTCAAAACACCTTGTATCTTCCTCTTTCTCATTGCGATCCTTGACCTCATTTTTCTTTTTATTTTTCTCAAAAACCTTTTTATTGAAAGAATTCTTTTTGAAAAATTTGAGAAACTTTTTAAAAAAATTCACAAATAAGGCAAAGTCATCAAAATCAACCTCACCCTCAGAACCAGAATCACAAACTCTCTTTTTTTTTTCTTTTTCTGAATTTGAGTCTTTAATGCTATGCCTCTACCCTTACACTACACTAAAAATAGTAATCTAGCATGGTTAAAAACCGTGCGAGATCAAATCTGGCACAGTTTTGAACTGTGCCAAAATCAGATCTTCCAAAATGGACTTTTTTTTCTGGCACGGTTTAAAAGTGTGCCAGATTTGGCCAAATGGGAACAATTCTTGAACACTTTAAAACCCTGCCAGAATTTGATATTTCTGGCACACTTTATAACTATGTCAGATTGAGTACATTTTGGTACACTTTGGTATAGTTCAAAACCGTGCCAAAATTTGATACACTTTCGACACGGTATTGAACTGTGCCAAATTTTTGGATCAAAGAAAAGAAATAGTTATAAATAACTTTACCCAAAAAAATAAGAAAATTTTCCACTAATTTTCGTACCTATTTTAGAATAATAAAAATTTAATAATAATATAAACCAGTATGGCAAAAAGAGTACAACAACAATACAAATAGTCCTCAACAAGACTAATACACATCCAGATAATAAGCCCACTATAAATTAATGGCTCAAATCCCATTAATAGAAAATTCATGTCAATACATATGAAATTCATCTCAATACATGAAGAAATTTGAATTTTATCTCAATTCATGTCAATACATATGAAATTCATCTTAAATTCCTCAATCTTCTCCTCAAGCGGAACTAATGTGTTTAACTCCTCATTTATCAAGAAACATTGATTCGCCTCCGCATGCATAAGCATAGAACTTCCAATGTGTTCCAATATATAAAACAAACAAACAAAAAAGAGTAATTAATTCTTATCATTTGACATGATTGAAGGCCATCAATTTAATATAGACTAACATATAAACTGCACTTGCGATTGAAAAAAGATTTGCCAAATTAAAAACATTGATGTTTGGTAAAACATTTCAATATCAAGTGCAATTTCAAGACTTAATCATATAACATTAGTCAACAAGGAATGGCTACTAAACCTTGAGGTAGTACATTCAACACATTGTATGACACCCTCTATAAACATTCTTAGGGCTAAATTGTAAATTTTGTAAAGAAAAAGTGTGGGCCAAAGTGCATTTTTTGGGATCTAAAAATGGGGATGCAAGTATAATATTTTGGGATGTTATTCTTTCTTGTTGACATGATTTATTTCATTAATATAATATCACTTACTAAATAAAAATTATGGTAATTTTTTTTACTATATTTTATATAATATATTTACGTATGTGTGTCCTACATTTGTAAAATAGCATTTTGGCATGTCAAGTCGTGTCGTGTCATGTGTCACGTGTCAGTGTTGTTTCTTCATATGGTCTACCTAATAATGTTAATTTAGGTCACAAAGTTGGCGGAGACAAAATATCATCAGGAAATGGAACAAGATAGATGAGTCAAGGCTTATGACAATTGTGCGAAGTGGAGAGAATAGATAAAAATGGAAGATGCATTAAATAGTTAGAGATATGTAAATATATGCAAGTTGGTTCAAGTCTAGTTCTTGCAGGAAAGGGAAAAAAAGATTGTCCAATGTAAAAAGGTGACCCGAGTTCGTTGTGTTTTTTGGTCATTTGGTCTAAAATATTTTTATACCATATGAATAGCTCCTCCAAGGACATATTCATGTGTTGGAAACATTGCATAGGTAAAATTTAAGAATATCAGCTTCGGGGTTTCCTTGGCATCCTCCAATTCATACATTATCTACCCAAAGGTACAAAAATAAAGTTACTGCGGGAAAACTACCTAACTTTTCAAAACAATTGCAATCACTAGCCAAAACAGGCATACTAATTTTTCCATAGATACCTGCAATCCGAATTGCTCGGAACTATAACTAAAATTGTTAGCAAATTCCCACAAACCTGCCTTACTTCAAATAGTGTACTGTGATTTCCTATTTGTTCTCTTAAAATGTCCATTTCTGCCAACCTCAATAGGGGGAAATGTAGGTTAAAAATGTCATCAACTTCTCTTTCTGACTCAGCTACATTGGGTGACTTACTAATCAATTCATATATTGCTTGATTCAAATTAAGACGTGTATCATCGACACCGAATATGCTCTATGACTCTTCTTTGAACAGGTTTTTGTAGTATGACCGAAGTGCATTCTTTCGTTAGAGAAGAAACTGAAACAAGTGAAGAAACAAAGGAACTAAAACACTTTATAGCAATAATGTTTGATGAATACAATAATAAACATGACAAGAATAAAATCATAGAGGAGAGACATCAAGAAGTAAAATTCACAAAGATGCGATTTCATATTCTACAAACTTTGTAGGACCTTGAATTCATATGCCATCACTGAATTGTCAGAGATGGGTCAAGTAGGCAATCAATACAACGAAACATATATTAACATTGAATCAGTTAATCAGTCAACAACAAAATATTACAAATAATAATAAGGATTACCTACTCCTGGTGAACACATAGCCATATGTGTTGTCACTACATTGCTTAGTGGATGAAAAGAGTGTTGCCGTTGCTTTGCTTCGACAGGGGGATGCGTTCGTGAGTGAGGGAGAGAATAGAGGACAGGGGCGGGGCAGGAGATAAGAGAGGACAGGGATTTTCATTTCTCTGCTTTTGTAGGGGGCTATCACTGCACTGGATACTTGGGCACATGGGTTCCTATGTCCTAATGGATGTTATTGATCCATCCATAGTCTCTATTGAGCGTCGTTATCCCACCTCTTACATAAATCCATTAATGTTCCATTACATCAAAATGATCTCAAGAAGTTTTTCAAAATATTATCACATCAGCCTTTTAAAATGCAAGTGCATTTCAGTTTTTTTTTGTCATTTCACATCTTTCATTTTCAATTTCCCAAATGCGTAAAACCATGAAATTTATGTGCAACAAATCACTAAATAAGTGAGGTATGTTGCTTCATAGTGGAGTACTTAGTAAGATATCTACTGAAAATACCACGCAATAGGCCACCTTGCAAATTCATTCTCTCGTAAAAACTCTTCTAATTTTTAGAATTTTACGTTAAAATGTGTATAGATACATCAATAGCAGATGTTTCGCTTGGAAATTCATTGAACATGACACTCAATGTGAATTTTCAGAAGATAAACCAAAGGAATCTAATACAATACATTTCTACGATACTAGAGAACTTTCTCTTTATAACCATGGTGATACATGTAGGTCACTAGGTCAAGCCACATAAGAAAGTCTGCAGTTGAATACAATAGTTTAGATAAGACTTCTAAAAGAAAAGTTATGCTTGGAAGTATAGACGAAAACTTGAACCAAGAGGAAAATTAATTATAATAACTACTAGATAGGCATTAAAAACCAAAAAACTACTATGCAGCTTTTTAGTATAATAGTTGTTGATACCAAAATTAATATGCTGATGTGGGCGAATAGTACGAAGACATTTGTCAATCTACGTGGCACAATAACAACGAGGAAGTTCGTTTCCCCGACCAACTCATGTTCTCTCCGAGCAACGAGGATACACCGAGGAGCTTCAGCACTCCGAGGTACTCTAGCACTCCGAGGTACTCTAACGCTCCGAGGAACTATGGCGGTCCGAGCTGCATCTCGGCCGTAGCATAAACTGCCACCCAATCAACAGTTCAATTATTCATTGAATGTTTATCATCTTGACGCACACGCTGCATTAAATGTATTACCATTTCATATGTATATCATTTAATGTATCAACCTTTTCATGTACAACCTAAGGGCTATAAATACCTTGTATCACCCTCATTCAAAGGGGCCGGAATTTCTTGATAGAACTTGTAATCGAGAATTCCCAAACACTCAGCAATAACATAACAGTGGACGTAGGCCATTCTTATAAGGCTGAACCACTTTAAAATCTTTGTCTTATTTTATTTATCTGTGATTGAATAATTAGAGCGATCTATTTTTTTACATCAACAGATTGGCGCCGTCCGTGGGAAACGACTGTTGCTATCATTTTTCACCAAAAATCATTTATCATCAATGGCAGATAATACAAAATCCAGTAATCGAAATGCTGGAAATACTGGAAATCCTCCAAATCCATCTACACCTCCAGATCTGGCTGGAATTATGACGAATTTGGCTGAAGGACAAACCGCCATGCAAGAAACAATGAGGCAACTCATTCAAACTCTTCACGATGGTGCACCTACCCATTCAAGGCAAAGGAGTGATCGTGGGCAATCGCGATCCAGGGGTACTGGGTCATATCGTAATGAAGAATCTAATGATTTTTCTTATCAACCTGGGCGAACTTCATCGATACGGGCTACGGATACATATCAACATATCACTCTCTCTCTGGAGAGAACCAGCGCCCTGGAAAGATTAAGCAGGGTGTCTCCTTTCAGTCGGTTAGGACCAAGGAGAAATATGAGTCCACCTAGAGCCCCATCGAGAAGCTTTCGACCACCATCAGGCTTGAGAGAAGGATCAACACAATCACGACTAGCTACTCGTCGAGATAAATCTCAGGAAGCTACGTCAGAACAATCAATTTCTCAGACTAAGCGGCCCGAGGAAGGAAATGAAGCATGGAAAGGTTCCATTCAGCGATTGGAGGATAGACTTGGAGAAATGGCTAAAGAAAGGAATCCCTTACAGAGAACTTTTGTTCAAGGGACACCTTTTGTGCAGGCCATTGTGAATTTTCCTACACCGTCGAAATTCAAAGCACCTGTAGTGACCCCTAAGTATGATGGAAAGACAGATCTTGTTCTTCATATAGAACAATACCAAGCTGCTGCCGACATATATGCTTTCCCCGACGAGATGAGGTGTAGAGCATTCTCGGGAACTCTTACCGGATCTGCACAGATATGGTACAATAATCTTCCTCGGGGTAAGATTTCGACTTTTATTCAGTTAGCCAAGTTGTTCATTGGCAATTTCTATTTTGGAGCAAAGCCGATAAAGCGAGTAGCGCACTTGTTAAGTGTTAGACAAAAATCAGGTGAGAGTACTAGATATTACATAACTCGTTTCAATAACAAGAAGTTGGAAGTCATAGATTACGAAGAAAAGACAGCGATCACTGCTTTGATGAGTGGATTGCTGCCTAACAAGTTATACTACACTTTGGCCAAAGATCCACCAAAAACTATGTCGGAGTTGATGGCAAAAGCGGCCAAAATCATGAATGCCGAGGAGGCTATGGCTGCGAAGAAGAATATGGATAAAGAAACCAAAGTGGAGGTTGACAAATCTAAGAAGAAAGATCAAAAAGGTAATGGTGGTGACAAGCACTCCAAGAATAATAGGACATCATGGGAAGTCCTGAAGAAATACGATAATTATACTCCATTGAAAATGGGTATTAATCATGTTTTGGAAGAAATCAAGAATAACGAAGAAATCAAGTGGCCAGATAAATTGAGGACCAATCCTGACCTGAGGAATAGGGCCAATATTGAGAGTTCCATAAAGATCATGGCCATACGACCAAAAATTGCATAGCCCTTCAGAACGAGATTGAAACGCTCATCTGAAGAGGAAAGTTGTCAAAGTATGTAGATCGCAGAGGTGAAAGGAAGAATGATGATAGAACTAGAGATCGTTCCAGATCTCCTCGTCGGACGAAGGAGAAAAAGAAAAGAAATCATGAAGATGATCCATATGAAGACCCCGATCTTCCAAAAAAGCCAAGGAAGACTGAACGAGAGGTATTTTCCATACGTTTTGGGTCATTTAATTGTAATGTTATTACAGGAGGAGATGCTGGAGGGGGAGACCTTACTGCAGAAAGAAAGAACTATCTCGGAGAGGCTCAAGCCTGCTCATATATTCAATGAATAAATCTTGCCGAGGATGATCGTCCGAGGAAGGTAAATAAAGAGAAGCTAGTTATTGGTTTTTTAAAAAATGATTTGGCAGGTGTTCTTTACCCTCACGACGATCCTTTGGTGATCAAAATGAGGATAAAAGATGTGGTGATTTCAAGGGTGTTGGTGGACAATGGTAGTTCGGCAGACATCATGTACTATTCATGCTTTGATAGCTTGAATTTGAAACTATCTCAATTGGAACCTTATCACAGACCCCTTCTGGGTTTTGCTGGCGAGAAAGTTTTTCCACTTGGGACGATCAAGTTGGACATATTCATTGGAACTTGGCCTGCTTGTCGAACAGAAAGAATACGCTTCTTTGTGATGGATAAGAATGTGCAGTCAGCCTACAACATCATCATGGGAAGAGTTGGTTTGAAGAAGTTCAAAGCAGTTCCATCTACAGTGCATCAATGCTTAAAATTTCCAACAAACTTCGGAGTAGGAGTTGTGAAAGGTGATCAAAAAATAGCTCGGGAATGCTATTATTCATCTGCCGAGCAAGAGGAGCTTGAGGAATCAAGGAAAAATACTACTACCTACCAGGTGGAGGAAGGTACAGAAATTGAAACTCTTGATCCCAGGGATGAATCCCAACTTGTAAAAGGAAAGGTGGTAGAATCTACAGAAAATGTTATTTTGGACGAGGAGCACCCTGAACGAGTAACCCAGATAGGTTCGTCGTTGGATGCTTCAATAAAACAAGAGTTGATAAATTTCTTGAGAAATAGGAAGAATACTTTTGCATGGAGTCACGAAGACATGACAGGAATAGATCCAAACTTCTTATGTCATGAACTCAATGTGAATAAGGAGATCAAGCCTGTGAAGCAGAGAAGAAGAGTGTTTAGTCCCGAGAAGAATCAGGCTATACAAGAGGAGGTCGAGAAGCTCCAGAAAGCCCAATTCATTGAAGATGTGAAATATCCATACTGGTTAGCAAATGTGGTGATGGTAAAGAAGAAGAATAATAAATGGAGAATGTGTGTTGATTTCACTGATCTCAACAAAGCATGCCCGAAAGATCATTTTCCATTGCCCAGAATAGACCAGCTAGTGGATGCTACTTCGGGACATGAGCTGCTCATCTTCATGGATGCATATTCTGGCTACAACCAGATTAAAATGAAACCTGAAGACAGGGAAAGTACTTCTTTTATTACCCCAAGGGGAACTTATTGTTATAATGTCATGCCTTTTGGTTTAAAAAATGCAGGTGAAACATATCAGCGGCTGATGAACAAGGTTTTTTCCGAACAAATCAGTTGCAACATGGAAGTCCATGTCAACGATATGCTAACAAAGAGCAATAAAGCTGCTGATCATCTAGTTGACTTAGGTCAGACCTTTGATCAACTAGATAAATACCGAATGAAGCTCAACCCGACGAAGTGCACCTTTGGAGTACGAGAAGGAATGTTCCTCGGATACATCGCCAACCAACGAGGAATTGAGGCAAATCCAGAAAAGATCAAAGCTCTTTTAGGGCTGCGATCCCCAACGACGAAGAAAGAAGTACAGAGTCTTACAGGACGAGTTGCGACGCTCAATAGATTTGTGTCCCGAGCAACTGATAAATGCCTCTCATTCTTCAAAACACTTCGAAAAACTTTTGAATGGACTGATGAATGTGAAAAGGCCTTTCAAGACTTGAAGAAATATTTGGGAGCACCTCCATTGTTGTCCAGGCCAATAACAGGAGAGAAGTTGTACTTGTATCTAGTGGTATCAGAGAATGCAGTTAGCTCAGCATTGATTAGATTGGAGAATGGAGTTCAGAAACCCATCTATTACACAAGTAAGGCTTTTCGAGGTGCAGAAATCAGATATCCAAAGCTAGAAAAATTGGCATTGGCATTAATTGAAGCAAGTAGAAGAATGAGGCCATATTTCCAGGCCCATACAATCGTCGTATATACCGACATGCCATTGAGACAAGCCCTTCACAAGCCAGAAAAATCAGGAAGACTGATGTACTGGGCAATAGAACTCGGTGAATATGATATTGTGTATGAACCCAGATCATTATTTAAAGGGCAAGCTGTAGCAGATTTTATAACAGAGTTTACATACCCTGATACCCCCGAGGAGCAAAAGGTGCTCGCTGACCAACCTGTGGATGTTATAGGATCAACAGACATAAATCCAGACCAACTCCGGTTGGTAAAAGGGCTTGTGGATGAAGAAAGATCATCAACTTCGAGCTCAGACCAGCTCCGGTTGGTAAAAGAGCGAGAAGAGATGGTCGACGAGGAGCGAAAAGTGTCAGGGGAGGATGAAAAGAAGCAACAAATATTTCATCGAGGAACCCTGTCAGATAAGGGATTTGAAGACGGGTTGCCCATATGGAGATTATATGTAGATGGCTCATCTTGCACAGCAGGTTACGGGGCAGGAATTGTTTTGAACACCCCAGACGAGATTGACATGGAATATGCTTTACGATTCCAATTCAAAGCCTCCAATAATGAGGCTGAGTATGAGGCCATGATAGCAGGTTTAAACTTAGCAAAAGTTATGGAAGCACGACAAGTAATTGTATTCGGTGATTCTCAATTAATTATAAATCAGGTGATAGGAACATATGCAGTTAAAGGAGATTTAATGGCAAAGTATCATGCAAAGGTGATGGAGTTACTGACAGAATTTGATGCCATTCAATTGGTGAGAATACCGAGGATTGAGAATATACAAGCAAACACACTGGCCCGACTAGCATCAGCTACTCGTACCGAGCTGCGAAGAACGATACAAATTGAAGTACTAGAAAGTCGGAGCATAGATGAAAACCCGACGATGAATGTTATTACCCTTGATTTAGGACCATCTTGGATGTATACCATCAGGGTATATATTGAAGAGGGAGAATTTCCAGAGGATAAGCTCGCTGCCAAAAAATTGAAGTATAAAGCTGCTCGGTATGTATTAACTAATGGTATTTTATATAGACGAGGAATTATGGTAGGTTTGCAGAGATGTGTACATCCCTCCGAGGTGAAAGAATTTATTGAAGAAATCCATGAAGGGTCTTGTGGATCTCATGTAGCAGGTCGAACACTTTTACAAAGGGTAATGACTCAAGGATACTATTGGCCGACGATGAGGGCTGATTGTATAGCCTATGCTAAGAAATTTGGCAAGTGCCAATGTTTTTCCTCTATCCGATGAACTCCACAAGCATTGTTGACACCAATAACTTCCCCTTGGCCATTTGCCATGTGGGGAATTGATTTGGTTGGACCACTGCCGATCACCCGAGGAAGATTCAAGTACCTCGTCCTTGCAGTGGACTATTTTACTAAGTGGGTAGAAGCTGAGCCGCTTATTGATATGACATAAGAGAAGGTATACCAGTTCGTTTGGAAGAATATCATCTGTCGATATGGTCTCCCTCATGCCTTCATCACAGACCCTGGTACCCAATTTGATAACGAGGAATTTGCTGCCTATTGTCATCAGTCGAATATTTTGAAGGTTCATTCAGCACCAGGCCATCCTCAAAGCAATGGACAGACTGAAGTGACGAATAGAACACTGCTAAATGGTTTGAAGAAAAGGCTAAGTGAAGCTAAAGCTAACTGGATTAACGAGCTACAATCAATATTGTGGGCTTACCGAACAACTCCCCGAGCAGCGACTGGAGAATCACCATATATGCTGGCATTTGGAAGTGAGGCTGTAATACCTGCTGAGTTGGGTCTTCCAACGCATAGAGTACTGAATTTCAATTCTCCTGTCAGTGACTTGATGAGAAGACTGGAATTGGATATGCTCGAGGAGGTCAGAGAAGAGGTAGCCATTAGGAATGCTGCTTATCAACAACGAACAACTCTTTTCTACAACAAAAGGGTGAGGAAATGCGATTTAAAGGAAGGAGATTATGTGCTAAAGAAGGTAATTCAGAAACACAATAAATTAGAGGCAAACTGGCATGGGCCTTACCGAGTTACAGAAGTTGTTCGACCAGGAACTTACCGAATAGCAACTTTAGAAGGAGAAGAATTCAAGAATGCTTGGAATGCTGAACACCTTCGCAAGTATTATCAATGATGTAAAATGTACAACGGTTCCATCAATATGAATAAAACGATGATGTTTTCACCATTTTTCCTCTCCTTTGTTTGAAAGTTTTTCGGGGAATACTAGTGTTATACACTACGCTGCTCGACAGCAAACAGAAGACGATAGTTCAAACCCACGACCAACTCCAGTTGGTAAAAGGGCGAGACCAAAAAATATACTCCTTTGGTTGGGAGGCGTACACTAGCGTGACCAACTAAGGTTGGTAAGATAACTAGTGGACAAATAGTTCGAAAGAACCAAAAAATATACTCCTTTGGTTAGGAGGCGTACACTAGCGTGACCAACTAAGGTTGGTAAGATAACTAGTGGACAAATAGTTCGAAAGAACCAAAAAATATACTCCTTTGGTTAGGAGGCGTACACTAGCGTGACCAACTAAGGTTGGTAAGATAACTAGTGGACAAATAGTTCGAAAGAACCAAAAAATATACTCCTGGGGTTAGGAGGCGTACACTAGCGTGATCAACTAAGGTTGGTAAGATAACTAGTGGACAAGATAGTTCGAAAGAACCTGATAGTTCAATAATCAACTATGGTTGAGGGAAGAACAATATTATTTGATTTGAAAATATGCCAACAAGTTGGTCGGAAGGTAAAATCATTCCAGAAAATACAAAGAATTCCAAACTGAACCAAGTATAGTTGGTCGGTGATCAATTATACTTGGTCGACGAGGATAAATTATCGACCATGGTTGGTCGGACACATTTTATGAAAAAATTTACCAAGTATGGTTGGTCGGGGATAAAAACCCATCAACTGTAGTTGGTCGACAAACACAATTTAACAACCTTGGTTGGTTGGAAACATTTTAAACATTTTATACTCATTACTTTATTATTAAGTGATTGAGCAACATTGATACTTGTAATTTTGATTACTAAGTTGGTTGATGAACATCACAATATTTTTATCTTTTTAACAGATACATATGCACAAATGTAAAAATGTTTGATAAACACAAGACAATAGCAATACAAATTTGCAAACAGAAAATAAAATTCTTTCATTAAGGTCAAAATATATTACAAGCTACATATATGTGCTAATTATTACATTGAAAAACCTATTCTATTGGTTTCTTTCCTTTAGCTTTTGAAACAGGTTCCTCGCCGGCAGGAGGGTCCTCCAGGCAAAGAGGAGAGTTGATGAAATTAATATCTCTGAGCATTCTGACGTTCATCACAGAAGGTGTATCCAAGAGATGCTCGGGACGAGATAATTCAGTCTGAGAATAAAGACTATAGTCGCCAAGGTATTTTGAAATTAAACTCCGAGGAATGGAACGAGCTGGGATCCATTCCATGTCCAATTTGAAAGGAGGCACAGGCAAGTCTAGTAACCCTGGAGCATGATAATCCCATAAAAAATGCCCTTGCTCCAATTTTAGTACACCCAGGGCGTTCAACCACCCCTGCTTATAACCTTCATTATTGGCATGTTCAATACGAGCATCTAAATGAGCAAGGGCTTCATTATATCCTGCCATCCAAAATTCCCTGGGCTGTATATGGAATTGGAAGGTTAATCTATCCAATTGTTCGTGAAGGTTCCTGGCAAAAACATCTTTATCATTCAAAGCAGACTTCGTTGCAGTAAGTTGATCTTCCAAATATAGATTTCTCTTGGACATTTCGGATAAAGCCCGATCTTTGGCGTTCAATTGGTATGCTTGAGTTTCCAATGTTGACAGAGTACGAGATTCTTCAACATTACGGCTGAGAACTCTTGATCGACTCCGAGCAGGTGGAGAATTTTGCTCCTCGATAACATTTTGAACTGCTCTTCCTCGCCCACGAGACCTTCTTCCTCGTCCCCGAGCAGTACTAGAAATACCAGATCTTCTCAGAGCATCCAATTCTTGCCTTAATTTGGCATTCTCAACCTCTAAGAACGAGAAACCTTCATCGGTAACTTGTACTAAAGCAGTGGAAGATGACGCTGCAGATTCATACTGTGCCAGCTTTTTCTGTAAATTATTGTTCTCTTGTTCCAGCAACTCAGCAATCTGCCTGCAGGCCTCAACTTCACCTTTTAGAGTTCTTTCCCTAACATCGTATCCAGTAAGGATCTTTTTATGGCCTGTCTTAGAAGAAAGCTGTTGATATCTATTTTCATATTCCTTGTGCAGCAAAGCAGTTGATTCATTGTGTTGATGTTGTAGATCTTCTAAGGTACAATGAAGTTCCTCGATCAATTCATAGTAGGCCACACTGTTGTCCACAGCTCGGTCGAGTAAATCCTTCAAGTACCGATAAGCCTCAATTGCTTGTTCTGAGGCATCATGGCCAAGGATGTCAGCAATTTCTGATACACTCAAATTTGTATGACCAGCTTTATAATACTCATGACATTGCTGCATCAGCTTTGTATCATGTGCAGATATCATTTCCATTCTAGCCACAAACTAAGGATGAGAAGAAGACAACAAACAACAAAAACAAATCATCAACAACAGAGATGATCAAATATGTATTTTATTAGATCACAAAAGGATTACATTGTTTGATTACAAATAATGAAAGATAGAAATGATACCGAACAACTTCACACCTTTTCCTTGTCTCCCAAGACTTTCTCGAGAGGTTGGGACGAGGAGCTTGGTTGCTCGGTGGTAACAGCAGCCTGATCAGCAGGAGTCAAAATTTTCTCAGGAGGAGGAGGCATGGAAGAAATGTCCTCGTTGGCAGAAGGAAGAGAGGCAGGGACTTGATCACCTATGGCCATAGAAGATTCGTCAGAGATAGGCTCATCTTCTTCTTCTTCTACAATTGGTGGGGGAGGACCAGGGAGGTGTAGCTGGAATAGCCCAGAGTCTTCTTTGATCTTCAATTCCTGCAGGGCAGCTACCCAGCCATCTCGAAAGTATTTCAACTTCCCGTATTGTACTTGGGACGTCATCGCAGCAATCCCCTTGTCCCATCCTTTATCACAGCCAGCGCTGAAGGATTTTTTAACTGCGAGCTTTCTTTTCAGTTTCTCCGAGGAGAGCTTCACATCCAATTCTTCCTTCTGGCCCTTGATATCTTGCAGGGCGGACAACTCTTCCTCTGCCTTTTTCAGCTTATCTTCAAGCTCTCCAAAGTTCTTGAGCTTGTCGTCATATTTCTGATGCTCGACCTCTAAACTTTTCACCTTATCCTCCAAACTCTTGGAGGTCTCAGCCAACTTCATCTTCTCAGCCTCAACTATAGACAACTTTTTCTCCCATTCAGCTTTGTCCTCGTTATACTGCTGACGAGAATCCTTCAAAGATTGGGTTAAACCTAGAAGAGCATCCTCTACACCTGACGAGTAGCTGGAAGCTTTAATAGCTTCGTCTTTCTTTACGATGTTGTTAAAACAATTCACCAGCTAAACAAAGGAAAAAGTGACAGGTCAGTGCAAAAATACAAGTATTCAAAGACAGAAAGGAAATTCAGAGTGTGAGAAATTTACCGAAGCAAGATGACGAGTAGCTAGGGATGTCAGCATATCCCTAGAAATATTTTCATCAATTCCTTGGACCTCGGGTATGATCCAAGTTTTTACCGAGCTCATTGCAGAGCTCGGAGGAATGATGGTTGGAACACCAACAACACCAGATGGTGGAGAAGAGACAGTTTCAGCCAAATTGACTGAGGATGATTTCCTCAATCTCCTCAAAGGGACTTCGGCAGTTTCAACCAAGGAAGAGCTCTTGGTCGGAGAGATAGCAGTCATCTCCACAGGAGCAACCTTCTTGCTCAGAGCCACTGGGGGCTTCTCGGCAACTTTGGAAGGTGCAACATCCACCTTCTTAGTCCCTTCTGGGACATCAACTTTGCTTTTCTTGGCTTCAGCAGCAGAAGTAGTGTCATCAAATAGAGCAGGGGAGCTCTTTTCCTGCCCATTTTCTGGCTCAAAGGAATATGAGATTCTGGATCAGAATCCTCAGGAATTTGCACTGGATCACTGGTGCTGACCACAGGGCGAGCAGTAAAGGACGACGTATAGCTCCTATACTGCAACAAATATGAGGCAGATCTGATATGCTCATCTGCGACCTTCTGATGCAAACTCCAGATATGTTTCAATTGCCTTATATTTACCTCTGATTCCTTGGGAGTTTTTCTTTTGCTATCAACTGCAAATAAATACATAATGAGATATCAGTCATACATTTTGTCAAACATGATAAAAGCATAATTTCATAAATAAAATAAAATGAAAATAACCTATCCCATTGCCATATGGGGGGCATTTGGGACCTTCATACACTCTGTCTCCGACTAAAGGAGCATGTTGCCAATTTTTGAAAACTAACCCATGTTCAAAATAATCCCTGTTGGCATCAGGGAGGTTGACTACTAAAGCTCTATTCAAAAATCTAGTTTTTAAATAATAAACGTTGTCTAAAATAGCCCATCTGTAACAAAACATAATCTCAGGAATTCCTAGACGAGTTCCATGAGTTTGATTTAACTTATGCACCCCATTAACTATTCTCCATGTATTGGGGGCTACTTTTGCAGGAACAACATCGAAATGTTGGCAGAATTCTAAGCATAAGGAGTTGGGTGGAAAAGAAAATCCGCACTCAGCAATAAAAAGGCTGGGGAACCAATGTCCCTCAGCCAAACGAAAATAATCAAAGGGCTCAGGAAGATTTTCCAGAGTTACCCAAGACGGAATGGAATAATCAGAACGGAATTTTTCAATAGATTCAATAATATAAACCATGGTGAATAAAAGAAGAAGGAATAAGATCTTACAGGAAGAAAGGAGGTCTGTTGACAATGAACGAAAACAAGGATGAACGCACAAGAGAAATAAAGACTGGAGAATTCGAAAAGCTTGAATGCAGAAAATTGGAAAAGGTAGACGACGGTATGGTTACCTAAGAAGTTTAAATAATTTACCTTGGGAAGCTGCGAAGGAAATGATTACAAAAAGAAACTATCGAACTTTCGGCGGCTAAAAGGACAAAAAGGGCACAAAGATCGAAGGGCTCGTAAAAAGTCGAAAAGGCGGATTCTGTGAATTTGAAAATAAATTCAAATACGATGCTCCTAAAACCCAGGAAGGTCATTTAATAGTTCCATATACCAAGAAAGAATGTTCCATACTCCTCAAAGTTCTAAATATGAAACATTGGGGGCTTCTGTTGATACCAAAATTAATATGCTGATGTGGGCGAATAATACGAAGACATTTGTCAATCTACGTGGCACAATAACAACGAGGGAGTTCATTTCCCCGACCAACTCATGTTCTCTCCGAGCAACGAGGATACACCGAGGAGCTTCATCACTCCGAGGTACTCTAACGCTCCGAGGAACTAAGGCGGTCCGAGCTGCATCTCGGCCGTAGCATAAACTGCCAGATAATCAACAGTTCAATTATTCATTGAATGTTTATCATCTTGACGCACACGCTGCATTAAATGTATTACCATTTCATATGTATATCATTTAATGTATCAACCATTTCATGTACAGCCTAAGGGCTATAAATACCTTGTATCACCCTCATTCAAGGGGGCCGGAATTTCTTGATAGAACTTGTAATCGAGAATTCCCAAACACTCAGCAATAACATAACAGTGGATGTAGGCCATTCTTATAAGGCTGAATCACTTTAAAATCTTTGTCTCATTTTATTTATCTGTGATTGAATAATTAGTGCGATCTAATTTTTTACATCAACAATAGTTTTCTAATTTGAAGGCTCCAAACTATTAAATTATTCAAGTCAAATACTTAATAAAATATAGATGTTTTACCCTCTGAAGAGCGAAATTAATATGGGAAGGATCAAAGACATTTTCTATGAAAGTATCATATCCATAAAACAAATCCCGATGAATGGTGACCGTTAAAAAATGAGATGAATCAAACTCAACTGGAGACCTAAACAATTCCCATTAAAACAATCAATTCAGCATCCTACAATCCACAATTAATAAACAAAAATAAATAATGAAATGACATGGGAGGCTTAGTAGCACATTCTTATTCCAAACCATTATCATCCGTCCAAACAAAAAACAAACCCTAAGATATTAAGGTTGGGAACCTAGTAGGATACATTTGGGAGAATGAACATCTTTTTCTTCTAGTCTGTTGGAAGAGGTCTGAGGTATTCAAACATAAGATATTTTTATGTCAAATAACCAACTGTGGTAAGAACATTGTAAGTTGTTGTTTTCATTGATTCAGCCTTTTGACAAAGGAGCGAGACAGATGGGACATTTTCCATTGAAGGCGACTCATTCAGAAGTGGATTTACTATGATTGTGGCATTTGATTTATATTTGGGGAAAAATAATCCCAAGTAGATAATTCAAATTTTATACTCATCAATTTGTGAAACACAATTAGTAATAAACATATATAAAATTACTATTAGGTGTTGCTATTCTCATTATTTTCATCCATTACTTCTCTAAGCAAATGCAATATAAGACATTAAGTTACACAGTGACCATTCAAGGAACAAAGTTACACATAGAGCGTGCGGAACTGTTACAAAGAATAACATGCCATTGAATAACAAAGGAAGCATGCAGATTCTACAACTAAAAAATGAAGTTACACAGTTACCATTCATTGAGTTCATTGATTAGAGCTCTTCAGACAATGATGAACATCTCAAATTAAATAGGATTGATTGGAAGAGTAAAATTCACACTTGAGGAGGAACCTTAATGTCAGACTTTACTCTCCATCCCCAAGGCCTCCTGAAAAGCCAGGTAGTTCTCCTTCGGATCGTCACACCAAATTTTAGGGGAATCGTTGTTCAGTTCCTCAACTTCAGGAGGCTCATCGTTAATAACCAACCTCTTTTGAACAAAAGTAGTAGTGGTCTCAGCTTTGATGGGCCTCTTTTCAGCACGCCTCCAAAGAGACTATTCATTCATCAATTGAAGAGATTACGTATCTTTAACCTCATTCAACTGATAAATGGCATCAATAGCCCCAGCCAACGAGGCTATGGGGTTCAACTATCGGTGTAAATAATGGACAATTGTATATAAGTTTTAGGTTAAAACGTGGTGTTAAAAATAGAATATGCAAAACCAAAAAATAAAATGGCTTTATAGAGACGTAAACTTCTCAAGGGTGATCAATGTAACTTGTAGGAAGTGGTCGTGATCTAGGTCACTTACAAGAATATGCATGTTTTCAATTAAAAATGGAGTGTTAAAGCATAAAAAACCCAAAACAATAACAACAACAAAATGTCCTTAAAAAGGAGAGAACACTTTTGGAGGGACCAATATAACTTGTAAAAAATTGTCCTGTACTTGTCCAAATACAACTTTAGGTAATTGACATGTATACGGAAGCTATAAATGAAAAACAAGACCAAAAAATATATTAAAAAAGACATGAACTCCTCAATATAAATTAATGTAACTTGTAGAAGCTAATTGTGTCATTATATCACTCTAAGTTTAACAGATTGACTAGTATAAGAAATATTTTGGTCAAAATGGGGTCTTAAAGGGTAAAAGTAAAAGTAAGCATCCAAATAACCTAAAAAAATACATGAACAACTCGAGAGAGACATATATAACTTTTACGAACTAAATGCATCCTAAAAGACAAGTATACAAAAGAATTGGTTTAAAATAGAGACTTAAAGACTGAAAATAAAAATAAGCAATGGAATGCGTTGAAAATGGGCCGAACACCATGAGAGTGACCAATATAACTTTTCGAAATTGACAGTGTCCTTCACTGATTCTTCGTTCAAGTAATTGGAAAGTATATGCAAGTTTTCAGTTATAAAATGGGGTGTTATAGAATGGAAAAGCTAAACAATAAAAAAATAGTCCATATAAAAGAACAAAAACCTCTAGTGGAACCAAAGTGACTTCAGAAACTATTTGTTTCCTTATAGAAATTTTTGTTTAAGGAATTGACGAGACTATTCAAGTTTCAGGTTAAAATAGGGTGTTACGGTGTTAAAATGCAACACTAAATTGGACCTAAAAGTAACATGACACGTCAATAAGGACTAATATAACATTTAAGAATTAAATGTGTTCTTATTGGACTCTTAGTGTAAATAATTGACAAGTTTATATAAGTTCAAGGTCAATATTAGATGTTAGAGATAAAATATGCAAAAATAAACAAGAAAAGGCTTGAAACATACATGAACATCTCAAAGGTAACCAATGTAACTTTAGGAAGTTGTCGCGTTCGTATTAGACTCTTGATCTAGGTTACTTACAAATATATGCATGATTTCAGTTGAAATTGGTGAAAACCCAAAACATTAACAACAATAAAATGGACCTAAAAAGGCAAGAACACTTTTATAGGGACCAATATAACGTGTGAAAAATTGCCGTGTACTTGAGGAACTCCAACTTTAGGTAATTGACAAGTATAGGCAAGCAATAAATGGGGTGTTATAGTTCTAAAATGCAAAACAATACGAAAAAGATCTTAAAAGAGGAACGAACACCTCAAGAAAAATTAATGTAACTTATAGAAACTGATTGTGTCATTACGAGACTCTTAGTTTAACATTAAATAGTTGAAGTTGACACGTAGCCCCTGTAAGGTAACAATGACATTATCCATATGGAAATATTATCATAAGTAATTGAAGTATATCCAATGGTGCTAAGTGGAAAGTGTACCATTTTGGATATTCCAACTCGATTTTGGAACCTTTTGGTCACTTGGATGTACAATAAACGGTACACACATTTCACGATTTATTATAGTATCGGTATCGTACTGTTTTGTATAGGGTAAAATATTTCCACCTATTTAAGAGATAACTTTGTCAAAAATTACCAAAATTATCGAGCAAACAGGTAATCACTATACATACAAATAATTCTAAAAATAGGGCATAATCATGCATAGTCATTATATCAAGAGATGGGATCCGAGGAGAAGGTACATATTAAAGATGTGCATTAATGTGTTGGGATCCGATAGGAAGGTACCTTAACTTTTTTTATTGATAAGAGTGTGAGGTGTGGTCATATCAAGAGCTAGAAGAACCATTTTGACCACAGCCTCGTGCAATAATAGTAGAGTAATAAAATAATACCCATGAAGGTATTCAAACATCCAGTGAATTCTGCACTTATCAACCACTAAAGTGGAACTTATGATTAAGATTAATCAAGTTAAATAAGTCAAATTCAAAAACTGAACTAGACTTCTCAACCACTGAACAACAACCAACTTCTACACTCTTCATCCATTAAACAATAACCAAGTAAGAGATAATACAAAAAAAAAAATCTTAGCAAGGCCAAACAGTTAGGAATATCAAGTGAAATACTATGAGGGACTTTATTCGCTATGTCCTCTTTGGGGGTATTAACTCATTTTTACACTTCCCACACATGACCAATGTATAAAATGCCTAAATTCAAAGAGAGAGACATTACCGAATCACTAATGTTTGCCTAATAGAGTTTGATTTACCCGGTGTGTTCTCCTTGGGGCTGAAATCCATCAAATGAGCTAAAGGTTCAAAACCTTCACAAAAACACCACAAATCCAGACCATTTAGCGACTAGAAACCCTACATCAAAAAAATAAAGTAAAGTGATTTTGCACTCAACACTGCAATCAAGGAATCAATGATGCGACTAACGTCATTCAGTGTCAAGATGAATTTAGAGGTTGGGGGAGTTGTTCAACTACCAAACTGCATTTATGGCTTGTAAATGATGACAAGACACGATCATATGTTGGCTAGTATGTTACATATAGTCTGGAGTGCCATTAGATATGCCATTTATCATTACGTGATCATTAACTTAGTAATATAATTATAGGATCAATAACTTAACAAATGAATATTATGGGAGAACTTTGATATCAAAACACCACAATACAAATGCATAATATAGTTTAAATTTGTTTGTAATGTGGAAGGTTTGAGTGTAAAAAGTGCAAAAATTATTACTAAAATAAGTGTCTATATTGTTTAAAAACAGTACAATTCAACAAAAGTACCAATAGGGAATGAATAATTGTATTCTTAGTGCTGAAGAAGAACGAAATTATATTACCTTTTCAACTACATGTAAGTGAATCCAAGAGTTAATGATCTGCAAAATAACTTAAGCATTTAAATTAAACATACCAAACCAAATCAATACAAATTTTATGAAACAAATCTAGGTCAAGCAATAAATGTGAATCTCAATAAAAGATTCAAAAGTACATTATATATTACATATTAAATTAAATTTGCAAGTACACCACGTCGGCACACTACAAGACTCCCTGCCACCTACAAAAGGGAGAAAATTCTTAGTAACATATCACACTATTTAACTAAAAAATGAAAAATAAAACAAAAACATTTTTCACAACTGAAATAAAAAAAATTATTGTGAAAGTTATTTATCATTAAAAATTAACAAATGGATGAGGTACATAGTTCCGTATGACATTTTCAAGACTAAAATAAAAAGAATTGTAAATGAAAAAAAGAATTCTAAATGAACACTTGAAATGATCATTGTTTATCATTTTTGAAGATGATAAATAATGATGATTTTTAGGAAGAAAAACAATGAACGTTACTCATCATTTTTGAAGAAATTGCATCATCTCATCCAAGTATTGTTCGTATGGATCAAATCAGAATCAAATAGACGAAATGAAAAACATAACTCACAAAGGCCATATGGTTCCAATAGTCTCTACAGAGCAACTAGAATCTCATTTGAAACCTAAAATCCAATAACATAATAACACAATCAAAATCGGGAGTGAAAAAAATAGAAAAAAAATACTTGGATGAATAAATCAAAATCAAAAGTTGCATTTGAAATCTAAACACAACAAATAATAGAAAATAACTAACAAAGAATAAATGTATTAATAACCCTAAGTCATAAAAAATCATACCACTTAAACATAGTTCAAATGTTCTATCAAACATAGTTCAAAGGTAAACAAACTCCTTATAGAATTCCTATATGAACCTCCATATAAAATACCTAAATAAAACTCCATAAGCAAGCCCTAAAATAGAATGTTAAAACATTTGAATCCAATATGAATATTACTTAAGAGGGGGGGCGGCAAAAGGCAGAGGAATAAGGGAGGCAGAGGAGACGAAGGGAAAGAGGGTGAGCGGGAGACTCCAAAGTGAGTAAGTGTAAATTTTTTAGGGAATTTTATATTTTAGTCAAGTGTACTCAATTTTAGCACACTTAAAAATAGTGCCAAATTGTGGCACTGTTTTAAAGTGTGCCTGATTATCATTAAACCATGCCAAAATTTGGCACAGTTTTAAACTATGCCAGAATTTTAATATCAAGGTGTGCCAAATTGTTATTTTTGGTGTAGTGTTAGGCTCAATAGTTTTTTGAAACATGTCAATCTCATAAGTTTGAAGGTCTTCTACAATTTCTTCGAACCTAAGAGTGTCTAAGACCCCTAAAGAGTTAAGCATGCCGACCTTAGGAATAAATTGAGAAAGGAGTGACCTCAAAATTGTTTAGACGACTTTTGACTCCTCAATTTTCTCACCCAAATTTAAATTAGTGTTAACAATGTCCGACAACCTAGCATAAAATTCATCGAAACTCTCGGACTCTAACATACTGATGGTCTCAAATTGTGTAGTCAAATTTTGAAGATTAGACACCTTGATAGTGTTGGTACCCTCATGTGTCAACAAGAGGATATCCCATGCTTCCTTAGATGTAGTTCACATCACGATGCGGCGAAACTCGTCAGGGTGACGGCTCCAGAAATAGCACCAAGGCCGCAATAGTTATAGGTACTCCATTTAAATTCCTCATCACTCTAATCATAAATAGGTTTGATATTAATGTCATTCGCAACCGTGATAGTGGGAGGATTCCACCATCTTTCACATACTAACCACACTCTTTCATCAATAGCTTTTAAACAAGATCTCATACAGGACTTCCAATATGAGTAATTTTTTCCATCAAAGGCATGCATCCAATTATATAATTTCTCCATAAAAAAAATTACGATTTTTCACAATCAGTTTTTCATAACAGTTGATATCACCAAAAAATGTTTTGCGAAAAAAGGATCACAGAGTAATTTTGTGCAACAAGCTCTGATACCAAATTGAAAGTGTGTTATTCTCTAATGGAGTAAACTTATTCAATTAGACGTCAATCCCACAAACAAATTTTAATTTTTATTAACCCTAAAAATGCAACTATGTGATTCAAAACACTAAGCGGGTAAAGAATGCAAGGTAACACAAAAACCCCAAAAGGAAAAATCTTTTGTTTCACTATAGTTTCAAAAATTGTAACTTACAAATAAAATAGAGAAATACAACCCGACGAATCTCCCATAGGTGACTCTCGTCTTCTCTAGCAATGAATTCCTGCAAGAACCCATAAAGGCCACAACCTTCAGTTAGTAATGATTCCCACAAGAATCACAAGATCAGTAGTAGGAACTCCTTCTCTACAAGAGTAACTTCAACGCAGGAGTTTTTCTAGTTCCCAAGATGATTCACAAAAGTATATAGGAGAGATTGTGTGAATCAAAAGGTGCTTTTTCTCTTTCAAAAGTGAAGGCTCAAAGCAGCACTTATGCAGTTTTTGTAAATCAAAAGCCTTAATAAAAAAAAACTATTGAAAATAGGTATTTATAGGCAAACACAAAAATTAAGGCGACGCAACCTTGTTCGAACGAGATTTTGACATCGTTCTAACTACATGCTTATGTTGTTCGAACGACATAAGCTCACTTCTAATAAAATGCAAAAAAGAAAAATAATAAGCCTTCGTTTGAACCTCATTTGATAAATGCTTCAAAAGAGCTTTGAACGAGATGCAAGTCATTCCAACGAGATTGCCATCTCATTTGAACGATGAAAGGCAAAAAATAAAATTATTTATAAGTTAAAAAATTGTTCGAAATGCAACCTCATTTTGTAAAAAAATAGTTTATAAAAATACCCAATGCTTAGTAAAAAATCTATGAAATCGAAAGCAACAACTATACCAAAATTATGTGACATCGTATATCATGTTAAAGTTGCTAAATATTCGGATCGATCTTTTTGAACATGTGATCATGAACTTCCACGACGAAAGTAATGGGATATGCCTGATAAGCACCCAAAACTGTACATTTTATACCCCGAATAGATCTATTTTAATTGCTAAATCTCGGCAATTTGGGTCTTATGCCCTTAAATATTTATTTTGTAGGTTTAATGTGCATTGCGCATTTTATGGAGCTAATACCCTTGTCCCATATCCTAGCCTACCCGAAACTAAGCCTAAGCCTAGCCTAAACCTACCCTAAACCCTGTGTGTGTTTTGTTTGTATCATTTTATTATTTTTTAGATTTTTTGTTTGAGTCATTTCTATTTTTAGGATTTATTTTAGATTTATTTAGAATTTTCTAGGTTTTATTTTCTATTTTATTTTATTAGTATAATTTTATTTTATTTTGATTTTTCTTATTTTATTAGGATTAGTTTTAGGAGTTTATTTTTAGTTTATTATATTTTATATTTTTGTAGGGCTTTAGTTTTCATTTAGATTTTATGTTTTTATTTCTTTTGTTTTATTTTAGTTTTTATCAGTTTAGAATTTTATTTCTTTTTTTAGTTTTAATTTTTATTATTTTTAGTTTGTTTTATTTTTAAGTTAGATTTTATTTTATTTTTTTATTTTTATGTTTTGTTTTTTTAATTTTTAGTTGAGTTTTTATTATTTTTGTTGGGTCCAAATTAAACACACACATAAACTTCCCTTAACCTGAACCCACTCACATACAACCCCTTATCCTACACTCCCATACACCCATTTACACCTAAGCTAACATCCTCACCCATACCATACACCCTACACCCCACTTGCACACAACCCTTACCCAACTCATCTTCTTCCCCATACATTTCTCTCTCCTCACCATCTAACCTCCATAGCCACAAATTCAAAACTCAAACCCACCTTTCTTAACCCCCCTCATTACCACCTCTTTCCTCCCTATTCTCCCAATAACAAAACCCCCACCCTCTTTATCTACCACCTAAAACTCCATCACCTCCCACTACTCCGACCACCATCTACCACTCCGGCGAAACCGGCGAACCCCAACAGCCACCTGGCCCACACCCCCTGAACAACCCGATGGCACCTGCAACTCCGACCCGGACGCGACCCTACCGCCAATCGCGACCCATACCCCCCCGTCAGACCTGCTGCCTCCAACCCAAAATCTGTCGGCGTTCCCTCCTTGCCGTCGACCTCCTATACCGACCTAAACCTCCGATCCATACCAAACATCAAACCCCAAACCCATATTCCACTCTCCACCAAAGAACCACTTCCCATTTTGAGCCTTAACCGATCTGTTTCAAACCAAAGACCAAACTTACTAAAACCCATGTGCTAAATAAAACCCTCTCAAACCCCATTTCCCAATATACCCTTAAAAACCCCCAACTACCTACTTAACCCAACTTCCCATTATACCCTCATAACTAAATCATATTTTTATTCCTATCCACTCACCCATTTATTCCCTCACCCCACTACCCACATGACACACCCAAACCACGTGCACACTTAAATCAATTACCCAAATTAACCCCCATGTCCATGCCTTGTATAAAAAGAAGATGAAGACCCCAATCTAAAAAATCTTTTGGAGAGAAGAAGACAAGAGAGAGAATTAGTGAATTAGTGAATTCTAGAGAGAAAAATTATTAGAGAAAAATTGTACACACTTGAGTGAATATTGGATTGAATATAAGTGCAATTGCTTCTCTCCTATATGTTGGTTTGAATCTCTTCTATCTTTCTCTTTAATTTTTTTAGTAAGTTTTATTAGATTGTTAATAATTGAATTGTGACTATGGTTGGCTAATCACTCCATTCAAGGAGTGAAATGAAGCCCCATATAATTAATTGAATGTATTAATTAATCTAGTCTACTTTGTTTCATTTAGTTAATTTTTCATTTCATTTCTACTTGAGTTTATGCATTGAGACATAGTATACTATCCTTGAGAAAAGGATTAAAATATAATATACTCTTAATTTGTGGATTCAAACTAGAGATAGTTTGACCCACTAATTAGATTATGTTAAATTTTATTATACTCATACATTAAATCTTTGTTTGATTTATGATTTATTATATAAATTTACTATAGCGAGTGATTTATATAATTTTTCTAAGTCAATTATCAATTGAGTTGTGGGAATGAAAATTAGAATAACTAAATTATATTAGTTTATTTTCTCAAATGATGAGAATCAATTGATAAACTAAATTAATATTTGGAAAATTAGTATACTAGAATAATTAACACATTTAATTGATAAAGTGGTGGTCGAGTTTCATTCGTTGAATTCTTCTCAAATTTAAGTTCAAATCACTTTTATTATTTAGTCCTTATTTGGCACACTAGTTAGTTGTTAATTTCATCTGTTATATTAGTTTAAAAGTAATTCACCTCACTTCACCTACTTGTTTTAATATTTGAAAAACATAAAAAAAAAATAGAAAAATCCAAAAGTAGAAAAAAAAGGGAATCAAGTGAACTATATTCATAATCCTCTCATGTTTTGCATGTTCACACCTTAGATTAGAATTGACATCCTTACTTACCACTCTACACTTGAGTTTGATATAATTTTGTAGGTATTTTAAGGATTTTGATTGAAGGAGCTTTTCAAGCAACGACGGAAAAAATATATGCAAAAGTTCTTTCATGACGAAAGTAACGGGATATGCCATACTTGATGTAACCTAGATTCTATGGACAAGTCCTAGATGCTAAGGGCAATGACATAAAAAATTTCCCTTACACTGTTTGATGCCTTTGGAGTGACTTTCCCGATAATGACTATGCTCCAAGTTGAGAAAGTCTAAGGCGAAGTCATGTTGCAAAACTCTCGGGGAGACTAGTGCTGAAGATTGGTAAACTTTAGGCATTTGAGGGATATAAGAAGCCCAGTCTTAGACTATGTTAGTTCAATAATATCCTTGTCGGATGATCTTCTTGGAATGAATATGACCATTCATGTGCGGTCCATATTCCTCGCAATTGATTTTTTGCATCACGTCCTCTACCCCAGCCCCTGTTATGCAATGCATATGGGTTATGTCAAAATTTCTCTTGAAGTGTGCCTTATAATAATGATGTATTGAGCAGCGAGATCATGAAGGGTCGCGTGGTCTTTCTTGTTAGCATGTGGAGGATATATACCATACTTGAGGAGGTGCTATATGTCATAATAACACAATCCATCTATGTTCAGATCTTCTTCTATTGTGAGCTCGATGTGGTACCAGTAAGGGGGCTCAATGCTTTTTGGATTAGAATGGGAGCCATTGTTACTCCCTTTGACATGTTGACTATAAAGGCCAAGGTTGACAAGGTGTTGGCTAGGTTATTTCTTGAGCGATAAAGGTAGTGTAAAGTGATACCTTAAAATTGGGAGCTAAGTTCTTCGTGGTGAGCATGGAAGGGTAGGAGTGTTTGTCTTTGACTTTTCGCTTTTTGAGGATTTGCCCTAAGATGAGAGTTGAATCTCTCTAGACACAATTCACCTGATTCGCTTATTGAGGGAGATCTTGAGACCTATGACACGTGCGTCATACTCTATCATATTATTGGTACAAAGGAAGTATAACTTGATGGTTATGGGAGTATGAGAATAGTTGGGAGCAATCAGGAGTGTCCCAATATCGTATTTCTTCTTACTAGCAACCCCGTCTAAAAAACATATGACATTTGTGCTTTTTATGGGAAGTTTAAATAATGTCTTCTTTCGAGAACTCAAAAATACATACCTCAGATCCCCCATGGTATTATCAGTAATAAAATCAAAAGTGGATCTTCCTTTAATGGCATTTTGAGTAACATACGTAATGTCGAATTCAGTTAGTAATATCAACCATGGATCCATGTGACTTGACATGAAGGCTTATCCAATAGGTATTGCATCAGATCAATTCAAGACACCAATTTGATGTGGAACACGGTCATATAATATTGAAGCTTCTGTGTGACCAAGACTAAGGTGAAAAATGCCTTTTCCAATGCATTATAGTTCACGTCGTATCCTACTAGTTGTTAATGAATGTAGTATATGGATATTTTTTTGCATGATTTTTTGACATATTGGTCTAGTATAGCCCCTGTCATAGTGTCTATGATGGTGAGGTATAGAAGGAGGGGAAGACCTTATTGCGAATCCATGAGCACCGAAGGTCTGGTGAGGTATTGTTTCATCTGTTCAAAGGCTTCTTGACATGCTTCATTCTATACTTTAGTTGAATCATTCCAAAGAAGCTTTAAGATGGGCTCGTAGACGGAGGTAAGTTGGTTGATAAATCGATTGATGAATTGGAGTTTAGCCAAAAGCTATGAAATTATTTTCCAATCTGAGGTGGTGGCATTTTGAGAATATCTTTGAGTTTGGTAGGGTCCACTTCAATCCATTTCTCTCTAACCATTACGCTTAGGAGTTTCCCATTTGTGACACAAAAATGAATTTTTGTGGGATACTTTCATAATCGTTTATGGAATTTCCTCAAGACAAGGATGTGACCTTCTTGAGTTTTGGGCTTGATGATCATATCGTCAATATAGACTTTAACCTCTTTGTGGATAAGATCATACAAAATTGTTATTGCTACACTTTGGTAGGTAGCTCCAGCGATTTTGAGATCGAACGACATGACCATGTAGTAAAAGGTTCCCTTATAGAGTGATAAAAGTAGTCTTCTCTTGATGGTCGGGATACATCTTGATCTAATTATAGCATCAATAAATTATTTGAGGGCATGACTAGCAGTGTTATTGATAATCATGTCGATATTGGGCATAGGGTAATCATCTATTAGGGACACTTTGTTCAGATCTTAGTAGTCGATGCACTTGTGCAATTTTCTCTTGATTTGGCACAGGGACAATGTTTGTCAGCCATGTAGGATATTCTACAATGAGGATGAAGCTGGCGTTTAACTACTTTTCCACTTCATCTTTGAGCTTGAGATACCGCTACCTACAGAGCTTTCTCAATTTTGTCTTGACAACCTTACTTTATTAAATGCTATAACTCCCGCCCTATGAAATTTATGGGTCAATGTTGGGCATATCGTTATATGACCCTGTAAAGATGCCCTCAAATTATTTCAAAAGTTATTCAAATTGCGACCGCTCATGCTCATCGAGGGTAGACACTATCCTAATCTCATGTGAATCGCTAATAGAACTGAGATTGATAACAATAGTCTCATCATCATTAGTTTGAATGCTGTTATGTTATTTAATTTTTTCCTTATTGATATCAGTTAATAATTTTTCATTTATTAGATCATCTTTATGAATTATTTTATTAGAATCAATACAATTAATATAAGTCACAACAAGATACTCGAAATCGTCATTTATTTTATTAACAACATATTTTGTAAATACAACATTGAGAACCTTATCAAAGGAGGTTTCTTTTATAATCATATTAGTGATAAAAAAGAAGGGATAGACTCCGTTCCATTTTGGAATATGTATATAACATGGTTTAGATTGCTTTAGGCAAGCTTGACTGGAATGCCATGCTAGTTAAGATGAATCAGATGGGTCGACCTTCATGTGGATGATGTAGAGATCCAACCCTAGCGTATGGAGATCAAACGGATCATCATCATCACCGCCTTTAGAGTTTTCAGTGATTTCCATGACTTTAATGGTTAGAGGATCTGCTTCGTGATTCTGGTCTTCATCATAGGTGACTTTGTTCTCAAAGAACATTCCATTCCTAGCTTCATATTCTTTTCTGTAGGGTCATACCATGGCTCGGGGAACCCACTAAAGGGGAAGTCTTCACTACCCCTTTCATCGTTTGAACTCTCTAAATCGTCACCCCACCTAGTGGAAATAATGTTATCTTTCCCTAAAAATTCAATGCATTCCATGACTTCAATAACCTCGTCATATGGGTTTTCCCATTCTACAAAGAAATGTCGAAAGGAGGGGGGAGATACCCTTTGATCTTTAATATTGTGAGCAGTTCGGCGGCTGTACATATTTCTTGCGTCTTGATGAAATCATCAGACATAACTTGCATAATACTATCCAAACTAAACTCTTTTGCGTACACAAACCATTCATGTGACAGTCGATCCCACTTTTAAGATTCCATATACATATCATTAATCGTTTCATAATGGTCTTCTTCAAGAGTCATTCCTAAGGGAAGTTTCAACCCAAAATCCTAGATTTGATTCAAGACTCTGGGAAACTCCATACTTCCCCTTTTTGAAAAGGTTCGATGACTATTCAAGACCTAGTAAGGAAGGATAAGTCTTGGTCAAATGTATTCTCCGAATGTGGGAGGAAATACTTGCAAACTTGAGGGGTTTGGGTGATATGGTAGATGAATTGGGATCTTTGATGGGATTAATTCGGGTGGAAGTGTTAAAATCTTAGTTTTCTACCTAGAGATTATCAATCTTGGCAATGAGCTGAGTAAGGACTACTATTAGGTCTGGCTAAACATCAGCATTTTGATTAATGTGATCCGTGAAGAGTCTTTGATGGACTACTCAAATTCTGTAGAAGTTGCGAAGGAAGTAGTGGAACTCCGAGGTGGATTGATGGAGGATCTGAGCTAATAGGGATCCATGCAAAGACCAGGGTATGCAATATCACCTAAGAGAAAATAGAATTTTTATTTTTATTTCAATGGAAAAGAAATACTTTTAGCATATATAATTTTTTTTAAAAAGAGAGAAAATATATTGGGTATTTTGGAAAAGGGAGAAAAATATTTTGGTATTTTGAAAAAAACTTTTGGGTAAAATAAAGAGAGAGAAAAGGAAATTCCTCAATGTAGTTATTATTATTAGGTTCCGCTTGTATTATATTATGCCTAGGGTGCAAGTGAAATGCTGGAGATGACCTAAGTGGACAAGCCATTTGATATATCTAAGTGTACAAGAATTGCCTCGCGATGTTACTCATGAAGACAGTATATGTGAGAGATAATTCGATATACTTGATGTACGTGAATGAGTTCATTACTATATTCCTCCTGTTATAAGTTCAGTCAAGTGGTACAATGCGGGGAGAACCGTCAGATATACGTTGAAGGTAGTAGGCTAATGGAAGGTGGGAATCATATCACTTAGTTTAATCACATTCCGTAGGACCAACAACTATCACGAAGTGATCCCCCAGTATGGGACAAAATTTTGATCAAAGTATAATGATCACGTGACGTAATGTGAAAGAATGCATGGAACTTATTTAGTATTTTATGAAATATATTATATATGCTAAGCGAGAGAAATACTACTACTATGAGGTAGAGCATGGAATATTCTTTGAGTTATCATGGGATGAGGGGGATAAACATGGAGAGTAAAACTAGCAAGTATGTACATGAATCATGGATCATATACAAAGCGTGATGGTATATACAAAGTGTGAGGCATATGAATATAAATAAACGAGTCTAAGGTATATGCAAAGTGGGAGTGACACCGGAATACGTGTTAGTGAAGGAAATGTGAGGATATATACAATTGAGAAAGAGGTGGAAGTGTATTCTAGTGCGACTAAACATGGATATCTACAAGTGATATTGATCATGTTTAAATAAGTGGAGGAAAGGATGTTAACTATACACAAGAGAATAAATCATGGGACATGTGATAGATAAGGTAATATATACATGTAATGAGGAATAAGAACATAAGAGATAAGGATATCAACATCATGATATGAGCAATGCATATATACAACATGTAAGTATGAGAGTAAGAAGAAAATAAAAGTGGAGGAACATTTACACATGCGAAACAATAGTGAGGGAGAGAATAGGAAATAAAGACCACGTGATATAGAGTCTAGTCCTCTAAAAATAAATAAATTCGTAGCATAATGTCCACTATGGCCATCCGGGATTCTTTTGGCATGGGATCTCCCTGAAAGGAGAGAAAAACTTGGTGTGTACACGGAGCAAGGAGGGAAATTCTTTTTCCGCCAATCGAGCTATCTTTATAGCTCCCACGGATATGAATCGACTGTCGTCAAAAGAGGATGAAAATATAAAAAAAATGTAATTGCCATCTTATTTTGCTCAAAACAGGGAAAAAATGTAGCCATCCCCGAAGAAACGATATCAAAGACATAATGATGCATACGAAACCAAATAGATCGAGGATCTAGGGACTAAGTTACGGAATGAGAAGGTATTACATACTTATTCTTCCCTTTCAGTCTCTCATGGGCTATGATAATATTCTCCTTTTTTTTCAAAATGTAACTCATTTGTATAACGTGTGTGATGTCAGAATTGGTGAGAAAAAGAAATCTCATACTCACGTCACGGGAAGGCTGGAGCTGAGTCATTCTGAGAAGTATAAAAAGAAAGAACATAATACGAAAAGGTAGCCAAAATATGAGCAGCGCATTGGATCATAATCTATTGCAAATAGTGGAATATGTATATCTAACGGATCCGCTACAAATATTATAAAAAGGGCTACAATATGTGCAATACACTGGTCCATAATCCATTATGACGATATGGATATGCATGTCTAACGAGATTACAAAAGGTAAAATAAATAAAAGAATATGAAATAATGATGCGAGTAACCTTCAGACCATGATTCACTATAAGGAAGAGGATATGCAAATATAACGGGGTCACTAGTACATATAGTGAACCTCGAGGATGACTCGGGATGCCTACATAGCCAAAAAGGCATCAAAGTCCACGTAGTTTGATAACAAGAAATGGTAGGGTTTAACCCATGAAGCCAAAATTAGAATTTCCCTTTGTTTGTTAAAGAAAAGTGCACAAGTGTAAAGAGTGTGAAAATAATGAGGAAATTCTACTTTAGGGTTTAAAGGTAAACCCTCTTTATGCTTTTTTTTGCTTTTATGAAATTTAATTTTTTGCATATAAATAATAAAAAAGAGATGAGTTGGGGTGAGAAACTGAAATAGAGAAAAAATATACCAAGAGTGAAGAAAAAAGTAGTAAATAATACTAGTTAAATGAGGTGTAAAAGGATAAGGGTAGACCTCGTAGGGAACAATACTTCTGATTTTGAGGTGGTGTAGGCTAGTTTTTATAGTGGTTGAATGTGGTAAAGTAATTATAAAATAGGTGGAAAAAATGGGAAGAACATGATGTAACAAAAGTGGAGAAAATGTTTAGAAAATGGAATTTTTAGGATTACGACTCACTGATTTTGAGGTAGAGAATGTTTCAACTTTAGAAAGGGGCCCCTGGGAATGAGGTCATGACCTACTTAAATAGAAAATCTAGTGTTAGGGAGTCTTCTAGTCATTATAGAACCTGTCTTACCTAGCGGGATACCACTGTCTTGCTAACGAAGTTAAGTACCCCTCATCCTATAAGCAGAGGGTCTTGGGTACCTATAAGCAGTCCAAAAATGATGTTTTTGGAAAAATGGCAATAAAATGAAAGTCGTAAGTCCAAATTAGGCACGAACATGACTGTTAGAAAGGGTATTCAAAGCCTCATAAAAATGTATCAGGCCACTCTTGGGTTAAAGCGTTGACCAAAGTTAAACAGGGCTCGAAAGCTTTCGGTGGCCTCTGGACTGGGGTTCTTGGAGTAAAAAGGGAAGTATACACGAACAGTAAGGTCGATTCACACACAGTAATTACCATTGGAAAGGATATTCAGTAACCTAATAACGTGCAATGATATACGCTTGGGTTAGAGGGTTGAACAAAGCCAAATGGAGCTAAAAAATATCCAAAAACTCTAATCAAGGTTTGGAGTGAAATACCAAGTACGCACGAACCGTGAGGTCGATTCGTGCATGGTATGAACCTTTGGAAAGGGTGTTAACAACCCTATAAAAATGAAATAAGCTACACTCCGATTTTAGAGTTGACCAAAATAAAGCAAAGGTTATAATCATTCGATAACCTCTAGGTCAAGGTTTGGAGTAGGACTTAGGGTCTTAGGGTGAAAGGAAAAGTGTTAGGGACCTAAGAAGGAATTTGGATGGTACCAGGCTAAGGTGTCTACAACCAATATTCTCTCCTATTTTCCAATAACTAATTTGGTTATTATTCTCTCGCCATATATGTAAAGTGTGTACTTAATCAATCTATAAAGGCAGTCTACTTGGCACTCATATTTGTCTCTCTTCCAATAGCCTATAAATATCATACACCACCCACACTTTGGGGGATCCAAGATAATTTTCCTTACTTTTATGATGTCTAACTCTATAAGGAACTTGAGATATTTAACATTATACTTGTTAATGGTTTTTGCATAACAATTAAATACAACAAACACTGTACCTTTGGACATAGGCCCTACTTTGGGCGGAATAACATAAATCCGATTTTATTTCCTCTTTCTCCTAACTTTCTAACATTTTTTAGTTAAGTATTTTTGTAAGTATGATCCATTATTTACTATCTACTTGTAATTAACATATTCAAGCTAAGATAATCAACATACTGATTTTAGGTGATAACAATATCTTTAGAGACTTTTGTGCAGAATATAGGATCATAATTCATTATGCCTAATTAGTTTTTCCACAATGCAACATCAAAACCAAAATCACCAATGATACCCTATTCACCAAGATCAAACAATTATTGGAGAACACAAAGGGAATATGGGTGGAAGAGCTCCCATTTTTCCTTTGTACTTATAAAATAACTTCCAAAAGATCGATGGATAAACCCCAATCTCTTTAACATATAGGATGGAGGCTATCATTTCATAGGAAATTAACCTGTGAACTTTAAAAACAAAGATCTCTGAGGACATACATAATGATAATCAATTTTCCCATGAATTTTATCTGTAGAGGAATGAAAAAAATAGTCTCTTATTTACCTCATGACATACCAATAAGATCTCGTCAAACATCATGGCAGAATAGTCAAGGTTAGATAATTTCAGGTCAATGACTTAATTATCATAAAGATCTTGTGTCCTCTAAGAAACCATTTAACGAAAAGCTAACACCAAATTGGTAGGGCCCATAAGAGTGTTGTCAAAATAGGAGAGTGGATCATGCCACTTGGAAGATTTAGATGGAACAATATTACCTGGGTCATGCAACGCCATGAACCTTAGGAAATTTTATTATTAAGTAGATATGTTACTTTTTGCCAAAATTTGGATTCAATAAAATAATTCATGTTAATAAATGTTTTTCGTTATTTATTATTCCTTCAAGATCATGCTCTATAAAAAAAACCACCTGAAATTGATGATACAATCCAAGTTGAGTTCGTCAACATATAATATGAATAAAACCCGCCTAAGAATGGGTGGTACAACTTAGAGATAAGTTAGTTATCTACATTTAACAACAAACCCACCTGAAATGGTGGTACAACCTAAGTTGGGTTAGTTGGCCTAGAATAATAATAAAACCCATGTAAGAATGGAATGCATAACTTAGAAATAAGTTAATAACCTACATTTGGAAAAAAAAATGTATGAAAATGATGGTACAACCCAAGTTGGGTTAGTCGGCCTATAATAGGCATAAAATCCACCTAAGAATAGGTGGTACAACTTAGAGATAAGTTAGTGACATTTGACAACAAACCTACCTGGAAATGGTGGTACAACCCAAGTTGGGTTGATTGGCATAGAATAAGAATAAACCCACCTAAGAATGGGTGGTATGACTCACAGATAAGTTCATCACCTAAGTTTGGCAACAAACCTATCTCAAAACGATGGTATAACCAAGTTGCATTGGTCGGCTTAGAATATGCATAAAACCCATCTATGGATGGGTGGTACAACTTCGAGATAAATTGGTCACCTATGTTTGGAAATAAAACCACTTAGAAATAGTGGTACAACTCAGATTGAGTTGGTCATACACAAATAGACATAAACCCCACTTAAGCATGTGTGGTAAAACTTAAAGATATGTTGGTCACCTACGTTTGTCAACAAACCCATCAGAAAACGGTGGTATAACCTAAGTTGGGTTGGTTGGTCTAAAACATGCGTAAAACCCACCTAATAATGGGTGGTACAACTTAGAGATAAGTTGTAGTATACGTTTGGAACACATCCACCTAAAATTGGAGGTACAAAGCTATTTGGGTTGGTCATACAAGAACATGCATAAAACTTGCCTAAGAATGGGTGGTATAACTTAGAGATAAGTTAATAGTGTACGTTACAAATCCACCTGAAATGGAAGTACAAACTAAGTTGTGTTGGTTAGCCTAGAATAAGTATAAAACCCACCTAGAAATGGGTGGTAAGACTCACATAACTTGATTAATTATTTAGCCTTTTGATTGAAATTCTTCAAGTCAGTGGAATCGATCCCAAACCACAACTCCACCAACTACTAGATAAATTAGTTGGTTAATTAATTGAAATATTTACGTCACAAACTACAAATCCACCGAGTACATAAAAATTTAAAAAAGAACATTAACTCGCACTCCATAATCAATGGTTAAACCATTTTAATTAAAAATTTACAAGTCACTCGAGCACATACCTCAACTTCTCCGATTAACAATGCAAGATTAATAAATATAATGACTTAAAAGTCTTGATTATAGAAAACAAGCATATTAATAAAGGAATTAAGATGCAAAAACTAAAAGAGATGATAACAATGGAATAACTTTCATTAATATTAAACTGGGATCAAGGCCTACAAAGGAAATGGCTAGATAGCCTAAATAAATAAATATAAAAAGGAATGGGATAATAGTAAAAACAGTTAGGGGTGACTGTAATACCCCATATTATTACTGATTTTAATTATGGGATTAATTGAATTAAAAATGTGAATTAACTGGTAATTAATCTGGATTTAAAAACTAACTAGACGAGAGTAGTATTTGATTATGATAATTATGTTGAATATTACTGAGCGAGTATAGTAGTATATGATTATGAAATTATTAAAATTGACACGAGTAGAAAATATGGCAGTCTTGGAAATTAAGTTGGGACGCATGTGTCAGTCGTGTCGGGACCAATTTAATGGATTATAAAGTAATTTATTTTTATATCATCCTTATGGTCATTTTAATTGCAACGACGTGTCCGGAACTATCAAGATAGTCACAAAAGTCTACTCGGGGGGTTTTGTTTGGGGCCCGGGACAGTTTTAGGCTAAACCGGCTACCCGAGAGGGTATTTTAGTCATTTTACTTCTTAGTGAATAGTGACCTACAAAATTTAGGTTAAATATATCATCCAACACTGAGGACTATTAGGGTTATTAGTTGCTACAAACTTAAGAGAGAGAAGTAGAGAGAAAGGAAGGGTTTTCTAGGGTTGCTAGGGCCAAACAACCACCTTGCACCACCACCATTGTCGGATTTGTGACCAAAGCACCACCATCATATCATCTTCCTCAAAGGATCAAAACTTCTATTTCCATGAAAGTGATTTAACTTGCAATAATTTAATGTAAATATTATCCACGATAGTTTAGAATGGGAGAAAAACCTTAAAAAATGATAAACTAATGGATTTGGAGATTTAATTCTTAAATTAACTTCTGGAAATATAATAGACATGAAATCATGATTTATGTATAGAGAATTAGGAATTCATCTTGGAATATATGATTATTCATAAAGAAAATAGAAGAAATAGGGTTTTTAAGAAAAATACATGATTTGATCCAAGAAATTAACAAACCATAATGATTTGATGATTCTAAGACGTTAGAATTTATGTGTTTATGTTGGTATAATGTTTGGTATAATTATTTGGGAGTTTGGGACATTATAATAGAGGATTTGAGGTTTAAAATTGATAAAACTCGTAGGCTAAAATATGCAGAAAACGTAGGCCATACTGATGGATCGATCGATCGACCTAAGAATGTCGATCGATCAACCCTTTTCATCGATCGATCGACTCCTCGTGAATTTGTATTATATTTTTCCTCTTAAGGTTGAACCAAACATGACTTTTAAGAATTATTGGTGTGGACTATTTGAATATATTGGGACTTAGGGAAGGTCAGTAGGGGTATATTTGAAGCCCATAAAATATTAGTTTTCGTTTGGGATTAAATGAAAAACTTACGAGTGTCCGACGGGAGTGTTATGGTTGGAAATTTTGGAAACGTAAATTTAATTCGGATAAATAATAACTTAAGGTTAGGAACAGTAGTAGAGGGGCTTTAGATTACTAAAACAACCTTAGAGACACATGGAAGACTTAGTAGCTTTTGGGATAGGTATAAGTACTCGGATTCATATGACGAGAGTTATCACGCTAAAAATATTATGTAAAATAATCGGGGTGATATTGTATTATGTATAAGACTTGAAATATAGAACAGGAGTAAACCTATATTAAAATGATGATTACTTAGGTTGTGTGATTACCTGGTATATAGATTATTATGTGCATGAAATACCTACCATACTTGCTTTCACGGGAGGTTGTAGGAAGAGGACAATCTTATCTTATGTGCCTTCGGGGGGATTTAGATTTGATACCTCAAGAACATAGGACTGTGAAGACTTATTTGTGAGTTGATCAGTCAACTGACCATGGGAGCGTAGGTATGTGTATGACCCATGGGTATGTGAAATATGTTCGCCTCCAATATGTGTGATTTGTATTAATACGATTCCTGAGTGATTCGGAACTCGTGATCCTCATGTACGTGATGTACCGGGATTCGATAGCAGAGTATGCTAGCACTATAGCTTAGCTTAGGGGTGCCATATGTGTATATATACTGAGTGTGATATAAATATATTCTTATTATTAATCATTGTTGCTTAGTAGATGAAAATGGAGAAGATACTTAAATGACTTAAAGATGTGGTAACTTAAATAATACATGAGATAATGGATTCAAATGATGAATATTTGAAATGTAAGAAGTCTCAATTGAGTAATATGGGTGGATCCATGTAGTAATACCTATTGTCTGATTGGATATAGATGGGTTAGTTAGTAGCATAACTAAGATGGGTTAAGGGCTTAAGTTAGGCGTGCACAATAGCTGAGGGGTGAGAATCTCAAGTGAGAGCACGTGGCTAACATGTATATAATATTTACTATTTAATGCAATTAAACACTTGCTGTATTTAAAATGTTTTCACCTTGGGCTTTGACTCGTTTGCTTCCAAATCTATTTTATATTTGTAAAAACCTGTTAGGTGCCCAGCCACAGGGATGCCAAGCATAGAAGTTACATTCTGTTGACGTGTTGTAGCTGCTATGGATGTTACAGGATCCCCGTAGTAAACGCCTGTCACGCTCCACCTAATAAAATACCAGGTCATCAGTCCAATATCAAATTAAAACAGGAATCATAGTCGATTCATTCTTAAATAATTCTTAGAATCATAGTCCGCCTAAGGCCCTGACCGGTCCGGCTATCGAGATCTTGAAATCTTATCTTCTCCTAAAAAGAGTCCTAGTGCAGCTGAAACTCCTGAATTGTTATAGGGTATAAATACCCGTTTTATTATCATTATTTGCACGGATAATTTTAGCTAATTTTCCATTCTTTTTCCAGAAACCCTAGTTTAGATAGAATTTACAGTTTCAATTCCAATAGTTGAAGATTATTTCAGAAGTTCTTTGATTACAATAGAATTTACAGTTTCAATTCCAATAGTTGAAGATTATTTCAGAAGTTCTTTGATTACAAGTTTTATTAAATGTTGTTGTTACTGCTTTGGTGAGATTAGTGAGTTATTTCTTCTTTTCAATTCTGTTCTACATCAATTCACAAGTTTTTCTTAGATCAATCATGGTTTTCTGCAAATCAAACGTAGTTTTCATTAATTTCACCATGTTAGGCTAGGTTTTTAAAGGTTGGGATGCGTGAACTCAACCTGATGTGCTAGTTTCATGTGTATAACATTAATCCTCTGAATATAGTGATTGATTACGGCCGTATTGCGCAGGAACACAACAATTGTTGATCGTTAGATCTCGTTTGCCTCTGGGTAACCGGGATGCTTCAGAATGCAATTCGAGTGTAACTATCGCAATACCGATTTACTCGTTCTCAGATTAAATATGATGCGGGCTTGAACCTCATATACGTAATGCTTGGGAGTACTAAATTCTGGGTCTAATTAATTACTTAAATTTACGATTAGTTTTAGACCATCAATACTCTAGGGTTGGGGGATTTTGTCTCTACCTTAATTTTCCATTTAATTTTAGTTAACTTCTTTATTTTTCCCTTTTTCCTTTCTCACTCAATCATCTTATTTTTATTTCTTTTTAGAGTCAAGTTAGGGTTAGCAGTCTTACCTTTGTCGTCACGTTCACTCGTCCTAGTTCCCTGAGGATTCGACACCCAAACTAGACACTATACTCCACAAGAGTGTAGTTATAGTTTAGGTTTTTGTATTGCGGTTGGAAGCTGATAACAACGACTAGCGTATTTACACGGACACTCTGTTTCTAACTCGATCAAGACCTAAATTTGTTGGTAACTTGTATCTATAAATAGAAGCAACCCCAACTGCTTGGGGTACGATTATCTTCTCACTTGTAATCACTAATTGAAAATCCTCTAGAAAACCTAGAACTCCAGTTATCCTCTTTTATTATCAATTAATAAGAGTTCTCCCCCTTTCCCGTGGATGCACGCAAGATAATAAGTCGAACCGTGTAATTACTTAAGTTATTTTCATACTTCTTTTATATGTTGGGATTGAATCATAATATTGTAATTATAATGGGTTTGATATCCCATACAATCGTCTTTTCGTGACGGGGAAATGTAGATGAGTTGATCCATTGGTTGTTTTGGTATGTGACAACATGATGGTGTGATTACATAGGGATCCCTCCATTGTTTAGTGTGTACATTTATGATTTCTTTTTATGCAGAACCCTTAAGAATGTAACGACAAAGGCACGAGGATGTCCCTGAATATTGAGTCTTTGTGTGATTTATCAATATATTATGATTAATTTAGCGACGAACATGGTGGATGAGGAGATTTTGTCCCGTTATTGTGGTCATGATGATATTGTGTATATCTTATTATTCAGGTGACACGTGGGCGCTATGGTGGATGTGTCGTTAGTGTATGGATATAAATACCATTTTATTAAAGCCATATGTTAGTATAACTTAGCTAACTTATTGTGGGGAGTTATAATTTATAGTTGGGATTTGGTTTTTACTATTGTTAATGTGATGCCATTACTTATTGGTTATGAAGTAGTATATAATTACTACTTATGGTTTATTACTTTTTATTGCATAGTTAGAGTTATCACGTAGATAATTTTAGTGGAGATTAATAGATATTTGTATAGTGTATGTTGGATATCTAGGTCAGTGATGGACTAGTTTGTGTGGGTATTATAAATAATAATGTTAGATTAGTGCTCGATACGATGTACTAAGATATTGAGTAGTACCATAGTTAGTCTAGTGATGATTGGACATTACAAGGATATTTTGAGTGGATAACATGTCGAATGTATTATTATGTGACACCCCGCCTAATTAAATACTGAGTGATCAGGCCTTCATTAAATTTAAACAGGATTCCCATTTGGTTCATTCTTTGCATCACCGTCGAAAACTTTTTAAACATTTACTAACCACCTAGTATTTATAAAGTCGGTGCCAAATTTTATCTTTTTATTAAACAAGACAATATGCGAAAACAAATACAATAACTAACCATCCACGTAATAAATGAGTAAGCTGAACAATCATCTGATAAGCAACGGATATACAATAATACAGAATAAAGCATCAGTTCCCAAATCCAAATAAATGTCAAATATAAATAAAATTCAAATACACAGTCTGACTGACATAAAGAAATAACTGAGGGCTAACAAGCCCGAATGAAATACTGAACTACATCCTACACTAGGAATGAAGTAAAGGAAGCATTTAATTCCAAATCATGCAAGCATTCCCAAGTACTGCAGCTATGGATCCTTGTAACATATCATCCTGCTTGGTATCCCTATGGATGGACACCTAAAATGTTTTTGCAAGTACGGGTCAGAGACCAAGTAAAAATCATTTAAAAATATTTAGGAAGCATTTAAATGTCAATTTAAATGAACAATTATTAGATAGACATCTTAGGCAAATAACACTCCCTTGAGTTTCCTAACCTCTCATCTATAGTGCACACCTAACATCCCACCTAGTCAGGCTACCCAATCTAATTAGGTCTCAAGTATCTAATAAGCCTAAAATAACTCTACCTCACTCGTACCGTCCATACAGTACGTTACTGAATACCCTGAACTACCATTTAATGATAACTAAGATTCTCCTTAACTTACTTGTACCACCCATACAAGAAGCTATCGAATACCCTTAATAACTAGCATCTATCCTCTATTATTGTTAAACCCATGTTACCATTTCACATATTTTATGGTTCAAGCTTTACCATTTAAGTTTCTATACTTAAACTTTATTTTAGATATTCACCATATATCTTCCTACTATTTACGCCTTAGTAGATTTATCATTAATTATATTTACACTATCTAATCTCCTTACTATTTACACTTAAATAGATTAATCATTCTTTAGATACATACTATATCATCTCACTATTATCCCACCTAAGTAGATAAATCTTTGTTTAGATACACACTATCTAGCCTCACTAATGTCACACATAAGTAGGAGAAAACATCTAAGCACACACACACACACACACACATACACACACACACACACACACACACACACACACACACAGATATATATATAGCATCCACCGATCTGGCCACTGTGATGCATATTTGCGTGCTCTGATATCTGTCCAAGTACCTCTTATACTATATTAAGGACAAATGGTTCGACATGTCTCCTTGAACCCAAAATACAAATCACACATATTTAAATGGCCTTTTTCAACTAGAAGCGTGCACTGATGGTTGTATTAATCAAGGGGAACACAATCCAACTGAAGAAGGTGAAGTTATAATTCCATCTACTCCCAAATTCAGTATTATAGACTCCTTCACATCACAATCAGCTGAAAGAAGTGAATGTAATCTGATTCAACAGAAATGCAGCGCGAAAGGTCGAATAGAAGGTCATGATATTGGTAAATATGTTGAGCTTGCAAAAATGGTTTATCCAATCTTTAAAGGTGGAACGAAACAAGGGTTAAACGTGCAGAAAAAGGTTTTTAAACTTAAACCCTCAAAAGACATCCATCCCCAAGTTACTAGAATTTTGACGTCTAGTACAAAAACTTCTTCTTCTCTCAAGTCTCAATGATCAGCAGAGTCATTTGGAACATTAGAGGTATTTCTAAAAAAGGATCTCTAAAGAGGTTAAAAATATTGAAGAGGATTCATCATATTTCTGTTTTGGTTATCTTAGAACCTAAAAGTGAAGCCGAAAAGTTGGAGTCTTTCAAAGTCAAGCTCGGTTATCATAAAGCATTTGCTAACTCTAATAGCAAAATTTGGTGTTTTGTTAAAGAGGGTATTATCTATAATCTTGTAGCTTCTATGGATCAATGTTTAAATGTCTCTTTTGAGGTGGAGGATAAATCCTTACTTACATCTTTTGTGTACGCTAAAAATACAAAAGTGGAAAGAAGGGATTTGTGGGAATTCATCTCTCATTCTTTTACTGACCAACCTTGGTTAATTAGAGGGGATTTTAATGTGGTAGCCACTAGTTCCAAAAAGGCAGGGGAAACCCTATTGACTTGGGCACTTCTGGGGAGTTTTTAGAAGCTTGGGAAATGAATGAGGTTGAGGATTTGGGATTTATTGGTTCCCATTTCACTTGGTTTAATAAAAGGGAGGGTGTGGATAGAATTTGGTGTAGATTAGATTGGCTTCTTGGTATTGTTGTAGCAACTAATAAGGGTAATTGGCAGGTGCATCATCTTAGTAGGAGTTTCTCTGATCATTGTCCTCTTCTTATTGCACTTCAAAAAAACTTATCTCTCAAACATAAGCCATTTAAATTTCTTCATTTTTTGTGTAGCCATCCCAATTTTCAACAAGTAGTATATGACAGCTGGCATTCAATTTCTCATAGGGATCTTTTAATTTCCATAACTATATAACTCAAAGCTCTCAGGAAAACTCTATCTGGATGGAGTAGACATAATTATGGGGATATCTTTCAGCAGGCTAGACTTGCAGAAGATGATTTGCTTGTTCAAGAAATGAAATTTGACATGGACCCCTCGGAGGAAAATATAGAAAACTTATCTTTTACTCAAGACAAATGTAATCAGTCGTTAGTGGTTGAGGATTAATTTTGGAGGCAAAAAGTGCATGAAAAATGGTTACAAGATGGTGATAAGAACTCAACTTTCTTTCATAAAGCTGTCAAAGTTAAAAGAATTAGATTATATATTTATGAGATTCTTGATAATCTTGGGGTTTTAAGAAAAGGAGATGATGAAGTGCAATTTACTGCCGTGGAGTATTTTAGAGATGTTTTTTCCAATGTCAGAGGGTCAATTGTTTCTGAAGAAGATAGCTTCTTGAATATAATTTATTGTTTTATTCCTGATAAAGTTAATGAGAATTTATCCTCAATTCCTGACAAAGATGAAGTTAAACAGGTGGTGTGGCATATGGATGGCATTAGTAAACCTGGTCCGGATAGTTTTGATGGTTTCTTCTTTCAACAATGCAGGAATATTGTGGAAGTTGATGTGGTTCAAGCATTATAAAGCTATTTCTTGGGGATGGACATGCCTAAAGGGATGACTTCTTCTCTTATTGCTTTAATTCCAAAATCAAATTCTCCAAAATCTTTTTCTGACTTTATACCTATAAGTTTGGTAAATTTCTTTAATAAAACTATTTCCAAAGTTTTGGCTAATAGATTAGGATAGGTCCTTCCTAAAATTATTTCAGCCAATCAAAGTGGTTTCATCCAAGGGAGAGATATGTTGGAGAATGCCATGTTGGCTCAAGAAGTGGTTTCCATGATCAATCAAAAGAATTTTGGAGGGAATTTTGAATTTACATTAGATTTGGCTAAAGCTTATGATAAGGTTTCCAAGTTATTTCTTATTCGTGTCTTGAGACGATTTGGTTTTTCAGAACATTGGATAGACTTAATCTGGAGGAATATTTCTAATTATTTGTTCTTTGTGGTTGTAAATGGCCAATCCAATGGTTTTTTCAAGTCTGTTAGAGGGCTTAGGCAAGGAGATCCTGTATCTCCAAGCCTTTTTATTTTAATGGTTGAAGCATTCTCTAGAAATCTCAACAAAGTTCTTCCTAAAATGTATGGTTTCAAACTCCCTATGGGCTGTCCTAGGTTCAATCATTTGGCCTATGCTGATGACACAATTTTGTTTTCCTCTAGAGCTAAGAAGGATCTAAAACTGCTTATGGGAGTGATAAATGAATATGAGAGGGCGGCAGGTCAGCAGGTTAATAAGAACAAAAGTCAGATATTCATCTCAAATAAAATCTCTTCTCAAGCAGCTACAGATATTGGCGCTCTTACAGGTATACCTATAAAAAAATTCCCTATTATCTATCTGGGTTGTCCTCTTTTTGTAGGTAAAAAGAAAAGTTCCTACTTTGAGTATTTGATTATGAAGATCAGGAGTAAATTAAGTAGCTGGAAGTCTAAATGCTTATCGATGGGAGGAAAGTTGATCCTAATCAAACATGTGTTAAGTTCGATACCGATACATACTTTGGCTGCTATGTCACCAACTAAATTTATTTTGAAGCAAATGGAAGCTCTCTTCGCTAGATTATTTTGGGGGTCTAATCAAGAAATTAGAAAATTACATTGGTGTAAATGTGATAGTATCTCATTTCCAGTTAAAAAAGGAGGGGTGGGGATTAGAAAGTTAGAGGATATAAGCAAAGCTTTAGCTATTAAGCAATGGTGGAAGTTTAGACAAGGAAATTCTCTTTGGTCTGCTTTTGTTAAAGCTCGATATTGCAAGAAGGTACATCCAATTGAAGCTAAGACTAGATCCAAGTCTACTGTTTGGGGCCGAATGTGTCAAATTTGGAAAGTTGCTGAAGACACCATTCGGTGGAGATTAGGATAAGGTAATATTAATTTCTACAAAGATAGCTGGATGGCTGAAGGTCCTATTAGCCAACTCATGAACACGAAAAAGTCTTGTGCAGTCAAAGAATTTTGGGATCAAACCGAGAATGGGATTATGGTGACAATTATTATTCAACACAAACAGATAAGAGAAGCACAATCACCAAGCAGAATAAGGAATACAAAATGCCAATCACACAACAAAAGATGTACGTGGTTCAGCAAAGGTGCCTACGTCCACGGTGGTGCAATTAGTATTATTTCTATTTACTCCGAAGAGTGATTACAGAGAATACCGTTGAGAAGAGTATGCGCGTGCGCTCAAATGAGGAAATTATATAATTAAATTCAGTTTAACCCAAATAAACCCTAAACAAGCAACTAGGTGTGATTGAATCAAGAAGTAGATCATGATGATTAATCAAACACACACAATTGAGGAAAAATCCCCCAAAGGGGAAAAACCATTTATTTTCATTATAATATTATAACTGTACAATTTCGGATTACAATGAAAATGCAAGTGACTAAGAATTACCCTCAGGTGTCGGATTCTGTAGTCGGCGGCTGGAAATATCCCTTTCCAGGAGGGCTACAATGAAGAAGAAGAACGGTCTTCTCCACAAGGGTTGAACAGTAACTAGTTATGTTCTAGGGTTACAAACAGATTCACAAATGTATGAGAGGTTGTGTGAATCAACAAAAACTGGAGTCTTGGGACTCAACATGTGAAGACTTAGAGTTTTTGCACTTTGAAAATCGTGTGGAAGTCTCACTAAACCAACTCCCTGTAGTGGGATTAAATAAGAAGTTATGGGCCTTGAAAATCTAAACACGATCTGTTTTGTGTTTATCCCAGGCGGACCGATCCGGGTCTGAGGCGGATCGGTCCGGGTAGGCGGACTGGTTCTTTTTATTTTAGGCATCTTCGGTTCACTAACAGTTCGGGGTATTCTATCTTTTCAGTAGGCAGACTGGTTTGGGTATGAGGCAGACCGGTTCACAGGTGGATCGGTTCTTTTATTCTGGGCGGACCGGTCCGGATCTGCAGAAATCTGATTCCTTCTTCTTTTTGATATTCTAATCCATTGACGTAGATTAGGGCTTGAATATTCGTCAACGGTGTGATGGCGTATGACATAACTAATAATTGATGGACAAATTGTCCTTACAAATCTCCCCCTATGTCTATGCCAGTACAAACATAAAAACATCCGAATTATCAAGTATGAAATTGCTTATACAAATCTACCCTTCCATGAACCCAAAACTGAAAAGGTACAATTGAATAAGACTTCATCGTTTGTTCTTCAACTCTTCAGGAATCTTCAACGCTTTTCTCATTAGGGTGTGTATTTCACTGATCATCAATGTAGTACCTACACACATGAGACAAAGCAAATACCAAGTGACGTATCGAGTTTGAAATGAGATAAAAATATATAGCAATTTATGAGAAAACTCAAAAGTTCAAAAACTCCCCCATAATAAGATAATTCATTCTCCCCCTTTTTATGATGTCCCCAAATAGACAAATGAGAGAAATAATGCAAACAAGCAATGACGGGGTGTCACAAGGAAATACACAACTATTTTTTGAATTTTTCAAAATTTTCAAACAAAATCACACCATGAATAAACACATGACAACCAAGTCGATGATGACGGAAATGAATGGGTGTGATCAAATTTGATAGGAAAATCAATGCATACAAACATGACATATGTGCACGATGAATATTGGATATTCCTAGCGAATGAACTCAAATGCTTCCTTTGGTGTAAAAGAATGACAATATAAGACATTGACTCAATCCAATCAACAAATCAAAACTAAAAATAATTTCTACACCAATAACGTCCAAAACTTTTTATGCTTTTTCAGGACTTTCAAGGAAGTGCAAACCCGTATAAAGATTCTCCAACCAATCTCCCTCAGATATATATTTTGAATAGAGGTATTCTAAATTCTCAAACTTTGGAGAATTGATGGTGAAACCTAAGTGGCCCATATTTGGCATGAAGTGCTTTTTATTGCCTTTAAATTTTTTGGGGCTCTTTTAACCTCTTTGGACCCCGGATATTAAAATTCCTCCATTTTTTAGGTCCTTTTGAACGGTGGCTTTTGCGCAAAGAAGAGATAATTACCTTTCGCAACCCCTCCCCGTTCTTAAACAAACACCCAGTCTCACCAAAACGGTTTTTACATGCATTCCAATCTTGTCAAGTCTTATCGCATATTGTAAGATGTATAGACCGAATTGAGATGGAAACACTCAAACCAATATGTGATAGATAAGTGCAATAATCAAATATAGTTGTGCATGTGTTCAATAAAGGAGATAGGAGTCAAACATGTAGGAAAATATCACTAATTACATCTCAAAGACTCCATACTATGTAAAGCACATGGATGAAATGATGTAGCGTCTCAAATCTCTATCAAACAGTCACATGGATAAATGGAATGAAGGTGTGGCTTGGCTATCTTAAATGTTCATCCATAAAAGGTGCATAAAAATACAAAAATCTTTTTTGTGTTTTTCTTGAGATATTAATATACAAAAAAAAAAAAAAATCTTTTTGGATTTTTCAAACAAAATAAATAGCTGTACAACAAAAGAATGATACATATAAAACATACTAGCAATAGGAAGCATATGATATGTACATGAAAAAAAAGACATCCTATTCTAGACATAGACCAACCCCTCAGTCAACTGTGAAAATCCCCAAAGACTTCCTAAGACTCTCAAATCTAAGGGCATCTAAAGGTTTCGTGAAAATGTCGGCTAACTGACGGTCGGTGGAAACGAAACTCAGGGATACGACTTTCTCCGCAACTAGTTGTCGTATAAAGTGCTCACGTATCCTGATGTGCTTGGTGCGTGAATGTTGGACTGGATTGCGGGATATGTGTATCGCGCTCGTGTTGTCACAGGAAATGGTCATGGTGTCCTGTGAAATCCCATAATCCTCCAGTATTTGCTTCATCCACAAGAGTTGCGTGCAATAACTCCCGGTGGCTATGTACTCAGCCTCCGCAGTGGACAAAGAGATGGAATTTTTCTTCTTGCTCAGCCAAGAGACAAGAGCAGAACCAAAATAGAAACACCCACCAGAAGTGCTCATATAACCATCTACATCCCCAGCCCAATCGGCATCTGAATAGGCGGACAAACGGTCATCAGTATCAAAGGAATAACAAATACCGTATGAGAGAGTCCCACTTACGTATTTAATAATACATTTTAGAGCAAGTAAGTGTGACTCTTTCGGGGATGCCTGATATCGCGCACGGACTCCAACACTAAAGGCTATATCGGGATGACTGGCAGTCAAGTAGAGAAGGCTACCTATCATGCTCCGATATAAGGTTTGCTCTACATCCTTGCCTAAAGTGTCCTTACTAAGCTTGGTAGTGGTACTCATGGGTGTACGTGCATGCTTAGCGGAGTCTAAACAAAATTTCTTCACTAGGTCTCTAGCATACTTGGATTGGGAGATGAACATCCCATCCTCTAGCTGACGAACCTGGAGACCAAGAAAGAATGTAAGCTCACCAACCATGCTCATCTCAAACTCACTTTTCATCTCCTCCTCAAAGTGGTGAGCATGCTGGGAGCATGTGGATCCAAAGACTATGTCATTCACATAGACCTGGGCAACCAAAATAGCACCGTCATCTCTCCTGACGAACAATGTCATATCTACTCCCCCTCTCTTGAAGCCATGTGCTAAGAGATAGGAAGTAAGCCTCTCGTACCAAGCACGGGGTGCTTGCTTCAAACCATACAAGGCTTTCCTCAGATAATAAACGTGCTCAGGGTGCTTAGGGTCTTCAAACCATTTTGCTTGTTCCACATAAACCTCCTCCTGTAGAATGCCATTCAGAAATGCACTCTTGACATCCATCTGATATAACTTGAAGCGCAGATGATATGCGATGGCGAGTAGTAGACGGACGGACTCAAGCCTCGCAACAGGAGCAAATGTCTCCCCAAAGTCTACACCCTCTATCTGTGTGTAGCCTTGAGCGACCAACCTAGCCTTGTTTCGAATTATGGTACCATTTTATTCTTAAAAATCCACCGGGTACCTATCACATTAGTCTCACTAGGTCGGGGGACAAGTTCCCAAACATTATTATTTTTAAACTGAAGTAACTCTTCCTGCACAACAGATATCCAGTGTTCATCCTTGAGTGCTTCTTTATGATTTTTGGTCTCAATGTTGGACGTGTAGCAAAAGTGGCTAACGACGTTCTCTAGCTGAGCACGAGTCTTGACCCCAAGAGTGGGATCACCAACAATGGCAGAAGGGTCATGACTCTTGCGAACCCAAGCAGGTGTGTCCCCTAGCACAGGAGTAGGGTCCACAGAGTGTGAGAGAGGGACAAGTAAATCACTGTCAGAAAAGTCCTCATCCTCACACTGAAGGTTAGGATCAATAACCGTCGGAGGTTCGTCATCTTGCACAGTGACGGTTATTGATTCCATAACCTTAGAGCTCTTCAGGTTAAAAACTCGGTATGCTCTACTAGTCAATGAATATCCTAGCAATATTCCCTCGTCGCTCCGGGAGTCAAACTTTCCTAATGGATCTTTATCCCGTAGGATGTAGCATTAAGGACAGCTTTCCCTTTCTTTCTATTCAGACGAGGGGCACACTCAAAGGCTCTATGACCCCTACCATCGCACTCAAAGCGTCTCTCACTTTCTTTCTTAGGAGGATTTTTGGAATCTTTTTCATTTTTCTTTTCAAACTTATTTTTCTCAAATTTCTTTTTATCTTTAAAATTGCCATTTTTCTTAAATTTGAGAATCCTCTTGAATTTTTTTGCAAAAAGAGCCAAATCATCTAAGTCAAAATCACACTCAGAATTTGACGTGTCAGTCTCTCTCTTTCTAGATGACTCTTCCCTCTTTCTAGCCGACCCCTCACTCTTTTTCTCTTTGGCATTAAGTGCAATTTCCTTATCTTTAGACCTAGCAGATTTATGGAACATATCAAATTCATAAGTTTGCAAATCTCCTACAAGTTCTTCCAATTTTAGCGTATTTAAATTGCCCATAGAATTTAGCACAGTGACTTTAGGGATATAACGCTTAGGCAAAGAACGAAGAATATTTTTAACAACCCTAGCATTAGGAATATGTTCACCAATATTAAAGCTAGTATTAACAACGTCAGAAAGTCTAGCATAGAAATCATCAAAACATTCAGTCTCGTGCATGGTGATGGTTTCAAATTGAGTTGTCAAATTTTGCAATTTAAACTCTTTCATAGCATTTGTTCCTTCATGGGTTAGTTGTAAAACATCCCATGCCTCCTTCGACGTGGTGCACGTCAAGATACGTCGGAACTCATCAGGAGTGATGGAACCGGAAATAACACTCAAACCTTTAGAGTTAAAAGAAGACCATCTAAATTCATCTTCAGTCCAAGAGGTGACATGTTTTAAATTAGTCACGTTTTCCACAGTGACGGAGGGAGGTGTCCACCCTCTTTCAACTAAAATCCAAACCCTTACATCTACGGCTTTTAAAGCTGACCTCATGCGGGCTTTCCAATAAACATAATTTGTCCCGTCAAAAACAGGTAATTTATTATATGATTTCTCCATTTGAACACGTACTTTTTCAAAAATCAATTTATTCAGAAAAATGATATCTTAGAAAAGATTTTGCGGAAAATAAGAATACGCGATAGATTAGCGTAACCTGCTCTGATACCAATTTGAGAAGAGTATGCGCGTGCGCTCAAATGAGAAAATTATATAATTAAATTCAGTTTAACCCAAATAAACCCTAAACAAGCAACTAGGTGTGATTGAATCAAGAAGTAGATCATGAAGATTAATCAAACACACAATTTTGAGGAAAAATCCCCCAAAGGGGCAAAACCATTTATTTTCATTATAATATTATAACTGTACAATGTCGGATTACAATGAAAATGCAAGTTACTAAGAATTACCCTCAGGTGTCAGTATCTATAGTCGGCGGCTGGAAATATCCCTTTCCAGGAGGGCTGCAATGAAGAAGAAGAATGGTCTTCTCCACAAGGGTTGAACAACAACTGGTTGTGTTCTAGGGTTACAAACAGATTCACAAATGTATTAGAGGTTGTGTGAACCGACAAAAACTGGAGTCTTGGGACTCAACAGGCGAAGATTTAGAGTTTTTGTACTCTAAAAATCGTGTGGAAGTCTCAATAAACCAACTCCCCGTAGTGGGATTAAATAAGAAGTCCTGGGCCTTGAAAATCTGAACACGATCTGTTTTGTGTTTATCCCAGGAGAACCGGTCCGGGTCTGAGGCAAATCGGTCCGGGTAGGAGGACCGATTCTTTTTATTTTAGGCATCTTCGGTTCACTAGCAGTCCGGGGTATTCTGGCTTTTCAGTAGGCGGACCGGTCCGCAGGGGGATCGGTTCTTCTATTCTGGGCGGACCGGTCCGAATCTGCAAAAATCTGATTCCTTCTTCTTTTTGATATTCGGATCCGTTGACGTAGATTCGGGCTTGAATATTCTTCAACGCTGTGACGGAGTATGACATAACTAATAAATGATGGACAAATTTTCCTTACAACTGTGTCCTATGCTCCGGACCTAGGGTTTATTATATACATGTTCATTTTCAGGGAGTGGGGGTGTTGGACTCCCCCACGTTTTCCATCTTCTCCTAGAACCCCTCTTAATGGGAACATGGGAGAAGACTAAATCATAACCGATTAAGATATGGGGGGTCTGGACTTTGGACCGCTATAATTGGGCTATTCGTCTAGGTCCATCATTCTAATTTCGGGTACCCATAATTGGTCCTAAGTTTGTTGGGCCATACTTTGGGCTCAATAAATTTAAATGATTTGTCATAATGTCCCCTTTGTACACCGTGAAACTCTTCCCAAAGTTTGAGGACTGAGTTAAGCGGCACTTTCTTCGTGGTCTGTACATGATGATTAGTAATAATCAAAAGTTATCCAGAGCAGTCATTTCTCAATCATTGTTTCAAGCTTCCCAATACTCTCTCATTTTTTGCGAGTTCAGAGATTCACGTTCTCTTTTCCTGATCTTCATTCTCATTGCTTTCGATCTTCCTCATCGTTTGGGCTTGTGATTCTTCATTGTTCAAGTCGATCTTTCACCTTGTAAGTCCCCTATGCATTCTCTTTGTATTTTTTCTTTGAATTTGTAGTTTTTTAGGGTTTTCTGATGGCAAAGATTGGTAATAGATCGGTTTCTGAGTTTAGGAAGTTTTATAATATTCCTGAGTGGGTAGAGATTGAGTGCGCCTCTCCCCTAGAAACGTTAGAGAGATAGAGGGTTCCCATTGGATCCATGTCTTGTTGCTTTCCCAAGGGGGACTAACATTTCCTCCCAACAATCTATTCTTGCACTTATGTGGTTATTTCAACATTGTTCCTGCACAGTGTTCGCCCAATGTGTGGAAGATAATCAACGGCGTGCATAGAATAAATCAGCTTTATGGAACCAAATTAGGGCTCGTTGAAGTCTTCTTTTGCTATTCTTTTTCTTGAACTAGTTCTGGTGTTCTCTATCTCAAAGCCAGGAGTCCTGACAGGGTATTGGTGGTAACCTACCTGATTCCCATAAGGACTATTGGCAAGATGGTTTCCTTGCTAGAAATTGGCAGTTTTCCCCCCAGACTGAGGGGTCGAGGTCTGATAGGTTCTCTGTTCCCTTTTATGGGGAAGAATATATAGGTAGTCTTTGCCGTGTTCTTTTGATTTCTTTACTGATTTGTGATCTTTCTGACTTTTCCTGTTTTTTCTTCAGCGAGGTCGAAGAACTTGGAACCTGCTCTCAGCGAGGTTCATCTTTCTGAATTGGTCAAGGCCTGGAATATCAGGGAGCCCTTAGCCGACGACGAGCATCCCCAGTCTGCTTCTTTCTTGCTCGAGTACAAAAAGTTGGTTCTAGCTCTATAGCGTGGCCGGTAGATAGAATTCCTGAATTTGATACCTCTGAAGAAACTGCTCTTTATCCTATTCAGTTGGAGGAGGAGGAGAGAAGTTCTGAGAGTGATATCGTAGGCGATATTGAAGGCAATTTTGGCGAGGGGAGTTCCAGTGGTGATAGATCTTCTGGCTCGGAGGAAGTTTCTAAAGCCCGAGAATCTTCGAGCACGTCCAGCAGTTCAGGCGAGGAGATGGTTTCCTCCAAGGAAAAATTTGATTTGGGACGATGATGATGATCATGTGCTCCTCGCTCAGAGGTCAAAGAAGAAAAAGTCCAGCTCTGGGGTTATAGCTACTGGCTCTCGGTCTTCTTCTCAGAAGTAGGAAAGGAAGAGGAAAGAAGAAGAACAGATGAGAGAGAGAGAGAGAGAAAAAAGGAAGAGGAAAGAAAGAAGATGGAGGAGAAGATGGAGGAGAAGAGGAGAATGGAGAAATAGGAGTAGAGGAGAAAGATGGAATCGAGGACGAAGGCTGGGCAGGCCTTAGTCCCGGTGTCCACATTGCCCAAGGGGGCCTCAGTTGCCATTTCTCCTCAATTGGCCCCTGCGCTGCTCGAGATGGCAGTTATTCCTGTAGATCGCCAAAGGGCGCTGGGGTCTGATTAGTTGGCCCTACAAGTTAGCCAGAGGCTAGCCTTGGTAAGACTTTTTCCTTTCTCTAATGTTGTAATAAGTTTTAGCTATTTCGTTTTCCTGATGTATTCTTTGTTTTTATAGTTTGTGACTGACTTCGCCGTGCTCTATCGCTCTCGCGACGAGCTGGTGAGCAGGAAAAGCGAGCTGGAGCAGGAAAATGCTGCCTTGAAAGTGAGGGGCACTCAACTGGAGGCTAATCTGAAGACTGCTGACACTGCCCGAGCTTCTTCTGACGTGGCCCTCATCAATTCCAACCGAGAGAGGGATACGGTAGTTAAAGAGATGAACGAGCTGAGGCAGGCCTATGACCTGGGCTGCTTGAGTAAGTTGGCCATTATAGAGGAGAATAGGGTGCTGATCGAGCAGCTGAAAGAAAAGGATTCTCAGGCAGCTACCATCAAGGAGGACTCTTATAACTCCGGGTGGGCTGCTTCATATGAAGATGTCGATGTTCAGATAGGCTACATCGGCCGTCTGAACTTCAAGAAAGGTTGGAACAAGGCCCTCATAGCCGCTGGTGTCGATGTCGCCTCTCTTCTGTTCAACGAGCATGACCCAGGTCCGAAGCCAATTATGGAGGGAGACCCTGCCCCAGCCATCGAAGGCGTTGACCCTGCCTCCCAGATGATTCCTACCGATGTTCTCCCTGCCCAGGCGATAGAGGTTATCCATGCGGAGGGGGATGCTTCTACTACTGCTGATAAGGGGAAGCAGCCAGCTACTTCTGGGCAGCCTGAGGTTGCTAGTTAATTTACTTTTAAGACTACTTTGTATCTTCGCTTGTAATTTCCGTTTTGCTGCTCGATGTACTTTGACCCTTATTAATGAAATGAAAAGGTTTCTTTTCCCCAGATCCTTTTGGGATGGGAGATACTGGTAATGAATTGGGAAGTAAAGATCTCGGCCTGGGACTTGAAACTCCTGATGGACCGGTGGGGGAGCCTTTCGAACCATTCTGCGCCACGTCATGCAGACTCGAGGGAAAAATTCGGCACATTAGTGCGTATCGATTATTCCAGAGAGTCATGGCCTGCCGGTACTGCCTGACATGATCAATGGGATCAGTTTTACCATCATAAATCATGAACCTTGAAATAGTAAACTTCTTATGGGCTTCCTCTTCCTCTATTTCCCTCGAGGAAGGTGATTTCATCTGAGTTTTGAGAGCTCGCCTTCGATCTGGTACCGTCATGTGCAGGGTGTTGGTCCATCTCCCTTCGGACCAGACTTCGTATGTTCTCGTTGCTGCGATCCGGGATCCTGTGATTGTGAGCTAGTCGCAGTTTCTCGAGCAAGTTATCATCTGACTCGTTTCCCTCAGCTTTTTGGGATCCGCGCCTGGGGCTCCTTCCTCGGCTGCGAGACTTGCTCGCCTGAGGGTTAGGAGTGCGGTATGGACGTCTCTTGGTACCACGATAGAGTTCTCTCTCCATTCTTTCTAATCTTCTTTTGAGGCAAGCATTCTCAGCTTCATGCTTATGATAAGACCCCCTTTGCTCGTGGAGCCTCGCCTCATATGCATCAATTAGCCTGGATATCTGTGCGGACCTAGCTGCTCCTTGGCTTTCTTCTGAGGTTGGCCTTTCTAAGCGTCCCTCTGATCTGAACGCCGAACTTCAGATCTAATCGTACGTGGAGCAGGTGGTTCCTAGATATCCCCTGCATGGGGAGCATTACTACTATGACCAGACATTTCGAACTCTTTTCTGGGTGTGGGATTTCTCAGGGAAGATAAACGTTCCCACAGACGACACCAATTGTGGTGAAAATTATTATTCAACACAAAGAGATAAGAGAAGCACAATCACCAAGCAGAATAAGGAATACAAAATGCCAATCACACAACAAGAGATGTACGCGGTTCAGCAAAGGTGCCTATATCCACGGTGGTGCAGTCAGTATTATTTCTATTTACTCCGTAGAGTGATTACAGAGAATACCGTGTGTCCTATGCCCCGGACCTAGGGTTTATTATATACATGTTCATTTTCAGGTAGTGGGGGTGTTGGACTCCCCCACATTTTCCATCTTCTCCTAGAACCCCTCTAAATGGGAACATGGGAGAAGTCCAAATCATAACCGATTAAGATATGGGGGGTCTAGACTTTGGGCCGCTACAATTGGGCTACTCGTCTAGGCCCATCATTCTAATTTCGGGTACCCACAGGGATGTAATTAAGTTGAAGATAGATCTTCCTGACAATATTATCAATATGGTTCTCAAATCAAACATATGGCGAAGTCAGAAAGATGAAATTTTTTGGTCTGCTACCATCTCGGGGGGACTTTAGTGCCAGGTCTGCATGGGATCTCATTAGGCAATAAACAATGGTTGTTAAGTTATCTCAATTTTTTTGGGACTCAAAAATTCAAGTTAAAGTTTCTATTTTTAATTGGAAGCTACTTGGAGGTTTGGTTCCTACTGATGACATACTTAAGAAATTTGGTTTTTTACTCCCTTCGAAATGTTTTTATTGTAGCTCTTCTAAAGAAGAATCCATAGAACATTTATTCTCCACAGGTGAGATAGCTAGAAATGTTTGGTATTTCTTTTATAAGAAGCATGGGGTGTTGTCTAAGCATGGATATTTGAGACAAAGGCTAATTTCTTGGTGGATTGCTCCTGACAATTCCAGGTTAAATTCCTATACAATCATTCCCAATCTCATTTGTTGGTATCTATGGTTAAATAAGAATAAGGCGAAATTTGATCACATTAAAATGTCTCATCATAAAATCATCAATCGGGTTTTAGATAATAAACAGGTCTCCATCTGTGCTGCCAGAGTTGATAGATCTTGCCCTATGCTTATTCAAGGGATGATTCCTCTAAAAGGTTATCTAAAACTTAATATTGATGGAAGCTCTCGTGGAAATCCAGGTTTAAGTGGAGGGGGTGGCCTTCCCAGAAATGATAAAGGTCATATTATATGGTGTTTTCATGATCATTTTGGTGATAAGTATAGCTTGGAAGGGGTCTCAAGTATTTGCAGGACTTAAAAAACTATGAGGTTCTAGTAGAATCAGATTCAAAAATTCTAATCGAGGTCCTATCTAACAAAAGCTCGTGTCCTTGGAGAATTAAGTGGATGGTTGATCAAATTATTTTTCCTTCTTCTTCTTTGAAGTGTTCCTTTTCTCATGTTTATAAAGAAGATAATAGTGCAGCTGACTTTCTGTCTAAAAGAGGAAGCGAGCTTCAAACTTCATTTTTCTCTCTTCAGATCGATTCTCTCCCCAAGGAATTCAATGTTATCCTTAAAATGGATAGACTGAATCTTCCTAATTTCAAATTTAGTTAGTTTATCTTGTAAGGGTCCTATGATAAAGGGCCTTATTTTAATTTTCGTTTGCCTTTGTAAGTTCTTTGATTTTCCTCCATTTCAATAAAAATCTATTCGTTGAAAAAAAATGGCGTACATTTAAAATTACGTAAAAAATTCTGGCAGATTGACATATTATGTTCATCAATTAAACACTATGTAATTCAAGATTCATGTTCTTCAACAAAGAACACATCAAGATTCAATATTAATATTCAAATATCATTTTATCTTCACATGGGGATAATTTCTGATGAAAAGTTTACACAAACAACTTCAAAGATTCAATCCAAGAATCAAATTCTCCTTTAATAAACATAAAACCCTAGTTTTCTCATGTTCATCATATTTATTAATCAAGAACTCATATTTCTCTCTTATTAACCAATCCAAACCCAATGAATTCATATTATCATCATTAAGGAATATCTCTACATACATTCCTAATTTAGTTTATGAATTAAACCCTCCCAAATTCATATAAAACTTCCAAAAGCATGAAATCAAACCCTAATCTACATGGGTATTCTAACATGCTTAATATGAATTTCCATTTAAATACTTGCGTCTCAGTATAAGGTCTAAAATTCGTTGATAAGATGGTGTGGTGGTTCTCCCCTCACTCCGATCTCGATTCCGTTGCGTTCGGGGTGAAAAATTGTGTAGGAACCTTTGGATTTCTTCTCCTATTCCTCTCCTCTTGTCTCGCTTCTATTATCATTGTGCTAACCCTATTTCCTTTCTCAAATATTAGATATAAGACTTAGCATTTTCGGAGTTCTCTAAACCACAAACTCCTAAATGACCAAAAAAACCCTTAAATAGTGTCGGGTTGGCCTAAAATCGTCCCGGGACCCAAACTATACCCTCTAGTACACTTTTTTTGACTATTTTGACCCTTTCAGAATCAATCGTGACCTCAAACTCACCATTCAAGTTATTTTTAAAATCATCTTATTTTCACCTCAAATTACGGCACGCGTGAAATTAACTTAAACTGATTAAATTAAATTTAAATCATCCGAATTGAATAATTTCTCCAAATTATTCCTAAATCACCAATACAATTATTTTCCATATTCTCCAAAATATGGGGTGTTACATAATTCTCCCCTTGGAAAGGAATTTCGTCCTCGAAATTCGGATAAGGCTAGTACTCTAAGATTTCTACGCTACCTAAATCATCCATTTAGGACCACTACATACTTTTCTTCTATCCCTTAACCGCATATAATATTAACATAATTTAACTACCCAAAGCGCCTATACACCCTATACTCCTGAATAACTGCACACACGATACGTGGCTCCACTGGCCTCAAATGTCTTGTAGTTATTATCCCTTATACATAATTGTAAAAATAAACAATACCCACAATACTAAACCCATGTCTTAAAGACGAAAAATCTACCCACTTCTAATGTTGCGCTAAGTTTCTTGCGTGGGATGTCTCGCAAAGAGAAATCCAAATAAGGAACCCCCTCGATACACTACTACCTAACGTTGTTGGTCGTTGATATTCGTTAGGCCCTTAGTCTAGAGTACGTACCCCCCAAAATTCCCGTCTCTTGACATAAAAGTATACTCGTTCACTCCCATGTTACAAAACATAATATATAATATGGTGCTCTTACTATCACTAGTTTCTTAGCGCGAATAAATCACGAGTCGCATCTCTCAACTCCGTAATAAGCCAATTTACCTTGAATCACGTCAGTAACTGTCCCTACTCACCGAGATTACGCATAACAATACTAATATTTTCATGTGTGTCTATTATGCAACACACTATCATATATATACACGTATGTATATATATATAACATATATACTCATCCACTGACCCTCTATTTTTAATACCTCTTAGCTTAAAGTGTTTACTCTACATGTTTAATAATTAAAATTTAAAATAAATGCATTAGCATCCAACTACTTATCATTACTCCGGACATTAATTAAGGTTCTTACGTGTAACATCCCGCAACTAAGTTCAAAGAACTTTGTCAATGCACTATTTCCTATAATTATCAACAAAATCCATAGGTCTAAAGCACATAACTAAGATATCATGAATCCTGTCTCTCGACACAAATTAAATCGTCTATGCCTATGTCTGACAAGGCATCACACAATACAGTGTTCTAGTAATCACTGAGTTCTAGCGCGTAATCAATAATGAGTTAAATTTCTCCGATCAACGGTGTACCTGATATACCTTAAATCACATCAATGAAAGTCCCCACTTACTCGGATAAAACGCAACGAGTCAACTATACTCACCGAAGTTTACAATATAATACATTATATGTTCAGGCTTGACCCTCTTTCAGGTTATGTCTCGTGAAACTAAATATCTTATCCTGACATAATGACCACAATAATCTTACCCTACAGTATACTACTGCTCCAACCCTCGGTATCCAATCACTACGCAAGATAATAATATGTTCCCCATAAAGGTATATTACTCATTTCCCTATTTTTGTAACCCCGTCAGGTACCTTTAGTAAGGATACAAACAAATAGAAATATAAGAGAGGCGACAACTAGAAAGCTCTAATTATAGGGCCAAACCACAATGTGGTCGCCCATTTATGATATTTTTACTTCATCTTAGTGGACATTTGGAAACCTTGAAACTGAGTTATTAAATTAATGATTTTCTATAATTAAGTTATATTCTCTTAAATTTTTTTCCTGAATAAATTAGTTAGACAAATAAACAGGATGTACGTGGTCATGATTTTCAGAAATAATAATTAGATGGAAATTGAAATTTAAACGTGATAATTTGGGTTAGAGTAATAAGTGTAATTCTCACCCATCTTTATAGGATTTAAATTATCTAATACCTCGCTATCAGCGCGGGTTAGTCCAAATTAATGCCCTAAATTTGGGTCAGGTCATTACATCCTACCTATCATGATATCACTTGGGGCCATCAATGGGGGAAAGAACTTTCTGAACAAAGTACATAACCTTCCTCCCCACTTTTGGGGTCTAAGATTATTGTATTACCTTATGGAACAAATTTTTAATGATGGACCTACTCTCAAACTACAATGTCATATTAGGATGACCTTCTCTCAATGAGTCAGACAAAGTCATTTTCACCTGAAGAATGCTGATTCTCTTCGCCACTCCCTATGGAGTAGATTAGATCTTTAGAGATCAGTGGAAGGATAGATAATGCTACAATATCACCATGAGAGACAAGACAAGATCTATAGAGACTACACAGAAATTTTTTGCAGTCATAGTAAGCTCAGTTAAAACTTTAGAACATGCTGCAAGTAAGCCTCAAGTCTTCGTTGATGCAATAAGAACCCTAAAAAGGGTTTTAAACCCGAAAACAACCTTGGTTGGAACTAGCGATCCTTTAAACAACTATGAATTTGTAACAACTCTATGTAACGACTCTATGGATCCTTTTTTTTGTGTATATTTTTTATTACAATTTACTATATGAAATCTTCAAACTTAGTCTAATGAGAGGACCCTTTACTACAATCTTAGTCTTAGTTAGGTTTAAGGTACATTCACCAAAAACATAGTCTTAATGAGTTATAAGGACCCTTAAATAAAAAATTAGTCATAAAAAGTCCCACAGATCATTGACTACTAATCTAGTCCCGAGGTTCAAAAAAACCTTAATTAAGGGTCCTTATGGTGGCATAAAAAACCCAATCTATAAATCAGTCTTCGGGAGATTGGGGTTTTAACAAAGAAAACTCAAATTTGAGGTCTTCACCCCAACTTAAAACTAATCGTTAGGTCCAAGTATCATTGACTCAAACACTTTCATAAAATTGGAAGGATCTTTGCCTTGATTCCAAGGTCAAACTACTTTGAATTTTCTAAAAAATACTAGGACGATAGATGGCCAAGCAATATTCACACCAAAAATGATTAGGTACTAACCAACCCAGACCACTGCAATATTTAAAAATTTCTAACCCTTTGTCCTAAGTAGCTCTAAGTGATGATGCTGGAAACAACACCACCAGGTGAGGTGTTATTAAGTTCAAGCAAGTGATAACAATGGCAGCACAGGAGAATATGTATATGTATATATGTAGAAGGAGATGAGGAGAAGAGGATGAACACTTGGATGTAAGTGGTTCAGCCAATCTGGCCTACGTCCACTGTGAGTGTGTGTGAGTAATATCACTGAATGAAGGCTCTAATGGCCATGGATACAATCTCTCAAGCTTTCTCTCTTTACTGTGTAAAATGACAGAGTTTCATCCAGGGATGTAATTTTGGATCCCACTCCATGTAGGAGAAGACAAGTATATATATCATGTGGGGGGTGTAATGCACCCCCCATGCATGCCATGCGCATGTGTGTGATGATCTAGCCAATCTGATGAAGGCATCTGTCACTGTCGCATGTAGAGAATGATGATGAAATATTCCCCTACGTGAGGGGAGCGATTCAGTTATAACTGATTTATCACACGTGTTCCCAGCTATGCATGTGCGTATGAATGCTCGGCTATCCTCGCTTGATACCAACCTCGGCCTGGAAGAGTACAAGGTTGGTGAAGTCTAGAAGCTGAGCAATCCGAGGTTACTTATGATAGTCTCGGCACAGTAGGTAGATCGAGATAAGACAAATGGAGTTATAATATCGTCTTGGTCCGGGGTTATGTAGGAGTAAGTGGAACGTCGGCTGATTCCCATCCGAGGCTGATTATGATTGATTATGTAGTCTCTGCTTCCTCGGCTTATACTCAACCAAGGTTGCTGTAGGGGTTAATACACAATGTCGGCCTTAGGCGCCTTGATGAATAACTACCTCCATGGATCATGGAGACCTTAGCTGTTGTCTGACTGTGAGGCAGCTAGTAACGTCGGCCATGCCGACCTTGTAAAGGATGAGACCGCTAGTTGCTAATCTGGGGCCCTTCTAACCTCGACCGTCTCCCTAGCCGAGGTTGGTGTCTCTGAGCTGGGGGGTACATATAGGGCATATCAATCACCCCTCTCCCTTAGTTACCTATGTGAACAGGTGACTAAGGGGTATGTATGTCCGAGGTTGGATTTCTTTAAGTGCTAATACTTTCTTGACAAGTGTCAACTACTGAAGTGGATAGCGTGCCTGACAAGTGTGATGACGTTGATTGTCTTTTGGGCTCCCAAGGCAATGATGGGCCTTGGGACGCATGCTCTCACATTTAAGGGTTTAAACCCCATTTCTTTCTCTTTCTTCTTCATTCCTCTCTTTTTCCCGCCTTGATTATCTCTACAACTCTCTCTCTACAAGAGCTTAGCTGTTGTATTTCAGAGGTTTCCTTATTTTCATTCCTCTTCTCCTTCATTTCCCATTTCGACAGGTATTGTCTTAACTCTACTTTGCCATTTTCAGCCTTTAATTTTCATTTGTTCATTTTTCGGTGAGTTTTTTTAGGTTTTTCGGCCACTGTTTTGCATTTTCCGGTGACTATTTGAGTTTTCCAGTGGTCCTTGTTCTTGTCTGTTCTTGATTATTCTTGTTTAAAATCCCAGCTTGATCCTTAGTTATGTTGAGTCAGGTTGTTTGTTTTTATCTTGAGTCTACAAGTGTAAGGTCATCTCCACATGCTCAGACCCCTTTATCAACTCTTAGAGGAATTCCCTTCTCTTAGGGAGAAAACCTTAGAGAAGATTAGGCGAATAGAACAAGCCCAAGAGGAAGCTCGTAAGGCAAAGGCATTTCCTCTCAGTCCTATATTCCCACCCCCTCTGAAAGTGATATACCCTGAGCCATTTGTGTCTGCAGAGGTCCCAGTAGAACCTGTTTCAATGTCTGAGTCGTCAACCTCAGACCCTATGTCTGTGGATTCTTTCCAAGAGGCCATGGACTATTCTGTCCGGATGGACCGAACTCTTGACCAACCCGAGGTTTCCAGCCGTGCCTCGTCTCACAAGAGTTCTAGCACCTTGCATTCTTCCTTCAATATTTAGATTATAGGACCTAGTGTGGTTGTTCCCCCAATCCTTGACGCTATTCCCCTGTCGGTCACCATAGGGGTTGAGTTTGCTCAGAGGTTCCCTGGTGGTGCTCCCTCATCTGCTCAAGCCAACGTTTACCGGGATGAGGATGACGGTAGAGAAAGTGATGTTGACACCTCGAAGGCATCCAAGATAGAGAGCACCGTCAGCTAAATCGACCTTCTAGACTTCAGACATCTGTATTATATAAGTCCATGCATAAAACTTAGGAGACCTGTGAGGGACGAGAGGGCCTTCGACGGTCGAGATGGTGAGATCTGCTTATATGAGCAGATGTTTAAGTTAGGATTTCATCTTCCCATTCATCCAATAATCAGGGCTATATTGTCCTACATTAACTTGTCTCCTTCCCAATTATCACCCAATGCCTAGAGGGTGATAACTGGAGCTATAGTCTTATGGAGGGCGGTCCACCATTCAGACCTTCCTGTCCAGGTCCTCTCAGGGTGCTACATCCCCTCCTCTACCAAGAATCATCCGAGTTACTACTACTTTTTAGCTCAGAAGTCCAATAAGATGATGTTATAGGTTACCCAAACTTCGAACCACAATTAGAAACCACGATACTTCTTCGTGTCAGGGTCATGGGAGTTTAGTCCTTATGCTCCCTCTTCATCCTTAGAGCCTAGAATACCCCTGAGATGGGGAAAGTTGTCAATGGCTGCTAGGGCCGACCTTGGGCTAAGCCAAAATAACCTTCAGAAGGTCAAAGACCTTCAGGACGAAAGGGAGCATAGTCTGCTGGTCAAGTACGAGCATTTGATTACCCCCTACTACCTCTCTGAGACTGGCCTTTGGGGGAGTCCTTTAATAGAGCTCCGTAAGTTACTTTAACATTTCAATAAGTTATACCTCTGATTTTGTTATGTCTCTGAGGATTTAACTCAGATCTTTCTGTTTGCAGAGAGCCCAAAAGGAGTTTCTTACGACCTTTGGGAGATGGCCGCCCCCAGTCTTACTAAGCTTGTAAAGAAAGCAGGTCTAACTGCATCTCCTCCTCCTCTAACTACTTCAAGGGCTGAGGCCTACAAGAAGAGGAGATATACTAACCCTACCCCTGAGGATCAGAGGCAGAAGAAGAAAACTTGAAAGGGGGGTCGTTCCATCCTCATCTCTTTTGAGGATGCGTTAGTTGCTCGTCTGGAGCAACTGAAGATCAGCGACAGTCTAATCGGCCAGAGTCTGAAGGCCCTGGACGCTATAGGCTTGATCATGATGGACTCTGACAAATGCTTCTACCGTTATCTGGACACCCCTATACTGACCGAGTTTGCCCTCTATTGATCCATCCAAGTAAGATTTTTTCTTTTGCTGAATAAGTGTAACCTCGTCTTTGAATTATACTAGATCTTGAACTGACATCTCTGCACATGTTCTATAGGGTCTCCTCACCATGCACTAGTTTGTTGATTGTACTCTGAGGAAACTTCCTCTGATTGAAAAGGGTAAAGAGGCCCAAAAGATTGAGTCCGCTCTGAATGCTGAAGGGGGGAGTCTGAAGGCTTCCTTGGAGAAGTCTGAGGCCAATATCAAGCAGTTAGAGAAAGACATGGGCAAGCTTAAAAAAGATCGTATCTCTACTCTGAAGACTCAGGCCGACTCTCTCCAACACAAGGTTGACGTTGCTGTGAAGGCTGCTCTGGAGGACGCCTCAGAGAAGATCCTAGAGGACTACAAGGTCTCTGATGAATTCGTCAGCTTTGGCTTTGAGTACCTCGAAAGGAGTGTTAAGGCCATTAGAAAATATGAAGCAATGAAGGAGAAAGAATCAGGGAGCCTAGCAGCCTCTGACTTCATTAGTCTAGGTTACACCAATCCTCGGTTTGTTCAGGCCTTGTAAGAGGTCGAGGAGGAAGGAGGTGTCGTACCTTTCGAGACTGCCCCCAAGACGATACCAAGACTGAAGACATTGGTCCTTAGGATAATGGGGTAGAAGTGACCAACCTCGGCCAGGGAAATGGGGACATGGAAACTAACCCTTAGACTGCAGACACTTGAATCCACTTTGTGAATCTTTTGTAATTTTTAATTTTTGATTCAATCTGTAACCTCTGATGACAAATTCTGTTACCTTATGGAATGTGATTCTTAACTTTATGCTATATCAACCTCTGAAGAGGGCTTAATTTCTTAATTGTTGAATGTTCTTTGAATGGTTTTCTATGTACTGCAATGTGTTTGTGTCAAGGTCTAAAGTCTCAATATAATGGTGTCTTCATGAGCCTTATAACATTATCTAAGGTCTGAGGTCATCCGAGTATGATGTCTTACCTCGGACCTTGTCACCAAATTATGATGTTTAAGGTCCGAGGTCATCCAAGTGTGATGTTCACCTCAGACCTTGTCACCAAATTATGATGTTTAAGGTCTGAGGTCATCAACTAAGATGTTACCCTCATAAAATATTCACGAAATTATGATGTTTAAGGTATGAGGTCATCAACTAAGGTGTTATCCTCATAAAATATTCACCAAATTAATGATGTTCACGGTCTGAGGTCATCAACTAAGATGCTACCCTCAAAAAATATTCACGAAATTAATGATGTTCAAGGTTTGAGGTCATCCAAGTGTGATGTTCACCTCAGACCTTGTCACCAAATTATGATGTTTAAGGTCTGAGGTCATCAACTAAGATGTTACCCTCATAAAATATTCACCAAATTAATGATGTTCAGGGTCTGAGGTAATCCAAGTGTGATGTTCACCTCAGACCTTGTCACCAAATAATGATGTTTAAGGTTTGAGGTCATCAACTAAGATGTTACCCTCATAAAATATTCACCAAATTAATGATGTTCAAGGTCTGAGGTCATTCAAGTGTGATGTTCACCTCAGACCTTGTCACCAAATTATGATGTTTAAGGTCTGAGGTCATCAATTAAGATGTTACCCTCATAAAATATTCACCAAATTAATGATGTTCAAGATTTGATGCGGGAACTGATCTTCTCATTAATAATCTCCTCATAAGTTAACACATTTACATAGGAATCATTGCAACATCATATGCAATATTTTTTCAAATGATCAGCATTCCATGGATTGGAAAAAGGTTCTTCTCAAGGTTTCCCAACCTGTTGGTCCCATGTATAATTTCTTCTATCACCTTGTAAGGGCCATGCCAATTTGGGTGAAGTTTGTTTGCTTTTTGTAACGTCTTCTTCAACACCAGGTCTCCCACGGCTATGGGTCTTGATTTCACCCTTTGATTGTAGAACTTCATTATTCTCTGTTGGTAGGCTACCTGTCTGATCTCTGCATCTTCCCTTCTCTCTTCAATCAGATACAGGTTAAGTCTTCTTTCCTTCCCATTCTTCTCAAGGTCATTGGTCTGAACCCTATGAGTGGGGAGCCCTACCTCGGTTGGTATGACAGCTTCCGAGCCATGCGTTAACATAAATGGGGTTTCCCCCGTTAGTGTCCTAACCGTTGTTTTGTAAGCCCATAATAAAGCATAAACCTCTTCAATCCATCTCCCCTTAGCTTCTTCTAACCTCTTCTTGATCCAGTCAAGGATTGTTCTGTTTGTGACTTCGGTCTGACCGTTTGCCTAAGGCCGGCCCGGAGAAGAGAAAAATTGCTTGATCCCAACTTTTTTGCAGTATTTTTCCAAGGAAAAATTCTTGAACTGGGTTTCGTTGTCCGAGATGAGGGTGTTTGAAAGGCCATGTCTGCATATGATGTATTTCCAAATGAATTGAAAGGTCTTCATCTCCGTAATCATGATTATCTGCTCGGCCTTTTCCCATTTGGAGAAGTAGTCAATGGCAACTATCAAAAACCTGTAGTTGCTCATAGCTCTTGGTAAGGGACCCACCAAGTCGATTCCCCATTCTGCGAATGGCCAAGGAGAACTTATTGACGTCATAGGCTGATGAGGTTGATGGGGGATGGTGGAGGATCTTTGGCATTTATCACACCTTTTCACATAATTTGCAACATCCTTGGCCAAGGTTGGCCACCATTATCCATGCATAATAATTCTCTTGGCCAGAGGTCTTCCCCCTATGTGACTGGAGCAAGAACCATCGTGTACCTCATGTAAGATGAGGGGAAATTCTGTGGGATGGACACATATGAGGAGAGGTAGTAGAAATCCTTTCTTATATAGGACGTCTCCTACTATTGAGAACTTGGCAGCTCTGTACCTTAGCTTCCTCCTCTCTAGCTTTGATTGCGGTTGTTCTCCCTCTGTGACATATCTGATAAGGGGATCCATCCATGAGTCCCCTAGGTTCAAATTAAGGCAAGAGTTACTAACCTTTTCTTCTTCAATGGTCACTTTGGGTAAGATCTCGACTGGAACTGTCCTTCTGATGTCTGTCCTGGTTGTTGAAGCCAATCTTGCTAGTGCGTCTGCGTGGCTGTTGTTTTGATGAGGTATTCTCTTCATCTTTACCTCTTCGAAACCTTCCAATATCACTCTTACCCTCTTTAGGTATTTATCCATCCTTTCATCCTTGGCCTCATAAACCCCCAACACTTGGTTAACAACCAACCTTGAGTCATTGTGAAGTAGGAGTCGTCTTACCCCAAGGGTCTTTGCCAAGGAGAGGCCTGCTATCATGGCCTCATATTCTGACTTGTTGTTTGATTCCCTGAAGCTAAACCTTAGGGAATATTCAACGTTGGTACCATCCGGGGCTGAGAGTATCAGCCCTGCACCGCTTCCACTTTCGCAAGAAGACTTGTCAACAAAGAGGTTCCAGATGTCTTTATATGATGAGAAGCTCCCTTCTAACATGATTCCTTACTTGAAGAGGTACCGATCTTCCTCATTCTTGGCTATTCTATTTCCGGATCTGTTAGTTACAACCTCTTTCGGGTTTTTGAAGACGTTGTTATTTGATCCCTCTGCTGTCTCTAGGTCATTATCAACCTCGGTCTCTTCTCATGTGAATTCAGCAATAAAATCTATAAGTTCCTGCCCTTTAATGGCCACCCTGGGTTGGTAAGTAAGGTCATACTCTCCCAACTCAATAGCCCACGTCATCAATCTGCCCGACTTCTCAGGTTTGTGGAGGACCTGTCTTAGTGGGGAGTCAGTGAGGATGACCATAGAATGGGCTTGAAAGTAGGACTTCATCTTCCTAGAAGCATGTATCAAGGCGTAGTCCAACTTTTCCATCCGAGGATAATTTTGTTCAGACCCTTGAAGGGCCTTAGTGTTGAAGTATATAGGCCTTTGAACTCTAATATCTTCCCGTACTATTGCTGCACTTATAACAGACTCAGAGACTGCTAGATAAACATACAACCTCTCCCCCACTATAGGCCGAGATAGGAGCAAGGGAGATCCGAGTTAAGACATGAGTTGGCTAAAAGCCTCCTCACACTCTTTGTCCCCTTTAAAGGCATTTCTAAGCACCTTAAAGAACGGAAGACACTTGTTCGTCGCTCTGGAAACAAATCTGTTGAGTGCGGCTACTCTTCCAATGAGCCTTTGCACGTCCTTGATATTTCTTGGTGTCTTCATGTCGAGCAAAGCCTTGATTTTCTCAGGGTTCGCCTCTATTCCCCTCTAATTAATAATGAATCCAAGAAATTTCCCTGCTCCTACCCCGAAGACACACTTTGTGGGATTGAGATTCATTCTGTATAAGTCCATGGTATCGAAGGTCTTTTCTAGGTCTGTCACGTGAGTGCAGGCCTTTAAGCTCTTTGTCAACATACAACTCTATGGTCTTGCCTATTTGTTCTACAAACATCTTATTCATAATCCTAAAGGGCATAACCTTGTAGCAATATGCCCCTTTATCAGTTATGAAGGTTGTTTTCTCTGAGTCTTCCGCGTCCATGAAGATCTGATTGTAGCCTGAATACGCATCCATGAAGCTCATGAGCTCATGCCCTACAGTGGCATCTACTAACTGATCGATTTGAGGTAAGGGATAACTATCTTTTGGGCAAGACTTGTTCAGATCGGTAACATCTACGCACATCCTCCATTTTCCATTAGCTTTGGGCACAATGACTGCGTTTGATAGCCACTCCGGGTATATGACTTCCTTGATAAACTCAGCCTCTTCCAACTTTTTGACTTCTTCTCGGATGACATCATACTTTTTCCTAGAGTAAACTCTTTATCTTTGTTTGATTGGCTTAGCATCCTTAGTCACATTGAGTTTATGGAACATAACCTCAGGATCGATGCTAGGCATATCCGTGTGGCTCCAATCGAAGACACTCTGCTTCTTTCTCAAGAAACTTATCAGCTCTTCTTTGATCTCCTCTTTTAAGGCTTTACTGACCTGGATGGGTTTTTTCCAGTTTGTCCTTATTGAGGACGATGGATTCTACCTCTTCCACGAACTCTCCTTTCTTCAACTTTGTTTCATCTCTAGGGTCAAGTGTATCAATGTTATATGTGGTAGTTTCTCTCTTATAGTCCTCTCTCTCTTCGGCTGAGTTGAAGTAGCATTCTCATGCTATGGTCTGGTCACCCCTGCATTTTTCCTATCCCATAGGGGGTCGAGAATTTTAGCATCTGGTGGACCGTCGACGGCACGGCCTCAAACTCCTTAAGGGCCACTCTTCCTATGATGAGGTTATAGGCCGAGAAGATGTTTTCATCCATAACGAAAAAATTAATCTTTCGAGTCAACCTCTTAGGCCACTCATTGCCCATTCGCACGTCTAACTCATACATGCCTAATGGATGAACCTTTTCACCGTCGAAGCCCATTAACGGATGATGATAGGGTACCAGCCTTGCCCTGCTAAGGCCTAGGCTTTTGAAACAGGGCTAGAACATCACATTTGCTGAACTTCCACCGTCTATAAGAATTCTCTGTACTTCATATCCATGCACTCTTGTTGTAATCACCAAGGGATCATCATGCGGGGATAAGATGCCTTTGAAGTCGAGTCGGGAGAACCCGACCATAAGAGTGTTTATATCCACTTTCTTTCTCTTTTGTTTTGTTTCTGAAGATGCCAGATTTATCACTTCGACTTTGGCCACTGACTTGGCCTCCGCTATATGAGCTTTTCGGTCAACCACTTCAGAGCCTCCCCCTGCTAGTCCTCCGCATATGGTGTTAACATCGAAGGATATCATACTAACCCTCTTCACTGGGCGTTGTTATCTTTTTGTGGGAGGTCTGGATCATCTTCATCATCACCGTCTGAGTCATCGTCTCTTCTTACTGGAGTATAGTCACGACATCTGTCGTTTCTCTTCTTTTTAGGGGCATCTCTTCCCTTTTTAGGAGCCCTTCCATCAACGTACTTTCTCAACTTTATGAATTTTAACATTTTTTCGATCTCATCCTTTAAGGCGAAGCACTTGTCTATAACATGGCCATGGTCTTGGTGGAACTCGCACCACAAGTTCTGGTTCCTCTTATGTGGAGGAGCCTTTAGCTTCTCTGGCCATCTCAGGTATCGGTCATTCTTGATCTCATTGAGGATGTATTCGCAGCTTATAGTTAAAGGGGTATAATGTGCAAACTTGTCATCAGCTGACCTCTTCTTTCCATCCTTTTTTCTTTGGAACTTCCCGCCGCCATTGCCGTTCTCATCCTTATACTTTGCGTCCATGTCCTCTTCAGCGTTCATGACCTTACCTGCAGTTTCTAATAACTCTGCCATGGATTGGGAGGGTCTTCTGTGAGCTTCCAAGATAACTTCCATTTTCGGAGACCTCCTATGAGAGCGGTTATAGCTATATTCTCTTTGTAATCTTCCACCTCCAGTTTTTCTTTGTTAAATCTAGCAATGTAGTCTCTTAGACTTTCATTTTTTCCTTTCTTGACATATAATAGATGGGTGGTCTTCTTTTGAGGTCTTACCCCAAAACAAAAATTGTGAATGAACCGTTCAGCCAAGCCCTTAAAGTTCTCTATTGAGTTCTTCAAGAGAGAGGTAAACCAGATACGTGCAGCTCCCGTTAAAGTCCCGGAGAAGGCCTGACACTTCATTTCATCTGGTATTGAGTAAATTTCCACCGAAGACTGGTACATCTCAATATGATGTACAGGGTTGGTACTACTATCATACTTGGGATACACTATAGGTGGCTTGAACTTGGCAAGGGTTGGGAAGCTCACTATCTTAGCCACCAACGGAGAGCCCTCTGAGAAACCTCTTTGCAGTGGGTCTTGGCTTTTGATGAGGTCTCCTATCTTTTCCTCAGGGCGTTGGATAGAGTCATTCCATGGCCTTGCAACCTCGGCCTGGCCAAGGTTGTCCCCAACCACCTCCAAGGGGTGGACTGAGGGTTCCCCAATTGTAGCACAACGTCGACTGTTGACCTCTTCCTGGTCCCTACCTTGTCCTGGGTTAGGTTGGCCTTGATGACGTCGATGCTCACCCTCTTCCTTTTGTGGGCCGACTTCACTTCTCGACCTGGACAACCTCTGTCTTAGGTCATTTACTGGGTAGAGCCTTTCAAAGGCTGACCCTATGCTTAATCGGTCAAAAGTTGATCCTCTTTGTTGGGCCCCTTCACCTTTTCTGCCTCCACAACCTCGACTGTGTTATTCGAAACCTCATACGGCTCCCAACAATCTTCTGGAGCATCTTTTACCTCCAGATCATCATACTTATCCTCAGGGGAAGGGTATCCTTACCTCCCTAGATGCAAACGCCTAGGGTCAGTAACATCCCTCCTCTGCTGAGGTGTAGGTTGGTCTTTCCGCGGTGCCTGGGGTGGTCCTCTGGCTTCAGAGTAATCATATTCGGTGAGACCCCAGGTGGTCTCATCATATTTTGACTGAGTTCTACAAATTGCTCCTTCATTGCTTGTTGTGTTGCAGCCAAAGACCTCAAGGCTACTGCTAGCTCCTCCATTTTGGACTGAGGCGATCCCTGACTGGAACTAGGTCCTCCAGCATCAGGCAGTGGGAGAGTTGGTGGTAACTCGGGTGCCATATGTTAGTACAAAAGATCTTGTAGAGTAAATGAGCTTTGTTCCTTAATGGTCCTCTTTCAATGGTGAAACATCTCCACGCAAGGGGTGAGGCCTGGTTCACCACCAGAATATCCGGTCAGGTTAAGCAGAAAATGAGGAAGAGATAACTTCTCATTCCCATAGGTGGCGCCAAAAATGATGATGCTAGAAACAGCACCACCAGGTGAGGTGATATTAAGCTCAAGCAAGTGATAACAATGGCAGCACAGGAGAATATGTATATGTATATATATAGAAGGTGATGAGGAGAAGAGGATGAACACTTGGATGTAAGTGGTTCAGCCAATCTGGCCTACGTCCACTGTGAGTGTGTGTGAGTAATATCACTGAATGAAGGCTCTAATGGCCATGGATACAATCTCTCAAGCTTTCTCTCTTTACTGTGTAAAATGACAGAGTTTCATCCAGGGATGTAATTTTGGATCCCACTCCACGTAGGAGAAGACAAGTATATATATCATGTGGGGGGTGTAATGCACCCCCCATGCATGCCATGCGCATGTGTGTGATGATCTAGCCAATCTGATGAAGACATATGTCACTGTCGCATGTAGAGAATGATGATGAAATATTCCCCTACGTGAGGGGAGCGATTCAGTTATAACTGATTTATCACACGTGTTCCCAGCTACGCATGTGCGTATGAATGCTCGGCTATCCTCGATTGATACCAACCTCGGCCTGGAAGAGTACGAGGTTGGTGAAGTCTGGAAGCTGAGCAATCCGAGGTTACTTATGATAGTCTCGGTACAGTAGGTAGATCGAGATAAGACAAATGGAGTTATAATGTCGTCTTGGTCCGGGGTTTTGTAGGAGTAAGTGGAACGCCGGTTGATTCCCATCCGAGGCTGATTATGATTGATTATGTAGTCTCTGCTTCCTCGGCTTATACTCAACCAAGGTTGCTGTAGGGGTTAATACACAATGTCGGACTTAGGCGCCTTAATTAATAACAACCTCCATGGATCATGGAGACCTTAACTGTTGTCTGACTGTGAGGCAGCTAGTAATGTCGTCCTTGGCCGACCTTGTAAAGGATGAGACCGCTGGTTGATAATTTGGGGCCCTTCTAACCTCGACCGTCTCCCTGGCCGAGGTTGGTGTCTCTGAGTTGTGGGGTACATATAGGGCATATCACTAAGGTTCACACACCCTTAAATAATATTCTTTATATAAGACTTAAGAAGTTTATCGTAAACATTCACAAGTCCTAAGGTCTAAGGACCTCAGACAAGATACATTTTTAGACCTTAAGGATTCCATCCTTCGACATATGATTTTTGAAGTCGTACGAGACTTAACTTATCATTTATTATCCTCAAAAAATTAATTCGTTTAAAAAAAGAAATGGGTTTTAGGAGCTAGGCTTATTGGACAAACTTCTTAAAAACTAAGAAAATTTTAAAACAATTTTCCTATTGACAAATAATATATTAAACCAAAGGAAAATGTCTAGGTACAGAGGCACGATGATAAGAATCCTATTTCATTCATAAGAATTTTCATCTTACAAGTAAAGAATATAAGAAGATACAACAAAAAAGCACAATAAAAAGACTCATCCAAATAATGAGCTAAGGTCTGATAAGGTTGAGGTTGGTATTCAACCTTCATCCCATAACCACTGACCTAATTCAAAGCATCATCGTCTTCCTATTCTAATTACGTTGAGGAAAAGTCTGGAAGAACTCAAAAGGGTCTGATTCAGGCCACAAAGTATCTACTTTATCTTTACAATCGTTAAAGCTGGTAGCGTGTCGACCACTAATATACCTTTGGTAAAGAGCAAAATGTAAGTAGGCATAAAGCTTATATTTTTTTGTTTCATTGAAAAACCCTTGTAATTTTTCATACTTGACACTAACCTTAGATAAATACTCCTTAAGGCCTAAAAACTAAATATATTATTTATCCCGATCAAGCTCGGTGTTTGCCAAAACAACCTTGATATTTACCAAATTAGCAGTTGCCTTAACCAATTTTGGGTTATCCTCACCCAATTTGATGAAGTCGGACCTCAGAGCTTCATAATTGATGACCAGAGCCTCATGACTCTACTTTAAGGCCTCATGTTCTATCATTAACTCTTGATGGAATTTCTCTTAGTTCTTAGCGAGATCAGAAGAAGACATCTTAAGATCCACTAATCACATCTCCATTATGGACAACTTGGATTGATAAGCATATACCAACTGATTCTTGAGGTCAATAATTCTCTACTAACTCCACATTGACTTTTTGTTGGTCCCTCTCAGTAGTCACCACATCAAAGATCATCATATGGTTGTCGATGATAAACTCACACTCCATTATAGACTTATCTAATTTGTTGGGAAAAGATATTGATGTATTCCAAGCTTATTGTCCCTAAAGGGAAGAGGCCAATAGAACTTTTACCAGATGTTGATCCCATAAGAATCATAAAAGGAAAGCTAGGTTAGCATATTCAACTATGAAATGAACCTAAAAATAATTTGATGTGTAAATAAAGAGAATATTTAGCCCATGGTGTGAACAAGTTCCTATCATTTTCCTCATCCCCTTAGACTTGAGGGTTTCTGCCATGGGAAGGTAACTGACCTTCACCATAAAATTTAGAGCATCCTCGGTAGACACATAAAATTTTATACCATAGAGGTCTGGGGGAAATTTTACCAGTAAAGGTCTTCAAGATATTTATAAGGTTATGGAGCTTCTCCAATGCCCTTATCCTTTCTGTTATTTTTTTCCTTTTAAGGGAATCTATGGCCTATTATACAGTTGGTGTATACCTTTTTTCAAAACCCGAGCCAGGAAATCATGGTCCGTAACTTCATAAGTATTGGTTGCAGTGTCTAACACCACAATATTCTCTACTAAAATCCTCTCTCTCTCTCTCTCTCTCTCCTCCTTAATTATTTGAGATCAAGGGACATGAGCCCCCAAGAATAGAGAATACACCTTAAGAAAATTCAAGGAATCCAAAAAACTACTTATACTCTCTTAGAGGAGGTTATATTTATTTTTTAATGACTTTAGTCCTTTTAGAAAAAGTTAGTGTTAGGTTTCGGTGGTAGTCAACGATAGGTTTTACCCTTGTTTTGACCGATGGAGCGACCCTCACAAATTGTTTACACCACATTATCATGTCCCAATGAGGTGTTTCAATGGGTGATTATTAAACCGATAATAATAACCGAACCATAATACAAAAACTCAAGGCAATTGACAACATGCAATTGTGTCACATGTCACATCTTGGATGTGTTGTAGAAAGTAGAGGAAATAATCTACATGGGGGAATTAGTGCGCCTAGGCTAGAAATATTTTAATGAATAACTACCCAAAAGTTACCAAAGCAACTACGTTGCATGTAAATAAACTCTATAAATAAGCAACAAGCACACACAAAAAAAGTGTACCCCCTCAATAAAAAATACATTTACTCATTTTATCCTTTCTTTCCTTCATTTTATTTTCTTTTGGTTTATTTAGTACTTTTATTTCATTCGAAGTAGATTATAAGGTGTATTGTAACTTTCTTTCAAGTTTATTAAAAGTTTCTTGCCTTTATATTAGGCTACTTTACCTTCTTTCTTTACATTTTCATCATAATCATTTACTTTCAAGCATTTAATTTTCTTTAATTCCAAATATTTACTTTTATTTTAGTGAATTCACTTTACAGTTTCTTTTATTCATGATAATCTTAGCACATCAAATTTTTTTCCTAAGGGAAGCACCAATCTTCTGAATTGAATTATCGAAAGGTACACAATCGTCAAATGTTATCATAGGGCAAGATCTTTTATTTGGTAAGATCATAATCTTTCTTGGCAGGCTCGCATTTAAAATTAAACTTATTTTCCAAGCAAACTAAAAAGCACACAAACATATTTTTGGCATGCCTGGTGGGACAGTTAGTGATAAATTGATGTTTGAAATGGCTAGGACACGTAAAAGCAAGGATGCAACATAAATTGTTAGTGATATTGGCTCAACCACCCAACATATTACCACATCAAAGAAAATAATGGTTGAGACAGCTCATGAGTTAGGACAAAATGCTCAAAGTCAAAATTTGAATGTGCCAACGGCTCCAAGAGCTGACAATATTTACAATACACTAGTTTTTGGTGAACCTACAAATTCTCAAGACCAATTGATCACCCAAATAAACCCAGTTTTTTATCATCTTGAGAAAATAATACAAAACATTAACATTATGATCACCACAGTGATAAGTAAGTTGTCTACACCTACTAATGTAGTGTCTAAATGGTTAGATATATGCACCAAAATTTGGTGTAAACCTAAAAATTAAAATCAATCCCTAGCATCCTATCTATTACAGGCCTAACACTAGTAAAACAAACTTTGGAAACAACCTAAGGATATGAGAGTACCTTAATACCACTGGTCTAGGCATCAACAACCCAATAGAGAGTCAAGACCATATAATACCTAATGAAAGTTGGGCTACAATAACCCAATAGGGAGGTCATCTCTACCAAAGTTAGGGAGAACAAGGCCATACCAAAAATATGACAATCTAGATTTTTCAGGTGCTTTGAACTATGTGATTATCAATAATGCCATGCATGAACAAGAACTCGAAGGGTTGGGGAACAATGTAATATTTGATAACCAAATTCCCCAAGTCTCTCATCCTCTAGCCTATCAAGAATTAAAAAATAAACCTTAACAAGTGCCCCCACCATTGATGCAACCAACTCCCTTAATAAATCAGCTAATTGCTCCACATAATAGGCAACTACTTGGGAGAGTTGGGAGAAATTATATTATAGATATCATTCGTTAAATATATGGACCAATGGCTCGGGGAGTGCAAACCCCAATTATAGGAAGCCATGTCCTGATTGGATCAATAGGATAGAACTCTCAAAAAGGTTCAAATTCCCAACCTTTACCCTAATTTCAGAAGATAGAAGTCAGTCCAATGTTAAACACATTTTTGGATTCACTAGTCAATGTGCAGTTGCTGGTACAAATGAGTATCTAAGATTACATTTGTTTTTTTGTTCACTCGTGGATGCATCCTGCACATGGTTCATAATTTTACCACTAAACTCTATCCAGACATGGAAACAAATGGAAGACATGTTCCATGCATAATTCTTAGAAACTAAGGGAGAAGTCTTTATGGATGATTTAGTTAGATTAATCCAAAACCCTGATGAAAAGGAAACTACCTTCATAAATAGGTCTAAAAGGTCAAGGAACAAATGCAAAATAATCCTACTTTAATACCCCGTATTTTTGAAATATTTTATTTTAATTACGGGATTAATTAATTTAAATGGGAAATTATTTTTAATTAATTCGGATGTGAGTAAATAATTACTAGCGTGATGAGAGTTAGTATTTATTGGTGAGAATTATGTTGAATATTACTTACTGAGTAAAGTAATATATGATTATTAATATATTAAAGTTGTCATGAGTGAAAAATACGACAGTTACAGTAAACTTAGTTAGGACACGCGTGTGAGACGTGTCGGGACTTAAATGAGGAATGATTACGTAATTTTATTTTCGATAATTCAGATGGCCATTTTCAGTGTGCCAGTGTGTCCATAAGGGTCAAAATAGTCAAAAAAATTCTACTCGGGGGTTTAGTTTGGAGTCCGGGGCAACTTTAGACCAACCCGACACGTGGAGGGTATTTTTGTCTTTGACAAATTGGGATTCATTAATGGAAAAAATTAGAGAAATATATCTTCATGTACGTGGGAGACTTAGGGTAAATACCTAGTAACTCTAAGAGATATTCCAAGAGGAAGAATGAGAAGAGGTTCCTAGGAGTTCCAAGGCCAAACCAAGTCACATTTCAACAAAAACATCATCAACGTGTAGATTGGAAAGAGTGGAACACATCTATACCAATTTCATTCAATGATCTAAACCTTTATGATAAGGCAAGTGTTTATCTTTCTTAATTTTAGAGCATATAATGTCCATGTTAATTTAGTTGGTGGTTTATTCACGATATTATGGAATTGGGACTGAAATTGGGCTTTAAATCTATGATTGTGGTATAGGTTTTTCATGTAGATGAATAACAATATAATGGGGATTATAAATCCGAATTTTATATGTTGAAATCACAAATTTAAATATAGGTTTAGTTGTGATATATGGGATTTTCTGAATTTAGGGACTTTTGGATGATTTGAGGGATTAATCTGAATTCATGTTATAATTTTAAAGGATTTGATGTCCAAATGGGTTGGAAAGCATTCTATTACTAGGGAATATAGGTTAAAATCGTTGGATTTGAGTTGGGATGAGTTTTGGAAGATTTGGGTGATGAAAAAGTTGTAAAAATGCAGATTTTGGAGGACAGGGACGAACTGTCATTTTCTTGTTCGAACTACTTGAGTCGCTCCAATGACCTCGTTCAAACGAGAATTCCAACGACCCACATAACGAGAGTTCAGAGAGTAGTTCATTCGAAGTTTCGTTCGAACAAGATTTTCCCCACTTCTAACCAGATTTCAAAATTTTTAATTTATGCCCGGACAAGTTAAAATCTTACGAGGTTAATTTGAGTGAGAGAGAATGACCTATGCAATTGTTGAGTGACTTCATTACATAGTCTAGTGGTGAGATGATTATGTAACAACAAAAGGGAATATTTTGGTATAAGAGGACCTTATGGAATGTATATGATAGAGATGTTAATCGTATGAATAAAGTAACGTGAGTTTTAGAGATAATAGTACTACATATAAATTAGGGGATTTGGGTCACGTGAATACCTAATGATTATTATTGGTTGTGTGTATATACCTATTGGTTGAAATATTGTGTTTATTATATACTTACGCTGCTTGCTATTGGGTGGTGGTTACGCGTTGTGAACAATCATATTTTGAAATATTGTGTTCACGTTAGATGAGTGGTTAGTGTCTTAAGTGAGAGTACGAGAATCTAACATATATACTCTATGCGCTATTGTTTTCATTTAAGCACTTGCTAATTTTTAAACTGTTTTCAACTCGGGCTCTGACCCATTTATTGCTAATCTTTTTTCTTTTGTCAAATAATTTAAGGCACCCAGCCACAGGGACACTAAGTATAGGATTTCCATTCATTTGACGATTTGTAGCTGCAATGGAAGTTACAAGAATTGGTAGTAGGCACCTTAATTGTTCTCATTCGTGCATCTTGAGTTATCTATTTCAGTTAAGGCATGTTGCCCCTTTTTACTTATTCAAACAATCAGAGATTGTGGATCTATTTGTTTACTCCTTTCAGTTGTTGGTTTATTTTGCTGGATTACTTTATTTTGGATTTAGGCTGGAAGTGTTTACTGCAGTCACATTTATTACCTTAGTCATTTTATTTCATTTGGGATTTGTTTGAATGGTGTATGATTAGTAATTGGTAAATTGTTTTTATGTTAATTAAAAAGATAAAATTTTGACACAAACCTTTTTAAATATCGAGTGGTTAGTGTTAGTAATAAGTTTTTGACAGTGATGCATATTTTGAACCAACTGCATATTGTGAATTAATTTAATAAAGGACTGATCACCAGGTATTTAATTAGGCAGGGTATCACAAGTGGTATCATTGTATCATCTGTGCAGATTATTACATTTCACCTTAATGTTCTTTGATATAGAGCCTTACTATAGGATTGTCGTATTCCTCTAAGTATGCGATCTACTCTCACATGCGATTTAGTATAGTTAACCCAAATTCATATACGAGTTTGATTGGGCTTCATACACCGAGTAACATGGGATGACCAACGAGGGTCATTAGAAGGACTGTATGAGAAGAGGCATAGTAGAATCTATGGCATATTCGGGGAACGGTGATCGCGATAGCACTCATTAAAATTATTATCTAGGGAGATGAGAAAAGGGACAAGCACTCGGGAGAAATAAATTCCCAAACACTGTCATGGATAACAGTAGTGCAAATTCAGACCCACCCAGAGTGGAGACAAAGGAAAGAGTCGGGGGAATCTTTCGAAGAATCATATGTAAGGATTTGAGGAAGAGATGAAGTGTAGTTGGTCAATGGGAGAAGAAAATCCAAAGACAATGGTGTAGGGTGGAGTGCGGTGACACTCAGAATTAAATTTTAGGCAAAATATTTAGCTCATAGAATCTGCATAGAGCGATGATAGTCAGTCACCACATATAAAGTAGTATGTGTGGAGTTAAAAGAGAGAGTGGGTGAAATTTGACCGTAAGATCTTCCATCTGCGATCTAGACAGAGATGTGAATGGGATTACAAACTTATCACAAATAGGTTTGGTAAAGACCGATCGTGAGAGATAAGATAACTTGGTTAACGAACTTCATAACCAAAGAAAGGGGTTATAGAGAATAACAAGGGTCCGTAAGTTGAAAATGGACTCGTGGGTGAAATGCCCAAGCATGAATGGGAGATACGGCTAAGGTGACTAGAGTCGGTACTGTCAAAGCCATACGTATACAAGAGTGCATCAATGCTTCCAGGATTTGGGAGTCAAGAGGATTGGAGGATCTAATCAAAGTGCAACACTGAAGATAACAGTACCGGTGAGTTACCATAAGAGGGTATACCCGGTATGCGACCCACTTAAATGCTTTAGAACATTTGAATTCTTACAAAGTGACGGTAGATTCAGTCAGGGACGTCAAAGTCAACAACAAGTTCCATAAGGACCAGTGGAGCCAGAGGGACGACGAGGGTAGCAATAGGGGTTAAGACTACCAGGTTTAAGAGGGGACACATCGATATGGCCAGTGGGGCCAAAGATAAAGGATGGGCACATGAATGTGTCCTATAGGTGATGAGTAGGACCACTATCACGAAACTGAAACACGATGAAAAAGTGAGAACTTTGTATAATGGATGATGTTTCGAGTGACATGAGTGAGTCACAGTAATCGATTTAGAACACTACAATTCAAGTGTGCATCGAGTTTAGTGGGTGCGCTAGCGATAGTAACATTATTATGTATATGATTACAATTTGGTAGCAAGACTGTTGGTATCGCCTGTGGGGGAGGAGCAGACGTGGACACTAAGAAAATTTTTATATTACATAACACTTTTTGCCCCTTTATGGGTGTTATAATAGTAGAACATATTATCAATATATTTTATAGGGACTGGATACCGAGGATTTGAGCGATAGTAAATTGATAGCAAGACTATCGTACTCATTATTTCAGGGTAAAATATATGCCTTTGTGAGCTATCACCTGAAAGACGGTTGGGCCTGCATATATATATATATATATATATATATATATATATGATATATTGTCTAGATTAATTACTAACACTTCTTAAATTTTGCAGATGTCTCAACACCAAGGCTCTTCTTAAGGAACAAAAGATGTTACTAACCAATTATTTACTGTTCTTAATGAGAAGCAAAAGTTTAGGTCAAAAGCACCTGTAACTGAGGAACAACAGAAAATCCTTGAAATCTTTGGTTCAACTGGGAGTACAATAAAGGATCTTTTATACATACCATGAACTACCTTAACATATACTTTTATAACGTCATGCATCATGTTAAACATCTAGAAGCACAAGCTAATTATTACAAAAAACGTAATGATCCACAAATAATTAAAGACCATGAAACAATGATAAAACATTATAAAATATTAAATCTTAAAAACCAGGCTAATGAAAAGAAATTAGAACAAGTAACTTTATATTCTAACAGTCTTTTCTTATCTTCTTTTGATCCCTATTACAGGTACATACTACGAACTAAAGTAGAAATCCTTTTACCAGTAGACTTAGTAGAAAAAATATTTTTATTTTCAAAAGAAAAAATGTTGCTAACTGGGTAGCCATACAAAACCATTTTCATTTTAATTTAGCACCACTAGGATGTGAATATAAATATGAACAAGTACACTTAAATTCTCAAAATAAATATGAAACATTAATCTTAGTAGATATAAAATATAAATATTTTGAAAACTTTCTAATTATTAGATCTAATAAAATATTTCCTCATAATCCACGAATAGAAATATAAGTAACAATAAGTTTATTACTAGAATACAGTATGGTAGCCAGTATTTTAATACCCCCACCTTGGGATAATATAAACTGTAATTTTTCAAAAGAATTAACAGATGCACTAGCTGAACAACAATTATGGCGAGTATATTTATCAAACCTTTTATTAATAATAGAAACAATACCACCAGAATGGGTAGGATTAGGACAAACCATCCATAGTAGACACAATATATTTATTGAACATCGGCCAGATAGATTATCAAATTATTTTGTTCAATGTAGGGATGATGACTCATTAATACAAGATAAAGAAGAAACAGAAGAACTAATTAGTATGTATAAACTATATACCATTATGAATGAAATACCCTCAGACCCATGGTGTCTGATAAAAGAAAATTTTAACATGAGAATTTTCATACCAAAACACCCTTTTGGCCTAAATATAAGATATTTTAGTAAATCTATATATTCTACAGAAGTACAAGAAGCAATAGATGATGAAAAAAGAACTAATTATCAATATAATAAATATAGACACTATATATATATATATATATATATATATATATATATATAAGGAGTAGAATGTGGGTTACTATTCCATAAGTTGATAACTTAATTAGAGGTGAGGATGAAGCCACCTAGGTAACGATCCAATGGTTAAGATTAAAATACCCATGTTACCATCTTTGCCCCTTAAATATTTGGTTTCCCCCTCTTTTAGTAAATTCAAATTTATTTCCCCACCATCCTCAAGATTCAAAAATAAGGTCAAAAGGGTATTATACCATTTTGTGTCTCACTTTTCAACCCTTACCCTGACGATAATCTCTCCTCTCACACGCAACCCACCGCCCCTTTTTCTTCGGCCACCATTTCTCAATATCCTTCTTCCTCTTCAAGGGTTGTCACATTTTTAAGGTAACATCTGTTGAGTTATGAAATATTTTGTTTGACATTGTTTTATTACTCTGCTTATGTGTTTATTGGCTTTTGTTTTCTACCATTTGGTGGTTAGGGTTCTTCTGCAATTTATGGTTTGGGTTTGTTAGTTGATTCAGGTGAACGGATGTGAACATGTGATGTTGGTTAGTGTTTTGTTTATGATAATTTGTATTGTATTTTTGCATTTTTTTGTTGCCTCATTTTACCCCTCTATTTCATTTGATCTTAATCATTTTATTACGATATCATTTTACCCCTCCATTGCAGGCTAGTGTTTGCTAAAATGCTTAAAAGAGTTGTATTGCAATTATCTCTCTCTTTTCAACTATGTGCGACTTAAAATCCATGTTAATTCTATTTGTTTGCTTTTCAGATTATTAGGAGTGTCTTTTTTTCCTTTTTTATTACTAATTGATGTTAACCCATTATTTTATTATTGTTTTTTTATTGTTTGATGTTGACACTGATATTGTTTTTTTATTTTGTTAGAAGTAGGAACTCATTGTTTATGTATCTTGATTTCAAAGTATAGACTCATAGCTTTCTGAATCTGTGTGGGGCGTTATGTAGGTTCTTGAGTCTCTATTCATTTGGTTTAGCCTTATTATTAATTTTTTTCTTCCAAGTACCCCCTCGCCAACGTAATTTGGATTCATGATACATAATGAATATGTTATTTTAATAGGTACTTATTAGCAACACTTAGCCATGAATTATTATATCTCAATTTTTTGTTGTGTATCATTAAATATATCTACTTATTAGTTTTTTGGGGGGTTGGTCCTATTTTTTTTGCTTAGATTCTATTGATTTTAATGAGTTATAAGCACAACAAAATAGAGTCCGCTAATTTGGTTTTAAACAGGTATGCCCAAACTTATTATATGTAAATCTAAGTTTTTCCCTTTTGGTTTAATAGTAATTATGCTTTCTTGGTTGTACGTGGGGTTTATATTAGTGAATTCTACTGGTGTGGACATTATTGCGCGGTTTGGGGACTTACCAACATGGTCCTATTACTACTGAAAACATTTATCTTTAGTTTGTTGTTGCTTATAAATGCATAGTGTGGGTTTAACCTATTGTTTTTAATACGTTGTTGCTAGATAGAACCTACTAGCCATTCACATAACATGTTGACCATGTACACTACTGCACTAAAGTTGCACTACATAATATTTTTCATCCATCCACCATAAGTATTTCAATTGATGAGTTGAAATGACTTTTTACTATTTCCAGTTATCTATCATTAAGTATCGCAAAAATTTATTTGCCGAACTATCGTTAGAAATCTGTTTTATGGGGTTATAGATCAGTTTTTTAAAAAGGATTCTTATTTAAAATAATGTGCATAATTTGTCTCTTTTAAAGTATGGTCAATTTTCGGTGCTTCTCCATTGAGGGACTTAAGAGAGTTTCTTGAAGAGCTTGGTGTAATCCTTCCAAAGGATGTATATGAATTGATATTTATTTTTCTTTAGGAATGCGTCATAAATGATGTAACATTCATAAATAACGAATTCAATGATTTATATCCAGTGAAAACATTAGATCCGATTCCTTTGGAGGCCTTCACTCTTCAGGAATCAGAAGTCTCAGTTGTTAAATATATTTCAGTTGAGAATATAGAAGATTACTTACTAATGAAGACCCTGACTATGTTCCCTAGGATGTACATGGTTAATATGGTCAACTCTTTGATATTACTACAAAAAGGTACAAAGGAAATATGGAAGCACGGAGTTCAGATCTACAAAAAAAGCTCTGGCGTTATGCTCATATTTCACTAACTTAAGAGTTGACAGGTCTCACTGATTCAAACGAGGAAGCTATAGTGTTACTTATTAAAGCTGTGAGAATAATGGATGACATTTTCAACTATAGCTTTGGCACATCAATCCATCTTTATGGAATTGGTTAAAAGAGCATGATGGCATATCTCATTTGGACAAGTTAAAACGGATGTATTATTTGATAAATAGATGTCAATGGTCCTGCTTTGATGAAAATGAGGCTTTTTTTACGTCTGCTGACTCTGCCATTGTGTTGCTTCCAGAAGCTACAAAGGCAATAATTGGGAGGAAGGGTCTTGCATATTGAACTGCTTTTCCTATGCAGAAACCACCTGGTGAAAATTTCTACCCTCCAGATATGGACAAAATGGTATGGAACGAGGGAGTGTTCTATAACTTCTTTTTAACTGCCATCTTTTATCTTTTTTTTAGTTACCCCCCTTATTATAATTCTAATATTAGAGTTACCCACCAATAATTTCCATAGTATTAAGTCCTAACCTCTATGATAACACTGATATTTGAGACAACCATAAGTTAGGTCTAATGATTATAAATATACGGGGAATCTCTAATGAAAAGTATGTTCGTGTACAATATCTTTTCGAGTACAAAACAAGTATGGTCCCGTACAATTGTATGTTTTTGTTAGATACTTTCTATTTTGTTATTGCTATAATAAGCCTGCATTCATTTTGATATGTCAATGGGGGTGTATATTACCATTAAAAGAATGTTCATAAATGTTCATACGTATTTCCATGACATATGGACATTGTATTTAGTTTTATGTGGTTATCTATATTGTTGTCTTATCTATATTGTATATAGTTTTATACAGGGAGACTCTGCTATTGTTATCTTATCTATATTGTATATAGTTTTATGTGGTCAAGTTATTTGATACGTTCATTTATTGTGATTTATGTCAGGTTATCGCAAGGCAATGTACTGGAACCATTAATGTTGTGAATAGCGTACTGGTGGATGGATATGTTTGCCTATTATATATATCTGGTATTTCTTTTTATGCCTGCACAATTTATTCATTAACATTAAGGTTTTTGGGTTCTGCATTTAAAACAAGGTTTTGGAATTCTGCATTTATAGCAATACAATCTTCATTTATGTCTCCATTATTTGATTTTTAGACATTTTTTTCTTCTTTTCTATAATTTCAAAGTTATGAGTGTGCTTACCCTTTTAGATTAATTCAACTTTTCTTTACTTTTTTATTTAATTTTGGGTGAGTGTGAGTTTGTGTAATATTACGGACGACTTGACATTGAGTTGTGTTTGAACATTTTTTTGTTTAACCATGAATCAAATTGATGAGTTTTCATCTCCGTAATTTCATATTTTCATTTCCATAATTCATATTTGTTGTGACATTGATGAGTTTGATGGATTGTGTGAAATTGTAACCAATGTAATAAATGCATGTGTGTTCACACTTTAGTTTTCATCATTTACTGTACTTTTATTTCACTTAACCTTATGCACATTCAAAATCATTTCAGGCCCTGTTTCTTTCTCTTCCATATCTCACCATCGGCGGTTAAAACCAGCATCACGATCTCTATTCATCAATGTTTCCTAGGTACTTATGCATATGCATCGAGTGGCTAAGTTTGTGTAGTGTGAGTGTGTGCATGAGGTGTGTCCTCTCTGAGCGCATGAGGCGAGGGAAATAAGGTTTACACCACATCATTTACAATGGTAATTAAAGTAGTGACATGAGGTTTGTGTTATTTTATTTCTTGGGATCAGATGGAATGGATGAGGGGATGACCAACTAACTGTTGATAAGAGGTTTTCGTATGTACTCTGTGTGTGTGTGTGTGTGTATAAAGTTTTTTCTTTCTGAATCGTTTAATATTTTTTTTTTGGGGGGGGGGGTCAAAATATGCTTCTCTGGAAAAAACTTGAGTAGTTGGGTGCTTTTAAAATCTAATTTCATTGATCGTGTATTCTAAAGTTGTTTAATTTCGAAAGAAAATGAGTTTTTCTCATGTTTTGTTTAATTCTTTCCTTAAAAATGGATAGGAAACTTAGTATAAGCCACAACTTTCAGGTACTCTGGATGCTTATTAGGTCTTGAGTGATCCAAAAAAGAGTGAAACGTTAGGTAGCTATGGAGAATTTGTAATATCACAGGACCTCATGGTGGACCCTTCCACTATATTTGGAATGATGTTTGGGAGTGATTACTTGTGTTGGGCAGCTTGCATTGCTTCTTTGGCATATATGGATATCGAAGAGGGCTCGAAGTGATTACTTTATGTTCTGGGATTTAGATGTTCTATGTTCTAAGGTTTTGATGTTTTTATTTTCTTTTTATAACAAAATACTAAGATTGGATGTTTTTATTCCTATAGCTCTATGTTCTCTTATGTACCAATGCTGATTTTATTAAAAGGGGATGAACCTTTTAGAACGAAATGCTGATTTTATTAAAAGGGGATGAACTTTTTTCTATAAAAATACAGATAAATTAAACTGTGACTTATGTTACAGATGCCGCCATCACCGTTGCTGCTATTGTAATATGGCTAATGTGTGCATACCTTTGTTGTAATCATGGAATATTTTTCGTGTTGCACAAGTGTAGTAGTATGAACACGTTTGATAATACTTTGTATAAGCATGTTTGATTATATTGTATATGATCATAATGTATGAATATGTTTGTGAACAACGATTATGTCTCATTAACAATATTATTACTCTTCTTTCCACAGATTGAAGTTTTTGAAGACACAAGCTATACTCGATCCTATTAGTTCACAATAAAGTAAGTGCAGTGATATCTGAGTCCATTGAGAAATATCCTATAAAAGTATAAAATTCATACATTTAATTGGAGGTTAAATATCACAAGGAAGTTCCCCCAAAAGCATTAGAAAACGTTTTGGCTACTGCATTGCATTTACTCTTCTTTCCCCAAACATTTATAGTTATAGGCCAATCTAGCTACTGCATTGCAACTGTCTACTGAACAATCTGCCTAATGCATTACATCTTTGGGCTTTCCACAATTTCAAGAACCTACTGCATTGCAGCTCTATAGTTGTTATTGTATCTAGCTGTTAATGTATAGTCTCTAAAAGATCAAATATAACTAATGTTATGCTAGGAGGATTATCAAATATAGCTGTTACTGTAGTCTCTGAAAGATCAAATGTTATGCTAAGGGGATTATAAGAAATATCTAAGGTAAATCAATAAATAAAGTTGGATCAACTATAAAGTCAACTATAGTTGAAGTCAAACTTTTCTCTTTGCGATATTTCGTATACTTTTCTATTTTTTATAGTTGTTATTGTAGGTAGCAGTTACTATATAATCTCTGAAAGATAAAATGTAGCTAATGTTATGTTAGGGGTATTATAAAATATAGTTGTTACTGCATAGTCACTGAAAGATCAAATATAGCTAATGTTATGCTAAGGGATTATGAAATAAACCTTGCGATATTTCGTGTACTTTTCTCTGAACGATCAAATGTTAATGTATAGTTGTGATATTTCGTATACTTTTCTCTGAAAGATCAAATGTCAATGTATAGTTTCGATATTTCGTATACTTAGTCATTAAATGCCTATTATTTTTGATGCCAAAGCTATTTTTGTTAAGGAGAAATGTCTCGCTTGGTTTCTAATGTCAGTATAAATTAAAAAAGGTTTAGCTTTGTCAGTACCATGTTGACAATGCCTATTTTCTGTTATAATTCTCGACAGTGATTATATGGGTGTTGTTAAGGTCCTTAAGTGGTTTATATGAATAATTGGGGCAACGAAGTCTATTGACCTTGATTTTTTACGCCGTGATGTTTTAAATTACTGCACCATCAGACTTTTTCATAAGATCAAGTATGAACATCATGATTTATATATTTAATTCAAATTAAGATTAGGTATAGGAGGTTCTTGCAATATCTAAACGTCCTATAGGTAATTTTACTAGAACAAAGTATAATTTTACACTTTAAATATCAGGGAAAGATGGCAAGTATATATATGATTAATGTTCTTCAGATGTTGAATAATCATGGATCAGATTTTGATTCATTGTCTTCATTCCAGCTCCTATGGATCAAAGTTCTTAAGGTGTTGAATAATGTTGGAGTGTTACCAGTAGTAGATATTATGGAGGGTTTGTTATGATTTGGAGTGTTACGTAATTGCAGTCCACAAATAGGACAATTGTCTCAGATGTTTAATGGAATAGGTATTTTACACACTTATTTTTGGACTGTTTTTTTCCTAATATATCATCCATGATATTTTAAGTAACACAAATAGGTATCTGAATAAAATTTAACAATAGAATATAAATTACCCGAATTGTTCAGGGATTTAAGGAGGTTTGTTTTGTTCTTTAGATTAAGATTAGCTTGAAAGTGTGCGTGTTGGTCGAGGATAGACTCAGAACAAGTCCCATGTTTCATATTACTAGCCATACACCAATGGCATTCAATTAGGTGATCAAATGACAATTGATGCAAAACTGATGTAGGCGCAATCTCAGTTTACTACATTAGGAGTGGCAACTGTTGTCGCAACTGCACATAGAGAGGCTGGTGTTGTTCAGTTGGGACTCTCTTAGATGGGTAATGATATTATTGGTTACTTTGAGAAATCTTCACTGAACTGCAAGGGGAACCTCTAGTGAAATTATAGTCGTATTTTTATTCTTTTTTTCCTAACACTTAAGCCTTTTTAGTTTAAAAGTTATGACCCTGTAAATTTATGTGCATTGTACCATTGAATTGATAATGAAAATAAGTGTTTCCAACCAAAAAAATAAATAATAGTATTGTGTTTTTGTTGGAAATGATGACCCCTTAATTTTAAAATCTTTAAATAAGAATTTCCTTTTAAAGATGCGAAAGCGAGATGGTTCAATTAAACAAGTACACACCAAATTTTAATTTCTTTTCAATTAAAATTAAACACAAAAACAAAGTGAAATTAAATTAATCAATGAATACATTTTTTACTTAAACAACTTAATCCAATCCAAGTCCTAGAAATTTGCCTAACCAAATAATTAATTCATTTTTGCAAATTTAGGCCAAACCAAATTTTATCCAATTAAATTAATGACTTGAACTAAATTAATTAAACATTACCCAAATTAATTTTAATCTCCAATTTAAATAAGTGTGATAATTAAACCAAATTTAATCTTGAATTATCCTAAGCATTCGTTTCTAAGTTATTTTGCAAGATAAAAGTAAATCAGTCACGCTACGTCGCGATGTACGAGGAAAAACCCACAATGGAAAAAAAAAATCAGATGGCCCTAGCCTTAAGTCCACTAAGTATTGTTTTATAATTACAAGACAGATGACTTACTTCCTCGACTCGACTCCTTTCAATCCTTGACGCGTCTTCTTGTAAACACCTTCGCCTAGTCGACAACCCCGAAACTCCACCGGAACCTTAGAATTCACCAATGAGGCTTAAGGAACCACCGTCAACCACACATGATAACTTTCACCATGTGAGAATGCCGCAGCAAAACATCAAGACTTCTTCTATGAGGGATGTAGAAGTAAACCCAAATGAACTCTTCAACTTGGTAGAGTAAACCCGGTGCCAAACACTCCAAGCAAGGATATATATATTAAAACTTGGAATAAACAATATGGGTGTAAACAAAAAGTGCTTAAGGGTGATTTTCTTGGAAAGCAAAACACTCAAACCATGAACTTTTTCATAGAAAAATTAAATTCTCAAAACTCTCTCTAGGAGATGGAAGAATATGAAAAACTTGATTTGAAAAAGTTGGTTCCCGCACAAGATAAGTCTGTCAAAAGTTGGTGGAGAAAAGTAGTAGGAAAAAATGGGAAAACTGTTAAAAACTGCCAAAATACCTGTTCCCGCCAAATCTCATTTGAACGAGATTTTTGTTCGAACGAAGTCTCGTTCGAATGACCCTTTTAACAAAATTCCAGTGGATAAAATTGTAAAGTCGTTAGTAAACTCGTAAGAATTCTCGTTCGAACAGTATTCTCGTTCGAACGACAATTCGAACGATATTCTAGTGGTCAAACGGGGAACTCGTTGGCAAACCTCGTTCGAACGAAATTCTCATTCGAACGAAAAACTCGTTGGAACGACAATTTCTATTTTTAGCTTAAAAATTCTATTTTTAGCCCAGAAACTTTATTTTAAAGTTTTAAAGAAACCTTCTGAAAATAAACATTAGTTTAAACAAAAATTACACCCAATTAAAATTTGTTCCAAGCTCCAATATAAATATGTAATGCATTCATACCTTAGGAGTAAATGGAACACATTTTGTTGACGTAGAAACGAGGCACAACAAACTCGACATTTGATGAAGCTTTAATCTTGGCCGCTACGTCTTCAACTAACACGTCATAGGCTTGAATGGATAAACTTGAACACTATCCTATGACTCAAATGTTTTTGTTTGGAATTAAGCTAACACAACATTAAGACTCACTTGTGTCCTTACAAATCTTGACTCAAGACCCAAGGATCAATATCTTTGCCGATGAAGAAAGTCGCCATATTTAAAAAATTCCTGCACACTTAAGCAAACTATCAAACGCATAGGGAATATCAAGAATATTAAATGCAATTAAAATAAATACTCCCCCTAAATTAATTCTCCCCCTTTTTGTCTAACAGTGACATACTTAGAAAGACGTCTCTCCCTAATATAAATCTCCCAAACATACTAAGATACAATTACAATAGGATTAGATACCATTTCTCCCCTATTATTCTCCCCCTTTTTGTTCGGGAAAAGACAAAGGATAAAAATAATTTAAAAAAATGATGCATAAGGTGATAAGAACATGAAAGGATATAGGCAACAAAAGCATAACTAATCCATATAAAGAATAAAGGCTACCAACTAAGATGCAAAAAAATGATACCAATATGATTCATAAAGTAGTAAGTATGTGATATCAACAAAGAATGCAACAAGATAGATACCAATCATGAAGTAGAAGCATAGATGGACTAGAACGCAAGGCAAAGAAAAATAGAATAGATCGTATATGAGTACATAATTAATATCATTAACGTACATGCACATATACTAGGTATAAACACCACACATGACACAAAATACAATAAGTTGTTCACACTCGTATGGCAAAAATGTGTCATATGGAAACGGAAGTGTTGGGGTGTGAACTAGTAACAATTAAATTTAGAGCCAGTCACTTAAAACATGTTCACGGAGTTCTCATTTGATCGCAAACTTTATCACATTTGAATATAACCTCATGTGATAATATAAATTGAACTCAACGAACAAACATACACAATGCATACAAGCCTAGAGTTTTGATGATTCTACAAACCAATAGAATCATGACATTGACAGTACAACTAGGATAAACGTACATTGTGCAAACCGTTGATATACCATCCAATCTCCCTCAATAAGCATATAAATATTTTGAATGAATATATCAATTAAAACATAGGCCTTGGCAATTATTTTTCTTTTTAGAGCCATATTTTATTTTTAGGCCTTTAGACCACGTATTTCTTTTAGGTCCAAGAAAACAGTGGCTTACTATATATATATTATTTTTATATTTCACACAAATCTCACGTGCAACGAATTTTAACATGCACTAGTCCTCCTAGGTCATATAACATGTAGATGACAAGATTGGTAGGAGAACACCTCACAAAGCTCAAATATACATATGAAGTTATAATTTCAAGTGAGCTCATGCATGTGTGAATTGATCCATATAAAAATAGAATCCATTATATCAACACAAAATCCAAATACTCCATGTAAGCATGGTAAAGAACATTTTAAGGATTAACAATCTAAACCAAAAGTTCTAGCCATATGAGAGAGAAAAAGAAGGGATTCAAACACAAATATATGCCACATAGAGTGTGTCAGAATTCTCGTTCGAACAGTATTCTCGTTCGAACGACAATTTGAACGATATCATAGTGGCTAAATGGGGAACTCGTTGGCAAACCTCATTCAAAAAAAATTCTCATTCGAACGAAAAACTCATTCTACGAACTTCTAGAAAGCTTAAAAATTCTATTTTTATCCCAGAAACTTTATTTTAAAGTTTTAAAGAAACCTTCTAAAAATAAACATTAATTTAAACAAAAATTACACCCAATTAAAATTTGTTCCAAGCTCCTATATAAACATGTAATGCATTCATACCTTAGGAGTAAGTGGAATACATGTTGTTGACGTAGAAACGAGGCACAACAAACTCGTCATTTGATTAAGCTTTAATCTTGGCTTACGTCTTTAACTAACACGTCATAGGCTTGAAGGGATACACTTTAACACTATCCCGTGACTCAAATTTTGTTGTCCGAAATTAAGCCAACACAACATTACGACTCAATCGAAGACTTGTGTCCTTACAGTTTTTAATTTAGTTATTTAATTTTTTTCTTTTTCTTGAATCGCACATTCGCATCCAAGAATGATTAGTCATGTCGATTTGACAATTTGGTTGTCACTGATCAAATGGGAGGCTAAAGTAAAAGAATGTTTGATGTGTATGGTGTGTTTGAGCAATTCTATCACATGAAATTTTTTTAGAGAATGCGGTTGAACAATGCATTAATCGGTGAATCCAGTCATGCATCCTCTTTTGTTCTCACTCCACAAGAAAGTTTCAAGTGCCGGTATTGAAGAACATGGTTTTGAAAGCACTGCGATTTCAGACATATTAAAAGGGATAGGTAAATGTATAAATGTCTCCTGGCTTTGGTGCACCAAAGAGGATTGTTTATGATGTTGCGAAGTCTGTATGTACTTTTGTGCTTTCAATGTTATTTTTTTATTTCTGTTATGGACTAAGTAGATGATTCAAATTTGTTGGGTAGCCTACAATGAACGTGGGTTAACGTGACCTTATCGTGTTAATTGTTGGAGATTTAATGACAGATTCCTAATAGTTTTAGTAATTCGACAAGTAACATGAGACTTGAGGGTGATATTAAAGATGAGTCAAGAAATGTCAACACTTTATTAGACATGTATATATTCTTTTTAATACTTGGTACTTTGGCATCCGAGACTTGTTAAAATTAACAATTTAAGTATTTATATTTTTTCTTTTATTATGAGCAAATGTTAACATTTTTGATTAAAGAGGTTTTGAATCATATTAGTGGCCCTAGAAGATGGGATCTTTTCCTATTGTATTGCATTTTTTTGCGTAACTTAAAAAGCAACTCAAATATTGTTTTCAATTTCTTGTCACATATCTTGTTTTATTCAATATAGCCTAGCTTTGAATAATATTTTTTTTGGAGTCGTATGTGTTATAATATTTCATTTGCCAAAAGTTATTACCGTTGTCCTATGATGAAACTAATATATTTTTTAATAATTTTGTTGCGGGTTCCAAATGTGAAATTTGCATTCCTTTTAATGGGATTTCCCATGAAAGGGAATTAGTTATTTATATCTACAATTGAGTTTTTCAAGTAGGGGTATTGTAGATAAGTAGCTTAACATAACTTTTTTCCCGTGAAAATGATTGTTAGTTTTCAAATTTAATGTATATGTGATTTTCTATAAAGTTTGTTTCGTAAAAAGTATTTGTTAGCTGAATTTTGGCTCTTTGAATATTGTTGGCTTGGTTGCTATCCCTTAACCAGGGTGGATAGTCCAATAAACAAAGGAGACTATGTCCAAATTTTTGTAAATCGACACTTTATATATTTGGGGCATAATGTGAATTCGGTTGATGAATATTACATAATTCATGTTATATGTGAATTGGTTTGATGAATTTAGACTATCCTATAAGCAAGGGAGATTATTACCATTTTTTTTAAATTACACTTTGTTTTGTTGGGGATCGAATTTTTTGTCTTTTTGTAATTACGTACTTTGGAAATTTTCACCGTGCCTTCAGGCACGGGCATTCCTCTAGTATATATATATATATATATATCATAGAATTTAGTCAGTATGTTGTCTTATAATATTCGATCCCAGTGAGAATGAAACTTTACAGATGTGATCCAGAGTATATTGATTTATTATCAAGAAGACTTACTATATTCGATCCCGGTGAGTAGGAAAATTTACTGATATGATTAAGAGTATTTTGATTTATTGTCAAGCGGAGAGATATAGCTTGTTAATTATATATCGAGTTGAGAACTTTGTGATAATGGGGGCGCCATGTTAGAAGTTGTCCTAGAGAACATGAGAGTGGATGAGTAAAATCTTTGTCGACAGACGGAAATTCGAGGGTACCTGTTATGGACTAAGGGCTTAACGGATCTCCATGACCAAAAATGTTAGATAGTAGTGTATCAGGGGGGTTCCTTGTTTGGATTTCACTTTGTGAGACATACCACTCTGTAACAACCCGGATTTTTTAAATGGGAATTTTTAAATTAATTTTGGAAATCGGAGAAAAATGAAATTTTGGGTTTTATAAATTTTATAATTTAAAGTGTTGATTTTTATATTTGAAAAATAATTTTTCAAACGGAATTGGAATCTGAATTAAAATGGAGTTTTAATTGAATTTTTATTATTTAGAAGAGTCCTCAAAATATAAAACTCTCTAAGAGTCCTCAAAACATAAAACTCTCTAGTAAAAATAATATTTTTAGAAATCCGACCGTTCGATCAAGCTGAATTTTTGTCAGCAGTCCTGTCTCGCCGTTCTCTACAACATGTTAAAATTTGAAGCGATTCCAACGGTCCGATCGCCCGGAATAAAATTTTTAGTGTTTGTATCTGATTAGAACTCTTTTCTTAATCAAACTCTTAACCCTTTATATATCAACTAATTCGTGGCTTGGCTTTTCAAATCACTTTTTCATCAACTTCTAAAGCAGAAGACCTCTCCAAAATTACTCCCTTTCATATACAAACCATAGCCCCAAACTTGTTCAAGATTTCAATCTTAGATTAGAAGGCTTATTTGGTGTTTCCTCGAGTTTGGGCTAGAACGAGATTTGATTATTTTCGCGAGAGGAACGTGATGGTGTGATTAGATTTTGTGGCTGAATTATGTGATGATTTTAAGGTATGGGGTTTTACACAATATGCTCCTTAATCTCGCGAGTGTTATTCCCTTTGTTTTCTTTTGATTATTGACTCATATTTGAATTGCTAAATTCAATTGGAATATGGAAATATTTGTTGGAATCTAATTTTGATTCATGTGGTATTATATTTGGTGTTGAGCATGTTGTCATGAAGATTTTAATATGGCACGGAGGTTGGGCACCCGCCAATATTCCTTTTTCCGGATATGCTAAAAATGCATAGGCGCGGTACGGTTGGTGAGGCTTGGTGACCCGGTTAATGTGTTGTTGAGAAATTATAGTGATATAATTGCTTATGAGATTCGCATTTGATTTGAATATTCGTATTCGTATTGTGACGTTTTATTCATCGCTAACATATTTGTTGAGCATCTTTCCTGTCGTATTGTGTACTTCCCCATCTTTTCTTTTAGTGACAGGTTAGCGCGGATTTTGAGTGCTATGGACCAATTAGGATTATTTTAGCGAGGATTATTTGGGAAGAATTTTCAATACAAGAGATGAGAAGACTTGTATTTATTTTGATGTATAGAGCATTTGGAGATTTATTTTATTTTCGAGATAGTTAGATTGTTGTAATTATTTCTAGAGATTTGTTGTATTAATTTGAAGATGAGAATTGTGGTTTCTTGTTTTATTGTGGGATTAGATGCTCTATACCTTGTTGTTTGTGGATTAGTTTAGTTTTATCGATGAGTCGCGCTCCGTTCGCTCTCCCCGGACGGACGGGGTGTGACAGATGGTATCAGAGCATGGTCTTAGGTCTCGTAGGTCATGAGTCCGTTTAGCTTCCGCGTTGACGATCTTTGATTCCCTTGTTGATTCGTACTTCTTAAAGTAGAGGGTCTAGCATACGTGTTAGATGTGTTTCTTGGAGATGTGAAGTTTTGAGTTAAAGACGTTGTAGGCATCGAGTTTAGAATTAGTAAGCTTGATGTGGGGATCCTTAGAATGGATTTTGGTGACGATAATTATTTTGGAGATTTTAGTACAGATGTTAGGTACCGTATGTATCGATTTTTGATGTTGAGATTTAATTTGAGGAAGTTATAATTTTAATGACTTTCGGATATAGGATCGAGTGGGGGATTTTGAGAGCATGTGGTACGCCATTATTTTCATAGTTATGTGTATGTATATAGGCAATATATATTATTTTGTTGCTCGTGGGGTAGGTGCGCGTAGAATTGGGTGTATGGGCGCCCAATAATGGCATTCTACGCGTAGGCATATGTGAGCCTTATTTTCTTTTTAAGAGATTTAAGTGTTTATGTGTATGCTTTGTATAATTTCGAGGACGAAATTCTTTGCTAGTGGGGAAGTATGTAACAACCAGGATTTTTTAAATGGGAATTTTTAAATTAATTTTGGAAATCGGAGAAAAATGAAATTTTGGGTTTTATAAATTTTATAATTTAAAGTGTTGATTTTTATATTTGAAAAATAAATTTTCAAACGGAATTGGAATCGGAATTAAAATGGAGTTTTAATTGAATTTTTATTATTTAGAAGAGTCCTCAAAATATAAAACTCTCTAAGAGTCCTCAAAACATAAAACTCTCTAGTAAAAATAATATTTTTAGAAATCCGACCGTTCGATCAAGCTGAATTTTTGTCAGCAGTCCTGTCTCGCCGTTCTCTACAACATGTTAAAATTTGAAACGATTCCAATGGTCCGATCGCCCGAAATAAAATTTTTAGTGTTTGTATCTGATTAGAACTCTTTTCTTAATCAAACTCTTAACCCTTTATATATCAACTAATTCGTGGCTTGGCTTTTCAAATCACTTTTTCATCAACTTCTCAAGCAGAAGACCTCTCCAAAATTACTCCCTTTCATATACAAACCATAGCCCCAAACTTGTTCAAGATTTCAATCTTAGATTAGAAGGCTTATTTGGTGTTTTCTCGAGTTTGGGCTAGAACGAGATTTGATTATTTTCGCGAGAGGAACGTGATGGTGTGATTAGATTTTGTGGCTGAATTATGTGATGATTTTAAGGTATGGGGTTTTACACAATATGCTCCTTAATCTCGCGAGTGTTATTCCCTTTGTTTTCTTTTGATTATTGACTCATATTTGAATTACTAAATTCAATTGGAATATGGAAATATTTGTTGGAATCTAATTTTGATTCATGTGGTATTATATTTGGTGTTGAGCATGTTGTCATGAAGATTTTAATATGGCACGGAGGTTGGGCACCCGCCAATATTCCTTTTTCCGGATATGCTAAAAATGCATAGGCGCGGTACGGTTGGTGAGGCTTGGTGACCCGGTTAATGTGTTGTTGAGAAATTATAGTGATATAATTGCTTATGAGATTCGCATTTGATTTGAATATTCGTATTCGTATTGTGACGTTTTATTCATCGCTAACATATTTGTTGAGCATCTTTCCTGTCGTATTGTGTACTTCCCCATCTTTTCTTTTAGTGACAGGTTAGCGCGGATTTTGAGTGCTATGGACCAATTAGGATTATTTTAGCGAGGATTATTTAGGAAGAATTTTCAATACAAGAGATGAGAAGACTTGTATTTATTTTGATGTATAGAGCATTTGGAGATTTATTTTATTTTCGAGATAGTTAGATTGTTGTAATTATTTCTAGAGATTTGTTGTATTAATTTGAAGATGAGAATTGTGGTTTCTTGTTTTATTGTGGGATTAGATGCTCTATACCTTGTTGTTTGTGGATTAGTTTAGTTTTATCGATGAGTCGCGCTCCGTTCGCTCTCCCCGGACGGACGGGGTGTGACAGATGGTATCAGAGCATGGTCTTAGGTCTCGTAATTTATGAGTCCGTTTAGCTTCCGCGTTGACGATCTTTGATTCCCTTGTTGATTCGTACTTCTTAAAGTAGAGGGTCTAGCATACGTGTTAGATGTGTTTCTTGGAGATGTGAAGTTTTGAGTTAAAGACGTTGTAGGCATCGAGTTTAGAATTAGTAAGTTTGATGTGGGGATCCTTAGAACGGATTTTGGTGACGATAATTATTTTGGAGATTTTAGTACAGATGTTAGGTACCGTATGTATCGATTTTTGATGTTGAGATTTAATTTGAGGAAGTTATAATTTTAATGACTTTCGGATATAGGATCGAGTGGGGGATTTTGAGAGCATATGGTACGCCATTATTTTCATAGTTATGTGTATGTATATAGGCAATATATATTATTTTGTTGCTCGTGGGGTAGGTGCGCGTAGAATTGGGTGTATGGGCGCCCAATTATGGCATTCTACGGGTAGGCATATGTGAGCCTTATTTTCTTTTTAAGAGATTTAAGTGTTTATGTGTATGCTTTGTATAATTTCGAGGACGAAATTCTTTGCTAGTGGGGAAGTATGTAACAACCCGGATTTTTTAAATGGGAATTTTTAAATTAATTTTGGAAATCGGAGAAAAATGAAATTTTGGGTTTTATAAATTTTATAATTTAAAGTGTTGATTTTTATATTTGAAAAATAAATTTTCAAACGGAATTGGAATCGGAATTAAAATGGAGTTTTAATTGAATTTTTATTATTTAGAAGAGTCCTCAAAATATAAAACTCTCTAAGAGTCCTCAAAACATAAAACTCTCTAGTAAAAATAATATTTTTAGAAATCTGACCGTTCGATCAAGCTGAATTTTTGTCAGCAGTCCTGTCTCGCCGTTCTCTACAACATGTTAAAATTTGAAGCGATTCCAACGGTCCGATCGCCCGGAATAAAATTTTTAGTGTTTGTATCTGATTAGAACTCTTTTCTTAATCAAACTCTTAACCCTTTATATATCAACTAATTCGTGGCTTGGCTTTTCAAATCACTTTTTCATCAACTTCTCAAGCAGAAGACCTCTCCAAAATTTCTCCCTTTCATATACAAACCATAGCCCCAAACTTGTTCAAGATTTCAATCTTAGATTAGAAGGCTTATTTGGTGTTTTCTCGAGTTTGGGCTAGAACGAGATTTGATTATTTTCGCGAGAGGAACGTGATGGTGTGATTAGATTTTGTGGCTGAATTATGTGATGATTTTAAGGTATGGGATTTTACACAATATGCTCCTTAATCTCGCGAGTGTTATTCCCTTTGTTTTCTTTTGATTATTCACTCATATTTGAATCGCTAAATTCAATTGGAATATGGAAATATTTGTTGGAATCTAATTTTGATTCATGTGGTATTATATTTGGTGTTGAGCATGTTGTCATGAAGATTTTAATATGGCACGGAGGTTGGGCACCCGCCAATATTCCTTTTTCCGGATATGCTAAAAATGCATAGGCGCGGTACGGTTGGTGAGGCTTGGTGACCCGGTTAATGTGTTGTTGAGAAATTATAGTGATATAATTGCTTATGAGATTCGCATTTGATTTGAATATTCGTATTCGTATTGTGACGTTTTATTCATCGCTAACATATTTGTTGAGCATCTTTCCTGTCGTATTGTGTACTTCCCCATCTTTTCTTTTAGTGACAGGTTAGCGCGGATTTTGAGTGCTATGGACCAATTAGGATTATTTTAGCGAGGATTATTTGGGAAGAATTTTCAATACAAGAGATGAGAAGACTTGTATTTATTTTGATGTATAGAGCATTTGGAGATTTATTTTATTTTCGAGATAGTTAGATTGTTGTAATTATTTCTAGAGATTTGTTGTATTAATTTGAAGATGAGAATTGTGGTTTCTTGTTTTATTGTGGGATTAGATGCTCTATACCTTGTTGTTTGTGGATTAGTTTAGTTTTATCGATGAGTCGCGCTCCGTTCGCTCTCCCCGGACGGACGGGGTGTGACAGATGGTATCAGAGCATGGTCTTAGGTCTCGTAGGTTATGAGTCCGTTTAGCTTCCGCGTTGACGATCTTTGATTCCCTTGTTGATTCGTACTTCTTAAAGTAGAGGGTCTAGCATACGTGTTAGATGTGTTTCTTGGAGATGTGAAGTTTTGAGTTAAAGACGTTGTAGGCATCGAGTTTAGAATTAGTAAGCTTGATGTGGGGATCCTTAGAATGGATTTTGGTGACGATAATTATTTTGGAGATTTTAGTACAGATGTTAGGTACCGTATGTATCGATTTTTGATGTTGAGATTTAATTTGAGGAAGTTATAATTTTAATGACTTTCGGATATAGGATCGAGTGGGGGATTTTGAGAGCATGTGGTACGCCATTATTTTCATAGTTATGTGTATGTATATAGGCAATATATATTATTTTGTTGCTCGTGGGGTAGGTGCGCGTAGAATTGGGTGTATGGGCGCCCAATTATGGCATTCTACGGGTAGGCATATGTGAGCCTTATTTTCTTTTTAAGAGATTTAAGTGTTTATGTGTATGCTTTGTATAATTTCGAGGACGAAATTCTTTGCTAGTGGGGAAGTATGTAACAACCCGGATTTTTTAAATGGGAATTTTTAAATTAATTTTGGAAATCGGAGAAAAATGAAATTTTGGGTTTTATAAATTTTATAATTTAAAGTGTTGATTTTTATATTTGAAAAATAAATTTTCAAACGGAATTGGAATCGGAATTAAAATGGAGATTTAATTGAATTTTTATTATTTAGAAGAGTCCTCAAAATATAAAACTCTCTAAGAGTCCTCAAAACATAAAACTCTCTAGTAAAAATAATATTTTTAGAATCCGACCGTTCGACCAAGCTGAATTTTTGTCAGCAGTCCTGTCTCGCCGTTCTCTACAACATATTAAAATTTGAAGCAATTCTAACGGTCCGATCGCCCGGAATAAAATTTTTAGTGTTTGTATCTGATTAGAACTCTTTTCTTAATCAAACTCTTAACCCTTTATATATCAACTAATTCGTGGCTTGGCTTTTCAAATCACTTTTTCATCAACTTCTCAAGCAGAAGACCTCTCCAAAATTACTCCCTTTCATATACAAACCATAGCCCCAAACTTGTTCAAGATTTCAATCTTAGATTAAAAGGCTTATTTGGTGTTTTCTCGAGTTTGGGCTAGAACGAGATTTGATTATTTTCGCGAGAGGAACGTGATGGTGTGATTAGATTTTGTGGCTGAATTATGTGATGATTTTAAGGTATGGGGTTTTACACAATATGCTCCTTAATCTCGCGAGTGTTATTCCCTTTGTTTTCTTTTGATTATTGACTCATATTTGAATTGCTAAATTCAATTGGAATCTGGAAATATTTGTTGGAATCTAATTTTGATTCATGTGGTATTATATTTGGTGTTGAGCATGTTGTCATGAAGATTTTAATATGGCACGGAGGTTGGGCACCCGCCAATATTCCTTTTTCCGGATATGCTAAAAATGCATAGGCGCGGTACGGTTGGTGAGGCTTGGTGACCCGGTTAATGTGTTGTTGAGAAATTATAGTGATATAATTGCTTATGAGATTCGCATTTGATTTGAATATTCGTATTCGTATTGTGACGTTTTATTCATCGCTAACATATTTGTTGAGCATCTTTCCTGTCGTATTGTGTACTTCCCCATCTTTTCTTTTAGTGACAGGTTAGCGCGGATTTTGAGTGCTATGGACCAATTAGGATTATTTTAGCGAGGATTATTTGGGAAGAATTTTCAATACAAGAGATGAGAAGACTTGTATTTATTTTGATGTATAGAGCATTCGGAGATTTATTTTATTTTCGAGATAGTTAGATTGTTGTAATTATTTCTAGAGATTTGTTGTATTAATTTGAAGATGAGAATTGTGGTTTCTTGTTTTATTGTGGGATTAGATGCTCTATACCTTGTTGTTTGTGGATTAGTTTAGTTTTATCGATGAGTCGCGCTCCGTTCGCTCTCCCCGGACGGACGGGGTGTTACACACTCATGAAACTTAACGAGCATTGGAAGTTGGGAGATGTTGTGTCTTTAGTACATGGGTTTGGTACCGTAGTGATTACACATAAATGTAGTTATAACTATGAGTTAATAGTTATATTATAAATTAAGGCTGGTAGAGCCGTATTATGTTAATATGCAGAAATGTTATTAATCGTTGACACCACAAACATGACATGATATAATTACGTGGAAAATATAGGGTGCCTTAGTGTGACCTTGCCATATAGTTATGCCAAGTATGTGAGGTATAGTTTGAGATGAATGTACATGTCGAGTATGGTTGTGCAGAAATGCACAAAGTATAGGGTGTATGGGCACCCTAGTTAAGCGTAGCCTCAATAACATTTACGGGGAAAAGATTTGAAATGTGAAAGTTCACACAAACGTATGGATAGATTTAAGGTAGAATTAGAATGAGGAAAAGGAGAACGAAATTGCTTAGTGGTCAAGGGTATCACTAGAGACCGAAGAGTAGAAGGATAAGGACTGTTATAGTGGTGTAAAGGGTAAGAAACGTACGATGTAGGTTCTTGAGAATGATCAACGATCGCCCGGTATAGAGGAGTAAAATGATAAGAGCCGCGCCATAACAAATTTTAAAGATTTTGAAATCTGTCATGAGTATTCGGGTATGATTGCAAATATCTCTCATGAACAGATGCATCACTAGCTCGAATGGTAGTGTATAGACCATCGGACTACAAAGTACCATTAATGAAAAGACACAGGGAACAACGTAATATTCCAAAAATGTAAAAAGAAGTGGAAATATATGTGCGATGAACACTAATGACTAGTGGACTTGACACATGGAGATGTTGAAAATATTTCTTCAGTAGAGGAAATACTTTGGTCGTGCGTAGAGAGGCTCATATTAGCGAAAAACGAAAGCAAAATTGCAAAGTGTCGTGTAATCACAAAGGGAAATTGTTAGACTTAAATGATTGAATACTTTGATATATGATGACTAAAGCGAACTAGTCACTAGAATGGAATGCTAAGGAAAAACCATTTGACTAAATGGTGTCATTAGTAGGGAGACACTGAGATAATGAAGATTTCATGGGGTGCCATTCAATAGTGTGTCTGAAGATTTCATGTCGCGATTTTGGGAGAGTTTCCAGGAGGCTATGGGTACTGAATATTGATTGAGTTCAGCCTATCACCCGCAGACTGATGGGCAGACTAAGCAAATGAATCAAATGTTAGAAAATATGTTGCGAATGTGTATCCTTGATTTTGGCGGGGGTTAGGAGCGGCACCTCCCACTGTACCAGTTTACTATTGGCATGGATCCATTTGTGGCGCTATATGGTAGACCTTTTATTCCTACAGCGTGTTGGTTCGAGGTGGGTAAACAACAAGTTACTTGATCCAGAAGTGATCCAGGACACCTCGGCTAAGATTGAGTTGATTCGGAGCCGTATTTAGGTTGATCAGGATAGACAGAAGAGCTATATCAATGCCAAGAGATTCTTCAGGGAGTTCAGTGTGGGGAATCAGGAATTATTGCGAGTATCTCCAATGAAGGGGATAATACGATTTGGTAAAAAAGGGGAAGTTAGCACCGAGGTACATAGGGTCATTCCTTATTATTGAGAGGATTAGGTCAATAGCTTACAGACTTGGGTTACCGAATCACTTGTATAGGATTCATGACGTGTTCTATTTTTCTTCGCTGAGGAGATATCTTCAGGATGACATGGCCCACACTCATGTTGATTTAGAGTAGATTGACGTACTGCTTGATAGTTCCTACGAGGAGGGGCCAGTTGCAATCCTAGACCATAGCGAGAGAAAATTGAGGTCAAAGGTAGTGCTGTTAGTACGTGTTCGTTGATAGCATCATGATGTCAAGGAGTTCACCTAGGAGCGCGGGGATGAGATGCACGACAAGTATACAGAGTTGTTCCTACCAGGTAAATGGTTATTTTTACTCTTTTTCAAATTTTGGGAAGAAATTCCTTTATTAGGGGGGAAGTATGTAATACCCCGTATTTTTGAAAGATTTTATTTTAATTATGGGATTAATTAATTTAAATGGGAAATTATTTATAATTAATTCGGATGAAAGTAAATAATTACTAGCATGATGAGTGTTAGTAATTATTCGTGAGAATTATTTTGAATATTACTTAGTGAGTAAAGTAATATATGATTATAAATATATTAAAGTTTTCGTTAGTGAAAAATATGGCAGTTACAGTAAACTTAGTTGGGATGCGAGTGTGAGAAGTGTTGGGAGTGAAATGAAGAATTCTAATGTAATTTTATTTTTAGTAATTTAGATGGCCATTTTGAGTGCGCTAGTGTGTTCGGAAGGGTCGAAATAGTGAAAAAAGTCTACTCGGGGGTTTAGTTTTGAGTCCGAGGTAACTTTCGGCCAACCTGACACCCCAGAGGGTTATTTTCGTCTTTTAAAAATTATGGATTAATTAATGGACGAAAATTGGAGAAATATATATGCATGTACATGGGAGAGTTAGGGTAAATAACTGATAAACCTAAGAGAGAGTCCAAGAGGAAGAAGGAGAAGAGGTTCCTAGGAGTTCCAAGGCCAAACCCAATAGTTATCTTTCAAGAAAAACATCATCAACGTGTAGATCGGGAAGAGAGGAACACATCTATACCAATTTCATTCCGCGATTCAGACCTTCATGATAAGGCAGGTGTTAATCTTACTTAATTTAGAGCAAATAATGTCCATGTTAATTTAGTTGGTGGTTTATTCACGATATTATGGAATTGGGACTAAAATTGGGCTTTAAATCTATGATTGTGGTATAGGTTTTGCATGTGGATGAATAATTACATATTGGGGATTAGAAATCAGAATTTTTTATGTTCAAATCACAAATTTAAATATGTGTTTAGGGCTGATTTATGGGATTTTGTGAATTTAGGGCTTTTTGGATGATTTGAGGAATAATCTGAAATCATGTTATAATTTTAAAGAATTTGATGTTTAAATAGGTTGGAAAGCATTCTATTACTAGGGAGTATAGTTTAGACTTATTGAATTTGAGTTAGGATGAGTTTTGGATGATTTGGGTGATGAAAAATTTGGAAAAATGCAGATTTCGGAGGACAGGGACGAAGTGCGGTTTTCTCGTTTAAACGACCTGAGTCGTTAGAACAACCTCATTTGAACGAGAATTAAAATGACCCATATAACGAGAATTTAGAGTGTAGTTCGTTTGAAGTTTCATTCGAACGACCTTGTTAGAACGACCTCGTTCGAACGAGATTTCCAATGAGAATTCAGTCTTTAATTTGTTCGAAGTTTCGTTCGAACAGGATTTTCCCCACTTCTAACAAGATTTTAGAAATTTTAATATATGCCCGGACAAGTTAAAATCTCACGAGGTTAATTCGAGTGAGAGAGAATGACCTACGCTATTCTTGAGTGACTGCATTAAATAGTCTAGTGGTGAGATGATTGTGTAACTACAAAAGGGAATATGTTGGAATAAGAGGACCTTATGGAATGTATATGATAGAGAGGTTAATCGTACGGATGGAGTAACGTGAGTATTAGAGGTAATATTTCTACATATAAATTTGGGGATTTGGGTTACGTGAATATCTAATGATTATTATAGGTTGTGTATGTACCTATTGGTTGAAATATTGTGTGTATTACATACCTACGCTGCTTGCTATTGGGTGGAGGTTGTGCGTTGTGGACGATGGGATTTTGAGGAGCCTATGGGGAGGATTTTGATTCATATCACTAGAATATAAAACCTTGGTTCGGGATATCAGTGAGAACGATAGTGTGGACGGTCATATGGGTGTGTAGGTATGTGCGTATCCCGTAGGCTTAGAACTATGTTCGTCTCTAATATGTGTGTTTGTTTTGATGGTTCGTGAGAGACTAAACCTATAGTCCTTCTTGCAATGGTTGATGCACTGGGTGTAATACCCCGTACTTTTAAAGGTATTTAAATTACACTGTGGATGTAATTTGGTAATTTGAGGAATTTCTATGAATAGTAATTCTGGAACTTACAAGTAAAATTAAATAATTTGAATATTAAAGTGAATAGTAAATATTAGTTGTCGAGTGTCGAATAAATATTTACATGGATTATATTTTCTTACGAGACAAGGTATTTGAGTAGATTATTTTTATTACATGTTGCAGTTAGGTAAAGCGACAAAGAGAAATATTTTAAATGGGAAAACACATGTATTGAACGTGTTGGGTTTAATTAGTGAATTTTAGTTAACTTGGATGGAGATTTTGACTGCGCTGTTGGGTTCGGAATGGCCGAGATAGTCAAAATAAAGTATCCGATAGTAGTATTTAGGTTCCGAAGATTTTTAGACTAGTAGGGACTCATAATTGAGTACACGAGTCATTTTACAATTGGGTACACACTCAATTTCGGGTTTAATAAGAGGCAACCCTCATTCCTTTCCCAAAATCTTCCCTAAGAGAGAGAAAGAGAAGAGAGAAGGGAGAGAAGAGGAAGAAGAGAAGAGAATAAGGAAGAAAAGGAATTTCGCGCCAAACTTCGTGGGATTCGACTCGAGGTCGTCGGATTTTATCCACGAGGCAAGTGTTTAACTTGCTTTACGATTGAGTATGTTAATTTCTCAAATTGTACTTGGTATAAAACTAAAGATTTTTGGGTTGAAATTTTGTGGATCGAATTGGTTTTCGAGAGATTAAAACGGATATAACTCGATTAATACCCAATTTGAGAAACTTTGAATTTATTGAAATTAATTGTTGAAAATCGGATCCAGAATGATTATAAATCCTTTGATGTATATATTGTTGTTGATTGAGGTTGAAGGATGATAGAAGATGAGATAAAGCTTGGGTTAATAGCTTCTCGGAGAAGAAGCTGCCCACATCGATCGATCGATGCTTTAGAAATTCTGACAGTTTTGGTTGGTTATGTATATATAGATTAAATTCCAGATTTAATTATTCCGAGCTTGTTTATTTGAGGAAATAATTATACAACAAGGGGAACTTATTCCTAACCATTTAAGGAAGATAATTGGGGTTAGGAAATGCAAAAATGGTGTGGCACATAATGTGTATTTTTTAAGAAATTAAATTGTAGAGTGAGACATATGGGGTTCCTAAAAAAAGTGTGGGAACTTATAAATAATTATTCAAATGAGATGTGTATTTTAGGTGAGTTGAAAGTAAAATCCAAGACTTACCCAAATAGGTGTGTTCGTGAGGAGTAATACTTAGAGAGGTATTTAGATGGGTAATTTTATATAATTAATTGTGCGCGTAGAAAAGGTACTTATATACCCACTTTGATTAAGTAAAATCCTACGAGGTGACTAAGATGAAATTTAGGATACGTACTACAAAGAATTAAGCAATTTCCCTATGCGTCTATGGACGACGATTATTATAAGTGAGGAGATACCTAAGGAATTAAGAGACGTAGTGTGTATGCTATTTAATTATTATGAATTGGTATATTTGGGAATTATTTGTACAAATCTTTATGAAGTGATTAAGGAGTGATTTGAATATTAAAGAAGAGAGTACGTATTGGGGTAGTATTTTAAGTGTATGAATGTTTATATTAATAAGAAAGGGAACATTTGAGGTTATTGGCTATTGCTATAGAGTTCGAAAATTATAGCCATAATATATTGGGAAGTGATTTAGATTGTATAGAAGATGTCATTATATTATATATAATATAAAACGAATAAATATAACGAGACGGGGAGAAAAGCTGGGAAATAAAATATTGAGGATTGGTTATAATCGCTAAATTCGTAGGATATTCGAGATATAAATATACTACGTATGGGATTTATTATATGGGCTATGCGTATGCCCTGATATTAATATGTATACGGGTTAAATAAATACCTATGGGGAATTATGTATAGGAAAGATAAATACCTATCGTTATCATATGGTTGTGTAAATACCTGATTGATGTTATATTTATATAGGTGGAATGTGTAGCTATATTATTGTTTATTATGTGTATGGCATACCTTCCATACTTGCTATTACGGGAGGACGATTTTTGAAAGAGGACAATATTATCTTGTGTTACCTTCGGGGGATTTAGATTTGGTACCTCAAGAACATAGGACTGTGAAAGGCTTATTTGTGAGTCGATAAGTCTGCTAGCCATGGGAGTGCAGGTATGTGCGTGAACCATGGGTATGTGAACTATGTTCGCCTCTAATATGTGTGATTTGTATTGATACGATTCCTGAGTGATTCGAAACGCGTGATCCTTGTGTACGTGATGTACTGGGATTTGATAGCAGAGTATGTGTTCACCCCATCTTATCCTCGAGGTGCTATATATGTATATATGAGAATAACATATATGTACACTTATGATATTCCACCATTTCTTAACAGATAAGAATGACTAAGCTACTTATATTATAGCTCGGTGGGTTGATTATTATACTTGTTGAGTATAGTATATTGTTATATATGAGATGAGTTATCATATAACGTAACCTGTATAAAAGGGAAAAGAATGAATAAAGTGATATACTCCTTCCGGTAAATTTTATCCGGATGTTTATGAATTATGAATCGTAGGTTCTAATGAGAACTAAATATATATATATATATATATATATATATATATATATATATATATATATATATATATATATACGGGATAGTATAAGATGTTGTATGTACTGAGGGCCTAATCGATCCCGACGATCAACATTATCACGTAGTATTATATCGGGGGGTTCCTTATTTGGATTTCGCTTCGCGAGACACCCCACGCACGAACGTAACATAATGTTGGGAATGGGGAGAAGTTTAGTACTTCGTACTCATATTAATAAGAATTATTAGAAGATGGTAAATACATTATTTAGGCAGGGTAGCTTAACTAGGTTGTTTAAAAGATATGCCATAGTTGTGCACTATTAGAAGAGGGGTGAGGTGTATCTCATGAGAGTGCGATACCAGTTTAAATATGAGAAATGTCATATCTTAAAAATATGGATTTTATGCACTTGCTAAAATGTTTTCAAAACTCGGGCTCTGACCCGTTTCTCTATTCTTCCCTCTCTTGCTATATATATATATATATATATATATATATATATATATAGGTGTCCAGACACAGGGACGCCTGGATGATGATTCCTTCGAGTCAAACATTTGTTGCAGCAGCTGTGGATGCAGGCAGGTTTATTATATACGCTTCTTTCATTTGAGATCCAGATAGGAGGTATTGTAGACATATTCGGGTTAATGGCCCACCCAACTGTACTCATTTATTCTCTTACCGTCTTTTTGTGCGGCATTCGATTTGGTTATATTATTTTGTACCGTTTGTTCGGTCACTTTATCTCATTTCAATTATTGCATATAAATTGTTGTAATAATTTTATTTCAATGATTTGGTTAAAAAAGACTAGTTAATTAAAATTTTGACGCCAACCTAATTGGATATTAGTGATTAAATTGGTTTTCGACAGTGATGCTGAGAATGAACCATATGAGACTCCTGTTTTAATTTGATATAGGAGTGATCGCCCAGTATTTTATTAGGAGGAGTTATCATAGGTGGTATCAGAGCATCAGGTTCTAATGTCCTTTAGGAATCTGTGCGGACGTACTACGCGTTGAGCATTGCTTTTGATTTGATATAGAGCCTTATGATTAGGATTGTTGATATACTCTTGTGAGATTTTGTTCTCTTTCCATTATGTAAGATTATAGTAAACCTTTTCGCGCTCGTTCGGGATTCGTGTACTGATCGACGAAGCACGACCATGGAAGTCCATTATGAGGGTAGCAAGAGGCGGGGCTGAATTAAAACTGTAACTTGATGTTGGAAATGAGGACCGTGGAAAAGGTCACTTTCCTTATGGCATTGTCATGAATTGATGAAATGACCACTAAAGTATAGTAGTTATAATTATCAAGTACCATTGTAGTAGAGAATGGTGCAAAACTTGAATTTCCCAGTGAGGTTAAATTGGGAAAAAGTTTAAGAGGTCTTTGATGAGGACCGTACATTGAAGTTGAGCTAGGCAAAAGTAGTGTAGTTTCATCCAAAGGAAGTAGAAGGCTCATAAGCTCTTGATTATAGTTGGGTATGGAAATACCCATATGTGAAAATTTGAGGAATTTTTTTGTCACTCGTAAGAGCAATGTTGAAATGGTGGGAACGATGATCACCATATTTGGGGGAGCATGACGTTTTTCTAATAAATGAATCTTACAGATGGTTTTAACTACAAGTTCCTTTGAATTAGAAGGAATAAAGAGAATATAGTTTCTAGGTTATTCACATAAGGATCGATCAGAGACCGATGGTGAATAAAGAGTGACATGGTTAAGTGAACTCAGTACCGAAGTAGGGGAGGGACAATGGAGACAAAGGGTTCTTCTGTGTAATGATAAACTCACTAGTGATTGGACTTTTGTAGAGTCAGTTACAACTATTTTAAGGCAAGGTATGTAGTCTGCCATAAATTAAACTTGAGAGAATTGGTGATTTTAAAGAGTTCTTATGAGAAAAAGGACCCTTGGGACTCAATAAGAATTTCGGATGTAATTGGGATACGAGGTAGTTGTAATAAGCTTAATATTTATTTATACTATAAGTAAGTGCATACATATGGGAATAAAATTGAGTGTAATATTCGAGAAAATACGGGCTAATGTTACGAGAGATATGCACGATTTACCGGATTATAATATATATCTATACGGGCATATTGAGACGTATATATGTGATATGTTTATAAATATATATGTGTGTGATTTGTATACTTATATAATTTGGTTTTTTCCAAGTCGGTGTGATAGTTCGACCACTAGTACCCAGGATGATGTGTAATTAATTTCTCTGGAAGATGATAGCATCGAGAGACCGCATCCACTGAGTTATAGCTCTGAGGTATGGTTATTATACTTATATAGTGTATAATATATAAGTATGGGTATACGTGATGTGTATAGTATATTGTATATATATTTATGAGAGGTGTGAAACATATACCTACGGATATAATAAATAATGGAATGCGAGATAAATTCTAGATGAGCTCGCCTTTAGTATATGATTAGGTGGAAACCCGATAAGTAGATGTTTCCTTTTCATGATTTTACTGTATGAGGACCTTATAGGTATGATTTAAGGTATGCATCATTTAATGTTGAGCTGTGGGATTTAGCTCATTGTTGTTTTCTCTAAGGACTTAGTGTTAATGCAATAACTTATGGTATGGCTCCTTGATAAAATTAGGAGTTTTGGCCACACTTTTGACGATAGGAGAGATGGGATTATCCTAGTGGCATATTTGAACTAGCGGACCTCCACAACCGACAAAGTTAAGTAGCAGTGTATAGGAGGGGTTACTTGTTTGGACTTCGCTTGCGAGACGCTCCACGCACGAACCTTAATGACGTCGGGAGTGGAGAGATGTTATAAAATGCAAGGATGTTGGTTTTGACATTAGGTCACCTAGTGTAAAGGAAATATTATAGACTGAGAGCCATTTGATGACAGTAAAATTATATAAAGATATAAGTGCTACGGAGAAGCACTTAAATTTTCCTCTCAACTCAAGAATAATGGCGGGGTAAGATAAAGGAAATAGATTGGAGACTTATAGCCAGCCTTTGAATAGAAGGAAAATTTAGTGGAAATACGTTTTGGGTATGACGTTCGTAAAACTTTTGCAGAGAGTAGGCGCCCTAATTAGTTGGACTCTCCATTTGTACAAGATGGAAGGATATAGTGGTAGAAGTACGTTAGTAGGTTAATGAGGTAGGATTTAGAATGTCTCGTTGGTGCCCCTTAGACCGTTTTATCTCGATGACCGATGAAGCGAGGGAGTAGTGTATCGAGAAGGTTCCTTGTTTAGATTTCGCTTTGCGAGACGTCCCACGCATGAAACCGAGCAAATGTCGGAAGTCGAGAGAGGTATTGGGCACTAGGGATATAGTTAGGATAGTACTTTTATTACGTGTGTTAGAAAAATAAACCCTGATCTTAGGACTACCACGAAGTAAGGCCAGTAAGACTAGTGGCGCTGATATTGGAAGACTGTTGTGAGTAACCACAAGAAAATCGATAGTCTAACCTTGAGAAGGATTAAATTTATAGGTTTCAGGAGAATTAAATTTCAAATTATTTGGGTTAAGGGTACCTAGGTTTTATTACCAGGCCGATGAAATGAGGCCCATTATTTAGAGTGAGTGTTACGTATCAGACCTTTACGATGGTTGTGCATATAGGCACAGGTTAAAAGGTATACGGGAACCTTGGTAAGTTGATTTTATATAAAACCCGAAATAGAAGGGATATAGTATATAAAGCTAAAGATCATACTGCAAAGCAGTTATAAATAGATTTCAAATTAATTGGATGGAACGTCGTAGGAAGTATGCAATGATCCAATTATATTTGTGCAATAAGAGTTAGCACACTTAAGATAAGCGAAACAACTGATGGAAATAGTCGAGCACTAGTGTAGTTTTCCTTTTTGAGGGAAATTAGAGGTCCTGATGTAAATGAGTGAATGCTTGGAGTAACGGACCTCCGATGAGACCAATAAGTTAGAGAGGAAGTTATAAGCTCATTTTCTTTATAGGCACTTAAAGAAGCACTAGATGTGATATGACGTTAGAGTCAACTTTACGACCGAGGTAGCGTTATAACATATAAAGATTTAATTAAGCTTGTGATTAGGCTAGTGCGCTAGAGCATACACTTTGAAATAGGTGGACTATGGTGGGAGACCAATGTGTTAGGCTATATCTAAATTTGGTTAAGCTAGGACTATGGTGAGAGACCATTGTGTGGGAGACCATTGTATAGGCTATACCTAAATTTTGAGGACAAAATTCTGTTGTAAGAGGGGAAGTATGTAATACCCCGTACTTTTAAAGGTATTTAAATTACACTGTGGACGTAATTTGGTAATTTGAGGAATTTCTATGAATAGTAATTCTGGAACTTGTGAGTAAAATTAAATAATTTTAATATTAAAGTGAATAGTAAATATTACTTTTCGAGTGTCGGATTGATATTTACATGGATTATATTTTCTTACAAGACTAAGTATATGAATAGATTATTTTTATTACATATCACAGTTAGGTAAAGCGACAAAGAGAAATATTTTAAATGGGAAATCACGCATATTGAACATGTTGGGTTTATTTAGTGAATTTTAGTTAAGTAACTCGGATGGATATTTCTACTGTGCCGTTGGGTTCGGAATGGCCGAGATAGTCAAAATAGAGTATCCGGGGTAGTGTTTAGGTTCCAGGGTTTTTTGGACTAGTAGGGACTCGTAATAGAGTACACGAGTCATTTTACGATTGGGTACACACCCAATTTCGGGTTTAATAAGAGGCAACCCTCATTCCTTTCCCAAAATCTTCCCTAAGAGAGAGAAAGAGAAGAGAGAAGGGAGAGAAGAGGAAGAAGAGAAGAGAAGAAGGAAGAAAAGGAATTTTGGGCCAAACTTCGCGAGATTCGACTCGCGATCGTCGGATTTTATCCACGAGACAAGTGTTTAACTTGCTTTACGATTGAGTGTGTTAATTTCTCATATTGTAGTTGGTATATAACTAAAGATTTTTGGGTTGAAATTTCATGGATCAAACGGGTTTTCGGAAGATTAAAACGGATATAACTCGATTAATACCCAATTTGAGAAACTTTGAATTTATTGAAATTAATTGTGAAAATCGGATCTAGGATGATTAGAACTCCTTTGATGTATATATATGTTGTTGATTGAGGTTGAAGGATGATAGAAGAAGAGATAAAAGCTTGGGTTAAGGTTTAATGGCTGAACATCTTCTCAGAGAAGAAGCTGCCTAGATCCAACGATCGATCGATGGCCAGGCATCGATCGATCGATGCTTCAGAAATTCTCACAGTTTTCGTTGGTTATGTATATATGGATTAAATTCTAGATTTAATTATTCCGAGCTTGTTTATTTGAGGAAATAAGTATACAACAAGGGGAACTTATTTCTAACCATTTAAGGAATATAATTGGGGTTAGGAAAGTGTAAAAATGGTGTGGCACATAATGTGTATTTTTTAAGAAAATAAATTGTAGAGTGAGACAATTGGGGTTCCTAAAAATAGTGTGGGGACTTATAAATAATTATTCAAGTGAGATGTGTATTTTAGGTTCGTTGAAAGTAAAATCCAAAACTTACCCAAATAGGGGTGCTCACGAGGAGTAATACTTAAAGAGGTATTTAGCTGGGCAATGTTATATAATTAATTGTGCGTGTAGAAAAGGTACTTATATACCAACTTTGGTTAAGTAAAATCCTACGAGGTGACTAAGATGAAATTTAGGATACGTACTACAAAGAATTGAGCAATTTCCCAATGCGTCTATGGACGACGATTATAAATATAATGATGTTATTGGTATTATCATCGTGCGGGGAGAAAAGCTAGGAAATAAAATATTGAGGATTGGTTATAATCGATAAATGCGTAGGATTTTCGAGATATAAATATACTACGTATGGGATTTATTATATGGGCTATGCGTATGACCTGATATTAATATGTATATGGGTTAAATAAATACCTATAGGGAATTATGTATAGGAAAGATAATACATATCGTTATCATATGGTTGTGTAAATACCTGATTGATGTTATATTTATATAGGTGGAATGTGTAGCTATAATATTGTTACTATGTGTATGAAATACCTACCATACTTGCTATCACGGGAGGACATCTTTCGAAAGAGGACAATCTTATCTTGTGTTGCCTTCGAGGGGATTTAGATTTGGTACCTCAAGAACATAGGACTGTGAAATGCTTATTTGTATGTCGATAAGTCTACTGGTCGTGGGAGCGCAGGTATGTGCGTGACCTATGGGTACATGAACTATGTTCGCCTCCAATATGTTCGATTTGAATTGATACGGTTCCCGAGTGATTCAGAAAGCATGATCCTTGTGTATGTGATGTACTGGGATTTGATAGCCGAGTATGTGTGCACCGCAGCTTAGCCTCGGGGTGCTATATTTGTATATATGTACTGAGAATAACATATTTGCATACTTGTGATATTCCACTGTTGCTTAGTAAATTAGAATGACTAAGCTACTTATATTATAGCTCAGTGGATTGATTATTATACTTGTTGCGTATATTATATTGTTATATATGAGATGAGTTATCATATAAGGTAACCTTGTATAAAAAGGAAAATAATGAATAAAGTGATATACTCCTTCTGGTAAATTTATATCCAGATGTTTATAAATTATGAATCATAGGTTCTAATGAGAACTAAATATATATATATATATATATATATACGGGATAATATAAGGTGTTGTATGTACTGAGGGCCTAATGGATCCCGACGATCAACATTGTCACGTAGTAGTGTATCAGGGGGGTTCTTTGTTTGGATTTCGCTTCTCGAGACACCCCACGCACGAACGTAACATAATGTTGGGAATGGGGAGAAGTTTAATCCTTCGTACTCAGATTAATAAGTATTATTAGAAGATGGTAAATACATTAGTTAGGCAGGGTAGCTTAACTAGGTTATTTAAAAGATATGCAATAGTTGTGAACTATTATAAGAGGGGTGAGGTGTATCTCATGAGAGTGCGATACCAGTCTAAATATGAGAAATATCATATCTTAAAAATATAGATTTTATGCACTTGCTAAAATGTTTTCAAAAATCGGGCTCTAACCCGTTTCTCTATTTTTCCCTCTCTTGCTATATCTATATATATATAGGTGTCCAAACACAGGGATGCCTGGATGATGATTCCTTCGAGTTAGACGTTTGCTGCAACAGCTGTGGATGTAGGCAGGTTTATTGTAGACGCTTCTATCATTTATATCTACATAGGAGGTATTGTAGACATATTCGGGCTGATGGCCCAATTATACTCATTTATTCTCTTACTGCCTTTTTGTGCGGCATTTGATTTGGTTGTATTATTTTGTACCGAGTGTTCGGTCACTTTATTTCATTTAAGTTATTGCATATAAACTGTTGTAATAATTTTATTTGAATGGTTTGGTTAAAAAAGATTAGTTAATTAAAATTTTGATGCCAACCTAATAGGATATTAGTGATTAAATTGGTTTTCGACAGTGATGCTGAGAATGAACCATATGAGACTCCTGTTTTAATTTGATATAGGTGTGATCGCCCGGTATTTTATTAGGCGGAGTTGTCACACTGGGACATGATAGCAAAACTTGTATGGCACCAAGGGGTCCTAACCCAGGGGTGCAAAATTAATATATATATATATATATATATATATACAGAGAGAGAGAGAGAGAGAGAGAGAGAGAGAGAGAGAGAGAGAGAGATAAATATATGTATACTTGTTACTTTTTCTATTGTGCATGTTCCGTAGATATGGAAATAATTGATATTTAAAAATATTCTTAGTGATAAACAAAATACCTATGAGAATAACGGTTGTGTAGTTGAATAACTATCTTTAATATATATGGAAATACGTGATGCGGGTGATATGGGTAACCGCATGAGATTATTGGTGTGATAATAGTTGTCTTCGAGCTAGTTAGGCGGGGTAGCATAACTAGGATGGGTTAAATATACGCATTAGGTGAGCACATTAGTTGAGAGGTGAGTGTCTCAAGTGAGAGGACGAGAATATAACATGTACACTCTATGTGCTATTGTTTTCATTTAAGCACTTGCTGATTTTTAAACTGTTTTCAACTCGGGCTCTAACCTGTTTATTGCAAATCTCTTTTCTTTTGTCAAATCGTTTTAGGTAACTAGTCACAGGGACATCATGTATAGGAGTTCCATTCATTTGACGAGTTGTAGTTGTTGTGGAAGTTACAGGACTTGGCAGTAGGCACCTCCATGATTATCATTCCTGCATCTTAAGTTATCTATTTCAGTTAGGGAATGTTGCCCTTTTTTACTCATTCAAACAGTCAGAGATTGGGGATCTATTTATTTACTCCTGTGAGTTGTAGGTTTATTTTATTGGAATACTGTATTTGGTATTTAGGCTGGAAGTGTTTACTACAGTCACATTTATTACCTTAGTCATTTTATTTCATTTGAGATTCGTTTGAATGGTGTAAGATTAGTAATTTCTAAACTGTTTTAATGTTAATTAAAAAGATAAAATTTTGACATCAACCTTTTTAAATACCAGGTGGTTAGTGTTAATAATATGTTTTCGAAAGTGATGCATTTTCTGAATCAACTGGATATTCTTAATTAATTTAATAAAGGACTGATCACCTAGTATTTAATTAAGTGAGGTGTCACAGGTGGTATTAAAGCCTGAGGTTTTATTATCTTTAGGATCTGTGCGGCTTATTATGTTTCAACTTAGTATTATTTTATATAGAGCCTTACGATATGATTGTCGTATTTCTCTACGTATGCAATCTAGGCTCTCCTGGGATTTTTTATAGTTAACCTAAATTCATATACGAGTTCAATTGGGCTTCATACACCGAGTAACATGGGACGACCAGCGGGGGTCGTTAGAAGGACAGTAGGGAAGAGGCACAGTAGACGCTATGGCATATTCGGGGAACAGTGGTTACAATAGGAGTCACCAAAATTATTGTCTAGGAAGATTAAAAAGAGAGAAGCACTCAGGAGAAATAAATTCCCAAACACTGTCGTAGATAACAGTAGTGCAAATTTAGAGTCACCCAGAGTGGTCGACAAAGGAGAGAGTCGGGGGAACTCTTTTGAAGAAACACATGTAAGTATTTGAGGATGAGATAAAGTGTAATGGGTCAATGGAAGAAGATACTCCAAAGACAATGGAGTAGGGTGGAGTACGGTGACACTCAGAATTAAATTTTGGGCAAATTTTTTAGCTCATAGGAACTGTATAGAGCAATGATAGCTAGTCGCCACATATAAAGTAATGTATGTGGAGTTAAATGAGAGAGTGGGTGCAGTTTGTTCGTAAGATCTTCCATCCATTGTTCAGACAGAGATCCGAATGGGATTACGAACTTATCACAAGTAGGTAAGGTAAAGAATGACTGTGAAAGATTAGATTACTTGGTTAACAAACTTCGAAACCAAACAAAGGGGATACATAGAATAACAAGGGTTCATAAGTTAAAAATGGACTCGTGGGTGAAATACCTAAGCATGAATGTGAGATACGGCTAAGGTGACTAGTGTCGGTACCGTCAAAGCCATACATTTACAAGAGTACATCAACGCTTCCAAGAGATGGGAGCCAAGAGGTTTGGAGGATCTAATAAAAAAGAAACATTGAAGTTAATGATACCAGTGAGTTACCATAAGAGGGTATAACCGGTAGGGGACCTACTAAAATCCTTTAGATCGTTTGGATTCTTACCAAGTAACGGTAGATTCAGTTAGGGATGTAAAGTCCAACAACAAGTTCCATAAGGACTAGTGGAGCCAAAGGGATAATGAGGGTAGCAATAGGGGATAAGACTACTAGGTCCGAGAGGGGGACACGCAGAAATAGCCCGTGGAGCCAGAGATAGAGGATGGGCACATGAATGTGTCATATGGGTGATAAGAAGGACCACCGACACTAAACAGATACAGTATGAGAAAGTGAGAACAATCGAACTAGGAAAGTAAATGAAAACTATGCTAGTGGAGCATAGTAAATCCATGAGAGAAATTCCCTGCAAGAGAATCGGGTGAAGGGATTCAGACCTAGAGGTTATCAACTTGAGAAATCATTGAATTAAGGAAGAACCAACAACGTCCTCAACATTAATACACAACTTAACCATTACTCAAAGTCGTCAGGACTAAGGGGATGGTCAGGGAGGCCAATAGGGACAGGGCCAGGAGTAAGAGAGTTTATCTGGCAAGTTATTACGGTCATAAAGTTATGGTCCTTGTGATGAAAGATTTCCCAAAGCGAGACAGAGGACAACCGCAAGATGAGATCTTGGATATGTAACCTTTATAGTGAGCAATGGGTTAGTTCCGGCATAAGGGTTATGCTCAGGGGCCCATTAACCATGCAAGGTAGGTGGCAAATGGAGATAGAATAATTACCTTACCCTAATAAGTAAGGGATGATGTTTCAAGTGACATGAGTGAGTCACAGTGATTGATTAGTAACACTACAATTCGAGTGTGCATCGAGTTTCGTGGGTGCGCAGGTGATAGTAACCCTATTATGTATACGATTACCATTGGGTAGCAAGACTGTTGGTATCACCTGTGGGGGAGGAGAAGGCGTGGACACTAAGAAAATTTTTATATTACGTAACACTTTTTGCCCCTTTCTGGGTGTTATAATAGTAGAACATATTATCAATATATTTTGTAGTGACTGGATACCGAGGATTCGAGCGATAGTAAATTGATAGCAAGACTATCGTACTCATTATTTCAGGGTAAAATATATGCCTTTGTGAGATATCAAGTGAAATACGGTTGGGCCTGCATATATATATATATATATATATATATATATTGCATTGTATCATAGACTTCGGTGAGTATGTTGTCTTACAATATTCGATCCCGATGAGTAGGAAAATTTACAGATGTGATTCGGAGTATATTGATTTATTGTCCAGTAGGCTTACTATATTTGATCCTGATGAGTATGAAAATTTACTAATATGATTAAGAATATATTGATTTATTGTTAAGAGGATAGATATAGCTCGTTAATTATATATTGAGATGAGAACTTTATGATAGTGGGGGCGCCATGTTAGAAGTTGTCCTAGAGAACATGAGAGTGGACGAGTAAAGTCTTTGTCCACAGACGGAAATTCAGGGGTACATGTTATGGACTAAGGGCTTAATGGATCTCGACGACCAAGAATGTTCGATAGTAGTGTATCGGGGGGTTCCTTGTTTGGATTTAGCTTTGCGAGACATCCCACGTATTAAACTTAGCGAGCATTGGAAGTTGGGAGATGTTCTTTCTTTATTACATGGGTTTGGTACCGTAGTGATTACACGTAAATGTATTTATAACTGTGAGTTAATAGTTATATTACGAATTAAGTCTGGTAGAGTCATATTATGTTAATATGAAAAAATGTTAGTAATCGTTTACACCACGAGCAGATCGGTGGGACATCACATGATATCATTACGTGGAAACTGTAGGGTGGCTTAGTGTGACCTTACCATATAGTTATGCCAAGTATGTGAGGCATACTTTGAGATGAATGTACATGTCGAGTATGGTTGTGCAGAAATGCAGAAAGTATAAGGTGTATGGGCACCCTAATTAAGTGTATCCTCAATAACATTTACGGGGAGAAGATGTGAAATGTGAAAATTCACACAAACATGTAGATAGATTTGAGGTAGAATTAAAATGAGGCAAAGGGGAACAAAATTTCTTAGTGGAAATGGGTATCATTAGAGACCGAAGAGTAGAAGGATAAGGAATGTTATAGTGGTGTAAAGTGAAAGAAATGTACGATGTAGATTCTCAAGAATGATCAACGATCGCGTGGTACAGAGGAGTAATATGACAAGAGCCATTTCATAACAAATTTTGTAGATTTTGAAGTCTATCACGAGTATTCGGGTATGATTGCAAATATCTCTCACGAACATATGCATCACTACCTTGAATGGTAGTGTATAGAGCATCGGACTAAAAAGTACCATTAATGAAGAGACTCTGGGAATAATGTAATGTTCCAAAAATGTAAAAAGAAGTGGAAATATATGTGTGATGAACACTAATGACTAGAGGAGTTGACAAATGGAGATGTTGAAAATATTTCTTCACTAGAGGACATACTTTGGCCGGGCATAGAGAGGCTCATATTAGTAACAAAACGGAAGCAAAATTGCAAAGTGTTGTGAAAGTACCAAGGTAAATTGTTAAACTTAAATGATGGAATACTCTGATATATGATGAATAAATCTAATTAGTCACTAAAATGGAATGGTAAGGGAAGACTGTTTGACTAAAGGGTGCCGTTAGCAGAGTGACACTGAGATTATGAAGATTTCATGGGGTGCCACTTGATAGTGTGCCCAACCAGGACAAGATTTTCATGTCGCAATTTTGGGAGAGTTTCCAGGGGGCTATAGGTATTGAGTTGCGATTGAGTTCAGCCTATCACCCGCAGATGGATGTGCAGACCGATAAGACGAATCAGATGTAAGAGAATTTATTTTGGATGTGTATCCTTGATTTTTGCGGGGGTTGAAAGTCGTACCTCCCACTGGTGGAGTTTGCTTATAATAACTCCTATCGGTTTACTATTAACATGGCTCCATTTGAGGCACTACATGGTAGACCTTATCTTTCTGCAGCGTGTTGGCTCGAGGTGGGTTAATAGTACGTTACTTGGGCCAAAGGTGTCACGACCCCGACCCAAAATAGTAGTAGGGAAAGAGTGTCTTGACATGCCACCAAGGTAACAAATATTCCAATTTAATTTTTCCTTAAATAAATGCAACAAAAATATGATCACATGGTTATGAATCGTAAAATACTGAAAGTAAAGGAATTACGTCATCACAGCTTTCTAAAGGAAACTTCATATATATTAAAAGTAACAACGAGTTATAACTTAAGAGAAATTTTAAAACTTATTACAAGAGAGTCAGACATGCTCTAAATAAACATTTTACAAAAAGAGCGCTAAAATCTAAATCTTTAATATAGTCCTTTTTCGTTTCGTCCGTGAGCCTAAACGTTACCTGAAAAATCGTTATTTATGCAACGTCAACTAAAAGCTGAATAAGATTTAATCTCCAGACATTCCAAGGATTTCATAAAATAGATACCTATTCAAGTCAAAAGAGAAGGCATATACATATATGGATAGGAACTTGCAGTAAATAAATATATAATAGTATATATATCACAATTGGATAGCTCAGAATAAGAAGAATGCAACAAATAAAATTTGATATCGTTTTCTTTCATTCATATCATTTTAATGGCCAAGTACACTTTAATATCGTGTTATTCTACCGTATTATACCCCGGTGGTTGAGGGTCAATCGAACATGTTCGTCACAACGCCTTATTTAGGGCACACCAGCGATAACCTAGCTAGGAAGGTCATTTAGTAAAGAAGTCCCCTAGGCCGAATCTTATTTCCAATATTCAATCTCATTTTCAATACTCATTTCAATCAGTATGTCTATATGGAGAGATATAAAAATATCACAAATGAATTTATCATAGATATCAGATGCATTTTGAGAATAAAAGCATTTCACAAAATACATAGTTTGCATAATATCATATAATTTAAATGTCCAAGAAATGACATAGAGTACTCACCTAAAATAGAGGCTCGAAAATATAGATATTGAGTCTTGGATCACACGTTAATCTAATAAATACAATAAACGTTTAATTACGTATTCTAAATAAAGCCCAATTCTAAAAATTGTGTTTTAATCCTAAAATATCTTGCTGAAAAAGGTTACTAAAACCATTTTCTCAATTTTTAATATGCATTCATCATATTTAAAGAATTCAATTCGTAGTTCTTCCTAATCAGTCGCTTCCCAATAGAGATGGAGGGTCACAGGCGCACCACTTAAATACCATCTCATCTAGACAGAACATTTTCGGATTTATTCCCAGTAGAGATGGAGGGTCACAGGGGCACCACTTAAATACCATCTCAACTAGACAGAATTTCACCAGGACTGACTTTGGAATTACTTAAATGAGATTCCATAATAACGAGCAATTACCTACAAAAATCATTTTAAAAAGCGTATATATATATATATATATATATATATATATATATATTTTCAAACAAGTTGACATGTTTTGAAAATAAAATTAATTTAGATTGTTTCGAAATTTTAAGTTTTGATCAGTAAAGTCTTTAGTGTATTTTACCAGCATAACTACGAAGTAAAGCTATAAAATACGAAATTAAAACTACAAAAATGCATTATAACATCTAAATAAAATCATACCTACGAAATGAATTCTTTCTTCGAAATTATAGAACTCCTTCTTAAAATATTTTCCAAGCTTTCTATCACTCTTTCTTACTATAATTCTCAAGGAATTGGTGTGAGTTTCAAATGAACCCTAAGGCCCTATTTATAGGTTTCCAAAAGTATTACGGTGTTGACATGTGTCTAGGTGATCAAGCATTTACGGTGGAAAGTCATCGTTTGGGTGTCGCATTCCGGGGTGGTCTTGCCGTCTTAACATCACCAAATGATGACAAGTGTTTTAGCTTTCTCTCAGAAGACGACATGTGTATGGTGGAGGTGATCTGCACGTGATGGAAAGGTGATAAGGGTATAAGGGTCATTTCACACATGAAGGGTATTTTGGTAATTTCACACTATATATTTTTAATATTTCTTAGAGGTCCTTGAAAATATTTTATTTACAAAATGTCCCTTTTTTATATTTTTATTTTAGTCCCTAAAGTTTCATAAAATTATATTTTCTACCCCAAAACTTATTTTATACCTTAAGATATGTCACAAGACTTCGATTTGTTCCTATTTACGATTGATTCTTCATATTTAAAAATGGAGTTTGTTATATTGATAGTCAATAACACCGCATATCTAATAATACAACATGTATAAGATAGTAAGTAACACACGAGTGTAAAAACAAACTATATACATATGAGCGCATAAAAGTGGGGTCATTACATCCTACCCTCCTTATAAAAAGTTTGGTCCCTAAACTTGACTCATATTAATTTACAAACAAGTATGGATGTCTCTCCTTTAATTCATCTTCCCGCTCCCATGTTGCTTCTTAAACTAAATGATTTTGCCATAATACTTTGACTAGTGGAATTATCTTGGTCCGTAATATTTGATCTTTATGGTCCAAAATTTCTACCGGATGCTCAATGTATGACAAATCTTTTCTAACTTGAAGAGGTTCGTGACTTAAGATACTATTGGATCTGGGACATATTTCTTTATCATTGATACATGAAACACATTATGTACACTAGAGAGTTCAAGTGGTAAGGCTATTTTATACGCAACAGCTCCTATCTTTTCAAGGATTTCAAAAGGTCCTATGTATCTTAGGCTCAACTTCCCTTTCTTCCCGAATCATATTACTCCCTTTGAAGACGATACTCGCAAGAACACATAATCTCCTTTTTGAAATTCTAACTATCGGTGTCGATTGTCAAAATAACTCTTTTGACGGCTTTGAGCGATTCGAAGTCGGTCTTGTATCAATTGCACTTTCTCTGTTGTGATCTGAATCAATTCTGGTCCCAATAATTTTCTTTCTCCAACTTCTACCCAATTTGCGGGAGAATGACACCTTCTACCATATAGTGCTTCATATGGAGCCATTTGAATACTTGCTTGATGACTATTATTATAGGCAAACTCCACTAATGGTAAATGATCATCCAAATTCCCCTTCAAATAAAGTATACATGCCCTAAGCATATCCTCTAAGATTTAAATGGTTCTCTCAAATTGTCTATCTGTTTGAGGATGAAAAGCGGTGCTGAAATTCAATTTTGTTCCCATGGCTCCTTGTAGGCTTTTCCAAAAGCGAGAAACAAATCTAGGGTCACGATAAGAAATAATTGAAATTGGGGTTCCATGAAGCCTAATAATTTCTCGTACGTACAACTTGGCTAACTTTTCTAATGAATGGGTAATCTTAATGGCAAGAAAATGAGCAGATTTAGTTAACCTGTCAATAATTACCCAAATAGAATCATTACCATTTGAACTCATTGGTAAACCTATCACAAAATCCATGGTAATATGTTCCATTTCCATTCAGGGATAGGTAGAGGTTGTAATAATCCTGATGGTTTCTGATGTTCAACTTTTACTTGTTGACAAACCAAATAGTGAGATACAAATTCTGCTATCTCCCATTTCATATTGTTCCACCAAAACACTTCTCGAAGATCTCTATACATCTTGGTATTTCCAGGATGAAACGTAAATCTCAAGCAATGAGTTTCCTCCAAAATTTTCCTCTTTAGTTGGGCATCACGTAGAACACACACTCTATTTCCAAACCTTAATATATCATCTCGTATCACAAATTCAAATATCTTCCCTTCAATAACCTCTTCTCTGATCTTCTTCAGTTGTGGGTCATTTACTTGTGATATTTTGATCCTTTCCATCAACGTGGATTGTACTTGTAAGGTTGCGATTATTCCTCCTTTGCTATAAATACGTACATCTATTTCCATACTTCTCAAATCCTCTAACAAAGTTCCTGATTTGTAATGAGACATGCTAAATTTGTTATAGACTTCCTACTTAAAGTATCAACTACTACATTTGCTTTCACTGGGTGATAATGAAAATTTGAATCATAATCCTTCATCAATTCTAACCACCTCCTTTGTCTCATGTTCAATTTTTTTCGAGTTAATATATATTTCAAACTCTTATGATTGGTATAAATCTCACAAGTCTCACCATATAAATAATGTCTCCAAATCTTAAGAGCAAAAATTATAGCAGCTAATTCTAAGTCATGGGTTGGATAATTCTGTTCATGTGGTTTAATTGTCTCGAGGCATAAGCTACTACTTTCCCATTTTGCATTAGCACACATCCCAAACCATTTTTTGAAGCATCACTGTAAATCACCAATCCTCCTGTCCCTGAAGGAATAGTTAAAATTGGGGCAGTTACTAATCGATTCTTAAGTTCTTGAAAACTATTCTCAACTTCCTCAGACCATTCATATTTTACCTTCTTTTGTGTTAACCTGGATAAAGGTTTGTCAATGCTAGAAAATCCTTCAACAAGTCTTTGATAATTACCTGTTAATCCAAGGAAACTACGAATCTCTATTACATTAGTTGGTCTAGGCCAATCTAGTATAGCCCCGATCTTTTGAGGGTCAACCGACAGTCCCTCTTTGGAAATGACATGTCCTAGAAAAGAAATGCTAGGCAACCAAAACTCACACTTCTTTAATTTTGCATATAATTTCTCCTTCCTAAGGATTTGTCATACTATCTCTAAATGACTCTCGTGTTCTTCAAGACTCTTGGAATAAATAAGGGTGTCATCAAAGAAAATTACCACATATTGCTCCAAATATTTCCTAAACACTCTATTCATCATATCCATAAAAATGGATGGTGCATTAGTAAGTCCAAATGGCATCACAAGAAATTCATAGTGACCATATATAGTACGAAAAGCTGATTGCGAAATATCATCTTCCTTAATCTTCAATTGGTGATATCCTGACCTAAGGTCAATCTTAGAAAATACTTGCACACCTTGTAGTTGGTCAAACAAATCATCTATACGAGGTAAGGGGTATATATTCTTAATGTCTACCTTGTTCAGTTCACGATAATCTATACATAACCTCATCGTCCCATCCTTGTTTTTAAAAAATAACACCGGAGCACCCCAAGGGGATATACTTGGTCTAATAAAACCCTTATCTAACAGATCTTATAATTGAACTTTTAGTTCCCTTAATTCTAAAGGTGACATGCGATAAGGTGATTTTGAGATTGGTATAGCTCCAGGAAGAAGGTCAATCGTTAACTCTATTTCTCTACTAGGAGGTAGACTGGGTAAATCATCCGAAAAAACATCTGGAAAATGTTGAGCTATAGGGATCTCTTCTAAACTAGGATCCTTCATTTGCAAATTAATAACACTTGCAAGAAATCCTTGACATCCTTTCTTAAGAAAACTATAGGCTTGCATTGCAGAGACAATACACATGGGAGATAGGACGCCAGTTCCTTCAAAATTGAATTTTGGTTGGTTAGGAATTTGGAAAGTAACTCTCTTCTCAAAAAAATCTACATTATCATGATATGATGCTAACCAATCCATCCCCCAAATGGCTTCAAAATCTCTTATGTCTAAAACTATTAAATCGACAAATAGTTTATGACTACTGACATCTATAGGGCAAGATTTATATACTAATGTACCCGTCAATAAATCAACAGAAGGAGTAGAAACGTGTATGTTATGATTCAAGGGTTCGGGAATATTAGGAAAGCAATTAACAAAACGTAAAAACACAAATGAATGGGTAGAAACAGGATCTTTTAAAACTTGAAAAGGCTGTGCACATATAGAAAGTATACCTGACACTACTGCATTAGACGCCTTTGCATCAGAAAGATTAGAAATTCTACCTTGTATGCCCTGATCTTTATTGTCATTAAAAGTCTTTGTTGGCGCCTTCCCTTTGTTAGGGAAATCTCTCATTTTATGTCCCTTTTGGCCACACCCAAAGAAATTTCTTGTTTCCTGGTAACATGGTTGCCCTCTATGAATATTACCACATCGTTGTCGTTTACCAACATTAAAGGGTTTATTCACAAGAGGTCGCCCTGTATTGGGTATAGTCCTAAACGATTTATTATTAGGGTTCATTCCTCTTTGTTCCCCAAACTTCCTCTTCCCTTCTCTAATCTGATTATATTCTTCACTGTCCTTTTCAGCTATCGTTGCTCTAGTCACCACGTCAGTATATGATGTCAACTTCAAGATGGAAATTCGACTACGAATATTCAACCTTAACCCACGTTCAAACTTCTTGGCCTTTAAAGTATCTGTTATCACAACATGAGATGAAAACTGGGATAACTCGGTAAACTTCGCCTCGGATTGACTAACCGTCATATTTCCATGAACTAAACTCATGAAGACGGCTACTTTCTGGTCTTGTACCATTTCAAGAAAGTATTTCTTGTAGAATATCACTAGGAAATCATTCCAACCTATGGGATTATTCCTTTCCTCGTATATTCTCTTAGTCATTCTCCACCAATTTTCAGTTTCACCTTCTAACATAAACGTTCCAAATGATACTCTTTGTTCATGAGTACACTTAAGAATATCGAGTATCTTTTCTATTTGCATCACCCAACTTTCTGCTTCAGTGGGGTTAGGGGTACCTTTAAAATATGGAGGAATCAACCTCTTGAACTGTTCAATAGTACATATACTTAGATCAGGATTCCTTGGTACTCCATTATTTACCTGATGCTCCACAATCTTTGCTAGACTTTTGATCGCCTTGTATGCACCTTCCAGTCCTTCAATCCTCGAATCACTAGTTCCCATAGATGATCTTCTCTTGGTCATTTTCTACAGTTATGGCAAAACGTAAGATTTACTATACTATATCAAGATCGAAAAATAAAATACCAGTTATAAATAGTATAACACATAGGGAGGGTTATCACATAAATCATATATTTAATACTATCTCCTAAGGATGGAAACACGAAATCTATAACGTTCGAAACCTATGTTTTGTAGTCTACGGGTTCATAACCTATGATATGATACCACCTCTGTCACGACCCCGACCCAAAATAGTAGTAGGGAACGAGTATCTTGACATGCCACCAAGGCAACAAATATTCCAATTTAATTGTTTCCTTAAATAAATGAAACAAAAATATGATCACTTGGTTATGAATCGTAAAATACTGAAAGTAAAGAAATTACGTCATCAGAGCTTTCTAAAGGAAACTTCATATATATTAAAAATAACAACGAGTTATAACTTAAGAGAAATTTTAAAACTTACTACAAGAGAGCCAGACATGCTCTAAATAAATTTTTTTCAAAAAAGAGCGCTAAAATCTAAATCTTTAATATAGTCCTTTTTCGTTCCGTCCGTGAGCCTAAACGTTACCTGAAAAATTGTTATTTATACAACGCTAACTAAAAGCTGAATAAGATTTAATCTCCCGACATTCCAAGATTTTCAGAAAATAGATACCTATTCAAGTCAAAAGAGAAGGCATATACATATATGGATAAGAACTTGCAGTAAATAAATATATGATAGTATATATATCACAATTGGATAGCTCAGAATAAGAAGAATGCAACAAATCAAATGTGATATCTTTTTCTTTCATTCATATCATTTTAATGGCCAAGTACACTTTAATATCATGTTCTTCTACCGTATTATACCCCGGTAGTTGAGGGTCAATCGAACATGTTCATCACAACGCCTTATTTAGGGCACACCAGCGATAACCCAGCTGGGAAGGTCAGTCAGTAAAGAGGTCCCCTAGGCCGAATCTTATTTCCAATATTCAATCTCATTTTCAATACTCATTTCAATCAGTATGTCTATATGGAGAGATATAAAAATACCACAAATGAATCCATCATAGGTATCAGATGCATTTTGAGAATAAAAGCATTTCACAAAATACATAGTTTGCATAATATCATATAATTTAAATGTGCAAGAAATGACATAGAGTACTCACCTAAAATAGAGGCTCGAAAATATAGACATTGAGTCTTGGATCACACGTTAATCTAATAAATACAATAAAGGTTTAATTACGTATTCTAAATAAAGCCCAATTCTAAATATTGTGTTTTAATCCTAAAATATCATGCTGAAAAAGGTTACTAAAACCATTTTCTCATTTTCTCAATTTTTAATATTCATTCATCGTATTTAAAGAATTCAATTCATAGTTCTTCCTAATCAGTCGCTTCCCAGTAGAGATGGAGGGCCACAGTGGCACCACTTAAATACCATCTCATCTAGACAGAACATTTCCGGATTTATTCCCAGTAGAGATGGAGGATCACAGGGCACCACTTAAATACCATCTCAACTAGACAGAATTTCACCGGGACTGACTTTGGAATTACTTAAATGAGATTCCATAATAACGAGCAATTGCTTACAAAAATCATTTTAAAAAGCGTATATATATATATATATATATATATATATATATATATATATATATATATATATATATATATATATATATATATTCAAACAAGTTGACACGTTTTGAAAATAAAATTAATTTAGATTGTTTCGAAATTTTAAGTTTTGATTAGTAAAGTCTTTAGTGTATTTTACCAGCATAACTACTAAGTAAAGCTATAAAATACGAAATTAAAACTACAAAAATGCATTATAACATTTAAATAAAATCATACCTACGAAATGAATTCTTTCTTCGAAATTATAGAACTCCTTCTTAAGATATTTCCCAAGCTTTCTATCACTCTTTCTTACTATAATTCTCAAGGAATTGGTGTGAGTTTCAAATGAAACCTATGGCCCTATTTATAGGTTTCCAAAAGTATTACGGTGTTGACATGTGTCTAGGTGATCAAGCAATTATGGTGGAAAGTCATCGTTTGGGTGTCGCATTTCGGGGTGATCTTGCAGTCTTAACATCACCAAATGATGATAAGTGTTTTAGCTTTCTCTCAGAAGACGACATGTGTATGGTGGAGGTGACCAGCACGTGGTGGAAAGGTGATAAGGGTCATTTCACACATGAAGGATATTTTGGTAATTTCACACTATATATTTTCAATATTTCTTAGAGGGCCTTGAAAATATTTTATTTACAAAATGGCCTTTTTTTATATTTTTATTTTAGTCCCTAAAGTTTCATAAAATTATATTTTTTACCCCAAAACTTATTATATACCTTAAGATATGTCATAAGACTTCGATTTGATCCTATTTACGATTGATTCTTCATATTTCAAAATGGGGTTTTTTATATTGATAGCCAATAACACCACATATCTAATAATACAACATTTATAAGATAGTAAGTAACACATGAGTGTTAAAACAAACTATATACATATGAGCGCATAAAAGTGGGGTCATTACAAAAGGTGATCCAGGACACCTCGGCTAAGATTGAGTTGATTCGGAGCCGTATTCGGGTTACACGGGATAGACAGAAGAGCTACACCGATGCCAAGAGATTCTTCAGCGAGTTCAGTGGGGGGGATCAGGTATTACTACGAGTATCTCCAATGAAGGGGATAATGGAGTTTGGGTAAAAAGGGGAAGTTGGCACCGAGGTACGTAGGGCCATTCCCTATTATTTAGAGGATTGGACCAGTAACTTACAGACTTGGGTTACCAAAGCACTTGCATAGGATTCATGACGTGTTCCATATTTCTTCGCTGAGGAGATAGATATCTTCGGGATGTCATGTCCCACCCTCATATTGCTTTAGAGGAGATTGACCTACAACTCGATAGTTCCTACGAGGAGGGGCCAGTTGTAATCCTAGACTGTAGCGAGAGTAAATCGAGGTCAAAGGTAGTGTCGTTAGTACGTCTTCAGTGGCGACATCATACTGTCGAGGAGTCCACCTGGGAGCGAGAGGATGAGATGCGCAACAAGTATCCAGAGTTGTTCCTACCAGGTATACAGTTATTTTTACTCTTTTCTGAATTTCGGGATGACATTCCATTATTAGGGGGAAGTATGTAATGCCCCCGTATTTTTGAAAGATTTTTTTTTAATTATGGGATTAATTAATTTAAATGGGAAATTATTTATAATTAATCCGGATGTAAGCAAATAATTACTAGCATGATGAGAGTTAGTATTTATTGGTGAGAATTATGTTGAATATTACTTAGTGTGTAAAGGTATATATGATTATGAATATATTAAAGTTTTCATGACTAAAAAATACGACAGTTATACTAAACTTCGCTGTGACGCGCGTGTGAGACATGTCGGGACTTAAATGAGGAATGATAGTGTAATTTTATTTTTTGTAATTTAGATAGCTATTTTGAGTGTGCCACTGTGTCCGTAATGATCAAAATAGTCAAAAAAGTCTACTGGGGGGGTTAGTTTGGAGTCCGGGTCAACTTTAGGCTAACCCGACACCCAGAAGGGGTATTTTTGTCTTTTGAAAAATTGGGATTAATTAATGGACGAAAATTAGAGAAATATATCTGCATGTACGTGAGAGGGTTATGGTAAATAACTGGTAAACCCAAGAGAGAGGAAGAAGGAGAAGAGGTTCCTAGGAGTTCCAAGGCCAAACCTAGTAATCACCTTTCAATAAAAACATCATCAACGTGTAGATTCGGAAGAGAGCAACGCATCTATACCAATTTCATTCAACAATTCAGACCTTCATGATAAGTCAAGTGTTTATCTTGATTAATTTTGAGCATATAATATCCATGCTAATTTAGTTGGTGGTTTATTCCTTATATTATGGAATTGGAATTGGAATTGGGCTTTAAATCTATGATTCTGGTATAGGTTTTCATGTTGATGAATAACAATATATTGGGGATTAGAAAACTGGATTTTATATGTCGAAATCAAGAATTTAAATTTTGTTTTAGTTGTAATTTATGGGATTTTGTGAATTTAGGGGTTTTTGGATGATTTAAGGGATTAATCTGAATTCATGTTATAATTTTGAAGGATTTGATCTTTAAATAGGTTGGAAAGCATTCTTTTACTAGGGAGTATAGTTTAAATCATTGGATTTGAGATAGGACGAGTTTTGGATGATTTGGGTGATGAAAAAGTTGCAAAATTACAGATTTTGGAGGACAAAGATGAACTGCGGTTTTCTCGTTTGAATGACCTCGTTCGAACGAGAATTTGAATGACCCATATAACGAGAAGTTAGAGAGTAGTCCATTCTAAGTTTCGTTCGAACGACCTTATTAGAATAACCTCGTTCAAATGAGATTTTCAATGAGAATTCAGTCCTTAATTCGTTCGAAGTTTCGTTCGAACGAGATTTTCCCCAATTCTAAGTCGATTTTAGAAATTTTAATTTATGCCCGGATAAATTAAAATCTTACGAGGTTAATTCGAGTTAGAGAGAATGACCTACGCTATTCTTGAGTGACTTCATTACATAGTCTAGTGGTGAGATGATTGTGTGACTACAAAAGGGCATATTTTGGAATAATAGGACCTTATAGAATGTATACGATAATACTACTACATATATGTAGACATATTACTTATTCTACTGTACGTGTTCCATAGATATGGAAATAATTGATATTTAAAAAATTTCTTAGTGAGAAAGAGAATACCTATGAGAATAACGGTTGTGTAGTTTAATAACCATCTTTAAACATATGGTAATACGTGATTCGGGTGATATGGGTAAACTCTTGAGATTATTGATATGATAATACACATCTTCGAGCTAGTTAGGCGGGGTAGCATAACTAGGATGGGTTAAATATACACGTTAGGTGTGCACATTAGATGAGAGGTGAGTATCTCAAGTGAGAATACGAGAATCTAATATGTACGCTGTACTATTATTTTCATTTAAGCACTTACTGATTTTTAACTATTTTCAACTCGAGCTCTGACCTGTTTATTGCAAATCTCTTTTCTTTTGTCAAATCATTTTAGGTGCCCAGCCATAGGGACACCAAATATCGGAGTTCCATTCAGTTGATGAGTTGTAGCTGCTGTGAAAGTTATAGGACTTGGTAGTAGACGCCTCCATGATTCTCATTCCTACATCTTGAGTTATTTATTCCAGTTAGGGCATGTTGCCCCTTTTTACATATTCGGACGGTTAGAGATTGTGGATCTATTTATTTACTCCTTTTAGTTGTTGGTTTATTTTGTTGGATTACTATATTTGGGGTTTAGGCTGGAAGTGTTTACCCCAGTCACATTTATTACCTTAGTCATTTTATTTCATTTAAGATTCGTTTGAATGGTGGTGTGCCAAGGGTTACTTGCCGATAGGTAGGCTAGGTCCATGCCGATCGACACCACCCTATAATACCCCAAAATTTTGGAACAATAATTTATTTATTTTTGGGAGAAATACATATTATTTTAAATTGGAGAATAATTAAATTGGCATTTGAGGTACAAATTTGAAGATATTTGAAAGTAATTCGAATAATGATTATGAGGACGCGGTTGTTTTCGGAAGGGTCGAGATACTTGGGTCTTATTTGGGTTCTGAAATATTTTAAGTTCGTTTGGCTCGAATTAAAGTTATCGAGTCATTTAAAGTGTTTATTATCGTTTAAAGTTGTGTATTTTGGGAGATAAGTCTTAAAAGCCTACGGGAGAAGCCAATCTCATTAGAGAGAAAGAGAAAGAAAGCGAGAAAGAAAGAGAAGAAGAAAAGAAGAAGAGAAAGAAAGAAAAGCTTGGAGATTACGGCAAATCCGCGATTTCGAGGGCGTTCCAACCTCTACAACTTTGAGGCAATTGATTAAGCTTGATAGATAATTATTATGTATCATTTATTTCATGATTTGTGGATAAATTTATGGATTTTGGGTTTAAAATGTTAAAACCTAGATTTTGGGTAAAATCTTACATTTGATGTGTATAAAATGGATTTGAGATTATAAATTAGTTGAGGTGTGTTATTTGATGAGTTTTAATGTTATATATATGTTTGGGTTGAAGAGAAATGGTGAGAATATGATAAAAATGAATTTTCGGAATTTTGGCTTTTGGAGAAAATAGCCATTTTCGTAGGCTCTAAACAGGCCGAATCGATTTGGCCCCCAACCCGAATCGATTCAGAATGTTCCAGCTTGACAGGTCTGCGTGACTGAATCGATTCGGACCCAAAGCCGAATCGATTTGCCCTAAGACAGTTGCCCACGTCTTTTGACCCGAATCGATTCGAAAACAGGGCGGTTTTGGGGATATTTTTCTAGGGTGAGTTTCATCCCGTTTCGTTTGAGGTTATCGATTGGGAATTTATATATGACTTATGAGAAGTATGTTTTGGAGACATTTAGGGAGTTTCCCTTATGAGAAATTATTGGGGTCATATGGACCTATTTTGAGAGAATATCGATTAAAGATTATCATTCCGACTAGTGGGGAAGCCCATTATCATTGAGGTTTCTATTTGGAGATAATTATGGATTTATAAGAAAGAGTTGGGATGCTCTTAGTGATAATGGATTTTTGAATTTAAATCCCAAATGTGATAACTTTAAAGGCTCATATGATTGATTGAACCATAATATGAATTGGGAATAATAAATGTTGATCGATGTGCATAAGGATATAGAGAATATCCTCAACATAAATTGAATTGGGAGATGATTCATACAAATAGAAGAAATGGGTGAATTTCAAGTGAGAAATAGTATCGTGTATACAAAGTGGGGAAGTTATGTGAGTTATTGACGAATTGTGTATCGAAAGTAAAATATACTAATAAGTGAAATTATTTCATTTACGCCTAAAAGCGTTATAAGAGTATGTATACTTATATATATATATATATATATGTGTGTGTGTGTGTGTGTGTGTGTGTGTGGGTGGGTGTGTGTGGGTGTGTGAAGCATACCCCTTTATGCTATCATAGGAAGTTGCGCGATGTGGGTGAGACCCATGGCTTGAGGAGCAGGGAGCGTATAGTCCCCAGGTCATAGCGTCCATTATTATTGTGTGATTTTTATTAGGGGTGAGACGTGGTGGATATGTTTCATCGCATTTTCGGGAGGAACTATGACCGCTTCCCGTACGTTGTGATTTGGTTTTTACCAAGGCGGTGTGAGATTCTGACCGTTGGTACCCAGGACGTTATGTGAGCGATTTCCTGGTAGATGATAGCATTGAGAACCTGCATCCTCTAGTTATAGCTCGCTGGGATGGTTATTATTATACTTGTGTGAATAGTATATTAATTGTATATGATTATGAGATACCATATATTTGTCTTTAGAGTAAAGAGATATAAGAAGATTGATTGAATCTCATTCCGGGAGATTTTATACGGACTTAAATTGTGATGAATATATTAAAGTGAAAATGAAGCGTATATAATTATATGAGTATATATATTATAATGGTATCGAGGGCATAATGGACCACAACGACCAACATTGCCAAGGAGTAGTGTATAGGGGGTTTCTTGTTTGGATTTCACTTGCGAGACGTCCCACGCACGAAATCCGGTGCAATGTTGGGAGTGGAGAGAAGTTAGTCCTTAGTACTCATATTTATATTAGTACATCTCGACAATCGACAGTGTCAAGGAGTAGTGTATCGGGGGGTTCCTTATTTTGATTTCGCTTGCGAGACGTCCCACGCACGAAACGTCGTGCGCTGTTGAGAATTGAGAATTGTAAATTATTTATACTATATAAGAATTTGGGATTATATGCATCATGCATTGAGATCATAATTAATCTTGATAATCAATACTTCCATGGAGTAATGTATAGGGGGTTCCTTGTTTGGATTTTGCTTGCGAGACGTCCCACGCACGAAACGCAATGCAGTATTGAGAATTGGGAGAAGTTTAGTCATTTGCATTTATACGCTAATAACTCATATATATATATATATTTATGTCAATAACTTGAATATGATAAATTCTAGTAAGAACAAATGATTAGGTATATTTTATATGTTAAGTAAGTTGGCGAATTTGAGATTGGTAGTATTAGAAGTGGAGGGATATGTTTTAGATGTAATTTTAATTGAGTATAAATTTTAGGTGTAGGTTAGATTATTGCCCTAGATAGTTTTGGGCAATTATCTGAGGATCATGTACATACGTTTAGATGCGCACTTTAGTTTAGAGGTGAGTTGAATTTTCTGGAGAGTGCGGCTCCACTTGAATCATGTTATATTGAATTTATAATTATTATGCATTTGAGTGCACTTGCTAAAAATGTTTTCACACCTCGGGATCTGACCCGTTTATATTTTCTCTTACCATGTATATATTGTATTCTTTTAGGTGTTCCTCCGCAAGGACGCCATTGATGTTATCCATTCAGTGTATTCGTGGAGCTATGGCAGTAGCGGGCTATTGTAGTATTTTGATGTAGTCGATTCCTATCTTTTGTGTATCTAGATTATGATTCATTTTGTATATCGGGTTTACACTCAAGTGATGTAGTTGTAGTACTTCTTTTATATTTCTCTTCTCAGACTATTGTATTATCTGTGACCCAACAGCTTATTCGGGTTCTTCATTTTGTAGATTTTATTGTAGTCTAGTATTGTTATTTCAGCATGTGTGTGTCTCTTATCTTATTGTGTCATTATGTTATTGGTTGTTGTTGCATAGTTTGTTTCATTAGTAATGTAAATTAAATTTTTTGATACCCTCTTTTTGTAGTTATGGGTAGTTAGCCGTGTTTATTTTAGAATCGTCAGTAGATGCTGAGAATGATCCACTTGAGATTCCTGATTATTTTAGTATAGGACTGACCACCCATTATTATAGTAAGCGGGGTGTCACAGGTGGTATCAGAGCATCAGGTTCTAGTGTCTTTAGGATCTGTGTGGGTTTACTGTGATCTTCTGTGAGCGTTCTTGATGTAGAGCCCTATTATTAGGACTGTTGTGTTCATACGTCCATATTTTCTTCTGTGATGAGAAAAAAATTGGAAGGCGTTCTGATACACTTGTTCTTGTTTCAGATGCCACCGAAGAGAAGTCATCCAAGGAGTGCAAATAAATGGGTTGAGAGTGTGGAACCCCAAATGCCTCAAAGGACTATGACTACAAATCAAGTTGACAGTATTGTGGCACAAGCAGTAACTACTGCCATTTCTGCGATGGCGCATCAACCTACAGTTCAAACAACCCAACCCATCTAGGACCGTCTTTATGGGAAAGAGTACGGGAAGATTTTAGAAAGGGACATCCTCCAGAGTTTTCAGGGGGATTTGATGCGATGGCTGCAAGTCAATGGAAGAATAGTATACAGAGGCACCTTCGTATGGTCGAATGTAGCGAGGTACTGAAACAATTTCTCACCACCTTTAAGTTAATGGGAGAAGATCTCCATTGGTGGGAGTCAGTCACCACATCGAAATAGAGAGACACATTGCCCATAACATATTTTTGGGAAATTTTTGATCGGAGGTATTTTCCTTCCGCGATTGAGAATGAAATGAGGAGGAAATTGATCGGTGATTTAAAGTAATAGAACGGTGGCCGAGTGTGACGAATAATTTACTCAATTGGTGAATTTATTACCTGATGAGGTAAATAAAGAAGATAAGCGTATATCGAAGTGCATGCGAGGCTTAAATTGGCAAATTCGGCAGCATTTATTAAGGAACCCAGCATTAGTGACTTTCGTCGAGATAGTGAATGCGGCACTGTTATAGTGTTATAAATATCGTCTTCGTGCACAAGGGTGTAAGAACTTTAGAGATTCGGGTTCATCAAGTAGGTCTGGTGAAGAGAATGCCAATAATTCTAGAGGGTATAAACAAGATTATAGGGAGTCGCAACAGCATTTTGTTCCTCATGATGGGCAGAGAGGATTTGCGGGTAGATATTTCTTTTATAAAAAATTAGGTCATAGAAAGAAAGATTGTCCTAAAAGAGGTAGAGGACCAAATTTTGAGGAAGTTTTGGATGTGAAACCCTTACACCAGATTCGAGGCCATTTTCGTCCAGGGGACTTTCTGTGGGAACCCAATGATAAAGAGACAAAATCGGACTCGAGAGGTATGATGTAAGTTAATTTCCTTTGTAAATATGATTGTGCTATATGAAGCTTTGGAAGTATCATATATAAGATTGTTATGAGAGGGTAGTGCTATAACCCTTTTATGTATGGAATGACCCGAAAAGGAATATTGAGCGAGTGAGGCTCTTATATTATTATCTTTTGAGAGAATATATTATTTTGTGATGCGCTAATAGAGAGCTGTAACTTTGTTGTGAATGTAAGAATTGTTGAAATGTGTTGAGTAGTAATGATAAAGCTATTTATTTTTATAGGCGTGCTAGACTTATATATCTCTTATATTTCCATCTATGGAAGAGCTTAGTGAATGGCAATATTTTATTATGATGAGAGAGATTATTACTGAAATGATTCAGAATTTAGTGGATTATTGTTAAGCATGAGATTTTAGCTCATAGTTATGTTAATTTTGAGAACTATATATTATTATTATTATGATAATTATTAAAACCTTGTGTCTTGGGCATAAGGTATTTTATTTAAATGTCGAAAGACATAAATTGTTTTTAAAATAAACCGTTTTAAAATAAAAAAATTATAGGCCTTTGGGCAATATAAAAAATGATTTAAACAAAAATATTTTTTTAAACCCTAGTCTCGATCTAACTAACTCTCAATCCCCGACATAGCTACATAGTAGTTTATTGGGAGGGTTACTTGTTTCGATTTTGCTTGTGAGACCTCCCCCGCATGAAAGTAGCTAATGTCAGGAATTGAGAGAAGTTAAATCTTTGGACCTTTCAAAATTGTTATATTATTAGTATGTTAGTATAATTTAATATATTTCGAGTTATTGCACTATTGAAGGCAAGTGAAGCCTAATTATGGTTATACAAGTAGAGCTCGAATAAAGGGTGTATGGGCGCCCTAGTTGTTAAAATTGGTTTTATAAAATTAAAATAATTCGTCGTGAGAAGTGGGAAGAATAGGTATCGTGATCGTGAGAGTAGGTGCCGTAGTAACTAGTTGAGATTTGGAGTACTAGTCTTAGTTTAATTTCGAGAGCAAAATTCTTGTAAGTGGGGAAGTCTGTAATACCCCAAAATTTTTGGACAATAATTTATTTATTTTTGGGAGAAATAAATATTATTTTAAATGGGAGAATAATTAAATTGGCATTTGAGTCAAAATTTGAAGATGTTATAAAGTGATTAGAATGATGATTCTGAGGATGCGGTTGTTTCCGGAAGGGTCGAGATAGTCAAAATGACTGCACTCGGGTCTTATTTGGGTTTCGAAATATTTTAAGTTCGTTTGCTCGAATTAAAGTTACCGAGTCATTTAAAGTGTGTATTATCATTTAAACTTATGTATTTTGGGAGATAAGGCTTAAAATCCTATAGGAGAAGCCAATCTCATTAGAGAGAAAGAGAAAGAAAGAGAAGAAGAAAAGAAGAAGAGAAAGAGAGAAAAGCTTGGAGATTACGACAAATCAGCGATTTCAAGGGCGATCCAACCTCTACAACTCTGAGGCAAGTGATTAAACTTGCTAAAAAATTGTTGTGTATCATTTATTTCATGATTTGTGGATAAATTTATGGATTTTGGGTTTAAAATGTTAAAACCTAGATTTTGGGTAAAATCTTACATTTAATGTGTATAAAATGGATTTGAGATTATAAATTAGTTGAGGTGTGTTATTTGATGAGTTTTAATGTTATATATATGTTTGGGTTGAAGAGAAATGGTGAGAATATGAATAAAATGAATTTTGGGAATTTTGGCTTTTGGAGAAAATAGCCATTTTCGTAGCCTTTGAACAGGCCAAATCGATTCGATTCGGAATGTTCAAGCTTGACAGGTCTGAGTGACCGAATCGATTCCGACCAAAAACCGAATCGATTCGTCCTAAGACAGTTGCACAAGTCTTTTGACCCGGATCGATTCGCCTTAGGGGATGAATCGATTCGCTGGGTCGAATCGATTCGGAAATAGGGCAGTTTTGGGGATGTTTTTCTAGGGTGAGTTTCATCCCGTTTCGTTTGAGGTTATCGATTGGGAATCTCAATATGACGTATGAGAAGTATGTTTTGGAGACTTTTAGGGATTTACCTTACGAGAAATTATTGGGGTCATGGGGACCTATTTTGAGAGAATATCGATTGGAGATTATCGTACCGACTAGTGGGGAAGCCCATTATCATTGAGGTTTCTATTTGGAGATAATTATGGATTTATAAGAGAGAGTTGGGATGGGCTTAGTGATAATGTATTTTTGAATTTAAATCCCAAATGTGATAACTTTAAAGGTTCATATGATTGATTGAACCATAATATGAATTGGGAATAATAAATATTGATCGATGTGCATAAGGATATAGAGAATATCCTCAACGTAAATTGAATTAGGAGATGATTCATACAAATAGAAGTGATGGGTGAATTTTAAGTGAGAAATGATATCGTGTTAGTGTATCGAAAGTAAAATATACTAATAAGTGAAATTATTTCATTTACGCCTAAGAGCGTAATAAGAGTATATATATATATAATATGGGAGCTTGTTTTTTGAAAATGTGTACATTTTTAAGGGTGAGGATGAGTGCCACATCAATAGACATTTTTTCAAAATTAAAGGTTGAGATGAATTCTTACAACTTTCATTCAAAATTTGAATTTTAAGTTCAATTTTTGATTCCCCCCCCCCCCCCCCCCCACACACCAAATCCAACTCACACGGTTCTCTCTCTCTCTCTCTCTCTCTCTCTCTCTCCCTAACTCACACACACACACACCGGTAAACCCCCCGTTCCCCGCCCCTCCCGCCCCCTCTAAACCCCCCCTCCCCCTTCCCCACTCACCCGCCTCTGCCCTCCTTCCTTCCACGCCCCTCCCGCCCCTTCTAAACCCCCCTCCCCCTTACCCACTTACCCGCCCCTGGTAAACTCCCTCCCCACTCCCCCTTCCCCACAAACACACACACGCACACAGACATAATCACACACACATGCACACAGAAACACACACACACACGCACACAGAAACACACACACACGCACACACACAACATTTTGGGGATTTTATTTTATTTTTTATTTGTTAGTTTGTTCTTCAATAGGGGATGATCTGACTTTTTTTTTGTTAGTTTGTTCTTCAACAGGTATTCGGGGATGTAGTTCTGCGATTTGGGGATGATGGTTGGTATTCTGCGATTTGGGGATGATGGTATTCTTCAAGAGGTATTCTGCAATTTGGGTATGACACAACTATTGGTTTGTTGGGTTTCAATATTTTTTTCTTTTGGTTGTGTTGGTTTTTTATTGTGAATTTTCTAAAATGTATAGTTTTGGGAACCGACCCAAATAAATAATTTCATTTAAATACCTGGAAACTATAAATGTATAGTCCAAACATACTTAGATAGTCCAAATAATCATGTAGCTTACTGCATTAGGCATATAGTATGCTTAGTTAAACATACTTGAGTTTCAAGTTCTGTGTGTGAATGTTGTTTTTTGGAATAATTATTCCTGTTTTGAAAGAATTGTAAAATTAGAACCCAAAATCCATATATGCTAATAGTAAATGATTTTTTAATCAATGTTAATGATATTGAATATTTTATCATGCGGCTGTTAACTTGAGCAGGGGTAAAGATTTTGAATATTTTAGAGACATGAGATTGATTTTAGCAGGTGTAATTAAGAATTCAGCATTTATATACACTCATAAGAAACTTTTTCTTATGTAAAGTTACCCCGTATTTGCTTATGCATGTATTCTTAAATATATTGTTGAATGCAAGCTTGTTATGGGTTTCAAATTTCATCTTTCATATGTTTTAAAGCAGGTTTCTTTTTTATTAGGATTTAATTTGATTCTATTGCATTCTTAAATATATTTTTTCTATTGATATGGATATGTTTTTTCATGACATGTGGTTCTGATGTTGGGCACAATTGACAACATGGTTATGTGACTCAAGTTTGGACACATCATGGTGATGCACTCGTGTTGAATTTGGATCCCTATGCATCAACATATATGTTTTAATCATTTGTGGCATTGATTGGAGGTAGGTTCGGAGCTGCATATACGTAGCAGTTGTACATAATTTTTAGTGTAGCGGCATAATTTTGCTATATATCTGAAATTTGATTTTCAGTGCATAAAGTTCTGCTCTTTTGGTATTTAGAGTTTATACAAATGCCACATGCCTTCCCTTAATTGTTGGTTGAATGTAAAATTACTCCTCAACATGTATCATGCTTTTTATTTAATGTTTATCTTATGGGTTGTATTTAATGTTTATTGAGGTTTTATTTTCTCATATTCCAGATATGACACATGCTTTTACCGCTTATATGTTTTAAGCTATTTATGATATCTGGGATTATTGTTTTGTAGATTTTATTGTAGTCTAGTATTATTATTTCAGCATGTGTGTGTCTCTTATCTTATTGAGTCGTTATGTTATTGGTTGTTGTTGCATAGTTTGTTTTATAAGTAATGTAAATTAAATTTTTTGACACCCTCTTTTTGTAGTTATGGGTAGTTATCCGTGTTTATTTTAGAATCGTCAATAGATGCTGAGAATGATCCACTTGAGATTCCTGATTATTTTAGTATAGGGCTGGCCACCCATTATTATAGTAAGCGGGGTGTCACACATCCCTTACCCTATAAATAGATGGCATGACCTCACTCCAAAATCACACCTTAGATCCTTCATCATCACTAATCTCAGCAACATTCTCTCAAAATCAGAGAAGTTCCTCCATGTGAATTTCCATTCCCATCCTTTACATAACTAATTTGGCAAAATCACATTCTCTATCATCCAATCTTCGTCTCACATTCGAGGGAGTTCATCCAAGATCAAAGATCAAGCTTCAAATAATGTCAAAATCCTTCCCTCTCTTTTTAAATTTCTTATTTTTGCATTAAATACATTAGATTCATAATCTAGTTCTTAATTTAGTTCATACACATTAGTATCTACATTTTATTAGTATATTGCACATATTTTAATTTCTATAAAAAATCCAATACAAAAAAAAGGAGGGTTATACCCATAAATTTCGAACAGGATTATCCATCACACTTTTTTAAAACTAAAACACATTTTTCTCCACACACACCTATAATAAAATCTCGTTCGAATCTATGGGATAAATCCCATCCTTATGCTACATGCGAACTACGTGGACTTAAATGCCTTTATAGGCTACATAGGTGTCTCCGATTAAAACCCGAGACTCGAGTCCAATTTTAATTTTTCCCATTTCTAATTTCCCAATTATTCCATTTTTCCAAATTTTCCATTTTCATATTTATCATATTCTTGCATTATTATACATATTTTGTTTATGATTATTATTAGCGTTTCATCTAACACATGTTATCATTTCATCATAACGATCAATTTCGCAATAAACACGTAAATGATATTTTCTATATATTATTTTGGGAACATTCCTATAGATGACCTCACTCTATCTCTGCCATGGTATGAGTTGGGTTATTACAATCTCAAATATATATACACGTACACACACTTCATGGAGAAATAAAGGAATACAATAACACAAGCCCATGAGAAACAGAAAGGGCGGGATTGTTGCCTAACACCTTCCCATTTCGTAACTTAACCCCCAAACCCTTCGAACTATTGGTTTTGTAATTATCAGGTTGTCTTTGATGCCTGTCTCTCGTGGTGGCAACATATTCTTTTGTCTGTTTTGTGTAAAATAGGCTGGGGACTTCATCTCTTTACATTTACTCTACACCAATAATGTCGGAAGTGTTCATACGTCAAAAAGGGTGCGAGACATTTCATCCCCTTTTTTTTTCTCCAAACCTCCCTTTTTGGGGAAGAACGAGAGAGGATGGACATCGCGAAATAGAGATGGCCACAGAGGAGACTCCACTGGGGACACTATTTTCATAAGAGGTATAAACTATGTTTGCATGGGTGATTTATTTTTTCTTATGTGCGTAGGCACCTACTGTATGTTCCCTTTTTCTCCTCTATAATTTCCTATACATATATATACCTCATGTTTATATCATTACTCACTCACATATTTGTGCATGCACCTAGGACCACTTATATCCACATATTGCAAACCCCACTTAGAATATCCATGCTTAGGTATCACTAACACACACCTCCACTTATCAAACTTGTATAAATCCATGATCACTCATGCTTATCACACACGACTTATAGTTAATCCATGCTTAGGTTCACTACCACACACTAACTTATAGCTAGTCACACACATCCCATATATCCATGACTAGTATAGATTTACTTTTTATACTTGTACATTTTCCCCTGCTAAGCATGATGCTCATCAATAAAGATACGCTCTCCATAATATACTCATCAATAATCATGCATTTTGCATACTACATCACCAAAGAGCATGTCTATTGATCAAAATTTGTTCCGTAACTAGGGGGTCACTTCGTGATGGGCGCTGGTCCAACAGGTTGTAGTTAGCATAAGCGATATGATTTTCACCTTCCATTTCCCGAGTACCCTCGACGTATAATGAACGGTTCCACCTGCATCGTACCGCTAGACCAAAGTCATGACGAGAGGTATATCGTAGGGAACTCATTCACATACATCAAATATATCAAATTCTTTCTCACATGCACTGTCCCCACGAGGTATATAGCGAGGCAATTCACATACACTCAGGTATATCAAATGGCTTGTCCATATGTACCAATTGCCCTCAAAAGCAAGACGTATATCATGGAAGTCATGCCAAAGGGAGGAACCCTTACAACAACTACATACCCTCTCATATTGGTGTCAAACCTAGGGCACACATATTTAGTTTATCGATTTTTACCCAAAACTCTGTCGAAATGAGGGGTCGGCATGCCAACCAAATTTTCATACGATTTCGTGTTTGTTTAAACAGGACCCTGTCCATGAGCTTGGTAACAAGTCCAACCATTTTTTACATAATTTTTTTTAAACCCAATTTTTCCAGGCTCGGGTCTTGTCCGGCATTTCTTTTTTTCATTTAGGTAAACCCAATACAAGTGAGAACATAATAATAATCATGCTGAGACCCGTCTCTTATTTTTTCCTTCTTTCTTTACAAACAGTGTCCAAAACATTTTTCTATATTTATCAAGAATACCAAAAAATTTCCCTATATCAAAAATATTTTTCCTCCATTTTACCCAAAAACATTTTGTTCTCTCTTTTCAAAAACAAATGTCAAAAATATTTTCCTTCCTTTTCAAAAATAATAGTTTTCCCTCTCTTTTGTAAATAAATTTAAATTTTTCTCCTTCTGAGGTCGATCGTATACCCTTGTCATGGCTCCCTATTGTCTTTGGTCTTCCGTCGAACCACCTTGAAGCTCCGTCAGCTCCCTTTTTACTTCCTCCTAGTCTAAGAATTCATCTTTATCGCTTCTAATGGAGAACACAACCAAGAACCGAATGTGCCGCCAGATTTGATGACGGTTTTAGTCCAACTCACTGCCAAGATTAACAACCTTTAAATCGAGGTTCATGAGATGTGACTAAATTGGTTTATGAGGAATAATAGCACCCTTCACGTTCTCCTCCTGCTAATGGGTTACCGCCATCCCAATATCCTATGTCGAATCTTGCCCAGCCAGGGGCTAACTTACTCATGACAGTTGATCCTAAGGAGGAAGAATTGAACAAGGTTAAGGAGGATCTTAAGATGTTGACCAAGAAGTTTGACCAAGTCAGAATCCCTGGAAACTACATGGATTACAAGCACATGTCTCCCTATCCTAAAGTCAGGTTGTCAAAAAAGTTCAAGATTCCCAACATCGAGAAACTCGAAGGTAGTGGACCCCAAATTATTCATCTTCGAAGTTGCCACCGAGCCATAACTCTCCTAGGTGACTTGGAAGAAATAATGTTTCAAATGTTTCAACAAACTTTAAAGGACAAGCTCCCTTTGCTAGTTCTTATCCCTTGAGAAGTCCGGCATCCGTAATTGGGAGGATCTTTCCTCTGAGTTCATGTCACAGTGCAAGAATAATAAAGAGTTAGAGGTTATCCAACGTGATTTAGAACTACTCACTCAGAACCCTTGGGAATCAGTCCGTAATTTCATAGCAAGATGGAGAGAGAAAGCAGCCACCATGACCAATTGGCCTTCTGAAGAGGATCAAGTCAGCATTGTGAAAAATAATTTCTTATGCCATGCCCGAGCGACGATGGGAGGATAGTATTACCCTCATTTTTGAACCCTCTGAGAAGTAGGAGTTGATATCGAAGAAGGTCTTACCAAGACCGAAGTGTAACCAAAGAGAGTGTCTTCACAATTCACTCCGAGAAAGTATGAGAAGCCCACTAATACCTCAGTTTCAGCCATCAACAACTTCTCTCAGCCTGCCACTTCATGGGCCCCAGAAAGCCACCCTAACCCATTAAAAAAGCTGGTGACTCCATCTTTTTACATTTACCCTACACCGACGATAGCCTAAGCTTTCCTAAGTCAAAAAGGGCAAGAGACCTTTCAGCCCCCTTTATTTCTCCACAACCCCTTTTTGGAAAGAATGAGAGAGGAAGGACATAGCGAGATCGGGATGGACACACAACCGTTAGAGGTTCCAATGTGTAAATAAGAGAGGATTTCCATGGATTTCATCACTACGTTGCCTACAATACAGAGAGGTCACAATTCCATTTAGGTAATTGTGGATCGGTTGATAATGGTTGTCCATTACTGCCAGTCCAAACAGATTATACCATGGGACAGTATGCCAGATCTTCATCGTTGAGATAGTGAGACTACATAGGGTGACACTTGATATTGTTTTCAACATGGACAAGATCTTCGTGTCTCGATTTTGGCAGAGTTTTTAGAAGTCCATGTGTATAGAGTTTCGATTGAGTATGGCCTATCACCCACAGATGAATGGACAGACAGAGAGGACGAATCAGATGCTAGAAGATATGCTACGGAGGTGTATCCTTGACTTTAGCAGAGGTTGTGAGCAGTATCTCCCACTAATGGAGTTTGCGTATAATAAATCCTATTAGTTTATGATTGGCCTGGCACCATTTGAGGCGTTGTACATTAGACCTTGTCATTCTCTCACTTATTGCTTAGAGGTGGGGGACAACAAGCTTCTCGAACTAGATTTGATTAAGGATACTTAGGCCAGGATTGAGCTGATTAGGAGTCGTATACGGATAACTCAAAATAGACAAAAGGGTTATGCCGATGCCAAGCGATTCTTCCTGGAGTTTAATATGGGGGACCAAGTATTACTACGTGTATCTCCTATGAAAGGAGTAATTATGTTTGATAAGAAAGGGAAGTTGGCACCGAGGTATGTAGGGCCATTTCCTATCATTGAGCGCATTGGACCAATTTCATATAGACTCAGATTTTCTCAGCACTTGCATCGTATTCATGATGTATTCAACATTTCTTCGCTGAGGTGATATCTCTGGGATGAGCTGGCTCACACTCATATTGCATTGGAGGAGATTGATTTACATCCTGATATTTCATATGAGGAGAGGTCAGTTTCTATTCTAGACCATAGTGAAAGGAGCATAAGGTCGAAAGTAGTTCCACTTGTACGTGTTCAATGGGGACAGCATAATGCCGATAAGTCAACTTGGGAGTGTGAGGATGAGATGAGCGATAAATATTCAGAGTTTATATACTAGGTATTTTTTTGAATTTTGGAACAAAATTTTATTATTAGGGGGGAAGTATGTAACACCCCGTAGTTTTAATGATTTTTATATCGGGATTAATTAAATTAAAATGGAGATTAACAGGAAATTAATCCTGATTAAAATAATTATTAATTAGTGATACAAGGGTTAATATTTATTTGTATGAATTATATTTATTACTACTTAGTGAACAAGTAATAAATTAGTAAGAATGCAATATGATTGTCATGAGTGAGAAATACGACAGTTAAAATAATTTAGTCGGGACGCTTGTGTCAATCGTGTCGGGACTTAAATTCATGAAATAAAATGTGATTTATTTATAGGTCATCTAAATGGTCATTTCGAGTATGCCAGCATGTCTGGAAGGGCCGAGATAGTAAAAAAAAGGGCACTCGGGGGTTTGGATTAGGTCCCGAGGCACTTTTTTGCTAAATCGGCACCCCGGAAGGGTATTTTAGTCTTTTGGATTTTTAGAGTAAAGGGACCAACGAATTTAATAGGGTTATATCAGGTTGTGGGTTAAGGATTCTATGGTTAACAATTAGAAAAACTGGGATAGGCCATTAGATGAGGTAGGTGAAGGACTCCAAGGCTCCCCACACCACTTTTGCACCACCACCACCAGAGTTTAGATTATAAGGAGAGGAAGACAACTCCACCATTTTTCTACACAAATCAGACCAACAAACTCTAGGCAAGTGTTTATCTTGCAAAATTTGATTATATATACTATCCCTGTTAGTGTAGGATTGAATATTTTTATGAATAATTGATTATTGGTGTTAGATTGGATATCTAATTCATGTTCTTGGGTAGAAATCATGATAGATATAATTCACTCTTATATGTAACATAAATCTGATAATTTAGTAACATGCGAATGTGGAGAAATCTAGGTTTGTTGATGTTCTTTAACAAATAAAGAATAATTTAGGGTTTTGGGATCAAAGTATAGTTTAAATGATTATGTTTGATGATTTAATGATTCGGTTACATTAAAAATCGTTTATAGATGTTATTATAGGGTTTGGTATATTTGGTTGGGAGTTTGGGACTTTATTATGAAGGTTTATAGGGTTAAAAATGGTGAAAATCATAGTAGTTAAATGAGGGAGATGATCTGTAGCATTTCGAATTGATTCGGCACAGAGAGCGAATCGATTCGATCAACGAATCGATTTGACCCCTACACCAAATCGATTCATCTACCCAGATTTGGCCAATCTTTTTATTTTATTCCCTTAATCCACAAATAAATTATGGGGAGACTTTTGGGACATTATTAACCATTAATGAGGGATATAGTTATTTCAGTATGCATACAGTAAGGTTAAGGTTTGCCTAATTGAGGAGAATTAAGGCTAGGAGTTATTGGGCATATTTTGATATTTAATGAATTCATGAGAATTAGAACGGGTCACGAAGAGCATGACCGAACCTAGAACCAGACCAGTTATAGAGAGATGTTATAATAACTAAAATAATTTTAAGGGTAACTAGGACCCTTCAAGTAGTGGAAAATACTCGAGAATATACGATGAGAACTATAATGGTAAATTGATAATATGTAGGATATTCGAGAGTTATATACTACGTACGAGATATATTATCGATTGCATGTATACCTATACTGATGATATATATCTATATAGGTTGTGTGAATGCCTATTGTGTGAATTCTTATGTGTGTGAACATACCTACACTACATGCTATCACGGGAGGTCCCGCATCATTGACAGTTTTATCCCGATGAGCCCATTTGGGGGATTTTAGAATTGTTCCTCTGAACATAAAGCTAAGAGTTGATCACTACTTTTGTGTGTGATAGTGTGATCGATCATTTTGGTGCGTTAGGTGTGTGGATAGCCTAAAGGCTTAGAACTATGTTCGCCTCCAAAGTGTGTAAATCATAAATTTATGGTTCGAGAGTGATTCTGAACTGGAAGTCCTTTACTTAGTACGTGACGTATCAGGACTCGAATGCAGAGTATGCACGCATCGTGGGTCTCCACCAAGGGATGCAGTATTCATATATAATACAAGAGTGGTATATACATATATACGTGTGATTTTGTTCCACTGTGTGTGCATTAGTAGATAAGATAGATAATGATATCTAAAGTAAACTAAGTACATGGAAACTAAATACTTACTTGGTGATCTTTACTGGCTAAAGGGGTTTGAAAATTCGGTAACGTATTGTATGGGCAATACGGGTAGGCATAATAAATTAATAGGGAGGGAGAGACTTAGTTCAAACTATTTATGTGGGGTAGCGTAACTAGGTTGGTTTAGGAGAATACGTTAAGCATACACAATAGTTGAGAGTTGAGGATCTCAACCGAGGGCACGTGATGTTAGCATGTATACAATATCTGATCTTACTTCATTTTAAGTACTTGAAAATATTTCTCAAATGTTCTTGGGCTTTAAGCCATTTCAAATCTATTTTTGTAAAAAAACCTTTTAGGTGCCTAGCCACAAGGACGCCAACCTTAGGAGTCCATCCTTATTTGACATGCTACAGCTGTTGTGGATGTTGAAGTAGCTCGATAATAGAGGATTATACTGTTATCAGTTCCTTTTTATCCTTTAGTTATCTGAGTCGGACTTGTCGCCCATATTTAGTTAGTGGTTGTTTCAGAGATACTATATTTCCATTTTATTTCTAGTTATTGGATTCATTTTTAACTATGGACTTTTGTATGTGGACTTCAGTCTAGAGTGTTTATTTCTGTCACATTTATTTAGTCAGTTGTTTCATCATTTATTCAGATTTTACTGGAATGGTGAATGTGGTGTAGTAGATTACATTATTGCATATTAATAAAAATATTAAAATTTTGACACCGGGCCATTAGGGTAATAGTAACATAACGCCTCGCTAAATACTGGCATCGACCGCCACCAAAACTAAGTCAGTACGAGTAAATAAAAAACAATTCTTAGCATGTGACAGATATGAGACATTTAAAAATCAATCCACAATATAAACAATTTACTCAATCCCAAATGATAGTAACTAGATATGCAATGAAAGATCCATCACCATGCTAAACTCCAAATAATAAACTAATCCCCAATAATATAAAACAGAATAAACTCCAACTGAATCCATAATGAACTATCTGAATAAAACCCATAATAACTTTGGAACCGAATGGCAAAAAAAAAACTATAAACTGAGTCTCAATGTAAATACGAAGGAAAGAAAACTAAACTAAACTAAACTAATACACATCAAGTAAATAACTCCAACTGCACCTCTAAGAAAGTCTCCAAATAATCCTATGCAGCTTCTCCAAACTTATTCCTGAAAAGGTTAGTCAACGCACGAGGTTAGAGCCCCGAGCATGAATACACACCACTCTCCTCAATTAGGGTCCATGAACCGAGACAATAGCATTATACATGACAAATATCACAATAGAATATTTTAATTTAATGAGATAATAATTAATGATGCTAATAAATAAATAACATAAGCTACCAGCATGAACTAAACCACCTTAAAGTCATAGCTCAACTATTTAATTAAATTACCCGATTAATATTAATTTCCACATTATTAATATAAATGTTTGTCACATTTTATTTGTTTGGTTGCAGTACATCGCTAGTCTACACCACACACATTCTTCTCACTATAGCCACTTCGACCATTTAAACTGCCAGCACCGCACATATTGGTGAGGTTCAACACACAACATGTTACTATAGCCAGTTTATCAGTTTAAACTGCCATCCTTGCATATATTGGTAACGCCAACACACACACACACACGTCGCTCTAGCCAATTCACCCGTGCCTACTGTCAGAAGTGCACATATTGGTGATGCCAATCCATTTTAAGACCCGTTATTATCTTAGACATTACTTCACATTTTCTCAACTCATCTTTTTAATTAATTATAACCACCCCACCCTTATTATCGATGTGAGATCCTCAAAACACCCCTTAATCCCATACCTAAGGGTCCCCAAAGTACACATACGTCATATCCTACGTATAGGATGAATTTCTACCAATAATCTTGCCCTAGTCTCATAACTAGGCTAGTGTGGTGATGATAAAATAAAAAAATCAGCCCTACCCCAGAATGTAAAATCCGCACTAATCTACACTAACTAGTCCCATACCTAGCAACCATAAATCATAACCAAGGCCTACCCACTAGTCCCATACCTAGTAAGCATCCTATAATAAATGTGAGAAATATACTACCCAAAATCCCCTCGTCCCCGCGATGGCAAATATGAATAAAAGAAATCACATCGTTGTCGTTTCAACATAATTATTTCCATTCAATAATGTTAAATTAGTTAACTGTAAAAATACTCAATACGTCATAATCTTTCTCTTTTATATGTCGCATAATTTATAAGTGTATACGCGCCCCATTTATCATTTCAATAATCCCATAAACTTCTACATGCGAACTTACACCCCAAAATCCTAAAAACCCAATAATCTAACCTACGCACCCAAGGATTTCAAGGATTAATTCATATTCAAAAGTTTCATAAAAACATTCCCAAAATTAGGGTCCACTTTCCTTAATTAAGTTGCTAATTTATTTTTTAACCAAAAATACATGATTAAAGGTTTAGGCAACACTTAAGAAGCATAATACTAAAGGAAGAGAATAGAGTATCCATGCCTGTGATTTGGATGAAGAGATTCAGATTTGATGGTTGGATTCCTCTTGAAAAATTAGCAAAGAGTTGTTCTTGAATCGTCTTGAGAAAACCCAATTTATCTCGATAATTCTTGAGTTGAAAGTTGTGTAAAATGGGGCTAGGGTTTGTAGGAGGAAGAAGATGAAATTTAGAGGAGGCTAGTCATTTTTGAGAAGGATAAAATGTGTTTTAAAAGTGCTAAACTCGTCACGCTGTGTTTATATAACAAAAAGAGTTTGAATCCTAATCAAACACAAACACTCGAAAATTTATTAAGAATTGATTGAAACATCGGAATTGGTTAAAATTTAAACATATTATAGAAAACGACGAGACGGAGCTGCTGTGAAAAATTCAACTCGATCGGACGGTTGGATTTTTAATTTTTTTATTTTTGTCCTCCTTAGACCGGATCCTCCCCCGATTTTTATATAAAAAGTTATAATTTCAAAGTTTTAATCCCGATTTAAACTCTACTTAAAAACTTATTTTTATATATAAAAGCCAATATTTTTTTACATACCAAAATTAATACAAATTCTAATTTTTTTCGAAATCCGATTTAATTTAAATAAATACCAATTTAAAATTACGGGTTGTTACAGATTAAAATAGGCGGGGTATCACATGTTGTTATTACTATAACTTAAGACAACAAAGGTAGTTTCCATAGACATGTTCCCATGTAAAATTTTAATTTCAAAGTTCTTAACAATATTTTTTTGACATATACAAATACAAAAATCAGAGTTTTACATTTAAGTGTCTTACAAAATTATCAAAAATTCACAACCATGGCTTGGACTAAAACAAAAGTTATACGATATAAATTACAGAATATCTATCAATTTTCATTTCAAATATTTTAATAATGCATTAGTTCCTTTAAGTATCTTCTTTATGATCTTTGCACGATATCTTCTAATATCTTCATTTGAAAATTCAGTGACAAAAAGTTGATGCTTTGAAATGTACTCCATGTAGTTGCAAAGTGCAACACCACAATCAAACCTATGAAAATTTTAAGAAATGTTAATATTATTTGTTATTTAAGAATCATTCAATATAGATATTTATCGAGAATTTTTTTCTAGTTGTATATAAGTTTAATGTGTAAAATGTTATTTAATATTAGAAAATCAATCCACAATAACCATTTACTATGGCCCAGTTTGGTTGCGCAAATTGTTTGATTATGTAAATTGTTTCATTGTGAATTACTAAATTGTAAATGAGTAAATTTGAAATGAGTTAAATCCAATTTTACACGATGTTTGGTAATTTAATTTAAAATTGATGTTAAAGTTCTATGAAAAAAAGGGAAAAACATATATAGAGAGAGAGGGGGGGAGAGGGTCATGCACTTTATGTGACTCCTATTTCAAATGGATTCATTTCACGTTTTTTTGTGAAATGATCCAATTTCAGATTCTGCACATGAGCTAAAATGAGACAATTAATGAATCATTTCATTAATGAAACCAAACACAATTAATGGGTCAATTTGTAAATCGATCAATTTATTAATGATCCAATTTATAATTTTGGGACAACCAAACGGGGCCTATGAGTCTAAATATTAAATATTTGTATTCAAAGTAACTATTTATTTTGAACGAATATCTTATTTACCAATGCACGTGTGTGTGTGTGTGTGTGTGTGTGTGTGTACAGGGAGGATCTCCAATGTACATTAAAGATAGGACCCAAAAAAGTGACCACTTATTAAAATAGCAAAAAAAAAAAATTTGACTGGATTTTTTTATACAGTAGTTAAACATTTCAAGAAACTACAAAAAAAAATCAACTCAAGATGATTTTTTTGCTATTTTAAAAAAGTCAATCAAAGCAGGACTGTATATTTATGCTTTACTTTTTATTTTTATAGTGTGTGTGTGTGTGACTTTTATATTTTAATTAAAACGTGATAAATGACTTGAGGACTGTATATTTAGCCTTTATCCATCATGTATTGATAATGGTGAATTTTCAACAAATTTTACGTAGACAATCCAACTTTGACTAAGAGCTGATCAATTGTGAGGTTTTTATTTTATAGAATCCATATGAAATTTTTGATATGAGAGATTGGATCAAAGAAAATTTCATAATTTTATTTTTGTGTGTGTGTGTATGTGTATGTTTACGTGTGTGTGTGTGTGTGTGTGTGTGTGTGTGTGTGTGTGTGTGTGTGTGTGTGTGATTGAACTAATATTCCATCTTTGGGTGGTTTCCAACACATATCTACTATAATTAATATGGTATTCTGCATATACATGTGTTCTTAGTCTGCATTGTTGGTTTTTAGTGTAGGATTAGTATTGCTACTTTCCTGTTTGAGTTCAATTTAAGTATGGTAAATTTATAATTTTACGAAACCATAAAATATGAAAGTTTCACATCTATAGGTTATCTATGCGTGGCCACAAACAGGGTTAATCGGAGGCCGAAATACTGAGTTATGATGGATTTAAAAAAAGGGGATGAATGTGTCATAAGTTATAATATTTTGATTGAACCTTTATTCACCCAATCATACACCGCCACACTAAATATGATCACATCACCACGTTTTTTCTGGTTAGAAAGCATATCTTTACCTTCTTCTTCATTACATAACATAAGGTTTTGAAGAAATATGCTCGAGGAGGTAGAAAAGAGGAGCTACGGAAGGATTTATTGGAAAAATTATCATAAATCAAGAAATTCTTGTAAAGTAACATGTTTTTGTTAAAGTTGGTCACATGAATAAGTTTTAAAATTTGTATATTTTATTTTTGATCAGTAAAAGATTTAAATGAGACCCGTCATGCCTAAAAAGAAGAGAATAAATGTTTAACACCATGATTAGGAAATTGTGCTAGGAGGGTAAAAGTAAAGATTGAAAATATAAACTTTAATATTCATTTATAGAGTCTTTAAGATATGAGATTTGTGTATATGATGTGTATATAAGTTTATATGTGTTGATAACTGTTTCCATGGATTGAAACCGAAAGTAGAAAGTAAGTATGCTTAATCTTCTTATATTTTATTTTAGACCTTGTTGTGTTCAAAGTAGCATAACTCTTTTGATACTTACTAAAGTTAATTGATTCTAGTTAGAGATTTTAGATAACGTATACGAGTATAACATATCCGAAGATGAGAAGAAAATGCCTTTTTATTTGATCTGGATAATGCTTTAAAGTTGAAACTTTGTTGTCATTTTTCTCAAGAAACACCTTGAAAAATGTTGTAGTAAAATAGGCATAACTCTCTCTAAAAAATTCAATCTTTCATTCCAGGAATTGTGTTAGAACCTTAATACATAGGGTTTTACATAAATGTAAGCTAGAACATCTAGTTCTTTTCTAGTTATTTCATATTATCCAACTAATATGACGTGTGACTAGATTTGATGTAATTTTTTGTATTCAAATACTATTTATGTTGAATTAATAGGAAAGGAAGCAACAAATACTACCATACCAAATAAATAGAGGAGCTAAGGATTTCTTGGAAAAATTATCATAAATCAAGGAGTTCTTATAAGTTTACTACATTTTTGTTAAAGTTAATCACATGAATAAGTTTTAATATTTTTATATTTTTATTTTTGATTTGGAAAAGATTCAAATGATACCTTTCATGCCTAAAAATAATAGAAAAAAGGTTTAACACCATGATTTAGAAATTTTTCTAGGAGGTTAAAAATAAAGCTTAAAAATCTAGACTTTAATCTTCATCTTGAGAGAGTTTTTAAGCTATGCAATTTATGTATATGATATGTATATGTGTTTATATGTGTTAGATAATTGTTTCCATGGATTGAAACCAAAAGTAGAAAGTAAGTATGCTTAATCTTGTTATATTTTGTTCTTATATTTTGGTATGGGCCTTGTTGTGTTCAAAGTAGCATAACTCTTTTCATACTTACTGAAATAGATTGATTGTAGTTGGAGATTTTAGATAACATATACGAGTGTAACATATCCAATGATGAACAGAAAATACCTTTTAGTTTGGTCTCGATGATGCTTTAAATTTGAAACTTTGTTGTCGTTTTTCTCTAGAAACACCTTGAAAAATGTTGTAGTAAAATGGGCATAACTCTGTCTAAAAAAATTCAAAATTTCATTCCAGAAATTGTGTTAGAACCTTACATTGTGTTTTATAGAAATGTATGCTAGAACATATAGTTCTTTTCCAGTTGTTTCAGATTGACCAACTAATGTGATGTGTGACTAGATTTAATGGTATATTGTGTATTCAAATACTAATGATGTTGAATTGATAGGTGAGGAAGCGAATAATACTACTATACTAAAAAAAGTAGATTTCATACTACTCTAATTACTTATATTGAGGTGAGTGAACTAACATATGAATTATGGAGTGAACTGACCTATGAATTATGGATTCTTATACTTTTACATGAAAATGTATAGTTAAATACTTGTATTGAGATGCTCATATAAAGATATTATGTTTATGGTCCATATGCATATGATTAAAAATGTTAAGTGAAGCAATCTAATTATATGGATTGTGGCAAGTCCTATGAGATATGGTGGTCTCATTTTAATTAGAGAATCCAAATTAAGGATTTGTATAATTGGGCTAAAAAGGGATGTGGTGGTCCCTATGAACCGTGTGGGTTAAATGGAATGCGTTTTGCCTAAGCTTGTGAGAGTACATAATCCTTACTGGTGCTATATGAGCTAAACGATTTATTAAATTTTGTTGTATGCATGGTGTGTGTGTAAGGTGATTCACTGAGCTTCTGCAGATTATACTACTGTAATATTTTATTTCAAGTATGCGTATCATTTGGAACTCACTGTCAAATTAAGACTTTAAACACTAGAGTGAAGGTTATGTAGTATGGGTTGAATATCAACAAAATTTGTGTAAATGTTGAACTACAAAACTTGCTTATGTAAAGTTATTTTGTACTTCATAAGTGATATGTAAATGTATGTTCATATTTTGTACTTAGTAAGTTGTATACAAAAGTAGTTTTATTTTCATATAAACATGCCTCTAGAGAGAAAAAAATGTGTGTTATTTTCTAATAGATAACAATTAAATTATTGTACATTGGAATTTATATGCATTATCAGGGTGATTTTAACTTAATTATGGCAAGGTGTCATAAGTTGGTATCAAAGCATAGTTATTAGGTTGGGGACATGGGTGTCATAGTCTAGATTGGCAGTGAACAATAGAGAGTGGGTTATTATAAGTCAGAATTTGACTAATAATATTAATGTTAAAACTTGTGTTATTGTATTTCGTTTAATTTATTTATTTTTTATTAAGTAATGGATCCACATGAGAAGCTTGATAGAACAGAGGGTGAGGAATCCCATATTCCAAATAACTAAGAAGGACAGAGGCCTATTTAAGTATAGGAACCAGAGGTGAAATAATAACCTATCGATGACGCGGGAAGAATATTATGTTCAGTGGAACAACTAGTGAAACAAGTGAGAAGTGGAGAACATGGTGAAGAAAAGGATAAATTACATAAGAGATTCATGAAGTTAAATCCTCCAACATTCAAGCATAAGGATGGATTAGAAATATGGAAACAGTAATTAAATTGATGGAAGTGCAAGATTTCCAAAAGATTTTGTTGGAAATATATAGGTTAGAGGAGGATGCAGTTGTAATACCCCGTAATTTTATGGCTTTTAATTATGAGAATAATTAAATGAAATTACTTTTAATTATGGGATTAATTAAATTAATTTGGGATAATTAATTAGAAATTAATTCGAATTTAAATAACTAGCAAGACGAGAGTTAGTATCGAATTATGATGATAATATTGAATATTACTGAGTGATTATGGTAATATGTGATTATTGAATTTATTAAAATTATCGTGAGTTGAAAATACGGTAGTTTCGGTAATTAAGTTGGGTTACGCGTGTCAGGACCCAATTTAATGGATTTAAAAGTAATTTATTTTTATGTCATCTGTATGATCATTCTGAATGCGCCAACGTGTCCGTAAGGGTCGAGATAGTCATAAAACACTAGCCGGGGGTTTAGTTTGGGTCCTGGGGCATTTTTAAGCCTAACTTGCAACCCGAGGGTGTATATTAGTCATTTCTATTTTTGGTTAATAGTAACCTATGAAAATTAGGTTTGCTATATAAGCAAACCCTTAAGGTTATTAGTTCCATTAACTGTTAAACACAAGAGAGAACAACGTGAGAATAAAGGAAGGGTTTCAAGAGAATCCAAGACTAAATAACCACCATACACCACCATCATCGCCGGATTTGTGACCGGAAAGAGAGGGAGGACCAACCATTATCATCATCAAAGGATCATAAACTTCTAATCAGAGGCAAGTGGTTTAACTTGCAATAATTCAGTGCATATATCATCCATGTTAGGTTAGAATTGGAGAATAACCTTGAATAATGATGATTGAATTGATTTGAAGAATTAAAATAGTAATCGGGGTAGGTTTTGCATGTAGTTTAACTTCTGGGAATATAGCAGCCACGAAATTATGATCCATGTATAGAGAATTATGAATTTGTAACGAATTATATAGTGTTCTTGAAGAAAATAAGAGAACTAGTTTTTTTATGAAAATTATGTGAATTGATCCAAGAAATTGATTTCCCCTTTTGATTTGATGATTCTAAACCATTGGAAATTATGTATTTATGTTGGTATGATGTTAGGCGTAGATAACTAGGAGTTTGGGACATTATAGTAGAGGATTCGAAGGGTAAGTTTGATGAAACCCGTAGGCAAAATTATACAAATTCACAATACCTGTTTGATCGACCCATGAATGTCGATCGATCAACTGGATCGATCGATCGACCCTTTTCATCGATCGATCGAATCCTTCTGATTTTTGTAGATTATTTTCCCGTTAAGGTTTGGCAAATCCCAAGCTTGTAAGAACTTTTAGAATATTTAATAGAATATTGGGGGACTTGTTTAAGGTCAGTAGGGTTGTAGTTAATGCCCGGAATATGTTATACATTATAGGATTGGATGGAATACTTTCGAGTGCTTACCAAATGAGGTGCGATTAGAAGTTTCATAAAATTGGGATTTAAAGTGGACGGATGTTAATTTAATGTTAGGACCAGTAGAAGAGGGACTTTGAATTACTGAGATAACCTTAGAGACTAGTGGGTGACTTAGTAACCTTATGAGGTAGATTTTAGTATTCAGACTTATAACACGAGAGTTTTATCACTAAACATATTACGTGGAATATTCAGGATGACACTATGATACGTATGAGACTTAAGATATAAGGCTGGTGTATACCTATATAAATATGATGATTATCTAAGTTGTGTGATTACTTAGTATCTGGATTATTGTGTGTATGACATACCTACCATACTTGCTATCACGGGAGGTTAGTTTTTGGAAAAGGACCATTTTATCTTTTTGTGCCTTCGAGGGGATTTAGATTGGTACCTTAAGGACATAGGACTATGAATGAATTATTTGTGAGTTGATAAGTCAGTTGACCATGGGAGCATAGGTATGTGCATGACCCATGGGTATGTGAACTATGTTCGCCTCCAATATGTGTAAATTGTATTGATACAATTCCTGAATGATTTGAAATGCGTGATCCTTATGTACGTGATGTACCAGGATTCGATAGCAGAGTATGTGTACACCGTAGCTTAGCCTAGGGGTGCCATATATGTATATATGTACATAGAGTGATTTATACATGTACTTGTGACTGGTTCACTATTGCCTAGTTGATGTGAATAACTAGGATATTGAAATGGGTTAAAAATGTGAGAATGAATATAGCACCTGAGATATATAATTTGATTAACACAAATGTGAGATATAAGTATAACATATTTGGGTAATAAAAGTAGACACCCCATATTAGAATGTGAAAACAAGAGTTAATGCAGAATAGTTAGATAGTGGCATAACTAGGATGGGTTAAGGGTATACGTTAGGCGTGCACATTAGTTGAGAGGTAGAAACTCATGTGAGAGTAAGTAACTAACATGTATATAATATTTACTATTTAATGCAATTAAAAACTTGATGTTTTTAAACTGTTTTCACCTCGGGCTCTGACCCGTTTTCCTCCAAATTTATTTTGTTTTGTAAAAACATTTTAGGTTCCCAGCCACCAGGTCACCAAGCATAGAAGTTTCATTCTAAAGACATGTTGTTGCTGCTGTGGAAGCTATATGATCTCAGGATTAGATGACTCCACATTTATATTTAATTCCTTCAGAGTCATTCAGATCAGTTAGGGCATGTTGCCCATTCTTATTTAGAAGTTGTAGATACAGACTTTCATTATTTCAGATATTGGTTTATTTAATCAGACTCGTGTATTGGGACTTTATCTTTCTATGGTATTATTATTGGAGTGTTTACTCCAGACTCAGTTTATTTCTTTACGTTGGTTATTTATATGAGATTTATTATGCGATTGATGGATGATGATTTAATTAATTGGTTATTTGTTAATTTAATTATTAAAATTTGGCATCTCTCTATTTAAATATTAGGTGCCTAGTAATTAATTAAATGTTTTCGATAGTTATGCTAAGACTGTACCAACTTGATATAATGCAGTATATGATAGTGAATCTTATTTGCATTCGGGTGTGTTCGTGTACCGAACAATGCAGTATGTCAGGAAAGGGAAGTTGGGAGGACAGCGGGAGGTAAAGCTCAGTTGAGGTTATAGGGTATATTCAAGAATGATGAGTGTAGTTGAGGTCACCCCTATTATGGCACGAAAGGCCAGGATGGTAAAGACGGATAAGTGACAATAATTTCTCCACTAATTACATAGGAGCAGCTTGGGAGTGTTTTCTATGAAAAGCATTTTCTAATAATATATAGGACAGAGAAGGACCAATAGTTTATCATTTTGATATAAGGGAATAGAACAGTGGTAGAGTATGAAACTTTATTCATATTTTTATCTAGATTTCCCATGATTTAGTGAGGATATGGGAAAGTGAATGTAGCCGATTTATACTAGATTGGATGTAAACTTGAAAACCATGGATGCTAATATGAAGATCATAGATTATGTGGATTTGGTGAATAAAGTTATGGTGTCAAAAAATTCGAAGAAAGAAACGCAAGATGAACATTCAAATAAATCTAGACATGGTGGTACAAAATCATAAGGATGGGAGACAGGATCCTAAATTCAGTATGTAGCATGAAAGGGGATCTAAAGGTCAAGGATTTAGAAATACTATAAGTGCGTATGGAAGATTTCAGGATTGAGGTGGAAGGACTAGGATGAGTCAGCCAAAAAATGCATTTGTGTTGGGATCGAGGCCCATATTTTGTTATAGATGTGGTGGTGATGGGCATATATCTTGGCAGTACATAAAAGCTGAGACGACCCCTTTATGTTTTGATTGTCACTATCCAAGGCATATGTGGAAGAATTTTACGGTAACAGGAGCTACAACTTTAGTTGGGAGTGTGACGGTAGGAGGTTGGAGTTCTACACATAATGTACACATGGGAAGTAGAGGAGATAGATCTCAAAACTAAGGTCAAGGCAGATTTTTTGCACTAACATGATAAGATACGCAATCTACACCTAATATGGTGGCACGTACACTTCCCATTAATAAGAAAGATGCTTACATGTTGATAAATCCCCGATTTACACATTCTTTCATGTCTTTACATTATATGTTTCTTCTTAATAAACCATTATTGTTGTTAGATTCTGGTATAGCAATTGTTCCTCCATTAGGGGAACTAGTTTTAATTGATAGGGTGTGTAGGGAGTGCATGGTATGAGTAAGTGAAAAGTAGGTGTTAGTTAACTTATTACCTCTTGACATGCGTGATTTTGATGTGATACTAGTTATGGATTGGTTGGCCTCCAATCATAACTTTATAGACTTCTTTGGAATTGAGGTAGTGTTTAGTCTATCGGGTGAACCTGAATTTAAATTTATGGGGATTAAAATGTTACTCTAACATGTTTAATTTCTTCTATAAAATCATATAAACTGCTAAGGAAAGGATGTCAAAGTTATCTTAATCATTTAGTGAACACATTTCCAGAGGTAAAAAACTATCAGATATACATGTGGTTAATGAGTTTGCAGATGTCTTTCCAGAGGAACTTCAAGGATTATTACCGGACCGTGAGGTATAATTTGTGATTTTATTAGTACCAGGCACCGCACAGATATTTATTCCATCATATCGTATGGACACTTCATAATTAAAAGATCTAAAAACATAGATGCAAGATTTGTTTAACCATGGTTTTATATGGCCTAGTGTATCATCGTAGGGAGCCCCAGTATTTTTTATGAAGAAGAAAGATGGAACCATGAGACTGTGCATTGATTATCATCAGTTGAAATAGGTGATGATATGTAAAAACAATACCCACTACCCCGCATTGATGATTTATTTGATTAGTTGCGAGGAACCACGGTATTTTCCAAGATTGATTTGAGATCTGGATATCACCAGTTGCAAGTAAGAGACTGTGACATTTCTAAAACTACTTTAAGAGACTGTGACATTTCTAAAGATTTGGAGGCATTACTGATATGGTGTTAGTTGTGAAATTTTTATTGACCATTGGTGTTGAAAATACTTGTTTACTTAGGAAGACTTGAACTTAAGACAGAGGAGGTGGATAAAATTTATAAAAGATTATGATTGCACAATACATCAACACTCGACTAAGACTAATGTTGCGGGTGCTTTGAGTAGAAAGTCTTTAGGCAGAGTATCTTATATTTATTTCATTCAAATTGACCTACTGATAAAGTTAGATTTGATGGCTATGGAATTAAATTTAAATGATTCTTGAGGAATATTAGCACATTTTAATGTTAGCCTTATGTTGGTAGATTAGATACAACAATCACAGGCAAGAGATACAGAATTGGAGAAAGTTAGCGACAATATGAAAAGGGGTAAAGTAAATGAATTTTATATTCATGATGATGACATCATTATGTATGATAACTGTTTATATGTACATGGTGTGCCTAATTTAAGAAGAACAATTTTAATGGAAGCCCATTGTTCTTTATCTTCTATGCATCCAGTAGCAAGAAACTTTATAAAAATCTGAAATGATGTTATTGGAGGCCGGGAATGCAGCACGACATTGCAGGATTTATTGCTAGATGTATAGTTTGGTAAGAAGTGAAGACGGAGCATCCGAAGCCTAGTGGTTTACTACATTCCTTACCTATTCTTAAGTGGAAATGGGAATATGTTACCACAAATTTTGTTATAGGTTTACCAAAATCATCACGACATTTTCTTATTGTTGGAACTACTTAATCCATGAATAAATATGCCAAAATATATATGGATGAGATAATTAGATCGCATGGTGCATCTGTTTCTATTATTTCTAACTGAGATCTTAAGTTTACTTCTCACTTTTAGACTAGTTTGCAACAAGCTTTGGGGACTAAATTGAAATTTAGTAAAACTTTTCATCCTCAGACCAAGGGGTAATTAGAAAGAACAATCCAAACACTGGAAGATATGTTATGAATTTGTGTATTAGAGTTCAAAGGCAATTGGGATGGGCACTTGTCACTAATGGAGTTGCGCATGATAATAGTTATCATTCCAATATTGGTACGTATCCTTATAAAGGTTCGTATGGGAGAAAGTGTAGAACTCCGATATGTTGGACTAGAGTAGGGGAATGATAACTACTTCGGCCAAAAATTATGCAGCAGACTACTGAGAAAATAAATCTTATCTATAATGACTTAAAGGTGGAGCAAAGTAAACAGAAAAGTGAAATTACTTCAAGGCACATCCTTCCTAGGACTCAACGTGTGTAGTGTTAATCAGTTAAAATGGGTCGAGTATCATAAGAGTAATTCTTAGATCTCCTTTTTCAGAATTAACGCTTCAACATCAAAATCTCACGGATATATCTCCCTCAAATGAACTCTCGAGATTAGGGTACGTGTATCTCTCTTGTGTGTGAGGAGGTGAGTAAATGTAAGTAAGGTCAAACGTCTCACACACACATAAGAAAGAACAAACAATTAGATCGAAAAATGACCTCAAGAAAGAATGTTAATCACTATAGTGAGAACGTCGAGTTATTCACGACATTGACTTTCATTTTCCTGAACACCTAGGGGAAATATGGATGTTTATGGGTGAGGAGAAAATGAAATGAGATGGATAGTGTATGTTTGAGAAGAGTTTATTACACTTTGACAAACAAATGTCTTTATTTCTTGACTGCACTTTCTCTTTTTTTATTATACATTTTTTTAACTCTCAACACAGAAGACATTTTGCATTTGGGAAAACATTCTTTTTCTCAAAAATGAAAGATGATATGTGATGGTGTGGGTAAATATATGAGAATATGGAAGGGCATGGGAATGTAATGGGTGAAGTGAATTGGTGAAAATCTAGTGAACGGGCAAATTTCAAGACACGCATTTCTTACAACTCGAAAAAGATATCGTTCTCAGTGATCAAGCCAAAATTTTTATGAAAAATAATGAGATCATACAACGATTTAAAGTGCAGATCCAAAAGAAGTTGAATCAACTTGTGACTCGGAGATTGCGTAAAACTCTCTAAAAGGTGAAAGGTACGAATCTCACAAGTTAAAGTCTCTGTTAGCAATCCTTAAGGTTATCTTGAGAATTATAGTACTCTTCAACTCTAAACCGTATTGACATAATATGTGCGTAAATTTTGTTGAGTCTAGAAATTCATGGTGCAACATGCCTTGTTATGTATTACATAAGCTATTTAGAAAAAGATAAATCCTCTAGCTCGATTCCTAGACTTAAAAGAAGGATGATAGAATATTCACATCAATGAGTGAGATGAAAGAAACTGCACGAAAATTTTAAAAATCCGGTTCAAAAATAAAAAAAATTCAAAAGAGGCACGATTTTGATAAAACTCCCCACCCCCAAACAAAAAGGAACATCGTCCTCGATGTTAAGGAAAATGATTTTTAAATTGAGAGCATAAGGTAGGAAATAGATTACCACAATCAAGCACTATTCAAATGGGCAGATGAATCCAAGAAGAAATATGAATAAATGGTAAGATAACAAAAGTGTACAAGTCTATAAACATGTAAAGCACTGGGTGGTGTGAAACACCACCCCCAAACAGGATGAGACTCATACAAGAAATCACGGGCTGCCTCCCGGTAGTGCTAAGTTTAATGTCTTCAGCCAGACCGAAGGCAACTCACCCTAAAGATAAGATCTATGAAAGCACGGGCGACAGAAAAAAAGGTTGATGATAATCACCCACAAACAAGACTGAAGCGTCAGTCTAGTTGGATGAAAGCTAAAAGGGTCAATGCACTTGTATGGAAAAGTGCATCACAAGATGCAAAGCATAGGTGGACCATGGGTAGGTGGGTATTATGGCAATGGTGAAAAGGTATCGATCTGGGGCCTCATTGAGCCGGAAGGTGAGGGAAACAAGGGCCCTATAAGCATGATGCTCTAGTTGGATGGGGAGGCGAAATGGTTTGGAAAATTAAATGGGATGGGGATCATATAAATCACACGAACGTTATATGAATGGATGATGATAATTATCGCGCCATGACAGGCGAGGGAGCTGTCGCTGGAAAAAACAAACACCCCAAGAGAGGGGCGGGCATAGAGTAACAAGCTCGGTGTCACAAAAGTGGAGACTATCACCACATATACTCTCATGGATGGTGGAGGATGGTTTCAGGCGAGGATCTAAAAATGTAGATGGAAACATGAAATGTGTAAAATCAAGATCCAAACCAGGTAGTGGAGTAGAAAGGGTAATGGGTGGGTCGGGTGGGATAATTGATGGATCGGATGGGATTAATAGCGGAGGAAGATGATCCAACTCAAATGTAGGGGACACACACTCATGGGGAGGAGTAAAGGAATACTCACAAAGGAGAGTGGTGTCTAAAGATGGAGTGGTCCACTTCTTCACCAATGTGTCACCATTCGTAATGGTGAAAGGGTCTAACGAGGCATTAAGATCCGAGATATATGAATCAACATTAATATTAGACTCAAAGTGAGCTAAACATCTCTAGAGAGATTCAATCTCGGTGCAGTGGGGGGTACTCGTAGCCATAGCTAACCTAAAAGATATGGGCATGTCAGAGACATATGCAATTGGGGTATAAGGTAAAAGCTCAGGCATATTTTTGGATATAACAGGTGGGGGAACCTCATATATGGGTTCTTTTGGATTATTAGGGTATGGATCAGTCTCACATGCTAAGGATAACTAAACACAATTGTGAACTTGGGGCTCGGACCATGGAATGGTCTTCACTTCTATATTCTCGAGGTGGTAAGGTTGGTCACACTCAAAATTGATGGCACAAGACGACGCATCATCACTCCACGTGGGGGAAACAACGGGTTGACTTCAGGGAAAATCAGACTCGTACGCACACTCAAATTCATTTAATTTATGTTCAAGCCGTTGGAGGGCTGCATTTTGAATTTTAGTGGCTTGCACTTGCTCGAGTATGAACTTTTGCAAGAGTGCCTCGAGAGCGGAGGTGGATGATGGGGGTGAAGTGTCAGTGGGTGGCAAAAAATTAGTAGATGGGTGAGGTGGAAAAAACTCGCTAGTATTATGAATGTCCGGAGAATACTCAGATAAAGTGTGGGGCGCGAGGTCAAGTTCATCATATACGAAAGGAGCGCCTTCATGATGGACAAATGGGTGATAATCGTTGGGTGCGTAGTGAGGGAACTGATCGGGATGGGGTGCACTTGAATGCCATGATGACTGGTGGAACTCGTGAGGATCTGCAACAAAATTTTGGGATTCATATTGCATGGAAGGGTGATTAGGCCTCCATGAATTGCTGGGGTATTCATACCCCTCGACATTAGATTTGTCGTGACAATATGCTGAGGGCGGTTTAGAAATAGTGTCATATGGATACACATGTTCCATGGTGGGTTCAGATGGAGAGAAAATAAATGGACACTCATGGGACAAGTGATCGACAAGAAAGCAGTGTGTGCACGGTGAAGCATGGGATGTGTTGACACTCAGCACCGGAGGCGGTGAAAGATGAGATGTGTTCATGGACGATACATGAGTATCAACAATGGGTGTTTAAGAGTTAAAGCCATGAATTAATGAATGGAGGCTCGATTCAGGCTCAACATCAAACAAACTTCGACAGAATGGTAAATGGCCAAAGTATTCCCGTAAAGGACGTTCTTCGGCCATGACGAGAGGAATATTTTTGGATATTTTAAATATTTTTCAAAAGAAAAAGAAAATCTTTTTGTGATTTTTGAAAATAAGAAAGGAAAATATTTTGGCATTTTAAATATAGAAAAAAAGAATCTTTTCGGAATTTTTGGAAATATTAAAAAAAAAGAAAAAAATTTTGGATTTTTTTTGGAAAAGGGAAGAAAATGAACTATTTATTTGGACGGACTAATTAAAATTTAGTACCGAATGAATTGAATTGGACACATATGAGTGAAGGAAAAATCCTAATGAGTACGTAGCCAATTATTATCTTCCAAATTAGTGAGATGGGTAGTCAAATTTTAATTAAGTCCGCGGGTGACAAAAATCATGGAATTTATCTTTGTGATCGCCTATTGTAAAAATGTGTTCTACGAGGCAAATTAGTTGATTGATTTTAAATTTAATGACAACTAGGATAGCACATAATGGATAAGCGAGTGAGTCGAGTGATGAAATACCTTCTCGTTTCAATGACCGGGTCCAAGTCTTAGGTAAATTAATTCATCAAACCATTCAATTTAAGTACGATGCAGAAATTAAAAGCACAGAGGAGCAATTAATCACACAAAAATGAACTCGCTTGCAGGAGATTCGCGAGGGATAAAAAAATATACCTCCCACGGTTTTTACACACGTGGGGTGAAGAATGAGTTGAGTCGACCGGGGGGAGATCTCGCCCCTCTCAGTCATCCCTGGGTGTCCTACCGACCCAAAGTAGAGAGGCTTCTAAATCCTCATCTTTGGACGCCCTCTCTCTACCTTGTCCGGTTTCCCTTTTCGATTTTTTTTATGGAATAATTACTACAAAAATAATATGGTGTCAAAATGAACCCAAATAAATACAAAGCTTAAAAAATCCTATACAACAAGTCTAAGGAGGAGGGAGGAGGAATAATGATTACAACTAAAAAATTAAAAATTACAAGTCTTCAATTTGTCTCCACGTTAAGAAAGCGGCAACGACGCCATTTGATAAGTAGATTTTTTTCTTGTATGTCGTTGTTATTCAAAAGACAATATTAAAATCCCTTGAGTACCTACAAAACTTGTCTAAAATAACTCATATTGTGGTAAGTACGGGTATCAATCCAACTTTCAAGGTGAAACAACTAATTTGAATACTTGCACTTTTAAATTTGTTATATATATATATATATATATATATATATATATATATATATATATATATATATATATATATATTTTAAAACAATTTCAAGAAAAATTTATACTACTAATTATGAACTAAAATTAAAACTACACTAATAAAGACTAAAATAAGAAATGAGTGAAGTAAATAAGAATGAGAACTAAGAAGGGAGGAGAATCCACTTCAATGTTTTAATTATTTATTTAAATTAAGTAACTTATAATTTTAGAATATTCCAAGATTTATTTAAAGTACAAATCGACTCTCATCGTAAATGTAATTTAAATAAGATCTTTCTTAGAAAATTAATCTTAGACTTTCACAAAACTCTTAAAAATTCGAATAAAACTTTTCTAATAAACTACCTGCTAAGGATCATTTATTAAAATCATTTTAAGTCTTTACAATTTAGTTTTAAAGTTAGAAACTATTAAAATATCATTTAATTTAAGAAAAGCCTATCTCTAGTTTGATTTTTAAGAAAATGATATAATAATTTCGAGTTCTTTCTTAATGATAAGATCACCCCATCTCTCAAGGGAGGGGAATTTTTCGATTCATTAAAAATACATCACCTTCTCTCGATGTATGACTAGAACCGAATGGTTTCTCTCGAAATCCACTTTGAAATGTAAAAGTCCAATATTCATTTTCAAAGGAACATAACAAAATTAGAAATTAAAAAACTAAATTAAATAAATGAAGAATGTAGAAGTTTCATCTGTCCCCTTGAAATGGGGTATTCAGCCTCTCATTATGGTATTATTAAATATAAAATATATTAATTCATAAATGCTAAAAATTATGAAATGACTAAAGAACGAAAAATAATGTGCAATCGAGTGTGATAAATGTGAGAATGTCAAGAGATGGGATTACACCTCATTATCAATTATTTTAATTTTTCAATTTGTTAATTTGAAATATTTCGAGATAATATTAAATCGATAATCTAACTCTCGTTAAAATTATAAATTTAATAATATCTTTTTCAGAAAACTAATTTAAAAATGTCACACGATGAAAAATTAAGAACCATACTATTTTCAAGAAAATTACCCGCTAGGATCAATTTAACGAACACAATATCAATCCTCAAATTTCAATACTGAATTAATATTCAAATATCGGAAAAATCTATCACTTCTTCGATTCCTAAATTCAAACATTAATTTGTTTAATTAACTTACTAACTCTCGTTACATAAATTAATTGGTGACAATTAAAATATATTTTCCTAGAATTATAGCATTAATGAAATTGATTAATTAAACTAACATCGGCCGCAGTGCATTCCCCCACTTGAACGGGGTGTGCAGCCAAACATTCTCATGTGTGCATAAAAAACTATCAATAACATGTCAGTAAGGATATAAATTGAAAAGATAAGGAAGAAATATGATACGCAATTTTTTTTCACAAATATGCCTTGAAATGCCCCTTGACTCGCGTCCAACTTCTTCACAATTTTCAGCACTTGATTAAAAAATAAAAATAAAAACTAAACCTAAAATTTATTCTACTGCTACACAATTTTTTTTGTATTTTTTTCGAAATTTTTTCATATACCTACTATGTACAAAATATACACATTATTTTCTCTTGTTTCTCTCTCTCGGCTGTGTGCCTCTCTGCATATGTGCTCCCCCCCCCCCCCCCCACCCACCCCACCCCTCTTTAAATTGAAGAGATGGTATTGTTAATGGGGTTGGCCAGATTGAGTGGATGGGTGAGTTGGATTGGTGGGACTTTTGCAGATTTTGGGGGAATGGTTTTTCGCTTTTGGGAATAAAGAAGTGGGTTAAAGACATGTGGGGTAAAGGGTTTAATGTCTTTATGGTTTTGGTCTTTGTTTAGAATCTTGAGTTGGCAGGTCATTTTTTTTATTCATTTGGTTTTAGTTTGTTCCTATTATTTTTAAGGAGAGAACAAAAATGAGTTGGGTTTTGTGGATTCTCGATTTGAAAGCTGGTTCGGGTTAAAGGTGTTGACGGTTCGAGTTTGTTGTCGGAGTTGGATCTCGACTTAGGGTCAGGTGGTAGAGGGTAGGTTTCGAGTTGATAGGTGGGTCTTGTGGTTGTTGGGTTTAAGGTGTTATAGGTATAATGGATGAGAGGGGATAAAGGAGATGGGTTTATGGTGGTGTTTGGTTGGTAGGTGTGAGTTTGTTAATGGAGATGTTGGTTGAAATAGGTTTTGGTTATGGTATGAAGATGGTGGTGGTTGTTAATGGTGGGTCTTGGGAGTTTAGGAGAGAGAATCATGGGTGTTGGTGTAGTAAGAAGATGTAGTGGGTGTTTGGGTGTGGATGGTTGTAGGAAGTTAGTGTGAGGGTGAGGGAAGTGTTAGTGTGTAGTGTAGTGTATGGGAGTGTATGGTATTAGGGTGAGTGATTATTTGGGTGTATTGTGACACCCCGCCTAATAAAATATCATGCGATCAATCCTATACCAAATTAAAATAGGAGCCTCATATGGTTCCTTTTTAGCATCACTGTCAAAAACCAATTTAATTACTAATAACCTATTAGGCTGCCGTCAAAATTTTATTTAACTAATCTTTTTAATCAAACCATTTATACAGTTTATATTACTAGAACTGAAATGAAATAAAATAACCGAACACTCGGTTTAACATAATACAACCAAATCGAATGCCGCACTAAAAGGCAGTAAAAGTATAAATGATTACAATTGGGCTTTTTGCCCGAGTATTACAACAATACTTCGTATCTAGATCACAAGAATATAAGCATCTAAATATAAACCTGCATGCATCCACAGCTACTGCAGCAGCGTCTGACTCTAAGGAATCATCATCCAGGCATCCCTGTGTCTAGACACCTATATATAAACATATATAGCAAAATAGGGAAAAATATATAAACGGGTCAGAGCCCGAGTTGTGAAAATATTTTGCAAGTGCATAAATGCTATATTTTCAAAATATGATTTATCCCATATTTAAATTGGTATCGCACTCCCATGAGATACCCCTCACCCCTCTTCTAATAGTGCACACCTATCGCATCCCTATAGATAATCTAGTTAAGCTACCCTGCCTAACTAAACTCGTTCCACCCAATCCCTAAAAATCCTAATTAACCCAAGTACTAATGGATAAACTTCTCCCCATTCCCAACACTGCGTTACGTTTGTGCGTTGGGTGTCTCGCGAAGTGAAATTCAAACAAGGAACCCCCCGATATACTACTACCTAGCAATGTAGATCGTCAAGATCAATTAGGCCCTCAGTACATAGCGTATATGTACTCATATAAATATATACATATAATACTCATTTTAATATACAAATCATAATTTAAGTCCAGATAAAATCTCCCGGAATGAGAATAAATCCTTATTCATTTATATCTTTACACTAGTTAAAGATATATGATATATTTCCCTCATATACAGGGAATATACTACACACAACAAGTATAATCACCATCACACCGAGCTATAACTCAAGGATGCAGTCTCTCAATGCTATCATCTTCCAGGGAATTTGATAAGCACCCAAAACTGTACAATTTATACCTCAAATAGACGTACTTTAGTTGCTAATTCTCGACAATATGGGTCTTATGTGCTTAAATATTAATTATGCAGGCTTAATTACAGTTGCGGTGTCAAAAGCTATATTTCGGAGCAATTTGCAGTTAAAATGGAGCTAATTACCAACTCCGTAACCTTATCCCGTAACCCTAGCCTATCCTAAACGTACCACGAACCCCGTGTGTGTCTAATTTTCCCTTTTATTATTTTTTAGTTTGAGTCATTCTTATTTTTAGGATTTATTTTAGTTTTATTTAGAATTTCTAGGATTTATTTTCCAATTTTTATATTTCTTTTTATTTAGTATTTTGATTTTTATTCTATTAGTTTTTAGTTTTAGTTTTATTTTATTTTATTAGGATTAGAATTTTTAGGATTTCATGTATTTTAGTTTATTTTAATTTCACATTTTCTTTTTAGGATTTTAGTTTTAGTTTAATAGATTTCTAGTTTTAATTTTTATTTTCATTTCTTTTTAGTTTTATTTGGGTCTTTATTTTATCATTAGAAGTAGGATTTTTATTTTCATTTTTTTAGAATTTAATTTTTTATTAGTTAGTTTTATTTTATTAGGGTCTAAATTAAACACACACACACCCTAAAACCTACACAACTACCATACACACAAACACCTCTTATCCTAAACCCTCACCCTCACCAAACTTTTTACACCCTCATAAACTCTATCTACCCCCACTTCATCCTCCCCACTCAACCAACACCTACTTTCTCACTCCTCCTCCATTAACCAAATACCCACCACAAACCCAAACCTTCTCTCTCTTCTTCCATCACCATCCACATCCCCATCTTGACCTCCTATACCCGTGACCTCAGCATCCCCCTACCCGCCGGAACCCAAACCGTCGCCCCCTTCTACTCACTTCAACCCGGCAGCGCTCCATGCCTTCTCCGGCGCTACCTACTCCAGTGCTCCATGCCTTCTCCGGAAGCGCTCCATGGAAAATTTATCATAAATCAAGGAGTTCTTATAAGGTTATTATATTGTTATTAAAGTTGATCACATGAATAAGTTTTAATATTTGTATAGTTTTATTTCTAATTTGGAAAAGATCTAAATGAGACCTTTCAGGCCTAAAAAGAAAAGAACAAAGGTCTAACACCATGATTAAGAAATTGTGATAGGAGGGTAAAAGTAAAGCTTAAAAACCTAGACTTTAATATTCATCTTGACAGAGGTTTTAAGCTATGCAATTTATGTATATGATGTGTATATGTGTTAGATAATTCTTTCCTAGGATTGAAGCCAAAAAAATAATGTAAGTATGCTTAATCTTGTTATATTATGTTCTTACATTTTGGTATGGACCGTGTTATGTTCAAAGTAGCATAACTCTTTTGGTACTTACTAAAATCGATTGATTCTTGTGGGATATTTTAGATAACATATATAGTATAACATAGCCGAAAATGAGAAGAAAATACCTTTTAGTTTGGCCTGGGTGATGCTTTAAAGGTTAAACTTTGTTGTCATTTTTCTTCAGAAACACCTTGAAAAATGTTGTAGTAAAATGGGCATAACTCTCTCTAGAAAATTAAAAAATTTATTTCGGGCATTGTGTTAGAATCGTAATACATAGGATTTTACATAAATGTAAGCTAGAACATCTAGTTATTTTCCAGTTATTTCATTTTGTCCAACTAATAAAATGTGTAACTAGATTTGATGCTATTTTTTGTATTCAAATACTATTGATGTTGAATTAATAGGCGAGGAAGCGAAAAATACTACAATACCAAAGAAATAGATTACATACTACTCTAATTACCTACTTTGAGGTTAGTGACCTGCCTTATGAATTGTGATTTCTTATACTTTTATATGAAAATGTATAGTTAAATACCCGTGTTGAGATGCTCGTGTAAAGATATTGTGTTTATGGTTTATATGCATATGATTAAAAATGTTAAGTGAAGCTATATAATTATATGGATTGTAGAAGGTCCTACGAAATGTGGTGGTCTCACTTTAATAAGATAATCCAAATTAAGGTTTTGTGCACTCGGACTAGAAAAGGGATGTGGTGGTCCCAATGAAGCGTGGTGGGTTAATGGGACTACGGAGGGTCCAACCTTGCGAGAGAACACAATTTCTACTCGTATTATATGATTTAAATAGTTTCTTAAATTTTGTTATATGTGTTGAGCATGTTTGTAAGGTCATTCACTAAGCTTATATAGCTTACACTCCTACAATGTTTTTTTCAGTTGTGTTTATCGTTTGGAGGTCATTGTCAAGTTAGGACTTTAAAATTGGGAAGTGAAGGATATGTAGTATGGGTTGAATATAAACAAACTTTTTTTACAAGTCAAACTAAGAAACTTGTTTATATAAAGTTATTTTTGTAACAATCCCATTTTCCCCAAAAAGGTTGGTCGTATACAATACGTCGTAGATGGGACTTGTCTAACAATTCATACCATTCGCATCAAACCTTAAAACTGTAATTTTAAATTTAAATCATCCACGCATAATAAATGATATGAAGCACTGAACTGAACTCTGTAAGTCCCAAATCTCATAAATCATAAAACATCTCCCTAATATAACTGGAAATAATTGACTGAAATATATAAGTCTCGGGCTTATGCCCATGCAATACCTGAAATAAAAAAAACTGTAATAAAATAAAGAGTAGAAACCTATGCTATAATCAAGGAGCTAAATCCTCTACCAAGCAAGTGAAGCTGCAAGTCTAATAATTTGTCAACCATGTTGTTCCTATCTAGGATAACCTGGAAAATAATTTTGATAATTTGGATCAACGCCTTAAGGTTTCAAGAATTAACTTACAAATCCAATATATAATAATGCAATCAATTCACATTACATACGGCACATCAACCCTCACACGTATTTAGTATCTCACTCCTCGTCTAAGTATAATACTAAACACATTTCAAACCCAAGACCAAATATGTAATTCGGTCTCCATGCTAACATAACAATATTAAGTGCAACTAGACCACATGTAATAGAAAGGTGAATGTCTACTCATATGATTACAGTCCCAATGACTAATCCCATAATATTACCCCACAGAAATACAATTTCATCATATTATGTAATTTCCGTAGCATTGCATCCATTAATTATATATATATATATATATATATATATATATATATATATATATATAACATGAAGGTGTCTACCTTCGGTGTCCAGTTCGTACTCTAGCGATAAGTCCGGAGAGGTTCCTCACTAGACGGATGCAAGCAAAACACTCGTAAGTGGGGCGATCACTACACGGTACACCATCTCATGCCCTTACCAATGGCTATGCAGATGGATCCGGCTATCCCATTTTTCTCATCACGAAGTTGTGTCCCTGAACATATGATAAAAAATAATGATATACACTATGCCTAACCCATCTTAGTCGACACGTGGTACACGATCTGACGATGAACGTGACCCCAACCGATAGGCCTTCTATAAACACATGTATGTCCACACAAATAATAAGTATGTACATATATTGCACAATATGTATAGGTAATTATCCTCATAACGACTGCAACTTGATTTCATAAATCTCAAAATATAAATCCTTGTCTTGAATATTAATACTCTAGTTAATTATTAAATTCTCAATTCATTAGATAACGAGACAAATCCATTTTTAATTAAATATCCCTTCATTTGGACAACCTACCAAATACTCGCTTGGACTTGTAAAAAACCTCCAACGTTCCCATGCTTTAACCCTGATCCAAGCCCCAGGAGCCGAATCAATTCGCTCTGGGCCGAATCGATTCACCCTGGGAGCCGAATCGATTCGCTTCTGGCACTAAGCCATATTTGTTAATTTTTAATATGGTTTTATTTCCAAAAATTACATAATCGTTCTTAGGGTTTTATACAATTCAATTTTAATAGCCATGACTTTATCATAATCGATAAAAACGTGTCTAAATGAGTCTATAAACGATCTACACATGATAGTCCCATATAATTCAAGTTATTGAATCATAAGTCACAAGTTGTCTAAACCCAATAAGTTCATAATTCACAGCTTAATATTTTCTGCACAGTAAGATCAATACATGATTCAAATTCAGTAGTATAATTCAATCCTATCACATGGATTCTAACCAAAATTTCTCCAATTATAAGATATCAATTTTGGTTTTGTCACCAAGGTCTTTAATTTTTGAGACATAATTAGCATCAATTAATTCTAAACAACCCTAGATCCAAATCCATTTATAAATCAATCTCCAATTAATTTTATAACCCGAAATTAGTATGAGAGGCATGCATATGAATCAAGAAACATATTATTTAAAGTTTTGAAAGAAAATTCTTGTCTTTAGAGATGATAGAAGCCTCCTCCCTTGAGCCTTTGTTCATCTCTTCTTCTCCAACTTTGGTGACTTCCTCCAGAGGGTGTCAAGCTGCTAGGTTAACATAGAAGTGGATGGAATGTGTAATTAAGTCGGTTGATTATCCCTTTAAAATCTATAATCCCGTATCTTCTCTTAATACCCAAATTCGGGCCCCCAAATAAGCAAGAATGGCACACGGATTTGTACAAAATCTCCCTTAAGAGTATACCAATTGCCTGGGCCCAACTTAAAAGGTTTAAAACACCTAAACGGGTTCCTAAATCACTCTGAAATGCACTCAAACAATGTTTACCACCAATTACACGTTTTGTTATACTAATATGTATAGTATTTTAGTACAAAATTATTACTTAGTATCTCCCACCCTATTGGGCATTCCGCTCATACCTATTTTCCAAAACCCACGGGTACTTCAGGTATGGACGTAAAAGCTTAAATCAGCAATGTTCTCGAGAGTTTCGATTATTGTTAGAGCTCTGATTACCGCTATCCCGTAGCGGAAATATTTGATATTTGGGATTTAACTGTGTATCAGTTGTACTATTTAAATTCGGACTTGAACTTGGAACTTTGGTTTGTAATAATATATGGTATTTTCTATTAATTATGGTTTAATGATATTTTAGCTGGACTCTTTTGCAAAATAATTAAATGAGATTTATTCAAATTAATGGAATGAAATTATTATTGAATAATTGGATAATAAATGGTTTTTCTTTAATATGACAATTTTTAATAAATATTTTCTGAAATAAATTAAAAATAATTTCCAATAAAATGGCTCCGGCAGAGTTGTGGGAATTGAAGACCCAGTTAGAAGATGTATCGATCAAAGGGTTTATACGGCCAAGTGTGTCTCCGTGGGGAGCACCAATATTATTTGCCAAGAAGAAAGATAGTTCTCTCCGACTTTGAATCGATTACAGACAACTGAACAAGGTAACTATAAAGAATAAGTATCCTATGCCACGGATTGATGACTTATTTGACCAACTTCGAGGAGCAAGCAGATTTTCAAAGAATGAACTTCGATCCGGTTACCATCAGTTACGAGTCAAGGAGGAAGATATTCCCATAACAACTTTCCGTACTCGATATGGTCATTACGTGTTCTTAGTTATGCCTTTTGGCCTAACGAATGCTCGAGCAGCTTTCATGGACCTTGTGAACCGTATCTACTATCCGTACTTAGATCAGTTTGTAGTTGTCTTTGTTGACGACATTCTGGTGTACTCATCCTCTGATGTCGATCACGAGGAGCATCATCGTACTACTCTTCAGGTGCTTAGAGAGAATTAGTTATTTACAAAATTCAGCAAGTGCGAGTTTTGGATGGATGAAGTCAGATTCCTCGGCCACGTGGTATCTGGATCAAGAATTTCGATCGACCCATCCAAGGTTGAAGCAGTTCTTGGTTAGGACAGGCCTAAGTCAGTTACTGAGGTAAGAAGTTTCCTCGGATTAGCCGATTATTGTCGGAGATTCATTTAGGACTTCTCCAAGATTGCCTTACCTCTTACTCAGCTGACACAAAAGGATGTTCGCTTCGTGTGGTCAGGTGAATGTGAAGCAGCCTTTTAGGAGTTGAAAGTTAGACTCACATCAGCACCAGTTCTCATTCTTCCCAAGCGAGGGAAAGGATATGCAGTGTATTGTGATGCTTCTAGATCAGGACTTGGCACGGTGCTCATGCAATTGGGTCAAGTACTTGCTTATGCATCCCAACAACTTAAGACGCATGAAAGAAACTACCCCACCCATGACTTGGAGTTAGCAGCTGTAGTGTTTTCTCTCAATATTTGGAGATACTATCCGTATGGTGAAAAATTCAAAGTATTCTCGGATTACAAGAGCCTCAAGTACATCTTCACTCAACGATACCTCAATTTGTGGTAACGGAGATGGATTGAACTCCTGGAAGATTATGGCTTTACCTTAGAGTATCATCCCGAAAAGGCCAACGTAGTGGCAAATGCTCTAAGAAAGAAGTCAAAACCTTCCTTAGCTGCAATGAAGTGCTATCAATGAAGGATGTACAGTAAACTACAAAATTTTGGATAGTATGCTCAAAGGAGAAGAGATAGGGCCTACTTATGGGGAATAATATCCAGGCCACTTACTCATCAGAAAGTCCTCGATGCTCAGTCACTCAACGAAGAGATTGTGCAGTTCAGGTATCGTATTCGGGTCAGTGGTGAGTTTGATACTCTCACGATGGACAAGGATGGTGGCGTACGTCATAAGGGCAGGTTGATTGTTCCGTCCATTAGAGAACTACGAGAAGAGGTTTTGGCATAATTTCACCTGTCCTGGTTTAGTATACAACCCGGGGCAACAAAGATGTATAAGGACCTTTATAGGGATTTCTGGTTGTCCGGTATGAAGAGAGATGTGGTTGAATTTGTTGCAAGGTGCTATACTTGTCAACAGGTCAAAGTTGAGCACAAGAAACCAGAAGGGTTTCTACAACCACTCCCTATAACCGAGTGGAAATGGGCACATATCACGATGGACTTCGTTACTGCTCTACTTCGATCTGAACGGGGTCATGACGAAGTTTGGGTTATTGTAGACCGTCTCACTAAGTTAGCTCATTTCCTCCCGATGAAAGGTACATATATTATAGCCAAGTTATCAAGGTTGTACATTCGAGAGATAATTCGACTTCATGGAATCCCTCTGACGATTGTTTCAGATAGATATCCACGATTTGTTTCTCAATTCTAGAAAAAGATTCAGCAAGAGTTGGGTACATAACTAAATTTGAGTACGGCATATCATCTAGAGACAGATGGACAATCGGAACGTACGATTCTGACTTTAGAAGACTTGTTGAGAGCCCGTGCGCTGATTTTCAAGGAAGTTGGGATGAGAATTTACATCTAGCAGAGTTCTCCTATAACAATAGTTACCAGGCCAGATTGAGATGGCTCCGTTTGAAGCTTTATATGGCAGGCCATGCCGTTCTCCCGTATATTGGGAAAAAGTTGACGAGAAGCACCTCACCAGTTCTGATATGATTTAGGAGATGATGGATAAGGTTCAGTTGATTCGACAAAGACTTGTCACGGCTCAGGATAGACAAAAGAATTATGCCGATAATCGACATATACCTTTGGAGTTTTTGGTAGGTGACCATGTGTTGTGGAAAGTTCGGGCACGGACCGAAAGACAAAGATTTGGGTAGAAGGGTAAACTCGCTCCACGTATTATTGGTCCTTTTGAGATTCTGGAACGAATTGGGAACGTCTCCTATCGTTTAGAATTACCTCCGCAGTTAGCTCGTATTCATAATGTATTCCATGTTTCGATGCTGAAGAAGTATATTCACAATCCACGACATGTCATCAACTGTAATAACAGTGAGCTGGAAGAAGATATCACTTTCTTGATACGACATATATCCATCTTGGACCGTGAGGACATGGTCCTGCATAATAAGGTCATCCCGTTGGTAAAGGTTCTTTGGGAATCACATGGTGTTGAAGGAGCAACTTGGGAATGAGAAGATAAAATGCGAGCAGAACATCCTCATCTTTTCGAAAATTCGGTTTTGATTTCGGGGATAAAATCTAATGTAATACCCGCCCCTTTTATTTTGTACTCATCATCCTGTGGTAATCGAATTATTCGATAATATTAATTCGTTGTGCTTTATTTTTACGTTGCACAAGTTTGTATGATTATTTATTCGTATTCTCCGTATTATTCAAAAACTATTAGAATTGTCTGAATGAATATTGTTTAGATGTAACATAAGTTGTAGAATTATGACATGAATAGTACCGACGCGTAAACTGCAACTTGTGCGATTTTAGTAGGATGTTTTATTGGGGTTAAAAATAATCTGATCACATTTATGGGTTGTTAAAAATAGTCCTAAGAGTGCCATGGGGTCAAAAGTAAAAAAATGAATAAATAAATAAAATATTATTATTTTCGTCAAAAAATAAAATTGCTCAGAAAATTCTGAAAAATTCCATATTGACTTAAAATTTAATTTTGAGCAACTTTCTCTTCTTAGACGTCTCCAGAAAACGTCATTTAGACCTATTTTAGAGCTACTTTCAGTTGTAAAAATGGTAAAAATATTAATAATAATAACAAAATTTGGTTGGCATGTATCCAACAACTCTTCCTTATTTTATGCCTTTTTTACTACTTTATTTCTAATTATTTTTTGGGTTGTCTCACTCCTTTAAGACCGTGGTTGAAGAGATTATGACTTATTGTATGTGTGGGAGGGGAGGGGGAATGTATCACATGGGCTTGTTGGTTTTTGTTAGTTAGAAATGAATTATTAAAGAGGGGGGGGGGGGGGGGGGGGGTAACCTTAGACTTCATTATTCATTTTCCATCAGATTTCTCCACTTTTCTCTCACTCCTTTGAGCTCCTCAAACCTTAGAGTTCTGTCCAAAAACGTAGCTAAACTTCACACCCCTCAAATACCCACCAAACCACCATTAAAGAAGCCTCAAAACATCTCAAAATAACCATTTAAGGAGTATATAACTTGAGGAAGTTTTGGGAGCTAGTATTTTTGAGCTTGTAGTTGGAGTTCTTGGAGCAAGTTTGGTCTTCTTTCTTATTGATTATCATCCAACTATATTATCCAAGTAGGGTTCTCCTCTAAACTCTTTTTTTCTTTTAAACTTAAAATCATGTGTAGAAGTAGATAATTTCATGCTAAAATGATGAAGTATTTTGCCTATTTTTCTTTGTTGAAAATTATTATTCATGCTAGAAACTTGTCTTGAAATTGAAATAATTATATTTAATGTTATTAAGTTTCTAATGGGAAATCGTGGCATGAAATCTTGTGAAATTAAGTAGGATGAAAGACTACACAATTATGAGCATATTAGTGGCATATTAAGGGATTTCTTAGGTAGAAATCCATGTGTTCATGTTGAAAGATGATTTAAAATGACTTGAAGAATATTTCATGTTGCTAAAGTTATTTTAATGATCATTCATGGCTTCAAAATTGAAGGATAAAGTTAGTAATGAAATACTACATAAACCTGACATGAATAGTGGCATATTAAGGGATTTCTTATGCAGAAATTCGTGTACCGTAAATATTATGTTGTAGTCATTGGTAGACTTAATTTTTAACATGACTAAAGTATGAATATGTTTGTTTTAACATGTTTTAAGGAAATTACAAAATGCAGCCCCTGAATTGTTAAATTCACAACTTGGTATTAAGGCATAAACATGATTAGAACACCCATTTAATTTAAAATAAAGTATATTTATGAAATATGAAATTAATTACGAAATAAATGTTGGAAATAATCCGAAATACACTTTGAGAAGTTATAAATTGGTTTTTGGTGAAATTAGTGTATTTAAACCCATTTAAAATGATAACATTTGTGTAAAACAAATAGTAGTGGCATTGTCGTAAATACAATGAATAGTATGCTGTCAATAATTTATTTTACAATTAAATGTATTAAATGAGTTTGATAAAAAGATATTAATGACACATTTTTACTAAATAAAAAAAAAGAGTTTCATAGAAATAATATTTGAAGACGGCGTGGCATTTATGGCCTCCTTGTCCGAGTTTAATTAAAGAAATTAAGAAAGTGATAAATAATAAAATGTGACACAAGTGAAAGTGAAAAGAATAATGAACTTGGAAAATGATGAGAATAATGAAATATATGAAATGTGATAAATGTGAAATACGTGAAAAATATAAGAAAGGATACTTAGATGATGCCAAGAATTAAGCAGGGCATGACGTCCCCAGTGGTGAAAGACCCCAAAGCCTGTACCGAAGAACATATGGCAACTGGAGATCGATGGTGCAGAGCCCGTTAAGTCCAGGACCGATGGCTAGACTCTAAGGCAAAGATTGATAAATCTTGCGATTAATAATTAAGAATGAGAATATTCTTAAGTTAAAGGCACTTAAGTCAACGAATTATTAAGGACTAATGTTCAATTAATTAAGTCTCTGGCACGAGACATGAAATGGCTTAAGTGTGAGTTTGGGCACCTATTGGGCATTCCGCTCATACCTATTTTCCAAAACCCACAGGTACTTCAGGTATGGACGCAAAAGTTTATATCGATAATGTTCCCGAGAGTTCCGGTTGTTGTTAGAGCTCTGGTTACCGCTATCCCGTAGCGGAAATATTTGATATTTGGGATTTAACTTTGTATCAGCTGTACTATTTAAATTCGGGCTTGAACTTGGAACTTTGGTTTGTAATAATATAGGGTAGTTTCTATTAATTGTGGTTTAATGATATTTTAGCTGGACTCTTTGGCAAAATAATTAAATGAGATTTATTCAAATTAATGGAATGAAATTATTGTTGAATAATTGGATAATAAATGGTTTTTCTTTAATATGACAATTTTTAATAAACATTTTCTGAAATAAATTAAAAGTAATTTCCCCTCCCCCCTTGACCCTTGGACTTGGATGTGAGTTAAGACCGACATTTACTCTAAATCCGGTTCGGGGCGTCACATTACTAATGTGCTTGAAAGCTTTGGTGAAACAAATAATAATATGTTAAGTAAACATAAAACATGTGGACAACTTTGCATGTCACCTATTTTATTTTAATGGGTGAGGAAAATAAGAAATGATTTAAAAGTACAAGATAAAGACTTGATTTTAAAACCCCATCATAATTGTTGCAATTAGTTGTTTGAGGTGTAATAATGTGAAATTTCAAATAAGATGTAAAGTATACATACTATTGTGGATAAATTTTAATAATTTTGTAATTTTCTACTTACATACAAACTTTGCAAATGGGCGATGTTAACTTTCAGTTAGGCGTTTGGTCAAATATTATAGGCAGATGTATGAAAAAAAGGATGCTTTTTTCCTTTACCCTAGTAATACAAATGCATGTTCTTTATCTTTAGTTATGATGTTGATGTTAAGAATTTGAGGTTGGTTTTTCATAAAATAAGCATATAGTTACGTAGTTCTGTACCAAGTCCCATACATGGTCGTTTACCTAAGTTAAAGAGCAACTCACAGTGGAGTGTTACGCAGACACATTGGAGTAAAATCACGATAGTCTACATCGGATGTAAAATTGTTATCTTGCCATCAGCATGGGTTATTCGCTACTATATATGTATATAGAGAGATATTTTCTAATTAGACATGTATATGTGATACAGTTAAATTTTCTAAATATGTATGCGAGGGAGTGTTAGGTTGGATATTTTTATCGAGGTTTTTTGTTCCTAGGATACATTGTATATATTTTCAAATTTTTTGGGTGAAAAATTCTCCTTTTTTAGCTATAACTTGTACTAATGGATTCTTGTTTTGTATTGGGTTGTTGGGACCACTGTGGATTTGTTTTGGGGGTCAGTTGGACTTGTATGAAGAAACCATAGGATTTTATTTCGTTACAAATTTTAAATCAAATGAAAAAATTAGGTGCAAAGACATAAAATGATAACTAAATGGCAAAGAGGAAGGCAAAAACACCTCATATTGGGCCACAGTAACTTGTGGGAGCTGAACGCGTCCTCAGCGAACTCTTGATCAATTGTTTTACAAAATCGCATGTTTTAGGCTTAAATAATAGGTGCTAAAGTGCCAAAACATAAAATAACAACCAAGTGGATGAAAGAATGCCAAAAGCTCCTCGCATGGGACCAAAAAACTTGTAGGAACTGAATGCTTCCTCACCGAACTCTTGGATTGGGAATTTGACAAAACGTTACAGGTTTTAGGATTGAAAAGTATATGTTAAAAGGTTAAAAATAAATTAACAATCAAATTGTCCTAAAAGAGGCACAAACGCCACGCATGAGATAAAATAAACATGTAGAATGTTATAGATGACACTACACCAAAATGGTCAAATTCGCACCTGATCGAGTGCGAAAAGTAGCGCGTGTAAAGATGCTAATCGTTGTTTTCGTTTCGCCTACTCAATACAAACAAACCTAAATTACGACTACACTTGGGGGGCAAGTCTAGCGGTAAGTCGGGTATCGAAAATCCACAGGGATGAGATGCTAGAATTTAGGTGATTTAATATTCTGAAATAAAAGTGTAAAAGGTGAATTACAAACTAAAAGAAAAGATGCATAAAGGGAAATGATTAATCTAGGCAAGGTATTGAAACTAGATTAAAACAGCGAGTAAAACTATAAGTTGCGTCGAATATCCCTCACCTGGGTTAATTTGTATAAAATGGTTACATGGGTCGACGAGTTATTATAAATGGGTCTCGTTTCGACAGTTAATTGAATCAAAGGTTGTCACGCCCCTAAATCCGCATAAAAGTCTAATATGATTTTGGCGTCAATAAATATCCCAGAAATTGCGCATGCAAGGTCGTAAGCACGAGACATACATGATATGCCCCTTCAAATCTCCTAGGCGCAATAACTTGTACAACGCACTCGAAATAGACCCGTAAACACTATCACCAAGCAAAGTAATGAGTTCAATTCAAACACAACCTAATTTAAATTACCTAGAAAGCATTGTAAAAACGCAGTAAATAAACGTAATAAATAAACGCGATAAATCTACATAGAAAGCAATAAATCAAAGCATGTAAACCTATTTATCAAAGCATGTAAATTATCTAGAAAGAGAGAAAATAAGGAAAACAAGTTATATTAATGGAGAGGGGAGATGAAAGTACCAATTACAAACCCTAAAGGGTGTCAATCCAAGAGGGAAAGAATAAGAACTCTCAAATCCCCAAAACACTAAACTATTCTAACCTAAAATCTATTCTAAAGCTTGATAGCTGATTATTACAACAAAAAACCTTTATAAAGTAAGTGGGAAAAGAAATAGAAAAGAAAAGAGAAAATAAAAGAAAAGGCAAAATATCTCCTGAAAACAGGGGATCAATAGATCTACCAAAATCGTCGATCGATCGATCAAGAAGAAAAAAATACACTGCAGAGAAGGATAGATCGATCTACTAAAATCATCGATCAATCGATCAAGCAGGTATCAGCACACTGCATTGCTATTTTGGTTGTTTGCCTTTCCCGTCCGCTGAAATCGCCGTAACTTCTTCGTTATGAATCGGAATTGCGCACCGTTTGTGGGCACGCGAAGGTTGCGAGGAGGAATACAACTTCCGTGTAGATGTTGGGGTAGGTGACCAAGCTGTGAAAAGACTAAAATGCCCTTGAACATGCGATCGCATACGGAAATCGAGCGGAATGCGTCTGAACTTCTCACTTAGCATCTAAATACCTATAAAAGCTCAATTAACCCCTACAAAACATGTTAACGTAGAAATATGAGGTTATGTGGTTAACGAGCATAAATATAGGGAATAAGATACCCGAGGGGGCTAAAATGCGTAGGTTCGAGGGATGAAATACGCAATATTTGCATATCATCAACACCCTTTAAGCGGCTAGCCTTGTCACCGTCATTGACCGTGATAAGGCCAAGACAAATGATTGTCACGGTTAATGACTGTGACAAGTCCATAACAAGTATAGTTGTCACGGACTTGTCACGGTCATTGACCGTGATAATCCTATAAAGTTGTCACGGTCAATGACCGTGACATGTCCATGACAATTCTGTCAGTAAAAAACCCTCCCTCTTCTTTTTTTCCCACCGATTATATTCCCTCCATTTATCTCTCTCTCTAGCGACTGCTCACTCTCTCTCTCTACAACTTTGGTATGTTTTCTCTCTCTATTTCTCCTCCATTTATGTATATGTGTATGTATATGTGCGTGTGTGTATATATGTGTGTGTAAATGTGTGTGTGTGGGGGGGGTGTATATATGAGTGTGGGGGGGGGGGAGGGGAGGGGGTGTGTGCGCGTGTGTGTGTGTGTGTGTGTTTGTGTGTGCATATGTGCATGTGTGTGTATATATGCGTATGGTGGGCAGCAACAGTGGGGGGGGGGGGGGGGAAGGGGTAGGGCAGGAGGTTAGGGGGGGGGGGGACAGGGGCGTATATATGCGTGTGTGTGTTTTTTTAATTAATTTTTTTTTTTGGGTTTATTAAATATTGCCCCTCATATTGTAGTGCCCTTGTAAAAGAATTGATTGATTTAATATTGATTGGTTGTTAATTGTTTTTGCAAATTAATAATTAGTGCCCCTTTCATATGCAAGTAGGATTGCCCCTCATTGTAAATTAGTAAATTAATAATTATATACTTTAATTGTTAGTTTAATTGATGAAAAGAATTAATTGAGTTGATGAATTAGAAGGAGTACGGGATACACATTTGTTGTTGCCATTGCGGTTGAATTATAGTGGATCGATGTTGTGTTAGTTAATTTTAAAAGTGGCATGACCACTGGATTATTGTCCATATGGGGGTGAGATTTTTCAACTTTTTTTTAAAATTACTTTGTATAACGAACAATATATATATATATATATATATATATATATATATATATATATATAGTATGATAATTAAAGGAAACATACTTGAAATTACATATAGTGCGCATAGATACTAGCCTTCTAGTTCTTATGCGTACGTATTCAATAGCTCTTAGACCCGTTCGAGAGTCATTACCCCTGTTATAAGATCTCTCGAATTGTCCCGTTTGGACAGTTTGGGACTGCATAATTTCTGTATAATAATATTCTTAGTGGCTTAAAGTTGTTACTTTTGGAGTAAGTTCTGCAGTCATATCCTAATGTTCTCTGGGTACATACTAGATTGACAAGTGTGACTATTATTTCAATTGATCAATTGAAATAACACACGCACTTGCTAATCTACGTCGTGTACTCGGAGAACTATGGGGATATGCTGCCGAATTTTTCTCAAATCGTAACAATGTGCATGAGATGTTAAGTATACTACAGAAAAATACGATCTTTAATGGGATAGGACCACTCACCCTTTAGAGGAGATGGAGGAAATGGAAATTTCTATTATAAATTGAATTTGAAATTAAAATTTAAAAATCGAATATAAATCAGACATAATTAAATGAAACATACTATAAATCTAAGTTTTGTTTATACTAATCCATGAATATATGCTTCTTACCTTTAATAGGTGATTAGTTGTGGTAGCTGTGATGGGATATCCGAAATACTAAGAGTGGATGGGTGAGACAAATAGAATTGGGGATATGTTTCGCAGAGGTGATAATGAATTTGTGAAATACGCAAAGATATGTCATAATGATGAAGAGTTTCCGTGTCCATGTACTAGGTGTAAGAATGGTAAGGTGTTTGAGTGGAAAACAGTTGAACTACATTTGTTAAGATCGGGTATGCAAGATAGTTATCGATTTTGGATTTTTCCCGGTGAATTAAAAGTTCCTTTTGTTCCCGAACAACCTTCACAACAACCTTCAACAAGTAGGGTAGATGTAGAAGGGGACGACGTAGATCATAATATGTTAGAGGATTTAGTTGATGATGCGTATGGAGTTTATGAAGTAGAGGAGAATGAGGTTACGGATGATGTACAAGGTTCAAGTGCTCGTGATAATATCACAATAAACCTTGACGATGACTACCAAAGTTTAAAATTCAGCCTGGATCCAAAGCTACGCGACTTCGTCTTGGAGCAGTTGAGGGAGCAACACAAGACGTGGAAGAAAAATATGACTCAGTACTTTGGGAAGATCGGAGAGTCCGTTATCCGAATGTGTGAATCCGTCCCGCCAAAGGAAACGATCTCATTAGCAGAGTAACAAAAGTTCATTGACAATGAGATCAGGGAGCGACAATTGACATCTCGCCAGTCGAGGAGGGAAAATCGGGCAAAAAAGACGGATATGCACTACTCCGGCCGAACGTCTTACATCGAGGTGGAGCATAGGATGATGGTAAGATTTAATTTTTCTATAACTAAAAAAAATATATTATTCTGCATTATTTTACTTTGCGGGGTCGATACTTATTTTACTTTATTTTATTTCAGGGTACAGGGAGTGGCCCTGGGGGTAGGCCACATTGGCTCGATACTTATGTGGCTATTCGAACGAAGAAGGGGAGTATAAGGAAGTGTCCCTGAGCGTCACAGCCACGATTGTAAGTAATCCAAAAGTTTATTTTTTATTAATTAGGTTATAATTTTTTTATTTACTTATTTTACTAATCATGTGCTTTTTGTCGTTTCAGGCAAAGCTTAAGGAAGTGCATGAGTCGCAGTCTGATGTCGATAAGTCATCTTTGTCCACAGACGCACTCAGCCAAGTCCTTGGTGCTGATCGCAAGGAGAGAACAAGGGGGTGAGCTCGTTGGTGGCCAAATCTAGGATCATCGGATACCTGGTTGGCTCGAACGTTGGACTCGCATGACGCGAAGCTATCCCATTTGGAGGCGATGGTCCAAGATATGTTCTCATTCATGAAGCGTTCATTGGGCGGAAACCATGAGGGGAAAGGGAAGGAGAAGGTGGCAGAGGAGGAGGTGCAGGATGATAAGGATGTGGACCTTGCTGCTTCATCGCCGACACGTGCGGATTTTGATGATCCACTCTCCTATTTAGCTCCCTTCGATCGACCAATATCGACACTTGGTTAGCCGAGCGTGTTTTTACTGGACATATTTGATGGCCAGTGGATAGGGCGGGGGTTGAGGGACCCGAATACCATCCAGGGTATGCCAGTTCATGGATGTTCGCTTCAAGACATCGAGTCCAAGGTGCTCGTCACGCATGTGATACCCAGGAAGGAGAACTCCCCCTTGTGATTGCGCGAATAGTGCGGCACGATATATATTATTGGGTGTATCAATTCGTATATCGTGTGGCCTACTCACCTCCTTAGAGCTAACCTTACCCCAGACATGTAGTGACATTATTTGAATTGGATTGTTTTAAGTTGTTACATTTGAATTATATTTGGATTACATCATGATGCATATTGTTTTGAGTGTATATTTGCAATATCTCTATTTTATTTCGATATATGATGTTTAAACAGGTACAACGTTGCTATAACAGGTACAAATATACTGCTCGGCAGTGGCAGTGGCCATACTGCCCAGCAGATTTTTTTTTCAACTCTGCCCAGAATTATCACAATCATTAATTGTGACAAGTTCGTGACAAAGGAAGCTTGTCACTGACTTATCACGGTCAATGACCTTGACAATTCTTTAAAGAATGTCACGGTTTACGATCGTGACAATTCTAATGAACTTGTCACGGTCATTAACCGTGGAAAGTTCGTGACAATAAAAGTTGTCACCCCCAGAATTATCACGGTCATTGACCTTGACAAGTACAACTTGTCAAGGTCAATGACAGTGACAATTCGGCAGATTTGGTGTGGTGTGAGTCTTTTGCTCGAAAGTTAACACACACCTCACAATAGACTAGAATAACTTGTAGGAGCTGAACATGTCTTGACCAGCTATCAGTCGAGAGTTTAATGAAAACTTGAATGTTTAAGATTTGTAACTTGAGTGTTAAAACACAAAAGCATAAAATAAAATCTAAATGGTTCAAGGACTGGTAAAAACGCCTTGCACAGGTCAATAAAAAATTTGTAAGAACTAAATGCACCCTCGATGGACTATTCGATTAAGAATTTAATGAAGAGTGTAAGCTTAAGGTTTGAAAAGTAGGTGGTAAAGGGAAAAAATGTACAATAACATCCAAATAACACTCAAAGAGGCATGAACGTCAAGCACGAGACCAAATAAACATGTAGAAACTGAGTGTGTCATCATCGTACTCCCGGGTTGGGTGTTTGCGAAAAGATGCATTTTAGGTTCGAATGTGGGTAAGTATAGGTACAATACCTAACATGATAACTAAATTTCCAAGAGAAAATCACAAACAAATTGCCATGGACCAAATTACCTTATAGGAACATACCTCTTACCGACCGAGATCTCGGGTCGAAAGTTTGACAATAAATTCCAAATTCTAGGTTTGAAACTTAAGTATGAAATGCCGAAAAACATAAATAACGACCAAATGATCCCAAACTCCTAGCACGAGACCGAAATAACTTTTAGGAGTTGATGGTTGCCTTGTCTCCCTCACAGATTGGAAGTTTGACGATAAGTTGCAAGTCTTAGGTTTGAAAGTGTGTCGTTAATGCAAGACAACGCAAAATATCAACTAAATGCAAAGAGAGATGAACAAATACCTCGCACTAGACTAGAGTAACTTTTAGGAACTAAACATGTCTTCACTACACACTCAATCGAGAGTTTAACGAAAACTTGCTTGTTTAAGGTTTGTAACTTAGGTGTTGAAATGCGAAAATGTAAAATATAATCCAGATTGTTAAAGGAATGGAAAAAATGTCGCGCATGGGACCAAAGGAATTTGTAAGAACTAAATTCACTCACCGGACTCTCAGATTAAGAATTTGACAAAATTTTGTATGTTTAATGTGTGACACTTAGGTGTTTTATGGGTAAAAATGTATAATAACAATCAAATAACCCTAAAAAGGACACAAACAACTCGCACGAGACCAAAGAAACATGTGGGAACAACGTGTGTCCTCCCCCGCCTCTGCCCATCCCCTGCTCGCATCTCCCACCTCCTGTCCCTCTGCCCACAGTGTCCTTGCTCGCAGCCACCTACACCCCTTGCCACCCCACACCTATCCACCCCTCCCGCGGTTAGACCAGTTTTTCATTTTTTCTCTTTATTTTTTTAATTTTTTCCTCTCCTTACTTTTTGAGGTTTAGATTTTTTTTCTATAACTAATTTGATCATTTTTTTCTCTTTAGATCTATTTTTTGTTGGAGATAATTTTGGGAGGTTTATATCAGTTTTTTTCTCTTTAGATCCCCTTTTTTTGTAGGACATTACTGGTGGAATTGATTTGTATTTGATCGAAAATAATTTTTCATTACTGAAAATGATTGTTTCGCTGAAAAATCATTTTTTTATTGTTGGAAATAATTTGTACTTGATAGAAATAATTTATTATTGTTGGAAATCATTTTTTTACTGGAAATCATTTTTTATTAGTTGGAAATATTTATATTATAGAAAAATCATTTTTTATTACTGCAGATTATTTGTATTTAATGGAAAAGATTTGTTATTGCTGAAAATCTTTTTTTATTTGCTGAAAATTATTTTTTATATGCTGGAAATATTATATTGCTGAAAAAGCATTTTTTATTACTGAAAATCATTTGTATTTGATGCAAACGATTTATTGCTAGAAAATATTTTTTATTTGATGAAAAATATTTATATATGCTGGAAATATTTATATTCTTAAATGTTTTTGGTATTTTTAATGTATTTTCCAATAAATATTTATTTTTTTGTATTTTGAATGTTTTTTATGAACTTACGTATTTATTATTACTACAAATCATTTTATTGTTTACGAATTTCCATATTTTTAAATGTCTTTTTTGCACTTCGATGTATTTTTCAGTAGTTATTTGACATATATTTTCTGAATTATTTTTTCAACAATTTTGCATATTTTATATATTTTTATTGATATTTTTCTAAATTTTTAAATATATATTCGTCTTTTTTATCCTTCTGAGAAAAAAATTATGGTTTTTAAATTTTTTGGTACTTTTCAGAATTTTAATTGTTTACGAATTCCCATATTTTTAAATGTCTTTTTTGTATTTCAGAAATTTGAATTTTTTTTGTATTTTTCAGAATTTTTAAGTATATATTCGTTTTTACCAAATGTACTTTCCAATACGTATTAGAATTTTAAATATTTTTTCCTAAATTATATTTTTTAGAATTTTTCATGCTAGAAATCAAATTATATCCTAAAAAAATTTTATGTGTATGAAAATCATTTTTTATTGGTGGGAAATAGTTTTTCATTAATTAGTTTTTAAAAGTTTTGCATATTTTAAATAGTTTTTTGTATTTTTCAGAATTTTTAAATATCTATTCATTTTTTTCGTATTTTTTCATATTTTAAAAATATTTTTGGGTATTTTCTTAATTTTTAAATATTTTTCTATTATTTGGTTTTTTTCCTGAATAATTATTTTTGGACAAAATGCCCTTCCATAAAGTCATGTGCCCTGATTTTTGCCAAAAGTTAATAGTTTTATACGATAGGAGGTAATTATAGTCGTTTTTAAAGTTAGAGGGGTGAATTGAAAACATCAAAAGAACTAGTAGCAAAATATTGGGAGAGGTATAGTTTAGGGGACCTAGGTGTAATTAACCCTTCAAAAAAGGTAAGGATAATTATTCACACAAAATGCTAATGCGATCTGAAGGATAATGATACTTAAAGTGTTCGACAACAATATAGACTGTGTCTCCCTATCTTTACTTTGATATGGTGAGTTGGGCCAACTAGCAAATTGCCACACCCTTTTTTGGGGTACAGCTAATAGCACTCTCCCAAACCCCAATTCTTTAAACATTCCAAGTATTTTTTAAAAGACAAAATTATCCTTTACTCTAACATTAAATAAATCCCAAGCATTCTCAACAATTTTTTTAATTAAATAATTACAAAAACTGTTTTATTATAAATTTAAAAAAAAGTAGACATTTTTTTTGATAAAACAAGTTGTAAAACAATTTTTATAAAAAAAATCATTATTTTTTTTAAAATGGACATAGTTTAATAAAACAATTGCATATTTTTAAAAAAATGACAGTTATATTTATTAATGATTGTTGTATGTTTAACAATTAACCAGTATTACAATTCTTTCTCAAATTATATTTTTAGAAATTATTTATTTAATAACTTGTAACAACCCGGATTTCTAAATTGGTATTTTTAGATACACGACTTTTGTCAGCATGTATTGCGCAGAAAACTGAACTTGCGTGATTTTCGTAGTACGTTTTATTGGGATTAAACATAATATGATCATATTTATTGTATGCTAAAAATAGGCATAAGAGTGCCATGGGGTCAAAAGTAAAAAAATGAATAAATAAATAAAATATTATTATTTTATTAAAAAAATAAAAGTGCTCAGAAAATTCTAAAAATCACCATACTAAGTTAAAATTTAATTTTGAACAACTTTTCCTTCGACATTTCCAAAAAAATATCATTTAGACCCGATTTAGGCCATTTTCAGTTCAACTACACTTCTTATTTTTTAAACTTTAATCATTTTGTTGTCTTATTTAAAGGGATGGTGGACAATCCTTTTTGACCATTTTGGAAGCAACTTTCCGCACACATTTTGGCAGCGAACATATTTTATTAAACTCTCCTATTATATATTCACATAGTGCCTTTATATTTATGTATTCAACCTTAGTTTTAGGGGTGTTCTTGGGGTTGTTTTGAGGTAGAGCTTGGAGATGATTTGATAATTCTTGGGAGATAATTTTGATGAAGTAATCTGAGTTTTTGGGCAGATTTATAATGGTTCCTTTTGGTGGTTTAAGGTATGAGGTTTTACACAATATGCTCATTAATCTCGCGAGTGTTATCCTCTTTGAATTCATGTTTTATTGAACTCATATTTGAATTACTAAATTCATTTGGAAATCTGAAAAAATTATTGTTGAAATCTGATTTTGATTCATGTGGTATTATTATTGTGTTGAGCATGTTGTCATTAGATTTTAATATGACACTGAGGTTGGGCACCCGCTAATAATCTTGTTCCGGCTACTTGAAAAAGTATGGCGCGGTATGGTGAGGCCTGGTGACTCGTATTAATACGTTGTTGAGAAATTATATTGATTAAAATACTTATGAGATTCGCTTTTGATTTGAATATTCGTACTCGTGTTATTACGTTTTATTCACCGCTAAAAATATTTGATGATCATTTTTTTTATAGTATTGTGTACTTCCCCATATTTTCTTTTAATGGCAGGTTAGCGTGGATCTGAGCGCTATGAACCTATTGAGATGATTTTAACGAAGATTATTTTTGGGAAGAATATTATTTGGAAAATTTGTATTTATTTTGATGTATAGCGCATTGGCGATTTATATTCTTTTGAGATGGATAGTTGTATTATTTCGAGAGACTTTTGGTTGTATTTAATTTGAAGAAATTGAGATTAGTGGTTTATCTTATATTGTGAGATTTATTTAGATGTTATATACCTTGTTGTTTGTGGGTTTCGTTAGTTTTATCGATAGTAGCGCTCCTCTTCGCTCCGCTCTCCCCGGGCGGGTGGGGTGTTACATAACCATTTTGTGGTAAGATTTTTTTGGTTAATTTTTTTTTTAATATATCTTAGATGAATGATTAATTAGTGCCGTTGGCACGAACCCATATCATTTAATGGATAATCATGTTTTATGACAAAATATCAAAATATGTTTTGTATAAAACATTTTCTTTATAACTTCTTTATAAAAACATGTTTAATATAACTTTTTAAAATTAAGTGATAAAAAAAGGTTATATTAAACATGTTTTATAAAGAAGTTATAAAAAAATGTTTTATATGAAAATATTTTGTTATAATTTTCTTAATATTGATTGGTTAGTGCAGCTGGTGCGGCCCACATCCATTAAATGATGTGGGTCCGCGCCAGCGGTAATAACCAATCATTCATCTAAGATACATAAAAATTATTTTTTAACCAAAAAAATTCTTACCACAAAATAGTTATTAAAAAAATAATTTCTAAAATTATAATTTGAGAAAGAATTATAACCCTGGTTAGTTGTTGAACATACAACACTCATTAATAAATATAACTGTCATTTTTTTAAATAACGAAAATATTTTTTTAAATAAATTATATCCAATTTTGTTTTTTAAAATAGGTTCATTTTAAAAAAATAATGATTTTTTAATATTTACTATTTTTCAATTTGTTTTTTCAAAAAATGGTCAATTTTGTTTATTAAAAAAAATCTATTTTTTTAATTTTATAATAAAGCAGTTTTTGTAATTATTTAATTGAAAAATTATGGAGAATGCTTGCAATTTATTTGGTATTAAGATAAAGGTTAATTCTGTCCTTTGAAAAACATTTGAATTGCCATTAGCTGTACCTCTTTTTTTTGTCATTACTAATATATTTGCTGTCTACTGTAATCATCAAGAATCCCCTTGGTCCGGCCGGCTGCCAAGTAGAGGACAACATTTGGATTCACTACAGTCTGCAGAGGGATACATACACTTGCTTTGAATTCTCCGAAATTCCATTCTGCCGATGGATCATCCTCATGCCGTGTGAAAACTTTCAAAACAGACCACTATTTCTTTGAATATACCCTCAATGCAAAGTAAAGAAAAATGAGTCGCTTATCACTTGAACTAACCTCGCCATCACCCTGGGGACATGATGATGATACAGAAACCACCCCAACATCATCATCTAACCACCGGTTTTCACCCTCATTTTTCTTTTTCATGGGAGGAATAGTTGTGCTACTAATCTTGTTACTTGTTATATATGGTTTGCGCAAGATTAATATCAAACCAGAGGATCTGAGAAAACTGGTAACAAAGGGCGAGGGCGGGGACAAAATGAAGGGGTCGGATGAATATAATTTGAGCGGAAACCTTAGAACAATAAGCTATTTCAGCTTTGGGACGTTAAAGAAGGCAACCAAGAATTTCGAGCCGTGTAATTTGCTTGGAAGGGGAGGGTTTGGGCCGGTGTATAAGGGGAAGTTGGAAGATGGGACGTTGGTAGCGGTGAAGAGACTGTGTTTGGATAACTCTCAGCAGGGAGAGACGGAGTTCCTTGCCGAAGTTAGGATGATCACCAGCATACAGCACAAGAACCTCGTACGTCCTCTTATTTTTTTTTATTTTTTCACAAAAAGAGAAGCTTTATGAACTATATTAGTATGTAGGTACTCACTCGCTATCCTCAAGTTACTACCACTTTTTACATCAAAACTAATGCCTTTTTTTTAGGAAATCAGGAACAAAACTAAACAAAAACTTTGGCCATCTTTGCACGCGTATCCACTAGTCAGTGTGAGTGTCAATCGTGTCATGTTACTTGAATTCGTGTTGGTTTCACTACATGACCATTCGACACGATCAAGATACCATTAATTAATGGCGTCAAAATATTCAACATTGACACAAACTGCTTATTACATTTTAACATGACATGATTAACCGATTTGTGAAACGCTAAGTCACTATATGTAATAAGCCATCAAAGAATCGATTACCACGTGTAATTCAGTTATACCTCTATCAAAGGCTAACTTAATTGTGTTTCCCCAATATTTTTGGCAAAAGCAATGACAACATATCCTTTATTATATCTACTATTTAATTAGCAAATAGTACAGAATTATTAAAGAAATAATTATTACAAAATTAAAACAAAATTACAGAAAATGAGAATTACTTACTTGGTACAACAAAAGTATATTACAGAAGACTAAGAAATTGAATTCGAGCCCTGTGTGACATCACACTTTCTTTAAGACAAGTTTATTCCCTTCCAAGTGCCGTAGATTAACGTATAATTGTCTCCCAAGATAGAACGAATTTCGAATTAATTCATGTAGCACGGCAATGAATCATTTCCATCGAACACAAATCAGTGTATTTACTCAACCAAACAACATGACTAACAGTTATCAAATGAAATAAATGCAGGAACCCAAAATTTATGAATAACAATATTTCTGATTGGAAGAAAATAGGAGAGGAAAATTTTCCATTAGTATAAAAACGGAGGGAAGCATTTGTATTTATAGTAAAGTAAGTGACTGTTCAAAATAACTGTCAAAACAGTTAAACGAATTTAACTGTTGACTGTTGGAAATAACTGCCAACAGTTTATTAATTAATTAATTAATTAATTAATTTCGTAATTAATAAATAATTAAAGCCTAGAAAGTTAATTTAAATCGGACCAAAAATTAAATAGATTACAAGACCAAGCCCAAGCCCGAACCGAAACATAGTGTAGGTCATCTCCCCTTCAAAGAGTTGGGATACTCCAAGGCATCCAAGTTTTAGTCCATGCTTGAGGTGTTATTAATTCACCAATTTTTCACTACTCTTCCAATTTGCGACAAGAGTTAAAACATACCCAATTCATTAACTTTCATTATTTTTTGAGTCACTTTGGGGACATATATATCATTCATAACTTAATGGAATTGGACATGTGAATATACTACGTTAATCTCCTTGCGGAGGAGAACGCGTTCGTATATGGTCTCATAATTATCGTGGTGTGAGTCCCACCTATATTTGAGATCAAAGTTGCTCAAAAATTTGTCCAGGAAATTTTGGACAACTTTAAGTATTCACATTAAATCCCATTTTCCCAACAATCCCCTACGTGAGTGATATATTACTATAAATAAAATAGAACAAATGCTAATGCAAGTGCAGATACAGGTTGAGTAAGACTGAAGATTTATTGCATCGGGAGAAGTACTACTATGCCCTTGAACTTTCCTTAGTGATATACCATCGAATTTACTTGGTTAATAAGGAGACTTCACGTCTTTGAACCGTCAACCGTTTATTTAAACCTAGACAACAATATTTACATAACAATTCTTCAACGCAGTTGGTTCTCACGTTTGTGTTCATTTTGGCCATGAACACCACTTGGTTCCGTGAGTATTTTAGAGAATTTTCCTTTCATTATTCTGATAGAAGTGATCATTTTCTTACTCACGTATGTGACTTTCATAAATAGCATCCTGCAATACTCCACTTAGACAAACAAAGATATGAATGTAATTAAAAGCATAACTTATCCTAATTTGGAGGCAGATGTGCATTGTCTCATCTTTGGGATGGATATAATTAAATATCCTCTAGTGCTTACTGAATACAATGTAGTTCAGTTTGGCCATTGAACCTAGATCTTGGGATCTCCAGTCACCTAGGTTGGGTTGTCACTATATTGATTCTTATTTATTTATAGGCTTTAGACCCATTCCTCTCGATGATCTTTCAACTTGCTCTCGGTTTAAACCCGTCGTTAGTGGATCCGCTATATTATCTTTTGACTTTACATAGTCAATTGAGATAATTCCGTTTGAGAGAAGTTGTCTAATGGTATTATGTCTATGACGAATATGTCATGACTTTTCATTATACATGTGATTATGTGCCCTTCCAATGCCGATTGACTATCGGAATGTATAAATATTGCGGGCACAGGTTTCGACCAATTTGAAACATCCTCTAAGAAATTTTGAACCCATTCAGCTTCTTCTCCAACTTTGTCTAGTGCAATGAATTCGGATTCCATTGTTTATCTAGCAATGCATGTTTATTTTTTAGGATTTCCAAGATACGGCTGCACCTCCAAGGGTAAACACATACTCACTTGTAGACTTGGAGTCTTTTGAATCGGATATCCAATTTGCATCGCAATATCCTTCAAGAACAATTGGATATTTTGAGTAGTGCAGTCCATAGTTTTGAGTATATTTCAAATAACCCAAAACTCTCAATATTGCCTTCCAGTGATTTCTCCCTGGATTACTCATAAATCGACTCAGCTTACTTATTGAGATGCTATGTTCGGTCGCGTACAGTTCATGATATACATTAAACTGCCGATAATAAGAGAATATTCTAGTTGAGATATGCTTTCAAAATGATTTCTTGCTAGATGTAAATTTACATCTACAAGTGTCTTGGTAGAACTGATATCATACTTCTTGAATTTTTCAAGTATTTTCTCAATGTAATGAGATTGAAATAATATAAGTTCATCCGATATTTTTGAAATTTTAATTCCTAATATAACATCGGCGATACCCAAATCTTTCATGTTAAATTGACTACTTAACATTTGTTTTGTAGTTTTGACAATTTTCAAATTACTTCTTCCCATGATAAGCATATCATCAACATAGAGGCACGCAATGACATATCCATTTTGAATATATTTAAAATAAACATATTTATCGCATTCGTTAATTTTAAAGCCATTTGATAACATTGCATTATCAAACTTTTCATCCGATTGTTTAGGTGCTTGTTTTAATTCATAAAGTGATTTAACAAGCTTACATACTTTTACTTCTTGTCCGGGAGCTTTGAACCCTTCAGGTTGCTCCATATATATTTTCTCGTCTAGTTCACCATTTAAGAATGCAGTTTTTACATCCTTTTGATGTATTACAAGTCTATTAATAGCTTGTATTGCCATTAACATTTGAATGGACATAATTCTTGTTACCGATGAATATGTGTCGAAGTAATCCAACCATTCCTTTTGCCTATAGCCTTTAGCTACAAGTCTAGATTTATATTTATCAATTGATCCATCGACCTTCAACTTCTTTTTGAAGATCCATTTATAACCTAATGGTTTTGAACCTGGTGGAAGATCCACTAATTCCCATGTGTGATTTTGTAATATGGATTCAATTTCACTATTAATTGCTTCTTTCCAATTACAAGTATCGGGTAAGGATATAGCTTCTTTGTACGATTGAGGTTCATTTTCTAGCAGATATGTTAGAAAATTCGGACTGAAAGAAGTCGAGGTTCTTGCACTTTTACTACGTCTTGGTTCATCCTCTATTGGTTCTATAGGTTGATGAGTACCACTTGTAGTAGCTTGATTTTTCCTTTTATAAGGACCATATTCTCGAGTCATGTTATACGGGAATTCGTTTTCAAAAAATGAAGCATCTCTCGATTCAATAATCGTATTTACATGAATATCCAAAATCTCAGATTTACAAACTAAGAAACGATATGCATTTCTATTAGTGGCACAACTGATGAATACACAGTCAACGGTCTTAGGCCCTATTTTTACCTTTTTAGGTTTAGGAACCATTTATCTTGACTAAGCACCCCCACACTCGTAAATATTTATAGCAAGGTGTTCGACCGTTCCATAACTTATAAGGCATTTTATGAATTTTTGTTGTGTTGTACGTTGTTAAGAATATAATTAGGAGATAATCAGTCTTCCCCCCCCCCCCCCCCCCCCACAAGTTTTATGAAGATCCTGAACTTATTAACATAGAGTTCATCATATCCTTCAATGTACGATTTTTTGCATTCAGCAATGCCATTTGATTGAGGAGAATAAAGAGCGGTGGTTTGATGAATAATTCTATTTTCGGAACAAAATTCCTCAAACGGATATTCATATTCACCTCCTCTATCACTCCTAATAGCCTTTATCTTTTTTCTTAATTGATTCTCAACTTCATTCTTATATTTCTTAAATGCATTAATAGCTCATCTTTACATTGTAATAAATATACATAGCAATATTTTTTGCAATCATCAATAAAAATAATAAAATACTTTTTCCCACCCCTAGTTTGTACAAATTTTAAATCACAAATATCCGTGTGAATTAAATCTAATGGTTCAATTATCCTTTCAATCGAATGAAAAGGTAATCTAGCTAATTTTGATTCCACACAAATATTACATTTATGATTTTTATCAATATTAAATTTTGGCAAAATATCCAAGTTAATTAATCTGTGCAAGGTATCAAAATTAACATGTCCTAATCTAGCATGCCAAATATTGGAAGACCCAATCAAATAAGTAGAACTAGGAATTTCATTCATAGGTGATGCCTTAGGCATCAAAGTCATTACATTCATTTTAAAGAGCCCCTCAGATAGGTAGCATTTTCCTACATACACATCATTTTTAGATAATACAAATTTATTAGAAAAAAATACAATTTTAAATCCATTCTTGCTTAGAAGTGATCCAGAAATTAGATTTTTTCGGATATCAGGCACATGAAACACATTATTTAGGGTAAGCTCTTTTCCTGAGGTCATCTTCAGAATAATCTTTTCTTCTCCCACAACTTTAGAACTCGAAGAGTTTACCATAAAGAGAGTCTCCTCATTTTTCAAAGTTTTATTATTTGTGAACATCCATTTGTTTGAACAAATGTGGCGAGTAGCCCCAGTATCCACCCATCGTTCTTTGGTATTTCCTACCAAGATACATTCAGAGACAACTGCAGAAAGATATAAGTCTGCGATTCCATCAGAAATATTCTCACCCTCCGTGACATTTTCTTGAGCATTTTGCTTCTTGTCGTTCTTTAGTTTGCAACACTCGCTTGAGCGGTGTCCTGGATTGCCGCAATTGTAGCATTTACCATCAAAGATTAGACTTTGACAATAAGCGGAAGATCTCTCACTCGGCTTCACCCATTGCTTGTTGGAGTTTTTTTTTATTTTGTTTACCTGAGAGTTCGTTAGCTAATTCTCACTCGGTCTCACCCGTGGATGATCTCGAGGATTTTCCTCACCCTCGTTTGGAAGATTTTTGATTGTGGTCGTGATGTATTTTGTAAGGAGGGAGCCTGGTTGTCGCAGTGGTTGGAACAGCTCGCAAAATCCAACCACTTCACCTACTTCATTGCCCCCAACCGTTTCTCGAACCTCTATTGAAACATAATGGTTTCATGTTCTTTCATCGATTGGTTATTCCTTCCCGTTCGTATCTCTTTCTCCAATTTCGGTCTCGATTAGTTCACAAGATTGAATGGCCAATTATCCTCCGGACCCTCGATTCGATTGTTATCCAAGAATGTTGAGCCGGGTATGTAAGCCATGTATCAATCACGCTTACGTTTGGACTTAGGACCTTCAACCACATGAGCCTTGGACTCCATGATGTTCATCCTACTTTTTTTTTAGATTCACTGTTGTATTCTTCAATCTGCAATCGAACTACCAATTCTTCAACATTCATCTCTTTGCGTTTGTGCTTGAGATAGTTTTTGAACAAACTCCAAGATGGAGGCAATTTTTCAATATCATCGCCACTTGAAAAGTGTCACTGACTGTCATTCCTTCAGCATGAATGTCATGAAGAATAACATGAAATTCTTGAACTTGTGCAATAACTGGCTTGGAGTCAATCATTTTGAAATCTAGAAAACGACCCACGATGAATTTCTTCATACCAGCGTCTTCAGTTTTATACTTCTTCTCCAAAGAATTCCATAATTCTTTAGCAGTTTTCATAGTGTTGTACACATGATACAATGTCTTGTCCAAGTACGCCAGGATGCAGTTACGGCAAAGATAATCAGAATGTTTCCATGCTTCAACAGCAGGAACTTTTTCAATCTCATCGTTTTTTTTCAAAAGTGGACAATCCTCATACACGAACCTTGCCAATTGAAAAGTCGTGAAGTAAAAGTACATCTGTCCTTGGCAACGTTTGAAATCAGCCCCGAATAAATTTTTTCGATTTTTTCCCATGTGGCATGGTTACGGGGGTAACAAAAGGAGCAGGTGTCACATTCACCATAGGTGGAATGTTCACAGTAGGTGGTGGAACAGTAATTGCATTTTCTGAATCCATTTCTGTTACAAAAAACAGAACTTTTATCAATGATAGTATTCATATGTAATGAAATTATCAAAACAGAATACAAAATAATGTACACCAATTTCCTCCAAATATAATTAAGATTAACTAAATTCTAACAAGAATTCTAAATAATTTCGGAATTATATAATATAAAATAAAGCAAAATTTCTGCACAGTATTCAAATTTCTATGTCACGGAATTAGACTAAATTATTAAACACTAGTTTATATTGGTCTAAGTTAAAAAAAAAAAAATATGTGTCACACTATTTTTAATATTTTAAAAAATTTCGTACAAAAAAGAATTATAATTTGAAGATTAAAACTCTTATATAAACAGATTTAACAAAATTTACAAATAAAAATTTTATTTTCTAAAACAGAATATATAAACAGTGTAGAAATTAATTTTCTGTAACACTAACTGTTTTATTAAATTTCTGTAATAAAACAATATTTTAATATGAACTTTCTGTAAAACAGATTTATTTTATAGAAATAAAATTTTGCAATTAAAAAAAAATCTATACACAATATAAACAGTAGAACAAAATAAAATTGTCTTAAGATTGTTATGTCTACTATTTAATTAGCAAATATTACAGAATTATTAATGAAATAATTATTACAAAATTAAAACGAAATTACAGAAAATGAGAATTGCTTACTTAGTGCAACATAAATATATTACAGAAGACTAAGAAATTGAATCCGAGCCCTGTGTGATACCATAGTTTCCTTAAGATAATTTTATTCCCTCCCAAGTGATGTAGGTTAACGAATAATTGTCTCTCAAATAGAACGGATTTTGAATTAATTTATGTAGCACAACAATGAATTAATTCCATCGAACACAAATCAATGTATTTACTCAACCAAGTAGCATGACTAACAGTAATCAAATGAAATGAATGCAGGAACCCCAAATTTATGAATAACAAACAGTATTTAAGGGAAATTTTTCATTAGTTTAAAAATGAAGGGAGGCATTTGTATTTATAGTAAAGTAAGTGACTGTTGGCAGTAGCTGCCAACAGTTTATTAAGCCGGACAGACAGCGCGTACGTGTGTGTGGACTTTTGGGTCAAGCTCAACGCATGCATAGTATATGCCATCTCCCCTTCAAAGAGTTGGGATACCCCAAAGCATCCAAACCTTAGTCCATAACTGGGGTGCTATTAACTCACCAATTTTTCACTACTCTTATAATATAGGACAAGAGTTAAAATATACCCAATTCATTAACTTTCAATGTTTTTCGAGTCACTTTGGGGACATATATATTATTCATAACTTAATAAAATTAGACATGTAAATATACAACGTTAATCTCCTTATGGAGGAGAACGTGTTCGTATATGGTCCCACAATTATCGTGGTGTTGGTCCCACCTAAATTTGAGCTCAAAATTGCTCAAAATTATGTCCAAAAAATTCTGAACAGCTTTAAGTAGTCACATTAAGTCCCATTTTTCCAAAATCCTTTGTATCAGTGTTGAGTTTCTACTTGGTGACTTTAGATGATGTCTAAATGAGCTCATTAACTCTTTTCATGCTGTTGTGATCAGCTCTTTTATTGACATAATTAGTCTCTGTACATTTTGTAATAAGCAAGCCAATTTGTTTTGTCATATGTAGACTTGTATAGGCTAATTTTCAAAGATAACTTTAATTTTATATCTCTAGAGTCCAGTACTGAAACAAAGATTTGATTTTGTTAGTAAACCCAGGCTTATCATCTTTAAGAGTGGACATGAGGTTATTACGGGTTTTAGAGTTTTTGTTTGGTTCACGTTTCTAAAACTTTTGAAAACCTCACAATACTTAAAATGATGTTTCATGTGATCAATTTTGTTACACAGAGAGCATTCTCCAGCAGGGTTATGCTCTTATTGTTGTTATTTACAAATTATATATAACATCTTCGAACGTACAAATACTCGTACTCATATTTGTTCGAATAAATTTTTGTACACCCATTAGTAACTTTTTTTCTTTTTCAGATTTGTAATTCATTAATCAAACCCTTCGTCTGTATAATTATTTCAATTTGATTGTGCATGTCAAATATTAATATAAGAGATTAAGAGATGGCTCATCATGATTATACTCTAAATTATAAGTTACGTTGGAAAGAATATTAAGTTAACAATCTTAGTATTATAAACTCTCAATCTCTATCCGTCGCTATTACAAATGTTCAAGTACACATGATTATACGCATAAGGTTGTCGTTAGCTAGTATTGAAGCTTTCAGTCTTACCCTTTTTAAGAAAAAATATCCAACAGTGTTTTTGTAAACTCTAATTATCAGTTTTAGTAATGGAAATATGACAAACTGACTTTAAAATTTGATCGCCCTTTGTTGTAATTTCAGAAGATGAAATTCAAACTCAATCATGGTACTGGATGAACTATACGAGCCCTAACATTGAGAGAAACGGGATTGCGCAAAAGTTATACGTTTATCAGATTTCAACTATTATATTCCTTTTCATATTTTAACAAATGTTATTTCTATCATTTACAACATAATCATATGTGACAGTCCATAGGATAGCTCTACTACTTATTACAAAATTATGAATAGGAGCTCCTCACTTCACAACTTAAGACTCACATTTATAAATCAATGAACCAAATTATACTTTAAGTCGTAATATTGGCCATTAATTGTATTGAAAATCACATTAACATGAACTCTTATAGGTACGCCTTCTCGGATGTTGCTCGGAAGGAGCTCAACGGCTACTGGTGTACGAATACATGAAGAACAAGAGCCTGGACCACATAATATACGGAAAAAGCGAAGTCGTCCTAGATTGGAACACACGGTTACAAATCATTCTGGGGACCGCTAGAGGATTGCAGTACCTTCACGAGGATTCCCACCTGAGAATAGTTCACCGTGATATTAAGGCCAGTAACATTCTTCTGGACGATAAATTCCAGCCTCGAATTGGAGATTTCGGCGTTGCCAGGTTCTTCCCCGAGGACCAGGCCTATCTCAGCACGACATTTGCGGGAACATTAGGCTATACCGCCCCTGAGTATGCCATTAGAGGTGAATTGTCCGAAAAGGCTGACATATATAGTTTTGGAGTCCTAGTTTTAGAGATCATTTCCTGGAGGAAAAATACAGACTTAACATTGCCATCAGAAATGCAATATCTCCCTGAATATGCATGGAAGTTGTATGAGAGGTCACAGGTGATTGCTTTAGTGGATTTAACAATGCAAAAGGACGGTTTTGTGGAGAAGGATGTTTTGTTGGCAATTCACGTTGCCTTTTTATGCCTTCAGCCCCACGCAAGCCTTAGACCCCCCATGTCAGAGATTGTGGCCATGTTAACGTGTAAGACGGAAATGGGGAGAACACCTTTGAAGCCGGCCTTTTTGGAAAGGAGGCGTAGGACGGATGACAGAATTTCTTGGGACACAATGTCTGAGGTTTTTCCTTCACCACTGCATAGTTCTCCCCCCTCATTTCCTCGACTTTCAAGCTAAGAACTGAAATTTTTGCGATGAATGAACTGATAATTCATACAATATCATGAAAAAATTCTATGTTGTGATTCTTTGAAGATGTATTTTAAGTAACTTCGCATTTGCAAAGACAAGTCATTCACTTTGGCCATGTTTGGTTGCAAAAATTGTTTGATTACGTAAATTGGTTCATCGTAAATTAGTAAATCGTAAATAAGTGGATTTGAAATAAGTTCAAATCCGATTTTATGCACTATTTGATAATCTGAAATTGATATTAAGATTCTATGAGAAAAAATGAATAAAAAGAAATTAAGAGAGAAGTAGAGGGGGAGGGGGAGGAGGAAGGGAGGGAAAGAGAGAGAGGAGCATGTACTTTATGTGACTCCTATTTCAAATGGATGCATTTTATGTTTTTTGTGAAATGATCCAATTTCAGATTTTACACATGAACTAAAATTAGACAATTAATAAATTATTTAATTAATAAAACAAAACACAACTAATGGATTAATTTGTAAACGAATCAAATTATAAATTGACCAATTTACAATTTTAGGACAACCAAAAGGGGCCTTTGTGGCATTTTTGTTTTTTTTCTCTCTAATCCATATAAGTTTATTCTCTGTGTACATTTTTATTATAGAGGGATGTAGGTATATAAAGGAATGATCTTCCCGATGTCACCTTTGATGGCTCACAAGTATGTGTTGAGACATAAATAAAATGAGGAGTGTTATGAGTATGGCTGCAAACGAACCGAGTTGTTCATGAACAGCTCGAGCTCGGCTCGATTAAGGCTCGAGTTCGGCTCGTTTGTTAAGCAAACAAATCGATCTTGAACATGATTTTGAGCGCAGTTAAGAAAAAGCGTTCGTTGGGCTCGGTTCGTGTTCGGATTTTAAGAAATAAATGAATCTCAATTTGGCCTCTTAAAATCGAGTTAATCGAGCTCGTGTTCAGCTCGTTCGTTTAGTAAATGAACCGAGCTCGAATGCAATTTCAAGCCCGTTTAATAAACGAGCTTGGCTAAACTCGGCTCAAACTCAACTCGGCTCGGTTCGTCTGTAGCCCTAGCTATAAGTCCAAAAAAATCTCCTAAATCATTCCGAGAACAATAATAAAGTGTTGTACTCTGGCGGGACCCATACCACAAAGTACAAGACTTATTGTTGTTTAGAAATAATTTGAAGGATTTTTTTGGAACTCAAAGCATTTCTCCAAATAAAAGTTACGCTTTTAATGCATTGAAATGACCTTTTCAATATATTGTTCATCACGTACAAGAAAAGTGCAATAAGGGAATATGCGTACATTATTCTTTTGTCTCCATAGTATTTGTGAAATTGGGTGGTAATATGTTCGAAAGGAAGGAGTAAAATTATTGAAAATTGCGTATACGGCTGTTCCAAAGAGTACCATGGTTAGAGAATAGCCTTTTACTGGTATAGGGTTCCTTTCATTTTTTATCATTCTTCCCTTGGTTTGGATTTGTTGTGGTATACGCACTAATTGTGTCTTTTCCACTTTTTACTAAGGAATTTACCTTAGCCCCGGAGATATCTATTGTGAACCATATTCTATTGTAGCAAGAGTTTAATATGGTGAAGGCTCTCCTGCGATGTTGGCCATTTTTTGTTGTGATTTGAATTCTCTATATATTTAGGTGGCCTCAGAGCCCCTAGTTTTTTCACTACAAGAAAACATAGTTACACAATATAAAATGTATATCGTTAAAAGTTAAAAACGTATTGCCAAAAGGTATCGACGACAAATTTTTCTATGTCGCCAGCTAGTGGCAGATTTGTATAGGGCTAAGGAGGGGTGGAGGCTACTCCTGAGATTTTCAAAAATAATTCCCGAGAAAAATGTCCATGAGTCTTTTGTGTGAAAATAGTAAGTAAAAGGTAAGTTTTTAAAAATTCCGATACTTATAATGGCAAAATCACAACAGCTGCTCCTCTCTCCTTTTCATTTCTAACTTAATTTTGTTCACGTCTCTTTCAAAAGAAAAGTTGTTTCTCCCTCTCTCTCTCTCTCCTCTCAACATCCGAGCATTCCCCTGATCACCTCCAATCCTCTTTCCGGTGGCGCTGCCCGCCCAGCCTCCAAGGCCCTGACCTTGCGTTGCGCAGCTTCGCTCCTGCTGGTAAGTTTCAGTTTGCTTTGCTTTGCTCTTTTTTTTTAAAAATGATGTTAAATCATTTAACTATTGAGAGAATATCTTATTAATATTAATATTGTTAATATTAACAAAATGTTGTTAACATTAGTCTGGTTAAATGTTAATGTTAATATTAATATTGTTAATATTGACAGAATATTTAGATAATAATATTGTTAACATTGTTAGTTAAATGTTATGTTAATTTTTTTAGGCAAAGAGAGTATTAATTTTTTTTAGGCAGAAAATGTTAAATTAGTTAAACTAACCGTTTAAATTTTATTTTTAGACAATCATGGAAAAATATTTCAAATGAAATCAATTTTAGGGTATAAATAATGAGGTTTTTGTAACTTTTAGGGTAAAAACGTATCAAGTTTGTATAAAACTAGAATTAAAGCTATAATTTATGTAAAAGTCAAATTAACCCCCCAAAAATCGACTCGGGGCTCCTGCACCCGAACCCTCGACGCCACTCAAAACTTTGCCCCCTGATCAAAAATCATGTATCTGCCAGTGTCTCCATCTTGTTACCCGAGGCTTGTCTGGGAAAGTCTTTGGCGACAAAGAAGGATTGTGTTGCCAAAGGTATACTTTTGGAAACACGCATTTATGTCGCCAAAAGTATTTTATTTTTACTCGAATTTATAATAAATTATATTATTTATATTATCAACGGTCACTCAATAGTGACAAAAATATTATGTTGCCAAAAAGAAATATTTCGGTGACAACAATTATGTTGCAAAATGTAATGTAAATGACATATAGAATAACATTAGGCAACAAAAATTAATGTTGCCAAAAGGTATACCTTGGGAATCATAGCTATTTTGTTGCCAAAAGTATACCTTTCAGCAACACGTTTGTCTTGTCGCCAAAAGTAATCTTTCGACAAAAAAAAAAATATGTTTTGCCATATTCAAATTGAAAAAGGTAGAGAATGACTTTTGGCAATAAAAAATTGTGTTTCCAAAAGAACTTTATTTTGTTTATTTACCATTATTTTTTCATAAAAAATTATTGGAAACTATTTTAAACATCTGCATTTTTCATCAAACCTCACACAACATAAAACATGCAAGTTTATAATCTAAAATCACATTGCGCATTTTTCATAAAATCATAAATAATATAGAGTTGCCCAATTTTCAAACAATATCTTAAATACGCATTACAAAATAATATCATATCCTAATCTAAGCATAAGGATACATAATAAATGACTCCCAAATAAAAACATAATCAATCATAATACACTAACACCCGAAAGATGTTAAAAAATTGATCCACGTAACTTAAAACGATGATAATATGGCTTTGCTAGACAAAAAAAATTGAAACTCTAAGCCACTATGAATACAATAATACCAAACAAAATGCATCATCAATCTACATACGATACAAAAAAATGTTATCCGAGTGATTTTAAAAAATAATAAGAATTGGAAAACATAAAGGTAGTCAAAATTTCATCTTTACAAGTTACATTGGTCTCTCTTGATGTGTTCGCGACTCTTTAAATACCATTTTCGTTTTATTTGCATTTTAGTCATTTAACACCTCATTTAAGCCTATAAACTTGCGTATACTTGTCAATTAACTAAAGTGTAAGTTCATTAAGTACACTGACAACTTTGACAAGTTGCATTGGTCCTCATCTCAGGGTTCTTGCCTTTTTAGGGTTATTTTGCTCTTGTTTTTCTTTTTTCACCCTAGCCAATTTCCAACCCAAAATTTGTGTATACTTGTTCATTACCTAAATTGAGAATTCATTAAGTACGTGACCGATTTCTACAAGTTATATTGGTCTCTCAAGAGGTGTTCGTGCCTCTTTCAAGCCATTTTATTATTTTTTTTTGCATATTCCCTCTTTAACACCCCATTTTGACCTAAAACTTTTGTATCTCGTTTGAACGAAGTACCATATCTGATAAGCAGGTTTGCCGCGGCGCGAGAGTCACCTACACGTCGGTCGTGTTATATTCGGCTCACCAACTCTATACAAAAACCTAAACTTATGACTACACTCAACGGGTGAGTATAACGGTCAAGTCCGGGTATCGAAAATCCACAGAGACAAGTTGCTAGAATTTAATTGGTTTAATATTCCTAAAATAAATGGTGTAAAAGATGATTATACACAAAAAGGAAAAGATGCAAAAATGAAAAGACTGATCTAGGCGAGTGTATTTAAACTAGATTAACAAAGAGAATAAAAACTATAGGTTGCGTCGAATATCCCTCATCCAAGTTAATTAGTATAAAATGGTTACATGGGTCGACGAGTTATTAAGACTGCGTCTCATTTCGATAGTTAATTAAATCAAGAGTTGTCACACCCCTAAATTTGCATAAAAGACTAATATGATTTTGGCGTCAACAAAGACCTTGAAAATTACGCTCGCAAGGTTGTAAGCACGGAGCATACATGGTATACACCATCAAATCCCCTAGGCGTAATAACTAGGACAACGCACTTGAAATAGACCCTTAAACTCCATCACCAAAGCAAAGCAACAAGTCAACCCTAGGTGAGTTCAATCCGACACAACCTAATTTAACCTAGCTACAAAGCATGGTAAATAGTAAGAAATAAATCAAAGATAGTAAATCTACACTAGAAGGCAATAAATGGAAAGCAAGTAAATAAAGTAGTAAACCTAAATTACAAAGCAAGAAATGAAAAACACAAAGCTTAAACAAAGAAACAACAATTAATAACAATGGAGGAGATAATGAATAGTGCTTACAATACCCAAATGGGTGCAAACCCTAGGAAGATAAGCTCCACCCAAAAATCCCCTATCTCCAACCTAAAATGAAATATATCCTCAAATAAAAGCCTACAATATTCTATTAATACCCAAAAATAAACCCCCAACAAAACCAAGTCAAAAAACCCAAAATAAGTCATTTTTCGTCCATATCTGATGGGCCCGGTCGACCTCTCTTTTGACAGCCCCCTTTTCCTCTCCGACCCAATTTTGGCGCGTTGCACGGAAATGGACATAACCCCCTCATATGGAATCGAAATGATGCGTGGTCCGAACCTTCACGAAGCTAATTCAATTCTCTACATGATTCTGTTTTGAAACCCTCCAAATTATGCATTATGAAATTACCAAAATGCCCTTTAAGTAGAAGAAAATACTGAAACCTTCCGAAATGACCATAACTTCCTCATTCGGAGTTATAATGACGCACGGTCAATGGGCACGGAAAGATAATTTGATGATATACATATTGGTAACTTCATTCCGTAAAAAATAGTGAGTTTGAAAAGATCATATTGCCCTTGAAGTAGCTTTAGATGACGGAACTTCTCCAAAATGCAACCGAACCTCACTTTTAGCATTCCAATATCTACAAAAGCACAATTAACCCCTGCAAAACATATATATGTCCAAATCCAAGGTTGTCTGGTTAATGAGCATAAATATAGGCATTAAGAACGTAAAAGTGCTAGAATGCATAAAGATAAAGGGCGCAAATATACAATATTCGTGATGTATCACACCCCCTAACTTAGACATTGCTAGTCCCTAATAATGAAACAAACAAAACCAGTCCACATAGCGCAGTAAAAGACATATATATGCATCAAAATATAAATGCCACTTTCTTAGGGAGCACGATTGCATTTAGCATATGTAATAAGCCGTTAAACCCCTAGGTTACCCTAGTGGACGAGTGGCGTCTCGTGAGGGTTTTCAGGGATGAAACCAACAAACATCATATGGTTTCCTCAAAATATGCCCAACCCAACATGTGACAAGCCCAAAAATACGAACAAGATTTCAGCATATTATTAGCACAATGAACGAATTCAAACAAAAGTCCAAATCATTAACATTATAGAATACACCTCATAGAATTGAAACCTTAAAATGTGGGAGGGGATTGAGCAAATGCAAAGTGTGATTTGGCAAAAACTTAAATAAATCGAAAACTAAATAGAGTAAGCATGTATTCAATCCTGACGGGCATTACGCTTATCAAGTGAATTCACTCGAAACAGGGAGGTAACATACGGAGCATGCGGGCATAAAGAGTAAATGTAAATGAAAACTAGGCCGCGCATATGTCACAAATGAAGAACGCAATATATGAAATGAAAAACTGTAATCTAAATGAAAGATACCGCTCATTAAAGGAGGCGAAATGCATTTTCACAGATTATCAAAACTATTTAAACCTTTGAATTACATCAACTTAAGATCACATAGGACTTGAATAGGGTTGTAATATAGGTTTGGCTAGGGTATGAAATGAAAGGGATGTATGTACGAGTTCAAAGTGTTCGGAAATGAAAACTTGGAATAATGGGAAGAATGCGGGCAATAGTAAAATTAGAAAACAAGTTCCAAACAAGCATTGGATATAACAATTGGAGAGTAATCAAAGCTTATTGAACTATATACACAACATTTACAACTTTCTCTTTCTTTTCTTTTCTTCTTTTTCTCATTTTTTTCTTTTGTTTTCTTTTGCTCTCTTTTTCTCTCTCACATCTCTTTTCTTTACTTATCTCACTCTCAGGTGCCTAAATTGCAACCACAACACAATAACATCATTCAATCCCAAGCAACATTCCAAACAAAGGTATGAAAGGTAATATGTATGGTATATAACTCTAATGCGGAGTTGGTTATAGGATTGGGGTTATGAAATGAAAGACTAATATTTAGGCTCAAAGGGGTTGACGAGGGTAAACATATAAGGTGAGGTCAAGGCTAATTTTGGTGATATAACAAAGATGGCATATGATCATTTCAAAAAATTACGCAATTCTTGATTCAAAACAAACTTTGAAAATCATAACACATTTCATGTATGAACTCAATTATTGAACGATCAATGAAAGAATAGTGAGATTACCAACAAATTCAACGTTTTCAAAGAGGAAAGAATAGTGTATAACACTCACAAACGACGAAAGGTACAAAGCTTACTCGGTGTAAGTATATACAATGCAATAAAAGATTACCGAGTTATAAAAATCTTAAACCAAATCAATAAAGCAAGAAAAGTTCATGTGCTCATGGGATTAAAGTTTAATTCATGAAGTTATTCATAATATCAATAATTGAGACTAAAGTCTAATAACTTTTAAAATCGAGAACATGCATCATTGGGTTGTCTATTGGATCGGGCAATTATTAAAATTTATCATCGAAAACAAGGGCAAAAAGCCTAACAAAGGAGAAAAAAGAAAGAAAATCTTTTTGAAATTTTTAATTTTTCTAAGAAAAGCATACTGAGTAACTAACATGTGAGCAAGAATATGGACTAAATAAAGAAATGGATAGAATATCCCACACCCCCTAACTTAAAACCTGACATTGTCCTCAATGTGAATTAAGAACCAAGTTAAAGAGAGGAAAATAGTGATATTACCCAAAACTGGAGCGATCCCCATAAGAACAAGTCTAAAGAATATACAAAACAAGTTAGTACTGAACATAGCAAAAACAAATAACAAAAAAGTTAACTAATTACACCAGACTAAATTAAAAGGGAAGAAAAGATAAAAAAGAAATAAAGAATAAAAAGCTAACTATATACAACCTACTATTTAAGCTTCACACTAACAATACACTAGAAGTCTAAATAGTTGAGGGTCCACCACAAAAAAGATTTAACTTTGGAGGATAACCGGTGTACCCTCACTCTCAAGCATGCCTTCCGAAAAATATGAATTTCGTTTGAACAACGGAAGGCATGTGTAAGGCGGAAGAAATGAACCATCGTCAATTAAAAGTTTTGGAGGGATGATGGGGGATTTGGATTGAATGTGTGACAAAAATATGTGGGGACCGAGAAAAAAAAGAATATCCTCTCAAAGATTTAGCAAGTGTAATGGGAGGCGGCACACAAGTAGGCAAAGATGCCTTTATGGAAATCAACTCGAGCAAGTACTCCTCGTCGGTGAAAGGGTTGAACGTTTTAAAGTTTGGTACCGATTCATCGGGTACTTGTGACGGTGTGATAACAGAAAATGAAAATGGGGAGGAAAGAAATTCAAACTCATGAGATGAATCATCATCGCATGAAGATTGAGTTTCGAAGGAAATAATATCATTTTCAATGAAATGTTCTTCTTTGGGGGCCGAAGAAGAAATCATTTCATTGCAAATAGATATTACGTCATTTTCATCCTCACTTTCAATATCTATTACGAGATGGGAAAAGTCACAAATGGTTTGTTCCAAAGTAGGCGGCAAGTCCTCATTTGGTTCAAAACATTCCTCAACTTCGAAAGTCACGGAAGCAAAATCGTCGTCAGACTCAAATAATAAATCCAATTCATGTTCCCACAGACGATTTTCTTCCCGATAACGATTTTCAATTTTTTCATTTTCAAGCATACACAAGCCCTCACCGAATTTCATAGGTCGAGGTCTGGATACATGAAAATGAGAACTTTGAAAATTACCATCGGACTTATACTTAAACTCATTATTATAGGAATTTTGAAAACTATTGCAATTCATTTCAAAATTCTTATTATAAGGAGGTAAAGGCCCAAAATCATTATCATCATCATCAAAATAATCGCACTCCAAAGCTTGACTTTTGTAATACTCGCCCAAAGTCATTTTAGATGTTGCAATTTTTTGGGATTCTAAGTATTCACCAAAAGTCATAGGTTTGCGAGAATTTTGAGAATTATCATAATGATTTCTGAAAGAATTGGAATAAGACATGCTTACCCCCAAAATGGCTCGAAGTGGCAAATTCCACAAAGTAGATGCACGCGGGAAATTCAAGTGTTTCTACAAATAGAAAGAAAATACTATGAAATACTAAATCAAATAAAGTCTAAAATGAACTCATCCCCGACAACGACGCCATTTGATAGGTAGGGTTTGCCACGGCGTGAGAGTCGCCTACACGCCGATCGTGTTATATTCGGCTCACCAACTCTATACAAAAACCTAAACTTATGACTACACTCAATGGGTGCGTATAGCGGCCAAGTTCGGGTATCGAAAATCTATAGGGACGAGTTGCTAGAATTTAATTGGTTTAATATTCCTAAAATAAATGGTGTAAAAGATGATTATACACAAAAAGGAAAAGATGCAAAAAAGAAAAGATTGATCTAGGCGAGTGTATTTAAACTAGATTAACAAAGCGCATAAAAACTATAGGTTGCGTCGAATATCCCTCATCCGAGTTAATTAGTATAAAATGGTTACATGGGTCGACGAGTTATTAAGATAGCGTCTTGTTTCGACTGTTAATTAAATCAAAAGTTGTCACACCTCTAAATTCGCCTAAAAGTCTAATATGATTTTGGCGTCAACAAATACCCCGAAAATTACTCTCGCAAGGTCGTAAGCACGGAGCATACATGATATACCTTGTCAAATCCCTTAGGCGTAATAACTAGGGCAATGCACTCGAAATAAACCCGTAAACTCCATCACCGAAGCAAAGCAACACGTCAACCCTAGATGAGTTCAATCCGACACAACCTAATTTAACCTAGTTACAAAGCATGGTAAATAACAAGAAATAACTCAAAGAAAGTAAATCTACACTAGAAGGCAATAAATGGAAAGCAAGTAAATAAAGCAATAAACCTAAATTAGAAAGCAAGAAATGAAAAACACAAAGCTTAAACAAAGAAACAACAATTAATAACAATGGAGGAGATAATGAATAGTGATTACAATACCCAAATGGGTGAAAACCCAAGGAAGAGAAACTCCACCCAAAAATCCCCTATCTCCAACTTAAAATGAAATATATCCTCAAATAAAAGCTTACAACATTCTATTAATACCCCAAAATAAACCCCCCAAAAAACCAAGTCCAAAACCCAAAATAAGTCATTTTTCATCCATATCTGATGGTCCCGGTCGACCTCGCTTTTGGGGCCGGTCGACCTCGCTTTTGACATCCCTTTTTTCCTCTCCGAACCAATTTTGGCGCGTTGCACGGAAATGGCCATAATTCCCTCATACAGAATCAAAATGATGAATGGTGAGAACCGATAAGAAAATAATTCAATTATCTACATGGTTATGTTTTGAAACCCTCCAAATTATGCAGTATGAAATTACGAAAATGCCCTTGAAGTAGAAGAAACTACTAAAAACCTTTCAGAAATGGCCATAACTTCCTCATTCAGAATCATAATGACTCACGGTCAGTGGGCGTGGAAAGATAATTTGATGATATACATGTTGGTAACTTCATTCCATAAAAAATAGTGAGCTTAAAAAGATCATATTGCCCTTGAAGTAGCTTTAGACGACGGAACTTCTCCGAAATGCAGCCGAACCTCACTTTTAGTGTTCCAACACCTACAAAAGTACAATTAACCCATGCGAAACATATATATGTCCAAATCTGAGGTTGTCTAGTTAATGAGAAAAAAAATAGGCAATAAGAATGTAAAAGTGCTAGAATGCGTAAAGATAAAGGGTGCAAATATACAATATTCGTGATGTATCAATATCTTATTCTAACACCCATCAAACAAAATTTTCTACAAGATTCCAGAGTGACCAACGTTTGAAAAAATACATTTCTTTCGAAGTCTCGTTTGAAGTTTTTCTAATGAGAATTGTGTACTCTTTCGAATGAGATTTAATTTCGTTTTAATGACATTGTAAATTTTTCAAAAAATATTTAAAAAATATTTTGGAAAAGTATTTTATGTTTTCAAATAATTTTAAATACCCTTGAAATAAATTTGTTACAAAAAATCAACCTCATATACCTTATCCATATGATTATAGTAAAGATCTCAACTCTTTGATCTTCGATTGTTGTATTCAGTCACTAACTTGTCTTCACTTAATGCCCTTAAGAATATACATGATAATGTAGATGTGTAATGGAATATGACATAATGATCAATATAAATCTTGCTCTTACAAACACGATAAGTTCCTACAAGTTTTATTGGTCTTTCTCAAGGGGTTCGTGACTCTTTTCATTACTATTTTGGCTTGTTTTGCATTTTAGACCATTAACACCCCATTCATAGCCTAAACACTTGTCTATACTTGTCAATTACCTAAATTGGAAGTTTGTCAAGTACGTGGTCTACTTCTACAAGTTACATTGGTCCCTCTCTAGGTGTTCTTGCACTTTTTAGGACTCTTTTGTTGTTGTTTTGGTTTTCCCCCCTTTAACACCTCATTTCCAACCTAAAATTTGCATATACTTGTTCATTACCTAAATTGAGAGTCCAATAAGTAAGTGATCAGTTTCAACAAGTTACATTAGTATCTCGAGAGGTGTTTGTACATCTTTTAAGCAATTTAACATTTTTTGCATATTCCCTCTTTAACACCCCATTTTGACATAAAACTTTTGTATACTTGTTGATTCTATAAATCATGCGTTCAATATGATATGGTTAGTTCCTAAAAGTTATCTTGGTCCCTTTTGAGGGTCTCGTCTCTCTTTTAGGTAAAATTTATTATATTGTTACATTTTAACCCTTTAACACCGAGTTTTCACTTGAAACTTACATAGTCTTATTAATTTCTTAAATTAATACTATGATAAGGACACGTACAATTTCTAAAATTCACATCGGTCCCTTTAGAGGCCTTCAAGCTTCTATTAGGACCATTTTATTGTTAATTAACATTTTTCCTTTTAAGTCTCCATATTTCACCAAATTCTTGCGTATAATTTTCGATTTCTAAAACCGAGAGTCCGTTAAGGGCGCCTTTAGTTCATCCCAGTTACATTAGTGACTCTTGAGGTGTTCGTGTCTTTTTCAAGGATATTTGGATGCTTATTTTTATTTTCTCCATTTAAGACCCCATTATAACCCAATTCTTTCATATACTTGTAAATTCCTTAAGCTTTCAGTCTAATGATGTCACGATAAGTGCTTATAAATTACATTGGTCTCGCTCGAGTTATTCACGACTCTTTCAATAACATTTTAGTTTTATTTTGCATTTTGGACATTTAACACCCATATTTATTGCCTAAAAACTTGTGTATACTTGTCAGTTACCTAAAGTGTGAGTTCGTCAAGTACATGGTCAACTTGTACAAGTTACATTGGTCCCTCTCGATGTGTTCTTGTCATTTTAGGGTTGTTTTGTTGTTGTTTCATTTTTCACCCTTTAACACCCCATTTTCAACCTAAACTTTGCGTATACTTATTAGTTACAAAAATTGAGAGTCCAATAAGCACGTGACCAATTTCTGTAAGTTACATTGGTCTCTCGAGAGGTGCTTGTGCCTATTTTAAGATATTTAATATTTTTTTTGCACATTGCCTCTTTAACACCCCATTTTGCCTTAAAAAGTTTGTATACTTGTCGATTCTATAAAATCAGGTGTTCTATTTGCCCATAGTTAGTTCCCAAAAGTTATATTGGTTTCTTTTGAGGGACTCGTCTCTCTTTTGGTATAATTTATTGCAGTGTTACATTTTAACCCATTAACACTTAATTTTCACTTGAAACTTACATAGTCTTGTCAATTTCTTAAATCGAAACTCCAATAAGGACATGGACAGTTTCCAATAGTCACATTGGTCATTTTAGAGGTTTTCATGTTTATTCGGACCAATTATTTATTGTTTAGTGGTTTTGCCCTATAACTCTCCATTTAGACCAAATTCTTGAGTATACTTGTAGATTTATAAAATTGAGAGTCTAATAAGGACATGTTTAGTTCCTCAAAGTTACATTAGTGACTCTCGAGTTGTTCGTTGTGACACCTCACCTAATTAAATATCGGGTGATGAGTCCTTATTTAAATTAAATCAGAATATCCAGTTGGTTCATTCTTAGCATCACTCTCGAAAAATAATTTCTTATTAATTCACCTAATAATTAATTAAGCTAAGTGTCAAAACTTTTCCAATTTTATTTTAATTAAATCTATACCACCATACTGAATAACATAAGTAACACCCCATCACAACTGAATTAAAATTCAACAAGTATAAATGTAACTGTAATAAACTTTCCAGTTGAAATATCTCAATATAACCATCCAAAACAAAATTATAATAATAGTATCAATATAAAACCAGTACAATATCCGAAATGGAAATGGAACTACTAGAATCTTGGGCGACATGGCCTAACTGAGCCAAATATTATAAAGATAGGAATTAAGGAAATGAAAGCATCTAATCCAAAGCGACATCTCCAGAAACTCTTCAAAATATCCATCCTCTAAGTCGGGCATCCATGATGCTGGGCACCTGGTAATATAGATATAGTAGAGAAGAGAATACGCAAGTAAACGGGTCAGAGCCCGATTGTAAAGGATTTTTAAAATAGCAATTGCTTAACAAGTGCAATTAAGAAGGTATTATGTTCATGTTAGTTATCGGCTCTCACATGAGAATCTCACCCCTCATCTAGTGTACACGCCTAACGTACCTTATTATTCCCCTAAACTAGGTTCTCAGTTATCATCCTATCTCTTCTCATTATCCCGTATTTCCCACGCAATACGTATATTAATTAAACATATTCATTTCTCTTTAAGATGAACTATGCCTTTAAGTATTAAGTATTCACTTACTTAACTCAATTCAGATTTTTACTATTTAATTTTTATCTACTAATTCACACAGTAGATCACACCATAGTATATATATTCATCACACTAGCATATATACTAATACGGCACCTCCCAGACACAGCTGCGGTGCATGCATACTCTGCTATCATGTCTAGTTACATCTCTCACTGTAAAAAGGACTATTGGTTCAGTGTCTTTCTCGAATCATAAACAACATAACATACATATTTGGAGGCGATCATACTCCCCAGTTGAATGGTTCATGCACATAGCTACACTCCCATTCAATCGTCAAAACTATCATTTACACCGATAGAACGTGTCCAAGGTCCTATGCTCAGCGTACGAATCTAAAATCCCCCAAGTGGGCTCATCAAGATAAGATCGACCATAACGTGAAACCTCCACCCCGATAGCAAACAACGTAGGTATGTCATACAAATAAAAATATACGTATTCACCCCCATTTAAAATCATCATGGTTTATCTCTAAAACATTCAATTTCTCAGAATTCTACAACTATCCTAACATGGGCATTATACATGTTAATTTTTCAAAGATTAAGTCACTTGCCTTTAAATTGTAGGTATGAACCTTTGGGGATGATGGTCTACTGGTGGTCCTCTCCCTTTTCAAGCCTACTTCCGGTGGCAGTGATGGTGTAGGATGACCTTTGGATTCTTGGCTTCCTAGAGGTGTCTCTTCACTTTTAGATAAATCTCTTACTCTCCCCTAAGTCTTTCTCTCTAAGTTTGGTGATGAACAATTTATCTTACCAAGTAGACTTTTCATGGTTCCTTAATTTTCGTGGTTACTATTCACCTCCCATGTAAAATGACTAAAATACCCCTCCGGGGTGTCTATTCGGCTCCAAAGTACCCCGAGACCCAAATGAAACACCCACGTCGACTTTTTAATCTATTTAAACTCTTTTGGACACTTTAGCGCATTTAAAATAACCATTTGGATGACATAAAAACATTTTACTTTGGCGCAGTCAAAATGACTCACACGCGCATCCCGACTTAATTCCCGTAATTGTCGTATTCTTCACTCGCGACAATTGTTATTAAATCATATGTAAAGTCAAATCATATATTACTTTTAATCACTGTGTAATATTAAACATACATCACACATTACTTTACTCTCGAGTAATAGTTAAATCCAAATTAATTTTAAATATCTCACAATTGATCCTAATTAATCCCATTTTAAAATCATTAAAAATTACGAAGTATTACATACTTCCCCCTAATAACGGAATTTCTTCCTGAAATTCGTAAAAAGGCATACCTGGTAAAAATAACTCTGGGTAACGGTTGCGCATATCATCCTCGCGCTCCCAAGTTGAGTCCTCCACATTATGGTATGCCCACTGAACACGCACCAGCGGTACTACTTTCGATCTCAAACGTTGCTCACTGTAGTCTAAGATTGTCACTTGTCACTCCTCATAAGAAATGTCTGGCTAAAAATAAACTTCCTCCAATGCAATATCTATGAGTGTGAGATAATTCATCTCATAGATATCGCCTCAGTGAAGAAACATGGAACACATTATGTTTACAAGTGCTCCGGCCTCCCAAGTCTGTACGCTACTGTTCCAACCCTCTCAATAATAGGAAATGGTCTCACATATCTCGGAGCCAGTTTCCCTTTCTTCTCGAATCTTATAATCCCCTTCATAGGAGATACCCGCAATAACACCTGGTCCCCCACATTAAACTCTCGAAAGAACCTCTTGGCATCGGCATAGTTCTTTTGTATATCCTGAGCTACCCGAATGAGACTCCTGATCATATTAATCCTGAAAGACCTGTCTTGAATCACCTCCGACCCATGTAACTTGTTATCCCCCACCTCTAACCAACATGCGGGAGAATGAAAAGGTCTACTATATAACGCCTCAAATGGGGCCATACTAATGGTAAACTGGTAGGAATTATTATACGCAAATTCCACCAGGGGAAGGTACTGCTTCCAACTCCCTCCAAAATCCAGAATACACATGCGTAACATATCATCTAACATCTAGTTAGAACGCTCGGTCTTCCCATCCGTCTGTGGGTGATAGGCCCTACTTAATCGCACCTCAGTACCCATGGCCTTATGAAAACTCTCCCAAAATCTGGAGACGGAGATCTTGTCCCGATCGGACACAATATCTAGTAATACCCTATGTAATCTCACTATCTCAGCTATAAAGAGCTGTGCATACTGCCCCATCGTAAAATCAGTCCGAACCGGCAAAAAAATATCTACCTTAGTCAAACGATCCACAATCACAAAGTAGGCAACCCAGTGATAAAATCCATGTAAATGCTCTCCCATTTCCACATCGAAATCTCTAGTGGCTGAAGAAACATGACTGTCTTCTGGTGATCCACCTTCACTAACTGACAGGATACACACTTAAAGATGAACTCAGCAAGGTCTCTCTTCATCCCACTCCACTAATACTGTCACCGCATATCCTAGTACATCTTATCCCCATCGGGACGTATCACAAATCTAGATCCATGCGACTCTAACATCACTATGCACCGCAATGCTTCCCCCTCTGGAACAATCAATCTACCATTGAAGCACCAGCCTCCCTCTGAACTCAATGAGTAAAACTCTGCTCCTTCAGCCAAAAGTTGTCGAGTTTTCTCCTGATATAATGGATCCGCTGCCTAAGCCTGTACTACCCGCATCACAATCTGAGGAGTAACGGTCATAAGTGATGTAAATGACCTAGCAACGGCATACTGATGGCCCAGTTTCTTCCATTTATCCTTCCACACCGCAGCTAGTTCACCCTCAGTCCTATGAATCAACACGTCTGCTACCACATTAGCCTTCCCTGGGTGATAACGTATCTCAAAATGATAATCCATCACGAATTCAAGCCACATGCGCTATCGCGTATTCAACTCTCTCTGAGTGAAAAAATATTGTAATCACTTATGATCCCTGAATATGCAAAATTTCTCCCCCAATAAATAATATCTCCCTATTCGAAGGGAAAATACGACTGCTGCTAGCTCCAAGTCGTAGGTAGGGTATTTCTTATCACGAGGCTTAAGCTTACTAGAGGCATAAGCTATAATTTTCTCTTATTGTTACAACACCCCACTAAGTCCCTGTGACGATGCGTGAGTGTACACTAGGTACTCCACTCTTGGCCTGGGTAGTGCTAGTATGGGTGCTGAAGTTAACTTATCCTTCAGTTCATCAAACACCAACTTACATGCATCATCCCAAACAAACGGTATGCCCTTACAGGTTAAATTTGTCATTGGACCCACAACCTTCAAAAAGCCCCGTATAAACTGTCTGTAATAACCAGATAGTCCTAAGAAACTGTGGACCTCTATCGGTGTTGTGGGTTTTCCCCACTCCCTCAACGCTGATACTTTGTTGAGATCCACTGTTATACCCCTTTTTGACACTATATTCCCCAAAACTACACTTCCAAGAGCCAAAACCCACACTTTTCATATTTTACATACAACTGATGATCACGTAGTGTCTGTAGGATCCTTCGTAAATGCTCAGAATTTTCCTCTTTAGTAGGAAAATAAACTAGGATGTCATCTGTAAAAACAATGACAAAATGATCCAGGAACTCTCTGAACGCCCTATTCATTAAGTCCATAGATATAGTCGGTGCATTGGTTAACCCGAATGGCATAACCAAAAACTCATAATATCCATATCTTGTCATAAAAGCAGTCTTCGACACATCCTGCTCCCTAATCCTCAGCCTGTGATACCTGGACCTCAAGTCAATCTTTGAGAAGTACGCTGGTCCTCTCAACTGATCAAAGAAGTCATCGATGCGGGGTAATGGATACTTATTCCGGATCATGACTTTATTAAGTTCCCTATAATCCACACATAATCATAGGGGTCCATCATTCTTCTTTACAAACAGAACTAGGGCACGCCAGGGTAAGGTACTCCGACGGATGAAACCCTATCGCAGAAACTTCTCAATTTGATCTCTCAACTCCCTCATCTCTGTAGGAGATATACGTTAGGGGGCACGTGCTATTGATCGAGTACCCCATGCCAAATCAATCACAAACTCCATCTCCCTACTCGGCGGTAACCTTGGTATGTCCTGAAACACATCTGCGAATTCCTTAACAACAGGAACCAAATCAAGGGAAATCATAACTCCCGTTGAGGTTTACTCCTCTATATAATGCAAATGAGTGGATGATCCTCCCTCGGGGTAAGGCATCGCCACTAAAAACATCTCTTAACCAGGGATAGCAAATATAATGCTTCTACTAAAGCAATCAATTATGGCTCTATAAGGAACAAGCCAATCCATCCCAATAATAGCATCATATTCGGACATGTCTAACATAAGAATATCAGCTGGCAAAATCAGACTCCCAATCTCTATACTCACACTCTGACATATAAAGAAAATAGGTGTCCCACTACACAACGGTGAGTCTATATATAAATAATACTGTTGGCCGTGTCTAATAACCCCGTGGCCTGTGCAAATCTAGTGCCTATGAAAGAATGTGAATCCCCTATATCAAACAAATTACGTCCCATGCCCCTAGAAATAAAAAACATACCCTGAACTGCAGGTGGTGGCTACTGAATTACTGCTTACTGGATATTGTACACACGCCCATACTGTAACTGCCCCTGCTGTTGTGGGGCTGCGGGAGCAATGGCAGGTAATGCTGGCATTTGTGCCGGTGCTAGAAGGGCGGTTGGAAACATAGGCCTCTACGACTCCTGCTATACACCCTACTGCTAGGGTATCTTGCTCTTATCTGGGAAATTCTGCTTCCTGTGGCTAATTTTACCAGAAGTGAAGCATCCACCTCCAAACTATCCCCCATTTTGACCCTGTTGGCCACAACCTTGATGTCCATTACCACCTTTCCCTTAGACCTGATGGCCATGCTGATTGTGTTGCTGGCCCTGCCACCCCTATCTATTATCGCCCTTCCTAAAGTAAACTCCTCCCAACCTTAGTCGTTTAGCATAGTCCCCCTTCTATGAATTCTGATCATTCTTCCTCTTTTTCCATTAGGCTAAAGATGATCCACTACCACTGCTTCCTCTAGTCCATCCTTGCTGGCTGGACTCAGACCCCCGCTTACTTCCCTTATGAAGATGGTGGTCCTGGAAATGAAGTAATATCACATTCAACACATCGGTATATGTTTGTAGAGAAGGATTAACCAATAAATGCTGGAGAATCCTCCATATAAGGCCATCTCGGAACATCTGTATCTTCTTCTCTTCGATGGATACCTCAGCTGGCACCAAATTAGTCAACATAGCAAACTCCTCTTCAAACTCAGCAACTGAGTTCCCCTCCTGGGTAAGGTCCAAGAGTTTCCTCCTCATTTCGGTCTGAATAGTTGAAAGAAAATATTTGCACTTAAACCGCACCAAGAAGTCATGTAGTAGTGGACTCCCAACACTGAAGAGCTACACCAACCAACTTAAATTTTGCTAAGATCTGTTTCTGAACCTCCGTGCATTCATATATACGTAAATGCCACGGGATGTCTTTCTTCCATTCGCTAGCAGTCACGACATCGGAACCCCTTTAGAATTCTTGTGGATGTGCCTTTTGGAAGGAATCCCTGACACGCTCCCAAGCAGTGGGAAATGCCTACTCTGGTGCTGGTGGCACTGCCTGTAGTGGTGGCAGTGCTTGCTGAACAACCATTAAGGTAGCATTAACGGCTTAAGCAATAATGGCAGCAACTTATCCTGCATTCATAATGCCTCGAGCTGGAGCGAGTTGTGGGGCTGGCTATGCCGCACCAGGGGCTCTTCGTACACGTCGAGGAGGCATCTGAAATAAGAGAGAGATATTTTTATCAGCATTTTAAAATTTTGCAACATAGCGAAAGTCATAAATATGAATGTAACAAATCTGATGATAGGGATCAATATCAAAGGACGCTAAACAGAAAGCATAGTAAACCGTACAGATCCTAAGGACACTAGAACCTGATGCTCTAATACCACCTATAACACCCCGCCTAATTAAATACCAGGTGATCAGTCCTTATTTAAATTAAATTAGAATATCCAGTTGGTTCATTCTTAGCATCACTATCAAAAAATAATTTATTATTAATTCACCTGATAATTAATTAAGCTAAGTGTCAAAACTTTTCCAATTTTATTATAATTAAATTCATACCACTATACTGAATAACATAAGTAACACCCCATCACAACTGAATTTAAATTCAACAAGTATAAATGTAACTGGAATAAACTCTCTAGTTAAAATATCTCAATATAACCATCCAAAACAAAATGATAATAATAGTATCAATATAAAACCAGTACAATATCCGAAATGGAAATGGAACTACTAGAATCTTGGGAGACATGCCCTAAATGAGCCAAATACTACAAAGACAGGAATCAAGTAAATGAAAGCGTCTAATTCAAAGATGCATCTCCAGAAACCCGTCAAAATATCTATCCTTTAAGTCGGGCATCCCTGATGCTGGGCACCTGGTAATATAGATATAATAGAGAAAAGAATATGCAAGTAAACGGGTGAGAGCCCGATTGTTAAAGATTTTTAAAATAGCAAGTGCTTAACAAGTGCAATTAAGTTGGTATTATATACATGTTAGTTATCGGCTCTCACATGAGAATCTCACCCCTCATCTAGTGTGCACGCCTAACAAACCTTATTATTCCCCTAAATCAGGTTCTCAATTATCATCCTATCTCTTCTCATTATCCCGTGTTTCCCATGCAATACTTATATTAATTAAACATGTTCATTTATCTTTAAGATGAACTAGGCCTTTAAGTATTAAGTATTCACTTACTTAGCACAATTCATATTTTACTATTCAATTTTATCTACTAATTCACACAGTAGATCACACCATGGTATATATATTCATCACACTAGCATATATACTAATACGACACCTCCCTCACACAGCTACGGTGCATGCATACTCTGCTATCATGTCCAGTCACATCTCTCGCTGTAAAAAGGACTATTAGTTCAGCGTCTCTTCCAAACCATAAACAACATAACACAGATATTTTGAGGCGAGCATACTCTCCATCCGAATGGGTCACGCACATACCTACGCTCCCATTCAACCGTCGAAACTATCATTCACACTGATAGAACGTGTCCAAGGTCCTATGATCAAGGTACGAATCTAAAATCCCCCCAAGTGGGCTCACCAGGATAAGATCGACCATAACGCGACACCTCCACCACGATACCAAGCAACGTAGGTATGTTATACAAATAAAAATATAAGTATTCACCCAACCTATATAATATCAATAAGGTATTCACACAACCCATATGATAATTCCATACGTAGTATATTTTTTTCTCTAATAACCTACGTATTTATAGATTGTGACTTTACATATTAACATATATTTCTTGAGCTTTCTCATCACTCGAAAGTTAACAATTATTTCTCAAATAAATTTAGCAGGTAATTGTCTACACCCTACTGGTCCATGTCATCCCATATCCCGAATTTTCACAAATTCATATTATCCTCAAATATATTTATTCTTTGATAAACTCTAATTACTTTTAATCCATTATTCTACTTTCGAGGATTAATTCACATATAAATAATTTTCAGGTTTCAATTATCACCCGACTGACCTTCCCTAAATCCCATTATGCTGTAATTAATTTACACTAAGCATCCTTGGAAGTGGGGAATTTAATCAAGATTTAAACAAAAATCAACATATGAATTCTAGGATTGTCAATCAATCGTTAGTCTTAGATCAATCGATCAATCTGTTCGATCGATCGACATTCAAGGTCGATCGATGGACTGAACATGTATGCGCGTACTATTTCTACATATTTGGCCTACAGGTTTGACCAATTTTCATCCTCAAATCCTCTATTTTAAGATCACAAACTCCTTATAATCCATTCCACGTGATATAACAATACATATAAATGATTTCCAATCATTAAACAACCTAAAACATCAATAGGTTTGGATTAAACATGTTATTTCTCATAATTTCCAAAAAAACCCATCTTTTAGCATTTCTCCAAGAATAACATATAAAACTCAGATTTTCTTTATCAAATGAGTCCAAATTTGTGGAATCAACTATATAATCAAAAGGAGTTTTTTTCCGCATATTTTCTCATATCAAGGATTCCATTAAAATCATCATGGTTTATCTCCAAATCATGCAATTTCTCAGAATTCTACAACTATCCTAACATGGGCATTATACATGCTAATTTTGTAAAGATTAAGCCACTTGCCTTTAGATTGTAGGTCTGAACCTTTGGAGATGATAGCCTACTGGTGGTCCTCTCCCTTTTTCGGCCAACTTCCAGTGGCGGTGATGGTATAGAATGACCTTTGGCTTCTTGGCTTCCTAGAGGTGTCCCTTCACTTTCATAGAAATCTCTTACTCTCCCCTAAGTCTTTCTCTTGAAGTTTGGTGATGAACAATGTATCTTACCACCTTTTAAACTTATATAATAATCCTTAATTTTTGTGGTTACTATTCACCTCCTATGTAAAATGACTAAAGTACCCCTACGAGGTGTTTATTCGGTTCTAAAGTGCCCCAAGACCCAAATCAAACACCCAAGTAGATTTTTTCAACTATTTAAACTCTTTTGGACACTTTTACGCAGTCAAAATGACCATTTGGATGACATAAAAATATTTTACTTTAATTCATTTAAATTTAGTTCTGACACGACTCACACACGTGTCCCGAGTTAATTCCAGTAATTTTCGTAGTCATCACTCGCGACAATTGTTATTAAATCATAATCATATGTAAAGTCATAATTATATGTTACTTTTAATCACTAAGTAATATTCAATGTACATCACATATTACTTTACTCTCGAGTAATGTTTAAGTTCGAATTAATTTTAAATATCTCATAATTAATCCTAATTAATCCCATTTTAAAATCATTAAAAATTACGGGGAATTACATTCGTGTCTTTTTCGAGGCCATTTGGATGCTTATTATCATTTTTCCCTATAAAACCCCATTTTAACCCAATTTTTTTGTATACGTGTCAATTCCTTAAACTTGGAGTAAATAATGACAAGATAAATTCCTACAAGTTACATTGGTCTCTCTCTAGGTGTTCGTGACTCTTTCAATACCATTTTGATTTTGTTTTGCATTTTTCCTTTAAGACCCCATTTGTAGCCTAAATACTTTTGTATACTTGTCAATTAATTAAAGTGGCAGTTCCATAAATACATAGTCAACTTCTATAAGTTACATTGATCCTTCTCTAGGTGTTCTTGCCTTTTTAGGATTATTTTGTTGTTATTTTGGGTTTTCAGCCTTTCGAAATCAAGAGTCCATTTAGTACGCGACTAGATTGTACAAGTTACATTGGTCGCTTGAGAGATGTTTATGACTCTTTCAAGCCATTTTATGTTTTTTGTACATTCCCTCTTTAACACCCTATTTTGACCTAAAACTTTTGTATACTTGTCGATTGTATGAAATCGGGTGTAGAATATGCACATGGTTAGTTCCTAAAAGTTATATTGATCCCTCTTGAGGGCCTCGTCTCTCTTTTAAGTCAAATTTATTGCAGTGTTATATTTTATTTAACCTTTTAACACCCAATTTTCACTTGAAACTTGCACAGTCTTATCAATTTCTTAAATCGAAACTCTGATTAGGATATGGACAATATCTAAAAGTCAAATTGATCACTTTAGAGGTTTGCGTGCTTCTATTAGGACCATATTGTTATTGTTTAGCGGTTTTTCACTATAAGTCTCCATTTTTCACCAAATTCTTGCATATACTGTCAATTTCTAAAATCCAGAGTCTGATAAGGACACGTTTTGTTCCTCCAAGTTACATTAGTAACTCTCGAGTTGTTCATGTCTTTTTCGAGTCCATTTGGATGCTTATTTTCATTTTTGCCCTTTAACGCCCTATCAGAACCCAATTTATTTCGTATACTTGTTAATTCCTTAAACTTGGAGTCAGATAGTAACACAATAAATTCTTTAAAGTTACATTGGTCTCTCGTGAGGGGTTCGTGACTCTTTTAATTCCATTTTGGTTTTGTTTTGTATTTTTTCCCCTGGACACCCCATTTATAGCCTAAACACTTGCGTATACTTGTCAATTACCTAAAGTGGGAGTTCGTTAAGTTCACGGTATACTTCTACTAGTTACATCGATCCTCTTCGGGTGTTCTTGCCTTTTTTAGGGTTGTTTTGTTATTGTTTTGGGTTTTCACCGTTTAACACCCCATTTCCAACCTAAAATTTGCATATATTTGTTCGTTACCAAAATCGAAAGTCCAATATGTACGCGACCAGATTTTACATGTTACATTGGTCTCTCAAGAGATGTTTGTGCCTCTATGAAGACATTTTATGTTTTTTCCACCTTCTTTCTTTAACAACCATTTTGACCTAAAACTTTTGTATACTTGTCAATTATGTAAACTAGTTGTCCATTAAGTACAAGGTTAGTTCCTAAAATTTATATTTCTTTCTTCTGAAGGGCCTCGTCTCTCTTTTAGGTCCAATTTATTACACTCTTACACTTTAACCCTTTAACACCTAATTTTCATTTGAAACTGACATAGTCTTGTCAATTTTTTAAACAGAAACTCCGATAAGGGCATAAACATTTTCTAAAAGGCACATTGGTCACTTTTAAGGTTTTCGTGCTTCTATTAGGACCATTTTATTATTGTTTAGCATTGTTCCCTATAAGTCTCCATTTTCACCAAACCCTTGCGTATACTTGTCGATTTATAAATTGAGAGTGTTCGTGACTCTTTCAATGCCATTTTGGTTTTGTTTTGCATTTTAGACCTTTAATAACCCATTTGTAGGCTAAACACTCGTGTTTACTTGTTAATTACCTAAAGTTGGAGTTCGTCAAGTACACGGTCAACTTCTACAAGTTACTTTGGTCCCTCTCTAAGTGTTCTTGCATTTTTAAAGCCATTTTATTGTTATTTTGGTTTTTTACCCTTTAACACCTCATTTTCAACTTGAAATTTGCATATACTTGTTCATTACCTAAATTGAAAGTCCAATAAGTACATGACCAATTTCTACAAGTTACTTTGGTCTCTCAAGATGTGTTTATGACTATTTCAAGCCATTTTATGTTTTTTGCACATTTCATCTTTAACACCCATTTTGACCAAAAACTTTTGTACACTTATTGATTTTATATAATAGGGTGTCTAATATGCACACGGTTAGTTCCTGAAATTTATATTGGTTTTTTTAAAGGGCCTCGTCTCTCTTTTAGGTACAATTTATTACAATGTTACATTTTAACACTTTAACACCCAGTTTTCACTTAACACTTACATAGTCTTGTTAATTTCTTTAACTGAAACTCCGAATGGATAGTTTCTAAAAGTCACATTGGTCACTTTAGAGGTTTCGTGCTTTTATTAGGACCATTTTGTTATTGTTTAGAGGTTTGTCCCTATAAGTCTCCATTTTTCACCAAATTCTTGCATATACTTGTCAATTTCTAAAATCGAGAGCCCGATAAGGATGCATTTTGTTCCTCCAAGTTACACTAGTAACTCTCGAGTTGTTCATGTCTTTTTAGAGTTCATTTGGATGCTTATTTTCATTTTCTCCCTTTAAGCCCCCATTTTAACCTAATTCTTTCATATACTTGTCAATTCCTTAAACTTGGAGTCAGATAATAACACGATAAGTTCCTTCAAGTTACATTAGTCTCTCTCGATATTTTCATGACTCTTTTAATACCATTTTAGTTTTGCTTTGCATTTTTTTAACACCCCATTTATAGCCTAAACACTTGTGTATATTTTTGTCAATTAGCTAAAGGGGGAGTTTGTCAAGTATAAGGTCAACTTACACAAGTTACATTAGACCCTCTTTATGTGTTCTTGCCTTTGTTAGGGTTGTTTTGTTGTTGTTATTTATGTTTTTCACCCTTTAACACCCCATTCCAACCCAAAATTTCTATATACTTGTTTGTTCCCTTAATCAAGATCCCAATAAGTGTGAGACTAATTTCTACAAGTTACATTGGTCTCTCAAGAGGTGTTTGTTTATCTTTAACTCCATTTTGTATTATTTGCACATCCCCTCTTTAACACCCCTTTTTGACCTGTAACTTTTGTATACTTGTCAATTCTATAAATCAAAAGTTCAATATGCTCACGGTTAGTTTCTAAAAGTTATCTTGGTCCCTTTTGAGGGTCTCCTATCTCTTTTAGGTAAAATTTATTACAGTGTTCATTTTAACCCTTTAACACCCAATTTTCACTTGAAACTTACTTACTGCTGTCAATTTGTTAAATCAAAACACTGATAAGGATGCGGATAGTTTCTAAAAGTCATATTTTCCCTCTTATATTAGGACCATTATGTTGTTTAGCATTTTTGCCTATAAGTCTCCTTTTTTCACCAAATTCTTGCATATACTTATCAATTTCTAAAACCGAGAGTTCGATAAGGACACATTTAGTTCCTCCAAGTTTCATTAGTGACTCTCAAGTTGTTAGTATCTTCTTTGAGGCCATTTGGATGCTTATTTTCATTTATGCCCTTTAATACCCCATTTTAACCCAATTCTTTTGTATACTTATCAATTAATTAAGCTCTGAGTAGGATAATGACGCGATAAGTTTCTACAAGTTACATTGGTCTCTCTAGAGGTGTTCGTGACTCTTTCAATACCATAATGGTTTTGTTTTGCATTTTTCCCTTTAACACTCCATTTATAGCCTATACACTTGTGTATACTTGTTAATTACCTAAAGTGGGGCTTCGTCAAGTACACAGTCAACTTTTACTAGTTACATTAGTCCCTCTCTAGGTGTTCTTACCTTATTAGGGATATTTTGTTATTGTTTTTGTTTTTTACCCCTTATCACCCCATTTCCAACCTAAAATTAACGTATACTTGTTCGTTACCTCAATCGAGAGTCCAACCAGTACGCGACCAGTTTATATAAATTACATTGGTGTCTTGAGAGGTGTTAGTGACTCATTCAATCAATTTATGTTTTTTCACACATTCCCTCTTTAACACCCCTTTTTGACCTAAAACTTTTGTATACTTGTCGATTCTATAAACCGAGTGTTCAATATGTGCACGGTTAGTTCCTAAAAGTTATGATGGTCCCTTTTAAGGATCTCGTCTCTCTTTTAGGTACGAATTATTGTAGTGTCATAAAATGTGAAGTCTCCAAGACCTACTCTAAGGGTTTTCATTATTCAACATTAACCATACAGAGTTATATTCTCATATTTAAACTACTAAGACTACCCCAATATATTTCATATTTACGCATTAACCACTTCCTATGCAAACATCCATAGGCAACTATCTTAATCCAAATATCCTCAAAGTATATCCTAGGCTTAACTGTTAAAGCATCGCATTATCTCTCAACTTCCAAATATAAATAGACCTCATTCGTAGATATGAAAATCCAAATAAGGAACCCCATATACATTTCTATCTAGCCCAACTGGCCATCAAGATCTAACATTCTTTAAACCATGGCTACAAATATATAATAACTTTACTCCAAGATACTACCTTACTCACAACATTCAATCATAAAATAAGTAATACTAGTTACCACTCCTTATTTCCCAACGAATCTTACTTAAAGGGTCATAACCCTAAGAGAGGGCCTACAGTCACAATAAGTACATAAGACATAAACCAATTATCTGTAGGGTTTACTCATGACGAAATGTGTTACCTCAACTATGGACACATCTATTTCGATAATGTTTGAACAATACATAACCCTAACTATCATGTCATAGGTCTACCCCTAACAAAATGTCAGTTGAGCATCCTAACACCTCATTAACCCAGATGGGGTATCCATAGTGTCCATCCCCCGGATCAATTTAATATTAACTGGAAAATAATAATATAATAATATAAACTATCATGCCATAATCAATCGATATGGTAAGACTACTAGTTAATTATAACTACTTAATTATTTGTGCAGTCTCACTCTAAAGTAATTCTAACACTAAATACCCAAATCCTATAGCATCACTCTTACTATACCCTTTCTCTTATATTCCACATATAATGCTTAAGTTCATTATTAAGTTATATTAATATAAGATATACTTTTATCTCTAGCTATTTTAGCCACACAACCATCACAGGAAAACATATATATATAATAGCCACACGAATACTCTTGACCCATCACATGTAACACAGGGTATCATGAAAGCGCACATATAAAACAGAGGGAATCCTCATAGCCTGAACATAAATATAAGTCATCCTCATAGCCCCACAAAAAATGTCTCACGAAGATCTACTCCCACATCTTTGGGGATCACCCGTGCCTCTATTCATCCTGACTGACTAAAGGATGTCCCAAATCCTAAAGTCTAAAAATAAACAACAATAGAAATCATTGTGCCGTTATATTAACCAAGTAACTACATACCAATATCTACAAAGAAGGATGTCAAGTTCCCATTATCCCTCACGAAGAACAGGGACCTCAATATGCAAGATCGGGATAAATAACTTATACCCAATTTACGGTAATAACCCTAGAGTTGTAATTGTAGCCCCATATACATAAAAGATGTATGACCAACTAGTGTCATTAGGCCAAAAATTTTTACCAAAACCCAAATTTATGTGACAAATCAAATCCCCGGTTAACTTATTTTTCATGAGTGTACACACCCACCAATGGTATGCTCATGCACTTAAGATCATAAAAGTAAATACACATAATTTACACACATAAGAAATACAATCAGGTACACACACCCTGCCTATTATAACTAATAATCCACATATCAGTTCCTAATCAGGTACACACACCCTGCCTAGAATAGAAAATCCTTCTTTCTTTGCTTAATCATACTTAAACTTGATCCTAAGTTTGATACACCAAATGGACCCTTGTATGTAGTTAATAGCTGGTAATTTAACTCCCCAATTAACCCAAACAACCTAACCCCTAATGGTCCTCATTAACATTGTTAAACTAATACTAGTAGTCCTAAACAATAATCCAACATCCATAAAATAACCCTAAGATCGAATGGCAATCACCGTTTAACAAAAAAAAACCATCAAAACTTAACCTAGGCCAACTGTCAACCTAGATCGATACATATTGAGACCAGATCGATCCGACCTTTGGATTGGGGAAAATCTTCATTTTTAATGTTACGGGATTGTATCCCAATTTCATAAAAACACTCCTCTAACAATATCTAATAGGTCCCGTGAGTGTATTCATCTTAAAGGACCAAAACATTTATTCAATTATAAAATTTATTCTTTTAGTTTAAATTAAAAATGTTAGTAATTTATTTAAAAGTTGGTAATTTTGGTGTGGTAAATTAATTCTTTAGTATTCTATATCTTGTATGATAATTTCGATAGTTGCGGTATGTTAATTTTGATATTCTACATTAAAATAGGTATGTGTTTAAGGGCTAAAATTAAATTAATTATTTTTTTAATTAGTTACCACATCAAGCGAGTTAAGTCCTGTTTATTTGAACTAAATTTTAATTTTACCGAATAAAATTATTTAGTCCAAATAGCATGCAAGTGATTAATAGTGGAAGAAAATAATAAAATAATCACTCCACCCCACAAGAATTTTAGAGTGGAAATCCTTGTGAAAAAACAACTATCACTACACCAAATCTGCACTATTGTTACGGTCATTGACCTTGACAAGTTGGACTTGTCAAGGTCAATGACCATGACAATTCGGGGAGAGATAACTTTTTTTGTCACGGACGTGTCACGGTCATTGACCTTGACAAGTTCGTTAGAATTGTCACGGTCGTGTCACGGGCCATGACCGTGACAAGTTTAGTCACGGTTCATAACCGTGACAAAGCCTTGACCCTTTTTAAAAAATTGTCACGATCAATGACCGTGACAAGTCTGTGACAACCATATGTGTCAACGACTTGTCACGGTCAATGACCGTGACAATTCTGGGCAGAATTGAAAAAAAATCTGTTGGGCAGTATGGCCGCTGCCACTGCCCAATAGTATATTTGTACCTGTTATAGCAACGTTGTACCTGTTTAAACATTATATATCCAAACAAACTAAAGATAATGCAAATATATATTCAAAATAGAAATAATATACATGACGATATAATCCAAATATAATTAAAATGTACCAACTTAAAAATAATGTCACTACATGTCAGGGGTAAATGTGAGGAGGTGACTAGGCCACACGATATATGAATTGACACACCCACTAATATACATCGTGCCGCATTGTTCGCACAACCACAATAGGGAGTTCTCCTTCCCGGGTATCACATGCATGACGAGCACTTTGGACTCGATCTCTTGAAGCGCACGCCCATGAACTATTCCACCCTGGACGATATTCGGTTCCCTCAACCCCCGCCCTATCCGCTGGCCATCAAATACGTACAATATGAACACGCTCGGCCAACCAATTGTCGACATCGGTCTGGGGAAGGGAGACAAATAAGGAAGTGGATCATCGAAGTACGCACGTGTCGGTGATGAAGCAACGAGGTCCACATCCTCGTCATCCTGCGCCTCGTTCTCTCGCACCTCCTCCTCCTCCTCCACCGCTTTCTCCTTCCCTTTCCCCTTACGATATCCGTCCAACGTATGCTTCATGAATGAGTACATATCTTGGACCGTTACCTCCAAACGGGACAGCTTTGCGTCATGTGAATCCACCGTTCGAGCCAACCCGGTGTCGCTCGTCTCCAATTCGATGATCCTAGATTTGGCCACCCGCGATCTCACCCCCTTGTCCTCCCCTTGCGATCAAAGCCAAGCACTTGGCTGAGTGCGTCTTTGGACAAAGATGCCTTATTGGCATCAGACTGCGACTCATGCACTTCCTTAAGCTTTGCCTGAAACGACAAAAAGCATATGATTAGTAAAATAAGTAAACTTAAAAATTATAACGTAATTAAAAAAATTAAACTGTCGGATTACATACAATCGTGGTCGCGACGCTCGGGGACACCTCCTTGTCCTTCCCCTTCTTCGTCCGAAGAGACACATAAGTATCGAGCCTATGTGGCTTACCCCCTGGGCCACTCCCTACCCCCTGAATTAAAATAAAGTAAAATTAATATCATTCCCCGCAAAGTAAAATAAGGAAGAATAATATATTTCTGTAGTTATAGAAAAATTAAATCTTATCTTCATCATATGCTCCACCTCGGCGTAAGACGTCCGTCCGGAGTAGTGCACGTCCGTCTTTTTTGCCCGATTTTCGCTCCCCGATTGGCGAGATGCCAATTGTCGATCCTCGATCTCATTGTCAATGAAATTTTGTCATTGTGACAATGAGATCGGCTCCTTGGGCGGGACGGATCCACACCATTGGATAATGGACTCTCGTGTTTTTCCAAAGTACCGTGTCCGGATATTTTTCTTCCACGTCTTGTGTTGCTCCCTCAACTACTCCAAGACGGAATCGCGTAGCTTTGGATCCAAGTTTAATTGTTCCTGTCCAACAAATACAATGTTACTTGCGAATAAATATAAATATAAAATGAAATTGAAATCGAAATTGAAATTGAAATTGAAATTGAAATATTCATATAAATATAAATATATTACCTGTAGTGCTGCTCAAACAGCTAACTTGAGCTCATATGGCACCTCCGTCCAACTCATAAACCCCGGGATAATGACCGTCTTTAGCAGCTCGAGGGATCTCGCAAATAGCTCCGATTTGTTCTTAATGGTAATCCCAAATTTTCCATATTTGGGGAGCCTAGGGGCCGAGGAGCCCTCGTCGCCTCCGCTACCACCGAGCCCAGATGACATCATCATAAACAGCATCGTCATCTTCGCCTTAATACATGAAGGAGACATTTGCTGTAAAAAAAATTTATTAGTTATTAGTACACATAGACACACACCCCTACCCCACCCCCACCACACACACGCACATGTACACGTACACCCCCCCCACCACCCTCCCCCCACCACACCCCCTGCCCCCTCCCCCACCACACACCACCACACACATATATACACACACATATACACATACACACATAAATATGTATAAATTAGTTGAAAACATCTAACGTGGAATAGATGTAAAGCATGGAATTATTATTATATATATTATATATGCTCGGAATAAATGTAAAGCATGTAAAGCATGGAATTATTAGTACAGATAGACACACACCCCTACCCACCCCCCATCCCTGCCCCCACCCCCTCACCCCACCCCCACCACACACACGCATACGTACACGTAAACGTACACCCCCACCCCCTCACCCCACCCCACCCCCACCACACACACGCACACGTACACGTACACCCCCCCACCCCCCTCCCCCAACCACACATATATATATACACATATATACACACACATACACACACATAAATATGTCTAAATTAGTTGAAAACATCTAACGTGAAATAGATGTAAAGCATGGAATTATTATTATATATATTATATATGCCGAAATAGATGTAAAGCATGGAATATATGTTATATATTATGTCCGTTCGAATGTCTCAAAATAAAAAATTCCAAAATTACTTTTAAAACTTGTTCCTAGATCCCAATACTTCAAAAGGTAAATACACAACTCAAAAAAATTCTTCAATACTTCAAAAGGTTTTTAAAACACATTTTATGAAAAAATTCTCTCAATTTAAAAAACATCTTAGTGTGTGCAATTAGACAATATTATATCAAACTTCTCGAAAGGGTATATCAATCTTTAGTCCTTAAGGTTCATCTGACCTAAACTATAGATTGTGTTTCACTCATAACGAACCAAGTCTATTTAACTTGATACACTCAAACGTTTTGATACATGAGAGAGCCAATTTATATATAATACAAATGTTTACATTTTCAGTAAGACTTTTGCCAACATTTAGTGAACAATAATGGTTCTTTCGCTTTTGTTTGTTAAATACTAATCTAATAATAATTTGGCGACATCCACGATGAAAAAAATTGGTAGGAGAAAAATGCTACCAATTTAATGTTGTAATGGTGAAGGAAAGTTCAAAATAACCATCATTATTAAAAAATAAATATCTTTCAACATTAAGAATGCATTGATTTCTTTAACTCCAAGAATAAAAATTCTAGAATCACTTAGAAATAAAATCACAACGAATTATTTTTTTATCTTTAACCATAGTCAATATATCGTAATCTTCCCTTTGAAATTAAAATTAGACACAAATTAATCTAAATTAGCAACAACATATTAACATGTGAATTGTCTAGTTCGAATGAAAATGAGTTAATCTTTATATACATAATCATCAATATTAATCTAAATTAGCTTATACCCATACAAGGCTAATATTATATACATTATCATCAATGTTTTGCCTCTAATATAACAATCCCCTATTTTCCACATACTCACCCACCACATACACACACACACACACACACACACACACACACACACATATATATATATATATATACACACACATATATATACACACAAACATATATATAAATGGAAGAGAGAGAGAGAGCAACGTAGAGAGAGAGAGCAGCGTAGAGAGAGGGAGAGTTGTAAAAAGGAGGGAACGACGGGGGGGGGGGGGGGGGGGAGAAGGGGAAAGGGTTTTTGATGAAGAAATTGTCACGGTCGTGTCAAGGTCCTTGACCGTGACAATTATTTAAAGAATTGTCACGGTCATTGACCGTGATAAGTCTGTGACAAGTAAATTTATCACGGACTTGTCACGGTCAATGACCGTGACAATTATTTTTCATGGTCCTGTCAAGGTCAATGACCATGACACAAAACGCGTATTTTTTATCATGGTCAATGACCTTGACAAGGGTGGCCGACTGAAAGGTGACAATTTTTTCATTTTGGTGTAGTGTATCGCCACATCCACTATAAGAAAAATAATCATTTATGTCAGTTTGAAAATTAACTTTATGTCAGTTAAAGTTTAAACGATATATTATATTTATGTCAGTTTTAATTTAATAGTTAGTTTTTATGTCATTTATAATGAACTTGCTTTAAAAATTGAATTATTTATGCCATTCTAAAATTCAAAACTGCGATAAATGAAAAAATATAGGCGCAATTTGTTCCCGCCACGTTGAAAAATTGAGTAAAGAAGTAGGGGACCTCATTATAACCCTTTAATCAAAACTCCTCAACATTATTGCTCTCTGTATCTCTCGTTCTCTATCTCCACAACCCGACAGTGCTATATTACTACCCTCCAACCACTCAAGACCCACTATCAGAGTTTCTCCTGGTCGTTTGTGTTATCCCGGCGGCAGTGGAGGCTAGGGTTTGTTTTCCCTCCACCACTCAAGACCTTATTTGCTCCCAGTCTCCATAGAAGCATAAAGAGGTAATAAATCAAACTACATATGGTTCATTCTGTAACTTTTCTTCGGTTTATAAATGTGCATTTGCTCTAATAGGGTCTGAAGTCTTATAGTTAGTAGGATTTTCTGCATATCAGATGTACGATTTGTTTATGTCCACTTGAGCTTGCATTTACACTAGTAATTTTCTTTGATTTTGTAGATACCAGTAATGAATATAGCTCGATTTGTGTGATTTTTTGTTTTTCTTCATCTTCCTGTATAATTTCATACAGAGAAAGAATAAGTTCTTGAAATCAGGTTGAAAATGCATATGGAGATTGTATTATGATTTACGATAATAAATTGATTGCAAGGAATGTGATACAGATCTCTATAATCTTTTGAAATTGATGTGGTTTACGTGTTTCATAAAATTACCCAACATAACCATACAAATTAATAATGTCGACTTCATGGGGTTGGCGGTGGTAGAAAAATCTAAGAAAGTTTAATATTTGAATATTATGTCTTGTGAGTAATTTAGATTTGGAATTTTGTGATTTATTATTTTGTTCCAAGTTTAATATGTTTTCACTCTTTTTAAGAACATTGATAATGTTATTGGGAGTGAGCTCATTCATTAGAAAATAAATTGTTACACCTGTAGATAAATAATTGATCTTACTTGTGGGCTTTGTGAGAAGCATCATTATTTTGATAATGGGACTATTATTTATAAACATATGTTATTAATGATATAGTGCTTTTGGTTTATATCATTTATAAATTTAATCACTAATGTTGTCTTTTGTATATGCATGAGTGGTTTCCAAAGACCAATAGTCATTCTGATGACTCAAATAGTCATTTTTAAATTTGACATTATGTCACAAAAGATTTTGATCAGATAAATAACATTTACATAGTATCATTTATCACATTTTGAGTATGAGTATGATCATTTTTTTCCAAGCCTTCATCAATTCGATCTTTGACTCTCAACGACCCTCTCTACCAGGCCTTCATCATCTTTACCTCTCTATTACTACACATGGTGAGCTATCATTTTCTATATTGTTTTCTCTATTTCTATACACACACACACATAGAGGCACACACAAGCACAATCATGGTGAATATGTATGTATGTATGTATCAAGGTTCTAAAAAACGCGGGGCGTGATTGAGGCGTGGAGGTCAAGCCTTAAGCCTTAGAAGCCTAGGCGGGCCTAGGCGTAAAAAGGCATTTAGGCCTTCTTAATATATTTTAATATTTTTTAACCATAACAAGGCTACTAAAATACAAAAATTTCACTGATCATAAAAATATGTCTGAATATATGTAAATTAAAATACTATTTGATTATTTTGGATGAGATAATGGTTCGATTTGTAAACAAATTCTTTAAAAGGCGACATCGTTTCACTAAATCATTGTTGTTTTTAGAAAAAAGTGCGCCTTAAGGGTTTTACCAAGAATAAGGCGTGAAAAGCGTAAGGCGAGGCGTTTCTCCCAAGCCTTAAGCCTAGGCGGTTTTTTTAGAACAGTGGTATGTATGTATGTATGTATGTATGTATGTATGTATGTATGTATGTATGTATGTATGTATGTATGTATGTGTGTGTGTGTGTGTGTGTATGTATGTATGTATGTATGTATGTATGTATGCATGTATGTATGTATGTATGTATGTATGTATGTATGTATGTATGTTCTGATATATGACCTCAGTCATTCATTTCTCTAAATTTAACCCATTTGGGTCTTTGATCTTTGTTTTCTTATATTACATTAGATATTTGTAATACTATTGTTTATAGTTCAAAATGAGTTTGTTTTGATTACGAGATTGGTTTAAGTAATGTGTTATATTTCTATCTAAACTAAATTAGTTTAAGGAATGTGTTTATTTTGAATGGGCCATGTCTTAGTTTCTTTGGTTCCACCATTATTTTTCTATAAGAATGTATTCAAAATTCCCAAGCAATCATTTTAATTATCTTGGTTAATTTTGGTGTTGATTTGTTGTAGCATTTAAATGTCCATTTCTTAATTTTAGTATGAGAATGTATAGTTGATTTTTTTATGGGCATCTATTAAGTGTTTAGGTTTGTATTCTACTAGTTGACAAAATGCCCAAGAAGTATTTTCATTATCGTGATGACTTTTGGGTTGGGTTTGTTGTAAAAGTCCTTATTTACCTATTATTTTGAAGTCTCTTATGCATATGGATTTTATTAAACCATTAATTATTTTTATGTATGAAGTAATAATAAAATGGAGACCATCGTTGAAAGCATTTAGAACATGACTGTTTTGTTCATTACTTTGTTCTTTATGAATTTTTTTTCCCAAATAGAATATGATGGAAATAATAAAGATAAACAATGGAATATTTGTTTTATTTGATTTGCATATCTGTGAAGCTAGAAGGTTTCATATTCGAATATGTCCCAAGTTGTTACTTTAGTTTTTTATTTGGTTTATTGAAGATTTAATAAATGATAATATCTTGGAATGCCTTTTCTTTTTTTCCTTTTGTCCTATTTATAATGAATGATAATATCTTGGAATGCCATCATTCTTTTATATTGAGTATGGGAGAAATGTTTGTAAGTGAAACAAAAATTAGATCAGAGCTTCGTCGGCAAGTATGCATTACGAAATGACTTTGATTGACATCTTATTTTACTTACTGTTGAATATCATGATGATGATGATTGATTGATTAGTCTAATATGTATTTATTTCATAAGTTTCATGTTGTGCAACATAAGTTTTGTTGTCATAAGTTTTATTTTCTAACTTTTAGGAAATAGTTAAGGAATTATCTTTTTTATTTCTTGGTTTATCCTTGTGTCTTTTATTATAATCAAGACTCTAGTGAGTTAACCTGTTGAATAGACTTTGGAATCAGATCTTAGAGGATAACTCTGATATTTTTTGTTCGTTGGGTCAAATCAGGTATACCCTGTTTCATTTTAGTGTTCAAATGTTTTCATGGTAGACTATTTGGTATTCCTTAGTAGAATCTTTAGTATTTTATCGTCCGTATTTTCTATTATACCTGAAGTTTGTACACGAATTTCCCAGTGCTGATTTTCACGACTATCATCACCAGTTGCTCTATACCAAGTCCGAAAACTACTCATCTACTGTTGTTTATATAGACTGGTAAGTTTTTCATACTATTTAAACTTCCACTACATTTGTTTGCAAATTTTAAAGATGCATAGAGATTACTAGACATTTTCTCCACTTTACCGTCCTTTAGTGTCCATATTTTATTGTTGTTGTTTACTAGGTCAGTTATGGCAATGGAAATTAGATCTGGCCATTTGAATTTGACACTAAATGCTCGTTTTTTCAACATAATTTGTTGTGATGATGGTTAGCTTATTTGTATACTTTTTGTCAAGATATTCGGTACTGATAAGGGTTATAGAAAATTGAAGGCACTAAAAAGCAATGGAGATGAAGAACAAAATTAAAGGTAATAAAGAAATTTTGTGAATACTGTTAGCACCACAAGATACGTTCTTGATCAACTAGATACTTTCTAAAGGTCTGATTCGGCTCGCATCCCTTCATCTTGTCTCATTCGGCTCGCCTCCCTTCATGTTGTGACCATATATTATTTTCTAAAACCATTGAATTTGTAGCTTTGAAATAGAAAATAATATGTTTTTTATGATCATCTAATATTGGATTTCAAATATGCTTTAGAGGTATTTTTTCAATGTTCTTATCTCGGTATTAGTAGTCGAGGACTAGATAGTGAAGAGATGTACCCTAAAATGTACAAAGAAATTTAGTCTATGATTTGTTTTCTTCATAATGATACCTGTTTCCCTTTCTAGTTCATGGAATCATGGTACACTCACTCCCTCTCTCATTAGCAAGTCATTTAGACTGAACATTATATATTAAAATGAGTACCCCTACACTACAGAGACATTTCGTAGTTACAACATTGTGCTTCATGAGATTATCGTTAGTCGAGTTACCATAAATGAGATGAACGAATTGAAGTAAAAGTATCTCACAAAGATTTACTACATTCTCCATATGAGGTAAACTAATAGTGTTAACACTCGCCACTACTCTGCCCTGTCTTTCAGTTACACATTCTTGTATGTTATTGGTAAAGTCTTGACTTTGGACATGGGTTGTCTCATATACAGGTCGATGTGCGATGTGATCACCAGGAAATGGAGGAAGTTCCCCTCCATCTTGAATGGTCATTTCATTCACTAACTACTTAAGAATCAGAATGTACACATCACTTCAAATGAGAACAAGGAAAACACTGATAAAATTTTCACATACACTTAATTCTATTTAGAGAGGAAGTAGTCTTCACAAGATAATAATGTGCAAGACTTGATGAAGTTGAAGGTATTGTAGGTGAACCATACAAGATGGTTTTATTATATAAGTTAGTTCATCATTAGTAATATTGTTTCCCTCATTATCCCTCTTATATATTGTATATCCTCGATTAATCTGTTAACAAGATTTTGAAGAATGAAACAAGGTCATACAAGTTATTTTTTCCTAAACAGGGGTCTTTTTTTCTTGGTCTATGATATTTTTATCCCTCTCTACAAATGTGAAGTCCTGCCTTAATTTTACTAGGTTTTGAACCCTTTAAATCGTTAACTCATATATGTTTTGCATTCGAGAAACATGTATATTATATCCCATCACTATATTATACTTTTATCTCTACTAAATGACCTTCCTACACGTCACATTTTAATTGTTACTTGCCATTGATCAGAATTAGATAATACATTGCATTCAAATAATCTCTTTAGAAAATGGATTCCTAGTTACTTTAGCGATAAAATTTAATTTTTAATGGTATCTCATTCTATAAGTCAATCAAATAATTTGGAATTGGGTTTATCAAATTGAGAAATTTATAGGTTAGCCTGTTTTACATAAACGTATGGTATGCTTTCTGAGGAGGAGTGCATACATGTCAAAAGTACATTACTATATATATCTTCAACCTACAACACATTCGTTATTAACACCGACCTCTTCTTCTCACCAGCTAATGTCCAAGAGCCCCATAATTAAAGCGCGTGAAGGTAGTTAGCAATGCGGGAGTCATTTCGGTAGGCTTTGGAGGAGACACAAGATCCATAGTAGTACTTTTACTCATTGAAACTTTTGTCTGGGCATACTCTTCCACATTTTATACATACTCCATGGCTAGCCCAAAATGAATTTATTTGTTTCAAAAATCAACTTGGTTTGGTAAAAAGCATTGGATGCCATTAAATACCTCTCAGTGATTTTTCTTCCAAGCTCTCCCTTAATCTTGACCAAGTTCACAAAAGTTGAAATGGTCTTGAATATTCCTTCATGCTCATTTTGAATTCTTGTAAAAAGGATCTCCTTCGTATGAATCCAGAGATCCTTTATCTTGGGCCATCTCCGAATTCAAGGTTGATTATCACGCAGTAATTCATCCCACCATATGCGAGCTGTCACTAAATTCACGCACTTACCGCCCAATTATATATGAGTGATTGGTTTGTTGGAGAAAAAAGTGGGTACATCCCACATTTGAAAAGGAGGAGAGAACTCATCGACATATAAGTAATGGACCACCTTAACTAGTGTCAAGACCTTTTAACTAGTGTTAAGGCCTTTTAAGAGGAGAGAACTCATCTACATTTGGTGTGGTTTTGTTATTGTTCCATTTTCAGTCACTGGGTTGTTTGGCTTTGACTCACTTATCCTTGAACTTTGATTAGCTATTTCGTGCTTCCCCATTAGTCCATTCTCGAGTCAAGGCCTTCCAAGCTCAATCCTAAGATCAAGAAAGCGTTACCGTTTAAACCTAAAACGTGTTTATCTAATAACACTATTTAATTAAGTACGGTACATACATCAACCCAATAAAATCCACACACACTCTTAAACCGCAAAAATCCAAATTAGTAAATGCCCATGGGTCCACAAATAGTCGTTACTGAATAGGTATATGCAACCTATTGGAAATAAATAGAAAATGGTGCTTTAGTTTATGCTCATGCATATGGAATTAAATGAACTACCCAGCATAATCTCCAACACTGCAACCAAAATTATTAATCTGATCGAATAAAATAGGCTCCAAAAGTCAAATATTTACTAAAGCTTTGAACCTTAAAGAGCAAACTAAGTTTCAAAAATATTAATGAGATAAACCTCAAAATTGAAATTAAGGAGGTTTACACCACTCCAAAATTGAAATCAACTTAAAGATATATTGTATGTTAACATCGTCAATTGGCACCACATTGAAGTGTGAGCATAAATTATTTTAGATACCTTAATAAAACACATGTACAGTAGTCTTACAACATGTAAATTTAAAACTACACTTCGAAATACAATATATGCACACTTAAATCTATAAATCACTTCAAACGGGTCCCTAAAATGGGTAAGTGCTTCGAAATAGGGAAACATTGAATCGAGTAATACCTTAATAACCCCCTAGATATGAATTACCCAAAAATTAGTGTTAGTTGATAAAATGATTTCATTATAGTTGACACGTTGAATCAAAATAGGGGTCGTTATATATATATATATATATATAACAAGGGCTGTTGTATATATAAAAGGGACAACTGAATACAAAACTTGCAAAAGAGCCAGTGCCACTACAACTAGAGTTAAATGCATAGGAAATTCTTGTGCCTTTTCTTATTGTGTTTCACCATTGTGTAGAAAAGGTTGTGTATTTTTCCTGCAATCATGCCCCTGCTTTTGTCGCTTACATTTCCCCATTATCTTGCATGTTACCCATGTTTGAAGTGTTTACACGTTATTGGATTTCGTGCTCCATGAAATAGGCTTTGAGTACTCAAAGCAGAACAAAAGGCAAACTCAGAAGATTCTTCTGATTGTATGCAAGTGCATATATTTTGTTGTAAGTTACAATTTTGTTTTTGATTATGAATATAAGAAGTCATATTTGTCCGGATAAGATAAAAAAACATTGTAACAATTGATAAGCTTAATATTTAACATATAAAAAAGTCTTCAGTGATATTTTCTAAACCCATCTCATTTGTGCAAAGTCTCTTTCATATTTATTTAAGTTTCTAACCACTAATCGATGTTGTGCATGTTGGAAATTATGTAGAAAATACATAAATAGAACTCTTTATTGTATCACAATAATGTCAACTTTAATACAACAATGTAAATTTATGAATCTTCAAGGCGTGATGTCACTTTCCTAAATATAGTATTTTCCCCACACGAATAACTTCGGTATACAAGTGGGAATCAGCAAATCCGTACTCAAGATATAATGAAGCAATTGCACTGTCTACAAATTATATGTTTGAAGACAACCCTTGGATGCGGCAGCGACGAACAGTCAATCAAGTTCTTATTTTGTTTCTGTGGAAAAAACATAATAAGAGAATTTGTATCTCCTGAAAATTGTAAGAGAGTAATAGCAGGGTTTGGAAATCTGAAACTGGGCTTTGTTATCAATGTAATTCTGTTTTAGGCAGCCTTTATTTATAGATAATGAAAAGTTTTGTCTTCAAGAGTCATGACTGTTGGATTAAGAGTCTTAAGTCAATTCTGAAATGGTATGACTGTTAATTACCAACAGTCTTAAGTCATTTCCGAACAGGTACAATTAATAACGAATGGGTTTTGCACGGGTCAACCAAAAAGTGACCGCGCTCGAGCTATCGCGATCCGACCCGGACGAATCCCGGCAACCCGCGAAGTGCGAAGTGCTAAGTAGGCCACTAGCGCCTCTACAGCCCACTGCCCCGCACGCGCGCGCGCGTGTGCGTGTGCGTACGGTGCTTCTCACCGTATTGAGGTCTCTTGAATAGACTCTTAAATACTAGATGAATTAACTCTTAATCTTCCATTTGTACTTATTAAGTGCACAAATTCTTAATATTTTTCCAATGTGGGACTCAAAGGTTACCCACTCCTTTTATAGCTTAGTGGTGACACTTAGCATTGTACATTTTCTAATGTGGGACACTATCCCCTTTTATATTTGGGTTAGCTTCCCACCTCTTCCACACACTTCCAATGTGGGACAAGCTTTTTAAGATCTTACACCCAAAACTCTTACTCATTTATTTTATAAAATCTCCAACATTCCTCCACCATTTTCGAAATAAGTTTTGTAAATCTTTGATTGTCTGTAAGACTGTGTATAAGCATTGGTGTCTCACGACTTGAACCAATACCCTGTGAAGGTTCGTCAAGGCTAACCATGAAAGTATAGTAGACTTGTCTTTGAACTATCAATCCATATTGATCAGCCGGATTTGTCTTCACACACAAATATTTTAGTCACTGATTATCCATATAAGCCGACACATGTATTAGGCCTTGTGTCTGTACCTTGATTTCATGAGTGCTTTAGAGTCAAGCCCAGTTCTCATAGGAAGAGGCACCACTTCCACACTCATATAGGTAGATTATCATAGGTGTCCATGTAACTTAAAACACCATAAATCTATTAAGGTTAAACTCATCCTATTTCATTATTCATTACATGTTCTAAGCAGTTATCCTTGGGGTGTTAAATTTTATTGTGCTTACAATCATGTCGTATGATGTAATTTAATCATTGAACTTGAGACTTGAATATATCAAGTTTCAAGATGAGTTTCCATCAAGAGTGATTATTATTATTGGGCTTTTGTCCCATCCCTATTGATGTCTTAGACACCAGTCCTCTTGCAAGACCTTTTGTAAAAGGATCAACTAAATTTTGACTTGATTTTACATAATCCACTGTGATTACACTATCTGTAATCATTTGTCTGACATAACTATGTCTCAGTCTAATATGTCTAGATTTTCCATTGTACACTTTACTATAAGCTCTAGAAAGTGTAGACTCACTATCACAATGTATAGATTTTGGAGGCATTGGTTTTGGCCAAACTGGAATTTCAATTAATAAATTCCTTAACCATTATGCCTCTTTACTAGTTGCAGCTAATGCTACAAACTCAGCTGCCATAGTAGAATCAGCTATATAAGTTTGTTTCTTTGATCCCCAAGAAACAGCTCCTCCACCAAGAGTGAAAATCCATCCACTTGTTGAGAAATGATCCTCCTGCTCAGTTATCCAACTGGCATCAGAAAACCCTTCTAATACTGAAGGATATCCACTATAGTATGTACCATAGTCCATATCTCCTTTCAAATATTTTAATATTCTATTGAAAGCATGCCAATGCAATAAACTTGGATTACTAGTATATCTACTTAATTTACCAACAGCATAAGCAATATCAGGTCGAGTACATGTCATGGCATACATTAAACTACCAATTACTCGTGCTTATTCCAATTGTGAAATAGCTCTACCATTATTAGGGATCATCTTTAGCTGTGGTTCAAAAGGTGTACTAACATGTGTGCAATCAAACTGATTAAATTTCTTTAAAATTTTCTCAACATAATGATATTGAGTGAGAATTATATTTTTATCTTTCCTTATTATTCTCATTCCTAATATGACATCAGGTACACCCATATCTTTCATATCAAATTTAGAAGACAGAAAACTCTTTGTATTATTAATGCTTTCTAAATCAGTACCAAGAATTAACATGTCATCTACATATAAATAAATGATCACACCTTTACCATTAGCAAATTTATTATAAACACACTTATCTGATTCATGAATTTTAAAACCATAAGAAATAATGACTTTATCAAATTTTTCATGCCATTGTTTAGGTGCTTATTTTAGGCCATATAAGGACTTAATAAGTTTACATACTTTATTTTCTTATCCAGGCATAATAAACCCATCAGGTTGTTCCATGTAAATTTCTTCTTCTAAGTCACCATTTAAAAAGGCAGTTTTCACATCCATTTGATGAATCTCAAAATTATATATGGATGCTAATGCAATTAAAAATCTAATAGTGGAGGTTCTAGCAACAGGTGCATAGGTATCAATATAATCAATTCCTTCTTTTTGTGTAAAACCTTTAGCAACCAATCTAGCCTTGAATTTTTCAATTGTTCCATCTATTTTCATTTTCTTTTTAAAAATCCATCTACACTTAATGGGTTTAGACCCAGGAGGTAAATCTACTAACTTCCAAGTTTTATTTCCCAAGATTGAATCCATTTCATCATTTATAGCTTCTTTCCAAAATGCTTAATCTACAGACTTAATTGCCTCACTATAAGTTTGTGGGTCTGTTTCAACGCTAAGAGTCAAAGCATATTTATTACAAGATGTGTCTCTAGTTACTTCAACAAGATAGACTACAAAGTCGGGACCAAAGATTTTTTCTTTCCTAGGTCTCTTATTTTTTCTAATCTCTTCTTATTCCACTGGTGGAGTATTAGATAATTGTGAAGGAGTGCTAACTTCTTTTTCATTATTAATTCTAAGAATAGAAGAAAATCTTTGTTCATAAAAAATTGCATCTCTCGATTCAATTATTGTATTTACCTCAACAGAATCATTAGGTTCACTAAAAAAAATCTATAAGATTTACTATGTTGTGCATAACCTATGAAAATACACTCAACACCTTTGCTTCCTAATTTCTTTCTCTTAGTTTCAGGTAGTCTTATAATAGCTCTACAACCCCAAACTTTAAGATAACCTAAATTAGGTTTTCTATTCTTCCATAATTCGTAAGGAGTTTTCTTATTATCTTTAACATGCATCCTATTCAGAATATGACACGCAGTAAAAAGTGCTTATCCCCAAAACCCTTTACTTAAACCAGAATAAGAAAGCATAGCGTTTACCATTTCAGTTAGTGTTCTATTTTTTCTTTTTGCTACTCCATTTTGTTGTGGTGTATAAGGTGTAGTAACTTCATGTATAATTCCCATTTCTTCACAAAATTGAGGAAAGTGATATTCACCACCTCTATCAGATCTAAGACATTTTATTTTAGTATCACATTGATTTTCAACTTCATTTTTGTATGTCTTAAATCTATTAAGCACATCATCCTTAGAGTTTAAAAGATATACGTAAAAATATTTTGAAAAGTCATCGATAAATGTAGCAAAATATTTACTACCACCTCTAGTAGGTGTTCCATGCAAATCGCAAACATCACTATGTCCTAATTGCAACAAAGATGTAGTTTTTTCTATTTTTGGAAAAAGCAATCTTGTTATTTTTGTTTGCATGCATATTTTACACTTTTCATTCATATCATTCTGATATTTAGAAATTAAATTTAAATTAACCATAAAATGAATTTTCTTTGTATTAACATGTCCTAAACGACTATGCCATAATGAAAGACAATCAACGATATAAGCAGAAGAATCTTTTTCATTGATATTGAGCTTAAACATGCCCTCATACAAATATCCTTTGCCTAAAAATGTACCATTCTTAGTCAGAATAAATTTGTCTGACTCAAATACAATCTTAAAGACAAATTTGTTAAGAAGACTTCCAGAAACTAAATTTTTCCTAACATCAGGAACATGAAAAACATTAGTGAGGCTAAGGATTTTTTCGAAAGTGAATTCAAGATCCACTGTCCCTTTGCCTTTAACCGCAGCAGTAGATGAATTTCCCATATAGAGAACATCTCCTTCCACTGTTTCATAGACAGAGAACAAGTTCTTGTCCTTACAAACATGCCTTCTGGCACCAGAATCAACCCACCAAGAGTTGTCTTCTCCAAGCATATTAGCCTCGAATATCATAGCAGTAAATTTTTGCTTTGTGTCTGATGTACCTCCTTTTTCCTTTAGTCTCTTGAACTCACGACAATCCTTCTTGAAGTGACCTGGTTTATTGCAATGAAAACAATTTCCTTTCTTCTTTTTGTTTGCTTTAGAATTATTTGAAAAATTCTTCCGCTTATTATTTTTTCCATGATTGCCATATTTTTGCTCCTTTCCTTCCTCCACCACATGGACCTTAGAAACAGAATTTTCTTGTTCCTCTTTACCATCTAGAATTCGAGACTCTTGCTCAATTCTTAAATGAGTCTCTAATTCTTCAAGTGAAAGATCCTCCTTTTTGTGTTTGAGTTCTTTCTTATAATCTTTCCAAGAAGGAGGAAGTTTTTCAATTATGGTAGCAACAATTACATTATCATCCATATTTATTTTTTTCAGTTTGCAATGATTTATGATGCGTTGGATGTCATGAAATTGTTCTAGCACAGGCCTATTATCATGCATTTTTAAGTTTAAAAATTGGCCGATAAGGAACTTCTTACTTGTAGCATCTTTTGTAAGATATTTGGTCTCCAATGTTTCCCACAATGTTTTTTCAGTCCCAACATTTTGGTATAAGTCGAAAAAATTGTCAGCACGTGCATTGAGAATGTGACCACGATACAAGTAATCATCGGTCTCCCATTTTGTGCATTGCCTAGTCTGTTCCACGGTTTCATCTTCATCTTCATTTGGTTTCAGTTGTGACAAGAAATATACAATCTTCAATGTTGTTAGAAGAAAATGAACCTTTTCTGCCAACGCAGAAAATTACCACCATCAAAACGGTCCAACTTGACAAAGTCTTCTGTTATTTGTCGAAGTGATTTGGAAGAGTCGGCCATTTCTGAAATTACTGTATTTAGATTGTTGGAAATTATGTAGCAAATACAGAAATATAACTTTTTATTGTATCACAACAATGTCAATTTTAATACAATAATGTAACTTTATGAATCTTCAAGGCGTGATGTCACTTTCCTAAATACAGTATTTGCCCCACACGAATAACTTCGGTATACAAACGGGAATCAGCAAATCCGTACTCAAGATACAATGAAGCAATTGCATTGTCTGCAAATTGTATGTCTGAAGACAGCCCTTGGATGCTGCAGCGAAGAGCAGTCAATTAAGTTCTTATTCTGTTTCTGTGCACAAAACAGAATAAGAGAATTTGTATCTCCTGAAAATTGTAAGAGAGTAATAGCAGGGTTTGAAAATATGAAACTGGGTTTTGTTATCAATGTAATTTCGTTTTAGGCAGCCTTTATTTATAGATAATGAAAAGCTTTGTCTTCAAGAGTCATGACTGTTGGATTAACAGTCTTAAGTCAATTTTGAAATGGTATGACTGTTAATTACCAACAGTCTTAAGTCATTTCCGAACAGGTACAATTAATACTGAATCGGTTTTGCACGGGTCAACCAAAAAGTGACCGCGCCCGAGCTACCAAGATTCGACCTGGACGAATCCCGGCAACCCGCGAAGTGCAAAGTGCGCTACTAACGCCTCTACAGCCCACTACCCCGCACCCGCACGCGCGTGCGCGCGTGCTTCTGCGTACAGTGCGTCACACCGTATTAAGGTCTCTTGAATAGACTCTTAAATGCTAGATGAATTAACTCTTCATCTTCCATTTGTACTTATTAAGTGCACAAATTCTTAATATTTTTCCAATGTGGGACTCAAAGATTGCACACTCCTTTTATAGCTTAGTGGTGACACTTAGCTTTGTACATTTTCCAATGTGGGACATTATCCCCTTTTATATTTGGGTTAGCTTCCCGCCTCTTCCACACACTTCCAATGTGGGACAAGCTTTTTAAGCTCTTACACCCAAAACTCTTACTCACTTATTTTATAAAATCTCTAATAGTGCACGAAGTTTCTTATTTTAGTTGTGATTTCCTTATGCCTTGAACATGAGTTTTGTTTGTCCAGGAGGAATCAATGTTTTTTTGTGTGTGTTTTCACTCTAGAGTGCTTTTGAATAATTTCAGTTCTTTTTATAGGTGAGATCACATATGGCGTCTACCCTGTCTCCTCTGCTTCCTTCACTTTGTCGTGATCTATATAAGATTTTGTTCTCTTTAAGATTTAATGGTGGGGAAACCTTAAAAGATGGCTATGTGCTGAGGCTGAAGACTGGAAAGAGAAGTTTGCTCATTTTATGTGCTCTAGTTAGATGATAAGTTTTCTGATAAGTAATGCAACCAAACATGCGGTTCAATATGATATGTGTAACATTTATTTTAATTTTTATCTTTTCCTTATAATCACACATTTTACTCTCTCTGACATTTGCAGACTGATGCTAGTTGTCATAAATTTTGTCTTAAAAATAGTCAAGCATAGTACAAACATTAATATAAGTTATGTAGATGATTGTCGGATAACTTTGCAAAAGAAATAGAACTTAGGATATGCATATCTATGGTGTTCGTTATTGTTCTCTGGCATGCATTGTCATATACCTATTATTTGTTCATGGTGTAATAAGATGGTATTCGAAATGTCAATTTACTAGTGGGTGCAAATGTAAACCTGCTAAAGGTACCGTTTAGTTCCCTAACCATTCGGAATAGCTCACCGTGTTATCTAAAAGTCAATGTTTGGATAAAACCACCAAACTATGTTGGGGATCTCGGTTAGAACCTTGAACGTTAGGGGCATAGTGACTTCTTGGATTAAATCATCAAGCTATGTTGGGGGGGTCTAACTGCTAGGGAGGATAGCATCCAGTGTGGGAAAAATTATATGATTGGACCATAGAGCCATTTATTTATTTATTTATTTATTTTGTGTGTGTGTTGGGGTGGGGGGTATTTGTTACCCCTCTAGTTTTATGGTTTTAGGAGTACCCTTTATACACAAACATGAAATCTAGCATGTACATAGAAGTACTATGAATGACTTTGCGTATTTAAACTCCATTTTAGCCTGCTGAAATCTTTTCACTTGCATTTCTGTATGTTTATGCTTAGTTACAACTCCATTGTTGCTTTATATTCATTTTGCATAATATTAACCCATGTTTTCTCTGCTTATCCCAAACTTTTTGTTGACTTGACTTTATTTGTTACATTTTTAATTATGTAGCATTACATATTTCCTCTTGCCACATGAGCAACTACTAACTGACTGAATTCATCAATATCATCTGAATTCAAATACATAACACACACAACATACTATATATATATATAACAACTATGTTGTTATAACAACTATGTTGCTGTGCTGACCATTATAAATTTATCGGCTATACATTTTCTGCCTCTACAGGTAATTGATATTGTTGCTATGAGCCATTAGTTTTGTTGTTGGAGTATTTTATATTTTTTAAACAAGGTGGATAATCCTATAAAGAAAGAAAACTCTACCCAAATATTTTATAATTGTTTGTGTTGTATAAAAAATCTTTTCGACCTATACTCTTTTATTGTTTGTCCAGTAATAATATTTTGTGTTAACTAGTGCCCAATGCAAGGAAGTGATACTCTTTATTGCGGATATCTTGTGTTGAAGTTCATGAAGTACTTTATGAAGGATCCTTCCATTCCTTTTGAAACAAAAGTATGTTACCACCATTTTCTCCTTTTCTCCTATTATATAAAATATTATTTAGTTATTAACTATTATATACCGTAATAATAAATTCAATTTTATCTTTAATTTTTTAGATGACAAAATTGCCCAATCAAGCGACGTACACGTTGAATGAGCTAAATGAAGTTCAAATGGAGTTCATTACGGATTATATATATTAGGTACTTCGGAATAACTGTATTTTGTTATGTCGTAATGATAAGTTGTTGAGATGATTGTGTTATGATGAAAACTATATTGATTATATTTGATTGCAGGGTTACGCATTCTGGGTTGGATAGCGCTGAGAACAAACTTGATCGAGTATTACGTGTGACAACATCCTAGCTTGAGTATTATTTTGGATTGTGGATCTTATGTTGTAGTTTGCAATGCTAGTTTTTGGATATGGTGATGTATCATCACTTATTTAGGATATTATCTAGTAGATAACTAGACGTTAGATAGTTATTGAATATCATGACGTAGCTCGCACACTAGCTAGTTTTTGGATATGATGTAGCTCACATCAATATTTTTTTTATTGTATCTTGATGTATATCAATTTAATGATATTTATAACCTTGATTATTATCTATTTACAAGGGTTAATTTAATCTCAAATAATAGTTGTCTATTGATGGAGTCATGATATTTTTTTTTAAAATTTTTATATCAACATTTATGTCAGTTTTGAAAAAACTCTCATAAAATTACTAAAATTGAGATAAATATGATGTTATTTATGCCAATTTTTCATCAAAAAATGATTAAAAACATGTTAAATACCGTAGTTTTTATGTGTGTTTTTAAAAACTGAGATAAATGTGGTCTTATTTATGTCATTTTTACAAACATTTATCTCAGGGCTTTATATGTAAGTTTTGAAAAATTCTAAAATTGACATAAATGACCATTTTTCTTATAGTGATCCCACATACAAGTCCACTAATATTAATATGATTATTCATAATACTTAGAAGGACTTATACATGACTTGCATATACGGCAACGATAAACACCATTGTTGGCCTGAAAATATACCCAAGTGAGTGGTGAATTAGGTATTTATAAAATTAATGATAATTTTAAATCTTTCTTAACTTTATTCAAAGATTAATTGCAATATCATAAATCAATTTAAGTAAAAAAAATAATCAAGCAATGAGCATAAATATCTAAGAGAGATAATTTAGAGAAACTTTCCAAATCGAGGTTTTAACATGGTTCAACTTTTTCTATGTCCACGCTTGATACGGTACTCAAGAAACTTCATTATCTCCAGTTCACTATGGCGTAATAAAATCCTTACAAGCAATTATAACACCTTGCAAACCGTAACTAAGAAGGTAACTATACCCATCCTAGACTTAGTGGAAAATAAAAGAGCCCAAGGATTTATCCAGCCTTGACTCCCACGACTATAACTCTACTTGTCGTGAAGTACAATGAATTTTAACCATAAGTATCAACAATGAGATATCTAATCAAAATATAAAACAAAGTTTCTTTACTAAGAACAATGGAAAATGAGTTTACTTTTTACTCTCTAGAAATTTAAACCAATAAGTAATCACAAGTATGTTTCTCAAGTGGAATTTGGATTTGAGGTTCACTACAATAGAGCATTGGGTTTATATTTATAGCTAAAGAGGGTTTCAAGTAGAAGCTTAATCTCAAACGGGTTTTTGGTTAGATATTTTCTTCAATGGAGTTTTAGGTTTGAAACTATTAACATGGTAATAGGTTTTAGGACTTGGTTTTTCTTTTGAGAAACCTCGAGTAGAGGGACATAAGATATGAAATGGATATTTAATCTTGAAGAATTCTGTATAAAGCTTATGTTCTTAAATAATGAACCCAAGTGATACTTTTATAGGCTTTTTCAAAAACTAGTCGTTGGAGGGTACTTTGGTAAAAACTATCACTTGGGTTAATTTGAATTTTGAAAACTATCCATAGGGATTTTGGCAACGTAGCCAATTTGATTCGCCTCATATTACTTTTAGTAAACTTAAAGTCGCATATCCTCTTTTGTAAAATTCCTAAACCTTATTTCTTAAAACTAATTTTGAGGGAGATAGACTTGGGTAGTTTAAATCAACTTAAAGTCAAATTTGAGTCGGCTTAAAGTGCTTAACTTGATGTTTAGGCTATTTTGAGTATTTTTGGTTTATGGAAGTTTTGGTTTGTTGGTTTGAGAAAGTACATGATCATACAAATTCATTTACACTATTACAATCTTTCCCTAATCACTTAAATCTCTGAGATGGTCTTCTGGATTTTGATTTATTTATTTGACTGTATGCAACATATGATTATTCTTCCAGTTAATTCTGATGATCATGATTTTTAATTGATATTTTTCATGCATAGTTTAATGGGATGAATTTCATTAACCCTTGATGGTGAGATGCCTGAATTGGGTTGTACTAATGGATTGAGCTTCCCATGAGTTGAGTGAACTTCTCATTATATATCTTGTTTTTATTTAATTGGATGTGAATCTCTAGGAACGAATTCATGACTTGTGTATGGATGATAATCAAGACTTGGATTTTTCGTGGCTTTGACTGTTTTTGGTTCATTCTTGATTTTTCTCATGTCATGGTTGATACTTGGTATACTTTCTTGCTTTATCACATGTATTTCTTGGTCACATGTATCTTATGTGGGTGATGATTCTCTTTGGAGTTTTGGTTGCTTTGTTGATACAATCTTGGAGATTGGTATCATCATGTCTTGAGTTCCTATTTTAATCTCAAGAACATTAAAGAGGCGATAGTGAAGTGATGGCATATATCAATTGGATTGTTTTCAAACAAAATCCATATATTTTAAAATCCTTTTATTTTTACATCGCCTCTTTTTTATGATGAAAATACAATTAATATATTTTTGAGAAAAGATTGTAGATTTCTTCTTCTTTTTTATTTATATCATTCCCCCCCCCCCCCCCCCCCCCCACTCCCCTGGTTGTTATTATCAAAAGGCGGATATTATAGGTATTGAATATGTGTTAAAAATCAACATTTCTAGGATAATATACAAAATCACCAAGAGGATGGGATTAAATAATAAATATAAATGGGAAAGGGAAAGGGAAGGACTAAACTGCATAAGAAGATTCCATCATAGTAGTCCAAGGTCGTGAGGATCATAGGTGGATCTATGTAGGACCGAGGGGGCGCGATTTCCCTCCTAAGATTTTTGAAATTTTTTACTGATCAAAAAACTTTTGGGGTGCTAAATGTAAAGTTAAGAAGTTAAAAGTGAGACAAATAGGTTTTTTCAAAACCACTTGGTAGAAAAATGTAATAAGTTTGGTGATATTGTTTTAACCTAAAGCGTCTTTCTTTTCATTTTACCGCCTCTTTCTCTCACTTTTCACTTCCACTGGACCACTCCTCTCATATCCTTTCCACCGGTCACTGTCGACTCACTTGTCAACCGCCACCCCTTCTCCTCTCCGCCCGTGGGTGTTGTCGTCAATCATATGGTCTCGAAGGTTGAGGCATCACAGATCATCACCATCACAATAGTTATCTCGACGTGCCTACTGTAATTTGCTGACTTAGTTTCAGTTAACATTTAGGCTTTTGGTCTATTATTAGTATAAATTTTCACATGTTTTTACTTTTTATTGGTATATGTTTGTTTATAAATGTTTTAATATGTTTATTTCTGAATTTTCAAAATTATTTATTGATTACAAGACATATCTTGTCATGTCAGTTGTGCTTTAATTCGGGTTATCATACGTATTTTTGCCGAATTTAACATAAAATGTCAGCATCATATTAGTCATGTCGTGTTTTATACTGACCGTGTTCGTGTCAGGTAAAAAAAATACAAAGTCGTGTCGTCTTATGATCTTGCCTAAAAATCTCTTGTCGTGTCGTGTCGTGTCAGTCGAATCAGCCCAAAACCCAACCCAAAAACCCAAATTAGCACCCCCGAATGTTGTACCAGATTTTTTGTTATAGAAATCACACTTGTGTTATCGAACAAGATTGGTATTTTGGTAAAAAAAAAAAACTCAATTGTTTTTTGATATATAATCTTTAGGCACAATAGTATCTGACGACAATATATTTGTATTTTTTCATGGATAGAGCAACTATTTTTTATTTCTTAGCATAACCCACTCTCACTTTCTTACTTACCTTCTTCCCAATCGGCATCCGAGTAGCTTGTAATATCAAAATATGTATGTTTAGCGTACCAAATCCCTAAATTAATGATTCCCATAAGGTAATGAAAAATCATTTTGACATAAATTAGATGAGTTTATTCTAATTGAGTTTAAAATCTAGAAAATAAACAAACATTAAGTATGATGTCAGGTCGACTAAAAGTTAAACAAAGTAAGCTTCCAATCATTGCATGAAATAATTTCTTATCAACTTCTTTTCCGTTTTCATCAATGTCAATTTCCATGGAAGTATTCATGGTTGTGCTAAAAGGGTTTTGAGTTAGTTAGTCCATATTTTTCTACCAGGTATGAATTTATTTGGATTGATTTATGGAAATTCCATTTTTTGTTTGTTTAATTTTAAGACCTAAAAAAATTAGTTCTCCCATTATACTCATTTCAAAATTTTCTTGCATACATGATGAAAAATCTTCACACATTTTATTATTTGTGGATCCAAAGATAACATCATTTACAAAGATTTGAATAAGGAGGATAAGAGGTTTTGAGTTTTAATAAAATGATTAATATCAACTAACCCTCCCATAAAACCATTTGAAATGAATCCACTTAATTTTTTATACCACGATGGTGGGGCTTATTTCAATCTATAAAGGGATTTTGTAAGTTTGAAAACATAGTTATGGGACTTATGAATTTCAAAGTTGGTATATTTTTTTACATAAAGTTCTTCATTAATGTAGTCATTCAAAAAGGTGATTTTAACATCCATTTGAAAACTTTTTAAGTCTTTAAAGCATGGAAAATAAAGTAACATATGTATGGTGTGTAACCTCACGATGGGGGAAAATGTTTCCTCATTGTCGATACCTTATTCTTATTGTATTATTGATCAACAAGACGTTCTTTATTTAATATGATAAACCCATATTCATCGTTCTTATTTTCAAAAATCCATTTTGTCCAATGATGGTATGGTTTCTAGGTGGAGGCATGTGTCCAAACTAGGTGTCAACAATTCTTGATAGATTTCATCATTTTGTATTAAGGTTTCTTTGAGAGGGGTTTCTGGAGGTTTTAGGGAGATTTATTCTATTTGTTTCCTTATTTGGTTAAAATTATCATCATAACCATTATCATCAAATCTTTGTAGGGTATAAGGGTTGATTTCATCCAAGATGGCATGGACAGATTCTTGAATTACTAAGGTTCTTTTGTTGAAAATCCTATAGGATTTGCTATTAGCGAAGTATCCCAAAAATATTCCTTCGTCGGATTTTGGATCAAATTTTCTTAAATTTTCTCAATCATTTAGTATTACACATTTGCAACTAAGCACTTTAAAATACCTGATATTTGGGTTTTTTGCCTTCCATATTCAGTAAGAGGTTTTGTTAATAATCTTTCGAATTTTTACTTTATTGATCACATATCATGCAGTATTTACACCTTTTGCCCAAATATTTTTGGTAACTTGGGTTTGTTTAGCATCATATGCAATATTTCTAAAAGTGTCCGATTCTTTCTTTTCACCACTCAATTTTGTTGGGGCATTCTTGGAGCTGAGAAATTGTGACCATATCCTTGATTGTCTTAATGTTCTTCTACTCATTTTTTGTCAAATATCTTCCTCTATTACTTTGTATATGCTTGAGGGTGACTCCCTTTTCATTTACAACCTTTTACAAAAATTCACAAGAAATCTATATGTTTCACTTTTGTTAGACAAAAGATACTCAACAATATCAATAGGGTCTGAACCAAATAAATTAATATGGATGAAGTCAAGAGGTTTAGTTGAGGATATATATTGTTCCTTTTAATATATTTTTATTTATTTTTACCATATTGACATGTGTCGCATATTTCGTATTTTGCATACTTGGCTTTGGGGAGTCCCCCTACCAAGGTCTTTACTACATAACTTACGAATGAGTTCCATATGTGCATTTCCAAGTATTCTATGACATAACCATGAATAATCATCCATGGTGGTGAGACATTTTAACTTTCGATGGGTTTAGTCGTTTACCTCTAATGTATAAACATTTGAGGCTCTAGATACAACAAAGAATACTTCATTATCGATGCCATTTTTAACTAGGATATGTTTTAAATAAAAATGACTTGAATTCCCTTATGGCATAGTTGACTAATGCTAATTAAGTTATTTTTAAAACCATAAACTAGTAGGACTCTATTAATATAAATGGATGTTGATGTACTAATTTTACCTTCACCGATAATTCAACCTTCTGAATTATCTCCAAATGTGACTTTTCCTCATTTTCTATTATAGGGATTGTAAACTTTGTTTTATCATTTGCCATGTGCTCAGGACATCCTTTATCCAAACACCAATTTCCTTATTTTGGGGATGACTTCATACACACCTACACATTTTAAAAATATAGTTTTATTTTTATTACTCATAAGGTGTTGGGTCCATCAAGGTTAGCATGTGTTGTTGAACCACTAGGATCCCAATAGGATATGTTATCAAAGAAATGGCATGTGTATTTAGTTAAAGATGGATATATTGTGTTGTGGTAAGAATAATGAGGTTTGTATCTTATCTTAGGATTGTTGTGATACTCATGTCTTTAGTTGTTAAAACTAATACTACTTTTATCATATGATGATCTTTGACTTCCTAGAAGTAGATTCTATCTTTGGCTACTTATACTGAATTTTTGAAAAGATTCTCTTAAGGATTTTAATTCTTGCAGTTTTTTGTTTTCCTTTTCAAGAAAAAAATATTAAGTTCTTTTTATTTCCTCAAAGTTTGTGACTTTTTATTTAATAAAATCATTTTCCCTTTTAATTTTATCTATTTCTTTTAAGGTTATTCCGTGTTTGACAAAAGAGTGATGACGTCCTTATTATATTTTCCAGCATTTAGTTTCCAATTTCTTTGTTTTTCAAGGAGGATTTTAAAATCATTTTGGGAATTCATATATAAGTTTTGAAATTCACATGAGTGCACTTCATCATCTAATCCCATTAGACATAGATTTTCTTCATCAAATTCGCTTAAACCTTGAGTGGGATTCTTCATAGTCACTCCAAGATGATTCCATTGCTTTTTTTCCATGTACCTCATGTTGTTACCTTTTATCTTTTCTTCTTTCCATTTTACGTTTGGGATAATCCACAACATAGTGACCGTATTTGCATCCATGACATTTGTAGTTTTATTTGGGTTGGTGTCCATTAGGATATTGTCTTTTGTAATTTGGTCGTTCGTGTCCACCTCTTTGTTGATATTTGAGAAGCTCCAAAAGTTATTGGTAAATAAGTCCAACATCTCATTTTTGGATCTATCTACTTTCTCTTGATTTCCAAGGAGAGACAAGATTTCTTTTTTGTTATTTTTGTTTAATTCTTCTCTCTTTTTTATCTCCGCTTTATATGTTGTAAGAGATCAAACCAGTTATGCCAAGGATATGTCTCTCGTTTGTATTTTCCTTGAAAGACTATCTTCTTGGAATCCTACTTCTTTGTCATGGACATGGATTACTTTCTATTTTTCACTATTAGAGTTTTTTCTACAAACATTATAAAGTAAGTTTATAATAGTGTTATATCTATCATGCATTTCAATAATAGATTTGTCTTCTTTCATTTGGAATAATTCATAATTTTATGTATGAGTAGGCTAATTTATATTCTATAACTTGTGATGTGCCTCCATGTGTGATTTCAAGAGTCTCCAACATTTTTTTTAACAGAAGAGAAACAAGAAACTCTATTATACTCACTCCTTGGAAATGAACAAACTAGAGTGTTCATAGCTTTACCACTTACTTGAATCATTTTAGCATTAACTTCATTAAGCTAGGTTTCATTTTTTGTTTCAAAAGAATCATATATTATCTTCTTAGGTATATAGAGACCATTAACTATATATCTCCCTATTTCATAGTCATGATCTTGAATAAACCATTGCATTCTATTTTTCCAAAAACTATAGTTAAATCCATCAAAAAATAGGGGTCAGTTTATGGATTGATCTTCAGCAATGTAGACATATGAAAAAAATGCAATTATGATTTTTAAACTCAAAATATACTTATTCAAAAATATGTAATTGTGAAATAGTATTTTATATCAATTGTTGGCCCGAAAATATATTCAAGAGGGGGTGAATTGAGTATTTATAAAATTAATGGTAATTTTAAAATATTCTTCACTTTCTTCTTTGATTAATTGCAATATGGTAAATCAATTTAAATATAATTAAACAATCAAGCAATGAACATAAATAACTAAGCGAGAGAGTTCTAAGAAACATTACAAATTAAGGTTTTAACTTGGTTTGACTTAGCTTATGTCAATGCTTGAGACGGTACTCGAGAAACTTCATTACACTACACTAAATCTGTCCATTTGTCAAGGTCATTGACCTTGACAAATCCACCTTATCAAGGTCAATGACCGTGACATTTCGAGGCGAGACAACTTTTTTTGTCACGGTTGTGTCACGGTCATTGACCTTGACACGAAACTCGCGTTTTGTGTCACGGTCGTGTCAAGGTCAATGACCGTGACACGTTTGTCACGGTTATAAACCGTGACAAAGCCGTGACCTTTTAAAAAAAAATTGTCACGGTCAATGACCATGACACGTCCGTGACAAAATTGTCACGGTCTTGTCACGGTCAATGACCGTGACAATTCTGGGCAGAATTTAAAAAAAACTGCTGGGCAGTATGGCCACTGCCACTGCCCAGCAGTATATTTGTACCTGTTATAGCAACGTTGTACCTGTTCCAAACATCATATATCCGAACAAACTAAAGATAATGCAAATATATATTCAAATAAGAAACTATTTAAAAAGAAACAACATCACCATCATTTTATCTCAAATCTACAAACTATTTGCATGGAAAAGAGATTTTGTACCGCAACGCTCGGGAACACCTCCTTATCCTTCCCTTCTCGTCCGAATAACCACATAAGTATAGAGCATATGTGGCCTACCCTTAGGGCCACTCCCTGTCCCCTGAATCGAAATAAAGTAAAATTAGTATCCTCCCCTCAAATATAGATAAATATAAATCATAATTGAAATCGAAATCGAAATTGACATATAAATATAAATACATTACCTGTAGTGTCACTCAAACAGCTAACTTGAGCTCATATGGCACCTCCTTCCAACTAATGTACCCCGGGCAATCGTGTCAATTATAATTCTCTTCATATCTGAACACTAAGAAATACCATAATCCTATGGAGTTATGCGTTGCAAATTCCTTCCAACCGTTGTGTAGCCAAAAATCAGCAGTTTAAGTTGTCAATTCCACCTTTCAATGGTCTCCCATGTTTTGCTAGAAGTTCCAAGTTGTGGGGTATGGAAAGTGGAATTGACAACTTCAACTGGTGATGTTTGGCTACATAACGGTTGGGAAGAATTTGCAGAGCATCGCTCCATAGGATTATGGCATTTCTTAGTGTTCGGATAGCCGAAATTGGGTAATAATATCAGTCAAACGCATATAGAAATCATCAAATGGTTCGTTATCTTTCATAACTAGCATATTATACTGTTGATATATATAATGAAACTAATAGTTATCTAGTAGAAGATCATAATTATAGGAATTAATGAACGTGGGAATGCTATAAATTATAAATAAAAGGGGTTATAAATGTTGTATTCATGATTAATCACACCCACAAACTTACACATATCTAGTCCCTAGGAATTAAGTAAAATGAAACAAGATCCAAAAAGGGGAAATTTGTATAATATATAAATGCAACTTTTGTAGATGCAGAGTTGCATTTGGAGAATGCAGCAAGCCGTTAAACCCCTCGGTTTCCCTAGTGGATGAGTTTTGTCTCGTGAGGTTTTATAGGTATCATACGCATAAACATCAAGTCTCCTCAAATAATGATATCCTGGAATCCACTGTAAGAAGATCAACATTAACAAAGATTACACAATTTATTAGCATAGTGAATGAGAATTTACACAAAAGCATTTTTTTTATCAAAGAGGGACAGTACCCCCCATAAATTTTATTAATTTTTACAGAACAAAGAAAAAGCCTCTCCAAAGCTTAACAAACCGAGACTTGCCTAATTCGAGAGGATAATCCCAATACTCTAGAAGGAAATCATGATAAATTCGGTGTTTTATCTTGACAGCATTACAAAAAATTTAACTTTTAATCATACTTGAGATTTTATGTTAACCCCATTACAATTTTTAATTATATCAGGAAAATGTAGACAATCCATGTTAAGGTGTCCATTGACCAACTGAGGAAGAGAATTGAAATTCCAATATGTTGTAGCTATGTTTCTTAGAGATGACCTTGAAGCAAGTATGTTTGCTGCTAAGTTCATTTCTCTCCAAACATGTGTGAGTTGTATTTGATTTGTTATGTTTATGTTGTCAATGATTACTTGAGCTTGCCAAGGAGGTTTTGTTTTCTTCAATAAAACATCTATAAGGAGTTTACAATCAGATTCCACTAAAACATTTTGAATGTTTAGGTGGGAAATCATATTAAGGCCTTCCATTAATGCCATAGCTTCTGCATAAAAGGAATTGTGATTTCCTTTGGAATTTTCAAATCCTGCAATAAAATGACCTACTAAGTCTTTAATTATTCCTCATATTCCACTAGAAGTAAGTTTTCCTTTACATGCACCATCTATGTTGAGTTTGAAGAAACCTAAAGGAGGTTTAGTCCAGGCACGTGTTATGATCTGTAATATTTTAGGAAAAATTTTAATGTTAAAACATTTTATTATTTACTTCTCCTATGGAACACTTTTGCCATAACATTTTATATTGTTTAGAATGTATGTAATGAGATGGATTACTTGTTGTATTATGTAAAAGGATAAAGATTGTGTTATCAAAAACTAGTTTATTCCAGGCCTTCCATAGTTCCCAAAGAATAATCTTTAGGATAATTGAGAATAGTATTTTTTTTATGGTCTCTTTTGTTTGGGTTTAGCCACTAAGATAGAAGCATTGTCCGGCAGGAAGAGTAGCTAGGATTAAATCCAAATAAAGTAGTAAAGTACTTCCAAACCTCTTTAGCTAGATTACATTCTAGTAACACATGTTGGCCACTATCTTTTTCTGAGAAGCATGCTCAACAAACAAAATATAATTTAATACCATCTTGTTGAATATCTATCTCAAAAGGCACAAAATTATTAATTAATTTCCAAATAAAATACTTTCCTATGAACATTATTGAAATAATTTCATCAAAACTGAACCTTATTTGTGGTTTGCAAGCATATGAAAATGTTTTGATTCAGCCAAAACTAGTATAATCCAGATAAAAGTTAAAGCATGCATGGACTCAATCATCTCCGATGATTACACTCAACAAATGAAAGCACTCGAAATGAGACGTATCGCCCTCAGGACATATGGGCATAATGAGTAATTGTAATGGGAAGCAAGTCCACACACGTGTCAATAATAAAGAACGCTAAATAAAAATATAAAATGTAATCTCATAAATGCGTATCGTTAATTAAATGAGGTGAAATACACTCTAGTGGATTCTCATAATTATATCGACTTTCAAATTACATTCACTCTAAGATCATGTAAGACTTTATAGGGTTGTAACTTAGGCTAGGTTAGGGTTATAAAATAAAAGGACCTTGGAGGGTTCAAAGGGGATTAGGGAGAACATGTGAGATAATGGTAAGTGTGGAAAATTTTAATATTGGAAGACAAGTTCCATAATCACAACCATATAATTGGAATATGACTTCTTTTATTTCTTCAAATAATCACACGGGATTATCACTTTTTTCAAATCCATCTCTTTTCTCTTATTTTCTCTTATTTTATTTTTTAATAGATGCCAAATCTTTGCTTAATTGCAACCACACAAAAAGAACATCATACATTCTCAACTTCATTCCAAAATATTGGCGAGGAAGGTACATGTAGAATTTAAACTCCAATTTGCAGTTTACTGTGGGATTTGGTTGATGAAACAAAAGGCTATATTTCAGCTAAAGGGGGTTGACTAGGAAAAGCAGTTTGTAGGTGAGGTCAAATTCAATATGGTTTTTATAAGGAAGAGGGCCTATGATCCTGCCACACCCCTATCCCCACTAGCATAAAATTAACTAAATATTTTGTACTACACATTAAAACAACTTCAAGGTTTAAGTGTGGAATAGTAAAACCCAATCGTTTTAAGGAGACATAATTTAACAAAACTCCAAAATAATCTAACTTGATTATAACTATATCATTATTCAAAAACTAAGGAGACCCAGCTACTATTCACCCAATACCCTAGACTTGGCGGTGGCTTCTTCAAAACATGAAAATGTAAACATATAAAACCATGAGTTTTAAAACCCAGTGAATGTAATACATCTCTATATAGTAAAATTACTCTATTAACATCTCAAACAAATTAACATATACATATCTTTAATAATTTAGTCCATACACATATCTTGAGTTTAATAAACCCCACATCTCTTGCCCGTAACCAATAACCACATCTATAGGTTTCAATAACCTAACATCTTTTGAATTGCATAGCAACCCAACATATCTTGACTTTTATAAAGCCATAACATCCTGACATCGCTTGAATTGCATAGCAATCCAACATATTTTGATTTTTAAAAATCCATAACATATCCACATAATACATACATATCATATCCATAATCAACTCAGTAAGTACACTCACTTTGGGTTCTCAACTATATATTTGTGTTTCCCTCGGGTGGAGGTGAACTTGGTGAATTAGACCTTAAACCTGTCAATCTAACTAAATCAATACTAAATTCCAATCATAAGTATCATATTGATATATTTATGTAACTTTCAATGACTGTACAATAACAATATAATCATATTTATATAAAATTCCATGAATTTGAGTAAGGATGATGTGATGGTATCTATGTTCATAAAGTTATAAACATTCAATCCAAGAAAATACTTCGTAAGGATTTTATATTTAAACCCAATAAACATAAAATTATACTTCCCCATATATATACACATTGAACATGTAATCAAAATACCCTTTGGCTGGAGGAGATAAGAACATCCTTTCCAGGGGTATCTAATTTGGCATCAAATTGTCATCCTCTATTCTTAACCATTCTATATTCATAAATTGTACAAACATAGGCATACAAACTTTATGTATGAAAAATTATTTGAATATAATTTTCATTTCAAGTGAGGGTGTAATTTTCCAGGCTTCCTAGAGCAAGATATGACCATTTCTTTACAACATATTAACTTTATCCTACAAGCTCCTCTATTATTCAATCAACTTCCAATAATTTTCTTAATTTGTCTACACCATAACTTCATACAATTTTCCACTCATTCTTGTACACCTACTAAATAATACAAAATATAAGTTTCATAATTTTTAGAGTTTATTTGCTATGTCAAACACTTTATCAAACTCAGGGTATATCAAAACGCATTATGCAAACCACAGCTCTATACCAATTTACAAATTTGTACCAATTTACAACCATTACCAAGGTCTAACCACAAGGAGTTTAATTCCAATATTTGTCTATGCTATGAATATATGAGTCTAGTTTCATCTCCAATTAGAATTACTCAATTATAGTAAGTATACAAAAATATATGCAAGTTTGAATATAAGGGAGTTGAATACAAAGCAATACGATTTACACATACCATTTACCTTACGTATGAACATATACACAAAAATACAAAGTAGGATAAAATTTTATTCAATAGTTAATTATTTCTATACTTTCAATAAGTATAATCCAATATTACCACATAATTATACCTTGGGAACACTTTTAGGATTTTCTTGGAATTTTTCTGAGCTATTCTTATAACCATTTCCTCCTTAAACTCCTCATTTATCTCTCATCAAGCCAAATATTCTTCAAACTGAACCAAGGGTTGAACTTGATGAATTAAGATGATTAAGTGGGTCAAGGCTGCCCGCCTTTCCATCCAATCAAATTAAGACATTTGGTGCACTAAAAGACAAAATACCACTTAACATGGTGGACAGATTTGCCCTTGGTGCATAAATTCGGCATAACTCCTTACTCAGATATCTGTTTAACACACTGTTTATCGCATTACAAACCCAACTCATCTACCTACAACTATGTAGTTTTTACCTTGACCAAATTTTCACATTATAAGGGTCAAAACTAGTCTCTAACATGAACATTCCTAATGAAAATCTTAAAATCTTGTTGTTTGTAACCAACTTGATATTTCATGATTTATGAAGGTAAAATTAGACTAAAATATACTAACCTAACATTATATATATATATATAAAAATTATACATTTCACATAAGGTAATAATTATTCAATATAATTTATAATACCTTTATACGAGTTGTCACAACTTTCCCGCCCTTAGAAAAAAATTTCCTTGAAATTAATTATGCATGTCTACTTATTGAAAAGATGAGGATATTATTTCTTCATATTCTCTTATCCTTCCCAAGTCGCTTCCTAAATCTTGTGACTTCTCCATAACACTTTAACAAAAAGAATAACTTTATTTTTCACCACTTTTTCCTTGTAGTCTAAAATTTGAATAGGCTCTTCAACATAGGACCAGTCATCCTCCAATTCAATAGGTTGGGTTGTTAACATGTGAGACGGGTCTAAAATGTATTTTTGAAGCATAGATATCTTGAATACATCATGTAATCGAGATAATCTTGGAGGTAACACTAATCTGTAGGCTATTACTCCCACTTTTTCTTTTATCTCATAACACCCAATATATCTAGGACTTAATTTCCCTTTCTTTCCAAACCTCATAACCCCTCTCCAAGGTAAGAAAGTCTAGAATACAAAATCTCCAACTTCAAATTTCAAGTCCTTCTTACCCTTATCTGCATAACTTTTCGTCTACTTTGGGTAGTTTTCATACGTTGTTGAATTACTTTTATCTTTTCAACAGTCATCTCCACTAATTCTGGACCCAATAATTTCCTTTCTCCCACCTCACTCCAATACACCGGAGTTCTACACTTTCTACCACATAAGGATTCATATGGATCCATACCAATAAAAGACTGAAAACCGTTATTATAAGAAAATTCTATCAATGGCAAGTAATCATCCCAACTCCCTTTAAAGTCGAGTACACATGCACGCAACATACCTTCAAGTAATTGGATAGTTCTCTCTTATTACCCATCTATTTATGGATAAAATGCAGTGCTAAATTTCAAACTAGTTCCCATAGCACGTTGTAAGATAGGCCAAAATTGTGAAGTAAATGTACGATCTCCATTAGACACAATAGACACTAGTGCTCTATGTAAGCATATAATTTCATCAACAAAAATATATGCATACCTATCAACCGTGTAAGTAGTTTTGATTGGAATAAAATGTGTTGACTTCATTAACTTGTCAATTGCCACTCAAATAGAACTATGTACCTTCTAAGAGCGAGGAAGTCCTTTCACAAAATCCGTGGTAATATGCTCCAATTTCTACTCTGGAAAAGGCAATGGCTATAGAAACAAGCCGATTTTTTATGTTCCTCCTCAACCTATTGGCATGTTAAACACTTGGCAACAAAATCTGCAATCTCACTGTGGCCATCCCTCCTCGGTCCAGTGTGCGCGCGCGCGCGGGGGGGGGGGGGGGGGTACGCCCTTCCTTTTGGCGTTTCGACCGTTTTCGATGTGGGGTGATGCATAGAGATAGAGTTGCCAATCTATTTTGCACAAAACAGGTAAAAGAAATGTTTTCACCTCGAGAGAACGACATCAAAGACATACCGATGCTTGCGATACCAGTAGTTTAAGGATTCGGGGACTAAGTTACGAAATGGGATGGTGTTAATCACCCTTTCCGCCCTTTCGATCTCTCATGGGCATGTGTTATTATTCTCCTTAATAACTCTGTTGATTATGTGCATGTATATATAAATGGAGAGTGGAATTACTCAACTCGCATCTTGGATAAAGGCGGAGTGAGGTCATTCTTTGGAGTATTCCAAAAATAGTAATTAAAAAATATGATGTAAGTGTTTGTCGATTCACAAATCATTATAAAGGAAAGATTGCGTATATTGTATATCGTACAAGACAAAAGCATACAAGAATATATAATGTATATATCATGAATATATAATGAGAATAAAATAACAAATGTATATGGGAGGATGAGGGTGTAGGTTAGACAAAATACAAGCATGAATTATAAATATATGATATGAAAATAATATATGAATAAAAATATGAGAGGACCCAATTAAATTTTACCCGAGATGCCTACGTATCCTAAAAAGGCATCGCAGTCCACATAGCTCTCATATAACACGGGGTGGGGTTTATTCCATAAATCCAACCGGGGACTTTTCTTATATGTATGTATGTATATGCAAAAGGATGTTATAGAGTCTGAAAATTGAGTGAGAATTCTCGTTTTGAAATTTACAAGAAAACCTTATTTTTCTTGTTTTTTGGATTTTTTTTATAGAAAATATAGTATATGCAATACTACTAATAAAAAAGGTTGGACATCAATATGTGCGATCTAATAGAAATGAAATGCTAAAATAAGAATTAAGTAACTAGTGCAAAAATAAGATATTTTAAAGAGAGAGTGAAGGATTTGGACCTTCTTTTGAAGCTTTGAAGTTGACCTTGGATGTTGAAAGGCTATTCTTGAAAGTGGATGAAGTGGTAGGAGGAGAGGGGAGAGAATTTACTGAATTGGGTAAGGTAAGGATGGAAATGGAATGTAGGGGAGAGGTTTTAATATGGAAACCACACTGACTTTGAGAGAATGTTACTGAGATCACATAAAGGGATGTTTCTGAGGTGCCTTTCAAAATGAGCTCATGCTCTCCTTATATAGGGTCAAGAGAGAATCCAATAGGCATTGTCATTATCCTGTCTATCAGCAGGATACCCAAGACACACTTTCGATAAGCAGGGAAATGGGTTTTCCATTCGGCAATCCTATGCAGATTTTTTAAAAAAATGATCATAAAATGTAATACATAAGTCCGAGTCGTGAATGGGAGGAACATTTGGAAAGGATATTTAAAGCCCTTTAAGAATCCATTGGGCCGCTCCCAGGTTCGGGAATTGACTGTGGTCAAATGGGGGTCGAAAGTGCCCGTCGATCTTTGGACATGAGAAAAATGGATCATTCATTCGAACCGTAAGGTCGATTCACACACGGGATGAACTATTAAAAAGGTTATGCAGGGTTGTTAAATGTTCTAAAGATCTTCACTCAGTTCGGAGAGTTAACCAAGGTTAAACGGGGCTCAAAAGTGCCTGGTAACCCTCCGGAGTGAAAAAGATCGTTCGTCCATACCATTAGGCGGGAACATGAGGCAAATCTTTGGAAAAGGGATTTAGAGCCCTTCAAGGATCTAAAGATATTCACTCTTGTTGGAGAGCTGACCGATGTCAAACAGGGCCCGGGAGCCCCCAATGACCTCTAGATAAGATTTTGAGGGAAAATTAATCGTTCGTCTAAATTGTAAGGCATATTTGTGCACGGGGTGGACTGTCAAAAAGGGGATTCAGAGCCTTTCAAAGATTTAATGAGCTTTCACTCAGGTGAGAAAGTTTATCGGTAGTCAAACGGGTCTCGAGAGCGCCTAGTGGCCTCCTAATTAGTACTCGGAGAATCACCTAGGGTTTATGGTGAGGGAGGAAGTGCTAAGGAACTAAAAAGATGCTTAGGGGGTCCTAGATGCCGAATAAACATCACATTTATGTTAAGAGAGAGGTTATTTATGGTCAATACTACAAACCATAGGGACTAGGGTCACCGGTTCAGGGGGGCGAGGTTAATTCATAAGGCTTAAGGTTAAGGGGACCGACCTTGTAGGTCTAGGATAATTGTAGGATTATTGGGGCCAATACCATGGGTCGAGGTCAGTTCTGAGGACCTAAAGTTGAGGGGACCGACTCTGCGGTTCGAAGTCAATTTTAGGATTGTAGGGACCAATTCTGCAAGTTGAGTTCAATTAGAGGACCTAAAGTTGAGGGGACTGATTCTGCAGATCGAGGTCAATTCTGAGGACCTAAAGTTAAGGGGCTCGATTCTATGGGTCAAGCTTAAATTTGAGGACCTAAAGTTGTAGGGACCGATTCTGTGAGTCGACATTCATTCGCAGGACCTAATATTAAGGAGACGGATTCTACGGGTCAAGGTCAATTCTGAGGACCTACAGTTATAGGGATTGATTATATGGGTCAAAGTCAATTCTGAGGACCTAAAGTTATAGGGATTGATTATGCGGGTCGAGGTCAATTATGATGACCTAAATTTGTAAAACCAATTATGCGATTCGAGGTCAATTTTGAGGACTTAAAGTTGTAAGGACCGATTCTGCCGATCTGGGTCAATTATGAGGACCAAAAGTTGGGAGGACTAATTCTGTGAGTCGAGGTCAATTTTAAAGACCTAATGTTATAGGGATCAATTCTATGGGTCAAGGTTAATTCTGTGTACCTAGGATTATAGAGACCAATTCTGCAGGTTGAGGTCAATTATGAGGATCTAAAGTTATAGGGACCGATTCTGTAGGTCGAGGTCAATTCTAAGGACTTAAAGTTAAGGGGACCAATTCTACCAGTCGAGGTTAATTCTGAGCACTTAAGGTTCAGGGGACCGATTATGCGAGTCGAGGTCAGTTATGAGGACCTAAAGTTGTAGGGATCAATTCTACTGGTTGAGGTTAATTTTGAGGACCTAAAGTTGTAGAGACTAATTCTGTGGGTCGAGGTCAATTTTAGGATTATGAGGAACAATTATATGGGTCGAGGATTATTCTGAGGACCTAAAGTTGAGGAGACTAATTCTGCGGGTCGAGGATTATTCTGAGGACCTAAAGTTGAGGGGACCGATTCTGCGGGTCGAGGTCAAATATGAGGACCTAAAGTTATAGGGATCGATTCTATGTGTTGTGTTTAATTCTAAGGACCTTAAGTTGTAGGAACTAATTGAGAGTGCGGCTGCAATAGAATTTTCGTGCGGAAGTAAACTTATTTGCCGAATAAACCCCTAATACCTACAAGTTAACGATGTTATCCTTAAAGGGACCAAATTAAACTTTTACTTAATTTGTTAACTTTATGAAAATGAATTTTATCTTCAAAGTTAATTAACAGTCGGAATTATTATCTTGTTAAATCAAGGTGATTTACAAAAATAATAACTAATTCAATTTTAGGCGAGTTTCTATTTAGTTATGCCTACTTTTTCATGTGAGGTGATATACGAAAAATATACAGCACACTGTGTTTATTTACCCTTCCCCGAGAAAAACGACAGACTCCTCTAGGAGTCACCTAATCTACTTCTACTAAAATAATAAATCAATAGGGATGATTTACAAACAACAAACTCGACAAATAAAGAAGAAAGATCTAGCGATTACCCCACTCGACCAAGACTCCTGCCTGGTTGCTTATTATGTTCTCTCTTTAAACTATCCTCACTTGCTCTTGCTTTCTTCACGTCTCAGCCTCCCCTCTTACTTCCTTAAGAGCAGGTTGGCTCAGTACCTATTATTTATTTTCTAGTGATGTGATAGTGTGTGGTGTACTATCCTATATGAATACACACAGAATGCAATGCAAAAGACTATATCACTTATATATCTTTGCAATTCTTATGTCATTCAAATCAAGTCTTCTTGACTTTGAATACAATTTTGAAAATCTTTCATTTCTTTCTTTCAAATCTTGAACACTAGACTTGTTCAGATATTCACATACAATAATGTGTCTACGTGATTATGATGTGATAGAATATGTGTGAGTGATATGATATGAAACAATTCATGAATATCACTTAAACATTCACACAAAAATATTCTAAACTGAAAAGAAATAAAACATATCAAGCATGCAGTCAGAAATAAAACCAACTTTTTATACCAGTAATTAGATTAAAAATGTTTTAATCTATTATATTATTACTTTCACTTTCAATCACTACAAGAATTTGCACCATTAGCAACAATATTTAGCAACATAAGATAGTTTTGTTGCCAAAGATACCCTTTTGGCAACAAAATTTGAATTATGTTGCCAAAAGACTATTTTACATTGTACTTTTGGCAACATAATATAAAACTTGTTGCCAAAAGTTAAAATTTCAAGCGGGAAGCTAGCAAAATAAAAGAGGGAAATTTTTTAGTTTTTAGCATCATATTTCTTGTTGCCAAACATGATTTAACTTTTGGCAACATAGGAGTGGGTTGAGAAAAATCTCATACTTTTGGCAACAGAGAAAATTATGATGCCAAAAATATTTTATTTGTTTGTTACTAATTTTTGTTGGCCGTTAAGTTAGACAAAAGACCAAAAAAAAATAAAAAAATACTCTCCCTCTCTGCTCACCGAAACCGAACCCTAAGCTTTCCTCCGTCGTGCTCTCCCTCTCCTGCTCTCCCTCTCCTCCGTCCATCCTGCTCTTCCCCTCGTTCAATCCTCGTCCACCACCTCGTTCAATGATTGTTCAGAAATCGATTTCGGTGAGTTCAAACGATTGTTCAGAAATCGATTGTTCAAACACCATCTATAAAAATATATTGTTTTTGTGTTGATCTGATCGCAAAGACACTCTGTCTCGTATAGATCAGAAAGCGAAGGTGATCGCAGGTCTCTCTTTCCTATTATTTTTCCTCCATTTTTTAGTTTATGGATGATATTGTTCTAAAAATATATTGTTTTTGTGTTTCTCTATTTCTTGACCAGTTCTTGTAGGGGTACAAATTCTCGGTCCAGATGTCTTCTAATCCGGTATTTATATTCTCATTATAATCATATGTATAAATATATACACGCATTGAAATTGAAATTCTATTGCAAAATTATAACTATTCGTATAATCATTGTGCATTGCTCATTTAATTTGTTGATATATACACAATTATGAAAAAGTTATGAGAGTGATATTTACGAATATATTTATTATTATGTTTTTTTAATTTTTTGTTTAAATATAAGATTGTGAAAAGGAAAAAATATATTAAAAGATGGAGAAGTTATTCACTTTGATAACCCATTCTTTTATTTGCGTTATTTGGTAATTTATGTAATTAATGTATATCTTTATTGGGTAATAAGGGTATTAGTTTATGGTTTATGGTAATAAGGGTATTAATTTATGGCTCAAGTATAAATACTATTATCTGATTGGTGGTTTTAATGTGGTGAGCAACATAACTTTTAAAGCATCAATTAAAAGTAGGGTAAATTATACATAGTAATAAACCTCTCAAGTTACACATAGTGCGCATAGATACTAGCCATCTAGTTCTTATGCGTACGCATTCAATAGCCCTTAGACCCGTTCGAGAGTCATTACCCCTGTAATGAGATCTCTTGAATTGTCCCGTTTGGATAGTTTGGGACTGCATAGATTCTGTATAATAATGTACTTAGTGGTGTGCACTTGTTACTTTTGGGGGAACTTCTGTTGCCGTCTCTTAATGTTCTCTGGGTACATACTAGATTGATGTGGTGTTGAGTGTTAATTCAATTGATAAATCGACATCAATTGAAATAACGCCAACACTTGCGAATCTATGTCGTGTACTTGGAGAACTATGGGGATATGCTGCCAAAATTTCCTCAGATTGAAACATTGTGGATGAGCTGCTAAGTGTGTTACAGAAATATGCGGTCTTGAATGGGATAGGACCACTCACCTTTTCGAGGAGATACAATTATGTTGTTTTATACGAGATGCACAAGGAAATAAATTGTAACTTCTAAGTAAAAGTTAATTCATCATTTTCTGTTTATGTACTCTCTCAATTAGCGAATATGTAGGGGGTCAATAAGAGTTTAAATTATATTGCTTTGTATGAAATATACGAAGAAAAAAGGTAACTTTTAAGTAAAATTTAATTCATCTATTGTTGTTTATGTAATCTCTCAATAAACAGATATGGAAGAAGTGGACAAGAGTTGGATGACACTTAAGCATAGAGTAGGCGAGCGGTATCGTGAGGGCGCTAAGTCTTTTGTTGACAGAGCAATGGCCAAAGTGAGCCAAAATGGTACAATTCAATGCCCGTGTAATAATTGTTGTAATCGTTATTGGCACATTGGCCATGTTGTGATGTATCATTTAGTACGACATGGCATAATGGAAAGTTATAAGATCTGGGTTCATCATGGGGAATCTATTTTGCAACACCAAATCGATGAATCTGAAGATGACACGGATGTTGAAATTGGTGATAATGAAGACAAGGATGACGATTTCCCCGAATTAGTAGAAGACTATTGTAGGGGGACTTATACAGGGCGTGATTCAGGGGATTTTGGGACAAAAGAAGCGTATGATAACACCAAAACGAATGATATGCAAAATATCGAAAAAATACTAAAGGCTGCCCAACGTGAGGTGTACCCGGGCTGCAAAACATATACGCTATTGAAATTTGTGATTACAATGTTTAATTTGAAGGTTGTGGGTAAATGGAGTAATAAGTCATTTGACATATTGATGGAGGTATTAGTGGATCTGCTGCCTGCAGGGAATTTGGTTCCGAAATCGATTTATGAAGCCAAAAAGCTGCTACGAGAATTGGGCTTGGGATATGAGACAATCCATGCATGCCAACATGATTGCGCTCTCTTTTGGAAGGAGAATGCATCTCTTGATAATTGTCCGATATGTGGGGAGTCTAGATACAAGCCTAATTTTGGCAATGGTAAGAAGATCCCTCAAAAGGTACTACGCTACTTTCCATTGACACCTAGGTTGCAAAGATTGTTTATGTCAAGGAAGACGGCTACAGGCATGAGATGGCACAGTGATAAGCGCGTGGATGATGGGATATTGAGGCATCCAGCTGATAGTGAGGACTGGAAGGACTTTGATCGATGTTATCCTGATTTTGCTAAGGATCCCCGTAATGTGAGGCTAGGCCTCGCCACCGATGGGTTCAACCCTTTTGGGAATATGAGCACCTCTTATAGCATGTGGCCTATGGTAATGATGCCATATAACATGGAACCCTGGAACTGCATGAAGGATCCATTTTTCATGATGACTTTACTTATTCCTGGGCCTAATGCCCCCGGTAAAGAAATTGATGTTTACATGCGACCATTGATTGATGAGTTGAACGAGTTGTGGGAAAATGGCGTACTCAATTATGATGCCTCTACTCAACAAATGTTTCGGATGCATGCAGCTGTAATGTGGACGATAAACGACTTTCCTGCCTATGGTAACTTATCTGGGTGGAGTACGAAAGGTTATCTTGCTTGTCCCCCATGTAATGATGATGCATTATCTCAACGCCTGCGAAGTAAGATTGGCTACTTGGGCCATCGACATTACCTTCCCGAGGACCATACTTTGCGAAGGAGTAAGGCGTTTAACGGTATGTCTGAGAATCAAACTCGATCCTTGGAGTTACCAGTGGAAAAAGTACTAAATCAATTGAATTTCTTGTCAAATTCCAAGTTTGGAAAGCATCCGAGCAACAAGAAAAGGCCTCGTGACCCAACAGAATTGAACTGGACAAAGAAAAGCATTTTATACGAGCTCCCGTATTGGAAAACACTAAAGCTTCGTCGCAACCTTGATGTGATGCACATTCAGAAAAATATATGTGACAATTTACTTGGAACAATATTGAACATGGATGGGAAGAACAAGGACACAGAAAAAGCACGCCTTGATCTAGAAGATATGGGCATAAGGGCGGAATTGCACTTACAAAAGCGTCCTGATGGGTCTTATGTCAAGCCTCCCGCAATATATACATTAACCCCAAAGGAGAAGGAGTATTTTTATGATTTTTTGAAATCAGTTAAGTATCCAGATGGCTATGCTGCAAACATTTCAAGATGTGTGACTACAAAGGCTGGAAAATTATTGGGCCTTAAAAGCCATGATTGTCATGTCTTGTTACAACGAATTCTTGCCATTGGGATGCGTGGATACCTTCCTAAAGATATTTGTATTACACTGGCTGAGTTGGGTGAATGGTTTCAGGAGTTGTGCTCCAAAACATTAGTGCGAACAGATTTGGAGAAATTAGAGGAACGCATAATTCTGATACTTTGCAAAATGGAGAAGATTTTCCCCCCGGCATTCTTTGATGTAATGGTCCATTTGGCGGTTCATTTGGCACGTGAGGCCAAACTTGCTGGACCAGTACAATATCGATGGATGTTTCCAATTGAAAGGTAAATGCAACTATTATAACGTTAATTTAGTTTAATATCTTGAAAAATGTGTAAAATGTGTAATATTCATCTAACTATTATTAATTTCAAGGTTTCTTGGAACTTTGAAAGAATTTGTATCTAACCGAGCCAGGCTTGAAGGTTCCATTGCGGAGACGTACATCGTGAAAGAGTGTTTGACTTTTTGCTCAATGTAGTTGAGCCATGTTGAAACCGTATTTAACAGAGAAGAACGCAATTGTAATGGTGGCGAACGTGGCTTGGGGCTAGTTGTCTTTAACCAAAATGTCCGTCCTTTCGGACGTATCTCAAGGGCTCCTGATGTGTCTAAAAAGGAGCTCAATATGGCTAAGTGGTTTGTGTTGTATAACACTGCTGAGGTTGAGCCGTATCTAGAGTACGTGTTTCAAATTTATAATATTTATGATCTTTTTGTTTGATTATCCATTTTATTAATAAATTAAATTTCTCTAATTAGGGAACACAAAAGTCTACTTCAAATTCCAAATGGACGTGACATACTTCAAATTCAACGCCAAAAATTTCCGAAGTGGTTTAAAGAACGGGTAAGATATATAAAGAAAGTTACTTTGCATCACTTTAACTATGTAGGTATAAATTCGTTTGATAGGTTCAGATATGAGGTCCAATATGTTCTTGTTCTCAGTCCAAGTCCTTGGTCAAATATGCAGGTATAAATTCGTTTAATCCAAGGTCACACTTCCAAGTTCAGGTAGTTTTGTTCAGGTTATCCTTATTATAGGAAAAGGTCCACAAAACGTAATAGGTTTAATTATCTAAACCTAGAATCAGTTGTTCTTGATTGAAAATCAGATTTCCTGAAAACTGGATTTAAAATCAAATGTTTTAAATGATATAAAATCACTACTAGTTGTTCTTGTGTGTGTAGTGTATATATATATATAAACTATATTTCAGCAGGACACTACACAAATATTTTAGATCTAGCAGAAAACAGATATGACATTACAAGAAAAATAATAACAATAAGAACACTTACAACCAGATTTTTCTGAATGAAAAATCAACAAAATCTGAGATGAGAGATTCTGAAAATAAAAGCATCCACACTTGAATCCACAACAAGGTTTTGAGACTCAACATTGGCTTTGTAACAACACACAAAATATTTTTCTCTGAAAATGCTGGTGTATAATCTCTCTCTGAAAAATAATTTTGGCAGAATTTTTGCTCAAAAATGAATTTTCTCGGGTTGAAAAAATGAAGGCACGAGGTCTGTATTTATAACAAGAAAGAACAAATCTGATTGGTGAAAAAGGTTTCACATGGATTGACATATTAACGTTTTAATCCGTTGATAAAAATAGATCTTGTGGCTGAGAAAGAAACATAAAATGTTCCATTAAAAATTTGACACGTGTAAATCCAGTCTGGGATCAATTGCGTAGCAAATACGCTAACAAAATATTACCGTTGTAAAAGAACAGTGTCGTTTTAAAAAAATAGAAAACCAGATTTGGTTTTTAGAATAAAACTGTGTGCAGTGAAAAGTAGTTTTGTAAATCAAGGGGCTGTCAATTAAAAAGAGGCCACAACGATGACGTTTTAATAAGTGTAAGCTTAAAGAAATCGTTGACACATCGAGTACCAATATATTTACATAACATCTCGATTTGCAAAACCTAGGTATTGGGAACACGCCAACTGGTGAGGCCAACTGTTGAGTCTGCAAAGCTAAGGGGATAAGACCTGTTAGGGTCAAATCGGGTAGGCCTAAAGCATGGCACTATTAGAGCAACCCTTATGGGCAGTCTAAAAATACACTTTACTAGTATAAAAACAGCGTACAAAAAATAATAAAACTGCTGTGGGTAAACCTAAATATGAACTAGATCAACCCAATACAACGTCGTATTAAAGATGAAGTAGAATCGCGGAACATCTTGTTCCATTTAAGCAAAAAAAAAATGCCCCCTTGGGCGGAACATCTTGTTCCGTTTAAGGGTTCTTACATTCCCACTTTCTCCCCCAAGTTATTTGATTATTATATAAACAACCGCATATTTATTACCTCACCAACTATCCAACAACCCATTTAATATATTACCCCTATTTAATATGTCTACATATTGAGGTAATTTTTTTCCTATTATGTTTTTTTCTGTTTTGTTAATTTTAATGTTTCATTTATTTAGTAATTATTAAATGTTTTATTTATGTGAATGTTTTATTTATTAGGTATATAAAATAAAACAGACACTTTTGTTAGTTAAATTTTACTCCATTTTATTTATGTGAATTCACACTGATTTAGTTTGAAGTTTGAAGTAGAGGTCTCTTTACATTATATTTAGAGTCTTTATTTAACTATAAAATTTCTTTAGCCTTTATTTATTTGTAGTTAGAAATTATTTGTAAATTTTTATCAATCATGTGTAAAAAAAATTGTAGTTAGTAATTGAAAATTATGATATTTGTAGTTAGTAATGTTTGTGGTAATTTAATATTTCTAGTTAGTGATTTTTTTTATTAGTCCCTCATTTTATTTACAGGCATTATATAGTCAAATATGCTAGTCCAAACAACAACAACAACAATAATAATAATAATAATAATAATAATAATAATAATAATAATAATAATAATAATAATAATAATAATAATAATAATAATAATAATAATAATATAGGGAATATTTATATAAGGGAAAGTTGGGGGTGAAAATAGAAGTTAGGGAAATAAGGGAAAGCTTGGGCGGAACATGATGTTTCGCCTAAGCCTTTTTTTTCCTCCTTCCTTGCGCGGAACAAGATGTTCCGTTTTGGCTGTAGGTTCCACAAAAAAACAACTAGTCTAATTGCATCTTTGTTAATTTTTTTCCTTAGCAATGGTTATATTTACACTACTGCCTTACCCATAAGACACGTATATACCGCATATATACCAGTTTAGCATACCCGTAAGAGTTGCTCTTATGGGTCAATTCGTATAACATCAAAGGCTAAATATATAATAGGAATATATTATATAAAAGAGAGACAAAAGCATTTAAAGATGGGATTGTTTGTACACGCCTACAACTAATGGCATCATACCATCACCAACTGCCATTAACAATTAAGAGGACAAGACTTCCACTAAGTGGAACACGCACGCATGAGGCCATACTATATAACATATAATAGAATATATGTAACACTGTAGCAAACATACAATGTAAATCAGCCACCTACCCATTCTCTTATGAAAAAAAAATGAAGAGGTCTATAAATGTCTAATGGGACAAAAACAAGTCAGGTCTCTTAAAAGCATTTGTACAACTTTACACGCATACATATATTAATAAAAAAAACTAGTTTTTAACTTGAAAAAAAATATTCTGCAACTTTTATAAAAAAATATTTAGTGTCAACTTATTTTCACAAAAATATTTTTCTTATAAAAATTTCAAATTAAAATTTTTGAACTCAAAAATAATTTTATTATGACAAATATTATGCACTATCATAAGATATGATAAACACAATGCAAATGCAATGTGGTGTCGTGTTCTACGTGATAAAAATTCCTATAAGCCATAGAAACTGAAAGTTACCTTTTTCTGATACGGCGGACTGAATTGAGTGCTCATTTGATGTAGATTAACAAGGAGAGCTTGCATCGATGGGGGGCATGCAATCCTAGATTACCAAAATATTTGTCAAAATTCACGTCCAACTAGATGAAGTCCTATATAGCTAAAGAACTGAAAGCAAACCCTAGGTGTGCTCTATATAGGGCCTTCAAACTCCCCCATTGGACTAATTTTGACAAAACCCTTGAGTACATCAAATGATATACTAAGGAAAAATAAATCTGAATATGCCTATACAGAGGAGTATCTAACTACCCACCCATCCTAGAAAAGAAAAGGGCACACGACTTCGATGCAAGGTTGATAAAAACCTTCAAAACATAAATACACTTACTATCGAGAAATCAAGTTAGTAGTATTTGCTCTACCAAAATATTAATATGACAGAATAAAATATGCAAAAAATAATAAGACAGAATATGTATGAAAAATATCAACAACACATGAATAGAATATGTACTCAACTCTCCCCCATTTTGACTAAATTAGACAATGGTAAGAGGAGAAAAAATAAGTGCTTATAATCTACAAAATAAGTGTCTCCTACATTACACATGGCTTTAAGAGATACCGGTTATTAGTAGATACATTTATCCTAAAACCTCGGAGATCTAGTAAGCAGGATGCAGATAAAACACAAACTTGTTATCAAGTACTGTCATTCCTATCATATGTCTTAACTTTTCAAAACGAGGTTTATCTAATGGTTTTGTGAACAGATCAGCAAGTTGATTTTCAGTAGGAATATGTTCTATAACAAGTTCTTTTGATTCAACCAACACTCGAATGAAATGACGCCTTATGTTAATGTGCTTAGTCCTACTATGCTGGACATGATTTTTAGCAATGAAAATTGAACTTTCATTATCACAATAAAGATGAACTTTGGACTGATTTATACCATAATTAGATAGCATTTGTTTAATCCAAATTAGTTGGGCACAACATACACCAGCAACAACATATTCAGATTCAGCAGTTGATAAAGTTACACTAGTTTGATTTTTACTAGACCATCCAACGAGATTCTGTCCTAAATAATAGCAACCACCTGAAGTGGAACGACAATCATCTGTTCTACCTCCCCAATCCGCATCCGAGTACCCAATTATCTCACAAGAAGAATCATTGGTATACCAAAGTCCAAACTCAATTATGCCTTTAACATATTTCAAAATATTTTTAGCACAAGTAAGGTGAGACTCTTTCGAACTGGATTGAAACCGCGCACAAATACAAACAGCATACTGAATATCAGGTCTAGAAGCAGTCAAGTATAATAAACTACCAATAATGTTACGGTATAATGTGGGATCTACATCTGGGCCACCATCAGATTTAGACAACTTAGTCTTTAGAGCCATGGGTGTAAATGAAATTTTAGCATTTTCAAGTCCAAATTTAACAAGTAAATCCTTAGCATATTTGGATTGAGAAATAAAGAGGCCATCACTTCGCTGTCTTATTTGAAGTCCTAGGAAATAATGTAACTCCCCCATAAGTGACATCGCAAATTCAATACTCATGTCTTTAGAAAACTATTTAACTTCATTTGGGGAAGTTGACCCAAAAATAATGTCATCTACATAAATTTGAGTAATCAAAATGTCATTTTTATTAGACTTTTTAACAAAAAGAGTTTGGTCAACACCTCCTCTAACAAACCCATGTGAAGATAGAAAAGCAGTCAAACGTTCATACCACGCACGAGGGGCCTGTTTTAAACCATATAAAGCCTTTTTAAGTCTATAAACATGATTAGGGAGTTTGGGATCATGGAAACCTTTGGGCTGCTCAACGTACACTTCTTCGGAAAGAATACCATTTAGAAAAGCAGATTTAACATCCATTTTAAAAAGCTTAAATTATAAGTGGAAAGCAAGAGCTAGAAGTAATCTCACTGATTCAAGACGGGTTACCGGAGCAAATGTCTTGTCACAATCTATTCCTTCTATTTGAGAATAACCCTGTGCTACTAGTCTAGCCTTATTTCGAATGACTATCCCTTTTTCATCGGCTTTGTTTTAAAAAATCCATTTTCTACCGATTACTTTGATATCCTTAGGCCTAGGGACTAAATACCACACGTCATGATCCGTGAATTGAGCTAGCTCCTCTTGCATCGCATCAATCCAATATAAATCACTAAGTGCCTCATTCACTGTTTTTGGTTCCACTAGGGATACAAAAGCAGCCATATGAGCTACTTGACATAATTGATTTCTAGTCCTCACGGGCGCACGAATATCACCCACAACTTCTGCAGAGATGAGATCTTTGGAAACCCAGTTAGGCACGAGAAGGGTCGGTGCTGGTAAAGATTCATCTTCTGTCAAAACTGAATCATTTAAAATATTTATATCCAAATCAGTTTCTACAGGTGGATCTTTACTAACAAGTTCAATGGTGCTGTCAAGTACAACAACATTAATGGACTCTACTATGGATTTGGTTCTTAAGTTGAAAACTCTTAAGGCCCTACTATTCTGTGAATAGCCAAGAAAAATGGATTTATCACCTTTGGCTTCAAATTTAGAAATATTATCACGATCAATGCAAACATAACAAATGGAGCCAAAAGTACAATAATATTTAACATTGGGCTTTTTGTTGAACCAAAATTCGTAAGGTGTCATTTTGGAATTCTTCCTAAGATATACGCGATTGATAATGTGAACTGCAGTAATACAAGCTTCTTCCCAAAAGTATAAAGGTAAATTTTTGGCATGAATAAGGACTCTAGCCATTTCTTGTATGACTCTGTTTTTCCTTTCAACAACCCCGTTTTGTTGAGGAGTTTTTAGAGCACTAAACTCATGAGAATAACCATTAGCCTCACAATACTCAATGATACCAGTTTCTTTAAACTCACCACCTCTATCACTTTGAATTCGGGTTACTTGGGTGTCTTTCTCATTTTCTATACGAGTCAGAAGTTTCAAAAAATTGTTAAATTTTTGTGACTTGGCTTTCATGAAAGCTACCCAAGTAAATCAAGAGAAATCATCCACAATAACTAGTATATAAGAATTTCCATTTAAACTAATAGTCCTAGTTGGACCCATTAAATCCATGTGGAGAACTTCAAGAGGTGCAGTGGTGTTAATGTCTTTAACCTTTTTGTGAGGGGATTTGGTAATCTTACCCACTTGACATGGACCATAAACAGTAGAGGGGCATTTCTTTATTTTAGGTAGGCCTCTAACAAGGTTTTGTGATGATAACTGATTTAAGGTATCAAAACTGATGTGTCCCAACCTATTGTGCCATAAGTCAGAATAATCTAAAAGAGTTACATTACAAGATAAGGAGGCAGAAGCGTTGTAACAGTTGTCCGTGGTACGATTTTCTTTAATGTAATCTTCTCCTATATTAGTAAAAACATCACATGAGGTTTTTAAAAATTTAACTTGGCAACCATTATCACAAAACTGACTGATAGAAAGTAAATTAGCTCTCATTCCTTGAACTCATAACACATTATTAACATTGGGTAAGACCTCTTCATTAAGAATGCCTTTGCCAATGACTTGGGAGGTCTTACCATCTCTAAAGGTAACGTTGCCACCTTTATAATGAGCAACATCCTTTAGTTTGGTAATACCACTCGTCATATGACGCGAACACCCAATGTCTAAGTACCAACCAGCACTATGCATCTCACAACGTAGGGCTGTTAAGACTACAAAAGATTTTAAATTCGAATGTTTTAGTTGGGGTCTTAGATCATCAGATCTGATCCAAATAGGCACCGTTTTAAATTTGTTTTGTGCTAAAATATTGGATTTGAAAAAGGATTTTCCAAATGGTTTTGATTTGTGATTGGTCCAAGTTCTAGGCTTACTAAAATAACGAAATGATCCATTACGGTTTGAGGTTTTATAACCAAATCTCATACTTTTGGGGTTAAAGTCAAAAAATTCATTTTTCTTTGGAAACCTTTGGCACTCAAAGTTTTGGTGTCCAAAAACGTCACAAATAGTGCAGAATTTATTAGACGTAGGAAGGCCAAAATTACGATGTTTTCTAACAAAGCAAGTTTCAGATTACTTATAAGAATTGGACATAAAATGTATAGAATGTCTCTTATCAGGGGGCAATATCTAGATGAAGATGCATAAAAAAAAATTCAATGAAGTAATCGATGTCACTTTCAAAATCATTTTCGATTAAAACTTGTTTTCCTTTGGCCTTTTCATTTGACTTGCTTTCCAACGTAAGAGCCATTACTTCTTTGGCCTTAACGAAGAGGACTGGTTTGGAAAAATCATTTATTTCCGTAATAGGACCATTATAACCAAACCCTCTCGTATCACCATGATAACGTTGCACAACAATCAATTCTTCAAGGTCAACGAATTTTATGTCACGACTACGACACATTTTAAAAGCAGTTTCCCAAACATCTTTAGACTTTTCAACTTGCAAAAGTGCAGCATTATATTTTTCTTCTAAAGAGAGCTCAGATTTTCATTTAAAGTCGTAATCTGAATTTTAAATTCAAGTGACTGTTTTTCAAAATCAATTTTGACATTGCACATTTTCACAGAATTTTGTTGAGTTATCTCATATTGATTCTCTAGGAACTCACTAAGCAATTTAACCAGATTAGATAATTCCTGTCGATTTTGCAAGTTCCTAACATATAATTCAGCATAATCATCATATGCAACAACAGTTTCATTATTCTCTGTGCAGTGTGTGAATTGTTGCAATCTTCGGACTTAGTGTGACATAAATATGCACGTTTAGCATTAAATGGATCAGTTAATTCTAGCATAGAAGGCTGACTAGCTAATAAAGATTTAGCAACAACAATTAAATCAAACACTTCATTAGAATCAGAATCATCATCAGAATCAGACATTCCAGCTAGATATATATCTCCACAACAATCATAAACTTCTCCTAAAAATGCAAGGTAATTTGATTCAGATTCAGTTTGGTCTTCTTCTGATTCAGAATCAGAGGAATCATCCCAAGTTTTAGTAATGTTTGCCTTATGCGTCTTAGGATACTTAGACTGTGGTTTGTATCTACCTTTAACAATGAAATGTCCAAATTTACCACAATTGTGACAAGCCATTTTCGATTTATCAACCTTACTAACAGAACTATCATGATTAGCCTTTACTTTAGAATTTCTGTTATGAGGTGGATTGGACTGACAAGATTGGTTATTCACTTGCATACGTCTTTTAGTAATAGAATTTCTATGCTTCAAGATTTTCTTAAATTGGGAAGACATAAGTGCAAGTTGATTGTCAATCTTATCAATGTCATCCGACTCCTCATCAGAATCATTATCTGACTCAGATTGTTGCTTAACTACCTTATGTTTGAATTTATTAGGACAGGCAGTTTTAAATGCAACTTTAGAAGAATTAGTCAGATCATTTTTAGCATAAGAAGTAAGAGTCTTCCTAAAAGTTGTTTCAAGTTCCATAGTTCTCAATTTAGAGCTAAGCAATTCTGGAGTGATAGAAGGATCATTCATTTCTTCAATGATACAACGTTTATGATAAAACCTAGGAGCAAGGGATCTCAAAATCTTAGCACAAACTTCCTGATCATTATACTCAACATCATTAGCATGCAATTGGGTAATAATATCAGTCAAACGCATATAAAAATCATCAAATGGTTCTTTATCTTTCATAACTAGCATATTGTACTGTTCAATAAGAATTTGAGTTTTGCATCTTTTTACCCTAGTATCACCTTCATGTGCTATTACTAAAGTATCCCAAGCATCCTTACTAGTAGTGCTATGACATATACGTTTCAATTAATTTTCACTCACACTCATGAAAATCACATTCTTGCCCTTATTATTGAAATTCCTTATCTTTTTTTGATCGGCATTCAATTCAGTGGTTTTAAGTTTTCTAAAGATAGTGCTACCTTCTGCTATAGGAGTAGTGGGGTGTCTATAACCATTTTCAATTAAATCCCACACATTATCTCCTAAAGTGCCTTGAATAAATGCAACCATTCTGATTTTCTAATATGAAAACTTTGAGCCATCAAACATAGGAGGTCTACTAAAATTACCAAGCCTAAGTAATTGACTTGAATCATCCATAGTTAACAAGGTAAAACGAGTATGCCAAAATTTTTAGAAAAAGAATCTTTTTAAAGTCTAGCTCTGATACCACTTGAGAGTGCGGCTGCAATTGACTTTTCGTGCGGAAGTAAACTTATTTGCCGAATAAACCCCTAATACCTACTAGTTAACGATGTTATCCTTAAAGGGACCAAATTAAACTTTTACTTAATTTGTTAAATTTATGAAAATGAATTTGACTTTCAAAGTTAATTAACAGTCCAAATTATTATCTTGTTAAATCAAGGTGATTTACAAAAATAATAACTAATTCAATTTTAGGCGAGTTTCTATTTAGTTATGCCTACTTCTTCATGTGAGGTGATATACGAAAAATATACAGCACACTGTGTTTATTTTACGTCGCAAAAATCTTTCCCCGAGAAAAGTGACTGACTCCTCTAGGAGTCACCTAATCTACTTCTACTAAAATAATAAATCAATAGGAACGATTTACAAACAACAAACTCGACAAATAAAGAAGAAAGATCTAGCGATTACCCCACTCGACCAAGACTCCTCCCTGGTTGCTTATTCTGTTCTCTCCTTAAACTGTCCTCGCTTGCTCTTGCTTTCTTCACGTCTCAGCCTCTCCTCTAACTTCCTTAAGCACAGGTTGGCTCAGTGCCTATTATTTATTTTCTAGTGATGTGATAGTGTGTGGTGTACTATCCTATATGAATACACACAAAATGCAATGCAACAAACTATATCACCTATATATCTTTGCAAGTCTTATGTCATTCAAATCAAGTATTCTTAACTTTGAATATAATTTTGAAAAGCTTTCTTTTCTTTCTTTCAAATCTTGAACACTAGACTTGTTCAGATATTCACATACAATAATGTGTCTACGTGATAATGATGTGATAGAATATGTGTGAGTGATATGATATGAAACAATTCCTGAATGTCACTTAAACATTCACACAAAAATATTCTTGACTGAAAAGAAATAAAACAAATCAAGCATGCAGTCAGAAATAAAACCAACTTTTTATAACAGTAATTAAATTAAAAATGTTTTAATCTATTATATTATTACTTTCACTTTCAATCAGTCTGATAGGTTCAGATATTAGGTTCAATATGTTCTTGTTCTCAGTCCAAGTCCTTGGTCAAATATGCAGGTATAATTTCGTTTAATCCAAGGTCGCACTTCCAAGTTCAAGTAGTTCTGTTCAGGTTATCCTTATTATAGGAAAAGGTCCACAAAATGTAATAGGTTTAATTATCTAAACCTATAATCAGTTGTTCTTGATTGAAAATCAGATTTCTTGAAAACTGGATTTAAAACAAAATTTTTTAAATGATATAAAATCACTACTAGTTGTTCTTGTGTGTGTAGTGTGTGTGTGTGTGTGTGTGTATATATATATATATATATATATATATATATATATATATATATATATATATATATATATATATATATATATATATATATATATATATATATATATATATATTTCAGCAGGACACTACACAAATATTTTAGATCTAGCAGAAAACAGATTTGACATTACAAGAAAAATAAGAACAATAAGAACACTACTTACAACCAGATTTTTCAGAATGAAAAATCAACAAAATCTGAGATGAGAGATTCTGAAAATAAAAGCATCCACGCTTGAATCCACAACAAGGTTTTGAGACTCATCATTGGCTTTGGAAGAACACACAAAAGATTTTTCTCTGAAAATGTTGGTGTATAATCTCTCTCTCTCAAAAATAATTTTTGCAGAATTTTTGCTCAAAAATGAATTTTCTCGGGTTGAAAAAATGAAGACACAAGGTCTGTATTTATAACAAGAAAGAACAAATCTGATTGGTGAAAATGGTTTCACATGGATTGACATATTAATGTTTTAATCCGTTGATAAAAATAGATCTTGTGGCTGAGAAAGAAACACAAAATGTTCCATTAAAAATTAGACATGTGTAAATCCAGTCTGGGATCAATTGCGTAGCAAATACGCTAAGAAAATATTACCGTTGAAAAAGATCGGTGTCATTTTAAAAAATATAAAACCAGATTTGGTTTTTAGAATAAAGCCGTGTGTAGTGAAAAGTAGTTTTGTAAATCAAGGGGCTGTCAATTAAAAAGAGGTCACAGCGACGACGTCAGCGAGTACCAATATATTGACATAACATCTCGATTTTCAAAACCTAGGTATTAGGAACACGCCAACTGGTGAGGCCAACTGTTGAGTCTGCAAAGCTAAGGGGATAAGACCTGTTAGGGTCAAATCGGGTAGGCCTAAAGCATGGCCCTATTATGGGTCAATTCGTGTAACATCAAAGGCTAAATATATAATAGGAATATATTATATAAAAGAGAGACAAAAGCATTTAAAGATGGGATTGTTTGTACACGCCTACAGCTAATGGCATCATACCATCGTAAACTCCCATTAATAATTAAGAGGACAAGACTTCAACTAAGTGGAACACGCATGCACGAGGCCATACTATATAACATATGATAGAATATATGTAATACTATAGCAAACATACAATGTAAATCAGCCACCTACCCATTCTCTTATGAAAAAAACAAAGAGGTATATAAATGTCTAATGGGACAAAAACAAGTCAGGTCTCTTAAAAGCATTTGTACAACTTTACACGCATACATGTATTAATAAAAAAAATTATTTTTAAGTTCAAAAAAAAATCTGCAACTTTTATAAAAAAAATATTTAGTGTCAACTTATTTTCACAAAAATATTTTTCTTATAAAAATTCCAAATTAAAATTTTTGAACTCAAAAATATTTTTATTATGACAAATATTATGCACTATCATAAGATATGATAAACACAATGCAAATGAAATGTGGTGTCATGTTCAACGTGACAAAAATTCCTATGATCCATAGAAACTGAAAGTTACTTTTTCTGAGATGGCGGACTGAATTGAGTGCTCATTTGATGTAGATTAACAAGGAGAGCTTGCGTCGATAGGGGGCATGCAATCCTAGATTACAAAATTATTTTGTCAAAATTCACGTCCAACTAGATGAAGTCCTATATAGCTAAAGCACTGAAAGCAAACCCTAGGTGTGCTCTATATAGGGCCTTCACTAATTTTGCGTGTCGAGGTAAATTCTGAGGACCTAAAGTTATAGGGACCGATTATGTGAGTCGAGCTCAATTCTAAGGACCTAAACTTGTAGGGACCAATTCGGCAGGTTGAGGTCAATTTTGAGGACATATAGTTGTAGATACCGATTCTTCGGGTCGATATCAATTCTGAGGACCTAAAGTTGAGGGGACCGATTCTGTGGGTCGAGGTCAATTCTGAGGACCTGAAGTTATGATGCGGGGAGTTTCTCTCCTAGAAATTTTTTAAATTGTCTTGGGGATGCGAATGCATCTATGGTTCCACTGGGGATTATTTTGTTTTAATACTTTACTAGGGAAGGATTTACCCTCAAGACATCCGATTGGGTATTATGTTATTTTGAAATGGGATAGCTTCTCTAGGGAAGTCGTAAGATATTTTGATGCAAGCGCATATTGAAGTTTTGCTGGTGGACTAGTTTAGACTGGAGATTCGATATTTCGTTGGGGATTTATAGTAGACTTGTATGCATACGCATCGCTAGTTCTGTTGACGGTAGGTGTGTAAGATTAATCTAACTAGGGATTATGTTGGAGATTAGGGTGTAAGATTAATCCAGCTAGGGATCTTGATAGTTTATAAGGGTCTTGGTACTCCAAAAATGATTTCCTTAAGAAAATTAAGGTTCTCTATTTATCTAGTATTTTTAGAAAATTTTTAGGTAGTTTTTGGATTTTTCTGACATTTTTTCTGGTGATTTTTGTACAAAATTTATAGAGGGGTGCGGATAGGCAGGCTGGAGGGGCTTCCATTTGGCAATGTCATGGACTCCTGGGCTTCCTTGGGAAGAGGTATATGCAGGTGCCGATCGGTATGTAGAGGGGTCTGTCGAACGGCATGGCGCTTAGTCTCCTATAAAAAGGGGGAGATCCCTCCTCATTTTTCACACCTTCAAGTTCTTGAATCTTCTTCTTTCTTTCTCTAAAAATCGTTCCTAGATCCTTTTCCTTTTGAGACTTCAAATGGCGGGTTCTTCTAAAGAGGGATACAATATGGAGTGGTTGGGTGTTGACAACTGGGCTTGCCTGGAGTGGCAGTCTAGGGTGCCCCTTTCCATAGTCAATGAGAATGACTTTTATCTCTTTGAGCGAGTAGCTGAAGAGTGATTCCTTATGTGCAAACCTTCATTCCATCATTCGTCTAGTGGATATGTAAGTAAGGTTACTTTTAGTATTTCATTTCATTTTTATCTTTGTTCTTCATGATAGTGAAAGTTTTTTCCTTTTTTACTTTGACAGACTGATATAGCTCCGTCGAGCTTGCGCTCTCAGGGAACGACTAGGTTGAAGGATGTTTAGGATCAGCTCTTGGAGATGGTGCACTAGATGGTTTCTTCTGTTGGTTTTGGCCATCTGACACTGGCCTTGGATGAGCCGTCTCATTCTACCGAAGTGTTGTGCATTATGGGAGAGAGGTGGTGGGACACTACCCACACCTTCCATTTGGGCTTCGAGGAGATGACTATCACTCCTATAGATGTTCAGCAGCTGTTGGGGATTTATTATGATGGTGCTTATATAGAGGTGAATTGCACAGTGAGGGTGACGTCAGAGGCGGTTCAGGCGGCGCTGAGGGTGTGGGTAGGATCGTTTAGGAGGATTATATCCGCATCTCAGCTCTTAGGGAGGTACTTTTGAGTAAAAGAGTAAACGAGACTGACTGGAAACAGGTAAGACAGATGGTTCAATTATTCATTTTTCTTTTACTTGGTGGATTTCTAGTGGCGACCAGGGGGCATCGTTCATCTTTTATTTTTCCATTTCTGAGAACGTTTTTCGACGTCCAGTTTTATGATTGGGGGAGCTTGACTTTGACAGCCCTCTATTCTTCTTTGTATGCTTTCAATCAGTACTGCCAGTAGACCTTTACAGGGGCCATTTACCATTTGGAGGTAACTTCAGACTTATTTTCTTTTTATGCATTTCCTTGCATTCTTCTCTGTGTTCTTTTTTACTGATTCCTATCTTTTGCAGACGTGGTTTTATGAGGTGATTGGGCTCAATCTGATGTTGATAGCCCGAAAGGACGAGGATTTGGGGGACTTTTGTCGAATGTTTCGGTGGTGGAAGTCTAATCGATGATTGAACCATTCTTTATCCTTAGCGGTGGTGTGGAAAGCTTTGAACACCTTGACGAGTGATCAGGTTATTTTGTATTTCTTCTGAGTTTTTTATTGGAATTTTCTTTCTTTACATGAATACTAATTCTCTATCAGGGATTGCATGAATACTAATTCTCTATCATGCGAGTTTAGGTACGTCTAATACCTAGGAAAGAGGGTGGTGCAACAGATTGTGGAGCATTAGGTATTGTCCCACCTTCAGTGCCCCAAATGTACATGAGGCGAGTGAGGGAGATGTTTGTCGAGGCTCAGGCGACAACGTTGGTTGGTAGCTAAACGTTCGAGCATTTGGTCAATATAAGGAAGAGGAAAATGGTCCTTACGAGTGACAGCATTTAGCATTCGATAGTCAATACAAATATGCCAGCCCATTTGCATACGGGTGGGAACAAACTCATTGTCACCATTTTTTATGATGGTGACACCAGACTTTTTCGGTACTAAATGAATGGGACTAACCCACTGACTGTCTGAGATAGGGTAGATAATACCAACATCGAGTAATTTTAAAATTTCAGCACGAACGACTTCTTTCATAGCAGGGTTGAGTCGACGTTGGGGTTCACGAGAAGTCTTGGCGTGTTCCTCTAAATGAATGTGATGACTACAAACATTGGGGTTCACACCGTGAATGTCGGAAATGGTCCAACCAATAGCAATGCTATGCTGAGAGAGTCCTCCTCTTATAAGCTGCCATCCGTTTCTTTTAAGAGCCCCTCGATTTTTGTTTTGGTTGAAGATTTTGTGGGATTTTGGTTTTGGCTTGGTATTATGTCTGATTTTTAAGGGATTTGAGATGGGTATTTAGGTTGGATAATCTTGAAGGTTCGAGTTATGGGTTGAGTTGGAGCTCCGGTTTTATAGGTCGGGATGGGGGTTCTATTTTCCAGGAACGGGATAGAGGGTTGAGGGGTGCTTCGGCAGTGGGTTTCGCACGCCGAAGATGGGAAGGGCGATCCGGGTTAAGGGTTCCAGCGCCGGAGGAAGGTAGTTTTGGCGCCGGAGAGAGGTTGGGTTAGGCTGGGCTGGCGATCATAGCGGCGACCGGGTTCGGGTAAGGGTCACTGGCGTTTGGGCTGTTGGTCAGAGGTACACCGCCGTCGTGGAATTTCAGCCGGATTGGGGGATTACTCCGGTGGGTAATTGTGACAACCCGAATATAATTATGATAAATTATATTTAAATCATGATTAGCTTGTGTGATATGTATAATATGTTATTAGTATATATAATGTTAATTCATTATGTTTAGTCTAATCCTACCTTCATAAAACATGAAGAATCGAACTAGTTACAAATGTGAAATTTTGAAATTTTCGGTAGGAATGTTCAAGTTTAAGACTAGTTTTGACCTTTATGACATAACAATTGACTTGAGGTGTAAACTCGATATTTGTAGATATATGAGTTAGGGTTGTAACACAACAAAAGGTCCATCTAACGGACATCCGAGTGGGAAGATATTGTCTTTTTACGAACAGGGGCTAAAGTAGTCATTTAGCCTTAAATGATATTTTGTTTTATATGATGCCACATGTTATAAATTGATTGGTTGGAGGTGGAGGTTGTTTTGGCCGACTTAAACCCTTGATATATCCTCCTTTCTTCAGCAAACTCAGTTTTGGAGAGTTTTAAGTTGAGGAAAAAAAATTGTGAGGGTTAGGAAGAAGAATGTGAGGAGAAACATTCAAAAAAATTCATAGAAATTACGTAAAAGCCCCTAAGGTAATTCCAACCATGAATCTTTCTAGTTTTCTTTCATTTATGATTTATATGATATAAATCCTTGATGTTTTATTGACCTTTCATTCTTGGGTTCATATGTATGGATATATGCAAGTTTAAGTTAAGTTGAATGTACAAAACCCTAAAATTGCCTTGTTTAGAAACTTTATTTATTCAAACTTCCATATATTTTTGTATACTTACTGGAATTGATTGATTCCAATTGAAGATTAACCTGTACTAATATATGTATGACATATCCGAAAATCATGTGAAAATACCAATAAATGAGTCTTTGGTGAGAGTTTGAAATTCGGGTATGAAATCTGCCCTAAGCGTGAAAATATGCCCGCCATGTGTTCGGTGTTTTGCTTGATATAGCAAAAGAACCTTAAAAATTATGAAACTTTAATTTTGTATTTTTCAATATGTTTACTTATGTTGGGTGAAATATCATATAAATTTATGAAGTAGAAAAATTATGGAAATTCGTGGAAGTTGAATGAACGATAAGAGGGCCTATAGGGAAGATTTGCCATGTGGTAAAGAAATGAGCATATCTTGCTCTACGAGACCTAAAATGATGTAACATCATTTGTATTGGAATAATAATATGACAAGGATTGAATTTCCAAGAGTAAATGAATTTATATTTGGTCTATGATTTGGATATGTTAAATATACTAGCATGGATTTGGATGGAACTTCACTTGTGATAAATGATTTGAATGGAATCATGTGATGCTTATGGATTGAATTATGTTTAAATCGTTCTTTGGATTATTGATATTATAATGATGATACTGATATTTTAAGAATGATAAGAAGGGAAGGAGAGCTGATTGAACAAGTACTAGATAAAGGCAAGGGCAAAGCCAGTTAAACTGCCAAGGTGAGTGTACTTATGATTTGTTTCATATATAAATATGAATATAGCTCTAAGAGAGGATTTGTTTGAATACTTCAGTATTCAGTATTTGTTTGGATATTAAAATATCCAGGATTGTTTGGGTCTCATGAGCCAGGATTGGTTTGAATACTTCGGTATTCAGAATTTTTTTGGATATTAAAATATCCAGGATTTGTTTGGGTCTCATGATCCAGGTTTGGTTTGAATACTTCGGTATTCAGGATTTGTTTGGATATTAAAATATCCAGGATTTGTTTGGGTCTTATGATCCAGGATTGGAATTGGACAAAGATTCAATGATTTGTTGGAACTAATGTTCCAGGATTTGTTATTGCCAATGGGCAGAATTATTTGGATCTTATGATCCAGGATTTGTTATTGCCAATGGGCAAAATTGTTTGGATCTTATGATCCATGATTTGTTATTCCCAATGGGCAGGATTGTTCGGATATTATATCTACATATTCGATATAGAATTTTTATTCTATTGCAGGGAAGGAGTACCTCACTAAGCTTAATGCTTACGATTTGTATTTTAACAATTTCAGGTTCATATGCTGCCAGCTACGATACCATATGACCGGTAGCTTTGAGAGTTGCACCGTTGGAGAGAGCTGGGGTTTAAAAATGGGATTTTATCTTTGTCATACTGAAGATTTTAATATACTCACACATTGTATATATTGATTTAGTATGGATTGGGTTGATCATAGTTAATCACGGTATTGTATGTTCGCTTAATTATGACTCTGATATTAAATTTTATGATATAAGAATAATATTATGTTCATTATGTAGGAAAATAATGATGAATGAATCATATTTCCAATGGGCTCAAGATTATGATCTAATTATTCCAATAACAAATGATTAGTATGGATATAGGGTTTTGGGGTGTGACAATTAGTGGTATCAGAGTGTGGTTATTAATTCTGGACGTATGTGACGGTTAGATGGCAGTATTGAGTTGATTTGATATTTATGAATTGTTTATGTACTAACCAATAGTTTAGTAGTATAAACTGTTTATATTGGTTGTTAGAACTTTGTTGTATTACAGATAATTCCAGATGGAACCTGGGGATGGAAAACATCGAGAAGAGGGAGTAGCTTCTCGTACAGACAATACTGAAAAAGAGCAGAGTGTTGTTGGAAGGGACACAGAGAATGAACAACCTACAGAGATTCAGATGATGGTGCAGGCAATGATGAGGATGGCAGAGCAACAAGAAAGAAATATGGCGCAAATGGCAGAACAACAGGCTAGATATCTAGAATCAAAGACTGTGGCCAGGATTGAGAAAGAGGAAAGGAAAGAAATGAAAGATTCCATGCATGAGAAGTTTTTGAAGTTGAATCCTCCAGAATATTCTAGGTCAGTTGAACCTACAGAAGCTGAGATGTGGGTCAGAGATCTAGAAACTATATTTGCAGTTATGAAGGTTCCAGATAACCAGAAAGTGAATCTAGCTGTTTTAAGCTCAAAGGAGAGGCCAAATATTGGTGGGAAGCCAGCAACCATTTGGTGCCCAGGATGGAAGGTACTGATGTTATTACTTGGGCTGAATTTATTAAATCTTTGTATGTTAAGTATTTCCCTAAGGTTTATAGGAGGGAGAAGCTGAGGGAGTTTATAAATTTGACCCAAAGGAAAATGTCTGTAAGGGAGTATGATGCTAAATTTAATGCTTTGTCTAGATTTGCTACTAAGTATGTACAGGATGAAGGAGATAAATGTAGTAAGTTTCAAGATGGACTGATTTGGCCTATTCAATATAGAGTGGCCACTTATGAGTTAGAAGATTATGCTTCTCTGGTAAACAAAGCCACGATAGCAGAAAGGCAAATGAACCAAGGGGTGGCGAGCAGAGAGAGTTTTAAGAAAAGTAGATTCGACGTATCTCACTCAAAGGGAGGTGAGGGTGGAAGTGTTAAGATGGAACCTCATAAATTTCAGAGAGGTTGTGGAGATAGTGGTAGAGGTCTGGGGAGATTTGGCAGAGATACTAGGGGTGGAGAATCTTCTAGTCTGGGTTGGAGGTCAGGAAAAGGTGAGGCACCAGTGAGAGTTTTTACGTGTTTCTTTTGTAAAGAGGAGGGGTATTATAAATCCGAGTGTCCTAAGCTTAAAGGAGTGGAATGCTACCATTGTCATCAAGTGGGGCATGTTAAAAAGAATTGTCCGCAGTTGGCAGAGACTCCAACAACACATAGTGAAGTAGCAAGCAGAATGTTATCTCGAGGCAGTGCAGTGAAAAGTATGGGCAGAGGACAAGCTAGTAGTTCCTGGCCAGGTGGACGAGTTTTTACAATGAAAGAAGCTCAGATTACTCCAGATGTGGTGACAGGTACACTTTCTGTTACTGATAGAAGTGATTATGTTCTGATTGATCCTGGTTCCACACATTCTTTTTTGTCATATGCATTTTCCATATATCTGAATAGACCATGCACTCATTTAGAGGTGGGGTTGGGTATTTCCATGCCTATGGGGGATATGATTGTAGTTGAATATGTTTTTCGTGATTGTGTTTTGACTGTGGGGGCTAGAGATACAGTTATAAATCTACTTCCATTGGATATTTTTGATTTTGACATAATTCTGGGAATGAATTGGTTATCTAAATATCATGCATCTATGGATTATTTCTATAAGGAAGTTGTTTTTAATATGCCTGGTGAGCCTAAATTTAAATTTGTGGGGGAAAGGAAAATTGTTCCCAGTTGCCTCATTTCTGCTATTCAGATGAGGAAATTATTGAGTAAGGGTTGTGAGGGTTTTATTGCATATGTTATTGACACTACGAAGGGATCTTTACAATTAGTCGATGTTACTATTGTACGGGATTTTCCAGAAGTGTTTCCTAGTGAGTTGCCAGGGTTACCTCCAGAAAGAGAAATTGAATTTAGTATTGAATTAGTACCGGGGACAACCCCTATTTCTATGGCACTATATAGAATGGCACCTACTGAGTTGAAAGAACTCAAAATTCAGTTGCAGGATTTGCTTGATAGGGGGTTCATACAACCTAGTGTATCTCCATGGGGGGCGCCGATTTTATTTGTGAAAAAGAAAGATGGCACTATGCATTTGTGTATTTATTATAGGCAACTGAATAAAGCTACTATTAAGAAAAAGTACCCTTTACCTCGTTTAAATGATTTGTTTGATCAGTTACAGGGTGCTAAAGTGTTTTCAAAAATAGACTTGCGATCGGGTTATCATCAGTTCATGGTCAAGGAGAGTGATATTTCTAAAACTGCTTTTCGTACTCGGTATGGTCATTTTGAATTCCTGGTGATGCCTTTTGGGGTGACTAATGCTCCAGCGGTATTTATGGATCTTATGAATCGGGTACTGCATCCTTTTGTCGATTCATTTGTGATAGTTTTTATTGATGATATTCTGATTTATTCACGTGATATGGTTGAACATGAAAAGCATCGCAGAACTATTTTGAATGTGTTGAAAGATAAGCAATTGTATGCTAAGTTTAGCAAATGTGAATTTTGGCTTTCAAAGGTTGTATTTTTAGGCCATGTTATTTCTGGAGATGGTATATGTGTTGATCCCAAGAAGGTAGAAGCTATTGTAAAATGGGAGAGGCCCAATAATGTCACTGAGGTGAGAAGTTTCCTAGGTTTAGCTGGGTATTATAGAAGGTTTATTAATGGATTTTCTTTGATTGCCTTGCCGATGACTAAACTAACCTGGAAAGATGTTAAGTTTGAATGGAATTCTGATTGAGAAAATAGTTTTGATGAATTGAAAAAGAGGTTGGTAACTGCACCTGTTCTTACTATTCCGCATGGTGGAGATGGTTTTGTTATTTATACAGATGCTTCACACCAGGGGTTGGGTTGTGTTTTTATGCAGCATGGTAAAGTTATTGCTTATGCTTCTAGGCAGTTGCGTACACATGAACGTAATTATCCTACACATGATTTGGAACTTGCTGCTATTGTCTTTGCTTTGAAATTATGGCGTCATTATCTATATGGTGAGGTATGTGAAATTTTTACTAACCATCAAAGCCTTAAGTATTTATTTACTCAAAAGGAGTTGAATTTGAGGCAGAGGCGATGGATGGAGTTAATTAAAGACTATGATTGTACAATTCACTACCACCCAGGGAAGGCAAATGTAGTTGCAGATGCTCTAAGTAGAAAGGCTTCGGGCAGATTATCTTGTATTCAGTGTGCTAAAGTTTCCCACATCATGGAGTTGAGATTGATGGGAGTAGAATTTAAGCTAGTCGATGGGGACAGGTTCTTTGCTCATGTAAGCGTGAGGCCTTTGTTAGCTACCCGTATTCGTGATTTGCAAAGTCAAGATCCTTTTCTTGAGAAGAAACGACAAGATGTCCGAGATGGTAAGTCTGAAGATTTTTGTATTGTGAATGATGAAACTTTATTGTATTAGCAGCGATTGTGCGTGCCTAATGTGTGTGGATTGAAAGAGGAAATTTTAGATGAGGCTCATAATTCCATTTATACTATGCATCCTGGTAGTACTAAAATGTATAGGGATTTAAAGGAGCATTATTGGTGGAATAATATGAAAAAGGAAATAGTTGATTTTGTTGCTAGGTGCCTTATATGTTAGCAAGTGAAAGTGGAGCATCAGAAGCCTACTGGTCTGCTTCAGCCATTGCCAATATCGGAATGGAAATGGGATCATGTAATGATGGATTTTGTGGTTGGGCTTCCTCGATCTCAGAAGGGGTCAGATTCGATTTGGGTAGTGGTGGATAGATTGATGAAGTCCGCTCATTTTCTAGCAGTCAAGACTACGTATACAGTTGACAGGTATGCTAGATTGTATGTTAATGAAATTATTCGATTGCATGGAGCACCGGTATCTATTGTTTCAGATAGAGACCCTACTTTTACATCCAGATTTTGGGATAGCTTGCAGTGTGCTATGGTTACTAACTTGAAGTTTAGTACGGCTTTTCATCCTCAGACAGATGGGCAGTCTGAAAGGACAATACAGATTTTGGAAGATATGCTTAGAGCTTGTGTGCTTGATTTCAAAGGTAATTGGGATGAATATTTGCCTTTGATAGAATTTGCATATAACAATAGTTTTCAGTCTACTATTAGTATGGCTCCATATGAAGCATTGTATGGTAGACGATGTCGTACACCGATATGTTGGGGTGAAGTTGGTGAAAGGAAGATAGAGGGTCCAAAATTGATTGAAGTCACCACTGAAAAAGTGAAGATTATTCAAGATAGAATGAGAACAGCTCAAAGCAGACAAAAAAGTTATGCGGATAAACGACGAAAAAATTTGGAATTCCAGAAAGGGGATTATGTGTTTCTTCGGATATCTCCATGGAAAGGAGTTATGAGGTTTGGAAAGAAAGGGAAATTAAGTTCATGCTATATTGGACCTTATGAAATCCCTGAGAAAGTCGGGATGGTTTCCTACAAGTTAGCATTACCATCAGAGTTATCTCGGTTACATGATGTTTTCCATGTTTCTATGTTAAGAATGTGTGTAGCGGATCCTTCACATGTGTTGGTAGAATAGCCTATTGAGTTAAAGGAAGACTTGAGTTATGTGGAAGAGCCACTTGCTATCGTGGATAGGAAGGAAAAAGTATTGAGATCAAAAGTAATCCCACTTGTGAAAGTTGTGTGGAGAAGGAATTCCATGGAAGAAGCTACATGGGAGAGTGAGGATAGCATGAAGATGCGTTATCCGTATTTGTTTGATTCAAAGAACCAAGGTATGTCAATTTCGGGGACGAAATTTCTTAACTGGGGCAGAATTGTGACAACCCGAATATAATTATGATAAATTGTATTTAAATCATGATTAGCTTGTGTGATATGTATAATATGTTATTAGTATATATAATGTTAATTCATTATGTTTAGTCTAATCCTACCTTCATAAAACATGAAGAATCGAACTAGTTACAAATGTGAAATTTTGAAATTTTCGGTAGGAATGTTCAAGTTTAAGACTAGTTTTGACCTTTATGACATAACAATTGACTTGAGGTGTAAACTAGATATTTGTTGATATATGAGTTAGGGTTGTAACACAACAAACAGTCCATCTAACGGACATCCGAGTGGGAAGATATTGTCTTTTTACGAATAGGGGCTAAAGTAGTCATTTAGCCTTAAATGATATTTTGTTTTATATGATGCCACATGTTATAAATTGATTGGTTGGAGGTGGAGGTTGTTTTGGCCGACTTAAACCCTTTATATATCCTCCTTTCTTCAGAAAACTCAGTTTTGGAGAGTTTTAAGTTGAGGAAAGACAATTGTGAGGGTTAGGAAGAAGAATGTGAGGAGAAACATTCAAAAAAATTCATAGAAATTACGTAAAAGCCCCTAAGGTAATTCCAACCATGAATCTTTCTAGTTTTCTTTCATTTATGATTTATATGATATAAATCCTTGATGTTTTATTGACCTTTCATTCTTGGGTTCATATGTATGGATATATGCAAGTTTAAGTTAAGTTGAATGTACAAAACCCTAAAATTGCCTTGTTTAGAAACTTTGTTTATTCAAACGTCCATATATTTTTGTATACTTATTGGAATTGATTGATTCCAATTGAAGATTAACCTGGACTAATATATGTATGACATATCCGAAAATCATTTGAAAATACCAATAAATGAGTCTTTGGTGAGAGTTTGAAATTCGGGTATGAAATCTGCCCTAAGCGTGAAAATATGCCCGCCATGTGTTCGGTGTTTTGCTTGACATAGCAAAAGAACCTTAAAAATTATGAAACTTTAATTTTGTATTTTTCAATATGTTTACTTATGTTGGGTGAAATATCATATAAATTTACGATGTAGAAAAATTATGGAAATTCGTGGAAGTTGAATGAACGATAAGAGGGCCTATAGGGCAGATTTGCCATGTGGTAAAAAAATGAGCATATCTTGCTCTACGAGACCTAAAATGATGTAACGTCTTTTGTATTGGAATACTAATATGACAAGGATTGAATTTCCAAGAATAAATGAATTTATATTTGGTCTATGATTTTGATATGTTAAATATACTAGCATGGATTTGGATGGAACTTCACTTGTGATAAATGATTTGAATGGAATCATGTGATGCTTATGGATTGAATTATATTTAAATCGTTCTTTGGATTATTGATATTATAATGATGATACTAATATTTTAAGAATGATAAGAAGGGAAGGAGAGCTGATTGAACAAGTACTGGATAAAGGCAAGGGCAAAGCCAGTTAAACTACCAAGGTGAGTGTACTTATGATTTGTTTCATATATAAATATGAATATAGCTCTAAGAGCGGATTTGTTTGAATACTTCGGTATTCAGTATTTGTTTGGATATTAAAATATCCAGGATTGTTTGGGTCTCATGAGCCAGGATTGGTTTGAATACTTCGGTATTCAGAATTTTTTTGGATATTAAAATATCCAGGATTTGTTTGGGTCTCATGATCCAGGATTGGTTTGAATACTTCGGTATTCAGGATTTGTTTGGATATTAAAATATCCAGGATTTGTTTGGGTCTTATGATCCAGGATTGGAATTGGACAAAGATCCAATGATTTGTTGGAACTAATGTTCCAGGATTTGTTATTGCCAATGGGCAGAATTATTTGGATCTTATGATCCAGGATTTGTTATTGCCAATGGGCAGAATTGTTTGGATCTTATGATCCATGATTTGTTATTCCCAATGGGCAGGATTGTTCGGATATTATATCTACATATTTGATATAGAATTTTTATTCTATTGCAGGGAAGGAGTACCTCACTAAGCTTAATGCTTACGATTTGTATTTTAACAATTTCAGGTTCATATGCTGCCAGCTAGGATACCATATGACCGGTAGCTTTGAGAGTTGCACCGTTTGAGAGAGCTGGGGTTTAAAAATGGGATTTTACCTTTGTCACACTGAAGATTTTATTATACTCACACATTGTATATATTGATTTAGTATGGATTGGGTTGATCATAGTTAATCACGGTATTGTATGTTCGCTTAATTATGACTCTGATATTAAATTTTATGATATAAGAATAATATTATGTTCATTATGTAGGAAAATAATGATGAATGAATCATATTTCCAATGGGCTCAAGATTATGATCTAATTATTCCAATAACAAATGATTAGTATGGATATAGGGTTTTGGGGTGTGACAGTAAGGTTCAGGCGGGTTTAGATGGGGATGGTGGGTATGGTTTGGACATATCCGAGACTGATGTTTGGGGTTTGTTGTGGTAGGAGCGAGTTATTGGGTGATTTAGTTATGGAGTTTGGAGAGAGGAGAGAGAGTGGTGGAAGGCTGAAGATGGGCTGCGTGGTGATTGTGTGTAGTAAGGATGTATGGGATATGGTGGGGATGAGTGTGTGTGTAGGATATTTGTGTGTGTGTTTGGACCCAATTAAAATAATAAAAATAACAAAAATCCTAAAAAAATAAAATTAGTAAAAACTAAAAATAAAACTTCTAATCTATAAAGAAAATAAAATAAATAAAACTAAAAACCTAACAAAAATATAGAAACTAAAGATCTAAAAAAATATATAATAAAATTAAAAATAAACTCCTAAAAATTAATCTTAAGAAAATAAGATAAAATAAAATAAAAAGTAAAACTAAAAACTAATAAAATCAAAATCAAAATAAAATTGTACTAAATAAAAAAAATAGAAAAATAGAAAATAAATCCTAGAAATTCTAAATAAATCCTAAAAATAAAAATGACTCAAACTAAAAATCTAAAAAAATAAAAAGGCACAAACTAAACACACACCGGGCTCGAAGAATGGATTGGGCGCGATCTAGGCTTAGATTTGGGTTATGGGACTGTTTCGGGACATTGGATCACATCGGGGCAAGCTCAGAATAGACTTCTCACTTCACGGTCTCTTTCGATTTCTTCGATGCACGTTTTTGACCGCTTCTGCGTTGCAATTGCACTGATTTAGCATCATTTGTACCACAACTGCGTATTGACCTGAGAAATAAATAAATACGAACATACGGTCATTTTTATTAAAAACGAGCGACTAAAATGCATCTATTCGAGGTATGAAATATACACTTTTGGGTACTTATCACACCACCCCCAAACAGAACATTGCTAGTCCTCGAGAAAAAATTAGACAGAAAACAAAGATAGGTAACCAAAAGTGTACCACTTTCGCAAGCACTGGCGATTGCACTTAGCATGTGCAACAAGCCGTTAAACCTATAGGTTGCCCTACAGGACGAGTGGTGTCTCGCGAGAGTTTGCGGTGAATGTACCCACAAAATTCAAACTTATTTAATTGAAGTTTCTGATTTGATGATGAAACGCTATACAACCCAACTTTAAAAGGACATCAAGGAACACCGTATTCAATTATAAGATATAAAATTATTTAATACCGAAAAGCGTAATCCTTCCTAAAACTCAGCGTGTGTAGTGTGAAACAATCTTATGTCTCATTAGAGTAATTCCTAGATTTCCTTTATAGAATCGATGTTTTGACTTCAATTCTCACTGGATATATCTCTCTGAATCGAACTCTCTAAGAATTGGGTAAGTGTATCTCTTTAGTGTGTGAGGATGTGAGTAAATGTAAACAATTTCAAACGGCTCACACACTTTATAAGAAAGGACGGATATATGAAAGAAATTTGATCTCAAGAATGAATGCTAACCACTATGTCGAGAATGTCGAATTATTCACCATATAATCTTTTTGTTTGCCCGAACACATTATCAAGGGTGAAAATGTGGTTTATGAATGGTATGAGGAGATAACGAATGAGAAGGTTTTTAAGAGGAGCGTGCCACACTTTGAATAACTAATGTCTTCATCTTTTGAATTTATGATCGCATGCTTTATTTTTCTTCTTTTCTATTTTTTTTCTTTTTTTTATTGCAATACATTTTTCTTTTCATAGCACAAATGAAGACAATTTACATGGAAAATTTCAAACACTCTTTTTCTCAAAAACGATGGCAATGATGGATGGTATTTGGGACATATGGATAAGGTTAATATGGAAAATGATAATGGGTGAATGATAATGTGATAGGGAAAATGGTAAGTGTATGGAAAAATCGGTTTAGTGCTCGGGACAAAATACAAGACACGTGTTTCTTACAACTCGAAAGTAATGTCATTCTCAGTGATTAAGCAAAATTTGAAAAAATAATGAGATCATGCAATGACTAAATGTAGTACCCAAAGAAAGTTGAGTCAACTTGTGACTCGGAGATACGTAAAAACCCTAAAAAAGGTGAAAACCTCAAATCTCACGGATTTAAGTCGCCACTAATGATCTTTTAAGACTTTCTTGATAATATAGTTATTCTTTAACTTTTGATTGTAAATGTGATAGTGCAAATTGCTGAGTTTAGAAATTCATAGTGCAAGTACGCTTTGTGGGTTATTAATTAATTTTTGGTTAAAAGCATAATTTTTGGGTTTGAACACGGGTATTCCGAAATTTCTAAAAGAGGGATGATAGACAAATCATATCATAAAAATTTAAATTTAACTGCACAAAATTTTTAAAATCACTTGTTTCTGAAAATTTTCAAAAGAGGTACGATTTTGATAAATTTCCCACCCCCAAACAAAACAGAATATCGTCCTCGATGTTTAAAACCATATATAAAAATGAAAAGAACAAGGGACGAAAGATAGTACCATAATGAACCACTAGTGAAATGTATCGCATTCTGGAGGATAGATGAAACCTGAAGAACAAATGTGATACAAAAATATGTACAAGTCTATAAAGCATGTGAAAAGCATTGGGTGGTGTGAAACACCACCCCCAAACAGGATAAGACTCATACTCAGAAATAATGAACGACGGGCTGCCTCCCGGTAGCGCTAGGTTTAATGTCTTCAGCCAGACCGAACTAGTCTTACCCTAAATATAATATCTATGAAAGCACAGGGTGGCAGAAAAATCGGGTGAGGAAACTCACCCCCAAACAAGACTGAAAAATCATTCCTCATAAATGGGGTCAACAAGGTCAATTTCTTCAATGTGAGAGGGTTAGAGCTCTAAGAAAGGATTCAATCGTTGACCGTTGACTTGAAAGAGGCTACCATCCTTAAGATTTTGAACTGTGATGGAACCATAAGGAGTAACAGATTCAATAATAAAGGGTCCAAACCAAGTGGTTTTTAATTTCCGGAGAAAGAGATGAAGACGGGAGTTATATAATAACACTTTTTGACGAGGGTGGAATTCTTTGTGGAGGATGCTTTGGTCATGGATCCACTTTATTTTGTCCTTGTACTTCTTGGACAAATCATAGGCATCATTTCGTATCTCCCTAATTCATTAAGTTGGAGCTTTCGATGAATGCCAGCCTCGTCGATATCAAAATTAAGGGTTTTGACAGCCCAATAAGCATGATGTTCAAGCTCGACATGTAAGTGGCATGGTTTACCAAAGACCAATCGATAAGGAGACATGTCAATCGAAGTCTTAAAAGAAGTATGGTATGCCCACAAAGCATCATTCAAGCGTAAGGACCAGTCTTTCCTATTAGGAATAACTGTTTTTTCTAAGATTTGCTTGATTTCGCGGTTGGAAACTTCAACTTGACCACTAGTCTGAGGGTGGTAAGAGAGACCAACTTTGTGGGTAACACTATACTTTTTAACAAGATGTTCAAAGACTCTATTACAGAAACATTTACCCCCGTCACTAATGATAGCTTTGGGAGTTCCAAAACGTGTGAAGACATATTCCTTAAGAAACGTGACCACAATGCGATGGTCATTGGTGCGGCAAGCTATGGCTTCAATCCATTTGGAAACATAATCAACTGCAACCAATATATATTGGAAGCCATGAGATGAGGGAAAAGGACCCATGAAATCAATGGCCCATACATCAAAGATTTCGACGATGAGAATGGGTGTGAGGGGCATTATGTGACGACGAGAGATACACCCAGTTTGTTAGCATTTGGCACAAGCCTGGCAGTAGTTGTGGGCATCTCAAAAGAGAGTGGGCCGGTAAAAACCACTTTGCAAAATTTTGGAAGCGGTTTTCTTGGAGCTAAAATGGCCACCACAGGCACCATCGTGACAAAAGGAGAGTATACTTGACTGTTCATGGTCAGGAACACAGCGGTGAATGACTTGATCAGAGCAATACTTAAAAAGGAAGGGATCATCCCAAGAGTAAAATTTTACCTGGGCCATGAACTTTAAACACTCTTGTTTCGACCAATGATTGGGCAGCTGGTCGGTAACAAGGAAATTAACAATATCAGCATACCAAGGAGCGGTGGAGATAGCAAAAGGTTGCTCATTAAGAAATGTTTCAGAAATAGGGACAAGATCAGATGTAGACGTAACAGTGAGGCGAGAGAGATGGTCTGCAACCAAATTTTCGCACCCTTTCTTATCGCGAATTTCGAGGTCAAACTCTTAAAGTAAGAGAATTCACCGTATCAAACGTGGCTTAGAATCCTTCTTCTGAAGAAGGTGCCTTAGGGAAGCGTGGTCAGTGTAAACGATGATAGGGGAATCGATAAAATAAGATCGAAACTTATAGAGTGCAAATACGACAGCTAGCAACTCCTTTTCGGTGGTCGTGTAATGAAGTTGAGCGTCATGGAGGGTTTTGCTAGCATAATAAATGACGTGTTGGCGCTTGTCAACCCACTGACCAAGTACAACGCCTAGAGAAAAATCAGATGCGTCACACATGAGATCAAATGGTAAAGACCAATTAGGAGGCTAGATGATAAGAGCATAAGTGAGCTCGGCTTTAAGGCGCTCAAAAGAAGCAATGCACGCATCATCAATGACAAAGGGAACATCTTTGGATAAAAGGGTGGTTAAAGGTCGAACGATTTTAGAAAAGTCCTTGATGAAACGACGGTAGAAGCCCGCATGTCCTAAGAAGGAGCGAATGTTCTTAACAGACTTAGGAATGGGAAGCGTGGAGATTATGTCAAATTTTTCTTTATCTACTTCAATACCATCGCGAGAGACTACGTGACCTAAAACATTCCCCTTTTTTACCATGAAATGACATTTTTCCCAATTGAAGACCAATTTCTTTTTTTGAAAATATTTGAGGACCATAGTGAGGTGAGAAAGGCATTGCTCGAAGGAAGAACCAAATACAGAGAAATCACCCATAAAGATTTTGAGAAAACATTCTACCATGTCGCTAAAAATGTTAATCATACACCGTTTAAAAGTCGCAGGTGCATTGCAAAGGCCAAAGGGTATACGAGAATAGGCAAAAGTGCCAAAGGGACAAGTGAAGGTAGTTTTCTCTTGGTCTTCAGGGGCAATTGGGATATGGTTGTATCCTGAATAGCCGTCAAGGATGCAGTAATATGCATGACCAGATAAACGTTCGAGCATTTGGCCAATTTAAGGAAGAGGAAAATGGTCCTTACGAGTGACATCATTTAGCTTTCGATAGTCAATACAAATACGCTAGCCTGTTGGCATACGGGTGGGAACAAGCTCATTGTCATTATTTTTTATGACGGTGACACCAGACTTTTTCGGTACTACATGAACTGGACTAACCCACTGACTATCTGAGATAGGGTAGATAATACCTGCATCGAGAAATTTTAAAATTTCAGCGCGCATGACTTCTTTCATAGAAGTCTCTAAATGAATGCAATGACTACAAACATTAGGGTTCACACCGTGAATGTCGAAAATGGTCCAACCAATAGCAGTGCTACGCTGAGAGAGTCCTCCTCTTATAAGCTGCCATCCCCTTCTTTTAAGAGCCCCACGATTTTTGTTTTGGTTGAATATTTTGTGGAATTTTGGTTTTGGCTTAGGATTATGTCCCATTTTTAAGGGATTTGAGATGGGTATTTGGGTTGGATAATCTTGTTGGTTCGGGTTATGGGTTGAGTTGGAGCTCTGGGTTTTCAGGTCGGGATGGGGGTTCTGTTTTCCAGGCACTGGATGGAGGGTTAAGGGGTTCTCCGGCAGTGGGTTTCGCACGCCGGAGATGGGAAGGACGGTCCGGGTTAAGGGTTCCAGCGCCAGAGGTAGGTAGTTTTAGTACCGTAGAAAGGTCGAGTTAGGCTGGGCTGGCGATCGCAGCGGTGATCGGGTTCGGGTAAGGGTCACCGGCATTTGGGCTGTGGGTCAGACGTACGCTGCCGTCGTAAATTTTTTGCCGGATTGGGGGATTGCTCTGGCGGCTAAGGTTTAGGCGGGTTTAGATGGGGATGGTGGGTATGGTTTGGACATATCCGAGACTGATGTTTGGGGTTTGTTGTGGTAGGAGCGAGTGATTGGGCGATTTGGTTATGGAGTTTTGAGAGAGGAGAGAGAGTGGTGGAAGGTTGAAGATGGGTTGGGTGGTGATTGTGTGTGGTAAGGGTGTATGGGATATGGTGGGGATGAGGGTGTGTGTAGGATATTTGTGTGTGTGTTTGGACCCAATTAAAATAATAAAATAACTAAAATCCTAAAATAATAAAATTAGTAAAAACTAAAAATAAAACTTCTAATCTATAAAGAAAATAAAATAAATAAAACTAAAAACCTTAATAAAAATATAGAAACTAAAGATCTAAAAAAATAATATATAATAAAATTAAAAATAAACTCCTAAAAATTAATCTTAAGAAAATAAGATAAAATAAAATAAAAACTAAAACTAAAAACTAATAAAATCAAACTCAAAATAAAATTATACTAAATAAAAAGAAATATAAAAATAGAAAATAAATCCTAGAAATTCTAAATAAATATAAAATAAATCCTAAAAATAAAAATGACTCAAACTAAAAATCTAAAAAAATAAATGCACAAACTAAACACACACCGGGCTCGGCGAATGGATTGGGCGCGGTCTAGGCTTAGATTTGGGTTATGTGACTGTTTCGGGGCATCGAAACTCTTCTGGGCAAGCTCAATGGGACTCTGATTTCACGGTCTCTTTTAATTTCTTCAATTAACTCTTTTGACCGCTATTGCATCGTAATTGACTAGAATTAGCATCGTTTAACACTGCGAGTGCTGATTGACCTGAAAAATAATAAAATATTACATAAGGCCAATTTTAATTAAAACGAGCGACTAAAATGCTTCTATTTAGGGTATAAAATAGACACTTTTGAGTGCTTATCACACCACCCCCAAACAGAACATTGCTAGTCCTTGAGCAAAAATTAGAGAGAAAAAATAGATAAGTAACCAAAAGTGTGCCACTTTCGCAGGCACTGGCGATTTCACTTAGCATGTGCAACAAGCCGTTAAACCTATAGGTTGCCCTAAAGGACGAGTGGTGTTTCATGAGAGTTTGCAGTAAATATACCAACAAAATTAAAAATTTATTTGAATGCAGTTTCTTATTTGACGATGAATTGCTATATAACCCAACTAAAAAGGACGTCAAGGAACACCGTATTCAACTATTAAAATAAGATATAAAATTACTTAATACCGAAAAGCGTAATCCTTCCTAAAACTCAGTATCTCTCTGAATTGATCTCTCTGAGAATTGGGTAAGTGTATCTCTCTAGTGTGTGAGGATGTGAGTAAATGTAAACAAATTCAAAAGTCTCACACACTTTATAAAAAAGGATGGATACATGAAAAAATATGATCTCATGAATGAATGCTAACCACTATGTTGAGAATGTCAAATTATTCACCATATAATATTTTCGTTTGCCCGAACACATTACCAAGGGTGAAGATGGGGTTTATGTAAGGTATGAAGGAGAAATGAAGGAGATGAATGATATGATGGGTTGTTTTGAGAAGTGTGTAACACAAGAATAACTAATGTCTTCAATCTTCAAGAAATCGGCAACGACGCCATTTGATATCTCTATATTTTTGTCTTCCTTGTGATATGGATTTGGAATGTCGCTGCGGTCAAACTTCGAGTATCAAAATTCCTAGAATTACCTACAAAACTTGTTAAAAATTTAGTATCGTGTCAAATTCGGGTATCAATCCAATTTCTAGCGTTGAAACGGTTATCGTGAAAACTTGCAATTCCAATTTTTATTAAAAATCTTTTTGTGTTTTTAAAATTTTTCTTTAATGTTTTTTTTTTATATTTTAAAAACAACTTTCAAGGGAGCAAACGACAATTTATGCAACTAAAATGACTATGAAAAATCTGAAAGTTATCTAGTTTGGAATTTATGAGAAGAAACAAGAGGTGGGATTGCACTGCGTAGTCAAATTAATTTAAAATCCTAATTATTCAATAGAATAGTTCAAAATAATATTGAATTTAAAATTTAACTCTCGTTACAATCCTAAATTCAATTTTATCTTTTCAGCAATTAAATCAGGAATAGTCACAACATAAAAAAAATAAGATTCACACTCGTTTCAATAAAATATCTGCTAAGATCAATTTATTAAAATTTGTACGAATCTTTGAATTGCATACACAAAATTAATATTTAAATTTAAGAATAATACTTATCTCTAAGTAAAATTCAAAAAACAAATATTAATTTTTACCGTTAATTTATTAACTCTCATTACATAAATTTATTAACTCTCGGTACGCCGCCATCGTGGAATTTCTGTCGGATTGGGGGATTGCTCTTGCGACTAAGGTTCAGGCGGGTTTAGGTGGGGATGGTGGGGATGGTTTGAACATATCCGAGACTGATGTTTGGGGTTTGTTGTGGTAGGAGCAAGTGATTGGGTGATTTAGTTATGGAGTTTGGAGAGAGGAGAGAGGAGAGAGAGTGGTGGAAGGTTGAAGATGGGTTGGGTGGTGATTGTGTGTAGTAAGGGTGTATGGGATATGGTGGGGATGAGGGTGTGTGTAGGATATTTGTGCGTGTGTTTGGACCCAATTAAAATAATGAAAATAACGAAAATCCTAAAAAAATAAAATTAGTAAAAACTAAAAATAAAACTTCTAATCTATGAAGAAAATAAAATAAATAAAACTAAAAACCTAATAAAAATATAGAAACTAAAGATCTAAAAAAATAATAATATATAATAAAATTAAAAATAAACTCCTAAAAATTAATCTTAAGAAAATAAGATAATATAAAATAAAAACTAAAACTAAAAACTAATAAAATCAAAATCAAAATAAAATTATACTAAATAAAAATAAATATAAAAATAGAAAATAAATCCTAGAAATTCTAAATAAATCTAAAATAAATCCTAAAAAAAATGACTCAAACTAAAAATCTAAAAAAATAAAAAGTCACAAACTGAACACACACCGGGCTCGGGGAATGGATTGGGCACGGTCTAGGCTTAGATTTGGATTATGGGACTGTTTCGGGGCATAGGATCGCATCGAGGCAAGCTCAGAATGGACTTCTCACTTCACGGTCTCTTTGAATTTCTTCGATGCAGGCTTTTGACCGCTTCTGCGTCGGAATTGCACTGATTGAGCATTATTTGTACCGCAACTATGTATTGACCTGAGAAATAAATAAATACGAACATAAGGTCATTTTTATTAAAAACGAGCGACTAAAATGCATCTATTCGAGGTATAAAATAGACACCTTTGGGTGCTTATCAGGCGAAAGAGGAGGCTCCGCCTATTCAGGTCACTCCCCCTTCTTATAATTTTCGTCTGAATAGCAAGGGGTCATTGAGCATGTCGCATCGTCCAAATGCATCAGCGCCGTTGTTGATGGGGCTTACAGATGATGTCCTTCAGCCTAAGGTATATACTTCTTTTCTTGTGTTTTCTCTTTTTATTCTTTCTTTGCTCTTTATCGACTGATTGGTCTTTTGCTTTCATTTATTTGCTTGCAGTATGTTCTAGTGCCAACCACCCGGCTGAAGGATATTAAGGACTAGGTGGCCTCTATAACTGCTAACATCAAGGATTCCTTGCCTTCCTATTTGGTTCCATCTGCCTCTTCTGATAAGGGATCGGGCTCTGGTAATGGAGGTTATACCGCTCGTCACTAAGGAAAGCGTGTCCGCTGCAGAGGGTGAGGGTTTTGAGAGGGAGTGAGAGATTGTGGGTTGAGGCTGAGTCCCATTTATTGTATTTTTTTGTTTTTCTTCTTTTGACCTGCAAGGATGTAATTATGCAACTACAATACACACACACACACACACACACATATATATATATATATATATATATGTGTGTGTGTGTGTGTGTGTATGAATCAGATGCATTTTTATTAATTTTGCTTTAATGACTTACCTTATATGCACTTTACTTTTCTGCTAAGACTGCAAAGATGACGAGATGTTTTTTTATGCAATGAAAAAGAGAGTAAATTAACTCAAGGAAATGATTTATTTTGGAAATAATAAGTAAAAATGTGTTTGAAGGAGAAATGACCCAGGGCTTTCCAAAATGAGGATTCCTTTTTGAGAATTTGATTTTTGATAAAAAAGGAAAGATGGAATTTTCCAAAATAAGGGGGTTGCGGATCGGCATACCCGTTGTCCTGGCTATCATCATATGGGTCAAGTCAAATCACTATAAAGCCTTTATTGCGCTTTCCTGCAATCTTGTGGGGCTTGGAATTTACTCGGATTTTCAAATCCTTTGTCTTTATGCCAATTTTTTGTGTATGAAAGGAGAGGTAAGGAGTGTGATTTTTCACCCACACACACTTTCTTCTTCTTTGCTCTTTGTTTCTTGCTTCTTTCTTTATTATTCCCAAATGGCCCTTCCCATGCAATCAGAATTTTTCCCTTACCTTGATATTCTAGAGACCACGTGTTTATATAATGTGGACTACGAGGCTTTCAACCTACGTCGAGTCTCTCTATGGCGTAATCAAGCTATTGGCTAGAATATGCTAGCGGCAACAATACCATTCTGGTACCCCAAAGACCATGTCTTCCATTACGGCTTAGATGAGGTATGTTCGACTTATGAAGAATTCTCGGCCATGGTGGGGATTAAGCTCAGTGTAGAGGAAGCTATGCCTGAATTTTCTCATTCTCCCCAATCGTTGTTAGAGGATTTGCTTCGTGTTTCCCCTTTGGTGGCTCGACTGTTGGTTACTGGGGGATAATTTCCCTTCGAACTATTATGCACTTTGTACGCTTAAAGGACTTTAATGACCCGGGCTATGACAAAGTTGTTGCCTTGGGCCTTACTTAGAGGCTTTTGCTGGTGACAGGGGACTTAATGGTGGGTCCCTAGTTGGCTACGATAACAGCATGGATATCTTATCATCATAATCCTGCAGCGGTGATACTAGATGAGATCCCGAATGGTCTTGATGCTTGGAGAGAAGGTCGCTCCGATTTTCTGAGGTGGAGCCTCGTGATTTTGTTTATGTGGCTTACACAGAGGTTCCTTCTGGTGGTTCCTCTTGTGTATCCCTTGTCTAGCGTGCCTAATTTTTTTTGCTCGGTACTTTATCAGTTTGGGAGAGTACCGATATGCATGCTTAGTTTTCCTGTGATAGACTTCGTTCTATTTCCCTTGGAAGCTTCTGATCCAAGTTGGGTGGGAGCAAATAGTGCCTCCTCCCACACTAGACTTCTTTATGGTGGACCTAACTGAATCTCAGCGCATGATGCTCGGTTCTCTGTGGGAAAGTCATCGATCGTTTACCCATCCATCTCAATCTCTAGGAAGGTTCAGGCATGTGTCCAGGGATTATTTGAAGTGGTTGTGGAAACGACAAATAGAAAAAAAAAACTGGCGAAAGAGACCGTCCAAAAGTGTTTATTCTTTTTAACACCATGGAAGGAGGTAGTGGTTTTTTCCAGAGTGGTCAGGGTATATCACTCCATGGAATGCATTCGAAATATTAACCAGGAGGGGGAAATTTGGGGACCTCTGGGGGTTGGGTCTTCTGGAAGTTACGAATAGAGTTTTGTGAAGCTTGGGAAAATTTATGTGAGGATATTGTGTATTTTTCTATTTTTTTGGTGTAGCTTGATAAGGTTGTTATTTTAGGACTAGTTTTGAGTCAATGAAAGTGGGTGGTTTATTTTTGCTCACTTCGTTGATACTTTCTGTAACAGCGTTGTATTACTTAATCATAAATAAAAGTAGATTTTGAATATATTTTTTTATGCCTCTCGATGAGTTTTACATTTGAATTATCTATACTAATCGCTAAGTCACACATAATCCTTTTATTCATATAAATGATAAAATGAACCGCCGTTCTCAGAGTTTAGAAAAGAATAGAATTTTGTGAAAAAGAAGGGTATCGTTCCCATGTAACGTGTATGAGTTGCCTACGTACCTCTAGGGGTTTTGAAAATTTTTATGAGTTCCAGTAAAAAGGGTTTTGAGAGGATCAGGCCCCACGTAGTTCTGGGTAAAGAGAAATGAGAATAGGAAGGGGTGAGAAGAGTTATAGTGCTCTGAGATTTCAGATTAAGGGTCGAACTTCTTGAGATGGTACAGGTTAACTAGACGTGCCATCTCTTTTCCATTGTGGTCTGTGAGCATAGCTGCGCAACCTGACAGGATCTTCTTTACTACGTAGGGGTCACTCCAGTTCAGTTTGAATTTCCCTCTAGGGTCCCAAACGAGTTCTATGATCTCTTTGAGGTTCAGGTCTCCTTCCTGGACACCACGGTCCTTGACTCATTGATTGAATGATAGCGCTATCTGGTATGGTACCATTTTATGTGTTATAGAGCCATCATCCTCTTTTCATCCAAGAGTTATAGTTCGTCAAAATGGGCCTGATGCCAGTCTTCCTCGCTAACTCTGTTCTTCAGCATAACTCGTAGGGAAGGGATTCTAGCTTAAAGGGTAGGACTGCTTCCATATCGTATACTAGAGAATAAGGGTATCCCCAATAGTTTCTTCTGACTGAAGTGCGATAATCCAATAGGGCGTAAGGGATTTGATCAGCTCAATCTCTACAACTCTCGATCATTTTTTTGATAATGGTTTTAATATTTTTATTGTCTAGTAGATAGAAGATTTAGGTCTCTGAATCCCATATTTGTCAACCAGTTCTGTTACCTTGGCTTCGAAATGTAACCCAGTATCTGATACTAGATCATGGGGAACCCCGTATCAACAAATGATGTTCTTTTTGATAAACTTGGCCGCTTTCGTGGTATTCAGCACTACGCATGACTCAGTTTCGACCCATTTAGTGAAGTAATCAATGGAGACTATGATGAACTCATACCCATTTTAAGCTTTAGGTGTGACCTTCCCTATGATATCAAGGAACCAGGTGGAGAATGGCCAAGGAGAAGTCATGTTGTATAATTTCTGAGGAGGTAAGTGTTGGAAGTTGGCAAACTGCTGGCATTCGAGGCATTTTCGGATATAGGCGGTGCAATCCTGAACCATGGTGGTCTAATAATACCCTTGACGAATGATTTTTTTAGCAATCATATTACCGTTCATGTGGGGTTCGCATTCCTCGTTGTGGATCTTCTGTATCATTTTTTCAATGTCGGCCCCTACAATGCAGTGCAAATGGGTTCCATCAAAGTTTTTTTTGAACAGTGATTTATCACAGATGATGTACTGGGCAACCGGTTTATGAAGGGTTGCACGGTCTTTCTTATTGTCATCTCGGGATACCTACCATTCTTAAGGAGGCACCAAATGTCGTAGTACCATAGGCTAGCCAAATCGGAATCTTCCTTGGTGACGAGCTCAATGTGGTAGCAGTGGGTTGGCATAGCTTGTTTTTTAACTAATAAATGGGCCATCGTTGTTCCTTCGGGCATGTCGACCATGGAGGCCAAGGTAGCAAGGGTACTATTTAAGTTGTTCTTTGCGGGAGGCAGTTAGTAAAAGGTGATATCTTGGAACTGAGAGGCCAAATCTTCTAGGTGGGCATGGAAGGGTAAGAGTTTTTCATCTTTGGTTTTCTATCTTATAAGGACTTAGCCGATGATGTGAGAAAAGTCCTCGTAGACGTTTAGGTATTTGATAAAAAATTTTAGGGTGACATTGAGGCCTACAGTGCATGCCATATATTCGCTCATATTGTTGGTGCAGGGAAAATCTATCTTGATGGCAATGGAAGTTTGATAGTCATCCGGGGCGATTAGGAGTATCCCAATGTCGTACCATTTCTTATTGGAAGGTCCATAGAATAACATTTTCCATTTAAGGTCTTCTTGAGAGGTGAAAAGAATATCTTCATCTTGGAATTTAGAGACCCCAACATCGGCTTCTTCCATAGGGTAATTGTTGATACCAAATTTAGTCTGCTGACATGGCTCAATAAAGTGAAGACACGTGGAAATCTACGTGGCAACAATAAACACTTCTGAGGAACTCACACGCTCCGAGGAACTCATACTCTCCGAGGAACTCAGACGCTCCGAGGAACAAAAACTCTCCGACGAACTCTTAGACACCGAGAAGCTTAGGCGGTTAGAGCAACTCAGGCGGTCCGAGCTGCACCTCGAACAAAGCATTAATAGCTGTATAACCAACAGTTTGACTGTTCATTAAATGCTTATCATTCAAACGCACATGCTTAAGGGGCATTGAATGTATTACCCTTTCATATGTACATCATTTAATGTATTACCCTTTCACATTACAGCCTCAGGGCTATAAATACATTGTACAATCCTCATTTGAAAGGGACCGGAATTTCTTGAGAGAACTTGTAATCGAGAATTCCCAAACACTCAGCAATAACACAACAGTGGACGTAGGCCATTCTTATAAGGCTGAACCACTTTAAAATTCTTTTTCTCATTTATTTATTTGTGATTGAATAATTAGAGTGATATAATTTTTTACATCAACAGATTGGCGCCATCTGTGGGAAACGACTGGTAATATCGTTTTTCACCAAAAGCGATCCATCACAAATGGTTGATATTCCAGAATCCAACAATCGAAACGCTGGGACACCTCCAAATCCATCTGCTCCGCCAAATATTCCAGATCTGACTGGAATAATGACAAATCTGGCTCAGGGCCAGACCGTCATGCAAGAAACAATGCGATAACTCATCCAAACCCTTCATGGCGGTGCACCAACCCATTCAGGACTGCGGAGTATTAAAAAAAAACTCGTGCACCATCCTCACGAACTAGGCGTACCAATTCATATCGCAATGAGGAATCTGAAGATTTTTCTTATCAACCTGGACGAACTTCGTTAGTGCGAGCTACAGATACAGAACAACATGTCACTCTTTTTCTAGAAAGGACTAGTGCGCTAGAGAGGTTAAGCAGGGTATCACCTTTTGATCGATTAGGACTTAGAAGGAGTAGAATTCCTCCTAAAGTTGTATCGAGGAGTTTTTGACGACCATCAGATTTAAGGGAAGGATCTTCCCAGTCGCGACCAGCTGCTCGTCAAGATAGATCTTATGAGCGACCAGCTGCTCGTCAAGATAGATCTCAGGAAGCCACATCAACACGATCAGCTGCTCGAACCAACAGGCCCGAGGAAGGGAATGATGCATGGAAAGGTTTTATTCAAAGGCTGGAGGATAGATTATGGGAAATGGCTAAGGCCAAGAACCCTCTACAACGAACCTTTGTTCGAGGAACACCTTTTGTCCAGGATATTGTAGATTTTCCAACACTATCAAAGTTCAAATCACCCATTGTAACTCCCAAATATGATGGAAAGACTGACCCTATTCTTCATATAGAATAATACCAAGATGCTGCCGACATCTATGCTGTTCTAGATGAGATGAGATGCAGGGCATTCTCGGGAACTCTTACCGGATCTGCTCAAATATGGTATAATAATCTTCCTCGGGGTAAGATATCAACCTTTCTTCAATTGGACGAGTTATTCATTGGGAATTTATGTTTTGGGGCAAAGCCAGTTAAACGAGTAGCACACTTGTTAAGTGTTAGACCAAAGGCTGGTGAGAGTACCAGTGATTATATTACTCGTTTTAATAACGAGAAACTCGAAGTGATTGATTATGAAGAGAAGACACCGATTACTGCCTTGATGAGTGGACTACTGCCGAACAAGTTGTACTACACTTTGGCCAAAGATCCACCTCGAACCATGTCAGGCCTGATGGGAAAAGTGTCCAAGATTATGAATGCCGAGGAGGCCATGGCTGCGAATAAGAACATGGATGCCAAAGAAACCAAGGTAGAAGGAGATAAAGCTAAGAAGAAAGAGCATAAGAACAATGGTAATGACAAACATTCAAGAAATAGGTCGGTATGGGATGTAATGAAGAAATATGATAATTATACTCCTTTGAAGAAGGATATCAACCATGTTCTAGAAGAAATCAAGAATAACGAGGAACTAAACTGGCCAGAGAAAATGAAGGCAGACCCTGACAAGAGGAATAAGGCGAAGTATTGCGAGTTCCATAAAGATCATGGCCATATGACCAAGAATTGCATAGCTCTTCAAAATGAGATTGAAACACTTATCCGACGAGGAAAGCTGTCAAAGTATGTTGATCGTGGAAACGAAAGAAGAAACAACGAACGAGCAAGAGAGAGGTCTAGATCTCCTCGTCGAGCAGAGCAGAGCAAGAAAAGAAACAATGAAGTTGATCCAGAAGATGACCCCGATCTTCCCAAGAGACCAAGGCTGCCAGAACAAGAGGTATTTTCAATACGATTTGGGTCATTCGACTGTAATGTTATAACAGGTGGAGATGCAGGAGGAGGAGACCTTACTGCAGAGAGAAAAGCTTACCTTTGTGAGGCTCAAGCTTGCTCGTACATTCAGTGAATAAATCTAGTTGAGGAGGATCGCTCGAGAAAGGTGAACAAAGATAAATTAGTAATTGGTTTCTCGAAGAATGATATGGCAGGTGTTCTATATCCTCATGATGACCCACTGGTGATCAAGATGATAATGAAGGAGGTAATGATTTCAAGAGTACGGGTAGACAATGGTAGCTCGGTAGACATCATGTTCTACTCGTGCTTCAATAGTTTGAATCTATAGCTATCTCAATTGGAGCAGTATCATATACCCCTCATCGGTTTTGCTGGCGAGAAAGTTTTTCCACTTGGGACGATCAAGTTAGATATATTCATTGGTACGTGGCCTGCTTGTCGGACAGAAAGAATACGCTTCTTCGTGATGGATAAGAATGTTCAATCGTCATACAATATCATCATGGTAAGAGTAGGATTGAAGAAGTTCGAGGTTGTACCATCTACAATGCATCAGTGCCTGAAATTTCCAATAAATTTTGGAGTAGGAGTTGTGAAAGGTGATAAAAAAGTAGCTCGAGAATGCTATTATTCATCCGCCGAGCAAGAAGAACTGGAGGAATCAAGGAAAAAGACTACTACTTATCAAGTGGATGAAGGTGTAGAAATTGAAACATTGGATCCTAGAGATGAATCGCAACTCGTGAAGGGTCAAGTGGTGGAAGCTACTGAAAACATCATTCTGGACGACGAGCACCCTGAGCGAACTACTCAAGTAGGTTCGTCATTGGAAGCCTCACTAAAATAGGAATTGATAACTTTCCTTAGAAGAAGAAAACAAACTTTTGCGTGGAGTCATGCAGATATGCCTGGGATAGACCCAAATTTCTTATGTCACGAGCTCAATGTAAATAAGGAGATCAAGCCAGTGAAGCAGAGAAGAAGAGTATTCAGCCCCGAGAAGAATCAAGCCATACAGGAGGAAGTCGAGAAGCTCCAGAAAGCTTGTTTCATTGAAGATGTTAAATATCCAGACTGGTTAGCAAACGTGGTGATGGTTAAGAAGAAGAACAACAAGTGGAGGATGTGTGTAGACTTCACCGACCTTAACAAAGCATGCCCAAAGGATCACTTTCCATTGCCCCGAATTGACCAACTGGTGGATGCTACCTCGGGACACGAGCTGCTAAGCTTCGTGGATGCTTATTCTGGTTACAATCAGATCAAAATGAAACCTAAAGACAGGGAGAGTACTTCTTTTATTACCCCTAGGGGAACTTATTATTATAATGTTATGCCTTTTGGTTTGAAAAATGCAGGTGTGACATATCAGCGGCTGATGAACAAGGTCTTTGCTGAACAAATCAGTTGCAACATGGAAGTCTATGTGGATGATATGCTGACAAAAAGCAAGAAAGCTGCAGATCATCTAGTTGACTTAAGTTAGACTTTTGATCAACTAGATAAATATCAAATGAAGCTGAACCCGACAAAGTGGATATTTGGAGTACGAGAAGGCATGTTCCTCGGGTACATTGTCAATCAACGAGGCATTGAAGCAAATCCTGAAAAGATCAAAGCTCTATTAGGGCTGCGATCTCCAACGACGAAAAAGGAGGTACAGAGTCTCATAGGACGAGTAGCAGCACTCAACAGATTTGTGTCATGAGCAACTGATAGATGTCTCCTATTCTTCAAGACACTCCGAAAGATTTTTGAGTGGAATGATGAGTGTGAGAAGGCTTTTCAAAACTTGAAGAAATACTTGAGAGCACCTCCACTGTTGTCCAGGCAGTGATGGGAGAAAAATTATACTTATATCTTACAGTGTCTGAGAATGCAGTTAGCTCGGCGTTGATCAGAGTGGAGAATGGAGTGCAAAAACCAATTTACTACACAAGTAAGGCCTTCCGAGGAGCAGAAATCAGATATCCAAGGCTAGAAAAATTAGCACTGGCGTTGATTGAAGCGAGTAGGAGAATGAGGCCATACTTCCAGGCTCATACCATAGTAGTATATACTGATATGCCATTGAAGCAAGCCCTTCATAAACAAGAAAAATCAGGGAGATTGATGTACTGGGCAATAGAACTCGGTGAATACGATATAGTCTATGAACCCAGATCATCGCTAAAAGGGCAGGCTGTTGCAGATTTTATAGCAAAGTTCACCTATCCTAATACCCTCGAGGAGAAAAAGTTGCTCGCTGATCAACCTGTGGATGTTACAGGATCAATAAACACAAGCTCAGACCAACTCCGGTTGGTAAAAGGGCAAGTGGATGTTACAGGATCATCAAATTCAAGCTCAGACCAATTTCGATTGGTAAAAGGGCAAGAAAAGATGATCGACGAAGAGCAAGAAATATCCGGGGAGGATGAAAGGAAGCAACAAATATTTCACCGAGGAACTCTGACTGATCAGAAATTTGAAGACGAGTTACCTATATGGAGGCTATATGTAGATGGCTCATCTTGCACTGCAGGATGTGGCGCGAGGATAGTTTTGAGCACTTCGGATGAGGTCGATATGGAATACGCCTTGTGTTTCCAATTCAAAGCTTCCAACAATGAGGCCATGATTGTAGGACTTAGTTTGGCAAAAATTATGGAAGCGCAACATGTCATTATTTTCAGTGATTCTCAATTGATCGTAAACCAAATGATGGGAGTATATGCAGTTAGAGGAGAATTAATGATCAGATATCATGCAAAGGTAAAGAAGCTGGTGTCAGAATTTGTTGTTATTCAGCTGATCAGAATACCAAGAATGGAGAATGCGAGAGCAGACGCCCTAGCTCGATTAGCATCTGCTACTCGTACCGAGCTACGATGAACAATCCCAATTGAAGTGTTGGCTAGTCGAAGTATAGATGAAGATTTGACGACGAACTTTATTACCCTTGATTTAGGACCATCTTGGATGGATCCAATCAGGGCATACATTGAGGAGGGAGAATTACCAATCGACAAGCTCGTAGCCAAGAAATTGAAGTTTAAAGCTGCTCGGTATGTATTAACTAATGGTGTTTTATATAGACGAGGAATTATGGCAGGTTTGCAGAGATGTGTACATCCCTCCGAGGTGAATGAATTGATTGAAGAGATCCATGAAGGGTCCTGTGGAGCACATGTAGCAGGTCGGACGCTTTTGCAAAGGGTGATGACGTAGGGATACTACTGGCCGACGATGAGGGTTGATTGTATAGCCTATGCCAAGAAGTGTGACAAGTGCCAGCACTTTTCCTCCATTCGAAGAACTCCATAAGCATTGTTGACACCCATAACATCCCCTTGGCCATTCGCCATATGGGGAATTGATTTGGTTGGGCCACTGCCAATGACCCGAGGAAGGTTCAAATACCTCGTCGTCACAGTGGATTATTTTACTAAGTGGGTAGAAGCTGAGCCACTCATTGATATGACGTACGAGAAGGTGTACCAATTTATTTGGAAGAACATCATTTGTCGATATGGTCTTCCTCATGCTTTCATCACAGACCATGGAACACAATTTGATAACGAGGAGTTCGTTGCCTATTGCCATCAGTCAAACATTTTGAAGGTCCATTCAGCACCAGGCCATCCTCAAAGCAATGGACAAACTGAAGTGACAAACAGAACGCTGCTAAATGGCTTGAAGAAAAGACTGGATAATGCAATAGAAAAATGGATCAACGAGTTACAATCAGTACACTAGGCTTACCGAACTACTCCCCGAGTAGCAACTGGAGAATCACCATATATGCTGGCATTTGGGAGTGAAGCTGTTATACCTACCGAGTTGGGCCTCCCAACACACAGGGTACTGAATTTCAATTCCCCTGTCAGCGACTTAATAAGAAGATTGGATTTAGACATGCTCGAGGAAGTTAGAGAAGAAGCAGCCATTAGAAATGCTGCTTACCAGCAGCGAACAACTTTGTTCTACAATAAGAGGGTGAAGAAGTGCGACCTGAAAGAAGGAGACTGTGTGCTGAAAAAAGTAATTCAAAAGCACAATAAGCTGGAGGCAAACTGGCATGGACCATACCGAGTTACAGAAGTTGTTCGACCAGGAACTTACCGAATAGAAACTCTAGAAGGGGAGGAGTTTAAGAATGCATGGAACGCAGAGCACCTGCGCAAGTATTATCAGTGATGAATAAAATGAAGATATTCTGCCGAATTCTTTCTTTTTATTGAAAGTTTTTCGGGGAATACTAGTGCTACACACTACTCAGGGAAAAATTCGGCAAAGCTCAGGCTACTCAAATTTTTTCTCGAAAACGCCAACTAAGGTTGGTCGAGAAACCAATATTCCTTCGGGAAGTAAAGCTACCAATATTCCTCCGGGAAGTAAAGCTACTAATATTCCTCCGAGAAGTAAAGCTACCTATATTCCTCCGGGAAGTAAAGCTACCAATATTCCTCCGGGAAGTAAAGCTACCAATATTCCTCCGGGAAGTAAAGCTACCAATATTCCTCCGGGAAGTAAAGCTACCTATATTACTCCGGGAAGTAAAGCTACCAATATTCCTCCGGGAAGTAAAGCTACCAATATTCCTCCGGGAAGTAAAGCTACTTGTATTCCTCCGGGAAGTAAAATTTGTATTCCTAAGGGAAATAAAACTATATGTTTCTCGGGAAATAAAAGTATTCCTAAAAATGCCAACTTATGTCGGTTAGGAAATGAATATATTCTCGAAAATGCCAACTTGAGTGGTTCGGGAGGTAAAATTATTTCAAAAAGACTAACTATGGCTGATCGGGGATAAAACCCACCAACTGTAGTTGGTCGACAAGTAAAATTTAACGACCTTGGTTGGTCGGAAACATTTAAGAGAAAAATCTACTAACTATGGCTGGTTGGGGATAAAAACCCACTAACTGTAGTTGGTCGACATGGAAAATTTAACGACCTTGGTTCGTTGGAAACATTTTAAACATTTTTTATACTCGTAACTTTATTATTAAGTGATCGAGCAACATTTTTTATACTCGTAACTTTATTATTAAGTGATCGAGCAACATTTTTTATACTCGTTACTTTATTGCTAAGTTGGTCGAGAAACAAAACTTTATTATTAAGTGATCGAGCAACATTTTTTATACTCATAACTTTTTAATTATTACTGAGTTGGTCGACAAACAACACAATATTGTTATTTTTTTTAACAGATATGCATGCACAGATATAAAGTGTTTGGTAATTACAAGACAATAGCAATTAAGATTTGCAAACAAAAATGAAAGTATTTCATTGAATTCAAAATAAATTACATTGATAATGAAATGAAAGTTACATTGATATTGAAATGTATAATAACTACTACATCAAAATTACTATTCTATTGGTCTTTTCCCCTCTACTTTTGACACAAGTTCCTCGCCAGAAGGCGGATCATTTAAAGCCAGAGGAGAATTTATAAAGTTGAGATCCTTCAACATCCTGACATTCATCACGGATGGTCGATCTAAGAGGTGCTCGGGACGAGATATCTCGGCATTTGAATGGAGATTGTAATCACAGAGATACTTTGAAATCAAGCTCCGAGGAATGGCCCGTGCAGGTAAGTCAACTCATATCTAATTTGTACGGTGGCACAGGTAAGTCGAGCAGCCCGGGATCATGGTAGTCCCACAGGTAATGACCCTGTTCGAGTTGCATCACACCTAAGGCATATAACCAGCCTTGCTTGTAGCCCTCATTATTGTCATTCTGGATACGATCGTCCAAGTGATAGAGAGCTTCATTATATCCAGCCATCCAGAACTCCCTGGGTTGTTTGTGGAATTGATATGTTAGCCTCTTTAGCTGCTCATAGAGATTTTTGATGAAGAGATCTTTGTTCTCCAAGGTAGATTTCTGTTCAGAGAGCTGCTCTTCCAAGTCCCTGATCTTCTTTGACATTTCAGCCAACGCCTGGTTCTTCGCCATCAGCTGGAAGGCCTGGTTTTCTAATGCAGTCTGAGTCCTCTGTTCCTCGACAGGAATCCGAGCTGCTCTTGCTCATCCCCGAGGAGCCCTTGCTCGTCCACGAGAAGATGTAGAGGGTCCATCTCTCTTCAATGTCTCCAACTCTTCTCTCAAATTGGCATTCTCGACTTCCAAGAACGAGAATCCCTCATCAATCACTGGGATTATGGCTTTTGAAGTGGAAGCTGCAGACTTCAATTGTGACAGCTCCTTTTGCAAGTTATTGTTTTCTTGCTCCAGCAACTTGGCTATTTATATGTATTCCTCGACCTCGCCCCTCAAGGTTCTCTCCCTTACATCGTACCCAGTAAAAATCTTCTCGTAGCCCTTGTCGGCAATGATCTGCTGGTACTTTTTCTCGTACCCCTCATGCAACAGGGCAGTGGATTCTTTGTATTGTAGCTGAAGGTCTTCGAGGGTGCATTAGAGATCATCAATCATATCATAATAGGCCACATTATTGGCCACTGCTCGATCAAGTAGACACTTCAGATATTGATATGCTTCAACTGCCTGTTCTGAAGCATCTTGGCCGAGGATGTCAATGACTTGTGCTGCACTCAGGTCTGTGTGACCAGCCTTAAAGTATTCATTACATTATCGCAGCAGCTTTGTATCATGGGCAGATAACAATTCCATCCTGGCCAGAAACTAGCAGAGAAAGAAAAAGCAATAATCAATAAGGAGTACAAGAAGAGTATGAATCGAAAATAGACAACAGTATGCAAAAAGTCCAAGTTTTATTAGATCATAAAGTTCAGAGTTACATGTTCTGGGTTAAAATTGACAAAAGAAAAATATAAAGATAAACCCGAACAACTCTACACCTTTTCCTTGTCTCCCAAAACCTTCTCGGGAGGCTGGGACGAGGAAGTAGGTTGCTCGGAGGGAATAGTGAGTTGCTCGGGAAGCGTCAGCAGTTGCTCGGAAGAAGTAATGGTTTGCTGAGTTTCTTCGGTAGCGGGCTGGATGGATGGAGGATGATCTCCCATCACTATAGAAGACTCTTCGGAGGTAGCTTTGTCATCTTCTAAGTCTTCAGGAGTTGGAGGCGGACCAGGGATGTGTTGTTGAAAAAGTTCGGAATTTTCATCCACTTTCATCTCCTGAAGAGCAGCAACCCATCCATCCCTAAAGTATTTGAGGCTGCCATAGTCCACTTGCGACACCATGGCAGCCAATCCCTTGTTCCACCCCTTGTCCCAGCCAGCGCTGAAGGACTTCTTCACAGCCATCTTTCTCTTCAGCTTCTCCGAGGACAGTTTCTCGGACAGAAGGTTCTCAGCAGTCTTCAGTTTGTTCTCAACCTCCTCCTTCTGCCGACTTACTTCCTGAAGTTGGCCCAACTTTTCCTTAGCAACCTTAAGCTTATCCTCAAGCTCCCCAGCAGTTTTGAGCTTCTCTTCAAGATCTTTATTTTTCCCCTCCATGTCCTTTATTCTCTTCTCCAATTTCTTGGAGATCTCAACAACCTGATCTTTTTCCTGCTCGATGGAGGCAAGCTTGTTCTCCCAGATTGCCTTGTCAGTAGCATATTTCTGGCGAGAATCTTCCAAAGACTTCATAGCTTCCTCCAGAGCTCCCTCCACACTAGACGAGGAGCATGAAGCTTTAATCACCTCGTCCTTTTTCAGAATTATATTAAAGCAGCTCGTCAACTGTGAAAAGAAAAAGAAAGCAAGTCAGAAACAGAAATGACAAGGGAAATATGAAAAGTTCAAAGTAAGAAGAATTACAGAATCAAGGTGGCGAGCAGCTAACGAAGTGACCATGTCCCGAGTAAGGTTTTCTTCAGTACCTTGGACCTCGGGAATGATCCAGGACTTTACCGAGCTCATGGCAGAGCTCGGGGGAACAAAAGTAGGAACCCCAGTTCCAGTAACTGGGGGCTGAGTGATGGTGTCAGCCAAATTGACCGAGGAGCTTTTCTTCAGCCTCCTCGGGGGAACAGGAACAGATTCAACCAAGGAAGAACCCTTGGTCGGTGATATTATAATCACCTCTTCAGGAGCAGCAGACCTGCTCGGAGCCACAGCGGGCTTCTCGGCAACCTTCACAACAGCAGCCGAGTAAGGTGTATCATTCTTCTTTGTCCCCTCCCCTGGAACATCAACTTTACTTCTTTTTGCCTCTCCAAAACCAGAGGCAGGTTTCTCGAAAAGAGTGGGAGGTCTCATTTTCTTCATCCTTTTGCTTAAAGGGACGTGAGATTCAGGTGAAGAACTGGTGGAAGCTGGTACTGGCTCTGCGTCACGTATTACTGGATGAGCAGTAAAAGAGGTTGTGTAGCTCTTGTACTGTAGCAGATATGAGGCTGATCTAATGTGCTCGTCGGCAACACTCTGATGCAAACTCCAGATAAGTTTTAAATGTCTTATATTAACATCTGCTTCCTTTGGACACTTTCTTTTGCTATCAACTGCAAATAAATCAACATTGAAATATCAGTGGCACATTTTATCAAATAAAAAAGAAGCATGATTTCAAAATAAGTAAAATGAAATAAAAATAACCTATCCCATTGCCATAAGGAGGGCATCTGGGACCATGATAAACTTTATCTCCAGATAAAGGAGCATGTTGCCATTTTTTATGACAACCCCATGCTCAAAATAATCCCTATTGGCATCCGGAAGATTGACCACTAAAGCCCTATTTAATAGTGTAGTTTTTAAATAAAAGGTGTTATCACCAACTGCCCATCTATAACAAAACATAATCTCAGGAATTCCTATGCGAGTTCCATGGATTTGATTTAATCTATGCACCCCATTAACTATTCTCCATGTGTTGGGGGCTATTCTTGCAGGAACAACGTCAAAGTACTGACAGAATTCCAGACACAAGGGATTTGGTGGAAAAGAAAATCCACACTCAGCAATAAAGAGACTGGGGAACCAATGTCCCTCAGCTAAACGAAAATAATCAGAAGGCTCAGAAAGCTCTTCCAGAACAACCCAGGAGGGAATATAAAAGTCAGAGCGAAACTTATCCAGAGATTCAACAGGGTAAACCATGATGAATAAAAGAAATGAAGAAGAAGGAATAAAATCTTACAGAAAAAGAGTGGATCTGATGACAACGAACGATGGAAGAGATGAATACACAGGAGAGAAAGAGACGACGGAAAACTCGAAGATATAAATTTGAAAAAGTAGAAGACGATGGGATTTTCTGCAGCGTTTAAATACTCTACCTTGGGAAAAGGAAAAGTAATGATTACAAAAAGAGACGATTACGTTACCGGCGGCTGAAAAAATGAAAAGAGGAGCGGGAATCGAAGCAGGCATAGAAATTCAAAAAAGTATGATTCTAGGAATTTGGAAGGAGAAATAAATATGAAGGAAACACTCCTAAAAATGAGGAAGACCATTTAAAGATACCATATTCCGAGAAAGAATGTTCCCTTCTCCTCAAATTTCGAACTATGAAACATTGGGGGCTTCTGTTGATACCAAATTTAGTCTGCTGATATGGCTCAATAAAGTGAAGACACGTGGCAATCTATGTGGCAACAACAAACACTTCCGAGGAACTCACACGCTCCGAGGAACTCATACTCTCCGAGGAACTCATACGCTCCGAGGAACAAGAACTCTCCGAGGAGCTCAGACGCTCCGAGGAACTCTTAGACACCGAGAAGCTTAGGCGGTCCGAGAAACTCAGGCGGTCCAAGCTGCACCTCGAACAAAGCATTAATAGCTGGATAACCAACAGTTTGACTGTTCATTAAATGCTTATCATTCAGACGCACACGCTTAAGGGGCATTGAATGTATTACCCTTTCATATGTACATCATTTAATGTATTACCCTTTCACATTACAGCCTCAGGGCTATAAATACATTGTACAATCCTCATTTGAAGGGGATCGGAATTTCTTGAGAGAACTTGTAATCGAGAATTCCCAAACACTCAGCAATAACACAACAGTGGACGTAGACCATTCTTATACGGCTGAACCACTTTAAAATTCTTTGTCTCATTTATTTATCTGTGATTGAATAATTAGAGTGATCTAATTTTTTACATCAACAGTAATCATCAAGGTAGTCAAATATGGTTCTCCCTTTCATGTGAAAGTGCCCAATATGTGTGTTTTAAACAAAACCATTTTTTCTCCGAAAATTATCCAACTTTTAATTATGCACCAAACCAAGTTGTGAAAAACCCAATTCTTACTTTAAACCAATTTTATATTAATTCATAATAAACATGCATCTAGTGATTAAAGAAAGTAAAGTAAAGTAAAGAATACTCACAATGCCGGATGTAGGAGGAAAAAACCCAAAATGGGAAAACAACCTCGGATGGCTTAAGCGAGACAATCACTATGAATAATGGTTTTACAAAGACAAATTAGCCTTACTCAATGGATCGATCCCCACGGGTCTTGATGCTCCTTTTGATCTTCAACCGTTCTTCAATAGTGCCCATGAAGAAATTTCATCTTCTACGATACCTGTCCATAACACACGCATTCACGTATGGCTCGGTGTCCACCGAATTACTTTGATTCGTCTACGATGTCGAACAAGAAGCCCTTATCTTTTCTTCACTGCAAAACCCTTGACGTTCAATAATAGAACAACCTTCTTGGTGCCGCAAGATCATGTAAACATATAAGAATGATAACTTGGATCTTTGCAAACTCTAAGGATGTGTTTATTCTTTGTAAACCTTAGAAAACATGTGCAAACAAGTTTCTGGTTCGAATGCTATTTTTCAGAATGCACACTCACGAAACTCTGATAAAAACATGCTTTAAATAGCAATTAATCACCGCCTCAAAAAGAGTGTCGCTCGAACAAGATTGCCATGTCGTTTGCATGACATGAGCATCTCGCTCGAACGAGCTGACATGTCGTTCGAACGATGCTGCTACAGTTTGACTTTCTTTGACTTTTAGTTCAAAACGTCTCTTTTAACAGAGATCCAAATTAGTCAAACTCTATTTCGAGTATATCAAAATAAAACGTAGTGTAAACCTTTAAAACATTTTAAAATATTTTTCTTTATAAAATACATCCTTATCTTTTATAAAAAAAAAATCCGAGCACCATTAATTATACGCATTCATACCTGAGTGATCTCGGAATGCAATTAACTTTGAAGATGATTAAACTTTCACCAATTAAACTTCGGCATGATTAATTCTTTGAAGCTTTGTCGCAGCGTCTTCACTTTTCTTCAATACGTCATAGACCAAGTGGGATCGTGACAAAATAAAATTCTCCCTATGACATATTACAAACAAATTTTGTTCACGGAATTAAGTCAAAATAATACAAGGAATCAATTGGAAATTTATGTCCTTATAAATCTCCCCCTTTGACTGTTCCGGGACAAAACTAAACTAGTGAAATGCCTAAGCCGGGTCGTCAAGCCGTGTGATGCCTAAATCCCATCCCATAAATCCAAAATAAAAAATACAGGATACGGACTAGTATATATAGCACTGACAAGCATAAACTGTCTGAATGTGACGTAGACTTGAATCTCGAATCTCTGAAGCGTATCTACACACATGAAATAGACAAACAAATGTCCAGTGAAGTATGGAGGAACAAATGAAACCAATATTTATATTCAAATGATACCAAACAACAAATATGACTAATCTTTGAAAAAAAATCATTTGTTAAATAATTTGAGCAACAAACTGATACCAATGTGTAATACCAATTTGAGATACCCATTTGTAAACATATGTAAACCAAAACATGCTCAAATCTCCCCCTACATCACATACATCTCTCCCCCTTTTTGTCTCGAATTGACAATCTGGTGAAAAGATAAACCAATCAAAATATCTAGCATGAGAATACAAACCAATATGAATCAACGTGAAATCGCTAGATAATCATGAAACAAGCGGCTAAATATGATCATGAAATGACAAATCAGTAGCTAGTATACCAAGGAATCACACAAAAAAAATATAAAAATCTAATCAGGTGTGATAAAAGGACTATATGCAAAAAATTAATTTAGAACCAATAAATCCTGCATATAAACCAATCAGTCCAAAAAAACTTCCAACAATACCAAAAAAATACCAAATTAAACCAGTGGACTGCAAACCAATTAAAAGCCAAACTTCAGTATGTCGTTCGAACGAGCCAGGGACGTCGCTCAAACGAGTTGAGGACGTCGCTCGAATGAAGTACAATTGTCGTTTATGCAACATAGATATGTCGTTTGAACGACTTATCGCGACCTGCCAAAATTTCCCAGATTCCCAGAAATATAATATAATATTGCCCAGTGAAAAAATTTCCACAAACAAATTCCATGAAGGGCCTGACAGCAGCAAAACGGTGTTAAAACAGTAAGCTTTTAACACTAAATGCAAAAACTCATAAAAACTAACAATGTGAGTTACATGCAAACATAGTATCGATGTGCTCAAACAGGAATATGGACTGTATAGGTGTGAAACTAAAAACAAATGAGTCACAATTCCAACACATCGAAACGATCAAGAAGCTCTAATTGATAGCGATAAATCATCAAATTTTATCATAGCCATATGACAATAAAAGTTTGCTCTTAATGAACTAAACATACTACATGCACACAAATCTAGAAATTTGACCATTCTACAAACAATAGCGTCAAATTGCAATGTTCCAACATTAGGATTAGTTGTGCAAACCCATTTAAATTTTTAATCCAACCAAACTCCCTCAATAATATCAAATTTTGTTTGGAATGAACTAAACTAATTTGTCCTTTTTCTTAGCATATTGCATTTTCTTTTGGGCTCTTTTAAATGGTGGCTTTCACGACGAGTTAATTTTGAACTCTCGCAGCCCTTTCCCATGAATCACTCATCATTTTTAAATTCAAATCCTCACGAAAAATGGTTCTTACATGCACACTTATCCTTAAGTCTGCATACGTATAGATGACAAGATTGAGATAAGAACGCCTCACCAAATTCAAATATGCAAGAGAAGTCAAACATCCATATAAACGCGTGCATGTGTGCAATGTTGGCATATATACAAAGTCGAATCAAAATGCATATCAACTTCGAAACAACCCCATATAAACAATGGTTAAGATCAATCTAAGCATCGATAATAATGACCAAATGTCCTAGCCACATGATTATGAAACGATGGGGGGGTCCAAGAACACCAATATGCCACATAAAACATGTAAACTCAAAAACAAAAACCGAAAATCTTTTGGTTTTTCAAAAGTTTTCTCAAAAACAATATCTTTTTGTATTTTTCAAATAAGACTCAAACAAGTGAAAAATATAATACAAAGAGATAAACATGTCACAACACTAGCAAATTATAAATCATGATGTAAGCTCTAACGTATGACAAAACATGCAAGCTACTATCCATAAGAAATACCAAGAGATGAATCATGTGCATGCATGTGAGAATCAACCAACGAAGCATTTAGCATCTCCAAAATGAATTTCCTAACCCAAACAGGTGTATACCTAACAAAACGGGTTTTGGGAACCAATGGGACACTACGTTTAATCTTCCTAGGGTCTTTTCTAAGATAAAAAAAAAAACTCCTAAGGTGACCTTTCCTACCACAATGCGAACATGTGAAAACACGACGAGTAACGGGACCTTTAGGTTGACCTTTTCTAATACCCTCGGATATGGTTGACGCTCTAAAACAAACTATGGTTTTGGCCTTTACATTCGAACCACTAGAAAAAGATAAGCCCCTACCATCACTACTCGAGTCATTTAAATCATTTTTTAACTTCAAAACTTTTTACTCAAGCAAACGATTAGACTCCTCAAACTTTAGGGACTCCTTCTTTCAATTTTCAATTACCCCTAGAAGGTTATATCGCTCCCCCTCAATGTGAGAAAACTTATCCCTAAGAGCCTTTTCTCGTGCCACAAAATCATTAATCGCACAAACTCTAAAAAAAATTAAATCCTCTAACTCTTTTTCTAAAATGAGGACTCTATCATCACTCTCGTTTTTGCCCAATTTTAATATATTAAAATTTTTAAACAAGGAACTAAAGTGCTCACGACAAATATCTCTTTGAATTTGAAATGTTTGCAAATATTCAATCCTATTTTTGAAATCGTAATTTTCTTTCTCCAAAACTTTAATACGTTTTGCAAACATTAAATTCAAACGATGTAAATCGTCAAAGGTTAGAGAATCCATCGAGAGAAAACAAACACAGGAGAGATAAACAAACACACGAGATCACAAAACGAATAAATTATGTTTTCTTGCTATCATACCAATTTGAAAGTGCCTAATATGTGTGTTTTAAACAAAACCAATTTTTCTCCGAAATTATCCAACTTTTAATTATGCACCAAACCAAGTTGTGAAAAACCTAATTCTTACTTTAAACCAATTTTATCTTGTTTAATCCTAAACATGCATCCAATGATTAAAGAAAGTAAAGTAAAATAAATAACACTCATAACGCCGGATGTACGAGAAAAAAACCCAAAAATGGAAAAACAACCTCGGAGGGCCCAAGCCGGACAATCACTATGAACAATGGTTTTATAAAGACAAATTAGCCTTACTCAATGACTCGATCCCCACTGGTCTTGACGCTCCTTATGATCCTCAACCGTTCTTCAATAGTGCCCACGCAGAAATTTCATCTTCTACGATACTTGTCCATAACACACGCATCCACGTATGTCTCGGTGTCCACCGAATGGCTTTGATACGTCTACGATGTTGAACAAGAAGTCCTTCTCTTTTATTTACCGCAAAACCCTTGACGTTCAATGATAAAACAAACTTTTTGGTGCCGCAAGATCACGTAAACATATAATAATGATAACTCGGATCTTTGCAAACTCTAAGGATGTGTTTATGCTTTGTAAACCTTAGAAAACATGTGCAAACAAGTTTTTGGTTCGAATACTATTTTTCAGAATGCACACTTACGAAACTCTGATAAAAACACGCTTTAAATAGCAATTAAGCATTGCCTCGAAAAGAGTGTCGCTCGAACAAGATTTCCATGTCATTCGTGCGACATGAGCATCTCGCTCGAACGAGATGACATGTTGTTCGAACGACGCTGCGTCGGTTTGACTTTCTTTGACTTTTAGTTCAAAACGTCTCTTTTAAAAGAGATCCAAATTAGTCAAACTCTATTTCGAGTATATCTGAATAAAACGTAGTGTAAACCTTTAAAACATTTTAAAATATTTTTCTTTATAAAATACATCCTCATCTTTTATAAAAAAAAATTCCAAGCACCATTAATTATACGCATTCATACATGAGTGATCTCGGAATGCAATTAACTTTGTAGATGATTAAACTTGCACCAATTAAACTTCGGCATGATTAATTCTTTGAAGCTTTGTCGCAGCGTCTTCACTTTTCTTCAATACGTCATAGACCAAGTGGGATCGTGACAAAATAAAATTCTCCCTATGACATATTACAAACAAGTTTTGTTCACGGAATTAAGTCAAAATAATACAGGGACTTAATTGGAAATTTATGTCCTTACATCAAGGTTTTTTGCATGACATACAAGATATCAAACTCAACTAGCAACATCAACTCCCGAGCCGTTCGGCTAAATAGGGAGGGTTTCTAAGAGGGTACTTGATATAATCCATTCGGGATACGAATGTGATGGGGAACGCGAGCATGTAGTGTCGTAACTTTTGAGTGACCTAGGCCAGGGAAACACAAGCTTTCCCCAAAGCAGTGTAGTTAACTTTATACCCGACCAATTTTTAACTAGAACAATAAATGGCTTTCTCTTTGCAGTATTCTTTGATATGTTGGTCTAGCAAATCCCCTGCTACAATATCTGTTACGATCAAGTACAAGAGTAGAGGGAGATCTGGCTACGTAGGCATAAGCACCGGAGGTTGAGTAAGGTATCACTTGATCTTGTTACAGGATTATTGGAAGACCTCGTTCCACGCTTTGGTAGAATCCTTTTGGAGGAGTTTGAAGAGGGGCTCGTAAATAGAATTTAACTAGATAATGAACCGACTGATGTACTGAAATTTACCTGTAATACCCCATAATTTTATTGATTATTATTTAAAGGATTAATTAAATTAAATGAGAATTAATTGGGAATTAATCCGGGTATAAATACTAGTGAAATGTGAGTTGGTATTTGATTATGATGTTAAAATTGAAAATTTCATGAGTATTGAAAATATTAAAATTATCGCGAGGCAGAAATAAGACAATTTGGAAATTTAGTTGGGACGCGCGTGTCAGTCGCGTCAGGAATGAAATTATTTGAATTAAAAAGTGAATTATATTTTTATCAACCGAATGGTCATTTTGAGTGCGCCAATGTGTCCGGAAGGGTCAAAATAGTCAGAAAACACTAGCCGGGGGTTTAGTTTGGGTCCCGGGGTATTTTTAGGCCATATCGCCAACCCAAAAGGGTAGTTTGGTAATTTTAAAAACATGGGAATTAAAACCCACGAATTTTAGGAGTTAATTTTATATTATTAATGAACCCATTAAGTCCATTATCAGCATTTATCAAGTAGTGGGCTATGGGAGTTAAAGGGAGAGTCCTAAGAGGTTCCAAAAGAAACCCCTAGCCACTATCACCATCTTTGGGAGAAATTTGTAAAAAGAAAGAGGAGAATCAACCTTCATCCTTCAATATCAAATCAGAACATCTAAGGCAAGTGGTTTAATTACATAAATTCAAGCGAATGTTTCTTCCATGCTTATAATTGAATATATGTCTTGTATTGAAAGTTTGATGAAAACCCATGAATATGAAGATAGAAATCGTAATCTTATATAAGGATCGCATGTAGAATAGTTAATGACGAATTTCAGATCCAAAATATATCTATTGATGATTTAAAAAATGGATTTATAAGAAATAGTTGTAGACATTAAATTCTATGTTCATGTTTATAGGGTTTGGGACAATATTTGGGAATTTTGATGATTACATGTTGATTTAGGAGGTATTGACCCCATATATATGTTAAAGAGTGACCTAGGAGGACCTAGTATAGTGTAAACACATTAAAACGTAGTTTGGATGCTCATAGGATGGATTTAGAAAAGAGAAAAAGGAAGAAAAATGGATTTGCAGATTTCTGGGCGTGTTCTGCCATCTCGTTAGAAGACCTGCCCAGGTCGTTCGAACGAGCTTCTAACGAGATGACAGTATCCCTTCTAACGAGTTGGTAGTTCATTCGAAGCCATTTGTTCGAACGACCTCGTTCGAACGAGACTTCTAACGAGTTGACAGAATGACCTTTTAGGCCTGATTTTATTTCAAATGTCCCATAGACTTAATTTATGGAGAATTAACCTTCCCTTATTGACTAGTGGGTATAATTGTGAGAATTGGGGTACGTTGAGGAGTAAAAATTAGAATCTTATAGAAAATCGGATGACAATTGTGGATTTGGAAACGAGTACCTAATTACGACGTGAGAAGAGTTGACAACTCTAATACATTTAAAATGGGAACTTATAAATATATAACAGTAAATGATGGAATAAGAACGAGAAGTATACCTCTATTGATATACTGAGATATCTAAGAAGTATGAATGCTTAGTATATGTGGATATCTGTGTATAACATACCTACCATGCTTGCTATCACGGGAGGTCGGCGTTCGATCAGGGTCATCTAATCTTTGTGTGCCTACGGGGGGATTTAGATTGGTACCTCGAGGACATAGGTCAGAGAAGGACTTATTGAGAAATTAATAAGTTTGCTGATCATGGGAGCATAGGTATGTGCGTGACCCATGTGATGTGAACTACGTTCGCCTCCATTATTTGTGATGATTGTTATTTGAGAACGATTCCTGAGAGATTTGGAATGAGTGGTCCTTATGTATGTGATGTACTGGGATTGGATAGCAGAGAATGTGTGCACCGCAGCTTAGTCTCGGGGTGCTAGTATTGTATATTTATGATGGGAATAATATACTGTTAATTGCAATGAACTGTCATGTATATATGTGAATATAAATAATAGCAACATTATGTAAAGATAAGATGGAAGATCTCTAGTAAGTAGTATTACTAATACGGGAAACCGAGAATAAATGTAAAGCTTTCCGTTTAAATGAAGACGTAATTAAATTGTGAATCGTATAGTAATGTTAGATTTTTGTATTGGACTAGTTAGATATGGGAATAACTAAAATGGGTACGGATACATTAGGAGTGCACAAATAGTCGAGAGGTGAGTAATTCATGTGAGTACATCCTAACATGTATTTGGCATTCATATTTTTAATGTCATTAAAACACTTGTATTTTTAAACCGTTTTCAAAATCGGGCTCTGACCTGTTTTCTTTCAAATATATTTTTCTTGTAAAAAACTTTTAGGTGCCCAGCCACAAGGACACCATGCATAGGAGTTCCATCCAGGTGACGGATTGTAGCCGCTGTGGAAGTTACAGGACCTTGATAGTAGACGCCTCCACTTTCGATCTTGACTCTCTATTATCAGATTTTCTCATATGTTGGGCATGTCGCCCCATTTCTTTTAGAGATATTTTATCTATTCAGTTATTTCAGATTTTGGGTTGTAATTAATTTAGTGATGCAAACTTGGTATTTATTTATTTCAGCATTTGGATTGTTGGGAGGAGTATTCCTCCAGATTCATTACTATTTTATGGTTATTCCATTGTCATTATGTTGTGGTGGTTATGTTAGCATTTCGTAATTTACTTATTGCATGTTAATCGGATTTAATTAAAATTGACAACTCACTTTTTAAATATTAGGTGGCTAAAAATTGTTAAAACTTTTTTTGACAGTGATGCTATGAACTGAACCAACTTGACATTTTGTATTAATTTAATAAAGGAGTAGCTACCCGGTATTTAATTAGTCAGGTTGTCACAGGTGGTATCAGAGCATCCGGTTCTAGTGTCCTTAGGATATGTACGGCTTATTATGTTTCCGCTGAGCTTTCTTTGATATAGAGCCCTATATTTTAGGACTGTTGTATTATTTTGTGTATACTTCGCTCTTCAGTTATTTTGAGATAATAACTGCGAACTTATAAAACTTTACTCTCATTTCAGATGCCTCCACGATGTTCAAAGCGAATTCCTAGGGATGCTCAGCCCGAGCCACAACCTGCACTAGTTCCGGGCACCATGAATGCCGCATAGGTTGCAGCTATTGTAGACCAAGCGGTAAATGTCGCCCTCATAGTTGTGCAGCAGGAACCACTTCAGGCACCGATAGCTGCGCCAGTTCAGGCTCATGCATTCCTGTCTGCTTGGGAACGCGTTCGTGATGCTTTTCAGAAAGCACACCCTCCAGAGTTTGCAGGTAGCTCCGACGTTGTTGTGTCCAGTCAGTGGAGGAAGGGCATTCAAAGGCACTTAAGGATGTACGAGTGCAAGGATGTTCAGAAGCAGATACTGGCTACTTTTAAGCTAGTAGGATCAGCGTTGCGGTGGTGGGAGTCCATTACCACCGCGGAGGAGAGGGACGCCCTTTCTATTCAGGATTTCCGGGTGCGGTTTGACCGCAAATATTTTCCATCAGCTATTTACACTGAGATGAGGAGGAAGTTAATGAACCTCAAGTAGGAGGGGAGGACCATGGACGAGTATGAGGCCGAATTTACTAATCTCTTGAACATTGTTCCCGATGAGATTCCGACTGAGGAGAAGAAGATTCAGAAGTTCATGGACGGATTAACTTGGAGGATCCAACAGCACTTGTTGGGAAATCTTTTGTTGGCCACATACTCTGACGTGGTTAACGCAGCACTGCTTCACTGCTAGGAACACCGCTTTCACATGTCTGAGAGTAAGAGATCAGGAGAGTCCAGCCATCAGGGCAGGACAGGGGGAAATGGTGCCAGCGGGGCACAATCTGCTCAGGGTCAGCATAGGCAGGGAGATCAGGGTTCCCAACAGGGGGATCCTAAGAGATTCAGATCTGGGGGTTTAAGGAATGGTCAGGGAGGTTTCAGACATGGCCATCAGGGTCAGAACGGCCATTAGGGCCAGAATGGTCAGCAGCAGCAGTTTCAGCAGGGCCAGTATGGTCAGGGTAGGAATGGCAGCGGCCATCAGGGCCGTGGGCAGCAGGGACAGTGAGGGGAAAACTTCTCGGGGAAGTGCTTTATTTGTGGCAAGATTGGCCACAAACGCCAGGATTGTTCTGATAGGGGAAGGGCCCCACAGCAGCAGCAGCAGGGTGGTCGACACGAGCCACAGAGGCCTATGTTTCCCACCGCCCTCCCAGCACCACCACAGATGGCAGCATTACCACCCAGTCCATCGGTCCCAGTCCAACAGGGACAACTTCAGTATGGGAGGGTGTATCAGCTCCAGCATGCCGCAGTCCCACAGGATCCACCTGCTATTGAGGGTATGTTCTCTATTCAGGGGACTATGGGGCATATTTTATTTGATACAGGGGCTACATATTGTTTCATTGCCATGAGATTTGCACGCACTATTAGGTTGTTAGACACCGCAGAGATCACGGTTACTTGTGTAGATTCACCGTTGTTTAGGGGTTCCGTGATTTCCCTTATTTGTAAAGGTGTGGGTATAGAAATCAGGAGATTTACTTTACCCGTTGATATGTTAGTATTAGAGATGACTGAGAACGATGCTATTATTGGTATGGATTGGCTAGTTGCGTACCGAGCCATGATTGACTGCTTTAGTAGGAGTATTATCTTTGCCATTCCTAGGCAGGAGATGTTTTTAGTGGCGATGCCTCATCCCGAGGGAGGATCGTCCACTCACCTGTACTATATAGAGGAGGAGACCTCTAAGGAAGTGGTGATACCACTTGATTCTATTCCGGTTGTTCGAGAGTTTGCCGATGTATTTCAGGATATACCTAGATTGCCTCCGAGTAGAGAGATAGATTTTATGATCGATTTGACGTCGGGCACTCGACCTATTGCCCGCGCACCTTACCGTATGGCTCTAGCTGAGATGAGAGAGTTCAGGGATCAGATTGAGCAGTTGTTGGGTCAGGGGTTTATACGGAGGAGTACTTCACCGTGGGGTGCCCCTGTATTGTTCGTGAAGAAGAGGGATGGATCGTTGAGGTTGTGTGTATAATACCGGGAGTTGAATAAGGTCATGATACGGAATAAGTATCCGTTACCCCGAATCGATGACTTATTCGACCAGCTGAGAGGAGCTTCTTTGATACAGGGGCCACATATTGTTTCATTGCCATGAGATTTGCACGCACTATTGGGTTGTTAGACACCGCAGAGAGCACGGTTACTTGTGTAGATTCACCGTTGAGTAGGGGTTCCGTGATTTCCCTTATTTGTAGAGGTGTGGGTATAGAAATCGGGAGATTTACTTTACCTGCTGATATGTTAGTATTAGAGATGACTGAGAACGATGCTATTATTGGTATGGATTGGCTAGTTGCATATCGAGCCATGATTGACTGCTTTAGTAGGAGTATTATCTTTTCCATTCCCGGGCAGGAGATGTTTTTAGTGGTGATGCCTCGTCCTGAGGGAGGATCGTCCACTCACCTGTACTATATAGAGGAGGAGACCTCTAAGGAAGTGGTGATACCACTTGATTCGATTCCGGTTGTTCGAGAGTTTGCCGATGTATTTCAGGATATACCTGGATTGCCTCCGAGTAGAGAGATAGATTTTATGATCGATTTGACGCCGGGCACTCGACCTATTGCCCGCGCACCTTACTGTATGGCTCCAGCTGAGATGAGAGAGTTACGGGATCAGATTGAGCATTTGTTGGGTCAGGGGTTTATACGGAGGAGTACTTTGCCATGGGGTGCCCCTGTATTGTTCGTGAAGAAGAGGGATGGATCGTTGAGGTTGTGTGTAGATTACCGGGAGTTGAATAAGGTCACGATACGGAATAAGTATCCGTTGCCCTGAATCGATGCCTCGCCCTGAGGGAGGATCGTCCACACATTTGTAGTATATAGATGAGGAGACCTCTAAGGAAGTGGTTATACCACTTGATTCGATTCCAGTCGTGAGGGAGTTTGCTGATGTATTTCAGGATATACCTGGACTACCTCCGAGTAGAGAGATTGATTTTGTTATTGATTTGACGTTGGGCACTCGGCCAATTGCCCACGCACCGTACCGTATGGATCCAGTGGAGATGAGAGAGCTAAGAGATCAGACAGAGCAGTTGTTGGGTCAGGGGTTCATCCGAAGGAGTACTTCGCTATGGGGTGCCCCTGTGTTGTTCGTAAAGAAGAGGGATTGATCTTTGAGATTATGTGTAAATTACTGGGAGTTGAATAAAGTCACGATACGGAATAAATATCCGTTGCCTCGAATCGATGACTTATTTGACCAATTGAGGGGATCTTGCTTCTTATCAAAGATTGATTTGCGATCAGGATACCATCAGTTGTGTATCAGGGAACAGGACGTCTCGAAGACTGCTTTGTTGACGCGATATGGTTCCTATGAATTTCGATTTATGCCTTTTGGCTTGACTAACACTCCAGCCATGTTTATGGACTTGATGAATAGGGTGTTCAGAGAGTTCCTAGACCAGTTCGTCATTGTCTTTATTGATGACATTCTAGTTTACTCCCAATCAGAAGAGGAGCACGCCGAGCATTTGAGACAGGTTTTACAGACGTTGCGTCAGAACAAGATTTATGCAAAGTATGAGAAGTGTGGGTTTTGGCTGAAGGAGGTTCAGTCTTGGGGGGATATCATTTCAGACCGGGGGATATCTGTTGATCTGAGGAAGGTATCCGCGGTGAGGGAGTGGGGTCAGCCCACGACACCGACTGAGATCCGTAGTTTCTTGGGCCTAGCAGGATACTACAAGAGTGAAAGAGATGCGACTGTGTGATAATGATTTAAATTAAATTCGCAAGTTTCCAAGAGCCCTTATTTAATTAGAGTCTACTTTTAAATTAAAGGTGCGTGTGTCAACCCATCAAAAATAAAGCATGCAACACAGTAAATATGCTGAGACACAGATTTCAGGAAAAAAAACCCTTTCGGGTAAAACCTTTATTTCACTATGAATATACAAGTCGTAACTTATAATTACATAGAGAAATCTGCAATGGATCAACGCGCAGCCAACCCACAAAAACACGCAGTCTTGAACTCATCAAGAGAATACACGCAGCACCCTCCAAGGACTCGCAGCCCAAACAACAAAGGAAGAACCGCAGCTCTCCTCAATGACACGCAACCATAAAACTTTGTAGAGACTCCCTCAGCAATGACACGCAGCCCTCGGTTGCAAAGATCTCTCCACAAAGGTTGAACAACAGCAAAACTTGTGTTCTAGGGTTCAAAAAGATTCACAAAAGTAATAGGGATTTTTATGTGTGAATCAAAAAGATGTTTGGCACATCAAAAATTGAAGTCTTGTTGTGTTTTAACTCTTAAAAACGTTTTCTCAAAGACTTAAAGAAATACACCATCGGAATAGTTATATATATAGGAAATATGAGCTGGTGAATAAATATCACATGGAACTGTTCGAATTTATCCCAGGCGGACCGGTCCGGCTTGGAGGCGGATCAGTCCTACCTCGGATCGGTTCTTTTAAAATATGGCTTCATCGGTTCGGTAGCAGTCCGGGGTATACTGGAGAAAGCAAGGCGAATCGGTCCGGTAGGTAGGCGGATCGGTCCGGGGGTGGATCGGTTCATTTAATATGGGCGGACCGATCCGGCTCACCAGAAAATAAAAAAATATTTTAAAGCCTCATTTTGCTTGAGAAAACTTACTTCTTATTTTTATAAAAAACATTTTATGAAAATTTCCCAATACTAAGTATGAACTTTAAGGAACGTAAAAACAAAATTTTACCAAGTTCATTCTCGCAGAGGCTATGATATTGAAGACACTTTGATATTCGGATCCGTTGATGTAGATGCGATCTTGAGTTTCTTCAACGGTGTAACGGCGCATGACATACAAATTGATAATGGACAAAAATGTCCTTACAAGGAGGTTTATTCGGTGTTTCTCAAAGATAGCGGGTCCTTTGACACATCTGACTCTCAAGGGTGTGCCATTCATCTGGAGCGATGCCTGTCAGTTGGCATTCGATGAGTTGAAGGACAAGTTGACCTCAGCGCCTGTGTTAGCATTTCCCACACCGGGAGTTGAGTATCTAGTCTACACCGATGCATCCCTATAAGGACTTGGAGGTGTGCTGCAACAGGAGAGTCAGACCATAGCTTATGCTTCCCATAAGCTTAAGCCTCAAGAAAGGAATTACCCCACCCATGACTTGGAGTTAGTGGCAGTCATATTCTCTCTTCGGATTTGAAGACATTATCTCCTGGGGGAGAAATTTCGGTTGTTCACAGACCACAAGTCTCTACACTACCTCTTCACGCAGAAGGAACTGAATATGCGTCAACGACAGTGGCTTGAGTTTGTGAAGGATTATCAGTTTGATATCCAATATCACCCAGGGAAGGCTAACGTGGTAGCAGACGCGTTGAGCCGTAGGCCAGTAGATGAGGTGGCTGAGGTGTGGAAAGCTAAGTGGAAGGAGTTGGGACACCAGGATGCAGTGGCCCGATCGTTCATGTCTGTGATGACTGTTACACCTTAGATTGTTACGAGAGTGATAAAGGCCCAGGAAATTGACTCGTTCTGTCAGGAGCAGATAGTTATATTACTAACAGAGGGAGCTGAGTCCTACACCATTAGTTCAGACGGGGGATTATGCTTTAACGGGAGACTGGTTGTTCTAGAAGGGGAAGACTTGCGACACGAGGTGATGGCAGAGTCGCACGGCTCACGGTTTGCGGTACACCCTGGTGGGGATAAGATGTACCAAGACATGAGACGCCAGTATTGGTGGAGCGGGATAAAGATAGATATCGTTGTGTTCGTTTCTAAATGCGCCACTTGTCAGCTAGTAAAGGCGGATCATCAGAAACCAGCAGGACTTCTACAGCCGTTAAAGGTTCCGACATGGATATGGGAGAGCATATCCATGGACTTTATCACGGGGTTACCTATGTCACCGAGGGGTCACGACTCCATATGGGTGGTTTTGGATAGGTTGACCAAAGTTGCTCATTTCTTCCCATAAGGACATATTACACTACGAGACAGTATGCCCAGATTTTCATTGCGGAGATAGGGAGACTTCACGGGGTGCCTCTAAATATCGTGTCTGACCGAGATAAGATATTTGTTTCACGAATTTGGGAGAGTTTCCAGGAGGCCATGGGTACAGAGTTTCGGTTGAGTACGGCTTATCACCCGCAGACGGATGGGCAAACCGAATGGACAAATCAGATGTTGGAGGACATGTTGCGTATGTGCATCCTAGACTTTGGAGGTGGTTGGGAGCAGTACCTTCCACTGGTGGAGTTTGCTTATAATAACTCCTATCAATTCACCATTGGCATGGCTCCATTTGAGGCATTGTACGGTAGACCTTGTCGATCCCCAGCATGTTGGTTAGAGGTGGGGGGTAACAAACTCCTTGGGCCGGAAGTGATTCAGGACACTTCGGCAAGGATAGAGATGATACGGAGCCGTATTCGGGTAGCTCAGGACCGGCAGAAGAGCTATGCTGATGCCAAGAGGTTCTTCAGAGAATTCAAGGTGCGGTACCAGGTGTTACTCAGAGTATCTCCGATGGAGGGGACCATGCATTTTGGGAAGAAGGGGAAACTGGCACCAAGATAGGTGGGGTCATTTCCTATCATCGAGAGGATTGGGCCAGTCGCATACAGACTTGGGTTACTGGAGCACTTGTATAGGATTCATGATGTGTTCCATATTTCCTCGCTAAGGAAATATCTTAGGGATGATTTGGCCCATACTCACATTGCTTTGGAGGACATCAATCTTCAGCCCGATAGTTCCTACGAGGAGGGGCCGATTGCTATTTTGGACCGAAGCGAGCGGAAACTGAGGTCGAAGATAGTACCGTTAGTACGTGTTCAGTGGTGGCATCATAATGCCGAGGAGTCCACATGGGAGCGCAAGGATAAGATACGTGAGCGTTACCCAGAATTATTTTTACCAGGTATTCTTTAGTTTCGAATTTCGGGACGAAATTCTATTATTAGGGGGGAAGTATGTAATACCCCGTAATTTTATTGATTATTATTTAAAGGATTAATTAAATTAAATGAGAATTAATTGGGAATTAATCCGGGTATAAATACTATCGAGATGTGAGTTTGTATTTGATTATGATGTTAAAATTGAAAATTTCATGAGTATTGAAAATATTAAAATTGCCGCGAGGCAGAAATACGACAATTTGGAAATGTAGTTGGGACGCGCGTGTCAGTCGCGTCAGGAATGAAATTATTTGAATTAAAAATTGAATTATATTTTTATCAACCGAATGGTCATTTTGAGTGCGCCAACATGTCCGGAAGGGTCTAAATAGTCAGAAAATACTAGCCGGGGGTTTAGTTTGGGTCCCGGGGCATTTTTAGGCCATACCGACAACCCAAAAGGGTAGTTTGGTAATTTTAAAAATAGGAGAATTAAAACCCACGAATTTTAGGAGTTAATTTTATATTAGTAATGAACCCATTAATTCCATTATCAGCATTTATCAAGTAGTGGGCTACGGGAGTTAAAGGGAGAGTCCTAAGAGGGTCCAAAAGAAACCCCTAGCCACCATCACCATCTTTGGGAGAAATCTATAGAAAGAAATAGGAGAATCAACCTTCATCCTTCAACATCAAATTAGAACATCTAAGACAAGTGGTTTAATTACATAAATTCAAGCGAATGTTTCTTCCATGCTTAGAATTGAATATATGTCTTGTATTGAAAGTTTGATGAAAACCCATGAAATTGGAGATAGAAATCGTAATCTTATATGAGGATCGCATGTAGAATAGTTAATGACGAATTTCAGATCCAAAATATATCTATTGATGATTTAAAAATCGGATTTATAAGAAATAGTTGTAGACATTAAATTATGTGGTCATGTTTATAGGGTTTGGGACAATATTTGGCTATTTTGATGATTACATGTTGATTTAGGAGGTATTGACTCCATATATATGTTAAAGAGTGACCTAGGAGGACTTAGTGTAGTTTAAACACATTAAAACTTAGTTTGGATGATCATAGGATGGATTTAGAAAAGAGAAAAAGGAAGAAAAATGGATTTGCAGATTTCTGGGCGTGTTCTGCCATCTCGTTAGAAGACCTGCCCAGGTCGTTCGAACGACCTCGTTCGAACGAGCTTCTAACGAGATGACAATATCCCTTCTAACGAGTTGGTAGTTCGTTCGAACGAGACTTCTAACGAGTTGACAGAATGACCTTTTAGGCCTGATTTTATTTCAAATGTCCCATAGACTTAATTTATGGAGAATTAACCTTCCCTTATTGACTAGTGGGTACAATTGTGAGAATTGGGGTACGTTGAGGAGTAGAAATTAGAATCTTGTAGTAAACCCGATGACAATTGTGGATTTGGAAACGAGTACCTAATTACGACGTGAGAAGAGTTGACAATTCTAATACATTTAAAATGGGAACTTATAAACATATAACAGTAAATGATGGAATAAGAACGATAAGTATACCTCTATTGATATACTGAGATATCTAAGAAGTGTGAATTCTTAGTATATGTGGTTATTTGTGTATGACATACCTATCATGCTTGCTATCATGGGAGGTCAGCGTTCGATAAGGGCCATCTAATCTTTGTGTGACTACAGGGGGGATTTAGATGGGTACCTCGAGGACATAGGTCAGAGAAGGACTTATTGAGAAATTAATAAGTCTGCTGATCATGGGAGCGTAGGTATGTGCATGACTCATGTGATGTGAACTATGTTCACCTCCATTATTTGTGACTGTTGTTATTTGAGAATGATTCCTGAGAGATTCGGAATGCGTGGTCCTTATGTACGTGATGTACCGAGATTAGATAGCAGAGTATGTGTGCACCGCAGCTTAGTCTCGGGGTGCTAGTATTGTATATTTATGATGGGAATAATATACTGTTAATTGTAATGAACTGTCATGTATATATGTGAATATAAATAATAGCAACGTTATATAAAGATAAGATGGAAGATCTCTAGTAAGTAGTATTACTAATATGGGAAACCGAGAATAAATGTAAAGCTTTCCGTTTAAATGAAGATGCCGGAATTAAATCGTGAATCGTATAGTAATGTTATATTTTTGTATTGGACTAGTTAGATTTGGGAATAACTAAAATGGGTACGGATACGTTAGGAGTGCACAGATAGTCGAGAGGTGGTAATTCATGTGAGTACGTCCTAACATGTATTTTGCATTCATTGTTTTAATGTCATTAAAACACTTGCTATATATTTAAATTGTTTTCAAAATCGGGCTCTGACCCGTTTGCTATCAAATATATTTTTCTTATAAAAACCTTTTAGGTGCCCAGCCACAAGGACACCATGCATAGGAGTTCCATTCAGGTGACGGACTGTAGCCGCTGTGGAAGTTACAGGACCTTGTTAGTAGACGCCTCCACTTTCGATCTTGACTCTCTATTATCATATTTTCTCATCTGTTGGGCATGTCGCCCCATTTCTTTTAGAGATATTTTATCTATTTAGTTATTTCTGATTTTGGGTTGTAATTAATTTAGTGATGCAGACTTGGTATTTGTTTATTTTAGCATTTGGATTGTTGGGAGGAGTATTCATCCAGATTCATTACTATTTTATGGTTATTCCATTGTCATTATGTTGTGGCGGTTATGTTAGCCTTTCGTAATTTACTTATTCCATGTTAATCGGATTTAATTAAAATTGACAACTCACTTTTTAAATATTAGGTGGCTAGAAATTGTTAAAACATTTTTCGACAGTGATGATATGAACTGAATCAACTTGACATTTTGTATTAATTTAATAAAGGAGTAGCTACTCGGTATTTAATTAGTCGGGGTGTCACATTACCCAGGTATCCTCGGACTTCCTTATCTGTTCGTGGTGGTGTCATCTTAAGTATGGCATTCAGTTTGGTCAGGTCTACTTCGATTTCCTTCTCAATAACCATGAATCCCAAAATCTTTCCTTTAGTGATGTCAAAAATGCATTTATGTGGGTTTAGTCGCATTTGAGATTTCCGTAGTCGTTCGAAGAACTTCCAGAGGGCGAGAACTTGACCTTCTCGAGTCTTAGACTTAATAATCATGTCGTCTACATAGACTTCGACCTCCTTGTGTATCAGATCATGCAAGATGGTTATGGAAGTCCTTTGGTAGGTAGTCCTTGCATTCTTAAGCCTGAATGGAATAATAGTGTAACAAAAAGTTCCCCAGGGGGTGATGAATGCGATTTTCTCCTGATGGTTAGGGTGCATTTTAATTTGGTTGTATCTAGCTAATCCATCAACGAATGACTTGAGGGTATGGATGGTTGTGTTTTCCACAATCTTGTCTATATTGGCTAATGGGTAATCATCCTTTGGAGATGCTTTGGTCAAATCCCAGTAGTCGACGCACATGTGGTCTTTTCCTCTTGATCTCGATACGGGGATAATGTTGGTGATCCATGTGGGATATTGGATCACACAGATGAAGCCTACATTTTACTGCTTGACAACATCCTCTTTGACTTTGAGAGACCATTTGATGTGGAGTTTCCTTAGCTTCTGTAGACACCCCATTCTAGCACCCCCTAATCTCTCATTAGGTCCCTAGCACCCCCTGTATCACTACGAACCTGGGTCATACACCGAGTACTGACCTAGAGGCCATCGAGCGCTCCCAGGCTCCATTTAACCAAAATTCCAACTCTTCAGCTTGACCGAGACTGAATAAATATTCAAAGGTAACTGAAACCCTTTTCCAACGGTCCACCCCGTGCGTAATTCTGACTTACGGTGCGGAAGAATTACCCGTTTTCCCTCAAAACTTTATTTAGAGACCACTGGACACTCCCAGGTTCCATTTGACCAAAGTCAACTCTTCATCTCGAATGAGACTAAATGAATCCTCGAAGGGTGCTGAAACCCCCTTTCCAATGGTCCGCTCCGGTCCTAATTCTAACTTACGGTACGGACGAACGATCTATTTTACTCTGGAAGGTCATCGAACGCTTTCGAGCCCCGATTGACCAAAGTCAACTCTCCAAACCAAGTTAAAATCTTTGGAATGTATAATTACATCTCCTAAACTTTCCAACGGTCCACCCCGAGCATAATTTTGACTTACTGTTTGGACGAGAAACACTTCGTCGTCCGATGATCCCCCGTCCAAAGGACCGACGAGCGCTTCTGAGCCACATTCGACCCAAAGTAAAGTACCAAACCTGGGATAAGTCCAAGGACTTTTGAAGGTCTCTGAAGTACCTTTACAGGGATATTCCCCGTGCGCAATTCGGATCAACGAATTGCATTTTACGACCATTTTTCCAAAGGAATATGAATAAGACTGCCAAACGGCAGGTTCAAAATCCTGCCTATCGACATTGTGCCTAAAGACACCTATCGATTGTCAAGACCAGACCTATGCCAATCGTCAATGTCCTGGGCCTATAAAAAGGAGGTCCTGACCTCATTTCAAGGTACCCAAAAAATCTGAGATCCATCACTCTCAACTAACTCATAAAATCTCTCTAGAAGTCAGCGTGATTCCTATATCGAAATCACTTTCCAACCATCACTTCTCACCACCCCTTTCAACAAACATGGTGAATTAACTATCCATCATCATCATCCAAGTGCAAGGGATTCCCTCCAACATTCAAGATCAAGCTCAAGATATTCAAGAAGGTCCAACTTTCTCAACTCTCTCTTTAAATTCGCATTAACTTATTTTATTACTTTGCATTTTTATTCTCCCCATCTCACATATCCTAATATACTTTTTATTTAGTGATGCAACCATAAATGTGTCTAGTGTGCGTGCTATTAAGGCTCAAGTGCAAGCCTGTCGCTCAAGTAATAATCCGATAAGTCGGGAATCGTTCCTCATGGAAAAAGGACGAACGGAGTCGTGACGATGTTGGAAAGATTAAGAAGTCCTAGCTTTGAATCTAAAAAGAAGGAAAAGGTGATTTGGATTAAGAAATAACTATAACTAATTGCAAAAGTGAAAATTATTACTAATGAAATTATGATAAAATGAAATACAATTATTCTATTTAAACGAAAAATTGATGACAATTTTGACTTAAAATGTGACTATGAAATGAGAACGATAGGCCGGGGTACAATCCCCCACACCCTAGCAATTCACTTCGTATGATACCAGATTAGGAATTGAAACTTTAAATGAACCCGATCTTTAATACTCCTAAGTATTACATATATGAGGGATCGTATCCAGCACAGTATGTAAGCAAAGGACGAATTAAAACGCGATCTTTAATACTCCTAACTATTACATTTATGAGGGATCGTTGAAGCACCTTATACTCTTGACTCACTTGAGTCTACATTGTATAAGTGCTCATCTAGTTTGGAAATAGTGACAAAACTAGTGTCCCATTGCCTAGAAACCCAAAGCCTCAGACTCTACTCTTAATTCCTCTTGATTGATTGTTCAAAGGTATATTCACAATCATACACACACATTAGGATTGCATTCATTCCATGTATATTGCATAAAATGTTTATGTGTGAGTTAACTCCCATTTAAATTGGTTTTAATAGTTTTTGGGATTTTTTTAAACATTTTTAATAATTTTTTCATAATAAAATTTGGATTTTAAAACTTTTGGGGTCATTCTGCAATTTTTGGTTTTACCTTTTCATACCTAAAAGTTGGTTTGGGTAGGTTCTGAAAGCGCTTGAGAACTCAGGGTGCTTATGTAATTATTTTAAAACGCACATGTGAGGCTTAATCGCAGCCCTATACCTATCACAACTATACCGACTTGATTTGTGTTTCTTTGAAGACACATAACAATTGTCCATTATCAGCCCTTGGATCATTGGTATCAATGCTCTGCATGCATTTGAACACAATCCTTGTGAACTTTTCTAGGCCAATCAGAAACCGTTTAATGCACCATTGTTCTTAAATCGCTAGATCAAAGCCTTTTGCCCTTGACTTAATCTCAGCCCTTAATTTTGAACAGACCTTATCGATCCTTCCTTTCTCCCTATAAAAGGAGTCTTACCCTTTGCCTGAACAGACTTTTGGCATTTCGTCCTAATAGAGAGAGAAGAGAAAGAAAGAGAGAGAAATCCAGAGAGAATGTGAAACCCTAATCGCCCAAACCCTATTTTCAAACCCCTAACCTATTTCAAACCCTAACTTATATCTCTTAAACAGTTTTACCAAACACTATTCCTGTGTGTTTGAGTGAGTTGGTGGTGGTGGTTTTGAAGAGTGTTTGAGGTTTTATTCCTATGAGCTTAAGATCTTGTTTCCAACTTAGACTTTGCGTGTTAGATCTATATTTCTCTTTTATAAAAACTATAGTTCTGATCATTGCATGTCATATTACACTTAGATCTCCATAGTTTAATTTCTCATCTTGAGAAATCACTTTTGTTGATTATTGTTCTGTAAATGATTTTCAAAACGTGAGAATCAACAAATCTTCTTTATGTTTCTAGTTCTTACGAAACAAGACTGTTGACCTAGTTGGAATCGTAATTGGTGGTTTCCAATTTCAAAATTATTTTCAAAACCCTCTGAAATTGAATATGACCTTGGCAGTCTTACGAGCAAGGTAACCTTGGACTTCGGGATTATTTGAAAGGTCAAATACAGTTTTCTTCTTCTAAAGAAGAGAGAAACTGAAAAACAGTTCATATAGATCTGATTTGTAATTCATTAGGACTGTTTGTATAAAATAAGTGTGTGTGTGTATGTGTGTGTGTGTGTGTGTGCATGCTTGTGTTAGAGCACCATCACAAACACTTGTCACACTACAACACAGAAGTGTTGGGTATAAAATCTTGAATCTAAAGACTCGACGTAAAGACTGGAACAAAGTGGAGAAGTTAGCAAATTGGGAAAGCCACATCAACATCAGAACTGCAAAGAAGTTAGAAGTAAACCAGTGGGTACATTTCTAAACTTGTATAGGTCTAATTTGTGTGCATGTGTGTTAAATAGTTTGTAACTTGTATATTTTGTTATAGTGCCTTTTTGGTTTGTGACTTAGATGTCACCGTGGATGTTTCCTTAGTTGGGTGAGGTTTTACCACGTTAAAAATCTCTTGTACTTAATCTTTCTACATCTCCTCACCTCATTCTTGTGGTTGTGCTGAGTTTAATTATTTTAAACTATTTTACCAAACCTATTAACAAACTCTTAAACAGATCTCGTGCATGTTTTATTATACACATCTTGGGATTAAACTGATTTGATTTAAAGAAAAGAGTTTCTTCAAAAAACAGTTCAGAGTTACTTCAATAGTTTAATCTTGTATCAAACGGCCTAAGTAACAACTTTTTCAATTGGTATCAGAGCTTGGGAAAATTTATTTTTAAAAGATCTTGTGTTTCTGAAATTGTTTTCTTAAAATCAAACAATGGATGAGAAAAATGAAAGATTTGGTAACTTGACCAGGCCTCCTCTCTTTGATGGAAACACTTTGCTTACTGGAAAGTAAGGATGGTTTATTTCATACAAAGAACCTTGGGAGATGATGTCTAGGATATTGTTGAAAATGGATATATTTATACAACAAAACCAACCACTGAAGGAAGTAATGAGAGGATTAAGAAAGTTTAAGTGAATTCACTCAAGAAGAGAATCGAGTTTCTCGAAACAATAACAAAGGAAAGAATGCCATTTTTATGTCTATAAATGAACATGAGTTCAAAAGGATCTCATCTTGTGCCACTTCTAAGGAAGCTTAGGATACACTTATTACTGCACATGAAGGTGACACTAGAGTTAAAGCTGCTAAAACACAGATGCTTGTCCAATAATATAACTCTTTAATTATGTCAGATTCTGAATCTTTTGATGATTTCTACATGAAATTAACTGACATTATGACCAAATTTCATGCTAATGGGATAACTTATGACAGACACGAAATTGTCTCTAAAATTCTAAGATCATTACCACAGAAATTTGATAATAAAATATATGCTATTGAGGAAATGAGTGATCAAAATCTCACTCCTGAATTACTCAGTAGTAAACTGAGAACTGTGGAAATGGAATTAGAATTTAAGAAATAATTGACCGAGTCCTATAGGAAACAAACTACTTTTAATTTGAATTTTTCCTCTAAGTTGATGAAACCTGAGATTACTATTCCCAATGATGACTCTGATGAGGAATGTGATATAGATAGTTTGGATAATCAAATTGCCTTGATGTCAAAACAATTTAAGAAAATTATCAAATTTAGAAATAAAATGGCAAACAGACAAGGCAAGCCAATTTAGCCAACTCAGTTTAACTACAAACCTCATGATAAAGATCAAGACAAACATCACAAGGACACTCATACGAGACCTAACAAAGACTTCAAGAACATTGAATGTTTTACATGTGGAAAATTGGGTCATATAACACAAGACTATAGAGTAAAATTGAACACGACCAATAAACATACTATGGCAAACATTTGCAAAACATGGGATAATTCAAGTGATTATGAAAATGAGGAACCTGAATCATCTGATGTTTTTTATCCTTGTATGTCCTTCTTTGCTAAGATAATCTATAATGATGATATGACTATGCCTTTGTATGAGAATGATGATAATAACACTACTTCTGTTGTTATGAATCATGTTGCTATTGGTTTAGATGCTTTAATTTTTGAGAACATTGCAAGTTCTACTGCGGGGTGTGTGAGTCTAAGGGAAAATGATAATGACGATGTCAATGAGTGTGTGAGTTCAAAAATTTAATACTTAGGGGTTACTTCACACACTACACTTAGTGACTCGGACATTGAAGACCTCCCTGATATTCACACACTTTATGCACAAACTCTCCAGAAAAGCTCTAGACTAGAGAAGACTGTGAAAGACCTCACTAAGAAACTAGAAGACCTTAGCCTAATGGTTAAAGTTAACACTGAAGAGTATACTACCCAATGTCTAACTCATGAAAATGAAGTCAAAATTTTTTTATCAAAAATTGAAGAATTTGATAGAAGTAAATGAAACTCTGGAGAAAAAATATAAAGGAACATATTAGAATTGGAACAATCTAAAGAAAAGACAGCAACTGTTTTCAAAAAATATGCAAAATTTGAAAATAATTCCAATTATTTTTATGGTTTTATTGCTGAATCAAAAACCAATTCTGATGATCGAACTAGAATAGGGTTTTGCCTAACCTTGAAGACACAAACTAAAAACTTTGAACCAATCAAGTTTGTGTCAGAAGGTAAAAGACCTATAGAAACTTGTCCAGACTTTCATTCCCTAAAAAATGAGTTTGATGAAAAACAACAAAAGTTTGATATTGGGGAATCAAGTAACTCTAAGTGTGTAAGTCCACATAAGCCTAAATACATCTGCCCTCAAAATAGGAAGAGTGGTTCTGCCTTTCAAACTGTGATCCCTAGGAATAAGGTTCAACATCAAAATTCCATGAAACCTATGTTTAGAGACTTTCCTAATGAGATACCCTCATCCAGCAATCTATATTGCTCCTACTGTGATATATATGGTCATTCTTTTGAAGGTTTCTACTCTAGACGTTTAGTAAAGCCTGTCTGTAATACTCCCCTATACCAGAACTTTAACTACTCTAGGAGAAGCCATAACAATTATGTCCTGCCCATACAACCTGATAAAAACTCTAACTATAGAAAGAGAAATACCAAACCTAAAAGATCATTTCCAAGAAGGATAACAAGTCACTTTCCAAACCAAATGCTCATATTTTTCATAAAATTCAAACTCATGCACAAAACATTTTTCAACAAAAATCTAATGCTCGCAAATTTTATCAAATGAGAGAAAATATGCGCAAAATAAAAACAAGAGCAATTTGGGTTAGAAAAGATGAGCTATTACCCCAGATGAAGTGTAACATTGTGATTACTGCTTTAAAAGATGAACACACCACTTCTGGTTGGTATCTAGATTTTGGATGTTCAAAGCACATGACTGGGGATGATACCAAACTTTTAAACAAAACCAGTTTTGCTGGAGGAAAAGTCATTTTTGGTGATGGTGTATCATCTCAAATCATTGGTAAAGGAACACTACAAGAAGAAGGAATGCTTGTTCTTGAAAATATTCTTCTAGTAAAAGGTCTTAAGGCTAATCTACTTAGTATCTCACAATTTTGTGACTCAAATCATACTGTCACTTTTTCAAAGAATAATTGCAAAATTTTAAATGAAAAAGGTGAGTGCATTCTTACAGGACTCGGGACTCCAGATAATTGTTATACTATCCAGGCTAGTTCTGAGGTCTGTAACATTGCCAGAATGGATGACAATGAAATATGGCACAATAGGATGGGTCACATAAATTACAATAACCTTAGTAGATTATCTATATAAGAAATAGTTAGAGGAATTCCAAAAATTAAACCTATCTCTAATATTGTATGTGGATCCTTTCAGGAAGGAAAAATTATTAAGGCACCTCATAAGAAAGTTAAAGATATCCTAACCTCTAGACCTTTGGAGCTCATCCTTATGGACCTAATGGGTCCTTCTCGAACTGTTAGTCTCTGTGGACACAGTTACATTCTTGTTATGGTTGATGACTTCACTAGATTTACTTGGGTTGCCTTCTTAAAACAAAAGTCTGATACTTTCCAAACTTTTTTGAAAATTCTACTTCGGATTGAAAATGAGAAGGACACTCAAGTAAATAGAATTCGTAGTGATAGAGGTGGAGAATTCATAGACACCAGTATTATAGAGTATTGTGACTATAATGGTTACAAACATGAATTCAGTGCGCCCCAATAGAATGGAGTTCCTGAGAGCAAGAATCGTACTCTTCAAAAGATGGCACGTGTTATGATTCATGCCAAGTGCCTACCTTTTGGGTAGAATCTATTAGAACTGTGTGTCACATCATCAATAGGGTCTATCTTAGGAAGAATTCTAAACAAACTCCATACGAACTACGGTATGGGAAAAAGCCTAATCTTAAATATCTTAGAACCTTTGGTAGTACGTGTTATGTATGCAAAGACAGAGAACACTTATCCAAATTTGAGACTAATGGAGATAAAGCTATCTTCCTAGGATACTCTCCTGATAGTAGAGCATACCGTGTTTATAATTTTTTCACTAATACCTTAATGGAATCCATAAACGTTATTGCAAGTGACACTTCTGTTGAGAATAAGACTAGAGAACCAACTATTGTGGAAGATTCTAAAAATGTTTTAGAAAATGACTCTTCAGTTCTTTACCAATTGAGACACCTGAAGTACCTAACTGGGTTTCTAAAGATCATCCCATAGATAATGTTGTTTGTCACCCAAGTGAGTTTGTACGTACAAGATCTCAATTAAGAAACTATGATCATTATGCATGTTTTGTTTCCCTTTTGGAACCAAAGAATGTAAATGAGGCATTGAATGACCCTCATTGGATTTCTGCCATGATGGAAGAACTTCTTCAATTTGTCATTCATGATGTTTGGTATCTTGTACCTAGGCCTGATCGCAAAAAGGTTATTGGCACACGTTGAATATTTAAAAATAAATCTGATGAAAATGGGATAATTATTAGAAACAAAGCCAGATTAGTTGCTCAAGGATACTCTCAAATTGAAGGAATATATTTCAACGAGACTTTTGCACTTGTTACTCGATTAGAATATGTTCGTCTTCTCTTTGCAATAGCTTGTTACTTACATTTTACGCTTTACCAAATGGATGTCAAATCTTCCTTCCTTAATGGAATATTGACTGAGGAGTCCTATGTAGAACAACCAAAAGGGTTCATTGACCCTCAATATCCTCATCATGCTTATCGTCTCAAAAAGGCTTTATGTGGTCTTAAACAAGCGCCAAGAGCCTGGTATGAGCGCCTTTTCAATTTTCTCTTAGATAAAGGTTTTAAGAGAGGTGGAAATGATCAAACCCTTTTTGTCAAACATTTTGACAAACATATTATTATAGCTCAAGTTTATGTTGACGATATCATCTTTGGATCAACATCTCCCTTAGAAGTTAAATCCTTTTTCTGAAATTATGCATAAAGAATTTCAAATGTCTCTTATGGGGGAGTTGCAATTTTTATTGGGTCTTCAACTCAAACAGAATTCAGAAGGTTTATTTGTGTCTCAATGTAAATATGCTTTAGAGATTGTCAAAAAAATTGGCCTTGAAAGTGCCAAAGAAGCTAGAACTCCCATGAGTACTACGGTCAAATTATCTAAGGATAAGAGTGGTAAATCCATAGATCCAACTCTATATCGTATTATGATAGGAACCTTGATATACTTTACTTCCTCGCATCCTGATATTATGTACGTTGTTTGCGTGTGTGCCCGTTATCAAAATAATCCTAAAGAGATCCATTTAGTGTGTGTTAAAAGAATCGTAAAATACATAAAAGGCACTTTAAATTTAGGACTTTGGTACACCAATGTAACTCCTAGTACTATAATAGGATAAACTGATGCCGATTGGGCAGGGTGTACTAATGATAGTAATAGCACATCAGGAGCATGTTACTATATTGGTAATAATTCGGTAGGATGGAGTAGTAAGAAGAAAAATTACACTTCTTTGTCCACAGCTGAATCTGAGTACATAGCGGCTGGAAGTTGTTGTGCTCAATTACTTTAGCTTAAGAAAATGCTAAGTGATTATGGTATTCAAGAAGATCAATTACATATATATAGTGATAATCAAAGCACTATCAATATCTCTAAAAATTCGGTTCAACACTCGCGAACTAAAGACATAAAAATTAGACATCATTTTATTCGCGAATTAGTTGAGACTAAGGAATTAAAAATCAATTATCTTCCTACTGATTTGCAACTTGAAGATATGTTTACCAAACCTTTGGATTACAATAGATATATTGCTTTGCATAAATCGATAGGAATGGTTTGTGCTGAATAAACTCATATGCCTTATATTCCCTTTGTCCATTTGAGACAAAATGGGGGAGAAATTTGAGTCTTATGAGTCAATTTTTGTACATATTTATAATAAGCTTGATCTTAGTGATTATTTGTAGGATTTCGTACAGTTGTATTCAATAGATGTTAATAGTGTATTGGTTTGTAATTAGTTGAGTTTTGTATTTTCTGTTTGTAGGAAATGGGTAGATAGATTTTTTGTATAGGGATAGGTTTTTCCTTATTTATTTGTTGCCCTACATGTCCTAGTAGACTCAAAGGAGATTTATTCTCATATTTCCAAAGGGATAGATTGAAGCACCTTATACTCTTGACTCACTTGAGTCTACATTGTATAAGTGCTCATCTAGTTTGGAAATAATGACAAAATTAGTATCCCATTACCTAGAAACCAAAAGCCTCGGACTCTACTCTTCATTCCTCTCAATTGATTATTCAAAGGTATATTCACAATCATACACACACATTAGGTTTGCATTCATTCCATGTATATTGCATAAAATGATTGTGTGTGAGTTAAATCCCATTTAAATTGGTTTGAATAATTTTTGGGATTTTTTTAAACATTTTTTAAATAAATTTTTCATAATAAAATTTGGATTTTAAAACTTTTGGGGTCATTCTGTAATTTCCAATTTTACCTTTTCATACCTAAAAGTTGGTTTGGGTAGGTTTCGAAAGTGCTTGAGAACTCAGGGTGCTTATGTAATTATTTTAAAATGCGCGTGTGAGGTTCAATCGCATCCCTACACCTGCCACAACTATACCGGCCTGATTTGTGTTTCTTTGAAGACACATAACCATTATCCATTATCGGACCTTGGATCGTTGGTATCAACTCTCTGCATGCGTTTGAACACAATCCTTGTGAACTTTGCTTGGCCAATCAGAAGTCGTTTAATGCACCATTGTTCTTAAACCGTTGGATCAAAGTCTTTCGCGCTTGACTTAATCTCAGTCCTTAATTTTGAATAGACCTTCTCGATCCTTCCTTCCTCCCTATAAAAGGAGGCTTACCCTCAGCCTAAACAGACTTTTGGCATTTCGTCATAATAGAGAGAGAAGAGAAAGAAAGAGAGAGAAATCCAGAGAGAGAGAAACCCTAATCGCCCAAACCCTAACCGGTTTAAAACCCTAACTCATATCTCTTAAACAGTTTTACCAAACACTATTCATGTGTGTTTGAGTGAGTTATTGGTGGTGGTTTTGAAGAGTGTTTGATGTTTTATTCCTCTGAGTTTAAGATCTTGTTTCCAACTTAGTCTTTGCATCTTAGATCTATATTTCTCTTTAATAGAAACTATAGATCTTGCCATTGCATGTCATATTACACTTAGATCTGCATAGTTTAATTTCTCATCTTAAGAAATCACTCTTGTTGATTACTGTTCTGCAAATGATTTTCAAAACGTTAGAATCAACAAATCTTCTTTCTGTTTCTAGTTCTTACGAAACAAGACTGTTGACCTAGCTGGAATCGCAATTGGTGGTTTCCAATTTCAAAATTATTTTCAAAACCCTCTCAAATTTGATATGACCTTGGCAGTCTTACGAGCAAGGTAACCTTGGATTCCGGGATTATTTAAAAGGTCAAATACAATTTTCTTCTTCTAAAGAAGAGAGAAATTAAAAAACAGTTCATATAGATCTGATTTGTAATTCATTAGGACTGCTTGTATAAAATATTTGTGTGTTTGTGGGTGTGCATGCATGTGTTAGAGCACTATCACAAACACTTACTACACTACAACACAGAAGTGTTGGGTATAAAATCTTGAATCTAAAGAGTCGACGTAAAGACTGGAATAAAGTGGAGAAGATAGTAAACTAAGAAAGCCACATCAGCATCAGAATTGCAGAGAAGTTAGAAGTAAACCAGTGGGTACATTTCTAAACTTGTATAAGTCTTATTTGTGTGGATGTGTGTTAAATAGTTTGTAACTTGTATATTTTGTTTTAGTGGATTTTTGGTTTGTGACATAGAAGTTACCGTGGATGTTTCCTTAGTTGGGTGAGGTTTTACCACGTTAAAAATCTCTTGTACTTAATCTTTCTACATCACCTCGCCTCATTCTTGTGGTGGTGCTGAGTTTAATTGTTTTAAAATATTTTACAAAACCTGTTAACAAAATCTTGAACATATCTAGTGCATGTTTTATTAAACACATCTAGTGATTAAACTGATTTGATTTAAAGACAAGAGTTTCTTTAAAAAACAGTTCGGAGTTACTTCAATAGTTTAATCTTGTATTAAACGGCCTAAGTAACAGCGTTTTCAATCGTAGCCCGCACAGTATGTAAGCAAAGGACGAATTAAAGAAGTATCGCATTAACCAATACTCGCATCACATTCTTAAGCATCCCGGTTACTTAGAGAAAATGAGATCAAAAGTTTTACAACGGTTATACTAGTTACACGACACGATTCACCTAAGATTTTAATTCAAACTTATATTTCCACTATCATGAATTACGCCGGGTGGGGTTCAACCCTTGAAATCTTAGCTAGACATATTAAAACTAGAAGAAAACATGCTTTGAATGAAAGAAAACATTTTAACTAACAACTTAGGATGACGAAGAACGAAATTACTAACTAATGAATTAACTACTGCAACAATGAAAGTAAGAATTGAAATGAATTTACTTGAATTGCAGAACTGGAATCAAAGATATATATAAACTAGGGTTCTTGTTGTGTTCTCCTCTAAACTAATTACCATGCTTATCTAAACGGATTAGAATCCCCCTTAATTTTTGGGAGGTGTTTTAAATTTATACCCTACGAAAATTACAAGAGTTGGATGCATACAAAACTCTATCAAGAAGAAGCTAGTCCTAAATCTCGAACCCCAGATCGATCCGGTCCAGATATTTCGGATTGGTCTAGGTGACAACCAGATCGATCCGTTTTTAAAATCACCTGGATTGGTCCGGTAAAAAGAACTTATGCAGTGAAATTTTGGGGCCGGATTAATCCATTTTTTAGGAGAACCGGATTGGTCCGGTAAACGTATTCTTATTCAGAGATCTTTGGTCACCCGGATTGGTCCGTTTTTCATATAAGTTGGATTGGTCCGGATTGGCTTCTCAATTTCTCTTTATTTTCTCTTCAAAATCTCCTGATTATCTCACATCTTCGGGTCTTCATAACTTATATTCAAGAACTCGAATTGGGACATTGTTTCTTCTTACGCGTCCATAAACCCGAGATCTTCGACTTTTATTTTCGGTCCTCAACCGAATTCCTAGTGGAAATTATGCTTTTGCCCTTTTGATTCATCCTCTTTCTCTTCTCTTGCTTCTTTCGGTTTCTTTCTTTCTTTCTTTAATGCATTAAAGACCTGTAAAATCAATAAGAAATACATGAAACTAGGGATACTTGTTAAACAAAGCCATTAGCAATGATATTAGATAAACCAACTAGTTTTATGTTGTTCGGAGTAATAAAAGCCTCTAAATTAAGGGGTAAATTTAGAAGAATTTATGCCTAATCAAACCCCCATAACTTAGAGATTTGATCGTCCCGAGCAATGTAAAAGAATAAGAACATGATCCAATTCTAAAATGGGATAGAATGCCTTTTTCGCGGGTAAGCGATTACATTTAGCGTATGCAAGAAGTCTTTAAACCCCTAAGCTACCCTAGTAGGACGAGTTGTGTCTCGTGAGGGTTTGAAGTGAATATACCCACAAAATTCGACTAAAAGAAAATTCAAAATACTCAAAAATTGTATAATTCAAACTTTTTCAGAAAATAGTCATCATCAATTCATGTTCAAGAGTCTCAAATCATAGTGCATGTGTGCAAAGCCTAAAATATAATTGCGAATTTCCACAGATTGACCATTACGTTACTTATTCGAAAATTCGTTTTGATTTCAAAATCTCACGGGATGCTGTCACAAATAAATTACTCGGAATGTGACTATTTTCTCTCGGTATGCGTGATTTATAAGAGTAAATGCATTGGAACCAAGTTCACGCACACAAATAGAAAGACAAAATTTTCTGGTAAATGGATCTCATCATCGGATTACGGTTATAAGAAAACGAAAACATTGCCTCTAATTCGTACCTTTGATCTCTTTTATTATCTTTTTGTGTTTTAGCTCTCCACGCGGTAACCATTTTTGCAATTTTAGACTCGGTTAGGAAGTTTTCGGGTTAAAGGTGTATTGGGTAAAATGGGAATGGTAGGGAAGGTCGGAATTGGATAATTCATTTAATGATGTCCATTTGTGCTTTTTCGAGCTTTTGCTCATTTTTTTCTTCTTTTTCTATTTTTTTTCTATTTTTCACGCTTTTCTTTTCTTGCTATTTTTGTTGAGCATATCTATTCTTTTTTTGCCCTTTTTTATGCACTTTTCAAACTTAATTTATGGGATTATCAACTCTCACAATTTCGAGTCAATTACGATTTTTCGGGTTGTCAAACGAAAGGGAAAAAAAATTATTCGGCTCAATTTTGTTTTACAGAAGGGATAATTTTTCGTTACTTTTTCTGGCCAATATTTTTGGGTGACAAACGAGGGCGTACTTCATTGTCCGAAATACTAATTACGTTACCATATGCATTTCGAGATTAATTTAATTTAGAGATTTTTAGCGCATTTTTCAAGGCAACATCACACACATTTCCCATAACCAGTCAAAGTGAAAGGATTGAGATCCTTGACGACTTATTAAAACGCTGAAACGAACTTTGAGTTAACATTTTAACTCGGGTTGATTTAAAAACTCATAATAATTAAAGACTCAAATCTCACCGGGTTTGTTAATCTCCACATTTATTCGTTAAGTCGTCTATGTTCGCTCAATTTCCATCTTTGGTCAATTTTGGCTTTGTGTACTATGTTTTTACAATTTGAGACTTCAAACCAAATTTTAATGATATTTTTGAAAATTTTGAATTCCAATTTTTATTTATTTTGAAGAAAAATATTTTTGATTTTTTTCAAAAATTTTCAATTTTTTTTTTAAATTTCTGGGCATTTTTGAAAATTTGTGAAGTTTTAGAAAGATGCACTTGTGACCCCCTAACTTAGACTTTTGCATTGTCCTCAAGCAAAAGGACTAAAATCTAAATAAGGTCAAATAAGAAGTGTGACAAATAAAACAAGCAAATATTTAAAATGCATAAAGACACTAAATGACACTAACACGTAACTCAATAATACAATAAAAATCACCCCATATGCGTCGAGGGTGCGACGACCTCTCATCTCTCCACAAACTTACCCAACCCCATGAACGGGGTCGAATGCTCTCCTCGTCTCTCCCGTCTTCATATCGTAAATCAATAATCGAAACAAGTTGGATCCTCGCCCATAGATAAAGGAAAGACTGGGAGATTTATCGTGACTAATCGGAAAGGGATCCTCATGATGCTTACTCAAAGCGTGTCCTGCGTGCATCGACTCAGATGGAACACCTAAGTTTCTTTTAATTTTTGGAATGAATGGGTCGGTCTCTAAGTCGGACGAAACCGAAATTTTCTCCTCAATCCCCTTCGGGACATCAAATGGTATGGGTGTCACAAAGAAGGAATTCATCGATTTTATCTTTCCATTCGCTTTCTTCTAAGTGACTATAAGAGCCTAATAAGGATTGGACTTTAATAGTAAGGCTCTCATCCACCGGCCCGAATTCTTTTTCAAAGTCTTCAAGACTTATATCTCCTAATTCTCTCTCTCGAGAGTGTTTATAACATTTTCTTTCTCTCTCTTCTGAAGACTTCTGTGATGTGGAGGTATGGTCATTACTAAGGAATTCATTCATTGTATCTTGCCATTCTCTCTCATCCAAGTAAATAAACGAGTTCAGTAAAGGTTGGACTTCTACATTCAGGCTCTCATCCACATGCCTAAATTCTTTTTCAAATTCTTCCATGCTTACGTCCCCTAACTCTCTCTCAAACTCGGTATAAGTTCCCTCGCTCTCATAACTAGAAACTAAGCAAGTTTCTAAGGCGTCTCCATAGAAATTTTCCTCAATTTGACCTTCTACGATCTCATCAATTAAGCTCACATCGTGAAGGACATCTTCGTCCCCTGCCTGTTGTGCTATGTTGAAGATGTTAGTCTCTAAAGTCATATTCCCAAAAGTGAGTTACATCTGCCCATTTCGAGTATTGATCAGTGCGTTAGCCGTAGCTAAGAATGGGCGTCCAAGGATGATGGGAACATGATTTTTTGAGGCGAATGAGGGATCCGTGTCCCAAATGACAAAATATACCGGGAAGTAGAAAGTGTTCACTTGGACTATCACGTCCTCAACTATACCCCTTGGTATCTTCACGGTTCGATTCGCTAACTGGAAAGTGATCCTTGTGGTCTTAAGATCACCCAAATCAAGATTCCTATAAATTGAATAGGGGAGGATATTGACACTCGCCCCCAAATCGAGAAAGGCCTTTTCGAATTTGTTCTCTCCAATGGTGCAGGAAATAGTGGGTGCACCGGGATCTTTATATTTAGGTGGGAGGTCATTAATAAGGACTGAGCTCACGTTCTGTGCTAGAATCACATTTTTCTTTACCTTCATCCTCCTCTCGACTGTCAGTAATTCTTTTATGACTTTTGCATAGGCTAGAATTTGCCTTATTGCATCGAGGAAAGGTAAGTTCAATTTTACGTTCTTAAGGACTTCTAACACTTCATCACTTATGGTCCCTTTGTGGAAAGGAACCAATCTTTGAGGAAATGGCGCAGCGTAGGGTGGCTTAACAACTACCTCGGGCTCACTATTGTCTATGTTTTCACTCTCATTCAAGGAGATGTCTTCAGCCTCTTTCGTGTCGAGCGAATTCTCCTTGTCTTTTGATGCGTCGTGTGGGGGAGGAGATAAAGAAATAACTCTCCCACTACGAAGAGTGGTTACCTCTTGGCAATGCTCCTATTGTTCTGTAGAGATGGAGCGAACACTAGGTTGACCTTGGGGAGGTTTTGGCCCTGGGCAAGAAATTTTCCTTTCTCTTGGATACTCAACGATGATTGCAATTTGGAGATGTACGCATTAATGTTAGCGAAGATGCGTTCATTTCTAGCATTGGTTGCACTTTGAGAATTTATGAACTGGTTTATGGTATCCTCAAAATTCCTCCGCGGTGGAGGTACATATGGCGGTGGAGGTGGTGGTTCTTGTTGGTATTGAGGAGGTGGTGGAGGTTGGACAACCTGTGAATGTGGATTCATCGCAGCTTGTGGTTGTCCATAGTTTAAACCAGGATGGTGTCTCCACAAATGTTTTTACGAGTTCCCATGCGGGGCGTTAAAATTTCATTTGAATCCTCCTATATCATTCACATGCTCGGTGTGCATGGACTTGTAGGCGTAAATCATGGGGCATGCCTTTGTGTAGTGTCCCGCCTCACAGATAGCACACACTTTTTCTTTCGAACTGCGGCTGGATCCGGAGATATCTCTCAACCTACCATCAAACCACTCTTTCATGTCTCTCTGAAACTGATCGAATCGACGATCTATTAAGGTATTGCTATCCAAATAGTATAGATTGGATGTAGTAGGATTGATAGGTGGTTGTTTAGGCCGGGATTGGTTAGGGTTAGATGTGTCTCGTGATTGAGTAGTCTCTGCGACATACTTAAGATGGGCCTCGGCATCACATGAGTTTAAATCCCAAAAAGGTCTTTCACACATTGTTTGCACAAGTTGTTTGGAAGCTACTGTCAACTCATTATGGAAGAAATATATCACTAGGTGTTTGTCAAAACTATGATGGGGTCATGCGCTTACTAACTCTTGAAAATGTTCCCAACATCTGTCTAAAGACTCATTATCGTGTTGTCGGAAATCTTGTATTTGAGTTTTGGCAGAGTTGGTCTTGTGTTGTGGATGGAATTTTAAGATAAACTTAGACTGCATATCCCACCAGGAAGTGTCGGAGTTCAGGGGTAGGGACCATATCCAGGTTTTGGGTTTATCTTTTAAGGAAAAAGGAAAAAGATTTAGGTGAATGACATCTTGCGTGCAAGCTTGATCACTAAATGTGTCGCACGCCTCTTCGAACTCATGAATATGCAGGTATGGATTCTCCGAATCCATGCCATGAAATGTAGGGAGAATCTGTATCATCCCATTGCGAAAGTGGAACTGACCGGCATTATAAAAAAGTAAAATGCAACCATGGGTGACAGTCCGCTCAGGAAAGAGTAAGTCTTTCATGGGACGATAGGGGAGATCTCCCTCTACAATATCGAAACTCATTGCGTCAAACATCGCACTCGCGCCCTCTTCAAATGACTTTGTGTACTCACTCGGTGTCCTAGATGTGTGACTCGAAGGATGACTCAGGGTGTAACTACCGACAGAGTGCTCAAGAGTAGGAATCGGAACCCAAAATTGTGGTACGCGAGGTGTGTGAGGGCTTTTAGAGTTATACTCAACTATCTGGTTTTCGTGGATTCTGGTTGGATTATTGTGAGGAGTCTGAGTATGTTAAGGATTTTTCATTAAAGACCTTTTTTGAGAGATGAATTTTTATTTTTATTTTTATATTTTTTTATGTTTTTGGATTTTTTGGTTAAAGTTTTAGATTGACTTGATCTAACTGAAGTCTGCCTAATTCCCCGGTAACAGCGCAAAAAACTTGACGCGACCAAAAATGTGTCTAGTATGCGTGATATTTAGGCTTAAGTGCAAGCATGTTGCTCAAGTAATAATCCCATAAGTCAGGTATAGATCCTTAAGGGAAAAAGGACGAACGTAGTTGTGATGATGTTGGAAAGATTAAAAAATCCTAGCTTTGACTCTAAAGAGAAGGAAAAGTTTATTTGAATTACGAAATAACTATAACTACTTGCAAAAGTGAAAATGATTACTAATGAAATTATGATTAAATGAAATGCAATTATTCTATTTAAACGAAAAGTTGATGACAATTTTGACTTAAAATGTGACTATGAAATGAGAGCGATAGGTCGGGGTACAATCCCCCAATCCCTAGTAATTCACTTCGTAGGATACTGGATTCGGAATTGAAACTTTAAATGAACCCGGTCTTTAGTACTCCAAAGTATTACATATATGAGGGATCGTAGCCCGTACAGTATGTAAGAAAAGGACGAATTGAAACTCGGTCTTTAATACTCCTAAGTATTACATATATGAGGGATCCTAGCCCACACAGTATGTAAGCAAAGGAAGAATTAAAGCAGTATCGATTAACCAATACTCGCGTCGCATTCTTAAGCATCCTGGCTGCCTAGGGCAAACGAGATCAAAAGTATTACAACGGTTATACTAGTTATACGACACGATTCACCTAAGATTTTAATTCAAACTTCTATTTCTACTATCATGAATTATATCGGGTGGGGTTCATGCACCCTAACCTTGAAAACTTAGCCAGACATATTAAAACTAGAAGAAAACATGCTTTGAATGAAAGAAAACATTTTAACTAACAACTTAAGATGAAGAAGAATGAAATTACTAACTAATGAATTAACTACTGCAACAATGAAAACAAGAATTAAAATGAATTTAATTGAATTGGAGAACTAGAATCAAAGCTATCTAAACTAGGGTTTCTTTTTGTGTTCTCCTCTAAACTAATTATCATGCTTCTCTAAACGTATTATAAGCCCCCTTAATGTCTGAGAGGTGTTTTGAATTTATACCCTACACAAATTACAAGAGTTGGATGCATACAGAACTCTATCAAGAAGAAGATAGTCCCAAATCTCGAACCCCGAATCGATCCGGTCCAGATATTTTGGATTGGTCCGGGTGACAATCGGATCGATCCGTTTTTCAAATCACCTGGATTGGTCCGGTAAAACTAACTTATGCTGTGAAATTTTGGGGCCGGATCAATCCGTTTTTTGGGAGAACTGGATTGATTCGATAAACGTATTCTTATTCAGAGATATTTGGTCACTCGGATTGGTCCGTTTTTCATATAAGCCGGATTGGTCCGGATTGGCTTCTCAATTTCTCTAATTTTCTCTTCAAAATCTCTTGATTATCTCACATCTTCGGGTCTTCATAACTTCTATTCTAGAACTAGGATTGGGACGCCGTTTCTTCTTACGCGTCCATAACTCGAGATCTTCAACTTTTATTTTGGGTCCTCAACCAGATTTCTGGTGGAAATTATGCTTTTGCACTTTTAATTTGTCCTCTTTCTCTTCTCTTGCTTCTTTTGGTTTCTTTCCTTCTTTAATGCATTAAATACATGTAAAATCAATAAGAAATACACGAAACTCGGGATACTTGTTAAACGAAGCCATTAGCAATGATATGAGATAAACCAACTTGTTTTACATTGTTCGGAGTAATAAAAGCCTCTAAATTACGGGGTAAATTTGGAAGAATTTAAGCCTAATCATTTAGTATTATTGTACATTTCTTATTTTTCGTATAAAAACCCAAAACAAAACAAGAAAAATAGGGTTTTCTTGTAAATTTCAAACGGGGATTCTCTCACCTTTCCCACACTTTTCTCACATTAAAACACCTTTTTACACACACACACACACACACACACATAAGAGAAATCCCGATTGGATTTATGGGATAGACCCCACCCCTCGTTTTGCATAGGAACTACATGGACTTTAATGCATCTATAGGCTATATAGGCGTCTCGGGGTAAAACTCGAGACTCGAGTCCTATTTTTTCAATTTTCTATTTTTCTACTTTCCTAATCCTTTAACTTAATTATCTTAGATTCTCATCTATACATATTTACATATACATACATTTATTCTTAGTAGCATATTATTCCATACATGTTGTCGTTTCGTTATAATGATCAACGCAAGGATAATCGCGTAAATCCCATTTTCTAATATTACTTTTATAAACATTCTACGGATGACTCACTTTATCTATTCCATGATACAAGTCGATGATTCCTACCTCCATTACATATACACATGCACACAAGTCATGGAGAAATATAGGAAATAAAAACAAATCCATAAGAGATCGCAAGGGAGGAATGGGTGCCTAACACCTTCCCATTCCATAACTTAGCCTCTGAACCCTCCTCGAATCATTTTTGGTTTCGTATGTATCAGTATGTCTTTGATGTTGTCCTTCGGGATGGCTCCACCTTCTTTTGTCTATTTTGAGTAAAATAGACTGGCGACTCCATCTTTCTACATTTTTCACCTCACACATCGTCGACGACGGCCGAAGCGCTCCCGAGAGGGATGCGCGGGATCGAGATCCTCTCTCTCTATCTCTCTCTCTGCGAGGATCGGATATGGACACAACTTCTATTTGTTCGGCTTACGTTTTCGGAATGTCGGTATCTCATGTTGAGCTATTTTTGGATCGATGTCGGGCATATCATTGTAGGACCATGCAAACACGTCCATAAATTCTTCCAATATCTCTTTGAATTGCGCACACTCGTGCTGGCTAAGGGTGGACCATATCCTAATCTTCTGTTATTGGGTATTAGAACCGAGATTGATAACAACAGTTCCATCCACATTAATTTGAACACGGTTATGTTGTTTGTTATTAACTTTATTAAGATCAGTTAATAATTTTTCATTTTCAAAGTCGTTATCATCAAGAGTTTGATTTTAATCAAGACAATTAATGTAAGGCACAACAAGATACTCAAAATGCTCGTTTATTTCATTTTTAAGAAAAATGGCATTGAGAACCTCATCAAAGGAAGTCTCGGTTACATTAGTATCAGAAAAAAAAGCAACAATACGTGAATATATATGGTAAATAGTAAGGTTGGGTTAAATCTCAGCGAGTTGGATTGATATAGCATTCCAGTTGAGAAAAGTCTCATCAGCATCCTTAATCAAAATGGATAGGTCCGACGGTGTAACATCTGAATGGATTATACAGAGAGTCAACCCCAGTATCTGTAGTTTGAATGAGTCATTGGAATCACTTTCCTCGAAGACCTTGATGACTGTTATGTCTTTCTCGATGAGAGATTGAACTTTATACTGACAGTCTTTGGCCTAATAATAGTTATCTAAAAAAATATTTCCATTCTTGATTTCATCTTCTTATCAATGTGGTCATACCACGATTCAGGGAAGCCATCAGTCTTTTGGACAAAAGGAAAGAGGATCGTTTATTCGAACTGTGAGGCCAATTCGTGCACGGGACAACCCGTTAAAAAGTTTATGCATGGTTGTTCAATGTTCCAAAGATCTTCACTCATTTCAAAGAGTTGACTAAGGTCAAACGGTGCTCAAAGGCACACGATGACCCTCTAGAGTGAAATGGGTTATCCGTCCTTACTGTAAGGTCGATTCGCACATGGGATAGACCGTTGGAACAGGGATTTAGATCCCTTTATGGATCCAAAGAGATTCACTCTGGTTGGAGAGTTGGCGGGAGTCAAATAGGGATGGGGAGCACCCAATGGCCTCTACATCAGTTTTTGGGGGAAAATTGACCGTTCGTCTAAACTGTATGGTTGCTTCGCACCATTGGAAAGGGGATTTAGGGCCCTTTGGAGATTCAATGAGATTATACTCAAGTGATAAAGTTGAATGGTAGTCAAACGGGTCCCGAAAATGCCAGGTGACCTCCTGATTAGTATTTGAAGTATGACTTAGGGTTTATAGTGAGGGGGAATTGCTAGGGACCTAAGGAGATGCTTAGGGGATCCTAGAATGTGGTGTCTACACTCACGTTTCATATTATTTCACCACTAAAAAAAAATCAAATCTCTATACATTTTAATGCTACCTGGGTGCATAGAATAAACAGAACTATGTGCCTCATCAAGAATATCTCTTTTTAATGTTGTATCGTTAGGAGCACAAATTTGGTTTTTATATTAAGAATCCCACCTTTAACAACAATAAAACCAGTTGTCTCACCTCCTTGGGCTTCCAGTCATTTCTTCTTTAAAAATGTATCTTAGTCTTGCAATTCTTGTATGCATTATGTCAATAAAGGTCTCACTGTAACGTGTACAATTAATGCCCCTATTTTAGTTAAGTTCAGCTCTACTCCCATCAGCCTTAATTCCATAATATTGCCAACTCGTGCACATTGAATACAAGATAATATCCCCGATGATTTTTTACTTAGAGCATCTGCAACAACATTGTCCTTCCCGAGATGATAGTGAATGCTACAAGCGTAGTCTGTAATTAACTCTATTCGACGTATTTGTATCAAATTCAAGTCTCTTTGTGTAAATAAATACTTTAAACTTTAATGGTCCATAAAACTTTTACACGTCTCTCCACATAAATAATGTCTTCACAATTTCAAAGCAAAAATAATACAAGTTCTAAATTGTGTGTAGGATAATTGCATTCATGCATCTTTAACTGTCTAGACGCATGTAAAATTATATTTCCATATTGCATGAAAACATAACCCAGTCCCTGATGTGAAGAGTTATTATAAATTACAAAACCTTCTCCATTGGATTGAATAATGAGAACTAGAGTTGATACTACCTTACCTTTCAACTCTTCAAAGTTGTGCTGACATTCCTCACTCCACAAAAATTTCACCTCATTTCGGGTTAATTTAGTCCACGGTAAAGCTATAGATGAAAACTCCTTTATGAATCTTTTATAATATCCGGCCAACCCTAGGAAACTTTTTCTTTCCATTGCATTACTTGCCCCTTCCCATCGCATAATTTTCTCTACCTTCTTAGGGTCAACATAAATTATATCTACCTTCTTATGGTCAACATAAATTCCATCTCCCTAAATAACATGCCCCATAAATACTACCTGATTTAATCAAAACTCACGTTCGCTAAACTTAGCAAAAAATTGAACTTAGAGAACAATTGACTATCTGCCAAGACTTTCAATACAACTCTTAGAGAACAATTGACTATCTGTAGCCTTATCCTCTCTCTTCCTCCTCCTTTGGCACCTTTTGAATGTATCGCCCAAGAATTTCCTCATCGATGTCTCATCTATTAGTTTGAGAGGCTTTGTCTCTTTGTCTCTCTCGAGGATAGGGACCCTGAACCCAATACAATTATCATTGCCAACTATAAATATGGTAGTAAAGTAAGGTAATGGAGGTCATAGGAAGACGTAGCCATCTGATACAACACAAGATTGGGGAGACTAATATGAGTGATCTACCCAATAAGCATGTAGCGGGAGAAGGCATGATTTACAATGAGTCCTACTTGTATGATGTGAGAAATATTCAGTTGACCCTAATACGGTGGAGTAGGCAATGAATGTCGAGCATAAGGCTCACCTTGAAGGTGTTAGATGCCCATCTCTCTCCTAGAGCTAGACATTTGACCAATGTAGCAGTAGCTACTCTGGGCTCAAAATTAGGGATTGGGTAGTCATAAGCCTCGGTGTTGGACACCATAAATATGTGACTCACATGTAAGGATAAAGTGATAGGGATGTGTCTCCCTCTGACAAATGCGTCATAGGTGTTTTTTGACTTGCATACCAAAGTAGCACAAGAGAGGCGCACAAGGTCCTGATTAATCACCCCTCGTCTAAAAGTTGGTCCTTCCTTTCAAATCTTCTTAAATAATCACAAACGACATTACAGAAGCCATCCAACTTTAACTCTCGATCCACAAGGACCAACCGAATCTCCAAAAAATGAGCCCGATCAATAATAACCAATGTGATAAAAAAAATGCAAAACACCACTAATGGCATGAAAATCAATGTAGAATTGAGAAATGGGTCAAAATATGAATGGGGGTACAAAGTGTGAAAATGGGTCCACTAGAGCCGGTAATAGAAGCCCACATTTGGGAAACTGCTCATTGTTACCCATGAAATGATATACCGGGCCTGATATAAAATCAATGTGGGTGAAATATGGTCTGGTGAGCATAAGAAACGGGTTGATTTGGGCTACAAGTTATTTTAATAAGAGCCCACCATCATGTCTTGCAAAACAGAACATAAAACAGACTTATCTAAACGGCGCATTTTTAGGTCTCTCTTCTTCTTCTTTAAATCCTCTCTCTCTCTCTCTATATATATATATATATAAATATATATATATATATATATATATATATATATATATATATAGAGAGAGAGAGAGAGAGAGAGGCAGGCTCCTGTGCACACTAAGTTTGTACACTAAGTTTGCACATTACCTTTTATATATAGTAAAAAAAATATTTTTGAGTTGATTTTTTTTGTGTGATATTTAAACATTTCAAGGAACCCGTATAAAAAAAATCAGCTCAAAAAAACCTTTTTTGCTATTTTTAAAAAATCGGTCAAACTTTCGCAGTTTTTAAGCCCTTTAAAAACTGTGAAAGTTTGACCGATTTTTTAAAAATAGCAAAAATAGTTTTTTTTAGCTAATTTTTTTTATTTGAGTCCGTTGAAATGTTAAAATATCACATAAAAAAAATTGGTGTGCGCCAGCACTAAGTTTGCACACTTTTAAAAGGTAATGTGCAAACTTAGTGTGCAAACTTAGTGTGCACAGGAGCCTGCCTCTATATATATATATATATATATATATATATATATATATATATATATATATATATATATATGGACTTCATTTAAACTCTATCTTCCTCTTCAACTCAAATCAACAAACTATAGATTGAAGTTTGGCGTGAGGGCATGCTATTGAGCATGATTGGTGAAATAATGTGTCACAGATAGCATGAAAATCCCTTTTAGGCATTTTGGCAAACACCTTTGTGGGAAAAGTGTGAAAATGGGGGTAGGGAGACATTTGAATCAACAAACAACTCTCAAACATCAACAACAATAATGATATAACAAAATTATATGACATTGAAGTGAATAGTACTAAAATTCATGAATTTGAAAACCATATATTTTTATTGAAACAAAACTAGCATCAGACCCTAGCTTTTGAACAAATACCCCAATTAAGCCATTAAAAACCCAGTGTAAATAATTAAAAGCCTAATTTATAATGTAAAAGTCTGTTTAAAGAGAAGGATTTAGGGTGGAAATTGATATTAGGGAACTAAGGTTTGAGAGGCAAAATTTACGGTTGAGAGAGAAAGAAGAAAGAAGAAAAAAATGAATTGCCTTGTATTTTAAAAGGCTAAATTTCACAAGTCATCAGGACCTGAATCGATTTGAATTTGGGCCGAATAAATTTGGCCTCTAATGCTTGCCCATGAAAGTGAAAAAAATAGCTTTTTATAAGGGATATTATATGACTAAAGAATTACTTAAACCACAGGGCAGCCAGGATTTTGAGTCACACAAAATAATAGGCTCGGGTTTATCCTATCCGACCCCGTAAATGGGGTTTTCCCTCTCGAAGTTTGGCAAAAAATCCTCAAATATCAAAAGAACATAAATGTGGGGATAAACATACCCACAATCAACCAAATTAATTGAGTAATTCTCATGGACCCACCCGATATTTTGTAAATCGAGCTCTAAATCCAAAGATGTGATGCCCACCACCGCGATGAGCATTTGAGGGTAGGGATTGCGGTCAACGATTTTATGAGGTAAAAACTTCACTAGTGGGGATATGGATCATACACTGGCACAATCAAGGAATCTTTGATAATGACCTCAGACAAATTAATGTCGACCTTAAACTCCCCTTCAATGAAAATTGATAGCTCCTCCAAATTTTAGATTTTTTGTCTAATCGAGTTGTCGAGACGATCATGGACATTTTTTACCAATGGGTGTTAATGGTAGGTGTTTTATGATTAGGCATAAATTCTTCGTATTCATTCCCCATAATTTTGAGGCTTTTATCACCCCATGCGGTTGAATTGAAGTGGATTTATCTCATATCTTTGATACTGACATCTTCTAACAAATACACCGAGTTTTGTGTATTTCTCTTATATTTTTCAGGCATTTCAAGCACGCAAAAAAAAAGAAACCAAAATAAAGATCGAAAAGAAAAGATGAAAAGTCAAGGTTAGTAACGTAATTGTACAATTATAATTAGGATGCGGACCAAAGAGAAGTCTAAGACCTCGATTTCATGAGCACATAGGAAGAAACAGCATCCAAATCCGAGCCCCGGTTGAGAAGATATGAAGATATGAAAATGAGAAGAATTTAATGAAGAAAAGATAGATTTTTCAAGGTCCGAACTAGTTTGGGTCTTAACCGAACGGCTTTGCTGTTGATCACAGATTTGGCCTTTATATTGGAATTATGAACTAGTTCACCCATTTATAAGGGCCATATCGAATCGCTTCGCTAGCATCTGAGTGAATTATTTTTTCCCACTTAAAAAAATTGAGTTGTACAAGATTAAAACTCTTGGAAAAACGTGGTGTTATTATTCAGTTAGTATTGTAGATATCTTTTAGCTAGTATTTACCTTAAAATTAGAGAAAGGAGAAGGCAAGAACCCTAGATTCAATTCTTGCACTAAAGTTATACGCTTTTGGATCAATTTGTAAGGATTTTAATATCAAGTCTATGCTCTCTATCTTGTTCTTGCATGTTCTTCATCTTTGCATGTTTTTATTTATTTTTCTGGGATTCTAAGACTTCCATTCATGTTTATTAATAGTTTCATCATGATTCCCATTAAATTTTTTATTATGTCCCACATAGCTATCTCTGGCTAAGTTTTTAGTGAGTTGGTGTACATGAACCCAACCTAGGTATTACGAATGAATTTAAAGGTTAATAAAATGTAATTAACAATTCAAAGGTTTGAACTTTATCAAAATAAAGGTTGTGGATCTTTTAATTCCATTTGCCCTAAGTAACCGGAATGTTTAAGGGTGCAATTGGCGTTTTGATAATTTATCATCCTCGTCAAATACAATTTTTGATTTGATATTGTGAGGAGTAAAATCTGCATAGGTCGAATGCTTAGAAAGTATTTGATGTTTCTTTGAATTGAGAATTAGGTTTTTGAAGTTTTTATGTTCTACGTAATCACTGACGGTTCGGGGGAGTTTACCCTAACTCCATTTTCCTATATTCATTTAAAACTCGTTTTGTTATTCTTGTATATGTAATATTTTTACTAACTTAATTAAATTGAATTGGTTAATAGGAAAGTCATAAATCATCATATTTTCCTTCTTTCTCTCAGTCAATCGTAGGGTTAATCGTTCTTCCTATTTGTCATTACGTTTTGCGTCCTATTCATTGAGTTCGACACCCAATTTATCGGATTATTACATGAGTGACTGGCTTGAACTTGAGTCGTAAACACACGCGTTAGAGACACATTATTTAAGTCGCGTCAAGTTTTTAGTGCCGTTGACTGTAATTCTTAAAAAAAAAGCCAAAAAAATCATAAAGTCAAAATCAGAAAAACAAAAGGCCGAAAAAAATAATAAGAAAATACCTCAAGTTCTTATAAGCAAAATCCTCAGCCAACTCCTCAATTTACTCCAACACGAATTCACGAAATCTTATAGTTAAGTACGATATTGATAATCCACACACCCCTAATGCTCCTCAGTTTTGGGTTCCACCTCCTAAACTGCCTAATTCCATCACGAGTCACATTTCTAGGATATCAAGGGAGAGTATTGAATCCCTAATATAGGGTAAGACGTCATATTACGCTAGTCTTGGTACGGATGAGGGTGTGTTGCTGTATCGCCCCATAAGAGACCTCTTATATCCCGAGTGAATCGTCACTCTGGGATGCATTATATTCCCATATAATGCAAGGAAATTCCATTTTCGTAATGGGATAATTCAGATTCTTCCCACATTCCATGGTCTGGAGTCAGAAAAGGCATACCTCTACATCTGCGAGTTCGAAGATGCATGTGAAATTATTAGTGATCAACGTGTTCTCAAGACGTCATTTGCCTCAAGATATTCCCCTTCTCCTTGAAGGATAAGGCCAAGACTTATTTATGGTCTTTGTCACCGAACTCAATTGGATCGTGGAGAGATATACAAACCAAGTTTCTCCTGAAATTCTTTCCTCAACATAAAACCAATTCCATCAAAGCTCAAATTCAAATGTTTAAAAAAAATGACAATGAGTCTTTCGATAAATGTTGGGAGCAGTTTAACAAGTTACTTAATATGTGCCCACACCATAGATTTGAGAAGTGGAGACTTATCTCCTTCATTCATAACGGGCTAAACTTAAGTTCCAAACAACTTGTAGAAACTATGTCCCAAGGGCAATTTATAGCGTTATATGAGGACGATGTTGAGGCTCACCTTAAGTATGTCGCTGAGACTAGTCAAGTGTGGGACACATCTATCCAAGCACCCGAGCTCGACACACGTCCATAACTCCTTCTACGTTCAAACTCTATCAATTGGACAAAGAAGCCGAGTCGAAACTTCAAATCAACCAACTTGTTAACATATTGGAAGGCGTAGTCGAGTCAAGACGAAGAGAAACATCCCAATCTTCTCGAGCAATGAAAGAGAAGGTTTGTTCAATTTGTTAGGAGGGACATTTAACAAAGGAATACCAGACCATACCCGCCAACAAAGTCATGCTCCAAGAGAAAGTTGAAGCGGTAGGGGTGTTTAAGGGTAATTTTAATTCCCCTCATGGGAAATCTCACAACCCTTCGTGGAAGAACCATCCTGGTTTTAGTTATGGGCAACAACATTCTGGATTGAATCCTAATCCATATGTTACCCCTAATCCACTACCATTTTCGCATTTCCAACAAGCCCCACACATGCAGGAATCACCTCATATGCCTTATGTCACCCCACCATGGCGAAATCTCAAGGATACATGCAACCAATTTATGCAAGATGAATCGGCAACCAATGCTCAAAATGCCCGATTGTTTGCCTAAATAAATGAAAACATTTCTAAATTATAATCTTCCTTAAATATCCAAGAGAGAGGAAAGTTTTTGACGCAAGGTTAACCTAGTGTTAGCTCTACATCCGATGATCATAAAGAGCAATGTCAAGACATTACCACTCTACGTAGTGGGAAAGTTGTTGATTTATCACCTTCCCCACATAACGAACCTAAAGACAAGGAGATTTCACCCGACACGAAAGAGGCCAAACCCCCTTGAATGAGAGTGGCAATGAGGACACTGCTAGGCCTTAGGTTAGAGTGAAACTGCCCACTGCTACACCTTTCTTTCAACAGTTACTTCCTCCTCCTAAAGGGGCCTCCCGTGAAGATGTGCTAGATGTACTTAAGCGAGTCAAGCTGAATTTACCTTTCTCGAGGCAATAAAGAAAATTCTCGCCTATGCTAAATTCCTTAAGGATTTGTTGACAGTGAAACATAGACTAAAGGTTAAAAAGAACATTTTCCTAGCACAAAATGTGAGCTCAATCCTATTAAATGACCTCCCACCAAAGTTTAAATATCCGGGTGCACCGACCATTTCGTGCATCATTGGAGAGAACCACATCGAGAAAGCCTTACTAGATTTATGGTCGAGTGTTAACATTCTCCCTTACTCCACCTATAGGCAATTAGATTTGGGGGACCTCAAGCCCATTAATATCACTCTCCAACTCACAGAATGTACCATGAATATACCTAGAGGAATTGTACAGGACGTGATAGTCCAAGTGGACACTTTCTACTACCTGGTAGATTCTATCATTTGGGACACGGAGCCCTCAATACACTCAAGTAATCATGATTCTGTCATGCTTAGCCGCTCATTTTTAGCTACGGCCAAATGCTTAGCCCTTACCATTTATCGACCAAATGCTAGAGGGAGTAGCGAGACACCTATTTAATTGCTTTCTTGACGGTTATTTCGGATATAACCAATAAGTGGTAGATGTGCTTGATCAAGGGAAGACGACGTTCGCATGTCCTTTTGGAACATTTTCCCACAAATACATTCCCTTTGGATTATGTAATGCACCCACGACCTTTCAAAAGTGCATGCTTAGTATTTTTAGCGACATGGTCGAAAGGGGCCTTAAGGTTTTCATCGATGACTTTTGTGTCTTCGGCCCCTCTTTTGACCTTTGCCTTGCTAATCTTGAAAAAGTGCTAGCTCAAGTTGTGGAAAATAACTTGGTACTAAATTGGTAGAAGTGTCATTTTATGGTTATCGAAGGAATAGTTCTAGGCCACATAGCATCGTCCAAAGGTATTGAGGTGGATGGAATCGCCAATCTTCCCCCTCCTAAGTCACTAAAGGATGTTCACTCTTTCTTAGGCCACACGGGTTTCTATCGGAGGTTTATTAAGGACTTTAGCACCATCTCTAGGCCCTTAAGTAACCTACTTATGAAATATGCCCCCTTCGAGTGGAATGAAGCATGACAAAGTGCTTTTGAAAAATTTAAAGGCATGCTCATGTCTTCTCTTATTATGCAATCTTTGTATTAGTCCCTTCCATTTGAGCTCATGTGTGATGCGAGTGATTACGCTACAGAGATTGTTTTGGGCCAAAGAAAGGATAAGAAGGCTCACGTCATCTACTATGCTCGCCGAACATTAATCGAACCACAACTTAATTACTCCACCACAGAGAAAGAATTGCCAGCCGTAGTTTTTGCCCTAAACAAATTCCGCTTTTATCTCATTGGTTCGCCTATTGTATGATTTATTAACCACGCGGCTCTTAAGTATCTCCTTTCCAAAAAGGATATTAAACCGCGCCTCATAAGGTGGATCCCACTCCTACAAAAGTTCAATCTCTCCATATAAGACAAGAAAGGATTAGAAAATATCATAGCTAACCATTTATCCCGGCTTTCGTCTGACGTGCCTAGTGATTCCATACCAATGGACGAATATTTTCCGAATGAGCAATTATTTTCCACCTCTTCTCTCCCCTAGTTTACAGATATAGTGAACTTCCTTGTCACGATGTTCGTTCCCTCCGATTGGACATCGCAAGAGAGAAAGAAGTTTCTAACTTGGCGTGCATGTTCTTCTATGATGATCCTTATTTGTTTAAATATTGCGCAAACCAAATCATCTGAAGATGTTTACCGGATGACGAGATACCTAGCGTCATTAATTTTTGTCATACAAAAGCTTGTGAAGGCCATTTTTTGACGAATAAGACAGTCGCTAAGATTCTTCAAAGCGGTCTCTATTGGCGCATAATTTTTTGGGATATTAATGCTTATTGCAAATATTTTGATAGATGTCAAAGGGTAGGAGCCATTACTCGACGAAAAATGATGCCGTTAACCCCTATACTCGTCATTGAGATATTTGATTATTGGGGAATTGACTTTATGGGTCCCTTTCCTCCCTCCCTTGGCTTTTTATGCATCCTTGTCGCAGTTGATTATGCGTCAAAGTGGGTTGAGGTAAAAGTTATAAAGACAAATGACAACAAGGTGGTGATAAAGTTCTTATAAGAACACATATTTTCTCGCTTCGAAACTCTGAAGGTAATCATTAGCGATAACGACAAACACTTTTACAATAAGTAGTTTGAAAAACTCATGAGAAAGTATGGGGTCGTTCACAAGGTTGGGACGACTTATCACCCCCAAACAAACGGGAAAGCCGAGTTAGCAAATCGTGAGATTAATCACATTCTAGAAAGGACCATCGATCCTAATCGGAAGGATTGGTCTCTCCATTTGAATGATGTGCTACGGACTTATTGAACCGTGTATAAGAAACCCTCAGGATGTCCCCTTTTCACTTTGTGTATGTCAAGCCTAGCCATCTCCCCGTAGATCTAGAGCACAAGGCATATTGGGCAATCAAAAGGTTGAATTACAACATAGATCAAGTCGGTGAAGCATGCAAGCTTCAATTGAATGAGTGTGAAAAAATATGCAACGATACGTATGAAAGTACCAAACTATCCAAAAAAAGAATGAGACTCGCACATGAGTGAATTATCCGTCGAAAGAAGTTTCATTCAGGTCAAAATGTGCTTGAGAGTGCTACAGCGAAATAAATGCGACTTATCAAATAAATAAATTTTAATTGAGTGCCAATCAAACCAGTTTTAATGAAACCCAAGTTTTAATTCAATCCTAACACATCCATCTAAGTAATATGAAATAATAAAGTAATAAGCATGTAAAGGAAACCAAATAACAGGAAAAATCCCCCACAGGGGAAAAACCTTTTATTTCTATAACTTCAAAAATTTTACAAGACCATTGACTTACATAAAACTTCCCTCAAGTGTAACGCACGGTGCCTTCGTCAAACCTTCAAAGCGTCCGCTAGAAATCCTGCAGTGGTTCACGTGCAGCTATACCACAAGGACACGTGGTCTGATCAACCCGGGAATACCCGCAAGCACTCCCTATAACATTCAGTCAAAAAGTTTTATAGAGACTCCCTCTGCATTGGAACGCAGCCCTCTGGTTGTAGAGATATCCCCACAAAGTATGAACAATAGCAAAGTTCAAAGTTAACCTTACGGAGACTGTTTGTTGAAGAAACTTGATTATTCGGATCCATCTTGATGTGAATGTGATCTTGATCTTCTTCGACGGTGTAGAGGTATATGACATATAGATTGATAACGAAAAAAAATATCCTTGAAGGACCCCCAATTTTAAAATTTTCAAATATATTTCCTACACGTGCGGAAGAGAGATGGTTCAACTAAACAACTACATAAACTAAAATTAATCTCTTCCCAAATTAAAACTAAAGTAAAACAAATTTTAATTTTCTCAAAATTAAAATTATACTGAAAATCAAATTTGTGAATTTTTACTTTAAGCCCAAAAATTCAATTTAACCCAAGTCCTAGAAATTTGCCTAATAATTAATTAATACAATTTTGCAAATTAGGCCAAACTAAGTTTTAACAAATAAAAATAATGACTTGAATTAAATTAATATTTACCCAAATTAAATTTGCACCAAATTAAATACACCCATTTTATCTTTTTACCTAAGCATGCATCTATTGTGATTTGCAAAAGATAAAATAAATAAACAACCACTACGCCGCGATGTACGAGGAAAAACCCACAACGGGAAAAAACCTCGAACGGCCCTAGCCTTAAATCCACTAAGTATGGTTTTATGATTACAAGACAGATGACTTGCACAACTCGACTTGACTCCCTCCAAGCCCCTGACTCGTCTTCTTGTAACTAGCCCCACCTAGCCGACAATCCTGGAGTTCACCGGAACCTTAGAATCCACCAATGAGTCCTTTGGAACAACCGTCAACCCACACCCGAAGCCTTTCTCCGAGTGGGAACACCGCAGCAACAAACACGTCTTCTTCTTTGTGGGATGTAGAAGTAAACCCAAACAACTCTTCAAACAGTAGAGTAAAACCCGGTGCCAAACAAACTCTAAGCAATATATATATATATATATATATATATATATATATATATATATATATGGACTTGGATAAACTAAAATGGGTGTAAACAAAAGTATTTAAGAATTTTCTTGAAAAACAAAACACTCAAAACTTGAACCTTTTCATGGAGGAATTGAACTCTCAAAAACTCTCTCTTGGAGATTATAGAATATGAAAAAGTTGGTTTGAAAAGGTTGGTTCCCTCACTTAGTAATTCTGTCAAAAAGTAGAGGGGAAAAGTAGTGGGAACATGGAGAAAACTGCCAAAATATTGTTCCCGCCAAACTCGTTCGAACGACTTTACTAACGATGTTCCAGTGAGAAAAAGGAAATCTCATTTGAAAAACCTGGGAATCTCGTTTGAACGAGATTCCAGTTCGTTTGAACAACATGTCAGAAAATGCAATATTCTTTGTAAGCCCAAAACTTTTTATGAAAAGTTCTAAAAAAATATTTTCTGAGTAAAACAAAGTCGTTATACCTATTTAAAAAAATTTATAAAATACGCCAAATAAATTTCCAAGATCCTATATATTTATAAAATGCATTCATACCTTAGGAGCATTGGAACCAATGTTGTTGACGTGGAAATGAGGCACAATAAATCCGGCATATGATGAAGCTTTATAATCTTGGCCGCTACGTCTTCAACTAATACATCATAGGCTTAGATGGATACACTTGAACACTATCCTATGACTCAAATGTTTTTTTCCGTAATTGACCCAACACTACATTAAGACTCAATTGGAGAATTGTGTCCTTACAAATCTCCCCCTTTGGCTATTCCGGGACAAAAACCAAACAAAAATCCTAAAGGGCCATCAAGCTCTACTAGACTTAAAAAAAATGTCCCACCCAAATTAAAAATTACAAAGCTTGACTCAAAATCCAAGGATCAATATCTTTGCCGATGAAAGTTTCCATTTAGAAGAATTCTTGGACACTTAAGCAAACTATCAAACGCATGGGGAATAAGAATATTAAATGCATATAAAATAAATACTCCCCCTAAATTAATTCTCCTCTTTATCAAATAAATGACCTACTTAGAAAGACGTCTCCCCCTAAGATAAATCTCTCAAACTAAGATACGATTACAGTAGGGTTATATACCATTTCTCCCCTTATCATTCTCCCCCTTTTTGTTCAGGAATAGACAGAGGATAAAAACTAATTTAAACACAATGAAGCTTAGATAGATAAGATCATGAAAGCATATGGGCAACAAAATTATAACTAATCCATACAAAAATAACGGATACCAACGAAGATGCAAAAAAAATGATACCAACATTGATACTAAGCATGTGATATCAACAATAATATGCAACACGATAGATACCAATTATGAATTAGAAGCATAGATGGACTAGAAAGTGAGGCAAAGAAAAATACCATATATATGTATACGTAATGAATATCACTAACGCACACGCACATATATATATAGGAATAGACACCACACATGACACAAAATACAATAAACTTTTCACACTCATATGGAAAAAATGTGTCATATGGAAATGGAAGTGTAGGGGTGTGAACTAGTAACAATTAAATTTAGACCCAATCACTTAAAACATATTCACGGAGTTATCATTTTACTGCAAACTTTATAACATTTGATTATAATCTCATGTGACAATATAAACTGAACTCAATGAACAAACATACACAATATATACAAGCCTAGAATTTGATGATTCTACAAACCAATAGAGTCGTGAGATTGAAAGTACAACTAGGATAAACGGACATTGTGCAAACCGTTGATATACCATCCAAACTCCCTCAATTTAAACATATTCTTTTAATCTTTTGAATGAATAAATCAACTAAACAAAATAGGCCTTGAAAAATATTTTCTTTTAATGCCATTATTCTTTTAGGCCTTTGGACCACGTATTTCTTTTAGGTCCAAGCAAACGGTGGCTTACTCGCAAAAGATGATATTTCCTTTCGGAGCCATTTTCCATATATATATATATAGAGAGAGAGAGAGAGAGAGAGAGAGAGAGAGAGAGATTCAGGCTCTTTAACATACCTCCTAGCAACATACCCTTTTTTTAAAATAGTAAAAAAATTAATTTTGAACTGATATTTTTTATATGGGTTCATGATATTTCAATGTGCCCCTATAAAAAAAATCAATTGAAAATAATGACTTTGTTATTTTTAAAAAATATGTCAAAAAACTGTCAGTTTTTACCCTTTAAAACTGACAGTTTTTTTACCTATTTTTTAAAAATATCAAACACATTATTTTCAATTGATTTTTTTATAGGAGCACATTGAAATATCATGAACCCATATAAAAAATATTAACTCAAAATTATTTTTTTTACTATTTTAAAAAAATAGATATGTTCGTAGGTATGTTTAATGAGGTATGTTGGAGAGCCTAACTCTCTCTCTCTCTCTCTCTCTCTCTCTCTCTCTATATATATATATATATATATATATATATATATATATATATATATATAATCTTTTATCGCTCAATTCTCGCGTGCAACGGATTTTAACATGCACTAGTCCTTCTAGGTCACATAGCATGTAGATGACTAGATTGGGAGGAGAACACCTAACAAAGCTCAAATATACATGTGAAGTTATAATTTCAAGTGAGCTCGTGCATGTGTGAATTGAGGCATATAAAAATAGAATTCATTATAGAAACAAAAAATCCAACTACTCCATATAAGCATGGTAAAGAACATTTTAAGGATTGACAATCTAAATCAAAAGTTGTAGCCACTTGGAAGCAAAAAAGGAGGGATTCAAACATAAGAATATGCCACGTAAGTGTGTCAAACTAAAATACAAAAAAAATCTTTTTGAGTTTTAAAAATTTTTAAACCAATCAAACAAAAATATTTACTCCAAAAGACAAACAAAAATCATTTGTATTTTTCATTAAGCCTAAATTACTAAAAGGTGAAACACAAATGATAAACACAAATCTTTTTGTATTTTTCATTTAATGCAAACTAAAATAAAAGAACTATAATACAAAAGATAAACAACAATCATAATTATAGCATGTGATAAAGCATGAAGTATAGACTAGAACAATGATTAAGAATCATACAATTAGCATGATAATTTATCATTAAGTACAAAAGCTAAAGTATGCAAACAACTAACACATTCAACCTTTAGATTTTGCAAGGGAGGAAGCATGTGAAAGTAAATGAGAATCAAAAATACTATCTTGTAAAGCTACCAAGTCGGATCTCCCAACCCAAACTAATGACGAATGGCGATCTCGGGATATTGGAATCTTGGTTACCTCGATTGCCTTACGTAGGGATTTTCTAGGACCTCGTTTAAGATCAAAACAAAATTTCTTAAGATGACCTTTTGGACCACAATGTGAGCACCTAAAGACTCGACGAAAAGACATACCTAAGGAATGATCTATAACATTGTTCCTAGAGGATTCTCCTAAAACATTGGTTTTGGCTTTATGAGTGGACTCATTACAAGTATCGAAGCCTAAACCGCAAGTGTCATTTTTAATTTGGACAGTTCCTAATATTTTATCTAATTTCTTCGAACGACACTCCAAATAAAATTTGACTTTACTGGAGTCTTTTAATTTCTTTTCTAATTCTAAAATGTTAGACTATAATAAAACATTCCACTCTTCAAATGAAAGAAGCTCCTTTTTCAAGGATTTCATTAAACCTTTAAGGCTATCACTCTCGCCTTTTACATATTCATGATTCTCACAAATAGCTCTCTCACGTGTCCTAAGGTCTTCCACTAAAACACTCTCATTAATGACCTCGACACGCTCTTTCAAACTAGATTCTAACTTCAAATTTGTTCTTTTTAATTTAATAGATTCTTCATACAATTCTTGAAAAGCAATTTGAAGTTCACTTACATCAACCTCCTCATCACTTTCACTCTCTCTTTCTTCTCCACTCTCACTACCATCATCTCTTTGGGATTCATAAACAATGGCCTTGGAAGTGTCATGTGTTGAAATTTTATCAATAAAGGAGAGCTCACTTTCACTCACATGACTTGCCATAAAAGCCACAAAGTTGGGTTTAGTGGGGGGAATCGAGTCCCTCTTTCTGATCACTATCACTAAGGGTTTCATTATAAGAAATTGGTTGCTTACCCTCTCTCCTTTGTTTAGTGAGGCACTCAAAAGCCCTATGGCCATACCCTTCACAACCATAACACCTATTTGACTCGTTCCTATTTAAATTTTCATTGAAAGTTTTAGGGATCTTTTCGGCTTTGTCATGCTTAGAATTTTCAAATTTCTTAAAATCTTTTTTAAATTTATCTGTGTTAAATTTAAGAAATTTATGAAACTTCTTAGCAAACATATCCATATCTTTCGAGTCACTCTCACTTTCACTCTCTACTACTTATTTTTCCTCCTTTCGGGCTTTCAAAGCAACGTCCTTATCTATTTTCTTTTTAGTTTTATAGGGAAACATGTCTGGATCATAGGTTTGTAAATCACCTACGAGCTCTTCTAATTTTGTAGAGGCTAAAGTGGGTAAAGAATTTAACACGATCCCCTTAGGAATAAATCTATCGGGTAGGGACCTTAAAAAATTTTTTACTACTCGGTTGTCGGGTATTTTCTCTCCCAAATTGAAAGATGAATTAACTATATCTGAAAGTCTAGCATAGAATTCATCAAATCTTTCTTTTTCATTCATTTTGATGGTTTTAAATTGAGTGGTGAGGTTTTGGAGTTTAGAAGCTTTTACGACACTAGTTCCTTCATGAGTGAGTTGTAAAATATCTCAAGCTTCTTTAGCGATTTCACACGTCATAATGCATCGAAATTCATCCGGTTTGATCGCGTTAAACAAGGCATTTAAATCACGGGAATTAAAATTTGCAAGTTTAAATTCATTCTCACTCCATCTATCTGTGGGTTTGGGAACACGTTCATTTTCAACTAAACATGTAGGTGGGGACCAGCCGTTAACCATTAACAACCAAACCCTCTCATATAGAGACCTAAGTGCCGACTTCATACGCGCTTTCCAATACGCGTAGTTGGAACCATCGAAAATAAGAAAATTTGAAAATGGGGAAAATTCCATTTTTAGACAAAAATGTTTGAAAGGACATTAACGCAATAAAATAGTGCTCCGGCTCTGATACCAATTGAAGGACCCCCCATTTTAAAATTTTCAAATATATTTCCTACACATGCGGAAGAGAGATGGTTTAACTAAACAACTACATAAACTAAAATTAATCTCTTCACAAATTAAAACTAAAGTGAAACAAATTTTAATTTTCTCAAAATTAAAATTATAATAAAAATCAAATTTGTGAATTTTTACTTTAAGCCCAAAAATTCAATTTAACCCAAGTCCTAGAAATTTGCCTAACAATTAATTAATACAATTTTGCAAATTAGGCCAAACTAAGTTTTAACAAATAAAAATAATGACTTGAATTAAATTAATATTTACCCAAATTAAATATGCACCAAATTAAACATACCAATTTTATCTTTTTACCTAAGCAGGCATCTATTGTGATTTGCAAAAGATAAAATAAATAAACAACCACTACATCGCGATGTACGAGGAAAAACCCACAACGGGATAAAACCTCAGACGGCCCTAGCCTTAAATCCACTAAGTATGGTTTTATGATTACAAGACAGATGACTTACACAACTCCACTTGACTCCGTCCAACCCCCTGACACGTCTTCTTGTAACTACCTCCGCCTAGCCGATAATCCCGGAGTCCACCGGAACCTTGGAATCCACCAATGAGGCCTTTGGAACAACCGTCAACCCATACCCGAAGCCTTTCTCTGAGTGGGAACGTCGCAGCAACAAACACGTCTTCTTCTTTATGGGATGTAGAAGTAAACCCAAAAAACTCTTGTAGATTGTAGAATATGAAAAAGTTGGTTCGAAAAGGTTGGTTCCCGTACTTAGTAATTTTGCCAAAAAGTAGAGGGAAAAAAGTAGTGGAAACATGGAGAAAACTTCCAAAAAACTATTCCCGCTAAACTCGTTCGAACGAATTTTTCGTTCGAACAACTTTACTAATGATGTTCCAGTGAGAAAAAGGAAATATCATTAGAAGTCTCGTTCTAATGACCTGTGAATCTCGTTTGAACAAGATTTCAGTTCGTTCGAATGACATGTCAGAAAATGCAATATTCTTTGTAAGCCCAAAACTTTTTATGAAAGGTTCTAAAAAAATATTTTCTGAGTAAAACAAAGTCGTTAAAACTATTTAAAAAAAATTATAAAATACACCCAATAAATTTCCAATCTCCTATATATATATATATATATATATATATAAAATGCATTCATACCTCGGGAGCATTGGAATCAATGTTATTGACATAGAAATGAGGCACAATAAACCCGGCATATGATGAAGCTTTATAATCTTGGCCGCTACGTCTTCAACTAACACGTCATCGGCTTGGATGGATACACTTGAACACTATCCTATGACTCAAATATTTTTGTCCGGAATTGAGCCAACACTAGATTAAGACTCAATCGAAGACTTGTGTCCTTACAGTCCTTACAAATCTCCCCCTATGTCTATGCCGGTACAAAATAAAAATATCTGAATTATCAATCAAAATATGACCTATACAAATCTACACTCCCCTGAACCCAAAATTGAAAAGGTAAATGACAAGTCTTCAAACTTTTTCAATCTTCAACGAACTTGAAATCTCAAAGATTTTCTCATCAGGGTGTGCAATACAGTAATCATCATATCTACACACATGAGACAATGCAAAAACCATATGACGTAATGAGTTTGAAATGATATCAAGGATAATCAAATTAAAGCTTAATCAAATCTCCCCCATACTAAAAACTCTCCCATGAAATCGTAATTCGTTCTCCTCCTTTTTATTTGTCCAAAATAGACAAGGAAAAGAATAAATCAAAACAATGCAAATCAGGGGTCACGGGAAATAAACAAACAAAATATTTTTTTTATTTTTCCAATTTTTAATACAAAGATGCAAAAATGATGTTACAAAAATCACACACCATGAATTTACACTAAGATAACCAAATCGGGGATATGGAATGAATGTGTGTGAACAAATTCAATAGGTAATATAACTCAATCAAGAATATGTGCACGATGCATACATGTACTCCTATCGAATGAACATCAAAAGCATCCTTAGGTGTAAAGTTGTTAAATTTATATGATATCGACCAAATCAAAGTCAACATGATTTTCACACCAATAACGTCCAAAATGATTTCATGCTTTTTCAAGATTTGTTAAGGACGTACAAAGCCGTTTTAATTATCCAACCAAACTCCCTTATATATATTTTCTTTTCGAGGTGATCTAAATTCTCAAACATTGGAGAATTGGTGAATAAACCTAATGGCCCATTATTGGCATATATTTCTTTTTATTGCCATTCAATATTTTTGGGTTCTTTTAAACCTCTTTGGACCCCGGATAATTGAAATTCCTCAATTTTTTAGGTCCAATTTAAATAGTGGCTTAATCGCAAAGGATAGATGTGTACCTTTCGTAGCCCTTCACCGTTTATAAAATTCACACAAACTTACGGCAAAACGGTAAAAATATGCACACCTTTTATTATCTTTTTCTATCGCATTTGATTCGTTTTAATAAACAGAATTGAGATAAAAACATGTAACCAACATGTGATTTGTCAAGAAAAAGCATCAAATAAATCTGTGCATGTGTGCAATAAAGGATAAAGTGAGTCAAACATGTAGGTAGCAACACTATTTCATCTCAAAGACTCCAAACTTTGCAAAGTACATGAATGACACGACATATTATCTCAAAACACTATCAAACTGTCACATGGATATGGCATGAAGTTGTGACTTGGACATCCTAAGTGTACATTCATATAAGGTGCAAACAAAATACAAAACTCTTTTTGGATTTTTTAAAATTTTCTAAAAAGAGAAATCTAATACAAAAAAATATACACGTCATAAAACTAGCATGGATATATCATGAAGTATAACTAGCGTATGACAAAAGAAACTGACACAATCATTTATAAGGTTGACTTTGAACTTTGATATTGTTCATACTTTGTGGGGAGATCTCTATAACTGGAGGGTTGCGTGCTATTGTGGAAGGAGTCTCTATAAAGCTTTTTTACTGCATGTCATAGGGGGTTCTTACGGGTATTCCTGGGTTGATCAGACTACGTGTCCTTACGGTATAGCTGCACGTGAACCACTGAAGATTTCTAGCCGATGCTTTGAAGGTTTGATAAAGGCACCATGCGTTACTCTTGAAGGAAGTTTTATGTAAGCCAATGGTCTTGTAAATTTTTCAAAGTTCTAGAAATAAAAGGTTTTGCCCCTGTGGGGGATTTTTCCTGTTATTTCGTTTCCTTTACATGATTATTGCTTTATGATTTCATATTACTTAGATGCATATGTTAGGACTGAATTAAAACTTGGTTTTCATTAAAACAGGGGCACTCAATTAAAATTGATTTATTTGAGAAGTCTCATTTATTTTGTTGTAGCACTCTCAAATTGGTATCAGAGAGGGTTATGCTAATTTATCACATGATCCTGATTTTTGCACGCACTTTTGTGTCAAAGCCTGTTACACTAAGCTATTGTGTTTGATCCTATTTTTCTTAAACATGTCTTTTGGAGGTTTTGATGATTTTTTATGTCAACTTTTTGAAAAGTCTAATTGGAAATTCACACGAACTCATGCTTTATATCTTCTCTTGAAAACGATTCTGAGAGGTGTTCGGGATCTGAAGGAATTGGTTACACGATAGATGAGTGTCCTATAAATTTGAGGATGAAATTGAATAAACCGACATCTCGTGTTTCTACACTTAGTGACAATGATTTGGAAGAAGTAGTTTTTTTTCTTCTAGGCGAGAGTTTCCCACCCGTGTGACTAGTGATAAAAGTGAGGTCAGTGAGGATGAGAGTGACTTGCAAACTGCTTTCAATGAACTTTATGTTGAATCTTTGAAAATAAAGAAAGAACATTTGAAATTAAAAGCCCATTTGCAAGAGCGTGCCTTAAAAATGATAATGATGTTTTAGTTGAAGAACTTAGGGCACGAGAGAAAATTTTGAGAGAGAAGTTTGGATATGTCGAGGGTGAGAGAGATGATCTTCGAGGCATAATGGAATCTACGAAAAAGGAGCTTCTTGAGTTTGAGGATTCTAGGTGCTACTTGAATTTAGGATAAGTGAACTTGAGAAAAGTTTGAGAGATTCGAGTAAGGTGAAATTTGATTTGGAGTCTCGGTCCAAAAAATTAGATAAGATTTTAGGGACTGTCCAAATTAAAAAGGATAGAGGTGGGATTGGTTTTAAAAAAAAATTTGCACCCATTCCCACACGTGTAAGAGAACCTCCTAGGATTGTTAAGAAAGAGACACCTAAGTTTGTTGGGAAATAGCCCCCTAAGAACATCGTGAGAGAACCTCCTAGGATTATTAGGAGAGAGCCACCTAGGAAAATTCAGAGAGCGTCACCTAGGAATTTAAGGAGAGCACCACCTAGGAATTTGAGGAGAAGGCCACCTTTAGGTAACACTCAGCGCCTGATTTACACTTGCACACATTGCGATTGGCAAGGCCATCTTAGGCATTTCTTCTATAAGCTTTTGAATGGACCTAGGAAACATAAAGAGAGAGTCACGCCGGTTACCAAAATCTCTACACCTAGTTACTCATCGATTTGTGTTAGGAAATAAGATTTAGAGGCTTATGGTCTAATTGTTCACGACTCTCGTTTGCTTTCACGTGATTCACCCCATGTTATAAGCTTTGGTTGATCCCATTGTTTTTTTTTCATACACTAGTTGTGCGTATTGATATACTTTTGCTAGTGTTATGACTCATTTTGTAGTAGCGCACATTAACTTGGTTATTGAGTTTGCTATTTCGCTACTGTTTTCACTCTGTTTTTCATATGTCAGGACCTTCCTAGTACTGTTTTAGGGAATTTTTTGCACTGGGCAACACTGTTTATCTTTCTGAGCAAAATTGTGAAAGTTACTGTTTTCTCGTTCGAGCGAGATTAAATGTCGTGAGAAGTTGTCATTCAAACGACAAGCATTCTCGTTCTAACGACATTAATCCTCATTCGAACGACATATCTGGTTTTCTGTCCTTTTTGTTTATAGTACCTTGTGTCCATCTGCTTCGATTTTTGGTACTGCTAATTGCTTCTGGAACAATTTATATGCGGTTATTCTTAATTGTCATGCTTAATTGCTCATACTGCATTGCTCGTTTAATCACACCTACTTTGATTCATAATTCGGATATTTTTATTTTGTACCGGCATAAATATAGGGGGAGATTTGTAAGGACATACTGTCGTATACCGCTACAAGTTTATCAAAGCATTCGAAAGCGTACATCTACAATCGACGATCCGAATTTTAAGTCGACTTCAACAATCATGCCCAACAAGGACTGACTTGGTAAATGTGTTTAAGTTCCATTTACATTTTACATTAAAAGTGTTGGGATTTTTTATAAAAATTAAAATATTTTTACTTTCATGAAAAATGATTTTTGAATTATTTTAAATGGATTTTTATCTTTTCAAAACCATTTTTATCATAAAATCTTTTTGATAATTGTTCTCAGATTCGTAAGAGTGTTGGTTTCTATGTCTCCAAATGTTTTAAAACTCTGTAAAACGAATCTCGAGATTTATGTCTGGTCGTTCAAATGAGATCCTATCTCGTTCGAACGACATGACAGTTCGTTCGATTGAGAAGACTTTTTACCTAACACGTGGTGTTCTATATTTCGTGTGGACAAAACACTAGTTTTAACAGAATATTTGTTTAAGTGTTTTTGGTTTATTCTCCATCACTTTAAGGGTTCAAAACTTTGTTTTACAATTCACAAATCCCAGTGCTTTTGTGTGAGTAGTTTTATGGAACCCAAAATTTAGTTTTGTTGGGAGCTTTGCTTTTGTTCATCCTTGTGTAATACCCTGTGATTTTAATGACTTTTAAAATGGATTATATTTTAAATTAATGGATTAATTTGATTTTATTATAAATTAATTCATTTGGGTTTTAACCGAATTGTGGATATTAAAATGAGTGATTTTGAATATTACTTAAAGTTATTTAGGTAATATATGAATGTGATGTTATTGATATTGCTGTGAGTTATTAATTCAGTAATTTGAATTTTTAGTCGGACGCGGTATGGGACGTGTCGGGACTAATTTGTTAAATTAAATAGAAAATTTATTTTATATTGACCTTATAGTCATTTTGACTGCGTCATTGCGTCCGGAAGGTTTGAAATAGTCAGAAAAGTCTATTTGGATGTTGGATTTGGGTCTCGGGTCATTTGGAAATGAATAGACAACCCAAAAGGGCATTTTGGTCATTTTCATAAGGGGGTGAATAGTGATTTCGGATTTTGTCCTATTATAAGTATTTCGAGATTAGTTGAACGTAGGTTCATTCATCTCTTCTACATAACATTGAGAAGTCATCTTCTTAAAGAGACTGAAAGGTTGCTTGGGAAGAGAAAAGCTTACTTGGAAAGGAGAATAACTAAGAACCAAGTGTCACCACCACCAACTACCACCGGAAGTTGGCTGGAGAGGGGAGAACCACCTGTGATACACAACACCAAAGGATCAGATTCTCATTAGAGGCAAGTGTTTGATAATTGCAATCTAAGTTTGTACATTGTCCATGTTAGAATAGTTATAAAAACTGAGATTTTACATGTTTGGAAGATGAAAAGATAGAGTTGTTAATGGATTTCTGGAAACTGAAAATATATGGGAATCAAACTCATTTTTTAGGTAGATAGTAATCCACGAAATAATCATAAATCTGTTGAAGAAATTCTAAAAACCATTGATGTGTTCTTGAAGATATTATGTTAAAAAAATTCTGGAAAAAGAGGATCTAAACATGCTTTTAATTCAATCTCTTGATGATTCTAGGATGTTTAGAGCATTAGAAATCATTTATATATGTTGATATATCATGTAGTAAGGTTTATAAGTCATTTGGGTTGTTTATATGAAGGTTTGATTGATCAGAAATGGTTAAACCCGTAGTAGAAGAAATGCAGAAAAACTGGGTTGTTACCTGGGCGATCGATCGATCGACCCCCTGCCTTCGATCGATCAACCTCCCCAGAATTGTTAAAGTTGTTTCTTTTTAATGTTGGTTCTTATCCCAAAACTTTTGTAGATCTTTGGTGATTATTAATTTGATATTATGGGACTTAGGAAGGTTCAGTAAGCCCTAGTTAAGAGTCGAATTGATTTGATTAGGATTTAATTGATTAGAATGATGATAATTAAATTGAAAGAAATTTCGGTTGCTAAATGCATTTGTTGGATTCTAATTAGTATGCATGAGTATTAAGGATAGGTCCAGTAGGGAATATTTAATATAACACCTGGGTAGCCTTAGGGTTACAATTTGAATATCAAGGACTGAGTTTAAGCTCATTATTGATTTCGCAAGGATCAAGTGTAATACAAGCACTTAGAGGTATGGCTCCTGGATAGAGATGGGAGTTTAGACCACATTTGGTTGAAAGAGGGGATGAGGTTATCCCGGTTACATATTTTAAGTTGACGGACCTCCACGTTCGACAAAGTTAAGTAGTAGTGTATTAGAGGGGTTTCTTGTTTGGATTTCGCTTTGCGAGACGTTCCGCGCATGAACCTTAACGACGTCGGGAGTGGAGAGATGTTAAAGGATGCGAGGATGTTGGTTTTGTTGATAAGTCATATCGTGTGAATGAGACACTATATACTATGATCCATGTGATGATGGTATTCAATCCTAGTTGATAGAAGATGTGTTTATAAGAGATTTGAAACTATCAGTTTTAACCCTAATTAAAGGGAGAGTTTAATTCATAGTAATTCGGGAGATATGACGATATGGACCAGTAGGGTATTAGTGACTTCTTACTGAATATATGTTGAGGAAAAACCTATTTGAACCTTGAGTATTGAGTGAGGCTCGGGGATAATTAAATTAAGAAGTAAAGTTATGATATTTTAATACGTGGGAGTTAAGAGATATAATGCTACGTATGGGAATAATCTAAGGTTAATGTGAGTACCTTATTGATATTATATTATAGGTATGATAATGCCTATTTGATTGATTGATGATTATGTGTATGGCATACCTAGCTTACTTGCTATTGACGGGAGGTTTGCGCTTGAGGGCAGTCATATCCTAATGAATCCATGGAATCTTTGATTTGTCGCTCGAGAACATAGGTCTATGAAAGACTTATCAAGGAGTTGGTAAGTCCGCTAACTGTGGGTACGTATGTATGTGCATGACCCATGGATACGAGAACTATGTTCACCTCCAATATTTGTATGTTGTTGTTTGTGGTTCAAGAAATCCTTACCGAACCTTTAGTCCCCTATTCGGCGACCAGCGATGTTGGAACTTGATAGCAGAGTAATGCATTGCACCGCAGTTGTGACTCGGGGTGCCATATTATATATGTGTATATATATATATATAATGAATTAAATGAATGTTTATATTGTGGTTAAATTAATGTACTGTGTGATAATTGTAGATAACGGTGAATTGAGAAAAAGAATTGAAATAAGTTAATGAATATTTATTGAAGAGCTTAATTCATATAAATGAGAAACGATTCATATTAATGAGAAACGTATATGAATGATTATATGATGTATGGTATGGGACATACGGGGTTATGATATGGGATGGAATCATATTATGGAAATTAGTTAAGAGGAACCATTAACTAAGACGTTAATAGGAAACTTTATGTGTGCACTCTAGATGAGAGGTGAGAATAGCAAGTGAGAGTTGGATACTAACATGTACATAATAAATGCTTTATTGCACTTGTTAAATACTTGGTGTTTTCACAAATCATTTTCACATCGGGCTCTGACCCGTTTCCTTGCATATTTTCTTTTCCATTGTACCTTTTATATCAGGTGTCCAGTAATAGGGATGCCAACCTTAGCGGATTATAACGAGCTATGGGGCTATGGAGTATTTCTTAGACGCCTATCTTCATTTGATTCACAGTATTCTTTTGGTTAGGTCATGTCGCCCGAAGGAACTCAATTATCTATTTTCTATCTGAGTCATATAGTCTTGTACTCGTGTCATTTTAATACATTTGATATTGTTGGGATTATTGTATTGGATTATTATGTGGGAATGTTTATTCCAATTGCATTTAAATTCATTTATGTTATCTGTTCGGATCAGTGTTATAGAATAAAATGTGTTGTGTTATTCTTAAACTAAAAATGGATTTTGTTCAATTAAAATTTGGAAAGTTTTTAACACCAGCTTAATTGGATATTGGATGTGTTGTAAATGTTTTCGACAATGATGCTAAGAATAAGCCAACTGTATATTCTGTTTTAATTTGGTATGGGACTGGCCACCCGGTATTTAATTAAGCAGGGTGTTACACCTTGGTGGGGAGATCGCTATTAACAGAAAGTTGCATGATATTGTGGAGGGAGACTCTAGGAATTTTATGACTGCGTGTCATTGAGGATCTTCTGCGTCTTGATTCTTTGCTAAAAACTGCGTGTCAGGGTTGCGTGTCCTTAGTGTTGCTGGACGTAAACTACTGCTGATTTCTAGACTGGTACGTTGAAGATTTACTGAAAGCATCGTGCGTTACACTTGTGGGCGATTATCAAGTGGTCTGTAAGTCAAAGGTCTTGTAAACTATTTCAAAGTTCTAGAAATATAAAAGGTTTTGCCCTGCGGGGATTTTTTCCTGAAGCTTGTACATATTTAATTTGTTTTGACACGTAGTTACATATTTTAGGGATGAACTAAATTTAGTTTAAAATTAAATTTTATATGCTTTGGACTCTAATTGTGTAAAGGATTAAAAATTGTTTGAAACCACCCTTAGGCAATTATTCTTGGGCTAACAGTGCTTCTATACAACCCACATTTACACTTGTTTCTTGGCAAGTTACGTTCGCGGTGGATCGTTCCGTTCATTGTGAGAATGGTGTTTCTCCGTGGAGCCGAAGAATTAGAAGATCCTAAGGGGGAGACACGTTCAAGGTGAACGGACAACACCTAAATCCATATCTCTAGGCGTATGTTGAGGAAGCCGACACAATTTAGTTGTCGAACCGCGTTTATGAGGTAGAGTGAGCATAAAAAGAGTGGTCACCGCACACCCGACGCGTATGGGGTGATTCTAGTGTATCATAGCGAGTCGTGTAGGTTAGGTTAGTTAGAGGTCCATAGGTTATGAGTCAAGATAGGATAGGAGCGTAAATGCACATTTCGAGAGACTTTACGGCGAGGCAAATTGAGTTTTCAAGTTTTTTCAAGTCAAAATGTGAGTGGGAGTGTTTTGGAATTTTTTTTGGAAAAGTGAGTTTTTGGGTGTTTTCAACACTTAGTTTTTTTTAGATGCAAATTAGGAGGGGAAACTGGAATTTCGAATCGATTCGCTATGTCCTTACTGTCATAGCCTAACTGGTTCGCCCTAAGCGAAACCGATTCGCTTGTAACATGTGCAAAATTTTGACCATTCTCAATACATCACCTTTTTCCCTCCACCTCCTTCCATCCATTCATTTCCCTCCCTATTCATCCCCCTTTTTCCCTCCACATTCTTCCCTCCAACCTTTCCCTCCACATTCATTCCTTCTAATTTCTTTTCCCTCCATTTCCACCACCCCTCCATTCCTTCGCACCTCTTCCATCCCTCCTCACTCTTACTCTTATCAAAAGTTATTCCCAATTTCTTCAAAATGGCTAACAATGAAAATACCGTGAAATATAATTCCTTGGAAATCCTCCACGATGGGGATCACACCTACCGCTCCGACCAAGAGAGTTTTGGTGTAAAATGTTCTTCTTTCCCACCCACACCGTGTTGGAATGAGCTACCCAGCGACGACGTGTGGCTCGATGAAGTGCGCACCTTTTATGGCACTATTGTCCATTAACATGTGACCCACCACATGACATATACGTCTTGTACGTGGTCGAGCCGATGTTTTCACCCCAGCAAAACACCTTAGGTACCATATAGGGCACGTGGAACGGAGCACGTGTGGGACAATGCGCGTGGTTGACAATCCCATGTGGGCCAAATCGTTATAACATCATCTCGACTCTACATGAGGGAATATATCACCATCATAGCTTACATGTGTTATAGACAGGTTTCATGATCCTATTAAGAGATTCTAAGCTCACACACCTACTGCATGCATAGGAGGTTCACTAACCCCCCAAGTCATTATATAAATCCTTCATCTTCTAAATTAAGGGGGATGGATTATTCACAACCCTAGCAGAACTCTGTCAAATTACTCAGTAGAGAGAGAAAAGCTTGAGTGTTGTATTTAAAGGCCATTAGTGACCTTATTACAGTGAAAACCACAATTCACACTGCACAGTGGACATAGGCTCCGGTCAAACCACTTATATATGGTGTTTACTTCCTATTTGCCTCCCCTCTTTCTACTATTATATTATTGTATATCTTCCATTATTGTACAATTGTGAACTTATTCATCACATTGATTTGGTGATACCAACTTTGGTATTATCAGTATGGTGTCGTCTGTGGAAACGATGATTATCATCTCCTCCCTTATCTAACTTATACTCACTCGAGTTTCTAGTGGTGAACCAGTTATCCCCTCTTGTGGAGCTATCTCACCATTAAAATTGATCTTGTGAGCTTCTATTCTTCTACTCTTTAGTTTACAGCTCATCCACTAGATTTGAAACATGGCATCAGAATTTCCACCACCAGCTGGTGGACCAAGCTTTAGCCACGTGCTTCCTCAATCATAAATGGTGAAGGTGGCATAGGCATTGAAATCATTGGTGGGTAGCCAATAGGCGATGTAGGAGAAACTAGCTGCCTTCAGCCAAAATGTATTTGTAAAACCCGTGGGGGTAGTACCAAAGATAATTACTTTGGCCACCATGGAGCAGCATCCCCATGCCAGGGGACCACCCGAGGCATCGCATAAGGAGTTTCCACCTCATCAGCGACAGATGGACGTTGCTGACCCTAAGCATTTATGCCTTGGGAGGCAAGGTCAACCCTGCCCATAGGATTGGTATGAAGAATATGAGGCTGAAGATGCCCATGATGAATGCTGAGAGCCATATGAGATATCAGGTAACACGACGCCCCGTTCAAGTTAGTCGAGGACATTGCAGGAGGCCATGTTAGGATGCCCAACCAAGGGGATCAGCCTTTGATTGACTAAGTAGAGGTCGACCTTTGAAAGGCTCGGCCCGGTACGTGACCTCAGAGATCGATTGTTCAGATCAAGGAGTATTCCTCACTCCAGGAGTGAAAAAGTAGGTTGTCATCTATCATATGGCTAAGAGGAGGGTTTGAGATAAGTGAACAGTTGACACATATTAGTGGAAAGGGAACCTTCCATTAGACCAATTAAGGTGGCAGACAACAATATCGTCAACACTGAAGTTATAGCAGCGATCAAGAGGCCCTAAAATGACTCGATCCATAGGTTGGAAGATAAGATTGGAGACATTATTAAAATCCAAGACCCCTTGTAGAGGGGTTATTAAGAAGACTCTCCTTTCGTCACTAGGATTGTCAATTTTCCAACCCCGACCAAGTTCAAGCCACCAATGGTCACTCCAAAGTACGATGGGAGTAAAAATACAGTGCACCACATAGAAATGTACCAATCAGCTGCAGACATTTACTCAATTTCATATGAGATGAGATGTCGTGCCTTCTCGAGCTCTCTAACCAGAGCAACCCATGTATGGTTCACCTTGCTCCCCAAGAATTTAATTAAAAATTTCAAGCATCTCGGAAAGAGATTCATGCACAACTTCTGCTTTGGGGTGAGAACCCAAAAGAAGACAACTCACCTTTTGTACGTCTAGAAGGGGAAGAATGAGAGTCTCATGGAGTATATTGCAAGGTTCAACAAAGAAAAACTATATGTGGAGGATTATGAGGAAAGAATTGCAATGACAACTCTGATAGGAGGTCTGCAGAAGTGAAAACTACTCTGGAAGATTACTGAAGTCCCTCTGAAGTCCATGGCCTTGCTATTGGCAATAGCTGACAGGGTCATAAATGCCAAATAAGCTATGGCAGCATAGTATGAGGATGATAATGGTACTAGCAGTGGGGGAAAGTTCCAAAATAAGAACAAAGATGGAAAGAAGAGATCAGCGGATGATAAGTTTGCTGACAACACTCCCCTCACAGTCAATTATGAACACATCTTGAATGAGATCAAGAATGATCGGTCCCTAAGGTGGCCTAAAAAGTTAAAAGCTTCTCCTCACAAGAAGAACAAAAACCTATGGTGTGAATTTCACCAAGATCATGGGAACCTGACCCAAAAATATTGCTCTGAAAGATTAAATAGAGAAGATGTTGAAGGCCAAAAAGCAGAGAAAGTATATAGACAAGAATAGATCAAGGGGTGGCTGAGATGAAACCCATAAGAAGAAGAAAATTTATAAGTGTGAGCCAGATGCTCTAGCCGGTCGAAACGACGATGAGTTGGATGACTGTGATGAGGACGACCCTAACCTCCATCCCAAGTTTATCGATCAAAAGGTTAGCTCCATATGATCTCGCATGAGGTCACGATGATCTAGGGGGGCTTATTGGATGAGGAAAGGAAGTTGCTGATAGAAAAGCACATGTAGCAGAGGCCAAAAATATCTCTCTAAAGCCAAAAATTATGAACTCATCTGCACTAGAGCCTGTGAAAGGTAAGAGAGATAAGGTTAATATAAATACCTTAGCTGCTGGTTTTTTATGATTAGATTTTAAAGGTATTTTGGCTCCACACGATGACACTTTGGTCATCACCACACTAGTACATGGTTATGAAGTGCCAAGGATTTTAGTGGACGACGGCAGTTCAGTCAACGTTATGTTTTAGGACTGTTACAAAGGTTTGGATCTGAGATAAAATAGGTCGATTCCCTTTCACCAACCACTCATCGGCTTTAGTGGTGAGAAGTTACGGCCTATAGGCATATATGAAATGGAAGTGAGAATGGGAAACAGTTGGCTGAAATGTCTTACATGGAAGATCAGCTTCTTCGTCATGGATGAAAACGTCTACTTGACTTATAATATAATTCTCGAAAGGGGAAACCTTAATGAATTTGAGGTCGTTCCCTCAATAGTCCACCAGATGATTAAATTCCTCACCCCATATGGGGTAGGGGAAGTTTAGGGGGACCAAGTTGAGGCACGCAAAATCTACTTCAACTTAACCGAAGAGAGAGAAGCATACAAAAAGGCCACTACGACCTATAATATTGATACCTTAGACCCAAAAGATGAAATGAAGCTGAAGAAAGGAGAGGTCGCTGAGGAGGTAGAATCCATCATCCTCAATGAGGAAGACGCAGAAAAAACCATCCAAATCAGAAAAGCCCTAAATAAAGAGGTCAAAGAAGAACTAATCAAGATGTTACAGAATAGATAAAGTATATTTGCTTATAGCTATCTGGATATGCCAGGCATTGATTCGAAGGTCCTTGGCCACAAGCTCAACATGGATGAGGATATAAGGGAGATTAGGTAGAAAAGGAGAGTCTACTTTTGGGAGAAGTATGATGTCATTCGGGAAGATGTGAAGAAGTTAGAAAAAGCCGACTTCATTAGGGAAGTCATTTACCCTGAGTGGCTTACGAATTCTATCATCGTCCCTAAATCCAATGACAAATGGAGGATATGTGATGATTTTATGAATCTGAACAAATCTTGCCCCAAGGATAGCTTCCTATTACCAAGAATGGATGAGATGGTTGATGCCACTAACGGCCATGAATTAATGATCTTTATATATGCCTACTTAAGTTATAATTAAATATTTATGGATTCGGTCGATGAAGAGAAGACAGCCTTCATAACTGATAAGAGAATCTACTGCTAAAAGTTCATTCCCTTTTGATTAAAAAATATCAGGGCGACATATCAAAGGCTGGTGAACAAAATGTTTGAGGACCAAATTAGGAAGACGATGAAAGTATACGTCGATGACATGTTGACGAAGAGCCTCAAGGCCGACACTTATGTGGCCGACCTTGAGCGAACTTTTGACACGATGGATGAATATAGGATGAAACTCAACCCAGCCAAGTATGTCTTCGACGTGGGAGCAGACAAGTTCTTAGGCTTCATCATGAATCAGAGGGGGATTTAATCCAACCCAAAAAATATCAAATCTTTATTGGATATGAAGACTCCCATAATAACAAAGGATGTGCAGATACTAACTAGGTGAGTGGCAGCATTAAACAGGTTTGTGTCTAGATCTAATGATAAATGCCTTCTTTTCTTTAAAGTATTGAGAAAAGATTTTAAATGGAACGATGAGTGTGATATAGCCTTCAAAGATTTGAAGTCTTATCTCGGCTCTCCACTCTTTTTGTCTAGACCAGTTCAAGGGGATAATTTTTACCTTTATTTAGCTATTTTGGAGTCGGCTATTAGTGCCGCCATTGTCAGAAAAGAGGATGGCATTCAGAAACTAGTGTACTTTAATAGCAAGGCCCTCGAAGAGGCCGAGTAAAGATACCCCAAAATGGAGAAGCTCGCCTATTCTCTGATCCATGCTTCAAGGAATATTAAGCCCTATTTACAGGCACATACCATGGTGGTCCTCATGCACTCACCACTCAGACAGGTCATCCATAAGCCTGAGAAGTCAGGAAGGCTGATGGCCTAGGTAATTCAGTTAGGGGAATTTGATATCTTCTACCAGCCGAGAACGACTACTAAGGGGAAGGTCCTGGAAGACTTCATAGTCGAGTTCACGTGGGACGATGCCAATACTGAAGATATTGAAGCCACAACTTATGAATAGGAAAGAAGGGTGTGTCCTCCCCCGTCCAAGGCTGAGACGTGTTCAATAAGAAATAAGGTGTCAGAGAGTGAAAAGGAGAAGTACCTCATCAAGAATAAAACCCTGGAAGAGGGTAATTTTTCTCAAAATATTACTGTCTAAAACCTTTTCATTGATGGATCTTCATGTGAAAATGGAATTGGAACAGGATTAATTGTGTCGGGCCCAAATGGGACTGATATAGATTATGCACTGAGGTTTAGTTTTAAAGCCTCCAATAATGAATTAGAGTGTGAGCATCTCCTACCAGGCCTTTCCCTTGCCAGGGCACTGAATGTCGGCCAACTCCTGGTCCATAGTGATTCTAGGTTGGTTGTTAACTAAATTTTAGGGGTATATGGGGCTAAGGACGACAGAACGACCAAATATCTGGTAAAAGTGAAGACAGCATTAAATCATTTTAGTGAAGTAAAGCTGAAGAGACCGACTCAATAATGGTCGAGTCGATGCTCTGGCAAGGTTAGACTCATCCACTAAAATTAAAATTAGAAGAATGGTCCCAGTAGAGATTCATCATCGATCGACGATTGAAGAAGAAGAAGAAAATACTGTGAAATTTTTCTTCAACTTGAGTATGGGAGCCTCCTGGATGGATCCTATCATCTGGTACATCAGAGATGGGGAGCTGTCCGAGTCTAGATCTGAGAGAAAGAAGTTGAGGTATAAAGCTTCCATATTCTCCCTTATAGGAGACATCTTATATAAGAAAGGCTTTCTACTTCCTCTATTCAGGTGTGTCCATCCATCTCAGGTAGAGTATATTTTAAAGGACGTTCATGAAGGGTCATGCTCCAGTAATATTAGGGGGAAGTCATTAGCTAAGAGGATCATCACTTAAGGTTACTGGGAGCCGACGTTGGCCAAACATGCAGGTACATATGTTAAGAAATATGATAAATGCCAGAGGTTAGCCACTATACCCCTTCAGCCTCATCAGCCTCTTACCTCTATTACTTCTCTTTGGCCATTTGTGTTCTTGGGGATTGATCTAGTAGGGCCACTACCGAGAGCCTTGAATAATCATCGCTATTTGATAGTGGGGATTGTCTATTTTTCCAAGTGGGTAGAGGCCGGGTTGATGATTACAATCACAGAGAATAAATCTATCCAGTTTATTTGGAAAAACATCATCTGTAGATACAACCTACCTAATACCCTGATTTTTGATAATGGGAAGCAATTCAAGAACCTCTCCCCATATAAATAATATGAACTAGTCAGCATCAAGAAGTTCTTCTCCACCCTTGGCCAACTTGATAAGCACTCAAAACTGTACATTTTATACCCCGAATTGACGTATTTTAGTTGCGAATTCTAAACAATTTGGGTCTTATGTGCTTAAATATTTATCTTGTATGTCAAAGGTCCGTTTACGGTGTCAAAAGTAATATATCGAGGCAAATGCGCGTTGAATGGTGCTAAATACCCTTGTCCCACATCCTAGCCTACCCTAAACTGAGCCTAAACCTATCCCAAACCCTGTGTGTGTGTTTTTTATCCTTTTTTTAATATTTTTTATATTTTTATTTTGTGTCGTTTTATTTTTTAAGTTTTATTTTAGATTTGTTTATAATTTCTAGGTTTTATTTTCAATTTTTATATTTTATTTTATCTTTATTAGTATAATTTTATTTTATTTTGATTTTTATTAGTTTTTAGATTTTATTAGGATTAGATATTTTTAGGATTTCATTTATTTTTTAGTTTTATTAGACTTTACCTTTTTGTAGAATTTTAGTTTTTAGTTTAATAGATTTCTATTTTTTATTTTTATTTTGAGTCTTTATTTTATTATTAGAAGTAGAATTTTTATTTTTTAGATTTTTATTTTTATTAGTTTTAATTTTTTATGTTATGTTTAGGTGTCCAAATTAAACCACACACACACTTATCCTACACCTCCCATACACCCTAATACACACAAACACCTCCTCACCCACACCCTAACCCACACAAACCCTCTCCCTTCTTCTTCATCGTCCCCAACCTCATTTTCTCTCTCCTCACACCCACCTTCATTATCCCCCATTGACAACCCAAATACCTCTCTCTACTCTCTCACCCCACCTTACAGCCCCATACTGGGCTGACTTGCGATCTCAAACCCTCTGTCCCGAACCACCTTAAACCCGTGAATTCAACCGCCGGCGTGACCCTCTACAAAACTCGCCCAGATTCGGTGGCGTCCTGACCTGCAGAACCCGTCGGCGAGCTACCTCCTTCCCTTATACCTCCATATTCGATCGCTAACTCAACTGTCACCATCCACCCGCCGAAATCGCGCCAGCCCAATCAGCCAACTGACCCGTCGGACCCCCACAAACCGAAACCCGCCGTCATCTACACAACCCCCCACCTGAACCTTATCCTCTCATGTTTAGCATGTTCACACCTTAGATTTGGATTGATACCTCACTTACCATTATACTCTAGTTTTGTCTACTTTTATAGGGTTGTGAAGATTTTTTATTGAAGAGCTTTTTCAAGAACCGACAAATTCACCAAAAAGCAATTCATCAAATGGCGTCGTTGTCGATCTTTGGAGCTTGACGTGCTTGCGAGGATTTCCAAAATTTTTGATTCACTTGTATTGCATTTTTCAATTTTAGTACCATTTTTTTTAGAAGGCTTGTATTTTGGATTTTATTACCTTGCTTGTATTGCGGTGCATAGAGACACCATTTCATTTTCATTTTAAATTTGTAATAATTGAAGAAAGCGTGATAGGGAAACCAAACAATGTAGAGAGAGGGCGTCCACGGTGAGAAAAAAAAGCCTCTCTACCTCGGGTCGTTAGGACTCCCGGGGCCGACTGAGATTGACGTATTCTCCCCCCGGTCGACTCAACAATTTCGGCACCCCACGACTTAAAAACCGTGGGAGGTACATTTCTAAACCCTCGCGCCCTCTTGTTAGCGAGTTCATACCATGTGTGCTCCTACGTGATATTGTGTGATTTAATTCTTGCATTTAATTTTGAATGGAATGATGAATTAAATTGACTAAGACCTACGCTCGGTCACTCACGGGAAGGAATTTCATCACCCGACTCAATCACATATCCTTTGTGTGCTAACCTAGCCCCCACTAATTTAAAATCAATCAACTAGATATCCCCATAGGATACGGTGTTCGTAGGCCCCTTTTTGATCATTTTGACTTGTAGGATAACCTGTAGAGTCCTCTCCACCGGGAAAACCCTCGAACAGTTCGCTTTGCGGCACGGAAGTGTCTAGAGAAACTGGGTTTTAAGTGCGGCCGACTAGTAAAACGAGTTTGTGTTGTCCCCAGCGTTGTACCGGCCAATCGTTTCGTTGTAGTAGCTTTGTGGCGAATCTCTGTGGCAAGCCTCTTGGCATCTTGTGATTAAAGTAGGAACACGCATTTTGCAAAAGGCGATCACTAATATAAATTCCATGATTTTTATCACCCGCGGATTTCATTAAAATTTGACTATCCCTTTCATCAATTTTCAAGATAAAAATTGGCTATGTGCTAGTTAGGATTTATTTTCCTTAACTTGTGTGTTTCCAATTCCTTTTTCGGTAGTCCGTTTTAGTGAATTTCTCCAAATTCTTAACATCCAAATTTTCCCCCACCCTTTTTCTTCCAAAAAAATCAAAAAATATTTTCTTCTATTATTTTGATTAAAAAACTCAAAAATATTTTCTTTCTTTCCAAAACAAAAGCAAAACTCCAAAAATATTTTATTTTCCAAAAAATAAATCCAAAAAACCAAAAACAAAACCCTCTTTGCATGCCCACGTGGCAATGAGTTAATCATCGATTAATTCGTTCCCGTAGTCTTTCTCCCGTCTCTTCCACATTAGGAGAACCAGGTGTTCCCCTTGCTTCTTCCATTCCACCAATCACTTTGAGTTGTCCCCGAGTTGACATCTCTAATCCCACCATTCATCCACCCACAATGGCTGAAGAGCGTGCCTTAAGGGACTATTTTGCCCTGATAACGGCTACCCCACCATCTTGCATAGTTCTTCCACCCACCCTGAAAGATCAATTCGAAATTCTCCCGGGGACCATTTCCATGTTTCCCAATTTCCATGGTCTTGAAAGTGAGTCTCCCTACACTCACTTGCGAAAATTTCTCATGATTTGCGCAACTTTCAAAAATCAAAACTTAGATGAAGAAAATGTTCGTCTTCGCTTATTTCCATTTTCTCTCCATGATAAACCATCCATGTGGCTACATTACTTGCCACCGGATTCTATCCATACATGGGAACAACTTGTGAAGAAGTTCATGTCCAAGTTTTATCCCATAAGTAAGACCAATGAGATGCGCCAAGACATTCAGGATTTTCACCAAAAGCCAACCGAGCAATTTTGTGAAGCATGGGGCCATTTTCAAGACTATATCAATAGTTGCCCACATCATGGTCTCGAGAAGAGTCGCCTCGTTCATAGTTTTTACAATGGTCTCATTCCTTCCTCTCATACCATGATTGAGTCCATGAACAAAGGCAAATTCATGCACTTAACTCCCACTATCGCCTACAATTTTCTCCTTGAATTAGGCGATGATTCCCAAGATTGGGAGGGCACCAATGAATTTTTGGGATCCTAGCCACCACGAGTAGGTAACATTTATGAGGTAAAAAAATTATCCCGATTTTAAAACCTTGATTCATGTCTTAAACACTTTGACTAAGACTCTTGATGCTCTCAGTTGTTCTATGCAACAAAATGTTTCTCTTTCTAAACAGGTGATGAACGTCAACGAGCCTAGGCCTTCTTGTCATGTCTGTTTAAGTCAGGATCATTTATCTCATTTGTTCCCCCTTATTCAAGATGATCCCGAACCCACTCTAGCCCAAGCATGTGCCTTTGATACCACTAGGAAACCCGCACCACCGTCGTTTACTTACAATCCGAATAATAGGAACCATCCCTATTTTTCTTATAAGTACGACAATCACCTTGCCCCATCACAACCACAACAACATGTTGGTGGTCCACCAAGGTTTCACCAAAACCCACAAAGGCAACATCGCCCTCCTATCCAACACCACCGTGATCCTTACCACCAATAAACCATCCCTCATCCTTTATCCCCCAAGGAGAACCGCCCCACCCCAATCATCAAATTATGTATGTCCCACCTCCGTCCTACGAGTATTCACAGCCGCTTAGTTCTAACCAAGAGTTGGTCCCCCAACCCCCTTATGCCCCTCCACCCCAATTATCCACCTCCTCTATCGAGGATCTTCTCACTCAATTTATCATGACTCAATAACAAATCATGCAAGCACAGACTCAAGCCATCCAAAGTCCTGAGAAACGTCTTAATCAGTTTGAGTCCGAGCGAGAGAAAGGTCGTTTTCTAAGTGAACCCATTCCTAACCCTAAGGGGAATGGAAAGGAGTCATCTTATGAGGTTAGATCCACTTCCACTCCACACACATACCAAGCGGACATGAAAGCGGTGAGTACTCTACGATTCGATAAACAGGTTGACAATGGTGTTGATGCTCCCCGTGATGTTCCAATCCCACCCACCCATCACTGCCCATTAGAACCTCTTCCTCAGGTCCCACCACCCCATAAATCCACCGACAAGAATGCCTCTAAACCTACTTAGGAAACCACTGATTTTGTCCCTAAATCCCCTATCCCTCATAGGTTAGCCCCAACAAAGAAAGCTCAACAATTTGATGAGATCCAGTAAGTTTTTCAGAATGTTCACATAAACATTCCATTCCTCACCGCGATTCAACAAGTTCCTTCTTATGCAAAATTCTTGAAGGACTTGTGCAATGTCAAGTGACGAACGAATGTTCCTCGTGATGCCTTTGTCACTGAGTAAACCACATCCCTCATCCATGAGAATGGTATTGTGAAATATAAAGCCCTAGTCGTCCCACTGTCTCTTGCATGTTAGGAGATAAGTTCACTACTCGGGCTTTGCTTAATCTCGGAGCTAGTGTTAATTTTCTACCTTACTCTCTCTACCTTGAGTTAGGTTTACAAAACATGAAACCTACACGGGTCACTCTTCAACTTACAGACCGTTCTGTGAAAGTGCCTAAAGGAATTGTTGAAGATGTTTTGGTGAAAGTGTCTGACTTTTACTACCCTTTGGATTTCATCATCTTAGACACTCCTGCTCCCGACACAACTAATATTCCTATTATTTTGGGTCGCCCCTTTTTGGCAACTGCCAATGCCATCATCAATTGTCGATATGGGTCAATGAATCTTTCTTTTGGCAACATGACCGTCGAAGTCAATATTTATCACCTCATGCAACAACCGGTCGATGTTTATTCTATTAATGAGGTTTGCATTATTGGCTCCTTAGTCCAAGAGATGTTGGATACCACCTACCCAGATGATCCTATCCACCAATGTTTGGATCACTTTGGGTCCAACTTTGATATTGATTCCTCCATTTCTGAGGTAAATGCCTTATTAGATTCTACACCTCTGTTAGACACTTCCACTTGGGCTCCTCCATTTGAGCCTCTCCTTGTCGATACTCTTCTTTCTGTGGATGACCCAGTCAACCCCTGTCCCGATATTCTCCCAGACTCTATTTTTGAGTCTGAGTCCGATGCCTCTCCTAAGCGACCGCCTAGTTTGGAGCTTAAGCCATTACCTGCTGAGTTGAAATATACTTTCTTAGGCCCAAACCAACATCACCCCATCATTATTGCTTCTGACTTGACACCGGATTAAGAAAATCAATTGCTCCACACTCTCACTCAACATAGCACTGCTTTAGGTGGACCATTTTCGACATTCAAGGTGTCAGTCCCAATGTATGTAGCCATCGCATTCATTTAGAGGAGAATGCCAAGACTTCTCGTGAGCCACAATGCCGACTCAATCCGATAATGAAAGAGGTCATTCGAGCTAAAATTTTAAAATTGCTTGATGCTGGTATTATCTATCCCATTTCAGACAGCTAATGGGTTAGTCCCATTCATGTGGTGCCTAAAAAGTCTGGAGCCACCGTTGTCAAAAATAGTGATGATGAGCTTGTGCCTACCCGCATACAAACCAGCTGACATGTTTGTATTGATTATAGAAAGCTCAATGCTATCACTCGCAAAGACCACTTCCCTCTCCCATACATTGACCAAATGCTTGAACGCTTGGTGGGCCATGCTTACTACGGTTTCCTTGATGGATATTCAGGGTATAACCAAATACACATTGCCCCTAAAGACCAAGAAAAACTACCTTTTCCTGTCCATTTGGCACATTTGCGTACTCTCGTATGCCCTTTCGCCTTTGTAATGCACCTGTGACTTTTCAAAGGTGTATGACTAGTATTTTCAGTGACATGGTTGAGCATTTTCTCGAAGTCTTTATGGAAGATTTTTTTGTGTTTCGTTCATCCTTTGAACAATGCCTATCTCACCTCACTATGGTCCTTCAGCGTTGTCAAGAAAAGAAGTTGGTCCTCAATTGGGAAAATTCCATTTCATGGTAAAAAAGGGTATTTTTTAGGTCATGTTGTCTCCATCTCTGGTATTGAGGTCGATAAAGCAAAGGTCGACTTTATTTCCTCATTCCCCATTCATAAGTCTGTTAAGGACATTTGCTCCTTCTTAGGACATGTGGGCTTCTACCGACGCTTCATTAAGGACTTTTCTAAAATCGTGCGACCTTTAACAACCCTTTTATCTAAAGATATCCATTTTGTCTTTGATGAAGCATGTGTTGCCACCTTCGAGCGCCTAAAAGCTGACCTCACTTACGCTCCTATCATGAAACCTCCCAATTGATCTCTCCCATTTTAGCTCATGTGTGATGCTTCAGATTTTTCACTTGGTGTCGTGCTTGGCCAAAAAGTTGACAAGCGCCCACATGTCATCTCTTATTCTAGCAAAACCCTGCATGATGCTCAACTGCATTACACGACCACCGAAAAGGAGTTATTAGAAGTTGAGTTTGCTCTTGATAAATTTTGCTCGTATTTCATAGGTTCCCCTATCATCGTGTATACTGACCATGTTGCCCTTAAGCACCTTCTTCATAAGACGAATTCCAAACCACGATTGATACGGTGGATTCTCTTACTCCAAGAGTTTAACCTTGAAATTAGCGATAAGAAAGGTTGTGAAAATGTTGTTGTTGGCCATCTCTCTCGCATTACTGTCACATCTGACTGTGATCATGTTTCCATTTCTAAGTCATTTCCCGATGAACAACTTTTTTCCATCTCCACTTTGCCTTGGTATGCTGATATTGTCAATTTCCTTATTACCGATCAACTTCCTAATCATTGGTCCAAACAGGATCGCTCCAAATTCATGGCGAATGTGAAATTTTACTCTTGGGATGACCCGTCTCTCTACAAGTATTTCCCCGATCAAGTCATTCGTCGTTGTGTTCTCAAATGTGAACAACTCAATATTCTTCCTTTTGCCACAATAGTTCTTGTGGAGGTCACTTTGGCTCAAAGAAAACTGTCGCAAAAATTTTGCAAAGTGGTTTCTATTGGCCTACCCTTTTTCGCGATGCCCATCAATATAGCCAGGCTTGCTCTAAGTGCCAACACTCTGGGCGTCTCTCCCGTATTCATATGATGCCTCTCACACCCATCCTCATTATTGATATTTTTATGTGTGGGATATCGATTTCATGGGACCATTTCCCTCCACTCATGGTTTTTAGTATATTCTAGTTGTTGTTGACTATGTTTTCAAATGGATCGAAACAATTGCTTGCCATACCAATAACCATCGAGTTGTGGTCCAATTCCTCAAAGAGCATGTCTTCACGCATTTTGGACCCCCGAAAGCGATTATTAGTGATGGGGGTAAAAATTTTTGTAATCGAGTATTTGAACACCTGGTCAAAAAGTATAGTGTTACCCACAAGGTTGGTCTCTCTTACCACCCACAGACTAGTGGTCAAGTTGAGGTCTCCAACCGCGAGATCAAGCAAATTCTTGAAAAAAACGTCAATCCTAATAGGAAAGATTGGTCCTTACGCTTGAACAACGCATTGTGGGCATATCGTACTGCTTACAAGACTCCAATTGGCATGTCTCCTTATCGCTTGGTCTTCGTCAAGCCTTGCCACCTTCCTGTCGAGCTTGAACATCATGCTTATTGGGCCGTCAAAACCCTTAATTTTGATACTGATGAGACAGGTGTCCATAGGAAACTGTAACTTAATGAATTGGAGGAAATCAGAAATGATGCCTATAATTTGTCAAAGAAGTATAAGGAGAGCATGAAGTGGATCCATGACCAAAGCATCAAGTGCAAAGAATTCCACCCTGGTCAAAAAGTTTTGTTGTATAATTCTCGATTGCATCTCTTTCTCTGGAAATTGAAAACCAGGTGGTCTGGACCCTTCATTGTTGAGTCAGTTACCACTTATGGTGCCATCACCGTGCAAAATCCCAAGGATGGTAGCCTCTTTCAGGTCAATGGTCAACGCTTGAAGCCTTTCTTGGAGCTAGGCTCCACTCACATAGAACAGATTGACCTTGTTGACCCCATTTATCAATACTGGTCGTTCAGTCTTGTTTGGGGGTGATTCTTATCCCCTGATTTTTCTGCCACCCTGTTCTCTCCTCGTTTATCTTATCTTTAGGGTGAGTATCCATCGGTCTGGCTGAAGACATTAAACTTAGCGCTACCGGGAGGCAACCCGCATTTCTGGTACTATTCTTATCCTGTTTGGGGGTGGTGTTTCTCACCAACCAATGCTTTATCATGCTTATAGACTTGTACATTTTTTTCTCTTATCGTTTATTCAGGTTTATTATTGGATCCCTCTATCCACTTCATTAGCGATTGGTTCTAGTAATCTCTTTCCTACCTTATGCTCTCAATTTTAAAATCATTTTACTTAACATAGAGGACTATGTCCTTTTTGTTTGGGGGTGAGTAATTTTATCAAAATCGTACCTCTTTTGAAAAATTTTAATTTTTGAACCTGATTTTTAAAATTTCGTGCAGTTTCTTTCATCTCAATCATTGATGTGAATTTTCAATCATCCATCTTTCAAAAGTCTAGGAATCAAGCTAGAGAATATTTTTTTCTAAATAGCTTATGTAATACATAACAAGGCATATTGCACCACGAATTCCTAGACTCAACAAAATTTGCGCACTTATCACATCACTACGGTTTAGAGTTGAGGAGTACTACAATTTCCAAGAGAACCTTAAGGATCACTATTAGAGACTTTCGCTTGTGAGATTTGTGTCTTTCACCTTTTCAGAGTGTTTTACGCAATCTCCAAGTCACAAGTTGATTCAACTTCTTTTGGGTCCGCACTTTAATTTTTGAATGAACTCATTATCCTTCATTAAAATTTGACCTAATCACTGAGAACGACATCACTTTCGAGTTGTAAGAAATACGTGCTTGAAATTTGTCCCGAATACTAGATTTTCATCCATACACTTACCACTTTTCCATATCACATTTCCATTCACTCACCCATTATCTTCCCATTTATTTCCCTCATCATCCATACACATTCCCCACTCCATTCATATATCATCCATCATCAATTTTGAGAAAAAGAGTGTTGATTCTAAATGTTAAATGTCTTCATTGTTGGGTTGAAAAGTGAGAGAAAAAGAAAAAAAAAAGAAAAAAGAGAAAAACATAAATTTAGCAAAAATAGAAAAAAAAAATAGAGAAAAAGAAAAGAAAAGTCGGAAAAAAAGAGAGAAAAGAAAAGAAAGAGAGTTTGTAGTTAGTAATTGGTTTTGAAACAAAGACATTTATTCTTCATGTATAGTATACTCTTATCACATCCATCACTCATCCATTATCCATCATATCACTATCCTACCTACCTCATCCCATCCATCCTACCTATCATCCCATTTCATTTTCCCTCACCCAAAAAAATCCATATATGCCCCTAGGCATTCGGGCAAATGACAGTCTATGTGGTGAATAACTCGACGTTCTCACTATAGTGATTAGCATTCTTTCATGAGATCATTTTCTTTCAAATTATTCGTTCTTTCTTATGTGTGTGTGAGACGTTGAACTTGCTTACATTTACTCACCTCCTCACACACAAGAGCGATACACTTACCCAAATCTCAAGAGTTCATTTGAGAGAGATATATTCGTGAGGTTTGTAGTTGAAGCATTGATTTCGAAAAGGCAATCTAGGAATTACTCTTGTGATACTCGACCCGTTTTGACTGATTCACACCACACACATTGAGTTCTAGGAAGGATGTGCCTTGTGTATTTACTTAGCTAAATTTTTATGCTTCTAGCTTGTATTTCTGAAATTATTTCTCTCATGATGGATTGTGCGATCATTCTATGTCTAATAAGAGATTGGCTGCCGTTGCAAATAAGAATTTTGTGGGTATATTCCCAGCAAACCCTCACGAGACACAAGTCATCCCGTAGGTCAACCTATAGGCTTAAAGTCTTGTTGCACATGCTAAGTGCAATCGCAAGTGCCTGCGAAAGTGATACACTTTTGGTTTCTTATCTTTCTCTTTCTCTTTATCTTATTGCTCGGGGACTAGCAACGCTTTGTTTGGGGTGTGATAAGAACCCAAAACTGTACATTTTATACCCCGAATAGACGTATTTTAGTTGCTAATTCTCGGCAATATGGGTCTTATGTGCTTAAATATTTATCTTGAAGGTCAAATGTCCGTTTGCGGTGTCAAAAGCTATATATCGAGGCAAATGCGCGTTGAATGGTGCTAAATACCCTTGTTCCATATCCTAGCCTACCCCAAACTGAGCCAAAACCTACCCCAAATCGTGTGTGTGTTTTGTTTATCCCTTTTTAATATTTTTTAAATTTTTATTTTGTGTCGTTTTATTTTTTAAGTTTTATTTTAGATTTATTTATAATTTCTAGGTTTTATTTTCTATTTTTATATTTTATTTTATCTTTATTAGTATAATTTTATTTTATTTTGATTTTTATTAGTTTTTAGCTTTTATTAGGATTAGATATTTTTAGGATTTCATTTATTTTTTTAGTTTTATTAGATTTTACCTTTTTGTAGAATTTTAGTTTTTAGTTTAATAGATTTCTATTTTTTATTTTTATTTTGAGTCTTTATTTTATTATTAGAAGTAGAATTTTTATTTTTTAGATTTTTATTTTTATTAGTTTTAATTTTTTATGTTATTTTTAGTTGTCCAAATTAAACCACACACACACTTATCCTACACCTCCCATACACCCTAATACACACACACCTCCTCACACACACCCTAACACCATACACCCTCATCACACCCTCTCCCTTCTTCTTCATCTTCCCCAACATCATTTTCTCTCTCCTCACACCCACCTCCATTATCCCCCATTGACAACCCAAATACCTCTCTCTACTCTCTCACCCCACCTTACAGCCCCATACCGGGTTGACCCGCGATCTCAAACCCTCTCTCCCGAACCACCTTAAACTCGTGAACTCAATCGCCTCCGTGAGCCTCTACAAAACTCGCCCAGATCCGGCGGCGTGCCGACCTACAGAACCCGCCGGCGAGCCACCTCCTTCCATTATACCTCCATCTTCGGTCGCTAACTCAACTGTCACAATCCACCCGCCGGAATCGCGCCAGCCCAATCCTCCAACTGACCCATCGACAATTAACCCGCCGGACCCCCACAAACTGAATCCCGTCATCACCTACACAACCCACCACCTGAACCTTAAGACGCCCCAACCCATCCCATCCATCTCACCCCATACCCTCCGGAGCAACCCATCTCCGGTCATGCCCTGAACCATATCCGACCTTACCCCTCCTTCAGCCCGAACCCGCATCTCCAACCCCCAGCCCTGTCAGATCCTATTTTCCCCACTGCCATTTCCGAACCAAACCCGAGACCTCCATGACCCATTTCCCATTTCCCATTTCTTACCCTAAGCTACCTACGAATTCTCACCTGTTAAAACCAAAAATCCAAACCAAAAAAATAAAATAAATCCCCATATATGTTAAACCCATTTAAACCACTTTATCCCTTTTTCCAAAACTAACCCCAACTAAGTCTTTAACCCATATATGTAAACTACCCCTCTAACCATATCAGATTTTGTTCCAATCCCCTCACCCACATGATCTCACACCTCTCTTACCTCATGTGTAGACATCCCATTTCCATGCACATTAAACCTTCCGAAAAATACCCCTTAGCCACATGTATGCCATGCATCTACTATAAAAGAACACTCAAGACCCCATTTGAAGGATCATGAAATAGAGAAGAGACTTGGAAAAGGGAAAAAAATAGCAAATTAGGGTTATAGAGAGCTAGATGAGAGAGAAATTTTTAGTTTTAGTTTTTTTTTTCTTTACCAAAAAAAATATTGAGAGATTGTAATTGAAGATTCTATTTCAAGTTGAAGGCAAAATTGGGTTTGATTAATTCTTCTCTTACTAATCATTCTATGCTATTACTTGGTTTCAATTATTCTTGGATTATGACTATGGTTGGCTAATCACTCCATTCAAGGAGTGAAATGAAGCCCCATATACTCAATTTAATGTATTAATTAATCTAGTTTACTTTGTTTCATTTAGTTAATTTTCTTTTCATTCCTACATGAGTTTATGCATTGAGAAATGGTAAACTATCCTTGAGAAAGAATTAAAATCTAATATACTCTTAATTTTTGGATTCAAACTAGAGATAGAATGACCCACTAATTAGAGTATATTATATTTTATTATACTCATACATTAAAATTTTGTTGGATTTATGATTTATTATATGAATTTATTCTAGCGAGTGGTTTATATAATTTTTCTAAATCAATTATTCAATTGAGTTGTGGGAATGAAAATCGGATTAACTAATTTTATATTAGTTTATTTTGTCAAATGATGAGAATCAATTGATAAAATAAATTAATATTTGGAAAATTAGCAAACTAGAATAATTAACACATTTAATTGATAAAGTGGAGGTTAAGTTTCATTCCTTGAATATTTCTCAAATTTAATTTCATCATTCTTATTACCTAGTTGTTATTTGGCACACTAGTTAGTTTGTTAATTCCATCTCTCATATTAGTTTAGTGTTACTTCACATTTTCACCTAAAAAGTGTTTTAATATTTGAAAAACATAAAAAAATTAGAAAAAGCCAAAAGTCTAAAAAAAAGAATCAAGTGAATTATATTCATTATCCTCTCATGTTTAGCGTGTTCACACCTTAGATTTGGATTGATACCTCACTTACCATTATACTCTAGTTTTGTCTACTTTTATAGGGTTGTGAAGATTTTTTATTCAAGAGCTTTTTCAAGCAACGACAAATTCACCAAAAAGAAATTCATCACAACTCCATGCCATTGGGAAGACAGAAGTAACAGACATAACAATTCTTGATGGAATCAAGAAAAGATTGGAGGATGCCAAAGGGAGGTGGATTGAGGAGGTGTATGATGTTGTATGGGCTTACTTAATGACGAAGAGGACTCCAATCGGGTAAAGTCCATTCATGTTGGCTTATGTCTTAGAGGCAGTGCTGCCACAGCGGTAAGTCTCCCAGCACAGGGTTCAGACGTATAACTCGAAAGAAAACATTACGGAATGAAGACTTGATATGGACTTTGTGGAAGAAAGAAGAGAAGATGACGAGGTTAGGCATGGTGCCTATCAGCAAAGGACAGCGAAGTTATTTAATAAAAGGGTGAAGGCTCGGCCACTGAAGGTGGGAGACCTTTTCCTGAAGAAGACGTGGCAGAAACCCAATAAGCTTCACCCGAACTGGCATGGTTCGTATAGAGTGGTGGAGGAGGTGGTCCCAGGGATGTATCGATTGAAAAATTTGGAAGGAGAGCCAGTTTCCAACCCGTGGAATGCCGACCATCTCAAAAAATACTATAAGTACGATTTTAATTTTTATTGTGTCTTTTTAATTCCATTGTAGTAAATCTATGTGATAATTAGATAATGAATGAAATTTAATGAAAATTCCCAAGTGTTCCCTCATACCTTGCTTGTTTATTTGTATATTTGTTGATTGTATGTATCAACTCATCTTAAGCTATAAAACATCATTTGTGGTGAAGTAGCTTCAAGTTGATCTTAGTGACATGACAGTCCAGACGGGGTTGACCTCGTCCATGGACTCCCAACAACATCGAGAGTATTAAAAATCACTTAAGTGTGGTTAATTTTAAACACCATTAACTTGGTGGAAATTCTCTCTCGGTCGAGACAAAAGTGCATAGACGACACAACACTCATTCATACACTCTCAAAATGACGAGAGGGGACTTATGATTTAACACCATAATTTGGTGGATTCAAATTTAAAAATCACTTAAGTGTGATTCATTTTAAACACCATTAACTTGGTGGAAATTCTCTCTCGGCTGAGACGACAGTGCATGGGGGAGACGACACTCATCCATACACTATCAAAATGATGAGTGGGGACTTATGATCTAACACCATATTTTGGTGGATTCAAATTTAAAAATCACTTAAGTGTGGTTCATTTTAAACACCATTAACTTGGTGGAAATTCTCTCTCAGCCGAGACAAGAGTGCATGGACGAGGCGACACTCATCCATACACTCTCAAAACGATGAGAGGGGACTTATAATCTAACACCATAATTTGGTGGATTCAAATTTTAAAATCACTTAAGTGTGGTTCATTTTAAACACTGTTAACTTGGGGGAAATTCCCTCTCGGGCGAGACGGCAATACATAGACGTGACAACACTCATCCATACACTCTCAAAATGACGAGAGGGGACTTATGATCCAACACCATAATTTGGCGGATTCGAATTTAAAAATAGATAAGAAGGGGACGATCTTCAAAATATAAGGCATATTGCCTACATCAAGGTTGTCTAAAAGTTGGAGGACGTTAGCATCACTCAATAAATAAATTATAAATGAAAACAGATACTAGTCATCCATTCAAAGTATGATATCAAAGACAAAGAGGCATTTTTCATTCAAAGGATAAAATAATGAAGCGTTCAAGCAACAGATACGATGATATTGGTTAATTACAAATAGTTTTCAAGCAATTAGAAGGTTTTACAATCAAAAGAGGGCATTAGTCCACAAGCGGTCGCCCAAAAAAGAGATAAGTTAAGAAGAACTAGGCTTCGGGGTTTGTTCCCTCAACATTTGGGTCCTCGGCTCATCCCAGAGACAACACGTCTCTAGCTATAGTGTTGTTATCTTCATTCTCTCTGACAGGCTCAGTCTCCTTGGCAAGGTTTGTAGTCTGGACTGTGTTCTCGTTGTCCGATGCCGACCCCTCAATATGTGCCAAAGCTATCAAAGAGAGCGAATCATCTAGGCTGAAAGACTTCAGCTGATCAGATAAATGAGCAATCTCTGGGAACTTCATATTTTCCCATAGGCAACCAGTGTGAGAACCTATTTCAAGATACTGCACGCTATAGATAAGAAATTCCTCAAAGGACTTAAAATCCTCAACCGCCTGCATCTGAGCCTTAGAGATCTTATTGTCAACAGCCTCTTTCACCTTCCTAGCAATCTCTGATAAGTGGGTCTCATTCAGAGACTTGATAGCCTCACTGTGACTTTTGTTCAGATTGGAGATTTCGTCAGAGTGCTGCTTCTTCAGATTCTCCACTTGGGTCTCAAGCTCTTGGATACGACCGTTTTGAGTTTCATCATCCCTAATGGATTGACGAGCTGCGTGAACCTCAGGAACCTTCTTCTTGACCCATTAATGAAGTTTTTGAAGACAGATGGTAGTATGTATAGAATAAAGAAGATTATTATGAGACAACCTTATGGACGACCTTATAGTTTGACAAAAATAAAAAACTTTTGAACGAAAGCAGTGACTTACTTGAACGGCCCTGTGAAGGATGAAGTCATTCCTCAATAGAATATTTGTTGCCTCTAGAAACTTGATATCATACTCTGAGGTATTGGTGTCAAGAAACTCAACATTTTTATTGATTCGTCCCGAAACATAGCACTCATTACCCTCGAACTTAGGTAATTTATCCCCTCGGGCACTGTAATTGCTATAATTATGCTCATTAACTAGGCAACCTCCATTTTATATGCTAACATGTTGTTTGAGGTATTATTTAGCTTTCATAGGTGTTACGGTGCTTACTGTGAAGTTTCGTCGCGTTTCGATAAAGTTTCATAAACATTCGCACATTAAGGGGCATTTTCGTAATTTCACACTTTGGTATTTTTGACCAAAGTCTTCACGGAAATTGTATCCCTGGGGTCAATCTTCGTGTAGACGCAAAAGGTACTCGAATCGGAGTCCGAAAAAAGAAAACACAGACCTTTAATGGAAGAAGAATTATAAGTTATTTAATTTTATATTTTAATAATCTATTTAATACCCCTTGTGTCCTTCTTCTCTTTTATGAAGCAAACTTACTTTGGAGATGGAAATTTTGATTTTTTGGCTCGGGTTTTGTCTTAATACATATTGGGATGCCTTTGGCGAAATTGAACACATGATTATGGAGCTTTGGATCGCGCAAAACATTCACGAGCTCGAAATGGGTCTTGGCTCACCATTAATGAAGGTTTTTGGCCATTTTGAACATGAGGGTTTTTGTCCATCTTTGGACATGGAAGTGGGTCTTGATTTTTGTTTTTGTAGTTGTGCGACGGAAGTGGTGGGTTGTCCCAGCAGACGCGGTCGATCGGGTTTTCCCATTTTGTCGTGGCTAAGAGACAGTGTGCCCTCCCCTATTTCGCGGTCGACCGGACCCTTTTTTTTTTGTGCCGATTTGAGCTACTACTTGCCCACTTCCTTTTCATTTTTCTTTTTCTTTTTCATTTTTTCTTTTATCCATTAATTCTAACTTATCCACCCTTTTTCATTTGTTTTTTCCTTTTCCTTTATTTCCTTTACCCAACTTAGTATAAATAGAACACTATTTATTTTAGGAGATATCTTCTATCTTCTCTCTTTTTAGTTTAGACTTGGGGTTTGGAACTATTTTGGGGATTTTGTGGAGACACACATCTCCTCCATTTTCTTGGTGGTTTGACCCCCATTAATGTAAGTGGATATGTTTCATCTTCTTCTCTCTTGCTATTTAAGTTTTGTGCCCTAATTTTCCATGCTTTATTTATTATTTCAAGCTTAGTTTAATTTTTAGTGTTAATTTAATTTGTTGCTTTAATTAATTAGCTAGTTTAATTTATGCTTTTAATAATGTGTAGTGACTAATTTAATCTAGGTGAGGGATATTCGGCTCAACCTATAGTTTTTATTCCGTTCTTAAATTTAGTTTAAATGCACTCATGCCTAGTTTTCTTTCATTTCTTTTTAGTTAGCAAAATATCTTTTACACTTTTATTTTAGAAGTAATAAACCAATTAAATTCTAGCAACTCGTCTATGTGGATTCGATACCCGGACTGACCGTTATACTCTCTTAAAAGAGTGTAGTCATAGTTTAGGTTTTTGTATAGAGTTGGTGAGCCGAATATATCAAAACGACTGGCACATATGTGACTCTTTTGCCATGGCGAAACCCATCCTACCAAATCGCAACACTCATTACCCTCAAAGTTAGGCATTTTAGCCCCCTCGGGCACCGTAATTGTTATAATTATGTTCATTAATCAGATAACCTTTGTTTTATATGATTACATGTTATTTGAGGTATTATTGACCTTTAATAGGTGTTACGGTGCTTAGTGTGAAGTTTATTCGCGTTTTGATAAAGTTTCATAAAAGTTCGCAAGTTCAGGGGTATTTTCATAATTTCACACTTTGGTATTTTTTAACAATGTCACCCCGAAAGTTGTAGCCCTCGGGACAAGCTTTGTGTGGCCTCAAATGGTACTTGAATTGGAGTCCGAACGAAGAAAACACGGACCTTTAATCGAAGAAGAATTATAAGTTATTTCATTTTATATTTTATTAATATTTTAACAATCGATTTAATACCCCTTGTGTCCTTCTTCTCTTTTATGCAGCAAACTCACTTTGGAGATGGCTATTTTGATTTTTTGGCTCGGGTTTTGGCTTGAGCAAAATTGGGATGCTTTTGGCCAAATTGAACACACGATTATGGAGCTTTGGATTGTGCAAAACATTCACGAGTTCGAAATGGGTCTTGGCTCACCATTAATGGAGGTTTTTGGCCATTTTGAACATGAGGATTTTTTGCCATCTTTGGACATGGAAGTGGGTCTTGATTTTTGTTGTTTCGGCTGTGCGATGGAAGTGGTGGACTGTCCCAGCAGACGCGGTCTACCGGCCCAGCCTCCGCGATCGATCGGGTTTTACCATTTTGTCGTGGCTATGAGACAGTGTTCCCTCCTCTATTTCTTGGTCGACCCGCCCAAGCAACGGTCGATCGGACGTTTCTTTTTTTGTGCTGATTTGAGCTGCTACTTGCCCACTTCCTTTTAGTTTTTCTTTTTCTTTTTTTCTTTTATCCCTTAATTCGAACTTATCCACCCTTTTTCTTTTTCTTTTTCTTTTTCCTTTTCCCTTATTTCTTTTTCCCAACTTAGTATAAATAGAACACTTTGTTTATTTTAGGAGATATCTTCTATTTTTTCTCTTTTTAGTTTAGACTTAGGGTTTGGAACTATTTTGGGGATTTTGTGGAGACACCCCTCTTCTCCATTTTCTTGGTGGTTTTACCCCCATTAATGTAAGTGGATATGTTTCATCTTCTTCTCTCTTGCTATTTAAGTTTTGTGCCCTAATTTTCCATGCTTTATTTATTATTTCAAGCTTAGTTTAATTTGTACTGTTAATTTAATTAGTTGCTTTAATTAATTATCTAGTTTAATTTATGCTTGTAATCATGTGTAGTGGCTAATTTAATCTAGGTGAGGGATATTCGGCGCAACCTATAGTTTTTATTCCGTTCTTAAATTCAGTTTAAATTCACTCATGCCTAGTTTATCTTTTCTTTATTTTTAGTTAAAAAAATATCTTTTACACTTTTATTTTAAAAGTAATAAACCAATTAAATTCTAGCAACTCGTCTAGGTGGATTCGATACCCGGACTGACCGCTATACTCCCTTAAAAGAGTGTAGTCATAGTTTAGGTTTTCGTACAGAGTTGGTGAGCCAAAAATAAAACGACCGATGCATAGGTGACTCTCGTGCCGCGGAGAAACCCAGCCTATCATTTATCTTTATTCCCCAAAGCAGAATTAGGGCAAAGCTTCAGGTTCTCCAGCCGTGCAGATAGGGCATCCTTAGAGAATATTGGAATGTCCCTACTCGTCCCAGCCTTGGACGGGACGTCCTTGATCTTCTTGCTTCTTTGGGTCATTGGGGAATTATCTTGACCCCTTTTCTTTTCCTTATACCCTCGGCCTGATGAGGATCAGCGGTGGTCGATTTCATAGTCTGAGGATCCGTGGCTGACTTCTTGCCTATTTGCTTAAGTAAGTTTGCTATACCAGGGGCTTCCATCATCCACACAGTGTCAAAGGTGTTTGGTGGTTGATATACAAAGTGTGAAAGGAAGACTGTTAGTTTAGACAGAATAAATATAATACCACACTTGGAAGAAATAATAGTTAACAAATACTTATATGGTTTAGACAGAGGGTCTACCCCCATGCCTGTCTCTTAAAAGTAAGATGGGTTCATTAAATGTTCGAACAGGATGAGACCCCATTTATCACCTTGTTCTCTAACTTTGTTAAGTTTTGCCAAAGCCTTAACACTTAAGCATGGGTCAGCTTTTGCTGCTATTGTGGCCTTAGCCCATCGTTGGGGGACTCTAGGCCCTGAGGTCGTGCAAAGGGAGTTGGGGGAGAATTCCCAGGACCTTAAGATGAAGAAGTATCAAGGTTTCCAGTTGTGATTGGAGCTCTGACTGACCAATAAATATTTCTTCTCAGATTTTTTGGCTCTAAGGTGATAGTAGAAATGTTGGGTTTTAGCAGACGAGATAGTGTAGCATCCTCTGGAAATGCTAACTGGAAGGTTGATATGATGAACAACCTTCTATAGGATCACAAATAAAAGGATTAATCTCCATGCGTTCGGTGATGATTGAGTAGGGCTAAGACCATGACTATGTAAAATGGCTAGTACGGCCAGGTGAATAGGCAGCCTAAAGCCAAACTTAAACATTTGTTCGTACATGCAGATTTCACCATCTCGACCATGAAATGCTCTTTCATCGACCGAGGGTACTCTTATATTAATGGAGGGTCCGATAAGATACAGATGTCTCCAGTATAGAAAATTGACCTTAGTGACTATACTAACGTAGGACTCAACACATGAAGTGTTAAGTGTTTCATCAGCTGAATCATCATCGATGTCTCAACGTACTGTCGGGATGACACCAGGGGTATGAGAAGCCCCAACAAAGTTTTGTCTCAGAATAGCATTTAAAGTAATGGTATTTATTGGGGGTGGTATAGCAACATTCACTCTCGACTCATTATGAGGAGAGAGGATTTGTACAGACGAGTCTGACCCCTGCGAGGATTCAAACAGATTTAATGACGTCTCGGCCTGGTCGGATGACTCAACTTGATTAGAAAATGAGACTATTAAAGAATTATGAGCCTCTTTAGACGTGTCATGAGGGACTTCCATTGCCACATGGAAAGAATCGGCACTCTCAGCAGTCGACTCAGATATGGAGTCACTAATCTCTACAACAGGAGGACGTATGGTTTCAATAGGGATGGGATAGATTGGACGAAGATGAAAGGCTTCGGCCCTACATTTGGAGGCTTCCTCAGCCTCGTGCCTTCCGATTTCCTTGAAACACCTCTCTCTAAGAGTAGGGAAATCCTCAGCTAGCTCGTATAGCTTCCTCAACATCCAAAGGACGACCCTCAACTTGGTGAAAAAGATGAGAAAATGGCAAACAGTTAAAGGTTTGTCTATATTTTACCAAAGGATCTAAAGGATCTAAGTTGGGGAATATGAATATTTGGCTTCAAGAACACCCAAAACAAAATTAATGGCTCACCAGAGAAGATGACCAGTGACCCACCGGAGCAGCCAAATGAGGGTAAACCAGGAAAGGAGAAGAACCCTGTGTGACACCTCACCTAATTAACCCCGGGTGATCAGTCCTAAATTAAATTAGAACAGGTTTCTCAGTTGGCTCATTCTTAGCATCACTGTCACCTTTAATTACTAATCATCTAAGTGAAAAAATTAGACTGGTGCCAAGTTTTATCTTTCATTAATTTAATGAAATACTCATGCGGAAACAAAATATTTTAAACCATCACACGTAATTGAAAACCACCATTAACATTTAAATAACTGACCGAATAAACCATCAGCTCAAACCCAATAAAAGTAAAGACAAGTAATAAATCTTAACAAGTCTTATATAAGTATTGAATAAAACAGTGAGCGATATGCTCGAGTAACTGATAGGAGATTTCTCCACTAAAAATGAAAAGATACGAAGAGCCTATCAAACTCCCGCAACATCCACATGTGCTGCAGCAAAAGATCCCTGGAATGAGTCAAGTCTGGCGTCCCTGTGGATGGACACCTAAAAGTCCACATAAAAGGTTTTGTTTTAATGTTTTTATAGCAAGGGTTAGTACCCAAAACATTTGGAAAACATTTAGCAATCGATTAACTTGCAGTAATAAATATGTATGCATGCTCTTCATATTTTAGTTAGTGCCGCACTCCCTTGAGGACATCCTTACCCCTCCTCTAATGTGCATTACTAACGCCTTAATTAATTTACCTAGTTATTTATCCCATGACTAGGTAACTAATATAACCCCTTGCAACCACCCTACTCTAACTGAGTACGCCGTAATTATGATTTCTAAGTTATTATCAACACCAACTTAATTAATCATTCCACTTTTAAATTCATATAACTTCTACACCCATTATACATGTAATACAATTCACGGCCTGTATTAATTAACCCGTATATAATTATTTACCTAATTATATACGTATATCCATATTACGACATTCACAATTATGCTGAAATAATAATTAATAATGAACATCCTCCCGAGTAATAACTCACCGAATGTATATTCTCTAAAGTGTTATCCCACTAGGTGTACTCACATAACCTAGTTACCCCAATCAGAATCGCTCACGAACTTGGTTAATACATAAATAATGGAGGTTGTCATATTCCTTCCCTGAAAGTGAGATGCCCCTCACCCATATAATGGACGCTATGACTTGGGGATATACTCTCCCTACTCCTCAAGCTAGGGGATTCACCCTCTATGCGTCATCTCCCCCGATAGCACTAGAGTATATGTAATAATAATATCAAACCACTGATATAAATGTACACACCATATACAAATACTAATGCACACCGTATATATATATATATATATATATATATATATATATATATATATATATATATTTGTATAAAATGCCCCGGCTATACTGTGTACGAAGTCCGTAACACAAGCCCATACCATTTATCATGAGTTTATGGCCCATTTTGATTATTAATTAATTTGCACATTAATTAATTAAATTACTTTGTGTCGCTCCAACCAATATATTCCGACTCGCTCTCGTGACCCGAAATAAAACTATAATCGAGTCTAAATCCCTGACTCCAAATTATTTATCTTTCACTCTAAATTAATCCAACGCCTTGGTATCGCTCAACCAATATACCCAGACTCGCCCACTAGGTCCGTATTTAATTATTTCAAAATATACTTCCCAAAGTTTAACCATATTTTGTCACACATAAATACTCTCCAATCCCAATTATTTTTCCCTCATAAATAATTTTATTGTATGTCCTATATTTATTTCTCATTAAATAAGGTATGGGAAGTAATTTTTAATTAAATTCCCCTTATATATATAAACTGGCCGAACTGCCAAAAATTCTCGACCATCGATCGATCGATCGATCGGGTCTTCGTCTTCTCCAGGTTTCTGTTTCAGCCATGGACGAAAAAATCAAATCCCCAACTTCGTCTATAGTCTAACCCAAGTCCTCTCATCAATATAATCTACTAAAAACTTCATAAGGAACCCCCATTAAGTCCCCAAACCCCATTAAATATCTGTTCTCTACTGTTTTTCTAAATTAGTGAAAAATTCGTATTATTCATTAACCCATTCTCCACATCAAATTTGTATCTCAAATTCATTCATAACTCGCCTGGTTTTACACATCTTACCACATATATACATGAATCTCAGATTATACATAAATTTCTACACAAGTTCGAAATCAGGAGATTGATTTACAAAATCCCCATTTTTGTACCCCTTAAATCCCAAAACGAATTTTGATTTCTCACATCACATAAATATGAATCATAATGCAAATTAAATGCTACAACAAGTTAACCACTTGCCTTATGATTTTTTATAGTCTAATTTGAAGTTGTAAATTCCAAGGTTGAAGATGAAATTCCCTCTTTTGGCTTTTTCCTTTTGTCCCTCAAATTACCTTTAACTGTCTCTTAGGGTTTTCTCTCCCACTAAGTGTTTTCTAAACTTTTATCAGTCGTTCCCCTTTTCCTTATAATTAAGTAATTATGCTTAATCCCATTTTTTGCCTAACGGGCCAAGCCCAAGTAACCTAAATACCCCCGTGTGGTCACGGCTATGCCTAAAACGTCCCGTGACCTGTTTACTACCCCGGGTACACTTTTCCGACTATCTCGGCCCGTCCGGACTCAACCATATACTCAAAATTGGCATCCGAATTAATTTATAAAAATCCTTATCTCACACCCAAATTAGTTTATACCGACTCCCGGCTGAGATAAGTTCATACCCCATCACTAATACCCGAAATGACATAAATAAATTATTACTATTCACTTAGTAATTAAATTTCCCTAAATATTAACCATTTACTCCCCGATTAATATTTCAATAAATATTACCATAATTAATTCAATTAAAATTATGCCGCACAAGTAATTTAGAATTGCCGAATTAATTATATTAAATGCATAAAATTACGGGGTGTTACACCCTGAAGCCACATATAACCCTCCACTCACTCTCCCAACAACCGGAGGAAAACAACCTAACTACAGTCTAATATAGTCATCAAAAAACTTGTAAGCTCGTCAAAAAAATAAAGCAAACACGGAAATGCTTAAAATGATGAAAAGATTATGTGGAAAGGAAAAGGAGAATACCTAGACAGTTTCCCTAAAATAACAGCCGTCGAAGAGCAAAGAAGGCAGCTGGAAAACGCTTGGAAATAGAGGAGAGAGGGAAGGATCCTAAAAACTAAGAAAGCCTAGAGAGAGAAAATAGCGCCCGTAAATAAAGGAAATGAAAGGGTTTGGGGTAGAAATGTTTTCAAATCTCCCTAATGATGAGGAACAATTCTTGAGGCACCCATAATTAGGGCACAATTACCAAAATCAACACATGTTGTCGCCACTGCTTGGGAAGCATGCTAAGCCAAATGATGGATAACAGGTGTCATCGCTCGTACAAATCCAATACATCAGCATCTGATAATTCAGTGATGTATCTTCATTCGCTCCGATTAACATTATTATCCCTCAATCTTCTATTAACACAAAAGACTAAAGGCTAGGGGTGATTGATATACCATAATGAGACCTCAGCTCAGCTCAGAATAAACTCAACCCCAGTCGACTCAACAAATCGCACTTAATTCGAGTCATCACAGACAGATTAGTTTAGCGTGTCTCGGCTAACATACCTCGTCTTGTCTAGGAGACGAGATAATAGGCAAACTTGGTTTGCTCAGCATCACGCCCCATCTATGTATGGTAGGTCGGAAGTTCCTATGCCAACCTGAACCCTCGTCTCAGCTCTGACATTGTTCAGCCGAGACTACGCTTAGGCATCCATAAACATGTGACCCAACAAATGACATATACATCTCGTACGCGATCGAGTCAACATTTTTGCCCCGGCAGAACACCTTGGGTACCCTATAGGGTGCGTGGAATGGAGCACGCGTAGTTGACAATCCCATGTGAGCCAAACAGTTATAACATCATCTCGATTGTACATGAGGGAATATATCACCATCATAGCTTACATGTCCTATGGACAGATATCATGATCCTATTGGGAGTTTCTAGGATCACACGCCTATTGCATGCATAACGGGGGCACTACGCCCCCTCGCCACTACGCCCCCTCCCCCCCACGCATTATATAAATCCTTCATCTTCTACATTGAAGGGGTGGATTATTCAAAACCCTTGCAGAACTCTGTCAAATTACTCAGTAGAGAGAGAAAAGCTTAAGTGTTGTATTTATAGGCCATTAGTGCCCTTATTATAGTGAAAACCACAATTCACACTACACAGTGGACGTAGGCTCTGGCCATATCTGGGGTTTACTTACTCTTTGCCTCCTCTCTTTCCACTATTATATTGTTGTATATCTTCCATTGTTGTACTGGTGTGATCTTGTTCATCACTTTGATCTGGGGATACCAACTTTGGTATCATCAAACTAGGAGCAGGACACGAGCATGCTTTATAGGCTCCAAATTGAGATGTATCGCGCACAAATGGGCCCCGACATTTCACTCCCAACCTACTTTTATGATCCCTATAATCCAAGTAGGCCCGGTCCATCCAACCCGACTCCCCAATAGATCCCTTATTTGGTGTGTGATGTTTGTTTTGCTTATCCTTTATGTAATTTTTCTTTGCTCCTTGTTGCTGAATTTTTGTCGAAGAATTATGTAAAGTTCCATCCTCTCTTGTTGCTTGTAATTGGTCGTTTATTAATACAAGAACTTTGCATTTGGTCGTTTGTCCAATTTTTTTTACGCAAATTTTAGTCCTTTTTGCCTGAGGACATTGCAAAAGTCTAAGTTAGGGTACACGTGTGTTTTAAAATTTTCTCAAATTTCAAAATTCCCCCAAAAAATAGAAAATTTCAAAATTTTTCAAAAAAAGGCCAAAAATTTTTTACTTCGAAATAAATAAAAATTGGAATTTAAATTTTTCAAAAATATCACTAGAATTTTGTTTAAGGTCTCAAATTATAAAAATCAAACACACTAAGCCAAAATTGACCAAAGATGCAAATTGAGCGAAAATTGACGACTTTATGAATAAGTGTGGAGATTAATCAACCCAGTGAGATTTCGAGCCTATTATTTTTGTGAGTAATTGAATCAATCTGAGTTAATGGTTAACTCAACATTCGATTTAGTGTTTATACAAGTCGTTGATAATCTCTAAATTATTGTCTTGATCGGTTATGGGAAATTAGCGAAATGTTGTCTTAAAAAACGTGCCAAAAATATCTCTAAACTAAATTATTCTCAAGATGCGTATGGTAAAATAATTAGTAATTCGTGCATATGAAGTTAGGCCATCGTCTATTACCCAAATACATTAGCCATAAAAAGTAGTGAAAATTTTTCCCTTTTTGCAAACCCAATTGAGCCAAATAAAATTCCCAATTTGGTTTGATTAACCCAAAAAACTCGATTAGCCCGGAGTTGTAAAAATCAAAACTTCATCAAGTAAGTCCAAATGGTGCAATGAACGGGGAAAGAAAAAAATAAAAGAAAAAATCTCAAACAAAAGTAGAAAGAAAAAAAAAGGAAAAGAGAAAAACAAAAAATAGAAAAATGAGGAAAAAAAAGAAAAAGAGCAAATGCTCGAAAAGTTTTAACGGACATCATAAGAAAATTTTTCCAATTTCCAATTTCCAAGCCATTCTCATTTTTTACCCAATGCACCTTAAACCCAAAAAAGTTCTAGACGAGTCCGAATAACGAAATTAATTACCACGTGGAGAGTTAAGACACGAAAAGATAATAAGAGAGATTAATTGGTGTGATAAGAGGCAATGTTTTCCATTTTCTAATGACCGTATTCCGATAATGAGATCGATTCAACATAAAAATTTTGTATTTAAAATTTGTGTACGTGAATTTATGTTCCATTATATTTACTCTTATAAATCACGTACACCTAGAGAAAATAGCCACATTTCGAGAGATTCGTTTGTGAGAGAATCCGTGAGAAATTGAATCAAAACAAATTCTCGGAAAGTAACGTAATGATCAATCGGTGGAAGTTAGAAATTTAATTCTCGACTTCGCACTCACACATTACAAGTTGTGAGTATTTAATACATATATACGGTGATTATTCAAATTTTAAGTATTTTGATTTCTCTTTTAAGTCGAAAAACGAATTTCGTGGGTATATTCATTGCAAATTTTCAGGAGACACCACTCGTCCTACTAGGGTAACCTAGGGGTTTAACGGCTTGTTGCATATGCTAAATAAAATCTCTCATCCTTGAAAAAGGCATGTTATCCCAATAAAAGATTTTTCAAGTGTTTTGATCTTGCTTTGAGTCTTTTACATTACTCGGGACGCGCAAAGTTCTAAGTTTAGTGGGTTTGATTAGGCATAAATTCTTCGTATTTATTCCCCGTAATTTAGAGGCTTTTAACACCCCATGCGATGAAATTGAAGTGGATTTATCCCATATCTTTTATACTGACATCTTCTATCAAGTACACCGAGTTTCATGTATTTTTCTTATATTTTTTAGGTATTCATGCAGGCGAAGAAAAGAGAGAAATTGGAATAAAGATCAAAAAGAAAATAAGAAAAGTAAAGGGTATTAAAACAAATGTAAAATGGGAATTCATATGCAAAACCTAAGGAAAGTTGAATATCTGGATTTCACGAGCACATGGGAAGAAACGGCATCCAAATCGAAACCCCGATTGAGAAGATATGAAGATGTGAAAATGAGAAGAATTCAATTAAGAAAAAATATATTTTTCAAGGTTCGAACCGGTTTGGGTCTTAAGTGAACCGGTTTTCTGTTGATCGCAGACTTGGCCCTTATAGTAGAATTCTGAATCGGTTCACCCATTTATAAAGGCCATACCGAACCGTTTCGCCGGCAACTGAGCGAATTATTTTTTTCCCACATTAAAAAAAATAGAGTTGTACAAGATTACAACTCTTAGAAAAATGTGGTGTTATTATTCAGTTAGTATTCTAGATATCTTTTAGCTAGTTTTTACCTTAGAATTAGATAAAGAAGAAGGCAAGAACCTTATATTCAATTCTTGCACTAAAGTTTTACACTTTTGGATCAATTTTCAAGGTTTTTAATATCAAGTTTGTTCTCTCTATCTTGTTCTTATATGTTCTTCATCTTTGGATGTTTTTATTTATTTTTTTGGGATTCTAAGACTACCATGCATGTTTATTAATAGTTTCATCATGATTTCCAATGCATGCAATGTTAGATTTTTGGTTATTTCCCACGTAGCTATGTTCGGCTAAGTTTTTAACGAGATGGGGCACATGAACCCAACCTAGGTATTACGAATGGGTTTAAAAAGTGAAAAAAATGTAATCAAACAATTCAAAGTTTTGAATTTTATCAAGATAAAGGTTGTAGGTCTTTTAATTCCATTTTCCCTAGGTAATCGAAATGTTTAAAGGTGCAATTGACGTTTTGATAATTTATCATCCTCGTCAAATATAATTTTTGATTTGATATTGTGAGGAGTAAAATCCACATATGTCGAATGCTTAGAAAGTATTTGACATTTCTTTGAACTGAGAATTAGGTTTTTGAAGTTTTTATGTTCTACATAATCACCGACGGTTCGAGGGAGTGTACTTAAAACTCATTTTGTTATTCTTACATGTGTAGTTTATTTACTAATTTAATTAAATTGCATTAATTGATAGGAAAATCACAAATCATCATCTTTCCTTCTTTCTCTGAGTTAATCATAGGATTAATCATTCTTCCAATTCATCGTTACGTGCTGCGTCCTATTCCCGGAGTTCGACACCCGATTTACTGGATTATTACTCGAGAGACTAGCTTGCACTTGAGTCGTTGCACACACTTTAGAGGAACATTTTTTAAGTCGTGTCAGTTTACAACGAGGAATTCACATGTTCTATGAAGTCAGTATCACTAAATTTCTCACCAATGAAATCCATACACATTATTAGCATTCTATCATGCTCGTTAGAATTACGGACACCTATATATGATTCTCCACCTATACCTCCCTCATTTCCTTGTAACTCTCTAAGCATGTCAAACTCTTGATTTAACATTTCTAACTCAAGAAACTCTCTTTAACTCCTCTTTTTCCTCTAATATTGCCTTAACAAAATTCAATCCCTTTATGGACTCATGCTCGTCATTTGAAATTTGAGACACAATGAAAATATTGACATATGATGTCATATTTACAAAGGATAGATTCATAGCTCCATTCCAAAATTAGTTGAAGCATTTATGGTTACTGGGAATGGCCTTTCTAGGATGACGGGGGTTGAGTGTTTATGTTTGAAATAGGATAAGTACTAAGAACAACAAAGTTGACTAGGAAGATGAATCTGTCAATTTGGACGAGGACGACCACTAACACACCCCTTGGAACCTTGGTGGATCCATTGACCAATTGAATTCTCATTTTGGTCAGGATAAGGTTGCTAAGGCTTAATTAGAGATAAACCAAGTAGGAAAGTAGGTTCACACTAGCCTCGAGATTAAAAAGGGTACGATTAATGGAAAATTTTCCAATCACACAAGAGACTGTTAGGCAACTAGGGTCCTTGAATTTTAGAATCATGCTAGGTTGGAAAATTTATCTCAATTGATCAGTCAACTCTACCTTCTTGTGTGAAATGTGCTTTATCTTGAAAGTGCATAAGTCTTTTAGAAATTATTCATATGATGGAATTTTCTTGGTTATTACATCGAGGAGAGGGAGATTAATTTTTAGTTGTTTCAAAGTGTCCATTATCTCTTGATTCTTCTTAGGATTTTCAATAGAAATAATCCTTTGAGGGTAGATCATGGGAAAATTAAACTTGATTGGGGACTCCATCTCATGGTTAGGATACTTATCACTCTTATTGGGGGGTCATTTCATGCTCTAGGGGTGTTAATGATATCACTTAAGATTCTTACAGACTTTGTGGGATAAGATTTTCTATCACTTTCCCACTCCAAAGAGTCATGATGGAGTTGTCTTGTTCCGGTAGTTGAGATTGAGAGAGGAATTTTCCTTTCTCTTATCTACTCAGTGAAGTGGTCAATTTTGAGAGTTGAGATTTGATATTTGCATATTGTAGAGAATTTTGGTTATTAACATTCATTTGAGTTTGTATATATTCTTGAAAAGTGTCTTAAAGGATATTCTTATGTGGAGGAACATAAGGATGTACAAACTAAGTTCCTTGAATATCAAGGGGTGGAGGTGCTTGTAGGTACAGAGGTTGATAATTTTATTGGGGGGGAATTTGAGGCGGAGGAGGTTCAAATTGGTCATTTATCCACCCAAAATCGGGGTGGTTCCGCCACGAAGGGTTATATACCTTGACAAGTGGGGTGTTATAAGACTTTCAAAAAGTCCCCATGTCATTATCTTACTCGTGGAGTATTTCATTAAAGCCAAAATAGTGGGACACTCCTTGGTTGGGTGACAAACGATGTCAAAAATGACGCATACCTCCTCGATTGAAAATATAGTTAGGATTTTAGAATCCCAATTTCTAATATCAATTGCCTCAATATTTCTTAATAGTTGATAAACTCCCATACTCATATCATCCTCTTCAGCGAGGTAATAGATACCTTGGGGGGAGTTGGTCGGATTTGATGGTTTATTCGTGACTTGGTTTGGGTCCGAAGTGTCCTAAGACTGGGTGGTGTCTGCACAATATTTGTAATATGCCTCAGACTCATCGGGTTGTAAAATCAAAAATTCTTTGGAGTAAATTGTATCAAGAACTCACTTATAATTAAGTGTGAGGCCATTATGAAAAAAGGAGTTGAGCCTCCAATTTTAAAACCACGGTTTGGGTATTTGCCCAATGGTTCACTAAATATTTCCCAACATATCTCCAAAGTTTCATTCTTGCCTTGAACGAACGTTTGAATTTGGGCTTTGAGGGAGTTAATTTGATGGGCAGGGAAGAATTGTTTTGGAATTGATCTTGCATATCATGCCAAATGCCAATGGAATTTGGGCCTTGCGACCAAAGATAACTTTTATCTTTGTCCTTCAGAAAGAATGGAAGGAGTTTTAGGCATGTGATATCTTGTGAGAAATTTTGATCGCTAAAAGTAGTGCACACCTTCTCAAATTTTGTAACGTGTAAGTATGGTTTCTCATTATTCAGACCCTGAAATGTCAGTAAGAGTTGTATCATTGTGTTTTGGAGGTGAATTTATCCGTCATTATATGGGGAAAAATTTGTAAAGTAGAAGTAGTTCTCTCCGGCTGAAGATAGTCCCTCATGGTCTGGTGGGGTTAATTGATATCGTTCCCCCACATTGCTTACTTACCCTATCACATATTTTGGTGGAGTTTGACTCAAAAGGAGCGTATAAGGATCAGAAAGGGGTACATGATGGATATGTTGAAGGTATCCTATACTCAGAACGCTCACTTGAGGAAGGATATTCCACAACGGGATTTTGGTCAAGGTTGATAGTGTTATGAATTTATGGGATTTTTTTGGCTTATAGGCAATAGTGTTGTCATAGTGACCTCAGAGAGAGAATAAGTGTATAGGAATGTTTTACAATATAAACTTGTTGCCAATGCCTGGCAACGATGCCAAAAATTAATGCTTTAAAAAATATGTTTGATTCAAGTGCAAATAATTCGCAAAAAGTAATAGACCGAACAAGTCCATGATCAATTTCCACGGGGATTGGACGCTTTAGAAAGAACACGTTCGGGTTATAAAATGTGACTATATGTCACAAAGAAAAGTGTAAACTATGATATGGTTGAATTTTGTGGATTAATGCTAACAAGTATCCTATAAAGTGTGAGACCATTGAATTATATTATGAACAATTATTAATGATAAGACTAAATCAATTAGTGATTAATAGAGATAATAGAGATTACAAATTATTCCCCCACCTTGGACTAGATAGTGAATAAAGGAATTTATTCTAATTATATTCTAAATTATCATAACCAATTGAAACCAAACATCAAATCTAAGAGTAAAAACCTAATAATAAATTATTAAAGTTTTAATTGATTATAAGACAAATGAATTGATTGTGTAGTTAAGTCTTACAAACTACCATTGTATGACAATGGAAGTTAAAATATAATGAAACTCCAATATCAAAATACAACCTTTAATTCAAATGAATCAAGACAAAACCCTAGCTTTGGAGTTCAATCATCAATGGTAGATTTTATGACCCTTAACCTATAAAACTTAGATACTCATGGTGAACATAAAATTCATAATGAAAGTGAGTAATTAAAAGAGATGATAAACCATTAAATAAAGTAATAAACAAAAACTTCAGCAATATATGAATTCCAAGTTCTTACAAACTAAGAAATAAACAAGGAACGAACTTAGTCTAACTTATAGTGAACAATAATTATCTAATTAATGATAGAATATAAAGAAATAAAGAGAATCTTACGAACCATAGGAGAGAAGAAATATATAATGCTTAAAGAGGAATTAAATGGTAGGTTAAAAACTAATTAATGAAATAGAGAGATAAAGAATCTAGATAAACTAACGAAAAGATGTGGCAAACTTGTAAAAAAGAGGAAATAAATATGCAGGGACCGAATCAATTCGGTCCAGGCCTGAATCTATTCGGCTCATTTAAGTTTGAGGAAATGAGACTTCAAATCGACTGGGTTAAAATCCAAAACGATTCGGGTCCTGGGAGGTTGATTCCAACTTTTGATATCCTTTTTGCATTGGTTCATTTCACGAGAATTGGCTTAACTTCTTCGTTATGACTCAGAATGGCATACTGTCGATGGCTATGCGAAGCTAGCTTAAATAGGTACAATTTCATAAAATTTTGGGTCCAAAGCCTTAATAATGAAATTATAAAAATGCCTCCAAAGTTGATCTTTGAAACTACTCTGTCCCAATATTCAACCAAACTTTATGCCTAGCATTCCCAATATGCATAAAAGATCAAATAAACCTGGCACAAGGTATATACAATGAAGATAGAGTTTATTTAGTAAAAGTGCATAATTATAGGAATTAACGAATGGGGCAATGCTATAATGCATAAATATAAGGGGTTAGATTGTAATATGTGTGACTAATGAAGGGCGTGGGTTTAATTTGAGATGAAGTAATTCAAACAAATAAAATCTCAATTTTGTGCTATTATGTACAAAAACCAAGGCAGAGCACACTGCAATTAGGCCGTGAGCCTTCTTAGTCCTAGTTGTGATCCTCAGACTACAGTCTTGGCTGAGTTTACCTACAGTTACAGATCTCTTGCAGACATATAACATTCTCTCTCTCTCTCTCTCTCTATCTATATATATATATATATATATATATATATATATATACCCTCACCTCCTATTTCACAACTTAAATCACATACATCAATACCCACATATTCCAAACTCGTCCAAACCCTAACTTGCTGCCCAAGATAAACCAAAAGACTTCATTGTCCCTTAGTTCTCCATTTAATTCCCTCAATCTACCCAAATCAAAATAAATATCCCTTAGTTCGCATAATTTATACAAATGAAATTGTATTCAGTAAGTTTAGTTTCTTCAACCATAAATACTCTTAACTACATTTTCACTCATAATTTAATTAGTTATATTCACGAATTAAAATTTATAGGGTATTACATCCTCCCCCCTACAATAGGAATTTCATTCTCAAAATTTACTCAAACACAATCATGGTAACATAAATTGCATCATCATTATAGTCTCACTCACACGTACCCAATAAAACATAACTCAAGACAACACACACGCATACAACATCATAAAAATAAAAGTAAGGATCACATATTCTTAATATTCTACGCCACGTCCTATGATCCCATACAAACATTCCCACCATGCACGTACATTACAATTTCGAGAAATATATCACATATATATATGTCACAATGATAGCTAAAAGAACATACCTCACAAACCCAACTACTCAAGTCTAGGACCTACTAAAGGTTTATTTTCATGTACTATAAGTGGTTTAATAACAACCGGTGTTCCTTGAGCTAAAAATATATGGCCCTGCTAGCCCTCAACCTTAGGACACCTCATGGCCCTATGTCCTCTCTCTCCACATGAGTAATAAGAACCTTTGAAATGCCATAGTTTCCCAACAGTCACTCGCTCTCCCTGCTCTGGTCCTCGACCCTTACCTTGATCAATCTATGGGGCCTTATCACCTTGGTGTTGATCATGCCCCACTCAAGACTTATTCCAATGTTATTGTCCCTACGAGTCCTTATAAACCTTATGATACACCATAACATTACCTGATCCCATCTCGTCCACCATATGACCACTTGATTCAAACCTATTTCCTCGCTTATTTTGTTATCTCACAAGCTCATTCCACAACATCAAAGTGGCATCAACCACTTGATCATATGTGGTGTAAGTTGGATTCCCTATCACAACCTTCTTAATTAACTAAGTCAATTCATTAATGAAATAATTCTTCAAATTTACCTCAGTGTTCACCTACTTTAGTGTAAACATAGATAAATTAGTAAACTTCTTCTATATTCTATCACACTATGTGAACCCTTCTCCAAAGTGAGAAAACCTCTTCTTATCAAACCTAATAGCATACAGTAAATACTTTTCACTAAACTTTACCACAAAATCCCCATAAGTCATATGATTTATATCCTTGGGGGTCGTTAAACTCTCCCACCACTATAAGGCATCATCGGTTAGCTTGAAAGTCAGTCCACCATCCTAAGGTGTCTCTTCTCTACTTGTAAGCCATCATGGGGTCAGATCCCTCTATAAACATGGGCGGATTACCCTTGTTGAAATTTGCCCTCACCATATACTAAGCTGACGTGGGCACTACCTACTGATGAACCACTTAGGCTTCTACAGTCTATCTGCCCATCCCAAAATCAGTCATCGTAACCTCCTGAATTATAGTCATTAACTCTTTGTCCCCCAAAAAAATGATATTGTCCCGCCCAGCCCACGGGACCCAATGCCGCATTATCCCTATAATCCCCCTATCCTCTCTCCTCCTAGTGTTCATCATCTGAATAGACAGGAATAAAAATGTACATCATACCCAAAACCTAAAGGAAAGTAAAAATCATCAAATCGTATCAAATATCACTATGCGAAAAACTATAAAGGACCTATAACCCTTAAGACCTAGGAATGTGCCCTGATACCAACTGTAACGACCCACATATTCTAATATGGATTAATTAAATCCAAATATTAGAATATACAAATTTCTATACAAATAAATACACATGTGACAAATATATGAGACAATTTAAAAAAATCAATAATAAAAAGGCCAGAGTAATAATAGTATGAATAACCACAACTTATAAGATTTGACAATATCAAAACCTCCAATTCAAACCATCTCCAATCCCAAAACAAGTGTGGCATCATAAATGACCCATTAATCCATAGTTTTCTCATATAAAGTAAATGACGTAAAGGAAAACTATACTATACAAGATAAAAAAAATCTCCAAATTCCAAAGCCTGCACTTTTACATCCAACAACTTATAGAAGCGCACTTCTAACCTGAGTTGTTAGTCGAAGATAATGATGGGTCGGGGCCACCGCAAGAATACCATCAACATAATCCCAAATAACATAAATCGAATAAGAAGTACCTGATGAACTAAATATCACACTAGAGCCTTTTATTTATAAATAAACATTTAATTGTAGAATCTTATTTACTATCCACCTGATAACAAAAGTAAACAACTATCCATTTATTAACAGATATCAACAATTATCCATTTAATAACAAATATCAACAATTATCCTTTTAATAAGAAATTCAACAACTATCCATTTAATAACAAATATCAAAACGTTCCATTTAATAACGGGTATCAACGACAATTCATTTAATAACATATATTAGCAATGATATATTTATCAAATTATATTAACAACGATCGAATAGATATGAGAGACTATCTATTTATTAGCATATCTTAACAACTATATACTTTTATAACTCATTAATTCAATAGAATATAATTAATCACTTCCACTTTTATATCCCATTAATAATATATTTATCTTAATTAATTCATTATACCTAACCAACCTCCACATAGCTCTGCACATAACATAAAGTACCATTTATATCGTCTTATGAACATAAACAACCACATCCTTATAGACATTTGGTTTATCTCGTAACCCAGGATATACGTGATGCATCCCGGCATACATATTTGTACCATTCTCATTACTTACGTCACTATAGCTAGTTAATCTCTCTTGCAGCCCTATACATACTTAATATACCAACCGTACCAATGTACCAATATAAATAGTCACATAACTATAACCATATGGTCTCTCTCACACCCCCACATATAATCATAATGCACTCTAAGCAATTTTTACGTCACTATAGCCTGACAGTTTGGTTCTCGTACAAACAATATCTATATCTGGCCAACACTAGACCCACACATAAAACAACGCGTATATAAATATCCAATACTATAGCCTGACAGAATAGATCATACACATACAATATCTATAGATAATCGAGACTAGACCCGCACATACAATAGTGCAAATACATAAATTCCACTCAAAGTAGCCAACCGGTATAGGTTCTATACATACAAATACTTCATAACCAGTCGACACTACACCTCACACATACAACGATGACCATATAATCACAAATCGATCTTACCCCTCATCACCCAAGTATTAATCTTAAAATAGTCACATCATCGATTACACATCATCACCAAGAGATACCAACTCATAATTCACCTATAGTGTCATACCTAAAGATCACCCATCTAATAATATCTTTATAATTCTGCAATACCTAAACTCCCAACTCGTAACCTTCACTAGACTCTATATGTGAGACGTCTCATAAATGGAATCCACAAAAGGAACCCCCCACAATACACCTCTTTCTAGATTAGGTAGTCATCGAGAGCTAATAGTTGTTAAACATGTCTCTTTATGACCTAGTGCGTCTAACCCTAATCCTCTTCCATATACTACATGTTATCACTCAAAAGGTTCATATCATTACATATCACATGTTAACAATAATACTCCTTTTCATTAATTTCTCATAAAATTTTCAATTTAACTCTATAATCCCAACAACAGCAAATGAGGTCTACTCACAAACCAAATATACCAACAACCACATATCAAATCCAACAACCTATAACAAAATGCAAATGTGATACACCCGATAATAGTCAAGTCAAATAATAAAAACATATAAAATTTCCTTACCAATATCCTCGTACTTTAGTAATTTCCATTTATGCTAGCATTACATGTAATTTACATAAAGTTTCATAATTAAATCAACTATCCAAGCATCCTAGTGCATTAATTTATAATATGTATTTAATTATTTTTCAAAACATTAGGTTTACTCATACGTTCATAATATTCCATAGCCTTTTATCCTATCTTGGTTTTTCTTCATTTAATAATGTTTTAGCGTATTTCTTAACATGTTAGAGTGTTAAGTCAACTCCCCATGATAATATAAGTAGCCAAACAACAATTTACATATTTTAAGCCCTACGCTTATAACCCAACAACATAATTATGTACCCAATGTCATAATTTTCAACGGAAACATTATATAACCAACAACATATATCCCCTCGATATCAACAAATAACTAACAACATATATTCCTATAACAACCACAAATAACCAGCAACATAAATCTCATTGACAACAACATGTAACTTATTACCCAAACCTCGTCCTATTTTATTAATTACGTTCATTGTTCCAATATCTGATTTACCAGTGATATAGGGAAAAATTTCATACAATTACGTTAACGTTTCATCAATTCGAACATAATCAAAGATACGCATCATAATTCTGAGGGATAAGTCAAGCTTTCTACTCAATATTCATCTTCTAATAGAGTCCATAAACATAGTTGTATGTTAGATGTTCTCTATAGTTAACATGTTAGATTATTAATTTCAACAAATATAACATAATTTAACCACAAAGTAATAATCAAGATTTTTCATTAATTTGAAAATAAATAATTTCTCAACATGTGATAATAGCATAGATTGATTAGATTTCTTTTTCCATAACTAAGGCTCTAGTCAATTTTAATACAATTATAAACACGGTTGAGGAAATATCTAATTAATCAATCACTTAGTAGTAAAAGTATAGTATTCTTGCCTTATTATGAATTTATGAACTCTCAATGTGAATCCTTGTTCTCCTTCCCAAGATCTACAATCTGTCCTCTTTGATTTTCTTTAAAATACAATTGCAAATGCATCAATTCCAAACACGAAAGTCTAATTTTAGGTCTCATAAGGTTACAGATGGAGATGATAGGAGGGTCATGGGTTTAATTTGAGAGGAATGAATGTGAACAAATGAAATCTCAAGTTTGTGTTATCATATATAGAAACCAAGGGAGACCACCGCACAACTGGGCTGTAAGTGGGCCATGAGCCTTCTTAGGCTTGGTCTTGCAGCATAACCTCGCGATCGCAGTTGACTTTACCTATGGTCGAGGGTCTCCCCCAGCCACCTCTCTCTCTCTCTCTTCCTCTTCCTCTTATTGCGCAACTTAAATCACATACATTAATACACATGTACTAAACTCTTTTGAACCCTAACTTGGTATCCAATATAAACCAAAATACTTTCTTGCCCCTAGAGTTTTCATCAATTCCCTCAATATACCCTAATTAAATGAAATACCATTTTATCCATTTCATTAGTACAAAATTCATGAAATTTATATAAATTAAAATTTATTCACTTAATTTAATTCCTTCGATCATAAATCCACTTATTATAGTCTCAATTGTAATTTAATTATTTATATTAACTATTTAAAATTTATAAGGTATTATATGAGTGGCCCTCTTTCGAAATGAGCTTTGATCGAGGGTGGTCTTCCCTGAAACCTTTTCCATTTGAGGTCCACTGTCTTGAAAATAAGCCCCTCATTCGAAACCATCTTTTGTCAAGGGTGACCTCACTCAAACATTGTCAAGTATTTTTAAACTCTTGTTAAATTTCTAAAAAACAAATCTTAATTGAGTTTAGCAAAGTCTTGTCATGTCACTTCCTAGGAATTAAGTAAACTACAAGGAAATTCAAAACTTTGAAAAGCTTAGAAAATCTTTGATACTTGTAGAAGGGTGTTTCAATCATGAACATTATATTTTGGGGTGAGGGTTCCTCAAATACCCCTTTCGTAATCTCCAGGAAATATAAGGTTAAGGAACCCCCAGGGTCCCTCAAGAGCAGAAACTCATATTGAGAAGGAACCCCCACAGGGTCCCGGCAGAAATTTATATTGAGAAGGAACCCCACCCAGGGTCCAGGTAGAAACTCATATTGAGAAGGAACCCACTTAGGATCCCGGTAGAAACTCATATAGAGAGGAAACCCCATCCAGGGTCCCGGTAGAAAATCATATTAAGAAGGAACCCCACCCATGGTCCCGATAAAAAATCATATTGAGAAGGAACCACCAGGGTCTCGGCAGAATGCATATTAAGAAGGAACCCCACCCAGGGTACCGGCAGAAATTCATATTGAGAAGGAACCCCACCCAAGGTCTCGATAAAAAATCCATATTGGTGCGGGAACCTAGGCCCCTGACCGAAAAAAATGCATAATTGGTGAAAGTGCACCCAAGGTCCCTCAACCATAGAGAATCCATATTGGTGTAGGAACCTAGGCCTCCCTGACCGCAGAAAATGCATAACTGGTGAAAGAGGATCTAAGGTCCCTCACCGCAGAGAATTCATATTGGTGCGGGAACCTAGTCCCCCTGATCGCAGAAAATGCATAATTGGTGAAAGAGCACCCAAGGTCTCTCAACCATAAAAAATCCATATTGGTATGGGAACTGAGAACGTGTGTGCTTGCGTTCAAATGATCAAATTATATTTAAAACACCTTTTAACCCAAACAAACCCTAAACATGCAACTAGGTGTGATTGAAACAATATGAAATCATGCAAGAGTTATTCAAACACACATAATTGAGGAAAAATCCCCCACAGGGGCAAAACCATTTATTTTCACTATAATTTGTAAGAAAACGGCTTACAATCTGATTACAATGAAAATACAAGTTGACTAAGAATTACCCTCAGGTATCGAATTCTGTAGTCGCGGCTGGAATTATCCCTTTCCAGTAGGGCTGCAATGGAGAAGAAGAACGGTCTCCTCCACAAGGGTTGAACTGCAAAACTGCGTTCCTGGGTTACCAAAAGGATTCACAAATGTATGGAATTTGTGTGAATCAAAATACCTAGAGTATTGGTACTCAATAGGTGAATACTTAGGGCTTTCTCTGCTCTGAAAATCGTGTGTAGAAGTCTTGGAAAAACCACTTCCCGTAGTGGGATTAAATAGGAGAACTTGAGCCCTAAAATTCGGAACATGATCTGAACACGATCTGTTTGAAATTATCCTCGTCGGATCGGTACGGTCTCTTTAGGCGGATCGGTCCGGTGACATCGGATCCGTCCGGTGACATCGGATCAGTTCCTTTTTGAAGGTGGAAATTCGGTTGGCATCGGATCGGTTCAGCTTTTTAGCTTCATCGGTTCGCTATGGATCCGGGGTACACTGGCCTCACCTCAGCAGGCGGATCGGTCTGGTCTCTTTAGGCGGATCGGTCCAGAGGAACCGGATCGGTTCTTTTATCTGGGTCGGATCGGTCCGGTCAGTTCCCTGATTCCTTTTCTGCCTTTGATATTCGGATTCCGTTGATGAGCGTATGATTCTTGAATTTTCTCAACGGTGTAACGACGTACGACATATAGAATGCTAATGGACAAAAATGTCCTAACAAATCTCCCCCTATGTATATGACGGTACATACATAAAAAACAAACATCCGAATTATCAATCATAAAAAATTGCCTATACAAATCTACCCTGAACCCAAAACTGAAAGAGTACAAGTGAATAAGACTGCATCGTTTGATCTTCAAATCTTCAGGAATGTCAACGCTTTTCTCATCAGGGTGTGCAATACAATGATAATCCATGCAGTACCTACACCCATGAGAAAAACCAAAATACCACGTGACATATCGAGTTTGAAGAGAGATAAACATATATACCAATTTATGAACAAACTTAATCTATGAACAAACTCAAACTTTCAAAACTCCCCCATAATAAGATAATTATTCATTCTCCCCCTTTTTATGATGTCCCCAAATAGACAAATGAGAGAAATAAAGCAAATAAGCAAATAAGAGCGGGGTGTCACACGGATAATATCACACCATGAATGAACACAAAGTAACCAAGACAATGATAGCGTAAATGAAGTGGTGTGATCAAATTCGATAGGAAAATCAATGCATACAAACATGACATATGTGCACGATGACAATTGGATATTCCTAGCGAATGAACTCAAATGCTTCCTTTGGTGTAAAAGAGTGACAGTATAAGATATTGACTCAATCAAAGCTCAAAATGATTTTCACACCAATAATGTCCAAAATGATTTTATGCTTTTTCAGGACTTTCAAGGAAGTGCAAACCCGTTTAAAGATTCTCCAACCAAACTCCCTCAGATATAATTTTGAATAGAGGCATTCTAAATTCTCAAACTTTGGAGAATTGATGGTGAAACCTAAATGGCCCATATTTGGCATGAATTGCTTTTTATTGCCTGTAAATTTTTTCCGGGCTCTTTTAACCTCTTTGGACCTCGGATATTAAAATTCCTCCATTTTTAGGTCCTTTTTAACGGTGGCTTTTGCGCAATGGATATATGATTACCTTTCGCAGCCCCTCCCCGTTATACAAAAACACACAGTCTCACCAAAACGGTTTTTACATGCATTCCAATCTTGTCAAGTTTTATCGCATATTGTACATTGTATAGACAGGATTGAGATGAAAACATGCAAGCCAACATCAGATAGATAAGTGCAATAATCAAATATAGCCGTGCATGTGTGCAATAAAGGATATAGGAGTCAAACATGTAGGAAGATATCACTAATTAAATCTCAAAGACTCCAACCAATGTAAAGCACATGGCTGAAATGATGTAGCCTCTCAAATATCTATCAAACAGTCACATGGATATATGGAATGAAGTTGTGACTTGGCTAACTTAAATGCTCATCCATAAAAGGTGCAAAAACAGAAAAATCTTTTTGGATTTTTCAAAAAATTTTGACAAAATAAAATCTTTTTGTGCTTTTCTTAAAAATTTTCTTAAAGGAAAATCTTTTTGTATTTTTCAAAAGAAATATAAAAAGCAACAAGAATAAAACAAAGTTGTACAACTAAGCAATGGTACATATAAAACAGACTAGCAATAGGAAGCATATGATATGATCAAGAAGGAGCATCCTATTCTAGACATAGACCAACCCCTCAGTCAACTGTGCAAATCCCTAAAGATTTCCTAAGACTCTCAAATCTAAGGGAATCTAAAGGTTTCGTGAAAATATCGGCTAACTGACGGTCGGTGGGAACAAAACTCAGGGATACGACTTTCTCTTCAACTAACTGACGTATAAAGTGCTCACGTATCCTGATGTGTTTTGTGCGCGAATGCTGAACTGGATTGAGGGATATGTGTATCGCGCTCGTGTTATCACAGGAAATGGTCATGGTGTCCTGTGATATCCCATAATCCTCCAGCATTTGCTTCATCCACAAGAGTTGTGTGCAACAACTCCCGGCGGTTATGTACTCAGCCTCCGCAGTGGAGAAAGAGATGGAATTTTACTTCTTGCTCAGCCAGGAGACAAGAGCAGAACCAAAATAGAAACACCCACCAGAAGTGCTCCTACATCCATCTACATCCCCAGCCCAATCGGCAGCCGAATAGGCGGACAGACGGTCATTAGTATCAAAGGAATACCAAATCCCGTATGAGAGAGTCCCACTTACGTATTTAATAATAAGTTTTAGAGCAAGTAAATGTGACTCTTTTGGGGATGCCTGATATCGCGCACAGACTCCAACACTAAAGGCGATGTCGGGACGACTGGCAGTCAAGTAGAGAAGACTACCTATCATACTCCGATATAAGGTTTGCTCTACGTCCTTGCCTGAAGTGTCCTTACTAAGCTTGGTAGTGGTACTCATAGGTGTACGGGCATGCTTAGCGGAGTCTAAACCAAATTTCTTCACTAGGTCTCTAGCATACTTGGATTGGGAGATGAACATCCCATCCTCTAGCTGACGAACCTGGAGACCAAGGAAGAATGTAAGCTCACCAACCATGCTCATTTCAAACTCACTTTTCATCTCCTCTTCAAAGTGATGAGCATGCTGGGAGCATGTGGATCCAAAGACTATGTCGTCCACATAGACCTGGGCAACCAAAATAGCACCGTCATCTCTCCTGATGAACAACGTCATATCTACTCCCCCTCTCTTGAAGCCACGAGCTAAGAGATAGGAAGTAAGCCTCTCGTACCAAGCACGGGGTGCTTGCTTCAAACTATACAAGGCTTTCCTCAGATAGTAGACGTGCTCAGGGTGCTGAGGGTCTTCAAACCCTTTTGGTTGTTCCACATAAACCTCCTCCTATAGAATGCCATTCAGAAAGGCACTCTTGACATCCATCTGATATACCTTAAAGCGGAGATGACATGCGATGGCGAGCAGAAGACGAACGGACTCAAGCCTCGCAACAGGAGCAAATGTCTCCCCAAAGTCTACACCCTCTATCTGTGTGTAGCCTTGAGCGACCAACCTAGCCTTATTACGGATTATGCTACCATTTTCATCCATTTTGTTCTTAAAAATCCATCGGGTACCTATTACATTAATCTCACTAGGTCGGGGGACAAGTTCCCAGACATCATTCTTTTTAAACTGAAGCAACTCATCCTGCATAGAAGATATCCAGTGTGCATCCTTGAGTGCTTCTTTGTGGTTCTTGGGCTCGACTTTGGACGTGTAGCAAAGATGGCTAACAACGTTCTCTAGCTGAGCACGAGTCTTGACCCCTAGAGTGGGATCGCCAACAATGGCAGATGGGTCATGACTCTTGCGAACCCAAGCAGGTGTGTCCCCTAACACAGGAGTAGGATCCACAGAGTGTGAGAGAGGAACAGGTAAATCACTGTCAGAACAATCCTCATCCTCACACTTAAGGTTAGGATCAATAACCGTCAAAGGTTCGTCATCTTGCACGATAACATTTATTGATTCCATAACCTTAGAGCTCTTCAAGTTAAAAACTCGGTACGCTCTGCTAGTCGATGAATATCCTAGAAAAATTCCCTCGTCGCTCTAGGAGTCGAAATTTCCTAATTGCTCTCTATCCCGTAGGATGTAGCATTTACTCCCAAAAACACGAAAATATGCCAGGTTGGGCTTCTTGCCAGTCCACAACTCATATGGAGTCTGAAGTGTGTGTGGACGCAAATAAACCCTATTCACTGTGTGGCATGCAGTAAATACTGCCTCTGCCCAAAATCTCCTAGAAACTTTACGACCTAGAAGCATAGATCTAGCCATCTCTTGGATTGTTCTATTCTTTCTCTCAACAATCCCATTTTGCTGAGGAGTTCTCACAGCAGAAAACTCATGATTGATCCCGAGGCTATCACAGTAAAGATCTACCTTTGCTTCTGTGAATTCGGTGCCATTGTCACTACGCATCCTGTTAATAGTGACACGGTGTTGATTTTGCAGGACACGGCACTTGGTCGTTAAAAATTGTACAGCATCGAATTTCTCTCTCAGAAAACCTACAATGGAGTACCTGGAGAAATCATCTACCATCACGAGGATGTACCTCTTACCACCTAGACTCTCAGTACGAGTAGGACCCATAAGATCCATGTGAATCAACTCAAGAACACGAGAGGTGGTAATGGAATGCAACTTCCTATGGGGACTACGGATTTGTTTTCCCAACTGACAGGGTCCACAAATGGTCGAAGTTGACTTTCCAAGAGATGGTAAGCCACGTACTAGGTCATTTTTAGCTAAGCGGTTGAGATCTCTAAAGTTCACGTGACCTAGACATTGGTGCCACAGATCCATAGGAGTGATCGTGGCGCTGTTGCAGACAAGTGAAGATGTGGGCTCAGTCCCATAGCAATTATCCTCAGTCCTCACACCTTGCATCAAAAGCTTACCGGCTTGATTATAGACTTTACACGCGTCCCGGTCAAACTTTACTGCCAGGTCAGTGTCGCACAGCTGGCTAATGCTGAGAAGGTTTGCTTTCAAACCTTTGACGTACAAAACATTTTCTAGCTTAGGAAACCCAGTTAACTCGACAGTACCACGTCCTATAATGCTAGACTTGCTCCCATCTCCAAAGGTGACTCTGCCATCCTGATAGTCCTCAAGAGTCGTAAAAAATGAGTCATCACATGTGATGTGTCTGGAGCACCCACTATCAAAATACCACTGAGAGGTATTTTGTGCTTTGAGAGCAACATGAACAACAAAAGCCTTTTTATCTTTCTTAGGTACCCAAGTCGAGATGACCTTTTGTTTGCCTTTCTTGTTGTTGGTTTAAGCTGGAATGTGAGAAGCATTCACTAACGGCGAAGACATCCGTCGAAATTCTTTCATCAAACTCTGAGTCGTGGCAGCTAAGAACTCAACTCGCTCTCTCAGACTAGAAAATTTATCAGTATGACGTGGTGGAGCAGTAGTACGTCGTGTTCGACCCATACTATAGCAAGATTCCCTAAGGTGGCCTTTTCTTTTGCAATAAGTACAAAAGAGCACAGTCAAAGGTGACTCTCCTTCGAGGTTTTTTACGGTGACCATAAGGAGTTGTAGTAAACTCAGGAACTGGTCCAGGTGAAATTTGGGACGTGGAGGCACTATCATATCCAATTCCTTGACGATCACCAAAACCTAAAGCAGGGCTGAGGAGCATCTTTCCCATCTTCCCAGATCTGTCCTCGATTTGTACCTTGACTTCCCGTGCTTTCTCAAGATCATGAGTCAGCTGAGCAACAAGGGCTTCAAGTTTCTTCCGAGTCTCCACGGAGGAATGGAGCTGACTTGTAAGACTAGCCACTTGCTTAATCAAGTCCCCTCTCTCTTTCTCTAAAACACACTCTCTCTCTCTCTAAACAACTTCTCATTCTCGTCACATGTAGAATCTCTCTCTCTCAGGGCGGTGCGAGTGGATAACTCTCTTTCTTTCGCTTTCTTTAAATCTTCCTCTAAGCAGGTGATCTTAAGAACTAACGCTTTGTTACGCTTTTTAGTTTTAAATGACTCAGAATATAACTCAGCGTAGGCGCGTTGTATATCACTCTCGCTCTCACTTGTGTCATCCTCCCCCTCACTCACATCGATCTCACTGTCGAGGTGTCCCTGTGAAGCATCATCCTCAACATCGTGAGGAGAACTAGGAGTGCTCACTTGGCTGGCCATGAATGCGGTAAAATTACACTCATGCGGTGAATCATCTCCAGAATCCACCGTCTCGACCTCACTGTCGTCACTAAGGGTAGCATTAAGAGCAGCTTTCCCTTTCTCTCTATTCAGACGATTGGCACACTCAAAAGCTCTATGACCCCTACCATCACACTCAAAACATCTCTCGCTTTCTTTCAGAGGAGGATTTTTGGAAACTTTTTCATTTTTCTTTTCAAACTTATTTTTCTCAAATTTCTTTTTATCTTTAAAATTGCCATTTTTCTTAAATTTGAGAATCCTCTTGAAATTTTTTACGAAAAGAGCCAAATCATCCAAGTCAAAATCGCACTCAGAATCTGACGTGTCAGTCTCTCTCTTTCTAGATGACTCTACCCTCTTTCTAGTTGACCCCTCACTCCTTCTCTCTTGGGCTTTAAGAGCAATTCCCTTATCTTTAGATTTAGCATTTTTAGGGAACATATCAATTTCATAAGTTTGCAAATCTCCTAAAAGTTCTTCCAATTTTAGTGTATTTAAATTACCCATAGAATTTAGCACAGTGACTTTAGGGATAAAACGCTTAGGCAAAGAACGAAGAATCTTTTAACAACTCTAGCATTCGAAATATGTTCACCAAGATTAAAACTAGTATTCACAATGTCAGAAAGTCTAGCATAAAATTCATCAAAGCATTCAGAATCATGCATGGTGATTGTTTCAAATTGAGTTGTCAAGTTTTGCAACTTAGACTCTTTCACAGCATTAGTTCCTTCATGGGTGAGTTGTAAAACATCCCATGCCTCTTTTGACGTGGTACACGTCATTATGCATTTGACCTCATCAGGTGTGACAGACCCAGAAATAGCACTTAGACCCTTAGAATTAAAAGATGACCATTTAATTTCTTCATCAGTCCAAGAAATGTCAGGTTTCAAGTTGGTCACATTATCAACAGTCACGGTGGGAGGAGTCCACCCTCGTTCAACCAAAATCCAGACACGTTCATCAATGGCTTTTAAAGCCGACCTCATACGGGCTTTCCAATAAGCATAATTTGTCCCGTCAAAAACAGGCATTTTATAATATGACTTCTCCATTTGAACACGCACTTTTTCAAAAATCAATTTTTTCAGAAAATTGATATCTTAGAAAAATTTTGCGGAAAAAAGAATACGCGATAGATTAGCGTAACCTTCTCTGATACCAATTTGAGAACGTGTGTGCTTGCGTTCAAATGATCAAATTATATTTAAAACACCTTTTAACCCAAACAAACCCTAAACATGCAACTAGGTGTGATTGAAACAATATGAAATCATGCAAGAGTTATTCAAACACACATAATTGAGGAAAAATCCCCCACAGGGGCAAAACCATTTATTTTCACTATAATTTGTAAGAAAACGGCTTATAATCGGATTACAATGAAAATACAAGTTGACTAAGAATTACCCTCAGGTATCGAATTCTGTAGCCGCGGCTGGAATTATCCCTTTCCAGTAGGGCTGCAATGGAGAAGAAGAACGGTCTCCTCCACAAGGGTTGAACTACAAAACTGCATTCCTGGGTTACCAAAAGGATTCACAAATGTATGGAATTTGTGTGAATCAAAATACCTAGAGTATTGGTACTCAATAGGTGAAGACTTAGGGCTTTCTCTTCTCTGAAAATCGTGTGTAGAAGTCTTGGAAAAACCACTTCCCGTAGTGGGATTAAATAGGAGAACTTGAGCCCTAAAATTCAGAACATGATCTGAACACGATCTGTTTGAAATTATCCTCGTCGGATCGGTCCGGTCTCTTTAGGCGGATCGGTCCGGTGACATCGGATCGGTTCCTTTTTTAAGGCGGATCAATCCGGTTGGCATCGGATCGGTTCATCTTTTTAGCTTCATCGGTTCGCTATGGATCCGGGATTCACTGGCCTCACCTCAGCAGGCGGATCGTTCCGGTCTCTTTAGGCGGATCGGTCCGGAGGAACCGGATCGGTTCTTTTATCTGGGTCGGATCGGTCCGGTCAGTTCCCTGATTCCTTTTCTGCCTTTGATATTCGGATTCCGTTGATGAGCGTATGATTCTTGAATTTTCTCAACGGTGTAACGGCGTACGACATATAGAATGCTAATGGACAAAAATGTCCTAACAACCTAGGCCCCCTGACCGCAGAAAATGCATAATCGATGAAAGAACACTCAAGGTCCCTCAAATACAGAAATGTCATATTGGTGAAGCAACCTCCAGGGTTCCTCAACCAAAACCCGGGGTAGAGACCCCAGGATGAGAGAGTGGCTACCATGAGCAACCCCTCATCATAAAAAGTCATTCCTTAAAAGAACAAAAGTGTTAATACTTATTTTCTTGTTCAGGTAGCCTAGTTGAGAAGGCAGGGCTCAAATAGGCCAGTTGGGATCTCTTGGGAGTTTTGGCTTGGCGGCTGAGGAACAAGGTTTGCTAAGCAAGCTCAACCACTTAGTACTTTAGGATTGAGAGAATACTAGTAGAAAGACCCTAGAGTCGCCCAGTCCTCACACACCTCACAGTCAGACACAATTAGGGTGAGAAACCAAAGGGTTACTCACTAGTAAAGAATTGTTTATAAAATGATTTTAAAGGAGACGGTCCTCTAGGCCCCTCTCAAGAAAAATGATTTTAGAAGGGGGTCCTCAAGACCCCCCTCAAGCTTACAAATATTTTAGAGGGGGTGGTTCTTGAGAACCCCCTCAAGTTTACAAAGTTTGTAACAAAAGTTAGCGTTTCAAAATATATTTATCAAATCAGATATTTTGTCTCCATTAAGAAACATATTTGCTTTTTGACTTTGGTTTTCACTAGGTGGTACCTGTCTGAGGGTACAGGCTACTACACATAGGTAAGGACAAATGGTACATTACGGACCTTGTCCCTCACCAACCCTCTAAGTGTTTGGCGCCAAAAGTGCCAACTCAACCCTAGTGCTCAAGTATATATAGGACCTCTGGGCAAGGTCAAGAAATGATAGAAAAACTCAATAGCACTATTACTCTGTCAAAATCACACCAGAACTTCCAAGTATTCTCTCCCTGCTCTCTCTAGTGCTAAATGCCTTGTTCTTTCACTCCTCACTAACAGGCATCATTCTCAGGATATCTTCTTGATAAAATTACTATTATTGTTGTGGAAGTTCATTTTCTTGCAGGGAGGGAGTTCTAGCTTGAGCTCCATTTTTACCAAAAGGAGAAGGTTTCATCAGAAGCTGTTCCAAAAGTTCTTGAGAACCTTGCGGATAGCATCCATTGGAGTTGTTCATGCCTCACCCTTTCTAGTTATTCATAGACCACAGTCTCACTACCCTCCTACAATACTGAATATTTGAATATCCGATTATGTTCGACAATCTTAGTCACAGTGCTTAGTCTCTTTGTTTCCACTTGACGTAACATTACAACTCACACAAGGACAATACAATACAAAAGTTTATTCTAGAATTAAACGAACACAAATAAGAATTAAGTGAGTGTAAAACATGTCCTTACATACATTGTGGTTATTTTAGTAAATTGGATTTTAAAATGTATAAACTAAAATCAAGAACAAAATAATCAGTAATTTTGTTTACGGTACTTTAAGTTCTTTTTAATTAAATATACTATACCATTAACATTTGTTAGGTTCAAAATTGTATGGTACGATAAAAATCATACCATAATTACCCTTAGATATGACCAATCTCACCTCAAGATAATAATAAAACCCAACTTATTACGAATTTGATAATGATAAGACTTATGCTAGTGATTCAGTTCAACACGATAATGATGCTTCCAAATAGGATAAATCCTACATAATTCTCAGCCGACCTAGCTGAGACACGTTAAATTTTCATATCTGTTTATATTGCTATTAAAACTCGGGTGCATTTATGGTAAATTTTTATTGCACCGGGTTTATTGCCTTACAATAATTAAAATTTTCTCATCATAAATATTCTTGTACTAATAAACTGCACATGGAAAAACTCAAAAGTAAAGTTACCATTTTCAATCTAAGTGTAAAATTTGGGTGAAATGGGTCAATTGTTGAGGAATGTTATCTTAAAAATGTCAATGGCATAATATAATATATAGACTTCCACATGAAAAAAATAATTGACCAAAGGTTGAAATAGAATTGATCAAGAATTCATTCCCAAAATATAATCATAAGAAGGGTATCTTTTTTTTTACTTTATCCACCATTTTATTTTTATTTAGGGTGTTTCTAAGGGCACCACATTTTTTTATTTAAAATACCACAAGGGAAAAAAAGGATTTTTTGCTAAGGGCCACCACATCATATATATATATACACACACACACTATTTTCAACACAAAATACCACACATTTTCTCTCTCTACACTATACTCCAAACTCTCCCTTTATCTTCTTCAACAAATTATATTCAACCAACCATCTTCAATATTATTAGATAACTAGGGTTTGTTATTTAAATATTCAAATATCAATGAATATTCTCCCAAAAGACAATGACAACACCTCAAAAGCAAATGAAAACTCCCCAAATCACATTTTTCTTCTAAACTTTGGGTCCCATTATATATATATATATATATATATATATATATATATATATAGAGAGAGAGAGAGAGAGAGAGAGAGAGAGAGAGGAAGGCTCACCTACATCATGCACCGTACATCACACTTAATTCTAGGCCCTAAAAAACTTTTTTTTTCAAATTTTATATTTTTCCTTGAAATTCACCTTCCAATCAACCCATATGCAAAAAATTAGGGCAAAATACATTTTGTAGCTATTTTTAAAAAATCCATAAAAAACTACGATGATTATGCCGAATGGAATGCATATATTCGGGGTGATTATGCCTAATTAAATGCATATATTTGGGATGATTATGCCGAATGGAATGAATATATTCGGGGTGATTATGCAGAATTAAATGCATATATTTGGGGTAATTATACCGAATGAAGTTTCAATCCAATTTTTCATACCATATTTAGTTCGGGGCAAACACGACGAATGTTAGGTCTTTATTCGGGGTCTTTATACCGAACCACTGGGTTATTGGCTAGGATTTTGAACACTTGGGTTTATTATTTATGTGTTGTTTTCTCAACATATGAGGGGTATTAAACGTTCTTTGCACCAAAAATTAACACATTATTGTTGTTCAACATGTTTTTAATATGTTGAACATGTTTTTCAAGAGTCGAGTAATAAAGATGAAATGGGTATTTTGTTCGTAACTTTAAAAACTTTTGGGATTCAAATGGGTATTTTGTTTAATGTACTTTAATCTTTAGTTGAAGTAGAATGAATTTCAAGATGAAAGGTTTGGAAGTTGAAGATGAAAGGTTTGGAGATTTGAATGTGTAGAGAGATAGAGGAAAGTGTGTAAATGAATTTTAAAACTTTAAATGTGTGGTGCCCCTCTATGTGATATTGGAAAGTAACTATCAGATTTAAGTGGTATTTTATAGTAAAAAAAAACTTGTGATATTTTGAAGCAAAAAATGTGGTCCTTTAGAAACACCTTATATTTAAAATTTACCCATATTTTGACATTTAGCGATGGAAAGTACATTGCAAAAATTGAAAAAACACTTGGTTGAATGTCAAAATGAATGGTAAGTTTAACGAAAAATAAAATGAATGGTAAAGTCAAATAATAATGGGTACCAAGAGTTGCATTGGTTTGGGATAAAAATATACTTGTGAGCTACTCGGTGAGTGGATAACTCTATCCAAAGTCCAAACAGGGGTTCAAATCTCAAAAATGAAAAGTGAGCATGGTAGAATCAATAGGTGAGAAATCCCAAATCACAACCCCCAAGGAAGCCATTATAGTGATTTATCTAAATATTTGATGCATGTAGAAGGAAATATTGTACACATCATACTACTTTCTAATTAATGTTTGCTCATTTGATTTCTATTAATTTCTAAAGTTAGATATCATTAGCTTTTAATTACAACTAGTACTACCAAAATAAATAAAACTAGAGGGAAAATGCTATGTATACAAGGTGGCAAGGGATTTATTGAAACATAAAGATAATCATTATATCCTTCCTTTTGACATTTTTACTAGTATTTAGGTCCAGGTTATACCAAAATAAGCCTCTCGCATACCATGCCCAACACCAATTCACTATTCTGGACGTTCAACACTTTTGTTTTAGAAGAGACGTAATTGATAGTGAAAGGGTAGAGTTTGTTATCCCTGAGGTTGACCTTGTATCTTCAAAACTAACCCCAGTTTGCATAGTCATCCAGCACCCAAACATCAATTACTTCAACACCCATATGACATAAACACAATCTCTCTTTTATCTTTGAAAGACTCATATTTGCATGGCTTAGAATTTAGTGGCATTCGGCATGGCGTGGAAGTTTTTCAGTATCCATGCTAAACACCATAATTGCACTCTTGCAAGGATGAAGATCGTTTCTAAATTCAAGTCTGAACAGACATTTATTCATAATTAAAGTGGTTGATTTTCCCACTCAAGGCCAAAAAGACAAATAGGTGAATTGCCTCCAAGTCGCATATACGGAATATCTAAAACAATCTAATTGCATGTTCAGGTAGAGAACCTTAAATTCTCTTGGCAATGGATCCCGCAGACAAAACCCTATTAAAAAAGTGGAAGAATCTTTACAGTTATATGTTCTATTAGAATTATTCATTTTGTAAAATAACAGCTCAGTTGGTTATAGATTATTTTCCAAGTTATTTGTTAGTTAACAACTTTTCTCTCTCCTCTTCTAATTAGTTAGTTCCTTTATTTTTGTATCTTCTGTATATGAAAAGAAGATGTATCTAGTTTCAAAAATAATAATGAAAATTATATTCCTTCTTAATTTTCTATTATGGCATCAGAGATGAATTTTCTTTCCTCTCACTTTCTCAAGAAATAAACAAGCAAAACCCTCGTTTTTCTTTTGCTAAAACAAGAAAACTCTCATAAATTCTTATTCCTCATTTTTTTGTGAAAAACAAAACATCAAAAATCATCCTAATCTAGCAAAAAAAAATTGAAGATCTTGAAATTTTTCAACAATGGCAGATCCAATAGATCAAAAAGTTATTAATTTATGACAACCAACAAATATGAATTCAATTACACCAGAAGATAATCCTTCTAATCCGTACTATCTTCATCCAAATGAGAATCCCTCTTTGGTACTTATTTCTCTAGTGCTTTCATGTCCCAATTACCATTCATGGTATAGGTCTATGAGAATGGCTTTACTTTCAAATAATAAGTTGAAGTTTATGGACGGTAGCATTATAGCTCCTGCTAAAGATCATCCACTCTATTCTGCATGGGAAAGATGCAATACAATGGTTTATTCCTGGTTGGTACGTTCTCTTTCACCTTTCATAGCCAAAATCATATTGTGGATTGATAATGCAGTTGATGTCTGGAAAGATCTATGTGATCAATTTTTTCAAGGTGATGCAATAAGAATTTCAGAGTTGCAAGAATAAATCTATGGATTTAAACAGAATTCTCTCTCAGTTACTGGATATTTTACACAGTTGAAAATTCTTTGGGATTAATACTCTAATCTTAGGCCAAATATTATTTGCACTTGCAATCCTCAGTGTGTTTGTGATGCATTGAATACAGTTAAGCAGTCTCAACAAAATGATTATTCTATACGTATTTTGAAAGGATTGAATGATAGTTTCTTAACCATCAGGTCACAAATTATGTTAACGAATACCTTTCTAAATATTAACAAACTTTTTTTTTAGTTCTTCAACATGAACGATAATTTACTGCTTCCATTGGCAAAATTGATGAACCTGTTGTGTTTTTTAGTCAAGGCTCAACTGGACCTTCACAGAATAGAAGATTTAATGCTCCTCCATCTCAAAATTCTCAGTTTAGTCAAATAAGTCAATCTTCTTATTCAAATTCTGGATCATCAAACTCAAATCCAAGAAGATTTATACCAATACAAGCTCTAGACCTATATGTACTTACTGTAATAATCCTGGTCACACTATTGATGTATGTTATAAGAAACATGGTTATCCCATTGGTTACAGGGGCAGAAGAAAATCCACAAATTTACATGCCAATTAAGTTAGTTTTACTAATTTGTTGAAAATACTAGGTATAATCCTACTGTTGCACCTCCTATTAATGATGTGGGTCACAATGCTTCTTCAATTCAACACTACAATGTCAATTCAGAGAACTCCAATTTAGATGATTTGATTCTCAATAATAGTACTGATACTAACAGCAAGCCAAACATTTCAGCATCTCCTATCACACAGACTCAGTATAATTAGTTGCTAAGTTTTCTTCAATAAGCAAACATTTCTAGATTTTCCTATGTTCCAGCCAATCAACTTTCATCAAATTTTGCTTCCATGAATGTTGAATCAGGTATCACTACTCTTTCTTGTACTGATAAGCTTATGCCTTATAATATGCGTTGGATTCTTGATACTAGTGCCATAGACCATATCACTTGCTCACTTAATTCTTTTTCCACCTATAGACCTATTTCTACCACATTTGTTACCCTACCAAACAATGAAAAGGTCTCTATTCCCCAAGTTGGAGCTGTAAAATTTTCCTCCACTTCCATTCTGCATAATGTTCTTTATGTTCCTCATTTTTCTTTCAATTTGATTTCATCTAGTAAACTTACTTTATCATATCCTTATTGTCACATGTTTCATTATATATTTTGCATTATTCAGGATCTCTGAAGCTAGAAGATAATTAGATTAGATAAGAAGATCAACAATCTCCATCAGCTTATCTCTCCTCAACTTCCAATTGTCTCCTCTTCTACTATTATTTTAGTGTCCATAAAATCAATCCTAATAATCTCTGGCATTTCCGATTAGATCATTTGTCCACAGCTAGATTGAAATTATTGAAAAACATATATAACTCTATTAGCATTCCTTCTTTTGATCACTGTCATACTTGTCACTTTGATAAGCAAAGAAAAAATCCATTTCCCATCAGCACATCTGTTGATACCAAATTTAGTCTGCTGACATGGCTCAATTGAGTGAAGACACATGGCAATCTATGTGGCAACAACAAACACTTCCGAGGAACTCACACGCTCCGAGGAACAAGACTACAACGAGGAACACTGCTTCCCCGAGGAACTCTTATGCTCCGAGGAACAAGAACTCTCCGAGGAACTCTTGAGCACCGAGAAGCTTAGGCGGTCCGAGCAAGTCAGGCGGTCCGAGCTGCACCTCGAACAAAGCATTAATAGCAGGAAAACCAACAGTCTGACTGTTCATTAAATGCTTATCATTCAGACGCATACGCTTAAGGGGCATTGAATGTATTACCCTTTCATATGTACATCATTTAATGTATTACCCTTTAACATTACAGCCTCAGGGCTATAAATACATTGTACAATCCTCATTATAAGGGGACCGAAATTTCTTGATAGAACTTGTAATCGAGAATTTCACAACACTCAGCAATAACATAACAGTGGACGTAGGCCATTCTTATAAGGCTGAACCACTTTAAAACTCTTTGTTTCATTTATTTTATCTTTGATTGAATAAATTAGATATGATCTAATTTTTTACATCAACAGATTGGCGCCGTCTGTGGAAAACGACTGGAAATATCATTTTTCATCAAAAATAATCCATCACAAATGGCTGATATTCCAGAATCTAGCAATCGAAACGCTGGAAGCCCTCCAAATCCATCTGCTCCGCCAAATATTCCAGATCTGGCTGGAATAATGGCAAATCTGGCTCAGGGCCAGACCGTCATGCAAGAAACTATGCAAAAACTCATACAAACCCTCCATGGCGGTGCACCAACTCATTCAGGACTGCGGAGTATTCAAAGAAACACCCGTGCACCATCCTCGCGTACTAGGCGAACTAATTCATATCGCAATGAGGAGTCTGAAGATTTTTCTTATCAACCTGGGTGAACTTCGTCAGTGCGAGCCACAGATACTGAACAACGTATCACTCTCTCCCCAGAAAGGACCAGTGCGCTAGAAAGATTAAGAAGGGTATCACCTTTTAATCGATTAGGACCTAGAAGGAGTAGAAGTCCTCCTAAGGTCGTATCGAGGAGTTTTTGATGACCGTCAGATTTAAGGGAAGGATCTGCCCAGTCGCGACCAGTTGCTCATCAAGATAGATCCCAGGAAGCCACTTCAACACGATCAGTTGCTCGAACCAATAGGCCCGAGGAAGGAAATGATGCATGGAAAGGCTCTATTCAAAGGCTGGAGGATAGATTAGGGGAAATAGCTAAGGCCAAGAACCCTCTACAACGAACCTTTGTTCGAGGAACACCTTTGTCCAGGCCATTGTAGATTTTCCAACACCATCAAAGTTCAAAGCACCAATTGTGACCCCCAAATATGATGGAAAGACTGACCCTGTCCTTCATATAGAACAATACCAAGCTGCAGTCGACATCTATGCTATTCCAAATGAGATGAGATGCAGAGCATTCTCGAGAACTCTTACCGGATCTGCTCAAATATGGTATAATAATCTTCCTCGGGGTAAGATCTCAACTTTTCTTCAACTGGCCGAGTTATTCATTGGGAATTTCTGTTTTGGGGCAAAGCCAGTTAAATGAGTAGCACATTTGTTAAGTGTTAGACAAAAAGCTGGTGAGAGTACCAGAGATTATATAACTCATTTTAATAACGAGAAACTTGAAGTCATTGATTATGAGGAGAAGACAGCGATTACCGCCTTAATGAGTGGACTACTGCCGAACAAGTTGTACTACACTTTGGCCAAAGATCCACCTAGAACCATGTCAGATCTGATGGGAAAAGCATCTAAGATTATGAATGCCGAGGAGGCTATGGATGCGAAGAAGAACATGGATGCCAAAGACACCAAGGTAGAAGGTGATAAAGCTAAGAAGAAAGAGCATAAGAACAATGGTAATGACAAACATTCAAAAACTAGGTCGGTATGGGATGTAATAAAGAAATATGATAATTATACTCCTTTGAAGAAGGATATCAACCATATTCTAGAAGAAATCAAGAACAACGAGGAATTAAACTGGCCAGAGAAAATGAAGGCAGACCCTGACAAGAGGAATAAGGTGAAGTATTGTGAGTTTCATAAAGATCATGGCCATATGACCAAAAATTGCATAGCTCTTCAAAATGAGATTGAAACACTCATCAGACGAGGAAAGCTGTCAAAGTATGTTGATCGTGGAAACAAAAGAAGAAACAACGACCGAATAAGAGAAAGGTCTAGATCTCCTCGTCGAGCAGAGGAGAACAAGAAAAGAAACCAGGAAGTTGATCTAGACGATGACCCCGATCTTCCCAAGAGACCAAGGCAGCCAGAACATGAGGAATTTTCAATACGCTTTGGGTCATTTGACTGTAATGTTATAACACGTGGAGATGCAGGAGGAGAAGACCTTACTGCAGAGAGAAAAGCTTACCTTTGTGAGGCTCAAGCTTGCTCGTACATTCAACGAATAAATCTAGCTGAGGAGGATCGCCTGAGAAAGGTGAACAAAGAGAAATTGGTCATTGGTTTTTCAAAGAATGACCTCGCAGGAGTTTTGTATCCTCATGATGACCCATTGGTGATCAAAATGAGAATGAAGGAAGTAATAATTTCAAGAGTACTGGTCGATAATGGTAGCTCGGCCGACATCATGTTCTACTCGTGCTTCGATAGTTTCAATCTAAAGCTATCTCAATGGGAGCCTTATCATAGACCCCTCATCGGTTTTGCTGGCGAGAAAGTATTCCCACTTGGGACGATCAAGTTGGATATATTCATTGGTACGTGGCCTGCTTGTCGAACAGAAAGAATACGCTTTTTCGTGATGGATAAGAATGTTCAATCATCATACAGTATCATCATGGGAAGAGTAGGATTGAAGAAATTCGAGGTTGTAACATCTACAGTGCATCAATGCCTAAAATTTCTAATAAATTTTGGAGTAGGAGTTGTGAAAGGTGATCAGAAAGTAGCTCGGGAATGCTATTTTTCATCCGCCAAGCAAGAGGAACTGGAAGAATCAAGGATGAATACTATTACCTATCAAGTGGATGAAGGTGCAGAAATTGAAACATTGGATCCTAGAGATGAGTCGCAACTCGTGAAGGGTCAAGTGGTGGAAGCTACTGAAAACATCATTCTGGACGACGAGCACCCTGAACGAACTACTCAAGTAGGTTCATCGTTGGAAGCATCACTAAAACAGGAATTGATAACTTCCCTTAGAAGCAGAAAACAAACTTTTGCGTGGAGTCATGAAGATATGCCTGGGATAGACCCAAATTTCTTATGTCACGAACTCAATGTGAATAAGGAGATCAAGCCTGTGAAGCAGAGAAGAAGAGTATTCAGTCCCGAGAAGAATCAATCCATACAGGAGGAAGTCGAGAAGCTCCAGAAATATTGTTTCATTGAAGATGTTAAATATCCAAATTGGTTAGCCAATGTGGTGATGGTAAAAAAGAAGAACAACAAGTGGAGGATGTGTGTAGACTTCACCGACCTCAACAAATCATGCCCAAAGGATCACTTTCCATTACCCTGAATTGATCAAATAGTAGATGCTACCTCGGGACACGAGCTGCTGAGCTTCATGGATTCTTATTCTGGCTACAATCAGATTAAAATGAAACCTGAAGACAGGGAAAGTACTTCTTTCATTACCCCTAGGGGAACTTATTGTTATAATGTTATGCCTTTTGGTTTGAAAAATGCAGGTGGGACATATCAGCGACTGATGAACAAGGTTTTTGCTGAACAAATCAGTTGTAATATGGAAGTCTATGTTGACGATATGCTGACAAAGAGCAAGAAAGCTACTGATCATCTAGTTGACTTAAGTCAGACTTTTGATCAACTGGATAAATATCAAATGAAACTGAACCTGACGAAGTGCATATTTGGAGTACGAGAAGGCATGTTTCTCGGGTACATTGTCAATCAACGAGGCATTGAGGCAAATCCTAAAAAGATCAAAGCTCTATTAGGGATGCAATCTCCAACGACGAAGAAGGAAGTACAGAGTCTCACAGGACGAGTAGCAGCACTCAACAGATTTGTGTCACGAGCAACTGATAGATGTCTCCCATTCTTCAAGACACTCCGAAAGACTTTTGAGTGGAATGATGAATTTGAGAAGGCTTTTCAAGACTTGAAGAAATACTTGGGAGCACCTCCACTGTTGTCCAGGCCAGTGATGGGAGAAAAATTATACTTATATCTTACAGTGTCCGAGAATGCAGTTAGCTCGGCGTTGATCAGAGTGGAGAATGGAGTGCAAAAACTAATTTATTATACGAGTAAAGCCTTCCGAGGAGCAGAGATCAGATATCCAAGGCTGGAAAAGTTAGCACTAGCGCTGATTGAGGCAAGTAGAAGAATGAGGCCATACTTTCAGGCTCATACCATCGTAGTATATACTGATATGCCATTGAGGCAAGCCCTTCATAAACCAGAAAAATCAGGGAGATTGATGTACAGGGCAATAGAGCTCGGTGAATATGATATAGTTTAGAACCCAGATCATCGCTAAAGGGGCAGGCTGTAGCAGATTTTATAGAAGAGTTCACCTATCCTGATACCCCCGAGGAGTAAAAGTTGCTCGTTGATCAACCTGTGGATGTTACAGGATCATCAAACACAAGCTCAGACCAACCCCGATTGGTAAAAGGGCAAGTGGATGCTACAGGATCATCAAATTCGAGCTCAGACCAACTCCGGTTGGTAAAAGGGCAAGAAAAGATGATAGATGAAGAGCAAGAAATATCAGGGGAGGATGAAAGGAAGCAACAAATATTTCATCGAGGAACTCTGTCAGATCAGAAATTTGAAGACGAGTTACCTATATGGAGGCTATATGTAGATGGCTTATCTTGCACTACAGGATGTGGCGCAGGAATAGTTTTGAACAGCCCGGACGAGGTCGACATGAAATACGCCCTACGATTCCAATTTAAAGCTTCCAATAATGAGGCTGAGTATGAGGCCATGATTGCAGGTCTTAGTTTGGCAAAAATTATGGAGGCGCAGCAGGTTATTATTTTCAGTGATTCTCAATTGATCGTAAACTAAATGATGGGAGTATATGCAGTCAAAGGAGAATTAATGATCAGATATCATGCAAAGGCAAAGGAGCTGGTGTCAGAATTTGCTGCTATTCAGCTGGTCAAAATACCAAGAATGGAGAATGCGAGAGCGGATGTCTTAGCTCGATTAGCATCAGCTACTCGTACCGAGATACGACGAACAATCCCAATTGAAGTTTTAGCTGGTCGGAGTATAGATGAAGATCTGACGACGAATTTTATTACCCTTGATTTAGGACCATCTTAGATGGATCCCATGAGGGCATATATTGAGAAAGGAGAATTACCAATTGACAAGCTCGCAGCCAAGAAATTGAAGTTTAAAACTGCTCGGTATGTATTAACTAACGGTATTCTGTATAGACGAGGAATTATGGCAGGTTTGCAGAGATGTGTGCATCCCACCGAGGTGAAAGATTTAATTGAAGAGGTCCATGAAGGGTCCTATGGAGACCATGTAGCAGGTCGGACACTCTTGCAAAGGATGATGACACAGGGATACTACTGGCCGACGATGAGAGCTGATTGTATAGCCTATGCTAAGAAATGTGACAAGTGCCAACGTTTTTCCTCCATCTGAAGAACTCCACAAGCATTATTGACACCCTTAACTTCCCCTTGGCCATTTGCCATGTGGGGAATAGATTTGGTCGGGCCACTACCAACGACCAGAGGAAGATTCAAATACCTCGTCGTCGCAGTGGATTATTTTACTAAGTGGGTTGAAGCTGAGCCTCTCATTGATATGACGTACGACAAGGTGTACCAATTTGTTCGGAAGAACATCATTTGTCGATATGGTCTTCTTCATGCCTTCATCACAGACCATGGAACACAATTTGATAACGAGGAGTTCGCGGCCTATTGCCATCAGTCAAATATTTTGAAGATCCACTCAGCACCAGGCCATCCTCAAAGCAATGGACAAACTGAAGTGACAAACAGAACGCTGCTAAATGGCTTGAAGAAAAGACTGGATGATGGAAAAGAGAATTGGATCAACGAGCTACAATCAGTACTCTGGGCTTACCGAACTACTCCCCGAGTAGCAATCGGAGAATCACCATATATAATGGCGTTTGGAAGTGAAGCTGTTATACCTGCCGAGTTAGGCCTCCCAACACATAGGGTACTGAATTTCAATTCACCTGTCAGCGACTTAAAGAGAATATTGGATTTAGACATGCTCGAGGAAGTTAGAGAAGAAGCAGCCATTAGAAATACTGCTTACCAGCAGCGAACAGCTTTGTTCTACAACAAGAGAGTGAAGAAGTGCGACCTGAAAGAAGGAGACTATGTGCTGAAGAAAGTAATTCAAAAGCACAATAAACTAGAGGCAAACTGGCATGGACCATACCGAGTTACAGAAGTTGTTCGACCAGGAACTTACCGAATAGCAACTTTAGAAGGGGAGGAGTTTAAGAATGCATGGAACGCAGAGCACCTGCGCAAGTATTATCAGTGATGAATAAAATGAAGATATTATGCCGAATTCTCTCCTTTTATTGAAAGTTTTTTGGGGAATACTAGTGCTACACACTACTCGGCAAAACTCGGCAAAGCTCAGACTACTCAAATTTATTCTCGAAAATGCCAACTAAGGTTGGTCGAGAAACCTATATTCCTCCGGGAAGTAAAGCTACCTATATTCCTCCGGGAAGTAACTTGTATACCTACGGGAAGTAAAACTATATGTTTCTCGAGAAGTAAAAGTATTCCTAAAAATGCCAACTTATGTCGGTTAGGAAATAAATATATTCTCGAAAATGCCAACTTGAGTAAATATATTCTCGAAAATGCCAACTTGAGTAAATATATTCTCGAAAATGCCAACTTGAGTTGGTCGGGAGGTAAAATTATTTCAAAAAGACTAACTATGGCTGGTCGGGGATAAAAACCCACCAACTGTAGTTGGTCGAAGAGGAAAATTTACCGACCTTGGTTGGTCGGAAACATTTTATGAAGAAGAGAAAGTGATCGAGCAATATTTTTTATACTCGTAACTTTTTAATTATTACTAAGTTGATCGAGAAACAAAACATCATTTTGACCAAGTGACTACTCGACAATAAGTTGGTCGACAAATAACACAATATTATTATCTTTTTAACAGATGCACATGCACAGATGTAAAGTGTTTTATAATTACAAGACAACAGCAATTAAGATTGCGAACAAAAATGAAAGTCTTTCATTAAATCCAAAAACAAATTACATTGAGAATGAAATGTATACAAATTTATTACATCGAAATTCCTATTCTATTGGTTTTTTCCCCTCTGCTTTTGAAACAGGTTCCTCGCCGGAAGGAGGATCATTTAAAGCAAGAGGAGAATTTATAAAGTTCAAATCTTTTAACATCCTGATATTCATCACGGTTGGTCGATCTAGGAGGTGCTCGGGATGAGATATCTCAACATTTGAATGGATATTGTAGTCGCCGAGATATTTGGAAATCAAGCATCGAGGAATGGCCCGAGCAGGGATCCAACTCATATCCAGTTTGAATGGTGGCATGGGTAGGTCGAGCAGCCCAGGATCGTGGTAGTCCCACAGGTAATGACCCTGTTTGAGTTGCAGCACACCTAAGGCATTCAACCAGCCTTGCTTGTAGACCTCATTATTGGCATTCTGGATACGATCGTCCAAGTGATAGAGAGCCTCGTTGTACCCAGCCATCTAGAACTCCCTGGGTTGTTTGTGGAATTGATTTATCAATCTTTCTAGCTACTCGTGGAGATTTTTGATGAAGAGTTCCTTATTCTCCAAGACTGACTTCTGCGCAGAAAGCTGCTCTTCCAGGTCCCTGATCTTCTTTGACATTTTAGCTAACGCCTGGTTCTTTGCCATTAATTGGAAGGCCTGGTTCTCTAAGGCAGATTGAGTCCTCTATTCCTCGACAAGAATCCGGGCAGCTCTTGCTCGTCCCCGAGGAGCTCTTGCTTGTCCACGAGAAGATGTAGAGGGGCCAGCTCTCTTCAAGGTCTCAAATTCGTCCCTCAAGTTGGCGTTCTCGACCTCCAAGAATGAGAATCCCTCATTAGTCACTGGGATCAAGGCGTTTGAAATGGAAGCTGCAGACTTCAACTGGAACAACTCTTTTTGCAGGTTGTTATTTTCTTGCTCTAATAGTTCATCTATTTGTCTGCACTCCTCGACCTCACCCCTCAGAGTTCTCTCCCTCACATCGTAGCCAACAAAACGCTTTTCGTACTCCCTGTCAGCATTGAGTTGCTGATACTTCTTCTCATGCCCCTCGTGCAAAAGGGCAGTGGATTCTTTGTATTATTGCTGAAGGTCTTCAAGAATGCCTCGGAGATCCTCGATCATATCATAATAAGCCACATTATTGGCCACTGCACGATCAAGCAGGGTCTTCAAGTATTGGTAGGCCTCAACCGCCTGTTCCGAAGCATCTTGGCCGAGGATGTCGACAATTCTTACTGCACTCAGATCTGTGTGACCAGCCTTAAAATAGTCATTGCATTGCCTCAATAGCTTAGTATCATGAGCAGATAGTAATTCCATCCTGTCCAGAAACTAGTAGAGAAAGAAAAAGCAGTAATCAATAAAAGTACCAACAAAGCATGAAGAAGAGACAACAGTATGCAAAACCCAAAGTTCAAGTTTTATTATATCACAAGGTTCAGAGTTACATATTCATGGTTACATTTGACAAAAGAAAAATATAAAGAGAAACCCGAACAACTCTACACCTTTTCCTTGTCTCCTAAAACCCTCTCGGGAGGCTGGGACGAGGAAGTAGGTTGCTCGGAGGGAATAAAAGGTTGCTCGGGGAGCGCCGGCAGTTGCTCGGAAGAAGTAATGATTTGCTGAGGTTCCTCGTTAGCAGGCTGGATGGCTGGGGGAAGAGAAACATGATCTCCCATCACCATGGAAGACTCTTCGGAGGAAGCTTCGTCCTCTTCTTCGTCTTCAGGAGTTGGAGGAGGACCAGGGATGTGTCGCTGAAAGAGTTCGGAATTTTCATCCACTTTCATCTCCTGTAGAGCAGCGACCAATCCATCCCTAAAGTACTTGAGGCTGCCATATTCTACTTGCGACATCATGGCAGCCAAGCCCTTGTTCCACCCCTTGTCCCAGCCAGCGCTGAAAGACTTCTTCACAGCCAATTTTCTCTTTAACTTCTCCGAGGAAAGCTTCTCGGACAGAAGGTTTTCAGCAGTCTTCAATTTAATCTCAACCTCCTCCTTCTGCCGATTTACCTCCCGAAGCTGACCCAACTCTTCCTCAGCAACCTTGAGCTTATTTTCAAGCTCTCCAGCATTTTTGAGCTTCTTGTCGAGCTCTTTATTTTTCCCTTCCAAGTCATTTATTCTCTTCTCCAACTCCTTGGAGACTTCAACAACCTGAGCTTTCTCCAGCTCGGTGGAGGTAAGTTTCTTCTCCCAAACAGCTTTGTCAGCATCATGCTTCTGACGAGAATCTTCCAAAGACTTCGCCAGGCCCAACAGAGCTTCCTCCACACCAGATGAGGAGCTTAAAGCTTTAATGGCTTCATCTTTCTTCAAAATTGTATTGAAGAATCTCACCAACTATGAACAGAAAATGAAAGCAAGTCAGAGACAGATATAACAAAGGAAGGATGAAAAGTTCAAAGCAACAAAACTTACAGAAGCAATATGGCGAGCAGCCAATGATGTAACCATGTCCCGAGAAAGATTCTCATCAACACCTTGGATCTCGGGAATGATCCAAGTCTTCACTGAGCTCATGGCAGAGCTCGGGGGAATAAAAGTTGGAACACCAGTTCCAGTAGCTGTGGGCTGAGTGATGGTGTCAGCCAAATTGACCGAGGAGCTCTTCTTCAGCTTCCTCGGGGGAGCAGGAATAGATTCAACCAAGGAAGAACTCTTGGTCGGTGATATTACAATCACTTCACCTGTAGAAGCAGCCTTACTCGGGGCCACTGGAGGCTTCTCGGCAACCTTCGCAGGAGCAGCTGGAGGAGCTGCATCAATTTTCTTTGTCCCTTCTGGGACATCGTGTTTACTTCTTTTGGCCTCTCCAGCACCAAAGGCAGGCTTCTCGAAGAGAGTGGGAGGTCTTCTCTTCTTTATCCTTTCACTTAAAAGGAACGTGTGACTCAGGCGAAGAACTGGTAGAGGCTGGTACTGGCTCTGCGTCGCTTATTACCGGACGAGCAGTAAAAGAAGTGGTGTAGATCTTGTACTGCAGCAGATATGAAGCTGACCTAATGTGCTCGTCGGCAACACTCTGATGCAAACTCCAGATAAGTTTTAAGTGTCTTATATTAACGTCTGCTTCTTTTGGACACTTTCTTTTACTATCAACTACAAATAAATAAACATTAAAATATCAGTGGCACATTTTATCAAACATAGAGTAAGCATAATTTCAAAATAAATAAAATGAAATAAAAATAACCTATCCAATTGCCATAAGGAGGGCATCGGGGACCCTGATACACTTCATCTCTAGATAAAGGAGCATGTTGCCAATTTTTTATAACAATCCCATGCTCAAAATAGTCCCTATTGGCATCCGGGAGATTAACCACTAAGGCCCTATTTAAAAATCTAGTTTTTAAATAAAAGGTGTTATCACCAACTGCCCATCTATAACAAAACATGATTTCTGGAATTCTTATGCGAGTTCCATGGATTTGATTTAACCTATGAACCCCATTAACTATTCTCCATGTATTGGGGGCTATTCTTGCAGGAACAACGTCAAAGTATTGACAGAATTCCAGACATAAGGGATTGGGTGGAAAAGAAAATCCACACTCAGCAATAAAGAGACTGGGGAACCAATGTCCCTCAGCCAAATAGAAATAGTCAAAAGACTCAGAAAGCTCTTCCAAAACAACCCAGGAGGGAATAGAAAAATCAGAGCGAAACTTATCAAGAGATTCAACATGGTAAACCATGATGAATAAAGGAAATGAAGAAGAAGGAAGAAGATCTTACAGAAAAAGAGTGGATCTGTTGACAACGAACGATGAAAAGGATGAACGCACAAGAGAGTAAGACAATAGAAAACTCGAAGATACAAATTTGAAAAAGTAGAAGACGATGGGATTGTCTGTGACGCTTATATACTCTGCCTTGGGAAACGGTAAAGTTAATGATTACAAAAAGAAACGATTAGGCTACCGGCGGCTAAAAGGATAAAAAGTACGCGAAGATCGAGGCGGTTATAAAAATTCAAAAAAGGCTGATTCCACGAATTTGGAAGGAGAAATAAATACAAAAGACTCCTAAATTTTAGGATGACCATTTAAAACTGTCATATTCCGAGAAAGAATGTTCCACACTCCTTAAAGTTCAAACTATGAAACATTGGGGGCTTCTGTTGATACCAAATTTAGTCTGCTGACATAGCTCAATTGAGTGAAGACACATGGCAATCTATGTGGCAACAACAAACACTTCCGAGGAAATCACATGCTCCGAGGAACAAGACTACAACGAGGAACACTGCTTCCCCGAGGAAATATTACGCTCCGAGGAACAAGAACTCTCCGAGGAACTCTTGAGCACCGAGAAGCTTAGGCGGTCCGAGCAACTCAGGCGGTCCGAGATGCACCTCGAACAAAGCATTAATCGCAGGAAAACCAACAGTCTGACTGTTCATTAAATGCTTATCATTCAGACGCATACGCTTAAGGGGCATTGAATGTATTACCCTTTCATATGTACATCATTTAATGTATTACCCTTTCACATTACAGCCTCAGGGCTATAAATACATTGTACAATCCTCATTATAAGGGGACCGGAATTTCTTGATAGAACTTGTAATCGAGAATTCCCAAACACTCAGCAATAACATAACAGTGGACGTAGGCCATTCTTATAAGGCTGAACCACTTTAAAACTCTTTGTTTCATTTATTTTATCTGTGATTGAATAAATTAGATATGATCTAATTTTTTACATCAATAACATCTACTTCCAAATCTTGTTTTGATTTGATTTATGTGGACATATGGGGACTATCTCATGTTGTTTTAATATATGGACATAGATATTTTTAACTATTTTTGATGACAAAAGTATGTTCACTTGGTTGTTTCTCATGAAATCTAAATTTGTGGCTCGATCGCTTTTACAAAACTATTGTTTTCTAGTTGAGACACAGTTTTCTGCCAAAATTAAATGCATCAAAACAGATAATGGACAAGAATTTCATATGCCAGATTTTTATGCATCTAAAGGAATTATACATCACACAACCTGCACTTATAGTCCATAACAAAACTCAGTAGTTGAAAGGAAGCATTAGAATATTCTCAATATATCTAGATCCCTCAAATTTTAAGCCAATCTTCCCACCATTTTTTAGTTTGACTGTTTCTCACATGCAGTATATATCATTAATAGAATACCCTCACATGTAATTTCCAATCAAACTCCTTTTCTAACTCTTTATGGTGTGTCTACATCTCTTAAAAATCTTAAAGTCTTTTGTTGTCTTTGTTATGCTTCCACCCTTAAGCATAACATAACCAAATTTGACGGTAGAGCTTTTAAGTGTGTCTTTCTTGTCATTCCATCTAGCACTTAGGGTCTTCATTTATATAATCTCCACAATTCCAAGGTTTTTGTTTCTAGAAATGTGTATTTCTATGAAACTCGTTTTCCTTTTCATTCTACTTTCGAGTCCTCTTTCTCTCATTCCGAATTTGTTTTTCCTAATCAATTTACAATTCCATCAATAGAACCTACCTTATTCAATTCCCCTACATCCATTCAGCCTCAAATATCAAATGACTCAATACCTACACCTCCAACCCAACTTGTTTCTGATTAATCTACTCCACCTGATTCTATTCCCCAATTTAGAATATCCACCAAATCTCACATTACACCATCATACCTCAAGGATTATTAATGCACTATACCACATTCAAATCCAATTATGTTTTCATACCTCCACACCTCATCCCTTATCTAAAACAGATGCTTACCAACAGTTGTCTTCTACTCATAAAGCTTTCACCACACAAATCACTCAAATGAAAGAACCAAAAACATACAATAAGGCAATTAAGCATCAGTGTTGGAAGGATGCAATGGAACTTGAAATACAAGCATTACAGTAAAATAATACTTGGACTCTTACTCATTTACCTCCTGATAAGAAACCCATAGGCTGAAAATGGGTTTTCATAATTAAATACAATGTTGATGGTAGTATTGAGAGGTACAAAGTCATGTTAGTTGCAAAGGGTTATACACAACAAAATGGTGTTAGTTATCTTAACACTTTCTCCCCAGTTGCCAAAATAACTTCCATCAAAACTCTTTTAGCCATTGCAGCTAGTAAAAATTGGCACTTGCATTAGTTGGACAAATCTCTCTATGGATTACAATAAGCCAGCAGACAATGGAATGCAAAGATCACTGAGGCTTTATTGTCTCAAGGTTTTCAACAAGCTTCCTCTGATTCTTCATTCTTCACTAAGCCGCATGCTTAATCTTTTTTAGCTCTCTTAATTTATGTAGATGATGTGATATTGGCCAGCAATGATTTATCTATTATTACTATAGTGAAGGCTTTTCTGCATGACTCCTTTAAGATAAAAGATCATGGTGCTCTTAAATTCTTCCTTGGTTTTGACATTACTTGCTCACAATCTAGTATCAATCTCAACCAAAGGAAATATACTCTTGATCTTTTAGAGGAAATAGGTTTTACTAACTGTAAACCTGCTTTAACTCCAATTATTAGTAATCAGAAATTCTTCCAGAATGATGGTTCATTTCTCGCAGATATAACCTCTTATAGACGATTGGTGGGCAAGCTCTTATACTTATGTAATACCAGACCAGATATTAGTTTTGCTGTATAACAACTTTCTCAGTTTCTAGATCACTCTACATCTGTGCATCTTCAAGCTCTTCATAGGGTGCTCCGATACTTGAAAGCTAATCCTGGTTAAGGTCTTTTTTTCCCTACTCTCCTTTTTTACAAATCAAATCTTTCTATGACTCATATTGGGCTTCTTGTCCTGAAACTAGAAGGTTTATTACTGGTTTCTGTGTTTTTCTAGGAGAAAGTTTAATTTCTTGGAAATCCAAGAAGCAACAGACAGTTTCCAGGTCAAGCTCTGAGACTGAATATCGAGCATTAGCAACAGTGACTTGTGAAGTTCAATCTTCATTTTCTATTATATTCCCACTTAAGAGGGTTATAAATAAAGACTAGTGATGTCAAGGTCCAGGTTGGCCCAAACATAAGTAACCCACTGAAAGAACCAACAAGAATGTGTTTCTTAAATATTTTAGCTAAAATTGCGTGAATTTTTGTTGGACTCTTTCATTTCTCACTTCTTATTCATCACAAACAAAAAAACTAAATCTTATTCGTAATGAAGTGCAAAAAAAGTTATGAATTAGCTATTTTGATATGCAACTCAGAAAAATAGGAGTTAAGGTCAGCTGTCATTGAAGCTTGCACATCCTTCGACATTCAAGAACATAATGTGCTGGCATCTGCCAAGGATTTTAGTGATGACATCATCGGGAAGAGGTCTTATAACCCCATTAATTTGATAAATAAATGGATTGAGTAGGCTTATCACAAAGATGTGGAATTCATGTTAAGCAGTTAAGGAACATTTTGTCTGAAGCAATAAGAAATTAACTCACTAAGTGAATTTAGCCAATTACAAGATAGCAAGATGGAGAAAAACAAAGATAAAAGAGGCATTGTCAATTTAATAACATACATCTCATAAATAAATCTATTACTATGATGTGTAATCATAGTTGCAGTCAGTTGCCCCTGCACTCAGATAAATCATGGAAGATGCTAATGAAAAAAAAATAAGTGTTGATTCTAAATGGTAATTTAGAAATATTATCATGCTCAAAAATCAGCATGTGTCCCTGATTCACACCAATCAAAACACAAGGTATGGTGGCCCATAATCATGACACTATTTCTCACAATAACCTAATAGCTTAAAGAAATGTTGCCTAAATGATCATAACCTCTCCAAGAAAATCAATTAGTATTTTCTATTATGATTCCCCGAGGGAAAATGAAAAATAATATTAAAATTGCTCACAAAAATTGCCAATCATAACCATGCCCCGTGTTCAAGCTCGAGTTAATAGTAAGTCAAGGAATTAAAAGAGAAAAGTAGAAGAAACTATTGTCAAATTGAAATTTATATTAAATGAAGAAACGTTCATATTTTCTAGTGGCGTTTAAGAACATAGCATCTTTTTAGCAAAGTTGATTTAGTTTCTAAATTACTAGGAAATTATAGAAATTTTTATACATTGATGTCGTTATTAAATAATATAAATAATTATACAACAATTTTTCATACATTTATGGATTACAAATAAGTCTTATATCTCAAGTATTCAACATTTTTACAATGTCTAATTAGGCATAAATTCTTCCGAAGTTACCCCTTAATTTAGAGGCTTTTATTACCTCGGATAACGTGAAACGAATTAGGTTATCTCATATCTTGGCTAACGATTTCGTCTAACAAGTACCCTGAGTTTCGTGTATTTCTTATTAATTTCATAGGTAATTATTACATGAAAGGAACAAAGAAATCGGAAGAAGCAAGAGAAAAGAATGAAGACGAATCAAAAGGGAAAAAGCATAAATTCTACTAGGAATCCGGTTGAAGACCCAAAATAAAAGTTGAAGATCTCGAATTTGTGAAAAGGTAGGAAGAAACGGCGTCCCAGTCTGAGTTTTGGATTAGAAGTTATAAAGACCCGAAGATGTGAGAAAATCACGAGAGAAGCTGAGAAGATAACCCTGACCAATCCGGTTTAATACAAAAACGGATCAGTCCGAGGTCCCAAATCACTGTAAAGATGGACGTTTAGCGGACCAATCCGGTATCCCAAAAAACGGATTGATTCGGCTCTTAAAATCACTGCATAACAACTCGTCTAGCATACCCATACAATTTGTTTAGAAAATGGATCAGTCCGGTTGCTGACCGGATCGATCCGGTGCTCGAGATTTGATTTGATCTTCTTGTTCTTAGAGTTTTGCATCAATCCAACTCTTGTAAATTACGTAGGATATAAATTTAAAAGAACTCCGAGAAAGAGGAGGCTTCTAATTCATTTTTTTAGAAAAGCTTTGTAATTAGCTTAGAGAAGAAACAACAAAAAACCTAGTTTGATTCCAGATTGCAATTCAAGTAAATTCATTCCAATTATTTCTCTAATTATTGCAGTAGTTAATTTTTTAGTAGTAATTTCTTTATTCTTCATTTTCCATAGCTAGAAAAAATGTTTTCTTTCATTCAAAACATATTTTCTTTTAGGTTCAATATGTTTGGCTAGATTTTTTAGGGTTGGGATGCAAGAACTCAACCCGATGTGAGAGTTGCATGTGTATGAAATTAATCCTCTAAACTTAAGGGTTTATTAGACCGTATTGCGTAGCGAACACAACCATTGTAAATCTTTGGATCTCGTTTGCTTCGGAGTAATCGGGATTCTTTAGAATGCAATGTGAGTGTAGCTATCGCCTTACCACTTTACTCGTCCTCTGATTATATATGGTGCGGGCTTGAACCTCATATATGTAACGCTTAGGAGTACTAAAAACTGGGTCTGATTAATCACTTAAATTTACGATTAATTTTATACTAGCAATACACTAGGGTTGAGGGATTGTATTCCTGGCCACTTTTCTCTTCATTTTTATTACTTCATTCTTAGTTATTAATCCTTGCTTAAATTGTTTGTTACATAGTCTTAATCTAGTTTCCTCTTACTTAGTAGGATTATTTGCAAACAAATCATCTTTTCATTTTTCTTAGAGTTGAATTTAGGTTAACCATCCATCCTTCCGTCGTCACAATTTTCTCGTCCTATTTCCCTGTGGAGACGATCCCGACTTACCGAGTTTATTACTAACGCGACAGACTTGCACTTGAGCCTAGAGAGAACGCACTTTATAGACAATGTCATAACTACTCGGAGTATAATCCTAGAACTACAAAGAAGTTGAGCAAAAGCAATGCACTAACTCAATATAGGTTTGAAATCTCACATCTAGGTAGATTTAAAGAAATACATTAACATATTTGTATATAGACAACAACCCTTTAAGGGGTTTTTGATATAAAAGATGCAAAAAGAAAAAATTTCCCAACCACTATTTTCCAAGTCAAAAATTTGCCAAATTAAAATTTGTTATTTTATGATTTGATCGTAGTTGGTTAAAAGATGGAAAAGACTAAGTTTTAGTTAGGCTTAAACAATAAAAAAATTCCTTTAACAAAATTTTGTTTAGTTGCGAGGTAAGAAAATAAAAGTTTGAAAATTGTAAATTTGCATGCTTTAATAAGTTGTAAATTCTTAATAGGTGAAAAAATTCCAAAGAAAATAGTAGTCAAACTCCTCCAAATTCAGAAAAATATAGAATCATTCACATTTATCGTGCCAATGTTACTTATCGAACACACCGTTAAAGTAATTCACCCCATTATACATATTTACAAGAAATCATTCTCTAATGTTTTAATTTTGGTTAATTACACTTTTCCCCTGAACTTTACTTCATTTTTCACTTTGCCACCCAAACTATTAATTTCATCATTTAACCCTCTGAAATACCTAAACAACTACATGAAACTCCCTACCGTTAACATTGTTAATGTTTGGACAAAAATGTGGGTCATGTGCCATGCAGGTGAGGGTGTTTTTATCCAAAACAATATAAAAGTTTAAAATATGTCATCTACAATTGTAAGAACCTTCTATCTATGAAAGAGGAACTCTAAACATAACATGATAAACATATTGAAGTTAATTGCTTTGAAATGATAACTTACAGGACAAAGATACTACCGGGGAAGAAAGATTATATGTAACAGATTTTGTTGTCGAGAATGTAACGCGGGTCTCCTGCACCATTATTTACAACCTTAACTCATAATTTTATGCTCTTTACCTACATACAATCGAGTAAATCCCCCGTGCCTAAATGATTGAGGATTTCACAAAGTCATCAATCCTAAAAGGGAAGTGTGTATACGAGGGTGAGAATTAAAAACGAACCTTGCTCAAACCCACTCCAATCAGGTCACAAGACATAAAATATAGTGCGCGTAACCAAGTAAGCCCTAATCCAATAATTGAAATCACATTTCTTCTCGCGATGTTTTAAGATAATGCCCCCACCCTTTTATATACTTGCGGATGGAAATAACACTACTCGAGTATAATTTTTTGTGTGTTGTTTTTTGAAGATGAATTTGTTATATATTAGATCATCATTATTTTTTTAAGATGAATTTGTTATATATTAGATCATCCAATTCAAAAAAATGGTAATGGGATAGGTTCCCTAATGCGGGTGCGGGTGCTGATACGAATGCATTACTGCATGGATTTTCAAATTACTGGGATTTCAGAGCGCCACCAGTGCGTCTGTTTATTTAACATATAAATATATATTTATAATTTATAATATATAATTATGATTTTGAACAAAAGTTTAATTATATCTTATGTAATTAAGCACACAAATAATATAAAAATTAATTATAAAAATTAAAAATAATTATAAGACAAAAGTGAGTTTCTCATATTTCTCGTGTCACCCATCTCAATTGGTAAGCAAAAGTGAGTTTAAGGCTTTATTCAAATTATTGGAATTTGAGAGAGACACTAGTGCGTCTATATATGTAACACACACGCACACACACACACACACACACACACACACACACACACACATATATTTATATATATATATATATATATATATAATATTTTGGGGTTGGTTATTTTTACACAATATCTAAACATTCAGCCCAAAATAAGATTATTTTACTATTTTAAAAAAATCAGTCAATATTTGTCAGTTTTTAAGCTACTAAAAAACTGACATGCGTTTGATCGATTTTTTTAAAATTGTAAAAATTATTATTTGGGCTGATTTTTTTAGGGCATCCATCGAATTTTTAGATATCTTGTAAAAAAAGTCAGCCCTGGAATATTTTTTTTCTATTTTTTCAAAATTGGTCCGCAACTTAGGACCTCGCCTATATATATATATATATATAATGTGTGTGTGTGTGTGTGTGTGTGTGTGTGTGCGCGCGCGCGTATGTGTGTGTGTGTACACACACATACATAAACTAATAGATAAATATTATCGATATAACCAATACCAAATTTATAGAAAAACTTGTTGGAGTTGGTAATAATATATAAAGTTAATGTGTATTTAATATACATTTATGAGAAAAAAATATTTTATTTTAAAGCGTTAATATATTTATTCACTTTTTTAATTTATATTGAATCTCATGCATTTATCTTTAAACAAAAATCTTATGTAATTAACTAAACATGTAATCATTTCAAAAAAGAAGTATAGAATAGTGAAGATCCCACATCGATTTGTTGGATAAATCTCTTATCAGTTGGTATTAATTGTGTTCATGAGTTAAACCTTCATTGTATATTGTTAATGTACCACAGCGGAAAGGATTTGAAGCTCTGTAACAACAAGGATACTATAAAAGCTACTCTCCACCCTTCGTTGAAAATTTGTACTAAAAAATGATGGCTAAGAGTATATCAACCATTCACGGCTATGATACTGGCATAAATAGTTCATTATTTATAAGCGAACTCGAATTTTTGGATCTAATGTGTTATAATGGTTAGCACATTTGTTGGATTTTTGGGTGTGCAGCTTTGACTTTGTCAATTCGAGAATTACCCTCGAATTCAACCCGCTCTTGCAAAATCGCGATATAAGAGTGTGTGCATCACCCATTGGTGACGAATTAGGTCACATTTTATATAATTTAGTGCAAGTTTTTAATATTTTCATATGGGACTTTATATTTTGAAGAGGTTATTTCACATATGTCAGGATTTGAGCCTAACACGTAAATAATTCCTATTGGGTGGCGTGGATCAATTAGGTAGTTGGACCATGAACAGTCTACTCTAATTCCATCTTAAATATTGAATCTTAAAACCAATTGGCAATTTTTGAAGGCCTCAAAATCTTTACACGAGTAAGGTTTTACCATTCTCAAATGAGACTTCTTAGCAAGTCCCTTCACGAGTGGCATGACTTGATCATAATACGTGTACAAATATACTGGGTGACCTAGAGTAAATGGATCACTGGGTCATTAAATAGATGACACTATTGGAGTATCCAACCCATTACGAATTAGTAATGAGTGGAGGGGCCTTATGACCTTATAAACTGTTGAGTAAGTCTTTAATCTTTCCATGTGGGACTTTATATTCTCAATAATATTGTAACACCCCATATTTTTAAAGTATTTTAATTTACACGTGTGCGCGTAATTTAATTAAATTGAGAAATAAAATGACTTACAAAAATATTAATTATCAAATAAAAGGATTAATATTTATGTTTACTTATATTTACTTGTGTGATAAGTAAATGAAAACATGTTAAATTATATTACGTCGTAAGTGAGTTAAAGCGATGAATTTAACAGTATCTCACTCGAGACACGCGGATAGAGTCGTGTCGGGCATGAGATGGAAATGAATGTTAGATAACTCTAATTGTAATTTTGAGTGTGCCGATGGTCTGAAATGGGTCGAAATAGTTAGAAGTAGGTATCCTTGGGTTATCATTAGGTTCCGAAGGCTTTTAGGCTAAACGAGAGTTGTAAAAAGGTATTCGGGTCATTTTACAAAAAATGACTGATTTAATTTCGAGGTTTGGAGTGTTTAGTGTAAGTCCCCAAATAATTAAACACAAACTTTTTCTTGAGCGGAAATTAAGTTAAGAATGAATGCAAACCAAATAACTCTTTTTGAAAAACTCTTTTTCAATTTTATCAAACCAAGTTGTGTAATAAATTATCTTAACCAGATTTTATCTTGTTTAACCCTAAGCATGCAACTAATGATTCAAACAAGTAAAATAAAGTTAAGAAATACTCACAACGCTGATGTACGAGGAAAAACCCAATCGGGAAAAAACCACAGACGGTCCAGGTCAGACAATCACTATGACAAAGGTTTTACAAAGTCAGACGATAGTCTTATACAACGACTCGATCCCCACGAGAATTGACGCTCCTCTAATCTTCTACCAATCTTCACAGTGCCCACGCAGAAAGTAACCTTCTTCTACGATGTTCGTCCACAACACGTGCCTCCACGACTGTCTCGGTGTCCACCGATACGGCATATATCGTCTACGATGTCGAACATGATGTCCATCGCTTCTCCACCGCAAAACAAGCAATCACAAGTTGCTCAAAGATGGTTGAACAAGTTCCACTTGATGCAAACGAAAGATCTCTATCACATATGAATATGAAGAATCGAATATTTAAACACAGAGGATTATTTTACTTTGAAAACCTTTGTAAACTGTTGTGCCGAAAACGTAACAGTATTCTGAAATTATTTGGCTCTGCACACCCCGAGAAAAGGACTGGGACCTGACTTAAATAAAAAATTCAAGTCGGTGCAATCTCATTCGACCAAGATGACAAATTGTTCAAACGACAGTGCATCTCGTTCGAACGGCATCGTTTGTCATTTGAACGACATGTTGATTAGAGTCCAAACTAATTCAACTTTTAAACAAAGAGTTTTATTGTAAACCAACTCTAATCCAAGACTAATTCGTTCTTTATCTGATGTGTAAACAAATAAACCATTTAAAAACATTTTATTTAAATAATTCATCCTTAACTAATTTCTGATTTCCATAATCATTAAGCATTCATACCTTAGAGAAATTCGGAATGCACATTAAACCTTGAAGACGAGAAATTGCACCAATTAAACTTCGACATGATTTAAACTTTGTAGCTTTGTCGCAACGTCTTCAATTAATCTTCGACAAGTCATAGTCTCTTAATGATCGGACAATAAAAATCTACCTATGACTCAAACGTGTTTTGCTCCGAGAATAAGTCAAAACTACATTAAGACTCAATTGGAAATTTGGTCCTTACAAATCTCCCCCTTTGAATATTCCAGGATAAAACCAGTAGTGAAATGTCCAAGTCGAGCTGTCATTCCGTATGATGCCTAAATCCTATACCATAAACCCCAAAAAATAAAATTACATCATCAGTATAGGATAAGACTCATAAATAATGGACCGAAAAGCATGAAACTGTCTCGAATGTCTGAATGTGATGTAGTCTTGAAATCTCGAGTATCTTTAAGCGTACCTACACACATGAAACAGACAAATACCTAGTGAAGTATGGAGGAACAAATGATATAAATCAACACAAAATATCAAATCCGAATCATTTGTTATGTGAGTAAACATGATACCAATATGTAAACATGATATATAAACCATCAAGCAAAAAACTCATAAAACTCCCCCTACATCACAGACATCTCTCCCCCTTTTTGCCTCGAATAGACAATCCGATAAAAAGATAAGCCAAGCTAGCATGTGAAATATCAATTTGATTGCATTAACCCATGTTATGATAGATAAACATGTAACAACCAACTAAAATATGATCAGGCAATGTAAACGAGTTGCAAGCAAACGATGAATCACACAAAAAATAAATCAGTTCAAACAGGTGTGATTAAACGAACTAATGCAGCAAAATATGTAATCTATCAAAGTATACTGTATAAACACAACCCAGTACCAAAATATGAATCAATATGAAGTAGGGTACTGAAACAAAACTCAACCAGAAAAAAGTCAAAGCAATATGTCATTCGAATGAGCCAGGGATGTCGTTTGAATGAGAAGCGACATCTCTCAAACGAAACTGTATGTCGTTAGAACGACATAATCAAAATTTCACAATCTCCCCAAAAAATTAAACGGTGTTTCCCAGTGAAGAAATATCACGAGAAATCTAACTGGAAGGGGATCAAAAGTGCGAAACAGTAGCAAAATAGTAGTAAAACTAAGAAGACTCAAAAAACAAACAAATATCAGTAACATGCTAACATATAATCGATGTGCCTAAACATGAACATGGAATGTATGAGTGTGAACTATAACAAATGAATCACAATTCCAACACATCGAAACGATCAAGAAGCTTTAATCAATAGCAATCTATCATCAAACTTTATTGTTGATGTAAAAAATTAGATCGCTCTAATTATTCAATCACAGATAAATAAAATGAGACAAAGATTTTTAAAGTGGTTCAGCCTTATAAGAATGGCCTACGTCCACTGTTATGTTATTGCTGAGTGTTTGGGAATTCTCGATTACAAGTTCTATCAAGAAATTCCGGTCCCTTTGAATGAGGATGATACAAGGTATTTAGAGCCTTTAGGCTGTACATGAAAGGGCTGATACATTAAATGATATACATATGAAAGGGTAATATATTTAATGTAGCGTGTGCGTCAAGATGATAATCATTCAATGAATGGTTGAACTGTTGATTATCTAGAAATTAATGATACGACCGAGATGCAGTTCGGACCGCCTTAGTTGCTCGTTGCTCTGGAGTTCCTCGGAGCGCTGGAATACCTCGGAGTGCTAAAGTTCCTCGGTGTATCCTCGTTGCTCGGAGAGAACATGAGTTGGTCGGGGAAATGAACTTCCTCGTTGCTATTGTGCCACGTAGATTGACACGTGTCTTCGTATTATTCGTCCATATCAGCATATTAATTTTGGTATCAACAGAAGCCCCCAGTGGCTCCTGTGCAGAAAGATGCACCTGTTGAGGTAATCACTATCTCACCAACCAAAAGTTCCTCTTTGGTTGAAGTTGCTGAGAAGGCACTAAGGAGATTGAGGAAATCCTCCTCGGTCAGCATTTCTGTAACCAATCCCCAGCTCCTAGCTGGTGGAGATGGTGTTCCAATTATTGTTCCTCCAAGCTCTACGACGATCTTGGCAAAATTTTCACCTATCCCCGAGGTGCAAGGTACTGAAGAAGACCTTACTTGAGATGTGGTTACTTCTCTAGCTGCTCGTCATTTGGCTTCAGTAAGTATCTATACTCTGAGCTTTTTATATTTTCCTTTGTTGTTTCCCAATTTTATTTCTAATTTCATTTTCCTCTTTTGATTGCAGTTGACGAGCTGTTTCAATTTAATCCTTAAAAAGGATGAAGCGATCAAGTCTTCTTGCTCCTCGTCCACTGTAGAGGGAGCACTGGAGAAAGCTATTAAATCTGTGAGTGAGTCCCGTTAGAAGTATGACGAGGATAAAACTGAATGGGAAAAGAAATTGGTTGCGTCTGATGCAGAGAAGGTACAACTGGGTAATAAGGTGAAGGATTTGGAGAGAGAGAATAAAGACTATGCCGAGAAACTTTCAGGCTTTGGGGAGCTTAAAAATAAAATGAAATCAGCTGAAGAAGAGCTGACCCTTCTACGAGAGGTAAATCGTCAGAAAGAGGAGGTGGAAAACAAATTGAAGGTCGCCGAGAATCTTATGTCCGAGAAACTATCCTCGGAGAAGATGAAGAGAAAAACAGCTGTGAAGACGTCCTTTAAAACTGGTTGGGACAAAGGATGGGACAGGGGGTGGCAGCCATGACGACCCAAGTGAAATATGGAAGTGTAAAATATTTTCATGATGGCTGGGTTGCAGCACTGCAGGAGTTGAAGGTGAACGAGGACTCCAAACTATTTCAACAACATCTCCCTGGTCCTCCTCCAGTTATTGAAGATGAGTCTTCAGACGAAGCTGCATCTGAAGAATCTTCAATGACAGTGGGTGATTAATTCCTTGTTCCACCACCCAACCAGATAGCCACCGAGGAGATTTCGTCGTTGCCTGCTCCTCCAGAACAAGTCCCAGCTTCTAATAATCAGACCATTGTTCCTACCGAGCAACCGAGCTCCTCGTCCCAGCCTCCCGAGAAAGTCTTGGGAGACAAGGAAAAGGTGTGAAGTTGTTCGGTACTCTTTTTATGTTCCTCTTTGACTTATCCTCTGTACTCAAAACGATGTAATCTTGTTTGATGATGTAATAAAATCACATCTTTCTGCATTTTATCTTCTTTTTGATGATTGCTTTTTCTTTCTTTGTTAGTTTGTGGCTAGAATGGAATTGATATCTGCTCATGATACAAAGCTGATGCGGCAATGCCGTGAATATTATAAAGCTGGTCATACAAATTTGAGTGTATCAGAAATTGCTGACATCCTTGGCCATGATGCTTCAGAACAAGCAATTGAGGCTTATCAGTACCTGAAGGATTTACTTGACCGAGCTGTGGCCAACAACGTGGCCTACTATGACTTGATTGAAGAGCTTCATTATTCCTTAGAAGATCTACAACATCAACATAATGAATCAACTGCTTTGCTGCACAAGGAGTATGAAAATAGATATCAACAGCTTTCTTCTGAAACAGGCCATAAAAAGATCCTTGCTGGATACGATATTAGGGAGAGAACCCTAAAAGGTGAAATTGAAGCCTGTAGGCAGATTGCTGAGTTGCTGGAACAAGAGAACAATAATTTGCAGAACAAGTTGGCACAGTATGAGTCTGCAGCTTCATCTTCCACTGCTTTAATACCGGTTACCGATGAGGGTTTCTCGTTCTTAGAGGTTGAGAATGCCAAATTAAGGCAAGAGTTGGATGCTCTGAGAAGATCTGGTATTTCCACTAATGCTCGGGGACGAGGAAGAGGGTCTCGTGGGCGAGGAAGAGCTGTTCAAAATGTTGTCGAGGAGCAAAATTCTCCACCTGCTCGGAGTCGATCAAGAGTTCTCAGCCGTAATGTTGAAGAATCTCGTACTCTGTCAACATTGGAAACTCAAGCATACCAATTGAACGCCAAAGATCGGGCTTTATCTGAAATGTCCAAGAGAAATCTATCTTTGGAAGATCAACTTACTGCAACGAAATCTGCTTTGAATGATAAAGATGTTTTTGCCAGGAACCTTCATGAACAATTGGATAGATTAACCTTCCAATTCCATAAACAGCCCAGGGAATTTTGGATGGCAGGATACAATGAAGCCCTTGTTCATTTAGATGCTTGTATTGAACATGCCAATAATGAAGGTTATAAGCAGGGGTGGTTGAACGCCCTGGGTGTACTAAAATTGGAGAGGGCATTTTTTATGGGATTATCATGCTCCAGGGTTACTAGACTTGCCTGTGCCACCTTTTAAATTGGATATGGAATGGATCCCAGCTCGTTCCATTCCTCGGAGTTTAATTTCAAAATATATTGGTGACTATAGTCTTCATTCTCAGATTGAATTATCTCGTCCCGAGCATCTCTTGGATACACCTTCTGTGATGAACGTCAGAATGCTCAGAGATGTTAATTTCATTAATTCTCCTCTTTGCTTGGAAGACCCTCCTGCCGGCGAGGAACCTGTTTCAAAAGCTAAAGGAAAGAAACCAATAGAATAGGTTTTTCAATGTAACAGTTAGCACATATATGTAGCTTGTAATATATTTTGACCTTAATGAAAGAATTTCATTTTTTGTTTGCAAATCTTTATTGCTATTGTTTTGCGTTAAACACTAAGTATGTATCTGTTAAAAAGATAACAATTTTATGCTATTCATTGACCAACTTAGTAATAAATATGAGAAATGTTGCTCAATAAAGTAATGAGTATAAAGATGTTTAAAATTTTGCCAACCAACCAAGGTTGTTAAATTGTGCTCGTCGACCAATTATAGTTAGTGAGAGCTTATCCCCGACTAACCATACTTGGTAAATTTTTGTCTTTTTTATAAAATGTGTCCGACCAACTAAGGTTGATAAATTCTTCTTGTCGACCAACTACAGTTAGTGGGTTTTTATCCCCGACCAACCATACTTGGTACAGTTTGGAATATTTTGTTCTTCGAAGAACTTTTGTAATAATCTTACCTCCCGACCAACATAAATTGGAATGTGAGAGCATATTTTCAAATCAAATAATATTGTTCTTCCCTCAACCGTAGTCGATTATTGAACTATCAGGTTCTTTCAAACTATCTTGTCCACTAGTTATCTTATCAACCTTAGTTGATCACGCTAGTGTACGCCTCCTAACCAAAGGAGTATATTTTGTGGTTCTTTCGAACTATCTGTCCACTAGTTATCTTACCAACCTTAGTTGATCACGCTAGTGTACGCCTCCTAACCAAAGGAGTATATTTTTTGGTTCTTTCGAACTATCTGTCCACTAGTTATCTTACCAACCTTAGTTGGTCACGCTAGTGTATGCCTCCTAACCAAAGGAGTATATTTTTTGGTTCTTTCGAACTATCTGTCCACTAGTTATCTTACCAACCTTAGTTGGTCACGCTAGTGTACGCCTCCTAACCAAAGGAGTATATTTTTTGGTCTCGCCCTTTTACCAACCGGAGTTGGTCGTGGGTCTGAACTATCGTCTTCTTTTTGCTGTCGAGCAGCGTAGTGTACAACACTAGTATTCCCCGAAAAACTTTCAAACAAAGGAGAGGAAAATGGTGAAAACATTATCGTTTTATTCATATTTATGGAACCGTTGTACATTTTACATCATTGATAATACTTGCGAAGGTGTTCAGCATTCCAAGCATTCTTGAATTCTTCTCCTTCTAGAGTTGCTATTCGGTAAGTTCCTGGTCGAACAACTTCTGTAACTCGGTAAGGCCCATGCCAGTTTGCCTCCAATTTATTGTGTTTCTGAATTACCTTCTTTAGCACATAATCTCCTTCCTTTAAATCGCATTTCCTCACCCTTTTGTTGTAGAAAAGAGCTGTTCGTTGTTGATAAGCAGCATTCCTAATGGTTGCCTCTTCTCTGACCTCCTCGAGCATATCCAAATCCAGTCTTCTCATCAAGTCATTGACAGGAGAATTGAAATTCAGTACTCTATGCGTTGGAAGACCCAACTCAGCAGGTATTACAGCCTCACTTCCAAATGCCAGCATATATGGTGATTCTCCAGTCGCTGCTCGGGGAGTTGTTCAGTAAGCCCACAATACTGATTGTAGTTCATTAATCCAGTTAGCTTTAGCTTCACTTAGCCTTTTCTTCAAACCATTTAGCAGTGTTCTATTCGTCACTTCAGTCTGTCCATTGCTTTGAGGATGGCCTGGTGCTAAATGAACCTTCAAAATGTTCGACTGATGACAATAGGCAGCAAATTCCTCGTTATCAAATTGGGTTCCATGGTCTGTGATGAAGGCATGAGGGAGACCATATCGACAGATGATATTCTTCCAAACGAACTGGTATACCTTCTCGTATGTCATATCAATAAGCGGCTCAGCTTCTACCCACTTAGTAAAATAGTCCACTGCAACGACGAGGTACTTGAATCTTCCTCGGGTGATCGGCAATGGTCCAACCAAATCAATTCCCCACATGGAAAATGGCCAAGGGGAAGTTATTGGTGTCAACAATGCTTGTGGAGTTCGTCGGATAGAGGAAAAACGTTGGCACTTGTCACATTTCTTAGCATAGGCTATACAATCAGCCCTCATCGTCGGCCAATAGTATCCTTGAGTCATTACCCTTTGTAAAAGTGTTCGACCTGCTACATGAGCTCCACAAGACCCTTCATGGATTTCTTCAATCAATTCTTTCACCTCGGAGGGATGTACACATCTCTGCAAACCTACCATAATTCCTCGTCTATATAAAATACCATTAGTTAATACATACCGAGCAGCTTTATACTTTAATTTTTTGGCAGCGAGCTTATCCTCTGGCAATTCTCCCTCTTCAATATATACCCTGATGGGATCCATCCAAGATGGTCCTAAATCAAGGGTAATAACATTCATCGTCAGGTTTTCATCTATGCTCCGACTTTCCAGTACTTCAATTGGTATCGTTCTTCGCAGCTCGGTACGAGTAGCTGATGCTAGTCGGGCCAGTGTGTCTGCTTGTACATTCTCCATCCTCGGTATTCTCACCAATTGAATGGCATCAAATTCTATCAGTAACTCCATTCACCTTTGCGTGATACTTCGCCATTAAGTCTCCTTTAACTGCATATGTTCCTATCATCTGATTTACAATTAATTGAGAATCACTGAATATAATTACTTGTCGTGCTTCCATAACTTTTGCTAAGTTTAAACCTGCTATCATGGCCTCATACTCAGCCTCATTATTAGAGGCTTTGAATTGGAATCGCAAAGCATATTACATGTCAATCTCGTCTGGGGTGTTCAAAACAATTCCTGCCCTGCAACCTGCTGTGCAAGATGAGACATCTACATATAATATCCATATGGGCAACCCGTCTTCAAATTCCTTATCTGACAGGGTTCCTCGGTGAAATATTTGTTGCTTCTTTTCATCCTCCCCTGACACTTTTCGCTCCTCGTCGACCATCTCTTCTCGCTATTTTACCAACCGGAGCTGGTCTGAGCTCGAAGTTGATGATCTTTCTTCATCCATAAACCCTTTTACCAATCGGAGTTGGTCTGGATTTATGTCTGTTGATCCTGTAACATCCACAGGTTGGTCAGCGAGCACCTTTTGCTCCTCGGGGGTATCAGGGTATGTAAACTCTGCTATAAAATCTGCTACAGCTTGCCCTTTTAATGATGATCTGGGTTCATACACAATACCATATTCACCGAGTTCTATTGCCCAGTACATCAGTCTTCCTGATTTTTCTGGCTTGTGAAGGGCTTGTCTCAATGGCATGTCGGTATATACGACGATTGTATGGGCCTGGAAATATGGCCTCATTCTTCTACTTGCTTCAATTAATGCCAATGCCAATTTTTCTAGCTTTGGGTATCTGATTTCTGCACCTCGAAAAACCTTACTTGTGTAATAGATGGGTTTCTGAACTCCATTCTCCAATCTAATCAATGCTGAGCTAACTGCATTCTCTGATACCGCCAGATACAAGTATAACTTCTCTCCTGTTATTGGCCTGGACAACAATGGAGGTGCTCCCAAATATTTCTTCAAGTCTTGAAAGGCCTTTTCACATTCATCAGTCCATTCAAAAGTTTTTCGAAGTGTTTTGAAGAATGGGAGGCATTTATCAGTTGCTCGAGACACAAATCTATTGAGCGCCGCAACTCGTCCTGTAAGACTCTGTACTTCGTCGTTGGGGATCGCAGCCCTAAAAGAGCTTTGATCTTTTCTGGATTTTCCTCAATACCTCGTTGGTTGACGACGTATCCGAGGAACATTCCTTTCACAAGCTATTTTTTTATCACCTTTCACAACTCCTACTCCGAAGTTTGTTGGAAATTTTAAGCATTGATGCACTGTAGATGGAACTGCTTCGAACTTCTTCAAACCAACTCTTCCCATGATGATGTTGTAGGCTGACTGCACATTCTTATCCATTACAAAGAAGCATATTCTTTCTGTTCGACAAGCAGGCCAAGTTCCAATGAATATGTCCAACTTGATCGTCCCAAGTGGAAAAACTTTCTCGCCAGCAAAACCCAGAAGGGGTCTGTGATAAGGTTCCAATTGAGATAATTTCAAATTCAAGCTATCAAAGCATGAATAGTACATGATGTCTGCCGAACTACCATTGTCCACCAACACCCTTGAAATCACCACATCTTTCATCCTCATTTTGATCACCAAAGGATCGTCGTGAGGGTAAAGAACACCTGCCAAATCATTTTTTTAAAAACCAATAACTAGCTTCTCTTTATTTACCTTCCTCGGACAATCATCCTCGGCAAGATTTATTCATTGAATATATGAGCAGGCTTGAGCCTCTCCGAGATAAGCCTTTCTTTCTGCAGTAAGGTCTCCTCCTCCAGCATCTCCTCCTGTAATAATATTACAATCAAATAACCTAAAACGTATGGAAAATACCTCTCGTTCAGGCTGCCTTGGCTTCTTTGGAAGATCGGGGTCTTCATCTGGATCATCTTCATGATCTCTTTTCTTTTTCTCCTCCGTCCGACGAGGATATCTGGAACGATCTCTAGTTCTATCATCATTCTTCCTTTCACCTCTGCGATCTAGATACTTTGACAACTTTCCTCTTCGGATGAGCGTTTCAATCTCGTTCTGAAGGGCTATGCAATTTCTGGTCGTATGGCCATGATCTTTATGGAACTCACAATATTTGGCCCTGTTCCTCAGGTCAGGATTGGTCCTCAGTTTATCTGGCCACTTGATTTCTTCGTTATTCTTGATTTCTTCCAAAACATGATTAATACCCATTTTCAATGGAGTATAATTATCGTATTTCTTCAGGACTTCCCATGACGTCCTATTATTCTTGGAGCGCTTGTCACCACCATTATCTTTTTGCTCTTTCTTCTTAGATTTGTCAACCTCCACCTTGGTTTCTTTATCCATATTCTTCTTCGCAACCATAGCCTCCTCGGCATTCATGATTTTGGCCGCTTTTGCCATCAACTCCGACATAATTTTAGGTGGATCTTTGGCCAAAGTGTAGTATAACTTGTTAGGCAGCAATCCACTCATCAAAGCAGTGATCGCTGTCTTTTCTTCGTAATCTATGACTTCCAACTTCTCGTTATTGAAACGAGTTATGTAATCTCTAGTACTCTCACCTGATTTTTGTCTAACACTTAACAAGTGCGCTACTCGCTTTACCGGTTTTGCTCCAAAACAGAAATTGCCAATGAACAACTCGGCTAACTAAATAAAAGTCGAAATCTTACCCGAGGAAGATTGTTGTACCATATCTGTGCAGATCCGGTAAGAGTTCGCGAGAATGCTCTACACCTCATCTCGTCGGGGACAGCATAGATGTCGGCAGCAGCTTAGTATTATTTTATATGAAGAACAGGATCTTTCTTTCCATCATACTTATGGGTCACTACAGGTGCTTTGAATTTCGATGGTGTAGGAAAATCCACAATGGCCTTCACAAAAGGTGTCCCTTGAACAAAAGTTCTCCGTAAGGGATTCCTTTCTTTAGCCATTTCTCCAAGTCTATCCTCCAATCGCTGAATGGAACCTTTCCATGCTTCATTTCCTTCCTCAGACCGCTTAGTCTGAGCAATTGATTGTTCTGACGTAGCTTCCTGAGATCTATCTCCACGAGTAGCTGGTCGTGATTGTGCTGATCCTTCTCTCAAACCTGATGGTGGTCGAAAGCTTCTCGATGGGGCTCTAGGTGGACTCATATTTCTCCTTGGTCCTAACCGACTGAAAGGAGACACCCTACTTAACCTTTCCAGGGCGCTGGTTCTCTCTGGAGTGAGAGTGATATGTTGATCTGTATCCGTAGCCCGTATCGATGAAGTTCGCCCAGGTTGATAAGAAAAATCATTAGATTCTTCATTACGATATGACCCAGTACGCCTGGATCGCGATCGCCCACGATCACTCCTTTGCCCTGAATGGGTAGGTGCACCGCCATGAAGAGTTTGAATGAGTTGCCTCATTCTTTCTTGCATGGCGGTTTGTCCTTGAGCCAGATTCGTCATAATTCCAGCCAGATCTGGAGGTGCAGATGGATTTGGAGGATTTCCAGCATTTCCAGCATTTCGATTACTGGATTCTGGATTATCTGCCATTGATGATAAATGATTTTTGGTGAAAAATGATAGCAACAGTCGCTTCCCACAGACGGCGCCAATCTGTTGATGTAAAAAATTAGATCGCTCTAATTATTCAATCACAGATAAATAAAATGAGACAAAGATTTTTAAAGTGGTTCAGCCTTATAAGAATGGCCTACGTCCACTGTTATGTTATTGCTGAGTGTTTGGGAATTCTCGATTACAAGTTCTATCAAGAAATTCCGGTCTCCTTGAATGAGGATGATACAAGGTATTTATAGCCCTTAGGCTGTACATGAAAGGGCTTATACATTAAATGATATACATATGAAAGGGTAATATATTTAATGCAGCGTGTGCGTCAAGATGATACTCATTCAATGAATGGTTGAACTGTTGATTATCTGGAAATTAATGATACGACCGAGATGCAGTTCGGACCGCCTTAGTTGCTCGTTGCTCCGGAGTTCCTCGGAGTGCTGGAATACTTCGGAGTGCTAAAGTTCCTCGGATCCTCGTTGCTCGGAGAGAACATGAGTTGGTCGGGGAAATGAACTTCCTCGTTGTTATTGTGCCACATATGAAGACACGTGTCTTCGTATTATTCGTCCATATCAGCATATTAATTTTGGTATCAACAGAATAACAACGAGGAAGTTCATTTCCCCGACCAACTCATGTTCTCTCCGAGCAACGAGGATCCGAGGAACTTTATCACTCCGAAGTATTCCAGCGCTCCGAGGAACTCCGGAGCAACGAGCAACTAAGGCGGTCCGAACTGCATCTCGGTCGTATCATTAATTTCCAGATAATTAACAGTTCAACCATTCATTGAATGAGTATCATCTTGACGCACACGCTGCATTAAATGTATTACCCTTTCATATGTATATCATTTAATGTATCAGCCCTTTCATGTACAGCCTAAGGGCTATAAAAATGAGACGGCGCCAATCTGTTGAAGACAGAAAATGGCCACTGCCATTTTAGTGGCGTCAACAGCAGATAAATGATGAGGATGAGATTGAAGATGAAGATAAACATTCACATCAAACATATAAGAGACAAAGATTTTTAAAGTGGTTCGGCTATAAGAAAAAGCCTACGTCCACTGTTATTTTATTCCCAGGGATGTACAATAGCACAATGTGGTAGAGAGAGAAAGGATGTGTATCTTGTGTATGGTGTTTCTTGGTTCTTTTTTGGATCTCTTGGATCTCTCTCCCCTTCTCTTCCCCTCCCTTTGGCTAAGGGAATACATGTATTTATAGTGATGGGAGATAAAGAGATTCATTGTATGTAGACATTTATACATTATGTCTACATTCAACGAATCTAATTGCTTGGTATGCTATGTGTTGTCATCTACAATATAAATGTACATTAATGATCATTAAATGCGTAGTTATCCTTTGATCTTCCTGGTTGGTATGCCGACCAACTCTCCTCGGGTGCCAACTAATACTCCTCGGGAGGCCCTGGTTGAACTGTTGATTATCCGGGCAAAGGGGCATGTTGCCAATTTTTTATAATGACCCCATTTTCAAAATAATCCCTGTTAGCATCAGGGAGGTTGACTACCAGAGCCCTATTCAAAAATCTAGTTTTTAAATAATAAACATCGTCTAGAATAGCCCATCTATAGAAAAACATAATCTCAGGAATTCCTAAACGAGTTCCATGAGTTTGATTTAACTTATGCACCCCATTAACTATTCTCCATGTATTGGGGGCTATTTTTGTAGAGACAACATCGAAGTACTGACAAAATTCTAAACATAATGGATTTGGTGGAAAGGAAAACCCACATTCAGCAATAAAAAGACTGGGAAACCAATGTCCCTCAGCCAAACGAAAGTAATTTTGAGGTTCAGACAACTCCTCTAAAATCACCCAAGAAGGGATGGAAAAATCAGAACGGAATTTTTCAATAGATTCAATAATATAAACCATGGTGAATAAAAGAAGAAGGAATAAAAGCTTACAGGAAGAAAGGAGAGCTATCAACAACGAACGAAAACAAGGATGAACGCATAAGAGAGAAATAGAGAATAGAAAGCTTGAATGCAGAAAATTGGAAAAGGTAGAAGACGGTATGGTTACCTAAGAAGTTTAAATACTGTACCTTGGGAAGCGGCGAAAGAAATGATTACGAAAAAGAAACTATTGTATTACCGGCGGCTAAAAGGACAAAAACTGCACGAAGATCGAAGCGCTTATGAAAATTCAAAAAGGCGGATTCTGCGAATATTGAAGGAAATTCAAATACAAAGAAAATGCTCCTAAAATCCAGGAAAGTCATTTAATATTGCCATATACCGAGAAAGAATGTTCCATACTCCTCAATGTTCGAAATATGAAACATTGGGGGCTTCTGTTGATACCAAAATTAATATGCTGATATGGACGAATAATACGAAGACACGTGTCTTCGTATGTGGCACAATAACAACGAGGAAGTTCATTTCCTCGACCAACTCATGTTCTCTCCGAGCAACGAGGATCCGAGGAACTTTAGCACTCCGAAGTATTCCAGCGCTCCGAGGAACTCCGGAGCAACGAGCAACTAAGGCGGTCCGAACTGCATCTCGGTCGTATCATTAATTTCCAGATAATCAACAGTTCAACCATTCATTGAATGAGTATCATCTTGACGCACACGCTGCATTAAATGTATTACCCTTTCATATGTATATCATTTAATGTATCAGCCCTTTCATGTACAGCCTAAGGGCTATAAATACCTTGTATCATCCTCATTCAAGGAGACCGAAATTTCTTGATAGAACTTGTAATCGAGAATTCCCAAACACTCAGCAATAACATAACAGTGGACATAGGCCATTCTTATAAGGCTGAACCACTTTAAAAATCTTTGTCTCATTTTATTTATCTGTGATTGAATAATTAGAGCGATCTAATTTTTTATATCAACATTTATTATAGCCATATGTGACAATTAAAGTGTGAGCTTAATGAACTAAACAAATATCATGCACATGAATCCTGAATTTTGGCTATTCTACAAACAATAGCATCATGACACGAATTTTCAACTATAGGATTCTTTTATCAAACCCGTTGAAATTTTTAATCCATCCAAACTCCCTCAAAAATATATCATATTTTTCTTTTGAATGAACTAAACTAATTTGGCCCATTTTTGGCATATGCTTCTTTTTATTGCCATTTAATTTTTTGGGGGCTCTTTTAAATGGTGGCTTTCGCGACGAGTAAATTTTACACTCTCGCATCCCTTTCTCGTGAATACTTTTCATATTTTCAATTTATTCCTCACGGTAAACAGTTATTACGTGCACACCTCCTCCTTAAGTATACTTACGCATAGATGACAAAATTGAGATAAGAACGTCTCACCAAACTTAAATATACAATAGTAGCCAAACATTCATATAAACTCGTGCATGTGTGCAAAGATGGCATATATACAAAGTCGAATCAAAATGCATATCAACTTTGAAACAACCCCATAATACAATGGTTAAGATCATTATAAGCATCGATAATAATGACCAAGTGTCCTAGCCACATGGATAATGGAAGGAAGGGAGTCCAAACACACCAATATGCCACATCAAACATGTTAACTCAAAAAAACAAAAACTGAAAATCTTTTTGGCTTTTTCAAAATATTTTGACTCAAATAAAAGCAAAATCTTTTCGTGTTTTTCTCAAAAATTTTATCAAAAACAAAATCTTTTTGTATTTTTTAAATAAGATGCAATAAATGAAAAATATAATACAAATTGATAATCATGGTAATACACTCAACCTTTATATTTAGTATTAGAAGAATCAAGTGCAACCAAATGAGAACCATGAAGTTTTATTCCTAAAGCTACCAAATCCGACTTCCTAACCCAAGTAGGTGTATAATGACGCATGGGGGTGGGGGGAATCGAGCAACTTTGTTCTTAAACTTCCTAAACTTTCGAGGAGCATTTCTAAGGTCATAGCAAAAATTTCTAAGGTGACCTTTCCTACCACAAAATGTGAAAGGGTAGCGATGGTATGGAAAATGACCTACATGTGGACATTTTCTAACGTTCCTATGTGGCTCTCTTACACGTGCGGGGGGGGTGGGAACAACATGATCATCAAAACGAATACCTACCATATCTCTTTTAATTTAGACGGTGTCTAGCATCCTATCCAACTTATTACTTCTAGCCTCCAAGTCAAACTTAACTCTAGATGAGTCTTTCAAACTCTCCTCTAACTCCTTAATCGTAGACTCAAGTAGACGCCTAGACTCCTCAAACTCTAGCACCTCCTTTTTTAAAACCTCCATCAAACCTTTAAGGGTGTCTCTCTCTTTTTTGACGTACTCTAGCTTCTCCCTAAGCTTCTTCTCCCGTGCCCTAAGATCCTCAATTAACACATCATTATTTTCTACAGCACACTCTTTCAACTTAACTTGCAATTTTGAGTTAGCCTTTTTCACTGTCACCGTCTCCTCATATAACTCTCGAAATGCAACTTGCAAATCTCCTACGTCGATCTCCTCATCCTCTCTCTCATCACCCTCACCCTCTCGAAAAGCACTCTTAACAGACTCAGAAGTGTCACGTACATGAGTATCCTCGGGGGAAGATATATCATCGTCGCTCACATGACATGCCATAAAAGCAACAAAGTTACGCTCAATGGGGTAATCCTCTCCCTCTTCCGATTCACTATCACTTAAGGTGGCGTTGTATGTTATCGATTTCTTTCCATCTTTCTTAAGTCTAGTGGGACACTCATCTACTTTGTGACCATACCCCTCACATCCAAAACACCTATCAGACTCATCTCTCTTAGGTTTCTCGCTATTATCCTTAGGTGTGGAGTCTCCCTTGTTCTTGATTTCTCAAACTTTTTGGCATCTTTCGATTGCTTATGAATTTGAAGAAATTTCTTGAACTTTCTTTCCAACAAGACGACATCCTCAAAGTTAAAATCGGAATCGTCATTCGAAACTTTAGTTTCCTCCTTCAGGGATTTCAAGGCAATGCCCTTTTCGTTCTTTGGCACTTGCTTGGAGGTAAACATATCGAGTTCATAGGTTTGTCGGTCACCTACGATTTCCTCTCGTTTCAACGAGTTAAGCATACTAAGGGAATTCATAACTGTCACTTTCGCATCAAACCTACTCGGCAACAATCTCAAAATTTTCTTTATCACTTGGTTGTCGGGAATCTTCTCACCCAAGTTAAAAGTCATGTTAACAATAGTGGACAACCTAGTGTAAAACTCATCAAATGTCTCACTTTCTAACATCTTAATCATCTCAAGCTGTGTAGTGAGATTTTGCAACTTAGACGCACTAACCGTGCTCGTTCCCTTGTGAGTGAGTGGAAGTGTATCCCAAGCTTCTTTCGAAGTTTCAAAAGCTATGATACGATTATACTCTCCAGGTGTGACATGTGAGGAAATAACATGCAGACCTTTAGAGTTATATTGTCCAAGCCTATATTCAATCTCAGTCCGGTACTCAACGGGTTTCAAATGAGTGACCTCACCCTCTCGTGTGACAGGTGGTGACCAACCTTTTTCAACAGCTAACCAGACAAGCTCATCAATAGATTTTAAATAACTTCTCATTCGCATTTTCCAATAAGCATAATTAGTGCCATCAAAAACAGGTGTGCAAAAACTATCATAATTTTCAAAATTCATCCTTACAAGCAACAGGGGTCAAATACAATAAAAAAGTATTTCTAGCTCTGATACCAATTTGTAGGTCCCCAAATAATTAAACACAAACTTTTCCTTTAGAGAAATTAAGTTAAGGATGAATGCAAACCAAATAACTCTTTTTGAAAAACTCTTTTTCAATTTTATCGAACCAAGCTGTGACACAAATTATCTTAACCAGATTTTATCTTGTTTAACCCTAAGCATGAAACACATGGTTAAAGCAAGTAAAATAAAGTAAAGCAATACTCACAACGCTAATGTACAAGAAAAAACCCAATCGGTAAAAAACCTCGGACGGCCCAGGCCGGACAATCACTATGACAAAGGTTTTACAAAGTCAGACGATAGTCTTATACAACGACTCGATCCCCATGAGACTTGACTCTCATCTTATCTTCTACCAATCTTCACAGTGCCCACGCAGAAAGTAACCTTCTTATATGATGCTCGTCCACAACACGCGCCTCCACGAGTGTCTTGGTGTCCACCGATACAACATGTATCGTCTACGATGTCGAACACGATGTCTATCGCTTCTCCACCTCAAAACCAGTAATCACAAGTTATTCAAAGATGGTTGAACAAGTTCCACTTGATGAAAATGAAAGATCTCTATCGCATATGAATATGAAGAATCGGAGCTTTAAACACAAAGGATGATTTTACTTTGAAAACCTTTGTAAACTGTTGTGCAGAAAACGTAACAATATTCGGGAAATATTTGGCTCTGCACACCCCGAGAAAAGGACTGGGACCTGACTTAAATAAAAAATTCAAGTCGGTGCAATCTCGTTCGACCGAGATGACACGTTGTTCGAACGACAGTGCATCTCGTTCGAACGACATCGTTTGTCATTTGAATGACATGTTACTTACAGTCCAAATTGATCCAACTTTTGAATAAAGAGTTTTCACGTAAACCAACTCTAATCTAACACTAATCCGTCATTTATCTGATGTGTCAAACAAATAAACCATTTTAAAAACATTTTACTTAAATAATTCATCCTTAAATAATTTCCGATTTCCATAATCATTAAGCATTCATACCTTAAAGAAATTCAGAATGCACATTAAACCTTGAAGACTAGAAATTTCCCCAATTAAACTTCAGCATGATTTAAACTTTGTAGCTTTACCACAACATCTTCAATTAATCTTCGACAAGTCATAGTCTCGTAGTGATTGGACAACAAAAATCTACCTATGACACAAACGTGTTTTGTTCCGAGAATAAGTCAAAACTACATCAAGACTCGATTGGAAATTTGGTCCTTACATTTAGATTTATATTTAAGTAGGTGGATATAAAGGTCATCGATCCAACAATTTAAGATGCTATAATTTTGAGAGATGAGAGAAAAGAGAAGAAGAAAAGGGAGAAAGGTGAAGAAAAAGGGATCAAGATTGTGTAATACCCCGTATTTTTATGCTATATTAATTTGGGGATTTATTAAATTTAATGTGAGTTAATTATTTTATAAAAATCCAGAAATTAATTATGTTATAATTATTAACGTGACGAGAGTTAGTAATTATGGAAAATTTGTTGAATATTACTAATGAGAAAAGTAATATGTAATATTGGTTATATTGAATGTCACGAGTGAATAAAATGTCAATTTTGGAAATTTGAGTCGGGACGCGCTCGTGTCGCTTCGAGACTAATTATTGATAAATACAAGTGAATATTTTATAAGTTATTCGTATGGTCGTTTTGAGTGCGCCAACGCGTCTTGAAGGGTAGAGGTAGTCAGAAAAGTGTATCCGGGGGTTTAGTTTGGGTCTCGGGGCATTTTTAGGCCTAATTAGTACCCCGGGAGGGCGTTTTGGACATTTCACATTTTTGAGTAATTAAACCCACGAAAATCAGTAATCTATATCAGCCATTTAGGTTAGTCAGATAGGGTTAGAAACTCTAAACACAAGTGACAGCCATACAAGAGGAAGGAGAGAGCTCTCAAGGCAAATTCAAGGCCCGAAACTCACCCGTTTGCACCGCCGCCACCACCAACGCATAGATCGCGAGACGGGGAACGCAACCATACCGAATTCGACACCAAATCAGACTTCTAAAAATCCCAGGCAAGTGTTTATCTTTCTTATTTCGTTGATGCATCTTTCATATTAGTGTAGGAATGATTAGGATGAGTTTTAGGGAAGAAAACCTAAGAATTGAGATAGGAATCGCATGTAATTATGGTTTAAATGATAATTCTGGAAACCCTTGCCATGTAAAGGAATTTACCAACGAAATTATGGTGTTTATAAGAAGAAATTTCTGAAAAAACAGATTGGAACCATGATTTAGAGATTTCTAGGGTTCTTGAATATTTAAATGAATTATGGCATGATTAATCCATGTTTAGTGACGTAAATTGACATGCTTTACGTAGAAAATGTATGATATCATGTTAGGATGTTAGTAGTAAAAATTTTGAGACGTTTGGGATGGTAAAATATGGATTTGGTGTAAGTTAGAAGATGAAACCCGTAACTGCAATTCTGCAGATTTCGCAGACCTGCTTGATCGATCGATCGAGCCTAGAGCTTCGATTGATCGAAGGTTCGATCGATCGATCCCCAGACCTCGATCGATCGACCCCTCCTGGCAGACTCCTATTTCTCTTTTTAAATGAGTTAAATTCAATTTATTGTGAGATAATTCTTGGGCATCCTTAATAAAATGTTTTGGGAGATAGGGAAGACCAGTAGGACATGTGAATAGATTTGGGGACCCTTGATGTCGGGTAAAGATTGTATTTTAGGATAATTACATAAGGGTCGGTAAATTTATGACTTAAAGAGAGAGACACGTAAGAGAGATACTTTGGGACAAATGTGTATACCTACTGAATTCTATAATTTGGAGAATAAAGCCATGAGAGTTGTGTGGTACGTTGGAATAATACCGAATCAAGGTTAGAAACGAACCGTTATAAGTGTTTACTAAAATATGATAATATGGAAATGTCGTAATTATGGGAATTGAGAATTTACCTAATATTGATATGGTAATATTAGTATAGTTATATGATTGTGTATGCATATACTATCTATGTGTGAAAATCATACCCACGCTACTTGCTATCCCTGATGTTTCCGCGCTGGGACAGTCTTATCTCGATGGGACCTTTATGGGGGATATTAACTTGTACCCTAGAAGATAGATATCCTTGGTACAGGCTATCGATGTGATAGTTCAAACGGTCCTAAGAGACGCAGGCATGTGCTATCCTCTTATAGACATGGAATCTATTCTTCGCCTCAAGATTGTTTGTGTATGTATGTTAATACAATTCGAGAGTGATTCCGAATGTATTCCCCTTAATATGAGTGATATGGGGCTTTGGATAGTAGAGTATGCCCGCACCATAGTTTATTTGGGGTGCTGTTATAGTATATATATTATACGAGTAGTTAATATATATATGAAATGCTGAAATCTGGAACTACCTACTGTGATTTGATATGTAGGACATGGTTGATGACTCAAATTGTAAATACTTGTTTTGAGAAAGTATAATATGACACTGGAAAACTTTATTGATTTATAAAGTTAAAATGAGAACTTTGGTTACTAATTGAAATATTCTTTTCAAACAATTTAAATCGTTAAAATTTGAATCCTGCGAATAATCTAAGATAAATTAAACCATTGGGAAGGGATAGCGTGTTATAGGATGAGATAGACCATTGGGAAGGTTAGTGCGATAGGTGTGCACATTAGAATAGAGGTGAGAATTTATCAAGAGAGTGTCGCACTAATATGTTGTTGCATTGGCCTGTATCAATTTAAATACTTGCTAAACAATTTTTAAATCATATACACTATCGGGCTCTGACCCGTTTTTCTCTTTCTCTCTCTCTCTCTCACTTGTATATATATGTATATATTACAGGTGCCCAGCCACAGGGGCGTCTTGCTTAGGATCCCTTGGGAGGAACGTGCTGCAACTTAGGTGGGAGTTGCAGGCCACTTGCTTAGACGATTTCATTCACTTGATTCCTCTTCTATCATTCCCAGTTATTGGGCATGTGTCGCCCTTTCCACTATTTATCTGTTTTATTGGGACATTTATATTTTAGTCATTTCTAGTACCGTTACTTTGGGATTTATTCAGCATGTATGATTTACATTAAGTTTTAAATGTTGGGATTTTGGATGTTGAATGTTTAAATTAATTGGATTATGTTCCAGGTTAATTGTTGTATGATTCTTACTTATTGAACATGTTGTTACTAATTAAATAAATAATTTTCCTTTAAAAATAAAATTGGTCAGAAATGTTGAAAAATGGTTTTGACACTTAGCTTAATTAATTAGGGTGTTAATTTGGAAAAAGTTATTTTTACGACAGTGATGCTAAGAATGAACCAACTGTTCACCTTGATTTTAATTTAATAAAGGAGTGATCGCCCGGTATTTAATTAGGCGAGGTGTCACAGGTGGTATCAGAGCATCAGGTTCTAGTGTCCTTTAGGATCTGTGCGGACTATTATGCTTTCAGCGTTACTTTCTTTGATATAGAGCCCTAAATAATAGGAATGTTGTGTTCATCTCTATACATTGGGAATTCGTACTTCTGCGATTTATTTATTTGAATGATGAACTCATCCAAATTTATTTAAATTTTCAGATGGACCGTCAAGAAGAACTAGCTAGAACGGTTAAGGGAGTCAACGAGCAAGATCGACTCACACCTCAGGTATCCCCAGAGAGAATATCAACCGCCGAGTTAGCAGGTATCGTAGCACAAGCATTTACCACTGCGGTCTTGCAGTATCAAGAACGCAACACACAGTTCATGGGGGGGCAAAAGATCTAGAGAGTACAATCAATCTGTCATGACTGGAAATAACAAGTGTGTGAAGACACAAAAAGCGCAACAACAAGCTCTTCAGGCCCATAAAAGCCACGAGGGTAACAAATTGTGCGGGGAAACCCAAAAGCGTCAGGGTCAACAAATCCCAAGGTCCGAGTGAAGTCACAAAGAGGTGTTTCAGTTGTGGAATGGACGATCACAAACGTAAATCATGTCCGAATCAGACTGGAGATAAACTACAATCCGACCAGCGGAGAATTTCGAAACTTTGCTATAAATGTGTACAGCCGGGTCACAAGTGGATGGATTGTCCTCACCCTGACATAGTTTTTCCGCAAATTTCCCCTCAAGGCCAGCAAGACCAAGGAAAAAGTGAATCTAGTCAACAACGTGGTAAAGTGAAGCAGTTTCGAAAGAGGAATAAAGTCCCAAGTCAGCAAGGCCGACACCGACAGCAGCAGGGTCGGAGGGGGAGTAACTTCGGAGGCCGATGCTTTAGGTGTGGTAAGCACGGCCATAGGCGCCAGGATTGTCCGGAGAGAGATAGGACCCCACAACAGCAGGGTGCCCGTAATGATCCACAGGGGTCACTTTTTCCAGTCGCTCTCCCAGCACCAGCTCAGGTACCAGCCCTACCAACCTTTCCAGTAGCTCCAGTGCAGCAGGGGCAGTTACAGTATAGGCATATTTATAATGTCCACCAGGCAGCCGCCCCACAGGCACCACCCGCGATTTGGGGTATGTTTTCTATCAATGGGACTTTGGGTCAAATTTTGTTTGTTACTGGGACAACGCATTGTTTTATAGCTACATATTATGCGAAGACCTTAGGGTTATTAACCACAGTAGAGAGCACTGTAACGTAGGTAGACTCACCACTGGGTAATGGTTCGCTTATCTTCTTTATATGCCGAGGAGTGGGGGTAGAGATTGGTAGTTTGGTATTACCTGCAGACATGTTAGTCTTAGATATGCATGAGCATGATGTTATTATCGGTATGGATTGGCTCGCAGCTTATAGAGCCATGATTGATTGCTTCGGTGGGAGCATTATTTTTGCCATTCCGGGGCAAGAGATGTTTGTAGTGGCGATGCCTCGCCCAGATGGAGGTTCAACCGCTCATTTGTATTATATAGAGGAGGATACCTCTAAGGAGGTTGTAATTCCGTTAGACTCGATTCCAGTAGTTCGTGAGTATTCCGATGTATTTCAGGAAATACCAAGCCTACCCCCCAGTCGAGATATAGACTTTGTTATAGATTTATTTCCAGATACCAGACCTATAGCACGCGCTCCATACCGTATGGCTTCAGCGGAGATGCGAGAGTTACGGGATCAGATAGAGCGGCTGTTAGGTCAGGTCTTCATTCACAGAAGTACCTCACCTTGGGGCGCTCCGGTTCTGTTTGTGAAGAAGAGAGATGGTTCACTGAGGTTGTGTGTGGACTACCGGGAGTTGAACAAGGTCACGATACGGAATAAGTATCCCTTGCCTCGAATCGATGATCTGCTCGACCAGCTGAGGGGAGAAACTTTCTTTTCGAAGATAGATCTGAGGTCGGGGTACCATCAGCTACGTATTAGAGAGCAGGATGTTTCAAAGACTGCCTTCTTGACGAGATATGGGTCTTACGAGTTCAGAGTGATGCCATTTGGTCTCACAAATGCTCCAGCCGTATTCATGGACTTAATGAACCGGGTATTCAGAGAGTTCTTGGATCAGTTTGTCATCGTCTTTATGTGGCACCCCGACTAATTAAATACCGGGTAGCTACTCCTTTATTAAATTAATTCAAAATGCCAAGTTGGTTCAGTTAATAGCATCACTGTCGAAAACATTTTAATAATTACTAACCACCTAGTATTTAAAAAGTAAGTGCCAAATTTTAAGTTAAGTCTGATTAACATGCAGTAAAAGAATAATGAAAGAATAACAACCATTCACTATAATGAAGTAATGAATAACCAACAACATAAATATAAATCCGGAGGAAAACTCCTCACAACAATCCCACAACTGAAAAATAATACGACAAGTCTGAATCCTGAATAATTACATGCCAGAAGTCTGAATAACTGAAATAAATAAAATGTCTCTAAAAGAAATGGGCGACATGCCCTACAACTGATAACTGAAGAATATCGAGTCAAGATAGATGAAGCGTCTACAAGCAAAGTCCTGTAACTTCCACAAACAGCTACAGCTCGTCACCTGAATGAGAATCCTAAGCATGGTGTCCTTGTGGCTGGGCACCTAAAAATGGTTTTTACAAAAATAGATTTGAAAGCAAATGGGTCAGAGCCCGAAAGTGGAAATCATTTTAAAAACAGCAAGTGTTTTAATAACATTAAAACATTAAATATAAATACATGTTAGGACGTGCACTCACATGAAATTCTCACCTCTCGACCACATGTACACTCCTAACGTACCGTACCCATCTATAAGACATCCATATCTAACCAAACCGTAATAAGTTCTACCCCTTACTACTCGATTCCCATATTACATTCTAACGTTATCAATTAAATAAAGGGCTTTACATACACTCGGATTCTCAATTATTAATATAATTCACTATCAATTAACCCGTTATGTTTTCTCAAAACATTACCATAATTATATTCACAATATTAACATGAAAGTTCCCATTAATTAAGTGTATATTATTCACGTCATAAATATACAATACAAGCACCCCGAGACTAGCTGCGGTGCACACATACTCTGCTATCCATCCCGGTACATCACGTACATAAGGATCACGTATTCCGAATCTCTCAGGAATCGTTCTCAGATAACAACATCACAAATAATGGAGGCGAACACAGTCACATCACATGGGTCACGCACATACATGCGCTCCCACGATCAGCAGACTTATTAACATCCCAATAAGTCCTTCTCTGACTTATGTTCATCGAGGTAACCAATCTAAATCTGGGCAACACAAGGATTAGAAGGCCCTAAGAGAACGTAAACCTCCCGTGATAGCAAGTATGGTAGGTATGTCATACACATAAAATCAATACAAATACTAAGTATTCACACCTCTTAATAATTACCATAATATATTGGAGGTACACTTCTCATTCTCGTGCCGACATATAATACTACACAATTTATATGCTCCCGGCTAATATAATAAATTAGGCCGTCAATAGTTCTCGCAAAGTAATCGACACTCACGTCCTACTTCACATTTTCCCCTTAGGTTCAAACTACACTTCTAGGTTTGACTCCTCACAATATCCCAAATGTAACAATTAATCATCAAGGGAAGGTTATCTCTACATATACACAAGGTTACGGGACACTCGGGATCAAAACAGGCTAAAAAGCCTAAACTGTCAACTCGTTTGAAGTCTCGTTCGAACGAGGCTGTTCGAACGAGAGTTCGATCGAACGAACTGGGCCTTCTAACGAGATCTCGTTCGAACGAAAATCTTTGAACGAACATCCCTCTCTTTAGAACCCAAACTGTCAACTCGTTAGAAGCTCGTTCGAATGAGCTCGTTCGAACGACCTGGGCAGGTCTTTTAACGAGTGGCCAGATTCGAGCCCAGAAATTCCTATCTCGTTTTTCCCAATTTTTCTTCACTCCTAATCCCACATAAAAATCGTCCCAACATCATTTTAAGGTTCCTAATTCGTACTAAACATTCATAGGTCATAATCAAACGTTTATATAGGGCCAACTCATCTTAAACATCATCAAATCTTCAAATCCCTTTATTTATCCCCAATTTATATGAACATGAACCCTAACATTTATAAATCATCAATGAGCCTAATAAAATCCGTTTTTGTTTCATCCAAGATATTATTAACATCAGAATAATCGCCTACATATAATTCTACATGCAATTCCTCATCAATATGCAATATTCAAGTTCCAAATTTAATGGGTTTTTCATCTAACTCCCAAACAAATATGATTATATAAAATTCCTACGCATGGAAGAAGCATTTTCTGAAATTAATTGGAATTAAACCACTTGCCTTATTTGAATCTCTGAATTTGAGGTTGACTCTTGAAGGTTGAATTGCCTTCTCTCTCTCTCTGCAGAATCCTTCTCTTTCTCTCCCTCTCTACAAGTTCTTCTCAAGGTGTTAATGGAGGTGGGGTTGGTTTTGCCAAGTTATAAAGTTTCTAACTTCTCCCGTAGCCCACTACCTAAATTGGGGTTGGAAATGGCTTAGTGGGTTAATACTAAGTCAGATTTTTAACTCTAATTTTCGTGGGTTTTAATTACCCAATTTCCGAAATTACCTAAATGCCCTTATAAGTTACCGGTATGGCCCAATAATGCCCCGGGACCCAAACTTAACCCCCGGCTAGTGTTTTCTGACTATTTCGACCCTTCCAGACACGTTGGCGCACTCAAAACGACCATACGGTTAATAGAATTAAAATTCACTTTTTAATTAAAATAAATATTTTCCTGACGCGACTGTCACACGCGTCTCAATAAAATTTTCCAACTTGTCGTATTTCAATCTCACGACAAATTTCATACTTCAATATTCATATATAATCATATATGCACATTATATTCAAATACCAACTCGCATCTCGCTAGTATTTTAATCCGGATTAATTTCCAATTAATACGCATTTAATTTAATTAATCCCATAAATAAATATCACAAAAATACGGGGTATTACATACTTCTCCCCTAATAACTGAATTTCGTCCCGAAATTCGGAACTAGAAAGTACCTGGTAAGAACAACTCTGGATAACGTTCGCGCATCTCATCCTCGCGCTCCCATGTGGACTCCTCAACATTATGATGTCGCCACTGAACACGCACTAACGGGACTATCTTTGACCACAGTTTTCGCTCACTTCGGTCCAAAATAGCAATCGGCCCCTCCTCGTAGGAGCTATCAGGCTGGAGATCGATGTCCTCCAAAGCAGTGTGAGAATGAGCCAAATCGTCTCTAAGATATTTCCTTAGCGAGGAAATATGAAATACATCGTGAATCCGATGCAAATGCTCCGGTAATCCAAGTCTATACGCAACCGGTCCAATCCGCTCAATAATAGGAAATGGTCCCACATATCTCGGTGCCAACTTCCCTTTCTTCCCGAAACGCATAATCCCCTTCATAGGAGATACTCTGAGCAAAACCTGGTCCCCCACTTGGAACTCTTTAAAGAACCTCTTCGCATCAGCATAGCTCTTCTGCCTGTCCTGAGCTACCCGAATGCGACTCCGAATCAATTCTATCCTTGCCGAAGTATCCTGAATCACTTCCGGCCCTAGTAGTTTGTTGTCCCCCACCTCCAACCAACATGCTGGGGAACGACAAGGTCTACCGTACAACGCCTCAAATGGATTCATGCCAATGGTGAACTGGTAGGAGTTGTTGTAAGCAAACTCTACCAGTGGAAGATACTGCTCCCATCCACCCCCGAAATCAATGATGCACATATCTAGCATGTCCTTCAACATCTGGTTCGTACGCTCGGTCTGCCCATCGGTCTGCGGGTGATATGACGTACTCAACTGCAATTCCGTGCCCATGGCCTCCTGAAAACTCTCCCAAAACCGTGAAACAAATATCTTGTCTCGGTCAAACACGATATTTAGGGGCACACCGTGAAGTCTCACTATCTCTAAAATAAAGAGCTGGGCATACTGTCCCGTAGTGTAGTCTGTCCTTACGGGTAGAAAATGAGCGATTTTGGTCAACCTGTCCACAATTACCCAAATAGAGTCATGACCTCTCTGTGACGTAGGCAACCCCGTGATAAAGTCCATGGATATGCTCTCCCACATCCACATCGGGACCTCCAATGGCTGTAGAAGTCCAGCCGGTCTCTGATGATCCACTTTTACAAGCTGACAAGTGGCGCATTTAGAAACAAACACGGCAATATCTCTCTTCATCCCGCTCCACCAATACTGTCGTCTCATGTCTTGGTACATTTTGTCCCCACCGGGATGTACCACGAACCGTGAGCCGTGCGACTCTGCCATCACCGCGTGCCGCAATTCCTCCCCTTCCGGAACTACCAATCTCCCATTGAAGCGTAATCCCCCGTCTGAGCTAACGGTATAGGATTCAGCTCCCTCTGCTAGTAATCGAACTATCAGTTCCTGACAGAACGAGTCATCTGCTTGTGCCTTTACCACTCTCGTGACAATCTGCGGCGTAACAGTCATTACCGACATGAATGATCGGGCCACTGCATCCTGGTGTCCCAATTCTTTCCACTTTGCCTTCCACACCCCTGCCACCTCATCTACTGGCCTACGGCTCAACGCGTCTGCTACCACGTTAGCCTTCCCCGGGTGGTTTTGGATATCGAACTAATAATCCTTCACGAACTCAATCCACCTCCGTTGCCGCATATTCAACTCCTTCTGCGTGAATAGGTACTGTAGGGACTTGTGGTCTGTGAACAATCGAAACTTTTCCCCCAAAAGGTAATGTCTCCAAATACGAAGGGCAAATACAACTGCCGCCAACTCCAAGTCATGAGTGGGGTAATTCTTCTCGTGAGGCTTTAGCTTACGGGAAGCATAAGCTATGGCCTGACTCTCCTGCTGTAATACACCTCCAAGTCCTTGCAAGGACGCATCGGTGTAAACTAAATACTCAACTCCTGATCTCGGCAATGCTAACACAGGTGCTGAGGTCAACTTATCCTTCAATTCATCGAATGTCAATTGACAGGCATCACTCTAGATGAATGGCACACCCTTACGAGTCAAATGTGTCAAAGGACCTGCTATCTTCGAGAACCCCCGAATGAACCTCCTGTAGTATCCTGCTAGGCCCAAGAAACTATGAATCTCTGTCGGTGTCGTGGGCTGTCCCCACTCCCTCACCGTGGATACCTTTCCCGGATCAACAGATATCCCCCGGTCGGAAATAATATGTCCCAAAAACTGGACCTCCTTCAGCCAAAACCCGCATTTCTCATATTTTGCATACAGCTCGTTCTGACGTAGTGTCTGCAAAACTTGCCTCAAATGCTCGGTGTGCTCCTCCTCTGTCTGAGAGTAAACCAGAATATCATCGATGAAGACAATGACAAACTGATCTAGGAAATCTCTGAACACTCTGTTCATCAAGTCCATAAACATGGCTGGAGCATTGGTCAAACCAAAAGGCATAACCCGAAACTCGTAAGATCCATATCTCGATAAGAACGCAGTCTTCGAGACATCATCTTCCCTGATACGCAACTGATGGTATCTCGATCTCAAATCAATCTTTGAGAAGAAAGAAGCTCCTCTCAACTGGTCGAATAAGTCATCGATTCGAGGCAACAGATACTTATTCCGTATCGTGACCTTAATCAACTCTCGGTAGTCCACACACAATCTCAGTGAACCATCTGTCTTCTTCACAAACAACACAGGCCACCCCACGGCGAAGTACTCCTCCGTATAAACCCCTGACCCAACAACTGCTCAATCTGATCCCGTAACTCCCTCATCTCAGCTGGAGCCATACGGTACGGTGCGCGTGCTATAGGTCTCGTATCTGGTAATAAGTCTATGACAAAGTCTATCTCTCGACTGGGGGGTAATCCAGGTATATCCTGAAATACATCGGCAAACTCTCTAACAACCGGAATCGAATCAAGTGGTATCACCACCTCCTTAGAGGTCTCCTCCTCTATATAGTACAAATGAGTGGACGATCCTCCCTCGGAACGAGGCATCGCCACCAAAAACATCTCCTGCTCGAGAATGGCAAAGATAATACTCCTACTGAAACAGTCAATCATGGCTCGGTACGCAACAAGCCAATCCATACCAATAATGGCATCATACTCGGTCATCTCTAATACTAACATATCTGTAGGTAATACCAAACTACCAATCTCTACCCCTACTCCCCGGCATATAAAGAAAATAAGTGACCCACTCCCCAATAGTGAGTCTACACACGTCACTGTGCTCTCTGCTGTGGCTAACAACCCTAAGGATTTCGCAAAATGTGTAGCTATAAAGCAATGGGTTGCCCCCGTATCACACAAAATACGACCCATAGTACCATGGATAGGAAACATACCCTCAATAGCGGGTGGTGCCTGCGGAGCTTCTGCCTGGTGGACGTTATAGACACGTCCATACTGTAACTGTCCCTGTTGCACAGGAACTGCTGGAATGGCTGGAAGAGCTAGCACCTGGGCTGGAGCTGGGAGGGCTGGTGGAAAAAGTGGCCTTTGTGGCTCATGTCGAGCACCCTGCTGCTGCTGCGGGGCCCAGCCCCTATCAGGACAGTCCTGGCATTTATGGCCAGTCTTGCCACAAACGAAACACTTCCCCGGGAAGTTCCCCCCTCTCTGTCCCTGCTGCCCCCGGCCCTGGTGGCCGTTACCGTTCCTCCACTGGCCCTGCTAAAACTATTGTCGACCATTCTGACCCTGCTGGTGCTGATGGCCGTTCGGACCCTGATGGCCCTGACGAAAACCTCCTTGTCCGTGCCTGAAATTTCCTGACCTGAATCTCTTGTGATCCCCCTGCTGGGTACCCTGATCACCCCCCCTCTGCCCCTGAACAGATTGTGCCCCACTGGCACCATTTCCTCCAGTCCTGCCCTGATGGCTAGACTCTCCCGATCGCTTGCCCTCAGTCATGTGAAAGCGATGATCCTAGCAATGGAGCAATGCAGCGTTAACCACATCAGAATAAGTGGCTAATGAGAGGTTCCCTAACAAGTTCTGACGAATCCTCCATGTCAACTCGTCCGTAAGTTTCTGTATCTTCTTCTCCTCCGTCGGTATCTCATCCGAAACAATGTTCAGAAGATCAGTGAATTCGGCCTCATACTCGGCCACAGTCTTACCCTCCTACATGAGGCTCATCAACTTCCTCCTCATCTCTGTGTGAACAGCCGACGGAAAGTACGTGTGGTCAAACCGCGCCCAAAATTCCTGAATAGTGAGAGTATCTCTCTCCTCCACTGTGGTAATAGACTCCCACCACTGCAGTGCAGACCCTACTGGCTTAAAGGTAGCTAGTATCTGCTTCTGGACATCTGTACACTCATACATCTTCAGGTGTCACTGGATTTCCTTCCTCCACTGACTCGAAACTACCACATCGGAGCTACCTGCGAACTCCGGAGGGTGTACTTTCTGAAAAGCATCACGTACACGTTCCCAAGCAGACGGGAATGCATGTGCCTGAACTGGCGCGGCTATCGGCGCCTGAGGTGGTGCATGCTGAACTACTGCTACTGCGGCATTTACCGCCTGGGCCACAATGGCTGCAACCTCGGCGGCATTCATCTTGCCCTGAACTGGTGCGGGCTGTGGTTCTGGCGTTGCATCCCTGGGAACCCGTTGTGCACGTCGTGGAGGCATCTGAAATAAGAATGAAGTTTATAAGTTCGCAGTTATAAACTTAAAATAGCTGAAGAACGTAGCATATACAAAAGAATTCGACAGTCCTAAAATATAGGGCTCTACATCAAAGAAAGCTCAGCGGAAACATAATAAGCCGTTCAGATCCTAAAGGACACTAGAACCTGATGCCCTGATACCACCTGTGGCACCCCGACTAATTAAATACCGGGTAGCTACTCCTTTATTAAATTAATTCAAAATGCCAAGTTGGTTCAGTTAATAGCATCACTGTCGAAAACATTTTTAATAATTACTAACCACCTAGTATTTAAAAAGTAAGTGCCAAATTTTAAGTTAAGTCTGATTAACATGCAGTAAAAGAATAATGAAAGAATAACAACCATTCACTATAATGAAGTAATGAATAACCAATAAGATAAATATAAATCCGGAGGAAAACTCCTCACAACAATCCCACAACTGAAAAATAATACGACAAGTCTGAATCCTGAATAATTACATGCCAGAAGTCTGAATGACTGAAATAAATGAAATGTCTCTAAAAGAAATGGGCGGCATGCCCTACAACTGATAACTGAAGAATATCGAGTCAAGATAGATAAAGCGTCTACAAGCAAAGTCCTGTAACTTCCACAAACAGCTACAGCTCGTCACCTGAATGAGAATCCTAAGCATGGTGTCCTTGTGGTTGGGCACCTAAAAATGGTTTTTACAAAAATAGATTTGAAAGCAAATGGGTCAGAGCCCGAAAGTGGAAATCATTTTAAAAACAGCAAGGGTTTTAATAACATTAAAACATTAAATATAAATACATGTTAGGACATGCACTCACATGAAATTCTCACCTCTCGACCACATGTACACTCCTAACGTACCGTACCCATCTATAAGACATCCATATCTAACCAAACCGTAATAAGTTCTACCCCTTACTACTCGATTCCCATATTACATTCTAACGTTATCAATTAAATAAAGGGCTTTACATACACTCGGATTCTCAATTAGTAATATAATTCACTATCAATTAACCCGTTATGTTTTATCAAAACATTACCATAATTATATTCACAATATTAACATGAAAGTTCCCATTAATTAAGTGTATATTATTCACGTCATAAATATACAATACAAGCACCTCGAGACTAGTTGCGGTGCACACATACTCTGCTATCCATCCCGGTACATCACGTACATAAGGATCACGTATTCCGAATCTATCAGGAATCGTTCTCAGATAACAACATCACAAATAATGGAGGCGAACACAGTCACATCACATGGGTCACGCACATACCTGCGCTCCCACGATCAGCAGACTTATTAACATCCCAATAAGTCCTTCTCTGACCTATGTTCATCGAGGTAACCAATCTAAATCCGGGCAACACAAGGATTAGAAGGACCTAAGCGAACGTAAACCTCCCATGATAGCAAGTATGGTAGGTATGTCATACACATAAAATCAATACAAATACTAAGTATGCACACCTCTTAATAATTACCATAATATATTGGAGGTACACTTCTCATTCTCGTGCCGACATATAATACTACACAATTTATATGTTCCCGGCTAATATAATAAGTTAGGCCGTCAATAGTTCTCGCAACGTAATCGACACTCACGTCCTACTTCACATTTTCACCTTAGGTTCAAACTACACTTCTAGGTTTGAATCCTCACAATATCCCAAACATCCCAAATGTAACAATTAATCATTAAGGGAAGGTTATCTCTACATATACACAAGGTTACAGGAAACTCGGGATCAAAACAGGCTAAAAAGCCTAAACAGTCAACTCGTTCGAAGTCTCGTTCGAACGAGGCTGTTTGAACGAGAGTTCGTTCGAACGAACTGGGCCTTCTAACGAGATCTCGTTCGAACGAAAGTCTTCGAATGAACATCCCACTCGTTAGAACCCAAACTATCAACTCGTTAGAAGCTCGTTCGAATGAGCTCGTTCGAACGACCTGGGCAGGTCTTCTAACGAGTGGCCAGATTCAAGCCCAGAAATTCCTACCTCGTTTTTCCCAATTTTTCTTCACTCCTAATCCCACATAAAAATCGTCCCAACATCATTTTAAGGTTCCTAATTCGTACTAAACATTCATAGGTCATAATCAAACGTTTATATAGGGCCAACTCATCTTAAACATCATCAAATCTTCAAATCCCTTTATTTATCCCCAATTTATATGAACATGAACCCTAACATTTATAAATCATCAATGAGCCTAATAAAATCCGTTTTTGTTTCATCCAAGATATTATTAACATCAGAATAATCGCCTACATATAATTCTACATGCAATTCCTCATCAATATGCAATATTCTAGTTACAAATTTAATGGGTTTTTCATCTAACTCCCAAACAAATATGATTATAACAAATTCCTACGCATGGAAGAAGCATTTTCTGAAATTAATTGGAATTAAACCACTTGCCTTATTTGAATCTCTGAATTTGAGGTTGACTCTTGAAGGTTGAATTGCCTTCTCTCTCTCTCTGCAGAATCTTTCTCTTTCTCTCCCTCTCTACAAGTTCTTCTCAAGGTGTTAATGGAGGTGGGGTTGGTTTTGCCAAGTTATAAAGTTCCTAACTTCTCCCGTAGCCCACTACCTAAATTGGGGTTGGAAATGGCTTAGTGGGTTAATACTAAGTCAGATTTTTAACTCTAATTTTCGTGGGTTTTAATTACCCAATTTCCGAAATTACCTAAATGCCCTTATAAGTTACCGGTATGGCCCAATAATGCCCCGGGACCCAAACTTAACCCCCGGCTAGTGTTTTCTGACTATTTTGACCCTTCCGGACGCGTTGGCGCACTTAAAACGACCATACGGTTAATAGAACTAAAATTCACTTTTTAATTAAAATAAATATTTCCCTGACGCGACTATCACACGCGTCTCAATAAAATTTTCCAACTTGTCGTATTTCAATCTCACGACAAATTTCAAACTTCAATATTCATATATAATCATATATGCACATTATATTCAAATACCAACTCGCATCTCGCTAGTATTTTAATCCGGATTAATTTCCAATTAATACGCATTTAATTTAATTAATCCCATAAATAAATATCACAAAAATACGGGGTATTACACTTTATAGATGACATTTTGATATATTCACACTCCGAGGAGGAGCACGCCGAGCATCTGAGGCAAGTTCTTCAGACTCTACGAGAGCATCAGTTGTATGCTAAGTACGAGAAGTGTGGATTCTGGTTGCGAGAAGTACAGTTCTTGGGCCATGTTGTTTCTGAGCAGGGGATTGCAGTTGACCCGATTAAAGTGTCAGAGGTGAGGGAATGGGGACAGCCCATGACACCGACGGAAGTGCATAGTTTCTTGGGGTTAGCCGGATACTACAGAAGATTCATTCGGGGATTCTCCAAAATAGCGGGTCCATTGACGAATCTGACTCGCAATGGGGTACCATATGTGTGGGATGACGCTTGTCAGTTGGCTTTCGACGAGCTGAAAGACAAGCTTACTTTAGCGCCAGTCCTTGCTTTACCAAAGCCGGGTGCGGAGTACCTGGTTTACACCGATGCCTCTTTACGGGGACTTGGGGGAGTACTTCAGCAGGAGGAGAAGGCTATAGCTTTTGCCTCCCGCAAGCTTAAGCCGCATGAGAAGAATTACCCCACCCACGACCTGGAGTTAGCAGCGGTCGTTTTTGCATTGAAGATATGTAGACACTACTTATTGGGAGAGAAGTTCCATTTGTTCACAGACCACCAGTCACTGCAGTACCTATTCACTCAGCGAGAGCTGAATATGCAACAGCGTAGATGGTTAGAGTTTGTGAAGGACTATCAGTTTGACATACAGTATCATCCGGGGAAGGCCAACGTAGTTGCTGATGCGTTGAGCCGTAGACCGGTAGACGAGGTAGCGGATGTCTGGAAAGCAAAGTGGAAGGAGTTAGGCCACCAGGAGGCAGTAGCCCGTTCCTTCATATCTGTTATAACAGTCACACCCGAGATTGTTATGAGGGTAATACAGGCCCAAACCATAGACCCGTTTTGCTAGGAGCAGATTGTACGACTTTTAACTGAGGGTGCTGAGTCCTACTCTGTTAGTTCTGATGGGGGTTTGAGGTTTAATGGGAGATTGGTGGTTCCAGAAGGAGCAGAATTACGTCATGCAGTGATGACCCAGTCTCACGGGTCCCGATTTGCTGTACATCCTGGAGGAGATAAGATGTACCAGGATATGAGGAGGCAATACTGGTGGAGTGGGATGAAGAAGGACATTGCTGAGTTCGTGTCCAAGTGTTCTACCTACCAGCTGGTGAAGGTGGACCATCAGAAACCGTCAGGATTGCTTCAGCCATTGGAAGTACCCGCGTGGAAGTGGGAGAGTATTTCCATGGATTTTATTACAGGGTTGCCTACATCACAGCGGGGCCACGATTCTATCTGGGTGATTGTAGACCGTTTGACCAAGGTGGCTCATTTTCTGCCGGTGCGGACAGACTATACCATGGGTCAGTATGATCAGTTGTTCATTGCTGAGGTTGTCAAATTACATGGGGTGCCCCTGAATATTGTGTCAGATAGAGACAATATTTTCGTGTCACGTTTCTGGGAAAGCTTTCAGGAGGCTATGGGTACTGAGTTGAGGTTGAGTTCAGCTTATCACCCACAGACAGATGGACAGACAGAGCGTACTAATCAGATGTTAGAGGATATGCTACGCATGTGTGTTCTTGATTTTGGAGGAGGTTGGGAGCCACATCTTCCACTGGTAGAGTTTTCTTATTATAACTCTTATCGGTTTACGATTGGTATGGCTCCATTTGAGGCTTTGTATGGCAGGCCTTGTCGTTCTCCAACTTGTTGGCTCGAGGTGGGGGATAACAAGTTGTTGGGACCAGAGGTGATTCAGGAAACCTCCGCGAGGATTAAGATGATCAGAAGTCGCATTCGAGTAGCCCAGGACAGGCAGAAGAGCTATGCCGATGCGAAACGGTTCTTCCGGGAGTTTAATGTGGGGGACCAAGTGTTACTGCGTGTATCTCCTATGAAAGGAGTGATGAGGTTCGGGAAGAAAGGGAAATTAGCCCCGAGATACGTGGGACCATTTCCCATCATCGAGAGGATTGGGCCGATAGGTTACAGATTGGGACTGCCAGAACGTTTGCAACGCATTCACGATGTATTCCACATCTCGTCGTTGAGACGGTATCTTCGGGATGATATGGCCCATACTCACATTGCGATAGATGAGATAGACTTACAGCCTGACAGCTCTTACGAGGAGAGACCGGTGGCTATCCTAGACTATAGTGAGAGGAGATTGAGGTCGAAGATAGTTTCACTTGTGCGAGTCCAGTGGGAGCATCATAATGTGGAGGAATCCACTTGGGAGCGCGAGGCCGATATGCGCGAAAGATATCCAGATTTGTTCTTACCAGGTATGCCTTATTTTCCGAATTTCGGAACGAAATTCCATTATTAGGGGGGAAGTATGTAATACCCCGTATTTTTATGCTATATTAATTTGGGGATTTATTAAATTTAATGTGAGTTAATTATTTAATAAAAATCCAGAAATTAATTATGTTATAATTATTAACGTGACGAGAGTTGGTAATTATGGAAAATTTGTTGAATATTAATAATGAGCAAAGTAATATGTAATATTGGTTATATTGAATGTCACGAGTGAATAAAATGTCAATTTTGGAAATTTGAGTCGGGACGCGCCCGTGTCGCGTCGGGACTAATTATTGATAAATAAAAGTGAATATTTTATAAGTTGTTCGTATGGTCATTTTGAGTGCGTCAATGCATCCGAAAGGGTCGAGATAGTCAGAAAAGTGTACCCGGGGGTTTAATTTGGGTCTCGGGGCGTTTTTAGGCCTAATTAGTACCCCGGGAGGGCGTTTTGGACATTTCACATTTTTGAATAATTAAACCCACGAAAATCAGTAATCTATATCAGCCATTTAGGTTAGTCAGATAGGGTTAGAAACTCTAAACACAAGTGACGGCCATAGGAGAGGAAGGAGAGAGCTCTCAAGGCAAATTCAAGGCCCGAAACTCACCCGTTTGCACCGCCGCCACCACCAACGCGTAGATTGCGAGACGGGGAACGTAACCATACCGAATTCAACACCAAATCAGAATTCTAAAAATCCCAGGCAAGTGTTTATCTTGCTTATTTCGTTGATGCATCTTTCATATTAGTGTAGGAATGATTAGGATGAGTTTTAGGGAAGAAAACCTAAGAATTGAGATAGGAATCGCATGTAATTATGGTTTAAATGATAATTCTGGAAACCATTACCATGTTGAGGAATTTACCCACGAAATTATGGTGTTTATAAGAAGAAATTTCTGGAAAAACAGATTGGAACCATGATTTAGAGATTTTTAGGTTTCTTGAATATTTAAATGAATTATGGCATGATTAATCCATGTTTAGTGACGTAAATTGACATGCTTTACGTAGAAAATGTATGATATCATGTTAGGATGTTAGTAGTACAAATTTTGAGACGTTTGGGATTGTAAAATATGGATTTTGTGTAAGTTAGAAGATGAAACCCGTAACTGCAATTCTGCAGATTTCGCAGACCTGCTTAATCGATCGAACGAGCCTAGAGCTTCGATCGATCAAAGGTTCGATCGATCGAGCCCCATACCTCGATCGATCGATCCCTCCTGGCAGACTCCTATTTCTCTTTTTAAATGAGTTAAATTCAATTTATTGTGAGATAATTCTTGGGCATCCTTAATAAAATGTTTTGGGAGATAGGGAAGACCAGTAGGACATGTGAATAGATTTTGAGACCCTTGATGTCGGGCAACGATTGTATTTTAGGATAATTACATAAGGGTCGGCAAATTTATGACTTAAAGAGAGAGACACGTAAGAGAGATACTTTGGGACAAATGTGTATACCTACTGAATTCTATGATTTGGAGAATAAAGCCATGAGAGTTGTGTGGTACGTTGGAATAATACCGAATCAAGGTTAGAAATGAACCGTTATAAGTGTTTACTAAAATATGATAATATGGAAATGTCATAATTATGGGAATTGAGAATTTACCTAATATTGATATGGTAATATTAGTATAGTTATATGATTGTGTATGCATATACTATCTATGTGTGAAAATCATGCCCATGCTACTTGCTATCCCTGAGGTTTCCACGCTGGGACAGTCTTATCTCGATGGGACCTTTATGGGGGATATTGACTTGTACCCTAGAAGATAGATATCCCTTGTACAGGCTATCGATATGATAGTTCAGACGGTCCTAAGAGACGCAGGCATGTGCCATCCTCTTAGAGACTTGGAATCTATTCTTCGCCTCAAGATTGTTTGTGTATGTATGTTAATACAATTCGAGAGTGATTCCGAATGTATTCCCCTTAATATGAGTGATATGGGGCTTTGGATAGTAGAGTATGCCCGCACCATAGTTTATTTGGGGTGTTGTTATAATATATATTATACTTGTAGTTAATATATATATATGAAATGCTGAAATCTGGAACTACCTACTGTGATTTGATATGTAGGACATGGTTGATGACTCAAATTGTAAATACTTGTTTTGAGAAAGTATAATATGACACTGGAAAACTTTATTGATTTATAAAGTTAAAATGAGAACTTTGGTTACTAATTGAAATATTCTTTTCAAACAATTTAAATCGTTAAATTTTGAATCCTGCGAATAATCTAAGATAAGTTAAACCATTGGGAAGGGATAGCGTGTTATAGGATGAGATAGACCATTGGGAAGGTTAGTGCGATAGGTGTGCACATTAGAAGAGAGGTGAGAATTTCTCAAGAGAGTGTCGCACTAATATGTTGTTGCATTGTCCTGTATCAATTTAAATACTTGCTAAATAATTTTTAAATCATATACACTATCGGGCTCTGACCCGTTTTTCTCTTTCTCTCTCTCTCTCTCTTGTATATATGTGTATATATTACAGGTGCCCAGCCACAGGGGCGTCTTGCTTAGGATCCCTTGGGAGGAACGTGCTGCAGCTTAGGTGGGAGTTGCAGGCCACTTGCTTAGACGATTTCATTCACTTGATTCCTCTTCTATCATTCTCAGTTATTGGGCATGTGTCGCCCTTTCCACTATTTATCTGTTTTATTGGGACATTTATATTTTAGTCATTTCTAGTACCGTTACTTTGGGATTTATTCAGCATGTATGATTTACATTAAGTTTTAAATGTTGGGATTTTGGATGTTGAATGTTTAAAGTAATTGGATTATGTTCCAGGTTAATTGTTGTATGATTCTTACTTATTGAACATGTTGTTACTAATTAAATAAATAATTTTCCTTTAAAAATAAAATTGGTCAGAAATGTTGAAAAATGGTTTTGACACTTAGCTTAATTAATTAGGGTGTTAATTTGGAAAAAGTTATTTTTACGACAGTGATGCTAAGAATGAACCAACTGTTCACCTTGATTTTAATTTAATAAAGGAGTGATCGCCCGGTATTTAATTAGGCGAGGTGTCACAGGTGGTATCAGAGCATCAGGTTCTAGTGTCCTTTATGATCTGTGCGGCCTATTATGCTTTCAACGTTACTTTCTTTGATATAGAGCCCTAAATACTAGGAATGTTGTGTTCATCTCTATACATTGGGAATTCGTGCTTCTGCGATTTGTTTATTTGAATGATGAACTCATCCAAATTTATGTAAATTTTCAGATGGACCGTCAAGAAGAACTAGCTAGAACGGTTAAGGGAGTCAACGAGCAAAATCGACTCACACCTCAGGTATCCCCAGAGAGAATATCAACCACCGAGTTAGCAGGTATCGTAGCACAAGCAGTTACCACTGCGGTCTTGCAGTATCAAGAACGCAACACACAGCTCATAGGGGGGGCAAAAGATCTAGAGAGTACAATCAGTCTGTCGTGATTGGAAATAACAAGTGTGTTAAGACACAAAAACCGCAACAACAAGCTCTTCAGACCCATAAAACCACGAGGGTAACAAATTGTGCGGGGAAACCCAAAAGCGTTAGGGTCAACAAAGCCAAGGTCCGAGTGAAGTCACAAAGAGGTGTTTTAGTTGTGGAATGGACAATCGCAAACGTAAATTATGTCCGAATCAGACTGGGGATAAACTACAATCCGACCAGCGGAGAATTTTGAAACTTTGCTATAAATGTGTACAGCCGGGTCACAAGTGGATGGATTGTCCTCACCCTGACATAGTTTTTCCGCAAATTTCCCCTCAAGGCCAGCAAGACCAAGGAAAAAGTGAATCTAGTCAACAACGTGGTAAAGTGAAGCAGTTTCGAAAGAGGAATAAAATCCCAAGTCAGCAAGGCCGACACCGACAGCAGCAGGGTCGGAGGGGGAGTAACTTCGGAGGCCGATGCTTTAGGTGTGGTAAGCACGGCCATAGGCGCCAGGATTGTCCGGAGAGAGATAGGACCCCACAACAGCAGGGTGCCCCTAATGATCCACAAGGGCCACTTTTTCCAGTCGCTCTCCCAGCACCAGCTCAGGTACCAGCCCTACCAACCTTTCCAGTAGCTCCAGTGCAGCAGGGGCAGTTACAGTACAGACATATCTATAATGTCCACCAGGCAGCCGCCCCACAGGCACCACCCGCGATTTGGGGTATGTTTTCTATCAATGGGACTTTGGGTCGAATTTTGTTTGTTACTGGGACAACGCATTATTTTATAGCTACATATTATGCGAAGACCTTAGGGTTATTAACCACAGTAGAGAGCACTGTAACGTAGGTAGACTCACCACTGGGGAATGGTTCGCTTATCTTCTTTATATGCCGAGGAGTGGGGGTCGAGATTGGTAGTTTGGTATTACCTGCAGACATGTTAGTCTTAGATATGCATGAGCATGATGTTATTATCGGTATGGATTGGCTCGCACCTTATAGAGCCATGATTGATTGCTTCGGTGGGAGCATTATTTTTGCCATTCCGGAGAAAGAGATGTTTGTAGTGGCGATGCCTCGCCCAGAGGGAGGTTTGACCTCTCATTTGTATTATATAGAGGAGGATACCTCTAAGAAGGTTGTAATTCCGTTAGACTCGATTCCAGTAGTTCATGAGTATTCCGATGTATTTCAGGAAATACCAGGCCTACCCCCCAATCGAGAGATAGATTTTGTTATAGATTTATTGCCAGATACCAGACCTATAGCACGCGCTCCATACCGTATGGCTCCGACGGAGATGCGAGAGTTACGGGATCAGATAGAGCAGCTGTTAGGTCAGGGCTTCATTCGTAGAAGTACCTCAACTTGGGACGCTCCGGTTCTGTTTGTGAAGAAGAGAGATGGTTCACTGAGGTTGTGTGTGGACTACCGGGAGTTGAACAAGGTCATGATACGGAATAAGTATTCATTGCCTCGAATCGATGATCTGCTCGACCAGCTGAGGGGAGCAACTTTCTTTCCGAAGATAGATCTGAGGTCGGGGTACCATCAGCTACGTATTAGAGAGCAGGATGTTTCAAAGACTGCCTTCTTGACGAGATATGGGTCTTACGAGTTCAGAGTGATGCCATTTGATCTTACAAATGCTCCAGCCGTATTCATGGACTTAATGAACCGAGTATTCAGAGAGTTCTTGGATCAGTTTATCATCGTCTTTATAGATGACATTTTGATATATTCACACTTCGAGGAGGAGCACGCCGAGCATCTAAGGCAAGTTCTTCAGACTCTACGAGAGCATCAGTTGTATGCTAAGTACGAGAAGTGTGGATTCTGGTTGCGAGAAGTACAGCTCTTGGGCCATGTTGTTTCTGAGCAGGGGATTGCAGTTGACCCGAGTAAAGTGTCAGCGGTGAGGGAATGGGGACAGCCCACGACAGCGACGGAAGTGCGTAGTTTCTTGGGGTTAGCCGGATATTACAGGAGATTCATTCGAGGATTCTCCAAAATAGCGGGTCCATTGACGAATCTGACTCGCAATGGGGTACCATATGTGTGGGATGACGCTTGTCAGTTGGCTTTCGACGAGCTGAAAGACAAGCTTACTTCAGCGCCAGTCCTTGCTTTACCAAAGCCGGGTGCGGAGTACCTGGTTTACACCGATGCCTCTTTACGGGGACTTGGGGGAGTACTTCAGCAAGAGGAGAAGTCTATAGCTTTTGCCTCCCGCAAGCTTAAGCCGCATGAGAAGAATTACCCCACCCACGACCTGGAGTTAGCAGCGGTCATTTTTGCATTGAGGATATGTAGACACTACTTATTGGGGGAGAAGTTCCGTTTATTCACAGACCACAAGTCACTGCAGTACCTATTCACTCAGCGAGAGCTGAATATGCGATAGCGTAGATGGTTAGAGTTTGTGAAGGACTATCAGTTTGACATACAGTATCATCCGAGGAAGGCCAGCATAGTTGCTGATGCGTTGAGACGTAGACCGGTAGACGAGGTAGCGGATGTCTGGAAAGCAAAGTGGAAGGAGTTAGGCCACCAGGACGCAGTAGCCCGTTCCTTCATATCTGTTATGACAGTCACACCCGAGATTGTTATGAGGGTAATACAGGCCCAAACCATAGACCCGTTTTGCCAGGAGCAGATTGTACGACTTTTAACTGAGGGTGTTGAGTCCTACTCTGTTAGTTCTGATGGGGGTTTGAGGTTTAATGGGAGATTGGTGGTTCCAGAAGGAGCAGAATTACGTCATGCAGTGATGACCCAGTCTCACTGGTCCCGATTTGCAGTACATCCTGGAGGAGATAAGATGTACCAGGATATGAGGAGGCAATACTGGTGGAGTGGGATAAAGAAGGACATTGCTGAGTTCGTGTCCAAGTGTTCTACCTGCCAGCTGGTTAAGGTGAAACCATCAGAAATCGTCAGGATTGCTTCAGCCATTGGAAGTACCCGCGTGGAAGTGGGAGAGTATTTCCATGGATTTTATTACAGGGTTGCCTACATCACAGCGGGGCCACGATTCTATCTGGGTGATTGTAGACCATTTGACCAAGGTGGCTCATTTTCTGCCGGTGCGGACAGACTATACCATAGGTCAGTATGATCAGTTGTTCATTACTGAGGTTGTCAGATTACATGGGGTGCCCCTGAATATTGTGTCAGATAGAGACAAGATTTTCGTGTCACGTTTCTGGGAAAGCTTTCAGGAGGCTATGGGTACTGAGTTGAGGTTGAGTTCAGCTTATCACCCACAGACAGATAGACAGACAGAGCGTACTAATCAGATGTTAGAGGATATGCTACGCATGTGTGTTCTTGATTTTGGAGGAGGTTGGGAGCCACATCTTCCACTGGTAGAGTTTGCTTATTATAACTCTTATCAGTTTACGATTGGTATGGCTCCATTTGAGGCTTTGTATGGCAGGCCTTGTCGTTCTCCAACTTGTTGGCTCGAGGTGGGGGATAACAAGTTGTTGGGACCAGAGGTGATTCAGGAAACCTCCGCGAGGATTGAGATGATCAGAAGTCGCATTCGAGTATCCCAAGACAGGCAGAAGAGCTATGTCGATGCGAAACGGTTCTTCCGGGAGTTTAATGTGGGGGACCAGTGTTACTGCGTGTATCTCCTATGAAAGGAGTGATGAGGTTCGGGAAGAAAGGGAAATTGGCCCCGAGGTACGTGGGACCATTTCCCATCATCGAGAGGATTGGGCCGGTAGCATACAGATTGGGACTACCAGAACGTTTGCACTTCATTCACGATGTATTCCACATCTCGTCGTTGAGACGGTATCTTCGGGATGATATGGCCCATACTCACATTGTGATAAATGAGATAGACTTACAGCCTGACAGCTCTTACGAGGAGAGACCGGTGGTTATCCTAGACTATAGTGAGAGGAGATTGAGGTCGAAGATAGTTCCACTTGTGCGAGTCCAGTGGGAGCATCATAATGTGGAGGAATCCACTTGGGAGCGCGAGGCCAATATGCGCGAAAGATATCCAGATTTGTTCTTACCAGGTATACCTTATTTTTTGAATTTCGGGACGAAATTCCATTATTAGGGGGGAAGTATGTAATACCCCGTATTTTTATGCTATATTAATTTGGGGATTTATTAAATTTAATGTGAGTTAATTATTTAATAAAAATCCGAAAATTAATTATGTTATAATTATTAACGTGACGAGAGTTAGTAATTATGAAAAATTTGTTGAATATTACTAATGAGCAAAGTAATATGTAATATTGGTTATATTAAAGGTCACGAGTGAATAAAATGTCAATTTTGAAAATTTGAGTCGGGACGCGCCCGTGTCGCGTCGGGACTAATTATTGATAAATAAAAGTTGATATTTTATAAGTTGTTCGTATTGTCATTTTGAGTTCACCAACGCGTCCGGAAGGGTCGAGATAGTCAGAAAAGTGTACCCGGGGGTTTAGTTTGGGTCTCGGGGCGTTTTTAGGCCTAATTAGTACCCCGGGAGGGCGTTTTGGACATTTCACATTTTTGAGTAATTAAACCCACGAAAATCAGTAATCTATATCATCCATTTAGGTTATTCAGATAGGGTTAGAAACTCTAAACACAAGTTACGGCCATAGGAGAGGAAGGAGAGAGCTCTCAAGGAAAATTCAAGGCCCGAAACTCACCCGTTTGCACCGCCGCCACCACCAACGCATAGATCGCGAGACAGGGAACGCAACCATACCAAATTCGACACCAAATCAGACTTCTGAAAATCCCAGGCAAGTGTTTATCTTGCTTATTTCGTTGATGCATCTTTCATATTAGTGTAGGAATGATTAGGATGAGTTTTAGGGAAGAAAACCTAAGAATTGAGATAGGAATCGCATGTAATTATGGTTTAAATGATAATTCTGGAAACCCTTGCCATGTTGAGGAATTTACCCACGAAATTTTGATGTTTATAAGAAGAAATTTCTGGAAAAACAGATTGGAACCATGATTTAGAGATTTCTAGGGTTCTTGAATATTTAAATGAATTATGGCATGATTAATCCATGTTTAGTGACGTAAATTGACATGCTTTACGTAGAAAATGTATGATATCATGTTAGGATGTTAGTAGTACAAATTTTGAGACGTTTGGGATTGTAAAATTTGGATTTGGTGTAAGTTAGAAGATGAAACCCGTAACTGCAATTCTGCAGATTTCGCAGACCTGCTTGATCGATCGATCGAGCCTAGAGCTTCGATCGATCGAAGGTTCGATCGATCGAGCCCCAGACCTCGATCGATCGACCCCTGCTGGCAGACTCCTATTTCTCTTTTTAAATGAGTTAAATTCAATTTATTGTGAGATAATTCTTGGGCATCCTTAATAAAATGTTTTGGGAGATAGGGAAGACCAGTATGACATGTGAATAGATTTTGGGACCCTTGATGTCGGGCAAATATTGTATTTTAGGATAATTACATAAGGGTCGGTAAATTTATGACTTAAAGAGAGAGACACATAAGAGAGATACTTTGGGACAAATGTGTATACCTACTGAATTCTATAATTTGGAGAATAAAGCCATGAGAGTTGTGTGGTACGTTGGAATAATACCGAATCAAGGTTAGAAACGAACCGTTATAAGTGTTTACTAAAATATGATAATATGGAAATGTCATAATTATGGAAATTGAGAATTTACCTAATATTGATATGGTAATATTAGTATAGTTATATGATTGTGTATGCATATACTATCTATGTGTGAAAATCATACCCACGCTACTTGTTATCCCTGAGGTTTTCGCGCTGGGACAGTCTTATCTCGATGGGACCTTTATGGGGGATATTGACTTGTACCCTAAAAGATAGATATCCTTGGTACAGGCTATCGATGTGATAGTTCAGACGGTCCTAAGAGACGCAGGCATGTGCCATCCTCTTAGAGACTTGGAATCTATTATTTGCCTCAAGATTGTTTGTGTATGTATGTTAATACAATTCGAGAGTGATTCCGAATGTATTCCCCTTAATATGAGTGATATGGGGCTTTGGATAGTAGAGTATGCCCGCACCATAGTTTATTTGGGGTGCTGTTATAATATATATATTATACGAGTAGTTAATATATATATGAAATGCTAAAACCTGGAACTACCTACTCTGATTTGATATGTAGGACATGGTTGATGACTCAAATTGTAAATACTTGTTTTGAGAAAGTATAATATGACACTGAAAAACTTTATTGATTTATAAAGTTAAAATGAGAACTTTGGTTACTAATTGAAATATTCTTTTCAAACAATTTAAATCGTTAAATTTTGAATCCTGCGAATAATCTAAGATAAGTTAAACCATTGGGAAGGGATAGCGTGTTATAGGATGAGATAGACCATTGGGAAGGTTAGTGCGATAGGTGTGCACATTAGAAGAGAGGTGAGAATTTCTCAAGAGAGTGTCGCACTAATATGTTGTTGCATTGTCCTGTATCAATTTAAATACTTGCTAAATAATTTTTAAATCATATACACTATCGGGCTCTGACCCGTTTTTCTCTTTCTCTCTCTCTCTCTCTTGTATATATGTGTATATATTACAGGTGCCCAGCCACAGGGGCGTCTTGCTTAGGATCCCTTGGGAGGAACGTGCTGCAGCTTAGGTGGGAGTTGCAGGCCACTTGCTTAGACGATTTCATTCACTTGATTCCTCTTCTATCATTCTCAGTTATTGGGCATGTGTCGCCCTTTCCACTATTTATCTGTTTTATTGGGACATTTATATTTTAGTCATTTCTAGTACCGTTACTTTGGGATTTATTCAGCATGTATGATTTACATTAAGTTTTAAATGTTGGGATTTTGGATGTTGAATGTTTAAAGTAATTGGATTATGTTCCAGGTTAATTGTTGTATGATTCTTACTTATTGAACATGTTGTTACTAATTAAATAAATAATTTTCCTTTAAAAATAAATTTGGTGTATGTTGAACATGTTTTATTGGATTATGACAAGCCTCCATTCAAGTGGGGCATAACATGGATCCCTCCCGATGCCATTTTCCAATATTTAATCACCAAATATCTGGGAGAGTATGGCCTTCATGATGTGCATGAGATAAATCATCCTCCTTATTTGATCAACAGGTTGAGAATTAGCAATAGGCAAATGTTGAGAGATTTTAATTACATAAATTCCCCCTATACCCTGGATGATCCTTCTGCTGGGATGGAGAGAGTACAATAGATATCTTTTGAAATGACTAACGCACAAGGGAAACATCCAGCAGAATAATTCTTTATTTTATATTTGTTTGATATTGATTGTAATACCTTTAGTATTTGAATAAAAGTATATGTACTTATTATCAACTCAAAAGTAACTTTCTTGTTTGGATGATGAATTATTAAACTGTGATTGTAGGGCCTTAGATTCTACTAATGCACTTAGATAAAGTTGTAAATAGTTTTGTTGATCCAAGTTGTAGCATTAGTTATCAGTGGCGACCAAATGTATGAGGAATGTATGTATGTATTCTTGTATTTAGGGATGTATACATATATTCATGTATTTAACTCAGGCGGGAAAACTTATTGTGTTCATACATGAAATTTTACAGGCTTCTTGTTCTTGACTTGTCAAAGACGAAGTCATACATGAAGTATTTATCATTGGCCACCAAGTGTATTAAGAATATATATATATGTATTCCTGTGTTTAACTTGGTCGGGCAAAGCTTCTCGATTTGATACATGAAACTTCACTGACTTCTTGTTCGTGACTTATTGATACGAAGTCATACATGAAGTAATAACTTGGTCCGTTAAAACTCAAGTGCTTGTTAAGCTATTGGTGCATCTCGAACTGCTTGTTAAGCTGTTGGTGCATCTCGAATTTGATAAATTCAACCTGATTAAGTAGTTGATTTACGTAGTTTGTCTGTTGATCTGCAAGGGCTGAAGACCAAGAGATATTGTTTGAGTATTGTTCAGGGGATGTACATGTCACACCCCAAACCCAATATCCATACTTATCATTTGTTATTGGAATAATTGGATCATAATCTTGAGCCCATTCGAAAATATACTTCATTTATCAATATTTTTCCTTACATAATGTGCATAATGAACATAATATTATTCTTATACCATACAAAAAAATTTATATCAGAGTCAAAATTAAGCGGACATACAATACTCTGATTAACTATGATCAACTCAATCCATACTAAATCAATATATATAATGTGCGAGTATATTAAAATCTTTAGTGTGGCAACAATAACATCCCTATTTTTAAACCCCAGATCTCTCCAACGGTGCAACTCTCAAAATTACCGGTCATATGGTATCCTAGCTGGCAGCGTACGAACCTAAAATTGTTAAACTATAAACTGTAAGCATTAAGCTTAGTGAGGTACTCCTTCCCTACAATGAAATAATAATTCTATATCGAATATGTGGATATAAAATCCGAACAATCCTGCCCATTGGCAATCACAAATCCTGGATCATAAGATCCGAATAATTCTGCCCATTGGCAATAAAAAATCCTGGATCATAAGACCCAAATAATTCTGCCCATTGGCAATAACAAATCCTGGATATTTGAATATCCAAAACCAATCCGGGATCATGAGACCCAAATAAATCCTGGATATTTTAATATCCAAACAAATTCTGAATATCGAAGTATTCAAACCAATCCAGGATCATGAGACCCAAACAAATCCTGGATATTTTAATATCCAAACAAATCCTGAATACCGAAGTATTCAAACAAATCCGCTCTTAGAGCTATATTCATATTTATATATGAAACAAATCATAAGTACACTCACCTTGACAGTTTAACTGGCATTTCCCTTGCCTTTATCAGGTACTTGTTCAATCAGATCTTCTTCCCTTCCTATCATTCTTACAATATTAGTATCATCATAATAATATTAATAGTCCAAAGAATAACTTCGATCATAACTCAATTCATAAGCATCATAGTATTCAATTCAAATCATTCATTATAAATAAAGTCCCATCTAGACTCAGGTTCTGATATCTAACGTATTCAAATTACAGCGCAAATCTTCTTTAATTCTTCTTGGTAATCCAATCCTTATCATATCATGTTCCCAACACAAAATACGGCACATCATTCTGAGTTTCCTAGAGCAAGATATGCCTATTTCTTTTCCACATAGCAAATCTGCCCCATAGGCTCTTTTATCGTTCATTCAATTTCCAGGAATTTTCATAATTTTTCTACCTAATAAATTTCTATGATATTTTACCCAACATTAGTAAACATATTGAACAATACAGAATTAAAATTTCATAATTTTTGAGGTTCGTTTACTATGTCAACCAAAACATCGAACACATGGCGGGCATACTTTCACCCTTAGGGCAGATTTCATACCCGAACTTCAAACTCTCACCAAAGACACATTTATTGGTATTTTAACATTATTTTCGGATATGTAATACACATATGAGTCCAGGTTAATCTCCAATTTAAATCAATCAATTCCAGCAAGTATAGAGAAATATATGGAAGTTTGAATAAACAAGGTTCCTAAACAAAACAATCTCAAGGGTTTACACATTCAAGTTTACTTAAACTTGCATCTATCCATAAGTACATATCAAGACATGGAATTTCAGTAAACAAATGATTATTTCAATCATTTAAATAAGTAATACAAAGAAATAAACAAGGTTTATGGATGGAAATACCCTAGGGGCTTTTACGTAATTTTTCTATGAATTTTTCTTCAATTTCTCCTCACACTTTCTTCCTAAACTTCAAAACTCTCTTTCCTTAGGTTAAAACTCTTCCATGGATGAAATATGATGAAGGAAGAGCTTAATTCAAGGGTTTTAAGTCGGCATAAGTCCACCCCCTCTTGGTCCAATCAAAATATAACATGTGGCATTACATAAAACAAAATATCATTTAAGGCTAAATGACTACTTTACCCCCTGTTCGTAAAAAGACAATATCTTCCCACTCGGATGTCCGTTCGATGAAATGTTTCTTTTGTTATAAACCTAACTCATATATATACAAATATCTAGTTTACACCTCAAGTTCATTGTTACATCATAAAGGTCAAAACTAGCCTCCAACAGGAACATTCCTACCGAAAACTTTAAAATTTCACATTTTTAACTAATTCGATATTTCAAGCTTTAGGAAGGTGGGATTAAACTAAACATAATTACTTAACATTATATATATATACTAATAACATATTATTCATATCACATAAGCTAATCATGATTTAAACATGATTTATCATAATTATATTCGGGTTGTCACAATTCTCCCCCCGTTAGGAAATTTCGTCCCCGAAATTGACATACCTTGGTTGTCCAAATCAAACACATACGGATAATTAATCTTCATGGTATCCTCTCTCTCCCATGTAGACTCTTCCATGGAATGCCTTCTCCACACAACTTTCACAAGTGGGATTACTTTTGATCTCAATATTTGTTCCTTCCTATCCACGATAGCAAGTGGTTCTTCCACATAACTCAAGTCTTCCTTTAACTCAATAGGCTGTTCCACCAACACATGTGAAGGATCCGCTACATACTTTCTTAACATAGAAACATGGAAAACATCATGTAATCGAGATAACTCTGGTGGTAATGCTAACTTGTAGGCAACCATCCCGACTTTCTCAAGGATTTCATAAGGTCCAATGTAGTGTGGACTTTATTTCCCTTTCTTTCCAAACCTCATAACTCCTTTCCATGGAGATATCCGAAGAAACACATAATCCCCTTTCTGGAATTCCAAATCTTTTCGTCGTTTATCCGCATAACTTTTTTGTTTGCTTTGAGCTGTTCTCATTCTATCTTGAATAATCTTCACTTTTTCAGTGGTGACTTCAATCAATTCTGGACCCTCTATCTTCCTTTCACCAACTTCACCCCAACATATCGGTGTACGACATCGTCTACCATACAATGCTTCATATGGAGCCATACCAATAGTAGACTGAAAACTATTGTTATATGCAAATTCTATCAAAGGCAAATATTCATCCCAATTACCTTTGAAATCAAGCACACAAGCTTTAAGAATATCTTCCAAAATCTGTATTGTCCTTTCAGACTACCCATCTATCTGAGGATGAAAAGCCGTACTAAACTTTAAGTTAGTACCCATAGCACACTGCAAGCTATCGCAAAATCTGGATGTAAAAGTAGGGTCTCTATCTGAAACAATATATACCGGTGCTCCATGCAATCGAATAATTTCATTAACATACAATCTAGCATACCTGTCAACTGTATACGTAGTCTTGACTACTAGAAAATGAGCGGACTTCGTCAATCTATCCACCACTACCCAAATTGAATTTGACCCCTTCTGAGATCGAGGAAGCCCAACCATAAAATCCATCATTACATGATCCCATTTCCATTCCGGTATTGGCAATGGCTGAAGCAGACCAGTAGGCTTCTGATGCTCCACTTTCACTTGCTGACATATAAGGCACCTAGCAACAAAATCAGCTATTTCCTTTTTCATATTATTCCACCAATAATGCTCCTTTAAATCCCTATACATTTTAGTACTACCAGGATGCATAGTATAAATGGAATTATGAGCCTCATCTAAAATTTCCTCTTTCAATCCACATACATTAGGCACACACAATCGCTGCTTATACAATAAAGTTCCATCATTCACAATACAAAAATCTTCAGATTTACCATCTCGGACATCTTGTCGTTTCTTCTCAAGAAAAGAATCTTGACTTTGCAAATCACGAATACGTGTAGCTAACAAAGGCCTCATGCTTACATGAGCAAAGAACCTGTCCCCGTCGTCTAGCTTCAATTCTACTCCCATCAATCTCAACTCCATGATTTGGGAAACTCTAGTACACCGAATACAAGATAACCTTCCCGAAGCCTTTCTACTCAGAGCATCTACAACTACATTTGCCTTCCCTGGGTGGTAGTGAATTGTATAATCATAGTCTTTAATTAACTCCATCCATCGCCTCTGCCTTAAATTCAACTCCTTCTGAGTAAATAAATACTTAAGGCTTTGATTGTCAGTAAAAATTTCACATACCTAACCATATAGATAATGACGCCACAATTTCAAAGCAAACACAATAGCAGCAAGTTCCAAATCATGTGTAGGATAATTACGTTCATGTGTACGCAACTGCCTAGAAGCATAAGAAATAACTCTACCATGATGCATAAAAACACAACCCAACCCCTGGCGTGAAGCATTAGTATAAATAACAAAACCATCTCCACCATGTGGAATAGTAAGAATAGGGGCAGTTACCAACCTCTTTTTCAATTCATCAAAACTATTTTCACAATCAGAATTCCATTCAAACTTAACATCTTTCCGGGTTAGTTTTGTCATCGGTAAGGCAGTTGAAGAAAATCCCTTTATAAACCTCCTATAATACCCAGCTAAACCTAGAAAACTCCTCACCTCAGTCACGTTATTGGGCCTCTCCCATTTTACAATATCCTCTACCTTTTTAGGATCAACACATATATTATCTCCCGAAACAACATGGCCTAAAAATACAACTTGTGATAGCCAAAATTCACACTTGCTAAACTTGGCATACAACTTCTTATCTTTCAACAGATTCAAAATAGTTGTGAGATGCTTTTCATGTTCAACCATATCACATGAATAAATCAGAATATCATCAATAAAAACTATCACAAATGAATCAACAAAAGGATGAAGTACCCGATTCATAAGATCCATAAATACAGCTGGAGCATTAGTCACCCCAAAAGGCATCACCAGAAATTCAAAATGACCATACCGAGTACGAAAAGCAGTTTTAGAAATATCACTCTCCTTGACCCTCAACTGATGATAACCCGATCGTAAGTCTATTTTTGAAAACACTTTAGCACCCTATAACTGATCAAACAAATCATCTATATGAGGTAAAGGGTATTTGATCTTAATTGTAGCTTTATTCAGTTGCCTATAATCAATACACAAACGCATGGTACCATCTTTCTTCTTCACAAATAAAACTGGCGCACCCCATGGAGATACACTAGGCTGTATGAACCCCCTATCAAGTAAATCTTGCAACTGAATCTTGAGTTCTTTCAACTCAGCAGGTGCCATTCTATACGGTGCCATAGAAATAGGGGTTGTCCCCGGTGCTAATTCAATACTAAATTCAATTTCTCTTTCTGGAGGTAACCCTGGTAACTCACTAGGAAACACTTCTGGAAAATCCCGTACAATAGGAACATCGACTAATTGTAAAGATACCTTCCTAGTGTCAAGAACATATGCAATAAAAGCCTCACAACCCTTACTCAATAATTTCCTCGTCTGAATAGCAGAAATGATGCAACTGGGAACAATTTTCCTTTCCACCACAAATTTAAATTCAGGCTCACCAGGCATATTAAAAACAACTTCCTTACAGAAACAATCCATAGATGCATGATATTTAGATAACCAATCCATTCCCAGAATTATATCAAAATCAGAAATATCCAATGGAAGTAGATCTATAACTGTATCTCTAGACCCCACAGTCAAAACACAATCATGAAAAGCATATTCAACTACAACCATATCCCCCATAGGCATATAAATACCCAACCCCACATCTAAACGAGTACATGGTCTATTCAGGTATACAGCAAAAACATAGGACACAAAAGAATGTGTGGAACCAGGATCAATCAAAACATAAGCACTTCTATCAGTAACAAAAAGTGTACCTGTCACCACATCTGGAGTAATCTGAGCTTCTTTCATCGTAAAGACTCGTCCACCTGTCCTGGAACCACTAGCTTGTCCTCTACCAACACTTTTTGCTCCACTACCTGGAGGTAACACTCTGCTTGCTGCTTCACTAGGTGCTGCTGGAGTCTCTGCCAACTGCGGACAATTCTTCTTAACATGCCCCATTTGATGACAATGGTAGCATTCCACTCCTTTAAGTTTAGGACACTCGGATTTATAATGCCCTTCCTCTTTACAAAAGAAACATGTAACAACTCTTGTCGGTGCCTCACCCTTTCCTGACCTGCTAACCAGACTAGAAGATTCTCCACCCCTAATATCTCTACCATATCTCCCCAGAACTCTACCACTATCTCTACCACCTCTCTGAAATTTTTGAGGTTACATCTTAACACTTCCACCCTCACCTCCCTTAGAGTGATATACGTCGAATCTACTCTTCTTAAAACTCTCTCTACTCGCCACCCCTTGGTTCATTTGCCTTTCTGCTATCGTGGCTTTGTTTACAAGAGAAGCATAATCCTCTAACTCATAAGTGGTCACTCTATTTTGAATAGGCCAAATCAGTCCATCTTGAAACTTACTACATTTATCTTCTTCCTCCTGCACATACTTAGTACCAAATCTAGACAAAGCAATAAATTTAGCATCATACTCCCTCATAGACATGTTCCCTTGGGTTAAATTTATAAACTCCCTCAGCTTCTCCCTCCTATACACCTTAGGGAAATACTTAACATACAAAGCTTTAATAAATTTAGCCCAAGTAATAACATCAGTACCTTCCATCCTGGGCACCAAATGGTTGTTGGCTTCCCACCAATATTTCGCCTCTCCTTTGAGCTTAAACACAGCTAGATTCACTTTCTGGTTATATGGATCCTTCATAACTGCAAAGATAGTTTCCAGATCCCTGAGCCACATCTCAGCTTCTGTAGGTTCAACTGACCCTGAATATTCTGGAGGATTCAACTTCAAAAACTTCTCATGCATGGAATCTTTCATTTCCTTCCTTGCCTCTTTCTCAATCCTAGCCACAGTCTTTCATTATAGATATCTAGCCTGATGTTCTGCCATTTGCGTCATATTTCTTTCTTGTAGCTCTGCCATCCTCATCATTGCCTGCGCCATTATTTGCATCTCTATAGGTTGCTCTTGCTCTCTAGCCCTTCCAGCAACACTTTGCTCTACTTCAGTATTCTCTGTACGAGAAGCGACTCCCTCTTATCTAGGTTGTCCATTCCCAAGTTCCATATGGAATTATCTATAATACAGCAAAGTTCTAACATCCAATATAAATAGTTTATGATACTAAACTATTGGTTAGTATATAAACAATTCATAAATATAAAATCAACTCAATACTGCCATCTAATCGTCACACACGTACAAAATTAATAACCACACTCTGACACCACTAATTGTCACACCCCAAACCCAATATCCATACTTATCATTTGTTATTGGAATAATTGGATCATAATCTTCAGCCCATTCAAAAATATACTTCATTTATCAATATTTTTCCTTACATAATGTGCATAATGAACATAATATTATTCTTATACCATACAAAAAAAATTATATCAGAGTCAAAATTAAGCGGACATACAATACTCTGATTAACTATGATCAACTCAATCCATACTAAATCAATATATACAATGTGCGAGTATATTAAAATCTTTAGTGTGACAACAATAACATCCCTATTTTAAACCCCAGCTCTCTCCAACGGTGCAACTCTCAAAGTTACCGGTCATATGGTATCCTAGCTGGCAGCGTACGAACCTGAAATTATTAAAGTATAAACTGTAAGCATTAAGCTTAGTGAGGTACTCCTTCCCTAGAATGAAATAATAATTCTATATCGAATATGTGGATATAAAATCCGAACAATCCTGCCCATTGGCAATCACAAATCCTGGATCATAAGATCCAAATAATTCTACCCATTGGCAATAAAAAATCCTGGATCATAAGACCCAAATAATTCTGCCCATTGGCATCCTGGATATTTGAATATCCAAACAAATCCTTAATACCGAAGTATTCAAACCAATCCGGGATCATGAGACCCAAATAAATCCTGGATATTTTAATATCCAAACAAATTCTGAATATCGAAGTATTCAAACCAATCCAGGATCATGAGACCCAAACAAATCCTGGATATTTTAATATCCAAACAAATCCTAAATACCGAAGTATTCAAACAAATCCGCTCTTAGAGTTATATTCATATTCATATATGAAACAAATCATAAGTACACTCACCTTGACAGTTTAACTGGCTTTTCCCTTGCCTTTATCAGGTACTTGTTCAATCAGATCTTCTTCCCTTCCTATCATTCTTACAATATTAGTATCATCATAATAATATTAATAGTCCAAAGAATAACTTCGATCATAACTCAATTCATAAGCATCATATTATTCAATTCAAATCATTCATTATAAATGAAGTCCCATCTAGACTCAGGTTCTGATATCTAACGTATTCAAATTACAGCCCAAATCTTCTTTCATTCTTCTTGGTAATCCAATCCTTTTCATATCATGTTCCCAACACAAAATACGGCACATCATTCTGAGTTTCCTAGAGCAAGATATGCCTATTTCTTTTCCACATAGCAAATCTGCCCCATAGGCTCTTTTATCGTTCATTCAATTTCCAGGAATTTTCATAATTTTTCTACCTCATAAATTTCTATGATATTTTACCCAACATTATTAAACATATTTAACAATACAGAATTAAAATTTCATAATTTTTAAGGTTCGTTTGCTATGTCAAGCAAAACATCGAACACATGGCGGGCATACTTTCACCCTTAGGGCAGATTTCATACCCGAACTTCAAAATCTCACCAAAGACACATTTATTGGTATTTTAACATTATTTTAGGATATTTAATACACATATGAGTCCATGTTAATCTCCAATTGGAATCAATCAATTCCAGCAAGTATAGAGAAATTAATGGAAGTTTGAATAAACAAGGTTCCTAAACAAAACAATCTCAAGGGTTTACACATTCAAGTTTACTTAAACTTGTATCTATCCATAAGTACATATCAAGACATGGAATTTCAGTAAAAAAATGATTATTTAAATCATTTAAATAAGTAATACAAAGAAATAAACAAGGTTTATGTGTGGAAATACCTTAGGGGCTTTTACGTAATTTTTCTATGAATTTTTCTTCAATTTCTCCTCACACTTTCTTCCTAAACTTCAAAACTCTCTTTCCTTAGGTTAAAACTCTTCCATGGCTGAAATATGCTGAAGGAATAGCTTAATTCAAGGGTTTTAAGTCGGCATAAGGCCACCCCCTCTTGGTCCAATCAAAATATAGCATGTGGCATTACATAAAACAAAATATCATTTAAGGCTAAATGACTACTTGACCCCCTCTTTGTAAAAAGACAATATCTTCCCAGTCGAATGTTCGTTCGATGAAATGTTTCTTTTGTTATAAACCTAACTCATATATCTACAAATATCTAGTTTACACCTCAAGTTCATTGTTACATCATAAAGGTCAAAACTAGCCTCCAACAGGAACATTCCTACCGAAAACTTTAAAATTTCACATTTGTAACTAATTCGATATTTCAAGCTTTAGGAAGGTGGGATTAAACTAAACATAATTACTTAACATTATATATATACTAATAACATATTATTCATATCACATAAGCTAATCATGATTTAAACATGATTTATCATAATTATATTCGGGTTGTCACAGTACATCACCGTACTTCGAAAAAAATCTAAAAATTGAAGTGTTAGAAAACTAAAATCAAGTTATTTTATTGCACTTGAAATAAATTTTTGTTTAACATAAAGCCAAAAGAAATACAGAATGCCTTTATTCACTGATAGTATTTTTGAAGGTGCTCGGCGTTCCAAGGGTTCTCAAATTCTTCCCTATCAAGTGTCTCTAGTCGAAAAGTTCATAGTCGAATTACTGTTAAAATGCGATATGGACCATGCCAGTTTGCTTCAAGATTGTTTCCTTTATATATGACCTTTTAAAGAACGTAATCTCCCTCTTTCAATTTACTCGGCTTGACCCTTTTGTTATAAAAATTAACACACTTCCACTGATAGGCCGTAGCTCTGAGGGCGGCATCTTCTCGGACTTCTTCCACCATATCCAAGTCTAATCGTCTCATTAGATCACTTTTGGGAGAATCAAAGTTTAACACTCTATGAGTTGGAATACTATCTCGGATGGTACCATAGCCTATATCCCAAATACAAGCATATAAGGTGTTTCTCCAGTTGCTATTCTCGGCATGGTTCTAAAATCCCAAAGAATATAGTGTAATTAATTGATCCAGTTACCCTTGGCCGCATCAAGTCTCTTCTTCAGTCCATTAAGCAAGGTTCTATTTGTCTCTTTTATTTTATCATTGATTTATGGATGTCCTGGGGCAAATTGAAGTTTTTGAATCTTGGATATAACACAGTGTGCTTCAAATTCATTGTTATCGAACTGAGTGCCATGGTCAGTAATGAAGGCATAAGGCATGACATACCTGCATATGATGTTCTTTCATATAAACTAATATACCTTCTCGTAGGGCATCTCTATCAATGTCTCTACTTCCACCCATTTCGTGAAATAATTAACAGCTACCACTAGGTATTTGAACCTGCCTTTAGTGGTCGACAATGGGCCGACCAAGTCAATTCTCCAAATGGAGATTGGCTAGGGAAACATGATCGGTGTTAAAACAGTGCCTAGTGCACTGTGAACTATAACAAATCTTTGGCACTTATCGTATTTTCTTGTGAAGGACCTATAATTTGCCTGCATAGTTGGCCAATTTTCCAGTAATACCCATATGTGGTAATTCTCTCGACTAATGACCAACCAGTTAAATGACCTCCACAAGAACCTTCATGTATCTCCTTGATTAAATCAGCCACTTCCAATGGATGGACACAGCGTAATAAGGAAATAGTGTATATCCTTTTGTATAGGACTCCCCTCTCCAACACATATCTAGCAGCTTTGTATCGAAGCTTTGCTGCATCTTTTGGATTAGTTGGCAAGGTTCCTTTTTTATGTAAGCTCTAATCGGATCCATCCAGGATGGTCCCAAATCTACAATAATGAAATTGATCACTGGATCCTCATCTATGCTCCTGGTTGCTATGATCTCTACTGGAACGCTTCTCCTGAGTTATATTCTTGTTGCTAAATCCATCAGAGCAAGTGCATCAGTTCGGGAACTTTTTATCGTTGGTATTTTGTTTATTTGTACAGCTGCAATTTGGAAATGACTTCCATTACCTTAGCCAAGTATCTCACCACTAAATCCCCTTTAACTCCAAATATCTGAAGCACTTGGTTGACAATCAACTAGGAATCACTGTGTGCAACTACTTACTCAGTGCCTAATGATTAGTCTAACTCAAGGTCGGTGATTAAAGCCTCATAATCAGCTTCATTATTTGAAACTTGAAATTAAAACCTGAGGACATATTCCACATCAATATTGTCAGGAATGTTAAGTATGATACCAGCTCCACTACCAGTTGCACATGACGATCTATCCACATATAAGTTCCATAATGGAATTTCACAACTAAAGCTTTATGTAGATAGAATGCCATGGCGGAATACCATCTTACTTTCTTATAAATATTTATGGATCATTTCTCAAGCAGTGGATGATTCTGATTGATCGGCTATGACTTTGGCTTTCTTTTAAGTTGATCTCTCTTTCGAAGAAGTCTGCTCGGCAGGCAAATTCGGTTGGTCGATAACCTCTGGATATGTAAATTTTGCAATTAAATCTCCCAAATATTACCCTTTTAATGATTATCTTGACTCATAGATGATGTCGTATTCTCCTAGCTCTAATGTCCAATACATCAACCTACCTAACTTTTTAAGTTATTAAAGTGCTTGCCGAAGACGTAGATCAGTGTATACTACTATGGTGTGTGCTTGAAAATAAGGCTTCATTCGCCTGGAGGATTCAATAAGAGCTAAGGCCAATTTTTCCGAGTATGGATACCTAATCTCTGCTCCCCTGAATGCTTTGCTGGTGTAGTAGACTAGTTTCTAAATTCCAGTCTCCAACTGAACTAGTATCGATCTAACTATGGATTCAGAAACAACAAAATACAAGTATATTTTTTCTTCTAAAACTTATTACGATAATAATAGTGGAGACCCCAAATACATCTTCAGCTCTTGAAATGCTTCTTCATACTCTTCATTCCACTCAAAGGTCTTTCTGAGCACCTTAAATAATGGCAGACACATGTCTATTGCTCGAGAGACAAGATGGTTAAGGGCGGCTACTCTACCGAAAAACTTTTAAATGTCTTTTTTATAAGTTGGCAATTGCATTTCAATCAAAGCTTTGATTTTGGCAGGATTAGATTCAATTTCTCTCTGGTTTACTATAAAACTGGGGAATATTCATTCTTACAAACTGAATACGCACTTGGTCGGATTCAATTTCATCTGATGCTTTTCAAGTTAATCAAAAGTTTGACTGAGGTCCTTGATATGATCGGAAGCTTTTCTGCTTTTTGTCAGCATGTCGTCTACGTACACCTCCATATTCCTCCCAATTTGTTCTTCGAACACCTTATTGACTAACCTCCGGTACATTGCTCAAGCATTTTTATGCCCAAAAGGCATAACGTTGTAGCAATAAATACTTCGGTTAGTAATGAAATAAGTGTTTTCTTTGTCCTTTGGTTTCATTTCAATATGGTTATATCCAGAATAGGCATCCATGAAACTCAGCAACTCATGTCCTACTATGGCATCTACTAACTGATCAATTCTGGGCAAAGGAAAATGGTCATTTGGGCAAGCCTTGTTAAGATTAGTGAAATCTACACGCATGTGCCACTTATCATTTTTCTTCTTAATCATCACAACATTTTCCAACCACATTGGGTATTCGACATCTTTAATGAATTGGGCTTTTATAGTTTTTCTACATCCTCTTGAATGGCCTGGTACTTCTCAGGACTGAACACCCTGTGCCTTTATTTGATTTGCTTGGCGTCCTTGTTAATGTTGAGCTCATGACAGAGGAAGTTGGGATCAATCCCAGGCATATCTTCATGACTCCTAGAGAATACATTTTTCACTCCCTCGGGAATGCAACCAATTTTTGTTTGAGTAGTGGTTCAAATGTGGAGCCAATTTGGGTGGTTCTTCTTGATTTTTGATCATCTAGGATTATGCTTTCAATATCTTCTACTATTTTCCCTTTGACAAGCTATGTTTTATCTCAGGGATACAGAGTATCAACTTATGATTCTGTATTGGGCTCCACAGTGTCAACTTGGTAAGTGGTGGTATTTTTCTTCAAAACAGCCAAATCTTCGTGTTCGGCTGAAGAGTAATAGAATTCTCTGGCCACCTTTTGATCATCCTTTACTACGTTGACCTCAAAATGAGTAAGTAACTTTAAACATTGGTGGACAGTGGATGGCACAGCTTCGAATTTCTTTAATCCTCCCTGCCTCGAATCACATTATAAGATGAGTGAACATTTTTATCCATAAAAAAGAAATGTATCTTCTTAATACGGCTAGTTGGCCAAGTGCTGAATAACACTTCCAATTTTACTATTCCTAGGGGGTAAACTTTTTCCCATAAAAATCCAATTAAGGGTCAGTGATACGGTTCCACTTGACTAAGCTTTAATTCCAAGCTCTAGAAATAGGGATAAAACATGATACTGGTTGAACTTCCATTGTCTATCAGAACCCTGGCAATGATGACTTTTTAGATTCTAAACTTGACGACCAATGGGTCGTCATGAGGATATAGTACTCTTAAGAGATCATTTTTGGAAAATTCAATGATTAGTTTATCTCTGTTTGCTTTACTGGGTCAATCATCATCATTCAAATTGATACGTTGTATGTAGGAGCAGCCTTGTGCTTCATTCAGATAATATTTCCTCTCAGCGATCTGATCTCTACTCCTGTATCTCCACCTATGATGACATGGCAATTAAAAGAACTAAAACTTATTATAGCTACTTCAAATTCTGGTTGCTTGGGTTTCTTCAATAGGACTGGATCGTCTTCATAACCATCCCCATGGCCTTGCTTCCTGTCATCTCTAGGTTTGCAGGGAGAATTTGGCCTTCCTCTTATTTTTTTAGCTTTCATGTCGATTAAAAAAGTTATTCATATTTCCTCGATGAATGAAGGATTCAATTTCGTTCTTTAAAGTAATACAATTATCGGTTGTGTGTCCATAATCCTTGTGGAATTCATAATATTTGGATTTATCTCTCCTGTTGGGGGTGCCCTCAGCTTCTTAAGCCACTTCAAATCTTTGTTGTGCCTAATTTTCTCTATGACAGGGTGGATCTAAGCATTAGTGGAGTGTATGCTTCATATCTTTTGGGCTTATCATATTTCTTCTGTTTTAGCTCCTTCTTTTCAGACTTGGTCACAGGGTTTTGCTTTGCAGCCATTTTTTCCTCGGCATTCATAATTATTCCAGCCTTAGTCACGATCCCTGTCATGGTTTTTGGAGGATCTTTTACCAATACAGAATGGGGCTTTTCTGGAAGTAATCCACTCATCAAGGCGGTAATGTGATTAGGCATAAATTCTTCATATTTATCCCCATAATTTATAAGCTTTTATCATCTTGTGCGATGTCAATTGAGTTGATTTATCTCATACCATTTCTACTGACATCTTCTATATAGTACATAGATTTTCGTATATCTCTCTTACATTTTGCAGGTATATTATACAAGTGAAGAAAATAGAGAAATTAAAACCAAGAAAGAAAGAAAAGAAAAAAGTCAGCAAAAGAGTAATTTTACATCTGGAATTCGGATGCCGAACCAAAGAAGAAGTTGAAGACCTTGAGTCCACAAGCACGTGGGAAGAAATGGCATCCAAATCCGAAGCCCGAGTGAAAAGTTATGAAGCTTAAAATTTGAGAAGAAATCATGAAAGAAAAGATAAAAATTTTGTGGTCCGAACCGGTTTGCAAATAGGTGAACCAGTTTGCTAGTGATGTCAAATTTCTCCTCGTTACTGGAAATCCGAACCGGTTCGCTCCCGTGAAGAAGAAAAATCCGAAACCGATTCGACGTGATGTAATCTAATTTTTTATTTCTTAAACTTAGAGTTGTGCATAGGCCAAACACTTAACAAAACGTGAGAGGTTTATGCTAGAGACACTAGACATTAGAATTATGTTTTTACATGGTTTTGACAGCTTCTTGGAGGAAAGAACCCTAGGTTTATCATTCTTGAACAATTGTTCATGATTTGACATTGAATTCAAGGGTTTACATCGATACAAGTATAGTTCCTCTATTGCTTTCAATTTATGTCATCCTTTTGGTTTATAATCATGTATTTCTTAGTTAGAAGTTTCTTTCATATGTTTGATCACACTTTTATCATAAAAATGGTTTCATGCAACGTAGATTTCATGTTTAGCCGTATTTACACCATGTCCGGCTAAGTTTTTAATGGGGTAGGGTACATAAACCCAACCTAGGTGACACATATGGATTTAAAAGTGAATAAAAAGTAATCCCTCATTCAAAGGTTTGAATTCTATCAAGATAAATTTTGTAGGTCTTTTAATTCCGTTTGCCCTAGGTAATTGGAATGTTTAAGAGTGCAATTGGCATTTTGATAACTTCTCATCCTCGTCAAATACAATTTTTTATTTGATATTGTGTGGCATTAAGTCCTTATATATCAAATGCTTAGAGAGCATTTGGTGTCTCTTTGAATGAAGAATTATCTTTTTGAAGCTTTTATGTTATGTGTAAACACCGACGGTTCAGGGGAGTGTACCCTAACTCTATTTTTTCTCATATAGTTAAAGTTTAACTTAGTTCATCTTGCATGCATAGTTAGTTATTAATTTAATTCATGTTTCATTAGCTAATAGGTATAATCACAAATCATCATCTTTTCCTTCTTTTATAAGTCACTTGTAGGGTTAAGCGTCTTTCATATTCGTTGTCACGCCTTACGTCCTATTCCCTGTGTTCGATACCCATTTATCGGATTATTACTTGAGCGATCGTCTTACACTTGAGTCGATATAAGCATGCACTAGAAACACTTTTAAAGTCGGGTCAAGTTTTTGGCTCCATTGCCGGGAATTAGGTAGACGTTTAGGTTAGGTCGATTTAATTCAAAATTTGACTCAAATTCTTAAAAAGCCAAAAAAAATCATAAAAAGTAAAAATATAGCATCTCTCAAGTCCTTCATGCAAAATCCTCAACACACTCCTCAATCTACTACAACCCACATCCACAAATATCCTATAGACGAGTACCCTATAGCCCACATACCCCTCGTGTTCCACAATTTTGGGTTCCACCTCTGGCATCACCTAATTCGATCACGAGTCACACTTCTAGGGCACCGAGTGAGGAATTCGAGTCTTCTGGAGAGAGAGCCATGTCGGATAACGCTAGTTTTGGCATGGGTGATGGTGAGATACCGTACCGTCCCATGAGAGAGCTCTTATATCCCAAGCGAACTGTCACTCTGGGATGCATTCTACTTCCGTACAATGCGGGATAATTTCACTTTCAAAATGGAATGATCTAAATTCTTCCCACCTTTCACGGTTTGGATTCGAAGAAACCATACCTCCACATCCCTGAGTTTGAAGAGGCATGCGACACATTTAGCGACCAAGCTTGCACACAAGACGTCATTCACCTAAAATGTTTTCCTTTTTCCTTAAAGGATAAAGCTAAGACCTGGATTTGGTCTTTATTACCGAACTCAATCGGGTCATGGAGAGATATGCAAGCTAAGTTTCTTTTGAAATTCTTCCCCCAACATAGAACGAATTCCATCAAGGCTGAAATTCAAACTTTTAGACGACAAAAAAATGAGCTATTTGATCGATGTTGGGAGCGCTTCTAAGAGTTGGTTAACATATGACCACATCATGGTTTTGATAAGTATCTCCTTATTTCTTTCTTCCACTAAAGGCTAAGTATAGCTTCCAAACAACTTGTGGAAACTATGAGCGAGGGATAATTTTGGGGGTTAGATGCAAACGATGTCGAGGCCCACCTTAAGTATGTCGCTGAGACTACTCAAACATAGGACATATCCGATCCTAGCACCCAAAACCGTTCTATAAACATCTAGTGCTCCTTCCGCATCCGGTCTCTCTCATGTGGACAAGGGCGCCGAGTGGAAACTTCGAGTCAACCAAATTGCAAAAAGATTGGAAGACGTACTCGAATCACGGGAAAGAGAAACAATTGGATCCACCCGAGCTATGAAAGAAAAGTTATGTTCCATATGTTAGGCGGGCCATTCAACAAAGGAATGTCTGATGATACCCACCTACAAAGTCATGCTCCATGAGCAAGTGGAAGTTGTAGGAGGATTTAAGGGAAATTTCAATGCCCCTCACGGGAATTCTTACAACCCTTCATGGAGGAACCATCCTGGGTTTAGTTACGGGCAACAAAATGTCGTGTTGAATCCTAATTCACACGTTGCCCCTCCTTCACCACCACCTTCGCACTTTCAACAAGCTCCACATATGCCAGCACCACCTCCCGTGCCGTATATCACCCCACCGAGGCAAAATTTTGAGGATTCAATAAATCAATTCATTCAAGCCCGATAAGTAACGAATGCTTAAAATACTAGGATGTTTGCCGAGATAAATATTAACATTTCAAAGTTGCATTCATCCTTAAGTATCCTATAGAAGGGTAAGTTTCTGGCCCAAGGCCAAAGACCTCCCTAAGGTTAACCTAGTGTTAGATCTACATCTAACGACCATCAAGAGCAATGTCAAGCAGTCACCATATTAAGAAGTGGGAGAGTTATTGATTTATCACCTCCCCTACACGACGACTCCAAAGACAAGGAGGTTTCACCCGGAACAAAAGAGGCCGAAGATGCCTCCTCACAAGAAAGTGACAATAAAGACAACACTATTAGGCCGAAAGTCGTAGTGAAACCACCCACTGCTGCGCCTTTCCCTCAACGGTTGACTCAACCTAAAAAACTGAATTTACCTTTCCTCGATGCCTTAAAGAAAATTACCGCATATGTGAAGGTTCTTAGGGAGTTATTGACGGTGAAAAGATGGCTAAAGGTGAAAAATAACGTTTTGCTAGCATAAAATGTGATCTCCGTTCTACTTAATAGCCACCCACCCAAGTTTAAAGATTCGGGTGCACCAACCATCTCGTGCATCATTGGAGAGAACCGAATAGAAAAATTCTTGCTTGATTTAAAGGAGAGCATCAACATTATCCTTTATTTGACATATAGGCAACTAGATTTGGGGGACCTCAAGCCCACATCGATCACTCTCCAACTTCGGGATCGTACAATGAAAATAACTTGAGGGATCGTCGAGGATGTGATAGTACAAGTGGACACATTCTACTTCCCGATAGATTTTGTCATTTGGGACACGTAGCCCTCCATCCCCTCGAGCAATCATCTTCCCGTCATCCTAGGCCACCCATTCTTAGCTATGGTAACTCATTAATCAACACTCGAAATGGGAATTCCACTCACATTCGGGAACATGACCCTTGAGACGAATATTTTCAATATCTCTAGGCAAGTGGGTGAAGAGGAAAATTTTCTCACCAACCTCATACTCATCCAGGCCGAGGTTGGCACCGAGTGAAGATAGACGAGCATTTACACGCATATGTTTAGCTTGGAACACGTAGGCAAATCTGTTATAACTGAATCATTCCCTCCACGTAAAGGAATATTGAGGTCATCATTGTTTAGTTAAGATCAACCAGGAGTCATCCTTACACTGGTTGGATCTTCATGCACATGCACATTGTATGCTTGGGGGGTATATTACACTCCCCAAGCACTATATATAGAGGTCATCCTCAACATTGTAAAGGATCGAGAATTGCAACCCTAGCTGAAACTCTATCATTTTACACAGTAGAGAGAGAAAGCTTGAGAGATTGTATTCATGGCCATTAGTGCCTTCATTCAGAGATATTACCCACACACACTCGCAGTGGACATAGGACAGATTGGCTGAACCACATTGGCGTGTTTTTCCTCTTCTTCTCATCTCCTTCTACATATCTGTGTTGTTATTTGCTGCCATTGTTATGCCTGTTTAAGCTCTACAACCTCTTTATCTAGTGGTGCTATTTACAGCATCATCAACGTGTAAGATCTTATCAAGGAAATAGTTGAGTATCAAATAGAGGGAAATATCGGTGGGGATGCCTTAGGAGCGTGCCTCATTTCGGGTCGTGAGAGTGACAGGACGTACACCGACTTTGAGAGGGAGGTGGGGGAGGCATGTTTAGTGACCGCTATTGAGAACGAGAGAGAGCACATGGGTGTGTGTGTGTGTGTGTGTGAGAGAGAGAGAGAGAGAGAGAGAGAGAGAGAGAGATTATATGAGAGTGAGAGAGTATTCCGAGGATGAGTGAGAAAGGGAGTTAGGAGACATGAGCCTAGAAAAGTTTGAAAAAGAATTTGGCCCGGTGGATGAGAGCCTCACTAGCGAAGTCCATTCTCTATTGGACTCATGTAGTCACTTATAAGAGAGCAAATGGAAACATAGGATAGATGAATTCCTTCTTTGTGACCATTCAGCCATGTCACTTAAGTCCTCGGATGCGATAGAGGAGAGGACTCGAGTCTCGTCCAATTTAGAGCCCAACTCATGCATTCCCGAAGTTAAGGGAGATGTAGGTTTAGCGTGTCATCCAATTGTGATTGTGATGTCCACCCAAGTCGGTACAAGTATGTTTTGATTCAATTATGCACCATGAGGATCACATATACCCCAGCCATCATGAGCCTCTAGGTATCTGAATGAGTGGGTTTCGTCGCAGTGACGATCGTTTTGAATTCGGCTCACCAACTCAACACCAAAACCTAAACTATGACTCCACTCTTTTAAGGGATTATAGCGGACAGTCCGGTATCGAAAATCCACAGAGATGAGTTGCTAGAATTTAATTGGTTTAATACTTCTAAAGTAGAAGTGTGAAAGATATTTCTAACAAAAAGAAAATATTAAACTAGGCGAGTGTAAATTAAACTACGATTAACAACTCGATAAAAACTATAGGTTGGATCGGATATCCCTCACCCCGAGTTAATTGGTATAAATGGTTACATGGGTTCACGAGTTATTAAGATTATGTCTCGTTTTGACAGTTAATTCAAACAAGATTTGTCACACCCCAATATTCGCATAAAATTCTAATAAGATTTTGGCGTCAACAAATACCCCAGAATTTACGCACGCAAGGTCGTAAATACGGACCATAAATGACATACCCCGTTAAATCTCCTAGGCGTAATAACTAGGACAACACAATTGAAATAAACACGTAAAACCCATAACCAAAGCAAAGCAACTCGTCAACCCGAAGTGAGTTCAATCCAACACAACCTAATCTAAACTAGCCGTTAAACGTGATTAAAAGCATTAATTAAAGTAACTAATTAAATAAGTAACAACAAATAATTATCTAGGCCTGAAATAAATGGAAAGCATTAAATCTACACTAGAAATATTGTAAATACAAACCAAGAATTAAAGAAATACAAACAATGGAGTTTTGGATTGATGGAAGAGATAATGAATAGTGTTCTACACAACCTCGACGAGCAAACCCCTCTATACAAGCAAACCCTCGGAGGGAGAAAATGGCACACCCAAAACTCTCCAAACCCTAGCTCCCAAAGAAAACAAACCTAACAAATCTATAATTACAAGATATCCTACAAAAATAAACCAAGTGGTATATTTATACTAAGTGGGGAAAAGAAAATAAAGAAAATAAAGAAAAAGGAAAAATAAATGATAAAGGGGTTTAAGTTACAATCAACTTAAGAAAGAAAAAAATAGAAGAAGAAAGCTACAGCAAAATGATCTCGAATTTAAACAGGGGACCGGTCGACCGGGGTCCCAAGGCCGATCGACCGCATCGAGGGAGGGCACACTGTCAAACAACCACAGAAAAAACCTAATTCCAGATCGATCGGGGGACTAGGGTCGGTCGACCGGACACTCCTGAACATCCCTCCAACTCGCAGAACTAATATTCTCAATTTTTATCCAAGCCCAACTATGCTGCTACTTCCCTAAGACAAGACCCACTTCCACAAAAACCAAGGCCTGCACTATCAAGCTTAAAACTTGTATCAATATCCAAAGGCCCAAAACCCACATGTGTAGCCAAGTTAAGACCCACCTCCACAATAGTGTTGAATCAAAAACGAACCCCACATGGAAATGGCTGAGGTGGATGTAGCCAAATGGTGTTAGAGGTCCTAGTTCCAGCCAAGCACCACCCAGTCCGAAATGGCTGAGGTGGCTGTAGCCTTGAGGTCTTTGGATGCAACACAGCAAGCAATGAAAGAGAAATTTTCACAGCTCAGTCAAAATATGATGAGGCCACCAGGGACCTCGCAGGAGATGATTACTCCGACAGCTGTTCAACCCCATCCTGAAGCCAGGGGACCACTCCAGGCACCGCGAAAAGACCAACCTACCCCTCAGCGGAGGAGGGATATTGCTGACCCTAGACGTTTACATATAGTGAGGCAAGAAAAACCTTACCCTGAGGATATGGAGGCAGAGGATGCTCCAGAGGTCTGCTGGTAGCCGTATGAGGTTTCAAACAATACTATACACCCTATCCAACAGAGCCGAGGTTGTGGGGGCAGCAGAGATGGTGGTGCCCAACAAAGAGGATCAACTTTTGATCGCTTGAGTACAGGGTCGGCCTTTAAAAGGATCGGCCCAGTCAATGACCTAAGACAGAGGCTATCCAGGTTACCAAATGCAGTTGGCTCTCAGAGGGGAGATGGTGAACATCGGCATCATCATTGCCAACCCCATCATGGCCGAGATTGTGGTCAAGAGGTCAACATTCGACGTTGTGCAGCAGCTGGGGAACCCTCAGTCCACCCCTTGGAGGTGGCTGGGGACAACCTCGGCCAGGACAACGTTGCTAAACCATGGAATGAATCAATTCAGCGTCTGGAAGTGAATATAGGGAACCTCATCAAAAGCCAAGACCCACTACAAAGAGGGTTCTCAGAGGGCTCCCCATTTGTGGCAAAGATAGTGAACTTCCCAACCTTTGACAAGTTCAAATCGCCTACGGTGTCTCCCAAGTATAATGGTAGTACCAACCATGTGCATCATATTGAGATGTACTAGCCTGCAGTTGACATTTATTCAATCCCAGATGAGATGAGGTGTCGGGCCTTCTCTGGGACTTTAACAGGGGCTGCACATATTTGGTTTACCTCACTTTTGAAGAACTCTATTGAGAACTTTAAGGGCTTGGATGAACGGTTTATTCACAATTTTTGTTTTGGGGTAAGACCTCAGAAGAAGACCACTCATCTGTTGTATGTCAAGCAAGGCAAGAACGAGAGACTAAGAGACTACATTGCTAGATTCAACAAAGAAAAATTGGAGGTTGAAGATTACGAAGAGAATATAACTATGACAACCCTCATTGGAGGACTCCAGAAGGGGAAGTTACGCTGGAAGCCTACTAAAGACCATCCCAAGTCCATGGCAGAGCTGTTAGCAACTGCAGGAAAGGTCATGAACGCTAAAGAGGCTATGGCTACAAAATATGAGGATGAGAACAAAAGTAGTAGCAGGAAATTCCAAAGACAGAAAGATGGGAAAAAGAGGTCTACAGACGACAAGTTTTCACACTATAATCCTCTAACTGTGAGTTGCAAACACATCCTCAATGAAATAAAAAATGACCGGTCCCTAAGATGGACGGAGAAGATGAAGGCTCCTCCACACAAGAGGAACAAGAATCTGTGGTGCGAGTTCCACCGAGACCACGGTCATCTGACTGGCAAGTGCTTCGCCTTGAAGGATGAGATTGAGAAGATGTTGAAGTCTAGAAAGCTCAGGAAATATGTCGACGATAAAGCTTCAAAGAAGGGAAGAGACGACCCTAAAAAGAAGAGAAACGACAAATGTCGTGAAGATCCCCCAAGAAGAGATGAGGACTCAGATGATTAGGATGACCCAGACCTCCCACCAAAAGACGACAATACCCCTGTGAAGAGGGTTGGTATTATCTCCTTTGGTGTTAACACCATCTGTGGAGGACTAGCAGGGAGTGTCTCAGAAGTAGTCGATCGTAAAGATCATGTGGCAGAGGCTAAGTCAGTGACCAAACTAGAGGTTGTGAATCTGGCGTCTTTAGAGGCTAAGCAGAAGAGAAAGAAGGTAGATATGGATACTCTTATAGTTGGGTTCTCCCGACTTGATTTCAAAGGTATCTTATCTCCACAAAATGACCCTTTGGTAATCACTACAAGGGTGCATGGATGTGAGGTGCAGAGAATCCTAGTCGATGGGGGAAGTTCAGCTGACGTAATATTTTGTCTATGTTTCATGAGCCTAGGCCTTAGCAGATCTAGGCTTGTACCGTATCATCATCCGTTAATTGGATTTAGTGGTGAAAAGGTCCATCCGTTGGGCATGTATGAGATGGATGTACGAGTGGGAGACGAATGGCCTAAGAGGTTGACCCGGAAGATCAATTTTTTTATAATGGATGAAAATGTCTTCTCGACCTACAGCCTCATCATGGGACGAGTATCCCTAAAGGAATTTGAGGCCGTGTCATCAACGGTCCACCAAATGCTAAAATTCTAGACCCCTATGGGGTAGGGGAAGTGCAAGGTAACCAGATCTCGGCACGAGAATGATACTTCAACTTGGTGGAAGAAAGAGAGGTCCATAAGAGGGCAATAACCACATATAATATTGATACACTTGATCCAATAGATGAAACAAAATTAAAAAAGGGAGAGGCCATGGAAGAGGTATAATCCATCGTCCTTATTGAGGACTAGACGGAAAAAATCGTCCAAATCGACAAAGCCGTAAGACCCAAAATCAAGGAAGAGCTGGTAAAGCTTTTAAAGAAGAGGTAGAGTGTCTTTGCTTGGAGTCATGCAGATATACTAGGCATTGACCCTGAGATTATGTGTCACAAACTCAACGTGGCAGAAGATGACAAGCCAATCAAGCAAAGACGAAGAGTTTACTCCAGGAAAAAGTATGATGTCATCAGGGAAGAGGTCAGAAAGCTGAAAGAGGCCAAGTTTATCAGAGAGGTCATATACCCTAAGTGGTTATCTAACGTCGTCATCGTGCCAAAAGCTAACGAGAAATGGAGGATGTGCGTAGATTTCACTAATTTGAATAAGTCTTGCCCAAAAGACAGCTTCCCCTTGCCTCGAATTGATAAGATGGTAGATACCACAGCAGGACATGACCTTATGAGCTTCATGGATGCGTATTTAGGGTATAATCAGATCTTTATGGATGCCAAAGACTCAGAGAAGACAGCGTTCATCATAGACAAGGGAACCTATTGCTACAAGGTTATGCCCCTCGGCTTGAAGAATACAGGGGAAACTTATCAACGTCTTGTAAATAAGATGTTTGAGATCCAGATTGGCAAGACCATAGAGGTATATGTGGATGACATGTTGATGAAGAGCTTGAAGGTCGACACTCACGTGGCTGACCTGGAGAGAACTTTTGACAATATGGATTTATACAGGATGAAGCTCAACCCTGCCAAGTGTGTCTTCAGAGTAGGAGCAGGAAAGTTCTTGGGATTCATTGTCAATCAGAGGGGAATAGAAGCCAACCCCGAAAAGATAAAGGCACTGCTTGAAATGAAGACACCAAGAACTATCAAAGACGTTCAGAGGCTAACCGGAAGAGTTATCACACTAAATAGGTTTGTCTTAAGAGCTACAGACAAGTGTCTTCCCTTTTTTAAAGTACTTAGAAAGGCTTTCGAATGGGATGAGGGATGTGACAAGGCTTTCAAAGAGATTAAGTCCTACCTCGGATCCCCTCTGCTCCTATCTCGACCCATCTTGGGGGAGAAGTTATATGTGTATCTAGCCATTTCTGAATCATCCATTAATGCGACCATAGTAAGAGAAGACGATGGAGTGCAGAGGCCGGTGTACTTCAATAGTAAGGATCTTCAAGGGTCTGAACAGAATTATCCTCGAATGGAAAAGCTGGCTTATGCCCTGATACACGCTTCTAGGAAGATGAAGCCATACTTTCAAGCCCACTCTATGGTTGTCCTCACTAATTCACCACTAAGACAGGTCCTCCACAAGCGTGAGAAGTCGGGAAGGTTGATGACTTGGGCCATCGAGTTGGGGGAATATGACATTATTTATCAACCAAGGGTTTCCATCAATGTGCAGGCTCTTGCAGAATTTGTAGCAGAATTCACCTGGGAAGAGGTTAAGGTTAAGAATAGTCAAGAGATTACAGATGAACCAGCCAGTAACGTATTCCGTGAGCCGGTCGAGGTTGGGTCAAGCAAGTCCGAGAAAAGTGTAGCTGAGAATGAGGATGATAGGTACCTCTTCAAGCAAGGGATCCTCTCGGGGGGGAACTTCTCTTCGAATGAAAATGTTTGGAACCTCTTCGTTGATGGGTCTTCTTGTGAAAGCGAAAGTGGAGTAGGTTTGATAGTGTCAGCACCAGATGGTACCGATATCGAATATACGCTGAGGTTCAATTTCAAAGCATCAAACAATGAGTCTGAGTATGAAGCCCTGATAGGAGGCCTCTCTTTGGCAAAAGCTCTTAGTGTTGGCCAACTCCTAGTCCATAGGGACTCAAGGCTGGTCGTCAACCAAATCCTAGGAGTATATGAGGCCAAAGATAAAAGGATGGGTAGATACCTAAGGAGAGTGAGAACAATGCTAGAAAGCTTCAGAGAAGTGAAGATGAAGAAGATACCCCATCTAGACAACAGTCGGGCAGATGCACTAGCGAGATTGACCTCAGCCACAAGGAGAGGCATCAGAAGGATAGTACCAATCGAGATCCTAGTCAAACCGACCATTGAAGAAGAGGAGGTTGCTAGACCTTGCCTCAATTTAAATCTAGGAGCCTCTTGGATGGACCCCCTCGTCAAATACATCAGACTGGGAGAGCTGCCAGAGTCGAAGTTGGAAAGGATAAAGTTGAGGTATAGGGCTGCCAAGTTATCGATTATAGGAGACATCAAGTATAAAAAAAGCTTCTTACTCCCTCTCCTCATATGTATCCACCCCTCAGAGGTCCCACACATCCTGAAGGACGTGCATGAGGGTTCTTGCTCCAGTCACATAGGAGGAAGACCATTAGCTAACAGGATAATTATGCTGGGATACTGGTGGTTGACCTTGGCCAAAGATGGTGTTGCCTATGTGAAGAGGTGCAATAAGTGCCAGAGATTTTTCACTATCCCTCATCAGCCTCATCAGCTTATGACGTCAACTAGCTCACCTTGGCCACTTGCAGTTTGGGGGATTGACTTAGTAGGACCTTTGCCAAGAGCTACAAACAACTATCAATTTTTGGTAGTGGTAATTAATTACTTCTCTAAGTGGGTAGAGACTGAACCGATGATCACGATTACGGAACAAAAAAACTTCCAGTTTATCTGGAAAAACATCATATGCAGATATGGCCTTCTAAATACCCTTATCTCAGATAACGAAACCCAGTTTAAGAATTCTTCCTTAGAAAAATATTGCAAAAGAGTAAGGATCAATCAATTTTTCTCCTCTCCTAGCTGACCCCAAGCAAATGGGTAGACTGAGGTCACGAACTGAACAATCCTTAACGGGATAAAGAAGACGCTAGAGGAGGCCAAAGGGAAATGGACAGAAGAGGTATACGCTGTGTTGTGGGACTACAGGATAACTGCAAGAACGCCAACTGGAGAGACTCCTTTCATGCTGGCATATAGTTCAAAAGTTGTCATCCCTACAGAAGTAGGACTCCCCACTCACAGAGTTCAGACCTATGACCCTCAGCGAAATGGGTAAGAAAGAAGACTTGACTTGGATCTAATTGAAGAGAGAAGGGAAGATGCTGAGATCAGGCAAGCAGCCTACCAGTAGAGAACAACAAAGTTCTACAATCAAAGGGTGAAATCAAGACCTAGTGCTGAAGAAGACGTTGCAGAAGGAAAACAAGCTCCACCTTGTGCACTATACTTACCGGCTAGAAAATCTCAAAGGGGAACCTTTTTCCAACCCATGGAATGCTGACCACTTGAAGAAATATTATATATAATGTTCCAGTTACTTCTTTGTAATACATGTATCATTTTATGAAGAGGATATTAGTGAAAAGAGAAGTTCATGTGTCAATATTGTTTCATTATGCTTTAACATCATTAATGTGGTGAAATTTATGAGGGTAACATCATATTGTGATGACTTCAGACCTTAAACATCATTAATTTGGAGGAAATTATGAGGTGAAACATCATATTATGATGACCTCGACCTTAAACATCATTAATTTGGTGAAAATTATGATGTAAACATCATATTATGATGAGCTCAGACCTTAAACATCATTAATGTGGTGGCAATTTATGAGGTGAAACATCATATTATGATGACCTCAGACCTTAAACATCATTAATTTGGTGAAAATTATGAGGTAAACATCATCTTATGATGACCTCAGACCTTAAACATCATTAGTTTGGTGGAAATTATGAGGTGAAACATCATATTATGGTGACCTTAGACCTTAAACATCATTAATTTGGTGAAAATTATGAGGAGAAACATCATATCATGATGACCTCAGACCTTAAACATCATTAGTTTGGTGAAATTATGAGGTAAACATCATATTGTGATGACCTCATACCTTAAACATCATTAATTTGGTGAAAATTATGAGGTGAAACATCATATTATGATGACCCCAGACCTTAAACATCATTAATTTGGTAAAAATTATGAGGTGAAACATCATATTATGATGACCTTAGACCTTAAACATCATTAATTTGGTGAAAATTATGAGGTAAACATCATATTATGATGACCTCATACCTTAAACATCATTAATGTGGTGGAAATTTTTGAGGTGAAACGTCATATTATGATGACCTCAGACTTAAACATCATTAATTATTAAAAATTATGAGGTAAACATCATATTATGATGACCTCGAACCTGAAACATCATTAGTTTGGTGGTAATTACGAGGTGAAACATGATATTATGGTGACCTCGGACCTTAAACAACATTAATTTGGTGAAAATTATGAAGTAAAACATCATATTATGATGACCTCGGACCTTAAACATCATTAGTTTGGTGAAATTATGAGGTAAACATCATATTATGATGACCTCGGACCTTAAAATCATTAATTTGGTGAAAATATGAGGTGAAACATCATATTATGATGACCTCAGACCTTAAACATCATTAATTTGGTGAAAATTATGAGGTGAAACATCATATTATGATGACCTCAGACCTTAAACATTATTAATTTGGTGAAAATTATGAGGTAAACATCATATTATGATGACCTCAGATCTTAAACATCATTAATGTGGTGGCAATTTATGAGGTGAAACCTCATATTATGATGACCTCAGACCTTAAACATCATTAATTTGGTGAAAATTATGAGGTAAACATCATATTATGATGACCTCAGACCTTAAACATCATTAATGTGGTGGCAATTTATGAGGTGAAATGTCATATTATGATGACCTCGGACTTTAAACATCATTAATTTGATGAAAATCATGAGGTAAACATCATATTATGATAACCTCAAACCTTAAACATCATTAATTTGGTAAAAATTATGAGGTAAACATCATATTATGATGACCTCATACCTTAAACATCATTAATGTGGTGGCAATTTATGAGGTAAACGTCATATTATGATGACCTCAGACCTTAAACCATAATTTGGTGAAAGTTATAAAGATAAATGTCATATTGTATCTTTAGACTTGGAAACGACATGAAAGAGAAGGCATTCATTGAAAGAAGCAAAATACTCTGAAGAAGATGGTATTACATTAAGTATCCAGGTTTACAAATCAAATGTTCTAAAGGGCCGTTAGAGTTACAAATTAAAATAAGCAGAAGTTACAAATTAAAAGCTTCACATAGAAAGACCCAAGTATCTGCAGCTAGAATGGTGTCCTCTTGACCGATATTAGTCACCTCTGTAGAGTCATCTTGATGAATGGCCTCTTCAGTTTCAGTAACCTCCAAGGAAGACTTTGTAGGGGCAGCACCGTCCTCCTCAACCTCTTGCAAGGCCTGAGAAAAATAAGGGTCGCCAAAGCCTAGACTGATAAAGTCTGAGGCAGTTAAGCTCCCTGACTCCTGTTCCTTAAAAGCATCCCACTTCCTAGTTTCTTTAATATCTCTTTCAAGGTACTCAAATTCGAAGCTGATGAACTCATCAGAGACCTTATAATCTGCAAGGATCTTCTCTGAGGCATCCTCCAGGGAGGCTTTGACTGCAGCATCCACCTTGGCCTGAAGGGCATCATCTTTGGCCTTCAGGGCTACTTTTTGATCTTTTTTAAGTTGACGATGTCCCTATCCCTCTGCTTAATAGGCTTGTCAGCCTCTTTTAACTCCTCATTCAGACGGTCAACTTCAGCATTCAAATAGGCCTGGACCTTCAGGGCTTCTCTTCCCTTCTCAATAAGGGGCATCTTCCTCAGAGTCCAATCAACAAATTGATGCATGGATAGAACACCCTGTAATGGAAAGTCATATGTATGAGTTTTGTAACCTATAAGTACAATCAAAGTTACACTTGGAAGAGCAAAATAGCAAGAACTAGTACCTGAATAGACCAATGAAGGTTGAACTCGGCCAGTAAGGGGATATATAGAGAGCGCAGGAAATGCTTATCTTTTTCGATTATTGCAGAGCCAATGGTATCCATAGCCTGCCTACCATGGCCAATCAAGATGTCGTTGATCTTCAGTTGGGTCAGACGAGCTGCAAGGGCATCATTTGAGGTGATCGTAATGGCACGACTTTGGCTCGGTCCCTGATTCTTCGAGTCCATTGTGGGATTCCTTTTCTTAGTAACGTCGGCCTTGGACGTGCCGACGTTCTGTTTGGGGGGAGGAGGGGCTACATTATGCCCTTCCTTCTTCATCATCTTTACAAGGCTTGGGGCATACATCTCCCAGAGCTCGTCAGAAATACCTTCTGGACGTTCTGTGAAAAGAAATATCTGAGTTAGTAAATCAGGAGTATGAAAAATTAGAGGTATAACTACAAAGAATAGTACTTACGAAGCTCGGTTAGAGGACTACCACATAGCCCTGTCTGAGAGAGGTAGTAGGGGGTCATCAGATGTTCGTATTTGACAAGACGACCCTATTCTCCCTGATCTTAAAGGTCCTTAACCTTTTAGAAATTATCCTGGCTAAGGCCAGGGTCGGCTTTGGCTGTAAGAGACATCTTCCCCCACTTTAGAGGTGCCCTAAGATCAAACGTTGAAGAAGAAACACTTATACCAAATTCCCATGCCCCTTATCATGGTTTCCAGTTGGGATTTGAAGTCTGGGTAACCAACAGAATCTTTTTGTCTGACTTCCTAGCTAGGAAGTTGTAGTAGCTGGGGTGGTTTTGGAAGAAAATGGGACGTAGCAACCCGTGAAGACTCTAATTGGAAGGTTTAAGTGGTGGACAGCCTTCCAAAGGATGATGGCCCCAATCATTGCCCTCCAGGTATTGGAGGATAATTGTGAATGGGCTAGGTTGATATGGCATAGTATGGCTCTAATTGTAGGATGGATGGGGAGACAAAATCCCAACTTAAACATCTGCTCGTACACACAGATCTCCCCATCTCGACCAAGAAAGGCCCTTTCACCCCTCAGGGGTCTCCTAAGTTTAATGGAAGGACCTATAGAATAAAGCTGCCTAAAGGCTAAGAGGTCATACTTAGTGACCAGGCTCTGTATCTCGGTTGCCTCTGAGATATCGACTTTGCTTTCATGCCCATCATCATCATCCCTACTAACATCGGCTTGGCCAGGTGCAGGGATACCATCTGGATATTTCTGGGCGAACTCAGCCCCAGTAACAGGGGAATAGCATTAAAAATGGGCGGAATGGCCACACTTAGCCCTACAATTTCAACATCAGAAGAAGTTTGTGAGGTACTTGTACTATTATGAGATGAGGCATGACTCTCAACCTCGGCCTGATCAGGGACCTGATCTTTCCTAATAGATTAGTCCATAGCCTCTTGGAAAGAGTCTACGGACATAGGGTCTGAGGTAGATGATTCAGACTCAGATATAGGAGTGGGGTCTATTGGATCTTCTGCTAGCTCAGCAGGCCCAACTGGATTAGGGTATATTACCTTCAGAGGTGGAGGAAAGATAGGTCTGAGGGGGAAGGCCTCAGCCCTATGAGCTTCCGCTTGGGCTAGCTCTATCTGCCTATTTTTTTCTAAGGTCCTCTCCTTAAGTGAAGAGAACTCTTTAATGAGCTTATAAATAGGTCTGAGCATAAAGCAGACGACCCTACACTTGTGGACTCTAAACCACAACCAAACAACACAATTCAACCCAAATCAAAGATCAAACTTGGATTTTAAAAGATTTTAAACCAAGAACACTCAAGAACAGGCTCACCGGAAAATGCAAAGTATCACCGAAAAACCCTAAAACCCTTATCGAAAAGCCTAAATCCTCATCAGAAAAAGTAAAATCGAAAATTAAAGGCTAAAAATGATGAAATAGGATGAGGACGATACCTATCTGAGTGTGTAAAGAAGAAGAAGAAGAAGAAGAAGAAGAAGAAGAAGAAGAAGAAGAAGAAGAAGAAGAAGAAGAAGAAGAAGAAGAAGATAAGAATCGAGGAAACCCCAAAATGCAGTAGCAACTCTTAAAGAGAGAGAAATTACAGAGGAAAGCACTGGCGTGAAAATGGAAAGAGATGAAGAAGAAGAAGAAGAAGAAGAAGAAGAAGGAGAAGAAGAAGAAAAGGGTTTAAACCCTTAAATCATTTTGCACGCATCCCAAGGCCCACCATTGCCTTGGGAGCCCAAAAGACAATCAGCATCATTACACATTGTTAGGCACGCTACCCACTTCAAAAATTGACACATGTCAAAGAAATATTAGCACATAAGAAAATACAGCCTCGGACATGCATACCCCTTAGTCATCTATTTACATAGGTAACTAAGGGCTAAGGGGTGATTACTCAGAGCTACTAACCTCGCCAGGCTTACAGCCGAGGTGATAAAAGCCTATGCCATCCATAATTAGGGTCGTTACTCAGAAGGTCAGCCTCAGCCGACTTCGCTTAAACCTCTACATCAACCTTGGATGGACATCATTTGAGGTCAATAAGGACATTGGTTCAACCGTCCATCAGCATCAATATCGGCCCTGGACGACGTACAAGTTATAAGGACATAAATTTCCAATTGAGTCCTTTATAGTTTTGGCTCAATTTCGGACAAAAATGTTTGAGTCATAGGATAAAGTTCTTGATCATCTTTCAAGCCTATGACATTTCAAAGTTGAAGACGTAGCGTCCAAGTTCATACAGCTTCATCAAATGCCGTGTTTGTAGTGCCTCGTTTCTACGTCAACAACATTTGTCCCGTTTACTCCTAAGGTATGAATGCATTACATATTTATATAGGAGCTTGGAACAAGTTTTATTGTGTGTAATTTATAATTTTTATAAATTAATTTTAACGTCTTTGTTTTTACTCAGAAAATATTTTTAAGAACTTTCCATAAAAAGTTTTGGGCTTAAAAATTAATATTTTATTTTTTTGACACGTCGTTCGAACCACACAGGAATCTCGTTCGAACGAGATTGTCAGGTCGTTCGAACGAGATTTTTGACGAACTTCATTTTTCCTTCTAGAACCTCGTTAGTAAAGTCGTTTGAACAAAAATTCGTTCGAACGAAATTTGGCGGGAACAGTTATTTTGGGCGTTTTTGACAGTTTTCCCACTTCTTTTCCCCACTATCTTTTTACAGAACTACTTAGTGCGCAAACCAACTCTTTTGAACCAATTTTTTCACTATCCTCCATCTCCTATAGAGAGTTGTTAGAGAGTTCAACTTCAAAAGAAAAAGTTCATGTTTTGAGTGTTCATTTTCTTCAAGAAAATATCCTTAAACACTTTTACACCCATATTGTTTATTCCAAGTTTCAATATATATATCATTGCTTGGAATGTTTGGCACCGGGTTTTTCTCTTTCGTGTTGAAGAGAATTTTGGGTTTGATTCTACATCCCACAAAGAAGAAGTTCTGTTTGCTTTGACTTACCCACTTGGAGAAAGGCTCCTTGTCCAGGTGGTGGTGACCGAAAAAGTCCGATCGATGGATTCCGAGGCCGAGGTGGAGCTCCGTGGTTATTCTCTAGGCAAAGATGTGTACAAGAAGAAGCGTCGGGACTTGGACGGAGTCAAGTCGAGTGTTGTAAGTCTTTCGTTTCTTGTACTTGTAAAACCATACTGAGTGAATTTGTGGCTAGGGTCGTCCGAGATTTTTTCCCGTTGTGGATTTTTCCTCGTACATCCCGGCGTAGTGATCTATTTATTTATTTTATCTTTTGCATAATTCACCTAGAATGCATGCTTAGGTAAAAAGATAAAATTAGTTTAAATCACTACTCACTTAATTTGGTGCTAACTAAATTAATTTGGGTAAATATTAATTTAATTCAAGTCATCGTTTATATTGTTCAAATTGGTTTGGCCTATTTTGGTAATATTGAAAATATGACTTAGGCAAATTTCTAAGACTTGGGTTGAATTAATTTGGTTTAAGTGAAATTAAAAATATGTGTTTAATTAATCTAATTTCACTTGGTTTAATTTTAATTTGAAAAGAAATTAAAATTTGGTGTTTGTGTGTATTTATTTGAACCATCTCGCTTTCGCATCTCAAAAAGGAAATTACTTTTTGTAAAATCTAAAATTTAGGGTCCTCGCGTTCCAACAATTGGTATCAGAGCATTTATTGAGAAAACCTCATCAAATTCCAGATCGATCGGGGGCCTAGGGTCGGTCGACCGGCCATTCCTGAACATCCCTCCAACTCGCAGCACTAATATTCTCAATTTTTATCCAAGCCCAACTATGATTCTACTTCCCTAAGTCGAGACCCACCTCCACAAAAAACAAGGCCTGCACTATCAATCTTAAGACTTGTATCAATAGCCAAAGGCCCAAAATCCACATGCGTAGCCAAGTCAAGACCCACCTTCACAACAGTGTTGAATCAAAAACAAACCCCACATGGAAACTTCTCCCAACAAAAACCAATGACAAGCCGAGACCATTGCGTGCCAATATGCCAACAACCCAAGATAAAATCAAACCTCCATTAATGGCCAAAGCTATGAAAACACCAAAGTGGGTACTCCAAAAAGTCTAGAATGCGTTGGGGCAAAGACCCACACGTCATATTTCATCAAAATCCATCCTCAATTTCGGACCCAAGCCCTCAATTTCGGATAAAACCAAAACCCGAGCCAAACCCGAGAATGGGACCAAAATCGGCATTTGATTTTGTTGTAAGAAAAGAGAATAAGGACATGGAAGGAATTAAATAGAATGTTAGTATATAAATATATTATAATAATTGGATTATAATTCTTCTCCGATTAAAGGTTCGTGTTTTCTTCGTTCGGACTCCGATTTGAGCACCGTTTGCGGCCACGCGAAGCTTGGCCCGTGAGCTGCAACTTCCATTAAGGCTTTGGTCACAAATACCAAAGTGAAAATTTATCTAAATGCCCCTGAACGTGCGAACTATGACTGGACTTTATCGGAATGCGACGAAACTTCACACTAAGCACCTTAACACCTACAAAAAAGCTCAATAATACCTAAAATAACATGTCAGCATATAAAATGGAAGTTGTCTGATTAACGAGTATAATTATAGGCATTAAAGTACCCTAGCAAGCTAAAATTCATAAGTTAAAAGGGTATGAAGTGCAATATTCGATACGAATCAGTATCCCTCTTATCTATGGGGTTGGTCCCAACTTGTTTCGACTATTGGTTTATGATGTGAGGAAGAGAGAGACGAGGAGAGTATTGGACCCCGTTCAAGGGGTTGGGTAAGTTTTAGGGGGGGAGAGAGGTCGTCGCACCCCCGACGCGCTTGGTGTGATTCTTGTTGTATTTTTAAGTTGTGTGTTGGAGTTATATAGTGTCTTAGTGCATTTAAAATATTTGCTTGTTTTATTTGTCGCACTTATTATTTTTTCTTCTTTAGATTTTACTCCTTTTGATTGAGGACAATGCAAAAGTTTAATTTGGGGGGTGACAACTGCGTCCTTTAAAAATTTCACAAATTTCAAAATGCCCAAAATTTCAAAAAAAAAATAGAAAATTTCAAAACTTTCTAAAACAATTGAAAATTTTGACAAAGCCAAAAATATTTTCCTTCAAAATAAATAAAAATTAGAATTTAAAAGCTTCGAAAATGTCACGAAATTTTGTCGAAGTCTCAAATTGTAAAACTCATACCCATAAAGCCGAAATTTACCAAAGATGGAAATTGAACGAAAATTGACAATTTTACGAATAAGTGTGGAGATTAATTAATCCGGTGAGATTTTGAGCCTGTAATCTTTCGTGAGTTATTAAATCAATCCGAGTTAAAATTAACTCAAAGTTCAATTTTACTTTAAATTAGTTGTTGAGGATATCAATTCCTTTGTTTTGATCGGTTACGGGAAACGTGTGAGATGTTGTCTTGAAAAATGCACTAAAATATCTCCAAATTATATTATTGTCGAGACGCATATGGTAAAATAATGAGTAATTCAGATAAATGAAGTTAGGTCATCATTTTTTTACTAAAAAATATTAGCCATAAAAAAAAGGTTGTGAAAAATTATCCTTTTGCTTGCCCAATTGAGCCTAATAAAAAATTTCCTTTTCGTTTGTAACCCGAAAAACCAATTGGCCCAGAATTGTGGAAATTGAACATTCATCAATTACGTCCAAAAAGTGAACAAAAAGGGGAAAGAAAAAATAAAAGAAAAAGGCTCAACAAAAATAGCAAGAAAAGAAAAACGTGAAAAATAAAAAAATAGAAAAAGAATAAGAAAATGAGCAAAAGATCGAAAAAGCACTAACGGATATCATTAGAATATTTTCCAATTTCGAATTTCCCAACCATTTCTAATTTTACCTAATACACCTTACAACCCGAAAAAGTCCGATTCGAGTCCGAATTTCGAAATTAGTTATCGCGTGGAGAGCCTAAGATACGAAAAGATAATAAGAGAGATTAATTGGTATGAATAAGAGGCGATGTTCCCCGTTTTCCAATGACCGTAATCTGATGATGAGATATTTTCACCATAAAAATTTCATCTTTCAAATTTGTGTGCGTGACCTTGTGTCCACTATATCATGCATACCAAGACAAAATAAGCCACATTCTGAGTGATTCATTTGTGAGTGCATCCGTGAGAATTTGATTCAAAACAAATTTTCGAAAAAGTAGCGTAATGATCAATCGGTGGAAATGAGCGGTTAAATTCTCGGTTTCACACACACACACTACGACTTGAGACTATTGAACATAAATTTGCGGTGGCTATTTTGGGAATTTAAATTGTACAGTTTTTAGGTATTTTGAGCTTTTCTTCGAGTTGAAAACGAATTTTGTGAGTATATTCACTGCAAACCCTCACGAGACACAACTCGTCCTACTAGGGTAACCTAGGGGTTTAAAACTTGTTAGATATACTAAATGCCATAGCTTACCTGTGAAAGAGGTATTATAGTCCAATGACATCTTTTCTAAGTATTTTGACCGTGCTTTGATTCTTTTACAATGCTCGGGACGATCAAAGTTCTACATTAGGGGGTTTTTTTCTCAAAGAGGGATAGTACCCCCATATATTTTATTTATAAATAATATAGAAACAACCTCTCCATGGATTAAAAACCCAAAACTTGTTATTTCTAGAGGATGGGCCCATCACAGCCTCTCCATTATTTATAAATAAGTTAGGGGGTTTGATTAAGCATAAATTCTTGATATTTATACCCATAACTTAGAGGCTTTTATCATCTTGTGTGATGTAAATTGAGTTGATATATCTCATACCATTTTACTGACATCTTCTATATAGTGCATCGAGTTTCGTGTGCATATCTTACATTTTGCAGGTAATTTATACAAGTGAAGAAACGAGAGAAGTCAAAACCAAGAAAATATGAAAAATCAAAGGGCAAAAGAGTAATTTTACATCCAGAATTTGGATACCGAACCTAGAAGAAGTTGAAGACCTTAAATTCATAAGCGCGTAAAAAGAAACAGCATCCAAATCCAAAACCCAAGTGAAAAGTTATGAAGCTTCAAAGTGGAGAAGAAATCATGGAAGAAAAGATAGAAATTTTTGGGTCCGAACCGATTTGATATCTATGTCAAATTCCGCTTTACTACTAGAAATTCGAACCAGTTCACTCCAATGAAGAAGTAAAATCCGAAGCGATTATGCAATCTGATTTTGTATTTCTTAAAATTAAAGTTGTTCATGGGCCAAACAGTTAACAAAACGTGAGAGGTTATGTTAGAGACACCAAACATTAGAATTAAGTTTTTACATGGTTTTTGAGAGATTCTTGGAGGCAAAAACCCTAGGTTTATCATTCTTCAACAAGTTTTCATGTTTAGACATTGAATTCATGGGTTTACATCAATACAAGTATAGTTCCTCCATTACTTTCAATTTCTCTCATCTTTTTGGTTTATAAGCATTTATTTCTTAGTTAAAAGTTTATTTTACATGTTTGATCACACTTTTAGCGTAAGAATGATTTCATGCAACGTAAATTTCATGTTTAGTCGTATTTACCCCATGTGCGGCTAAGTTTTTAGTGGGTTGGGGTACATCAACCCAACCTAGGTGACACATATGGATTTAAAAGTGAATAAAAAGTAATCCCTCATTCAAAGGTTTGAACTTTATCAAGATAAAGGTTGTAGGTCTTTTAATTCAGTTTTCCCTAGGAAATCGAAATGTTTAAGACTGCAATTGGCATTTTGACAACTTCTCATCCTCGTAAAATATAATTTTTAATTTGATATTATGCGGCATTAAATCCTCATATGTTGAATGCTTAGAGAGTATTTGTTGTCTCTTTGAATGAAGAATTAACTTTTTGAAGCTTTTATGTTTTCTGTAAACATCGACGGTTGGGGGGAGTGTACCCTAACTTCATTTTCTCTCATATAGTTAAAGTTTAAATTAGTTCATCTTGCATGCATAGTTAGTTATTAATTTAATTCATGTTTCATTAGTTGATAGGTATAATCACAAATAATCGTCTCTTCTAAGTCATTCGTAGGGTTAAGCGTCTTTTATATTCGTCTTCACGTCTTATGTCCTATTCCCGGAGTTCGATACCCGTTTATCGAATTATTAATTGAGCAACCGACTTACATTGGAGTCGATATAAGTACGCACTGGAAACACTTTTAAAGTCGCGTTATAATGGTTATTTGTGCTTCATAATCAACCACTTCCAGTTTCTCGTATTCAAACGAGATATGTATTCTCTGGTGGTTTCTCCTACTCGCTGCCTAACTTTTAGGAGAAGAGATACTCTCTTAATTGGATTAGCCCCAAAATATAAATGTTGATGAACAGCTCGACAAGTTAATTAAAATTGGAAATTTGTCCTCGGGGCAAGTTGTTGTACCATATCTGGGTTGAACCGGTAATGGTGCTCGAAAATTATCTACATCTCATTTTATCAGGAACAGAATATATATCAGTGGCTACCTGATATTGATCAATGTGAAAAATGGGGTCGGTCTTACCATCATAGTTAGGGTAACCACTGGTGTCTTAAACTTAGACGGGATAGGAAAATCGACAATTGCTTGGATGAAAGGAGACCCTTTGACAAATTTGTGTTGTAATGGATTCTTCGCCTTGGCCATATCCCCCAACCGATATTCTAATCATTTAATTGACCCTTTCTATGAAGGATTTTTATCTCTAGACCTATTAGAGGTAGTTAGGCCATCCCTTCCATGCATTTTTACTGAGCTCTCTTCTTAGGAAGTCTGATCGACACACACGGATCCTCGGGAACTTATTCTAGATCTAACTGATCTTTCATGATGTTCGGTATGATGTTCTCTTGATCAGGATGGTTCTTATTGATGTCCTCTATTTACTCGAGGTCCTAGACGATCAAAGGCTAATGCTCTGCTTAATCGTGACAATACACTTGGACGTTCAGGAGTAAGAGATAGACCATCGTAGTAATCTATTGATCTGATTTAAGAACTAGCCCCTGGGCGATAGGACCTATCATGTGAGGTCCTGGAATAACTATTTGATTCCTCCTAGGAGGAGGAGGAGGGGGCATTTCTCTTTTTAAAGACATATTATTAGTATGTCGAGATGGCCCAGTTGGCTTAGCCTGCAAGGATTGAGCTAATTGTCTCATAGTCTCCTGCATTGCTTCTTGCCCTTTGGTAAGGTTTATTAGGACTCCATTTTGATCTATTGTGCCAGGATGGGCATTTTCTTTAACAGCATTATTACTTTCAGGAATGTCATTTATCTTGTGGAATCTTTCACGCAAATCATATGAATGTGTTTGGTAGAGAACGATAACAGAAAAACATTCCCACAGATGGCGCCAATCTGTTGATGTCTTAAATTTGTAGTGATTTATATGATGCTAATTTTATAATCATAAATAAAGTAATGAGAAAAAAATAAATGAGACACGAGAATTTTTATATGGTTCAGCTACAAGAAAAGTCTACATCCACTATGATTGTATTGTTGTTGATTATTAAAGAAAACTAGGTATTCTTATTAGAAGAATAACCTTATACTTTTCTCTCTTGCCTTTTCTGAAAGGAATATGTTATATTAATAGTGACCTGGAGATCAAGGGTTGGAATGCCTTTATGCATTTAAGTATTTACACCCATGCATGATGAATGTGACTGTTAAGAGTACTGTGCATGTTTAGAATGACTCTTGGATGCCTTTCATGCTATGACTGTTTATCTATAATGACGGTTTGTATTCTTTAAGTTGGTCAGCTCGCTAGCCAATCAACTCTCTTCTGAGACAACCAAATGATTGATGACTATGACCATTGCCACATAAATGGATAGTTGTCCATTTTAATTGGTCCATGTAGATGAATAATTTTTTGTATCAACAATATATATGTTTATTTATGATTGACTTCATGTGAACATACCTACTCTAATATGCTATCGTTGGAGGTTGTGCGTAATGGGTTGCCCACCTTGGCTTTGACGAGTAGGCGTTGGATTGTTCTCCAGGTTATAGTACTATTACACGACCACTATCCATGTGTGAGGATGGCTGAGATTCGATTCTTGCTGGGGTAATATGGTATAGTTATCGTGAGTGAAATTATTCATAATTTAATGGGATCTAGACAGTAATTAAAGGAAAAGCATGCAAATATCACATACACAACACACAAATATACGTGGTTCGGCAACTTGCCTACGTCCATGGAGTGGTCACTGTATTTTTATTAGTTTCTCTCAAGTATCAAAATTACATCCCCTTGGGGTGTGGGATGTATTTATAGTTGTATAAAACAACAGTGGTTAAATTGATCAAGTAACTCCCTTGGCTTGAGATTGGACCGTATGGTGATTCTCTGAATATCTCATCCACGATTTTGGGTAACCTGTGTGAGCCGATTTAAATACTAACGATTTTGTAATTATCCCAAATTTAAGTGCTTTTGTATTGGTCTTTATTATTAAAGTTGGGCCATGCGTGCCCCTAGCACTGCTAGACTTAGTATGACAGACCCAGATTGGGACTAATTGTGGTTTGTTCCCTACAATTGCCCCTAAAATTCTTGGTCAAAAGTGTTGGACCAGAGGATTTTATTATTATCAAAGGCCCACTCGTTCTAATCCATTTTCAATGAACTTAAATCAATATGTTAAACTTGTAAATAACCTGTAGTTGTAAGGGCACACTCGTCCAATAAAAAAGTGAAGCACGAAATATCTCTTTGATTCCTGCACCTTATGATTATACATGCCCTTTCAAACTGTGTGTTGCTTCTACACTTGGCACCAAATCATCATCTATGCTCCTAATCTTCTGCTAACAAAAGACTCCAGCGCTCTTCATTTGACTTCATTCGCTTTTGTACGTCTCTATCATCATCTTCAATATCTATTATTTTAGAAGTTTCCTTCTTTTCCCCCTTTGCTTTCTTCAGTTATAGTAGTTTGTCCTTCTGAAAATATTGAACACTCTTCACGATAAAAGTATAGATGAATTTAGGAAGACTTATTCCATTCCCTCCTAGGTCACAATCGACTGTGCCCCCATGCCAAGAGATGTTACGTCCATTAATGGGGGACACTGGATTCACACCCTTGTTGTGGTCCAAAGGGGATTGACTTTTCCACCAAATCTTCTTTTCTTATAATTTTTTGAGTTCTTCAGGGTGGTCCCAGCTCAATATGCCCCCAATACTTGGCGTGTTGTCAATGGAGTGAACAGGATAAATAAGCTTTACGGAACCAACCTTGGTATCCCATATATTAAGTATTACTACACCTAGTCTCATACCACAGATGGCCTTCTTTATTTGAAGGCAAGGAAGGCCAACAAGGTGTTGGTTATTAACCTCCCCGGTTTCAATAACGGATATTGGTATCAGGGATTTATTGCCAAAAATTAGCAACATACACCGTTCCCTCAAGGAAAAGAATACATAGGGTTTTTTTCCCATACTTGGGGGTGATATAGGTTAATGCTCGATCCTTATTTTCTTATATTTTTTTATCATTTTGTTGTATTATTGTTAATAATGACTTTTGTTGTTCCTTTAAGAAGCTCTCATAAAGAACTAGGAGCCGTCCATCAATGGCATTAACGTTGTTGATTTATTAAAAGCTTGGAGAGTGAAATAGTATATCCCTGATGGCGAACACCCACGATCGGCCTCTCTTCTTTTGGAGTACACTAGCACTACCAGTAACTCCATTGTTCCCCTGGTAGTTGACATTCTTTATATGTCCATTTATAACGAGGAAGTCTCATCCTCCTTCGAGTCCCTTGACATCAACTCCGTTCTTTCATACGATGAGGATTCCATGGATCCTCCTAGGAATAGGGTTCTCTTACTTTGCGATGATGATGATATTCCCCTTTTTCCCAAGGCTAAGTCCCAGAAGAAGACTAAAACTGAATCCTCCAGAGATGATGATCGAGGTCTAGTCACCAAGGAGAAGAAAAGGAGGAGGAAAAGGAAAAAAAGAAAGGCCCTTCAGACCCTCCTTTTTCTAAGGGAATAGATGTCCTTCTCCCTCTCTCCAAGACCTCCCTGGCCTAGTTTGTGGCTCAAAATCCCTCATTGGCCCATAACCTACTGAGGGGGCAGTGCTTGCTGCTGATCGCAAGCAGCTGAGGATGCTGGGACCTGACTAGCTTTCTGTTCGTGCTTCCCAAAATATGTCATTAGTGAGGATTTTCTTTTGCTTTATTTCTGCTTTTGGTCGGCAAAATTATTATTTGTGAACATATCTGATACTTGTCTGTTTTGTAATTTGTGGCAGAGTTTACCATCCTCTTTGATGGTCGTGCAGACCTGTCCAAAATTAATAATGAGTTGAGTGTGGTCCTTAAGAAGTCTCCGAAGGCCATGATCAGGCCCAGGAGGTCTACGATCGAGTGAATAATGCCACTATCGAGGCTATGGCCTCTCTGAAAATCAATAATTGTACGTTGAAGGTTAAGAATGCTCGACTGACGACAGAAAATTCATGATTAGTCACTGAGGTTGCCGAGTTCCCTACGACCAAGGACGCCGACTTCGAACAAGGCTAGGACAGGGCCTATGCTAATTCTAGGATCCATATATAGGGATGGAAATTTAACCCGACCTGTAGGGGTCCCGCCCCACCCCGCCCCTAATAGGGTAGGTTTTAAAACCCGATTAATGAATTAGGAGTGGGTATAGGTTTTAAAAAAAATGTTTATTAAATGGGGCGGGTTAGGAGTCAAGCTAAACAAAACTGCCCTACCCCGCCCCGCCCCGTTTAACTTAAACCTACATAATTACCTTTATTTGTATGTTAATTACAATTAAACCATATATACACACGCACGCACTAAAAAACCCTTTTCATATGTATGTTAATTTTGCAAAAGATCTATGTGGAAACATGGATTGATAATTTGGGGACTGTCTCACGTATTAAAATACAAACCATTGTAGACCTCTAAGACTATAATATAATAATTTTAATTTTACTATTTTTAAAATTAACCCAACCCGTAGGAGCCCTGACCCGCCCCATTTATTAAATGGGTCAGGTTAGGGTTTTGGAAAACCCACCCCAAACCCGCCCCTTGCCATCCCTATCCATATAGCCTACGCTCGAAAGGCTACCTTTAAGATGGACTGAGATCAAGCCCTGTGAAAAGCTGGAGTTCCCATTGAATTCGTGTTGTTCGGCAAGCATCACCCTAGTTCTCCTCCAAATGTTGACAAGGAGCCTTCCCCAAGCAACCCTGTCGAGCATGCCAATGAGATAGCAATGAAGGGGAAGGAAGCTGAGGTCGAAGCGTAGGTGAAATAATGAGGCCTTTTGTTTCTAGGGTTCTTAGCTTGTACTTTGTATTATCCCATATTTTTTATTAGACTGTAAGGGCTCAACCAATTCTATTTATGAATTAATAAAGAAGTTATTCCCTTAAATTGATCATTTGTACTATTCAGAATGTCTTTGCTAAATTATTGTTTGCTTTGTCTTCGTTTTCATTGTTGCATGTTGTTGAGGAGATTCCCTCTTTTTCCAGTAATTTTGATAATTTTCTAAGACGAGATGCAAGCAAACAAGCTTGTCGAGCATTTTTTACTGCTTGCAAAGCCCTAAAGAAAAGGACTGAAGCTTACAAGGACAAGTCCACCTTGGTCACCAAATTGAAGGACGACCTAAAGGACTTAGAATATATGTGTACCTCCATATAAAAGGAGATAACTGACTTGAGGGTCCAACTTGTAGAAGCCAAGGACGTGGGGGAGGTCGGTACCCTAGTCCAATTAAAAAATAATAATCTGAAGAAGAGACTTGTTGAGGTCAAGAAGAGAATCCAGAGGAGCAACGTCATGATTATGGGTCTTAGTCATAATGTGAGGAAGCTCTGATACTTATTCAGAATAGGCCCTCGAGCAGCCTGGGCAGCCGGTTATGATGAGGGATGGCAAGTTGTCCCTGTGAGGTTACAGGAAGCTCAGGATGTTGCCAACAAGCATGGATGGATAAATACCCTCAAGATTGTCAAAAAACCCAAAGATTCTTAAATCTGGTACAAGTACCACATTGAGTGTCCAGCATACCGACGACCTCCCTTTGGGTGAGATGAACATGGGTCCCTTTGGATGCCATTCCCCCTCAGCTTGTTAAGAGCTAATTGGAAGGTCATGATAGCGATGACGAATACCAACCTGATCCTAATGATAGTCAGAGAAATTTGATCAAAATTTTTTTGGCTAATCAGCAATAAATTGTTATAATAATTTTTGTGCTTTTTATAATTATTGTGTAATTGGCATCTTTTGTAATCGGGTATTTGTCGAAGCATTAAGTTAATACCAATTTTTTTTTTATTTTTCCATTTCTGTATGCCAAGCATATGTTATATCTGTCTACCTTGCTTTTTAGGTCGTGTCATCACACACCCTTAGGATTAGAGGAGACAATCCCAAAAATGCACCTGGTCTATTGTTAGTTCACCTGTTCACAATTTTATCTAAAAAAACAAAGTTGGTTTACTACCTAGGGATCCCCCTTAGGGCTTTATCTTGCATGGTCAAGTCGTGAGGTTGCCTGTGTTTATCATGACAAGGACCTGAGGACTTTAATTTTAATTGTAATAAGCCAAATTGCCATTGTAATTAAGTTAAAGTCTGATCGGCATTTTCAAATATTAATTCCAATTTTGAGCCTGTTACTTTAGAAACAGTGTACATTAGTTGAATAACTAAGAGATTGAGCGAATGGAAGAAAGGCCTTTATTCATAACTGAAATAAGAAACTGCGAGCAACATGAGTTTTGAAATAAAAGTTTGTAAAAACTAAGTGCTGAAAGATAAAACTAAATATAGAAAATCTTAAGGTTGGTCGAATTCCATGCTCTTGGTATCTCCTTGCCCTCCATTATTTCTAAGTGATAGGCTCCCTGTATATCATCTTTGATTACTTTGAATGGTACCTCCTAGTTAGGTCCTATCTTGCCATCTGATAGTTTTACGGTGCTATCGAGAACCTTTCAGAGGAGGTAATCCACCACTTAGAATTTCTTAGGATTGACCCCTTTGTTATATTACTTTTCTAATTATTATTGGAATGAGGCCAGCTTGATCATGGATTGATCTCTTCATTTGTCAACTAAGTCAAGTTCAGTGCGAAGGGCATCGTCGTTTAGTCCTTGGTCGGCAACCTTCGTTCTCATAGGTCAGGAGGCCAGCTTCAAGTGGAATAACATATTCCATTCCGTATGTGGGGTCGAAGGGCATTTCCTCAATTAACCTCATTGACGTAGTGTGATATGCCTAGAGGACATGAGGAAGTCCGTTTACCCAAGCGCCTTTTTCCATTTTCGGCCTCTTCTTTAGGCCATCGAGCATTGTTTTGTTGGAGGCCTCTACATGGCCGTTGCTTTAGGGATACGCCACTAAACTAAAGTGGTGATTGCCTCCATACTCATTGTAGAAATCTTGAAAAGGTACAATTTCAAATTGCGTTCCATTATCAGTAATGATGGCCCTAAGTACCCCAAAGTGAGTTATGATGTTCCTTTATATGAATCTTATCATGTCTGCTTCTCTGATGTTCGCCAATGGTTCTGCCTCAATCCATTTGGTGAAATAGTCTGTGATAACTAGTAAGTATTTGTGATTTCCTGGAATAGTAGGTAATGGTCCCAGGATGTCCAACCCCAATATATAAATGGTCGTGGACTGGTCAAAGGGTTCAGGTCGTTGGCTAGTTGATGGACTATGGGAGAGAATTTTTGCCAGTTTTTGCACTTCTGAACATAAACACTTATGTATTTCTACATATACGGCCACTAGTGGCCTTCATTGATTATTATGAATGCTAGGAACCATCCTCTTACTTGGCTTTCATAAATCCCATTGCGAAGTTCATAAAGAACTTCCTCAACGTCCTTTGGGCGTACGCACTGGAGGTAGCCGCCTGTGAAAGATCATTTGTAAATTTTGCCCCCAGGGTCCAGGTAGAAACAAGAACCTTTTACTCTAACTCAGTAGGCTAATTTCTTATCTTTCGGTAGTGTCACATTCAGTAAGTATGCGATGATTGGATCCACCCAGTTGGGACCCTCTTCAATGGAGAGAATACGCTCGGGGGCCATATGCTCGTAGATCATCGTCTTGTCAATACTGGGCTTGGAGAGCAATTTTACTTCGATTATTCTCCTGATATCAGAGTCCACTATGGATCTTAGTTCTCCTAAGGAGTCAGCATAACTATTGTGCCCCGAGGGAACTGTTGAACGTGGACTTCCATAAATTTTATAATTATCTCACTCACCATTGTGAGGTAGGCTGACATCCTATCATCCTTGCCATAGAAGTTACCATTGGACACCAGTTTGGAGTAACAATAAACATTATGCTGACTTGCCCTCAATAAATGGTCCGTTTGTAGGCCAGCTATGAGCTCTTAGTACTCAGCCACATTGTTGGAGGATTTAAAGCCCAATCTGATCCCCTACTTGATCATTATGTCTTTTGGAGTTACAAGGATAAATCTTTACCCTCTCTTTTAAAATTGGAGGCACCATCAACATATAATTTCCAGCTTTCAGCCTAAACCTGCTAATGCACCTTTGATTAATTGGCCAACTCTTAGTCCGTACGACCATATCTTGTGAATTCTGTAGTGCCCTTTGATTGTTGTCCTTGGTTGAAAGTGAATGTCAAACCTCTCAAGTTCAATCTACCAGTTTGACATTTGTCTAAAAAGTTTGGCTTTGCGAATGATATCTATGAGGGTGATGAGGTAATAACAGTGATGGATTAGGCCCCGAAATAATGTTCAAGCTTTCGAGAAGCGATCACCAATGCATAAGCCAGTTTTCCAATGGCAAGTAGCATTACTCGGTGTCCAGGAGTGTTTTACTGGCATAGTAAATAGGAAATCTCGTAAACCAAGGTCGAGTTAACTACGTGAATAGAGACTGCAAGGTACAAGGGGTCCCCTTGATCGGGAATCGCAAGTAATTGAGGCTTGTGCTACGTCACGAATATAGCATACTCAGGCCCGTTATTTTTATGCATTCTAACACTTCTTGTGTTCTTTCTATAATTTTAAGGGCAATTTATCCAATTCACACTTTATCTCCTGCTCGCGGGATTCCATAAAAACATAGTTCGATGAGTTATCTTCGTGTGTCAGTGAACGGTACGTCATTTTGAGTTCGAATGATGGAGTTATGGTCATTTCCATTAAGCACTTTTTCCTTCCTTTTTATGACCAAGAGCTTCTCAAAATAGGGGACCGGTGGACTAGCCTTGGGACCCTGGTCGATCGGTGATCGTAGATATATCCACACGTGAGACCAGTGCCCAGACCTGCTCGATCGAATCGATTCGATCGAATTCTGAATCGATTCAGCTTTGTTCAGCTTCAAAGATTCCCCTTTTCCTTTCGGCCATGTATTACCTGTTTTCTTTTATTACAAATTTACCATTTGGGGTTTGGTATATATATGTTTTCCTCCTCATTTTGTAAAATGATCTTTTATTTATCCATTTTTCCTTGGTTTCTTTGTTAGGTCGTGGCTAGGGTTTGGAGGATCTTTGGGGTGTGCCATGTCTCCCTCCTAGGGTTTACCCATATAGGTTGTGTAAGAGCACTATTCATCATCTTCTTCCTCTATCCAAGCTTCCATTGTTTATTTATTGCTTTGTTATTTATTTACTTTCTTTGTAACTTAGGTTTATTGCTTTATTTATTCATTTCCTCACTTTCTTGAATTTAATTTATGTTTTTCATTATGTTGAATAGCTAATTTAGTTTATGTTGAGATTGATTGAACTCACCTTGGGTTGATTTGGTTATTTTGCTTTGGTGATGGAGTTTATGAGTTTATTTCAATTGGGTTGTTCTTGATTTTATGCCTAGGAGATTTAATGGGATATATCATATATGCTCTATATTTACGACCTTGTGTGCGGGGAATTTATTTGCGCCAAAATCATAGTAGGCTTTTATGACAATTTAGGGGGTTGACAAATCTAGATTTAATTAACTATTGATATGAGATTCAATCTTGATAAACTTGTAGTCCCATGTAACCATTTATACTAATTAATCCGAGGTGAGGGACATTAGTCTTAATCTATAGTTTTTATTCCTTTTGTTAATCGTAGTTTAAATACACATGCCTAGATTATCTTTTCTTTTTGTTATCCGATATCTTTTACACTTTTATTCCTAATGTATTAAATCAATATAATTCTAACAACTAGTGTTTGTGGATTTCGATACTCGTAGTTGTACTCCCTTAAAATAGTGTAGTCAGTCTAGGCTTTTGTGTTGAGGTGGTGAAACGAATTCAACATCTGGCATACTGACATTGTGCTACTTTTCACCCTTGATCAAAATGGTGTTGTTACGGAGGACTTGTTTGTTTTAGAATTTAGGTTATTTTGTATTTTGTAGTATTTTATTTCTATTTTTATTCTTTGTAAACTATTTTTATAGGACTTCTACATTTGAGCGCCAAGTTATGGAATACTCACAAGCCCAAAAAATTAAAACATCTAAAATGTCTTTGGGTGAGTATTACCAAAGTCAAGTTATGGATTACGTGAATTTTGAGAATGATTATTCCAATTTTGGGGATCAAAATCCTTATGATAAGAATGTTGAAACGATTTGTAATAGCTTTCAAAATTCTTATGATAATGATTTTGATAGTTGTTCCGAGGATAGTTTCCAAACTTTTCATTTTGAAGAATCCACGCTGCCACCTATGGCATTACGTGTGGGCCTGCGCATGCTTGAAAATGAGAAACTTGAAAACCATTATCGGGAAGAAATTTATTATTGGGAGCAATAGTTGGATGCATTATTTGAATCCAGCGAAGATTTTTCTTCCGTGACTTATAAAGTTGAGGAATATTTTGAACCAAATGAGGGTTTTTTGCCTACTTTGGAACAAACCATTCTTCACTTGACCCATGGTATAATAGAGAATGAAAATGTGGAAGATATGTACATAGTATCCATTTGCAATGAAATGATTTCTCCTTTGGTCGCCAAAGAAGAATGTTTCAGTGAAAATGATCTAATTTCCCTTGAAACTCAATCTTCAAGTGATGATGACTCATCTCTTGAATTTTATTTATTTCCTCCCCATATTTATTCTATATTGTCGAACCGATACAAGTATCCAATGAATTGGTTCCAAACATTAAAACATTTAACCCTTTCACTAATGAGGATTACTTGCTTAAGTTGCTTTCCATGAAGGCAATTTGCCTCCATATGCGCCACCTCCCATCTAATTGCAAAACCTTTGGGAGGAAATTCTATTTTTTTGGTATCCCACATGTATTTGTCACCCATTCAATCAAAATCCCCCATCACCCCCCACCTCACAAAAAAAATTAATTGATGATCGTTCATTTCTTCCGCCTTACACATACCTTCCATTATTTGAACAGAATTCCTATTTTTTGGAAGGTATACATGAAAAGAAGGGTCCTCCATTGATCCTTCAAAGTCAAATTGTATTTTGGGTGGACCCTCAAAAATTTCAACTTCTAGTGTATAGATAGTTAGAATTTAAAATTGTAGGTTGTAAATAGTTAGGTTTTTTTATTTTTCTTCATTCTTACTTATTATTTAGCGTTATTAGTTAAGTTTTTGTTATTGGTTTTTTGTTATGCTTGGTTCTAACGTGTTTTGTAGAATCATTGGACTTGTACTTTCCCGAGATAGCTCTATTTTGAGTAATATCGCTACTTTCCTTTCTTTAGCTTGGTTCTTAATTCACATTAAGGACAATGTTAGGTTTTAGTTAAGGGGTGGGATATTCTATCAATTGTTTTTCTTAGTCCAATATTTGATCATATGTGTTTCCCAAGCATGCTTTTCTTGTAAAAATTAAAATTTTCAAAAAGATTTTCTTTCCTTTTTTCTCCATTGTTGAGCATTTTGCCTTTGTTTTCGATGATAAATTTAATAATTACCCGATCCAATAGACATTTCAATGATGCATGTTCTGGATTTTAAAAGTTAGTTGACTTTAGTCCTCAGTTATTGATATTATGAATAACTTCATGAATTAAACTTTAATCCCATGAGCACATGTGGTTTTCTTGTTTAATTGATTTGGTTTAAGATTTCTATAACTCGGTAATCTTTTATTGCATTGTATTTACTTACACCTAGTGAGCTTTGTGATTTTCTTCGTTTATGAGTGTTATATCTCTTTCCTTCTTGAAAACATTACAGTCATTGGTAATCTCACTTTTCTTTTAATGATCGTCCATTGTTTGAGTTCATATATGTAATGTGTTATTTGAGCATGATTTTCAAAGTTTGTTTTGACTCGAGAATTGCGTAAACTTTAGGAAATGATGGTAGGCCCTATTTGTTATATCACCCATATTGACCTTGACCTCACCTTAAATGTTTTCCCTCGTCAACCCCTTTGAGCCTAAATATAGCCTTTCGTTTCATAACCCAAAATCCCATAACCGACTCCACATTGGAGTTATAAACCATATATTTCACCTTCCATACCTTTGTTTGAAATGATACTTGGGATTGAATGATGTTCGTGTTACGTGGTTACAATCAAGCATGTGAGAGTGTGAAAGAAAAGAAAAAGTGAATAAAAAGAGAAAAAGAGAAAAAAGGAAAAAGAAAACAACACAAAAGAAAAAGTGAAAAAAAGAAGAAAAGAAAATAAAAAGAAAGAGAAAGTTTCACTTATGTGCATATTGTTCAATAAACCTTGTCACTCTCCTATTTTATATGTAATGCTTGTTATGGAATCTTTTTCCAATTTTGAAATTGCCCACAATTTTCGTCATCCTGAGTTTTCATCTCCAAACACCTTTGAATACGTATTTAATTCCCTTATTTTCATATCCTTAACCCTAACCCTGCATTACAAGGCTATAAAATTCCAATGTGATCCTAGGGTGAATTCAATTCAAAAGTTTAAATAGTTTTGATAATCTGTGAAAATACATTTTGCCTCCTTTAATGATGGTATTTTTCATTGGGATTACATATTTTTCATTATATATATATATATATATATATATATAGCGTTCTTCTTTCGAGACGTGTGCGACCTAGTTTCCATTTACATTTACTCTTTATGCTCGCATGTCCCGTATATTACTCCCATTTAATAGTGATTTCATTTGTTATGTGTAATAACCGGTGAGGATTGACATATATGCATGTTTTAACGCTTATCCAATTTATTTAAGTTTTTTCCATACATACTTTGCGTGTGCTTTCTTTTACTCCCACTTTTAAGGTTTCAAATCTATGGGATTATGTAGGAGGGTAGTGTAACTGGGGTCTATGAAAAAATGGATCTTGTGAGGCGTGACTTGCCTTCAACAGATATTAAAGGAGTAATCTGTTGTAAAGATTTTATGGTGTAGCATTCAAAAATAATAATAGCAGATATTTAATCTTCATGAAAGAACCTTTGAAAGCTTTGGAGAAGAGTGTGAGAGAATAAGTACTCCAAAATAAGATAGAGAGGATAGCAGGGTGAAAAAGCATCAATTGCGTGTGTAAAAATGAATGTTATGGACTCTGACATTTATGATATAAATCTAGTGTAAGATAATATGACTATGAAGCTAAAACTTCAAGTTTCAATGGCTTTTTTCTTGAGACTAAGAGTCTCCATTTATGCAGAGTATTCTTCCCTTCTTTTCACATTATCCCTCATATGAGGGATAAGCCTTATATTTATAATAGGTGTGGGTGAATTAGGGTTTCACCAAAATGTGACATGTGCCATCATTAAAATAATATAAATGAACTTGTCTTTATCATTTAAGTAATATAATGAAAGTTGTGGGACATAAAATGACGTAGCCAATGACAAACTATGCGCTTGACCCAAAATAGTTAATTTATAAAATGTACACGTGTCAAGTCCCTTTTTCTGTAGGACTAAAATAAATAAGTAAATATTAAACTGTCATTTAAAAATAATATTTATTTGGATTGCATGGCATTTATGCGGTGAATATAGTTTGTCAAGAGGTCGTGAGCCTCCTCGACTGACCGTTAATTTAATTATGAATTCTTGAGGGATATGAACCCTCTCGAATGACTATAAATAAAATATGTTGTTTGAGGGGCGTGAAGCCTCCTCGAGTGACTATTTATGAACATGACTTGTCCAGGGGCCTTGACCCCCTAGACTAACTATAATGTAAATGACCTCTCCAGTGACCTTAAGGTCTCACGAGGGTAGTGTGACTTTCTCGAGTAGCCGCGAGTTACTCGAGACTTTTGGTGATTTTCTTTCATATATTAGAATGATTGATCATTTTACCTCACTCAACGAACCTTACTCTCCAACCTCCAAGCCAAAACCCTCAAAGATCCCACAGGCTACTTTGGGGGGCTCCTAAGCCCCTCGAGCCCTGCTAACTCGAACCACTGACTGGACCAAAGTACCGTTCTTGATAACCTGTAATATAAATTACCATTAGTACTAAATAAATACATAATTAATATAAATTGTAATTAGTACTAAGAAGATTTGGGACCCCTCTATATTACCCCCTCGTACAAAAGTCTCTTGATTTACGAGAGAGTTGTGTGTGCATAATTCAATTATTATGAAAGTTTTCATACCGTTTACTCTTGTTGGGAATAACAACCTCAATATGCATGCACTTTCATCTTTACGCTAGGGGGTCAAGGCCCACGTGTGGGGTCAACCCCCACATGTGCCATATGTTTCTTTAGGGACAAACTCACAACTTATATTTTGTATTTTGTGGACCCCTCTACATTAGCCCCCTCGTCCAGAAGTGTTTTGTAGTGTCGAGAGACTTGTCCACAAAATATAAACTATTTTATCATTAGCATAATCAAAATTTTACTATTTGTTCACTTGCACGAGGACTTCTCAACGTTAGCCCCCTTGTGCAAAATACATGTGCATAAATCAATTTAAAAGTTAGTCAGTAAAAGTCATTCTAGGGGTTAGCACTACCCTTTTTGTTTATCACATTATTTCCGCTCCCCCCCCCCCCCCTTTTTTTCTTGTCCCATATACCATGGGTCAATCTGCCCTCGAAACCTTATACAAAAAAATTTGCGAGTAAATATTGATATATTTTTTTACTTTTCCCTTTGGCTGTGACTATCTGCTAGCCAAACTTTTGCATGTAAAATATTTAAGAGTAAATATTATACTATTGACTATCCCATATACCGTGGTCTTATCTGTTCACAAAGCATTTTGCAATTAAGTGTTGATGCACTCTTGTTGCTTTTCCCTTATACTGTGGGATTAATCAGTTCGCAAGACATTGTGTTTTGTAAATTGTATATATAATATGATATATTTTTCCTTGTATTGTGGGAACAAGTTGATATGCTCATTATGTTTCGTTGTTGAGAAAAAATATTATACCTATGCAAGTATATCCCCTCCAAATATTCTCAGCGGATATCAACTTATAAGTAAAGAAAATGAATTTCATTTCATGGTTTGGAAATTTTAAAGTTTCCTTGCTTGTTGTATTTTGATGTTTGGACATTGACCTGAAAGTATGTCTCCTTAAAATTTAATGACCAGACAAAGTAATTTTTCCATAGGCTTATGTCTTGAGTACTCGAATATTTATGGATTCCCCAGTACAGTATTAACTAAAAGCCTAGCTTGTGTTTTGAATTTCAATACTGCCTTGTATTACTAAACCTTTTTATCGGGTCGAAGCTAATGCTAAAGTTTATATCCTCGTTACTTATGCTCTTGTGGACTCCTAGATACATCACATACTATCACTCGTACTTTGTGTTTTAAATTTGGTCGCATTTCTCAACCCGTTTCCTTCGTTTTATTTGAAGCGAATGCTAAAACTTTTGTCGAGGGTACTCGCATGTCTTTGGAGTCCCTAGTATAATATTTACTTGCACTTATACAGCATTTCGCACACATAGTTTGTAAATTTTTGTTTATGTGATCAACTGGTTTCTATGTTTTCACTTTACCAATATATTGAATTCGACTGCTCCTTCTCGTGTGGAGCCTCGAGCACTAGATTTTTATATCTTTTTGTTCTTTTTCTTATACTGTGTATATATTTGCTCGGCTTCTCAACCTATTTCTTTATTTTCAGGTGATCCCAATGAGTGCTCCTACACCTGTGGAGCCGAAACTTTCATACCTTTTTATATCTTAATATTTATACTTGGCACTTGCTTGTCTGCATAACCTAGTTCTTTATTTTCAGGTTAATATTACGAGTGCTCAAGTGCCCTCAGAATCTTAGGGACTAAACGATCATACCTTTTTATTCATTCTTAGCGTTTGCTCATCTGCTAAACTCATTCATTTTTTCAGGTTAAGATTAAGAGTGAGTCGGTGCCCTTCAATCTTAGGTACTAAGCAGTCATACCTTTTTACTCATTTTTGGCATTTGCTCGTCTACTTAACATGTTTCTTTATTTTCAAGTTAATACTGTGAGCATTCAGATGCCCGTAGAGCCTGAGGTACTAAATTGTCGAACCTTTTATTTTTACTTGGCACTTGCTTGTTTGCACAACCTAATTCCTTATTTTTAGGTTAATACTATGAGCGTTCCTATGCCCTTGGAGCCTGAGGTACTAAACTGTCGTACCTTTTATTTATACTTGGCACTTTCTCGTTTGCATAACCTATGTCTTTGTTTGTAGGTTAATACTATGAGCACTCCTATACCCTTAGAGCCTTATGTACCAAACTGTCGCACCTTTTTATTTATTCTTATCATTTCCTTGTCTACTTAACCTATTTCTTTATTTTGAGGTTAATATTGTGAGCACTCTGATGCCCTTGGTGCCTTAGATACTAACAGTCGTACCTTTTATTTATTCTTTGCATTTGCTCGTCTACTTAACCTGTTTCTTTGTTTTCAGGTAAATACTATGAGCACTCCTTTGCCTTTAGAGCCTGAGGTGCTAAACTGTCGTACCTTTTATTTATTCTTGGCATTTTCTCGTTTACTGAACCTGTTTCTTTGTTTTCGGGTTAATGCTATGAGCACTCCGGTGCCCATGGAGCCTTAGGTACTAAATTGTTATACCTTTTTATTTATTCTTGGCATTCTCTCATCTACCTAACCTGTTTCTTTGTTTTCAGGTTAATACTATGAGTACTCTAGTTCCCTTGGAGTCTTAGGTACTAAACTATAGTACCTTTTTATTTATTCTTAGCATTTACTCGTCTACTTAACCTTTTTCTTTATTTCAGGTTAATGTTGTGAGCGCTCTGATGCCCCCTAGAGCCTTAGGTACTAAATTGTCATACCTTTTTATATACTTCTATTTATACTTTCTGTGTTCTAACACCTGTTGTCCTATTTTATTAGGTGGAGAAATACTAGCATGTAAAATGCACGAGGAGGTACCACGGCCTATATAAAATAAGTTAACATTCCATAAGCATTAATCTTACTAAGAAAGTATAGTTAATACCTCGTACTTTTTATTGCTAGATTTTATCTTTCAATCTGAATAAGAATGCTCATGAATCATGTTGGAGTTGAGCATACTTCAATGAAGTCAATATGAAATTTGAACTTTTTTTTATCAATGACTCATATATCTTCTTGCTAGCCCCGCAGCTCGAATCCAATCATGCGAGAGAATAAATCTTACATTAAAGTAACCATAATCTGTTAATTGCACAACATAACTTTTTGAAATGCACATTAATAAAGTGAACATTTTCAAACAATTAATATGATTAAAAAAATAATGCCCATGGTACAGTAATTAATATCTTTCGAAGTCATTTATACTTTAAACGAATGGGAAAAGCATGTGTGAGTGAATTATTAAGATATATTCTCTCTCCTCATATAATGAATTAGTCTGGTTCAAAATATATAACGTTAAATGAAATGTGAAGTTAATCACATGAACTATTTTGAGTAAAAAAATGTGAGGATTTTAAGATTATCGATTGATTTACTTGGGTATTCCCGAAAGAACTTTGTTAAAACACGCAATCATGTGAGTTATAAATTCGGGAAACATTATTTGTAAAAACTTGTGTTGTATATTCGAGTAACCCCTTGTCATAAAAATGCTAGGGTTATAAATTCAAACAACCATATTCTTATGTTTAAGATATTGTTTTATAAAAGGACAATTTTGTTCTTCGAGGAATTTTATACTAAAAAAGTATGGAGTATATACTTGGACAAATTTTATTTTAAGCCTTGTATTTAAATGAAATCAAATCAAATCATGGTGCGTGAAGTTAATCACACAAAATGAATGACTTAAAAAAATTCAAAAGTATCAATTCTACAAGAACATAATTTATACTTTTATATCAACTAATTTCTTTTTTATTTTAGCAATATATCTTGTACTAAAATAAAAATAATTTAACAAATATAAGCATAGTCGTATATGTAAGAGTCTATTTGGCTAATACTGTGTGAATCTGCATGAGTAAACCAAACCAAATAGTTACTTAAATGTATACTTTGAATACAAAACTAATGTCCAACAAAATGCGAGGAGAGTAGATAATTCACAACTTACATGCATGTGTTCAATTATACAGTGCATCAATTATATGTTTTTCTGTGTTACGGTGTAAATTATGAATCAAATTTGTACCTTTACAATATTTTACGAATCTCATTTTCGGTACTGTTCACATGGAAATATCCAAAGAATTGTTAAACTTCAGATAAGTTTGACGAATGAAGGTCTCAGATGAGTCCTCATGTCTCATGCTTCTCATCCTTATTTTTAGGAGCAACAAATCTATTTTCGTATCTTTGATTAAAAAGCAGGAGAAGATGTACCTCAAAACGTTGGATTCTCTCTCTCCTCACGGGATTTTGTCTATAAAAAATATTTTTAAATGTCATCTCAAATTAACCCATTTTTTTAGCAGAGAAGCTGTGAATCTTCAACTGAGGATTTCCCAAGTTCCATCATAAAACGGAAAGAGAATATGTCGTATCCCATCCAATAATATTTTCGCAACAACACTGGGTGAACATGTAGGGAGACAGTTCGAAACAAGAAACTCCAACTCCAAAATCATGAAGTTATCTCCTCGGAGTTACGGTCGGCGGTAGCTATCTGCACGAATTTCTCTCCAGCCAGGTTGGCCACGGCCGCCAACGATAAAGCTTCCAATTAGTGACGTGGGAGATCACAATGAAAGTAGACTTGTTGGTTGTCGTCGGTGATGATTTCAGAGGGGGATTCCATATGATTTCAGAGACGGGACTTGTTCTCTTTGGATTCAAAAGCGCGTCAGCCGGTCGTCAGACCCCCTAAAAGAAGACGCTAGTCATTTCTTTAACACAAAAAATTATATGAGTTTGTTGCGAGGTTGCAGAAAACTGATCCCTATATGATAGTGTGTGTATCGAAAATACAAAGGTGGACACGAAATTTCCTATTTTGTGTAGTAAACCTGTAATCCCATAAATTCGGTTGTAGGGCCTATTGGTCACTTGGCATCTCTTATAGAGACAGAACCACATCTTTTATTAACTTCTTAAACTTTTACCTTTTCTTTACTACACGCTAGGGAAGTAGGTTATATTTAATTGCATTTTTAATCCTTAACACATCACACAGGGTAGCAAAGTCATTCTATAAGCAAATAAAGTATGCCTATGATAGAGATAAAGCTCAAAGTACTCTAGTCTTGCATATCAGTACTATAAACCTAATTTGTGTATTGTCACATCATATCAGCTCATGTCAAAAGGATAATATTATAGGAAATAGAAGTTATTTTAAACGTTTACAATTGCGAAATATTTATATTCTCATTTTTTTAAATGAGTTGTATTTTAACAATCGAAAAGTATTAGTGTGTACGTAAATCATTACTTTATCTTCAGGTACACTTACTACTTTTACAAAAAGTAAACAAAGGACAATCATTCATATTGTATGTCATTATGAGATGATATGATCCTATAATTTAATAGGTTTCTTGTTTGCTAAACTTTCGCTGAAACAAGAATAAATAAAATTAATGGCCAAATATTGAGATTGACAACTCTCATATTGTGGATTTTTGTGCCCCAAAAAGCATCCCCACCTTGGGATATTGAAGCCATCATCTGTCATATATTATTGATGTTGCTAGTACGTTTGTTGGTCCAAAGGACATGTAATGGGATAGCCCACTCGCTTTTTCTTAAAAAGAAACAAACCTATTAGGACATCTCACGTTTGACACCGCTTTCTGCCAGTCTACAACCACTTCATGGAGCCTTTTTTGTGTCTCCATTCACTCATGAAAAGTACGATGGCTTTTATAATTTTCTTTAAATCTGTTTTTTTAATTTTTAATAGCCAAATTTGCATCATATGTGCTTCCTCATGAGAAAGTTGAGTAAAGCATGTCAGTTATCATTAATGAAAGATGTCTTTTAAAAAAAAATTATCAATCAACAAGCATGTCAGTTACTTCTTGGAGAGAAAAACCTACTAGAATAAATATATTCAAGCAAGATACAGAATCAAGATGAGTAACTTTCCTGGTAAGATACTATACGAGAGTTCTGGAGATAAAATCAACTATATTTGTGCTCCAGCAACATCCATATTCAACAAGAATACCTCCCCAATAGAGTCGCCAAATGTAGGAGGGTAGTGTAACTGGGGTCTATGAAAAATTGGATCTGGTAAGGATTGATTGAACTCGCCTTGGGTTGATTTGGTGATGGAGTTTATAAGTTTATTTCGATTGGGTTGTTCTTGATTTTATGCCTAGGAGATTTAACGGAGTATATTATATATGCTCTATATTTACAACCTTGTGCGTGTAATTTCCAGGGTATTTGTTTACGCCAAAATCATAGTAGGTTTTTATGACGATGTAGGGGGTGACAACTCCAGATTTAATTAACTGTTGAAATGAGATTCAATCTTGGTAAACTTGTAGTCCCATGTAACCATTTATACGAATTAATTCGAGGTGATGGATATTAGTATTAATCTATAGTTCTTATTCCTTTTGTTAATCGTAGTTTAAATACACATGCCTAGATTATATTTTCTTTTTGTTATTCGATATCTTTTACACTTCGATTCTTGAAGTATTAAATCAATATAATTTTAACAACTAGTGTCTGTGGATTTTGATACTCAGACTGGCCGTTGTACTCCCTTAAAATAATGAAGTCAATAGTCTAGGTTTCTGTGTTAAGGTGGTGAAACGAATTCAATCACTGGCGTACTGACACTGCGCTACTTTTCTCTCTTGATCAGCTTGCTTAGGTAAGAATTGATTTTTTCGAGGGCCCTTGGGCACTCACTATTCCAGGTGAGTCATGTATCCTTCTTGAGCATCTGGAAAAATGGTCGATAATGCTCGGATGACTTTGATATGAAGCGATTGAACGCTGCGAGCATCCCAGTGAGATTTTGGATCTCGCGCAATGTCTTCGGAGGTTGTACAAAATTAATAACCTCTATATAATCTAGATTGTCCTCAGTTCCCCTCTTATTGAGCAGGTAACTTAGAAATTTTCCTGATTGGACCCTGAATGAGCACTTGCTCATGTTGAGATTCATTCGATAGCACCTGAGGATTTTAAAGGTGTTAGTCAGGTCTTTGAGATGGTTTTCCTTAATCTTGCTCTTAATGAGCATGTTGTCAATGTACACGTTCATTATTTCCCCATGTGTCGTTTAAGCATCTTCATGACCAATCTCTAGTACGTGGATCCTGCATTTTTAAGTCCGAATAGCATAACCTTATAGTTGTACAAGACCAATGGCATTATGAACGAAGTTTTATCTAGATCGGGGCTGAATAGAGGAATGTGGTGATTCCCCAAGTAAGCGTAAAAAAACCCATTCATTCATGGGTTGCAATGGCATCGACTAGTTAATCTATCTTTGGCAGGGGAAACTGTCCTTGGGACATGCTCAGTTGAGGTCGGTGAAGTCTATACAGACTCTCCATTTGTTGTTGCTTTTGCGAACTAAGACTGTATTGGAGAGACACTTTAGGAATCGAACTTCTCTGATGAACCTTGCCTCCAGAAGTTTTTCTACTACTTTTGCCTTCTCGAGGTTGTTCGACGAGATTTTTGTGTGATTGGTTTGAATGTTGGAACCACGTGGAGATAAGGACAAGTGGCCATAGGGTCAATCATTGGCATGTCGTATGGCTCCCAGGTAAATATGTCTAAGTTGCGCTTCAGGAATGTAACAAAATCCTTTATCTCATGGTCGGTGAGTGTTGTCCTGATCAAAACTTTCCTCTCTGGTTGGCTTTCATAAAAAATATCCCCATATGGTTTCTCGATGACCCTATCATATGGGTGGACCTACCCTGGTCTCCTCCACCCCTGGTCGACCGTGCCGCAGTTGCTATTTTGAGGGAGTGGCCCCCTCCTGAGCCGTGTTCAAGAACATCTTTCTCTTTTTTATTCTTCTACTTGGGTCTAGTGATAATAATAGAGCATTTATGAGTAATGGATTTGTCACCTCTTATCTCCATTATGCCCTAATATGTGATACACTTAAGTTTTTGGTGGTAAGTAGAAGTGACGACTCCCATGGCATGAAGCCAACCCCTGTCAAGAATGGCATGATATGATGAATCAATATCCACTACCAAAAACTTGATGAGCTTTGAAATGTTCCTTGTCCTCAGTGGCAGGATCACCTTTCCCAATGGCATGAGAATTTTTCCTATGAAGCCGACCAGAGGGATGGTCACTTCCTTACGATCTGACATCTTAAGCTTGAGATTGTGGAAGAGTTGGAAGAACATCACCTTCGAAGATCTTCCCTAGTCCACTAGTAACTTATCCACGTCTCAGTTTATAATTCTTAGAGTGATTACCAGCGCGTCGTGATTTAGGTTTCTTACCCCAACCAAATCCTCCTCCATGAAGACAATATACTTTTTATAGTCGATGTCCTATAGTCATGGGCACTTGCCAGCCTGGATTTGGTGAGATCTATCCAGAAGGCCTCCATTATAGTCGTGACCTTCTTGAGCTCCAATCGAATATTATTTCCTTAGATCTGCTTTAGGTCAGATGCCCCATATATCATTACAAACTCATGTATTATCTCATCATTCAAGATGTTATTTTATTTTTGATCGCTGTTAGAGATGACCCGATAGAACTTCTTCTCTATATACTCACAGCCTAGGCTAACTCCTTTAAGTGAGATTTCATCGCCTTATAATTATTCATCTTGTGGTTGTTTTCTTTGTGGAATGCACACCGAATCACGTCGTTCCTCTTGGTCGGATCCCCTCCAATCTTTTTTGGCCACTTAAAAAACTATTGATCCTTGATTTTCCCTAGGATCTTGTAAATTGGTTACTTTAAAACTGTGTGGATGGCTTGAAAAGCTTTGGATAAATCCGCCTTGCCCCCATTCTTGGCACCGTTATGCTTCTTATTTTCCTTCTTGGGACTATTCTCCTTGTCATCCCCTTTGTTTGCTTTTGTGAGACCAGTTTCTACCTGGATCTGGACCATATCCTCCATCTTAGCGTACTTTTTAATACATGACATGAGATCATCAATGGTGTCAGCCTCTATTTTGGTGAGAAATTAGTGCAGCGTGGAAGTAGTAGTAAGCCGATCTTGAAACATGCTACGATAACTTGCTCCGAGCAGTCTTCCACTTCATTAAACACTTCCAAATAACGTTGGGCGTACTCAGGACAGAGTCTTCACTGGCTTCTTCCTTATTATGAACAACGATTCCATCCACTTCATGTGTGAGATATCGGTTATGAAGCGAGTAGTGAAGGCCTCAGCTAGGACCTTGAAGCCCTTGATGGATCCGTCATGCAGCCTCTCGAACCACTTCTAGCTGACAACTCCCAAGGTGAAAGGAGAAATACGACACATCAGAACATCAATGTGACTCTATAAAGTCATACCTTACTTATACTATCGAATATGATCTATGGGGTCAGTTTTGCCATCATAGATTTTGAACCTGAGGGTTGTAAACTTCTTTATGGGATCCTTCTCCTCAATAGTTCTTGATAAAGGGGACTTCATCTAGGTAATTAGAGCTTTCCTTTCTATCTCTTTTATATACCTGGATCCTCGATGAGAAGGGTGATGGTCCATTTCCTTTCTGACTAAACTTCTTATGTCATCCATGTGGCGCTCGTTGTCTCGATAGTGCTTCCCTTGATGACTTACATGTTCTGAATGCTCTGGGTTGTGCCTGGTGATCTTTCTTCAGTTGCGAGTCATGCTCACCTGAGGGACAAGAGTTCGAGTGTAATGTTTATAATACTGGCGAAGTTCTCTCTTCATCTTTTTAATCGCCACTAAAGACGATAATTCTCCTCAATTTGAGGCAAACTACCTCCTCCTATTGTTAAAGCCTTGCCTCATATGCATCGACCAGCTATGAGATCTGGGTAGATCTAGGTTGCTCATGTCTCTTCTCGAAAGGTCGTTGCTCTGGTCGAAACCATGGGTTCCCATCTTGATGGACCTCATATCTGACCCTTAGTGGATCTAAGTCAGCTCGCACATCTCCGAGTTAGGGGGCACTGTTTAATTGATGAGACATCGTGGGTATTCTTTTGTAGGGATTTCTTATAATTATTCATAATTTAATGGAATCTAGAATGCAATTAAATGAAAAGCATGCAAATATCACACACATAACACACAAATATACGTGGTTCGACAACTTTCCTATGTTTACGGAGAGGTCACTGTATTTTTATTAGTTTCTCTCAAGTATCAAAATTACATTCCCCTTAGCCCTAGGGTGTGGGTTGTATTTATAAATGTATAAAACCACAGTGGTTGAATTGATTAAGGAACTCCCTTGACTTGAGATTGGATCGTACGGTGATTCCCTGAATATATCATTCAAGATTTTAGGCAACCGATGTGAGCCGATTTAAATACTAACGGCTTTACAATTATCCCAAAGATAAATGATGATACTAGATATAGTACAAACAAGTTAAATAGTATGATATCAATCCAAAATAGATTTACAAGTGCAACAATGAAGTTTAAACGAGTTTGTAAGTGAATAAGGATATGAGGAGAAGAAGACTAAGACTATAATATAAGTGGTTCAGCCATTAGCCTACTCCACTATGCAGTTGAGTATGAATTTCACTATAAAAATGGGCTCCAATGGCCTTAGTGATACAATTCTCACTTCTTTCTCTCTCTACTGTAACAGGAATAAAGCTTAGGATAAGGTTTGAATATTTCGATCCTTTACACCGATGAAGAAGATGAGTATATATAATGCTTGGGGTGTAAACTGTACCCCCTAAGCATGTAGTAAGCATGTGTAGAATGTATTTGCCAATAAGGATCAGCCACATATCACTAGCACATGTAGGAGATGATGATGAAATATTGCCTCATGTGTGATGGAGATCTTGTTATAATGGTTTTGTGCACGTGGTATCTGCAACTCGCGTGCATTCTTCCAAGCGTTCCCCAATCCATGCGATCTCCTAAGTGTGAATTATCGACGGTCCGGACGAGCCGAGGTCGAGCTGTTAAGTTTAATCCCCAAATAGTGAGGCAATTATCATATTGAGCGAAGTATTTGTTGGGCCCCGACCTCTAAGTGATGGATGATGCCAAGGGAATTTGATTCATAAGATCGTTGATATATATATCATTAATGATGTTCTGATAAAAAGACGATGCCTTTTATGATAGGCCCACAGCTGAACCGTAGTTTTCCCAAACTGATGGTCTGCCACTGGTCGTCCTTGGTCAAGGGTGTATATTCTAGGGACGAGGTCATACTTGATATGTCAATCACCCCTAGACCTTAGTCTTCAATGTGAAAGGAAGCTTGAGAGATAAAGTATCTTTGTGCTGAAGTTGATAAGAATTCTTTGATTGACGTCTCATATGTCGTTTCATATTTCAAGTCTTAAATGTTGAATGAGGACTTTGGATTGACACCTGGAAGTCATCTTATGGATTAAAGTGTTGCCTAAGAATGTTGGTTCTAAGTGTTCCATAGGGGGTTGTGCCCTAATGATGACCGCCTTGGAAGTTGTGTATAATGATTACAAGTATTTAAATGGTTTTGAACAACTCATTTCTTTTTCCTGTTTATTCTTCTCCGCGCCAAAACCTCTCTCTCTAACAGAACTTAATTCTTCCATATCACGGTACAAGAATTTCCAGTGATCTTTTTAGGGTCTTCCTTCATCTTCAATCATACTCTTCTTTCTCAGGTAACCTTTTTTCCCTTCTCCCTTTTATTTTAAGGTTTTTCAGCAATTTTTAGATTTTGTTTGATTTTTTCAGCGAGCTCAAAGCCTTCCCAACGACCTTAATTAGAAGTTCTAGAGATAGTATTAGGTGGTTTATTAGCGGTTATCACCATTGACTAGTAACCTTTAAATTTTTTGGCCTTTCTTAGCCTTCTGATTAGCCACCGGAGTTGTCTGTCATCTTCTCCGATAAAACTCCAATTGAGTGTTCTTGAGTTGTTCTTGAAGAAAAAAGATTCATTATCCCCTTTTAATATTTAGGTCAACTTAGGTCGAACTTTAAAGTGTTTTACCTTTTACCCTTTATTCTAACCAAGTTGAATCTCAGTCACTTGAATGTTAAGATCCCTTTATGAGCTAGCAGAATAATACCCCAAACTTAGAGATAGATTCTTTCAGAAGATACGTAGGATTAATACTGAGGCTGAGGGGCGTCATAACGCCGGAGGTGACCTTATTCGTCCGATCTTACTAATCCCCTTAAAATTCATCTAACCTCCTTTAGTTGAGGTTAGTGGGGACGAGATGTCTGCCTCATCCTCCTCAAATGTTGGTCCCTCGGTCTCTACCCTGGCCGAGAGTATATATTCTCTTAATGCGGCCATGAGGTTTTCACCCATAAATCCTCAGGGGTCGGAGGTGGTCGAGATATCATCTCGATACTGATCTTCCAATCATGTTGCGTCATCCATCCAAGACGACTCTTCAGTTCAACACATCTCAAACCCTGATGAGCTGAGAGTCAACATAGCCATTCCACCAACAGTTGTTTCCCACTTGGATATAACCAGGAGAGAATTCCAAGAGATATTCCCTGATGGGGCCTCGATCACTAAAGATCCTACCGACGATAATGATTTTGAGGCCATGGAACCACATTACTATTCATATGCCCAGACTTTGTCATCCACCGTCAGAGAGTCTGACCTCCATTTCTGGAGGCATTTGTATAGAATTAAGTCAGACATCATCATGCGTGTCCCAGACGAAGATGAGAGAGTGTATGACGGCTGAGAAGGCAAAGTCGTCATATATGAACAAATATTTAGTGTTGGATTTCGACTCCCATTCCATCCTTCAATTTGAGCAATTTTATTTGATATGGGGGTTTCCCCTTCCCAATTAGCGCTGAACTCGTGGAGGATTATACTCGGTTTCATCTTTCTCTAGATGAACAAGTACGGTGACGATCCTTCAGTCATGATGTTCAAGGCTTGCTATAATGTCTTATCATCAAGAACTCAACCCGGCTACTACCACTTAGGCCTGTAAACGGATCGAATTTGGACCGGATCAGGAAAATCAAAATCCATATCCGTTGATGTTAAACAGATTCGTATCCGATCCGTTTATTAATCGGATCGGATCAAGAAAATTCATATCCATTTATGTTAAACGGATTCGGATTCGATCTAATTATTCGATTATCCGTTTATATTAAACTTGATTTGCATCATTTTTATTTTTAACTCTTATTTCATAAATTTATTTTGAAAATGTTAAAAAAAATAGATAATGAAATAAAGAACTATTATAATATATATTTAAAATATTATTAAATACAATATATTTTAATTAAAAAATTATATAATATATATATATATATATATATATTATAATATTAATCGGATCGGATTATTAAGGGATCGGAGTATATGAATTCAAATCCACTCCATTTAATAAACGGGTAATCGGATAATCGAATTTTAGGCTTGATCCATATCCACTTAAATGGATTGGATTCGGATTCGGATAAAATTCAATCCATTGACAGGCCTACTTCCACTTAGGGGCCAGAAAGCCCGACAAGAAAATCATTCATGTCAACCAAAGCTCTAATCATCATTGGAGGCCGAGGTTCTTTTTCATCTCTGACGCTTGGGAATTTTTGACCGACGCTGACCAATATGAGGACGAGCCAAGAGAACACTATGCTTGGGCCAACCCTTCCATATCTGCCAAGCTGGACCCCGATCTAAATATTGCCAACGGGGAAAGGGTTGACTTTCTAAAAAATCAAGGGAAAGATGGTGCCCTTCCTGAGTTTAAAGATCTTATGTCTCCCATATTTCTAGAGACGTTTGGTCTGGGGCGTTATCCCCCAAGCCGAGTTGTGCGAGTTGCTTAATTTATCTAATCACAAGTTTTTCCTTATCTTTTGGCTCGATTACTAACCATTTTTCTTTGTTCTTTGCAGATCGTCCACCTCATATCTCTGACGAGGATTGGAAAATGATAGCCCCGAGTCTCCAAAACACTTTTAGAAAGAAGGGAGGCAAGCAACTCGTCGAAAAGATGACCTCCGGTGGGCCGACTTGACCTTAGGTCAGTTAAAAGAGAAAGGAGGTCATTATTCCTGTGGAATCTCATCGTGATCGCGACACGAGGCAGAGGGTAAATCTACCTCCACTTGAGTCAATACCAAGATCATCCTCGTTTGAGTCGTTTGAAACTTTTTGGGCAGCCAATATAGCCCAGCTTAAGCCATTCCCAAGCTCAATTACACCTTCGACAACGAGGTCGAAGGTTGCCATGCTTGCAGTCCCCTCAGAGGAGACTATGAATTCATGAGGAAGATACAGCCCCAGAAGGTTTATGACTTCGGTCTCCATCATCTAGCATAGGTATTTACCTCGTCTTTGATTTGGTCTTTATTTTATACTTTTTTATTTCTTCCTTTTCTGACATATGTATTTTCTTTTTCTGCAGTTTGTGTTCACTTTTTCCTTGGCTACCAAATGAATAACTGAGAACTACCTAAAAATTCAAGAAGCTGAGAGAGCTCTCCAAGTCGGGGATCTGAAAGCGAAGCAGAGGGAACGCAGGGCTAACTACAAAAAGGCCCTTGAATCACTGAAGGCGAAGCACAACGACGCTTAGAAAGAGAAAGACAGCGCCTTAAATGTCTAATTTGCCAAGTATACGACCGATCTTGTTATCGCCTTTAAAAAGGCTAAGGACGAGGCCCTCTCTACCAAGGCCATAAAAAAGATTCCGGACAAGGCCGTTGAGGCTTATAAGGCATCAGATGAATTTGGCAGCTTTGGTTGTGAATACTTTGAAAGGGGTATTAGGACGGCCTATCGATGGGTCGTCTTAAAATGTTATGATGTTGTCTCATCCATTCATCCAGAGTTGGAGGCCCCTGATATGGAGGATCCTCTATTCCCCCTGTCTTGTTCGATATTGAGGGAGAATGAGCCGTAGTCGAAGTTCTAGTTACCACTGTTGCTGTTGGGGAGGTGTCAGCTGGGACGGATGTCGTTAATGGGTCGTTGCAAGAGGAGGCCGAAGGGAACCAAGCAGCTTGAATCCTCCTTTCTTTTTTTGTTAGGGCGGTCGTCTGTGGCCTGATGCCCTTGTTGTAAAATTTAAATAATTAATTTTTGAATTCTATTGATGTAACTTCTGATGTTTTAACTTTGGAACAATGCATGTGTAGCCTCATCTAAATTACTCTTCATCTTTAAACTTTGATGAACGTTATTAAATGCAAATATTTCTCTTATTTCCGCCAACTCTTCTTATTATGCTGTGTGTACTTGTTTTGAGCATAAATACTGTTAAGTAATCTTATAACCTTCCGATTATAGACAAATTCTCATTTTTTTTTTCCGAGAAGTGATTTAACCAAATTAATGATTTGTAAATTAGAGATCACCACATTGTGATTGTTTGAATGAACCATAATTAAATAATTTTCAAAATTGAACCACCAAATTAATGGTGTTAACTCTACGTCCCCTCTCGTCATTTTGAGAGTGTATGGACGAGTGTCGTCTCATCCTGTACTGTAGTCTCGCCGAGAGAGTTTGACTCTGAGTCACCAAATTAATGGTTTATAAATGAACCATAATTAAATTATTTTCAAATTTTAACCACCAAATTACTAGTGTTAACTATAAGTCCCCTCTCGTCGTTTTGAGAGTGTATGGATGAGTATCGTCTCGCCCTACACTGTCATCTCGTCGAGAGAGTTTGACTATGAGTCACCAAATTAATGGTGTTTAAATGAACCATAATTAAATGATTTTCAAATTTGAACCACCAAATTAATGGTGTAACTCTACATCCCCTCTCGTCGTTTTGAGAGTGTATGGACGAGTTTCGTCTGGTCCTGTGTTGTCGTCTCGCCGAGAGAGTTTGACTTTGAGTCATTAAATTAATGGTTTTTAAATGAACCATAATCAAATGATTTTCAAATTTGAACCACCAAATTAGTGGCGTTAATTGTAAGTCCCCTCTCGTCGTTTAGAGAGTGTATAGACGAGTGTCGTCTCACCCTGCACTGTCATCTCGTCGAGAGAGTTTGACTTTGAGTCACCAAATTAATGGTGTTTAAATGAACCGTAATTAAATGATTTTCAAATTTGAACCACCAAACTAATGGTGTTAATTGTAAGTCCCCTCTCGTCATTTTGAGAGTTTATGGACGAGTGTCATCTTGTCCTGCATTATCGTCTTGCCGAGAGAGTTTAACTCTGAGTCACCAATTTAATGGTGTTTAAATAAACCATAATTAAATTATTTTCAAGTTTGCTTTGTGTTTTTCGCCACTTTAGTGATGTTATCACATTATTCCCCCCATTCGATGTTATTGAGAATCCATGGACGAAGTAAGCCCCGTTTGGATTCTCGTGTCTCCGAGAGTGATTTAATGTTAATTCACCATATTATTGATGTTTTTTAGCTCAGGACAACTTGAAAATGCAAATTGAACAATTCATACAACAAGGATATGAGGGATCACTTGACTTTTCCCATTCATCACTTTTAGAACATTTCTGTTACAATGGTAAAATGAAACTTTTACAAAATCCTATTGATAGTATTTCTTCAAATGATTATCATTCCATGGATTTTAGAATGGCTCTCCCTCCAAATTGTCAAGTCTTCTTCAGTAACTCTATATGGGCCATGCCAATTTGCGTGCAGCTTATTCAACTTCTGCTAGGTTTTCTTCAGAACTAGATCCCCAAAGGCTATCGGCCTAGCCTTAACCCTCTTATTGTAAAATTTCTCAGTCCTCTGCAGATAAGCAACCTGTTTGACCTCTGTATCTTCTCGTTTCTCTTCGATGCGGTCCACGTCTAATCTTCACTCCTCTGCATTTTCCTTCGGGCTATATATTTGGACCCTATGACTTGGTAGGTTGATCTTAGTGGGTATCATGGCCTCTGAGTCATAAGTAATCATGAAAGGGGTCTCCCCAGTTGGTGTTCTCTCTGTCGTCCTATATTCCCACAGGATGACATGTACTTCTTTAGCCCAAAGACCTTTAGCCTCTTCCAATTTCTTTTTGATCTTGTCTAAGATAGTCATGTTTGTCACTTCGGTCTGTACATTTTCTTGAGGTCAGCCTGGTGCTGAATAAAACTGTTTGATGCCGACCCTCTTATCATATGCCTCTAGGGACAAGTTATTTATATGTTTACAGTTGACAGAGATCAAAGTGTTGGGCATACCATACCTGCAGATGATATTCCTCCAAAAAAATTTGAAGGTCTTCATCTCCGTTATAGTGATCATGGCCTCAGCCTCAACCCACTTAGATAAATAGTCAATCACCATAATTAGGTATCTATAATTGCATGCAGCCCTGGGCAGGGGTCTTACTAAGTCAATCCCTCAGACTGCAAACAACCAAGGGGAAATGACGGCAGGGGTTAAAGAGGTTGATGAGAAATGTAAGCATATCTCTAACACTTATCGCACCTCTTCACATAGTCAGTTGCATCTTTGGTTAAGCTCGGCCACCAATACACTTGAGTAACTATTTTTGTTTGCCAAAGGCCTTCCTTCTATGTGGCTTGAACAAGAGCCTTCATACACATCTTTAAAAATATACTCCACATTTATTGGATGAACATACCATAGTTAAGCAAGGAGGAACCCTTTTTTATAAAAGAGATATCCGATGACCGAGAACTTTGTATCCTTGTATCTTAACTTCTTCTTCTCAACCTTTTACTTTGGCAATTCACCAGCTCCGATGTATCGGATTAGGCGATCCATCCACGATTCCCCTAGGTTCAGGTTTCAGCAAAACTCCACTATATTACCGCCTTCTTTAATGGCCGATCGATATAGGATCTCAATGGGCACTGGTCATCTGATCTTAGTTCTTGTCGCGGACGCTAACCTTTCCAGGGCGTCAGCTCAATTATTATCTAATCAAGGGATCCTTTTGAGCTTTACCGCTTAAAAGTTCTTCAACATTGTGAAAGTCTGTTACTAAAGTCGTTTATTAAAAATAAACTATTTAAGTAACTCCGAACAGTTTTTTGAAGAAACTCTTTTATTAAAAACCAAAACTATTTGAACACAAGATGTGTTTAATAAAACAGTATGTAATAGATCTATTCAAGATTTGACTAACAGGTTTATAAAACAGTTTAAACAGACTTTAAACTCAGCACAACCAAAAATGAGATGAGAAGATGTAGGAAGATTAAGTTCACGATTTTTTACGTGGTAAAACCTCACCAACTGAGGAAACATCCACGACTCCTTCTACGGAGTAAAATAAAAATCCATTAAAACAAATTTACCGGTTACAAACTATATAACTAACATGCATACAACTCAAACCTATATAAGTTTAGGAATGTACCCCCTGGTATCGTATCCTTCTAACTTCTCTACAGTTCTGATTGTTGATGTTGTTCTCTCAGTTTGTTAACTTCTGATTTGTTCCATCACTTTATGTCGACTCTTGTTCACAAGATCTTATTACCAACACTTTTCGTGTGGTAGGGTGAAGGTGTTTGTGGAGGTTCTCTCTAACACGTGCATGCACATACACACACTTATTAAGTATAAACGGTCCTTACAAATTACATATAAGGCTATATGCAGTGATTTTTTTTCTCTCTTCTCACAAAACTTTAACCCTTTTTGACTTTTAAATCAATCCCAGAATCCACGGATATCTTGCTCAGAAGACGTATCAAGATCTTAATCAATCTCAGGGTTTTGAAAAGATCTTTGAGATTGAAAACCTCCAAGTGTGACTCCAAAATAGGTCAAAGGTTTAGTTTTAAGATAACTAGAAACAGAAAACATTTATTGTTGATTTAAAGATAAAAACGATTTTCAGAAAAGAATTAACAATATATTTCTCAAGATGAGAAATAAACCATGTAAATCTAAGTGTGATGTAACATGCAGAACATAGATCTGAAATTTCAATGAAGAAGAAAATAGATCTAAGTAAACAGTTTAAGTTGGGAACAAGATCTAACGAACAAGAGGTTACAGCAACACAACCAACAACACAAATATCTCTCAAAAACTCAAGAACACTCACGGTAGTGTTTTGGATATGTAGGAGTTTTAGAGGAGTGTTTAGTTTGAAAGAGGCTTGACGAACAAGGATTAGGGTTAGGGTTTCTAACTCTCTCTATCTCTCTCTCTGGTTTCTCTTTTCTCTCTCGTTTCTCTCTTCTCTCTCTTTTTTACTCTAAAAAATGAGCTGGCCAAAAGTCTTAGACGATTGAGAGGAGGGTTCCTTTTATAGGACGAAGAGAAGGATCGAGAAGATGGTTCAAAAACAAGGGTCAGGATTGAGTCAAGATGGATTGACTTTGATCCAAGGGCTCACAGTACGCGATGATTAAAATTCACCTGATTGGTTTAAGAGGGATACACAGGGATTACCAAAGAAAGCATGCAGATCGTTGATAAGTATTGATCCAACGGTTGTAAGCATACGCGATTATATACTCAGTAAAAAAACACAAAATGCACCAATCAGCAAGCAACAGGTGTTGATCAATTAGGCGATATAAAACGCGCGTCATAAAATAATTACAACCATACCCTGAATTCTCTGCCGCTTTTGGTTTCTACCCAAAGAAACTTTAAGCTAATAATCCCATTAATCCACAATTGTAGATTGAACGCACAAACTTTTAAAACTAAGTTTTAATTAATAAAACCATTATTAAAAAATGTTTATAAAATCCCAAAAAATATTTAAAAATCAAATTTAGGGATTTAAACATACTCAACATATGTACACACATTAATAGGCAATATGACATGTATATGATGCATTCTACTGCGTGTGAGTGTTGGTAATTTGGTCTAGATCACTACAAGATAGATGAATGAAATTGCAAACCAATCTCTGAGGTTCTTTGGTTTCTAGGATGGACATAATTTTGTCACAATTTCCAAACTAGATAAACACCTATACAATATAGACTCAAGTGAGTCAAGAGTATAAGGTCTTCACATTGCATTCACCTTTGCCAGGTATTTGTCAATCCTTTCATCTTTAGACTCGTATAACTCCAAGATCTGATTTACCACCAATCGGGAGTCACTATGAACTATCATTTGTCCAATATTTAATAATTTGGCAAGGGAGAGTCCTATCAAAAGGGCTTCATATTTCGACTCGTTGTTGGATGCCTTAAAACTAAATTTCATAGCGTATTCGATATCGATTCCATTTGGGGTTGATATTATGAACCTAAATCCACTCCCTATTTCACATGAATAGCCATCTACAAATAGGATTCAAATTGTGCCTTCTTTTGAGAAGGTGCCTTCATCCAAAACTCCATTCTTAAATAAAAAAAATATTTTCCAACTTTAGCGATAATTGGCCTTGCTACACTAGTCTCGACCTCGATCGGGCTTCCATATGCCTTTTTTGGCTCATTTATTGGTACTTTAAACTCTTCACTATCGGCCTCGTCCCAAGTGAACTCGGCTACAAAGTCGGCCAAAGCTTCCCCTTTAATTAATGTTCTCGACTGATAGATAATATTAAATTCTCTCAACTCTATCGATCAGGCCATGAACCTACCCAATTTCTCGATTTTATGGATGACTGTCTCAGAGGAGAGTCAGTGAGGATGACCATCATGTGAGCCTAAAAATAGGGTTTTATATTTCTTTAGGCATATATCAAGGCATACGTTAACTTCTCCATTTTAGGGTACCTCTGTTGTGCCCCTTGAAGGGATTTACTATTAAAGTAGAATGGCTTATGCACCCCATCGTCATCTCATACTATCGTTGCACCAATGGATGACTCAGATACAACCAAATATAGATGCATCTTATCTCCCTGAATTGGCCGAGACAATAGCATTGGGGAGCCTAAGTAAGCCTTGAGTTCCTGGAAGGATTTTTCGCATTCTTCATCCCATTCAAAGGCTTTTCTCAAGATTTAAAGAAGAACAGACATTTGTCTATGGCCCTTAATACAAACCTATTCAGAGCAGCAACTCGTTCTGTCAGTCTCTTAACATCCTTAATGGTTTTGGGGGTCTTCATATCAATTTAAGCTTTGATCTTTTTAGGATTTTTTTTATATTCCTCGATGATTGACAATGAATCCCGAGAATTTGCCTGCTCCCACCCTGAACACACACTTAGCGGGGTTGAGATTCATTCAGTACCCATCCATAGTGTTAAAAGTGTGCTCAAGGTCGGCCACATGCATCTCGACCTTGAGGCTTTTGTCAATATGTCATCCACATTTACTTCCTTGGTTTTTCTAATTTGTTCCTCGAACATCTTATTCACCAGACTCTAATATGTTGCCCTTGTATTTTTTAGTCCGAAGGGCATGACTTTGCAGCAATATGTTCATTTGTCTATGATAAATGAGATCTTCTCAGCAACGACTGTGTCCATAAAGATCTGATTATAGCCTGAATAGGCATCCATAAAACTCATCAATTCATGCCCCATCATGGCATCTATCATCTGATCAATCCTCGGGGAGGGGGAATTTATCTTTCGAACAAGCTTTGTTCAAGTCGGTAAAGTTTACACACATCATCCATCTACCATTAAGCTTTGGTACGATGACCGCATTAGCTAGACACTCTGAGTAGACCACTTCCCCGATGAACTCAACATTCTCTAGCTTTTTTAATTTCATCTCTTATTACCTCATATTTTTCTCTGGAGTAGATTCTCCACCACTGTCTAGCCGGCTTCATTCCTTCATCCACATTCAATTTGTGACAGAGAATCTCTAGATTAATTCCTAGCATGTCCTCATGACTCCAGGCGAAAATACTTTGTCGCTCTCTTAGTAACTTGATCAGCTCATCCTTTATTTCTTTCTTCAAGGCTTTACTAATTTAGACGGGTTTTTTTGGCTCGTCCTCATTGAGGACAACGGATTCTACCTCCTGAGTGGATTCACTTTTCTTCAATTTTGTCTCGTCCCATAGACCGAGAGTAATAATGTTGTAAGTGGTGGTGGCTTTTTATGAGCTTCTCTCTCTTTGGTCGAGTTAAAATAGCATTCTCGTGCCTATACTTGATCATCCTAAACTTCCCCTACTCCATAGGGAGTCGATAATTTTATCATTTGGTGTACAGTAGAAGGCACTGCCTTAAATTCCTTGAGGGTTACCCTTCCCGTGATAATATTATATCTGAATAGAAATTTTCATCCATTATAAAGAAATTTATCATTTTTATCAGGCACCTCGGCCAGGTCCCCATACAAACATACATCTCATACACCCCCGGGGGATGGACTTTTTTTACTACTAAAGTCAATCAAAGGCTGGTGGTATGGGATGAGTCTTTTCCTGATAAGCCCCAACTCTTTGAAGCATTCCAAAAACAACACGTCAGCCGAACTCCCTTCATCAACTAGTTTTTTGGGAATATCATATCCATTCACTCTTATAGTGATCACTAGAGGGACATCATGAGGGCCTAGGAACCCCTTGAAGTCTAACCTTGATAAACCTATCATCAAGGTGTCCATATACACCTTCTTCATTTTACCCGGCTTAGATTCAACTATGGCCAAGTTTACCACTTAGTTTTTTTGGACTGCCTTAGCCTCTGTGACATAGGCTTTCCTGTTAGCCACATCTTTGCCACCACATATTAGGCCACCATATATTATCTTAACTCCCAATGAGATCATATTCAGCCGACCCTTGGGTGCATATACTTTGGCGGGAGATCATCGTTTGAGACATATTCATTTCTGTTTTCCTGGATATCCCGTCTAGGCTTATCATCTCGTCTCTTCCTGGTGTCATCTCTGTAACCTCGGACACTGCCCTTATCAACATATTTCCTCATCTTTCCCTGCTTCAACATTTTTTTCAATCTTATCTTTAAGTGCAAAGCACTTATCAGTATATGGTCATGGTCCTGGTGGAACTCACACCACTTACTTTTATCCCTCCTGTGAGGAGGGGCTCTCAGCTTTTTTAGCCTTCTCAGAGGTTGGTCATACTTGATCTCGTTCATTATCATATCTAGACTGACAGTCAATGGGGTGTAATCAGAGAATTTATCGTCCACTGACCTCTTCTTACCTTCATTTCCTTTGGATTTCTGGAACTTACTCCCACTAGCTCCTTTATTGTCCTTTCCCTTGGCAGCCATAGCCTCCTCTGCATTCATGGATCTCTTGATTGTGTTCAGGAGTTCCGCCATGGTTTTGGGAGGATCTTCGGCTAGCTTCTATCAGAGTTTTCCCTTCTGCAGTCCCCCTATGAGGGCAGCCACAACGATGCTTTCCTCGTAGTCTTCCACTTTCAGATTTTCTTTATTAAATCGGGCTATATAGTCTCTCAGGGACTCATTTTTTCCCTACTTAACGTACAGTAGGTGGGTGGTCTTCTTTCGAGATTTTACTCCGAAACATAAATTATGGATAAACCTTTCGGCCAACTGTTTAAAATTCTCGATAGAGTTCTTGGGGAGAGAGGTGTACCTTACATGTGTAGCACCAGTAAGGGTGCTTGAGAAAGCTCGGCATCTCATCTCATCAGAAACTGAATAAATGTTGGTTACCGACTGGTACATATCCACATGATGAATAGGGTTTGTGCTCCCATCATACTTTGGCATGACAACTGGCGGCTTAAACTTGGTCGGTATTGGGTAGCTTATTATTCTTGCAATAAATGGTGACCCTTCCATATAACCCCTTTGCAGGGGGTCTCGGCTCTTTAAGATATCACTGATTTAGTCTGCAAGCCTCTATATAGAATTGTCCTATGGCTTATCGGTCATTGCTCCATTGCCTCCCTCAGCTGCAACATCATTGTCTCCAGCACCTTCTCTATCGACTGGGCATTGCACAGGTTCTCTATCAGGCATCCTTTGATAATTGTTAACCTCTCTTTGTTCCTAAGCTCAGCCTCATGAAGTCCTATGGTCAGCACATCCTCTATTTCCCCTAGAGCCTGCAGTATTGCATGACCTAGAAACTCGGTCTCGTAAATCACTAACGGGTTTGAGTCGGTCAAAAGTCGACCCTTTACTCAATGTGTCCAGTATTGAAGCCCTGGGTTGGCCATATCGGCATGGCCTACCACTATTTCCTCTGCTAACCGGGATTAGAAGCATCGTATCTCTAGAAATTTCATAGGGCTCACAGTACTCTTCCTCATCACAGCACTGGTCATCTTGGAATTCCTAACCTTGTCTTCCCATACACAATTACCTAGGGTCGACCACATCTTTGCATCTTTATTTTCGTGGCATTTATTTTTGTAGGGCCGAGGGTGATCCTCTATCATCGGATCTACACCCTCCCTAGTGGTCGAAGTTATCAACTCCACTATAGTGCCAGTGGGTCTAGCCCTCACATTTTGGCTGAAGGCAACAACTTATTTCGGTATTTTTTACTGGTTGACTGCCAGCGAGCACAGTGCAGTCGTAACCTCAACCATCTCTGACTGAGGAGGCACTTGGCTAGAGCTGGAGCCAACACCTTAAGGCAAATCGAAAGTCATCTATTCCAGCGAATGAACGAAACAAAGGGCGAGATGGATGAGCTAAGTAAGCTAGAGAAAATCTTTAAAAACTAGTAAGAGCTCATTCAATGGTGCTATAGATCCAACCAAATGTGGAAATGGATCTCCACTAGAGAATCAAGTGAGGTACAAGCTAAAAATGATGAGGAAGAAGATGAATAACCTTCGTTCCCACAAATGGCGCCAACTGATGATACAGATATAATACCAACAAGTAAAATAATATGTGCTCAATCCAAAATAGCTTTGTAAGTGCAATAATGGAGTTTAAACAGGTATATAAGTGAAGGAGGAGATGAGGAGAAGAGGATAAAGACTATAATATAAGTGGTTCAGCCATTGGCCTACTCCACCGTGTAGATGAGTATGAATTTCACTTTTAAAATGGGATTTAATGGCCTTAATGATACAATTCTCACTATTTCTCTCTCTACTGTAACATAAACTAAGCTCGGGCAAGGGTTTGAATATTTTGATCCTTTACACTGATAAAGAAGATGAGTATATATGGTGTTTGGGGTGTGTACTGTACACCCCAAGCATGTAGTAAGCATGTGTAGAATGTTTTTGCCAATAAGGATCAGCCACCTGACACTAGCCCATGTAGGTCATGATAATGAAATACTCTCTTACGTGTGAGGGAAATCTTGGTATAATGGTTCTGTGCACGTGCACTCTTCCACGTGTGGCCCAATCCATGCACTCTGACAAGGGTCAACTGTCGACCGTCTAGACCAGGTCGAGTTGTTAATTTTGGATTCCTTGATGGTGAGGCAACTGTCATGTTGAGTCGAGTCTTGGTTCAGCCCCGACCTCCAAGTGATCGATGAGGCAGAGGGAATTTGAGTCATTAAATTGTTGATACATATATCATTGATTATGTTCTAAGATAAGGACGAGATCTTTTGTGATGGGCCCGCAGCAGAGTCGTAGTTTTCCCAAACTGATGCCTTAGCCTAGAGTGTATACTCTAGAGACGAGGTCATACTTTGTATATTAATAAATTCTTGCATTAATCATTGTTATTAGTAAGTTGGCCAGGCTCGGATTGTACCCAATTATGGTTTAGTCCCCACAATTATGACCCAAGGATATGTCTTTATACCCGCCTCCATTTTGTGTTTGCGATCTTGAGATCGGTGGTGAGATTCCGACCCGATGGCCGAGGGATGGTATGGGACGTATCTGGTGCATAATACCATACTAGGGAATGCATCTCAGGGAGGATATGTGTATACATATAAAATATTGTTATATGTATATGTGTGCTCAAATTATTGTGTGAACATTAAATTATATTTGTTGTGTAGTTACGTTCACTATTTAACGGTATGCATATAATTGAGAAATAATACATTAAAGCTTATGTGATAGCTACATGATAAATAAAGTAAAGTAAAATATGTGTAGCACAATTGGGCTGAGGTTTAGCGTGTTGGACTATGTTAAGAATGACTAAACTAATTAAGCGGGGTAGCATAACTAGGTAATTAAAATACATGCATTAGGTATGCACTATAGATGAGGGGTGAGGATAATCTCATATGAGTGCGACTCCAGATGAACATGAATAACTCTTGTTGCATATTTATTAATGCATCGAAATACTTACAACTATTTTAAAAATGTTTTGGGCGTTAACTCGCATTCAAAATATTTTCACAATCTTTTAGGTGCTCAGTCATAGGGACACCAGGGTTAGCTTGTCATTACAGTCAGATGGTGCTGCTGCAATTGTGAATACATGCAGGATTTACATAGACTCATCTTTCCATTCTATCTAGTTAGGATGATTATTCCAGTATTTCTTTTAGGCATGTCGCCCACAGTCAAACAATTTTTATTATCATCAAGCTTTGTTTATATTATTTTATTTATCAGTTGGATTATTGTACTTGGGATTTACCGAGAGTTTATTCGGTTATTTATTTAATTATGTTGTCCGTACTCATTATGTTCTATTATGGATAATGCTAATCTCATATAGTTAAATGCTTTGAAAAAGCATGTTAATAAGTTTTTTAAAATTTAACACCGGGCTTAATAGGCTATTAGTAACTAATTTGTTTTCGACAGTGATGCTAAGAACGAACCATATTGAGATTTCTATTTTATTTTAGTACAGGATTGACCACCTATTATTAGAATAGGCGGGGTGTCATAGATGGTATCAGAGCATCAGTATCTAGTGTCCTTAGGATATGTGCGGACTTGTTACGTTTTCAGCGTTGCGTTTCTTTTATGTAGAGCCCTATACTTAGGACTGTTGATTCATATTGCACTTTTACCTTTATCTGTTATTGTATATAGTTGAAGTTAATCTCATATGAATTAGGTTTGGTTTCAGATGCCAATTAATAGGAGAGGACAACCAACTCGAGCACAAGGAGGGCCACACGATGATAGTTGTAGAGGTTGCCACCGTTGTTGTGTAGGCAGTTAATGCCGCGATAACTGCCATGGCATAGCAGTTTCTCTAAGCACAGCCACAACAGCCAGTGGCACCATTCGTCCAAGCCCACCCAGTGCCATCGATGTGGGAGAGAGTTAGAGAGGCTTTCCAAAAGGGTCAGCCGTCGGAGTTCTAGTAGAGGCGAATGTTGTTGCAGCTAGCCAATGGAAGAAAGACATTTAAAGGCATCTACGTATGGTTGAGTGCAATGACACTTAAAAGAATATTTTGGCTATTTTTAAGCTTGTAAGAGCAATATTCCAGTGGTGGGAGTCGGTTACCACATCTAAGGAGAGAGACACCATGACCATTCCGGAATTTTGAATGCAATATAACCGTAAGTACTTTCTGTCAGTAATTCAGACGGAGATGAGGAGGAGATTCCTTGACCTTTCATAGGAGGACCAAATTGTGGTCGAATACGAGGAATTCATGCACTTGGAAAACTTTGTGCTAGACAAGGTGAATACAAAAGAGAAGAGAGTCCTTAAGTTTATTGATGGACTCACTTGGAAAACTTGCCAGAACTTATTGGGAAATCCAGCCTTAATGACTTATGTTGATGTCGTTAATGCCGCATTTTTACACTGTCAATACCATCGTTTACATCAGAAGGGAGCAAAGATCATCAGAAAGTCTAGTCAGCAGGGTAAGACCGGGGGTAACGATGCTAGCGAGGCACCATCGCAGTAGGGTAGGCAATATACACGAGATTCCCAGCAGAGAGACTCAGCTAAGAGATTTAGGTAGGGTAACGATAGTTATGGGCAGGGCCATAAAGGCCAGGAGAACCAAACTGGAGCCCAGTAGGGCCACAGATACTAGGACCAGTAAGGTCAGAAATAAGGGCAGCCTCACCAGGGCCAGAGGATAGAAGATTTCATAGGGAGGTGTTTCATGTATGGAGAGCAAAGCCACATGCGGTGTGCATTCCCAAACAAGACTAAGGTTCAGGAGCAGGGTGCCCAGCTGAGGTAACAATTATAGCAGCTCTTATCCCCACGGCAGTTCCAGCCTTACTGCCTCCACAAAGGTAGGGGTAATTTAGGTGTGTGTATCACGCCCGTGGACCAATTTTACAGCGTGCGACATTAGTGATTGAGGCTATGTTTTTTATCCTTGGGTACTTAGGGAAAGTTTTGGGGTGATACGGGAGAGTCACGTTCTTTTATTTGCAATAGATTCACGCATGAGACGGTTAAGTGGATAAAGCGCCAGTTATTACTATAAGAGTATTTTTCCCGTTGGGTAGCAGGGCTATCTTTCGTTCCATTTACAAGGGAGCGGGTGTGGCCATTGGGAGGTCATATTTTAGTTAATTTGTTCATTTTAGAGATTTATGAGTATGATGTTATCCTAAGTATGGACTTGTGGGCACCTACTATCGAACAAGCCCATAAAAGTAGCCGGATAAGCCCAGCCAGCAAGTGAGGTGCCCGACCCAAATTATGAGCCTTGAATAACATTCAGAATAAAATATATGGCCAAATCTATCCCAAGATCTCAGAGAGATATTCAAGGGATATAAGGCCATCGTGTTAGTAACCACATTCTTTTAACTACATATATATTGAACCCCTGGCCCGGGGCATGGGGCATTAAAAAAATAGTTTGAGAGATACTAAATAAGAATAGTAGACCTCTCCGTAGACGTAGGCAATTTGTCGAACCACGTATATTCTTGTGTTGTGTGATTTTTGTTATATCTTCTATGTTGGTGATTGTTTTCCTTTCTTAGATTGCTTTGTGTTGAGATTGTTGTCACCGCAATTGGCGTCGTCTATGGGAAACAATTGCTTTCCCTGCGAAAACCCTCACCAGCAAGAGCCAGCAATGTCACATCACAACAGTAACGTTCCTCAAGCATGAGATATTCAACAACAACTGAACCTCCCAAGCGTAAGGTCTGAAATATACCATTTAAACCCAAGACTTCTCCAGGAGAGGCAGGTCTCTGAGGAAAGTCAAGGGCCACTCACGTCCACGTAAATCTCTAGGTTGATCGATGCTTATGAGACTAGGCTCCAGGAATACGAGGAAGCCACTCGCCAACAAGAAAATGAGAATGTCCACATTAAGAGGCGACTAGAGAGACTTGAGAGAGAGCTCCATCGAAATACTAGGTGATGCCACAGTGGGACTCCTAGCCCTCAGGTGAACAAATCTCGCAACCGAGGAAGAAGCCCAACTCGCAGTTTCGAAAGAATGGAAAGACCTAGGTCAGGTGACCACCACTCTGAGCACTCATGACCCGTTCGCCAATACAGAAGTCCTTATTAGGAGAATGATGATATCTGAAGTCTGGTCCGGAGAGAGATATACTAGCACCCAGCTCACCATGGTTCCAGATCAATAAGAAAGTTAGCAAGACGATCTCTCAAAACTCAAATGAAGTCCCCTTTTCCGAGGGCGATAGAAGAAGAGGAAGCCCCAATGAAGTTTACGATTCCCAAGTTCAAGATTTACGATGGGAAAATAGATCCCATTGACCATGTTAGGCAATACAGATAAATAATGACTCTATAGAGTCATAATGATGCACTCATGTGCTGAATCTTCCCCTCAAGCTTGCATGATGTGGCCCAGAAGTGGTTCGAGAAGTTACCTCACCGATCCATTAAGAGTTTTAAATCCCTGGACGAGTTATTCACGGCTCGCTTCATTACGAGCATCTCCCATCCGAAGAGGATGGATGCTTTGCTTACTGAGAAGAAGAAACCACAGAAGAGCTTCAGAGAGTACGCAAAGAGATACTGGGAGATATTTAATGAAATTGAAGACTACTCGGATCAAGTCGCCGTAGCAACCTTCAAAATAGGATTGCCTAGCTCTTTCCTTTTACACTAGTCCCTAACTAAGAAGGAGGCCACAACCATCGATGACTTAATGGCCCGTATTGAGAAATATGCTAAAGTCGAGGATGTGACTCATCTTAATGCAGGGGAAAATGGTTGCACGAAGACAGGCAAGGGGCGAGAAGGTTGAACCACAAAAGAAAGGAAATAAGAACGGGGGCAAGAATGGCTCCAAGAATGGGAACAGGTACGATGCCTCAAAGTCATTTCAAGCTGTAAACACAGTCTTCAAAGAACCGATCTATAAGATCCTAGTGAAGGTAGAGGACAAGCCGTTCATGAAATGGCCAAGGAAGATGGGAGGAGATTCCTCTAAGCGAAATAATGAGTTGAGATGAACATTTCACAAGGAAGGCGGGCATAAAACCGAACATTGTAAATCCCTGAAGTCTCACCACGAGGATTTATCCCAGGATGAACACCTCAATGAGTTCATGGAAAAGAAGACAAATAAAGTGGCGGCGAACGACGAGCAGAGGCCGAATAATGTCCTCGAGGAGGATGCTAGTCATGAATTTGTAATAATACATAGGGCATCAGACTCAAACAAATTCAAGGGAATGCAGCTCGAATGGAAGTTAAGAAGCTTACCGTAGTTATGTAGACCTTTCAGATTAACCTAGCCAAGTCTCAGGCAGGGAAGAGGCGACGGACAGAGGACGTTGATTATAACAAACATATCATTTTTACAGACAAAAATTTAGTAGGGGTAAGAACCCCTTATCATGACGCACTGGTCATTACACTCGGGATAGCCAATTGGGACGTCGACAGGCTGCTTGTCATCTAAGGCAGCTCATCCGAAGTAATGTACCTCGACTTATTCAGGAAGCTGAAATTAAAAATAGCAGATCTGAAGGAAGCCATTGTCCCATTGTTCGGCTTCGCTGGGAAGGTCACAATCCCTCTGGGAAAGGTTGTCTTGCTAGTCAGGGCAGGAAACATCTCCCAATTGATTGAGTTTTTTGTTATCGATATCGAATCACCATACCAAGCCATCCTCGAACTGGGGTGGATCCATACAATGAAGGTCGTTCCATAGACCTATCACCAGAAGTTTAAGTGTGTAACTGATCGAAGAGTAGTTGAAATCTATGGGGAGAAAGCTGCGGCGAGGAAGTGTTTTATCGCGACCATACGCCCCAAACAGGAGAAAAAAGTAGAAAAAATGAAAGGCAAAGAAGAAGGTCAGGAGGCATTGATGCCCTCCTAATAGAAGCTAAGGTATGGTCGACCAGGAGTGGAGGAAACCAAGCTCCTCCCCTCCAAAAAGGTCGTTTAAGACCTGGAAAAGGCCGCGGCTGGGAGTGGCACGACCGAAAATAAGTTTTTAATAGGCACCTCCTTGACTGATGATGAGAAAAAAGAACTTATTACCCTACTTCGGATCAACATGGATGTTTTTATATGGGAGCCCTACGAGCTACCTCTGATTGATCCTAGTATCGCTTGTTATTAACTACATGTGGACCCGGTTTCCAGGCCAGTGGTGCAAAAGGCTCGTCGAACAACCCCGAAAAAGGTGAAGGCAGTACAGAAAGAGGTCGAAAAGCTACTCGGCGCAGGGTCCATACGGGAAGTTCAGTTCCCTAAATGCTATCTAACCCAGTAGTGGTTCCTAAGAGCGACGGAAAGTGGAGGGTTTGTATTGACTTCACAAACCTCAACAGGGCATAACCCAAAGATAATTCTCTCCTTTCGAAGATCGATTAATTAGTTGATGCCACGGCTGCACACGAGAGAATGAGCTTCTTAGATACATATTCGGGATACCATCAAATCCCCCTTAACGTTCCAGATCAAGATAAAACCTCATTCATAACCACTATTAGTTTATATTGCTATAAAGTTATGCCCTTCGGCCTTAAAAATGTAGGAGAAACCTATCAGCGACTGGTCACAAAAATGTTTAACAACTAGATGGGGGATACCATGGAAGTTTATATCGGTGACATGCTCGTTAAGAGCAAACTCAAGGGTGACCACCTCTCCGACCTGGCTAAGACCTTCGAAACCCTCAGGAAGTACCGAATGAAACTTAACACAAGTAAGTGTTCTTTCGGCATCCAATCAGGAAAATTCCTTGGATACTTAGTCAGCAAGAGAGGAATAGAAGCGAACCCCGTCCAAATTGACGCCATCATTAAGGTCTAGCCGCCCCAAACAGCAAGAGACGTACAAAAGCTAATGGGGATGCTCGTCGCACTCAACCGGTTCAATTCTAAGTCTTCGAAATAATGCAAACCATTCTTTCAACTGTTGAAAAGGAAAAAAAGAGTAATATGGGACGAAAGTTGCTCGAGGGCCCTAGAGGAGCTCAAAGTCTACCTGAGTAGGCCCCCTTTTCTCGTAATTCCTGGGCAAGATGATCCGCTATACCACTACTTAGTAGTGTCAGACCACGCGGTAAGCTCCGCCTTGGTGTATGAAAGGGAGGGAAGCTAGCATCCAGTCTATTACGCGAGCAAAACTCTCTTGGAAGTCGAACAGTGATACCTGTCGTTGGAGAACGCTTACGCGCTTGTAATAGCCTCAAGGAAACTAAAGCATTATTTTAAAGTACATTCCATTATCGTAGTTACTTCGCACCCCCTCAAGGCCATTCTAAGAAAAGTGGATCTCTCTGACTGACTATCCAAGGAGTCAATGGAGCTTGGAAGGTTTAATATCCACTTTCAACCTATAACAGCCATCAAAGCCCAAGTATTGGTGGACTTCATCGTCGAATTCACAGGAGAGAAGCCTTGCAATCACCCCAAAACCAGTTGTCCAACGAAAAGTTTAGGTGTTTGGACATTATATGTTGATGGAGCCTTCAACTCAAGGGGCGGGAATGGGTATTGTGCAAGTAACTCCTGAGAACAAGTGCTTGAGCAGGGAGTTAGACTTAGATTTAAAGCCTTTAATAATGAGGTGGACTACAAGGCACTGATCACCGGACTACGCAAAGCAAAACTGCTAGGGGCAAAGCATCTTCAAGTCTTCGGCGATTCACACCTAGTTTTCAACCAGATAAGTGGCGATTTTAATGCAAAAGATAAAAGGATGGCAGCTTATCTCACAATTGTAAAGGTATTAATGGACATATTTGATCAAGTCGATGTTCAACAATTCCTCAAGGGATAGAATAGCCATGCAGATGCCCTAGCAGCCCTAAGCTCAGCAATAGACTCAAATATGAGAAGAACAATCCAAATTGATTTCCTTGCACAACCCAATATTCGTAAGGACACTGAGTAGCATAACCCCGAGCATATCCTCCACATTAAAAAAGCTTTGAGTTGGATGGATCCCATTATAGATTATTTACGAAATGATAAGTTACCCAGCAACAGGAAGACAACTCATCAGATAAGAGTCAAGGTTGCTCGATTTCACTTATCTCCTGAGGGCAAACTATATAAAAGATCTTTCAATTACCCCAACCTCCAGTGCGTTTATCCATGGGACGTCTAGCAAGTCCTGTATGAGCTCCATGAAGGGATTTGTGGAAATCATGAAAGAGAAAGATCGATAGCATTTTGAGCAATGAAGGAAGGATATTGGTGGCCATACATGCAAAAGGATGCTGGAACCTATGTCCGAAGATATGAGAAATGCCAAAAGCACTCACCCTTAGTCCACCAACCGGCCAGCGACCTGAAGTCCTTAACTATCCCCTGGCCCTTCGCCCAGTGGGTCCTAGACATCGTGGGCTATCTGCCTACTGCAACTGGAAATAGGAAGTACCTGTTAGTGGCCACGGACTACTTTACGAAATGCATAGAGGCAGAGCCACTGGCAAACATCAGGGGCGCTGACATGATAAGGTTCATATGGAGGAATATTATCAAGCGCTTCGGTATACCCAGGACGATCATTACCAATAACGGGACCCAGTTCGAGAGTGGCCTCTTCTAAAGCTTTTGCAGTGCCCATGGAATCAGGCACTACTTTAGCTCTGTAGTATACTCTCAAAGCAATGGTCAAGCCGAGGCCTCTAATAAGACAGTGATCGATGGATTGAAGAAGCACCTTGAACAAGCCAAAGGAGCATGGGCAAATGAACTGCCCCACATCCTTGGGGCTTATCGCACCACCCTGAGGTGAGCAACTGGGGAAACACCTTTTGCACTCATATATGGAATGGAAGCAATCATCCCCTTAAAAGTTGGTCTTCCTACCATGAAATCAACGTTGGTCGACCAAGGACATAACGTTGAAGCATTACTCACCGAGCTTGACCTAGCAGACGAACGATGAGAGTTGGCTCTAGTTAGGATGGCATCTTACCAATAACAACTAGCCAAATAATACAATCAGAAAGTTAACCCGAGGAAATTCCAGGTCAGAGACTACGTCCTAAGGAAAGTTCATGGCAGGGCGATGAAACCATCAAATGGCAAGCTTGGACCTAACTGGGAGGGACCATTCAAGGTCATAAGGGATGACCTACAAGGATCCTACCACTTGGAAACTCTGGGGGGCAGGGAGATACCGAGAGCCTGGAATGCAGTTAACCTAAAGAAATTATACTTCTAAATTTCTTCATGCACCATTAGTTTAGGCAAACTTTCATTTACAAATTAATGTTGCTATTTGTTTATAACTGTTATCAATAAAAGTTGGATTGGCCTTGGCATTATATATATGTTGGTTGTCTCAAATGTATGTTATTATATGCACCTTTTTCCAAGTTACAAGCTTCACTGTTTTAACATAAATAGCCTATTGTGGTTACATCACAGTAGCTAGGTTTATACAAGCTCAATTTCTCCATAGCGAAACAAGCAGGGTTGATATATAATCACCCTCCTCAAACCCTTGTTCGTAACACAACTGGCCTCCAAGGTTGATTCGAAATAAGTAAAGACCTGCAGGGGATCCCAAGGCAATATGGCCAACCCATGTTGGTCACCAACATAGTTTGGATTCAAAATCCCACTCAGGTGGATTTCCCACTAATCAGGTGTATCCTCGACATCATCTTACTTAGGCCTAAGAAAGTGTGACGACACGACCTGAAAGGTAAAGCAAGGAAGAATGCTATGTCTACGACATATTGGACTGGGGGAATACTCATTTAGAAATAAGCTCATGCTTAGCCGACTGAGAAGCCCAAAGTCACTGGAGATTATCAACCAAAAATATGTTTAGTCGGTAACTGCCCAAAATATAGAAATTTTATTACTAATGATTACACAGTTACACATGCAACAGTGATAAAATAGAAAAAAAAAAAGAAGGAATAAATTAGATCTTAAGAGGGACTAGGTCGCTGAGCGAGGTAATCAGTCACTCGCGCCCTTCGACCATCGTCTGGACAAGGGGCAAAGTCCTTCTCGACCTCTCCCAAACTCGACTCTAACAGCTACTTTGGAATTGCGTCTATTGGAAACTAGTGACCATCCCTTATGAATGGATTCGGTTCCAAAGATGTGGGAGTGATTTTATGTCTATACCAAAGGACAGAGTTCTTAGGCACCTTTAACTCCCTAAGAGCACTCAGCCACCATGTGATAAAGGACAACTCCTCGACCTCCTTTAACCTCATAGGAGCATCTGTCCAGCCCTGGTTATACCCATCTGCCTACACTTATCGAGGACATTTCTTGAATAAGTGCCTCAGTAGGGTGACATCCCTTTGAAGCCCAGCAGCTATCACGTATGTCTTACGAACATCTACTCGCAGTTGGACAATCTCCCTAGCTGAACCACTGTCATTAGACCTAACTCGCTGCCTAGTTGATGAAGAAGAACCTTGTATGACTAGAGGGCCAACGCTTAGTGCATTCTCCCTGAGGTGCACGACTTCCCTCCTTAAGGCATCATTCTCCTATTACAGAATCTCTCCAACCTGATTGATCTCAGAGGCATCCAAGAGCTTATCCTTCAGAGCATTCATCTCTTCTTGAATAAAGGCACTGACCTCCTCCATTTCCACAAGTCTATCCTTCAACTTGGGTACTACCTCGGATTGATCATTATAATCTTAGTTCCTTGTCCTAAGAGCTTTACAGATCTTGACGAATGCTCATCAAACTTGGTCGCTTACGTTGGAACCAAGGATTTGGAGTAGACGAGAAGAGGCGGGAATGTAATCATCAAAGTCAACAAATTACAAGACATGGAGCGAGAATAACAAAAATGTATCAGCAAAAGCAAAAACCAAATCCCTTCATTAAAAATTGGAACCATCTAGGTACAAATACATGAAATGGAAAGAAACGAGAATAAAAAGGAGAAAATACAAAAATAGTCCTAAGAATCTATTGGTCGACCTCGACATGCTCTGTGGCAGTTGGTTCTTTCCCCATGCTAGCAGCAACCTCACCCAACTCTGCCCCAAGTGCTGAGGCATCGGTAACAGGAGTAATAGGAACATCAGAAGAAGGAGCAACAGGTTGGATCACAGTTGGGGCTTCATCAACAACAGGTTTTAGGCCAGGATTGTGCTCGCCGAACAGGGGGAGTCAGTAGAAATTATAGCAGCAATCAAGCCTCAATCCCAGCCTTTCTTGAAGTTTACCCGGCAGATGTATTTCATTTTATTCTCGGCATCTTCGCAGGCTACTTCCTAACCCTCACTGTAGCTATTATACCTAGACGTGGCCGCTTCTGCTTGCAAGATTGTCACCTTCTCAGCAAGCTTCGTGTTCTCACTGGTGACGGCGAGCTTGCCTGCCACTACCAGCATGTAAGCCTTGCAGAGCTTCTTTAGTTCCTTAGCATCCCCATCCCTCTCCTTGGAAAATGAGGCCTCAACTGTTATAAGAGCCTTCTAGGCAGTCTTCAGGCTCTCCTCGAGCTCAGCATTCTGCCTTACCAACCCATCTCGACTGCGGTGGAGGACAGATTAGTCATATAGTAACTGCAAAAAGAAACAATTTTAAGGCAAGCAATGAAAAGAACCAAATAAACAACGGAGATGAAAATGAATAGCCTTACCAAAGCAAGCCCATGATCTGCCTTCAAGGCTAACTGGTTTGGACCCATCTTTGAGAACCGCTCATAGTCCGCTCTTAATATTACTCTCTCGATCATCATAGGGACGAGATGAGGGGACAGAGCCATATAAGTGCCCTCAGATGGAGCAGTAACAGGCACCAGGGAAGCCTGTGCCTTCTTTATCCTTTCTTCTCCTCTTCTACTCTCTTCTTCCTTTTTTTTTTGTTCTCCTCTTATCTTTTTCTATCTTCCTCTTTCTTTCTCTCCCTGTCTTTCTTTTCTTCTTCTCTCCTTTTCCTCTCTATCTCCTTCTCATGAGCTGCTATCTGGGAACCATTAGCAGTATCCCCAGGCCTAGTCTTCTGTATCTTTAGCCAGCTGGACAACAAGACGTCATCATCATCATCAGGGATCAAAGTCTTCCTTCTAGGAGGAGCCATGTCTTCCTCGCTAGAACTTTTTGAACAAGAACCACCTGAGCTAGGGCCTTCCTCGCTGGATCTCTTTCCACCAAACTCCTTTTCGCTGGATTCCTCCTCATAAGATATTGCCTCACCACCACCACCTCTAGCAGCATCGGACTCTGAATTTCTCTCCTCCTCTTCGTCTCGGTCGATAGGTTGAAGAGAACCTTCTTCCTCCTCTTCTTCCTCTGAGATATCAAGATAGGTAATGGAGTCAACTAGACGGGTGATGAATATGGAGGTAGTGTTTTTATATTCCAATAAGAAAATAGCCTACCTGGGATGTTCACCTTCTGCAATAGAGTCTCTTATATTCCACGACTTAAGTAACTCAACAGCACGGATCTCATAGAGAGAAGGCTCCTGGTTCTTGGACTATGCTGTAAAGGAAAATGAAAACATTAAAGGAAGAACACAGTATAGCAGCAATAAAAAGACAAAGAGATGAACAACAACCTATGTATTCCTCCCCATAAGTAAGAATTCGAGGTCTCGTGTACCTCGCACCCCCTACCTGAGGAGGGAACTCCCAGTTCCTAGCTATGAATCCTTCAGACCAGTAGCCCTTATAGGAATCAGGTAGATTAACTACCAACACCCTATCCGAACTTCTTGATTTCAAGTAAATAAGACCAGAACTAGTACGTGAAAAAGAGTAACAAAAAAATATTTCAACCAAGCCTAAATTAGTGCCACAGAGTTGGTTTATTCTATGGATGCCATTAACTATCTTCCAAACATTTGGAGAATATTGGGTTGGGACTATATCGAAATATTGAAAAAAATGTAAGAAGAGACGATTTGGGGGGAAAATTAAATCCCTTTGGGAAAACAAAAGAACATGAATCCAGTGGCCAACCTCAATGTCGCGAACATTACGAGGAATAGGGGCACACTTAATATTCACCCAATTAGGGATATTATAACATTTCCTAAACTCTACCAGGGATTTGTTGTCTATCCTTTCCATAAGAAAAGCCCTAGCTACAGTAAAATTAAAAACGACATAAGGAAATACACAAAGAGGGAAGACTGAGAACTTACAGGAAAAAGAATAAAGTTTAAAATGATGGAAAACCACAGACAAATGAAGATGATTGAGACAAAAAATAGCTTCGAAGTAATGAAGAATAATCTTGAGAACAAGAGAAAGCTTGGAGAACAAGAAATGGCTTGAAAGTGAGAGAAGCAATAAGTTGAAGTGACACGGAAATTCGTCTAACACCTTGGTTTAAACTCCTCAATGATAGTGCACTCTGATCGAAGAATATTTGTCGCCCAAATTTCCTGCCAAACAATGATTCACGCCCCTATCATTTGTATAAACTACAACAGTGCCATTAGAAGTGGACCGAACGATGCTATTTTAAATTTGTGAGCCCAAATTGTGGCCCCAAAAATTTTAAGGGCAATTGTGGGTACCTATTATAGAACAAGCCTATAAAATTTACCTAATAAGCCCACCTAACAAGTGAGGAGACTGACCCAAATTATGAGCCTTGAATAACAGTTAGAATAAAAGATATGGCCAAATCTATCCCCAAGATCTCGGAGAGATATTCAAGGGATATGAGGCCAACGTGTTAGTAACCAACGCATTCTTTTAACTGCATATATATTATACCCCTGGCCCGAGGCACGGGGCATGTAAAAAAAATAGTTCGAGAGATACTAAAAAAGAACAGTAGACCTCTCCATGGACGTAGGCACTTTATCGAACCATGTATATTCTTGTGTTGTGTGATTGTTGCTATTTCTTCTATGTTGGTGATTGTTTTCCTTTCTTAGATTATTTTTTATTGAGATTTTTGTCACCACGTGACTGATTAGCGATGCGTAGAGCGATGGTGGACTATTACAGTAAGGCTATCGTGTTCGCTATTCCAGGGCAGGATGTGTTTCTTTTTGTGATATATTGTTAAGAGGGAGAGTCGAGAACGCGTTTATACTATTTTGGGAGGAGACTTCAAAGAGCGTAGCTGTCTCGTTATATTCGATCCTTGTATTTAGGGAGTTTACTAATGTGATTCAGGGGATGCTACGGTTACCACCGATTCGAAAGATTGAGTTCGTTATTAACTTAGAGCTGTGGACTTAGTGATAATGCGAGCTCCCTATTATACGACTCCTTTAGAGATGTAGGAATTGGGAATCAAATTTAGTGACTTTTCGGGACAGGATTTTGAGTGTCGTGGCATTGTGTCTTGGACCTACGAGTCTCAATAACCGACAAATCTAGGTTATAGTGTATCAGGGTCCTTATTTGGATTTCGCTTACAAGACGTCCCACGCATGAAACTTAGCAAGTGTTAGGAGTTGGGAGGCGTTTGGGCTTTAGGGCCTTGGTTTGGTACATTAGTCATTACACATTGTGACATCCCATTTATTTCAATCACAGGCGATCAGTCCTTTACTAAAATAAAACAAAAGTCTCATCTGGTTCATTCTTAGCATCACTGTTGAAAATATTTTTAAATCACTACCCACCTATTAATTAAATAAGCGGGTGCCGAATTTTATATTTCATTAATGTATAACAATATTACCCAACCACAATAATCACATACACAGTAATCAATATAAATAAAGCCACGATGTAAAGTATAAAGCAAAGATAAATAGATCAGGTCCTCGAATAAACCATCAGGTAAAAATCCAATACATCTAATCTATATAACTAAAATACTCTGAAATACACAGGTTTAAATGAAAAGGGACAACACGCCCAACCAATACCGGAATAGAGAACCTAATCTATAATACAATAAGTGAAGCGGCTACTCAGCAACCTGAGCCTCCACATCAGCTGTAGCTTCGTGTCCCTAGAAAGAATATTCATCCATGGCGTCCTTATAGCTAGACACCTAAAAGTTTGGGGAGAATAGATTTGATATGGATCAGAGCCCAAAATCTTTTAAAAACAGTTGCATGTAATTAAGATGCAAAAAATAAATATGCACTCAAACTTTCCATATTTAAGGTGGTGTCGCACTCTCATGAGATTACCCCCCACCTCTCAACTATTGTTCACACCTAGCGCATACATCTTAACCCACCTAGTTACACTTCCTCGTCTAACGAGTCGTATTATAAACCTCACGAATACACCACTTTAACCCGAGTATTACCTATTGTTCACTTCTTATCTATTTCTCTCATTAGATTAATTAATCATTTATCATTATTATAACATTATCCCAATTATTTATAACATTCACTCTTAAAGTATTAAACTCGTATATGATTACCATACTAATATATATGCGTAAAGTTATACTACAGTAAATACACATATATCTCGTATAATCATCATCCCCCGAGTAATAACTCATTAGATACCATCCCCCGAGTAATAACTCATTAGATGCCTTCCCCCGAGTACTAAATCATTGGATACCATCCCCCGAGTACTAACTCATTAGATGCCTTCCCCCGAGTACTACTCATTGGATGATTTTCTCTACAATGCAATTATTATCCAAGGCATACTTACATCATCCCGATTACCGACGGTCGAACTCTCACATCGACTCGATAAAATTGCAAACGTATTGAAGGCGGCCAAATTCCTTCGATAGTGAGTCATAACCATACCCAAAATTACCTCACCTCGAACTTCAACCCTCACAAGTTCACATGCATGGCGCTATGACCTGGATTCGATACTTAACCTATTGTGTTTCACAAGGGAAGATCAGCAACATCACGCAACCTCCACTAATAGCACTAGAGGGTATGCTTCACATAAATATCATACACACAAATATTATTTCTTACACACACACACACATGTATAAAATAAAATCGGCTAACCGTGCATGTCACTCATAGCACTAGCCTAAAATCTCCGAGTTTAAATCCGACTCCTAAATTCATAAGTAGTCACTTACTTATTTATATATATCACATTTATGTTTTATTCTGAATACTAAGTCTATCGCAAACGGCCCGTAACCTAACTCTTTCTGGAATTCCAATTGGTTTTCATAAATCATAACCCGGGTATTTTTCACCCTAAAACACCCGTTCATCCATATCCGAATTTGATTTCCAACTAAAGATTTCAGTCTCGAACACCATGTCGTAGAAAATTCATAACTAATTCAAAAAAATTAGAAAAATATGACACTGGCGGCCACACGTTCGTAACGAAAAGATCTATCTCCATGACCAAACCCAAGGGTCATTCAAACAAAATACTAACCTTGTTTGAATGAGAATCTTAACTCGTTTGAATAAGCTTCTAAAGAGATTGACGTGTAACTCTCTTTCTTAGGCGGGATTCATTATCTTCCCATCAATAATCGCATATATATCACCAATTTAACCCAAAATTTATAGTTTTTATCAATTCTAAACATGATTACACTTATTTTCCCATTCAAATTCATCCAACAACAATTAAACTCGTGGGATTTGACATCTTATTCAAAAACTATGCACTTTCTTATTTCCCATTCAAGGTTATGAAATCCCTTAACTTTGTCATTCAAGACTTAATATTTATGTTTGGATTTACCTTCAAAATATGTATTGAGCAATGGTTACACTACTTATCACCCAAAATCCCATCTTTTAACATAGATTCCATTTTTCAAAAGTCTTCTAAAACGTAATATATCACCTGCTATGATATGAACTGAATTTACATGCATAAAATATCAAGAAAGTTAATTATTTGCCTTGTAATGATTGTAGGGTATGATCTCTTTTGTGTGATGATTTGATGTAAAAATGTCTCGAGTTTTCCTTTCAATTAGCCTCTTCAGCCTTCTCCTTGCTTTCTCCTCTCTTCCTTCTCTCTTTTAGGGTTTGCAACTAATGGTAGGGCTACCTCACACACCTAACTTTTATATTTTAACCCACTAATACCGAAATTAAGTTAACCTCCTCGGGTCAAATGGCCTATATGCCCCCCAAATGGGTCCAACTAGTCTGAAAAGCTTTCGGAACCTAATTACTACCCCTGGGTACTTAATTTTGACTATTTTGACCCATTTCGAATCAATTGCGCACTCGAAATCATCATCCGAGTAACTATACATTAATTTCATATCTCAAACTTAAAATTATCTACTCACAAGCCCCGGTTGAGATACCGTCAAAAATCCTGTCGTTCTCACTCACTACGATGTACTAAAAATTCATCGCGTTTTATTTACTATACACACTTAGTAAATGTAGCACATAAATATTAATCTTATTCCCACAAATTAATACCTATTAAATACGCAATATTTCATTTTAATTAAATTACTGCACACGTGTAATTTCAAAATTCCAGAAATAATTAAATTCCAAACTATAAAAACACGGGGGGGTTACAATGTGTGTATATATATATATATAAAGTTTTGAGCAGTGATAAATTATATAATTGGGCCAGCGGGGCCAAGTAGTGCTATGAAGAGAGCATTAGGGAATGTTTCTACTATGAGTTTATAAGTGGGGTAATTTTAGAAAGATCAAGCCGCAATTAGTAGGGTAATCGAGTGTACCATTACCGTATGATCATGCAGGGCATATCGAACCGATTTTGATGTAGGAAGGTTGCATTTGTGGTATTGGTGCGAGTATGCACATGGTATAGGGTGTATGGGTGCCCTGATCACTTCGATAATCCGTATCATTTGAGATAAGGTAATGTGGAGGTAAATGAGTGAAGTCGTATGCCTATAGGGCAATTTTCAGTAAATGTGAAATGGTGAGGCAGACTGAACTTTATTAAGGGAAGAAAAATCATTCGAGCATTTATAGTAGGGAGAACCATCACAGCCGAAATCGGTTAAGAAACTGTGAAGACAAAGGCAAGGTATCCTTCTTTCCAAAGGAGCGTCGAACAGTTTTAGAAGGTAGAGAGAAGTTGTACCCAGTGAGTTCTGAGGGTGGCTTGTGCATCAATAGGAAGTTGATTGCAACAGACGATGAGGACCTACAAAGTGCACAATTTGGAATAGACGCATGGGTCGCGATTTTTTGTTGTACCCCAAAAGGCGGATAAATATGTACTATATAATGTTAGATAAAATATGTGTAGATCGGTATGGAACGCGATATAGAAAAGTTTGTCTCCAGATTCGCCACTCGTTAGATGGATAAGGTTAATCCTACGCGAATAACCAGAGTTTTGCAATGATTGAAGATTCCAGTGAGGGAATAGGAGTGAATACCAATAGATTTTAATTTAGGTTACCAACGTTGTGGAGGGGTCAAGTTTTCCTCCAGGTTATTGGGATTAATTGACCAAGGTGGAGCAGTTCTTCCTAATTCGGGTGAATTACACGATCGGGTAGAGTTCCCAATATTTCACGATAAAAGAGAGTGAGCCAACACGAGGTGTCTCCAAATATTATTTTGGATCAAGATAAGATATTTATGTCCCACTTTTGGCAAAGTTTTCAGGAGTCTATGGGGATAGAATTGTGTTTGAGCAATGAGTATCACCCGCAGATTGATGGGCATACAGGAAGGGTAATTAAGATGTTGGAGGATATGTTGAAGATGTATATTATTGAATTTAAGGGTAGTAATCGAAGATTTTTGAAGTTTGACATGAGTGGTAGGGGTGTTACTGTGGATATCTCCCATGAAGAAAATGATGCAATTTGTGAAAAGGGAAAGCTGGCGCCTAGGTTTTTTGGGCCTTCCCCCATCATTAAAAGGTAGGGATGGTTGTGTATAGGCTCATCTTATTAGGGCGTTGCAGTAGATTTATGATGCATTTTATGTGTCGTCATCAAGGAGGTATCTTAAAGATGACGTGGTATATCGTCGCATGACGTTAGAGGAAACTGGATTGCAACACGACATTTATACGAGGAGAGGGTCGTAGAGAGTAGGACTTCGGTCAAGATGGCACCGTTAGTGCATGTACACTGAGGACACCACAATATTGTTATGAGTTGATTTGGGGAGTGTGAGGATGATATGGGAGAAAAGTATCCGGAGCTCTTTGTGTCAGGTATGTCCAAATTTTGGGGTTAGGGGGAAAGTATGTAACACCCCATATTTTTAAAAGCATTTTAAATTTACGTGTGCATACAATTTAATTAAATTGAGAAATAAGGTGACTGAAATAAATATTAATTAGTGAATAAAAGTATTAATATTTATGTGCGCTTATATCTACTTGTGTGATAAATAAATGAAAATGTGTTAAATTATGTTACGTCGCAAGTGAGTTAAAGCGACGAGTTTAATGATATCTCATTTAAGACACGCGGATAGATTCGTATTGGTCATGAGATATAAATTGATGGTAGATAACTCTGATGGTAATTTTGAGAGCGCCAATGGTCCGGAATGGGTCGAAATACGCAACTGGAGGTTATAATTGGGTTCTGGAAGCTTTTTGGGCTAGAGGGGAGCCGTAAAAGGGTATTTGGGTCATTTTAAATATAAGGGCTAAGTTAGTTTCGAGATTTAGAGTGTTTATGTCTATATTTAAGGTGGATAGAAGGGGCAACTATCCAACCATTCAAAGGCTAGGATTTTGAGAGATGAGAGAAAAGAGAAGAAGAAAAAGGAGAAAAGTGAAGAAAAAAGGATCCGGATTGGAGATCAATTTTAATCGGGTTCAATATCATTACCAAGAGAGTAACTCAAGAAGAAAATCTCATAAATTCATAGCTCTTAAGGAAAGTATTTAGCTTGATTTTATGTTAATTGTAGTTTCAAATGTTCATACAAAATTGGTGTAGGAAAACACACAATTTTTGGGCTTTGAATAAAGTAACTATTAAAGATGAATCTAATGATGATAATATGGTAAATCTTATGTGATTATAATGAAAAAGATAGGTTCTTGATTGATTTAAAAGCGAAAAGGGTGAATCTTGAAACTAGGGTTTAGTATTAAATAATGTAGTGATTTAATTGATGAATCTGTCAGGGATTTTGACGTCAATTCAAATGCATGCCATTTTATTTTTACTTTGAATTAGACTCTGAGCCATAGATATAAAGAAATTTATGGATCTTGGATTTACAATGATATTTGAATCAAGTCATTTGGACTTCTATGGAAGGAGTAATAGTCGTTTTAGTAAAAGGTGTTTAATATGTCATAATATCTCATTTTTGCGAATTTTGACATCACTTTAAATGCATGCCATTTTAATTTTACTTTGAATTAAACTATGAGACATAGATGTGAAGAAAGGTATGGATAATAGCTTTTTAATAAGCTTTGGATCAAATCATTTGAACTTCTGTGGAGGCGAAAATAACCATTTTAGTAAAATGTGTTTAATATGTAAGAATATTACATTTGTGCGAATTTGTGATTGTTAAGAGCTCTAATGGGATAAGGACTCTTATATTTCTACCCATTTAAAGGGAGCTCGTGATAGGACTTTTTAAAACTCGTATTAACTTATTTCTAAGAGATTTAGGAAGTGTAGTAAGCTACCCGAGGATGGATTCCGTGTAAGAAAATACGTGACTAGGCGAGTAAATGATCACGGGTGGAAATTGAGAAATCAAGTTAGGATTTCGAGAGGCTAGGATAGTGATTGATTAGATTGGCATGTTGGCCAGAAGAATATAATAATTGAGTTCAACAATAAGTAAATGAATACTTAACTAAGATTGGAAAGTCGATTTAGACTTTGGGATTGGATATGCGAATGCTACGAGAGATATTACGCACAATAGCCGACTTATACATATGTATCGAGTGTGATCAGTATATATATATATATATATATATATATATATATATATCTTTTTGTGTGTGTGTGTGTGTGTGTGTGATTGACTTTATGTGAACATACCTACTCTAATATGCTATCGTTGGAGGTTGTCCGTACTGTGCGATCTACCATGGCATTGACCAACAGGTATTGGATTGTAACCCGGGTCAAAATACTGTTGCACGACCACTATCCGTGTGTGAGGATAACTGAGTTTTGAGTCTGACTGGGGTAATGTGGTATGGTTATGACCCACGTATGTATGTTTATGACTGCCTACATTTTGTGTGTGATATTTTGGGATCAGTGGTGAGATTCCAACTTACTGACCCAAGGATAGCATGGGACATACCTGGTGTGTGATAGAATACTAGGGAATGCATCCGGGAGGACAATTCGGGAATGTTATGTATATACATATAAAAGAGTGTTATATGTATATGTATACTCAAATTATTGAATGAATATTAAATTATAACTATTGTGTAGTTACGTTGACTATGTAATGGTACGAATATAATTGAGAAATAATACGTTAAAGCTTATGTGATAGCTACGTGATAAATAAAGTAAACTAAAATATGAGTTACACAATTGGGCTAGAGGTTTGGCGTGTTGGACTATATTAAGAATGATTAGACTAGTTAGGTGGGGTAGCATAACTAGATAATAAAAATACATGCGTTAGATGTGCACTATAGATGAGGGGTGAGGATAATATCATGTGAGTGCCATACCAAATGAACATGAATAATTCTTCCTGCATATTTATTTATGCATTTAAATACTTGCAACTGTTTTTAAAATATTTTGGGCGCTAACTCGTATAAAAATATTTTTAAAACCTTTTAGGTGCTCAACCACAGGGACGCAATGATTAGCATGTCATTCCAGTCAGATGATGTTGCAGCAGCTGTGAGACCTCTTTCCATTCTATCTAGCAGGGGTGATTATTCATGTCGCCCAAAATTGGAATTTTTTTTATTATCATCAAACTTTGTTTATATTATTTCATTTATCAGTTGGATTATTGTACTTGGGATCTACCGAGAGTTTATTCGATCATTTATTTAATTATGCTATCACTACTCGTTATGTTCTATTGTGGAGAATGTTTATCTCATATGGTTAAATGGTTTAACAAAGCATGTTAATAAGTTTTCTAATATTTAACACCGGGCTTAATAGGTTATTAATAACTAATTGGTTTTGAACAATGATGCTAAGAATGACCCATACCGAGAATCCTGTTTTATTTTAGTAGAGGATTGGCCACCCGTTATTAAATTAGGTTGGGTGTCACAAAATTTTAATAGTAATTTTATATTTAATACGTTTACAAAAAAAATCTTGTTTTATTAAAATTATTTTATATGAGAGTTTATTTTGTATTATCTAAGGTGTTTTGTACTTTAGGAAAATATATATTAAAAAACTCAACATTTTTTAAAACAAAATGGGACTTTCACTATCTAGTCCCCTACTCATTGTTCTCGCATTCACCTGAAGATCTTTTCATTGGAAAAAAGAACTCTAAGGTCCCCTCAACAGCACATTTAGATATCTTAACCAATACAACTCATCTCACCTTAAAAAATAATGATTCCCGCTAGAGCCACCATTGTTGGTGACCTCCATCCTCCTTCGATAACAACAATCTCCGAAAAGGACAACCTCTGGGGACGTCTATATCCTTTTTTTAATACCTCTACATCAACCTTTGCCGACAACACTTCTTTCCTACTTATCCTCCATACCCGTCTAGATCGGCGCCACTAGGGGTATGATAGATCTAAACCAAACCGATGAATCTGACCAATCCAACCCAAACCAAGCCAATCCAATTAGAAAAACCAACTTGAATTGGATCGAATTGGATTTGGTTTTTAAAAAACAGATATTAATTGGATCAGTTTCAACTTTGCATATGTAAAATCAATGAAACCGATCCAAACTGACTATATACAAAATATGTTAAAAATGAAACCCGTGTCATAATTTTATTGATTAGAATATTTTAATTGTCTATAGTCTTTTACACGTTAAAATTTATATAGGGTTAAATGGTCAATATTGAATTTTACTGTGGTAAATATGATGCATTAGATTTAATATAATGTATCAGAATGGATTCAAAGGCAATCTAATTATAATTCAATAAGGTATAAAGTAAATGAATTAAAACCGATACAAAAATCGATCCAAAACAATCTTAATTGGATTGGAATTGGATCAGATTGGATTTTGACTTCAATTCAGATTGGATTGTATTTTAAAATTTAAAAATTGACTTAAATTGGATTGGATTAAGTTATATTCAAATGCGTCGCTTTTGAATCGATGCACACCCCTAGGTGCCACCATGGACGAAATTTGTAGATTTGTACCTCCTTCCTTATCCTTTTTTGCCATAATATCCAGATTAATTTATATATACAGAAAACTGAAACAATTTACGAATCGATCTCAAAAGAGGCATGCTTCATAAAGAATAGAAAGAAAGAGAGTAGGTAAAAATTCTCTTTCATGAAATTACGACTACTCAATTTTTTTAAGTGTACTTTTGTAAAGTACACGCAAAAAATGCATGCAGTTAAAAAAATGCAATGTATTTCTAGTGGAAAAGATATATATGTACCTTTATCATAACTATACAAAAACGTACATGCCAAAAAATCATATTCTTTGAAAAATGGTTATACTTTCATAAATATATGTGTATTTTATTAAAATATTTGTAGTTTTATTGCCAGAATGACCAGTAAAGAGAAATAATTGAAGGAATAATATAAATTATTTAATTTATTCGAACCATCCTAAATTGTCTTTGAACAGTTCTAGATTTTGGCACGATTTAAAACCGTGTTAGTTTTTTCATGTATAAGCACGCAAAATTGTCATTTTTAGTGTAGTGAGAATAATATAAATTATTTAATGTCCCCCATCTTTGGCGTAGATGCTTGGCCACCCAATACGTAGACAGTACGGGGTGATACACTCGTCTTTTGTTGACTAAAATTTATAGGTTTGAGTTACAGCAAACTAGAGGATTATCATTGCATCGCTGATTCTTTTGATTGTCTTATTGTTGTAGAACTTTAATGTAGTTTTTTTTATTTAGTTACAGATTTTGTATCTCAAAGACATTTTTTCCTGATCAATTTTATACTTGAATTTTTATTATTATAATTGGGTTTTATTCATTTATTATTTTCAATTTATATATTGACATTTGTGGACATTCTGAATTTTAGTTTTTATCATTTCGATATAGTTGATTTTATCTATATTCACGTGTACTCTTTATGTTAATTCTCATGCTAGGAATATTATTAATTATTTGATTCTCGTAAATTATGTGTTTATGACTAATCACTCTAAATATGTAATTTATAGGTTATCATATTTCCATTATCCATCCAGTACAAATAGACATTTATAACCATGGTCTGATGTAAGAAACAACAATTATTGTGCATGGTCTAAGGAAAATGAGATTGAGGTTGAAATTAACCACTTCTGTGAACTAGAAGCTTACTAAAGCCAGATGCATATGCTGACAGCCTGACTACGCTCATGTATGAGTCAATACCTTTAGGTTTTATCTATTTTCTAAACATAATGGACCTTTAATCATAAAAGGTAATAATATATAGCAAGACAGAAAATTATTGATAATTTTGTGACAACATTCTAATATTTTAGTCATAAAGAAGTCCTTAATAAAACTTAATATAATGTCTATGATTTAAGTTTTTGTAAGTTTTTCTTATAAACTATAAGTTATAGAGTTGATTCTTCAGTTAAGTATAGGTGAAATTCTGTGAATTAATTAAAACTACTTAAGTTTTGAGGGGCAAAACAAAAGATTTATAAACATGGAGAGGCAAATTAAAATCTCATGATAGTTTTAATGTGTACATATATAATTAACTTAACTTATTTTAATTAACTTTAAACCAATGGTCAAAATTGATCAAGCCCATATAGTAGGTTTAATCTGTGGAGTTTTAGTACAAAAAAAGACAAAAAAATCCTATTACATATACGTCCGTTTCTACCTGTCAGGGTTCAAGTTCAAATTTGTTTGACTTAGTTTAGCGAGGGTTAACAACAACCCTCTAGTGTCACTGGTTAAAATATGGACACCTCATTAAAAATTGTGTGATCCATTGCTGAGTTATCTATATACACTTTAATAAAATTGTGTACTTTTGGACTCTCTCATTTCGCTACATGACCATATTTGAGCGTACACTTTTAATACTCTCATCAATCTTTCTCCCTTGATTTATATATTTCTTTTCATTTTACTTCATTTACTTGAGTTCACCCCTGCCTAATTACTTTAAAGTTAAATAAAACAATAGCATGCAACCCGCGCGATGCGTGGACGTATTATAAAATTGATAAGAAAATACTGCTAAAAATTAAAAATAAATTAGATAAAGAACCAACTATGTGTACATATATAAAGAGAGAACGTGGATCCAAAGGTTGACAAAATATTGATTAAAAAAACTTAAATGAGTCTCCTACTAAAAAAGAAACAACCCATAATTTAAGTTATACCTAATTAAAATCAATCTCACCACAAAGTGCAAAACAAAAGAATTGGGAGGTCTGTATATTTTATAGCAATCAAAGAAAATCAAGCACAATTTGAAATGGGAAAATAAAAATATACTCACATGATTTGAGATGAAAATCTTAACTGGTCCATCTTCAACAAAAAATCCCATCTGAAATAGTACAAATATGATACTCACGTTTTTCAATGTCACTTTTATCCTTTCTTGGAAACCTAATGATATGGTTTTATGTACTATCTTCTTGGATATCCACCATCTAAATGTAACACCTAGTATTTTTTGGCATTTATTATTTAATTAATTTGGTTAGTTTTAAATTACTTGGGTGTCGTAATTTAATTGAATTAATTATTATTATTATTATATTCATTAAATATTAATCTGGTGAGTAAACGATTAATATTTAGGGGATTTAAATTTACTGAGTGAATAGTAACAATTGAATTACGTCATAACAAGCGACAGTGACGTGGCATTTATTTATTTCAATCGGCAGTCGGGCATAAAAAATATTGGGGCAGAGATAAGAACTTTTAGTAAAATAATTCAGATGAAAATTTTGAGTGCACGGTTGAGTCTGGATGGGTCGAAGTAGGCAAAAAAGAGTGCTCAGGGGTAGTACATGGGTCTCGGGGCATTTTTAGGCTTAACCAAATCAACATGGGATTGTTTGGGCCCTTTTAATAAAGCCCACAAGCCTAAAAATGGGAATTACTTAATAAACCCTAAAGAGTGAGAGGGTGTGGCAACCATAACTCATTGTAAAAAACCTAAGTAAGTAGAGGAGAAAAGAGGGAACAATTGGAAAAACCTTGGGAGCCAAAATCAAGAACAAGTGTGTGCAATCTTCATCAAATCATCATCATCTACACCGAAGGATTCAGACCCTACAAACCCTAAAAGGCAAGTGGTTAAAATTTCTTTTAAATTAATTGCAGATTTTAATTCATATCAAAGTAGGTGTGATAAGATTATATGGTTTTGGGGTTAGTTTGATATCTAAATTTGGTTTCAATAAATTTAGATTTATAATCTATAGAGGATTTGGGAATTCGATTTATTAACTTCAAATTTGTGTGGGTGATTAATTAAGATTTGGAAATCTTGGAATCTTAGGTTTGAGTTTAATTCGTAATGGTTTCTGTGTAAATATATGGGCCGAAGTTTTTGAGATTCGTGTTAATGGCGGTTTATTTGAGCAATGAGGAAGGATGGGAGAAAACCAGGGTTGTTTGAATGACCTGATTTTCATTTGAGCGAAAGACAACGTCGTTCGAACGACATGCCAGTCATTCGAACGATAGTGCTTTTCCATAAACTTCTCCCCCTTTCCCTGTTTCGGCCCTGGGTTCATTTGTTTTGGGGTTTGCTAGTTTCTGGGGATAAAGTTATGGATTTGTTTGTGGGAGATATTAATGGGATAATAAGGGTGATAATCTCAAAAGGAAATTAAGGTTGAAATTGAGAAATTTGAGAACCTTAGATTAATAAGTGTACAAGACTTATTAAGGGAAAATTGTGTATAATAAATTATGAATATTGTATTATCGACCCAAGTGAGTCAGTCCGGGTATATTGGTTGAGCGACACCAAGACAAATAAAAATAATTGATGCGTGATTAATTAAATTGGAGTTGGGGTATAGACTAAGAAATATTTTGGGCTAGTGCTATGGGTTTTGTGCACGATATAACTGGATTAAATTTAATATATTATATATAAATATTATCACACTACTGATGATACGCAAATATTGCGTATTTCATCCTCCGAACCTACGCATTTTAGCCCCCTCGGAAACCTTAATCTCTATATTTAAGCCCATTAACCAGACAACCTCGGTTTATATTGTTAACATGCTATATAAGGTATAATTGGGCTTTTGTAGGTATTTAGGTACTAAGTATGGAGTTCGGACGCATTCCGATGAAGTTTCGTACGCAATCGCACGTTCAAGGGCATTTTATTCATTTTACAGATTAGATACCTGGCCCAACATCTTGATGGAAGTTGTAGCCCTCTTCACAAGCTTCGCGTGGCCGCAAACAGTGCGCGATTCCGATTTAGAACGAAGAAGTTACGGCAATTTTAGCGGAGAAGAAATGCAAGCCAAAACAGGGAAAAATGCAGTCTGCCCCTGCTTGATCAATCGATCAACCAAATGGTAGATTGATCGACCCTTCCCATTTTTGCCCCGTCTTATATGATCGATCGATCGACCAAATGGTAGATCGATCGACCCCCTGTTTTTCAGCAGATATTTTGCATTTCTTTTCTCTTTTCTTTTCTAATTTAATTCCGACTTGGTATATAAGCCAATGTTGATGTAATAAACAGAGGTGAACGTTTTTAGATAGTTTTAGAAGATAGAATAGGTTAGGGTTTGGGTTTTGGGATAGTTCTTCTTCATTTATACTTGGTTTGACACCCCATTTGTTGTGTGAGTTGACTATTCATCATCCTCACCATTAATATAGCTTGTATTTCATTCATTCTTGCTTTGATAATTAGGTTTACATGCTTTGATTACTTGCTTTCTAGTGTAAATTTACCGCGTTTATTTACCGCGTTTTTAGCATGCTTTCTAGGTAATTTAAATTAGGTTGTGCTTGAATTGAACTCACTCGAGTTGACGCATTATTTCGCTTTGGTGATGGTGTTTACGGGTCTATTTCGGGTGCGTTGTCCTAGTTATTACGCCTAGGAGATTTGACGGGGCATATCATGTATGTCCCGTACTTACGACCTTTCGCGCGTAATTTTCGGGATATTTGTTGACGCCAAAAACTTATTAGGCTTTTATGATGATTTAGGGCGTAACAACCCTTGATTTAATTAACTGTCGAAACGAGACGCACTCCTAATAACTCGTCGACCCATGTAACCATTTTATACTACTTAACTCGGGTGAGGGATATTCGACGCAACCTATAGTTTTACTCACTTTCATAATCTAGTTTCAACACATTGCCTAGATTAACTTTTCCTTTTAGTTTGTAATCATTTTTTACACTTTTATTTCGGAGTATTAAATCACTTAAATTCTAGCATCTCGTCTTTGAGGATTTTTGATACCCGACTTACCGCTGTGCTTGCCTCGTAAGTGTAGTAGTAATTTAGGTTTTTGTATTAAGTTGGCGAAACGAAAACAACGACTGTGCACTTTACACGCTCACACTTTTCGAACTCAATCAAAATGGCGTCGTTGCCGGGGACTAGTTTGTTTTAGACTTTATTTGATTTAGTATTTCATAGTATTTTCTTTCTATTTGTATTATTTGCTAATATTTTGCAGGACTTCCACATTTGAGCACTTAGAAAACGCTTGAATTTTTCCCGCGTGCACTTACTTTGTGAAATCCGCCACTTCGAGCCATTTTGGGGGTAATCATGTCTTATTCCAATTCGTTCGGTAATCCTTGTTATAATTCTCAAAATTCTCGCAAACCTATGACTTTCGGTGAATACTTAGAATCCCAAAAATTTGTAAATTCAAATATTACCTTGGGCGAGTATAACGAAAGTCAAAATTTAGGTTATTGGAATTTCGATGATGATGATAATGATTTTGGGCCTTTACCTCCTTATAATAGGAATTTTAAAACGAATTCGAATAGTTTTCAAATTTTCTATAATAATGAGTTTAAGTTTAAGTCCGATCGCAACTTTCAAAGTTCCCATTTTAATGCATTCGCACCTCGACCCATGACATTCGGTGAGGGCTTACGTATGTGAGAATGAGAAACTTGAAACTCGTTATCGGGAGAAAATAGTTTGTGGGAACATGAGTTGGATTTATTATTTGAGTCCGACGACGATTTTGCTTCGGAGACTTTCGAAGTCGAGAAATGTTTTGAACCAAATGAAGTACTTGTGCCTACTTTGGAACAAACCATTCTAGACTTTTCCCATCTCGTAATATATATTGAAAGTGAGGATGATAATGACGTAATATCTATTTGCAATGAAATGATTTCTTCTTTGGCCCCCAAAGAAGAACATTTCATTGAAAATGATATTATTTCATTCGAAACTCAAACTTCATGCGATGATGATTCATCTCATGAGTTTGAATTTCATTCATCCCCATTTTCATTCTCTATTACCCCGCCGAAACAAGTACCCGATGATTCGGTTTCAAACTTTGATGTTTTAAATCCTATCGCCGATGAGGAGTACTTGCTCGAGTCGCCCTCCACGATTGCATCTTTGCCTTTGTGTGTGCCGCCTCCCATTCCAACTTCAAAATCCTTGGGAGGATTTTCAGCTTTTCTCGGTCCCCACTTGTTTTTGTCACCCGTGCAATCCCAACCCCCCATCGTCCCACCAAAACTTTTAATTGGCGATGGTTCATTTCTTCCGCCTTACACATGCCTTCCGTTGTTCAAACGGAATTCATATTTTTCGGAAGGCATGCTTGTATGTGAGGGTACACCGGTTATCCTCCAAAGTCAAATCGTTTTCACAGTGGACCCTCAACTATTTAGAATTCTAGTGTACAGTTAGTGTGAAGCCTAAATAGTAGGTTGTATATAATTAGCTTTTTATTCTTTCTTTCTTTTTATTCTAGTTTATTGTAATTAGTTAACTTTTTGTTATTTGTTTTTGCTATGCTCGGTACTAACTTGTTTTGTAGATTCTTTGGACTTATTCTTATGGAGATCGCTCCACGTTTGGGTAATATCGCTATTTTCCTCTCTTTGACTTGGTTCTTAATTTACATTGAGGACAATGTCAAGTTTTAAGTTAGGGGGTGTGGGATATTCTATCCATTTCTTATTTTAGTCCATGTTTTTGCTCACATGTTAGTTACTCAGTATGCTTTTCTTAGAAAAATTCAAAAATTTCAAAAAGATTTTCTTTATTTTTTCTCCTTTTTTGGGCATTTTGCCTTTGTTTTCGATGATAAATTTCAATAATTTCCCGATCCAATTGACAACCCAATGATGCATGTTCTCGATTTTAGAAGTTATTAGACTTTAGTCTCACTTATTGATATTATGAATAACTTCATGAATTAAACTTTAATCCCATGAGCACATGTACTTTTATGGTTATATTGATTTGGTTTAAGATTTTTATAACTCGGTAATCTTTTGTTGCATTGTATATACTTACACCGAGTAAGCTTTGTACCTTTCGTCGTTTGTGAGTGTATACACTATTCTTTTCTCATTGAAAACGTTGAATTCGTTGGTAATCTTTCTATTCTTTCATTTGACCGTTCATTAATTTAGTTCATACTTGAAATGTGTTACTTGATCATGATTTTCATATATTGTTTTGATTCAAGAATTGCGTAAACTTTTGGAAATGATCATAGGCATTTTTTGTTATATCACCCCTATTAGCCTTGACCTCACCCTTATATGTTTACCCTCGTTAACCCCTTTGAACCTAATTATAGCCTTTCATTTCATACCCCATTCCCATAACCAACTCTACATTTGAGTTTTATACCATACATACACTTTCCATACCATTGTTTGGAATGTCACTTGGGATTGAATGATATTGTTGTGATGTCGGTTGCAATTTAGGCATATGAGAGTATGAAACGTAAAGAAAAGAAAGTAGTGAAAAAAGTGATGAAAAAGAGAGAGCAAAAGAAAACATGAAAAATAAGAAAAGAAAAAGAAAGAGAAAGTTGTAAATGTTGTATATAGTTCAATAATCTTTGATTACTCTCCCCGATGATATATCTAATGTCATTTTGGAACTCGTTTTCCAATTTTGATATTACCCGCATTTTCCCATTATCCAGAGTTTTCATCCCGAACACTTTGAATCCGTACATACATTCCTTTCATTTCATACCCTAGCCATACCTACATCATAACCCTATTAAAGTCCTATGTGATCTTAGGTTGATGTAATTTAAAAGTCATAATAGTTTTGATAATCTGTGAAAATGCATTTCACCTCTTTTAGTGTGCGGTATCCTTTCATTAAGATTACAGTTTTTCAGTTTATATATAGCGTTCTTCTTTTGTGACATGTGTGTGGTCTAGTTTCCATTTACATTTACTCTTTAGCCCGCATGTTCCGTGTGTTAGCTCCCTTTTGCGAGTGAATTCACTTGATGAGTGTAATGCCCGTGAGGTTTGAATATATGCTTACTTTAATGTTTATCCGGTTTATATAAGTTTTTGCCAAATCATACTTTACATGTGCTCGCTCCCCTCCCACATTTTAAGGTTTCAATTCAATGAGGTGCATTCTATAATGTTAATTATTCAAACTTTTGTGTGAATTCATTCACTTTGCTAATAATGCATATGAAATCTTTTTCGCTTTTATTGGGCTTGTCGCATGTTGGGTTGGGCATATTTTGAGGAAACCATGTGATGTTTGTGGGTACCATCTCTGAAAACCCTCACGAGACGACACTCGTCCACTAGGGTGACCTAGGGGTTTAACGGCTTATTGCATACGCTAAATGAAATCGAATCTCCCGCGAAAGTGGCCTTATGCTTTTATACCATACTTTTGTACTTTCTCCTGCTTTTGGTTTGCTTGTAGTTCTTGTTGCATCCTATTTCATTGCTAGGGACTAGCAATGTGTAAGTTAGGGAGTGTGATGATACGCAAATATTGCGTATTTCATCCTCCGAACCTACGCATTTTAGCCCCCTCGGGTGCCTTAATCTCTATATTTAAGCCCATTAACCAAACAACCTCGGTTTATATTGTTAACATGCTATATGAGGTATAATTGGGCTTTTGTAGGTATTTAGGTACTAAGTATGGAGTTCAGACGCATTCCGATGAAGTTCCGTACGCAATCGCACGTTCAAGGGCATTTTAGTCATTTTACAGATTGGGTACCTTGCCCAACATCTTCATGGAAGTTGTATCCCTCCTCGCAAGCTTCGCGTGGCCGCAAACGGTGCGTGATTCCGATTTAGAACGAAGAAGTTACGGTGATTTTAGCGGAGAAGAAATGTAAGCCAAAACAAGGAAAAATACAGTCTGCCCCTGTTTGATCGATCGATCGACCTTTCCCATTTTTGCCCCGTCTTATATGATCGATCGATCAACCAAATGGTAGATCGATCGACCCCCTGTTTTTCAGCAGATATTTTGCATTTCTTTTCTCTTTTCTTTTCTAATTTAATTCCGACTTGATATATAAGCCAATGTTGATGTAATAAACAGAGGTGAACGTTTTTAGATAGTTTTAGAAGATAGAATAGGTTAGGGTTTGGGTTTTTGGATGGTTCTTCTTCATTTATACTTGGTTTGACACCCCATTTGTTGTGTAAGTTGACTATTCATCATCCTCACCATTAATATAGCTTGTATTTCATTCATTCTTGCTTTGATAATTAGGTTTACATGCTTTGTTAATTAGTTTACATGCTTTGATTACTTGCTTTCTAGTGTAAATTTACCGCTTTTATTTACCGCTTTCCATTTACCGCGTTTTTAGCATGCTTTCTAGGTAATTTAAATTAGGTTGTGCTTGAATTGAACTCACTCGGGTTGACGCGTTGCTTTGCTTTGGTGATGGTGTTTACGGGTCTATTTCGGGTGCGTTGTCCTAGTTATTACGCCTAGGAGATTTGACGGGGCATATCATGTATGTCCCGTACTTACGACCTTTCGCGCGTAATTTCCGGGATATTTGTTGACGCCAAAAACTTATTAGGCTTTTATGATGATTTAGGGCGTAACAACCCTTGATTTAATTAACTGTCGAAATGAGACGCACTCGTAATAACTCGTCAACCCATGTAACCATTTTATACTACTTAACTCGGGTGAGGGATATTCGACGCAACTTATAGTTTTACTCACTTTCATAATCTAGTTTCAACACATTGCCTAGATTAACGTTTCCTTTTAGTTTGTAATCATCTTTTACAGTTTTATTTCGGAGTATTAAATCACTTAAATTCAAGCATCTCGTCTCTGTGGATTTTCGATACCCGACTTACCGCTGTGCTTGCCTCACAAGTGTAGTAGTAATTTAGGTTTTTGTATTCAGTTGGCGAAATGAAAACAATGACCGCGCTTTACACGCGCACACTTTTCGCACTCAATCAACTACCGTATATATATATATATATATATATATATATATATATATATATATATATATATATATATATATATATATATATATATTGTGTGTGTGTGTTCTTAAATATCGGTGTTAGATATTTGATAAAAGCATACCCCTTTAGTGCGATCATAGGAGGTTGCGCGATGTGAGTGAAACCCCTGGCTTGAGGAGCAGGGTGAGTATAGTCCCCCAGTAATAGCTTCAATAGTTAGGGGTGAGACGTCTTGGGTATAATTCAGTCTCATTTTCGGAAGGAACTATGACCGCCTCCATTGCGTTTGTTTTGTTTCACTGATACGTGGAGCTAATCGTGTCAGGGTGTCCGGGTGGATGAGTATAGCTGGAAATGATAGCATTGTAGAGAATATCCGGTGAGTGCCCACTCGGGAGGATGGTTATATATATACGGCATATGCGTGAATGTTGTAAATTGATGATACGTATATATGGTGCAAATAAGTATATGCGGGTAAAACACATGTAGTGAATTGTATTGTTTATATATATAACTTTTGAAAATGTTATATGGACCCAATTGAAAGAAATGATTAATTAAGTTGATGTGTTATATAACTTATAAATCATACATTAAACATACTCGAGCTAGAGTAGTGTCTCGGGAAGGATATTATCGAAAACTAGTCACGGGGTAGAGGACTAGGTGGGTTATGTAAAGAAACATTAGGTGTGCACAATAGTTGAGGGGTGAATCGGTCCTCTAGGGAGTGCGACACTAGCTTAAATATAAAGAGCATTCATGCATTTTAATTTACTGCAATTTAATTCACTTGCTAAATATTTTCAAAATATTTTGGGTTCTAACCCTTGCTATCAAATATTTTCAAAACCTTTTAGGTACCCGACCACCAGGATGCTAAACTTGATTCTATTCTAGGTTGATGCAACTGTGACATACGTGGATGCTGCAGGAGTTTAGATTAGACACCTCTTTTATTCATTCCTAGTTTGGGAATTTTATTCTCAGTTAGTATATTCGATCGTGCTGCTCATTACAGTTATTCAGTTCATCTCAATTTAGATGGTATGGGACTTATTTTCTACCTATCAGATTATTTGGTTTGGATGCTTTTTTTTGTCGATGTTTATTCAGATAGCATTTTATTCGGATATTTGTGGAATGCTTAGACTCTATAATATTGTGATGTATCTATTTAATCTCTTGTTGTTCTTCATGTTCTAGTTAATTCAAAAGATAAAATTTTGCACCGGCTTAATTAATTATTAGGTGGTTAGTAATTATTAAGTTTTTTACAGTGATGCTAAGAATGAACCAGATGGAAATCCTGTTTAATTTGATAAATCCTGATTACCCGGTATTTAATTAGTCGGGGTCTCACAGACGGTATCAGAGCATCAGGTTTTAGTGTCCATAGGATTTGTGCGACTTTTCACGTTTCAGCTTAGCGTCCTTTGACATAGAGCCTTATGATATGATTGTTGTATTATTTTACGTATGCGACTTACGTTCTCATGTTATTATGTATAGTTAACGTGATTCATATACGATTTCGTTTGAGCATGGCAAATCAGACATTATAGAATGACAAGTGTGGGATATTAGAAGGATTATCGAAGGGAGGACTCAGCAGAAGACATATAGTATTCTGGGAACAGTAACACGATAGGAGTCACCATGATTATTGTTCGAACAATTAAAGTTAGAGTAACCGTTGGGGCGAGGTAGTTGCCCCAAAAATCGTCGGAAAGGATAAGGGCACAAAGTTATACCCCAAGTGTAGACGATAAGGGGCAAAGGTCGAAGAAGATTTTGTTTCAGAAGAACAATCCGCTAGAATTCCAGAAAGGTACTGAAGGGTGATGTACCAATGGATGGAGAACGTCCATTTGGGATCACATGTGGGGGAGTGTAGTGACACTCAAGTCAAAATTTTGGGCAAAGATGTTATCTCTTAGGAGCTGCGTAGGGCGATGGGAGTCAGCCATCATAGCCATGGGAAAATTACCATAAATAACGAGGAATTTAGGGCGGGGATTATTACGAATCCTCTCACTAGAGATTAAATAGATAGGTACGGGGGATTTCAATAATTTTCTAAAAAGGGTTGGACAGTGGCCGGATGTGAATGAAAAGTTGACGGAATTAGCAAACTTCATAACCGATGAGAAGGATACGAGATCAAAAAGGGTTCGTAAGTTAATAATAAACCCGTGGGTAGAAAATACAAGCGTGCATAGGATATTCGGCTAGGATAACTAGTGTCGTTGTCGTCAAGGTGGTACATTTATAAATTATATCAATGCTCTCGTGAGAAAGGAGCTAAAAGAGTTAGAGAATCTAATGGAAGAGTAAGACTTGAATTTTTCAGTGCTAGTGAGGCACCAAGGGAAGGGATACCCAGTAGAGGACCCAGATTAATGATCAAGATCAATAGAATTTCTACCAAGTGACAATGGGTTGATGCAGGGCCGTTAAGGCCATCAAGAAGTTCCATAAGGCCAGCGTAGCCAAAGGGACAATAGGGGTAGCAATTCGGGTCAAGACTACAAGGTCCGCGAGAAAGACAACCCTGACATGGCCGGCAGAGCTAGAAAAAGGGGAAGGGCACAACGAGGTGTCTTATTACTAAAGAGTAGAAACACATGTGTGGATCTTATCCGCAGCGAGTCAAGGGACATGAGGGGGATGCCTCGCAGAGGCAGCAGTTATAAAAGTCTTGATTCGGGTAGGACGAGAGTGTCAGGTCCAGGAACCATTTGATCGACCAATGTTATGGTCTATTAAAACTACAAATTTTATCCCGGAGTGATTGGGGTCTATTTTGTGTGACACGAGTGAGTGACAATAGTTTGTGCGTATTATATTCGCGTATGAAACGGGTTTGGTAGAGGTATCATTAATAGTACTATAGTTGTAAACATTTATCGTTGAGAAGCGGGGCTCTCTTTAGTTCCACCTGTAGGGGAGCGGTTGTGGACACTGAGAGGGTATGTTTTTTCAAGGTAATCCCATGATGATAGGTGATTATGCGCTTATGATTTTATCCTCAGTACTGACGGGTTAACGATGATGGACGGTTATCGCAAGACTATCGTGTTCGTTGTTTCAGGGCAGGATGTATATTCTTTTTGTGATGACTCGCCTAAAAGTGGGGCGAGGTCGTGATGGCATTTTGCGAAGTAGACTTCAGGGAGTATAATTTTCTAGTTATATTGAACCCCGGTGCGCAGGGACTCTTACTGATGAGATTCAGGGTATGTCGGGTTATCGTGGAGCGAAGAGATTTAGCTCGTTATTAATTTAGCACTGAGGACTTAGTGATATTGCGAGCGCAGTATTATATGACTCCTTTATAGATAGGGGAGTCCATGATTAGACTTATCAGTATAGGGGCGGGTTTTGAGTGTCCCAGGTGTATGCTTTAGGTTCTACAAAAATCGAGGACTGACAATACTGAGGAATAATGCATTGGAAAAAGTTCCTAAGGGCTTTGCTGTGAGTTATTATATGCGTAAGACTTAATAAATGTCAGGAGTGGAGAAAATTTGTTGGATGCTAGGACATCGGATTTAATGATAATTATTGAACGTGTGGAGCAAACAAGCTGAGCTGAGATCTATTAAGAAATAGGGTCGGTGGAGCCGGGAAGTGCTGTGAAAGAAACACCAGGAAGAACTTTTGCACCATAAGTTGATGGGTGGGTTAATATTGAGAAGAATGAAAAAGAAATTGGTAGGGTGATCGAAAATACCCGGATGATTTAACCACAATGAGAATGCGGGGGCCGAACTTGAGGTAAGTATGTTACGTACATAATCTTATGAGGTTTGTGCAAATATGCATGGGTTATAGGGTATATGGGTGCCCTGGGCAGAGTAGAGTCTCACTTAGTCAGATGCCGACCATTTCTGGGAGTAAATGCAAGGGCAATGATTATAGGTATATTCCAGAAAAGGGGAGTAAGATGTCACTCGCAATGTGAAACGTTGAGCGTGGAAATTGTGGTGAATAATACATAGTGGAGTTGTCTATAAGTTACATCATTTAAGGATGGAAAAAGGTTGATCCGAGGTTTTCAACCATACTTTTGTAATTTGATGTTCCCATTGACGGGATTGATGAGCATGAGTGGTGAAATTCATATTTGGGATACCCAAAATCGCAGAGAGATCAAGGCTTTCATCGGGTTTGCGGAATGTATTGACCAAAGCGGAATATTTGTTATTTTAGTGTGGAATATAATATCGAGCAATATATCCAACTTTTTACTTGAAGAAAGAAGTGAAACGGAACGAGGTGCTGCCCAAAATTATTGTGAATTGGGATAAGACCTTTCAGTCCCACCTCTGATCGTAAGTGTTAGGAGGCAATTGGGACGAAATCGTATACCCTTAAGTCAATAGTAGACGAAGCAACTAGGTTAGTGGAGGTATTGAGAAATGCGTAATTCCAGATTGTTGAGTAATTGGGTATATTAAGTACCATTAGTAGAGTTATGAGTGATACTTCGTAACAGTTTAGTATCTACATGACACCATTTGAGGCATTATCAGGAAAATTTTATCAACCACATTTTAGTTGGGAAGGATGGGGGAGGGGGGAATAATAAGCTTCTGGGACCCAAAGTGATTTATGGTCCATCGTCGGGAATGGAGCAAACCGCGTCTTCTCCAGATAGCTTAGAAATGTAAGGAGAGTTACGTCACTATCAGTTAAGGGTGTGAAGTCTGATATAAGTAGTCAGGGATTGTTGCGGGTATTTAACCCAAGGGAGTCACGGGTTGGCAACAAGAAATTTGCACCCATATAAGGTGGGGCCTTTTCGTAGAGTCGGCGGAGCATAGGCTCCTCTTTTGAGGCACTATATGGTCGGATACCATTGAGGTGGAGATTGATGACCAGGTTTTGGTTAGAGTGTCTCCCATAAAAGGGGTCATGAGGTTTGGCATGATAGGGAAATTAGGATCGAGATTTTTTTTTTTTGGGGGGGGGGGGATCCCTATTATTGAGAGCGTGGAACCGGTAGCTTATAGACTGGGTTGCCAGAGCATCTTCAGCGGATACACGACGAGTTCCACGTGACATCGCTGAAGAAATATCGAAGGAGCGAGAGGGATTTGTGGCACATTCCACTCGAGGAGATTGACTTACAGCCATGCGTTTCATAAAAGGAGAGACCTATAGCTATTCTGGATCGTAGTGAGCGCAAGTTGTGATCTAAAGTGATACCACTTGTTGGAGTTTAGTGGGGACACCACAATATTGACGAGTCCATTTAGGAGAGGGAGGATGGAATGGAGAGCAGTGTCCAGAGGTATTCGTCGCAAGTACAACCTAATTTCGGGGACAAAATTCCGTTGTAAGGGGGGAAGTATGTAACACCTCGTATTTTTTAGAATTTATTATTTAATTAATTCGATTAATTTTAAATTACTTGTGTGTCATAATTTAATTTAATTGAATTAATTATTATTTATATTTATTAAATATTAATCTCGTGAGTAAACGATTAATATTTAGGGGATTTAAATTTACTAAGTGAATAGTAATAATTTAATTACGTCATAATGAGCGATAGTGACGTGGCATTTATTTATCTCAACTGGGAGTCGGACATAGACTATATTCGGGTCGAGATAAGAACTTTTAGTAAAATAATTCGGATGACAATTCTGAGTGAATGATTGAGTCCGGATGGATCTAAATAGTCGGAAAATAGTGCCCAGGGGTAGTAAATGGGTCTCGGGGCATTTTTAGGCATTACCAAGTCCACATGAGAGTGTTTGGCCTTTTAATAAAGCCCACAAGCCTAAAAATGGGATTGACTTAATTAACCCTAAAAGTGAGAGGGTGTTACAACCATAACTCATTTTAGAAAACCTAAGTAAGTAGAGGAGAAAAGGGGGAACAATTGGAGAAACCTTGGGAGCCAAAATCAAGAACAAGTGTGTGCAATCTTCATCAAATCATCATCATCTACACTGAAGGATTTAGACCCTACAAACCCTAAAAGGCAAGCGGTTAAACTATCTTTTAAATTAGTTGCAGATTTCAATTCATATCATAGTAGGTGTGATAAGATTATATGATTTTGGGGGTAGTTTTATATCTAAATTGGGTTTCAATAAATTTAGATTTATAATTGTAGAGGATTTGAGAATTCGATTTATTAACTTCAAATCTGTGTGGGTGTTTAATTAAGATTTGAAAATCTTGGAATCTTAGGTTTGAGGTTAATTTGTAATGGTTTCTGTGTAAATATATGGGCCGAAGTTTTTTAGATTTGTGTTAATGGAGATTTATTTAAGTAGTGAGGAAGGATAGGAGAAAACTAGGGTCATTCGAACGACCTGATTTCCATTCGAGCGAGAGCCAACGTTGTTGGAACGATATTGCTTTTTCGGTGGCTTCTTCCCCCTCCCCTATTTCGGCGCCAGGTTCATTTATTTTGGGGTTTGTTGTTTTGCAGGGCTACAGTTATAGATTTGCTTGTGGGAGGTATTAATGGAATAATAAGGGTGATAAACCCAAAGGGAAATTAAGGTTGAAATTGAGAAATTTGAGAACCTTAGATTAATAAGTGTGCAAGAGTTATTAAGGAATAACTGTGTATAATAAATTGTGAGTATTGTATTGTCGGTCCAAATGAGCGAGTCCGGGTATATTGGTTGAGCGACACCAAGATAATAAAAATAATTGATGCGTGATTAATTAAATTGGAGTCGGGGTATAGACTCGGGAATATTTTAGGCTAGTGTTACGGGTTTTGCGCACGGTATATATATATATATATATAGTGTGTGTGTGTGTGTGTGTGTGTTCTTAAATATCGGTGATTAGATATTTGACAAAAGCATATCCCTCTAGTGTTATCATAGGAGGTTGCGCAATGTGGGTGAATCTCCTGACTTGAGAAGCAGGGTGAGTATAGTCCCCCGGTCATAGCGTCCGTAGTTAGGGATGAGACGTCGTGGATATGATTCGGTCTCATTTTCGGAGGGAACTATGAACACCTCCACTGCATTTGTTTTGTTTCACTGATACGGGGAGCTAACCGTGTTAGGGTGTCCGGGTGGATGAGTATACCTGGAAATGATAGCATTATAGAGAACATCCGGTGAGTGCCCACTCGGGAGGATGGTTATATATATATATATATATATATATATATATATATATATATATATATATATATATATATATATATATAATGATTAATTAAGTTAATGTGTTATATAATTATACATTAAACATACTCGGGCTAGAGTAGTGTGTCAGGAAGGATATCATCGAGAACTAATCACGGGGTAGAGGATTAGGTGGGTTATGTAGAGAAACGTTAGGTGTGCACAATAGTTGAGGGGTGAGTCGGTCCTCAAGGGAGTGCGACATTAGCTTAAATATGAAGAGCATTCATGCATTTTAATTTACTGCAATTTAATTCACTTGCTAAATATTTCAAAATATTTTGGGTTCTAACCCTTGCTATCAAATATTTTCAAAACCTTTTAAGTATTCGATCACAGGGATGCCAGACTTGATTCTATTCTAGGTTGACGCAACTGCGACATATGTGGGTGCTGCAGGAGTTTGGATTAGACACCTTTTTTATTCATTCATAGTTTACGAATTTTATTCTCAGTTAGTATATTCGATCATGTTGCTCATTACAGTTATTCAGTTCATTTCAATTTAGATGGTACGGGATTTATTTTCTGCCTATCAGATTATTTGATTTGGATGTTTCTTTTTGTCGATGTTTATTCAGTTAGCATTTTATTCAGATATTTGTTTAATGCTTAGACTTTATGATATTGTGATGTATCTATGCAATCTCTTGTTGCTCTTCATGTTTTAGTTAATTCAAAAGATAAAATTTTGCACCGACTTAATTAATTATTAAATGGTTAGTAATTATTAAGTTTTTGAGTGTGGTGTTAAGAATGAACCAAATGGAAATCCTTTTTAATTTGATAAAGGCCTGATCACTCGGTATTTAATTAGGTGAGGTGTCACAATAAAAATATAAATGGAGAAGTTTACGACACCTTTAAAATTATAAAACTAAAAAGAGAAATATACACTAAAACTAAAATTGTAAACTGTAAAACTAAAAGAGTAAAACTAAAACAAACTATAACAATTAAAAACCGTAAAACTAAGATAAAACTAAAACTAACAAACTATTGCAACTATAACAAACTAAAATTAAAATATACATATATACGCAACATATTATACAACATATTTATATATATATATATATATATATATATATATATATATATATATATATATATATATATATATTCACACACACACACACACACACACACACACACATTCATATAATATATGCATGTAAAGGTTTTGTTATTTTGTTACTTGATAATAAGAGTTAAATGAAAGGAACAACATAAAAAATGGTCTACAGTTTTTTTTTTAAGTAAGTGAACCGATTGGTATTGTAATAGAACTAACCTTGTCTTCTTCATCAACAAAATAACAAAACCTAAAACAAAAGAAAACAAAATAATCAAAGGTGAATTACTGATCTAGTAAAAAACCGAAAATAATATAAGATAAAAACAAACTAACTTTGTCTTCTTCATCAACATTAGGCTTCGGATCTTGTACAATAATGGATGGTATTGCAGTATCGAAGGTGGATTTTATTTTTTTCTTGGCATTCATTGCTATTGAAAATCTTAACTAACTACGGAGAGAAAGGAGGTTTAGTAAAGTTTGGTAGCACTAATCGTGTGGGTTGACCAATGCATTAACGCTGAATTAATTAGGTAGTTTGGGGGATTGTAGAGGAATCGAAAAGAGGAGGTAAATAAGGTAATCCAAAATCCAATAAAATAAAGAGTCAGGGAGTCAAATAAATATGACCTCTTCAAATCTTGGGATAGATTAAAATTATTAAAATATTTATAAAGTGTACACGTGTCGTCGTGGGGGTGCGACAAATGTCGACACCAGGTTCCGCTGTCAATTTTAATTATATACTATAATGTAAAGCCTAAGTAAAACTATGAGTAAAGATTTTCTTAACAAAATAAACATAAAAATATGATATTTCAATGATGACAATTTTTCAACGAATCTTTCATAATTAAATTTACTTTATTGGGCTAAAGTAGAGCTTAATAAATAAATTTATGCGTACAAAACCATTTCCACTTTGATTAAAAAGCTCACCAAACCTTCTTTCAACTATGATGGCGATCCTACTTATCTTTATTGTTTTTATAAATTTAATGATTCAATTCATTCAGCTATGGAGGAGAAATAATATAAAACTTCTAAACCATGTCCCCTACATTTGCAAATAAAAAAGTTGGGTCAAAGACACATGCCGACTTAGAGATGAATTCAAACAATCATGTTCAAGATAATTCATGCTTCCAAATTTGATGGCAGTAAAACTTATATGAAGAAAGTACTCTTCGGATTCACCATAGTTATATGGTGTTGGCCATAATTCAAATAAACTACTAACATGCAATCATATTAATTTCCGAAAATATTTTAAAAACGTTAATACAACAATAAAAAAATAAAATTAAAACCTTACGATTCCCTACTGGAAGAGAATATATTTTCATGACACTAAATAAAACCTCAAACGGTCTTATGTTGAAATCCTTGTCTCTTAAAGAACAAACCTGCAATTATTCATCATCTATATTTCACCTAATCTTGATCCTTTTTCTCTAATGCCCAAGATAGCTCTATTAAGCCTCATAACTTTGTTAATCGAAAAATTGGATCTCATTTCCCTTGCGGAGATGGTATAACTGTATACTGTAAAAGTTCCCATAGATGTAATTAAGATAACGGTGACGCTAAGACCTTTGCTTAGGACCCGTCAAGTTATCGCACTATGTGAAACCCCAACGGGTAGCCATTCCAGCCTTATTTCTCGTTAATACCTCTGCCATCCTTATTACATCCGCCACGTTTCGTATAGCGTCGCTGGAGTGACATGAGATTTTACGGACCAAATGATTTAAATGTCTTCATAAACGAAACTAGAAGAATAAAAAGGTCGATTGAAGAAAGAGGAAGAGACACCCGGTAAAGAGATGAAGAGTCAAAAAATCGTTGAAGAGACATGGGGTTGCTAGTGCATTAAAGAGAGAGATAGATAGAGGATTAAATACGTAGATTAAATTACCTGATAAAAAGGATATAGCAAATAAAGGAAGGACTTGGACCCACGTGGACTTTTAAATGGCATTGTAAATTCAATGCGAGGCTTCATTTTATAGCATCTAATAAATATTTCTCTCTAATTTTATTACTCTCACTCGTCTCTCTCCTTTCATTTACATCCCTCTTTTTTTCTTCCTTCATTTATCTCTTTTTACAACAAATAATTATTGCTTTTAATTTAGGGTCCGTTTGGTTCGGGGTAAATTATTTTCACCGCGATGAAAAATAAAATGGTAAAATATGTTCCCACCTATTTAGAGTTAAATTTTGCTCACTATTGTGGTTTGAAGTTGTATAATTGTAATTGTGCACTTATTCAAAATTTCCAATCAATAAAAAATTTAATTAAATAATGTAAAAACATTTCACTATTTTACTTTTCACCGCGATTTTTAAATAATTTTTTTATTCACATTTTGTTTGTTCCTTCATTTAAGCTACCCGCGTACGGAACTAAATACGAGTCTCTATTGAATAACTAGCTTGCAGCCACGCGTTGCGTGACCATAAAAATATACTTTTTGGAGACTCACATTGTGAAAGAGAATATAATTAAGGTATGCTAAAAACATATTTATCATAGTAAAACGATATTTTGATGGTGGATAATGTGCGTGAATATCTTAATATTATTTTAAATAAATGCAAATTAATATTTTACCAATATGTAAAAACTGTTATAAAAGAGATTATTATGACCGTTATGTTTAAAAGTGCATAGAAAATAATGTAAAATAGCCCTAAGACATTTAAGATGAACTCATCAAATATATTACAAAATCTTAATATGTAATATTAAATATTTTATACAATATATGTCACGTTATAAATTTATACAAAACATACTTTAACAAATCTAATACGTACAACATATTAGTATTTATAGTTGAGAAATTGTAAGTGTAAATATAGTGCATTACTAATGCACGAAGCAAATATACAAATTAAGAATCCTACTAAAATATTTAAAACCATCACACCCCAAGAATTTAGATTGGAAAAGAATTTTCACTAGAGCCCACATTCAAATAGCTAAAGTATTCATTCAACTTGAGAACACCTACGTAAATCCTTCATCCAAATATACGACTGCCAAAAATAAAAAAGATATTTGAGAGATAATAAAATATACCAACACACTAAATATTTGAGAGATAACACTCAATATCAGGAGATAATTTTTCTTTACCACTCACACAATATTTTTGACTTTTTATGACTTCACGTCAAATGCCAACATTACATGAGCATTTATAAGATATCTGAAATGTATCTACCCATATACATGTATATATTACATTTAATATAAATATACTCCATTAAGATTTCTATATATGAACCTTCTAATACGTGAAGTGACTAAATATATGTATTGACCAAATACATATGTATTTATATTAATTTAAATATTACAAAATTATTAAATAGCTTAATAAAATGCACACGTCATCGTGTGAACGTGATAAATATGAACGCTATGTTGTGATGATAATTTTAAGTATATAGTATAATGTTAGGTATCGTAAACAAATTCCCATCTAATCTAATATCTAAATATAATTTTCATGTCCGCTCTTAGAGGATTGTCACGTGGTTTCAAGATTTAATATCTTTACCTCTCTCTTCCCAAGAGTTCACGCCATTTTCCCATTTCCCATTTACTTAAGCATGACCTTTCACCCGTCTGTCCTTTCTCCTATCCATCTGTCTCTACTTCTTCCCTTTCTTTTTATTGTTTCTATAGAAACACACAAACCATTCATTCAATTTATTTCTCCCAGGTATTAGTTTGCCATCTCCCTTTCCATGTGAGACACCGTGCTTTCCTTTCTCCGTTCTTTATGTATGGTCGTTTTCTGATAATTAATATTTCTTTTCTAAATATCATATGGTGAAATAATACACGTGAACATTTGATTAGTTCTGATGTAGTGTTTTTTATTTTGACTACACCTAAACTTTGAGAAATTTCATCTGGGTGGGTGGAGTCAGTTGTTGAAAACATGGTGAATTTGGGCTTATTTTCTGAGAGCATGTATGTGAAAACAACAAATGTGAGTTTTATAATTCCATCATGATTACAATGGATGACCCACCAAGGATAGTTTCGGCTCTAAGGGGGAGTTGCATAGATAACATAAGTTTGATCATATTGGTTGTTTTGTGGTTCAATTATTTTCTACTTCTTCTATACATAAAACTTTTGTGATAATTAGTCATTGTTTACTTCTTTTATATAGTTTATGTGCGTTATTGTGATAATTAGTCATTGTTTTGGTATCAATTAGAAAACATCCATGATATTGGTTGTTTTGTGGTTCAATATTTCGTTTTTGTTATGTTTACATTCAATTTCGTACTTATTTTAGAATTTTATAAATAACATCCATACGTGTGAAATATTTTTCTTTAGATGCTTATTGTGGTTCTTAAAAGTAAGATGAATTGTGTAGTTCACTATTAATTACATTGAGGATTTAAACTTCTAATTGATCATAAAATTGTTAAATATTTGAGATTTCTCTACATCGTTCTTTGTTATTCATATAATGTAATTGTCTCGATTTTACTTGAACGATAGATTTATATTTATTCATTATATTTCATCTTTTTCTATAAGTTGTATTTTTCTTTATGTCCAAACTTTATTTGATTTAATTTTATATTTTAAATTTGTTTTATATTATAAAACAAGTCCTATAAAATGTCGGGTATCGCGTGGGGTTAAAAACTAGTGCATTCAAAAATGCATTAAGGAGCGATGGTAATTTAGGATGAAAGTGACGTAAGATGTAATCACTTAATCCAAGTTGAGGATATGTTTCTCCATTTATATTTTAGTTACGAGTAATGCTACATGTACCCTTATTTGGTACCACCCTCTAATAAAACAAGACAATAAAAAATTATACTTGTTGTCTTGACCGAACCCACAACAACAAGTATAACTTTTTGTTGTCTTATCTTAGTAGAGAGTACGAAATAAGGGTACACGTAAGTTTATTCTTTAGTTATTACTCATTGGGGGGTGGGGGGTGGGGTGGGTTATTTAACATTTTGGTGTGTAACCCCAAAGTGTGGTAAAGCCCTTGTTCACCACCGTCCTCAGCTACTACTGTGGTTGTTTCGTTTCTCCGCTGATTATGCGTTCACTTGCTGTGAGACTCGCAAGATATCTGAGTGTCTCCGTCCCCTCTATTCCACTTGGTATACTCTTTATCTCTTTAAATATATAATCCACAAGACAACTGTGGTGTAGTGTAGGTCATTGGGTGTATGTATTAGTATTACTACTGGGTTTTGGCATTTGTTGAATATAATATTATATGGAGGGTGTTTGATGACGTGTAGTGGGTTCACAAGGATGCTCAAAGTTGTACTCAACTGTCAAGACCAATGGAGGTGAAGAGATTGATGATGAATTTCTTCCTCAAAACCCTCACTTACATCTACAAACTGTTGACCCCACAAGGGGTTGGGGTTTTCGCGGTGTGCATAAGGTATATATATTATATGAACTCAAATTCAAATATTGTTTTACCTCTTAACCACCGGAGCCAAATATTGCCCATAATCTTTCAAAACAAACACTATTTATTACCTCTCATTCTTATTTCTTCATGTCCACAGTCGAGAGGAAAAAACAAATAAACCTTAATCATACTTTGATTTTAACGTGAGATCACTTAAATCACTAACGAATCCATTATACTTAAGTGAGTTTCATGGTTTGGTTTGTAGTAGATCCCGAAAACGGGCGGTTCAGAAATGGATTTGGGTTGAATTTGGGCGGGTCAGAAACGGTTTGGGATGAAGTTCGGGCCAGATGTGGGAGGGTCTGAGATGGATTGGTTCGGGTTAATCCACCGAGATCATAAGCCACTACTGGGTTTAAGATATGGGTATTTCATAGAACCATTTCATTCCAGAGCAAGAGAGAGAGAGGAAAGAACTGAAAATATGCAGCTGGTTTTGGAGATTGAAGTTTCAGATAAAAAAACTTGGTTCTTTCCTCATGAACCACAGCAGACCCGTAACTCATCCGGAAGTAAACCGCTTTAGTGGACTATTAAACCCATTTCGACCCGCTAGCCAGATAACAGGGATCGGGACATGTTTTTTTTTTGGTAGATAGTGGGCGGTTTTCTCCGTAACAAACCATATTGCCGGGCTTAGTTTGTAGGTTTATTATGCTCCCTCCATCCCAAATTAAGTCCACTATTCCTTTTTGGGTCTTCCCAAATTAATAGTCCACTTTTCTTTTTTGACATAATCAATCATCCAAATTTCTCGATAATGAATATGTTCATTTCGGCCATTGATTGAAGGCATCCTTAATTTATACAAAAGGAGAATATAAACTCTTAATTTGGGACGGAGGGAGTAATTAGTTATTTCTTAGAAACTCTAAGTTCAACGATTTTCAATTTGAGATTGATTGAATAATCGTTAAAAATGTAGTACATAAGGGCATATTTTGATATCCTTTGGAGTTAAGTTTGATAGAATACTTGTTATGAATGAAGTACTTTAGGTAGATCTAGATGCCCTTAGGAATTAAATTGATATAATTATTTTGGGAATGAAATACTTCAGGCATATTTGGATGCCCTTTAGAATTTTAGTGGCTCTATTATATTGGAATGTATGTGTAGAAAATTAAAATGGGTTGACTGCAGGAAAATCAAAGCGTTGACCATAAAGAAGTGTATAGAGTCCTTTTTGGGTTTAATAGGATTATGTCTCCCAGATATATTGCTCGAGTGTGATAATGACCAACATTTTTATAATCCCATCCTCACTAAAGGAAACCCAATCTTAAGTTTTACTAGAAACTATTTGCTTGTTAAGCTATGCTTTTTCATTTTCTCGAAGACTAAACTATGTCAAGGACAAGAAATAAAACTATTTCGTTGCTCGTATTATTAATTGTAATGCCTGTCAATGGAAGATAGCAATTCTCAATTTTTTTGTGTGTTATGCAATGATGGATTTCAATGGGGATTATTGCGTACTTCCTCAGGCAATGATATGTGGAAAAGTTGGGCAAGCACCTGTGCAAAAGATCTTGAGAAATGGTCGAACTGTAACCATCTTTACAGTTGGAACTGGGGGCATGTATGATCAAAGAATTATAGGAGCCAAAGACCTGCCCAAACCAGCTCAATGGCATCGAATTGCCGTGCACAATGAAACACTTGGAGCGTATGCAGTTCAACAGCTTGCTAAAAAGTATATATCCATAATTTCTAATGGATTGAAATTTCTACATTTTATTTCCCTCTTTGATGTGTGAATTTTCCTGCAGCTCTTCAGTTTATGTTGAGGGAGATATTGAAACCAGGGTTTACAATGACAGTATCAATGGTGAAGTTAAAAACATACCAGAGATTTGTGTGCGCCGTGATGGTATGTTATCATGCATAGTATTTATCTACATCTTTTCTCATCTTTTTATGTACATCAATGTTTAAAAAGGCATTTGAGGGCTTAAGCCTTCTCTTTATTAGAGGTTTACGCCTCACTCACTTGAAGCTTAAGCCACACTCGATGTTTAAGCCTCGTGGCTATTTTCTCGAGGCTTAAGCTTCGGGATTTACTGACATCTGATCTCATATAAGTTTCCCTCCTTTTCTGTATGTTGATCTTTTTTTCCCATCTTCTCTTTACCCCTCTCTCCCTCTTGATTTTTATTTTTTTATGTCCAGTTAAGTACATGTAAATCGATGTTCAATTGACTTTTTATACACATTATGTACACATGCATATTTTATATATATGTGTGAGTGTGTGTATAGGCCTTTTTGAGTACTTGACTAACCCCTTTGGACTCTCCAATCAAATACCATGCCACACTATGGGAGGTGGCCCTAAGGGGATTTAAACTCTTGATATCTAAGTTGTGAGATAAGAGCCCCTGCTACTAGGGTATACCCCAATTGGATTTCACACATTAATATATAGAATATCCCAAAATACGTGAAATATTTATTTATTTGGCTTTGAAATTTTAATCAACGTCCCAAGATTGACACATAACTTTTAAAGGCTGGGATAAAAATTGCATACGCACAGTGTGCCCTTTTGTCCTATTATCTTTTAAGGGTTACTTGGTGCCCAAGGTTGCTCCTTGGCGATAAATATCATTTTAGCTCTCTTGTGAGTGTTAATGATTAATGAATATGATCGAAAAATATGCTTTTGGCCTAACTATTGATCTAAATTCTGCCCCCTCTCTCTATATGTGTATATATATATATACATATATATGCGTGTGTGTGTATATATGCATATATATCAATCTCAAGCTGGGTTGTTGTAGCAACATCCCTGTAACGATTCAGCGATGATATTTTATTTATTCATTTATGGCTATGATTATAGACCTTTTTGGCAATGATGTGGTGATGGTACACTAGTGATTATGTTAGCAATATTGACTATTTTATTTATTTGTGATGATAGCCATGATACAATATTTTCGTTATTTTATTAGTATGTATTTATAATATTTTAGTGATTTTTGTATTGAAGTTGAGGCTTACGCCTTGATTCGCAGGCTTACGCTTTCACTCGGGCACAATGCCTCATATCCTCCTCGCTCCTTTTTAATTATATATATATATATATATATATATATACTCATTTCACTCGTCAAGGGGTGAAAGTCTTGAATTAAAAAAAGCACCTTTTCTTCAATATCCTATCTTAAACCTCCTTTAAAGCGGGTTACCATACTAAACTCAGGTTCCACCAGGTTGTTACTAGATGACAACCGATAAAATTCTTCAGCATATTCAGGAACAATTCTATTTCCTTGTGTGCAGGTTTGATATTGTTGGTAAAGAATATGCTCATAATCAGGGGGTAGAAATCGGGTTTTCAATAACTTTTTCATCTCGACCCACGTACGAACTGGTTGAAACATCCCGTATTTATGAGATTTTAGAATTTAATTGATTCAGTTATTTTAAATTACATGTGTGCCGTAATTTAATTGAATTAAACATTATTCATTTAAAATATTAATCGGGAGATAATGATTAATATGTATGAAATAAATTTACTAAGTGAGTAAGAAAAAACTAATAATAATTATTATGTCTTAGCGAGTGATATCGATGCGACTGTGTTATATCTCAATCGGGAGTCGCGTGTAGACTATATTGAGGTCGAGATAGGAAATTTATGTAGGGTGATTCGGATGGCGATTTCGATGTCACGGTTAATTTCGAATGGGTCGAAATAGGCGAAATAGTGTACCCGGTGTATTGATTGGGTTCCGGGGCGATTTTAGACCAAACCGACACCACGTAAGGGCGTTTCGGTCATTTGGGAGGCTAGGGTAGAAGGAACTCCGAATTTTTTTGTGATATATCAGTCCCTTTGAGTTATGGGCTAGGGTTACAACACTTGGGATAGAGAGGAGGCCATAGGAGAGGAAGAGGAGAAGAAACCAAGCCATTCCACACCTTTTCGCACCACGAACGTTGCCGGATTCGAGATCGGAGCAAGCAAAAAAACATCCTCATCATCTTAGAACAAAATCAGACCTGCTATTACAAGGAAAGTGTTTATCTTGCAATTATTTTAAGCATGCTATAATATCCATGTAGTGTAGAGTTTAAATCACATGATTTGAGTGCATTCTTGGGATTTAGTTGGGTATGATCCGTAATTTGGGGTAGGATTTATGTTAGAATTAATCCCTCTATCCTGATAATACGAAACTGGAGTTATGTGATAACTAACTTGAAAGAAATCTGGGCATATTCCTGAAGGGCACCATAAACTAGGGTTTTATGAATTATAGGTTTTGATTTGTTCTTGGGTAGATTTCTTATAGTCTTGATACGCTATTTACGTTAGAAATGGTCCCTAGACATATGTTTGATGATTGGGTATGTTGTATGGGAGTTTGGGAAAGTTTCATAGAGTTTTGGTAGAGTTTTAGTGGTGAAAACTCGTAACAGCAACGAAGGAGACGATACAATCAGGTCCGAATCGATTCGGTGGGCGAATCGATTCGAAATCCTTACAGAATCGGTTCGGTTGTTCGGTTTTGCCATTTATGTTATACTTCCGCATGATATAAAGACTTAGAGAAGGTCAATAGACATTTGCTTAAGGCCGGTTAATCTTAATGAGGATAAAATTGGGATTAGGACCGATGATAGTTAACCGATTGAGATGTATATCGGGAGTTAACGATTTGGGCTACGGAAAGAGTAAACCATGACCTAAGGCAAATACCAGTAGTATAGTGATGTGTTAACTACTAAAATAAATTAAGGGATAATTAGGACCCTTTGGGTAGTGAGTGATACTCGGAACATATGAGAATAATTATATGTGTGAATTATTAGTACACCGAGTATTCGAGAGATATAAATACTACGTACGTGATATATTATAGGTTGTGCGTATACCTATACTGATGATATATATATATATATATATATATATATATATATATATATATAGATTGTGTGAATACCTATTATGTGATTTGTGATGTGTGTGAACATACCTACGCTGCCTGCTATCACGGGAGGTTCCGCGCAGAGGGCGATCCCATCTTGACGATTCTAGCGAGGTCTGGATGTGTGCCCCAGAACATAAAATTTTGGGCGGCTCACTATGTGCTGTGTATTAGTGGGACTGATGTGTCATTTGGGTACGTTAGGTATGTGCGTAGCTCAAAGACTTAGAACTATATTCGCCTCCATTGTGTGTTGTTTGATTTATGGTTCGAGGAGACATTCCAAACCGATACTCCTTGATTTGGTATAAGAGGTACATGGACTTGCTGGCAGAGTATGCCTGCATCGCGGTGGCCATTTCGGGGGATGCTGTAGTTGTATATATTATAGTGTGATAAATATATACAAGCGTGATTACTTGTGTGTGATGGTAGAAAAGATAGATAGTGTATATCTAAAGGGAAATTTAAGTATGACAAACTTAACTAACGGTGTAATAATAATTTTCGGTTAATATGAATTATTGACTTGACGGTAGCGTATCGTATGGGCGGTACGGGGGAGTTAAACCTGTTGTGGTTAGTTAGATACTTATGGCTAGTTAGGCTTGGTGGTATAGCTAGGTGAGTTTAATAGGAGACGTCAGGTGTGCACAATAAATGAGAGGTGAGGAACTCAAGGGAGTGTGAGCTGGACTAACATGTGTATCTAATAACTGTTTTTATAACCGCAATTTAAATACTTGCTAAATGTTTTTCAAAGGTTTTGGGCTCTAACCCGTGTCAAATCTATTTTCCAAAGCATATTTAGGTGTTCGGCCACAGAGACGTCAAGCTTGATGACTCATTCCAGGGATGCACAACTGCAACACTTGTCGAGGCTTGTAGGATTTGTATATAGGCGCTTCAGTTGTTCATTCCTAGATTAGGATCTATGATTTAGTATTTCATTTAGGCATGTTGCCCCTTCAGTTGTTACATTTATTCAGTTTTATTTTCAGAGACTTATGGTTTGGATATTAGTTTTGGGAACCTTTATTCGGTATTTATCATTTACTTATTTATCATTTACTTATTTATCCTGTGATGATTCAAACTTCTATTAATTGTTTGGATGGTTGAGTTATATTATTTAAATGTTTGCATGTTTTTATATGTTAATGAAAGATAAAATTTGGTACTGATTTAATTTAACATAGGTGGTTAGTAATTTAAAAAGTTTCGATAGTGATGCTAAGAATGAACCAAATGAGAATCTTGTTTATTTTGATAAAGGACTGATCACCCATGATTAAAATAGGCGGGGTGTCACACTGGTTCCTTACCCTGACGTGGGCGGGTAGTTTGCACTTGATCCCACCACGCAGACGGCCTTTCAATTTGTACACGATCAATTGACTTGCTTCTCTTCTTGGATTTTCATATAATCAAAGAAACGCTTAACTTTAGTTATCCAATCCAAGAATTTTTCAATTCGAAGATGACCCTGAAAAGTTGGTAGCTCAATCTTCATACGAAAGTCCCTGGTATCATCTTGCCCCATCGACGTCGGTTGTTTCCAAACACTGGTATGACACCGTTACCAAAACCGACGTTTTCCCCATAGGTTGGCTGCCTAATTGGGATGTTTGGATTGCGGTTACAGGTAGGACGTCCATGATTACCGTTGTTGGGTATCCTATCGTTCTCGTGGTTAAGTTCCACCACTGTCATTCTTGCTAGGATTTGCTGCATGGTTTCATGCAAGTCGCTCAAGGTTTGATTGACATTGGTTTGGAACTCGATAAATTCAGCCCTCAAAAGAACTCACTCCATTACGATCACTGTCGTTGGAGGTAGTATTGCGTCCATCACGTGAACTCGTCATTGAAACAAAGGCGAATCTTAGAAATCGGAACCTTGCTCTTATACCACCTAACGTAGCGGAAAACGTGAAAATAAAAGAACTATCCTTGAATCCACAAGGCACACAATTTAAAAAGAAGAAAACTCAGTTTATAATTGAAGGGGAGATGCCTTGAAACATTTTAAAGCTTGCTCTTATATAGTGAGCTACAAAAGACACAATTATTAAAATTCTAACTCATTTACTAAAGGAGAAACACACTTTGGGCATCCTAAGGGGTATAAATGATAACAACTTATTAATATAATGACATAAAAGAGAATCCTAAATAAAACGGAAACACACTTTGGACAACTTTAAGGAAAGAAGGAACAAAAGAAATACAAGAAATGTGAAATTCAAAGGGGATCCAAGGGAGTATCTTAGGGGCTGGTGGAACTGTATGTATGAACTGTACATACGGGACTGTTCATGTATATTGTTACTGTCCACATATACGTTGATTTTACCTTTTCAGCTTCCCCGACTTGCGACGATCTTGTGTAACCATATACTCTTGTGCTAGTTGTACTACATCACGTCCGCTGGAGATCTCTTTCGCTCCCCAGGAAAGTTTGGACATGCAAACGACATATGGCTCGGTTCTCCACAACGAAGCACGCTGCACATCCGATCTTCAAGTGGAACAAAATTTGGTGCACACTTATCTGCATTTGGCATCGGCTGCCATTCTTCTGCGTTTACATGTACTGAGTGGCATATGGCTACTTGGGGTGGAGGCGTAATCTCTACAATCTCCTCGGCATCCAAATTGCCAAACACGAGCGAAGGATTATGAGTTGAAGATCACAAGACAGGTCAAACATATTTCGCAAATTCCTATTATGCCCTTGAGTTCTTCTCTTATTCATATCACTAACTGTAGACGAGATTTTAAAAATAAAATTAATTTTAAGATATAAAGTGTTAGATAATGACTAAATCAATAAAAGACTTAATCTAACAAAACCTTCTCAGCTCCCTTATCTAATAACCGGTGCACCTTCTCTCTCTCTCTCTCTTTCTCTCTCCTAATCACATGCACATCAGAAACAATCAAATAGCAATTTAACATGGGCATGTGGGCACCTTTGGGTTGACATGAGTTCAGTGAAACCATGCCAGACCATACCTAAATTGAGATAAGAGTTTTCCTTGCAAGACCAACTCAGGTAAGCGGATGACATTTGGGTTAGCCCACAAATTTGAAGTCGTGTATTTAGGTTAATGATTTCGGCATATGGTATTTCAATTAATACAGGGCCTAGGGATGTGTTCCACTTGACTACAATTGTTTAGAAGTGTAATTGGATTTTTTACTTCCATCAAGCTTATGTCATAATATGTGGTTTCCTAGGCTTACCAAATTTATCCCATGCTATATTTGGTGATATAGTTTTAGATATCTTGGTGGATGAAAGTATCGCAGATTTTTAATAAAACTATTGAGGGGTACAAATATCTCCAAATGCAATTTAGGCTGTTTACCATCTTACATCTGGTGGACACTTGCAGTGTATGAACCTTGTACACTGGGTAAGATGTTTATATTCATGAGTAAACCAAAAGAATGTGAAAACACGTGAAATCTTACATCAACCAATATGTTCATTCAAAACTTTTTTCAATTCAGTACTTCAAAACATCAGCGGCATATTTTAAGTACTACAGCTTGAAGACAGAGAACTTGGTGGCCAAATAGTTTTTGGAATTAAAAAGTTCCTGAAAGTATTTGGACGAACTAAATCCATTGAGTCTATCACAAATTACATCAGTCCATTATTAAAAATATCCCACTAACGGGTTCGGATCGGATATCAATATTTATCGACTTTCTATGTATTTAAGATAATAAAAATATAATTGATATAATAATAAAATGTAATATGCAATATGCAATATTCATTTTGAAGTGTAAAAATAGTAAGTAAATAATATAATTATATAAATAAAGGTTGAGATCAAAAGTATTAGCTATTTAATTATTTATTTAACATACCAAATTGAATTGCATTCTTAGCGGATCAAATTTGTATCAATCCAAATCCGATCTATTTACTAGTGGGATAAACATATAATTGGATTATTGGGTTATCGGATTACATAACACCAATCCATATCCGAATAACTACTCCGGGGTCAGATTGGATTCGGATTAAAGTCCGATCCATTGATCGACCTTGGATAGTAGAAAAAGGGGAAAGTAGATTGTTGATGTCTATGCTTCTTGTTCGGTTCATACTGGTTTTCCTGCTTTTGTTCTTTCCCCATTTTCCTTTATGATATTAATAATAAGACTCTTCTTTCTGGTAAAAAGAACAAAATGGTTCTATATAGTTGAGTTTCGTCCCCCGATGCTCTATTAGCCACCACTAAGGTAAATGTGGACATGGTACACCATTAGAAAAGAAATTAATCATTGCCATAGCATTGCTCTTAGCTTATCCAAAATAGATTTTTTGTTCCAATTGTTTTTGTACCTAGCAATAATTACACTTGTAACACTTGGCCACTCGACTCTTAGTGAAAAGCAACACATTTCTATACTGGATGTAGGCCTCTAAGGCTAAACCACTTAAACATCTGTCTCCTTTGCTTTACTCTGATCTAATTATACGGTAATCACATTTGACATTTGATACCAATTTTATGGCATTTGGTCATCTGTTGCTCCATTACAAGTATACTGATTCCTTTTGTATAAGGTTTATAACGAATCAGAGGTAACCGGAGCTGGCTTAAATGTGGCATGATTATCTTTCCCTTGAATGGGCAGCCGTGGAGGATTAAAAAGGAGTTTTAATGTGAGATGAATCATGATGTGAAATGCAACGGAATTGACACACGCATGAACACACACACAAATAATAATAATAATAATAATAATAATAATAATAATAATAATAATAATAATCAAACCATATTTTCTCTCAAATCATCTCTCAAATCTCATAAATTTCATTAATAATAAGTTGATTACAAGAGATGGCCAGAGGCCTTATTTATTGATAATCCTAAACTTGGGGAGCAACTCTCCTATTTAAAAAGGGAACTAAAAGAAAGGGAACTAAAAGATAAAGGGTAATTGAATTAAAATAAGTAACTAATACTTAATTATTATCTCTAATAATAATACTAATATTTAGATAATAACTAAGATTTATCTACTCATAAATAAATCAAATAATATTTATATATCATGATAATACTATTAATACTAATATATTATATATTTTCAATTTACGTCATTCTCCCATTCTTCGAAAAGCTCGTCCCGAGCGCTATAGCCTTGATCGTTGAAGATGTCAGACACTCGACCACGAACCATAGGGGATATTTGTAGGTGCCCGTACCATACCCATAACCTTTTTTTTACTTTTATTGGGGGTAAAAAATATTTTTTCTTAAACTTTTGGGGCCCAAGTAAAATATTTTTTTAACATTTTAAAAATTGGGAGTTGTACTAATTTCTCCACACCCAAAAAATTATATTTTGGACCATTAACCTTCAACTCAAGCGGTTTATCTCTTAAAAATGGGCCAAAGTCGAACGCAATCCAATTGGACAAGCCATACTCCTCAATAGCCTTATAGTTCAACCTTTCACTTAAAAACCCCAACTCATCACAAGAAACCCTAGCTTCCTCTCTCTCTTTATAAACTCTAGCAACCCCTCTTCTCAATCTAGTTGCTTGGACACTTTGTGGACCCATCGGAGCTCTATCGGAGCTCATTTTGAGCCAACGACTATGGCCGGAAGTCGGCGACCCCAGTCGGACGGTTGTATTTTGCCGGACGAAAGGTTTTGACAGTTGGGGATTGATTTCGATTCCAGATCTGGTGGGAAATGGGTCAGAGGGGGTAAGATATGGTCGACAATTGAAGTGAGGGTGGCTGGTTAGGGTTAGGTCCCACCGAAGGGGGTAAAGTGGGAGGGTCGAGGTCGGATCTGGGCGTTCTGGTGACAACTTTTAGGAGGAAGTAAGCGGATTGTGATTCAGAGGTGGCGGATGTTTGGGTTTGGGGACCACCCTCCAAAGGCGAGGTGGTCCGGGGTGGTTGGGTGGATTGTTTAGCCTTGGGTAGTTTTGCAAGCCTTAACCGCCTCCTGGGTCGCCAAAATCCCACCTCTTTGAACCGTGCTCTCACCGAATGGATTCTCGCCGCTGCTATACCTTCAAAATCTCAATTTGTTTATTCAATTCTTAAAACGCAATCGCGAAATCCAATTCAACCACTGCTGGTGGTGGCGTGACCGTGGTGGCCAGTTTTGGTGCATTGATCCTCTCCGAGTACATGTCGTACGATAGGTTGCCCGAAGCACTTGTCATAACTCTTGACCTTAATATACATACACAATTGACACATGTGAAAAAATCAAGAGTGGATGCGGCCTTGATACCAATTTGATATGAAACGTAGCAGAATTGATACACTACACACGAATAATAATAATAATCAAACAATATTTTCGCTCAAATCACCTCTCAAATCTCATAAATTTCATTAATAATAAGTTGATTACAGGAGATGGCCAAATGCCTTATTTATAGATAATCCTAAACTTGGGGAGCTAGTCTCCTAATTAAAAAGGGAACTAAAGGATAAAAGGTAACCCAATTAAAATAGGTAACTAATATTTAATAATTATCTCTAATAATAATACTAATGATAATTTAGATAATAACTAATATTTATCTTAAAAAAATAAATCAGATAATATATCTATATATCTATATCCTAATAATATTATTAATACTAATATATTATTTATTTCCAATTCACTTCAAATCAGCATGGCCCTAGTTTGGGTCATAGGGCTGGAAAGGAATGGGAAAACATTTGGTTATAGAGAAGTGGAGAAAGGAAAAAGTATCGGGGAGGTGAGATTTTTTGACTTCGAGTCTCTAGCTCAAAGCTTTTCGCCAGGGAAGAGGGTTTTCATGGATTACAGTAATTTAGGTGGAGAAAAGGGATAGGAGGATTGTTGCTGTCTATGATTATTGGTTAGTTTTTCTTTGTTTTTTTTTTGCTTGTTTTGCTTTGTCTTAGGGTCAACACATATTTTAGTTGGACTCCTAGTCCACTTAATCTTTGAATATATTTCCTTTATGATATCAATCGTATCACTTTTCTTTGTGCCATGTTCAATGCTACTCCCTCCATCTCAAATTTTGTAAGTCGCAAGGAAAACTTCTAGTTTTCAAATTTATCCTTCAAAAAATTCTGAATACCTTTGGAATGCAACATATCCACTTACTATTGATCTCCCATGGGTATTACTGGGATGGGTATCTTTGGAATCTCACCTAGTTTTATATCTATTTTAAGAATAAGGTTTTTGATGCAAGAGCATAGTAGTTGAGGATTATTTTGTCATTTGGTTATTTTGTCCTTTTTAATCTTTTACCTATTTAGAATTGGCTTAACTAGCAAGCTAACCTTTTCTTTTAAATAGGGTTATAAGACCCTCATTTGTACTCACTCACTTTTTGCGAATGCTAATATATATAGAGAAATTCCATTTCCTTTCATTATGTTGTGGTTGTGTATTTATTACTAAATCGTTTCCGCTCTTTAAATTATGCATCAATTTTTAATTCGAAGCGGATCGAAAAGGAAAACAAAACTCTTAATTTGGGATGGAGGAAGTTGTGAGTTTTCTCCTTGATGCCCAATTGATTCAATTAAGCCTGTTAGAGCCTTAGGATCCTGGTTGTCGCCCAAAATATCAGAGATATCATTAGTTTCTCAGGGTCTCTGAGGGTGACTTCCAGTCCCTTTCCCACACGATGGTCATTGCACAAGGCCAAAAAGGTTAATAGGTAGGATTTTCTTACACTTCACGATGGAGATGCATTAGTGAACGCCATGCCCATAGTCTCCTTTATTAAGGCTGGCAATCTGAAACACTTAACTGAAAGACCAATTATATTCCGGGCATTCACAATTAATTTTAGGAAGTCTGGTTAAAAATATAACCTCCCATACTAAGGTTCATGTAGTTGACACCAACACTTTCTATTAGCTGGTTATTGGACTTATCAGGATATCGGCGACCTGGTCCCTCCCTCTTACCATCACTGCTGAACCCACAGGCCAGTAGAAACCCTATCGAGTTTGGCAGCACACCCAGATCAGAACATCCCGTGCCACTATCGGCCACCAATGAAAGTCTGATTCAGTGCACAACGGTCAGCTGCCCTTCGGCGAGCTCTCTCCCAACGACGGAGGTCCTAGCACGATCGCGACGACTGCCGTCGCATTATTCCCCTTTAGCGGCCATATGAACTCCCCCTACACAACTCTGGCTGCATAGTTTTAAAGCAGACCCTCCCACTTTTGTCCCAATTGCAATTCCACACTCAACATTGAAAATTATAGCTCAACCCCTATCAATTGAAAACCTACACAAAACTTTCCAACTTACCTTTCCCACCCCTATACCTTTCTCGAAACCTCAACCAAACCCCTTAAAGCCCCTTACAAACCAATTGGCCCTGAAGACTACACATCTTTACCCCAACTATCCTTCTTTGGGAATTTAATTATACCACCCCACATTCCATCCTCGAAGGCTAAGGCCATTTGGTGCTGACGTGACACCTTTTGTCGCAACTGAGTCCGACGTGCTGGCTAAGCCGCAACCACTGCCACTACCACTACCACTACCACTACCACTACCACTACCACGCATGTCCTAGTGCTTTCACGGACTCACCGCCGCGGCAGGTCAGACCAACGACTCTTATTGGTTTCGGATCAGTCTTTTCTACACCTGTTGTATGTTCAAGGAGCGATTTTCACTGTTATTGTTGATACGGGATCTAGTGATAACTTAGTAGCTCGAGGATGGCGGGTGAGTTGCCCCTCGTCAGGCATTGTAGTCTTGGTTGGCTTGGCAGCCGTGGATCCATATCATCGAGTTATTAGCGCTGGAGTCTGTTTTCGATCAGTACCTTGTTGATGAGGTTCTCTTCATGGTTGTCTACATGCGTAATTGTCACTTGTTGGGGATACCATGGCATTATGATTATTCGAACTTGCACGACACCGCACCAACACTTGTACCTTCTATCAGAGATACATACGAAATAGTTGGGTATTCGAGCGAGCATATGCTTTCACAGCCACCGCATCGAGCATATTGGAAGGCTCGATAAAACACCTTTGGAATCCCCCCTAACCAAGGTTGTAGAGAGAGAGAGAGAGAGTGAGAGAGAGCACAACGGAGGCATGACAGCAAGCATATTGCTTTCACAGAGAGAGAGAGCATATTGCTTTCACAACCACCGCATCGAGCATATTGGAAGGCTCGATAAAACACCTTTGGAATCCCCCCTAACCGAGGTTGTATCATATATTGTATGCCTTCAAACCTCAACTTAAAAGAGAGAGAGAGAGAGAGAGCACAACGGAGGCATGACAGCAAGCATATTGCTTTCACAGCCACCGCATCGAGCAATAGTTAACTCTTTTTATGGGTCTTGGGTTGGAAGGCTCGATAAAACACCTTTGGAATCCCCCCTAACCAAGGTTGTATCATATATTGTATGCCTTCAAACCTTAACGTGAAGAAGATACTTGGTGCATAAAGGCTTAATTTGTTAAATATATAAATAAAAGAAGTAAAGGAAACTAAAGGCTCTATACTAGGACCATTTTTTGAAAGCCTAGTAAAGATATTCCCCCCCTTCACCCCACCCCCCAACACACAAAGAAACATCTTAGGATATTTCAAGTTTGACCCCCACTTTTATGGCTGCCTTTGACTTACCCCAAAAAATGAAAATGAAATATTCGAGTTACATTCCTACTTAAGGTCTCAGCGACACTTTTTGAGGATCTTTTTGTAAGTGGCAAAATCCTAAAAATAAGCTGAGCAGAAAATAAAGATCAATCACACAGTGACACAATATGTATACGTGGTTCTGCAATGTGCCTCGTCTATGGGATCGATTCTTGATAACAAAGATGACAAGGGGCGGGTTACATTTATAGAAAACAGGAAGAGACTGAGTCATGTGGGACTCCATGACCTTGGATTGCTGTTACGATTTGATCGAGTGAATCCAATTTCGAGATTTCCGTTGATCGGTCTCTCCTTGTTCTTATCTCCGAGTTGTGATTTCTTATCGAATTTTGCCGGACACGTTTCAGCTGTTCCTTGGTGGGATGATTCCTTCACTATTTTCGTGACAAGTTGTGGGCTACTTAGGTTCTTAGCAGCACTTTGCAAGGATCTTTTCGTGACAAGATGTGAGCTATTGTGACATTTTTTGGGATATTATTACATATTTTATAAATGTCGGGGGTGCAGCTCAAATGTGACGATAAAAATGGGGATAAAGTCAATATAGCCGTATTTAATTAATTGCTTCATAATAGAAATATAAAATAATCTATGCATATATATATTTCAATATTATATCAAATGTCAAAGGTATATTGTAATTTGCAGTGAAATATTAGAAAAGTCCTATATATAAAAACAATCCATGTGTACATATTGTTGTAATTGTACAAGTTGACAAAAAGCTATGAAGCACCGCAACTATTGTGATGTGTTGAGTAGTATCATATCATGTGTCAGTGTTGATGCTTCATACCAGAAATACCTATATGTAGTTTTTTCATGCTGATTGAAAATATATATTGTAGTTTAAATGTCCCTATTTGATATGGGTTACATTTGACGAGTTTCATTGTGACGTTGGGCAAAGATATTAAGGTGAAATTGTTGCTTTCTTTGTTTCCTTTGCAGGGACTATTCGCCTCATAAAATCAGGAGAAAGTATCACTAGCATCTCCTTTGACAAACTGCGTAAGTTTTCTTCTGTTTATTGAGCGGTTATTATTCTTCTCTTCTAAGATTTATGCTGTGATATCAATGGTCCCATTTGTTGCTGGCAGGAGAAGGATTGCTTTAGTACAAACTCAATTAACACACACCAGAAATCTGGTTCTCAGAATGGTACCTTTGAAATAGATTGATATAGGTAATTTGATTTGTATTTTAAATGCAAATGGATGTCTTATCAATTTATAAATTTTGAGGGGCAATTTTATACAATTTTTAAATTTTGGGGGGCTATTTTTAATTATCGTATATGTAGAGCTTTGAGTTGCTGTGGTTTTAGTTGATATTGGAATGCAAAGCTCTTCCATGATCTATCTCAGGGTTGAGAATGCTGAATGCATGTTGAAGAAGTTATCGTCAAATTGTATGAGACTGATTTTGAGTCGATTGGTTCCTGCAGTATATGGAAGGCTTTATATGACTACTTTTCAATGTGAATAGATAGGGAGGGTATTATTTTGTCTACCAATGTGCATCTCTTTTTTATTTTATTTTATATTTTTTTTCTTATTTTTTTTCAAACAAGTTCTATTTACACAAGACATTTCCTTATTGGTCCTATCAAAACTAATTTTTCTCAATAGGTCCAATTTATACACTATTCGCTACATGTTTTCTAATAGGACCTAATGGACTAAAAATGTTACCTATTTGACTATATAATTAGTAAACCAGATTAATTGGTAAAAATCTCATAATGTTCCAACCTAGGGATTTTTCTTTTGGAAGAAAAAAAATCGTCGCATCGATTAATAATCCATGGAATGCATAGTTAACGATGTATCAATAACTTGGAGATGAAATGTCTGCTTGGCTAAAGTGAGCGATAGGCCGGATAGCAAAGCAACCTATGACATGTACTACGTAATATGATGAGAGTGAATGTGATCTCATGGACCAATTTATATAATTAAATGTCACACAAAATTCATTTTTTATCTAATTTTATCTTCAATTATATGGTGTGCATATGAGATGATTTTAAATTCCAATTTGCAATAAACAATCCAAGCATGCAAAAACACAGTGAATGAGGAAAAATCTCTTAGATGGGCAAAACATTTTTAATTTAGCACTATTGAGAGTTTTGAATCCAATTGACTTACAAAACACTTAGCTACACTGGCAGAGACTTTAAAACTTCAACAAATAAGATTTAGTTCCAGAATCGTTCACATGTAGTAGTTTACTCTTGATATCCACCGATCAACATTGTCTTTTTTTCTTCTTCTTCTTCTTCTTCTTCTTCTTTATTCGTGAAACTTTGTTTCACATATCAGTAGTAGAGAAAAGTGTTCTACAAGGTAATTTAGCAATAAACCTTCTTTTGATATGGTAAAGTGATCTTGAATAATTCTAGGAGGTTTAGAATATTATTGGATGCTTTTGATTACAAAAGATGAACTCAAAAATGTTTTTCTTTTTTGTGAAAAGAGTTTGTAAGAAGTCTAATTCCGTTCAACCTTTTTATAAGAAGGTTGGATAAAAGGGATAAACATAGAAGATTTGGGATTGAGTATCTTTAAAAAATAAAATTACACCCGGTCGTTCGAACGAAACGGGATTTTCGAATGACATCCGGTACCTCGTTAGGACGACTTCAAACGAAGTCTTCGAATGACATTCTAGATAATCATGAAAAATGCCTCGTTTGAATCTCATTCAAAGGACTTTGAACGACATGTATATTTCGTTCGAACAAACACCAAACTCGTTCAAACGTGGTGTCGTTTTTTTGGTGATTTTGCTTATAAAAATTTCAAACACCTTTACATAAAAATAACCTTATAAAAATATTTAAACCTCAGAAATTATAAAAAATCATTTTACAAACGAATCTTCCAATATTTTTGGTCTTGAACAAAGTCTTCGAGTATCGAGAAGTCGTGACGGTGTCGTGTATGTGTAACAGGATACACCAAACCAAATAGTGAAAAAAATGCAAGCAATTATATATTTTTCTCTTATAAATCTCCCCCTTTGGCTATTCCGATACAAAACACAAACCTAAGCCAAATTGAATCCTAATGACTTAAACAATTACTACCCTCCCAAATTACAAAAGAAAAAATGGAATGTAATTTTTGCAAGGCTTTAAAATGAAATTGGTGGATCTTTCCTTTGGCTAGTTTTGTCTTCATTCTGTGTGGGTTCAAATGACCATCATTCAAGCGGAACGTCCTACACGTATGAGACAGCTAAAATATCATGATGTATAGAGCTTTAAAAAGAAAATAAAATTTCCCCTCTATTTATTATTCCCCCTTTTGTCCGCAATAAACAAAGGAATCAAAACTTAATAATAGATATAAGCATCACATGAAGAAGTAAGATATCATCACAAGAATATTCAAGTTAGCAAAAATAATGATAATCTCAAAAGGGTAATCGCGATGGGAACTCGATTGAAAATTGCCTTTATTTTTGATTTTTTTGATTTTTCCAAAAAAATGTATAAAATATAAAAATACAACACACCATAAAATAACACTAAAATATCCGAATCGTGAATGTGGAATGTCAAGATGTGAACATTTTTCATAGGTAAATCAATATATATTGTCATAGCATGTGTGCACGAAGTTTTGAGACACTTCTAATAAAGAAATCAAAGTCTGCCTTAGGTGTAAAAAAAATTGTGAACTCAAGTGAAATTGACTCAACTTAATTGATATGTCATGAACATAAATGATTCTCATACCAATGACGCCAAACTATGTAATGTTTTTCCGAGACATTTTCAAACCCATTGATCTTCTACTTTAACTCCCTCAAAATCTAACATATATTATGATAAACTCTCAATGATTTTTGAAGAAATTAATGCTCATGTGTAACGAAGTATTAATGAATAAAAAATTAGCCTGACATTTCTTTTTCTATGCGGCTCTAATCTTTTTAGGCTCTTTTATGCAAATGGTGGATTTTAACGCAAAGATATTTTTATCTTTCGTAGCCCCTTTCCATTGCTTATCATATAACAATATATTTCCGAAAAATAACTTAAATCCGGCTAATGGTTCTTACATGCACAACTTTATCTCTTTTTACATTTGGGTCGTTATAAAGTAAAACTGATATGAGAACATCATATTTAACATGTGACAAGTAAGTGTAATGTTGAAACAATTTCGTGCACGTGTGCAATAAAGGAGAAAATGAGTCAAACATGTAGAAATTAATCATCAAAGATCAACGTAATGACTCCACACATTATTAAGAACACTAATGAAAATACGTCATGTGTCAAAACACTTCGAAAAAGTCATGTGGAAATATGGAATGAATGGGTAATCCGAACATCTTAAATGTTCATCCATATATGGTGACGAAAAATACAAAACTCTTTTTATCTTTTTTTTTTAAAATTTTATCAAAATAAAATCTTTTTGCCTTTTTCACTTTTTTTTAAAAACCGAAAATATTTTTGTATTTTTCAAATTTTTTTCTCAAAAACAACTCTTTTTGAATTTTTCTAAAAATAGCAAAAGAAAAATACAGATACAAAAAGATTTTAGAACACTGCCTATTCTTGGTAAAAGCCTTAAGGAACACTTTTTTTTTTTCTAAAAACAACAATGCTTTAGTGAAACAATATTACCTTAAATTTTTTTTTTTTTTACAAATCGGACCATTATCTTGTCCAAAATAATCAAATTGTATTTTAATTTGTAAATATTTAGACATATTTTTATGATATGTACAATTTTAGTATTTTAATAGCTTTGTTATGGTTAAAAAATATTAAAATATATTAAAAAGGCCTAAACGCCTTTTCACGCATTTTTACGTCTAAAGCCCGCCTACGTTTCTAAGGTTTAAGGCTTAGCCTCCACACCTCGATCACACCCCACGTTTTTTAGAACCTTGGTAATAGGAATATGAGATATAATCATGAAAAGCATTCTACAGTAGATAAAGAGCCTGAACTCAGTCAACAGTGCAAATACCTAAAGATTTTCTAAGATCCTCAAATCGAACTGCATCTAAAGGTTTGGTGAATTAGTCGGCTAGCTGACAATCGGTGCTCACAAAGCTCAAGGATATGACCTTCTTCTCAATTAGGTCATGTATAAAATGCTCGCGTATATTAATGTGCTTCCTGCGCAAATGTTGGACAGGGTTACGAGCAATATGGATTGCACTCGTATTATCACAAGAAATAGCCATCATGCCTTGTGAAATTCCATAATCTTCTAACATTTTCTTCACCTATAAGAGTTGTATGCAATAACTCCCGGCGGCAATGTACTCAACCTCCATCATGTACAAAGATATGGAGTTTTGCTTCTTTCTCAACAAAGAGACAAGAGCAATCCTCAAATAGAAACACCTACCCGAAGTGCTCCTACAACCATCGATATTTTCGACCTAATCAGCATCTGAATAGGTGGACAAACGGTCATCGGTATCAAAGGAATACCAAATACCATATGAAAGAGTTCCATTAACATATTTGATGATACGTTTAAGTGTGAGTAAGTGTGACTCTTTCAAGGACGCCTGGTATCGCGCACAAACTCTAATAATAAAGGCAATGTTGGGACGACTAGCGATCGAGTAAAGGAGACTACTCATCATAATCCGATAAAGGGTCTGCTCTACGTCCTTTCCTAAAGCGTCTTTGCTAAGCTTTGTCGATGTACTTATAGGGGTTCATGAGTGCTTAGCGGAGTCCAGACCAAACTTCTTCACAAGGTCTCTTGTATATTTAGATTGAGATATGAACATCCCGTCCTTAAGCTAACGAATCTGGAGACCTAGGAAGAACGTAAGCTCACCTACCATGCTCATCTTAAACTCACCCTTCATCTCCTCCTCAAAAGTGTGAGTATGGCGGGAACATGTGGATTCACAGATTACGTTGTCCACATAGACTTGGGCAACCAAAATAACACGACTCTCTCTCCTCACAAACAACGTCTTATCCACTCCCCCTCTCTTGAAGCCACGAGCAAAGAGATATTAAGTTATCCCCTCCTACCAAGCACGGCTTCAAGCTATACAAGGCCTTCTTAAGATAATTGACGTGTCTCGGGTGCTTAGGGTCTTCAAACCCTTTTGGTTGTTCCACGTAAACCTCCTCCTATAGAATGTCATTCAGAAAGGCACTCTTGACATCCATCTGATATAACTTGAAGCGCATATGACATGCTATGCCGAGTAGTAAGCGAATGGACTCAAGCCTAGAAACATGAGCGAATGTCTCGTCAAAGTCTACCCCATCGATACGTGTGTAGCTTTGAGCGACCAACCTAGCCTTATTGCGAACCATGGTACCATTTTCATCCATTTTATTCTTATAAATTCACTTGGTACCTATCACATTAGACTTTCTAGGTCGGGGGACTAACTCCCAGACACCGTTCTTGCGAAATTGAAGCAACTCATCTTGTATGGAAAATATCCAATGCTCATCCTCGAGTGTTTCTTTCACATTCTTGGGCTCGACTAAGGGGGTGTAGTACATATAGCTAACCACATTTTCTAGTTGAGCACGAGTCTTGACACCTAGTGTGAGATCACAAAGAATAGAGAAATAGTCGTGACTCTTTCGAACCCAAGGTGGTGGATCTCCTAAATCAGGAGTGTAGTCCACAGTGGTAGTATGAGGAAGGATGGGATCGTCACCAAGGGGTGCATCACCCTCACACTGGGGGCTAGGATCAACAAACACCGGAGGCTCGTCATCTCTAATCGTGACGTTTATTGACTCCATAACCTTAAAGCTTGCAAGGTTAAAAACCCTATAATCCCTACTAGTCGATGAATATCCTAAAAATATCCCCTCGTCGCTCCGGGAGTTGAACTTTTCAAAGTTCTCTCTATCTCGCAAGATGTAGCAAGTACTCCTAAAGACACAAAAATACAATAGGTTGGGCTTCTTTACTGTTCACTACTCATAAGGCGTGTGAAGTGTGTACGGACGAAAATATATCCTATTCCACCGCATGGCATGCGGTGCTCACCGCCTCTGCCCAAAAACGTCTAGGCATGTTTCTTCCAAGAAGCATGGATCTAGTCATCTCTTGTATCGTCCGGTTCTTCCTCTTAATAATCCCATTTTATTGAGGAGTATGAATGACCGAAAACTCATATTTGATTCCCACTCCATCACAATAGCTATCCACTTTAGCTTCTTTAAATTCAGTGTCGTTGTCACTACGCATCCAATTAATAGTGACACCGTGGTAGGACACGGCACTTGATTGTTAGGAACTCAACCGCATCGAACTTTTCTCTAAGGAATCCTACGATGAAATATCTAGAAAAGTCATCGACCATCACGAGAATGTATCTCTTACCACTTAAGCTCTCCGAGCGAGTAGGATCCATAAGATCCATGTGAATCAATTCCAAAACATGAGAGATGGTAATGGTATTCAACTTTCGATGGGGGCTTCGAATTGGTTTTCCTTGTTGGTAAGGTCTAAAAACCGAGGAAGTTGGTTTCCCAAGCGATGATAAGCCACGAACTAGGTCCTTTTTCACTAATCTCTCAAGATTTCTAAAGTTCACATGACCTAGTTGTTGATGCTAAAGCTCCATAGTGGAGATCGTGGCACTGTTGCACACAAAAGAGGAATTGGGAACAATCCAATATCAATTATCTTCGATCCTCACACCATGTAGTACAAGTTCACCGGATTGGTCATAAATGTTACATTCAGACCGGTCAAACTTTACCACAAAGTTTGCGTCGCACAGTTGACTTATGTTCATTAGGTTCGCTTTCAACCCTTGCACTACAACACATTGTCTAGTTTAGGGAAATCGGGTATCTCAACACATTCACGCCCTAAAATACTATACCTACTACCATATCCAAAAGTGACTTTACCTTCCTTGCAATCCTCAACGTGGGTGAAAAAAATGCCACTAGTCATATGCCTAGAGCACCCACTATCAAAATACCATTGGGAAGTATTTTGAACCTTGAGAGCAACGTGCACAACAAGGTCTTTGACGTCTTGCTTAGGTACCTAAGTTGAGGTAATCCTTTGTTTTCCCTTGTCGTTGTTGGCTCTAGTCGGAGCATTTAAAGCGTTCTTAAATAGTAAATACATTCGTTGAAATTCTTCCATTAAGATTTGTGAAGTCGCGACTAGGAACTCAACTTGCTCTGTAGGACTAGAAAACTCTCTAAGGTGACCTCTTCTTTTTCAAAATATGAAAATATAAATTTTTTTGGGTCTAACTTGGTTCGCTTTACTAGGTTAAACTTTCTTTTATGGTTTCGATTGAGGGCCATAAGGATTAACCACAAATTTAGGAACCGATTCTGATGTGATGTGGGAAGTGGATGCACCGTCATAACCTATTCCTTTCCTATCTCCAAAACCTAAAGGGGGGTCGAGGAGAATCTTACTTACCTTCTTCGATGTATCCTCGATAGTTACCTTAAACTCCCGGGCACGTTTGAGATCTTTCTCGAGTTGGGATACAAGGGCTTCAAGTTTCTCACGAGTCTCCACGGATGGTTGGAGATCTATCGTAAGACTAGCTACCTTGTTGGTCAAGTATCCGTTCTCTCTCCCAACTAAAAAAAGTCTCTCTCCCAAAGCTTCTCTCACCGAGGACTCACTTTCTTTCGCCTCTCTTGACTCCTTCTCTAAAGATAAAACTCTCATAGCTAAACATTTATTTTGTTTCTTAGTTTTAAAGACTTAGCACAAAGATCGGCATAGGCGCGTGGTAGGTCACTCTTGCTCTCACTTAAAATATCTTCTCCCTTACTCTCTTCGGAATGACTAGACTTACTATCGAGGTGTCCATGTTCAGTACCTTCCTTATTGTCGTGAGGTGCACTTAGTGTACTTATGACCAACCATAAATGCGTTGAAGTTACATCCATGCGGTGATTCATCCCCCGAACTCATCGACTCGACCTCGCTATCGCTAAGCATGACATTTAAGGCAACTTCGCCTTTTCCTTATCTCTTTAACCTAGTCGAACACTCATGAGCTTTGTGACAATTTCCCTCACACTCATAACATCTTTTTTCGTCTTTCTTTGGGAAATCTTTTTTTTTTCAACATTTTTCTTGCCCGATTATATTTTTTTATCTTTCTCAAAACTTTTTTTTCCTTGGAAGTATTTTTCTTTTTAAGTTTGAGAAACTTTTTGAAATTTTTAGCAAAAAAGGCCAAGTCGTCTAAGTCAAAATCATATTCGGAATCCAACGACACTTCCTATTTATTTTTAGATTGGGATTTTAATGCAATTCCCTTTTCCTTAGGCTTAACAGTTTTAGGGAACATATCTATCTCATACATTTGAATGTCTCCTACGAGTTCTTCAAACCTAAGAGTATCTAGTATCCCTAACGAATTTAGCACAGTAACCTTAGAAATAAATCGGGCCGAAAGAGATCTCGAAATTTTCTTAACTATACGCCTCTCAGGATTTTTCTCACTTAAATTGAAACTCGAGTTTATTATATCAGGTAAGCGTGCGTAAAACTCATTAAAAGATTCAGACTCAAGCATAGTGATAGTTTCAAATTGCGTGGTGATATTTTACAACTTATAGGTTTTAACAACAATGACCCTCAATAGTGCGCTAGAGGGTATTCCAAGCTTCGTTAGATGTGGTGCACGTCATAATGCATCGGAACTCATCAGGTGTGACGACTCCCGAGATGTCATTCAAATTGCGCGAGTTAAAATTGCTCTATTTAAAGTCGTCCTCTATCTAAGAGGCAGGAGTAGGGCTGATGACATTGTCCACAATCATAGTGGATGGTGTCCACCCTCTTTCACAAAGCAACCAGACAAGTTCATCAATAGATATTAAGGTTGACCTCATCCAAACTTTCTAATATGCATAGTTTGAGCCATAAAAAATGGGCATTTTATTATACAGATTATCCATTAAATTTTGGATTTTTAAAGACCATTAATTTAAAAAAAAAATTGATATCAATTTTTTTTGCAGAAGAAGGATCACACAATATTTTGGTATAACCTGCTCGGATACCAATTTGATAGTGCACGTAATCTAATGGACTAATTTATATAATTAAATGCCACACACAAAATTCATTTTTTATCAAATTTTATCTTCAATTAATTATGGTGTGTATACGAGATGATTTCAAATTCCAATTTGTAATTAACAAGCCAAGCATGCAAAAAAACAGTGAATGAGGAAGAATCCCTTAAAAGGGAACTATTGAGAGTTTTGAATCCAATCAACTTACAAAATAGTTAGCTACACTAAGTTAGACACGCAAAGTCTTCAAAACTTCAACAAATATGACTAAGATCCAGAGCCGTCCACAGGTAGCGGTCTACTCTCGGTATCCACCGATCAACTCGTCTTCTTCTTCAGCTGTGAAATCTCGTTTTACAAATCAGTTGTAAAGAAAAGTCTCTATAAGATAATTTAGCAAGAAACCTTCTTGTGATATGGCAAAGTGCTCTTAAATAATTCTAGGGGGTTTGGAATATGATTGGAGGTTTTTGATCACAAAAGGAGAACTCAAAAATGTATTTTTCTTTGTAAAAAGAGTTCTTAAGAAGTCTAATCCTATTCAGCCTTTTTATAAGAAGGTTGGATAAAAAGGATAACGACAAAAGATTTGGGATTGATTATCTTTAAATAACAAAATTACACCCGATTATTCGAACGAAACAGGATGTTGTTCGAACAACACCTTGTACCTCATTAGAACGACTTTGAACGACATTCTAGAGAACCATGGAAAATACCTCGTTTATATCTCGTTTGAACGAAATGTATATTTCATTCGAATGACAACCAATCTCGTTCGAACGAGGCGTCATTTTTCTGGAGATTTTTCTTATAAAAATTTCAAATACCTTTACATAAAAATAACCTCATAAAAATATTTAAACCCCAGGAATTATAAAAAAAATCATTTTATCAACCACGATCACACTTTTCTTTCATGCATGTTGAGACAAACGAATCTTTCAATATTTTTGGTCTTCAACAAAGTCTTTGAGTACCAAGAAGTTGTGACGGTGCCGTGTTCATATAACGGGATACGCCAAATTAAATAATAAAAAAATACGAGCAATTGTAAATTTTGATCTTACATGATAGAACATAAATATGTTCAATTATGAGTGCCCCACATTCCAACATAACACATTTAACAGTGTTACGAATGGAACCATAAAATGTCATTTAATTTTAAGACCACAACCCGACGTACATATGTTCTACAATACACAAAGTCAGTTGAATTTAAGGTGGTTGTACACCAAAGCGCCCTTACTTTTATATCACATGAGTCTCATTAGAGTTATGGTGTAATTACGATACACATATCAATTCCTATTGAATCAAACTAACCAATGTTTATATAAAGTAAGAAAAGTTTGCTACGGGCATGGTAGAATTAAAACAATATGGCCCTTTGTACAGTGGACCAAAGTTTTTGTCTTCCATTTGGGATAGAAGTGACTTTAGACATTAATTTTAAGAAAAATTTGAACAATGCTCCATGCATTACGCGTTCATTTGTGATGGGGATTGACTAATATGCATTCCATGTTCAATTTTGATTGGATTGATGAATAGTGTTACTCGTTCGATTGTTCAAATTTATCATATTTGAGGTTCATTTTAACCTTCATTAGAGTTGATAATTTAGACTTGCACTTCTTACAATATGTCAATCATTACATCTCTATCTCTTCAACAACTTTAAATGGTTAAGAGTCCAAATTATATTTTAATATTAAATTTGTATTTCATTAAATACACATGTTTAAATATAAAAATAAACATGTTTACAAATTTAAAATTCTGACTAAATTAAAAAAAAAAAAACTCAAAGATAAGTAAGAATGAAACAAATTTAAACAATTCTATTCATAATACATATATCATATTTAAAATGATTTAAACGTCTCTTAGTCGTCAAATTATTAAGCTGTTGACGCATAACCGACTCATGACTTTCCATATTAATTTCTGTGATTATATTAAACTATTAGTCCAGTTCATTTGACCTTACAAACATTGACACATTCACAAGTTAATAGCTATAAAATGTTCCTTGAACTATCTTTTACAACTTTACTGTTTTTCTATTCCTCTTTATGTATAAACACATGAAAATTTAGGTAAATCTCTATATACTATAAAATGCAAAACAAGACATTAATTGTGGTTGATTGTGAGATTGTCCACGTGGAACCTCTGTCTCTTTGAATTTCCTCTCACCCATCTCAAACTTCACCTAAGAATTTCTCTCACAACTTCCGTCTCTTCCAGTTTCCTGTCCCTCATATCAAACGTTAACTAGAAGATATGCAACATTGTTTTGATTGAATGTCAAATTGGAGCTTCTCTACCCCAAATAAGAGGCTTTAAGCACCGACCTACGATCTCCTATTTAGTACCCGCATGAAGGGGCTTTGTTACATATAAAACAAGACATGTATTCACTCACCCAAACCTTTCTATGTGTAAAACATTTGTCATCTCTCTTTTCCTCTGATATCACTACCACCCTTTAGCCAACGCCAACTCATGGTATTGTATTTCTCTTACTAGAGATTTTTTTGTCTTTAAAATGATAGACTTTAAAATGTAATTTATAGATCTATTTCCTCCCCTTAATATTTTTTATTTTAATTTCTTTTCATCCAGAGATAGGTGCTTAAGATCTTCATATTTTTGGTTTTGAGTTTCTATATTTTTTGTTAGGGTTTCAATTCATTTCATGTTATATACATAATTTTTATTTGGGGGTGGGGTGGGGTGGGGTGGTGGTGGAGGTGGAGGTTCTCATATTTGGAAATTTCGAATCTTAGTAAATATCTCTAAATCAATATCGGACTCAATTATTATGTGCTACAGGTATGTGCAAATATCTAATAAAAGACTTTTTAAAGAGTGGAACTTTTATGTTGGTAGGAGTGGTGGGTGATTCTTAGCTTTGGTAAACCATAGGAATAACTTTTGGATGTTCAAACTTACCATGTTCCTAAATTTACCGTCGGTCAGAAATTCTATTATTTTCTTGGATGAAGATTCTGATGTTGTACATTAGCTGAGTAGACACACATTTGTATAAAATGTATGAAGCACTATATCCTTCCATTTTTACCCATCTTACATACATATGTATGTAGTGTGCTTGGTTTATAATGTAAATGTTTAATCAGTTTTTTTCGATAATGTTTATTGATATTACCTAACGCTTTGTATGTTTGTTTTAGGTAGAACGATTTTGAATTTTTTTAATTTTATTTGTTGTGCTCTACGTGTTTGACAAAATTTCCCAGGGAGAATTTTTTTAGAGGATTTTTTCTCTAAAATATTGTATCAAGTTTGTGCTCTCTCTTTTAAACTTACTTCCTAAGATGAGCATTCTATTTTTTGACATGTTTAAGTATTTTTAATTTTTTCCTTTTTTTGATTTCCTCATCCTTTCCTTTCCCTCTCCATGAGTATTTTCACTTAGCTTCTTCAAAAAAACGACTATATATATGTTGTTAAAAGAATGTAATTTAATAATGACATATTTTTCCTAAAAAAGCTTATTTGAATGTGAAAAATATAGGTTTTTTGTGCTTTCCTCAACTTTAATATCAAGTATTGCCTTTTACCTGGTGGAGAGTGGAGACTGCAGTAGGCGAGTGTGGAAAGAAATTCGTGAACTTTTAAATCAGGACTTCTAATAAAAAAATAGTCATATAAGCGTTTTATGGCCTGCTACTGTCAAAGGAACATGAAATTGATAATAAGATGAAGGTACCTCTTTCTCTATCCATATGGTCAAACAGATGTTGACCAAAAATAAGATACACCCAAAAAGTTCACAGCACAATTCTCTCTCTCTCTCTCTCTAATTCTGTTTTATTCAAATTTCAAAAGTGGACGAGTTCTCTTTACACTATATCTTGGGTTCCTCACACTTCATCTCTCATTTTCATACGAGTTCATTTATAGTTTACAACTTGAAATCTTTTCTCACATGTTGTTCTTCAGAGAAGAAAGGAGGAGAAAGGATCCGAGAATTACTATGAATTTACCATTTTTTGGACCATCCACCGGTGGCCAAGGTATTTGTTTAATATGCTTTCCCATTTACATTATGCTACTACTAGCAGCCACTTATGTCGTTAAGATCAAGTTTAAGCTTTTAATTTTTAAGAGTTAAATGCTACGTGTTGTGTTTGTGTGTTTTTAGTGAAATTTTGGCTCTACAATATTTCCAACGCACTTGCCATTCTTTTCACCTTCTCCCATGACTTTTCTATACTTCTGAATTTTGATAACAAAAGTTCGTGCTACATTTTTGTACATTTTTTCGTTTTCCATACTATTTTAGGTTTTTATTTGAAAGCAGTAAAGAAATATGGAGCAAAAGTAAAAAAATAAAATGTGATCTTAGCAACAAAATTGTTGCGGGTTGAGTGGTACTGTGGTGGGTTGATTTATAGATTCAAGAATGGCGGGTTTGTATTGTTATTTGATCTTATTCTTTCTATGTCGAATCAAGGTATGTTCTACAACTTCTCAGTTATAATTGTTTTTACTTTTACTTATTTGGCAAACCTGGAAGAGCTCATGTCTTGGTGGTTCTCCATTGTATTCTAAAACGCCATTCCCGATGTTTTCTTACAATGTTATTCTCGTTTACAGGTCCGCAAAGTGGCATGTTGTCCGCTGCAATAGTGGAAGAGATGAAAAGAACAAGAGCGAAGAGAATACCCAGGGATATTAAAGCTTTAGACTTCATGATTCTTGGGAAATAGTGATAATAAATATCCAAAGAAAGAAACTAAGAAGGATGAGAATATTTCAGTAGCTTTTCCCCTGCCACTATTTATGGGGTACGAGGAGAAGCATAAACCTAAGGGAAATAGATCTTAAAGCCCCGCATTTTTTTTTATCTATTTGTGCTGGGTAAGAAGTTGTTTCATTATGTTATTTTTGGGTTTTTGGTTCTGTAATGCATTTTTGTTATTTTTTCTTCTAATATATGACTTATTTGGATCCAATGAATTAATGTTAATGGTCGAAAGTTTTATTTCAAATTCCATTTGGTATATTAATTTTTATATTTTTTGGGCATTCTATTTAAAGTCCCTCTACATTTTATTAATTATTATTTAGTCCAATTTTTATGTTATTTTTGTTCCGAAAATTCACTCACAATATAAACAAGCACAAAAACTATTTTCTACTTGATCTTAACCCTTATGAAAAGTTTGTCAAAAAATTTGACCAGGGACTTTCTAGAATATAAAAAACAAGACTAATCAACGTTTGAAATATACTAATTATACAATCCTTATACTATTGGTATTCTCAAACTTAAATATGTAGTCTAATATTTTTAACTATTGAAGGAAATAATTTTTTAAGTTATGTATAACAATCTCTCTCAATTTTAGTGGTGGTTTTCTACTATTATGGTCTTAACTTTCATATTGCTTAAGCATCCGTTTATCTGTACGAATGTATGAATGTCCCCTGATGATTTGTGAAAGTTGTAAGAAATCATAGAATTTGAGTTTTTTATGAATGTCATGTGAACCTCTTTAGCCCGGGCATCCCGCGGGTTTACACCTAGTGATTCTATAAAACTCGAAACAAGTGCCATTAAATTTTATATGGGCCTGTTTGGTTGTCCCCAAAATTGTAAATTAGCCTATTTAAAATTAACTCATTCATGAATTGCCTTATTATTAGTGTTTGGTTACAAGAATGAATAAATTCAAAAATGAACCAATTCATGTTGATTCACAAAAACTTAAATTAGTTCATTTCACCAAAAGCTTGAAATTGCACAATTTCTAATTACAACATGAATTTTAAATGCATCACCCCCATAGAGTACCTCTCACCATACTACTCTCTCCCTCTCTCTCTCTCCACACACACACACACACACACATCAAAAGTTAATAACTCCATTTTCTTTTTCAAACACACCACAAATTAGATTTAAACCCATTTAAAATTAATACATTGACAATCTATTCATTTCAAATTGATCAATTTATAAAATTAAATAATTTACGCAACCAAACGGACCCTATGTGTTTGCTCTGACACGTGCTGGCTTAAAGAAACATTTGATGTGAAAAAATCAAACTAGACCGTTGTTTTTTTCCACTTCCACACACCACTTGTGTATAACTTTACATATAATATATCATCCTTATCCATAAAGTTTGATAAGAATCATTGCATTTGTATTCATTATTCGCCTACAAATTTATTTTGTTGCTTCCAAATGGAGAGTTTTGATGGCCTTTTTTAATTCCTCCATAATACTACCTTTCTCAACATAGTTTATTAAATTGAATAATGATATGAGCACAAAAATCTCCTTTAAAATCTTCTCCAAATTTGATGTGGATTCCACTTACTCTCTTACCTGTTTATTAAGTATTGCTTTGTATTATGGGGTTTCGCCAGGGCATCATATTAATTACTTTTTGGAGGAATTTTGAAGAAGTTATTTGGGACTCATAGTACTACTATTAAATTTGGCCAATTTCTAAAATTACCAAGCATATATTTTGGGTTGAATGCTTTGACTTAAATATGCATTGGTTAGGACGTTTGAAAATTCTGGCCTATTAAATATTGGTTAAGAGATAGAATCAAAATGAACATTTTTCTCTATTCTTTCGAAATGGGAACTCTCGACGAGAGTACTTTTCTAATTAGAATAATATTTTATTATAAAAAATAATATAAAGTGCACAACTAACTATAGCCTTACCATTTTAAACAACCCCCAAGGGGATATTAAATAGCCCTCGACAAATTTTAACCCTACCTCTCTTTGTTAAATGTTCATCTTTTGAGAGGGTGTTAAAGATGAAAGATTTAATCTAGGGGTGACAATTTTAGAAACGACATGAAAAAAAGACACGAAACGTCACAAAATTGACTCGAAATTGACACGATGTTTCGTGTTCGTGTTTTTTTGACACAAAGTCGTATCGTGTCGTGTTCGTCTCTTAATTATGAGTCGTGTCGTGTTATCGTATTTTTTAGGCCTGAAATTTAAGAAATTCTAATTGTCGTGTCATGTTATTTTTTATTCGGATCGTGTTCGTGTCAACTAAAAAAAACACGAATTCGTGTCGTGTCTAAAAAAAACCTTGTCGTGTCGTATCGGCCCGAAACACGACCCGTTGACCCGAATTGTCACCCCTAATTTAATCTTAGCTCTTGTGATTATTTGTTAGAAATTTATGTTTAAAGCGAAAGTAATATATATTGTTATTTCTATTTTTTGAAATTGAATATATGACTAGAAATTGCGCAATCCTCATTATAATCACTTGAGATAAGAAAGTAATAAAATATCATTTTCAGTTGTGCATGTAGGCCTATGAGTAAACCACATAAATTTCTTTGAGTACTATATATTTGATTTTTTTCACATTGTATCACAGCCTAAAAATGCTCTCTCGAGCGCTTATCCTTCCACTTATGTTTGACGAAGCTCTTGATTTGTCCTCGCCATAACCTTTATCACCACCAGTGCCAATAAGATTATATGATCATGTCATTGATCTTCTCCAAGTCCGATATGATCTTTGTTCAATTATCTATTTCTTCTTAACTTAAATGTGTTAATCAGCACTATATTCGAATATTTCCCTGCCGTATCCTTCTTTATCATCTTCTCTAATAGTGAACAATGTTATATCACATGTTTCCATCCTCATTTCTTATCTAACACGCCCCTTCACGTGTGCCGTGACATGAGCTTGTAACGTAGATAAATTATAATAACATTAAATGATTGAATTGTTGGACTATTAAATAGCCTATTATGCTACCATATTTCTCTCTCTCATATTATTGACCACTTGTATTGTCTTATACTATTTTAATTTGATTTAAAGTTTTGTAATTTCATGGTATTTCAAATTAATAAATAGCTCATATCCCTTTTAATTGTCTCCAAATTAAATTGTTTGCATATTTTTTCTTTTTGATTTTATAATTGATTATAAATCGTGTAATATATAATTTACTTGAACTTTTAAGATAATATATTATAAATGCACGAGGAATAAAATCAACGAACTAGGTATAAAAATCTCACAACCTAGTTAACGAATGGAAATAAAAAGGAATCTCATACACATAATAACGACATATGTGGTACGATAATTTGCATAGGTCCACGGAGGCGTTGCAATTCTTATTAATACCGTGAGTTATAAATATATAGATGTTTAGTATATGTAAACTCCACATTTCTTTAATGAGGACCTCACACTCCCGTGACACCCTGCCTAATTAAATACCGGCGATCACTCCTTTATTAAATTAAAATCAAGGTGAACAGTTGGTTCATTCTTAGCATCACTGTCTTAAAAATAAACTTTTCCAAATTAACGGCCCTAATTAATTAAGCTAAGTGTCAAAACCATTTTTAACCTTTCTAACCAAATTGTATTTTTAAAGAAAAACTTATTTATTTAATTATTAACCACATTTTCAATAAGTAAGAATCATACAACAATTATCCTGGAACATAATCCAATTACTTTAAACATTCAACATCCAAAATCCCAACATTTAAAACTAAATGTAAAACATACATGCTGAATAAATCCCAAAGTAACAGTACTAGAAATAACTAAAATATAAATGTCCCAACAAAACAGATAAATAGTGGAAAGGGCGACACATGCCCCAATAACTGAGAATCATAGGAGTGGAATCAAGTAAATGAAATCGTCTAAGCAAGTGGCCTGCAACTCCCACCTAAGGTGCAGCACGTTCCTTCCAAGGGATCCTAAGCAAGACGCCCCTGTGGCTGGGCACCTGTAGTACATACATATATATATACAAGAGAGAGAGAGAGAGAGAAAAAATGGGTCAGAGCCCGATAGTGTATATGATTTAAAAATTGTTTAACAAGTATTTAAATTGATACAGGTCAATGCAACAACATATTAGTTCGACACTCTCTTGAGAGATTCTCACCTCTCTTCTAATGTGCACGCCTATCGCACTAACCTTCCTAGTGGTCTATGTCATCATATATCACGCTATCTTTCCCCAATGATTAACTTATCTTAGGTTATTCGCAGGATTCAAAATTTAACGATTCAACTGTTTGAAAGGAATATTTCAATTAGTAACCAAAGTTCTCATTTTGACTTTATTAATTAATAAAGTTTTCCAATTCCATATTATACTTTCTCAAAACAAGTATTTACAATTTGAGTCATCAACCATGTCCTACATATCAAATCACAGTAGGCAGTTCTAGATTTCAGAATTTCATATATATATTAACTACTCGTAAAATATATATATATCATAACAGCATCCCAAATAAAACTATGGTGCGGGCATACTCTACTATCCAATCCCCGTATCACTCATACTAAGGGAATACAAATTCGAAATCACTCTCGAACTGTATTAACACATACTCAAACAATATTGAGGCGAAGCATAGATTCCAAGTCTCTAAGAGGATGGCATATGTCTGCGTCTCTTAGGACCGTCCGAACTATCACTGCGATAGCCTGTACCAAGGATACCTATACACAAACAATATGAGGCAACGCATAGATTCCAAGTCTCTAAGAGGATGGCATATGCCTGCGTCTCTTAGGACCGTCCGAACTATCATTCCAATAGCCTGTACCAAGGATATCTATCTTCTAGGGTACAAGTCAATATCCCCCATAAAGGTCCCATCGAGATAAGACTGTCCCAGCCCGAAAACCTCAGGGATAACAAGTAGCGTGGGCATGATTTTCACACATAGATAGTATATGCATACACAATCATATAACTATACTAATATTACCATATCAATAATGGGTATATTCTCAATTCCCATAATTACGACATTTCCATATTATCATATTTTAGTAAACACTTATAACGGTTCGTTTCTAACCTTGATTCAGTATTATTCCAACGTACCACACAACTCTCATGGCTTTATTCTCCAAATTATAAAAATAGAGTAGGTATACACATTTGTCCCAAAGTAACTCTCTTACGTGTCTCTCTCTCTTTAAATCATAAATTCACCGACCCTTATGTAATTATCCCAAAATACAATCTTCGCCCGACATCAAGGGTCCCAAAATTTATTCACATGTCCTACTGGTCTTCCCTATCTCCCAAAACATTTTATTAAGGATGCCAAAGAATTATTTCACAATAAATTGAACTTAACTAATTTAGAAAGGGAAATAGGAGTCTTCCAGGAGGGGTCGATCGATCGAAGCTCTGGGCTTGATCGATCGATCAAGCAGGTATTGCTATTTCTACAGAATTACAGTTACGGGTTCTAACACATTTCTTCATCCAAATCCATATTTTTCAATCCCAAACGTCTCAAAAATTGTACTACCAACATTATATCATCCTACTTGGTATTTCCAACGTGAAGCATGAGGAATTCTATCATTATACATGGATTAACCAACCAAAAATTATCATATTATCAAGAACCCTAGAATTCTCTTAAACATGGTTCTAACAAATATTTCCAGAAATTTCTTCTTATAAACATCATAAATTTCGTGGGTAATTCCTCTACATGGCAAGGGTTTCCAAAATTATCAATTTATCCATCACTACATGCAATTCCTATCTCAAATCTTTGGTTTTCTTCCATAAAAACTCATTCTAATTACTCCTAAACTAATATGAAAGATGCACCAACGAAATAAGCAAGATAAACACTTGCCTGGGATTTTTGACGTTCTGGTTTGCAGATGATTTTGGTGTGGTTGCGTTCCCCGTCTCGCGATCTACGCGTTGGTGATGACGGCGGTGCAATCGGAGGTGTTCTTGGCCTAGAACTCCTTGGAGAGCTTCTCCTCTTCCTCCCCAGTGGCCGTAATTAGTATTTCATTGTGTTAACCCTAAAAGATGACACTTTCCATCTGATATAACCCTATAAAATCCGTAAGTTTAATTACCCATAATTGCGAAATGTCCAAAACGCCCTCCCGAGGTACTAATTAGGCCTAAAAACGCCCCGAGACCCAGACTAAACCCCCGGGTACACTTTTCTGACTATCTCGACCCTTCCGGACACGTTGGCGCACTCAAAATGACCATACGAACAACTTATAAAATATTCACTTTTATTAATCCACATTTAGTCCCGACACGACACAGGCGCGTCCTGACTTAAATTTCCACAATTGTCATTTTATTCACACGTGACAATATTATAAAAATAAATCTCATATATTACTATACTCATCCAGTAATATGCAACAAATAATATATTCCCAATAATTACTAACTCTTGTCACGCTAGTAAATATTTAAAACAACATTTCTGATTAAAATTAAATTAATTTATCTCAATTAAATTTAATAAATCCTTAAATTTAAAAGCCATGAAAATACGGGGTATTATAACTCCTATTTATAACTTTGCAAGTATAGTAGGCCCGAAAAATGGGCAGTTATAAGCGGGTAAAAAATAGATATGGATAAGTCCGAGAGGGTCAAATAGGATAATTCGCGCGAGCCTGGTCGGGTCTGGTTGACCCGTCTCCCCCGTTCCCGTGTTTTTTTAGATGACAAATCCAATTTGATTTCATTAGTATGCATTCCCATTCTTTTGATGGAAAAAGTGAAATTCTTAAACTACCATTAACAACAATGATTATAAAAAGTTAAACATACTAAACACATCACCCAACATTAAAAACTAAATATTTAGATGACTATATTCAATTAACAAATATAGCATGATTTAGTATGGGAATTCATGACATGTAGCTAAATCTTGAGATAACTATCAATATTTATAAATATTCATGACAAACTTTCACGAGTAAAAATAAAATTTAAAAAAACCTAAAAATCATGAATGTCATCACACTATAGTTAAGGTCTACTACAATAGAGTTCAAATTAAAGTAATAATAATGAAGTATGAAAAGCTAAGTGCCGCAGGGTTTGTAGAGAAAACACCATCAAATTTTATTTTCACAATTTTTGATTTATTGCACCAATATAGAAAACCACAAGTGTTGTTTAATTTTTTTTTATCAATTTTAGTCTTTGCCTAAGTATGCATCTAAGTGAGTATAAGAAAAAGTAAAATAAGTTGATCATAATAAGATGATGTACGAGAAAAATCCACAACAGAAAAAATCTCGGACGCCCAACAACACAAGTTCACTACGATATAAGCATTTACAAGACCAATTTAGACTTACTCGTAGAATTGACGCCTTCCAGCCATGACGCGCTTTCTTGATCCTTATAACCTTCTTCGCAGTCACCGTAGGATTCCTTCCAATAGCCATACAATGCAGGCACTTTCCTACATCTTGATATCTCACCGATTGACTTGTTTCGTGATTAGTCTAACCGCCGCACAATACCAAACACGATATCCACCGCAGATTAACTCTCTCTCTCTCTCTCTCACACACACACACACACACACACACACACACACACACACACACACACACACACACATATATATATATATATATATATATATATATATATATATATATATATATATATATATAGTATAAATGTGTTCCTAGACCCTTCCCTGAGCTTAGGCATAGAAACTAGAAGCATCTATTGTCAGGGAATGACAAACGTGATTGCTTTGCTGGTGCAGTTGATATGTGCATGGCACTGTGCTAGTTAATCCATCCTCAGAATGACATCGTAAGTCGACATGTCTAAGTAATAAATCATATAAAAACCACAAACGACAGGTCTTAACTGCCATGTCCTTACAAACCTGATGTAAGGCATCAACCCTACCCATTGTAGTATCCACATGCATAGATACATCAGTAGCAATCTTTAATAACCCCGATGTTGAAGCAAACATGTGACTAGAAAATGAGTGTGATGCTCTTGTGTCAAATAAAACACATTGATAACTACCATAAATTGAAAACATACCATCAAACTCCTAAGGCGGGATTGGCTAGTATGGTTGGTAAACGTTAAACACACGTCAATAGTGAAGTTATGAGGGCCCTTCTAACTGGTCTCTCAGTGCTGGCGGTGGCAATGTCGGGAACTACGGTGGTGGAGGTAATGATTGAGACTCATATAGGGCTGACCAAATTACTGTTGCCCCTTGAGGTAGATATTGACCCGCTCCTTCCTGGTGGCCCTTAGGGCACATCCTAAAAGAATGGCCCTGGGCGACATCTTGTAAAATTTAATAAAAGAATGATCAGGTCTATTACCAAAAATCATTGGAAAGGAATAGAAAACACTTGGTAACATTTTTACCATAACGAAATAAATAAAATAGAACAAGTACAATAAAAAGATAATGAACTATTGAGTGAAATAACACCAACTCTGATACCATATAACAAACGATACAAAATGAAACTAATTCTGGAATATAAATGTATCTCCAATATAAATAAAACTCTGAATAAAAGTACCAGATATACATAAGTCGACTCGTTAAATAACTAAATAAAAATAAGAGTGTGCATGCAGTCTTGACACCTATATCTGATAGGATCATCAACGGAGAGTAGCTCAAAATCAAATCAAGAATGAGGTTGCATTGATAACTTATAACTCGAAAATGTTAATAGGAGACGTTAAAAACAAGTTTAAGTAGTGTAGAAATATAATTGACTTTGGACTACAATATGACTACGCATCTTACACAAGTCTATTAGATGCTTTTAAGTTAACCTAATCCAAACAACCCTACATATCACATGCGTCTACTCCCGAGCCCATGCGTTCCCCATGATTAAGGCTTTTAAATCATTACCAACTTTTAGTTACAATTCCACATTTATTTTGAACTACATCATTGTACACTATCATAGGAAAGTAAGTACATCAATATAATCATAAGCTAGTATGGTCCGAAACATGTACCGTATAAAAGGATCAGTCCATTCCCATCATCATTATGTACAGATGCTGATATTATAGTCAGGCCATTTCCATCCCCATTATGTACGGGCGTTGATATCAAAGTCAGGTCCTTCCCATCACCATGTTTACGGGTGGCGATATATAAAAGTCATACCCTTACCGTCGTCACTATTATGTACGAGCACCAATATACAAGTCAAGCCCTTCCCGTCACCATTATGTACGGGAATCGATATATAAAAGTGAGGCCCCTCCCATCACCATTTTGTACGGGCGTCGATAAAAAAATTTAGGCCCTTCCCATCACTATTATGTACGGGTATCGTTATAAAAGCTAGACCCTTCCCATCACTATTATTTACGAGCACCGATATATAAAAGTCAGGCCCATTCCATCACCATTATGTACGGGTGTCGATATATTTTCATATTGTATACACCCCATCCTAGGACCGTCTAAGAACCTCCTTAAGTCCCTAGCACCCACTCATTCGCCGCAAACCCTAGGTCATACTATGAGTGCCAACCTAGAGGCCACCAGGCGCTCCTGATCCCTATTTGACTCTGATCAACTTCCTCGTCTGATCAAAATTTTAGTGAATCTTTGAAGGGATTTGAATCCCCTTTCCAATGGCTCACCTCGTTCATGAATTGACTTTACGATTCGAATGAATGGTTCATTTTACTATAAAAAACTGATCTGGAGGCCATCGGATTCTTTCAGGCCCCATGTAACTCTGGTTAAATTTCTTGCCTGAGCAAAAGCTCAATAAATCTTCGAAAGGCTTTGAATCCCCTTTCTAATGGTTCACTCTATGCACAAATTGACCTTACAGTATGGAGAAACAATCCATTTTACTTTTAAAACAGAACTAGAGGCTACTGGGTGCTCTCGGGGCCTGTTTGACCCCAGTCAACTCTTCAGCTTAAACGAAGATGAATGAATCTTCAAAGGCTTTCAATACCCTTTCCAATAGTCTACCCCATGCGTGAATCAACCTTACGGTACGGACAACTAAATCAATTTTACTCTGAAGGTTCATCGGTTGCTTTTGAGCCCTGTTTGACGTTGGTCAACTCTCCAAATCGAATAAAGCTAAATGAAATTTTGACAGGCTCTGAATACCCTTTCCAATGGTTCATCCCGTGTGCAAATTGGCCTTACGGTTCGGATGAACGATCCATTTTTCTTTGAAAATTTCCTGTCTGGTGACCAATGGGTGCTTTTGGGCTCCATTTGACCTCGGTCAACTCTCGAAATCGGGAGTATCTTAATGGATTGTTAAAGGACTATGAATATCCTCTCCAATGGTCCATCCCGTGCACAATTTGGACTTACGATTTGTATTTTATGACTATTTTTTCAAAAAATCTATCTCAGACTGCTGAATAGCACCCTTAGGACCCAGCCTATTAACAGTGTTTAGGGTTCCCAGCTGATAGATAGGTTTAGGAACCTACCAATCAGCATCCCCCTTGTCCCAATAAATAGAGGCTGTGACCTCACTTTAAAAGACACCATTGAACATCCCTCTTAGTATTTAAAAGAACATTCTCTCGAATTTAGAGTTGTTCCCCTCTTGAAAAGTCCATTTTCCACATTCCTTTCATCTTTTTCATACTCGTTTTACTAAATTCTGGCCCATTTACTCATACCACCATCATCTCTTCGTGATATCAGCGCATCTACAATTAAGATCCACGTCAGGTCTTCATAAGGAGGTCCAATTCTCGACCCTTATCTTTAAAATCTCTTATTTTAGCATTAATCATTTTATTTTCACTTTAGTGTCTTATTTCATTACATCACACACCTTAATTTCAAACCTTTATTATTAGTATTTACACATACTTTATTTTCATAAAAAAACCCAAAAACAAAAAAAAAGGTTTAATTGTAAATTCCAAACGGGGAATTATCATCATATTTTCTCACACTGAAATACATTTTTCTACACACACATATAAGAAAACTCCTCGGTTGGATATATGGGTTAAACCCCATCTCGTATTGTCTTTGAACTACATGGAATTTGATTCCCTTTGGGATACTTAGGAATCTTGGGTAAATCCCTAGACTTGAGTCCTTTCCTATGCTTATTTGCTACATTGTTCTTATCATATATTCTTAATATATTATTTATATGCTTGCTTGCTCGTGTCTTGTTCGATATATGCATTCGTTCTCATATAATGACTTGTGAATCGACAAACACTTACACTATACTTTGAATTACTATTTTGGGAACACTCCTAAGGATGAAATCATTATGTCCTTTTCCATGACACGAGTTGAGCGATTCCATTCTCCATTTATATTATTCACATAAGCACACACTCCATGGAGTTTAACATGAAAGGATTAATACATGCTCATGAGATACCAAAAGGTCGGGATGGATGCCTAACACCTTCCTATTCCGTAACTTGGTCCCCGAACTCTTGAACTACTTGGTTTTGCAAGCATCAATATTGTCCTTGATGCTGTTCTTTCGAGGTGGTAACATTTCTTTTGCCTATTTTGTGCAAAATAGGCTGAAGACTATCTCTACATACTACCCCACATCGACGATGACCGAGCGCCTCGATAAAGGGCGCAATCCCCCACGCACATTATAAGGGAAGGAAAAGGAGGAGGGACCTCTGAGCCCACCTCGGGATAGCCACAGTGACGACTCCGCTGGGGAACATTTTAAGAGGACTAGAATCTATTTTATGTGGGTATTATTCTTTTTTGCATGTGTGTGTATGCACCTACCTATATGTTCCCTTTTGTCCTCTATTTACCTTATTATCTCTCTCTCTCTCTCTCTCTCTCTCTCTCTCTCTCTCTCCCTCTCTCTCTCATGTACATATCACTTTCCACTCACTTATACACTTCACACACTTGTATATACTCTCCATGTACATTTCACACACTTATGCTTAGCTTCATTTTCTACTCACATGCTTCACACCACTTAGAATGTCCATGCTTAAGTTTCACTAGCACACACCCACACTCCCACACTTGTATATATCTCCATGCTCACTTACACATATCACACACTATTTGTAGTTGATCCGCGTATAGGCTCACTACCATACACACTCACTTATATATATTCCCATGTCACTTAATCACTCACATATATCCACGTGTAGTATAGTCTCCATGATATATTTACTTTTCATCATACTTGTATATGATCCCCCATTAGTGTAGTACTCCCTTTACTCATCATGACAAAAAATAAAAGGATGAAAATATTCTATGTCCGTAATATGCTAATTAATACTCATGCATTTTGTACACTACATCACCAAGAGCATGGCAATATTGACCAAAATTTTGTCTTGTACTTGAGGGTCACTTTGTGATGGGCGCTGGTCCTGCGAGTCACAATTAGCCTAAGCGATACGGCCCTCGCCTTCCATTGGCCTCGTACATTCGACGTATATTGAGCGATTCCCCCTGCATCGTACCGCTTGACCGAACTCACGACGGGAGGTATATAACAGGGAACTCTTTCACGTACATAGAGTATATAAAATTTTCTCTCACACCTACTGTCTCCACAAGGTATATTGTGAGGAAACTCATGTACACTATGATATATCAAATGGCTTGTCCACATGTACTGATAAATGATTGCCCTTATGGAAAGAGGTATATCGTGGAAGTTGTGCCAAAGGGAGGAACCATTCCACTAACGAACCAATTGCATAAACCTCATATAGGTGTCAAACCTAAGCCACTAATATTTAGTTTTTCAGTTACCATGCGAAACTCTAGGTCGGCGTACCGCCCAAATTTTGGTACTATTTCACCTTTTTCAAAATAGGACCCTGTCCGTAAGCCTGAAAATAAGTCAAACCTTGTCTTCCATATTTTCAAACCCAATGTTTTCAGGCTCGGGTCTTATCCGACATTTTTTTCTGTATTGAGGCAAACCTAATACAAGTGAGAACCAAATAATATTATTAATAATAATCATGCTTAGATTCCTCTCCTTTTTCCCTCCAATTTTCAAAATAAAAATATGCCAAAAACCTTTTGTCTATTCTTTCCAAAATACCAAAATTTTTCTCCCTCATTCTTTCAAAAATAAATTAGAACCGTTTTCCCTTTCAGGCCGATTGCATACCCAATTTTGGCCTGGCTCCCTATTGGCTTTGGTCTTTTGTCAAATTGTTCCGAAGCTCCACCATTTCTTCTACTACTTCATGTGAGTTTAGGATTTACCTTCACGAGCTCTTCATGGATAATAATGACCAAGCACCAAATGTGTAACCCGATTTAATGACCGTCTTAGCCCAACTTAATGCCAAGATTGACAACCTTCAAATCGAGGTCCATGAAATGTAGTGTCACCAGGTCTAAATTCTCAAAAAACCCAAGGTTCTCTTTCCTCGTGCCATGGGTCCACCTTATCCTGAGCCTATCTAGGTCCCAAAACAATATCAGCGTGCTCCGTGTGCCTTGCCTACCAATGGGTCACCGCTAGCTCAACTCCCGATTTCGAACCTTGCTTAACCAGGGGCTAATATGCCTGTACCCATGGATCCCAAGGAGGAGGAACAAAATAAGGTCAAGGAAGACCTCAAACTGCTGTCATAGAAGTTTGACCAAGTCAAGATATCCGTTAACTACATGGACTACACCCATAAGTTTGACCAAGTTAAGATATTCAGGAACTACATGGATTACACCTATATGTCTCCCTAACCCAAGGAAAAATTGCCAAAAAAGTTCAAATTACTAGACATCAAGAAGTTCGGGGGGAAGTGGACCCCCAATTATTCACCTTTAAAGCTATCATGGTTCCATAAACCTCCTTGGTGCATGTGAAGAGATAATGGCCTAGATGTTCCGGTAGACCTTGAGGGAAAGTGACCTTCGGTAGTTTCTGTCCCTCTAAGAATCTAGTATTTATAGTTGGGAGGATGTCACTCGAGAATTCACGACTCAATAAAAGTACAATGAGGAGTTAGAGGTTACACGTCGAGATCTAGATCTTCTTAAGCAAAACCCTGGGCGAACGTCAGTAACTTCATTGGTATGAGGAGAGAGAAAATTTCTACCATGACCAATAGACCCTCCGAGGAAGAACAAGTCAGTATTGTGAAGAAGAACTTCTTGCCTCATATTAGAGCGTCCATGAGAGGAAAATATTACCCACACTTTTGAGCCCTTCGATAGGCTGGAGTAGAAATTGAGGAAGGCAGCACCAAAGTGTAATTCTAGCAAAAAAAAGTGACCGGATAATTCACTATTCGAAAGTATGAAAAGCCCACCAGTGCTGCAGTCTCAACCATTAATAACATTTCCCAACTTGCTACCTATTGGTATTCAAAAAGTTTCCCTAATCCTACCAAGAAAGAGTATACTAATATACATGCTATCCTGTCCAAAGTTTACCAGGCCCTGCTAAGTCAAAATCTCATCAAACCCTTAGACCCAGTCCATTGCTAAATCCACTCCCTAAAAACTTCAAGCCTTATGTCCGCTGTGATTTTCACCAATCAACTGTTCATGCTACCGACCAGTGCTTCCACCTTAGGAATATGATCCAAGGCCTAATTGATTGTGGTATCATCGCCCCACCAGGTAATCCTAAATCCAATACCACTCATAACCCACTTCCAGCACATGCAAATGCCATCTTTCTAGAAAATTACCCAGAATTTGATCCATCTACTCAAATTGTGCCAAGAAAACCACCCATAGTCCCTATAATCTCACCCAACCACTTAAGGCTTGCCCATATTTTCTCCTACACCCTACTTGCTTCACCGATCAATCTTTGTCACTCTTTACAAGGGCTTGCATTTTCGTTCGCACTCGATCTGAAGGGAAAGACATGGAGTTACCAGTTGTGTTGAAATAACTCTTAGAGTTTGGAATTAAATTTTTCGGCGAGATGACAATTAATTATCAAAAATTTAGTTGCTTTTTCAGGGAACCTCGAAAGTGGGCTCGAGAATCAGATGAATGGGTGGTACCTGTTGAAAAAGTCAGTCTAGATGATGCGGTACAGATAATGGCTGATGCATTTTGACAGACAAGTGAAATTTGTAGCATTTCTAAGCTACTCTCTGCTTTAAAGCTTTAGGGACAACTAGTACCTTCACTCCTACACCTCTCCGCTGAGTTGAAAGATTTATACGATAAAGCCATTGAGGTTATTGAATGTATTGATATCTCTTGGCAAGAGGACATAGTCGCTATCAGATGGGGGGATGATTTTGATAGTTCAAAGGATGAACCTATTCAGGAAGAAGCCAGTCTTGTAGCCAGCATCTGTGGAATTATATCCTTTGAAGATCTGATGGGGGAAATTAATAAGGTGGCCATTCAGCTCGAGGTAGAAGAGGCCAAGGGGTTCTTGTTCTTCCCCACCTCAGTAAATCACATGACCAGGTCTGGGAGACATTAAAAATATTCGATTCCTCATGTGATTGGGATAGATAAAGGAAAAGGAGTTACCAAATAACTTCCCATGCCAAAAATGAGCATTGAAGAGAGCAAAGTCCTTGACCAGCTCAAGAGGACCCAAGATAATATTGAGGCTTTTTATATCCTCTTTGCTGCACCGAAATGCTTTGATAAAACTACTCATCAGTCCCACAATCCATCCTTTCACTACTCCTGAAAAATCCATAAACATGGTTAGGTCTTGACCTCTTCCAGATTTCTCTCATTTTTCAAATAAGATATAACTAAGATCGGCCTTGATCACAATTATACCCTCAACATCTCTGTTGAAGTCTTGTGAAAGACAATCTTACTTTTATTTTTTGAATTTTATTTGTTGACAATGGATATGTTCTCATTGTTTGTCCTCTCAAAACCTTCAATTGTTTGGGATCAAAAGTCAATGATCATACTCCCACTTTCACCGTCGTGCGTGCTTACGACAATACTCGTCGAGAAGTAATGGGGTTTATAAAACATATATTAGGGTCTGGCCCTATCAGTACTGTCACTGAGTTCCAAGTCATTAACATACCTGCATGTTTCAATCTATTCATTCCCCATCGGTGGCTCCACAGCATCAGAGGGGTATCTTCTTATCTTCATCGAAAACTGAAGTTCTTTACTAAAGTTCAGGTTATAACCATTTTGGGTGATGGCGATAGTACAGACAATGCCAGCACTAGTAACTCGGTATTGGAAATCCAATATGGGACGAATGATGTTCTTTTCTCTGGCTTAAGAGTTGATCCACTTCCCCTTTTAGCAAGAGATAATTTCAAAGATCGAATATGTTCAGAACACAACTCTCATGGAAATGTCAATGTGATTCAGATATTCAAGAACATGCACTTCATGCCCAAAATATAGCTAGGATGATGCCTATAAGGGATCTTTGAACCCATAGTCCCGAAGGAGGCCATTCCCCCATGTGGCTTGGGTTACCAACCTTCACCAGAGGAACTCAAAGCACTCCGATGACTCATACCAAAAAGGGGCTTAGAGGATGAAAATATTATTTCAAAAGACTATTTGAATGGAAGATTTATCATGGAGGGTGAAGACTTCATTTTCAGCGGCTTCTATTAACCATGGTATGTCTATATCGATAAGAAGATGAAACTGGGGTTGAAAACATTCTTTCAAGAAAGTAACTCTTGGTCCGAAGACTGGAAACATGAAGTGCAACCTCTTATCGAGAAAGTTGTGACAGTTCCTGAGGATTTTGAGGAAAGTGATTTTGAGGACTCATTTAACCTGTAGACACTGGGGCTGAATCTTTGCATGATCCACTCAGATGCCGTGCCAGTGGACCCGTCCACTCAAATCAAAGCTTCTAACATGCCTCTTCTTAACTGGAATGTCATGCCTGTCTAACCTGCTTGGATTCAACCTAACACTGTTCTTTACTCTATCCAAGTCTCTTCATCTGATGTTATTTTTCCTTTTTATGATATCAATGTAACTGAGACCTCTTTTAACGAGGTTCTCAATATAGTTTTTCTCAAACATGAAATAAATGAGGATTTTGAGTATCTTGTTGTGCCTTACATTAATTGTCTTGATTCTAATCAAACCTTTGATGACGATGATTTTATAAATGAAAAATTCTTAATTAATCTTAATAAGGCAACTAATAAACAACATAACCTCATTCAAATTAATGATGATGATACTATTATTATTCTCGATTCTTGTAGCCATCAGTGCAAGATTAGGATAGGTCCACCCTTAACGTGCATGAGTGTCCGCAATTTGAAGAACTACTAAAAGAATTCGTTGATGTATTCGCATGGTCCTATGATAACATACTCGATATTGACCTAGGAATAGCTCAGCATGAGATCTCGATATTCCAAGAATGCAAGCGGATCAAACAGAAGCTAAGGAAACTCCGAACCGAATGGTCGCTTAAGGTCAAAGAGGAAGTGGTCAAACAGTTAAATGTGGGTTTCATTCGCGTAGTCGAATATCCTACATAGCTCAAAAATATCATCCCCGTACTGAAATTAGTAGGAAAGGCCCGTATGTACGTCGACTATTAAAATTTGAATAAAGCATCCCCAAAGGATGATTACCCATTACCCAACATCGATATGATCATAGACAACACGACCATCCACTCCCTCAAGTCGTTTTACAATGGATTTACCGAATATAACCATATCAAGATGCACCATGACCATGAGGAGAAAAGTGACTTCATTACCCCACGGGGAACCTTTTGCTATGTTTTCATGCCATTCAGACTAGATAATGCCAGGGCTACCTACCAAAGGGCTTCCACAACCATCCTGCACAACCTTATTCACAAGGAGGTTAAAATCTATATAGATGATATGGTCATTAAGTCTAAGGTTTGGGAAGGTCACATTCCTGTCATCTGAAAGTTTTTTGAAGGACTGTAACAATATCAGATGCAAATAAATCCATATAAATGTGTTTTTGGCATCACAACGGAAAAACTGTTAGAATTCATGGTCAGTGAGAAGGGAATCGAAGCAAATCCTGCCAAGTTGAAAGCCATACTTGAGATGCCACCACCATGGACGAAGAAGGAAGTTCGAGAATTCATGGGTAAACTACAATACATCAGTCGGTTCATCAGTCAACTGACTTCTATCTGTGAGCTCATTTTCAAAGTTCTTCAAAAGTATTCAACTAAAGTTTGGATTGAGGCCTACTAAGAATCTTTTGACCGGATCAAGCGATACCTCACCCGACCTTTGGTTCTTATGCCTCCGCAGCCAGGTTTTTCCCTCCTTTTATACTTGACCATCACAGATACCACAACAGGGGATTTTTTAGACCAATATATTGAAGAATCCCATAAGGAAAGAGCCATTTATTATGCCAGTCAAAAATTGGCCGGGTATGAATTCAACTATACTACTTTGGAGAAAGAGTGTGTCATGTAGAAGTTACGACACTATATGTTTGCCTTCTCCATCAGACTAGTATCTCGTATGGATCCCATCAAGTACCTGTTAGAAAATCCCTATCTATCCAAGCTAAATGGCCCATTGGTTGATGTTGCTAACTGAGTTCAATATTGTGTACATCACGCAGAAAGCCATGCAAGGGAGAGGCATCTCCGACTACCTTGCTTATTAATTCATGAAAATGACTGATGTTTGGGTCTCTAAATTCTCATATGAATATGTTCTCTGTACCTCTCAAGAGGATCTTAGATGGAAAATGTTCTATAATGGGGCTGCGAACAAGAAAGGATACGGTGTTAGGATACCCCTGATCGCTTCTAATGACTCTCACACCCCCATTGCCATTAAACTACATTTACTTTGCACCAACAACATGATTGAGTATGAGGCATGCATTTTAGGCCTCAAGATCACCCTCAAGATGGGAATCTAACACCTTGACGTCTACGAAAACTCTGTCCTCATCGTCGACCAAATTCTCAGAAAATTGAAAGTAAAAGATATGAAGATCCTACCCTTCCGTGCTCACTTGGAAGAGATGGACTCCAAGTTAAGAGATGTCACCTTCCACTACCTTCCTCATGCAAAGAACAACCTAGATGAAGCCTTGCTACCCCGGCCTCCATGGTTAACATGCCTGAGGGAATAACAATGGCTCTGCTACCACATTAAACTTGTCACCGAGGAAGATTATGACATGGTCGGGTTATGGTATTATGACATTTGGCGCCTCCTCAAACATTGTAGGTATCCTTAAGATGCCAATAATAAAGAATGTGTAACCCTTCAAAAATTGGCTGCCCGGTACATCATCTGCGATAAAGTGGTGTTCAAAAGAAACTTTAATGGAATCCATTTGCACCGCATAATAGAGGCTGATGTTGAAAAAATGATGCAGAAGATCCACAGTGGGGAATGCGGGCCCCACATGAATGGTCACATGCTTGCCAAAAAAATCACCAGTCTAGAGTATTATTAGACCACCATGGTTCAAGATTGCACTGCCTATGTTCAAAGATTCCTCAAATGCCAACAGTTCGCTAATGTCTAATACATGCCTCCTTGATAACTATACAAGAAGACCTCTCCTTGCCCTTTATCCACCTGGGGCATTGACATAATAGGGAAGGTTACTCCTAAATATTCAAAAGATCACGAGTTCATCATGGTTTCCATTGATTACTTCACCAAATGGGTTAAAGCCGAGTCATATGAAGTGCTAAGACAAAGAAAGTTGCCAAGTTTATCAGAAAGAACATCATCTACTGATACGGAGTTCCCCACGAGTTAGTGTCAGAGAATGGGATCCACTTCGAAGCTGAGGTCACAGAACCAGTTGATGAGTAAGAGATTCAGAGACACAAATCTTCCTCCCACTGATCCTAAACCAATGGTGATGTTGAAGCCGCCAATAAAAGCCTCAAAACCATAATCAATAAGATGACTGAGAGCTGCAGTGATTGGGACGACCGAATCCCTCACGCCCTCTGGGGCTACCACACTCCAATTAGAACGCCTATTGGGGATACCCCTTATTCTCTAGTATACAACATGGAAGAAGTCCTACCCATTCAGCTAGAAATACCCGCCCTTCGCGTCATATTCGAGAGCAAAGTTAGATAATAAGTCTAGCATCAGAATTTCTTTGACGAACTAGCACTCTTGGATGAAAAGAGGCTTAAGGCTCTATATCATATACATGGGTACCATCACCGGATAGCACGATCATTTAACCGAAAAGTCAAGGACCATGGTGTCCAAGAAGGAGACCTTGCCCTCAAGGAGATCATAAGCCTATAATACCCCACATTTTTATGATATTAAATAATTATGGGATTAATTATTATTGTTGGATTAATTAAATTAAAAAGGTCGAGAAATTTAATTATTAATTAATTCAAATTTAAAATAATTATTAACTAGCGTGCCAAGGGTTAATACCTATTGATGGAAATCATTGATTATTACTGGGGGTGTATGTAATATGGAATTATATAATTTTTATAAATTATCGGAGTGTGTAATACGACAGTTTGGTATTTTAAGTCAGGACGCGCGTGTGAGTCATGTTGGGACTAATTATATGGAATGAAAAGATAAATTATTTTTGTATAACCCATATGGTAATTTCGAGTGCGCATTGAGTCCAGAAGGGTCGAGATATTCAGAAAACTCTACCCGGGCATTTTGTTTGGACTCCGAGGTAATTTTAGGCCTAACCGGCACCCCGTATGGGTATTTTTGTCCTTTGGATTTTTTGGAGTAATAATATGGACGAAAATTGGGGAATAAAAGATTAATGTACATGGGTTAGTGGGGAGTTATCAGCTCTAAATCTACATGAGAGAAAACAAAAAGGCACATAGGAAGGAAGAAGAAGCTATTGGTGTTCTTGGTGCCTAACTCAAGAACACACACCAAAAACTATACCAAAGTGTAGATCGCGAGACGAGGAACACACTCATACCCATATCAACAGCGGATCAGACCGTCAAAATTAAGGCAAGTGTTTATTACTTGCGATTCATAGCAATAAATATGTTCATATTGGTGAAAGTAGTTTATATTCACTTTTGATTGATGAGTTTTGATGAAATTGGAGATTTAAGAATATGAATTGAAATATGGAAAACGAATTAGGAATAATCCCTCGTGTAGAAGTTTAGAAATCCCAAATTGGTGAGTATTGATGATGGAAAAAATTAAAATTGATGTTCTTGTATTGAAATTTGATGAACTTGGGTTTTGAATTGTTAAATTGGGGATTTTATCATTGTTTTATGATAAATTAATGGTTCAAAGTTAAGGGAAATTATTTATACATGTTAGAACATTAATTAGAATTGATGTTTTGGTGTTGGGGTTGAGAAATTTAGAGGTTTTAGGACTGAAATTTTGAGGAAGACGAAGTATGAACAGTAAAACGTAACAGGTCTAGCCAAAGCAGAAAAAGACCCCATCTCGTTCGAACGAGATGGAGTCTCGTTCGAACGAGAAGTCAGAGTCGTTCAAACAACCTGCTAACTCGTTCGATTGGCCGTTCCAGAAAACCCCAGAATTTTCCATTTTTCCCCAGGTCATGTTACCCAGTTAATTATGTAAGGAAAACTGCCATTTACTGATATTAGCTTAGTGCAAAATTTTTTGGAAAATAATCCTAGAATGAAACCTTAAATATTTAATATGTGAATTAACCTTGGGAAATTAGAGAGTGTGAACAATCGAGTAAATTGCGTAAATAATAAAGAGAAATATACTACGTGAAGAAATGTAAATATGGGTTAGGTGAATACCTAAATTGTTGTAAGGCTTCGAGAATGCCTATTATTATATGTTTATCATTCTTGTGTGTATAGCATACCTACGCTGCTAGCTATCGGGCGAAGGTTTCGCGAAGTGTACAGTCTTATCCCGGGTGACCCGATGGGGGGATATTTGACTTGTAACCAGGGCATATGAACTTGGATACGTGCTATCCGTTATGTAGGATAGTTTAGATGGTTGAATGGGAGCGTAGGTATATGCGTGACCCGTTTTGATGGTGAGTTTGCTCGCTTCCAATATTTATGTTATGAGATTTACGGTTCGTGAGAGACGCCAAACCAATTGTCCTTTATGCAGTGAGTGATGCACCGGGACACGATATCAGAATATGCATTGCGCCAAGTGGCCCTAACCAAGGGGCACAAGTTATATATATATATATATATATATATATATATATATATATATATATATATATATATAGGGATGATGTGACGGTATGTATATATATAAATATACTTGAGAATGAATGATTCTAATGTGTGAAATTAGAAAATGTATAAGTATGGATAAGTAAAGTAATTCCAGTGGATAAAAGACTTCCTATCAAAATAGTGAATATAAAATGGGTAACTAGCATATAAGAGTATTAAATAACATATTGTATGGGCGATACAGGTTTATCTTAAGAGCTATAATTGATAGTATATGTCTATGACCTGGTTGTGGATAATATGGATAACTAGGTTAGGGTAGACGTACACTAGGTATGCACATTAGTGGAGAGGTGATCATCTCATTTTCACATTAGTGGGGATAATGTGGATAACTAGGTTAGGGTAGAACTCTCACATGAGATCCTCACCTCTCCACTAATGTGCACACCTAACGTACGTCTACCCTAAACTTGTTATCCATATTATCCCCAACTAGGTCATAGACATATAATACTAATTATAGCTCTTAAGATAAGCCCTATCGCCCACACAATACGTTATTTAATACTCTTATATGCCAGTTACCCATATTATATTCACTTTTTTGATAGGAAGTCTTTTATCCACTGGAATTACTTTACTTATCCATACTTATACATTTTCTAATTTCACATATTAGAATCATTCATTCTCAAGTATATATATATATATATATATATATAGAGAGAGAGAGAGAGAGAGGAAGGCTCACCTACATCATGCACTATACATCACACCTAATTCTAGTCCCTTGAAAACTTTTTTTTTTCAAATTTTATATTTTTCCCTTGAAATTAACCTTCCAATTAACCCATATACAAAAAATTAGGTCAAAATACATTTTGTAACTATTTTTAAAAAATCCACAAAAAACTGCTGGCGCAGACCCTTATAAATAAGGTATTTTTAGCAGGGTTTTGTGGATTTTTTAAAAATAGCTACAAAATGTATTTTGACCTTTTTTTTGCATATGGGTTGATTGGAAGGTTAATTTCAAGGAAAAAATATAAAATTTGAAAAAAAAAATTTAGGGCCTAGAATTAGGCGTGATGCATGGGTGATGTATAACGCATGATGTAGGTGAGCCTTCTCCTATATATATATGTTTTTATATATATATATAATCTGCGCCCCTTGGTTAGGACCACTTGGCGCAATGCATACTCTGATATCGTGTCCCGGTGCATCACTCTATGCATAAATGACAATTGGTTCGGCATCTCTCACAAACCGTAAATCTCATAACACAAATATTGGAGGCGAGTATACTCACCAGCTAAATGGGTCACGCACATACCTATGCTCACATTCAACCATCAAAACTATCCTACGTAACGGATAACACGTATCCAAGTTCATATGCTATGGGTACAAGTCAAATATCCCTCCATCGGGTCACCCAGGATAAGACTGTTCATTGCGCGAAACCTCCACCCAATAGCAATCAACGTAGGTATGCTATACACACAAGAATGATATAGGCATTCCCGAAGCCTTACAACAATTTATGTATTCACCCAAACCATGTTTACATTTCATCACGTAGTATATTTCTCTTTACTAATTAAGCAATTTACTCGATTATTCACACTCTCGAATTTCCCAAGGTTAATTCACCTATTCAATACTTAAGGTTTCATTCTAGGATTATTTCCCAAATAATTCTGCACTAAGTTAATATTAGTAAATGGCAATTTTCCTAACATAATTAACTGGGTAACATGACCGGAGAAAATTGAAATTTCTCGGCTTTTCTAGAACTGTCGTTCGAACGAGTTAGCCGGTCGTTTGAACGACTTTGACTTCTCATTCGAACGTGACTCCATCTCATTCGAACGAGATGGTTTTTTTTTTCCTTTGTCCAGACCTGTTACGTTTTACTGTTCATACTTCGTCTTCCTCAAAATTTCAGTCCTAAAACCTCTAAATTTCTCAACCCCAACACCAAAACATCAGTTCTAATTAATGTTCTAACATGTATAGATAATTTCCCTTAACTTGTACTATTAATTTATCATAAAACAGTTATAAAATCCAAAATCCCCAATTTAACAATTCAAAACCCTAGTTCATCAAATTTCCATACAAGAACATCAATTTCAATTTCATCCATCATCAATACTCACCAATTTGGGATTTATAAACTATCTACATGAGGGATTATTCCTAATTCATTTTCCAGATTTCAATTCATATTATTAAATCTCCAATTTCATCAAAACTCATAAGTCAAAAGTGAATATAATCTACCTACACCAATATGAATATATTTATTGCTATGAATCGCGAGTAATAAACACTTCCCTTAATTTTGACGGTCTGAGCCGCTATTGATATGGGTATGAGTGTGGTCCTCGTCTCGCGATCTACACTTTGGTATAGTTTTTGGTGTGTGTTCTTGAGTTAGGCACCAAGAACACCATTAGCTTCTTCTTCCTTCCTATGTGACTTTCTATATTCTCTCACGTAGGTTTAGAGCTGATAACTCCCCATTAACCCATGTACATTTATCTTTTATTCCCCAATTTTCGTCCATATTATTAATCCAAAAACTCCAAAGGACAAAAATACCCATACGGGGTGCCGATTAGGCCTAAGATTACCTCGAAGTCCAAACAAAATGCCCGGGTAGAGTTTTCTGACTATCTCGACCCTTTCGGACTCTATGACGCACTCGAAATTACCATATGAGTTATATAAAAATAATTTATCTTTTTATTCCATACAATTAGTCCAAACACGACTCACACGGACGCCCTGACTTAAAATACCAAACTGTCGTATTTCGCACTCCGACAATTTATAAAAATTATATAATTCCATATTACATACACCCCCAGTAATAATAAATGATTTTCAACATTAAGTATTAACCCTTGGCACGCTAGTTAATAATTATTATAAATTCATATTAAATAATAATTAAATTTCTCGATCTTTTTAATTTAATTAATCCAATAATAATAATTAATACCGTAATTATTTAATATCATAAAAATGCGGGGTATTACAAAACCCGTCTAGGACCCCAGAGGGAAATTCAAATTGAATTGGAGAGGCCCCTACATTGTGAAGACACTTCTCTCAGGAGGCGCCATTATGCTCACAAACCTCGATGGAGAAGATATAGAACGTCCAGTCAACCTAGACCGCTACAAGAAATTTTAACCTTAGTCCAAAATCTAGACGCGCTACGACTCTTCTAGCCCCCTTATGTTTTGGAAAAAAAGTAAAAAAAACTTCATCTCCCTTACCCAGAACTACGTGGGACCTGATCCTCTAAAAAACATTTTCTTTTCAAAATGGAACTCATGAAAATTTCAAGACCCTCACAGGTATATAGGCAACCCATACGCCATACAAATGTTATTCTTTTCTGACTTTCGAGAATGGCGATCCGTTTTATCATTTACATGAGAAAAATGATTATGTATGCCTTAACAATTGGTATAGAATTTTAAATGCAAGACACATCAAGAGGTATAAAAAAATATGATCAAAATCATTTTTATTTCTAATTAAGGAAAACATCGCTGTTACATGAAGTATCAGTGAATGGAGTTAAACAAACCACCCCCCTTTCACCGACTAAAGCATCTTTAAACAAACTTAACCCTTACCAAGCTGCACAAAAATTATTCTAATTCCCCCCACACCCCAAACACCAAAATTACCTCAGTTTCACAAAAAGCTAACCAAGCTTCACAATACATTGCCTTTAACTACCCAACGACCCCACTTGATCATCATTTTCGGCCCCCGTAGGTCCCCAAGTCTTCCATTCCTGGTTAACACTCCATATGCGCTCCATGGAGCGGTACGTCCTGACAAGCCTGGACAGAACCACAACACCATCCTCCATGGCGTCGAAAGCCACGAATCACCTTTGATCGATTTCTTCCTGATTAAGCATAAATTCTTCCTAATTTATCCCTTGATTTAGCTACTTATAGCACCTCGAACAACGTAATTGAGTTGGATTTATCTCATAATCGTGTTATTGACTGATCCTAATGAGTACACCGAGTTTCTGGTATTTCGTAGTGATTTTAAAGGTATTTGATGTCAAAAAAATGAAAGACAGAAACCGGAAGAATCAAGAAAGAAGAAAGGAAAGGTAAAAAGGGCAAAAGTGGAATTTTCGCCCGGAATTTAGATGAGGACCTGAAGAGAAGTTGAAGACATCTTTTTCATGAGTACATAGGAAGAAACGACGTCTCAATCAAAATCCCGGAACAAAAGTTATGAGCAGTCAAAGAGGAACCAAAAAGTCAAATAGCCGGACCGGTTCGCCCCTGCCCCGGATCGGTCCGCCTTGCCAAACTCCAGAAGACCCCGGACCACAAGCAAACCGAAGAAGGCAAAAATGAAAGGAACCGGTCTGCCCCCGGACCAGTCCGCCCCAAAATAAAAAGAATCGATCCGCCTTGGGGGTAGACCGGTCCGCCTAAGGCCCGGACCGATCCGGGCTTCGAGATTTTCAAATCCTATCTCTTCCTAAAACGACTCCTAGTGCAGTTGAACTCCGAAATTGTTGTAAGGTATAAAAACCCAATTTATTATTGTTATTGACACGGAGAATTAGTAGGATTTTTTCCTCTCTTTTTCCAGAAACCCTAGTTTAGTTAACAACTGCAGTTTTAATTCAAAGATTGAAGATTTATTCAGTGATTTTTGTGAGTATCAGTTTCATTCATTATTTGATTAATTTTAGTGAGTAATTCTTAATTCTAATTCTTTTCTACATCTAATTACAATTTTCCTTAGAGTAGTTATGAATTCCTGCACATCAATCATTGTTTTCATTAAATTTAACATGATAGGCTAGATCTTCCAAGGCCGGGGTACATGAACCCAGCCTGATGTGTTAATGTGTGTATAAAATTAATTCGATGAATTTAGTGATTGATTATGATCGTATTGAGTAGTTACACAATAATTGTAGATCTTTATATCTAGTTTGCCTCTGGGTACTCGTGATGATTTAGAGTGCAATTTGAGTGTCATTAGCGCGATACTGATTTACTCATCCTCAGATTAGGTATGACGCGGGCTTGAACCTCGTATACATAATGCTTGGGAGTACTAAATTCCGGACCAAATCAATCAGATAAATTTATGATTAATATTATCACTGCATTACACTAGGGTTGGGGGATTGTATTCCCGTCCTATTTCTCTCATCATTTAAAACAAAAAATTTCGAATCATCATTCATTCTTAATTTCGGTAGAATTAGTATAGTTGCATCTTTTCTTATTTTTGTTATCGCATTTAGCTGTAATCAATCTCAAAACCAAATTAATTTTTCCTTTTCTTTTTAGAGTCAAATTTAGGGTTTCTCCGTCTTTTCCCGTCGTCACAACTCCGTTGTCCTTTTTCCCTGAGGATCGATACCCGACTTGTCGGATTATTACTTGAGCGACAGGCTTGCACTTGAGCCTAGAGTGAACGCATTCCTGAGACACATTTTCAGTCGTGTCATGTTTTTGGCGCCGTTGCCGGGGAACTAGGTAGACTTAGGATTAGATCGAGTCAATCCAAAGGTTTGAAAAAAAAAAAAAAAAAATCTCCAAAAAATCCAAAAACAAATAATTTTTTTTTTCAAAAAGCACAAAAAGATTCACTACCATCTCTCACAAGTTTTTAATGCAAAATCCCACTCCCCATAATACTCCAACCAGCATTCATGAAAATCCAATAGTTGAGTATAACCCAGATAGTCCCCACACTCCAAACACCCCATAGTTCTAGATCCCGCCTCCCACACCGTCACACTCAATCTCCAATTACACTCCATTTACCTTCTTAGGACACACGTTTGATCACACTTCGAGCACACCCAGTGAGAGCACCGAGTTGTTAAGTGAGAGAGAGATGTCACAACACAGTAATGCACCCACCGGTGAGGAAGAGCCCCCATACCGCCCGCTGAAAGAATTCCTATATCCCGAGCGCACTGTCACTCTGGGATGGATTATATCCCGTATAATGCCGGGCAATTCCGTTTCAAAAATGGAATGATCCAGATGCTACCACATTACCACGATATGGATTATGAAAAGACATACCTTCATATTAGGGAATTTGAGGATGTGTGCGATACGCTCAATGATCAAACGTGCACCCAAGAGGTGATCCGCCTCAAACTCTTCCCTTTCTCGCTCAAAGATAAAGCTAAGACCTGGCTATGGTCTTTACCTCCGAGTTCGATTCCATCTTGAAATGAGTTACAATCGAGATTTCTCAAGAAATTCTTCCCGCCACATCGAACAATTTCCATAAAGGCTCAAATTCAATCGTTCAGACAATCTGAAAATGAGCCATTTCATCGATGTCATGAGCGTTTCAATGAGTTGGTTACTTCATGCCCACATCACGGATTTGATGCAGCACAATTCATATCTTTTCTCTATAATGGTTTGAATCTTAATTCCAAGCAACTTTTTGAAACCATGGGAAGTGGTCCCTTTGTCGATTTAGACGCCCAAGATGCAGAGCTTCATTTGAGGTATGTTGCCGAGACTACCCAATCCTGGGATACCTCCAACCCTAATGCTCAAAATCAAAATCGTTAAGCGACCACCACTCCGTCAGCATCCGGCCTATATCATGTAGAAAATAATTCTATATTGGACAGTAGGATTGATATACTTGAGAAAGAGATGCGAGACCTACGAGGGATATTTGGTAGAGGACTAACTGGACCCATACCGAGCCCCGTCGAGAAGGTGTGTGCTATTTGTGAGGCAGGCCATTCAACTGAGGAATGTCCGACGATACCCGCCTACAAAGTAATGCTTCTGGAGAAAGTTAGTGGTATAGGAGGATTTAAGGGTAATTTCGGTGCCCCGTACGGGAATTCCTATAACCCTTCATGGAAAAATCATCCCGGTTTTAGCTATGGGCAACAACATGCCGCAATGAACCCTCCTTCGCATGTTGCCCCTCCTCCACCACAGCATTTTCAACAAGCCCCACACATGCAAGGACATGTGCAAGCACCACCACCTCAAGGAAATTATATTCCGCCACAACGGAGAACTCTCGAGGATACCATGAATCAATTCATTGCAAGCTAGACCGCAACTAATGCCAAATATGATCGTCTGATTAGCGACATAAATGCGAATCTGTCAAAAATACAATCCTCATTGAATGTTCAAGAGAAGGGAAAGTTTCATGCCCAAGGTCAAACTAGTGTTAGCTCCACCTCCACTGAACATCAGGAGCAATGTCAAGCTGTGACCACTCTTCGTAGTGGGAGAGTCGTTGATTTATCACCTCCCCCACCCGACACAACAAAAGACAAGGAGATTTCGCCCGGAACGAAAGAGGCCGAAGATGTCCCCTTGAATGAGAGTGACCAAGAAGATACTAGTGGGCCAGAGGTAGTAGTGAAACCACCCTCTGCGGCACCATTTCCTCAAAGGTTGATTCCCTCCCATAGAGGAAACCCACGTGAAGATGTGCTAAAGCAGGTCAAGCTTAAGTGCTAAAGCAGGTCAAGCTTAATTTACCTTTTCTTGATGCCATTAAACAAATTCCAGCTTATGGCAAAGTCATCAAAGATTTGTTGACGGTAAAAAGGAAGATGAAGGTAAAGAAGAACGTCTTTCTAGCCCAGAACGTGAGCTCCATTTTACTAAATGATCTCCCGCCTAAATTCAAAGATCCCGGTGCACCCACCATATCCTGCATCATTGGAGAGAATAAAATCGAAAAAGCCTTACTTGAATTGGGAGCAAGCATTAATATCCTCCCTTACTCCATCTATAGGCAACTGGATTTCGGCGACCTCATGCCCACAAAGGTCACTCTCCAATTAGCAGATCGAACAGTGAAGATTCCACGAGGCATAGTCGAGGACGTGATCGTTCAAGTTGACACTTTCTACTTCCCGGTAGACTTTGTCATTTGGGACACGAAACCCTCCTTCAACTCAAGTAACCATGCTCCCATCATCCTTGGGCGTCCTTTCCTAGCTACGACTAACGCAATCATCAATACTAGGAATGGGCGAATGCAACTCACCTTTGGGAACATGACCTTGGAAACCAACATCTTCCACATAGCCCAAAATGCAGGGGAGGAAGATGATCTTCACGCGGTGAGCCTCATAGATGAGATAGTAGAGGAGTATTTTGAGGAGAATTACTGTGGCGACGCTTTAGAGTCCTGTTTAGCGGCGAGACACGAGGGTGAGGGGACGTACACCGACTTCGAGAGAGAAGTTGAGGAGTTGAGAGAACTACTCGATGAGAGTGCTTCGGACGAGTACGTGAGAGAGGTTAATTGGGTTTCTATATTCGAGGAATTACCTCCGAGGGACACACACATGGTTCCCTCCAGTAAAAAATTTCCAACCCTCGAATTAAAGAAACTCCCCTCCCATATTAAATATGCCTACCTAGGAGAGGATGAGACATTTCCTGTTGTTATCTCCTCTAGCCTAGATGAAGGGCAGAAGGGTGAATTATTGAAAATTTTGAGAAAGCACCGAGGTGCTTTTGGTTGGTGCATAGCTGATTTGAAGGGGATAAGTCCTTTGATTTGCACTCATAAGATCCATCTCGAAGAGGATGTCAAACCCTCTAGATAAATGCAAAGAAGACTGAATCCCAACATGAAAGAAGTTGTGAGAATCGAAATAATCAAATTGTTGGATGCCGGGATCATCTACCCAATCTCGGATAGCAAGTGGGTAAGCCCTATTCAAGTCATCCCGAAGAAGTCGGGTATGACTGTGATTGAGAATGCCAAGGGAGAGCTAGTCCCCCAACGTACCACCACCGGGTGGCGCATTTGCATTGATTATCGAAAACTCAATGCGGGAACTAGGAAAGACCATTTCCCCTTACCATTTATTGATCAAATGCTTGAAGAGTGGCGGGCCACCCTTACTATTGCTTCCTTGATGGTTATTTCGGATATAACCAAATTGAGGTAGATGTACTTGACCAGGAGAAGACGACCTTCACTTGCCCTTTTGGTACGTTTGCCTACAAACGTATGCCATTTGGCTTGTGTAATGCACCCGCGACCTTTCAAAGGTGCATGTTGAGCTTATTTAGGGACATGGTTGAGAGAGGACTCGAAGTGTTCATGGATGACTTCAGCATTTTTGGCACCTCTTTCGATCATTGTTTAGAAAAGCTGGAAAAAGTACTTACCCGATGTGTGGAAAATAACTTAGTGCTGAATTGGGAAAAGTGCCATTTCATGGTCATCGAGGGAATAGTTCTTGGCCACATAGTATCATCCAAAGGAATAAAAGTTGATAGGGCAAAGATATATGTCACAGCTGATCTTTCCCCACCAAAATCGCTGAAGGACGTGCGCTCATTCTTGAGCCACGCGGGGTTTTATCGAAGGTTCATTAAGGATTTTAGCGCCATCGCTAGGCCCTTAAGCAACCTACTCATGAAGGACACCCCATTTGAGTGGACGGAAGCATGCCAAAGCTCTTTTGACAAATTGAAAAACATTCTTGTGTCCACTCCAATCATGCAAGTTCCGGATTGGTCCTTGCCATTCGAACTTATGTGTGATGCAAGCGATTACGCGGTTGGAACTGTTTTGGGCCAATGAGAAGATAAGCAAGATCATGTTATCTACTACGCTAGCCGGACCTTAACTCAACTACTCTACCACGGAGAAGGAGTTTCTAGCGGTAGTCTTTGCCCTTGATAAATTTCGGTCATATCTCATTGGTTCTCCTATTACTGTCTTCACCGATAACGCGGCTTTGAAATACCTACTTGCAAAGAAAGATGCCAAGCCGTGCCTCCTAAGGTGGATCCTACTCCTACAAGAGTTCAATCTATCCATCAAAGATAAGAAAGGAGTAGAAAACGTCGTTGCCGACCATTTATCTCGGCTTTCGTCCGACGTACCTACTGATCCCATACCCATAGACGAATAATTTCCGGATGAGCAACTTTTTGCTACCTCTTCGTATCCCTGGTTTGCGGACATAGTGAACTATCTTGTCATGGGAGCCGTCCCTCCCGACTGGACACCGCAAGATAAGAAGCAGTTTCTTACTTGGTCGCGCATGTTCTTTTACGATGATCCATTCCTTTTTAAATACTGCACAGAACAAATCATCTGACGATGTGTACCGGATGACGAGATCCCGAAAGTCATCCAGTTTTATCATTTGGAAGCTTGTGGAGGCGACTTTTCAACGAAAAATACGGCCGCTAAAATTCTGCAATACGGCCTCTATTGGCCCACAATCTTCCGGGATGTGAATGATGCTTGCAAATCATGCAATAGGTGCCAACGAATGGGAGCCATTACTCGACGAGACATGATGCCTCTTACCCCTATACTCATCATTGAGATATTCGACTGTTGGGGTATTGATTTCATGGGACCCTTCCCCCCGTCCTTTGGATTCCTATACATCCTTGTCGCGATAGACTACGTTTCCAAATGGGTGGAAGCTATAGCTACCAAGACTAATGACAACAAAGTGGTGATAAAGTTCCTACAGGAACACATACTTTCCCGCTTCGGTGCACCGAAAGCAATAATTAACGATAATGGCACCCACTTTTGCAATAAGCCATTCGCGAAGCTCATGAGAAAGTATGGTGTCATTCACAAGGTGGGAATGACTTATCACCCACAAATGAATGGGCAGGCCGAACTAGAGAATTGAGAAATCAAGAACATTCTCGAAAAGACCATCAATCCTACCCAGAAATATTGGTCACTTAGATTGAACGATTCGCTATGGGCCTATCGTACCGCATTTAAGAATCAACTAGGCATGTCCCCTTTTCGCTTTGTATATGGAAAACCTTGCCATCTTCCCGTTGAGCTTAAACACAAAGCGTATTGGGCAATTAAGCAATTGAACTATGCCATGGACAAGGCCGGTGAAGCCCGCAAGCTTCAATTGAATGAGTTAGAAGAACTACGCAATGATGCGTATGAGAATGCCAAAATTTCGAATGAGAGGATGAAACTCGCTCATGATAGCATCATTCGACGAAAGGAGTTTCTCCCCGGGCAAAAAGTTCTCCTCCACAACTCTCGACTTCACCTCTTTCCGGGCAAGTTGCGGTCACGATGGTCTGGCCCGTTCGTTGTGAAGAATGTTTTCCCCCATAGAGTTGTTGAATTGGACGATTTAAAAGGGGAAATACATTCAAAGTGAATGGACAATGCCTAAAGCCATATCTAGAGGCGTGTGCAGAAGAAGTCGACACCATCTGGTTGTCGGACCCTATTTACGGGGTTGAATGAACTGTTGAAGTGAGGTCGTCGCACCCCCCACGCGTATGGGGTGAGAGTCGTGTGTGTTTTGAGAGTCATTAGGACTAGGTTTCCTTCGGGAGAAGCATTCGTATGTTTTGGGAATTTTGAGTCAAAGGGTGTTGACCAGTGAAATCGAGAGGCTTTTTAGTCCAATTGGATAGAGAGTATATCGGGAAAGTGAAATATTTTGAAGAAGAGAGCTAGAAACCAAATTGGGAGAATTCCAGCCCAAAAGCCCTGGGGCGGACCGGTTCCTTTTTTTAGGCGGACCGGTCCGACACCGGACCGGTTCCTTTTATTTTTAAAAGAACCGATCCGCCTGTCGAGGGTTTGAAAAGTCAAAGGGCCGGAACGGTCCGCCCCTACCCCGGACCGGTTCGCCTTCTGCAGATCTGTCTTCTCACCTTCCCAAGATTCACCCCCTTTCCCCCCAATCCCATTCATTCCCTCCAATCCATTTTTTCCTCTTCCCAACCCCAACCTTTCCCTCCCAAATCCATCCCCTTTTCCCTCTAAACCCCTTCCCTCCAAAACCAACCCCTCCCCTCCCCTTTCCACTATAAATACACCTCCAAACCCCCCCTTATCCTCACACCTTCAACCCAAATACTCTCTTCTTCCTCTCTAGAGTTTCAAGAAATAAATCCCTACTGTTTCCATGGCCCCCGTGTTGACCCCACCAAATATGACTCCACCGTGATCCAACCCTCCGGTCACGGCGAATTCCGCTCCCGACAAGAGGAGCGGTGGTGCACTCAATACTTCGGTTTGGGCCGCAAACTCCATATGGAGCGCGCTGTCCAATGGAAAGCCCTGCCCAACTCCGTCACCGCCCTATTCATGGCTCGGGGCTGGTGCCGATTCCTCAACCAACCTCACGAAGCGGTTTGGGAAATTGAGGTTCGCGCATTCTATGGTACCCTCGTCCGGATAGGCCAATTCGAGGCCAAAGCTTTCATGGATGGGATTCCCATTCCATTTTCCTTGACCCGTCTCACGGCCAAGTTGGCCGAGTTTGATGTCCCAGACGTCCAAGAATTTACATATCCCCAAAACGTCCCCCCCGGTGGACAAGGACATTATCATGGCCCGAATTGCACCGAATGTGCCTTGGGCGGGGCAAACCGTCGCCGTTGGACGCCTAAACGAGAAGGCGCGACTCACATTTCAGATTGTGTGCGCCAACTTATTGCAAACGTCCAATAATTCCGCCATGCGGCCTCGGCAAGCTACTTTGACATATCATCTCTTCGACCCCCAAACTTCCATCCATTTGGGCCGCACTTTATACGCGGACATCATTAACGCGTCCTTGGATGAGAAGGGCATCGCCCCACTTCCTTATGCCCGATTGATCACTTCCATCCTTAAGGATGCTAGCATATGGGCGCCGAGAGACCATAGGCGCCTCCCCGGTCCTTTCGGACAAGGGACCCGCACCAAAAGTGCTAAACAGCTAGCTGTCCACCGGGCTAGGTGGGGTGATGATGATGAAGAGGAGGATGCCTTGAGCGAGAGCGAGGACGAAGCAGGTCCAGCCGGTGAGGATGTCGAGATGGGAGATCTCGGCGCCGACGAGGAGTCGACGGACGAGGAGGACGACCCAAATTTCGAGTGGGAGGGCAAGGACCTCTCCGCGCGTATGTCAGCGCTTGAGACCAACTTCAACACTTTTCAGACCAACTACGAGCGCGACATGGGCGTAGTTCTCCGCTTCCAAGAGAACATCTATCGCCGCCTCGGGGATCCAAATGAGCCACTACCTTCCTACTACCATAACCCTTATGACCCCACCGCGCCCGGTTCCTCCCATCCCCCACCCCGGTGAAGCTCTTTATGGTGCTGGCAGCTTTTTATTTTTCTTCTTGTTCACATTTGTATGCTTTTTCCTGCACATGTAACACAGTCCTTTTGTAATAAAAACTGCATTTTCTCTATTGTTTGTTTCATTTATCGCACTTATTATTTTGCCTTATTTAGATTTTAGTCCTTTTTGCTTGAGGACAATGCAAAAGTCTAAGTTAGGGGGGGTCACAAGTGCGTATCTCTAAAACTTCACAAATTTTCAAAAATGCCCAGAAATTTCCACAAAAATCATAAAAATTTGAAAAATCCAATTTTTTTTTTCAAAATAAATAAAAATTGGAATTCAATTTTTTCAAAAATATCATTAATAGTCGGTTTAAAGTCTCAAGTTGTAAACATTCAACATACACAAAGCCGAAATTGACCAAAGATGGAAATTGAGCAAAAATTGACGACTTAACGAATAAGGATGGAGATTAACAAACCCGGTGAGATTCGAGCCTATCACTTTTTGCGAGTTTTTAAATCAATCCGAGTTAATTGTTAACTCAAAGTTCTTTTCAGCGCCTAAAAAGTTGTCAAGGATCTCAATCCTCTCATTTTGATCAGTTTTGAAAAATGTGTGCAATATTGCCTTGAAAAATGTGCCAAATTAATCTCTAAACGTAAATTTATCTCGAAACGCATATGGGAACGCAATTGGCATTTTGGACAATGAAGTAGGCCCTCGTTTGTCACCCAAAAATATTAGCCATAAAAAGATGTAAAAAATTATCCCTTTGATAACCCAATTGAGCCGAATAAAATTTATTCTTTTCGTTTGGTAACCCGAAAAACCCAATTAGCCCGGAATTGTGAAAAATGAGAAAATTCAGAAATTAAGTCCAAAAAGTGCATATAAAGGGGCAAGAAAAAAATAGTTATGCTAAAAAAAAATAGCAAGAAAAGAAAAGAAGCGAAAAATAAAAAAACAAAAATAGAAAAAGAAGAAAAAATGAGCAATAGCCCGGAAAAAGCACAAATGGACATCATTAATGACTTTTCCAATTCCAACCATGCTACCTCTTTCAATTTACCCAATATACCTTAAACAACCCGAAAAATTCGTAACCAAGTCTAAATTGCGAAATTGGTTATCGCGTGGAGAGCTAATACACCAAAAGATAATAAGGGAGATTAAGTGCGCGGAAAAAGAGGCAATGTTCCCGTTTTTAAAACCGTAATCCGTTGATGAGATCCTTTCACCATGAAATTTCCGTCTTTCTACTTGTATGCGTGATGGTGCTTCCATTACATTTACTCTTTATATCGCGCATACCGAGAGAATAGCCACAATCTGAGAGATTCGTTTGTTAGAGCATTCCGTGAGAAATTGAAATCAAAACGAATTTTTGAATAAGTAACGTAATGATCAATTGGTGGAAATTTGCGGTTAAATTTTTGGCTTTGCACACACGCACTATGATTTGAGATCATTGAACATGAATTGATGATGATTATTTTCTGGAAAGGATTGAATTATATAATTTTTGCGTATTTTGAATTTTTCTTTGAGTCGAATTTTGTGGGTATATTCTTTGCAAACCCTCACGAGACAACACTCGTCCTACTAGGGTAACCTATCGGTTTAAAGGCTTGTTGCATACGCTAAATGCAATCGCTTGCCCGAGAAAAAGGTATTTTATCCCAATAAAATGATTTTCAAGATTTGATCCTTGCTAGGATTCTTTTACATTGCTCGGGACGCAATGTAAAATAACCAAAGACAAGTGACGGTGATTAGGCATAAATTCTTCCTAATTTATCCCTTGATTTAGCAACTTATAGCACCTCGAACAATGTAATTGAGTTGGATTTATCTCATAATCGTGTTATTGACTGATCCTAATGAGTACACCGAGTTTCTGGTATTTCGTAGTGACTTTATAGGTATTTGATGTCAAAAAAACGGAAGACAAAAACCAAAAGAATCAAGAAAGAAGAAAGGAAAGGTCAAAAGGGAAAAAGTGGAATTTTCGCTCGGAATTCAGATGAGGTACCTAAAGAGAAGTTGGAGACATCTTTTTCATGAGTACATAGGAAGAAACGACGTCTCAATCGGAGTCCCGCAACAAAAGTTATGAGCAGTCAAAGAGGAACCAAAAAGTCAAATAGCCGGACCGGTCCGCCCCTGCCCCGGACCGGTCCACCTTGCCAAACTCCAGAAGACCCCGGACCACAAGCAAACCGAAGAAGGCAAAAATAAAAGGAACCGGTCCGCCCCCGGACCAGTCCGCACCAAAATAAAAAGAACCGATCCGCCTTGGGGGAAGACCGGTCCGCCTAAGGCCCGGACCGATCCGGGCTTCGAGATTTTCAAATCCTATCTCTTCCTAAAAAGACTCCTAGTGCAGCTGAACTCCGAAATTGTTGTAGGGTATAAAAACCCAATTTATTATTGTTATTGACACGGAGAATTAGTAGGATTTTTTCCTCTCCTTTTCCAGAAACCCTAGTTTAGTTAACAACTGCAGTTTTAATTTAAAGATTGAAGATTTATTCAGTGATTTTTGTGAGTATCAGTTTCATTCATTGTTTCATTTATTGTTTGATTAATTTTAGTGAGTAATTCTTAATTCTAATTCTTTTCTACATCTAATTACCATTTTCCTTAGAGTAGTTATGAATTCCTGCACATCAATCATTGTTTTCATTAAATTTAACATGATAGGCTAGATCTTGCATGGCCGGGGTACATGAACCCAGCCTGATGTGTTAATGTGTGTATAAAATTAATCCGATGAATTTAGTGATTGATTATGATCGTATTGAGTAGTTACACAATAATTGTAGATCTTTATATCTAGTTTGCCTCTGGGTACTCGTGATGATTTAGAGTGCAATTTGAGTGTCATTAGCGCGATACTGATTTACTCATCCTCAGATTAGGTATGACGCGGGATTGAACCTCGTATACATAATGCTTGGGAGTACTAAATTCCGGATCAAATCAATCAGATAAATTTATGATTAATATTATCACTGCATTACACTAGGGTTGGGGGATTGTATTCCCGTCCTATTTCTCTCATCATTTAAAACCAAAAATTTTGAATCATCATTCATTCTTAATTTCGGTAGAATTAGTATAGTTGCATCTTTTCTTATTTTCGTTATCGCATTTAGCTGTAATCAATCTCAAAACCAAATTAATTTTTCCTTTTCTTTTTAGAGTCAAATTTAGGGTTTCTCCGTCTTTTCCCGTCGTCACAACTCCGTTGTCCTTTTTCCCTGAGGATCGATACCCGACTTGTCGGATTATTACTTGAGCGACAGGCTTGCACTTGAGCCTAGAGTGAACGCATTCCTGAGACACATTTTCAGTCGCGTCACTTCAACCATGATTTTTTTTACTACCTCATTCCATAATTATTTCAAGTAGTCTCCAAACACATGCCAGGCCCCTCCCATAGACTATGACGGATGGGTAGACGACCGACGACGCTGCCACAAGGATCCCAACATCATCCTTAGAGATTCGGTTAATTCCTCCATAGGAAAGAAGTTCGTTATACGATGAAGCAAAATTTATTCCCACCCGACTTGGGGAAGAAGTCACTAGGGGACATAGAGAAAGTCTAGCGAAGGCCAACCAACAGCACATACCGGTACTCTGCAAAATGCAAAATAGGCTGGAAGTCTCCCCACCATATAATTGACCAATGAAGATCCTGAGATTCATGCCGCATGTTGTCAATTTTATAAATTACCACAAGTGCACGAGATATTATAGAATAACGAGTGTAAGTACGGGTCGAACCCACAGAGATTTGTCAATTTTTCATTCAATTAATTATGACTGTTTAACTAGACTAAATGGGATAGAGAATGATTATGAACTACACTAAATAAAAGCAACTATGATAAATGAGAGTAACACTAGATATTTGTAAAAAATTAGGAAATAATTAGGATTCGGGGTCCATTTATCACGTAACTAATATTGCACACTAATTTAATGTTGTCATTCCCTTTTTATAACTCAAATTAAACCGACTCTCGCTGCATTTAATTCGGAAAATATGACGGCTATGATCATAATATTTTTAACTCTCTAATAGACGGCTAAACTCCCTATTCCCTTAGAAAATACAAGTTTTAAAATTTGCAAATGTACTTAAGCATGGACTATCAAAATAATAAAAGTGCAAGCATAATCCATAAAAAATTACTATTTTTAAATCTCAAAACTTGATTTGACAAAACAATCTTGAAGGCTTTAAAACACACTCCCGTGTCGCTTTAAAATGAATACCGAATCTTTAATAATAATTAAAACAAGTAGGGAATAAACAATGATAAAATTAACGTGACAATATTAGATAACAATGATAAACTTCACCCTACTCCTAATATAAGAATCAAGCTACCATAATGAAAGAGAAATGTCAAGAATGAGTAGATATCTTCATTAATAAACCAAACTTACAAATAGTTCTCTCACAACAATCTTCAATCCTCTAAAAAAAATGATAAAAACTTGGCCCTCAAATTGATTACAATCACTCAAAGTTGCTCACCGAAATCCTCCACGAAAGTCCTCTCTAATTGTCTCCGAAATTATGAGCCTAAGGGTCCTTTTTATAGGACAAGTGGTGAGGTATTTGAGTTGTGGTGGGACTCTTTTTGATTGGCCGAATGGTGTTGGTAGCTATCTCTCCACCTCTTTAATCTTTGGATTGTGATAAGGGACGAAATTTCCCCAGTCGAAAACTCTTATCTTTTCTTGCTGAACACGCATGCCGAGTTTTGTCCAAATCGAAGAACAAAATTTTTTGACTTTTTTACGGTTTCACGTGTAAAAAACGTTTTTCGAACGACCGTAAAAATCAGCTTTTTCGCACCTTTTTTGAATTGATCATCAATTTGCACCAAATTCCATCATTATCTGCAAAAATTTCACTAGGCAACTTTTTTCATAAATTAGCACAAGAATATTATAAAATTATCGAAGTGCCCATTTTTGACTTAAAATTGCCATTTTCAATATGAATTCAATCATTTTCGCATTTTTTTCGCTTTTTAATAAAATTGTCCTAAGAACTTATGAAATACACTAAAATGGGACTAACAAAGTATAAATTTGGGTATAAAATATACAAAATAATGCACTCATCACCGCACTAACCAGTTGACCCAATTTTCTATCGATGGGAAAAAACTAAAGAAATGCTAGACGAAGAAATTAGGCACACCCACCAAGAGATACTCAGGAGGGGCCTCCAAATGAAACCTCTATGCAAGCCACATGAATAACATCACCGAAATCCCCTTCAGAAAGCCGGAGCGACCCTCCTTACAAGCATCAAGACCATTTAGGGTCTCAGATAACACCATTTCCGTAGGATTATGGCAGTTAGACATCCATGCCATTATCGCAGCCACTTGGAGATCCGTTGTTAAGTTTTAGATCACAAAAAAAATCCTCACAATAAGGCCCAAGGCAACTGATCTAGCAAATCCAACTTCCTCAAAACCCCACAGGCACACTGTATACATAACTGCCTAAAGAGAAATAATCCTTCCAGTAACCAACGGTCGAGTCGCCGAAGGAGAAATATGGAGCAAATCTTCCAGAAATACCCCTGGAGAACGGGAAAAGACGGGCATAGTCATGGCCACACTGGGACTGACCACCAATATGGACGATAATTCTTCATAGGTGTAGGACAGACCTCGTCCATGCCAAATTGGAAGACATGGACCTCAGGGTACTAGAATTATACCTTTGTAACTAGCAAGTTCTAGTCTATGGCATGATTACACCTTAAAGAAACCTGATGCAAGTTGAAAGAATCATACTCCATATTGTATAGTCCCATAGCCTCTAGACCATCAAGGTAATAGGGGAATTCTTCATACATGGGAAGAGACATTTGGGAATAAGAAATGAAAAACAAGAAGAAAAATGTTGGTATTAGTGGAGAAAGCAAATCTCATACCCCTCCTTTTATACTCAAAATCCTTGGAAAAAAAACAAGAGCTCTAGAAATCTGATTAATTCTCAGCCCCACAAGAGTACACTAATGTGCAGAAAAGTACAATCAAAGTCTAGGGACGATTTGACTTGACCCCCATGCTAATCGACAGGTCAAGGGGTATGCCGATTGGCACCCCCTTATTTTGGAAATTCAATCTTTCCTCTTTTACCAAATTCAATTTCCTCCCCAAAAAATCCTTGTTTTGAAAAACTACCCCCGGGTCATTCCTTTTAAAATTACTCCATTTCTCCATCTAATTTAATAAGTATTTTCCTAACAAAACTTTTTCATTCTCAAAGTAAATTCTTACCTAGCAAATCTCTTCATTGATTAATTATTTTTACTCCCTTGTTTTAAATAATAATAAAAAAAGATTCTCCCTTCCAATTTCGTACTTATCTCCATCTTTGCATAAAATAAACAAATCTCAACATAAAATTAAAAAGCACATATAAGAAAAGTCACTAAATCAAGAAAAATGCCAAAAAAGAAAATGCATATTTTTTATATATATTTTCTTTCACTTGGTTACATTTTGCATATAGAAAAACAAAAACAAAAAATACAAATGGGACTTCGCCCGAACCTTCAACTTTCTCTCTGCAGCCATAACCCCCTCGGCGGACGTGCTTTCTATGGTGACGAGCGGGGGATCCTCCACTCCCAGAACCCAAACCTTAATCTATAGTGGCAGGCGACACAGAGCAGGATGTGACACCCATCTTAATTGAATACCGATTGATCAGTCCTTTATTAAATTAAAACAGGATTTCCAATCGGTTCATTCTTAGCATCACTGTCGAATACCATATTAATTACTAATCACCTAATTAATTAAATAAACTGGTGCCAATTTTATCTTTCATTAAAGAGATAAATATATATGCGGAATAAAATAAAATCCAACATATAAAAATAATCCAAATAATGAATCTAAAAGTAAATGGGAAACATGCCCTAAATGAAACTGTAACTGAGAAGAGATCCCTAATCTAGGGATGAAGAAATGATGCATCTAATCCAACTCATGCATGCATCCACATATAATGCAACTACGTATCCATGGAATAGAATCTCAAGTGTGGCGTCCTTATGGCTGAACACCTAAAAGGTTTTTAAAAATATTTACAGCAAGGGTTAGAACCCAAAACATTTTGAAAATATTTAGCAAGTGATTAAGTTTGCAGTATTTAAAATGCATGAATGCTTTTCATATTTAAGCTAGTGTCGCACTCACATGAGATAATACTCACCCCTAAGCCATTGTTCACACCTACCGCTTTTCCATATAACCCTCCTAGCTATACTACCCCGTTTAACTAGCCTTGTTTTAAACGTTGCCTGAAACCTTACTCTATCCTGAGTAGCTTTTACTAATGATTTTTAGGTTATTTCTCAGATTAACTTAATTTATCATCTCTAAATAATAATATAACAATTTCACTAGTTATATAAACAATACCATTACACTTGAACCGAATCATGAAATAATAATAAGCGTAGCGGAGGCGATCATAGTACCCCGAGTGTGAGGCAGAATCATACCCAAAGTGTCTCACCTCAAAAATAATCACAACATAAAATACTGGACGCAATGTCCTGGAGATTATACTAGCCCTATATTCACTAGCCAGGGGATTCACCTACATCGTGCAACCTCCTATGATAGCACTAGAGGGGTGTGTAATTATAAAATATCTTACACTGATATTAAAAGAGCACACAATAATATATATCTACTATGACACTTATATATATATAATAATCAAACCCGGCTAATCCGTGCCTAACTCCCGTAGCACTAGCCTAAAATATTCGAGTAAAATTACCGACTCTTAATTCAATTAATGTTGCATTAATTAATTTATTAAAATGGTATCACTCAACTAAAATGCCCGGACACATTCACTCGACTCGTAATTTATACCTTTGAATTTCTTTCACCCAAATCCCATTATTTAGTTTAACACTATCTCCGAATTTAATGTTACTTGAACCCAACCTCCAAGGTCCTATGTATTGTTCTCTCTTTATTTCTTTTATCTCGTGAAACCTTCTAAAAGACCCTTAACAGAAAACAAGAGCCAAAATCGCCACTTTCAAAAATCCCCAAAGTCGTTTAAACGAGGTTATGGGTCGTTCGCACGACATTGAATGTCACTTGAACGAGATCCACGTCATTCAAGTGACGCCTTCTTCCTCCCTTCTGTAATTCTACGACCCAGATTTAAGGGTTGGTAAAGGACTAACCCGACCCAGTTCTCGCATTACTTGTGAAGTGCAATGAAACACCCTAAATAATGTTCCTAATCTACTTTTATCATTATTATTATTATTATTATTATTATTATTATTATTATTATTATTATTATTATTATTATTATTATTATTATTATTATTATTATTATTATTATTATTATTATTATTATTATTTAACGTTACACCTATTATCATGTGAGTTCAATTTACAATCACTACGTGATATGACCCAAGGGAAGTGAATAAAGGCCAAGTGAACAGTTACTAACGTAAATGCAAGTAAATACTTAACTGTATAACACGCTCAAAATATGAAACTGCATGCAACCTGCCGTAACAAAAGGAGGGAGTGAGCTGAATGCTTGGTGGGAACTATACGAATGCAGTGTAAAAACGAACGACAGAAAAGAATACTCATAAATCACACTACATGCATATGAAAGTACGTATGTATATACATATATACTTTTGAAAATACATATCCCAATGTATTAAACCATTTTATTTCAAAAACGTCATTTAACCCGTTTATTCTGCTTATCTTTACTGAAAAAACTTTTGTATCATTATGCTTAAAAACTAGAATTCTTTCCCATTAACGTACACGGTGAAACAACCAAAAATTGCTGGGAAAATCTTTCATTTATTTTCAAACGTTTATTAACTCACGCCAGAGTTACTTAACCATATTATAGGACTTCCATTCAATGCACACACAGACCGTGTTTAGAGAAATACTCATTTTCCTTTGGAAGCCTCATATAACACACGCTTGTGTTTATTATGATTCAAGCCTCATTAGGTAGCTTAAACATCATTAATTCATCTTATTTAACCATCCCATGTTATCACATAAACATTAAACTTTTAATGCGTTATTTTTGCATTAATAAATCAATGAATTAATGCCATTCATTTATGACTCTTTCATGAATATTTAATTCATTACTTTGTATTTTCTATAGGGATTCCGCCGATGCACACAATCATCACAACACACGCATACTCATGGTTTTACGAAATTTCACTGTCCGACACCAAGCGCCAAGTAAACTGCTGTTAGTTTGGGGTCTTTCACCACTAGAGACAACATAGACTTTCTTAATTATTTAATATGACATCATCTAATATCATTATCTTGCCAATGTGTTTGACATTTTTTATACTGTCCACATTAATTTGCTTTTTTTGGGTCGAAGTCAAAGCCTTGGACTTAACCGTCCATTTTCCCATTATTCATTTAGAAAAAATCATTATATTCCATTAAGTCCTTTTTTTGTTCACACAAGTTGACTTTACACCGAAAATCATTTTCGTTTAAGGACTCATCTCATTCTTTCTACATACGTTCAAAACACTCTTTAACATTTTTGTTTCCTTAAAATGTTACTTTTTAAGTAAATTGCCAATTTACCCAATTTACATCTGTAGACACCCCATTCTGTTACCCCCTAACTCTCCTTAGGTCCCTAGTACCTCCCTTTATCACTGTAAACCCAGGTCATGTCCCGAGTACTAACCTCGAGGCCATCGGGCACTCCCCGGCTCAGTTTGACCCAAAAGTCAAACTCTTTGTCTTGACCTACCATGCGGACGAAAGATCCGTTTGCGTTCGAAACTTGACGTAGAGGCTACCGGAAGCTCCCGGGCTCTGTTTGACCTATGTCAACTCTTCAGCCTAACCAAGGCTGAATAAATCTTCGAAGGGAACCGAATACCCTTTCCAACGGTCTGTCCCGTGTGCAATTCCGACTTTCCATGCGAACGAATGACCCGTTTGACTCCGGGAGGTCACCGACTACCCTTTCCAACGGTCCGTCCCGTGCGCAATTTCTCCATGTACACTTCACACCACGTGCACCTAGGATCACATGTATATCCCCATGTTTCACACATCACCCATCCATACTTGGTGTACCTTTTGGGGTACTTGTACTTTGCTCCCTGTTTGGCATAATCAAGAAAGGGATTCTCATCATAAGATACCAATAAGAGAATCATGCATGATTCACACGACATCACCAAAGAGCATTGATATTTACCAAATTTTACCCAGTAACTGGAGGGTCACTTCGTGATGGGCGCTGGTCCGGAAGGTCGCAGTTAGCCTAAGCGATATGACTCTCACCTTCCATTGGCCAAGTACCTTAGACGTATATCGAACGGTTCCCCCGCATCGTATCGCTTGATCGAAGTCATGACAGGAGGTATATCGCAGGGAATTTATTCGCGTACGTCGAGTATATCGAATTCGCTTTCACACGTACCATCCCCATGAGGTATGTTTGACCAAGTCAGGATCTCTAGGAATTACATGGACTACACCCACATGTCTCCGTATCTTAAAGCGAGGTTACCTGAGAAGTTCAAGATGCCAAATATCGAGAAGTTCGGAGGGAGTGGACCCCCAATTGTTCATCTTTGCAGTTATCATCGTTCCATGACTCTACTAGGGGCTTATGAAGAAGTGATGGCCCAATCGTTTCAGCAAACTTTGAAGGATAGTGCCCTCCGATGGTTTTTATCTCTTGAGGAATCTAGAATCCGTAGCTGGGAGGATGTAGCCCGAGAATTCACGTCACAGTACAAATACAACGAAGAGCTTGAGGTTACCCGTCGTGATTTAGAGCTGTTCAAACAGAATCCAAGAGAATCAATTAGTAACTTCATAACTCGGTGGAGAGAGCAAGCAACTACCATGACCAATCGGCCATCTGAAGAAGAAACAGGTCAACATAGTGAAGAAAAACTTCTTGCCCCATGTCAGAGCGAAGATGGGAGGATAATACTATCCCTACTTTTGAGCTCTCAGAGAGGCTGGAGTGGAAATCGAGGAGAGCCTCGTTAAAATAGAGTTTGAACCAAAGAAGGTGTCCGGACAGTTCACCCCTAGAAAGTATGACAAGCCTGCTAGTGCTACAATTTTGACCATCAACAACATCTCTCAACCAACCACATCATGGGCACCAGAAAGCCGCCCTGCCCCCATCCGAAGGGAATATATTGATCTCCATGCTCCCCTCTCCAAAGTTTACCAAGCCCTGTTAAGCCAAACCTCATCAAACCCTTGGATCCCCGTCCATTGCCAAATCCACTCCCAAGAAACTTCAAGGCCGATGCTCATTGCGCCTTTTACCAAACTTCTGGCCATACCACCGACCAATGCTTTCACCTCCAGAACGTAATCCAAGATCTCATTTACCGGGGTACCATCGCCCCACCAGCCAATCCTAAGCCAAACACTACTCACAATCCACTTCCGAATAACACCAATTCCATCTTCTTGGAAGAAGACCCAGATTTCGATCCCTCAACTCAAATCACACCCATATACTCTCCTAAACCTCTTAAAACTTGCCCATATTTCCTCCTACACCCTACTTGCCTTGCAGATCAGGCACTGCCACTCCTTACTAGAGCATGCATCGCTGTCCGTACCCGTTCTCAAAATGGAAGTATGGAATTATTAGAGGTGTTAAACCAACTCCTAGAGTTCGGGCTGAAATTGCCCTCACAGATGGTCATCGATTGCCAGAAGTTCAGCACACTGTTCTTGGAGGCACGAAAGTGGGATCGAGATTTAGACAAGTGGGTGGTACCAACCGATGAAGTCAGCCTAGATGATGTTGTCCATACTATGGCTGAATTATTTGGGAAAACCAACAATATTTGCAGTATCACCAGGTTACTTGACACTTTGAAGCTACAAGGGTGCTTGGTCCCTTCAATCACACATATCCCCACGGAATGGGAGAACTTGTATGAAGAAGCCGTTGAAGTTGTGGAATGCATCGACTTTACATGGAAAGACAGAGTTGCCACCACCAGATGGGGGGAAGAATTTAAAGACTCGAGTGAAGAACAAGATTCAGGAAGAGATGGCCCAGTAGTCGACATATGTGGGATGATATCATTTGAAGAACTCCTCGGAGAAATAAATAGGGTGGCAGAACCACCTGAGGTTGATGAGGAAATGGGATTCATGTTCTTCCCTTCTTCAGTAAATCACATGACCAGATCAGGGAGACATTACCAGGCTCCAAGCTCACTACCAACAAATGACAAAGGGAAGGGCATTGAAAACCTTCCTATGCCAGAGATGACCATTGAGGAGAGCAAGATCCTCGATCAACTGAAGAAAACCCAAGCTAACATCACTCTATGGAGGCTTTTCATGTCTTCCCAGCTGCACAGAAATGCTTTAATCAAGCTGCTCACTGGACCCATAGTTCCTCCATCTACCACACCAGAAGAATTGGTAAATCTGGTCGGATCCTTAACCTCTACCCGAATGCTATCATTTTCTGAAGAAGAAATCCCTAGAATTGGGCCGAATCACAATCATGCACTCAATATCTCCGTCGAAGTTATGGGAAAGGCCGTGCCACTCTCCCTTGTCGATAATGGATCTGCCTTAAACGTTTGCCCTTTAAGAACTTTCAAGTGTTTAGGCCTAAAAGAAAGCGACCTCGCTCCAACCTCCGTCGCTGTGCGTGCCTATGATAATACTTGTCGTGAGGTGATGGGGTCCATAAAACTTGCAATAGGGGTTGGCCCTATAAACCCCGTCGTTGAATTCCAAGTCATAGATATCCCAGCCTGTTTCAACCTGTTGCTCGGACGCCCCTGGCTCCGCAGTATCAAGGGTGTGTCTTCCTCACTCCATTAGAAATTGAAGTTCTTCGCCGATGGGTGAGTCATCACCATTTTGGGAGACAAAAAAAATGCCGAGGGGGTAAGCACCAGCAGTACAATTCTTGAGATACAACACGGGTCAAATGATATGCTCCTATCAGGATTCCGAGTTGAGCCACTCCTACTCCTGGCAAGGGACGGTTTCAATGAAAGGGTTTGTCCAGAATATGACCCTCATGGCAATGTCAATGTGATTCATATTTTCAGAAACATGCGCTTCATGCCCGGACTGGGGTTAGGGCAAAGGCAGCAAGGGATATTTGAGCCCATCGAACTGAAGAAATATTTCCCTCCTTGTGGCTTGGGGTATCAACCATCGGAATAAGAGCTCAGAATGATCCGCCAGTCTCGACCAAAGAGAAGATCAGACTGTAGCTGAACTATCTCAGGAGACTCCTTAAATGGATGATTCATCAAAGAAGGCGAGGACTTCCCCTTTTGCGGTTTTCCAAAACCATGGTATGACCACACAGACAAGAAGATAAAGACTGGAATGGAGATCTTTTTCCAAGATGGCTACCCATGGGCCAAAAGTTTCCAACACCACGAACAATCGCTCATCAAAGATGTCGAAGAGACTGAGGAAGGCGATTCCGAAGATTCCTTCAACTTACAGACACTGGGGCTGGCACTCTGCATGGTTCATTCAGGCACTACATCAATGGACCCATCCCGTTTGATTAAAGCTGCTGATACACCTCTCCTCAAATGGCACGCTGAGCCAGTTCTACCTCGTGAAATCTCCCCTGACCCCAATGTTTACCCTATTTCTTCTTCTGTTGTCTATCCTTGCTCAAATGTAATCAAGACCTCTTTTGATGAGGTTCTCAATGCTGTTTTTCCTATCAATGAAATAAATAAAGATTTTGAGTATCTTGATGTGCCTTACATTAACTACTTGAATTCTAATCAAACTTTTGATGATGATGATTTTGCAAATGAACAATTCTTAACTGATCTAAATAAGGTTAATGATAAACAACATAACCGCATTCAAGTTAATAAAGAAAAGACTGTTGTTATTAATCTCGGTTCTAGTAGCCAACTGCGCGAGATTAGGATAGGGGACACCCTTGACGAGCATGAGTGCACACAACTCAAAGAATTGCTGAAGGAATTCGTAGATGTCTTTGCCTAGTCATATGATGATATGCCCGACATTGATCCTGAAATAGCTCAGCACGAGATCCCCACTCTCCCATATTACAAGCCGGTTAAACAAAAATTGAGAAAGCTCCGCACCGAATGGTCGCTCAAGGTCAAAGAAGAGGTGGTCAAACAGTTAAACGTGGGTTTCATTCGGGTGATCGAATATCCCACATGGCTAGCCAATATTGAACCTGTATCGAAATCTGGAGGGAAGATTCGAATGTGTGTAGATTACCGAGATTTAAACAAAGCTTCTCCAAAGGATGATTATCCGCTACCCAATATTGACATGATCGTGGACAACACATCCAGTCATGCTCTCAAGTCTTTTGTCGACGGGTTTGCTGGATACAACCAAATAAAGATGCACCCCGACCACCAAGAAAAAACTGCATTCATCACCCCATGGGGAAGCTTTTGCTACACCGTTATGCCATTCAGTCTCAAGAATGCTGGGGATACCTACCAAAGGGCTACCACAACCATCCTGCATGATCTGATTCATAAAGATTTCGAGGTCTATGTGGATGATATGATTATCAAGTCCAAAACTAGATAAGGTCATGTTCCCGCTCTCCGGAAGTTCTTCGAACGACTGTGACATTATCAGATGCGACTTAACCCACAAAAGTGTGTCTTCGGCGTTACAAAGGGAAAACTCTTGGGATTCATGGTCAGCGAAAAGGGGATAGAAGCAGATCCTGCAAAGATGAAGTCCATAATTGAGATGCCACCACCCCAAACAGAGAAAATGTCCGAGGTTTTCTTGGGAAATTACAATATATCAACCGGTTCATCAGCGAGCTAACCTCCATTTGTGAACCGATCTTCAAGCTCCTCCGAAAATATTCAACCAAGTTTTGGAACGAGGCCTGCCAAGAAGATTTTAACCGAATCAAACAATACCTAACCCAACCTATGGTGCTCATGCCACCACAGTCTGGTCTCCCTTTACTCCTATACCTAACCATAACCGACACTGCAGCCGGGTCTTTGCTAGCCCAATACCTTAAGGACTCCCGCAAAGAAAGAGCCATCTATTATGCCAATCGCAAATTGGCCAGGTACGAGGTCAACTACACTGCCTTGGAAAAAGCATGTGTCGCACTTGTCTGGGTCACCCAAAAGTTGCGACACTACATGCTATCCTTCCCCATCAAACTTGTATCCCAAATGGATCCCATCAAATACCTGCTTGAGAAACTTGCCTTATCCAGTCAAATGATCCAATGGTTGATGCTCCTAACCGAGTTCGATATCGTATACGTCACATAAAAAGCTGTTAAAGGAAGAGCCATCTCTGACTACCTCACCAATTACCCCATAGAAGAAGCGGAGGTTCGGATTTCCAAATTCCCAGATGAAAATATCCTCTGCACCACTCAAGATAGCCTTTGATGGAAAATGTTCTTTGATGGCACTGCCAACAAAAAGGAATATGGAATTGGGACACTCCTGATCGCCCCAGATGACTCCCACACTCCCATCGCCATAAAATTGGATTTCCCTTACACCAATAACATGACGGAATACGAGGCATGCACAGTGGGCCTCAAGGTTGCTCTCCAGAAAGGTATTGAATACCTTGATGTCTACGGGGATTCTACCCTTATCATCTGTCAAGTGCTCAGAAAGTGGAACGTCAAGGACGAAAAGCTCCAACCCTTTCATGCTCAATTAGAAGAGTTAGCCTCCCAATTCCGAGATATTACCTTCCATTACCTACCCCGAGCAAAGAATAACCTAGCCGATGCTCTCGCCACCTTGGCCTCCATGGTCGACATGCCCGAAGGAATAACAATGACCCCCTTCCTGGTTCAAAAGCAATACAAATCGACCCATTTCTACCATATTGAGCTTGTCTCCACTGAACATCCCGAACTAGCTGATTGCTGGTACTATGAAATCTGGTACCTCCTCAAATATAGTAGGTATCCCGAGGGTTCCAACAAGAAAGATCGAACAACCCTTCGAAGACTGGCCGCCCAGTACATCATCTGTTATAAAGCTCTACTCAAGAGGAACTTCGATGGAACTCATCTACACTGCATCGCAGGGGCTGAGATTGAGAGAATAATGCAGAAAATCCACAACGGGGAATGCGAACCCCACATGAATGGTCACATGCTTGCCAAGAATATCGTTCGACAGGGCTACTACTGGACCACCATGATCCAGGATTGCACCGCCTATGTACGGAGGTGCCTCAAATGCCAACAATTCTCCAATCTTCAACACTTGCCTCCACGAGAATTATACAACATGACCTCTCCCTGGCTGTTCTCCACCTGGGGTATCGACATCATAGGGAAGGTTACACCAAAGGCTTCAAACGGACATGAGTTCATCCTGGTTGCCATCGATTATTTCACCAAATAGGTCGAGGCTGAGTCATATGCAGTATTGGATGCCAATAAAGTGGCCCAATTCCTCAAGCAAAATATCATCTGCCGATATGGGGTTCTGCACGAGCTGGTATCAGATAACGGGTTGAATTTTAAAGCAAAAGTCACAGAAGTAGTCAACGAGTACGGGATTCAGAGACACAAATCTTCTCCCTACCGACCTCAGACCAATGGTGTTGTTGAAGCCGCCAACAAAAACCTCAAAGCCATCATCAGCAAGATGATCGAAAGTTATAAGGATTGGGCTGACCGGATCCCGTACTCCCTCTGGGGCTATCGAACCTCAATCCGAACCTCTACTGGGGCTACCCCTTACTCCCTAGTCTATGTTATGGAAGCAGTCCTACCTATGGAGCTGGAAATACCCTCACTACGCATCATGCTCGAAGGCAAGGTTAGTGAAGAAGAATGGTGCCAAATCCGTCTTGATGAGCTAACCCTCCTAGATGAAAGAAGATTAAAAGCTCTTTACCACATACCTACCATCATCGAATAGCGCGATCATTCAACAAAAAAGTCAAGGACGGCGGTGTCCGGGAGGGGGATTTAGCCCTCAAGGAGATAATAGAACCCATCTGGGACCCCAGAGGGAAATTCAAGCCTAATTGGAGCGGCCCCTACATTGTGAAGAAAATCTTATTCGACGGTGCCTCCATGCTCACTGACATAGATGGGGAGGAGATGGCTCGTCCAGTCAATCTGGAATGTCTCAAGAAATTCTACCGCTAGTCCGAAATCTCGACGCGCTACGACTCTTCTCATCCCCCTGCTATAAAAAAAAATGCTTCATTTCCCTCTACACAGAACTACGTGGGCTTGATCCTCTACAAAAACTAATTTAAAACATTTTCAAAAAACCCTAGAGGTACGTAGGCAACTCATGCACCTCACATGAGTGTGGCCCCTTTCTTTTTCACATAATACTATTCTTTTCTTACCTACGAGAACGGCGGTTCATTCTAAAATTATTTGAACAAAAGGATTAGTATGCCTTAGCGATCAGTATAGATAATTCAAAATACAAAATTCATCAAAAGGCACAGTTGGATGATCAAAAACTTATTTATTTCATTAATAATAAATTACAGTACGGATTACATAAGAAAAAGGAATGGATAACTCCCTTCCTCACTACCATAAAATCCAAATAAAATCCCCACACCTATCACACAAATAAACTCTGCAGGAGTCCTACCCACAGCTACCAGAGGAGCCTGCACCCTCATCATCTACATCCTGAGGCCCCCAAGTTTCCTTTGCCTGAATAGAGTGCCGTAAACATTCCATGGATCGATGAGCCTTAACCATCTTCGAAAAAACCACAACGCCCCCTTCCATGAAGTCAGATAAAACAAACCATCTTTGTCTAGTCTCCACTGCCAACATCTTGCTGACTACTTTCCTCCACAACCACTTCATATAATCTTTGGGGACATGGCAAACCTTCCCGACAGACTGAGAGGGACGGGTCGACGGACGCCAATTTTCCCACAGAGACCCAAGCAACAGACACAGGCGCTCAGTCAAATCCTTTACCGGAAAGAAATTTGAGATCCGAGGTGGCATGACCTATGCCCAGCTGAATTGGTGCAGAAGCCGCCAAGGGAAATAAAAAGAGGTTTGTCTGAGACCAACCAGTCGCACATATGAATACTCCCCTAGCTCCAAAACAAGGTGCAACTGTCCCCACCAAGGCACTGACCAATATAGACCACAAGCCCCATGCTCCACAAGCCAATTCTCCCAGTTCTCAACATACAGGCAAGTGCGAATGAAGTAGCGCGAAAAGAAGTTGGGTACGACCGACAAGGGATATTCTGGAGGAGTCGACAAGCAGAATATTTCAAATAAACACAAGAACAACATCACAGGGCTACCCCTCAAAAAGTTAGAACGACCTTTGATTCGTATCGATTATTGCATATTTCCTCCCGTTATCTTTATGCATTCTAGCACTTTTACGGTCCTAAATGCCTATAATTATGCTCATTAACCAGAAAACCTTGGATTTGGATATATACATACTTTGCAGGGGTTATTTGTGCTTTTGTAGGTATTGGAACGCTAAAAGTGAGGTTCGGTTGCATTTCGGAGAAGTTCCGTCGTCGAATGCTACTTTAAGGGCAATTTGGTCTTTTCAAACTCACTATTTTTTATGGAATGAAGTTACCAACATGTATATCATCAAATTATCTTTCCGTGGCCACTGACCGTGCGTCATTCTGACTCCGTATGTGGAAGTTATGCCCATTTCCGGAAGGTTTCGGTCTTTTCTTCTACTTCAAGGGCATTTTGGTAATTTCATACTGCATAATTTGGAGGGTTTCAAAACATAATCATGTAGATAATTGAATTAGCTTCGCGGCGGTTCCCACCACGCCTCATTTCGATTCCGTATGAGGGAGTTATGGCCGTTTCCGTGCAACGCATCAAAATTGGTTCGGAGTGTAAAAGGGGGCTGCCTCAAGCGCAAGGCAAATTCCAAAAGTGCGGTCGACCGGTCCCAAAACAGAGGTCTACCGGTCCCATCAGATATGGACGAAAATTGATTTATTTTGGGTTTTTTGGCTTGGTTTTGTTTGGGGTTTATTTTGGGGTATTAATAGAATGTTTGGGGCTTTTCTTAGAAGATATATTTCATTTTAGATACTTAGTTAGAATAGATTGTAGAGAGTGGTAGTTAGGGTTTGGGTGGTTTTGGATGGTTCTTCTTCATTTATACTTGGTTTGACAACCCATTTGTGGTGTAAGTTGACTATTCATCATCCTCTCCATTTAATTTAAGTTGTATTTCCTTTGTTTCCATTGTTGTAGTATAATTTACAAGCTTTATAATTTAGGTTTTCTTGCTTTATATACATGCTTTGATTTACACGCTTTCTAGTATAGATTTACCGCATTTATTTACCGCTTTCCATTTATCGCGTTTTTAACATGCTTTCAAGGTAATTTAAATTAGGTTGTGTTTGAATTGAACTCACTCGAGTTGACGCGTTGCTTTGCTTTGGTGATGGAGTTTACGGGTCTATTTCGGGTGCGTTGTCCTAGTTATTACGCCTAGGAGATTTGACGGGGCATATCATGTATGTCCCGTGCTTACGGCCTTTCGTGCGTAATTTCCGGGATATTTGTTGACGCCAAAATCTTATTAGGCTTTTATGATGATTTAGGGCGTAACAACCCTTGATTTAATTAACTGTCGAAACGAGACGCACTTGTAATAACTCGTCGACCCATGTAACCATTTTATACTAATTAACTTGGGTGTGGGATATTCGACGCAACCTATAGTTTTTACTCGCTTTCATAATCTAGTTTCAACACATTGCCTATATTAACTTTTCCTTTTAGTTTGTAATCATCTTTTACACTTTTATTTCGGAGTATTAAATCACTTAAATTCTAACATCTCGTCTCTGTGGATTTTCGATACCCGACTTACCGTTGTGCTTGCCTCGCAAGTGTAGTAGTAACTTAGGTTTTTGTATTGAGTTGGCGAAACGAAAACAATGATTAGCGTCTTTACACGCGCTACTTTTCGCACTTAATCAACCTTCTCTCCAAGCATCCGGGCCATTCAGAGTCTCCGCCAATATCACCGCCGTAGAATTGCGATGGTATGACATCCATGAAGTAATGGCTGCAAGTTGTGGGTCACCAGCAACAATTTTGAAACCAGACCGAGAACAACGGCTCCAGCGTAGCCAGCATCACCTACTTCCCGCAAATGCATGGACTGCAGCACCGCTAGGAGGGAGATCATTCCTCCACCTACCAATGATCTAGCCACCGAAGGCGAAATATGAAGAAGCCCAGCCAACAAATCCCTAGGAGAACAGGAAAACTCGGGCAAAGCCGCAGCAACACTGGGATTTACACCTAGTATGGAAAAAAATTCCTCGTAGGTAGGACAAACTTCTTCCAACCCAAAGCGAAATACATGGTCTTCGGGGTACCAGAATTGTACCGCCACCATCAGCATATTCCACTCAATAGGCCGATTGCACCACAAAGAGACTCGACGCATGTTGAAAGCAACATAGTCAACATTATAAGAGCACATTGCTTCCAAAGATTCGAGGTAGTTGGAAAACTCAGTGCTACCAGGTAGAGCCATCTTGCAAGGCTAAGAGATGGTGGGCAAGTAGGTAAGTATGCAAAGGTGTGATGACAACACTCAACCCTTACCCATTTTTTATACTTGAAGATCCTCACAAGGGACATAATCCCTGCAGAAATCGGAGGGAATCCCACCCCACAAGGTACCAAAGGCTGAAGAGGGTACCATTCAAAGCTTTCAATTGATGGGACTGGACTCAACTGCCGATAGGCAGGTCAGGGTGCTTGCCGATCGGCAACCCCCCCATTTTTTGGAATTTCCCTCTTTTCCTCTTTTGTCAAATCAGAAAACTCAATAAAAATAAATTGATATTCTCAACAGAAGTTCAAAATCCCTTTAATTCTCCCTTTTTAATCAAAAACTTTACTTTAAAAAATTCCAAAAATATTTCCTTTTTACGGTCTCAGCAGCAAAGTAAAAAGCGCATATGCATACATTCATCATTAAATAAAAGGTAATAAAAAAAACTCTATTGCATTGCATATATCTATTTTCTGTGTTACATCATCTTTGCAGGAAATAAAAAGAAAAGGCAAAAATAACGGGACTCAGCCCGAACCCACATTCTCTCTCTCTCTCTCTCTCAAGAGCTTCCACCCCTGCGACGTTCACTCTTTCCCCTACGGCGGGATGATGCCCCACTACTACCCGAGCCTGAGTCCTCTCCGAACGAAGCAGACGACACCAAACAAGAAAGAACAGGAACCGAATCCCGAATATGGGCAGTTGCCGAAGATATCCAGTCTCTGATGTCCCTCAGCCAAGTGGTCGACACCCAGAGTTGCTGAAAGAAAAGGTGAAATCAGAATCAAAGCGAAAATGACCAAAACAGAAAAGAAAGTAAGAGAAGAACATAAAGGTATATCGCAGGTCGAAGGACCTCCTCTGTCAAACCCAAATCCTATGGATCCATCGCATGAGGACGGTGCAACATAGGCACCATCCCTCCATCAGCCCGCCGAATGTTGTATGAAGGGGTATGCAGTCGTGCAAAAGACCTCCGAGGTCGTCGGCACCGCAGATGCCGACGGACCACCACAACTGTGGGAAGATCCCACCGCCCGACTCGAACCCACCGGAGGGAAGGGCAGTGCATCATAAATGCTGGGCGCCATCAACCAGCTCATCACAAAATCCATATAGTCATAGGGCGCAGCCGTATCGGTGTATAACAAGTAGGACTCGTCGATCATCGCCGCGATCCTCTCATCCTCCAACATCAGTCGCTCCCGCCTCATAGACGTAGGAGGCTGTGTGGGTGGCACCACCACCTCCTCCTCACCATCCTGACGAGCTACCCTATCCCCGAGGTACCAAGAATGGCCGAACTCATGCGCCAGCAAATGCCTCATCCGCGCGTTTGCCTCGGTCGCCCCCGCATCCTGAATGGCTGTCCCCCACGGGTAAAATGTCACCTGAAAATCTCCGAGCAAGCATAAATCAATACAAGGCCAGTAGGAACAAAAACCAATACTGAAATGGAAAGAGTTTTACCCTACCACTGGTCGGGTCATTCAAGACCTGACGCACCGCCTCCAGGTAAAGAAATCCCTTCGACTACCGATTGGCCTTATGCCATCGATACAATCGATAGAAGTCGCCAACAGTGTCGTCCTTCAAAGCAGCCAGCGGAGTATTTTGCACCCAATCACCTCATAGAACCACGTCTGAATTCACAAGCAAAAAGATACGCATAAAGAAAATGCGAATGCATGAAAGGAAAATGCGAGTGCATGAAAGGAAAATGCGAATGCATGAAAAGAAATGCACAAACAGAAGAATACCTCAAGAAGGTACGTGGCCCCAGTAAAAGTCTGCCGGCAACACCGACTGAATGCATCCAGAGAAAAGTAAAGGGTCGCCAAGGTCAGACTCCCCCAATCATAGAAAGGGATGTTCGAAAACATCCTCAAGTACGGCATAAACCATAAATGGACGACGTCGGCGCTCGACGCCACCATGAAACCTCCCAAAACCAGCAGAATGAATAAACGGGCCATCTGCCTCACTTGCAGCCCGTCCTCCGCATCGATCTCCCTACCTAACAGAACATCCTTCAGCAGGGACAACCGCATAGAATCCCCAGAGACTATCCCCCTTACATCACAAAGTACCGCACGCACTGCCTTCGTACTCACCCGTAAAGAGCAATCCACCTCTATATGCTCTCCATCATAATCCAGCCCCAGCAGCTGCTGCACGTCTGTGGGAGTCACCGTCATCTCCCCGAATCCAAAATGAAAGGTGTGGGTAGTGTCCCACCACCTCTCTCCCAAAGCGCACAAGACCGCTGTCGAACGAGGCATCTCATCCAGCGCCGATGCCAACCGCCCAAAACCCGCTGTTGAGACCACCCAGCACACCACAGGTGGGAGATGCTCCCAGGCATCCTTGAGCCCCATTGTGCCACGGGCACGCATGTTCTTTAAAGAAATATCAGACTGGAAAAAAGAAAAGTCTCATCAAAGGCCAAGAAAGAAAAAATCACCAGAAAGAGAAGAAAGCGAAAGGTCGGGTTACTTACATAACCGCCGGGGATCACTCTCAAAGAGCGATGATGGGATGGCTCCCGCAGTAAGGTCCGCTCATCTGCAATAGGATCAAACGGATCAAAGGAGTTCTCACTCCCCAAAGCAAGAGGCGCCCTAGCCCTCCACTCCAAATTTGTCCAATCATCAACGGTCAATCACTCCCGGTGGACTACAGTGCTCATGAAAGCAGCCATTTCTTAAAGATCGGAATGATAGAATGATTTGCATAAGAATCGTAGAGAGACAGAAAGCAAAAGAAGCTGCAAAAAAATGAGGGGATTCAGCCCCTTTATATAGGATGCCAAGCGCCATGCCGATCGACATCTCCACCTACTATACCGATCGGCACTGTCCCCTTGCCTTCCCAAGGTAGCCCAAAAGTCCGTGTCACTGCCGAATGGCACCCCTCATACCATTTCGACCGCCACCCCCCTAAATTTCGTACAAAAATTCCCAGAAAATACCAGAAAGCCTCGAAAAATCTCAGAAAATTCCCAAAAATCCCAGGAGGGATTTAAAGCCTCTTTACCAAGAAAATTTCCCATTCCCCCAAGCAGAACCCCTCTTCCCCAGTGGAATCCTCTAAAACCAAGTGAAAACTCCTCCTGACAAAGCTCCGGAGGATCCCTAAGGATCACCTGATCACTTCCCGAGCGGAATTCTCTTATAGCACCCAAAATAGGTTATTCCCCCTGCGAGGTCTCCTAAAAGCTTCCCCAGCTATCAGCTCCCCAGCTCAGATCAAAATCATAAATCTCTTTCTCCAGCAAAATCAAAATTCAATCTTTATCCACTGTTGGGTCAGAATTGGCCCCGGTCTTGGATCGTCACCTAAGTTAGGTCAGAATTGACCTCGGTCCTCGATCGTCACCACTCTTAGGTTAGAATTGGCCCCGGTCTTGGATCGTCACCTGAGTTAGGTCAGAATTGACCTCGGTCCTCGGTCGTCACCACTCTTGGGTCAAAATTGGCCCCGGTCTTGGATCGTCACCTGAGTTAGGTCAGAATTGACCTCGGTCCTCGGTCGTCACCACTCTTGGGTCAGAATTGGCCCAAGTCTTGGATCGTCACCCGAGTTAGGTCAGAATTGACCTCGGTCCTCGGTCGTCACCACTCTTGGGTTAGAATTGGCCCCTCTCTTGGACCGTCACCTGAGTTAGGTCAGAATTGACCTCGATCCACGATCGTCACCACTCTTAGATCAGAATTAACCTCGGTTATTAAATCTTCACCTTAAGCCCGCATATTTGAATTTGACCCGCAAAATTGGTCACCCTCCCCAACACTACTTCAGGTTCTCAGAATCGACCTAAACCTCCAATCGTCTCATCCTCAGCACACTCCTTAGGTCCTCAGAATTGGCCTCGACCCTCTGAATTGGTCATACTCCCTCAAAAGCATCATGTGTTGTCTATTCAACGGTCATTATTTGTTCCAAACTCACCCATCGAGGGGCTCTGTTGACACCCCATTCTATTACCCCCTAACTCTCCTTAGGTCCCTAGTACCTCCCTTCATCACTGTAAACCCAGGTCATGTCCCGAGTACTGACCTGGAGGCCATTGGGCCCTTCCCTACTCAGTTTGACCCAAAAGTCAAACTCTTCATCTCGACTGAGACTGAATGAATCTTCAAAGGGAACCGAATACCCTTTCCAATGGTCCACCCCATGCGCGATTCTGACTTACCATGTGGACGAAAGATCCGTTTGTGTCCGAAACTTGACCGAGAGGCCACGGGAGCTCCCGAGCTCTGTTTGACCTATGTCAACTCTTCAGCCCAACCAAGGCCAAATTAATCTTCAAAGGTCACATAATACCCTTTCCAACGGTCCATCCTTTGCACAATTATGACTTTCCATACGGACGAACGATCCGTCTGACTCCGGGAGGTCACCGAATACTTCTCGGGTCCGGTTGACCAAAGTTAACTCTCCAAACCGGTTCAAACTCTTTGGAATGTCTAAGTACATCTCCTAAACTTTCCAATGGTCCACCCCGTGCGCGATTTGGACTTACCATGCAGACGAACGATTCGTTTACGTCCGAGCAATTCCCCATCTAATGGACCAAAAAATGCTTCCGAGCCATATTTGACCCAAAGTCAACTCTCGAACCCGAGAGCGGTCCAAAGTACTTTTGAAGGTATCTGAATTACCTTTCCAACGGTATGCCCCGTGCATGATTCTGACCAACGGTTTGCCCTCGGCGACCAATTTTCCAAAAAAGCCTGAAGCGCACTGCCAAATGGCAGGTTCTAGACCCTACCTATCGGCACCTTCCGATAGGCAGGAACAGGTCTATGCCGATCGGCACTCACCTGGGCCTATAAAAGGATTCCTTCACCTCATTTGCAAAGAGAGCCCAAATCTGATAAAAGTCTCTCTGAACGAATCCCAGAAACCTCTCTCGAAGGCCGCGCGATTTCAACATCCAAATCCCCTTTTTACTTCCACTTTTCATCACTCTTTTCATCAAACTTGGTAAATTAGCCACTCTCCATCATTATCCAAGTGCAAGGGCTGCTCCCTAACATTCAAGATCAAGCTCAAGATCTTCAAGAAGGTCCAACTTTCTCAAACTCTCTTAAATTATCTTATATGCCCAATAACTAGTTTTCTTACTTAGCGCTTTTCTTATCTCATCTCACACATCCTAATATATTTTTTTATCTATTATAATTGCACATCTCCTATGTTTATATAAATAAAACCCCAAAAACAAGAAAAAGAGGGTTTGCTCATAAATTCCAAGTAGGGATTCTCACACTTTTTCCACACTTTTCTCACGATCTAAAACCCTTTTTCTACACACACACACACTCACTCACAAATAAGAGATTCCCCATTTGGATTTATGGGATAAACCCCACCCCTCATTTTGTATGCGAACTACGTGGACTTTGATGCCTTTATAGGCTACGTCGGCGTCTTGGGATAAAACCCGAGACTCGAGTCCATTTTCCCACTTTTTCTCTCATCTTTCTATCTGCTCTAATCTTCTTATGTTCTATATTCTTGCCCTTAGTGATGTATTACCCCACATGCGTTATCGTTCCATTATAATGATCAACGTAGGGGTAATCGCGTAAATCTTATTTTTCTAATATTATTCTTATATCTTCCTATAGATGATTCGCTTGATCTTTTCCATGATACAAGTCGAGGATTCCTACCTCCATTCTATACATACACATGCACACATATCACGGCGGGAAACAAAAGGAAAATAACAAATATTCATGAGATACCGAAAGGGAAGAATGGGTGCCTAACACCATCCCATTTCGTAGCTAAGCCTCCGAACCCTTCTCGAATCATCTTGGTTTCGTACGCACCAATATGTCTTTGGATGCCATCCTTCGGGGGTGGCTTCCCCTTTTTCTTTTGTCTGTTTTGAGTAAAATAGACTGGCGACTCTGAATCTCTCTACATTTCCACATCTCAAACGACGCTGGCCGAAGCGCTCCCGAGGAGGACGCGCGGGACCCGAAGGATCCTTTCCTCCACGCTACCCGCCCGCGCGACGAGGATCGAGGATGGACACAACATCAAAATACGTAACTTCACTTTTGTTTTCAAGTGTTACTTACAAAAACACCATTTTTAACCTTTAAACTCAACGCGTAGGCATTTTAGTCTATATGACATTTTCAACTTCTCACTTTGTCGAAAATCACATTTTTTCACATTACTCCCTTTAATGCATAAAATCATTCTTTTCACATATTAGAACCTACACATTTATTTATGAGTTTTAACATTAAAAATCCATTTTAGTCAACATTTACACATTTGGCACTTTACATTTCAAACTTAGTGTTATACACTTTAATTATGAATTTTTGTATAAATACCCATACTTAGTCATTTATCCAATCTTAGTCTTCTACACTTTTATCATTTACATTTTCACCCAAAGTTTGCAAGAAGACTACACTTTCAAATATTCACACTTTTAACCCCAAAACTTTGTTTAACAAACTAAATTGTAAGCTTTGTTAATGAAAATCCGTTTTCTCATTTCATATTGATTCATCAACATTAAAATTACTATAGTAATCCAAAACAAAGGAACATACATACCATATGTTCTTCATATAAAAGAAATCATTTATTCACCTTGAAACATGAGTTTAAAGCATTTTATTTCATAAACTGTTTGTGAATAGTGGGTTAAAAATTATCTATTTTTGAAACCCATTCAATCCTTCATTTTAAGTGGCCCATTTTACCCAAAACCTTAAGAGTGTCACTAATAACCCTTTAGTGAACCATAACCATTTTTATACATTTTTTTACACCCAATATTTGTGAAATAATATTCTAAAATTTATCACTAACTTTAATCTCATAAAAACCCAACTATAACCTTGATTTTTATATTAAAACATGGAGTGATCATCAACAAAAAGAATGAATGGATATTTCTACACATTTAAGACCTTAAATATGCAATATATCATGCTAAAAATATTGCCAACTTTAATCTACTTTAAAGTTATGAGTTTCCCACCTCAAGGTCTTCAATGGAGGAAAGTGGGTTTTGCAGAAGATGGGTGACTACCCCACCTCCAAAGGTGGTCCTAAAGTGAGTCATAATAGCCCTCTCTTCATCTCTATGAACTACTGTTTCTTCTTTCATGAGAAACTCCCTTTAAAATCTCACAACATAGCTTCCTTTGAGCTCCAAAAACTCCTTCCAAAACCTCCTATGAGTTTTCCTAACTTTGAGAGGTGTTTTAATGGTGTTTTGAGGTGTTGTGAGTGGTCTTTAGATAGTGGAAATGGAGTACGAAGAGGTGTCCATGAACTTGGAAGGGTGGTGTATGCAAGGACGTAGCCAATAATTATTCGACGTGGGGGCTAAAAAATTTCTAACAAAAAAAATAATGAGCATAACACAAAAAAAGACTTAATATTCAATTGAAATATTTTGGCACAGTTATAATTACAATCGACCTCGACGACTTTTCATTTTTTGAAAATGTTGAACGATAAGATCATCATCTATTTCAGCAAAAGATATTTTTTGACATATACAATCATGGTATCATTCATCCATTGATCTTCCATCCTATTGCGCAATGAAGTCTTTATGACATATACAATCATGGATGCTGAGACAAATTTTCTTTTAAAATAATTCTCCGTGAATTAACTGTTAAAACACAAAATTCAACCATAAAAATTTCAGCCCCAAAATTCAACCATAAAATTAAGCAATTTTATCCCTAAAATTCAACAATAAAATTTCAGCCCTAAAATTAAACCTTAAAATTTCAGCAATTAATACACCAATTAATAAGCAATAAATTTCAGCAATCATATAATAATATTTATTTATAAAAAATTAAATAATTAAGTTAAACTCTTACTTACCTAGCAAAATGATACTTGCTGCTTCTACAAATGATGCTTGCTGCTTACTGCTTCTTACAAATGATGATGCTTCTTCTCAGCTTACAAATGATGTAAACAGTGCTTCTTACAAGTTACAAATGTTGCTTTGCTTCAACATACTTTTGTTTGAGTGGAGATAATTTGTTGTGGAGAGAATAAGAGAAATGACGTGGAATAAAAAGAAATGAAATAAGGGGAAGGTTTCAAATAGGGTTTTAAGTTAAGTTTAGGATAATTATGTTTTTTACCCTACTTTTTATAAAAAATATGTTTTTACCTATTTTTTTTTTAAAAAACCGTGGGGGCTCAAGCCCCCACATGCCCCCACCACTGGGTGTATGCTTACTAGAGCTTGGGAGATAGAAAGAAAATATGCTGAAAATTTTTCAAGTTTCTTCTCCATGGCTTTCCCTCTCTCTCTTAAAAAATATTTTTGGGAAGGCTACAACTTATTACCCACAAACTTAGCATTTGTATGTCCTAAAATCTGATATGGGTTCCCCAAGGCTTGCATTTTCAGAGGTGGACTTGGACTACACCCAACCACCCCCTTAAACCCGTTAAAACCCCCTTAAAATGACCCATGAGGACTGATTTACGTCACTTTCTCTCTCCTGCCCTATTTTTTTTGAAAATTTTAACTTAAGAATCATATTCCTTGCATTTTGTTTGGCTAAAAAAATCATATTTACAATAGTCATTTAGCCTCCCGGATTGTCCTGTACAATGCGCGCAAGAATCGGGACCTCCGCGCAAAACATATTTTTTTTCGATTTTTCTTCGCGTGATAATATTCGTTATATTTTTATGAGTCTAAATAAATGGTCGGAATATTTTTTTGACATATCAATTGTGATAATTTTCTGAGCACTTTTAATATTTAAAAAAAAATAGTTTTTATTTATTTATTTTTTGACTTTTAACCCCATGGTTTTTTATATGTATTTTTTGGACCCTACAAAAGTGGTCATTTTGATATTTGGGACCGTGATGCATGCTACAAAAGTCGTGCAAAGTTACCAATCCCGCGCGTTGTGTACCGCCCATATTACCGCATTATTAACCATAACCGTGACATAATCATTCATTGATATTTTCGCGTCAAACCTAACCAACATACTTACTAGGATTATTAGAACTTAAATGCACATCCAAGCAAACCATGCGACGTTGAGATTTTTCTCCTTAATTACTTTTGGTAGTGCGCCACTTTTCATGCCATTTGGCATAATCCCCTTATATATTTATTCCTCAATTTTTTCTTTGAATATAATATTTTGATTATCATTAAATACTAATTTTCTAGGACGAGGTATTAATTCTTCCCCCCTTAGGGAAATTTCGTCCTTAAAATTCATGGTCATCAAGCTAACAAATTATTCATCCAACAATTTAACTCAAATCCTAGATGTCTTTAACACTGTAGTCTAACCCAAATATTTCATAACATTAATTTGATACAACCATAGTGGATCCTTAGGTATTATTGCTAACTCCCAGGCATGCCTAACATGTCCATCTAAACAATACCTCAAAGTAAATGATAATCACCAAATATCATGCTAACACACAAAGAACCCATCATCATGAATTATCCCGAACATCGGGATTTACAAGACTATGTTTCGTCAAACGATTTGAATCTTGCCTAGCCTAGGAAGATACATCCTCAACATCAATAACTATTCACATTAATAATTTTGAGACTGCCTGATATGACATATATAGTACCTTGCCGCGGCATGTGTACAATAGGCAAGTGCTGAGGACTTACAAGCGTAGCCTATAACTTACAAGATGTGGCCTTATAAAATGCTTCACTGAAAACTTCCGCAACCCTTCATACGCATGGTGCGGCATCTCCTCGCTATAGGGCACGACCCCTACTTATTACAGGGTGCGGCCCCAGTCTTATGATATTAACTGACCGCACCCCCTTTCATCCACCAACATCTACACCACCTATATATAGAGGACCACACCTCGAGATAAGGGACAAATTCATTATTCCTAATCGGGGGACAGAGTTCATTTCTTACACTCAGACATAGCTCAGAGCTGATCTCTCTCTCTCTCTCTCTCTCTCTCTCTCTCTCTCTCTCTCTCTCTCTCACAGCCTCGCTGGGGGATTACACTCAAAGCACCTTAACCATAGCTCCGGCAACCCGTAATCATCGTTATCATGTACTCTCCTTTATTCTCATACTTGTACGCCTCTTTAGGCTTGATTATATTGTACTATGCAACGCATATAATGAGCTACACAGTGGACGCAGGCCTATTTCAGGGGCTAAACCATTGTATATCTTGTCTTCTATCTCTCTTTACTTGTTCTATTTGCTTATTATGCACATTATACTTGATTTGCTGGTACGAGAACGACATGCAGACGATTTCTCGTATCATCAATTTGGCTCCGTCTGTGGGAACGAGGTATTTCAATCTTGTTTCTATATGTTTTGAGTTCTTAAACACCTTATTTTATTCATGGGGATTCTTTGGATCATCATCTCATGAGTAAATTTTAGTTACTAAGCTCTATTTTGTATTTACACCCTTAAATGGGTATTTTATATATTAAGATCTGCTCTTGGGTCTTCATTTTATGACCTCAGATTTATTTTGCATACCCATGTGATATCATTTCATCTCGATAATGCTGAAAAGCATGATGAGCTTTAGCCCTTTAAAGATGAGTGATTAGGGAAGGATTGTATTTACTCCATTTTTGCTGTTCGATGCCTATGATCAAGGGTTTGTCATTAGAATCATGTTATTTTGTGCACCCTGATGATATTTTCTCATGGATAGAACCTAGTAGGTATGCTCTCCACAGTTTGCGAGAGAAAAACTCAGTTTATGGGTTTCAATTTTGGGGTTGCCCCATTCACTGCCTAGGCGGGGATGCGGCCTGGTAGATAACTACCTTTTTCTTATTGTGACCTCAGTTAGAGCGGTTGTATTACAACAACTTCAAATCATTGGGGATTGGACTCAAGTGGTCTTCAGATCAACCTTGGCGAATATCATTCAAAGGACACGACAGTACACTTTTGTGTCTTACTGGCCGTGACCTCATCAGTAATATCATTCAAAGGCCACGGCGGTACACCCATGTACTTCACTGGCCGTGGCCTCAACAGTAGTATCATGTAGCAGTGTAAATGCTGTATCCCAATTTCTTACTTAGTTAATCCAATGTTTCTGTGATTACTCAGTTCTGCTAGTTTTGTCTCAGATTATATATTTTGTAAAGACTAATAGAGCAGAAAATGGAAGAAGAATCCAGCCAGAGCACAGAAGTCAAAGATAAGATTGTGCTGCTGTATGATCATCTCAACAATCTCTACGATAGTCACGCCTCATTCCAAACCCAGGTCAACTATTTAACCCATGGGGTCCTCATGCTATAGGTTGTAGCCTCATCCAACATGGGTGCGGCACCCAGGATCATTGCCTCCTTATCCTTCATTTCCGCGATAATACCAAAAGTTTCATCCACAAAAGCAGCCAGCAAGAGACAAAAAAGGGAAGCGGAGGGGGCAGAAAGGGTCTTTGAGTCCTACACCCTATTGGCCTTCCCATTTGAAGACATCTTTGAGTTCATAAAAGAGGACAAGCTGCTGAAGTGGCCAGAGAAGCTTAAAGCTCCACCCCACAAGAGGAACAAAGCCAAGTGGTGAAAATTCCATCTGAACCACGGCTATGACACTGAGCAGTGCTATGCTCTGTAAGATGAAATTGAGAGGCTCATAAGGCAGGGGATACAACAACGCTTCTTCAAGGATGCCTAAGGGACCAACCTAGTATGACCGACCACATGCCCATTTTTCATGCTTATGTTTTATATTTCATCTGTTTTTATTTTACAGTGAAACTCTTCTTACGCTATTTTAAACTAAACTTTGTATTGTCATTACAAAGTAATATATATATATATATATATATGTGAAATCAAGTTCACTCTTATAATGCCATATTTTGATTCTCATTTCCATGAAATGTTATCTTATAAAAGACCATTTTGTCTTAAACATATCTCGATTCGAGACAATATGTTATATCGAGAATGATAATACCTAAATGGGCTCACAACGCTCGTCAAGACGCTTGATTGTTCAAAAGCAAGTGACAATTGAAAATGGCGAAAGCAACTATCGAGAGCAGCTATCTAAATTGGTATGCAACATCACTCATAAGGGCTTTAAGTGCCCATTCTAATCTTTCGGGATGCATCATTAGCAACGAGGGCTTACAATACCCATTCTTAGCTTTCGGGATGCATTATAAGAACCAGGGGCTTCAAGTGCCCGTTCTTAGCTTTCGGGTTGCGTCATAAGAACCAGTGACTTCAAGTGCCCATTCTTAGCTTCAGGATGCATCATTTACCCAAGGAGATTACTCCCCCAGAAAACATCATTAACTTGGTGGATAGAGACAAAACATCATTAACTTGGTGATCTCACATTAGCTTGGGGAACCTTCATAATACCTAGCCTGGGAAGGCTTGAAAATAACCCACAGGGGGCCTAAGACTTAATTGTTTGGGGATAATCCTATTGTGGCCTGGGAAGGATTTATTTATATCAAAATATAGTTTGGGGAAGCTTTATAATACCTAGCCCGGGGGGCCTGATAATAACCCAATCGAAGAGACTAAAAGATAGCCGTGAAAGGCAATCGAAGCGACTAAAGGAAATTTGGGAAAGGTAATTGAAACGGCTAAAGGATACTGTGTAGCTATCATCATGAAGCATGCCAAATCTACAGAAAGGGAAGGGCCTCAACCCAACATTCTGTCATTAATTTTGTTAAGGGTTTGAAAGGCACCGCAACCTTATCAATGTGGCTGCAGCCATCAAGGAGTCCACTCGTTCATTTAGAAGATGCAGCAGATAGAAAGAGTGGACATTTATGTAATACTAAAATGCCACGGCTGGGTTGCAAACCAGCGACAACCTTAATATCGCTGCATCAAGACTTGAAAGTGCTGGAAAATATTAAGTTAAGGCAAAATGTAATAGACTGCGACCTATTCTGAGGAACCCTTTTTAAAGGGAAGCGCGATGGTCCAAAGACTTAATTGTCCACGGTAAGGGACTTGTTCCCCTATATTCGCTACACAAGAATAAAAAAAATCTACTTCTAAAGGGTTCTATGAGTTATCATCATTCTACACAATTCAATAAAGGTGCCGCGAACCTGTTCAAGAAAACATTTATACTATGTTATCGTGGCCTTATGTGCTTTTATAGTAGATAAGTTTTACAAGCTACTCACTCGAGCAATCAAACATCTGTACAAACATGAAGTAGTATAAAAAAGCATCGCAAGTATTGAAGCATAGGAAGAGCAAGGAAGGCAAATTAGAAAGATCAAAGGCTAAAGCATTGGCAAAAGATTAAAATGTCAAGTTATACAGACAAGAGGCTGCAACCTTAATAGTGAAATTCATAATGTTTAAATAGTCGCAGCCCAATGTATATGTGAATAAAAATCAGTGAAATTAAGGTATGCAACCCATGCTCAGAGTGAATTTTAAGATGCAGTGTCATCTTGTACATCACCTTACTCTCCTTCTGCGGTAGTCATTATCTCTTCATCAGCTGTCGCAGCCTCTGCCTTCACCCTTACCCTGGTCCTCTCTTCGTCTGCGGCCTTCATTTCAGCCACGCAGGCATCATGTTCAGCATTCGCCACGCTCCAAGATTTAATTATAGCCGCGGCATCAGGGAAGTTCTTTGCCACCCTATATCTCAGCTCTTGGTAGCTGCGGATATAAGCTCTGTTATTGATAATGAAGAAGTCCGGGGAGCCTTTATATGATGCTATAGTGTTGTCAATGGCTAATTCAAGGGATTCACCATGTTGTTCATATTTTCTTGTAAGGGACCCAAAATGATCTTCCTCCATATTATTCATAGCCACGACATGGTCCTTATCATCATTGGCAGCTTTGATCGTCAATTCCTCATGCTTCTTTTGAAGAAGTCCTAACTTGCCATTTACAAACTCCACGGACTTGGCAGCTTCCACAACTTGAGCTTGGGAAACCTTGAGGGACTATGTGGCTTACTTGAAATTGTCCTCAACTTCCTCTTTAGCCTTGCTGGAGGCTTCAAGGTCCATCTGAGCCGCCTGGAGTGCCACGACAGAAGATTTCTTTCCAGCTTCAAAATATTCAGTCCTTGCTTTCACCAAATTAGCTGTGTGAACACCCTCCATAGCCTCCTTAAGTCTGTAGAGACCCTCATACTTCAGTTTCTAGGTTGCCACAGCTTTTGCAGCATGTAAATGTATTGAGTTAGAAAATAACACTGAAACTACAAAGAATATTAGAAAGTTGGAATTACTTACTGTCAGCAGACTGTGAAGGTCATAAGACTCCATCCACGTCCTCGTGGTGCGCATCCACCAACCGATCTAGGTCAGCTCCATCCATTGCCTTCCTTGATCTGTGGAAAGCAGGTGAAGTTATGTCCGAAGAAGACTGAGGATCTGGCCTACGCAGTTGTGGCCACAAATGACTGCTTTGTAGAGGTGGAAAATTTGCATTTACAACAATTATTGATGGAGGGGGAGGAGAATTTGTCTCATGAACATGCGAAGTGCTGCGGGTACCTTGGTCAGATAGTGATGACATCAAACCTTCCATGGCCATATTATCCCAATATCATCATCTAAAGTTCCCTCCGGCCTCTTATTAGGGGCCAACTCCTCAACTTGGGATGAGGGCGCGACAACATTGGTTTGATCCGCAGCTAGATTTTGGGGCGCAACTGGCTCAACTTGGCCACTAGGGACCACTATGGCAGGAGCCTTGGAATTGGTCCTTTTCCTCTTCCTCTGCCTAGTAGTGTTATTCAGGACAACTACGTCCTCATCCATATTAGTAAGCTGATATGCTAGTAGAGATCTGTCAATATCCTCACCTGAGAAGAAATAAAGCAAGGTCAATATCCAAAGATTGAGGATAATTGTCGTGGAATCAAAAAGTAAAAACAGTAATACCTTCAACACCCATCTCTTTGGGAATAGATTTTTTGGGAAAGAAGCCGCCCTTATTAATTGAAGCGGAGGTTATAAGAGTGCTGAACTTGTTTTTTTAGTAGGAACTACCGCGATCTCAATGACCCTCTTCTCTTGCCGCTCACTCAGTTGCAAATTGTCAAGGGCTATAGAAAAATTCAAAGGTTAGTACAAAAGGAAAATGAGAAGAATAATATACAACTATAAAGAGGGGACGCAGATATAATTCAGAAGGTATTTACCAAGTTTGGACGGACACCCCCACTGCCGCGGCATTCTAAAGGTTCTCTCCCTCTCAGTCTCTTGGATGTGGATCTCCCACCCTTCACCAGAAATGTAAAAATATTTTCCCTTCTAGTTCTTTACACTGGTAGGCCTCCCAGAATGTTTGGTCTCATCTCTACTGCAGACAAAAAAATAATAGTACCTCACAAATTTGACAGTGTTTTCCTTTGGGCAGTAAAAATGGAAAAACTCCGTAGGAGTAATGTCTCTCTTGAGCTTCTTTTTCCACAACACTATGGCTGCAAGAATTTCTCTCCATCCATTAGGATCTAATTGGGTTGTGGCTAACTTCATCATTTGGAAAATTCTTCTAATGGGCGCAGCCCATATGTGAAAGCATGGAGGGGGAAGCAGAACCCATCGTCGGCAAGAGCCGTTAATGGCCTCTGTTTCGCGGCAGGTTATGAGCACATTAAACCCTCAGGAAACTCAAAAGCTTGAAGAAACCTAATTGCCCCACTGTTGGGTCATAGTGGTGAGGACACTAAGTGAAACAAGAGGTATCTCAACCATCCCAGAAGTGCCAACAGGTGCGTCCCTAACCTCAGATGTACCCAGTACCGCGACTTTATCATCTATGCCCATTGGATGGTTGCTAGAATTGGCCTATTTCTCTATGGCCTCGAAGTTTGGGTTTGAATCTGAATCTAGTGCCACACAATTGAGGAAATCTTTTAGTTGGCAAGGTCCAATTGATTTTAAAGGGCGCACGAAAGGATGTTCGAGAGGAGAGGCTCCAAAATGTTTGTTCCAAAAGCCTCTCAGAAATTCATCTGGGTCAAAGTTCATATAGCTGTAGAAATACCTAAAAAGCAGAGAGTTCGCAGTTAGGTGCCTCAGCCAATATGGTCCTAAAAGGCCTCTCAGAAGCCGCAGCAGGAATAATGAGATTTAAAGGCTAAAAAGAAGTGATTAGAAAAATTAGCTAAGTATACCAAGTGTTGGGTTCTAAAGCCTTAGAAGTTAATTGTTGCCGTAGCATATTATTTTGGGGGAAGTTGGTATATTATCTTTTTACATACCGTAGTCCTTAAACTATGGTCTAAATGCCATGGGAACTAATTTGAGAACTCAATGAAAGGAAGAGTTGCTATAGGCCACAGCCAAATATTTATATGCTGCAACCGCTCACATAAACGGGTCAGTTTTTAATATTGGTTATTTCAAAGCTCAAAAGCCCTAGAATACGAAGGGTCCTTCTCAAGAAAATAAAAAACAAAAGGAGAAACCTGAAAGTTTACATTTGGCTAGCAAATGTCATCTACAAAAGCCTATTTCTATCATATGAAGATCAATTCAAAGGACAAGAGTAATTATTGCAGCAGTTATTTTGCAATCGAAGCTATAATGAGTAATCATTTGAGAAAGCATGAATTTAATTCTTGGAGAAATCACAGTTATTTTTGAAGAGCATGAATTCGATAATTCAGCCAAAAACTTAAGGTTCTGGCAACCAGTTAGGTGTTTTCCTAGAAAATAATGCAATAGAAAACAAATACTAGGAAAATTTCTATCAATACACAAATTTTAGACATAAATTTGAATTCAATAACACAGAGGTGTGAAAGATGGTTAGAAGATTACTCAGAAAGAGGGAATCCAACGATGCTCAGCCTCAAACCACCTAGGAACGCCTCAGAACCACCACAAACAACTTTCAAAAGTTGTCAAAAAAGGCAAGATGATGAATGAACAGGGTTTGGCTCTCGATGTTCTCTCAAGAGATTGGGAAACATAATGAAGTCCACAGCCGGAACAATTTATATAAGAGGGCGTGTGAAGACGAAGCATCGCCTTGGAAGTACCACGACACCTTGAGAGGACTTGAATACTCACCCGCATCCCTAATCGTAATCTATTGGCACTACGTCTTGGGGGCTTATTGATATGACAGATATAATACCTTATCGCGACATGTATATAATAGGCAAGTGCTGAGGACTTGCTGCCGCAGCCTATAACTTACAGGATGCGGCCTTATAAAATGCATCACTGAAAACTGCTGCAACCCCTCATACGCAGGGTGCGTCATCTCCACACTACAGGGTATGTCCCCTACTTACTACAGGGTGCGGCCCCAGTCTTATGATATTAACTGACCGCACCCCCTTTCATCCACCAGCATCTGCACCACCTATATATAAGGACCACACCTCGAGATAAGGTACAAATTCATTATTCCTAATCAGGGGATCGGGTTCATTTCTTACACTGAGACATAGATTAGAGCTGATCTCTCTCTCTCAGCCTCGCTGGGGGCTTTCACTCAAAGCACCTCAACCATAGCTCCAGCAACTCAGAATCATCGTTATCATGTACTCTCCTTTATTCTCATAATTTTACGCCTCTTTAGGCTTCATTATATTGTACTATGCAACGAATATAATGAGAATGGAGCTACACAGTGGATGTAGGCCTATTTCAGGGGCTGAACCACTCTATATATTGTCTTCTATCTCTTTTTACTTGTTTTATTTTCTTATTATGCACATTATACTTGATTTGCTGGTACGAGAATGACATGCGGACGATTTCTTGTATCATCACATCCATTTAGTCCTAATGGTCCATCTGATCGATACCTCCTACGAGACTACACATTATGCTATTGTCATCCTAGGTACGATAACCCAAATACACATGAGAGGCTACATTCTCAATCTTCAAATTCCATTCAGAGTGCAACATTAGCATTTAATGTTCCATCAAGTTTTTATATTCATATCTTAGAGTTGTGACCTCAAATCCATGATATACATCATAACCATCTATACTGGTTAACTAGCGAGTGTGTTAACCTAAAGCTATCAAGTACACATGCAAACTACATACAACAAATCGCGGGACCATGCGTGTACACCAACTAGTGTAAAATAAGGGTGCTTTTGAAGAAGAGCGTACTTATGTACCGTGATGCATCGGTCTCAACTCGGACTATACCGCATCACTACTGAGCTTATAAAATGCTACACCTAAATATAGACCCATAACTGACACAATAACTTCCCATCACTAGGATCAAAGAAGACACAATAAGATGTGATGTAATGGCTCAGGCAACTGCCATGCCAGAATATAACAATTGAATTCGGGCAATAAACCAATGCACACGAAGTAAGAACCACAACGTACACTTGAATTCTAAATTTTTTTCGACCTACACGTGTGTCAAAGTCTTAGCTTTGGCACGTACCCTGGATTGAATCACTAATCATGACTACCTATTTTCAAAGACAATGACCTGGGAACCGATTCACTTGGGAAGCTAGAACGCTAGGCTTCCCTCCTCAAGAATGAGCTTACTTGTTATCCTTCATATTAAAGCGAAGTTACATTTCTCATTTCTTCATGTTAGTCACTGACCTACACCCTCAAGTATCCACAATCTCCACATGTGATTGCTAACTTTCAAACCTCGAGATCTTTCTCATCTAGTGAAACACAACACTTAAAGAATTTTACCCTACGGATCATCGCTATAATCCTTAGAAACGTCCTATGTGATCCCAAATCATAACTATCAGACTAGTTATAATGACACCTAAAATTTTCGAGCATTATCCATGCCTAATACCTAATGCTTCTCCTCATTAGAGTCATACTGAGCCATACGAGTTTCACACGTACGTGTGCTATAATCAAGCCTAACAAGTGTTATCTCTAAAACCATGATGAACATCATCGTATCCTAAGTCTCCCAAGTGTAAAACCTAACACCTATCAACCTATTTTGATATTATCCACAAGGGTCATACCTTAACACAAGCTTATCAACAAGCCGTGGTGCTAACTCCTAAGTATTTCCACAAAACGACACGACTAAATCAGACTACAAACATCAACAACCTATACATCCACATAATAAATTTCCTAACGCTTTATGGAAAGAATGCCAATTTAATCATCTCTAATGATCATGAACATTCTAGAGTAGGAGTGATAACGACAAAATCCTACCAAGTATAACAACCGATCATGGCCATTAATTTTTTTTTCGAGGGCCAAACACTAACCCAATTACTATGTGTTACACCAACTGTAGCTCTATGTCCTTGACATCATAAGAAATCCCCAAAGTTCAAAGAGAGACATCCTTGTTATCGTAATACACAAAGTGCAATCTAAATTTCACCACTACTAGGGAGTGTCTATCATTCGTACTAATAACTCATTAGCCAATCCATATCACATATATCCTAAAGCATTATCAGTACGGATTCACATGCCTGTCCATAACTATAACCTGAGATCAAACTCATCACGGCATATAACTTAACCTTATTGAACACTCAGCTATGACAACTAACTTGTCTCACTACATAGCCATCACTTTCATTTGCTAGATCACAAGCTATCGTCACTATAAAACTTTTGGTAGGATACGGGGCATCGGGTACTACCTATAGAATTTTGGGCCAATACTTTTGATGCCACAAGAGATCCTATTCCTCAATACCATTTCATTTTTCTAAAACCATTCAATACCACCATTTCTAACACTAACTCCCAATGACTAAATATATTTGTTATTAAATTACCTTGAATCAATATGATTATCTAAACCTAAATCATAATCAAGTCACTCAGGCATTCTAATTTCCATAGAATTATTTATTCACCAGCCACACTACTTAGTCACCTAATCCCGTAGATGAAACCACAAGCATACCAGCTAAGATGCAATTGAAATCATTAAGACTTTCTAATCATCAAACTTCCACATAATACATCTCACAAAAGCCTAAGGTTCCACCACCCAACGGCCTACACAAAAAATCGATACTTGCTAGCTAACACTACGAGAACAAATGCAGTGGAATAAGAATGGCTACTAACTTAGCCGATCACCAACTCAAATAGAAGAGCAAAATGTGTTAAAGACCTCGACTTTACCATCAAGATACGAATCAAAACTGCCACCGGGTAAGCATGACTGGCTCCAACCAACAATGATGTCGACCTCACCACGTTGCACCCGAAAGTAACATTTAACCTAAAGCTCTGATACCAAGTTGTAACACCCCGACCCGGATTTAAGGGTTGGTAAAGGATTAACCCAACCCGGTTCGCGCGTTAATTGTGAAGTGCGATGAAACAGCCTAAATAATTTTCCTAATCCAGTTCTATTATTATTTAATGTTACACTTATTAGCATGCGAGTTCAATTTACAATCACTATATTCATTTTCTTTTGGAAGCCTCATATAACACATGCTTGTGTTTATTATGATTCAAGCCGCATTAAGTAGCTTAAACATCATTTCTTCATCTTATTTAACCATTCCATGTTACCATATAAACATTAAACTTTTAATGCGTTATTCTTACATTAATAAATGCATGAATTAATGCCATTCATTTATGCCTCTTTCATGAATATTTAATTCATTACTTAGCATTTTCTTTAGGGATTCCGTCGACGCACACACCCTTCACAACACACCTACACCCACGGTTTTACGAAATTTCACTTTCCAGCACCGAGCTGTAAGTAAACAACATTGGGTTTGGGGTCTTTCACCACTAGAGACAACATATCACTACTTAATTATTTAACACGACATCATCCAATATCATTATCTTATCAATGTGTTTGACATTTTTTATATGGTCCATGATTAAGGGTGAAAAGTAGCGCGTGTCAAGCGCCGATCGTTGTTTTCTGTTCACCGCCTTAATACAAAAACCTAAACTTATGACTGAACTCAAAAAGGGAGTATAGCGGCCAAGTCTGGGTATCGAAAATTCACAGAGGCGAATTGCTAGAATTTAATGGATTTGATACTTCTAAAATAAAAGGTAAAAGATAATTGCTAACGAAATAAAAGATAAATAAAGGAAAAGGTTAATCTAGACGTGAAAGTGCTTTTAAACTAAATTAACAAATGAATAAAAACTATAGGTTGCGTCGAATATCCCTCATCCGAGTTAATTAGTATAAAATGGTTACATGGGTTGACGAGTTATTTACAGTTAATTAGATCAAGGGTTGTGTCACGCCCCTAAATTTTCATAAAAGCGTAATACGATTTTGGCATCAACAAATACCCCAAAAATTAAGCACGGAAGGTCGTAAGCATGGAGCATACATGATATGCCCCGTCAAATCCCCTAGGCGTAATAATTAGGACAACGCATCCGAAATAGACCCGTAAATACCATCACCAAAACAAAGCAACATGTCAACCCGGAATGAGTTCAATCCGACACAACCTAGACTAACTTAGCTAGAAAGCATATTAAAAATGCGGTAAATGAACGCGATAAATCTACACTAGAAAGAAATTAAATGAAAACATGTAAATAAAGAAAGTAACTAAAATAGAAAGCAAGAAATTAAGGAAATACAAACTATATTAATGGAAAGGGAATATGAAAAGTTCAATCTTGCAAACCCAAATGTTGTCACACCAAATGAGGAAGAAGAAATGATCTCTCAACTCCCAAACCCAATTTACTCTATCCTAAATTATATTATTATCTAAGTATATCTGATATTTACAACAAAATTCCTTTATATAGTAAGTTGGAATAAAAATAGAAAAGAAAAGGAAAAAGAAAAGAAAAGGAAAAGAGGCAAAATATCTGGTGATCGCGGTCAACCGGTCGCAGGGGCGTGGTCGACCGCGCCTTCAAGTTGAAGCACACTGCCTCCTTTCCATAGCAAAACTCAAAACTGCAGTCGACCAGGACTTGAACCGCGGTCGATCGGTACTCTGTTTTTGGCAGTTATTTGGTCCATAAAGAGGGGGGATAGGTCCATTACGGAAATGACTATAACTTCATCGTCCGAACTCAAAATCGCGCACCGTTTGCGGCCACACGAAGATTGCTCAATGAACTACGCATCCGTGGAATTTACATAGCCGAAGACGAAATATGGGTTGACTAAAATTCCCTTGAAGTAGCATCCGATGACGAAACTTCTTCGAAATGCAACAGATCCTCACTTTTAGCGTTCCAATACCTACAAAAGCATAATTAACCCTTGTAAAGCATGTATATATCCAAATCCAAGGTTGTCTGGTTAATGAGCATAAATATAGGTATTAAGGACCGTAAAAGTTCTAGAATGCATAAAGATATAGGGTAAAAATATGCAATATTTGATACGAATCACACCCCCTAACTTAGACATAGCTAGTCCCTAGTGATGAAACAAACAAAACCAGTCCACATAGGGAAGTACAAGACGTATATATGCATCGAGATATAAATGCCACTTTCGTAGGGAGCATAATTGTATTTAGCATATGCAATAAGCCGTTAAACCCCTAGGTTACCTCAGTGAACGAGTGTCGTCTCGTGAGGGTTTTCAGGGATGATACCCACAAACATCATATGGTTTCCTCAAAATAAGCCCAACCCAACATGCAACAAGCCCAACAATAGCGAATAAGATTTCATACACATTATTAGCACAGTGAATGAATTCACACAAAATTCCAAATCATTAACATTATAGAATGCACCTCATAAAATTGAAACCTTAAAATGTGGGAGGGGAGCAGGCACTTGCAAAGTGTGATTTGGCAAAAACTTATATAAACTGGATAAGCGTTAAAGCAAGCATATATTAAATCCTCACGGGCATTACACTCATCAAGAGAATTCACTCGAAACAGGGAGGTAACACACGAAATATGCGGGAACAAAGAGTAAATGTAAATCGAAACTAGGCCGCACACATGTCACAAATGAAGAACGCTATATATAAAATGAAAAATTATAATCTCAATGAAAGACACCACTCATTAAAGGAGGCAAAATGTATTTTCACAGATTATCAAAACTATTTAAACCTTTGAATTACATCTACTTAAGATCACATAGGACTTGAATAGGGTTGTAATGTAGGTTTGGCTAGGGTACGAAATGAAAGGAATGTATGTACACATTCAAAGTGTTCGAAATGAAAACTTGGAATAATGAGAAAATACGGGCAATAGCAAAAATTGGAAAATACAATCCAAAAAAGGCATTAGATATACAAATGGGGAGAGTAATCAAAGCTTATTGAAATATATACACAACATTTACAAACTTCTCTTTATTTTCTTTTCTTCTTTTTCTCATGTTTTCTTTTGCTTTTTTCTTTCTCTTTTTCTTCTCTTTTTTCACATATATTTTCTTTACTTTTCTCACTCCCATATGCCTAAATTGCAACCACAAAACAACAACATCATTAAATCCCATGTAACATTCCAAACAAAGGTATGGAAGGTGTATGTATGGTTTAGAACTCCAATTTGGAGTTGGTTATGGGACTTTGTGTTATGAAACGAAGGGCTATATTAAGGCTCAAAGGGGTTGACGAGGGGAAACTTTCAAGGTGAGGTCAAGGCTAATATAGGTGATATAACAAAGATAGCCTATGATCATTTCAAAATTTTTACACAATTCTCAAGTCAAAACAATATATGAAAGTCATGATCAAGTAACACATTTCATATATGAACTCAATTAATGAACGATCAAATGAAAGAATAGAGAGATTACCGACGAATTCAACGTTCTCAAAGAGGAGAGAATAGTGTATACACTCACAAACAATGAAAGGTACAAAGATTACTCGGTGTAAGTATATACAATGCAACAAAAGATTACTGAGTTATAAAAATCTTACACCAAATCAATAGAACAAGAAAAGCGCATGTGCTCATAAGATTAAAGTTTAATTCATGAAGTTATTCATAATATCAATGATTGAGGACTAAAGTATAATAACTTCTAAAATCGAGAACATGCATCGTTGAGTTTTCTATTGGATTAGGAAATTATTAAAATTTATCATCGATAACAAAGGCAAAAATGCCCAAAAAGGAGAAAAAAGAAAGAAAATCTTTTTGAATTTTTTTATTTTTCTAAGGAAAGCATACTAAGTAACTAACATGTGAGTAAAAACATGGACTAAATAAAGAAATAGATAGAATATCCCACACCCCCTAACTTAAAACCTGACATTGTCCTCAATGTGAATTAAGAAGCAAGTTAAAGAGAGGAAAAGAGCGATATTACCAAAAATTGGAGCGATCCCGATAAGAACAAGTCCAAAGAATTTACAAAATATGTTAATATCGAGCATAGCAAAAAAAAAAATAACAAAGAGTTAACTAATTACACTAGACAAAATTAAAAAGGAAAGAAAAAATAAAAAGAATAAAAAGCTAACTATATACAACCTACTATTTAGGCTTCACACTAACTATACACTAGAAGTCTAAAAAGTTGAGGGTCCACCGTGAAAACGATTTGACTTTGGAGGATAACCGGTGTACCCTCACTCTCAAGCATGCCTTCCGAAAAATAAGAATTTCGTTTGAACAACGGAAGGTATGTGTAAGGTGTAAAAAAGGAACCATCAACAATTAAAAGTTTTGGAGTGACGATGGGGAATTTGGATTGAACGGGTGACAAAAATATGTGGGGGCTGAGAAAAGAAGAATATCCTCCCAAAGATTTTGAAATTGGAATGGGAGGTGGCGCACACGAAGGCAAAGATGCGATCGTGGAAGGCGAATCGAGCAAGTACTCCTCATCGACGAAAAGGTTTAAAACATTAAAGTTTGAAACCGAATCATCAGGTACTTGTGACGGTGTGATAACAAAGAATGAAAATGAGGAGAAAAGAAATTCAAACTCAAGAGATGAATCATCATCGCTTAAAGATTGAGTTTCGAAAGAAATAAGATCATTTTCAATGAAATGTTCTTCTTTGGGGGCCAAAGAAGAAATCATTTCATTGCAAATAGATATTACTCCCATTTCATCCTCACTTTCAATATCTATTACTTAATGGGACAAGTCAACAATGGTTTGTTCCAAAGTAGGCACAAAGTCCTCATTTGGTTCAAAACCTTGTTCGACTTCAAAAGTCTCGAAATCAAAATCGTCGTCGGATTCAAATAATAAATCCAACTCATGTTCCCAACAACGATTTTCTTCCCGATAACGATTTTAAATTTTCTCATTTAAAATGGGAACTTTGAAATTATCATCGGACTTAAAACTTAAACATATTATTATATGAATTTTGAAAACTATTGTAATTCGTTTAAAAATTCATATTATAAGGAATTAGAGGCCCAAAATCATTATCATCATCATCATCATCAAAATTCCAATAACCCAAGTTTTGACTTTCGTTATACTCGCCCAAAGTCATATTTGAATTTGTAATTTCTTGGAACTCTAAGTATTGACCGAAAGTCATAGGATTACGTGAATTTTGAGAATTATAATAATGATTACCGAAAAAATTGGAATAAGACATGCTTACCCCCAAAATGGCTCGAAGTGGAGAATTCCACAAAGTAGATGCGCACGGGAAATTCAAGCGTTTCTAGGTGATCAAATGTAGAAGTCCTACAAAAATGTTAGCCAAAAAATACAAATAGAAAGAAAATACTACAAAATACTAAACTAAATAAATTCAAAAACATCAAGTCCCCGACAACGGCGCCATTTTGATCAAGGGTGAAAGTGGCGTCGCATCAAAATGCCAATCGTTGTTTTCTGTTCACCGCCTCAATACAAAAACCTAAATTACAACTGCACTTGCGATACAAGTGTAGCGGTAAGTCGGGTATCGAAAATCCACAGAGACGAGTTGCTAGAATTTATAGGATTTAATACTCCTAAATAAAAGTGTAAAAGATGATTATACACAAAAAGGAATAGATGCAAAAAAGGAAATGTTTAATGTAGGAGAGGGAAAATAAAGCTAGACTAATAAAGCGAGTAAAAACTATAGGTTGCGTCAAATATTCCTCATCCGAGTTAATTAGTATAAAATGGTTACATGGGTCGATGAGTTATTACAAATGCATCTCATTTCGACAGGTAATTAAATCAAGGGTTGTCACGTCCCTAAATTCATATAAAAGCCTAATACGATTTTGACGTCAAATAATTAGCCCGAAAATTACGCACGCAAGGTCGTAAGTACAGAGCATACATGATATGCCCCGTCAAATCCCCTAGGCATAATAACTAGGACAATGCACCCGAAATAGACCTGTAAACACCATCACCAAAGCCAAGCAACATGTCAACCCGGAATGAGTTCAATCCGACATAACTTGAACTAACTTAGATAGAAAGCATATTAAAAATGAGGTAAATAAATGCGGTGAATGAACACGATAAATCTACACTAGAAAGCAACTAAATGAAAGCATGTAAATAAAGCAAGTAACTAAATTAGAAAGCAAGAAATTAAGGAAATGCAATCTATATTAATGGAGAGGGAAGATGAAAAGTTCAATCTTACAAACCCAAATGTTGTCACACCAAATGAGGAAGAAGAAATGAGCTCTTAACTCCCCAACCCTAAGCTAAACTAACCTAAAATCTATTATTATCTAAGTATATATGATATTTACAACAAAATTCCTTTATATAGTAAGTTGGAATAAAAATAGAAAAGAAAAGGAAAAGAGGCAAAATATCTGGTGATCGAAGTCGACCGGTCGCAGGGTGCGGTTGACCGCGCCTTCAAGTTTAAGCACATTGTCTCCTTTCCACGGTAAAACTCAAAACCGCGATCAACTGAGACTTGAACCGTAGTTGACCGTTACTCTGTTTTTGGCAGCTATTTGGTCCATAAAGAGGGAAGGAAAGGTCCATTACGGAAACGGCCATAACTTCATCGTTCGGACTCGAAATCGCTCACCGTTTGTGGCCACACGAAGCTTGCTCAACGAACTACGCATCCGTGGAATTTTATTGAGTCGAAGATGAAATGTGAGTTGATTAAAATGCCCTTGAAGTAGCATCAGCCTACGGAACTTCTTCGAAATGCCACAGATCCTCACTTTTAGGGTTCCCATACCTTCAAAAGCACAATTGACCCCTGCAAAGCATGTATATATCCAAATACAAGATTGTGTAATTAATGAGCATAAATATAGGCATTAAGGACCGTAAAAGTTCTAGAATGCATAAATATATAGGGCGAAAATATGTAATATTTGATACGAATCAATCAAAATTAATTTCCCTTTTTCAGGCTGAATCCAAAGCCTTGGACTTAACCATTGAAACAATCATTATATTCAATTAACATATTTTTTTTCAACAAATGTTGACTTTACACCGAAAATCATTTTCGTTTAAGGACTCATTTCATTCTTTATACATACGTGTCAAAACACTCTTTAACGTTTTTGTTTTCTAGAAAATGTTACACTTTAAGTAAGTTGCCAATTTACCTAATTTACATCAAAATACATAAATTCACTTTTGTTTTCAAGTGTTACTTACAAAAACACCCTTTTTAAGCTTTAAACTTAACACGTAAACATTTTAGTCTCTATGACATTTTTAACTTCTCACTTTGTTGAAAATCATATTTTTGCACATTACTCCCTTTAATGCATAAAATCATGCTTTTCACATATTAAAGTCTACACATTTATTTATGAGTTTTAACATTAAAAACCCACTTTATTCAACATTTACACATTTGACACTTTACATTTCGAACTTAGTGCTACACACTTTAATTATGACTTTTTGTGTAAAGACCCATACTTAGTCATTTTATTCACCCTTAGTTTTCTACACTTTCATTATTTACATTTTCACCCAAAGTTTACAAGAAGACTAGACTTTTACATATTTACACTTTTAACCTTAAAACTTAGTTTGACAAACTAAATTGTACACTATGAAATGAAAATCCATTTTCTCATTTCATAATGATTCATCAACATTAAAATCACTACCGTAATCTAAAAAAGAGGCACATACATACAAAATGTTGTTCACATCATAGAAATCATTTATTCACCTTAAAACATGAGTTTAAAATAGTTAATTTCATATAATGTTTGTGAATAGTGGGCTGAAAATCATCTATTTTTAAATTCAATCCTTCATTTTAAGTGCCCCTTTTTATCCAAAACCTTAATAGTGTCACTAATAACCCATTAATGAAGCATAACCATTTTTTTACACCCAATATTTGTGAAATAATATTCTGACATTTATCAATAACTTTAATCTCATAAAAAACAAAATCTAACCTTGATTTTTATATTAAAATAGGGAGTGATCATCAACAAAGCATTAAAGAATATTTCTACACATTTAAGACCTTAAATATGCAATAAATCATGCTAAAAATATTGCCAACTTTAATCTACTTTAAAGTTATGAGTTTTCCACCACAAGATCTTCAATGGAGGAAAGTGGGTTTTGTAGAATATGGATGACTTCCCTACCTCCAAAGGTGGTCCTAAAGTGAGTCACAGTAGTCCGCTCTTCAAGCTCCATAAACTATTCTTTCCTCTTTCATGAGAACCCCCTTTAAATCTCCTAACAAGGCTTCCTTTAAGCTCCAAAAACTCCTCCCAAAACCTCCTTTGAGCTACCCCAATTTTGAGAGGTATTTTAATGGTATTTTGAGGTGTGGTGAGTGGTGTTTAGATGGTGGAAATAGAGTTGTAAAAGGTGTCCATGAATTTAGAAGGGTGGTGTATGCTTGTTAGAGCTTGGGAGATAGAAGGAAAATGTGCTAAAAGTTTTTCAAGTTTCTTTTCCATGGCTTTCCCCCCCCCCTCTCTCTCTAAAAATATTTTTGGGAAGGCTACACCTTATTACCCACAAACTCAACAATTATATGTCCTAAAATCTGACATGGGTTCCCCAAGTCCTTCATTTTCAGAGTGGATTGGGACTACACACAACCACCCCCTTAAACCCCTTAAAATGACCCAGGAGGGCTGATTTGCATCACTTTCTCTCTCCTGCCCTATTTTTTTTGAAACTTTTTAACTTAATAATCATATTCCTTGCATTTTTTGGCTAAAAATATCAAATTTACAATAATCGTTTGGCCTCCCGGATTGTCATATACAAGGCGCGCAAGAATAGGGACCTCCGCGCAAAACATATTTTTTTTCGATTTTTCTTCGTATGATGATATTCCTTATATTTTTATGAGTCTAAATATTATTTCGAAATATTTTTTTGACTTATCAATTGTCCTAAATAATTCGCGCAAGTTCGCGTCCTAAGCGACGCGTGATGATGAAAATTCGCCTGAAATGGATCTAAATGATTTTTTTCGAAGACATCGAAGAAGATAAAATTGCTCAAAATTAAATTTTAAGTCGATCTAAAGATTTTCGTATTTTTCCGAGCACTTTTATTTTTTTGACAAAAATAGTTTTTATTTATTTATTTATTTTCTGACTTTTAACCTCATGATAGTTTTATATGTATTTTTTTGGACCCTATAATAGTGGTCATTTCAATATTTAGGACCGCGATGCATGCTACAAAAATCGTGCAAAGTTACCTATCCTGCGCGTCGCGTACCGTCAAAATTACCGCATTATTTACAATGACTGTGACACAATCATTCATTGGTATTTTTCGCATCAAACTTAACCAACGTACTTAATAGGATTATCAGAACTTAAATATGCATCCAATCGAACCATGCGAATTTTTCTCCTTAATTACTTTGCGTAATGCGTCACTTTTTGTGCCATTTGGCGGAATCCATTTTGTGTAATCCCCTTATATATAAGTTTCTTTGAATATAATATTTCGATTATCATTAAATACTTAATTTCTAGGATGGGGTATTACACTTCCCTGTTTTGGCCATTGTTGTTTAACCCAAATTTCTAAACTTGAACCTAGAGACGTTAACTATTAATTCCCCACGATATAAACTTTTTCCAACAATTCAATAGTTCATTTATATCATAATCATCAATTTGTAACACTGATAAAAATCTTTGTTCATTTATATCATAATCATCAATTTGTAACATTGATAAACATCTGAGCTGGGTTACTACGATTTTTCCTACGCTTTTTCCTCAAGGTTAAATTTTTAACTCCCAATTAACAACCTCAATTACTAGCCCATAAATATACTTGGATTCTTAGACTTTTGAAGCATCATAACACATAAATCGAATCTCTAGTTTACAAAAAACTTCCAATTCATAAATACTTTCTTTCATGTGAGAACCCATTTACACCCACTATGATATGAATTGAAAATTGCAATTTAAATGAAAGAAAGTTAACCACTTTGCATGTATTGGTTCGTAGGGTCTGAATTCCTTTGGGGTAGATGGTGATTTGACGAAGAACGCACTCATTCTCCTGTGATTTGGCTTCGTAAAATCTTCATAGTTTCTCCCTCTTTTCTTCTCTACAAAACTAGGGTTTTCCTTTTGAGTTGTGACTGTCACATACTCTCTAAATTAGGTTTTATTATACTAATCCAGAAATTATGCTTATGGGCCAAATTAAATGGCACAAACACCCCTGTGTGAGCCCGATGATGCCTTAAAATGCCCCGGGACTTATTTACCACCCCGAGTACTCTTTTCCGTCTCTCGGTCTATTCGGAATCAATCGTGCACTCAAAATTATCATCCAAATTACTTTACTAAATTCCCCTATCTCGATCTCAGTATAGTCTATCCTCGACTCCCATTTGAGATAAAATGATACCACGTCACTATCACTCGTTATGATGTAAATAAATTATTACCATTCCCTTAGTAATTATTTTCCTTAAATATTAACCATTAGCTCTTCTGATTAATATTTAGATAAACTCATAATAATTAATTCAATTAAATTATGACACACAAGTAATTTAAATTAGTTAAATTATTTAAACATATAATGATTAAAAATATGAGGTGTTACATACTTTCCCCCTTACAAAGGAATTTCGTCTCCGAAATTAGGTCATACCTGCGTCGAATCACTCGGGGTACTGCTCTCGCATGACATCCTCCCGCTCCCATATCGACTTGTCAACACTGTGATGTCCCCATTAAACTCTAACTAGTAGTACCGCCTTAGACCACAACTTATGCTTACTACGATCCAAAATAACCATGGGTCTCTCCTCATACAAGATGTCTGGCTGCAAATCAATCTCCTCGAGTGGAACCTGTAAAAAATCTCTATCGCTCCTCCTGTACTTCTTTAGTGATGCCACATGGAACATGTCGTGTATCCACTGAAGATGGTCTGTCCAGTCCAGTTTATAAGCTACTTGTCCCATTCTCTCAATAATATGAAAGGGTCCCAGATATCCTCATCGTTATCTTCCCCTTCTTGTCGAACCTCCTATTTTCCCTTCATAGGAGGTATCCATATAAAAATTGGTGACTTATCTCCAACTCAATGGTTCCCAACCATAAGTGTCTCAAAAGACGAGCCTATACTCCACCGGCTCTGCTATCTCTATGTTAGAAAAGGCCCCACCTTTATGGGTACCAATCTCCTTGTTTCCAAACACGTAACTCTCCTCAGGGTAGATACCCGCCAAAAGTCCGTGACTACTCAGATTAGAATCCAAACCTTTATATTATGGTGACGTAGCTCTCTTTACATTCCTGAGCTATACGAAAAAGCCGTGGGTTGTTTAATTCCTGCTGATGGACCATAAATCACTTCGGGTCCTAGAAGCTTGTTATTTCCCCACCTCTTACCAATGAAAGGGTGGATGACAAAATCTTCCTATAAAGTCTCAAAAGGTATCAGGTAGATAATTAAACCGCTTTGAGGTATCACACATAACTCTACCAGTGGTAATTGATACTCCCAATTACCTAAAAATCTAGAATACACATTTCTTGATTCCTCCTACAACTTAGTCTCTACCCGTCTATCCATTTGACTTATGGGCGACACGTCTAGCACGATATGCAACTCCGTCCCCATTGCCTCCTGACGCTTCCTACCATAAGTGGGACTTAATGGTTTCATCCTAATTCACAACAATATTGGACGACATTCTGTTCCGTTTCACTTCTTCCCTATATTTAAAATGTTGGATATACTGCCCGATAGTAGAACCCACCCCAAGATAACAATTATTTTGTTCTAGTAAATCCATCCTGGGGACCCTGACCTCTCCATGATTTTTGGATATCCCCAGTTTTGAATATTTACAAATCTGCTCATAAATTCCATCATTGGAACCATCAAAATTATAAAAATCCTAGTTGATAACCTCGGGTATACCCGTTTCCATCCCTAAATGGTGTACTCAGAGACAAATTCACTATGTCTCATTCAACACCAACCCCCATGCTCAACTTTCACATCATGTGGACCATCTTCCTCCCCTTTAGGCACCTCACAAAGTGTCCTAAAAATCATTGCCTCTGCGTATGCTCCAAAACTCTATTCCTTGGGCACTTTTTCTTCGGTCAAAATATACATCTTATCTATGCGTGAGCCACTCTAGGAATTGGACTAGGTGAGTACTGCATGTAACATCCCGCAATGAAGATAAAAAGAGCTTTACCTAATGCACTATGCTTCAGCAATGTCGGTCCTCTATTTTCGAAGAACCCAGAGCATATACCTGGGACACCTAAAATACTGTACTTATACTCATAAGTCCGACCATCGACTCCCCTGTCTCTAAAGGAGTTATATACTACTATACTCTCAATATCTCTAAGTCCTCAACGCTAAGTTACTAACGATCTAAATATCTCCGCTCCACGGTAAACCCACCATACCCTGAATCACATCAGTAAAAGTGCTTACGCACCGGGATCAAATATGCTAGACCACTGTAACCTTTGAAGTCTACTTCATAAATTAATATAGATGGATCTCAACCCTCTTTAAGGTGAGACATTGCACAACCATACATCCTGCCCTAGAACTGCAACCATGATAGTCTTGATGCCACCGCCCACCATCACTAACCAATCTGTACCCCGGATAAAATAATACTCGCATAACACCTCTCAAAAAGAGCGAATCTCATAAAATATACCCTCTCAGTGTGTACACCCTCTCCCCTATAGATGGAACTAAAGAGGGTCCCGCTACCTAACGGTAAATATGAGCATTTAAATATAAGACTAACACTGCCTATGCACCCCCTAAACCCAACTTGCCTGCGAATTTTAATGTTACAAATTATATACCGTCACACACCCATATCATCTAAAGTTATCTATCTCTGCAAGGATATACAAATTAACAAAACATCGTACCTTGAAATGCTAATGGAAAGTGAAGTTCCCGTGGCATGACCGTATATCAGATGTCATAGGCATCTCCATACGTCAGTTGCACATGCGATGATAGAGTATATACTATTGGGGATAACTATCTCTGCTGTCCTTGCTGGACACTCTGCTATAGAATGCTATTCTTCTATGGGAAATATCTCCGTTGGAGACTCACCTCCCAACATATAAAACAATGCCCATTGAAGGGACATCTCATCTTTTAATGGCCTTCCTTCCTGCACGAGGAACAGTGGTCCAATCGGCCTCTCTCTCTGTGGCCCTGGCCCTGCTGGCCATGTTGAGACTGACCCTGAGGCTGTTCTTGGTGCCCCCTGGCCATACTGACCCTTCTCATTTCCCACTTCCTATTGAGGTCATGAGGAACATGTTTCTATTGTACTTGATGCCTCTGCTGGGCACCCTGTCGTTTCCCTCTATTCTTTCTCGGGCAGTCTCTCTTCCTATGCCCTATCTGGTTACAAACGAAGCAATGACCCTGCAAGTCCCCCTGTCTCTGTACTATAAGGAACCATGACCCTCTGGTCGATAACTCCTTGATCAAAATTTCTTGGCTGAATCCCTCTATTGGGAACCTTGTCTCTGTTGGTTACTCTTCTGCTATTGTGGAGCTTCACTAACACTGTTCCCTTTCGTACTATACGATTGTCTAATTTATATTGTTATTTTTCTCCCCATCTGCTGGTCCTAACAATTTTGATATTACAGTAATGCGGTAGTAACTGCATGTCCTACAACACCCGCCATCTCTGTAACTGTCATTATTCCCTGTGGTGCTTGAGGTATATGTTATACCTGTTCGGCCTTAAACATCCGAGTGGTGCTATGCTATCTCTCTCTCTCTCTCTCTCTCAAGTGACATCTTCAATTTAATTGAATTGTATGAGTTCACAGTCAATACAAAGTTTAGTAGCAAAAGTATGATATCTCAAAAACGTGAAGATAAAAGCAGCAGTCATAATAATAGGGCTCTATGTCAAACGAACAACATACTAAAATTGAAATAAGCTGTACAAATCCTATGGACACTAGAACCTGATGCTCTAATACCATCTGTAACACCCCACTTAATTAAATATCGGTAGATCAATCCTTTACTAAATTAAAATAGGATTTTCATTTGGTTCATTCTTAGCATCATTGTCGAGTACCATATTAATTACTAATCACCTAATTAATCAATTAAACTGGTGCCAATTTTATCTTTCATTAAACAACTGAATATACATGCAGAATAAAATAAAAATCCAACAGACAAAAATAATCCAAATACTGAATCTGAAAGTAAATGGGCAACACGCCCTAAATGAAACTGTAACTGAAAAGAGATCCCTAATCTAGCAATGAAGAAATGATGCGTCTAATCCAACTCCTGCATGCATCCACATATGCCGCAGTTGCGTATCCATGAATGGAATCTCTGGTCTGTCTTCCTTGTGGCTGGACACCTAAAAGGTTTTAGAAATTATTTACAGCAAGGGTTAGAACCCAAAAGATTTTGAAAATATTTAGCAAGTGATTAAGTTTGCAGTAATTAAAATGCATGATGCTTTTCATATTTAAGCTAATGTTGCACTCACTTGAGATAATACTAACCCCTCAACCATTATGCACACTTATCGCTTTTCCATATAACCCTCCTAGCTATACTATCCCGTCTAACTACCCTTGTTATAAACATTGCTTGAAACCTTACTCTAGCCCGAGTAGCTTTTACTAATGATTTATAAGTTCTTTCTCACATTAACCAAATTTATCAACTTTAAATAACTATATAACAATTTCACTAGTTATATAAACAATACCATTTCACTCGAGGTATTTCACCCGCATATAAATATTTGCACTATTATATATGTATAATTATACCACACATTCACACACATGTTGTATATAATATCCATCCTCCCGAGTAATAACTCATTCGACGTTTTCTCTAAAATTCTATCATCCCAGTTATACTCAATCTAACATGGATACCACGCCGAATCATGAAATAAATAATAAGCATAGCAGAGGCGGTCATAGTTCCCCGAGTGTGAGACATAATCATACCCAAAGCGTCTCGCCTCGAAAAGAATCATACCCCAAGACATAATCATACCCAAAGACATAATCATACGATGTTATGCTTGAATGTCTTACCTCATACATTTTTACCAAATTAATGATGTTAAAGGTCTGAGGTCACCAATCTAGGATATTTACCTGTTAAATTTAATCAAATTAATGGTGTTTACTCTCATATATTTTTCACCAAACTAATGATGTTTAAGGTCTGAGGTCACCATACTATGATGTTTACCATGATAAATTATCACCAAACTAATGATGTTTAATGTCTGAGGTCTCCAAATTATGATGTTTCACCTCATAAAATTTTCACCTAACTAATGATGTTTAAGGTTTGAGGTCACCATATTATGATGTTTCACCTCATAAAATTTTCACCAAATTAATGAATTTAAAGGTCTGAGGTCACCAAATTATGATGTTTCACATCATAAAATTTTCACCAAATTAATGATGTTAAAGGTCTGAGGTCACCAAGTTATGATGTTTCACCTCATAATTCACCAAATTAATGATGTTAAAGGTTTGTGGTCACCAAATTATGATGTTTCACCTCATAAAAGTTTCACCAAATTAATGATGTTAAAGGTCCGAGGTCACCAAGTTATGATGTTTCACCTCATAAAATATTACGAAACTAATGATGTTTAAGGTCCGAGGTCATCAAATTATGATGTTTCGCCTCATAAAATTTTCACCAAATTAATGATGTTAAAGGTCTGAGGTCACCAAATTATGATGTTTCACCTCATAAATTTTTCACCAAACTAATGATGTTTGAAGCATATAACAAGGGTAGCAGCACAACATTGATATCTTTTCATTAACATCTTCTGTTTAAACTGATACATATATTACAAAAAGATAAGAACAACTGCAACATCATATGTAATACTTCTTTAACTTATCGACATTCCAAGGGTTGGATAAAGGTTCTCCTTCAAGGTTTTCTAGCCGATAAGTACCAGGCACATCCTCATCAACTACTCTGTAAGGACCGTGCCAGTTTGGATGGAGATTATTTTCCTTTTGCAACGTCTTATTTAGGACTAGGTCTCCCACATCTATAGGCCTTGATTCACCCTTTGATTGTAGAATTTTGCAGTTCTCTGCTGGTAGGCTGCCTGCCTTATCTCTGCATTCTCTTTTCTTTCCTCGATCAAATCAAGATCAAGTCTTCTTTCTTATCCATTGCTCTGAGGGTCATAGGTCTGAACTCTATGAGTGGTAAGTCCTACTTTTGTAGGGATGACATCTTCTGAACCATGTGCTAACATAAAACGAGTCTCTCCCGTTGGTGTCCATGTTGCCATCCTATAGGCGTATAACACAACATATACCTCCTTTGTCCATCTCCCTTTGGCCTTTTCCAACCTCTTTGTTATCGCATCAATAATTATTCGGTTTGTAACCTCGGCCTGGCCATTTGCCTGGCCTGGAGAAGAGAAGAACCACTTGATCCCTACTCTATTGCAGTACTTTTCTAAGGAAACATTCTTGAACTGGGTTCCATTGTCTGAGATGAGGGTGTTTAGAAGACCATACCTGCATATGATGTTCTTCCAGATGAATTGGAAGGTCTTTTGCTCCGTGGTTGTGATCATTGGTTCAGCCTCTACCACTACACCAAATCCTACGAATGGTCACGCCCAGTGGGTCACGGCCCAAGTGCGCGACCAGCTGGTCGCGGACTTGGGCCGTGACCCACTCAATATTTGGCGTGACCATATTTATTACCACACTAAATTATTGATGCTCGAGAAGTGGTCACGGACCAAGTTCGTGACCACAGTGGTCACGAACTTGGGCTGTAACCAGGTCGTGACCATCTTGGCACTAAACAAGCTTTAAAATTCCCTCCAAGCTTGGTTATGGGTGGGTCACGGCCTAAGTCCGTGACCCATGGCATGACGAAGAAGAGAGTATACACATTGGGGGTCATGGCTTAGGGCTGTGACCATTTCTTGGTGTGGGTCACGGCTAAGGGCCATGACCATACCTCATTCAGGCACTAGGGTTGATGAAAAGGGTCACGCATCACTGATCGAGGGTCACGGCTATGGGTCGTTACCATTTCTTGGTGTGGGTCATGGCTATGGGCCGTGACTATGCCTAATTCAAGAACTAAGTGTGGATGGAAAAGTCTCCAGTATGGTGGGTCACGACTCTAGGCCATGACCAATTTGAAGAAGCCAGAATACCTCATCTATAATTTGTTGGTCACGCACATGGTGGGTCACGGCCTAGAGCCGTGACCAGGTCGAAGAAGCTAGGACCACCTCATCTGCATTTTATTGGTCGCATGCATGGGGTCACGGCTCTTGGCCGTGACGAGGTTCAGGTATTAAAAATGAAAATTACCCGCTACTTCTAATTTCTTATGTGCGGTTTGTAAGGCGGTTAGGGCTAAGCGATTCACGTGCAATTTCGTTTGGATTTAAGTTGGATTTGCAAACATAAATCTACCCTGGTATGTATTTATTCATCTGGATTTCGTTATTTCTGTCTAAAGCCCTAATTTCTGTGTATGTATGTGTAGATTTAAGTTTATATGTGTGTGTATGTATAGATTTTTGTTTATATCTGTGTGTATGTATAGATTTATGTGTATATATATGTTTTTGTGTGTAACTATGAACAAATAAATTATTTTTTTATCAATAAACCCTATATTGTATGTATGTGTATGTATGTATAGATTGTATGTGTGTGTATGTATAGATTTATGTCAAAAAAAATATTAGGGTTTAGTAAACCCTAAATAGTATGCGTGTGTATGTATATATTATGTCAATAAACCCTAGATTGTATCTGTGTGTTTGTATAGATTATGCCAATAAACCTAGATTGTATGTGTGTTTATTTTTTTTGACAAAATATAATTGTAATCTTCTCCATATGTGTGCATCTAATTTTTTTCTCAGTAGTAATCCTTATATACGTGAAAGAAAATATCAATGAGGATTAACGAATTTTAGTTCAAACAAGTGTAATAACCCGTATTTTTATAGCTTTTAAATTATGGGATTTATTAAATTTAATTGAGATAAATTAATTTAATTTTAATCCGGAATGTTGCTTTAAATATTTACTAGCGTGACGAGAGTTAGTAATTATTGGAAATTTATTATTTGTTGCATATTAATGGATGAGTAAAGTAATATATAAGATTTATTTTTATAATATTGTCACGTGTGAATAAAATGAGAATTGTGGAAATTTAAGTCGGGACGCGCCTGTGTCGTGTCGGGACTAAATGTGGATTAATAAAAGTGAATATTTTATAAGTTGTTTGTATGGTCGTTTTGAGTGCGCCAACGCGTCCAGAAGGGTCAAGATAGTCAGAAAAGTGTTCCCGGGGGTTTAGTTTGGGTCTCGGGGCGTTTTTAGGCCTAATTGGTACCCCGGGAGGGCGTTTTGGACATTTCACCTTTTTGGGTAATTAAACCCACGAAAATTCAAAGGGTTATATCAGATATCTGGATTGTCATCTAGGGTTAGAAACTCTAAGCACAAGTGACGGCCTTAGGAGAGGAAGGATAGAGCTCTCAAGGCAAATTCAAGGCCCGAAATCCACCCGTTTGAACCTCAACCACTACCAACGCGTAGATCGCACAACGGGCTACGCAACCACACCAAAACATCTGCAAATCAGAATGTCGAAAATCCCAGGCAAGTGTTTATCTTGCTATTTTCGTTGATGCATCTTTTATATTAGTTAGGAATGATTAGGGATGAATTACATTGAAGAAAACCTAAATTGTGATAAGAATTTGCATGTAATGATGACTTAAACCTTATTCTGGAAATTGTTGGTGATGTAGGAGAATAATCCACGAAATTTTAATGTAGTATAAGAAGTAATTTCTGGAAAAACAGATTGGAACCATGAGTTAGAGATTTCTAGGGTTCTTGTATGTTTAAATGAATTATGGCATGATTAATCCATGTTTAGTGACGTAAATTGACATGCTTTACGTTGAAAATACCTAATATGATGATATAAGGTTAGTAGTATCAATTCTGGGACGATTGGGATTAGAAAATATGGAAATTGTTGAAGTTTGGAGAAGAAACCCGTAACTGCAGAATTTCAGTTTTCGCAGACCTGCTTGATCGATCGATCGAGCCTAGAGCTTCGATCGATCGAAGGTTCGATTGATCGAGCCCCCGACCTCGATCGATCGACCCCTCCTGGCAGACTCCTATTTCCCTTTCTAAATGAGTTAAATTCAATTTATCATGAGATAATTCTTGGACATCCTTAATAAAAAGTTTTGGGAGATAGGGAAGACCAGTAGGACATGTGAATAGATTTTGGGACCCTTGATGTCGAGCAAAGATTGTATTTTGGGATAATTACATAAGGGTCGGTGAATTTATGATTTAAAGAGAGACACGTAAGAGAGTTACTTTGGGACAAATGTGTATACCTACTGAATTTTATACTTGGGAGGATAGAATTTATTACCGTTATGTAATAAGTGGAAAAGTTCCTCAAATTAAAGTAAGATGTGAATGGTTATACGTGATAGCTAAATAATGAGAAATAAATACAAATGTCGTAATTATGGGAATTGAGAATTTACCCATTATTGATATGGTAATATTAGTATAGTTATATGATTGAGTATGCATATACTATCTATGTGTGAAAATCATGCCCACGCTACTTGCTATCCCTGAGGTTTTCGCGCTGGGACAGTCTTATCTCGATGGGACCTTTACGGTGGATATTGACTTGTACCCTAGAAGATAGATATCCTTGGTACAGGCTATCGGAATGATAGTTCCGACGGTCCTAAGAGATGCGGGTATGTGCTTTCCTCTTAGAGACTTGGAATCTATGCTTCGCCTCATTTTGTTTGTGTATAGGTATCCTTGGTACAGGCTATCGCAGTGATAGTTCAGATGGTCCTGAGAGACTTGGAATCTATACTTTGTCTCAATATTGTTTGAGTATGCGTTACTACAGTTCGAGAGTGATTCCGAATCTGTATTCCCTTAGTACGAGTGATACGGGGATTGGATAGTAGAGTATGCCCGCACCATAGTTGTTATTTGGGGTGCTGTTGTGATATATATATATATATATATATATATATATATATATATTTTATGAGTAGTTAATATATAAATGAAATTCTGAAATCTGGAACTGCCTACTGTGATGAGATATGTAGGACATGGTTGATGACTCAAATTGTAAATACTTGTTTTGAGAAAGTATAATATGACACTGGAAAACTTTATTGATTTATAAAGTTAAAAATGAGAACCTTGGGTTGCTAATTGAAATATCCTTTTCAAACAATTGAATCGTTAAATTTTGAATCTTACGAGTAATCTAAGATAAGTTAAATCATTGGGAAGATTAGTGCGATAAATGATAAGACAAACCATTGGGAAGGTTAGTGCGATAGGTGTGCACATTAGAAGAGAGGTGAGAGTTTCTCAAGAGAGTGTCACACTATTATGTTGTTGCATTGGCCTGTATCAATTTAAATACTCGCTAAACGAATTTTAAATCATACACACTATCGGGCTCTGACCCGTTTCTCTCTCTCTCTCTCTCTCTCTCTCTCTCTCTCTCTCTCTTATATATATATGTATGTATTACAGGTGCCCAGCCACATGGGCGTCTTGCTTAGGATCTCTTAGAAGGAATGCGCTGCAGCTTAGGTGGGAGTTGCAGGTCTCTTGATTAGACGACTTCGTTCATTCGGATCCACTCTTAGTACTTTCATCTAGTTGGGCATGTGTAGCTCTTTCTATTATTCCGTTGTTATTGGACATTTGTATTTCAGTTATTTCCAGTATTGTTACTATGGGATTTATTCAGTTTGGATGTGTGACTTTAGATTTCGTATGTTGACATTCGATTGACGAATGTATTAAATTAATTGGATTATGTTGCAGATTTTAATGTGGTGTGATTTCTTACTTATTGAATGTTGTTAATAAAATAAATGATTTTTCTTTAAATAAAATTTGGAAAGTATGTATGAAAATGGTTTTTGACACTTAGCTTAATTAATTAGGGTGTTAAATTGGAAAAATTTATTTTTCGACAATGATGCTAAGAATGGACCAATTGTTCACCTTGATTTAATTTAACAAAGGAGTGATCGCTCGGTATTTAATTAGGCGGGGTGTCACAGGTGGTATCAGAGCATCAGGTTCTAGTGTCCTTACGATCTGTACGGATTATTATGCTTTCAGTGTTGCTTTGTTTGTTATAGAGCCCTATGTTTAGGATTGTCGATTCCTTTGACGAGATTTCGTTCTTCTGCTATAATGTGTATACACTAGTGAATTCTAATTTCATTCGGATGTGTGCATGTGCTGAGCGATGACGGATGTCAGAAGAGGACCGTTAAGCGTACATCAGGAGGCAGGGCTCAGTTGAGATTATGAAATATATCCGAGGATGATGACCGTAGTCGAGGTCACCACCATTGTGGCACGAGAAGCCAAGACTAGAAAGGTGACTAAGGTGCAGCAATGATTTTCAAATGCTGTTATAGTCAAATGAGGTGCGAGGGTAAACTTACCCAACGTATTACAAAAACGTGTAGAGACTATCAATGGGAAATTTTAGAAACGCGAAAATTGTATGTGTCTTTACCAAAGGCAGTAAAGTATCCAAAGGCTTAAATTTAGGACGGAGTGTGGCAAACCGAAAGTGAAAATTTAGAGAAAATTTTCTTGGCTTTCGGGACGAAATTATAATGGTTGGAGTTAACCACCAATTTTAGAAGTGGAATGTTATGCCTATAGGAGAACCTTAGGTACAGTTCTGATCGTATATTCCTTCCTTAACTGTTCAGGATTAGAAACAAATGTGGTTCTGAACTCATTGAGAGAGGGCATGTCAGGGGTCCATTCGTGAATATGAATCTTAACCGTTAGCGAATTTTGTATCGAAAGATGTAGATACAAGTGGGAGAAATGACTATAAGTGGAAGACCAACTCGTAGTAATAGTTGATAAAACTCGAGGAGGAAATTCTGGTGGACTAACGATTCAGAGGTTGACATTGTCATATTTTGTCAGAATAGATGATAACGCTTCTTTGTGGGGGAAGTTAAAGGAATCGAAGAATTTAGTCGAGAATGAGACTGAATGCAACAATGGTGGTATAGCACCACAAAAGGATGTGGATACACATCAGGAAAACCATTTAAATGCTTTAGATAGTTAAATTCTTACCAAGTGATGGTAAATTCAGTAAGTACTATTATAGATAGTAACATGATCTTTATGGCCTGAAAAGTTAAGAGAACAAACGGGATGGTTTACAGGAATTGAGTTTACTAAAGTCCGAGAGGAGGACAAATCCTAACCTGGTTAGTAGGACAGGTGGTAAGTGGATTATGTACTGAGGTATTTTGTGCGGAGTGAGATCGCTCACGATAATATGTTCCAAAATGAGAAAAAGGACAAGAATACGGTGCCTAGTAAAAGGCAACGATTAAAATAATTTTGTTTTGGTTTGGGCAGACGTGTTACGTCCAAAAACCATTTGTGCAGTCAAGACGATTGCCAGGATGGAAGTATAGGTTGTATCCTTAGAGGATGCGGCGTGTTTATGTGACACGAGCGAGTCACCATATTTTGTCCATTGCTAGATTAGCATGTGAGACGAGTTTAATGCATATAATTATAAATGTTACCATTATGTGAATATTTTTCCCTAGTGTAGCGGGATTTTTCTTTAGTGCTATCCGCGGAGGATGGATGAGTATATTAACAAGTTTTGTACTTTATTGAGGTTACTCGTTGTAGTGATGCGATACACGAGTATGATATTATCTTTGTTAAAATGTTATAGAAATGGGTAGTATGATAGTGGGCATTTATTGCAAGGCTATCGGAGTGGTTGCATTAGTGCAACATGTTTTATGTTTGTTTTGGCGAGGCTTTACCTGTAAGAAGGTTGGACTTGCACTTATATTATCTATCCAAGAGACTTCGGAGGATATAGTGGGCTAGAGATATTCGATGCCAAAGTATGTATAGACTTTGTTAGTATAATTCGGTATGTATCGGGCTTTACCATTGAGCGAAAAGATTTGACTCAGTATTATGTTTAGCACTCCGGACCTAGTGATAGGAAAAGTGCATTGTTATATTCATCCTTTAGGGATGTGGGAGTTAATATTTATACCCCTATTATTAGGGAAAGGAATTTCGAGAATTTCGAGTGTATGTATTCGAGGTTTATAAAATCCAATTACCATCAACCAATACGGGACGATAGTGAAATTGGTGAAATGTTCTTTGTTAAGCATAATTACGGGAGAAATTGTAACTTTTCTGTCAAGGGACGGAATAAAGGGGTATATACTATGGACGGAGGGCCTAACGGATTTCGATAACCGAAAATGCTAGGTAGTAGTGTATCGGGGGGGGGGGGGGGGTTCCTTGTTTGGATTTCGCTTTGTGAGACATCCCACACATGAAACTTAGCGTAAGGTTGGAAATAGGGAGACGTTTGGTCACTATTCCATGAGTTCGGTACCCTGGTCGAAATGGGATCAAGTAATTATGTATGTAAGTTGGGAGTTGAATTTTGTTTTAAGGTCATTGGAGCCGGATTTTTTGTGGTAGGAAAGCATTGAAAGTTATCCCCATGAGTTGAGGGGTGGAACTATGATAAGGAGAATTTAAGAATTTTGATTTCTAGGGTGATTGAGAGTACCCAAATGTCATAACTGCGTACAGAACACAAGGTGAATAAAGAGTTGGAATGATTTTTAGCATGGATTATCTGGAAAGAAATTTATACTATACAAAAGAGATAACCAGTAATCATTTTGATGAATAGAGCGTTAGTGATTTATTTTGGTTGTTGTACCTATTTGGGAAAATTGTTGTACTTATCTGAGGAAGGTTGAGAATTATTATTCCTCTTTTATTGTCATGGAATTTGAATGCCCTATTCCTTCTATTCCGTTGAATTTAGTTAGTCCTACATAAGAGTAGCCGCCGTTCGCTCTCCCAGGGCGGTCGGGGTGTTGCAAAAATGTGGGCATCTGGGTTAGCTGCAGTTAAAATAGTCCGAGTCGAAGGGACGTGGTAATAGACATGTGAAATATATGTTTGTGGGACTAGTATAACGAAGTGGAAGTGATAGAGTGGATCAAACGTCACATGAGGGGCGATAATCCATACATAAGTGTGCAATTAGAATAACACGCCCTAACTTGATTGGAAGGCTGTGGGAAGCCATTCAAGAATTGGTATTCCTTGAATAGAGTAGAATTTGATTCTTATGAAGCACACCCGGAGCGGAATTTTTATTAGTCAAGTGTGAGAACGACTTGCGCATACAAAGAGTAATGATGTTAGTATAGTATAAGAGTTCTAGAAGTGCGCTTCGTGGAGAGAAGAGCACGGGTGGAACTTTTGGCATACTATAAGGAAGGAAGGGGAGTATTACGTGTCACTTAATGGGAGACATTTCAAGGGAAGAATCGATGTTTAGCGAGACGTAGTGAGTAGTCTCTACATGCACTGCCCATAGGTAAGGTTTGGTTGAAAGAGGAGAATCAACCAAAGAATTTGGTGTTTATCGAAAATTCCTGAAATTGGAAAAGGTTGGTAAAGTCGGTAAAGTTCTTGGATGAGTTGCCATCCTCAAAACAAGATCAAGGGTTTATCCCGAACATGTGAATTAAGTTTCCGAGAGGGAAGTGATTGATATTCCTTTGGACTGGCTTACAATATTAACTAGTATGCCCCAGACTTCCTTTGAAAGGAAGGATCGCGGCAGTGCATGGTCCAGCGCAGTATAAATTTCTAAATCAGGATGAGATTTGGTGAATCCCACCTTTGATATGGGATTTCAGGAACCATCGGAGAAAAGATTTTGTTTTGAGTAGGATGTATCACCCTTAGCCAAAGAATGGGCGCACGGTGATTAAAGATTTGTGGAGCCACGTGAAGGAGATTTTGGAATCTTGATACGATGATTTCAAGAATGCTCTATAGAAGCACTCGTACCTGTTTGTCGCGTACAAGGTACTTATTACGATTTTGTTATGGAAGAACCTCGACTATTCTCCTTCCGTATGTTTATAGGAGAGTAGGTAATCAGAATTTTTGGATCGGTCGAGAAAACATCCGATAAATGTGGTAGAATTCCACGACTGCTTTAGGCGAGCAAGAGTGATCAAATGTTCGTAATATTTTCTCAGAATGGGAGTTTTGTATATGAATAAATCCGAGTATTTGTCATGTAGTGAGGTGCGGCCTCCTAATGTTAGTGATATAATGAAATTTATAACGTATAGGCGTGACCTATGCGAATGTTATCGGTTGGGAGCACAAGGTGAAGTGTCTCCAATGAGAATGTAAAACAATGTTGCTGTGAAGAAAGGGCTATAGTAATTGAGCACCGTAATGTGCAGTTAGTTTGTGTACGGAAAAGGATATCCAGGATTGTGCTAACTAATAGGCTATATTTTTCGAATTTCGGGACGAAATTCAGTTATTAGGGGGGAAGTATGTAATACCCCGTATTTTTATAGCTTTTAAATTATGGGATTTATTAAATTTAATTGAGATAAATTAATTTAATTTTAATCCGGAATGTTGCTTTAAATATTTACTAGCGTGACAAGAGTTAGTAATTATTGGAAATTTGTTATTTGTTGCATATTACTGGATGAGTATAGTAATATATAAGATTTATTTTTATAATATTGTCACGTGTGAATAAAATGACAATTGTGGAAATTTAAGTCGGGACGCGCCTGTGTTGTGTCGGGGCTAAATGTGGATTAATAAAAGTGAATATTTTATAAGTTGTTCGTATGGTCGTTTTGAGTGCGCCAACGCGTCCAGAAGGGCCGAGATAGTCAGAAAAGTGTACCCGGGGGTTTAGTTTGGGTCTCGGGGAGTTTTTAGGCCTAATTCGTACCCCGAGAGGGCGTTTTGGACATTTCACCTTTTTGGGTAATTAAACCCACGAAAATTCAAAGGGTTATATTAGATATCTGGATTGTCATCTAGGGTTAGAAACTCTAAACACAAGTGACGGACATAGGAGAGGAAGGAGAGATCTCTCAAGGCAAATTCAAGGCCCGAAATCCACCCGTTTGCACCGCAACCACCACCAACGCGTAGATCGCGCAACGGGCTACGCAACCACACCAAAAAATCTGCAAATCAGAACGTCAAAAATCCCAGGCAAGTGTTTATCTTACTATTTTCGTTGATTCATCTTTCATATTAGTTAGGAATGATTAGGGATGAATTACATTGAAGAAAACCTAAATTGTGATAGGAATTTGCATGTAGTGATGACTTAAACCTTATTCTGGAAATTGTTGGTGATGTAGGAGAATAATCCACAAAATTTTAATGTAGTATAAGAAGGAATTTCTGGAAAAACAGATTGGAACCATGACTTAGAGATTTCTAGGGTTCTTGTATGTTTAAATGAATTATGGCATGATTAATCCATGTTTAGTGACGTAAATTGACATGCTTTACGTTAAAAATACCTAATATGATGATATAAGGTTAGTAGTATCAATTCTAGGACGATTGGGATTAGAAAATATGGAAATTCTTGAAGTTTGGAGATGAAACCCGTAACTGCAGAATTTCAGTTTTCGCAGACCTGCTTGATCGATCGATCGAGCCTAGAGCTTCGATCGATCGAAGGTTCGATCGATCGAGCCCCCGACCTCGATCGATCGACCCCTCCTGGCAGACTCCTATTTCCCTTTCTAAATGAGTTAAATTCAATTTATCGTGAGATAATTCTTGGACATCCTTAATAAAAAGTTTTAGGAGATAGGGAAGACCAGTAGGACATGTGAATAGATTTTGGGACCCTTGATGTCGAGCAAAGATTCTATTTTGGGATAATTACATAAGGGTCGGTGAATTTATGATTTAAAGAGAGACACGTAAGAGAGTTACTTTGGGACAAATGTGTATACCTACTGAATTTTATACTTGGGAGGATAGAATTTATTACCGTTATGTAATAAGTGGAAAAGTTCCTCAAATTAAAGTAAGATGTGAATGGTTATACGTGATAACTAAATAATGAGAAATAAATACAAATGTCGTAATTATGGGAATTGAGAATTTACCCATTATTGATATGGTAATATTAATATAGTTATATGATTGAGTATGCATATACTATCTATGTGTGAAAATCATGCCCACGCTACTTGCTATCCCAGAGGTTTCCGCGCTGGGACAGTCTTATCTCGATGGGACCTTTATGGGGGATATTGACTTGTACCCTAGAAGATAGATATCCTTGGTACAGGCTATCAGAATGATAGTTCAGACGGTCCTAAGAGATGCGGGTATGTGCTTTCCTCTTAGAGACTTGGAATCTATGCTTCGCCTCATTTTGTTTGTGTATAGGTATCCTTGGTACAGGCTATCGCAGTGATAGTTCAGACGGTCCTGAGAGACTTGGAATCTATACTTTGTCTCAATATTGTTTGAGTATGTTTTACTACAGTTCGAGAGTGATTCCGAATCTGTATTCCCTTAGTACGAGTGATACGGGGATTGGATAGTAGAGTATGCCCGCACCATAGTTGTTATTTGGGGTGCTGTTGTGATATATATATATATATATATATATATATTTTATGAGTAGTTAATATATATATGAAATTCTGAAATCTGGAACTGCCTACAGTGATGAGATATGTAGGACATGGTTGATGACTCAAATTGTAAATACTTGTTTTGAGAAAGTATAATATGACACTGGAAAACTTTATTGATTTATAAAGTTAAAAATGAGAACCTTGGGTTGCTAATTGAAATATCCTTTTCAAACAATTGAATCGTTAAATTTTGAATCTTACGAGTAATCTAAGATAAGTTAAATCATTAGGAAGATTAGTGCGATAAATGATAAGACAAACCATGGGGAAGGTTAGTGCGATAGGTGTCCACATTAGAAGAGAGGTGAGAATTTCTCAAGAGAGTGTCACATTAATATGCTGTTGCATTGGCCTGTATCAATTTAAATACTTTCTAAACGAATTTTAAATCATACACACTATCGGGCTCTGACCCGTTTCTCTCTCTCTCTCTCTCTCTCTCTCTCTCTCTCTCTCTCTCTCTCTCTTGTATGTATATGTATGTATTTCAGGTGCCCAGCCACAGGGGCGTCTTGCTTAGGATCTCTTGGAAGGAATGCGCTGCAGCTTAGGTGGGAGTTGCAGGTCTCTTGATTAGACGACTTCGTTCATTCGGATCCACTTTTAGTACTTTCATCTAGTTGGGTATGTGTAGCTCTTTTCATTATTCCGTTGTTATTGGACATTTGTATTTCAATTATTTCCAGCATTGTTACTATGGGATTTATTCAGTTTGGATATGTGACTTTAGATTTCGTATGTTGACATTCGATTGACGAATGTATTAAATTAATTGGATTATGTTGCAGATTTTAATGTGGTGTGATTTCTTACTTATTGAATGTTGTTAATAAAATAAATGATTTTTCTTTAAATAAAATTTGGAAAGTATGTATGAAAATGGTTTTTGACACTTAGCTTAATTAATTAGGATGTTAAATTGGAAAAATTTATTTTTCGACAGTGATGCTAAGAATGGACCAACTGTTCACCTTGATTTAATTTAATAAAGGAGTGATCGCCCGGTATTTAATTAGGCGGGGTGTCACAACAAGTTTACCACGAGTCAAGTTGGGATAGTGAGTGACGAAAGAACTAGCCCTGATTTTCTTCCTTTGGTTTTGAATTTTGTTTTTTTGGTTCTACCATTTTTTTAATTGAACATAACTGTTTGCAAAAAAATCATTATTTTTTCACTGTCATAGGATACATTGATGTTGGGGTTGAACTACTATCAAATATAATCTGAAATTGCATCGCTGCTGGCATAGAGAAGGTTCTGATTGGCGTTGGGTGTAACAAAATATCCAGGTAATGGATAGACCTATGATGAACTTTATTTTAAGGTTAAATATGCATTGATTCAATTTTTTAATTATTTTGGGTTTGGATCCTATTTATGTCTAAACCCCATAATTTTAATTCCTTTGTGCCCCCTATAGCTTGGGTATTGTTGGCGCATTTGTTTCTTATCACTTCCAGTGGGGGGCGGGGGGGAACATAACTTTTGAACAAAGAATAGTTAGGGTGAACACTAGAAAAAGAAGGCATTATCCAACGGATTGCCACTTTCTAGGTTTAAGGCGTGTCAATTTCTCTGCAATGGTTCACATTAAACTAATTGGTAACTATTTGTTTATTACCTTAAAGATATTCTTGATTAGTCCGAGATGAATAGGAGAGATGTGAAAATGGGAATGAAAATTAGTCATGGTTCGAATGTTATTCTTGGGTTTGCAACTTGTGACTGCTCATCTTATTCAATTGTCGCGCGGGACCAATGTGACTCGTAGGAACCGATCGCATAGTCACGGGCTCCCGGTTTGAGTATACGACGAAAATTTCCAAAAAATTAGACTTGAGCAGAAAAACATGTCATCGAAGGGTGAAAACGTAAAATAACCACATAAGGGTCCGGTAAGAGTCACGAACACCTCGCACGGGACCAATGTGACTCGTAGGAACCGACCGGGTAGTCACAAGGATCCCGGTTTGAGTGTAAGACGTAAATTTTCAAAAAGTTAGACTTGAGAATAAAAAAGATGCCATCGCAGGACTCCCGGTTTGAGAATACGACGGTAATTTGCATATTTCTAGATTTAGGCTTAAAAACATGGCGTTGGAAGGTGAAAACCCAAAACAGCCCCCGAACGGTCCCGTGGGTGGAACTGACACCTCCCACGGGACCAATGCAACTCGTAGTAACTGGCCGCGTAGCCGCGAGACTCCCAGTTTGAGAATACGACGATAATTTGCATATTTCTATATTCAAGCAAAACATGGCGTTAGAGGGTGAAAACTCGAAACAACCCCCGAACGGCCCCATGGGTGGCACCAACACCTCCCACGGGACCAATGTAACTCGTAGGAACTGACCCCGCAGTCGCGGGTCTCCCGGTTTGAGAATACGATAATAATTTGCATATTTCTAGACTTAGGCTTAAAAACATGGCGTTAGAGGGTGAAAATCCAAAACAGCCCCCGAACGGCCCCGTGGGTGGCACCAACACCTCCCACGGGACCAATGTAACTAACAGGAACTGACCGCACAACTGCGAGACTCCCGATTTGAGAATACGATGATAATTTTCATATTTCTAGACTTAAGAAAAACATGGCGTTAGAGGGTGAAAACCCAAAACAGCCCCCGAACGGCCCCGTGGGTGGCACCAACACCTCCCACAGGACCAATGTAACTCGCAGGAACAGACCGCGCAGCCGCAAGACTCCCGATTTGAGAATACGTCGGTAATTTGCATATTTTTAGACTTAGGCTTAAAAACATGGCGTTAGAGGGTGAAAACCCAAAATAGCCCCCGAACGGTCTCGTGGGTGGCACCAACACCTCCCACGGGACCAATGTAACTCGTAGGAACTGACCACGCAGCCGCGAGACTCCCTATTTGAGAATACGATGATAATTTGCATATTTATATACTTAAGCAAAATATGGCGTTAGAGGGTGAAAACTCGAAATAACCCCCGAACGGCTCCATGGGTGGCACCAACACCTCCCACGGGACCAATGTAACTCATAGGAACTGACCCCACAACTGTGGGTCTCCCGGTATGAGAATACGATGATAATTTGCATATTTCTAGACTTAGGCTTAAAAACATGGCGTTAGAGGGCGAAAACCCCAAACAGCCCTCGAACGGCTCCATGGGTGACACCAACACCTCCCACAGGACCAATGTAACTCGTAGGAACTGACCACGCAGCCGCGGGACTCCCGGTTTGAGAATACGATGGTAATTTGCATATTTCTAGACTTAGGCATAAAAATATTGATATGCTGATAATTTTAACTCATATATGCAATTTTTTAGCTTGATTAAATTTTTTGTAAAACTACTTGGTTACTGATATTTTTTTTTATGTATCCTATCATTTGTAGGATTTTTACATGCGGAACAAATGAAGGAGGCAATGGTTTACAACATGAAGATTGTTTATATGTTGTGGACATTCAGGATTTTATTTTTTTTGTGTTATAGCCGTGCGGGCTTTTATTGTTTAGTTTTATGGCCGTGCGGGTTTTTATAATTTGATTGTTGAATTTTATGGTCGTGTGGGCTTTATAATAAGCAGGTTTTACATTTACAGGGTTTGGAATGTCAAGAAAATTGAGGAAACTCTACCCAATTTTTTTTTGGTCTGTGAATTATTAAGACGTGTAATATTTTTAAGTTTGTATATATATTTGTTTAGTAACAACGTTCTCGATTCACAATTTGTGATTTTTTTTATTGTTTTGCCAACAATAAATATTTATAACACCTCGTACGCGTCCAACGTTACACGTAGCAACCGATGATGCACTCACAGGACCCCTAATTTTAGGATTGGACCGAAAAAATACATTTTTATTTTTATCGTTGTGCATCAAAATGGTCGCGGCCAAAGTCCGCGATCATTTTTTTTCCTTTTTTCGTCACGGTTGTGGGTCACGGATTTGGGCCGCAATCATTTTTTTTTATTTTTTTTTGTCACGGTCGTGGGTCGCGGACTGTGGCCGCGACCAAGTTGTCACGGTTATGGGTCACGGATGAGGGCCGCGACCATTTTTTTAATTTTTTTTTGTCACGGACGTGGGTCGCGGACCTTGGTCGCGACCAATTTGTCACAGTTGTGGGTCACGAATGAGGGTCGCGACCCATCACGACATGGGTCACGACCCAAGTCCGCTACCATCTGCCGTGACCCCTCTCGGCCATGACCATTTTTTGGTCACGGACTTGGGTCGCGACCCACGAAAATGGTCACGCCCGAAATGGTCACGGCCCAAGTCCGTGACCCAAAGGCTTAGTTAGGGATTTTGGCCGTGACCAATCGCCAATTTTGGTGTAGTGTAACCCATTTGGATAAATAATCAATTGCCACGATCAAGAATCGATAATTATTCATAACTCTTGGCAAAGGTCCTACCAAATCAATGCTCCATATTGCAAATGGCCAATTGGAGCTGATTGAAGTAATAGGTTGATGAGGGACAGTGGAGAACCTTTGGCTCTTATCACACTTCTTCACGTACGCAGCTGCTTCTTTGGCTAAGGTTGGCCACTAGTACCCCTGAATGATTATCCTCTCAGCTAAAGGTATTTCTCCTATGTGACTAGAGCAAGATCCCTCATGTACATCTTGCAAGATGTGTGGAACCTATGAAGGGTGTACACATATGAGGAGATGAAGTAGGAACCCCTTCGTGTACAAGACATCTCCCATAATTGAGAATTTGGCAGCTCTGAACCTCAGCTTTCTTCTTTCTGACATTGACTCTGGTAAGTCTCCCTCTTTAATGTATCAGATAAGAGGATCCATTCATGAGGATCCCATATTAAAATTAAGGCAAGTTTTGGCAACCTCTTCTTTTTCAATGGTCGGCTTGAGCTTAATTTTAACGGGTACTGCTCTTCTTATGCCTATCCTTGTTGCCGAGGCTAACCTTGCGAGTGCATCAGATCGAATGTTGTCTTGTCGAGGTATCCTCTTCATATTCACTTCCTTGAAGCTTTATAGAATCATTCTCACCCTCTTCACTCCCAGGAATTGGTTAACGACCAATGTTGAGTCACTATGGACTAGGAGTTGGCCAACACTAAGGGCTTTTTCCAAGGAGAGACCTGCTATTAATGCATCATACTCTGACTCATTATTAGAATCTTTAAAGTTTAACCTCAATGCATATTCAATATCGGTACCATTTGGTGCTGACACTATCAACCCCGCTCTACTTCCATTTTCACAGGACGACCCATCAACGAAGAGGTTCTAAACATCTTCATTTGAAGAGAAGTTCCCCTCTTATAGGGTCCCTTGCTTGAAGAGGTACCTGTCTTCCTCATTCTCAACTATTCTTTTTCTGTCTTGGCTTGACTCAACCTCATTCGGATCTTGGAAGACGTTTCTGTCTAGTTCATCTGTGGCCTTTTGACTATTTTCAACCTCATCCTCTTCCTAGGTAAACTCGGCTACAAAGTCTGCGAGTGCCTTCCCCTTGATGGCAACCCTGGGTTGATAAACAATGTCATATTCCCCCAACTTGATGGCCTAGGTCATCAGCTTCCCTGACTTCTCAGGCTTATGGAGGACTTGTCTGAGTGGGGAATCAGTGAGTACAATCATAGAGTGGGCTTGGAAGTATGGATTTATTTTCCTAGAAGCATGTATCAGAGCATAGGCTAATTTTTCAATCCGTGGGTACTTCTGTTTAGACCTTTGAAGAGATTTACTATTAAAATATACTAGCCTTTGCACTCCATCATCTTCTTTTACTATGGATGCACTAATGGCTGATTCTAAAATAGCTAGATATACATATAACTTCTCCCCTAGAATGGGCCGAGATAGGAGTAGAGGGGATCCGAGATAGGACTTGAGCTCAAGCACTTTGAAAAAAGGAAGACACTTGTCTGTAGCTCTCGAGATGAACTTGTTCAGTGCCACAACTCTTTCGGTTAACCTCTGAACGCCTTTGATGGTTCTGGGTGTCCTCATTTCTGGAAGAGCCTTGATCTTCTCAGGGTTAGCCTCTATTCCCCTTTGGTTGACAATAAATCAGAAAAACTTTCCTGCTCCTACTCTTAAGACACATTTGTGATCTTCCTTCTATACTTGTCCATGGTGTCAAAAGTTCTTTCAAGGTTGGCCACGTGAGTGTCGGCCTTCAGAATCTTCGCCAGCATGTCATCCACATAGACTTCCATGTATTTACCTATCTGATCTTCGAATATCTTATTTACTAGACGTTTATAGGTAGACCCTGCATTCTTTATCCCGAAGGGTATGACCTTGTAGCAATAGGTCCCCTTGTCTGTGATGAATGCTTTATTCTCTGAGTCTTTCGTATTCATGAAGATCTAATTATACTCGGAATATGCATCCATGAAGCTCATGAGCTCATGTCCTGCTATGGCATCCACCATCTGATCGATACGAGGTAGGGGAAATTATCTTTTGGACAAGACTTGTTCAAATCAGTGAAGTCTACGCACAACCTCCAATTCCTATTTTCTTTTGGCACTATGACGGCGTTGGATAACCACTCAGGGTATATGACCTCTCTGATGAACTTGGACTCTTCAAGATTTCTAATCTCTTCTCTGATGACATCATACTTCTCTCTTGAGTATACTTTTCTTCTCTGCTTAATGGGCTTATCATCTTCTATATCATTGAGTTTATGGCACATAATTTCAGGGTTAATACCGGGCATGTCTGCATGGCTCCAGGGAAAGACACTTTGTCTCTTCCTTAAGAGCTTCACCAGTTCTTCCTTGATCTCAGGTATTAGGGTTTTGTCGATTTAGATGGTTTTTTTCAGCTCTTCCTCATTAAGGACGATGGATTCTACCTCTTTCGTGGCCTCTCCCTTCTTGAGCTTTGTTTCATCTTTACGATTAAGTGTATCGATGTTGTACGTGGTTGTTGCCCTCTTATGAGCCTCTCTCTCTTCTGCAGAATTGAAGTAGCATTCACATGCCGATGTTTGGTCACCTTATGCTTCCCCTACTCCATAGGGAGTAAAAATTTTTAGCATTTGGTAGACTGTTGAAGGCACGACCTCAATTTCCTTGAGGGCTAATCATCCTATGATGAGGTTGTAAGCTGAGAAGACGTTTTCATTCATCATAAAGAAATTGATTTTTCTGGTCAAACTCTTAGGCCACTCATCTCCCATTCTTACATCCATCTCATACATGCCCAATGGATGTACCTTTTCACTGCTGAAGCCAATCAATGGATGATAATAGGGGACAAACCTAGCTCTGCTGAGGCCTAGGCTCTTAAAACAAGGCCAAAACATAACGTCTGCTAAACTTTCCCCATCAATGAGGATCCTCTGAACTTAACACCCATGCACGCTTGTGGTGATTACTAGAGTGTCATCGTGAGGAGCTAAGATACCTTTAAAATCAAGTCATGAGAAGCCAACTATGAGGGTGTCCATATCTACCTTCTTTCTTTTCTCATGTTTAACCTCTGAAGATGCCAAGTTCACAACCTCAGCTTTGGTCACTGACTTGGCCTCTGCCACATGAGCTTTGTGATCGGCTACCTCTGAGCCACCCCTACTAGTCATCCACAAATGGTGTTCAGACTAAAAGAGATCATGCCAACCCTCTTCACTGGGACATTATCGTCTTTTGGAGGGAGGTCAGGGTCATCGTTATCATCATTTGTGTCCTCAACTCTTCTGGTAGGGGCATCTTCCCAGCACCTGTCATTTCTCTTCTTTTCAGGTTCATTTCTCCCTCCCTTAGGAGCTCTACCATCAGCATACTTTCTGGGATTCCCAGACTTTAATATTTTCTTAATCTCATCCTTCAGGGCAAAACACTTGTCAGTTAGATGGCCGTGATCTTGGTGGAACTCACAATATAGGTTCTTGTTCCTCTTATGTGGAGGAGCCTTCATTTTCTACGGCCATCTCAAGGACCTATCATTCTTTATTTTATTGAGGATGTGTTCGTAACTCACAGTTAAAGGAGTATAGTGTGCAAACTTGTCGTTTGTATCCCTCTTGAATCTGTCCCTTTTCCTTTGAAATTTCCCACTACTACTTCCATTTTCATCCTCATACTTTGCAGCTATTGCTTTTTTTGCATTCATGAACTTTACAACTGTTGCTAACAGCTCATCCATAGACTTAGAAGGGTCTTCAGCAAGCTTCTAGAGTAGCTTTCCCTTCTTAAGTCCTCCAATAAAATCTATCATGGTTATATTCTCTTCATAATCTTCAACCTCTAACTTTTCCTTATTGAACCTCGTGATGTAATCCTTGAGGATTTCATGCTTGCCTTGATTTACATAGAGCAGATGGGTTGTTTTCTTCTGAGGTCTTACCCTAAAATAGAAGTTGTGTATAAAACGTTCAGCCAAACCCTTAAAGTTCTCAATGAAATTTTTAGGGAGAGAAGTGAACTAGATATGTGCAGCTCCCGTTAAAGTGCTTGAGAAAGCTCGGCACCTCATCTCATCAGGGATTGAATAAATATCTGCTGCAGACTGGTACATCTCAATGTGATGCATTAGGTTGGTACTACCATCGTACTTGGGAGACACCATCGATGGTTTAAATTTGGCAGGGGTTGGGAAGTTAACAATCCTTGCCACAAATGGGGAGCCCTCTGAAAATCCCCTTTGTAGTGGGTCTCAGCTTTTTATGAGGTTCCCTATTTTCTCTTCCAGCCTTTTAATGGTGTCATTCCAAGGTTTAGCAACGTCGCCCTGGCCAAGGCTGTCCCCATCCACCTCTAAGGGGTGGACCGAGGGTTCCCCAGCTGCTGCACAACGTCAGTTGTTGACCTCCTGGCCATAGTCTCGGCCATGTTGGGGTCGGCCATGATGAGGCCGATGTTCACCACCTTTCCGTTGTGAGCCAGCTACACTTCTTGACTTAGATAACTGTGACACCCCGCTTAATATAATAATGGGTGGCCAGCCCTATACTAAATTAAAATAGGAATCTCAAGTGGATCACTCTTAGCATCAACTGCCGATACAAAAATAAAAGCTGCTAGGTACCAAAAACCATAATAAGCGGATGCCAAAAATTTTAAAAACATATAAAGAACATCATGCCCACAATAAAATAACTAACAAGTAAGATAAAAAGAAATGCACTCACACACACCTATAAAAATGATGTACTCATATAAAATGTAACAAGTGCAATAAAAGAATTATACCCGAATATGCTGTCGGGTAACAGATAATACAACAATCCAGAGGAGAGAAGTATAAAAATGCTAAAAGTAGCTTTTGGGTATAAAATCGTTACACCAAAATGAATCCTATCTAGATTTAAATATTGTATGAAGCGACTATAACAAAATCCTGTACAGTCCGCGTCTGCAATGGCTCCCAAGATACTGGGTAGAATAGCATCATCGATATCCTTGCGGTGGGACACCTGCAGTACAATATATACATATATAGCAAGAAAGAAAATAAACGGGCCAGAGCCCGAGGTGTGAAAACGTTTATAGCAAGTGCATAATAATTATAAATGCACAATTTCATTAATAAAGTGGAGTCGAACTCCCTTGGAACACCCAAACTCACCCCTCAACTAAAGCGTACACCTAAACGTATGCACGTAAACTTAAATTTATCTACCCGATATCTTTTAAGGATAACCCAAAAATCCTCCCATCCTATCGTACCCTTATTTTATACCCAAACTTATATGTGTATAGATAAATCATATAATCACACACATATGTACCTTACTAGAGTTCAACTGATTTAAGTTATAACTTATCCAAGTCCTTAACGACAGTATAAGAACACATTACATCTTATTTTTACAAAACTTCTATCACTCAAACAACATACACATAAGTACTATGGACAAAACTTCTCCCTTCTCCCAACATTGTACTGCGTTTCGTGCGTGGGACGTCTCGCAAAGCGAAATCCAAACAAGGAACCCCCCGATACACTACTCCTTGACAATGTTGATCGTAGGGATCCATTATGTCCTCCACACATATTCTATAACTTCAACTACTTAAATGTTGAGTACCATCTCTAAGTACATAAATAGGATCTCTATTTAAATCCTTGGGGTCAATATATCAACAATAGTCTCTAAGTACGATCGTTCGACCCTGATAAACTAGTACACCAAAATCACACAAGATGTACATCTTTGAAAATTCATATCACCTTCACCTATAGGGGATATATATATATATATATATATATATTTACTCTAAATATATATATACAATCATTCAATCCTATAACCACGTATACATACCACACATAATGTACACTTTGAAATACTCATAACATAAACGATTATAGGATACAAATATACTACACCATGCTATCATCTTCCAGGAATTACTCACTTTCTCCCGGGTTACCACATATCAGACTATTATCACACCGCCATGGTAATAAAATCAATCATAACGTATGGGAAGCGGTCATAGTTTCTAACCGGAAAGTGAGAACGAATCTTACCCAAGACTTCTCACCCCCAAAATAAAATCACACATATAATAATGGATGACTATGACTTGGGGACTATACGCCCCCTGCTCCTCAAGCCAGGGGCCTCACCCACATTGCGCAACCTCTCATGATAGCATGTGCCGGGTATGCTCACACAATAAGTATATATATCATTCACGCCACAAATATATAAACACGTAATCACATCATATGTATAAATCATCACACAAGAAATATACATTCGCGACATATATACACCCATTCAAATATATATATATATATGTGTGTGTGTGTGTGTGTGTGTGTGTGTGTATACCCTATCTCCAATCATTATTCATAAAGTAAAAGAAGCTGGTGATATGTATATAACTCTCGTAATACTCACCCTCTTTATAATGCATATCTAAACAATGTATTTCCCTCACACAGTGTCTCACATGGAACATATACATCAAATTCACCTATGATATGAATATTCTTCCATTATGTCTAACATTAAGGATACTATCTCAAAATCAAACGTATGTATTCATCCCTATACACACCATTTATATCCGTATGCCCACTGATATATAATAATTACTACGGCTATAAATATACATCTAACTAGGAATTGGTAATCTATTTAATCCTTTCGAACTAAGATCTTGGTTCGTTTATTCAATTGAACCCTTAACGACACCGTGTTTTTGATTTAATCCCCAAATTCATCGTCACTAAGGATATTCGACATGTCTCTCATTGGTCTACCCGTAATATCTAAATAAAATCCTATCGTTTGAAGGATTCGACACAAAAGTCAGCATAACAATCTCTCGCCATATCTTCACAACTTCCTCGAAAAGTCCTTAACCTTACACCCTATGTTAACTCACTTTTTAAACTCCCATCCCTATTGAAATTTCCCACTATATCGATACAACAAACTCCAATACATATATATATATATATTCCCAAACTACTTCGATATGTTCCCGTGATCATAATATGTGAGAAACCCTCAATAAAACTCCAAAACGTAACTCTCGCATCATATATATAAGTTCCAAATCGAGAAACCCAACCGAAATGGAGTAAAACTCATTCTAGAAAAATCTATCAAAATAACCCTGTTTTCGAATCGATTCGGCCCTAACCCTAATCGATTCGGCCCAGCGAATCGATTTGCCCTCTAAGGTGAATCAATTGGGTCACTCAGACCTGTAAATCTGTCACTTTTCGAATCGATTCGAGTAGGGGACCGAATAGATTCGGCCTGTTCAGCAAGCCACGAAATGGGCATTTTTCACCAAAACCTAATTTTCCAAAAAAATCAAATTAATCATCTACTAAGCCTCAATCTTCAACCCCAACATGTTTTATGATATAAAAATCATTATACAAATCATCCCTACACATAATACAACCTCAAATCCATTTTTAAAACTCAAATGCAAGATTTAACCCACAAAATCAAGGTTTTGATATTTATACCTAAAATCCATATTTTTCCCCACAATTCATAAAATCAGATACACATATGAATTATTTAGCAAGATTAAACACTTGCCTCAAAATTACAGGGGTTTTATCGTCCTCGAGGTCACGTATCGGTCATAAATCTCCAAGCTTTCTCCTTCTTCTTCTTCTTCTTCTTCTTCTTCTTCTTCTTCTTCTTCTTCTTCTTCTTCTTCTTCTTCTTCTTCTTCTTCCTCCTCCTCTTCTTCCTCCTCTTCTTCTTCTTCTTCTTCTTCTTCTTCTTCTTCTTCTTCTTCTTCTTCTTCTTCTTCTCTCTCTCTCTCTCTCTCTCTCTCTCTCTCTCTCTTTCTCATTTCTTCTTCTTCTTCTTCTTCTTCTTCTTCTTCTTCTTCTTCTTCTTCTTCTTCTTCTTTCTCTCTCTCTCTCTCTCTCTTTCTCACAAATGAGATAGGTTGATTTCGTAAGCCTCTCAAGCCTTTAAAACCTAAATCCCAATTTCAAATGATAATACACACTTTAAATGACTCGTTTACTCCAATTCAAGTTAAACTAACTTGAAAATATTTCAGAACCGAAATAAATCTCAATGACAGTCATTTTGACTATCTCGACCCATTTGGAATCAATCGCGCACTCATAATCATCATTCGAAATACTTTATAACGTCCTCAATTTTTGGATTTCAATTTCCAAATTCTAAAATTCTCCAATTTAAATAAATTTTATTTCTCCCAAAATTTTAATTTCTCAGTCCCAAAAATCACGGGGTATTACAGTAGAAGGGGGTGAGGAGAAGAGGATGAACACTTCTATGTAAGTGGTTCTTCCAATCTGGCCAACGTCCACTGTGACTGTGTGAATAATATCACTAGATGAAGGTACTAACGGCCATAGATACAATCTCTCAAGCTTTCTCTCTCTACTGTGTAAACTAACAGAGTTTCAGTTAGGGTCGTGATTATGGATCCGTTTACAAGGTAGAGGATGACCTCTGTATATAGTGCTTGAGGGGTGTAATGTACTCCCCAAGCATGCAATGGGGATGATGATACAATGACCAGAAATAGAAAAGATGTTGAAAATGATACCTGGTTAGTCGCGAGTGAAGGACGGGGATGATGGAAAGCGAAGGAAACCTTCAAGGGCAGTCAGTAATAGAGGTTTGAAGGAATTTACAGTTGCAGAGAAAGCTAAGGCGATAAGAAATTTGGAAGAAAGAGAATGAGGAGAGAGAAGAGGGTTTTTAAACCCACCTAATGATGGGGCGCAAGTCCCAATGCCCCATCATTGCCCTAGGGAACCCAAAGGATGAATCAGAATCACATCATCTTGGGGGACACGCTTCACTTCAATAAGTGACATGTGTCAAGAAAATATTGACACCCAAAGAAAACCAGCCTCGGCCTTAATTACATACCCCACAGTCATCTAATTACATAGAAGACTAAGGGCAAGAGGGTGATTGATATGTCCAAAGTTCAGCCTCTTACTCAGAGTAACTATCCACGTCATAGATACATGAGGCAATCAATCAGCTCGTCATAAAATCTAGATAATCGTAACTCATATACATACGGGCATCGATGGTGGGTCCACCACCTCTTCCTCCATAATTTGCCTCACCACCATCTCTCCTAGGTACCAGACGTATCCAAACTAATGAGCAATCAACCGTCGTAATTGAGCATGTATGCTCGTAACCCTAGTATCCCGGGGTAAAAGGTCACCTACAATACCCAATAGAGAATCAGTATCTACTCAAGAAATGAAGATGCCCAAAAAAACTTAGAAAAGATAAAATATGACCTGGTCACTCGTTAGGGCATTTAGATCCCACTGCACGTCTACCAAAGATAAAGACTTATTCAATTGCCGATTGGACTTCTGCCACTGGAACATTCGACATAAGTCCCTCAGGTCCTCATCCTTTAGGACTATCAACCCTACATTGTGCCCAAACACCTCATAGAATCACGTCTACAAAAGACAGGAGTCAACAAAAAGGAACAAAAGAATAATGCAAGGAAATGCATAAAAAGAAAATAAATCCAAAATTACCTCGTAAAGATACATGGCTCCCGTACACTGGTTGAAGACAACCAAAGAAGAATAAAGGGATGCTAAGGTCAGGCTCCCCATTCATACAACTGGATGTCAAAAATCGTCCTCAAATACGGTAAGAAACAAAGATGGACGACGTCACCACATGTCGCCACCAACAAGCCACCTAGAAAAAGTAAAATAAATAGATGGACCATTTTTGTCACCTGCCGCCTGTTGGTCATGTCCACCCTCCTCCTCAGGAGCGTATCTTTCAAAGAAAAAATGCGACCATAATCCTCAGATACGATCCTACCCACATCCCCAGCTTTGCCTGCACCGCCTTTGGCGTTTCCCTCAATGTGCGGTCCACTACTATCTAAAACCTTCACAATAAACCCTATCTAGTTGTTAAACATCTATGAGGGTAACATTAATCTCCCTAAATCCAAGATGAAAAGTGTGGTTAGTGTCCCACCACCTCTCCCCCAGAGCGCACACCGCACAATAGAACGCGATGTCTTATCCAAAGCCTGTGCTAAGCGGCAAAAATTGACATAGGAAACCATCCAGTGCACCACAGTAGGGAGATTCTCCCAAACCTCCTTCAGTCTCGTCATTTCTGTGATTGAATGCTTGAAGGAGATATGTCAGTTGATGCGACTCAGAATGTGTCTCTAATGTGCGTTCACTCTAGGCTCAAGTGCAAGCTTGTCGCGTTAGTAATAAACTCGGTAAGTCGGGATCGTATCCACAGGTAAAAAGGACAACGGAGTTATAACGACGAGAAAAGACAAAGGAACCCTAACTCTGACTCTAAAAATAAAGGAAAAATGATTTGGTTTTGAGGATCGATTACACTAAATGCAATTATGGAATTAGGAAAAGATGCAACTACACTAATTTACCTAAAATGCTAATGGAAAGATGATTTAAAACTTTTGTTTAAATGATGAGAAAAATAGGACGGGAATACAATCCCCCAACCCTAGTGCATCGCAGTTATAATACTAATCATGAATTTAACTTATTAAATTAACCCGAAATTTAGTACTCCCAAGCATTATGTATACGAGGTTCAAGCCCGCATCATACCTAATCTGAGGACGAGTAAATCGGTATCGCGATAGTAACACTCGAATTGCATTCTAAATCATCACGGTTACCCAGAGGCAAACGCGATATAAAGACCTACAATTGTTATGTTGCTACGCAATACGGTCATAATCAATCACCAAATTCAGAGGATTAATGTTATACATGTGCAATTAACACATCAGGCTGGGTTCATGTATCCCGGCCTTAGAAAATCTAGCCTAACATGATGAAATTGATGAAACAGTGTTTAGTGTGCAAGAGTTCATGATTAATCTAAGGATACTTGTGAATTAATGTGAAATGAAATTGAGAAGAGGAAATAACTCACGAAAGTCACCCAAGCAATAATTGCAGCAATGAATGAAACTAGTAATCACACAAACTCTGAATAAATCTTCAATCCTTGAATTAAAACTGGTAATTGTAGCTAAACTAGGGTTTCTGGAGAAAAGAGAAAAACTAACTATTATCCTCTAAAAATAATCCGTCCTCATAACAATAATAAATCGGGTTTTTATACCCTCCATGAATTTAGTAATTGCAGCTGCTCTAGGACTCTTCTAAGATTAGCAAATCTCGAGGGCCGGACCGGTCCGAGCCTTAGGCGGATCGGTCTGCCTCCAAGGCGGATTGATTCTTTTTATTTTGGGGCGGACCGGTCCGGGGGTGAACCGGTTCTATTTATTTTTTCCTTCTTCGATTTGCTTGTGATCCGGGGTCTTCTAAAGTTTGGCAAAGCGGACCGGTCAGGGGTAGGGGCGGACCGGTCCGGCTATTTGACTTTTTGGCTCAACTTTAATAGCTCACATCTTTTGTTTCGGGACTCCGATTGAGGTTTTATTTCTTCCTATGTGCTTGTGAATGAGATCTCTTCAACTTCTCTTTAGGTACCTCATCCGAATTCCGAGTATAATTACGCTTTTTCCCTTTTGACTTTCCTTCTTTCTTCCTTGATTCTTCCAGTTTACTTCTTCCGTTTCTTGACATCAAATACCTATAAATCACTATGAAATACCAGAAACTCGTGGTACTCTTTAGAATCAATTAGTAGCAAGATTATGAGATAAAGTCAACTCAATTACGTTGTTCGAGGTGCTAAAAGTAACTAAATCAAGGGATAAATTAGGAAGAATTTATGCCTAATCATCAGTCTATAGAGAAGAAGAAGAAAAAAACCTTCATTAGCACATAGAACAAAGAAAAAAATAAATTAGAATTCAAAAGGTCACCGTACTTACGTAACCATTTGGAGTCTTCATCCTAGACAAAGGGTGGTATGCGTAGGATACGCTCATTATCTACAGGCTCAAACAAATTAAAGGGATTCGCATCGCTTAATGTGACGGGCACCCAAGACTACCGCTGCAGGCCAGCCCAGTCATCAGTGGCCAGGAACTCAATGTTGTATCCCTCGTTTGGAGAACCAGGCATTTAAAGTCTTGAATAAAAAAGGACTTAAGAACAATTTTTAGACACAGAAAGAAGAAGATTCAAACACTTGAAGGTGTGAAAAATGGGGAAGGATTGCTCTATTTTTATAGATGGCTAAGGGGCCTGCCGATCAGTAATCCCCTGACCATACCGATCAGAGCTTGCCTTTTCCTCTTCCCAAGGAAGCCCAGGAGTCTATGGCCTTGCCGATTATCACCCTTTAAGCCTTCCCATTGTCACCCCTCAAGCCTTCCTGTCGGCACCCCCTTTCTAATTTTGTACTAAAAATGCCAATAAATTCCAGAGAAATCCAAAAATTTCCTGGTAAATTCTCAAAAATCCCTAGAAAAATGTGGAACATCATGTTCCCTAAGAAAACCATTTCGGGGACACTAATCCCCTTAAAAACTCTCAAAATACCCAGTAAGATTAATCTTATAATCCTATCCTCAGCATACTACATAGCAGAACCAATGATGCTCCTGCATCAAGGTCTACTACAATTCCCCAACTAAAATCCCAAAAGATAAACATACCTTAGTGGAGTTTCAAGATGACCCAATCCCCAAATTGAACCCCAGGTGCCCCTGCACCTCCAAAATAAATTTCCCCATGAGAAATATTCCCCACACTATAACTTTAGGTCCGCAGAATTAACCTCGTCCCTTGGAATCATTCTTCACAACTCAAGCTCCTTTGAATTGACTTAGGTCCGTAGAATTGGTCATAATTACTCAAGGTTTATAGAATTAACCTTGGCCCGTAGAATTGGTCGTCATAACTTTAGGTCCTCACCTGACCCTCATAATTGGTCGTCACAACTTTAGGTCCTTAGAATTGACCTCGATTCTCAAAATTGGTCATCATAACTTAGGGTCCTCATAATTGACCTGGCCCCACAGAATCGATCCTCATAACTCAAGGTCCTTAGAATTGACCTTAGCCCTTAGAATTGGTCATCCCTAGAACCAATTTAGGTCCTCAAAATTGACCTCGACCCTGAAAATCGATCACTACAACTTAAGGTCCTTAGAATTGACCTCGGCTCTCAGAATCGGTCTTCACAATTTAAGGTCCTTAGAATTAACCATGTCCCTCATAATTGGTCGTCATAACTTTAGGTCCTCAAAATTAACCTTAGTTCTAAAAATTGGTCGTCATAACTTAGGTTCATCAAAATTGACCTTGCTCCTCAAAACCCATCTTCACAACTCAAGGTCCTTAGAATCATTCATCCCCAGCACCACTTTAGGTCCTCAGAATTGATTTCGACCCTCAGAATAGGTCGCTACAACTTAAGGTCCTCACAATTGACCCCGAATCTCAGAATCTATTTTCACAATTCAAGGTCCTCAGAATTAACCTCGTCCCTCAAAATTGGTCGTCACAACTTAAGGTCCTTAGAATTGACCTCGACCCTCAGAATCAGTCACTACAAATTAAGGTCCTCAGAATTAATCTTGTCCCTCAGAATTGGTCTTCAGAACTCAAGGTCCTTAAATTTGACCTCAACCCTCAAAATTGATCATCACATCTCAAGGTCCTCGAAATTGGCCTCAACCCTCAGAATTGGTCGTTACAACATTAGATCCTTATAATTGACATTGGCCCGTAGAATTAGTTATCAAAACTCAAGGTCCTTAGAATTGTCCTCTACCTATTTAATTGGTCTTCCTAGTCCATTAAAACTAATCTTAACACATCTTCGACCCACTGAATCGGTTATCCTCATCTTTGTAGGTCCTCAAAACTGACCTCAACCCACTGAAGTAGTCATCCTCGTCTCCTTAATCCTCAGAATTGACCTGGACCCACCGAATTGATTATCCTTGTATTCATATATCCTCAGAATTAACCTTGACTCGCTGAATCAGTCATCCTTATCTCCTTAGGTCCTCAGAATTGACCTATATTCTGAAAATTGGTCGTCATAACTTAGGGTCCTCATATTTGACCTGGCCTCGCAGAATCGGTCACCATAACTCAAGGTCCTCAGAATTGACCTCAGCCCTTAGAATCGATCATCCTTAGCATCACTTTAGGTCCTCATAAATGACCCCTACTCATAGAATTTCACTATAACTTAAGGTCCTCAGAATTGACCTCGGATCTCAGAATTGGTCTTCAAAATTCAAGGTCCTCAGAATTAACCTTGTCCCTCAGAATTGGTCGTCACAACTTACGGTCCTTGGAATTGAACTCGACCCTCAAATTTGGTCGTTATAACTTAGGTTCCTCAGAATTGACCTCACCCCTCAAAATCAGTCTTCACAACTCAAGGTCCTCAGAATTGACCTTGACCCTCATAATCAGTCATCCCCAGCACCACTTTAGGTCCTCAGAATTGACTTCGACCTTCAAAATCAGTCTCTACAACTTAAGGTCCTCAGAATTGACCTCGGCTCTCAAAATTAGTTTTCAAAATTTAAGGTCCTCAGAATTAACCCCATCCCTCAGAATTGGTCATCACAACTTAAGGTCCTTAGAATTAACCACGACCCTCAGAATCGATCGCTACAACTTAAGGTCCTCAGAGTTGACCTTGGCCTTCAAAATTGCTCTTCATAACTCAAGGTCCTAAAAATTGACCTCAACTCTCAGCCTTTAGAATTGGTCATCACAAATCAAGGTCCTCGGAATTGGCCTCAACCCTCAGAATTGGTCGTTACAAATTTAGATCCTTATAATTGACATCGGCCCTCATAATTGGTTGTCACAACACAAGGTCCTTAAAATTGACCTCGAACCGCTTAATTGGTCTTCCTAGTCCATTAGAACAAATCTTAACACATGTTTGACCCACTGAATCGATCATCCTCGTCTCCTTAGGTCCTCATAATTGACCTCGACCTGCTGAATCGATCATCCTCATCTTTATATGTCCTCAAAGCTGACCTCAACTTGCTGAGTCGGTTATACTCATCTCCTAAGCTCCTTATAACTGACCTAGATCCTCTGAATCGATCAACCTCATACACTAGGTCCACAAAATTGACCTAAAATCCTTTTTCCTAATGACGTTATGGTGTCTATCATTCAACGACCTCCACTTGTTCCAATCTCTCCCGTCAAGGGGATCTCTCTAGACACCCATTACTAGGACCCCCAAGCACCTCCTTAGGTCCCTAGAACTCACTCATTTACAGGAAACCCTAAGTCATAATTCGAGTACCGATCTGGAGGCCACCAGGCTCTGTTGGGCTCATTAGACTCTAGACAACTTCCTCAACCAAGCAAAGGCTCAATAAATCTTTGAAGGGATTTGAATTTTCTTTCCAACGTCCCCCCCGTGCACGAATCATCCTTATGGTTCGGACGAACGATCCATTTTACTATCGAAAATCGATTTGGAGGCCACCTGACACTTTTGGGCCCCATTTGACTCTGGTAACTTTCTTGCCTAAGAAAAATCTCAATGAATCTTTCAAGGACTATGAATCCCCTTTCCAATAGTCTTTTCCGTGCACAAATCGACTTTATGATACAGACAAACGATCTATTTTACCCCAAAAACTGATCTAGAGGCCATTTGGCGCTCCCGGGCCTCGTTTGACCTCATTTACACTTCAGATTGAAAGAAGATGAATGAATCCTTTAAGTTTTAGAATAACCTTTCCAACGGTTTACACCGTGCATAAATCAGCCTTACGGTACGAACGAATGACCCATTTTACTTCGAAGGGTCATCGGGCACTTTCGAGCCCATTTGAACTTAGTTAACTCTTCAAACCGAATGAAGGTGAATGAAACCTTGAGGGTATCTGAATAACCTTTCCAACTGTCCATCCTGTTCACAAATCTGTCTTAAATTCGAACAAATGATCCATTTTTCTCTGAAATTTTCTTTTCTAGTGACCAATGGGATCTTTTGGGCCTTGTCTGACCTAGGTAAACTCCTAAACCCGAGAGTAACTCAATGAATTCTTAAAGGTCTCTGAATACCCTCTCCAATGGTCCACACCTTGTGTGATTCTGACTTACAATTCGCATTTTATGACCATTTTCCCAAACAATATGTCTCAAACTATCGAATGACACCCCCACGACCCTGCTTATCGGTAGTGTGATGGGGGTTCCATGCTGATAGGCATGTCTAGGACCCTGCCGATCGGCACCCCATTAGCCCTATAAATATATGCCATGACCTCTTTTAAAGGCACCCCTGAACATCCCTCTCAGCAATTTAGAGAATATTCTCTCGAATTCAGACTAGTTCCCCTCTTAAAAAGCCCATTTCCTATATTCCTTACATCCTTTTCACACTCCTTTTAGTAAATTGTCACTCATCTACTCATATCCTCATACCACCATTATCTCATCATGAAATCATTGCATCTACAATCAAGATCCACTTCAAGTCTTCATAAAGAGGTCCAATACTCCACCTTTGTCTTTAAATTCTCTTATTTCAACATTAGTCACTTTATAATCACTTTAGTGATTTATGTCATTACATCACACACCATAGTTTCAAACCTTTATTATTTGTATTTTCACATACTTTATTTTCATAAAAAAACCCAAAAACAAGAAAAAGAGGGTTTACTTGTAAATTCCAAACGGGGAATCCTCATCACATTTTCTTACACTAAGATACCTTTTTCTACGCACACACATATAAGAAAAGTCCCCATTTGGATTTATGGGTTAATCCCACCTTATATTGTCTTCGATCTATATAGTCTTTAATGCCTTCTAGGCTACATCGATGTAATACCCCGTATTTTTAATTAAGCTTAATTAGGATTAATTATCAACTAGTTTAAATTAATCCTGATTTAATTTTTATTCACAAATAAAGTATTATGTGAATAATGTGAATATTACTTAGTGAATTAAAAGTAATATATGACAATGACTTTACTTATGATTATCAATACAATTGTCGCTAAAGATGAATACATCAATTTTGGGACGCGCATGTGAGTCGTGTCGGGATTAAAAGTAAAAAATTTATATGACATCCAAATGGTCATTTTGACAATGCCAAAATGTCCAGAAGGGTTTTTATAGTCTAAAAAGTCTACTTGGGTATTTGATTTGGGTCTTGGGACACTTTAGAGCCCAATAGACACCCCGGAGGAGTATTCTAGTCATTTTATGTGGAAGGTGAACAATACCCATGAAAATATAACTGATTATTTATAGTCCAAGGTGTTTAGGATACATCTCCATTCCATAAAAAATATTAGAGTGAGAGACTTTGAGGAGAGTAAGAGGTTCCTTGGAAGAGAAGAGTCACCTCTAGGAAACCAAAGGACAAGGCCATCCACCACCACCAAGGCCGTCGAAATCTAGCTAGAAAAGAGGAACACCACCAATAACAATCATCATCAAAGGTTCAGACCTACATAGTAGAGGCAAGTGGATTAATCTTTACAATTTTAGCATGTATTATGTTCATGTTAGGATAGTTGTAGAATCCTACATTTTACATGATTTAAGGATAAAATTATGGTGTATATAATCAATCCTTTGGAATAGGAATTATGTGGAATCAATCTGTGATAGTCATATAGTAATAACCTACGGAATAGAAATCATATGATGAAGATAATATGGATTTATTAGTTTGTTTTGGGATGAAAATTATAACATTTTAGTTTTCTGGAAATGTTGGGAATTGATCTATTAATCCAATCTTCTTGAGGATTTAAGATTGTTTTATTAATGGAAACAATTTATATATTTTAACTTATCATGTAGGTTATAAGAAGTTTGGGACTTTAAAACATATGAATTGAGGATAAAAAATGATTAAACCCGTAGGCGAGTTTTGCAGAATCACCCATACCTGCTGGATCGATCGATCGACTCAAGAATGTCGATCGATCGATCAACCTCTTTCCTTAGATTGATAGACCCGTCTTGGAATTGTAGAAATTTATTTGTTGCAAGGATTGATTAAATGTTATCTTGTGTAATTCTTTTGTGATGATTAATTAGATATTTTGGGACTTAAGAGAGGTCAATAGGGTGATAGGTAGAACCCGAAAAAAATATTAAATTGTGGGATAAAGGAATGGGAATAATGGGTTAAAAATCGAACTAGTGAGTAACAAAGAATAAACCCAAATTGAAATAATTAAATTTGTAGGTTATGATGATATGGACCCGTAGAGTGAAGACTTATACCTACTAAAATTTTAAGAGAAATAATTAATATCTTTTGAGTGTGGAGAAAAGTTTTATAATAAAAAAGTCATAAACTAGAGATATGTAAGATATTTGAGAGATGAGTATAATACATGAGAGAATGGTTACGGGTTGAGAGTATACCCTATTGATATACATATAGTGGGGCAAATGGCTATATTATATTTTTGACTATGTGTATAACATACCTACATTACTTGCTATCATGGTGGAGGTTTCGCGTTGTGCACATTCTTATCTCGATTTGACCCATTTTGGAGGGATTTATATTCGTACATTGAGCATAGGAACTTGGTACGTTCTATCGTGATAAATGATAGTTTCAACGGTTGAATAGGAGCGTAGGTATGTGCATGACCCATTTAACTAGGGAATATGCTCGCCTCCGATATTTGTGTTATGTGATTTATGTTTCGGGAAAAATGTCGAACCAATTTCCCGTTATGCAGTGAATGATGCGTTAGGACATGATAGCAGAGTATGCTTGCACCCCAGCTGTGTCTGATAGGTGTCGTATTAGTATATATAATAGTGTGATATATATATATATATATATATATATATATATATATATATATATATACTATGATGTGATCTACTGTGCGAATTAGTAGATAAAAAGGAATATTAAAATATAAATTAGATTAAGTAAGCAAATACTTAATTTTAAATGCCTAGTTCATCATGGAGAGAAATGAATATATCTATTTAAATGAAATATGGCGAGGGAAATATGGGAAAAGAAGAATAGATAGGGTAACTATTCGCAAACCTTAATTAAGAAGTTAATAAGGTACGTTAGGCGTGCACACTAGATGAACGGTGAGATTCTAAAGTGAGAACCGAAAAAACTAAAAGAAATATAATACCGTATTAATTTGTAAATATTAAGCACTTGATATTTTTAAACATTTTACACTCAGGCTCTGACCCGTTTACTTGCATATTTCCTTCTCTACTATATCTATATTACCAGGTGCCCATCATCAGGGACGCTTGGCTTAGTGGATGGATATTTGACGTGTTCTGGAGATGCAACTTTGGATTAGACGTACTCAATCCATTCATTCCTACATTCTTAGTTATTGGTTCTTTTAGGGCATGTTGCCCAAGATTCTGTTATCCTATTCAGTTCTACCTATTGTATTGATTTTATTAATACGCTTTGTGCTATTTTGGATGGTGTGGTGACATTATATTAAACTGGAATGTTTAATTTCAGTCAATTTATACTCATGATTTTAATTCAGTGATGGTGTGGTATTTGATTCTTGTATTGTGTTGTAATAAAGTAAATAAAAATGAAAGGTTTTGGCACTTAACTTAACTAACTACCGGGTGTGTTAATAAACTAAATTATTTTTGACAGTGATGCTAAGAATGAACCAACTGGATATTCTGATTTAATTTATTAAAGGACTGATCACCCGGTATTTAATTAGGCTGGGTGTCACAATAGGAATCTTGGATAAGTCCCTAGACTCGAGTCCTCCCCTATGAACATTTGCCTCCTTATTCTTATCATAGATTCTTAATTTATATTTTATATGCTTGCTTGCTTGTGTCTTGTCCGATGTACGCATTCGTTCTTCTATAATGACTTATGAATAGACAAACACTAACATTATACTTTGAATTACTATTTTCTAAACACTCCTAAGGATGAACTCACTCCGTACTTTTCCATAATCTAAGTTGAGCGATTCGATTCTCCATTTATATTATGCACATAGCACACATTTTAAGGAGTTTAACATGAGAATATTAACACATGCCCATGAGAGATAGAAAGGCCGAGATGGGTGCCTAACACCTCCCCATTCCGTAACTTGGTCCCCAGACCCTTGAACTACTTGGTTTCGCAAGCATCAGTGTTGTCCTTGATGTCGTTCTCTCGAGGCGGCAACGTATCTTTTGCCTTTTTTTGTGAAAATAGGCTGAAGACTCTATCTCGACATATGACCCCAGAGTGACGACAGTCGAGGGCCCCCAAAACAGGTGCGATCCCGAGTGCACGTCGAAGGGGAAGGAAAAAGAGGGGGAACACTCCTCGGAGAAATCCAACCCCACATCGGGCTAAGCAAGTACATTCTATGTAAGTAAGGGTTAAAAGTCGAAATGTTAGTTTAATCACCTTAATTAACTTCTTTTAATTAAGAAAAATAAAATTATGATTTAAAGTCATTTTATTTTCTCGTTTAAAAATAATAACTTACTTACCTCCTAGTTATGTAATTAAATTCACATAATTAGTGCTCTTAGATTAGTATCTTACTATAGTTTAGGTCCCAACATGGGGAACTCCATTAATCGACTATACTAAGGTCCTAACACATGCAATTTTACCCTATATGGTCATCTTAACTTCACACAATTAAGCATGTTGACCAATATGTTTGCATATAATACACCAAACAAGTAAATTCTACGCAGATAAGGGTTACAAGTTGAAATCTCAGTTTAATCACCTTAATTAACTTCTTTTAATTAAGAAAATAAAATTATGCTTTAATATCATTCAATCTCGTCGTTTAAAAATACTAACTTACTTACCTCCCAGTTAAGTAATTAGATTCACATAATTAATGGTCTTACATTAGTATTTTACTATAGTCTAAGTTCCAACATATAGAACTCCATTAGTTGACTATACTAAGGTCATAACACCTCTAATTTTGCCCTATTTAGTCATCTTAACTTCACACAATCCATTACCTAGCAACCTTATCATTTTTAGTTGGTTTCCATGTCATTTATGAGTTAAATTGGCAGATCTAAAAGAGAAGAACCCTAGGTTAGAATTTCATCTGTAAAACCCACACAATATAATTAACTCACACTTATATGATTTAAGGTTTTACTTCAAATATATTTACCTAATTAACGTCTATTAATTAAGCTAATTTGTCGATCCAGAACTTTCCCCACTTAACTAACCTACCTAATGAGAGATTTACACAAACTAGATTTGTTAACATCATCCCCAATTCACGGTTTAAACCTAAGGAAAAATGGCAAGTCGATCAATTTTTAGCAAATTGATAGACATTTTAGCCCTATGCACTGTTAAGAAAATGAACATAAGATATAATCTAAAACTCCAAGAATTACGAAATGAGTGCCCACACACTTTTAACTCAATTTAACTAAGACCTTATTTTTTCCCGAAAGACAAGTTTATAGATACACTATACCAAAAATTGCCTCAAACTATTGGATTCTCTTTAGAAAATTTCAGGAGTGCGTGCTATTGAGAAAATAATCATAAGATATTCCTCATAACTCTAAACAATTACAAAACCAATGCCCACACATTGTTAACTCAATTGAACCATGAATTTCATTTGTCCAGAAAATCATATTCCCAGGTATACCACAATAAAAATGTCCTTAAAGTGACTGATTTCCTTCAGAAAAAGTCTGCACAATCTAAACCTCCGTTAATGACCCCTTAAGCTCCAAAATCATAAAAAAACTTAAAATAATCGTACGTAAGTTTGACAATATCAATCCTAAACTATAACTAAGGTATTTAACTTAATAGTACACATATTTTAGATATAATATCCAATTATTATCTCAGGAACCCTAATAGATAAATTGATTCCAATTCAACCCAATTACCAATTAATCCATGAAATTATCAAGGGGCTTTCTATCCTATAACATGAAATATCATAGCCATATCATTAATTTTGTAAAAACTATTCCTAATCACGAATAACCATCCAAATTCCATAATACATTAAGAACATGGACTTAATCTAATTACACCATTAACATGATTCTAACAATGGTTATAGAAATTGTCAAATTAAAATTATTTTATTATTAAATTAAGAATCCAATGAATAATAACATCATAATACAACTTCTATTATAATCTTATACTAAACAAACTTTCCTTGATTCAAGTATTTTGAATCCGTATGCCAATATTCCAATTCTTTCTCTTCTGTTTTTCATCTTTTTTCCTTGACTTTTGGGTTCCCTTCTAATAGTTTGTCTTCCTTCATTGACTTTAGAGATCCCTTCTCCTCTTAATATTCTCTTCTTACCTCTACAGTTCCCCCTTAATATGATTTATATAGTTTAGCCTATGCCTACTTATATTTTATAATATTCATCATGAAATTAAGCCTAGGGCCCATATGGACCTTGACTTAATAAGCCTAAAACTAATCCCAAATAGCCTAAAGTCTAGCTCAAGCCATATATTAACCGATGGGGAATAAAATCCAACATTTTAATGTCTAAACGGACCTTCTACCCATCCCAAAAGTCCTCTACAAATAATAAAATTGATTATTTACTTTAAATAATTATCAATGTCTTAACATATTTTCAATCTAAAGTGAATTCCAAATAATATACATAAATTAGTGACATAATTGGTCCCTGCAAGTAAATATAAATTAACATAAACTAAATACAAAGAATTTTATTCACTTAAAATTATGGGGTATTACATTCTTCCCCCCCCTAAAATAAGAAATTTTGTCCTCGAAATTCAAATTTTCTTGTATTCCTACTCGAAAGTCAAAGAATATCTCGCCGCTCGATGCATTATATCTCCACACAAGTAATGTCTACCGTATTAAACCAAATGTCCTAGAACCAAAATGTCTCTCACTACCGAAACTTACTATGCTTCGTATATGGGATGTCTTGTAAACGACATCCAAATAAGGAACCCTCCCAATACACTATTGCCTAGTCCAGTCGGTTATCGAGATTCATTGGCCCAAGACCACACACGAAGCAATGCTATAACCTCACAAATATCTACTAGTGACAATTCCAACAAAAGGATCATACCTTCCAAATGTGTTTCCCAACCCCTTATGTTAATCAATCCAATAATGAAAAAAACATCATAATTTTCTCAAACATCCGGTAGGACACACTCTACCCAACTTTATGGCCAATACAATTCTTAACCACTCCTAAACCTCTAAACATCTAACCATTCCAATAAGGGTATAATATAATTGGTTTCCCTGACAATGTCACTATGACAACACCATATGTGACCTTACATAACATCATGTAACCGAGGTCGTCACTAGCCATAAAATTCTCAAAATAATTGCAAATTTTACAACACAAATTCTTATCATCAATCATATCGTTATATACGATGATAAATTAATCATCGCTAATCATCCCACATAGTTATCCAACAAAGTATGTCATCAATAGTGTATAACCCATATATGTACTCCGAACTCAAAAATGGCCTCCAATAGGCATACCATGTCGTAAGTCAAATCATTTTCATCATCACATTCACCATAAAAATCCAAAATAGGCCATTGCCACCATCTAAGAATAATGAACAGAATGCATAAGGCATTTAAGGAACCCATTAACCATCCGACCCTCAATCGAAGCATAGTATTTCTTTGAGCCTCTTGGAACTTATTTGTTCCTAAACATTATTCATAACTAATGCATCCACAAATACACGCCTATAATGCAGAGGAAATTTCATCCTCATGCAAAATCTCTAATTGTGTCGTCTCAACTCGAACCAATAGGAAAGTAAATACTATCCTCTCCAATTTCCACTCACTCAGGTGTACTGCTATTTATTTCTAACTAGCTTCTAATTCATTTTTCGTAACCACATGGTGAATCTACTCCTAGATCCGAACATTACCACATTATCATCGTCCTAATCACGAATGGGTAAACAACAGAACTGTGCTTTGTTCAAATTTGAGCACAACACTAATTCCACTATCTAATTGAAATTAATCCACACATAAATTTATCATCAAAATCCTTACATTTTCCTAAAACGCAACAATTCATTTCCCTCTTTCCTAGGTGCATAGACGTTCATCAGGTTATTCTAGAAGTTAAAATTTCCATCACAATCCATATTTTTGTAAACAAAACCCAAAACTCCAATAGGTTCCTTGAAAACTCGAATTCTTTATTATCTCCAAAAATGGACTCAACGTGAAACAAATTCAATAATTTGTGCCTACAAAAGTCTCTAAATTAAAGACTTTACACCCAAACTCGATAATTTTCCATAATCGTCCTCATAGCAGTGGCGAATCCCTTTGTATAACCACTAGTTCTATTGTAGGAGGGTAGTAAGACTGGGGTCTGGTAAGATACTGAATCGAGTGAGGCATGAACCACTCCAATGGACGCTGCCTTCAAGGTTCTTAAGAACTTTTGGAGCAACTTCTGGTAAAACCTTCTCCTTTTGGTAAAAATGGAACTCAAGTTGGAACTCCCTCCCTGCAAGAAGATGAACTTCACAACAATAATGGTAACTTTTCTTAAAAGAAACTCCTGAGAGTAATGGCTGTCAGTGGAGAGTGAAAGAAAAAGGCACTTAGCACTTAGAGAGAACAGGGAGAGAATACTAGGAGGTTCTGGTATGATTTTAACAAGGTAACGGTGCAACTTGAGTTATTCTCTATCTCCCTCTTTGACCTTGCCTAGGGATCCTATTTATACTTGGGTATTAGGGTTGAGTTGATAATTTTGGGCACCAAAATTTGGAGGGATGGTGAGGGACATGGTCTGAAATGTACCATTTGTCCCTACCTGTATGTAGCCGTCTGTCCCCTCAGACAGGTTCCACCTGGTGCAAACCAAAGTAAAAAAGAAAATATGTCGGCACTTAAAGACAAAATATCTGATTTGGTAAGTATTGTTTAAAACGGTAACTTGTGGTGCAAACTTTGTGAACTTTAGAGGGGAGGCCTCAAGGACCACCTCCTCTAAAATCATTTCTATTTTTTTGGGGGGGTCTTGAGGACCCACTTCTCTAAAATCATTTTTATAATATAAAATCAATTCTGTTGAGTAACCTCTTAGTTGCTAATTCTAGTTATGACTGAGTGTGCTGTGTAAGGGCTTGAGTGACTCCTAGGGTCTTTCTCCTAATATTCTTTGAATCCTAAAATGTTGAGTGGTTGAGCTTGCTCAACAAACCTTATTCCTCAACCGCCAATCCAAAACTCCCAAGAGATCCCAACTGGCCTATTTGAGCCCTGCTTGCTCAACTAAGCTACCTGTACAAGAAAATAAATATTAGTATTTGTATTCTTTAAAAGAATAATCTTTCGTGATGAGGGGTTTCTCCTGGAATCCCCTTCCTCATCCTAGCCCATTTTTTGGAAGTTGGGGGACCTTGAGGGTTCCGCGTTCAATATTTTCTGAAAACTGAGGGGGAGATCGTTGAGGCTTCCTCACTCAATATTTTTTGGAGGCTAAGGGACCTTGAGGGTTTCACATCCCATATTTCTAGAAGCTAAGGGACCTTGAAGGTTCTGTGTCCCACATTTTTTGGAAGCTGAGGGACCATGTGGTTTCACGTCCCATATTTTCTCAAAGCTGAGAGGCCTTGAGGGTTCTGCGTCCCATATTTTCTGGAAGCTGAGGGGGAGAACCTTTAGGGATTTGCGTCCCCCATTTTCTCGAAGCTGAGGGACCTTGAGAGTTTTGCGTCCCGTATTTTTTGGAAGCTTAGGGTGAGGACCTTGACTACTCCTCGTAACAACATTAACTGGAAGCTGAGGGGGAGGACCTTGGCTACTCTTTATCCTAACATTTTCTGGAAGCTGAGGAGGAGGACCTTGATTACTCCTCGCCCCAACATTTTCTGATAGTTGAGGGGGAGGACCTTGACTGATCCTTGCCCCAACATTTTTTGGCAGTTGATGGGGAGGACCTTGACTGCTCCTCGCCCCAACATTTTCTATAAGTTGAGGAGTAGAACCTTGACTGATCCTCTACCTAACATTATTTGGAAGTTGAGGTGGAGGACGTTGACTGCTCCTCGCCCCAACATTTTCTAGAAGTTGAGGGGGAGGACCTTGACTGCTCCTCGCCCCAATATTTTCTGGCAGTTGAGGGGGAGGACCTTGACTGCTCCTCGCCCTAACATCTTCTGGCAGTTGAGGAGGAGGGCCTTAACTGCTCCTCACCCCAACATTTTCTAGAAGTTGAGGGGGAGGACCTTGACTGCTCCTCGCCCCAATATTTTTTAGCAGTTGAGGGGGAGGATCTTCACTACTCCTCGCCCCAATATTTTTTGGCAGTTGAGGGGGGAGGGCCTTGAGGGTCACTCACGTCAATATCTATATTGTGTAGGCTTGAAACATCCTTTTATATTAGCCCCTCGTGCAAAGTTTTTTATGTTGGGTGGACCAAAAGGCTTTGTACGTCTTTTTCTGCAGATTTCTATCTCGTTTAGAGGGGTTGCTCGCGGTGAGACCCTCGTCCTTGGCCTTTTTCTGTGGCCTTTTATCTTGGGTAGAGGGGTTTCTCATAATGAGCCCCTCGTCCTTGGCCTTTTTCTGTGGCCTTATATCTTGGGAGGGGTTGCTCGCGGTGAGCTCCTTATCCTTGGCCTTTTTCTGTGGTCTTCTATCTTGGGTAGAGGCATTGCTTACATCCTTGGCCTTTTTTTGTGGCCTCATTCTTGGGTAGGGGGTTGCTCATTATGAGTCACCTCGTCCAGGTCTTTCACCCCATCATAGGTCCACTCAAGGTGGACCCCCTTGCTCTAAATAGTTTCTTGCTAACTTGGGTAGTAGGATCCCCTCTAGGTGGGCTCACTCTCCCTTGGCTATTTTAGAATAGCAAATGGACACCCCTCTACTTTAGTCCCCTCATACGAATTACTTTGTGTTGGGTAGACCAAAGGGTTTTGTATGAAATGATCACTTCATCTTGGAATATGAAAGTTTCAAGCCATCACATCATTATACTGTTCGATTTGGAGTGACTGAGGGGTCCCTAATGGTGGACTTCCTCATCCTTAGTCATTCTCCTTTCTGCATTGCTTTTGGGTAGGGGGCACTCGAGGTGAGTCCCCTCGCCCTAACTCATTTTACCTTATTTCTATTTTATGCAGTGTGTGTGTGTGTAGGGGGTAGACCCTCTAATTTACATGTTTGTCTTTGGAAAATGGATCACTTATCTTGGACTCCCTCGCCCTAGGTTCTCCTCTTTGTATTTTATTTTGTCAAAAGGGTCACTCGAAGTGAACTCCCTTACCATAAAATGTTCGTTCCTTCGATCGTAGCTGAGGGTCCACTCATGGTGGACCCCCTCACCACCAGCTATTTTATAACATTGCTCTTGGTCGATGGGCCACTCGTGGTGGACCTCACCATAAACTATCTTTTATTTTAATCTTAGCTGAGGGGGTCACTTATGGTGGAAAACCTCATCCTCAAACTGTTACTTCTATTGGTATTGGAAGAGGGGCCACTCGAAGTGGACTACCTTAACCAAATCGTACCTTTACTATGGTATTGGTAGAGGGGTCCCTCGTAGTGGACTCCCTTGCTATCATTCACTCCTTTGGAGGTGGTGTTGGCAGAGGGGTCCTTTATAGTGGACACCTTTACCATGAATTACTTTTGTTGTGACTCAGTACCCCTCTACAATAGTCCCCTCGTGCAAAGTCTTTTATGCTGGGCAGACCAAAAGGCTTTGTATGCCATCAATAGTTTCTTCAATATCGATGGACCCTAGACCAAAAGTACACTGAGGCTATCTTTGCATCTGTGTTGCATTAATGTATGTTAACTGTAACCTACTCTATTTATTGTGAGCATTTTGTCAATTAGAACTGCCCCATATTATGCGGGGTACTTACATGAGATATGAGCAAATTATCATTTCTGAATCTACCCCTCTAACTGTGGGGTGCTTGCATACGAGGTGAGCAAGTTATTATTTCTGAAGTTGCCCCACTAACTGTGAGGGTACTAGTATGTGAGCTGAGCAAGTTATTATTTCTGAAGCTGCCCCTCTAACCATGGGGGTACGTGCATATAACTGAGCAAGTTAAAATTTTGAAGCTTCCCCTCTAACTGTGGGGTACTTGCATATAACTGCGAGTGTTAAAATTTTGAAACTGCCCCTCTAACTATGGGGACTTGCATATGAGCTGAGCAAGTTATTGTTTCTGAAGATACCCCTCTAATCGCGGGGTACTTGCATATGATCTGAGCATGCCTTTGTTTTTGATGCTGCCCCTCTAACTACGGGGTACTTGCATATGATCTGAGCAGTTTATTGTTTTTGAAGCTTCCCCTGTAACAACGGGATACTTGCATATGGGCTCGACAAGATAAATTTTTTTAAAATTACCCATCTAACTATGGAGTACTTGCTTATAACTGAGCAAGTTAAAATTTTGAAATTGACCCTCTAACTGTGGGGTACTTGCATTTAGGCTGTGAGTGCTCCTGTGCCCTTGGAGCCTAAGGTACTAAACTCTCGTAACTTTTATTTATGCTTGTCAGTTGCTCAATACTGTGAGCGCTCCTATATCCTTGGAGCCGTAGGTACTAAACTATTGTACCTTTTATTTATACTTAGCACTTGCTCGACTACTCAACCTATTTCTTTGTTCTCAGGTTGATATTATGAGCGCTTCGGTTCCCTTGGAGCCTTAGGTACTAAACTGTCATACCTTATATTTATATGTAGAAGCTTCTCAATACTATGAGCGCTCCTATATCCTTGGAGCCCGAGGTACAAAACTGTCGTACCTTTTATTTATACTTGGCACTTACTCAATACACTGAGCGCTTCGGTGCCCTTGGAGCCTTAGGTAGTAAACTGTCGCACCTTATATTCATACTTGGCACTTTCTCAATATTATGAGGGCTTCTATGCCCTTCGAGCCTGAGGTACTAAATTGTCATACCTTATATTTATACTTGGCACTTGATCAATACCGTGAACGCTTCTATGCCCTTGGATCCTGAGGTATTTAACTGTCGTACCTTATATTTATATTTGGAACTTTCTCAATACTGTGAGCTCTGCGGTCCCCTTGGAGCCTTAGGTACTAAACTGTCGCACCTTATATTTGTACTTGACACTTGCTAAATATTGTGAGCGCTCCTATGCCCTTGGATCCTGAGGTACTAAACTGCCATAACTTATATTTGTACTTGGCACTTGCTCAATACTGTGAGCGCTCCTATGCCCTTGGAACCTGAGGTACTAAACTATCGTACCATATATTTATACTTTGAACTTGCTCAATACTGTGAGCGTTCTGGATCCCTTGGAGCCTTAGGTACTAAACTGTCGTACCTTATATTTATACTTGGCACTGGCTCAAGACTGTGAGCGCTCTGGTTCCCTTGAAGCCTTAGGTACTAAAACTATCGTACCTTATATTTATACTTGGCACTTTCTCAATACTGTGAGCGCTCTTGTCCTCTTGGAGCCTTAGGTACTTAAACTAACGTACCTTTTTATATATTTTAATTTATACTTTTGAAAATACTTTTTGTGTTCTCACACCTATTGTCCTATTTTATTTGGTGGAGAAATAATAAAAAGTTAAAATGCACTAGGAGGCACCATGGCCTATATAAGATAACTTTACATTTTATAAGCATTAAACTTTGCTAAGAAGGTATAGTTGATACCTCATACGTTAATGGAAACGTCTGGCGGGTTAGATTTGGGGATGAGGACCCCTGTGGATTCCTCTCCGCTGCTTGAGATGAGGATGGGTCCTCACACAGAGGCCCCTTGTCATGATCTGATTTCATCAGAGGTTCCTCATTGGAAGTTCTGTCAGCCCTGGGTTCCTCGACCGCAAGCTTAAACGTGAGGAGTTCACCGCTGCTTGATATGGGGGAGGGTTCCTCATATAGAGACCCCTCGTCTCGATGTTATTTCATCAGAGGTTCATTATTATAAGTTCTGTCAGCTCTAGGTTCCTCGACTACGATTTTGAATGCAAGGATTTCATCGCTGCTTGAGATGTGGGGTTCCTCGCACAAAGGCCCCTTGTCTGGATTTGATTTCATCGGAGGTTCCTCATCAGAGGCCTTTATGATCGGGGGTTCCTCAATCGTTAGTGTAGAACTAAGGGGTTATTTATTGGAATTTTTCATAGCCTCGGGTCCCTCGTTTGAGGCTTTGCATTTGAGGGGTATATCTTCTGTTATTTTGACCATGAGGTGTTCCTCGCCTCCTATCGCGACCACGAGGGGTTCCTCAATCACCAAGGGTTCCTTGCCTAGCACTTCAGGTTCCTCATTTTTTAGGCTGGCTGAAAAGAGTTCCTCACAACCACCATTAGTGGAGGTGGGTTCCTCATCTAAAGCGCTTTTGGAGGAGGGTTCCTAATTTTTGAGGCTTGTTGGAAAGAGTTCCTCGTAAGAGGATTTGGTGACGACGGGTTCCTCGACCACCAGTTTGATTTTGAGGGGTTTCTCATTGAAAGTTTTCACAGCCTCGAGTCCCCAGTCCGAGGATTTTCATTTGAGGGCTATCTCATCTGTCACCTTGACTTTGAGGGGTCCCTCAGACCCAGTAGGAACAAGAGAGGGTTCCTCGCTTCTTGCTGATAAGGAAGTTTAGTCATTTTTGAGGTTTGCTAAAAAAGGTTCCTCACGACCACCATTAGTCGAGGGGGATTCCTCGACCCCAAAGGGGTCCTCGCTTACTGTTGCAACATCTGAGGGTTCCTCGACTACCATTCTGATATTAGCTAGGGACTTTGGCCTCTTTATTACTAGGGATTCCTCGACCACTGGTTTGAATCTGAGGATTTTTACCGCCCCGGGTCCCTAACACTTAAGGGGTATCTCGCCTGTCACCTTGACATTGGGGGGTCCCTCCCACCCTGTAGGAACGATCGAGGGTTCCTCCCTTCTTGCTGATATGGAGGGTTCCTCATTTTTTAGGCTTACTAAAAAAGGTTCCTCGCAACCACCATTAGCCGAGGGGGGTTCCTCGACCTCACCTACTGTTGCAACATCTGAGGGTTCCTCGACCTCGCCTACTGTTGCAACATCTGAGGGTTCCCCACCTACCATTCTGATCTTTATCGATGTGCCCCCCTTTTTTCTGTCTTACTTATACTGTACAAGTTCTCTCTTAGGTTTTCCCCTTTACCGACGAACTTGATAAACTTTGGTGGAATATACCCCTCTGGGTATGTATTCTCATTCACCTCTTGTGGGTAGGGGTCTTGTAACTCCTCATACAAATAAGGACCCTCCCTCTGAGAAGAGGAAAGAAACTTCTTGACCTCCTCCATAATAACAACTTTGGAGGATCATTCCTCCAAACTCATGTCCTTGACTGCTGGTGAGATTGATGGTGCCATAACTTGCCCCGACACCACTTTTTGTGGTGGCGCTTCTACCGGTATTGCAACTGGGGTGGCTGCCCCTCCAGAGGGGGCAACTACTAGTGCTACACAACCTTGACCCAAATTTGATAGGTATACATTGTTTTGCTTTAAGAAGTAAAGAAAAAATGCTCAAAAGACTCATACCAGTCATCGGAGTAGCTACCGTGAGCTGGTCTGCCCTCCCTGAGTAGAAGGTGTCCTTGCTCTGATCACCACCACATACTTCTGAGTCGTATGGTCACTTTGAGTCCCATTATTAGGTGGAATGTTATAAAAAACTAGCTTCTTAGAAATTTTCAAACCTTCTTTGTACATGAAAGTGAGGATACCTCCTAGCGGAGTCGCCAAATGTAGGAGGGTAGTGAGACTGGGGTCTAGTAAAATACTGAATCGGGTGAGGCATGACCCACTCCAATGGATGTTGCCTTCAAGGTTCTCAAGAACTTCTGGAGAAGCTTCTGGTAAAACCTTCTCCTTTTTATAAAATGGAACTCAAGCTGGAACTCCCTCCCTGCAAGAAGATGAACTTCATAACAATAATGGTAAATTTTCTCAATCGAAACTCCTGAGAGTGATGGTTGTCAGTGGGGAGTGAATGAACAAGGCACTTAGCACTTAGAGAGAGAGCAGGGAGAGAATACTAGGAGCTTCTAGTGTGATTTTGGTAGGGTAACGGTGCAACTTGAGTTATTCTCTATCTCCCTCTTTAACCTTGCCCCGGGGTCCTATTTATACTCGGGCACTAGGACTGAGTTAGAAATTTTGGGCACCAAAACTGAGAGGGTTGGTGAGAGACAAAGTCTAAAATGTACCATTTCCCCTTACCTGTGTGCCGCTGCCTGTCCCCTCCGATAGGTGCCACTTGGTGCAAACCAAAGTAAAAAAGCAAATATGTCGGCGCTTGAAGACAAAATATCTGATTTGGTAAGTATCGTTTAAAACGGTAACTTGTGGTATAAACTTTGTGAACTTGAGTGGGGAGGCCTCAAGGACCAACTCCTCTAAAATCATTTCTATTTGGGGGGGGGGGGGGGGGGAGTGATATGCCCAAGTGTAACCTCGGCCCAGGGACACCTACCTCGGCCGAGATGATGGCCGAGATATTGATCGACCCTATGTAAGCCAGGGGCCCACGATATCATCCCTCGGCCAGACCAACCTCGGCCCAGGCCGGCCACTACCCTATGTAGGCCAGGAGCCCTGATCACCTTCAACATGGAACCAGTCATACCTCGGCTTGGGCCCAGATGACGAGAAGCATTAGTAATCATCAGCATGCTGTCCAACCTCGGCTCGGGCCGACCCCATCATATGTCTCGGCTGAGATCAGGCCGAGACTCCTTATGACACATCTCGGATTGAACGGACACCAAGCCTTTACATCTCGGCCTCTCCCAGGCCGAGGTCATTCACCAATATGACTGCCGAGCATCTGTTGACATTTGGATAAGGACACCTGGGCACAAATCAATTGTAACAAGATTATTCTCCACACATGGGGAGAATATTTCATCATCATTCCTTACATGTGACAGTGACAGATGGCACTCCCACATTGGTGAGGATATCACACTCATGCTCATTGCATGCATGGGGGGTACAATACACCCCCTTGGTACTATATATAGGGGTCATCCCCTACCTTGCAAAAGGATCCCAGTTATTAAACCCTAGCTGAAACTCTGTCTAAATATACAGTAGAGAGAGAGCTTGAGAGAATTGTATCCATGGCCATTAGTGCCTTCATTCAATGATATTACTCACACACTCACAGTGGACGTAGGCCAGATTGGCTGAACCACTTAAATTCCGGTGTTGATTCCTCACATCCTCACCTCCTTCTCTTATCTCTTTATATAACTGTGCTGCCATTATTAATCATATACTGAGCTTGGAAACACCTTACCTGGTGGTGCTGATTCTTAGCATCATCATTTTGGCGCCGTCTGTGGGAAGTCGAGAAGCTATCTCTTCCTCTTTTTCTGCTTAACCTCATCGGAGACTCTGGTGGTGAACCAGGAACCACCCCTTGCATGGAGCTGTTTCACCATTGAAAGAGGTCCTTTAAGGTATTAAGCTCACTTGCTGCACAAGCTCTTTATTGTTAACACATGGCACCAGATTACCACCGCCTCTTCCGCCGCCCGGAGGTGGAGGGGCTAGCTCCAGTCAGGCTCCTCCCCAGTCCGAAATGGCGGAGGTAGCAGCAGCCTTGAAATCTTTAGCTGCAACACAACAGGCCATGAAGGAGCAATTTGCCCAGCTCAGCCAAACCATGATGATGAGGCCACCTGGAGTCTCACCGAACATGATAACTCCGACGGCAGTTCAGCCTCATCCCGACGCCAGGGGACCACCCCAGGCACCCATGAAGGACCAGCCTTCACCTCAGCGGAGGAGGGACGTTGCTGACCCTAGGCGCTTGCGCCTAGGGAGGCAGGGAAACCCTTGCCCAGAGGACAGGTATGATGACCTAGAAGCTGAAGAGGCCCCTGAAGACTGCTAGGAGCCATATGAGGTGTCAGATAACACCGTACAACCTCTTAGGCAGAGTCAAGGATGTGTTGGCCGAAGAATAGACGAGGCCCAATAAAGAGGGTCGGCCTTTGATAGGTTGAGCCGAGGGTCGGCCTTCGAGAGGCTAGGCCCGGTGAACGACCTAAGACAGAGGTTATCAAGGTCGAGGAGCGCAACAGTCTCTCAGAGAGAGGGTAGGCAAGGTCGGCCAGACCAAGGAAGACCCTGTAGAGGAAGAGCCAGGGAACAGGAAGAGGTCAACAGTCAACGTGTTGTGGCTGGGGAACCCTCTGTCCATCACAGGGAGGTGGCAGGGGATAACCTCGGCCAAGATGAAGAAAGAAGACCCTGGAATGACTCTATCTAACGCCTAGAGGAGAAGATAGGAGACCTCATTAAGAGCAGGGACCCATTACAGAGGGGTTACTCAGAGGGATCCCCATTTGTGGCTAAGATAGTGGGGTTCCCAACCCCAGCCAAGTTCAAGCTTCCTACAGTGACTCCTAAGTATGATGGCAACACTAACCCTGTGCACCATATTGAGATGTATCAGTCGGCGGCAGACATTTACTCGATACCTGATGAGATGAAGTGCAGGGCCTTCTCAGGGACCTTGACAGGAGTAGCTCATAGTTGGTTCACCTCCCTTCCGAAGAGCTCGATTGAGAACTTCAAAGGATTGGCTGAGCGGTTCATCCACAACTTCTGCTTTGGGGTAAGACCTCAAAAGAAGACCACCCACCTGCTGTATGTCAAACAGGCTAAGGGTGAAAGCCTAAGAGACTACATAGAAAGATTCAACAAAGATAAATTGGAGGTGGAAGACTATGAAGAGAGCATAGCCATGACCACCCTGATAGGAGGCCTCTAGAAGGGGAAGTTATTGTGGAAGCTGGCGGAAGACCCCCCAGGTCTATGGCAGAGCTGCTGTCCACCGCAGGGAAGGTAATGAATGCGGAAGAGGCAATGGCGGCCAAGTATGAGGAGGAAAACCGCGGTAGCACAGGAAAGTCCCAGGGTAAGAAAGAGGGGAAGAAGAGGTCAGGAGATGACAAGTTTGCTCATTACACTCCTCTGACTGTGAGCTGTGAGCACATACTCAATGAGATTAAGACTGACCGGTCTCTGAGGTGTCCTGAGAAACTGAAGGCCCTGCCACATAAGAGGAACAAAAACCTATGGTGTGAGTTCCATCAGGATCACGACCATGTCACAGATAGATGCTTCGCTCTAAAGGATGAGATTAAGAAGATGCTGAAGTCTGGAAAGATGAGGAAGTATGTGGATGGCAAGGCTCTGAAGGGTGGAAGAGAGGACCCTAAGAAGAGAAGGAATGATAGATGCCGTGGCGATGTCCCGACCAGAAGGGACAATGACTCAGAGGGCGATGATGAAGACGACCCGGATCTTCCGCCAAAGGATGACAACACCCCGGTGAAGAGGGTCGACATGATCTCCTTTGGTGTTAGCACCATATGTGGGGGATTCGCAGGAGGTGACTCTGAGGTAGCCGATAGGAAGGCCCATGTAGCAGAGGCCAGGTCAGTGGCCAAGACCGAGGTTGTGAATCTAACATCTTCTGACGCAGTGCAGAAGAGGAAGAAGGTAGACATGGACACCCTCATAGTGGGGTTCTACAGACTCGACTTAAAGGGCATCTTAGCCCCCCATGATGACCCTTTGGTCATAAAAACAAGGGTGCATGGGTGCGAGGTAGGGAGAATCCTCATAGATGGGGGAAGCTCAGCAGATGTGATGTTCTGGCCTTGTTTCAAGAGCCTGGGTCTTAGCAGGGCGAGGCTGGTGCCCTACCATCATCCATTGATAGGTTTCAGTGGTGAAAAGGTGCACCCCTTAGGCATGTATGAAATGGATGTACAGATGGGGGATGAGTGGACTAAGAGGTTGACCAAGAAGATCAACTTTTTGTTATGGACGAAAATGTCTTCTCGGCCTAAAACCTCATCATCGGAAGAGTGGCCCTCAAAGAGTTTGAAGCCGTGCCATCGACGGTCCATCAGATGCTAAAATTCATGACTCCTTATGGAGTAGGGGAAGTGCAAGGGGATCAGACCACGATGCGAGAGTGTTACTTCAACTCGGCCGAAGAGAGAGAGGCCTATAAGAGAGCAACCACCACTTACAACATTGACACTCTTGACCCGAGAGATGAAACAAAATTGAAGAAGGGCGAGGCCACGGAAGAGGTTGAATCCATCGTCCTCAATGAGGACGAGCCAGAAAAAACCGTCCAAGTCGGCAAAGCCTTAGAGCCAAGGATCAAGGAAGAGCTGATAAACTTCCTCAGGAGGAGGCAGAGTGTCTTCGCATGGAGTCACGCAGATATGCCTGGTATCGACCCTGAGATCATGACCCACAAGCTCAACGTGGACAGAGATGCCAGGCCTATCAAACAGAGGCGAAGAGTCTACTCCAGGGAGAAGTATGAGGTCATCCGGGAAGAGGTGAAAAAGTTGGAAGAGGCCGAGTTCATAAGAGAGGTTACCTATCCGGAGTGGCTCTCAAATGCAATCATTGTGCCAAAGTCCAATGGAAAGTGGCGAATGTGTGTATATTTCACAGACCTAAACAAGTCTTGCCCGAAGGACAGCTATCCCTTACCTAGGATAGACCAGATGGTGGATGCAACGGCAGGGCACGAGCTCCTGAGTTTCATGGATGCTTATTCAGGTTATAACCAAATCTTCATGGATGCCGAAGACTCTGAGAAGACAGCCTTCATTACTGACAAGGGGACGTACTGTTACAAGGTGATGTCCTTTGGTCTGAAAATGCGGGGGCAACGTATCAATGTCTTGTCAATAAGATGTTTGAGGAGCAGATAGGTAAGACCATGGAGGTGTATGTGGACGATATGCTAACGAAGAGCCTGAAAGCGTGTACTCATGTAGCAGACCTTGAGAAGACCTTTGATGTCATGGACTCGTACAGGATGAAGCTCAAATCAGCGAAGTGTGTCTTCGGGGTAGGAGCCGGGAAGTTCTTGGGGTTCATCGTTAATCAGAGGGGGATTGAAGCAAACCCTGAGAAAATCAAATCCTTGCTCGACATGAAGACTCCTAGGAGTATCAAGGATGTCCAGAGACTCAAGGGAAGAGTGGCAGCCCTTAACAGGTTTGTTTCTAGAGCAACGGACAAGTGTCTTCCGTTCTTTAAAGTTCTGAGAAAGGCCTTCCAGTGGGACGAAGAGTGTGAAAAATCCTTTGACCAACTCAAGTCCTACTTGGGGTCTCCCTTGTTGCTGTCTCGACCCATCACGGGGGAGAGGTTGTTTGTGTATCTAGAAGTCTCTGAGTCAGCCATCAGCGCAGCCATCGTACGGGAAGAGGAAGGAATCCAGAGGCCTGTGTACTTCAATAGTAAGGCCCTTCAAGGGTCTGAACAAAACTATCCCCGGATGAAGAAGTTGGCCTATGCCCTGATACATGCCTCAAGGAAGATGAAACCTTACTTCCAAGCTCATTCCATGGTAGTCCTCACTGACTCCCCACTAAGGAAGGTTCTGCACAAGCCTGAGAAGTCCGAAAGATTGATGACCTGGGCCATCGAGCTAGGAGAATATGATCTTACCTACCAGCCTAGGACAGCCATCAAGTGGCAGGCCCTCTCAGACTTCGTCGCAGAGTTCACTTGGGAAGAGGCCGAGACAGAGAAACGTTCAGATGACGGCGAAGAGACAAATTGTAGTGTCTTCCGAGATTCGGAAGAGACTACACCAAACGTCTTTCGAGGCCGAGAAGAGGTTATCCAAGGCAAAACCCGGAGCAGAGTCGAAGAGAACGAAGAGGATCGATACCTCTTCAAGAAGGGGGTTATGAGAGAAGGGGTCTTCTCATCAGATGCAGACGTATGGAGCCTCTTCGTTGATGGCTCTTCCTGTAACAGTGGAAGCGGCGCGGGGCTAATACTCTCGGCTCCAGATGGTGCCAACATTGAGTATGCCTTGAGATTCAACTTCCAGGCCTCCAACAACGAGTCTGAGTATGAGGCCATGATAACAGGTCTCTTATTGGTAATAACTCTTCGAGTAAAATGACTCCTACTCCATAGCAACTCGAGGTTGGTTGTCAATCAAGTGTTGGGGGCATACGAGGCCAAAGACAAAAGGATGGCCGAATACCTAAAGAAGGTAAGAGGGTTGCTAGAGTATTTTGAAGAAGCAAAGATGAAGAGAGTGCCTCGGCTGAGCAACAACCACGCTGATGCATTGGCAAGGCTGGCCTCTGCAATGAAGACAGATTTGGGAAGGACCATTCCAATCGAGGTCTTAGGAAAAGCAAGCATCGAGGAGGATGAGGTATGTAGCCCTTGTCACAATGTGAACCTAGGAGACTCATGGATTGACCCGCTCGTGAGATACCTAAGAGACGGAGAGCTACCTGAGGCCAAGATGGAAAGGAGAAAGTTGAGATACAGGGCTGCCAAGTTCTCAATAGTAGGAGACGTCCTGTATAAAAAGGGGTTTCTATTGCCTCTCCTCAGATGTGTGCATCCCATGGAGGTACCCCAGGTCTTACAGGAGGTTCATGAGGGTTCCTGCTCTAGCCACATAGGGGGAAGGCCCTTAGCCAAAAGGATCATCACTCAGGGATACTGGTGGCCTACCTTGTCTAAGGACGCTACAGACTATGTGAAGAGGTGTGACAAATGTCAAAGGTTCGCCACCATCCCTCATCAAACTCATCAGCCTATGACGTCAATCTCTTCTTCATGGACATTTGCGGTATGTGGAATTGACTTAGTAGGACCTTTGCCAAGAGATGCCAACAACTATAGATTCTTGATAGTTTCCATTGACTACTTTTCAAAGTGGGTGGAGGCAGAACCGATGATAACAATTACCGAGCAGAATACCTTCTAGTTCATTTGGAAGAACATCATATGCAGATATGGCCTCCTAAACACTCTCATCTCAGACAATGGGACCTAGTTCAAGAACTCCTCCTTAGAAAAATATTGCCTAAGGGTGGGGATTAAACAGTTCTTCTCATCTCCTGGTCGTCCTCAGGCTAATGGCCAGACCGAGGTCACAAACAGAACCATCTTGGACGGAATCAAGAAGAGGTTAGAAGATGAGAAGGTTAGATGGACAGAAGAGGTCTGCGCAGTGTTATGGGCCTACATAACTACGGCAAGGACACCAACGGGAGAAACCCCATTCATGCTGGCACATGGCTCAAAGGCCGTTATACCAATGGAGGTAGGACTGCCGACTCATCGGATTCATACCTACGACCCTGACAGCAATGGGGAAAAGAGAAGGCTAGACCTGGATCTCATCGGAGAAAGAAGGGAAGACGCAGAGGTCAGAAAGGCAGCCTACCAGCAGAGGGCAGCGAAATTCTACAACCAGAGGGTGAAGTCAAGACCCATTGCAGTGGGAGACCTAGTGCTAAAGAAGACTCTACAGAAGGCAAATAAGCTACACCCAAACTGGCATGTCCCCTACAAAGTAACGGAAGAGGTTGTTCCTGGCACTTACAGGCTAGAAAACCTAGAAGGAGAACCCTTCACTAACCCATGGAATGCTGACCATCTCAAGAGATATTACATATGATGTTGTATAGAATTTTATGAAAATGTACTATCTTACTGAGAAGAAGTTATTAATAAAGATCAATTTCCATATCAAGTTCTTGCTTCGTTCTTTAGACCAGAAGTTTATTATGGGGATAACCTCTTAGGTGATGACCTCAGACCCTCATAACATCACTCGGTGGTGACGAGGTCTGAGCTCAGACACCTTAGCAGAGGACCTCGGACTCTTAAACATCATTAATTTGGTGACGTTATTATGGGGATAACCTCTTAGGTGATGACCTCAGACCCTCATAACATCACTCGGTGGTGACGAGGTCTGAGCTCAGACACCTGGGTTAGATGACCTCAGACCCTTAACATCATTAATTTGGTGATATTTATTATGGGGTTAACCTCTTAGGTGATGACCTCAGACCCTCATAACATCACTCGGTGGTGACGAGGTCTGAGGTCAGATACCTTAGCAGAGGACCTCAAACTCAACATCGCTAATTTGGTGATATTATTATGGGGCTAACCTCTTAGGTGATGACCTCAGACCCTCATAACATCACTCGGTGGTGACGAGGTCTGAGCTCAGACACCTTAACCAAGGACCTCAGACCCTTAACATCATTAATTTTTTTTTATTATGGGGATAACCTTTTAGGTGATGACCTCAGACCCTCATAACATCACTCGGTGGTGACAAGGTCTGAGCTCAGGCACCTTAGCAGAGGACCTCAGACTCTAACATCATTAATTTGGTGAAGATGGTTATAAGGCTAACCTCTTAGGTGATGACCTCAGACCCTCATAACATCACTCAGTGGTGACGAGGTCTGAGCTCAGACACCTGGGTTAGATGACCTTAGACCCTTAACATCATTAATTTAGTGATATTTATTATGAGGCTAACCTCTTAGGTGATGACCTCAGACCCTCAAAACATCACTCGGTGGTGACGAGGTCTGAGCTCAGACACCTGGGTTAGATGACCTCAGACCCTTAACATCATTAATTTGGTGATATTTATTATGAGGCTAACCTCTTAGGTGATGACCTCAGACCCTCAAAACATCACTCGGTGGTGACGAGGTCTGAGCTCAGACACCTGGGTTAGATGACCTCAGACCCTTAACATCATTAATTTGGTGATATTTATTATGAGGCTAACCTCTTAGGTGATGACCTCAGACCCTCAAAACATCACTCGCTGGTGACGAGGTCTGAGTTCAGACACCCTCAAAACATCACTCGGTGGTGACGAGGTCTGAGCTCAGACACCTGGGTTAGATGACCTCAGCCCCTTAACATCATTAATTTGGTGATATTTATTATGAGGCTAACCTCTTAGGTGATGACCTCAGACCCTCAAAACATCACTCGGTGGTGACGAGGTCTGAGCTCAAACACCTGGGTTAGATGACCTCAGACCCTTAACATCATTAATTTGGTGATATTTATTATGAGGCTAACCTCTTAGGTGAAGATCTCAGACCCTCATAACATCACTCGGTGGTGACAAGGTCTGAGCTCAAACACCTGGGTTAGATAACCTCAGACCCTTAACATCATTAATTTGGTGAAGTTGGTTATGAGCACAGCATATTAAGTAATGACTTCATAGACTAATAGCATTCAGAGGCATTTAGAGATCAAAATAAGAGGATTGGCATTCAGTAAAAAGAAGAGATTACATATGATGTTCATTATTACAAATTACAAATTACAAAATGTTTGTTATTACAAATCACTCCTGGTTGGGGGGGGGGGGGACATTGACAGTCTCGGCCAGATTAGTCTTCTCAGCATTAGTAACCTCGTCCACCTCATCAACAGGATCTGTCCCTCTGAGCTCGGTCCCTCCCAGAGTTGCAGTATTGGCTGGGGCAGCGGCCTCGTCTTCTACCTCTTGCAGTGCCTGGGCAAATTGAGGGTCGGCGAAGCCGAGGACCACAAAGTCGGAGGCCTTTATAGTGCCGATCTCCTTCTCTATGACCTCGGCCCATTTGGTAGTGGCTTTGATACCTCTTTCGAGGTATTCAAAACCAAAACCCACTTACTCCTCAGAGACTTTGTAGTCAGAAATTATTTTCTCTGAGGCATCTGCAAGGGCAGCCTTCACAGCCTTGTTGACCTTCTGCTGCAGAGCATCGTCTTTGTCCTTCAGAGCCTTAGCATGGTTTTTGATGAGCTCAGAGATATCTTTTTCCAAACCCTGGGCTTTATTTTCAGAGTTCTTGGCCTTATTCTCAGAATTCTGCAACTCTGACTTCAGACGGTCAACCTCGGCATTCAGGGCACTCTCGACCTTCTCAGCCTCCTGCCCCTTCTGAATGAGGGGCAATTTCCTTATAGCCCAGTTAGAAAGTTGGTACATGGCAGTCACAACCTGCACAGTTAATGAAGAGGTTAGGTGGGAGTAAAATCAGACGTTGCACTTGTAAAATTCTGACAAAGGAACAATTCATACCTGGACGGCTCTGTGAAGGCCGAACTCAACCAGCATGGAGGTGTCCATGGCTCTATAGAAACACTTGTCTTCCTCGGTCATCACAGAGGCGAGTGCATCCATGGCCTGTCTGCTATTTCCGACCGCGCTGTCAGTTAGCTTCAACTGCTCCAGACGAGCCGTCAGAATGTCAACCGAAGAAATTGGGATCGCAGCGTCTGAGGTTTTTTTTTGTCTTGAGGTCGGCCTCTGATCCTCAGAGGCCAGGACCCCAGGGGCCCTTTTCTTTGAAGCTTGGGATTTGGATGTAGTGGGAGCTGGAGGAGGTGCGTTCAGACCAACCTTCTTCGCAAGCCTTGCCAAACTTGGAGCTGCCATCTCCCACAGCTCGTCTGGGAAACCTAGTGGTCTCTCTGCAAAAGTGAAAAGACAAGAGTTAGAAATCAAACATGAATGATCAGGGGTTAGACTTGAAATAAAAAGAAAAAATCCTTACCAAAGTCAACAAGGGGGCTCCCACCCAGGTTCGTCCCTGAGAGAAACTGAGGGGTCAGCAAATGCTCGAACTTAACAAACAAGCCGTGTTCCCCTTGATCTTGCAGGGCCTTCACCTTTTGGATATTTTGAAGGCTTAGACTAGGATCGGCCCTTGCATACATGGTGACCTTACCCCATCTGAGGGGTATCCTCGGCCCAAGAGCGGAAGAAGGAACAGATGAGCCGAACTCCCATGGCCCTGAGGCGAAAAAATATCGGGGCTTCTAATTGTGATTCGAGGTCTGAGTCACCTGTATGATCTTCTTCTCAGGCCTCCGAGCCACGAAGTGATAGTAGCTCGGATGATTTTTGGCCGAGGTAGGGACATAGAAACCAGCAAAGACCTGAACTGGGAGGTCAGAGTGGTGGACTGCCCTCCACAAGATGATGGCCCCAATAATGACTCTCCAAGCATTGGGAGAGAGCCGCGAGGGGGCCAAGTTGATGAAGGAAAGAATGGATCTGATGATAGGACGAATGGGTAGGCGAAACCCTAACTTAAACATCTGTTCGTACAAGAAGATTTCTCCATCTCGGCCATGATAGGCCCTCTCTTCCCTCAGAGGTCTCCTTAATCTGATTGAGGGACTGATGGAGTATAAATATCTGAAGTGCAAAAGATCCACTTCAGTGACTGTGCTCTCAAACTCGGCTACTTCAGAGATGTCAACATCACTTTCAGCATCCTCATCATCATCAAGCTCAACGTCGGCCGGAGCAGATGTAGATGGGTGACCAGGTAATCTCTGAGCGAACACAGCCCCTGTAACGGCCGATAGAGGGATGGCATCAAGAATGGGTGGCACAACCACATTCGGCTCAACAAGTTCGACCTCTGAAGAAGAATTTGAGGTGCTTGAGCCATTCTTGGATGAAGCTCGGCTGGAGACCTCGGCCTGGTTAGATTCCTGATCAGGACAAGGTGTAAAATCCATAGCTTCTTGGAACGAGTCCACGGACATGGGGTCTGAGGTGGAAGACTCAGACTCAGACATCGGCAATGGGTTGGCAGAGACGTCTGTCTGATAAAAGTTCTCAGGAGGATCAGGATATACCACCTTGAGAGGTGGGGGAAAGATAGGTCTAATAGGGAACTCCTGGGACCTACAAGCTTCTTCCTGAGCTCTCTCTATTTGCCTAATCTTTTCTAAGGTCTTCTCTCTAAGAGAAGGGAAGTCCTCAAGAAGTTGGTACAGGGGTCTGAGCATCAGAGGACGACCCAAAACTTGGGACGACCCTAAACTTGGGAAAAACTCCTACAGCTACAAACACGTTTGGCTTATAAAATGAAGAAGCCTAAAGATCAAACTTATAAGTTTCAAGAAAACACAGTTCGCCGAAAGTTAATGGAGCTCGTCGGAAAACTCAAAAGCTCGCCGGGAAACTCAAACACATGCCGGAAAAAGCAAACCAAATATGAGAAATAGAGGAAATGAAAGGGAGAAGATACCTGAAAGTGGAACGATGAGGAAAAGTGAGGAAAACTCGCAAGAAATCCTCTGCAGAAGGGCGTTGAGTGGAGGAGCTTAGAGAGAGAATTTGCAAGAACAGTGTGCGCGGGAAAGAAATGAGGAAGAAGAAAGAGAAAGGAAGGGTTTAAACCCTTAAATACTTGGGCACACTTACCAAGGCCCATCATTTCCTTGGGAAACCCAAGGGACAACTTACAGCACACGCCAGCCAAATTTGCACGCTCTAGCTTGGGATAGATGTCATACAGGTGTTAACTTGGGACAGACAGGCCTCGGAGGGAAAGTAATCCCCTAGCCACCCGCTCTCGCATATGACTAAGGGATGGGGGGTGATTGATATGCCCAAGTGTAACCTCGGCCCAGGGACACCTACCTCGGTCGAGATGATGGCTGAGACATTGATCGACCCTATGTAGGCCAGGGGCCCACGATATCATCCCTCGGACAGACCAACCTCGGCCCAGGCCGGCCACTACCCTATGTAGGCTAGGAGCCCTGATCACCTTCAACATGGAACCAGTCCTACCTCGGCTTGGGACGAGGTGACGAGAAGCATTAGTAATTATCAGCATGCTGTCCAACCTCGGCCCGGGCCGACCCCATCATATGTCTCGGCTGAGATCAGGCCGAGACTCCTTATGACACATCTCAGATTGAACGAACATCAAGCCTTTACAGCCCGGCCTCTCCCAGGCCGAGGTCATTCACCAATATGACTGTCGAGCATCTGTTGACATTTGGATAAGGACACCTGGGCACAAATCAGTTGTAACAAGATTATTCTCCACACATGGGGAGAATATTTCATCATCATTCCTTACATGTGACAGTGACAGATGGCACTCCCACATTGGTGAGGATATCACACTCATGCTCATTGCATGCATGGGGGGTACACTACACCCCCTTGGTACTATATATAGGGGTCATCCCCTACCTTGCAAAAGGATCCCAGTTATTAAACCCTAGCTGAAACTCTGTCTAAATATACAGTAGAGAGAGAGCTTGAGAGAATTGTATCCATGGCCATTAGTGCCTTCATTCAGTGATATTACTCACACACTCACAGTGGACGTAGGCCAGATTGGCTGAACCACTTAAATTCCGGTGTTGATTCCTCATATCCTCACCTCCTCCTCTTATCTCTTTATATAACTGTGCTGCCATTGTTAATCATATTTTGGTAGGGTAACGGTGCAACTTGAGTTATTCTCTATCTCCCTCTTTGACCTTGCCCCGGGGTCCTATTTATACTCGGGCACTAGGACTGAGTTAGAAATTTTGGGCGCCAAAATTGAGAGGGTTGGTGAGAGACAAGGTCTAATATGTACCATTTCCCCTTACCTGTGTGCCGCTGTCTGTCCCCTCCGACAGGTGCCACTTGGTGCAAACCAAAGTAAAAAAGCAAATATGTCGGCGCTTGAAGACAAAATATCTGATTTGGTAAGTATCGTTTAAAATGGTAACTTGTTGTATAAACTTTGTGAACTTGAGTGGGGAGGCCTCAAAGACCAACTCCTCTAAAATCATTTCTATTTGGGGAGGGGGGAGGTTGAGGACCCCCTTCTCTGAAATCATTTTTTTATAATAAAAATCATTTCTGGTGAGCAACCTCTTGGATGCTCATTTTAGTTATGACCGAGTGTGTTGTGTAAGTACTTGAGTGACTCCTAGGGTCTTTCTGCTAGTATTCTCTCAATCCTAAATTTCTAAGTGGTTGAGCTTTCTCAACAAACCTTGTTCCTCAGTCGCCAAGACAAAAATCCCAAGAGATACCAACTGGCCTATTTGAGCCCTCCTTGCTCAACTAGGATACCTATATAAGAAAATAAATATTAGTATTTTTATTCATTAAAAGAATGATCTTTCATTATGTCGGGTTTCTCCTGGAAGCCCATTCCTCATCCTGACCTATTTTCTTGAAGCTGAGGGACCTTGAGGGTTCCACGTTCAATATTTTCTTGAAGCTGAGGGGGAGAACCTTGAGGGTTCCTCACTCAATATTTTATGGAATCTGAGGGACCTTGAGGGTTTTGTGTCCCCTATTTTCTAGAAGCTGAAGAACCTTACGGGTTGGGCGTCCCACATTTTCTGGAAGCTGAGGGACCTTGAGGGTTTTGCATCCCATATTTTCTGAAAGATGAGGTACCTTGAGGGTTCCGCATCCCATATTATCTAGAAGTTGAGGGGGAGAACCTTGAGGGTTCTACGTCCCATATTTTCTGGAAGCTGATGGACCTTGAGGGTTCCGCATCCCATATTTTCTGGAAGCTGAGGGATCTCGAGGGTTACGCGTTCCATATTTCTCGAAGTTGAGGTGGAGGACAATGACTGCTCCCCACCCCAACATTTTTTAGAAGCTAATGGGGAGGACCTTGGCTTCTCCCCACCCCAACATTTTCTAGAAACTGAGGGGGAGGACCTTGACTGCTCATCGCCCCAACATTTTCTGGCAGCTAAGGGGGAGGACCTTGACAAACTCTATAATTTTTTGTAATCATCCTCATAGCAGTGATCAATCCCTTTTGTCTAACCACTAGTTCGTTAATTGACTCTTAACTCGTAATGGTTTTCATTCTCATGCTTTTCTATGCTTAAATACTCTTCAAGCCTTTCCAATTCTTAATGACTACAAACGATGTCGGCACACATGTTACAGTGACACCAGAATATAAAACATATGATAGGCTCTAGCACATCAAAGAATGCTCAGTAGAAAATAAAATGGACATAATCGAGATCCTAAAGATACTAGAACATGGATGCTCTGATACCAACTGTAACACCCCATAAAATTTAATACTATATTGATCAAGTCTAATCCCAAAAATCATGGGAATAAAAAACATTTGGTAACATTCTTAGCATAACGAAATAAATAAAACTGAAAAAGTACAATAAAGAGATAATAAACTATTGAGTAAAACAACACCAAATATAACACCATTAACTGACGATAGAAAATGAAACTGAATCCAACTCTCAATACAAGTAGCACAAATACATAAGCCAAGTCAAAAAATAACTAAATAAAAATAAGAGATTGAGCATATATGCTCGACATCTACATCATATAGGATCATCAATGGAGAGTATCTTAAAATCGGCTAAGGAATGAGGTTGCATTGGTAACCTATAACTTGAAATTTTTTAATACGAGACATTAACAAAAAGTTCAATGCAATATAACAATATAATTGACTTTGGACTATATTATGACTTCACATCGTCCTCCAGTCTTTTAGTTGCTTTTAAGTTACCCAGCCCAAATAATCCTACATATCACATGCATCTACTCCCTACAATTTCACAATTATTACTTGAACTACATCATAGTATAATATCACAGGAAAGTAACTACAACAATATTATCATAGGCCAGTACGATCCGAAACACGTATCGTATAAAAGGACCAGTCTTTTCTCAACATCATTGTGTATGGGAGTCGATATTATTGTCACGCCCTTCCCGTAACCATTTTGTATAGATGCTGATATCAAAGTCACACCCTTCCTGTCACCAATGTGTACATGCGATGATATGTAAAAGTATGCCCCTTCCCGTCACCACTGTGTACGGGCGTCGATGTAAAAGATAGACCCTTCCCGTCACCATAGTATAATGGAGCCAATATATAAAAGAAGGTTCTTCTCATCACCATTGTTAATGGCTGTTGATATAAAAGTTAGACCCTTCCCATCATTATTGTGAACGGATGTCGATAGAAAAATCAGGCCCTTCCCATCACCATTGTGTACGGGCGTCGATATAAAAGTCATTCTCTTCTCGTCACATTGGGTACGGGCACAGATATATAAAAGCGAGTCCCTTCTCGTCTACGGGCACCGATATATTTACATATATTATACCAAATAAGTAATTTAATTATAAACAAGGGTTACAATTGGAAATCCCAGTTTAGTAACCTTAATTAATTTCTTTTAATTACGAAAAATAAAATTTGCTTTAATGTCATTCGATTTACTCGTTCAAAAATACTAACTTACTTACCTTATAGTTAAGTAATTAGATCCAGATAATTAACGGTCTTAGACTAGTATCTTGCTATAGTCTAAGTCCCAACATAGAGAACTCCATTAGACGTCTATACTAAGGTCCCAACACCTCCAACTTTACCCTATATGGTCATCTCAACTTCACACAATTATGTACGGGCACCGATATGTTTGCATATAATACACCAGATAAGTAAATTTTATGCAAATAAGGGTTATAAGTCAAAAATCATATTAATCATCTTGATTAACTTCTTTTAATTTCGGAAATAAAATTATGCTTTAATGCCGTTAGATTTCCTCTTCGAAAATGATACTTACCTCCTAGTTAGATAATTATATTCACATAATTAATAGTATTAGACTAGTATCTTACTATAGTCTAAGCCCCAACATTGAGAACCCCGTTAATCGACTATACTAAGGTCCCAATACCTCCAATTTTACCCTATATGGTCATCTTAACTTCACACAATTATATTCGGGCACCGATATGTTTGTCTATAATACACCAAACAAGTAAATTCTGCATAGATAAGGGTTACAAGTCCAAATATCAGTTTAATCACATTAATTAACTTCTTTTACTTCAAAATATTATATTATGCTTTAATGGTGTTATATTTCCTCGTTAAAAAAATACTTACTTATCTCCTGGTTAAATAATTAGATTCACATAATTAATGGTATCGGATTAGTATCTTACAATAGCCTAAGTTTCAACGTACAAAACTCTATTAATCAACGATACTAAGGTCCCAACACCTCCAATTTTACCATATATGATCATACTAACTTCACACAATCCATTACCTATAAACCTTATCATTTTTGTTGGTTCCAATATCATGTATGAGTTATATTACCAAATTTAAAAGATCAAAACCCTTGGTTATAATTTCATCTCTAAAATCCCACATAATACAATGAATTCACTCGTTCCCCACTGAGTTACCCTACCTAATGAGATAATTATCACAAAATAGGTTCATTAACACCAGCCCCCAATTCAGGGTCCAAGCCTAAGGAAAAATAGAGAAATCAATAGATTTTTAAAAAATTGGTAGAAATTTTAGCCCCACGTGCTGTTAAGAAAATAATCCTAAGATATTCACTGAACCTCCAAAAATTACAAAACCAATGCCCACACATTCGTAACTCAATTTATTTAGGACCTTCGTTTCCCCCCCAAAATAAATTTATAGACATACTATACCAAAAGGACCCTCAAAGTACATGATTCGCTTCAGAAAATTTCTGCAGTACATGCTATTGAGAAAATAATCATAACATATTTTTCATAAATCTAAAAATTACAAAACCAATGGCCGCGCATTCTTGACTCAATTTAAGTAAGACTTTAGTTTGGCCAAAAAGCCATATTCCTAGGTATATCACCATAAAAATGGTCTGGAAGTTACTGAATTATTGCAGAAAAATTCTGCACAATCTAAACGTCCATTAACTAGCCCTTAAGCTCCCAAATTACAATAAAAGCCAATACTAGTCATATGTAAGTTTGAAAATATCAATACTAAAATATAACTAAGGTTTTTAACTTATTATTACACATATTTTAGCTATAAATCCCAATTATCATCTCAAGAACCCTAATAGATAAACTAACTTCAATTCGACCCAATTACCGATTATTCTATGAAATGATCAGGGGGCTTTCTATTCTCTAACATGAAATATCATAGCCATCTCATCAATTTAGTAAAACCTACTATGAATCATGATGAACTATCCTAATTTCATAATATATTAAGAACATGGATTTAATCAAATTATACAATTAACATGATTCTAACAATGGTTATATAAATTGTCTAATTAAAGTTGTTTTAATATTTAATTAAGAATTCAATGAATAATAAAACCATATTTAAACTTCAATTATAATGCTATACTAAACTAACTTTACTTGATTTGAGTAGGTTGAATCCCTATGCTAAGATCCCAATTCTTTCTTTTCTGTTCTCCGTATTCTCTCCATGACTTTTTGATTTCCTTCCAACAGTTAGTCTTCTATCCTTGACTGTAGAGTTCCCCTCTCCTCTTACTATTCTCTTTTTACCTCTACAGTTTCCCTATAAAATGAAATATTTGTTTTATCCTAAGCCTAACCCTCTTTTATAATGTTCATCACAAAATTAAGTATAGGGCCCATATGGACCCTAACTCAATAAGCCTAAAACTAATCCCAAATAGCGTAAAGTCTAGCCCAAACCATATATCAACCTATGGGGCTTAAAACCCAATATTTAAGGGTGTAAACAGACCTTCTGCCCATCTCGAAAGTCCTCTATAAATAATCAAATTAATTATTTACTTTTTAAAATAATTATTAACGTCTTAACATATTTTGATATAAAATTAATTCCAAATAATACACATAAATTAGTGACAACACCAGTCACTGCAAGTAAAAATAATTCAACATACACTAAATATATGTAATTTAGTTCACTTAAAATTATGAGGTATTACATTCTTCCCCTAAAAATTTGAATTTTATCTTTAAAATTCAAATATTCTTATATTCATACTTAGAAGCAAATAATATCTTATCACACCATGTGTTATATCTCCACATAAGTAATGTGTAACGTATTAAACCAAATACCTTAGACCACTACACCAAAACAACAATCTGGCACGGTTTTAAACTTTTGTCATGGTATATAATTATGGAAGATTATCAAATCTGGCATGCTTTGGCAGGGTTTTAAACTGTGCGATATTGTCAATCTAGCATGGTTTTAAAAAGTGCCAGATTTTTATTTTCTTGCATGCTATTGGCACGGTTATAAAGCATGCCAAATTGTATCATAAGAATACTCATATCTGACAATTTGATACGATTTTAAACCGTGCTAGATTGTTAAATTAATAAATAAAAATATTATTATTTTGTAATAAATTCGGAGAATGTGCAAGTTGCAAATCTGGCAGAAAAAATGTTTTTTATTTGCAAAAGAATCAAAGAAATTCTCAAATTGCGAATCTGACACATTGATAAACTAATGTAGATATTAAACTTCAAAATATTACAAGTCTTAATAGTTCACAGATAAAAAAAAGGCAGAGTTTCCACTATTTTTTGAAAATTCTGAAACCTCTTTATATAAAACATGTTTTAATGTAAAGCTCGCACAATCATACAGTTCAATACTAATATTATAAAAGCCCTCAAGACCATAAAATTAAATAATAAAATTATAAAGCCCGCACAACAATAACACATAAAAAAAACAATCATGAATGCTAACAATAATAAATAAACATCGTCCCTGGCGTTAACCATTGACTTGTTCATATGTTCCACGTGGATAAATGCTAACACTGAAATGTTATCCTATAAAAAAAATAGGATACAAAAGAGAGACGATATCAATAATCTTATACTATTAAAAAGTTGTATTCAAGCAGAAAAATTGCATATAATTTCGTCATTTTTATGCCTAAGTCTAGATATTTACAAATTAGCATCATATTCTCAATTAGGAAGTCTTGTGACTATGCAGTCAATTCTTATGAGTTATAATGGTACCGTGTGAGGTGTTCGTGCCTCTTACGGGGTCGTTTGGAGGTTGTTTGTGTTTTCTCCCCATAACATCATGTTTTTAATCATAAGTCTGGATATTTAAAAATTATTATCATATTCTTAAATCATGAGTCCCGTGACTATGTGATCAGTTCTTAGGAGTTACATTGATCCCATGCGAGGTGTTCGTGCTCCTTACGGAGCTGCTTTGGGGTTATTTTGGGTTTTTGCCCTCTAACGACATATTTTTAAGCCTAAGTACAAATATTTGTAAACTATCATCATGTTCTCAAAACAAGAGTCCTTTGACTACACAATTAGTTCCTACGAATTACATTGGTCCCATGCGAGGTGTTCGTACCTCTTATGGGGCCGTTTGGAAATTATTTTGGGTTTTCGGCCTCTAATGACATGTTTTTAAGCCCAAGTCTAGATATTTAGAAATTATCATCATGTTCACAGACCAGAAGTCCCATGACTACATGATTAGTACCTATAAATTACATTATTTTATGTGAGGTGCGAGGTGCTTGTGCCTCTTACGGGACCATTTGTGTGTTGTTTTGGGGTTTCTCCCTCTAAAGACATGTTTTTAAGCTTAAGCCTAAATATTTGAAAATTATAACCATATTCTCTAACTAGGAGTGTTGTCACTATGCGATTAGTTTCTACGAGTTACATTGGTCCTGAACGAGGAAACTATGCTTCTTATGGATCCGTTTTGGGACTGTTTTGGGTTTTTGCCCACTAACAGTATGATTTTAAGCCTATGATTGGTATTTGCAAATTATTGTCATATTCTCAAACTTGGAGTCCCGTGACTACGAAGTCAGTTTCTACGAGTTACATTGGTCCCGTTCGAGGTGTTCATGCCTCTTATAGGGCTGTTTGGGGATTATTTTGGGTTTTCTCCCTTTAATGGCATGTTTTTAAGCCTAAGTCCAAATATTTACAAATTATCGTCATATTCTTAAACTGACAGTCCTATGACTTCGAGGTCAGTTCCTACGAGTTACATTGGTTCGGTGTGAGGTGTTCATGCCTTTATGAGGCCGTTTGGGAATGTTTTAGGTTTTCACCCTTAAACAAAATGTTTTTAAGCCTAAGTCTAGATATTTACAAATTCTTGTGATATTATCAAACTAGGAATCCCGTGACTACATGGTCAGTTTCTACGAGTTACAATGGTCTGGTTTGAGATTTTCATGCCTCTTATGGGGCCGTTTGGGGATTGTTTTTGATTTGTGCTCTTGAACGACATGTTTTTAAGCCTAAGTCTAGATATTTTAAAATTATTATCATATTATCAAATCAGGAGTCCCGTGACTATGCGATCAGTTCCTACGAATTACATTTGTCTAGTGTGAGGTGTTCGTACCTCTTCCGGGGTCATTTGAGGGTTGTTTGGGGTTTTCTTCCGCTAACGACATGTTTTCAATCCTAAGTCTAGATATTTACAAATTATCATTATATTGTCAAACAGGGAGTCCTGTGACTACGCGATAAGTTCTTACGAGATATATATGTCCCGTGCGAGGTGTTTATCCCTCTTATTGTATTATCATATAAATTGGGATGGTTAAAACAACCCATTGCTACTCAATGCATTAACATGGTCTTATTTTGGTATTTTTAGATGTTAAAGGTATTATTAACTTCTATACCAATTAGTACATAAAGAGGACTTGTCTTCATTCTGGAACCATACATTGCTTTGGGGAGAAATGTATTGTTGACATATTAAACATTAATTATTGTGTGCAAGTGTAAAAGTAAGTTCTCTAATCGCCTCTACAACTTTACATTAAATAATTACCAACAAGACTTCCATACATCAATAAAAAAAATGTCACTTGATTAATTAATCAGTCTCAAACTTGACAAGGATTCTATTTTATCACACATTTAGTCTTGGAAATTTGGGATATATGTTAACTCACTCCAACAAACACATGTAACAAGAAAGAATTATCTCGAAATGACTGTCCCTTTTAAATATTTGATCTGTCCTAATATTCAGAAAGTCTTAGATTGAAGAAAAAATACATTAAATTAAACATTAATGTAAGCTCAGCAAATATTTTTAGGGGTACTCCTTCAAGATGTAAATATGGAAAAATAAATCCAAACTTTAGTCTATAAGGAGAATTCCAATCATAAGGTTCCTATAAAGACAAAGCGTGTTATATTTCTTGTAAAATAAAAAGATGTTGGTTACAAGACCATTTACCCATATAACCACTTAATCAAATGCACACCTATATGCGAGAGTGAATGCACAAATAAAAAGTATCAAATTAAGCGTATGTTTTGGTAGTCCCGAATATAGAAACTTTTTAGGGGAGTTTCAGAAATAAAAAAGAAACACTGTTAATTTATGAAAATGGTTGAATAGATAAAGATCCCATTTGGAGCTATATTGAGATGGAGGGTCAAGTGTATATTATTATAGTCATAGATGATGTTCATTTGCATGTAAAAGAGGTATACTTGAATTTAGAAGAAATTACAGTAAGGGAAAAAGAACAGGGTTACATGCCTTAAACGTAGTGGTTACTTCTTAATATCGAAGGAAAAAGAAATGATGTAAGAATTGGGAAGTCATAGAGAGAAATTGATAATTGATTACGGCTTAATTATGGTTTAGTCCAATACCAGGCATATTGGTACCCACTAGATAACTTGCTCAACAGATTGAGATGGTTATGCGAGCTCTCGGTGACTATCTTGGTGTTAAGGTTCATGCTTATCTTGGTGGGACCAATGTTCATGAGGATTAGTGCATACTTTCAAGTGGTATTCATGTTGTTATTGGTAGACCTGGTTGTGTGTTAAACATGCTGCGAAGATAGTCATTTCCGGTGTAAAATAGTTTATATACAGAGACCCAAAGATTGTGAACATTATGATAATCACAAATATATATGTGAAAAGAGGGATAATGTAATTCCTCCTTTCATCGTCGTGGATGTGATGTCACTGTTTATCGCCGCTGATTACCGCCGGGCCGACCACCTTAACAGTCCTTCAACGAAGAATTTTGGTTTCTCTCTCCTTGCCTAAAAACCATTATATGTGTATTTCATGGATACCTTTTACATAGAAGTAAGGCATCTATTTACAAGTGGAGAGAGGGCATAAATTCCAAAGGTCAATTAATCTCAACCTTCCGTCAAGGTAGATAATTTAATTGGAATTTTAACTCCTTTTAATATCCATTTCGTTTTTGGAATATGAACCATTTTTTTAGGAAATAAAAGATTCTAATTAAAAATAAAAATAATAATGACCATGTTTCGGGGAAGGAATTAAAACTATTAAGTAATCCAAAGGTTAATTAATGTGACACCCCGCCTAATTAATACCGGACGATCACTCCTTTATTACATTAAAATCAAGGTGAGCAGTTGGTTCATTCTCAGCATCACTGTCGTTAATGAAAATCTTTTCCAATTAAACACCCTAAATAATTAAGCTAAGTGTCAAACCATTTAAAACCTTATTTCCATTCTATTAAATCCAATTATAAAACCTTTAACCATTTACATTTTTAAGAGTCACACATTAAAAATGAGAATAGAAATGAACATTCAAGAATTTAATCATCAATAATAAATCCCAACATTTACAACACTAAAGGAAAACATCCTGACAGTAATAAATCCCGAAATAAGGATACTGAAAGTAAAAATTTACAATCTCTAACAATACCAACTAAATAATAGAAAGAGGGTGACACATGCCACTGCTGGATAAAACTGAACTAGGAGTAGAGTCAATAATGAGGTCGTCTAATCAATGGCCTGCAACTCCCACAAAAGCTACAGCGCGTTCCATCCCAAGAATTCCAAGTAAGAGGCCCCTGTGGCTGGGCACCTGTAATACATATATATATATATACACAAGAGAGAAGAGGTGACAACAAACGGGTCAGAGCCCGAATGTAAAGCAGTTTGAAAATAGTTTAGCAAGTATTTAAAATGCTACCGGCTAATGCAACAGTCATATTAGTATGCGACACTCTCTTGAGAATTCTCACCTCTCATCTAGTGTGCACATCAATCGTACTAATGAACCCCATCTCTCTCTCTAACTTATTCTACATAAGTTTTAACACGTGGAATTAAGGTTATTATATTCACATTTAGAAAATCTAACTCTTCAAGATTTCTTACGTTATTTAGAAAAATTCCGTATTGTTATAACGTTTCCGAATAATTACACTGAAGTTGATGAATTTCATACTTTACTTAACTACTATTTTACTCACTAGAAAGTTCTCATATAGTTACATGTAAAATCCATGGTGCTAGACTTCCATATATAAGTATATATATATACCATTCACTCATAAATTATATATATACTAGCGGCACCCCACATAAAATCTATGGTGCTGTCATACTCTGCTATCAAGTCCCCGTATCACACAAACTAAGGGAAATACTAGTTCAGAATCACTCTTGAACTGTATTAACACAAACACAAACACCATTGAGGAGAAGCATAGATTCCAAGTCTCTAAGAGATCAGTACATACCCTCACGCCTCTTAGGACCGTCTGAACTATCGATTCGATAGCCTGTACCAAGGATGTCTATCTTCTAGGGTATGAGTCAATATCCCCCATAAAGGTCACATCGAGATAAGATTGTCCCAACGCGGTAACCTCAGGGATAGCAAGTAGCGCGGGTACGATTTTTACACAGAAATAATATATATGCACAATCACACCGTCATATATAAATATGTATTCACATCCACATTATTAAATTAGGTACTCTCACGACCCAAAATTATCATTATCCATTATTACACGTTTTACTCAATTATATCGTATAACGGCCTCATTCTTCTTTATTCTCGTAATTAAGTCATTTTTAACTCACTTCTCGTCTCTCGAAGTATTTCCTTTATCTAAGTGCAATTTCAGTAGGCCCTCTCTTGCCTTCTAATCCAACTTAATAGATGTTTCGATTATTTAATCACCACATGTATGATTTCTTAAGTCTGAAAGTCTCCCCGTTTACCCTTTATTTCCATTCACATTAAAGTTCCACTTTATGGGATTTCTCTTGACCCTACTGGTCCTCTTTATGTTCCATTATATTCTAGCAACCCTAACCAAGGTTTACTACGCATAAAATCGGATTAAGCTAACATGAGAAAAAATGCAATTTTTCCCAGGAGTGTCGATCGATCGATGAAAGGGGTCGATCGATCGAACCTTCGATCGATCGATGCTCTGGGCTCGATCGATCGATCAAGCAGTTATGCAGATTCTGCAGCCAACCCAGTTACGGGATTCTCACCCCAAACTCCTCCAAATCATCATGTTACAGTCCCAAACTCCCAATCAATTATACTATAAGTGTTGTATACCCATTTAAACAATTTCCTACGTAACACATGCGAATTTTCCTCAAGAATTATGGGTTAAAAAGGGGCAAATTCTACATAATTCTTATGAACCCTAATCTTTACTTTAACTTAATCTCTTTCATTATTTTTCCAGATTTTCTATCTATAATATCATGGAATTTCGTGGCTCATCCTCTATATGTGAAATGGGTTTTCAGAAATATGATCTCTAACATTATAACATGCAATTTGTGTCTCCAATTTATGTTTTTCTTCAAGAATACTAATCAAATCAACCTAAGACTAATATAAAAGGATGCATTAACTTGATAAAAGCAAGATAGATACTTGCCTGGAAAATTTCAGTTCTGATTTGTGGACGATTTTTGTGTGGTTGTGTTCCCCGTCGCGCGATCTACGCGTTGGTGGTGACGGCGGTGCAATCAGAGGTGTTCTTGGCCTAGAACTCCTTGGAGAGCTTCTCCTCTTCCTCTCCAATGTCCGTCATTCATTTTTGTTTGTGTTAACCCTAGAAGATAACATTTCTCATCTGATATAACCCTATAAAATTGGTGGATTTAATTACCCATAATTATGAAATGTCCAAAACGCCCTCCCGGGGTACTAATTAGGCCAAAAAAACCCCCGAGACCCAAACTAAACCCCCGGGTACACTTTTCTGACTATCTCAACCCTTCCGGACACTTTGGCTCACTCAAAACGACCATACGAGCAACTTATAATTTATTTAATTTTATTAATCAACATTTAGTCCCGACACGACACGGGCGCGCCCCGACTTAAATTTCCATAATTGCCATTTTATTCACACATGACAATTTTATAAAAATAAATCTCATATATTACTATACTCATCCAGTAACATTCAACGAATAACAAATTTCCAATAATTACTAACTCTCGTCACGCTAGTAAATATTTAAAACAACATTTTGAATTAAAATTAAATTAATTTATCTCAATTAAATTTAATAAATCCCTAAATTTAAAAGCCATGAAAATACGGGGTATTACATACTTCCCCCCTAATAACGGAATTTTGTCCCGAAATTCGAAAAAATAAGTCCTACCAGGCAGCACAATTCTGGATATCCTGTCAGTAAGCAAACTGTCTACATAGTACGGCGCTCAATCACTATAGCTTTTTCCTCGCAGCAACTTTGTTTTACATTCTCATTGGAGACACTTCACATTGCACCTCCAACTGAAAACATTTGAATAGGTCACGCCTATACGTTATAATTTTCCATTATCTCACTATCATTAGGAGGCCGCACCTCACTACATGATAACTACTCGGATTTATTCATATACAAAACTCCCATTCTGAGAAAATTATACGAACATTTGATCACTCTTGCTCGCCTAAAACAGTCGTGGAATTCCACCATAGTTATCGGGTATTATCTCGGCCGATCCAAAAATTATGATTATCTACTCACCTCTAAACATACGGAAGGAGAATAGTCGAGGTTCTTCCATAACAAAACCTTAATAAGCACCTCGTACGCGACAATTAGGTACGAGTGCTTCTACAGAGCATTCCTGAAATCATCATACCAAGATTCCAAAATCTCCTTCACGTGGCTCCACAAATCTTTAGTCACCGTGCGCCTATTCCCTGGCTAAGGGTGATACATCCTACTCGAAACGAAACCTTATCTCCGCTGGTTCCTGAAATCCCATATCAAAGGTGGGATTCACCAATCTCATCCTGATTCAAAAATTCATACTGCGTCGGACCATGCACTGGCGCGATCCTTCCTTTCAAAGGAAGTCTGGGGCATACTAGTTAATATTGTAAGCCAGCCCAAAGGAATATCAATCACTTCCTTCTCGGAGACTTAATTCACATGTTCGGGATGACCCCTTGATCTTTTTTTGAGGATGGCAACTCATCCAAGAACTTTACTGACTTTACCGACCTCTTCCAAGTTCAGAAATTTACGATAAACACAAAATTCTTTGGTTGATTCTCCTCTTTCAACCAAACCTTACCTATGGGCGGTGCATGTAGAGACTACTCACTACGTCCCGCTAAACATCGATTCTTCCCTTGAAATGTCTCACATTAAGTGACACGTAATACTCCCCTTCCTCCCTTGGAGTATGCCGAAAGTTCAGACCCATGCTCTTCTCTCCACGAAGTGCATTTCTGGATCTCTTATACCATGCTAACATCATTACTCTTTGTATGCGCAAGTCGCTCTCACACTTGACTAATAATAACTTCGCTCCGGGTGTGCTTCATAACAATTAAATTCTACTCTATTCAAGGAATACTAATTCTTGAATGGCTTCCCACAGCCTTCCAATCAAGTTAGGGCGTGCTATTCTAATTGCACACTTATGTATGGATTATCGCCCCTCATGTGACGTTTAATCCACTCTATCACTTCCACTTCGTTATACTAGTCCCACAAACATATATTTCACATGTCTATTACCACGTCCCTTCGACTCAGACTATTTCAACTGCAGCTAACCCAGATGCCCACATTTTTGCAACACCCCGACGCCCTGGGAGAGTGAACGGCGTGCTACTCATCTGTAGAACTAACTAAATTCAACAAAATAGAAGGAATAGGGCATTCAAATTCCATGACAATAAAAGAGGAATAATAATTCTCAACCTTCTTCAGATAAGTACAACAATTTTCCCAAATAGGTACAACAACCAAAATAAATCACTAACGCTCTATTCATCAAAATAATTATAGGTCATCTCTTTGTATAATAAAGTTCTTTCCAGATAATCCATGCTAAAAATCATTCCAATTCTTTATTCACCTCGTGTTCTGAACGCGGTTACGACATTTGGGTATTCTCAATCACCCTAGAAATAAAAATTCTTAAGTTCTCCTTACCATCGTTCCACCCCTCAAACCTTGGGGATAACTTTCGATGCTTTCTTACCACAAATTTTGGCTTCAATGGCTTTAACACAAAATTCAACTTCCAACTTACATACATAATTACTTGATCCCATTTCGACCAGCGTACCGAACTCATGTAATAGTGACCAAACGTCTTCCTATTTCCAACCTTACGCTAACTTTTATGCGTGGGATGTCTCGCAAAGAAAAATCCAAACAAGGAACCCCCCGATACACTACTACCTAGCATTTGTCGGTTATCGAAATCCGTTAGGTCCTCCGTCCGTGGCATGTACCCCTTTATTCCGTCTCTTGACAGAAAAGTTATAATTTCTCCCGTAATTATGCTTAACAAAGAACGTTTCACTAATTGCACTATTGTTCAGTATAGTTTGGTGGTAATAGCATTCCATAAACCTCGAATACATACACTCGGAATTCTCGAAATTCCTTTCCCTAATAATAGGGGTATAAATATTAACTCCCACATCTCTAAAGGATAAATATAACAATGCACTTTTCCTATTACTAAGTCCGGAGTGCTAAACATAATACTGAGTCAAATCTTTTCGCTCAATGGTAAATCCCGATACATACGGAATTATACTGACAAAGTCTATACATACTTTGGCATCGAATGTCTCGAGCCCACTATCTCCTCCGAAGTCTCTTGGATAGATAATATAAGTGCAAGTCCAACCTTCTTATAGGTAAAGCCTCGCCAAAAAAAACATAAAACATGTTGCACTAATGCAACTACTCCGATAGCCTTGCAATAAATTCCCACTATCATACTACCCATTTCTATAACATTTTAACAAAGATAATATCATACTCGTGTATCGCATCACTACAACGAGTAACCTCAATACTGTTAATATACTCATTCATCCTCCGCGGATAGCACTAAAGAAAAATCCCGCTACACTAGGGAAGAATATTCACATAATGGTAACATTTATAATTATATGCATTAAGCTCGTCTCACATGCTAATCTAGCAAGGAACAAAATATAGTGACTCGCTCGTGTCACATAAACACGCCTCATCCTCTGAGGATACAACTTATACTTCCACCTTGCCAATCGTCTTGACTGCGCAAGTGGTTTCTGGACGTAACACGTCTACTCAAACCAAACAAAATTACTTTAATCGTTGTATTTTATTAGGCACCGTATTCTTGTCCTTTTACTCACTTTGGAACATATTATCGTGAGAGATTTCACTCTGCACAAAAAAAATACCCCAACACATAATTCACTTATCACCTGTCCTACTAACCAACCAGGTTAGGATTGTCCTTATCTCGGACATTAGTAGACTTTGTTCCTGTTGGCTGCCTCGGTTATACCCTTATCCCTTTAGGCCCTAAAGAACATGTAACTGACTATAATGGTCCTTACTGGATTTACCATCTCTCGATAAGAATTCAACTATCCGACTCATTTAAATGGGTCCCCTGATGTATATCCACATCCCTTTGTGGTGCTACACCACCACCGTTGTATTCAGTCTCATTCTCGACTAAATTTTTTTGATTCTTTTAGCTTCCCCCACAAAGAAGTGTCATCATCTATATTGACAAATTATGACTTTGTCAACCTCTAAATAGACCGTCCATCAGAATTACCTCTTTGAGTGTTATCAGCTATTACTACGTGTCGATCTCCCACTCGGAGTCGTTTCCCCCACTTGTATCTACATCTTCCGATACAAAATTCGCTAACGGTTAAGATTCATATTCACGAATGGACCCCTGACATTCCCTCTTGCGATGAGTTCAGAACCATGTTTGCTTCTCATCTTGAACAGTTGAGGAAGGAACATACGGTCAATATTGTACCTAAGGTTCTTCGATAGGCATAGCATTCCATTTCTAAAATTGGTGGTTGACTCCAACCATTATAACTTCGTTCCGAAAGCCAAGAAAATTTTCTCTAAATTTTCACTTTCAGTTTGCCACACTCTGTCCTATATCTAAACCTTTGGATACTTTACCTCCTTTGGTAAACACACATAATTTTCGCGTTTCTAAAATTTCCCACTGAAAGTCTCTACACGTTTTTTTTTGTAATACGTTGGGTAAGATTACCCTCGCACCTCATTTGACTATAACAGCATTTGAAAATCCTTGCTGCACCTTAGTCGCCTTCCGAGTCTTGGCTTCTCATGCCATAATGGAGGTGACCTCGTCTCCGGTCATCATCCTCGGATATATTTTATAATCTCAACTGAGCCCTGCCTCCTGATGTACGCTTAACGGTACTCTTCTGAGATCCGTCATTGCTCGGTATACGCACACATCCGAACGAAATTAGAATACACTAATGTATACACATTATAGCAGGAGAACGAAATCTCGACAAAGAAATCGACAATCCTAAACATAGGGCTCTATATCAAACAAAGCAACGCTGAAAGCATAATAAGCCGTACAGACTCTAAGGACACTAGAACCTGATGCTCTGATACCACCTGTGACACCCCGCCTAATTAAATACCGGGCGATCACTCCTTTATTAAATTAAAATCAAGGTGAACAGTTGGTTCATTCTTATCATCACTGTCGTTAATGAAAATCTTTTCCAATTAAACACCCTAAATAATTAAGCTAAGTGTCAAACCATTTAAAACCTTATTTCCATTCTATTAAATCCAATTATAAAACCTTTAACCATTTACATTTTTAAGAGTCACACATTAAGAATGAGAATAGAAATGAACATTCAAAAATTTAATCATCAATAATAAATCCCAACATTTACAACACTAAAGGAAAACATCCTGACAGTAATAAATCCCGAAATAAGGATACTGAAAGTAAAAATTTACAATCTCTAACAATACCAACTAAATAATAGAAAGAGGGCGACACATGCCACTGCTGGATAAAACTGAACTAGGAGTAGAGTCAATAATGAGGTCGTCTAATCAATGGACTGCAACTCCCACAAAAGCTACAACGCGTTCCATCCCAAGAATTCCAAGTAAGAGGCCCCTGTGGCTGGGCACCTGTAATACATATATATATATATACACAAGAGAGAAGAGGTGACAACAAACGGGTCAGAGCCTGAATGTAAAGCAGTTTGAAAATAGTTTAGCAAGTATTTAAAATGCTACCGGCTAATGCAACAGTCATATTAGTATGCGACACTCTCTTGAGAATTCTCACCTCTCATCTAGTGTGCACATCTATCGTACTAATGAACCCCATCTCTCTCTCTAACTTATTCTCCATAAGTTTTAACATGTGGAATTAAGGTTATGATATTCACATTTAGAAAATCCAACTCTTAAGGATTTCTTACGTTATTTAGAAAAATTCCGTATTGTTATAACGTTTTCGAATAATTACAGTGAAGTTGATGAATTTCATACTTTACTTAACTACTATTTTACTCACTAGAAAGTTCTCATATAGTTACACGTATATATATATATATTTGTTTCTCGAATAATATATATTTATACCAATAGTACCCCACATAAAATCTATGGTGCTAGACTTCCATATATAAGTATATATATACCATTCACTCATAAATTATATATATACTAACGGCACCCCACATAAAATCTATGGTGCTGGCATACTCTGCTATCAAGTCCCCGTATCACACAAACTAAGGGAAATACTAGTTCGGAATCACTCTCGAACTGTATTAACACAAACACAAACAACATTGAGGCGAAGCATAGATTACAAGTCTCTAAGAGGTCAGTACATACCCTCATGCCTCTTAGGACCGTCTGAACTATCGATTCGATAGCCTGTACCAAGGATGTCTATCTTCTAGGGTACGAGTCAATATCCCCCATAAAGGTCACATCGAGATAAGACTGTCCCAGCGCGGTAACCTCAGGGATAGCATGTAGCGCGAGTACGATTATTACACAGAAATAATATATATGCACAATCACACCGTCATATATAAATATGTATTCACATCCACATTATTAAATTAGGTACTCTCACGACCCAAAATTATCATTATCCGTTATTACATGTTTTACTCAATTACATCGTATAACGGCCTCATTCTTCTTTATTCTCGTAATTAAGTCATTTTTAACTCAATTCTCGTCTCTCGAAGTATTTCCTTTATCTAAGTGCAATTTCAGTAGGCCCTCTCTTGCCTTCTAATCCAACTTAATAGATGTTTCGATTATTTAATCACCACACGTATGATTTCTTAAGTCTGAAAGTCTCCCCGTTTACCCTTTATTTCCATTCACATTAAAGTTCCACTTTATGGGATTTCTCTTGACCCTACTGGTCCTCTTTATGTTCCATTATATTCTAGCAACCCTAACCAAGGTTTACTACGCATAAAATCGGATTAAGCTAACATGAGCAAAAATGCAATTTTTCCCAGGAGTGTCGATCGATCGATGAAAGGGGTCGATCGATCGAACCTTCGATCGATCGATGCTCTGGGCTCGATCGATCGATCAAGCAGTTATGCAGATTCTGCAGCCAACCCAGTTACGGGATTCTCACCCCAAACTCCTCCAAATCATCATGTTACAGTCCCAAACTCCCAATCAATTATACTATAAGTGTTGTATACCCATTTAAACAATTTCCTACGTAACACATGCGAATTTTCCTCAAGAATCATGGGTTAAAAAGGGGCAAATTCTACATAATTCTTATGAACCCTAATCTTTACTTTAACTTAATCTCTTTCATTCTTTTTCCAAATTTTCTATCTATTATATCATGTAATTTTGTGGCTCATCCTCTATATGTGAAATGGGTTTTCAGAAATATGATCTCTAACATTATAACATGCAATTTGTGTCTCCAATTTATATTTTTCTTCAAGAATACTAATCTAATCAACCTAAGACTAATATAAAAGGATGCATTAACTTGATAAAAGCAAGATAGATACTTGCCTGGAAAATTTCAGTTCTGATTTGTGGACGATTTTGGTGTGGTTGTATTCCCCGTCGCGCGATCTACGCGTTGGTGGTGACGGCGGTGCAATCAGAGGTGTTCTTGGCCTAGAACTCCTTGGAGAGCTTCTCCTCTTCCTCTCCAATGGCCGTCATTCGTTTTTGTTTGTGTTAACCCTAGAAGATAACATTTCCCATCTAATATAACCCTATAAAATTCGTGGGTTTAATTACCCATAATTACGAAATGTCCAAAACGCCCTCACGGGGTACTAATTAGGCTTAAAACACCCCGAGACCCAAACTAAACCCCCGGGTACACTTTTCTGACTATTTCCACCCTTCTGGACACTTTGGTCCTCTCAAAATGACCATACGAGCAACTTATAATTTATTTAATTTTATTAATCAACATTTAGTCCCGACACGACACAGGCGCGTCCCGACTTAAATTTCCATAATTGCCATTTTATTCACACATGACAATTTTATGAAAATAAATCTCATATATTACTATACTCATCCTGTAACATTCAATAAATAACAAATTTCCAATAATTACTAACTCTCGTCACGCTAGTAAATATTTAAAACAACATTTCAGATTAAAATAAATTAATTTATCTCAATTAAATTTAATAAATCCCTAAATTTAAAAGCCATGAAAATACGGGGTATTACAATTAATAATTTCCTTACAGTCTCCCACTTAGTCGTTAGGAGAATCCATCAAGGTTTTTAATTAAGAATCATAAGGCACGCATTATATCCTAAATCCTTCAATAATTGATTTTCGTAAGTGCCTTGGCTAGTCCAGTAGTCAATGAGAGTCATGGCGGTCACATATCATTATGTAAAATTATTCCTTCCATGTACTACTTCATCTATGACCTTCTTAACTAGGCCATAATCAGGAGTTTACATAATGGTCCCATAATGTCTTGAAGAAGATAATTTTCTATTATAATTAATCCAATAATAATATGTGTACACAATTGAAAACAAAATAGAACAAATGTAGAAGTTTTATTAAGAGCTCAACAAATGTCAAATATAGGCATATTAAATTGCAGAAAAGAATCAACTAGGAACTATTTTCAAGACCCATGCTTTCAGTATGTATCTGAAATGTCTTTGGATGTAGTCATTTTGTAAAAATATCTGCAACCATGAGATTTGTTCATGTTTGTTCAATGACAACTTTTTCTCTTCTAACATTTTGCTTCAGTGAGAGATATTTAAGATCCATGTGCTTGGATCCCTTAGATATCTTGTCATGCTTGGAGAAAAAGATTGCGACCTCATTGTCATAGTAAATAGTTAAGGTCTTAGAAATGAAACTCAAAGCTCCGAACTCAGAGACAAAAGTCCACAACCATGCTCCTTGATTTCCAGCCTCATACATGCCACAAATTTAGCCTCCATAGTCGATGTGTAGGTTAATTTGGACTTTTGGCTTTTCCATGACATTGCACCTTCATCTAGGAGATACACATAACCAAGAGTACAATGTCTAGTGTTAGGACATCCACCAAAATCTGAATCTGAAAACCCAACCATCTATAGATAAGTTGATTTCCTATAAATGAGATTATAATTCCTCATTCCCTTTAAGTATCTCAATACTTTCTTTACATCTCTCCAATGAGTGATTTATGGGTTACTCTGAAATCTACCTAGCATGCCAACAACATGGCTAATGTCAGGTTTGGTGCAAACCTGTGCATACATCAAACTTCCCACAAGTGAAGCATAAGGATAATTTTCCATTTCTTTACGTTCCAAGTCATTATGAGAAGATTGGCTAAGATCAGGCTTGTCTCCTTTCTACATTAGAACAACACTAGAAGAACATGTCATCATGCCAAATATCTCTAGAACTTTGTCAATATATGCTTTCTGAGACATTCTCTAAATTCCAAGTGGCCTATCACGTAATCTTTCAATTCCTATCACATTAGAAGCCTCAACCATATCTTTCATTTCAAATTTCTTAGAGAGATGATTCTTAGCCTCATGTAATAGACCAAGTTCGCTGCTGGCTAGTAATATGTCAGCAACATACATTACTAAAAATATGAACTTACTCCCACTGATCTTGAGGTCTAAACATGGATCAACTAAGTTTTCTTTAAAATCGAAGTTCATAATTATTTCATCAAACTTTAAATACTATTTCCTCGAAGCTTGTTTCAGTCCATATATTGGTTTCTTAAGTTTTCATACCTTGTCTCTCTGATCATCGATTATGAAACCTTCACATTGACACATATAGACTTCCTCTTATATGTCTCCATTAAGAAAGGTTATTTTCACATCCATTTGATGTAACTAGAGGTCATAATGAGATACTAATTTCGTGATAATTTAAAAAAGAATCTTTTTTAGACACAAGAGAAAATGTCTCAGTATAGTCGATACCTTCTTTTTGATTAAAACCTTTGGCGATAAGTCGAGCTTTATGTCATTCAGTATTGCCATTGCAGTTGCTCTTATTCTTAAAGACCCACTTACACTCGACTGGTTTGTGTCCTGTTGGTAATTGAACAACGTTCGAAACTTGATTTTCAGCCATAAATTTTATCTCATCCTTCATGGCGATAATCCATTTGTAAGAATTAACATCTTTAATGGCTTGTGAATATGAAATCGAATCTTTTATTTCCAAACATCAGATTCTACTTGGTAAAGCACGTAATCATAAAAAATAATAGATCTCATCTGAAGATGAGACCTCCTTAATGCTGGTTCCTCAGGTGCTTCATATATAGGTTCATTGATGATAATCTCATCATGGGGTTGTTGATCATTTATTGGGTGGTCCTCATTGCCTAAAGTTTCAACAATGGGGGATTCCCAACAACTTGTGAAATTGAGGGTAAAGAGATATTTACCCTAATTTCCTGAATGATCACATCATTAATTTTAGTACTCCCGCTGATTTCAGCATTCTCATAGAATACGCCATTATTCATTTTAACAATTCTCGTACTATGGTTAGGACAGTAAAACCTATATCCTTTGGACTTCACGGGGTAACCTATAAAGTAACCCCTAACCATTTTGAAGTTTAATTTCTTTTCATATAGGTGGTAAATTCTAGCCTCAGCTGGGCATCCCCAAATTTGGAGATGTTTTGAACTATGTTTCCAACCTTTCCATAGTGCAAAGGGTGTCTTTGAAACTACCTTGCTAGGACACCGATTTAATATATAAACAGTTGTGCATAGAGCATCTATCCACAAGGATGTAAGTAAATTAGCATGACTCATCATAGTCCTAAACATTTCCATATATGTACGATTTTGCCTTTCAGCTACACCATTCGGCCATGGAGAACCAGACATTGTGTATTGAGCGACAATTCTAAGCTTTTGGACAAGTTTTGCAAAAGGTCGAGTATGTTGTCCTGTTTTATCACACCTTCCATAAAACTCACCACCTCTATTTGACCTTATGATCTTCACTTTTCTGTCTTATTGCCTTTCAACTTCAGTGATGAACACTTGTAAAGCGTTCAAAAACTAAGATTTTTCATGAAACAAGTATAGATAACAATAATGTGAATAATCGTCGATAAAAGTAATGAAATACTTCTACCTTCCAAAGGTTGGAACATCGAAAGGCCCACAAAAATCTGTGTGTGTGATTTCAAGAAGCTGTTTACTTCTTATGGGTAATTTCTTTGTGTATTTTGTTGTTTTTCCTTTAATACAATCCACACATACTTGATGATGGGTAAAATAAAGACTTGGAAGAATTCCATATTTTACCAATCGCTTGATTCTATCACTGCTATATGTCCCAACCTTTTATGCCACAAGAGATAAGAGTCATTTTTAGACGACTTGTGTTTGTTTTAACATTAGAATGCAGTGTGAGATGAGTTTCAGCATATTGACTATCAAGATGAAATTTATAAAGACCATCAAATAAAATTCTAGAACTAATATGATTTGAGTTCAAAAAAACAAATTAAAACAACCATCTCCATGATGAACCGAATAACCATCTTGATCAAGTTTACTAACTGAAACTAAATTATTGGAAATAGAAGGAATATAAAGAGTTTGAAAATATAAATGATATCCATTCTTCAAAATAAGACGATAAGTGCCAATGGCTTCAACTAGGAGTTTATCTTGGTTTCCCATGAATAGAAAGTTTTCACTTGGGATTATGGTTTGGGTCGTAAGGAAACCCTGCATTGAATTAGAAACGTGAACGTTAGAACCATAATCTAGCCACCAAGTGTTAGAAGAAACATAGGTAAGAATTTATTCAAAAACGCTTACGAAACCCATAGGGTTACCTTTCTTTTCGAACCATTCTTTACGTTTAGTGTAGTCTTTCTGAAGATGTACAGGTTTCTTAAAAAATTTGCACCTGTTGTCATCCTTCTTTATCTTCTTCATATTGGATTGATTAGCATCATTTTTTCTGGGTGGTGCTCTTTTATGGTTTCAATTCTTCTTCTTCCCTGCTTTAGATGATTCGCTCCTTGCCAAGATGTGCAACCTTAATAATTTGTTGATTCGTCCTAACCTCCTCTTGAACCAGTTTATTTGCCAACTCATTCACCGCCCACTTATCCTTAATGGCAGTGTAATTGAGATGGAAATGTCCATACTAAGTAGGTAAAGATTTCAGTATAAATTGTACAAGAAATGAATCATTCACTATCATTCCCAAATTCTTTAGCTTGGTATCAAGGTTCGTCATCTCAATCACATGATCATGCATTGAGCATGTGCCATTAAACTTTATGGTTATAAGTTTTGCCATTAGTTTCCCAGTGAGAAATTTATATGCAGTCTTAAACCTTTCTTATATTGCTTTCATGTAATCCTTAGCATTTTCAGGTTTAGGAAGTGATGTTTTGATATTGTTTGCAATTTTCATTCATATAAATGTGATGCTCAATCTGTCAGACTTCTCCCAAACTTTATGGATAGTCTTTTCCTCATCATTACTTGTGTCTATAAGTGCAACTAGTTTTTCAATGTGAAAAGCCAGATCCAAGTCAAGTAATCCCAAGGTGAACTCAACTTGCTCTTTTCATTCTAAGAAGTTGGTTCCTGTGAGAATAGGGGCATATGATGCATATGAAGACAATTGAGAAGGAAAAGGGGCTGCAATTTAGAGATACACTAATTTTTAAGAAGACTTTAAAGCTTTAATTAACACATAATAAGATTGTAATATTTTATGACATGAAAATAAGACGCTCCCGTGGGTAGTCATCATAAATTTAACTTCATACCAATGGTCGTAATATTCAACATGCATAATTGAATGATGTATCTATTTGATTTTAATAATGTTTTTGTGGATATCCTTGGTTTACACATGTACAAACACTCATTAGTTGCTGATTTAAGACATGATTATAGTATACGTGTGGGCAACTAATTTATATATGTAAAATAGATAGATTTAAACATTATAATGGTAATAAAGGGCTAATTTGGAATGGGTAATAATAAGGATCACTGTGGTGATAATTAACCTTAATAATACAATTGCATTCATCAAACAACTTAATATGAATATTGGTGTACATGTTATCATAGCATTCCAAAGGCCATAAAATTACATAATTGTAAAATTCTTGAATAGTGAAAGGTGTGCAATCTAGAATTTCATAAGTCTAGAGTTACAAAAACATAAAATTTTAAAAGTCATAATTTTTGAGAATTTGAAAAGATATAATTTTTAGAATTCCAAAAGGTCATAAAATTTTTGAAAATTGCAAAAAATGCATAATTTAAAGAATTCTAATAGACATAAGAGCATGAATTCTGATAGACATAATTCTGAAAGACATAATTTCAAGCAAGTGGCCAAGCTCTGTCCGACGGTACACACAAACTATTTTTTTATTATTTATTATTTTTATTAGTCATGAAAAACAGAGGATAAATCAACACTATTTCAATGAATTATGAAGAAACAAAAAACATAAACTGTTTTTAATAGTTATAAAAAATAGATAATTATCAACAGTTATAGGACGATTCATATATAGCCTATTTTATGGACAATCATGTCTTCCTAAACATCAGCTCTGATACCACATGAAAAATACTTTATTACATGAACCCTAAGATCGTGAACATCATGATAATCACCCGATAGGTATGTGAAAAGAGGGATACTGTAATACCTCCTTTCGTCGTCATGGATGTGATGTCTCTGTTTGTCGCCACTGGTCTGATCACCTTAACGATCCTTCAATGGAGAATTTTGGCTTCTCTCACCTTGCCTATAAACCTTTATATTTGTATTTCATGGATACCTTTTAGATGGAAGTAAGGCATTTATTTATAGGTGGAGAGTGGGCCTAAATTTCAAAGGTCAATTAATTATTCACATGAACCCTAAGATTATGAACATCATGATAATCGCCTAATAGGTATGTGAAAAGATGGATAATGTAAAACTTCCTTTCGTCATCATGTTGCTGCTGATAACCGTTGGTCCGACCACCTTAACAGTCCTTCAACGGAGAATTTTTTCTTCTCGCTCCTTACCTATATGCCTTTACATGTGTATTTCGTGGATGCCTTTTAGATGGAAGTAAGGCATCTATTTATGGGTGGAGAGAGGGCCTAAATTCCGAAGGTCAATTAATCTCAACCATCCATCAAGGTAGAGATTTAATTGGAATTTTAACTCCTTTTAATATCCATTTCATTTTTGGAATCGAACCATTTTATTAGGAAATAACATATTCTAATTAAAACCCGAAATACTAATGACCATATTTCGGATTAGGAATTTAAACTATTAAGTAACCCAAAGGTTAATTGATACTTTCCTTACATTCGGATCATATTAAAATGTTTGTATTGGATCAGACTGATGTGATGCTTTCACGAGGTTTCAAGGATCAGGTACTTATTCATATTCTTCATATTGTGTTTGTCACCATTGTTTTGTGGTTGGGTGGCACATGTGATTTTGTGCATGCATGCTTGCATATTTAATTTGCTCATCTCTTACTTAAGGACACAATCGTGTTATTAAGGTATGTGCAATTGTTTCTACACAGACATCATATGCTCAATAACTGTCTTGATCATTCAATTAATTTAGAGTCCCATGGTTTATTATCAACTTAGGAAACTTATAGGACCGTATTGTTACTGTGTCTCATTATGTAACAAAACAAATACATTCTTTCTATAACTCGACATGATATAATTAATTACCACATATTATTTAATACACTTGCAAACTATTCATGTTTCGGACTTGATTTTTTTGTGAGCACTTGAAAAAATTAAAACATTGTCGCCAAGAGAGATGGCAATGTATTGTTTCACCTGGTTAATCGGCGTGTGGACTAGAATCCATCCGCTCCAAAATGGAGAAAAGGCTATATATAAACTATTACCTCTGCCAAACCCTTCGATGTTCACTCTAGGTATGGAAATTTAATAAGAGTCAGCTAATTATGAATACACACTAATTGAAATAGATTTTTATTTTTTTCAATTTTTCAATTATTTCTTAAATGTTAGGGTGATTTTATAAATTCTAACACACTTCGATGAAGGATATTTAATTTTTGTATCCTTTTTGTTCTCATTTATGCAACCATGATGCTCTAATATATACAAAGTAGGAGTGAGCAATTACAACAGTTTCATGAAAAATAGGAAACATGTTAGACAACTTTGAATAAATCAAAGTGTTATATACGTCTGGGTCAATAATCCCCCGCAAGTGGATGGTGGATGGGAGCACACCATCAACTTGTCTCTAAGAAACTGGAACTGAGATGTGGAAAGGCCCTTTGTAAAAATGTCAACCATTTGATCAGTAGTTGAGATAAATTGAACTCGTAAAGCTTTCGTAGCAACTGGATCACGTATAAAGTGAAAGTTAATTTCAACATGTTTTGTTCGAGCATGGAAAATAGGATTTGCAGATAAGTATGTTATGCCCAGATTATCACTCCAGAGCATAGGGCATTTTTGAGGAGAAAAAACCAATTCCTTTAGCAGTGACTTCAACTAAGTGATTTCAGTAGTGGCATCTGCCATAGATTTATATTCAGCCTATGTAGATGAGAGGGAGACCATTTTATGTTTTTTGGATTGCCAGGAGACAAGGTTAGATCCCAGGTAAATTGCAAAACCTCTTATTAATTTGCGATCATCGACACACCCAACCCGATCAGAATCAGAGTGATGTGAAGTCCATAGGAAGAGGTGTGGCTGAGATACCGAAAGATGCATTTGACAAGTGTCCAATGAATATCCGTAGGTTAATGCATGAATTGTAAGGCCTTGTTTACCGCAAAAGGAATGTCATGACGAGTGAGGGTAACATATTGGAGGGCGCCAACAGCTTGAAGGTAAGGCGTTGGGTCAGGTAATGGAGTTCCTTCTTGTTGAGAGAGTTTGAGAGTGATAGAGATAGGAGTGGAAATCGGCTTGGATTGAGACATACCATGATGAGAAATGAGTTCACAGATGTATTGCTATTGAGATAAGAGAATACCGTTGGATTTGGGTACAACTTCTACACCAAGGAAGTAATGAATAGGGCCAAGGTTTTTGAGAGAAAATTCATTGCTTAGTGTAGATATGAGAGACTGAATTTGTTTTGGATTATTTTCGGTAAGCAGAATGTCATCGACATAATTAAGGAGATATATAATATCATTTTCGGTGTGATGAATGAAAAAAGATGAGTCTATTTTTGAACCACTAAAATTTTGAGTTTGGAGAAATTGAGTGAAACGATGGAACCAAGAGCATGGAGCTTGTTTAAGACTGTAAAGGGAGCGATGGAGTTTGCAAATAAAGTTTGGTTTTCTTAAATCTTTATATCTCGGTGGTTGTTCCATGAAAACATCCTCGTTGAGAAACCCGTGAAGAAATGCATTATTGACATCAAGTTGATAAACTTGCCAACCATTGGTAATGGCAAGATATAGGACAATAATAATTATGGTGGGTTTTACAGTAGGACTGAAAGTCTCATTATAATCAAGGTCATATTCTTGATGAAAACCTTTTGCCACTAATCATGCTTTGAAATGTTCCACAAACCCATCCGCCTTCCTTTTAATGCGTTGTACCCATTTACATCCAACAATGTTCATGGACGGTGTTGGTGGAATAAGTGACCGATTATGAATAAGTGCACTTATTTCATTGGACATTGTTGTGTGCCATAGTGGGTCTTTGTTGGCTAAGGTGAAGCAAGTTGGCTTGGTAGTGTGGAGTTGTGTGGAGTGAGATTTGGGAGGGGGTATGTTTGGAAACTAAAGGCTTTGGGCATAGGTTCATAGCATGGGTACGTGTGGTGTTGGTTTTGGACAATGGGATAAGATCAACTTCTAGTGAGAGACCATCCATATCAGTATGCGTAACAGGTTAGGAGGTGGGTATTGATGGAGATGGGTGGGGTGAAGGTTGTAAAGAAGGAGATGATAGAATATGTCACGGTGATGATGCAACGGTAGGTGGGGAAGAATGAAGGGTGGGTGTAGGAGGGTGTGGCAAGATAGTGGGAGCAATGGCCTATGGTAAGGAGCGAGAGTAAGAAGATGTGGTTGAAGGTATGGGTTAGACTGCAAGAGGAAATATATTTTCATCAAAACGAACATGTCGAGCATAGTATATATGGACATAAGTAAGGCAAATGCAACAATAGCCATGGCGGTTGGGTGTATATCCGAGAAATATACAAGGGTGGGACTAGTAATCCATTTTATGAGCATGGTAAGGACGGAGGTGAGGATAGCATAGACAACCAAAGGTTTTGAGGAATTTTTAGTCAGCAGGGTGAGAGTAGACAACATGAAAGGATGAAAGCTTAGACAGTGTACGAGTAGGCATGAAGTTGATGAGAAGGACAACAAACTCAAAAGCATAGTGCCAAAATTTGAATGGAACAGAGGCTTGGTCCGTGAGAGTAAATTCGATTTTGACGATATGAAGGTGATGTTGTTCGACAAAACCAACTTGTTTGTGCATGTGTTGGACATGAGTGTTGATGTAAAAAATTAGATTTGACCTAATTGTTTTAATCACAGATAAAAAGAATAATGAAATAATAGACAATAGATTTTTAAAGTGGTTCAGCCTTGCAAGAATGGCCTACGTCCACTGTTTTTGTTATTGCCGACTGTTTGTTTGGAATTCTCGAGGTATGGTTTTCTCCAGAAATTCCTCCCCCTTAATGAGGAGGTTACAATGTAGTTATAGCCTTTAAGCTGTACAAATGGAAGGACAATTCACTTTTATCTAGTATACATATACATCTGTATGATAATAAATGAGCATTTAATGCGCAATCGTCTCCTTGATTATCCTGATTAGAATGCTAAGTTGCTCGGACCGCCTAAGTAGCTCGGACCGCTTAAGTTGCTCAGACCGCCTAAGTAGATCGACATGCTCGGGGGGCCTGACTTCCTCATGGCTTTTTGGTTACTCGGTGATTTTGAGTTGCTCGGTAGCAGTATACATATTTACCACGTTAGCAGACACGCATCTGTAAGTGAGTAGTCCATGTCAGCAGACTAAATTTGTTATCAACAGAAGCCCCCAATGTTTCATAATTTGATGTTGAAGAAAAGTATGGAACATTCTGTTTGGAAACTGCACTCGTTGTATAGTTTTTAGGAGAGCATTCGATGTATATAACTTCTTTTTGGGTGCACAGTATCAGGCCTCATAAATATTTTGAATTTTCATGATCGTTTCGATATTTTTGCTCTTTTTCCTCTTTTAGATGTCGGATACGCAAACGTCTTTCTTATTAATCATTACCTTTCTCTATTCCCTAGGTAAAGTATTTAAACATGGAAAAAATCCTATCGTCTTCTACTTTTCAAACATGTGTCTTCAAACTTTTCATTTCTTCTCTATCTTGTGCGTTTGTTTCTTCCATGGTTCATTGTCAACTGATTCACTATTCTCCTGTAAGCTCTTCTTCCTTATCTTTTACTTATTTTGTTCATCATGGTTTACCCTGTTGATTCTCTTGACAAATTTTGTTCTGAATTTTCAATTCCTTCATGGGTCATATTAGAAGAACTTTCTGAACCCTCTGATTATTTTTCTTTGGCTGAGGAACCTTGGTTCCCAAGTCTCTTTGTGGACGAATGTGGCTTTTCTTTTCCTCCAAATCCTTTATGTTTGGAGTTCTGTCAATATTTTGACGTTGTTCCTGCAAGAATAGCGCCAAATACCTGGAGAATAGTTAATGGAGTCCATAGGTTAAACCAAATTCATGGAACTCGTTTAGGAATTCCAGAAATTATATTTTTCTACAGATGGGTTGTCAGTGATAGTATTTTTTATTTAAAAACTAGGTTTTTGAATAGGGCTTTAGTTGTCAATCTTTCAGATGCCAATAGGGATTACTTTGAATGTGGGGTTGTTATGAAAAATTGGCAATATGCTCCATTAAGTGGAGATGATGTATATCAGGGTCCCAGGTGTCCCCCTTATGGCAATGGAATAGGTTATTTATTTATTTTTTGAAATCTCGTTTTCTTGATGTTTGATAAAATGTATCATTGACATGTAATTTCTATAATTTGCAGTTGACAACAAAAGAAAATCTCCAAAGGAGACAGAGGTTAATTTAAAGTATTTGAAACTTATCTGGAGTTTGCACCAGTCTGTGGTCGAGGAACACATTAGGTCGGCCTCTTACTTGTTGCAATACAAGAGTTACACTTTATCCTTTACTGCTCTTCCAGTGGTGGTGGACATTGAGAAAGTACCAGCTGCTGATACTAGTGTGGAAGGTTCTTCGTCAGAGTTAAATATTCCTATTGGTGATATAATGAAGAGAAGAAAAGCTCCTTCCTTTTTCGACAAGTCTGATTCTCCTGCTGTGGAGGCAAAGAGAAGTAAAAAAGATGTCCCAGAAGAGGGGGTAAAGACTATAGAGGTACCCCCTTCTGATGCTACCAAGAAATTTAGCGAGAAGCCCCCTGTGGCTCCGAGCAATATCGTTGAGAATCTCCCTGTCGTCCCAAGCAAGATTGTTGCTATCACTCCTCCTAGTGAGGTTATTGTCATATCACCAACTAAGACCACGTCCTTAGTTGAGAATGTTCCTGTTCCTCCAAGGAGGTTAAAGAAAAATCTTTTTGAGAGACTTGATGAACCAGTCTCTCAACCATCATCTATTGAAGGTGGTGTTTCAACTTTTATTCCCCCGAGCTCCGCTGTGGGCTTAGTCAAATCTTGGACTATCCCAAAGGTCACTGACATTGAAAACTCTATTAGTCGGGAGAGAGTTACTGCTCTAGCTGCTCAACACATTGCCTCAGTAAGTATTATTGATTTGAGCCTTTGATTCTTTTAATGCTATGTTCATACATTGACTTAGAATTATCTCTTTTCACAGATGGTAACGTGTTTCAAGAGCATTGTAAAAAGGGATGAAGCCATCAGGGCCTCCAGTTCCTCAGATGGGGTAGAAAAGGCTTTTACTGGTTTAACCCAATATTTGAAAAACTCTCATCAGAAGTATGAGGAAAGTAAAGTTGCTTGGGAGAAGTAGGTTAATTCTGTTGAGCAAGAGAAAGATCGAGCTGTGGAAGCCTCCACAGGATTGGAGAAGAAATTGAGAGAGTTTGAGAAGAATAATAAAGAGCTTGAGGCGAAGCTCAAGAATATTGAAGAGCTTGAGAATAAGCTCAAAATTGCTGAAGGGGAAGTTATTAGACTTCATGATATTGATCGTCAGAAGCAGGAGGTGGAAGGGAAATTAAAGGCTGCCGAGGAACTTCTGATTGAGAGGACTTCCTCGGAGAAGGCAAAAAGAAGAAATGATGTTAAGAAGTCCTTCAGTGCTGTTTAGGACAAATGATGGAATAAAGGTCTGGCTGCTATGTCCTCTCAAATAGAGTTTGCCAGCCTTAAGTATTTCAGGGATGGATGGGTTGCAGCTCTGCAGGAGCTAAAAGTCGTTGAAAATTTTGAACTGTTCCAGCGACACTCTCATGGCCCTCCTCCCTCTCCCGGAGAAGAAGAAGAGGATGAAGCTGCCTCAGAAGAATCTTCCATGATAATTGGGGACCAGGCCCCTGCTGTTGAACCATGATCTGAGTAGCCCCAACCAGCGAACACTTCTGCCGAGCAGCTTTTATTACCCTTTGAACAACTTTCATTGCCCTTCGAGCAACCAACCTCTTCATCCAAGCCTTCCGAGGAGATCTTAGAAAATAAGGAGAAGGTATAGAGTTGTTCGGATCTTTCTTTTATTTTTTGTTGAATGTAATTTTGGACTATGTTCTTCTTTTTGTGATGAAATAAAATTCAAACTTTTGGTCGTTTGTCTTGACTTATTCTTCTACTTTCTCTCTCTGCATTCTTATTAATTCTTTCTATCTCTTTTCTTTACTAGTTTATGGCTAGAATGGAGCTCTTGTCAGCTCATGACACCGAACTGATGAAAAAATGCAATGACTATTTTAAGGCTGGTCGTGCAAATCTGAATGATGCTCAAATCATTAATATCCTAGGTTCAGATGCCTCTGAACGAGAAGTTGAAGCTTATCAGTATCTAAAGTGTTTTCTCGATCGTGCAGTAGCCAATAATGTGGCATATTATGAGATGATTGAAGATCTCCAGGGTACCATCGATGAACTCCAACAACAATATAAGGAGTCTTCTACCCTTTTGCACCAAGGGTATGAGAAAAAATATCAGCAACTGAGTGCTGACAAAGGATATGATAAGTTTATCTCTACTTATGAGAAAAAAGAGGGCATTTTGAAACTTGAGGTTGAAGAAAACAGGCATATCGCCAAGTTGTTGGAGCAGGAAAACCTTGTTTTGCAAGGAGAGATTAAATAACTTAAGTCTGTTGCATCTTCCTCAGGAGCCCTGGTCCCTGTCACTGATGAAGGTTTCTCTTTCTTGGAGGTTGAAAATGCCAACTTAAGAGATGAATTGGAAACTCTAAAAAGAGATGAACCTTCCTCCTCTGCTCGTGGACGAGCAAGATCTTCTTCTCGGGGACGAGCAAGGGCTGGTTGGATCTCTATTGAAGATGCAAGAACTCAAGCAACTTTAGAAAATCAGGCAGTTCAATTAATGGCAAAGAACCAGGCTTTAGCAAAGATGTCTAAGAAGAATATGAACCTCAGCGAGCAACTTTCCACACAAAGCTCTGCCTTGGAAAATAAGGAAATCCTGGTGAAGAATCACCACGAGCAACTGGAGAGGTTAACTTACCAGTTCCACAAACAGCCTAGAGAATTTTGGATGGCTGGCTACAATGAAGCCCTTTACCATCTTGATGATCGAATTAAGAAGTCAAATAATGAAGGGTACAAGCAAGGGTGGCTGAATGCGTTGTGTGTGTTGAAAGTGGAGCAGGGTCACTACTTATGGGATTATTATGATCCTGGATTGGTTGAGTTGCCCGTGCCTTCTTTTAAGCTCGACATGAGTTGGATTCCTGCTCTGGCAATTCCTTAGTGCTTGAAATCAAAGTACCTCGGCGATTACAGTCTTCATTCAAGTTTTGACATATCTCGCCCAGAACATTTGCTTAATCGGCCATCAGTGATGAATGTTCGAATCCTTCAAGATGTAAATTTCATAAACTCCCCTTATGCTTTAGACGATCCTCCTGCTGGAGTAGAACCTATTTCGAAGGCAGAAGGGAAAAAACCAATAGAGTAGGATTTTTGATGTAATGACTTCTAATTTTCCCAGCATATGTAATTCTTCTTAATTTGAATGAATAAATTTTTTCATCTTTTGCTATTTTATTTTCTTTTAAGTATTTTGCAGAATATCTCTGTTTGTGAATACATGCATATTTTGATATGTTTTATTTTTTGATTATAGTGATAAGCCACTCTTTGATTCTAAGCATTGAAATGACTTACATCCCATGATCCTGCTTAGTTTAACCAACCAGAGTTGATTCTAAGCAATGAAACGACTTACATCCCATAACCCTGCTTAGTTTAACCAACCGGAGTTGATTGCAATTGATTTACCGACCAATTGGAGTTGGTGGATATTGATTCCCGACCAATTGGAGTTGGAGGAGATTAATTTACCGACCAACTGGAGTTGGTGGATATTGATTCCCGACCAACCGGAGTTGGAGGAGATTAATTTTCCGACCAATTGGAGTTGGTGGATATTGATTCCCGACCAACCGGAGTTGGATGAGATTAATTTGTCGACCAACCGGAGTTGGTGGATATTGATTCCTGACCAACCGAAGTTGAAGGAGATTAATTTGCCGACCAACCGGAGTTGGTGGATATTGATTCCCAACCAACCGGAGTTGGAGGAGATTAATTTGCCGACCAATCGGAGTTGGTGGATATTGATTCCCGACCAACTAGAGTTGGAGGAGATTAATTTGCCGACCAACCGGAGTTGGACATGATGTATAGTGTGTAGCACTAATACTCCGAAATAATTTCAACAAAAAGAGAGAACTGGGTAAAACATTCGACACTTTATTCATACTGAAGAAAACTGCATTTACCTAGGGATCCCAACTACTGATAATATTTGCGTAGATGCTCTGCATTCTATGCATTCTTAAACTCTTCTCCCTCTAAGGTTTCAATCCTGTATGTCCCTGGTCGAACAACTTCTGTTACTCTGTAGGGTCCATGCCAGTTAGCTTCCAGTTTGTTGTGCTTTTGAATTAATTTCTTCAGCACATAGTCTCCTTCCTTCAAATCACACTTCTTTACCCCTTTGTTGTAAAACAGAGGTGTTCGTTGTTGGTATGCAGCATTCCTGATTGCTGCTTCTTCTCTAACTTCTTCGAGTATATCTAGATCTAATCGCCTCATCAAGTCACTGATAGGAGAATTGAAATTTAGCACCCTGTGTGTGGGTTGGCCCAACTCGGTAGGTATAACAGCTTTACTTCCAAAGGCCAGCATGTATGGAGATTCTCCAGTTGCTGCTCGTGGTGTAGTACGATAAGCCCATAGCACAGAATGTAGCTCGTTAATCCAATTTGCCTTTACATCATCCAGTCATTTTTTTAAACCATTCAGTAGCGTTCTATTCGTCACCTTAGTTTGTCCATTGCTCTGTGGATGGCCTGGTGCAGAGTGGGTCTTCAATATGTTTGACTGATGATAATATGCAGCGAACTCCTTGTTGTCGAACTGAGTTCCATAATCTGTGATGAATGCATAGGGAAGACTATATCTACAAATGATGTTCTTCCAAATAAATTGATACACCTTGTCATACGTCATATCAATAAGAGGCTCAACTTCTACCCATTTAGTAAAATGATCCACAGCGACCACGAGGTATTTAAATCTTCCTCGGGTCGTTGGAAGTGGCCCGACCAAGTCTATTCCCCACATGGCGAATGGCCAAGGAGACGTGATGGGTGTTAGAAATTCTTGGGGAGTTCTTCGGATAGAGGAGAAAAGTTGACATTTATCACACTTCTTGGCAAAGATGTACAATCAGCTCTCATCGTCGGCCAATAATACCTCTGTGTTGTTATTCTTCGCAAGAGTGTCCAACCTGCTACATGGGCTCCACAAGACCCTTTATGGACCTCTTCAATCAAATTTTTCACCTCAGAGGGGTGGACACATCTTTGTAACCCCGCTATATATAAAATGCCATTGGTCAATACATAACGAGCAACTTTAAACTTTAGTTTCTTGGCTGCGAGTTTATCAGTTGGTAAACCCCCTCCTCAATATAGGCCCTGATAGGATCCATCCAAGATGGTCCTAAATCAAGGGTAATGAAGTTCATCATCAGATCTTTGTCAATGCTCCGACTAGCCAAGATTTCTATTGGGATTTTTCTTCGCAGCTCGGTGCGTGTGGCTGAGGCTAACCGAGCTAAGGCATCTGCTCTTGCATTCTCCAACCTTGGTATTCTAATTAACTGCACTGCGTTAAAGCTCGATACAATATCCATTACTTTCGCATGATATTGGATCATTAATTCTCCTTTTGCTGCATATACTCCCAAAATTTTACTTACAATCAACTGTGAGTCACTAAATACAACGACCTCCTCCGCTTTCATAGTTTTGGCTAGACTGAGACCCACAATCATAGACTCATATTCAGCCTCATTATTAAAAGCTTTAAATTAAAAATACAGAGCATACTCCACATCAATTTTATCAGGGATGTTTAAAATAACCCCTACTCTACTGCATGTAGTGCAAGAAGATCCATCTACATATAAATTCCACATTGGTATCTCATTGTCAAATTCTTGGTCAGATAGAGTTCCTCGGTGGAATATTTGTTGCTTCTTTATATCTTCTTCTAACACTTCTTGCTGTTCGTCGACCATCTTCTCTTGCTCGTCAACCGACTTAAGTTGGTCGGGGTTTAAATTTGATGATCCTGTAACATCCATAGGCTGGTCGGTATTCAACTTCTGCTCTTCGGAGGTGTCTGGATAAGTGAACTCTGCGATGAAATCTGCCACTGCTTGTCCTTTGAGCGATGACCTAGGCTCATAAATTATATCGTATTCGCCCAATTTTACTGCCCAGTACATCAATCTTCCTAGTTTCTTTGGTTTGTGCAGGGCTTGCCTTAACGGCATGTCTGTATATATGACTATAGTATGAGCTTGATAGTATGGCCTCGTCCTTCTACTTGCTTCGATCAATGCCAGTGCTAACTTTTCCAGCCTTGGATATCTGATCTCTTCTCCTCGAAAGGCTTTGCTAGTGTAATAGATGGGTTTTTGCACTCTATCCTCCATTCTTATCAACGCCGAGCTAACTGCGTTCTTTGAAACTGCTAAATACAAGTATAATTTCTCTCCCATCACTGGCCTGGACAACAATGGAGGTGCTCCCAAGTATTTCTTCAATTCTTGAAAGGCCTTCTCATATTCATCATTCCACTCTAAAGTCTTTCGAAGTGTTTTGAAGAATGGGAGACATCTATCACTTGCTCATGATACAAACCTATTAAGTGCTGCAACTCGCCTTATGAGACTTTGCACTTCCTTCTTCTTCGTCGGAGATCGCAGCTCCAATAGAGCCTTGATCTTTTCAGGATTCACCTCAATTCCTCGTTGGTTAACAATATATCATAGAAACATGCCCTCTCGAACTCCGAATATGCATTTGGTGGGATTCAAATTTATTTGATATTTCTCTAGTTGATCAAAGGTCTGGCCTAAGTCAACTAGATGATCAGCAGCTTTCTTTCTCTTCGTTAGCATATCGTCAACATAAACCTCCATGTTATGACCAATTTGCTCTGCAAACACCTTGTTCATCAATCGCTGATATGTAGCACCTGCATTTTTAAGTCCAAAAGGCATAACATTATAACAATAAGTTCCCCTCGGGGTAATAAAAGAGGTACTCTCCCTATCTTTAGGCTTCATTTTAATCTGGTTATAACTAGAATAAGCATCCACGAAACTTAATAGTTCGTGTCCCGAGGTAGTATCCACCAGTTGATCAATTTGGGGCAAAGGAAAATGATCCTTCGGGCATGCCCTGTTGAGGTCGGTGAAGTCTACACACATCCTCCACTTATTATTTTTCTTCTTTACCATCACCACATTTGCTAGCCAGTCAGTATATTTGACATCCTTAATGAAAGAGGCTTTTTGTAGCTTCTCTACTTCCTCCTGTATAGCTTGATTTTTCTTAGGACTGAACACTCTTCTTCGCTGCTTTACTGGCTTGATTTCCTTGTTCACATTGAGCTCATGACACAAGAAATTTGGATCTATTCCTGGCATGTCTTCATAACTCCACGTAAAAGTTTGCTTTCTTCGCCTTAGAAAGGCAATCAATTCTTATTTTATTGATTCATCCAAGGATGCACCAATTTGATTTGTTCATTCGGGATGCTCGTCGTTCAGAATGACATTCTCAGTATCCTCCATGACCATATCCTTTCACGAGTTGGTACCCGTCTCTAGGGTCTAATGTTTCAATCTCCGCATCTTCTATTTGGTAGGTAGTAGTTTTATTTCTAGATTCTTCATGCTCCTCCTGCTCGGCAGATGAATAGTAGCATTCTCGAGCTACTTTCTGGTCGCCCTTTACCACTCCTACTCCAAAACTTGTTGGGAATTTCAAACACTGATGTACAGTAGATAGTACTGCTTCAAATTTTTTTAATCCTACCCTTCCCATGATGATGTTGTAAGCTGATTGGACGTTTTATCCATTATGAAGAAGCGTACTCTTTCCGTTCGACAAGTAGACCATGTACCAATAGGCATATCCAACTTGATCGTCCCAAGTGGAAAAATCTTTTCACCAGTAAAACCAAGGAGGGGTCTGTGGTATGGCTCCAACTGGGATAATTTCAAATTCAAACTATCAAAGCATGGATAGAACATGATATCTGCCGAGCTACCATTGTCCACCAGTACTTGTGAAATCACCACTTCCTTCATTCTCATTTTGATCACCAATGGGTCATCATGAGGATATAGTACGCCGGCCAAATCATTCTTAGAGAATCCAATGACCAGTTTGTCCTTATTCACCTTCCTCGGGTGATCATCTTCGGCCAGATTTATTCTCTGAATATATGAGCAAGCTTGAGCCTCATTGAGGTAAGATTTTCTCTCAACAGTCATATCTCCACCTGCTGCATCTCCACCTGTAATTACATTACATTCAAATGATCCAAAATGGATAGAGAATACCTCACGTTCGAGCTGTTTTGGTCTTTTGGGGAGATCGGGGTCATCTTCATCATCATTCGGGTCTTCTTCATGACTTTTTTTCTTATCTTCTTTTGCTCGATGAGGAGATCTAGACCTCTGCCTTGCTCGGTCCTTGTTCTTTCCACCATTTTGATGATCAACATACTTGATCAGTTTTCCTCGTCTGATGAGTGCTTCAATTTCATTCTGAAGAGCTATGCAGCTCTTGGTCGTGTGACCATGATCTTTATGGAACTCGTAATATTTGGGCTTATTCCTTTTGTCAGGATCTGCCTTCATTTTCTTTGGCTAGTTCAGCTCCTCGCTGTTCTTGATCTCTTCCAGAATGTGGTTTATATCTACTTTCAGAGGAGTATAATTTCCAAATCTCTTCAATTGTTCCAATGCTTGCTTCACTTTTGACTGCCTGTTACTACCATTGTTCTTTTACTCCTTCTCAGGCTTATCAACCTCAACCTTGGTTTCTTTGGATTCCATATTCTTCTTCGCAGCCATAGCTTCCTCGGCGTTCATAATCTTGGCTGTTTTTGCCATTAGTTCTGCCATGGTTCTAGGCGAATCTTTGGCTGTAGTGTAGTACAATTTATCTGGCAACAGTCCACTCATTAGAGCAGTAATTACTGTCTTCTCCTCGTAATCAATGACCTCGAGCTTCTCATTATTAAAATGAGTAATATAATCCCTGGTGCTCTCACCTTCCTTCTGTCTAACACTTAGCAAGTGTGCTACTCGTTTGACTAGCTTAGCTCCAAAACAAAAATTTCCAATAAAGAGTTCTGCTAGCTGAAAGAAAGTCACAATTTTCCCCCGAGGAAGGTTATTGTACCACATCTGAGCGGATCCGGTAAGGGTTCCTAAAAATGCCCTGGATAGTATCTCGTCTGGAACAACATAGATATTAGTTGTTGCCCGGTATTGTTCTATATGGAGAACAGTATCAGTTTTTCCATCATATTTAGGCGTCACCACAGGAGCTTTGAATTTTGATTGCGTAGGAAAGTCCACAATCTCTTGTATGAATGGTGTTCCTCGGACGAAAGTCCTTTGTAGAGGAATTTTGGTTTTAGCCATCTCCCCTAATCTATCCTCCAACCTTTGAATTGAACCTTTCCATGCATCATTTCCTTCCTCGATCCTATTAGTTCGAGCAACTGATCGTGTTGAATTTGCCTCTTGGGATCTTTCATGATGAGCAGATGGTCATGATTGGGCAGACACTTCCTTTAAATCAGATGGTCGTTGAGAGTTCCTCGACATAGTCCTAGGGGGACTTCTATTCCTCCTAGGACCTAAACGATCAAAAGGTGAGACTATACTCAATATTTCAAGAGCACTTATCCTTTCTGGAGATAGAGTGATGTTTTGTTGAGTATCTGTAGCTCGTACCGAGGAAGTCCGTCCAGGCTGATAAAAAGGATCATTGGATCTCTCAGTACGATATGAATCGGTGCGTCTAGACTAAAATTCCTTTGGGAATAATGTTTGTCTTTGCGAAGAGAGTAAATGAGTATTTCTCTGAACGCTTCGTTGCCCTGGTTGGGCTAGCACTCCGCCTTGAACAGTTTGTATGAGCTGACGCATAGTTTCTTGCATGGCCGTTTGCCCTTGGGCCAAATTAGCCATTATACTAGCCAGATCTTGAACATTTGGAGGAGTAGATGGAGGATTCAGAGGGATCCCATCGTTTCGATTGCTGGATTCAGGATGATCAGCCATCGGTAATGAATTGCTTTAGTGAAAAACGATAATTACAGTCGTTTCCCACAGACGGCGCCAATCTGTTGATGTAAAAAATTAGATTTGACCTAATTGCTTTAATCAAAGATAAAAAGAATAATGAAATAATAGACAATAGATTTTTAAAGTGGTTCAGCCTTGCAAGAATGGCCTACGTCCACTGTTTTTGTTATTGCCGACTGTTTGTTTGGAATTCTCGAGGTATGGTTTTCTCCAGAAATTCCTCCCCCCCCCCCACAATGAGGAGGTTACAATGTATTTATAGCCTTTAAGCTATACAAATGGAAGGAAAATGCGTTGTTATCTAGTAGACATGTACATATGTATGATAATAAATGAGCATTTAATGCGCAGTCGTCTCCTTGATTATCCTGTTTAGAATGCTAAGTTGCTCGGACTGCCTAAGTAGCTCGGACCTCTTAAGCTGCTCGGACCGCCTAAGTAGCTCGACACGCTCGAGCTGCTCGGGGCTCGTGAGTTCCTCGTGTCTTTTTGGTTGCTCGGTGATTTTGAGTTGCTCGGTAGTAGTATACATATTTGCCACGTTAGCAGACACGCGTCTGTAAGTGAGTAGTCTATGTCAGCAGACTAAATTTGGTATCAACAATGAGTAAGATGATGTATGCCACAAGATTGGAAAAATGGGTCTAACTGTGAAATTATCCGCCCAATCAGTTTGTATATTTTCAATTTTGCGTCAAATTGTCGCTCAACCCCCTTTTAAAAATTAATAAAAATTGAATAAACATCAGATTTCTGAGTCATAGGAAAGAACCAAATGAAATTAGAATAATTATCTACAAAGAAAACAAAATATTTATGTCCATCACTTGACGTAGTTGGTGACAGACCCCAAACACCACTGAAAATGCAATAAAGAAGATGATGAGTGGACTCGACTAGTTAAATGTTGTTTTGAAGATTTTCCCATTTGACAAGCGGCACAAACAGTATTGAGAGAAGAGTAAGTTCTTGAAAGTTATGTTGTTGAAGAATTTGGTGAAGAGATTGATGGTGAGGGTGACCAAGCCTGTTGTGCCAGCAACTAGGGGACGCTTTGATAGCATGGAGTGAATTAGGTGAGAAGGTGGTGGAAGGGATGGAGTATAGTCCATTGCTACTGGTGCCATGAAGAAGAGGCTTCAGAGTTTGTCGATCCTTCACAACACAAAAGGAGAGGTGAAATTCAAATTAAGCATCATTATCACAGGAAAATTGTTGAACAGAAGTAGTGATTTAGAGATAGTGGGGACATACATTACATTATTCAGAGTAATGTAAGAAGATGGGGTGGGGATAAATGAATTACCAACATGGGAAATGGGAAGACCCTTACCATTTCCAATATGAAGTGTATCAGTGCCTTAGTACGCAGTGGGAGAATGAAGATTACTTAAGTCAGGTGTAATGTGATGGGATGCTCCTATGTAGGGACATGATGGAGTAGGAAGAAGCCCAGGAAGTGAAGAGGGATAGTGGGTGAGATGGGAAGTAGGTGAGGTGGAAGTCGGAACCCAGTGTGGACATGTGATTGCAATGTGGTAAAAGCAGTTACAAATTTGTCACTTAGGATGCGATTCGTAGGTAGGATGGTGGGAAAAGTAACGATTAGTGCCGCGACCTCTACCATGACTGAAAGGACCACGAGGTCTTTAAAATAGGTAACGGGAGTTCAGAATAGGTAACGTGAATGTAACTAGCTATTAGTGTCGTAACAAGGTCCTTAAAATCTGCACGAAGACCTTGAAAAACATGAATGCCAAATTCATCCTGGGTCATGGGATGACCAACAACCTGTAATTCATTGGAATTTGATTTCTCTTTTTGGAGATAAGAGGAGGCTGAATCATCCCCTTGGTGAAGGCGGTGAAGATGCATGTAGAGGTTGATAATGCAGGTTTTAGATGGGGAAGCTAGAGCGGTTGAGAGTTTTGTCCAAATTTTGTGGGAAGTGTTTAATCCAACAACCAGTAGGAGTGTGTCTTCTGAAAGAAAGAAGATAAGCATACTCATAATGAGATTGTCTTGTTGTTGTCAAATGTCTACTTCACTGCCATCAATTGGATAGGGATGGGTTCCATCAACAAACCTTAAAAGTTTTTTGCCACAAATAAATGGTTCCATGTGGGTTTTCCAGAAAAGGTAATTCATATTTATGAATTTGATGGATAGGTAATGGCGAGAATGGCTTAAATTGATTATAGGTGGGGAGGAAAAAATATCAATTGAGGAGGAAGAGGTGGCTTTTGACATTTAACAGCTCTGATACCATATAAATTTTAACACACTTTGAAGAAGGATATTTAATTTTTGTATCCTTTTTGTTCTCATTTATGCAACCATGCTGCTCTAATATATATAAAGTGGGAGATAGCGGTTACATGAATAAGGAAGTGGGAGAGAGCAGTTACATGAATAACAGGAAGTGGGAGAGAGCAGTTACAATAGTTACATGAATAACAGGAAACATGTTAGACAACTTTGAGTAAATCAAAGTGTTATATACGGCTGGGTCAATAGATTTGTCTTCATGTGAGATGATATTGTGTTTGTGATATGTGCATACGAATAAAGACTCTTTCTACATACTTTTTGGGATTCAATTATAAAGATATAGGTTTTTTCCATCATAGCAAAATCATAAAATCACCTTATTGAACTACTAATAAATTCCGCATTCACTGCTAGTCTTCTATTAATAGTCGCATTACATTTTTTTGTGGGCATTGAACATTTCATATTTACTTGTTTTCTATGTATATCATCAATAGATATAATGATTAATTTTTTGTCCAACAAATCCCATCCAAACAGAATGAATCAATATAGATAGGTATTCCATTTGTAGACTTTGTTACAAAAACCCTATTTGATCAAATAATGTTGTCTCCCAATAGGGAAAGGATTTTTGGGATTCATTTAAAATTCTGAGAAACCGCATAAGTTTACCGAAAATTCTCAAGTTCAACGACCAATTAAGATGACAAAGAAGACTTGGGATCTTATCACACAACAAGTTTTGAAGAACTAGAAAATGGATGAAAAGAATCCTAAAATATAGTAGGTAGAACAAACCTGAAATTTTTATCTCAGCTTCAATTTTGATTTTCTAAAATCAAATAATAACAGTATCTGATTAACTCAATTTACGATTAAATAAATTTCATACAGTCAAATTATATAAATACACCGATCAACATGGATGTGCATATATTATCTGATGTCTTGATTCTTTATCATATTATTCACTTTTTAAAGGGACGTGAAGCATAACAAATGTTTGAAGAAATCAATGCCTAACCAATCAAGTTCAAATTCTAGAGATTATTCTCATTAATAACCAGGGTATATGAAACATATGGAGAATTTTCCTTGTACAGATTGTTATCAAGATTTATTATCTTGATTAAAACAACATGGATAATAAATAAGACAAAAAAGTGGTGTAATCAATACATGTAGCAAGGCATTGGTTAATTTTAGTTGGGTAGACTTACTAGGAGTTTTGAACTATGATTGTTTTTCCTAAGATTTTCTTCATCTAACTTTTCTTTAATATTTGACCCTTCTACAATGAGTCGAGCACGACGTGCATGAATAAGAGATTGCATTTTGATAATGACTTGAACACAATGTAAAGTTCTCACAACATGAATCCAAACCACATGTCCTCTCATAGATGCTTGTAATCCAATTATTTTCTTATACTTCAACAACTCTCTTTGAGACTGGTGCAAGAATATTGATACTATAAAATGTTAAAAATACTACAAAATAATAAAGTTCCAATACTATAATAAACCATAAACACTAAAATCAAAAGTACAAAGAGTCCTCTAACACCAGCGTGGATGAAAATAATAACTTCTTCATCTGGGTCGACATTAACTTTGGTGTCATTATCAATAGCAACCATGATATCAGATAATTTTGAGTTGACTGGAGTGGATAATTGAGGTTCTTCATCTATCCATTTCATTTTAGATATTTTCTCTAGAATAGTAGAGTTTTTTCATCTTGGAAGTTGAAAGTAGCAGTTCTTAAACTCTCTCTAAATCTCGAAAGACATCGGTTTGGAGATCATAGTATTGCTTATCACTTGATTCCCAGAAGATTTCTCCTGAAAAATTGTCGCTTACTCTAGAAAGAAATTCAAACAAAACCACTTAAAATAAAAGAGTGAAATATAGAGAAACCCATTCCACCTGAACTATATATCTATATGGCATGATTGGGTCATTTTAGATGAATTAGTTTATCTTCTGAATATAACTTCTAACCCTCGATCTTGTATACAAATTTTCATTCATTAATTGAATGCATAAATTTTTTATGCAAGAATTACTGCAAATAAGTACATCAACAGAGAGTATACATCAATGAAAATAAGCACCAAGTAAACGTGGGCAGGTGGGCGTGCATTTGTGTATGTTGAGTGACATGCACAAAATAAATGGAAATCAACGCATTCTGGTTGGAATATAAAGAGTGAGTGTATTTTGAAAGCTGTTTGTTTCTATATAGGATAGTCTATCGAAGTGTGAAGTATTGAATACAATTTGATTCAGAAGTATTATAGATGCCAAAAACAACAACATCCAAACTTGTTCAGTATGACTGTACAATAATATATATAAACAACAATAATTGGATTATTTACGCAAGTCAACTAACAAGCAAACTCATAGAAGCATGCAAGTAAATAATACCAAAAGTGAAAATTACTTTAAGCAATAGTAAGCCCATCATTGATGAAAATTTTGCTTTTTCACGGATGTTACCATTTGTATAATGATTTGATTACTTATTTATTAGACATTGTAGCTTTTTCTTTAATCATGAAAAGTTATTTCCCAGTTTTATCCCACATCAAAACGCATACGAAAAGTGAGGAGATTTCTTTCTCCATAAACTACATATTATGAGTACATATTTTATAAGTCCTGTTTACATTAGAGTATGTCGTATACCGCTACAACCGTCGAAGAATTATTCAATATCTTTCAAACATCAAGACTAATCCGAATATCAAAGTTCTTTATCAAAGAAGTCTCCATGAGATTAATTTTAGTAAGGTTGTGTTTAAGTACCTTAGCATTTCACTTAGAATATTGGGATTATTTTTCATAAAATATTTTCTAAGTATTGGAGTGGAGCTTTAAATGTTTTTATGTCAAAAATAAATTTTCGAAGTTTTTGAGGCAGTGCATTTCTTGAGAAAAAGAAAAAGAAAAACATTGAATTTTACTATCGTTCAAACGACATCCTATGTTGTTCAAATGACATGGCTTGTCGCACGAAGTATCAAACGACATTGGATCCCATCTACGTTTATTAAACTGTCTACGTTTTCTACAAACAGCTGTATGAAATTTGTCTTCTCACTTTAGAGGTTTAATCCTTTGTTTTTAAAATTCACAAAACATCCTAATGCTTTAGTGAATAATTTTGGAACCCAAGATACAATCTTGCTGATATTGCTCTTGTAGAGATGGTGAATCTACATCATATGATCGCGTGTCATTGAGGATCTTGCTTTGTGAAGATTCTTTACTGATTTGGACTGAGGTTCATAGGGAGTACTGCGGTGTTCTTGGACTGAAGATAGGACTGCGATTCTTGTGGATTACTGGGCGTAATTCTTTACTGACGACACTGACCGATGCATGCGGGTATTCGAGTGTCAAAATAGATTTCATTGTAACCGTGTAAGTTGCGATTTATAATTATAGTGAAATAAAAGGTTTTGCCGTTCGGGTATTTTTCCTGAAATTAGTTTCCTTTACATGCTTATTGATTTTATGTTATCAAATCACCTAGATGCATGTGTTAGGGTTTTTAACTAAAATTTGAGTTTAATTAAAATTGGATTTATTTGAGAAGTCACATATTCCACTAGCGCACACTTTTCTACAAATTGGTATTAGAGCAGGTTATGCTAATTTATCGTGTGATCTTGATTTTTCACGTAATTTTGCTAATACAATTTAACTACCCACGTCGTCAAATTGGTATAAGGGCGGGTTGCACTAAGTTATTGTGTAGTGATCCTAATTTTTTAAAACTAGTTTGAAAATTGATTTTCTTAAGTATGGCTTTTGGCAATTTTGATGATTTAAGATGTCAAATTTTTAAAGAGTCTAATTGGAAAATTCACTCGAATTCTTATTTTAAATCATCTGTTGAAAGTGACTCTGAGAGGTGTCTTTCTTGTGAGGGAATTCGTCACACGATAGATGAGTGTTCCATAAATTTATGGAAGAAATTGAATAAACTGATAGCTTACGTTTCTACCCTTAGTGATTTGGAAGAAGAAGTTTTTAAGCTTATAGGCGAGAGCCTCCCACCCGTGTAATTAGTGATGATAGTAAGGGTGATGAGAGTGAGGACGGAAGTGTAAATGAGTGTAACTTGCAAACGACTTTTAATGAACTTTATGCTGAAGTTTTAAAAATAAAGATAGAAAATTTGAAATTAAAAGCTCAATTGAAAGAGCGTGCCGTAAAAAATAAAGATGTTTTAGTTGAAGATCTTAGGGCACGTGAGAAAATATTGAGAGAGAATCTTGAGTACGCGAAGGAGAGAGAGATAGTCTCAGAGGGTTGATAGAGACTATAAAAAAAGAGCTTTTAGAGTTTGAGGCTTATAGACATGTACTTGAGTCGAGAATAGGTGAGATTGAAAAGAGTTTGAGAGAATCAAGCATGGTAAAAACTAGAGAAGATTTTAGGGAGTGTCCAAATAAAGGAGGATAAGGGTGGTATAGGCTTCGATGATAGTGTTTCACCCATTCCAAAAGCCAACCCCACACGTGTGAGAGAGTCTCCTAGGGATGTTAAGAGAGAGGCACCGAAGGTTGTTAAGAGAGATCCACTTAGGAACATTGTGAGATAGCCACCTAGGAATTTTAGGAGAACCCACTTATAAACTCGAGGAGAGGACCACATTTAGGTAAGACTCATCGCCCGATTTACACATGCACTCACTACGGTAGGCAAGGTCATCTTAGGCATTTTTATTACAAACTTTTATATGGAAATATGAGGTTTAATAGAAAAATAAATTCGATTCCTCAAACTCCCACTTGACGTTACAAATCTGTTTGGGTTAGGAAATCGGATTTAGAAGCTTATGGTCTAATTGTTTAAAATTCCAATTTTCTTGAACGTGATTCACCCCATGTGAGATCGTTTGGTTGATTGTATTGATATTTGTCATACACTAGTTGTGCTCCATGATACATTCATACTAGTGTTATGAGTCACTTTGTTGTAGTTTACATTGTTTTATTAGTTTAGCTACTGTTTTAGCATTGTTTTGGATCTGTCAGCACCTTCCAGGTATTATTTTCTGGAAATTTGTTCACTGGGCGAATCTGCATGATTTTCTAGGATAAATGTGAAAATTTGTTTCTCTCGTTCTAGTGATCTGGTTGACTTTGAACATTTTATTGGTAATACCCTGTGTTCTTTGGTTACATTATTTGCTATTGCTGGGTTACCTCTGTCAGCTTATATGCCGTTACTTTTGGTATTTTTGTTTAATTGCTAATACTGCATTGCTCATTTAATCACACCTTCTTAGATTGATGATTCTTTGTGTGATTTACTGTTTGCTAGCATAGGATGATGCTCATCCATATATTATGCCTATTGCTACTGTGTACTATGTTTGTATTTGTGGTTTTGTTTTTGAAATTTTTTGGAAAAATATAAAAAGATTTTCTTGTTTTAAGAAAAATTGAAAAAGACAAAAAGATTTTTGTATTTTGTTTACACCTTATATGTGTACACATTTAGGATGACCAAGTCACACCTTTATTCCATATACATGTGAAAATTTGATAGTATTTTGAGACAATATATCATGGCATCCATGTGCTTTACAATGTTTGGAGTCATTGAGATGTTATTAGTTGATACTTCCTATATATTTGACTCATTATTTCCTTTAATGCACACATGCACAGATTTGTTTGATTATTGTACTTGTTTATGACATGTTGGTAGAGTGTTTTCAACTAAATCATGTCCATAAAATGAACGAAGTGATATAATATGAGAGTAATAAAAGTAATGCATGTAAAAACCAATGCCAGTGAGGAATTTATTTATATTTGAAAAATGATGAGTGACACAGCAAAAGGGCTATGAGAGTATAAAATTGACTCTGCGTGAAAGCCACCGTTTGAAAAGAGCATGCACAAAAAAAATTAAGTCAATAAAAAGATGATATATGCTAAAATTTGGGCCAATAGGTTTTCTCTAAGTTGAGAATTTTGTACCTCATTAGATATTAAAAAAATTGTAATATTTTATATGAGGGAGTGTGTTGGAAAGTAATCAATGGGTGTGCACGTCCTTTGAAAAGTTATCGAAACGACATTAAATAGTTTTGGATGTTATTGGTGTGAAAATCTCTTAGGCTTTGATTTGTTAATTTGATTTAGTCAATATCATCTAAATTCAACAATTTTACACCTAAGGATACTTTTGATGTTCATTCGATAGGAGTACATATATGCATCGCGCATATATTCTTGATTGAGTTTTATTACCTATTAAACTTGTTCACACCCATTTATTCCATATCCATGATTTGGTGGTCTGAATGTTATTCATGGTGTGATTTTTGTAAAAAAATTATTTGAAAAAAATTGAAAAATAAAAAATAGTTTGTGGATGTTTTGACTTTTTTCTCTACATGCGTGTAGTCTGATCCGTATTTTTCTTCTTATCGTGACAATTCCATGCGTATTTTATTTATTCTTTTCCTTATCTATTTCGAACAGATAAAAGAGGGGAGAACGAATTATGGGGGAGATTTGATTATATTTATTGATGTATTTATAGCATTTCAAACTCGATGCGTCATGAAGGTATTTGCTTTATCTCATGTGTGTAGATACAAAAGTGAAGATCATTATGTTGCACATCCTGATAAGAAAAGCTTTGACAAAGAAGATTGATGATGATTTTTGACGAAAAGATTGAAGACTTACATTTTGAGTACCTTTTCACGTTTGGGTTCATGGGAGGGTATTAGATTTGTATAGGCATTTTGACTTGATTATTTAGATGCTTTTATTTTGTACCGGTATAGACATAGGGGATATAAGGAAATATTTTATAAGTCTTGTTTACATTAGAGCATGTCGTATATCGCTGCAACCATCGAAAAATTAGTCAAGATCTTTCAAGCATCAAGACGGATCCGAATATCAAAGTTCTTCATCAAATAAGTCTCCGCGAGATTACTTTTTTGATAAGGTTGTGTTTAAGTACCTTAGCATTTCACTTAGAGTATTGGGATTTTTTTTCATAAAATATTTTCTATGTGTTGGAGTGGAGCTTTAAATGTTTTTGTGTCAAAAATAAATTTTTGGAGTTTTTGAGGCGGTGCATTTTTCGAGAAAAAGAAAAAGAAAAAGAAAAAATATTGAATATTACTGTCGTTCAAACGACATCCTATGTCGTTCAAACGACATGGCTTGTCGTGCAAAGTATCAAATGACATTGGATCACGTTCGAACGACATCCAATCTCATTTGAACGAGCCGCCGCCTTAAGTCTTTTATAAATATGACTCTCCAAGTTCGTTTTTGATAAGACCTGTGTAAAAACTCTCTATGTTTTTTGCAAATTGCAGTACGAAATTTGTCTTCTCACTTTAGAGGTTTAATCCTTAGTTTTAACAATTCACAAAACATCCCAATCCTTTAGTGAATTGTTTTATTATTTTGGAACCCAAGATACGATCTTGTTGATATTTCTCTTGTAGAGAGGGTAGTCATTAAGGATCTAGCTGCGTGAAGATTCTTTACTGATTTGGACTGAGGTTCATAAGGAGTGTTGTGGTGTTCTTGGGCAGAAGATATGACTGCGATTCTTGTGGATTGTTGCGCGTAATTCATTGCTGATGACACTGACCGACGCTTGCGGGTATTCGTGTGTCAAAATCCATTTCATTTTAACCTTGTAAGTTGCTATTTATAATTATAGTGAAATAAAAGGGTTTTCCCTTTGGGAATTTTTCCTGAAATTGGTTTCCTTTACATGATTATTGATTTTATGTTATCATATCACCTAGATGCATGTGTTAGGGTATTAACTAAAATTTGGGTTAATTAAAATTGGATTTATTTGAGAAGTAACTTTATTCCGCTAGCACACACTTTTCTACACATAAGCACAATCAACATTGGTTGCATATTTGTTGTTTCGCCTTGTCATAACATGCACTATGGCTTGAAAAATCTTTTATAACGATTTTTTTTTTAAAATCACAAACACTGAGTAAAGCTTGGTGACACATGGTCAAATGTTTTCAGTGAATCATTAAAGTACATATGTTTTATTATTTTTCAAATCCACCACTCTATACCAAGATATCAATCATGCCCATGAAAATCCTAAATATCCTTAATGCACAACGCAAAGCAAAAAAATACTATAGCAAAGGAGGGAAAAGAACTTGAAGCTTCATGATGCATGGAAAAGTTTTGGTAAAATTATCTTCATCAATTCATTATGAAAAATTTCTTCAAACATCATTCAAGCCCACCTGACCAATAAATTGGTCTAGCGTCATGGGAATTCCTAACATGTCTTACCACGACTAACCAGAGGTTTAGAAGTTGTGCCTAATATATAATCCAACATAAACCCATATGGTAATGGTGAATAGGTCCAGTCAATATGTACATGCACTAAATTGTGAGGATTCTAAGTAACAATATTAGATCAGCTCAAATATCCTCCCTTACATAAACCATACTTCACACAAAAAATGATAAATACAGAAAGACTTGAAATTGGGAAGGAAATTGTTTAAAAAATGACCCTTGAACCCCTAGACCTACCTTCAACTTGTTAAAGTAAGTAACTAATTTCATAAAGGAACAAAGAGGGGATGAAAGCTACAAGGACTTTTTGGTAGTTATTTGAACATATCTTGCCTTAATTTTTAATGTCAAATTGATTTAATGAGGCTATTATTTGCATAGTAGGCTCTGATGTTAAAATTTAACCGCCCTTGCTAGAGAACCTCCTCCCTTAGTAGTATGATGTTTGTTAGAACTAAGATGCGGGAATATATTAAGTCCTCATCGTTATATAGAAACATCTCTATATCCTTCCCATGCAGCCTTTTGTCCCAATTACCTTTGTCAAAAATTTCTTAGAATAATGGGTCAATGATACATGTTATATATATATATATATATATATATATATATATATATATATATATATAAAAAAAATTTAGAATAAGAAACATATTTATCAATGTCAAGTGAAGTGAACCGAAAAGTAGGTCAACAACATTATACTTCAACAGATTTTCGTAACATAAACCAATTCGGAAGACATGGAATCCGAAAGCACACATTTTCCGAATCAATACAATATAACACTGGTCCTTCATGATAAGTATTATGAACCATCAATAACTCGTTTGAACCCTGATCATTTTCAAGCCCGCCTGTCACAATCAATTCCTATTCAAGTTGGACCAACCACACCAACTTGGAGTATGCAAAAACACCACATCGTGAACATGTCATAAAAAATAAAAATTGTTACACCATGAAAACTAGTCAGCTCAGATGCCATCATAAAATAATAAAACCTATATTAATTGAAGAAATTAAATATATAACATAGAAATGCACCAAAATTAACAAAAAAATTAGTAATGAATAACTTAACTCAACTAATACCCTTTCATTGTGGTAGCTATAAACGGGTTAACCCATAAATTTGGAATTATGAACTTATAAAAAAAGCCAATGTGGATGAAACCCACTGCACTGTGATCTTCAAGACCATAAACGGGTTTCCACCATTTCATGTCACAATGACCCCAAGAGGACAATCTCGAATTTTAAAATAATTGTAAATCGTAGCTTGTATTGAATGAAAACCATACTGCTTAAATTCGTACCCATCTTATTTTACGGCCATCAAATATGACCAAAACAGTAGCATTCGACCATTATAACATACAAAAGAGATAACTTGCTTACATATCATTGATGCAGTACATGAAAAATTCATAAATTCCACTTAGATATAAAAACCCTCTAAGTCATATACCATAAAACCTTAGCTTTGTTAACCAACAATATCATCACAGTAGATAAAGCCACATATCGAGCTAGACTAATCCTAAAATATAATGGGATTTATCTCAAAGAGAGGATGACAACTTGAAACCTAGGTTGATAAAGAGGGATTTCGTAGAGAGTAAGAACTTTTTGTAGAGAGAGTGGGAAAGGAGGGTAATGGTCCAAAATGAATATTAAAATTAATTTTAGTGATAAATTTTGGCACGTGCCGGATTTGGAACAAATCATGCCAGATTCCCCTTGTCCAAGCTTGCCAAATTAACATTTTTGGTGTAATGGAGCCCACACATCTCTCTACTCCTGACACTTACTAAGCTTCGTGTGTGGGATGTCTCTAAAGAAAAATCCAAAAAAATAACCCTCCCGATACACTATTACCTAGTCGAGTCGGTTGTCGAGATTCATTGGCCAAATACCACATACGAAACAATGCTCTAACCACACTAATATCAACTTATGGCAATTGTAACAAAAGGCTCATCCTTTCCAAGAGTGATATCCAACCCCTTAAGTTAATTGATCCAATAACGCTAAAGAACTCACAATTTTCTCAAACATCTGGTAGGACACACCACTACACCAAAAAGGCCATAATAACACCCTTTACCCAGTCATCCTTATCATGGTCAAAGATCTTGACAAAAAATATGCATTTTTTGTCACGGTCTTTGAACGTGACAAGTCCATGAGAACAATTGTCACGGACATATCACGATCAAAGATCGTGACAATTAGAGTCGTCACAGACGTTTCATGGTAAAAGACTGTGACAACCTTATAAAGTTGTCACGGTCTTTGACAGTGACGCGTCCGTGAAAACTCTTATAACTTAAATCCCTAGCCACTCTTTTTCATTTTCCCTCGTTTTGGTTCCCTCATTTCTCTTTCTCTCTCTCCGCATTAAAATCCCTTAGCTTCTCACTCTCTTTCTCCCTCTCAGTGTCTGCCTCTCTCCCCCTCTCAATTATATACGTTTCTCTCTCTCTCTCTCTCTGTCTCTCTCTCTCTCTCTCTCTCTCTCTCTCTCCCCTTTGTGTGTGTGTGTTTTGGGGTCAGTATGTGCGTGTATGTGTGGGTCAGTGTGTATGTGTGTGTAAGGGTCAATATGTGCGTGTGTGGGCCCAAATTTGACTGTAGGGGTGTGTGTGGGGGCCAAGATTTCAATGTGCACGTGTATGAGTTAGTATGTGTAGGGGGGTTAGTGTGTGTGTGTTTGAAATTGGTATTGAAATTGAAATTGGTATTTGAAATTAAAATTGAAATTTAATTTGAAATTGAAATTAAAATTGAAATTGGTATTATAAATTGAAATTGAAATTGATATTTGGTATTCGGTATTTGGTTTCTCTCTCTAATTGCAGTAGTGATGACCCCTTTTCCTGTTCCTCACATATTCCGACGATCCCCTTTGGGTACATCTCTCTCTATATATATACATCTCTCTCTCTCTCTCTCTATATATATATATATATATATATATATATATGTATGTATGTATGTATGTATGTATGTATGTATGTATGTGTATATACACACACACATAGAGGCTGTTGAATTGTTAAAATGTTTGGGATTCTTGAATTGTTGTTGATTGGTGGATATGAACATTTAAATGACCATTGAGTTGGATGACCCTTACACCATACTATAAGTTTTAAAAGTTTGCTATTAAACAATTAATAATGTGAAATATGTTCATAACTCTGTATAAATCATCACTATAAACATTAATATCGAATAAATGAAACATACTTACCATGGTAAATTATAACTACTTTGAATTACATATAATGCGCATAGATACTAGCCTTCTACTTCTTATGAGGACTCATTCAATAGACCTTAGACTCGTTCGAGAGTCATTACCCTTGTAATGAGATCTCTCGAATTGTCCCGTTTGAATTGTTTAGGACGACATAGTTTCTGTATAACAATATTATTAGTGGCTTAAACTTGTTACTTTTGAGGGAAGTTCTGCTACAGTCTCTTAATGTTCTCTGCGTACATACTAGATGACGCGGTGTTAAGTGTTATGTCAATTGACAAATTGAAATAACAATTACATTTGCGAATTTATGGTGTGTACTTAGAGAACTATGGGGATATGCTGTCGAATTTTCCTCAAATGTAAACAATGTGCATGAGTTGCTAAATATGTTACAGAAATATGCGGTCTTGAATGGGATAAAATCACTCACCCTATAGAGGAGATGGAGGAAATTTGCAGGCTTCATTGTGTGTATTCTGAAATTAATATTTGTATATTGAAATTGGTATTTTGAAATTAAAATTTGTATATTGAAATTGGTAATTGGTATAAATTTATATATTATGGTAAGTGGTATAAATTGGTAATGGGTATAAATTTATTTATAGTGGGTTTGCCCTTACAACTCTCTCTCTCTCTAATTGCAGCAGTGACGACCCCTTTTCCTCTTTTTCACATATTCCAACAACCATCTCTTTGTCTCTACACACATTTTGGTACATATACTTATTTCTCTCTCTCTCTCTCTCTCTCTCTCTCTTTATACACACACACACACACACACACAAACACACAAACACACACACACATGTTTATTCTCATAATTTGTTATAGAATACATGCACACATGCACCCCAAATCAAGTGTTATATAACAAGTAACGAGGGTGAAAATGTAATAAGTAATCGTATAAAATTTGATTTAGTGTAAATTTACACCCTCATTACTTTTTATATAACACTTGCTTTGGGGAGTGCATGCATGCATGTATTCTCATGTGAATGCATGACATAATGGTACTGTAACATGATACAATGCTTTTTATATTATCATGTTCACTTTATAAGTTGTTTATTGGTGGATTTGAACATTTAGATGGCCATTGAGTTGGTTGGCCCTAGGCATTTCTAATATTTTGCATTATTATTTGAATTGTTGTTTCGGGTTCTTGAATTTTTGATGACTGGTGGATTTGAACATTTAGATGGCCATTGAGTTGGTTGGCCCTAGGCATTTCTAATATTTTGCATTATTATTTGAATTGTTGTTTCGGGTTCTTGAATTTTTGTTGACTGGTGGATTTGAACATTTAGATGGCCATTGAGTTGGTTGGCCCTAGGCATTTATAATATTTTTCATTATTATTTGAATTATTTTTTGGGACTATTGAATTATTGTTGACTGGTGGATTTGAACATTTAGATGGCCATTGAGTTTGTTGGCCCTAGGCATTTCTAACAGTTAGGGTTATGATCCTACCAAATATAAATAAGACAAAAATGAAGCATACTATAAATTTTAAAAGCTTGCTGTTAAATAATTAATAATACGAAATGAAACATAACTATGTATAAATCATCACTATAAACATTACTACTGAATAAATGAATATACGTTGTTGTTTATACTAATCCATGAATATAAGCTTCTTACTCATAATATGTGATTGTTTATAGCTATGATGGGATATCCTAAATACAAAGAGTGGATGGGTGAGACAAATAGATTAGGGGATGTGTTTAGTAGAGGTGATAATGAATTTGTGAAATACGCAAAGAGATGTCGTAATGATGAAGAGTTCCCGTGTCCGTGAGCTAATTGCAAAAATGGTAAGGTGTTTGAGTGGAAAACAGTTGAACTACATTTGTTAAGATGGGGTATGCAAGATAGTTATCAAGTTTGGATTTTTTACGGGTAATCGAAAGTTCCTTTTGTCCATGAGCAACCTTCATAAAAACCTTCAACAAGTAAGATAGATGTACAAGGGAAAAGGACATTGTAGATCGTAATATTCTAGAGGATTTAGTTGATGATACGTATGGAGTTCATGAAGTGGAAGAAAAAGGTCACTAACGATGTACAAGGTTCAGATGCTCATGAAGATATCGGGATAAACCTTGACGATGACTATCAAAGTTTAAAATTTAAGGAGACCGAGTTGTACTCTGGATGTGACAAAGATCAAATAACTTCACATGCCATGGTTGGTTTGAATAGTTTGAAGACCGAATATGGTTTGTCTGATAATAGAGTGGAAATTTTTTTGAATTTTGTGAAGGGCTTGCTACCAAAGAAGAATACGCTTTCAAATATCTATCCTATTATAAAGAACAATTTGAAAGGTTTGGGAATGATGTATAAATCAATTCATGCTTGTGTGTATGACTGCATACTATAACAAAAGGAGAATGAAAATCTCGATCGGTGTTCGGTATGCGATGAATCTAGATATGTGAAATCTACTGGCAAGGAAGGCACAAGCTCAAATGTGCCTAAAAAAGTGTTGAAATAATTAGTCACATTTGAAGGATGGAGAAAATGCACGAAAAGATCTTAAATCATTGAAACTTAAGCCACAATTATGGTTGAAAGAAGATAGTAAGGGAAGGATAATAATTCCCCCTGGTGCGTTTACTTTGACGAGTGAGTAAAGGAAGGTGATTTTTGACACAATATAGAATTTGAAGGTTCCATCGAACTTTTAATCCAACTTGCAAAGGCTTGTGAATTATGCTACCCATATTTACATAAGTGTAAGTTCTATGACTGGCATGTGTGTAATACCCCTTACTTTTGAGTAATTATTTTTATATTAAATTTCCAGGTGGGTTAGTTGTATAAAATAAAGGAAATTGAAGTAAATATTAATTTAAGTTTTTTTTTAAATTAAAATATTTTATTCAGAAGGAGAAAAAAGCCTTTCTCCAGTGGCAGAACAAGTTTAACAACATCTAATTTTAAACTCCCTAACGAGCTCAAGATCCATACTAGATTTACAATCTGTGAAGGGGAAAGCTAAAAAGGAATCTCTAATGCCATTATGAATATTAGAAATTAAAATGTCAGTTTTCATTGTCTGGTCATCATAAACAGCTCTATTACGACCTTTCCAGATCTCCCAAGTAATAAGAATTGGAATAATGATAAGAAGAGAAGAAGGAATAGCATTTCCTTTGACTTTAATCCACCATGACATAAGCTCGCCTCTGATTGAGATGGAAGAAGTTCTGATACCTATGATACCTTTGAAATGAGTCCAAATTGATGAAGCTATATCACCCGTGAAGAAAAAGTGATCTATTAATTCTTGGATAGGTCTAGCGCAACAATGGCATTTAGAAACAATAGGAATTTTGATTTTGGAAATTATATCATCAGTAGGAACAATTTGATGGAGTAACTTCCACATAAAAATAGAAACTTTACTAGGAAGTCTCTTATTCCAAATTGTTTTAAAAGAGAATTGGGTGCAACTTTTATGTCTAACAATGTTCCAAGCTGATTTGAGAGAGAAGGTACCATTGGGGTTGGTCATCCATTTTAGATCCTCATCGACATTGATCCACTCTTTAACCACTGAAAGAACCTTATGCATCCTTTTCCATGCATGAGAAGAATTTATTCTGCAAGAATATTCAAGGGGGTCATCTTTTATAGTATTTATTTTTCAAAAATCTGCTCCAAGGTGAATCTACTGTTAGAAACCTCCACCAATGTTTGCACGAAGAAGCTTCAATGTAATCAAGATTAATGCCTAATCCCCCTTCATCGTACGGGAGACAAAGAGACTTCCAATTTTTCCAATGCCTTTTCATAGTGCCTTCGGAGGAACCCTTAAAAAAATTTGAGAAGAGATTTTCCAGAGTCTTGATAATGGAAATTGGAGGTTCCAAATCTATAAAAAAAAATGGTAAAACATTTATTGTGTGACATGTTTTAAAAGAATAAGTTTCCCTCCTCGACTCAGTAATTTACAAGACCATCCTTCGAGTCGCTTTTTGATTTTATCTATGATCCCATTGAAAAAGGAACTCTTCTTTTTTCCTGCATAAAGAGGTACCCCCAAATAAAGAAGTGGAGGAGATTTGAAAGTGAAATTTGTTGTTCTTTCAATAATCCTTTCTTTTAGATAATGAGCATGACTGGGGGATCATGAAAGTTCACTTAGACTTATTTAGAGCTTGACGAGAGATAGCTTCATACTCATTGAGAAAATACATGAGTTGTTTTAGAGACTTTTGACTGCCAGAGGTGAAAATGAGGTTTTCATCTGCAAAAGAAAGGTTAGAAATAATGGGACTACCAGGAGGCATAGAAAAGGAATAAATTTTACCATTCTCAACCAAATTTTGCAGCCCTCTATTTAAGACTTCAGCTGACAAGATGAACATAGCAGGTGAGAGAGGATCTCCTTGTCTAATACCATAAGAGGACTGGGAAAAGTCATGAGAAGTTCCATTGATAAGAATTGAGAACCAACATTCTGAGATTAACCTCCACACCATGTATATAAAGGATTCATTGAAGCCAAATTTTCTAAGAACTTGAATGAGGTATAACCATGAAACTTTATCATATGCTTTGAACATATCAAGTTTACAAACTAAATTTGTCCCTCTTAATTTTTTGGTGAAATTACCCATGATTTCCGGGCAAGAAGGATCTGTTCAGAAATAAATCGGCCGTTGATAAAACCTGCTTGGTTGGAACTAATTATAACATTAAGTAGCAATCCCAATCTATTGGCAAGAATTTTGGAAATTATTTTATTTGAAGTATTGCAAAGACTGATAGGTCTGTAATCATTACAATAAGAAGGATTGTTATAAGTATTGCATATTTACCTTTATGCAAATGTAAATAGTGTAATATTAGGCTATGTTGAGTCGTTGGGCATTAAAGCGACGATTATGATTTATATTCCATTTGGGTTATTATTAGAATGTTAATATGGCGTTGGAATAGAAACTAATGAACGATATCCCGAATGTCAGTTTAGAAGACACGGTTAGTCCGGGAACGGTTGAGATAGTCAAAATAAGTGCCAGGTGTGTTTTTGGGTTTCGGGGTACTTTTATCAAGTTATGACTTAGATATGATGTTACGAGTCATTTTAAGTATGTAGTAGCATTTAATGTTAGACTTAAGGCATTCGGGCATTTAAGTCTTGTAAGAGCATTTATATCCCATTTGTATATTTCTAAACCTAGAGAGATAGAGAGAAGTGAGAGATTGAGAAAAAGAAGAGAAACGAAGAGATTTGCCATTTCGAGCCCGAAATTATTTTAACGAAGAAGAATCTGAGACTACAATCTTGAGGCAAGTTATTAAACTTGCATAAACATATGATTGTGTTGAATAAATTGCATTTATGGTTTGTGTTCTTGAGTTCGAACAAAAAATGGTTATAGATGATTTTTGTGTTTAAACCTTTAGGAAATTGATTTAGACATGATTGGAGTTGGATCTGTTGGTGGGTTATGATGTTGGAATGATTTGGTAAAGTTATTAATGGATGATATCGGGTGTAGTGGAAGAAAAGAGATTTGGGAGATTTAGGGTTTATATCAACCCATAGCCCCAACTGGGCATTTCGACCAGGGCGAATCGATTCGCCATCCTTAGTGAATCGATTCGCTAAACATGGTGGCTGTAAGTTTGGGGAACTGAATCGATTCGGGTTAAGGCCGAATCGATTCAGGATCAGACAGAAAGTTAGTTTACTTAGAAGAATCGATTCGCTTTTTTTGTGAATCGATTCACTTTCAGGGCCGAATCGATTCGAAAATCCTTCTGTTTTATATAATTTTACAACTTGGTTTCTACTCCTTTTATTTTGGGTTTAAGGCTTAGGAACCTTCTCTTAGGATGTATTAAGAAGTGATATGACCTCACATAAGGAGACTGGTACTCTAGGAAAGTAAGGGAGTGTCCGGGATTCTTTCGAGGACTATTTATAAGGGTATAATGTCTCATTTCATCTAGTAAATGAGAGTAGGAATAGTATAGAGTCGGTAGGGTGTTTTGGACCTTCGGGGGCTAGTATGGTAATGGATATCTCTTTTAACAAATTTGTTATGTACGTATGGTTTCAAAATTTAGGATCGTATGATTATGTATATTTTATGACTATCACATTTGCACATACCTTTATAAATGCTATCATAAGGGAAGTACGCGATTGAGGTAAATCCCCTGGCTAATCATGCAGGGGGAGTATAGTCCTCAGGCCATGGTACCGGTTGTTATATTGTATAATTATATTGTTCGAAGTGAGGTAAATCCGGGTATGTTTATGACTCACTATCAAAGGAATACGGACTCTTCCCAGGCGTTGCGCTTTAGAATACCCAGGTGGTCTTGGTTATAGGCCCTGGAAGATGATAGTATTTAGGGGCGCATCCAGTGGGGTGACTCCCAAAAGGATGGTCTTAGAACCGTTATTAGTATGATTGTAACTGTTGTTACTCAAATGGTATTTCACATGAATGATTAATTGATTTAAGGAAACTGTGAACCAACTTCAATTACCTATGGTCCCTAATGATTATTAACTTGTGAATATATCTTCAATTGGTAAACTTGGCATGCGGAATATAGTTAGGTTACTCCTATTAAGTAGATGGGAAGTTTAACTTAACATGAATTGTACGCATTTGGATGTGAACTTAGAAGAGAGGTGAGGATGATTCCTTGAATGAAGAGCGAATTTTATTTGTTTATGAAAGTAGCATTCATAACTGTCATGCATTTTATTCACATATATATCATATCGAATCGGGCTATGACCCATTTATATTTCTTCTTCTTGTGTGGTTCTTATATATGTTCAGGTGCTCCGCCGCATGGGCCCCCTCTTTGACTTTCCTTCCCAGTATTAAGGAGCTACGTAATTTTGCGAATGTTGTAGGATTTTTGTAGTAGACGCATCATTTATTTTGATACTCTAGCTATGATCCGTCTGGATATTCGGGTGTGTTGCCCAAGTTTAGTATTCGTACATACTGTCATACTTGGTGCAGTCTTTTGTATTTAGTCTGTTAACCGATAACTTATTCGGTTATGCTTTCTAGTATTGTTATTAAACTGTTATATATTTATAGATGATGGAATTCTCTTTTATCCTGTTTGCAAAATTATATATGACATCCGTTTTCGAAATTATTTGGTGGTTGTCTCGTATTATTATTATGCGACAGTGATGCTAAGAATGCCCCATTTAAGAGTCCTATTTTTATTGGAGTAGTGGGTTGGCAACCTCTTATTTTAATAAGCGGGGTGTCACAAATGGTATCAAAGAATAAGGTTCTAAAGTCCTTAGGATCTATGCGGACTCTTTGATATAAAGCCCTATTATTAGAACTGTTTTGCTTATCTGTGTTTATGATTTTCCTGTAAGGATAAATTATTTTAACCTATATTGATTAAGTTTCTTTTTATCTCAGATGCCGCCTAGATGAGGTCGCCCGACAAGGGTGAATCGAGTAGAAGATGATGTATATCCCCCCACCGCACGGCACTATAAATGAGACAAAGGTGGCTAATATTGTGGCCCAGGCGATAAACGCTGCAATGACCGCTCTGGCGTAGTAATTTCCCCAAGCTCTATAATCGGTAGCACCGGTGGCTCAAGGCTATATAGGACCTTCCGCATGGGAAAGAGTTATTGAATCCTTCATAAAAGGTCACCCTCCAGAATTTCAGGGTGGTGCTGATGTGATTACTGCAAATCAATGGAAGAACGATGTTCAATACCATTTCGCATGGTGGAGTGTAGCAAAGAGCAAAAACATATTATCACCACTTTTAAACACGTGGGATCATCTCTCCAATGGTGGGAGTCAGTGACCACTCCGGAATAAAGGGACACGATGACGATCTCGAAATTTTGGACCTTTTTTGATCGAAAGTATTTTCCTCCAGAGATCCAGAAGGAGATGAGGAGAAAGCTTCAGGATGTTGTTCAGGGAGAGCGAACAGTGGCGGAATATGAAGAAGAATTTACTCGTTTGGAAAAATTTGTGCCGGATGAGGTAAATTCAGAAGAAATGAGGATTTCAAAATTTGTTGGGCTTTTGAGTTGGAGGATAAGGCAGCATCTGTTGGGGAACCCGGCTTTGCAAACTTTTGGCGATGTGATGAATGCAACTTTACTCCATTGCCAGGATCACCGCCTTCATTTTAAGGTGAGTAAGAAGATAGGAGATTTTGGTCAATCAAGTAAACAAGGAGGGAATGGTGCCAGTGGGGCACTATCACCACCACAGCAGTCTAGCAATAAACAGAAAAGTGCGGGACCTCCAACCAGGAGACTCGGTTAAGAAGCAACGCTTTGAGGGTTTCTACTTTGGCGGAGGAGGTTTTAGGCATGGTTAGGGTGCTCAGCAACTGTAGCAGTTGGGCCAAACGGGCCAAGCGGGCAGAGGGAATACTGGTGTTCGAGGCTAGCAGGGCCAAGGTGCGTGGCAATTTTGGAACAACAATTGGGGTCGACATCTAGAGAGGTGGAATGGTGGTTAGGAGGAGTAACCCCCATCTCCAAAGGTGGCCTCAAGGGATTACAAAAAAGTGCTTTCCAAACTTGCTCCACGGATGTTCCATTAAAAAATTCCTCCATCTCCACGAAATCCATCTTCATCATCAAGAACACCCCCTCAAATACCAGTCAAACAAACCAAGAACATCATCTTCTTCACCTTAAAAGTTATCCTAGGGTTTCTACAAGTGTTTGGGAGCTTCGATGTGGCCTTTAATGGTGGATAATGGTCATGGGAGTGGTAGTATTGGTTGGGAACAATCTGGGGCAGAAGTATTTCCTCCATAGGAGACTTGGGAACTTGAGAGAGTGAGAAGGAGAGAGAGGACACAAATCAAATGTGTTTTCCCACCCCCACCCCTATACTTATGGTTATAAATGGTAACCCTAAAAAACCCTATTACCATATGAGGTAATCCCGAATAATCCAATCTCAAAGAGCCTAACCCGAAATGGCATATTCTGGAACCTTTAGGATGTTGATACGTGTCCAAATCAAAGACCACAATTTGGGACAACACTTGAAGTAATTTTTTTATATTTTAGACTTAAAATCCCCCTATAATGGATATAAATTAGTTTTTTTGAAGATATCGAAGAAGGAAAAGTTTCTCAAAATTAAATTTTAAATCGATCTGGAGATTTTCATAATTTTCTGAGCAGTTTTATTTTTTTGCCGAAAAATAATTTTTATTAATTTCTTATTTATTTTTTGACTTTTGACCCCATAGTACTTTTATATGTATTTTTAGGGTCACATATATATGGCCATATTATTTTTTTGACCTTTCAATTATCCTAAACAATTTGTGCAAAGTTGGGTTTTTGCAGTGTCGCGCGCCAACAAAAAGTGCTAGACTAATTTTTATTTTATTTTATTTTATTTTTTCCTCTATATGGTATTCTTTCTTATATTTTTAGGGCTCCAAATATGTAGTCACACTATTTTTATCCCTCTCCAGTTGTCCTACAAAAATCGTGTTCGCATCCTGCGCGATGCGTGTTGACAAAAATCGCGTTATATTAACACTCATCGTGTCACAATCATTCCTTGACATTTTTACATCAAACTTAATCAACATACTTACTAGGACTATTAGGACTTAAATACACATATATGTGAACCATATAACGTGGGAACTTTTCTCCTTAATTACCTTTTGTAATGCTTCACTTTTCGTGCCATTTGGCTTAATTCTGTTATATATCTATTCTTCAAATTTTCCTTAGAGTAAAATATTTCGAATATCATTAAATACTTATTTTGATAGGGAGGGGTATTACATTCTTCCCTCATTAGTAAATTTCGTCCTCAAAATTCATGCATCATCAACTTAGAATCCAGTTACCTACAATCGGTTTTCAATCCAAGGGCATCCTCAACACTATGGTCTAAACCCAAAGATTTTATTTTCATCAATTCTATTGCTAACCCAATCATGGTGGACTCTAAGGTCTTACTAGTAATCCCAAGCATGCCTAACTCGTCCATTGAAACAATCCCTTGAATTAATTGGTACTCACCAAATATCACAATCATCAATAAACTCATCATCATGAATCCTTCATACGTTAGTATTGACAAACCTACATGTACTTAACAATTTGGATCACGACTAGCCTAGGCTAGTACAATCTCAACATTTCTAAACATATACATCAATCATAAAAAAATAGTCACCTTATCACATTGGTCTACCCAGTCGATATCTTCTACGAGATCCTTATGCTAATTTAGAGTCATCTCAGGTATCACAACATAAATATACACAATCGGTTACATTCTCAAGCCTCATAGATCTTGATAGTGTGTAACACTAGCACCTAGTGTTTCATTAAATTTCAATACCCACAATATTCTCATGTCACAACCTTGGGACACAAGACCAAGTCATAACTAGCTATATCGGTTAACTAATGAAACATGAAAACCTGAAGCAATCAAGTAACATATGCAAACTATATGCAACAAACAGGAGATCACCCATACACACAATTAGTGCAGAACAAAGGTTCTTATGAGGAAGAGAGAACTCATACACCATGATGCATCAGCCACAATCGACCTAACCCACATCACTACTGAGCTTATGCAACGCTATACCCGAATCACAACTGGTCAATAACTCCCCATTATCGGGATCAATTAAGACACAAGAAGATACAACGAATCAGATGACTACCACACCAGAATGAAATAATCGAATTTGGGCAGCTAACCATGCCACGCGAAGTACAAACCACAACGTACACTTGAAGTCTAAGATTTTCACTGACCTATACGTACGCTAAGGTATTAGCCTAGCTACGTGCCCTGTTCGAATCACTAATCACGACTACCCATTTTCAAAGACAATGACCTGGGAACCGACTCAATTGGGAATATAGAACATTAGGCTTCCCTCCTTAAGACTGAGGTTACTTTTTTTTTCATATAAAAGCGTAGTTACATTACTCATTTCTTAATGTTAGTCACTGACCTACATACTCAAGTCTCCACAATCTCCATATGCGATTGCTAACTTCGAAACCTCAAGATCTTTCCCATCTAGTGAAACACAACACTAACATAATATTACACTAAGGACCATCGCTACAATCCTTAGAAACGTCCTAGGTGATCCCACATCATAACTATTGGACTAGCTATAATAACACCTCAATGTTTTAAGCATTATCCCTGCCTAATACTTAATGATTCTCCTTGCTAGAGTCATACCGGTCACACAGGTAGCCCATGAAGGTTCTATAATTAAGACTAACACTCCACCCCAAGTGCTATCTCTAAAATCAGAATGAACGTCATAATGTTCTAAATTTTCCAAGTGTAAAACCAGCCTGAATTAACCTGTTTTCGATATTATCCTGAAAGGTCATACTACTACGCCGACATATAAACAAAAGCCATGGCACAAACTCAAAACACTACCATAGATTAACACGACCTAACCATACTACATTTATTAATGATTTACCATCATTATGTAAACCTCAATTTAACATCGATTCTTCCAGACACTTCATGGAAAAGACGACAATTCAATCATTCCCCAAAATGGACATACACGTCCCAGTGTAATAGTCATCATGGCAGAATCCTATCATGCATGATAAGTGATCACAGCCACCAACTCGTAACCTTAAGGCATCAATTCTAGTCACTATATGTTATTCCAACCATGAGGATGTTTCCTCGACACCATAAGAAATTTGAAAGTTTGAAAGAGAGACATGATTGTTACTGTAACACATGGTACACAATCTTAAGTTCACTATTACTACAAAATTTTTACCACTAGCATTAACATCTCACTTGATAAACCTTAATATACATCTCCAAGAAATTTTCAATAGGAATTCACATGCAAACCCATGTTGCTAATACGAATTCTCAATTAGTGTTCAACCACGACAACTAAGTTGCCTCAATATGTAAACATCATACTATGTGCTTAATCTACAAGTTAACACAACTACATATCTTGGTAGGATACAGGACGTTAGGCATTGCCTATAAACATCAAGGCCCACACCACGGATACCACAAGGGATCCTATTCCTCAACACCACATTATCATTTCTAAAACTATAATTTAATACCACCAAATTTTTGGTAGGGCGCAGAACGTCGGGTATTGCCTAAGAGGAGGCTCACCTTAATGACATCGCAAGAGGTCTTATCCTAGAACATCACAATAGTATTTCTTAACACCAAATCACCAATATTGTTTGTTGGTCACTCCTAGGTTAAGTCAAATCATTATAATTCTCTAAACCCGCATTATAATCAAGATACACTAACACCAAGTCCTCAACTAAGAGACCAAATATGTTCTTACCACATAATCGGTATTCACAAACGTCACTCAGTTATCTAATCTCCATAGATGAAATATACAACCTTTACATCTAGGTCACAACGAACACTACTCGACGTTCCTGTTACCACTAAGGCTACTCCTATCATCAAAGTTATCACACAATACATCTCACGCAAAAGATCACGGTGTTACAAGTATTCGTCTCCACTAACACCCATGACTTACCAACACATATACATCAGAAACACTGTGAAACATGAAAGGCTACTAACTTAGTCATTTACTATCTCATAAAGAGTTACACATCGTGCTAATGTCATTGACTTCACAATCCAAGGTACAAATCGAAACATTCAATTATATAGCGTGATCGACCCAAACCAACATCGACGTCGAAAGACCCACTACTGACCTCACCACGTCACACCTAAAAGGAACATTGAACCTAGAGCTCTGATACCAAGTTGTAATGCCCCGACCCGAATTTAAGGGTTAATAAAGGATCAACCCAATCCAGTTCGTATGTTAATTGTGGAGTGTAGTGAAACAAGCTAAATAATGTTTCTAGTTGAGTTTTATTATTATTTAATATTACTCTTATTAGCATGCGATTCTAATTTTCATCAACTATGTGTTAGAACCCAAGGGAAGTGATCCTAAGGCCAAGTAAATAGAGCCACTAATGGTAAATGTAAATAATTACTTACCTGTATAATGCTCTCAAAGTACGGAATAATATACAACCTGCCATAACAAAAGGGGGGATGTGAGCAGAATGCTCAGTGGGAACTATACAAATGTAGTGTAGAAACAAACATCAGAAAAGATACACACACACTATACAATTCCATGCATATGAAAGGACGTATATCTACATATATACCTTTGAAATTACACGTGACAATGTATTGAAGCTTTTTATTCAAAAACGTTATTTACTCCAACATACTTCCTTATTTTTACATAATAGTCACCTTGTGTCTTTATGCATAAACTGAGCATATTCCTTCCCGTTAACTCACATTGTGAAAAAATGGCATTTGTTAGCGGAAAAACCTTAAATTTACTTTCAAATGTTCATTAACTCAATGTTTATTAACTCACGCCAGAGTTACTTAACGATATTATAGGACTTCTATTCACGCACGCTCACACCGTGTTTAGAAAATACTCCTTTTTCTTTGAAAGCCTCATAGGACACACGTTTGTGTTTATTACCATTCAAACCTCATTAGGTAGTTTAAACATCTTTAAGTCACCTTATTTAACCATCTCATGTTACGACATGAACATTAAATAGTTAACGCGTTATTCTTGCATTAATAAATCAATGAATCAATACCATTCATTTATGCCTCTTTCATGAATATTCAATTCATTACATAACATTATTTTTAGGGATTTCGTCGACACACACACCCGTCACAACATAGCACACCCACGGTTTCACGGCTCACCTTTCGGCACCGAACGCCAAGTGAAATGAAGTTGGTTTGGGGTCTTTCACCACAAGGGATATCACAACCCTGCTTAATTATTTAACCCATCATTATCTAATATCATTATCTTGCCAATGTGTTCGACATTTTTCATATTGTCCACATTAATTTTCCTTTTATGGACTGAAGCTAAAGCCTTGGACTTAACAGTCCATTTTTTTCCATTATTCATTTAGAAAACAAAATCATTAAAGTCCTTTTTCACATGCGCGTTGATTCTTTTCACCGAAAATCATTTTCATTTAAGGACTCATTTTATTCTTTCTACATATGTGTCAAAATACTCCTTAACATTTTTGTTTCCTAAAAATGTTACACATTAAGTAAATAGCCAATTTATTCAATTTACATCAAAATACATAACTTCACTTTTGTTTTCAAGTGTTAATTAAAAAAAAACACCTTTTAAGCTTCAAACATAATATGTAGGGATTTTAGTCACTAGAAAACTTTTTCAACTTCTCACTTTGTCGAAAATCACATTTTTGCACATTACTCCCTTTAATACATAAAATCATGCCTTTCACATATTTAAGTGTACACAATTTTTTTATGAGTTTTAACATTGAAAACCCATTCTAGTCAACGTTTACACATTTGATACTATATGTTTCAAACTTAGTTTTACACACTTTAATTATGACTTTTTGCATAAAGATCCATACTTAGTAATTTTATCCACACTTAGTATTTTTACTGTCATTATTTACATGAAGACTTTAGTTTCACATGTTTACTCATTAAACCCACTTTATTTCCTTATGATGAGTTTATACACTTTAAAATACCCAATTAAAATGAAAGAATTCCTTCACATATAAAACTCTTTATTTAAGTCATAAAAACATATATTCAAGTTACCAAATGACATGGACAAGCTCAAGACATCACTTATCATGGTAAATCACATTCTCTTCATTTAAAATACACTTTTAACCCATTTTATTTCATAAAGTGTGTGCGAATAGTGTTCTGAAAATTGAATCCTTTTATAACTAATTTAAAACCATCTCTTAAATGCCCTTTTTACTCAAAACATCAAGGGTGCACTTAATAAACCCATAATTGCATTATAGCCATTTTCTTACGCACTTTTATACCCAAATGGTGTAAAATAATAATCTGAATTTTTATCTAATTTAAAACCTTTTTTTTAAATACTTCTTTGAAACCCATTTGCACTTGAAATCATAGAAATCAACTAACAAACCACATGGATACAAATTATCATAAACCCTACATATATTAAGCCTAATATACGAAAATAACTAACTGAAATTGTATTCATCATTAAACCCAATACAGGTTAGTAAATCTTATTTAAATATCAAGTGGAATGGTGGTGTAGGAGGAGCAACCCTACCTCCAAAGGTGGCCTCAAGGGGTTACAAAAAAGCACTTCCCAAGCTTGCTCCACGGATGTTCCATTAAAACATTCCTCCATCTCCACAAAATCCATCTTCATCATCAAGAACACCCCCTCATATACCAGTCAAACAAACCAAGAACATCATCTTCTTCACCTTAAAAGTTATCCTACGGTTTCTACAAGTGTTTTGCGAGCTTCGATGTGGCCTTTAATGGTGGATAATGGTCATGGGAGTGGTAGTATTGGTTGGGAACAATCTGGGGCAGAAGTATTTCCTCCATAGGAGACTTGGGAACTTGAGAGAGTGAGAATGAGAGAGAGGTCACAAATCAAATGTGTTTTCCCACCCCCACCCCTATACTTATGGTTATAAATGGTAACCCTCAAAAACCCTTTTATCATATGAGTTAATCCCCACTAACCCACTCTCTAAGATCCTAACCCTAATATCATATTCTGGAACCTTTAGGATGTTGACACGTGTCCAAATCAAGGGCTATAATTTGAGACAACACTTCAAGTAATTTTTTTTTACATTTTAGACCCAAAATCCTCCTAAAATGGGTGTAATTATTTTTTTCGGAGATGCCAAAGAAGGAAAATTTGCTTAAAATTAAATTTTAAGTCGATCTGGAGATTTTCATAATTTTCTGAGTAGTTTTATTTTTTTGTCGAAAAATAATTTTTATTTATTTTTTGACTTTTGACCCCATGATATTTTTGTATGTATTTTTAGGGTCTTATATATATGGTCATATTATTTTTTTTACCTTTCAATTGTCCTAAGCAATTTGCGCAAAGTTGGGTTTTCGCAGTGCCGCTCGCCGGTAAAAAGTGCTAGATTAATTTTTATTTTATTTTATTTTTTTCTTCCACATGGTATTCTTCCTTATATTTTTAGGGCTCCAAATATGTAGTCACACTATTTTTATCCCTCTCCAATTATCCTATAAAAAGTGCGTAAGTTCGCGTCCTGTGCGACATGTGCTGACAAAAATTGCGTTTATTAACACTGACCGTGTCACAATCATTCCTTGAAAGTTTTGCATCAAACTTAATCAACATACTTACTAGGACTATTAGGACTTAAATACGCATCTATGAGAACCATAAAACGTGGGAACTTTTCTCTTTAATTACTTTTTGTAATGCGTCACATTTCGTTCCATTTGGCGTAATTCTCTTATATATCTATTCCTCAAATTTTTCTTGGAATAAAATATTTCGAATATCATTAAATACTTATTTTTTTAGGGCTGGGTATTACACCGGAGGAACCTCAAAGGTCTGAAGCTGCAGTTACTTCGCCTTCCCCCTCTGAGCTTCCAGGGGTTGCTGAAACTACCATTGTGCCCTCTGCCCATCTTCCAGTTCCTTCGGCATCGTCGGTTGATACCAATGAGGCTTAAGAGACTTCAGCGGAGCCTTCCCCCATTTTGCCACTTATGCCTTTTCATGGGGAAGTTGTTTCCCAAAGTACTGAGGTTCCTTAATCTTGATATTCATTTGAAACCCTTATGGGTGATAAAGTTACTGCTCCTTCATCTGCTATTCTTGTTGTTGAGGAACTTTTGCCTTTTGATTACCTGCGAAGTTTTTTTAAAAAAATCCCGCTTACGAGGTGACTTAACAATGAAAACACACTTGTTAAGATTTTCCCAAACTCACACCTATGAGGTGACTTAACAAGGAAAAAATAATTCTTACGATTTTTTCTCAAACTCACACCTATGAGGTGACTTCACAATGAAGCACACTTGTTAAGATTTTTCGTAAACTCACACTTATGAGGTGAATTAACAATGATACCACACTTGTTAAGATTGTTTGGAAACTAACATCTACTAGGTGACTTAACAATGAAAGCACACTAGTTAAGATTTTTTGCGAACTCACACCTATGAGGTATTTAAAAATGAAAACACACTTGTTAAGATTTTTTACAAACTCATTCTTTTGTATCACATTTTAGGTTGCGAGGGAGCCCACTATTGCTGAAGGGTAAACCCAGCGTCCTCCTTCACCTGTGGTTTTTCCCCATCGGGAACTAACCTCTACGGATGAGTCAAGTCACAATGATTGTAGTTCAACCATCGACCTTTAAGATGACAGTGAATCCAGTTGCGAGGTTCCTCTTCCTGACACGGATTCTCCTGAATTCTGCTTTCAGGTTCTTCGAAGGCCTCCTCAATTCTCGACATGCCACCGATCTATCATCAAGAAATTTTCCACCCATCACCCATAGACTTTTATCCTTGATTGCCTTTGATCAAACATGGTGATGTTGGTTTGTAGGCTTCAGAATATGGCAACCGTTATTGCTGATATCGTCAACACTCAAACTTTAATTCTCTCTAGGCCCCTTCTTAATCAATACTTGGGCAACTTGAGGGAGTTAGGATAAGATGGCTTCCAGTTCAGCTGGATGATCAATCACTTAAAGCTATTGAATACCACTCAGTTGGAGAGCCAGAGGGAACTCTATCAGAAGCATGTGGAGGCCCAACGGGCTGAGAAGGATATGTTAGTGGAGTTGGTACCTCTATTGGAAGCAGTTGACCAAAAGCTTAAGGCAGTCAAAGAAACTTTGATCAAGGGCATGCATGAATGTGAAGCGTTAGTCATTCAATTCACCCAAGTTCACACCAGGCTTGAAGGCCCTATCGTAGCTCAACGAACATTACTGGAAGCTTCTTCGAGCTTAACTGGGGACTCCTTCTCCTCCCATGGACTTTGATTTCTTTTGGGTCGAACATTTTCAATGTATTTTCTTTTCTTTCCGTACATGTAATTTAGGGAAGTAGTTCCCCTTGCTTGTAACACGTTTGAAGTGAAAGAATTATATATAGAAGGATTTTCTTTTGGCTACATCCTATCTCAATTTATGTTTCAAATTTTTTCTTCTATATTCTCATTACAAAGTAAAAACTCTTATAATTGACAGTCTATTTTTCCTTCTAACTTTAACTTCCCAGAGGAAAAGAAATAACAATAACAAAATATTAGACTTTAATCATAACAAAGGTTGATACAAAAAATATCAACTCAAGTGACATAACTCTAAGCATGATAGACCTTTGACCACTTGTTATTAATCTTAAAGCTTTGTCTTCTTTTATTTTTGAGATTGAACAGTAACCTGAGTGGTGAGCTTGCTTCACTATGAAAGGTCCATCCCAATTGGCAGTAAATTGGGGTAATAAGAGCCCCCGAATGTTCTTTACAGCTGCCTTCAAAACTAGGTCCCCTTTCATAAACTTCTGTGGTATCACTAAGCTGTTATATATGCCCTAGAGAGTTTCTTTATGTATATTCAGAAGTGCTGCATCACGTTAATTATCTCTGTGCTCATCAAGCACCTCTAACTGAACGTGCCTACTCTAGGGTAGCATGCTACATCACAAGGCATATCTTGTTGATGGGACTTCCAGCTCTACTGGCAGAATAGCCTCAACTCCAAATACTAGTGGGAGCGGTATATACCCTGTTGGCTTCCTCTTTGTTATGCGATAGGCCCATAAGACTGCTAGGATCTTCTCATCCCACGCTCCTAGAAAGTCTTCCATTATCTTAGTCAAAATGTTGACTAATGTCTTGTTAATTGCCTCTACTTTCCCATTTCCCTTGGGGTATGCCACTGTTGAGGTGTGGTGAATGATGTAGTATTTGTCTATTAGCATCGTTACTTCTTTGTTAACAAGTGGGGTTCTATTATCAGAGAGGATGACCTTTGGAACCCTAAATTTACAAATTACATACTCCCTGATGAATTTTTCCACCACACCTACTATTGCCTCTTTAGAGGTATTGCCTCAGCCCACTTGGTAAAATACTCCATTTCCACCAGTATCTAAATCTTTCCTCTGAAAGATGGGTGTATTGTCCCTACTAGGTCAAACGCCCAAGTCTGGAATGGGTAAAGTTTGTACAAAGAGTGTAAGTCCACCGAGGGATCATGAATCATGTTTCCATACAGTTTGCATGTCTTGCACTTGCGAACGAACTTAACATAATCTTTCTCCATAGTTGGACAATAATAACCCAAGGTCATTAATTATCCATACAACTTTTCCCCTCCAATGTGAGTTGGTTTGTGAGCTTTTTTCAAGACTTCTGTTGCTTCCTCCTTTGTGATGCATCGTAAAGTCCTGTTGAAGTATCCTCTGTGATAGAGTTGCTCTTCTTGAGTACCATTGCGTCCATTTTATTTGAAGGAACAACTCCACATTTAATAAAATCAATGTAAGGCTACCTACTATCTGCCTGAGCTTTAACAAAGTGACATTCAGCTGCCTTAAAATAAGTTGAAATTTATCGCACCTTTTTTGTAACTCTATTGTATCTTGCTTCATTGTTGGCCAGAAGTATCCCTCTCATGAGATTCTTCTATATAAAGGGATCTTAGTTGTCTCGCAGTGTTCATCATGTGTCTTTTTCATCTTGCGTTCTGCATCCTCTGTCCAGATACACCTTGATAGCCATCCTCCCACATTCCTGAAGTATAGACTTTCTTGGCTCGTAAAGTACTGCGCTAATTCTCTGAGTTTCCTTCCCCAGACTCCAACTGCTTCCTGATCTCACCTCTCCAATATGAATCAGCTTCCATCGACAAGATCAACTGTACCACCGAGGGAGATGTTCTTCATTGTATCACAACCTTAGTTGTGTCATTTTTTATAGCCACCTTCTTAGCAATGGTGGCATAATCATCAACATTCTTATTCATCGTTCTAGGGTGCCTCCTTATCTTGACCTGATGGCGCTGGTTGATCAACCGTTGAATAATTGTTCTGTAGGGTGACAGGCTGAGTGTTTCAATGCGTATTCCTTATTCACTTGCTAGACCACCAAGTTCGAATCACTTTTGATGCATAGTGAACATATGTGCCTTAGGAAGGTCTCTAGGACTCCTAGAACTAATGCCTCATACTCTGCTTCATTATTAGAGCAAGGAGAATCTAACTTGTAGAAAAGGAAAATCTCTTCATTCCATTTTGAAAGAATAACACCTAATACCCCCTCTTCTCTACCGAAGAACCATCAAATTCCATAGTCCATTCCTCAAAGTTTGCATCCAAAAAGTTGGCCTATCAATCATGTCTCGGAATGTATCCATAAGGTGTCTCAAATACCCCTGATGAAAATATTATCGATAAATATGCATACACTTGGCTCTTGATTGCTCGAGGGACCACACACATCAAGTCATACTTTAAAATAATAAGGAACCACCTAGCTTCTCTTCCAATTAAGACAGTTCTCGCCAATAAAAACTTAATAGGATCACATCTTGTCATAATATGAATTGTGAAAGATAGCATATAATGTTTAAGATTTTGTGTGCTACAAAGACTAAAGCTAAAAAATGCCTTTCTATGCTTGTGTACCTTGCCTCAAGCCCATGTATGATCTAGATCAATAGTAGATTGGCCTATATTGACCATCAATTTCCTGTGCCAAGAGAGCTCCAACGAACTAGGTGGTAGAGGTGAGATAGAGCTGTAATGGTATTCTAGCTTTGGGAGGGATTATTATTTGTGGAGACGCGAGCAGCTTCTTCAGTCTATTGAGTGCCTCTTGGTGAGCGTCCTCCCATCTGAACTTTATGGCCTTTTACAGTAGATCCATTAGTGGATAAGTTATCTTCACCACTCCTGGCACAAATCTACTAAGGTAGGAGACTTTATCGAGAAAATTCTTAAGATGCTTCACAGTTCTTGGACATGGCATATCTAGGATCGCTCGATGTTTATCCTGGTCCATCTGTACTCCTTGTCGAACTACTACAAATCTCAAGAACTTCCCACTTGTTACCTTGAAAGCACATTCAATGATTTCATCTTCATTTTGTACTTCGTGCATTGAATAAACACCTTCCTTAAGTCATCCAGATGGGACTCCTCCTTCTTCGACTTGGTAACCAAATCATCCACATAAAATTCTAAGAATTGATGAAAAAAGTCATAAAAAATGGCCATCATTATTCTCTGGTACGTCTCTTTAGCATTCTTCAACCCAAAAGGCATCACTTTGTGCATAAAGTTTCCTAAAAGAGTTTTGAAAGCTGTTTTCTCTAAATTAGATACATCCATCTTGAATTGGTTATATCCCACATACCCTACTATAAAACTATACATTTTATGCCCAACAGTGGCATCGATCAATCTACCAATGAAGGCCAGAGGTAACTCATCCTTTGGGCAAGATATGTTTAAGTTTTTGAAGTCCACGCAGATCTATATCTGGTTCTTGTCCTTCTTCCCCACTCGAATAATTCTAGACGACTATAGTATATGCTGGATTGGTTTGACGAACCATGCTGCTAACTACCGTTGGACCTCCTCCTTAATCTTCAGATCGATCCCTGGCTTATAAATTCTTATTTCTTATTTCACCAGTATAGCCAAAGGCATAACATTCAGCTTATGGTAAGTTACCTCCTCATATAGCCCCTCCATCTCTATGTACTTCCATGCAAAGACATCTTGATATTCCTGAATCAGTTCAATTAAGGACCTTCTTTTCTCTACGTTCATATCCTTCAAAATGAAGATGGTCCTTAGATCTTCTCCTTCTTCAGCTAGATCATGATTTCTAGCACTTATATCTGCAGCTTTAGGCTATTCATCAAGTATTCTGTCTTATCCTCCAATTCCTCCATAAATTCTTAGATGCTTGAGTTATCTATGACCATGCATTGCCCTTGATTGTCCACCAGAAAACACTCATACTCTGAGTCAGCCTCCTCGCTAGCCTCTTCAATAACTCCTTTGACTACCCTTTCACACTTTCAGAGGTGATATATCACCCTTCCATCCTCCATTAACACCTTATTGCACTGAGGGTTGGCCGATGCAACTGCCTTCCATTATTTGGGGATCGAAGCTTCTGCTCGCCTTTCTCTCGAAAACCTGCTCAGCACATTTTATTGTTTAATCTCGTGCTCTATCAGATCAATCCTTGGCCTCATCCTATCTCTCAATTTCTTAGAGATATCTTAGGGGTCGATACTTGAACTGTTGACCTTTTTATCTATTTCACTCCTACTATCTCCTTCCTTTCTTTGACCATTCACAATCCCTATGCTTTCTTTGATAGAGGGCATTCTAATACCCTCCATCCGTCTTGTCAGGACCTTTGCATCTTCCTCCATCTCTGTGTAGAATGTAACATCCACCAAATGATCCTTTTTGGCTGCAAATGGCTTCGTAGTTTCCCGCATAATGATCTCAGTTCTTTCACATTTGCGTTGTTATATTGGTGATACGTCGAAGGAACTAGGCAGTGGTTCTGCATCCACACACTTCCTATCAAGATATGGTAATAAGTAGCACTCTTAATCATATGGAACTTGATATGTGAAGTGAGATTCCCGATCACTATCCCTACATTCACATACCCAATCGATTTGGAGAGCTACTTGTCATAACCAGATATCACTAAGGGCATTGGTATTAATCTTACCTCGGAGATGTTGGATGCATAAAAGGAGCGGATGGGAATGATGTTTATTGAAGCTCCCCCATCCATCAGTGCTCTCGCAAAACTTACCTTGTTGATGCTTGCTGTTACGTACATGGGTCTGTTATGAGGGAACCTCGAAACTCTATTGGCATCTGATAAAGTTACCGCGAATAAAAATTTCCTTACTAACCTAGCCAGAGACCCCTTCCACCCCAGCGATGTAAATTCATTCTTTAGTGTAATGTCCAAAATTACCTGAGTTATCTTCAGTATACTCTCCTTAGGCATTCCTACCTATTTGAAGAACCATGTGAACTGGGGGACTGTGACAGAGCCTGTTACTCAATCCCTTGATCCATCTCCTCATTATCAAGTTTATACACTTCCCCCACATCCTTTTCACTTTTTTCATCATAAACTATCACCACATTACCATCCCCTTTGTGCAATCCTCAAGGGCTTCCTCGAACTCCTCTTGATCTAACGCCAACTTCGTTGCTTCCTTTTTAGCCTCTTCATCATAGGCCACCACCAGGTTTATTCCATGTGCTGGTAATGGGTTGTTATTGACGCTCCCTTGAGGGATCTGCAAGATCCATGCCTTTATATGCTTTCTAATGATCTTTCTCAGCGTGAAACATGACACCGTTGTGTGACCAATCTTCCAGTGGACTTGGCAATACTTGGGTTTAGTCCTCACTTTTGCATCTGGCTCTGTTACTAGAGCATATCTAGGTGCATAGACTGTCCCCCCTCGTAACATGGTGTTGTAGAAACTAACAGCCTCTTCAACGGTACAAGGAAATGGTGGTGGATCCTCCCTGTCTCTGCCAAACTTCCTCTTATTGTCCTTCTTCAACTGCTTAACCTCTCTTTCTCCCTTATCTGCTTAACCCACTCGTGGGGGCTGGCTACGTCCCATAATGGGTTGTACTGGATGCCTGAACATCATAGGCATCACGATTGGGTTTGGGCATACTACCAACGAGATGTTTCTCGCAGCTTTTAAGAACACCGCAAAGGTTCCTTCGCGCGTCTTGTTTATAAGGTGACAAATATACTCCGAGACGCCTTCAGCACAGATATGGATTAACTTGGACTCCTTGGCCTCCTCCCTCATGTCAAGGTACTTTTATCTGAATCTTTGAATGTACATCACCACCTCCTCTACTGGTCATTACTTCTCCCTACCCATTTGTGTTAACATAAATTCATCTTATACAAGAAAGAACTTCTGGAAAAAAAAAGAACATGCATATCCTCCCACGTTGAGACACTCTTCGGCACCAAGCGAGAGTACCAGGTATATGCTTTATTAGTGAGGGATTTAGAAAAATCCCTCAATCTTAACTTCTTGTTACTGCAATGGGCCCCCAAATGATCAATAAACTGATTGATGAGCTCCTTCAGGTGTCCTCCCTATCTTATGTATTTCTCAAAGACATGAGGAATGTAATCCTTCGGGTAAGCTTCCTCATTGTACGCCTCAGGATAGGGACTATGGAAATCATTGTATACTGATGCCACCTTGCTAGCTGGCTGCGAGGAAGAGTCTATCATCCTCAACATTTCTTTTTTCATCTCCTTCCTCATTTCTTCCAAGGAAGATGCATGAGTTTTCTCAGTCGTTGGAGCAATGGGCTGATGGACCATAGGTGGAATACTGGTCACACCTGGAGCATACACCATTGGGATAAGGGTGGGGATAATGTTTGTGGGGACGAGTCCTATTGGATCTACATTCGATGGGGCTATCGGAGCCACTATTAGAGTGACGAAAGAACTGGGTTTCTTCCTCCCCCAAACTCCATTACAACTATGGGAATTTGCAAAAACTTAAAGAATTTGCCCATCAGAATGTCCATATGTGTTGGTCCCATCACAATGCTAGTGGAATCCTATTTAACCGTCAATATCCCTATTACCATTTGAACTTGGAGGACCTCCACCCGAGGCACCCCATCTCTGGAAGCTTCAAGCTCCCTCATCGCTTGTTCCTCATTTCGATGAATAACATCGAAGTGAAGGGTACGATTAACATTATCTTGCACCATACTTCTAGAAGAATGCCTCCCTAGCAGATTTGCCAAATGTAAGAGGGTAGTCTCCTTGAAGCCTGGGGGTATATCAATAAAAACAGAGGCAAACCCTATAGATATGATGATAACATAGTAACCCAAATACTCTTAACAATGAAAAATGAACACTCAGTATTGTATATGATAAACACTCAGATTGGACTTACAAATCTCTCGTGTATAACTCAAATAATAATAAAAGGAATTTTTAAACCACGCATTCGAAAGGAGAGAGAAGTAAGCAACCTAAATACACATTGGTTGGTAGTCAACACACCAACAACCTTCAATACCTCTATGGTTATCTAATAAAATCTTCATAATAAATCTCAATGGTGGGTGGATAAAGACTCTGGTTTGAAATTACTCTTTTGCTATCAATGTTTTTACTCTCTCTAGAAAGAACTCCCTCCTCTCAGAAGCGATTGAGGCCAATAAAAATCCCCACATCCTTCCTGAGATATCTCAATCCTCATTAATGTTAAAGACATTCCTCTCACACTTTAAGTCCCAAGCATTAAATTCCTGATGGGTTAGCACACCCTACGTCATGATCATTAAATGTTAATACATGCATTTTGCCCACCAACTAAGCATCAAAAGACTGTCATGATAGTGGTGGCTCACCAAACCGTCTGACAGCCCCAATACCATAATGGTTTACTTAAATTGGGATTGTACAATGGGTAGGTGGCTAGTGACATCACCTAAAGTAGACGTGATATTTGGTAGAGGGTTGTTTGGCTTAAAGCTTAATATACAATGAACTCAAGGTTACTTTGTACAATCTTCCTTCGTAAAAGGTCTCTCGGTGTTTTCACTAGTGTATCTAAGATGGTCAAGACAAGCCTTAATGCTACCTCACTTCTCAATCATCCAAACCAAGTCCCTTTGATGTTCCTATGTCAAGGTCATTTGATAGAGAACATATGCTCTCCCAAGCCCTACTAAGCATGGTCTCTCGCGAGTACCGTTTGACCTCACCCTCAATATTTCAATCGTTACAGTATTACAATCAATGTAATTAAAATACAATTTACTAAGTAAAAACGTTCGGCAAAGAAGATCTCTCTCAGAACCTCGCTGAGCTGCCTTGCTGTCTTCATGTTGTTTCCTTCTCCTGAGTCTTTTATGTTAATTAGAAAATATCTTTCTAATTCAAAGATTACCTCCCCTCCCCACAACAATAATCATTAAAGTTTTATCTTCTTAATTAAGAAAATGATTCTAACTGATGAGAAAAGAGTAAAATAAGCACAAGACCGACTGATAATCTAACTATGCAGAAATATAATGATAAGAATGACAAATGTACTATAGTAGAATTTTACTACTATAAGAAATAGACTTGTAATCTCACGATGCTACAACCGACTAGACACTCTTTCCCACCATATTCTTCGTGAAGAGTGCCAATAATTAGAGTACGCTACACAACTACGACACGTTTGGATCTGCAATCGATGCCTTTGAATCCTCTGGCCAAACAATCTTCTTTAAGGTAGGATCAACCCTTTTTTATTTTGAGTTGGAAGAGAAACTATATGTTCTGAAACAAAATCTTCAAACAACCAAAATGCAACACCAAGGATATTTCCTATAGATATGTGTGTTGGGTTGTTTTCAAAAGTGTGATGCTTTAAGTCTTAAAACGAGTTTTTTAAAGCTAAGGAAGAGGAAATATGTATGTACTAATGATAAATATTTTTTAACACAAGGTGAGTAAATATACCTGTATTATAAACAATGTCTTCAAAGTAATGAAAAAAGAGGAGTGAAAAATATGCTCTCAAATATATCAAATGTTTTGGGAAGAAAAAATATTTTTTCAAGGCTCTCACTCTTGGTTTGAAATAGAAGATAACACCTTAACTTGCCATTTGATTATGAAAATGTTTAAAGGTCCAAATTCCAGGTATCATGCTTCTAAGGTGTTAAGTAGTAAGACCAGTGTCAAAGTCAACCAAAAATTTGTACTTGAAATACTAACTAAGAACATCTTAAAGAAAGATCTTGTGCAAAAGTGACTTTCGATGACAGTCTGACTCGTTTCACTACAAGGCCGATGCAGCGATTTCTTACACCACTACGATGAACCTGAGGCAATCCAATTCATGTTATTTTTGAGACTTTTTGCACGAGGACACAAACAACCGGCAAGACAATATTACTACAATGAGGAGGATCATTAAGGCCACAAAACTGTATCAAAGCAAGTTGGGCGTTTGTCCTGAGATTTTGAAATGTGGACAAAAAATGCTAGTGATAAGTTTCGCAGTAATGAGGTAAGCCGCAGCTACGGTAAAGCTGAGGCAAGGTAGATTATGTATGTGTCTAGATATTTTGTCCAGTTTGCCTTCGAGGATTTTTCCAAATACATTTTGAGGTAGATTCTAAGTATGTTTGTTTCTTGCATGAACATACATACTTAAAATATATAGAGAAATGCAATTCTTTATAAAATAGATTTTTCTATATGAAAAGTATTATATCTGCATTTCACAAAATTAAAAAATCAATGTTTATTAAAAGTATGTTTCATTTATAAACCATATTAACCAAGAAGAATCTAAGTCCGCTAAGTCTTATACCTGTTCCTAAGTGGTATGCTTGAGGTTCGGTATTGAGTGAATCACGTTCGCTGATGAAGCTTTATGATGACCTCTTGGATAAAGACTCAAATATATTTTGGTTAAGAAATGTAGACAGTCTATTATATGGAGCACATTGAGTATATTATACTCATACAATCTCCCCCTTTGTCGTATTCTGAGACAAAACATAAAAACAAAAAACTACAAGCAAAAAAAGAAAATTCTACCATTTTATGACTCACCTGGCCAAGGGAAAATATAAAAATAGAATTCTACATTTATTGAAAGTAACTAATCACTACCAAAGATATATTCCATCTTCAAGGATCTCTTGTTCAAACTTTTCTGTCACACACTAGCAAACCCTTTAAGGTAAAATGACTTGCTTGATGGATTCAGTTTTCATATGCCTTATCACACACATGCACGAGCTCATTTGGATGTTAACTTTGTATATTACACGAGCTATGTACTCCTAACAATCATGTCATACATACATACATATATATATATATATATATATATATATATATATATATATATATATATAATTGAGGGGTTTGTTCATATAAGAACCACGACCCATAAGTTTGCTATTTTATTGAAAAATATGAGTGTGCATAGGAAAGGGCTACGAAGGGAGAAATATTCCTTCATGAAAGGCCACTGTTAGCAAGAGCATATGGAAAAAAAAAGAGTATATTTTCAAGGCCAATTTTTTTGCATTGATTCTTCAAAAAGTATGATATCTTCAAAATATGAGAGTGAAAAAATGATATATCTATAATTTTGAGAGTGCCATAAGTTGAAGATAAATGGATTTGCACAATGAGTCATAGTTAATTCATGGTTAACGCTATTGATTTGAGAATTATCAATATTTTCTAGGCTAGTGTGCATTGTGCTTGTTTGCCCATTTATGAGTTCATTTTATCAGTCACTATGAGGCTATATCTTTGTTTGATAAATTTAATGGAGTCAAATAGAACTTATTGGACATTTTTAAGTGATTGGGTCATAATTCTTTTGTTTCTAGTTCACGCCCCTTCACTCCGTTTGTCACATATTTGTTTAGACACATCGATACTATGCTAGTGTAGAAAAATTATGTGTTTTATGCCTAATTTGTGGTGTTTACGTACACACACACACACACACACACACACACACACACCGTCTGTGTGTGTGTGCATGTTTGTGTGTCATTGGTATCTTTTTTATATTTATATAGTATCACTTTGTTTTGAGTCTTTGCGTTTGCGTTTGCATTTAATCCATATATTTCATATGTTCATCTTAGTTTCAAGTGGTTTCTATTGGTATACTATATGATCTTCTTGATATCTTTCATCTATTGTTTCTATTGGTATCATAGGCTTTCTTGTGCATTCAAGTTGGTATCATTCTTCGAATCAAAATTGGTATTAATTGATCATTTTTTGGATTATTTGTACTTGCATTGAAGAGTTATGTTTGTCATTGCATGTTGCACTTTACACCATTGGATGAGATACTTGTTTACTATATGCCTTCCCATGTTTCATTTAGGGGGAGTTTTGGTTATATTGGGGATAATTTTTTATTATGAACCTTTATTTTTTTATCTTGTCCTGAAAAAGAAAGATAAATAGTATTTCAGTATTTATCGTACGAGGGGAGATTTTTGCCTTAGGGGGAGGCGTCCTAACTCAGGTAGAGATTGTTAGACAAAAGGGGAAGGTTTTTTCTTACAAAGTTTATATTGTTATAAATTCAAGTTGCATATGAAGTTGTGTTTAAGTTTACAAGATTGCAATGATGTGGTGAAGTTTACACAAGATCAAAGCTACTCAGTTTATATGTCAGTCAATTTGTACTTTTTCCTTTTTGGGGTTGAGGATTAATCCTTTTAGATAATCTTGATGGCCTATAGGTTTTTAATTTTGTTTTTTCTCATGGAATAGCCAAAAAGGGAGATTTGTAAGGATAAATTTTCAAATTGAGTCAATTTATATCTTTTACCTTATTAAGTGTCTGGACAAAACTGTTTGAGTCATCGGTTAGGACTTGAGTGTGTTGACGTTTTAAGCCCGTGATGTGGTTTCTTGAAGACGACAAAGTTAGAAATATATATCATTGTAATGTGTTTCGTGCTCATTTTCATCTTTATGTTCCAAGGATCTCTGAAGTATGAATGAGGATTTTTTATGAGCCTTGGATATTTATTTTTTGGGTTTTAGGTTTTTATAAAATTTATTTTAAAATGATTTTATCTTTTTTTTTATAATAATTTTTGCGATAAAATTAGTTTTTGTGTGGTCGTTCGAATGAGATACTGTTAGAACAAGGTTCCAATGATCGAATCGAACGAGCATTTTAGCCTTCTCTAGAATCTTGTTGGAAGATTTGTTAGAGGACGATTCGAATGATATAAGGTACCTCGTTCGAACGAGATGTACCTCGTTCAAATGAGTACGCCTATTTTTGGTGATTTTAAGATTTTCCAAATTGTCTTTTCATCCTTATCTTGCTTTTCGAAAACCACGTATAAATAGGAGTCAGAGAAGTAGTTTTCTTTGAGGCAAAAACTTATGTTTTGATTTCCAAAACTCAATTAAAAAATTCTCCAGAACCTTAGTTTTCACCCAAGTTGTTTAGGATCCAAGTGTCCATCTTAATATGCATTAACTATTCCATTTTGATCAAAAAAGGTATATTCCTTATATTCATTGAGAATTATTTATGAGATGGATTCAATTCCTTATTTGTTTACATATGGTGAACTCCATATGTGACAATTATTGAGCATGTTTGGTGGATATCGAGGTGTGTGTGGACTCACACATGGTGGTAGTTGTATGGGTGGAATTTTGCATGTCTTAGTGGAGGAGAGGTTGAAGATCGAAGATGTGCCAAGCCTTGCGAGGGCGTCGAGTCATTGTGTAAGTTATCTATCAACTTTTGTAATTCCTCATCATAGTGAATTGGTGTGGTTAGACCATCCGATGTTTTTTCCATTTGGGTTTTCCTCGTACATCGAGCATTGTGGTTGATTTTAATTATTTTATCCTACAATCACCTTGATGCATGTTTAGGTTAAGATAATAATCAGTTAAGTAATTTATCTCAATAGTTTATTTAAAATTCGTGCTAAGTCTAATTTGGATTAATTTGGTTAATTGAACCTAAAATTGAGAAAATTTTAAAATAGTGGTTTGCTTGGTTTTGTACCCTTTGCCACATTAAAACCCTACAGCCCAAATGACTATCAATCTTTTTATTCAAAATGCAAATCAAGTTTAATAGCCCAAGTTTTTCATTTTCAACATGTTTCACCTTCTTAAGGCATATATTTGAATGAAAATTTGGCTAGAATCATCAAGTTTGACAACTAAGGAATATTTTTCATTTTTAACTAACTTGAGTTTGGTAGCTAATTTATCATTATTCTTTTGAACCTTGAAACATTTGTTAAATAGCTTGTGATATTCCAGACTAAAATTTTCACCATCTTCATCATCACAACAATCATCATTCACGTGAGAATTCAAACTATCAATGTAAGAATTCTTATGACAAGACAACTATAATTTTCATAAAAATTGGAAGTCAAATATTTGGATTTATCATTCAAGACAAAAAGCCTATCATATGAAGGTTTAGGCACACTAAGGAAAAACCTATTCATGAGATAATCACACATGATAGGATCCATCAAATAATCTCAAACAATGATCAACACACCAAATAAATAAAATTGTCCTAAGGAAGATGCAAGTAAAGCACAAAATCATAAACAAACAAACACACACATTAACAAGAATTTAACTCATGATGTAAATTCTAGTTAGGAAACCTTGCTCTGATATTAATTGAGAAACATGTGTGAATGACTAAATGAAAACTATAGGAGTGAATAGGTTCGTTGACTCTATGAGCCCAAATTTTAGATTTTTAGAAACTTCTTCTAATATTTCAAATCCTTAGAACAAAAGTAATTCAAATGTATTATTAAAAACACAAAAATAAGTAATCAATTAGATTTAAGTGATTATGCAGAAGATAATACACTAAAGTCCAATTTTAACCTAACTTGAGCGATCCAAGCATCCTAATGTGAAGTGTGTGATTAAGTGTGTTAGATATGAAGATATACAAACATAAACAAGCCACAGGATAAATTTTACAAGGTAAACACCCCACCAAGGGGTAAAAAATCTTAAATACACCCAATTTCTTTTTATACTTGAATATAGCTCTCACACAATCACAATTGTATATACACCTATGAACCTTGAACTATCACCCCATAGCAAACGAAAACCTAATCCAAGCTTTATGAATCGAGTTAAGAACTCATGTCCTCCTTGAAGACACGCCATGATCCAATTCCTCCAATGAATCAAAGCACCTCCAATTTTAGATCTTGGACTACTTGATCATACAAAACCAAAAGTAAATGTAACTATTGATAGGTTATGGTTTCAATTCACTTAAAAAATTCTCACAAAAGTGTAGATCTCATTCTAGATCTAAAAAATCACAAAAAACTCAAAGGAATTAGAAATTAGGTTTAGAGAGAGAAGAAAAGACTCACAAACTCTAAGATCACCTCAGATGAAATATTTTGGATTGAGGGAAAATGCTCTATTACAAATGGAGGGAAAAGAATACTATTTATAAAAAAAACTATCTGATCATGCGCATGGTTCCAACTAATGTGTAATCCCATCCATTGTCATTCACGTGCCCCTATTTTGTACCCATACGCATGCCCCCGATTTGTACCCGTGCGAATCCATCTAAAAACAATTCTTCCAAAATCAGTTTAATAATATGTTCCATGATTCTAATACTTCAAAAAATAAATACACAACTCATAAAAGGTTTTTCTATCATAATTTTAAGAAAAACTCTCTCAGTTTGGAAAACACGTGAGTATGTGCAAATTGCCAAAGTTAAATCAAACTTTCGTAAAAGGATATAGTCATCTACTTAAGTTTCATTATGAATTTGTTGGCGATCAAAACTTCTTGAGTGGATTCAAAGATCTTCAAGGTCTTTTAATGTTCATTCTAGACTCAAACGATGCCGCACTCATGAGAATAAGTCTATATGACTTGATTGACACAAAATTTTTGACACGGGAAATATTCAATATAAAACTTGTACAAAATCTACATTTTCAATAAATATGCACTTCAAGAAAATGTAAAATTTCCCTATCTTGCTTATATGCCTTGAATTTTCTATCACTTTTCTTTGGTTCTTCCCATTTTTTTTTCTTTTTCTATGTGTATTTCACACACTCTTTAGTAGACACTTATTGATGATACTTAAATTCAAGTCAACGTTATCTCACCAATGGTAGACCTTTTCATCAAGAAAAATGTTTCTTCAAACAACGCCATCAAGCAAGATGTAAATATCATACATACTCTCAAATGGACCGTTGAAGTGTTTAAAAAACCAATAAGAGATCGCGGGATATAATCATGGTTAAGTCAAGCGCTAACATAAATACACATAACTATAGTCATACGCATCAAATAATATCCAAATTCATGTGTAGATTAAAATCACAACTAAATGTTTAAACAAATTTACCTATCATGATTTATCAAGTGAATTCTAACCTATGTTTTATATTACCAACATTTATAATTAAAAGGTTAAAAATCCATTTTTTGATCATCATTAAAGTTGAGTTCTCTAAACAAAATTCATGAATCTAAGAACTTAATCACATAGTCACAGAAGAAATAAAGTGAATAATCTTTTAGATAATTTCGAATAAATAATGATGCAATATTTACAATCATATCATATATGGAACAAAGCATATATAAAAATGCATGTAGATGCAAAAATGCATGAAAATTCATCACAAAACATGAAAAATTATCCAAATGAGAAATTCAAACTCTAACCCACATAGATTTTATCCAAACAAATCAATGATTAGCTTGTAATGGGACCTTTAATAATAAGGCCCTAGGTATCCTAAGCAAATTATCAACTAGGTAGCGATTGGTGTTAATCTCCCAGATGTTTTGGAGTAATGAACAAAACTTCCCTCTTTATAATTTTTTTTGTAGGAACATCAACCTTTATTTTCTTTGTATGAGTGTTCCTAGGAATGTCTTTCACATTCTTTGGCATCCATCTCTCATTCCTTATGGGATTCTTAGCATATTTCTTGGAATTTGAGAAAACATTCTAGGTATAGGGGAATCCTTCCTAACCTCACTTATTTCCTTAACTAGAAAGTCATCTATGTTCATCAAGCTTACAATCTCACCTATTCTTTCACTAATGGTATCTCTTTGAAATAATTTCCTCCCATCATTAATGAAATCTTATTCCCCTCATCCAATAACATACAACCTTGATTTGAACCTCCTCATAACTTACAAAAAGTGCAAAAAGGAACATTCCGTCTCAAAGTGGGTTTAGCTCGTTGAGCGCTCATTTAAACTTTCTCAAGTCCCTATCTTTTGAAACAAAAATGAGAAATGTGATTCCATTTCCCCAAAAATTAGTAACCAAATTTATTTTTCACAAATTTGAACTTTTGATCAATTTCCTTATTTTTCATCATAGGAATTTATTCGTTATCTTTCTTTTCAACACAAGAAATTTCAAATTTTGATTTTGAAACAACAACTTTTCTTTTTGATTGTTCAACATAAATAATGCCATGTTTATTATTTTTTATTTGACTAGTCATTAAAACGTTATCTAAAACACGAGTTATATCAAGCATCTCAATCTTCAAGTCTTTCGCATGTTGGAACTCTAGTTTCATTTTTTCGAAATTAATTCTCAAAATATCTTTTTGAAGTGAAATTTCTTTTCCAAATTGGTCTCATTTCAAAGAATGACATTAGTTTTTCAAAACATCAACTATTTCTTATAGCTTTAAACATTCCAATTGAACACTTTCCATTTTGTCATCTCTATCATCGTGTTCACATTGAAAAGTTTGTATTTTATTCAAAATCTTGATGTTTCGCTTTATTAGATTTAATGATTTTTGATAGAGTTGATCAAAGGACTCATGGATATCGTTAACTTCATCATCACAATCCTCAAGTGATCTAGGAATCGAACTATGTAAGCCTTTTCTACTACATGAAGATGAATCACTAAGAGATATATTACTTGAAGTTGTGATCCTATTCTTCCTCCCCACACTCTTAATAGTCATCTTATCATTATTAAAATTTTCATTCTGATCAAGTCTCCCCATAAAAATAATCTCACTTCCAATCTCTTAATTAGTAGTGCTCTCCTCAAAATGAATCTCCAAGTTACTCAAATTACCTTTGTAGACCTTTTTTCCATGTCTACTTCCTAACTCTTCTCTTTCTTTCTCAAATGAGTCGATCACACATTGATATGATATCGAAATCCTCCACAACCATATCACTGATCATCACCCTTGTCCTTTTGTCTCTTAGAATCAATATTTTCAACATAGGAGTTATGTTTAGTGGATTTGTAAAGTTTAGGCTCAAATTTGCTTCTACTTTCAATATTTTTTTATTATTCTTGTAATATTTACTAAACCTTTTTACAAATAAAGCCATCTTAATCTCAACATCCTCTTTAGGTTTATTTTCACCCTTTCTTGACACACTCTCCTTAGCCTCAACCACAAATTCTAAATCCTTCTTAGGTTTCAACACACTCACATGTTCTTCTTGGTCATAAATCTGAAGTGAATTGGCTAGTTATTCTAAACTCTAAGTGTCGCTATCTTGATTTACTTACAGATATCTACTTTGGTGCTAAACCCAGAGGTTAGAGTTCTTAGCAACTTCTTGACCTTATTCTCGGGGATTTTCTCTCCTAGATTGAATGAGGATTTTATTACTTTAGTTAATCAAATGTATTAGTCATTAAATCTTTCCTACTCACTCATATGCATCGTCTCAAACTTCGTTGAAATGTTTTATGTCTTAATTTGTTTCACACTGGAAGATCGTTTTCGTGTCACACCAAAGATATCCCATACTTCTTTGACTAACTCACAATTAAGAATACAACTGTACTCTTGAGTACATACATATGCAAATGAAGCATTCAAATCAATTGAATTATAGTTACAATATAAAAATTCCTCATCGGTACAAAACACTCTTGGTTTTTTTAACTCACTCAATCATCTTCCATTGTAGGATAGTTCCAATCATTTTCAACACTCATCCATACTCTCTCGTGTTTGGATCTCAAGTGTGTGAGAATTTTAACTTTGAATTCCCATAGTTAGATCCATCAAAATACATTGTCCTATTTATGGAGACATTATCTCTATATTTATCATGATCAAATACAAAACAAGATCTAATCATAATCACAATAGATCTATGAGTAACAAAATAAAAACACAACAATGCAAAATCAAAATCTAATGCGTTAATGCCTACAAGATCAACCGCTCTGATGTCAATTGAGGATCCAAAATAAGGATTAGGTGTGTTCTATATACGAGTCCTGCTCAAATAAACCTAGAGGAGTGTGAATAGGTATATTTACAATTTTGCCCCATTTTTACCAATTTTAAATTTCTTTTTAATTTCAGCAAGCCTAGCACATAAATCAACTAGGTGAAGTGGTGTTAGGCATGTGGATAACCAAATTAAAGTCTCAATTAGGAAATCTGAGTTAATGACGCTAGATGCAAAAATCTTAATGTCTATTTTTTGATTTAAGCTAGATCTAAGTGATATCTATATGTAGTGTGTAATGTAGGCAAAAGAAACAACATATACAACATACAAATAATCCATAAGACAAACTTTATGAGGAATAATTCCCACCAAGGGGTATAAAATCTTAAAGCACTTTAATATGTCATTCAACTTAAAAAGATTTTATACAATGCAAGAAAGTACCTCTCTCTTGTGCACTCATCAAATGCTACCTATGAACATTGAACATTCCTCCGTTGATGATAAGATACCATCACAAGCTCCATATGATGAAAAATGAATTACATTATCCTCCTTAGAGTCACATCATGCCTTCAACTCTCTAATATCTCAAGACAACTCATCTTTAGATCTTTGAGTGTAGATAAATAATTCATATGTATAATGGTTTATATTGAATGTTAGCTAAATGGATAAGATTGAAATCACTATCAATTCCTCTCAATCCATAGATCAAGTATATATCTAGGTTTTATCTCAATTTTGAAAGGAACAATGGCAAAAGAAAAGCAATTAAAATGTTCTCAACCTCGAAAATACTCTCTAAGATGTAGAATAATAAAGAAGAACTCATATATTTTGAAAGTGGGGGGAAAAAGATCTATTTATAGAAGATTTCAAAATTTTGGGGCCATCATGCGCAAGGGGGTAAATGGGCATCTCGTGCATGGCTTAAGCCAGTGTTCAAAAAACACATTTAAAATGTATAGCCAAGCGGATGGGGTCAATTTGGCAGCGTGCACGCGCTTTTAGCCAGTGTTCACAAATAGGCTAAATGGTGCAAGCCATGCGCAAGGGTCCAATTTCGGACTGTGTGAATGGTTTAAGGCATTTTTCATAAAAACTTAAACAAAAGCACTTTTGGAAATATTTAGGTCCTTCCCCAAGGTGTACACAACACTTCTCAAACATACAAAACACTTGTACAGTTTTTAAAAGCACATTTTACAAAAAATGTGTGTGTGAATATCCAAAAGACATTCAATCATAAAACCATATCAAATAGATATATCTTCAAAGTTTAACAACAAAAGTCTTTGTGATGTAGATATGCCATGTAGTTCTTCAAAGTCTAATGTTCATGAAGTCTAAAGAACGAGCCTCACTCTCTATATAACGTCTATAATGATTTAAGATTTAGGGATTGAATGACACACGACTCAAATGCTGACACGATATATGTCCAATTAATATAAAAAATATAAATATTAAATTTTTTGAAATGGGAGCTTAATCTGTATCTATGGGGACAGTCGCCATTAAACAAAATTATGGGACAAATATGGGGTTTGCTGAGATAAGGAATTGTTATGCCTTTAGTCTAATATCGGATCTTATTCTTATATAGGTCTCAATCTCAAATACTTCTAACTAGAAGACTTTTAATCAGTCTTACTTTGTGTAGGTTCACATAACATGTTAACCCAAAGACGTCCAAGTCAACTTAGTCAATTTAAAGAGAGTTTGGAAAAGAATAACTCTTCTACGCGTACGGTACTCTAAGAGGACATCGCACGTTCGTCTTAACTTTGAATAAATATTTACATCAACCAGTAAATTCAAAACAGTGCCAGTAGTAAGACCCACCTATTACGCTGTGGGTACTGACTCCAGTACCCCAATCGCTATTTCTATCATTGATGCATGCACTAAGGGATGTGCATGGGAGTGATTGATTCCTCCACTCACGTAATTTCTTTTAATTTAGAGGCCACCAGGTCAGCCACTATAAAGCTGAACAAGAATAAGAGGAACTGGAACCTCTTTTATCATTTGAGAGAATCCAATTGTTGACTATATGTTGGACTTGGGAGTAAACTAAGGTCAACTCAAATAATACAATTGACCTAGACTCTGATCTATAAGACACGACCAATCATCACTAACCGCCTATAGATCTCGGGGTTGCCAGGGCTAACATCGCGATGGTGAAAGTTACCAACCCTCCCCTTAAAACCACTAGGGAATATAAGAGGGGACGGATCATTTCAAAGAGAGAGGTGTATGTGAGAGAGATAGAGAGGGGAGATAAAAAAAGGCTGATAAAGCAAGAAAGTATATGAAAGACAAAACTCATCCTCCAACCATACCTAAAGGGAAGGGTAACCTTCCATCAATAATTCCCAGAGGCAGACTACCTTAACTTCTTGCCCTTTACCACCTAGGGGTCAGCCTTAGGCGACGTTTTTTGTATATGTAGATGAGCCCACCATGTCATATTGAGATGTTAAATCCAGTTCTGAAATTAGTAGGGATGCCATGACGTCGTGATGCCCAAAGATAAGCCGACCCTTAAAATACTCAAAATGGATCGACTAGATCAAGTAATGCATGAAACACATGGTGTTGGTAAGCCCCCCTTATTTTTTATTTGAAATCAAAGTTAATTTTTTTAATGACTCTAACGGATCTCACTAAATTGTGATTTTACAGGACGTGTAAGCCTTCCAAGAGGCATATGACAGATCTAACCAGTTGGAAAGGAAAAATGATGTTCTTCACAATCAGACCAACCAAATAAAGAATCACCTAATGGAGAAGGACGACAAGATAGTTTTCCCGATTGACCAACTGAAGATCATGTACTCCTATGACGAGGGTATGGCTTGTATCTAACCTATAAAAAGACCGTTTTTGAGGTTACATAGTTGTAAAGGGTCATAGCTCTGATGACTAAAGAAAAAAGGATCCTTTAAGAGGAGGACACTATTACTTCCAAGTTGGAGTAAGATTAAAAGAATAATGAAGAAGATGACAAAAAGAACTTCGGCAAGTGTACGAAGATGGAGTGAAGGACGTGTCCACCTAACTAGACTACTTTGAATTTGTTTCCTATAATAAGGGTTGAGTGGACCGACTAAAATGGGGTAACATGCCTGAGTATATTAGGGACTAGAAGGATAACCCCCATTCCCCATCCTAAGATTGATGAGGAGGAAACCTCCTTAGCATACAAACAGAATGTTGATCAGATGTTCACCGTGATTATCCCAACTAAAAATGCTCTTATAAAACATAAAGTATTTCAAAGAAAATTATTTTTATAATAGCAATATAATTGAATCGCTCAATACATGACGGCATACCATCCAAGCAACCCCAATAGAAGTTCAGGCAAGCCAACACCATGAGTTCATAGTCAAATCAAGAAAAATATGTGAAGATCAAGATTAAAGAAACCTTACCAATCCATGCAATGAACAAGCAAAGAGTTATAAGATCCAAAGAAGCAAATCAAACAAGAAACAAGACCAAAATCAAACCAAAGTAAGCTCAAGTCTTATTTTAATAAGCATCACTCAAAGTCAAATGATCAGGGGAATCAAGAAAAGTTATTCCAATATTCAAAGGTTTAATTTAGGAGTGTTTGCAAAGATGTAAACAGTCTCACAAAACCAAGTATGAACCTCAAACCAGCTTCCTAAAACTTTGTCAAACCTTAACTAAACCAACATATCATTTTGTCCCGTATTTACCTTTATAGAGTCGACTCCATGCCAGGGTAGAGTCGACTCTAGACCCAAGTATTTTAGGCTAAATAATTCTCACTTTTTTACTTTGGCAAAAAATTAAAAGAGCATGGTCTGTATTTTTTTCCCTTCATATAGAGTTGATTATATATATAGTTGACTCCAAGGATAGTTTGGTCAAGATTTTCAATAACTCTATTTTGAATTTTAAGATCCCAGAGTCCCTGAAATTACCAAATTACCCTCTAACGGCTAATTTTTCTAAATGCCTATAAAAAGACTCATTTGGCAAAAAATATACAAGCACACAAGCTATTAAAATATTATCCTAAGATTGAAATCTCCATTAGCAAGTACGTGTCTTCCATATTTGAGTTTCTAGAGAGGAAAACCAAGTCCCAAAGTCCATTTGGATGTTTTAGTCCCAAAAACTCCTCTAAAGCAAAAACTTCAAGAAAACCCACTCTAGCAAAGTTCTCAATCCTTTACCACTTGTGTTAAAGATCCAAAATCTTAACTTTTGGAATAATATACTTGTGTTTGAAAGTTTACCTTCTAGGAAGAGAAAGTATAAACCTCTTTCACCATTGCTGTTCATTTAAGCAATATTTGTTTTACACTTTGGTTACTAAACTTACTATTGTTAATACGATTGAACTTCGTTGTATCTTCTATGTCGATAGTATCGTAGTTGCGGAGAGTCAAGGTGGGATTAGACATTGGAATCTTGCATGTGCACCGTTTGGGCAAGGACGAGTTTAGCATCTTGTTGGTTACGGTTTGCAAGGTGTAACAAATCCTAGTGAGGTTGTTAGTGTAGTTCTTCCTTAGTAAACCAGAGATAGTGAAGTTTTTCGAGTACCGTCTCAAGTATGGATGTAGGCAAGGACGAACCACATTACAATATAGGCTTGCATAGTCTATCTAAACCCTCTCTTCAATATTGCTATTAACTATTTAGCTTTATTAATTTTTGTTTCATTGATTTCCTTATTATAAATTGAATTATCCATTATAATTAATCTTTTAGAAGAGAGGATTGAAAAGTTTATATTGCTAATTAATTTATAATACCCAATTAACCCCCAGTGTATATTTTTGAGACAACAATTGGTATTAGAACCCAGCTCATAAGTAATTATTTTGAAAAAGTATATTTTTTAGTCTAGAGATCTAAATGACAACTTTTTCCAATGTTAACATTGTAAAAGGACAATCTACAAACCGACCTCTATTTTTTGTTGGATCTTACTATAGATTTTAGAAAATAGAATAAAATGGTCTATTCAATTCCATGATTATGAAAATGGAGAGTTATTATTAATGGTCCTTATATATCGGTGAAAGTAGTTGATGATGCTTTCACACCAAAACTTGAAACCCAACTCAAAGAATATGCTCTTAGAAGAATGGAAGTTAATGTTAAAGCAATACACACCTTGTGATGATCATTTTCCTCAAATTAATATCAAAGAGAATCATGTTGTTCCTCCACTAATAAAATGGGGAATATTCTTGAAATTACACACAAAAGAACATTGCAAGTAAAAGAGGATAAGATTAGTATACTTGTGCACAACTTTGAATTATTTCAAATAAAAGATGATGAATCAATTTCCAAAATGCATGATAGATTTATATATATTATTAACAAACTTTATAATATTTAAAAGGGATTTTCTAACAATGAAAAAGCTAGAAAGCTTCTTAGGTTCTTTCCAAATAAGTGGGATTAAAAGAGGATCGTCCTTCAAGAACAAGGATCAGAAGATGTATCATTGGAAGAACTAGTGGGACCACTCATAAGCTATGAGATGTACTATGAAAAAAGATTTGGAAGAGACAAATGTGATCAAAATAAAAGCTTAGCACTAATTGGAAACTTGAATGAAGGGAAAACTGACACTCAAGAATTGATGGAAAGTTTTATGAAATTTCTTAAAAAAAATTTAAAACATCAAAGGAAGGGAGAACCGAGTCGATCCAATTTCAAAAAATATCAACTTAAAGAATAAAAAATATTTTGGATGTAATGAGTATGGTTAATTTATAAAATAAATGTCCCAAATGCAAAGTAAAAAAGGAAATAAAGAAGAGAGAACTATGAGCAACATGGAAAAAAGGCGATGAAATCCACATGGAGTGAATCGTTAGACTCTTATTCTGGCAATGAATCAAGTGAACCTGAAGAAACAAATTTATGTCTAATGGGACTAGAAGGTGATGTAATTTCTTGTGAATTTCAAAATCTATATCAAAACCTCCAAAAAATATCTTGGCTCATTCTCAGAAAAATGTGAAGTCTTAGAAAATAAAATTGCTTGACTAAAGCTAAGTAATCATTAGTATTTTATAAATCATGAAAAAACATGAATGAACTTCTCAAGGTTAAAAATGAAAATAGTTTTCTAAAAAGAAAAGTCACTCACTTAGAGAAAAAGTAAATAAAGACTCTTTCTCTAGAAAAAAAAAATTAAAGATAAGATAGGAGTTAATAACCACCAAAGAATCTTTTCAAAAATTCAAAACAAGTAGCAAAGAATTTGAGTCTAATACTAGGAAGTGAAAGACTCTCTTATGATAAATGTGGAATTGGTTAGCTCAAAGAAAAGAAACATGGGTTTTGTGATCATCCAAAGATAAGATAAACATCTCATCATTACCAATACACATGCTCACATAACCTAAATAAAAAGGTTTTGTCGTGGAATCATCATAGTTTATCAGCTCAAGCTAACCTCTATGGACCCAACATTCCGCAGGTACCAAAAAAAAGTTATTTTAATGAATTATGTAGGTGTGCATGAAAACATCCAAAAAATAATGGAATTAGTACCTAGGTAGAGGATGTTCTCGATATATGATGAGAGACAAAACAAATTTTTAGCTTAATCCAAAAAAGGAGGAAAGTCACTTTTGAAAATAATTCAAAAGGAAGAATCATCTGTGAAAGTGAATTTGGTAGTCCAAATTCTCCTTGCATTAATAATGTCTAACTTATTAATTGTAACACCCCGACCCGATTTTGGGTCACCGTTGGGTCAACCCACACCGAGCCAAGGAGTTGGGGGGGGGGGGGGGGGGAAGATTTGGCCATTTTATTTAAGAAAAACCTTTAAATTTGGTGCTTGATGTTCCTGTTTATATTTTAAGAAAAAGGGTGGCCACTATGGGGTTAGTTATTTAGCGGGATTTATTTATGAAAAGCTGAGTTTATCCAAGATGCTAGTTAAACTGGAAATAAGTCACACCATCATGTATTATTACAAATTATGACCACGGTCCAAATAAATTCTAAATGTCCAAAGTGAAAACACCAAAGTCCATTGTTTGAAAATTAGTACAAAGCATTCTAATGATGCTAGTCGCCCCCTAGGGCTTTACTTATATCCTGCTCAACGTTCCTACTTACAGTATATGGGGTAGGGGTGGGGTTTTTAACATAAATAAAAGTAGGTGTGAGCGAAGCTTAGTAAGGAATTAATACTAAGCAATAATTTTTCTATGAATTTCTAAACATACAACAAGTACTTTATTTAATTTCGAAAACGTTGACAATTTAATTACTCTTAATGCAACTACATGCATTGCACCCAAGAGACGAGCTCATTCTCACACCTGGCCCAATTTTATCACCCTTTACTGGGTTTATAGACTAATTATTCACCTTTTATCCTTTAGTCTAAATTATTTCCTTAATTGGCTTGTTTACTTAGCTTACAAGTACAAGCAGTTAATTTTTCCTTTCTTTATTAATTCTTAGAATCTTCCAAATACTATGTGCTTTAATGGGCTCCTCACCGCCGACGATGCCACCATATGCTCTGGCCAATGGTTTTGGGACTTTCACCCGAGGGCTCTGGGCCTCCTTAATCTTTCCGGTGTCTTTCGAATCTTAACTTTTATGTGTTTAACATTTATCCAATGTCCATATTATTCCATTCCTCTTTTCATCATTTTCATCATCCATGGTTTTGAAACATTAAAACTTAACAATCGTGCCAAAACATATTTTTATTCGCTTTTCATCCAAAATAATACTGGTGAGGTCTCGAGAGGAGACTTAACCCTTAGGACCCTTAAGTTTATCAAAATCCCCTTTTTTTATCCCTATTTGTTATATTTTTTGAAAAATATTCATTTTCTTCTATTCTTTAGTGCAAAAAAGTTAACTTTTTTAACATTTTAAAGTTTATCATTTCATGTTCAAAACCATGTCCTTATATTTTATGCTTTACCACATAAAATAATTCTCAACATTCTTAAGAATATTTTCACTAAGTTTATAGTCTTGTCTTATAATTTCATGTAAATTCCAACATTTATTTCACTTCCATCATATCAGGTCCTAACAAGTTTGGGGCTATTTTTCTTTACTTGTTAGTTTGGAGATTAAACCCATCTTAACATGCTTTATTAAGTCTACATTATCATATATTATCATACTACATACCCCTATATGTTTATGGGAGGTTTTCAACCTAGAAATACCTCAAGCATGCATTTATTCTACATAACTCATAGCTTTATAATTTCACATGCTTATAAAATGTTGTTTTATATATATATATAAAGACCCATTTAGGGTTTGTTTTGAAGAAAGTTTCATTTTAGCACACGATAAGAAAAATGGGTATTAGGGAGGGTAAAAATTCGTCCCTAAAAGTACAAAATCCGTTCCAAAAGAGTATTTATGACGTATTTTGCAACGAAAAAAATCCATATCTCTTACTGTGCGTCGCAAATATTTTAGGCATGTATTTTACCTTCCTAAATGTTAATTCGTGGACGCTCTTCATTTGGCATTAGAGACGGATTTTTCCATCCCAAAAAATATCCCTGCAAAAAGATTCCTCCTCCCGTGAGTAATATTAGGGACGGATAATCCGTCCCTAATACTACTCAGATTTTGCCAGCCCCAATTAGGACGGTTTAGAACCGTTCCAAAAGGTATTCTAAATTAATACAAAATAGGTATTAGGAACAAATTATAACCATCCTAAAAGGTATTATCGATTAATACAAAATGGGTATTAGGGACGGTTTGTATCCGTCCCAATTGATAATAAAAAAATTATCATCAATAATTATATTATTATAGCCTTATAGGCTTTATACTGCAATAATAAATGAAGTCTAATTTGCATTATAAGTCAAATCATCCAATCATAAATGCAATATATCAACTGCATTCATTGAAATGCGTATCTAATAATAATTTCTTCCATTAAGCTACATTCAAGTCGAAATATTTAATTGATCACAAAATCATATTAATTAATAAGAAATACAATTGTCACAAGAAAATTCGTCCCTAAATTAAGATGATAAATATAGTTGTCACGCTACAAAAACTTCTCTCAGTGTCACATATAGTAGACACTCTAAAAACATGTCTCTTCAACTTCTTGTGCACAAATATGCAATTAATAAATAATCATTTTATCAAAATAATATTATAGTAAAATAAAATATCCAAATATATTAGTTAATTGTATCAATAACTTTTTACAATTTTTAAAAAAAATTCGACAAAGTCTCCTTTGTTTATATATAAAAACCAACCAGTTTAATCAACAAAAATACCCGCACAACCATAAAAAATTGAAGATAGCAATCTCTCATATCAACAACTCATTACAATTTAAAAAAAAATTTGGTTGCCTCCTTTGTTTATACATGAAAACCAACCTGTTTAATCAACACAAATGCCCGCACGGCCATAAAAATGAAAATAACAATCTCGCATATCAACAACTTTTTATAATTTTTTAAAAAATTCGGTGAAGTCTCCTTTGTTTATACATGAAAACCAACCTGTTTAATCAATACAAATGTCCGCACGACCATAAAAAAATAAAAAATAACAATCTCACATATCAATAACTCTTTACAATTTTTTAAAAAATTCGACAGAGTCTCCATTATTTATACATGAAAACCAACCTATTTAATCAACACAAAAGCCCGCACGACAAAAAAAAATTAAAACAACAATCTCGCATATCAAAACAATAAATAACCAATCTACCTGACCCAAACCATTGATTTGTTCATGTGTTCCACACGAATAAAATATGACCCTGAAATGTTATCCTGCAAAAAAATATAAGACACAAAACAAAAAAGATATCAGTAATCAAATAATGTTTAAACCTAATTCTAATTGTTTACAAAATTTCGCCGTATATTCCAATCGAGAGTCCAGTGACTACGCGGTTGTTTCCTACGAGTTACATTGGTCCCGTGCGACGTGCTCATGCCTATTACGAGACCGTTTTGTGGTTGTTTTACGTTTTCATCATTTGACGACATGTTTTTAAGCCAAAGTCTAATTTTTTGCAAATTCTCGTCGTATAATCAAATGGGGAGTCCGGTGACTATGCGGTCGGTTCGTATGAGTTACACTGGTCCCATACGAGGTGCTCGTGCCTCTTATAGGACCGTTTTGTGGCTATTTTATGTTATCACCTTTTGAGGACATCTTTTTAAGCCTAAGACTAACAGTTTGTAAATTATCGTCGTATACTCAAACAGGGAGTCCGGTGACTATGCAATCGGTTCCCTAGAGTTACATTTATCCCACGCGAGGTGCTCGTGTCTCTTACGGGACACTTCTGTAGCTGTTTTATACTTTCACCCTTTGATGTCATATTTTCAAGCCTAAATCTAAATTTTTATAAATTATCGTTGTACACTCAAATCAAGAGTCCTGTGACTACGTGGTCGGTTCGTACGAGTTACATTGGTCCTCTGAGAGGTACTTGTGCCTCTTACAAGACCGTTTTGTGGATGTTTTACGTTTTCACCCTTTGACGGCACGTTTTTAAGCCTAAGTTTACATGTTTGCAAATTCTCATCATATACTCATTCCAGGAGGCTAGTGACTACACGATAGGTTCCTACAAGTTACATTGGTCCCGTCCAGGGTGCTTGTACCTCTTACTGGACCGTTTTGTGGCTATTTTATATTTTCACCCTATGACGGCATATTTTTAAGCTTGATTCTAACCGTTCGTAAATTCTCATCGTATACTCAAATGGGGAGATTGGTGACTACATTATAGGTTCCCACGAGTTACATTAGTCCCGTTCAAGGTGTTCGTGCCTCTTACGGTACTATTTTTTCGCTATTTTACGTTTTCACCATTTGATGGCATATTTATAAGCTTAAGTCTAACTATTTGCAAATTCTCATCGTGTACTCAAATGGGGATTCCGGTGACTACGGGGTTGGTTCGTATGAGTTACATTGGTCCCGTGTGATGCGCTCGTGCCTCTTATGGGTACGTTATGTGGTTATTTTATATTTTCACCCTTTGACGACATATTTTTAAGCCTGAGTCTAATTTTTTAGAAATTCTCATCGTATACTCAAATCGAGAGTCTGGTGACTACGTCATCGATTCGTATGAGTTACATTGGTCCCGTACGAGGGGCCCGTGCCTCTTAAGGGACGATTTTGTGGATGTTTTAAGTTATCACCTATTGATGGCATGTTTTCAAGCCTAAGTCTAATTTTTTGCAAATTCTCGTTGTATACTCAAATCAGAATTTCTTTGACTACGTCGTCGGTTCGTATGAGGTACATTGGTCCCATGCGAGGGGCTCGTGCCTCTTACGGGACCGTTTTGTGGTTGTTTTATGTTTTCACACTTTGACGGTATGTTTCTAACCCTAAGTCTAATAGTTTGCAAATTCTTATCTTATAATCAAAGGGGGAGTCCGGTGACTACGTGATCGGTTCCCACGAATTACATTGGTCCCCACGAGGTTCTCGTGCCTCTTATGGGACTGTTCTGTGTCTGTTTTATGCTTTCACCCTTTGACGACATGTGTTTTAAGCTTAAATCTAAATTTATGCAAATTCTCGTTGTATACTTAAATCACGAGTATCATGACAACAAGGTCGGTTCGTAGGAGTTACATTGGTCCCATGTGAGGTGCTTATGCCTCTTACGGGAACATTTTGTGGCTATTTTACATTTTCACCCTTTGACGACATATGTTCAAGCCTAAGTCTAACCATTTATAAATTCTCGTTGTATACTCAAACGGGGAGTCCGGTGACTACGTTGTCGATTCCCATAAGTTACATTGGTCCCGTACGAGGTGCTCGTGCCTCTTATAGGACCATTTTGTGGTTGCTTTATGTTTTCACCCTTTAACGATATGTTTTTAAGCTCAAGTCTAACCGTTTGCAAATTCTTATCGTATACCCAAAGGGGGAGTCCGCTGATTACGCAATCGATTCGTACGACTTACATTGGTCTCGTGCGAGGTGTTCGGGCCTCTTACGGGGTCATTTTGTAGATGTTTAATGCTTTCACCATTTGACGACATGTTTTTAAGCTTAAGTCTAACCATTTGCAAATTTATATCATATACTCAAACGGGGATTCCAGTGATTGCGCGGTCGATTAGTACGAGTTACATTGGTCCCATACGAGATGTTCATTCCTCTTATGGAACCGTTTTGTTGCTATTTTACTTTTCACCATTTGACGGCATGTTATTAAGCCTAAGTCTAATTTTTTGCAAATTCTCATCGTATACTCAAACGGGGATTCCAGTGACTACACGGTTGGTTCGTACGAGTTACATTGGTCCCGTGTGAGGGGCTCATGCCTTTTACGGGTACGTTTTGTGGCTGCTTTATATTTTCACCCTTTGATGGCATGTTTTTAAGCCTAAGTCTGATTTTTTGGAAATTCTCACCGTATACTCAAATTCCGGTGACTACACCGTCGGCTCGTATGAGTTACATTGATCCCGTGGGAGGGGATCCAACCTTTTAAGGGACAATTTTGTGGCTACTTTAAGTTTTCACCCATTGGCGGCATGTTTTCAAGCCTAAGTATAATTTTTTACAAATTCTCATCGTATACTCAAACCTGAAGTTCGATGACTACGTCGTCAATTCGTACGAGGTACATTGGTCCCATGCGAGGGGTCGTACCTCTTATGGGACCGTTTTGTGGTTGTTTTACGTTTTCACACTTTGACAGTATGTTTTTAACCCTAAATCTAATAGTTTGCAAATTTTCATCGTATAATCGAACGAGGAGTCCGGTGACTATGCAATAGGTTCCCACGAGTTATATTTGTTCCCCGCGAGGTTCTCGTGCCTCTTACGGGATCGTTTTGTGGCTGTTTTATGCTTTCACCCTTTGATGACATGTGTTTTAGGCCTAAATATAAATTTGTGCAAATTCTCGTTGTATACTCAAATCACGAGTACCGTGACAATAAGGTCAGTTCGTACAAGTTACATTGGTCCCGTGCGAGGTTTTTGTGCCTCTTACGGGACCATTTTGGGACTATTTTACATTTTCACCCTTTGACGGCATATTTTTAAGCCTAAGTCTAACCGTTTGTAAATTCTCACCGTATACTCAAACGGCGAGTCCGGTGACTACATTGTCGGTTCCCATGAGTTACATTGGTCCCGTATAAGGTGCTCGTGTCTCTTACGGGACCGTTTTGTGGGTGTTTTACATTTTCACCCTTTAACGACATGTTTTTAAGCTCAAGTCTAACCATTTGTAAATTCTTGTCGTATACGCAAACGGGGAGTCTGGTGACTACGCGGCCGGTTCGCACGACTTACACTAGTCCCGTGCCAGGTGCTCGTGCCTCTTACGAGACCGTTTTGTGTATGTTTAATGCTTTCACCATTTGATGACATGTTTTAAAGCTTAAGTCTAAACATTTGAAAATTCTCGTCGTATACTCAAACGGGGATTCCGATGACTACGCGATCAATTCATACAAGTTATATTGTTCCCATACGAGGTGCTCGTGCCTCTTACGGGACCGTTTTATTGTTGTTTTATATTTTCACCATTCGTCGACATGTTGTTAAGCCTAAGTCTAATTTTTTTTATAAATTCTCGTCATATATTCAAATCGGGAGTTCGGTGACTACGTCGTCGGTTCATACGAGTTACATTGGTCCCATGCGAGGGGCTCGTGCCTCTTATGGGACCATTTTGTGGTTGTTTTACGTTTTCACCATTTGACAGTATATTTTTAAGCCTACGTCTAACAGTTTGCAAATTCTCATCGTATACTCAAACGGGGAGTCCGGTGACTACGTGATCGGTTCCCACGAGTTATATTGGTCTGCGTGAGGTTCCGATGCCTCTTACGCAATCGTTTTGTGGTTATTTTTTATTTTCTCCCTTCGATGACATTTTTAAGCTTAAGTGTAACTTGTTACCAATTCTCATCGTATACTCAAACCGGGAGTCCCGTGAATACGCGGTCCATTCGTATGAGTTACATTGGTCCCGTAGAAGGTGGTCGTGGTTCTTATGGGATCATTTTGCGGCTTATTTACGTTCTCACCCCTTGACTGCATTTCTTTAGCCTAAGTCAATTATTTACAAATTTTCATCGTATTCTCAAACTGGGAGTCCTGTGACTACGCGGTCAGTTCCTACGAGTTATATTGGTCCCGTGCGAGGTGTTAGTGCCTTTTACGGGACCGTTTTGTGGATATTTTATATTTTCATCCTATAACGACATGTTTTACGCCTAAGTCTAACTATTTGCAAATTTTTGTCACATTCTTAAATCTAGAGTCCCATTTGAAGAGGATATTCCAAAAAAAATATTTAATTCTACAAACCCCGGTAATAAAAAAGTTAAGAGTAGGATATTCGATTCTCGAAATAATTTTTGTGACTTCACATTATTGTTTGACTCCAAAATGGACTTGTGATTGACTTTCCAAAAGAAGAAATTTGGGCACTTGACATGTGTGAGGAAAAAAAAGAATACTACTTTATAATGTAATAATGTATGTAATCATTCAAATTCTAGAAAAATGGATGAACAAATAAAAAATGCATAAGTTTACCATGGTATGTGTAAGGACATTTTTCTCATGTCCGAAATGTTTCATTTATTTATGTCGTACGCCGCTACATTTGGCACATCACCTCACGATCTCACATGACGGCCTCTATCCGAATTTCGGGAATCAAGCATGCATTATCTCCACTAATATGTCCCTCATCTGCATCAACGATTTCACGTTCCTTGATTGTAGGCTTGTAATGCAAGTGGAACGCAAGAGAAGTCAAATCAGTAAAACAAGGCATGATAGGGATGTTCAAGGGCAAATTGGTAATTTTACAGCCACCGTCCAGAGGACCAGTCAACTGGAAAGTTGAAGAGCTTGCCGCAACAAAGATACTGGAAGAAACGGCACCTCAATCCGAGCTACGGTGAACAAGTTATGGCCCGTTGAAAATGGAGATATGTTCATTGAAAATTCTGGGAATTTTTCTAAGTGTTTAAGCACCTTTCCCAGCACACTTTCCCGAACCCAGACCCAAACCGGTTCGGGGGGGCAAACCGGTTCGCAGGGGTACCCGAACCGGTTCGGGGTACCTGTACGCTGGATAGAATTTCAGCATTTTACGATCGTGGGTCTCTTCATGTATTTCCCTATAAATACCAACTTCGGGAGAGTTGTTTTGCAAGACTTTAGGAGACGAATTTGAGAGTCCAAATACATCTAGTCTTCACATTTTTGAGTCCCAAGACTCATGTTTTGATTCACACATCCTTGTCCAATATTTGTGAATCCTTTTGCAACCCAAGAACACAGCTTTAGTTTGTTCAACCCTTGTGGAGGAGACCGTTCTTCTTCTTCATTGCAGCCCTACTGGAAAGGGATAATTCCAGCCGCGACTACAGAATCCGATACCCGAGGGTAATTCTTAGTCAACTTGTATTTTCATTGTAATCCGATTGTAAGCCGTTTTCTTACAAATTATAGTGAAAATAAATGGTTTTGCCCCTGAGGGGTATTTTTCCTTAATTGCATGTGTTTGAATGTTCTTGCATAGATTATCAATTTATTCAATCACATACTGCTGCATGTTTAGGGTTTATTTGTGTTAAAAGGGTTTTATATATAATTTGATCATTTGAACGCGAGCACACACGTTCTTCAAATTGGTATCAGAGCCAGGTTACGCTAATCTATCGCGTATTCCTTTTTCTGCAAATTTTTTCTAAGATATCAATTTTCTGAAAAAAATTGATATTTGAAAAAGTGCGTGTTCAAATGGAGAAGTCATATTATAAAATGGCTGTTTTTGACGGGACAAATTATGCTTATTGGAAAGCCCGTATGAGGTCGGCTTTAAAAGCCATTGATGAACGTGTCTGGATTTTGGTTGAACGAGGGTGGACTCCTCCCACAGTGACTGTTGATAATGTGACCAACTTGAAACCTGACACTTCTTGGACTGATGAAGAATTTAAATGGTCATCTTTTAATTCTAAGGGTCTAAGTGCTATTTCTGGGTCTGTCACACCTGATGAGTTCAAACGCATAATGACGTGCACCACGTCAAAGGAGGCATGGGATGTTTTGCAACTTACCCATGAGGGTACGAACGCTGTTAAAGAATCGAAATTACAAAATTTTGCCACCCAGTTTGAGACTATCACCATGTCTGAGTCCGAATGCTTTGATGAGTTTTTTGCACGCTTGTCGGACATTGTTAACACTAGTTTTAATTTGGGTGAGGTAATTGATAACACGCGTGTCGTTAAAAAGATTTTGAGATCTCTCCCAAAACGCTTTATTCCTAAAGTCACTGTTTTGAACTCTTTGGGAAATTTGAAATCACTTAAGTTGGAAGAACTTGTAGGAGATCTTCAAACCTATGAGATTGACATGTTCCCCAAAACCATTAAGGCTAAGGATAATGGGATCGCTTTAAAGACTCATTTTCAGAAAAAGAAATAAAAAGTTTTTGAGTCCAAGTCTCAATGTGATTTTGACTTAGATGACTTGGCCCTGTTTGCAAAAAATTTCAAAAGAATTCTCAAATTCAAGAAAAGTGGAAATTTCAATGATAAAAGGAATGTTGAGAAAAATATTTCTGAAAAGGAAAATGAGAAAGATTCCAAAGACCCTCCTAAGAAAGACAGTGAGAGATGTTTTGAATGCGATGGTAGGGGTCATAGAGCTTTTGAGTTTGCCAATCGTCTGAATAGAGAGAAAGGGAAAGATGTCCTTAATGCTACCCTTAGTGACGAGAGTGAGGTCGAGACGGTGGATTCAGGAGATGAGTCACCGCATGAGCGTAACTTCATCGTATTCATGGCAAGTCATGTGAGTACCTCCAATTCTTCTCATGACGATGAGGATGCTACGTCACAAGGACACCTCGACAGTAAGAGAGATGAGAGTGAAGGGGAGGATGAGGCAAGTGAGAGCGAGTGTGATCTCCCACTCGCTTACGCCGAGTTATATTCTGAGTTTTTTGAAACCAAGAAGCGTAATAATGCTTTAGTCCTTAGGATCACCGCTTTAGAGAATGATTTAAGATTGTTTGGAGAAAGAGATAGTTGTGGTGAGAATGAGAAAAATAAAAAACTTGAGAAGATAAGATGTTTTAAGTGCGATGGGACAGGGCACAAGATATTTGAGTGTCCCACTAGACTTAAGAGAGAGGGCAAGAAAGTTGATATGCCCACTTCTCTAAGTGATAGTGAGGATGATAACGGTGATGATAGTTTGATCCAAAAAGCCTTTAGAAAGCTGTTTATCGAGACCATGGAAATAAAAAGGACTAATAGGATCCTAGGTCTTCGGATTGGTGTGTTGAAGGGAGAGAATGATGAGCTTAAAAGGGAAAAAGGTGACTTGACCAACACGGTGTCTAGTCTGACGACAGGTGTATCCCATCTCGAGGATGACCTCAAACAAGCACTGGAGGTTCAAGTCACATTAGAGAATTCACCCGAGCCTATATCCACCATTGTGAGTGAGTCCCATGGGTGTCCGTCTAGGACTGTTCATCCCAAAATTATTGATAAATTACTTCCTAGACCGGTTTATGTTTTCTCCCACTGCAAGAAGCGAGGACATCTTAGGGAATTTTGTTCTAAGTTGGGTTTTGTGCCATATCATGCCACTTCACACATTCATGCACATGCACCCACTCATGATACTTTGCCTGCTCATTTTTATAGAGACTTTGCACATATTCGCGAGCAAGTGAAGTTTTTGATCAAGACTACACATGATCTTGTGGAGTTGGTTCAAAAGATGTCACCATCTTTAGAAAACTCCACCGTTACTCCCGGTTGAGATCTAGTCTTGATTGCTAGTATAGGTTGTTTATCATATTTTTTTTACCTATTGCTAGCATGTATCATTAGTTAATTTTTCATTTTTTTAAAAAAAAATAAATAAATAAAAATATACAAAAAGATTTTCCTTTAAGAAAATTTTTGAGAAAAAGCACAAAAAGTTTTATTTTGATAATATTTTTTGAAAAAGGCCAAAAAGACTTTTCTGTTTTTGCACCTTTTATGGATGAGCATTTAAGTTAGCCAAGTCACGACTTCATTCCATATATCCATGTGACTGTTTGATAGAGATTTGAGAGGCTACATCATTTCATCCATGTGCTTTACATTGATTGGAGTCTTTGAGATGTAATTAGTGATATCTTCCTACATGTGTGACTCCTATATCCTTTATTGCACACATGCACGGCTATATTTGATTATTGCACTTATCTATCTCATGTTGGCTTGCGTGTTTTCATCTCAATCCTGTCTATACAATGTACAATATGCGATAAAACTTGACAAGATTGGAATGCATGTAAAAACCATTTTGGTGAGACTGTGTGTTTTTGTATAACATGGAGGGGCTGCGAAAGGTAATCATCTATCCTTTGCGCAAAAGCCACCGTTAAAAAGGACCTAAAAAATGGAGGAATTTTAATATCCGAGGTCCAAAGAGGTTAAAAGAGCCCGAAAAAATTTACAGGCAATAAAAAGCAATTCATGCCAAATATGGGCCACTTAGGTTTCACCATCAATTCTCCAAAGTTTGAGAATTTAGAATGCCTCTATTCAAAATTATATCTGAGGGAGTTTGGTTGGAGAATCTTTAAACGGGTTTGCACTTCCTTGAAAGCCCTGAAAAAACATAAAATCATTTTGGACGTTATTGGTGTGAAAATCATTTTGAGCTTTGATTTGTTGATTTGATTGAGTCAATATCTTATACTGTCACTCTTTTACACCAAAGGAAGAATTTGAGTTCATTCTCTAGGAATATCCAATATTCATCGTGCACATCTGTCATGTTTGTATGCATTGATTTTCCTATCGAATTTGATCACACCACTTCATTTACGCTATCATCGACTTGGTTGCTTTCTGTTTATTCATGGTGTGTTTTTATCCTAGTGACACCCCGCACTTGCTTATTTGATTTATTTCTCTAATTTGTCTATTTGGGGACAGCATAAAAAGGGGGAGAAAGAATTATCATATTATGGGGGAGTTTGAATTTTGGGGGAGTTTTTGAGATGTTGCTTATGTTTTTTATCATATATTGATATCCATGTTATCTTATTTCAAACTCGATATGTCACGTGGTATTTGCTTTTTCTCATGTGTGTAGATTGCAGATCTATATGTTGCACACCCTGATGAGAAAAGTTTTGAGATTCCTGAAGAATTGAAGAACAAACGATGAAGACTATTCATTTGGGGGAGTTTTTGAGATGTTGCTTATGTTTTTTATCATATATTGATATCCATGTTATCTCATTTCAAACTCGATATGTCAAGTGGTATTTGCTTTGTCTCATGTGTGTAGAATGCAGATCTATATGTTGCACACCCTGATGAGAAAAGTTTTGAGATTCCTGAAGAATTGAAGAACAAACGGTGAAGACTATTCATTTGTACCTTTTCCAGTTTTGGGTTCATGGGAGGGTAGATTTGTATAGGCAATTTCATATTTGATAATTCGGATTTTTTATGTATGTACCGGCATAGACATAGGGGGAGATTTGTAAGGATATTTTTCTCATGTCCGAAATGTTTCATTTATTTATGTCGTACGCCGCTACATTTGGCACGTCACCTCACGATCTCACATGACGGCCTCTATCCAAATTCCTGGAATCAAGCATGCATTATCTCCACTAATATGTCCCTCATCTGCATCAACGACTTCACGTTCCTTGATTGTAGGCTTGTAATGCAAGTGGAACGCAAGAGAAGTCAAATCAGTAAAACAAGGCATGATAGGGATGTTCAAGGGAAAATTGGTAATTTTACAGCCACCGTCCAGAGGACCGGTCAACTGGAAAGTTGAAGAGCTTGCCTCAACAAAGATACTGGAAGAAACGGAACCTCAATCCGAGCTACGGTGAACAAGTTATGGCCCGTTGAAAATGGAGATATGTTCATTGAAAATTCTGGGAATTTTTTTAAGTGTTTAAGCACCTTTCCCAGCACACTTTCCCGAACCCAGACCCAAATCGGTTCGGGGGGAGAACCGGTTCGTAGGGGTACCCGAACTGGTTCGGGGTACCTGTACGCTGGATAGAATTTCATCATTTTAAGATCGTGGGTCTCTTCATGTATTTCCCTATAAATACCAACTTCGGGAGAGTTGTTTTGCAAGACTTTAGGAGACGAATTTGAGAGTCCAAATACATCTAGTCTTCACATTTTTGAGTCCCAAAACTCATGTTTTGATTCACACATCCTTGCCAGAGGTTCAGAAGCATATACTAGCTACCTTTAATCTAGTGGGGTCTGCACTGCAGTGGTTGGAGTCTATTACCACTGTGGAGGAGAGAGATACTCTCACTATTCTGGAGTTTTGGGTGCGGTTCGACCGCAAGTACTTTCCGTCAGCTGTTCACACGGAAATGAGGAGGAAGTTGATGAACCTTCGACAGGAGGGTAAGACTGTGGCCGAGTATGAGGCCGAGTTCACTAATCTGTTAAACATTGTACCGGATGAGATACCGACGGAAGAGAAGAAGATACAGAAATTTACAAACGGGTTAACTTGGAGGATCCGTCAGCACTTGTTGGGGAACCTATCGTTGGCCACTTACTCTGATGTGGTTAACGCTGCACTGTTACACTGCCAGGATCACCGCTTTCACATGGCTGAGGGCAAGAGATCGGGAGAGTCCAGCCATCAGGGCAGGACTGGAGGAAATGGTGCCAGCGGGGCACAATCTGTTCAGGGGCAGAGATAGGGCGACCAGGGTTTCCAACAGGGGGATCACAAGAGGTTAAGGTTGGGAAATTTCAGGCACGGACAGGGAGGTTTCCGGCAGGGCCATCAGGGTCCGAACGGCCATCAGAACTAGCAGGGTCAGAATGGTCAACAGCAGTTTCAGCAGGGCCAGTGGCGGAACGGTAACGGCCACCAGGGCCAGGGACAGCAGGGACAGAGAGGGGGGAACTTACCGGGGAATTGTTTCATTTGTGGCAAGACTGGCCATAAACGCCAGGACTGTCCTAATAGGGGCAGGGCCCCGCAGCAGCAGCAGGGTGCTCGACATGAGCCACAGAGGCCACTTTTTCCACCTGCCCTCCCAGCTCCAGCCCAGGTGCCAGCACTTCCATCCATTCCAGCAATTCCTGTGCAGCAGGGGCAGTTACAGTATGGACGTGTCTATAACGTCCACCAGGCAGCAGCTCCACAGGCACCACCCGCGATTGAGGGTATGTTTCCTATCCATGGTACTATGGGTCGGGTTTTGTTTGATATGGGGGCAACGAATTGTTTTATAGCTACACATTTTGCGAAAGCCTTAGGGTTGTTAGCCACAGCAGAGAGCACAGTGACGTGTGTAGACTCACCATTGAGGAGTGGGTCGCTTATTTTCTTTATATGCCGGGGAGTGGGGGTAGAGATTGGTAGTCTGGTATTACCTGCAGACATGTTGGTATTAGATATGCATGTGCACGATGTGATTATCGGTATGGATTGGTTGGCTGATTATAGAGCCATGATTGATTGCTTCGGTGGGAGCATTATTTTTGCCATTCCGGGGCAAGAGATGTTTGTAGTGGCGATGCCTCGCCCAGAGGGAGGTTCGACCGCTCATTTGTACTACATAGAGGAGGATACCTCTAAGGAGGTTGCGATTCCTCTAGATTCGATCCCAGTTGTCAGGGAGTATTCTGATGTGTTTCAGGAGATACCAGGCCTACCCCCGAGTTATGAGATAGACTTTGTCATAGACTTATTACCAGATACGAGATCGATAGCACGCGCACCGTACCGTATGGCTCCGACAGAGATGCGAGAGCTACGAGATCAGATTGAGCAGTTGTTGGGTTAGGGGTTTATATGGAGGAGTACTTCGCCGTGGGGTGACCCTGTGTTGTTCGTGAAGAAGAGAGATGGTTCACTGAGACTGTGTGTGGACTACCGGGAGTTGAACAAAGTCACGATACGGAATAAGTATCTGTTGCCTCGAATCGATGACTTATTCGACCAGTTGAGAGGAGCTTCTTTCTTCTCGAAGATTGATTTGCGATCGGGATACCATCAGTTGCGTATCAGGGAGGAGGACGTCTCGAAGACTGCGTTCTTATCGAGATATGGTTCTTACGAGTTTCGGGTTATGCCTTTTGGTTTGACCAACGCTCCAGCAGTGTTTATGGACTTGATGAATAGGGTGTTCAGGGATTTCCTAGATCAGTTTGTCATTGTCTTCATCGATGATATTCTGGTTTACTCCCAGACAGAGGAGGAGCACGCCGAGCATTTGAGGCAGGTTTTGCAGACGCTACGTCAGAACGAGCTGTATGCAAAGTATGAGAAGTGCGGGTTTTGGCTGAAGGAAGTCCAGTTTTTGGGGAATATTATTTCCGACCGGGAGATATCTGTTGATCCGGGGAAAGTATCCGCGGTGAGGGAGTGGGGACAGCCCACGACACCGACGGAGATCCGTAGTTTCTTGGGACTAGTAGGATACTACAGGAGGTTTATTTCAGGATTTTCGAAGATAGAGGGTCCTTTGACACATTTGACTCGTAAGGGTGTGCCATTCATCTGGAGTGATGCCTGTCAGTTGGCATTTGATGAGTTGAAGGATAAGTTGACCTCAGCACCTGTGTTAGCATTGTCGAGACCGGGAGTTGAGTATTTAGTTTACACCGATGCATCCTTGCAAGGACTTGGAGGTGTATTACAGCAGGAGAGTCAGGCCATAGCTTATGCTTCCCGTAAGCTTAAGCCTCATGAGAAGAATTACCCCACTCATGATTTGGAGTTGGCGGCAGTTGTATTTGCCCTTCGGATTTGGAGATATTATCTTTTGGGGGAGAAGTTTCGACTGTTCACGGACCATAAGTCCCTACAGTACCTATTCACGCAGAAGGAGTTGAATATGCGGCAGCGAAGGTGGCTTGAGTTTGTGAAGGACTATTAGTTTGATATCCAGTATCACCCGGGGAAGGCTAACGTGGTAGCAGACGCGTTGAGCCGTAGGCCAGTAGATGAAGTGGCAGGGGTGTGGAAGGCAAAGTGGAAGGAGTTGGGACACCAGGATGCAGTGGCCCGATTATTCATGTCTGTGATGACTATTACGCCGCAGATTATCACGAAGGTGGTAATGGCCCAGGCAAATGACTCGTTCTGTCAGGAGCAGATAGTTCGATTGCTAGCAGAAGGAGACGAGTCCTATACCATTAGCTCAGATGGGGGATTACGCTTCAATGGGAGATTGGTAGTTTCGGAAGGGGAGGAATTTCGGCACGAGGTGATGGCAGAGTCGCACAGCTCATGGTTCGCGGCACATCCCGGTGGGGACAAAATGTACCAAGACATGAGACGGCAGTATTGGTGGAGCGGGATGAAGAGAGATATTGACGTGTTTGTTTCAAAATGCTCCACTTGTCATCTTGTAAAAGTGGATCATCAGAGATCGGCAGGACTTCTACAGCCATTGGAGGTCCCGATGTGGATGTGGGAGAGCATATCCATGGACTTTATCACGGGGTTGCCTACGTCACAGAGGGGTCACGACTCCATTTGGGTAATTATGGACAGGTTGACCAAAGTCGGTTATTTTCTACCCGTAAGGACAGACTACACTACGGGGCAGTATGCCCAGCTCTTTATCGCAGAGATAGTGAGACTTCACGGTGTGCCCCTAAATATCGTGTCTGACAGAGACAAGATATTCGTTTCACGGTTTTGGGAGAGTTTTCAGGAGGCCATGGGCACGGAGTTGCGGTTGAGTACGGCGTATCACCCGCAGACCGATGGGCAGACCGAGCGTACAAACTAGATGTTGGAGGACATGTTACGTATGTGCATCATTGATTTCGAAGGTGGATGGGAGCAGTATCTTCCACTGGTGGAGTTTGCTTACAATAACTCCTACCAGTTCACCATTGGCATGGCTCCATTCGAGGCGTTGTACGGTAGACCTTGTCGTTCCCCAGCATATTGGTTGGAGGTGGGGGACAATAAACTACTTGGGCCGGAAGTGATTCAGGATACTTCGGCGAGGATAGAATTGATACGGAGTCGCATTCGAGTAGCTCAGGATCGGCAGAAGAGCTATGCTGATGCGAAGAGATTCTTCAGGGAGTTTCAAGTGGGGGCCCAGGTTTTGCTCAGAGTATCTCCTATGAAGGGGATTATGCGTTTCGGGAAGAAAGGGAAGTTGGCACCGAGATATGTGGGACCATTTCCTATTATTGAGTGGATTGGACCGGTTGCGTATAGGCTTGGGTTACCGGAGCATTTGCATCGGATTCACGATGTGTTTCATATTTCCTCGCTAAGGAAATATCTTAGAGACGATTTGGCTCATTCTCATATTGCCTTGGAGGACATCGATCTCCAGCCTGATAGCTCCTACGAGGAGGGGCCGATTGCTATTTTGGACCGAAGTGAGCGGAAACTGCGGTCAAAGATAGTTCCGTTAGTGCGTATTCAGTGGCGACATCATAATGTCGAGGAGTCCACATGGGAGCACGAGGATGAGATGCGCGAACATTATCCAGAGTTGTTCTTACCAGGTACTTTCTAGTTTCGAATTTCGGGACGAAATTCAGTTATTAGGGGGGAAGTATGTAATACCCCGTATTTTTGTGATATTTATTTATGGGATTAATTGAATTAAATGTGTATTAATTAGAAATTAATCCGGATTAAAAATACTAGCGAGATGCGAGTTGGTATTTGATTATAATGTGCATATATGTTTATATATGAATATTGAATTATGAAACTTGTCGTGAGATTGAAATACGGCAATTTGGGAATTTTGTGAGACGCATGTGACAGGCGCGTCAAGAATATTATTATTTAATTAAAAAGTGAATTTTATTTCTATTAACCGTATGGTCGTTTTGAGTGCGCCAACGCGTCCGGAAGGGTTGAGATAGTCAGAAAACACTAGCCGGGGGTTGAGTTTGGGTCCCGGGGCATTTTTAGGCCATACCGGCAACGTAAAAGGGTACTTTGGTAATTTTAAATTTTTGGGAATTAAAACCAACGAAAATTAGGAATTAAATCTGACTTGGTAATTACCCACTAAACCCACTAACTACACCTTATGACCTTATGGGCTACGGAGGTTATTAGAATTAGTCCCAAAAGTTCCTAAGGCAAAACCCTAGCCACCATTGTCACTTTGGAGAAGAAAAGCTTGGAGAAAGAGAGAGAGAGGAGAAATTTTGCAGAGAGAGAGAGAGAGAGAACGATTCGATCTTCAACATCAAAATCATAGATATACATAAGGCAAGTGGTTTAATTTCGTTTATTACAAAGAATGTTTCTTCCATACGTAGGAAATTGATAAAACTGTATTATTTTGGGAGATTGATGAAAACCCATTAAATTGGAATTAGAAACTTGTATTTTGATGAGGAATTGCATGTAGAACTGTATGTAGGTGATTAATCTGATGATAATATATTTTGGATGAAACAAAAACGGATTTAATTAGACTCATTGGGGATTTAAGAATTTCTAGGGTTCATGTTCTTGAAATTGGGGGAAATGTATAAATTTGATATTTGGATGATGTTTAGAATGAATTAACACCATCGAACACGTTAGTATGTGACTTAAGTATGATTAGGGACGATTAGAAACCTTGAACAATTGTTGGATTGATGTTTAGAGCAGATTAGAGAGGAAGAAAAGTTGGAAAAACGAAAAAAGGGATTTCTGGGCTCGAAACTGGCCACTCGTTAGAAGACCTGCCCAGGTCGTTCGAACGAGCTTCTAACGAGTTGACAGTTTGACTTCTAACGAGAGAGATGTTCGTTCGATGACTTTCGTTCGAACGAGATCTCGTTAGAAGGCCCAGTTCGTTCGAACGAACTCTCGTTCGAACATCCTCGTTCGAACGAGACTTCTAACGAGTTAACAGTTTAGGCTTTTTAGCCTGTTTTGATTTCGCGTGTCCCGTAACCTTATTTAATGGTAGAAATAACCTTCCCTTGATGAGAAATTGATATAGTAGGGACATTTGAGATATATAGAGGAGTAAAACCTAGAGGTGTGATTCGAACCAAATGGAAATTATGGATTAGGACGTGAGTGTCTATTACAACGTGAGAACAATTAAAGGCTTGTATAATTGTATCATCCGGGAATATGTAAATTGTGTAACATTATACGTAGGTACGAGAATGAGAAGTGTACTACAAATAAAATATGGTGACTACTAAGATGTGTGCATACTTAGTATATGTATTGATTTTATGTGTATGACATACCTACCATACTTGCTATCACGGGAGGTTTACGTTCGCTTAGGGCCCTCTAATCCTTGTGTTGCCCGGATTTAGACTGGTACCTCGATGAACATAGGTCAGAGAAGGACTTATTGGGATGTTAATAAGTTTGCTGATCGTGGGAGTGCAGGTAGTTGCATGACCCATGTGATGTGATTGTGTTCGCCTCCATTGTTTGTGATTGTTGTTATCTGAGAACGATTCCTGAGAGATTCGGAATGCGTGATCCTTATGTACATGATGTACCGGGATGGATAGCAGAGTATGTGTGCACCGCAGCTTAGTCTCGTGGTGCTTGTATTGTATATTTATGACGTGAATAATATACACTTTATTAATGGGAACTTTAATGTTGGTATTATGAATATACTTATGGTAATGTTTTGAGAAAGCATAACGGGTTAACCGATAGTGAATTGTATTACTAATTGAGAATCCGAGTTTAAGTAAAGCCTCTATTTAATTGATAACGCTAGAATGTAATATGGGAATCGAGTAGTAAGGGGTAGAACTTCTTACGGTTTGGTTAGACATGTATGTCATTTAGATGGGTACGGTACGTTAGGAGTGCACATGTAGTCGAGAGGTGAGAATTTCATGTGAGTGCACGTCCTAACATGTATTTTGCATTTAATGTTTTAATGTTATTAAAACACTTGTTATTTTTAAAATGATTTCCACTTTCGGGCTCTGACCCATTTTCTTTCAAATCTATTTTTGTAAAAACCATTTTAGGTGCCCAGCCACAAGGACACAATGCTTAGGATCCTCATTCAGGTGATGAGCTGTAGCTGTTTGTGGAAGTTACAGGACTTTGCGTGTAGATGCTTCAACTATCTTGACTCTATATTCAGCATTTATCAGTTGTAGGGCATGTCGCCCATTTCTTTTAGAGGCATTCCATTTATTTCAGTTATTCAGACTTCGGACATGTAATTAATTCAGGACTCAGACTTATGTTATTATTTCATTCGTGGGATTGTTGTGAGGAGTTTTTCCTCCAAACTTATTACTATTTGTTGGTTATTTCATTACTTCGTTATGATCAATGGATTATGTTGCTCTTCCATTATTCTTGTATTGCATATTAATCAGACTTAATTTAAAATTTGGCAACTTACTTTTTGAATACTAGGTGGTTAGTAATCTTTAAAATGTTTTCGACAGTGATGCTATTAACTGAATCAACTTGGCATTTTGTATTGATTTAATAAAGGAGTAGCTACCCGGTATTTAATTAGTCAGGGTGTCACACTCTAATCCTCTAATTTGAAGCATACAACACTCTAATTGAGCATCCAATTATTTTACAATAAAATACCCACTCAATTAAAGATCTCACAAAAATTATCCTCACAAATCTGTAACAAGAATAAAAAAATAAAATAAAACTATTTACAAAATGTTGTTTATCTTAATTTATTTTCTGCTCTAAACTATCTTTCTTCTTCTCCAAGTCTCCCTAGCCTAACTCTTCTCTTCAAAATGGGCCTTCAAGTCATTAAGTAGTGTGGCCATGGAGCTAGGGTCAATTTGGGTAAGGATAAAATGTGGGTGATTATGGGTCGTGTGATCATGGAGTGTATACACATGAGGTTTGAGAAGTGTGAGGTCACAAAAATCTGATTTGGGTGAGGGCAATTTTGGGATTAAAGAAGGTGCATATGGGAAGTGGTTGTTTGGGTGTATAATGGGAAAAGAGGGTTAAGTAGTTTTAAAAGACATGGGTTTAAAACATGTGGGGGAATGAGGTAATAAAAATCTGATATGAATGAGAGTCAAGTTGGGGGTATTATGGGTAAAAGGTGAGGAGGGGTATTTTTGAAATAGGGTTAAAAAGGGTTAAGACTTTAAACATGTGGGCATTTGGTTTTTATTTTTGGTTTTGTTCTATATTTTATGGCAGGTGACGATTTGGCATTGGGAAAATGGGGTTTAAAATCGGGTTCTAGTGTCGACGGGTTTGATGGAATAGGTCGCGGGTTGTGCGATTTCGAGCTATGGTGGAGGTAGCTTGGACGCAAGGGTAGCTACGGGTTGAGGCTCTGAGTCGCGACTTAGGTATGAGGGTAGGGGTTGTTAGGGGTTGGCGGTTTTGAATAGGAGTCGAGTTGGGTTAAGTGAGGTTGAATTGCAGGTTAAGGGGATTCCGAGTTCGGGAATGGTCAGCTCCGGATTCGCCGACGGGTTAGGGGAGATGGGTCCGGGTATAGGGTTGAGGGTTCTTTGGGGTTTTGGTGTTGGAGTTGGTAAGGTTGTAGATGAGTGAAGATAGAGAAAGAAGATGTTGGGTATTTTTGGTTATGGAGGGAGGTGAGAGAGTGGAGTGTAGGAAGAAGATGAATAGTGGATGGTGGGTTTGTGTGTAGTGAGGTGTAGGTTAGTTTGGTGAGGGTGAGTGTGTGTTATGGGGAGTAAGGTGTAGGGTATTAAAGTGTGAGTGAGTTGTTGTTTAGGTCTATGGGGGTATATGGGATAATATGTGTGTGTGTGCGCGTATTAGTTTGTACCCAACTAAAAAACAAAAAATAAGAAAATAATAACTAATAAAAATAAACCTAATAAAAATAAGTAAAATAAAAATAAAAATTAAACTAAACGAAGAAGAAAAATCTACTAAACTACTAAGGACTAATCCTAAAAATAAAAAGAAATAAAAATAAACATTAAAAATATAATAAAACTAAAAAAAAACTAAAATCCTAAATAAATAAAAAATATAAATGACACAAAATAAAAATAAAAATATATGAAAGCCAAAAAATGTAATCCTAATATAATAAAACTAAAGAAAGATAAAATATAATAAAACTATAAAATAAATTCCTAAAAACTAATCCTAATAAAAAATGAAATAAAATGAAATAAAATAAAGATTAAAAACTAATAAAAATCAAAATTTAAATAAAGAAATATAAAAATAGGAAATAAATCCGAGAGAATTCTAAATAAATCTAAAATAAAAACTTAAAAATAAAACGACACAAAATAAAATCTAAAAAACACAAACTAAATACACACAAACTCGGGTGAACATTTGGGCTAAGTTTAGGCTCGGTTTGGGGTAGGCTAGGGTTACATAATTGGTGATTTAGCTCCATGAATTGCATATTTACTTTGAATTAATCACTTGGGCTCCGTAACATGCATTGGACCTATAAAATAGATATTAACATGCATAAGACCATTTTTATTAAAAATGAGCGACTAAAATGCATATATTCAGGGTATAAAATAGACACTTTTGGGTGCTTTTCAGTAAGTCTAATTAAAACTGGAATTAGCTAAAAAAAAATCAAATTACAAACATATAATTTGTAAGAGACGGTTGAATATATTTAGATACTAAGATATATATAACATATCCGAAAATATCTTTAGCTGCTATAATCTAGAATATATCTTTAACTTTTGGTTTTTAAATTTAATAATGATGTAATACCACGGAAAGTTACTTAAATATTATTACTCTGGGCATCAATGAAAGTTCATTTCAATCTTCTGTGTCTAATAAATATATTCTCAATACAAATCTCAGTACAATAAGCTGATAAAAAAACACAAAACAAACTCATATAATTTGAAATTACAAGAGTTTGGCGGATAGTTTCAAATTCCCATAGGCCCTACCTAAATCAATTTAGATAAAAATATTACAGAGTAACTTAGTAATAGACAGACTAAAGAAAATGTATGGATCCAAAGTTTGAAAGGTAATTATCACGTGACTGAACCCTCACCTTACAGGAATTAAATGGAGAAAAACTCCCAGGTTATATAAATCCTAGTGGTAGTCATTTCGATGTTGAGATCCTGAACAAAACGAAAAATTGTTAGTGTTAGTGAAGTGGACACGCATAAAAAAGTGAATGAAAATGGAAAAGAAAACCCAAAAACAAAATACAAAATCAAAGTGACACTCTTTCCTCCCGAATTGGCTCAGTCTCCAGTCCTTACTCAACTACGACACTCCATCCTCATCCTCCCCACTATTCTCTTCGCTCAGTACCTCTCTTAGGGATTTCGGAGCCTCACTACTCAGCATCAAACCACTTCGTGACTGCCATTCCATTTATAAGGAAAGGAGACAAAGAACTCATTGGTACACATAAGGGTTTCAATGTTTACGTCAATATGGTCCTTGAAGACGTGACGTAAATATATATACATGCATAAAAAATAAAATAAAAAAGATTGAATCACACCACAAACACAGATAAGGAATTCATTTCCTATGATTTATCAACAACCAAATTGTAATGAACAAAAAGACTATTTTTAAGGCTGCATACGATTGTGAGGTTGCATACGACAACAAAATGATAATATGTACAAGGTATCAATCTTTAAAGCTGGGTAACTATATTACATCTCAAATGTTGAAATAATTCATAAAATTAGTAACAGCAGATTGCATTCTTCATTAATATTTTTCTGAATATTGACTCATGTGACAACCAAGTGAGGATCAGGACATGGAATTTGAAGAAGAGATATTTATGTGATAAATTTGTTAGAGAAAGAGAAACTAAATTAGAATCAATTAAGAATAGATCCAATTAAAATTTAAAATTCCAGTTTTTAAGTATGCAAATGGCAATCAAATATAAGAGTGTGTTCACGTGTACATCTACAAGTGAGAATATATACTTGAAGACTATCAATTAGATTTTCCAAGTCCATATAATCCTCAGGAGGATCTCAAAGATTATCCAAGATGACCATGCTCTTTAAAATACCTGATATCCTAAACTCCAATCATCGTCAACCCAAAACTATAAAGAGGAATACATACACATATTAGAATACCTTTTATCCCAAATTCTAATCATAAAATCAACCGACACCTATTATTCCAAATTCTAATCATATAATCCTTGTGAAGTTAAGTATACATATTGTATAAAAATTGTAAAAACATATATAAACTGTATAGATACATAACTTATGGAGAAACGAAAAAAAATACCGGGGAGAGAGGCTGGGACTGGGGCAACTGTAAGGGCGGGGTGGGTCTGTGGTGGTAACTAGGGAGGGGTGGGTCTGTGGCGGCTACAAAAGTAGGCTGGGGCGGAAAGAGAGAGAAAGAGACGGTACGAGAGAGAGCTCTGAGAGAGAGACGATAGAGAGAATGAGAGCGTCGTGAGATACACAGAGAGAGAGCTGAGAGAAAAAGAGAGCGAGACTCTTAAGGTGGGATTTTTTTTGGGCAAATTGGAATCTAGATGAATTTGATAAAAAAGGACGGTTTGTTTTCCATGGTATAAGGTATACTATAAGCGATGGATTTTATAATATTTGCCTTTTGATATACCAAAAGGGACAGATTTTAAAATATGTCCCTTATAGTGTCCGAAAAATGTGCCAAAAATTCAATTATACCAAAAGGGACGAATTTTAAAAATTGTCCCTTTAGTTATACCAAAAGGGACGGTTTTAAAAATCCGTCCCTTATATTAGCCTGGGATAAAAAAGCGCTAAAAATTCCCATACACTTTAAGGGTCAGTTTTTAATAACCGTTCCATTTGGTATAATAAATGGGATGGATTTTAAAAACCGTCCCTTTTGTGATTTATCTAAAGGGACGGTAATTAAAAACCGTCACATTTGGTATATCAAAAGGGACAAAATGACACGGGCGTCCCTAATACTCATTTTTCTTGTAGTGGCAAGACAAAACATTTTATGAGTAAAACTACATATCTTTGGTATAAAAATCCATCTAGAACTCCCTACACTAATTTCACAGCTAGAAGAGCCTTGAAAGTTTGGAAAGAAAACCCTACCTTTGTTTTTGAAGAGGAGAACTACTAATGGGTGACTTGAAAACTCCTATATTACAAAGATCCAAGACTCTAGCTCCACAATACCTTAGCTTCTCCAAAGCTCCACCAAGGTAACTCCACAAGGGTGCTTCAGTACCTCCTTCTTCTTTAAGAATAGAGCTTGGAAAGTAGTGAAAATGTGTAGATATAGGTATTTTATGGTGTAAGAATGGTTGGCACTACTCAAAAATGGATTTATGGGAGGGGGATGAGTGTTGTGGCTCTTGAGAGGGAGGAAGAAGATTACAAAGATGGTGGGATTTCACCTTCCCATAACTCTCTTTTATAACCAATACAAAACCCACATAAAACATATAAAATTCCCTATGAAAATCATCAGGTTCGTCAGGCTCCAAGAAGCTAACACGTTTTCTACATCTAAGGCTCAAATGGTGACAACATGTAACACTCCGTGTTTTTATTATTTAATTTAATTAATTAATCAGAAAATTCGGGAAAAATAAAATTTTGAATTTTATCATTTTTATTGGTTAAATATGTTGGATATGATTTTCAAGAATAAAACTTTAAGCGAAATTGAAATCGGAGTTAAAACGGATTTTACATGATTTTTTTAAAATTTTATCCATTATAAATATTTTTAAACCGAGCTGCCGCCAGGGGTCGATCGATTGATCCCCGCAGTTTTCATGCGTTGCAATCCTTTTTCTGACGAATTTGGTTAGTTTTAAAACTCTTCCACTCATATATAATTAATGTGACGGGGTTAAGTTTTTAAACAATTATTTGTAAAAACCCTAATAGCACAAGGCTCTCTATTTTTCATCATCTTCTACCTCAAAACCCTAGCCACCATTAACATTACTTTTCTAGCTCAGTTTTGAAGGCCAAGTCAAATCTGTCCCAAATTGGTTGAAGAAGGGTTTTTAATCCATTTTTCGAGAGGAACTCATATATCTAATCAGATTTTTGTCAAACTCATCACATGCATATTTACCCTATTTTTTTTCCTTAGTGTTATGTGTCTTGATTGTAGCCTCCATTAAACTCATTTGTTCTAAAATAAGTTATGAATATAATTATTGAAGAGATAAATTTTGAGACTATTTTGAATGAAAAATTAATATTACCGAATACTTATAACTTTGTTATTCTTTGGGTTATGTTGGTGTAGTCAATTTTTCTATGGGCATGTGCATGTAGAGGAGCCCTTTTAAAAGTAAATTTTGATATTTCATGTGAGAACCCTAAGAGAATAAATTATTTTTGTTAGAAAATAATAACTATGATAGGACTTGCATGTTGTTATTATTCTGAAAATTACAATATTTATGTGTCCTTGATTTCGACTAATTAGATTAAAATTAATTAATTGGGAATTTAGTGTTGTTACGAACGTTGTTATACATTGTTAATTGTGCCACTTTATGAAAGTATTATAATTTTTTATATCTCGGGGGAACGTTGGGTATTATAGGTAATTGGTTTTCACCCCTTGTTATAGCATACTTGTTAGGTATGTGACTAGTAAGTGGGTCTTAGTTGCGATTTATACTAGTTAGGTATGGGACTAGTTAGTGTAAGTCTATGTGGGTTATATAATTTGGAGTGAGGGCTAATTTTCTCTATTAGGACATTGTTACGATAGCCTAGGATTGATATCTAGGTGAAGTGAAAGTTTATAATCATCCTTTACATAGGATAGGACGAATTTGTGTTCTGGGAACCCTTAGTTGGGACTAAGGGGTATTTTGAGGATTTTCATGTCGCTTTTAAGGGGGGAAATATATTTGATTTAATGAGTATAAGAAACTTTGGAAATTAATATCGCAGGACTAAAACGATTATTAAAAATTTATTAGCGATATAATGTGTCTATGGCCGACAGTTTAAACGGGTCAGAGGGCGATTTATGTCATGTCGTGTGTGGAACTTTGTCATATCGCGAGGATCGCAGGATAAAAATGGATCAGACGGAGGACTTGACAAGGGGATGTGTGTATGTGTGTGGAACCTTGTCATATCGCGAGGATCACATGATAAAAATGGATCAGACGACGAACTTGACAAGGGGACGTGTTTTATAAAATTTAATTCACAGTTAAATTAATTAAATTTAACACTGTTGGGAAGGTGGGATAATTAAAATAATATTGGCGTGGCTTGTATAGAAACCTTGCGGGTAGTTAGTAATTTATTTGTGGTGATTAATAACCTGTGTAATTAAAAGATTCTATTGTTATGGTCAATATATATAGAACTATTGTCTGGGTTCAGGGACCCTAATTGATAAGAGTAGTCGGTTTTCATGCTCGGGGCTTTGGATCTGACACATGCGTTGACTAATATTTTTCATGAATATTTGGAGTAGCTGCCTATAGTTTATTGGAGACATTTTTGGAGGGGCAGATGGAGCTATTTTTTTTTAATGTTTTAGTAGTTAGACTCTTTCCTATTCCGTCATTTTATTATGAGACTATTTTTGAGGTTATTGGGCCTTTCGGTTCCAAAGTTATTTTAAGATTTTAGTTGGATTTGATTTATTTAATTATTGAGATATTCGGAGATCGCATATGATGGATTTTGATCGCACTTTGGTGTTTTATCATTTGGATGTCATTCATATTTAGGTTTGATTAAAATAATTTATCTTGTGGATTTAAATTTTTATGTCTCATATCTATCACATGTTAAGGATGATATTTTATTTACTCACACCCAGCTTAGTTTTGGTGGTGGCCAACGCCAGAATTTAGTGGGGTGTGACAGATGGTATCAGAGCGTGGTCTTAGTCTCATTCGTTGTGTGTCCGTTTAGCTTTCGCATTGCTTATCTTTGATTTCCTTTCGATGATTTGTACTCTTAGTTTTTCTGAGTCAGATGTTGTTTGTTCCTATCTTTCAGATGAGGAACACTCGGAGAGCTGGTAGTAGGAGAGAGAAGTCCATTTTTGGTCCCGTAGTTGAGGAAATGCAGGGGTAATTTATTTTGGATGTCGAGGCACTAGCGGAGATTGTGGAGAGGCCATAGTGGCCGGTATTGATATTGGGAGACATAGAGGGGTGACGTTAGCACCCCAATAGCAAGGGGCACCCGTCTCAAATTGGGACAGAGTGAGGACCAGCTTTTTCAAGGGGAATCCATCTACCTTTTCGGGAGGATCCGACCCCCCGATCCCTCACCAATGGAGAAGGTACATGGAGCGACACTAGAGGTTAGTGGAATGCACGGAGGTGCTAAAGCAGATGTTAACAACTTTCAAATTGTCAGGGAATGCTTTGCAGTGGTGGGAGAGTACTACCACACTAGAGGAGCGAGATCAATTGAGTTATGCAGAGTTTCAGATTAGGTTCAACAACAAGTACTTTCTATATGCTATCAGGAGTGCAAAGGAAATGGAATTTCTGGAGTTGGAGCAAGGGACAAAGTCAATTGTCGAGTATGAACAAGAGTTCACCAATCTATCTATGTTTGTATCGGAGGAGGTAGACACTATCAAAGGGCTATCCTGGCCCATTAGGAAAATGGTTTTGGGAAATCCAGCATACACTGCTTACGCCCAAGTGGTGGATGTCGTGATGTTACACTGGCAGGATAAACTAAGCTATCAAAAGAAATTGGAAAAAACACAAGAGACCGAGGGTCTGGGAGGATACAACAAAGGTCGTAATGACCAAGCATGGAAAAGTCAGAGGCCTAACCAAGGACAACAGAACAATAATTTTCATCAGGACCAACAGAGACAAGGTCGTCAGGGGGAGAAAAATTGGAATGGGAATTTGGAGCCTTTTTAGGGTACTTAATTCCAGTATGGGAAAGTGGGACACAAAGCGAATAGGTGTTTCAAGAGAGAGGACCGTCAGGGTCAAGTTAATCAGGGCCAGCATGTAATACCCCGTATTTTTATAACTTTTAATTTTTGGGGATTTATTAAATTTAATTAGATATATTAAATTAATATTAATCCGGAAAATCATTTAAATACTTACTAACGTGATGAGAGTTAGTAATTATTTTGTTATAAGTTACTTTATTGGTAAAGTAAGTGGTGTAATTATGATTTATTAAAATTATCACGAGAATCTAATTTGATAATTGATAATTTTGAAAATTTATCGGGACGCGCTTGTATCGTGTCGGGACTAAATTTGGACTATTAAAAGTAAATAAATTATAAGTCACCCGTATGGTCATTTTGAGTGCGTCAATGTGTCCGGAAGGGTAGAGATAGTCAAAATAATGTACCCGTGGGTTTAGTTTGGGTCTCGGAGCATTTTTAGGCCTAATTAACACTCCGGGAGGGCGTTTTGGACATTTTACATTTTTTAGCATGAAAACCCACGAAAATTCTAAGGGTATATCAGATGGAAAGAGCCATATTCTAGGGTAATAATCACCATAAACCAAAGACGGCTATAGGAGAGGAAGAGGAGAGGCTTTCTGTAATACCCCGTATTTTTATGACTTTTAAATTTAGGAATTTATTAAATTTAGTTGAGATAAATTAATTTAATTTTAATTCGGAAAGTTGTTTTAAATATTTACTAGCGTGACGAGAGTTAGTAATTATTGGAAATTTGTTGATAGTTACTGGATGAGTATAGTAATATATGCCATTTATTTTATAAAAATTGTCACGTGTGAATAAAATGACAATTATGGAAGTTAAGTCGGGACGCGCCCGTGTCGTGTCGGGACTAAATTTTGATTAATAAAAGTGAATAAATTATAAGTCACCCGTATGGTCATTTTGAGTGCGCCAAAGTATCCGGAAGGGTTGAGATAGTCAAAATAATGTACCCGGGGATTTAGTTTGGGTCTCGGGGCGTTTTTAGGCTTAATTAACACCCCGGAAGGGCGTTTTGGACATTTTACATTTTTAGGCCTGAAAACCCACGAAAATTCTAAGGGCATATTAGATGACAAGAGTCATCTTCTAGGGTTAGAAACACCATAAACAAAAGACGGCTATAAGAGAGGAAGAGGAGAGGTTTTCCAAGGAGTCCTATGCCAAAAACTCCACCGTTTGCACCGCCGTCGCTACCAAACGATAGATCGTGCAACGAGGATCACAACCACACCAAAATCTCCACAAATCTGAACCAAAAATTCCCAGGCAAGTATCTATCTTGATCTATTTTAGTTAATTCTCCAATATTATTAGCCTAGGAATGATTAGGACTATTGTTTGTGAAAGAAACCTATTTTGGAGATTTGAATTCGCATGTTGTATGAGTAATTGATGTATTCTGGAAACCCAATTCATATGTAGAGGTTGAACCACGAAATTACAGTAATTAAAGAGTATGAAATATGGTAAAAGGATGGAAAGAAACCAAACAAAAGAAATATTAGGGTTCTTGATGTTTTGATGAATTATGCCCTTTTAATTCATTTTTCATGATGAAAATCCGCATGCTAAACGTAGGAAATCATTTATTTGAGGTCATAATACTTGTAGTATAAATTATTTGGAGTTTGGTAGTAAAATATATCGTTTTGGATGATGTTGGAAGAGAGAACCCGTAACTGGAAATTCTGCAGATTTGTCATACCTGCTTGATCGATCGATCGACCTTAGAGCTTCGATCGATAGAACATCTGCCTTAGATCGATCGACCCCTCCTGCATAACTCATATTCCCTTTTTATAGGTTGAATTTAAATGATTAGACCTTCTTGGATATTAATGTTAGAGAATTTTGGGATATAAAGAAGACCAGTAGGACTTATTAAAAATATGGAACCTTTAACGTAAGGCGAGATTAATCTTTCACGGGGATGCTGTAATACCCCGTATTTTTATGCTATATTAAATTGGGGATTTATTAAATTTAATGTGAGTTATTAATTTAATATAAATCCGTAAATTAATCACTTTATAATTATTAATGTGATGTGAGTTAGTAATTATGGGAAACTTGTTGAATATTACTAATGAGTAGAGTAATATATAATATTGGTTCTATTAAATGTCAAGAGTGAATAAAATGACAAGTTTGGAAATTTGAGTCGGGAAGCGCCCGTGTCGCGTCGGGACTAGATATTGATTAATAGAAGTGAATAAATTATAAGTTGCTCGTATGGTCGTTTTGAGTGCGCCAAAGTGTCCGTAAGGGTCGAGATAGTCAGAAAATTATACCCGGGGGTTTAGTTTGGGTCTCGGGGTATTTTTAGGCCTATTTAGAACCCCGGGAGGGCATTTTGGACATTTTACATTTTTGGGTAATTAAACCCACGAAATTTCAAGGGTTATATCAGATGTCTAAGGTTGCCTTCTAGGGTTAAAACAACCAAAGACAAGTGACGTCCATAGGAGAGGGAAGGAGAGAGCTTTCAAAGCAAATTTTAGACCGAAAATTCATCCGGTTGCACCGCCACCACCACCAACGCGTAGATCGCGCGACGGAGAACGCAACCACACCAAATTCGTCATCAAATTAGAACTCTGAAAATCCCAGGCAAGTATTTATCTTGCTTATTTTCGTTAATGCATCGTTCATGTTAGTCTAGGGTGATTAGGATGAGTTTGGTAAAAGAAAATCCATGTTGGAGATAGGAAAATCGCATGTAGAAATGGTTTGAATGATAATCTGGAAACCCCTTCATATGTAGAGGCTTAACCACGAAATTTTGATGAATTAGGAGTGGAAATTTTTGTAAAAAGACTGATTAGAACTATGATAAAGAAATCATAGGGTTCTTGAGATTAATATCAGTTTATGGCCTATTAATCCATGGTTGTTGACAAAATTTGAATGCTTTACGTAGGAGATGCATAATATGGGTTTATGCTGTTAGTAGTACAAATTTTTGGGCGATTGGGAATGAAAAATCAGGATTTGGATGAGGTTATGTGATAGAACCCGTAAGTGGTTAACTGCAGGATTCGCCATACCTGCTTGATCGATCGATCGAGCTAGGAGCTTCGATCGATCGAAGGTTTTATCGATCGAGCCCTAGCCCTCGATCGATCGACCCCTTCTGGCAGACTTATATTTCTTTTTTTAAAATAGTTGAATTAATTCTAAATGAAGAATACTCCTTAGGCACCCTTATTAAAATATTTTGGGAGATAAATATGACCATTAGGATTTATTAATGATTAAGAGACCTTTAATGTAAGGAGAAATTTACATTTTTGGGGTGTTTATATAAGGGACGATGGAATTTTGTATTAAAGGGAGAGATACGTAAAATGGTTACGATGGAAAAGAGATGAATACCAACTAAATTTTACACTTGGAAGGATAGAGTCCATGATTGTTACGTAGTAAGTTGGAATAATCCCTCAAATTAAAGTTAGAGATGAACCGTTATACGTGATAACTAATAATGAGAAAATAAGGATAAATAACGTGATTATGGGTTATGGGATGAACCTAAATTGATATGATAAAAGTAGTATATTTATATGACTATGTGTATGCATATATTATATACATGTAAAAATCATGCCCGCGCTACTTGCTATCCCTGAGGTTACCGCGCTGGGACGGTCTTATCTCGATGTGCCTTTATGGGGGATATTGACTCGTACCCTAGAAGATATATATCCTTGGTACAGGGTATGTGATCGATGGTCAGACGGTTCTAAGATACGTGATGGTATGTACTGACCTCTTAGAGACTTGGAATCTATACTTCGCCTCAATATTGTTTGTGTATGTGTTAATACAGTTCAAGAGTGATTCCGAACTTGTATTTCCCTTAGTACGAGTGATACGGGGATTGGATAGCAGAGTATGCCCGCACCATAATTTTTATGTGGGGTGCTGTTAGAATATATATATTATACGAGTATTTAATACGTATATTAGAATTCTGAAATTTGGAACTGCATATTGTGCTATGGTAAGTAAGAAATGAATAATGACTTCAAATTGGAAATACTTGTTTTGAAAAGTATAATATGACACTAGGAAACTTTATTAATAAATAAAGTTAAAATGAGAGATTTGTTACTGAATGAAATTTTTCTCTTAAACAATTATATTGTTCAGTTTTAAATCTTACGAGTGACCTAAGATAAGTTAAACCATTGGTAAGTCTAGTGCGATATAAGATAAGATAACCCATTGGGAAGATTAGTACGATAGGCGTGCACATTATAAGAGAGGTGAGAATTTCTCAAGAGAGTGCCGCTCTAATATGTTGTTACATTGGCCTGTAAACATTTTAAATACTTGCTAAATAAATTTTAAATCATTTACACTATCGGGCTCTGACCCGTTTCTATTTTCCTTTCTCTCTTGTATATATATGTATATATTACAGGTGCCCAGCCACAGGGGAGTCTTGCATAGGATCCTTTGGAAGGAACGCGTTGCAGCTTAGGTGGAGGTTGCAGGCCTCTTGCTTAGACGACTTCATTTATTTGATTCCACTCCTAGCTTATTTATTCAGTTGGGCATGTGTCGCCCGTTTTCATTATCCATTTGTTTTATTGGACATTGTGATTCATTTATTTCTAGTATTGTCACTTTGGGATTTATTACTGTCTGGATGTTTTACTTTAAGTTTTGAATGTTGGGATTTAGTTGTTGAATGTTTAATTTAGTTGGATTATATGTTCCAGGATAATTGTGGTGTGATTCTTTAATATTGAATTTGTTGTAAATATTTAAATCTTGGTTTATAAAATAAAATTTGGAAAGTAATGTATAAAAATGGTTTTGACACTTAGCTTAATTAATTAGGGTGTTTAAATTGGAAAAGTTATTTTTACAACAGTGATGCTAAGAATGAACCAACTGTTCACCTTGATTTTAATTTAATAAAGGAGTGATCGCCCGGTATTTAATTAGGTGGGGTGTCACAGGTGGTATCAGAGCATCAGGTTCTAGTGTCCTTAGGATCTGTACGGCTTATTTCTCTTTCAGCTTAACATTTTTGCTATAGAGCCCTATTTTAGGATTGTTGTATTCTTACTTTTACGTTTACGTCTTCAGCTAATTAAGATTTGATAATAACTGTAGACTAATAAATTTCATCACGTTTCAGATGCCTCCGAGACGTGCACCAAAGGATAGGCATGCCCAAGCCGAGCAGCCAGCAGCTCCGGCACAGGGTACTATGAATGCTAATGAGGTAGCCGCTATTGTTGCTCAGGCGGTGAATGCCGCGCTAGCGGTGTTACAGCAGGCTCCACCCCAGATTCAGGCAGTGGTGCCAGTACCTTCACGGCTTCCATCTGCATGGGAGCGGGTTAGGGGTGCCTTTCAGAAGGCGCATCCCCCTGAGTTATCTGGTAGTTCAGATATCATCATCGTCAGCCAATGGAAGAAAGATATCCAGTGGCATCTTCGTATGTATGAGTACACAGACGTGCATAAACAATTGTTGGCTTCCTTTAAGCTGGTGGGGGCCGCTTTGAGGGATACGATCCCGATTCAGTCATTCAGGGAGCGGGTTGACCACAAGTACTTTCCACCCGCTGTGCAGACTGAGATGAGGCAGAAATTAATGAACTTGAAGCAGGAGAATTCTACCGTTGCTGAGTATGAGGAGGAGTTCACGAGACTTCTCACCATAGTGCCAGATGAGGCACCTACTGAGGGTAAGAAGATAATGTTGTTTGTGGACGGGTTAACTTGGAGGATCTGTCAGCACCTTATAGGGAATCTATCTCTGAGTACTTTCACTGATGTACGCAATGCTGCTTTACTACATTGCCAGGATCACCGCTTCCATCTGCAGGGAAGCAAGCGAGCAGGAGAGTCCGGCCAGCAGGGCAGGACCGGGGGTAGTAGTGCTAGTGGAGCACCGACATCCCAGGGACAGACTCGTCAGCACGAGCAGAGTTCCCATCAAGGGGACCCTGCCAAGCTCTTCCGATCAGGTGATTCCAGACAAGGATTTGGGGGTTATAGGCAGGGTCAGCAGCAGGGCCAACCGGGCCAACAACATTTTCATCAGGGCCAGTGGCGGGGTGGTAACGGCCAGCAGGGTCAGAGGTGAGGTAACTTTAGAGGCCGATGTTTCGGGTGCGGTAAGAATGGCCATAGGCGCCAGGATTTTCCAGAGGGATATAGGGCCCCACAACAGCAGGGTGCCCGTAATGAGCCACAGAGGCCACTTTTTCCAGCTGCCCTCCCAGCACCAGCTCAGGTACCAGCCCTACCAGCCATTCCATCAGCTCCAGTGCAACAGGAGCAGTTACAGTATGGACGTGTCTATAACGTCCACCAGGCAACAGCTCCGCAGGCACCACCCGCGATTGAGGGTATGTTTCCCATCCACGGTATTATGGGTCGAGTTTTATTTGATACTGGGGCGACGCACTATTTATATCTATCCATTTTGCGAAGGCCTTAGGATTATTATCCACAACAGAGAGAACTGTGACGTGTGTAGACTCACCACTGGGAAATGTTTCGCTTATTTTTTTTATATGCCGGGGTGTGGGGGTAGAGATTGGTAGCTTGGTATTACCTGCAGACATGTTAGTCTTAGATATGCATCAGCATGATGTTATTATCGGTATGGATTGGCTCGTTTCTTACAGGTCCATGATAGATTATTTTGGTGGGAGTATTATTTTTTCCATTCCGGGGCAAGAGATGTTTGTAGTAGCGATGCCTCGCCCAGAGGGAGGCTCGACCGCTCATTTATATTACATAGAGGAGGATACCTCTAAGGAGGTTGTGATTCCCTTAGACTCAATCCCAGTTGTTCGTGAGTATTCTGATGTTATTCAGGAGATACCAGGCCTACCCCCAGTCAAGAGATAGACTTTGTCATAGACTTATTACCGGATACTAGACCTATGGCACGCGCTCCATACCGTATGGCTTCGACGGAGATGCGAGAGTTAGGATATCAGATAGAGCAGCTGTTAGGTCAGGGCTTCATTCGCAGGAGGACCTCACCTTAGGGCGCTCCAGTCTTGTTTGTGAAGAAGAGAGATGGTTCACTAAGGCTATGTGTGGACTACCGGGAGTTGAACAAGGTCACGATACGGAATAAGTATCCGTTGCCTCGAATCGATGATCTATTCGACCAGCTGAAGGGAGCAACTTTCTTTTCAAAGATAGATCTGAGGTCGGGGTACCATCAGCTATGTATTAGAGAACATGATGTTTCAAAGACTGCTTTCTTGACGAGATACGGGTCCTATGAGTTCAGAGTGATGCCATTTGGCCTCACAAATGCTCCAGTCGTGTTCATGGACTTAATGAACCGAGTGTTCAGAGAGTTCTTGGATCAGTTTGTCATCGTATTCATAGATGACATCCTGATATATTCACACTCCGAGGAGGAGCATGCCGAGCACTTGAGGCAGGTTCTTCAGACTCTACGAGAGCATCAGTTGTATGCTAAGTACGAGAAGTATAGTTCTTGGGGCATGTGGTTTCTGAACAGGGGACAGTAGTTGACCCGAGTAAAGTGTCAGCGATAAGGGAGAGGGGACAGCCCACGACACCGACAGAAGTGCGTAGTTTCTTGGGGTTAGCCGGATACTACAGGAGATTCATACAGGGATTCTCCAAAATAACGGGTACATTGACGAACTTGACTCGCAAAGGGGTACCATATGTTTGGGATGATGCTTGTTAATTGGCTTTCGACGAACTAAAAGACAAGCTTACTTCAGCACCAGTCCTTGCTTTACCGAAGCCAGGTGTGGAGTACCTGGTTTACACCGATGCCTCTTTATGGGGACTTGGGGGAGTACTTCAGCAGGAAGAAAAGGCTATATCTTTTGCCTCCCGCAAGCTTAAGCCGCATGAGAAGAATTACCCCACCCACGACCTGGAGTTAGCAGCAGTCATTTTCGCATTGAGGATATGGAGGCACTACTTATTGGGGGAGAAATTCCGCTTGTTCATAGACCACAAGTCACTGCAGTACCTGTTCACTCAGCGAGAGATGAATATGCGTCAGCGCAGATGGTTAGAGTTTGTGAAGGACTATCAGTTCGACATAAAATACCATCCGAGGAAGGCCAACGTAGTTGTTGATGCGTTGGGCCGTAGACCGATAGACGATTTAGCGAACGTATGGAAAGAAAAGTGGAAGGAGTTGGGTCACCAGGACGCAGTAGCCCGTTCCTTCATATCTGTTATGACAGTGACACCCGAGATTGTTACGAGGGTGATACAGGCACATACCGAAGACCCGTTTTTCCAGGGAACAGATTGTACGACTTTTAGCTGAGGGTGCTGAGTCCTATTCTGTTAGTTCTGATGGGGGTTTGAGGTTTAATGGGAGAATGGTGGTTCCAGACGGAGCAGAATTACGTCATGCAGTGATGACCCAGTCTCATGGGTCCCGATTTGCGGTACATCCTGGAGGAGATAAGATGTACCATGATATAAGGCGGCAATACTGGTGGAGTGGGATGAAAAAGGACATTGCTGAGTTCGTGTCCAAGTGTTCTACCTGCCAGCTGGTAAAGGTGGACCATCAGAAACCGTCAGGGTTGCCTCAGCCAGTGGAAGTACCCGCGTGGAAGTGGGAGAGTATTTCCATGGACTTTATTACAGGGTTGCCTACATCACAGCGAGGTCACGACTCTATCTGGGTGATTGTAGACCATTTGACCAAGGTGGCTCAATTTCTGTCGGTGCGGACAGACTATACCACGGGTCAGTATGCTCAGTTGTTCATTGCTAAGATTGTCAGATTACATGGGGTGCCCCTGAATATTGTGTCAGATAGAGACAAGATTTTTGTGTCGCATTTCTGGAAGAGCTTTCAGGAGGCTATGGGTACTGAGTTGAGGTGGAGTTCAGCTTATCACCCACAGACAGATGGACAGACAAAGCGTACTAATCAGATGTTGGAGGATATGCTACGCATGTGTGTTCTTGATTTTGGAGGATGTTGGGAGCCACATCTTCCACTGGTAGAGTTTGCTTATAATAACTCTTATCAGTTCACGATTGGCATGGCTCCATTCGAGGCTTTATATGGCAGGCCTTGTCGTTTCCCAACTTGTTGGCTCGAGGTGGGGGATAACAAGTTGCTAGGACCAGAGGTGATTCAGGAAACCTCCGCGAGGATTGAGATGATCAGGAGTCGCATTCGAGTAGCCCAGGACTGGCAGAAAAGCTACGCCGATGCGAAACGGTTCTTTCGAGAATTTAATGTGGGGGACCAAGTGTTACTATGTGTATCTCCTATGAAAGGAGTGATGAGGTTCGGGAAGAAAGGTAAATTGGCCCCGAGGTACGTGGGACCATTTCCCATTATCGAGAGGATTGGGCCGGTAGCATACAGATTGGGACTGCCAGAGAATTTACATCACATTCATGATGTATTCCACATCTCGTAGTTGAGACGATATCTTCGGGATGATATGGCCCATACTCACATCGCGATAGATGAGATAGACTTACAGCCTGACAGCTCGTACGAGGAGATACTGGTGGCTATCCTAGACCATAGCGAGAGGAGATTGAGGTTGAAGGTAGTTCCACTTGTACGGGTCCAGAGGGAGCATCATAATGTGGAGGAATCCACTTGGGAGCGCGAGGGAGATATGTGCGAGAGATACCCAGATTTATTCTTACCAGAAGGCAGATATGTGCGAGAGATACCCAGATTTATTCTTACCAGATATGCCCTATTTTTTTGAATTTCGGGACGAAATTCCGTTATTAGGGGGGAAGTATGTAATACCCCGTATTTTTATGCTATATTAAATTGGGGATTTATTAAATTTAATGTGAGTTATTAATTTAATATAAATCCAGAAATTAATCACTTTATAATTATTAACGTGATGTGAGTTAGTAATTATGGGAAACTTGTTGAATATTACTAATGAGTAGAGTAATATATAATATTGGTTCCATTAAATGTCAAGAGTGAATAAAATGACAAGTTTGGAAATTTGAGTCGGGACGCGCTCGTGTCGCGTCGGGACTAGATATTGATTAATAAAAGTGAATAAATTATAAGTTGCTTGTATGGTCATTTTGAGTGCGCTAAAGTGCCCGGAAGGGTCGAGATAGTCAGAAAAGTATACCCGGGGGTTTAGTATAGGTCTCGGGGCATTTTTAGGCCTATTTAGCACCCCGGGAGGGCATTTTTGACATTTTACATTTTTGGGTAATTAAACCCACGAAATTTCAAGGGTTATATCAGATGTCTAAGGTTGCCTTTTAGGGTTAAAACAACCAAAGACAAGTGATGGCCATAGGAGAGGGAAGGAGAGAGCTTTCAAAGAAAATTCTAGACCGAAAATTCTTTCGGTTGCACCGCCACACCACCAACGCGTAGATCGCGCGACGGGGAACACAACCACACCAAATTCATCATCAAATCAGAACTCTAAAAATCCCAGGCAAGTATTTATCTTGCTTATTTTCGTTAATGCATCGTTCATGTTAGTCTAGGGTGATTAGGATGAGTTTGGTATAAGAAAATCCATGTTGGAGATAGGAAAATCGCATGTAGAAATGGTTTGAATGATAATCTGGAAACCCCTTCATATGTAGAGTCTTAACCACGAAATTTTGATGAATTAGGAGTGGAAATTTCTGGAAAAAGACTGATTAGAACTATGATAAAGAAATTATAGGGTTCTTGAGATTAATATCAGTTTTTGGCCTATTAATCCATGGTTGTTGATGAAAATTTGCATGATATACCTAGGAGATGCATAATATGGGTTTATGCTGTTAGTAGTACAAATTTTTGGGCGATTGGGAATGAAAAATCAGGATTTGGATGAGGTTATGTGATAGAACCCGTAACTGGTTAACTGCAGGATTCGCCATACCTGCTTGATCGATCGATCGAGCTAGGAGCTTCGATCGATCGAAGGTTTTATCGATCGAGCCCCAGCCCTCGATCGATCGACCCCTTCTGGCAGACTTATATTTCTTTTTTTAAAATAGTTGAATTAATTCTAAATGAAGAATACTCCTTAGACACCTTTATTAAAATATTTTGGGAGATAAATATAACCAGTAGGATTTATTAATGATTAAGAGACCTTTAATGTAAGGCGAAAATTACATTTTTGGGGTGTTTATATAAGGGACGATGGAGTTTTGTATTAAAGGGAGAGATACGTAAAATGGTTACAATGGAAAATAGATGAATACCTACTGAATTTTACACTTGGGAGGATAGAGTCCATGAGTGCTACGTAGTAAGTTGGAATAATCCCTCAAATTAAAGTTAGAGACGAACCGTTATACGTGATAACTAATAATGGGAAAATAAGGATAAATATCGTGATTATGGGTTATGGGATGAACCTAAATTGATATGATAAAAGTAGTATATTTATATGACTATGTGTATGCATATATTATATACACGTGAAAATCATGCCCGCGCTACTTGCTATCCCTGAGGTTACCGCGCTGGGACGGTCTTATCTCGATGTGCCTTTATGGGGGATATTGACTCGTACCCTAGAAGATAGATATCCTTGGTACAGGATATCTGATCGATGGTCAGACAGTCCTAAAAGACGTGAGGGTATGTACTGACCTCTTAGAGACTTGAAATCTATGCTTCGCCTCAATGTTATGTGTTAATACAGTTCGAGAGTGATTTCGAACTTGTATTTCCCTTAGTACGAGTGATACGAGGATTGGATAGCAGAGTATGCCCGCACCATAATTTTTATGTGGGGTGCTGTTAGAATATATATATTATACGAGTATTTAATATATATATTAGAATTCGGAAATTTGGAACTGCCTACTGTGCTATAAGGTAAGTAAGAAATGAATAATGACTTCAAATTGGAAATACTTGTTTTGAAAAGTATAATCTGACACTGGGAAACTTTATTAATAAATAAAGTTAAAATGAGAGCTTTGTTACTGAATGAAATTTCTCTTAAACAATTATATTGTTCAGTTTTAAATCTTACGAGTGACCTAAGATAAGTTAAACCATTGGGAAGCTTAGTGATATATAAGATAAGATAATCCGTTGGGAAGATTAGTATGATAGGCGTGCACATTAGAAGAGAGGTGAGAATTTCTCAAGAGAGTGCCGCTCTAATATGTTGTTGCATTGGCCTGTAAACATTTTAAACACTTGCTAAATAAAATTTTAAATCATTTACACTATCGGGCTCTGACCCGTTTCTATTCTCCTTTCTCTCTTGTATATATATGTATATATTACAGGTGCCCAGCCACATGGGCGTCTTGCATAGGATCCTTTGGAAGGAACGCGCTGCAGCTTAGGTGGGAGTTGTAGGCCTCTTGCTTAGACGACTTCATTTATTTGATTCCATTCCTTGCTTATTTATTCAGTTGGGCATGTGTCGCCCGTTTCCATTATCCATTTGTTTTATTGGACATTGTGATTCATTTATTTCTAGTATTGTCACTTTGGGATTTATTACTGTCTGGATGTTTTACTTTAAGTTTTGAATATTGGGATTTAGTTGGACTAAATGTTCCAGGATAATGGTGGTGTGATTCTTTAATATTGAATTTGTTGTAAATATTTAAATCTTGGTTTATAAAATAAAATTTGGAAAGTAATGTCTAAAAATGGTTTTGACACTTAGCTTAATTAATTAGGGTGTTTAAATTGGAAAAGTTATTTTTATGACAGTGATGCTAAGAATGAACCAACTGTTCACTTTGATTTTAATTTAATAAAGGAGTGATCGCCCAGTATTTAATTAGGCGGGGTGTCACAGATGTTTTACACATAAGGTATAATGGCAATATGTGTTAAAGGGTGAGACTCGTAAGGAGGTTACATGGTAAAATAAATGAGTACCTACTGAAATTACACTTAGGAGGATAGGAATCCGCGAGTGTCACTTAATAAGTTGGAATGATCCCACAAATTCGAATAAGAGATAAACCGTTATATGTGATAATTAATTAATGAGTAATAAGGATAAATATCATAATTATGGGACATTAGAGTGTACCTAAATTTGATATGGTAATAGTAGTATATATATGACTGTGTTTATGCATATACTATATACGTGTAAAATCATGTCCACGCTACTTGCTATCCCTAAGGTTACCGCGTTGGGACAGTCTTATCTCGATGGGACCTTTATGGGGGATATTGACTCGTACCCTAGAAGATAGAAATCCTTGGTATAGGCTATCGGATCAATAGTCAGACGGTCCTAAGAGACGTGAGGGTATGTGTTATCCTCTTAGTGACTTAGAACTATGCTTCGCCTCATTTTGTATGTGTTTTGTGTTAATACAGTTCAAGAGTGATTTCGAACTAGTATTTTCCTTAGTACGAGTGATACGGGAACTGGATAGCAGACTATGCCCGCACCATAGATATTATATGGGGTGCTGTTAGAATATATATATTATATGAGTATTTAATATATATATATATATATATATTTAAATCTGGAAATTGGGAACTACCTGCTGTGATTATGGTATGTAAGAAATGAATAATTAATTCAACTTGGGTATAAGTGTTTGAAAAGCATGATATATCACTGAGAAACTTTATTATTAAATAAGGTTTAATTGAGAACTTTGCTTTTAAAATAAACTTAACCTCTTAAACATTTGAATTTGTCGGTTTGAAACCTCACGATCAACTTAAGATAAGATAAGTTAAACTGTTGGGAAGAATTAGTGCGATAGGTGTGCATACTAGAAGAGAGGTGAGAATTTATCAAGGGAGTGTCACACTAATATGTTGGTTGCATTAGCCAGTAGCGCTTTAAATACTTGCTAAACAAATTTTAAACTGTTTTTACAATCGGGCTCTGACCCGTTTCCTATTTTCTCTTCTCTCTTGTATATATATGTATATATTACAGGTGCCCAGCCACAGGGGCGTTTTGCATAGGATCCTCCATAGGGAACGCGCTGCAGCTTAGGTGGGAGTTGCAGGCCTCTTGCTTAGACGACCTCATTGTTGATTCCACTTCTAGTTCTACTTTATCTAGTTGGGCATGTGTCTCCCTTTTCATTATTCAGTTGGTTTTTGTGATGGATTGTAATTCATTTACTTTCAGTAGTTTTACTTTGGGATTTATTACTATCAGAATGTTTTCTTTGGTGGTTTGAAGTTGGGATTTACTATTGATAGTTAAATTCTTGAATGATCATTTATATCCTTGTTATTATTCTGTGGCTCTTAAACTGTTAATTATCAAAGGTTTTAAATATTGGTTTTTGAATTAAATTGGGAAATTTAAGTTCAAATAGTTTTGTCACTTAGCTTAATTAATTAGGGTGTTTAATTGGAAAAGTTATATTTTTGCGACAGTGATGCTTAGAATGAACCAACCGTTCACCTTGGTTAGAATTTAATAAAGGATTGATCACCCGGTATTTAATTAGGCGGGGTGTCATAGGTGGTATCAGAGCATTAGGTTCTAGTGTCCTTTAGGATCTGTACGAGTTATCTCGTTTCCAGCTTAGCGTCTTTGATTTAGAGCCCTAACATTAGGAATGTTGTATTCATGTTTATGCATTGGAAATTCATACTTTTGTGATTTGTTGATGTGAATGTTGAACTTATCCAGATTAAAATTTTAAACTTTCAGATGGCCCGTCAGGACGAACAAGCTAAGGCCATTGGGGAAGTTAATGAGCAAGAACAACTCACACCTCAGGTGTCTCCGAAAAGGGTACCAATCGTCGAATTTGCGGGCATTGTGGCACAATCAGTTACCATTGCAGTCTTATAGTACCACGAACGTAGCATGCAGCTCAGAGGAGGCAAAAGACCTAGAGAGGTTAGTTAAATTCATGAGACTAGAGTTGACAATTGTGCGAAGACACCGAAATTGTGGCGATAAACCCCTCAAGACCAAGATAGTTCTAGAGGTAACAAAATTTATGTAGAGGGCCAAAAGTGTCAGGGCCAACAAGGTTGGGGTCAGAATGAAGTCACAAAGAGGTGTTTCAAATGTGGAATGGACGGTCATAAACGCCAATCTTGTCCGAATCAGACTGGGGAGAAACTACAACCCGACTAGCGAGGAATTTCGAGACTCTGCTATAAATGTGTGCAACGGGGTGACAAGTGGAGGGATTGTCCTCAACCTGACATCATTTTTCCACAAATTTCTTATCAAGACCAACAAGACCAAGGAAAAAGCGAGACTGGTCAACAATGTAGTGAAGTGAGACGGTTTCGAGGGAAGTGCTTCCAATATGGCAGAAATGGCCATAGGTGTCAGGTTTGCTCAGAGAAGAATGGGGCCCCACGACAGAAGATCGCCAGTAATAAACTACCGAAGCCAGCTACACTGGCCATTCCGACAGCCTCAGTTCAGCAGAGGCAATTATAGTATGGACGTGTATATAACATCCACCAGATAGCAACACCTAAGGCCCCAACCGAGATACAAGGTACATTCCTTATACTTGGTGCTATGGGTTGAGTTTTAATTGGTAACGGGGCACCGCACTATTTTATGGCTATTCATTTTTTATGATCCTTAGGGCTATTAGCCACGACGACGAGTAAGGTGTCATGCGTAGACTCATCATTTGGGGGAAAGAGTCTTTGATTTTATTTGTTTCAAGGGGCGCGGATATAGAAATTGATAACTTCATTTTTAACCACGATCAATACTGATGTTAGATATGCATGAGTATAAGGTCGTTATTGGCAAGCTAGATTTTCAGTAAGAGTTTTGTCCCCGCCATTTCAGGGTGGGAAAGGTGTTTGGTGGTAATGCCTCGCACAGAGGAAGGATTTTCCAATACAAATGGAAAGGTAGAAGTATGACTGTTATCCTTGAAGGATGAGGCATGTTTCATGTGACACGAGCGAGTCATTATATTTTGTTCATTGCTAGATTAGCATGTGAGACGAGTTTAATGTGTATAACTACAAACGATATTATTATGTGAATATTTTTCCCTAGTGTAGCGGGATTTTCCTTAGTGCTATCCGCGGAGGATGAGTGAGTATATTAATTGTGTTATATACTTTATTGAGGTTACTCATTTTAGTGATGTGATATACGAGTATAATATGGTATTGATTACAACTTTATAGAAATGGTCAGTACGATAGTAGGCAGTTAGTGAAAGGCTATCGTAATGGTTGCATTAGTGCATCATGTTTTGTTCTGGCAAGGCCTCACTTGCTAGAGGGTTAGACTCGCACTTATATTACCTATCCTAGGGACTTCAGAAGGGATAGTGGGCTCGAGATATTCGATATCGGTGTGTGTGGGGACTTTGTTATTATGATTCAGTATATATTGAGTTTACTGTTGAGCGAAAAGATTTGACTCATTATCATGTGGAGTGCTCAGGACTTGGTGATAGGTAGAGAACAATGATATATCTACCCTTTAGAGATATAATAGCTAAGAGTTAGACTACTATGTTTGGGATCAGGATTTTAAGAGTCCTGATTGTATGTGTAAGAGGTTTGCAAATAGTGATTACCACCAATATTGAATGATAGTGGATACCCGAAATGTTCTTTGTGTAGGTGTAATTATAGGAAATGATGAGACTTATCTGTCAAGAGACGGAGTAAAGGGGTACATGATATGGACGGAGGTCCTAACAGATTTCGATAACCGACAATGCTAGGTAGTAGTGTATCAGGGGGGTTCCTTGTTTGGATTTCGCTTTGCGAGATATCCCACGAATGAAACTTAGCGTAAGGTTGGAATTAGGGAGATGTTTGGTCATTAGTCCGTGAGTTCAGTACCTCGGTCGTACTAGGGGTAGGTAATTATATCTATAAGTTAGAAGTTGAATCATGATTTAAGGCCAGTGGAGCCGGTTATGTGGTAAGAAAGCATTGAAAGTTATCCCCACGAGTTGAGGGGTGGAACGATGATAATGAGGATTTAAAAATTTCAATTTCTAGGGTGATTGAGAATACCCAAGTGTTGTAACCGCGTTCAGAACACAAGGTAAATAAAGAGTTGGGATGATTTTTAGCATGGATTATCTGGAAAGAATTTTTATTATACAAAAGAGATGACTTGTATTTATTTTGATGAATAGAGCGTCAGTGATTTATTTTGGTTATTGTACCTATTTGGAAAAAAAATGTTGTACTTATCTGAAGAAGTTTGAGATTTGTTGTTCCTCTTTTGTTGTCATGGAATTGAAATGCCCTATTCCTTATATTTTGTTGGATTTAGTTAGTTCTACAGATGAGTAGCGCACCGTTCGCTCTCCCAGGGCGGTCGGGGTGTTATAAAATGTGGGCATCTTGGTTAGCTGATGTTAAAATCGTCCGAGTTGAAGGGACGTGGTAATAGACGTGTGAAATATATATTTGTGGGACTAGCATGACGAAGTGGAAGTGATAGAGTGGATTAAATGTCACATGAGGGGAGATAATCTATACATAAGTGTACAATTAGAATAGCACACCCTAATTTGATTGGAAGGCCGTGGGAAGCCATTAAAGAAGGGGTATCCCTTGAATAGAGTAAAATTTAATTATTATGAAGAACACTCAGAGTAGAGTTGTTATTAGTCAAGTGTGAGAGCGACTTGCGCATATAAAGAGTGATGATGTTAGTATGGTATAAAAGATCCAAAAGTTGCGCATCGTGGAGAAAAGAGCATGGGTCGGAACTTTTGGCATACACCAAGTAAGGAAGGGGAGTATTGCGTGTCACTTAATGGGAGACATTTCAAGGAGAAATCGATGTTAAGCGGGACGTAGTGAGTGGTCTCTACATGCACCTCCCATTGGTAGGGTTCGGTTGGAAGAGGAGAATCAACCAGAGAATTTTGTGTTTATCGACAATTCCTGTAAATGGAAGAGGTTGGTAAAGTCGGTGAAGTTCTTGGATGGGTTACCATCCTCAAGGCAAGATCAAGGTTTCATCCAAACATGTGAATTAAGTCTCCCAAGAAGGAAGTGATTGATATTCCTTTGGGGTGGTTTACAATATTAGCTAGCGTGCCCCAGACTTCCTTTGAAAGGAAGGATCGCGCCAGTACGTGGTCTGACACAGTATTAATTCCTAAATCGGGATGAGACTTGTGAATCCCACCTTTGATATGGGATTTCAGGAACCAGCGGAGATAAGGTTTCATTTCGAGTAGGATGTATCACCCTTAACTAGTGAATAGGCACACGGTGATTAAAGATTAGTGGAGACACGTGAAGGAAATTTTGGAATCTTAGTACGGTGATTTCAGGAGTACTCTATAGAAGCACTCGTACCTGTTTTTCGCGTATGAGGTGCTTATTAAGGTTTTGGTGTGGAAGAACCTCGACTATTCTCCTTCCGTATGTTTAGAGGTGAGTGGATAATCAGAATTTTGGATCGGTAGAGAATAATCCGATAACTATGGTGGAATTCCACGACTATTTTAGGCAAACAAGAATGGTCAAATGTTCGTATGTATTTCTCAGAATGGAAGTTTTGTATATAAATAAATCCAAATAGTTGTCATGTAGTGAGGTGCGGCCTCCCAATGATAGTGAGATAATGGAAATTTATGATATATAGGCGTGACCTATTCGAATGTTGTCGGTTAGGAGCACCATGTGAAGTGTCTCCAATGAGAATGTTAATCAAGCTTGCTGTGAGGCGGGGGCTATAATGATTAGGCGCCTTACTATGTAGATAGTTTGCATACTGAAAAGATATCCAGAATTGTTTTACCAGGTGTGCCTTATTTTCTGAATTTCGGGATGAAATTCCGTTATTAGGGGGGAAGTATGTAATACCCCTTATTTTTATGACTTTTAAATTGAGGGATTTATTAAATTTAGTTGAGATAAATTAATTTAATTTTAATCCGAAAAGTTATTTTAAATATTTACTAGCGTGAAGAGAGTTAGTAATTATTGGAAATTTGTTGACTGTTACTGGATGAGTATAGTAATATATGCCATTTATTTTATAAAAATTGTCACGTGTGAATAAAATGACAATTATCAAAATTAAGTCAGGACGCGCCCATGTCATGTCGGGACTAAATTTTGATTAATAAAAGTGAATAAATTATAAGTCACCCGTATGGTCATTTCGAGTGTACCAAAGTATTCGGAAGGGTCGAGATAGTCAAAATAATGTACCCGGGGGTTCAGTTTGGGTCTCGGGGCATTTTTAGGCTTAATTAACACCCCGGGAGGGCGTTTTGGACATTTTACATTTTTAGGCCTGAAAACCCACGAAAATTCTAAGGGCATATCAGATGACAAGAGTCATCTTCTAGGGTTAGAAACACCATAAACAAAAGACGGCTATAAGAGAGGAAGAGGAGAGGTTTTCCAAGGAGTCCTATGCCAAAAACTCCACCGTTTGCACCGCCGTCGCTGCCAAACGATAGATCGTGCAACGAGGATCACAACCACACCAAAATCTCCACAAATCTGAACCAAAAATTCCCAGGCAAGTATCTATCTTGATCTATTTTAGTTAATTCTCCAATATTATTAGCCTAGGAATGATTAGGACTATTGTTTGTGAAAGAAACCTATTTTGGAGATTTGAATTCGCATGTTGTATGAGTAATTGATGTATTCTGGAAACCCAATTCATATGTAGAGGTTGAACCACGAAATTACAGTAATTAAAGAGTATGAAATATGGTAAAAGGATGGAAAGAAACCAAACAAAAGAAATATTAGGGTTCTTGATGTTTTGATGGATTATGCCCTTTTAATTCATTTTTCATGATGAAAATCCGCATGCTAAACGTAGGAAATCATTAATTTGAGGTCATAATACTTGTAGTATAAATTATTTGGAGTTTGGTAGTAAAATATATCGTTTTGGATGATGTTGGAAGAGAGAACCCGTAACTAGAAATTCTGCAGATTTGTCATACCTGCTTGATCGATCGATCGACCTTAGAGCTTCGATCGATCGATGATCGATCGAACATCTGCCATAGATCGATCGACCCCTCCTGCATAACTCATATTCCCTTTTTTATAGGTTGTTACAATTTAAATGATTAGACATTCTTCGATATTAATGTTAGAGCATTTTGGGATATAAAGAAGACCAGTAGGACTTATTAAAAATATGGAACCTTTAACATAAGGCGAGATTAATCTTTCAGGGGGATGTTTTACAATAAGGTATAATGGGAATATGTTTTAAAGGGTGAGACTCGTAAGGAGGTTACGTGGTAAAATAAATGAGTACCTACTGAAATTACACTTAGGAGGATAGGAATCCGCGAGTGTCACTTAATAAGTTGGAATGATTCCACAAATTCGAATAAGAGACAAACCGTTATACGTGATAACTAATTAACGTGTAATAAGGATAAATATCATAATTATGGGACATCAGAGTGTACCTAAATTTGATATGGTAATAGTAGTATATATATGACTGTGTTTATGCATATACTATATACGTGTAAAAATCATGCCCACGCTACTTGCTATCCCTAGGTTACCGCGCTGGGACAGTCTTATCTCGATGGGACCTTTAAGGGGGATATTGACTCGTACCCTAGAAGATAGAAATCCTTGGTACAGGCTATCGGATTGATAGTCAGACGGTCCTAAGAGACGTGAGGGTATGTGTTATCCTCTTAGTGACTTAGAACTATGCTTCGCCTCATTTTGTATGTGTTTTGTGTTAATACAGTTCGAGAGTGATTCCGAACTAGTATTTCCCTTAGTACGAGTGATACGGGGGCTGGATAGTAGAGTATGACCGCACCATAGATTTTATGTGGGGTGCTGTTAGAATATATATATTATATGAGTATTTAATATATATATTTAAATCTGGAAATTGGGAACTACCTACTGTGATTATGGTATGTAAGAAATAAATAATTAATTCAACTTGGTCATTAGTGTTTGAAAAGCATGATATATTACTGAGAAACTTTATTATTAAATAAGGTTTAATTGAGAACTTTTCTTTTAAAATAAACTTAACCTGTTAAACATTTGAATTTGTCGGTTTGAAACCTCACGAGCAACTTAAGATAAGATAAGTTAAATTTTTGGGAAGAATTAATGCGATAGGTGTTCACATTAGAAGAGAGGTGAGAATTTCTCAAGGGAGTGTCGCACTAATATGTTGGTTGCATTATCCGGTAGCACTTTAAATACTTGCTAAACTAATTTTAAACTGTTTTTACAATCGGGCTCTGACCCGTTTCCTATTTTTCCTTCTCTCTTATATATATATGTATATATTACAGGTGCCCAGCCACAGGGGCGTATTGCATAGGATCCTCCATAGGGAACGCGCTGCAGCTTAGGTGGGAGTTGCAGGCCTCTTGCTTAGACGACCTCATTGTTGATTCCACTTTTAGTTCTACTTTATCTAGTTGGGCATGTGTCGCCCTTTTCATTATTCAGTTTGTTTTTGTGATAGATTGTAATTCATTTACTTTCAGTAGTTTTACTTTGGGATTTATTACTATCAGAATGTTTTCTTTGGTTTTTTGAAGTTTGGATTTGCTATTGATAGTTAAATTTTTAAATGATCATTTATATCCGTGTTATTATTGTGTGACTCTTAAACTGTTAATTATCAAAGGTTTTAAATATTGGTTTTTGAATTAAATTGGGAAATTGAAGTTCAAAAGGTTTTGCCACTTAGCTTAATTAATTGGAAAAGTTATATTTTTACGACAGTGATGCTGAGAATGAACCAACCGTTCACCTTGGTTAAAATTCAATAAAGGACTGATCACCCGGTATTTAATTAGTCGGGGTGTCACACTTAATTGGAAATTCTGCAGATTTACCATACCTGCTTCATCGATCGATCGACCCTAGAGCATCGATCGATCGATGATTCGATCGATCGAATACCTGCCATCGATCGATCGACCCCTCTTGTACAACTCATATTCCCTTTTTAATTGGTCGTTCTAACTTAAATGATTAGACATTCTCGGATATTAATGTGAGAACATTTTGGGATATAAAGAAGACCAGTAGGACTTTAGGAATATATGGACCCGTTAATATGAGGCGAGATTAACATTTCACGGGGGGGTGTTTTATATATAAGGGACAATCGGAATATGTGTTAAAGGGTGAGACTCATGAGGAAGTTACGTTGTAAAATAAATGAGTACCTACTAAAATTACACTTGGAAAGATAAGAATCCACGAGTGTTACGTAGTTAATTGGAAAAATCCTATAAATCAGAATAAGAGACAAACCGTTATACGTGATAATCTAATAATGAGTAATAAGGATAAATATCATAATTATGGGTCGTGAGAGTGTACCTAAATTTGATATGGGAATAGTGGTATACATATGTGACTGTGTTTATGCATATACTATATACGTGTAAAAATCATGCCCGCGATACTTGTTATCCCGGAGGTTACCGCGCTGGGACAGTCTTATCTCGATGGGACATTTATGGGGGATATTGAATCGTACCCTAGAACCTAGGAATCCTTAGTACAGGCTATCGGATCGATAGTCAGACGGTCCTAAGAGACGTGAGGGTATGTGCTGACCTCTTAGTGACTTGGAACTATGCTTCGCCTCAATTTGTATGTGTTTTGTGTTAATACTGTTCGAGAGTGATTTCGAACTTGTATTTCCCTTAGTACGAGTGATACGGGGATTGGATAGCAGAGTATGACCGCACCATAAATTTTATATGGGGTGTCGTTAGAATATATATATATATATATATATATATATATATATATTTAAAGCTGGAATTTGGGAACTACCTACTGTGACTATGGTATGTAAGAAATGAATAATTATTTCAACTTGGGAACAAGTGTTTGAAAAGTATAATGCGTTGCGGAGAAACCTTATAATTAAATGAGGCTTATGTGAGAACTTTACTGTTTAATAAAATTAACTTCCTTAACAATTGAAATTATCGGCATGAAATCTTATGAGTAACTTAAGATAAGATAAGTTAAACTATTGGGAGTATTAGTGCGATAGGTGCGCATAATAGAAGAGAGGTGAGAATTTCTCAAGGGAGTGCCGCACTAATATGTTGGTCGTATTAGCCGGTAACCATTTTAAATACTTGCTAAACTAATTTTAAACTGTTTTACAATCGGGCTCTGATCCATTTCCTATTTTCTCTTCTCTCTTGTATATATGTATATATTACAGGTGCCCAGCCACAGGAGCGTCTTGCATAGGATCCTTTGGAAGGAAGGCGATGCAGCTTAGGTGGGAGTTGCAGGCCTCTTGTTTAGACGACCACATTATTGATTCCACTTCTATCACTATTTTATCCAGTTGGGCACGTGTCTCCATTTTTCCATTATTCAGTTGTTTTATCAGAGATTGTGATTCGTTTATTTCCAGTATTTACACTTTGGGAATTATTACTGTCAGGATGTTTTCCTTTAAGTTTTAAAGTTGGAATTAATTAGTTGGATGTTTAATTGTTTGGATTTTATGTTCTAATATAGTTGTTGGGGGATTCCTAAACTATGGATTATGTAAAGTTTTAAATGTTGGTTTTTAAATAAAATTTTGAAATTTATGTATAAAAATGGTTTTGACACTAAGCTTAGTTATTTAGGGTGCTAAGAATGAACCATCTGGTCACCTTGATTATAATTTAATAAAGGACTGATCACCCGGTATTTAATTAGGCGGGGTGTCACAGGTGGTATCAGAGCCAGGTTCTAGTGTTCTTTAGGATATGTACGGCTTATTTCCCTTTCAGCTTAGCGTTCTTGCTATAGAGCCCTATTTTAGGATTATTGTATTCTTGCTTTTACGATTACGTCTTCAGATATTTGAGATTTGATAATAACTGTAGATTAATAAATTTCTTTATGTTTCAGATGCCTCTGGGACGCGCACCTAAGGATAGGCGTGCCCAAGCCGAGCAGCCAATAACTCCGGCTTAGGGAACGGTGAACGCAACAGAGGTAGCCGCTATCGTTACTCAGGCGGTGAATGCCACGCTAGCGGTAGTACAGCAGGCTCCACTCCAAGTTCAGGCAGTGGCGCCAGTACCGGCACAACTTCCATCTACATGGGAGCGAGTCAGGGATGCCTTTCAGAAGGCGCATCCCCCAGAGTTTACGGGTAGTTCGGATATCATTGTGGCAAGCCAATGGAAGAAAGATATCCAAAGGTATCCGCGCATGTATGAGTGCACGGACGTGCAAAAATAGCTGTTGGCTTCCTTTAAGCTAGTGGGGTCCGCTTTGCATTGGTTGGAATCCACTACCACCTTGGAGGAGCGGGATACTATTACTATTTAGTCATTTTGGGCGCGGTTTGGCAGCAAATACTTCCCATTCGCCATGCAGACTGAGATGAGGAGGAAGTTACTGAATCTGAAGTAGGAGAATTCGACTGTTACTGATTATGAAGAGGAGTTCACAAGACTTCTCACTATAGTGCCAGATGAGGCACCCACTGAGGGAAATAAGATTCTATTATTTATGGACGGGTTGGCTTGGAGGATCCGTCAGCACCTCATAGGAAACCTATCACTGAGTACCTACACGGACGTACTCAATGCTGCTTTGTTACACTGCCAGGATCACCGCTTCCATCTGTAGGGAAGCAAGCGAGCAGGAGAGTCCGGCCAGCAGGGCAGAACAGGGGGTAGTGGTGCTAGTGGAGCACCGACATCTCAGGGGCAGACTCGTCATCATGAGCAAAGTTACCATCATGGGGACCCTGTCAAGAGGTTCCGATCAGGTGATTCCAGGAAGGGATTTGGGGGATTTAGGCAGGGTCAACAGGGCTAGCAGGGCCAACATCGTCAGCCGCAGGGTCAGCAACAGGGCCATCAGGGCCAACAACGTTTTCAGCAGGGCCAACAGGGCGAATGGCTGGGTGGTAACGGCCAGCAGGGCCGTAATCAGCAGGGAAAGAGGGGAGGAAATTTTAGGGGCCGATGCTTCGGGTGTGGTAAAAATGGCCACAGGTGCCAGGATTGTCCAGAGGGTGATAGGGCCCCACAGCAGTAGAGTGCCCATAATGAGCCACAGAGGCCACTTTTTCCATCCGCCCTCCCATCACCAGCTCAGGTACCAGCCATTCCAGCCGCTCCAGTACAGTAGGGGCAGTTACAGTACGGATGTGTCTATAACGTCCACCAGGCAGCAGCTCCACAGGCGCCACCCGTGATTGAGGGTATGTTTCCTATCCATGGTACTATGGGTCAGGTTTTATTTGATATTTGGGGGACACACTATTTTATAGCTGCCTATTTTGTGAAGGCCTTAGGGTTATTAGCCACAGCAGAGAGCACTGTAACGTGTGTAGACTCACCACTGGGAAATGAATCGTTAATTTTCTTTATATGCCGGGGTGTGGGAGTATAGATTGTTAGCTTGGTATTACCAGCAGACATGTTAGTCTTAGATATGCATGAGCACGACGTCATTATTGGTATGGATTGGCTCTCATACAGAGCCATGATAGATTGTTTCGGTGGGAGTATTGTCTTTTCCATTCCGGGGCAAGAGATGTTTGTAGTGGTGATGCCTCGCCCAGAGGGAGGCTCGACCGCTCATTTGTATTATATAGAGGAGGATACCTTTAAAGAGGTCGTGATTCCCTTAGATTCTATCGCAGTTGTTCGTGAGTATTCTGATGTATTTCAGGAGATACCAGGACTACCCCCCACTCGAGAGATAGATTTTTTCATAGATTTATTACCGGATACTCGACCTATAGCATAGGCTCCATACCGTATGGCTCCGACGAAGATGCGAGAGTTACGAGATTAGATAGAGCAGCTGTTAGGTCAGGGATTCATTCGCAGGAGTACCTCACCTTGGGGCGCTCCAGTTTTATTTATGAAAAAGTGAGATGGTTCATTGAGGCTATGTGTGGACTACTAGGAGCTGAACAAGATCACGATACGGAACAAATATTCATTGCCTCGAATCGATGATTTGTTCGACCAGCTGAGGGGAGCAACTTTCTTTTGGAAGATAGATCTGAGGTCAGGATACCATCAACTACATATTAGGGAGTAGGATGTTTCGAAGACTGCTTTCTTGACAAGATATGGATCCTATGAGTTCAGAGTAATGCCATTTGGACCCACAAATGCTCCAGTCGTATTCATGGACTTGATGAACTGAGTGTTTAGAGAGTTCTTGGATCAGTTTGTCATCGTCTTCATAGATGACATCCTGATATATTCACACTCTGAGGAAGAGCATGCCGATCACTTGAGGCAAGTTCTTCAGACTCTATGAGAGCATCAGTTGTATGCTAAGTACGAGAAGTACGGGTTCTGGTTACGAGAAATGCAGTTCTTGGGGCATGAACAAGGGATAGTAGTTGACCCGAGTAAAGTGTCAACGGTGAGAGAGTGGGGACAAACCACGACACTGACGGAAGTACGTAGTTTCTTGGGATTAGCTGGATACTACAGGAGATTCATTCGAGGGTTCTCCAAAATAGCGGGTCCATTGACGAACTTGACTCGCAAGGGGGTGTCATACGTTTGGGACGATGCTTATCAATTAGCTTTCGACGAGCTGAAAGACAAGCTTACTTCTGCACCAGTCCTTTCTTTACCTAAGACGAGCATGGAGTATTTGGTTTACACCGACGCCTCTTTACGGGGACTTGAGGGAGTACTTCAGCAAGAGGAGAAGGCTATAGCTTTTGCCTCCCGCAAGCTTAATCCGCACGAGAAGAACTACCCCACACACGACCTAGAGTTAGCAGCGGTCGTCTTTGCATTGAGGATATGGAGACACTACTTATTGGGGGAGAAATTTTGCTTGGTCACAGACCACAAGTCACTGCAGTACCTGTTCACTCAGCGAGAGCTAAATATGCGTCAGCGCAGGTGGTTAGAGTTTGTGAAGGACTATCAGTTCGACATAAAATACCATCCGGAGAAGGCCAACGTAGTTGCTGATGAGTTGAGCCGTAGACCGATAGACGATGTAGAGGATGTTTGGAAAGCAAAGTGGAAAGAGTTGGGTCACCAGGATGCAGTAGTCCGTTCCTTCATATCTGTCATGACAGTGACACCCGAGATTGTTACGATGGTAATACAGGCACTAACAGTAGACCCATTTTTCCAGGAGTAGATTGTATAACTTTTAGCTGAGGGTGATGAGTCCTATTCTGTTAGTTCCGATGGAGGTTTGAGGTTTAATGGGAGATTGGTGGTTCCCGAAGGAGCAGACTTACGTCATGCAGTGATGACCCAGTCTCACGGGTCCCGATTTGCGGTGCATCCTGGGGGAGATAAGATGTACCAGGCTATGAGGCGGTAATACTGGTGGAGTGGGATGAAAAAGGACATTGCTGAGTTCGTGTCCAAGTGTTCTACCTACCAGCTGGTAAAGGTGGACCACCAAAAACCATCGGGGTTGCTTTAGCCATTGGAAATACCCGCGTGGAAGTGGGAGAGTATTTCCATGGATTTTATTACTGGGTTGCCTACATCACAGCGGGGCCACGACTCCATCTAGGTGATTGTGGACCGTTTGACCAAGGTGGGTCATTTTCTGCCAGTGCGGACAGATTATACCATGGGTCAGTATGCTCAGTTGTTCATTGCTGAGATTATCAAATTACATGGGGTGCCCCTGAATATTGTGTCAGATAGAGACAAGATTTTCGTGTCGCGTTTCTGGGAGAGCTTTCAGGAGGCCATGGGTACGAAGTTGAGGTTGATTTCAGCTTATCACCCACCGACAGATGGACAAATAGAGTGTATTAATCAGATGTTGGAGGATATTCTACGCATGTGTGTCCTTGATTTTGGAGGAGGTTAGGAGCCACATCTTCCACTAGTAGAGTTCGCTTATAATAACTCTTATCAGTTCACGATTGGCATGGCTCCATTTGAGGCTCTGTATGGCAGGCCTTATCGTTCCCCAATATGTTGTCTAGAGGTGGGTGATAACAAGTTTCTCAGACCAGAGGTGATTCAGGAAACCTCCGCTAGGATTGAGATTATCAGGAGTCGCGTTCGGGTAGCCCAGGACAGGCAGAAAAGCTACGCCGATGAAAAATGGTTCTTCTGAGAGTTTAATGTGGGGGACCAAGTATTACTACATGTATCTCCTATGAAAGGAGTAATGAGGTTCGGGAAGAAAAGGAGATTGGCCCCGAGGTACATAGGACCATTTCCCATTATCGAGAGGATTGGGTCGGTAGCATACATATTGGGACTGCCAGAGCACTTACATCGCATTCACGATGTATTCCACATCTCGTCATTGAGACGATACCTTCGGGATGACATGGCCCATACCCATATCGCGATTGAGGATATTGACTTACAACCCGATAGCTCTTACAAAGAGAGACCAGTGGCTATCCTAGACCATAGCGAAAGGAGATTGAGGTCAAAGGTAGTCCCACTTGTCCGGGTCCAGTGGGAGCATCATAATGTGGAGGAATCCACTTGGGAGCGTGAGGCGGACATGCGTGAGAAGTACCCAGGATTATTCTTATCAGGTACACCTTATTTTTCGAATTTTGGGACGAAATTCCGTTATTAGGGGGGAAGTATGTAATACCCCGTATTTTTATAACTTTTAATTTTGGGGAATTTATTAAATTTAATTAGATATATTAAATTAATATTAATCCGGAAAATCATTTAAGTACTTACTAGCGTGATGAGAGTTAGTAATTATTTTGTTATAAGTTACTTTATGGGTAAAGTACATGGTGTAATTATGGTTAGTAAAATTATCACGAGAATCTAATTTGATAACTAATAATTTTGGAAATTTATCGGGACGCGCTTGTGTCGTGTCGGGATTAAATTTGGACTATTAAAAGTAAATAAATTATAAGTAACCTGTATGGTTATTTTGAGTGTGTCAATGTGTTCGAAAGGGTCGAGATAGTCAAAATAATGTACCCGGGGGTTTAGTTTGGGTCTTGGGGCATTTTTAGGCCTAATTAACACCCCGGGAGGGCATTTTGGACATTTTACATTTTTGAACATGAAAACCCACGAAAATTCTAAGGGTATATCATATGGCAAGAGTCATCTTCTAGGGTTAGAATCACCATAAACGAAAGACGGCTATAGGAGAGGAAGAGGAGAGGCTTTCCAAGGAATTCTAGGCCAAGAACTCCACCGTTTGCACCGCCGTCGCCGCCAAACGACAGATCGTGCAACGAGGATCATAACCACACCAATCTCTCCACAAATATGAACCAAGAATTCTCAGGAAAGTATCTATCTTTCTCTATTTCAGTTAATGCTCCAATAATATTAGCCTATGATTGATTAGGACTAGTTTTTGTGAAAGAAAAACCTATTTTGGAGATTTGAATTCGCATGTTGTATGAGTAATAGGTGTATTCTGGAAACTCAATTCATATGTAGAGATTGAACCATGAAATTAGAGTAAATAAAGAGTATGAAATCTGGTAAAAGAATGGGAAGAAACTAAACAAAAGAAATATTAGGGTTCTTGATGTTTTTAAGGATTATGCCCTTTTAATTCGTTATTCATGATGAAAATCCGCATGCTTGACGTAGGAAATCACTTATTTGAGGTTATAATACTTGTAGTATAAATTATTGGGAGTTTGGTAGTCAAATATATCGTTTTGGATGATTTTGGAAGAGGAAACCCGTAACTAGAAATTCTGCAGATTTGCTATACCTGCTTGATCGATCGATCGACCCTAGAGCATCGATCGATCGATGATTCGATCGATCGAATACCCGCCATCGATCGATCGACCCCTCCTATATAACTCATATTCCCTTTTTAATAGGTCGTTCTAACTTAAATGATTAGACATTCTTGGATATTAATTTGAAGACATTTTGGGATATAAAGAAGACCAGTAGGACTTTAGGAATATATGGACCCGTTAATATGAGACGAGATTAACATTTCACAGGGTGGTGTTTTATATATAAGGGACAATGGGAATATGTGTTAAAGGGTGAGACTCGTGAGGAAGTTACGTTGTAAAATAAATGACTACCTACTAAAATTACACTTGGAAAGATAGGAATCCACGAGTGTTACGTAGTAAATTGGAAAAATCCCACAAATAAGAATAAGAGACAAACCGTTATACGTGATAATCTTATAATGAGTAATAACGATAAATATCATAATTATGGGTCGTGAGAGTGTACCTAAATTTGATATGGGAATAGTAGTATACATATGTGACTGTGTTTATGCATATACTATATACGTGTAAAAATCATGCTCGGGCTACTTGCTATCCCGGAGGTTACCGCGCTGGGACAATCTTATCTCGATGGGACCTTTATGAGGAATATTGACTCGTACCCTAGAACATAGGAATCCTTGGTACAGACTATCGGATCGATAGTCAGATGGTCCTAAGAGACGTGAGGGTATGTGCTGACCTCTTAGTGACTTGGAACTATGCTTCGCCTCAATTTGTATATGTTTTGTGTTAATACTGTTCGAGAGTGATTTCGAACTTGTATTTCCCTTAGTACGAGTGATACGGGGATTGGATAGCAGAGTATGACCGCACCATAAATTTTATATGGGGTGCCGTTAGAATATATATATATTATATGAGTATTCAATATATATATATTTAAACCTGGAATTTGGGAACTACATACTGTGACTATGGTAAGTAAGAAATGAATAATTATTTCAACTTGGGAACAAGTGTTTGAAAAGTATGATGCATTACGGAGAAACCTTATAATTAAATGAGGCTTATGTGAGAACTTTACTATTTAATAAAATTAACTTCCTTAACAATTGAAATTATCGGCATGAAATCTTATGAGTAACTTAAGATAAGATAAGTTAAACTGTTGGGAGTATTAGTGCGATAAGTGTGCACATTAGAAGAGAGGTGAGAATTTCTCAAGGGAGTGTCGCACTTATATGTTGGTTGCATTAGCCGGTAAGCATTTTAAATACTTGCTAAACTAATTTTAAACTGTTTTACAATCGGGCTTTGACCCGTTTCCTATTTTCTCTTCTCTCTTGTATATATCTATATATTACAGGTGCGCAGCCACAGAGGCGTCTTACATAGGATCCTTTGGAAGGAACGCGTTGCAGCTTAGGTGGGAGTTGCAGGCCTCTTGTTTAAACGACCTCATTATTGATTCCACTTCTAGTACTATTTTATCCCTGGGCACATGTCTCCCTTTTTCCATTATTCAGTTGTTTTATCAGAGATTGTGATTCGTTTATTTCTAGTATTTACTGTTTGGGAATTATTACTGTCAGGATGTTTTCCTTTAAGTTTTAAAGTTGGAATTAATTTGTTGGATGTTTAATTATTTGGATTTTATGTTCCAGTATAGTTGTTGGGAGATTCCTAAACTATGGATTATGTAAAGTTTTAAATGTTGGTTTTTAAATACAATTTGGAAATTTATGTATAAAAATGGTTTTGACACTTAGCTTAATTATTTAGGGTGTTTAATTGGAAAAGTTATTTTTGCGACAGTGATGCTAAGAATGAACCAATCGTTCACTTTGATTATAATTTAATAAAGGACTGATCACCCGATATTTAATTTGGCGGGGTGTCACACAACAAGGCTAAGGGCCTCCATACCGGCAGGGCCCGGGGTGCGGGGAGCTCCAACAGTACTGGCGGTGATTGGTGTTCAGGAAGCGCCAACAGCATCGGTAGCGTCAGGTGCGCAGGGGGTGGTCACTGCACCAACGAATCTCAGTTATGGGAGGGTCTATGTACTGCAGGTTCGATCAGAGAAGGATAAATTGCATGTACTTGATTTCCACTAATTAGATTAAAATTAATTAATTGGGAATTTAGTGTTGTTACGAACATTGTTATACATTGTTAATTGTGCCACTTTATGGAAGTATTATAATTTTTGATATCTCGGGGGACGGTTAGTATTGTCGATAATTGGTTTTCACCCCTTGTTATAGTACACTTGTTAGGTATGGGACTAGTAAGTAGGCCGTAGTTGCGATATGCTAATTAGGTATGAGAATAGTTAGTGTGAGTCTATGAGGGTTATATAATTCGGGGTGGGGGCTAATTTTCTCTATTATGCCATTGTTGCGATAGCCTAGTATTGATACTAGGTGAAGTGAAAGTTTATAATCATCCTTTACTTAGGATAGGACGAATTTGTATTTTGGGAACCCTTAGTTGGGACTAAGGGGGTATTTTGAGGATTTTCACATCGCTTTTAAGGGTGGGAAAAATATATTTCATTTAATGAGTATAAGAAACTTTGGAAATTAATATCGCAGGACTAAAACGATTATTAAAAATTTATTGGCGACATAATGTGTCTAGGATCGACAGTTTAACCGAGTCAGAGGACGATTTATGTCATGTGTGGAACCTTATCAAATCGCGAGGATCGCAAGATAAAAACGGATCAGACGGCGGACTTGACAAGGGGACGTGTGTTATTAAATTTAATTCACGGTTAAATTAATTAAATTTAACATTGTTGGGAAGGTGGGCTAATTAAAATAATATTGGCGTGGCTTGTATAGAAACCTTGCGGGTAGTTAGTAATTTATTTGTGGTGATTAATAACCTGCATAATTAAAATATTCTATTGTTATGGTCGATATATATAACACTATTGTCTGGGTTCAGGGACCCTAATTGAGAAGAGTAGCAGGTTTTCATGCTCGGGGCTTTGGCTCTGATACATGCGTTGACTAATCTTTTTCAGGAATATTTCGAGTAGCTGCCTAGAGTTTATTGGAGACATTTTTGGAGGTGCAGCTATAGACCTATTTTTTTTATTGTTTTAGTAGTTAGACTCTTTCCTGTTCCATCATTTTATTATGAGTCTATTTTTGAGGTTATTGGGCCTTTCGGTTCCAAAGTTGTTTTAAGATTTTAGTTGGATTTGATTTATTTAATTATTGAGATATTCAGAGATCGCATGTGATGAATTTTGATCGCACTTTGGGGTTTTATCAGTTGGATGTCATTCATATCTGGGTTTGATTAAAATAATTTATATTTTGGATTTAAATTTTTATGTCTCATATTTGTCATATGTTAAGGATGATATTTTATTTACTCGCACCCGACTTAGTTTTAGTGGCGACCGATGCCAGAATTTAGCGGGGCGTGACACGGCACATTCGTCGAATTTTGATTTTTTCAGGGTCGAACAGGATCAACCTCGTTCAAATGACGATAATCCCTCATTTGATGTCCCTTTCTCGTGTCCTTCTGATGGCATGATACTTTTATAATTTCAATGGGTCACTTGAAGCTCATTTCTAATGATTGAATATCTCCTTTGCACTACACAAGAATCTCATTTTTATGATACCAAACTCGCTCAAAGAAATATGTTTCTAAGTTTTACACATTAGGCCAACAATATCCTTAAGTCATAAAAAAGTAACCAACCAAACCGAATGAAAGGATAGAAGCTCTTTAAACAATGATCCTATTTATTCAAATTCTCATGATTAAGAGTTACAAGAAAAGAGATACAACATTGGGTTGGGGGTATTACAATGTTTCCTCCATAGGGGATTTGATCCCAGAAATCAAAACAAGTGACCAAGGGAAGGGTTTCGGATGTTTCTCTCGCATCTCTGACTCAAGATCCTAAGTAGAACCTTTAACGCCTTGAAATTCATAAAGGACTATTACAAATGGAATTAGTTTATTGTGGAGTACCCTCTCTTCACGGTCTAACATGGATATGGGCCTAGTGGGTAACATGAAGTCCTCCTTAAACTCAATAAGGTTCCAATCGATAACATGGCGGGGATCGTTGAGGTATTTCTGCATCATGGATACATGGAACACATTGTGTACCTGAAATAGCTGTGGGGGAAATACTAAGCGATACGACGCATCTCCAATCCGCTCGAGGATCTCAAAGGGGCATATATCATTGGGCTAGCTTCCCCTTTTGCTCGAACCATTTTCTCCCGATTCTGGCTCTCACTTTTAATATCATGTGATCGCCCACCAAGAATTCTAAGCATGTTCAGCAGTTGTCGGCATAATTCTTTTGTTGGTTTTGTGCCGTCATTATTCTCTGGAGAATTATCCGTACCTTATCCATCATCTCCTGGTTCAAGTCCGAATTGGTGAGATGTTTCTCTCCCACTTCTGTCCAACAAACTAGTGAACGAAATGACCTCCCGTAGAGGGCCTCAATAGGGGCCATCTTGATACTCACCTGGTAGCTGTTTTTATAGGCAAACTCTTCCAGATTCAAGTTTTCTACCCAACTTCCCTAAAAGTCAAGTGCGTAAGCTCTCGGCATTTCCTTTAGGATTTGTATTGTCTGTTTAGACTTCTCATTGATCTTAGGGTGGAATGAGGTACTCATATTCAGTTCTATACCCAAATCCTCTTGAAACTTCTTTTAAAATCTGAAAATGAACCAGGCATCCCTATCTGATACGATTAAGAGAAGAATACCATGCAACCCGAGTTTTGGCAAATTAGCCACATTGTTTGTGATTTTGATTGGCAAAAAGTGGGCAGACTTGGTGATCCGATCCATTATGACCCATATTATTCCGTGACCATGCTCCGATCATGGTAAGGCTGTAATGAAATCCATCGTTATATATTCCCACTTCCACTCAGCCACAGGTAGTGGTTGTAACAGCCCTGCCTGTTTCTTATGTTCAACCTTTACTTATTGGCATGTGTAGCACTTGGTCACATACGTTGCCACATCTCTCTTTATGTCGAACCAACATAAATCTCTACATAGCTCCTTATATATCTTGGTGGCGCCAGGGTATATACTGAAACACGAGTGATGGGCTTCTGCCATCACCTCATCCTGTAGCTCCTCAATCATCAGGACAATCAACCTCCCTTTGTGTCATACCCCATCGTCTTTTTCCACGATGAGGCGTCGAAAACTTCCCATTTGATGATGGGTGAACTCAGGGTCACATGATTGTGCCTCTAGTACTCTTTTTTGGATGAGGGGCTGAGCCACCGCGCCCCAAAGATATGCTCTATCATAGCCCCGTTGCACATGCAGGTCAAACTTCTGCGGTTCCCCAAACATTTTTACTCGGTGGTATTTCATTATGGAAAGCATGAGACTAGATTTATGACTAAGAGAATTGGCCACCATATTAGCCTTTCTCAAATGGTACTCTAGTAAGAAGTCGTAATCTTCGATTAACTCCATCCACTTTTTCTGTCGAAGATTTATATCCTACTGTGTGAATATATATTGAAGGATCTTATGATTGGAAAATACCTCAAATTGTTCCCTGTATAAGTAGTACATCCACCTCTTTAATGCAAACACTACGACAACTAACTCCAGATCATAGGTGGGGTAGTTCCTTTTGTTCACATTCAACTGGAGGGATGCATAGGCTATTACCCGACCGTCTTACATCAATACACCCCAAGTTTCAAACTTGAAGCATCGCAGTACACTGTGTAGCCGTTTCCCTATTCTAGAAGGATAAGAATGGGTGCGAAGGTCAGTCTAACCTTCAACTCTTGAAATGCTAACTCGTAGTCATCGGACCACTCAAAATGTATATCATTTTGATTAAGAATTGTGAGAGGCATTACCACCCTTGAGAAGTCCTGTAAAACTTTGCGGTAGTACTTGGCCAAATCCAGGAAGTTGCGCACATTAGAGATTGTTTTTGTTTGACTCCATCCCAACACTGCTTCCACCTTTGATGGATCAACAGAAATACCCTCCTAGGAAACCACATGGCTAAGGAATCTGACCTTTTCCCTCCAAAACTCGCATTTGCTAAACTTGACATACAATTGGTTCTAATAGAGCACTTTCAAGGTCGCTCGGAGGTGCTTCTCATGATCTACATCAGACGTAGAGTATACCGAGATTTCATCTACAAAAAAATCAATTAACTGATCTAAATAGGGGCAATATCTACAGTACATTAGTGTGACACCCCGCCTAATTAAATACCGGGCGATCACTCTTTATTAAATTAAATCAAGGTAAACAGTTGGTTTATTCTCAGCATCACTGTCGATAAAATACATTTTCCAATTTAACACCCTAAATAATTAAGCTAAGTGTCAAAACCATTTTCATAAATACTTTCCAAATTTTATTTAAAGAAAAACATTTGTTTTATTAACAACATTATACAATTAAGAATCACACCACAATAAACCTGGAACACAAAGTCCAATAAATATAATACATTCGTCAATCGAATGTCCACATATGAAGACTAAAGTCACCAAATCCATATTTTCAAGCTCCAATCGTCCCAGAATTCTACTACTAACATTATAACAATATACCAGATGATTCTAACGTAAGGCATGTACATATTCATCATTTAAACACGAATTTCAGCAACCTATATCAGCCAACTAGGTTAGTCTTTTAGGGTTAGAATATCCAGAAATCAATTGACGGCCATTGGAGAAGAGAGGAGAGAGCTCCAAGGCAATTCACGGCCAAAAAGTCACCGGTTTGCACCGCCGCCACCACCACCGCGTAGATCGCGAGACGAGGAACGCAGCCATACCAAAATCAGCCGTGAATCAGAATACCAAAAATCCTAGGCAAGTGTTTAACTTGCTATTTTCGTTGGTGCGGGTGATTAGGCCTTTATTAAATTAAAACAGTTTTCTCAAATGGTTCATTCTTAGCATCACTGTTGAAAACTTTTTAATTACTAATCCCCTAAGTAAAATTAGACCGGTGTTTAATTAGGTCGGGTGTCACAATTAGATCCATAAATGTTAATGGGGCGTTCGTTAACCTAATGGGCATCACCAAAAACTCATAGTGTCCGTATTATGTTCAGAACGCCATCTTAGGAATATCTTCCTCTCTGACACACAGCCGTGGTACCCGGATCAGAGATAAATCTTTGAGAACATGCCTTCCCTATGCAACTGATCGAATAAGTCATTGATACGGGGCATAGGGTACATATTCTTCATGATCACCCTATTTAGCTATCGATAATAGATGCAAAGTCACACAAAGTTATCCTTTTTCTTTACGAATAGGACCGAGGCTCCCCATGGAGAAACACTGGGACGTATGAAGCCTTTACGAGTTAGTTTCCCCAACTGGGTCTGCAGTTCCCGAAATTCTACAGAGGCCATCCTATGTGGTGGGATATAGATGAGTGACCCACCCTGATGTACCTCTATCGTAAAGTCCACCTCTTATCGTGACAGCAACCCGAGGAGATCGCCTAGAAATACGTCAGGAAACTCCCAAACCACGGGATAATCTAGAATCATACCCTCTAGCTCATCTTGAGCCACCATACTACTCAGCCAACCGAAATACTTCTTTTGATCACGAATTTTGGAGAATTTATAGGGATACTAGACACCCTGCTCACTACTGAAACGATGGCGGGACCCATTCGAAAGCAATACTAGGATATTATGTCGATGGCATTAGATAGTGGTCTTAAAACATGATAGTTAATACATACCTAGGATCACCTCGAACCCATCTACGTGCATAAGGATCAAGTCGTATTCTAGGATGAAGTCTCCATCCATAATCACACACTTATGGCAAACCCTAATGAAGATGGGGGGATGAAACTGATTTACTACCAAACCCAAATTAAAGGCTAAGGAACTAGATATGAAAGAGTGCAATATGACAGAGTCGAAAAATGCCTTTACCCAAGTGCTATATAAGAGAATCATACCTTCCATTACTATAGGGTCACTAGGAGGTGCAGTCTTCTGGAAATTGCCATGGGCCCTCCTCGGATTAAATCAGATGGTCTGACTGCTGGGTGCTTAGCCCTTTCCACGGCTACCCTATCCCTAACTTGGATGTGATGCACCCACACTATGCATATCTGCCTTCTGGTACCTAGAAGAAAACTATTGATACTGTTGCTGAGTGGGTCCCATGTAACTAGACCTCCAGCTCGACACGAAGTTAACGGTGTGTTGGTTGCCCTACTGACTGTCCGAAAAATGTTGGGGGCATTCCCTATTCATGTGCATTGGAAGTCCACAACTAAAGAAGGTCCTCTTTCTGGATGTGATAGAGTTATGAGAATTAATACACTGTGCATAGGAGAAGCCAACCCCATAGCGATTTTAAGCTATATGAAGAATCCTTGAGCCTTGCTTCGAGACTCCTTATAACCACCCTAGTAGGATCCACTAGGTTCCCTCTTCTTCTCACGGATAGAATTTCTATCCTCAACATCAATATCTAACCTAATTTCCTTCTTTACAGCTATTCTGAAATTGGGAAGATCCATACCTGCCAGAATTCGTCGAATGCCCAGGTTAAGGCCATTAATTAAGAGCATTGTCTTCTCATCTTCATCCATCTGAATGGAGTCCATGTACTTACATAGGCTTTTGAATTTTACCAGATACTCATTCACTAAATTCTTAACCTAAATAAATAGTAGAAATTAATCTTTCTTGGCATCTTTAAAAGCTTACGGGAAGTTTCGATCAAGGAAGGAAACTCAAAAGTTGTCCCAATCAATGGTCTCAGCAGTGCTGGAAGAATAGGTGCTCCACCAGAATTGTGCCTTCTCAATTAGCTGAAATATTGCAATCTTGACCTTGTGCCCAACTGGCACATTTAGGATTTCAATTACCCTCGTGACCTCATCGATCCAAGCTTAGGCTGCTTTAGGGCCCGACACCCCATTGAAGATGGGCAGGTTTAGTCTTCTTAATTTCCTAAGGTTCTATGCGAGAGTAGTTCTCTCGATGGTTCCTCTATGATTGGCCTGCAGTTGAGAGAGAGGGAGTTAGCAAGCTATCATATGGCTTGCTCCATACGCTGGAGCTCGTTGGAGCCAGAACCACTAGCGACATCATGTCATGGAGGCATCTACGCAAAAAAGGTGAGTTTAATACACAATGGTACGTTTGAAATGATCACTACACCAAAAGGCTAAATCGTCACCTTTGAGCCATCTATCCGTGTCACGGTCATTGATCGTGATAAAAAACATGCGTTTTTAATCACGATCATTGACCGTGAAAAGTCTGTGATAAGGGTTTGTCACGATTAATGACCGTTACAAGTCCGCGACAAGTATAATTTTGTCACGAACTTGTTACAATCAATGACCGTGACAATTTTAAAGAGTTGTCACGGTCAAAGACCTTGACAGGTCCGTGGCAAGTCTTATAGTTAAAACCCTTGGCGCATTTTTTTCCACCATTTCCTTTCCCTTCATATTCTCTCTTTAATGACGGTTCTCTCTCTACATTTAGGTCATTTTTTTCTCTTTCTCTCTTCCTTTATGTATGTGAGCGTTTGTGTATATGCGTGTGTGTGTGTAGTGGTGGGGCAAGGGAAATTTTGTGTGTATGTGTATGCGCGCGTGTGTGTGTAATGGTGGGGGGGAGGTGTTTGGCAGAGGTGGGGTAGGGAGAGTGGGGGGGGGAGAGGTGGGTGTAGGTGTGTGTGTGTGTGTGTGTGTATAGGTGTATAGGTGTATGGGGGTGGGGGCAGGGGTAGGGTGTGTGGGGGTGGTGTTAGTTGGGTATTTTAGGACTTTAAATTAATTGGACATTATAAATATTGATTGGATATTTTTAGTTTATGGCTTGCAATTCATTGGTATTATTATTTTTTAATGTTGATTGGGTGGTGTTAGTTGGGATTGAAATTAATAGGTATTGTATAAATTTCGTGAATCTTGTTGTTTGGAGAATGAAATTAATTTGACATTATAAATATTGTTTGTGTATTGTTATTGATGTTTGAAATTAGTTAGAAATTATTAATGTTGATTGGGTGTTATTATTTAGGGCTTGAAGCTAATTAGATTTTTATATATGTCATGAGGGACTTTAGTGTCTAAACAATATTTAGGGGGGGCCAATGGGGGTAGGGCACGTGTGTATGTGTATAGGTGTGGGGGTGGGGGAGGTAGTTAGGTGTGTGTGTGTGTGTGTGTGTGTGTGTTTTACGAGAGTAATGTCCATGTGTGTGTGTATCACTGTTCTAAAAAACCCGCCTAGGCACGCCTAGGCTTAAGACTTGGGCGAAACGCCTCGCTTTAAGTTTTTTACGCCTTATGCTTAGTAAAACTCTTAAGGGGCATTTTATTCTAAAAACAACAATACTTTAGTGAAACGATATCGCCTTTTAAAGAATTTTTTAACTAACCGGACCATTATCTCATCCAAAATAATCAAATAGTATTTTAATTTTCATATATTCAGACATATCTTTATGATATGTACAATTTTAGTATTTTAATAGCCTTGTTATGGTGTAAAAATATTAAAATATATTAATAAGGCCTAAATGCCTTTTCACGCCTTTTTACGCTTAAACCCGCCTAGGCTTCTAAGGCTTGAGGCTTGACCTCCACGCCTCGATCGCGCCCCGCATTTTTTAGAACCTTGGTGTGTATATATATTTTTCAATTATATAAATCACACAGTTTTGTTGATATTGAATTGCATTAATGGTATTGATATTGATATTGCATTGAATTGTGATAAGCACCCAAAAGTGTATATTTTATACCCCGAATAGATGCATTTTAGTCGCTCGTTTTTAATAAAAATGACCTTATGTTCGTATTTTATTATTTTTCAGGTCAATACGTAGTTGCGGTACCAATAATGCTAAATTAGTACAATTGCGACTCAATAGCGGTCAAAAGCTTGCAACGAAGAAATCAAGGAGATCGCGAAGTCTGGAGTCCAATTTGAGCTTGCCCCGATGTGATGCGATGTTCTGAAACAGTCCTGTAACCTAAACCTAAGCCTACACCGAGCCCAGACCATTTCCCGAGCCCCGTGTGTGTTGAGTTTGTAGCTTTATTATTTTTCTAGATTTTTATTTTTAGTCATTTTATTTTTAGAATTTATTTAGAAATTTCGAGTATTTATTTTCTATTTTTCTATTTCTTTATTTTGATTTTGATTTTTATTAGTTTTTAATTTTTAATTTTTATTTTATTTTATCATTTTTCTTAGGATTAGTTTTTAGGAATTTATTTTATTTAGTTTTTAGTTTTAATTAATTAGTTAGGATTTTTAGTTTTTTTTAGTTTTTATAGAGTTTTATTTATGTATTATTATTTCTTTTTAATTTCTTTTTAGTCTCTTAGTAATAAATTAGAGTTTTTCTAGATTTTTATTTTTTATTTTATTTCTAGTTTTAATTTTTTTAGTGTGTCATTTTTTTAGGGGTACAAATTAAACACACACATTAAACACTAACACACACAAATCCCAAACACACCCTCACCCTCACACACTATCCTACACCCTCACCCACCTAACTACTCCCACTTCATCTTCCTCACCACAACTCTCTCTCTCTCTCTCTCTCCTACCACCATAACCATATACCTCCAAAACCCAACCTCTCTCCATAACCAAAACCCAAATAAACTAACTACCCCTTATACCTGCTACCTCACCCCCTTGAAAATCCAAAACTGAACTTGTCACGAGACCCACTTCGGCCAAAAACCCAAATTCGACCTCTACCCCTATCCTAACCAAACCGGAGCCCCGCCATAAACCGCGGACCTGTTCGAAACCTGAACCCGAGTTCGTTCAACCCGGACCTGTTCGAAACCTAGTATACCAGCGGGCCAGCTGCGTCAGCCCTTCAACGCGGGGTGGCCCGATCCGAAACTCGTTCCAGCCCCAAAACCGAGACTCGCTCCCAAATCCCATCAAAATCCCAACAAATTCGAAGCTTCCTCCATTTCAAATCCACAACAAATCTTGACTTGTAGAATCCAAATCCCACAAAAATCTCTCAAGGAAAAGCAATACGTGAAATATTTTACACACTGGAACTACGTAGGATTTGTTCTCATGGCTATATGAGTATGTAGGTGCAATACAGAGTCCTTATCGTAAGCACAAGTCTGGACAATATGTCTCTTCACATATTTTCCCCACAAAGATGCAATTATCTATTATCCCTTATACATTATCTCATATATCCTCGGTGAGATATCAAATTATCTCAAAGTTGTGATCTCTCGTGCACCCCTATACAAATGTGCAAACACGTACACATATTATCACAATCGAACTATGTAGGAATTTATCCCAAGTCTTATTGGGTATGTAGGCGTAATACTGGGTCTTTCTCGTGAGAACGACCCTCAACAACATATCTCTTAATACGTTGTCACAACAAAGATACACCCATCTTTCACATTGCGTTTTTATATCTCGTAAAACCTCAAAAAAGATGACAAACTATCTCAAAGTCGAGCTCTCTCACAAACTTACATACATACTAAACGACCACCCGTTACACAAGCAAGGAATCATACACAAGTGCCCTTGTGTACCAGCACCGAGAGAAGTGATGACGTTATGCCTCTCACTGATACCATTTTCCTACCTAAGAACCTATCTAAGTTTAAGGGATTATCAACCTAAGGTCTCTAAACCGCGGACCTCCATTTGATGCTCGGTTGCACATTCTTTTTCATATTTTAGTCATTTTATAATTTTTAGCATTTGTTAGTTAATTTTTCCCTTGAAATTATTTTTAAAATAAAAAAAATATATAAAAAAAAAGATTTTCATAAAAAATTGAGATTGCACGTTTTCACATTAATTGTTTCACCTTGAAAGTTGGATTGATACCCGTACTTACCGCAATACGAGTTATTTTTAGACAACTCTCAAGGGAATTTTGAGAGTGGCTTTTGAAGACAACGACCGTACCCAAAAAGCTATTTATCAAATTGAATTGAATTAAATTGAGTTGGACAAGTTGGATTAATTGCACACGTAGATATTTAAATTAAATTGTATTAACAACTACTTCATATAAATGGAAGGGTACTGTGCGCGCACCGGGGGAGGCATTGTTTGGATTTCACTTCGGTTAGACATTCCACGCACGAAGTTTAGTGATGGTAAGGAGTGGCAACTCAAACCTTTAATATAATTAACATGCTTTTAATGTAGTATCGTATTTCATGAGAAGTCACATAGTGTTACCATCCCTTAGCTCATTATGAAATGGACTAAAACATTCTATAGTTTTTATGCGTACTTAAATTAAATGAAACATGCTTTAAATTACATAATTAAATGAAAACTCTCGAATTGTGATAAGACATAATTAAATGAAACATACTTTAAATTACTTAAAGTGTGCATAAATACTAGCCTTCTAGTTCTTATGCGTACACATTCAATAGACCTTAGACCCGTTCGAGAGTCATTACCCCTGTAATGAGATCTCTTGAATTGTCCTGTTTGGACAATTTGGGACTACATATTTTCTGTATAATAATATTCTTAGTGGCTTAAACTTGTTACTTTTGGGAGAAGTTCTGCAGTCGTATCTTAATGTTCTTTGGGCACATACTAGATGATGTGATGTTAAGTGTTATATCAATTGATAAATTGAAATAACACTCTCACTTGCAAATCTATGTCATGTACTTGGAGAACTATGGGGATATGTTGTCGAATTTTCCTTAAATTGGAATAATGTGCTTGAGTTGTTAAGTATTTTATGAAATATGCGGTCTTGAATGGGATAATATCACTCACCCTTTAGAGGATATGGAGGAAATAGAAATTAATATTATAAATTGAATTTCAAATTAAAATTGAATTTGAATGCACGAATAAATTTACGCATAGAAACTAGCCTTCTAGTTGTTATGCGTACGCATTCAATAGGTGATTATTTATAGTAATGGGAACTAAATATTCGCACTTTTGTTTATGCTAATCTATAATTATACGATTTTTACCCATAATAGGTGATTGTTTGTAGTAGCTGTAATGGGATATCCTAAATACAAAGAGTGGATGGGTGAGACAAATAGATTAAGGGATGTGTTTCACAGAGGTGGTAATGAATTTATGAAATACGCGAAGAGATATCATAATGATAAAGAGTTTCCGTATCCGTGTGCTAGGTATGATAATAATGGTAAGGTGTTTCAGTGGAAAACAGTTGAACTACATTTATTAAGATGGGGTATGAAAAATAGTTATCGAATTTGGTTTTTTCATAGGGAACCAAAAGTTCATTTTGTCCCGGAGCAACCTTCACATTAACCTTCAACAAGTAGGATATATGTACAAGGGGAGGGTGACAATGTAGATCATAATATGCTAGAGGATTTAGTTGATGACGCGTATGGATTTCATGAAGTGGAAGAGAATGAGGTCACTGACGATGTAGAAGGTTTATGTGCTCATGAAGATATCGGGATAAACCTTGACGATCACTACCAAAGTTTAAAATTTAAGGCGAGCCAACCATTATACTCTGGCTGTGAGAAAGATCAAATAACTTTACATGCCATGGTTGGTTTGCATAGTTTGAATACCCAATATGGTTTGTCTGGCAATAGTGTGACAATAATTTTGAATTAGGTGAAGGACTTGCTACCTAAGCAGAATACGCTTCCAAACAGCTATCCTACTATGAAAAATAGCTTGAAAGATTTGATAACGAAGTATAAATCAATTAATGTTTTTGTGTATGACTGCATACTATACCGGAAGGAGCATGAAAATCTCGATCGGTGTTCGGTATGCTATGAACCAAGATATGACCAATCTATTGGCAAGGAAGGCACAAGCTCAAAAGTGCCTCAAAAAGCGTAGAAATATTTTCCCGTTGGGCCTAGATTAAAGCAATTTTTCAACAGCACCATGGATAGCGGAGGCAATGACTTGACATGATAGGGCAGAAGGAGGGGAAAATCTCATGCGCCATCCTATTGATTCTACAACTTGCAAGAGGATGAGTTTTGAGTATTCCGATTTTCTCAAGAATAGCATAACATTAATTTGGAAATATCAACTAATGGTTTCAATCCATTTGAAAATCTAACCATTAATCAGAGTGTGTACCCAGTGATCCTAGCCCCACTCAACCTCCCTCCTTCACTGTGTATGAAACCTGAATTTTCGATGTTGTCTTTTTTTATACCTGGGCCAAAGGAACCAAGTGAAGACATCGATGTCTAATTGTCTCCTTTGGTAGAAGAATTAAATGAGTTGTGGGAAGAGGGTGTGCAATCATTTGATTCTTTTAGAAAATAAGAGTTTACACTAAGTTGATGTGGGCAATTCATGATTTTTCAGCTTTTGGGACATTTTCCAGTTGTCTAGTATATGTTTATTTGGGGTGTCTTATTTATGGAGAGGATACTGAATCTCTTTGTCTCCCCGCTAGCTCAAAAAATGTACACCATTACCATAGGAGGTTTTTACCCCCCGCTCATAGTTTTAGATTTGAGAAAGTTTCCAATTTTTCACTAGGCAGGGTTGAACATCGGCTATGACCGAGAAAACTTTCAGGCTCAGAAATTGAAAGTAAATCTTCTAATTGTGGCCCTAATATGCCAGGTAAGAATCCTAAATTTAATAATGCCAAGAATAAGAAGACTCCAAGTGGGAATGAAACTGAGACAAGAAATGCATGGTCTAGGAGGTTAATTTTATTTGACTTGCCTTATTAGAAGAATAACCCGGTGCGCCATGTACTGGATGTGATGCACACAGAGAAGAATGTCACTGAACATATTGTGGGAACATACCTTGGGGGGAGTCATTCGAAGGATGGATAAAATGAACAAAAAGACCTTAAAGAGTTGAAACTTGAGCCAAAACTATTATTGAAAGAAGATAGTAGCACTACACCAAAACAGGTGATTTGTAAGTGTTTTAAACACTTACAAATTCCATTTGCAAGTGTTTAAAACACTTACAAATCAGCGCGTTGCAAAAAAATTATAAGTGTTCAAAACCGTTGCAAATGTCATTTGTAAGTGTTCATTGGGAACACATATCCGTTTCGAATAACCGTTACAAAAAACTTTGTTAGTGTTCTGAACACTTGCATATTAAACCTTTGCAAGTGTTTTCAACACTTACAAAATTTTCATTTGCAAGTGTTTAAAACACTTGCAAAATTCAGCAACCTTTTTAAATTTACAACGGTTATAAACACTTGCAAAAGAAAATATACATATTTTTTTGTAACGGTTCCAAACACTTACAAATATTAATATGTAAGGAAAACAATGTTCATTTTGTAAGTGTTATGAACACTTACATAAATTAAAATATTAAAAAAAAAATTATCCACCAACCTCACATATAACAAACAATAAAAACAGAACAATTATATCCAAACACTTTCGTACAATACTTCATGATATGGTCGACATAAATAAACACTCTCATCAAGAAGGGAAGCAAGAACATCAAAGGTATATATTGAGTATTCTCATTAACAAATGGCATACATCTAGTTATTGTATCCAAATACACATGTGCCACAACCCTATTAGTATGGCAAGGAAATTATGTCGATAAGAGCATTGTCACTCCCAGTACTCACCGCCTCGTCGCTAAATGACTCTCCAATTGCATAAAAAATGAAATCGAAGATTCTACCACTTCAACATTCCTATTGGCAGAAGATGGAATGACACTACCAATGAAAGTCTATTAAAAACCCGAGTAACATCATGAAAGTCAAATTTAGCAATAGTTTTATGGAATTGTGGACAAACAAATAAGTGATTCTTAAAAGGCAAGCACACGGATCCAAGAAAAAACATTAAAACTAAGGGGGGGGGGGGGGGGTAACCCAATAAGGGTTGTAACATTTACACATACTTGACAGTTACAACTATTATATATACGACCTCTACCATAAATTTTGTAGTTTACAAGTAATATAGTATATGGATGTAGACTATCATAAGTAATAAAAAATTTCATCTATTCAGAGTTGAGTTCTTACATCACTAACCAGCTAAAATCAACTCACTGACTTCAAAGGACCCAAAATAAATATTCATATTTTGTTAAAGTAAGGGCCTGCCATCGACCCCTACCCATAACACAACACAACAATATTTATTGGTATTTTAGTAGGCATGAGAATTAGCCCTTCCTGCCCATAAAAAGTGGTACCAACTTTATACTCGAGTGATGTTAGCGAAAGAAACTTCCACGTTGAAGTCTTCTAGCTGACTTTAGTCATTAGAATCAGCCTCATGTAGTCGTCCGTAGTTGTTGGAATGTGTTGGATTCTTTTTCAAGAGATTGAGTGGACCCTTTGATTCAGTTCCCGCTTTAAAGGGCCAAATGGCTCCCCCTTCCTCATGGCGGCTCAGGGATCTGATTTGTTCTTCAGAAGCCTTTATAATCAATCCTTCTCTCTGTTTTCCAAACACCCTTTGATCCTATCCCTCTTAATCTAATGTTTTAAACACCCTCACAAATTAGCACATTCAAAACACTACAAAATTAAACACACACTATCCTCTATAGCAAAATGACAATGGAACTTACATCGAAAGTGGCTTCAAGTATCTCGGGACTGAATGCAATAAGACTCTGAGTCCTCTCCTCCCGCTCCATAAAATGACTGCAACACCAAAATTTAACAGTTGCAACATGTAGATTTTTGTATAGAAGTATCAATCACCATAAAATTTACCTCGGAACGACCAGGAATTGAGATGGTTCCAAGTAGCTTGGCTAACATGAGTTTCTTGTTATTATCTCTGTTAGTGAAATAAACAATAATGCCAGCAGGGACCCTCATTATATCCCCACGTTGAAGATTGAAGTTCTCCCTCCGGTCCTTGAGCACCAAACTGATGCTTCCCTTTCCTACAAATATTTTATCACATTACGTATAATTATCCTTTATAAATGTTGATTTCGAAACTAGTTAATCAAAGAATAGAAATTGATAGAAAAGTAGTACCTTGAGCAACGTAGAAGATGCCATTTGTATCACAGTGGTGTGGAGTAATGAAGGTTTGAGGATCAGCTTCAAGAATGTCCACATGATAGTTCTCAATTCCTTTGAGAAGCTTTGATCTCTGGGTGAACCTCTGGAGGACTCTAAACCTCCCATGTTGGGTGCCAACTCTGGTACTGAAGTGTTGATCCTGAAACAAAAACGTATTAAATGAGTTGAGTCCCTGTTCTTCTATGTTTAAAATAATCAGCATGCATTTAATTTGATAATTTATGTGTGAATTTGTGAATTTCTCACTCTCATTACGTTCAAAATACATATAAAGGATATTAAATAACATAAAAGGACCACCATATGTGCCAGCACATCATACAGTAAGAACCTTTATACCTTCTACTACTTCATAAGATGATGAACTGTTTGCGAAAACTAGTCAAACCAATTTTTAAGATCCCCGACACTTCCTTCAAATATTGAGTGCCGACATTCACATATGACAGGATTTGACGTGTCAACGACCCACTGACAGACGTGGCCCCACAAGGACTTTTTGTATAGCTTTTCATTCTGAAGAGAGTGTTGATTTTACATTGGACAAATGATACCGGAGTGAATCTAATTTTACATTACATTGTTGTAAAGATGAAAGACTGCAGCCTGTGGGTGGGTCCAGTGCCATCTTCACTTTTCTTAGTGCATAGTAACCACAATTTCAGATTAAAATCTAGTAACGTCACTATGAAAAATATTTATAGATATGATTAATTTATAATTAGAAACACACAAAAGTACCTTGCTGTTTAATTTTGCCAAATGTCTTTTTACATTTTAGTGCAGCTCCTTCACTGACTAATTCTGAAGATCTTTTCCTCAAGAGTTCTTCCTCTGATTGTAATAAAACTTGTTGCAACCTATAGCGTGCATAATTCATAAGATCCAAACACAAATCCGATTAAGAAAGAAGACTTGGAGACTATGGTAAATAAAAAATAGGCTTCTATAAAGTACCTTCGACTCAACTTATTAACACCTCACCCATTTTATATAATAAATTTTCATTATGAAATTATACATGGGACATAATGATAAAAAGTGGAATAGCAGAGTAGTTTATATCACCTGAAAGAAATAGAAAAAAAAGTAAAATCAGATTAAAATGTTACCCAAAAGCATTTCGCAGCAGTTCACATTCATTTTCTAAGAAGATGGAAGCTTCCACACAGCCCCTATTTCAACAATTAGAAGTTGAAAGTTGTGAATTATGATGAAAAAATGGGAGCTTCCACACAGCCCCTATTAAGCGAATTGAGTACCTTCTGAGCGTCAAGCGGAGAGAAAATGAGACAGCCCGTGAGTACATTACCTATTTCAACAATTAGAAGTTGAAAGTTGTGAATTATGATGAAAAAATAAATATTACAACTATGATGAGCACACTACAACTTGGATAGTTGTATTGAATATTTGCAAAAGAATCATTATACAATCAAAGTGAAAGAACCATGTTGTTTCCAAATGCGCTTTCTTTCAAATCTTTCCTATAAAAAGAATTATCAATTAGTATACTTAGTAAAACATAGTTGGAACAAAGCTTTACTTGAAATAAATAAATTAGTTTAGAGGTATCTAGTGCTTACACTAAGTCATTCAAAAGCCAATTTCTTATCCCCATTGCTGAGTTGCTTCAATATTGGCACAAGAATCTTTAGCACCAGCATTTGAATCCACTGTCCATGTCTTTGATACCACTAGCCGCCTGTGTTGAAAAGATATTAATAAGCTTCCTTATTGCATTGGACATGCAGAGAAATATGGATATAATAACTGAAGTATGAGATGGAAGGTATAAAAACCTCTTCCCTTTAGACTAAATATGGATATAATATTTTTTTTGAAATGTAGTTGAGATGTCATTTTAAGAATTTGTCTGACCATATTCTTTAAGAGATTTGGCAGATCCAAATCCCTTTAGACTGCCTTCAAAACTAGATTTGGCAAACCCAAATCGTTAATTTAACTGCTAATTTCCACTTGGGTGAAAAATCACAAATTAGACTCTCATATATATATATATATATATGTGTGTGTGTGTGTGTGTGTATGTGTGAGTGTGTGTGTGTGTGCGTTTCACCTTTTATAATATTAAACTTATTAATATGTATATATAACTAGGAGAAGATGATTATAGCTTCTCCTGCTTAAACATAATCAACAATGACACACTAGCGTTGGCTACATACGCTTAAAAGTGAAATGCTTGAGAAATAAAAAGGCTCTTGAACATGACTAAGTAGATACAAAATTTAAAATTTCAAAAGTAGAAGCTAAACGAAACAGTATATACAATTTCATAAAAAAAAACATATTGCATTTCAACTTTCAGCTGATCATGAACTCTATAAATATGACTCAATTAAGAAAGAATACGTGAAAATGGAAAACCACAAGAATTGCCATAAGCCATTGATTTCGTTTCCCCTGCATATATGTCCTCAGTAGATTCATAATATTCAAAGCAAAAATTTTTGCACTTACGACATTAGACACCCAGTCATCATCGGGGAACAATATAAGGTTTCCCAACAAAGAATTTGAACCATACCTCTCAAGAAGCTTGAAATGTCAATTGCCATGTTTCAATATTAGGGCACATGCAAATTAATTTCTTCAATCCTGCCAGTTATGCACACATCATAAGATCGAAAGATCAAATCGAAACTGTTATTAACGATTAGACATACGCACAAATTAAACATACGATCGAATCGAAACTGTTATTAGACGAAATCCCAGATTTGGAATAACAGAATAAGACATACGCACCAAATCGAAAGATCGAATCGAAATTAGAGAAATCTAAACCATCTTTATTGTCTCTCAAATATGAATATGAGAGAGAATTCAAATTTCCTTTTAAATCTAAACCATCTTCATTGTTTCTCGAATTTCTCTAATTTCTTCTTGGATCATTTAACAGAATATATGTATCTGTCACCTTCATTATCTCTCAAGATCTTCTAAACCATCTTCTTGTTCATACGATTGAGTTATTTTAGATTCCTTACTAATACTAAGCATCCTCCTAAACGAATTCAACCTCGAACTTAACCTACACTCGGTCTAACTTTATATATATATATATATATATATATATATATATATATATAGAGAGAGAGAGAGAGAGAGAGAGCGTTATACCTGTTTGCAATTGAGCCCTATTTGTGGTTTATCTGCAGATTGAAAAAAAAATTATAACCAGAGATTGAGCCCTAGGTTTACGATTGAATAAAAAGCGTAAAATGGAAAAACACATAAACATCTAGACATAACAAGATCGTAAGATTGAGTAACATGTAAAAAGAAATGGTTGTTTGATTGAATAAGAAGCGTTATACTTGGTTGTCTAGACATCACGCATACCATACCATAGAATCCCTAAATCTCACATCAAAACAAGAATACGTACCATAGAATCCATACCAGAGAATCCATAAATTGAACGTTCTGCGATTTTGGGGTCTTGGATTTTGGTTTGCAACGAAGATATTGGTGAAATTTTGTGAATGAGGAAGGAAATTTTTTAGGAGGGAAATAACGAGGTGGTAAATTCTCTCTTTAATATTTTTGGGAGGCTTTTTAACGCTTTTAGGTTTTGGCACTAATGAAATGACAAATTTTGCAAGGGTTTTGAACACTTACAATGTTTGTAAGTGTCTGAAACCGTTGTAATTTTTGTAAGTGTTATAAACACTCACAGATTAAATAATCTATTACTTATAAAATTGCCATTATGGTGTAGTGTATGGGAAGGACCCTAATTCTCCCTAATGCGTTTACTTTGACGAGTGAGGAAATGAAGGTGCTTTTAGACACAATATATAATTTGAAGGTTTTATCTAATTTTTCATCCAACTTGCAAAGGATTGTGAATTATGCTACTGATGATTTACATAACTGTAAGTCCCACGATTGGCATGTGATCATGCAATTGGTTCCTCTATTGTTTAAGCACTGTTTCTCCAAGAACAAGGATTTACGGAGGGATATTATGCAAATTAGTATTTTCTTCTCACTTCTATGAGAGAAGGTTGTCAATCAAGATCACATAATGGCCGCAAAATTGGTGGTGAACGAAGCGATTTATGTCTTGGAGAAGTACTTTCCCCCATCTTTCTTTGACATAAGTTTTCACATGTTGGTACACCTATGCGACGAGGCACTTCTTTGTGACCCAATTAGATATCGATGGATGTATCCGTTTGAAAGATTGCTGAAAGTTTTCAAAGATTACGTCAAGAACACACGATACATTGAAGGATCAATTGCAGAGGAATACATCACCATAAAGTCATCAATTTACACTCCGGAATATATGCCTGACTCAACCAGCGTGGATGACATTGATGAGTTCGTCGATGAGGGTGGGCATGTGATGGGCAAACGAGTGAAATTAATGAGTTTGCAACATGAACAAGTAGCTCATTATCTATTTTACACACATGAAGATGTCGAAGAATGGAAAGAGTAAGTTTAATTATTTTAATTTTTACATTATTTTAATTTTTAAATTATTATAACTTTTACATGATTAATTTTGTAATACGTTCGTCATGATCCATACAGAAAATATGAAGCATGTGAGAGCAATAAAAGACGAAAAACAATGGCACAATCATACAATGAATTTAGGTTGTGGTTGTCCCATGAGGTAATTATAATAAAAATGGTTGTTATTAACTGTCACATTACAAGAAAGATTTACAACTAACCTAATTAATTTATCTATATTCTCCGCTCTTAAAGACAGGTGATGCGACATTAAGGCTTGTTGGTCTAGCCACTGGACCCTTGTTCATGGCACAAGAGTACAAAAAATATCGATTGAATGGTTACGTATTCGGTTCAAGGGTGTACGAGGAAAATACAAATGTATATAACTCGAGCATTTCATATAAGACTATTACTTTCTTTCAAGCGAACGGAAAGGATAAAAATCTTGGTGGAGCTAAAATGACTTACTAAGGTGTAATTCGAGATGAATTGGACTATCTAAACTTCAAAGAGGTTTTATTTTATTGTGATTGGGTAAGAGTTGAGGATAAAAATTCTTGTAAAGTTGATCCTGGCACCAATTTGATCATAGTTGACTTATCCAAATTGAAGAGCAATGAACACGTGAGCGATGAGCCATTTGTTTGCGATTTTCAAAAGGTCAACCAAGTGTTTTACTCGGAGTATATCAACAACAAGCTATGGTCAATCGTCCTACATGCGCCAAAGCGTCTAAATAGTAGCGTGGATGACTTGGCTGCACCTACCAAATATCAATACATTTTTTATGATAATTCGAATTTGAAACAATTTTTAGATTTGTAATAAGTATTCAATTTTTTTGTAATGACCAGTGGCTATATTATTCTAGTGCTTTATTATTATCGAACGACAATTTAATGTTTTTTATTCATTTGTACTTGATCATTTTAATTAGGATTTTAATCAATTTAAGCATTAATTCAAAGTCCATGACCCAGTAGTGTGTGTGCCCAGGGGGAGGGAGGGAGGGGGGCTTGTGTGTAAATTGAATTTGGTATTGTTATAAATTGGTATAAATTGTTATAAATTGAATTTGGTATTTGGTATTAATTGGTATGCATTGTTATTATCGGATTTGAGCATTAATTCAAAGTCCATATACATGTTTTACTAAAAAAATAATTTTTACAGAAAATGACTTCATCCGGGTGTGGTAGCGGAGGTGACGAGGGCTCCTCGGCTAGTAGGCCCCCTAAATGGGGAAAATTGGAGTCCCTCGTAGAGAATAAGTCGATATTATTAGCTAGAGTGCTAGAGTTGCTGAAGGCGATCGTTGGCCTGGGATACACTTATTGGAGAGCCGTGCCTACTGACCTCAAGATGAACATCTGGGGGTACTACAGGTAGTGTATTTATATTTATATTTATAAGCAACTGACACTTACTTTCTTTTTGGTGTATTTGTTTGACAAGAATAATTAGGCCTGCCCCCAAAACTCCGTGACTCCACATTGGAACAATTGAGGGATCAATATAAGATGTGGAAGAAGAATTTGCGGGCACGGTACTTTCGGAAGACCCGGGAGTCCACTCTGAGACTACGTGACGCCATACCCCCGAAGGATCCGATCTCATTGGCATACTGACAAAATTTATCGACAATGAGACAGATGAGAGGCAATTGGCATCTTGCCAATCGGGGAGGGACAACCGGGTGAAAAAGTTGGACGTGCACTACTCCAGGCGACGTCTTACACCGAGGTGGAGCACATGATGGTAAGTTTTTTTATTTTTCTTTAATTTTAGTTATTCTAATTTATCATCACTTTGCGTTACTTACTAATTATATATTATTTTATATCAGGACACGGGGAGTGGCCCTGGGGGTAGGCTACACAGGCTCGATGCCTATGTGGTAATTCAGACAAAAAAGGGCAAGGACAAGGAGGTGGCCCCGAGCGTCGCAACCACCATTGTAAGTTATAAATGTTTAATTTCCTTAATTACATTATGATTTTTTTATTTACTTAATTAAGTAATCGTGTACTTTTTGTCTTTTCAGACAACGCTTAAGGAAGTGCATGAGTCATAGTCTGATGCCGACAAAAAATCTTTGGCTTCAGATGCACTCAACCAAGTTCTTGGGCCGGATCGCAAGGGGAGGACTAGGGCGTGATCTCGCGGGTGGGGAAGTCTAGGATCATCGTAATGGAGACGAGCAACAGTGGGTTGTCACATAAGGTGGACGGCCATGATGAGAAGCTATGAAGGTTGGAGGCGACGATCCCAGATATATACGCCTTCTTGAAGCATCAGTTGGGCAAGGGAAATGCCAAGGAGAAGGAGGTAGAGGTAGAGGTAGATGATGATGAGGGAGAGGATGTCACTGCTTCATCGTAGATACGCATGGACTTGGCGCCATATGATGATCCATTTCCCATCGTGACCCCCGTCGAGTGGACTATGTCAACAATCAGTTGGTCGAGTGTATTTCTACTCGACATACATTATGGGGAGTCGATAGTGAGGGGGTTGAGGGATCTGAGCTTCCTCCCAGGTATGCCGATTCATAGACGTCCCCTCCAAGACATTGAGGCAAGAGTGTGTGTCATGCATGTGGTAGAGGGAAAGGAGAACTCACCTTTGTGGTTGTGTGAGCAATGCGACCTTTAGCATATTGAGGGGTGTCTCAATTCATATGTCACGTGGCCTTCCTCCTACGACCTGCTCCTTCTTTATAACATTATTTCTATATTTTTATTTGGATATTTGGATATTAGATTGTATATGTATTTTTATGATTTTGGTACATGTTGGTTTGGATACGATGGATATTTGCATTTCTATTTTATTTGGATATGGATTATATATGCCATGATTTGGTGTATTATTTTTTTTTATTTGGATATATGTTGTTTGGACATGTAAAATTTTGCTATAACAGGTACAAATATACTGCTGGGCAGTGGCAGTGGCCATACTGCCCGTTGTTTTTTAAATTCTACCAAGAATTGTCATGGTCAAAGACTGTGACAAGTTCATGACAAAAGAAGTTGTCACCCCAGACTTGTCACGGTCATTAACCTTGACAAGTTGGACTTGTCACGGTCAAAGACCGTGATAAGTTAACATTTTTGGTGTAGTGGATAGCCGAAGAGATTGACTAAGCAGTACTAATCATGAGTTATACGTGAAGTAAGGTAAACTCACAAAGGAAACGTAAACGCTCTGTCACACACGAGGATCCTGTTGCTTTGATACCAGTTGTAATGCCCCGACCCGATTTTGGGTCACCGTTGGGTCAATCCGCATCGAGCCAAGGAGTTAAAAAGGGGGAGGGGGGAAGATTTGGCCATTTTATTTAAGAAAAACCTCTAAATTTGACTCATAAATTTAGTGCTACGTTCCTATTTATATTTTAAGAAAAAGGGTGGCCACTATGGGGTAAGTTATTTGGCAAGATTTATTTATTAAAAACTGAGTTTCTCCAAGATGCTAGTTAAACTGAAAACAAGTCTCACCATCCTGTATTATTACAAAATATGGTCACGACCCAAATATAGTCCAAATGTCCAAAGTGAAAAAACCAAAGTCCATTATTTCAAAATTAGTACAAAGGATTCTAATGATGCTAGTCGCCCCTTGGAGCTTTACTCGTATCATAACCAACCTTCCTACTTGCAGTTCTTGGGGTGGAGGTTGGTTTTAACATAAAGAAAAGTAGGTGCGAGCGAATGCTCAACAGGGAATTAATACTAAGCAATACTTTTCTACGAATTTCTAAACATAAAACAAGTACTTTATTTAATTTCGAAAACGTTGACAATTTAAAAACTGTTAAAGAAACTACATGCAATACACCCGAGCGATGAGCTCATACTCACACTTGGCCCACTTTTACCACCCTTTACCGGGTTTAGAGACTAATTATTCACCTTTTATCCTTTAGTCTCAATTATTTCTTTAATTGGACCATTTACTTAACATACAAGTACAACCACTTAATTTTTCCTTTCTTTATTATTTCTAGGAATATTCCAAATATTGCGTGCTTTAACGGGTTCCTCACTGCCAACGATGCCACCATATGCTCTGGCTAGTGCTTTTGGGACTTTCACCCCAGGGCTCCGAGCCCTCCTTAATTTTCTCGATGTCATCCGAGTCTTAACTTTTTTGTGTTTAACATTTATCCAACATCCACATTATTCCATTCCTCTTTTCATCGTTTTCATCATCCATGGTTCTGAAATATCATAACTTTAACAATTGTGCCAAAACTTATGTTTTATCTATTTTCATCCAAAATTAGACCGATGATGTTTTGAGAGGATACCTAACCCTTAGGACCCTTAAGTTATCAAAATACCCTTTTTACTCCTCTTTATTATATTTTGTAACAAACATTCATTGTCTTCTGTTCTTTAGTGGCACAAAAGTTGACTATTTTCACAGTACTAAATTTATCATTTCATGTTCAAAACCACGTCCTTCCATTTTATGTTTTACCACATAAAATAATGCTCAACATTCTTAAGAATATTTTCACCAGGTTCATAGTCTTGTCTTATAATTTCACGTAAATTCCAATATTTATTTCACTTCCATCATATCAAGTCCTAACAAGCTTGGGGGTGTTTTCCTTTACTTGTTAGATTGGAGATAAAACCCATATTAACATGATTGTCTATGCCTACATTATCAGATATTAGCATACTGCATACTCCTATATGTTTATAGGAGGTTTTCAACCTAGAAATACTTCAATCATGCATTTATTCTACATAACTCATAGCTTTATAATTTCACATGCTTTCTTCCAATTATCAAGGTATAAAATGCCATTTAGGGTATAATTTATATATATATATATAAAAGACCCATTTAGGGTTTGTTTTCAAGTATGTTTCATTTTTGCAAGACAAAACATTTTACGAATAAAACTACATATCTTTGGTATATCTAGAACTTCCTACACCAATTTCATAGCTAGAAGAGCCTTGAAAGTTTGGAAAGAAACCCTAACTTTATTTTTTAAGAGGAGAACTACCAATGGGTGACCTGAAAGGTCCTATATTCCTAATCTCCATTACTTTAGATCCACAATACCTTAGCTTCATTAAAGCTCCATCCGGTTTCTCTACAAGGGTGCTCCACTACCTCCTTCTTCGAGAAGAGAACTTGGAAAATAGTGAAAATGTGAAGATATGGGTATTTTATGGTGTGAGAGTGGTTTACACTACTAAAAAATGGAGGAAACTGGCTTCATAGAAGTGTGATGAGTGTTGTGTCTCTTGAGAGAGAGAGACAGAGACAGAGAGAGAGACGAAGAAGATGAAAATGGTGATGGGATTTCACAATCCCATATATCTCTTTTATAAGCAATAAAAAACCCACATAAAACATATAAATTCACATAAAACTCATTAGATTCATCAGGGTCTAAGAAGCTGACACGTTTTCCATATTTAAGGATCAAATGGTGATAGCACATTCGTTAGATTCTGTTTTCGTCAGGGTCGCTCGAACGAGATCAACCTCGTTAGAATGATGATAATCCCTTATTCGATGTCCCCTTCTCGAGACCTTCTGACGATATGCTATTATGATCTTTTCAATGGATCGTTTGAAGCTTATTTCTAATGATTGAATTTCTCGTTCTTGCGAGACAAGATTCTCATTTAAACAATCACAACCTCGCTCAAGGCAATATGTTTCTATGTTTTACACATTAGGCCAACAATATCCTAAATTCATAAAAGAGTCACTAAACCAAACCGAATGAGAGGATAAAATATCTTTAAACAATGATCCTCTTTATTTAAATTCTTGGAATTAAGAGTTACACGAAAGAGATACAACATGGGTCGGGGTATTACATTAATGGTATTGTTGATGCAAAAAACTGGACCGAATCACATTTTTATGATCACAGATAAATGGATGAAAGCAATCCAATCAAGCACATAAGAGACAAAGATTTTTAAAGTGGTTCGGCTATGGATAAAGCCTACGTCTACTGTTATTTTATTCCCAGGGGTTTACAATAGCACCATAAGGTGTAGAGAGAGAAAGGATGTGTATCTTGTGTATGGTGTTTCTAGGTTCTCCCGGATCTCCCCCGGATCTCCTCCCTTTTGGCTAAGGGGATACATGTATTTATAGTGATGGGAGATAAAGAGATTCATTGTATCTAGACATTTATGTCTACATTCAACGAATCTAATTGTTGAATTTCTTGGTATGCTATGTGTTGTCATCTATCAATACAGTATAAATGTACATTAAGGTTCATTAAATGCGCTGTCATCTTCATCAATGAACATTAAATGCATAGTTATCCTTTGATCTTCCTGGTTGGTATGCCGACCAACTCTCCTCGGGTGCCGACTAACTCTCCTCGGGTGCCGACCAACTTTCCTCGGGTGCCGAATAATTCTTCTCGGGTACTGACCAACTCTCCTCGGGTGCCGACTAACACTCCTCGGGTGCCGACCAACTCTCCTCGGATGCCGACTAACTCTCCTCGGGTGTTGAATATTACCATGTAGGATGACATGTGTCCTTTTCTGATTGGTCCTCATAGATGTAGAATTTTTGCATTAATAGAAGCCCCCAATGCTCCATGCTTGATAGTTTACTTGAAAGGATGGAGTATTTATTCTGCAGTGTTGCTCGGTGCTCGTGAAATTCTTGATCTACCTTCTTGATTTGTTCAACATAAAGTGCATTATCTCCTGGACGACATATGATGCAGGCTGATCGATGGTTGCTAATCTTTCTTTTGAGGAACTCCGTGTTCTATGTATCACCCCTGGGAATTTGGATGCAGCCATGCCATAGTATGCAGCTTGTAGCTTGTCATAATCTTCAAGTATGTTGATTGGTTTGCTAGCCGACCAACTGCCTCCTGTGCCGAGCAACAGAGTGCTAACTTCACGTGCTTGATTCTTCTGATTTATGATCCTCTGAATACTTTGTCGAGTAACATACTAGCTTTTGAACCCAAGTCTTCAATCTGATTAGTACCAAGCTAGTGGTGGACTTAGAAACATTTTCTTACAACTTCTTCTTCAATGTTGGTCGGGACAGTAGTAGTAAAGATCTCAGTGCTGTAGATGCTGAATTTGACTTCTGAACTTCAATAGTATGTGCATAATAACTCCTGAATATGCCTCCTGAACTTCAATATACCTCCTGAACTTCAATATTCCTCCTGAACTTCAATATACTTCCTGAACTTCAATAGCCTCCTGAACTAATTCTCGAGCAAGAAAAACAACTTCTGAATGATAGTTACTCGGGGCCCCGACTATGTAAGTTTATGGAGTTGAATTTGGTGCTCGACTCTATGATGTTATGAGAATGTGCCACCGAATGAACAAATGAATTTTTAATAGAAGCCCCCAAGTGTGGAATGTGAATTTTGAATGCTTTTTTCTTGATCGCTTTCACATACTCATAAAATGTTTCCGACCAACTGTAGTTGACAGCTTCTTATTTCCGACCAACCTGAGTTGGTGGATTTTTTCTTAACGAGCAAATTTGACACTTTTTGGAATAGTTTTACCTCCCGACCAACCTTAGTTGGCGTTTTTGAGGATATATTTACTTCCTAACCAACATAAGTTGGCATTTTTAAGAATACATTTACTTCCTAACCAACATAAGTTGGCATTTTTAGGAATACATTTACTTCCTAACCAACATAAGTTGGCATTTTTAGGAATACATTTACTTCCTAACCAATATAAGTTGGCATTTTTAGGAATACATTTACTTCCTAACCAACATAAGTTGGCATTTTTAGGAATACATTTTTCTTCCCAACCAACATTAGTTGGCATTTTTGGGAATATATTTTTGATAATAAATGATAGAGGCTTCCTCGGAGCTGACCAACGGATTGTTGGGAAATAAGATATAATAAATGCTGGAGACATCCTTGGAGCTCACCAATAGATTATTGGGAATAAGATAATATATGCTAGAGACATCCTTGGAGCTGACCAACAGATTGTTGGGAATAAGATAATATAAATGTTGGAGACCTCCTTGGAGCTGAATATATGATTATAAATATTTGTCGAGCTCCATGATGAAATAAGAATAGAATATGCATCCAAATAGATATAAAGAATAATTAAAAATAATAAAGTGCCTCGTTGATCTATCGAGGTAGAATTATATAATGCCGAACAAGAATAAGATCTTTCAGAACATAAGAATATGGCCGAGAACGTTGTCAGGCCTGAATATAAATAAGAATTATCCGACCAACTATCCGTTGGGGGTGACATATAATAAATGTTATAGTTCTCCTCGGAGCTAAATATGATAATAAGTATCTCGCCGAGTTCCATGTTGAGATGAATATAGAATATGAATCCCAAGGGATATATAGAATAATTTGTGCTTGAGCCGATATCTGGGCCTGAATATAAATAAGAATTGCCCCGACCAACTATCCGTTGGGGGTGAAATATAATAATTGTTGTAGCTTTTCCTCGGAGCTGAATATATATAGAGAAAAGAAATTTTTCGAGCTCCATGCTGAGATAAATATAAAATATGAATCCGAACGGATATAGAATAATTTTTGCTTGAGCCGATATCTCTGAGTGAAATGATAATAGTTTCCAGTTTATTTTCGAGCATTCGTCGGCGTTGAGTCTTGTACCTGTAAAAATTAATACCTTGCTCTACCATTTGTGTAGGCTGAATTGATTAGTCGTGAGAATAATTTAATCATTCAATAAATATATGAAAAAAATATTAATTTCAAAAAATGAAATAATATATGTTGGCTGATATGTCGAGGAAAAATTGTCTGATGTCGAGCAATACTACTTTCTAGAGGTTTACGAGAGCTTTCGTCGGAATTGAATCTCGTCCCTATGAAATTTTAATAAGCTTCCCGAGCACCTGTCGAGACTAGAGAAAATAATTATTATCATGAGAATAATTATTCAGCCAAACAATATGTGATGTGTATCAGCATAAGGCAATAAAAATTTCAAAATATGAAATAATATGTTTTGTGCCAAATGTGTGTGAGATGGAGAAATTTTTATTAGATATGCGCCATAAATAAGACATAAAGTTTTTTGTAAATTTATTTAATCTCCAACAACTAATCAGGTATAAGTTGCTGTTTGAAAATTATTTATCACTTGGTTTTAAAAATATTTTTGGGGTGATCACAAGTTAAAAAAGACTTAAGCCCCCTGTTTGTCCCCGGGCTGAACTCGTGTTTAAAGAAATATCTGGGGTGCTTCGCAATTTTTTAATACCCCAAGATTCTACTGCTGCCGAAAAACGGCATGGATGTTGCCGACCAACATTTAAGGATATCTCAAGTTATAGAATATATGGTGCCGACCAAGAAGCAAATGGTCCCCGACCGGCTGAGCAATTTCGCCGATCAACAAAAATGGTGCATTAACAGCACCGAACAACATTAGATGTCACCAACCAAAAATTGGATGGTTGGATAGTTGCCGACCAGTAAATTGAACCCTCCGAACAAGACTGAGATGTCGCCGATCAAGAAGTAGATGATCGTCATCCTGCAATTGGTTCCATAGAGCTATAATAAGAGTCTCTGACCAACAATAAGATACCTCGTAGTTGGATAAAATTATTTCAACGTTGCTAATGGATCTTCACATATTTTCTTCGACAAACAAAAATGGTCTAGTTAAGCTTCCCTTTAATAAAAGATGGCCCAAGATGATGCCGACCAACAATATGGATGGATGACCAGAATATCTCGAATCCTTAGATCAGAAAAATAACATTCGGTGTAAAATTTAAGCATTAAGAATGTTAATTAAATGAATAATTATCTAATCCACTATATCGTGTGATTCCGATAAAGAAACCATGTGATGTGATGAACGAGGGGACAACATATCAAATTTGTGCCCAGAGTCTTGGTATGGTCATGATTTGTTTTACTGATCCTCTTTTACAAGAGGTGGGTAATGATTTTTCAGGTGAGAGAAAATTATTTTTTATATTGATCCTTTCCTATTCCCTATTTGGAGAGATAAAAATATGTTGAATGATCGAAGTTATTACCAAATTTATATCAAAAATCAGTCAATGAGACTTTATTGACATAGATGGAAGATGAACCAAATTAAGTATATAGTTCATAAAAATGAATGCAAAGAGACTCAAACTTGAAGATAGAGAAAATAGATCTGGGTCATGATTTCCATGAGAAAACTTTTTATTGTCTTTAACCTTTTCACATTCTTTGATTAAAAATATGATGGGAATTGGAATAGACATCAAAGATCTTACAAAATTTATAATGAAAATTATCAAATCTTACCACCGTCATATATATTGGTATATGTAATCATTTAAAATATTTATTCCATGATATAAAATTGAAACTTGAGAATCAAGCAAAAAGTTATGATTTATGAAATCCATTATTTTTTAGATTTCTAAATAAGAATTAATCTAACAGTTATGATTTTAAAATCATGATATGCAATATTTTGCAGATAAAAATTGGACAATTAATTTATGTATATAAACATAAAAATCATGATTGAATCAAAAGATGTATGTATAATTGATTATACGTAGAGAAAATAAAAACTTAGCTTTTGATGGAGAAAAAACTCTTGTAACACGTTCCCACAGACGGCGCCAATCTGTTGATGCAAAAAACTGGACCAAATCCCATTTTTATGATCACAGATAAATAGATGAAAGCAATCCAATCAAGCACATAAGAGACAAAGATTTTTAAAGTGGTTCGGCTATGAATAAAGCCTACGTCCACTGTTATTTTATTCCCAGGGGTTTACAATAGCACCATAAGGTGTAGAGAGAGAAAGGATGTGTATATTGTGTATGGTGTTTCTAGGTTCTCCCGGATCTCCTCCCTTTTAGCTAAGGGATACATGTATTTATAGTGATGGGAGATAAAGAGATTCATTGTATGTAAACATTTATGTCTATATTCAACGAATCTAATTATTGAATTGCTTGGTATGTTATGTGTTGTCATCTATTAATACAGTATAAATGTACATTAAGGCTCATTAAATGCGCTGTCATCTTCATTAATGCACATTAAATGCATAGTTATCCTTTGATCTTCCTGGTTGGTATGCCGACCAACTCTCCTCGGGGGCCGACCAACTCTCCCCGGGTGCCGACTAATTCTCCTCGGGTACTCACCAACTCTCCTCGGGTGCCGACTAACACTCCTCGGGTGCCGACCAACTCTCCTCGGATGCCGACCAACTCTCCTCGGGTGTCGAATATTGCCACGTAGGATGACATGTGTCCTTTTCTGATTGGTCCTCGTAGATGGAGAATTTTTGCATTAACAGGTATAAAACATATTGAGTAACCTTAGCAAGTTATATGATAAAGGATATTAAGTAATTTTTGATTCAATAAATTTCCTAGTAAAAAATACCCTAAATAATGAAATATGTTTTGTTGCATCAAGAATATCAAATGTTTGCACTTTGGATAGAAATGACCTTCCCCATAAAAAAAATAAAATGTCTCACCTCTATAGATGATTGATTGGTTATGGCATAGACGATTTGGACATGCTCATATGGAAATTATTCACAAATTTTGTAGAAAACATCTCATTAGAGAGCTTCCAAAAGTAGAATACCTAAAATACACAATTTGTGATGCATGCTAATACGAAAAGGAATATAAGACCTCTTTTAAAAGAAAAAAAAGATATAGCCTCATCAATACCTCTTAAACTCACACATCTAAAGTTATTTAGACCTGAACCCATCACTAGATTAAATAATAAAGTATATATATATATATATATATAAAATTGATGATGATTTCTCTCTATATTATTGGGTGTTCTTTTTTACTAATAAAGTGAAACATGTATCATCTTTGTGGTATTTTGTAAGAGAGTTCTAAATGAATAAGGAGTGACCATAAAGCATGTACAAAGTGATAGAGGAAGAGAATTCAACAAAAAGATATGGAAGATTATTGCGATGAACAAAGGTATAATCATAACTTCTCGGCTCCTAGAATCTCTCAACAAAATGGAATGGTAGAAAGAAAGAACTGATCACTTCAAGAAATGTCCTGTATAAATCTTAATGAACAAATGTTAATAGTTTTGGGCCGAAGCTATAAACACCTCTTGCCATGTGATCAATAGAGTTACAATACGAAAGGTATTCAACCAAACCCCATATGAAATTTAGAAAGGAAATAAACCTCATTGGGAATTTCAATGTATTTGGATGTAGATGTTTTATTTTAAATTATCGGGAAAATTTGAGCAAATTTGATCCTAAATCAGATGAAGGAATATTTTTGGGATATTCTACCATTAAAAAAGCCTATAGAATTTTCAACAAAAGAACCCATGTGTCCCAAGAATCCGTGAATATTACATTTGATGAAAAAAATCTCTACTACCCTCAACGAAACAATGATGAGGAGGAGGAATTCAACCTATTAAGAAAACAAATAGAAAATCTGTCCATAAAACCAACTGCAAAATCATACGAGGAAGAAACTCCATTTGAAAAAGAAACCTGTCAAGACTTACCTAGAAGTTTAATATTTGTTAGCGACCATCCCAAACATCAAATTATCGGACAAACAACAAAAGTAGTGACTACTAGGTCCAAGCTAATAAATGCCTGCAACAACTTTGTATTTGTATCCCAAATTGAGCCTAAAACTATTGATGAAGCTGAGATAAATGAATATTGCCTACTTTAATGCAAGAGGAACTCGTACAATTAAAAAGATATCAAGTTTGGAACCTTGTACCATCATCTAAGAATAAATCCATCACAGACACCAATTGGATCTTAACACATAAGAGAGATAAATCTAGGAAAATCATCTGAAACAAAGGCCATCTTATTGCTCAAGGATTTAAGAAAAAAAAGGAATTCATTAAAAATAAACATTTTTCCCTTTGCAAGGTTAGATGTTATAAGTATATTACTAGCTTTCACATGTTTTAAGGACTTTAAACCTTTTCAAATGGATGTTAAAAGCGCATTTTTAAATGGTTTCATAAATGAGTAAGTTTACATAAATTTCCCCAGTTTTGAAAATCATAGATATCCAAATCATGTTTTTATACTAATAAAAGCCTTATATGGACTCAAATATGAGCCAAGAACATAGTATGAATGACTAAGTGGTATTTTCATTTTTAAAAATTTTGTACGAGGATTTGTCAAAATAACCCTTTCATTAAAATACAAAACCAAGATATTGTCATTATTCAAGTTCATTTACTTTATATCATTTTTGTATTCACCAATGACAAAGTGTGTGAATATTTTGTAAGATGTGTGCAAACTGAATTTGAAATTAGTCTTATGGGGGAATTAAACTTTTTCTTAACTCTCCAAGTCAAACAAAATAAAATGGAATTTTTATCAATCAATCCAAATACATTAATGACTTCATCCACAAATTTTGATTATCTACCTAAAAACCCATTGCCACCCTTATGAGCACATATATAAAAATACAAGTTGACAAGGTTGAAAATGAAGTTGATAGAATATTATACTGATGAATTATATGAAGTCTATTGTACCTAAATGCAAGTCGACCTGATATCTTGTTTAGTGTTTGTCTTTGTGCTCTTTCTCAATATAAACCAGAAGAATTCCATTTAATTGTTGTTAAGATTTTTTTTTTCTACCTTATAGAAACCATACAGTTAGGTATTTTGTATCCTAAAGATTCAAGTTTTGATGCTACAAGATACTTGTATGCTAATTGGGTACGTTGTATGGTTTGCAAAAAAAAAAGCATTATTGGATCATGTCACTTCATTAGACACTCACTAGTTTCATGGCCAAGTAAGAAATAACAACCAGTCGCACTATCCATAGTAGAAGACGAATATCTTTCCATTAGAAATTTTTATGCTCAAACATTATACACTAAACAACAATAAGGAGACTTTAAAATATTCGTCACCAAAATCTCAATTTTATGTGATAATACAAGTTCTATTTCCCTCACAAAAACCTAGTGCAATACTCTAAAACCAAACACATCAAACCCTACTTTTGCGAGTCCATGTACGCAAGGGAGATGTGGAACTCCAATTTATCTCTACCAAAAAAAAAACTTATGAATATTTTCACCAAACCTCTCCTATAAGATATATTTTGTACCATCCACTGTGTAACTGTCATGACAAACCTACACGAAATTTATTGTATTAAATTTATATATATATATATATATATATATATATATATATACACACATATACACACACTAACCATATTTTTCCAAAAAGTTCTCTTCTGCACATGCCAACAATCCCAGATGTCTCCAAAATACACTTTCCAAAACCCCACCTATTTGCTAATGGCAAGGTGGGAGGGGGGGGGGGGAGATAGTTTTGAGAAAAAATAATTTAAATACAAAAGCTACACTCAAGGGGAGTATACAACAAAAAGCGAGTACCAATAAAACCATTTTTCTCAAACCATATCAATTGTATTTTCAATATAAAAAAAGGGGATATAATGAAACATAAAGTATTTCCAAGAAAAGGATTTTTATGATAACAACAAAATTGATATATGATCATACTTCACAATCTTCTCTCTATTATACTGAGATAAAAAGAAGTGCTCAATACATGATGACATACAACACCCGAATCATATTATCCAAGCAACCAAGAGACATCAAGATCGCAATCATTGCAAAATAGTGCCAATACAAGTTCAAGCAATCCAACACCATGAGTTAATAATTAAATCAAGAAAGAGATATGAAGATAAAGATAAAAGAAACCTTTCTAATCCATTTAATGAATAAGTAAAGATTACCATGATATAAAGAAGAAAGTCAACTAAGCAATTCAACCATGCTCAAACTAAAGCAAGATCAAGTCTCATTTCAAGAAGAATCACTCAAAGTCAAATGATCAATAGAATTAAGAAAAGTGTTTCCCAATATTTAAAGGTTTAAGAGTAGTTGTAAAGAAGTAAACAATATCACAAAAGCAGTTATGAACCTCAAATCATTTTCCCAAGACTTCCCTAAACCAAAAGATCATTTTAACCCATATTGCCCCTTATAGAGTCAACTCCATATGAGGATAGAGTCGACTCCGTGCCTCGGTAAAGCCAACTATATATATAGTCGAACTAAAGGGTATTTCGGTAAGTATTTCCAACAACTCTATTATGAATTTCAAGATCCCAAAGTCCCTGAAATTATCAAATTACCCTTCAATGATTAATTGTCTAAAATACCTATAAAAAGACCCATTTGGCTTACATTACAAACACAGGCTATTACAATATTATTCCAAGATTAAAAGTTCCATTAAGATGTCTACATCTTCCATAATTAAGTTTCTAAAGAGGAAAACCAAGTCCCAAAATCCATTTTGGTGTTTAGTCTAAAAAATTCCATTAAAGCAAAAGCTTCAAGAAATCCCACTTAAGCAAATTTCAAACCCGAAAACCACTCTAGAAAATATGGCAATCCCTTACCCACTTGTGCTAAAGATCCAAAATCTTAAATCTTGAAACAATATAATTTTGATTATTTGAAAGTTTACCTTCTAGAGAGAATGTTAGAACTCATCTCACTATTGTTGCTTATTTAAGCAAACTTTGTTTTACAATTTGGTTACTAAACTTATTGTTGCTATTATGGATAAACGACAGGTGGTGCCCTAGTTACGAGAAGTCAAGTTGGTATTAGACCTTGGACTCTTGCATGTGTACTGCTTGAATAAGGACAAGTTTAGTGCCTTGTTGGTTGCGGTTTTCAAGGTGTGATAAGTTCTTATTAGGTCATTTGTTCTATCTTAGTGAACTGGAGATAATGGAGTTTCTTTAGAGGAGTACCATCTCATGTGTGGATGTGGGTAAGGCCAAACCATGTTAAAATCTTGATTTTCAAAGTCTCCCTAAGCTCTTTTTTTAATATTGTTATTAACATTTAACTTTCTTAATTATTGTTTGATTAGTGGCCTTTTTATTAATTGAATAATCCCATCTCAATTAATCTTATAGAAGAGAATACTGAAAAGTTTTAAGCGACCATTTAATTTATAATACCCAATTCAATCCCCCTCTTGGATATATTTTCGAACCAACAACCCCAACTAAGGGGAAAGTCAGGCGCACCACTAAAGTTGGTGTTTTTTTTTCTTTGGTATGTGTGTGTGTGGGGGGGGGGGGGGGGGGGGAGGGTTAACCCTTTAGGAACATGAATAGGCCTTTTTTATTTTCTTATATTTTTATGCAAGTCTAAGAACCACTTTGCTTTTTCTTTTTCTTTTGATATTTAATGTAGACCACTAGCCATTTATCTGTATCAATGAAGAAGTAATTTTTTATCACTTTTATTGTTCATCTATCTTTTTGAATGGATTGTTCTAATACCAATCAAAATTAGAGTAAACTTCCAAGACTTAAGATTTTTTTCATTGGGAGGGTAGGTTTATGACCGACTTCCAATACTCGTGAAATTTTTGGTATAATTGGTTAACACCCTCATGAACGTGCCAACCGACTAATCTATCCATTTACTAAGATGTTAATGTGATAAACACCAATATAATTTGATGTAATAACTCATTTAGGAATTAATGAGCTAATTTTCATATTAATCCGTTTAAGTTTCGAATTTGTGAAGCTTTATATTTAACTGATTTGATAGTCTAAAGGATATTTTAGCTGGACTAATTGGTTGATGTCGAGCCGTGCGGGGTGGACACGTCACACTTGTATTTTTTTATGTTTCCCATTTTGTCTTATTATAAGTAGATTGAACATTTTAAGGTGATCTAATACATAGCTTGTTGTTGTCTTATCACCAATATTTGGTTGAGTTTGTGCCTATTCTATGTCAATCAACCATTCTTGGCTTGTACCACGAATTCTTGGGTGAGTTTTCACCTATTCCAAGAAAAATCAACTTGTTCTAAGTTATACCACTCATTCTTAGGTGGGTTGTTTCCTCTTCTAGGCCAACCAATCAATTCTTGGGTTTACCATCGATTTCTAGGTATTTTTTTTACTTGTTCTAAGTCGTACCACCCATTCTTTGGTGGGTTTTGTCTATTCTTGGCAAACCTCACTTGTTCAAAGTCATACCACCCATTCCTAGGTGGGATTTTATCGATTCTAGGAAAAACTGACTTGTTCACAGTTGCATCACACATTCTTAGGTGATTTTTTTACTTGTTCAAAGTCTTAGCACCCATTTTAGGTGGATTCTTTCCTCTTCAAGGCGACACCGTCTTGTTCAAAGTCGTACATCCCATTCTTTGGTATTTTTTTAAAATAATTTTGGACAAAATTGACTTGTTCTAAGTCATACCACCAATTCGTAGGAGGGTTTTGCCTATTATAGGTCAAAAACCCCATTCTTAGGTGTGTTTTTGCCCTTTCTAGGTAAAAATGACTTGTTTTAAGTCATACCTCTATTCTTAGGTGTTTTTTTTTACTTTTCTAGGCTGACCAAGCCATTATTGGGTTCCACCACCCATGCTTAGGCGTGTTTTTGTTATTAAATAAGGCAACCATATCATATAACCATGCATATTAATGAGGCTAATAAACTATTTTTTATTGATAATCTCAAGTTGAACAATTTTTGTTTGGCTAAAACTATACTAATCTAGGCTAAATTTTCTAGTTATATAATTTCCTCAAAGTCATGGAATTCTATGTCTTAGGGATATAAGTTCCATCTGACTTGTCTAGGTGGTATGAACTAGTTTCTCCCACTGATGTAGTTTGATATGGCCCTTCTCAACTGGGGGCCACTTTCCATCAAAGGGATTTTTAGCCTCTGATAACATCTTCTTGAGAGCCAAATCACTCACTGCAAACTATCAGTCTCTAACTTTCTTATTTTTTTTCTTGGTGATCTCTTGCTAGTATAATGTTAAATGGATGAGGTTAGCTCCTTTTTTTTTCTTCTGCTAGGTCCAGTTTATGTGCAAGTCGGTCATCAATGTAGTTGTCCTCGTATATTTTGAACTTATGTGTAATTAGGCCAATTTTCAGAGGGATGACGAACTCCATTCCATAATCCATATAGTAAGGAGTTTCACTTATGGATCTTCTTGGAGTCATTTTATTAGGCCCAAAGAACATGAGGGAGTTCATCCACCCACTTTCCATTTGCATTCTCTAGTCGACACTTGATTCCAACAAGGTATTTCTTATTAGAGATCTCGATATATAGTGGTTGGGAATCCCATAAGTCTCTAAACTTGTTATTTTCGAATTGTCCCACAATCTGACATAAATTCTTTAGGTGTAACACCCCATATTTTTAATGACTTTTAAAAAGTGATTAATTAGACTTAATTGTGGGATAATTGAAAATTAATCCGAATTTAAATATTACTTGAGAAAAAAGTAATATGTGATTTATGTTGAATATTACTTAGTGATTGAAAGTAATATATATGATTATGACTTTACATATGATTGTGATTTTATAAATTGCCGCGAGTTGTGAACACGACAATTATGGTAATTAAGTCAGGACACGCGTGTGAGTCATGTCGACACTATATTTAAATGGAATGAAAAGTAAAATATTTTTTTGTCATCCAAATGGTCGTTTTGAGCGCATCGTTGAGTCTAGAAGGGTCAAAATAGGCAGAAAGTCTACTCGGGAGTTTGATTTATTCTTGAGTCAATTGGGAACCAAAACGACACATTAGAGGGGTATTTTGATCATTTTATTTGGGAGGTGAATAGTAACTACAAAAATTGGGTTTTATTATATATAGTAAAGAGATTAGAGAACTTAGGTTCATTCACCCCAAAACAAAGGAAAGGTCTTTAAGGAGAGTGAGAGGTTTTTCCAAGGAGAGGAAGAGGTTTTGCGAGCAAACCAAGGGACAACCACCTTGCACCACTACCAAAAGAGTGACCAAAAAAGAGGAGAGGACACACTACACATATCTTCTCCAAAGGATCAGACTTACACATTAAGGCAACTGTAATTCTTATTCCAATTAGTGGGCATAATATCCATGTTAAATTAAAAGAGAAATATCCATGAAAACTATGAATCAAAGATGAAAATTTGATGATTTTGATGTCATTCTTGAAATGGAAATCATTTAGGATTATTCCTTTGATGAAATTAGAATTAACACCACGAAATTTTGGGTTTAATTGATGAGGAAATTTGGGGTTTATATGTGTTCTTGAGAAAGAATTATATAATACAGATTTTTTGAATTTAAAATAAGATTAGCATGATTCATTAAAACTCCATGATGATTTTGATATGTTTTTATGTTATAAATCATGTATATACTTGGGTATATCAATTGGGATTGATTCTTGGGAGGTTGAGATCATTTGAAGTTGGGATTTGTGTACTGTTTTTGGGTTAAAAATGTGTCTGGGAAGCACAAAATTCGAGGAAGGCGGAGGTTGGAAAAGATGAAGGGTCATTTGAATGACAATACAACTCGTTCAAACGAGATTGTATGTCATTCGAACGAGATGGTTGTCTCGTTCAAATGACCCTGACTTTGGACATGGGTATATATCTTTTCGTTATGATCGCGTGGGCGCCAACCTTGTATTTTTCTAATTTTTTTCATTAGTTATGATTTTTCTACGAAATGGAATCGATTCGTCTACCCAGAATTTGATAATTTTTCCCTTTGTAATTATTTCCCTGGGAGAATTTTTTATTTATTTATGGGACTTAATATTAATAAATGGGGAATATATGGGACACCACTAGGCCATATTATATTTGTGAACTTGACCCTAAGAAGTTAATTATATGGTTAAATTAAACTAGGGATAGTCGGTGAATAAACCTAATTTGGAGAATTATTAAATTAGTGAAAATTCGGGGATGATACGGACATGGACCAGTAGCGGGTAGATGTCTATCTACTGAATTTATTTGAGAAATAAAACGATATACTTCGAGTGGTGAGAAAATCTCGGGAAGATACCTTTAGAAATAAAGTAACAATTTAAATATGTAGGATATTTGAGAGATAAAATATATTACGTATGTGATTTATTATATGGGTTGTGCTTTTGCCCTAATGATATGTAAATAGGTGAAATGAATACCTATATAATTATTTATGTGTATGACATACCTAGCCTACTTCCTATCGACGGGAGGTTTGTGCGTTGAGGGCAGTCATATCCTGATGAGCCTTATGGGGGATTTTTGACTTGTTGCCTCAGAACATAGGACTTAGGTTGAATTTCCATTAGTGAAAATAATGGTATTGAACGGTCATTTGGGTGCGTAGGTATGTGCGTAGCCCAAAGGCTTAGGACTATGTTCGCCTCCAATACTTGTGTTTTGATATTTGTGGTTGGAGGGATATATCGGACCAACAACCCTTTATACAGTGACTACATGTACTGGGACTAGATAGCAGAGTATGCATGCGTCGCAGCTGTGTCTCGGAGTGCAGAATTATATATATATATATAATATAGTGAATGTATATATATACTTGTGATATTATCTACTGTGTGATTTAAGTAGACATGTGAGATAATGGAATCTGAAATTAATTACGCTTGAGAACACTTAATTATATTAAGAAATGAGTTAATACATATTTATTACATGTATTGCGAAGGATATACGCGGAAAAAATAAGGGCCATGGTTAGTTGACCTAGTGTTACAATCTAGTGAAAGTGGAAATAGTAACTAGAATAATTTAGAGATACGTTAGACGTGCACACTAGATGAGAGGTGAGAATCTCAGGAGAGAAACCGAGAATTTAACATGTATATCATAATTGCTAATTTTAGCATTTATTAACTTAATATTTTTAAAATCTTTTACAATCGGGCTCTGACCCATTTTCTTGTATATTCTCTTATCTATTGTATCTTGTACATCAGGTGTCTAGTATCAAAGTTGCCGACATAGAATATGGATGTCTCGATGGGTTATAGCTGCTAATGGAGCTGCATACTTTGTTTAGACGCTTCCAATCTATTGATTCATACATCTGTAGTATTTACTTTTATTTAAGGCATGTCACCGAGGATTCTAGAGGTTGTAATTAGTTATGTCAGTACTGTGGATATCAGTTTTATTTAGTGGTAATGATATATTTAAACTGGAGAGTTTATTCCAGTCACATTTATTCCTATTACATATAGTTCAGTTGTGATGTGATGTTACTAAATTATTATATCTATTGTGGAATGGATTTATATAAATTAAAAATGGAAAAGTTTTGGCACTAGCTTAATTAATTATTAGGTGATTTAATAAAGAAATTATTTTTCGACAGTGATGCTGAGAATGAACCAACTAGATATTGTAATTTAATTTAATAAATGACTGATCACCCGATATTTAATTAGGCGGGGTGTCACATTAGGTTTCCCAAATTTGGTGATAATGTTTCTCTAAATAAACCACTTAATTTTGTCTTCTTTGATGTGAGTTAAAATATGTGTTTATATCCACTCAGTCGGTCATTGTGATCGAAAACATGTAGTCACCTAGGGCTTGGGCAATGAACTGACTATGTCCATTCCTCACTAGGCAAATGGCCAAGAATTGGTGAGGTGATTCAAGTTTTCAACCGATTTCCTGATGATAGGGGTGAATAATTATAACGTAGGATACTTTTCTACAAACTGAATTGCATCCTTTTGCATGAAGGACCACTAATATCCTTGTGAAATAATTCAAAATTCTAGCGATCGTCCTCTATTATGGGATTCTCAACTTCTTTCATGCATTTATCTAGGGATATATTCCACTTAGTCTGGATGAACACACTTTAGAAAAGGTTCCGTGAACAAATCACCGATAAAGGTGCCCTTTTGAGTCAAGGTAAAAATTTGTTGATTACTTCTTCAATATATAAGCTTCCTTCTTGCTTGATGGGTGCTCTTCATTTCTGAGGTAAATGATGATTGGGTCCATCCATATCAGTTCTTAATTTATTTTCATAGCAATCGTCTCTATTTCCATCGAGTGTATGATTGGTTGGTTGACGCATTCCACCTGGATAGTCCTTTTTAAGTCTGTATCTATGGCTGAGGATAAAGTAGCTAAGGTGTTAGCATGACTATTTCAGTTTGTTGACAATTATTTAATCAATATCGAATTGAAACTCTTAAGATAAATTTCTTGTTTTGTTTCAATAGGCTAGCATACTAGGATCTCTGGCTTCATATTCTCTACTAAATTGATTAACGATTAAACATGAGTCGTAATGTATGACTATGTATTTTCCCGCGTTATGACCGCCTTATTGAGTCCGACTATGATTACTTCGTATTAAGCATCATTATTAGACCCTCTGAACCTATGTTGGATAGCTTGATCAATTAGGGGCCCCTACAAGGTGATGAAAACGATACCAATGTAGGTACCTCGCTCGTTTGAGGCACCGTCCATGAATAATTTCCATTTGGAAATATGATCATCTATATTATGGAGGGATTGACTATCTACGATGACGTTAAATATCTCCAACAGTGGACTAGTTTGGATGACTTCTCCCTCTACGATGCATCAGAACTATGAAATGAAGTCGGCCAACACCATCCCTCGATGATAGTTATTGGCTCATAGCTGATGTCGAATTACGTTAGATCTAGTGACCATTATGTCATTTATCTAGTGAGGTCGGTCATCTTCAAGACCTCCTTCATGGGTAAATAAGGGAGGACCATTATGGAGTGGGCACCAAAATAAGCCCTTAAACTTCAAATGATCTTATAAGATAAGGGAAAGTTTACCGGTAGCTACCCAAACCAAATAATTGTGCAATTAATTGATCTATAAATACTCACAACTACACGTAGTCCCACACTTTAATGAAAGGCCACTAATACACAACCGAATTATATCCTAACAAGATTTATTATAGTATAAGTCTGCAACTACTAACATGTTAAGAACACTAGTACACCAAACTTATGGTCACAACTGATTGGTACTCTTATGATCCACAAGTAAATATTAACTACTCTCATAACCACAATATGAGTCCACAGGACCCATGACCACAAATCACACCCATGATCCAACATCACATCAACAATATGAGTCCACCCGACCCATGGCCACCAATATGATGCTCCCACGACCCCAAAGTAAATACTGTACGAAGGTCTACTTATACACCTTTGGGGATCACTCGTATATCTACTAGTCCTTTCCGAAAAGAGGTCCCAAATCCTAAATTCTCCAAGTATACATTAAGGGGAAATCACTTAGCCATAACACCAACTGTGTAACAATATACCGACATTTATACGGAAGGATCTAGTCTCATTTTCCTAACCCAAAAGATGGTGACTATCACCAACACCTAGGATCGAGAAAATAAGACTATATCGATGGTGACTATCACCAACATGTAGGATTGAGAAAATAAACTTTTACTTAACCAACGTCATCATCCGGATGGCGTAAACTGTATTCCAGTGCACGCATCTCATCAAATCACCAACTTGTAAATTCTCCATGCCTACACACACATGGTATGGGCATGAGCATAAAAGCATACATGTAAGGACATATGACCTAAATACGTACACACACCCTATATGGTTGTTATGAAGTGTCACCTAATGGTATCTCCACCCTTAACACACACACATAGCTTCTATACTATGCCAACTAGAATATTTTAAAAAAAAACTTAAAAATTAATATTTACTACAATTTTAATTTGTCAGTTTACGATCTTTATAGTTCGATTTTGGGAACACGTAAACTACGAAAGTTGCCAAGATTTTGATTTCCTATCAAAACTAGCAAAACGTTTCAAATAACGCCATCTACATGGGTCAAAAGTTCACTTTACCAAAACATTTTATACGTCAATTATTTGTCCAATCAGAGTTTTCTCGATTTTCAAACCCTAAACGTTCTTTTTATGTTTTCGAAAAAACTCGAAAGTGTTAGGAAATTATTACATAAGAATGGAAAGTTTCACAATTTTGCGAGCACATCAGCTATTCTCAACTCATTATGGGATAAAATGCAATATGCCCACTTTCGAATTTGCTCAGTTTATAGACTCTGAATGGCCCTTTTAGGCTGTTGTCGAAACATAAAAGTTGTAGAGAAACAAACTTTTACTTCGGTCAAAACAATTTCATAATTTTCAGAACCTATACGTTATTTCAAAAATATCCAAGTCTTTCCACGACCTTTATGAAAATTAATGCGATATAGTTGAAACTTTATTTAATTTAGCCCTACTCTTCAATTCCAAAAAATACCAAATTTGAATAATAGATCTCCAGATCAGTTTCTTATTATTTAATATAAGTTTAAGGTTAAAAGTCCGACTTAATCAACATCTATAATATGAACTAGATGAAACTCAAGAACCCAACAACTCATGAAAAACTTCTTTGCATAAACCAATGTTTCATCCATCATTAGTTATATCATCAATTTAACCCAATTCAAGATACGATTATATGATAAACAATAATTCTTACCCAATTATGTAATAACTCCATGATTCAATTCATTGTATCCAACAAGTTAATACAATTGCATGTATTATATAAGAACCCAAAATCTAGCATTATAACTCGAGTTGTCAACCTCCAAGGACTCAAAACATATAAATATCTTTCAAATTCAGATTCCTCAACCTAATGTTATGTCTTTAATTAATATTTGATTCACCTAAATGAATTTTAGCATAAACTATTACAATAAAGGTGGAGAAGTATAAATAATTCTTACCTTGAATTGTTAGTGACAAAATGTTATATTTGATGTAGAGGTTGATACTTTGAATAAATTCCAAATAGTTCTCCTTAATATTTTCTCCCTAGTATTTAAGTTTTCCTCTCTAATTTCTTTCGAAAGTAGCCTCCCACGCTGCCTCTCTCTCTAACCTCCCAATTTAGGTTTAAGTTTTAGGTTAAACTTATGATAAGAGTTTTATACTAAGTTAACAGTATATATTTATATTATTAATCCCGTTACTCCCCTTAAACCCTACTTTAACACCACCTTATGGTGTCCAAAACCATATATAAATGCTCCCAAACTTGCTCGATTGGGTTACCCAACCATAGGCCCACTTCCCCATATTTTTAACACCATTTTGACTTCAAAAAGACCCTTTTAAGTCCAACCCAAGATCATATAACTAAATAAAATAACATAATGTAATCATTTAATTTAGCACAAAAATCCAATTTAATTTATCCAATTAAATAAATTACTTAAAATTCTTCAATTAAAGTAATTATTCAATTATCTTTTCCAATTATTTAAAATTAAGGGGTATAATATAAACCAATAATATTTCAAACGTTAAAATGTAATAGAACAAAATTCATGGGGCATGAATTTTATGTAACATCAAACAGTGCCTGGTCATTAACTCTCTGGCGCATAAAGTAGCGGGGAAGATGTTGATAATATCATGGTGTCTTAATCATGAACCGATGAATCTAATTGGTCAGCTAAGAAAAATTTAGGTTTGAGGTGAAGGCACAGAGCCTCAATTATTGCATTCGACCTATTTTCAAGTTATTTTTTTTTATCCTTGTTTATTTTTCATAACAGTCGATACAAGATGAAGTGGGACTAAATGCCAGCTAGGAATAGTGACACAAGACAAAGTGGGCACGAAATGGCAACTAGGAGACTCAAACAAATTGATGATGCGTTTCGAAAACTCAATTTCATGGAGTTGGATTTGGGATCAAAATTTTTAAAATTATGAACTGAAAAAATTTCAATTTCACTTCCAAGATATGGGATTGAAATTCCCAACGGTGATCTATAGATAAATTAAGTCGAGGTATAGAATTCAAAATAATTAGAATGAACCCTTATTTAGAACCGAAGATTAGTTGAGTTAAAACCCCAAGTTCAAGCCTAGCCAGATGGGCTTAAGTGAAGACACTATCAAGTATTACTGTTAGTTGGAAAGCTAATGCCCGTCCCTCCCCACTCCGACGCACCATATTCACCTCACATAACGGTGTTGTCAAAAACAGAACTATAAACCAATTATTATGACGTGTGTTTTGTACTTTATTTAAAAACAAGAAACAGGGACAGCGATGTGATCTAAAACTCTTCTAAGGCAGTCAAAGTATTTTGTTGTGCTTGCGACAGTGTTGATGACAATATTATGACCACGTATTATTCACTCGGTAATACCAAATACAACATACAAGATCACAGCAGATAACTGCGAAAAAAAAACAACACTCCCAACATGCAACATCAAAGAGAGAGAGAGAGAGAGAGAGAGAGAGAGAGATCCCGGTTATGCATTGGCTATTCAGTGGCCCATATTATAATATAACTATAGTATGGTTGAGGTGGTATCACTTTCTCTCTCTTCCTTCTCATTTTTTGCCTCAATTTTTTAATACCGCATCATCCACACAACAGTTGTATGTATTACATATTTCTTCCTTAAATAGGAGGAAACCACTGCAGCTCTATACCGTACTTCCACGAATCGAGGGATCCCCCGACCTTCACATCCACCACGGAAGTATAAGCAGTGCACCCTCCAACCCTAACCCTAATCCTATGAGACGTCATGGACGCGTCTTTCAAATAACTACAACAAAGCCTGTTCCTACATCCGTCCCCAATCTCCTCCTCGAACTGCCTACACGGGCTGTTCAATGAGCAATTTAAGGGCGACGACAATATATTTTCGGAGCAATTAAGCAACATGACAGTGTTATGTGAGGATATGTTAAAGGGTAAATTCTCATCAAGCCTTAACCCTCCTACATGGAGGTCAGATGAGTGGCATGTGTCTTTGAAAATGAGGGGTGGGCTTATAGTGAGCTTATAAGCACTGGGGTTAATGCTGAGGATTTTGTAGAACAACCCTTCAGCTGATAAGAACTCTAGAGAGCCATTGTTGCAATAGACCCGGTACCTAGGGTCTCCACAGTTATTGGCTGTGCTAAGGGGGTACGGAATCTCCATGCCTCCGCAGTTTGGACAAGCATTTATGGGCAAAATAGGAATTGATGAAATGAGAAAAAGAGCAATCAAGTACACAAAACTCATTCTTGCTAATGTGTTCAAAGAAGCTGAAAATAGCCTAGAAGAAAGAAAGAAACTAGGAAGGAAGCAAAGCAACAATAGCCAAGACTAAGATGCCTGCTTATTTATACAGAAACACCCGCACAAGTTACTATCACGGAAACAATATAAAAACATTAAAGGGATGACTCCTATAGATTCATTTCATTAATTTCTTTGTGTGTGAATGATTGAAGTGAGTGGGAAAAACGAAATAAAAATTTACCATGGAAAATTTCTTATTTCTGGGTAAAGATTTTTTTTTAATTTATTTATGGAAACGCTTAAAATGTGCATTATCACAATGTTCTTTTGGAAAAAGTGGGAAAAAATTAAGAAATTTTTTACATTTTTTTTTTTGATAAGTAAATGATTCTATAAACCAAACCCGCCTAAGGGGGCGGAAACCCGTATACAGGAAGTATACAAACAAATAAGCACAAGACCGAGCACCAGAACAGACAACACAAACCCCTAAAACTCCTCCAAAAACTCGAGGAAGAGAGATAACGACGAATCATTTCTTCCCTTCAACCAAGTAAGAAGAAGGCTCAGAAAATAGAACCGAATCCGGAAAGGACTAAGATCTACTCCTGTAAAGCATCTTCTGTTCCTCTCCTGCCAGATGGTCCAAAAAATACAATGAGGAACCATCCTCCAGAGCAAACGCGAGCCAATCCAACCCCTAGGCCTCCTCCAAGCCGTCATCACCTCGCACACCGTAAGAGGCATAACCCATACAATTTGGCTTAAAGAGAAAAATAAATCCCAGAGACCCTTAGTGATTTGACAATGAAGAAAAAGGTGATTGAATGTCTCCTCCTCCTTCCTACATAACCAACATCTACTGGACATCCTCCTTCCTCGATGCTGAAGCCCCTCAGTAGTCAAGATGGCCTGTCTGGCAGCGGTCCACATAAAGAAGCAGACCTTGGGAGGCGCACGACACTTCCAAATTTCCTTCCACGGAAAAAAGCACCCCCACGACCCCTCATCACATTATAATAACTCTTAACTGAAAACAAGCCATCTCGAGAGCACGAACACCTCAACCCATCTGCCCCCAAAGACGGAGTCGGGGCCAATCTCAGTCAGGAAAAGAACTCTGCCACCTCCTCCAGCTCCCAATCCCTGAGTTCCCTCCTAACCTTCGAATCCCACTCCCCCCGAGCCCCAACCCCCCGCCTATGATGCTCAACTAACCCCTCTTTGTCTTCCCCAAGATGATACATCCCCGGAAAAAGATCCTCCAGTGAGCCCCGCGCGCCCCATTTATCCTTCCAGAATCTGATACGGTTCCCATTCCCGAGCTGAAAGGAAGTAAGCAAAGAAAGCCTCCCCCACCCAAACGGATGCACCCCGTGACTTGCGACCACCACTTTCCTCCATAATCTGCCTCCTTCCCGATTAAAACGCCACAGCCACTTCCCCAGTAAAGCCTTGTTGAATTGGGCTAAGCTCCTCACCATAGCCCCACCCTCTTTCAGAGGCCTGCACACCTCATCCCAACGCACCAAGCAATAGTGAAAGTAATCATCATTCCCTCTCCACAGAATATCCCTCATCAGCTTATCGAGCCTAATGCCAACGCTCCCAGGTAAAGGAAGAACAGACGTGAAATAAGTCGGCAGGCTAGATAAAACGCTTTTGATCAACGTCAACCGACCACCTTTGGACAGGTAACTATGCTTCCACCCAACCAACCTCCATTGCACCCTCTCGAAAATCGGATCCCAAATCGAAGAAGACTTATACTTAGCCCCTAAGGGGAGTCCCAGATAAGTAGATGGGAGAGAGCCGACACGACAACCAAGCACACCTGCAAGAAGCCCCACATCTCCAACCTCACCCACAACAATCATCTCACTATTCCTGACGTTGATACGTAACCCCGAAACAGCCTCAAAGCACACCACAAGTAACCGCAATGACCTCACCTCCCCCACCGACGCCCCACAAAAGTTAATAGTATCATTCGCAAAAAGAAGGTGAGACACCTCAACCGAATGGGTAACAGATCTCCCGATCGAAAAACCCGATATTTGGCCACCCTCCATCGTCCGACTCATCATCCTAGAAAATGCCTCCATAACCAAGATAAAGAGAAAGGGGGATAATGAATCACCCTGCCTAAGACCACGTGAACTAGAGAAGAACCCTTCTGGCATCCCATTAACAAGAACGGAGAAGTTAACAGTGGAAATGCACCTCTTCATCCACCTGCACCACCGTTCCCCAAACCCCATCCTCCTGAGGAAATAGATGAGGAAATCCCAACTCATGTGATTGTACGCCTTCTCAATATCAAGTTTGCATAGAATACCCAGATCCCCACCTCTCAATCTTGATTCGATGCACTCATTCGCTATCAGCGCGGCATCCAGGATCTGACGATCCCCCACAAACGCACTCTGAGCCTCCGAGATGAGAGTATCAATCACATTTCTAAGTCTGACCGACAAGACCTTAGAGATGAGCTTATACACGCTGTCGACCAGACTAATTGGCCTGAAATCTCTCACATCCGTAGCCCCCCAATGCACCTAAAGATGGAAAATATGAAATCTTCACTATTTTTTATGGAGAATAATATCAGTTGAACACACCCTTAGAACATAGAGAAAAAAATATCATGTACTTAGTGCACCAAGTGTCCATGGTCAAAACCAATAAAGATACGATACATTCCACCTGTAAAATATTGTCTTTTTAGTGGTGGACATATGCAACACATATCGCATCTGTAACGTGTCTTTATTGGTGTTGAATACAGACACGTGGTGCCCTAAATGCATGATATTTTTTCTCCTTAAAATATTTGTCAAGGTTTCCCTCACATGAAGGGTGGTTTAGCGTGGAGTCTAACACATCTTAGTTTTAGCGTACGATCCCTCGTGGCATTATACACCAATAAATAGGTGATTATACGAGTATCTTTAATAGTTGTATTCTTATTATCATTCTCACATTATGATATAATTATTTTCCAGTGCTACGTTCGACAAATTGTTAGTTACAAATTATATCTAATATATACCTCTAATACGATAGTATTAGAGGTTTTAATACCATTTAATGCACTTTAACCTTATAATACGAAATACTGCCTTTAAAACTTTTTTGTGTTTAGAGTCTACACATAGGATCATTACAATTAACCTCCACGATTCGTATTTCTCTTTCTTTATCTTCCACTCTATAACCTTTAGTAAATATCCGCCCTTTCATCCACTATTAAAGAACCCATTCACTTTTTCTTAACCTCGTCTTATTTTCTTTGTTTATGAGAATATCTAAAGATGGTAGAAGTCTTACCAAATTAGAAATAGTATGTTAACATCCCTAACCATCTTGCACTCGACGACCTATCTCTACTTACGACTCTGGCAGCCGACGAATGAAATCAAACAAAGCATGGTTGTTTTATGATTTAAGAGTAAAATCAAAGTAAGATGGTTCAGTTTTTTTTGTGTACATATAGTTATTTGGGTGCGTACTATATTGTCTATATCTATTTGTTTTAAGCATGTATTTTAGGGTTTTAATTTTGTAATTCATACTTTTATGGGTTTTTTTAGCGATGGAAGCTTCGGGTTTTGCTAAACTGAAATGACTTGAACAAGGAGTTTGCTTCTTAGAGGTTAGTTCTTTTTTTATCTCCCCATATTTTGATTTGCTTTTGCCTTGACTCCGGTATATGGGTGTTAATTCCTTGAAATTTTGAGAAGTATGTGTGTTTGTTGATATCGGTCGGCTTCTGTGTTTCCAAGACATATTTGACTAGAATGGCTTCACTCACACACGCACACAAAAGAGAGAGAGAGAGAGAGAGAGAGTTGGAATTGGGGGAAAAACTAGGTCACACTTTGATAAAATGTACGTCCCAATTCCACTTCGATCTTATAAATTACATGGTGACAATAGCCTTATTCTATTTTGTTCTAAAATTTAGTTTTGCTTACATACTCATCTATTTACCATGATAAGCTCTACTATTCCAACAAGTTATTTTCATCCCAAGAGATAACAAATCTGATGATTTTTTGATTATATTTGTTGCTGCATAATTTTTATGATAAGTTCTAATTAAATTTTATTACGGCTAAGTATGTCACTAAGTTTTGTGATATGTTAATGTGTTATGTAATAAGAATTGTTCAATTGATACCGGTGGTATAAATCGGTGGGTAAAATGTCACTACGACATCCAGTATTGGAATGAAGCCGATGACATTGCCCTATCCTCTGCTAATACAACAAATGTCAGCTCCGATGTTTAATGACGAAGCCAGTGATATTGTGTTATCCTAGGCCGATACAGTGACGAGTGAAACGAAGAAGGCGATGATCATCATGCTAACTAGCGCATTGTGGATTGAATTGGATCAGAGGCAAAGACATTAAATTAGGTTAATTATCTGTTTAGAAATTGTAGAATTTGTATGAAGAGAAAAGAAGTGGAAAAAAGTTTTGTGTTTATAGGGGTGGCATAAGTAAAAGTCACATACATAAAGTTTTGTATTCATAGGGTTTTGTGGGATGTTTTATGTGACAAAAATGTATATCTATGTTAGTTTTTGACCTTTTAGCTTCGGGTTTTATTGTATTTTTGTTTGGCAGATCCACTTTAAAAAATACTTCTAAACTCTTAGTTCAGGTCCATTTTAAAATCTAGGTATACTCATGTCCAAAGTAGGAATTGATACCATCCACCAGCTGTGCACATTGGACCTTTTTCGAACTATAATTTATCAGAACAAAAATACATATATTTAAGACAAAAGAATAATTATTTATTTATTTTATGACATTTTTTTAATTTATAACTTCAATAATAAAACTCACCAACTAATTGTAAGTTATTTTTTATAATTTAATTAAATATTTTAAAATGTAATAAGGTATAGTTCTCACTTCATAAAGTTATTCGCATTTTCAAATAATTTTCCTTCTTTACAGGGGTCTTAGAGAAATGTTAAGATTATTAGTTTTGTTCTTTTTAAATTTTTGATTTATAAATTAGGTAGAATTCTGTTTTCACAAGTTTGAGTATGTTTAGTAGAATTTATGACTGTTACATTTTTTACACCTCACTTTATATTATTAGGTTACAAATTTCGTTCGACAAGTGAAAATACATTTGATTAAGCTCATTGCGTTTGTTAACTCCCAGTAGTGAATGTGTTTATCAAAATATTTGGAAAAAAATTCAGTGAAGGATATGTTTAATGCGGTTTGTGATGTATCCATACAAAGTCTGGAAGCGATATGGCCATTGCACTTTTAACACATTTTAAAATGGAACGCCCGCGCATCACGCGGGTTACATGCTAGTTTTATTCTATTTTGGTAGTATAATAGTCACACATTGTTAAATAGAGTTAAGTGAGGGAACACATCCTAAAATATCGTCAAAGTAAGGGACTCCATACTAAAGGCAAAAAAAATAAGTGTTATGGACTAACAACTTAAGATTCCTTTTCTTTTTTACATGTTTCGAAAACTAGAGTAATTTCTTTAGATCCCATTACTGTCATGTTTAGTATAGATTATGTCTCTCCTCTTGCCTGTGTAATTTTCTATTTAATGACATAGGAAATATTTTCTATATGTAAGATTGATTCCCCAAGAAGGAATTATCATAATCAAAATGAAAATAAAAATATTTTTTTAAAATGTCGAGAGCGCTAAGGTTTTTTTAATTTATCTAAACTTTTTAGAAGTGAATGTAATAAATAAAGTATTTAATTGTATACAATAGTTATTTCAAATATTAATCTAGTTTGAAGGATAGACGAGGACTAAAAGTATATGATTGTCATGAACTAAATAAGAGTTCTATCTTTATCATATATGATGATGTTATAGAATACAACCACTATGTGAAAAACAATAATCCGATGAAAATTTGCTTTTGCAGTTGCAAGCCTTCTATACACAGAAAACGTATTTCATGTTGGATATTTTTAAAATAAGTGAGTAAAAGTTGGTGTGTGAAATCTTGTGAATAGTCATACATATTGGTATTTAATAGTCATACCTGTTGGTATTTAATAGTCACATAATTTTGAAATAGATTAAGGCTTTTAAATTCAACAGTCATGACTCTTGTGATATAACCTTTCATTTCCTATAAATAAAGGCTACCAATTTTGAAATTGAAAATAATTATATTAACCGAGTTTCAAATTTCTCAACCCTTGCAATTACTCACTTACAATTTTCAGGAGATACAAAAATTATCTTATTCTGTTTTGTGCACAGAAACAGAATAAGAACTTGATTGTGTGTTCTTCACTGCTACATCTAAGGGTTGTCTTGAAATATACAATTTTTCGATAGTGCAATTGTTTCATTGTATCTTGAGCACGAATTTGCGTATTCCCATTTGTATGACGAATTATATTGCTGGGGAAGATATTGTATTTAGGAAAATGACATCATGCCTTGAAGTTTTCAGATTTAATTTGAAGTTCAACAGAGTTGTTTTCAGAAATTTATATTGTTGTATTGAAGTTGGCATTATTGTTATAAATACAAGAGTTTCATTTCTGCCATTGCATACATATTTTCCAACAATCTAAATACAATGAGTAGAAATGGCTAACTCTTCCAAATCACTTCGACAAATAACAGAAGGCTTTGTAAGGTTGGATCGTTTTTATGGTGGTAATTTTATGCGTTGACAGAAAAAAGGTTCACTTTCTTCTACCAACATTGAAGATTGTGCATGTCTTGTCACAAGAGAAACCAAATGAAGAAGAATATGAAATCGTAGAACAAACTAGAAAACGTATAAAATGGGAGACCGATGATTACCTTTGTCGTGGTCATATTCTCAATGCACTTGCTGATAATTTCTTCGACTTGTACCAAAATATTAGGACTGTAAAAGACTTATGGGATAGATTGGAGACCAAATATCTTACGAAAGACGCTACAAGTAAGAAGTTCCTTATCGACCAGTTTTTATGTTTTAAAATGCATGATAATAGGTCTTTTCTAGAAGAATCTCATGACATCCAACGCATCTTAAATCATTGCAAACTTAAAAATTTAAATATGGATGATAATGTAATTGTTTCTGCCATAATTGAAAAACTTCCTCCTTCATGGAAAGATTATAAGAAAGAACTCAAGCACATAAAGGAAGATATTTCACTTGAAGAATTAATGACTCATTTAATAATTGAATAAGACTCTCGAATTCTAGATGGTAAAGAGGAATAAGAAAATTATGTTTCTAAGGTCCATATGATGGAGCAAGGAAATGAGAAAAAATTTAGGAATCATGGAAAGAATAGCAAGCGAAAGAATTTTTCAAACAATTCTAAAGCAAACAAAAAGAAGAAAGGAAATTATTTTCATTACAATAAACAAGGTCACTTCAATAAGGATTGTCCTGAGTTCAAAAAACTAAAAGAAAAATGAGGGTCATCAGACACAAAGCAAAAATTTGCTGCTATGATATCCGAGGCTAATATTCTTGGAGAAGGTAACTCTTAGTGGATTGATTCTGGTGCCACAAGGCATGTATGTAAGGACAATAACCTGTTCTCTACCTATGAAACTGTGGAAGGAGATTTTCGCTATATGAAAAATTCTTCAACTGGTGCGGTTAAAGGCAAAGAGACCGTGGATCTCGAATTTACTTTCGAAAAAATCCTTAGTCTCACCATTGTTTTCATGTTCCTGATGTTAGGAAAAATTTAGTTTCTGGAAATCTTCTTAACAAGTTTGTCTTTAAACTTGTATTTGAGTCAGACGAATTTATTCTGACTAAAAATGGTACCTTTATAGGCAAAGGTTATTGGTATAAGGGCATGTTTAAGCTCAACATCAATGCAAAATATTATTCTTTCTTTCATTATTGCATAGTCGTTTAGGACATGTTAATACAAAGAAAATGCATTTCATGGTTAATTTAAATTTAATTCCTAAATATGGGAATGACATGAATGGAAAATGTAAAATATGCATGTAAACAAAAATAACAAGATTACCTTTTTCAAAATTAGAAAAAAACTACATCTTTGTTGCAATTAGTACATAGTGATGTTTGTGATTTGCATGGAACACCTACTAGAGGCAGTAGTAAATATTTTGCTATATTAATCGATAACTTTTCAAAATATTGTTATGTGTATCTTTTAAACTCTAAAGATGATGTGTTGAATAGATTTAAGACATACAAAAAAAGAAAGTTGAAAATCAATGTGATTCTAAAATCAAATGTCTTAGATCTGATAAAGGTGGTGAAAATCGCTTTCCTCAATTTTGTGAAGATATGGGTATTATACATGAACTTATTACACCTTATACACCACAATAAAATGGAATAGCAGAAAGGAAAAATAGGATACTAACTGAAATGGTTAAGGCTATGCTTTCTTATTCTGGTTTAAATAAAGAGTTTTGGGGAGAAGCACTTTTAACTGCGTGTCATATTCTGAATAGGATACCGACTAAAGATAATAAGAAAAGTCCTTATGAATTATGGAAGAATATAAATCCTAATTTAGGTTATCTAAAGGTTTGGGGTTGTAGAGCTATTGTAAGACTACCCGAAACTAAGAGAAAGAAATTAAAAAGTAAAGGCGTTGTGTGTATTTTCATAGGTTATGCCCAACATAGTAAGCCTATAGATTTATGGTTAGTGATCCTAATGATTCTGTTGAGGTAAATACTATAATTGAATATACATATGCAATTTTTTATGAACAAATATTTTCTTCTATTTCTATAATATGTAATGAAAAAGAAGTAAATACTCCTTCACAATTAAATGATACACCACCAGTAGAACAAGAAGAGATTAGAAAAAGTAAAAGACCTAGAAAAGAAAAGATCTTTGGTTCTTACTTTGCATTCTATCTTGTTGAAGGAACTAGAGATACATCTTATAATCAATTTGCTTTTACTCTTAGTGTTGAAACAGACCCACAAACTTATAGTGAGGCAATTAAGTCGATAGATTCAGCATTTTGGAAAGAAGCCATAAATGATGAAATTGAATCAATCATGGGAAATAAAATTTGGAAATCAGTAGACTTACCTTCAGGATCTAAACCCATCAAGTGTAGATGGATTTTTAAAAAGAAAATGAAAATTGATGGAACAATTAATAAATTCAAGGCTAGATTTGTTGCTAAAGGTTTTACACAAAAAGAGGGAATTGATTATTTTGATACTTATGCACCAGTTGCTAGAAATTCTTCTATTAGAGTTTTGATTGCATTAGCATCTATATATAATTTTAAAATTCATCAAATGGATGTAAAAACTTCCTTTTTAAATGGTGACTTAGAACAAGAAATTTACATGAAACGACCTGAAGGATTTGTTACGCCTGGACAAGAACCTAAATTGTGTAAACTTATCACGTCCTTATATGGCCTAAAACAAGCACCTAAACAATGGCATGAAAAAATTGATAAAGTCATTATTTCTTATAGTTTTCAAATTCATGAATCTGATAAGTGTGTTTATAGTAAATTTTCTAATGGTAAAGGTGTGATCATTTGCTTATATGTAGATGGCATGTTAATTCTTGGTACTGATTTAGAAAGCATTAATAATACAAAGAGTTTTATGTCTTCTAAATTTGGTATGAAAGATATGGGTGTAGACGATGTCGTATTAGGAATGAGAATAATCAGGAAAGATAAAAATATAATTCTCACTCAATCTCATTAAAGAAATTTAATCAGTTTGATTGCACACCTGTTAGTACACCTTTTGAACCACAACTAAATATGATCTCTATTCCTAGTAGAGCTATTTCACAATTGGAATATGCATGAGTAATTGGTAGTTTAATGTATGCCATGACATGTACTCGACCTGATATTGCATATGATGTTGGTAAATTAAGTAGGTATACTAGTAATCTATGTTTATTGAATTGTCATGATGTCAATAGAATACTAAAATATTTAAAAGGAAGTATGGACTATGGTATATACTATAGTGGATATCCTTCAGTATTAGAAGGTTTTTCTGATGCGATTTGGATAACTGAGCGGGAGGATCATTCCTCAATAAGTGGATGGATTTTCACTCTTGGTGGAGGAGTTGTTCCTTGGGGATCAAATAAACAGGCATGTATAGCTGATTCTACAATGGCAGTTGAGTTTGTAGCATTAGCTACAACTAGTAAAGAGGCAGAATGGTTAAGGACTTTGTTAATTGAAATTCCAATTTAGCCAAAACAAATGCCTCTAATATCCACACATTGTGATAGTGAGTTTACACTTTCAGAGCTTATAGTAAAGTATACAATGAAAAATCTAGACATATTGACCTGAGACATAGTTATGTTAGACAAATGATTACAGCTAGTGTAGTCACAGTGGATTATGCAAAATCAAGTCAAAACTTAGTTGATCTTTTTACGAAACGTCTTACAAGAGGACTGGTGTATAAGACATCATTGGGAATGGGACTAAAGCCCATTAACAATAATCACTCTTGATGGAAACTCAGCTTGATACTTGACATATTCAAGCCTCAAGTTCAATTATTAAAGTACATCATATGACGTGATTGTAAGCACTACAAAATCAAACATCCCAAAGATAAGTGCTTAGAACATGTAATGAATAATGAATGAGGATGTGTTTTTATCTTAATAAACTTATGGTTTTTAAGTTACATGGACACCTATGATAGTCTACCTATATGCGTGTGGAAGTAGTGCTGCTTCGTGTGAGAATTGGGCTTGACTCTAAAGCTTGCATGAAATCAAGTTACAGACACAAGGCCTAATACATGTGTCGGCTTACATGGATAATCAGTGACTAAAAGATTTGTGTGTGTAGATAAGTCCCGCTAATCAATATTGATTGATAGTTCAAAGACAAGTCTACTATACTTTCATGGTTAGCCTTGATGAATCTTCACAGGGTACTGGTTCAAATTGTGAGACACCAGTATTTATACACAGTCTTATAGAAAATCCAAGATTTACAAAACTTATTTTGAAAATGGCGGAGGAATGTTGGATATTTTTAAAATAAGTGAGTAAAAGTTGGTGTGTGAAAGCTTGTGACTGTTAGTATATAATAGTCATACGTATTGATATATAATAGTCATACTTGTTAGTGTTTAATAGTCATACCTGTTGGTATTTAATAGTCATACCTATTGGTATTTAACAATCACACCATTTCGGAATAGATTAAGACTATTAAATTCAACACTCATGACTCTTGAAACACAACCTTTCAATTCCTATAAATAAAGTCTACCAATTTTGAAATTGAAAATAATTATATTAACCCAGTTTCAAATTTCTCAACCTTTGCAATTACTCACTTACAATTTTCTATAGTTACAACAATTATCTTATTCTATTTTGTGCACATAAATAGAATAAGAACTTGATCGTTTGTTCTTCGCTGCTACATTAAAGGGCTGTATTCAAACATACAATTTGCAGATAGTAAAATTGCTTCATTGTATCTTGAGTACGGATTTGCAGATTCCCATTTGTATACCGAATTATCTTGGTGGGGCAAATACTATATTTAGGAAAGTGACATCATGTCTTGATGTTTTCAGATTTAATTTGAAGTTCAACAAAGTTGTATTCAGAAGTTTATATTATTGTATTGAAGTTGGCATTATTGTTATAAATACAAGAGTTTCATTTATGCCATTACATACATATTTTCCAACATTTCATAGTTGGTCAATACGTTTCACTACTATAATTTTAGCATCCATAATAACTTTAACAAGGCACCTACTATAAAATAAGAAATGGGTTAAATAATTTTTTGAAAAAATGTAAAGGCTATAAATAATATTTTACTGTGGGATTTATAAGTTAAGTAAACATTGGGTAATCTTAGAATGGTGCCTGCTGTTCTAGTCTCGTGTTAGGCTAGGAAATCAAGGTGTGATCCTAGCTAGTACCGGTATCTGCGTTCACACCGTACAAAAAATTGAAATTGCACCTGGGTAACAGTTTAGAATGAAAAACAATTATGATCCGGTTATATGACTACGATTTTGATTTTAATATAACGACAATAATTTTAATATAGCACAGATGTGAAATAAACCACTTTGCAAAAGTCAATCGTACATGAGTCGAATAAGAGAATAGATTAAATAAATTTATATCAAATCTAAAATAATATTTGCTAAAGATTATAACATTCATCTTATTATTAGAACAATAAAGCACCATCGGGTTGAGATGCTTCTTGTGTGCTAAGACCAAGGTTCTAAAAAATACGGGGCGTGATCGAGGCGTGGAGGCCAAACTTTAAGCCTAGGCGGGCCTTAGGCGTAAAAAGGCGTTAAAAATCCTTTTTAAATATATTTAAATTAACAAGGCTATGAAATATACTAAAATTATACATACCTTAAAAATATGTCTGAATATTTACAAATTAAAATACTATTTGATTGTTTTGGACGAGATATTGGTCCGATTTGTAAAAAAAAAGTCTTTAAAATACGATATCGTTTCACTAAAGAATTATTGTTTTAAAAAAAAGTGTCTTAAGGCTTTTAACAAGAATAAAGCATAAAAGGCTTAAAGCGGAGCGAGCCTAGGTGCGCCTAGGCTCCGTTTAGAATAGAGGCTAAGACAAATATGGCATACATTCACCTTGTGAGTAACTAAGATATTTATGAAGATACTGAAAATGAAAATTTGAACTATTATTACATATTAAAATAAAATAGATTCATAGAGCAAGGATAAAGAATGACAGTAAGGATTCTGATATGAATCATAGGGTTAAGTAAAGTCAATAGTTTGATGTAATGAAATAAGAACTCACTATTTTAGTTAGTTTATTCCAAAGGATTAACTAGTTCATTATGAAATTGCTTGATTGCTTTTTATTTCAAGAGTTTTTTAAACGTATGAATAAGCTAGACCCATGGTGCAAGTTGTTTTATGCTATAAATAAACTTGAACACTCAAGAAATCCATTGGACGGGCAGATTCACATCTCTTACATCCGGTTATATTTGATTGGAATTGAGAGAATACACCAAATTAATTTGTCTTTACTCATTTTGTTTCCGAAGTAACTCTCATCAGCTAGCTCAAGTTTTATGTAAATCTTTAGGAGTAATTCATAAAACTGGTTAGATCTAAAATAATACCATACCCTTCGTACGATCCCAATAATTTGACAATTTAATTCTCATGAATATATTTATTTTCGTTATGATAAGGCTATAATAGAAATACAAAACCGACCACCCACAAGAGGAAGCAATGACAAAACCTCTACTATTAAAAGGGTGTTGTTAAAGGGGCTATATTTTGTTACTAACAATATAGTACACAATCTACAATAAGTTTTAAGCACGTTATTATATTAGTGAAAAGAACATTGGGGAGACATAAATAGAAGTACAAAATTACTGATCCTCTTGAAGGAGGATTATTGTGACCCTCTCATCTTATTAGCTGAGATATAATATTTTTAGTCATTCAACTAATAGGATGAGATGGGTACTGTGAACCTCTTTGAGGAGTGTCAACAATTTTAGATTCCTTTCGTAGTCCCTTGTTAGAATAGCATGATACTGTATTATGAGTGAAAATTGCAATTATGGGAATGGGGCTCTTATTTGTCATACATATAAGGAGTATGGACTTAATATACGACTTTGATTCTATAATTTCATTGTATGTTATTCCATGAGTAAATGAATATCCAACAAATTATTTTATTTTTATAACCACTTAAAAGCAAATTGACTTTTGCCTTACTATAGAGGTACGCTAGATTACAAAATTCGTTCACCCCATTATCGATCCGTGGGTGGCTGAGACAGATGTCAGTGTATCAGCTTTTAATTGGGATTGTCTAATGTTCTTAACAAGTGAGCATATATAATATCATTCATTAGGTTGAATGCGACACCCATAAATTGTAAAGCTGATTAGTCCATTTGGATTGCTTTGTTTGTTTAATTTACGCCGTACGAATTCATTCTATTTCAATATGCATACTGGAAATATATATGTATTTAATTGTATCATATCCTTGACTCCTTTGCCATTTTTCCATTTTGATCACTAAGTAGCCAAGAATAGTAGTGGACAAGATTCCCCACAAAAGTAATAGAAAGTTTTCCTGATACTTCCATTTTATTATTCTCATCTTTCAGTAACAATTGTCAAACGCTAAGAAAGAGTTGAACAAAATAGGGGACCAGGCCACAGCGGTTAAATAACACCACTAAGAACCAGGCCACCTTTTAAACTGTCCAATAATATGTTATGCACATCATGGAGAGATTAAATGATTTGTACGAATTGTGTCCTTTGATGGAGTTTTTGTACTTTTTGAGATTTTATATCAGGTATACATGGAAGGATTGTATTAACTAAATTTCCAAATTACATTTGGATCATGCATTATATGATCTTTTACCCTTCTGAATGTAAATTATTTTTGTGGGATTTTATTTCAACGTCACTTTTAGCCTACTTAAGCGTCAACTCCAATTGCAACGTATGACCGGTCACTCTCAATTGCAACGCACTCTTCGTCAAACGATACATGTAAAGCTATAAATTGGAGTGCGAGGTCCTCATTAGAGATACATGGAGTTTACATATACTAAAGAGTTGTATATATTTAGTACCACAATATTATTAAAAACTATAGAAAATTAAGGTAAATGTCATATTCCTTTCTATATTTGGATTTTTAGGACAATGCTTTTCAAGTTTGTAAATCTAGTCCCTGTGGTACAATAGTATTTATAAATCTAGTCTCTCTGGTACAATAGCATTTATTTTTTTGGTCCGCGCCAGCGGCACAATATTCATGAAATTTTTAGTACAAGGACTAAATTTATAAAATTATATGAAGTGTCATAATTTTATACACTTTAAACATTATAAGGACCTTTTCTCAAAACTCCCTAAAAACAAACCCGTGAGATGCGCGAGTAGGCTATTGTCATAGTAACTATAGGCCTTTCGTAAAACATATAGCCTGCAAATTTGAATAAGTATACTTTCTTTGAGGCATTTCAACAAATACTTGATGTACACTATTTGACTTGCATTTTGTGGATTTAACTAAAATCTTAAGTGCATTTGCGGAATGAGGATCAAAACCACACATCACGTGAAATATAACATAATAAGATGCATGTGCTTATTGAATTTTAAAAAGACTTTTGTACCTTTTTTTACTAATGGGTTAAAGTTTCGTAACATTTGTTATTATAACAGACAAAGTTAAATTAAAATTGACACCAATGACAAAAAAACACCACATATTATTAAGGAACTAAATTGAAGAAAATAAGAATGGAAACAAACCAATTAGTAAATGAATACCTATTTAAACAAACACTACTTCGAAAGATAGTACATTAAATTGTGACATTCAAAAACTCCATGGGATACCCTAAAATTCAGTATTTTGATGAGATAATGTCAAATAAGATGTTGAGAAAAGGAAAGGAAATTTGTTGTAGCAATTAGAGACATTCCATCTTCCACACAAAAATTCCAACTTGCAAAACAGGTTATTTACACGATACCACATCAATAAAAGCCACAAACTGACCTTAAATGGCATGCCATGTCTCATACATACCATAACCTTTTGGCTCAAAGTCGTGTCTCATCTTCTTTGTGTCAAAATAATGCATCGTGCATCGTCTTATTTTAGGTATAATTTAGTTTAATTGGGAGCAAAATTAGTAATTGTATCAGTTGTATTGTGTGTATGTATCATTCATGTTTGGCTCAAGTAAAAAAAATAATTTCCTAATGTGTCAAAAGACTTCTAGAAAATGAATTGCTACCCCAAACTATTTGATGGAAATAATATATGCAGAATAAACGAAAAAAATCCAAATTCGAAATAAATAAAATTAGAAGCACTTATCGATCGAGGTTTGTGTTTGACACAAAGTCCTAAAGGTGAAATTGCTCGCTGATATTTGTAGCTGTCAACCTCGCGAACATACACCTCCCAGGATTTAATGATCAGATTTACACACCAACTTTATGTTAAATCTTTGAACTCTCAGGATACTCCAGCACTCCCAAAAAATAACGAAAAAGTAGAAAGTAGCAAAATTATTTTTGCAGTGAAAGTGAGAGAGATTGATTTTTTCCGTGTTCTTTTTCAAAGCCCTAGCCATTGTTTTATAAAAAAAATGCTCAAAAACGTGGGTAGAGGTTTTAGCCAACTAACCCACTAATATCTCCACTAACGGGTAGTTTACTTAGAATAGGAGACTAAATCAAAAATTAAAAACGAATTAATAAAATGGTAAAAATTCTGGGCACTCAAGAGAAGTCCAAAGCCCCAAAGAACCTAAGGCCCAAGGCCTAATCAAAGACTATTAATGTTTAGTGTGCCTCCTAGGGATTGAATCCATGACCTCAAGCACTAAACCTCATAAACTTACCACAACTTATTTAGTTCATTCAAAATAAATATATATACCAATATACCCAACAATCCCCCACATGAATGAAACAAATAAGTAAAATAATATAAAACGACGCTCTGGAGTATCATAAGGAGTGGCATATAAGGCATATGTGTCATTCGACTTGAACCTTTGCTTTGTGTTGATCTATTGAGTTTACCGGTTGATAGTGAACTAATATCTTGAACTATTTCACCGTTGTTGTAAACTTTAGTCAATTAGAACACACACGTGAATCCCAAAAATCATCATCGAGTTCCCATAGTTGTGCTAGTTTCGGCCTTGAGCCCTCCCAGGTTTCTTGAGTGCTCTAGAGAATTAACCTTAATTCTCATAGGAAGAGGCCCCACTACCACACTCATATAGGTCCTTCTATCATGAGTGTACTGTATCTCACACCCCACTGAATAATAGCTATAGAAATCATTAAGAGATTAAATCGCATCCTCCATCGATACAGAGGTAATACCTCCATCGTTTAGGTATTAATACGCTTTAGGCCCATTCCCCTCGATATTTGATAAACTAGCTCCCTAGCTAGCCCTTTAGTCAATGGATCCGCCAGGTTTTCCTTTGACTTGACATAGTCGATTGCTATAACTCCATCTTTCAATAATTGTCTCACTGTGTTGTGTCTCCTCATGATATGTCTAGACTTTCCGTTGTATGAGTTATTATGTGCTCTTGCGATCGCTGCTTCACTGTCACAGTGAATTGACAATGTTGGAACTGGTTTAGGCCACAAACGAATATTTAATATGAAGTTACTTAACCATTCAGCCTCTTCACTTGCTCTATCCAATGCTATGAACTCTGACTCCATAGTGGATCTAGCTATGCACGTTTGCTTGGTAGATTTCCAAGATATAGCGCCTCCTGCCAAGGCAAAAACATAGCCACTCGTAGACTTACATTCATCATTATCATAAATCTAATTAGCATTACAAAAGCCTTCAATTATAGCAGGATATCTAATATAATGAATACCATAGTTTATTGTGTATTTTAGATATCTCAAAACTCTAATAAAAGCATCCCAATGTTCATTATTAGGATTACAAGTGTATCTGATAAGTCTACCCACAACATATGCAATATCAGGTTTAGTGTAGTTCATAAGATACAGTAGACTACCTATAACTCTAGTATATTCTAATGATGATACACCAGGACCCGAATGTTTCCTTAATTGACAACTAGGGTCATAAGGTGTTTTAGCAGGAATACAATTAAATTGTTCAAATTTTCTAAGAACTTTCTCTACATAATGAGATTGGATTAAAACGATTCCTTCAGATTTTTAATGATTTTAATTCCAAGTATAACATCAGCAACACCCAAATCTTTCATATCAAATTGCTTATTAAGAAATTTTTTTAGTTTTATTAACTACATCCATATCAGTTCCAAAAATAAGCATATCATCCACATATAAGCAAATATTCACACCACAATTATCCTTGAATTTGCTATAAATACATTTATCCGCTTCATTAATGTTAAAATCATTAGAGATCATTACTTGATCAAAATTTTCATGCCATTGTTTAGGAGCTTGTTTTAGTCCATATAAAGATTTTTTAAGTCTACACACTTTTTGATCTAGGCCTTGGACTACAAACCCCTCGAGTTGATCCATATAAATTTCTTCTTCAAGATCTCCATTCAAAAAAGCCGTTTTAACATTCATTTGATGAATTATCAGATTATGTAATAAAGCAATAGAAATTAATATCCTAATAGATGTAATTCTATTAATAGGAGAGTAAGTATCAAAGAAATCAATTCCTTCCTTTTTTCTATAGCCTTTAGCTACAAATCTTGCCTTAAATTTATTAGTTGAACCATCAGGTTTTAATTTCCTTTTAAAAATCCAATTGCATCCAATAGTTTTACATCCTTTAGGAAAGTCAACTAACTCCCACGTGTTGTTAGAAATAATAGAATCATATTCACTATTAATAGCTTCTTTCCAAAAAATAGAATCGAGTGAGTACATTGCGTCACTAAAAGTGATAGGGTCATATTCCATTAAGTACTTTAAAAATTCAGGACCAAAAGAAGTATCTATCCTAGGTCTTTTACGTTTTCTAATTTCGATATCTTCTGAATTTGGAGATTGTTATTTAACACTAGGACCCATTGGAACAGGACTACTAGTTCCCTCACTTATTACTTTAAAAGGAAATTTGTCCTCATAAAATTCAGCATCTCTTGACTCAAAAATAGTGTGTTTATCCATATATTGATTTTTAGAATCAATTCCAAGAAACCTATAAGCATTACTATTTTTAGCATAACCTATAAAAACACAAGCAACAGTCTTTGGGCCAAGTATAGTTCTCTTAGGTACTGGTATTGAAACCTTAGCAAGACACCCCCACACTTTAAGGTGTTTATAAGAAGGTTTTCTGTTTTTCACATTTCATAAGGAGTTTTATCATTATTCTTAAAAGGTATTTTATTAAGAATATAACAAGCAATAATAAGTGCCTCATCCCACATATTATAAGGTAATCTCAAAGGGCTTAACATAGAATTTACCATATCCTTAAGAGTTACATTTTTTCTTTCAGCTACACCATTAGATTGGGCTGAATAAGGAGGAGTAACTTGATGAATTATTCCGTTTTCTTTACAATATTTATCAAGATCACCGGTATATTCTCCTCCCCTATCGGATCTTAATGGATTTCTCCAATTATTTTTCAACTTCTAATTTATAAGAAATAAATTTTGAGAAACTCTCATCTTTACTCGTAAGGAGGTAAATATAACAATAACGAGAGTGATCATCTATAAAAGTAACAAAATATTTATTTCCACCACGTGTCACATAATCTTTTAAATCACAAAGAACAGAATGTATTAAACTTAAAACAGTTGAACTTCTTTCGATACTTGGAAAAGTTTTTTTTGCATATTTTGATTCAACACATATTTCACATTTAGAGTTGGTAGAAATATCTGATTTTGGTATGTTTCCCAAAAACATTAATTTTTTAATGGATGCCTTATTTACATGATCAAGTCTAGAATGCCACATATCACAAGAGTCAATCAAATAAGCAGAAGAAGTAAATATTTTATTATTATCAACCACGGTTACATTTAGTTTGAAAAGACCCTCATGAACATAACCTTTCCCCACAAAAGTACCTCCCTTAGTCACAACTACCTTATCACTCTCTAGAACAACTTTAAACCCTTCTTAACTAAGACAAAACCAGACACCAGATTCTTTCTAACCTCAGGGACATACAAAACATCTTTCAAGGTAAGAACATTTCCTGAAGTGAACTTTAAAACTACGGTTCCCTTTCCCTCAACCTTAGACGAAGAGGAGTTTCCCATGTACAGACGTTCATCCTCACCCACAGCAGTGAAGGTAGTGAAGGCACCTCTTGTGCCGCAAATATGTTTGTTGGTTCCAGAATCAAGCCACCAGTCTGTCATGTTACTCACAATGTTTGCTTCGGTCACAACAGCAGTAAAGTCACCCTCCTCGGTTACATTTGCTTGAGGCTTCACATCTTGACTCTTCCTAAACTTGCAATCTTTAGCATAATGACCTGATTTTCCACATACATAGCATTGACCTGCAGGTTTAGAATTTTTATTCTTATCGTTAGGTTTAAATTTATGGTTGGATGACGAATTCTGGTTTGGTTTATGCTGCCCATGTTTCTGGTTTGAATGGTTAGGCTTAGACTGGTTCTGTTTTTTATTTTCATTTGATTTTACCTCTACTAAATTAGCCTTAGAACTGAATTCAAAATTTTTCTCCCTAAGTTCTGCATTCCTATTATCTTCCTCAATTCTCAAACAAACTATCAAATCTTCTAGTGACATCTCCTTTTTCTTATGTTTCAGACCGTTTTTATAATCTTTTCAAGAAGGTGGCAGTTTTTCAATTATAGCAGGCACCTGAAATCCCTCACATATATTATAACCCTCGGCCATAATTTCATGAATAATAATTTGTAGTTCTTCTAGTTGCGACACAACAGCTTTATTATCTTCCATTTTAAAATCCAAAAATTTTCCAACCAAAATTTTTTTAGGCCCATTATCTTCAGTTGCAGTTGCATATTTTTTATCCAGTAAGTTCGATAATTCTTAAGCAGTAGGACATGACCAATAAACATCATACAATTCAAGGCAGAGACAGTTCAGTATATAATTCCTACACATATAATCCCTTTGTTTCCAAATAACCAGTTCTTCAGGTGTAGAAGGTATATCAGATGCAATAACGTCAACGACCTTAAGAGTTGTTAGGTGAAATTGCAGTTTCATTTTCCATCTCTTAAAATTCTTTCCATAAAAAAGTTCAGGTTTTTCAAAGTATTTTGCATTAGGATTTTTCATAGGAGATTGTAGAATAACAACCAAAATTTCACCTTTAGATTGTTGGAAATAATATATACAGAATAAACGAAAAAACCCAAATTCGAAACAGATAAAATTATAAGGACTTATCGATCGAGGTTTGTGTTTGACACAAAGTCATAAAGGTGAAATTGCTCGCTGATATTTGTAGCTGTCAACCTCGTGAACATAAACCTCCCAGGATTCAACGATCAGATTTACACACCAGCTTTGTGTTAAATCTTTGAACTCTCAGGATACTCTAGTACTCTCAAAAAATAACGAAAAGTAGAAAGTAGCAAAATTATTTTTGCAGTGAAAGTGAGAGAGATTGATTTTTTATGTGTTCTTTTTCAAAGCCGTAGCCATTATTTTATAAACAAAATGGTCAAAAACATGGGTAGAGGTTTTAGCAAACTAATCCACTAATATCTCCACTAACGGGTAGTTTACTTAGAATAGGAGACTAAGTCAAAAATTAAAAACAAATTAATAAAAGGGTAAAAATTCTAGGCACTCAAGAGAAGCCTAAAAGCCCCAAACACCCCAAGGCCCAATCAAAGACTATTAATGTTTAGTGTGCCTCCTTTGGATTGAACCCATGACCTAGAGCACCAAACCCCATAAACTTACCACTAGGCCACTTACCCCAACTTATTTAGTTCATTCAAAATAAATATATATACCAATATACCCAACAATCCACCACATGAAATAAATAAATAAATAAAATAAAACGACGCTCTGTAGTATCATAAGGAGTGACATATAAGGCATAGGTGTCATTCGACTTGAACCTTTGCTTTGTGTTGATCTATTGATTTTACCGATTGATAGTGAACTAATGTCTTTAACTATTTCACCATGTTGTAAAATTAAGTCAATAGAACACACACGTGACTCCCAAAAATCATCATCGAGTTCCCACAGTTGTGCTCGTTTCGTCCTTGAGCATGCCCAGGTTTCTTGAGTGCTCTAGAGAATCAACCTTAATTCTCATAGGAAGTGGCTCATATAGGTGCTTCTATCAAGAGTGTAGTGTATCTCACACCCCACTGAATAACAACTATAGAAAGCATTAAGAGATTAAATCTCATCCTCCATCGATACAGAGGTACTATATCATAGGAATGGGTTTTAAGTAAAACTTAAATTTGTACTCCCGCAAATCACTTGTATAACTTTGTTATCCCATTGAACCCAGATCTTGGGATCTCCAGTCATATGAGTTGGGTTTCCATGATAGGTGATTTAGATATTAATAGGCTTTAGGCCCATTCTCCTTGATGTTTGATAAACTAGCTCTCTAGCTAGCCCTTTAGTCAATGGATCCGCCAGGTTTTCCTTTGACTTGACATAGTCGATTGCCATAACTCCATCTTTCAATAATTATCTCACTGATTTTTGTGTCTCCTCCTGATATGTCTAGACTTTATGTCGTAGGAGTTATTATGTGCTCTTGCGATCGCTGCTTGACTGTCACAGTGAATGGGCAAGGCTGGAACTGATTTAGGCCACAAATGAATATCTAATATGAAGTTCCTTAACCATTCAGCCTCTTCACTTGCTTTATCCAACGCTATGAACTCTGGCTCCATAGTGGATCTAACTATGCACGTTTGCTTGGTAGATTTCCAAGATATAGCACCTCCTTCCAAGGAAAAAACATAGCCACTCGTAGACTTACATTCATCATTATCAGAAATCCAATTAGCATCACAAAAGCCTTCAATTACAGCAGGATATATAATATAATTAATACCATAGTTTATTGTGTATTTTAGATATCTCAAAACTCTAATCAAAGCATCCCAATGTTCATTATTATGATTATAAGTGTGTCTGCTAAGTCTACCCACGGCATATACAATATCAGGTCTAGTGCAGTTCGTAAGATACATTAGACTACCTATAACTCTAGAATATTCTAATGATGATACACCAGGACCCGAATGTTTCCTTAAGTGACAACTAGGGCCATAAGGTGTTTTAGCAGGAATACAATTAAATTGTTCAAATTTTCTAAGAACTTTCTCTATATAAAGAGATTGGCTTAAAACAATTCATTCAGAATTTTTAATGATTTTAATTCCAAGTATAACATCAGTAACACCCAAATCTTTCATATCAAATTCCTTATTAAGAAAAAATTTAGTATTATTAACTACATCCATATCATTTCCATAAATAAGCATTTCATCCACATATAAACAAATAATCACACCAGAATTATCCTTGAATTTGGTATAAATACATTTATCCGCTTCATTAATGTTAAAACCATTAGAGATCAAACTGCAGTTCTTCAGGTGTAGAAGGTCTATCATATGCAATAACGTCAACGACCTTAAGAGTTGTTTGGTGAAATTGCAGTTTCATTTGCCATCTCTTAAAATTCTTTCCATCAAACAGTTCAGATTTTTCAGAGTATTTTGCATTAGGATTTTCCATAGCAGATTATAGAATAAGAACCAAAATTTCACCTTTAGATTGTTGGAAATAATATATGCAGAATAAATGAAAAAAATCAAAATTCGAAATAGATAGAATTAGAAGGACTTATCGATCGAGGTTTGTGTTTGACACAAAGTCCTAAAGGTGAAATTGCTCGCTGATATTTGTAACTGTCAGCCTCGTGAACATACACCTCCCAGGATTCAACGATCAGATTTACACACTAGCTTTGTGTTAAATCTTTGAACTCTCAGGATACTTCAGCACAACACTCCCAAAAAATAATGAAAAGTAGAAAGTAGCAAAATTATTTTTGGGAAAGTGCGAGAGATTGATTTTTTTTGTGTTCTTTTTCAAAGCCGTAGCCATTGTTTTATAAAAAAATGGTCAAAAACGTGCAAAGATCCCAAGGCCCAATCAAAGACTATTAATGTTTAGTGTGCCTCCTAGGGATTGAACCCATGACCTCAAGCACCAAACCCCATAAACTTACCACTAGGCCACTTACCCCAACTTATTTAGTTCATTCAAAATAAATATATATACCAATATACCCAACAATATTAACACTACTAGAAAGTTTTTGTAAAATATGAATATGTAGAAAGACCAAATTAAGTTAAACTAAGTGCTATTAAATTTAATAGTATTATAAGGTTTGGTATAATTCTTAAATATTAAAAACTAATACTAAGAAATTGTAAGTTTGCAAAAAAATTAAAATATTTTATAAATACCATTCCAAAACAGGCTTACCTAAGGGTACAATTTACAAATCAATGCCATTGAGTAGACACCGTTGAGTAATGGTAGCTAAACACTAAATGGGCAAGAAATAAAAAGATTTGTTGGAAAGATCACCATAGCACATGGAATGAAGAACTTTCATTCTGAGGGAGACATATATAAGAGGATTAAACTCTGAAATACCCACTTCCACCAATCCGGATGATCAACGTGTGCCTTGAACCAATATGTCATTTAAGTTGGTGGGGTCACTTCCCAAAAAAGATAGCCTTTTGAGGATCAAGATACACTGAATTCCATACTCTCCAATGTAAGTTGAACCCTCTAAAATAATCTTCCACTATAAAAAAATACCTGAAACCAACTTGCAATAATTTATGAAAGATCATAGCAAAATAAAACATTTTGTATTATTAGAATCCAAATGCAATAGTAATTTACGAAACGAGTTGTTGCAAATTCACCATATAGTTACAACCCTCACGTATTCCAAAAAAAACATTGTGGATAAATACTTAAATAACACATTAAGGCTCCATTTGATAGCATGGGTTCACAAAGTTTGCAATAAAACATTATCTCACTCCACCCCAACGATTTTTTTTCATGAAAAATCATCAAATGTCGATTGTTCTATGGTATTTATAAGGAATAACTGTTCCAGCACCAGAGACAACAACTCCCAAACAAAACAAAGTTGGCGGGTGTAGGTAGCCAAAAATCGTTGCCAAATCGTTCTGTTTATAGCTCAATCCTATCTAGCATCCGCCTATGTATGTCAGTGATCCTTTAATTTGTTAAGAGAAAAGAGAGAAGAAGTTGAGGGTTAATATGTGCCTAACAATTCATTAAAAGCGGATGGTTTAGATTCTAATATTCAAAAGTTTTTCTAAAGCTTGATACGAAGGGGTGCATTGGGTTTATTTAGGTGTTGTTATAGAATGAAATGGCGATGTGGCTATAGGAATGGGAAGAGGAAAGGGTAAAGACAGCTGCTACTGATGTGAGGAGGCAAAATATTAATGGGGTGGGGGGGGGGGGGGGGGGGGAGCGAGAGAGACCCAGAGCAGATATGGTTATTTTTTAAGATGACTTTCCACATGGATATCTTAGATAGAGAGGAGTATTTACGGTTGTAGTGCATTTTAGAATAGTACTAGGTGTAAACTCGCGCGATGCACGGAACAAGTGGTTGTGATAATCATTTTGTGGGTTAAATTGTTTGCTTTGCGTCATCTAAATTCTTGTAGTTTCTCTTTATATATAATTAGAAATAACAATTTATAAGGGTATAAATATTGTATTTCCAAAATAAAAGTCGTGTCGTATTCGTATCAAAATTATAAGTCGTGTTATCGCATCTTGTCGTAATAATCGTATTTTTATTCAAGTTATCATGTTTATGTATGTTTAATTTAATGTAAAATTTAAGAAATTGTTTTATTAATTTTTTGTTATTTTGTGTTCTATTTGCGCCAGCTAAAAAAATGGATTCAACTTAATCATCTTCGTCCCCTATAGAACATCTCTAGCACCATCCCACCAATAAACTCAATGAACTCTAAAGCAAATCCAAATTGGTAGAATGGAAACGAAAACGAAAATCACAGAGGACATAAGAAAATCCAAATCACCCAATCATATTCAAACTAATAGAAGAAATTGAACAAAAAATTGATTGGAAAAAATTGAACAAAAAATAGTATGAATATTTGAATCCACAAGTCAAGTTTGTCAAAATACAAATTCAAATCATTATCAATATGAAGAACCAACAAATAGAGAATAACTTTCTGAATGAGACTACAATGAAGTAAGAGAATTTTATTGATTATTCTCATAAATTCAGATCGATGGAAATAACATGGATTGCATATTGTTACTTGTTCAAAAAACCTCTTATGGATATGTAGACCAAATAGACCCCTAGTTTTTTGACAATATACTTGTCCTTGCAACATCCTGAGTTGTCACATTCTTGAAAATACAGTCAATTAGGTTTCTTGGTAGCTCACTAATTCCAACAACGCTGTCAACATTAATTTTCGTGCTTTTAGTCGTTGTTCTGGGGAAAAAAAGAAAAAATGGAAGGTAATGTTCAATAGGATCGTAAAGCATGAAAATGAGAAATTAAAGTAATCCACCATGAATGGTAAACAAAAATCAATTTACCTCATAATGATTGATCTCAACTGACCCACATGTGTACAAATCAATCCATTATCAATAAATAAAAATGGGTATACACCGAGTCACCGTAAATTTCAGTGGGTATCAACAACCACCATGGGAGCTTCATGGGTGGGGGTTTGGTCTGATGGGTCGTTGTATCCTTGTTGGGCTGGGCCCTTTCTTTTATTTTCTCCCTGGTATTCTCACTTTGTTTGAGCCACATTTCTCCCTCTGCATAGGTCTCTAGTTGACTAATCTGGGTTCTTGGTTGATTTCTAGTGATGATTGGTTCAATTGGAGAGTGCTTATTTGGTTTGGAGGTTCACTCTTTGTGGATAAAAGTTTTGCTCCTGATGATTAAGCAATGGTTTCTTCCACCATGGTGATTTTTTCATTGATTGGGCTCCTTCGTGCCTTGGTGTAATGGATTATTATAGTAGAGAGAGAGAGAGAGAAGGGGAAAAGTTATAAGAAAAGGAGACGGAAGAGAGAAGTGTGTTGATAAGTTAGTTGTAACATTGTGAAATGATTAGTAGCCAACTAAAGAAATAAGATTAAAATATTGAGAGATGCTTTGGAGCCGATTACATCTTGTATTTGTTAGCCAATCCTACGTGGATGGCCTAATTAAAAAGAGATATAAATTCATTGTATACATTTTAATGCAAGTTGGCAAATTCAATCAGTGTGCAATGCATCTGACGTGGACAATATAAAGATATAGATAGATTTAATGGGTATCCGACGTGGATAGCTTAGGTGAAGAGGACATTAAATGCCTTGTTTTGCATTTTATAGTTGTAAATAGATATGTAGATTTTTATACCTTAGCACACGTAAGAAAGTTGTTGACTGACGTATATTGTTATTTTTTAAGTGAATGGGATTCTTTTAAATTACATTTGTTACCTAGGTGGTGATATTGTTAATATGTATTTTTTTCCTTGTAAATTTGGCATCATTTTGGGAAAACAAGTTCTTTCATTCTCACAAATTTGAGTGTCTAAATTATGGAGTTTATTGCCCACTCATGTTGAGAATTGAGGTGGGTGGTAACCACGATTCCCACAGTTTCCACGAGAATGAGGATGTTTCTTCATTCAGGCATCTCTTCAAATTCGTTATCCATTCAAAACAACATCGTTGCAACACCAACTCTTGTTATCAGACTAGGGACTATATGTATTACAGAGATCAGGGTCAACAACTTACTAATCATATTTCTCGATTGATCTATGCTTACAAGGAGCACCTTTGTGAGTAAGAGTGATGAAATCAACGAAGGGATGAAAGAAAAGAGCGGCTATAACAACACTTAGATTGAATTAAGGGAAAGCTCATAAACGAGATGCACAAGCATCATAAACTGTTCGTAATCCAAACCCTAAGGCAAGCGAAACTTACACTAAAGCTCAGAGTGATTAGATGAGTATCAAGCAACAAAGGCAGGAGGAGAATTGCCCTCTACACCATAAGGAACACCACTATGGACTACATGCGGAGGAAGGGATTTAGATCTTTTTACGGGGGAGCAGGGGCATGTCAGAATAGATATTTAAAGTTTTATGTGCAAAGAATTGTATGGGAGGGAAATTTAAAGTAAATACCACGGGACAAAGGAGTTGTCCAGGAAGGCCCTAATAAACTCAAGTTATGTGATTACTTGGGCATTGAAGGAGGTCGACATCCAACTAATCACATTCACCATTGATGCCAACCTATTGATTTATGAAATACTAATGAAGCACTTATGTGTTGAATTTTTTTCCTTCTAGCTTGGGCAATGTAGTCCTAAAATGGTTTGTGAAATTTCTAGCAAGTCCATTAAAGACTTTTAAACAATTGGCATGATAGTTCACAAAAATATTCATTACTAGAAATTATCTCTCCATGATAATGGGATCATTGATTATGATGAAAAGAAACCATTGGAAAATCTCGATGAATATGCTTAGAAATATTAACAAGTGCACAATAAACAAAGTGATTTCTCAATCAGGTGGCAATTGCTTTCTTTAAGATCGGACTGCAATATAACTCACTATTATATCATTTACTTATGAACAAGAAGATTACTCTCTTAATGATCTGATGTCTAAAATTAAGAAGTATACAAAGGTAGAGTATGCAATGGTTGTTAATGACCAAAACAATGATTGAAATAAGATAGATAATAATGCAAAAAAAAGAATATCAACTTGAAGAAAGGCACAAAGAAGCAATATGAAGAACAAATAAATGATTCCTATATAATCTTACTAAACGATTAATAATGCATTTAAATAAGAAATCTACAGTATTTTTGAAAGATCCCCTACACCATATATCGCTAATGTTCACGGTTTTGACCTGTGACCTCCCTCATGGGTCACGGTCTCTACCCGTCATAATATTAAGCGTGATAAAATAAGGGGTCACAGTCTATACTAGTGACCCATAGGGGAGAACTTGGGTCACAGTCCAAACCCGTGACCATCGTACCACGGCTGGTCACGGTCCAAGGCGACCCAAGGGGCAAGAATGTGGGTCACGGTCCGAAGCTGCGACCACCACACCATGGGGGGTCACAGATGGTCACGGTACAAAACCATGCCCCCTATGTATTTTAATTTTAGTAAAATATATATGATCACGATTTTGGACCGTGACTAAATAAATAATTTATTAAAAAAAATAATTTTTTTTGCATCCTAAAAAAACCTATACATTTTTAAACCTGTTTACATTTCCAGAAATAATATTTCACTAATATGTAATAAAAGTTAACAAACGCATACTTGTGTGAATATGTAATAATACAATGCAAGTTAACTAATGCATACTTGCGTGAACATGAAATAAAATACAACACATGCTTGCTTAAATATGAACAACATAAAACAAAATACAAAGAATATTTGCGTGAATAAGTGACAGACTTTAAAAAGTGTCTCTAGTGCATGCTTATATCGACTCAAGTGTAAGTCGGTTGCTCAAGTATAAATCCGATAAATCGGGTATCGAACTCAGGGACTAAGAAGAAGAATCGTGAGGATGTATAGAAAAGACGGTTAACCTTACGAATGACTCGAAAAAGGAAGGAAAAGATGATGATTTTGTGACTTTATCTATCAAATATTGCAATATAAATTAAATTAAGAATTAAATAAGCTTGCAACACTTAACAAACTATGAAATCATAACTATAAAAGAGAGATAAGGTCAAATACAATCCCTTAACCCCTAATGAATTTACCGGATACTAAATTAGTTGAGAATTAAATAGTTAATTAAGGAAAAACTTTATCCTTATCAAGTATTACACATATGAAGGAATAAACCAGCGCCATATGAAATCAAGAATACAAATAAACCACATGACGAGATGGTTAGCATGCGAATCACATTCTTAACACCCCGGTTACCTAGGAAAAATGAGGTTAAAAGTCTTATGATGTTTGTATTAACGAAATGACACGTTCCAATTAATTATTTAACTCAAGAAATTATTTTTATATCCATGCGAACCATATAGGGTTGGGTTCATGCATCCCAACTATTAGAAATCTAGTTGGACATGACGTAATTACTAAAAAAATATGATTGCTACGTTGCATGTAATAAGAATCATGATAAACTATATCTAAATATGTATGAAAGATTTCTATTTAAGAACTGATGAATTGTCAAGCAAAAAGAAAAGAGAAATTGAAAGTAATAACGAACTATACTTGAATTAGAGAAAACCCTTGAATTTGATACCAAAAGATGAATAATTGTTGAAGAAGATTAATCCTAGGGTTCTTGCCTTCAACATCCTCTCAAAACTAGGTCAAAGAAAAGTTATATATGACTTATGTTAGTTTACAACTTAATGAACCCGTTTTTACAAGAGTCCTAAACCCATACAACTCTAGAAAAAAAAATAGGGCCCAAATAAAATCCCGCTTTTGACAATTTGTAACGATTTTAAAGTGTGACTAATCTTTGTCATGATTCTAGATCGTGACTAAATGGTGAAACAACCCCCCTTTAACCGGATCGGTCCTCCTTTCTCCTTTCCTTAGTTTTTCCTTTTTGATTATTCTAATCTTCAACGGACATAACTTCTTCGTCGTAACTCGGATTGAGGTCCCGTTTTTCTAGTGTTCTTGTATTTCAAGCTCTTCAACTCTTCAGTTAGCCCCACCTCCGAACTAAGGCTGGAAAATTATGAAAATGCCATTTAAGTTCTCGTTTCTTGGTTTCTTTCACTATTTTGAGTTCTCTCTCGCACTATCTTGCATCAGATACCTGTAAAACAAATAAGAGATACACAAAATATGAAATACTCTCCCAAAAGGGTTAGTAGCATAAATATAAGACGAATCCAAGTTAGTTACAATACAAGGGATCATAAAAATACCAAAATTAAGAGGATAAATGTGAAGAATTTATGCCTAATCAAATCCCCATAACTTAGAACTTTGCTCGTCCTGAGTAATGTAACTGATGTGTATGAGTTAAGGACCCTTCAAAAACTTTATTGGAATAAAATACCTCTTTCACGGACAAGCAATTGCATTTAGCATATGCAACCAGTTGTTAAACCCCTAGATTACCCTAGTAGAACGAGTGGTATCTCGTGAGGGTTTACAGTGAATATACCCACAAAATTCATTTTTCGACTCAAAGAAAAAAAATACTTAATTTGTATAATTTAAACTCTCCAAAAATTGTCACTATAAATTTATATTCAAGAGTATCAATTCAGGGTGTGTGTGTGTGCGCTCGCCCGAAGCTGATATCTAAACAACTAATTTCCACCTATTGATCATTACGTTACTTTTGAAAAAAATCGTTTTGATTCAATTTCTCACGGATGCTCTAAAAAATGATTCACTCGGAATTTGGCTATTTCTCTCGATATGCGTGATTCATAAGAGTAAATATAATGGACACAAGGTCACACACACAAATTTAAAAGACAAAATTATTTATGGTGATAAGATCTCATCATCGGAATATGGTCATTGGAAAATGAGAAACATCGCCTCTTATCCACACCAATTAATCTCTCTTATTATCTTGTTGTGTCTTAGCTTTCCACGCGGTAATTAATTTCAAAATTCGGACTTGGTAAGGACTTTCTTGGGTTTAAGGTGTATTGGGTAATATGGAATTGGTTGGAAAATTCGGAATTGAAAAATTTATTTATGATGTCCGTTAGTACTTTTTCGGGCTTTTGCTCATTTTCTTTTCTTTTTTCCCCATTTTTTCACATTTTTCTTTTCTTGCTATTTTTGTTGAGATTTTTTTACCCCTTTTTATTGCACCATTTGGACGTTATTTCTGAATTTTTAATTTCCATAATTTCGGGTCAATTGGATTTTTAGGGTTATCAAACGAAAAGAAAACTTTTTATTAGGCTCAAAGTGGGGTTGCAAAGGGATAATTTTTCACTACTTTTTATGTCTAATATTTTTGGGTTAATAAATGAGGGCCTATTTCATTGTCCGAATTACTAATTAGATTACCATATGCGTCTCGAGGATAATTTAGTTTAGAGATATTTTAGCGCGCTTTTCAAGTCAACATCTTAAACGTTTCCCATAATCGATCAAAACAAAGGAATTGAGATCCTTAACGACTTATTTTAAGATAAATTGAACTTTGAGTTAACTACTAACTCAGATTGATTTAATTACTCATAAAAATCGATAGGATCAAAATCTCAGTGGGTTAATAATATCCACACTTATTCGTAAAGTCGTAAATTTCCGCTCAATTTTCATCTTTGATCAATTTCGGCTTTGTGCATTTCAATTTTGACAATTTTAGACTTTAAAAAAAATCGTGATATTTTCAAAAAATTTAAATTCCAATTTTTATTTATTTTGAGGAAAAATATTTTTGCCTTTTTCAAAAATTTTTTACTTTTTTTTGGATTTTTTTTTTAAATTTTCTTATTTTTGGGGGCATTTTAAAAATTTGTGAAGTTTTTAAAAGACACACTTGTCACCCTCTCAACTTAGACTTTTGCATTGTCCTCAATCAAAAGGACTAAAATCTAAAGAAGAAGAGGAATAAGTGCGAAAATAAAATGAACTAATATTACAATGCAATAAGACACTATATAACTCCAACACATGACTCAAAAATACAAGAAAATTCACCCATACGTGTCGGGGGTGCGACGACCTCTCTCTCCCCACTAAGACGTACCCGACCCCATGAACAGGGTCCAATACTCTCCCCGTCTCCCTCTTCCTCACATCGTAAATCAATAGTCGAAACAAGTTGGGACCAACCCCATAGATAAGAGGGATACCTTGAGGCTCGTGATAAATGGGGTGAATGGGATCCTCATGGTGCCTAATCAAATCACAACATAGTTGTCCCGACTGGGGCGGGGGGGAATTATGATCACAATTGGAGGGACACGCTAAACCTAAATCTCCCTTAACTTTGGGAATGCATGGGTTGGGCTCTAAATTGGACGTGCCTCGAGTCCTCTTCTCTATCGCATTCGAGGACTCAAGTGGCATGGGTGGATGGTCATAAAGAATGAATTCATCTATCCTAGCTTTCCATTCGCTCTCTTCTAAGTGACTACATGAGCCCAATAGAGAGTGGACTTCACGAGTGAGGCTCTCATCCACCGGTGATTAGGCACATATTCTTCACATTTATCCCCTTAATTTCGGTATTTTTATGATCCCGTGCAGTGTATTTAGCTTGGATTTGTCTCTTATTTATGCTACTAACCTTTTTTGGCAAGTATTTCGTGTTTTGTGTATTTCTCATGTGTTTTACAGGTATTTCATGCAAGTTAGTGCGAAGGAGAACTCAAAACAGTGAAAGAAACCAAGAAATGGAGAGTTGGAGGGCATTTTCGTAATTTTTTAGCCTTAGTCAGGAGGTGGGGCCAACTAGAAAGTTTAAGAGCTCTAAATTACAAGAATACTGGAAAAAACGGCACCTCAATCCGAGCTACGGTGAAGAAGTTACGATGTTTTAAAGTTGCGCGATAATGAAGAGTCTGGATGTGCGGATTTCTGTAATTAATTATGCATTTAATGCAATGCAACTCTTGGAAAACTTGTGCCACAAGCGAAATTTGATGCCAAATTCGTGCAACTTGGTGCTATAAAAGACCAAGCCCTACCTCATTTTCAAAGGAGAGTGGAATTCTAGAGAGGGGGAGTTGAATTCTAGAGAGAGGGAGTCAAATTCAAGAGGGTAGGAGTAGGATTAGAGAGAGAAAGTTAGATTGTAGTTTTCTTTGGTTGAAGTTTTCATAAACTCTAGTTGTAAGTTTGAAGAAGAAGTTTTGCTGGATTCAAATTCATCTCTTTCTCCTCTTGCTAAAGACAAGTATCAATTTCTATTCTCTATTTTATTTTTCCATTTAATTCTCAATTGTTTTGCAAATTGTTAACAATGTTTGTTAGAGTTTTCTTTTGTTTTCATCATGTTTAGCTAATTTTTAAGGGTTGGGATGCATGAACCCATCCCGATGTAATTTATCTACGTAGGAAATTGAATTTAAATTTAAATTTGAAAGAATCGTGTAAGATAAGTTCACAATCATCCTAGATCTTTTAATCTCTCTTGCCCTAGGTACTTGGGATATTTAAGAATATGATGTGCGTGTAATTATTTAGCACCGCTTTATATTTATCTTTGATTTCATATGATGCGGGCTTGAACCTCATATATGTAATGCTTAGGATCTATAAAGACTGGATTCATTCAAATTTACAATTTACAATTCTAGTATTCTAATGGGTAATTACTAGGGATTGGGGGATTGTATTCCAACCTATTTCCTCATTCATTTTAATTAGTTTTATAAATTTGTTCCAACTTATTTCCCCTTGTCAACCATCATCATCTTTTTCATTTTTTCTCTAGAAGTAATAAATCAATTAAATTCTATAAAACATTCCCTGTGGATTCGATACCCAGACTTACTACTATACTCCATAAAAGTGTAGTTAAAAGTTTAGGCTTTTTTGTATTGAGGTTGGAAGCCGATAACAACGACTAGCGTATTACACGGACGCTCGGTTTTTCCACTCGATCAACCGGCTCGAATTCTTTTTCAAAATTTTCTAGGCTCATATCACCTAATTCCCTTTCTCCCTCATCCTCAGAATACTCTCTCACACTCTCATCTAAACTCTCTCTCCCGCTCATGCCTACGCGCTCTCTCTCGCTCTCAAAAGTGGTCACTAAGCATGCCTCCCTCACCTACCTCTCGAAGTTGGTGTACGCTACTTCACTCTCTCTACCCAAAATAAGGCCCACTCCTAAGGCATACCCATCGATATTTCCCTCAATGTACTCCTCTACTATCTCCTCGATAAGATTTACTGCGTGAAATTCATCCTCCTCACCCACTTGCTTGGTGATATTGAAGATATTCGTCTTGAGGGTCATGTTCCCAAAAGTGAGTTGCATTTGCCCATTTCAAGTGTTGATTAATGTGTTATCCGTAGATAAGAATGGGCGGTCTAGAATGTCGGGAACATAATTGCTCGCATGAAAGGAGGGATCTGTGTCCCAAATGACAAAATCTATAGGGAAGTATAATGTCACTACACCATATGAGAACATTTGTAACGGGCGTATATTTGGTTTTGTAACAGTTAGAGTGCGTTAGGATTTTCTAACGGTATTTAAGTGTGAGTAATTGCTTATGTCTGTTACAATTATTTTTCAGTGTGTTTATGTTTAATTATAATATATATTTTTTTAAATTTAAATTTAAATTTTTTTATGTGTTAAAAACAAGTGTTAGCAAAATAAATTGGCGGGAAAATGGAGGGAGTTATTTGGGGAGCTAATTTTTTTACCCTAACTATATTCTATTCCCACGTTTCTATTTCCATTCTATTCCCACGTAAAAGTTGGGACACACATGCAATTTTTCGCCGTTCCCTTCCCATCGTCGTTCCCCTTCAACCTCCATTCTCTTCCCATCGCCGTTTTGTTGCCGCCATTCCCCTTCCCATCGTCCAGAGAGAGTCTCGCCCCTGATCGCAAGGAGAGGTATTATCCTGTCCAGAGAGTCTCGCCCCTTTCCAGAGGTATTATTTTTTTTGTCAATCGCAAATGGAGGAATATATGATAGCAAAGAAACTCGCCCATGTCTCGTATTGCCCCTGATTGCGAAAAGAGATATTCTTAAATGATGAATATATTATAGCAAAGAAACTCGCCCATGTCTCGTATTGTTTTTTCCCTTTTTTCCCAGTCTATGGATGATATACTCTGAAAATATATTGTTTTCGTTTTTTCTCTATTTCTTGAACAATTCTCGTGGAGGTACAAATTCTCAGTCCAACTCTCTTCTAATCCAGTATTTGTATTCATCATTACTTCTCCGTATAATCATATGTATAAATATATACAAGCATTGGAATTGAAATTCTGTTGCAAAATTATAATCATTTGTGTAATCATTGTGCATTGCTCATTTAACCGATTGATATATACACAATTATGCAAAAGATTTGAATTATTAGTTCATGAGAGTGATATGTATGAATATATTTGTTATTATGTTTTTATTTTTATTTTTTTTGTTTAAATATAAGATTGTAAAAATGAAAAATATATTAAAAGATGGAGAAGTTGTTCAATTTGATAACCCATTATTTTATGTGTGTTATTTGTTACTTTATGTAATTACTGTATATCTTTATTGAAATCGAACTTTAAATATTGTAGACGTTTATTTCAGTCGAAATACATGTTTTGTGATGATTATTTCAGTGGTAGAATTATATAAGTGTTATCGAAACTTTGAGGAAACACAATGTTCCTTCAATATTAAATAATTATTTATTGTTTTCATATGAATGCATTGTCTTACTATTGTAATACCCCGTATTTTTATAGCTTTTAAATTTTGGGATTTATTAAATTTAATTTAGATAAATTAATTTAATTTTAATCCGGAATGTTGCTTTAAATATTTACTAGCGTGACGAGAGTTAGTAATTATTGGAAATTTGTTATTTGTTGCATATTACTGGATGAGTATAGTAATATATGAGATTTATTTATATAATATTGTCACGTGTGAATAAAATGACAATTGTGAAAATTTAAGTCGGGACGCGCCTGTGTCGTGTCGGGACTAAATGTGAATTAATAAAAGTGAATATTTTATAAGATGTTCGTATGGTCGTTTTGAGTGCGCCAACGCGTCCAGAAGGGTCTAGATAGTCAGAAAAGTGTACCCGGGGGTTTAGTTTGGGTCTCGGGGCATTTTTAGGCCTAATTGGTACCCCGGGAGGGCGTTTTGGACATTTCACCTTTTTGGGTAATTAAACCCACGAAAATTCAAAGGGTTATATCAGATATCTGGATTGTCATCTAGGGTTAGAAACTCTAAACACAAGTGACGGCCATAGGAGAGGAAGGAGAGAGCTCTCAAGGCAAATTCAAGGCCCGAAATCCACCCGTTTGCACCGCTACCACCACCAACACGTAGATCGCGCAACGGGCTATGCAACCACACCAAAAACATCTGCAAATCAGAACGTCGAAAATCCCAGGCAAGTGTTTATCTTGCTATTTTCGTTGATGCATCTTTCATATTAGTTTAGGAATGATTAGGGATGAATTACATTGAAGAAAACCTAAATTGTGATAGGAATTTGCATGTAGTGATGACTTAAACCTTATTCTGGAAATTATTGGTGATGTAAGAGAATAATCCATGAAATTTTAATGTAGTATAAGAAGGAATTTCTGGAAGAACAGATTGGAACCATGATTTAGAGATTTCTAGGGTTCTTGTATGTTTAAATGAATTATGGCATGATTAATCCATGTTTAGAGACGTAAATTGACATGCTTTACGTTGAAAATACCTAATATGATTATATAAGGTTAGTAGTATCAATTCTGGGACGATTGGGATTAGAAAATATGGAAATTGTTGAAGTTTGGAGATGAAACTCGTAACTGCAGAAGTTCAGTTTTCGCAGACCTGCTTGATCGATCGATCGAGCCTAGAGCTTCATCGATCGAAGGTTCGATCGATCGAGCCCCAGACCTCGATCGATCGACCCCTCCTGGCAGAATCCTATTTCCCTTTTTAAATGAGTTAAATTCAATTTATCGTGAGATAATTCTTGGACATCCTTAATAAAATATTTTGGGAGATAGGGAAGACCAATAGGACATGTGAATAGATTTTGGGACCCTTGATGTCGGGAAAAAGATTGTATTTTGGGATAATTACATAAGGGTCGGTGATTTTATGATTTAAAGAGAGAGACACGTAAGAGAGTTACTTTGGGACAAATGTGTATACCTACTGAATTTTATACTTGGGAGGATAGAATCCATGAGCGTTATGTAGTAAGTGGAAAAGTTACTCAAATTAAAATAAGATGTGAATGGTTATACGTGATAACTAAATAATGAGAAATAAATACAAATGTCATAATTATGGGAATTGAGAATTTACCCATTATTGATATGGTAATATTAGTATAGTTATATGATTGTGTATGCATATACTATCTATGTGTGAAAATCATGCCCACGCTACTTGCTATCCCTGAGGTTTTCACGCTCGGACAGTTTTATCTCGATGGGAGGGGGATATTGACTTGTACCCTAGAAGATAGATGTCCTTGGTACAGGCTATCGGAATGATAGTTCAGACGGTCCTAAGAGATGCGGGTATGTGCTTTCCTCTTAGAGACTTGGAATCTATGCTTCGCCTCATTTTGTTTGTGTATAGGTATCCTTGGTACAGGCTATCGCAGTGATAGTTCAGACGGTCCTGAGAGACTTGGAATCTATACTTTGTCTCAATATTGTTTGAGTATGTGTTAATACAGTTCGAGAGTGATTCCGAATCTGTATTCCCTTAGTACGAGTGATACGGGGATTGGATAGTAGAGTATGCCCACACCATAGTTGTTATTTGGGGTGCTGTTGTGATATATATATATATTTTATGAGTAGTTAATATATATATGAAATTCTGAAATCTGGAACTGCCTACTGTGATGAGATATGTAGGACATGGTTAATGATTCAAATTGCAAATACTTGTTTTGAGAAAGTATAATATGACACTGGAAAACTTTATTGATTTGAAAAAGTTAAAAATGAGAACCTTAGGTTGTTAATTGAAATATCCTTCTTAAACGACTGAATCGTTAAATTTTGAATCTTACGAGTAAGCTAAGATAAGTTAAATCATTGGGAAGATTAGTGCGATAAATGATAAGACAAATCGTTGGGAAGGTTAGTGCGATAGGTGTGCACATTAGAAGAGAGGTGAGAATTTCTCAAGGGAGTGTCGCACTAATATGTTGTTGCATTGGCCTGTATCAATTTAAACACTTGCTAAACAAATTTTAAATCGTACACACTATCGGGGTCTGACCCGTTTCTTTCTCTCTCTCTCTCTTGTATATATATGTATGTATTACAGGTGCCCAGCCACAGGGGCGTCTTGCTTAGGATCTCTTGGAAGGAACGCGTTGCAAATTAGGTGGGAGTTGCAGGTCTCTTGATTAGACGACTTCGTTCATTCGGATCCACTCTTAGTACTTTCATCTAGTTGGGCATGTGTAGCTCTTTCCATTATTCCGTTGTTATTTGACATTTGTATTTCAGTTATTTCCAGTATTGTTACTATGGGATTTATTCAGTTTGGATGTGTGATTTTAGATTTCGTATGTTGACATTCGATTGACGAATGTATTAAATTAATTGGATTATGTTGCAGAATTTAATGTGGTGTGATTTATTACTTATTGAATGTTGTTTAATAAAATAAATGATTTTTCTTTAAATAAAATTTGAAAAGTATGTATGAAAATGGTTTTGACACTTAGCTTAATTAATTAGGGTGTTAAATTGGAAAAAATTATTTTTCGACAGTGATGCTAAGAATGGACCAACTGTTCACCTTGATTTAATTTAATAAAGGAGTGATCGCCCGGTATTTAATTAGGCGGGGTGTCACAGGTGGTATCAGAGCATCAGGTTCTAGTGTCCTTAGGATCTGTACGGCTTATTATGCTTTCAGCGTTGCTTTGTTTGTTATGGAGCCCTATGTTTAGGATTGTCGATTCCTTTGACGAGATTTCGTTCTCCTGCTATAATGTGTATGCATTAGTGAATTCTAATTTCGTTCGGATGTGTGCGTGTGCCGAGCGATGACGGATGTCAGAAGAGGACCGTTAAGCGTACATCAGGAGGCAGGGCTCAGTTGATATTATAAAATATATCCGAGGATGATGACCGTAGTCGAGGTCACCTCCATTGTGGCACGAGAAGCCAAGACTAGAAAGGCGACTAAGGTGCAACAATGATTTTCAAATGCTGTTATAGTCAAATGAGGTGCGAGGGTAAACTTACCCAACGTATTACAAAAACGTGTAGAGACTATCAATGGGAAATTTTAGAAACGCAAAAATTGTATGTGTCTTTACCAAAGGCGGTAAAGTATCCAAAGGCTTAAATATAGGACGGAGTGTGGCAAACTGAAAGTGAAAATTTAGAGAAAATTTTCTTGGCTTTCGGGACGAAATTATAATGGTTGGAGTCAACCACCAATTTTAGAAGTGTAATGCTATGCCTATAGGAGAACCTTAGGTACAGTGCTGACCGTATGTTCCTTCCTTAACTGTTCAGGATTAGAAGCAATTATGGTTCTGAACTCATTGAGAGAGGGCATGTCAGGGGTCCATTCGTGAATATGAATCTTAACCATTAGCGAATTTTGTATTGGAAGATGTAGATACAAGTGGGGGAAACGACTCCAAGTGGAAGACCAACTCGTAATAATAGTTGATAAAACTCGAGGAGGAAATTCTGGTGGACGAACGATTCAGAGGTTGACATTGTCATATTTTATCGGAATAAATGATAACGCTTCTTTGTGGGGGAAGTTAAAGGAATCGAAGAATTTAGTCGAGAATGAGACTGAATGCAACGATGGTGGTGTAGCACCACAAAAGGATGTGGATACACATCAGGAAAACCATTTAAATGCTTTAGATAGTTAAATTCTTACCAAGTGATGGTAAATTCAGTAAGTACTATTATAGATAGTAACATGATCTTTATGGCCTGAAAAGTTAAGAGAACAATCGGGATGATTTACAGGAATCGAGTTTACTAAAGTCCGAGAGGAGGACAAATCCTAACCTGGTTAGTGGGACAGGTGGTAAGTGGATTATGTACTGAGGTATTTTGTGCGGAGTGAGATCTCTCATGATAATATGTTCCAAAATGAGAAAAAGGACAAGAATACGGTGCCTAGTAAAAGGCAACGATTAAAATAATTTTGTTTTGGTTTGGGCAGACGTGTTACGTCCGAAAACCATTTGTGCAGTCAAGACAATTGCCAGGATGGAAGCATAGGTTGTATCCTTAGAGGATGCGGCGTGTTTATGTGACACGAGCGAGTCACCATATTTTGTTCATTGCTAGATTAGCATGTGAGACGAGTTTAATGCATATAATTATAAATGTTAGCATTATGTGAATATTTTTACCTAGTGTAGCGGGATTTTTCTTTAGTGCTATCCGCGGAGGATGGATGAGTATATTAACAAGTTTTGTACTTTATTGAGGTTACTCGTTGTAGTGATGTGATACACGAGTATGATATTATCTTTGTTAAAATGTTATAGAAATGGGTAGTATGATAGTGGGCATTTATTGCAAGGCTATCGGAGTAGTTGCATTGGTGCAACATGTTTTATGTTTGTTTTGGCGAGGCTTTACCTGTAAGAAGGTTGGACTTGCACTTATATTATCTATCTAAGAGACTTCGGAGGAGATAGTGGGCTCGAGATATTCGATGCCAAAGTATGTATAGACTTTGTCAGTATAATTCCGTATGTATCGGGATTTACCATTGAGCGAAAAGATTTGACTCAGTATTATGTTTAGCACTCCGGACCTAGTGATAGGAAAAGTGCATCGTTATATTCATCCTTTAGGGATGTGGGAGTTAATATTTATACCCCTATTATTAGGGAAAGGAATTTTGAGAATTTCGAGTGTATGTATTCGAGGTTTATAAAATCCAATTACCATCAACCAATACGGGACGATAGTGAAATTGGTGAAACGTTCTTTGTTAAGCATAATTACGGGAGAAATTGTAACTTTTCTATCAAGGGACGGAATAAAGGGGTATATACTATGGACGGAGGGCCTAACGGATTTCGATAACCGACAATGATAGGTAGTAGTGTATCGGGGGGGTTCCTTGTTTGGATTTCGCTTTACAAGACATCCCACGCATGAAACTTAGCGTAAGATTGGAAATAGGGAGATGTTTGGTCACTATTCCATGAGTTCAGTACCCTGGTCGAAATGGGATCAAGTAATTATGTATGTAAATTGGGAGTTGAATTTTGTTTTAAGGTCATTGGAGCCGGATTTTGTGGTAGGAAAGCATTGAAAGTTATCCCCACGAGTTGAGGGGTGGAACTATGATAAGGAGAATTTAAGAATTTTGATTTCTAGGGTGATTGAGAGTACCCAAATGTCATAACCACGTACAGAACACAAGGTGAATAAAGAGATGGAATGGTTTTTAGCATGGATTGTCTGGAAAGAACTTTATATTATACAAAAGAGATAACCTGTAATTATTTTGATGAATAGAGCGTTAGTGATTTATTTTGGTTGTTGTACCTATTTGGGAAAATTATTGTACTTATCTGAGGAAGGTTGAGAATTATTATTCCTCTCTTATTGTCATGGAATTTGAATGCCCTATTCCTTCTATTCCGTTGAATTTAGTTAGTCCTACATAAGAGTAGCCGCCGCTCGCTCTCCCAGGGCGGTCGGGGTGTTGCAAAAATGTGGGCATCTGGGTTAGCTGCAGTTAAAATAGTCAGAGTCGAAGGGACGTGGTAATAGATATGTGAAATATATGTTTGTGGGACTAGTATAACGAAGCGGAAGTGATAGAGTGGATTAAACGTCACATGAGGGGCGATAATCCATACATAAGTGTGCAATTAGAATAGCACGCCCTAACTTGATTGGAAGGCTGTGGGAAGCTATTCAAGAATTGGTATTCCTTGAATAGAGTAGAATTCAATTATTATGAAGTACACCTAGAGCGGAATTGTTATTACTCAAGTGTGAGAACGACTTGCGCATACAAAGAGTAATGATGTTAGTATAGTATAAGAGTTCCAGAAGTGCGCTTCGTGGAGAGAAGAGCACGGGTAGAACTTTCGGCATACTACAAGGAAGGAAGGGGAGTATTACGTGTCACTTAATGTGAGACATTTCAAGGGAAGAATCGATGTTTAGCGAGACGTAGTGAGTAGTCTCTACATGCACTGCCCATAGGTAAGGTTTGGTTGAAAGGGGAGAACCAACCAAAGAATTGTGTGTTTATCGAAAATTCCTGAAATTGGAAGAGGTTGGTAAAGTTGGTAAAGTTCTTGGATGAGTTGCCATCCTTAAAACAAGATCAAGGGTTTATCCCGAACATGTGAATTAAGTCACCGAGAAGGAAGTGATTGATATTCCTTGGGGCTGGCTTACAATATTAACTAGTATGTCCCAGAGTTCCTTTGAAAGGAAGGATCGCGCCAGTGCATGGTCCAGCGCAGTATAAATTTCTGAATCAGGATGAGATTTGGTGAATCCCACCTTTGATATGGGATTTCAGGAACCATCGGGGATAAGATTTCGTTTCGAGTAGGATGTATCACCCTTAGCCAGGGAATAAGCGCATGGTGATTAAAGATTTGTGGAGCCACGTGAAGGAGATTTTGGAATCTTGATACGATGATTTCAAGAATGCTCTGTAGAAGCACTCGTACCTGTTTGTCGCGTACAAGGTACTTATTAAGGTTTTGTTATGGAAGAACCTCGACTATTATCCTTCCGTATGTTTATAGGAGAGTAGGTAATCAGAATTTTTAGATCTGTCGAGAAAACATCCGATAAATGTGGTAGAATTCCACGACTGTTTTAGGCGAGCAAGAGTGATCAAATGTTCGTAATATTTTCTTAGAATGGGAGTTTTGTATATGAATAAATCCGAGTATTTGTCATGTAGTGAGGTGCGGCCTCGTAATGTTAGTGATATAATGAAATTTATAACGTATAGGCGTGACCTATGCGAATGTTGTCGGTTGGGAGCACAAGGTGAAGTGTCTCCAATGAGAATGTAAAACAATGTTGCTGTGAAGAAAGGGCTATAGTAATTGAGCGTCGTAATGTGTAGTTAGTTTGTGTACGAAAAAGGATATCCAGAATTGTGCTAACTGATAGGCCTTATTTTCCGAATTTCGGGACGAAATTCAGTTATTAGGGGGGGAGTATGTAATACCCCGAATTTTTATAGCTTTTAAATTATGGGATTTATTAAATTTAATTTAGATAAATTAATTTAATTTTAATCCGGAATGTTGCTTTAAATATTTACTAGCGTGACGAGAGTTAGTAATTATTAGAAATTTGTTATTTGTTGCATATTACTGGATGAGTATAGTAATATATGAGATTTATTTTTATAATATTGTCACGTGTGAATAAAATGACAATTGTGGAAATTTAAGTCGGGACGCGCCTGTGTCATGTCGGGACTAAATGTGGATTAATAAAAGTGAATATTTTATAAGATGTTCGTATGGTCGTTTTGAGTGCGCCAACGCGTCCAGAAGGGTCTAGATAGTCAGAAAAGTGTACTCGGGGGTTTAGTTTGGGTCTCGGGGAATTTTTAGGCCTAATTGGTACCCCGGGAGGGCGTTTTGGACATTTCACCTTTTTGGGTAATTAAACCCACGAAAATTCAAAGGGTTATATCAGATATCTGGATTGTCATCTAGGGTTAGAAACTCTAAACACAAGTGACGGCCATAGGAGAGGAAGGAGAGAGCTCTCAAGAAAAATTCAAGGCCCGAAATCCACCCGTTTGCACCGCAACCACCACCAACGCGTAGATCGCGCAACGGGCTACGCAACCACACCAAAAACATCTGCAAATCAGAACGTCGAAAATCCCAGGCAAGTGTTTATCTTGCTATTTTCGTTGATGCATCTTTCATATTAGTTTAGAAATGATTAGGGATGAATTACATTGAAGAAAACCTAAATTGTGATAGGAATTTGCATGTAGTGATGACTTAAACCTTATTCTGGAAATTGTTGGTGATGTAGGAGAATAATCCACGAAATTTTAATGTAGTATAAGAAGGAATTTCTGGAAAAACAGATTGGAACCATGATTTAGAGATTTCTAGGGTTCTTGTATGTTTAAATGAATTATGGCATGATTAATCCATGTTTAGAGACGTAAATTGACATGCTTTACGTTGAAAATACCTAATATTATGATATAAGGTTAGTAGTATCAATTCTGGGACGATTGGGATTAGAAAATATGGAAATTGTTGAAGTTTGGAGATGAAATCCGTAACTGCAAAATTTCAGTTTTCGCAGACCTGCTTGATCGATCGATCGAGCCTAGAGCTTCGATCAATCGAAGGTTCGATCGATCGAGCCCCAGACCTCGATCGATCGACCCCTCCTGGCAGAATCCTATTTCCCTTTTTAAATGAGTTAAATTCAATTTATCGTGAGATAATTCTTGGACATCCTTAATAAAATATTTTGGGAGATAGGGAAGACCAGTAGGACATGTGAATAGATTTTGGGACCCTTGATGTCGGGCAAAGATTATATTTTGGGATAATTACATAAGGGTCGGTGAATTTATGATTTAAAGAGAGAGACACATAAGAGAGTTACTTTGGGACAAATGTGTATACCTACTGAATATTATACTTGGGAGGATAGAATCCATGAGCATTATGTAGTAAGTGGAAAAGTTCCTCAAATTAAAATAAGATGTGAATGGTTATACGTGATAACTAAATAATGAGAAATAAATACAAATGTCATAATTATGGGAATTGAGAATTTACCCATTATTGATATGGTAATATTAGTATCGTTATATGATTGTGTATCCATATACTATCTATGTGTGAAAATCATGCCCACGCTACTTGCTATCCCTGAGGTTTCCGCGCTGGGACAGTTTTATCTCGATGGGACCTTTGTGGGGGATATTGACTTGTACCCTAGAAGATAGATATCCTTGGTACATGCTATCGGAATGATAGTTCAGACGGTCCTAAGAGATGCGGGTATGTGCTTTTTTCTTAGAGACTTGGAATCTATGCTTCGCCTCATTTTGTTTGTGTATAGGTATCCTTGGTACAGGCTATCGCAGTGATAGTTCAGGCGGTCCTGAGAGACTTGGAATCTATACTTTGTCTCAATATTATTTGAGTATGTGTTAATACAGTTCGAGAGTGATTCCGAATCAGTTTTCCCTTAGTACGAGTGATACGGGGATTGGATAGTAGAGTATGCCCGCACCATAGTTGTTATTTGGGGTGCTGTTATGATATATATATATATTTTATGAGTAGTTAATATATATATGAAATTATGAAATCTGGAACTGCCTACTGTGATGAGATATGTAGGACATGGTTGATGACTCAAATTGCAAACAATTGTTTTGAGAAAGTATAATATGACACTGGAAAACTTTATTGATTTATAAAGTTAAAAATGAGAACCTTGGGTTGCTAATTGAAATATCCTTCTTAAACAATTGAATCGTTAAATTTTGAATCTTACGAGTAAGCTAAGATAAGTTAAATCATTGGGAAGATTAGTGCGATAAATGATAAGACAAACCGTTGGGAAGGTTAGTGTGATAGGTGTGCACATTAGAAGAGAGGTGAGAATTTCTCAAGGGAGTGTCGCACTAATATAATGTTGCATTGTCCTGTATCAATTTAAATACTTGCTAAACAAATTTTAAATCATACACACTATCGGGCTCTGACCCGTTTCTTTTTTTCTCTCTCTCTCTCTCTTGTATATATATGTATGTATTTCAGGTGCCCAGCCACATGGGCATCTTGCTTAGAATCTCTTGGAAGGAACGCGCTGCAGCTTAGGTGGGAGTTGCAGGTCTCTTGATTAGACGACTTCGTTCATTCGGATCCACTCTTAGTACTTTCATCTAGTTGGGCATGTGTAGCTCTTTCCATTATTCCGTTGTTATTGGACATTTGTATTTCAGTTATTTCCAATATTGTTACTATGGGATTTATTCAGTTTGGATGTGTGACTTTAGATTTCATATGTTGACATTCGATTGACGAATGTATTAAATTAATTGGATTATGTTGCAGAATTTAATGTGGTGTGATTTCTTACTTATTGAATGTTGTTTAATAAAATAAATGATTTTTCTTTAAATAAAATTTGGAAAGTATATTTGAAAATGGTTTTGACACTTAGCTTAATTAATTAGGGTGTTAAATTGGAAAATTTTATTTTCCGACAGTGATGCTAAGAATGGACCAACTGTTCACCTTGATTTAATTTAATAAAGGAGTGATCGCCCGGTATTTAATTAGGCGGGGTGTCACAACTATACGATATGCTCTTGTCACTTAACTATTTTACATTGCAGAATGTCTCGACTAGTTAATAAAGGATGGATGGGTGAAAATAATAGATTTAGCTTAGTGTATAAACAAGGAGTTGAAGATTTTATTGACTTTGCGATTGAAAATAATGATCAACTGTTGTCAACGTTTCCATGTCCATGTTCAAAATGTCGGAATAGGATGCGGTTTACCATGACAGAAATTCGAACACATTTGCTGAGGCACGGTATAGATCAGTCATATACTACATGGGCTTTACATGGTGAAAAGTCTTCAACAAATTTAAAAGATCACCCATCGACAAGTACTGTTGAAGAAATAACTGAAGAAGAAAGCACTGACAATGTAGGACTTGGTATGGGGAACCTTGTTGATACATTTTATGGAGTGCATGAAGGTACTTATGTAGATACTGAAGGAGGTCAGGCATGGGTTGCTGTAGAAAAGTATCCAGGTAACAAAAAGTACGATGAATACAAGAGATTAGCAACCGAGAAACGGTACCCTACATGTGAGGGGCCTAAAACAACTCTTTCTGCAATCGTAGAATTGCACAATATAAAGAAGCAGTTTGGATGGTCAGGAAATAGTGTAACAACACTTCTATCTGTATTGAAAAGGTAGCTCCCGACAGGAAACACGTTGCCAGAAAAGTATCCTCACATGAAGCGTATGATGAAAGACTTAGGGATGAAGGCCAATTTCATTCATGCATGCATCAATAATTGTATTTTGTATTGGAAGGAAAATGAAGATAAGGACGAATGTCCTGAATGTGGAGAGACGAGATATGAAGTTACCACGATCAAAGGGAGTAGAGTATACAAAGAACCTAAAAAAGTATTGGGGCATTTTCCTCTAATTCCTAGACTTGTTAGATTGTACATCATACTATGGATAGCATGGGAAATGACATGGCATAGTCGAGCAACCAGTTCATGGGATTTTCAACGTCATCCTTCCGATTCATCTCAGTGGAGAAATTTTAAACTGAAATGGCCAGATTTTGCTAAAGAAGATCGCAATATTTTGTTAGCAATAGCAATTGATGGGTTTAATCCACGTGGTATTCAATCTGCTAGTTATAGTTGTTGGCCTGTTATCACTGCACCATTGAATTTCTCACCATCATTGTGCGGGAAGCAAGAGTTTCATATGCTGTCTTTGTTAATACCTGGACCAAAGGCACCTGGTCAAGATATTGATGTTTTTCTTCAGCCACTAGTAGAAGAGTTGAAGCTACTATGGGAAGAAGGAGTGTCGGCTTATGACATGTCGCGAAAAGGGTCTTTCACGTTGAGAGCTATGCTTATGTGGGGGATTCATGATTTCCCCGCATACGGGAATTTATCTGGACGCGTAACACATGGTTACAAAGCTTTTCCTGTTTGCGGCGATAATACTCCGTCCATCCGACTAGAGCATAGCCAAAAGATAGTTTACACAAACTATCATTTGTTTCTCAACAATGATCACCCGTTCAGGAAAGGAGGTTATTTGGGGTTCAAAACGACAAAATATAGAGACCCTCCTAGTCGGTTAAATGGTGATGCACTATTAGAGAAGTTATCCCACATTCATTCTATTCCTGGGAAGATCCCAAAAGTCCAGAGTAAAAAGAGAAAGGTCGGTGATGTAATCGATAATTGTAATACCGAAGTTAAAGAGGCGTGGTATAAAAGGTCCATTTTGTTTGATTTAGAATATAGGATTTCACATCAAGTTCGACATGTTCTTGATGTGATGCACATAGAGAAGAATGTTGCAGAACATCTAATAAACACAATCCTTGATACTAAACTCAAAATAAAGGATACAATAAATGCTCGGTTGGATATGGAGAATATGCACATGCACAGTAGTTAATAGATGAAAGTAGATGGACACGCTGGTAAAGAGATAAAACCCAAAGAACCATTTACATTGAATAAGGAGGAAAAAACAGTTTTGTCATATTTTGAAAGACTTGAAGCTCCCTTCGAGTTTTTCATCCAACTTGAGCAACATTGTCACTCTTAATCCACCTTGCTTGCACTTGTTGAAGTCACATTACTATCATGTCATAATAGAATATTTACTACCTGTCTTGCTTCAACATGCTTTCCCTAAACACCGTGATTTATGAAAAGTTATCCAGCAGTTGAGTTTGTTCTTTAACATACTGTGCTCGAAGGTTTTAATTCGAAAGGATATTTAAAGAGCCAAATACATGGTTGTGGAAGCATTGTGTGTGATGGAAAAATATTTTCCACCAACATTCTTTGATATTAGCATCCAACCTTATTGTGCATCTAGCAGATGAAGCATTAATATGTGGGCGTATATCAGATCTGTGGATATTTTCGTTCGAAAGGTAAACAACTTATCTTATATTGAATTTTAACATGCAAATGTTAAGGACTTTGTAATGTTCATGATTTTTTTCCCATATGAATAGAGAAATGGGGGACTTTAAAAATATACCAAGCAATAAACGATATGTTGAAGGGTCGATTACAGAGTCATATATTGTTTTTGAGTCAATTCTCTATTGCATGGAGTATATGCCAAACCCTTTAGAGGGAAATCATCGGCGGACTCATGAAGCATTCTTAGAGGAAGATGGGGAGTTCTCTGATGAAGGGCCTTTACTTTATGATAAGATTGTGATGTTGGAACCAACACAGTTTCAACAAATATGTCGGTGGGTACTATTTCGTCTTAATGTCGATGGACTCCATGAATATTACAGGTTTGAGTTTCGTCACATGTTTATATTACACATGTATTAATATTGTTATATTGAAACTTAAAACTAACATGAACAATTTATACTGAGTATAAAGAATTATTGAAGTCCAATTCTCGTGGTAAAGGAAAGGGGATCAAAATGACAAAAGTACAGAAGCAAACTTCTTTCATACCATGGCTATATGAAAAGGTTTATAATATATAGTAAGAGTGCTTAGACATGTCGTTTTTTAGTGAGCATAATGTTGGAATTTAGTGTTATAATTATGTTTTGGTCTTTTGCGCAGTTGGCCAATTCAAGAGAGACGGAATCGAAGGCATTATTGTGGCGATTAGTTCAAGGGACAAATCACAGGGTTAAGACATATAAGAAGTATCGCATCAATGGTTTTGTATTTTCAACTAAGTACCATGACGATAGTGTTGTAACACAAGACAGCAGTGTTTGCCTGAAGGCATGGACAAAATTCAGGGTAAGAAAAAGCGACAAAAATCTAAAGGATGCTTGGACAATGTGGTATGGGGTTATTAGACAGATAATTGAGCTTGATTATACAATAATTAAGGAGGTAGTGTTTTATTGTAATTAGGTTAGAGTGGAAGATAAGACCAATGGTTGTCGACACTGTCCGGACTCTAATTTAGTGATGGTGAATTTTGATAAGCTTAAGAGTTTGAGCAATGACTTGGATGAGCCTGTAATTCTCGCTTCCAAGTCCAACCAAGTATTATATTCGAGAGACCTTAAGAATACCAATTGGTGGGTGGTTGTACACTCACCGAAGAGGATGACCAATCGAGTAGATGGGTTAGATATACCAACGGACTTCCAATCTACTATTGAAGACCAACCTCATTTAGAAACTTCATGGTTCTGTCTAGCTATTGAATCACCAAACTCATTTGGAAATATGTGAATACCTCTGGAACGATTAATGCCTCTTTTCTTTTCTTTTTATGGTTGGAATGACATTGAGTTACTTCATATATTTATAGACATTGCTTTTTATAAATCATGCTATGCCCAGTTGCTTTTCTCTGTTTCTCTTTCTTTGAGTTTGTTTATTTTCATATGTGGTTCGACTGGTGTTAGTGTTTTCGGGGTGTCAGCGGAATCAATGCAATGTTGTTATGATTCAAGAGGGAACAGTGTACCCACAGTTCTACTATTAATGCAAAGATTTTACAAAATAATAAGGTTGATCCAATAATAGAGACAAAACAATCAGGTTTTCTGTGTAATAATAAGTGTCACAAGAACTTATTATTAGGGAGATTAAATTCGTATAACTGCAAATTCAATTAGTACAAATCCTCTATAATCCAAAACGTCTTCAATAAATCAACAAACCCAAGTTGATCCTTACTGACCATGTCAGCAGAATTCGCGACGGCTGCAGCGGCCGCCAACGCGGCAGCCACACAGAAAAACTGTCGCAACTCAAGCAACACCAAAAACTCCACATTCCAAAGTATCTTCAACAACTACCATCACGGGGCACCACAGCGGCGGCTTCCGACACAGCGCAATCGGTACGAGTCTATAAAGCAACAAGATTGGGATAACTTCATTTAGTATCTTTAAAAATGCGAGCCCCCGCTGCTCGTACACAGATGCAGCGAAGACCATGTGGTGGACTACTTTCGGTACCTTGACCATTTTGGTCGGACTAAAGTACATGATGCGACCTGCCCCTTTTTTGGACAGGTTCACCAGTTGGAACAGTGTGAGTTCCCGATCTGACTACAGTTTAGCTAAGTGGTACACATTTTACAATCAGGTTGATCCAACTCCTTGATAAAAGGGAGAAAATTGGGGGCAACCTGGTTGATTTTCATTCTTCCCAATATTTTAATGATATTATTTCCTCATGTGGTGTGAATGATCTTGGTTTCAGTAGGTCTAAGTACACATGGTGTAATAATAGAGATGAGGAAGGCATAATCTTAGCTAGGCTGGATAGAGATTTAGCTAATCACAAATGGAAGGAGGTTTTTCAAGCTACTAAGTGGATCATTTAAATAGAAACTGTTCAGACCATGGTACAGTCCTTATCTCAATTAAAACTGAATTGGATTATTTTCCCAGGCCTTTCGAATTCTAAAAAATGTGGTGTACTAATAAAGATATAAAATATGTGTCGCTTGGCTCTTGGAATTCCCCTATGCTAACTGTTCCTATGAACCTCTTTGCTATTAAGTTGGATAGGCTGAAAAATGTTCTCAAGAGTTCATTTCATATTTCTTAAACCTCCTAACTTACGAACTCACTTCTCATAACTCTGAGTTATTAGATGTTTTTCCTAATCTTGTTTCTACAGATTCTGATTAATCCCTCACTGATTTCCCTTTTGAAGATGAGAATTTGAATGCACATATTATTCATCACCAATGTTGTTTGATACCTCTGACTCAAATGCAATTATCAGTTGTGTAGAGATTTAGCATGGTGTATATATCAACTTCAAATCATCAGACAGGTGTGCTATAGTTTATCATACTATATTATTATTTTTATTTTCAGAATCTCTTAGGTACGTGTATCTCGGCTCTTCCTTTATCTGACAAAAGCGTTCTTGCAGTTTTTCCATGATGCATAGTAAGACAAAATACCTTACCTTTTACATTTTAATTTAGAATTTCATTGATCTTGCTGGAAGTGAGCGCGCATATTAGTCCTTATAAGCTGTCACAAGGTTAAAAGAGGGGTGCCACATAAATCGCAGTTTACTAACCTTGGGAACTTTTATCCGCAAGCTAAGGTCGGTTTGTTTTTCTTTGAATTCCAGTTTGATTGCAAAAACAACTTCGAGTCATTCCTTGGTTATTATCTCAAGCTAAGGTCAGTGATGATAATAATTTCTTACCATCATGAATCAGTTTCATACTAAATTAAACTGTTAAACATATTTTTCATACTTGAAGGTTTTATTTTGCAACATTCTAAGGGATTGGTGTTGAGATTCGGTTTAGTCTTGGTTAGAGCAATGATATTTCTTTAGTCAATCAAGTCGTGTATAGAAAATTTTACGGCTCAACATCCTTTTAAATTACACCCCGTTATTTGATATATCGTTAAAATTTAACGGCTCGACATCCTTCTTGTAGTACATAAAATAATGTTGTGTTGTTGGATTATAGAGGACATAAAATATTGTTGGAGCCATTTTGAATGGACCTCATCCTTATTCTGCAAGGTACTAATTTGATTGTAATTAACTGAAGATTATTAGTACCCATCTGAAGAATGTTTAATGATGACACGACATGAAAGGCAAGAAAAGGGACTCCTAAATATTGAGCATCTTGGAAATTTGTTAAAAAAGGGCTCTTCTTTCAGTATCATAAACAGAGTAGTGGACCAATAGTCCACCAGTAAAGCCAATATATATATATATATATATATATATATATATATATATATATATATATATATATATATATAATTGCTAAGAAGACGTGCATTATTAATCAGTTAATGTAATAAAGGGGGAAATGGGAGTAATCATTCGCACAAACCTCATATAGCACAATGTCAAGAAATTGTGGACACATATATATCGAATGGGAAATGACCATCCCTTTTCTATTGTATGTACCCCTCTACAATTTACTCTTATGAGATTTAATTACTTTTTCAAATTTTAATTTTAAGAACTACTTTATATTTTTTTATCATATTATGTCATACAGTACAATTTCCATTCCAAGTTCCCATTGTGTTACTATTTTCCATCGAATTGCATTTGGGTGAGATACCAGATTTTTAGTACTTCATATTTACCACATTTTGCAGATAAATGTCTAAAGTGATTGAAAGAAAGAATCTAATATATCATTCTTGTTAAAAAGAAAGGCATGTACATAAAGGAAACTACACATTAATGTTCTGAATTTGAATTCCCCATGTCATTCGGTATAAAAGATATCACTTGTACACATTTTGTAATATTTTCAGCAACAATTTTAAAAACTATAGGTCCAAAGTGTATCTAGTACCTTAACTTAGTTTGAAAGGATGTGTCAAATTATTAGTATACATAGTTTCCATTTGCTGAATGCTATCCGGTTACTGTCAAACAATTGTTTGCATCGATTGAAATTTCTATTTATACATTCTTCTCAATATATATGCAAGATCCTTATAATCAGGAAAATTTTCTTCTCAGTTAAAATTTCCTTCTCAATTTTTTTTTGTGTCCCAATGTTTAACAAAAAAATCCCTGGTTTCAAATAAACCCGATTTCATTTGGATATGGACAAAATTGTACATAATACCTCGCGTAGATATATGGCGCTCATTTAATGTTCAAACATTTAATGCCGTGTTCTAAATTTCAGAAAATTAATTATGTCTTCAGATGCAAATGCAACGCAACAACCATCTTCTGCTCGAACTTCGTCTCAACCATTGGGTGACAAAGACGAGAAGGATAAAATTACAATCATAGTTGAAATTGACGGCTATGTTGTGGATGATAATTGTAAGAAGTGGAATTCTCGTGTAGGGGATTTAGTGCGAAGTCTTATTCCCGTTAGCTATGATGATTGGAGAAAGGTTCCACAACACTTCAAAGATGATGTATGGCGCACATTAATGGCATTATTCAATTTCCTTTGAGAATACTATCCATACATGATTTTTTTCCTTTTTATAATACGAAACATACGTAGATATATCATGGATTCAACAATTTATTTTTTGAATCATAGTATGTTCATACGTAAAGCAAATGTATAAACTCATTTTGTTGTTTTGTAACCTTTTGCTATTTTTTTATTTACATTTTTCTACAGGACCAATTTGAACTTAATGTTTCGGCTGAAGTTGCTCGCCCTTTGGTTGAGAAACCTTGGTCCCAAAGGTTTAGGACCTTTAAGTCTAGTTTGCGAGACCATTTAAGGAAAAATGGTCGTGAAGTGCCTCAAGGCGTTGATCCTGAAATTTGGAAAAAAAATTCTAGAAAATGAAGATAATCCAAAAAAGCAACAACAAAATATTAAAAATATTGAAAATCGACAAAAACTTCAAATTTCCCATTGTCTTGGGCGTTGTAGCTATGCCCAGAAAGCATTCAAAAAGGTAGGCATTCATGTTTATAATTTCCAGTCTTAACACTTTTTAGTCTTACACTAGACATCAAACTTATAGGGAAAGGAAGAGCCTACTAAAAAATTTAGGCAAATAGATAAGTGGATTGCGGGACACAGTGATGAAAATGGGAATGTGATGGCAAGCGCTAAGGCTAAATATGTGAGTATTTTATTTTTTGTCTGTGATATTATATATTTTTTTCTCCTTTAGTCTTTCCTCTTTTACATGTATTTATAGTTTAGCATTTTGTTGTTCATATTATAGGATGAGTTGATGGTTGCTGAGAATAGAAGAAAATGTGAAGGAAGTAGCCATGATGAGGGAGGCATCGACACAAATGTAGTTGCTGAAGTATTTGGGAAGGACAAAAGGGGAATTGTTCGTGCATATTCAAGCCATATCTCTAGGACACAACTTATTCATATTAGGATTGCGAGTGAGGAACTTGAATGGGGGCAAACAGAAAATGGAAAAGATGCATGGAATAATTATGAACTCAACTCAAGACTACACACTGTCCAGGATACCCTCAAGGTAGATTTTCATGTTTTAAAATTTTATCATTCCATGTTACATCATCATTGTGTTATTAGTGCTCTTAACTTTTATTTTTTGTCCATTTATGTTACATGTTATGTGTCATATTGTATTAAACATGAAAGAAAGTGGGGCACCGTTGAACACTCCCACAAGTGATCGATCCATCTCAACTAATCGCCCTTCTCCTTTAACCCAAAACGTGGACAATGCTTTCGCATCGCTTGGTGCATCTCAAACTCATCCTCCTCCCCACGTTCCCATGAACGAACCTAAAGTCCTATTGTGTAATAAGTTTGGTAAAAATTTGGCAAAAGGTCATGTTGTGACAGATCTATCATGACAAACATGTCATTTTAAGCTTCCCCAAAATGGAGAGAAGATAGTTTGTGTGGAGGAAGTGTTTGACCCTGACGCTCATTTGTGGGAAGCTCCTCAAGATGGTTTCTATACCTTGGCTGGCTTCGCGGGTGGGGGATATCTCATATGGCTTGATTGTTGGTTGAAGTACATTTGATTATACTTATGGATGGATCATAACATTTATTTTTGCTTATGTTTTTGTGTTTGTGGACCTTTTCTAGTATGTTTGGATGGCTGCTCTATAATTCTTATGGATTATGCACATTTATGCATTTATGGACAATGATATGATGGCTATTGATTATGTATAGTTCTCTCTCTCTCTCTCTCTCTCTCTCTCTCTCTCTTTATATATACCAGCTTCATTAATTATTTGAAAATTTTAACAAGCATGAGTTTTTATGAATTTCTTTTTGGTGATTGTCTTTGATTACTATTTTGGCTCCCATTCAATGATGGCATTGATTTTGAAAGGGTGAGAAAGATGGATTGGTTGGTTCCCTGGAATATATATATATATATATATATATATATATATATATATATATATATATATATATATATATATATATATATATATATAATGGATATACGACTTTTTCTAACAGAGTAGAATTGTTAGAAAGTCCCACTTCTAACAGTTTAAATCCGTTAATAAATAAAAGAAAAGGCATAAATGTGAAAATAAGTCCTCAGATAAGGAATGGTTATTATTATTTGTAACAGTTATTTTTCGTTAGAAATAACAAATTTCTAACAGTTGTAATCCATTAGAATTAATAAATTTTCTAACAGGTTGTGTCCGCTAGAAATGATATTCCCAACACATTATTCCTAACGGATATATCCGTTAGAAAATTGATAACTAACACTCATTGTGTGTTAGTAAATGGTCATTGTGGCATAGTGTGTGTCCACTTGGACAATCACGTCCTCGGCATTCCCTCGAGGTATCTTCACTATATGATCCGCTAGTTGGAGAGTGATCGATGTGGGTTTGAAGTCCCTCAAATCTAGTTGCCTATATATGGAATATAGAAGAATGTTGGCACTCGCCCTAGATCAAGTAAGGTTTTTTCTATTCGTTTCTCTCCAGTGATGAACAAAATGGTAGGTGCACCCGGATGGGAGATCATTAAGTAGAACGGAGCTCACATTTTGTGCTAGGAAGACATTCTTTTTCACCTTTAGCCTTCTTTTCACCATCAATAAGTCCTTAATAACTTTAGCATAGGCGGGAATTTACTTTATGGCATCGAGAAAAGGTAAATTCGACTTTACTTGCTTAAAAATATGTAGCGCATCTTCGCGGGAGGTCCCTTTTTGAGGTGGAACCAACCGTTGAGGGAAAGGCATAGCAGTGTGGGGTTTCACTACGACTTTGGGCCCACTAGTGTTGTCCTCGTTGTCACTCTCAATTAAGGGGGTATCTTTGGCCTCTTTCATGTTGGGCGAAACCTCCTTATCTTTGGGTTCGTCGTGTGGGGGAGGTGATAAATCAACTACTCTCCCACTATGTAATGTAGTGACAACTTGACATTGCTCTTAATTCGCATCAAAAGTGGAGCTAACACTAGGTTGACCTTGAGGAGGTCTTTGACCTTGGGCCAGAAACTTACCCTTTTCTTGAATGCTTAAATAAGCTTGCAACTTTGAAATGTTTGCATTCATTTTGGTAAACATTTGGGTGTTTTGAGCATTGGTTGCTTGTTGGGCTTGTATGAATTTATTTATCGTATCCCTAAAATTTTTCTTCCCTGGGGTGATATATGACATGGGAGGTGGTGCTTGCATGTGTGTAGCTCGTTGAAAGTGTAGTGGTGGAGGAGGGGTAACGTGTGGATTAGGATTCAACGCGACATTTTATTGCTCATAACTAAACCCAGGATGGTTCCTCCATGAAGGGTTGTATGAATTACCGTAAGTGACATTATAATTATCCTTAAGATTTCCTATCGCTCCCATTTACTCTTGAAGCATAACTTTGCAGGCGGGTATCATCGAATGACCCATCTCACAAATTGCACACACCTTCTCTCGTGATTGAGTGGATCCCGGTGTTTCTCCTACCCTTAATTCGGCTACGTCTTTTAATTGTTTAGCAAGTTGGTATATTTGAAGTTGCAACTTAGCTTATCTGTCCAAATAATAGAGTCCGGATGCAAAAGGAACAATGAATGTTTGTTGAATCTGGGTTTGGGCGTTAGGATCAGATGTGTCCCATGCTTGAGTAGTCTCGGTGACATATTTAAGGTGGACTTTGCATCATTTGTATCTAATCCTCAAAATGGTCCTCACACATTGTCTCAACGAGTAGTTTAGAAGATATGCTTAGCCCGTAATGGAAGAAAGATATGAGATGATACTTTTCAAAACCATGGTGTGGGCATGCAATAACTAGTTAGTTGAAACGTTCGTAACATCGATCAAATGGATCGTTTTCTTGTTGTTTGAATTTTAGCTTTGATGGAATTCATTCGCTGTTGGGGGAAATTTTTTAAGAGAAATTTGGCTTGCATGTCCCTCCATAATCCAATTGAGTTTCGTGATAAAGACCATAGGCAGGTCTTTGCTTTATCCTTTAAAGAGAAAGGAAAAAGTTTGAGGCTAATGACATCTTGAGTGCAAGATTGATCATTAAATGTATCACATGCCTTTTTGAACTCACGAATGTGGAGGTAACGCTTTTCCGAATCCATACCGTGAAACGTGGAAAGAATTTGGATCATCCCATTTCGGAAGTGAAATTGTCTCGGATTGTACAGAAGTAGAATGCATCTCAAAGTGATAGTACGCTCAGGATATAAGATCTCTCACATGGGACTTACACGATATCTCTCCCTCGCCCATACCATAACTAGTGAGCTCCGACATAACTCTTTCTACAAATGACTCGATCCTCACACGACGCCCTAGAAGTGAAAGGCGTGAAATAAATGCGGTGTGTGATATCGAATAAAAATTATTCACAAGTTTCCAAGTAAACCTTATTTAATAAGAGTATATTTTTAAACAAAATAAATTCAGCCTCTAAACATGCACCTACGTGTGTGCGTGTGTCAAACCATAAATAAATAAATCACGTGACACAAAATATCAGGAAAAATTCCCGCAGGGCAAAACCATATTATTTTCACTATAATTTGTAAAGAACCGTTACAGGAATTATAATGAAAATAAGTGTGACATACGAAATACCCGCAGGTGTCAGTTCTGATGTCGTCATCTGGAATCTCTCGCAATAATTGCAGATGGGCAGCAATGAAGAAGAGACCGACTTATCCACAAAATAATCCAAAATGAGTAAGAATAAATCTCTTGAAGGTTTATAAAATCTGCACTTGTAAATGGGAGTGAAGTTGTACATTTAAAGAGGCATAAAGCCTAAAAAATCATGATGTCTAAAAAGTGAGCAGATTTTGTGTCGGATATTGCTCAAAGTGTGATGAAAAGAGAGTTTGAACACTCAAGAAGAAAGTGACAGAAAATGGTACAAAAATCGAGGCGGCGGTGTCGTTCGAACGACATAGGCATGTCGCTCGAATTCGCGCGACATGCTTATGTCGCTCGAACGACATATGATCTCGTTTGAACGAGCACGCTGACAAAAAAGTTCACTTCTACACATAGAAAAATTTCTACTTTTGATAAAAAATAATTCAGACTTCAAAAAAATCTAAACAATTTCCAAATATTTATGTAAATATAAACAACTCTAGTAAATCATTTTACCAATTATGTGTCATGGAGTAGTGGGAAACGGATGAGCAGCACGTCACATGTAGCATGATGCACGTGTGAAGATGATGGATGCATGGATTCAGATAAAGGCCTTCGTGGATGCTCGTGATAACATGCCGAATGTAGCGGTATCAGATAAACAAACTGTGATCTAGGGAAGACAGAAAAATCCTCGATTCTATCCCGGACATTTATAAAATTATGTCCTTACAAATCTCCCCCTATGTCTATGTCGATACATATATAAAAAATCTAAATTATGAAATCTCCCTACAACATATGACATATAAGATAATATCCCCATTAAACCCGCAAAATGAGAATACTAAATGATATGTCTTCAATCAAACTTCAACATCTTCAAATCTTCAACACTTCAGAAACTCCTAAAGCTTTTCTCATCAGGGTGTGCAATCCAATAGATATCAACTTTGTACCTACACACATGAGATAAAGCAGATACCCATGACACGCAACAGTTTGAAATATAATGATATGCAAAAAAATAAAGTTCAATTCAGCTTTAAGCAAATCATAGATAAATCAACGAAAATTTCTCCCCCATAATTCATTCTCCCCCTTTTTATGATGTCCCCAAATAGGCATATATGAGAAGCATAAATATGAAAAATGTCACAAAAATATCTTTCAAAATTTGAATTCTTTTTTTTTTAATTTTTTTACTCAAAATATACAACAAAGAATATGGGAAATCAATTTGAATTTTTAAAAATGTATACATAAAATAAGATACTAAAAATCACACCATGGATATAAACTCAAATAACCAAGTCATGGAAATGGAATCTATGGGTGTGAACACATTCGATAGGTAAATAAACTCAATCAATCATGTGTGCACGCTGCATACGTGTACTCCTAATGAATGAACATCAAAAGATCCTTAGGTGTAAAAATTTATTGAATTTACATGACATCGTCTTATACAAATCAACAAATCAAAGTCAAAGTGATTTTCAAACCAATAACGTCCACAACTATTTAGCGCTTTTTCAAGATTTTCAAGGACGTGCAAACCCGTTATAAAATCTCCAACCAATCTCCCTCATATATATTTTCTTTTAGAGGTGTTAAACTAAATTCTCAAACTTTGGAGAATTGGTGCAAAAACCTAATTGACCCATAATTGGCATGAATTTATTTTTATTGCCATTAAATTTTTTCGGGCTCTTTTAAACCTCTTTGGACCCCGGATAATGAAACTCCTCAATTTTTTAGGTCCGATATAAAGGTGGCTTAATTGCAAAGGATAGATAATTACCTTTCGTAGCCCTTCACCGTTTTCAAAACAAAGCACACAAACTCACAAACGGCTCATACATTCACACCTTTCTTATCAACTTTTATCACGCTTGGTTCGTTTTAAGGACATGATTGAAGTGAAAACACCCAACCAACATGTGATAAGACAAGCACAATAATCAAACAAATCCGTGCATGTGTGCAATAAAGGAAATCATGAGTCAAACATGTAGGAAGAAACACTTAATTACATCTTAATGACTCCAAACATTATAAAGCACAAAGATGACATGATATATTGTCTCAAAACACTATCAAATAGTCACATGAAAAATATGGAATGATATTGTGACTTGGTCATCCTAAGTGTTTATCCACAAACGGTGCAAACCAAATACAAAAAACTTTTTGGATTTTTTAAACATTTTATCAAAATAAAATCTTTTTGTATTTTATTTTCAAAAAAATTTAAAAGAAAAAATTTATACAAAAAAGATACATACTAGCAATAGGCAAATAATGTCATCATGAAAATCATCCTATGCTAGTAAACAAGTCAAACCTCAATCATTAGGTGCGGAGAGGTTTTCAAAAGGTGGTGTCAACTTATGAAAAACATCCATCAAATCTTGTGAAGTATTGACCAAAAACATAACTTGCTCACCTAAATGTGCAAACTCTCTCTCCAAATCTAAAACCCAATGACCTAAATCTCAATTTTACTTCTTTGTTTTCATCTCCACTTTCACTCTCGCATTTGTGTGCACTATTGTGGGACAAAGAGGGTGTGCTCACACGACTCGAAAAAGCAACAAACTTATCACCACTAGTCTTATCATCATCACCTTCACTACTATCACTAAGTGTGGCGGGCATGGCTACATTCTTTCCTTTCTTTCTAAGCCACGTAGGACACTCAAACGACTTATGCCCCTTACCCCCACATTCAAAACAAGTCACGTTCTCAAACTCCTCCTCACACTCCTCATCAGAGTAACTCTCTTTTTCCCTATCACCTCTTTCTTTGGCCTTTCCTTCCTTTTTATTTTTCTCAAAAAATCTCTTTTTGTTTGAAGAATTTTCTTTAGAAATTTTGAGAAACTTTTTGAAATTTTTCACAAATAAGGCCAGATCATCAAAGTCTCCCTCAGAATCGGACTCACAAACATTTTCTATCTTTTTGTTAAAATGAGTCTTTAAAGCAACGCCTCTATCCTTAGCCTTAATGGTTTGGGGAAACATGTCAATCTCATAGGTTTGAAGATCTCCTACAAGCTCTTCCAACTTAAGTGATTTCAAATTTCCCAAAGAGTTCAAAACAGTGACTTTAGGAATAAAGAGTTTTGGAAGAGATCTCAAAATATTGTTAAAAACACACGTGTTATCAATCACCTCACCCAAATTAAAACATGTGTTAACAATGTCCGACAAACGTGCATAAAAATTATCAAAGCATTCAGACTCAGACATGGTGATAGTCTCAAATTGGGTGGCCAAATTTTATAACTTTGATTCTTTAACCTCGTTCGTACCCTCATGTGTCAATTTCAAAACATCCCATGTCTCTTTAGACATGGTGCACGTCATAATTCGACGGAACTCATCGAGAGTGATAGCTTTAGAAATAGCACTCAGACCACGAGAATTAAAATTAGACATTTTAAAATCATCTTTAGTCCAGGCTAACACGGGTTTTAAAGAGGTAATATTATCAATGGTGGCCGTGGGAGGTGTCCACCCATTTTCACAAAGCAACCAAACACGCTCGTCAATGGATTTTAAACAAGATTTCATACGAGCTTTCCAGTAGGCATAATTAGACCAGTAAAAAATAGGCATCATATTAAATGAATGTTCCATTGGGAAAAAAATGCGAATAAACACAAAACTAATTTTTCAAAAAATCAATATCACACGATTTTGCGAAAAATAGGAATACGCGATAAATTATCGCAACCTGCTCCGATACCAATTTAAAAGGCGCGAAATAAATGCGGTGTGTGATATCGTAAAAAATTATTCGCAAGTTTCCAAGTAAACCTTATTTAATAAGAGTCTATTTTTAAACAAAATAAATTCAGCCTCTAAACATGCACCTACGTGCGTGTGTGTGCCAACCTATAAATAAATAAAGCATGTGACACAAAATATCAGGAAAAATCCCCGCAGGGCAAAACCATATTATTTTCACTATAATTTGTGAAGAACGATTACAAGGATTATAATGAAAATAAGTGTGATATACAAAATGCCCACAGGTGTCCGTTCCGATGTCATCGGCTGGAATCTCCCGCAATAATTCCAGATGGGCAGCAATGAAGAAGAGACCGTCTTCTCCACAAAATACTCCAAAATGAGTAAGAATAAATCTCTTGAAGGTTTGTAAAATCTGCACTTGTAAATGGGAGTGAAGTTGTACATTTAAAGAGGCATAAAGCCTAAAAAATTATGAAGTCTAAAAAGTGAACAGATTATGTGCTGGATATTGCTCAAAGTGTGATGAAAAGAAAGTTTGAACACTCAAGTAGAAAGTGACAGAAAATGGTACAAAAATCGAGGCGGCAGCGTCGTTCGAATGACATAGGCATGTCGCTCGAACGAAGACACGTGTCATTCGAACGAGTTCGCGCGACATGCTTATGTCGCTCGAACGGCATGTGATCTCGTTTGAACGAGCACGCTGACCAAAAAAGTCTGCTTCTACACATAGAAAAATTTCTCCTTTTGATAAAAAAAATTCAGACTTCAAAAAATATTTTCTAAAAAATTTCCAAATATTTATGCAAATATAAACAACTCCAATAAATCATTTTACCAATAATGTATCGTGGAGTAGTGGGAAACGGATGAGCATCACGTTGAATGTATCATGATGCACGTGTGAAGATGATGGATGCATGGATTCGAATAAAGGCCATCGTGGATGATCGTGATGACGTGCGGAATGTAGCGGTATCAGACATACAAACTGTGATCTAGGAAAGATAGAAAAATCCTTGATTCTACCCCGGACATTTATAAAATTATGTCCTTACAATAAGTGTAACTCGTGATGAAGTTGAGTGGTGTAGGAGGTGGAACCCAAAATTGTGGAGCGTTAGCAGCTTGTGGACTATCGGGGTCGTACTCAACTATCAGATTCTCGTGAATGCAGGTAGGAGTGGCTTGAGGAGTTTGTTATAGATTTTGCATTAAAGGACTTAAGAGATGCTTAAAAAAATTTTGCTTTTTACTTTTCTGAATTTTTTTTCAATTTTCAATTTTTTTCGCTTTTTAAGAATTAAAGTCAAATTTTGGGATTAAATTGACCTAATCCACAAGTCTACATAATCCTTGGCAACGGCGCCAAAAGTGTCTCTAGTGCGTGCTTATATCTACTCAAGTGTAAGCCAATCGCTCAAGTATAAATTCGATAAACCGGGTATAGAACTCAGAGACTAAGACGAAGAGTCATGACGACGTATAAAAAAGATGATTAACCTTACGAATGACTTGAAAAGGGAAGGAAAAGATGATGATTTTGTGACTTTATCTATAAACTATTATAATATAAATTAAATTAAAAATTAAATAAGAATGCAAGACTTAACAAACTATGAAATTATAACTATGAGAGAGAGATAAGGTTGGAATAAAATCCCCCAACCCCTAATGAATTCATCGAATACAAAATTAGTCGAGAATTAAATAGTTAATTAAGGAGAAACTGTATTCTTTTCAAGAATTACACATATGAAGGAATAAATTCGCACCATATGAAATCAAGAATACAAATAAAGCACATGACAAGAGGGTTAACACGCGCATCACATTCTTAACACCCCGGTTACCTAGGCAATTCAGGTTAAAAGTCTTATAATGTTTGTTTTAACGAACTGACATGTTTCGATTAACTATTTAACTCGAGAACTTATTTTTATATCCATGCGAAACATATAGGGTTGGGTTCATGCATCCCAACCTTTAGAAATCTAGTCGGACATGATGTAATTGCTAAAAAATATGATTGCCACATTGCATGTAATAAGAACTAGGATGAAATTATAACTACACATGTATGAAAGATTTTTATTTAATAACTAATGAATTGTCAGGAAAAAAGAAAAGAGAAATTGAAAGAAATAATGAACTATACTTGAATTGGAGAAAACCATTAAATTTGATGCCAAAATATGAATAATTATTAAAGAAGATTAACCCTAGGGTTCTTGCCTTCAATATCCTCTCAAAACTAGGTCAAAGGAAAGTTAGATATGACTTATGTTAGTTTACAACTTAATGAACCCGTTTTTACAATAGTCCTAAACCTTTACAACTCTAGGATCAAAAATAGGGTCCAAATAAAAATCTCGCTTCTGGCAATTTGTAATGGTTTTAAAGTGTGACTAAAGGGCGAACCGGTCTACCTTTAACTGGACCGGTCCTCCTTTCTGCCTTCCTTAGTTTTGCCTCTTTGATTCTTCTCATCTTCAAATGAGCATAACTTCTTCACCGTAACTCGGATGGAGGTGTGTTTTTTCCACTGTTTGTGTAATTTCAAGATCTTCAACTTTCCAGTTGGCTCCACCTCCGGACTAATGCTAAAAAATTCTGAAAATGCCCTTTAACTTTTCATTTCTTGATTTCTTTCACTATTTTGAGTTCTCTCTCACACTATCTTGCATGAAATATCTGTAAAACACATAAGAGATACACAAAAAAAAATACTTGCCAAAAAGGGTTAGTAGTATAGATATGATACAAATTCAAGTTAATTACAATGCACATGATCATAAAAATACCGAAATTAAGGGGAAAATGTGAAGAATTTATGCCTAATCAATATATATAACAAAAATAAAATTACATTGAATATTTGCGTGAATATGTTCCAAATGTTTCTTCTCCAATGAGTCATGCAAAAAAAAACTTCCAAAATATCCTAAGTGGTAAGTAAAAAAGGACTTGAATCCCAAAAATAACTTTGGAACACCTATGTAACCAAAATGACATCAAAGTCCACGTAGTTCGTAGATGAACAAGGTTGGGGACTAACCCATAATTCAAATCTAAGGTGTGTATTTTAATTTATGATAAGTTTTATCAAATGTGTTGAAAGTGTAGAAAATTATGAGAACACTTTAAATTAGAAATTGTTGTACAGGCCCCCTTTTCTTAGTTTTTTATTTATGAAAACAAATATGAATGCATAATTGTGAGAACACCATGAATTGAGTTATTTTTCTTTTTCTCCCTTCAACGATATGGTTTTAAGCCTAAGTCTATCTATTTGCAAGTTTTGGTCATGTTCTCGAACCAGGAATCCCGTGAGTATGAGATTAGTTGCTATTGTTACATTAGTCCCGCGTGAGATGTCCATGCCTCTTGCAGGACCATAGGGGGAAGTTTTGCATTTTCTCCCTTGAAAGACATGTTTTGAAATCTAAGTCTAGCTATTTACAAGTTTTGGCCATGTCCTCGAATCACGAGCCCAGTGATTACGCGGTCAGTTAATACATGTTACATTGGTCCCTTACAAGGTGATCATGCTTCTCTTGGGGCCGTTTAGGGGTTGTTTTACATTTTTTAAGTTTCCAAGAAAGTTGGAAAGGGATCTTACCAAGTGTAATCCAATGATGTCGTGCTTAAACTACATTGACCATGAAAGAGACGAGGGTGTTCACATATTCAACGTCATTTTTACGAGACATATATCATCGACTATATCAATGGAAATGACATAATAATGAAGTTAAAATAAGCAAAGGCAGTTATGAAAACATTTAAGATATACCCTTGTAAATATCCTCAGAAAACGTCTTGGACTAGATGATGTTAATCGTACGAAGCTCATTATCTTCATCAATGATGATTTTAGGGTGTGCGTATTCCCACCGATGATGCGTTAGTGACGAGATTGCACATAGTGAATTAGGATCGAGACAAACTACTCATTGATCATATGAGTATATTGAAAGTAATGTTTTTGATGATGTTTATAAAGATGAATCTGGGGATCAATGATCTTAAGAATGATGGTACTTGGAGGGGTATGTGGTCGATTATGTCACATGGACTGGCTGCTAAAGATCAAGGGACATAGTCAGTCGAATACTAAGGAGGATTAGAGTTAGAATCTAGGAAGATCACCTTTCATCACGAGTGATTAATTGCAATATGATGCTATCACCTTAGGATAAACTGAAAGGAGAACGTATATACATAGGAACCTTGTACTTATAAATAAAGGTAACCTCATCCAATTTGAGGGAATTGATTTATACCTTACTAATAATAATGTGGACTCTCATCTAGAAACATTAACACTCCAATCATCCGTTATTCTTTCGAGCAATATACAGTTCTTCATCCCTTCTCCATGAACTTAGGTAGAACGATCTGTCAAACCATGTACATATTGTGTCCTTTATTTTACTGCATTCATATATTTAGGGATAAACTATAATATTACTTTTCTTGAGGGTTTGATATCCACTATAATGTGGTGTCGTTTATGGGAAAATTTGAATTCTTGGAAAAATATCATCCCTAAAGCAATATGAGTACTAACCAGTCTCATCATTCATATACTAGAAGTCGTATCCAGTCTGAGATACGAGTAGTTAGGAAGGATCAAACTCCTACCCGGTCTCCTTCACCTCCTATGCGATCAAGGTAGAGTGGGCATTTTCCCAAAAGATTTGGTCTCAGTCCTATACATTATACTCCCTCAATTGAGTGGTATATAAGGAGATAAGAATTAACACAACTAGTCAGTCTTTATGATGAAAGGATGGATCATCGCGATGAAGAGATTGCCTATCCAAGGAGGCAATTAACTGGACAATCACATGAGTGTTACCTCTGTTCTCATAATTTGGAGGGACATATAAGGGGGAGGATTCATTCCTAAGGGAATAACAAGTCTAACCAGATAGATAGGGTTTCCAGGATAAGGATCCCTTGTGCAGTACATTCTAATCTACAATGCATCAATCATTTATTATCTTTTAATTCTGCCAGCCATAATCATCCGTCAAATTATCCAGTCGAGCCTACACTTAAAAGGAAGTTTGCTCGGCCCAGAGTACCACTAAATAAAGTTAGGAGTGACGGACTCGGTGGCTTCATAAAAAAGGTGTTGAAAGGAAGGTTAAACTTGAATTTGGTATGCACTCCAAAAGCTCTCTAGGAGAGCATTGGGTCATGGTTTGGCCTCACCGTTTACCATGGAAATAAACCTCTAAGCCATCGAAGAAGTTTTCTATCCCAAAGATCACTACTTATGATGAAAATATGGGTTCTTATCATCATATTAGGCACGACCGTTAGACGATGTCCCTTTAAAGCCACCATGCCGTTATGTATTGAGGAGATTAATGACTCTCTTCATTAATAGTATCAAGGAAGTTAAGGATGTTGATTCATTGATCGCTCTCAAAATAAAAAAAGGAGAGTCCCTCAAGCAGTACATGCAACACTATTGAGATAATTTTAATGAAATCGCTGACTGCAACAAGCAACTATCTATTTCATCCTTAAATTTTGGGCTTTGTAGATCAGATGATCTCTATCAGTCTTTCCCCAAGAAGCCAACATCGACTATGGACGACATCATGGTGAATCTTGAGAAATGTGACAAGGTAGATGAAGCGCTCCTCATTGCAGAGATCTCGACCAACCAGAGCTCTACAGTCTAATAAGAACGATTTAAATAAACCCTCCAAGGGAGGAATGTGGTCACGAAATAAAACTACTAAGGTGCGTACTAAGTTACAGAACTACGAAATTAATTTTCAGGGGTGGAAACATTCTTTCAAGATCTTATCTACTAATTGATTCTACAGCTTAAAGATAGGTCTTATTTTAAGAGGTCGTCCAAAATGGCGAGCAATGGGTATGGTAATCTCAGGTGCACGTATCATCAAATTATGATCACCTCATTAAGAACTATAAAATATTCAAGAAGAATTTATAGTAGCTTGTTCAGGCTAGACACTTGAAGGAGTATATCAATACAACAAATCTTTGGCTAGAGTACGACCGTACATAATGAAGGAGATGATCTCCCACCTACAAGGATGGTCATAGCCATTCATAGCTATATCGATCCTTCATAGTTTACGGGTAAGAAACTTAGAGAAATAGTTAAGATTGCACCCTATATCCAACAGGCTTTTCAGGTGGAGGTATCCAAGCCCATCCTGGCCAAAAGGGAGCGTAAAGATATAGATCTCGATTAAGTAATCATGTTCACATACGAGGACCTAGTCAGTATGAACGTGCCATAAAAGGATGCCCTCGTTCTAACTTTTACAAATAGAAAATTTGGATGTAACGAAGATTTTGGTCAATCAGGGAAACTCTTTGGAGATTATGTATCTTATCCTACTTCTCAAGTTCGACTATATTGTTTGATGATACCCTAGTTCATATTTGGTATTTCATAAGATGTTAGACAACTCAACTATCCTTAGGCAAGAACAAAGGTCCTAGGGTCAATCCTAGGCCTCAAACATACCATTGATTAGTCTAGAAGATCTCAAATGCTCTTAAGGAAAGGGTATAATGCTATCTCATGCCTCAGTAATCCCTCTTTCAACCTAGAAGCATTAGTCGTTCCGACATGTCTCCTCAACTAAGGTCAAGGACCTCGGCACCAAATCTCCACCAAGTCTAGTGCCCAAAATAAACCCCAGACGAAAGACAAATGAGCTTCTAAGATTGATTAACCCTCATAACTGAGGTATATCATTATGTAATATATTGAGATCAACTTATATGAGCCCCAAGGAAGTTACAGACCCTCAAGACCTCCGACGAAGCTTCTGCGATTAAACTGGCAGAGGAAGTGAAAGGCAGAACAATATTCCACATATTACCACCAGTCAAGCCTACTTGCATCAAAATATCCCATCTATATTTAATGATACTAGTAACAACCTTATAAAACCTATAAGTCATCTGGCTAACATTCCATCATCTTACTGATATCATCACACCCCTTCAGCCATGCTGTGATACTCCACTCACTCTTTCTCCTAGAGTTTGCTTATAAAAGGAAGGCTGGTGAACCATTCAAGGACAACTAATATTGAGAAATCAAAGAGACTAATAAATTCATAATACCATACTTCCAGAGAACTAAGAGCTTAGGCATCTTTTGGGGGTTATTATTGGTTCCATAATCTTTCAACCCATTATTGAAGAGAATACACTTGTAACTTGGATCATTTTCAATTGTCTTATACTTTACATATCTTATTGAGACTTAGATTAGTACTCGGGAACCCTTAGATAATTCCAATATTTAGTTCCTAAGGTCATTTGGATTGTTAACAAAGGTTGTAAGACCTTAGACTCTCTTAGCCAAATCCCAAGAGCTCTCATAACATGTAATAAATCTTTGTTATCAAATATATAGTGAAACACCTTTGATAGTGGATGTACGATCCTTATCTGAGCTCCAAGCCACTTTAAAATATTATCTCACACTTTGACACCCCTATCCTCTTACCTTTTTAAGGTCTAGTGGGGAGAAGATATGGGTTCGAGGCCATATATGAGTTCTACACCCATTATTATTCAAGACTTAGATAATAAAGTCGGACCACTGATCAATTTCAACGGGAATATAGAAACCCCTCTGGAAAAATCAAGTTTCCAGTCAAAGTCGAATCAATTGATCTTGAGATAGAATTTCATGTCATTCAGTCGGAGTCACACTACAAAGTCATCCAGGGAAGAGGATGGCTCCATACGATAAGGGTCTCCATTTATCTCTCCACCAGAAGCTCACGTTTCTCAGTGACCAAGGAATTATGGAGATTAAGAAGGAGCCAGAAGCATCTCACAGTTGCTTCATAGAAAATATTGAGCCAAAAAATATTGAATCCCAAAAGAGTGATGTTGATGATGATTCAGGGGATGATCAACCTAAGTAACAACCCAAGGGTATTCGATCATGTGTTGAGGAAATCAGACTGGGCCCTATTAAATGAGTTATGAAGGAACTAACCACTATTCTTATAGATTCATCCTAACCAGATAACTGATCGTATCAAAATTACCTAAGGAAGAAATAGAGAATATTATTCACTTTGTCAGGACTAACGTCGATGTCTTTGCGTGGCAACCTTTTGATCTCCCGAGTATAGATCTAGATATCACTTGCCATCAGTGACATGTGCATCAAACTGTCTAACCAATAAAAAAATCCAAGCAAGTTAGCACCTAAAAAGGTGAAAGTTATGGAAGGCGAAGTTAAGAAATTCCTTCAGGTCGACTCCATCAAAGAGGTTTAATTCCCAAATTGGATCTCCAACACCATCGTGGTTAAGAAGAAGAGTGAAAAGTTGAGGGGTGTGTAGATTTTACCAAACTAAATAAGAATTGGCCAAAGTACAGTGTTCCACTACCCCATATTCATAACCTCATGGATTCAAAGGTCCTATATCAATGTATGAGCTTTATATATGCTTACTCCGAATACCATTAGATACCTTTGTTCGATTAGATAAGGAAAATATCTCATTCAGCACGACCTTAAGGCTTTGATATACCTAAGTGTAGCCTCGTCTCTCAGCTTGCCTCAGCTCAGCCAGCCTGACCATTATCCTTCCTCAAGAAAGAAAGGAGGCAGTCCTCTATAGTGGCCACTTGTCAACAGTCTCGACCTCATACAAATCTAACGGGCCAAGACCTAAAAACTATCTCATCATAAGTTCATCAATATCGACCTCATAGCGATCTTACAGGCCGAGACCTAACCGTTGTCCCATTAGTCCCTCTCTAGTCTCGTCTTCACTTGGCAACACCTAGACAATCGAGACCACACTTTAGCCCAAAACATCAGTTACCCAATAGGATATCGGACGTCTCATCCTCGACTAGGATGAGACCTCTCAGAACTATATACATCTCATGTATGGCATAGATTTCCAGCATGACTAATCCATGTGGGTAGGCAATTATAACAAGATCTCAAGAGCATGTGAGGGAATATTTCATCATCATTACACACTTGTGCCAGGGATAGGTGTCTATACCCTATTGGAAGCTTCACCATGCACATGCTCGGGGGTACAGTGCACACCATAAGCACTATATACTCATCTTCTTCCCTAGTGGAAGGGACCCTCAAAAATTATAAACCCTAGACAAACTTGATCTAATTTATAATAGAGAGAGAGAGAGAGAGAGAGTTATGAAATCAAGGCCATCAGAGCCTCATTTCATAGTGAAAACCTCACATCCCTTTATAGTGGAGTAGGCTGAAAAGCTAAACCACTCACATAACAATGTTCTTCCTCTTTTCTTCACCTCCTTCTCTTATTTTCATATCTATTTGCATATCTCCATTGTTGTGTAGTGTTTGAGCTTCAGCTGCATATACAAATTTAAATGGTGATTTCTTAGAATAATCATTTTGGCACCCTTTGTGGGAACGAAGGTTCATCTTCTTCCTCTCCTTTTTTAGCTTATTTCTCACTTGATTCTTTAGTGGTGATCTAGTTCCACGCTTGGTTGGACTTGAATCACCATTGAAAGAGATTATGTTAGGATATTCAAGGTTTTTTTAGCTCACTCAATTTTTTAGTTATTTTTTTGGAGAAAATAGCCTCTGATCTACCTTTGGGAGCTGGTTGCAGCTCTAGCTAGGCACACCTCAGTAAAAAATGGTTGAGGTGGCGGTGGCGCTGAACTCGTTGGTGGCCAGCCAACAAAAAATGTAGGAACAACTTGTTACTTTTAGCCAGACTATGATGGCCAGACTTTCAGGCATTACGACAGAGATAATCACTATGACTGCCAGAGATGTTGTGGATGTGGTGACATGGGGACCACCCTCAGCTCCACATAAGGAGATGCAACATCATCAAAGGCGTAGAGATATGGTTGATCCTAGGAAACTCAACCTGAGAAAATAAGTGCAGGAAGGTCCAAAGGACCTTGATTGTGATGAGGATGACTATTGGGAATCTTATCAAATCTTTGGCAACACGATCTTCCCCAAACCAACTTACAAGGGAAAAACATTAGTCCGATCCTAGAAGGCCAACCCAGGGCTTCAGCATTTAACAGATTAAGAAGAGGGTCGAATTTTGACCATCTCAGCCCGATAGGAGACCTATGAGATCATCTCTCTCTATCTCGCAGCATTGAGACTTCCATAGAGTATAGAGGATGTGCCTATCTTTGGGCCCAATAAGGCCGAGAGGGGGATCAGAGGTAATTAAACAACTCATAGAAGACATCTAGCTAAAAGCCTATGCCCACCCCAGCTGATAGAGAACGAGGAGGGGATAATACCATGGCGACCGAGAAACTATGGAATAGTTCAATCCCAAGGCTGGAAAAAAAGATTGTCGGCCTCTGAAAAGCCTAAGGGTCTCCCCTCATAGAAGGGATTGTGAGCTATCCCACTCTAGTTAAATTCAAACCTCCAACTATCACTCCCAAGTATGAGATGAGATGCAGAGCCTTATCCAGTACTCTCATCGGCACAACCCATATATGGTACACTTCTCTTCCTAAGAACTCTATAGAGAACTTTAAACAGCTGACCAAAAATTCATTAACAACATTTTCTTCGGCATGAATCCCCCAAAAAAGTTTATCCATATCTTTTATGTAAAACAAGGGAAGAATGAATATCTGAGAGACTATATCACACGGTTCTATAAGAAGAAGCTTGAGGGGGAAGATTATGAGGAGAATATTTCCATGACAGCCCTTAAGGGTGGACTACAGAAAGGTAAATTATGTTGGAAGATGGATGAGGACCCTCCTAAGTCCATGGCAGAACATCTGGATACGATCGGGGGAGTTATGAACATAGAGAAGGCCATGGCAGCCAAAGGAGAGGATGAGAAGAAAGCTAATAGGAGTAAATCTCAGAGAGGAAAGGGAAAAGATGGTAAGACGAGGCCTTGACTTGATCTTGAATGAGATTAAAGATGATAGAGCTCTTAGGTGACCTCAAAAGCTTAACTCCCCTCCCCATAGGAGGGACGAAAGCAAGTTGTGTGATTTACACCAAGATGACGACCATACTACCGATAAGTGTTTTTCCCTAAAAGATGAAATTAAGGAACAAGGGAAAATCCGAAAGTATATTAATTGGAGTGGTTCCAAAGATAATGCTAGAAAGAAGCATGGTGGGTTAAAATATGACAAGCCAGGATGATAAGTTAATAAAAAAGGCGAAGAGCCAGATGGAGACGATGATGACATAGACCTCCCACCGAAAACCCCAAAGCCTAAGGAACGTATGTTCATTATCTCATTTGATGTGAAAATGATCAGTGGGGGAATGGATGGCGGTGGGACTGAGTCGACCGATCATAAGGTGCGCATTGTAGAAGAGAAGTCGATGCCCAAACAGATGGAGGTGTACCCAGTTGCCTCAGAGCCGAAGTCGAGAAAGATAAAGAAGGTAGACATGGACACAATGGTTATGGTATTCTCACGATTGAACTTCAAGGGAATCTTATCCCCCCATGACTTTCTTTTGGTCATAAGCACCAGGGTCCGTGGGTATGACGTGTCTACAATACTGGTAGAAGGCAAAAACTCAATCGACGACATGTTTTGGGACTACTTCAAAGGGTTGAAGCTGAGTAAGAAAAGGATAGTTCCTTATTATCAACCCTTGATAGGGTTCAGTTGAGAAAAGGTGCACTCGCTTGGGGTGTTCAAAATGGATGTCTGGATGGGTATCTAGACGAGGTGCCTAACAAGGAAATTTATCTTCTCCATGATGGATGAAAATGTCTTCTCGGCCTACAACATCATCCTTGATAGAGTAAACCTCAAAGAGTTTGAAGTAGTGCCATTGATCGTTCACCAATTGGTAAAATTACCGCTTCCTTATGTAGTAGAGGAAGTCCAAGGTGACCAGGTAGAGGCCAGGGAGTGTTACTTTAACTCAGCTAAACAGAAAGAGGCCCACAAAAAACTCACACCCTCATAAAACATTGATACTCTTGACCTGAGGGATGAGAGGAAACTAAAGAAGGGTGAGGTCGCACAGGAGGTATATTCCATCGTCCTCAATGAGGACGAGCCAAAAAAAATTGTCCAAATCGGATCATCATTGAAAAAGGAGGTAAAGAAAAAGTTGATAGAGCTGTTAAGAATAAGGAAAAACGTCTTCATGCGGAGCCATGAAAATATGCCAAGAATAGATCCAAAGGTCATCTTCCACAAACTGAATATTGATGAGAAGGCAAAGCTTGTGAAACAGTGAAGAAGAACATATGAAAGAGAGAAGTATGGGGTCACCCAAGAAGAAGTAAAGAAACTCCAATCAACTGAATTCATCAGGGAGGTATAGTACCCAGAGTGGTTGTCTAACATCGTAATAGTCCCAAAGGCTAGAGAAAAGTGGAGAATGTGCATGGATTTCAGTGATCTAAACAAATCTTACCTTAAAAATAGATTTTCTTTGCCTCGTATAAATAAGATGGTGGATTCCACAGCTAGGCATGAATTGATGAGTTTTATGGATGCATACTCAGGATACAACAACATCTTTAAGGATGAATCAGACGTAGACAAGACTTCCTTCATCACTAATAAAGGAACTTACTACTGCAAGGTCATGCCTTTCGGCCTTAAGAATGCAGGGGCAACCTACCAAAGGTTGGTTAATAAAATGTTGGAAGATCAGATCGGTAAAACTATGGAAGTTTATTTTGATGATATGTTAATCAAGAGCCTCAAGGCCGACAATCATGTAGCCGGCCTTGAGAGGACGTTCGACACAATGAATATGTACAAGATGGAGTTAAATTTGACCAAGTTTGTATTCGGCATTGATGCAATAAAATTCCTTGGCTTTATAGTCAATCAAAGAGGGATTGAGGCTAATCCATAGAAAATCAAGGTGTTAATAGAGATAAAGAAACCAAAGATGATAAAAGTTGTGCAGAGACTAACATGAAGAGTCACTTCTCTCAACATATTTGTCTCAAGGCTCATGGATAAGTGTCTGCTGTAAGGACATTATTTTATTGTCTTTTTTATATTTTAGTATATCACAAACCGCTACAATCGTCGAAGACTTATTCAAGTTCAATCACTCATTAAGACGGATTCGAATATCAACGTTCTTAAGAAAAGAAGCCTCCGCAAGATGAATTTTGGTAAGATTGTGTTTTAGTTACTTTACAGTTCATTTAAAAGTGTTGAGATACTTTTCAAAAATATTTTCTAAGTGTTGAGGCATTACTTTTTGTCAAAAAGAAATTTTTCTAAGTGTTGAGACGGAGTTTTTTATCGAAATAAAAAATTATTTTTCTCGTTGGTCGTTCGAACGACCACTGCCTGTCGTTCAATCAATAGGGTGATGTCGCGTGAAGCTCGTTCGAGTGACTTTCCATATCATTCGAGAGACACGTCGCCTTAAGGTTTTTATATAAAGCGTGTTAAACCACTCTGTTTTTGTTAAGAAAACCTGGTTAATTTCTTTTTGCAAAAGATGCTAACAACAGATTACTTTTGTCTTCTTCATTTAGAGTTCAAATCCTTTTATTTTTTAATTCACAAATTCCAGTTGCTTTTAGTGAATTGTTTTAGATCCCAAGATACGGTTTTACTAGAGTTTCTCTTGTGAGGAGGATAACCTATTGCTGATCTAGGTGCCACTTGAAGGAGGTGTTGGGCTGATATGATTGCGTGTTAAGTGGAGTACTCGTGGGTGTTCCTAAACTGACTGGATTGCGTGTCTTTGTGGATCTTTTGAAATTAATTCATTATTGATTTAGGTTGCGGCCTATGAGAGTTTGCTGTGGTAAATTCTTTACAGATTTCTCTTGTAATCATTGTGAGTAATATTAGTGAAATAAAAGGTTTTTCCCTTCGGGGATTTTTCCTGAAATCTATGAGTCAACGATTCATATTTGTTTGTGTTAGCATGATCCACTACACCTAGATGCTTGTTTTAGGGACGAATTAAATTGGATTAAAAATTGACACCGATTAAATAAGGTTAACATGGAAATTTGCGAATTCCGTTTAATCAGTATCACACATATATTTATAAATTGGTATTAGAGCTTATTTAAGCAATTACCACCTTTTCAAATTGGTATCAGAGCGGGTTTCTCTAATTTATCGAGTGATCCTTATTTTTTCCAAAATTGTGTGATATTGATTTTTTTTTGAAAAATCTGTTATGTGAAAAATCGCAATTTTTCCAATGGACCACTTATGTAATCGGATGCCCCCTCTTAATGGAACGAATAAGAGTTTTGATGATTTAAATAGTTTGAATTTGACATTTGCAAAAAGAATTGATTTTTGGAAAAAGAAAATTATCGTTTTAAATTCGCTACGGATCTTTTGCAAACGGTTCAAAATCAAAGAGATTTTTATCATGAGAAATTTGTTTCTTTGGACCATGGCTTTAATGCTTAAAATTTTTCCAAAAAGGAGAGTTATGCTAGAGTCCTATTTTCAGAAAAATAATTGGATGACCTTAAAAATTCTAGTGTTTGTGCCAAAGAAGATATAAATATTTTAATCGATGAGTTTGTGGCACTGATTCGTATCAAATATTGCATATTTCTCCCCTATTTCTTTATGCATTCTAGCGCTTTTACAGTCCTTAATGCCTATATTTATGCTCATTAACCAGACAACCTTGAATTTGGATAGATACATATTTTGCAGGGGTTAATTGTGCTTTTGTAGGTATTTGAACACTAAAAGTGAGGATCCGTTGCATTTCGGAGAAGTTCTGTCATCGGACGCTACTTCAAAGGCATTTTAGTCAATTCACATTTCTTATCCGGCTCATGGAAATTCCACAGATGCATATTTCATTGAGTTAGCATCGCGTGGCCATAAATGGTGCGTCGTTTGGAGTTCAGACAAAGAAGCTATGCCCGTTTTCGTAATGGACCTTTTCCCCCTCTTCATGGACCAAAGGAGGCCTGAAAATAGAGTACCGGTCGACCTTGCCCAGGGGGACGGTCGACCGCGGATTGGGTTTTTTCCGTGGGAAGGAGACAGTTCACTTATACAAGAAGGACTGGTCGATCGCGCCCCAGCGACCGATCGACCAGTAAAGCGTATATTTTTCTCTTCTTCCTTTTTCTTTTCTTTTTCCTTTATTTCTTTTATAACTTACTATATAAACCAAATTTTGGTTTTATTTCAGATATACTTAGATAGAGTTAGATATTTTAGGTTGTAAAAAGTTGTAAGTTAGGTTTTGGGTTTTTGAATAGTTCTTCTTCTTTTTCTCTTGGATTGACACCCTTTAGGGCTTGTAAGTGGCACTATTCATCTTCCCTACCAATATATATAGTTTGTATTTCATTGTTTCTTGCTTTCTAGTTTAATTTCCATGCTTTATTTACTTGCTTTCTAGTATAGATTTATCGCATTTATTTACTCTCTTCATTTACCGCATTTTTAACATGCTTTCTAGGTAAATTAAATTAGGTTGTGTTTGAATGGAACTCACTCGGGTTAACGCGTTGCTTTGCTTGGTGATAGTATTTACGGGTCTATTTTGGGTGCGTTGTCCTAGTTATTACACCTAGGAGATTTGACGGGGCATATCATGTATGTCCCATGCTTACGATCTTTCGTGCACAGTTTTCGAGATATTTGTTGACGCTAAAATCATATTACGCTTATATGCCGATTTAGGGGCATGATAACCCTTGATTCAATTTACTGTCGAAACGAGACGCATTTGTAATAACACGTCGACCCATGTAACCATTTTATACAAATTAGCCCCGGTGAGGGATATTCGACGCAACCTATAGTTTTACTCGCTTTCATAATCTAGTTTCATTTACCTTGCCTAGATAAATATTTCCCTTTATGCATCTTTTACTTTTTAGTTTCTAATCACCTTTTTACACTTTTATTTCGGAGTACTAAATCATATAAATTCTAACAACTCGTCCCTATGTATTTTCGATACCCGACTTACCGTTGTGCTTGCCTCTTAAGTGTAGTAGTAATTTAGGTTTGTTTGTATAGTCGCGACGAGACAGAAAACAACCACTGTGCACTTTACACGCGCGCACCTCTTGCGCTCTATCAAAATGGTGCCGTTGCCGGGGATGATTTTATTTTAGACTTTATTTGATGTAGTATTTCATTGTATTTTCTTTCTATTTCTATTATTTCTAATGTTTTTACAGGACTTCCACATTTGAACACTTAAAAACACTCGAATTTTTTCCGCGCGCACTTACTTTGTGGAATTCGGCACTTCGAGCCATTTTTGGGGTAAGCATGTGGTATTCCAATTCTTTCGATAATCATTTATTATAATTCTCAAAATTCTCGCAAACCTATGACTTTCAGTGAATACTTACAATCCCAAGGAAAAAAAAATTCAAATATGACTTTGAGCGAGTATAACGAAAGTCAAAACTTAGGTTATTGGAATTTTGATGATGATGAGAATGATTTTGGGCCTTTACCTCCTTATAATAGGAATTTTGAAATGAATTCGAATAGTTTTCAAAATTCCTATCATAATGAGATTTCGTTTAAGCTCGATGGTAATTTTCAAAGTTCCCATTTTCATGCATCCGCACCTCGACCCATGACATTCGGTGAGGGTTTGCGTATGTATGAAAATGAGAAAATTGAAAATCATCATCGGGAAGAAAATTGTTCGTGGGAACATGACTTGGATTTACTTTTTGAGTCCGACGACGATTTTGCTTCCAAGACTTTCGAAGTCGAGGAATGTTTTTAACCAAATGAGGTACTTGTACGTACTTTGGAACAAACCATTCTTGACTTTGCCCATCTCGTAATAGATATGGAAAGTGAGGATGATGATGACGTAATATCTATTTGCAATGAAATGATTTCTTATGATAATGACATAATATCTATTTGCAATGAAATGACTTCTTCTTTGGCCCCTAAAGAAGAACATTTCATTAAAAATGATATTATTTCCTTCGAAACTCAATCTTCATGGGATGATGATTTATCTCATGAGTTTGAATTTCTTTTATCCCCATTTTCATGCTCTATTATCACACCATCACAAGTACCCGATGATTCGGTTTCAAACTTTAATATTTTAAACCTTTTCGCCGATGAGGAGTACTTGCTCGAGTCGCCTTCCACGATCGCATTCGTGCCTTCTTGTGTGACGTCTCCCATTCCAATTTCAAAATCCTTGGGAGGATATTTGGCTTTTCTCAGGCCCCACTTGTTTTTGTCACCCGTTCAATCCAAACCCCCCAGCGTCCCTCCAAAAAATTTAATTGGCGATGGTTCCTTTCTTCCGCCTTACTCGTGCCTTCCGTTGTTCAAATGGAATTCATATTTTTCATAAGGCATGCTTGTATGTGAGGGTACACCGGTTATCCTCCAAAGTCAAATCTTTCTTATAGTGGACCCTCAACTATTTAGACTTCTAGTGTATAGTTAGTGTGAAGCCTAAATAGTAGGTTGTATATAGTTAGCTTTTTATTTTTTCCTTCCTTTGTAATTTAGTCTATTGTAATTAGTTAACTTTTATTATTTGTTTTTACTATGCTCGGTACTAACTTGTTTTGTAGATTCTTTGGGCTTGTTCTTATGGGGATCGCTCCAATTTTGGATAATATCGCTCTTTTCCTCTCTTAACTTGGTTCTTAATTCACATTGAGGACAATGTCAAGTTTTAAGTTAGGGGGTGTGGGATATTCTATCCATTTCTTTATGTAGTCCATGTTTTTGCTCACATGTTAGTTACTTAGTTTGCTTTTCTTAGAAAAATTCAAAAAAGATTTTCTTTCTTTTTTCTCCCTTTTTGGGCATTTTACCTTTGTTTTCGATGATAAATTTCAATAATTGTCCGATCTAATAGATAACCCAATGATGCATGTTCTCGATTTTAGAAGTTATTAGACTTTAGTCTCCATTATTGATATTATGAATAACTTCATGAATTAAACTTTAATCCCATGAGCACATGCACTTTTCTTGCTTTATTGATTTGGTTTAAGATTTTTATAACTCGGTAATCTTTTGTTGCATTGTATATACTTACACTGAGTAATCTTTGTACCTTTCATCGTTTGTGAGTGTATACACTATTCTTTTCTCATTAAAAACGTTGAATTCGTTGGTAATCTCACTATTCTTTCATTTGACCATTCATACTTGAAATGTGTTACTTGATCATGATTTTCATATATTGTTTTGATTCGAGAATTGCATAAACTTTTGGAAATGATCATAGGTCCTCTTTGTTATATCACCCATATTATCCTTGACCTCACCCTTACATGTTTACCCTCGTTAACCCCCTTGAGCCTAAATATAGCCTTTCGTTTCATAACCTCATTCCCACAATCAACTCTAAATTGGAGTTTTAAACCATACATACACCTTCCACACCTTTGTTTGGAATGTTACTTGGGATTGAATGTTGTTGTTGTGATGTCGATTTCAATTTAGGCATATGAGAGTTTGAATAGTAGAGAAAAGAAACTAGTGAAAAAAGTGAAGAAAAAGAGAAAGAAAAAAGCAAAAGAAAATAAAAGAAAAATGAGAAAAAGAAGAAAAGAAAAAGAAAAAGAAAGAGAAAATTGTAAATGTTGTGTATATAGTTCAATAAGCTTTTATTACTCTCCCCGATGATATATGTAATGACATTTGGAACTTGTTTTCCAATTTTGATATTACCCGCATTTCCCCATTATCCCGAGTTTTCATCCCGAACACTTTGAATCCGTACATACATTCCTTTTATTTCGTACCCAAGCCATACCCACATTACAACCCTATTAAAGTCCTATGTGATATCATGTTGACGTAATTTAAAAGTCATAATAGTTATGATAATCTGTGAAAATGCATCTCGCCTCGTTTAGTGTGCGGTATCTTTCATTGAGATTACAGTTTTTCATTTTATATATAGCGTTCTTCATTGTGACATGTGTGCGACCTAGTTTCCATTTACATTTACTCTTTAGCCCCCATGTTCTGTGTGTTACCGCCCTGTTTTGAGTGAATTCACTTGATGAGTGTAATGCCCGTGAGGATTGAATTTATGCTTGCTTTGACGTTTATCCGGTTTATTTAAGTTTTTGCCAAATCATACATTGCATGTGCTCTCTCCCCTCCCATATTTAAGGTTTCAATTCTATGAGGTGCATTCTATAATGTTAATGATTTCGGACTTTTGTTTGAATTCATTCACTTTGCTAATAATGCGTATGAAATCCTTTTCTCTATTGTTGGACTTGTCGCATGTTGGTTTGGGCATATTTTGAGGAAACCATTTGATGTTTGTGGGTATCATCCCTGAAAACCCTCACGAGATGACACTCGTCCACTAGGGTGACCTAGGGGTTTAATGGATTACTTCATACGCTAAATGCAATCGTGATCACTACGAAAGTGGTATTTATATTTCGATGCATATATATGTCTTGTACCATCCTCTGTGGTCTGGTTTTCTTTGTTTCATTACTAGGGACTAACAATGTTTAAGTTAGGGGTGTGATTCGTATCAAATATTGCATATTTCTCCCCTATTTATTTTTTCATTCTAGCGCTTTTACTGTCCTTAATGCCTATATTTATGCTCATTAACCAGACAACCTTGTATTTGGATAGATACATGTTTTGCAGGGGTTAATTGTGCTTTTGTAGGTATTGGAACGCTAAAAGTGAGGATTCGTTACATTTTGGAGAAGTTCCATCGTCGGATGCTACTTCAAGGGCATTTTAGTCAATTCATATTTCTTATTCGGATCATGAAAATTCCACGGATGCATAGTTCATTGAGTTAGCATCGTGTGGCCACAAACGGTGTGTCGTTTGGAGTTCGGACGAAGAAGCTATGCCCATTTTCATAATGGACCTTTTCCCCCTCTTCATGGACCAAAGGAGGCCTAAACTCAGAGTACCGGTCGACCGTGCCCAGGGGGCCGGTCGATTGTGGTTTGGGTTTTTTCCGTGGTAAGGAGACAATGCACTTATATAAGAAGGGTCGATCGACCGCGCCCCTGCGACCGGTCGACCGGTGATGCTAGATATTTTTCTCTTCTTCCTTTTTCTTTTCTTTTTCCTTTATTTCTTTTGTAACTTACTATATAAACCAAATTTTGGTTTTATTTCTGATATACTTAGACAGAGTTAGATATTTTAGGTTGTAGAGCATTGTAAGTTAGGTTTTGGGTTTTTGAATAGTTCTTCTTCTTCCTCTCTTGGATTGACACCCTTTAGGGTTTGTAAGTGGCACTATTCATCTTCCCTACCAATAAATATAGTTTGTATTTCATTGTTTCTTGCTGTCTAGTTTAATTTCCATGCTTTATTTACTTTCTTTCTTCACTTTCTTTCTAGTATAGATTTATCGTTTTTATTTACTCGCTTTATTTAGCGCTCTTTTAACATGCTTTCTAGGTAAATTAAATTAGGTTGTGTTTGAAGGGAACTCACTCGGGTTAACGCGTTGCTTTGCTTGGTGATAGTGTTTACGGGTCTAATTTGGGTGCATTGTCCTAGTTATTGTGCCTAGGAGATTTGACGGGGCATATCATGTATGTCCCGTGCTTACGACCTTTCGTGCGCAATTTTTGGGATATTTGTTGACGCCAAAATCATATTAGGCTTTTATGCGGATTTACGGGCGTGACAACCCTTGGTTCAATTAACTATCGAAATGAGACGCATTTATAATAACACGTCGACCCGTGTAATCATTTTATGCAAATTAGACCGGGTGAGGGATATTCGACGTAACCTATAGTTTTACTCTCTTTCATAATCTAGTTTCATTTCCCTTGCCTAGATAAACATTTTCCTTTATGCATCTTTTACGTTTTAGTTTCTAATCACCTTTTTACACTTTTATTTCAGAGTACTAAATCATATAAATTCTAACAACTCGTCCCTGTGGATTTTCGATACCCGACTTACCGATGTGTTTGCCCCATAAGTGTAGTAGTAATTTAGGTTTGTTTGTATAGTCGCAGCGAGACAGAAAACAACGATTATGCACTTTACACGCGCACACCTCTCGTGTGCTATCAGGCACATGTGGAGATTCTTATGGATAAGTGTGCGTATTTTAAGGGAGAAACGTGATAACCTTATAGGAATAATTGAAAATTTAGAGAAATATTCTCTAAAATTGGAAAAGTCTAATTATTTGCTTGAGTAAAAAATTTTGGAGATGAAAAATAATATGACAGACTTGAGTAGTGTTGGTAGCAATGGTAGTGGCTCACCGTGTTCTCATATTTCGAATGTTAAAGCCAAGACCACTATTTATTATAAAGGGTCAATCAATCCCAAAGAAGTTAGAAAAGGTCAACCCATAAGTGTCGTTCCACCCGTTTACACATGTTCACATTGTGGTAAGAAAGGTCACATTAGGCCTTTTTGTTTTGATCTTTGAAAAGTTCATAAGAAGTTTAAGTCTAGAGTTCCCCATAACCCCTTGAGTTAGGTACACACCTGTTTGGGTTAGGAAATCTATTTTGAAAATGCTAAATGCTTCGTTGGTTGATTCTCACATTCTTGCACATGATGCGTCATTTGTTATTTCTTATGGATAGTTACTTGCATGCTTTGTTTGTAATAGACTAGATGTGCTTCATGTTATATGTTTACTAATGCTATGACAAGTGTACTTTTTGTATTAGATTTTTGTTTTTGATAAAACTTCTGAAAAATAAAAAAAGATTTTATTTTGATAAAATTTTTGAAAAAGACAAAAAGCTTTTGTATTTTGTTTTGCATCTTTTGTGAATGGACATTTAGGATAACCGAGTCATAATTTTATTCCATATCCATGTGACTATTTGATGGTGTTTTGATATGCGTCATCATTTTATTTTTGTGCTTTACAATGTTTGGAATCATTGAGATGTGATTTGTTGTTACTACCTACATGTTTGACTCACGAGTTCCTTTATTGCACACTTGCACGGATTTATTTGACTATTGTTCTTGTCTATCACATATTTTTCGATGTATTTTCATCTCAGTTCTATCTTTAAAATGAACCAAATGCGATAAAAGTTGACAATGAAAGTAGTGCATGTAAGAACCATTGTTTGTGAGTTTGTGTGATTTATTTGAAAAATGGGGAAGGGCTACGAAAGGTACTCATTTATCCTTTGCAATTAAGACACCGTTTAAGTTGGACCAATAAAAAGTGTGGCGCAATAAATATTTGCCAAGGTTCAAAGAGGTTGAAAATAGTCCAAAAAAATTTAAAGGCAAAAAAAGAAAAAGATGCCATAAACTAGGCCAATAGGATTTAGTTTCATCACCTCATAAGAAACATAAAAAACATTACTATTTATGAGGGATTTTAGATGGAATATAAAACAGGTTTGCATGTCCTAACAAAGTCATGAAAAAACGTTACATAGTTTTAGACGTTATTGGTGTGAAAATCATATCTGACTTTGATTTGTCGATTTGATTAAGACGATGTCCTCTAAATTCACATTTTCGACACCTAAGGGAAATTTTGAGATTCATTCGTTAAGAGTACACATATTCATCGTGAACATATGTAATGCGTGATTTTATTGATTTGCCTATCGAATATGTTCACACCCATTCATTCCGTTTCCATGATTTGGTCATCTTAGTGTAAATTCATGGCGTTTGATTTTTATTGTAACGTTTTTTTTTTGTAAAATTAAAAAATCAAAAATAGTTTTTGGACATCTTTGAGTATATCATGATGATAGAAGTTGTTTGATTTTCTTATCGTGACAACTCCATGTTTTATTTATTCTTTTCCTTGTCTATTTCGAACAAATAAAAAGGGGGAGAACGAGTTATGGGGGAGATTTGATTATTAATGATTGATTTATTCTTATATCATTTGAAACTTGATGCATCACAAAGGTATTTGCTTTATCTCATGTGTGTAGGTACACAATTGAAGATTGTTATTTTACGCACCCTGATGAGAAAACCTTGAATATTTGATGTTGAAGATTTTTGTAGAAAGTTTCAGACTTGCATTTTTAATACCTTTTCAGTTTTGGGTTCATGGGAGGGTACTAGATTTGTATAGGCATTTTGATTTGATAATTTGGATATTTTTATTTTGTACTGGCATAGACATAGGGGGATATTTTTAAGGACATTATTTTATTATCCTATTTACATTTTAGTATGTCGTATACCACTACAACTGTCGAAGACTTATTCAAGTTCAATCACGCGTCAAGACAGATTCGAATATCGACGTTCTTCAATGAAGAAGCCTCCGCAAGATGAATTTTGGTAAGAGTATGCTTTGGTTACTTTAAAGTTCATTTAAAAGTGTTGGGATACTTTTCTAAAATATTTTCTAAGTGTTGAGGCGTTACTTTTCGTCAAAAATATATTTTTTTAAGTGTTGAGGCAGAGTTTTTTATCGAAATAAAAAATTATTTTTTCCCGTTGGTCATTAGAGCGACCACTTCCTATCGTTGAAGCGACATGGTGATGTCGCACAAATCTCGTTCAAGCGAATTTCCATTTCGTTCCTTAAGAAGATCTGACAAATTTCTTTCTGCAAAAACTGCTAACAACAGATTATTTTTGTCTTTTTCATTTAGGGTTCAAATCCTTTTGTTTTTTAATCCACAAATCCCAGTTGCTTTTAGTGAATTGTTTTAGAACCCAAGATACAGTTTTATTGGAGTTTCTCTTGTAGGGAAGATAACCTACTGCTAATCTAGGAGCCACTTGAGGGAGGTGCCGAGCTGATGTGACTACATGTCAAAGGGAGTACTTATGGGTGTTCCGGGGCTGACTCGACTATGTGTCGTAGTGGATATTTCGAGGTTGATTCATGGATGATTTAGGTTGCGGCCTAAGAGAGTTTTCTGCAGATAATTCTTTCTATATTTTGCGTGTAATCATTGTGAGTATTATTAGTGAAATAACGGTTTTTCTCTTCGGGGATTTTTCCTTAAATCTGTGAGCCAGCAATTCATATTTATTTTTGTTAGCATGATCGACTACACCTAGATACATGTTTTAGGGATGAATTAAATTGGATTAATATTTGACACTAATTAAATAAGGTTAACATGGAAATTTGGGAATTTGGTTTAATCCACATCAAACATATATTAACAAATTGGTATCAGAGCTTATGTAAGAGACCACCACTTTCTCACCTGGCTTTCTTTAAAATCTTGAGAAAAGCATTTGTTAATGATGAAGAGTTTGAAAAGTATTTTCAATACCTTAAAGCTTATTTTGGTTCTCCAATGCTCCTGTCTTGGCACATCTAGGGGGATAAATTGTTCCTATACTTAGCAGTGTCAAAATCGACCATAAGTGTAACTATTATTAGAGATGATGAAGGGTTTTAGATGCTTGTGTACTTCAACAACAAGGCTCTTCAAGGCTCTTCGAATGACCTCATTTGAACGAGATACCCTTGACTTCTAACTAGATTTCAAAATGGCTTTTTAGGGTCCGTTCGAGTTAAAAATCGTCCTAAGGTTATCCAAGGGAGAGTAATGATCTATGTGAGTAATGGGTGACTTAAATTATTAATTAATAGTGTGTTGGGGTCGTAATAGTTCTCGGGATATAGGAAGTTTATAAAACCTAGAAGGGAATGTAGGTTCGAGAGAGGAAATATATGTTCGAATCACGGTGAGTAGTAGAATTTATACTACTACTTATGTACTATGGAAATCAGGTTGCGTGAACGCCTCATGAGTTATATAAGTTATGTGCATGCTTATTACTTGAGATATTATGTGTATAACATACCTAGCTAATGGTTATCGAACGGAGGTTAGCACATTGTGGACGACCATATCTTGTGTGCCTTCGAGGGATTTTGAGTCGTACCACTAGAGCATGGAACATAGGTACAGGTTATCTGTAAGTACGATAGTGTTGACGGTTGTATGGTGCGTAGGTATGTGCATAGACCATCGACTTAGAACTATGTTCGCCTCCAATATGTGTATATGTTTTGTTGGTTCTTGAGATATTCAACCTGTTGTCCTTTAGGCGTGAGCATTGCAATGGGACTAGATAGCCGAGTATGCCTAGCACCTGGGGTTTCTTAACCATGGGTGCAATATTGATATAATATTGAATGGATACATAGTGAGATTTTATATATATATATATATATATATATATATATATATATATACTGAGTTTCTATTCTGTATTTCATATTGGACACTTTATTGAAGTATATACTTCTTGGGTCATCAGTTGCGAATTAAGAATGTTATGGGAATGAGTTTAAGCATCTTTACAACTAATCCTAAATAATGGATACATATTGTCTTCGAGTTATTTATATATTTTATTCAGCATAGTGGTTATACTACGTATAGTCAGGCAGAGTACCATGACTAGTATGGGTAGTTAGGCTCGCTAGGTGTACACATTAGATGAGAGGTGAGCAGCTCAAGTGAGTACGCTAAGTTAACATGAATAATATTTGTGCTAATTAACCAATTTAAGAACTTGATATTTAAACTGTATTCTACTCGGGCTCTGACCCGTTTCTTTCGAAAATATCTTCTCTTGTTACTTTATTTTAGGTGATCAACCACAGGGACACCAAGCTTAGGAAATTTCATTCAGTTGCCGAGCTATAGATGCTATGGAAGCTATAGGGCATTTCTAGTAGACGCTTCATAGTATATCCTTCTTTATCTATCAGATATTTACTTTAGTTGGACATGTCGTCACTTCCTATTTTACATTCAGAGATTTAGAGTTGTTTTAGTATATTGTTAGACTTTGATTTCATGTTATTGGATTATTATATGGGATTTTGACTGAATGTGTTAACTCCAGTTCTTTATATTATTTCAGTTAGTTCTTTCATTAAACATTTGTGTTGAATGGTGATCCTTAATTAATTTCCTTATATGACGATTACTGTTAATCAGATAAAATTTTGACATCAATCTTTTTTAAATATTAGGTGGTTAGTTTTTAATAATAAAGTTTTCGACAGTGACGCATAATTTGAACCAACTGGAGATTCTGATTTAATTTTATAAAGGATTGATCACACGGTATTTAATAAGGCGGGGTATCACAGTTCTCTCAATAGAATTATACAGATAGTTCCTAATGAATTACAAAAGTATATATGAAATGCAGAGATTCAGTTTTCTTGAAAATTAGACTTCTGTTGCAAAAGGAAGATTTCAGATTTGAGTAAAATTTTTCAAAAATTAGATCTAAAGTTTAGAACACTTTATTTATACACAAACTGTAACACTTAGTTTTTCGAAAAAAAAAATCAGATCTAAAATATAGACTATTTAAAAGCTTTTTTAAGAAAATTAAAAACGAGAATGTATCCAGTAGAATATACAACTACAAAACCAGATCTAACAAGAGAAGTTAAAAAACCCATAAAACTACGTGCAATGTTTCTCAATGTATCTCTCACGCTTTTTAGTAAGAAAACTGAGATTCACAGCGATATTGGTTTCCTAAGAGAGATTAAGTTTGAAGAGTATTTCTTCAGATTTGCAAACACCCAAACCCATAAGAAAAACCTAAAAATCCAACACTCAATCGAAGGTTTCCAAGTTTCACTCCACTAGGAAGATGCTTGGTTTGGTGTTTGGGAGTAAACGTATGGATTGAAATCACTTAACTCTGGTTTTTTTTTTGTCTCTCTCTCTCTCTCTCTCAAACCTTTCTCTTTTCTCTCTCTACTCTCTTTTTTTCTCTCAAAATGACGAACTCTAAAAAATTCTCTAATGGCTAACCTAGGGGTTATATTTATAGTGAGTATGGAAGGTTCTCGATGATCGATGTGTTTTGTACGGTTGAGATTATAACATCCTTTTCAATTCTAATCTAACGGTTATTAATGGACGACACAAGCTCAATCTCCTATTGGTCAATTTTAGTGTCATGAGGATCCACTATGACGACATGCAGATCGTAGATTAAGTTTGATCTAATGGTTACAAAAAGATCGCTAAACTTATGAGAGGAAACAAACATAAAAGGAACTAACCAGAAGCCAACACGTGGTGCATTCTCAGCCGTTATAAAACGCATGTTTTTATGTTCTAAATAATATAAATTTCTACCCCAAAAGTCTCTACCAATTTTATATTCTACCTTGGGAAGTTTTTAAGGAATAAAAGTATTTCAGTTTTATCCCACAACAATTTTAAAACCTCAATTTTAAATATTTGAAAAATCATTTTGAATGTTTAAAAAATGCTTTAATATGTTTAAAAAAATCCTAAAAATATTTAAACACGTGTACACACACTCACACTCAATTATGCATGATTTGTGTCCTATAGTGTGTTCAGTGAAATATATAACGTCCCTTTTAGGTAGTGGGGATATCTTGGACAGGATCCATGTTGCTAAAGCTTTGCAAACCATGAAGAATATTGCTAAAAAGAAATCTAACCTATTTTATCAACATATCCAAACTAGTTGGAGATCCTATATGGTATAAACTCAAGTAAGCCAACCATATAGTGTGTTGTCAATCTCCTCCTTTGGATATTGAAGACAAAATTCCCTTAAGTAACTTTTCCTCGTAAGTAAAAAATAAAAACCCTAGATTTCCTATACAAAAGAGCTATCTACCTTTTCCCATCCTAGAACCAAAAATAAGAGAAAAAAATACACAACTCAACTATTATAGAAACTATTACCCTAAATACGAGAAGCTATAATATCTGATTTGAAATGCTCGAAATATAAACACTCAATGGACATATTAGTTAAGTTAAGAAATGTAAAGATAAAACCAGTTACTCAAGTACTTCTCCCCCTAATTTTTCTCAAGTATACAACGGGATAGAAGAGATATATAAAACAAGGTTATATAAAGAATTTATTTACACACATTAAGTAGTAAACAAGTGCCGATTCAAGGGTCTCATACATTAAATAGATTAAGGTGGTGTCTTGAGTCATTTATGAAACATCCGTGCCCTAATCCTCATAAACCAGTTATTAGCGTGAAAATACTGAGGTTATGAAAATTATGCAGAATTGATTAAGTAAGGACGATCATCCCTATGGCTTTTCTAAGGGATTCAAGCCTGATATTGTCCAAAGATTTTGTGAATAGGTCAGCTAATTGCTTTTCAGTGTTTAAATACTCAATATCAAGTTCTTTGGATTCTACAAGATCACGAATAAAGTGAGGCATAATCTTAATGTGCTTAGTTCATGAGTGTTGTACTAGATATTTATATATATTTATCGTACTCTGATTTTCACAATACATAGTCAATTTGTCTTCAATGATACCATAATCACTAAGCATTTTCTTGATCCACGATAGTTAGGCACAACAATTACCCGTAGCTATGTATTCAGCTCCAGCTGTTGAAAGGGATATGATGTTCTATTTTTTACTACTCTAGCCTACTAGGTTGTTTCTTATATAGTAACAGGCTCCAGACGTGCTTTTACTATCGTCTAAATATCCTCCCCAGTCGGCATCAGTGTAACCAACTATGGAACTAATTGTGTCCTTTGAGTAACAAATATAAAAATTTAATGTGCTTTTAACTTATTTAATTATTCGTTTAGCACATAATATGTGCGCTTCTTTTAGGTGCGCATTGGTATTGAGCACAGACACACACACCAAAGAAAATATCCGGTCTATAAGTAGTAAGGTATAACAAACTCCCTATCATACTTCAATATAAATTAGGGTCAATGTTTTTCCCATTTTCTTGCTTAGATATTTTAGTGGACATGCTCAGAGGGTACGTGCTATTTTTGAATTTTCAAGACCAAACGTTTTAACTAGATCATTAGCTTATTTCAATTGTGTGGTAAATAGGCCATCACTAAACTGTTTTACTTGTAATCCTAAGAAATATTGTAATTCCCCCATTAAGGACATCTGGAATTCAATGTGCATAATATCAGGAAAGTCCTTAACGTGATTAATGGACGTCGAACCGAATATGATATCATCGAAAAACCCTAGCCGCGTGTAATACTCAGGATATCTGCTTTCATCTCCAGCACCAACCATGGCGGATGTTGAGACAGATGTGGGAGCGGGACAGCCGAAGAAGAGGACGTTTAAGAAGTTCAGCTTCCGTGGCGTTGATTTGGATGCCCTTCTTGATATGTCTACTGATGACCTCGTCAAGCTCTTTTCTGCTCGTGCTCGCAGAAGGTTCCAGAGAGGTCTCAAGAGAAAGCCCATGGCTTTGATTAAGAAGCTGCGAAAGGCTAAACGGGAGGCTCCACCTGGTGAGAAGCCAGAGCTTGTGAAAACCCACCTCCGGAATATGATTATTGTACCTGAGATGATCGGAAGTGTTGTTGGGGTGTACAACGGCAAGACATTCAATCAAATTGAGATCAAGCCTGAAATGATTGGTCACTATCTGGCTGAGTTCTAGATATCATACAAGCCGGTCAAGCACGGGAGACCTGGTATTGGTGCCACCCACTCTTCGAGGTTCATTCCTCTCAAGTGAAACTTCTGTTGTGGCAATTTAGATATACAAGTTTTAATTCTGCTTTCGTGGAACCCTTATTATCTTCTTTCTGATAATTGCTAGTCACTGTTGCTTGAGTAATGACTTCTACATACGTTTGAAATTTGAATTTGGATCATGCATGCTTAAATAGTTTTCCATTTTGTTTTGATTTATAAAAAAAAAAAAAAAAAAAAAAAAAAATGATATCATCGACATAAACTTATGTAATTAAGACATTGTGTTCTATCTTTCTAACAAACAATGTCCGGTTGTTTCCACCTCGCTCAACCCCTTTATTGACTTAAAAAGTTGAGAGGCGCTACTAGGCTCTGGGAGCTTGCTTTAAGCCATATAAAGCCTTCTTAAGTCTAAAGACATGGTTAGGTGAGGTGGTATCTACAAAGCCCTAAGGTTGCTCCACGTATACTTCCTCAGTCAATATACCATTCAAAAAGGAGGAATTAACATCCATTTGAAAAGGTTTGAATTATAAATGACAAGATATGTCAAGGAGGAGACGAACAGACTCAAGTCTTGTGATAGGGGAAAAAGTTTCGTCAACATCTATTTCCTCAATCTGAGAATATCCTTGCACTAATAACCTAGCTTTATTTCTAATAACAACCCCAGACTCGTCAATTTTATTTTTAAAAATCCAACGGGTGCCTATAACCATCTTGTCTTGAGGTTGTGGGACGAGATACCAAACATCATGACTTTAAAACAGGACAAGCTCTTCTTATATAACATTGATCCAGAATGAGTGAGATAGGGCATCGTTTACAGTTTTGGATTCTACTAAAGAAACAAAACATGAAAATTAACCACTTGTTGAAGTTGGGATCTCGTTCTCACTGACGAGCTACCGACAACCTTTTCGAGAGGTTTTTCATTGGAAATCTAGTTCGGTACCATAGAGACCTCAAGTGCCAGTGAATCGCCTATCTCAGGAGTGTCAATGGTAAAAATATTTTCTGACTCATCCAGGACCATTGTTTGATTATGACAACGCTCTGCGCTAGTGTCATTTTAAATTACATTAATAAACTCCATAATGACCTTGGTACGAAGGTTATAAACATGAAAAGCCCAACTTGTTTGGGAATAACCAAGACAAATGGTTTTATCACCCTGGGTTTCAAATTTTGAAAGGTTTTTTCTAGTCTTTGCAGACATAGAAAAAACTCCCAAAGGTTCAAAAATATTTTAAGTTAGGCTTTCAATTCTACCATAGTTCATATGATGTCTCTTTGGTAATTTCCCAAGGTATACATTATAAATGGTGTGGCACGCAGTCTGTACAACCTCAACTCAAAAGTATTTTGGCATATGTTTTGCATGCAGTATCACCCTAGCCATCTCTTGTATGGTCCTATTTTTATGTTCAGCAAAGCCATTTTACTGAGGTATCTCAGGTGCACTAAACTCGTGTTTATACCCATTACCTACACAATATTCTGTAACACCTGAGTCTTTGAACTCTCCCCATCTATCACTTCTAATATGACATACCTGGGTATCCTTCTCGTTCTCAAATTTTAAAAGAATTTTTATGAACTCACGGAAGGTGTCAGACTTATTTTTCAATAAAGAGACCCAAGTAAATCATTGGTAGTCATCCACTATAAATAAAATATAACTATTACCATATGGGGTGACAGTTCAAGAGGGACCCATAAGGTCCATGTGGATAAGTTCTAGAGGCTTTGAGGTTAAAATGTCTTTAACTATATTATGAGCAAATTTACTCATCTTCCCCACTTGGCAGGGACCACAAACAGAGTTTTGGGATCTTAACCTATTTTTGGGTTTAGGTAAACCTCTTACTATTTCTTGGGATCTTAACCTGCGAAGGTTATCAAAATTTGTGTGTCCCGGTCTATTATGCCATAATTGAAAATCCTCTAATCTGGCAATCTAACAAGATTTAGTCTTCGAAATCATTGCGCAACAATTATCCACAGTTCTGTTTCCTAAAAGGATACAATTACCCTCTTGATTCAAAATTTATTGGTTTTAGAGAAGGTGACAATATGATTGAAATCACAAAATTGAGATATACTTAATAGGTTAGCCTTAAGTGAATATACTCTTACTAGATTGTTTAACAAAAGTTAAATCACTTAAGTAAGATCCGAGTTGCTTTGTTTAGGAAACTCTTTTAAAAAATAATATGAGAACACAAGATGTGTTTGATTATTATGAACGAGTAATTTTCAGATTCTTGGAATAGTTTTTAAGTTTTAAAAACTAAGTCTAGCTATGTAGTAGTAGGCTAGAAGGAATTAAAAATACACAACCAAGAGAGATTTTTAACGTGATAAAATCCCACCCAATTGGGGAAACATCCATAGAGGTCTCTACACCTTAAAACAAATATCCACTAAAAAAGATTTAAGTCATAAGCACTAAATAAATTATACACACAAATACAGACCTATTCTAAGTTCAGAAGTTATACCAGCTCTGTTAGGTTACTCTGACTTCTTTAAGGCTCTGATGTGGCCTTTAGCATTCCTTGGCTTGTCTCCTTAGCTCCTTCTTTATCTCGACTAAAAATGGTCAAAATCTCTCTACCAACACACTATTTAAATGACGTTGTGTGAAAGTGTTGTGAGTAAAGTGCCTAAACACATGCATGAACTCACTCACACTTATACAAACAATTCCTATGAATTACAGGTTTTTCTAAGTATAAAATGCAATATTTCAAACTCTTAAATTAGGTGTGATCTTCAACTCAAAATATTTTTAGATTTGTGTTCTATAGGAATCTTTTAAAATAGAATACCCTTCGAAACTTATTTATCTACAAGTTTTTCAAAGTGATAAACTCATATCTTAAACATCCAAACCTTATTTCAGTTTTTAAAAGAAAATTGAGATTTGTTGGATAAACTTTGATACAAACATTTTTAAAACAAATCCAATGAGATAGGATGATTTCTAAAATAAAGAAATCGGATCTTAACACTCTAAGTGACTGTATCACTTTTGAATAAGATCTACGAAACGATATCCAACTCCAGTGAAGGTGTTAGACGAGAGATTAAAACCAAAGAGTATTTAAATCGCTAACAAGAAACCCAGAAAACCCTAAAACTCTCTCACAATTTTCTAAAACAATTTTGACAGAGTTTCGTTTAAGTTTATGAATTTTCTCTCGATTTAATTTTCTCTCTCTTCTTTGTCTCTCTTTTTTTCTCTCAAACCGTTGATCTCCCAAAGATTGGAAATGAGGGGAAGATGGTCTCTATTCATAGGGAGGCTGGAAGGATCTGGAATTATGAAGGAAATCAATAGATGAGATTTGTTTGACTATTCGAATTATCAATCTAAGGGCTCTCAAAGCACCACTTTTATTCTTGCATTGATTGGTTCATTTGGATAGAACTTGGATTGTCACAAGCACATGCAGATCATTGATAACTTCAGGTCCAACAATGGTAAATGAATATCAGATATATGAGTGTAAAGAAACACAAATCGAGTTGCTAAAGTCTCAACACGTGTACAACTCGAATGCCACTACAAACGCGTGTTTTTTATCCTTAAAAAATCCCATTTATACCCACAATATTATCTAGCGCTTTCGATTTCTACCCAAAGATGTTTGTAGGAAGATTTCATATTTCTAATTTAAGGCCAAACATTTTAAAATCCTAATTTCAATTTCTTAAAAAATAGATTTTAAATGATAAAAAAATTCCTTAAAAAATCTAGAAAAATCGTTTTAATCCAAATAAATACACACACCTCATATATGCAAGGAAATATGATAATGCAATCCTAGAGTGTGTAGTGTTGTTGATATTTTACCTTGGGGACAATTTTTCAAATTGTTGATGTAGACTTGAAGAATTTGAAGATGCAATGGTAATATGGGTGAGTCAAATTTTATCTCCTTTTCCAAACTAGATGAGATCCTATATAATGTAGACTCAAGTAAGTCAAGAATATAGTATTCTTCATTAAGACATTTAACTAGTAAGACTTCATCTAAATCAGGGAGCCTTTCTTCACACAGTGTTCCATTACATATGATCTGAGATGAAACACCATCTCCAAATAGGACACTACCTCCATTGTAGTCTGTCTTGTTCTTTAATATTCTTTTGTATCCTGTCATTTGTTTGGAATACCCGAAATCCAAGTACTAACCATCTGAGGTGCGTTGGGCGTTAAAATATGTTATCACCACATTGTAAGTCATTATTTCTGATCTCAATGGGCCTAGTTTTAAATTTTTTATTGCCCTTGGATTTAAAATGGCTGAGGGGTATTTCTAAATGCTTTCTTCTTAGTATTAAGTCCCCCTTTCTTCCTTTTATAGTTAGATCTATGTGTGGTCTTCTTTGGGAGAACAAACTCTTTCTCGGATAGTTAATGTTTTGATAAGTTGGTGTATACACTCTCTTTCGAAAACACTCGATAATTGTGTGATCATAGACATCGCGATAAGAGCAATGCTGATGCGACATAAGCTTGAATTTATCACTAAAGTCCTTTAAAATAGGCCTGGTCTTATAAGACACGGTAGTCTAATTACCACAAGTCTTAGTGTTTTATTTGAGGTCTTTTGCAGGCGAACATACATACTTAGCTTTTCCATTAGGTTTTGGCTATTGATTACGCTGATTTTGCATTGCCTTGGAGACATTGACATTGTAAATTCCTTTATGAGATTTTTGAAAATTCAAGCCTTCTTTTACAAAAATGACATTTTCAGGAGATATAGTTGTTTTGTTAGTCACCACTTCTTCTCCAAAACCTAAGAAAAATTTATCTTTAGAATCCATCTTACTTCTTACAACTATCTTTTCATAGGTTTTATCTTGAGTTTCAAAATGTAGATACTTTTTAAAAATATTTTAAACCTTATCTTGGATTCTTTGAAATCAATTAGAGCAGTCTTATATCTTTCCTCTAAAACACTGTTTTTCTCCAATAAGTTATTCAATTTTAATGAAATCTCTTTCATCTCTGTCTCATGAGCAATGCACTGTGCAGTCTAATCTTTTGCGTTCTTCCTAATAGTTCTACTAAGTTGTTCAACATGTTAAGTCAATTTTTTTACCATCCTATCTAGTTTGGCACTCTTTTTAAGAGTTTTGGTTTAAAACTCTTGAATATCAAGAAGGTCATCATTCGACTCGCTAAGTGCATTGTGTGTAGTGTCCCCTATCGATTCATTTTTGTAGTAGGACTCACGCACACGTTCAGTTCATCAATAATGTTTGCACTTTGACTCACCCATAAACTAGGATTATCTACATCATTATTAACAACATGAGGCAAAGCAATATCACGAGTAGGTATGACATTAATATCAATAGGCATAATACATTCATTAATATGTAAGCAAGCATTATCATCAGAATATATGATCTTGGCATGAAATAAGATGCATGTCTTCCCAACTCGGTTGACTCTGTTTCATCTTCATCAAAATCGCTAGAGTTATTAATGGTACTTAATAAGTGTTTCTAGTGCATGCTTATACTGACTCAAGTGTAAGAATGTCTCTCAAGTATAAATCCGATAAACTGGGTGTCGAACTCAAGGAATAAGATGAATTCTCGTGACGACGAATAGGAAAGACGTTTAACCCTACGAATGACTAGAAAAAGGAAGGAAAAGATGATGATTTTGGGATACTACCTATCAACTAATGCAATTTGAATTAAATTAAATAACTAACTACGAATGAAAGAAGAACTGAAAAAAACTTTAACTATATGAGAGAAAATGGAGTTAGGGTACACTCCCCCGAACCGTCGGTGTTTACATAGATATATAAAAGCTTCAAAAAGGTAATTCTTCATTCAAGGATACATCAAATACTCTCTAAGCATTCCACATATCAGGACAACATGCCGCATAATATCAAATCAAAAATTGTATTGGATGAATATGAGAAGTTATCAAAATGCCAATTCCACCTTAAACATTCCGGTTACCTAGGGTAAACGAAATTAAAAGTCCTACAATGTTTATCTTGATAAATTTAAAACCTTTGAAAGAGGGATTACTTTTTATTCACTTTTAAATCCATATGTGTTACCTAGGTTGGGTTCATGTACCCCAACCTGCTAAAAACTTAGTCCGGCATGGTGTAAATACAACTAAACAGGGTAACTACGTTGCATGAAGTCATTCTTACGTACAAAATACAATGAAACATGTAAAAGATAATTTTGTACTGAAGAAAAAACCTTGCATATAATGTAAAAGAGCAACAAATTGTTGAAGAAGATTAATCCTAGGGTTCTTGACTTCAAGAAGCTCTCAAAATTATGTAAAAACTAACTCCCTAGTGTCTGGTATTACAATAGAATATATCTCTCACTTTTTATTAAGTGTTTTCACCATGCACAACTCTAATTTTAGAGAATAAAAAATGCAGATTTTGTCCCGCCGAACCGGTTTTATTTTTTCCTTCTTTACTGGGCGAATCGATTCGCTTATTGTAGTGTACCGAACCGGTTTTGCATCTTAATCATCGGTTCGGGTTGGCCTTTATAGCGTAGAGAACCGGTACCCTTGATTATCCAACGGTTCGGTTCTTTGAATTTTTTTTCTCCTTTTCTCTTTGATCTCTTCTCAACTTTGAAGCTTAATAACTTTGCAACCAGGAATCGGATTTGGACTCATGGTCTTCAACTTCATTTTAGGTTCTGCGTCCGAATTTTTTATGTAAACTGACTTTTCTTCTTTTCGTTCTTTCTTGATTTTGAATTTTGTCTTTTCTTTACTTCCATAAATTTCCTGTAAAATGTAAGAGAAATACCCGAAACTCGATGCACTAGATAAAAGATGTCAGTAGCAAGGATATGAGATAAATTAACTCAAATTATACCGCACGGGGAAATAAAAGCCTCTAAATTGCAGGAATAAATCCTAAGAATTTATGCCTAATCACCCCCCCCAAGTTAGAACTTTGATCGTCCCGAGCAATGTAAAATAATCAAAGGAAGGTCAGAACACTTATCAAACATGTTATTTGGATAGAATACCTCTTTTGTGAGTAAGAGATTGCATTTAGCGTATGCAACAAGCCTTTAAACCTCTAGGTTACCCTACTAGGATGAGTTGTGTCTCGTGAGGGTTTGTAGTGAATATACCCACAAAATTCATTTTTGACTCAAAGAAAAATTAAAATACTTAAAAATTGTACAATTTAAACTCCCCTGTGTGTGTGCGCGCAAAACTGATAATTTAACCGCTAATTTTCACTGATTGATCATCACGTTACTTTTTCAAAAATTCATTTTGATTTAGTTTCTCAAGGGATACTCTCACAAACGAATCTCTTGGAATGTGGCTATTATCTCGGTGTGCATGATATAAAGAGTAAATATAATGGACACAAGTTCACACGCACAAATTTGAAAGACAAAAAATTTTTAGGTGAAAAGATCTCATTATTGGATTATGATCATTGAAAAACGGGAAACATCGCCTCTTATCCATACCAATTAATCTCTCTTCTTATCTTTTTGTGTCTTAGCTCTCCACGTGGTAATTAATTTTGAAACTCAGACTCGGTTATGACTTTTTCAGGTTATAAGGTGTATTGGGTAAAATGGGAATGGATGGAAAATTCGAAATTGAAAAATCTTCTTATTATGTCCATTAGTGCTTTTTCGGGCTTTTGCTAATTTTTCTCTTTTCTTTTTTTTCTTTTTCACAATTTTCTTTTGTTGTTATTTTTGTTGAGAATTTTTCTTTTATTTTCTTCTTGCCCCTTTTTATGCACTTTTTGGACATAATTGATGAATGTTCAATTTTCACAGTTCCGGGCCAATTGGTCTTTCGGGTTAATCAAACGAGTAGGGAAATTTTTTATTAGCCTCAAATTGGGTTGCAAATGAATAATTTTTCACTACTTTTTATGTCTAATATTTTTTAGTAACAAACGATGGCCTACTTCATTGTCCGAATTACTAATTACTTTACCATATGCATCTCGAGATTAATTTTAATTTAGAGATTTTTAGCACGTTTTTCAAGACAACATCTTGCGCGTTTCCTGTAATCGATCGAGTTGAGATCCTCAACGACTTATTTAAACACTAAAATTAACTTTGAGTTAATGATTAACTCGGATTGATTTAATTACTCGGAAAAAGTGAAAGGCTCGAAATCTCACCGGGTTAAGTAATCTCCACACTCATTCATTACGTCGTCAATTTTCTTGCAATTTCCATCTTTGGTCAATTTCGGCTTAGCGCTCTTGATTTTTAACAATTCGAGACTTCAAACAAAATTTTGAGATATTTTCGAAGCTTTTAAATTCCAATTTTTATTTTTTTTTTCAATTTTTTTTGTCAATTTTCTATTTTTTTTTTTTGGGGGGGGGGGGGGAGGGGGTGGGGGGATTTTGGGCATTTTGAAAATTTTTAAGCTCATGCGTTCCCCACCTAACTTAGACTTTTGCAAAGTCCCTATGCAAAAGGACTAAAATCTAAACAAAAGGAGAGTGCATTAAAAGTGAACAAAGGCGAAAATGCAATTTTTTTATATTAATAAAAAAACAAATACAAGCGATTGAAAGATTACATAGATCTTTGTTAACAAGATATACCATAAAGCACCAAAATAATAAAGAACTACATAAGATATTCCAAAAGAACCAACACAAAAAATGGGCCTATTGCGGGGGTGGGTGAGAAGTTCCGGGAGCGTTGGGGTCATTTGGATCATAAAAATATGCCGGGAGAGAAACATTGAACCCAATGTGGAGCTTATACATTTCTGCTTGTAGGCGGACCATCATGCTAGTGTCTCGACGATAAGCTTCATGGTCCGCCCGATAGTCTGTCAAAAACCTATTGAAACACGCTTGTAGATTGTCAATGCAACAAGTGAGATCCTCTCACTGGTTCATAGTCTGAGTCCTTGTCTTTGTCATACTCAGCCTCCTCTTCTTTCATATTTACATCCTCGTCCACAGGGGCAGCATGTAGAACATCCCGTTGTCGCTCACTCCATATTCGAGATTCCTTCCCAATGGACTTTGGAAGGAGGGGAAGCGCTCAGCGGGGATCAATATCAGCGCCTTGTAGTATGGGCATGATAAGACGGGAATATGGGAGGGAGTCCTTACCCTTACGATCCATAGCAGCGTGAAGAACGTCGGCCTAGAAAATGCGGGAACGATGGATAGTGGTGCCTAAATCGAGGCGGTGGAACAAAAGGTTGGCTTGGTGAGGGTGCATTGCCGAATCATTTGAGGTTTGGAGGATATTGGTGCAGATGATATAAAAAGTGATGCATACCCTTTCATTTAAATTCCCTACGAGAAAAGTGTCTCGATCCCACTCATTTTCGAGGGAAATGCGGAGGATGCACCCACTTTTCGAGATCAGGATGGCATTGGTGGGGTAATCGTATCGGTTGGGTCTTGGAACCCAATATATTCCAACTTTTGAATTATGATTTCAATAGATAAGGGAATTGTAGTATCATCCACATTTTCTTCGGCCTCGAAATCGCCCATGCGGACGAGGGTGCCATAGAAAAAATGCACTTTGTCCTCCCAAACTACCGAATTTGGCTCCTCGAAGTAGCGACACCACGTCCTCGGGCGAAAAAGATTTGTGACGGAGGGAGGGAGTTCAGCCCACTTAACTTGCCGCTCAAAATGCATAGAGTAGGCTGAAGTGAAAAAGTCTCGCATCATATGCGCTCAAGAGAGAAAATCACCGTTCCCATCGGGAAGGATTTCGTTGGATTCATATTTTATGGGGCTTGCTCTATTTTCCAAGGAAAAAGGATTGGAACTTCTGAAAAAAGAGTATGAGATTTGGAAGAAGAGTTTGGAGGTGTGAAGTGAAATGGGGTAGGTGAGATGAATTTATAGGTGAAGATGTGGTGTGGTGGGGGGGAATTGGAGGGAAAGGGGGGTGAATAAGGGAGGGAAAAGAGAGTGGGGAATGGAGGGAAAATGGATTTGGAGGGAAGAATGTGGACGGAAAGGAGTTGGATGGAAAAGGGGGATGAACCATTAGGAAACGGTAAAATCTGCAAGCAACCAAACCGGTTCAGAGTTTGGGCGAACCAGTTCGCCCCCTTTTTTATATTAATCGATTTATGCAACGAACCGGTTCGGACCCATAGTGAAGAAAAGGTCAAACCAGTTCGGTAGACTGTAACGACCTCCTAGTTTCTTCTTCTACAAAACTAAGTGTGGACTTCTTTTAAACTCGATTTTTCAAAAAATTCCCAAATCGTTCCAACGCATATTTTTGCTCCGAAATTTTCAACAACTCTCCTTAAAATGGTGTACACCCTCTCATGTCGTTCCTTGGCATTCATCTATCTACGAACTTGCCTCCTAAAAGACCTCTAACGAACCTAACCAACTTACTAACTAATGTACACAAGACTCACCCCATACGCATCGGGGGTGCGACGACCTCTCATAACACTCTCAATTAACCCTGTAAACGGGGTCCGACAACCAAATTGTCTCATCTTCTTCAACACTTTCCTCTAAATATGGCTTTAGGCGTTGTCCAATAATATTTAATGTGTTTCCCCCTTTTGGATCTTCTAACTCCACAGCTCTGTGGGTGAACACCTCTCTCACGACGAATGGGCCTGTACATAGCGAACGTAATTTGTCGTGAAACAAATGTAAGAAAGAGTTGTAGAGAAGAACTTTTTGATCGGAATGAAACTCTTTGCATCGAATAATTCTATTATGTGAAAGTTTTTTCCTTTCTTTGGATATGTTTGCATTCTCATACGCATCATTGTGCATCTCTTCCAACTCATTTAATTGAAGTTTGAGTGCTTTACCAACTTTGGCCAAATTGTAGTTTAACCTCTTTATTGCCCAATAGGCTTTGTGTTCTAGATCCACGGGGAGATGGCAAGGCTTTTCATACACAAACCTAAATGGGGACATCCCGAGGGAATTCTTTTATGCAGTTTTATAAGCCTATAGAGAATCGTTCAATCGAAGGGACCAATCTTTTCGATTAGTATCGACAGTCTTTTCAAGAATATGCTTGATCTCACGATTTGCTAACTCAGCTTGCCCATTCAATTGGGGGTGATAATTCATCCCAACCTTGTGGAAAAACCAATACTTTCTCATAAGTTTTGCAATTGTCCAATTACAAAAGTGTTTGTCATTGTCACTAATGAGTGCTTTCGGAGCCCCAGTATTTGTTCTTGAAAGAACTTAATCTCCACCTTATTGTCATTAGTCTTTGTAGCTATGGCCTTAACCCATTTACACACATAGCCTACCATGACTAGGATGTATAAGAAACCAAAGAAGGAGGGAAAGGGCCCATGAAGTTAATACCCCAACAATCAAATATCTCAATGACGAGTATGGGGGTCAATGGCATCATGTCTCGTCCAGTGATGGCTCCCATCCTTTGACATCAATCACAAGATTTGTAATGAGCATTAATATCCCAAAAAATTATGGGCCAATAAAGGCCGCTTTTGAGGATCTTAGCGGTTATCTTATTTATCAAAAACTGGCCTCCATATGCTTCCGTAGGACAAAAGCGAATGACACTAGTAATCTCTTCATTTGGTACACATCATCGAATGATTTGGTTTGCGCAATACTTGAATAAATATGTATTGTCATAGAAGAACATGCGCGACCAAGTAAGGAACTTTTTTCTCTCTTGTGGTGTCCAATCGGAAGGAATGACTCCCATAACAAGGTAGTTAATTATCCCCGCAATCTAGCGGAGAGAATAAGTGACAAACAACTACTCATTCGAAAAATATTCATCTATGGGTATGGGATCATTAGGCACACTAGATGAAAGCCGGGACAAATGGTTGGCGATGATGTTCTATACTCCTTGCTTGTCTTTTATGGAGATAATGAACTCTTGTAGGAGTAGGATCCACCTTATGAGGCACAGATTATTATCATTTTTATAAAGGAGATACTTAAGAGTTACATGGTCGATAAATCAAGTGATTCGCAAATTGATGAAGTAAGAGTAAAATTTATCTAGGGAAAAAACTACCGCTAGAAATTCTTTCTCCGTGGTGGAGTAATTAAGTTGCAGTTCAGTTAGCGTTGTAGATGACTAGAGCCTTCTTATATTTTCTTTGGCCTTGAACAACCCTTATAGCGTAATGACTCTCATCACACATAAGCTCCAATGGAAGGGCCCAATTCAGAGCCTGCATAATGGGGACGGAAACAAGCATGTACTTCAATTTATCAAAAGCTCTTTGGCATGATTCATTCCACTCAAAGGGGGCATCCTTCATAAGGAGGTTACTTAAGGGTCTAGTGATGGAACTAAAATCCTTGATAAACCTCCAATAAAACCCATGTGGCCCAAGAAAGAGCGCACATCCTTTAGTGATTTAGGTGGAGGAAGCTCGGCTATGACATCTATTTTTGCCCTATCAACCTCAATTCCTTTGGAAGACACTATGTTACCAAGTAATATTTCTTAGGTAACCATGAAATGGCATTCCTCGCAATTTAGTACCAAGTTATTTTTCACACAATGGGATAGAACTTTTTCAAGATTTGCAAGACAAAGGTCAAAAGAGGGGACAAAAAGGCTAAAGTCATCCATGAAAATATCAAGCCCCCTTTCGACCATGTCACTAAAGAGGCTAAGCATGGACTTTTGAAAATTCACGGAGGTATTGCATAATCCAAATGCCATACATTTGTAGGATAATGTGCCAAAAGGACATGTGAAAATCATCTTCTCTTGATCAAGAACATCTATCTCAATTTATTTATATCCGGAATAACCATCAAGGAATAAAGAGTATGGGTGTCCCTCTACTTGCTCTAGCATTTGGTCGATTAATGGAAAGGGGAAATGATATTTTCTTGTGTCGGCATTGAGTTTTTTATAATCAATGCAAATGCGCCACTCGATGGTGGTACGTTGGGGAATTAGCTTATCCTTGGCATTCTCGATGACAGTCATTCCCGACTTCTTTGATACGACTTGGATAGGACTCACCCATTTTCTATCTAAGATTGGGTAAATGATACCCGCATCTAATAACTTAATGATCTCCGCTCTCACTACCTCTCTCATAGTGGGGTTCAATCGTTGTTTCATCTTCCTCGAGGGATTCACGTCCTCCTCGAGGTGTATTTTATGGGTAAAAATCAAGGGACTTATACCTTTCAAATCCGCAATGGTCCAACCAAAAGCACTTCGGTGCTTCCTCAAAATTGCTAACAATTTACCCTTTTACTCTTTATCTAGGCTAGAGGATAAAACAACGGGAAATGTCTCATACTCCCCCATATAAGCATATTTTACATTGGAGGGTAATTTCTTTAACTCAAATGTGGAAAAAATTTCATCGGAGGGAATCGTGCGTGACTCCCTCGGGGGTAACTCCTCGAATCTAGAAACCCAATTTACATCTCTTATGTCCTCATCCATTGCTCTCTCGTCTAACATCCCTCTGAACTCCTCTACCTCCCTATCTAAGTTGGTGTACATCTCTTCACTCTTACTACCCGAAATAAGGCACGCTCGTAAGGCATCCCCATCGATATTTCCCTCTATATGATCCTCTACTATCTCCTCGATAAGATCTACCGTGTGAAAATCGTCCTCCTCACACACTTGCCTAAAGATATTAAAAAAATTCATCTCAAGGGTCATGTTTCCGAATGTGAGTTGCATTTTCCCATTTCGAGTGTTGATTAACGCATTAGCCGTAGCTAAGAATGGGCGGCCTAGGATGCCGAGAACATGATTGCTCGAGCATCTAGAAGGCTCCATGTACCAAATGACAAAATCTATTGGGAAGTAGAATGTGTCCACTTGGACTATAACGTCCTCAACAATCCCTCGAGGTATTTTCAATGTACAATCCACAAGTTGAAGAGTGATTGATGTGGGATTGAGGTCCCCTAAATATTATTGCCTATATATCGATTAAGGGAGAGTGTTGACACTCTCCCCTAAATCAAGTATGGCCTTTTTCTATTTGGTTCTCTCAAATGATGCATGAGATAGTAGGTGCACCCGGATCTTTAAACTTGGGTGGGAGGTCATTAAGTAGAATGGAGTTCACATTTTGTATGAAAATGTTCTTTTTCAAAGCCTTCTTTTCACCGTCAATAAGTCCTTAAGGACTTTCGCATAGGTGGGAAATTGCTTTATGGCATCGAGGAAAGGTAAATTCATCTTTACTTGCTTAAAGACATCTAGCACATCATCGTGGGAGGGCCCTTTTTGAGGTGGAACCAACCATTGAGGGAAAGGCGCAGGAGTGGGTGGTTTCACTACCACTTCGAGCCCACTAGTGTTGTCTTAATTATCACTTTCATTTAAGGGGGCATCTTCGGCCTCTTTTGTGTCGGGCTAAACCTCCTTATCTTTCAATTCGTTGTGTGGTGGAGGTGATAAATCAACAACTCTCCCACTTCAGAAAGTAGTGAATGCTTGACATTGCTCTTGATGGTATTTGGATGTAGAGCTAACACTAGGTTGACCTTGGGGTGGTCTTTGGCCTTGGGCTAAAAACTTACCCTTCTCTTGGATACTCAAAGATGATTTCAACTTTGAAATGTTCACATTCATCTCGACAAACATTCAAGTATTTTGAGCATTGGTCTCTTGTTAGGCCTGTATGAATTGATTTATCGTATCCTCAAAATTTTGTCTTGGTGGGGTGATATATGGCACAGGAGGTGGTGCTTGCATATGTGGAGCTTGTTGAAAGTGCAGAGATGGTGGAGGAGGGGAGGAAACGTGTGAATTAGTATTCAACATGGCGTTCGATTTCCTGTAACTAAACCCAGGATGGTTCCTCCATGAAGGGTTATCAGAATTCTCGTGAGGGGCATTGAAATTTCCCTTAAATACTCCTATAGTTTCCACTTGCTCCTCGAGCATGACTTTATAGGCGGGTATCGTCGGACATTCATTTGTTGAATGACCCGCATCACAAATGGCACACACTTTTTCTTTCATAGCTCTGGTGGATTCGGTTGTTTCTCTTGTCCGTGATTTGAGTACTTCTTTCAATCTTTAAAAGTGTTTATAGTTCTTCGATCGACTTAAAAAGTTTTTCTAGTGCATTCTTCTATCAACTGAAGTGTAAGACAATCGCTTAAGTATAAATCCGGTAAATCAGGTGTCGAACTTAGGGAATAGGACGAATGCTCGCGATGACGAATAGGAAAGACATTTAGCCCTACGAATGACTAGAAAAAGGAAGGAAAATAGGATGATTATGGGATATTACCAATAAACTAATGCAATTTGAATAAAATTAATAACTAACTACGCATAAAAGAAGAACTAAATAAAACTTTAACTATATGAGAGAAAATGGAGTTAGGGTACACTCCCCCGAACCGTCAGAGTTTACATAGAACATAAAAGCTTCAAAAAAGTAATTCTTGATTCAAAGAGACATCAAATACTCTCTAAGCATTCGACATAAGAGGACTAAATGTCGCAAAATATCAAATCAAAAATTGTATTTGACGAGGATGAGAAGTTATCAAAATGCCAACTGCACCCTTAAATATTTTGGTTACCTAGGGAAAACAGAATTAAAAGGCATACAATCTTTATCTTAATAAAGTTCAAACCTTGGAAAGAAGGACTAGTTTTTATTCACTTTTAAATCCATATGAGTTACCTAGGTTGGGTTCATGTACCCCAACCCGCTAAAAACTTAGCCGGACATGGTGTGAATACAACTAAACATGGTAACTATGTTCCATGACGTAAAAAATATAATCAAACATGTAAAGGAGAATTATAACTAAGAAATAATGAATCATAAGAAAAAAAGATGAGAGAAATTGAAAGCAATAAAAAAACTATAGTTAAAAACCCTTGAATTCAATGTAAAAGCGCAACAAATTGTTAAACAAGATTAATCCAAGGGTTCTTGCCTTCTAGAAGCTTTCAAAACTATGTAAAAACTAACTCCCTAATGTTTGTTATTACAATAGAATATATCTCTCACATTTTATTACGTGTTTGCACTGTGAACAACTCTAATTTTAAAGAAGAAAAAATGGAGATTTTGTCCCGCCGAACCTGTTCTATTTTTTCCTTCTTTACTGGGCGAACCGATTCGCTTATTACAGTGTGCCAAACTGGTTTTGAGTCTTGGTCATCGATTTGGGTTGGCCTTTACAGTGAGGAGAATCGGTCCCCTTGATTTTCCATTGGTTCGGTTCTCTGAATTTTTTTTCTTCCTTTTCTCTTTGATTTCTTCTCAACTTTGAATCTTCATAAATCTCAGATATGGATGTCTTTATTTCCTACACGCTTATAGACTCAAATTATTCAACTTCTTTTAGGTTTTTCATCCAAATTAATGATGTAAAATTACTCTTTGCCCTTGAGTTTTCTTATTTTCCTTCTTTCTTGATTTTGAGTTTTCTCTTTTCTTCACTTGCATAAATTTCCTGCAAAATGTGAGAGTAATATCCAAAACTCGTTGCACTAGATAGAAGATGTCAGTAGTAAGGATATGAGATAAATCAACTCAAATTACACTGCACGAGGTAATAAAAACTTCTAAATTACGGGAATAAATACGAAGAATTTATGCCTAATCAGTCATTCTAGGTCTTACACAGAATAGCCCTAGCATTGTTATTGTTAAGTTTGACTATGCACTTATTGGCAAAATGTACCATTTTACCACAATGATGACATTTGATATTTCGAATGTTAGTCTCGGGTTTATTATTATCATTGGTCGGTTTGTCATCGTTTCTTTCATGAGGTCTGCGATTTTGATGACTTTGATAACCGAATCTGCCTTGTTTAGAAGCCATAGAGTTTCTACACTTGATGATTTTCTTAAAATGTTTGCTCAAAAGATCTACCTCGTTATCCAAGTTATCCAAATCACAGTCCTTACTAAGTTCAAGGTGGAAGTCCTGTGGGTTCAATTTAGGGATAATCACTTGGGATGAAAAAAAACATTAGATCCAGAGGATCTCTACAGTTCTTAGTTTACTACTTAGTAATTCAGGAGTCAAGTTTAGGTCATCCATATCTTCTATGGCATAACAATTATTGTTAAATTTAGCAGGCAAAGATCTAAGGATTTTAATAACAATTTCCTTTCTGCCATAGGTTATTCCATTTGGATGTAATTTTGTGACAATGTCTGTTAACTTTATATAAAAGTCATTAAATGACTCATTTTCATTCATAATAAGGGTATTGTATTGCTCGACTAACATTTGGGTTTTTTCAGCCTTAACACGTTCATCACCCTTATGGGCGGTGACTAGTGCGTTCCGGGATTCCTTGGAAGTAGAGAAGATAGATATACGTTTAAATTCATGCTCATAAATGGACATAAAAATGAAATTATTTCCCTTATTATCATCTAGTGAAATATTTTTTCTTCTTTGGCAAACTCACTAAGGTTTTTCTTAATTCGTGTAGGTCTGGTTTTAGAAAAAGGCTTAGTTGGGTATACGCAACCATTTTCAATCATATCCCATATGTCTTCACCCAGTGTCCCTTGGATGAATGTAGCCACCCTTAATTTCTAGTAAGGGAAGTTGTGCCATCAAAGAGGGGTGGACGAGAGAGGTTACCGAACTTATTAAATCTCTCATCCATGTTTAAAAATAGATTTTTAAAAGTAGTTTCTAGAGTATCAGGATAAAAAATATTTTGATAAACCCTATTTGATACCAATTGAAAATCATTCACTAAGTCTTTAACTAAAAGTTAAATATTAAGTAAACTCCTAAATAAACTCGTTTGATGAAACTCCTTTTTAAATCGCTATACAATATGTGTAAAACTATTTTGAGTTGGATGTTAGATTTGGTAGATAAATTACCTTAAGTTTTTTGAAATAAAAACCTATACTAATTCCTTGAACAAAAACCAAACCATATAAGCAGTAGGAATAATAATAGTAAGTTTGACACAATATTTTTAACGTGTTAAAATCCTAAAATTAGGGAAAAAATTCACGACTCCCTCTACGGAGTAAAACGAAAATCCACTACGAACAAGTATATAGGCTTTACAACAACTTAAACATGCACATAATATCCTAAGCTAAAGAATAGAGATATATCTACTGAGTAAAAATCTTCTCCACAATTATTTTATTCTGGCTTTAATCCTTGCTCCTTGCTTTGATGGACTCAGTCAACAAAAAATCTCTCTAATTAACCATACTTTAACTAGGTGTTCATGTGAGAGTATTGTGATTGTGAAGTGCAATAACACATGAAATTATGCTACTCACATTATCTCAATATAATTATACAGACAGTTCCTAATGAATTACAAAAGTCTATATGAAATGCAGAGATTCAGTTTTCTTAAAAATCAGACTTCTATTGCAAAAGGAATATTTCAGATTTGAGGAAAATCTTTCAAAAATTATATTATAAGTTTCAAATACTTTATTTATACACAAACTAGTTTAACAAACTGTAAAACTCAGTTTTTCAAAAAAAAAAAATCAAATCTAAAATGTAGACTGTTTTGAAAGTCTCTTTTTTAAGAAAATTGAAAACGAGAATGGATCAAAAAGAATATACAACTAAAAAACCAGGTCCAACAAAACAAGGTAAAACCCCTTAAAAATACATGAAATGTATCGCAGAGTATCTCTCACACTTTCTGGGAAGAAAAGAGAGATTTATAGCGAGATTGGGTTCCTAAGAGAGATTAAGTATGAAGAGTATTTCTTCAGACTTGCAAATGCCCAAACCTAAAAGAAAAAACTAAAAATCTAACACTCAATCGAAGGTTTTTTGGTTTGATTTAACTAGGAAGATGTTTGGTTTGGTGTTTGGGAGGAAATGTATGGATTGAAATCATTGAACTCTGGTTTCTTTCTCTCTCTCTCTCTCTCTCTCTCTCTCTCTCTCTCTCTCTCCAACCTTTCTCTTTTCTCTCTCTACTCTTTTTTTTCCTCCGAAAATGATGAACCCTCAAAAGTTCTCTAATTGCTAACTAAGGGGTTATATTTATACTGAGAATGGAAGATTATGGACAATCGATGTGTTTTGGGCGACTGAGATTAAAACGACTTTTGAATTCTAATCTAATGGTTATTAATGAACCACACAAGCTAGCTCTCTTATTGGTCAATTCTAGTGTCACAAGGATCCACTCAGACAACTTGAAAAATAGTAGATTAAGTTTGATCTAATGGTTACAAAATGATCACTAAACTTGTGAGAGGCAACAAACTCAGAAGAAACCGACCAGAAGCCAACACGTGGTGCAATGTAAGCCGTTATAAAATGCGTGTTTTTAAGTTCTAAACAATACAAGTTTCTACCCCAAAAGTCTCAGTCGATTTTATATTCTACCTTGGTATGTTTTTAAGGAATAAAAATATTTCAATTTTAGCCCACAACATTTTTAAAACCTTAATTTTAAATGTTTAAAACATCATTTTCATTGTTTAAAAAATGTTTAAAAAATTCCTAAAAATATTTAAACACATGTACACACTCACACTCAATTATGCATAATTTGTGTCCTATAGTGTGTTTAGTGCAATATATAACTTTGTTTTAGGTAGTGAGAATGTCTTGGATAGGATCAGTGTTTTTGAAGCTGTGTAAACCATGGAGAAGATTGTTCAAAACAAATCTAACCTATTTTACACCATACTCAAACTAGTTGGAACTCCTATATGGTATAGATTCAAGTAAGTCAACCATATAGTGTGTTCTCAATATGATAGTACATAGATACTCTTAGCTGGTGGTGAACTAAATTCTATGCATATATGAAGCCAAAGATGAGACAATGGCTAAATACATGGCAAGGTGAAGAAGGTCTTAACCAACTTCAAGGAGGTGAAAGTAAAGAGGGTCACTTGGCCTGAGAATATCCGAGCCGATGCATTAGCAAGGTTAACATATGCTATCGGGACATAGATCAACGACTGTCCTGATTGACATCTTGTACAAGCCAAGCAATAATGAAGACAAAAGTAGGATTGAATTTTTCCTTAATTCAAACCTTGGAGCATCATGGATGGATCCTCTCATCAGATATATCACAGACGGAGAGCTCCCAGAAGCGAAAGTCTACAGGAAAAAGATGCGATAGAAGGCGAAAAAGTTCACCACTATAGGAGACGTGCTATACAAAAATCATTTTTTACTCCCCTTATTACGATGTGTCCACCCCACTGAGTTGGAATATGTATTACGAGATGTGCATAAGGGGTCATGCTCGAGCCACATTTGGAGACGATATATGGCAAAGAAAATTATAACACAAGGCTACTGGTGGTCGACCCTTGCTAAGGACGCAGTCGACCATTTCAAGAAATGTGACAAATTCCAGAGGTATGCTTGCATCCCCCATCAGCCTCAATAACCTTTGTCATCCATCACAGCCCTTTGGCCATTTATAGTGTGGGGAATCGACCTGGTGGGACCTTTACCCAAGGATACTTGTAACTACATATACCTAGTTGTGTCAATTGACTACTTTTAAAAATGGGTAGAAGCTGATGCCATGGTTTCCATTACCGAGATTAAGACCTTCAAGTTCATTTGGAGAAATATCATTTGCAGATAAGGTCTACCCCCCACATTGATCTCAGACAATGAAAAGAAATTCATGAACAAGTCCTTAGAGGCCTAATATGAAAGGATCGGCATCAAATAGTTTTACTTAGAAACGGGCCGACCCCAAGCCATTGCTCAAATCGAGGTAACCAACTGGACAATTATAAATGGTATCAAGAAAAAGTTAGAAGATGCTAAGGGGCTATGGCTGGACGAGTTGCATGGAGTCATGTGTGCTTACATGATGATAAAGAGGACACCTACAAGTGTGACACCCTTCTTGTTGGATTATGGGTTAGAGATCGTAATCCCAACTGAAGTTGTCTTACCCAGTTACAGGGTCCAGACTTATAAGCCAGAGACCAACGATTAAGAAAGAAGGCTTGACGTAGATCTTATAAAGGAGATAAGGGAAGACACTGAGGTTAGATAAGCGACATTTCAGCAAAGGAAGACCAAGTTCTATAACAAAAGAGTCAAGTAAAGGCCGATAGCTGTGGGGGATCTTAATTTAAAGAACATTTGGCAAAATCCAAACAAGCTGCACCCAAATTGTCATGGCCCATACAGGGTCACTGAAGAGGTCGTCCCGGGGACTTATCGACTGGAAAACTTAGAGGGAGAACCATTATCCAACCGATGGAATGCATACCACTTAAAGAAATATTATCAATAGACTGCATTATCAATAGACTTGTATACAGTTTATGTTTCATGCTCTTTGTATTTCATCCTATTTTTATTTTGAATACAAGTGTTTCCTCATATATTTTTGTCAAATTATCCTATGCATAGTTCAAACTATTCTAAGCTAAATAACATCATTCATATGGTGAATTAATCTCGCTTTACTCTCGATGATATGAGAAATCATGGGAGATTTATATCGTATATGAACCCTAAATAACACCGATAGGGGGAATTGTGTGACAACACCACTTAGGTGGTGAAAAACACAAATATTCTATTTAAAATCATTTTATTATGGTTGTTTCAAACATCATTGACTTGGTGTCCTTAAATTTAGTCTCTCCCTCGACGAAGACGAGAGTGTATGAAGAGATGAAAACTCTTCCATACACTTCCAAAAATGACGAGAGGGGACCTGGGATTAACAATATTAATTTGGTGGTCTCTAATTCAAAATCATTAATTTGGTTCTCTCTCACATCTTGGATGACAGGGGACATGGGATTAACATCATTAATTTGGTGGTTTCTAATTCAAAATCAATAATTTGGTTATCTCTCTTATCTTGGACGAGAGGGGACTTGGGATTAACATCATTACTTGGTGTTCTCTAATTAAAAATCAATAATTTGGTGATCTTTCTCTCGGTTGACATGGGATCAGAGTTGAGAATGAACATCATTATTGGTGTATGAAGAGACGAAACTCGTCCATACACCTCTAAAAATGACGAGAGGGGACATGAAATTTATAATCATTTATTATTATACGAAAATCATTTATTGGTTATCCCTATCAGCCAAGACGAGAGTGGATGCATTATTACAAAGCGGATATGAAAATTCAATGAGAAGAAAATGATGGTACATTAGAGCTAAATTATTCAAATTATTCAAATTATTACAAAGCATGACATTACAAAAGATAGTTCAGACATAAATCAGGGACGATAGTACACATGGTCAAATTATTCAATCAAAAAATTATTCAACAAATAAAAACTTGTATAAGTGGAAAGGGCAATTAGGCCACAAACAGTCGCTTAGTAATTGCAACAGGAAAGAAGATCAAGTTGTCTCCTCTGGAAGACCTTCATCCTGGGAGGAGACAACCTTTTCCACAATAGGATGGGTGTTGGATCCATCATTATTGGTGGCACCCTCCATCATCTCTGCACCTGATGAACCAGTAGTCTCAGCCCTGACCTTCTCAGTCGTCTGTACAAGGGCAACAACAATAACTTCCACCTTGGCCAGAGCAACGCCGAGCAAAATATCAGAGAGATCAAGGGCCTCAAATTTTGGGGATCCATTGTCCCGGCCTGATGGAATTTAAAAATGGACAATGTCAAGCCGTCCTTACTCCACTTTTGAAGTATTGAAAGGCATTCCCGATAAATTCGTCGTAGACCTTGAACTAGGCCATCGCTTGATTTTTCACCTCATCCAAGGTTGACTTTACCATAAAATCTATGTCATTCTTTCTATTGTCGGCCAAGACTTTAAGGGAATCATCATGATCCTTTGTTAGCTTGTTCACAATATCGGTGCACTTCTACTCGACCGCTGCCATGGACTTTTGGTGGTCTACGTCCTTAAAATCCAGTTTCCCCTCAGACTTTTATCCGTCATCTCATCATCCTTACCTTTTTGGATAAAAGTAATCTTCTTATAAACCCACTCACCCAAGTGTGTGAAGGTGAGCAGAGACTGCAATAACAACAAGAGTAATGGGTTAGTACGAGACAACAATTGCAATAAAAATGATTTTACAATAGCAAAAAGTTCAAAAGAATTTCCTGATTAGCCTTATGAAAGCTAAACTGGATGAGACGAGGGACATCCATCACATCAAGGAAGTGCCTATCGACCTCGGGCATCATAAATGTAGTAGCATACCTAGATCATTTAACATCACCAATTAAAGTCTGATCATTAAGGGTCAGTTATTCGAGATGAGCTTCCAGAGCATTATTAGATCATATCGGGATCTCTTTGTCTGATCCCTCCTTAGACGAGACATACTTTATATTCTTATTTTATGGGCGGTGGATAGGAGTATCATCCACCACCCTCTTTTTTAAAGTCTCGGTATGGTCGGGGTTGCTGGTAGTGGTTTTCTTGGTCGGGGATGGATGAGCCAACTTCTTCCCAAACTTGTTTAGTATAGCAGAGATGTTGGGGGAGGCCATCTTCCAAATAGCTTCTGGTGTGTTTTATGGACGATATGCAAAATTTTAGAAGAGATTAATATCAGAAAATATTAATTAAAGACGACACCACAGTTCACAATAAAATATTTGCAAGTCCAATAGTAAAGATCAATTAAGGACAACACTATAATTCGAAGGAAAGACTTACGCATTTCAGTGAGGGGAGAAACACCCAATCCCGTCTCAGCCAGGATTTCAGGGGTCATGAGTTGCTCGAATTACACGAGCCCACCATTGTCCTCCTGTTCTAGGATCTGTTTGGTCCTATCTCGATCAACTACATACAGGTTGGGGTCAAGTTTGGAGGACATTAATGCTTTTGACCATTTTTTTGGGACCCTCGGCTCTGAGGCAAAGTAGGTGACATTGGAATGGAACTCCCATGCACCAGAAACCAAAAACAAAAGCATGGCTTCCAATAGTGGTTGGATGTTTTGTTGACATGAATGACCTTTTTGGTGGACTTCCTGGCTATGAGGTGGTAATACCCAAGTTGGGACTTAGTACAAGGGACAGTATAACAGGCCTTGAACACATTAGCTGGAAGATTGTAGTCGAAACATAACTTTTAGAGAGATATAAGACAAGAAAAATCCTCCACACATTAGGAGAAAGCTGGACTCGGACCAGACCTAGACTATCAATTATCGTCTGCACAATAGGGTGTATGGAAAGGCATAAGCTAACCTTGAACATTTTTTCGTAGACAACAATCTTTCCCCATAGCTATTGAGTGCCCTTTCGGCCTCTTCAGGCAACTTATGTTGATATCGGGAGCAATCCAATAAAAGTTCCTCCCGTACAGAAGGTCGACCTCCTTGACAGTGCTCTTGAACTTTTGAGCATAAGACGTATCTAGTGTTTCCTCGGCCTCTTACTCATACTTTTGTATTTCCCTAAGAATACCACCCTCAAGACGTATCTAGTGTTTCCTCGGCCTCCTACTCATATTAGCCTCAGCCTAGCCAGGCCGACCTATATCATTCCTTAGGAGAGATAGTAGGGGTCCTCTACGACGGCCCCTTGTCAACAGTCTTGGCCTCGTACCAATGTAACGGGTCGAGACCTACCAACTATCTCATCACAAGTTCATCAGTATCGTCCTCATAGCAGTCTTACAGGCCGAGACCTAATCATTAGCCCGTTAGTTTCTCGCCAATGTCATATCCTCTTGGCACCACCCAGACATCCGAGACCACACTTCAGCCCAGAACATCAGCTACCTAATAGGACATCATACATATCATCCTTATCTAGGCCGATACCTCTCAGGACTACATACATCTCATGTGTGACATAGGTTTCCAGCATGACTAATCCATATGGGATGGAGGTTATAACAAGATCTCAAGAGCACGTGAAGGAATATTGCATCATCATTACACACTTGTGCCAGGGACTGGTGTCTATAACCTATTGGAAGCTTCACCACACACATGCTTCTTACATGCTTGGGGGTACAGTGCCCACCCCAGGCACTATATATACTCATATCACTATACCAAAACAGGTGATTTGTAAGTGTTTATAACACTTGCAAATCGGCGCGTTGCCAAAAATTTGCAAGTGTTCATAACCATTGAAAATGTCATTTGCAAATGTTTATTGGGAACACATGTCCATTTCAAAAAACCGTTACAAAAAAAAATTGCAAGTGTTCAAAACCATCGCAAAATTCGATAAGCTTTTTTGTTTTGTAATGGTTCTAAACACTTACAAATGAAATAATATATAGACTTTTGTAACGGTTCAAAACACTTACAAATAATGATATATAAGTAAAAAATGTTCATTTTGTAAGTGTTATAAACCGTTACGTAAATAAAAATAATTAAAAAAAATTATCCACCGCATGCTGTCACCTTTTGTTTTACACACATATACATTGCACCGTACTATAAAAGACATATGTAGCACACGAACATCCACACTATCATACATATATAAAAGTAAGTATTATTTCAGAGGTAGAAAAGTAATTCATTTAAGACATATATGCAACGATAATAGTGAATTTCAACTACGATAATAATAAGTCATCATTTGTATCTGAAACAAATACATAAATGTTCAGCTTTATGATTTCTTTTGCTAAGTTCAAACCTATTATATCATCAAAATTATCAATGAGTTCACCACTAAATGAAAAAAAAATCTAATGGAATATTGATCATTAAAGAATTCACATTTCATTGAATGAAAAAAAGTTAATAAATGGTGTAACAGTTTGTGGAGGCGTTGATGGAGTGAAACTCTGTGCGTTTTTTATCTTTTGCCTCCATTTGCTACTACTCCTATATGACTTCAGAATCAAATGTCGCCGTTAATGTCCGTTTCCTCCCAAATTATTATACGTCACAACAATCTGTAATTAATACACACACCAATTTATTAATCGACCCAGTCAACTCATGATAAATAATTAAATTTGGATATCTTAATAATGTAATATTGTAACATGTCAAAAGTACCTTGCAACTCCTCTAATTCACTAGGCACATGTTGGGCGATGGGTGCTTTTCCTCTAGTGAACAATCACATGCACTACGATTAATCACAATAATGTCATAAACATATATTTATCTAGCTAAAATTATACATAAATACACACATAGAAGATAAAACCTTCATGATTGGAAGAAGAGTTAAAAATAAGATATATACAAAGAAAATGAATTATTTGACTAATACAACAATTTCTAAATACCTCATAGGAATGATGTACAACTGGTGCCATTGCACATAAAAATTCCTCTGTAGGAGGCATAGAAGTGCTGAAGCATTAGACATCCAATATGGCAAGGTAGTCTCCTCATCCCCCACCTGAAAAAATAGAAAATCATAAATTTGATATTGTTTCACATTCCTTGCAAAGAAAACGTTTCACGTGGAAAAAAAATTCAAGATAAAATTACAACTCGTGTTTGATGTAATGATGGAAAAGACGGGAGGTGGGAATAAAAAAGTTAGAAAATTGAAAAAATATAGCTTTACGTAGTTGTACATTATTCATTTTGGATGTTTTCCATGGAAAATATTACGTATCAAACAGAACCATAAGATGGAAAGCATCAAAGATTCCATATTTTCGATGGGAAACCATGCCTATCAAACACACCTTAGAGAAAAAGAATATAGTATATCAACCTGAAGATTAACTAAGAAGTAGAAAAAACTATATAAATATGTTAGACTAGATTGAAATGAGTAAATCACCTTTAGAACGCCATTGATGCCCCCAATAATGTAGTAAAAAATTGTTGTCTTCTCGGACTCAAAGGCATTCTAATGAAGATGAAGGCGTTTATATATGACACAAACAACCACTGGTTTATCATCTTTTAACCCTAAATTCTCCTTAATGCACAGTGAGTATTTCATAGTACTCCTACATGACAATACCACCTCTAATTCACATAAGAAAGCAATGGAAAATTGAACATAACATATTATTTGGGAGGCATTTGATTCACTATTAAACAAGCAATCAAAGTGAGAAAAAAATACAAGAATTAATAATACTATAGAAGAAAACCTGATGCTTTTCAATGGTTAACTTCGAGTCTTCGACCGACGCGAATGAGAAAAACTTTGCGAATGAGGTGCCATTATCTTTGTAGGAGTAGGTGATTCCTGCATCAAACATAATATGCATGAAAAGATAAAATGAACAAAATATGTCACATGTGTTTTTAACAGCAGTAGCGGTAGAGATGCAATCTTACACATGAAGATTTTTTATTAGAATAGGGAAGAGCAAGTGCATTTGACAACTCATGTTTTAACAGGAATGAAATAAAAAATCATTCAAAATTAACAATGAAAAAAAAAGACTATTACTCTCAACCAACAAAAGCAATGAAATACATACATATATATGTGCACACATATATAGTCAAGTCTACGATAAATCAATGAGAGGAAAACAGAATAGTAGAAGGTTGCGAGTTATACACAAACAACATTAAGTATAAGTAAATTGCATATCAATATTCGTGAATATAAGGGCTCGCTACCAACAGTAGAAAACCACTCCGACTGATTATGAACCCCTTTGGGATCAAATTATTTTTAATGGATAATCACTGTTAGATGTGGGTGGTTATGAGTGATATGTAATTATCTAATTGGTGAGTTGGCATCCAGATCAAAGAATCAAATGAGGAGTTGCTGATGTGTCAAGTTTGTTAAGTAGTTGTAGGGTTTGTTTATAACTAACTAGAGAGAGAATAAAAACCATCTGTGAACAAATTTTATTCTGAGATATGTATATATATAGATATAGAACGTAGAGAGGTAAAGAAATCTTTGATCTGTAATTTCTGACTTGTACTCAAATTCCATGATAATAAGTTTCTTCTCTTTGAATCCCACAAAGCTGGTTGTATCTTTGTTCTTGTAATACTCTGTATTTTTATAGCTTTTAAATTATGGGATTTATTAAATTTAATTGAGATAAATTAATTTAATCTTAATCCGGAATGTTAATTTAAATATTTACTAGCGTGACGAGAGTTAGTAATTATTGGAAATTTGTTATCTGTTGAATATTACTGGATGAGTATAGTAATATATGAGATTTATTGTTATAATATTGTCACGTGTGAATAAAATGACAATTATGGAAATTTAAGTCGGGACGCGCCTGTGTCGTGTCGGGACTAAATGTTGATTATTAAGTGAATATTTTATAAGTTGTTCGTATGGTCGTTTTGAGTGTGGCAGCGTGTCCGGAAGGGTCGAGATAGTCAGAAAAGTGTACCCAGGGGTTTAGTTTGGGTCTCGGGGCGTTTTTAGGCCCAATTAGTACCCCGGGAGGGCATTTTGGACATTTCGCAATTATGGGTAATTAAACCTACGAAAATTAAAAGGGTTATATAAGATATTTAGGTTGTCTTCTAGGGTTAGAACAACCAAAGACAAATGACGAACATTGGAGAGGAAGAGGAGAAGCTCTCCAAGGAGTTCTAGGCCAAGAACACCTCCGATTGCACCGCCGTCACCACCAACGCGTAGATCGCGAGACGGGAACAAAACCACACCAATTTTGGCACCAAACCAGATTTCTAAAAATTCCAGGCAAGTGTTTATCTTTCTTATTTCATTGATGCATCTTTCATATTGGTTTAGGAATGATTAGGATGAATTGTATGGAAGAAAAACCCAATTTGAGATAGGAAATTGCATGTAGTGATGACTTAAATGATATTTTAGAAACCCTTTGTCATGTAAAGGATTAAAAGTTTGATTAAGAAAAGAGTTCTAATTATATACAAACACTAAAAATTTTATTTCGGATGATCGGACCATTGGAATCACTTGAAATTTTATTATGTTGTGGCGAACGACGAGACAGGAGTGCTGACAAAAATTCAGCTTGATCGAACGGTCGGATTTCTAAAAAAATTATTTTTACTAGAGAGTTTTATATTTTGAGGACTCTTAGAGAGTTTTATATTTTGAGGACTCTTCTAAATAATAATAAAAAATTCAATTAAAACTCCATTTTAATTCCGATTTCGAAACCATTTGAAATTCTCATCTTTGAAAATAAAATTCAAAATCCTTTAATGTAAGGAGAAATCTATATTTTTGGGATATCTTACATGAGGGACAATGTAAGTATATGTTGAAGAGAGAGAGACACGTAAGAGAGTTACTTTGGGACAAATGTGTATACCTACTGAATTTTATGCTTGGGAGGATAGAATCTGTGAGCGTGATGTAGTAAGTGGAAAAGTTCCTCAAATCAAAATAAGATGAGAATGGTTATACGTGATAACTAAATAATGAGAAATAAATACAAATGTCGTAATTATGGGAGTTGAGAATTTAACCATTATCGAAATGGTAATGTTAGTATAGTTATATGATTGTGTATGCATATACTATCTATGTGTGAAAATCATGCCCACGCTACTTGCTATCCCTGAGGTTTCCGCCCTGGGACAGTCTTATTTCGATGGGACCTTTATGGGGGATATTGACTTGTACCCTAGAAGATAGATATCCTTGGTACAGGCTATCGGAATGATAGTTCAGATGGTCCTAAGAGATGCGGGTATGTGCTTTCCTCTTAGAGACTTGGAATCTATGCTTCGCCTCATTTTGTTTGTGTATAGGTATCCTTGGTATAGGCTATCGCAGTGATAGTTCAGACGGTCCTGAGAGACTTGGAATCTATACTTTGTCTCAATATTGTTTGAGCATGTGTTGATACAGTTCGAGAGTGATTCCGAATCTGTATTCCCTTAGTACGAGTGATACGGGGATTGGATAGTAGAGTATGCCCGCACTATTTTTGTTATTTGGGGTGCTGTTGTGATATATATATATATATATTTTATGAGTAGTTAATATATATATGAAATTCTGAAATCTGGAACTGCCTACTGTGATGAGACATGTAGAATATGGTTGATGACTCAAATTGTAAATACTTGTTTTGAGAAAGTATAATATGACACCGGAAAACTTTATTGATTTATAAAGTTAAAAATGAGAACTTTGGTTGCTAATTGAAATATCCTTTTCGAACAATTGAATCGTTAAATTTTGAATCTTACGAGTAAGCTAAGATAAGTTAAATCATTGGGAAGATTAGTGCGTTAAATGATAAGACAAACCGTTGGGAAGGTTAGTGCGATAGGTGTGCACATTAGAAGAGATGTGAGAATTCCTCAAGAGAGTGACGCACTAATATGTTGTTGCATTGGCCTGTATCAATTTAAATACTTGCTAAATTTTTTTTAAATCATATACACTATCGGGCTCTGACCCGTTTCTCTCTCTCTCTCTCTCTCTCTCTCTCTCTCTCTCTCTCTCTCTCTCTCTCTCTCTCTCTCTCTTGTATATATATGTATGTATTACAGGTGCCCAGCCACAGGGGCGTCTTGTTTAGGATCTCTTGGAAGGAACGCGCTGCAGCTTAGGTGGAAGTTGCAGGACTCTTGATTAGACGACTTCGTTCATTCGGATCCACTCTTAGTACTTTCATCTAGTTGGGCATGTGTAGCTCTTTCCATTATTCTGTTGTTATTGGACATTTGTATTTCAGTTATTTCTAGTATTGTTACTATGGGATTTATTCAGTTTGGATGTGTGACTTTAGATTTCGTATGTTGACATTCGATTGACGAATGTATTAAATAAATTGGATTATGTTGCAGAATTTAATGTGGTGTGATTCTTACTTATTGAATGTTGTTAATAAAATAAATGATTTTTCTTTAAATAAAATTTGGAAAGTATGTATGAACATGGTTTTGACACTTAGCTTAATTAATTAGGGTGTTAAATTGAGAAAAAAAAAATCGACAGTGATGCTAAGAATGGACCAACGGTTCACCTTGATTTAATTTAATAAAGGAGTGATCGCCCGGTATTTAATTAGGCGGGGTGTCACAGGTGGTATCAGAGCATCAGGTTCTAGTGTCCTTAGGATCTGTACGGCTTATTATGCTTTCAGCGTTGCTTTGTTTGTTATAGAGCCCTATGTTTAGGATTGTTGATTCCCTTGACGAGATTTCGATCTCCTGCTATAATGTGTATACACTAGTGAATTCTAATTTCGTTCGGATGTGTGCGTGTGCCGAGCGATGATGGATGTCAGAAGAGGACCGTTAAGCGTACATCAGGAGGTAGGGCTCAGTTGATATTATGAAATATATCCGAGGATGATGACCGTAGTCGAGGTCACCTCCATTATGGCACGAGAAGCCACGACTAGAAAGGCGACTAAGGTGCAGCAATGATTTTTCAAATGCTTTTATAGTCAAATGAGGTGCGAGGGTAAACTTACCCAACGTATTACAAAAATGTGTTGAGACTGTCAATGGGAAATTTTAGAAATGCGAAAATTGTATGTGTCTTTACCAAAGGAGGTAATGTACCCAAAGGCTTAGATATAGGACGAAGTGTGGCAAACTGAAAGTGAAAATTTAGAAAAAAAATTCTTGGCTTTCGGGACGAAATTATAATGGTTGGAGTCAACCACCAATTTTAGAAGTGGAATGCTCTGCCTATAGGAGAACCTTAGGTACAGTGTTGACCGTATGTTCCTTCCTCAACTGTTCAGGGTGAGAAGCAAACGTGGTTCTGAACTCATCGCGGGAGGGCATGACAGAAGTCCGATTGTGGATATAAACCCTAATCATTAGCAAATTTTGTATCGAAAGATGTAGATACGAGTGGAGGAAACGACTCCAAGTGGGAGACCAACTCGTAATAATAATTGATAATACTCGAAGAGGAAATTCTGATGGACGATTGATTCAGAGGTTGACAATGTTGTATTTTGTCAATAAAGATGATAATGCTCCTTGTGTGGGAAGCTTAAAGAAATCGAAGAATTTAGTCGAGAATAAGACTGAATACAATGGTGGTGATATAGCACCAAAAAGAGATGTGGATATACATCAGGGGACCCATTTAAATGATTCGGATAATGTAATTCTTACCAAGTGATGGTAAATTCAGTAAGTGCTATTATAGATAGTAACATGATCTTTATGGACTAAAAAGTTAAAGGAACAATCGGAATGGTTAACAGGAATCGAGTTTACTAAAGTCCGAGAGGAGGACAAATCCTAACCTGGTTAGTAGGACAGGTGGTAAGTGGATTATGTACTGAGGTATTTTGTGCGGAGTTAGATCGCTCACGATAATATGTTCCAAAGTGAGTATAAGGACAAGAATACGGTGCCTAGTAAAAGGCAACGATTAAAATAATTTTGTTATGGTTTGGGCAGACGTGTTACGTCCGAAAACCATTTGCGCAGTCAAGACGATTGACAAGGTAGAAGTGTAAGTTGTATCCTCAGAGGATGAGGCGTGGTTATGTGACACGAGAGAGTCACTATATTTTGTTCATTTCTAGATTAGCATGTGAGACGAGCTTAATGCATATAATTATAAATGTTACCATTATGTGAATATTTTTCCCTAGTGTAGCGGGATTTTTCTTTAGTGCTATCCGCGGAGGATGAATGAGTATATCAACAGTGTTTTATACTTTATTGAGGTTACTCGTTATAGTGATGCAATACACGAGTATGATATTATCTTGTTTAAAACATTACAGAAATGGTTAGTACGATAGTGGGCATTTATTGCAAGGCTATCGGAGTGGTTGCAACATGTTTTATGTTTGTTTTGGCGAGGCTTTACCTGTGAGAAGGTTGGACTCGCACTTATATTATCTATCCTAGAGACTTCGGAGGAGATAGTGGGCTCGAGATATTCGATGCCAAAGTATGTATAAACTTTGCCAATATGATTCCGTATGTATCGGGATTTACCGTTGTGCGAAAGGATTTGACGCAGTATTATGTTTGGCACTCCGGACTTAGTGATAGGAAGAGTGCAGTGTTATATTTATCCTTAAGAGACGTGGGAGTTAAGAGTTATACCCCTAATGTTAGAAAAAGGAATTTCAAGAATTCCGATTGTATGTATTCTAGGTTTATGGAATGCTATTACCACCAACCTATGCTGAACGATAGTGAAATTTGGTGAAACGTTCTTTGTTAAGCATAATTATGGGAGAAATTGTAACTTTTCTGTCAAGGGACGGAATAAAGGGGTATATACTATGGACGGAGGACCTAACGGATTTTGATAACCGACAATGCTAGGTAGTAGTGTATCGGGGGGGGTTCCTTGTTTGGATTTCGCTTTGCGAGACATCCCACGCATGAAACTTAGCGTAAGGTTGGAAATAAGGAGACGTTTGGTCACTATTCCAAGAGTTCGGTACCCTGGTCGAAATGGGATCAAGTAATTATGTATGTAAGTTGGAAGTTGAATTTTGTTTTAAGGTCATTGGAGCCGGATTTTTGTGGTAGGAAAGCATTAAAAGTTATCCCCACGAGTTGGTGGGTGGAACGATGATAAGAAGAATTTAAAAATTTTGATTTCTAGGGTGATTGAGAGTACCCAAATATCATAACTGCGTACAGAACACAAGGTGAATAAAGAGTTGGAATGATTTTTAGCATGGATTATCTGGAAAGAACTTTATATTATACAAAAGAGATGACCTGTAATTATTTTGATGAATAGAGCGTTAGTGATTTATTTTGGTTGTTGTACCTATTTGCGAAAATTGTTGTACTTATCTGAGGAAGGTTGAGAATTATTATTCCTCTTTTATTGTCATGGAATTTCAATGCCCTATCCCTTCTATTCCGTTGAATTTAGTTAGTCCTACAGATGAGTATCACGTCGTTCGCTCTCCCAGGGCGGTCGGAGTGTTGCAAAAATGTGGGCATCTTGGTTAACTACAGTTAAAATAGTCTGAATCGAAGGGACGTGGTAATAGACGTGTGAAATATATGTTTGTGGGACTAGTATAACGAAGTGGAAGCGATAGAGTGTATTAAACGTCACATGAGGGGCGATAATCCATACATAAGTGTGCAATTAGAATAGCACGCCCTAACTTGATTAGAAGGATATGGGAAGCCATTCAAGTATTGGTATTCCTTGAATATAGTAGAATTTAATTGTTATGAAGCACACCCGGAGCGGAGTTGTTATTATTCAAGTGTGAGAGCGACTCACACATATAAAGAGTAATGATGTTAGTATAGTATAAGAGATCCAGAAGTGCGCTTCGTGGAGAGAAGAGCACGGGTGGAACTTTCGGCATACTACAAGGAAGGAAGGGGAGTATTACGTGTCACTTAATGTGAGACATTTCAAGGGAAGAATCTATGTTTAGCGAGACGTAGTGAGTAGTCTCTACATGCACTACCCATAGGTAAGGTTTGGTTGAAATAGGAGAATCAACCAAATAATTTTGTGTTTATCGAAAATTCCTGAAATTGGAAGAGGTTGGTAATGTCGATAAAGTTCTCGGATGGGTTGCCATCCTCAAAACAAGATCAAGGGTTTATCCCGAACATGTGAATTAAGTCGTCGAGAAGGAAGTGATTGATATTCCTTTGGGCTGGCTTACAATATTAACTAGTATGCCCCAGACTTCCTTTGAAAGGAAGGATCGCGCCAGTGCATGGTCCGGCGCAGTATAAATTTCTGAATCAGGATGAGATTTATGAATCCCACCTTTGATATGGGATTTCAGGAACCAGCGGAGATAAGATTTCATTTCAAGTAGGATGTATCACCCTTAGCCAGGGAATAAGCGCATGGTGATTAAAGATTAGTGGAGCCACGTGAAGGAGATTTTGGAATCTTGGTACGATGATTTCAAGAATGCTCTGTAGAAGCACTCGTACCTGTTTGTCGCGTATGAGGTACTTATTAAGGTTTTGTTATGGAAGAACCTCGACTATTCTCCTTCCGTATGTTTAGAGGAGAGTGGATAATTAGAATTTTTGGATCGGTCGAGAAAATATCCGATAACTGTTGATACCAAAATTAATATGCTGATGTGGATGAATCATACGAAGACACTTGTCAATCTACGTGGTGCAATAACGACGAGGAAGTTCATTTCCCGACCAACCATGATTCTCTCCGAACAACGAGGATACACCGAGGACCTTTAGCGCTCCGAGGTACTCTAACACTTCGAGGAACTCCTGAGCAACGAGCAACTATGGCGGTCCGAGCTGCACCTCGGTCGTATCATTAATTTCCAGATAATCAACATTTCAAATATTCATTGAATGTTTATATTCTTGACGCACACGCTGCATTAAATGTATTACCCTTTCACATGTATATCATCTAATGTATCGAACCTTTCATGTACAGCCTATGGGCTATAAATACCTTGTATCATCCTCATTCAAAGGGAACTGGAATATCTTGAGAGAACTTGTATTCAAGAATTCTGCAAACACTCAGCAATAACATAACAGTGGACGTAGGCTTTATTCCTAGCCGAACCACTTTAAAAATCTCTGTCTTATTTATTTATCTGTGATTGAATAATTAGAGAAATCTAGTTTTTTACATCAACAGATTGGCGCCGTCTGTGGGAAACGACTATTACTATCGTTTTTCATAAAAAATCATTTATCATCAATGGCAGATAATCCAGAATCCAGTAATCGAAATGCTGGAAATACTGGAAATCTTCCAAATCCATCTGCACCTCCAGATCTGGCCGGAATTATGACGAATCTGGCTCAAGGACAAACCGCCATGCAAGAATCTATGAGGCAACTCATTCAAACTCTTCAAAGCGGTGCACCTACCTATTCAGGGCAAAGGAGTGATCGTGGGCAATCGCAATCCAGACGTACTGGGTCATATCGCAATGGAGAATCTAATGATTCTTCTTATCAACCTGGGCGAACTTCATCAATACAGGCTACGGATACAGATCAACGTATCACTCTCTCTCCGGAGAGAACTAGCGCTTTAGAAAGATTAAGCAGGGTGTTTCCTTTCAGTCGGTTAGGACCAAAGAGGAATATGAGTCCACCTAGAGCTCCATCGAGAAGTTTGCGCCCACCATCAGGTTTGAGAGAAGGATCAGCACAATCACGACCAAATACTCGTCGAGATAAATCTCAGGAAGCTACGTCAGAGCAATCAATTGCTAGGACTAAGCGGCCTGAGGAAGGAAATGAAGCATGGAAAGGTTCCATTCAGCGGTTGGAGGATAGACTGGGAGAAATGGCAAAGGCAAGAAACCCCTTACAGAGAACTTTTGTTCAAGGGACACCTTTTGTGCAAGCCATTGTGGATTTTCCTACAGCATCGAAATTCAAAGCACCTGTGGTGACCCCCAAGTACGATGGAAAGACAGATCTTGTACTTCATATAGAACAATACCAAGCTGCTGCCGACATCTATGCCGTCCCCGACAAGATGAGGCGTAGAGCATTCTCGGGAACTCTTACCGGATCTGCACATATATGGTACAATAATCTTCCTCGGGGTAAGATTTCAACTTTTATTCAGTTAGCTGAGTTGTTCATCGGCAATTTTTGTTTTGGAGCAAAGCCGGTAAAGTGAGTAGCGCACTTGTTAAGTGTTAGACAAAAATCAGGTGAAAGTACTAGAGATTACATAACTCGTTTCAATAACGAGAAGTTGGAGGTCATAGATTACGAAGAAAAAATAGCGATCACTGCTTTGATGAGTGGTTTGCTGCCTAACAAGCTGTACTACACCTTGGCCAAAGATCCACCTAAAACTATGTCCGAGTTGATGGCAAAAGCAGCCAAAATCATGAATGCCGAGGAAGCTATCTCTGCGAAGAAGAATATGGATAAAGAAACTAAGGTGGAGGTCGATAAATCTAAGAAGAAAGATCAGAAAGGTAATGGTGGTAACAAGCACTCCAAGAATAATAGGACGTCATGGGAAGTCCTAAAGAAGTACGATAATTATACTCCATTGAAAATGGGTATTAATCATGTTTTAGAAGAAATCAAGAATAGTGAGGACATCAAGTGGCCAGATAAACTGAGGACAAATCATGATCTGAGGAATAAGGCCAAATATTGCAAGTTTCACAAAGATCATGGCCATATGACCAAAAATTGTATAGCCCTCCAGAACGAGATTGAAACGCTCATCCGAAGAGGAAAGTTGTTAAAGTATGTAGATCGCAGGGGCGAGAGGAAGAATGATGATAGAATTAGAGAGAGATCTAGATCTCCTCGTTGTGCAGAAGAGAAAAAGAAGAGGGATCACGAAGAGGATCCAGATGATGACCCTAATCTTCCCAAGAAGCCAAGGCAGCCTGAACGAGAGGTATTTTCCATACGTTTTGGGTCTTTTGATTGTAATGTTATTACAGGAGGAGATGCAGGAGGAGGAGACCTTATTGCAGAAAGAAAAGCTTACCTTGGAGAGGCTAAAGCTTGTTCATATATTCAGCGAATAAATCTGGCCGAGGAAAGTAAACAAAGAGAAGCTAGTTATTGGTTTTTCAAAAAACGACTTGGAAGGTGTTCTTTACCCTCATGACGATCCTTTGGTGATCAAAATGAGGATGAAGGAGGTGGTGATTTCAAGGGTGTTAGTAGACAATGGTAGTTCAGCAGACATCATGTACTATTCATGCTTTGATAGCCTGAATTTGAAATTATCTCAATTGGAGCCTTATCATAGACCCCTTCTGGGTTTTGCTGGCGAGAAAGTTTTTCCACTTGGAACAATCAAGTTGGATATATTCATCGGAACTTGTCCTGCTTGTCGAACGGAAAGAATACCCTTTTTTGTGATGGATAAGAATGTGCAGTCAGCCTACAACATCATCATGGGAAGAGTTGGATTGAAGAAGTTCGAAGCAGTTCCTTCTACAGTACATCAGTGTTTGAAATTCCCAATAAATTTTGGAGTCGGAGTTGTGAAAGGTGATCAAAAAGTAGCTCGGGAATGCTATTACTCGTCTGCCGAGCAAGAGGAACTTGAAGAATCAAGGAAAAAGACTACTACTTACCAAGTGGATGAAGGTACAGAAATTGAAACTCTTGACCCTAGGGATGAATCTCAACTTGTAAAAGGACAGGTGGTGGAATCTACAGAAAATATTATTTTGGACGACGAGCATCCTGAACGTGTAACCCAGATAGGATCGTCGTTGGATGTTTCAATAAAACAAGAGTTGATAACTTTCTTGAGAAATAGGAAGAATACTTTTTCTTGGAGTCATGAAGACATGCCAGGAATAGATCCAAACTTCTTATGTCATGAGCTCAATGTGAATAAGGAGATCAAGCCTGTGAAGCAGAGGAGAAGAGTGTTTAATCCCGAGAAGAACGAGGCCATACAAGAGGAAGTCGAGAAGCTCCAGAAAGCCCAATTCATTGAAGATGTAAAATATCCAGATTGGTTGGCAAATGTGGTAATGGTAAAGAAGAAGAACAATAAATGGAGAATGTGTGTTGATTTCACTGATCTTAACAAGGCATGCCCAAAAGATCATTTTCCATTGCCCAGAATCGACCAACTAGTAGATGCTACCTCGGGACATGAGCTGCTCAGCTTCATGGATGCATACTCTGGCTACAATCAGATCAAAATGAAACCTGAAGATAGGGAAAGTACTTCTTTTAATACCCCAAGGGGAACTTATTGTTATAATGTTATGCCTTTTGGTTTAAAAAATGCAGGTGCAACATATCAGCGGCTGATGAACAAGGTTTTTGCCGAACAAATCAGTTACAACATGGAAGTCTATGTCGACGACATGCTCACCAAAAGCAAGAGAGCTATTGATCATCTAGTTGACTTAGGCCAAACCTTTGATCAACTGGACAAATACCAAATCAATCTCAACCCGACGAAGTGTACCTTTGGAGTACGAGAAGGAATGTTCCTCGGATACATCATCAACCAACGAGGTATTGAGGCAAATCCAGAAAAGATCAAAGCTCTTTTAGAGCTGCGATCCCCAAAGACGAGGAAAGAAGTACAGAGTCTTACAGGACGAGTTGCAGCGCTCAACAGATTTGTATCCCGAGCAACTGATAAATGCCTCCCATTCTTCAAAACACTGCGAAAAAGTTTTGAGTGGACTGATGAATGTGAAAAGGCTTTTCAAGACTTGAAGAAGTATTTGGGAGCACCACCATTGTTGTCCAGGCCAATAACTGGCGAGAGATTGTACTTGTATCTTGGTTGTATCAGAGAATGCATTCAGCTCTGCATTGATCAGATTGGAGAATGGAGTCCAGAAACCTATCTATTACACAAGTAAAGCTTTCCGAGGTGCAGAAATCAGGTACCCAAAGCTAGAAAAATTGGCACTGGCACTAATCGAAGCAAGTAGAAGAATGAGGCCATATTTCCAGGCCCATACCATCATTGTGTACACTGACAAGCCGCTGAGACAAGCCCTCCATAAGCCGGAAAAATCAGGGAGACTGATGTACTAGGCGATAGAACTTGGTGAATATGATATTGTGTATGAATCCAGATCATCATTAAAGGGGCAAGCTGTAGCAGATTTTATAGCAGAGTTCACGTACCCTGATACCCCCGAGGAACAAAAGGTGCTTGCTGACCAATCTGTGGACGATACAGGATCAACAGACATAGGTCCAGACCAACTAAGGTTGGTAAAAGGACTTGTGGATGTAGAAAAATCATCATATTCAAACTTAAACCAACTCCGGTTGGTAAAAGGGTGTGAACAGATAGTCGGCGAGGAGCGAAAAACACCAAGGGATGATGAAAGAAAACATCAGATATTTTACCAAGGAGCTCTGTCAGATAAGAAATTTGAAGACGAGTTACTTATATGGCGATTGTATATGGATGGGTCATCTTGCACAGCTGGTTGTGGAGCAGGGATTGTTTTAAATACCCCAGATGATATTGATATGGAGTATGCTTTGCGATTCCAGTTCAAAGCCTCCAATAATGAGGCTGAGTATGAGGCCCTGATAGCAGGCTTAAATTTAGCGAAATTTATGGAAGCACGGCAAATAATGGTGTTCAGTGATTCTCAATTAATTGTGAATCAGATGATGGGAGTATATGCAGTCAAGGGAGAATTAATGGTGAAGTATCATGCAAAGGTGATGGAATTATTGGTAGAATTTGATGCCATTCAATTGGTGAGAATACCGAGGATGGAGAATGCGAGAGCAGACGCATTGGCCCGATTAGCGTCAGCTACGCGCACCGAGCTACGAAGAACAATACCAATTGAAGTATTAGAAAGTCGGAGCATAGAAGAAGACCTGATGGTGAATATAATAACCCTTGATTTAGGACCATCTTGGATGGATCCTATCAGGGCATACATTGAAGAAGGAGAATTATCGGAGGATAAGCTAGCCGCTAAGAAATTGAAGTATAAAGTTGCTTGGTATGTGTTAATTAATGGTGTTTTGTATAGACGAGGAATTATGGCAGGTTTGCAGAGATGTGTACATCCATCAGAAGTCAAGGAATTGGTTGAGGAAATCCATGAAGGATCCTGTGGAGCTCATGTATCAGGTCAGACACTTTTGCAAAGGGTGATGACATAGGGATACTACTGGCCGACGATGAGGGCTGATTGTATAGCCTATGCCAAGAAGTGTGACAAGTGCCAACGCTTTTCCTCCATCCGAAGAACTCCATAAGCATTGTTGACACCCCTAACTTCACCTTGGCCATTTGCCATATGGGGAATTGATTTAGCTGGACCATTGTCGACGACCCGAGGAAGGTTCAAGTACCTCGTCGTGGCAGTGGATTATTTTACAAAGTGGGTGGAAGCTGAGCCACTAATTGATATGACGTACGAGAAGGTATATCAGTTCGTTTTGAAGAACATCATTTGTCGATATGGTCTCCCCCATGCTTTCATCACAGACCATGGAACACAATTCGATAACGAAGAATTTGATGCCTATTGTCATCAGTCGAGCATTTTGAAGTTTCATTCAGGACCAGGCCATCCCCAAAGCAATGGACAAACCGAGGTGACGAACAGAACATTACTAAATGATTTGAAGAAAAGGTTAAGTGAAGCTAAAGCAAATTGGATTAATGAGCTCCACTCAGCACTATGGGCTTACCGAACAACTCCTCGAGCAGCAACTGGAGAATCACCATATATGCTAGCATTCAGAAGTGAGGCTGTGATACCTGCCGAGTTGGGTCTCCCAACGCATAGAGTGCTGAATTTCAATTCCCCAGTCAGCGATTTGATGCGAAGACTGGATTTGGATATGCTCGAGGAGGTTAGAGAAGAGGCAGCCATTAGGAATGCTGCTTACCAACAACGTACAACTTTGTTCTACAACAAAAGGGTGAAGAAATGTGATTTAAAAGAAGGGGATTATGTGCTAAAGAAAGTCATTCAGAAGCATAATAAGCTGGAAGCAAACTAGCATGGACCTTACCGAGTTACAGAAGTTGTTCGACCAGGAACTTACAGAATAGCAACTCTAGAGGGAGAGGAATTTAAGAATGCATGGAATGCTGAACACCTGCGCAAGTATTATCAGTAATGTAAAATGTAAAGCATTTCCTTCAGTATGAATAAAACGAGGATGTTTCACCATTTTCTTTCTGTTGAAAGTTTTTCGAGGAATACTAGTGTAATACACTACGCTTACAGTTCGAAAGAACCAAAAAATATACTCCTTTCGTTAGGAGGTGACACTAGTGTGACCAACCACGGTTGGTAAGATATCTAGTGAAAAAATATACTCCTTTGGTTAGGAGGTGACACTAGTGTGACCAACCACGGTTGGTAAGATATCTAGTGGACAGTTCGAAAGAACCAAAAAATATACTCCTTTGGTTAGGAGGTGACACTAGTGTGACCAATCACGGTTGGTAAGATATCTAGTGGACAGTTCGAAAGAACCAAAAATATACTCCTTTGGTTAGGAGGTGACACTAGTGTGCCCAACTACGGTTGGTAAGATATCTAGTGGACAGTTCGAAAGAACCAAAATATACTCCTTTGGTTAGGAGACGTACACTAGTGTGACCAACTACGGTTGGTAAGATATCTAGTGGACATATAGTTCGAAAGAACCATTACTACTCCTTTGGTTAAGGGGTTTACACCAGCATGATCAATCACGGTTGGTAAGATAAAAATATACTCTCACATTACAACTTATGTTGGTCGGGAGGTAAGATTAATACAAAAAGTTCCTTAGAGAACAAAATATTCCAAACTGAACCAAGTATAGTTGGTCGGGGATAAAAACCCACTAACTGTAGGTGGTCGACGAGGATAAATTATTAACCTTGGCTGGTCGGACACATTTTATAAAAATATTTGAAATTGAACCAAGTATGGCTGGTCGGGGATAAAATCCCATCAACTGTAGTTGGTCGACAAACATTATTTAACCACTTTGGTTAGTTGGAAACATTTTGAACATTTTATACTCAAGTGATTGAACAACCTTGATACTTGTAACTTTTTATTAAGTTGCTCGATGAACAATATTATTGTTATCTTTTTAACAGATACATATGCACAAATGTAAAGGTGTTTGATAAACACAAGACAATAGTAAAATTTGCAAACAGAAAATGAAAGTCTTTTCATTAAAATTCAAAATAAATTACAGGTTACATGAATGTACTAACTATTACATTGATATTCCTATTCTATTGGTTTCTTGCCCTTTGCTTTAGAAATAGTCTCTTCGCCAGCAGGAGGATCTTCCAGGAAAAGGGGAGAATTAATAAAGTTCAAGTCCTTCAACATTCTGACATTCATTATTGAAGGTGTCTTCATTAGATGCTCTGGACGAGATACTTCGATTTGGGAATGAAGGCTATAATCACCGAGGTATTTTGAAATTAAGCTATGAGGAATGGAACGAGCTGGGATCCAGGCCATGTCCAATTTGAAAGGTGGCACAGGCAAGTCTAGTAACCCTGGAGCATGATAATCCCATAAAAAATGCCCTTGCTCCAATTTTAACACACCCAGTGCGTTCAACCACCCCTGCTTATAACCTTCATTGTTGGCATGTTCAATACGAGCATCCAAATGAACAAGAGCTTCATTATATCCTGCCATCCAGAATTCCCTGGGTTGCTTATGAAATTGAAAGGTTAATATATCCAATTGTTCATGAAGATTTTTGGCAAAAAGATCCTTGGAATGTAAAGCAGACTTAGTTGCAGTGAGTTGATCCTCCAAGGATAGATTTTTCTTGGACAGTTCAGATAAAGCTCGATCTTTGGCGTTTAATTGGTATGCTTGAGTTTCTAAAGTAGATTGAGTACGAGCTTCTTCAACATTGCGGCTATGAGTTCTTGATCGACTCCGAGCAGTGACTGGAGAAATTTTCTCCTCGGCAACATGTTGAACAACTCTTCCTCGCCCACGAGAACCTCTTCCTCATCCCCGAGCAGTCACAGGAATAACAGATCTTCTCAGAACGTCCAACTCTTGCCTTAATTTGGCATTCTCAACTTCTAAGAACGAGAAACCTTCATCGGTAACTTGCACTAAAGCAGTGGAAGATGACGCTGCAGATTCATATTGCGCCAGCTTTTTCTGCAAATTATTATTTTCTTGTTCCAGGATCTTGGCGATCTTCCTACAGGCCTCAACTTCACCTCTTAGAGTTCTCTCCCTAATATCGTATCCAGCGATAATCTTTTTATGGCCTGTTTCAGATGAAAGCTGTTGATATCTATTTTGATAGTCCTTGTGCAACAAAATAGTTGATTCATTGTGTTCATTTTGAAGATCCTCTATGGAACCATGAAGCTCTTCAATCAAGTCATAGTAGGCGACATTGTTGGTCATAGCTCGGTCAAGTAAACCCTTCAAATACCGATAAGCCTCAATTGCTTGCTCTGAAACATCATGGCCAAGGATGTCAGAAATTTCTGATACACTTAGCTCTGTGTGACCAGCTTTATAGTATTCGTGACATTGCTGCATCAGTTTTGTATCATGGGCGGATAGCAGTTCCATTCTAGCAACAAACTAATGAAGAGAAGACAACAATCAACAAAAACAAGTCATCAACAACAGAGAGGAACAAAGATGTATTTTATTAGATCATAAAAGGATTACATTGTTCGATTACAAGTAATGAAAGATAGAATTGATACCGAATAACTTCACACCTTTTCCTTGTCTCCCAAGACTTTCTCGGGAGGCTGGGACGAGGAGCTCGGTTGCTCGGTGGTAACAACGGCTTGATCGGCAGGAATCTTCTCGGGAGGAGGAGGCATGGAAGAAATGTCCTCGGTGACAGAGGGTTGAGAAGCAGAGACTGGATCACCCATAGCCATAGAAGATTCATCTGAGAGAGGTTCATCTTCTTCTTCTTCCACAATGGGTGGAGGGGGGCCAGGGAGGTGTAGTTGGAATAGCCCAGAATCTTCTTTGATCTTCAATTCCTGAAGGGCAGCTACCCAACCATCTCGTAAGTATTTCAACTTCCCATACTGGACTTGGGATGTCATTGCAGCAATCCCCTTGTCCCATCCTTTATCCCAGCCAGCGCTGAAGGATTTTTTAACTGCGAGCTTTCTTCTCAACTTCTCCGAGGAAAGCTTCGCATCCAATTCTTCTTTTTGGCTTTTGATATCTCGCAGGGCGAGCAACTCTTCTTCTGCTTTCCTCAGTTTATCCTCAAGCTCTCCAAAATTCTTGAGCTTGTCGTCGTATTTCTGATGCTCAACCTCCAAACTTTTCACCTTTTGCTCCAAACCCTTGGAGATTTCAGCCAACTTCACTTTCTTGGCTTCGACTATTGACAGTTTTTTCTCCCAAGCAGCCTTGTCCTCATTATACTATTGGTGAGATTCTTTCAAGGATTGGGTCAAACCCAACAGAGCATCCTCTACACCAGATGAGGAGCTAGAAGCTTTAATTGCCTCGTCCTTCTTCACGATATTATTAAGACAGTTCACCAGCTGAAAAATAAGAAAAACAATAAGTCAGTGCAAAAAGACAAGTATTTAGAGAAAGAAAGGAAATTCAGAATGTAAAAAATTTACCGAAGCAAGATGACGAGTGGCTAGGGACGTCAGCGTATCCCTAGGAATCTTTTCATCAATTCCCTGGACCTCGGGTATGATCCAAGTTTTCACCGAGCTCATTGCAGAGCTTGGAGGAATGATGGTTGGAACACCAGCACCACCAGCTGGAAAGTAGAGGCAGTTTCAGCCAAACTGACTGAGGATGATTTCCTCAATCTCTTTAATGGAACGTCAGCAGCTTCAACCAAGGAAGAACTCTTGGTCGGAGAGATAGAAATTATCTCAGCAGGAGCAACCTTTTTGCTCGGGGCCACTGGGGGCTTCTCGGTAGTTTTTGAAGGCACAACATCCACCTTCTTAGTCCCCTCTGGGACATCCATTTTTCTTTTCTTAGCCTCAACAGCAGAGGCAGTATCATCAAACAGAGCAGGAGGAGCTCTTTTCTTGCCCATTCTCTGACTTAAAGGAATATGAGAATCTGAAGAAGAGTCCTCTGGAGTTGAAGCTGGTTCAACAGGGTGAGCAGTATAAGAGGTTGTGTAACTCTTATACTGTAGCAGATATGAGGCAGACCTGATGTGTTCGTCTGCAACGTTCTTATGCAAACCCCAGATGAGTTTCAGATGCTTAATATTAACCTCTGATTCTTTTGGAGTTTTTCTTTTGCTATCAACTGCAAATAAATACATAATGAGATATCAGTCATACATTTTGTCAAACATGATAAAAGCATAATTTCATAAGTAAAATAAAATGAAAAATAAACCTATCCCATTGCCATATGGGGGGCATCTGGGACCGTTGTATACTCCATCTCCAACTAAAGGGGCATATTGCCAATTTTTAATAACCAACCCATGTTCAAAAATAATCTCTATTTGAATCAGGGAGGTTAACTACAAGAGCTCTATTCAGAAACCTAGTTTTTAAATAATAAATATTATCTAGAGTGGCCCACTTATAGCAGTACATAATTTCAGGGATCCCTATACGAGTCCCATGAGTTAGATTTAATTTGTACACCCCATTAATTATTCTCCATGAATTGGGGGCTATTCTTGCAGGGACAAGATCGAAATACTGACAAAACTCAAGACACAATGGGTTTGGTGGAAAAGAAAACCCACATTCAGCAACAAATAGACTGGGGAACCAATGTCCCTTAGCCAATCGAAAGTAATCCAAAGGCTCAGAAAGAACCTCTAGAGTTACCCACGAAGGGATGGAAAAATCAGAACGAAATTTCTCAACAGACTCCACAATATAAAACATACTGAATAAAAGAGAAGAAAGGAAGAAAATCTTACAGGAAGAAAGGAGGTATGTTGACAACGAACGAAAACAAGGATGAACGCACAAGAGAGAAGGAGAGAATAGAAAGCTTGAAGGCAAGAAATTGGGAAAAGAAGAAGACGGTATGGTTTGCCTTGGGAAGCGGCGAAAGAAATGATTACAAAAAAGAAACTATTAAACTTTCGGCGGCTAAAAGGACAAAAAGGGCACTAAGATCGAAGCGCTCTTAAAAGTTCGAAAAAAGGCGGATTCTTCGAATTTGGAAATAAATACAAATACGATGATCCTAAAACCCAGGAAGATCAATTCAATATGGCCAAATACCGAGAAAGAATGTTTCATACTCCTCAAAGTTCGAAATATAAAACATTGGGGGCTTCTGTTGATACCAAAATTAATATGCTGATGTGGATGAATCATACGAAGACACTTGTCAATCTACGTGGTGCAATAACGAGGAGGAAGTTCATTTCCCGACCAACCATGATTCTCTCCGAACAACGAGGATACACCGCACTAAGATCGAAGCGCTCTTAAAAGATCGAAAAAAGGCAGATTCTTCGAATTTTGAAATAAATACAAATACGATGCTCCTAAAACCCAGGAAGATCAATTCAATATGGCCAAATACCGAGAAAGAATGTTTCATACTCCTCAAAGTTCGAAATATAAAACATTGGGGGCTTCTGTTGATACCAAAATTAATATGCTGATGTGGATGAATCATACGAAGACACTTGTCAATCTACGTGGTGCAATAACGACGAGGAAGTTCATTTCCCGACCAACCATGATTCTCTCCGAACAACGAGGATACACCGAGGACCTTTAGCGCTCCGAGGTACTCTAACACTCCGAGGAACTCCTGAGCAACGAGCAACTATGGCGGTCCGAGCTGCACCTCGGTCGTATCATTAATTGCCAAACAATCAACAGTTCAAATATTCATTGAATGTTTATATTCTTGACGTACACGCTGCATTAAATGTATTACCCTTTCACATGTATATCATTTAATGTATCGAACCTTTCATAAACAGCCTATGGGCTATAAATACCTTGTATCATCCTCATTCAAAGGGAACCGGAATTTCTTGAGAGAACTTGTATTCAAGAATTCTGCAAACACTCAGCAATAACATAACAGTGGACGTAGGCTTTATTCCTAGCCGAACCACTTTAAAAATCTCTATCTTATTTATTTATCTGTGATTGAATAATTAGAGCAATCTAGTTTTTTACATCAACAATAACTATGGTAGAATTCCACGACTTTTTTAGACGAGCAAGAGTGATCAAATGTTCATAATATTTTCTCAGAATGGGAGTTTTGTATATGAATAAATCCGAGTATTTTTCATGTAGTGAGGTGCGGCCTCCTAATGATAGTGAGATAATGAAATGTATAACGTACAGGTGTGACCTATGCGAATGTTGTCGATTGGGAGCACAATGTGAAGTGTCTCTAAAGAGAATGAAAAACAATGTTACTGTGAAGAAAGGGCTATAGTGATTGAGCGCCGTAATGTGTAGTTAGTTTGTGTAAGGAAAATGATATCCAGAATTGTGCTACCTGATAGGCCTTATTTTCTGAATTTCGGGACGAAATTCAGTTATTAGGGGGGAAGTATGTAATACCCCGTATTTTTATAGCTTTTAAATTATGGGATTTATTTGTCATGTAGTGAGGTGCGACCTCCTAATGATAGTGAGATAATGAAATGTATAACGTACAGGCGTGACCTATGCGAATGTTGTCGATTGGGAGCACAATGTGAAGTGTCTCTAAAGAGAATGCAAAACAATGTTACTGTGGAGAAAGGGCTATAGTGATTGAGCGTCGTAATGTGTAGTTAGTTTGTGTACGGAAAAAGATATCCAGAATTGTGCTACCTGATAGGCCTTATTTTTCGAATTTCGGGACGAAATTCAGTTATTAGGGGGGAAGTATGTAATACCCCGTATTTTTATAGCTTTTAAATTATGGGATTTATTAAATTTAATTGAGATAAATTAATTTAATTTTAATCCGGAATGTTGCTTTAAATATTTACTAGCATGATGAGAGTTAGTAATTATTGGAAATTTGTTATCTGTTGAATATTACTGGATGAGTATAGAAATATATGAGATTTATTGTTATAATATTGTCACGTGTGAATAAAATGACAATTATGGAAATTTAAGTCGGGACGCGCCTGTGTCGTGTTGGGACTAAATGTTGATTAATAAGTGAATATTTTATAAGTTGTTCGTATGGTCGTTTTGAGTGCGCCAACATGTCCGTAAGGGTCGAGATAGTCAAAAAAGTGTACCCGGGGGTTTAGTTTAGGTCTCGGGGCGTTTTTAGGCCCAATTAGTACCCCGGGAGGGCGTTTTGGACATTTCGCAATTATGGGTAATTAAACCTACGAAAATTAAAAGGGTTATATAAGATATTTAGGTTGTCTTCTAGGGTTAGAACAACCAAAGTCAAATGACGGTCATTGGAGAGGAAGAGGAGAAGCTCTCCAAATAGTTCTAGGCCAAGAACACCTCTGATTGCACCGCCGTCACCACCAACGCGTAGATCGCGAGACAGGGAACGAAACCACACCAATTTCGGCAACAAACCAGATTTCTAAAAATTCAAGGCAAGTGTTTATCTTGCTTATTTCGTTGATGCATCTTTCATATTGGTTTAGGAATGATTAGGATGAATTGTATGGAAGAAAAACCCAATTTGAGATAGGAAATTGCATGTAGTGATGACTTAAATGATATTTTAGAAACCCTTTGTCATGTAAAGGATTAAGAGTTTGATTAAGAAAAGAGTTCTAATTAGATACAAACACTAAAAATTTTATTCCGGATGATCGGACCATTGTAATCACTTGAAATTTTAGTATGTTGTAGCGAACGGCGAGACAGGACGGCTGACAAAAATTCATCTTGATCGAACGGTCGGATTTCTAAAAATATTATTTTTACTAGAGAGTTTTATATTTTGAGGACTCTTAGAGAGTTTTATATTTTGAGGACTCTTCTAAATAATAAAAAAAATTCAATTAAAACTCCATTTTAATTTCGATTTCGAAACCATTTGAAATTCTCATCTTTGAAAATAAAATTCAAAATCCTTTAATGTAAGGCGAAATCTATATTTTTGGGATATCTTACATGAGGGACAATGAAAGTATATGTTAAAGAGAGAGATACACGTAAGAGAGTTACTTTGGGACAAATGTGTATACCGACTGAATTTTATACTTGGGAGGATAGAATCCGTGAGCGTGATGTGGTAAGTGGAAAAGTTCCTCAAATCAAAATAAGATGTGAATGGTTATACGTGATAACTAAATAATGAGAAATAAATACAAATGTCATAATTATTGGAATTGAGAATTTACCCATTATTGAAATGGTAATGTTAGTATAGTTATATGATTGTGTATGCATATACTATCTATGTGTGAAAATCATGCCCACGCTACTTGCTATCCCTGAGGTTTCTGCGCTGGGATAGTCTTATCTTGATGGGACCTTTATGGGGGATATTGACTTGTACCCTAGAAGATAGATATCCTTGGTACAGGCTATCGGAATGATAGTTCAGAAGGTCCTAAGAGATGCGGGTATGTGCTTTCCTCTTAGAGACTTGGAATATATGCTTCGCCTCATTTTGTTTGTGTATGGGTATCCTTGGTACAGGCTATCGCAGTGATAGTTCAGACGGTCCTGAGAGACTTGGAATCTATACTTTGTCTCAATATTGTTTGAGTATGTGTTGATACAGTTCGAGAGTGAATCCGAATCTGTATTCCCTTAGTACGAGTGATACGGGGATTGGATAGTAGAGTATGCCCGCACCATAGTTGTTATTTGGGGTGCTGTTGTGATATATATATATATTTTATGAGGAGTTAATATATATATGAAATTCTAAAATCTGGAACTGCCTACTGTTATGAGACATGTAGGACATGGTTGATGACTCAAATTGTAAATACTTGTTTTGAGAAAGTATAATATGACACTGGAAAACTTTATTGATTTATAAAGTTAAAAATGAGAACTTTGGTTGCTAATTGAAATATCCTTTTCGAAGAATTGAATCGTTAAATTTTGAATCTTACGAGTAAGCTAAGATAAGTTAAATCATTGGGAATATTGGTGCGTTAAATGATAAGACAAACCGTTGGGAAGGTTAGTGCGATAGGTGTGCACATTAGAAGAGAGGTGAGAATTCCTCAAGAGAGTGACGCACTAATATGTTGTTGCATTGGCCTATATGAATTTAAATACTTGCTAAACAAATTTTTAATCATATACACTATCGGGCTCTGACCCGTTTCTCTCTCTCTCTCTATCTCTATCTCTCTTTCTCTCTTGTATATATATGTATGTATTACAGGTGCCCAGCCACAGGGGCGTCTTGCTTAGGATCTCTTGGAAGGAACGCGCTGCAGCTTAGGTGGAAGTTGCAGGACTCTTGATTAGACGACTTCGTTCATTCGGATCCACTCTTAGTACTTTCATCTAGTTGGGCATGTGTAGCTCTTTCCATTATTCCGTTGTTATTGGACATTTGTATTTCAGTTATTTCCAGTATTGTTACTATGGGATTTATTCAGTTTGGATGTGTGACTTTAGATTTCGTATGTTGACATTCGATTGACGAATGTATTAAATAAATTGGATTATGTTGCAGAATTGAATGTGGTATGATTCTTACTTATTGAATGTTGTTAATAAAATAAATGATTTTTCTTTAAATAAAGTTTGAAAAGTATGTATGAACATGGTTTTGACACTTAGCTTAATTAATTAGGGTGTTAAATTGGAAAAAAAAATTCGACAGTGATGCTAAGAATGGACCAACTGTTCACCTTGATTTAATTTAATAAAGGAGTGATCGCCCGGTATTTAATTAGGCGGGGTGTCACAGTTCTTATATTCTAGTTTCTTGTTTTTGATTAGCTCTTTTAAGCAAGATTTCTACTTTTAATAGATGTTAAAACCTAAAAAACTAGTATCAGAGCATTTCAAGATCCATCAATATCTACTGCACAGTTCAAAGTGGATCGTTTTACTAGTCAAAATGATTTCAGCTTGTGGAGAATCAAGATGAAAGCGTTGCTGGTTCATCAGGATCTTGCAGATGCGATCTCAACAGAAGATATGGCAAAACACACCGATGCAAGCAAAGCATATGAATTGCAATCAAAAGCACACAGTACGATTATTCTGAGTCTTGGTGATGAAGTGTTGAGAGAGGTGCCTGAAGAAGAAACTAAAGTAGGGATGCGGAATAAATTGGAGAGTCTATATATGAAGAAATCTTTGGCAAATCGACTTTATCTGAAAAAGAAACGGTATACCTTACATATGGATGAAGGAAAGGAGATGAGAAAGCATGTGGATGATTTTAACAAGATCGTGTGGGATCTCAAGAACATTGATGTCAAGATCGATGATGAAGACCAAACAATTATACTGTTAAGCTCTCTTCCCTCTATTTATGAACATTTTGTTGATACGATTCTATATGGTAAAGTGACATTAACCATGGGAGAAGTCAAGTCTGCATTATATTCTAAAGAACTCCAAAAGAAAACTGATGCAAAAGAAACTGGAAAAAAATTGTGGAGAAGGTTTGTCCATTCGTGGAAAATCAAAAAAGAGAGAGAAAAAGGGTAGAGGAAGATCAAGATAAAAATCAAGGACTAGAAGAAAATGTTTTCATTGACATAAGGAGGGACATTTTATCAAGAACTTTCCTAATAAGAAGAAGAAGTCTGATGATAAGTAAAAAGATAGTGGAGATGCAGTTGTGGCCTCATATGGGTATGATAGTGCAGAAGTTCTCACACTCTCAGAAGGGAATCTAGAGAAAGAATGGATACTAGACTTAGGTTGTTCATTCCATATAACTCCAAACAAAAGATGGTTCGAAGACTATCAAGAAAAATATGGGGGAATGGTTCTTTTGGGAAACAACAAGGCATGCAAAGTTGCAGGTCTTGGAACAGTCAAATTCAAGATGCATGATGGCATTGAGAGATTGATTCAAGGGGTCAGGTATGTACCGTAACTTAAAAGAAACTTACTGTCTTTGGGAATGTTAGATCAGACTGGATGTAGTTTTAAAGAAAAGAATGGTATCTTAAAGGTGTTGAAGGGTGCTCTGGTAGTAAGGAAGAGCATTAGAAAGAATGAACGGTATTCTTTGGTTAGAAACACTGTAATACGATCTCCTTGTACCGTGTCTGATTTAAAAAGGACAAAACTAGACGTTGGCACCTCAGGCTTGGACATGTAAGTGAGAAGGGTCTTAATGAGTTAAGAAAGCAGGGTCTACTATGTGGGGATAATATAGATAAATTGTCTTTCTGTGAGAACCGTGTCTATGGAAAAGCAAAGAGAGTAAAATTCACAACTGGTATACATAGATCGAAGGGGACACTAGATTATGTTCACTCGGATCTATGGGGCCCAGCTAGAGTAAGCTCTCATGGATGAAGAAGGTATTTCTTATCAATAGTAGATGATTACTCAAAAACGATTTGCGTATACATTCTGAAAAATAAGGATAAAGCATTTGGTAAATTCAAATAGTGGAAGACTCTAATGGAAAATCAAACAGGAAAGAAAGTTAAAAGGCTAAGAACGGACAATGGTTTAAAGTTTTGCTCAGAAGAATTCAATCAATTATGTGTTGATCAGGGGATGGCAAGACACAAAATAGTGGTAAGAACTCCGTAACAAAATGGTTTGGCAAAGAGAATGAATAGGACAATTCTAAAAAGAGTAAGATGCATGCAATTGAATGTAGGTCTTCCAAAAATTTTCTGGGTAGAAGCAGTAGTGATAGCTTTCTATATAATTAATAGATTCCCCTCGTCAGCCATTGAGTTTAAGACACTTGAAGAAGTATGGAGTGGTTATCCACCAGATTACTCTAGACTTGGAGTCTTTGGATGAATAGCATATGCACATATCAGTCAAGGGAAGGTAGAACCAAGAGCCAAGAAATGTGTTTTCTTGGGCTATCCCGAAGGAGTAAAGGTCTATAAGTTGTGGTGAGTTGAACCAAGTTAGAGAAAATTCATCATCAGCAGAGATGTGATCTTCAATAAGAACCAGATGGCCAAGAACTCACAAGAAGCGTCAGATGGAAAGAATGAAGAAACTGGTAGCTTGCAAATTGAGATGGAGCCACACACAAAAGAACAACAGGATCACTTGAATGAAACTAGTGGAGATGTTGAATCTATTGAGGTAGAACAGTAAGTAGAGGATTATTTGTTAGCAAAAGACAGGGATAGAAGAACCATTAAACCACCAAGAAGGTTTGCCCATGAAGATTCGATCTCATTTTCCTTGATGGTAGTAGAAGATATTGAAGAAAATTTACTAATATCCTATCAAGAAAAAATGCACGTAAAGACAGAAAACATTGGCTTAAAGCTATGCAAGAACAAATGACATCATTAGAGAAGAACAACACATGGGTCTTAGTCGCTAAACCGAAGAATCATAGAGTTATGGGTTGCAAGTGCATCTTCAAAAGAAAGGAAGGAATTCCTAGAGTTAAGAAAGGAATATTCAAGGCTAGACTAGTAGCTTAAGGGATTCACTCAGAAGGATGGTGTAGTTTTCAATGAAGTTTTCTCACCAGTGGTCAAGCACAGTTCAGTCAGAGTTCTATTGGCTCTAGTAACTCAAAATGATTTGGAACTAGAACAAATGGACGTAAAAACGGCCTTTTTGCATGGAGAATTGGAGGATAAGATCTACATGAAGCAACCTAAGGGTTTTATAAAGAATGTTGGAGGTGATGAAGTTTGTTGGTTAAAGAAATCTCTTTATGGTTTGAAACAGTCACCTAGGAAAGGTATAAACATTTTGTTGATCTTATGATCAAACACGAATTCTCTAGAAGTAACAATGACAGTTGTGTCTACTATAAAAGGGTGGCAGGTTCATGGATGATATATCTTTTATTGTATGCAGACGATATGCTTATAGCATGTAAATGCAAACAAGAGATTGACAAACTAAAATATCTACTTAGGTCTGAGTTTGAAATGAAAGATCTAGGTCTTGCTAAGAAAATTCTTAGGATGTAGATAATGAGAAAAAGTCCCAGAAAAAGGGCTATTTCTATCACAGAAAAATTATCTGATTAAAGTGTTGGATAGGTTTAGTATGCTAGGTGCTAAATTAGTAACTACACCCTTAGCACAACATTTCAAATTGACTGCAGAATAATCTCCCAAAACAGAGGAAGTAAAGGAATAAATGAGCAGAGTTCCTTTTGCAAATGTGGTTGGTAGCATCATGTACGCAATGGTGTGTACCAGGCCTGATTTGGGATATGCTGTAAGTATGGTTAGCAAATTTATGGCTAATCTCGTAAAGACTCATTGGCAAGATTTAAAGTGGATCACAAGGTACTTGAAGGGTGCTTTGGATGACGGATTGCAATTTAAAAGAAAAGGTGATAAGGGAGAGGTAGTGATAGGTTATGTAGATTCAGATTTTGCAGGCAACCTGGACACTATAAAGTCTTTGACTGGTTACATATTCACAGTGTTTAGGAGTCCAGTTAGTTGGAAATCGAGGCTGCAATCAGTGGTGGCATTGTCAACAACTGAAGCTGAGTATAACATTGTGATAGAAGCTATTAAGGAAGCTTTGTGGTTACAGGGACTGTTGAAGCAGCTTGGGTATGACCAAGAGAAGGTGAAGTTGCACTGTGATAATTAAAGTGTAATTCATTTGTTCAAGAATCAAGTATTTCATGAGAGAACCAAACACGTAGATGTGAAATTACATTTTGTTAGAGATGTAATATCGAGTGGAGATATAGAAGTTATGAAGATAGCTATTGAGAGGAATCCTGCAGATATATTGATAAAGGTGATTCCTGGAACCAAGTTCAAGTTCTGCTTGGACCTGGTTAATGTAGTTAACTTTGATAGTTGAGTCCTTAGGGGCAGGTGGAGTTTAAGATGGGTAGTATAATTACATATCAAGGTAGAGATTTGTTAAATGTGGGTAGTTATGAGTGATATGCAATTATTTAACTCCTGAGTTGGCATCCAGATCAAAGAATCAAATGAGTAGTTTTTGATCTGTCAAGTTTGTTAAGTAGTTGTAGGGTTTGTTTGTAACTAACTAGAGAGAGAATAAAAATCGTATGTGAACAATTTTTATTCTGAGATATTTAGTTTCCTATATATAGATATATAATGGAGAGATGTAAAGAAATCTTTGGTCTGTAATTTCTGACTTGTACTCAAACGCCTTGATACTAAATTTCTTCTCTTTGAACTCAACAAAATCCAGTTGTATCTGTGTTCTTATATTCTGGTTTCTTGTTTAAGTTTTAATTAGATCTTTTAAACAAGATTTCTACTTTTAATAGATGTTAAAACCTAACAATCACTAATAAAATCAAGATTTTTTTTATACAATTTGGTTCCGAAAGAAATAAACTTAATGAAAACAAACTGAGACATATAGGACAAAATTTATATACTTTCAGATTAGGACTGTATTTGTGATTTTGGCAAAGTATATGGACCGCGTTCAAAGCTACTTTTTATCACAGAACCATATCCAAAAGTTTCATTTCAACCAAAAAACTAAGTGGGGGGTTTGTCTCTAATATTCTAATCACAGTTATATTTACATAAAAATAGCTTTACAAGATTTTCTATTATTCATATGAAGTTGGGCAATAATCAATAATTCATATAAACTGAAAATAATGAATCACAACAAGAGCTATACATGTAAAAGATAAGATAACGTATCACTGTACTAAATAGAACAACAATGATGGTACAAGTGATCAATATCGATGATGATCCTCCAGATGTTGAAATCTAAAATAGTAAATTGCACTCTACACTTTATATCCAAGTCATTTGTATTCTTAATGAAGCTTAGTTAAGGGGAAGTGCAAAATATCCCTTCAACCTATGAAATTTTTACGAGAACTCTCATAAACAATTTTAAATCATCCCCACACCCCTTAAATAAATTGGCATTATGTTGCAAAGACCCCCTCCTATGGACTTTTTAGACACAAGGGGGGAGGGGTGTTTGTAACAATCTGCATGGTCCTGACCTTTTTGCATTAAAGATCGCCGCTGAGGGTTAGGGTGGGGTGGGGGTCTGGCTATTTGTGCACATAAATTACTTGATTGTAAGACAAGGTAATAGTAACTGAACCTCTCATTAGACCTGACCACCATATGATAAACTAATATGTAGAGAGTTAGCAAAGTTAGAAAAAAGATAAAATTGACTACACTAATGAACAGAGGTGACAACAACTATCAACGGTTTACGAAACTCAATTTTATCATTGTCCCTTCTTATGCAATTTGAAAGATTTGTAAGAGGTTACACAGACGCTGCCCTCCCAATCAACACTAATCCAAAAAAAGTTTAACTAACATCTATTGAAGTTCCTGCACTGAATCAAGGAGTGCGAAACAAATTAGATAACATATGGTGTTTTGATGTCAATTTCAGACAAAATGCAACTAGGAAAATAGTCTTAATTACTTTCATCTTTGTTTCTGAGTAACAAAATTTTGTTGTTTATAGCCACTAAGAGTGGACAAAAGCTCTAGGCCTGCCCAGCACAAAAGGTGCACCTAGTAAAATAAGGGTCATTTAGCTTTTGTCTACAAAAGTTTAGGCCGGAATTGATTTCAGCCTCCAAAATATTCAATTATTGAACTTTCCCCCCATTTTTTACTGGTTCGTCATTTAACTGTTATAGATTATAGTAATTGCTAAAAATAACTCTAGGCAATGACTAATTATATATAAAATAGTGCGGATAAAGGATGATTATGTAAAACACTTATTGGGGATGCAATTAGTGTTCAACCTTCAAGGCAGTGACGGAGAGTACCTTGGATATTCAATTAACTCATTTGAGTTAAGCGGTTGGTTAAGGTTCAACATTTGAGTTACGCACTCTGTCGCATGGGTAAGAACTAATATCAAGTTGACAATATGAACCTGAATAATATAATGTATAAGTAAACATAAAATCGGCTAAGTGTATATAATGTTGGAAATAAGCTTTCAAAGACACTCACACAACTATCTTGTATTTAGCACTCAAATATTATTGCAAAGAAGAAAACACTCTTACAACTTAACTTCACTCTATTACAACTAATAAGCTTTGCTTATTATCTTCCTTGTTATTTGATGATTTTAAGAACTCAGGGATGATGGGTATTTATACTTGAAGAAAATCAATTGCTACCACACAATGTGGTTCAAACTAAATTAATACAATTATTCATAAGCCACACAATTTGCTTCCACTTATTCATCCCTTATGAATCACTAAGAATAAATAAACACACCTTACCTAACTTAGGATGATTCTAGGAAATCGGTTGATAAATATAAAAACAAGTTTATATTTCAACACTCCCTCTTGAACTTGTTTTGTTATGCCACGAGAATTTCTTAATCGAATAAAGTCCTCATACTTCAGTGGCTTGGTAAGGATATCAAAAATTTGGCTCGAGAATTTACGTACCTTAGTTTCACATCCAGCTGATGAATCTTCCACCTATTTTGAGCTGCTAAGGAGATAATTAATCTCACAATTTCTAAGCAGGCAAAGGAGCAAATACCTCATAGTAGTCAATTCCATCTCTTTGACTATATCCTTTAACAACTAGCCTCGCCTTGTGTCTTTCTATTTCTCCCATAACATTCCTCTTCATTTTGTACACCCATTTGACACCGATAGCCTTCTGACCTTTTGAAAGTGAAGCGAGTTCCCAAGTGTCATTCTTCTCAATGGCCCTGATCTCTTCGTTCATCGCGTCTCTCCACTTCTTATCTTGTGCAGCTTCTTGGAAGTTCATCGGTTCACAATTAGCAAAGAGGCAGAAGAGTGTAAGATTATCATGTCTTTCGGTTACCTTATAGATATCTCGTAGACTTCTTGTGCGGGGAATAACTCTTTCATTGAAACTTTCACTTGACAATGGTGATGAGTCTCAAGTAAACATACTTTTCATAGTTGGCAAGGTGATTAATGCAAGGTAAGCCTCTCACCATTTCCTTCTTGGATAGTAGCTCCAATCCTCCAAAGTTGAGATGCCCAAATCGAAGATGCCATAGCCACGATGCATCTTTGTAACACACCTTTAGACACTTTGCAACATCGTTTTGAATATTCAAAGGGAACAGTCTATTCCTTGACATTTGTACCTTGGCAATTAAATCTCCTTTGTCATCTCTTATAAAAAAGACTACAATTTTTCATATGGATATCATATCCTCTTTCTAAGAGTTTACCCAAACTCAAGATGTTGCTTTTCATATTAGGCACATTGTAGACATTTGAAATTAATTGGTGACTACCATCTTTTGCACGAATAAGGATGTTACCTTTTCCTTTCACCGATATTGTGGAATCATCTCCAAATGAGACATTTTCGCTTACTGACTCGTCTAACTCCACTAACATGTCTTTCCTTCCACACATGTTATTACTTGCACCGTTGTCAAGAAACCAAGAATTTTCTTGGCTACCATCAGTCTCCTTCCGTGCTAGAAGAAGAATATTTTCTTTCTCATTTGTCTTCTCCTCCGTATAATTGGCCTTCTCCTCAACTCTATCATTGGGTGCTCTGTATTCTAAAGCATAATGCCCAAACTTCTGAAAATTATAACATCGAACTTGAGATTTGTCATACCTCGAGTTCGGATTGCCTCTTCCACGACCTCATGTTGAGCTTTCCCCTCTCTTTTAGTTGTTATTGGAATTGCAGTTGTTAGAATTCCAACCTTTTCCACGTCCGTAACCTCGTCCTCGGCCACGACCTTTTCCACGTTGGCTTCTATCATTGTTAAAACTTTCTTCTTTCTTTGTTGGATAGAGTTTCTTCTTAAGAAGTTGTTCCATAATCTCTTGCTTCTTCTTCTGTTCGTATGCTTGTAATGACCTCATTAGTATTCTAAAGCATAATGCCCAAACTTCTGAAAATTATAACATCGAACTTGAGATTTGTCATACCTCGAGTTCGAATTGCCTCTTCCACGACCTCATGTTGAGCTTTCCCCTCTCTTTTAGTTGTTATTGGAATTGCAGTTGTTAGAATTCCAACCTTTTCCACGTCTGTAACCTCGTCCTCGGCCACGACCTCTTCCACGTTGGCTTCTATCATTGTTAAAACTTTCTTCTTTCTTTGTCGGATAGAGTTTCGTCTTAAGAAGTTGTTCCATAATCTCTTGCTTCTTCTTCTTCTTCTTCTTCTGTTCGTATGCTTCTTCTTCTGTTCGTATGCTTGTAATGACCTCATTAGTTATTCCATTGTCAACTCATTCAATTCTTTAGTTTTTTCGATCGTCGTAACGATGTACTTGAATTTTGGATCTAGCGAGCAGAGTATCTTCTCCATGATCATCACATCTTCTAACTTTTCGCCATTTCTTTAAAACAGCTAAGACTCTTAAAAAATAGTCAGAGATAGACTCAGACACTTTCATATGTAGAGATTCGAAGTCACCTCTTAAAGTTTGAAGATGAACTTTCTTCACTTGTTCGGCTCCTTTGTAAGAGGTTTGCAGTTTCTCCCACGCTTTCTTAGAGGAGATTGCACTTGAAATCTTCTCAAAACCATCATCATCTAATGCTTGATAGATGAAATAAAGAGCTTTCTTATCTCTCTTTCTTGAGTCTTTCAAACTCTCCTTTTGAGTTTGGTTTAAGACAACTTCATTTTCTGACTCAGTACAACCTCTCTCCACGACTTCCAAAACATCGTGTGCACCCAAAAGTGCCTCCATCTTAATAATCCAATTATCATAGTTGTTTTTGTTGAGTATCGGGACTTGAAAGGATGCCATACCACCATTTTACATAATTCTAGTGAGAATTTGGAAATTTTGATTACGCGTATGGAACCGAAACTCCCAAAAACCTTAGGAATAACATGGGTAAAAAAAAACTTGTCAAAGTCAATGGTCAATAGTCAAAGTCAATGGTCAATCTTTGGTCAATTGTCAACAACTTGGTCAACGCTCAACAACTCGGTCAAGCAGCTCAAACAGTGCAATCGACAGGCTTCACGGCTCGGTAACTCGGCTCCAACTCGGATGATTTGGCTAACTCGGTGAGTTAACTCACTTTTTGATACCAATGTTTTGGTGACATGTGGCGACACGTTAGACCTTCGATCGGGATGAATCTGGTGGCATTGGATTCGTCTCGTCGAGAGCTTCGATTTGATATGCTATAGCGTATACTTTGAAATAAATTTCCAATCACTCTGATACTACTTTGTCGGAAATAAGCTTTCAAAGACACTCACACAACTATCTTGTATTTATCACTTTAATATTATTACAAAGAAGAAAACACTCTTACAAATTAACTTCACTCTATTGCAACTAATAAGCTTTGCTTATTATCTTCCTTGTTATTTTATGATTCTAAGAACTCAAGGATGATGGGCATTTATACTTGAAGAAAATCGATTGCTACCACACAATGTGGTTCAAACTAAATTAATACAATTATTCATAAGCCACACAATTTGCTTCCATTTATTCAAAAATTATGAATCACTAAGAATAAATAAATACACCTTACCTAACTTAGGATGCTTCTACGAAATTGGTTGATAAATATAAAAACAAATTTATATTTTAGCATATAGTTACGTTTGTGTTTTTTACGAAGGGTGAGGACTATTATCACTTGAAAACTCTTTCTTGGTCCCTAATGAGAATCACAAAGCTGAAATTTGGAGGTTTTGTGTCCTATATACTGATGAGAAATTAGAGATCATATTTTTTGTTTCGCCAATATACTTCAGAGACTTACAGATGTATGAATGAATGAATGAATGAATGTAAATGTTGGGTAGGTGAAGTGTAGATGTATTTTTTTAACAAATATACAAATTGCAGATTTAAATAATATGTTATTAAAATACCCCAATAACTCCAATCCAATTAAAAAAAATGTCCAAGGTAGAAATCCTCCACCACAACTTGCAAATCCCTAAAAATGAATAAATTATAAACTAACTATATTTACCTAAGTAATTAAATCATATAAAGAAGGAACATGTACATGTGAGTGCACATACATTAAGATTGAAACATTAGAAACTATAAGCTAGGAATTCATATTAACTTCCACTTGTGTTGTTCAAAAACTATAAATCTTAAAGCACCGGATACAATAATTATTAATCTAATTCTCATGAGTGCGTATATATATATATATATGTGTGTGTGTGTGTGTGTGTGTGTGTGTGTGAAAATGTAATGTTATTTTTGTAATTTGACAAAATCATAGTCTCTACAATAAGAGTAAAATTACACTCAACCAAATCACATGAAACTAACCAAACAACATTATGTGGGAAGCAACTAAATTAAAATGTTTTGTTGGGAATTTTGTCAAACATGTCTTATGTAAAATCAACTAAATTGATTAAGATTTTTTTTAAATGATGGGGTGGGCACTCGAAGTAGTAAGGTTTAGCTGAGAAAATATGAACTTGATGCATCATAGAGTAGACTCTCTCAACTGTCTCATGCCTTTATAGACATTGCTTAAAAGATAAAAAGTCCGCCTTAAAATTTATACATCTATATTATACCTCTAATACGATAGTATTAGATGTATTAATAGTAATTAATGCATCTTTTATTTGTATGTATACTAATTATCTACTATTTATTTTATAACTATAAAACGAAATAATATCGTTAAGTCTCCTCAACCTATAGTGTGTCCAACCTAGGGGTGGAAGCGGTACGGTTTTTTACCGTACCGTACCGTTTTGGTAAAAAAAAAATGGTTTTGGTTTCATATTTTGAAATACCAAAAACCGAAATTATCGAAACCAAAAATACCGCAAAAAGTTTGGTTGGTTTTGGTTTTTAGATATAAAAAACCGATTTACCAAATTACCGTACCGCTTTACCATACCGCTTTACCGTACCGCATTACCGTACCGATGTACCATACCGAAATTACCGAATTTACCGTACCAACATACCATACCAAACTTACCAAATGTTACTATACCAATTACCAAATAATTTTGTATTAAAAAAATATATATTCTAAATTATCAAGACCCTCCATTTAAAGTAAACCCATCTCATCCATCCATTCTTCTTCATATAAAATACAAACCCTAATTGTTTCTCATTCACTTTCCTAACAAACGGCTGAGCAAACAAGAAAAGAAAAAGAAAAGGTACTAACTCCTCCCATCTCAGATCTCCCCCTCCCCCTCCCCCTCCCCCTCCGATCTCCCACACAACCACGCACACACACAGCCACACACAGGCACATAGCCACGCACGGCCACACACACACACATGCACACAGTGGACAAGGCACACAACCACACACACACACGCACACACACACAGGCACACAGCCACACACACACACATGCACGACCACGCACGATTTCCTTCTTAAAAGCAGTCTCTAGAATCTGATCAATCAATTTATATATATATATATAAGAACTGAAACCCTTGTACATGTATGTATAGATAAAAGTAAAAAAAGAGGAACAATCACAGAGACATTGACGGGTGTTCTATTCGAGCTGTTATTTGAAAAGGGACACAACCACACACACACAGGACACACGCCACACACACACAGAAATCTCTAATACGATGTATTAGCTGGGTTTTTTTTGATGTTTTTTTTGGCTATTTCTTAATGTGTATTAGCTGGGTTTTTTTTGTTGTTGCTTGATGTGCTATTATTCGTTTTTTTTATGTATAAGATGTTAACAGCAATTTTTTTATTTTTGTATAAGCTATTTTTTTAATGTGTATAAGCTGGATTTTTTTTTTTTTGCTATTAACCATCAATGTGTTGTAGCTTTTGTAGGGTTAATAGTTATTGTTACAAATTTATTTATACAGTTTGAATTTATTGTTTTTTTTTATTTGTAGGTTTTAATCAACAATGGTTTTGAAAGGCAATATTTGTGGGCTCATAGCAATCTCGGAGGTGTTGGGAAAGAGAGAATGGACCAAAAAAAATTGGGAGTACGATAACAATGAATATTTTGAGCATTATGCAAAGATTGAGAGAAATGGGCAAATTGAGTGCATATATTGTAAACAACGTTTTCCTGAGATTGAGTCGTCAAATAAACTTTGGGCTCATTTGATAGATTGCGTAGAATGGAATCATGTTGATCGTGTTAGGACTAACAAAAAAAACATGCTATACACCAACTCGACAAGTGGTCTGTGAAAGACCTTTACCCTCAGAAATAGATAAAATATGATAAGTTACTGAAAATGTGGACAATGGGGCTTAATAACACGGATTAGAGTAACAAGTGGGATTTTTTTTTTGAGAGAGTTTAGAAATAGTATTTTTTTTGTTATGATATTGTTGGATTAAATAGTATCATTATACCAATGGGGTTAATACTTCCAAATGTTTCTACTCTCTAGCCTTATAACTTGTATTGTAGTACATGACATGTTATGTCGTTTTGTATGTATTAAAGTATTACGTATTAACTTATTGTTCGTGTTATCCCTCAATAATTATTTGTTTTATATTTTGTATTTGTTAGATGTCAGCGATGGATGAAACAAATAATGATGTTGTTGAAATAAGCAAGGGCAGCACTGAAGTGAGTCAAAAACGAACGAAGGGAGGTACTAAAACTATCACAAACCAAGGTAGTTCTCTCATTTGGACTCATATGAATAGACATATGGTTGATGGTAAATATGTGGGTACTTTTGATTGTGTACATTGTGGTGCAAAATTCAATGCTCCTTCTGTTAACAGAACTACTTTATTGTGGAATCATCTTAAAAGGAGATGTAAAAAATATTCGCAATCCGAAATAACCGATAAACAAACAATTTTATCGTTGGAAGGAACTGAAAAAATTAATTGGAAGTTTGATCAAGATATAGCTCGCAAGACTCTTGCGAAAATGATTTTCTTTGTGAACTTCCATTTAGTTTTGTTGAAAAAGAAGGTTTTCGGTTGTTTGTAAAAGAGTTAAACCCTAGGTTTCATGTAGTTTCCCGACCCACTATCACCAAAGATTGTTGGCAAATTTATCTTGAAGAACGTGCAAAATTGAAGCATTACTTTATGACATCCTCTACACGTGTCTCCATCACCACTGATTTGTGGACATCTATTCAAAATTTGGGGTATATGTGTCTTAGGACTCATTATGTGGATAATAATTGGAAGTTACAAAAGAAAATCATTAATTTTTGTGTACTTCCACACCCACATAAAGGTGAGGCCATTTCTAAAGCTGTGGAGTCATGTTTGCTAGGGTGGGGTTTAGAAAAGTTAACAACAATCACCCTTGATAAAGCAAAAAATAATGATAGGTGTGTTGATGACTTGAGAAAAAGATTTAACAACAGAAATGGGTTGTTGTTGGGTGTGGAATTTTTTCATGTGAGATGTTTTGCACATATTATCAATCTTGTTGTGAGGGATGGGATTCTTGAGATTAATGAGATAGTGAAACGACTTCGTAGGAGTGTGAAATATGTGAGAAGTTCTCCATCAAGGTTGCAAACATTTAAGTTGTGTGCCTCGGAAGAAAGGATAAGATCAACAAAGTGTGTATACCTAGATGTGAAAACGAGGTGGAATTCTACCTACCTTATGATAGGTGCGGCAATGCAATATCAAAAGGCGTTCAAACGTCTTGAGGATAAGGATGATATGTACAAAGTGGAAGTTAGTAGCAAAGGGGGTGGCGTCATGTGTGAGAGTGATTGGATGACATTAAAAGCTTTGCACACGTTTTTGGAAGAATTATACCTTCTAACAAAACGTATATCTGGTTCTCATTATATTACTTCAAATTCTTACTTTGATGAAGTAACTTCCACTAAAGACTTACTCTCGGAGTATTTAGAGAGTGATGATCCTTTTTTCCGTGATATGGCTATCAAAATGAATACCAAATTTGACAAGTACTGTGATGTTACTTATTTAAATTTAATTTTGGTTATTGCTATTGTCTTGGACCCTCGCCATAAATTGCAATATGTGGAGTATTGGTATAATGAATATTTTTCCAAGGATCACACACTTTCTGAAGTAGAAAGAAAGTGTAAAGTGTTTGATTTTATTGAAAAATTGAAAAGTTTGATGTCACAAATCTATTATCACTACAAGTTAGAAAATGAGTCTTGTGGGGATAGTGATTCAAGTAAGGTTCGTCATTATGTTGGTGATATTTCGGGCAATTCTGTTGAAAATGTGGACAAACGTGCTTTGAAGAAGAAGGGATTTTCAAACTATTTGAAGAGGAAGGAAAATGTTGAATTGATGAATGATTTGGATCGATACTTACATGATGGTATAGAAACTCTTGATGATCAAAATTTTGATGTTTTGACTTGGTGGCAAGGAAAGATTCCAACATACCGTGCATTTGCATTGATGGCACGTGATATCTTGGCCATTCCCATGACATCAGTTGCTTTCGAGTGTGCTTTTAGTACAAGCAAAAGAGTCCTTGATCCATTTCGTAGTTCTTTGACACCAAAATCTGTGGAGTGTTTAGTATGCACTCAAGATTGGATTAGAAGCTCCCCAACCATCGAAATTGAAGATTCACTTGAGGCACTTGAGAGTATTGAACTTGTATGTATTTTACATTCATAATCTCTAATTGTACTTATTTCGGTATCTTATTTATATATATTTATTGATATTTATATGCATTTTTATTGTTGTTCACTTGTAGGTGTAATGGATGAGTTCAATGCATTGAACATTATATCGGTTTGAGCGGCATTCAGCTTTTGAAACATCAGGTATATTGCATTATCTATCTAAGAAGGCTGTTTTTAGGCCATTTAGGACTGTTTTTTAAGCCATTTGTTGCCGTTTTTAGGCCATTTTTTGCTGTTTTTAAGCCAATTGGGGGCTATTTTTTAGCCATTTGGGGACTGTTTTTTAGGTTGTATTTAAGCCATTTGGGGGGCTGTTTTTAGGTTATTTTTAAGCTATTTGGGGGTATTTTTATGCTATTTTTAGGCTGTGTTTAAGCCATTTAGGTGCTGTTTTTAGGCTGTTTTTAAGCCAATTGGGAGCTATTTTTAGGTTGTTTTTAAGCCATTTGGGGGGCTGTTTTTTTTAGCTATTTGGGGGTATTTTTATCCTATTTTTTGGCATTTTTAAGCCATTCAAGGGCTGTTTTTTAGGCTGTTTTTAGACTGTTTTTAAGCCATTTGGGGACTGTTTTTAAGCTATTTTTAAGCCATTTAGTGGGCTGTTTTTAGGCTGTTTTTTATAGCTATTTTGGGGTATTTTTATGCTATTTTTAGGCAATTTTTTTAGTCATTTAGGGTCTATTTTTAAACTGTTTTTAAGCCATTTAGGGGACTGTTTTTAGGCTGTTTTTTTTAGCTATTTGGGAGTATTTTTATGCCTTTTTAGACTGTTTTTAAGCCATTTAGGAGCTGTTTTTAGGCTGTTTTTAAGCCATTTGGGGCTATTTTTTAGGCTATTTTTAAGCCATTTATGGGTGTTTTTAGGCTTTTTTTTAGCCATTTGGGGACTATTTTTTAGGCTGTTTTTTAGCCATTTGGGGGCTGCTTTTCATGCTGTTTTTAAGGCATTTTCATGCTGTTTCAAGTCATTTTTAGGCCATTTATAGGATGTTGTATTGAGATATTACTTTTGTATTGATTTATAGGTGGAAAAATTGGAGGCAAAAGAGAAGAAAGAAGAGAAAGAATTGATAAAACCATTGAGTGTTGCATGTTACTTTTGGTTTATTTCAACATTGCAAGAAACTATTTCGGATGAATGTAAATCTTAATATGGAGTTTTATGTTTATGGATTTAGAATGGACATAATTAATTATGACTTTTACTTTATGCTTCATATACTCATGTTATTTTTCACTGCAAATTATATTTGATTCAAGTTTTAACGAATGAATTTAACCGAATTGAGTTTAAAATGCTGTACCGAAACTTATCGGAATGAAACTAGCTTGTAATTTTGTTATTTACTGGAATGAAACCAAAAAGAAATCGAAATTACTGAAACCAATATAAAAACGAAATTATCGAAAATACCGTAATACCGGACGGTTTGGTTTTGGTTTCTATTTTGATGTACCGGTCGATAAATTCGGTACAAACGGTTTTACCATTCAAATTACGGTTTTGGTATTGGTAAGGAATCGTTACCGACCAAACCGTACCGCTTCCACCCCTAGTCCAACCATTCTTCCGCCTTTTCCCATTTCTCCCTCTTTCTCCTGCCTTTTCATTATCTCCTTCGTATTCTTCGTTTCTTTATTAACCTCTTTTCACATAACTTTGGTGGCCTTCATATAAAGAAAATTGTAAAAATAAACAAATCATTGTTCTCTCTCTTTCCATTTACCCTAAACCAAGAAAAGGGACGCCCATTTTCTTCTTCATAAGGCGCTCTATTATAGAGTGATAAATAGTGATCCATTTCTTCATTTGTTATTTAATTCTTCTTCTTATATCATTTTCATTATTTGTTAAATAAATATGTTTTTTTTTCAACTTAGACTACCCAATGCACACAGTAAAAAAAATATTTAGTTTTGATTGTTCACAAGCTTTATATATAAAGAGACTTTCAGTAACAAGCAATTTGAGGTCTTGCAATAGCACCCAATTATGATTATGTAGTATCAAGCCTTTTTTGTGCATAAGAAAATAACATCATTTTATATAATGATGTTGATTGTGAAGTTATAGAGGAGTTTAGTGCCACATAAATCATAACCAGTAGTTAAAACTAGAGCTTTGATGGTGGGTTTCAATTGCAAAGTGATGAGTGTTCGACTGTGATGATTAAAAAGGAATTGTGGCTACCAATAAAGCAATTACAGTTTTGTCTCTCTCTCTCTCTCTCTCTGGTGAGTCTTCCAAATCACTTTATCGGAATAAACTACCAACTCTTTGACGTTTACTATTCAATCGGGTCTATATCTCAAGAAGAGTTCAAAAGGTCCATCTTGAGTTTGAGGATCTCTAAGAAACCAAGGGTGAAAACGACCTTACCCGATAACATTTTGGCAGAGCATCATCATCTTTGCAGAGCATTTTTTTACTTTGGTGGGTCTATACTAGGGGTGGCCGTGGGCTGGGCAGGTCCGGTCGGGCTTGGGCCGGGCTTATAAAATTAAGTGTTATTCCAAGCCCGCTCGGGCCCAGATTGGGCCTTATTATGTAATACCAAGCCCGCCCAAATTTGAAAGCTCTTTACCCAGGCCCGCCCGATCGGTCCTTATTATGTTAATTAAAAGATTTTTTTTTAAATTAAAATAACTATTTCTTTATTTAAAGACCAATTTTTTTAATTAAAAATCTGTTTTAAACTCCATATATTACAAAGTCCATATATAAAGTTTCCCACTCTACATGAAAAGACTTGGTATACGTTTTTATATAAATAAAAGTCCCCCCCCCCCCACACACAGATATATATATATATATATATATATATATATATATATAGATTTTTCGGGCCTCATCGGGCTTAAGAACTCATGCCCAAGCCCGCCCGAAAAAGAATCTGGCCTATAAAATTTTGCCAAGACCGCTTTGTGGGCCTATTCACCTTACCCAAGCCCTATTTTTTTATTGGGCGGGCTTGCTGGGCCTAGGGCCTATGGCCACCCCTAGTCTATACCCGTATGTGTAGTTAAGAGCATTGACTTGTAAAAGTAAAGTTCCACTTTATAATTTTTTTAAAGTTTTTCTTTATTTTCTTTTCAATTGATTTTAGTTTTTTATGTGCTCAATTTTGCTCATTGGTGTAGTCCTTTTTCATTTTATGAAGTAAATGAGGTTTTAGTTCAATTCTTCTAAAGTTAAGAATTGAGATGGATGTTTTTATAAGAATTGGGATAGGGGTTTTAGTGTTTTTACTTCTCTGCTCAGTTTTTCTTAAATTGAGATGGTTGTTTTATAAGAATTTTTCTTTTGAAAAAATTAAGCTAAGGTTGGTCTGCGAGTTTTATGTTGTAGTAGAAACTTAAGCTATCATAATACAACGTTTTCCAATCTAACATACTCACCGAGGATAATAATAAGAAAAAATGAGTTTTATAACGTTATTTCTTTATATGTAGTATTTTTTTACTGTTGAAGACTTCTTAAAGTGATTGTTGATGTAACAAATTATATTATATCTAATTAGTCAATCACAAATAAAATAAATGAGACAAAAGATTTTTAAAGTGGTTCATCCTTATAAGAATGGCCTACGTCCACTATTTTTGTATTGCTGACTATTTGCCTGGAATTCTGGATAAGGGGTTTACCCTGAGATTCAGAGTCCTCTTCTAATGAGGAGGTTACAATGTATTTATAGCCTTGAGGCTGTACATGTGAAAGGACAATGCGCTGTTATCTAGTAGACATATATGTATCTATACAATAATAATGAGCATTTAATGCGCAGTCGCCTCTTTGATTATCCTGATTTGAGTGCTCTGTACGCTAAGATGCTTGGCACGCTTGAGCTGCTCGGACTGCCTTTGTAGCTCGGAATGCTTGAGTTGCTCGGGGCCCATGAGTTGCTCGGGGCGTATGAGTTGATCGATACGTTTGAGCCGTTCGGAATGTATGAGCTGCTCGTAGCGCTTGAGTAGCTCGGTGGCAATGAGTTGATCAGTAGAAGTATTTGTAATTGCCACGTTAGTTGACACGTGTCTTCAAGTGATGGGTTCATGTCAGAAGATTAAATTTGGTATCAACAGAAGCCCGTAGTGTTTCATAGTTTGATGTTGAAGAAAAGTATGGAACATTCTGCTTGAAAACTGCATAGATTATTTGTTTGTATGGTTTTAGGAAAACATTCATTGTATATAACTCCTTTTTGAGTGCACAGTATCAGGCTTCATAAATATTTTGAATTTTTATGACTGCTTCGATATTTGTGATCCTTTTCTTCTTTTAGCCGCCGGATACGCAAATGTCTTCCCTTGTAATCATTGCTTTTCTCTATTCCCGAGGTAAAGTTTTTAAGCGTGGCATAAATCCTATCGTCTTTCACGTTTCAAATCTGTATCTTTGAACTCATCATTTTCTCTCTGTCTTGTGCCTTCGTTCCACTACACCAAAATGGGAGATTTGTGAGTGTTGTTAGCACTCACAAATGACCTTTATAACTGCTATTTACCGTCATAATTTAGGGGGTGACAAAAGAAAATTTATAACTCCTAACAGCAGTCACAAATTTTTATAACCCCTATGGGGTTATGACTGGTGACCCCAATTTGTAACTGCTAATCGTAACTTCTCTCAGCAGTTACGAATCATATATTTGTGACTGCTGTTAGCAGTTACAAAATTGATAGTACTGACAAATTTGTGACTGCTATTAGCAGTTACCAAATTGAATTTGTTAAATGTGGTAAAAGCTATTACAAATATCTTTATATTTTCACAAAATGATGAAATAATGAAAGTAAAATAAATATCATGATAACAAGTCTAAAAATTTTGACAACATTTCATTTATATTTCTCATATTCCAAATATCCAGTACACATAAAACTTGTTTAAACTTAATTTAACATCAAATAACCCCTAAGTGGGCGCTAAGTACAAAATGAACATAGAATAAAAAATAAAAAATAAAAAATAACGACACAACACTTCGATGACATGGAATATCATGAACATGTAACAAATCATTCTAAATCTAGACCTGGAGTCACCACGCAGTGGATACGATTCGTGAAGTCTAGGTATATCAGCCGTGGGGTTATTGATGTGGTGACATCCTCCCTCGTGTACTCGGAGTATGCCTGTTGAGCAAGTTCAATGGACTCAAATTTTTTTTATACGGCGCCTCGGTATCCATTAACTTGTGCTTATGTTGCTTGCCACGAAGTGTAAACACCTGTATTTAAGCCTTTGAATACTACGTATGCCGGGTATGCCATGTGTATGTCTGCAAATAGTTGAGTTAGTTAAAACAAACTGTGGCAGTTGGATTATAACAAGTTGGTTATAATTGGTGAACTCTGATGTATGGGAGATTATCATTTCCTTTATTTCTATTTTCTTTAACTCTATGGACTAACTAACAAGATTCCATCTCATCTAGATATGACCGGATCATATTTAAAATAACAAGCACTATATGGCATCGTTTTCAAAACATAACTGATACCTCCTTCATTCCTTCCTACTTCCCCTTTTGTCTTAATTTTAAGGAGAAAAATAAAATCGCATTACGTGCACGTCTGTTAGATATATTATAATTGTAAAGAACTATTCCATCAAGAATAAACACAATTCACATCATCATTTCTCATCTTCACAGGGATTGTTTTTATTTTTCTAATGAGTAAGAAAAAAGAATGCAGGTTCAAGAGCATGATAATACAGATCTCCTATCCAATATAACATTTAAATTTAGCATGATGAGTAACATAATGCCATTAGTAACATACATAAAATGACAAACTATAAGTATAGAAATTGATAAAGCAAGGCAAGACTCAAAGTCAGAAATGAAAAAAGTTGAGGAAGAGGCCAGTAAAAATTTTGGAGGTCAAATTGATTTGGAGATCATTAAAGAGAGAGGAGACAACCTAGATGAAAAGTGCAAAGACAAAGGAGAATTTAGAGGAAATGTTGCTAAAAATTCTGTGACAGAATGAGAAGAGTAAAATATGCAGTGCTTGTAAATTATAATTTAGAAGTTGTTGATAATTTAATGCTCTCTCCTAGACCTACAGGGATGCCTTGGAGGAAGAAAGATATTGTAGACTTCAATGCAAGGCTATAGCTGTCATATAGTGAAGACACAAAATCATATGGGATTCCTAGAGTGGTGGAGCTTAAAAGTTTTTCTAGAGTCCTCTCTAGAAGGATGGATAGTTGGATACATATAGAACGAGGGAAGAAGAAAATAAAAAAACAGATACATTAAATAAGAAAGTAGATAAACTAATAGACCGTTGTTTTGCATCATTACTTAACATCCTGAGAGCCAGGTAGTATCTGAACAATTCATAATTTAGACCATTAAAGGTGAGGTTTTAGCAAAAAGAATCCATTTCAGACAACTCTCTATCTAAGTAAAGTGATATTGATGAAGTACAATTATACAGATATTGAAGAAGTATCTAACATGTTTCATATGTTTCCAGTCACAATTACTTTTTTTTGCTTCCATAATTAATCCTCAAACCAAGTGATCCATGTATTACACTTCTTCCATGTATTAACTCCATTTTAAAACTCTTACCTAATGTGTACGAGCCAAAACAAATCTTTTATATCACAAATTTGAATTCCCCCCTGTACACTTGAATATATACGTTCCAATTATTTCTTTTAATACAGATATAGCTTAAGAATTGATACTCTGTAGACATAATAAAATTAAAATAAAGGGGAATAAACAAACAGAATGCTTCCTATCGGGCCAGATTTTCATTCACAAGAGAGTGCTCCTGACCCTATGTTCAAAAGGTTAATAAGAGCTGCCCAAACAGTATCTGAAAATTCCTATCCAGTAAACAATCAATGAATAATTTTATAGATTGTAATGTTGGGCGCACTGATAATGGCCCCTCTCAAAGAAGAGTTATTAAGCTATGTAGGAACTATAAAGTCCCTTTTATGGTACTTTTGGAACCTAAAATTGAGGAGTGTGATATTGTAAAATTTTAGAGAAAACTCAACATATGCTCAAGACATTTCAACACAATTTCATTTTCTCAAAAGTTAAAAGTCTAGCACGGTGCCGGGGGTGCTAGAATTTTTAGGGTTGTTTTTACGTTTTCACAAATATTTAATTGATAATTTGTATTTTTAGACAATTATAACTCAAATGTAACCCAAAAAAAATTGATTTAAATCCCCCATTCATCACTTTTTCAACTATTTTTGGCGCAGATGTGAGGATTTTGCCACACTTTTGGGGTAAAATATTGTGAAAATTCAGGGGGTAAATCAAAAGTAGGGGTGTAACTTAAAATCATACTCATTTTTTTTACCCTTTGTAGTCTCTTCCCATATTCTTGGACTAGATTATGCCTCCATGGCCAGTAGTTCTAATATCAGTGACACCAATGTTTGACAATTAAAATGTAGTAGCATTAGTTCTTTAGATCTCCAGCAATGTGATTTTTCATTTATGCTAAGTGCTCTAAATATGAGAGGGTAAGCTTATGTAGGGATCTTGAGTTGTGACCAATGAATTCATGAAAATATGAGGCAAAACACCTCTTTTCTCCTCTCATAACTAATCAGGCTTTGTCGACGATCATCTCAATTACTCTCTTAATAATCACTTCAGAACTCATTAGAATACTTTCATACAAGATGATGCATCTAGCCTTTCATATCTCCCATAACACCATCACGGGGATATTTTGATAAATAAACTTGATATAGTCCTTATTAGACTTGAATAACCACCAAGATATGAGAAAATACTGAATTAATTGAAGATAGGAATAACTCCAACCTGAGAAAAGAACTGGGACCAAATATTTTAAGCCAGAGGACTATCAAACAATAAATGTTGGACTATTTGTACCTGATTGAGACAGCATTGACACCTGGAAACAATTGGGATCCTAATTCTTTGGATTTGATCATAAAGGGGAATGGTATTGTAAAGAAGTTTCCATATTAAAATAGATACTTTGGGAGGACTAACTGGGGACCAAATGAATTTCCATAAAGCACTTGCAGCAATACCAGTTCTACAAAATTGATAGGAAGACTTGGAAGTAAAATCTCCAAAACATAAAGTCATCCAATAGCTTATTGACCACTGATAATAGTGTTTTTTAGAACCTCAAACTGAGCAGCTCTAATTCTTTTGATAACATTTGAACCAGAAGATCTAGAACTCTATGAGTTCTTATATTTATTTTGCATGAATCTAGCCCATATGCTTTTAGAATTATTGACTGTCCAACCTAAGTTTAAGCTAAAAATAGCAAAAAAATATCAAACAAAGCTCTACCCCCAAGCCCTCCTTCATTGGTAGGCCTGCAGATTCTTTGGCAATTTATCCAAGCTTATATATCTCATCTTTTCACATCTGAACCACAGAAAAAACTTACTAAAGATATTATGAATTCTATTAATAATTGCTTTAGGAGGTTTTAAAGAGGCCACAATGTAAATTGGGATATAATATAACACATGTTTGATAAGGACTACTCTGCCAGCTGCTGAAAGATACCTACTTTTTACAACCATTAACAAACAAGAATTCTAACAGAACCATACATAGCATCCTTAATTTTGACTCCTCTAGAGCTCTTTTTCTTATTGCTAACCAGAGTGATATATCAAGTAGTGCTCAATCATATATCAAGCAGTGCTCAAGCAGTGAAGCTTAAGGCTAAGAGGAGCAACCCCACATAAAGTAGATATTAATATTCAATCCAACATCAAACACTACTAATATTCAAAACAGATAGACACTGGATACATTCAAAACAGATTACTAATTGATTCAAAATAGATTACTAATATTCAAAATAGAGTTCAAACACTACTAATTGTTCACTTTGACAATTTGTTCAAATTTCTCAAGACAAATTACTCTGGATTACTTAAGGATAAGACAAAGCAATGACCAAACCACCCAAGATTTCTCAACATCCTTAATAGTGTCCACTCCATGACTTTGACGATACAACAGATGATTCTCTTCTCTTGGCTCAACACTACTAACGTAAACCGTACGTTCAAATATCAGCAATTAATGTCCATGCACCACCGTTCCAGTAGCAGCTGAAGCAACAACTTGTCCACTTGCAATCTTTCTCTGATTTGTAAAATCTAATAAATTGACATATGGATCATGTGGAGGATCATTTAAATCTCAAAAGTTTGGCTCAGTTGAATCTCTAAAGCTTGGCTCAGTTGACGGGGGTAGGAATGTAATCGTGGGGACTTGAATGCGGAACTGGAGTGTAATTACGAGGACTTGGATGTGGGACAAGAGTATAATTGCGAGGACTTGGATGCGAGACAGGAGTGTAATTGTGAGGACTTGGATTTGGTATTTTCAATTCATTCGATTCCAAAGCATGGTAACGGATGATTTGAGAAATGTCATATCCTCATCATGTTTTTCTTCTCGTGTCTTTGCTCTAGTCAACTGTGATACTATAGGAGCAATTGCCTTCATTTGGACACGGGTCCAACACCACGAGTAGCCCCCTAGTATCTTTTCCTCTAAAGGCAGTCAATGCATCTGTATCAATACTGTTTTGGCTTGAAGAACCTTGACTACTTCTCAGCTCACTCAATTTTTGCTGCAAAATTATTTATGAATCGATTAAAACCATTGAACGAAGAAACTTGAAGGAATTTAATTATTACAACTGAGATTACGAAACTCACCATATCATCAACTACCTTTGGGTGAAACTCCCCAGTTTTCCGCCTACGACCTTCGTGATACACTTCCGAATGATCAACATGTCATTTATTGTTAAGCACCTATAAATTAATTTTCCATTAACTATTTGAGAAAGACATATAATATATATACACATTAAAATAAGAAAGGGTGTATACCATCTCCTCGGTTTTCTCAGCATACGTCATCCGACCAAGACAATGGACGTCAGTCTTTTTAGCCCTGTTCACCCGGCCTTGGTGTCATTGTTTCAATTTTGCCTCAGATGCTTCGCGCGAGATGAATTCATTCCACTCACGGATAGGGATATGCTCTTTCTCCGGTACTTGATCCTTCAGGGCCTTTATCCCATCACTATCCAATACCTTAAAATAAGTCGAGCGGAGGTTACTTCTAAAAGTCTTCAATTGAATACCAATGGCTTTCATGGATCCCTCCTTCTGGTCGGCCGAAAGATTGAACTCTTTCTTGCGCGTATCCCACAAGTTGTCCTTTTTTACTTGCACAATCGTATCCCAACTCTCATATTTTAAGCCAATATAAGATTTTAACAAAGACAAGGATCGAGATTTAAAAGGATTCTTGCCACCTATTGGCAAACCAAATAGGTTAAGGGAAACATCAGCACGAGAATCAATGGCAGAATGTTCATTATGACTTGAACTTTCTAGCCTGGATGATGGAATTGTATTCTTGGACGCCATTTTCTGCATTTATATATTTATGCATTAGTTCATATGTTAATACAAGAGTAAGGAAATAATAATAAAAAATATAATATAAGTTATACCTTTTCAACATATTCTAAAAATTTTGATAATTCAACCATGTCATAAGTTTCATACTTCATCATTTCACGTAAAGTTTTTATTGACCATGTCTGCGGAAGTGTGTTGATAATTACATTTCTGACACTAAACATATTAGGACGTATGCCTTCTCTCCTAAGCCGATAATAGATGTTAACTTTGTTATGCATATCTTTTCTCACAGTAGAGTCTGAACGCATCCTTATCCTCTTCAGTTCTATCCATAAAGGATGAATTTTTCTTTCTTCGAGTTCCAAAAACTCTACTAACTGCATCGCATTACTTGGATTGTGTTTTATGAAAACCCTTTCAACTGCTTCATCCCAACTTTGAGGTAGTGTGCGTAGAATTGATTGAAATAAATATGCGTGAGGTATGTTCCACCTATGATCTCGCAAGTAATTGCATTATTTGATTTTTCGATAGCTATGCCGATAAATTGACGTGTTCTCTATAAAAGACCTATTTTGAAAATCGTTGCATGTATATACAATATATGACATCCTGGAAAAAGTAATAATAAACTTGTGAACAAAAGTCACTATGAATACATGCTACGAAATAATTAAAACATGCTATTATACATAATTTTCAAGTCAACATTTAAAACAACATAACATGCCACAATTAAACATCTACTCCTTTAATGCGTTTAATAATTTCTTTAATTCTGGGTTGTCATCCAGAATAGACTGAATCTCGATAGGTGCCTCTATATCGTCTACCGATGTAGTCACGCGCTGAGGAGAATGTAAAACAACAGACCATGGATCATTGTTGGGGTTCTTTGTATAAAACACTTGCTTTAAGTTTTGGAATGCACAAACGAATGGCTCATCATTAACATTGTCTTTACTCTTCAACTTGGCCAAATCAACCTTCACCATGTGGGTGTCAGGGTCGACCATACATGCATTCTTGTCCTCCACTCTCACCCAATCACAGTAAAATACAGGTATGCTGAAAGATATATAATCTAATTGGATAATTTGTTTTATAATCCCATAATATACGTCATCGCAGCTTCTATCAAGTTTTTATCTTTCGCGCTTGCCCTGAAATGAGTTAATGCTTTATATGAAATGCCATTATTTTGTTTCCCAATGAGTTTTAACTCGTTGTAATACCCCGTATTTTTATGGTTTTTAATTATGAGGTTAATTAAATGGAATTTACTTTTAATTATGGGATTTATTAAATTAATTTGGGATAATTAATTGGAATATTAATTCGAATTTAAATGCTAGCGGGACGAGAGTTAGTATTTGGTATTATTATGTTGTGGAATATTACTGAGTGATTATGGTAATATGTGATCATCAATTTTATTAAAATTGTCGTGAGTTGAAAATACGGCAGTTTCGGTAATTAAGTTGGGATACGCGTGTCAGTCACGTCAGGAATGAATTTAATTAGATTATAAAGTAAAGTATAATTTAATCAACCATATGGTCATTTTGAGTGCGGCAACATGTCTGAAAGGGTCGAGACAGTCATAAAACACTAGCCGGGGGTTTAGTTTGGGTCCCGGGGCATATTTAGGCCAAACCGGCAACCCAGAAGGGTATTTTGGTAATTTTAAAAATTGAGGAGTTAAGACCCACGAATTTTATAGTTTAATTATATATTATTAGATAGGCCATTAAGGCCATTATCAGCCAAAAAGCAAGGGAGTGGGCTACGGGAGTTAGAGAGAAGTTACCATAGGGTTCCAAACCAAAAACCACCACCACCACCATTTTGAGAGATAATTATGACAGGAAAAGAAGAGAGAATCAACCTTGATCATCAACAAAGAATAAGAAGACGAAACTTAAGGCAAGTGATTTGATATTTTTAAGTTCATTGAATATTTCTTCCATATTTAGTGTAGGAACTGTTTTGTCTTGAAAGTTTTGAGGAAAACTAATGAAATTGTTGTAGAAACTCTAAAGTTGGGTTAGGAATTGCATGAAAAATGGTTATGGACAAATTTGTTATTCGGAGACTTAACTTTGATGATTTAAAAACGGATTTATGATGAGTAATTAGACATAATAAAATTATGGGTTCATATTCATAGGGTTTGGGGTAAAATTTGGGGATTGACGATAATTACATGTTGTTTAGGAGGATTTGACCCCAAAAATATGTTAAGAAACGACCTACGAGGATTTAGAGAATTTTAAGAACATTAAAATGCTATTGGGATGGTCTTAGAATGAGTTTAGAGAAGAAGAAAATTGAGAAAAATGAATTGGAAATTTTCTGGGCGTATTCTGCCATCTCGTTAGAAGGCCTGCCCAGGTCGTTCGAATGACCTCGTTCGAACGAGACTTCTGACAAAATGATAGTACCCCTTCTAACGAGTTGGCAGTTCATTCGAAGCCTTTCATTCGAATGACACTCATTCGAACGATCTCATTCGAACGAGATTTCTAACGAGTTGACAGAATGACCTTTTAGGCCTGATTTTATTTCGAACCTCCAGAAGACTTATATAATTGAGTATAATCCTTCCCTTGTTGATTTGTGGATATAGTTGTGAGATTGGAAGTACATCGAGGATTAAAACTTAGAGTTTTGTAGTAAACCGGGTGATGTTTATGGGTTATGATATAAGTATCTAAAAACTTCGACGTGAGAAGAGTTGATAACTTTAATGTATATAAATCGGGGACTTGTAAACGTGTAACATGAAATGATGGTAAAGGAATGAGAAATATACCTCTACTAATATTATGGGACACCGAAGATGTGTGAATGCTTGGTATATATATTTAGTTGTGTATAACATACCTACCATACTTGCTATCACGGGGGGTCGGCGTTCGATCAGGGCCATCTAGTCTTTGTCTGCCTACGGGGGGGATTTAGATTGGTACCTCAAGGACATAGGTCAGGGAAGGACTTATTGAGAAGTTAATAAGTCTACTGATCATGGGAGTGTAGGTATGTACGTGACCCATGTGATGTGAACTATGTTCGCTTCCATTATGTATGATTGTTGTCATTTGAGAACGATCCCTGAGAGATTCGGAATGCGTGGTCCTTATGTACGTGATGTAACGGGATTAGATAGCAGAGAATGTGTGCACCGCAGCTTAGCCTCGGGGTGCTAGTATTGTATATTTATGATGAGAATAATATACTGTAAATTGAAATGCACTGTCATGTATAAATGTGAGTATAAATAATAGCAACGTTTTTGTGAAGTTAAAAATGGAAATCCTCTAGTAAGTAGTATTACTAATATGGGAACCGAGAAGAAATGTAAGACACTCTTTTTAAATGAAGATGCCGGAATTAAATGGTGAATCGTATAGTAATGCTAGATTTTATATTAGGCTAGTTAGGAATGGTAATAACTAGAATGGGTACGAGTACGATAGGAGTGCATAATTAGTTGAGAGGTGAGGAACTCATGTGAGTGCACACACTATCATGTACTTTATATTCACTGTTTAATGATATTAAACACTTGTTATATTTTAAACTGTTTTCACAATCGGGCTCTGACCCGTTTGCTTCCAAATATATTTTCTTGTAAAAACCTTTTAGGTGCCCAGCCGCAAGGACACCAAGCATAGGAGTTCCATTCAGGTGACGTACTGTAGCTGGTGTGGAAGTTACAGGACCTTGACAGTAAATGCCTCCATTTTCGATCTTGACTCTATATTATCAGATTCTCTCATTTGTTGGGCATGTCGTCCTATTTCCTTTTAGAGATACTTTATCTATTCAGTTATTTCAGATTTTGGGTTGTAATTAATTTAGTGATGCGGACTTGGTATTTGTTTATTTCAGTAATCGGATTGTTGTGAGAAGTATTCCTCCAGATTCATTATTATTTTATGGTTATTCTATTATGACTATGTTGTGGTGGTTATGTTAGCATTTCATAATCTACTTATTGCATGTTAATCATATTTAATTAAAATTGACAACTCAGTTTTAAATATTAGGTGTCTAGTAATTGTTAAAACGTATTTCGAGAGTGATGCTATGAACTGAACCAACTTGGCATTTTGTATTAATTTAATAAAGGAGTAGCTACCCGGTATTTAATTAGTCGGGGTGTCACAGGTGGTATCAGAGCATCAGGTTCTAGTGTCCTTTAGGATCTGTGCGGCTTATTATGCTTCCAAGCGTAGCTTTCTTTGATATAGAGCCCTATTTTTAGGATTGTTGATTCCTTTGGTGAGATTTCGTTCTCCTGCTTTGATATATATGATAGTGAATCTTATTTACAATCGCATGTGTTTGTGAGCCGAACAAAGTATTACATCAGGCGAAGACAAGTATGCGAGCACCAGGAGGTAAGGATCAGTTGATGTTATTAAATTTATTAAAGAAGGATGACCGTAGTTGAAGTCAACCATATTATCATACGGAAGTTCAGGACAGTATAGACGGCTAAGGCACGACTTGTGACTTCCAGGTACAACTGTAGTAGGAGTGGGGTAAAATGAGACTCACCCAACAAGGTTGGAATGGGAGAGAAAGAGTTAAGTGAAACATTGAAGAGAACCAGCAGTGGAAATACTCAAAGTACAGAGATGGTGGGTCCTAGCCAAACTAATAATATATTCAAAGGCTTAGACATATGTTGGGGTATGGCCAATCAGGAGTCAAAATCTGGGGTAAATTTTTCTTGGCTCGTAAGAACGGAATTTCAATGGTGAGAGGCAATCACCACACTAAGAAGTGGAATGTGACATCGAGAGAAGGCGTACACATATGGTTTGACCATAAGTTCTTTCACCAGACATTCAGGGTAAAAGGAGAATGTTATTCTGAACTCACACAAGAGGGTCGGACAGAGGTCACTTTGTGAGAAGAAATTTAATTATTTAGCGAACCTTACACCGGGTGAAGTAGGTGAAAAGGAGAAGATGATATTAAGGGAGAAATACATACAAAAATAATTGTTAACTCTTCTGGGAAATTCTGCATGGACGGACAATACAGATGGTAATTATGTTGCGTAGTGTTAATTTGGAGGTAAACGTTTTCTTGGGTGGGTGAGAGGCAAGAATAGAGGATCTTTATAGAGTATGACTGGGAAAAGGGTGTTGGAGAAGCATAACAAGGAGAAGACTCAACGGGAAACCCGTTAAAATGATTCGAATAGTTGAATTATTACCGAGAGATGGTGGTTTCAGTAAGAGAGATGGAAACTAGTCGCGTGTTCCTTAGGTTCGTTAAGCTAAGAAAACAATGGAAGTAGTCAACAGAGCCAAAATTACCAACGTTCGAGATAAGGACCACCTTAACATGGTTAGTGTGACCGAAGATAAGTGGAGTATGTGTAGAGGTATTTTTTGGGAAGTAAAACCTGTGCATTATAAATGTTTTCCGATGCAAGTGTAAGGATAAAGGTATTATGCCTGAGAGGCATCAGTTATTAAAATATTCGGTTTGATACGGACAGGTGTGTTAAGTCCAGGAACCATCTGAGCAATCAGGATGATTGTCAGGATAGATGTATGAGTTATATCCTCAGATGATGTTGCATATTGGTTGTGGCATGAACGAGTTACTACCTTTATTATTATGGTTACTTTTGCTTGAGAGTCGAGTCTAGTAAGTATCGACAAATTTTTATTAATTATGTGAATATTTTCCCAGATAGTGTCGGGTTATCTTTATTGTCATCCGCGGAGGATGAATGGGTATATTGATAGTGGTATATACTATATTGGAACTACTAGTTTTAGTGTTGTGATTACGAGTATGATATTATCCTAATTATGGTTTTATAATATGCTCATACCGATAGTGTGCTGGTATTGCAAGTTTGTGGGGGTTACTACCTTGGGGTATAATGTTTTGATCTGACGAGGCCCCATCTGTGAGAGGGCCGGGCTCGTAATTGTATATTTTTATATATGTATATATATATAAATATTGTTGTGATTTCAAAAATTATAATGGTCTCGGATATTTAATCCCAGTCTGCGTAGGGATTTACTTGGTATAATTCGTATGTAATTGGTTTACTAGTCAGTGAAAAGATTTAGCTGGTTATTATAATTAACGCTCAGGATGTAGTAATAAGAATAGTGCATTGTTTTATCACCCTTTAGAGAGTTGGGACTTATGCTCATAGTTGTGTGTCTGGGGACGGAATTTTAGGAGCCCCGATTATATTTGCATGTTGTATATGGAATGTGATTACCATCAATGTCAAGAGAAAATGTCTTTCGGAAAGAGTTACTTGTTTAAGTGTGATTGAGGAAGAGATGTAACTTTGTTGTTAAGAGACGGGAATATAGGGGTACATGTTATGGACTGAGGTCTTAACGAATCCCGATGACCGACAATGTTAGGTAGTAGTGTATCGGGGGATTCCTTATTTGGATTTCTCTTTATGAGACATCCCACGCATGAAACTTAGCGTAAGGTTGGTAGTAGGGAGATGTTTGACCATTCATCCATATATTGGATACCTCGATCGTTATGTAGGTAAGTAGTTATAACAGGAAGTTAACAAGGTAAATTACGATGTAAGGCCAGTAGAGCCAATTGTTAGATTTCAAATTCAGAGGTGATTGGGAACACCCAAGTGGTATAGCCACGTTGAAAATGCACCGAAAATAAAGAGTCTAGAATACGTTTGAAGCGTAGATAATGTTTAAAACTGTATGAGTGAGTTATAAGGGGTCTAGACATCTTGGTTTGCTAATGTAGTAATCGTCGGAAGAATGGATATAGATGGGGTTAAACGTCACAAGTGAAGGTGTTAATGAATATCATGTGCAACTAGTGTAACAAGTCCGAATTTGGTGAAAAGGCAGTGGAAAGCCATTTAATGAGGGGTATCTCTTGAGAATGCAAATATTTAATTATTATGGACAATTTGGAGTAGAGATCCGACCAATCAAATGTTGAGGGTGACTCAAGAGTAAATAGAATGAGGATGTCAATAGGGTATAAAGGGTCCAGATGTGCACAACGTGGTGTAGATTGCAAGGGTCAAAACTTTTGGTATACATCGAGAAGGGAACATTAAGTATCACTTAACGGGAAGTATTATATGTGAAAGTCGGCATTGAAATGGGCATAGTAAGTAGTATATCGGTTGGGGTAAGATGATAACCAGATAATTTTGTATCAAGCCGACGAATCCAGGGATGGAAGAGTCGAGTTGATAAAATTTTCTAAAGGGGTTGCCGATTTATAGATTAGTATCGAGTTCCTTCAAATATGTGAGACAGGTTGTCCAGAGGGAGAGAAATTGTATATATTTGGGTGATTTACACTATGAGATAGTGGACACGCCGGTAAGTGGTCCTACGCAGTATTATTCAATACTAAGAGGAGATCCCCCAAAGACACCTTCAACGTGGGGTAAAAAGAAGTTGTGGGATTACGTTTCGTTCGGAGAAGGTTATATCACCTATAGCCCGAGGTGTAGGCGCATGGTGAATAACGACTGGTGGATTGTATGAAAGAAATTTTGGATTCATTGCGATCTTTTCATTTCCAAATCGGGTATAACTAGTAAGTGAGGTATATTGTGGTAATAGGAAGAAGATATTAACTAATGGTAGAGTTGGGGGGGGGGGGGGGAAGCACCCGTATCTATTTATAGTGGACTAGGTTCTTACAAATGTTTTGTGTAACACCAACCCGCTGAAGTGGTTTTCCCTTGTGTAAAGGTCACAACGCCAAGAACAGAGATTCAACGAATGGGCAAAAGTAGTCAGATGTTTTATTGATTTCTTACAGAGTAGGAGCTTGGTGTTTTGATAAACACGGGAGTTAATGCGTAGTAAGGTGCGAACTCACAATAATATTGAGATAATGCGGCCATTGATGTATAGGCTATATTTTTATTATTCGAATGTTGTTTAGTAAGTGCACCACGTGAAGTGCATTCATTGAAGTGTTACCCTATAACTGATAAAGTATCAAGTCTGTTAAACAAGTTTGTTGTGAAGCGAGGGCTTTTAATTGGGCCTTTCTTTATATTTTTGTTTTAAGTACTGCAGGATACCTAAAACTTTTCCAGGTATGCCTTACTTTTCGAATTTCGGGACGAAATTCCGTTATTAGGGGGGAAGTATGTAATACCTCGTATTTTTATGGCTTTTAATTATGAGGTTAATTAAATGGAATTTAATTTTAATTATGGGATTTATTAAATTAATTTGGGATAATTAATTGGAATATTAATTCGAATTTAAATGCTAGCGGGACGAGAGTTAGTATTTGGTATTATTATGTTGTGTAATATTATTGAGTGATTATGGTAATATGTGATCATCAATTTTATTAAAATAGTTGTAAGTTGAAAATACGATAGTTTCGATAAATAAGTTGGGACGCGCGTGTTAGTCGCGTCAGGAATGGATTTAATTACATTATAAAGTAAAGTATAATTTTATCAACCGGATGTTCATTTTGAGTGTGGCAACGTGTCTGGAAGGGTGGAGATAGTCAGAAAACACTAGCCGAGGGTTTAGTTTGGGTCCCGGGCATTTTTAGGCCAAACCGGCAACCCAGAAGGGTATTTTGGTAATTTTAAAAATTGAGGAGTTAAGACCCACGAATTTTATAGTTTAATTATATATTATTAGATAGGCCATTAAGGCCATTATCATCCAAAAAGCAAGGGAGTGGGCTACGGGAGTTAGAGAGAAGTTACCATAGGGTTCCAAACCAAAAACCACCCACCACCACCATTTTGAGAGATAATTATGACTGGAAAAGAAGAGAGAATCAACCTTGATCATCAACAAAGAATAAGAAGACCAAACTTAAGGCAAGTGATTTGATATTTTTAAGTGCATTGACTATTTCTTCCATGTTTAGTGTAAGAACTGTTTTGTCTTGAAAGTTTTGAGGAAAACTAATGAAATTGTTGTAGAAACTCTAAAGTTGGGTTAGGAATTGCATGTAGAATGGTTATGAACGAATTTTTTATTCGGAACTTAACTTTGATGATTTAAAAATGGATTTATGATGAGTAATTAGACATAATAAAATTCGGGGTTCATATTCATAGGGTTTAGGGTAAAATTTGGGGATTAACGATAATTACATGTTGTTTAGGAGGATTTGACCCCAAAAATATGTTAAGAAATGACCTAAGAGGATGTAGAGAATTTTAAGAACATTAAATTCTATTGGGATGATCTTAGGATGAGTTTAGAGAAGAGAAAAATTGAGAAAAATGAATTGGAAATTTTCTAGGCGTATTCTGCCATCTGGTTAGAAGACCTGCCCAGGTCGTTCGAATGACCTCGTTCGAATGACCTCGTTCGAACGAGACTTCTAATGAGTTGACAGTAACCCTTCTAATGAGTTGTTAGTTCGTTCGAAGCCTTTCATTTGAACGACACTCGTTCGAACGACCTCTTTCGAACGAGAATTCTAACGAGTTGACAGAATGGCCTTTTAGGCTTGATTTTATTTTGAACCTCCAGAAGACTTATATAATTGAGTATAATCCTTCCCTTGTTGATTTGTGGATATAGTTGTGAGATTGGAAGTACGTCGAGGATTAAAACTTAGAGTTTTATAGTAAATCGGGTGATGTTTATGGGTTATGATATAAGTATCTAAAAACTTCGACGTGAGGAGAGTTGAAAACTTTAATGTATATAAATTGGGGACTTGTAAACGTGTAACATGAAATGATGGTATATGAATGAGAAATATACCTCTATTAATATTATGGGATACTGAAGATGTGTGAATGCTTGGTATATGTAGTTAGTTGTGTATAACATACCTACCATACTTGCTATCACGGGAGGTCGGCGTTCGATCAGGGCCATTTAGTCTTTGTGTGCCTACGGAGGGATTTAGATTGGTACCTCGAGGACATAGGTCAGAGAAGGACTTATTGAGCAGTGAATAAGTCTGCTGATCATGGGAGCATACGTATGTGTGTGACCCATGTGATGTGAACTATGATTGCCTCCATTATGTGTGATTGTTGTCATTTGAGAACGATTCCTGAGAGATTCGGAATGCGTGGTCCTTATGTACGTGATGTACCGGGATTGGATAGCAGAGAATTTGTGCACCGCAGCTTAGCCTCGGGGTGCTAGTATTATATATTTATGATGAGAATAATATACTATAAATTGCAATACACTGTCATGTATAAATGTGAGTATAAATAATAGCAACGTTTTTGTAAAGATAAAAATGGAAATCCTCTAGTAAGTAGTATTACTAGTATTGGAACCGATAGGAAATGTAAGACACTCTGTTTAAATGAACATGCCGAAATTAAATGGTGAATCGTATTGTAATGTTAGATTTTATATTAGACTAGTTAAGCATGGGAATAACTAGAATGGGTAAGGGTACGATAAGAGTGAACAATTAGTTGAGAGGTGAGGAACTCATGTGAGTGCACACACTATCATGTACTTTATATTCACTGTTTAATGATATTAAACACTTGCTATATTTTAAACTGTTTTCACAATCGGGCTCTGACCCGTTTGCTTCCAAATATATTTTCTTGTAAAAACCTTTTAGGTGCCCAGCCACAAGGACACCAAGCATAGGAGTTCCGTTCAGGTGACGTACTGTAGCTGGTGTGGAAGTTACCGGACCTTGACAGTAGACGCCTCCATTTTTTATCTTGACTCTATATTATCAGATTCTCTCATTTGTTGGGCATTTCAACCTATTTCCTTTTAGAGATACTTTATCTATTCAGTTATTTCAGATTTTGGGTTGTAATTATTTAGTGATGCGGACTTGGTATTTGTTTATTTCAGTAATCGGATTGTTGTGAGGAGTATTCCTCCAGATTCATTATTATTTTATGGTTATTCTATTGTGACTATGTTGTGGTGGTTATGTTAGACTTTCATAATCTACTTATTACATGTTAATCAGATTTAATTAAAATTGACAACTCACTTTTAAATATTAGGTGGCTAGTAATTGTTAAAACGTATTTCGACAGTGATGCTATGAACTGAACCAACTTGGCATTTTGTATTAATTTAATAAAGGAGTAGCTACCCGATATTTAAATAGTCGGGGTGTCACACTCGTGTGTGCTTGAAGATAACACAAAACCATTGACACGATATTGTCCAACTCCTTGGCTACAAAACTAGGCCCATTTGCTAGACGTGCAAGCCTCGTCGATACTTCACCAGCTTTCAATAACTGAAACCAAGAAAGTATTTGCATTGTGAATATGTTGCATTGACAGTAAATAAAAGTGAGGTATTACTGTAGTCACCTCGAAAGCTACCCAATGCCTAAAGTCATTGTCTGTGCTCGCACCTCCCTTCCTCCTCTTGGCATGCCCGCACTCATTATATTGCCTAGGTTAAAACACTAAAAATATTTAATTTCTAATGAATATAACATCGAACATATTACATTATTTTACAAAACACTTTAAATAAACTCACATTTTCCATTTATTTATGTCTTCATGTGTCTCGAATACATATCGAGCCACCTGGTTATATTGTGTACTTTTAAGCTTCACTACCTTACCTTTCCCCGGGGCCTCCTCATCAGCAAACTCTTCTAATTCATCAATAAAGCGTTCACGACCTCCAACATTTGGGTTAGGCATATATTCCTTTGCATACAAGGAAGCCTCTTCCATAATGTACTCCTCAGTAATGGACCCCTCAACGTACCATGTATTCTTAACGTAATCTTTAAAAGTTTCCATTAATCGTTCGAACGGATACATCCATCGGTACCTTACTGATCCACATAAAAGTGCTTCATCGCACAAATGCACTAAAAGGTGGATGCTTATGTCAAAGAATGAGGGAGTAAAGTGCTTCTCCAAAACACATATATCCTCGGCCAAAGTTTCTTTCGCTGCCATTATGTGCGTCCTGTTGACAAGTTTCTCACACAATAGGGAGAAACATAAGCTAATTTGTAGAATGGCCCTTCGAAGATCCTTGTGTTCCGAAAAATAGTGTCTGAACAACAGAGGGATAAGTTGCATTATCACATGCCAATCGCGGGACTTGCACTTTTTCAAATCTTTTGTTGCGTCGCAGACAATCCTGCATAAGTTGGATGAGAAATTAGAAGGGACTTTCAAGACTTTTAATGTTTCTAAGAACATATTTCTTCCTTCAATGCTCAAAGTATAAGATGCAACTGGCATATGCTTTTTTCCAGTGTTTGTATCTTCTTTCAACCATAATGATCTTTTAATCTTCAAATCACGAAGATCTTCACGGGCTTTTTCTCCATCCTTTGAATGAGAACCACCAATGCATGTGCTTACGAGATGCTCAATAATATTTTTCGCAGCGTGAATTATGTCTATCACATGTCGCACAGGATGTTCCTTCCAGTATGTCAAATCAAACATTATTGATCTCATCGACCACGCCATTTTCATATCAACATCCTTTCTTTTACGCTTTTGGGCCAAAATTACGGGGTGTTCCCCCCTCAACTTTTGATCAGCCTTTAATGACCTTTCTTCAATTTCCAAACCAGAAAGTCTTGGTGGAAGTGGTCGCGTCTCGGTGCCTTCTGGAAGAAAATTGCTTCGTATTGACCTGAATTTGTGACTTTGGGGCAGAAATCTACGATGACTATGATAAAAAAGTTTACCACTTTTCTTAAGCCAGCTGGCTTCAGTCTCCTCTCCACATATAGGACAACCTAGGTAACCATGTACATTACTCCCAGACAAGGTCCCATAAGCAAGAAAATCATGAATTGCCCATATCAACATAGCTCTCAAAATGAATTCCTCCTTTTTGTACGAGTCAAACGCTCTCACACCTTCAACCCATAACTCATTCAATTCATCTATTGGTGGCGCTAAGAAAACATCAATGTCACTACCCGATGCTTTTGGACATGGTATCAATAACGACAAAATTGAAAACTCCTTTCTCATGCACAACACGGGGGAAAATTTAAAGGCGCCGTAAACACAGGCCATATACTCTTATTTGTACTCAATTTGCTAAACGGGTTAAACCCATCAGTTGATATTCCGAGGCAAATGTTGTGTATTTCTGTAGCAAAGTCCGGGTATCGCTGATTTGCAGATTTCCACACAGATGAATCAATCGGATGTCGCATGAGATTCTCACCCACCTCCGCTATATCATGCCAAGTCATTGCCTCTGCTATCCAAGGTATAGTGTAAAGTCTCTTCAATCGTGGACCTAAAGGGAAATACTTTAACACCTTCTTAGGTATTTGTGTATCTACTTTCAACAAACATTTATTATGTACTATCATCTTTTGTTCATATCTAGGTTCCTTACATACAGGACAAGCCCGTTTGTCCTTGTGCTCCTTATAGTATAAAATGCAGTCATACTTGCAGCAATGAATTGATTTGTATTTCATACCCAAACCTTTCAAATTACCCTTTATGATCGGATAATTGACTGGCAGTGTATTTTCTTTGGGGAGCAAATCTTTTGCCCAGAGGAGTATTGCCGTCACACTTTTTCCCGACAAGTCAAATTTGCTCTTTAAGTTGTGCAACCCAACCATGGCATATAACTTTGTGTGGTCGGGGTTGGAGTTACGGTATAATGGTGTTGTGGCTGCTTCTTTTAACCGTATATAATCCTTAACTTGGTCCGTATCATTGCCAACATGATCCTCACATCTTAAATAATTTCCTCTACTATCTTGCTTTTCTTGTGCTGCGTGCACTTCATACGTATCATTTATGAGATCGTTTAACCTAGCATGTACTAACGGGTCACCATTTGTGTGAATGGTTTCATTGACAAGTATTTGTTCTGTAATATACTTAAATTCCCTCTCCCCATGGAAATGCCAAAATGTGTAGTCAGCTTGCATACCCCAATGAAACAAATGTACCTTTACATCTACCTCTTTCAAGCGTTTACCATTTTTACAACGATTGCACGGGCATGGGATAATATCAGTTTCGAGATTATTCGTTGCATAATTCACAAAGTCTTTAACCCCATTAACGTATACTTTCCCCACTCTACAACTTTCACCCATCCACTCTTTATATTGTGGAAACCCCATTAATTCTACAATACAAACAAATAGAAACTCAGTAAATTATAAAACTAAATGAAGTTTGAGCTGATATTTAGAACATAATCTCTGGCTTATCATTGCATTAATTCTATCATTGCATTAAAACTCACAGGAAAACCCGACCAAGCACAAAATGTCAAAACTTCAACGAACACAAAACAATGGTTATTTAATTAATTTTTAGATAAAATAACTATGAATATATAAAATGATTATTGAAAAAAATCTAACATATTCCAAAACAAGAGAATATTCAAAAAGTGAAAAAGGTTAAACGATGTGTAGATATACTCACAACAAAACAATCAAATTTGATTATATTTTGTCTAGAGAGCGTTGGTCACAAAGCTCGGGCAAAACTCATAATATTAAAAATCCATTTGATTATATTTTGTCAAAAAAATATAATGTCTAGAGTTTTTGAATAATATTTTGTCAAAAAAATAACCTCAATACAATTTCTAGGGCTTAATAACATAAAATACAATTTGTATATAGATACACTCATAAGCACACATATAAACATAAATCTATACATACACATACATACACACACATATAAACAGAAATTTATAAACATAAATCTCTACATACACACAAATATACACACATACCCACACACAATAAGAATTGAAATTAGGGCTTTAGACAGAAATTAGGGCGAAATACCCAAAAATATACCTGTTTGATTCACCGATCTGGGGTTTTAGAATTGCACATGCTTCTTCACATCAACGGCTTCTTCACAGCTAAGAAAAATTTATACATACACACCAACGGCTTCTTCACATCAACGGCTTCTTCACATAAACCTTATAACAAAAGTACAGATAGAGGTTTTGGCAAATGAAAGAGAGAAAAGAGGGCGGGAGCTCTTCACGTACAGATAGAGGGAAGTTAAAGTAGGTGAAAAATTTTGTGACTACTGGGAGCATTTACAAAATTTATGACTGCCAATAGCAGTCAACAATTGAGTCTAAGATCAAAATTTGTGACTGCTAGGAGTAGTTACAAATTTATGACTGCCAATAGCAGTTACAAATTAAATCTTAGACCAAAATTTGTGATCGCTAATAGTAGTTACAAATTTGTGACCGCTAATAGCGGTCATAAATTAAGTCTAAGACTAAAATTTGTGACTCCTCATAGCAGTTATAATTTCGTGACTTCTCATAAGAGTCATAACTTATGTCTACTAATAAACTTGTGACTGCTTATGATAGTTATAAATTTGTGACTGCTTATATGAGTCATAAATTAATTATATGGTAACATTTGTGACTCCCATTAGCGGTAACAAACTAATTGACTCAAATTTTTTTTAACCAATTAATTTTATCACCCTTAATGGCAGTCACAAATAATTTTGTGACTGCTCCCGGGAGTGATTAGTTTGTCACCCCTATTGGCAATCACAAAAAGACAGTCACAAAATTAAAATTTTGGTGTAGTGTTCTTTTCGTCGTTCATTGTCACCTGATCTCTTTTTCCCTGTAAGATTTTCTTCCCTTTATTTTATTTACTTGGTTCATCATGGTTTATCTTGTTGAGTCATTAGACAAATTTCGGTCTGAATTTTCAATCCCTTCGTGGGTTATTTTGGAAGAACTTTCTGAACCTTCTGATTATTTTTCTTTGGCTGAGGGACATTGGTTCCCAAGTCTCTTTGTGGCCGAATGTGGCTTTTCTTTTCCTCCAAATCCCCTATGTTTGGAGTTCTGTCAATATTTTAACGTTGTACCTACAAAAATAGCTCCAAATACCTGGAGGATAGTTAATGGCGTACATAGATTGAATCAACTCCATGGAACCCGTTTAGGGATTCCAGAGATTATGTATTTCTATAGATGGGTTGTCAGTGATTCCACATTCTATTTGAAAACTAGGTTTTTGAATAGGGCTTTAGTTGTTAATCTTCTAGATGACAATAGGGATTATTTTGAGCATGGGGTTGTTATGAAAAATTGGCAACACGCTCCATTAAATGGAGATGACGTATATCAAGTGTAATACCCCGTATTTTTATGCTATATTAATTTGGGGATTTATTAAATTTAATGTGAGTTATTAATTTAATATAAATCCGGAAATTAATCACTTTATAATTATTAACGTGATGTGAGTTAGTAATTATGGGAAACTTGTTGTTGAATATTACTAATGAGTAAAGTAATATAATATTGGTTCTATTAAATGTCAAGAGTGAATAAAATAACAATTTTGGAAATTTGAGTCGGGACGCGCCCATGTCGCGTCGGGACTAAATATTGATTAAAAAAAGTGAATAAATTATAAGTTGCCCATATGGTCGTTTTGAGTGCGTCAAAGTGTCCGAAAGGGCCGAGATAGTCAGAAAAGTTTACCCGGGGGTTTAGTTTGGGTCTCGAGGTATTTTTAGGCTTAATTAGTACCCCGGAAGGGCATTTTGGACATTTTGCATTTTTGGGTAATTAAACCCACGAAAATTATTAGGCTATATCATCCATTTGGAATAGTCCTTTAGGGTTAGAAGACTCAAAACATTAGAACGTCCATAGGAGAGGGAAGGAGAAAGGTTTCCAAGCAATCCAAGGCCCAAAATCCATCCGGTTGCACCAACACCAACACCAACGCGTAGATCGTGCGACGGGGAACGTGACAACACCAAATTCGTCCACAAATCAGAACTTCGAAATTTCTAGACAATTATTTATCTTGCTTATTTTCGTTAATGCATCGTTCATGTTAGTCTAGGGTGATTGGGATGAGTTTGGTAGAAGAAAATCCATGTTGGAGATAGGAAAATCGCATGTAGTAATGATTTGAATGATAATCTGGAAACCCCTTCACGTGTAGAGGCTTAACCACGAATTTATGATGAATTAGGAAGAGAATTTTCTGGAAAAAGACTGATTAGAACCATGTTAAAGAAATTCTAGGGTTCTTGAGATTTATATGAGTTTTGGCCTATTAATCTATGGTGATTGATGGAAAATTGCATGCTTTACGTTGAAGATGTATAATATGGGTTTATACTGTTTGTAGTACTAATTTTAGGGAGTTTGGGTATGAAAAATCTGGATTTGACTGAGGTTAGATTATGAAACCCGTAATTGTTAATCTGCAGAATTCGTATACCTGTTTGATCGATCGATCGAGCCCCTGCCCTCGATCGATCGACCCCTTATGGAAGACTCACATTTCCCCTTTAAAAATAGTTAAATTCAAATTAAATGAGTAGAAATATTTGGGCATCCTTATTAAAATAATTTGGAAGGTAAAGGAGACCAGTAGGACTTATTAATAATTATGAGACCTTTAATGTAAGACGAGATGTACATTTTTGGGATATTTAGATATAAGGGATGATGAAATTATGCATTAAAGGGAGAGACACATAAAATAGTTACATTGGAAAAATAGATGAGTACCTAATGAATTCTACACTTGGGAGGATAGAGTCCATGAGTGTTATGTAGTAAGTTGGATTAATCCCTCAATTAAAGTAAGAGACGAACCGTTATACGTGATAACTAAAGATTTAGAAATAAGGATAAATGTTATAATTATGGGTTATGAGATGAACCTAAATTTGATATGGTAAAAGTAGTATACTTATATGTTTGTGTTTATGCATATACTATATACGTGTGAAAATCATGCCCGCGCTACTTGCTATCCCGAAGGTTACCGTGCTGGGACAGTCTTATCTTAATGTGCCTTTATGGGGGATATTGACTCGTACCCTAGAAGATAGATATCCTTGGTACAGGCTATCTGATCGATGGACAGACGGTCCTAAGAGACGTGAGGGTATGTGCTATCCTCTTAAAGACTTGGAATCTATGCTTCGCCTCAATATTGCTTGTGTATGTGTTAATACAGTTCGAGAGTGATTCCGAACTTGTATTTCCCTTAGTACGAGTGAGACGGGGATTGGATAGCAGAGTATGCCCGCACCATATTTTTTGTGTGAGGTGCTGTTAGAATATATATATTATACGAGTATTTAATATATATATTAAATTCTGAAATTTGGAATTTCATACTGTGTTTATGGTAAGTAAGGAATGTATAATGATTTCAATTTGGATATACTTGTTTTGAAAAGCGTAACATGACACTGGGAAACTTTATTAGCAAATAAGGTTTAAATGAGAACTTTGTGACCAAATGAAATTATCCTCTTAAACAATTAAATTGTTCAGTTTAAATCTTACGAGTAACCTAAGATAAGATAAACTGTTGGGAAGATGAGTGCGATAGCGTGCACATTAGAAGAGAGGTGAGAATTTCTCAAGAGAGTGCCGCACTAATATGTTGTTGCATTGGCCTGTAAACATTTTAAATAATTGCTAAACAAATTTTAAATCATTTACATTATCGGGCTCTCACCCGTTTCTATTTTCCTCTCTCTCTTGTATATATATGTATATATTACAGGTGCCCAGCCACAGGGATGTCTTACATAGGATCCTTTGGAAGTAACATACTACAACTTAGGTGGGAGTTGCAAGACTCTTGCTTAGACGACCTCATTCATTTGATTTCACTCCTAGCATATTTATTCAGTTGGGCATGTGTCGCCCGTTTCCATTATCCAGTTATTTTATTGGACCGTGTGATTCATTTATTTCTAGTACTGTCACTTTGGGATTTATTATTATCTGGATGTTTTACTTTAAGTTTTAAATGTTGGGATTTAATTAGTTGAATGTTTGATTATTTGAATTGTATGTTCCAGGATAGTTTTGGTGTGACTATTAAATTGTGAATTATGCAAAGTTTTAAAAGTTGGTTTATATAAAAATAAAATTTGGAAAGTAAAGTCTAAAAATGGTTTTGACACTTAGCTTAATTATTTAGGGTGTTTAAATTGGAAAAGTATTTTTCGACAGTGATGCTAAGAATGAACCAACTGTTCACCTTGATTTTAATTTAATAAAGGAGTGATCGCCCGGTATTTAATTAGGCTGGGTGTCAGGCTTTCCCCGGATGGTATTGTATGTCGAACTGATAGTCCTTCACAAACTCTAACCATCTGCGTTGTCGCATATTCAGCTCTCGCTGAGTGAACAGGTACTACAGTGACTTGTGGTATGTGAACAAGCAGAATTTCTCCCCCAATAAATAGTGCCTCCATATCCTCAATGCAAAAATGATCGTTGTTAACTCCAGGTCGTGGGTGGGGTAATTCTTCTCATGTGGCTTAAGCTCACGGGAGGCAAAAGCTATAGCCTTCTCCTCCTACTTAAGTACTCCCCCAAGTCCCCGTAAAGAGGCATCGGTGTAAACCAGGTACTCCACACCCGACTTCGGTAAATCAAGGACCGGTGCTGAAGTAAGCTTGTCTTTCAGCTCGTCGCAAGCCAATTGACAAGTGTCATCCCAAACATATGGAACCCCTTTGCGAGTCAGGTTCGTCAATGGACCCACTATTTTAGAGAATCCACGAATGAATCTCCTGTAGTATCCGGCTAACCCTAAGAAACTACGCACTTCCGTCGGTGTCGTGGGTTGTCCCCACTCCCTCACCGCTGACACTTTACTCAGGTCGACTGCTATCCCCTGTTAACATGTCCCAAGAACTGTATCAGAATCCGCACTTCTCGTACTTAGCATACAACTGATGCTCTCGTAGAGTCTGAAGAAACTGCCTCAAGTGCTCGGCTTGCTCCTCCTTGGAGTGTGAATATATCGAAATGTCATCTATGAAGACGATGACAAACTGATCCAAGAACTCTCTGAACACTCGGTTTATTAAGTCCATGAATATGGCTAGAGCATTTGTGAGGCCAAATGGCATCACTCTGAACTCATAGGACCCATATCTCATCAAGAAGACAGTCTTTGAAACATTCTGCTCCCTAATACATAATTGGTGGTACCCCGACCTCAGATCTATCTATGAAAGAAAGTTGCTCCCCTGAGCTAGTCGAACAGATCATCGATTCGAGGGGATACGGAACAAGGTCACGATACGGAATAAGTATCCGTTGCCTCGAATCGATGATCTGTTCGACTAGATGAGGGGAGAAACTTTCTTTTTGAAGATAGATCTGAGGTCGGGGTACCACCAATTACGTATTAGGGAGCAGGATGTTTCAAAGACTGCCTTCCTGACGAGATATGGGTCCTATGAGTTCAGAGTGATTCCATTTGGCCTCATAAATGCTCCAGCCGTGTTCATGGAGTTAATAAATCGAGTGTTTAGAGAGTTCTTGGATCAGTTCGTCATTGTATTCATAGATGACATTCTGATATATTCACACTCCGAGGGGGAGCATGCCGAGCACTTGAGGCAGGTTCTTCAAACTCTACGAGAGCATCAGTTGTATGCTAAGTACGAGAAGTGCGGATTCTGGTTGCGAGAAGTACAATTCTTGGGGCATGTTGTTTCTTAGCAGGGGATAGCAGTTGACCTGAGTAAAGTGTCAGCGGTGAGGGAGTGGGGACAGCCCACAACACCGACGGAAGTGCATAGTTTCTTGGGGTTAGCCGGATACTACAGGAGATTCATTCGGGGATTCTCCAAACTAGCGGGTCCATTGACAAACCTGACTCGCAAAGGGGTACCATATGTTTGGGAGGATGCTTGTCAATTGGCTTTCGATGAGTTGAAAGACAAGCTTACTTCAGCACCAGTCCTTGCTTTACCGAAGCCGGGTGTGGAGTACCTGGTTTACACCGATGCCTCTTTACGGGGACTTGGGGGAGTACTTCAGTAGGAGGAGAAGGCTAAAGCTTTTGCCTCCCGCAAGCTTAAGCCGCATGAGAAGAATTACCCCACCCACAACCTGGAGTTAGCAGCGGTCGTTTTTGCATTGAGGATATGGAGGCACTATTTATTGGAGGAGAAATTCCGCTTGTTCATAGACCACAAGTCACTACAGTACCTGTTCACTCAGTGAGAGCTGAATATGCGATAGCGCAGATGGTTAGAGTTTGTGAAAGACTATTAGTTCGACATACAGTACCATCCGGGGAAGGCCAACTTAGTTGCTGATGCGTTGAACCATAGACCGGTAGACGATGTAGCGGACGTCTGGAAATCACAGTGGAAGGAGTTGGGTCACCAGGACGCAGTAGCCTGTTCCTACATATCTCTTATGACAGTGACACCTGATATTGTTACGAGGGTGATACAGGCACAGACCGCAGACCCATTTTGCCAGGAGCAGATTGTACGACTTTTAGCAGAGGGTGCTGAGTCCTATTCTGTTAGCTCTGATGGGGGTTTGAGGTTTAATGGGAGATTAGTGGTTCCAGAAGGAGCAAAATTACGTCATGCAGTGATGACCCAGTCTCACGGGTCCCGATTTGCGGTACATCCTGGAGGAGATAAGATGTACCAGGATATGAGGCTGCAATACTGGTGGAGTGGGATGAAGAAGTACATTGTTGAGTTCGTGTCCAAGTGTTCTAACTGCCAGCTGGTAAAGGTGGACCATCAGAAACCGTCATGGTTGCTTCAGCCATTAGAAATACCCACGTGGAAGTGGGAGAGTATTTCCATGGATTTTATTACAGGGTTGCCTAAATCACAGTGGGGCCACGACTCTATCTGGGTGATTGTAGACCGTTTGACCAAGGTGGCTCATTTTCTGTCGGTGCGAACAGATTATACCACGGGTCAGTATGCTCAGTTGTTTATTGCTAAGATTATCAGATTAAATGGGGTGCCCCTGAATATTGTGTCAGATAGAGATACGATTTTTGTGTCGCATTTCTGGGAGAGCTTTCAGGAGGCTATGGGTACTGAGTTGAGACTGAGTTCAGCTTATCACCCACAGACAGATGGATAGACAGAGCATACTAATCAGATGTTGGAGGATATGTTGCGCATGTGTGTTCTTGATTTTGGAGGAGGTTGGGAGCCACATCTTCCACTGGTAGAGTTTGCTTATAATAACTCTTATCAGTTCACGATTGGCATGGCTCCATTCGAGGGTTTGTATGACAGGCCTTATCGTTCCCCAACTTGTTGGCTCCAGGTGGGGGATAACAAGTTGCTAGGACCAGAGGTAATTCAGGAAATCACCGCGAGGATTGAGATGATCAGGAGTCGCATTCGAGTAGCCCGGGACAGGCAGAAAAGCTACGCCGATGAGAAACGGTTCTTCCGGGAGTTTAATGTGGGGGACCAAGTGTTACTACGTGTATCTCCTATGAAATGAGTGATGAGGTTCGGGAAGAAAGGGAAATTGGCCCCGAGGTACATGGGACCATTTCCCATTATCGAGAGGATTGGGCCACTAGCATACAGATTGAGACTGCCAGAACATTTACATCGCATTCACGATGTATTCCACATCTCATCATTGAGACGATATCTTCAGGACGATATGGCCCATACTCACATCGCGATAGATGAGATAGACTTATAGCCTGACAGCTCTTATGAGGAGACACCGGTGGCTATCCTAGACCACATCGAGAGGAGATTGAGGTCGAAGGTAGTTCCACTTGTACGGGTCCAGTGGGAGCATTATAATGTGGAGGAATCCACTTGGGAGCGTGAGGCAGATATGTGCGAGAGATACCCAGATTTATTCTTACCAGGTATGCCTTATTTTTTGAGTTTCAGGACGAAATTCCATTATTTGGAGGGAAGTATGTAATACCCCGTATTTTTATGCTATATTAATTTGGGGATTTATTAAATTTAATGTGAGTTATTAATTTAATATAAATCCGAAAATTAATCACTTTATAATTATTAATGTGATGTGAGTTAGTAATTATGGGAAACTTGTTGTTGAATATTACTAATGAGTAAAGTAATATAATATTGGTTCTATTAAATGTCAAGATGAATAAAATGACAATTTTGGAAATTTGAGTCGGGACGCGCCCGTGTCGCGTCGGGACTAAATATTGATTAATAAAAGTGAATAAATTATAAGTTGCTCATATGGTCTTTTTGAGTGCACCAAAGTGTCCGGAAGGGTCGAGATGGTCAGAAAAGTGTACCCGGGGATTTAGTTTGGGTCTCGGGACGTTTTTAGGCTTAATTAGTACCCCGGGAGGGCATTTTGGACATTTTGCATTTTTGGGTAATTAAACCCACGAAAATTATTAGGCTATATCAGATATCTGGAATATTCCTTTAGGGTTAGCAGAGTCAAAACATTAGAACGGCCATAGGAGAGGGAAGGAGAAAGCTTTCCAAGCAATCCAAGGCCCAAAATCCATCCGGTTGCACCGCCACCAACACCAACGCGTAGATCGTGCGACGGGAAACGCGACAACACCAAATTCGTCCATAAATCAGAACTTTGAAACTTCTAAGAAAGTATTTTTCTTGCTTATTTTCGTTAATGCATCGTTCATGCTAGTCTAGGGTGATTAGGATGAGTTTGGTAGAAGAAAATCCATGTTGGAGATATAAAAATCGCATGTAGTAATGATTTGAATGATAATCTGGAAACCCCTTCACATGTAGAGCCTTAACCACAAATTTATGATGAATTAGGAGTAGAATTTTCTGGAAAAAGACTGATTAGAACCATGTTAACGAAATTCTAGGGTTCTTGAGATTTATATGAGTTTTGGCCTATTAATCTATGGTGATTGATGGAAAATTGCATGCTTTACGTTGAAGATGTATAATATGGGTTTATACTGTTTTTAGTACGAATTTTAGGGAGTTTGGGTATGAAAAATTTGGATTTGACTGAGGTTAGATTATGAAACCCGTAACTGTTAATCTGCAGAATTCGTATACCTGTTTGATCGATCGATCGAGCCCCTGCCCTCGATCGATCTACCCCTTCTGGTAGACTCACATTTCCCCTTTGAAAATAGTTAAATTCAAATTAAATGAGTAGAAATATTTGGGCATCCTTATTAAAATAATTTGGAAGGTAAAGGAGACCAGTAGGACTTATTAATAATTATGAGACCTTTAATGTAAGACGAGATTTACATTTTTGGGATATTTACATATAAGGGACGATGAAATTATGCATTAAAGGGAGAGACGCATAAAATAGTTACGTTGGAAAATTAGATGAGTACCTACTGAATTCTACACTTGGGAGGATAGAGTCCCTGAGTCTTACGTAGTAAGTTGGATTAATCCCTCAATTAAAGTAAGAGACGAACCGTTATACGTGATAACTAAATATTTAGAAATAAGAATAAATGTTATAATTATGGGTTATGAGATGAACCTAAATTTGATATGGTAAAAGTAGTATATTTATATGTCTGTGTTTATGCATATACTATATACGTGTGAAAATCATGCCCGCGCTACTTGCTATCCCGGATGTTATCGCGCTGGGACAGTCTTATCTCGATATGCCTTTATGGGGGATATTGACTCGTACCCTAGAAGATAGATATCCTTGGTACAGGCTATATGATCGATGGTCAGACGGTCCTAAGAGACGTGAGGGTATGTGCTATCCTCTTAGAGACTTGGAATCTATGCTTCGCCTCAATACTGTTTGTGTATGTGTTAATACAGTTCGAGAGTGATTCTGAACTTGTATTTCCCTTAGTACGAGTGAGACAGGGATGGGATAGCAGAGTTTGTCCGCACCATAATTTTTATGTGGGGTGCTGTTAGAATATGTATATTATACGAGTATTTAATATATATATTAAATTCTTAAATTTGGAATTTCATATTGTGTTTATGGTAAGTAAGGAATGTATAATGATTTCAATTTGGATATACTTGTTTTGAAAATCGTAACATGACACTGGGAAACTTTATTAGCAAATAAGGTTTAAATGAGAACTTTGTGACCAAATGAAATTATCCTCTTAAACAATTAAATTGTTCAGTTTAAATCTTACGAGTAACCTAAGATAAGATAAACTGTTGGGAAGATTAGTGCGATAGGTGTGCACATTAGAAGAGAGGTGAGAATTTCTCAAGAGAGTGCCGCACTAATATGTTGTTGCATTGGCCTGTAAACATTTTAAATACTTGCTAAACAAATTTTAAATCATTTACACTATCGGGCTCTGACCCGTTTCTATTTTCCTCTCTCTCTTGTATATATATGTATATATTATAGGTGCCCAGCCACAGGGACGTCTTGCATAGGATCCTTTGGAAGGAACGTGCTGCAGCTTAGGTTCTTGCTTAGACTACCTCATTCATTTGATTCCACTCCTAGCATATTTATTCAATTGGGCATGTGTCGCCCGTTTCCATTATCCAATTATTTTATTGGACCATGTGATTCATTTATTTCTAGTATTGTCACTTTGGGATTTATTACTATCTGGATATTTTACTTTAAGTTTTAAATGTTGGGATTCAATTAGTTGAATGTTTGATTATTTGAATTGTATGTTCGAGGATAGTTGTGGTGTGACTATTAAATTGTGAATTATGCAAAGTTTTAAAAGTTGGTTTATATAAAAATAATATTTAGAAAGTAAAGTCTAAAAATGGTTTTGACACTTAGCTTAATTATTTAGGGTGTTTAAATTGGAAAAGTATTTTTCGACAGTGATGCTAAGAATGAACCAACTGTTCACCTTGATTTTAATTTCATAAAGGAGTGATCGCCCGGTATTTAATTAGGCAGGGTGTCACATCAAGGTCCCAGCTGTCCCCCCTATGGCAATGAAATAAGTTGATTTTATTTTTTGAAATCTTGTTTTCTTTGTGTTTGATAAAATGTATCACTGACATTCGTTTTTGTTTGTTACAGTTGACAGTAAAAGAAGACTTCCAAAAGAAGCTGACGTTAATTTAAAACATTTGAAACTTATCTGGGATTTGCACCAATCTATTGCAGAGGAACATATTAGATCCGCCTCTTATTTATTGCAGTACAAGAGCTATACTTCATCTTTCACTTCTCGTCCTCGTCCAGTGGTAGTTAATCTTGACCAAGTACCAGCTGCTGAAACTAGTGTGGAAGGTTCTTCCTCTGAGTCAAGTATTCCTATCAGTGATCTAATGAAGAGGAGAAGAGCTCCTACCTTTTTTGATAAGTCTGCCTCTACTACTGTGGAGGCAAAGAAAAGTAAAAAAGATGTCCCAAAAGAAGTTATAAAGACTGTAGATGTACCCCCCTCCTGTTGCTGCCAAGAAAATTGGTGAGAAGCCCCCTGTGGCTCCGAGCAAGATTATTGCTCTCTCTCCTCCGAGTGAGGTTATTGTCATATCACCAACAAAGACAACGTCTTTGGTTGAAAATGCTCCTCCCCCTATGAGGAGGTTGAAGAAAAGCTCTTCTGAGAGACCTTCTGAACTTATCTCTCAACCTTCAAACGTTGAAGGTAGTATTCCATCTTTTGCTGCCCTGAGCTCTGTTGTGAGCTTGGTGAAATCCTGGACTATCCCAAAAGTCCAAGGTATTGAAGACAATCTTTCTCGTGAGAGAATCACTGCCTTGGCTACTCAACACATTGCCTCAATAAGTATTGCTAGCCTGATTCTTTCATTTTCTAATATTGTGTTCATATATTGACTCAAAGTTATTTCTTTTTCCAGCTGGTGACATGTTTTAACAGCATCCTGAAGAAGAATGAAGCTATCAAGGATTTAAGCTCCTCGAGAGGAGTATAAGAAGCTTTTGTTGGGCTGACCCAATCTCTAAAAGATTCTCGTCAAAAATACGAGGAAGATAAAGTTACTTATGAGAAGAAAGTCCAGTCCATTCAGCAAGAAAGAAATCAAGCTGTGAGTGCCTCCAAGGATTTGGAGAAGAAATTAACGGAGTCTCAGCAGAGCAACAAGGTCTTCGAACAAAGCAACAAGGAGATGGAAGTTAAGCTCAAGTCTGCTGAAGAGGAAGTTGTTAGACTTTAAGATATTGGGCGCCCGAAAATGGAGGTGGAGGAGAAGTTGAAGGCTGCTGAGGAGATCCTTAGGGAAAGGACCTCCTCGAAGAAGGAAAAAAGGAAGAAGGTAGTTAAAAAATCATTCAGTGTTGGTTGGGACAAAGGATGGAATAAGGGTCTGGCTGCTATGTCCTCTCAAATGGAATACGCTAGTCTTATATATTTTAGGTATGGATGGGTTGCAGCCTTGCAGGAGCTGAAAGTTGCTGAGAATTCTGAACTATTCCAGCACCACACTCATGCCCCTCCTCCCTCTCCTGGGGAAGAAGAGGATGAAGATGCCTCCGATGAATCTTCGATGATGATTGGAGATCAGGCCCCTTTTGCCCCAGTTGTTCAAACTTTCTCTGAGCAACTCCAACCCACCAGCACTTCTGCCGAGCAGCTACCTTTATCCTCCGAGTAACCAGTCACTTCCTCCAAAACTTCTAAGGATGTCGTAGGAAACAAGGAGAAGGTGTAAAATTGTTTGGGCTTTTATTTTGTTGTTCACTTGAATGTAATCTCAGACCTTGTATTTTCCCTTATGATGAAATAAAATTTGAACTTTGGTTGTTTACCTTGAATTTCTCTTTTACTTACTCTGTCTGTGTCATTATTGATTCTTTTTATTTCTTCTCTTTGCTAGTTTATGGTCATGATGGAGCTTTTATCATCTCATGACACATAATTGATGAAGAAATGCAATGATTATTTTAAAGCTGGTCATGCAGATCTTAATGAGGCCCCGATAATTGACATCCTTGGATCAGGTGTTTCTGACCGAGCAGTTGAAGCTTACCAATATCTGAAGTGTTTGCTCGATCGTGCAGTTGCCAATAATGTGGCCTACTATGAGATGATTGAATATATCCAAGGAACGATAGAGAAACTTCAGCTGCAGTACAAAGAGTCCTCCACAGTTTTACATCAAGGATACGAGAAGAAATATCAGTAATTTAGTGCTGACAAAGGATATGACAAATTCATCTCTGCCTATAAAAAGAAAGAAAGTGTTCTGAAGCTTGAAGTCGAAGAACACAGGCATATTGCTAAGCTGTTGGAGCAGGAGAACATTGCCTTGCAAGAAGAGATAAAATAACTTAAATCTGTCGCATCTTCCTCGGGAGCCTTGGTTCCTGTTAATGATGAAGGTTTCTCTTTCTTGGAGGTAGAAAATGCCAACTTACGAGATGAGTTAAAAACTTTAAAAAGGGTTGGATCCTCCTTATCTACTCGCGGATGAGCAATATCTTCTTCTCTTGGATGAGCTAGGGCTGGTCGGGTCTCTATTGAAGAAGCTAGAACGCAGGCGGCTTTAGAGAATTAGGCCTTTCAGTTGATGGCAAAGAACCAAGCCTTAGCAGAAATGTCTAAGAAAATTTTGAACTTCAGCGAGCAACTCACTAATCAGAGTTTTGCCTTGGAAAATAAGGAAATCCTGGTGAAGAATCTCCATGAGCAACTAGAGAGGTTAACTTATCAATTCCATAAATAACCCAGAGAATTTTGAATGGTTGGGTATAATGAAGCCCTTTACCATCTTGATGATCGGATCCAGCAGTCAAATAATGAGGGTTATAAGTAAGGGTGGTTGAATGCACTGTACATGCTAAAATTGGAGCAGGGCCACTACTTATGGGATTACTATGATCCTGGTGTGATCGATTTGCCCATGCCTCCTTTTAAGCTTGACATCAGTTGGATTCCTACTCGGGCAATTCCTCAATGCTTAATCTCGAAGTATCTCGGTGATTACAGTCTGCATGCAAACTTTGAGATATCTCGCCTAGAGCATTTGCTTGAGCGGCCTTCTGTAATGAATGTTAGAATGCTGCGAGATGTGAATTTTATCAATTCCCCTTATGCATTAGATGATCCTCCTCCTATTGGGGTAGAACCTATTTCAAAGGCAGAAGGGGAGAAACCAATAGAATAGGATTGTTTTTGTAATGAAGTATACATCATATGTAATTTCTACTCGGTTCGAATGAAGAAATTTAGTCTTTTGCCATTTTATTTTCTTCTAAGTAATTTGCAGAATGTCCTTGTTCGTTTGTGATATATACACATTCTGATATGTATATTCTGTTTTGTTTTTGGATAATGGAACTTGTCCTATTTATTGTTTGATTATAGTGACTAAGCAATAAAATGATTTGCATCCCACATTCCTGCTTAGTTTAACCAACCGGAGTTGATTGTATTTGATTTACCGACTAACCGGAGTTGGTGGTAATTAATTCCCGACCAACCGGAGTTGGATGGTAATTGATTCTCGACCAATCGGAGTTGGTGGTAATTGATGCCCGACCAACCTGAGTTGGTGGTAATTGGTTCCCGGCCAACCAGAGTTGGTGGTAATTGATGCCCGACCAACCGGAGTTGGTGGTAATTGGTTCCCGGCCAACCGGAGTTGGTGGTAATTGATGCTCGACCAACCGGAGTTGGTGGTAATTTGTTCTCGACCAACCGAAGTTGGTGGTAATTGATTCCCGACCAAACGGAGTTGGTGGTAATTGATGCCCGACCAACCGGAGTTGGTGGTAATTTTTTCCCGACCAACCGGAGTTGGTGGTAATTTGATCCTGACCAATCAGAGTTGGAGGAAATTGATTTTCCGACCAATCGGAGTTGGTGGTAATTTGTTCCCGACCAACCGAAGTTGGTAGTAATTGATGCCCTACCAACCGGAGTTGTTGGTAATTTGTTCCCGACCAACCGAAGTTGGTGGTAATTGATTCCCGACCAACCGGAGTTGGTGATAATTGATGCCCGACCAACCGGAGTTGGTGGTAATTGGTTCCCGGCCAACCGGAGTTGGTGGTAATTGATGCTCGACCAACCGGAGTTGGTGGTAATTTGTTCTCGACCAACCGAAGTTGGTGGTAATTGATTCCCGACCAAACGGAGTTGGTGGTAATTGATGCCCGACCAACCGGAGTTGGTGGTTATTGTTCTGAACTTGATGTGTAGTGTGTAGCACTAATATTCCGAAAAATTTCAACAAAAAGTGAGAACCGGGTAAAACTTTCAACACTTTATTCATACTGGAGAAACTGTATTACATAGGAATTTGAACTACTGATAATACTTGCGTAGATGCTCTGCATTCCATGCATTCTTGAATTCTTCTCCTTCCAAGGTTTCAATCCTGTATATCCCTGGACGAACAACTTTTGTTACTCTGTAGGGTCCATGCCAGTTGGCTTCCAGTTTGTTATTCTTTTGGATCACTTTCTTCAACACATAATCCCCTTCTTTCAATCACACTTCTTCACTCTTTTGTTATAGAACAGAGTTGTTCGTTGTTGATATACTGCATTCCTGATTGTTGCTTCTTCCCTGACTTCTTCGAGCATATCAAGGTCTAATCTTCTCATTAAGTCACTAACAGGAGAATTGAAATTAAGCACCCTGTGCGTAGGTAGGCCCAATTCAGCAGGTATGACAGCCTCACTCCCAAATGCCAGCATGTATGGGGACTCTCCCGTTACTGTTCGTGGTGTGGTGTGATAAGCCCATAACACAGAGTGTATCTCGTTAATCGAATTTTCCTTTGCATCATCCAGTCGTTTCTTTAATCCATTTAGTAGCGTTATGTTTGTCACCTCAGTTTGCCCATTGCTTTGGGGATGGCCTGGTGCATAGTGGGTTTTCAGTATATTGGATTGATGACAATATGCAGCAAACTCCTCGTTGTCAAACTGGGTTCCATGGTCGGTAATGAACGCATGTGGAAGACCATATCTGTAAATAATGTTTTTCCAAATGAATTGATAGACTTTGTTGTATGTCATATCAATGAGAGGCTCAGCTTCCACCCATTTTGTAAAATAATCGACAGCAACCACAAGGTATTTGAATTTTCCCTTGGTCATTGGGAGTGGCCCGACCAAGTCTATCCCCCACATGGCAAATGGCCAAGGGGACGTTATGGGTGTTAACAATGCATGGGGAGTTCTTCTGACGGACGAGAAGCGTTGGCATTTGTCGCACTTCTTAGCATAAGCTGCGCAATCAGCTCTCATCGTCAGCCAATAGTACCCCTGCGTGGTTATTCTTTGCAAGAACGTCCGACCAGCTACATGGGATTCACAAGAGCCGTCATGAACCTCTTCGATCAAATATTTCACTTCAGAGGGGTGTACACATCTTTGTAGCTCTGCTATAATTCCTCGTCTTTACAAAATACCATTAGTCAGTACATAACGAGCAACTTTAAACTTCAGTTTTTTGGCTGCAAGCTTATCAGTTGGTAAAGCCCCCTCTTCAATATAGGCCCTGATGGGGTCCATCCAAGATGGTCCCAAGTCAAGAGTATTGAAGTTTATTGTCAGATCTTCGTTGATGCTTCGACCAGCCGGGATTTCTATTGGGATTATTCTTCGTAGCTCGATCCGTGTGGCTGATGCTAACCGAGCTAGGTCGTCTGCACTTGCTTTCTCTAATCTTGGTATTCCAGTCAATTGAACTGCAGTAAAGCTCGATACAACCTCCATTTCTTTTGCATGACACTTGATCATTAATTCTCCTTTTGCTTCATACACCCCAGAATTTATTTTACAATTAACTGTGAATCACTGAATACAATGACCTGTTCTGCCTCATGTTTTTAGCCAGACTTAGACCCACGATCATAGCTTCATATTAATCCTCATTGTTAGAAGCCTTAAATTGAAAGCGCAGAGCATACTCCATATCAATCTCATCCAGACTGTTTAAAACAATCCCTGATCCACTGCCTGTAGAGCACGAAGATCCATCCACATACAAATTCCATATAGGTACTTCATTATCAAACTCTTGATCAGAAAGAGTTCCTCGGTGGAATATTTGATACTTCCTTTTGTCCTCCTCCAACACATCTTGCTTCTCGTCCGCCGATGTAAGTTGGTCGGGGTTTAAATTTGATGATCCTATAACGGCCACAGGTTGGTCTGTGTTCAACTCATGTTCTTTTGAAGCATTTTCTTGAGTGAACTCTGTGATAAAGTCTGCTACTTCCTTCCCTTTCAGTGACGATCTAGGATCATAAATTATATCATATTTACCAAGTTCCACTGCCCAATACATTAGTCTTCCTGATTTCTCCGGCCTATGCAAAGCTTGCCTTAATGGCATATCAGTATACACCACTATAGTATGGGCTTGGAAGTATGGCCTTATTCTTGTGCTTGCTTCAATCAGTGCTAATGCCAACTTCTCCAGCCTTGGATATCTGATTTCTGCTCCTCGAAAAGCTTTGGTGGTGTAATAAATTGGTTTTTGTATTCCGTCCTCCACTCTTATTAACGCCGAGCTCACTGCATTTTCTAAAACCGCTAGGTACAAATATAGTCTTTCTCCCATCACTCGTCTAGATAGTAGTGGAGGTGTCCCTAGATACTTCTTCAACTCTTGAAAAGCCTTCTCGCATTCATCATTCCACTCAAAAGTTTTTTGGAGTATTTTAAAGAATGGGAGACATCTGTTTGTTGCTAGTGACACAAATCTATTAAGTGCCGCAACTCGTCCTGTGAGACTTTGGACTTCCTTCTTTGTGATTGGAGATCGCAGCTCCAATAGGGCTTTGATCTTTTCAGGGTTCGCTTAGATACCTCGTTGGTTAACAATATACCCGAGGAACATGCCTTCTTGTACTCCGAATATGAATTTAGTGGGATTCAGCTTCATTTGATATTTCTCTAGTTGATCAAAGGTCTGACCTAGGTCAACTAGATGATCAGCAGATTTCTTGCTCTTTGTCAGCATTTCATCAACATAAACCTCCATGTTATGACTGATTTGCTCTGCAAACACCTTATTCATTAGCCGCTGATATATTGCACCTGCATTTTTAAGTCCAAAATGCATAAAATTATAACAATAAGTTCCCTTGGGGTGATAAAAGAGGTACTCTCCATGTCCTCAGGCTTTATCTTAATCTGGTTGTAACCGGAATAAGCATCCATGAAACTCAATAATTCGTGCCCCTAGGTAGCATCCACTAGTTGATCGATTCGGGGCAAAGGAAAATGATCCTTTGGGCATGCCTTATTGAGATCGGTGAAGTCTGCACACATCCTCCACTTGTTATTTTTCTTCTTTACCATGACCATATTTGTCAGCCAATTAGGATATTTGACATCTTCGATAAAAGAGGCTTTTTATAGTTTCTCCACTTCTTCCTGTATAGCTTGGTTCTTCTCAGGACGAACACTCTTCTTCGCTGTTTTATTGGCTTGACTTCCTTGTTCATGTTGAGCTTGTGACACAAGAAATTCGGATCTATCCCTGGCATGTCTTCATGACTCCATGCAAAAGTTTGCTTTCTATGCCTTAGAAATGCTATCAATTCCTATTTTATCGATACATCCAATGATGCACCAATTTGAGTTGTTCGTTCTAGATGCTCGTCGTCCAGAATGATATTTTCAGTAGCCTCCATGACCTGTCCCTTTACGAGATGAGACTCATTTCTAGGATCTAGTGTTTCAATCTCTGCATCTTCTACTCCATCTACCTGATTGGTTTCTTCATGGATTCTTCATGTTCCTCCTGTTCGATAGATGAATAATAGCATTCCCGAGCAACTTTTTGGTCGCCTTTCACAACTCCCACTCCAAAATTAGTTGGGAATTTTAAACATTTATGTACAGTAGATGGTACTGCCTCAAACTTCTTCAGACCTACCCTTCCCATGATGATATTGTAAGCTGATTGGATATTTTTATCCATTACAAAAAATCATATTCTTTTTGTTCGACAAGCAGGCCATGTACCGATAAGCATATCCCACTTGATCGTCCCAAGTGGAAAAACCTTCTCGCCAGTAAAACCAAGAAGAGACCTATGGTATGGCTCCAACTGGGCTAACTTCAGATTTAAACTGTCAAAACATGGATAGAACATGATATCTGCTGAGCTACCATTATCCACCAGTACTCATGAAATCACCACTTCCTTCATCCTCATCTTGATCACTAATGGGTCATCATGAGGAATAATACTCTTGCTAGATGGTTCTTAGAGTAACCAATGACCAATTTGTCTTTATTCACCTTCCTCGGGCGATCATCTTCAGCCAGATTTATTCGCTAAATATATGAGCAAGCTTGAGCCTCATTGAGGTAAGATTTTCTTTCCGCAGTTAGATATCCACCTCCTGCATCTCCTCCTATAATAACATTACATTCAAATGATCCAAAATGGATAGAAAATACCTCACGTTCTGGCTGCCTTGGTCTTTTGGGGAGATCGAGGTCATCTTGGTCATCTTCTGGATCTTCTTCGTGACTTCTCTTCATGTCTTCTTTTGCTCGACGAGGAGACCTAGACCTTTGCCTTCCTCGGTTGTTGGTCTTTTCACCATTTCGGCGATTAACATACTTGGTCAATTTTCCTCGTCTGATGAGTGCTTCAATTTCATTCTGGAGAGCTATATAATTTTTAGTCATGTGACCATGATCTTTATGGAACTCGCAATATTTGGACTTATTCCTCTTGTCAGGATCTGGCTTCATTTTTTCTGTCCAGTTTAGCTCCTCGTTGTTCTTGATCTCTTCCAGAATGTGGTTTATATATACTTTCAAAGGAGTGTAATTTCTAAATTTCTTCAACTGTTCCAGTGCTTGCTTTGCTTTCGACTACTTGTTTCCACCATTATTCTTCTGATCCTTCTTCTCATTCTTGTTAGCCTCGACCTTGGTTTCCTTAGTATCTGTATTCTTCTTCGCAGCCATGGCTTCCTCGACATTCATGATTTTGGCTGCTTTTGCCATAAATTCAGCCATGGTCCTAAGCGGATCCTTTGCTAAAGTGTAGTATAATTTATTTGACAACAGTCCACTCCTTAGAGCAGTAATTGCTGTTTTCTCCTCATAATCAATTACCTCCAGTTTCTCGTTACTGAAACGAGTAATATAGTCCCTGGTGCTTTCACCTACCTTTTGTCTAACACTTAGCAAATGTGCTACTCGTTTGACTGGTTTCGCTCCAAAATAGAAATTCCCAATAAAGAGTTCTGTCAATTGAAAGAAAGTCCCAATCTTTCCACGAGGAAGGTTATTGTAACATATCTGAGCTAATCCGATAAGAGTTCCTAAAAATTCCCTACATCTCATATCATCTGGAACTGCATAGATATCGGTAGCAGCTTGGTATTGTTCTATATGAAGGACAAGGTCGATTTTTCCATCATATTTGGGTGTCACTGTAGGAGCTTTGATTTTTTATGGCGTAGGAAAGTTCACAATTGCTTGTACGAAATGGTGTTCCTTGAACAAAAGTTCTTTGTAGAGGATTTTTGGCCTTATCCATTTCCCCTAATCTGTCTTCCAACCTCTGAATAGAGCCCTTCCATGCATCGTTTCCTTACTCGGGCCTATTAGTTCGAGCAACTGATCATGTTGAATTTTCCTCTTGGGTTCTTTCATTATGAGCAGTTGGCCGTGATTGGGAAGAGCCTTCCCTTAACTCGGATGTTCTTTGAGCATTCCTCGACACAATCCTAGGGGAACTTCTATTCCTCCTAGGTCCCAAACGATCAAAAGGAGAGACTCAACTCAACCTTTCAAGAGCACTGGTCCTTTTTGGAGATAAAGTAACGTTTTGTTGAGTGTCTGTAGCTCGTACTGAGGAAGTCCGACCGGGATGATAAGAAGGATCATTAGATTATTCAGTACGATATGAGTTGGTGCGTCTGGATCGAGATTCCTCTGGGAATAATGTTCGCCTAGTTCGTGAAGAGGGTAAATGGGTATTTCTCTGAACACTTCGTTGTCCTGATTGAGTCGGCATTCCGCCTTGAACAGTTTGTATGAGTTGTCGTATGGTTCCTTGCATGGCCGTCTGGCCTTGGGCGAAATTAGCCATTATACGAGCCAGGTCTTGAACATTTGGGGGAATAGATGGATTTGGAGGGATCCCAGTGTTTTGATTACTGGGTTCTCGATTATCAGCCATTGATGATCAATTATTTTGGTGAAAAATGATAATTACAGTCGTTTCCCATAGACGGAGCCAATTTGTTGATGTAAAAAATTAGATTATCTCTAATTAGTCAATCACAGATAAAATAAATGAGACAAAATATTTTTAAAGTGGTTCAGCCTTATAAGACTGGCCTACGTCCACTGTTTTTGTATTGCTGACTATTTGCCTGGAATTCTCGATAAGGGGTTTACCCTGAGATCCAGAGTCCCCTTATAATGAGGAGGTTACAATGTATTTATAGCCTTGAGGCTGTACATGTGAAAGGATAATGCGTTGTTATATAGTAGACATATATGTATCTGTACAATAATAATGAGCATTTAATGCGTAGTCGCCTCTTTGATTATCCTGATTTGAGTGCTCTGTACGCTAAGTAGCTCGGCACACTTGAGCTGCTCGGACCGCCTTTGTAGCTCGGCACACTTGAGTTGCTCGGGGCCATACGTTTGAGCCGTTCGAAATGTATGAGCTGCTCGTAGCGCTTGAGTACCTCGGTGGCAGTGAGTTGATCGGTAGAAGTATTTGTAATTACCACGTTAGTTGACACGTGTCTTCAAGTGATGGGTCCACGTCAGCAGATTAAATTTGGTATCAACAGTGATATTCATATTTATATGATATAATTCAAACTCCACTTTAGGCATTCATAAATTAAAAAATAACTATTAAAATCATTTAAATTAATTTGTACTTCAATTATATTATACTTGGATCTGAAAATAAATTGTAAACAAAAGTTTTTAAAAATTAACATCAGTCATTCACTCGGCATTTTTGTAGTATGGAAATGGTGTGGGTTATACCATTTAGAGATGGAAATAAGGAATTTTGCATTTTGGTATTATAATAGGTGTTTTATATGTTCCTTTGGATTGGTTTTATGTGATATGTGTTTGTCTGATTTTTATTATCATTCCATTTCATTTTGAAAGTTGTGTATTATATTTAAATAGTACAACTTACCTTAGTATTGTGGCACCCTATATATACTAATATTCTGGAAAAATTTTGAGATACACATGTGATTGAGTTATTATATCACTTTTCAAGTTAAATGATATAATATTTTTTCAACACAGAGAATGTAAAACACCCGCGCATCGCGCGGGTTACATGCTAGTGTAGATAATAGGGCCCTAGGCACCTATAAGCACTCTGGAAATGCATGTGATTTGAAGTGAAGTTTCAAGACTAAGCAATCATATAACATTAACTATCAGAAGATTCAATAATTGCTATATTACACCTTAGGACAATGCCATATAATTTTGCATTAAATTAAAAAGTCCAAATGAAAACAAAATAATAAATCTGATGATTGATAATTAAAAAGCGCAAAACAAAATGTATTAAGAGTGAGATATACGTTGCGGGATATCTCATCAACAGCAATAGCACCTTTTTCTTTTGGCTCGGGTGGAACTCTTTCTATGTCTTCTACTTTGGCCATTATTTGAAATTTTATAGGATTTGTATTTGGTATAAGAAATTGAATACCCTAATTACCTCAAACCCTCGTGTAAGTGTTATGTTGAGAAGTCGACGAAGGAACGGGAATTATCCAAATTTGTGAAAAAAAGAGCGCTAACTTCTTTTACACTTTGTAGGACTAAGTTACGCTTTTAATTTGAGGGAAGTAACAAAACTACAAATTAGCAATGTTGTTGAACACTTACAAATTTTGCAAGTGCCAAAAACCATTGATAAAATTGTAAGTGTTTGAAAAACTTACAAACCAAAAATTATATTAGTTGTAGAATAGACATTATGGTGTAGTGTATTCTCCCCCAGTGAATGGACACCAAAAATTGTAAACCCTAGACAAACTCTATCTAATTTAAAGTTGAGAGAGAGAGTTTGAGAGTTTTACAATCAAGGCCATTAAAGACTCATTTCATAGTGAAAACCTCACATCCCTGCACAGTGAAGTAGGCTGAAAAGATGAACCACTTGCATATCATTGTTCTTCCTATTCTCCTCACCTCCTTATCATATTTTCATATCTGTTTGCATATCCCCATTGTTGTGTTGTGCTTGATCTTGAGCTGCATATACAAATTTAAATGGTGATTTCTTAGCATCATCAGAGTTTAATTCTATAAAGTGGTGAGCTTCGACCTAAAGAACATTGGAGCAACTTATAAACATCTTCTGATGAAGATGTTCAAGAAGAAGTCAATGCAACCATCGAAGTCTACATCGACGACATGCTTATTAAGATCAAATAAGCGGTTGATCATATCAAGGACCTAACAAAGACTTTTAAGATCCTCAAAGAGTACAAAATGAAGCTAAAGGCCTCCAAATAAGTCTTCGGGGTGATCTCTCGCGAGTTTCTAAGATATTTAGTGACGCATAGGTGGATGTAAGACAATCCTGATCATATTAAAATCTCTACAAGATATTAAAAGGATGACCATCATTAGGGACATTCAGGTCCTCACTAAAATGTTAGATGCACTAAATCGATTCATATTATGGTCATGAGATAAATATCGATTGTGGAATTATGGGCCCCGAGTGGTGATGCACCTAGGGGGAGAACATGTTTAATAATGGTGGATGTGAGAGTGCTTGTGTCCAATTCGGCCACCTCCCCTGGGTCAATTTTTCGTTCGATTAGATTTGATGATTTTCCCCTAGAAGCCATTTGAAACCATATCCAGCTTTGTCGCGAGCCCCGATTTAGGCCTAGGCGTAAATATGTTTCGCACGAGGGGTTATCGGTTGTTTGAAGCCTCCAATTTGTTTTACATAAAAACAAATAAAATATTCAGGTTATCCCTTTCGAGTTAATCCTAAGGCAGATTTTAAGTCTGCGATTTGATCTAGAGATTGTTATTGCGTGGGTTTAGGAATAAGTGGGGAAGGTGCTAGGAACACCACTTGTTCTTTATGCTTCCTTAATTATATGCTTATTATCGTTCTTGACATTATTTGATTACTTTTTTAGTTTAGTTTAGAACATTCTTAGAGACCTTAGATTAGGAATCCTAAAAATATATGTAGATGCTTATATAGGAAAATAGTATGAGTGAGAGGTGTATGAATGTCACTTATACCGATTTGGGCACACAAGATTACTTGTGTATGACTATGTGCTCGTATAACGTGTGGCCATTAGTATGTATTATAAAATGAAGTAACAATCTAGCCCAAACAAAATATAAATCACCAATCGGGGCAAAAAATAATATAACAACAACTTTTTGGGTTCACGTTAAACTAATTTCAAAATAATGGTTTACTGTGGGTTAGTCTAATTTTATATTTATTAGTGAGTGATGGGTAATGCTATTCTCTCAAATGCCTTAACATTTTCAATTGTCATTGCTAATAAGAAACAAAAATAAAAGGACATACAACAGCATTATTGGTGTGAGGGACCAAGGGGATGTGATGGTTCTAAAATTTTACACAAACCAAATTAAATATTAATTTTTACATAAACAAGATTAATTAAAATTTAAATTAACATAAATAAAAGTACCCAAATTAATTAAGCATCAATTAAGAGAATTTTTTTATTAAATTAATTTTACCTGGTTAACCTAAGAATGCATCTATGTGTGAAATTGCAAGATAAAATAAACAATCATAACGCCCTATGTACGAGAAAAACCCAAACAGGAAAAACCTCGAACGACCCAGCCATAAAGTCCACTAAGTACGAAATTACAAGCAGGATGTGATAGAAGACCTACACAACGACTCGCCACCCTCGCAAGCCTCGACTTTGTTTGTTCCTTTGACCTCTGCTTAGTGATAATGTAGGAGTCCACCTATGGGGCACAACAATTGTCACGCGTACAGACTCCACCGTATGTAAACCAATGAGCACGAAATCCTCCGTAAGAAATAATTATCAATAGTATAGAGAATAAACACGGAGCCAAAACTCAATCTCAAGACATATATATCATGTAAAAACTTTGATATAAATCAATTGAGTGTTAACTTGGTTTTGTTTTGAATGTTAAACAATGAATTAAGAAAAAAAATCTCTTGGATTTTTCTGAAAATATCTCACTCTTAGAAGATGAAAAAGTATCTCTGAAAACTGCAATCCCGTACTCCTTAAATAGGTGGAAAGGAGTAGTGAGTGTTGAGGAAAAATTTAATTTTTTAAAAAATGTGTCCGGTTGTTCAAACAAAGTACAAGCTCATTTAAACGACATACTGAATTTAATTTGAATAAGAAAGAAACGATCCTCCTAACGAGATGTCAGTGCAAATCAAAAATTAATGATGATACCAGATGTAGTGCCACCAAGTAGAATACTAAGAGCTCTGTCCAGAATAGTTTTGCAAGTATAACAATGGCGAATAGATAATAATTTAAGTTAAGAAGGAGATGATGCAATGAGGAAAAAGATTACATAGTAAGTGGTTCAGCCATTCGGCCTACTCCACAGTGCAAGTGAGTGAGTGTTTCATTATAAATAGGTCTCTAATGTCCTTGAGAGTACAATTTAGTCAACTTTCTCTCTCTAATGTGATAGAAATAGATTTTTGGATAGGGTTTGAATTATCAATCTTTTACATTACTGGAGAAGACAAGTATATATAGTGCCTGGGGGTTATACTGTACCCCCCAAGCATGTAATAAGAATGTGTAGAATGTTCCTACCAATAAGGTTAAGCCACCTTTTACTATGACATGTAGATAAAGATGAAGAAATATCCCCTCACGTGTGACGGATATCTTATTATAACAGTTTTGTGCATGTGGGACTTGCAACCCACGCGCACCCTTCCAAACATTCCCCAATCCACGTGCTCTTTCAACTGTCCACTATCGGCCATCTGGGCCAAGCCCATGGCTAGTTAGTAAGTAGGATGCTCTGATTGTACATTAATCGTCATGCTGAGATGAATCTTCAGTTGGCCTCTCGTCTTTCAGGTGAAGGACGAGGATGTGGATACTTAATCCATAAAACAAATGATACAGATATCGCTGACTGTGTTCTGAGATGAGGTTAAGGACTTTTGTGATGATTCTATGGCCGAGGATGAGGCACACCATGTTGGGTCCACAATCGAGCAATAACTTTCCCAAATTAATGATCTGGCGCTGGTCAGCCTTAGCCGAGGGTGTCCAGTATAAGTATGAGGCTATACTTGGTATATCAATCACCCCTAGCCTTAGTCTTTAATGTGAATGGAAGGCTGAGGGATAAATCAACTTTAGGCAGACGCTGATGAGATATCATTTATTGATGTACGATATGTCTCTTCATACGCCAGGTTTGAGAGGTTAAATCATAAACTCTATGTTAACACTTGGCAATCATCTTTGGGATTAGCGTGTGGCTCGAGAATGACCGATTGAAGTGTGACCTAAGGTATTGTGCCCTAATGATTACCATTATTTAAATGATTTTGAACATCAATTTTCTCTTTCTTGCTTCTTTTTCTTCACGCTAAAACATTTCTATCTAGCGGAAGTCAGTTTCCTTCTCCATTACCACCATTTAAGAATTTTTAGTAAGGTTTGAGGGTTTCTTCTTCTTCTCCAGGCATCTTAGCACTTTCAGGTAACCTCCTTCCTCATTTACCCCATTTATTTCAAGCTTTTTCTACTATTTTAGCTTATGTTTACTCTTTCCGACCAATTTTAACATTTTTCGGCCATCTCCATTGGAGGTTCTAGGGTTGTTTTTAGGTGTTGGTGGTTTTTAGAGTTAGTCATTTGACCTTGTGTTTTTTAATTTTTCTTATCCGTATTCGCCTTCTAATCATCCCTTGGAGTTATGTTTGCATTTTTCTCCAGTGAAACTCCAGTGAAATGTTCTTCCTCCGTTCTTGGTAGAAAACAGTTCAATACCCTATTTTGATCTTTAGGTCAACTTAGGTCAAACCCCAAAGTGTTTTATATTATTCTTTATTCTAGACAAGTTATGCCTATGCCATTTTCTACAAGCTAGCATAACAATATCCCACACTTAAGGAGAGGTATTTCTAGGAGATACGTAAGATTGAGATTGAGGCTGAGAGGCATCGTAAATTCGGGGTCAACCTCACTCGTCCAATCTTCCCCACTCCCCCAAAGACCATCCGCCCTCCTTCAGTTGAGGTTGGTGAGGATGAGATGCCTGACTCATCCTCTATTTAAGCCAATAGTCGATATTATTTTGAAGAAGCCATGAGACTTCCACCCTCAAATCCTGAGAGGTCTGAGTCGGTAGAGAGTTCATCTTAGTCTTCATCTTCCCAGCAAGTTGAGTCATCTAGCCAGGACGACTCTTCTGTTCAAATTTTGTTTGACACTGATGAGACGAGGGTTAATTTCTCCGTACCTCCAACTATTTCCTCTCTCGGTTATGATTACCAGTGAATTCCAAGAAAGATTTCCTAAAGGGGCCCCGACCGTTGAAGCTCCTGTAGACGATGATGACTTTGTGGTCGGGGAACCCATTGATTATTCATACACTGAGACCTTTTAAGTTAGCGTCAGAGAATCCGATCTTCTCCATTCGAGATATGTATACGGTATTAAGTCTGACATCTATATGAAGGTCCCCGACGAGGACGTGATACTATTCGACGACCGAAATGATGAAGTTGTCATGTATGAGCAGATGTTTAAGGTCGAATTTTAACTCCATGTTCATCTACTGTTCGAGATATTCTGTCAAGTATGGAGATTTCCCCTTCCAAACTGGCACGTAACTCATGGAGAATCTTACATGACTTCATCTCTCTGTGGATGAACAAGTATGAGGACAAGCTGTCAGTAGAAATTTTCAAGGAATGTTATAATATATTGTCCTCAAGGACTCGGTTTGGCTACTTCCATTTGGGGTCTAGAAATCTTGAAAGGAAAATAATCCATGTTATCCTAACATCAAATCACCATTGGAAGCTAAGATTATTTTTTGTCTCTGGAGCCTGGGAATACTCGACCAATGCCGAGCGATCTGAGGATGAGCTAAGAGTTCCCTCACATGGCCAAACCCATCTGTGTTGGTCAAGCATGATTCGGGTCTCAACATTACCAACAAGGAGAGAGTTGAATTTTTAAAGAGTTGAGGAAAGAAAGGAGCTCTTCCTGAGTTTGAGGATTTAATGTCTCCTAACTTTTTAGAGACGTATGGTCTGGGGGTTGACCACTTAGACAAGTTCTGTGAGTTACTAAAATTTTCTGATCACAAGTCATTTCTCGTCTTTTATTCTTTATGTTACACCCCCGCCTATATTCAATCTGGATGATCAGTCCATTTGTAAATTAAACCGGAATCATTAATGGTTTCATTCTTAGCATCACTATAGAAAACTTTGTATTTACTAATCACCTATGTCAAATTAAGTTGGTGCCAAATTTTTTTCTTTTATTATTAACATGTAAAAATAATTTTAAATGAATTAAACCAATCATACATGAATCTAATCTTAACAATCCCACGACATATATAAATAATTAAATAAAGGAGACCAAATAAACCATCGCTTCTCTAAGTAAAATAATCCAACCACAATCTGAAATAAGTAAATAATATCTTAATATAGTCTGATGCATAACTGAAATAAATAAATAGTCTGAAGGCAACACACCTAGATGAACTGATAATAAAGTCTCCTATATAGAAATAACGAGCTGAAGCATCTAAGAAAATATCATGCAAGCCTCCACACTGCTGAAACTACGTGTGATTGGATAAGATCTCTAAGCTGGGTGTCCCTGTGGCTGGACACCTAAAATGTTTTGAAAATATTTTGACACGGGTCAGAGTCCAAGTAAAAAAAATTCAAAATATTTAGCAAGTATTTAAATCACAATTAAAATCAGTTATTTATTACACATGTATTATTCATGTACACTTACTTGAGATTCTCACCTTTCAACTAATGTGCACGCCTATCGTATTCTACCTAAGTAGTATCCCCATTCCAACTAACTAAGGTATTTGACTACTCTCAATAAATCTAATCACCACATACTATATGATACTACGGTTTCAATAATAAATTATTTATTCTCATTTTATTATTGAGCTATTTATTTAAATTTCACCATTTAATTTCCTTTTTAGATATCCATCATCTATCAATTATACTGTTTCGCATAAGTAGGTATATTACATTAGTATATATATTTATCACACATGAAATATATACACACATATAGCATCCCTGGAACGGTCTCTAGTGATGCTGGCATACTCTGCTTTCAATTCCATGTACCTCTCGTACTCAATAAAGGACCATTGGTTCGACATGTTTCCTCGAAACCAAAAGAAATCAACATCATATTGGAGGCGAACATGGTTCTTAGCCTTTGGGATACTCACATACCTAATGTACCCAAATGACCTGCCAATCCGACTAATACACGATACATAGTGGATTGCCCGAAGTTCCATGCTCTGGGGCACTAATTCAGACCTCACTATAATCATCAAAGTGGGATCGCCCTCTACGAGTAAAACTCCTGATAGCAGGAAATGTCGGTATTTTATTAGGCATAAATTATTCCCATTTATCCCTTTAATTTAGAGGCTTTTATCGCTCCGCAAAGTGTAATTCAAGTGGATTTATATCAAATCATTGCTATTGACAAGTTTCTAATGAGTACTTCGAGTTTCGTGTGTTCTTCATCTATTTCCTAGGTGTTCAGTGTTTTAATCCAAGTTTCGTACGAAAAGATTCAAAGAAGTACAAGAAGGAAAGGTTTCTGCAAAAGCTGACAAGATGGAACCGAACCTAAGTGGAAAGAAAAATAATCGATTCCATCCTGGGAAAGTTTCTGTAAAAACTGTCAACATAGAACCGAACCGAACCGAAGGGAGGAAATAACGAACCGATCCTACACCTGAAAAACTTCCTGTGAAGAGTTTACAAGATGGAACCAAACCAAAGGGAGGAAATAAAGAACCGAACCGGTGCTCGAAGAATTCTCTATAAAGGCTGTCAAATACAGAACCGAACCGAACCCCTTAATAGGATCGGTTCTGTTATCAATTATCCGAACTTATCCATTTGTAAAAATTAGAATCCTACTTGGTTCAAACTCTTATATTTCGTAGATTATAAATTGTAATTCCCCCCCCCCCCCCCCCCAAAAAAAAACATTTGGGAGGCTTCTACTTCGTGAATGAAGCAATTTGTAATTAGTTTTAGAAGAGAATAGCATGCAAACCCTAGTTTTGATTCCAGTTGCAATTCAAATAAATTTATTCTAATTCATTCTTTAATTATTGCAGTAATTCTTTTATTAGTAAGTATTTTTTATTATCTTCATCTTCATTCAGTATAAAAAAATGTTTTATTTCATTCCAAACGTGTTGTCTTCAACTTTTCATATGTCCGGCTAGATTCCTAAGGTCGGGATGCGGACTCAACCTGATGTGATAGTTGTATGTGTATAAAATTAATACTCTAAATTTAATGATTTATTACGACCCTATTGTGTAGAAACACGACAATTGTAGATCTTTGGATCTCGTTTGCTTCAGGGTAACCGAGATGCTTCAGAATACAATTCCAGCGTAACTAACGCAATACTGATTAACTCGTCCTCTGATTATGTATGGTGCGGACTTGAACCTCATATATGTAATGCTTGGGAGTACTAAATTTTGGGTCTACTTAATCACTTAAATTTATGATTAGTTTTATACCATCAATACACTAGGGTTGAGGGATTGTATTCCCGTCCTGTTTTTCTCATCATATAAATCAAGTTTTAGTTTAATCATCTCCAATATTTTAAGTAATTTAAAGTAATTGCATTTAGTTGTAGATATTTCATCATTCAAATCACCTTTTCCTTATTCTTAGAGTCAAAGTTAGGTTTCCTTCGTCTGTCCAACGTCATCACAACTCTGGTGTCCTATATCCTTGAGGATCGATACTCGACTTATCGGATTATTACTAACGCGACAAGCTTGCACTTGAGCTAGAGAGTACGCACTTCTGAGACACATTCTTAGTCGCGTCAAGTTTTTGGCTCCGTTACCGGGGAATTAGGTAGACTTAGGATTAGATCAAGTCAATCTTAAGATTTGACCAAAACTTTCCAAAAATCCAAAAACATAAAAAAATTTAAAAGCACAAAAATATTCCTCATCATCTCGCATAAGCCTGTTAATGAAAAATTATGAACTCACTCCAACTCCCCACAATACTCCAACCCACATTTATGAAAAACCAATAGTTGAGTACGACCCCGATAGCCCTCACACTCCTAACGCTCCACAATTCTGGGTTCCACCTCCCACACCGTCACACTTAATTGCAAATAACACTCCGTTTTCCCTCTTAGGACACACTTCAGAGCACGCTCTGAGTATACCCAGTGAGGACACAAAGTCTTTGAGTGAGAGAGACATGTCACAACACGGTAGTGTAGCCACTGGTGAGAAAGAGGCCCCGTACCACCCGTTGAGAGAGCTCTTATATCTCGAGCACACTGTCACTCCGAGATGCATTTTACTCCCGTATAATGCGAGGAAATTTCTCTTTAGGAATGATCCAAATACTTCCCACTTACCATGGAATGGATTCAGAAAATCCATATCTCCCCATCATGGAATTTGAAGAGGCGTGCGAGACCCTCAGCGATCAAACTTGCACAAAAGATGTGATCCGCCTCAACCTCTTACCTTTCTTGCTAAAGGATAACGCTAAGACCTAGCTATTGTCTTTACCTCCAAACTCAATTTCATCATGGAATGAGTTACAATCTAAATTTCTCAAGAAATTCTTTCCTACACATCGAACGAACTCCATCAAGGCCCAAATTCAAACATTCCGACAATTAGAAAATGAGTCGTTCGATCGATGTTACGAGCGTTTTAACGGGTTAATCACTTCGTGCCCTTATCACGAACTTGATAAACTACAAATCATTTCCTTCTTCCATAATGGATTGTATATGAATTACAAACAACTCATTGAGACTATGTGTGAAGGTCCCTTTGTCGACTTAGACGCCAACGATGCCAACCTGAGGTTTGTCACCGAGACTACCTAATCCTGGGATGCATCTGACCCTAATGCTTACAATCGAACTTGTCAAGCAACCACCACTCCATCGACGTCCGACCTATTTCACGTGGAAAAGAATGTTATGATGGATAACCGACTCGATTTACTTGAGAAAGGAATGCGAGAAATACTTGAGGTATGTGAAAGAGGACCAACTGGATCCATCCCAAACCCCTTCAAGAAGGTGTGTATGATTTATGAGGCAGGTCATTCAACAGAGGAATGCCCAACAATACCCGCCTACAAAGTGATGCTTCAAAAGCAAGTTGTATAGGAGGATTCAAGGGTAATTTCAGTGCACCGTACGGGAATTCTTACAACCCTTCATGGAACACCATCCTGGTTTTAGCTATGGGCAACAACATGTTGCGATGAATCCTAATTCACATGTTGCCCCTCCTCCACCATCGCACTTTCAAAAAGCTCCACACATGCAAGGACATATGCAAGCACCACCACCTCAAGGGGAATATATCACTCCACCGCGGATAAATCTCGAGGATACGATGAACCAATTTATCAATAACCAGAATGCAACCAATGATAGATATGATCGCATCATCAGCGACATAAATGCGAACATTTTGCAGTTGCAATCGTCGTTGAGTGTCCAAGAGAAGGGTAAGTTTCCAGCTTAAGGACAAAGACCACCCCAAGGTCAAACTAGTGTAGCTCTATTTCTAATGCAAATCAAGAGAAATGTTGAGCGATAACCACTATACGTAGTGGGAAAGTTGTTGATCTATCACATTTCCCGCACGACACAACTAAAGGCAAGGAGGTTTCGCCCAGCACGAAAGAGGCTGAAGATGCCTCCTTGAATGAGAGTGATAACGAGAACACTAGTGAGCCCTAAGTCATAGAGAAACCCCCCCCCCCCCCCCCCCACAGCCGCTCCGTTTCCCCAACGGCTAGTATCTCACTCCAAAGAGTCCTCTCGTGAAGATGTATTAGACGTTCTTGAGCAAGTAAAGATTAATTTACCTTTTCTTGACACCATAAAGAAATTTCCCGCATACGCTAAGTTTCTTAAGGACTTAATTACGGTGAAACAAAAGTTAAAGGTAAAGAAAAATGCGTTCCTCGCACAAAACGTCAGCTCAATACTATCAAGTGACCTTCCACCCAAATTCAAAAATCCGGGTGCACCGACTATTTCGTGCATCATGGGGGGAAATCGAATTGAGATAGCGCTAATAGATTTAGGGGCAAGTGTCAATATTCTACCTTATTCAATCTATAAGCAATTAGGTTTGGGAAAAATTAAGCCCATAAACCTGATTCTACGACTCGCAGATAGTTCCATCAAGATACCAAAGGGGGTAGTTAAGGATGCAATCATCCAAGTTGACACATTCTACTTCCCGATAAATTTTGTCATTTGGGACAAGGAGCCCTCCGTTGTTTCGAGTAATCATGTACCTATCATTTTAGTCCGCCCATTCTTAGCTATTGCTAATGCCTTGATTAACACTCAAAATGGGCGAATGCAACTCCCATTGGGGAATATGACTCTCGAAATAAATATCTTCAACATCACTAGTCTCGAGGGTGATGAGGGTGAACCACGAGAGATGGACCTCATGGAAAAGAAGGTACACGAGAATGAGGGGTTCCACAAGAGAGAGATGTTAGGGGTGTGACTTATTTCATCAAGTAATAGCGGTAGTTATGATGATGAGAGAAAAGCGGGGGAGATGTGTGTAGTGACCGCGATTGAGAGAGAGAGAGAGAGAGAGAGAGAGAGAGGCTAGAAGAGAGAAAAATAGTGGAGTTAGAGATCGAGCAAGGAAGGGAGGACGTAGGCACTACTCGAGAGACAGAGAGAGCTAGGGGACGTGAGCATGGAAGATTTTGAGAAAGAGTTTGGGCAGGTGGATGAAAGCCTTACTGTTGAAGTCCAATCCTTATTGGACTCTTGTAGTCACTTAGACGAAAGTGAATGGAAAGAAAAAATTGATGAATTCCTTCTTTGTGACCATCCACTCATACCACTTGAGGTCCCAGAGCCAATTGACGAGAAAATTTGTGTTTCGTCCGAATTAGAACCCGACCCATGCATCCTAGAAATTAAAAGAAACCTAGGTGTTCCCTCCGAGTCAGCGCCCGTTGGCCACGATTTGAGTCAGCATCATGAGGATCCCTTTCCAATTAGTCACGACGAGCCTCCCAGTCTTTCCTTTATCTATGGGCGAGGTCCCAACTTGTTCTGATTGTGGGTTTATAATTCTAGGACGGGAGAAATAAGGAGAGCATCGGATCCCAAGAGTGGGATCAGTTGAGTTGGCAGGAGCGAGAGATAGGTCGTCGCACCCCCGATGCGTATGGGGTGATATTTGTATTTTTGAGTCATGTGTTGGTGTCATTTAGTGGGATCAATATTTTTTTGTTTTATTTTCTCTCACTTTTAATTCGCTTTGAGTTATATTTTAGTCCTTTTTACATGAGGACATTGCAAAAGTCTCGGTTAGGTGGCGTCACAAGTATGTATTTCTAAAACTTCATAAATTTTAAAAAATGCCCAAAAATTTCAAAAAAATCATAAAATCTTGAAAAATACAAAAACAATTGTTCAAAATAAATAAAATTTGGAATTCAAAACCGACTTTTGTAAAAGTCGGTTCAAACAATTGTTCAAAAGTCGGTTTTGTAAAATTTAAAATGCACAAAGCCGAAATTGACCAAAGATGGAAATTTAGCGAACATAGGCCACTTAACGAATAAATGTGGAGATTAAAAACCCCGGTGAGATTCGAGCCTTTCATTTTTGTAAAATTTATAAATCAATTCGAGTTACTTGTTAACTCAAAAGTTCTTTTCAGCGTCAAATAAGTCGTCGAGGATCTCAATTCTTTCACTTTGATCGGTTATGGAAAATGTGTGTGATATTGCCTTGAAAAACGTGCCAAAATAGATCTCTAAACTTAATTCATCTCGAAACGCATATGGTAATGCAATTAGTATTTTGGAGAATGAAGTAGGCCCTCGTTTGTCACCCAAAAATATTGGCCAGAAAAAGTAGCGAAAAATTATCCCTTTTGTAATCCAAATTGAGCCGAATGAATTTTTCCCTTTCTTTTGACAACCCGAAAAACCCCAATTGGCCCGGAATTGTGAAAAGGCATAGTACTAGAAAATATGTCCGAAAAGTGCAGAAAAAGGGGAAAGAAAAAAATAGCTATACTCAACAAAAATATCAAGAAAAGAAAAGCATGAAAATAGAAAAAGAAGAAAAAATGAACAAAAGCTCGGAAATGCACTAACGGATATCATAAGAAAACTTTTCAATTTCAGATTTCTCGTACCATTCTCATTTTATCCAATACACCGTTAGCCTGAAAAAAGTCCTAAATGAGTCCAAAGTTGCGAAATTGATTACCGCGTGGAGAGCTAAAACACCAAATGATAATAAAAGAAATAAAAAACGTGAATTAGAGGAAATGTTGCCGTTTTCTCATATCCATAATCTAATGATGAGATCCGGTTACCATAAATATTTGTCTTTCTACTTGTGTGCGTGAAATTTTTTCCACTACATTTACTCTTATAAATCACACATACTGAGAGAATAGCCATATTACGAGTGATTTATTTGTGAGAGAATTCTGTGAGATTTTGAAATCAAAACGAATTTTTGAATAAATAACGTAATGGTCAATTGGTGGAAATTCGCGGTTAAATTTTCGGTTTCACACACACGCGCAATGATTTGAGACTCTTGAACATGAATTGATGATGACTATTTTCAGGAAAAGTTTGAATTATACAATTTTTGCATATTTTGAGTTTTCTTTGAGTCGAATTTTGTGGGTATATTCTCTGTAAATCCTCACGAGACACAACTCGTCCTACTAGGGTAACCTATTGGTTTAAAGGCTTGTTGCATACGCTAAATGCAATCGCTTGCCCGCCAAAGAGGTTTTTCTATCCCATTTTTGAGTTAGACCGTGTTTTGATTCTTTTACATTACTTGGGACGATCAAAGTTCTAAGTTAGGGGGGTTGATTAGGCATAAATTCTTCCCATTTATCCCCTTAATTTAGATGCTTTTATCGCTCCGCAAAGTGTAATTCAAGTGAATTTATATCATATCATTGCTATTGACAAGTTTCTAATGAGTACGTCGAGTTTCGTGTGTTCTTCATCTATTTCGCAGGTGTTCAGTGTTTTAATCCAAGTTCCATACCAAAAGCTTCAAAAAAGTACAAGAAGGAAAGGTTTCTGCAAAAGCTGACAAGATGGAACCGAACCTAAGTGGAAAAAAAAAGAACCAATTCCATCCTGGGAAAGTTCCTGTAAAGACTGTCAAGATAGAACCGAATCAAAGGGAGGAAATAACGAACCTATCCTACACCTAGAAAACTTCATGTGAAGAGTTAAAAAGATGGAACCAAACCTAAGGGAGGAAATAAAGAACTGAATCGGTGCTCAAAGAATTCTCTATAAAGGCTGTCAAATACAAAACTGAACAGAACCGAACCCTTAACATAATCCGTTCTGTTATCGATTATCAGAACTTATCCATTTGTAAAAATGAGAATCCTACTTGGTTCAAACTCTTATATTTCGTAGATTATAAATTGTAATTCGCCCCAAACATTTGGGAGGCTTCTACTTCATGAAGGAAGCAATTTGTAATTAGTTTTAGAGGAGAATAACATGTAAACCCTAATTTTGATTCCAGTTGCAATTCAAGTAAATTTCTTCCAATTCCTTCTTTAATTATTGCAGTAATTATTTTATTAGTAAGTATTTTTTATTCTCTTCATCTTCATTCAGTATAAAAAATGTTTTCTTTCATTCCAAACGTGTTGTCTTCAAGTTTTCATATGTCCGGCTAAATTCTTAAGGTTGGGATGCATGAACTCAACCTGATGTGATAGTTGTATGTGTATAAAATTAATCCTCTAAATTTAATAATTTATTACGACCGTATTACTTAGAAATGCGACAATTATATATCTTTGGATCTCGTTTGCTTCAGGGTAACCGGGATGCTTCAGAATGCAATTCCAGCGTAACTAACGCAATACCGATTTACTCGTTCTCTGATTATATATGGTGCGGGCTTGAACCTCATATATGTAATGCTTATGAGTACTAAATTATGGGTCTACTTAATGACCTAAATTTACGATTAGTTTTATACCATCAATACACTAGGGTTGAGGGATTGTATTCCCGTCCTGTTTTTCTCATCATATAATTCAAGTTTTAGTTTAATCATCTCCAGTCTTTTAAGTAATTTAGAGTAATTGCATTTAGTTGTAGATATTTCATCATTCACATCACATTTTTCTTATTCTTAGAGTCAAAGTTAGGTTTCCTTCGTCTGTCCAACGTCGTCACAACTCTGTTGTCCTATTTTCCTGAGGATCGATACCCGACTTATCGGATTATTACTAACGCGACAGGCTTGCACTTGAGCCTAGTGAGTACGCAATTCTGAGACACATTCTTAATCGCTTTAATATGTTCACAATAATCAAATCATATATATAGTTATTCATACAAACTATTTATATATTATTCCGTAGGTATACACACAACCTAACTTCATCAACTCTTACGTAGTATATATTTTGTTCGTATATTCAACGTACCTTAATTTTCAATTAAACTTCCATTTCACATAATTTTGATCATCTCTCACTACTCTAAGGGTCCTACTTACCCCATACTTAATATCACTAGTTTAAAATACGAACTGGCGGCTATGCTTTTGCAACGAAAAGATCTATCTCCAAGACCTGAAATCTAGGGTCATTCAAGTGACACACCAATCTCATTCAAACAATTTACACCTTCTTGAGGTTCAAACCCTTTTAAAATAACCTCGTAGTTCGTCATTCAAGTATATAACAATAATCATAATCAATCAATTCAGACAATGTCCAACGGAACTATAAACCCAAAAATAAGATTTTTTAAAAATTTTCCACGAATCTGCCCAGATTTTTACAATGCAGTTTTGAGGCATTCAGAGTTATTTTTGGATAAAACGTATCAGTGAACAAAATGTAGAAAACCATATTTTCTATGAGGAAATGCGAACGGAATGTCCATTTTCGGAACCAGAACAACGTAAAACAGTTTTTAATATGACAGTTAAGTTTTAAATGCTTCCTAATTTACCCAATTTCATAGACATCTCAAATTTAAGAAGTTGTTCTACAAATCAATCCCTAGAATGATTTTATTTCATTTGTATCTAGATGGAGGGTATCATGATCTAAATCTCATAACTTATGATTTTGTTTTGTTTATACAAGTGGATTCATTCTACATGCAATCCTATTCCCAGTTATGAGGTTTATTCATCAAATCACAAAATGTCATCAATTTTACTAAACTCAAAGGCCCTACTCTACATGGGTTAAATCATAAAAAATTGCAAGATAAATACTTGCCTCATATTGGAGTGGTCTGATTTTGATCCTCTTTGATGAAGCTTCTCTTCAAATCCTTTCTCCAAGAGTGGTTGTGATGTTAAATTGAGCTTGAACTCTCCAAAACTCTTGCTTGAGCTACAAGAAAAAATCTTCATCTCCTCTCTACCTGACTCCACTTGTTTTCTAATCTCTTTACCCTAGCCGCACATCACCAAAACTATATATAATACTCAAAATCCTGAATTTCCCTTAACCCTAAATTCTAAAATGACTAATATGTCCTCTCGGGTTGTAAATTATGTCTAAAACTGTCCCGGGACCCAAACTACATACCCGAGTATACTATTTTGACTATTTCGACCCTTCTGGACTCAACCATAACCGTAAAATGATCATCTGAGTTACTCATAATTTATTTCCTATCTGCACCTCATTTAGTCCATGTACGACCTGCATATGTCACGTCACTATCAGTCATTGTGACATAAATTATATAATTACTATTCACTTAGTAATTTTATTAGTGATCATTAATGATTTCTCTCCGATTAATAATTTAGTCAACCCATCATATGTCTATTAAATTACGTTACACGTGTAATTTAAATTTTAAACAATTTAATTCATTTTTAATTCTTTAAAAATATAGTTGTTACATACTTCCCCCTTACAAGGGAATTTCTCCTCAAAATTCATATATACTTGCGATAAATAACTCTCGATACTACTCCCGCATATAATCCTCCTGCTCCCATGTCGACTCGTCTACGTTATGGTGCCCCCACTGAACTCTAACCAAGGGTACCATGTTTGACCGCAGTTTATGCTCACTACGATTAAGTATCGCCACTAGTCTCTCCTCATATGAGATGTCGGGCTGCAAGTAAATCTCCTATAGTGGAACATGCCAAAAAGATCTCTCACTGTGTCGGTATCTCTTCAACGATGACACATGAAACACGTCATGAGTTCCTTGAAGATGCTCTGGTAATCCTAACCTATAAGCCACTGGTCCCACCCTCCCAATAATCGAAAATGGTCCTACATATCTTGATGCCAATTTCCCTTTCTTGCCAAATCTCATCACTCCTTTCATAGGAGACGCTCATACCAATTCTTGGTCACTAACCTCAATGTCAATATGTCTCATATCTGCATTTACGTAACTCTTCTACCTATCTTAAGCTATCCGGATACGCCCTCAAATCAACTCAATCTTGGCAGTGGTGTCCTGAATCATCTCTGCCCCTAATAATTTATTGTCCTTTACCTTTAATCAACAAGTAGGCGAATGACAAGGATGACCATATAATGCCTCGAATGGTGCCATGCCGATATTAAATTTATAGGCATTATTATAGGCAAACTCCACCAAAGTAAGATATTGTTCCCATCCACCTTCGGAGTCGAGTATACACATTCGCAGCATATCTTAAAGCATCTAATTAACCCTCTCAGTTTGCCCATCTGTCTATTGATGATACGTTATAATCAATCGTAGATGTGTCCCCATCGCCTCCTGGAAACTCTGCCAAAAATGGGACATAAAGATATTATCCCGATCGGACACAATATTAAGCAGGATCCCATGTAACTGTACTATCTCAGTGATAAATAACTGTGCATATTGCTTTGTCTCAAAATCAGTACAAACTAGAACAAAATAAGCCACCTTGGTCAATCGATCCACTATCACCCATATAGAATCGTGACCTCACTCTGATAATGGCAACCTAGTGATAAAATCTATGGAGATACTCTCCCATTTCCACAAGGGAATATCTAATAGCTGTAACATCCCTATCGGTCTTTGGTGGTCTACATTCACTAGCTGGCAGGTAGCACACTTCGAGACAAACTCTGTTATGTCCCGTTTCATCCCTGACCATCAATACTGTTAGTGCATGTCTTTGTACATCTTATCCCCATCAGGATGTATTAAAAATCGGGACTCGTGAGCCTATGACATCACTGTATGTCATAAATCATCACCCTCTGGAACAACTAGTCTCCGATTAAAATGTAAGCCACCCTCTAAACTATTAGAGTATCCCTCTATACCATCAACTAGTAACTGGTGAACTATGTGCTGTCAAAATAGATCCTCTACATGTTCTTTCACTACCCTCATCATAATCTTGGGTGTGATAGCTAATACGGACATACAAGACATATCAATCTCATCATCGTGTTGAACCTCTCTGCACTTCGCTTTACAAACCGTTGCTAGCTCACCTACTGGACTACGACTTAACGCGTCATCTACAACGTTAGCCTTCCTAGGATGATACTGAATATCAAAGTGGTAATCCTTTATGAACTCAAACCACCTCCTCTACCTCGTGTTCAAATCCTTATGTGTGAACATATACTGAAGAAATTCATGGTTTGTGAATAAAGTAACCATGTTACCTAACAAATAATGTCTCCAGATCCTTAAGGAAAATACATCAACGGCTATCTCCAAATCATGCTTGGGGTAATTATTCTCATTGGGTTTAAGTTTGCGTGATGCATACTCTATAGCCCTCTCATCCTGCTATAATACACCCCCAAGTTCCTTCAAGGATGCATCAGTGTAGACACAATATACTACTCCCCCCTTTGTAAGTGCAAGCATGGTTGCTTAGGTTAATTTATCCTTTAGCTCATCGAAAGCTAACTGACAATGGTCATCCCAAGGCACCTCTTTACGATTCAAGTTTGTTAATGGACCCGTAATCTTTGAGAAAACCTTAATGAACCTCCGATAATATCATTCTAACCCCCAAAAGCTGCGAACCTCAATCAGTGTCGTGTGTTTTCCCCACTCCCTCATCGTCAATACCTTACTCGGATCAACAGCTATACCCTTCTTAGACATTATGTGGCCTAGAAACTATACCCCCCGAAGCCAAAACCCACATTTACTACACTTTACATACAATTGGTGTTTTCTGAGTGTCTGTAAAACCTTTCATAAATGCTCGGCATTCTCATTCTCAGAAAGAGAGTAAACTAGAATATCGTCGATAAACACAATCACAAACTAATCACGGAACTAAAAAAAAACTCGGTTCATCATATCCGTAAACACTGATGGTGTATTGGTGAGTCTGAAAGGCATCACTCTAAACTCATAGGACCCATATTGTGTCAAAAAATTAGTCTTAGGAACATCCTCCTCCCTGACGCATAACTGATGACAACCAGATCACAAATCAATCTTGGATAAGTAATCTTCTCCCCTTAACTTGTCGAATAGATCATCAATACGAAGAAGTGGATATTTATTTAGAATTGTGACCTTATTCAAATCTCTATAGTCAATACACAATCAAAGTGATCCATCCTTCTTCTTGACAAACAACACCGGTGCACCCCATGATGAAGTACTCCGTCGAATAAAACCCTGCCTCAAGAGATGTTGAATCTTCTCTCTTAACTCACACATATTAGATGGGTCCATGCGATAGGGTGCTCGAGATATCGATCTCATACCTGGTGCTAGATCAATAGCAAAATAAATATCCTGGCTCGACATCAATTCGAGTATATCTTAGAAGACATCCTCAAATTACCTCACAGCTGGAATCGAGTTTAAAGAAACTACCACCTCCTATGAGGTCTCCTCCTCATTGTAGTAAAGAGGAGTGCTCGATTCTCCCTTGAGAAGAGGCATCGCCACAAAAAAATCTCCTTCCCCTATATCGAAAATACAATGGTCCTCCCATAACAATCTACCATCGCCCGATACCTTCTAACCAATCCATCCCTAAGATAACATCATATCCCCCCATATCCAATACAAGAAGATCGGATGCTAAACACAATCTACCCACATTGATATCCACACCTCTACAAATAGAGTGTATAAGTGATCCGTTACCCATCGGTGACTCCCCACATATAAGGAGACTACTAGCTATCTCTAATAGGCTTGTAACTTGTGAAAATCTAGTCTCTATAAAAGAGTGTGATGCCCAAGTATGAAAAAAATTACTACACGTAAGCCCATGTATAGTAAACATACCCTCTACTACTAGTGGTGCCTGAGGGGCCTTCTGAAGAGAGGTATCTTGGATGTTATAGACACGCACATGCTGAAGTGGTCCCTGTTGTGGAGGTGAAGGTGGAGTTGGTGCCACAGGTGTCCTTTGCACCTTCTGCTCATGTGGGGCACCCTGCTTCTGCAGCTCTCTTCCTTGATTTGGGCAACCCCTCCTCTTGTGGCCCGTCTATGGACAAATAAAGCACTGGCCTGAAAACTCTCTCTGACCCTGCTATGGACAATCTTTTTTTAGGTGACTCACCTCCCCACAATTATAATACCGACAATTGAAAATTTTCTTCTTTTGACCCTATTAGTCTGATTAAGGCTTCTCCTTAGCTCGCTGCGGACAAATTTGGCGTTTGTGTCCACCCTTTCCACATGTAAAATATCCCCCGTTGAAATCTCCCGGCTCCTAAATGTGTTGGCCCTAATTTCCTTGACTCTACTACCCACCTCTATTATTCTCTTTGCCCTGACAACCTTGAGAATCCTGTCGATGTTGGTTCGGTGTTACATTTTTACAGTTTCTTCCAAACTTACTTGACTGACTAGGCTCCCTTGATCTTTTGGTTCCTATGAGCTGGACACTATGCTCTCGATAGTGTAATATTACGACAGTAACAACTTATGCTACAATATCAACCACCTCTGTGACGGTTACCATACCTTGTGGGGCTAGAGGTACTCGTTGATCTTATCCAGCATCACCTCTTCCGACAATCACAGTTTGTCGTTCCTTCCTAGGTAACATCTGAAAATAGATCAAATTGTATGAGTTCACTGTCAATACAAATATAACCGCAGAAGAACATAATCTCAAATACGTGATTATGAATACAACAATCCTAATAATATGCCTCTACGTCAAAGAAGGCCTGGAATCGTAGTAAGCAGTACAGATCCTATGGACACTAGAACCTAATGCTCTGATACCATGTGTGACATCCCGCCTATTTTATTTGTGGGTGATCAGTCCATTATTAAATTAAATTGGAATCATTAATGGTTTCATTCTTAGCATCATTGTCGAAAACTTTTTATTTACTAATCACCTATGTCAAATTAAGTTGGTGCCATACTTTTTTTCTTTGATTATTAACATGCAAAAATAATTTTAAATGAATTAAACCAATCATACACGAATCTAATCTGAACAATCCCATGACAGATATACATAATTAAATAAAGGAGACCAAATAAACCATCGATTCTCTAAGTAAAATAATCCAACCACAATCTAAAATAAGTAAATAATATCTGAATACAGTTTGATGCATAACTGAAATAAAAAAATAGTCTGAAGGCAACACACCCAGATGAATTGATAATGAAATCTCCTATCTATAAAGAATGAGCTGAAACGTCTAAGAAAATATCTTGTAAGCCTCCACACTGCTACAGGTATGTGTCACTGGATAGGATCTCTAAGTTGGGCGTCCCTATGGCTGGACACATAAAATATTTTCAAAATAATTTGACACAGGTCAGAGCCCAAGTAAAACATTTTGAAAATATTTACCAAGTATTTAAATCACAATTTAAATAAGTTATTTATTACACATGTATTATTCAAGTACACTCACTTGAGATTCTCACCTCTCAACTAATGTGCACACTCATCATATTTTACCTAACTAGTATCCCATGTTCAACTAGGTAAGGTATTTAACTACTGTCATAAGTATAATCCTCAAGTATATCCACATATTATACGGTACTACGGTTTCAATAATAAATTATTTATTCTCATTTTATTATTGAGCCACTTATTTAAATTTCACCATTTAATTTCCTTTTTAGATATTCATAATCTCTCAATTTTACTGTTTCACATAAGTAGGTATATTACATGGATATATATATTCATCACACATAAAATATATACACACATATATCATCTCTGGTTTGGTCCCTCCTGATGATGGCATACTCTGCTATCAAGTCCATGTACTCTCATACTCAATAAATGACTATTGGCTCGGCATGTTTCCTTAAAACCAAAATAAATCAACATCATGACGGAGGCAAATATGATTCTTAGACTTTAGGGTACGCACATACCTAATGTACTCAAATGACCTACCAATCCTACTAATACACCACACATAGTGGACCTTCCTAAGTTCCATGGTCTGGGGCACTAATCCAGACCTCACTGGAATCGTCAAGGCGGGATCGCCCTCTGCGCATAAACCTCCTGATAGCAGGCAACGTAGGTATGTTCACACAAATAATAAAATAATATCTATAGGTATTCACACAACCTATTTATATATTATTTAGTAGGTATACACACAACTTAATTTCATCAACTCGTACGTAGTATATATTTCACTCGTATATTCAACATACCATAATTTTCAATTAAACTTCCATTTCACATAATTTAGATTATCGTTCACTACTCTAAGGGTCCTATTTACCTTTTACTTAATATCATTAGTTTAAAATATGAACTGGTAGCCACACGTTCGCAATGAAAAGATCTATCTCCAAGACCTAAAACCTAGGGTCGTTCAAGCGACACCCCAATCTCGTTCGAATAATTTACACCTTGATGTTCAAACCCTTTTAAAATAACCTCGTAATTCATCATCAAAGTATAGAAAAATAATCACAATCAATTGAGACAACCTATAACGAAACTACAGAACCAAAAATAACATTTCTTAAAATGTTCCCCACGAATCTGCCTAGATTTTTAAAATGAAGTTTTGAGGCATTTCAAAGTCGTTTTTTGGAGAAAATGTAGCAGTGAAAAAAATGTAGAAAACTGGATCTTCTACTAGGATGCGTGGATGGAATAGCCATTTTTGGAACCAAAACATTGAAAAACATTTTTAAGATGACGGTTTAAGTTTTATATGATTCCTAATTTACACAGTTTCATAGACTTCTCAAATTTAAGAAGTTGTTCTACAATTCAATCCCTATAATGAAGTTATTAGATTTGTATCTAGATGGAGGATCTCATGATCTAAATCTCATAACTTCTGATTTCATTTTATTTATACAAGTGGATTCATTCTACCTGCAATCCTATTCCCAATTATGACGTATATTCTTCAAATCACAAAATATCATCAATTTTGCTAAATTCAAAGGCCCTGCTCTACGTGGGTATTATAACTCATAAAAAAATTCTAGAGAAATACTTTCCTTATATTGGAGTGGTCTGATTTTGATCCTCTTTTATGAAGCTTCTCTTCAAATCCTTTCTCCAAGAGTAATTATGTTGCTAAATTAAGCTGCAAGAAAAACTTTTCATCTCCTCTCTACTAGCCTCCACTTGTTTTCTAATCTCTTTACCCTATCCTCACATCACCACAACTATATATAATACTCAAAATCCTAAAATTCCCTTAACCCTAAGTTGTAAAATGACTAAAATGCCCTCTTGGGTTGTCAATTATGTCTAAAACTGTCCAGGGACCCAAACTACACACCTGGGTGTATACTAATTTTACTGTTTTGACCTTTCTCGACTCAACCGTAGCCTCAAAATTATCATTTGAGTTACCCATAATTAATTTCCTATATCCACCTCATTTAGTCCACATACGACCGCCATATGTCGCATCACTATCACTCATTGTGAAATCAATTATATAATTACTATTCACTTAGTAATTTCATTCAATAATCATTATTGATTTCTCTCTGATTAATAATTTTGTCAGCCCATCATATATCTATTAGATTACGTCACACGTGTAATTTAAATTTTAACCAATTTGATTCATTTTTAAATTTTAAAAAATATGGGATGTTGCACTTTATTACTAATCATTTTTTTCTTCTTATCAGACCATCCTCCTCATATCTCGGACAAGCTTTGGAACATGACTGACCCAAGCCTAAAGAATGCTTTTGTCATGAAGGGTGGAAAAAAACCATAAAGAAGGCGACAGCCAGCGGGCTGACCCAATCTGAGGTCAGCCAGAAAATAAAGTGCCCACTGTTCCCTCTAACAATTATCAAGACTGTCAAACGAGGTCGAGAGTGGTTTCACCCGCACAAGAATCCATGATGAGATCTTTTATGTCCGGATCATCTTCATAAGACTTTGAAGATTTTTGGGCGGCCAACATAGCCCAACTGAAAGCATGCCCCGACATAGTTATCCCTTAAGTTCCAAGATCTAAAGTTTCCATGTTTGTTGTCCCTTCAAAGGGAGATTACAATTTCATGGGGAAGATGAACCCCTTGAAGACCTATGACTTTGCTCATCGCTATTTAGTGCAGGTATCGACTTCATCTTTATTTTGATTATCGTCTTGTCCATATTTTACTTCGTCTTATTCGGACATTATATCTTTTTCTTCCTCTGGAGTCTGTGTGTGCCTTTACCTCTTCCACAAAATGGGTCACTAACAAATTCTAAGAAATTAAAGAAGGAGAAAAAACCCTCCAGGACGTGTTCGGTCCTAAAAATAAATTGAAGGAGTGTAGGGAGGATCATAAGAAGAATCTTGATAAGCTGAAGGTAGATCATGTCGAGGACTTGAAGCCTAAAGACAAGGCACTTACTACTCAAGCTATGCAGCATGACACAGATCTTGCTGCAGCCATCCAAATGGCAAAGGACAAGGCTCTCTCTATCGAGGCCATAAAAAAGATTCAGGACAAGGCCGTTGAGGCTTACAAAGCATCCGAATAATTTAACAGGTCCGCCATGGAATACCTTGAAAGAGGTATTAAGATTGCCTACCGGTGGGTCGTCATGAAATTTACTGAGGCGGTCTCATCCTTTTGTATAGAGAAAGAATCCCTTGATCTAGAAAATCCCCTCTTTACCTAGGCCTTGGAATACATTGAAGCAATGGCGTAAGACGAGGGAGAGGGAGCTGCAGTTCAAGTTGATATGATTGTAACTAATTCTGCCGGAGCTACTGAGGCCAAGGAAGGTGCCAATGGTTCGGCTGCTAATAATGAGCCAACTGTATAGGGTGTGTTGATACCAAAATTAGTATGCTAATATAGACGAATCACAATAAGACACGTGACGATCTACGTGGAACAATAGCAACGAGGAAGTCTATTCCCCGACCAAGTCAGACTCACTCCGAACAACAAGTATACTCCGAGGAACTCCAGCTCTCCGAGGAACTCCAATGCTCCGAGGAACTCTTGAACGACGAGCAACTAAGGCGGTTCGAGTTGCATCTCGACCACAACATTGATTGCCAGATAATCAACAGTTCAACTATTCATTAAATGCTCATCATCTTGACGCACATGTTTAAAGAGCATTAAATGAATTACCCTTTCATATGTACATCATTTAATGTATCACTCTTTCAGATTATAGCCTCAAGGCTATAAATACATTGTATTACCCTCATTCAAAGGGACCGAAATTTCTTGATAGTACTTGTAATCGAGAATTCCCAAACACTCAGCAATAACATAATAGTGGACGTAGGCCATTCATATAAGGCTGAACCACTTTAAAATTCTTTGTCTCATTTATTTATCTGTGATTGAATTATTAGAGTAATCTAATTTTTTACATGAAAAGATTGGCGCCGTCTGTGGGAAACGACTGTTGTTATCGTTTTTCACCAAAAATCATTCATCATCAATGGCAGATAATCCGGAATCCAGTAATCGAAACGCTGGAAATGCTGGAAATCCTCCAAATCCCTCTGCACCTCCAGATCTGGCTGGAATTATGACGAATCTGGCTTAAGGACAAACCGCCATGTAAGAAACAATAAGGCAACTCATACAGACCCTTCATGGCGGTGCACCTGCACATTCGGGACAGCGAAGCGGTCATAAGCAAACCTATTTACTTTCTTCACGATCCAGGCGTACTGAGTCATATCATAATGAGGAATCTGATGATTTCTCTTATCAACCTGGGAGAACTTCTTCAATAAGGGCTACAGATACTGATCAACGTATCACTCTCTCTCCAGAAAGACCCAGTGCCTTGGAAAGACTGAGTAGGGTGTCTCCTTTAAGTCGATTAGGCCCTAGGAGGAATAGGAGTCCACCTAAGACCATGTCGAGGAGTTTTCGACGACCATTAGATCTAAGAGAAGGATCAGCACAATCACGACCAGTTGCTCGTCAAGATAGATCTCAGGAGGCCACATCAGAGCAATCAATTGCTCGAACTAACAAGCCCGAGGAGGGAAATGATGCGTGGAAAGGTTCCATTCAGCGGTTGGAGGATAGATTGGGAGAAATGGCTAAGGTGAAGAATCCCTTACAATGAATTTTTGTTCAAGGGACACCTTTTGTCCAGGCCATTGTGGGTTTTCCTACCCCGTCAAAGTTTAAAGCCCCTGTGGTGACCCCCAAATATGATGGAAAGACAGATCATGTTCTTCACATAGAGCAATATCAAGCTGCCGCCGACATCTATGATGTTCCCGACGAGATGAGATGTAGAGCATTCTCAGGAACTCTTACTGAATCTGCCCAAATATGGTACAACAATCTTCCTCGGGGTAAGATTTCAACTTTCTTTCAGTTGGCCGAGTTGTTCATCGACAATTTCCGTTTTGGAGCAAAGCCAGTAAAAAGAGTAGCACACTTGTTAAGTGTTAGACAAAAATCTGGTGAGAGTACTAGAGATTACATAACTCGTTTCAATAACGAGAAGCTGGAAGTCATAGATTATGAAGAAAAGACAGCAATCACCGCCTTGATGAGTGGGTTGTTGCCTAACAAGTTTTATTACACTTTGGCCAAAGATCCACCTACAACTATGTCAGAGTTGATGGCAAAAGTGGCCAAAATCATGAATGCCGAGGAGGCTATGGCTGCGAAGAAGAATATGGATAAAGAAACCAAGGTGGAAGACGATAAATCCAAGAAGAAAGAGCATAAGGGGAATGGCGGTGACAAGCATTCCAAGAATAATAAATCATCATGGGAAGTCCTGAAGAAATTCGATAATTATACTCCTTTGAAAATGGGTATTAATCATGTCTTGGAAGAAATCAAGAATAACGAGGAAGTAAAGTGGCCAAAGAAACTGAGGTCAGACCCTGACCTGAGTAATAGGGAGAAATATTGTGAGTTCCATAAGGATCACGGCCATATGACCAAAAATTGCATAGCTCTTCAAAACGAGATTGAAACACTCATCCGAAGAGGGAAGCTAGCGAAGTATGTTGATCGGGGAGGCGAAAGAAGAAATAATGACCGAACTAGAGAAAGGTCTAGATCTCCTCGTCAAGAAGAGGAGAAAAAGAAGAGAAACCATGAAGACGATCCAGATGATGACCCCGATCTTCCCAAGAAACCAAGGCATCCAGAACGAGAGGTATTTTCAATACGCTTTGGGTCATTTGATTGTAATGTCATTACAGGAGGAGATGCAGGAGGAGGAGACCTTACTGCAGAAAGAAAAGCTTACCTCGGTGAGGCTCAGGCTTGCTCATACATTCAACAGATAAATTTGCCTGAAGAGGATCGCCCGAGGAAGGTAAACAAAGAGAAGCTGGTCATCGGTTTTTCAAAAAATGACTTTGCAGGTGTTCTTTACCCTCACGACGACCCTTTGGTGATCAAAATGAGGATGAAAGAAGTAGTGATTTCAAGGGTTCTGGTAGATAATGGTAGTTCGACAGACATCATGTTTTACTCATGCTTTGATAGTTTAAATTTAAAGTTATCTCAATTGGAGCCTTATCACAGACCTCTCCTGGGTTTGGCTGGCGAGAAGGTTTTTCCACTTGGGACGATCAAGTTGGATATATTTATTGGAACTTGGCCTGCTTGTCGAACAGAAAGAATATGCTTCTTTGTGATGGATAAAAATGCGCAATCAGCTTACAACATCATCATGGGAAGAGTTGGTTTGAAGAAGTTCGAAGCAGTTCCATCTACAGTACATCAGATTTTGAAATTCCCTACAAATTTTGGAGTAGGAGTTGTGAAAGGTGATCAGAAAGTAGCTCGGGAATGCTATTATTCGTCTGCTGAGTAAGAGGAGCTTGAAGAGTCAAGGAAAAAGACTACTACCTACCAGGTGGATGAAGGTACAAAAATTGAAACACTAGATCCCATAGATGAATCCCAACTTGTAAAAGGACAGGTGGTGGAATCTACAGAAAATGTTATTCTGGACGACGAGCACCCTGAATGAATAACCCAGATAGGTTAGACGTTGGATGCTTCAATAAAACAGGAGTTGATAACTTTCTTGAGAAACAGAAAGAAAACTTTTGCATGGAGTCATGAAGACATGCCAGGAATAGATCCAAACTTCTTATGCTATGAACTCAATGCGAATAAGGAGATCAAGCCTGTAAAGCAGAGAAGAAGAGTGTTTAGTCCCAAGAAGAATCAAGCCATACAAGAGGAAGTCGAGAAGCTCCAGAAAGCCCAATTCATTGAAGATGTGAAATATCCAGACTGGTTAGCAAATGTGGTGATGGTAAAGAAGAAAAACAATAAATGGAGAATGTGTGTTGATTTCACTGATCTCAACAAGGCCTGCCCAAAGGATCATTTTCCATTGCCCAGAATTGACCAACTAGTGGATGCTACCTCGGGACACGAGCTGCTCAGCTTCATGGATGCTTACTCTGGATACAACCAGATCAAAATGAAACCTGAAGACAGGGAAAGCACTTCTTTTATTACCCCTAGGGGAACTTATTTTTATAATGTTATTCCTTTTGGTTTGAAAAATGCAGGTTCGACATACCAGCGGCTGATGAACAAGGTTTTCGCCAAACAAATCAGTTGCAATATGGAAGTCTATGTTGATGATATGCTGACAAAGAGCAAGAAAGCTGCGGATCATCTAGTTGACTTAGGTCAGACCTTTGATCAATTGGATAAATACCAAATGAAGCTTAACCCGACGAAGTGCACCTTTGGAGTACGAGAAGGAATGTTCCTCGGGTACATCGTCAACCAGCAAGGCATTGAGGCAAATCCAGCAAAGATCAAAGCTCTTTTAGGGTTGCGATCTCCAACGACGAAGAAAGAGGTGCAGAGTCTTATAGGACGAGTTACAGCACTCAACAGATTTGTATCCCGAGCAACTGATAGATGCCTCCCATTCTTCAAAACACGTCGGAAAACTTTTGAGTGGAATGATGAATGTGAAAAATCCTTTCAAGACTTAAAGAAATATCTGGGAGCACCTCCACTGTTGTCCAGGCCAGTAATGGGAGAAAAGTTGTACTTGTACCTGGCAGTATCAGAGAATGCAGTCAGCTTGGCATTGATCAGAATGGAGAATGGAGTCCAGAAGAAAATTTATTACACAAGTAAGGCTTTCCGAGGTGCAGAGATCAGGTACCCAAAGTTGGAAAATTTGGCATTGGCATTAATTGAGGCAAGTAGAAGAATGAGGCCATATTTCCAGGCCCATACCATTGTCGTGTATACCGACATGCCATTGATATAAGCCCTTCATAAACCAGAAAAGTCAGGGAGACTGATGTATTGGGCAATAGAGCTCGGCGAATATGATATTGTGTATGAACCCAGATCATCACTAAAAGGGCAGGCTGTAGCAGAATTTATAGCAGAATTTACATATCCTGATACCCTCGAGGAACAAAAGTTGCTCGCTGACCAACCTGTGGATGTTACAGGATCAACAGACATAAGTCCAGATCAACTCCGGTTGGTAAAAGGGCTTGTGGATGTAGAAAGATCATCAAATTCAAACCCAGACCAACTCCGGTTGGTAAAAGGGCGAGAAGAGATGGTCGACAAAGAGAAAAAAATACCAGGGGAGGATGAAAGGAAACATCAGATATTTCACCGAGGAACTCTGTCAGATAAGAAATTTGAAGACGAGTTACCTATATGGAGATTATATGTAAATGGATCATCTTGCACAACGGGTTGTGGAGCAAGGATTGTTTTGAACACCCCAGACGAGATTGACGTGGAATATGCCTTGCGATTCCAATTCAAAGCCTCCAATAATGAGGCTGAGTATGAAGCCTTGATAGCAGGTCTTAATTTAGCAAAGATTATGGAAGCGCAACAAGTGATGGTATTCAGTGATTCTCAATTAATTGTGAATCAGATGATGGGAACATATGCAGTTAAAGGAGAATTAATGGTCAAGTATCATGCAAAGGTGATGGACTTGTTGGCAGAATTTGATGCCATTCAGTTGATTAGAATACCAAGAATGGAGAATGCACAAGCAGACGCACTGGCCCGACTAGCATCAGCTACTCGTACCGAGCTGAGAAGAACGATACCAATTGAAGTGTTAGAAAGTCGAAGCATAGATGAAGACTTGACGATGAATGTTATTACCCTTGATTCAGGACCATCTTGGATGGATCCCATCAGGGCATATATTGAGGAGGGAGAATTGCCGAAGGATAAGCTCTCTGCAAAGAAATTGAATTTTAAAGTTGCTCGGTATGTACTAACTAATAGTGTTTTGTATAGACGAGGAATTATGGCAGGTTTGCAAAGATGTGTACATCCCTCCGAGGTGAAAGAATTGATTGAAGAGATCCATGAAGGGTCCTATGGAGCCCATGTAGCAGGTCGGACACTTTCGCAAAGGGTGATGACGCAGGGATACTACTAGCCAACGATGAGGGCTGATTGTATAGCTTATGCTAAAAGATGTGATAAATGCCAACGTTTTTCCTCCATCCGACGAACTCCACAAGCATTATTGACACCCATAAATTCCCCTTGACCTTTTGTCATATGGGGAATGGATTTGGTTGGACCACTGCCAATGACCCGAGGAAGATTCAAGTACCTCGTCGTCGCAGTGGATTATTTTACTAAGTGGGTAGAAGCTGAGCCTTTGATTGATATGACATACGAGAAGGTGTACCAATTCGTTTCGAAGAACATCATCTGCCGATATGGTCTCCCTCATGCCTTCATCACAGACCATGGAACACAATTTGATAACGATGAGTTTGCCGCATATTGTCATCAGTCAAACATTTTGAAGGTTCATTCAGCACCAGGCCATCCTCAAAGCAATGGACAGACTGAAGTGACGAATAGAACAATACTAAATGGTTTGAAGAAGAGGCTAAGTGAGGCTAAAGCTAATTGGATTAATAAGCTACAGTCAGTATTGTGGGCTTATCGAACAACTCCCCGAGCAGCAACTGGAGAATCACCATATATGCTGGCATTTTGAAGTGAAGTTGTAATACCTGTCGAGTTGGGTTTTCCAACACACAGAGTGCTAAATTTCAATTCCCCAGTCAGCGACTTGATGAGGAGATTAGATTTGGACATGCTCGAGGAAGTTAGAGAAGAGGCAGCCATTAGGAATGTTGCTTATCAACAGCGAACAACCCTGTTCTACAACAAGAGGGTGAAAAAATGCGACTTAAAAGAAGGAGATTACATGCTAAAGAAGGTCATTCAGAAGCACAATAAGTTGGAAGCAAACTGGCATAGACCTTACCGAGTTACTGTAGTTGTCTGACCAGGAACTTACTGAATAGCAACTCTAGAAGGAGAGGAATTTAAGAATGCATGCAATGCCGAACACCTACGCAAGTATTATCAGTGATGTAAAATGTAAAGCAGTTCCATCAATATGAATAAAACGATGATATTTCACAATCTTCTCTCCTTTTATTGAAAGTTTTTCGGGGAATACTAGTGTTTAACACTACGCTGCTCGGCACACAACGCTGCTCGGCAGTAAAAAGAAGACGATAGTTCGAACCCAGGATAACTCCGGCTGGTAAAAGGGTGAGAACACCCCATACTCCTTTGGTCAGGAGGCGTACATTAGCTCAGACCAACTCCGGTTGGTAAAAGAGTTAGTGTACATAATAGTTCGAACTCAAACCAACTTCGGTTGGTAAAAGAGCGAGAACACGATAGTTCGAACCCAGACCAACTCCGGTTGGTAAAAGGGCGAGAACACCCCATACTCCTTTGGTTAGGAGGCGTACATTAGCTCAGACCAACTCCGGTTGGTAAAAGAGTTAGTGGACATGATAGTTCGAACTCAGACCAACTCCGGTTGGTAAAAGAGCGAGAACACGATTGTTCGAACCCAGACCAACTCCGGTTTGTAAAAGGGCGAGAACACCCCATACTCCTTTGGTTAGGAGGCGTACATTAGCTCAGACCAACTCCGGTTGGTAAAAGAGTTAGTGGACATGATAGTTCGAACCCAGACCAACTCCGGTTGTTAAAAGGGCGAGAACACCCCATACTCCTTTAGTTAGGAGGCGTACATTAGCTCAGACCAACTCCGGTTGCTAAAAGAGTTAGTGGACATGATAGTTCGAACCTAGACCAACTTTGGTTGGTAAAAGGGCGAGAACACCCCATACTCCTTTGGTTAGGAGGCGTACATTAGCTCAGACCAACTCCGGTTGGTAAAAGAGTTCGTGGATATGATAGTTCGAACTCAGACCAACTCCGGTTGGTAAAAGAGCGAGAACACGAGATGATCGACGAAAGGCCAATCTCGGTTGGTTAGGAAACAAGATATTCTCTCAAATGCCAACTTATGTTGGTCGAGAAGTAAGTTTATTACATAAAAGTTCCTCGAAGAACAAAATATTCCAAACTGAATCAAGTATGGTTGGTCGGAGACAAAAATCCACTAACTGTAGTTGGTCGACGAGGAGAAAATGTTTTAAACAGTACCAAGTATAACTGGTCGGGGATAAAAACCCATTAACTATAATTGGTCGACGAGCACAATTTTAACAACCTTGGTTGGTTGGAAGAAATTTTAAACATTTTTATACTCATTACTTTATTATTAAGTGATCGAGCCACATTTCTGATACTTGTAACTTTTTATTACTAAGTTGGTCGATGAACCACACAATATTGTTATGCAAGCACAAATATAAAGTGTTTGACAAATACAAGAGCAGTACAAACTTGTAAACAAAAATGAAATTCTTTCATTAAAGTCAAAATGAATTACACAAGTTTATTACATTGATATTAAATTGTGTTCTAATTATTACATCAGAATTTCCTATTCTATTGGCTTTTTTCCTTCAGCTTTCGATAAAGGCTCCTCGCCAGCAGGAGGATCTTCCAAGCAAAGGGGAGAATTAATGAAGTTAATATCTTGAAGCATTATGACATTCATTACTGAAGGTGTGTCCAGTAGATGCTCGGGACGAGATACCTCGATCTGAGAATGAAGATTGTAGTCACCGAGGTATTTTTGAATTAAGCTCCGAGGAATGGCACGAGTTGGGATCCATTCCATGTCCAATTTATAAGGTGGCACAGGCAAGTCTAGTAGCCCAGGAGCATGATAATCCCATAAATAATGGCCCTGCTCTAGTTTTAATACACCCAGGGCATTCAACCATCCCTATTTATAACCTTCATTATTGGCATTTTCAAGGCGAGCATCCAAGTGACAAAGGGCCTCATTATAGCCTGCCATCCAGAACTCACGAGGTTGTTTGTGGAATTGGAAAGTTATTCTCTCTAACTGCTCGTGAAGGTTTCTGGCCAAAACATCCTTTTTATTCAGAGCAGACTTTGTCAAAGCGAGTTGATCCTACAGAGTTTGGATTTTCTTGGACATTTCAGACAAAGCCCTATCTTTTGCATTCAATTGGAACGCTTGAGTTTCCAATGTTGATTGAGTACGAGCTTCTTCAACAGAACGACGAAGACCTCTTGGTCGTCCCCGAGCAGGTTGAATACTTTGTTCCTCATCAACATCCTGAGCAACTCTTCCTCGTCCATGAGAACCTCTTCCTCGTCCCCGAGTAGCAGTTTAAGGACCAGCTCTTCTCAAAGCCTCTAATTCTTGCCTCAATTTGGCATTCTCAACCTCTAAAAATGAGAATCCTTCATCGGTGACCCGTACCAAGGCAGTGGAAGATGAAGCTGCAAATTTATACTGTGCCAACTCTTTCTGCAAATTATTATTCTCTTGCTCCAGCAGCTCGGCGATCTGTCTGCATGCTTCAACTTCACCTTTTAGGGTTCTCTCTCTCACTTCATAGCCAGCAAGCATCTTGTCATAACCTGTTTCAGCACTAAGTTGTTTGAATTTCTTCTCATATCCTTCGTGCAAAAGAGCTGAAGACTCTTTATACTGATGCTGAAGTTCATCGAGAGTACCTTACAAGTCTTCAATCATCTCGTAGTAAGCCACATTGTTGGCCACAGCTCGTTCAAGTAAGTCTTTCAAGTACTGATAAGCTTCTACTGCCTGCTCTGAAGCATCATGACCGAGGATGTCAGTAACTTCTGATACACTCAATTCTGTGTGACCAGCCTTATAATATTCATGACATTGCTGCATCAGCTTTGTATCATTAGCAGATAGCATATTCATCCTGGCCAGAAACTAGCAAAGAAAGAAAAAGTAACCATCAAAAAGAAGATCAAGACAGATTACAGAAAACAAAAGAGGCAATCATATGGAAGAAAAGAACTCAAATTTTATTAGATCATAATGCAGAGTTACAAATATCTTGTTACATTTGAAAAAGAAGAAAAATAGAAAGAGAATCGAACAACTTCACACCTTTCCCTTGTCTCCCAAGACTTTCTCGGGAGGCTGGGATGAGGAGCTCGGTTGCTCGGTGGGGACAACGAGTTGGTCGGCAGGAACTGGAACTTGTTCAAGAGGAGCAGACCCAGATGAAAGCTCCTCGTCAGCAGGGTGGGTAAGGATGAGATCACCCACTACCATTGAAGATTCTTCGGAGGCAGCTTCATCCTCTTCTTCATCCTCAATAGCTGGGGGAGGACCAGGCAGATGTTGTTGAAATAGTTTTGAGTCCTCGCTCACCTTCAATTCTTGCAGGGCAGCAACCCAACCATCTCGGAAGTATTTCAAACTCCCATACTGCACCTGGGTCATCATTGCTGCTACCCCCTGTCCCATCCTTTATCCCAACCAGTACGAAAAGATTTTTTCACTGCCACTTTTCTCTTCATTTTCTCCGAGGAGAGCTTCTCGGATAGAAGATCCACGGAGGCTTTCAACTTGGCCTCCACCTCCTCCTTCTGGCGATTTACTTCTCGCAGAAGGGTTAGCTCTTCCTCAGCCGACTTCAACTTATTTTCAAGCTCCCCAAAGTTTGTGAGCTTCTCAGCATATTTCTTATTCTCTCTCTCCAAGTCTTTTATTTTGTTTCCCAACTACACCTTCTCTGCCTCAGATGCAGCCAACTTCTTCTCCCATTCACCCCTATCCTCATCATATTTTTGACGGGAATCCTTCAAACACTGGGCCAAACCCATAAAAGCATCCTCCACTCCAGACGAGGAGCTATAAGCCTTGAGTGCTTCATCTTTCTTCACTATGGTGTTAAAATAACTCACCAGCTGAAAAAGAAGGTAATGATAAGCCAGTGCCGAGATACATATATTGACTGAAAGAAAGAAAAATTCAGGATAAGAGAAACTTACTGAAGCAATGTGACGAGTAGCTAGGGATGTAAGCATATCCCTAGACATGTTTTCTTCAATTCCTTGGACTTCAGGAATAGTCCAAGTCGTTACCGAGCTCATTGCAGAACTCGGGGGAATAATGGTTGGAACACCAGCTCCAGTAGCTTGGAGCTGAGGAATGGTTTCAGAAAAACTGACCGAGGAGGATTTCTTCAATCTCCTCAGTGGCACTTCAACAGTTTCAACTAAAGAAGAGCTTTTGGTTGGGGAAATGGTGATCACTTCCACATGTGCATCCTTCTTACTAGGAGCCACTGGGGGCTTCTCGGCAGCCTTCTGAAGAGTAACAGAAGGGGCAACATCTACTTTCTTTGTCCCCTTTGGGACATCATTCTTGTTTCTCTTTCCATCTCCAGCAGAGGAGGTCTCCTCGAAGATAGCAGGAACTCTTCTTTTACCCATTTTCTGACTGAGAGGAATGTGAGATTCTGGTGAAGAATCATCAGAAGCTGGCAATGGTTCACTAATGCTAACCACAGGACAGGCAGTAAAGGATGATGTATAGCTCCTGTACTGCAACAAGTATGAAGCAGACCTGACGTGCTCGTCTGTAACTTTCTGATGCAAACTCCAGATATGTTTCAAATGCTTTATATTAACTTCTGATTCTTTGGGAGTTTTTCTCTTACTGTCAACTGCAAACAAATACATAGTGAAATATCAGTCATATATTTTATCGAACATAATGAAATCATAATTTCAGAAATAAAATAAGATGAAAATAACCTATCCCATTTCCATATGGAGGGCATTTGGGACCTTCATATACTTCGTCTCCAACCAAAGGGGCATGTTGCCAATTTTTGATAACTACCCCATGTTCAAAATAATCCCTATTAGCATCAGGGAGGTTGACTACTAAAGCTCTATTCAAAAATCTAGTTTTTAAATAATAAACATTGTCTAGAACAGCCCATCTATAACAGTACATAATCTCAGGAATTCCTATACGAGTTCCATGAGTTTGATTTAACCTATGCACCCCATTAACTATTCTCCATGTGTTGGGGGCTATTTTTACATGAACAAGATCGAAATACTAACAGAACTCTAAGCACAAAGGGTTCGGTGGAAAACAAAAATCCACATTCAGCAATAAAGAGACTGGGGAACCAATGTCCCTCAGCTAAATTAAAAAAAATTGAAGGCTCAGAAAGATCCTCCAATGTTACCCAAGACGGAATAGAGAAATCAGAACGGAGTTTCTCAAGAGATTCAATAATATAAACCATGATGAATAAAAGAAATGAAGAATAAGGAAGAAGATCTTACAGGAAAAAGGGAGATCTGTTGACAACGAACGAAAACAAGGATGAACGCACAAGAGAAAGAAAGACTATGGAAAACTCGAAAGCAGAAATTGGAAAAGGTAGAAGACGGTGATATTGTCTATGAAGTTTAAATACTTTGCCTTGGGAAATGGAGAAAGAAATGATTACAAAAAGGAAACTATTACGCTACCCGCGGCTAAAAGGACAAAAGTACACGAAGATCGAAGCGCTTATAAAAATGCAAAAAGGCAGATTCTGCGAATTTGGAAGGAAATTCAAAATACGGAGAAATGTTCCTAAAAACCAGGAAGATCATTTAATATTGCCATATACCGAGAAAGAATGTTCCATACTCCTCAAAGTTCGAAATATGAAACATTGGGGGCTTCTGTTGATACCAAAATTAGTATGCTAATATAGACGAATCATAAGAAGATACGTGTCAATCTACGTGGCACAATAGCAACGAGGAAGTCTATTCCCCGACCAAGTCAGACTCACTCTGAGCAACAAGTATACTCCGAGGAACTCCAGCTCTCCGAGGAACTCCAACGCTCCGAGGAACTCCAGCGCTCCGAGGAACTCTTGAACGACGAGCAACTAAGGCGGTTCGAGCTGCATCTCGACCACATCATTGATTGCCAGATAATCAACAGTTCAACTATTCATTAAATGCTCATCATCTTGACGCACACGCTTGAAGAGCATTAAATGAATTACCCTTTCATATGTACATCATTTAATGTATCACTCTTTCAAATTATAACCTCAAGGCTATAAATACATTGTATTACCCTCATTCAAAGGGACCGGAATTTCTTGATAGTACTTATAATCGAGAATGCCCAAACACTCAGCAATAACATAACAGTGGACGTAGGCCATTCATATAAGGCTGAACCACTTTAAAATTCTTTGTCTCATTTATTTATCGGTGATTGAATTATTAGAGTAATCTAATTTTTTACATCAACAGGGTGGTTGTCTATGAACAATACCCTTTTCTTTTAATATTTTGTTTTATACATTTGATATTTCATTTGTAATATTTTACACTATGAATGAATGCTTGCTTGTTTGAATGAATGATAAGTGTTACCTCGTATTTGATCTTTTATTTTCTGTTTGTTGATGTGTTATGGTTTTTCCATGTTTATTTCGTCTTGAATTCCATGTTTCGAACTCTTCCTCATCCAAAGAAGGGAATAATTTAAAATTCATTAAATTTTAAACAAGAGGTCACCAAGTTAATGATTCAATATTAAGTCTATTATCGTCCTTAGCCGAGAGCTCAATTAACCATAATGAAATGATATTCAAATTTGAATGCACCAAATTAATGGTTTTTAATGGAAAGTTCCCTCTTGTCATTTGGAGAGTGTATGGATGAGTGTTGTCTCATCCTACACTATCATCTCGCCAAGAGAGTTTGACTCTAATTGCACCAAATTAATGATAGTTAAATGAACCATAATTAAATGATTTTCAAATTTGAATGCACCAAATTAATGGTGTTTAATGGAAAGTCCTCTATCGTCGTTTTAAGATAGATGAGTGTCGTCTCCTCCTACATTATCGTCTCACCGAGAGAGTTTGACTCTAATTCCACAAAATTAATGATGTTCAAATGAACCATAATTAAATGATTTTTTAAATTTGAATGCACAAAATTAATGGTGTTTAATGGAAAGTCCCCTCTTATTTTTTTGAGAGTGTATGGATGAGTGTCGTCTCGTCCTACACTGTCTTCTCGAGAGTTTGACTCTCATTCCACCAAAATAATGATGTTTAAACGAACCATAATTAAATGATTTTGAAATTTTCTTTGTGTTTTTCACCATTAAAGGTGATGTTATCACATTGTTCCCCCTCTCGGTGTTATTGAGAAACCATGGACGAGGTGAACCCCGTCTAGATTCTCGTGTCATCGTGAGTGAGTTAATTCTATTTCACTATATAATTGATGTTTTGTAGCTTAGGAAGACTTGAAACGTACGATTTGTCCGCTGTCGACCATCTGGGCCAGGTCAAGGCCGAGTTGGCAAGTAGGATCATCTGATGGTATGATAATCGCCATGTTGAGCTGAGTCTTTAATCGGCCCCCGTCTTCGAGGTGAAGGACAAGGTCGAGGATACTTGAGCCATAAGACCATTGACACTGATATCGTCGATTGTGTTTCTAGCCGAGTTCGAGGCCTCTTGTGATGAGTCTATGGCCGAGGAACATGGTATGGAAACGGGGAGGGTTTCCAAAAATCCTAACCCGCCCCATTTAATAAACAGGCGGGGCGGGGCGATTTTTATTTAAGTTAACTCCTAACCCGCCCTGTTTAATAAACGGGGCAGATCAGGGCTCTGTAGGGTAAGATTAATTTTAAAAATAGTAAAATTAATATATTACATTATAGTCTTAGAGGTCCATAATGGTTCATATTCCAATATGTGAGACATTCCCCCAATTGTCAATCCATGTTTTCTCATCTTTTACAAAATTAACATAAACTTAAAGGATTTTTTATTGTGTGTGAGTGTATATATATATATATATATATATATATATATATATATATATATATATATATATATATATACACACACACACTTTAATTCTAATTAACACACATATAAATTTTATTTATGTATGCATAAGTTAAACGGGGTGGGGCGAATTTATTTAAGCTAACTCCTAACTCGCCCCATTTAATAAACGAATTTTTTTAAACCCGTACCCGCTCCTAATTTGTTAATCAGGTTTAAAAACCCTCCCCATTAGGGGAGTGGCGGGGTGGGGCTCCTACGGGTCGGATTAAATTGCCATCCCCAGGGACATCATGTTAGGTCCACAGTCGAGCCATAACTTTCCCAAACTGACAGTCTGGCGTTGGTCGGCCTTAGCCGAGGGTATCAAGTACAAGTACGAGGATATACTTGGTATATCAATTAACATCGTTAGAAGTCATTAGAATGAGGCTCCAAACTAGTTCTAACGATCTTATAAAGTCGTTTTAACGACAGCCAAAAAATAAAACTAAAAATTCTAAAAAAATTGTAAACTGATTTTAAAAAAAGTTTAAAATTTTTAACACCCAATAATTAAATATCCAAGGCTCAACAGAAAATATGCATTCATACCAGATAAATCCTTGGAACGTTGATGAAGATATGTGGCACGAAACACGATGTAGGATTAATGTGATCTCTTTAACTTCACCGCTACGTCTTCAACAAACATGTCATAGGCTTAAGAGGTCACTAACTCAAGTCCTAACATATGAATCAAAGAGTTTTGTCCGGAATTAAGCCTATACATAAAAATTGACACAATTGGAAATTTGTCCTTATAAATCACCCCCTTTGGCTATTTTGGGACAAAACCAAAAATAAAACACGTATGGGCCATCATGCTCATCTAAAAGACTCAATCCCAACTCAAAGTAAAAATACAGATGCTTGATCAACACATACTCTGAGTAGATTTGGTTGCATTAAATATTTTTTTGACATGATTGCAAATATGTACACATAAATACACCATAAACTCATAGAGAATATAACAATACAAATTTCATAATAAAATCCTTCCCCTTTGTCTAACAATGTCTACTTAAGAAAGGACCTCCCCCTAAGTAATAGATCTCCCTCAAATGAAAAGAGTTTGATTTCCTTTCTCCCCTAGACAAAGTCCGCAGTTAAACGAATTTTCCCCTAAATGAAACAAAGGATTAACATAAAGGAAAAAACAAGTATATTATGAAATGGTGTATAGTGATACAAGAAACAAAAAATGAACACGACAACACAAGAACAACTAATTCACATGATACCAACTAAAATGTACAAAGATAAGAATGGGATACCAATGAAAGGTCAAAACAATATAGGTACTGATATGAACAAATAACATACCACAATGAGATTCAGCTTTAAACTTATGACATACAAGGACTAAATGTAAAAGCAAATACTCAAAGACCAATGATGCCATATATATTAATATAGAAAAGATATCACTGAAGCATAAGCACATATATATCGGTATAAACACCACACAAGACACTAAAGATGGAAAGCTTTCCACACTCATATGGCATTAATGTGTTTAAATAAACATGTGAAAAACAGAGTGAAGGGATGCGAACTAGATACAAAATAATTGTGACCCAATCACTTAAAAATGTTCAAGGAGTTGTATGTGATCGTAAAAACTTATGAAACTTATATTTAGCCTCACCTGATAGGATAAAGTGAACTCAAAGAACAAACAAGTACAATGTACACAAGCCTAGAATTTTGATGATTCTACAATATCAATAGCATCATGACAAAATAAGCATAACGAGGATTCATTGTGCAAACCCGTTGATCTTGAACTAAACAACCTTAAAATGTAAACATATTACTTATTTTCTTTTCCTTTCTCTTCTCAATTATTTTGAAGTTATTTCTTTTGAAAGATCAAATAAATTAAACTATGTAGGCCTTTGGCAATTTTTCGATTTTTATTGCCTTTAATCTTTTCATTAGGCTCTTGCCAATGATGGCTTTCTTGCAAAGGATATTTGCTCATTTCTTAGCCCTTTTTCGTGCACCCTCATCTATTTTCAATACAATTAAAATAAATCTCACAGGCAACGATTCTTATATGACAAATCCCCTATAGTCACAAAACATGTAGATGACAAAATTGAGGGGAGAACATCTCACATAACTTAAATAAAACATGAGAAGTTAATGTTCAAAAGAGCTTGTACATGTGTGTGAGGAGGCGTATATAAAGAGAATCCATTATGCAAATCAAAGTCAAACTACTCCATGCAAGCATGATAAAGAACAATTTAAGCATTGGAATTCATAACCAAAAGTTCTAGCCACATGGATACGTGAAGTGATATAGGATTCAAACACAGGATATGCCACACAAAATGCATAAAAATAAAGAACACATAAACAAAAGAAATCTTTTTGAGTTTTAAAATTATTAAACAAATTTTAAAACAAAGACAACTTAAAAGATAAACAAAATTATATTGTATTTTTCAGTAGGACTCAATAAAAAGTTAAAACACAAAAAGATACACTTGTCATAATTCTAGAAAAATATATATGATGAAGCATAAACTATATAATATGACTAACGAACATACAACTAGCAAGAATATATCATGAAGCACAATTAGTGTGTGTAAACAAAGCTAACACAATCAAACTTTAGATCTAGCATGGAAAGTATCATGTGATAGTAAATGATAATCATAAAGTCTATCATGTAAAGCCTCCAAATCATATCTCCTAACTTACATAGGTGTAATTTGATGCTCTCAGGCTTTGGTGAACTTATTGACTCTACCCTTAGACTTCCCAGGATCATTTCTAAGATCTAAACAAAACCTCCAAAGGTGACCCTTCCTACCGCAATGTGTGCAAATGAAAGCATGGTCAAAATTATTACCTAAGAGTTGACCTTTTCTAGCATTCCTAGTTGACTCTCTTAAAATCATGGTTTTGGCTTTACTAATGGAATCATTTTTAGTATCAAATATAATACCACACTTATTATTTTTTATTTGGAGGTTGCCTAACATCTTATCCAATTTTTTGGACCTGGACTCCAAATCAAACTTCACACTACTCGATTCTTTCAATATTTTTTTAAGCTCCACTATTCTAGACTCAAGTATATTTCTAGTCTCTTTAAACTCAAGAAGAACTTTCTTCATAGCCTCCATTATTCCTCGAAGACTATTTCTCTCACTTGGAACATACTCTTGCCTTTCTCTAAGAGTCCACTCATGTGCCCTAAAATCTTTAATTAAAACACTTTCATCATTACGTATGGCATGTTCTTTCATCCTAGATTCCAACTTCAAGTTTGACTTTTCAATTTCAACGATTCCACATACAACTCATGGAAGACAACTCAGATTTCACTCACTTCTTCCTCCTCTTCTTCATTCTCACTCTCTTTGCTACTATATCTACCATTAAACACTTAGGATTCTCAAACAATGGCCTTAGAAGTGTCATGCAAAGAACTATTTTATTGGAAGATTTCTTATCAAAACTGGCATGACTAGCTATAAGCATGATGAATTTGCGCTCAATGGGGGGAATTGGGTCCCTCTTATGGTTCACTATCACTAAGAGTGTCAATATAAGAAATATGTTTCGTATCCTCCTTCCTTAGTTTAGTGGGACACTCAGATGCCCTATGGCCATAACCTTCCCACCCAAAAGATCTATCTAACTCGTTACTCATAAGATTATCATTACGATTTTATAGAGTTTATCCTCCTTATTATATATAGACTTATCGAATTTCTTACAAATATTTTTAAATTTCTCTTTATTAAAATTAAGAAATTTTCTGAACTTCTTAGCAAACATAGCCAAATCATCAAAGTCGATCTCAGACTCATCATCTGAAATAGGAGATTCCTCCTTTCGGGCTTTCAAAGCTATGCCCTTATCTTTCTTCTTCACATATTCGAGGTAAACTTTCCATGTTCATATGTTTGTAAGTCATCTACAAGCTCTTTCAGCTTCTTAGAGTTTAAAGTGCCTAAAGAATTCAACACACTCACTTTGGGATTAAACCTTTCGGGTAATGACCTCAAATTTTTTTATTACAAGGTTATCGGGTATTTTCTCTCCCAAGTTAAAAGACGAGTTCATAATATCGAATAATCTAACATATAAATCATTAAAGGATTCACTCTCATCCATTTTAATGGTTTCAAATTAAGTGGTGAGGTTTTGGAGTTTGAAAGCCTTAACAACACTTGTACCTTAATGCTGAGTTAGAGTGTTTCCCAAGTCTCTTTAGACGTTTTGCATGTCATAATACGGTGAAACTCCTCTGTTGTGACTGCATTAAAAAGAGAATTTAAACCACAAAAATTATAGTTAGATATCTTATGCTCATCCTCACTCCATATTTCTACGAGTTTAGGAACACGAACTTCTCCTACTAAACACGTTGGTGAGTACCACCCTTTAATAACCATTTACCAAACCCACTTATCTACAAACTTAAGTGCTGACCTAATACACATTTTTCAGTACGCATAGTTAGAACCATAAAAAATAGGAAACCTAAAAAATGATAACTTTCCTATATCCAAACCTAAAAGGATCTAACATGCCAATTTAGTGCACCCGCTCTGATACCACATGTGAGGGACGATGGGGATGTGATGGTTCAGAAATTTTACATGAACCAAATTAAAAATTTATTTCTGAAATTAATTTTTACTTAAACAAGATTAATTCAAATTTAAATTAATATGAATAAAATTACACAAATTAATTAAGCACCAATTAAGACAATTTTGTGATTAAATCCATTTTATCTTATTTACCTAAGCATGAAACTAGGTGTGAAATTGCCTGATAAGATAAACAACCACAATGCCCAATGTACGAGGAAACCCTAAATGGAAAAAAACTCGAAGGCCCAACCACAAATTCCACTAAGTACAGAATTACAAATAGGACATAATAGAAGACTTACACAATGACTCGATGCCATTGAAAGCCTTGATGCTATTTGTTCCTTTGACCTCTACTTAGTGAAAAAGCAAGAGTCCACCTACGCCTCAGAGTCCACCAACGGAGCACAACAATCGTCACGCATATATAGTCCACCGTATGTAAACCAACAAGCACATAATCCTCCACAAGAAACAATTCTCAATAGTATAGAGAATAAACACGGTGCCAAAAATCGATCTCAAAACATATATATCATGTGGAAACTTGGATCTAAACCAATTGGGTGTAAACTTTGTTTTTGTTTTGAAAGTGAAACCATAAATTAAGAACAAAAAATCTTTGGACTTTTCTAAAGAAATCTCACTCTTAGAAGATGAAAAGTCTCTCTGAAAACTGCAATGTCGTACTCTTTAAATGGGTGTAAAGGAGTAGTGGGAAGTTGAGGAAAAAACTACGAAGAAAAAAACTAATTTTTGGAAAACTGTACCGATAGTTCGAACGAGGTATAGGCTCATTCGAAAGACATACTTGAATTTTATTTGAATGAGAAAGAAACGAGCCTTCTAATGAGATATCAGTGCAAACCAAAAATTAACATCATTAGAAATCGTTCGACGAGGCTCCAAACTCGTTCGAACAACCTTACAAAGTCGTTCTAACGACAACCAAAAAATAAAATATTTTTATAAAAAAAATGCAAAATGATTTTAAAATCAGTTTAAAAATCTTAACACCCAATAATTAAATATCCAAGGATCAACATAAAATATGCATTCATACCTGAGAGATCCTTGTAACGTTGATAAAGAAACGTGGCATGAGACACAATCTAGGAATACGATCTCTTTGACTTGGCTACTACGTCTTCAATAAACAGATCATAGTCTTGAAGGGCCACTAACTTGTGTTATAACCTATTACTCAAAGACTTTTGTCTGGAATTAAGCCAATACATACCAATTGACTCAACGGGAAATTTGTCCTTTCCCTTGGTTCAAACAAATTATCTTGAAATCAAAAGTTGGGGATATACCATACGAAAATTCGCCAAGAAATTATCTTGAAATAAAAAGTTGGGGAAATATTGTCAAAAACTGTGGTGAGGAATTATCTCGAGATGATTCTCACCTCTTTTACTAGAGGGGAGGGGTCACCGCATTTAGGAGACACCATGATCTTGCATTACACACCATGTACAATCGGAAGGTTTTGGTGGGTTTATATAGGAGACCTCTGTTTATGTACTTAAGATTTCAAATGAGGTAGGTAATATGTATGGGTAAGAAGTAATGGTGATTCTGATGGTGGTTACAAGGAAAATGACATAAAGGCTTTTTCAGTAAGGTGTTGAGAGGAAAGGACGATAAAGTTAAAAGAGGTATGGTGATGCTGAGTTTTTGTGGTTGAGATGGGATAGATAAGGGTCGGACCGAGAGAAGTAAAAGAAGTGAGAGAGAAGCGTGTTTTGGTTAAAATAATAATATTAATTTAGAAAACGCCCAATACCTATTTTTCGAGTATCAAGATTTAAAAACAAATTTTTGAACACAAAGTTTAAATCGTGTGCGGGGAATGTTTAACCAAACCAGTTTTCAAAGCCTTTTATTAATTATAATATAAAAAATATAGTTAGAACAAGGAGCCAAACGATCCCTTAATGTTCAAGTCCCTTAATTATTAAATGTTTTAGTTGAGTATTAGAAGATTTATTGTGACAAAGATGTATCTTCTTGTTTGTTTTCGTTCACAACTCATATTATTTGTTTAGCATAAATTTCAAGTTGGGATATTTTAATTCCAAAACATAGCAATAATCACAACCAAATATTTATATTCAAATGTTAAAAAATAAATAAACTGTGGGCCTTAAGATCACTGAGACTATTCATTGCCAATAAGAAATAGTATTTACTGATGTCCCCAACCATGACAAACTATAGGCTCAAATTTAACTGGACATGCAATATTTTTTATGATTGCATGTGCTATTTTATTGAACTCATTGAATGCTCATCTAGCAAAGAGGACAAATATAGACACACTATATAATGAAATAAGTATGTTCTTAACAAGATTTACCTGCCTAGAAATTTAAACTTCGTATAATATTAATTTATTGTAGATTTTAGTCAGCTCAATCGCATTCATTTATGGAGTTTAATGATAAATATTATATTTTAGGGCTAGTATCATATGTTCATATTATGGATTTTTTTTGCATGCTTAGATGGAGAAATTCTACTTTGTTCAATTTTTTATTGGCTTAGAATGACTTTACAGTTTGAGGATATTTTGAAAATTTTATACGTATTTTATAGGTATAATACACGTGAGTTTGGGGTTGTAAGTACTAAATATGTTTATGTTATCTCTTAATGAGGTGCTTTCGTGTATTATTTCCTCATTCATTTATGTGTTTGTTTTATTATGCCATATTGATTAGATTGTCTTATTACAACATTATTATATTATGATTTAATTGGTAATTTTTTCCTCACACACACAAAAAAAAAATAGAGAGAGAAAAATCAATATACCTATGCTACCAAATCCAACCCTTAAGGTTGTTAAGAAGCTTTTTCATGGCTTGCTAAAATCAAATGTAAAATCCCACATTTGCTTAAACATGTTAGAAAATAGTGTAGAAAATAATCAGTTTTAGGGACATTTATCATAACTGTCGGTTAGTTTTTATCTTACCGGAGATTTGACGTCTAATACACGTGCCCAATATTTTATTATTTTTCCCCACATAAATTTTAAACATATGAAAACCTTGAAATTTTAATCTTTATGATTGGACTTCTATCTGTAATGGAATGTTTTGGAGCCTTATTAAGGATTTTTAGAAGTTTGTGAGTTCAATTTTGAGAAGATTTAAGTTGACGTTGTTCGAAGGAGTTAGGGTCATTTGAATGAGATTCCCATGTCGTTCGAAGTGGGAATCGAATGAGGTTCGAACCAGATCCCACTGTATAACAGGTTTAGGTCGTTCGAAGTTCGTTCAAATCATAGTTCAAACGAGAATCCATTAGTCTTCGAACGAGGGGTGTTTCTCATTCGAACGAGGTTATGCATAAATTTTAAATCGGGCTTCCCTTGTGTACTATCTCATTTTGGGCCATTGGATGGATGAGATGTCAAGCTCTGGTGAGCCCAGATTAGGCAAAAGGAGATTTGAGGCTTTGGGGGTGTTTTATAATGGTTTATTTAGGTTATTCCTCCACCTCTCTCTACCACAAACCACAATGCCACCACCATTCTTCAACCCTACGCCACCATATTCTTCAGGTATCCCTAGATACCCATTTCCACCATTATTGGGCATAGCTATGAATTTTGGAGGCATTGCTCGGGGTTTTGGAGAAGATGAAGATGGGAGATTCATGGGTTTTGAAGAGGGTTTTTATGTAGATTTCTTGGAGACAAGCTTAGTGGATCTAGGAAACCTCCTTGAGGCCACCTCAGGAGGTGGGAGGTTTAAATCTTCTTAGACATTTCATGCCTTCCATTTGTAAGAGGGTACTTTAGATTATAGATGGAGGCGTAACCCCTTTTAAGTATGGTAATGATAAGTTAATTAGCCCAAGACCTTGGATTACTGATGGAATATACAAACACAAACCCGATGAAGATGAACTCAAATTAAACTCACAAATCTCTCATGTATAACTCAAGGGTTATTAGTGAACTATAGAAGTAACTTAGGTAGAGGGAGAGAGAAACAAGCACCCTAGATACACCTTGGTAGGCAGGTAGAAACACACACAACACCCTCAAGAATCTCTGTCAAGTATTAAAAGCTTCGTAATAAACACCAATGATGAGTGGATAAACCCTCAGGTTTGCAATAACTCTCTCTCTCTGATGTGTATCTCTATTAATAAATCCATAGTTCTCGAAAATATCAATAAAAGATCATATCTCTCCTCAAGGTTGGTTGGGGTCCTTAAATAGCCCCCCACACCATCCCCGAGGCAACTCAGTCATTAAAGACTATGAAAGACATCCCTCAAACTTTACGTCACAATATTAAATGCCTGATGCACTGGTTGTATCCACGTCATAAACATTAAATGCCAAGACATGCCTTTTGCCTAACCACTGTGTGTCAGGGGACTGTTGTCGCAGAGGTGGCTTACCAACTGCCTGACAGCCCCAAATACCATGGTGGTTTACTCAAGTGCATGTCTGACATTACTTGGCTGGTTAGTGACATTAGATAAAGTAGATCTGACATTAAGTAGAGGGTTATTTGGTTCATAACTCAATGTCCGATGGAACTTCAAGCTGCTCAGCCCGAGGTTATACGGCCAGGGTCCTTCGGTGTTTTTACCAGGTGTATCTAAGATGGTCAGGACAAGCCCCAATGGTGCCTCACTTCCCAATCCTCCAAACCAAGCCCCTCTAAAGTTCCCACGGTGAGGTCATTCGATAAAGCATGAAAGCTCTCCTAGGCCCTGCCAAGCCTGGTCTCTCGCAAGTACCGTTTGACCTCACACAAACTCACTTATTATTATCGTTACGTCATTACAACCGTTATAGCTTACAGTCAATAAAAATACAATATGATTAATACAACAAGCTAAAATGAGCTGCCGCGCCAAGCTGCCTCGCTGAGTTGCCACGCCTGAGCTGTCATGCTTAAGCTGCCTCGGTTGATTAATCTTAAACACTATTGATAATTAGGGATTTGTCCCTAATCTCAAGACTACCTTCAAGCCTCCTCTATATTTTCCCCCTCGTGGAGAGATTTTCTTGGGACAAGAAATGTCTGCATGAAAAATCTCAAACCGATGAACTTTTCTCTATGTGAAAAGATTCAGGCCTCTTCTCCTTTATTCAGGATCAGAGCGTTAGAGTCTCTAAGAGACTCTAAACTTCTCCCCAATGTACCTGAGTCTAAACTAAACAACGTTTTAACTTATGACGAGGGAACATTGTAGCTTTTTGGGACCGTTGGGACATCTTCTTCGTTAGGAGTTTATTGGATATGTCTGACAAAAATATTTTGGCGCCAAAACTCATTCTTGCCTAGAAAGGCAACGGTTTGTGTTCCCCAAGTGTTACTTCATTAATGTCGTGGCGCTGTCTTTTCAACTGTCAAAGCACTTTTTGAAGTGCCATGTGTTCATTGGAAATGATTGCAGGTGGCCTTGCACGTGCAATAGTGGGAAACTTAAACGAAGAACTCCAAAATTTCAAATGGCTATACCCAACCACTTAAACCCTTTTTTCTTTTACTTTGTCACCGTCTTCTTCAAACTTCTATTTTCTTTAGAGAGAGAGAGCCTGCGAGAACTCCATTATTGTTAAGCTCTTGCTTACCTTCTTCCCCTCTCATCTTCTAAACCACTGCCTGTGGTTGTGATACCCCATTCTCATTCTTCAAATCCCTCTTTCTCGAAGCTTTCATGCTATCTTATCTTCATTTGCCATGGAATCCTCCAGTAACCCCGCTATCTCTGCTATTGGTGCTCCATCTGCTACCACCACTGCTGCCTCCATCTTGGATGTTTCCCATCAGGAACAGCTGAGGTTTTATCGTCGTTCTTCTATTTTTGGAGAAGGTGATGATTTTGCTGTTGCCTGCAAGACTGTGCATTTCTCTTCTAAGTTTGATGCCTTACTATTGGGTAACGAAGACGAAGATTCTTTTGAGTGGGGCTTTCTTCCTCCAGAGGGAACTCTTCGATTTCGCCTGGAGCGAGGGGACTTCCCATGGTCCCATATTGACTTCGAAGAACCCGGGGGATCTCTTGCCCACTTTGATGCCTGGAACTCCCATATGCAAAGTTCCTATGCTGCTATTCTCACTAAGCTTGGGTTGCAATGGGCTAAATGGTTTAGTGAGTTCACTCTCTCAAAGAATAATGATGCTCTTCCTATCCTGGTCTCTCGATGGAACGTTACTACTCATACATTCATCGCTGCGTGGGGCAAGTTCACCATAACTTTGGAAGACGTGTGCGACCTTTTGGGCCTCGATGCAACAGGTCATGAGCCCTATACTGATGAGGCTCTAGTTGAACAAGAGGCTACCGACCGTTTGAAGTTGGATCATATATGTCGAAGCTGCATCGGTTCGTCCAACAAGGCTACCTTCTCTCCCCTGATTAATTATTTCTTTAAGGGTTCTGGTGAAGGAAGTTCCTCAACAGATTCTCCTGGTCAAGGTACACCGTTGGAACTTCCTGCCTATATTCTTGTGATTCTCTCCCATTTCCTTTTGATGGGAAAACCCAACGACCAACCCCGAAGGGACCTTATCAATATGTTCCTTCATTTGGCATGGGGCATCAAACTTCCACTGGCTACAATCACCTTGGGATCTTTCTATACCTAGCTGGATAGGACTTTTCTTGATATGGAACGATCACTTGGACGTTATAACTTGTCCAATTTTACCAACGGCGTCCTTCTAACCAGTTTCCTTTACTTTCATTTTCCTGCTGTAGCGGCCAAAACCAACTGCCCTCCTTTGGGAGAGAAAATTCTGCCCCCACGGTCCTTTATTTATCATAGGAGACAAAACCATAAGGAGTTAATATCTGTGATTGATCGCTTTGATAACATCTTCATGAGGCCCTACCAAGAGGAAGTCTTCTTTCATACTTGTGGATTTTTCAACATGAAGCGAGGATGGTACAGGCCCCCACCGTGGACATTGAGGATCCCTCGCTGGTTGTGGTCCTTCTGTTCTCCCCAGGATATCTGCCTTCTTACACCGAGTGGGGGTATACTAGTGAGCACTATAATCCCAACCGATGCATCCGCCAGTTTGGGTTTGACCAGGTGGCTCCTCGTCCAGTGTTTCAATCGTCAAACCCCAAGGTTTCCTTCAGCGAGGCATGTTCTCTATTTTCTTCAACCATTACATGGGGAATAAGTTCTATAATGTCTAGGAGAGTCACCATCCCCAGCATTACTAGGAAAGGGGATGTGACCCCTCTGTTTGCAACAAAATACTGGCCGAAATAACTGGCTGAAATTGTTGAGTTCGTTGAGGGAGATCCAGTGTATCCTCCCGTTTCTTCATTTTCTGCCTTAGAGTTGGGGTTAAAAGGCAACTCCGTACTTGGGGTGGAATTCCCTCTAAGAATAACCCCCAAGGAACCTCCTACTGAGCTTCCCCCACTCTGTTCCATGATCTCTGTTGCCACGCCCAAACCCAAAACCGCTGCAGCCCCGAAGAAACCTGCCCCTTCAATTAAAGTTACTACCGACGAGGGGCCTTCTCAACCACCTGCCAAGAAAGAGAAAACGACCAAGAGTGGGGCATCAAAGTCAAAATCTAAGTCTCAGAAGCCCCAGACTCCCATGTCAGCCTTCCTCATAGCCCCCGTTCCTCCTCCCATGTCTGCCGAAGTGGCTGAGCGGTTAAGGAAAAAAGCCCAGGCAGAGATAGCTCGGATAAATGCTGAGTATCAACGGCACACTGTCCTTGTTCCTTATTTGGTTTCTTTTCCCTCGGTCGTGGTTGATCCCACAGAGCTAACAACAAGGAGGATAAAGAGTTCAAGGGTTCCTCGAGATATTGGTACTGGTGCAGTAGGGACAAGAAAGAAGACTCTGGGTACCAAGTCTCAGAGGAAGCAAACTCCTGAGGTGCATCTCTCTCCAGCCCCATCTGTTGCTGACACTCCTCATTCTTTGCCCGTGGTTATATCTTCTCGTTCCCCTTCTGAATTTGAGGTATGTATAATTATTTTACTCGTTTCCTTTTTGCTTAAGGCACGCTGCATTTGCTTATATTTTTTCTTGACAACTGTGGTGCAGGGGGTTGAAGAGGCAAGACCTAATCCCCCTAGTCCTCCCGTGAGCCCTTTTGTGGGGGGATGCTTCGGTATTTCTCGTACTGATGTGACTCCTCCCCATTCCCCCATGATGGGGCTCACTTATTCTCACCATTCAGCCTCCCAGCGTGCTAGGGAAGTTGCTGTGGGAGGTGATGCTGTTGAGCCTGTGGGTGTCTCTTCGCCACCAGAGGCAACGCAACTCGAGACAACACTCTTAGCCCCCTCTGATTTACCTACTCCACCTGAGATCCCTCTGCCCATTGTTCTGGTTGAAGAAAGTGATCCCGAGGTATGATTTCCTCTATAGTTTATTTGGTATAGCGTCTTTTCGCTCTCACCCCTTTATTTATTTATCTTGATGAACCTCGAGATGTTTTGGGTTACCTAGGTTGAAATATCATCGTTGTTAGCTAATGTTCTTCTTCTAACGATGCTAATGAGACCTCTGACCACTATTCCCCTTTTCAGTGCCACAACCGAGGTAAGTAACACCTAGAGGGATTTCTTCACTTTTTTCTGTACTTATTACTTTTTTCTAATACTTGCCTTCATGTCACAGCTTTCTCCCAATCTTGTACCCCTACTTCTCTTGGTGGTCTTCATGCATACGAGGCCAAGGTTGGTGCTCTTGTCCAGCATAGTGGCTCCATGTGGGGGCTTCGTTTGGGAGTCTATCGTCTTCTCCCGATGAATCCCCTATGCTGGCCTTGGTGTCTTACGTAGGTGAGGGGGTTTTGCCGAGCGTTGAGGCTTCTACGACCAGGGAACCCATTGTGGCTTCTAAGGCCATGATCCCGCCCCCAACGGTTCCTGTCCCTGCTGCTGCCACAATGACTCCCGTTCTTGCCCCTTCAGTGACTGAGGTATTTTTGTTACTTCTCATGAGCTTCCACCTTATAATGGTGACTTAACAACGAAAATTCTTGTTAAGATTTTTCATAAACTCCACCTTATGATGGTGACTTAACAACGAAAATGGTTGTTAAGATTTTTCATAAACTCCACCTTATAGCGGTGACTGAACAACGAAAATGCTTGTTAAGATTTTTCATAAAGTCCACCTTATAAGGGTGACTTAACAACGAAAATGCTTGTTAAGATTTTTCATGAGCTTCCACCTTATAACGGTGACTTAACAACGAAAACGCTTGTTAAGATTTTTCATAAACTCCACCTTATAACGGTGACTTAACAATGAAAACGCTTGTTAAGATTTTCCATAAACTTATTATGCCCTCTATCTCTTCTCAGTTTGCTCGGGAAAATTCTCCCCCCAGTTATTTCACCTATGGGCTCACCCCATCGAGAATCTGATGTTTAGTAAAACTCTGGTCATGATGATCAAGGTTCCACGACTGGTGTTGCAGCAGAGAGAGAATCTGGGTGCGAACTTCCTCTTCCTGACTTGGCTCCTCACGCTTTCTGTCTGATGGTGCTTCGGCAGTCTCCTCAAATGCCTGTCAACCATCGCTTGGTGATTGAACAACTGGTGAATCGTCACCCTGAGACCTTCACATCGGATTACCTACATTCCAATATTCACGTGATGAGTCACAGACTTCAAGGCATGGCGATCGTTGTTGCTGAAATTGCCAGTACTCCTACTGCAAGCATTACCAGATCCCTCATTAACTAATTTCTAGGTTTTCTGAGGGAGTTAGGGCTTGATGGTTTCCATTTTGACTAGCTTATAATGCATTTAAAGACTTTGAAGAACCAGTAACTGATCGGCCAGAGGGAAGTGTTGTGAAAGCATCAGGAGGACCAGAGAGTTGAGGAAGATAAGTTGGTCGTATTAGCACCCCTTTTAGGAGCAATGGATCAAGAGGTAAAGGATGTCGAAGAAGCTTTGTGTCTGGTCAAGCTGAAACGAGAGAGACTCCTCATCGAACGTACACAAGTGCAGACGAGGCTGGAGGTTTCTACTAACGCCCAACGGTCTTTTATGGCAGCTTCTTTGGGCCTTCCTGGAGATTTTTTCTCTTCCTCGGATTTATCATTTCTCTTAGGCTAATGGCTTTTTGTATATATCCTCCGTATGCTTTTATCCATGTAATTCTTGGGCGATAGCTCCCAAAATTTATAATGGTCCATTGTTTATGAATGAAGAATGTATATTTTCCAATTCTTCCATGTGTTGTGACTGCTTTTGTATGTTATAAATTTCTACATTTCCGCAATTCTTTCATTGTGTTCAAATCATAACTAAAACTTGTATATTCATAACAACAGCTAGTTATAACAGTGGTTCAAACTTGGTTGTTTACACATAATAAACCTTCAACCATTTATTGTTAATCTTAAATGGCTTATCTTCCTCCAACTTTAAAATTAAACAATAACCTGAATCATGTGCCTCCCTTACAACGAAAGGTCCTTCCCAGTTGGCTGAAAACTTTGGTAGAGGAAGCCCCCTGATGTGCTTCACTTCTGCTTTCAAAATGAGGTCTCCCTCCACGAATTTCCTTGGTCTTACCAAGTTATTGTATGCCTTGGAGAGTTTTTTTGTATACATTTGAAAGTGTTGCATCGCATTATCTCTATGTTCATCCAATGCTTCCAACGGCACATGTCTATTCTGAGGGAGCATGCTACTTCACAAGGTATATCGAGCAGAGGGAACTTCCAACTCTACTAGAAGGATTGCCTCAGCCCCATAAACAAGAGAGAACGGATTTTATCCTATGGGTTTCCTCTTGTTTGTTTGATAAGCCCACAATACAGCTGGTATCTTGTCATCCCACGACCCTGGAAAGTCCTCCATCATCTTGGCCAAAGTTTTAACCAAGGTTTTGTTAGTCGCTTCGGCCTGACCGTTTCCCTTTGGGTACGCCACCATTGAAGTGTGATGAATAATGGAATACTTTTATGTGAGCATTATTACTTCTGAATTGATGAAGAGAGTCCCGTTATCTGAAAGGATAACCTTTGGGATCCTAAAATGGCAAATGATGTATTCTCTGATGAAGTTGCTCACCACCCCATATGTTGCTCTTCTGAGTGGTATCGCTTCAGCCCATTTTGTAAAACACTCTATTGCGACCAGTATCCATATCTTGCCCCTCGAAGAATGATGTATTTCCCCTACCAGGTCGAACGCCTAAGTATGAAATAGATAGGGTGTTGCCAGAGCGTGTAAGCCTACCAATGGGGCATGGATCATATTCCCATGAAGTTGGCAAGCCTTGCATTTTCGGATGAACTCAGCCGAGTCTTTCTCCATCGTTGGCCAATAATACCCCAGTGTCATCAGCTGATCGTATAACTTAGCCCCTCATATATGAGATGGATCGTGCGCCTGTTTGAGGACCTCAACTGCTTCTTCCTTCGTGATTCAACGCAACGGCCTGTTGAAGTGTCCCCTTCGATAGAGCTGCCCATCCTAGATATAGAACCTCGAGGCCCTTTGCCTCAGGTGCACCGCGTCCATTTTCTCCATTGGGATAACTCCATCATGAATGAAGTCGACATAGGGCTGCCTCCAGTCCATTTGAGTTTCAATGAAATGGCACTCAGCTGCCTCGAAGAATAACTGACACTTATCGCACTTCCGTTGTAGTTCTGCCACATCTTGCTTCATTCTAGGACAGAAATACCCCTCTCTTTGAATCCTCCTATATAGAGGTCTCTCGGTCTTCTCGCAGTGCTCCTCGTGCATTTTCTTCAACCTTCGCTCTGCTTCCTCTGGGCTAATACATCTTGACAACCATCACCCAGCATTTCTGTACTAAAGGTTTCCCTTGTTTGTAAAGTATTGGGCTAACTCTCTTAGTCCCATGGCTCCTTTGCCAGACTCTAGTTGTTTTCTAATCTCTCCCCTCCAGTCCACGTCCTCCTCCATCGGTAGTATTGACTATACCAACGAAGGAGCTATCCTTCGTTGGATCACAACAAAACTCTTCTCGTTTCTCATGACCATTTTCTGGGCAATAGTGGCATAGGCGTCTGGATGGCGGTTCATCATTCTGGGATGTCTTCTGATCTTGGTCCGATGGAACTGGTTGAGAAACTTCTGAATGATTGTTCTGTATGGCGCCAGGCTCATGTGCTTCAATGCATATTCTCCGTTTACCTGCTGAGTCACTAAGTTCGAGTCACCCTTAATGTAGAGTGAACGAATTCCCCTTCGAAGAGCCTCCAGCAGCCCCAGTACCAATGCCTCATATTCTGCTTCATCATTGGAACAAGGGAAATCTAGCTTGTAAGAAAGGCAAATCTCCTCCATCCCTTTCGAAAGGATAACCCCTGCTCCTCCCTTCTTTTCTGCCGAAGATCCATCGAACTGCATCGTCCATTCCTCATCAGTTGTATCCAGATGATTAGCCTGTAAGTCATCTCCTGGAATGCCTTATTTAGGAGGTTCAAACATTCCTGATGAAAAGATTGCCAATAGATCGGCATAGGCCTGGCTCTTAATCACACGAGGAACCACACACTTCAAGTCATATTCTGAGAGGATGAGGAACCATCTAGCTGCCCTGCCAATCAATATAGTCCTTGCCAACAAATACTTAATATGATCACATCTAGTTACAATATGAATTGTAAAAGATAGCATATAATGTATAAGTTTTTGTGCTACAAAGACTAAGGCTAAACAATGCCTTTCTAAACTACTATATCTAATCTCTGGCCCCTGTACGATTCTACTAAGGTAGTAAACCGGCCATTCTTGCCCATTCACTTCTTGTGCCAGCAGAGCTCCAACGGACCTCATAGTGGACGTAAGGTATAGCTGCAATGGTACTCCTGCCTGGAGGGAACCATGATCTGTGGTGAAACGAGCAGTTTCTTCAGCCTAACAAGAGACTCCTGGCGAACCTCCTTCCACCTAAATTTCATGTTCTTTCACAACAGCTGCATCAGTGAGTGTGTTACTTTGGCTAATCCAGGCACAAATATCCTAAGGTAGGAGACTTTCCCGAGAAAACTCTTCAGCTCCCTCACCATTCTTGGACATGGCATCTCCAAGATCGCTCGCTGTTTATCCTGGTCCATCTGCACCCCTTGTCGATCCACCACGAAGCCTAAAAACTTCCTGCTCGTTACTCCGAAGACACACTTTAAAGGGTTCATCCCCAATTTATACCTCCTGCATCGAGCAAATACCTTCCTTAAATTATTCAGATGGGACCCTTCCTTCTTCGATTTGATGACCAAGTCTTCCACGTAGAACTCTCCAAATTTGTGGAAGAAATCATGAAAAATGGCCATCATTGTCCTCTGGTATGTAGCCCCAGCGTTCTTGAGTCCAAATGGCATCACTTTGTACATGAAGTTACCCAACGGAGTTCTGAATGCCGTTTTCTCTGTGTCTGTGGGGTCCATCTTGATCTGGTTGTACCCTTCGTACCCATCCATGAAGCTATACATCTCATGACCAGTCGTGGCATCTATCAAACTATCGATGGAGGTTAGGAGAAACTCATCCTTGGGTCAGTCCCTATTCAAGTCTCTGAAGTCCACGCAGATCCTTATTTGGTTCTTATCTTTCTTCCCCACTGGCATGATACGGGATAGACAAAGGGGATGTTGTATCGGCTTGATGAATCCTGTTGTCAAAAAACATTGGACCTCTTCCTTAATCTTCAAGTCTAGTTCAGGTTTGTAAGTCCTCGTTGCCTGCTTCACCGAAATAGCTGAAGGCATCATGTTTAGTTTGTGGCAGCTCACTTCCTCATCCGGTCCTTCCATTTCAGTGTACTTCCATACGAAGACGTCTATGAATTCCCAAATCACCTCAACCATGGCTTCTCGCTTCTCCTCACCGAGATCTTTTAAGATAAAGATGGTCCTTGGATCTTCCCCTTCTCTTTCTAGGTTCAGTTGCTCCAACTCTTGTGCCTGGGGCTTCGATTGATCTGCCATGTAGTCTGGTTCTTCGGCGACATCTTCTACGAACTCCTGTATATTGGAGTTGTCTATCACCATACACTTCCCCCGTTGATCCACTAGGAAACACTCATATATAGGTTCAACCTCATCCTTAGTCTCTTCGATCGCCCGTTCACACCGTTATAAGAAGTACACTACTTTTCCCTCTTCCGTGATGATTTTCTTGCATTGCCTGCTGGTAGCTGTTGCCACGACCTTCCTCTTCTTTTCTCTAGAAGCCTAAGCGATTCTTTCCCCTGAGAAATGACTCAACACGCTTTGCCGTTGGACCTCATGCTCCACGGGGTCTGCTCTAGGCCTCATCCTATCTTTGAACTGCTTTGAGATATTTTGGGGTCGAGGGACCACCTGATGGACTTCTTCGGTCCTCACCCCTTCGCTACTTGTACCCTCTTTACTTGGCTCGTTCAAGGGCCCCATTCTCTCTCTAATCGTTGGAACCCATTCTCCTTGTTAGGACCCTCACATCTTCCTCCAGCTCTGTGTAAAATGCCGCATCCACCAAGTGTACTTCTTCGATAGCGAAAGGCCTCTTCGTAGCTCTAATTGTCACTTATGTTCCCTTGATATTTGCCTTGGCGTATTGATAATAAGTTGAAGGAAATAACCCTTGGTTGTGCATACACACTCTCCCTATTAGTAAATGATAGGAAGTTGCACCTTCTATTACATGGAACTTGATGTGGGAACTCAGATTTCCCATCACAATCCCAACTTTTACATACCCGATGGACTTGGAAGATTGTTTGTCATACCCCAAAATTACCAAAGGCATGGGAACCAACCTCTCTTCCAGAATGTTAGCCGCGTGGAAGGAGTTGATTGGCATAATATTGATGGAAGCACCCCCATCCATAAGAGTCCTTTCAAAGTTGACCCCGTTGACGCTAGCGGTTACATACAGAGGCCTGTTATGAGGAAACCTTACAACTCTATCTGCATCGCTGAAGGTTACCTCTGATAGAAATTTCTTCACCAGCCTAGCTATGGGTCCCCTCCACCTTAGCGAGGGGACTTCGTTCCTCCTTGCAATGTCCAAAATTGCCTGAGTTATCTCCATCCTGCTCTCCTTTAGGATTCCCACTTGATAAAAGAACCAAGTGAACTTTGGAGATTTTGAAACTGCACTATATTCTATGATCGGGTCTGCTTCCTCGCCTTCATTGATATATACGTCTTCCACGTCTTTAGCACTTACTTCATCGTAGGCTAAAACTACGTTAGCCATTCCCCTGGTGAAATATTCCAGGGCTTCTTCGAACTCCTTCTACTTCATCGTTAACCTTCCTCCTTCTCTTTCTGCCTTCTCATCATAGGCCATCACCAGATTGGACCCGTGTGCTGGAAGTGGGTTATTGTTGATGTTTTGTGGGGGGATTTGCAATGTCTCCACTTTCATGTACTTGTCGATGATTCTTCGCAGTGTGAAGCAGCTCTCTGTTGGATGTTGGATCTTTCGATGAACCTGGCAGTATTTGGGATCTGCCCTCATCGCAGCATCAGGTTCTTCTACTGGAACGCCTTTTGGTTCATAAATCGTTCCACTTTAAACCATTATGTTATAACAGATCACCGCCTCCTCTATCATACAAGGCAACGATGGCGGATCTTCTCTGTTCCTTACAAACTTTCTCTTGTTGTCCTTCTTTGGCGCCTTGCCCCCATCTTCCCTCTCAATGTATCCTACCCATGGGGGCTGAGACCTTCCCCCCGCGGGTTACATCGGCTGCCTGAACATCATAGGAGCCACCATCGGGATGGGTCATACCACCAAAGAGATGTTTCTTACGGATTTTAGGAATGCTGAAAAAGTTTCCTCGCGCATCTCATTGATAAGGTGGCAAATATACTCACGAAGTAGTCCCTCAGCACAGATCTGCAATAACTTGGATTCCTTGGCTTCTTCCCTTACATTGAGGGACCTTTCCCTGAACCTTCGAATATAGGCCACCACCTCTTCTCCCGGTCTCTGCTTCTCCCTACCGAGTTGGGTCAGGGTGAACTCATCTTCTGCCAAGAAGAACTTCTGGACAAACAATACATGCATCTCCTCCCACGTAGAAACGCTATTGGGAGTCAAATGGGAGTACCAGGTGTATGCCTTATCGGTTAGGGATTTGGTAAACTCCCTCAATATAAGCTTCTTATCATTGCAATGTGATCCTAAGTGTTCAACGAAACGCTTAATGTGCTCCTTCGGGTTCCCGCCTTTCCCTGTGTATTTTTCAAAGATAGGGGGAACATAGTCCTTCGAGTAAGGCTCGTCGTTGTATTCCTGAGGATAAGGTGTTCGGAAGTCATCATAGACCGAAGCTACCTTGTCCACAGATTGCGAGGAATCCTGCATGAACTTCAGCATCTCCTTTTGCATCTCCCTTCTCATTTCTTCCACGAGCGATGGGGCAAAGACTAATGGGGTTACAGGCAGAACACCCATTAAAGCTGGAGCCATCGTTACTGCTGGTGTCATTGATACTCCAGATATTCCCACGGCTAGATTCACGACGGAGGGTATGGTTACTGGGATAGTTTCAGCAATACCGGCACCTGGTGGGGCTGTTGGAGCTACTCCTGGTGTTACGAAAGCATTAGCCTCCAAACCTCCCAGCATAGTTGAAGCTACTGGGGTTTGCAAAAACTCATAAAACTTGCTCATGAGGAGAAAAATCTGGGTGAGTCCCAACCCCGCGCTCATGGAAGGTTGTGCCACCCCTGGAACACCTGATGCCATTGGAACTGAATGTATCTCTACTCGAGGAGCCCCATCCCTTAGGGCCACCAGTTCTCTCGCGACCTGTTCTTTATTGTGCTGGATATCATCAAAGTTGAGTCTTCGAGTAGCATTATCTTGCGCCATACTCCTTACGTAGGAGAATGCCTCCCCAACGGAGTCGCCAAAGGTAAGAGGGTACTTTAGATTATAGATTGAGGCGTAACTTCTTTTGAGTATGGTAATGATAAGTTAATTAGCCCAAGACCTTGGATTAATGATGGAATATACAAACACAAACCCGATGAAGATGAACTCAGATTAAACTCACAAATCTCTCGTGTATAACTCAAGGGATATTAGTGAACTATATAAGTAACTTAGGTAGAGGGAGAAAGAAGCAAGCACCCTAGATACACCTTGGTAGGCAGGTAGAAACACACCCAACGCCCTCAAGAATTTCTGTCAAGTATTAAAAGATTCGTAATAAACACCAATGGTGAGTGGATAAACCCTCTGGTTTGCAATAACTCTCTCTCTATCTGATGTGTATCTATAGTAATAAATCTAGAGTTCTCAGAAATATCACTAAAATATCATATCGCTCCTCAGGGGTGGTTGGGATCCTTAAATAGCCCCCCACACCATCTTCGAGGCAACTCAGTCATTAAAGACTATGAAAGACATCCCTCAAACTTTATGTCACAATATTAAATGCCTGATGCATTGGTTGTCTCCACATCATAAAAATTAAATGCCAAGACATGCCTTTTGCCTAACCATTGTGTGTCAGGGGACTGTTGTCGCAGAGGTGGCTCACCAACTGCCTGACAGCCCCAAATACCACGGTGGTTTACTCAAGTGCATGTCTGACATTACTTGGCTAGTTAGTGACATTAGATAAAGTAGATGTGACATTAAGTAGAGGGTTATTTGGTTCATAACTCAATGTTCGATGGAACTTCAAGCTGCTTCGCCCGAGGTTCCGCGGCCAGGGTCCTTCGGTGTTTTTACTAGGTGTATATAAGATGGTCAGGACAAGCCCCAACGGTGCCTCACTTCTCAATCCTCCAAATCAAGTCCCTCTAAAGTTCCCACGATGAGGTCATTCGATAGAGCATGAAAGCTCTCCCAGGCCCTGCTAAGCTTGGTCTCTCGCAAGTACTGTTTGACCTCACACAAACTCACTTATTATTATCGTTACATCATTACAACCGTTATAGCTTACAGTCAATAAAAATACAATATGATTAATAAAATAAGCTAAAATATGAGCTGCCGCGCCAAGCTACCTCGCTGAGTTGCCACGCCTGAGCTGTCACGCTTGAGCTGCCTCGGTTGATTAATCTTAAACACTATTGCTAATTAGGTATTTGTCCCTAATCTCAAGATTACCTTCAAGCCCCCTCTACACCATTGTTGGAGCTTCTTTTGAGGTGAAAAAATCTACTCTTAGTTTAAGACTCTATTTTGTGTATTAGTAGTCTTATTTTTAGAATATAAGACTACAATGCATATGACTAAAATGATGAGTTTCTAGTAGATTTGGTATTAAACATTTTTATGCTGTAAAAATGTTGGCAAAAATGTTATTTTATTAGATATAAATGATGAGTAAATATTTTAAAGCTTTTTTGAAATAATTGAGATTTTCATGTAAATATTATGTTTCAAGAAGTTGGGTGATAAACATTTTTATGGAATAAAAATATTTTAAATTTACATTTTTTATCTTGCTAAAGATAATTGGTAAATTAAGTTTGATTTCTTGCAAAAATGAAGATTTAATAAATAAAAATTGGGACATTGGCTTGAATTTTGAAGAAACAAAATGTCCTTCAGTCTTTTAAAAGTTCATTTTGCAAGTGTTGTGATATTGATTTTTTTGAAAAATCATATTTTTAAAAAATTTTGTAATGTTTCCAAGTGAAAACTTATATAATCGGTTGCTATTTTTTTACGGGTCTAATTATTCTTACTGGAAAGCCCGAATGAAATCCCATTTAAAAGCAATCGATGAAAGACTTTGGTTAATTTGTGAAAGAGGATGGAATCTTCCCACTATAACCGTGAATAATGTCATGAATTTAAAACATGTGTCAGACTGAACTGAGGAAGAGTTTAGGTGGAGCACTTACAATTCATGAGGACTTAGTACAATTTTCGAACACATCACCCCTGACGAGTTTTGACGTATTATGACGTGCACCTCGTCTAAAGAAGTTTGGGATATTTTACAACTCGCCCACGAAGGCACTAAAGTGGTCAAAGAGTCTAAAATTTAAAATTTGACCACTCAATTTGAGACGATCACTATGTTAGAGACTGAGTATTTTGACAAGTTTTATGCACGTTCGTTTGATATTGTCAACACTAGTTTTAATCTTGGTGAGCCTATACCTGATGCACGAGTGGTTAAAAAGATTTTAAGATTCTTGCCTAAACGTTTTATCCCAAAAGTGACTTTTTTAAGTACCTTAGAAAATTTGAGTCATCTAAAATTAGAAGAATTGGTAGGAGACCTCTAGACGTACGAAATTAACATATTCCCCGACACTGTCAAACCTAAGGATAGAGGGATAGCACTTAAAGACAAAACAAGGAAGGGAAAGGAAGTGTCCACAAGTGAGAGGAAAAAGAAAATGAGTTTTTCTGAGTCTGAGGATGAGTCTGATTTTGATATTGCCCTACTTGCAAAGAATTTCAAAAAAATTCTCTAGTTTTCGAAACAAAATTCTTCCAATAAAAAGTTTTCGGAGAAAAAAAATAGAAAGATAAGGCCAAAAAAGCGGTGAGAAAGCGAAAGAGGGTGAAGAAGATTTTTAAAATATGAAATGTTTTAAGTACGAGGGTAGAGGCGATAAGTCGTTTGAGTGTCCGACTAGGCTTAGGAGAGAGGGCAAGAAAGTATCCATGCTAGTAAGGGAGATGAGGGAAATGAGTTCTGTAAAGGTTTAGCACATGGGATGTGTGTAGCTTTTTTGAGTCGTGTGAGCACACCCACTTTATCCCACGATGATTGTGTACACGAGAGCTACGGTGATGAGTCAAGTGTTTCTAGTGGGGGTGAGAGCGAGTTTGAGAGTGGAGATGAAAGTAAGCTCCAAAAATCTTTTAGTGATTTGTACTTCGAGACCTTAAAAACAAAGAAATATTATAAGGATTTAGGTCGTCGGGTTCTAGATTTGGAGATAGAGAAAGAAGTGTGACTTAACGGACACGTTGTCTAGTCTGATGACACATGTATCCCAACTCGAGAGTTATCTCGAACGTGCTCGGGAGTTCAAAGTCCCTTTATAGAATGCATCAAAGAAGGTTGAAAATATGGTTCTCAATCGCATTTTGGGAAGTGGTGAGAGTATAGGAATAAGTCATGATCGTGCATCCACTTATTTTATTGCACACGAGCCGATTCCTGCTTTAGTGTTAGATCCATGTGGCTCTCGACCCAACCCACCTAGGCATCTCGTACCTGTTAGGACAACATGTAGGATATATTTTGAGAGAGGTGTACCTAGGCCTGTTTATGTTTGCTCCCATTCCAAAACGAGAGGACACCTTAGGGAGTTTTGCTTTAAATTTGGCCATGTGTCATGATTTTCTTCTACACATGTTCGCACACATGCACCCACCCATGATACTTTGCTTACACATAATGATAGAGAGTTTGCACCTATCCGAGAGCAAGTAAAATTTTTAGTCAAGACTTCATACGATTTGATGGAGTTGTTTCAAAAGATGTCACCATCTTAGGAAAACTCCTCCACACCTAATGGATGAGGTTTATACTTCTTGATAGCATAGGATGATTCACATGATGTCATTTTGTATTTATATTTTCCATTTTGATAAATTTATCTTAATTTTGCTACTGTTTTAGCATTGTTTTGGATCTGTTTTTCCATTCCGGGAACTGTTTTCACGAAATTTATTCACTGGACAAAAATGCATGACATTATGGGTAATTTGTGAAAATTTATTTTTTTTCGTTCGAATGAGATGAGTTTTCATTCGAGCGACTTCTGATGTTGTGCGAAGCTTCTTCTCGCGAGAATCCATTGTCGTTCGAGCGATATGGCGCTTCGTTCAAGCGACCCCTGGATATTTTGTCTCTTTTATTTGCAGTCCTCTGGTTCATATTATTATATTATTTGGTACTGCTGGGTTGATTTTGTACAATGTTCGAAAAATACAAACGATTTTCATTTCTTTTGATGAAATTTTTGAAAAATCCAAAAAAAGTTTTGTATTTTGTTTACACCGTATATGAATGGACACTTAGGATGACTGAGTCACAATTTCATTCCATATCCATGTGACTATTTAATAGTATTTTGAGATAATATGTTGTGTCATTCTGTGCTTTACAAAGTTTGGAGTCTTTGAGATGATATATAGTGTTGCTACCTATATGTTTGTCTCATTTGTCCTTTATTGCACACATGCACGGATTTGTATGACTTTTGAGCTTGTCTATCACATGTTGGGTGAGTGTTTCCATCTCAATTTTGTCTATACAACGAAACAAATGCAATAAAACTTGACAAGAAAGTAGTGCATGTTATTAACCATTTGTGAGTTTGTGTGATTTATTTTGGAAACATAAAATGGATGCAAAAGGTATTTCATTTTTTTCTTTATGATAAAGACAACGTTTAGATGGACCTAAAAAGGTGAGGAATTGAAAATTATCCAAGGTCCAATGAGGTTTAAAAGAGCCCTAAAAATGAAAAGGCAATAAAAAGAAAAGTTTGCCAAAATGGGCCAATAGGTTTTAGTTTCATAACCTCATAAGAAAAATAAAAGGAACTATCTTTTAATGATGGAGTTTGGATGGAATTTTAAACGGTTTGCTCATCCTTGAAAGTCATGAAAAAGCATTACATATTTTTGGACATTATTGGCATGGAAATCATTTATACTTTGATTTGTTGATATGATTAAGACGATGTCATCTAAATTCAACAATTTTACACCTAAAGACTATTTTGATGTTCATTCGTTAGGAGTACACTTATGCATCATGCATGCATAACATGATTGAGTCGATTTTCCTATCGAATTTGTTCACACCTATTCATTCCATTTCCATGATTTGGTTATCTTAGTGTAAATTCATGGTGTGTGATTTTCGTGAAATCAGTTTTTACATTTTTGTATGAAAAATCAAAAATAGTTTGTTTGCCTTGTTTACCGTGATACCCCGATTTGATTTATGTGATTTATTTTTTCCTTGTCATTATGCTTTCATGTTTATGCTTAGATCACTTCAAACTCGATACGTCATTAGGTATTTTCTTTATCTCATGTGTGTAGGTACAACTAAAGATAATTATGTTACACACCCTGATGAAAAAATCTTGGAGTTTTGAAGATTTGATTGTTGAAGCAAAGTTTGAAGACTTGACAATTTTATCTTTCCGCTTTTGAGTCTATGGGAATGTAGATTTGTATAGGCCATTTTTTAGATTGATAATTCGAATATTTTTATTTTGTACTGGCATAAACATAGGGGGAGATTTGTAAGAACATAGTCCGTCATAATTAAGTATGTCGTATACCGTTACAACCGTCAAAGATGTTCAAGATCAAATAAGAAATGATACGGTACGAATATCAAGCTTCATTAACAATCAAGCCTCTGCGAAATGAATCTGGTAAAGTTGTGTTTCTAATTCGTTAATAATTCACTTAGGATATTGGGATATTTTTTACAAAATATTTTGTAAGTGTTGGAGCGGAGCTTTAAATGTTTTTTGTCAAAAATATATTTTTCATAGTGTTTGAGGCGATGCATTTACTGAAATGATAAACGAAAAAAAAATTATTATTTTAATCATCACGTTTGAACGATATCGTACGTTGTTCAAACGACACTGCATGTTGCGCGATACATCAAACTACAACGTGTCTCGCTCGAACGACAGTGTGTCTCGCTCGAATGACCCACCTCCTTAAGTCTTCTATTTAAAGGACTTTTCAACTCCGTTTTCCATAAGAAGTCTGTATGTTTTTACATTCTGCAAATAATGGTAAATCAACATAACCTTTTGGCTTCTTCTTTTAGAGTTTAATGTCTTTTGTTTTCAATTCACAAAAGTCACAATTGTTCATGTGAATTGTTTTGGAGTTTGAGAACACACTTTGCTGGTGTTCATACTTTTGTGGAGAGGATATTTACATCATATGGCTGCGTGTTATTGAGGTTCCCTGCGTGTGGATCATTATTGAAGATAGGACTGCGGTTCTTATTGATTGTAGTGCGTAATTCATTGCTGACGTCGCCGACCGATGCCTGTGGGTATTCGTGTGTTAAACAACTGCATTTCATTATAACCATTTAAGTTGCGATTTACAAATTATAGTGAAATAAAAAGGTTTTCCCATGAGGGTATTAATCCTGAACTTTGTGTCGCATATTTTATTTATGTTGGTTTGACACATGCATGCACGTAGCTAGTTGATTTTGAGGTTTGAATTAATTTGATTCATAAATTGACTCTAATTAAATAAGTTTGTGATTATAATTTGCGAAACTATTTGAATCTTTATCACACATAGGTTTTACATCAATCCTTATGGTGTGCGTAATGAGTGTTAAAATATAATATTTTAAGACTACACGTGTTAATAAAGAAAATGGTATTTTTCTTATAAAACAGTCTTATATGTTCAATGATTCTTGAAAATGAATGTAATGAAATAAAGATGTTTCCAATTGAGAATAATATTAGTACAAGAGGATAAAAAGGTGATGAGGTGTTAAAAACATTTAAGAAGTTAGTGTGGGTAACTTAATCATGTTTTTGGAAATTAACACTTGTGAAAATGGAGTAAAAGATGTGTTTCAAATAAAAGGGTAAAATGGTAATTTTATGTAAAGTGGAACATTATTATGAATTTTTTTGGAAAGGGTATTACAGATGATGGTCCTAAATGAACATGATTTTGGAATAAAATCAACGCTAAAGTGTAAAGGATAAGAAATAATTATTTTCAAAGTGTAACACGAGTTAGGGTAAAATCCCAGATTTTGGCTTCGATCAGGTAAAAGGAAAAGTGGAATAATATGGACATTTACAAAATGTTAAAACACATTAATAAGGACTCTAATGACACCGAAAAAATAAAGGAGAGCCCGGAGCCCTGGGGTGAAAGACCCAAAATCACTGGCCAGAGCATATGGTGGGATCGCCGGCGGTGTGGAGCCTATTAAAGTACATAGTTCATTGGAAGATTTCGAGAAAAAAGATAAAGGAAAAAAGAACATGACGAGAAATGGTTTGTGTGGTGAAAATGTGTTAGGATAACCTAAATTGAATGAATTAATAAATGTTTTGATAAAGGGTTAAATGGACAAGAAATGCGTAAATTAAATAATGTCCGTAAAGTAAAGGAACGTTAAAGTATAGTGGTTAAACGGGTGAGTTAAGCAACATAAGAAGGTTTAACCATAATTAACAGAAGAGTGTGTTGTGAAAGGTTTTCAAAAGTTAAATAAGTATTTTCTAACATGGAGTTCGTGTGTGTTGAAAGGGCTGATATTTAATGAAAATACTAATATGAATTGGTTCAAATGAAAAAGGTGCTTTTGGTAAAGAAATGTTTTCTGGTTAAACAAAGTGTAGTTGTTCAAGTATTTAACCGCATGTGTTAAGTAAAGGGGTAAATTGAATGTCAAGAAGAGGAAGTTCTTTGTAAGATTAAGGTAACTTTATCGGAATAAGTATATATATATATATATATATATATATATATATGGTAATTGAATGTACATGTAGGTATAACGTATTAGAGTCTCCTTTATGTCGTTCGATTTTATATTACATTGTTGTATATTTCCCACTAAGCATTCGTCTCACTCCCTCATTTTGTTATGGTAGGTTGGGTGCGGTTGCATATTTTGAGAGTATTACACAGGTAAGTACTCTAATTTTTATGTTAATAACTCTGTATGCATGGACTCTGGGATGATTCCCACGGGTACCTCACGTAGTTTGATTTAAAATGAGAATCGCATGCTAAACAAGTGAAATGTTAATTAAAATAAAATTGGATTAGCAATATTATATATGTTGTTTCATTGCAATTCACACCTAACACTCAGGTCGGACCGGGTTGACCATGGATAACCCATAAATCTGGGTCGGGCTGTTATATTACGAGATTTACTAAATGTCACAATAAATACCGAGAAAACCTAATTCGACATTTGAAAAAAGCGTTATATATTTCTTGACATTGAAATTTCTGACATTTGTAATAAATGTCGGATAAGGTATTCCCAATAATTTTTTACCTTTTATCGACACTTATAAAATATCGACAAAACTACATTATCTTATAATTATTAGAGTGATAATTCCCATTTGGGTGTGTGTCAACTAGGTGTGTGAAAATCCAATCAATGGAAAAATTCAAATGTGTTAGAAAGATCCACAAGTCAAGATCTTAACGGACATTAGAAATAAGATAGGGATTGATCATTTCAAAAATGAATTTGTTATTTTAGTTTGGCATAAAAAAATGTTTAAACCACACTTGTCGAGGAAGATTTGTAAATGTAGTTGGTCTTAAAGAAAAACTTATGATCGTATTACATTTTCCTAAAACAAGCTTGCTAAATATGTCAAAATCTAATGTAGTGATGATTTTATGATTTTTCATCTCTATGCATTTACAAGTTCATGCGATTCTTAGCTTACTTTTTTCATGTTTCGATAGTGACTTGAAAATATTTAGTTTGCATAAACTTAGTAAAAAATTTTGATCTTGCAAATATCTAGTGGCATTATATCTTAGACTATATGATTTCATATGATTTGTATGATTGTTTGGTATTTGACCCTGAGTTTCCTCATATATTTTAGTTATTTTTATTTTAAGCTAATGATCGTTCTTTGATCTTAGTGTTTGAGCATGTTGGTGAGTATATATTGTTTTGGTTTGTTTAAGATATATTGTGCATTTTATGGGGAGTAACTCATTTTAAAGCAGTGATAAGGTTGGAAATTAACTTGTATAGCAAGTACTTTGGTTGAAAAATTCAAATTTTTGGACTTGAAAAAGATGTTATGGGATTTTCATTTGCGCGGCCTGGAATTTTTTCTACTTTCAAGGACTCTGTTTTTCGATGTGTCTATTTTGATACAATGATTTTCCTACTCTAACCCCTCCATCTCTCATGATTATATTCCGGTAGTTTTACTTGTGTTATACCTATTTTTATGTTCCTCGTGCACTTTGATAATCATTTATTGACCTTTATTGCTTCTTATTGATTGTATTGTGACAAAAGGGGGAAACTTTGCTTTTAAAAGCGAGATGTTTACTTGAGCATGAGATGATTGAGTTGAGTGATTTGTTTCTTCATGATTCATGTATATATATTTCTATATGCGACATGCTTTAGCATAGGGGGATTTCTTTGATTCCATTATTATTGATATATGTTTAATGATAGGGGGAGTTGTCATGTTGTTTGTTTGCTTATGTTTGGAGATATTTCTTGTTGTTGATTGTATGGCTAGAGAAGATGGTAATTTTGTAATTTATGATATAGGAAGATTTTCTTATTTGATTATTTTGGAGAGATGTTATTTTTGTGGATGGTTCGCATGCTACACTTCTTAGACTTCATGTCACATATTTGTTTTTTATAGCATGTGTTTATTGTTTGCTTTAGCTCTTGATATCTTAGGGTCATTCTTTCTTTAGTTTGTCCATATATATTTACCATTGATATCTTGTGATTTTTTTTGTGGATATCCCACATATTATTTACAGGGGCAAGATATTGATTATCTTTCTATATTTGTTCTTATCACTTGCGTCTTTTACACCTTTGTTAATTTATTGAAAGGGGGGGGGGGGAGTTTGTTTGTTTTGTTTAGGTGAAAAGAGACTTGGTTGATTATATGTTTGATTATGGGGAGCTTCATTATCTTGTTATTTACTTATCATGCGTTTTATCTCATCATTAATATTTGTTGGTTCTTTATTTTTAGAAGTACTTTCGAGCAGGGGAAATTACTTCTCTTGCATGTCATGCATAATTGTTTAGTGTTGTTTTCATTTTTTTAGGATTACTCACGTTTTCACATGACAAAAGAGATTGTATTAGAGTATTGTGTCGGTCATTCGGATTTGTACATTGACTTCCTTCTTACATTGTAGTGCATACTTCTTGAAAATGTAGATTTTATATTGGATATTTCTTGTGTCAAAATGTTTGTGTCAATCAAGCACACGAGTGAGACATTATTAGAGTCTAGAATGAACCTTGGAAGACCTTGAAGATCTTTGAAGCCACTCACAGAAGTTTTGATTGCCAACGGATTCATATTGAAGACTAACTAGAATACTATATCCTTTTATAGAAGTTCAATTTAATTTTAGCAATTTGAACACACTCACGTGTTTTCTAAATTGAGAATTTTTTTTTCTTAAAATTGTTTTATAAAAACCTTTTCGGAGTTGTGTATTTGTTTTTTAAAGTATTGGGACTAGGACACATCTTTTTAAAATGATTTTTGAACAGGTAAAAATTCGGGCCGTGTGGATGGATACAAAACGGGGCGTGCGCATGGCTATAGATGGTATTGTACACTAGATGGAACCATGAGCATGCTCATATCTTACTATTCGCACGACATCATTAGATTTTAAGTTTTTACTATAAATATCCTTGTTTTCCCTCCATTTGTAAGAGACCCTTTTCCTCATTCCAAAATATTTCGTTTGAGGTGATTTTCGATTTTGTGACGATTTTCTTCTCTCCCTAAACTAATTTCAAAATTCTTTGAGAGTTTTATTAGTTTTTAGAACTAGAATTAGATCTACACTTTTGTGATTGAAAGGACATATTTTCCATCTTGTCCCTAGTTCTTAGTTTACATCGTTTATGGCGTATCTTGTTCCAACCATCAAGGAATTCAAGTTCACATGTTCAAGAAGACGGATTTGAATATCGAGCATCTTCAATAAAGTTCTATGCCTTGAAGAAATTTTGGTATGGATTTAGTTGAGTGTTACTTAGATTTTTTGCTAGCTATTGGGATACTTTTCGAAAATCTTTTATTTCAAAGTGAGGCATTTTTTTAAAATTAAAATGTTTTCTGTAGGCGGCCTTTAAAAAATCATTTATGTCATTCAAACAACATTGCTATGTCTTTCAAAAGACATTATCATCTCGTTAGATAACTCATTTGAAGGATAGGATCTCATGTGGCTTAAACGAGAGCATATTATTTCATGTTTTAACAGGTCGTTAGTAACGTCATTCGAAAAGACTTCAAACGACATGTCCATGTCATTTTAAAGACCCTGTGATGCCGGTCAAACATCTTTCCGCCGCCTTAAATTTTTTGTTTGCCTATAAAAATCTGTTTTTTTGAAGCCCTTTTTATTAAGACTTTTATTCTATGCAAACTGTGAATGGCTTCTTTAAGTCTACACTTTTTAGGGCTAAAACTTTTTTTTATTCACACAAACAATCCCAGTTACTTTTGTGAATCATCTTTGGGACCCAAATACTTTCATAACGAAGTTATTCTTTTGGAGAGCTCTCTCTACTACTAATCTTGGGGATACTCATGGGTATTCACTGCTAAAGGAGGAACTGTAGTTCTTGTGATTATCGAGGAAGTCATAGTTAGTTCAAGGTTTCGATCTTTGTGGATTCTTGTGGGAATTCATTGCAGAAGAAGACAGTCACTTGCGGGAGGATTGTTGGGAAGATTTCTCTAATTGTGTTTGTAAGTTTCAATTTGCAAAAATATTAGTGAAATAAAAGATTTTTACCCGAAATGAGTTTTTTCCTAAAATTATGTTTTCCCTACATGCTTTGTTGATGAATGTCTTAAATCACTTAGTTGCATGATCTAGGGCTAAGAATATAAAATTGGTTTAATTACATTTGTTCACATACTTGGTGGATGGTAAAAATGAGAAAAATTTAAAACGATTGTCTTTGCCTAAAGTACACACACAAAAGGGCCTTCTCAAATTGGTATCAAAGATACAATATTACTTTATTGTGTTTGTGATTTCTTGTCTTTATGTATGACTTTTGGAGGGTTTGATGATTTTAGAACACACTTGTCTGAAGGGTCTAATTGGAAAATGCGTACTAAGTCTATACTTAAGAATTTAGTTAAAAAGATGACTGTGAGAGGTGTCTTTGTTGTGAGGGGTACGGACATGGGATGGCTAAGTGCCCCACTAATATAAGGATGAATGTTAATAAACCGATAGATTGTGTTCCCAACCTTAGTGACAATGAACCAGAAGACATAAACTTTTCTCCATGTGAGTGAAACCTTACCACCTTTGTGGCTAGTCATGTGAGTGATGAAGACAAATCTTCCCATGAAGATATTTCTTTGCATGACTCTTACGTAGCCATAGGTAGTGAATCCCAAGAAAGTGAAGGTGATGTGAATGAGGATGAAGAGGTGGATGAGAGTGACTTTCAAGTTTTCTTTAACGAATTGTATGAGGAAACTGTGAAGGTAAAGAAGGAAAACTTGAAGCTAGAAGCTAAGTTGAAAGAACGTGCCATAGATAATAATAATACCGATGCTTTGATTGAGTATCTTAGGGCACATGAGAAGACTCTTTCGGAGAAGCTATAATACATTTAGGGTGAGAGAGATAGACTTTTAGGGTTAATAGAGTCTATGAAAAAAGATCTTCTATAGTTTAAGGAGTTCTCGAGTCTAGGATTAGTGAGATTGAGGAGAAATTGAGAGATTCGAGTAAAGTAAAGTTTGATTTACGGGCTAGGTTAAAAACGTTAGATAGGATGTTAAGCATTTTCCAAATCAAGGATGATATGTATGGTATAGGCTTCAATGATCACGTTGCTACCATTCCCAAAGCCAACACCACACATGTAAGAGATCCACCTAGAAACATTAGGAGAGGTCCACCATTAGGTAACGTTAGCCGCTATATCCACACTTGCACTCATTATGGCAGGAAAGGTCACCTTAGGAGTTTATGTTACAAACTTATGAATGCTCCTAGGAAGTTTAGGAATTGAGGCACTTCGGTTCCCGAAACCCCCATGCGTCGTTACACACCTATTGGGTTTGGAAATCGGACTTAGAGGGTTTAGGAATTATACTTTATGACTCTCGTTTGCTTGCTTGTCATTCTCCTCATGTTAGATCTTTCGGTTGATCGTGTTGGATTTTTATTGTACACTAGTTGTACTTCATGATATATATATATATATATATATATATATATATATATATATATATATATATATATATATATATATATATATATATATATATATATATATATATATATATATTTCTAGTGTTCTGATATGTATCTTTTGTATTTAATTTTTTCATTTTGATATATTTTTCGAAAAATCCAAAAAGTGGTTTTATTTTTCTTGAAACTTTTGAAAAAATACAAAAAGATTTTCATTTTCTTTTTAGAAAAAAGTGATAAAGGAAAAAATATTTTATTTTGATAAAATTTTTAAAAAACACAAAAAGAATTTTGTATGTCTTTTTACACCGTATATGGATGGACATTTTGGATGATCAAGTCACAATATCATTTCATTATCCACGTGACTTTTTTACACTGTTTTGAGACGCAACATCATTTCATTCATGTGCTTTCTAATGTTTGGAGACATTGAGATGTGATTAATGATTACTTTCTACACGTTTGACTTTTAGTCTCCTTCAATGCACATGTGCACAAATTTATTTGATTATTGTACTTGTCTATCACATGTTGGTGAAAGTGTTTTCATCTCAATTCTATCTTTAAAACGAACCAAATGCGATAAAATAAAATAATGAAAGTAGTACATTTGAGAACCGTTGACCGTGAGAGTTTGTTTAATATTGAAAAAAAATATGAGTGTACACAAGAAAGCGCTACGAGAGGAAAGTGAACTCATCGTGAAAGCCACCGTTTAAAAGGGCCCAAGAAAAAATTAAGGCAACAAAAAGAAATATATGCCAAAAATGGGCCGATATGAAATCTCTTAAAGAAAAATTGGAACCTTAATAAAAAAAATGCATTATTATTTATGAGGCAGTTCGGTTGGAAATCAAAGGATTTGTACGTCCTGGCAAAGTCTTGAAAAAGTATTTCATAGTTTTAGATGTTATTGGTGTGAAAATCATTTTAGACTTTGATTTATCGATTAGATTGAATCGATATCATAGGTTGATTTCATCATTTAAGGTGTTTGATTTGTGCTGTGAGGCTAATTTTTGGAATTTTAGATTTCCATTCCTTACTGTTTCCCATTCACTCTTTAGATTTATTCCATTTCTGCTTATTTGTTTTTCTTACACCCTATTTTTGATACTATGGGTCATGAAAATACACTTTCATTAAAGATATTTTCATTTAAACCCTTGAGTTATCCCGAAGAGAGTTCACGTTCTAGACTGATAAGCACTCAAAAGTGATAAAATTATACCCCAAGTAGTTGCGTTTTAATTTCTAGTTCTCAGTAAAACTGTCCTTATGCTTGTAATGGTTTATCTTATAGGTAAAAACGTATTTGCAAATTCAATTGCGCTATGTCAAGCCAATTTGGGTAAGAAACAATCACATACGCACTTTTAGAAGCAAAATGGAAAATTTAGATAAATTACAACCTCAGACAAATCATTGAAGTTGTCAGCCTCGAATCAATGAACGCTTGGGTTCAAACAAAATGTTAATCCGGTCTGAAATAAAGAAGTTACAAGCTCTGCGGTGAAAATATAATTAAGAAAATTGTGTTGAGCCGATCATTACACATGGCACCGCAGGATGATGACACATGTCACTAGGGGGGGGATTATGACACATGGCGCCACATGATGATGATAGATGTCACTAGTGAGTGATGACACATGGCACCATAGTATGGTGACATGTGGCACCGTAAGATCATAACAAGTGGCACCAACCTAGTTTTTCCCCATATTTTTCCACCTTCTCTCTCTCTCCTTATTCTTTCTTTCCCCAATTTTTATATTATTCTCCCATAATATTCCCACCATATACCACATGCCTACACTGAATAAATCGTTTTCCCATCACCTCCTTTTTAGTATTTAATAAGAATCTCCCATCAATTTTGTGAAATTCCAAAGGTACCCTTAAGACATTCTTTCTACCTATAAGGGGGCCACTCGTGTTCATCATTAGGATCCAATTTTTGAGAGAGAAGACATTTTCTAGTTCATCCTTGTAGGGTAATTTTAGGGTAGTTCGTATTAATCTTTTAATTATTTATTTTGTATCCTTTTAGAGAATTGTGTGAGGTAATTTACATTCCAAGAGACAAATTGTGATTTTATAAGTATATTCCAAGATTTAAAAATTGTTTAAAACTCAGATTTGTGGGTGTTCTTCACTACCAAAGCTTGGAGGTTCAATGGAAATGTAAGGAGACTTGATTTAATTTTGTTCTCATCTATCTTTTATTCCTTTTCTTTATTCCATTAATGGATTATTTTAAATTTTATATGTAAAAATACTTCATATGTTATGCTAAATACCCCATTCAAAAGGTGAGGTTCCATTCAAGGGGTAAATTATTTTTGAGAGAAAATCAAATTTGGGATATAATGTTCATTTTCGAATCAAACTAGAGACATGTCTTTCTCAAAGTGTAGTATTATACCTTAAATTTCAAATTCTAAATAATCCATTTTTCTAACGATTAAATCATTTTTAATAGGTTTATCCTAGCGGGTGATTTATTAAAGAGGGTTTAATCCTAATGTTCGAAAGCTTGTGAAGGTTTTAAAGTTAATTAACTAAAAGGGAAATATTGAAATTACATTTGTGACAAGAGTTGACTTGTAACTTTATTATTATCTTGGGCCATTCTAAATTAATTAATTAAAATAATTAATATATATGGTATAGTCTAATCTCTTGTTTGTTCTCATATTTATTCACCTCACTCATCTCTTATTCTTTTTTTAGTTTAGTTTAAATATTAACACATCATTAGTTAAAATAAACATCCCTTAAAGCCTTATTTTAAAAATCATACTATTCTTCACTTTGTTCTTGTACATATTAAGAAGTGGGATTGATACCTCTAACTTACCATATACATGTTTTAATGTATTTGTAGGTTCAAAGGAATTTTGATGAATGAGTCTTTGCAACAACGTTTTATATAACAAAAGAAATAATTATCATAGAGCTTTATCCCCTTCACCTCCACGCACTACCCATACACATTCTCAAGCCATGAGCGCCTCAATTTAAGTTTTTGATATGATTGATGCCTCTAGAATACGTTTTTTATGGATAGCTCTTTTACGTGTTTGCTTTATGTCTAAAGCATATGTGGATTTATAGCTGAGAGAGTATGTTCTTGCGTTCAAATGAGGAAATTATATGTTAAACACCTTTTAACTCAAACAAACCCTAAACATGCAACTAGGTGTGATTGAAACAATATGAACTAAGCAAGAACATTCAAACACATGCTTGTGAGGAAAAATCCCCCAAAGGGGAAAAACCATTTATTTTCATTATAACTTTGTAACAAACAAATTCGGATTACAATGAAAAATACAGGTGACTAAGAATTACCCTCAGGTATCGGATTCTATAGTCGGCGGCTGGAGTTATCCCTTTCCTGTAGGGCTGCAATGAAGAAGAAGAACGGTCTTCTCCACAATGGTATGAACAGCAAAAGTTCATTCCTGGGTTGCAAAGTGATTCACAAGTGTTTGGAAATTTGTGTGAATCAAAAACCTAGAGTCTTGGTACTCAATAGGTGAAGACTTAGAGTTTTTTGTACTCTGAAAATCGTGTATCGAAGTCTTAGAAAACCACTTCTCGTAGTGGGTTTATAAAGGAAATGATTAGCCTAGAAAATCTTACCACGATCTCCTGAAGATTATCCCAGGCAGACCGGTCCGGGTCTGAGGCGGATCGGTCCGAGGGGGGGCAGATCGGTTCATTTTTTATTTGGCATTTTCGGTTCTCTATCGATCCGGGGTATACTCGCTTTCAACAAGCGGATCGGTTCGCAGGCGGATCGGTTCTTTTTCCAGGGCGGACCGGTCCGGGTTTGTCAGACTTTGATTCCTCTTCTTCTTTTGATATTCGGATCCGTTGTTGACTGTATGATTCTTGAATTTCTTCAATGTTGTAACGGCGTACGACATAACAAATTGATAATGGACAAAAATGTCCTTACAAATCTCCCCCTATGTCTATGTCGGTACATACATAAAAACAAACATCCGAATTATCAACCAACTAAAAATGCCTATACAAATCTACCCTTCCATGAACCCAAAACTGGAATGATACAATTGAATAAGACTTCATCGTTTGTTCTTCAACACTTCAGAAATCTCAACGCTTTTCTCATCAGGGTGTGCAATCAAATGATAATCCATGTAGTACCTACACACATGAGAAAAAGCAAAATACCAAGTGACGTATCGAGTTTGAAATGAGATATCAAATGAAGAAAGCATGTTGTATCAAATCTCAAAAACATAAAACTCCCCCAAAATATGATAATTCTTTAATCTCCCCCTTTTTATGATGTCCCCAAATAGACAAATGAGAAGAATAAATCAAATAAACAAAGCAAGGGTGTCACAAGGAATAAACAACTATTTTTGAATTTTTCAAAATTTTTCCAAATAAACAAGAATATATACAAGGAAACACACCATGAATGTTCACAAAAACAACCAAGTCGATGATAGCGTAAATGAAGTGGTGTGATCAAATTCGATAGGAAAATCAATGCATACAAACATGACATATGTGCACGATGAATATTGGATACTCCTAACGAATGAACTCAAAATCTTCCTTTGGTGTAAAAAAAAAATGGAAATATAAGACATTGACTGAATCAAATCAACAAATCAAAGCTCAAAGTGATTTCCACACCAATAACGTCCAAAACTATTTCATGCTTTTTCAGTACTTTCAAGGAAGTGCAAACCCGTTTACATTCTCCAACCAAACTCCCTCAGATTTATATTTTGAATAGGGGTAATCTAAATTCTCAAACTTTGGAGAATTTATGGTGAAACCTAAATGGCCCATATTTGGCATGAATATCTTTTTATTGCCTTTCAATTTTTTTGGGCTCTTTTAACCTCTTTGGACCTCGGATATTAAAATTCCTCCATTTTTTAGGTCCTTTTTAACGGTGGCTTTTGCGCAAAGGAAAGATGATTACCTTTCGCAGCCCCTCCCCGTTATACAAAAACACACAGTCTCACCAAAACGGTTTTTACATGCATTCCAATCTTTTCAATTTTTATCGCATATTGTACATTGTATAGATAGGATTGAGATGGAAACACTCAAGCCAATATGAGATAGACAAGTGCAATAATCAAATATAGCCGTGCATGTGTGCAATAAAGGATATTGGAGTCAAACATGTAGGAAGATATCACTAATTACATCTCAAAGACTCCAAACAATGTAAAGCACATGGATGAAATGATGTAGCCTCTCAAATCTCTATCAAACAGTCACATGGATATATGGAATGAAGTTGTGACTTGGCTATCTTAAATGATCATCCATAAAAGGAGCAACAACAGAAATCTTTTTGGATTTTTCAAAAAAGATATCAAAATAAAATCTTTTGGTGCTTTTCTTAAAAAAAAAAAATTAAGGAAAATCTTTTTGTATTTTTCAAAAGAAATATAAAAAGCAAAAAGAATAAATAAATAGTTGTACAACTAAGCAATGGTACATATAAAACAGAGTAGCAATAGGAAGCATATGATATGAACATGAATAAGCATCCTATTTTAGACATAGACCAACCCCTCAGTCAACTGTGCAAATCCCCAAAGACTTCCTAAGACTCTCAAATCTAAGGGCATCTAAAGGTTTCGTGAAAATGTCGGCTAACTAACGGTCGATGGGAACAAAACTCAGGGATACAGTGTTCTCCTCAACTAACTGACGAATAAAGTGCTCACGTATCCTGATGTGCTTTGTGCGCGAATGCTGGACGGGATTGCGAAATATGTGAATCGCGCTCATGTTGTCATAGGAAATGGTCATGGTGCCCTGTGAAATCCCATAATCCTCCAGCATTTGCTTCATCAACAAGAGTTGTTTGCAACAACTCCCGGCGGCTATGTACTCAGCCTCCGCAGTGGACAAAGAGATGGAATTTTGCTTCTTGCTCAGCCAGGAGACAAGAGAAGAACCAAAATAAAAACACCCACTAGAAGTGCTCCTACAACCATCTAAATCCCCGGCCCAATCGGCATCTGAATAGGCGGACAAACGGTCATCAGTATCAAAGGAATACCAAATACCGTATGAGAGAGTCCCACTTACATATTTAATAATACGTTTTAGAGCAAGTAAGTGTGACTCTTTCGGGGACACCTGATATCGCGCACAGACTCCAACACTAAAGGCGATGTCGAGACGACCGACAGTCAAGTAGAGAAGACTACCTATCATACTCCGATATAAGGTTTGCTCTACGTCCTTGCCTGAAGTGTCCTTACTCAACTTGGTAGTGGTACTCATAGGTGTACGTGCATGCTTAACGGAGTCTAAACCAAATTTCTTCACTAGGTCTCTAGCATACTTGGATTGGGAGATGAACATCCCATCCTCTAGCTGACGAACCTGGAGACTAAGGAAGAAAGTGAGCTCACCAAGCATGCTCATCTCAAAGTCACTTTTCATCTCCTCTTCAAAGTGATGAGCATGTTGAGAGCATGTGGATCCAAAGACTATGTCGTCCACATAGACCTGGGCAACCAAAATTGTACCGTCATCTCTCCTGATGAACAATGTCATATCAAGTCCCCCTCTCTTGAAGCCACGGGCTAAGAGATAGGAAGTAAGCCTCTCGTACCAAGCACGGGGTGATTGCTTCAAACCATAAAAGGCTTTCCTCAGATAGTAGACGTGCTCTGGGTGCTGTGGGTCTTCAAACCCTTTTGGTTGTTCTACGTAAACCTCCTCATGTAGAATTCCATTCAGAAAGGAAGTCTTGAAATCCATCTGATATAACTTGAAGCGCAAATGACATGCGATGGCGAGCAGAAGACGGACGGACTCAAGCCTCGAAATAGGAGAAAATGTCTCCCCAAAGTCTACACCCTCTATCTGTGTGTAGCCTTGAACGACCAACCTAGCCTTATTTCTGATTATGGTACCATTTTCACCCATTTTATTCTTAAAAATCCACCGGGTACCTATCACATTAGTCTCACTAGGTCGGGGGACTAGTTCCCAGACATTATTCTTTTTAAACTGAGGTAACTCATCCTGCATAGCAGATATCCAGTATTCATCCTTGAGTGCTTCTTTATGATTCTTGGGCTCGACTTTGGACGTGTAGCAAAGATGGGTGACAACGTTCTCTAGCTGAGCATGAGTCTTGACCCCAAGAGTGGGATCACCAACAATGGAAGACGGGTCATGACTCTTGCGAACCCAAGCGGGTGTGTCCCCTAACACCGAAGTAGGGTCCACAGAGTGTGAGAGAGGAACAGGTAAATTATAGTCAGAACAATCCTCATCCTCACACTGAAGGTTAGGATCAATAAGCGTCGGAGGTTCGTCATCTTGCACGGTGACGTTTATTGATTCCATAACCATAGAGCTCTTCAGGTTAAAAATCAGGTATGCTCTACTAGTCGATGAATATCCTAGCAATATTCCCTCGTCGCTCCGGGAGTCAAACTTTCCTAATTGCTCTCTATCCCGTAGGATGTAGCATTTACTCCCAAAGACACGGAAATATGCAAGGTTGGGCTTCTTGCCAGTCCATAACTCATAAAGTGTCTGAAGTGTGTGTGGACGCAGATAAACCCTATTCACCGTGTGGCATGCAGTAGACACTGCCTCTGCCCAAAATCTCCTGAAACTTTACGATCTAGAAGCATAGATCTAGCCATTTCCTGGATCGTTCTATTCTTTCTCTCAACAATTCCATTTTGCTGAGGAGTCTTCACAACAGAAAACTCATGTTTGATCCCGAGGCTATCACAGTAAAGATCTACCTTTGCTTCTGTGAATTCAGTGCCATTGTCACTACGCATCCTGTTAATAGTGACACCGTGTTGATTTTGCAGGACACGGCACTTGGTCGTTAAAAATTCTACAGCATCGGATTTTTCTCTCAGAAAACCTACAATGGAGTACCTGGAGAAATCATCTACCATCACGAGGATGTACCTCTTAACACCTAGACTCTCAATACGAGTGGGACCCATAAGATCCATGTGAATCAACTCAAGAACACGAGAGGTGGTAATGGAATGCAACTTCATATGGGGACTACGAATTTGTTTTCCCATCTGATAGGGTCCACAAATGGTCGAAGTTAACTTTCCAAGAGATGGTAAGCCACGTACTAGGTCCTTTTTAGCTAAGAAGTTGAGATCTTTAACGTTCACGTGACCTAGACGTTGGTGCCACAGATCCATAGGAGTGATCATGGCGCTGTTGCAGACAAGTGAGGACGTGGGCTCAGTCCCATAGAAATTATCCTCGGTCCTCACCCATTGCATCAAAAGTTTATCGGCTTGATTGTAGACTTTACGCGTGTCCCGGTCAAACTTTACTGCAAAGTCAGTGTCGCACAGCTGGCTAATGCTGAGAAGGTTTGCTTTCAAACCTTTAACGTATAAAATATTTTCTAGCTTAGGGAATCCAGGTAACTCGACAGTACCACGTCCTATAATGCTAGACTTGCTCCCATCTCCAAAGGTGACTCTGCTATCCTGATAATCCTCAAGAGTCGTAAAAAATGAGGCAGCACCTGTCATATGTCTGGAGCACCCACTATCAAATTACCACTGTGAGGTATTGTGGGCTTTGAGAGCAACATGAACAACTAAGGCCTTTTTATCTTTCTTAGGTACCCAAGCAGAGATGACCTTATGTTTGCCTTTGTTGTTGTTGGTTTTAGCTAAAATGTGAGAAGAATTCACTAACGGCAAAGACATCCGTCGAAATTCTTCCATTAAACTTTGGGACGTGGCAGCTAAGAACTCAACTCGCTCTCTCAGACTAGAAAACTCATCAGTGTGACGTGGTGGAGCAGTAGTACGTCGTGTCCGACCCATGCTATAGTAAAACTCCCTAAGGTGGCCTTTTCTTTTGCAATAAGTACAAAAGAACACAGTCAAAGTCGGACCTTGGTTTGCCTTTCTTGGTCGAACTCTCATTCGAGGTTTTTGACGATGGCCATAAGGATTCGTAGTAAACTCAGGAACTGGTCCAAGTGCAATTTGGGAGGTGGAGGCACCATCATAACCAATTCCCTACCGATCACCAAAATCTAAAGCGGGCCGAGGAGCATCTTTCCCATCTTCCCAAATCTGTCCTCTATTTGTACCTTGACTTCCCGTGCTTTCTCAAGATCATGAGTCAGCTGGGAAACAAGGGCATCAAGTTTCTTCCTAGTCTCCACGGAGGAATGGAGCTGACTCGTAAGACTAGCCACTTGTTTAGTCAAGTCCCCTCTCTCTTTCTTAAAGGTGCTCTCTCTATTTCTAAACAAACTTTCTTTCTCAACACAGGCAAATTCTCTCTCTCACTCTCTCTCTCTTGCTTTTCTTAATTCTTCCTCTAAGACGGTGATCTTAAGGACTAACGCTTTGTTTCGCTTTTTAGTTTTAAATGACTCAGAATATAACTCAGCATAGGCGCGTTGAATATCACTCTCGCTCTCATTTGAGTCATCCTCTCCCTCACTCACATCGTTCTCACTATCGAGGTGTCACTGTGAAGCATCATCCTCATCATTGTGAATAGAATTAGGACTGCTCACTTGACTGGCCATGAATGCGGTGAAGTTACACTCATGCGGTAACTCATCTCCTGAATCCACCGTCTCGACCTCATTGTCGTCGCTCAGAGTAGCATTAAGTACAACTTTCCCTTTCTCTCTATTCAGACGAGTGGCACACTCAAAGGCTCTATGACCCCTACCATCGCACTCAAAGCATCTCTCATTTTCTTTCTTAGGAGGGTTTTTGGAATCTTTTTCATTTTTCTTTTCAAACTTATTTTTCTCAAATTTCTTTTTATCTTTAAAGTTGCCATTTTTCTTAAATTTGAGAATCCTCTTGAAATTTTTTGCAAAAAGAGCCAAATCATCTAAATCAAAATCACACTCAGAATTTGATGTGTCAGTCTCTCTCTTTCTAGATGACTCTTCCCTTTTTCTAGCCGACCCCTCACTCTTTTTCTCTTTGGCATTAAGAGCAATTCCCTTATCTTTAGACCTAGCAGTTTTAGGGAACATATCAATTTCATAAGTTTGCCAATCTCCTACAAGTTCTTCCAATTTTAGGGTATTTAAATTGTCCATGGAATTTAGCACAGTGACTTTAGGGATAAAATGCTTAGGCAAAGAACGAAGAATCTTTTTAACAACCCTAGCATTAGTAATATGTTCACCAAGATTAAAGCTAGTATTAACAATGTCAGAATGTCTAGCATAGAAATCATCAAAACATTCAGTCTCATGCATGGTGATGGTTTCAAATTGAGTCGTCAAATTTTGCAATTTAGACTCTTTCACAGCATTTTTTCCTTCATGGGTGAGTTGTAAAACATCCCATGCCTCTTTTGACATGGTGCACGTCATGATACGTCAGAACTCATCGGGATTGATGGAACCGGAAATAGCACTCAAACCTTTAGAGTTAAAAGAAGACCATCTAAATTCATCTTCAGTCCAAGAGGTGACAGGTTTTAAATTAGTCACGTTTTCCACAGTGACGGAGGGAGGTGTCCACCCTCTTTCAACTAAAATCCAAACCCTTTCATCTATGGCTTTTAAAGCCGACCTCATGCGGGCTTTCCAATAAGCATAATTTGTCCCGTCAAAAATAGGTAATTTATTATACGATTTCTCCATTTGAACACGCACTTTTCAAAAATCAATTTTTTAGAAAAATGATATCTTAGAAAAGATTTCGCGGAAAATAGGAATACGCGATAGATTAGCGTAACCTGCTCTGATACCAATTTTAGAGAGTATGCGCTTGCGTTCAAATGAGAAAATTATATATTAAACACCTTTTAACTCAAACAAACCCTAAACATGCAACTAGGTGTGATTGAAACAATATGAACTAAGCAAGAACATTCAAACACATGCTTGTGAGGAAAAATCCTCCAAAGGGGCAAAACCATTTATTTTCATTATAACTTTGTAACATACAAATTCGGATTACAATGAAAAATACAGGTGACTAAGAATTACCCTCAGGTATCGGATTCTGTAGTCGGCGGCTGGAGTTATCCCTTTCTAGTAAGGCTGCAATGAAGAAGAAGAACGGTCTTCTCCACAATGGTATGAACAGGAAAAGTGCGTTCATGGGTTGCAAAGTGATTCACAAGTGTTTGGAAATTTGTGTGAATCAAAAACCTAGAGTCTTGGTACTCATAGGTGAAGACTTAGAGTTTTTTGTACTCTGAAAATCGTGTATCGAAGTCTTAGAAAACCACTTCTCGTAGTGGGTTTATAAAAGAAATGATTAGCCTAGAAAATCTGACCACGATCTGCTGAAGATTATCCCAGGCGGACCGGTCCGGGTCTGAGGTGGATCGGTCCGAGGGGGGGCGGATCGGTCCGTTTTTTATTTGGCATTTTCGGTTCTCTATCGATCTGGGGTATACTGGCTTTCAACAAGAGGACCGGTCCGAGTCTTAGGCAGACCGGTTCGCAGGCGAATCAATTCTTTTTCCAGGGCGGACCGATCCGGGTTGGTCAGACTTTGATTCCTCTTCTTCTTTTGATATTCGGATCCGTTGTTGACTGTATGATTCTTGAATTTCTTCAACGGTGTAACGGCGTATGACATAACAAAATGATAATGGACAAAAATGTCCTTACAATAGCATCTTGAGAGGAGTGTGTAAGGGCAATTAATTTTACCCTTGATTCAAACTTATTCTAGTTGACGATTTCCACGGACACATTTTTCATCCAATGCTACCCTTATTCACTAACTTTATGCAAACATCATTGTGACCACCACTGATCCTATGATTTTAAACTCTTTTAATTATGGTTATAAAGTTGTTTTGATAGAGGATGTTCTAGTTTTTCATCTTGGTGTTACTAAAGTTGATCATCCCAACTATATACCTTTTGTTGATTATGTTGTCCATCATAATCAGATTGCTACATTCTTAGTGGTAGGCAGATGAATTGGTTTGGTAACTTGTTTTTTTAAACTTCTTTAAGGAAGAAATATCCTATACTTATTTCTTGGTTATCTATAACCTTATTCACCTGCGTCATTACCAGGATTTCCCTTTACATATTAGTCATTTGTTGTATGATTTGTTTCATCGTGAGCCTATCGATTACCCCTCACTCATTATTGAGGTGATGCATCGTGCCTATTCGGGTTCATCTTAGGAGGCACTTCTCTATGGTCACATGGTCACCTGATACCTTTATTCTTTAGGTGTCTTGGGAATTTATTCAAATAATGGTCCTATGATTTTTGGACCCATTTCAAGTGTTAGCACTTAACTCTATATTGGTTAGACTTCACGTCGGCCTTTTTCACAGCTTATCTACCTAGAGGGATCCCCTGCACCAACACCAACACTAGTTCCTTATGATCATCAACCATCATGGGGGTACATTGATACTCAATTTGATTACATGTGGGATTATTTTGAGTAGATGACTCAAATGTATGATCACTTTAATTTTCATATCAATCATGTAGATAGAGATACAGTTCAACTACAACAGAGAGTGAATTTCATTGCGGGTTATCTAAGATGCAATAGTCTAGTATGTGACGTCTCTTTCTTATGTTCCAACCCCTACTCCTATTATTGATGTTGAGAATGATGATGACTACTATGAGGATGATGAGATCATTAATTAGCGGGTCGATGAGGACTAGAGATTTATGCTTTATCTCTATTTGTTGTTTTGATGAGATATTTGTGTATTGTTTCATTCATATTTTGGATATTTGTGATGGATATTTGTTTGTATTACTCCTATTTTTCTTTGGAATACTTAATCTATGTTTGTGTAGGATGGTACATCTTATCGGTTTTATAGACTTTCTAGTTATCCATATGTTTTGTGTCTTATAATTAATATATTCATTATTCTTATGATGTCATTACAGTTTGATAGATTTATATCACATTTCCCATTTTACTTACTTACAAGCATGGTATATCTCATCTTAGAGGTTCTAACTTTGGATGCACACTCTATTGGAATTGCATGTTGGTCATACTAATTATATTTAGCATTGAGTACCCTTATTTATGGGTTTGGTTATTTCACATGACTATCTAGATTTTACTTTGCTAGTATTGCTTATTTACTGTGATTGTTTCTTTTTACCATGTTATACTCATTATCTATGTCTTTCTACTTCTCTCTGACTTTCCATGTCAAAAAGGGGAGAAATGTCTAAATAGTAAAAGTTTCCCTTGTTTGTTATTACTCCTTTTGATTCATATATTTAGGAGTTTAGGGGGAGAAATGTTAGGGGCATTATATTATTTTTGGGGAAATGGTTCATATAGGGGGAACACTTAGTTGTACTTGATTATACTAGATGGATTTATCAGTTTGTATATGATTTCATACTTTAATCATTTATAGGTCTCATAGTGTTTCTTTAATGAATGGGGAGTTACTCTTTATGCATATTATTACCTACATGATCATACGTGTTCCATTCATGTATTTAGTGTTTGATCATGTTGATGTGGCTCAACCAAAAGTTTTAGACTTGACTTTTGATATGTCTTTGGTCTATGGATTATATGTGTATAAATCATACTACTCTCATTTATGGCTAATGTGGAGTGTGTTTGGTAGGTGGGATCAAAAGATATTTTGTGTTTTGTTTTGTTTTTGCGAAATAGCTAAAGGGGGATATTGAGAATTAACCATTTGTATTTTTATATTATTTGTCTACATTATATGTCAAAGAACTAAAGTTGTGTGATATTCAATCCAAAAGTCTTTAATCGTTGTAGAGGTTGTGTAGAGTGTGAGAATCATTCTTTAGACTTCATGAACATTGGAATCTGAATATCTAGATGGAATCTCTACATAACAAAGACTTTTGCTACCTAACTTTAAAGATATATCCTTTGGATACGATTTTATGATTAAACGTCTTTTGGCTATTCGCACACACATGTTTTTAATAAAATGTTTTTTTTTAAAACTGAACAATTGTTTTTGACTTTTGATAAGTGTTGTGTTTACCTTGGGGAAAGACCTAAATTTTTCTAAAAGTTTTTTTAAGGTTTTAAGAAAAATGCCTTAAACCGTTGTCACGGTCCCAAATTGGACCCATGCGCAAGGCCCTACACCTAGTCTATCTGTCGCCACGATCTAAAGTGTGCGCATGTGCCAAATTGACCTTATGCACATGACTGCACATTTTAAGTGTGTTTTTGAAACACTATTTGAAACCATGCACAGGGCATGACAACCCCATATTTTTGAAATCTTCTATAAATAGGTATTTTTCCCTCAACTTTCAAAATATATGAGTCCCTATTTACTTCTGTACATCTTTGAGAATATTTTGAGGTTGAGAGTATTATAGTTTCCTCTCTTTTGTCAAATTCACTTATTCCTTTAAAATTTACTCAAATTCACAGAGAGTGATTTGAATTAGATCCACTTAGGCAAGATTCAATCCAAACCATTATACATTTAAATTGAGGATCTACACTCCAATGTCTAAAGAGGAGGTGTCGTGAGTTATTGGAGAGTTCAACGTATGATGTGAATCCAAGGAAGAGAATGTACTTCCTTATTTATCATATAAGCTTTGGATGGATCGTTCATCGTGGATGGTGGAAAATTCAATTTTCATAAGTAACTTCTCGTGAATGCATGATATAGAGGTCCTTTGTGGCACTCTATAAAATTATGTCCAGATGAATGAGATATTAGAGTGCCTAGAGGCTTTTTAGATCTTAGTGGGGGGTTTTCATCATAAAATCTATCTTATGGATTTTTTTTATGTTATGTATGTTGTTTCCTTCACCTACGTCACACATTACACATAGATATCACTTAGATGTAGCTTGATAAATAAAAAATATATAGGATTTTTGTATCTAGTGTAATTGACCTAGATTTCCTAATGGAGACTCTTTTTTTAATCTACGTGACTAACATCACTTCACCTAGTTGATTGATGTGCTAAGTTTGCTAAAATTGAAAAGAAATTTGAAATTTAAAAAAAATAGGCCAATTTTCAAAATAAACCTAATCCCCCTGGTTTATTTGAGTAGAACTCTTATTTATAACACACCTAATCCTTAATTTGGATCCTCACATTCATTTATAGGGGATTTATTCCATAGTGATGGAGAGCCTCCACTAGCAATGGGTGAAAGGGAAAATGGACTATCCCTTCGAATTTAATGATGACGAACATCACAATATGAACATTGTAAGGACAAATTTCACATAAGGTCAATTTATGTGTATATTGTCTTTATTTCATTTAGACAAAACATGTTTATGTCATAGGTTAGTGTAATGACCCGTGTCGGATTCATGGGTCACCTGTGGGTTAACCCGAACCGTTTTAGTTGTTCTAGTGTGAAGTAATGTGAAACAACCATGGATAATATTTTTAGTCCCTTTTATTTAGTTAAAGTTCCAATATGTAGCTTGAAATCCATTTTTTGGCAATATATCACTACATAACAGGTGTAGAACCCATTCTAGTGCCTCTAGGGTTCAAGTAATCGGAGCGACTAACTTAAGAGGGTAAGAAACACTTACCTATAAAATGCTCTCAAATACGGAACCACATTTATCATGCCATAACAAATGAAGGGTGTGAGACAATACCCAGTGGGGTTCCCGAAACATTGCAATATAAAAACGAATGGTAGAAAGAACAGATGATATAACATAGCAATAACTAGTATCACATGCAATATATATAGCCATATATGCAACATTGTTTTATATAAAAAAAATATTTCCTTATTTTGGTTAAATTAAACCCTTTATAATCATTCCATAAACATTTTCACCTAATCCAATTAATTTAAGAAAAATGCATACTTTATTATTGTCTTAATAAACCCTCTTTTCTCTTTTATTTTTATAAAACCAAGTTACCTAATCACCATTTCAACACACATGCCCAGGGATTGAAGATAATTATTCATACATCTTAACCATATCAACCTTAAAGTACACCTTTAAGAGCACATTATCGAGTCAAAATTGGGTTTATGTAACTTTACACCACCTTTTAAGCCATACCTTACCGTTTACAATAAGATTTTAATTAAATATTTTGATACAATTTATTTCATTAAATTCCCTTTATTGTCCCTCTTAAACCTTTACCCAAATCTAAATCCGTATCCATTTAATTTCGTTTACCGTTTTTCCAGAATTTATCCAATTCCAATTATTCCTCTATTATCTTGGAGTAAATCGTAATTCCATCTACGTTTACGGGATTTCGTTATCCACAATAAATGTTGTGGCCCATGATTTAATCTACGGTTGTCTTGGGTCTTTCACCCTAGGGCTTTGGGCCCTTATTAGTTATTTCCCAGTACTCGTTTATGAAAACATCTTTCACTTTTTAAGTCCTTTAACTCAAATCCAATATTTTACAATTATTACTTTAGTGAATAAGAATTTTACCATACTTTCTCAAACTTAGGACCCCTAGCCTTCATTTAAGCTTTAGTGCACAATTCTTCAAAAATTTTTACACAAAATGCACTACTTTGAAAAAAAACTTTCATTTTATCCACTTTAGGGTTCATTTTGTCATTATTTTAATTTGACAATCCTTAATGTACTTGTAACACTTAACCTTTACATGTTTCAAGTTTTCCATTCAAACACCAAACTATAGTATATTTCAACTCATAGCATTTTAAAAGCACTATTGCATTTTCACACTTTCTTACAAACTTTGAAGTCACCTTAGTTAGTCTAACATTATCTTAAAATTATTAGCTTAATAATTTCACATAAAACATCATCTCACCATATTACTAGTTAGCCCAAAATTATAACAAGTGACTTTATGACATATTATAGTTTAGGTTTTTGAAAAATCCTCAAATGTAACTCGACATTTACTTAGCATGATGTAACATCAAATTCATAAAATAACATCACTCGTGTATGATTTCTCTGTAAAATAACTTACTTTGAACTCTAACATTTAGAACTTTGAAACCCACTAGAAATTTTCCATTTTTAATATATTCTTCAATTTGTTAAAAATACAAACATACACATTACTTTTTGGGAAAAAAACCTTATATTTACTAACATTAAAGTCTACTTTACAAGATCACTAATTTCACCCATGACTTTTATTTTTGCTCATTTTTATGCCCAAATATCAACATTCATCATGTCAACTTCTATCCATTTTTTTCAACTTTCAATTTAAGAACAACAAACCATTTTATTTAGCTACTTTTAACATAAAATAACACCATTTAATGCCAAATAAATTCTGAAATTATTAGTGTCATAAGTTCATGCCAAAAACACATTAAACTTATATTTCTCCCGCATTTTCATAGTTGAAAACATGCATATTGGTATTCAAATATTCTCAAATAAAACCCAACACATTTATTACTCTATAACCCTTTATTTAACGCCATACAATTTTTTTTAACATCTTTATTTCATCAAATGTCCAATATATATTTTAAAATTTTGACAACTTTGTAGCTTTTCTTTAAACCCAAATTAACATATGAAATCCTATTATATTAAACTAGTATGGTATCATGCTTGAATCCTATATATATATATATATATATATATATATATATATATATATATACCAACATAGGTAATAATCAGGCTTGAAAGACTTGAATATAATAACAATTGTAATAAAATAGATATACCCACCTCAAAGAATATTTAACAATAGTGGAAATGGTTATGGAGAGGGCAACCCCCACATCCAAAGGTGGACTCGAGGGGGTTACCAAGCTTCCCCTAGATTTGCCTTTATTCTTTATCTAAAAATTCATCTTCTTCCTACCCTTTAACCGCATGAAAGTTTCTTCCCTTAAAACCAAAAACTTCACTTCAAAATAACTCACTTTCATGTCCCAAAACATTAATAAAACTCCACTAAACCCATTATAATGGAACACTAAGACCTTTTGTGGAAATATAGGATGAGCAATACGGGAATAATCTAGATACCAATGGAGTTATTAAAGGTAGAGTGAAAGAGAAATGTTTTATGCACAAATGAAAATAAGAGATGGGTTCCCCCCCCCCCCCCCCTCTTATAACTTAAACAAACAATTAATTAAACCCATTTAATAAAAGAGAAAGTCCCCATACAATTAAAATGAGAAAGAGAATAAGAGAAATCTGATGATGCCGCTCTAAAACTCAACACCTCATCTCCCCAAGCCAACCACAAATCTACCATAAAAAGAAAAGGGCCAACTTGATATCTCAGACTCGTCTGATTGATCCGATTTTAATTTTGGATAGGTTCAAATTCTAATTTTGCAACCTTTTTGTTAAGTCCCAAGTTTCTATGAATTTTAAAGTTTCTCCCTTAAATTCTCATGGGTTGCACATGTGAATTCTCATTTTACTTAATTATGTGCATAAATCCGATCATTGTAAACGTCGTGATATCACCAAAATACCCTTAATAATGGACTTTTAAAAAAGTGTGGGTATTATAGTTAAGATTTGCGTTATGTTTGTCCTTTAAGCCTATGATGTGTTTTGAAGATCGTAGAGACCAAGTTAAAGCGACATTGAGTACATGTCAAGTTTCATGCCGAGTTTCATCTTCAATATCTATGGGATCTCAATGCGGAATGCATTCATATTATGTTTGACCCCTCGATATATTTTGGATGATTCGTTTAAAAATAATTTTAAAAGAAATTTATAGTTTTGTTTTGTTTTACTTCGTTTGAACGAATTGACCTTTATCATTCAAACGATATGGTTTAAATGACGTACATTATGCCATCTAAATGAGATTCAAATGGGCTTCCAATGAATAGTTTCTGCTTGATAGAAAGATATCACTATTATGTCTTCAATACTCATTCAAATGAATTGCATATTGGCATTCAAACAAGTTTTGGTTCGATTGAACGAAATGTGTTATGTCATTTGAACGACCCTTATGTTTCATTAGAATACTTTTTCTCATTTTTTTCACCTCTTTCAAATCAAAAGCCTCCAAATCCCTAGTTTACATCCATTATTAGTTTTTGATCCAAGGTTCAATATATTATGTCTATTTGAGATCTCGTTTGTTCTTCACCAAGACCTTTGCTCTTCATTGAGTATTGGTGCTTGTGTTGCCGAGTTTGTTTGTCGTTGCATGTTTCACTTCATATCATTGCATGATATGCCTGTTTAATCTATGTTCAGACGCGTTACACTTTGGGGAAAAAAGTTATTTTATATTACGGACTTTAACTTTGTCTATTCCTGAACAAAAAAGGGGTAGAGGTCTAACCTAAAGGGGATGCATACTCTAAGGGGAAATGCTCCTCTAAGGGAGAGTTTGTGTTTTTCACATAAGATTTTCACTTTTTATATTCTCTTTTCATTTAAAATGTGTGTTAAGTGAGAATGTTTAAGGAGTGATGAGGCAAACTTTTACAAGACTAAAGCTACTCAAGTTTGTGTCAGTTAAATGTCTGCACTTTTTCCTAATGGGGTTGGGATTAAGTGAAAGAGAGTTTGATGACCCAGTAGTTTTTATTTTTGGTTTTGTCCCGAAATATCCAAAGAGGGAGATTTGTAAGGAAAAATTTCACATGAAGTCAATTTGTATGTACATTGAATTTATTCCATTTGGATAAAAATTATTTGTGTCATAGATTAGGAGTTGCATTTTATTTGTCCTTCAAGACTATGATCTGTTTTAAAGACCGTAGCATCCAAGTTAAAGCAACATCGTGTACATGCAGAGTTTCGTCTACAACATCCATGGGATCTCATGAGTTATGAATGTATATTATGTTTAATCCATGGATACATTTTGGGTGTTTTGTTTAAAATATTTTTAGGCCATTTTTCATAAAAAGGATTTTGAAAGGAATTTTTATTTTTGTTTTAATTCATTTAAACGAACTGAACTTTTTCGTTAAAATGAGTTTTTAAATGCCGTTCGGATGAGGTGCTTCAAACGAGATACAATGTGTCATTAAAATGAGACTCAAACAGACTTGAAACAACTAGTTTCTTATTGACAAAATAATCTCACAACAAGGTCATTTGATACTCATTCAAACGAGTTTTGCACATTATTGTTCAAAAGAGTTTTGGTTCAATCAAATGAAACTTGTTATATACTTCGAACGACCCTTACATTTTTCTTCAAATGAGTTTTCTTAATTTTTTTGTCGTCTTGTTTTCCATGTTTTCTATAAATACTAGGGCTAGCAAAGTATTTTTTAGATAGGTTTTGCAAATACGAATTTTTGATTCAAATTTAAAGCCTCCTTTTACACCTATTAGTTTGAGATCCAAGGTTTAACAAATTATGTTTGTTTGAGATCTTGTTTGTTCTGCACTAAAAACGTTTTCTCTTTATTATTGTTTTGAGCGGTGGAATCCGTGTTTGAGATTTGACACGATGGATTCCTTGTTGTTTAAACATGACTGGAACTAGCTTTCTCAATGGTAATATCGATGGATACTGATGGGTGAGAAACATTTGCATTGTGATTACTGTTAAAAGTAGTCCAACAAAGACTATGAAGAAGGTTAAAGAAGTGAAGAGTGCTTCATGTCTTTAAGGAGTCGAGTCGATTGAGTAAGTCAAATTTGTCCATGTAATAATACATATATCATAGTGATCTGCATGGTTAGGACATATGAAGTTTTCCCCGTTGTGGGTTTTCCTCGTGCTTTGAGATGGTGTGGTTTTCTCTATTTTATTCTTGCTATATCACCTAGATGCATGCCTACATCAATACAAAATTCGTATATTATTTATTTAACTTTTTCTTTTAATTGTGTAACACCCCGTATTTTTGGGAATGTTTAAATTATACGTGTAATCGTAATTTAATTAATTCGAGAAACAAAGTGATTTGATTAAACATTAATTAGAAAATATTGGATTAATATATATATATGTGTTATTATGTTTACTTGCTTGATAAGTAAATGAAACTGTAATATTTTATATTATGTCGTTCGTGAGTAAAGCGGTGAGTTGACAGGATCTTTTTTGGGATGCCCATATGGGATGTATTGGGAATAAGATGGTAAATTGATTATAGGTGACTCGGATGGTTATTTCGAGTGTATGGATGATCCGATATGGGTTAAGATAGTGAAAATTAGGTACCGGGGGTTGTAATCAGGTTTTAGGGACTTTTTAAGCTATACGGGACCCGTACGAGGGTATTCAGGTCATTTTAATGTTATAATTTAACCTAATTTTGGAATTAGATGAATATTAAGGGGTTTTAGATGAGGGTGGAGCCCAATTTATCATTCTAATCACCTAGGCTTGAGAGAAAGACAAAAGAGAACGAAGAAAACTCAAGAGAGAAATCAAGAAGGCAATCTGGGGAGGAAATTGGAAATTTTCGGGCTAGGATTCTTGGGCAAGAAAGATCAACAAATAAGGATTCAGACTCTAAGATAATCTTAGGTGAGTGTTTAACTTTCTTAGATTATATATGCATGTTTTTAGTTTATATTGTAGTTGGTGACAAATATGATTTGGGGTTGGATTTAAATGTTACCAAAATGGGTTTTGGAGAAACATTTCATGAAAATTGATGTGAGTAGTTATGACACCCTGCCTAATTAAACATCGGGTGATCAGGCCTTTATTAATTTAAAACAGGTTTCTCAAACGGTTCATTCTTAGCATCACTGTCAAAAAAAATTTAATTACTAATCACCTAAGTGAAAGTTAGACTGGTGCCAAATTTTATCTTTCTTAAAATAGATAAAACAACCATGGGGAATATAGTAAAACAATCACCATGAACAAAAACCCAATCCAACAAGGTATAAGACAACAGAACTAGAGTATTACCGAATAAACAATCGGCTAAAGATTCCAAACAACAATAGAATAAATACTAGTTTGAAACTAACATCTGAGACTAATACTGGACCACAAGTCCGTACATAGAATAGTGTGAGATCATGTACTAGATCTGAATGAGAGATATCGTCTAGTCAAAATCCTGTAAGCATACACTGTGCTACAGCTTCAAGTCCCTGGAATAGAATCATCATCCATGGTGTCCCTGTGGATGGACATCTAAAAGGTTTTTAAAATATTTTATAGCAAGAGTTAGTTTAGCAAGCATTTATCACAATATAAAAATGCGGTTATGGATTACACATGTTAGGTTCTCGTACACTCTCTTGAGTTTACTCACCCCTCATCTTTTGTGCACACCTAACGTTCTACACTTAGTTTGCCTAGCCATACCTCCCAAGCTAACTAAACTAAAGTAACCAACTGAACTTATTTGCATCTAAATTCTCGTACCATCCATACAGTACAATCCGTTTCACTAACATCTCGTGTATGTTAATTAACTCTCAAGTGTCATTTCACCTATGTTATGTTTCAAGACTCCTCATTTAGTTTCGCTACTAAATTACTATAATTCTCACAATTGTTATCTTCAGACTTATGTATTAAGTTTCACTACTTAAGTTACTAATTGGATATGTATCTCTAATACATCATGTATAAATCTACTATTTCACAAAGTAGAATATCATTAAATATATATTTCACTCACAATATATGTTAAATATCAATCATTACTATTACGTCCCTTTGACACACGTAAAGGACTCTTGGATCGGAATGATTCATCGACCCCAAGTAAGAGTTGGTTAGGAACGATTGATCGACCCCAACTATACTATAACTCTATATTAAAGGATCATTGGTTCGGAATGATTCATCGACCCCAAGAAAGAGTTGGTTCGAAATGATACATCGACCCCAACTATTAATATTCACATATTCTGGTTCGGGACTCTTTCATCACGACACCAGTTTTAAGGTTTGGTTCGGCATTTTACATCGACCCCAAACATATAATAACCCTATGTTAGTTCGGAATATCTCATCGACCCTAACATAGTTAATTTAGGTATACTTCTCTTAACCTAAAAGATCATATAATTTAGTAGGTACACGCTCGACCTATTAATCATATTCGTACGTAATATTTTAATCTCTTATATTTATCGTACAATATTCGCTTTATGATTTATCTCATTAATCGCATATATTTGAGTATTCACACAACTCTAAGGGCCCAAGTTACCCCTCACATATAATTTCAGTAGTTATTACTTACCCTACTGGACTATCACTTGAATTGACTTTACCTCTCTTCGTAACTCAATTTAAAATCCCTCGATGCTGTACGAAATCGGTTTATTCCCGTCGGTCCACAATCTAAGTAATACTCCCAATGGCCTTCCCGGACCTCAACAATATACCTATTGGTCTTCTTCTCATTACCATATAAGTATAATATAAAGCCTAGGATTCCCATTCACTCCCGAAAATTTAAGAAACCTTAAATAAGAAAGGTTTGAGAAAAACAGTCTACGCTGATCGATCGACTACTGGGTTCGATCGATCGACCTAGTCGATCGATCGACATTCAAGATCGATCGATCGATCAAGCAGGGACAGAAGCAGTTCGTCTTCTTCGTTAACTTCTTCCTCCATTAACAAATCTCCAAACTTCATTATAGTACACCAAACTTCGACCCAATGATCCTAACATGTTCCCACATATACTAGGACAATTTCTAACATTTCAAGTACAACAAAACCTCAATCCATTTAAAGAAATTGTGGATTAAACTCATAATTTCTTAAAACCCTAGTTATCGTGTTCTTCCTATATATTCGTTCAAAACCCATATTTTATCCCGAAATAATCATCAAGTCTACTCTGAATATTAATCCTCTACATATGTTAAATCGTTCTACATGCGATTCCTATCCCAACATGTATAAATATCATTATTTTCTTATCAAGATATTGATTTAAGAAAACTATTAAAAAACCCTACACATGGGTATTATAACTTTATAGTTTTTGCAATAAACAACTTGCCTTGATAGAGGGGATCTGATTTCGTGGAGTTGGTGATGGATTGATTCCTTTCTTTTTCAATCTTTCCTCCTTTGGCTCCAAGGATGCAAGATCCAAACCCAACCTCTTCAGAAGCATCTTCTAAGCCTTGAGAATGATTTTACTCTTCTCTCTAATGGTCGAGGTGTTGTTATGGGTGTTCTAACCCTAACCTCTCTTTCATAAGGCTGATAAGAGACTCTCAAAATTCGTAGGTCTTAATACCCTCACATGATAAAAGACCAAAGCGCCCCCGAACGGTCTCGGTTTAGTCCAAAATTACCCCGGGACTCAACTAGTACTTCCAGGTATACTATTTTGACTAATTCGACCCTTTCGGACTCATCTGTGACCTCTAAATTATCATTTGAGTCACTTAAAAATATATTACTCGTTCTCACCCCAAAATGGTCTACACGCGCTAAGTAACTATTTACTACTCGCATTAAGTGAATATAATAAGGAAATATTAATCAGTATTTATCTCTCGGTTAATATTCCATAATCACAATTATTAATAAATCTCACTAAATTACTTCTCTTGCGTAATTTAATTTGAATCGTATTTTCTCATTTAATTCTCCAATTTAATTAAATAGGAATATTCAGAAATATGGGGTATTACAGTAGTTTATTATACGAAGCCTGAGATAGAATCACATATAAAAGATAGAATGTTGATTCATTTTATTAATTAGATATATGATTTTGAATCTTGATGAGAACAGAAGCGATCTTGAATTATAAATATGGGAAAGTATTGTAAATGGATAATAGAACTAAGGTGTGACTAAATTCTACAAATTTGATGATTGATCTGATGATTTAGAATGAGTTTCTGAGGATTTGAATCCATTAAACATTTTCCTTATAATTGATATTGATAGTGTAGTTCAAGATTATATTGGGATGAATATTGGCACTGTTATGGGTGGAGAATTGGGTAAAACTTCATACAAAATGTAAGAGACTTGTCTTGGCATACGCCCAGGGGTGAACTAGTTTGCCAACTTAGCCGAATCGGTTCGGCTGCCCTGTGTAGCACCCCTCCCAATTAAATATAGGGTGATCAGTCCTCTACCAATTTAAAACAGGATATTCAGTTGGTTCATTCTCAGCATCACTGTCGAAAAACTTTTTAACATATTAATCACCTAATATAAAATTAAGCTAGGTGTCAAAACATTTCCAATTTTAATAAAACAAAGTAAATGCATTTCTTTCCATCTTAAAATATAAATCATTTACCACACATAAGAATGTAAATAAATACTGAACATGAATCAAGTACTGCAACAAATAAGACTGAGTAAAACTCTCAGTTCAAAACTCCAAACCATACAATAAACTGAATACAAAATCTCTGATGGAAGAACTAGAAGTGGGCGACATATGCCCTAAACAAGAAGTCTAGATGAAACTGAATGGAAAGGATAGATGCGTCTACTGCAAGAACCTACGGCTCCCACAATAGCTGCAGCACATCAAGCAATCCAAATCTCTAAATCTGATACTCCTGTGGCTGAGCACCTGATATAATACATATATATAGCAAAAAAAGAAGAGATACAAGAAACGGGTCAGAGCCCGATGTGTAAAAATGATTTAGCAAGTATTTAAAACTGGTTCTTAAAACAAGTCTTAGACGCATGTTAGTTATCGAACTCTCATATGAGTTTCTCACCTCGCGTCTATTGTGCACGCCTAACGTACATCTAATTTCCCCCTAGTTATACCTCCCAGTCTAACTAGTCAGAAACCATACTAATACTAACTATGCTCACTGGTAGTATTCCTGTATCGCCCATACAATACATTATTCAGATAGTTTATCTCACATACTAAATTTCATTATTCACCATTCGAATGGTTAATCTTTTATTCACTAAGATCATTTTACTTCTCATTTTTGTTTTATCTACTAGTCTCACAAAGTAGAAAGTTACCCAAGTACACTCATACATATATATAGTCTCATCATCCCTATATATATACACTAATGCACTAACCTGCCACTGAAAGAAAATATGGGGAAGTACACAATACGACAGGAAAGATGCTCAACAAATATATGTTAGCGATGAATAAAATGTAACAACACGAGTACGAATATTCAAATCAAAATGCAAATCTCAATAACATTTCATCATTATAATTTCTCAACAACACTTTAACCGGGTCACCAGGCCTCACCACATCCGTATATGCTTCATCAAGCCGTAGCCCGGGAACAGGAATTTTGGCGGGTGCCCAACATCCGTGTCATATTAAAATCTCATGACAATGTGCTCATCAACAATATAATAATTTCAACAATTATTTTCCAGATTTCAATGAATTTATCAATTCAAATATGAGTTCAATTAACAAGAATTCAAAGAGAATGACACTCGCGAGATTTAAGGAGCATATTGTGTAAAACCCCATACCTCAAACCATGATGAGAAACCAACGATCACATCATCAAAATCAACACAAAAGTTCTACAAAAGCTTCTCCAAGAACCTCCAACAAAATAGCCCCAAGAACACCTCTAATCTAAGGTTGGAACTCACAAATCTCAAGGGCCAATGTGTATATAAAAAGAAGAGGAATATAAAATATATTTGCTGCCAAAATTTGTGCCAAAAGTATGTTAAAAGGGTTGCCCACGACTTCCTTTTATAATGCAAAGAAATGAAGGGTTGGAATCCAAAAGACTCCTTTAAATAAGGCAAAGAAATGAAGAGTTGGAATCCAAAAGACTCCTTTAAATAAGGCAAAGAAATAAAGAGTTGGAAGTTAAAACAACTCTAAGAGTTAAAAACATACATATATATAGTCTCATCATCCCTATATATATACACTAATCTTGCACCCTTAGGTTAACACCGTTTGGTACAATGTAATCATTATTATTATTATTACCAAATCTACTAATTTCACACAGTAGCAATATTCACAAGTCCATATATATATATATGTATATATATATATATATATATATATATATATATATATATACATATACCATCATCCCTATACATATATATATACTAATCATGATCCCCCGGTTAGGCCCCATTAGTGCATATCTCTAGAAAATCATGCATCCCCGGGTTAGCACCCATTAATGCACCTGTTAATAATAATGCAGCACCACCGGGTTATCACCCATTAGTGCCCCTAACAATAGAATATTGCATCCCCAGATTAGCACCCATTAATGCACCTATCAATATTAATCCAGCACCCCCGGGTTATCACCCGTTAGTGCGCCTAACAATAATCATCTTTGTACCCCCGGGTTATCACCCATTAGTACGCTTATCAATAGAGTTTCTGCACCCCCGAGTTATCACTCATTAGTGCTCTTAACTATAAGGTTCTTGCACCCTCGGGTTATCACCCATTAGTGCTCTTAACAATAATATCACATAATAGGCATACACACATCCTATTATAAATTATAGGTATTTCTCCAACCTACATATATACTCTTCATACGTATTTTAACATCATCACTTACGTATAGTATAAATATTTAGATTACTATCTCTCTCGTAATCTCCAAGGTACATTCTCTTTATACCGAAATAATTAAAGTATTTATTTTCACATACTTTCTCGAAATTCCATCTTATTTAAATTTACTATCTGGCAGTTTTTTTTCTCACTCCAATAAACTGGAAAACTCAAAACTAAACTTTGAGAAAAATCCCCAAAAATTCCTTCTGTCGCTCGAACCAGAAGGGTTGTCGTTTGAACGACTTCCACGTGTCGCTCGAGCGACTTCACGCGAGATTCCATCTCGCTCGAATGACTTCGCGCGAGATCCCCATCTCGTTTGAACCACTTCGCGTGAGATCGCGCGAGTTTGCACTATTCGTCTTCTTCACCAAACTTCAACGTTTTTCACCATTTTTTTTACATAAAAACCTCTAAGATTCAATTCCCAACAACTCATCATCAATACCCATCAACCCCTAACAGGTTATAGATCATTTCTATCATCCTAGGATCCTTAATTCGTCATTAATAATTATAATTACATAAAACCCCCAAATTAATTCACATGAACCCTAGTTTTCAAAATCCCAATTCAAGAACCTAATCAACCCAGATTCGTTCATCAATATATAATCAAATTCCGTGATTAATCCTCTACATACATGAATGAATTCCAACTACTAATTAAACCAATCCTTAATCATAATTTAAATCTCAAATTTTCACCCAATTAACATATAAATCATGATTAATTCCACCTAGACTAACATGAGCATGATTATTGCTAAAAGAAAGCAATTAATAAACACTTGCCTCGAATATGACGGTCTGATCCATTGGTCATGTTGGTATATACGCATTCCTCTCTTCGTGATCTACGCGTTGGTGGTCACGGTTATGCAAGGTGATGCTAATCGAGCCTTCTCTTTTGGAAATTGGTTCTCCCTCACACCCTCCATGGCCGTTTCTGATTTGTGTAGCCTGTTCACCCTAATGGACTTTCCTAGGCTGATATATTTAGTCCCAATTTTCGTCCATTAATTTAGCCCAAAAATTCAAATTACAAAACTACCCCTACGGGGTGTCGGTTTGGCCTAAAATCTTTCGGAGTCCAAATAAAATACCCGGGTAGTGTTTTCGGACTATCTCAACCCTCTCGGACTCAACGACGCACTCGAAATGACCATACGAGTTAATAAAAATAAATTCTCTTTTTATTCCATTCAATTAGTCCCGACACGACTCACACGCGTGATAGACTTAAATTACCAAATTGCCGTATTTCTCACTTCCGACAATTTATCAAATATCATAATTCCATATTACATATCACACAGGAATATTCAATAGTTCACAACAATAAATATTAACCCTTGGCACGCTAGTTAATAATTATTTTAATCCGGATTAATAACAAATTAATTTCCCATATTTTAATTTAATTAATCCAACAACAATAATTAATCGCATATTTATTCCCATAATAATAATTAATCACATAATTATTTAAATTGTCAAAAATAAGGGGTATTACACCCTGTTTAAAATGGAATTTCCTCCCGAAATTCGAAAAAAGTATACTAGGTACAGACAACGCTGTAAAAATATTGTGCATCGCATCCTTACGCTCACAAGTAAGCTACTCCGTACCACCCATATAGTACGCTGTCGAATACCCTTAATAATGAACACTACACATGTGTTTGCTTTAAACTCCAAGTTACCCTGTCATATAGGCTCTTCTCCAAGCCTTTCTGCTTAAGTTTTCACTACTTTAACTTTATTTAAGATATTCACTATCTAGCCTTCTACTATTTGCACCTTAGTAGATTTACCCTCTTTTCATATACATATGACTTCGTCTCGTGTCGTTCATAAAAGTAAATTGGTCGTACAATATATATTTCACACATAATATATACGACAACATCGATTCTTCTCCAACATTTGTAATCATAACTGGTCCCTCACCTTTAACTATTAAGTAGGACAACAACCAAGTCTACCGTGCCATACTTCTACTGGCACTCTGCCTGAACGTGAACTTATAGGAGTTATTTGGACACAAACTCCATTAGTGTAAGGTACTGCTCCCGTACTCCTCTAAGATCTCAGGGTCCACATAAAATTTTCTCTCCCGCATCTGATTAGACCGTTTATCCTGCCCATCCCTCTGTGGGTATTAGGTCGTACTCAATCGCATCTTAGTACCTATAATCTCACCATCTCAGCTATATGAGAAAATCCTTGGGAATACTCTTCCATTCTCTAGTGGAAGAAGCCCCTACTAGTTTCGAATTGTCCGCTCTTTTTCTAACAGTTAGCTGACCCACTTCAGACTAACTTTGAAGGTTACTCTACATTAAACCCATCACCGCTGTTGTTTGTATTCTGACACATCTTGTCTTTCTTGAATAAATTTCAATTTATCTTGAAACGTAAGTCTATGACAAAATTTCGTGAATATTCTTCGGCTTACCCGACTAGATGTTATCGCATTCACATGCTACTCATAATCCACTACCTGATTCATTCACCCAGGGCGCCCATACACCCTATGCCTCACACATCATTATACAAATGACATAAAATTTTCTTAACTCATTTCTTGCACACTCGTTATGCTGATGTGGTACGGTTGCACTCAACCACCCCACTAGTTATGACTTAAACCATCCTTCAATGGAATCATTCATCTATTCCTAAAAATACTAAGTCCAGGCTGCTCTATTGGCCTTAAGTTATAAAAGAATTATCAACTCTCAAATATATTCCTTTATAGGTACAATAACCAACATACAAAACTTATGTACTATCGACCAAACTTCTCTCCAACTCCCTACATTCGCTAGTTTCATGCGTGGGATGTCTCGCAAAGCGAAATCCAAAAAATAAACTCCCCCGATACACTATTGTCTAACCTAGTCGGTTGTCGAGGTCCGTAAGGCCTTCAGTACCTACTATGTACTTTCCCATAGTCTACGTATTGTGATATAAAATTTTACTCGTCCACTCTCATGTCCCTAAAAATGTAACATGAAGCATGGCGCCCTCACTATCCCAGGTACTTGGCGCTATAGATATATAACGAGCTTTATTTCGCCGCTCGATAAGAACACAATGTATTCTAAGTCTTAACAGACAAATAAATTCCTATGCTTGGGAATCACATATAATTAGACACTATACTCGCTGAGGTCTATATTACCATGAAAGTTTCATATATACACTCATATCTGGGCCCAACCCCATTTCAGGTGGCGCCGCACAAAACTAAGATCACTCCTCCCGGAGTATCCGGCACGATAGTCATATCACTACATTTTTACTATCGCTTAACCATACGGTAATTAATCACTACACATTACCATAATAAACTTTACTAAAGCTGACTTAATGCAGTAGTAAATCATAACAACAAAACATATTCTTAGGGCCCGCCCGGTTCCCTCACGAGCAATCATCAAAATGCCATGCTAACAACGAGAAATACGTTTGTAACAAGACTGTTAAAACTAACGTTCCCACTAAACTCGACCCGCACGTGAAGTTTAGGGTTTCCAATTTACATAAAAGTTGTGGCACACCCATGTCACTAGAATCTATCCTTTACTCACAAGGAAGAAGCAAAACCTCACCAGTCTCGCCAACTCATAGGGTCTCAACACGTGGCTGTCGTCACGGCCCATGAACATTGGCAATCGTCATACATCCTAGGATTTCATCCTATATTTATCCTCTCTCATCACAGACAATTTATTCCATCATATGGATTTTGCGTCCATTATTGAAACATTGGCCCAAACTCTTTAGGCCTCAATTATAGTTTTATTGAACTCCCGTTTACATCCCGGGCCCCGTAGACCCTGACATACTGTATGCTACTATTAACGAGGACTCTACTGGTCCAGCCTGAACCCATTATTCTCGGGTTATAAATTTCCTGGGCCTAATTCCCTTGACCCCAAATTCTTTCTCTAGAAGTCTCGCTCCTCCAGTCGTTATGCCTAACTGGCACGATTTACCATTTCTAATCTCTTCGGTCTCACTTCTCAATTGTGGACACATTCAACACTTGTAGTTTTATTTCCTTTACATAAAGAAAACTTCATGAACTATTTCCCATCACTGGTCCTACTGACCATTTTGGGAATGTCCTTCTCTCAGACCGACAATCTCAACTCACAATTTTTCTTCCATTGTCCCTTTGGCTACGCTAGCTATCTGGAACTATGGTTGGCTTCTACAGCCTGATTGACTTCATCGTCCTCTTGAAGTTAATCACTTAACATCATCTAACTGAGTTCCCTATAGGGTATACTCTCATGTGGGGTTTCACTAACACCGTTAAATTCAGTTTCTGCTCTTCATCAGGTTCGTTAACCCTCTTTACTTCCTTTTTCTTGGAAGGACTGCAATCACTAGCAACCGTATAACTTTGATGACATCAACATTATTCATCCTAGATGGATTTCTCATCCATACTGGTATTCTACTCATGGGTCCTTTATCAACTATAAACCCTTTGGATAATTTATACCCCTCTGTCAAGTACGAAGTTCATTATGCAATTCAACCTCTCTCTCATGATCGGTTTTTATCTTACCCATCGTTTTAAACATCAACATTTCACTCGCATTTTGTTACCACATCGAATGGAAGACCTCACGGTCAACTCGTACCCAAATTTCTCTCTAAATTTCAAACACACTTTTTCATACATAGTGATTGCCTCTAATCACTACACGATGCTCCTAAGAGCTATAACTTTTAACTCCAAATTTAATTATGAGTGTCATCACGCCCCACTCTACACAATTGCCTTCGAATTTTCTACCTTCGATGGTCTGTTACACTTTCTCATTTTCTTTTTTGCATCTTCACCGATGGGTTTTCAAAAGATTCGCTCTGATTTCCCCTTTATCGACTATGCTAGGTGGCCCTAAATTCACTCCACCGTTACCTATGACTATTTCCTGGGAAACCACAGTTCCTGGGTGACGATTTTACTATCTCTAGTTTAAGTAAGTCTCGTGGTGATTTTTATCCCAATCACTCTTACCCGATACTCTATGTCTTCTGTTGAGCTTCTCCCCCCGCAGTTCTTCTTACGGCCCTCGCTGGTCATTCTAAAATGTTCAGTGTTCGAATCACACTGAATTCCGTATAATGAGTCACATCCATTATAATTCGTAGTAGGAGAATGTAAGTCGCATACGTCAGGGAACACAACAATCCTATCATAAGGCTCTACTTCAAAGAACGATACGCTGAAATGTAATAAGCCGTACAGATCCTAAGGACACTAGAACCTGATGCTCTGATACCACCTGTGGCACCCCGCCCAATTAAATATAGGGTGATCAGTCCTCTACCAATTTAAAATAGGATATTCAGTTGGTTCATTCTCAGCATCACTGTCGAAATACTTTTTAACATATTAATCACCTAATATAAAATTAAGCTAGGTGTCAAAACATTTCCAATTTTAATAAAACCAAGTAAATGCATTTCTTTCCATCTTAAAATATAAACCATTCACCACACATAGGAATGTAAATAAATACTGAACATGAATCTAGTACTGCAATAAATAAGACTGAGTAAAACTCTCAGTTCAAAACTCCAAACCATACAATAAACTGAATACAAAATCTCTGATGGAAGAACTAGAAGTGGGCGACATATGCCCTAAACAATAAGTATAGATGAAACTGAATGGAAAGAATAGATGCGTCTACTGCAAGGACCTACAGCCCCTACAACAGCTGCAGCACGTCAAGCAATCCAAATCTCTAAATCTGATATTCCTGTGGTGGAGCACCTGATATAATACATATATATAGCAAAAAAAGAAGAGATACAAGAAATGGGTCAGAGCCCGATGTGTAAAAATGATTTAGCAAGTATTTAAAGCTGGTTCTTAAAACAATTCTTATACGCATGTTAGTTATCGAACTCTCACATGAGTTTCTCACCTCTCGTCTATTGTGCACGCCTAACGTACATCTAATCTCCCCTAGTTATACCTCCCAGTCTAACTAGTCAGAAACCATACTAATACTAACTATGCTCATAGGTAGTATTCCTGTATCGCCCATACAATACACTATTTAGATAGTTTATCTCACATACTAAATTTCATTATTCACCATACGAATGGTTAATCTTTTATTCACTAAGATCATTTTACTTCTCATTTTCATTTTATCTACTAGTCTCACAAAGTAGAAAGTTACCCAAGTACACTCATACATATATATAGTCTCATCATCCCTATATATACACACTAATCTTGAACCCTTAGGTTAAGACCGCTTGTTACAATGTAATAATTATTATTACCAAATCTACTAATTTCACACAGTAGAAATATTCACAAGTCCATACATATATATATATATATATATATATATATATATATATATATATATATATATATATATATATATATATATACTAATCCTGCACCCCCGACTAAGCCCCATTAGTGCATATCTCCAGAAAATCATGCATCCCCGGGTTAGCACCCATTAATGCACCTATCAATAATAATGCAGCACCCCCGGGTTATCACCCATTAGTGCGCCTAAAAATAGAATATTGCATCCCCGGGTTAGAAGCCATTAATGCACTTATCAATATTAATCCAGCACCCCCGTGTTATCACCCATTAGTGCGCCTAACAATAATCATCTTTGTACCCCCGGGTTGTCACCCATTAGTACGCTTATCAATAGAGTTTCTGCACCCCCGAGTTATCACTATTAGTTCTCTTAACTATAAGGTTCTTGCACCCTCGGGTTATCACCGATTAGTTCTCTTAACAATAATATCACATAATAGGCATACACACATCCTATTATAAATTATAGGTATTTCTCCAACCTACATATATACTCTTCATACGTATTTTAACCTCATCACTTACGTATAGTATAAATATTTAGATTACTATCTCTCTCGTAATCTCCAAGGTACATTCTCTTTATACTGAAATAATTAAAGTATTTATTCTCACATACTTTCTCGAAATTCCATCTTATTTAAATTTACTATCTGGCAGTTTTTTTTCTCACTCCAATAAACCGGCAAACTCAAAACTAAAGTTTGAGAAAAATCCCCAAAAATTCCTTCTGTCGCTCGAACCAGAAGGGTTGTCGTTTGAACGACTTCCACGTGTCGCTCGAGCGACTTCACGCGAGATTCCATCTCACTCAAATGACTTCGCGCGAGATCTCCATCTCATTTGAACCACTTCGCGCGAGATCCCCATCTCGTTTGAACCACTTCGCGCGAGATCGCGCGAGATTGCACTGTTCGCCTTCTTCACCAAACTTCAACGTTTTCACCATTTTTTTTACCTAAAAACCTCTAAGATTCAATTCCCAACAACTCATCATCAATACCCATCAACCCCTAACAGGTTATAGATCATTTCTATCATCCTAGGATCATTAATTCGTCATTAATCATCATAATTACATAAAACCCCCAAATTAATTCACATGAACCCTAGTTTTCAAAATCCCAATTCAAGAACCTAATCAACCCAGATTCGTTCATCAATATATAATCAAATTCCATGATTAATCCTCTACATACATGAATGAATTCCAACCACTAATTAAACCAATCCTTAATCATAATTTAAATCTCCAATTTTTACCCAATTAGCATATAAATCATGATTAATTCCACCTAGACTAACATGAGCATGATTATTGCTAAAAGAAAGCAAGTAATAAACACTTGCCTCAAAAATGACGGTCTGATCCGTTGGTCATTTTGGTATATACGCATTCCTCTCTTCGTGATCTACGCGTTGGTGGTCACGGTTATGCAAGGTGATGCTAATCGAGCCTTCTCTTTTGGAAATTGGTTCTCCCTCACACCCTCCATGGCCATTCTTGATTTGTGTAGCCTGTTAACCCTAATGGACTTTCCTAGGCTGATATATTTAGTCCCAATTTTCGTCCATTAATTTAGCCCAAAAATCCAAATTACAAAACTACCCCTACGGGGTGTCGGTTTGGCCTAAAATCTTCCGGAGTCCAAATAAAATACCCGGGTAGTGTTTTCTGACTATCTCAACCCTCCCGGACTCAACGGAGCACTCTAAATGACCATACAAGTTAATACAAATAAATTCTCTTTTTATTCCATTCAATTAGTCCCGACACGACTCACACGCGTGACAGACTTAAATTACCAAACTATCGTATTTCTCACTTCTGACAATTTATCAAATATCATAATTCCATATTACATATCACACAGTAATATTCAATGGTTCACAACAATAAGTATTAACCCTTGGCATGCTAGTTAATAATTATTTTAATCCTGATTAATAAAAAATTAATTTCCCACATTTTAATTTAATTAATCCAACAACAATAATTAATCGCATATTTATTCCCATTATAATAATTAGTCACATAATTATTTAAATCGTCAAAAATATGGGGTATTACACCCTGTTTACCCAAGCATGGGTCCAAGTTGTTTCCGGATGTCTGTTGATGAGGTTAAACTTTTAGAAGTAATTGTAAATAGTAATAAAGCCTTAAGATGGCCGGGTAATATCCACGGTAAAATTTAGAGTATTTGGGGATGGATAATAGTAAGAAAACTAAATCAAGAGATGGTGATGAAAGTTTGGTTAAAAGGGGGATACAGGCTATTTGAGAATTGTTATGTGTCTGAAATATTCTTATGATAGATAAATTAATTGAATAAGTGAATATTTAATAATTTAGAGTCGGGTTTTAACTCAAGAAGCATAAGCTAGTGCTACGAGTGACATGAACGGTTAGTCAGGTTATTGGATATATATATATATATATATATATGAGTACAGAGATAGTGTGTATGTGTGTGTGTGTATATATATATATATATATATATATATATATATATATATATATATATATATATATGATTATATTTGTGTGCATGATATACTTATATGTGAAACATACCTACTCTAAGGGAATTCTATCAGTGGAGGTTGTGCATAGTGGGTGGACCACCCTGGTGTTGAGAAACAGGTGTTGGATCGATTCCATACGTTATAGGTTTGTTGCACGACAATTGTATGTGAGTTTTGAGTCTAGTTGGGTAATGTGGTATGGTTATGACCCACAGATGTATGACTATGACCCCTTTCGGTTTTATGTTACGTTTGGTGTTCGGTGGTGAGATTTTTAACCTGGAGTCCCAAGTTGAGGTATTGTCCCTGGAGCCCACCCGGGTTGAGGTATTATCCTCGGAGCCTGATAGAATGCTAGAGAATGAATCCACGAGATAATACTCTAGGGATTGCATTTACACGTATATAGCGAGTGATATATATGCATGCATTCGAGATGTGATATGTATATACATATATACGTGTGTGTGTATGTGTGTGTGTGTTAAATATATATACAAAAGAGTTAAAGGATTATACGAATAGCACATTTATATGCATCCGGGAGGAAAGCTCAGGAATGATATGTGCATACGTATAGATGGGTGATATATGTATATGTGAACTTAATGAATGTGTGAACATTGAATTAATAATTGGTGTGAAATTATGTGAAAGAAATTGGTAAGATTATAAATGAAATTTATAGTGAGTAAGAAAATGTGAATGCTAAGTGATAATTTCATGTTAAATAATGTATGCGCATTACACGGGGTAGTGTATAGGACTAAGATTAGTGTTAAGACTAGTTAGGATGGGTAGCTTAACTAGGACGTTTAAAATACATACGTTAGGTGTGCACTATAGATAAGGGGTGAGGGGTATCTCATGGCATTGAGACACCAGTTTAAACACTTGTAAAATATTTTCAAAGGGTTTTGGGGTCTGACCCGCATCAAAATATTTTCAAAACTTTTAGGTGATCAGCCACACAGATGCTTGGATTAACCATTCTTCTTGTCAGACGATGTTGAAGCAGCCGTGGAAGCATGCAGGGATTTATTAGCCACTTGTATCCTTGAGATCTAGATAGGATGTACTTCAGAGTTATTTCGGGCATGTATCCCAAATAGTTGGTATTTATTTTTTTCAGAAGCTTTCCTTTCAGTTAGTTGGATTTTGTATTATTAAGTTTTTTTATCAAGAGTTATCGGCTAATTTATTATACTTGTGAATGTGGGTTTCATTATTTGCATGGTTGGTTATGTGAATGCGAATTTTGTGTAAGTTAATAAGATTTAAAATTTGACACCAGGCCTAATAGGTTATTATTAATTAAAATGTTTTCAATAGTGATGCTAAGCATGAACCCGATGAGATTCCTGTCTTATTTTAGTAAAGGACTGATCACTCGTTATAAAAATAGGAGGGGTGTCATAGATGGTAGCAAAGCATCATGTTATAGTGTCCTTAGGTTCTATTCGGACTTACTACATTTTCAGCGTTGCTTTTTTTATGTAGAGCCTTATGCTTATGACTGCCGATTCCTATTGTGATTTACGATCTCCTTCCATTACGTATAATTGAAGTAAATCTTACACGAGTTTGGTTGAGTTTCGTATGATGAATAGTATACAAAGACCAGTGAGAGACATTAGGAGGAACGCATGAGGAGAGGCTCAGCCGGAGCCGCAGACTATTGTGACCACTATTGTTGCTCAGGTAGTTAATGTTGTGCTGACATCTAGGGTGAAATAGTTTCCCCAAGAACCACCACATAGGATGATGGCACTAATTCAGTCTCACCCAGAGTGATCGAAATGGGAGAGAGTCAAATAGGTCTTTCAAAAGGGCCATCCGCCGAGTTTTCAAAAAATACAGACGTTGTATTATCTAACCGGAGGAAGGAGGACATCCAAAGGCATTTTTATATGGTGGAGTGAAGTGATGCGTAAAAATAAATTTGGATGACTTTTAATCTCATAGGAGTAGCGTTGCAGTGGTAGGAGAGAGTCACCATACTTGAGGAGAGAGATACTATAAAAAAAATTGAGGAATTTTAGATGCGGTCTGACCGTAAGTAATCTCATCTTTTATTCAAACAGAGATGAGAAAGAAATTTTTGGACTTATCATAGGAAGGACAAACAGTGTTCGAGTATGAGGAAGAATTTACTTCTTTAGCGAACTTCGTACCCAATGAGGTGGATACGGAGGAGAATAGGTTCCCTAAGTTCGATGATAGACTCACGGCTAGAATTCTGTATCACCTATTAGGAAATCCATCTTGGATGACTTATGTCAATGTCATCAATGTCGTACTTTTATAATGTAAATATCAATGCTCCCATGTCAAGGGAGCCAAGATATTAGAGAGTCTATTCATTAGGGTAAGATTGGATATAATCGGTGCGAGCGAGGTACCATAGAGGGGATACCCAGTTGGGGGACCTATTTAAAATGTTCAAATCAAGGTAATTCCAAACGGGTGATAATGGATTTAGACAGTGCCATCAGGACTAGAAATGCATTCCACGGGGCCAATGGTGCCAAGGGAAAAACTAGGATAGCCATCAAGGCCAAAATTACTAGGGGCAGAGAGTAAGGCATCCCCGACATGGCAAGTGGCACCAGAGATAAGGGTATTACACAGGGAGGTGTTTTATATAGAGAGAGCAAGACCATATGCATCGATATTGTCTGCAGAGAGATAAGGGATAGGAGCAAGGTTCCCAATAGGAGCAATAGATACAATAATTTTGGTTCAGTTTAGAGGTGAGTACTACGTCGAGGAACCATTTGAACATCGAGTGTTATTGGCGATTGAAAGTATGGGTTTTATCCATGGGTAAAGTTGTAAGTTTATGTGATTTATTTTATTACAACTAGATTCACGTGTGAGACCAATTTAGTGGATGTAGCATTAGTAATATGAGTGTGTATGTATTTACCATTGGGTAAGAGGGATCTCTTTGGTTCCATCTGTAAGGGAGCGGGTGTGAACACTGAGAGGATATAGTTAGTGGATTTTCACTTTTAGAGATATGTAATATACGAGTATGATTTTATCCTGGGTATGGGTTGGTTAGAGATGGTTTCAGCAATGGTGGACTATTATAGTAAGGCTATCACATTCGTGTTCTAGGGAAGGATGTATTATTTTACGATGTCTCACCTAAAAGAGGGTCGAGACCACGTATATATTATATTGTTAAGGATACAATTGTCTCATTATATTCGATCCCGGTGCATCGGGACTTTACTGATGTGATTCAGGGTATATCGGATTTACCATAGAGCGAAGATATTGAGTTTGTTATTGTATTAGTGGTGGGGACTTATTGATAGTATAAGCATTGTATTATATGAATCCTTTAGAGATATGGGAGTTGAAAATTAAACTTATATATCTAGGGGTAGGATATTGAGTGTCCCAGTTATGTGCCTTGGGTCAAAGGACCTAGAAAATCGACAATTCTAGGTGATAGGGCATTAGGAGATGTCGAGAGTTGGGAGACGTTATTAGATTCTAGGGTATCAGTTATGAATGATAATCATTGTACGTGTGGAGAAAACACTTTGATATGATAGTTATTATACGATATAAGGACAGTAGAGCTAGGTAGTGTTGTGTAGGAAGCACTGAGAAAACTTCTGCACCAAAAAAATTGAATAATGATTGATGGGATAATTGAACATAACTTTACTGAATAGCCATGCGGAGCATACGGGACCGAATTTGATATATATGTTATGTCTATTATTATTGTGTAGACATGCACAGGATATAGGGTGTATAGATGCCCTAATTAGGTTGACTTTTAGAATCATCTGGGATAAGTGGGCGTGGTAATACATTTGTTGAACCATATGCATGTGGGGACAGCTAGAAGTATAATTGGAAAAGTAAGATGAACTGAACTTCAGTTGAGGAAGGAAATAGGCCGGATGGGTACAACAAGGAGATCTATCACACTCGAGATGGGTTGAAAGACTATGGAGACACAGGTGAGGGATCTCTAGCCAACGGAGGGTCCAATAGTTTTGGTGAGTAGGGTGGAGTCTTACTCAATTGAATACTGAGGGTGGCATGTTCATAAATAGGATGTTGATTTTCTAGACGAAGAGAACCTAGGAAGTGCGCAATTTTGAAACAGACGTATAGGTCACGGGATTGTGTGTTGGGTCAAAGGACCTCGATAATTAATAATTCTAGGTAATAAGGAATTGGGGAAATTATTTAGTTGTATTTTAATTGCATGACGTTCCACACATGAACCTTAATAAACGTCCGGAGTTGGGAGATGTTGTTGGATACTAGAGTTTCAGTTTTGAATGATGATCATTGTATGTGTGGAGAAAACACTTTGAGCTGAGAGATATTATATGATATAAGTCCAGTGGAGTGGGGTAGTGATGTGTAGGAAGCATTGGAGAAATTTTTACACTACTAATGGATAGGTGGGACAATCTTGAGGACAATTAAGTCGCAATAAGTAGGGTAAGTGAGTATAACCTTACGCTTTATCCACCCTGATCATGTATGGCTAATTTTAAGATAAATATGTTACGTGTATAATGTTATGAATATATGCTCGGTATATATAGGGTGTATTGGCATCTTGGTTGGTTTAATTTTCAGAATCATCCCGGTTAAGGGGGCGTAGTAATAAATTTGTTGAACCATATGTCAGTGAGACAATAGCAGAATTGAAACAACAAGATGGACCGAACTTTGGTTGAGGAAGGAGATAGTCGATATATATATATATATATATATATATATATATATACATACAAAGTAAGGAGAGCTATTACACCCGAGATGGGTCAAAATTCTACGGAGAGACAAGTGGGGGATCTTTCTAGCCAAGGGAGGGTCCAACAATTTTAGTTAGTTACTCAGTCGAATGCTGAGGGTGGCTCATGCATAAATAGGATGTCAATTTCTATAAGAAAAAAATGTACTTAGGAAGTGCACAATTTTGGAACAGACGCATGGATCATGGGTTTTGGTGCAACCAGGCAGGGGAGTAAGAGGTACCACATGATGTGGGATAGTGAGAGTGTGGGTCAGTGTGGATGGAGATACAATGAAGTTATCTTCAGGTGCACCACTAGTAGATGGGAAAAGGTTAGCCTGAGGTGATCCACTGGAAATTTTCAATGATTGATGATTCAAGTGACGGAATGGATACGTAGGTTAATTAAGTTCATCATTGGGTTACCGATATTGTGGTATGGTTAAGATTCCCTATGGGTTGGTGAAATGGGCTAATTGAGAGGGAGCAGACTATCGGTAGCGTGTCCATCATTTCATTAAAAGAAAAGGGAATAATTCGGCACAAGGTATCGCCCATCATTATTGTGAATCAGTATAAAATCCTTGAATCCCAACTCTGATAGGGGTTATAAGGAGCTGATGGGGCAAAGTTACGATTAGAGTAAGACATATTATCATAGATCGAGGGGTAGACGGGAGAGGTGACTAAAATGTTGAAGAATGAGAGAGATGCGTATTCTGGATATTAAGGTAGTTAGTAGGAGTAATTACCATAGGTAGAGTTACATGTAATAACTCGTACAAGTTTATCAGTAGAAAGACACCTTTTGAGACTTAGTGGGGGAGGCCTTATCGTCCGCCCTGTGGTTGGTTAAGGGCAGGGAGATTTATCGTGGTATGATTTAGAGTCGGCCGATAGGAATAGAGTTAATCGAAGCTATTTTCGTATAGTTCAAGAATGCCGTACTAGTTACGTCATCACGAACCAATGAGTAAAAGATAAACGTGAGTGATCAAAAATTATTGCGGGTATACACCATTAAAGGAATTATGTGATTTGTCAAGAAGGGAAGTTAGCACCTAGGGAAGTGCGGCCTTTCCCCAACATGATGATGATAGAGTCAGTGTTGTATAGGCTCGTCTTATTATAGAATTTTTAGCAGTTCACGCTAGTTTATGTATCGCCATCAAGATAAGACCGTAAGAATGAGATAATATAGCGGTATGAAATGGTTTGAATAGACTTGTCGCTAATCTTGGGTCGTAGCAAGTAGGACTTTAGGCAGAATGGCTCCACTAGCTGGTGTATAGCTGAGCCACCATAAGATTATCATGATTTGATTTTTGATATGCTTGAATTCCATGCGAGTAAGGATCTGAAGTTTTGAGTATCGAGCATATCCAAATTTCGAGGATGAAATTCCTTTGCAAGGGGAAGTATGTAACACCCCTTATTTTTAAGAATATTTAAATTACATGTGTCGGAGTAGTTTAATTATATTGCCAAATAAAGTGAATTTAAATAAGTATTAATTAGCAAAAAAATGGATTAATATTTAATTAATATTTATGTTTTACTATATTTACTTATGTGATAAGTAAATGAAATTGCATTATTTTATATTACGTCGTAAGTGAGTAAAATTGACGGGTTGATAGTATAATATTTGGGACGTGCATGTGGGGTCATGTTGGGAGTAAGATAGTAAATTGATTATGGGTGATTCGAATGATAATTTTGAATACACGGTGGTTTTGAAATAGGTCAAAATAGTCAAAATTAAGTACCCGGGGGTAGTATTGGATTTCGGGGACTAGTCGGGACTCGTGTAGGGGCATTTGAGTCCTTTAATAGAATGTGAAAAAGAAATTTCAGGATTTGTCTTATAAAATGAAGGGTTTGGGTGAGTTGAACAATGAGTTTACAATACCCAAAGGTTTTTTTCAGTCACACCAAAGGTTTGAGAGAAAGTGAAGGGAAAAGTGGAGAAAAACTCAAGAGTTTCAAGAGAAAGATAAAGGAATTCAAGGGAGATTCAAACTAGAAGAAGTTGGCAAGAAATTTTGGTATTTTTATTATCTTCAAAGGAAGTTTTTCAATCAAATTCAGACCTTACGAATATTAAGGCAAGTAATTATTGTGCTAAATGATTATGTGTATGTTTCGATTCATATAATGATTGGGAAGAGATTTTGGGTCGGATTCGTGTATATTTTAGTTTTTGACAAATGATTCCATAAAAATATGTGTGATTATTAGGTTGAAATATGGAAATGGAATCCCATGTTGATAGCTAAATGATGGATTTAGAAGGTTGAGAAATTATGAATTTTTATGATATAGTGAGAATTTCAGTATATTAGAGATTAATTCTAAAACCCATGTAATGATCATATGTAGAGCGATTTTATATTTAAAATGGATCAAATTCATGGTTAGGCTTCATGATAATTTAATTTCATTGAGGAATTATATTTTGGGGTTGATGAAATTACGTTAAAACTTGTTGAAAAATGAACTTGGGGTGAACTGTTGCTATCTGCCAAGGGAAATCGATTAGGCAATCCTACTACGGATAATTTGTGTTATTTGCTGAAATTTTGTCATGAGTTGGTTTCTAGTAAAATTTTAATGTTCGGGAATGACATAGGATTTCTAAAAAAATTATTAATACTGGGAAAAATATTTTTAAATTGATTTGGGGACATAGTAGAAGTGAGAAATGGAGTGTTAGTAGGAAATCATACTCAGAAAATTTAATTATGGAATTGTGATGAAAAAAATCAAAAATACGGGGATAAGAATGGTTGAGTAGAGTACGTGTTCAGAAATAATATATTAGAAATCAATTATTAATTAAGTGAAAAATGAAATAATTGAGAATCAAGATTTTGTGTGGTAAATTTTAGGCTAGTGCTACGAGGGATAGGCATGGTTAGCTAAATTATTGGAAATATATACGGGTATAGAGATCGTATATTTGTGTTATTATATTTGTGTGTGAGATATAATTGTTTGAACATACCACTCTAGTCCTATCAGTGGAGGTTGCTCGATGTGGGTGACCTTCCTTGGCAAATATTAGCAGGTTTAGTATCGGCCCCAGGTCATAGCGCCATGCATGTGCCCTTGTGACGTTAAAGTTCGAAGTGAGGCAATTTTGGTATGATTATGACTCACTGTCGAAGGACTATGACCATCTCCAACAAGTTTATGATTTGTCGAGTTCGATATGAGATTTTGACTCGGTAGCCCAGGATGATGTGTGTATGCCTTGGTGCATGATGGAATTTTAGAGATGTGCATCCAATGAGCTATTACTCTGAGGGATGGTGGTTATACGCGGCATGCGTGTGCTTGTTGTGTTATAGAAAAAAAAATTATATATATATATATATATATATATATATATATATATATATATATATATATGTAGGAAAATATATACGGTCTTAATCCATTAATTGTGGATAATAATGTAATAACTAGTGAAAGTTATTGGAAATGAATTAAAAGATTATAATTAAGAATTATAATTATTAAACAGTTGTGGAAATTAATTTTATAAAATAAGTGTGACATAGGGTAGGGTATAGATTTAAGGCTGGGTAACATAACTAGGGGTTAAAATGCATACGTTAGGTGCGCAATGTGATTGAGGAATGAGGATTATCTCATGTGAGTGCAACATTGATTTAAATATGGAAGAAAATATTCATAATTATTATGTATTTTAATTCCTTGCAAAATATCTCAAAAAGATTTTGGCTCTGACCCGTAGCAAAATATTTTCAAAAACTTTTAGGTGTCCAGCCACAGGGATGACAATCATGAGGATCTTTCTAGGGTATCGGAGCAACGACAGTTGTGGAGTGTTGTAGGGATTTTCTTGAGTCGCTTCTTATTTTTGAAATTCTATATAAGATTAGTCTCTTACTATTCAGGCATGATGCCCATATCAGACGGTCTTATTCCATTTTATTTTATTTCATTTTGGAGATTTTGTATGCATGTTATACTGATGGTTTATTCATCTAATTGGCATGTATTAGATTTTAGTATTTAGATTAATAATGTGATTATGGATTTCAATTTTTATCTTAATGAGTTGTGATGATTCGACTCACAAATAAAATTCGCTAGCACTTATGGGGAAATCTGACTTGGACGACTTATGTCGATGTCATCAATACCATAGTATTACTGTGTCAATATCAATACTTCCATGTGAAGGCCCCCCAAGAGATTAGAGAGTCTAGTCAGCAGGACAAGATTGGATATAATAGGTGCTACTAAGGCACCATAAGGGGATAACCAAGAGGGGAACCCATTTAAAAGATTCATATCAAGGGAATTTTGACTGAGTGAAGGTAAATTCAAACAAAGCCATCAGGTGCAACAACATGTTCCATAGGTTCAGTAGAGCCAAGGAACAACTGGGTTAGCCATCAATACCGAGGCTACCAGAGCCAAAGAGTAAGGCATCCTCGACATAGATAGTGGGGCCAAAGATAGGGGCATTATACAGGAAGATGTTTTATACGTGGAGAGTAGGACCACATGAGTCAATCTTGTCCACAGATATATAGGGGATAGGAGCAAGGTGCCCAGCACGAGCAACAGTTACAATAGTTTTTCGTTTAGACTAGACGTGAGTACTGCATGACCTCTTGAACAGCCAGTGCCATTGGCAATGGAAGGTACAATTTTTATCCTTGGTAAAATGGGGTAAGTTTTTCGTGACACAAATGCGTCACAGTATTTTGTTAGCACTAGATTCGCACATGAGACAGGTTTAGTGTATGGATCATTAGTATCACTAGTGTGTAAATCTACCGTTAAGTAACAGAGATATCTTTGGTTTCATTTGTATGGGATTGGGTGCGGACATTGAGAGGACAAATATTAGTGTATTTGCTCATATAAGAGAGATATGTTATGAGAATATGATGTTGTACTGGGTATGGAGTGGTTAGTGATGATTTGAGCGATGGTGGACTGTTATAGTAAGGTTATCGTGTTCGCTGTTCCAAGGTAAGATGTGTTATTTTTACGATGTCTCACCTAAAATAGGGTTAAGACCGCATACATACCATACTGTATTGGATACTTCAGAGAGTATATTTGTCTCATTTTATTCGATCCCGGTCCATAGGGACTGTACCGATGTGATTCTGGGTATATCAAGTTTACCGCCGAGCGGAGAGATTTAGCTTATTATTGATTTAGCACTAGGGACTTAGTGATAGTGTGATCACCGTATTGTAAGACTCCTTTAAAAACGTGGGGGTTGAGGATTAGACTTATACATATGGGGATTAGGATTTTGAGTGTCCCAGTTATGTGTGTTGGGTTAAAGGGACTCAGTAACTGATAATGTTCGATGATAGGGCATTAGGGAAATTCCTTAGTTATATTTCAATTGTGTGACATTCCATACATGAAACTTTATAAACGTCGGGAGTTGAGAGACGTGGTTGGATGCTAAAGTATCGATTTTGAATGATGATCATTTTTCGTGCGGAGAAAACATTTTGAGCTGAGAGCTATTATATTGTATAAGGCCAGTTGAACTGGGTAGTGCTTTGTAGGAAACACAGAATTTTTTTTTACACTACTAGTGGATAGGTGGGACAATCTTGAGGATAATTAAGTCGCGATAATAGGGTAACTAAGAATAACCTTACAATATAGCCACACCGGGCATGTGGGGCTGAATTTAAGATAAATATGTTATGTCTATGATGATGTGTATATATGCATGGGATATATGATGTATGGGCGCCCTAGTTGGTTTAAAATTCAAAATTATCCAAGTTAAAGGGATGTAGTAATAAATGTGTTGAACCGTATACCGGTGGGACATAAGTAGAATTAGTAGAGCGAGATGGACTGAACTTCAGTTGAGGAAGAAGATAGTCTCTCTCTCTCTCTCTCTCTCTCTCTATATATATATATATATATATATATATATATATATATATATATATACACACACAACAAGGAGAGTTATCACACCCTAGATAGTTCCAAAGACTGCAGACACATGGGAACCGTATACCGGTGGGACATAAGTAGAATTAGTAGAGCGAGATGGACTGAACTTCAGTTGAGGAAGAAGATAGTCTCTCTCTCTCTCTCTCTCTATATATATATATATATATACACACACACAACAAGGAGAATTATCACACCCTAGATAGTTCCAAAGACTGCAGACACATGGGAGAGGAATCTCCTAGCAAAGGGAGAGTCCAACAGTTTTGGTGAGTAGAGCGGAGCCTTACTCACTCGAATGTTGAGGGCGGCTCACGCATAAATATGATGTTGATTTCTACGGGAAAAAAGGTACTTAGAAAGTGCAAAGTATTGGAATAGACACATGGATCACATGTTTTGGCGTAACCAAGCAGGGGGAGTAAGAGGTACCATATGACGTGGGATAGTGAGAATGTAGTTTGGTGTGGAGTGAGATACAATGAAGTGGTCTCTATGAATTTTTCTCTAGGTGCACCACTCATAGAAGGGAAAAGGTTAGCCCGAGGCGATCCACTAGAAATTTTCAATGATTGATGATTCCAGTGATGGAATGGATAGGCATACTGATTAAGTTCATTATTAGGTTACCAATATCGTGAAATAATCAAGATTCCCTCTGGGTTAGTGAAGTTGGTTGACTGGGAGAGAGTAGACTATCGGGTAGTTTGTCCATCATTTCATTAAAGAAAAAGGAATAATTAGGCACAAGGTGTCGCCTAACCTTATTGTTAATCAGGATGAGATTCTTGAATCCCATCTCTGATAGGGGTTATTAGGAGTTGATGGGGGAAAAGTTGTAATTAGGGAAAAACATATTACCGAAGATCGAGGGGTAGACAGGAGAGGTGAATAAAATGTTAGAGAATGTGAGAGATGATTTTAAGGTAATTAGGAGGAGTAACTACCGTGGGTAGAGTTGCGTGTAATAACTCATACAAGTTTATCAAAGGCAAGACACCTTTTGAGACTTGGTGTGGGAAACCTTGGCGTCTGCCCTATGGTTGGTTAAGGGTGGGGAGATAATAAGTTTTGCAGGTAAAACGGGATTTAGAGTCGATCGACATGAATAGATTTAATTGAAGTTATTTTCGTATAGTTCAGGAATGCATACGAGTTGCGTCATCATGAACTAAATAGTAAAAGACTGACGTGAGTAATTAGAAATTGTTGTGAGTATACACCATTAAAATAATTATGTGATTTGGCGTGATGGTAAGTTATCACCTAGGGGAGTGGGGACTTTACTGTGATACCTCGCCTACTAAAATACCAGGTGGCCAACCCATGATCAAAATAAAACGTTAGTCTCAGATGGATCATTCTCAGCATCACTGTTGAAAATCCTTTTAAATTTACTACCTAGTAATTTAATTAGATCGGTGAAATTTTTTATCTTTCATTAATAAGAAACAAGCGAAAATAAATAATAATCAAACCATCAATGCAAACTGACAACTGAATTCAACATAGACGAATAATAAGAATAAAGACGACCGAATAAACTATCGGTTCAACAATAAAATCAAACAATAAACTGAAATAATAACCTAGATTCACAGGGTCACATAAATAAACTGAATATTAAATTTGAGGGAGACAGGACCAAATGATTACTGAAGCAAAGATCCTACACTAGGAATAAATGAACGAAGCGTCTATAGCAAAGTCCTGCAACTTCCACATGAGCTGCAACTACGCAACCCCAAATAGAATCCTCAAGCTGGGCATCCTTGTGGCTAAACACCTAAAATGTTTTGGAAAAGATTTTTGACACAACCCAGAGCCCAAGTAAAGTATTTTGAAAATATTTAGCAAGCAGTTAAATTGCAATAATTAAATAATCATGCACACTCTTCATATTTAAGTTAGTGTCGCACTCTTGAGGTATAACTCACCCCTTATCTAATGTGGACACCTAACGCTTGATTGCTTACCTTCCGAGCTAAGCTACCCCACCTAACTAACCGTATTACACCTCTTGCCACAACACTACTCTAACCCGGGTATTCTTAATTTGATTATTAAGTTCTCTACTCATTAACTTATTAATCGGTTCAACTATATTAAATCATATAATTTTCATAGTAGTTATATAGGAAGCCCCTTTTTTAAATCATATAACCTTCACACTAGTTCATAAGAAACCACTTTTAAATCTTATAACTTTCACACTATTCATGTAATAAATCCCCTTTTAAATCATATAACTTTCGCACTAGTTATATAAGAATTACATTCACACTTATGTATTAACCCGATATATAATTATCTACTCATTTTATATACGTACTAGTATACTACAATATTCACACACATATCGTGTATAATAACCATCATTTCATGAGTAATAACTCACCGAATGCTTTCTCTAAAATGCTATCATGTTCCAAGTCTGCTCAATCCACCCGGATACCCCGAGTGGGCTAACTCACTAAATCAGAAAAATAAAAATAAGCGTAGCGGAGGTGGTTATAATTTCCCGTGTGTAAGACTGAATCATACCCAAGACATCTCACCCTGAAAAGAATCACAACATATAAATACTGGACGCTATGATCTGGGGATTCCTGCTCCTCAAGCCATGTGATTCACTCATATCGCGCAACCTCCTATGATAGCACTAGAGGGGTATGTATTCCAATAAATATCATTCACATCGATATTTATAAAGCACACAAATATATATATATATATATATATATATATTATCAAACTATTATATACATATATTTAATAAAAGTCCGCCTAACCCGTGCCTAACATCAATAGCACCAGCCCAAAAAAACCCAAGTTTATATCCTGACATGTAATTTAATTAATCAAACATTAATTATTTTTCATTAAAGTAGTGTCACCTAACTACAATACCCAGACTCCCGCATTCGATCTGTATCTTGATCTTTTAGAATTTTACTACACACAATTCCATAATTAACGTTAATACCTCTGTCAGATTTAATATTCGGTAATTTATTATATATTTACAAATTAAATTTGAGAACACACTATATAATTGACTTACTTATTCTATATTATATAGGAGTTCCAACTAGTTTGGATATTGAGACAAAGTACGTTATCTTTTAATGAGCTTTTTCGTATCCTAAAGGTTCAAGAAGAAGAAGCAAGCCAGTCCAAGAAATCCCCAAGCACAACATAGGGAAATTAATTCTTTCCTTAAACCACTATAGGACACTCTCACTTCATAATATTTTATTCCTATTTGCATTGGTAGTTTTTAAAACACTTTAAGCCTTTTTAAAATCAATTTAATTCTTTTACAACATTTTAAAAACATTTTATATAATTTTCAATTAATTTTGAATTAATTAAATCTTGGTTTTTAAAAGTGTTGGGGATATAAATTGAATTTCAGAAAGTGTTTTATCTCATTCAAAGTTATCTTGGGTGGAATGTCAAAGAGCTAGAGACTTCAGGGTGCATTTGTATTTATTTTCAAAACACGCGTTTTTTGGTTGATCTGCACCGTCCACGTGTTGGCTCCTAAGGCCTTGAATCTGTGTTTTCTCACAGACACAAACTCACCTACCAATATCAGCCCTTGGATGAACTTAATAGACGATTTTCATGTCTTTAGTTACAATCCCGATTCTTACCTTTTAACCAATGAGATTACGTTATTCCACCGCTTGTTATAAGCCATTAGATTTCAAGTCAAACTTATAAGACCAAATCTCAGCCCTTTGGTTGCAACTTATGTTCGAGATCCTTCTTCACCATGTATAAAAGAGAACTAAGTCTCATCATTTGGATACTTTTCCCAGTTCATCCAAGAGAGAGAAAAGAGAGTAGAGAGAGAAGAAAGGGAAGAGAAGAAAGAGAGAAGAAGATAACCTATCTTCGAATCCTCAAACCTCTAAGTGATTTCCCACAACCCATACACCTTAACCTTTAACGATCCATTTACCAGAAACCAAAATGTTGAGTGTTAGAACCGTTGGAGGGTTTCTTTGAGTTTGGTGGTGGGGTTGGATGTCTGTTGAAGACCTCTTTCTATTTGAGTCTCTCTCAGAACTCTTCTCTGAGAAAATAGCTAGTTTCACATATTCAAACTTGAGATTTTCTAAAGAGAACATCACACGCCTATTTTTTAAATTCTCTTTTCGGATCTCTTATTTTACATCCATCTGTTTCTAAGGATTTTGAAAAATAAACTTCTAAGATTTCAAGGCCAAATCAGATCCTTAAGAGCGTTTGTGTCTCCTAATCCATATTTCACATTTTGTGAAATAAAATTGTACGAAAATAAATCGAAACACATAGGACCTTGGTTATTTTTAAAAGCAAGGTTGTTTTCTTGATCTGATCTTATATAGAAGTTTCTTTTACAAAATCATTTGAATCGGATCTTGCATGTCATATAGAACCTATTGATTTATAGGATATTTTCTGTATAAATTCTTTGAGAGGGTGAGTTGCATAAATCTGCATATAGATCAGCTCACAGACACTTCTCACACGAACACTTAAACACAGTGGTTGTGTTTGAGGCTTAAAGTTGAAAGAGTTACTGGAATCAGAATTCAAAGAGAAGGAGGTTAAGAAAAAGGAAAAGAATCAATAAAGAAGAGATCAGTTCAAGTCATAAAACCTTTAGAGTGAAGTAGATCATGTAGGTATAACTCTTAACTTAGATTAGGATCCTTTTGTGTTTGCTTAAGTGTTGTAACTTGATTCTTTATTCTAGTGAATTTTTGTTTTGTGCTGTAGAGGGCACCCTGAATGTTTCCCTTGATTAAGGGTTTTACCATGTTAAAAATTCCCATGTTTATACTTTTGAATATTCTTAACTGTTGTTGTGATTGGTACTGCATGGTAGCTTTAGTAGATGGTTTTTAAATTTTAAAAATGTAAGGAAATCAACTATCAACTCTAGACCATATATTCAGAAAGTTTTTACAACACATCTTGTGTTTTATTCGAAAAGAGTTTTGCCCAAAAATTTTATTCAGATTTTACTCAACTTATAACATTATGTTATTAACCTTGTAAATAAGATTTTAGCATTAAAGCTTTCTTCAACTGGTATCCTGAAACTTGACAATTATTTTCGAAACTTCTTTCTGAAAATTTATGAATATGGAAGAAATATTTGAGAAGTTAGGTAACCTATCCAAACCACCAGCCTTTAATGGAAACAACTTATTATACTGGAAAGTACGAATGGTTGTTTTCATTCAAGGAACCCTTGGTGATGATGTCTGGGACATGATTGAAATAGGGTATGAACATCCTACTAGACCTATATATGAAACTGATCCAAAAATAATTAAGAAACTTCTCAGTGAATTTACCAAGGAAGAGTAAAAAACATCTCTAGATAATAACAAAGGAAAGAATGCCATTTTTTATGTCCATTAACGAACATGAATTTAAAAGAATATCCATATGTTCTACCTCAAAAGAGGTATGGGACACGTTAGTCGTTTCTCATGAGGGTGATGAACGTGTCAAAGTTAGAAAAACCAATTAGATGCGCCAAGTCATTCAGGATTTTTGCCAAAAGCCAACCGAGCAATTTTGTGAAGCATGGGGTCGTTTTCAAGACTATATCAATAGTTTAGCACATCATGGTCTCGAGAAGAGTCGCCTCGTTCATAGTTTTTACAATAATCTCATTTCTTACTCTCACACCATGATTGAGTCCATTCACAAGGGAAAATTCATGCACTTAACTCCCACCACTGCCTACAATTTTCTCCTTAAATTAGGCGATGACTCCCAAGATTGGGAGGGCACCAATGAATTTTCGAGATCCGAGCCACCACGAGTAGGTAGCACTTATGAGGTAAAAAATGATCCTGATTTTAAAACCTTACTTCATTGCTTAAACATTTTGACTACGACGGTTGATGCTCTCAGTTGTTATACGAACAAAATGTTTCTCTTTCTAAACCAGTGATGAATGTCAATGAGTCTAGTCCTTCTTGTCATGTCTGTTTAAGTCCAGATCATTTATCTCATTTGTTCCCCCTTATTCAAAATGATCCTGAACCCACGCTAGCCCAAGCATGTTCCTTTGATACCGCTAGGAAACCCGCACAAACATCGTTTACTTATAATCCAAACAATAGGAACCATCCCTATTTTTCTTATAAATATGACAATCACCTTGCTCCATCACAACCACAACAACATGTTGGTGGTCCACCAGGGTTTCACAAAAACTCTCAAAGGAAACATCACCCTCCTATCCAACATCACCATACTCCACACCACCAATAACACCATCCATAAACCTTTGTCCCCCAAGGAGGACCGTCCCACCCCACTCATCAAATTGTCCCTGTTCCACCTCTGTCCTGCGAGTATTCACAATCGCTTAGTTCTAACCGAGAGTTGGTTTCCCAACCCCCTTATTCCCATCCACCTCCTCTATCGAGAATCTTCTCACTCAATTTATCACGACTCAATAACAAACCACGCAAGCACAAACTCAAGCCATCCAAAGGCTTGAGCAATGGCTTAACCAGTTTGAGTCCGAGCGTGAGAAAGTTCATTTTTCGAGTCAACCCATTCCTAACCCTAAGGGTAATGGAAAGGAGTCGGATTATGAGGTTGGATCCACTTCCACTCCACCCACATACCAAGCGAACATGAAAGCGATGAGTACTCTACGATCAGGTAAACAAGTTGGCAATAGTGTTGCTGCTGCCCGTGATGTTCCAATCCCAGCCACCCATAATTGCCCATTAGATCCACTCTCTAAGGTCCCACCACCCCATAAATCCACTGACAAGACTGCCTCTAAACCTACTGAGGCCACCACTGCTTTTGTCCGTAAATCCCCCTTCCCTCATTGGTCGGCCCCAACACAGAAAGCTCAACAATTTGATGAGATCAAGAAAGTTTTTCAGAATGTTCACATAAACATCCCATTCCTCATCGCGATTCAAAAAGTTCCCTCCTATGCAAAATTCTTGAAAGACTTGTGCACTATCAAGCGACGGACGAATGTGCCTCGTGATGCCTTTATCACTGAGCAAGCCACGTCAATGGTATTGTGAAGTATAAAGACCCTGGTCATCCTACTTTCTCTTGCATGTTAGGAGATAAGTTCACCACTTGCGTTTTGGTTGGTCTTGGAGCTAGTGTTAATTTTCTACCTTACTTTCTCTACCTTGAGTTAGGTTTGCAAAACATGAAACCTACACGGGTTACTCTTCAACTTGCAGACCGTTCTGTGAAAGTGCCTAAAGGAATCGTTGAAGATGTTTTGGTGAAAGTGTCTGACTTTTACTACCCTATGGATTTCATTATCTTAGGCACTCCTTCTCCAGACCCAACCAATATTCGTATCATTTTGGGTCGCCCCTTTTTGGCAACTGCAAGTGCCATCATCAATTGTCAGCATAGGTAAATGAATCTTTCTTTTGGCAACATGACCGTCGAAGTCAATATTTCCACCTCATGCAATAAAAGGACGATGTTGATTCTATTGATGAGGTTTTCATAATTGACTCCTTAGTCCAAGAGATGTTGGATACCACCTACCCAGAAGATCCTATCCACCAATGTTTGGCTCACTTTGGGTCCGACTTTGATATTGATTCCTCCATCTCTGAGATAAATGCCTTGTTAGATTCTACACCTATGCTGGACACTTCCACTTGGACTCCTCCATTTGAGCCTCTCCTTGTCGATACTCTTCTTTTTGTGGATGACCCAGTCAACCCCTATCCCGATACTCTCCTGAACTCTGTTTCTGAATCAGAGTCTGATGCCTCTCCTGAGCCACCACCTAGTTTGGAGCTTAAGATATTACTAGCTGAGTTGAAATATGATTTCTTAGGCCTAAATCAACATCACCCCATCATTATTGCTTCTGACTTGACCCCGGATCAAGAAGAGCAATTGGTCCACACTCTCACTCAACATAGCACTGCTTTAGGGTGGACAATTTCCGACATTCAAGGTGTCAGCCCCAATGTCTATAGACATCACATTCATTTAGAGGAGAATGCCAAGACTTCTTGTGAGCCACAATGCCGACTCAATCCAGTAATGAAAGAGGTTGTTCGCGCTGAAATTTCAAAATTGCTTAATACTGGTATTATATTCCCCATTTCAGATAGCCAATGGGTCAGTCCCATTCATGTGGTGCCTAAAACGTCTGGAGTTACCGTTGTAAAAAATAGTGACGATGAGCTTGTGCCTACCCTCATACAAACCGACTGGCGTGTTTTTATTGATTATAGAAAGCTCAATGTTGTCACTGGCAAAGACCACTGACCTCTCCCATACATTGACCAGATGCTTGAACGTTTGAAAGGCCATGCTTACTACTTCTTCCTTGATGGATATTTAGGGTACAACCAAATACCCATTGCCCCTGAAGACTAAGAAAAAACTAAATTTACCTGTCCATTTGGCACATTTGCGTACTCTCGTATTCCCTTTGGACTTTGCAATGCACCTGCGACTTTTTAAAGGTGTATGACTAGTATTTTTAGTGATATGGTGGAGCATTTTCTCGAAGTCTTTATGGACTATTTTTCTGTGTTTGGTTCATCCTTTGAACAATGCCTATCTCACCTCACTATGGTCCTTCAGCGTTGTCAAGAAAAGAAGTTGGTCCTAAATTGGGAAAAGTGCCATTTTATGGTTAAAAAAGGGTATTGTTTTAGGTCATGTTGTCTCTAGCTCCGATATTGAGGCTGATAAAGCAAAAGTCGACTTCATTTCCTCATTCCCCATTCCTAAGTCTATTAAGGACATTCTCTCCTTCTTATGATATGCAGGATTCTACCGGCGGTTCATTAAGGACTTTTCTAAAATCGCTCGACCTTTAACAACCCTTTTATCCAAAGATGTCCCTTTTATCTTTGATGAAGTATGTGTTGCCGCCTTTGAGCGCCTAAAAGCTGAGCTCACTTCCTCTCCCATCATGCAACCTCATAATTGGTCTCTTCCATTTGAGCTTATGTGTGATGCTTCTAATTTTTCACTTGGTGTCGTTCTTGGCCAGCGAGTTGACAAGCGCCCACATGTCATCTATTATGCTAGTAAAACCCTGCATGATGCTCAGCATCATTACGAGACCACTGAAAAGGAGTTGTTAGCGGTTGTGTTTGCTCTTGATAAATTTTGCTCATATTTCATAGGTTCCCCTATCATCGTGTATACTGACCATGCTTCCCTTAAGCACCTTCTTCATAAGAAGGATTCCAAACCACGATTGATACGGTGGATTCTCTTACTCCAAGAGTTTAACCTTGAAATTCACGATATGAAAGATTGTGAAAATATTGTTCTGACCATCTCTCTCGCATTACTACCACGTACGACCAGGCCCTGCCCCGTAGGTTTTGGGGCTCAAGGCAAACTTGTAAAATGGGGCCTTTTATATAATAATTTTTTTTATGCAAAATATATATTTTTGTATTTTTACAAGATAATAGGAAATTACTCAAATATATAAGCTGCCAGGATACTAATGATAAATATAATGTATCATTTTTAAACAACCCACCCTGGCCAAAAGACCTACAATTATCACTCAAGTACTCTTCCTCCTCCCCCCTAAAAAAAGTAAACAAAACAAGGATAATAAACTGAAAATATTAATTAAAATATGATCTTCTCGCCTTTTTTGTTTCAAAATCACTAATCAGGCTAGGATAATCAAGTTTTTTCACCATATCCTTTTCAATTGATAATAATGCTAGTCCATTCAACCTCTCATGTGACATTGTTGATCGAAGGTAAGATTTGATTAATTTCAACTTTGAAAAGCTTCTTTCTGCAGTTGCAACGGTGACAGGTATAGTCAATAATATTCTATAAGCTATCCACGCATTTGGAAAAGTCCCATCCATTGTATGCAAATAATTCAACACATCAACAGCTTTTGCGCTTCCTTTGGCAAGTATTATCTCAACAATTTTAACTCCAAAAATAAGTCCTTACCATCAATATCATAATGGCTTCCATGTTTGAGTTTTTCTTCAAGGTTGTCACACTGAGTCTTCAAACTATCATCATCCATGGACTTAAGCTTCTTCAAATCAAATAAAAACCCAAAAAACCCTTCATAACATTGGAATTGTTCAAACCTACTCTTGAGTGAAGAAATAGCTTGATCCACTACATGTAAAAAGTAATTGATTCGAAATGATTCTTCGGCTGAAAGTTCCACCTCTTTAGTAACACTCTCATCAAATTGCTTCTTTCTTTGAATGACTCGTTTTTCACGAAACACCGCTTCAATTTCCATATCCATTGCTAATTGTTGTGCTTCAATTATGGATTTTTTAACCCATTCTCTCTGTAGTCCGGAAACTATTTAATTAGTCCTTTCAGTTGATCAATGGCAATATCAATTTGCATATCTTCTTTTTATAGAAATTTACTAACAGTGTTGATAGTAAACAACAAATAATGCCAAATAACCATACTTAATAAAAACTCAAAATTCTCCATGTCATTAATTGCCAATGATTCGGCTTCGCTTTTTATTTTCGGTTCCCGATCCACATTTGCTAAGTGAATTAACGCATCTCTTAATTTTCTAGCTTGAAATCTTACTGCTTTAACACTATCAATGCGACTCTCCCATTGTGTTTGTGACAAAGACTTCAGAGTTAAACCTTCAACATGTTCTTTCAAAATATCCCATCTTTTGGTAGAAGAAGAAAATAAAGTATAAAGTCGTTGTACCATACCAAAAAAAGAAACATCTTTAGAACAAGAGTTTGCCATATCACAAAGTGCAAGTTTAAGACTATGACAACCACACGGAGTGTAAAATGCTCTTGGATTTACTTCGAGTAACCTATTCTGAACACCTTTATTTTTTCCTTTCATATTAGATCCATTATCATAACCCTGTCCTCTTACATCACAAATATTAAGTCCCAAAGTTGCTAACACTTCTTCAAGCTCATTAAAAAGCCCTAATCCTGATGTATCATCTACCTTTAGAAATCCTAGAAAAAACTCCTCCACATTAATTTGACCTTTTGAAATATCAACACAACGTATAATTAAAGTCATTTGTTGCTCGTGACTTTCATCTGGAGTACAATCTAGTATAACGGAGAAATATTTAGCTTCTTTGATTGTGTTAATGATTTCACGTTTGATCTCACCCGCTAATAATTCAATAATTTCATTTTGGATTTTGTGGCTAAGATAATGCTTGTGGATTTCACCACTTTGATAACGTCGAATATGCTCTTTCATTATTGGATCAAACTCCACAATAATTTCAAATAAACCTAAGAAATTTCCATTATTTTCTTGATATATCTTCTCATTATCTCCTCGAAAAGCCAAACTGTTCTTGGTTAGTGCTTTAACAACAGAAATTATCCTCACTAATACTTCTTTCCAATGCTCTCTCTCTTTATTTATCATTTGTTGTACCTCTGAATCAATTGTTTCATTCTTTTTCAATCTCATTTCTAAATCAATCCAACTTTTCATGCAAGAAATATGTTCATTACCCCCCTCGTGACTTAAAAGCCTCTGACTAATATTTTTCCAATTGTTAAATCCGTCAGTAGCCAATTGAGTCTTGTTCTCATCCGACCTAAACAATTTACAACAAAAGCAAAATACCCTATTTAAAGAAAGTGAATATACTAGCCATCTTCTATCACGCTTCTCTCCATTCAACCATTGTCGAGTGTAGTGCACTCGAGAGAAATGTCTACCATCATTATCTTTAGGAAAATCAACAACAACTCTTATGGGCCCTCGTTCCACTAAAAGATCTCTATGGTTTCTACCAATCTTATCCCAATTTCCAGGATCATAAATATTTAACAGTCCATATTCATTACTAGATTCTTCATTCACCAAATTTTCATGCTCTTTGTTTAAACCTTCTTCATTATCGTTCTCATTAATATCGTCTTGATGCACCAAATTTTCATCTTCAATCAAAGCTTCTTCATTTTCATTCTCATGTTCATTTCCTGTTTCATTCAATTTAAAAATAAATTTATCAAGAGCTCCCGTTTGGGATTGCATAAATTTTTCTATCTTTTGCTTCTTCTTTAATTTTTCCCATCCAGAAACATACTGTTTAGGAGGCATGGTATAAATACACAATAATTCAACAATCAATCTAAAAAATTCCAACCGCAACCAAATAAAGGAACAATGGAACTTGATTTGCTGAATTTGTAAATCAAACTTGAAAGCCTTTCTTCGCTAAAAAAAATCCTGATAATACATTAAAAAATTAACATCATGAACTTATTACACAAAAAATATTAGCATTTAGGACAAACATAACAGCATTTAGAACAAAAAATAAATAATAATAAGAAACATTTAGAACAAAAAACAGACATAAATCAGGTTGTACTCTTTTTTAACGTTGTTAATTTTTTTATGTTTTTTCTTTTAATAAATTAGGTTGAGACTTTTTTTTTTAGTTAACTTAAAAAATGTTACTAATCAGGTTGTACTCTTTTTTAATTTTTTTTTAGTTAATGACAGGTTAATAACAAATTTTTAGATTAGTAACATTTTTTAAGTTAACTAAAAAAAATCGCAACCTAATTTATTAAAAGAAAAAACATTAAAAAATTAACAACATTAAAAAAGAGTACAACCTGATTTATTAAATAATGCCGGATAAAAAAAATTATATGGAAAAAAAACAAACCTCTTGATTTTGAATATATTTGGATTAAAACCTCCTGATCTTGACTTTCCTATTCCTATCTTGAAGATTTTATAAAAGCACTTAAGAGAATGAGAGAAGAGAGAGAAACGGCTGCAGCTTTGGTTGGAATGATAAAGGGTAGGGTTTATTTTGGGTATAAAGAACAGAGGGGTGTTAGTGGGTTTTTAGTTTAAGGAATTTTGGGCCTAAAAATTTGTACAGCATACTAATAAAAAATTTGGGCCTAAAAATTTATGTCAAATTTGGGGGCCCAAGGCGGTTGCCTCATTGGCTACCCCTTGGGCCGGCACTGCATCCGACTGTGATCATGTTCCCATTTCTGAGTCATTTCCCGATGAACAACTTCTTTCCATTACCACTTCGCCTTGGTGTTCTAATATTGTCAATTTCCTCGTTACCGATCAACTTCCTAATCATTGGTCGAAACAGGATCGATCAAAATTCATGGAGAATGTGAAGTTTTACTCTTGGGATGACCCATTTCTCTACAAGTATTTCTCTGATCAAGTCATTCGTCGTTGTGTTCTCGAATGTGAACAACTCAATATTACGTCCTTCTGCCACAATAGTGCTTGTGGAGGCCACTTTGGCTCAAAGAAAACTGTCATAAAAATTTTGCAAGTGGTTTCTATTTGCCTACCCTTTTCCACGATGCCCATCAATATTGCCAGTCCTGTTCCAATTGCCAACACTCTGGGTGTCTCTCTCGACGTCATATGATTCCTCTCACACCCATCTTCATTGTTGAAATTTTTGATGTGTGGGGTATCGATTTCATCGAACCATTTTCCTCCTCTCATGGTTTTCAGTATATTCTAGTTGTTGTTGACTATGTTTTCAAGAGGATCGAAGCAATTGCTTGCCATACCAATGAACATTGAGTTGTGGTCCAATTTCTCAAAGAGCATGTCTTCACGTGTTTTGGAACCCCCAAAGCTATCATTAGTGATGGGGGTAAACATTTTTGTAATCGATTCTTTGAACACCTTGTCAAAAAGTATGGTGTTACCCACAAGGTTGGTCTCTCTTACCACCCATAGACTAGTGGTCAATTTGAGGTCTCCAACCGCGAGATCAAGCGAATTATTGAAAAAACTGTCAATCCTAATAGGAAAGATTGGTCCTTAAGCTTGAACGACGCATTGTGGGCATATCGTACTGCTTACAAGACTCCAATTGGCATGTCTCCTTATCGATTGGTCTTCGGCAAGCCTTGCCACCGTCCTGTCGAGCTTGAACATCATGCTTATTGGGCCGTCAAAGCCCTTAATTTCGATATTGATGAGGCGGGTATCCATCGAAAGCTGCCACTTAATGAATTGGAGGAAATAAGAAATGATGCCTATGATTTGTCCAAGAAGTATAAGGACAAGATGAAGTGGATCCATGACCAAAGCATCATGTGTAAAGAATTCCACCCTGGTCAAAAAGTTTTGTTGTATATTTCTCGGATGCATCTTTTTCTCGGGAAATTAAAAACCAAGTGGTCTAGACCTTTCATTGTTGAGTTAGTTACTCCTTATGGTGCCATCACCGTGCCAAATCCCAAGGATGGTAGCCTCTTTCAGGTCAATTGTCAACGTTTGAAGCCTTTCTTGGAGCTAGGCTCCACTCACATAGAACGGATTGACCTTGTTGACCCCATTTATGAAGACTGACTGTTCAGCCTTCTTTGGGGTTGATTCTTATCCCCTGATTTTTTTTCCACCCCATTCTCTACTTGCTTGTCATTTCTTTTTAGTTGAGTTCCGATCGGTCTGGCTAAAGACGTTAAACTTAGTACTATCGGAAGGCAGCCCGCGTTTCTGGTACTAGTCCCATCCTGTTTGGGGGTGGTGTTTCACATCACCCTATGTTTTGCCATGTTTATAGACTTGTACACCATTTTTTCTCTCTTATCACTTATTCAGGTTTATTCTTGGACACATATATTCACTTCATTAGCGGTTGATTCTGGTACTATCTTTCCTACCTTATGCTCTCAATTTTAAAAATCATTTTATCTAACATCGAGGACGATGTTCCTTTTTGTTTAGGGGTGGGAAATTTTATCAAAATCGTACCTCTTTTTAAAAAATTTGATTTTTAAACCTGATTTTTAAAATTTCGTGCAGTTTCTTTCATCTCAATCATTGATGTGAATTTTCTATCATCCATATTTCAAAAGTCTAGGAATCAAGCTAGAGAATATTTTTTCTAACTAGCTTATGTAATACATAACAAGGCATGTTGCACCATGAATTTCTAGACTCAATGAAATTTGCGCACTTATCAACTCATTACGGTTTAGAGTTGAAGAGTACTATAATTCTCAAGAAAACCTTAAGGATCACTAGTGGAGACTTTAGCCCGTGAGATTCATGCCTTTCAACTTTCAGAGAGTTTTACGCAATCTCCGAGTCACAAGTTAATTAAATTTTATTTGGGTTCGCACTTAAATTATTGTATGATCTCACTATCCTTCACTAAATTTTGCCTTGATCACTGAGAACGACATCCCTTTCGAGTTGTAAGAAACATGTGTCTTGAAATTTGTTTCGATCACTAGGTTTACACCCATTCACTTCCCCCATTACATCACCATTTTCTTCCATATTTCCATATATTCCCCACAACATCCACCTATCATCTCCATATCATCTTTCATTTTCAAATAAGAGGGTGTCTTTCAAATGAAAATTGTCTTCAGTGTTGAGAGTATAAAAAAAAAGAGTGAGAAAAAAAAATAGCAAAATAGAAAGAAAAAAAAGTAGAAATAGAAAACAAAAGAAAATTCGAAAAAAAAAAGAAAAGAAAGAGAGTTTGTAGTTAGTAGTTAGTTTTGAAATAAATACATTTGATCTTCATGTATTGAACACTCCTATCACACATTGCGTATCCATAACTCATCCATCATCATTCCATCATATCCGACCCACATCATCATATCCTTACCATTTCATTCCCCCCTCACTCATTATCATCCATATTCCCCTAGGTGTTCGGGCAAATGAGAGTCAACGTGATGAATAACTCGACGTTCTCACTATAGTGATTATCATTCTTTCATGAGATCACTTTTTCTTTCTAAATGTACGTTCTTTCTTACATGTGTGTGAGACATTTGAACTTGCTTACATTTACTCACCTCCTCACACGCAAGAGCGATACACTAACCCTAATCTCAAGAGTTCATTTGAGAGTGCTGTATCTAGTGAGATTTGAAGTTGAAGCGTTGATTTCGAAGAGGCAATCTAGGAATTACTCTTGTGATACTCGACAGATTCACACTACACACGTTGAATTCTAGGAAGGATGTGCTTTGAGTATTTACTTAGCTAAACTTTTCACACATTCTAGATTGTATTTCTCAAATTATTTCTCTCATGATGGATTGTGCGATTATTCTATGTCTAATAAGAGATTGACTGCCTTTTTCAAATAAGAATTTTGTGGGTAAATTCCCTGAAAACCCTCATGAGACACAACTCGTCTTGTAGGGCAACCTATAGGTTTAAAGGCTTGTTGCACATGCTAAGTGCAATCGTAAGTGCCCGCGAAAGTGGTACACTTTTGGTTTCTTTTCTTTCTCTCTCTCTATCTTATTACTTGAGGACTAGCAATGCTCTGTTTGGGGGTCGTGTGATAAGCACCCAAAAGTGTACATTTTATACCCCGAATAGACGTATTTTAGTTGATAATTCTAGGCAATTTGGGTCTTATGCTCTTTATTGTCTATGTTGTAGGTCGAATGCACATTGCGGTGTCCAAACGCGTATTTCAAGGCAAATTGTGTGAATTATGGAGCTAATTACCCTTGTCCCGTACCCTAGCCTACCCTAAACCTACCTAAACCTATCCCGAACCGTGTGTGTTTAGTTTATCCCATTTTATTTTATTTGTGTCATTTTATTTTTAGGGTTTAGTTTATTGAGTCATGTATATATTTTTAGGATTTTTATATTTTTAGTGCGTCGTGTATTAGTTTTTATATTTTCTTTTATTTACTTATTTTTATTTAGTTTATTATTATTTCATTAGTTTTTATTTTAGTTATGTTTATTTTTTTAGAGTTTGTATAGTGTGTCGTGTCGTGTCATTTTTATTTATTTTTTTAGTTTAGTTAAAATTTTATTTCGTTTTATTTTATTTTTCTTAGAGATCATAAGTTAAACACACACAACCCCTCACACCCAATTACTACACACTCACACACACCTAAACCCACCCTCAGCTCACCCACATCCTAACACCCTACACCTCACACACACACTAAGCCCCCACTCATCATCTTCAACCTCTCATCACTTACATTCTCTCACCTTCCTCTATCACCATAAACACCATCACCCACCTGAAAATTAACACAATCGACAACAATACTCATGTCCAAAAACCAAATCCAAATCACTTGACAACCTAGAACCCCCCCATCCATACCAACCCTAAAGCCCCGGGGACCCAGTTTCGTCGGCCATACCCCCATTTTCGGCCCATGACCCCATCTCTGAATCAACCGAACTTCATCTCCGGCCATGGAAGCCCCTACATCTAACCCCTCATCCTACCCAAGACCCATCATCCCACCTTTCCCCCGCTTTAACCCAGTCCAACCCGCTCCTAGCCTTACCGTCTCCCATACCCGAAAACTAGAAAAACCCTCCATCTGGGCTAACTAACCCCAACTCGGCCCCGATTTTAATCACCGACCCTTACACCTCCTGTACCCAACCTCCATTCATACCCGGGCCTGCTCAATGTTCTCCATTTCCAGCGCAACCACAACCCGGGCATCCAACCCGTAAACCCTTATACCACTAGCCAGCCACCTCCCCCAAATTCATCCCCGGAGCTTCGAACCCGCCTGAGTTCGAATCCAACCCCTTTGCACCAGTAACCCGCGAGCCCGATTCCATACCAAAAACCAACCCGCAACCCACGGCATCCCTCAAATCCAACCTATAAGACCAACAACCCATTTTCAAACCAAACCAAAGACCTAAACCCATTTCTATTTCTCCCCAAATGCCAAAATCATGTCAGCTAAAAAACACAACCAAAAACAAAACAAAGACCAAAGTCAAAAAGCCTCACATGCCATTTAAACCTTTTTTAACCCCAATTCCAAAAATGCCCCCAAACACTATTTTAATCAAATATGATTTTATTCCCCCACCTATCATCCACATGACCTCACACAACCCATGCACATTTGTGCAATTCCCTATTTTTACCTCAACACACTCACACCCCATGCTCCTCTCACCAATTCCATGCACACCCAAGACCATTCTCAAAAATACCTCTTTAGCTCCATGGGACACTATCAAATGAAGACCTCACTCCATAAAAAGGGACGATTGGAAGACTAGATATTAGATAATTAGAGACTTGGAGAAGAAGAAAAAAATAGTTAGATAGAGAAAATTTTAGTTTTAGATTTTTTTTACCCAAAAAAAATATTGAGAGATTGTAATTGAAGATTTTATTTTAAGTTGAAGGAAAAATTGGGTTTGATTAATTCTTCTCTTACTAATCATTCTATGCAATTACTTGTCTACAATTACTCTTGAAAGATGATCTGTGACACCCTGCCTAATTAAATACCGGGTGATCAGTCCTTTATTAAATTATAACCAAGGTGAACGGTTGGTTCATTCTCAGCATCACTGTCGCAAAAATAACTTTTCCAATTAAACACCCTAATTAATTAAGCTAAGTGACAAAACCATTTTTAGACTTCAATTTCCAAATTTAATTTAAAACCAATATTTAAAACCTTTGATAATTAACAGATTAAGAGTCACACAATAATAACAAGGATATAAATGATCATTCAAGAATTTAACTATCAATAGTAAATCCCAACTTCAAACTACCAAAGAAAAACATTTTGAAAGTAACAAATCCCAAAGTAAAACTAATGAAAGTAAATGGATTACAATCCATCACAAAAACCAACTGAATAATGAAAAGGGCGACACATGCCCAACTAGATAAAGTAGAACTAGAAGTGGAATCAACAATGAGGTCGTCTAAGCAAGAGGTCTGCAACTCCCACCTAAGCTGCAGCGCGTTCCCTACGGAGGATCCTATGCAAGATGCCCCTGTGGTTGGGCACCTGTAATATATACATATATATACAAGAGAGAAGAGAAAATAGGAAACGGGTCAGAGCCCGATCATAAAAACAGTTTAAAATTAGTTTAGCAAGAATTTAAAGTGCTACCGGCTAATTCAACCAATATATTAGTGCGACACTCCCTTGAGAAATTCTCACCTCTCTTCTAATGTGCACACCTATCGCGCTAATTATTCCCAACGGTTTAACTTATCTTATCTTAAGTTGCTCGTGAGGTTTCAAACCGACAAATTTAAATGTTTAAGAGGTTAAGTTTATTTAAAAGCAAAGTCCTTAATTAAACCATATTTAATAATAAAGTTTCTCAGTAATATATCATGCTTTTCAAACACTTATACCCAAGTTGAATTAATTATTCATTTCTTACATAACATAATCACAACAGGTAGTTCCCAAATTCTAGATTTAAATATATATATATATATATATATATATTAAATACTCATATAATATATATATTCTAACATCACCCCACATAAAATCTATGGTGCGGGCATACTCTGCTATCCAGTCCCCGTATCACTCGTACTAAGGGAAATATTAGTTCAGAATCACTCTCGAACTGTATTAACACAAAACACATACAAAATGAGGCGAAGCATTGTTCCAAGTCACTAAGAGGATAGCACATACCCTCACGTCTCTTGGGACCGTCTGACTATAGATCCGATAGCCAGTACCAAGAATTTCTATCTTCTAGGGTACGAGTCAAAATCCTCCATAAAGGTCCCATCGAGATAAGACTGTCCCAGCGCGGTAAACTCAGGGATAACAAGTAGCGCGGGCATGATTTTTACACGTATATAGTATATGCATAAACACAGTCATATATATATATATATATATATATATTACTATTACCATATCAAATTTAGGTACACTCTCACGACCCATAATTATGATATTAATCCTTATTAATCGTTAATTAGTTATCACGTATAACGGTTTGTCTTTTATTCAAATTTGTGGGATTATTCCAACTTATTAAGTGACACTCGCGGATTCCTATCCTCTTAAGTGTAATTTCAGTAGGTACTCATTTATTTTACAACGTAACTTCCTTACGAGTATCACCCTTTAACACATATTCCCATTGTCCCTTATATGTAAAACATCCCCGTGAAAGGTTAATCTCGCCTTACATTAAAGGTTCCATATTTTTAATAAGTCCTACTGGTCTTCTTTATATCCCAAAATTCTCTAACATTAATATCCAAGAATGTCTAATCATTTAAGTTGGAATAACCTATAAAAAGGGGAATATCAGTTATGCAGGAGGGGTCGATCGATCTATGGAAGGTGTTCGATCAATCGAAGCATCGATCGATCGATGCTCTAGGGTCGATCGATCGATCAAGCAGGTATGGCAGACCTGCAGATTTTCCAGATTACGGGTTTCCTCTTCCAAAATCATCCAAAACGATATATTCGATTACCAAACTCCAAATAGTTTATACTGCAAGTATTATAACCTCAAATAAATGATTTTCTACGTCAAGCATGCGGATTTTCATCATGAAAAACGAATTAAAAGGGATATAATCCATAAAAATATCAAGAACCCTAATATTTCTTTTGTCTGGTTCTTTCCCATTCTTTTACCAGATTTCATACTCTTTACTTATTGTAATTTCGTGGTTCAATCTCTACATATGAATTGAGTTTCCAGAATACATCTAATGCTCATACAACATGCGAATTTAATTCTCCAAAATGGGTTCTTCTTTCACAAAAACTAGTCCTAATCAATCCTAGGCTAATATGATTGGAGCATAAACTGAAATAGAGCAAGATAGATACTCGCCTGGGAATTTTTGTTTCTGATTTGTGGATGAAATCAGTGTGGTGGTGATCCTCGTTGCGTGATCTAACGTTTGGCGGTGACGGCGGTGCAAACGGAGGAGTTCTTGGCCTAGAACTCCTTGGTAAGATCTTCCTTTCCTTCTCCAATGGACATATTTTGTTTTTGGTTGTGTTAACCCTAGAAGACAACCCTAAGCATCTGATATAACCTAGAAAATTCGTAGGTTTCCAAGCCCAAAAATACAAAATGCCTAAAACGCCCTCCCGGAGTGTAAATTAAGCCTAAAAACGCTCCGAGACCCAAACTAAACTCCCGGGTACATTATTTTGACTATCTCGACCCTTCCGGACACTTTGGAGCACTCTAAATGACCATATGGGTGACTTATAATTTATTCACTTTTATTAATCAAAATTTAGTCCTGACACGACATGGGCGTGTCCCGACTTAAGTTTCCAAAATTATCATTTTATTCACTCGTGACATTTAATAGAACCAATATTATATATTACTTTGCTTATTAGTAATATTCAACAAGTTTCCAATAATTACTAACTCTCGTCACGTTAGTAATAAAAATAGTTAATTTTCGGATTTATATTAAATTAATAACTCACATCAAATTTAATAAATCCCCAAATTTAGAAAGCATAAAAATACGGGGTATTACATACTTCCCCCTAATAACGGAATTTCGTCCCGAAATTCAAAAAATAAGGTGTACCTGGTAAGAATAACTATGGGTACTTCTCACGCATGTTCGCCTCATGCTCCCAAGTGGATTCCTCTACATTATGATGCTCCCACTGGACCCGAACAAGTGGGACTACCTTTGACCTCAACCTCCTTTCGCTATGGTCTAGGATAGCCAATGGCCTCTCCTCGTAAGATCTGTCTGGCTGTAAGTCAATCTCCTCACCCGCTATATGGGTATGGTCCATGTCATCCCGAAGGTATCGTCTCAATGACGAGATGTGGAATACATCGTGAATGCGATGTAAATGCTCTGGCAATCCCAATCTGTATGTTATCGGTCCAATCCTCTCGATAATGGGAAATGGTCCCACGTACCTCGGAGCCAATTTCCCTTTCTTCTCGAATCTCATCACTCCTTTCATAGGAGATACATGTAGTAATACTTGGTCCCCACACTAACCTCTCAGAAAAACCGTTTTGCATCGGCATAGCTTTTCTGCCTGTCCTGGGCTACCTGAATGCGACTCCTGATAATCTCAATCCTAGCGGAGGTTTCCTGAATCACCTCTGGTCCGAGCGACTTATTATCCCCCACCTCTAGCCAACAAGTTGGGGAACGACAAGGCCTGCCATACAAAGCCTCGAATGGAGCCATGCCAATCGTGAACTGATAAGAGTTATTATAAGCGAACTCTACCAGTGGAAGATGTGGCTCCTAACCTCCTCCAAAACCAAGGACACAAATGTGTAGCATATCCTCCAACATCTAATTAGTACGCTCTATTTGTCCATCTGTCTGTGGGTGATAAGCTGAACTCAACCTCAACTCCCTACCCATGGCATCCTGAAAGGTCTCCAAGAAACACGACACAAAAATCTTGTCTCTATCTGACATAATATTCAGGGGAACCCCATGTAATCGAACAATCTCAGCAATGAACAACTGAGCATACTAGGTCATGGTATAGTCTGTCCGTACTGGCAGAAAATGATCCACCTTGGTTAAACGGTCCCCAATCACCCAGATGGAGTCATGGCCCTACTGTGATGTAGGCAACCCAGTAATAAAATCCATAGAAGTACTCTCCCACTTCCACGCGAGTATTTCCAATGGCTGAAGCAACCCCGATGGTTTCTAGTGGTCCAATTTTACCAGCTGGCAGGTAGAACACTTGGACACGAACTCAGCAATATCTTTTTTCATCCCACTCCACCAGTATTGCCGCCTCATATCCGGGTACATCTTATCTCCCCCAGGATGCATCGTAAATTGGGACCTGTGAGACTGGGTCATCACTACATGACGTAAGTCTCCTCCTTCTAGGACCACCAATCTCCCATTAAACCTTAAACCCCCATTAGAACTAATAGAATAGGACTCAACACCCTCAGCTAAAAGTCGTACAATCTGTTCCTGGAAAAATGAGTCTGTGGTCTGCACCTGTATTACTCTCGTAATAATCTCGGGTGTCATTATCATGACAGATATGAAGTAACGGGCTACTGCGTCCTGGTGACCCAACTCTTTCCACTTCACTTTCCAGATGTCCGCTACATCGTCTATCGATCTACGGATCAACGCATCGGCAACTACGTTGACCTTCCCCGGATGATACTGTATGTCGAACTGATAGTCCTTCACAAACTCTAACCACCTGCGCTGACGCATATTCAGCTCTCGCTGAGTGAACAGGTACTGCAGTGACTTGTGGTCTGTGAACAAGCGAGATTTCTCCCCCAATAAATAGTGTCTCCATATCCTCAATGCAAAAACGACCACTGCTAACTCTGAGTCATGTGTGGGGTAATTCTTCTTGTGCGACTTTAGCTTACGGGAGGCAAAAGCTATAGCCTTCTCCTCCTGCTGAAGTACTCCCCCAAGTCCCCGTTAAGAGGCGTCGGTGTAAACCAGATACTCTATACCCGGCTTAGGTAAAGCAAGGACCAGTGTTGAAGTAAGCTTGTCTTTCATCTCGTCGAAAGCAAATTGACAAACATAGTCCCAAACATATGGTACCCCCTTGTGAGTCAGGTTCGTCAATGGACCCGCTATTTTGGAGAACCCCCTAATGAATCTCCTGTAGTATCTGACTAATCCCAAGAAACTACGCACTTCTGTCGATGTCGTGGGCTGTCCACACTCCCTCACCGCTGACACTTTACTCGGGTCAACTGATATCCCTTGTTCAGAAACAACATGTCCCAAGAACTGCACTTCCCGTAACCAGAACCCGCACTTCTCGTACTGAGCATACAGCTGATGTTATCGTAGAGTCTGAAGAACCTGCCTCAAGTGCTCGGCATGCTCTTCCTCGGTGTGTGAATATATTAAGATGTCATCTATGAAGACGATGACAAACTGATCCAAGAACTCTCTGAACACTCGGTTCATCAAGTCCATGAATACGGCTGGAGCATTTGTGAGTCCAAAGGGCATCACTCTGAACTCATAGGACCCATATCTCATCAAGAAAGCAGTCTTTGAAACATCCTGCTCCCTAATACGTAGTTGATGCTACCCTGACATCAGATCTATCTTCGAAAAGAAAGTTACTCCACTACACCAAATCTGCCCATTTGTCAAGGTCATTGACCTTGACAAATCCACCTTGTCAAGGTCAATGACCGTGACATTTCGAGGCGAGATAACTTTTTTTGTCACGTTTGTGTCACGGTCGTGTCAAGGTCAATGACCATGACACGTTTGTCACGGTTCTAAACCATGACATAACCGTGACCCCTCTTGCCCAGAATTGTCACGGTCAATGACCGTGACAATTCTGGACAGAATTTAAAAAAAATCTGCTGGGCAGTATGGCCACCGCCACTTCCCAGCAGTATATTTGTACCTGTTATAGCAACGTTGTACCTGTTCCAGACATCATATATCCAACACAAACTAAAGATAATGCAAATATATATTCATGATGATATAATCCAAATATTCAAAGTAAAAACAATATACATGACGATATAATCCAAATATAATTAAAATGGACAAACTTAAAAATAATGTTACTACATGTCTTGGATAAAACTGAGGAGGTGAGTAGGACACACGACATACGAATTGATGCACCCACTAATATACGTCGTCCCACATTGTTCGCGCAACCACACTAGGGAGTTCTCCTTCCCGGGTATGACATGCGTGACGAGCACCCTCGACTCCATCTCTTGAAGCACACGTCCATGGACTATTCCACCCTCGACGATATTCGGGTCCCTCAACCCCCGCCCTATCCGCTGGCCATCAAATACGTCCAATATGAACACGCTCGGCCAACCAATTGTCAACAATGGTCTGTTGGAGGGCGTCAAATAGGGAAGTGGATCGTTGAAGTACGAACGTGTCGGTGATGAAGCAACGAGGTCCACATCCTCGTCATCCTGCGCCTCGTCCTCCCGCACCTCCTCCTCCACCGCCTTATCCTTCCCTTTCCCTTTCCCTTTATGGTCTCCACCCAATGTACGCTTCATGAATGCGTACATATCTTGGACCGTCGCCTCCAAACGGGACAGCTTCGCGTCGTGTGAATCCACCGTTCGAGACAACTCGGTGTCGCTCGTCTCCAATCCGATGATCCTAGATTTGTCCACCCGCGAGCTCACTCCCCTTGTCCTCCCTTTGCGATTAGAGCCAAGCACTTGGCTGAGTGCGTCTGTGGACAAAGATGCCTTGTCGGCATCAGACTGCGACTCATGCACTTCCTTAAGCTTTGCCTGAAACGACAAAAAGCACATGATTAGTAAAATAAGTAAACTGAAAAATTATAACGTAATTAACAATAATTAAACTGTCGGATTACTTACAATCGTGGCCGCGACGCTCGGGGACACCTCCTTGTCCTTCCCCTTCTTCGTCCAAAAGCCACATAAGTATCGAGCCTATGTGGCTTATCCAGTTATTATCCAACTATTATCAATTATTTATAAAATTGATGTCTACTTTTAGTGTTGTGTATATATGTTAGTTGATGCCATTATATTTTTATCCTAATTAGATTCTAAGGTTATCTCAATTTATATTTTAAGTTCATATCCATTTGTGATGTTCAAGTAGTTTGAAATGTTGGAATTATATACTATTACTTTGACCGTTAGTTTGTGCACCAACTAAATTGAACATCACACACACACACACACCACCCCACACCACCCCCTGCCCCCCTCCACCACCCCCTCCCCCACCACACACCACCACACACACACACACACACCACCCCACCCCACCCCCTACAAGTCTAAGGATGTTCTTGATTAAACATGGGAAATCTCATATCATTTGCAAAAAGTTCATAGATTCTTAATCCCTAGGGTTATGGATATTAAATTTCTTTCACAATTATTTCTTCGACTGCGATGGGTGAAGTTCAATTATATGTTAGAACAATAGATCCTCACAAGTTGGTCAATCATTGTGTGAATAGGTATGAGATCATAATTTGGAGGAATTCACGTCCAAGAAATAATTTGGATTGTGATACCCCTTGATAGACTTATATGTTTTGTTTACCCGACCGATGAACTATTTTATAATCCTATAGAATTAAGTTTTAGAATCAAGGAATTGATCAGATATTCATTAAAATCGGTTAGTAGAAAATTTATTTAACCAAGAGGGTATCGAAAACATAACATGGGGAATCATAATATACCGTAATCAACTTTAATAATAAGAACACATTCTTTCGAGTGATTTATAAATAATTAAATTTGAGTGCAATCATGATTATTTAGTGGAATGAATCGTGATTAAATAAATAAAGGATATAAATTAGACGGTTATAAATTGGGATTTCCTAGTATTTACTTTGAATCCAGTTTATTTATTTAGCTTTGGTCCCTAGTATAGTCATTGCCCAAGTATTAGGAGCGAAACTCTATAAAACCCTAGTTTAGCTAAAGCCCGTGAATTATCCCTCCCCCACCACACACCACCACACACACACACACACACCCCACCCCACCCCCTGCCCCCCTCCACCACCCCCTCCACCACTCCCTCCCCTAAAACACACCACCACACACACACACACACCGCACCCCACCCCACCCCCTGCCCCCCTCCACCACCCCCTCCCCCACCTGCCCCACCCCCCACACACGCACACACATACACACACATATATATACACATACACACACAAATATATATATAAATGGAAGAGAGAGAGAGAGAGAAAGAGCAGCGTCGAGAGAGAGAGAGAGAGAGAGAGAGAGAGAGAGAGGGAACGGTGGGAGGGAAAAAAAAGGGGGAAAGGGTTTTTGCTGGAAAAGTTGTCACGGTCGTGTCAAGGTCATTGACCGTGACAAGACCGTGACAATTAAATTTGTCACAGACTTGTCATGGTCATTGACCGTGACAATTAGTTGTCACAGTCGTGTCAAGGTCAATGACCATGACATAAAATGCGTGTTTTTTGTCACGGTCAATGACCTTGACAAGGCTGGCCAGCTGAAAGGTGACAATTTGCCCATTATGGTGTAGTGCTCCCCTCAGCTGGTCGAACAGATCATCGATTCGAGGCAACGGATACTTATTTCGTATCGTGACCTTGTTCAGTTCTCAGTAGTCCACACATAGCCTCAGTGAACCATCTCTCTTTTTCAGAAACAACACTGGAGCGCCCCAAGGTGAGGTACTCCTACGAATGAAGCCCTGACCTAACAGCTGCTCTATCTGATCATGTAACTCTCGTATTTCCGCCGGAGCCATACGGTATGGAGCACGTGCTATAGGTCGAGTATCCGGTAATAAATCTATGAAAAAATCTATCTCTCGACTGGGGGGTAGGCCTGGTATCTCCTGAAATACATTAGAATACTCACGAACAACTGGGATCGAGTCTAAGGGAATCACGACCTCCTTAGAGGTATCCTCTTCTATGTAATATAAATGAGCGGTCGAGCCTCCCTCTGGGCGAGGCATCGCCACTACAAACATCTCTTACCCCGGAATGGCAAAGACAATACTCCCACTGAAATAATCTATCATGGCTTTGTAAGCTGCGAGCCAATCCATACCAATAATAACGTCGTGCTCATGCATATCTAAGACTAACATGTCTGTTGGTAATACCAAGCTACCAATCTTTACTCCTATACCCTGGCATATAAAGAAAATTAGTGATTCATTTCCCAGTGGTGAGTCTACACACGTTACAGTGCTCTCTGCTGTGGCTAATAACCCTAAGGCCTTCACAAAATGGGTAGCTATAAAATAGTGTGTCATCCTAGTATCAAATAAAACCCAACCCATAGTACCATGGATAGGAAACATACCCTCAATTGCGAGCGGTGCCTGTGGAGCTGCTACCTGGTGGACGTTATAGACACATCCGTACTGTAACTTCCCCTGCTGTACTGGAGCGGCTGGAATGGCTGGTAGGGCCGGTACCTGAGCTGGTGCTGGGAGGGCGGCTGGAAAAAGTGGCCTCTGTGGCTCATTACGGGCACCCTGCTGCTGTGGGACCCTATCACCCTCTGGACACTCCTAGCGCTTGTGGCCATTTTTACCACACCCGAAGCATTGTCCCTTAAAATTTCCTCCCCTCTGTCCCTGTTGATTACGACCCTGCTGGCCGTTACCACCCCGCCATTGACCCTTCTAGGCCTGATGAAATCGATGTTGGCCCTGATGGCCCTGCTGCTACCCCTGCGGCTGATGATGTTGGCCCTGCTGGTCCTGCTGATTAGGCTGGTCCTACTGACCCTGTCTAAATCCCCCAAATCCCTGCCTGGAATCACCTAATCGGAATCGCTTGGCAGGGTCCCCTAATGAGAACTCTGCTCATGCTGACGAGTCTGCCCCTGAGATGTCAGTGCTCCACTAGCACCACTACCCCCTTTCCTGCCCTGCTGGTCGGACTCTCCTGTGCTTCCTTGTAGATAGAAGTGGTGATCCTGGCAGTGTAGCAAAGCAGCATTGAGTACGTCTGTGTAGGTACTCAGAGACAGATTTCCTATAAGGTGCTGACGAATCCTCCAAGCTAACCCGTCCATAAACAATAGTATCTTCTTACCCTCAGTGGGTGCCTCATCTGGCACTATAGTGAGAAGTATTGTGAACTCCTCTTCATACTCAGTAATAGTAGAATTTTCCTTCTTCAAGTTCAGTAACTTCCGCCTCATCTCAGTTTGCATGGCGGATGGAAAATATTTGCGGTCAAACCGCTCCTAGAATGACTGAATCGGGATAACATCCCTCTCCTCCGAGGTGGTGGTGGGCTCCCACCACTGCAAAGAGGCCCCCACTATCTTAAAGGAAGCCAACAACTGTTTTTGCACATCTGTGCACTCATACATACGTAGATGCCTCTGGATATCTTTCTTCCATTGGCTGGCAATGATGATATCTGAACTACCCGAGAACTCAGGGGGATGCGCCTTCTGAAAGGCATCCCTAACCCATTCCCATGCGGATGGAAGCTGTGTAGGTACTGGCGCCACTACCTGAGCTTGGGGTGGAGCCTGCTGTACTACCACTAGCGCGGAATTTACCACCTGAACAACGATGGCGGCTACCTCATTTGCGTTCATCATTCCCTGAGCCGGAGCTACTGGCTGCTTGGCTTGGGCATGCCTATCCTTTGGGGCACGTCTTGGAGGTATCTGAAACATGAAGAAATTTATTAGTCTACAGTTATTATCATATCTTAAATAGCTGAAGACGTAATCATAAAAGCAAGAATACAACAATCCTAAAATAGGGCTCTATAGCAAGAACGCTAAGCTGAAAGCGAAATAAGCCGTACAGATCCTAAAGGGCACTAGAACCTGATGCTCTGATACCACCTGTGACACCCCGCCTAATTAAATACCGGGTGATCATTCCTTTATTAAATTATAACCAAGGTGAACGGTTGGTTCATTCTCAGCATCACTGTCGTAAAAATAACTTTTCCAATTAAACACCCTAATTAATTAAGCTAAGTGACAAAACCATTTTTAGACTTCAATTTCCAAATTTAATTTAAAACCAATATTTAAAACCTTTGATAATTAACAGATTAAGAGTCACACAATAATAACAAGGATATAAATGATCACTCAAGAATTTAACTATCAATAGTAAATCCCAACTTCAAACCAGCAAAGAAAAACATTTTGACAGTAACAAATCCCAAAGTAAAACTAATTAAAGTAAAGAATTACAATCCATCACAAAAACCAACTGAATAATGAAAAGGGCGACACATGCCCAACTAGATAAAGTAGAAATAGAAGTGGAATCAACAATGAGGTTGTCTAAGCAAGAGGCCTGCAACTCCCACCTAAGCTGCAACGCGTTCCCTACGAAGGATCCTATGCAAGACGCCCCTGTGGCTGGGCACCTGTAATATATACATATATATACAAGAGAGAAGAGAAAATAGGAAACGGGTTAGAGCCCGATTATAAAAACAGTTTAAAATTAGTTTAGCAAGTATTTAAAGTGCTACCGGCTAATGCAACCAACATATTAGTCCGACACTCCCTTGAGAAATTCTCACCTCTCTTCTAATATGCACACCTATCGCACTAATTCTTCCCAACAGTTTAACTTATCTTATCTTAAGTTGCTCGTGAGGTTTCAAACCGACAAATTCAAATGTTTAAGAGGTTAAGTTTATTTAAAAGCAAAGTTCTTAATTAAACCTTATTTAATAATAAAGTTTCTCAGTAATATATCATGCTTTTCAAACACTTATACCCAAGTTGAATTAATTATTCATTTCTTACATAACATAATCATAATAGGTAGTTCCCAAATTCTAGATTTAAATATATATATATATATATATATATATATATATATATATATATATATATATATATATATATATATATTAAATACTCATATAATATATATATTCTAACAGCACCCCACATAAAATCTATGGTGCGGGAATACTCTGCTATCCAGTCCCCGTATCACTCCTACTAAGGGAAATACTAGTTCGGAATCACTCTCGAACTGTATTAACACAAAACACATACAAAATGAGGCGAAGCATAGTTCCAAGTCACTAAGAGGATAGCACATACCCTCACGTCTCTTAGGATCGTCTGACTATCGATCTGATAGCCTGTACCAAGGATTTCTATCTTCTAGGGTACGAGTCAATATCCCCCATAAAGGTCCCATCGAGATAAGACTGTCCCAGCGCGGTAACCTCAGGGATAGCAAGTAACGCGGGCATGATTTTTACACGTATATAGTATATTCATAAACACAGTCATATATATATACTACTATTACCATATCAAATTTAGGTACACTTTCACGACCCATAATTATGATATTTATCCTTATTACTTGCTAATTAGTTATCACGTATAACGGTTTGTCTCTTATTCAAATTTGTGGGATTATTCCAACTTATTAAGTGACACTCGTGGATTCCTATCCTCCTATGTGTAATTTCAGTAGGTACTCATTTATTTTACAACGTAACTTCCTTACGAGTCTCACCCTTTAACACATATTCCCATTGTCCCTTATATGTAAAACATCCCCATGAAAGGTTAATCTCGCCTTACATTAAAGGTTCCATATTTTTAATAAGTCCTACTGGTCTTCTTTATATCCCAAAATGCTCTAACATTAATATACAAGAATGTCTAATCATTTAAGTTGGAACAACCTATAAAAAGAGGAATATCAGTTATGCAGGAGGGGTCGATCGATCTATGGCAGGTGTTCGATCAATTGAAGCATCGATCGATCGATGCTCTAGGGTCGATCGATCGATCAAGCAGGTATGGCAGACCTGCAGATTTTCCAGATTACGGGTTTCCTCTTCCAAAATCATCCAAAACTATATCTTCGATTACCAAACTCCAAATAGTTTATACTACAAGTATTATAACCTCAAATAAATGATTTTCTACGTCAAGCATGCGGATTTTCATCATGAAAAACGAATTAAAAGGGATATAATCCATAAAAATATCAAGAACCCTAATATTTCTTTTATCTGGTTCTTTCACATTCTTTTACCAGATTTCATACTCTTTATTTACTGTAATTTCGTTATTCAATCTCTACATATGAATTGAGTTTCCAGAATACATCTAATACTCATACAACATGCGAATTTAATTCTCCAAAATGGGTTCTTCTTTCACAAAAACTAGTCCTAATCAATCCTAGGCTAATATGATTGGAGCATAAACTGAAATAGAGCAAGATAGATACTTGCCTCGGAATTTTTGTTTCTGATTTGTGGATGAAATCAGTGTGGTGGAGATCCTCATTATGCGATCTAACGTTTGGCGGTGACGGCGGTGCAAACGGAGGAGTTCTTGGCCTAGAACTCCTTAGTAAGCTCTTCCTTTCCTTCTCCAATGGCCGTCTTTTGTTTTTGGTTGTGTTAACCCTAGAAGACAACCCTAAGCATCTGATATAACCTACAAAATTCGAAGGTTTCCAAGCCAAAAAATACAAAATGCCTAAAACGCCCTTCCGGGGTGTTAATTAAGCCTAAAAACACCCCGAGACCCAAACTAAACCCCCGGGTACATTATTTTGACTATCTCGACCCTTCCGGACACTTTGGAGCACTCGAAATGATCATACAGGTGACTTATAATTTATTCACTTTTATTAATCAAAATTTAGTCCTGGCACGACATGGGCTCGTCCCGACTTAAGTTTTCAAAATTATCATTCTATTCACTCGTGACATTTAATAGAACCAATATTATATATTACTTTACTCATTAGTAATATTCAACAAGTTTCCAATAATTACTAACTCTCGTCATGTTAGTAAGAAAAATAGTTAATTTCTGAATTTATATTAAATTAATAACTCACATCAAATTTGATAAATCCCCAAATTTAGAAAGCATAAAAATACGGGGTATTACATGATCATTCTAGGCTAATCATTCCATTCAAGGAGTGAAATGAAGCCCCATCAATGCAATTAAATAATTAATTATTCTTGTTTACTTTGTTTCATTTAGTTAATAATTTGATATTCCTACATGTGTTTATGCATCGAGAGATGGTAAACCATCCTGGAGAAAGGATTGAAATCTAATATTCTTTTGATTTTTGGATTCAAACTAGAGATAGGATGATCCATTAATTAGAAGTATATTATATTTTGTTATGCTCATACATTAATTTTTTGGGATTTAAAGTTAATTATATGAATTTGCTCTAACAAGTGATTTATATAACTTCTCTAAATCATCTCTTCACTTGAGTAGTAGGAATGAAAAATGAAGTAACTAAATCTATGTTAGTTTATTTTGGCAAATGACGAGAATCGATTGATGAAATAAATTAATAGTTGGGAACTTAGTAAACTAGAATAATCTAATACATTTAATTCATGAATTGGAGGTGAATTTTCATTCCTTGAATTTTTCTCACTCAATCTTCTCTCAAATTATATGTATCTCATTTTAGTTACCTAGTCTTGTTTTAGCATAATTTTTTTAGTATTGTTTTATATCTCTCACTTAGTGTAGCTACTTAATTTTCACCATCATAAATATTGTTTCAATATTTGAAAAACATAAAAAAATAGAAAAACCAAAAAGTCTAAAAAAAGTAATCAAGTGAATTATATTCATTATCTTCTCATTTTAGCAGGACCACACCTTAGATTAGGATTGATATCCTTACTTACTGCTACACTTGAGTTTGTTATATATTTGTAGGTAATTGAGGTTTTGATTGAAGAGCTTTTTCAAGCAACGACGAAAAATATACCGAAAAGTTTTTTCTATCAAGTTGATTCCTTACGTCATGTTTGTAGGGATGTGGTAACGGATATCGATAATTTATATTTTTTTGTCAACTTATTACTTTATACATGTTGACGTATGACATCATTTTGTGTATGGATTACTTAATACGGTATCACGCGCAAATTAACTGTAATGGGAAGGCAATCACATTTTATTCCTCAATAGGAGATGTTCTTAGATGATATGTCTAAGCTCAAGGGAAGATCTAGAACACACTTATACTATGCAAATGTGAGTTCATTCAAGGAGGTCACCGTATCGTTACATTCGATACCGATTTTCTAGGAGTTTATCGACACGTTTGCTGAGGTACCGAGATTACCACCATCACTAGAGATAGATTTTGTTATTAATTTAGAGTTAGGCCTTCTGAGGGCACCATACTAGATGGATCCGTTAGAAATGGGGGAGCTATAAGAGAATATTTAAAATCAATTGAGCCTGGGGTTTATACGGAGGATTACATCTTCGTGGGGAGCTCCAGTATTGTTTGTAAAGAAGAAGAATGGTTTGCTCTGATTGTGTGTGGACTATCGGGAGATGAATAAGGTCTCGATACGAAACAAATATATATTTCCATGTATTGATGATATGTTCGATCAATTGAAAGGTGCATCATTCTTTTTTAAAATTGATTAGTGATCGAGTATCATCAATTTCTCATTATGGAAGAAGACATCATGAAGACTACTTTTTTGACGCATTACAGATTGTAGGAGCTCTAGGTCATACCATTTGGTTTTTCTAACATGCCAGTGGTGTTTATGGACATGACGAGCAGATGTAGCAACCCGTATTTTTTATGATTTAAATAGTTATGTGATTAAATATTATTGTGGGAATAAATATGTAATTAATTATTGTTATTGTATTAATTAAATTAAAATGCGATAAATTAATTTGTTATTAATCCGGATTAAAATAATTATTAACTAGCGTGCCAAGGGCTAATACTTATTATTGAGAATTATTGAATACTACTGTGTGATATGTAATATGGAATTACGAAATATGATAAATTGCAGAGATTGAAATATACGGCAGTTTGGTAATTTAAATATGACACGCGTGTGAGTTGTGTCGGGACTAATTGAATGGAATATAAAGAGAAATTATTTTTATTAACTTGTACGGTCATTTCTAGTGCACCGTTGAGTCCGGGAGGGTCGAGATAGTCAAAATATTATACCCGGGTGTTTAGTTTGGATCCCGGGGCAATTTTGTATTTTTGGGTTTAATTAATGGACGAAAATTGGGAGTTATTTTATCAGCCAAGAAAATTCCTTTAGGGTTGTGAGACATAGAAAGGAAAGAACGGACATAAAGGGTGTGAGGGAGAACCAAATTCCAAGAGGGAAGGACAAATTATCGTCACCTTGTACAACCGTGACCACCAACGCGTAGATCGAGAAGAGAGGAACGCGTCTATACCAACATCACCAAAGGATTCAGACCTTCGATTTAAGGCAAGTGTTTATTACTTGCTTTCTTTTAGCAATAATCATACTCATGTTAGAGTAGGTGAAATTAATCACGATTTACATGTTCATTGGGTGAAAATTGGATATTTAAATTACGATTAAGGACTAGGTTAATTAGTGGCTAAAATTTTTGCATGTATATAGAGGTTTAATCAAGAAATTGAATTATATTTTGATGAAAAAATCTGGGTGGATGAGGTTCTTTAAATTGAAAATTTGGAAATTGGGGTTCATATGAATTAATTTGGGAATTTTATATAATTATGATAATTTATGACGAATTAATGATCCTAGGAATTTTAGGAATGATTTATAACCTGTTAGGTGTTGATGGGTATTGATGATGAAGCGTTGGGTGTTGAATCCTAGAGGTTTTTAGGTCCATAAATGGTGGAAAAATACAGAATTCTGGGAAAGAAGACGAGCAGTGACATCTCGCGCGAAGTCATTCAATCGAGATTGCATCTCGCGTGAAGTCGCTCGAGCGACACGTGGCATTCGTTCGAACGACATGCCTTCTGGTTCGAGCGACAGGGTGAGTCCAGTTTTGAGTTTACCGGTTTATTGGAGCGAGAGAAACTGCCAGATAGTAAATTTAAAAAGGACAGAATTTCTGGAAAGTATGTGCGAATTAATACTTTAATTATTCGGTATTGAGAATGTACCTTGGCGTTACGAGAGAAATAGTAATCTAAATATTTATACTCTACATAGTGTTGAGAGTAAAATACGTATGAGAAGTATATATATGTAGGTTGGAGAAATACTTATAAATTATAATAGGATGTGTGTATACCTATTATGTGATATTAATGCTAAGAGCACTAATGGGTGATAACCTGGGGGGTGCAAGAATCTTATAGTTAAGCACAACAATGAGTGATAACTCGGGGGTGTAGAAATTCTATTGTTAAGTGTACTAATAGGTGATAACCCGGGGGTACAAGAATAATTATTGTTAGGAGCACTAATGGGTGATAACCCGGAGGTGTTGGATTATTATTGATAGGTGAATTAATGGGGGATAACCTGGGGATGCAAGATTTTATTGATAGGTGCATTAATGGGTGTTAACCCGGGGATGCAGGATTCTTTTGATAGGCACACTAATGGGTGATAACCCGGGGGTGTTGGATTATTATTGATAGGTGCATTAATGGGTGCTAACCCGGGGATGCAGGATTTTCTTGATAGGTGCACTAATGGGTCTTAGCCCGGGGGTGCAGGATTAGTATATATATGTGTATAGGGTTGATGTGACTATATATATATATATATATATATGAACTTGTGAATATTTCTACTGTGTGAAATTAGTATAATTGGTAATAATAATAATCATTACATTGCACCACGTGGTCTTAACCTACGGGTGCGGGATTAGTGTATATATATAGGGATGATGAGACTATATATATATATGAGTGTACTTGGGTAACTTTATACTTTGTGAGACAAGTAGATAAAATGGAAATGAGAAATGAAATCATCTTAGTAGATAAAAGATTAACCATTCAAACGGTGAATAATGAAACTTAGTATGTGAGATAAACTACTTGAATAGTGTATTGTATGGGCGATAAGGGAATAGCACTAGTGAGCATAGTTAGTATTAGTATGGTTTCTGACAAGTTAGACTGGGTGGTATAACTAGGGGGAGATTAGATGTACGTTAGGCGTGCAGAATATATGAGAGGTGAAAAACTCATGTGAGAGTTCGATAACTTACATGCGTATAAGACTTGTTTTAAGAACGAGTTTTAAAGACTTGCTAAATCATTTTTAAACCTCGGGATCTGACCTATTTCTTGTATCTCTTCTCTATTTTGCTATATATATATATATCAGGTGCTCAGCCACAGGGGTACCAGATTTAGAGATTTGGGTTACTTGACGTGCTGCAGCTATGGTGGAAGCTGTAGGTCCTTACAGTAGACGTATCTCTCCTTTCCATTCAGTTTCCTCTAGACTTATTATCTAGGTCATGTGTCGCACACTTCTAGTCCTTCATCGGAGATATTGTATTCAGTTTATATTATGGTTTGGAGTTTTGAACTGGGAGGTTTTACCCAGTCTTATTTATTTCAGTATTTGATTCATGTTCAATATTTATCATATTGCTATGTATGGTGAATGGTTTATTTTTTAAGATTTAATGAAAATGGATTACTTGGTTTTACTAAATTGGAAATGTTTTGACACCTAGCTTAATCTTATATTAGGTGAATAACATGTTAAAAAGTTTTTCGACAGTGATGCTAAGAATGAACCCACCAAACATTCTGTTTTAAATTGGTACAGGACTGATCAACCTTTAGTTAATTGGGTGGGGTGTCACAGGTGGTATCAGAGCATCAGGTTCTAGTGTCCTTAGGATCTGTACGACGTATTACGTTTCAGCGTATTATTCTTTGACGTAGAGCCTTATGATAGGATTGTTGTGTTCCCTTACGTATGCGACTTATGTTCTCCTGTTATGAATTATAATGGATGTGACTCATTATATGAAATTATGTATGATTCAAACACCGAACATTTTAGGACGACCAACAAGGGATGTAAGAAGAACTGCGGGAGAAGAAGCTCAACAGAAGACATAGAGTAATCCGGAAAGAGTGATCGTGGCAAAAATCACCATGAGGAATACTTAAGTAAGAGATAGTAAAATTGTCACTCAGTAACTGTGGGTTCCCAGGACATAGTCATAGATAACGGTGGAGTTATTTCAGGACCACATAATATAGTCGATAAGGGGGGAATCATAAGGACTCTTTTGAAAACCCATCGGTCAAGATGCGGAGAAGAAAATGAGAAAGTGTAATAGACCAGCGGAAGTAGAAAATCCGAAGGCAATGGTGTAGAGTGGGGTGTGACGACACTCAGAATTAAATTTGGAGCTAAAAGCTATAGCTCTTAGGAGCATCATGTAGTGATTAGAGGCAATCACCATATATGAAGAAGTGTGTTTGAAATTTAAAGAGAAATTTGGGTACGATTTAACTCTGAGGTCTTCCATTCGATGTGGTAACAAAATGAGAGTGAAATTTTGATGTTTAGCACAATGGGTAAGATAGAAATCGATCGTTAGAGAAAGGTTAAATTGCATAATGAACTTCGTACCTCGTAGAGGGGCATAAATTATCCAAAAGGTTTATAGTTGATAAAGAACCCATGAGTAAAATACAAGAATAGATTGGAAATCCAGCTAGGATGACTAATGTTGATGTCGTCAAGGTTATATGGCGACTAGTTATTGTGTTCTTCTCAAAAGAAGTGAGCCAGAAAGGTTAGAGAATCTGGACGAAAAGCAAAACTGAACTTAATAGTGTTAGTGAAACCCCACATGAGAGTATACCCAATAGGGAACACGGTTAGATGATTTTAAGTTGATTAACTTCCTATAAAGTTATGATGAAGTCAATCAGGGCCATGGATGCTAACCATAGTTCCAAAAGGCAAGTGTAGCCAGCAAGTTAAGACTGCTCGATCCGAGAGAAGGACATTTCCAAAATGGTCAGTGGGACTAGTGACGGGTAAATGGTTCATGATGTTTTCCTTATGTGAAGGAAGTATAACTACAAGTATTGAAGGTGTCCACAATTGAGAAGTGAGACCGAAAAGATTAGAAATGGTAAACCGTGCCAGTTAGGCATAACAACTGGAGGAGTGAGACTTCCAGCGAAGGAATTTGGGGTCAAGAGAATTAGGCCCAGGAAATTTATAACCTGAGAGTGATGGGTTCAGGCTGGACCAGTAGAGTCCTCGTTAATAGTAGCATACAGTATCTCAGGGTCTACGGGGCCCGGGATGTAAATAGGAGTTCAGTAAAGCCATAATTGAGGCCTAGAGATTTTGGGCCAACATTTTAATAATGGACGTGAAACCCACATGATGGCGTAAATTGTCCATGATGTGAGGGGACAACTATAGGATGAAATCCTAGGATGTATGATGATTACAGATGTTCATGGGTCATGATGGCAGCCACGTGCTGAGACCCTGTGATTTGGCGAGACTGGTGAGGTTTTGCTTCTTCCTTGTGAGTAAGGGATAGATTCTAGTGACATGGGTGTGCCATAACTTTTATGTAAATTGCAAACCCTAAACTTTGCGTGCAAGTCGAGTTTAGTGGGAACGTTAATTTTAACAGTCTTGTTACAAACATATTTCTCGTTGTTAGCAGGGCATTTTGATGATTGCCTGTGAGTGAACCGGGTGGGTCCTAACAATATATTTTGTTGTTATAATTTACTACTTCATTGAGTCAACTTTAGTAGAGTTTATTATGGTAATGTGTAGTGATTAATTACCGTATGGTTAACTGATAGTAAAAAAATCTAATGATATGACTTCTGTGCCGGATACTCCGGGAGGAGAAATCTTTATTTTCTACAGTGCCAATTGAAATAGGGTTGGGCCCAGACATACGAATATATGAAAATTTTCATGGCATTATAGACCTCAACGAGTATGTTGTCTAGTTATATGTAATTCCAGTGGGCAGGAATTTATTTTACTAAGGAGACTCAGGTTGCATTGTGTTCTTCTTCAACCAGAAATAAGGCTCATTGTATATATATAGCGCTGAATACATGAGATAGTGAGAGAGCCATGATTCATGTTATGTTAGGGACATGAGAGTGGATGAGCAAACTCTTATGTCAACATACGGAGATTGTAGAGAGGTAAATAATATGGATTGAGGGCCTTACGGACCTTGACAATCGACTAGGTTAGATAGTAGTGTATCAGGGGGTTCCTTATTAGATTTCACTTTGTGAGACATCCCACGCATGAAACTAGCGAATGTCGGGAGTTGGAGAGAAGTTTGGTCGATAGTACATAAGTTTTGTATGTTGGTTATTGTACTTATAGGAGAATATAATTGAGAGTTGATAATTCTTTTATAACTTAAGGCTAATAGAGTCGCCTAGTCTTAGTATCATTCTGAATAGAGCAATAATACCATTGAAGGATTGATTAAGTTTTGACTAGTGCGTGGTTGAGTGCACCCCTACCACATCAGCATACCGAGTGTGCAAGAATTGAGGTAAGAAAATTTTATGTCATTTGTATAATGATACGCGAGGCATAGGGTGTATGGGCGCCCTAGGGGATTGAATAAAACGGTGTATTATGATTATCTTGTGAATTCGATAACATGTAGTCGGGTAAGCCAAAGATTACTCCGTAAGATTTGTTAGAGACTTACGTTTCAAAATAAATTGAGATTTTTTAGCGAGAAAAAAGACTTGTGTCACACGGTATGACAAAGTCACTCATATCACAATTATAAGTACATTTAAGAGAGTATAAAATGTATCAGGATACAAATAACAGTGGTAATGGGTTTAATGTAGAGTAATTTCCAAAGTTAGTCTTGCAGTGGGTCACCTGACTGTTAGAAAAAGGGCAAACAATTCGAAACCAGCAGGGGCTCCTTCCACTAGAGAATGGAAGAGTATCCCCAAGTATATTCTCATGTAGATGAGATGATGAGATTATAGGTACTAAAATGAAATTGAGTATGGCCTAATACCCACAGAGGGATGGGCAGGACAAACGGTCTAATCGGATGCGCGAGAGAAAATTTTATGTGGACCCTGAGATCTTAGAGGAGGACGGGAGTAGTACCTTCCACTAGTGGAGTTTGTGTCCAAATAACTCCTATAAGTTCACGTTTGGGCAGAGTGCCAGTAGAAGTATGTCACGGTAAACTTTGTTATTTTCCTACTTAATAGTTAAAAGTGGGAGACCAGTTATGAATACAAACATCGGAGAAGAATCGATATTATCGTATACATTGTGTGTGAAATATATATTGAACAGCCAATTTACTTATATGAACGACACGAGACGAAGTCATACGTATATGAAAAGAGGATAAATCTACTATGGTGCAAATAGTAGAAGGCTAGATAGTGAATATCTAAAATAAATTTTAAGTAGTGAAACTTAAGCGGAAAGTCTTGGGCAAGAGCCTATATGACAGGTAACGTGGAGTTTAAAAACAAACACATGTGAAGTGTTCATTACTAAGGGTAGTCGATAGCGTACTATATGGGTGGTACGGAGTAGCTTACTTGTGAGCGCAAGGATGCGATGCGTAATATTTTTACAGTGTTGTCTGTACCTAGTACTTTTTCCAAATTTCGAGACAAAATTCCGTTGTAAGAGGGGAAGTTTGTAACACCCCGTATTTTTTATGATTTAAATAATTATGTGATTAAATATTATTGTGGGAATAAATATGTAATTAATTATTGTTGTTGGATTAATTAAATTAAATTTCGAGAAATTAATTTGTTATTAATCCGGATTAAAATAATTATTAACTGGTGTGCCAAGGTTTAATACTTATGGTTGAGAATTATTGAATATTACTGTGTGATATGTAATATGGAATTATGAAATGTGATAAATTGCCAAGAGTGAAATATACAGCAGTCTGGTAATTTAAGTCTGACACGCGTGTGAGTCGTGTCGAGACTAATTGGATGGAATATAAAGAGAAATTATTTTTATTAACTCGTATGGTAATTTCGAGTGCACCATTGAGTCCGGGAGGGTAGAGATAGTCAAAATAGTATACCCGGGTGTTTAGTTTGGGTCCCGGGAAAATTTTAGACCTAACCGGCATCCCGAGAGGGCACTATGGTAAATTATATTTTTGGGTTTAATTAATGGACGAAAATTGGGAGTTATTTTATCAGCCAAGAAAAGTCCTTTAGGGTTGTGAGACACAGAAAGGAAAGAACGGCCATAGAGGGTGTGAGGGAGAACTAAATTCCAAGAGGGAAGGCCAAATTATCCTCACCTTGCACAACCGTGACCACCAACGCGTAGATCGAGAAGACGAGAAGAGAGGAACGCATCTATACCAACAACACCAAAGGATTCAGACCTTCGATTTAAGTCAAGTGTTTATTACTTGCTTTCTTTTAGCAATAATCATACTCATGTTAGAGTAGGTGAAATTAATCACGATTTACATGTTCATTGGGTGAAAATTGGAGATTTAAATTACGATTAAGGACTGGGTTAATTGGTGGCTAAAATTAATGCATGTATGTAGAGGTTTAATCACGAAATTGAATTATATTTTGATGAAAAAATCTGGGTGGATGAGGTTCTTTAAATTGAAAATTTGGAAATTGGGGTTAATATGATTAATTTGGGAATTTTATATAATTATGATAATTTATGACGAATTAATGATCCTAGGAAATTTAGGAATGATTTATAACCTGTTAGGTGTTGATGGGTATTGATGATGAGGCGTTGGGTGTTGAATCCTAGAGGTTTTTAGGTTCATAAATGGTGGAAAAATATAGAATTCTGGGAAAGAAGACGAGTAGTGACATCTCGCGCGATCTCGCGCGAAGTCATTCAACCGATATTGCATCTCGCGCGAAGTCGCTTGAGCAACACGTGGCAGTCGTTCGAATGACATGCCTTCTGGTTCGAGCGAAGGGGTGAATCTTTGGGAATTTTCTTAGAGACCAGTTTTGAGTTTACCGGTTTATTGGAGCGAGAGAAACTGCCAGATAGTAAATTCAAAAGGTACAGAATTTTTGGAAAGTATGTGTGAATTAATACTTTAATTATTCGATATCGAGAATGTACCTTGGGGTTACGAGAGAAATAGTAATCTAAATATTTATACTCTACATAGTGTTGAGAGTAAAATACGTATGGGAAGTATATATGTTGGTTGGAGAAATACCTACAAATTATGTTAGGATGTGTGTATACCTATTATGTGATATTAATGCTAAGAGCACTAATGGGTGATAACCTGGGGGTGCAAGAATCTTATAGTTAAGCGCACTAATGAGTGATAACTCGGGGGCGCATAAATTCTATTGTTAAGTGTACTAATTGGAGATAACCCGGGGGTACAGGGATAATTATTGTTAGGAGCACTAATGGGTGATAACCCGGGGGTGCTGGATTATTATCGATAGGTGCATTAATGGGTGCCAACCTGGGGATGCAAGATTTTATTGATAGGTGCATTAATGGGTGTTAACCCGGGGATGCAAGATTCTTTTGATAGGCTCACTAATGGGTGATAACCCGGGGGTGTTGGATTATTATTGATAGGTGCATTAATGGGTGCTAACCGAGGGATGCAGGATTTTCTTGATAGGTGCACTAATGGGTCTTAGCCCGGGGGTGCAGGATTAGTATATATATATATATATATGTGTATAGGGATTATGTGACTATATATATATATGAACTTGTGAATATTTCCACTGTGTGAAATTAGTAGACTTGGTAATAATAATAATCCTTACATTGCACCAAGTGGTCTTAACCTAAGGGTACAGGATTAGTGTATATATATAGGGATGATGAGACTATATATATGTATGAGTGTACTTGGGTAACTTTCTACTTTGTGAGACTAGTAGATAAAATGGAATTGAGAAATGAAATAATCTTAGTAGATAAAAGATTAACCATTCAAACGGTGAATAATGAAACATAGTATGTGAGATAGACTACTTGAATAACGTATTCTATGGGCGATACGGGAATACTACTAGTGAGAATAATTAGTATTAGTATGGTTTCTGACTAGTTAGACCGGGTGGTATAACTAGGGGAGATTAGATGTACGTTAGGCGTGCAGAATAGATGAGAGGTGAGAAACTCGTGTGAGAGTTCGATAACTAACATGCGTATAAGACTTGTTTTAAGAACCATTTTTAAATACTTTCTAAATCTTTTTTAAACGTGTATATATATATATATATATATATATATATATATATATATATATATATTAGGTGCTCAGCCACAGGAGTACCAGATTTAGAGATTTGGGTTACTTGACGTCCTGAAGCTATTGTGGAAGCTGTAGGTCCTTGATGTAGACACATCTATCCTTTCCATTCAGTTTCATCTAGACTTCTTATCCAGGGAGTTTGTCTACCACTTCTAGTCCTTCATCAAAGATATTGTATTCAGTTTATATTGTGGTTTGGTGTTTTGAACTGGGAGGTTTTACCTAGTCTTATTTATTTCAGTATTTGATTCATGTTCAGTATTTATCATATTCCTATGTGTGGTGAATGGTTTATATTTTAAGATTTAATGAAAATGGATTACTTGGTTTTACTAAATTGGAAATGTTTTGACACCTAGCTTAATTTTATATTAGGTGAATAAAATGTTAAAAAGTTTTTTGACAGTGATGCTAAGAATGAACACATCGAACATTCTATTTTAAATTGGTACAGGGCTGATCAACCTTTATTTAATTGGGCGGGGTGTCACAACAGGGTATTATTCCCATTCTTTAATCAATTTTCCATAGTTTTCATTGATGACATTTTGATGTATTCACAGTAGGACGGGAGCATGCATAACATTTAAGGTTGGTTTTATAGACATGGTTATAACATAAGTTGTACACTAAGTTCCCTTAAGTTTGGAATTTGGATATGAAAGGTATAGTTCTTGAGCTAATTTGTATCTGAGGTAGGGATTTTGGTGGATCTTAGCAAAGTAATTGCAATTATGGATTGGGGACATCCCACAATGCCTATGGAGCATAGGATTTTATTGGTATTGGTTGGGTACTACCGGAGTCTTTTTTAGGCGTTCTCAAAGACTATTGGACCACTGACTCACCTCACTCGTAAGGGGGTACCATATATTTTGAGTGCAAATTGTTAGAGAGTCTTTGAAGATCTCTAAGGGAGACTCACTACTGTGCCAGTTCTTGCTCTACGCAGAGCGGACTCAAGTACATGGTTCATATAGATGCAATTATTTTAGGGACTAAAGGTATTATTTATGCAGAGGAGAGACCTATAGATTATGTTTCTAGTAAGCTTAAGCTTCATGAGGTCAATTACCCCATGCATGATTTGGAGTTGGCAGAGGTAGTCTTTTCCCTTCGTATCTGGAGACACTATTTGTTAGATGAGAGGTTTAAGATGTTTTTTTATTACAAGAGTCTTCAGTATTTATTCACTCAGTGGGAGTTGAACATCAGATAGAGGAGATAGTTAGAGCTTATTAAGGACTATCATTTCCCGATCTAGTACCATTGGGTGAAATGTGAATGTGATAGCAGATGCTTTGAGCCGAAGATCAAAAGTGACTATAGCCTATTTACGGGCATAATATGGTGATGATTTACCTTATTTGTGGATAAAGAAGTGGGAATCTCTGCATTCGATGGACTTATCAGAGGCTTTTTTTGCAATTGTGGCTCTTACACATACTATCGTGTTGCGGGCTATTCAAGCCCACACTTTGAACTCCTACTGTTAGGAAAAGGTGAGAAAGATTTTATCGTTATGAATTCCATTATATTCAATTGGCTTCGATGGAGGATTAAGGTATTAGGGAAATTTATTGGTGCCATAGGACCTTGAGTTGAGGCGGGTAGTTTTAAATGAGGCTCATGGTTCACTGTACATGGTGCATCCTGAAGGGGACAGGATGCACCAGGACATGTGGAGATCATATTATTGGACCATAATGAAGAAGGATATTATTGACTATGTGTATGGATATTCCATATGTCATCTCATAAATGTGGAGCATCAGAAATCGGTCAGAGAGAGGAAGTGGGAGAGAATATTTATGGATTTAATTATGGGATTGTCAAGGTACAAGAGGGGTCGTGATTCTTTTTGGATCATCATTGATAGATTAAGTAAGGTGGCTCATTTCATTCTACTATAGACAGACTACATTGCATAGTAGTATGTTGAACTTTTTATTATTGAGATAGTGTGACTTCAGGGGATACCGCTTGGCATTGTCTTTGATGGGGATAGTACATTCGTATATTGGTTTTGGAGGGGTTTTGGGGATGATATGGAAATGCAACTGAACTTGAGCGTGGAATTTCACCCTTAGTAAGATGGTCAGATTGAGTGGGTGAATCAGATTTTAGAGGATATGATTTGAGCTTGTGCGTTGGATCTCAATAGGAGTTAGGATCATCACTTGTCACTCATGGAGTTTGTGTACAACAATATTCATCAGCATATTATTAGCATGGCACCATACGAGTCATTGCATGGGTGACCATGTTGTTAGCTGAGCTATTAGTTGGAGTTGGGGAACATAGGATGTTTGGTCCAAACATTATTCGGTACATCTTAGAGAAGGTGGTACTAAACCAAGCATGGATGAATATAGCACAAGTTAGGAAAAAGATTTAGGCAAATAAGAGGAAGCGTAAGTTAGAATTTCAGGTGGGGGATCATGTCCTATTGAAGGTGTTATTGATGAAGGGAGTTATCGAATTTGTATCCAATGGGAAGTTGATTACCTAATATATAACTCCCTTAATGATACTAGACATCGTAGGATCGGTGGCATAATGTTTGTCCTTACCCGATCATCTTTAGCGAGTACATGATGTCTTCCAGGCATCAATGAGAAGAAGTGTTTGGGGGATGAGAACGCCTATCAACACATCGATATCCATGGGGTTGAGTTGTAACCATATGCAAGCTATGAGAAATGTCCACATCATATTCTTAACCGAAGAAAGTTGACTCTGCAACTGAAGGTCATACCATTAATTCAAGTCTAGTGGGGACACCATAACGGGAATGAGTCCAAATAGGAGAGAGATGAGGACATGTGTGCGAGGTGCCTAAAGATCTTTGAGTCATGTATATAATTCCAATTTCGAGGACGAAATTCCTTATTTGAAGGGGGAATGTAATACTACAGCATATTCTTGACCTCAAATGAATGTAATACCCCGAATCTAAACCTAAAAATTAATTTGAGACTTGTGAGGTAACCCTAGAGGCTAAGGAAGCTAAGATGAATTAGAGGCAAGAAGAACTAGGGAAGCTAGGAAGAGTGGAAACTTAATTTTTAATTAAATTCTCTAAGGCAAGTTTACCTAGTGTAGGAATTTGAACATCTTTGTGTTAGAGTAATAGTTTCTCATTTAAATCTTAACTAATTTATATGATAATCTTAATTTTTAATCAAATCCCTAATTTTCCTAATTTAATTAAGGGCTAAAATCATGTTAAACTTTATATTGATGAAATTAGTTGATTTTAGCAATGAATTTCATAAATTTAAATTGGATTATAATTATAATTCTTAGAAACAAGTTCATATCCTTATAAAAGTCATGTTTAATTCAAAAATTTCAGTAAATTTGAGATTGAATTGTAAGATGTTGAATTCTAGGGTTCTTAAGTATTAAATTTGAAATTTATACTTTAACATTGAGTAAAGCATCTAAGACTTGTAGGGATAGCTTAGAAGTTGATCTAATAATGTTCGTAGGCCATATTTGGATGTTATTGAGTCAATAGAGCCTTGCAACAAGCTGTTAATGCCGGTTTTGAGGTCTAGGCTCAAAACAGGAGAGGTAAGGTTAAAGAAAGACACATTTCTAGGATTTTTATTTTTGAACCGTGCATATCGTAGGGATTTATGCCATGTGGATGGATCAATTTAGATTTTGGGATTGTTTAGTTTCTAAGGGACCCTTAGGGAATTCCTATGATATGATGGTTAGGATTTCTATAATGTTAATTAAGGAAACTAAAACCACATTTGAATGGATAATGGATTCCAAATTAATTAAAGTTAACTAATATGAGAATATGATTAATGTTTAGTAATTTATGAGTATATTGGGTTACTAGTTTATGTGCAATAATTCCATGTGTGAGTGCTCATGGGGGACGGACTAAGAGAGATTTTAATGGGCGCTCATGATGTGATAACATTGGCACCCTAGTGATAGAGATGGGATTTACCTTGGTCCTTTTACCTCGATCCTATGATTGACGTACACGTATTGTAAGGACACAAATTTCCAATTAATTCCTTTGTAGTTTTGGCTCAATTTCGAACAAAAACGTGTGTCATAGGATGGAGTTATTTACCATCCTTCAAGCCTATGACATACTTGAGTTGAAGACGTAGCGGCTAAGATAGTAAAGCTTCATCAAATGCCATGGATATTGTGCCTCGTTTCTACATCATCAACATGGTTCCATTGTTGTAAGGTATGAATGCATTTTAATATATATATATATATATATATATATATATATATATATATATATATATATATATATATATATAGGGGCTTGGAACAATATTTATATGGGTGTACTTTGTTTTTAAACTGTTATTTTTTTCAGAAAGTTTCATTAAAACTTTAAAACAAAGTTTCTGGGCTAAAATTAAATTTTTATAGTTTCTGGAAGTTCGTTCGATATTGTCGTTTGAATGAGTTTTTCGTTCGAACGAGAATGTCCTTCGAACAAGGTTTTGCCAATGAGTTCCCTATTTGGCCACTGGAACATCGTTCGAACGAAAAGTCTGTTCAAACGAGAATTCCAACGAGTTTTCTAACGACTTCATATTTTATACACTGGAACGTCGTTAGAAGGGTCGTTTGAACGAGACTTTGTTCGAATGAAAATCTCGTTCGAACGAGATATGGCTAGAACAGTTTATTTGGCAGTTTTTCCCACTTTTCCCACTTCTTTTCCCATTAACTTTTGACAGACTTATCAAGTGCAGGAACCAACTATTTTGAGTTAACTTTTTCACTATCCTCCATATCCTAGAGAGAGTTTTTGAGAGTTCAATCTTCCAAGAAAAATTTCATGTTTATGAGTGTCTATTTTTCAAGAAAAATTATTAAACACTCTGGTTTTCACCCATATTGTTTATTCCAAGTTTCAATATATATACATCTTGCTTGGAGTGTTTGGCACCGAGTTTTTTCTACCACATTGAATAGATTGTTTGGGTTTACTTCTAAATCCCTCAAAGAAGAAGAGTTTGTTTTGCTGCGGTACTCTCACATGGTGAAAGGCACCATGTGTGGTTGACGGTGCTCTTAAAGTCTCATTGGTGAAGACCAAGGTTCCAGTGGTGCTCTGGGGTTATCGACTAGGCGGAGGTGTTTACAAGAAGACGCATCAAGGCTTAAAAGGGGTCGAGTCGAGGAAGTAAGTCATCTGTCTTGTAATTGTAAAACCATACTTATTGGACTTAAGGTTAGGGTCGTCTAAGGTATTTTCCCGTTGTGGGTTTTTCCTCATACATCGCGGCGTAGTGATTCATTGTTTATTTTATCTTTTGCAAAACTCACCTAGAACGCATGCTTAGGTAAAAAGACAAAATTTGGTTTAAATCACTACTTGTTTAATTTGGTTCTAACATGAATTTGGGTAAATGTTTATTTCATTCAAGTCATTAATTTTATTGGTTAAAATTGGTTTGGCCTAATTTGGTAATATTGAAAATATGACTTAGGCAAATTCCTAGGACTTGGGTTGAGTAAATTAGTTTAAGTGAAATTCATTTGTTAATTAATTTATTTTCACTTGGTTTAATTATAATTTGAAAGAAATTAAAATTTGGTGCTTGTTTAATTTTAATTTGAAAGAAATTAAAATTAGTTAATTTGTTTAATTGAACCGTCTCCGCTTCCGCATCTAAAAAGGAAATTGAAAATTAATTTTTGTAGTAAAGCATTTAAAATTGGGGGCCTCGTGTTCCAACAAGTGGTATCAGAGACAAAATGATAAATTATTTCGTTAAGATCCTTTAAATATTTTTGGCTAAAATGGAATTTTCCCCATTTTCTAAATTTCCTATTTTCGATGGTTCTAACTACGCGTATTGGAAAGCGCGAATGGAATCGACACTATAATCTATCGATGAGAGAGTTTGGTTATCTGTCGTTAATGGGTGGTCCCCACCTACACATTTAGTAGATAATGAGCGTGTTCCCAAACCCGCTGATAGATTGATTAGGCATAAATTCTTCCTAATTTATCCCTTAATTTGGGTACTTTTAGCACCTCGAACAACGTAATCGATTTAACTATATCTGATAATCTTGTTACTGACTAATCCTAACGAGTAAACCGAGTTTCTGGTATTTCTTAGTGATTTTACAGGTATTTGATGTTAAGGAACGTAAGAAGGAAATCGAAAGAATCAAGAAAGACAAGAAGGAAAGTCAAAAGGGCAAAAGCATAATTTCCACCTGGAATTCGGATGAGGTACCTAAAGAGAAGTTGAAGATATCACATTCATGAGCACGTAGGAAGAAACGACACATCAATCCGAGGCCCGGAACAAAAGATATGAGCAGTCAAAGTTGGGAGAAAAAAGTCAAGACCCGGACCGATCCGCTCCTATCCCGGATCGGTCCGCTGTGCCACACTCCAGAAGACCCCGGATCGAAAGCAAACCGAAGAAGGTGAAAAATAAAAGAACCGGTCCGCCCCCAGATCGGTCCACCTAGAAAATAAAAGAACCGATCTTCTTGGGAGTCAGACCGGTCCCCTAAGGCCCGGACCGGTTCGGCTATCGAGATTTCCAAATCTTATCTGTTCCTAAAGAGACTCCTAGTGTAGCTGAAACTCTTGAATTATTGTAGGGTATAAAAACCCCTCTTATTTTTATTATTTACACTGAGAATTTTAGTTAATTTTCCATTCTTTTTCAGAAACCCTAGTTGTGATACAGTTTATTTCTTTAATTCCAAGATTGAAGCTTTGTTCAGATTTTAGTGATTACCAGTAATTCCAGTTAATACTTTGAGTGCTTTGGTAACATTAGTAAGTAATTGCATCTGTTTAATTCCTTTTTACATTAATTCACAAGTTTTCCTTAGATTAATCATGATTTTCTGCACATCAAACATTGTTTTCATTACTTTCAACCTATTAGGCTAGATTTTCTAAGGCCGGGATATATGAACCCAGCCTGATGTGTTAATTGCAAGTATATAACATTAATCCTCTGAATTTAGTGATTGATTACGACCGTATCGTGTAGGAACACAACAATTGTAGATCTTTATATCTCGTTTGCCTCTGAGTAACCGGGGTGATTTAGAATACAATTCGAGTGTTACTATCGTGATACCGATTTACTCATCCTCAGATTAAGTATGACGTGGGCTTGAACCTCGTATACGTAATGCTTGGGAGTACTAAATTCTGGGTTAAATTAATCAGTTAAATTTACGATTAGTATTATAACTGCAATACACTAGGGTTGGGGGATTGTATTCCCGTCCTGTTTTTCTCATCACTTAGGTCAAAAGTTTCAAATCATCTTTCAATCATATTTAAGGTAGTTTAGTGTAATTGCATCTTATCATAATTTCATAATTGCATTTAGTTATAATCATTCCCAAAACCAAATCATTTGCTTTTTTTCTTCTTAGAGTCAAGGTTAGGATTCCTCCATCTTTTCCCGTCGTCACAACTCTGTTGTTCTTTTTCCCTTAGGATCGATACCCGACTTATCAAATTATTACTTGAGCGACAGGCTTGCACTTGAGCCTAGAGAGTACGCACTTCTGAGACACATTCTGAGGCGCGTCATAGATGGAGTGAGAATGAATTTAAACTTTCTAATTTTAATTCCTGAGGTTTAAATGCCTTGTTTAGAGCGGTCACACCGGATAAATTCCAACGCATTATGATGTGTGAAACCGCTAAAGAAGCTTGGGATATTTTACAACTCAATCATGAAGGTACTAGTGTCGTTAAAGCTTCAAAACTCCAAAACCTCGCCACTGAATTTGAAACCATCAAAATGAATGAAAAAGAAACCTTTGATGAATTTTATGCTAGACTTTCTGATATTGTTAATTTGGGAGAGAAATTACTCGACAAACGAGTAGTAAAGAAAATTTTAAGGTCCCTACCCAATAGATTTATTCTAAAAGTGACCGTTTTAAATTCTTTACCAACTTTAACCTTTACGAAATTAGAAGAGCTCGTAGGTGATTTACAAACCTATGAACTGGATATGTTTCCCTCTAAAACTGAAAATAAAATAGAAAAGGGTGTTGTTTTAAAAGCCCGAATATGATTTTAAGAAATTTAAAATTTCTAAGCATGACAAAGCCGAGAAGATCCCTAAAACTATTAATAAAAATTTAAATAGGGACGAGTTAAAAAGGTGTTTTGTCTGTGAAGGGTATGTCCATAGGGCTTTTGAGTGCCCCACTAAACTAAGGAGAGAGGGTAAGAAACCTATTTCATATAACGTAACCCTTAGTGATAGTGATATGGAAGAGGCACCCGATTCCCCCACTAAGCCCAACTTTGTGGCTTTTATGTCTAGTCATGTGAGCACCGATAATGAATCTTCCCATGAAGATATTCAAACACATGACACTTTCATGGTCAAAGTTTATGATTTCCTTATTTTTTATGGTAGTGAGAGTGAAAAAGAAAGAGAGAGTGAAAATGAAGAAGAGGTTAATGTGAGTGAACTTCAAAATGATTTTCAAGAATTATATGATAAATTTATTAAATTAAAAAGATCTAATTTGAAGTTAGAAGCGAGTTTAAGAGAGTGTGTCAAGGTCGTTGATGATAGTGTGTCGGTTGAAGACCTTAGGACACGTGATAGAGATCTTCGTGAGAAGATTGAATATTTAGAAGGCGAGAGAGATAACCTTAAGGGTTTAATGGAATCCTTGAAAAAGGAGCTTCTCGTATTTGAAGAGCGCAATATTTTATTAGAGTCTAACATTTTAGAATTACAAAATAAATTAAAAGACACTAGTAAAGTCAAATTTGATTTGGAGTGTAGGTTCGAAAAACTAGATAAAATATTAGGTACGGTCCAAATAAAAAATGACACTTGTGGTTTAGGCTTTAATACTTGTAATGACTCTACTCATAAAGCCAAAACCCAGGTTTTAGGAGAATCACCTAGGAAAGCCTTTAGAGATCAATCCTTAGGTACAAATTTTCGACGTGTTTTTACTTGTGCCCATTGTGGTCGAAAAGGTCATCTTAGGAAAAAAAATTTCGATCTTAAACGAGGTCCTAGAAAATACCAACGTAAGGCAACCAAGGTTGCCAAGATTCCTACACCCCGAGATCATCATTCGTGATTGGTTTGGGTTAGGAGATCTGACTTGGTAGCTTTACAAGATAGGGTTTTTGATTCTCATTTACTTTCACATGCTTCCTCCATTGCAAAATCTAAAGGTTGAATATGTTAGTTTTATTTGCATACTTTAGATTTTGAACTACATGCTATATTATCATTCTAAATGTATGCTTGTTTCGTCATTTTCTAGTTTATCCTCCATGCTTAATCACATGCTAGAAGAATGATTTTTGTTTATCTTTTGTATTATATTTCCTTCATTTTGTTTACATTAAATGAAAAATACAAAAAGATTTTTGTTTATCATTTGTGTTTTATTTGGTTAATAATTTAGGCTTAATGAAAAGTACAAATGATTTTTTGTGTATCATTTGAGTAAATATTTTTTGTTGTTTGGTTTAAAAATTACAAAAACTCAAAAAGATTTTTTTGGGTGTGTATTTTAGTTGGACACACTTTATGTGGCATACACTTGTGTTAGAGTCCCATCTTTTTCACCCCCATGTGGCTAGAACTTTTAGTTTAGATTGTCAATCCTTATTATGTTCTTTACCATGATTACATGGAGTAGTTGGATTTTGTGTTGATTTAAATGGATTCTATTTTTATATGCCCCTATTCACACATGCACAAGCTCTTTGGAAATTTAATCGTCACATGTTATATTTGAGCTTTGTGAGGTGTTCTCCTACCAATCTTGTCATCTACGTACTTGTGACCTAGGAGGACTAGTGCATGTCAAAATCCGTTGCACGTGAGATTTGTGAGAAATAAAAATATTATATATAAATGTGCACGGGGAAGGGCTCCGAAAGGAATTATTATCCTTTGTGAATAGTAAGCCACCATTTGTTTGGACCTAAAAGAAATACGTTGTCCAAAGGCCTAAAAATAGAATTATGGCACTAAAAAGAAAAATAATTGTCAAGGCCTATTTTTGTTTGATATATTCATTCAAATATATATTCTTATTGAGGGAGATTGGATGGTATATTAACGGTTTGCACAATGTCCGTTTATCCTAGTTGCACTTTCAATGTCATGACTCTATTGGTTTGTAGAATCATCAAAAATCTAGCCTTGTATGCATTGTGCATGTTTGTTCATTGAGTTCAATTTATATTGTCACATGAGGTTACATTCAAATGTGATGAAGTTTGCAATCAATTGAGAACTCCGTGAACATGTTTTAAGTGATTGGGTATAAATTTAATTGTCACTAGTTCACACCCCGACACTTTCGTTTCCATGTGACATATTTTTTCCATACGAATGTGAAAAGCTTATTTTATTTTGTGTCATGTGTGGTATTTGTACCTAGTATATGTGCATGTGCGTTAATGATTTTTTCTATCATATACGAGGTATTCTAATTTTTGTCTTTGCCTTGCTTTCTAGTCCATCTATGCTTTAATTCATAATTGGTATCTATCTTGTTGCATTCTTTGTTGATATCACATGCTTAATACTTTATGTATAATATTGGTATCATTTTCTTTCATCTTAGTTGGTATCCGTTATTATCTGTTGGATTTGTCATGATTTTGTTGCCCATGTGCTTTATTGTTCTCATCACTTTATGCGCTATTGAATCTTTAGCTTGTTATCCCATTCTTTTCATCCCTTGTTTAGTTTAGGGGGCGTATATGCCTTAATTGGGGGAGATAAGTTCATTTTTGATTCTTTAGCCTTTGTCTATTCTTGAACAAAAAGGGGGAGAATGATAGGGGGAGAAATGGTATATAATCCTATTGTAATCCTATCATAGTTTGGGGGATTTAACTTAGGGGTGTCGCTATCTTCTTAGGTTGATCATAGTTGATAAAGGGGATAATTAATCTAGGGGTAGTATTTATCTTAATTGCATTTAATATTCTTGATACTCCCTATGCTTTTGATAGTTTGCTTAGGTGTGCAGGAATTCTTCTAAATGGCATCGTTCATCATTGGGTAAAGATATTGATCCTTGGGTTGTTTGAGTCAAGCTATTGTATTTTTATTTTGGGTGGGACATTGTTTTTTTTCTAGTAGAGCTTGACGGCCCTTTAGTACTTTTGTTGGTTTTTGTCCCGAAATAGCCAAAGGGAGAGATTTGTAAGGACACAAATTTCTAATTGAGTCCCTTGAAGTTTTGGCTCAATTCCGGACAAAAAACATTTGAGTCATAGGATAGAGTTATTGACCATCCTTCAAGCCTATGACATACTTGAGTTGAAGACGTAGAGGCTAAGATAGTAAAGCTTCATCAAATTTCGTGTGTATTGTGCCTCGTTTCTACATCATCAACATGGTTCCATTTCTCCTAAGGTATGAATGCATTTTAATATATATATAGGGGCTTGGAACAATATTTATATGGGTGTACTTTGTTTTTAAACTATTTTTTTCCAGAAAGTTTCATTAAAACTTTAAAATAATGTTTCTGGGCTAAAACCAAAATTTTATACTTTTTGGAAGTTCGTTCGAACGAGAATGTCGTTCGAATGAGGTTTTGCCAACGAGTTTCCTATTTGGCCACTAGAACATCGTTCGAATTTTCGTTCGAACGAAAAGTCTGTTCGAACTAGAATTCCAATGAGTTTTCTAACGACTTCATATTTTATACACTGGAACGTCGTTAGAAGGGTCGTTCGAACGAGACTTCGTTCAAATGAGATTTGGCGGGAACAGTTTATTTGGCAGTTTTAAGCAGTTTTTCCCACTTTTCCCACTTCTTTCACCACTAATTTTTGACAGACTTATCAAGTGCGGGAACCAACTATTTCGAGTTGACTTTTTCACTATACTCCATCTCCTAGAGGGAATTTTTGAGAGTTCAATCTTACAAGAAAATTTTCATGTTTATGAGTGTCTATTTTTTAAGAAAAATTTATTAAACACTGTTGTTTTCATCCATATTATTTATTCCAAGTTTCAATATATATACATCTTGCTTGGAGTGTTTGGCACTGGGTTTTCTCTACCGCATTGAAGAGATTATTTTGGTTTAATTCTAAATCCCTCAAAGAAGAAGAGTTTGTTTTGCTGCGGCATTCTCACATGGTGAAAGGCACCATGTGTGGTTGACGGTGTTCCTAAAGTCTCATTGGTGAAGACCAAGGTTCCGGTGGAGTTCTGGGGTTATCGACTAGGCAAGGGTGTTTACAAGAAGACGCATCAAGGCTTGAAAGGGGTCGAGTCGAGTAAGTAAGGCATCTGTCTTGTAATTGTAAAACCATACTTAGTGGACTTAAGGCTAGGGCCATCCGAGGTTTTTTCCCGTTGTGGGGTTTTCCTCGTACATCGCAGTGTAGTGATTCATTTTTTATTTTATCTTTTGCAAAACTCACCTAGAACGCACGTTTAGGTAAAAAGATAAAATTTGGTATAAATCACTACTTGTTTAATTTGGTGCTAACATTAATTTGGGTAAATGTTTATTTGATTCAAGTCATTAATTTTATTTGTTAAAATGGGTTTAGCCTAATTTGGTAATATTGAAAATGACTTAGGCAAATTCCTAGGACTTGGGTTGAGCAAATTGGTTTAAGTAAAATTCATTTGGTAATTAATTTATTTTCACTTGGTTTAATTTTAATTTTAAAGAAATTAAAATTTGGTGTTTGTTTAATTTTAATTTAAAAGAAATTAAAATTAGTTAATTTGTTTAATTGAACCATCTTCGCTTCCACATCTAAAAAGGAAATTGAAAATTACTTTTTGTAGTAAATCATTTAAAATGGGGGCCTCGTGTTCCAACACGTATCTCGAGGGGGAAAAATGGGGAACTTCTAAAGTTTAACCTTGGGTATGGAGGTCATACGTTATGATGGGAATGAGTAGTGATTATCCCTTGGTAAGTCTTTAAGGTTATAGGTTAGGAATGACCTATAACTATACTTAGTACGCATGAGTGATCCCTGAAGGCAAGAGGGATATGTTTTCATATTTATGTGTAGACTCAAGTGTATCCCATTTACTTATACATGTTGGTGAATATACTTATGTGTGATATGCCAATATGAGACCTCGTATCGGCTCAAGCCAGGCTCGGCCATGGCCGACTTCATAAAACATTCTCTCTTGAGCCATCTTGTAATAACCATCTTGTCATGTATCGTCCAGTACATCTCGTTTTAGCCTTAGGCCGAGACCACATGCCACGTTGGCATGCCTAACGTCTTATCTCTCTTCCTCAAGGAGTCGAGACACTAAAAGCTTGTTCATACTTTCGTCTCGACCCAACGCAATCCATATGAGACTACACTTGGAATTTATCAACATGTAATCCAACAGTATATCAGTTGTCTCATAATTGGCCAGGCCGAAACCTCAACCCATCCGGAGATGTTTGATATCTCTAAGGCGCATGGAATGGAGAACTTATGGCAGAGTGCATGTGGGCTGCGAGCCTCACGTGGACAAAACTATTACAACAGCATCATCCCCAAATGTGAAGAATATCTCTTAATCATTATTTACATACACAAAGGACATATGGCAACATATCATTGGACACTTGATATTGTGCGTGCCTCATGCATGCTTAGGCTTCGTATGACACCACCCCATCCATATAAATACTTATCTTCTACATTATTGTAAGGGGTCACAAATTCAGAATCCTACTGAAACTCTGTTAAAACCATTTCTTAGAGATAGAAAGCTTGAGTATTTGTATACTAAGGTCATTAGAGCCTATATTTAGTGGATTTCACTCACCCTCACACAGTGGACGTAGGCCCTTTAAAGGATGAACCACTTACATTTGGTATTATCTTCCTCTTTTCCTCATGTCTTTCTATTTTTACATACATCTATCATACTTCATTATTGCACTGGTTTGAGCTCACTTAACACATTGATTTGGTGATACCATTTCCGGTATCATCAATTTGGCGCCATATGTGGGAACGAAGTATAGCTTCTTCCTCATCTTCGTTTAGCTTGAACTCACTGGGTTCTCTGGTGGTTATCCAGCTCCGCTCAGGTGGACCTGTATCACCATTGAAATAGCTCATGTTGAACCTCTTAAGATCTTATTCTGATTTTCTTCTCTTCCAGTTCACCGGAGATATGGCCTCCAATTTGCCTCTAGGCATTGGCCTATGTTCCAGTCAGGCCCCACCTCAGTCTGAAATGTCTGAGGTGGCAGTGGCGTTGCGCTCCTTAGTGGATAGCCAATGGAAAATTTAAGTGACTTTTACTGTATTCAGCTAGAACATGGTGGTTAGACCTATCCCATACCGAAGATGATATGATAACTCTGGTCGCCAGGGAAGGTGTTCCAGATCCAGTGTCCAGGGGACCACCCCAGGACCCATATAATAATCTTTAACCTCAGTAAAGGTGTCTAGGCATGGATGACCCTAGGCATTTATGCTTGGGGAGGTCGGGTCAGAAATGCCCTGATGATGAGGAAGAACAGTATGATGATGAGAACGATAGAGAATTTTGGGAGCCTTATCAAATTTTAGGAGACACTATGCGACCAATTCAGTGCAACCGAGGATGTAGTGGCAGGCCAAGTTGAGAGAGGAGTCCAAGGGAATCAATTTTGGAAAGATTGAGTAGAGCGTTGGCCTTTGATAAGCTATGCCCAATAGTAGTTGACTTGAGGAATCGCCTTTCCAGATCGCGAAGCATCACTGGTCCCAGGAGAAATGATAGATGTGGTGACCATAGGCCTCCACGAGGCCGAGATGAGGAACAACGCGAGCTGAATATCGACAAAGGACTGCATCTAGAGAAAATTATGTTCATCCAATCAATAGAGAGGGGGCTGGAGACAACATTTCTTAGGTCGAGGTCGTAGTTGAGGTTAAGAGGCCTTAGAATGATTCTATACAGTAAGTGGATGACAATATAGGGTATATACTGAAGAGATGATACCCCTTACAAAGGGGTTACAATGAAGGCCCCCTTTTGTGCAAAAGATTGTGAGTTATCCAACCCCGAATAAATTCAAGCCGCTGGTGGTTACACCTAAATATGATGGGAGCACTTATCCCATCCATTATATGGAGATGTATTAATTCACCACTCATATCTACTCAATCTCGGACGAGATGAGGTGATGGGCCTTCTTCGACACACTAATCGGTGATCCTCATGTGTGGCTCACCTCTCTAACTAAAACTTCAATAGATAATTTCAAGAAGTTAGTGAGAGGTTAATACATAATTTTTGCTTCGGAGTGAGGACCCAAAAGAAGATGACACACATATTGTACGTTAAGTAGGGAAAGAATGAAAGTCTGATGGAGTACATAGCTCACTTCAACAGGGAAAAATTAGAGGTTAAAGATAACTAAGAGAGTATTTCTATGACAACCCTAATGGGAGGGATACAGAAAGGAAAGCTCCTTTGGAAGCTTGCCAAAGATCCTCCAAAGTCCGTGGTCGAACTCCTGGCTATAATCGGGAAGTTTATGAATGCGGAGGAGGCAATGGCTGCCAAGGGTGAAGATGAGAAGGGGACAATCAGTGGAAGTAAGTTCTAGAAAAAGAATAAAGATGGTAAGAAGAGGTAGATGGACGATAAGTTTGCTGACTATACCCCTGTGATAGTTAGTTGTGAGCACATCCTAAATAAGATAAATAATGACCTATTTCTGAGATGGACTGAGAAGTTAATATCTCCTCCTAACAAGAGGAATGGGAACCTATGGTGTGAATTTCACCAATATCATGGCCATACGATCGACGGGTGTTTCACTCTCAAGGATGCGATTGAGAAAATGCTGAAAGCTGGCAAGTTAAGAAAGTATGTGGATAAGAACAGTTCAAAGGGTGGCTGAGACGACACTTGAAAAAGGAGGAATGATAATTGTATGCCTGATGCTCCAACAGACAGAGACAATGATAACTCGGACGATGATGATGGATTAGACCCTGACTTGCCACCTCCAATCACCAAACCTAAGGGTCGAATGAACATGATTTCTCTTGGAGTCAAAATGATTTACGGAGGACTTACTAGAGGGGGAAAGGAAATCACTGAAAGAAAGGCTCATCTGGCAGAGGCCAAAGCTCTCCCTCTAAATCCCAAAGAAGTACATTCGGCATTGGTAAAGAGAACAAAGGTTAATATGAATACCCTGATTATTGGTTTCTCTAGGATGGATTTTAAGGGGATATTAGCCCCACGTGATGACCCTTTGGTTATCACCACCTTGGTGCATGGGCATAAGGTTCCCTGAATATTAGTCGATGGTGGAAGCTCGATTGATGTGATGTTTTAGGACTGCTGCAAAGGTCTGGGGTTGAATAAGAAGCGGTCGATCCCGTATTACCAACCTCTTATTGGTTTCAGTGGAGAGAAAGTTAAACCTTTAGGAATCTATGAGATGGAAGTTAGAATCGGGAATAATTGGCCAAAATGCCTCACAAAAAAGATCAACCTCTTTATTATGGGCGAGAATGTCTATTCAGCCCACAATATAATCCTGGGATGATTATCCCTCAAGGAGTTTGAGGTTCTTCCCTCAACAGTTCACCAGATGATTAAATTCTCGACTCCATATGGATTAGGGGAAGTTCAGAGTGCTACTTCAACTCGACTAAGGAGAGGGAGGAATACAAAAGGGACACTACAACTTATAATATTGATACTCTTGACCCCATAGATGAAACCAGAATAAATAAGGGTGAAGCCATCGAGGAGGTAGAATCCATCGGCCTCATTGAGGATGAGCCAAAAAAAATCATCCAAATTGGTAAGGCCCTGAAAAAGGAGATTAAAGAGGAGATAATCAAATTATTGAAGCAGAGTCAAAGCATTTTTGCTTGGAGTCTTGATGATATGTGAGGCATTTATCCAAATGTCCTCTGCCATAAGCTCAATGTGGACGAGGATGAAAAGTCGATTATATAGAGAAGGAGAGTGTACTTTAGAGAGAAATATGATGTCATCAGAGAAGAGGTGAAGAAGTCAGAGAAAGCGAACTTCATCAAGGAAGTTGTCTACCTTTAGTGGTTTGAAAATGATGTCATCATCCCCAAAGCCAATAGCAAGTGGAGGATGTGTGTTAATTTTACAAACTTAAATAAAGAATTCCCCAAGGATAGCTTTCCCTTGCCCGAGATAGACTAGATGGTTGATTCCATGATCGCCATGAATTAATTAGTTTTATAGAGGCCTAATTAGGCCATAGTCTGATATTCATGGAACCGGCCGATGCTGAGAAAATATCTTTCATAACTGACAAGGGGACCTATTATTACAAGGTCATGTCTTTCGTCCTGAAGAATGATGGGGCAACATATCAAAGATTATTAAAAACGATGTTCGAAGAGAAGATTGGGAAGATAATGGAGGTGTTGTCGATGACATTTGACAAAGATTCTTAAGGCTGACACTCCTATGGACGAACTTGAGCGAACTTTTGATACTATGGATGAGTATAGGATGAAACTCAACCCCTCCAAGTGTGTCTTCGTCTTATGGATAGGAAAGTTCTTGGGATTTATTGTGAATCAAATGGGGATTGAGTCTAACCTCGAGAAGATTAAAGCTCTGATGGAGATGAAGACTCCAAAATCTATAAAATATGTTCAGAGGTTGATTGGACGTTTAATAACATTGAATAGGTTTGTGTCTAGAGCTATCGATAAGTGTCTTCCTTTCTTCAAGGTGCTCAGGAAATCCTTTGAGTGGACTGAGGAGTGTGAGAAGGACTTTTAAGAATCAAATACCTACCTCGGCTCTCCACTCCTGCTGTCAAAACCAGTTCAAGGAGAAAAGTTATATTTATACCTAGTCGTGTCTGAGTCATCCATTAGCATTACTATTTGTTAGAGACAAAGATGGTGTGCAGAAGCTAGTGTACTTCAACAGTAAGTCCCTTAATGGGGTCAAGCATAGATATCCTAAAATGGAGAAACTGGCCAATGCTTTAATTCATGCCTCAAGAAAAAGGAAGCCATACTTTTAGGCACATACTATGGTTATCCTCACCGACTCTCCTCTTAGACAGGTTATCTATAAACTTGAGAAATCAAGTAGGTTGATGGCCTTGGCAATAGAGTTGGGAGAATTTGATATATTCTACCAGCCAAGAATGGCCAACAAGGGTCAAGCCCTAGATGATTTTCTAGTCGAGTTCATGTGGGATGAGGCCGACACATATGAGATTGAGGCTCCAGCTTATGAGCTAAAAAGAAGAATATGACTCCCCCGACTGAGGCTGAGATGAGTACAGTAAGGCGTAAGGTGTCTAAGAATGAGGAAGAAAGATACCTTTTCAAGAGTGGGGCCCTGGAAGAGGGTAATTTTTCCAAAAAAGGTATTGTGTGGAACTTATTTGTTGATGGATTTTTATGCGAGGTTGGAATCCGACCAAGTTTGATTGTGTCGTCCCCAGATGGGATTGATATTGAATATGCTCTGAGGTTAAATTTTAAATCCTCTAACAATGAGTCAGAGTATGAGGCCCTTCTGACATGACTCTCCCTTATTATAGCAGTGAATGTCATCCAGCTCTTAGTTCATAGTGACTCCAAGTTAGTGGTGAATCAAATTTTGCGAGTATAAGAGGCCAAGGATGATAGAATGGTCAAGTAACTTAGAGAAGTAATAACAGCACTGAAGCATTTTAGAGAGGTGAAGCTGAAGAGGATCCATTAGCTAGATAATAGCTGAGTCGATGCATTGGTAAGATTGGCTTCGCCATAAGAACAGAAATCAGAAGGTCAGTGCTGGTAGAGCTCCTACATCGATAGTCCATTGAAAAGGAAGAGAGCAGTATGGAATTTTGATTGAACTTGAACGTGGGAGCTTATTGGATGGTCCCTATTATAACATACATTAGAGATGGGTAATTTCTCGATTCAAGAGCCGAGAAGAAGAAGCTGAGGTACAAAGCCGAAAATTTCTCCATTATGAGAGATATCATATACAAGAAGAGATTCATACTCCCTCTACTCAGATATGTCCATCCGTCTGAGGTAGAATATATTTTGAAGGATGTGCGTGAGGGATATTGCTCCAGTCATATAGGAGGAAGATCATTAGCAAAAAAAATCATCACTCAGGGATATTGGTGGCCGATACTGGCCAAGGATGCAGCTTCATGCGTGAAGAAATGTGACAAGTGTCAAAGGTTTTCCACCACTCCCAATCAACCTCACTAGCCTATGCCTTTTATCACTTCCACCTGGCCATTTTCAGTCTGGGGGATTGACTTGGTAGGACCATTACCAAGGGCTTTGAATAATTATCGATATCTGATTGTAGCTATCAATTATTTTTCAAAGCGGGTGAAGGTCAATGCAATGATCACGATAACCGAGAACAAAGATTTCTAATTTATTTAGAAAAACAATATATACATTTATGTCTTGTCAAACACTTTGATTTCAGATAACGGGAAGTAGTTTAAGAAGATATCCCTCTAGAATTATTGTGAGAGGGTCAGCACCAAATAATTATTTTCAACTCCCGGCCGACCCCAAGCCAATGGGAAGACAGAGGTGATGAATAGAACAATTCTTGATGGAATCAAGAAAAGCTAGAAGATGCTAAGGGAAGATGGGTTGAAGAGGTGCACGCCATCTAATGGGCTTATAGGATGATGAAGAGAACACCAGCGGGGGAGACCCCATTCATGCTAGCATGTGGTTCAGAGGTCGTGGTGCCGACAGAGATTGGTCTCCCAACCCACAGGGTCTAAACATATGACCCGAAAGAAAATATAGCTAAATACAGACTGGATCTGGTCCTGGTTTAAGTGAGAAGGGAGGACTTTGCGCCTATTAGCAAATGATAGAGAAAATATTCAATAAAAGAGTGAAGGTACAACTATAAGAAGTAGGGACCAAGTTCTAAAGAAGACTTGGCATAAGCCCAACAAATTTTCATCTTAACAGGCATGGTCCCTACCCGGTGATTGAAGAAGTGGTTCTAGGAACGTATTGGCTGGAGAACTTAGATGGATAGGCATTCTCCAATCCATGGAATGCCGATCATCTGAAAAATACTATCAATATTAGCTTTATCTATTTATGTATATGAGAAGAAGATTATGAATGAAAAATTCAAGTGTTCTCTCCTACTCTGTTGTATAAGTAATTTTAAGTTGCATGTATCAATTCATCTTAGGATATAAAACATTATTCGTGGTGAAATAGCTCTACCTTGCTCTTGGTGACATGATAGTCTAGACGGGTTCGACCTCATTTATGGACTTTTGATAACACCGAGAGGGGGTAATAACATGTTAAACATCATTAATTTGGTGGAAGAACTCTCTCGATCAAGACGATAGAGCATGTACAAGTTTGCTCTTGTCATACACCCTTAAAACGACGAGAGGGGACTTGTGATGCAAAAACCATAATTTAGTGAATTCAAATTTAAAAATCACTTAGTTGTGATTCATGTCAAACATCATTAAAGTGGTAAAAAAAACTCTCTCGAACGAGACGACAGTGCATTGACAAGATTTCTCTCATCCATACACTCAAAACGATGAGAGGGGACTTGTGATGCAAACACCATAATTTGTCAAATTCAAATTTAAAAATCACTTAGTTTTGGTTCGTGTTAAACATCATTAATTTAGTGTAAAAACTCTCTCAACCGAGATGACAATGTATGGACGAGATTGCTCTCGTCCATACACTCTCAAAATAATGATAGGGGAATTGTGATACAAACATCATAATTTGGTGAATACAAATTTAAAAATCACTTAGTTGTGGTTCATGTTAAACATCATTAATTTGGAGAAAAAACCCTATTGGACGAAACGACACTCCATAGACGAGATTGCTCTCATCCATACACTCTCAAGACAACTAGAAGGGACTTGTGTTAAACATCATTAATTTGGTGGAAAAACTCTCTCAATCGAGACGAAAGTGTAAGGACGAGACTGCTCTTGTCCATACACTCTCAAAATGACGAGAGGGGACTTGGAATGAAAACATTATAATTTGGTGAATTCAAATTAAAAAATCACTTAGTTTTGGGTTCATGTTAAATATCATTAATTTGGTGGAAAAACTCTCTCGGACGAGACGATAATGTATGCACAAGATTTCTCTCATCCATACACTCTAAAAAACAATGAGAGGGTAATTGTGACGCAAACATCATAATTTGGTGAATTCAAATTTAAAAATCATTTAGTTATGTGTTTAACATAATTAATTTGGTGGAAAAACTCTCTTGACCGAAACGACACTGCATGGACAAGATTTCTCTCAAGAGAGCAAGAAGGGACTTGTGTTAGACATCATTAATTTGGTGGGAAAACTCTCTCGGTCGAGATGATAGTGAATGGACGAGATTTCCCTCTTCCATACACTCACAAAATGATGAGAGGGGACTTGTGATGCAAACACCATAATTTGTTGAATTCAAATTTAAAAATCACTTTGTTTTGGTTCATGTTAAACATCATTAATTTGGTGGAAAAACTCTCTCGTCTGAGACGACAATGCATGGACGAGATTGCTCTCGTACTTACACTCTCAAAACAATGAGAGGGGAATTGTGAAGAAAACATCATAATTTAGTGAAAAACTCTCGGTCCAGACGATAGTGTATGGACGAGATTGATCTAGTCCATACACTCTCAAAACGACGAGAGAGGACTTGTGTAATTTGGTGGAAATTTAAATTCATGTTAAGCGTCATTATATTTATCTCATCTTACAATGATACGATGTTCAAATTACAAAATATGTCACTTATGCTTGTCTCGTCTAAGGATGGGGAGGTGTGTGCATTATTCAACTAATTGGTGATGTCAAGACTATAAGCCAATTTAATTATGGTTACTCGATTAAACATGAGAAGACAAAACACATATAAGCAAATAAGGACAACTCATAAATATAGGAAGAAATACTAGTCATCCATTCATAATGTGACAACAAATAACAAGAGCATTTTTCACTCAAAGATAAGATCATAAGTGTTTAGAGAATAGTCAATGTTGCCACAAATTACAAAAACATATTAAGTGTTTAAAAATATTTACAACCATGAGAGGCATTAGGGCATAGGTGGCTGCCCAAAAAATAGAAAGACTGAGAAGAGCTAAGATTGGGGGTTCGTCTCTTCAGAGTTCAAGTTCTCGGTCTCCTTCAGATTAAACCCATCCCCAGTAGCAGTGCTATCAACTTCAACATCACCGACAGGCTCTGTCTCATTCACCAGATTTGTAGTCTTGGTTGTAGGCTCATATTCTGTCGAGTCCTCAACTTGACTCAGAGCTATCATTGTCAATGAGTCATCAAAACTAAAGGTTTTAAACTTCTCTGATAGGTGGGAGATCTCAGGGAAATTCATTATCACACAGAAGCAGCCAGCGTGAGCATCTCTTCCAAGATACTATACATTATAGCCCAAGAACTCCTCGGAACATTTAAAGACCTGCACAACCTACTTTTAAGCCTCTTAGATCTTACTGTCAACAGCCTCTTTTACCTTCCCAACAATCTCAGTTGTATGATGGTTGTTTAGAGACTTGATAGATTTAGTATGGGCTTTGTTCAAGTTGTCGATAGCTTCAGAGTGTTGCTTGTTCAAGTTTTTAACCTTAGCCTCCATCTCTTAGATATGAATTCTTAGAGTCTCCTTATTTCTCATGGCCTGACAAGCTTACTGAATATTAGGGACCTTTTTCTCGATCCACTGGTGGAGTTTTTGAAGGCAGATAGTCGTTTGCATAAGACGACCTTAAAGTTGTGATAAAATATAAAAAGAACACAATGACTTACTTGAACAGTTATGTGAAGGATGAAGTCATTCTTCAGGGAGAGTTGGTGGCTTCCATAAACTTGCTATCAGACTCAGAGGTATTGGAGGAAAGGAACTCAATGGCTTTGTCTTTACTCCCAAAGACAGAGTCAGGGCTAATTTTGAGATTCTATAGACGTGCAACAAGTGCATCCTCGAAGAAAAGGAACTCAATGGATCTTTCATGTTTAGGTGGGATGTGGGGAGATTTTCCTGACCCTCTTTTTATTTTTTTTGACCCCTCGGCCTAGCTGGGGTTAGTAGTTGTAGATTTCTTGGTCTAAGGCGTAAGGGTCATCTTCTTCCCAACTTTCATAAGTAAATTGGCTAGGCTTGGAGCTGCCATCTTCCACACAGCCTTCGAAGTATTTATTTGTTGGTCTATAAAGAAGAGAACTGTAACACCCCGTATTTTTTAGAACTTAAGTAATTATGTGATTAATTATTATTGTGGGATTAATTAAATTAATATGCGAGAATTAATTGGTGATTAATTCGGATTTAAAAATAAATATTAACTAGTGTGACAAGGGTTAATACTTATTAATGAGAATTATTGAATATTACCGAGTGAACAAGTAATATGGAATTCTTGAATCTGATAAATTGTCGAGAGTGAAACATACGACAGTTTGGTATATTAAGTCGGGACACGCGTATGAGTCGTGTCAGGAGTAATTGAATGGAATATAAAGGTAAATTATTTTTAAGTAACTCGTATGGTAATTTCAAGTGCACTGTTGAGTCCGGGAGGGTCGAGATAGTCAGAAAACACTACCCCGATTATTTTATTTAGACTCCGGGAGATTTTAGGCCAAACCGGCACCCCGTAGGGGTAATTTGGTAATTTTAAAATTTGAAGAAATTAAATGGACGAAAATTGGGAGTTTATTATATAAGCCACCAGAGGTTCATTAGGGTGAAGATATATAAAATTAAGGAACGGCCACAGACTGTGTGAGGGAGAACCAATTCCAAGAAGGAAGGCCAAATTAGCACCACCTTGCACAACCACCACCACCATCGTGTAGATCAGAACAAGAGGAACACACCCATAACAATAACATCAAGAGATCAGATGGTTGATTCGAGGCAAGTGTTTATTACTTGCGTGATTTAGATAATTATGTTCATGATTAGAGTAGGTGATAACCCATCAATTTATGAAATTTAATTTTGATGAAAACTTGATGATTTGATTCATATTGGGTCTGAGATTATAAGAGATTAAATTTATTCATGTAGATAGGATATCATCCACGAATTTATAATAATTTCCATGAACAAATCCGAATTATAGTAGTTATTGAATTGAAATTGGAAGAACTAGGGTTTTAATGGTTTAATTTGGGGATTGAGTATTTAATTGATGTATTGTGAAGAATGAGTGAATCTAGGTTGTTAGAAATCATCTAAATATGTTAGAGCATCGATTGGGTTTGCTATTTGGGTGTTTGGTAATGAACAGTAGAGCTTCTAGAGATGTTAATGGTGGAAAAATGTTGAAATTTGGGCAAGAAGACGAAATAGTGCATCTCGTGTGATGTCGCGCATGGTCGTTCGAGTGAGATAGGGATGTACCGCGAAGTCGCTCGAGTGACACGTGGCAGTCGTTCAAACGACGTTGCCATCTGATTCGAGTGACGAGGTAAATTTTGGGAATTTTCTTAGAATCCATTTTTGGAATTTTCCATTTATTGGAGTGAGAGGAACTGCCAGTTTATAAATTTAAAATGAGACAGGTTTACAAGAAAGTGTGTGAGATTTATACTTCAAATATTTCGAGAAGAAGACTTACCTTGAAGATTATGAGAGAGTTATCGTAATCTAATAATATTATACAGTACGTAACAATGAGAATAAAATACTTATGGTTAGTATGCAACTGGGTTGGGAGAATACCTATAAATTTTAATAGGATGTGTGTATGTCTATTATTTCATATTTTTTGTTAAAGTTCACTAATGGGTGAGATAACCCAGGGGTGCTAGGTTATGTTGTTTAATACACTAAAGGGTGATAACTCGGGGGTGTAAGGTTTTTATTTAGTGCACTAATGGTTGATAACTGGGGGTGCAAGGATATTGAATTAAGTGCACTAATGGGTGATAACCCGGGGGTGCAGGATCATTTTATTTATAGCACTAATGGAAATTCAAACCGGGGGTGTAGCACTGGAATATATATGTATAGGGATGTTGTGACTATATATATATATATATATATATATATATATATATATATATATGTGTGTGTGTGTGTGTGTGTGTGTGTGTGTGTGTGTGTGTGTGTGTGTGTGTGTGTGCGTATTTATGAGAAATTGTACTAAGAGAAACTAGTAGTTATGGTAGTAATGACATATGAAACAATCTTAATTATGAGATAAAGATTTAAATACACTAAGAGTGAACATAAAATGTAGTAAAATGTGATAGACTACTTATGAGGTAATGTATGGGCGATACGGAAATACTAAGGTTGAAGGTAGATAGTGTTATGAGACTTTGAACTAGTTAACTTGGGTAGAATTACTAGTACTAAATAGAAGATGCGATAGGAGTGCACAATAGAAGAGAGGTGAGAACTTCATGTGCGAGCACGAATCTAATATGCACATACTACTTGATTTGAGGCAGTTTTAAACACTTGCTAAAACATATGTTTACACATCGGGCTCTGACCCGTCTCTTGCATCTTTTTTCTCTCTTGCTAAATACATATGTATTATATCAGGTGCTCAGCCACAGGGGCACAGATTTAGAGACTTGGACTTCTTGGCATGCTATGGCTAATGTGGAAGCTGTAGGTCTTTGCATTAGATGCTCCTATCATTTCTCTCAGTTCATCTAGACTTTTCATTTAGGGCATGTGTCGCCCATTCCTTAGACATTTTATTAGAGATTGTATTTAATTTACTTTCTATTCACTTTAGTTGGATTTAGATTTACTATGGATTTGTGGTTTAGAGTTTTGAACTGGAATGTTTTATCCAGTCGTATTTATTTCAGTATGTGATTCAAATTTATTATTTATTTTATTCAGTTGAATGGTGAATGGATTATATTTAAATTCTTGGACTTTATAACTATGATTTTTTGTTAAAATTTTAAATAGGAAAATATTTTGGCACTATCTTAATTTATATTACATGATTAATAAAGTTAATGTCTTAGATAGTGATGCTAAGAATGAGCCAACCAAACATTCTGTTTAAAATTTTATAAAGGACTGATCACCCGATATTAAATTGGGAGGGGGGTGCCACAGGTGGTATTAGAGCATTAGGTTCTAGAGTCCTTTAGGATCTGTGAAGCTTATTGTTCTTTAATCTTAGCGTCCTTTAATATAGAGACTTATCTTTAGGATTGTTGTATTCTTATTTATATGATCACGTCTTCAGCTATTTGAGATTTAACGATAATTGTGGACTAATAAACTTCTTTCTCGTCTCAGATTCATCCTCGACGTGCACCAAGGGACATGAATGCTCATCCAGAGCAACAGCCAGCTCCAGCTCAGGGCATGATGAATGCTACGGAGGTTGCTACCATCGTTGCGCAGGCAGTAACTGCAGCACTGGAAGTGGTACAACAGGCAGCACCACAGGCACCAGTAGTGGTGCCAGCACATGTTCCCATTTTCCCTACTGCATGGGAGAGAGTCAGTGATGCCTTTCAGAAGACGCATCCTCCAGAGTTCTCAGGCAGTTATGATGTAGTGATGGGGAGTCAGTGGAAAAAGGATATACAGAGACACCTTCGTATGTACGAGTGCACTGAGGTACAGAGGCAAGTTTTGGCTACCATTATGCTGACAGCGGCAGCCTTACAGTGGTGGGAGTCCACTACTACTTCAGAGGAGAGGGATTTGATGTTGATTGCCGATTTCTGTGTGCGGTTCGAGCATAAGTATTTTCCTTTTGCCGTCAAGACTGAGATGAGGCGAAAACTTTTAGACCTCACCCTGGAAGGGAAGACAGTTACAAAATATGAGGAGGAGTTCACGCGATTGACTAATATGGTACCGGACGAGGTGCCTACTGAGGAGAAATGAATCCAGATGATCATGGATGGTTTGACTTGGAGGATATGATAGAACCTTTTGGGTAACCTTTACCTACATTCCTACATAGATGTTCTAAATGTAGCGTTATTGCATTGTCAGGACAGCCGCTTACATGTTAAGGGAAGCAAACGGGGAGGAGAGCCCAGCCAGTTGGGCAAGATAGGGGGATGTAGTGCTAGTGGGGCACCAACCGATCAGAGTCAGAGATAGAGTTCCTAGAAGGGGGATTCTGCTAAGAGGTTTCATTCAGTGGGTTTCAGGCATGGTCACAGGGGCTTCAGACAGGGCCACCAGGGCCAGCAGCAGGGTCATCAACAGGGCCAATGGCAGGGAGGACAGCAGGGCCATCAGGGATAAGGTAGGGGTGGTAACGGCCAGTAGGGACAAGGTTACTAGGGACAGAGGGGAGGAAATTTCACTGGAAAATGTTATACTTGTGGTAAGACTATCCATAAGAAGGAGGATTGCCCCAATAGGGAAAGGGTTCCTCGATAGCAAGGTGCTCACTAAGAGCCCCATAGACCCATCTTTCCCATCGCCCTACCATTTCCATTGCCAGTTCCAGCCTTGCCCGCATCTCTGGTTCAACAGGGGCAACTTTAGTATGGACAGGTCTACAATCTCCATCAGGTTGCGATCCCACAAGCTCCACCCGCGATTGAGGGTATGTTTTCTATTCAGGGGACTTTGGGGCATACTTTATTTGATATGGGGCCATACATTATTTTATTTCCACGAGGTTTGCATGTGCTTTGGGATTATTAGATACAACAGAGAGTATTGTTACATGTGCAGATTCGCCTTTGGGTAGTGGCTCACTGATTTTCTTTAAATGTCGAGGGGTGGGTATAGAGATTGGGAGACTTACTTTACCTGCTGACATGCTTGTATTAGAGATGTCCGAGTATGATGCGATTATCGGTATGGATTGTCTTGTTACATATAGGGCCATAATCGATTGTTTTAGTAGGAGTATTATTTTTGCTATACCTGGTCAGGAGATGTTCCTTGTGGTGATGACTCCTTCTGAGGGAGGATCTTCCGCGCATTTGTATTATATAGAGGAGGATACCTCTAAGGAGGTGGTGATACCTCTTGATTCGATACCGGTGGTTCGGGAGTTCGCTGATGTGATCCAGGATATTTTGGGATTACCACCTAGCAGAGATATAAACTTTGTTATAGATTTGACGTCAGGCACTCGGTCGATAGCCCGCGTACCTTACCGTATGGCTCCAACGGAGATGAGGGAGTTACGGGATCAGATAGAATAGCTATTGGTTCAGGGGGTTATTCGTAGGAGTACTTCACCTTGGGGTGCCCCAGTACTGTTCATTAAAAAGAGAGATGGATCGTTACGGTTGTGTGTCGATTACCGTGAGTTGAATAAGGTCAGGATACGGAATAAGTATTCATTGCCTCAAATTGATGACTTATTCGACTAGTTGAGAAGAGTTGATTTCTTCTCGGAGACTACTTGAGGTCAAGATACCATCAATTACGGATCAGGGAGCAGGATGTGTCAAAGACTGTCTTCTTGACGAGATATGGTTCCTACGAGTTTAGGGTTATGCCTTTTGGGCTAACCAACGCCCCAACCATTTTTATGGACTTAATGAACATGATGTTTAGAGAGTTCTTGGATCAGTTTGTCATTATCTTCATAGATGACATCCTGATTTACTCTCAAATGAAAGAGGAGCATGCCGAATATTTGAGGCAGGTTTTGCAGACACCGCGTAAGCACGAGTTGTATGCAAAATATGAGAAATGTGGATTTTTACTGAAGGAAGTTAATATTTTGGGGAACATTATTTCGGATAGAGGGATATCCGTAGATCTGGGGAAAGTGTTAGTGGTGAGGGAGTGGGGACAATCCATGACGTCGATGGAGATACGTAGTTTCTTGGGCCTAGCAGGATACTACATGAGGTTTATTTAGGAATTCTCCACGATAGCAGGTCCATTGACTCATTTGACTCGCAAAGGAGAACCATTTATCAGGAATCATGCCTGTCAGTTGGCTTTTGATGAGCTGAAGGACAAGCTAACTTTAGTAATAAGGCTAGCACTGCCCAGGCCGAGAGTGGAGTATCTAGTCTACACCGATGCATCCTTACTAGGACTTGGGGTGTGCTTCAACAGAAGGATCAGGCTATAGATTATGCTTCCAGAAAGCTTAAGACTCATGAGAAGAACTACCCCACACATGACTTAGAGTTGGCGGCAGTCGTGTTTGCACTCAGGATTTGGAGACATTAACTTTTGGGTGAACAGTTTTGTCTATTTACAGACCACAAGTCACTGCAATACTTATTCATGCGGAAGGAGCTGAATATGCGTCATCTCAGGTGGATAGAGTTTGTAAAAGATTATCAGTTTGAGATACACTATCACTCAGGAAATGCTAACGTAGTTGCAGATGCATTGAGTCGTAGGCCCTTAGATGAGACGGCCGAGGTGTGGAAGGCGAAATGAAAGGATCTAGGGCACCAAGATGCTGTGGCCAGATCATTCTTATTAGTTATGACCGTCACACCGCAGATAGTGATGAGGGTGGTCCAGGCACAGGCGACAGAACATTTTTCCCAGGAGAGGATCAAATAGCTTATAGCCGGGGGAGCCAAGTCTTATTCAGTAAATTCTGAGGGAGGCTTGCATTTTAATGGGAGACTCGTGGTTTTAGAGGGGGAGGCCCTTCGACATGCAGTGATGACAGAGTCAAATTTGTCTAAATTTAGGGTACATCTCGGTAGGTATAAGATGTACCAGGATATTAGGCGATAGTACTGGTGTAGTGGGATGAAGAGGGATATCACAGAGTTTGTATCCAAGTGTACCACTTGCCAGCTAGTGAAAGTGGACCATCAGAGAGCACCAGGTTTATTTCAGCCATTAGAGATCCCTATATGGAAATGGGAGGGCATTTCCATGGAGTTTATTACTAGGTTGCCTACCTCGCAGAGGGGGCACGATTCTATATGGGTTATTGTGGATTGATTGATAAAAGTATCCTATTTTCTGCTAATAAGGACAGACTATACAATGGAACAGAATGCTTAGATATTTATAACAGAGACAGTAAGACTGCATGGTGTGCCTCTTGATATCGTGTCAGATAGAGATAAGGCATTTGTGTCTCATTTTTGGGAGAGTTTCCAGGAGGCTATGGGTACCGAGTTGCGATTGAGTACGATGTATCATCCGCATACCGATGGGAAGACTGAACATACTAAACATATGCTTGAGGACATGTTGCGCATGTGTATCCTTGACTTTGGGGGAAGCTGAGAGCAGTTCCTTCCACTGGTGGAGTTTGCTTACAACAACTCCTATCAGTTCACGATTGGCATGGACCCATTCGAGGCATTATATGGGAGACCTTATCATTCTCCATCATGTTGGCTAGAGGTGGGAGACAATAAGTAACTTGGGTCTGAGGTAATTCAGGATACATCGAACAGGATCGAGATGATTCGAAGTCGCATACGGGTAGCCCAGGACAGATAGAAAAGCTACGCCGATACTAAGAGGTCGTTTAGAGAGTTCACAATGGGGGACCAAGTTTTGTTGAGAGTATCTCCTATAAAGGGGGCGATGAGGTTTGGGAAAAAGGGGAAATCAGCTCTGAGATACATAAGACCATTTCCTATTATCGAGAGGATCGGACCAGTGGCTTACAGACTTGGGTTGCTGAAATACTTACACCATATTCATGATGTGTTTCACATATCGTTACTGAGACGGTATCTTCGTGATGAGTTGGCTCACACTCACATTTCGCGATAGAGGACATCGATTTGTTGCCCAATAGTTCTTATGAGGAGAGGCCAGTTGCTATCCTAGATCACAGTGAAAGGAAACTGAGGTCAAAGGTAGTTCCACTTGTGCGGATTCAGTGGCAGCATCATAATGTGGAGAAGTCCACTAGGGAGCGAGAGGAAAATATGCGTGAGAAGTATCCAGATTTATGTGTACCAAGTATGCCTTACTTTTCGAATTTCGGGATGAAATTCTGTTATTAGGGGGAAGTATGTAACACCTCGTATTTTTTAGAACTTAAATAATTATGTGATTAATTATTATTGTGGGATTAATTAAATTAATATGCGAGAATTAATTGGTGATTAATTCGAATTTAAAAATAAATATTAACTAGCATGACAAGGGTTAATACTTATTAATGAGAATTATTGAATATTACCGAGTGAAGCTCTAATATGGAATTCTTGAATCTGATAAATTATCGAGAGTGAAATATATGACAGTTTGGTATATTAAGTTCGGACACGCGTATGAGTCGTGTCAAGACTAATTGAATGGAATATAAAGGTAAATTATTTTTAAGTAACTCGTATGGTAATTTCGAGTGAGCCGTTGAGTCGGGGAGGGTCGAAAGAGTCAGAAAACACTACCCAGGTATTTTATTAAGACTTCGGGAGATTTTAGGCCAAACCGTCACCTCGTAGGGGTAATTTGGTAATTTTAATTTTTGGAGAAATTAAATGGTTGAAAATTAGGAGTTTATTATATTAGACACGTGAGGTTCATTAGGGTGAAGATATACAAAAGTAAGGGACGGCCACAGAGTGTGTGAGGGAGAACAAATTCCAAGAAGGAAGGCCAAATTAGCACCACCTTGCACAACCACCACCACCATCGTGTAGATCGGAACAAGAGGAACACACCCATACTAATAACATAAAGAGATCAGATGGTTAATTCGAGTCAAGTGTTTATTACTTGCGAGATTTAGTAATAATTATGTTCATGATTAGAGTAGGTCATAACCCATCAATTTCCTCGATTTAATTTTGATGAAAACTTGATGATTTGATTCATATTGGGTCTGAGATTATAAGAGATTAAATTCCTTCATGTAGATAGGATATCATCCACGAATTTATAATAATTTCCATGAGCAAATCTGAGTTATAGTAGTTCTTGAATTGAAATTGGAAGAACTAGGGTTTTAATGGTTCAATTTGGGGATTGAGTATTAAATTGATGTATTGTGAAGAATTAGTGATTCTGGGTTGTTAGAAATCATCTAAATATGTTAGAGCATCGATTGGGTTTGTTGTTTGGGTGTTTGGGAATGAACAGTAGAGGTTTTAGAGATGTTAATGGTAGAAAAATGTTAAAATCTGGGTAAGAAGATGAAACAGTGCATCTCGCGCGTAGTCGCGCGTAGTCATTCGATCAAGATAGGGATGTCACGCGAAGTCGCTCAAGAGACACGTGGCAGTCGTTCAAACGATGTTTCCATCTGGTTCGAGCGACGAGGTAAATTCTGGGAATTTTCTTAGAATCCAGTTTTGGAATTTTCCATTTATTGGAGTGAGAGGAACTGGCAGTTAATAAATTTAAAATGTGACAGGTTTACGAGAAAGTGTGTGAGATTTATACTTTAAATATTTCGAGAAGAAGACTTACCTTGAAGATTATGAGAGAGTTATCGTAATCTAATAATATTATACAGTACGTAACAATGAGAATAAAATACTTATGGTTAGTATGCAACTAGGTTGGGAGAATACCTATAAATTTTAATAGGATGTGTGTATGTCTATTATTTGATATTTTTTGTTAAAGTTCACTAATGGGTGATAACCCAGGGGTGCTAGGTTATGTTGTTTAATACACTAAAGGGTTATAACTCGGGGGGTGTAAGGTTTTTATTTAGTGCACTAATGGTTGATAACTGGGGGTGCAAGGATATTGAATTAAGTGCACTAATGGGTGATAGCCGGGGGGGTTCATGATCAATTTATTTATAGCACTAATGAAAATTCAAACCGGGGGTGCAGGGCTGGAATATATATGTATGGGGATGTTGTGACTATATATATATATATATATATATATATATATATATATATATATGTGTGTGTGTGTGTGTGTGTGTGTGTGTGTGTGTGTGTGTGTGTGTGTGTGTGTGTGTGTGTGTGTGTGTGTGAGAAATTATACTAAGAGAAACTGGTAGTTATGGCAACAATGGCATATGAAACAATCAGAATGAGAAAAAGATTTAAATACTTTAAGAGTGAACATGAAAGGTAGTAAAATGTGACAGACTACTTATGAGGTATTGTATGGGTGATATGAAAATACTATGGTTGAAGGTAGATAGTGTTACGAGACTTTGAACAAATTAACTTGGGTAGAATTACTAGTACTAAATAGAAGATGCGATAAGAGTGCACAATATTAGAGAGGTGAGAACTTCATGCGAGAGCACGAATCTAACATGAACATAATACTTTCTTTAAGGCAGTTTTAAATACTTGCTAAAACATATTTTTACATATCGGGCTATGACCCGTCTCTTTCATCTCTTTTCTCTCTTGCTATATACATATGTATTTTTTCAGGTGCTCAGCCAGAGGGACACCAGATTTAGAGGCTCGGATTGCTTAGCATGCTATGGCTAATGTGGAAGTTGTAGGTCTTTACATTATACGCTCCTATCATTTCTCTCAGTTCATCTAGACTTTTCATTTAGGGCATGTGTCTCCCATTCCTTAGACATTTTATTAGAGATTGAATTTAATTTACTTTCTATTCACTTTAGTTGGATTTAGTTTTACTATGGATCTGTGGTTTAGAATTTTGAACTGGAATGTTTTATCCAGTCGTATTTATTTCACTACGTGATTCAGATTTATTATTTATTTTATTCAGTTGAATGGTGAATAGATTATATTTAAATTCTTGGACTTTATAAATATGATTTTTGGTTACAATTTTAAAAAGGAAAATATTTTGGCACGAGCTTAATTTATATTAGGTGATTAATAAATTTAATATTTTCGACAGCGATGCTAAGAATGAACCAACCAAATATTCTGTTTAAAATTTTATAAAGGACCGATCACCCGATATTAAATTGGGCGGGGTGACACAAGAATAAGATTATAAGGTCAGATAGATGAAATACGACATAATAGCTGGAAGAAATAATGCTAACAAGACTTACATATCTCGGATAGGGGATCCACCCCCATACCTGTCTGCTCTAAGAAATATGGGGTCATCAACTGCTCAAATTGGAGGAGACCCCTCCCTCGCCTTATTTCCTAACCTTCTCAAAGTTTTTAGTGGCTTCAATGCTTAAGACCGGATCCACTTTGGTCGATATTAGGGCTTTTACCCATCATTAGGAAACTCGAGGCTCAGAGGCACTGCAAGAGACTTCAGGTTCGAATTCCCAAGCTCCCGAGATGAAGAAATAACAAGGTTTTAAATTGTGATTAGAAGTTTGGGTAATTATCAGAGCTTTCTTTTTGGACTTCCTGGCTATGAGATGATAGTAGTCAGGATGAGTTTTGGGGGAAGGGGCAATATAACATCCTTTAAAGATTCTAATTGGAAGGTCCGTGTGGTGGACTACCTTTCACAAGGTGACGAAGCCGAGGATAACTCTCCAGGTATTAGGTGAAAGTTGGACAGGGCTAAGACCTAAGCTTTCCAAAATGGCTCATACAACTAGATGTATAGGTAGCCTAAAGTCAACCTTAAACATTTATTCATGTACACAAATTTCACCCTCTCGGCCTTAAAATGCTCTCTCGTCTGTCGAGGGTGATCTTATGGTGATGGAAGGCCCAATACCGTAGAGATGTCTCCATAACAAAAGGTCTACTTTAGTAACTATACTAACATCGGTTTCAGTAGAAAAACTCGACTGCATCTTCATCATCGTCTTGGTCTGCACTCGGGACGACACCAGAGGGGACAACACCTTGGGCATGGGAAGCTCCTGCAAAGTGTTGCCCATGAATGATGGAGAGAGTAATAAACACTATAGGGGTGTAATTTCTACACCCAGCCTCATCTCATCGTGAGACAAACGGATTTATATCGAGGAGTCATACCCCTGAGAATACTCAGTTTGATTTGATGAGGACTCGTCCTAATCTAATGACTCAGCCTGATTAGATGTCCTAGATTGTTTTGAGTACGAGTCTCTTAAAGAACCTTCAGTCTCCTCAGACCCATCATGAGGGAACTCCATGTCTACTTGAAAGAATCCACACTCTCGATAGACAACTCAAACATGGAGTCACTAAGCTCTATAATGGGAGGACGAATGGTTACGAGAGTGATAGAATAAATAGGGAGAAGAGGAAAAGCCTTAGCCTTATGCCTGGAAGCATCCTCAACCTCGTACTTTTTGATCTCCCTAAATCACCTCTCTCTGAGAGAAGGGAAATCATCAGCTAGTTTATATAACTTCCTTAACATCCAAGGGAGAAGCTTTAACTTGGATGGTGAAAATAATAAGAAGGGGGCAAACAATTAAAGTGTTGATTGGGAATCTACTAAAGGATCAAAACTTGGAATATGAATAGTTAGAACCAAGAACAAACTCAAGAACAATTTGAGGGTTTCATTGAAGAGGGTGATCGGTGATTCACCAAAATATCCAAATGGGATAAATAGGGGTGAGGATCGATAATCTAGGCTGGGTGATGCTGCATCTCATGGACCTCGATTTAAAGGTTGTCAATATTGGCACTGAGTTAGGCTACACAATTTATATGAGGATCGATAATCACCATAATATATTGGTGGTACACTTCTCATTATTGTACCGACATATAAGGCTACACAATTTATATGTTCCCGGTTAATATAATTATTTAGGCCGTAATTGTTCTCGCATCGTAATAGACACTCACGTCCTACTCCATAATTTCCATTTGGTTCGAATCACACTTCTAGGTTTTACTCCTCTATATATCTCAAATGTCCCTACTATATCAATTTATCATCAAGGGAAGGTTATCTTTACCATTAAGTAAGGTTACGGGACACGCGAAATCAAAACAGGCTAAAAAGCCTAAACTGTCAACTCATTAGAAGTCTCGTTCGAACGAGGCTGTTCGAACGAGAGTTCGTTCGAACGAAGTGGGCCTTCTAACGAGATCTCATTCGAACGAAAGTCATCGAACGAACATAACCCTCGTTAGAAGTCAAACTGTCAACTCATTAGAAGCTCGTTCGAACGACCTGGGCAGGTCTTCTAACGAGTGGCCAGATTCGAGCCCAGATTTCCTAATCTCGTTTTTCCAACTTCTCTTCACCTCTAACCTCATCCAAACACTAATCCAACGATTGTTCAAAGCTACTAATCATCCCTAAACATATTTAGGTCATATACTAACACATTTTGTGGGGTTAATTCATCCTAACCTCATTTAATTTTCAAATCTCTTCATATTTCCCCCAATCTCAAGAATATGAACCCTAGAAGTTTATAAATCATCAAAGACTCTAATTAAATCCGTTTTTCGTTTTATCCAAAATATATTATCCTTAGAATAATCATCTAAGTACAAATCTACATGCGATTCCTCATCAAAATGTAAATTATATATCCAATTTAAATGGGTTTTTCATTAACTCCCAAGAACAATAAGATTTTATCAATTTCCTACACATGGAAGAAACATTTTTTGCAAAATAACGAAATTAAACCACTTGCCATATGTGTATCTCTAAACTTGATGACGAATTGATGAGTTTCTCTCTCTCTCTCTGCAAAATTCTCCTCTCTTTTCTCTCTACAAGCTTTCTTCTCCAAGGTGCTAATGGTGGCTAGGGTTTGCCTTAAGAAATTTTTGGAACAAATTCTAATAACCCCCGTAGCCCATTAAGTCCTAAGATGTGGTTAATGGGTTTAGTGGGAAATTACCAAGTCAGATTTTTAATTCCCAATTTTCGTAGGTTTTAATTCCCAAAAATCCAAAATTACCAAACTACCCTTATACGTTGCCGGTATGGCCTAAAAATGCCCCGGGACCCAAACTAAACCCCCGACTAGTGTTTTCTGACTATTTCAACCCTTCCGAACGCGTTAGCGCACTCAAAAGGACCATACGGTTTATAGAAATAAAATTCACTTTAATTATCATAATTATATTCCATGACGCGACTGTCACGCGCGTCTCAACAAGATTTCCAAATTGCCGTATTTCTATCTCACGACAAATCAATAATTCCATATTCATATATAGCCATATATACTCATTAATATCAAATACTAACTCGCATCTCGCTAGTATTTTTATCCGGATTAATTTCCAATTAATACGCATTTAATTCAATTAAACCCATAAATAAATATCACAAAAATACGGGGTATTACATACTTCCCCCTAATAACTGAATTTCGTCCCGAAATTCGGAACTAGAAAGTACCTGGTAAGAACAACTCTGGATAACGTTCTTGCATCTCATCCTCGCGCTCCCATGTGGACTCCTCGACATTATGATGTCGCCACTGAACACGTACTAACGGAACTATCTTTGACCGTAGTTTTCGCTCACTTCGGTCCAAAATAGCAATCGGCCCCTCCTCGTAGGAGCTATCAGGATGGAGATCGATGTCCTCCAAAGCAATATGAGAATGAGCCAAATTGTCTCTAAGATATTTCCTTAGCGAGGAAATATGAAATACATCGTGAATCTGATGCAAATGCTCCGGTAACCCAAGTCTATACGCAACCGGTCCAATCCGCTCAATAATAGGAAATGGTCCCACATATCTCGGTGCCAACTTCCCTTTCTTCCCGAAACGCATAATCCCCTTCATAGGAGATACTCTAAGCAAAACTTGGTCCCCCACTTGGAACTCTCTGAAGAACCTCTTCGCATCAGCATAGCTCTTCTGCCGATCCTGAGCTACCCGAATGCGACTCCGAATCAATTATATCCTCGTCGAAGTATCATGAATCACTTTCAGCCCAAGTAGTTTGTTGTCCCCCACCTCCAACCAACATGCTGGGGAACGACAAGGTCTACCGTACAATGCCTTAAATGGATCCATGCCAATGGTGAACTGGTAGGAGTAATTGTAAGCAAACTCCACCAGTGGAAGATACTGCTCCCATCCACCTTCGAAATCAATGATGCACATACGCAACATGTCCTCCAACATCTGGTTTGTACATTCGGTATGCCCATCGGTCTGCGGGTGATACGCCGTACTCAACCGCAATTCCGTGCCCATGGCCTCCTGAAAACTCTCCCAAAATCGTGAAACGAATATCTTGTCTCTGTCAGACACGATATTTAGGGGCACACCGTGATGTCTCACTATCTCTGCAATAAAGAGCTGTGCATACTGTCCCGTAGTGTAGTCTATCCTTACGGGTAGAAAATGAGCGACTTTGGTCAACCTGTCCACAATTACCCAAATGGAGTCGTGACCTCTCTGTGACGTAGGCAACCCCGTGATAAATTCCATGGATATGCTCTCCCACATCCACATCGGGACCTCCAACGGCTGTAGCAGTCCTGTCGGTCTCTGATGATCCACTTTTACTAGCTGACAAGTGGCGCATTTAGAAACAAACACGGCAATATTTCTCTTCATCCCGCTCCACCAATACTGTCATCTCATGTCTTGGTACATTTTATCCCCTCCGGGATGTACCGCGAACCGTGAGCCGTGCGACTCTGCCATCACCTCGTGCCGCAATAATTACCCTTTCGGAACTACCAATCTCCCATTGAAGCGTAATCCCCCGTCTGAGCTAACGGTATAGGACTCGGCTCCTTCGGTTAATAATCGAACTATCTACTCCTGACAGAACGAGTCATCTGCTTGTGCCTTTACCACTCTCATGACAATCTGCGGTGTAACAGTCATCACTGATATGAATGATCGGGCCACTGCATACTGGTGTCCCAACTCCTTCCACTTTGCTTTCCACACCCCTGCCACTTCATCTACTGGCCTACGGCTCAACGCGTCTGCTACCACATTAGCCTTCCCTGGGTGATACTGGATATCAAACTGATAGTCATTCACAAATTCAAGCCACCTCCGTTGCCGCATATTCAACTCCTTCTGCGTGAATAGGTATTGTAGGGACTTGTGGTCCGTGAACAATCGGAACTTTTACCCCAAAAGGTAATGTCTCCATATTCGAAGGGCAAATACAATTTCCGCCAACTCCAAGTCATGAGTGGGGTAATTCTTCTCGTGAGGCTTAATCTTACGGGAAGCATAAGCTATGGCTTGACTCTCCTGCTGTAATACACCTCCAAGTCCTTGCAAGGACGCATCGGTGTAGACTAGATACTCAACTCCCGGTCTCGGCAATGCTAACACAGGTGCTAAGGTCAACTTATCTTTCAACTCATCAAATACCAACTGACAGGCATCACTCCAGATGAATGGCACACCCTTACGAGTCAGATGTGTCAAAGGACCCACTATCTTTGAGAATCCCCTAATGAACCTCCTGTAGTATCCTGCTAGGCCCAAGAAACTACGGATCTCTGTCGGTGTCGTGGGCTGTCCCCACTCCCTCACCGCGGATACCTTCCCCGGATCAACAGATATCCCCCGATCGGAAATAATGTGTCCCAAAAACTGGACCTCCTTCAGCCAAAACCCGCACTTCTCATATTTTGCATACAGCTCGTTCTGACGTAGCATCTGCAAAACTTGCCTCAAATGCTCGGCGTGCTCCTCCTCTGTCTGGGAGTAAACCAGAATATCATCGATGAAGACAATGACAAACTGATCTAGGAAATCCCTGAACACCCTATTCATCAAGTCCATAAACACAGCTGGAGCGTTGGTCAAACCAAAAGGCATAACCCGAAACTCGTAAGAACCATATCTCGATAAGAATGCAGTCTTCAAGACGTCCTCATCCCTGATACACAACTGATGGTATCCCGATCGCAAATCAATCTTCGAGAAGAAAGAAGCTCCTCTCAACTGGTCGAATAAGTCATCGATTCGAGGCAACGGATACTTATTCCGTATCGTGACCTTATTCAACTCTCGGTAGTCCACACACAATCTTAGTGAACCATCTCTCTTCTTCACAAACAACACAGGGGCACCCCACGGCGAAGTACTCCTCCGTATAAACCCCTGACCCAACAACTGCTCAATCTGATCTCGTAGCTCTCGCATCTCTGCCGGAGCCATACGGTACGGTGCGCGTGCTATAGGTCTCGTATCTGGTAATAAGTCTATGACAAAGTCTATCTCTCGACTGGGGGGTAGGCCTGGTGTCTCCTGAAACACATCGGAATACTCCCTGACAACTGGGATCGAATCTAAAGGAATCACAACCTCCTTAGAGGTATCCTCCTCTATGTAGTACAAATGAGCGGTCTGTAATACCCCGTAATTTTGACTATATTTATTTTTGGGATTTATTTAATTAAATGTGAATTAATTAGGAATTAATCCGGATAAAATACTAACGAGATGCGAGTTGGTATTTGATTATGTGCATATATGTTTTTATATGAATATTGAATTATGAAAAATTTGTCGTGAGATTGATATACGGCATTTTGGAAATTTTGTTGAGACGCGTGTGACCGCCGCGTCATGGTATATTATTTTAATTATAAAAGTGAATTTAAATTCTATTAACCGTATTGTCATTTTGAGTGTGCCAACGCGTCCGGAAGGATCGAGATAGTCAGAAAACACTAGCCGGGGGTGTAGTTTGGGTCCCGGGGTATTTTTAGGCCATACCGGCAATAAAGGGTATTTTGGTAATTTCGTATTTTTAGGAATTAAAAATGACAAAAATTAGAGAAGTAAATCTGATTGGGAATAGACCCACTAAACCCACTAACCAACCCTTAATGACCCAATATACTACGGGAGTTATCAAATTAGGTTTCCAACTTTCCCAAAGAAAACCCTAGCCACCATAGCCACTTTGGAGAAGAAGCTTGGAGAAAGAAAGAGAGAGGGAATTCTACAGAAAGAGAGAGGAAATCACCATCAAAATCAGAAATCGAATCAAGGCAAGTGATTTAAATTACATTCTTTATGCGGTGAATGCTTCTTCCATGTTAGAAATCTTAATAATCATTCTTATTTTAGAGATAAAGGAAAACCCATGAAATTGGAAGTTATTAGTTTAATTTTGGGTATAGGTTTGCATGTAGAAACATTATTGGAAGATTGAATTCAGAGATTTCATATTTATGTGATGTAACAACGGATTAAATTCTGGGAATTGATGATGAGAAAAATCTAAGGTTTATGTTCTTGAAGAAAATTGGGGGAAAATGTAGAAACTTGTGATTTAATGATGTTTAGGATGTATTAATTCCTTAAAAGATGTTAGTATATGACCTTAGCATGTTTTAGGATGATTAGAGAACTTAAAACATTGTTGGAACGAATTTTAGAAGAGATTTGAGGAGTAAGAATTGATGAAAAACGTAACTAAGAAATTCTGGGCTTGAAATTGGTCGGTCGTTAGAAGGCCTCCCCAGGTCGTTCGAACGAGCTTCTAACGAGTTGACCAGTCACTTCTAACGAGAGGAGACTTCGTTCGATACCTTCGTTCGAACGAACTGTATTTCGTTCGATACCTTCGTTCGAACGAGATGTCGTTAGAAGGTACAGTTCATTCGAACGAACTGGAATCTCGTTCGAACAGCCTCATTCGAACGAGACTTCTAACGAGCTGGCAGTTTAGGCCTTTTTGGCCTGTTTTGATTTTGGGAGTCCCGTAAACTTGTTCGAGGGTAGAGATAACATTCCTTTGATGATGTATTGATAGATTTGGGACTTTGGGGTCATTATGAGGAGTAAATTATATACGAGTGATTTAAATCAATGAACCGTTTGGGTTGAGACGTGAGTGTCTACTACGACGTGAGAATAGATTATGGCGCGTGTAATTATGGATCGGGATTATATAAGTTGTATATATATTAAGATTGGTACGAGAATGAGAATAGTACTACAATTAAACTACGGGATTACTAAGACGTGTGTTTACTCAGTATTGGTATATGAATTGTGTGTATGACATACCTACCATACTTGCTATCACGGGAGGTTGTGTTCGCTTAGGGCCCTCTAATCCTTGTGTTGCCCGGATTTAGACTGGTTACCTTGATGAACATAGGTCATAGAAAGACTTATTGGGATATTAATAAGTCCGCTGATCGTGGGAGCGTAGGTATGTGCGTGACCCATGTGATGTGACTGTGTTCGCCTCCATTATTTGTGATGTTGTTATTTGTGAACTATTCCTGAGAGATTCGGAATATGTAATCCTTATGTACGTGATGTACCGGGATGGATAGCAGAGTATGTGTGCACCGCAGCTTAGTTCTCGGGGTGCTTGTATTGTATATTTATGATGTGAATAATATACACCTAATTAATGGGAACCTTCATGTTAATGTTGTGAAAATAATTACGGTATTGTTTCGAGAAACATAACGGGTTAGCTGATAGTGAAATATATTGCATATTGAGCATCTGAATTTACGTTAAACCCCTATTTAATTACGAGCGTTATAATGTTAATAGAACCGAGTAATAAGGGTAGGACCTATGACAGTCTAGCTAGATATGATGTCACTTAGCTAGTGGTTTGTGCCGTTGTAGATGGGTACTTACGTTAGGAGTGCACAGTTAGACGAGAGGTGAGAATATCATGTGAGTGCACGTCCTAACATGTACTTTGCATTTAATGTTTTTAAAGACTTGCAGGTTTTTAAAATATCTCCACATTCGGGCTCTGACCCGTTTGCTTTCAAATCAATTTTTTTGTAAAACCATTTTAGGTGCCCAGCCACAAGGACACCATGCATAGGATACTCATTCCGGTGACGAGCTGTAGCTGTTTGTGGAAGCTACAGCGATTTGCTTTTAGACGCATCTATCATTTGGATTCTTGATTTCGTATTTATCAGTTGTAGGGCATGTTGGCCATTTCTTTTAGAGTCATCTTTCCATTTCAGTTTTCAGACTTTGTCATGTATTGATTTAGTATTCAGTATTTTCATTGCTTATTTCAGTTGTGGGATTTGTAGTGAGGAGTTTTCCTCTAGACTTTATTTACATTTTGTGATGGTTATTCTATTTACTTCGTTATAGTGAATGGTGTTATTATTCTTCATTACACTTGTTGCATGTTAATCAGACTTAAATTTAAAATTTGGCAACTTACTTTTTAAATACTAGGTGGTTAGTAATCATTAAAATGTTTTCGACAGTGATGCTATTAACTGGACCAACTTGGCATTTTGAATTAATTTAATAAAGGAGTAGCTACCCGGTATTTAATTAGTCGGGGTGTCACACGGTCGAACCTCCCTCTGGGCGAGGCATCGCCATTACAAACATCTCTTGCCCCAGAATGGCAAAAACAATGCTCCCACCGAAGCAATCAATCATGGCTCTATAATTTGCGAGCCAATGCATACCGATGATCACATCGTGAACATGCATATATAATACCAGCATGTCTGTAGGTAATACCAAACTACCAATCTCTACCCCCACTCCCCGACATATAAAGAAAATAAGCGACCCACTCCCCAATGGTGAGTCTACACACGTCACTGTGCTCTCTGTTGTGGCTAACAACCCTAAGGCTTTCGCAAAATGTGTAGATATAAAATAATGCGTTGCCCTCGTATCAAACAAAACCCGACCCATAGTACCATGGATAGGAAACATACCCTCAATCGTGGGTGGTGCCTGTGGGGCTGCTGCCTGGTGGACGTTATAGACACGTCCATACTGCAACTGCCCCTGCTGCACAGGAACTGCTGGAATGGCTGGTAGTGCTGGAACCTGGGCTGGAGCTGGGAGGGCAGGTGGAAAAAGCGGCCTCTATGGCTCATGTCGAGCACCCTACTGCTGCTGCGGGGCCCTGCCCCTAACCAGACAGTCCTGGCGTTTATGGCCAGTCTTGCCACAAACGAAACACTTCCCCGGGAAGTTCCCCCCTCTTTGTCCCTGCTGTCCCAGTCCCTGGTCGCCGTTACCATTCCTCCACTGGCCCTGTTGGCCCTGCTGAAACTGCTGTTGACCATTCTGACCCTGTTGGTTCTAATGGCCGTTCGGACCCTGATGGCCCGGTCGGAAACCTCCCTGTCCGTGCCTGAAATTTCCCGACCTGAACCTCTTATGATCCCCCTGCTGGGAACCCTGATCACCTTACCTCTGCCCCTGAACAGAATGTGCCCGACTGGTACCATTTTCCCCAGTCCTGCCCTGATGGCTGGACTCTCCTGACCTCTTACCTTCAGTCATGTGAAAACGATGGTCCTGGCAGTGTAACAGTGCAGCGTTAACCACATCAGAGTAAGTGGCAACCGATAGGTTTCCCAACAAATGCTGACGGATCCTCCAAGTCAACCCGTCTGTAAATTTATGTATCTTCTTCTCCTCTGTCGGTATCTCATCCGAAACAATGTTCAGAAGATCAGTGAATTCGGCCTCATACTCGGCCACAGTCTTACCCTCCTGCTTGAGGCTCATCAACTTCCTCCTCATCTCCGTGTGAACAGCTGACGGAAAATATTTTCGGTCGAAACGCACCCAAAACTCCTGGATAGTGAGAGTATCTCTCTCCTCCACGGTGGTAATAGACTCCCACCACTGCAGTGCAGACCCCACTAGCTTAAAGGTAGCTAGTATCTGCTTATGAACCTCTGTGCACTCGTACATCCTCAAGTGCCACTGAATGTCTTTCCTCCACTGATTAGAAGTCACAACATCGGAGCTACCTGCGAACTCCGGAGGGTGTGCTTTCTGAAAAGCATCACGTACACGTTCCCAAGCAGACGGGAATGCATGTGCCTGAATTGGCGCGGCTATCGGTGCCTGAGGTGGTGCCTGCTGAACTACGGCTAGTGCGGCATTTACCGCCTGGGCCACAATGGCTGCAACCTCGGCGGCATTCATCGTGCCCTGAACTGGTGCGGGCTGTGGTTCTGGCATTGCATCCCTGGGAACCCGTTGTGCATGTCGTGGAGGCATCTTGAAATAAGAATAAAGTTTATAAGTTCGCAGTTATAAACTTGAAATAGCTGAAGAACGTAGCATATACAAGATAATACAACAGTCCTAAAATATAGGGCTCTACATCAAAGAAAGCTCAGCGGAAAACATAATAAGCCGTACAGATCCTAAAAGACACTAGAACTTGATGCTCTGATACCACCTGTGGCACCCCGACTAATTAAATACCGGGTAGCTACTCCTTTATTAAATCAATACAAAATGCCAAGTTGATTCAGTTAATAGCATCACTATCGAAAACATTTTTAAAGATTACTAACCACCTAGTATTTAAAAAGTAAGTTGCCAAATTTTAAATTAAGTCTGATTAACATGCAATACAAGAAAATGGAAGAACAACATAACCCATTCACCATAACGAAGTAATGAAATAACCAACAAATAGTAATAAGTCCGGAGGAAAAACTCCTCACAACAATCCCACGAATGAAATAATAACATAAGTCTGAATCCTGAATTAATTACATGCCCAAAGTCTGAATAACTGAAATAAATGAAATGTCTCTAAAAGAAATGGGCAACATGCCCTACAACTGATAAATGCTGAATATAGAATCAAGATAGATGAAGCGTCTACAAGAAAAGTCATGTAACTTCCACAAACAGCTACATCTCGTCACCTGAATGAGGATCCTAAGCATGGTGTCCTTGTGGCTGGGCACCTAAAATGGTTTTTACAAAAATAGTTTGGAAAGCAAATGGGTCAGAGCCCGAAAGTGGAAATCATTTTAAAAACAGCAAGTGTTTTAATAACATTAAAACATTAAATGCAAAATACATGTTAGGACGTGCACTCACATGAAATTCTCACCTCTCGACTACATGTGCACTCCTAACGAACCATACCCATCTAAATGACATACATATCTAACCAACCCGTAATAAGTTCTACTCCTTTCTACACGATTCCCATATTACATTCTAGCTTTATCAATATAATAGAGGGCTTTACTTAAACTCATATTCTCAATTTGTAATACAGTTCACTATCGGTTAAACCGTTATGTTTTCTCAAAACATTACCATAATTATATTCACAATACCAACAAGAAAGTTTCCATTAATTAAGTATATATTATTCTCGTCATAAATATACAATACAAGAACCCTGAGACTAAGCAGCGGTGCACACATACTCTGTTATCCATCCCGGTACATCATGTACATAAGGATCACGCATTCCGAATCTCTCAGGAATCGTTCTCAAATAACAACAATCACAAACAATGGAGGTGAACACAGTCACATCACATGGGTCACGTACATACCTACGCTCCCACGATCAGCAGACTTATTAATATCCCAATAAGTCCTTCTTTGACCTATGTTCATCGAGGTACCAGTCTAAATCCGGGCAACACAAGGATTAGAGGGCCCTAAGCGAACGTAAACCTCCCGTGATAGCAAGTATGGTAGGTATGTCATACACATAAAAGCAATACATGTACTAAGTATGCACACATCTTAATAATCACCATAATATATTGGTGGTATACTTCTCATTCTTGTACCAACATATAAGGCTACACAATTTATATGTTCCCGGTTAATATAATTATTTAGGCCGTAATTGTTCTCGCATCGTAATAGACACTCACGTCCTACTCCATAATTTCCATTTGGTTCGAATCACACTTCTAGGTTTTACTCCTCTATATATCTCAAATGTCCCTACTATATCAATTTATCATCAAGGGAAGGTTATCTTTACCATTAAGTAAGGTTACGGGACACGCGAAATCAAAACAGGCTAAAAAGCCTAAACTGTCAACTCGTTAGAAGTCTCGTTCGAACGAGGTTGTTCGAACGAGAGTTCGTTCGAACGAAGTGGGCCTTCTAACGAGATCTCATTCGAACGAAAGTCATCGAACGAACATCACCCTCGTTAGAAGTCAAACTGTCAACTCGTTAGAAGATCGTTCGAACGAGCTCGTTCGAACGACCTGGGCAGGTCTTCTAACGAGTGGCCAGATTCGAGCCCAGATTTCCTAATCTCATTTTTCCAACTTCTCTTCACCTCTAACCTCATCCAAACACTAATAAAATGATTGTTCAAAGCTACTAATCATCCCTAAACATATTTAGGTCATATACTAACGCATTTTGTGGGGTTAATTCATCCTAACCTCATTCAATTTTCAAATCTCTTCATATTTCCCCCAATCTCAAGAATATGAACCCTAGAAGTTTATAAATCATCAAAGAGTCTAATTAAATCCGTTTTTCGTTTTATCCAAAATATATTATCCTTAGAATAATCATCTAAGTACAAATCTACATGCGATTCCTCATCAAAATGTAAATTCTATATCCAATTTAAATGGGTTTTTCATTAATACCCAAGAACAATAAGATTTTATCAATTTCCTACACATGGAAGAAACATTTTCTGCAAAATAACGAAATTAAACCACTTGCCTTATGTGTATCTCTGAATTTGATGACGAATTGATGAGTTTCTCTCTCTCTCTCTCTGCAGAATTCTCCTCTCTTCTCTCTCTACAAGCTTTCTTCTCCAAGGTGCTAATGGTGGCTAGGGTTTGCCTTAGGAAATTTTTGGAACAAATTCTAATAACCCCCGTAGCCCATTAAGTCCTAAGATGTGGTTAATGGGTTTAGTGGGCAATTACCAAGTCAGCTTTTTAATTCCCAATTTTCGTATGTTTTAATTCCCAAAAATCCAAAATTACCAAACTACCCTTATACGTTGCCGGTATGGCCTAAAAATGCCCCGGGACCCAAACTAAACCCCCGGCTAGTGTTTTCTGACTATTTTGACCCTTCCGGACGCGTTGGCGCACTCAAAATGACCATACGGTTTATAGAAATAAAATTCACTTTAATTATCATAATTATATTCCATGACGTGACTGTCACACGCGTCTCAACAAGATTTCCAAATTACCGTATTTCTATCTCACGACAAATCAATAATTCCATATTCATATATAGCCATATATACTCATTAATATCAAATACTAACTCGCATCTCACTAGTATTTTTATTCGGATTAATTTCCAATTAATACGCATTTAATTCAATTAATCCCATAAATAAATATCACAAAAATATGGGGTATTACATATAAATGGAGAATGAAATCCCTCAACTCGCATCATGGACAAAGGTTGAGTGAGGTCATCCTTACGAGTGTTCCCAAATTAATAATTCAAAGTATAATGTAAGTGTTTGCCGATTCACAAGTTGTTATAGAGAACAAATGCATTTATTGAAAAAGACACAAGAAAGAAAGCATATAAAGTATATTATATAATAAGAACAAGGTAAAAAATGTATATGGGAGGGATCGAATCAATGGATTTACCTAGGATGCCTACGTAGCCTAGGGGACATCAAATTCCGCGTAGTTCGAATACAATAAAAGGTGGGGGTTTAACGCATAAATCCATCGGAGAACTTTTCTTGTATGTGTGTGTGTAGAAAAAGGTGTTTTAGTGTGTGAAAATGTGATGAGAATTCCCTGTTTAGAATTTACAAGTAGATCCTCTCTCTTTATTTTTTCTTTTTTTTAATGAAAATTAAGTAATTACAAATACTAATAATAAAAGTTTGGAATTAAGGTATGTGATGTAAGGAAATAAAGCACTAAAGTAAAAATAAAGTGACTAATGCTAAAATAAGAAAATTTAAAGACAGTGGGGGAGAGTTAGACCTCCTTACGAAGACTTAAAGTGGATCTTGATTGTATATGTGCTGATGTTATGCCGAGATGATGGTGGCAAGCCTAGATGTGTGACAATTTACTAAAAGGAGTATGAAAACGATGGATGGAATGTGGGAAATTGTCTTTTTAAGAGGGGAACAACTCTAAATTTGAGAGAATGTTCTATGAATTGTTGTGTGGGATGTTCGGGGGTAATTTTCAAAGTGAGGTCATGGAGTCTATATATAGGGTTGGGGGGTGCCGATCGGAAGGGTCCTTGTCCTACCAATCGACATAGAATCTAGACACACTACCGATAGGCAGGTTCCTAGGGGTGCCATTCAGTTGAGGTAGGTTTTTCAGAAAAATGGTAGTAAAATGTGAATCGTAAGTCAGAATCACTCTCGCGGTGGACCATTGAAAAGGATATTCAGAGCCATTTAGGAACCCATTAAACCGCTCCAGAGTTTGAGACTTTACTGAAGTCAAATGGGGACCGAAAGCGCCCGTTCGTCACTAGATAGTATATTCTAGAAGGAAAACGGATCGTTCGTCCGAAACATAAGTTCGATTTGCGCATGGGATTGATCATTGGAAAGGTTATTCAGATCCCTTCAAGATTTCATCTAGCTTCATTCGGTTTGGAGAGTTGACCAAGGTTAAACAAGGTCTGAAAGTGCCTGGTGACCCTTCAAAGTAAAATGGATTGTTCGTCCGTACCCTAAGGCTGATTTGTGCATGGGGCAGACCGTTGGAAAGGGTATTCAAAGCCCTTCTAAGATTCAATCAACTTCATTCAAGCTAAAGAGTGACCGAAGTCAAAAGGGGCCTGGGAGTGCCCGGTGACCTCCTGATATGTTTTTTGGGAAAACGATTCGTTCCGTATGGCCAATTTATGAACAGGGCAGACCGTTGGAAAGGGGATTCAGAGTTCTTTAAAGGTTCATTGAGCTTTTTCTCAGGAGAGAAAGTTGATCGGAGTGAAACGGGGCTCAAGAGCGCCCGATAACATCTATATCGGTACTCAGAGTCAGACTTAGGGTTTTTGGTGAACAGGTGAGTGATAGGGACCTAAGTAGGTGCTTAGGGGGGTCCTAGGATTGGGTGTCTACATCATTTATGACTACCTGAGCAATAATGACAACCAAGTCAATCGGTTTTTTCGGTGGTTACAGTTGTGGTGGTCGTTTATCCGATTAATAATCAAAACCAATTGTAAACGCGACGGTCCCTTTATGTGGTGTCCTTTAGGTGAAAATAAATTTTCTTTTCAAAACCCTTTTTCTAATTTTATTTAGCACTAATTTTGTGAACCAAACAAATTAAGCCAATTTTATCTTCTAAACCCTAAACATGCATCTAGTGTGTTTAAGCAACATAAAGTAAAGAATGCTCACAAAACACACCGATGTACGAGAAAACCACAACGGGAAAAACCTTGGACAACCCAGGCCAGATAATCACTATGATACGATTTTACAAAGAAAGATTACATTCTTACTCAACGAATCGATCTCCACAAGTCTTGACACCTCTTCTTCTCTTCAACCGATCCTCCACAGTGCAACGTAGGAGTCCACCTACCCAGGTCCATAACACATGAGTCTAGGCGCACCTCGGTATCCATCGATATAGCCTCAACAACCATTAATCAACAAGATTGGAGTTCATCGCACGAAACAGGTTGTTCTAATGATGAAGAATGAAATAATGGTGCAAATACAAGATCTCTATAACACATGGTTATGTAAAATTCGAATCTCGTAAACACGAAGGATGTTTTTATCTTTGAAAACCATTGGTAAACAATTACAGAAAATGTATGGGTTCTGTTTAGTTCTGTATGTTCTGGACACCTGATTTTATGAGCAAAAGATGCCTTAAATAAAAAATTTGAGACGGGGCATCGTTCTAACAAAATCCTGATGTCGTTTGAATGAAACACATATCTTGTTAGAAAGAAATATTTATATCGTTCGAATGACTAAACTATGTCATTTGAACGACTGTTAAAGTTGTTTGAACCAGGAAAACTCAGGGAACTGTTTCATACGACTATAAACACAAATTAACTCAGAAAAATCATTTTAAAATTAGATATAAATAAAATAACATCCTTAGAAAAATATTTACTGAGTATCCATAGAGAATATCGAAAAACCAAGTGAAGACGTGAAATGTTCACCAAAGCAACGACATTATCTATCTTTGAAGCTTGACCTCTACGTCTTCAATACAAGGTTATAGGATTAATGGGAATCATAACAAGTGAAATCTATCCTATGAATCAAAGTGGTTTTTGTCCGGAATAATGCTAATACATACAAATTGACACTATTTGGAAATTTGTCCTTACAAATCTCCCCCTTTGGCTATTCCGGAACAAACCCCAAAAAGTGAAATGCCTAAGACGGAGCGTCAAGACGAATGACCTAAATCCCACCCCATAAACCCAAAAATAAAATACAGGACAAAGACTGTCAAATGCAGGACGAATGGCGAGCATGAACTATGTGAATGTGATGTAGTCACAAAATCTCTAATCGCTAAAAAATCACTACACATATGAAACAAATAAATACCATGTGAAGTATGGAGGAACAAATGATATATAAACAATATGATACCAATTAATCATACGAGCAAAAATCTCCCCTGCATCACATATCTATCTCTCCCCCTTTTTGTCTCGAATAGGCAACTAGAGAGAAAAATATACATATAAACATATATCTAGCATGAATATAACTTGGGAAGCATATTTAGATAAACATGAGCAACTAGATAATACGAATCAGAATATGTCAAATCATAGCTAGTAAACAGTCACATGGAACAATCATTAATATCATAAAAGATGTGACTAAGCAAAATTCTCATCCAACAATGAAGTGTAATAATCAAGCATGAATAATACTATGAAAACTGCATGTAAACTGTCCAAAACAATCCAGAAGTACCATAGAAGAATATCAGTGTAATATATAACCAACAGGTACTCAAAGATATCGAAATTCTGAAAAACAAGTTAGGTCGTTCGAATGATATTAGTGGTCGTTCAAACGATATGACAATGTCATTCGAACCATGAAAAATCTCGCTTCTAACGACCTAAAACAGTAGAACATCGTTCCAAACACCTTCTTAACGATCCATCTAACGACCATACCTGTGCATCGACTGTATCTCGCATCAAGGTCTTTTATCCATCCATCTAACGACAAGCAGGAGTCGTTCTAACGACTTATCAAAACCTCAATTCTAGCTCAATTTTTATGCAACAACTGCCCAACGAAAAAAATTATCTGATAAAAGAAATTGGAAGTATGAAAATAGTAGCAAAATAGACTCAAAAATAAACATGTGAGTTACACGTTAACATAGTATCAATGTGCTCAAACATGTAATGGAATGAAGTGGTATAACTTAACACAAATGAATCATAACCCAAACATAAAGATACGCTCAAGAAGCTCTAATTGACCACTAAAATATCACCAAGCTACGTTTTAGCCATATCTGATAGTTAAACTTTTAATTTATTGAATAAACAAACATCACACACACATATTTATAATTTTAATGGTTCTACACACAATAGCGCCATGACACAACTTTTTCAACCTAGGACTTGTTTATGCAAACCCGTTGATCTTCAAATTAAACTCCCTCATAATTGATAATTCTTTTGTATTCTTTTTTTCTTTTGAAGATCTATTTCCTCTTTTAAGAGATTTACTATCTCCCCCTTTTTGGCATATTTTTCTTTTTTATTGCCTTAATTTTTTCTTGGACTCATTTAAACGGTGGCTTTCACGATGAGTTCACATGCCTCTCCCAGCCCTTTCCCGTGTACACTCATCACATTTAATATGCAATATAAATTCTCATGGGTAACGGTTGTTACATGCACAACTCCCCCTAAGTCTATTCTGCACGTAGATGACAAGATTGAGAGGATAACGTCTCACCACACTCAAATATGCATGAGTAGTCAAACATTCATAGAAGCTTGTGCATGTGTGCAATGGCATATGCATTGTCGAATCTAAATTTAAGTCAACTTCAAAACAATCCCATTAAACAAATGGTTAAGATCAATCTTTGTATCCAAAATTATGACCAAATGTACTAGCCATGTGGAAAGATGAATTGATGGGGGTCCAAGTACACCAATATAACACATTAAAATGGGTCAAACCAAAATAAAAAAAAAATCTTTTTGAATTTTTCAAAATATTTTTCAAAAAACAAAATCTTTTTGTATTTTCAAAAAATCTATAAAACCAAAAATCTTTTTGTACTTTTCCAATATTACTCAATAAAAGAAAAATATGATACAAAAAGTGCACATGTCATAACACTAGCAAACAGATAACATGAAGTGCAACTAGAGTGCGACAAACAAAGTCATGAAAGCAATCATCCATAAAAAATAACATGTGGAGCATCATTTTCAAGCATGTGAGAATCAAACAACCTAACGTTTAGAGTCCCTAAAACTGATTTCCTAACCCAAACAGGTGTGAAACGTCAAATAGGGGTTTCGGGAACCAACGGGACACTCGACTTCAACTTTCTATGACCTCTTCCAAGATCAAAATAAAAACGCCTAAGGTGATCATTCCTACCACAATGTGTAAACATGAGGAATGTTACCTAAGGTGTGACCTTTTCTAACGTCATTGGTCTTGGTTGACCCTCTAAAACAAACTATGGTTTTGGCTTTAACACTCGAAGCATGAGAACAAGACGAGCCATTACCATCACAATTCAAACTACTCGAGTCTTTTAGATTATAATTTAACTTCAAAATTTTAGAATCAAGAAAAGAATTAGACTCTTCCTATTTTAGGGACACCTTCTTCGTATTTTCAATCATTCTTAGAAGGTTATCTCGCTCCCCCTCAATGAAAGCATACTTATCCCTAAGAGTCTTATCACGTGCCTTATATTTATTAATCAAATTATTTTTATCCTCATTGGCACAAACAAAAACCCTAGAATTTTTCAAATCCTCTAATTCTTTTTCTAAAACAAAGACTCTATCATAAATATCCTTTTTGGACACTTTTAGAATCATAAAGTCATGTTGCAAGGCAACAAACTTCTCACAAACAATATCTCTTTGATTTTGAATAGTTTACAAAAGTTTCAAAACATTTTTCAAACGATTTTCAAGAATCTTAATTTTTTTAGGCAAACGATTTTCAAACGAGTGACACGTGGCAGTCGTTCAAACGACGTTGCCATCTGGTTCGAGCGACGAGGTAAATTTTGGGAATTTTCTTAGAATCCAGTTTTGGAATTTTCCATTTATTGGAGTGAGAGGAACTGCCAGTTAATAAATTTAAAATGAGACAGGTTTACGAGAAAGTGTGTGAGATTTATACTTTAAATATTTCGAGAAGAAGACTTACCTTGAAGATTATGAGAGAGTTATCGTAATCTAATAATATTATACAGTACGTAACAATGAGAATAAAATACTTATGGTTAGTATGCAACTAGGTTGGGAGAATACCTATAAATTTTAATAGGATGTGTGTATGTCTATTATTTGATATTTTTTGTTAAAGTTCACTAATGGGTGATAACCCAGGGGTGCTAGGTTATGTTGTTTAATACACTAAAGGGTGATAACTCAGGGGTGTAAGGTTTTTATTTAGTGCACCAATGGTTGATAACTGGGGGTGCAAGGATATTGAATTAAGTGCACTAATGGGTGAAAACCCGGGGGTGCAGGATCATTTTATTATTATCGGACGACGATTTAATGCTTTTTATTCATTTGTACTTGATTATTTTAATGCTTGTAATAACCAATGGGTGTATTATTCTAGTGCTTTGTTATTGTCGAATTTGAATCAAAATTGGTTTTATGGTTAGTGAATATGTTAATTAGGATTTTAATCAATTCAAGCATTAATTCAAAGTCCATGACTCGAGAGTGTGTGTTCGGGAGGGGGTACAGTGTGCGTGGGGGGTGGAGGTGCAGTGTACGTGTGTGTAAATTGAATTTGGTATTTGGTATTGGTATTGGTTTAAATTGGTATTGGTATAAATTGAAATTGATATAAATTGGTATTGATATTGGTATAAATTGAAATTGATATCGTATGTATGTATGTATGTATTATTATTATTATTATTATTATTATTATTATTATTATTATTATTATTATTATCGGATTTGTGAATTAATTCAAACTCCATATATACATGTTTGTACTACTAATAATAATTTTTGCAGAAAATATCTTCATCCCAGCGCGGTAGTAGAGGCAACGAGGGCTCCTCGGCCAGTAGGCGCCCAAAATATGGCATATTGGGGTCCGTCGTTGAGAGTAAGATGACATTTTTACTAGATCGCTAGAGTTGTTGAAGGCGATCATGGGCCCGGAGTACACTGATTGGAGGGTCGTGCCTACTGACCTTAAGATTAGCATCTCGGGGGAAATATATATATATATATATATATACACACACATATATACTTACTTTCATTTTGGTTTGTATTTGTTTGACAGGAACAATTTCGCCTGCCCACACATGTCCGTGGCTCTACGTTGGAACAATTGAGGGATCAATATAAGATGTGGAAGAAGAATATGCGGGCATGGTACTTTGGGTTGACCCGGGAGTCCATTGTGAGTTTATGTGACACCGTCCCCCTGAAGGAGCCGATCTCATTGGCACAGTGGAAAATATTTGTTTATAATGAGATCGATGAGAGGCAATTGGCATCTCGCCAATAGGGGAGGGAGAAATGGGAAAAAAAAGTTTGACGTGCACTACTCCGAGCAAACATCTTACGCCGAGGTGGAGCACATGATGATAAGTTTTTATTTTTCTTTAATTTTAGTTTAATGTTATTCTAATTTAGAATTACTTTGCATTACTTACTAATTATGCATTATTTTATTTCAGGAGACGGGGAGTGGCCCTGGGGTAGGCCACATAGGCTCGATGCCTATGTGGCGATTTAGAAGAAGAAGGGAAAGGACAAAGAGGTGGCCTCGAGCATTGTAGCCATGATTGTAAGTTATTTCTTTTTTTATTTTTTTAATTATATTATAATTTTTTTATTTACTTAATTAACAAATCGTGTGCTTTTTGTTGTTTTAGGCAAAGCTTCGGGAAGTCCATTGTGTGCTTTTTATTTACTTATTTTATTAGATTTATTTTTATCTTATTAAGGGTACAAGTTAAACACTTACACACACATACAAAACTAGCACACACACTCTCACACTCAATTACCACACACCTAACATACACACAAACACCTCACTCACCCTTACCAACTCCCCTACACCTTACCACACCACACAACCCCCACTCATCTTCTTCCCCAACAAACCCATTTCTCTCTCTTCCCTCCATAACCAAAAACACACCCCTTTCTCCATCCTAACCATTACCACCATAAACCCACTCCATTAAAATACCCATGCACAAAACCCACCTTCCCAATCAAATCACCACCACCCGCCGACGAACCCTCTGTGCCCGACCTGCTCAATTCAGCAACCACTCTTCAACCCATGTTGACCAACCCAAACCACCAGCCCTCCAATCTGACCTGATCAATTCGTCAACCACTCTCCAACCCGTCCTCGGCCAACCCTTAACCCAAAAAACTCGATCCAAACCGAAACCCAATTTTCGACGAGCGGCGGCGACCCCCGGACCCCAACCTGCGACCTAACTCTGACCTCCCATGTTCGAAAACCTCCATGCCATACCCAAAATCAGAAAATCTAACCCAAACCCAGATACCATCACGAAGATACCCAAATCGCGAACCTCCTTCAATTCCAACTCCATACCCACGAACCTCCATTTACCTCTAAACCCATTTCCACCAAATCCAAGCCAACACGATTTTAGCTGCCAAAATCCAAAGTCAAACACCAAAATAAAACACATTTAACCCACATGTGGTAAACCAATTTAAAACCCCTTTTAACCCAATGGTAAAATTACCCCCAACTAACTCCTTTTAACCATATACCCAAAATACCCTTTTAACAAATCTGATTTTTTTTCTCACCATTACCTCACACCTTTGCCATACACATGTGCTCAACCCACGCTCACTATTATCTCTATCCAGTTTATCATTAGCTCCATGTGCCTCACTATAAATGAAAACTCAAAAGCTCATTTGGAGATCATATAGAATAGACTTGAAGAAGAAGATAGATAATTTAGAGTAGAAAATAAAATAGGGAGAAAAATATTTTGTAAATAGTTTTTTTTTTGTTTTTTTTAGAGAATTGGTGAGATTTAATTGTAAGTGATTAAATTGTATTGAAGAAGATAGAGTTCAAATTGACAAATTCAAAGAGACTTGTTGAATATTTGTTCTCTTTCTCTACTCTTTTATTTTATATGCTTTTGATCATTTGTTCATCATGTTTAATACAAGGTTTGGTTAAATCCCCTTTCAAGGGGTGGGGTGACAAATTATTTGATATTAATTCCATTTTAATTAGTTTATTTATATTAAAATTCCCTTTGTAATTAACTTTACACTCTTACTTTCTAAAAATCGAAATTTGAGCTATAACACCCATTTTAGAATCGAACTAGAGATAGGGATTTCTCAAGTGTGGTACTATTCCTTGAATTTTAACTCTAAATTTATTTTCTATGATTTAAACTAGTTTAATCGATCGATCCTAGCGGGTGATTTGTTAAATGATGTTTGGATCTACATTTCAAGAGTTGTAGGAGTGTTAATTTTAATTTTCTAAAATGTTATTGTCAAAATTACATTTACAATGAGAGTTGATTTGTAATTTTGATACTAACTTTGGATAATTAATTTTAATAAATTAATTAATTTTAATTGACTAGAATATATGGTATCGTACTGTCCCTTGTTAGTCCTCACTTTCATTTCCTCACCCATCTCATATTTTAGATTTTTATTTAGTTAGATTTACTTTACATCTTCACTTTCTTTTATTTACATCCTTGATTTAGTAGTCTTATTTCAACCTCACCACAAAAATTATTTTAATATTGAAAAAGCTAAAAAAAATAGAAAAAGCAAAAAAATGAATTGCATGCCTCCTTTATATGTTTCACCCTTAGATTTGGATTGATTCCCTTACTTACCGATACACTGTAGTTTTGTTATATTTTTGTAGGTATGAAAGGTTTTGATTAGAGAGGAGCTTTCAACAACGACGGAACAAACACGCAAAAGTTTTATCTATCAAATGGCGTCGCTGCCAATCTTTGGAGCTTGAAAAACTTGAGAGGATCCATTTTGTGATTCATTTGCATTTTTTATTTTTCGTACCATTTTTTATTTTTTTAGAAGGCTTGTATTAGGTTTATTTTATTACTTGGATTGTATTGCGGTGCTTAGAAGCACCATTTATTTTTCATTTAAAATTGTAATAATCGAAGACAAGCGTGATAGGGAAATCGAACAAGGTAGAGAGAGGGTGTCCAAAGGTGAGGATTTAGAATCCTCTCTACCTTGGGTCGGTAGGACTCCCAGGGCCGACTGAGATTGGCGTAATCTCCCTCTAGTCGACTCAAATTGTTCATCACCCCATGGCGTAAAAACCGTGGGAGGTACATTTCTCAAACCCTCGCGCTTCTCCTGTTAGCGAGTTAATTTTTGTGTGTGACTACGTGATCTTATTTAATTTCGATTCTCGCATTTATTTTTGAATGTGTGTGATTAATTAATCAATTAAGACCTATACCCGTTCATTCACGAGAAGGGATTTCATCACCCGACTCACTCGCTTACCATTTATGTGCTACCCTAGCCATCATTAAATTTAAAATCAATCAACTAGGTAGCCCAATAGGAGAATATTTTTGTAAAGGCGGTCACTCACATAAATTCCATGATTTTTATCGCCCGCGGACATAATTAAAATTTGACTACCTTTCACTAATTTTGAAGATAAAAATTGGCTATATGCTAGTTAGGATATATCCTTGACTTATGTGTGTCCAATTCATTCCTTTCGGTAGTTAGTTTTAGTTAGTTCATCCAAATTTAGAGAGTCCCTTTTTTCCCCATCTTTTCTTCCAAATAATCCAAAAATATTTTCTTCCTTTATTTTTCAAAAAAAATCCAAAAACATTTTCTTCCTTTATTTTTCTAAAAAAATCCAAAAATATTTTCTTTCCTTTTGAAAAAATTTGAAAAATCAAAAAAAATATTTCTCTCCACATGGCCGAAGAACGTCCCTTACGGGACTACTTTGGCCATTTTCCATTATCACGCGACACGTGTGAGAGTGATCCCGAGATGTATGTTTATAATATCCTTAGTGGTCTCAGCTCTCTCACGAGTATCGTTGATGTTCTTGCACCATCTATGCACGCACATCCTATTCCATTACCCTCGGTGTCAAGTGTCGATGTATCGCATACTTTGTTGTGCACCCGTTATTTTATGGTGATCACATGTCCCATGAATGCCCTTATTTTTCATATCCCTACAAACCCACTATGGAACATGTGTATCCATATGACACTGTTCTGAAACTCACCTCGGCCTATTATCACGACGAATCCAATCATGAGTGGTGTGAGTACCCATATTATTCGTGGAGGCCTGATCACCCTTCCACGCAATACGAATCCTAATCCGATGTTACGGATCCTCACACATTCCAACAGTCATCATGGAAACCTTATGCACCTTATCTCGATCATTTCCCTTACTATGCACCCATTGATTATAATCCTTTTGTCTCTCATGGAGATGCTTCTCTCATGCATGACACACTTGACCCCATTCCACACACTTCCTTAGAATTTTCTCTATATAGCCCTACTAATAGCTAGTTGTGTCCACCTCAACCACCACCATCAAGCATCACTTCACCACCATCATCCACCTCCGCTCTCGAAACCTTCTTGCAACAGTTCATACTCGAGCAAGTGCAATCCACTCAAATTCAAAATGATGCCCTACAACGGCTTGAACAAAGATTAAATGAAATTGAGAGTTTACACGAAATTGATTGTGAGAGAGAATCGGAGTTCCCCTCAAGTCAGCACATTATTTCTCCCACGTGGAATGATGATGCATCGTCTTGTGCCATTGATTTTGAGTGTGACCAACTCTACCACCTCGTGAATCTCAAAATTGAGAACATACTGTGGTCCAAGCCTCAAGTTGACACTTGTGTTAATTTATTCGAAGATAGTAAGACCGATCAAATCTCGTCATATCCAATTGACCCCATCATTGAGGTTCACATTCCCATTCTCTCTCCCGTCGAATACAAAAAAATTCTCGAGTCTACACCTATCTAGCTTACCCCTTGTGTTCCCGACTTACCAATTTATCCTAGGTTATCTCCGGCTATGATTGCTCACCATTTTCTCAAGATTGATTCCGAGATGGTTTCTACCTCTCCGGATATGGATCATGTTCCACCATGTATGGATCCCTTTGAGACAAATATTTCTAGCAATTTCTTTATCTCTGATCGTGTTGCCTCGTTTGACCTACCCTCCACATTCATCGGTGATATTCTTGTGGAGAAGTTGACCTTTCCATCTTTAAAACCTGCACATCCTCCTGTGAGTGCCCTTGAGGATCACTCCGCGCCTCATGAGGAGTGTGTGTCTCCCACTCTTGAGTTGGATCATCTTCCTCCCCCATTTATCCCACCCGATCCACCATTTATCCCACCCGATACATCCTTTATCCCACCCTTTACTCCACCCTTTTATCCTACCCAACCCACCCATTGTCCCTTCCACCCTCCACCTGGTTTGGATATTGATTTTACACATTTCAGTTTTCAACCATATATTTAGATCCTCACTTGAAACCACCATCCGCCACCCATGAGAGTATTTATGGTGCTACTCTCCACCGTGAAACAGAGCTGGTTACTCTATGCCCATCACTCTCTTGCGGTGTTGATTTTTTCCATTGACGTCTCCCTAGCGTATCACGGTGCGACCATTATCATTGCCCATTCATAGAACAGTCGTGTCATTTCTGTGAGACCCACCCCATCACTATTTCCACACCATTTCGCCTCCCACGCCAATTTGATCACCATGCTTACAGGGCCCTTGTTGCCCTCACCTTTCATCTGAATAAGGATCGTTATCGATGGTTATTTTTCCATGCCTTTCTCATCATTACCCTAATACCCACCCACCCATGGTCCACCGATATTTTGCATAATGTGATGCACTTTGTCATACAAGTGACCGGGCGGAAAAAGTGTGCGCGTGTAAAGTGCACAATCGTTGTGTGTTTCGCCTCCGCGATACAAAAGATATAACCTAAGCTACTACTACACTTGACAAGCAAGCACAGCGGTAAGTCGGGTATCGTAAGAAATCCACAGGGAGTAATTGAATTTTAGATGTTAATTGTTTTAATTACCTCAGGAATAAAAGTGTAAAAGATGATAGGTTGGAAATGGTGATAAAAGGAAAGAATAAGTTATGCTAATTTAAAGGAAAGCGAGGATCGGGATCGCATCCTACCATTCACGGATCGAAACAACTACTAATTAGAATTCCGTCTCGAAAGCAATTTAATCGATCATATCCAATTAAGCATAAACATCACGCAATAAGGAATTTAAGCCAAAGTTGCGAGATTAAACATTTAATGGAAAATGGTCGCACGCGGATTAAATTCGAATTGTCTCTATAAACACTAAAGTTGCGTGACAAATAAAGTTAAACGCATAACAATCCAACTTTAATACACGCGGTTTCAATTAAACGCGATTTTGCACGAAACCTAGTTTTCGGAGCTCGGGGCCCGAAAATGGCGGAAATGAAATCCCGACCCTATTTATCTAAGGGTGCATGGTGAGTTAAACTAAATTATGTTAATTAAACTAGGAAAGCAAGAATTAAATCATGTAAACTAGTTAGAAAGCATGGAAACTAAATTACAAGGCAAGGAAAGATGAAGAACAAACTATATTAATGGAGAGGACGTGAATAGCTCAATCTTACAAAACCACATGGGTTGTCAATCCAAGAAGAAGAGAAAATGAACTCTCCAAAACCAAACCCTAAAAAAAACTATCTAATTCAGAATATATGTGTCTCTAATTACAACAAAAACTATCTTATATAGTAAGTTTGAATAAAAGAAAAGAAGAAAGAAAAGAAGAAAGAAAAGAAAAAAAATATCTGCAGGGGAAAATAGGGGATCGATCGATCGACCCCTGTGGTCGATCGATCGACAGTGTAAATCGTGGCAAAAATAGGAAGGCTCGATCGATCGACCCTCAGGCATGATCGATCGATCAAGCAGTGGCAGCCTGCAATCTCCCCTGTTTTGGCATACAATCCAACTCCGCTTAATTTGCCGTAAATTTGTCATACGGACTCGGAATCAAGCATCGTTCGTGGTCACGCGAAGCTAGCGAGGAGAGCTACAATTTCCGTGTAGATGTCGGGCCAGGTGCCCAAGCTGTGAAATGACCGGATTACCCTCGAACGTGCGGTTGCGTACGGAAATTGCGCGGAATGCGTCCGGATCCCATACTTGGTACCTAAATACCTACAAAAGCCCAATTATACCTCATATAGCATGTTAACATATAAAATGGAGGTTTTCTGGTTAACGGGCTTAAATATAGCGATTAAGGCACCCGAGGGGGCTAAAATGCGTAGGTTCGATCGATGAAAAACGCAATATTTGCGTCGTATCACACCCCCTAACTTACACATTGCTAGTCCCTAGCAATGAAATAGGATGCAACAAGAAGAACAAGTAAACCAACACAGGAGATAGTACAAAAATATGGTATAAAAGCAATAAAAAGATAAGGCCACTTTCGCGGGCGAACGATTGCATTTAGCATATGCAATAAGCCGTTAAACCCCTAGGTTACCCTAGTGGACGAGTGTCGTCTCGTGAGGGTTTTCAGGGATGAAACCCACAAACATCATAAAGTTTCCTCAAAATATGCCCAATCAAACATGCGACAAGCCCAATAATGGCGAAAAGGATTTCATACGCATTATTAGCAAAGCGAATGAATTCACACAAAAGTCCAAATCATTAACATTATCGAATGCACCTCAATGAATTGAAACTCTAACATGTGGGAGGGGAGTGAGCATATGCAAAGTATGATTTGGCGAAAAACTTAAATAACTCGGATACTAAATATCAAAGCATGCATAAAATTCAATCCTCACGGGCATCACACTCATCAAATGAATTCACTTGAAACAGGGAGGTGACACACGGGACATGCGGGCATAAAGAGTATATGTAAATGGAAACTAGGCCGCACACATGTCAAAAAGAAGAACGCTATATAGGAAATAAAAATTGCAATCTCAGTGATAGGATACCGCACATATAAAAGAGGCGAAATGCATTTTCATAGATTATCAAAACTATTTAAACATTTGAATTACATCTACTTAAGATCACATAGGACTTGTATAGGGTTGTAATGTAGGCTAGGTTAAGGTATGAAATGAAAGGGATGTATATACGGATTCAAAGTGTTTGGGGATGAAACTCGAAATAATGTGAAAAAGTGGGCAATATCAAAAGTTGGACAAAGATGTCCAAACGAGCATTAGATATAACAATCGAGAGAGTAATCAAAGCTTATTGAAACAATATAAACAACTTTCTCTTTCTTTTTCTTTTCTTCCTTTTTCTCACTTTTTCTTTTGTTTTCAACTTTCTCTTTTTTTCAACTCTTTTTCTTTCTTTTTCTTTTCACTTCTTACTCTTTTCATACTCAAATTGCAACCACACAACAATAATAACATTCAATTCCAAGCAACAATCCAAACAAGGGTATGTAAGGTAATATATATGGTATAAAACTCCAATTTGGAGTTGGATATGGGATTTTGGGTAATGAAACGAAACGATAGTATTTAGGCTCAAGTGGGTTGACTAGGGAAACATATATGGTGAGGTCAAGGCTAATATGGGTGATATAACAAAGATTGCCTATGATCATTTCACAAAGTATACGCAATTCTTGAGTCAAAACAATATATGAAAATCATGCTCAAGTAACACATTTCAAGGATGAACTCAATTAATGAACGGTCAATGAAAGAATAAAGAGATTACCAACGACTGTAACGTTTTCAAAGAGGAAAGAATAGTGTATACACTCACAAATGAAGATAAGTCTCTAATCTCACTCGGTGTAAGTATATACAATGCAAGAAAAGCATACCGAGTTATAAAAATCTTAAACCAAATCAATATAACAAGAATGGTGCATGTGCTCACGGATTAAAGTTTAATTCATGAAGTTATTCATAATATCAATAATTTAGGGACTAAAATCTAATAACTTCTAAAATCGAGAACATGCATCGTTGAATTGTCTATTTGATCGGGCAATTATTAAAATTTATCATCGGAAACAAGGGCAAAATGCCCAATAAAGGAGAAAAAAGAAAGAAAATATGTTTGAAATTTTTAACAAAAACATGCTTTGTAACTAAATTGTAATCAAATCCAAGGACTAAACAGCAAAATGGATAGAATATCCTACACCCCTTAACTTAAATGTTGCATTGTCCCCAATGCGTCCATTGAAGAACACAACACAAAGCTAGGAAAAGAATGATATTACCCAAATGTGGACCGATCTCCATAAGTACAAGTTCAAACGAAGCTGCAAAACAAGTTAGTACAAAGAATATGAAGAATATGTACCGATGTATTAAGTTAAGAGAATCTAAGTCACAAGTCACAATAATATAGAGGGGCTGAAGTGCAATACTAGATAAATTGATGGTGAACTTTTTGATTTTATAAAATGGAAGGTCACACACATCAAAATCCAATAAACAACCACAAACTACATTTTCATTTATCATTTCATAAGTTCAATACAAAATTACTTAATACATTACAACTCCTGAAATAAAAGAAATACAAATAAAAAAAATTAAAAAAATAAAAAGTACAATATAATATCCGATCCCGGAATACAAAAATAACCCAGTACAGCAACAGCCTAGTGGCCAGAACAACTAGGATCAGAGGGGTCCTGAAAATGAGGAGGCACTGGTGTGTCGGAATCACTGCGCTGCAGATAAAGATCTCTCATCATCCTCTGCATCATCCGGTAATCCTGTCTATGATGTGCCCTCGACTCACTCCGCACGGCCCACTCCTGCCGCTGCTGGGCATAAAACTGCTCCTGCTGAGCCTGCTGCTGATCCAGGCGGGACTCCCAAGTCGCCCACCTGAGCTGGGTCTCCTCCCAGCGTTGGTCCTACACGGCCTGGAATGCCGCAAAGTGGGCATCATCCTCAATGTGTGGCGCATGAGAACCCTCACCCATCTCCATCTCCCTGATCTCATCCTCCTCGTCGTCAGGCAAGTCAGCCATCTCTGCCCTCTGTCTCTTACCCGCCGGTTGCCCCCACTCGTGCTTCAGCATTTTTGAGATGTTGTCCTTAGAGAGAAACCCGAGTGGGTCATGCCTACGGTCAGCATCCAACTCCGGGCAACTGTGTGAAATACAAATCCTCGTGATGAGGGCAGGAAAAGGAAGGGAATATCTCCAAGCGATCTCCTTCGCAGTAGCGCACATCATGTCTAGAAAAATACTGGGCAAGCTGATACTGCCCAATCCATTAATCATCGTGTAGATCAATGCGGCATGCTTGTGACGAACCTTAGACCGGTTGTTCGTCACCATGAAGGAATGAACATTGATGTAGTGTAATAATCGAGGCAAGTCCTCCATCGCAGCCGAGCGAAAAGCACCCTTCTTCCATGCCTCCCCCGGTGCAAGGGCCTCTACCAATGTCCCTCTGCCGAAAATAGTTCCATCACGAAAACTGACTGAATCCGCGGGGAGAGGAGCATCCATAAAATCTGCCAAATCTGATAAGCTGAAGGGAATCCTCACCCCACGAACCATGGCCTCATATGTAGTCGGCCCACAGCTGTCCTTTACCTCCACTAACGTCGCGTAGAATATTCGGACCAATTCCTCGTTGACACGCCCGTTAGTAGAAAGAAAGGGCTCCCACCCCTGACGGCGCAATAGAATACGCGCCTCCCTCGGTATATCCTCAAGGACCCACGCAAAGTGATGACTAAGCGATCGCTCGGATGTATGAAAGTACGCACGGAACAAAGCCCGCTCCTGCTCGGAGCGAAAACCATCAACGCCCCCAGCGGGCACACACCTAGTAGACGAGTATTTCTTTGGAGCCATTTCAACCTACAAAACAAAAATTACACAATACAAAGCAAAGTGTAAGCACAATTAAGGTTAGTAGTGTACAAGTTGAAATGGTGGTGCATGTGCGCAAAACCGAGGTGAAAATAAGCAACATTGCGATGAAGAATGTCGGAATGCGACAAGGCATGAAAATCACCCAAGTGTGCGTCAAAAATTGGATTGAAATCCGTTTTAGGCATTTTGACGAACACTTGGCGTGCGCAATGTGCGTCAAGTTTTGAAAATACCGAATTGAACCAACTAAATCACCCCACTCATGAACAAAACAACAATGCAGCATTCTATACTTGTTCATGAGTGGATTTACAACAAGAAACATGAGAAAAACAGTTGGAACAACCAAAATCAGGGGCAAACACCAACACTTTCAAACATTGTCAATCTAGGGTTTAAACATGTAATTTGTGACAAAATTCTAACAAAAACTACAAATACAAGTAAAAGTAGTGGGGATTATACCTTTGCAATGTAGATTTTGGAAGAAATAGAGAGAAATTGGTGTGGGAAGAAGTTAGGGCACGAAATCAGTTATGAGAGGAGAGGAGAGAATAAGAGAAAAGAGGGGTTTAAAGTAGCAGCCCTCGGCTTAAACCTGCTCGATCGATCGATCGATCGAGCCTGGCCTTCGATCGATCGATCAAGCAGGGCCAGGCACACTGCATTCCTTTTAAATGGGGGGGGGGGGGGGGGAATGCAATTCAGGGATAAATATGGGGTCTAAATATAATATAACTATATATATAGTGTGTATATATATATATATATATACATAAAAATATGACATAAAAATAGAAAAATAAAAATAAAAATAAAATAAAAATAAATTACACATAGCCTTAAATATACACACATAAAGGCCTATGCTAACAAAAAAAAATAAAAATATGTACAAGGAGCAACACACACGCATATTCATGACAAAATGAAAAATAAAAGAAAATAAAAAAGAAAAACAAATGCAAATGTGTGAGAATGCGCGTGTGAAAAACAAAGAAAAAAATGTTTTTGTAACTTTTTTGATTGTTTTCTTAAGAAATGTGTGCCGGGATGCATAGTCTCTGCAAATTCAAGTCCGTTGAACCTACAAAAGAGTTAGAACCAAGCATACAAAAAGAAATAAAAAGAGATTAACTAATTATACTAGGCTAAAATTAAGAAAAACAAAAAATGAAGAAGTTACACTTAGGATGTGCAATTAACTATATACCAAAAGTTTAAACTTTTGAGGGTCCATCCAAAACACAATTTGAATTTGGCGTATCAACGGTGGACCCTCCCGAACATGCATGCCTCCCGAAAAATAGGAATTTCGTTTGAACAACGGAAGGCATGTGGGCGGTGAAAGAAATGAACCATCGCCAATTTGAAATTCTGGGCGGACGATGGGGGATTTGGATAACAAGGGGGAAAAGTACACCTGAGGTCCAAGAAAAGTTAACTCATCTCCCAAAGATTTTTCAAACGGAATGGGAGATGGTGCACACATCGGGATACCATCCATCGAAAACAAGTCCGGCAAGGAGTCCTCATCGGCAAAAAGTGTAGAAATTTTAATTTCTACCGACTCATAGGAATCAACCGGTAATTCTAATGGTTCAATGACGGAAAACGAATATGGTGATGAAACAAATTCAATCTCAATCGACTCATCGTCGGAAGGAGATTGAATTTCGGGGGAGAAATATTCACATTCGATGAGAAATTCTCTGAAAAATTGAGGTGAAACACAAGTTTCCACCTCCTCGTTGTTTTGTGGAAAATAATTCATCTCATCGCAAAGTGCACCAAGTCTCATTCCAGCATCATTTAGGCTTTCTAAACCTTGGGAGTAAAGAAGCAAAGTCTCTTCCAAAGTAGGCTTCCTCGGCTCAAGAGCCTCGGACTCCTCATTTGGTTGAAACTCGTCTTCGAAAGTAATGAAATGAGAATCGTCATTGGATTCGAATAATGAATCCAACTCAAGTTCCCAATAACGATTTTCATTCCGATAAATGTTTTCAAGTCTTTCATTTTCAAGAAAATCTTGAAGAAGGAAAACTTGAAAACTATCCCCAAAGTAAGAATCATTAGAATGACCGCTATAACTATAAAAGTAGGACATGATTACCTCGTTGTTTGTAGATGGAGAATCCGAGCAAGAAAGTGAGCAACCGCGAATCAAAGTTTCTTAGCGCTCAAATATTCTATCTTGCAAAAAAGGTTAAAACAAAGAATACAAATACAAAAGGAAAAATACAACGAAATAATAAAATAATTACTATCTAAAACATACTCCCGGGCAATGGCGCCATTTTGTGACCGGGCGAAAAAAGTGTGTGCGTGTAAAGTTTACAATCGTTGTGTGTTTCGCCGCCGCGATACAAAAGATATAACCTAAGCTACTACTACACTTGACAAGCAAGCACAGCGGTAAGTCGGGTATCGTAAGAAATCCACAGGGAGTAATTGAATTTTAGATGTTAATTGTTTTAATTACCTCAAGAATAAAAGTGTAAAAGATGATAGGTTGGAAATGGTGATAAAAGGAAAGAATAAGTTATGCTAATTTAAAGTAAAACGAGGATCGGGATCGCATCCTACAATTCACGGATCGAAACAACTACTAATTAGAATTCCGGCTCGAAAGCAATTTAATCGATCATATCCAATTAAGCATAAACATCACGCAATAAGGAATTTAAGCCAAAGTTGCGAGATTAAACATTTAATGGAAAATGGTCGCACGCGGATTAAATTCGAATTGTCGCTATAAACACTAAAGTTGCATGACAAATAAAGTTAAACGCATAACAATCCAACTTTAATACACGCGGTTTCAATTAAACGCGATTTTGCACGAAACCTAGTTTTCGGAGCTCGGGGCCCGAAAATGGCGGAAATGAAATCCCGACCCTATTTATCTAAGGGTGCATGGTGAGTTAAACTAAACTATGTTAATTAAACTAGGAAAGCAAGAATTAAAGCAGGTAAACTAGTTAGAAAGAATGGAAACTAAATTACAAGGCAAGGAAAGATGAAGAACAAACTATATTAATGGAGAGGAAGTGAATAGCTCAATCTTACAAAACCACATGGGTTGTCAATCCAAGAAGAAGAGAAAATGAACTCTCCAAAACCAAACCCTAACTAAAACTATCTAATTCAGAATATATGTGTCTCTAATTACAACAAAAACTATCTTATATAGTAAGTTTGAATAAAAGAAAAGAAGAAAGAAAAGAAAAAAAATACCTGCAGGGGAAAAATAGGGGATCGATCGATCGACCCTTGTGGTCGATCGATCGACAGTGTAAATCGTGGAAAAAATAGGAAGGCTCGATCGATCGACCCTCAGGCATGATCGATCGATCAAGCAGTGGCAGCCTGCAATCTCCCCTATTTTGGCATACAATCCAACTCCGCTCAATTCGCCGTAACTTTGTCATACAGACTCGAAATCAAGCACCGTTCGCGGCCACGCGAAGCTACCAGGAGAGCTACAACTTCTATGTAGATGTCGGGCCAGGTGCCCAAGCTGTGAAATGACCGGATTGCCCTCGAACGTGCGGTTGCGTACGGAAATTGCGCGGAATGCGTCCGGATCCCATACTTGGTACCTAAATACCTACAAAAGCCCAATTATACCTCATATAGCATGTTAACATATAAAATGGAGGTTGTCTGGTTAACGGGCTTAAATATAGCCATTAAGGCACCCGAGGGGGCTAAAATGTGTAGGTTCAACCGATGAAAAACGCAATATTTGCGTCGTATCAACAAGTGCATTGACCCTTTTTAGCCTTTATCCTAGGCTTCAGTCTTGTTTGGGGGTGATTATCATCACCCATTTTTTTGTTGCCCCGTGCTTTCATAGATCTTATCTTGTGGGTGAGAATGGATCAGTTTGGCTGAAGACATTGAACTTAGCACTACCGGGAGGCAGCCCGTTGTTTCTAGTATGAGTCTCATCCTGTTTGGGGGTGGTGTTTCACATCGCCCTATGCTTTCAATATTTATAGACTTGTACGCATATTTTTATCTCATCATTTCTTCAGGTTTTATCTTGGCTTCATCTGTCCACTTTATTAGAGGTTGAAGCTTGTAATCTCTTTCCTACCTTCTTCTCTCAATTTTAAAAATCATTTTACCTAACATCGAGGACGATGTTCCTTTTTGTTTGGGGGTGGGGAATTTTATCAAAATCATACCTCTTTTGAATTTTTTTTAAACCTGATTTTAAAAAATTTCGTGCAGTTTCTTTCATATCACTCATTGATATGATTTTTTTATCATCCATATTTTTAAGTATAGGAATCAAGCTAGAGGATTTATCTTTTTCTAAATAGATTATGTAATACGTAACAAGGCATGTTGCACCATGAATTTCTAGACTCAACAAAATTTGCACACGTATCACGTCACTACGGTCAAGAGTTGAAGAGTGTTACAATTCCCAAGAAAACCTTAAGGATCATTAGTAGAGACTTTAGCTTGTGAGATTTGTGCCTTTCACCTTTCAAAGAGTTTTACGCAATCTCCGAGTCACAAGTTGATTTAACTTCATTTGGGTCCGCACTTTAAATCGTTTTATGATCTCATTATTTTTCATAAATTTTTGGCTTGATCACTGAGAACGACATCACTTTTGAGTTGTAAGAAACATGTGTCTTGAAATTTGTCCCGATCACTAGGTTTTCACCCATTCACTTCACCCATTACATTACCATATTCTTCCATATTTCCATTTATTCCCCTCACCACCCATACACATTCCCCATTCCATTCATATATCATCCATCATTTTTAGAAAAAATAGTGTTTTTCAAATGTAAAATGTCTTAAGTGATTGAGAGTATAAAGAAAAAAGAAAGAAAGAAAAAAGAAAGAAAGAAAAAAATAGAAAGAAATAAAAAAGAAAATTCAAAAAAAATATAAAAAAAGAAAAAAAAAGAGAAAAAGGAATGAAAAGAAAAGAAAAAGAAAGTTTGTAGTTAGTTTTTATGTAATAAAGACCTTGTTATTCATGTAAAGAACACTCTTATCGCATCCATCATACCATCCTTTCCATCTCATTTCCCCTCACCCATATACATCAATGTTCTCCCCTAGGTGTTCGGACAAGTGAAAGTCAACGTGGTGAATAACTCGACGTTCTCACTATAGTGATTATCATTCTTTCATGAGATCATTTTTCTTTCTAAATGTTCGTTCATTCTTATATGTGTGTGAGATGTTTGAACTTGCTTAAATTTACTCACCTCCTCACACACAAGAGAGATACACTTACTCAAATCTCGAGAGTTCGTTCGAGAGAGATATATCCATGAGATTTTGAAGTTGAAGAGTTGATTCCAAAAGTCAATCTAGGAATTACTCTTGTGATACTCGACCCGTTTTGACTGATTCACACTACACACGTTGAGTTCTAGGAAGGATGTGCCTTGAGTATTTACTTAGCTAACCTTTTCATACTTATAGCTTGTATTTATCAAAATAATTATCTCGTGACGGATTGTGCGATTATTCTATGTCTAATAAGATATTCACTGCCCTTCAAAAAAATCATTTTAAATAAAGAATTTTGTGGGTATATTCACTACAAACCCTCACGAGACACAACTCGTCCTCTAGGGAAATCTATAGGTTTAAAGGCTTGTTGCACATGCTAAGTGCAATCGCCTGCGAAAGTGGTACACTTTTGGTTTCTTATTTTTCTTTCTCTCTATCTTTTTGCTCGAGGACTAGCAATGTTCTGTTTGGGGGTGGTGTGATAAGAACCAAAAAGTGTTCAAATAATCCCCTAATAGACCATTTTTAATTGATAATTCTAGACAAAATGGGTCTTATGTGCGTTATTATTTATTTTGTAGGTCAAATGCATCTTACGGATTCAAATGCTCTAAATCAAGGCAAATGCGCAGTTAAAAGGAGCTAAACCTATCCCCATGCCTTAAGCCTAGCCCAGACCCTTTTTATCATGTCCCAAAACCATCACCCATGTCCCGTGTGTGTTTGGTTTGTCCCCTTTTATTTATTTTATTTTATTTTTCTAGAATTTATTTTCAATTTCTTTTTATTTTTTATTTTTATTAGTTTTTAATTTTAGTCTTTACTTTTAGTTTTGCTCGATTTTATATTTTTAGGACTTTAGGTTTTATTTATACTTCTTTTGTAGTTTTTATTTTTATTTGAGTTTTATTTTTAATAGATTTTATTTATTTTTAGAGTATTTATTTTTTTAGTACGTCGAGTATTTGTTTTCCTTTATTTTTGTTTTTTAGTTTTTAGTTAGTTTATTATTATTTTTTGTTTTGTTTTATTTTATTTTATTAGTTATTATTTGAGTCGTGTTTAGTTTTTAGAGTTTGTATTGTGTGTCGTGTTATTTTTATTTATTTCTAGTTTTTTAGTGAGTTTTATTTTTAGTTGATTTTTATTTTTATTTTACCTGTTTTTATTTTATTAGCTTTATTTTATTTTATTTTATTAAGGGTACAAGTTAAACACACACACACACACACACAAAACTAACACACACTCACTCACACTCAATTACCACACACCTAACATACACACAAACACCTCACTCACCCTCACCAACTCCCCTACACCTAATCAGACCACACAACCCCCACTCATCTTCTTCTCCAACAAACCTATTTCTCTCTCTTACTTCCATAACAAAAAACACACCCCTTTCTCCATCCTAACCATTACCACCATAAACCCACTCCATTAAAATACCCACACACAAAACCCACCTTCCCAATCAAATCACCACCACCCGCCAGCGAACCCTCTGCGCCCGACCTGCTCAAATCGGCAACCACTCTTCAACTTGTGTTGACCAACCCGAACCACTATCCCTCCAATCCTACCTCCTCAATCCGTTAACCACTCTTCAACCCTTCATCGGCTAGCCCTTAACCCGAAAAACCCGATCCAAATCGGAACCCCATTTCCGACGAGCGGCGGCGTCCCCTGGACCCCAACCTGCGTCCCAACTCTGACCTCCCATGTTCGCAAGCCTCCATGCCATAACCGAAATCGACAAATCTAACCCGAACCCAGATACCATCTCGGAACTACCCAAACCGCGAACCACCTTTAACCCCAACTCGATACCCACGAACCTCCATTTACCTCCAAACCCAAGACAACACGATTTTAGCTGCCAAAATCCAAAGTCAAACACAAAAATAAAACACATTTAACCCACATGTGTTAAACCCCATTTAAAACCCCTTTTAACCCAATTCCAAAATTACCTCCAACTAACTCTTTTTAACCATATACCCAAAATACCCTTTTAACAAATCTGATTTTTTTCTCACCATTACCTCACTCCTTTCCCATGCACATGCCCTCAACGCATGCTCACTATTATCTCTACCCAATTTACCCTTAGCTCTACGTGCCTCACTATAAATGAAAACCCAAAATCTCATTTGGAGATCATCTAGAAGAGACTTGGAGAAGAAGAGAGATAGTTTAGAGTATAAAATTAATTAGGGAGTAAAATATTTTGTAAATAGTTTTTTTTTTAATTTTTTTTTTTGAGAATTGGTGAGATTTAATTGTGAGTGATTAAATTTTATTAAAGAAGATAGAGTTCAAATTGCCAAATTAAAGGAGACTTGATGAAGATTTTTTCTCTTTCTCTACTCTTTTATTTTATATTCCTTTGGTTATTTGTTCATCCTGTTTAATATAATGTTAAAATAAATCCCCTTTCAAGGGGCGGGGTGACCCATTATTTGATTTTAATTCCATTTTAATTAGTACATTTACATTAAAATTCTCTTTGATAATTAACTTTACACTCTTACTTTTTTATTTACGCCTCGAGAGAGGGTATTTGATTTTCGATAGAAAATCGAAATTCGAGCTATAATACCCATTTTAAAATCGAACAGAGATAGGGGTTTCTCAAGTGTGGTATTATTCCTTGAATTTCAACTCTAAATTTATTTTCTTTGATTTAAACTAGTTTAATCGATCGATCGTAGCGAGTAATTTGTTAGATGATGTTTGGATCTACATTTCAAGAGATGTAGGAGTGTTAATTTTAATTTTCTAAAATATTATTGTCAAAATTACATTTGCAACGAGAGTTGATTTTTGATTTTGATACTAACTTGGGATAATTAATTTTAATTAACTAGAATAAATGGTGTCATCCTATCTTTTGTTAGTTCTCACTTTTATTTCCTCACCCATCTCATATTTTAGATTTTTATTTAGTTAGATTTACTTAATATCTTCACTTACTTTTATTTACATCCTTGATTTAGTAGTCTTATTTCAACCTCACCACAAAAATTGTTTTATTATTGAAAAAGCTAAAAAAAATAGAAAAACAAAAAAATGAATTGCATGCCTCTTTTATATGTTTCACCCTTAGATTTTGATTGATTCCCTTACTTACCACTACACTCTAATTTTATTATATTTTTGTAGGTATGAAAGATTTTGATTATAGAGGAGCTTTCAACAACGACACGAAATACGCAAAAAGTTTTCTCTATCAAAACCCTCGTAATCTACCCCCATCAGCTGTTGAACTTCTATGTGAGTAACAGTCATCTCCCCGAAGCTAAGATGAAAAATGTGGGTAGTGTCCCACCACCTCTCCCCTAGAGCACACAAAACCTCAGTAGAATGCGGTGTCTCATCCAAATCCTGCACCAAACGGCCAAAAATTAGCATAGGAAACCATCCAGCGCACCATAGTAGGGAGATTCTCCCATACCTCCTTCAGCCTCGTCGTCTATCGTGACCGAATGCTCGAAGAAGTAATGTCTGTCAATAAAGAGGAGGAAGAAAAAACCTTCATTAGCACAAATAAGAAAGAGAAAATAAAATGGAATACCAAAGGTCACCGACTTACATAGCCACTAGGGTTCTTTACCCTAGACGAACGGTGGTATGAAGGTTCACGTAGTAGTATACTCTCATCAGCTACAGGCTCAAACAAATCAAAGCATTTTCATTTCCCAAATCAAGGGCACCCTATACTTTCACTCCAGGCCAGCACAGTAATTAACGGTCAGCTACTCAGTATTGTATCCCTCGCTTGAAAATCCAACCATTTGAAGTCTTAAAGAAAAAAGGACTTAGGAACGGTATTTAGAGGGAGAAAGCAGAAGGTTTAAACACTTAAAGGTGTGAAATATGGGGAAGAATCGCTCCCTTTTTATAGAAGGCTAAGGGGCTTGCCGATCGGAAACCCCCTGATCATACCTATTGGAATTCGCCTTTTCCTCTTCCTAAGGAAACCCAGGAGTCCATGCCCTTGCCGATTGGCACCCTCCCAAGACTACCCATTGGCATTTGCCAAAAAATTCTAGAAAAATCTAGAAATTGCTCAAAAAATTTCCAAAAATCCCAGAAAAATATGGCACATCATTTTCCTTAAGAAAATTATTATTGGAACACTAAGACTTTTACAAACTCTAAAAATCCCCATCATGATTAATCTTACACCCATATCCACAAAATATCCTCAAAGAGAACCAATGGTGTATCCACATCCAAGTCCACTACAATTCCTCAATCAGAATCTCAAAGATGAAACATTCCCTAGTATAGTCTCAAAATAACACAATCCTCAGTAGAACAACAAGTGCACCTGCACCCCCAAGATAACTTAAAAATCCCAAGGAGAGAAATTTCCCAGATTATGACTTAAAGTCCTCATAATTGATTTCGGACTTCAGAATTGGTCATCACATCTTTAGGTCCTCGAAATTGACCTCAGCCCTCAGAATTGGTCGTCACAAATTTAGGTCCTCATAATTAACCTCGGCCCTCAAAATTGGTCGCCACAACTTCAAGTCCTCAAAATTGACCTCGGTCCTCAGAATTAGTTATATTAACTTTAGGTCCTCAGAATTGACCTTGACCCACAAAATTGGTCACCCCAACTTAAGGTCCTCAGAAATGACCTCGTCCCTCAGAATTAGTCGTCCCAACTTAAGGTCCTCAAAATTTACCTCGACCCTCAGAACTAGTCATCATAACTTTATGTCCTCATAATTTACCTCGACCCTTAAAATTATTCTTCACAACTTAAGGTCCTCAGTATCGACCTCGGCCCCCAGAATTGGTCATCCTAACTTAAGGTCCTCAGAATTAACCTCGACCCTCAGAATTGGCCATCCCAACTTAAGGTCCTCATAATTGACCTCGGCCCTTAGATTGGTCATCACAACTTTAGGTCCTCAATATCAACCTCGGCCCTCATAATTGGTTGTCACAACTTAAGGTCCTCAGAATTGACCTCGGCCTTCAGAATCGGTCGTCCTAAACTTTCGGTCCTTAGAATTGACCTCGGCACTCAGAATTAGTTTTCACAACTTATAGTCATCAGAATTGACCTCAACCTTAAAAATTGGTCGTCCCAACTTAAGGTCCTCATAATTAACCTCAGCCCTTAGAATTGGTCATTTTAACTTAAGTTCCTCATAATTGACCTCTGCCATCAGAATTGGTCGTCACAACTCAAGGTCCTCATAATTAACCTCGGCCCTCAGAATTGGTCATCATAACTCAAGGTTCTCATAATTGATCCCAGCCCTTAGAATTGGTCGTAACAGCTCAAGGTCCTCAGAATTGACGTCGACCCTCAGAATTGGTCATCATAAATTTTGGTCCTCAGAATTAAAATCAGCCCTCAGAATTGGTCATCATATCTTTAGGTCCTCAGAATTGACCTCAACCCTCATAATTCATCATCACATCTTTAGGTCTTGAGAATTGACCTCGGCCTACATAATCAATCATCCCCGGCATCATTTTAGGTCCTCAAAATCGGCTTCGACCTGCTGAATGAATCTCTCTAGCCCCTTAAAACCAGTCTTAACACATCCTTGACCCTTTAAATCGGTCATCTTCAACTTTTTATGTCCTCAAAACACACCTCGACCCTCAAAATTAATCAACCTCATCCTCCAAGTCTACAGAATTTACCTAAAAAACTCTTTCCTAACATCAATGTAGTGTCTATCATTTGACAGCCTTCGCTTATTCCAACCTCGCCCATCGAGGAGATCTCTTTATACACCACATCCTAGGACCCCCCCAAGCACCTCCTTAGGTCCCTAGCACTCACTCGTTTACTGCAAACCCTAGGTTCTACTCCAAATACCGATCTAGAGGCTATCGGGCGCACTGAGCCCCATTTAACTCCGATAAACTTTCTCACCTGAGCTAAATCTCGATGAATCTTCAGATGTCTCTGAATCCCCTTGCTAACTTTCCTCCCCATGCAAAAAACGGCCTTACGATTTGGACGAACGGCCCATTTTTCCCTAAAATATGATCTAGAGGCCATCGGGCACTCCCGAGCCTCGTTTGACTTCAGTAAACTCTTAATCTTGAACAAAGATGAATTAATTTTGAAGGTCTCTGAATACCCTTTCCAAAGGTCTGCCCCGTGTGCAAATAAGCCTTACATTACGGATGAATTACCCATTTTGCTTTGAAGTATCACCGGGGACTTTCGGGCCCCGTTTGACCTTGGTCAAGTCTCTAAACCAAATGAAGCTAAATGAAAGCTCTAGGGCTCTAAATACCCTTTCTAACGGTCTATACCATGTGCAAATTGCCCTTATGGTTCGGATTAACGATCCATTTTCCTTTAGGAATTTCATGTCTAATGACCAACGGACGCTTTTGGGCCCCGTTTGACTTCAGTAAACTCTCGAACTCGGGTATGACTCAATGGATTCTTAAAGGGATCTGAAAACTCTTTCCAATGGTCTACCACGTGTGTGATTCTAACTTACTGTTTGCATTTTACGACCATTTTTCCAAAAAACTTGCCCCAAATTACATAATGGCACCCCCATGACCCTGCCTATCGGCACTATGTCTGGAGTTCTATATCGATAGGCAAGCCAAGGACCCTATCGATTGACACCTCCTTGACCCTATAAATAGAGTCCATGACCTCACTTTGAAAAGCACCCTTAAACATCCCTCTCAGCAATTCAGAGAACATTCTATCTAATTCAAAGTTGTTCCCCTCTTAAAAATCCCATTTCCCACATTCCCTCCATCCTCTTCATACTCCTTTTAGTAAATTCTCGTCTATATCCTCATACCATCATCACCTCGACGTGAAATCATCATATCTACAATCAAGATCCACTTCAAGTCTTCATAATGAGGTCCAAATGTCCACCCTAGTCATTAAATTCTCTAAATTTAGCATTACTCACTTTATTTTCACTTTAGTGCTTTATTTCATTACATCACATACCTTAATTCCAAACCTTTATTATTAGTATTTTCACATACTTTATTTTCATAAAAATACTAAAAAAAATAAGAAAATTAGAGTTTACATGTAAAATGGGTAATTCTCATCACATTTTCTCATACTAAAACACCCTCTTTTACACACGCACATATAAGAAAAGTGTCTACTTAGATTTATGGGTTAAAACCCACCTAGTATTTTCTTCGAACTATGTGGAATTTGATGCCTCGGGTCTACGTAGGCATCTTGGGTAAATCCTTAGACTCGAGTCCTCCCATAGACATTTATTAACTTGTTCTTATTATATAATATATTTTATATGCTTGTTTGGTTATATCTTGTCCGATATACGCATTCATTCCTCAATAACGACTTGTGAATCAAAAACACTTACATTATACTTTGAATTATTATTTTGAGAACACTCCTATGGATGACCTCACTTTACCTTTGTCCATGACACGAGTTAAGTGATTCCATTCTCCATTTATATTATACACATAAGCACACACATCACGGAGTTCAACGGGAGAAGATTAACACAGGCCCATGAGAGATTGAAAGGGAGGGATGGGTGCCTAACACCTTCCCATTTCATAACTTAGTCCCCGAACCCTGGAACTACTTGATTTCTCAAGCATCAGTATTGTCCTTGATGACATTCTCTCGAAGCGGTAAACTTTCTTTTGCCTATTTTGTGTAAAATAGGCTAGCAACTATATATCTACATATCATACCACATCGACGATGGCCGAGCGTCTTGAAAAAGGATGCAATCTCGTACACATGCCATAAGCAAAGGAAAGGGAGAGGAAGAGGACCCTCCTCGGAGACCTTCGACCCCGCCTCGAGATGTCCACCGCGGGGATGACAATTATATAATTGGGAAAGGGAATATGGGGTTTTTATAAAGCTTAACTCGTCAGAGTTTTAGAGGAACACGCATATTTTGGTGGCACACTAGTGGGGAAAAGATATTCAGAGGAACTTGAGGATGCTAGAGTGCACAAAGGTTTATTATTAGATGCTTGTCAACTTTAAGTTAGTAGGTGAGGCATTATAGTGGTGGTAATCTATCACCACTATCGAGGAGAAGAGAAGCATGGATATTGATAAGTTTTGGAAGAGGTTCAAGGACAAGTAATGCCCGCCAGCAGTTAGAGTACCAAAAAAGGACTTTCTATCCTTGGTTCAAGGTAGCCACACAATGGAAAAATATGACAAGGTGTTCGCAAATCTTTTTATGTTCGCACCTAAAGAGGTGAGAACTGAGAAGAAATGGATAGATTATTTCATTAGGTTACTGGCTTAAAAGTTTGGGCAGATATTATTAGGGAATCTAACATACACCATGTATACTCAAGTGGTGAATGTTGCACTTTTGCACTGTCGGGAGAACTTCGACTTTCAAAATTTCACAAATGGGAAGCCAATAGATAATGGGACTGAATTTACGGAAGATAAAAATAATGGGACCAATGAACAAAAGCATTTTAATCGCATAGAGGACAAGAAGTCACAATGTGACGATCGATGGGGAGACTAGCAATCATGGAAGAAATATAAAGTGGAAGTAGTGAGCCAAAAGCAAGGGGTTCACAATGGAGTCTTCAACTATTGCTTCTATGGATGTGGATAGGAGGTCCATTTTCCCAAGAGGTTCCCAAAGTCCAACCCATGAAAGTGTAATGAGTAGGGTAATAAGATCCTACTACTTCAGATGATTCTACCAACACTACAGTTGCCAGCACCGATTCATGATCGCTAGCTCTGCTGGTATAGTCACCCCATTCCTCTCCCTCAAACCCCCAAAGAAAAATTACATAAGTTATCACATTTTATACCTTACATTAAGCCTAAAAACCTTGGCAGCCCAAAAACTTTGGCAGCCCAAAGAATGACCCAAAAAAATCCCGAAAATAAAGCTTGAAGCCTTGGCAGGCTAAAATATGATCTAAAAACACCAAAAATTGGCTTTGAAACAGGACCCATATGGAAGACACACGCCTGTGACCGATTGGTCCATGGAAAAAAGTGGCAGGATCGACCAGTCTTGAGCCCCAAGCAATGCCTATTAAAAGGGGGCCTCGCCAAACACTTCAGGCACACTTAACTACACTTCTTAAATGTTGTCTTTATATTTTATTGCTCTTTATCTCTAAAAAATCCCCAAAACTCTTTCCTTTTGCATTCCAAGCCCCTATAAAATCAAGATCTCAAATTCTAACCCAAAAGTTCCAAATTTTTCTCCTTCTCACGTAGATCTAAAAAAAACACTTTTTTCTCTTCTTTTTCTTTTTATTTTTCTCTTAAAATGTATTTTTGTCCAAAAGAAGTTTTAGATTCGCCTTTAAAAGTTTGATTACAAGTCGGAATGCTACCAAAATGAAAATGTACACATGTAACATCGTAGTTATGCTCTTCTTAACTATTGTATTTTGAAAGTATAGACTTAACGATGGAGGTGTTGTGTTTCACCACCACCTATAATAATTCTCTTCTTAATCTATTTCTTCTCCATATATGGTCTTTCTTTAAAGGCCATGCCTAAACTACATTGACTTTGATTCTACCTACAGTAGATACATAGGCGTGATGGAGGCCTACCCATAAAGCTAAAGTCAGATCTTGTACATATCTATATATTTCTACTATTTATTTTTATAAACATAAAAAACCAATATAAAAAACTTTAAATCTCAAATGCCAAAAGTAGAAGATTAGAGGATCACTTGATCAGGGGATCCTACTTGATACCTTGATCTTAATATGAGAGGTTTACTCCCTTCTTTTCATCAAAATAGTTTTATTTATCAAACCCGGTTACATCAAATCACCCTAGTTGTACCAAAACCCTTTTTATATATTTTTACATCTAAACCATTTTATCTTAAAACTATTTCAAGGCATTAAAGGGAGTTAAGATCTCCTACATCAAGGTAAGAGGTGTAATTTCTCTAGACCACTTTGCAAACTACATAGACTTTGAATCTCATTGTGGGAGTTCATAGGATCACTGGGATAGTCCTCGGAGTAAAAAGTCTAACTTTATTCATAATTATACTCCATCTATATAGTCTACCCACACATTATACAATGCAAAAAATAATTGATTTATTCTAACTATTTCTATTTACTATTTCTTTTTACACTATAACATGCCGATATAAATGCTTGAAATAGTTTATATCTTTCCGTTTATTATATACTAACCATTTTCATCTTAATAATATTTCAAGACATCAAAGGGTGTAACCTTATCCCTCTAGTTATACATGTATATTACTTTCCATCACTAGGTCTCCACTGAGGCCTACTTTTTATTTTGTTTTTTTTGTGAAAAATAGACAGGAAACTCCATTATTTTCAAAGAGAACAAAGTGATGAACATCTATCATCATAAAATACATCTCCTCTTTGCATGTCCACTGATGTGTAGGGGAGAGACGCGTACCTCAGGTCCAGATTCTCCAGTGGCAATTGGGGACTTTTTTCTTTTTAAGCGGATTTAACTCAATTTAATATAGATTTCTCAGCTTGTCATTTATGTTCATTATATGTATATTATATTCTTTTGCAATTTTTTTAAGATACTTGACTTGATAGAAAGACACTAGTAATTCAATCTCCCAAAGGGATAAGGTTACACCTAAGGCATCCCTTGAAACTTGCTTGTGCCATGTATGCCAAGATACATAATAATATTAAATAAAAATTGCTCTTGCCAAAAACAAAGACACACAGCACTTCACAAGTACAAAATTTGTTTATCACTACATACCCCATAACCCTAGGAAGCTTAACGACAGGATTTGGGTCTAACCAACGGGGTTCCTTAGCGACAGCTTTTACTCTTTTCGGCCTCATACCCTTGGTGTATATTGAGTGGTATGTTCTCAGTGAACATAAATCATGTACCTCGAGTATATCAATCCAGTTATCCCATGCAGTGTATCCACGAGGTATATTGGGAGGCTCAATTCACATATATTTTGGTATATTAAAATGGCCCTCTCACACGTACTTCAAGGTATATTGTAAGGGGTCATAGCCAAAGAAAAGAGATTTCATCCATCCAAAAAGCATTCCATAACCTCGTGTAGTAGAATATTAGAACACTTCCAAATAGTAAAATAAGATAGGAGATTCACTTAATGGTTACATCTCTCTAAAAGGTTTTGTAGCCCCAAAGAAAGTTTTTTAAAAGAGGTTGGGACTCAAGACTCGAAAAGTCCACTCGTTTTTCACAACCAAGCCAACTGAGGAGTTTCGTAGGAAATGGATCATTACCCAGAATTACCTCAAAAACATATATGTTTACTTAAATTCGTGTTTTTTCTATTTAGAGTGCTAAAGAGGCAAAGTCATAACTCCGTATTTTCCTTCACACCCTAGTTACCATCTTAGCAAAAGGGACGAAATCCTCATCTCTCGAACTATGTTTCTTGTAATCTTGACAACATGTAATATGATGAAATAACATCATTGGACGACATCCTTGATAGTCTAAATACTTTGAGAAATGATATGGCTACTCCGAGTTAGGAAAAAATCTCCCTCTACAATCGAATGGAGAATATGAGGATCAAGGGAAAATTTTCACCCTACAAATACCATACCTCCTTAAGGTACAATCAATGTTAAAAATAAACTCTGATAACCCCTACTAAAAATGATGTCATAGTCAATGCAACTGAGACCCCATTGAACACTAGATGCCTCATAATCGAGTTCTAAACACTCAACAGAACTTCCGACAACTTTAACCTACTGACGACCTTACAGATATTCAACGTTTATCCCTTTATCCAAATACTAGGATACCAGACAGATTCAAGATGCCATACATTATAAAATCCACATGATGTTCAAGTTATGCAAGACCTAGGGGCTTCCGAAGAAGTCATGGACCAAATTTTCGGACACACATTGTTCAGAGAAATACTAAAGTGGTATTTATACATGGACAATGGTCTAACCATAACCTAGCACGATATTTGTCATAAATATCTTTGAGGATCTTTTAGATTTGCGTGCAAAAATCTCCTTTTTAGGTGTTGATTACACGTGCTAGCCCCAACAACTCTCCTACGCATGCTTTGTGTAAGAGATGTGTTCTTTGGCTTCTCTTGGTAATGGGTAAACCCATTTATGTGGTATTTCTTATTTAAACCTTCAATGCTTGTTACTTTAAAATAACTCTCAAATCGTTCGAGAGAAAAATGCCTAAAGAGCTTTTTGTGTGCATTCTTTTCTTCTTTCTTTCTAAGGAGATAAGAACACAATTGTGAAAAATAGTGAACCCATTTTCAAAATCTATTTCATATTTTTATCTCTCTTTTTATAGGTTAATTAACATCAATGAAGACGACGCTTTTACCAAGAACTTATTTTCAAAAATCAAACTTTCTATACACTTTGGGTCTTTCTCCTAAAAAGAATTATTATGATATTTAGGGTTCTTTTTCGGGATCCATATCATTTGTGATCTCCCAAGTTTGAATAAGAAGGCTTATGCAATATTGTTGACGGGTGTCGAGACATAAGAGTTTTTGAAAACTGATATCAGCTTAAAAGGATCTCTGTCTTTTTATGTGTAGACACCCCATTCTGTTACCCCCTAAACTCTCCTTAGGTCCCTAGCACCTCCATTCATCACTACAAACCCAAGTCATGTCCCTAGTACTGACCTAGAAGCCATCGGGCACTCCCAGGCTCCATTTGACCAAAAGTCAAAGTCTTCAACTCGATCGAGACTGAATGAATCTTCGAAGGGCACTGAAACCCCTTTCCAACAATCCATCCCGTGCGCGATTCTGACTTACCATGCGGACGAACGACCTGTTTGCCACCGAAACTCAATCAGGAGGACACCGGGTGCTCTCAGGCTCTATTGACCTAAGTCAGCTCTTTAACTCGACCAAGACTGAATGAATGTTTGAAGGGCACTGAAACCCCTTTCCAATGGTCCATCCCGTGAGAGATTCTGACTTACGGTAAGGACGAACGATCCATTTTACTCTGAAAGGTCACCGAATGCTTCCAAGACTCAGTTGACCGAAGTCAACTCCCCGAACCAGATCAAACTCTTTGGAATATATAAGTAAATCTCCTAACCTTTCCAACGGTCTACCCCGTGCGCAATTCGGACTTACCATGCAGACGAACGATCCATTTGCGTCCGACGATTCCCCATCGAATAGACCAACGAATGCTTTCGAGACATATTTGACCTAAAGTCAACTCTCGAACCTGGGAGTAGTCCAAAGGACTTTCAAAGGTCTATGAATTATCTTTCCAACGGCCCACCCCATGCACAATTCTGATCAACGATTTGTGTTCTGCGACCGATTTTCCAAAAAGGCCTGAAAGACACTGCCAAATGGTAGGTCCCAGACCCTGCCTATTGATAGTGTGCCTAAATGCACCTGTCGATTGGCAGGAACAGGGCTATGCCGATTGGTAATGCCCTGGGCCTATAAAAAGGAGGCCTGGACTCACTTGCAAGGAGGAGCCCAGATCTGATAGATATCACTCTTAGCAAATCCAGAAAAACTCTCTCGAAGTCAGCGTAATTTCCACACCCAAATTCCTTTCCAACATTCAACTTTCATCATCCTTTTCATCAAACTTAGTGAATTCACTACCCTCCATCATCATCCAAGTCTAAGGGATGCCCTCCGACATTCAAGATCAAGCTTAAGATCTTCAAGAAGGTCCAATTTTCTCAACTCTCTCCTTAAATTTTCATAAATTCGCAATAACTTGTTTTATTACTTAGCACTTTCATTATCTCATCTCACACATTCTAATATACTTTTTATTTAGTATTATTGCACATCTCTTATTTTCATATAAATAAAAACACAAAAAACAAGAAAAAGAGGGTTTACTCATAAATTCCAAATGGGAATTCTCATACTTTTCTTACACTTTTCTCACAACTAAAATACTTTTTCTACACACACACAAATAAGAGAATCCCCCGGTTGGATTTATAGGATAAACCCCACCCCTCATTTTGCATGCGAACTACGTGGACGTTGATGCTTCTATAGGCTACGTAAGCGTCTCGGTGTAAAATCCGAGACTCGAGTCCTATTTTTACTTTTTCTCTCATTTTATATTTTCTCTAAACTCCGTTCTCTTATATTATATACATACATATATTTGTTCTTAGTGGCGTATTACTCCACATGCGTTATCGTTCCATTATAATAGTCAACGTAAGGATAATCGCGTAAATCCTATTTTCTAATATTTTTATACCTTCTTACGGATGACTTGCTTTACCTCTTCCATGGTACAAGTCGATGATTCCTATCTCCACTATATATACACATGCACACATATCACAGGGAAAATAAAGGAAAATAACAAAAACCCATGAGGGACCGAAAGGGCGGAATGGGTGCCTAACACCTTCCCATTTCATAACTTAGCCTCCGGACCCTTTTCGAATCATTTTGGTTTCATATGCATAAGTATGTCTTTGGATGATGTCCTTCGGAATGGCTCCCCTTCTTTTGTCTATTTTGAGTAAAATAGACTGGCGACTCTATCTCTCTACATTTTTCACCTCACCCAAATGACGCCGACCGAAGTGCTCCCGAGAGGGACACGCGGGACCTAGGATCCTCCCTCACGTTGCCTGCCCGCCGCGAGGATCGAGGGATGGCCACAGTGGCAACTCTGCTGGGGACTTTCTTTTGAGGGCTAGACTTCATGGATGTTATGTTTGTTTATATTTTCCCCATTTTTGCATATTCCCCTTTTCCATATATATCCCATACTTATGCTTCTATTCACACACTTGTAGAAACTTCTCCATGTACACTTTGCACCACGTGCACCTAGGGTCACATATATCCACAAGCTGCACGCATCACCCATCCATACTTGGTGTACCATTGGTACTTACACTTTGCTCCCTATTTGGCTTAATCGTAAAAGACATTCTCATAAGACACTAATAATAGAATTATGCATGATTCACACGACATCACCAAAGAGCATTGTGATTGCCCAAATTTTACCCAATAACTGGAGGGTCACTTCGTGATGGGCGCTGGTCCAGTAGGGCGCAGTTAGCTTAAGCGATATGACTCTCACCTTCCATTGTCCAAGTACCTTTTGCGTATATCGAACAGTTCACCCGCATCGTACCACTTGACCAAAGTCATGACGGGAGGTATATCGCAGGGAACTCGTTCACGTACGCCGAGTATATCGAATTCGCTCTCACATGTACCATCCCCACGAGGTATATGGTGAGGCAATTCACGTACACTCAGGTATATCAAATGGCTTATCCACACTTATCGATTGCCCGCAAAACGTATATTGTGGAAGTCACGATAAAGGGGGAACCCTTTCTGATTCACCCAACCAACTGCATACCCGCATATAGGTGTTGAGCCTAGGACACATATGTTAGATTGTCGGTTTCAACCCAAAACTCTGTTAAAATTCTGGATTGGCCTGCCGCTCAAAATTTTTACGCATTTTTAAAACGGGACCCTATCCGTAAGCCTTGTCACAAGTCCAACCATAGCTTTCCATATATTACAAACCCAATTTTTCCAGGCTCGGGTCCTGTCCGACATTTTATTTTGCATTTAGGAGAGTTAATACAAGTGAAAACATAATAATTATAATAATTGTGGTGACAATTATATTCAACAAAATAAAAAATAAAAGCGCAATCACCAAAGCATGTAAAGAATGTAAAAGATGCCAATCACACAACACAGTATATACGTGGTTCAGCGAGAATGCCTACGTCCACGATGGTGCAGTCAGTATTATTTTGATGTACTCCGGGGAGTGTTTTTAGAGAATACAATCGTGCCTATTGCCCCAGGCTTAGGGCTTGTTATATACATATTTGTTCTCAGGAAGTGGGGTCCCTCACGTCCATTTTCTACTCCTAGAATATTTCCCTGCGAGATTTTAGGAGAGGACTGGGTCATAACTGAATTTGGTTGCGATGCGAGGGGCCCTGGCTTTGGGCCACTTCTATTGGGCTACTCGTCTGGGCTTGTGATGGTAAATTCGGGTACCCACAATTGCTCCTAAAGTTGTTGGGACATAATTTGGGCTCAATAAATTTAAATTATTTGTCATAATGGATCTCTTGTAAATTGTGTAACTCTTCCCAAGATTGAAAACCAATTTAGGCGGTAGATTGCTTTATGTCCTGTGCATGATGATTGGAAGCATTTAAAGGTCTTTTGGAATAGCAGTCCGTAGTTGTCGTTTCAAACTTCTTCAGGTTTTCTCATCTTTTTCAAGCTTTTGATGTTGTGAATTCCTCTCCAGGTCTTTGTTTACTTCGCTCTCAATCTTCTTCGACGTCTGAGCTTGTGATCTTACGTCGTTCAAGATAAACCTTCATCTCGTAAGTCCCTTATGCTCTCTCTCTGTGTTCTTTTTGCTGAATTTTCTTCGAATTCATAATTAGGGTTTATAAATGACGAAGATAGGCAATAGATTTGTGTCAGAGTTTAGGAAGTTCTATAATATCCCAGACTAGGTAGAAATCGTGTGCGCATCTGTCCCTAAAAATGTTAAAGAGATAGAGGGTGCTCATTGGATTCACAATTTGTTGTTATCCCAAGGGGGGATCACCTTCCCCCCAAGCAATTTGTTTTTTCACTTCTTCGGCTACTTTAATATCATTCCTGAACAGTGCTTGCCCAACGTCTGGAAGATAGTTAATTGTGTCCATAGAATAAAATAACTTTATGGCACTAAATTAGGGCTTGTTGAAATTTATTTTTGTTATTCCTTCTCTCGAACTAGTTCTGGCCTTCTTTACCTCAAGGGCAGGAGTCCTGATGGGGTATTGGTAGTAAACCTACCTGATTCCTATAAGGATTACTGGCAAGAGGGTTTTCTTGCTAGATATTGGCAGTTTGCCCCTCATACTGAGGGGTCGAGGTCTGATAGATTCACAGTCCCCTTTTATGGGTAAGAGTACATATGTAATCTTTGCTCTGCTCATTGGTCTTCATGTTAATGTTTGACTCTTCTGATATTCTTCTGTTATCCTTTCAGCGAGGATAAATAACTTCGAACCTACTCTTAGTGTGGTTCGAGTTGCCGAGCTGATTAAAGCTTGGAATATCAGAGAGCCTTTAGCTGAAGGTGAGCATCCCCAGTCGGCTACTTTTCTCCTGGAGTACAAGAACATCGGGTCTAGTTTCATTGCGCGACCTGTAGACAACATTACTGCCTTAGATATTACTGAATAGGTTGCTACTGACCCCATTCAGTTGGACGAGGAAGAGAACAACTCTAAAAGTGATATCGGAGGAGGTGTTGAAGGTGGTTCTAGTGAGGCGAGCTCTAGTAGTGAAGGTTCTTCTAGCTCGAAAGAGGTTTCTTAGGCTCAAGAGTCTTCAAGTATATCTAGAAATTCTAGCGAGGAAATGGCTCCTCCCAGAAAAAATTTGATCAGGAATGATGATGAGGATGATGTGCTTCTCTCGAGGAGATCGAAGAATCAAAAGTCTATTGTTGGAGAAGTTAACTCTGGCTCTCAATCTACTGCCATCGAATAGGAGAAGAAGAGAAAAGAGGAAGAACAGTTGAGAGAGAGAGAGAGAAAAAAAAGAGGAGAGGAAGAAAGCTAAAGAGAGAAGGAAGGTGGATGAGAGGAAGAGGGATGACAAGGAGAAGGACAGAGAAGAGGAGAGAAGGAGAGATGAGGTGAGAATGAAGGTCGGGCATACTCTGGTGCCCGTGTCCGCTTTACCTGAGGGGGCCTCGATCGCCACCTCTCCTCAACTGGCTCCTTCTTTGCTCGAGCGAGTAATTTTGCCCACTGATCGACAGAGGGCAATGGGGACTAACCAGTTTACCCTGCAAGTGAGCCAGAGGCTAGCCTTGGTAAGTCTGTTTTTTTACTCTAATACTTGTAATATTCTATTTCATGCTTTTTCCTAATGCTTCCTTTTCATTTGCAGTTTGTGACCGAATTCTCCGTACTCGAGACGAGCTAGTGAGTGGGAATGCGGATTTGGAGAAGCAAAATATTGATCTAAAGGGGAAGGGCGCTGAGCTGGCAGCCAGTCTAAAAGCTGCTAGTGAGGCCCAAAAGTCCTCTGATCTTTACATTGCTGAAGCCAACAGGGCGAAGGAAGCGGTGATCAAGGAGCTGAACGAGTTGAGGTTGTCCTTTGATCTGGTTTGTATGAGCAAGCTGGTCGTGGTCGAGGAGAATAGGGTATTGTTAGAGAAGGTTAAGAAGGAGGAGTCTGAGGCTGCTACCATTAAGGAGAGCACGTACAACTCTGGGTGGGCTGCCGCCTATGAGGACGCTGATGCTTAGATAGGTTACATCAGTCGGATGAACTTGAAGAAGGGTTGGAACAAAGCTCTCCTGGATGCTGGGGTTGATATTGATTCACCCTTGTTCGACGAGCATGATCTAAGCCCAAGCTTGTTGTTGACGAAGACCCTACCCCATCCGTCAAGGGTATTGCTCCCGCCTCCGAGACAGTTCCTATTGATGCCGTTTATGCTCGGGGGACAGAAGTTATCCCTTCTGAGGGAGATGCTCCTACTGCTGCTAATAAGGGGAAGCAGTCAACCTCTTCTGAACCAAACGACACTACACCAAAATAGGCGATTTATAAGTGCTTTAAACACTTACAAATGGCATTTCCAAGTGTTTAAAACACTTGCAAATCGACGCGTTGCAAAAAATTTGCAAGTGTTCAAAACCAATGCAAACGTCATTTGTAAGTGTTTATTGGGAACACATGCTCGTTTCGTATAACTGTTACAAAAAAATTGCAAGTGTTTTGAACACTTGCAAATTAAACTTTTGTAAGTGTTTTAAACACTTGCAAAAATTCATTTGCAAGTGTTCATAACACTTGCAAAATTCAACAAGCATTTTTAATTTACAACGGTTATAAACACTTGCAAATGAAAATATATAAATTTTTTTAACGGTTTACAACACTTACAAATATTAATATGTAAGGAAAAAAATGTTCCTTTTGTAAGTGTTGTGAACCCTTATATAAATTAAAATATTAAAAAATATATCCACCAAATGTCACCATCTTCAAATTGATAAAAATAAGTGGAATAAAACAAACAATAGAAGCAAATTCTTGACAAGAATCAAAACTTTGCATTTCTACTATAAATTCATCAATGTAATAATAATCATTATTACTAAATCCTTACAAAATGCACTAACACAATCAAAACTTATTAAGGTTACATTAAATAAAAAAACAAACCAAAACAAAAACCTGCCATCTCAGTAACGTCACCATTTCCCAATGCCACAGTCTCCAATGTCATCTCTATTAATGCTACCACCACCGTGTCTCTCTCCTTAAGTTGTATTCGTTCCATCGGTCCTCTTGTACGACCCAATCGACCCTTGTAGAACCACTCACCACTCCTCATGACAACTACAAAAAAGGCATTAAAATAAAATCCGTAAATCAAAACTAGTACAACAAATAACGGATTAGTTTATGTTAGTAATAAAAACTAGTATAGCAAATTACACTACAATTCTGTACAATGATAACTACACATTGGTTTTTGGAAAGGAACAAAAAAATGATAAACTAATGCCAAGTAAAAATATTTAGTTAGTTCACATATAAAATCCTAACCTCAACCTAAATCAACTCCCAGGTAGAAAATAATTCCCAACTAGAGTTATTTTCTTCTTAAACAAAGAAAGATGGGCTACAGAACTTGGGGTTAGCCTTCCCCATTTTAATCAAGGCCTAAAGAGGTGTAAAATTTGCCATAGTGAGATTCGAACCTCGCCACCTTGGTGGGTAGTCATACCATGTGAGCAACAACTCATCGGTAGTGTCCTATGCACAAAGTATTTTCTAAATATGTCCAGCATCCTTTTATACAAAACTCCTCTCTACACCTCCAGTTATAATCCTTTATATTGCATCATGGTTAATTTGGAAAATGAAGGGACTTTATTCGTATATTTATTTTCACTGTGGTGCCTTGATAAACAAGAAGTGCCCTTGTAAATCAATAAATACGGATGCCTAAAACAAAGAGGTACAAATATATTAATTAATGTCGCCTTCAATGAAAAAACAAATAAGCAATACTTTGCAGTAAATAATTACCTTTAGATTGTGAAAAAGTCCTTTACATGGCTTCCCGTGATGCAAGGAGTAATGGGTGCAATCATACATTACATATCCAAGCAAGCCGCCTCCAAGCACAGAAGGAGCAATAGATGGAGGTGATAAAAACTTAATAAGGTTCCAAAACTGAAGTCATAGGTCATGGTAAATCAGAATAAATCAATGAAAGTTATAACCAACATATCCAAATGAAAACATATTTCGAACCACTTGTCCTTTGTAATATACACTATAAGTGACGGGTCATAAATGAGGATAAAGTCTAAATCAGTTTATAATTGTAGATAAAAAGCATAAATTATAATAGCACCCAGCCTAGCAGATCCAGTGACCGAAAATTTCCACGCTTCATAATAGGGACATTTGACTTTTGCCCCCAAAGATTAGATTAAAATTGATTCTAGTCCCTAATTTTTTCAATAAGAAATCTTAGCACCCATTTTAATGGTTTATAATGTTCTCATGTGGTATATAAAAGAATTAGTTACATGATTTGTTTCTCTCTACCAAGATGTCAAAATGGGCCATAGAAGTGCCTTGTAAAAGTTGAGGTCAAAACCTAATTTTTTTATTAAATTCAGCTAACTAATGTTTAGTCCATTTCATTTAATTTTAGTACACTGAAAATTAGAACTTGAGCACAACCTTTCATTATTCTTGACGTTTAACATTTCCTCTGGCACATAGATAAGTCATCTTTGCAAAAATGCTAACTAGAAACAAAATGAAGTTCTATAATCAAAACCGACCTGCAAAACTTAGTGAGAGATACCCCCTTTCCACGAGAAAATCATAATGGTGGAGCATGGAGAACACTGTGGCCGACAAAATGCATCTGTGTGCAGAAACTTGTGAGAAATTCCAATAAAACAATGTTCAGTCCACTTCATTTAATGTCATAATTCAGAGATTGGACTGATCATATAATGTTGTAGCAAACTTGAAATGATGAGAAAAAAGTAGCAGATGGACAACATATGCAAGAGGGTTTGCCGCTCAGGAAGTGACAAAAATTACCCGCATAGACAGGGCAAGTTCGACATTGGCTTCGGGTACTGGAATGGCTAGATATTCTTTTGATCAACATTGCCATGCTCTTGGTGATGTAATGTGCAAAATTGCATGAGTCATAACACTTACAAAAGGAATATTTTTGACATAAGCAAACACATGAACTCATACCACACTCGCTGTTATAACTAGACATTATATTGTCTAGTTAACGCATCTAAGTGGAGAAATATCAACAGCCTAATGCTTCAGAACACACGCATACCCAATTCAGGTTGCATCTTTTCTTGGCCCACTGTTGATAACATCGTCAACAATGATTTGAATAGGATTTGCATCAGTCAACAAGTGGATGATTTCTATATCATGCTTAACAATGTAGACAACCATCAACGTCTTACTATTATTATGCCCGTGCATCACGAGAGAGTCAGCCTTTCCACAATTGGGCACCAGGCCTTCCTAAACCTCTTAGATTCGTACCTCCCAGCTGTGTGAGGCATATAGGTTGGATGCTTGGAAGCAGTTGCAGTAATGTAATCCTCCACAGAAAGATCGTTAATCTGAACATCAGAGTATGGTCAGCGATTGAAGAGCATGACCTCATTTTGAAGTTGAACCTTTTCCTCTACAGCAGCAATCGCCATTGCTACTATCTGATTCACATACGATCAGATATAGAGAGGGGGAGTGGTCAGGATGCTCATTTCAAGCTCTAAATAAAATGAAGAAGTTCCACACATACACTTATGTTTGGCAAATTACATATAATGAAATATTATGAACACATTTAAAAAACAAACTAATAACCAATCTACCCAACAGAACTAAAAAGGTGAGGCATGTATACTGAAATTGCATAACCATAATCTAAAATGGCTCCAAATTTATCAAAAAATGTCATATCAAGTTACTCGGTCTTTGTTCCAACATGCTAAATTTGTGATGACACTATTTATCTAATTCAATGAAAAGGATCAGGCTCAATATGACAACTTTTAATGAACAAAGATATATCAAATATCACCTAAAACATATCAATCAAACCCCAATATGCGTAAAGACATATTAGACACATGAACACACTATGAGAAAACAAGAATAATAAACACAGTCCATGACATTTGGCTAATCCACTTTTCTTTATAGATGTATCATCCAACCTTCAAATGCAGACTCAAATTGCTAGGACTTATTACTGATTAACAGTAAAGAATGCAATAACTTAATGAATCATCGAAGAACATAATTTGTAGACCCTAAAGATCAAACTTGGGCTCAAATGTACTGTTGCTTGTAGTAATATTTATTTTAATATTTATTGTCTCTTAATTTGAGCCTTCCTAACCCCCTACTTGAGATCTCATAGTCTCATCATAATGTTAGTCTCAGCCTCAATGAGATGACAGTGCCAATTCAAACCAATTATTATAGATACAAACACTATCGTAATAGTCTATAGAATGTGAAATAAATCTTCTTAGGCCAATTCAATCCAATGTATGAAATAAATAAATAAATAATTATCCAAGTATATAATGATTAAGTACAACCAGTCAAATTGCCCCAAACGAAATATGTTACATTTGAATTATTCTTTGTGTTACTTTCCTCATGTTTATCATAAACTCTTAAAACCATCATGTTACTTCCTCATTTTTATCATAAAATATATTACATAAATAAAAGAGAGACACGGGGAGCTATGGTTTTGTAGCTATTGAATTGGACTCCTTTGACTACATATATCAGAGATCTTTAATTACACTGAATAGGAAAATAAATGATGGTATCACTTATTTAATGTATCTACACTGAGTGACGTAACAACAGAGGAACTTACTGTCAGTAGGCTCTATTGACAACAAGTTTGCAATATGCAATACTCAAGCGTTTAAGCCCTCGACATCATCAAAACCATCTTCTGAAAGTTCTCCCACGTCAAACCATGATATATATAACATAGACCTTACTTATATGATCGTGATATGTAACATGGAATTTAAAATTAAACATAGGTTTTAGTCTTACATGCCGTGCAAGGGAATCCACCAAGTACAGCCATTGGACGAGTAGGAGCCATTGGGCATATCCATTTAATTTGAATCATAACATAACCAAAAGAAATAGACAAATGAGTTTGTAAAAACCCCAATTTGATAGCCATTAGGAAGCTATGGGAGTGAAAAAGAAAAAAATGAAACAAAAATAAAATATCAGTATGCTCCAAAAAAAATTCAACCGGAACAAATCCTACATATTGAAGGGGAAGGTTTTCTAAGAGTTGGGTTATTTGCAACTCTTATCATAATTTAGGTGGTTATTTTCAAACAGCGCTATAATTTAGGGGGTTTCTTCTTTTTTACCCAAGTATGAAACACAGACCGGTGAACTGGGAACTCAGGAAAGAGTTTGGAGACTCTCTCGGCAAAATCACCAAACTGACAAATGCCATTGGTGCAAAGGTATCTAATAGAAGAAGTAGGTGCCTCATATATCAGCAATTGGGCTTTTGCCACATCTTTAACGTGCACAACCCCCAACCTGTGATACTCTTGGGTTTCTTTTCATCCATTTAACAACATTTGCAATACAGCACAACTAGCATTTAATCTAGGCTGCAAAAGTGGATCCAGACAAGTCCCGGATGGATCGCCACATCTAATCCGTTCTCTCTAGCAAATTCCCACGCAGCTTTCTCTGCCAATGTCTTTGACACTGGGTACCATTTCTGTCACACGTAAAACTATTATTTATATTCAAACATCACACATTATTTCAAAATATTTATAATGTATCGATTAACAGCGTTATGTTGTATTGCGTTGTAAGATGACAGCGTTATGTTGTATTGGTAAAAGTTTAGTTTTCAAAATTTTGGGTGGGCACTTACCCACCCCAGGCTCCACATATATCCGCTTATCGTGTTCTAAATGTTCAAGGTTGAAGCTTGAACTTCAAGAATTAAGATTCAATGCCTATTCTCAACATTACATTGTCAACTTAAATTATGTTGAGCTTCAAGAATTTAAAATGCTAAACATAATAAAAATTTTGGTTTTCAGTAACTAGAGATGAGAATAAAAAAAATAATTACATGCAACATCTAAAGCTTGAAAATATTTTCTATCAAAATCATATGCGAAGAGAAGAAACTTCACATGTAAGCCTCTACGATTTTGCACGGTTGAGTTATTCCACCACTTTACAGAATCATTTATTGTAAGAAATTTTCCAATGCTATGGAAGTTCATCACTTCCAAATATAGGGTCTTGTCATCTTAATTACTTACCATTTTCTTGATTACATCAGATATGAACATGTATTACTGGATGCACAAATAACTAATTTTCCCTTATTTTCACAATCAAAATCACTAATTTGCCAATGCTATGCAATTGCTTCGCTTCCAAATATAAGGTCTGGCCATCTTAATTGTTTACCATTTTCTTGATTGCAGAAGATATGAACATGACAAATTGAAACATGCGATGTACAATTATCGCATAAAAACAGCAACAAAACAATGGACTGACAATTGACTACATAGACATCACAGTAATAGTTGCCACTATGAAGATTAGAACACAAGTTTATAGATTTTATAATAATAAATGCCAGTTTTATTGACCTAAAATGATTTCAATTCTTAAATTACATATTATAATGGCACTTAAAGTAAAAGAATCAGATTCGGTATTGAAACTAGAAACAAACAAGGGTACAAAAAACATGCACTAGTTTTTCTAGATTTAAATAATTCTATCATTTATCACCCATGATGCAAGAGGCCAGATGAAAGTGAACGACTCAGTTCTGTTATACTGATATGCTATTCTTGAGGAAAAAATAATAAATATTAGTTTCATAAGTAAATTAAATTGCGAAAGTACCTTTTGGGGCTAGAATCACAACCTTGCCGAACATCATATACTTTGTTTTTGTCGGTCTCATCATCGTCATAATGCCACCTTCCACTGGTTTCTGCTCAATTTTTGTCCTAATCATCTCGTTTTCTCTTAATTGTAACCGAGTCTACTTCTATTGATATAATATAATCTATAGGGAACGTAAACTTATGCAATTGAGAGAGATATTTAATCACCATCATCTGATCCCCCAGTTTAACAATCTGAATCCCCACTTCTTTATCACAATGTACACCATCAGCATATGATAAAAAAGCCCTAAACGAGTTAAGTAATTCTTTAATCAAGTACATATATCATAACAGATAATGAAGCAAAATTGTTGAATTTCCCTATAATTTATGTAGCAGGGGATATGTTGTACCAAATAATTCTTTAATAAAAGTACTCACTTGGAACTTCCACATGATGATCCTAGTCCATTCCTTATACTGAGTTCGATCAAAGGGTAAAGACTGATTAATATCAACACTGGCACAAGAACGGTAAAATCAATGATTTCCCACTGAAGGAGTATGAAATTAATGATTTCATTGTAAATCGATTTCGCACTAATCGATTTTGCACCAATCGAGATGTAAAATCTGTATGATTTCAGAGTAACATTGATTTCGCACTAATAGATTTCACACTAATCAAGTTGTAAAATCTGTACGATTCGTTCCGAAGGAAATAGTATGAAGGAACATTCTGTATGATTTTGCATAACAAAATAAAATATGTAAAAATTTATTGAAATAATAACAAAATAAAAAAAATGATATTTTTAACCTAAAAACACGGGGATCTCAAATTCAGTGAAAACCCTAGCTATAACAATAATTTACCAATAATAAACAACAAGAAAAACCAAACTAATATCAAATTGAAAATAAAACCATAGCTATAACATTATGTGAACAAAGAAAACAAATACCTGGGATGGATCCGTTCACGAGAGAGAAAGAGGCAGAGAAAACGTTCTGTATGATTTCATTATAGGTTGTAAAACTATGTAACCATTTCCTTGTAAAATGATTTCGCATTAGTTTAACTTAACGAGTTTCTGTACGAAGGTTTGGAGAGGGACGAAACGGCTGATTGCAACATTTGGAGGGAAGTTTTGGAGGGATAAAAATTTTGACAAAACATTATTTACTATGCAACCCTTTTATGTTTTTCCACTTACAAACTACGCAAGCATTACAAATTTTACAACGGTTTTGAACACTTACAAACTTTGTAAGTGTCTAAAACCGTTGTAAATTTATTAGTTGCAAAATAGCCATTATGATGTAGTGCGAGGTTGCTCGTTAGTCTCCTCTTTGGACTTCTTTGTATTTTTACTTTGCTCCTACTTCTTTCGAACAAACCAATGTAATTGTATCTTTTTATTTCAATGAAATGAAAGTTCTTTTCTTTTCTATGCATTGATTCTTCTACTTTTTACTTCTTGTTGTATGGCTTGTAGTCGATTGATGTAGACGAGTATATACCCACCACCTCTCAGCTGGGAAGGATCCTTGGACCTAACGCGAGCACCTAAGTTCGTCAGGCCTTCGTTAGGATCTACAAATCTCTCAGGTCAAGGAATAAGAGCTTTAAGGACCAGTCTGAGCTTGTCGCCAAGCTGAAGGACAGACTTCAGGAGATGGAAGAAGTTTGTGCCTCAGTCCAAGAAGAAGTGAACACTTTGAGAGTTAGGCTCCTAGATGCCTCTTAAATCAATCAAGTCGGAGAAATTCTTCAGCAGGAGAATGAGACTCCGAGGAGGGAGGTGTCACAACTCACGAAGCATGCATCGAGCATCGCACCTCGTATTCTACGAGGTTCCTCTTCATCAGTTGTTCTATGAACTGGCACAGAGCTGAGCGGTGCTCCCCCAGTTTTGGGAGGTTCTACTTCATCGGCGGCTCCACGAGCTGGTCCTGATGCAGGGGGTCAAGCTAGGGAGATTGACGAGCTTCGAGAAGACGTCCGTCGAGCGTACGTGATTGTTGTCGGGCTTCAAAGGGATGTCACACGGCTGAGGAATTTGTTCAAGAAAGGACCTCGATGAGTGTGGGTTGATGGTTACGATCAAGGTTGGACAGATGCTCCAACGAGGCTGACAGAGTTCAAAGAGCTTGCCTTTATTAGGGGATGGTTAAGAGCCCTCAGGGAGATGCGGGTCCCGAGGAACTTAGTACTCTGGTACCATCATGAGATCTCTCCTTCAACTTTGAGGCCTAATCATTTCAGGAGTGACGAACAATGGATCCCTATCGATGCTATCTCCAGGCAACTGTTAGAGCCAACTTCCAATGAGGTCGTGTAGGAATTAGCTCCTCATCCGAAGGATGGCCGAAGAGCACAAGTGGATGACTATCTTGTTCAGAGGCCTCAGCCTCATTAGGATTTTACCAGTTGTAACTCTTTGTATATATGTAATGAAGTAATGTAATATTGATGCTTTGGGCGATCTCGCTGACAAAACATGGGTTGTATATTATTGTTGTAAATGTGATGAAGTAATATAGAATCTATGTTTTGGGCGATCTCGCCGACTAACCATGTGTTCATCATTTATCTCTCACTTAATTATCTTAAGCCCCTGATGGCCGACTAGATTGGTAGGGTTGCATTGTTGAGTAAGTGTCCTCCCAGTCCAGTATGCTTATAAGATACCAATATGCCTCACTTTACCTTTTAGGTCGTGTCATAACACTCCCTTAGGCCTAAGTGTGGCAATGGAAAGGACACACCTGGCGTTAGATGTTCTATCCGAGAAGGTTTTTTTTAACTAAACATAGTTTGGTAACCAATTCGTTTTTGGCCTAATTGCTGAAGGGTCCCCTATAGGGCTTCACATATTGTCAGGGGCAATGCTAAGAGGTTGTTCGTATTTCATAACGAAGACCTGAAGAGGGTGATTCCCTTCTCCTTCATACTTAGTAATATGCATGTCACTTGGAAAAGGTGTGCAAGCTATAAAGTTCATAATATGAAATTAACACTTCAAGATGTCACACTTCAGAATGTCACTAGCAAACCCTCTTTTATTAATCATAAGCAATAAAAACTGAGTTCCCAATTCCAAAAATGCGATAAAAGATTAATGAAAAAACTAGAAATAGAGTTTCTTCAAATTGGCTACGTTCCAAGCTTGGGGTATCTCTCTGCCCTCCAGCATTTCTAAGTGATAGGCTCCTTGTAGGTCATCCCTTGTTACCTTGAAGGGAACCTCCCAATTTGGACCCAGCTTGCCATCTGATGGTTTTACCGCACTACCAAGGATTTTCCTTAGGACGTAGTCCCCAACCTAGAATACCCTCAGATTGACCTTCTTGTTATAGTATTTCAATAGCTGTTGCTGATAGCTCGCCAGCCTTACTAGGGCTAGTTCTCTGCGTTCATCAACTAGGTCAAGTTCAGCGAGTTATGCTGCATCATTTTGGCCTTGGTCGACAATGGTGGTTCTCATGGTGGGTAGGCCAGCTTCCAAGGGGATGATTGCTTCCATTCCATACGTTAATGAGAATGGGTTTTCCCTAGTTTCTCGCCATGGGGTGGTGCGGTAATCCCACAAAATATGTGGCAGCTCGCTTACCCATGCACCTTTGGCTCGCTCTAGTTATTTTTTGAGCCCATCGATCACTATTTTATTAGAGGCCTTGGCTTGACCATTTCTCTGGGGGTAGGCTACCGAGCTGAAATAGTGCCTAATCCCGTGTTCTTTGCAGAAGTTTTGGAAAGGGACACTCTCGAACTGTGTTCCGTTGTCAGTGATGATTGTTCTGGGGATTCCAAAATGGGTGATTATATTCTTCCATATGAACCTCATCATATCTGCATCTCGAATATTTGGCAGTGGTTCTGCCTCGATCCATTTGGTGAAGTAATCTATTACGACCAACAGATACTTGCGATTGTCGGTGGTGGTAGGAAGAGGGCCTACGATGTCCATCCCCCCATTGAACGAAAGGCTATGGGCTGGTAAGCGATCTTAAGTCGCTGGCAGGTTGGTGGACCATAGGAGCATATAGTTGACATTTCTCACATTTGCGAGCATATACTACCAAATATTTTTGCATATATGGCCACCAGTAGCCTTCCTTCATTGCTCGAAAAGCTAGTGACCTCCCCCCAATGTGGCTTCCACAGATTCCTTCATGGAGCTCGCGTAGAACTTGCTCGACGTCCCTCGGATGAACACATTTAAGGTAAGGGCCGGTAAATGATCTCTTGTATAATTTGCCATCGGGGGATAAGTGAAAGTGAGCAGCTTTGACTCTTATCTGATGAGCGACCTTCTTGTTGTTCGGGAGTGCACCATCTTTCAAATAGTCCCTCAAAGGGTCCATCCAACTAGGCGCTGACTCAGCCTGGAGCATATGTTCCATGCTTGGTCGCTCGTCACTCTGGTTGATGCTCGACTTGGCAAGGAAGTCGATGGGGATCCTCCTTTTTAAGTTGGAATCTATTGCAGAACTTAGGGCTGCCAGGGTGTCGGCGTGGCTATTTTGTCCATTGGGAAACTGTTGGACACTGATTTCTACAAAGTTGGACATTATCTTCTTTGCCAAGGCGAGGTAGGTTGTCATCCTTTCGTCTCTTGAACTTAAGTCTCCATTTATCTGGTTGGAGACCAATTGTGAGCCGCCAAAAACCTGCAGCTGCTTTGCCCCCAGCGCTTGTGCTTTTTGCAGGCCAGTTATCAAAGCTTCATATTCTGCCTCGTTGTTGGAGGCTTCAAATCCAAGTTTGATTCCCTGCTTGAGGATTATGTCTTCTGGAGTAACGAGCACAATGCCTACTCCTTCCCCCTTTGAGTTGGAGGCTCCATCGATAAACAGTTGCCAGACTCCTGCTGATGGGTGAAGCTGGTCGTAAGGCTGTTCGCCAGTGAATTTTGCAATGAAATACGCGAGGACCTGCCCTTTGATTGCATTATTGGGTTAAAATTTGATATCAAATCGTCCAAGCTCGACTGACCACTTGGATAATCTACCAGAGAGATCCTCTTTCCACAAGACTGCTTTAAGGGGGTGTGATGCAAGGACGATGATAGTATGAGCTTCGAAGTAGTGCTTTAGCTTCCTCGAAGCTATTACTAGTGAAAAGGCGAGCTTTTCCAGTGGTGGGTATCGCTGCTCGGCGTCCAATAAGGTTTTTCTCTCATAGTAAACTGGATGTTGGGTTCCTACTATTTTGCACACCAGTGCAGAGCTGATGGCGTGGTTGGAGACGGCGAGGTATAAGTAAAGGGTATCATCTTCTTGAGGGATAATGAGCAAGGGTGGTGAGATAAGTTAAGACTTTAGTTCTTCCAATGCTTGCGAGCAATCTTGAATCCATTCTACTGTCTTGCTTCCTCTTAAGAGATGGAAGAAGGGATTTCACTTCTCAGAGGACTTCGAGATGAAACAATTCAAAGCAGCGAGCATGCTCATGAGTTTCTAGACGTCCTGTATTGTGCGACGGGGCTGTACCTTGTTGATCGCATCGAACTGGTCTGGGTTGGCCTCAATGCCTTTCTTGTTAACCAAATACTCGAGGAATTTTCCTTACTGGATACCGAAAGAACATTTGCTCGCGTTGAGTTTCATTCGGTATTTCCTAAGGATCTCGAAGGTATTTGATAGATCTGAGAGATGGTCCTTTTTGCACTTACTCTTAACGAGCATATCATCGATGTAGACCTCCATGGTATCTACCATTTGATCTTTGAACATCTTAGTGATTAGCCTCTGGTAAGTTGCTCCTGCATTCTTGAGCGCAAAGGGCATAACTTTGTAGCAGTATAATTCGACAGTAGTGATGAACGTTGTCTTATCTTGGTCTAGTGCATGCAGGGGGATCTGATGATACCCCGAATATGGGTCCAGAAAACTCATTCTCTCGTGAGCTGCTGTAGCGTCCACCAACTGGTCAATTTTTGGAAGAGGGAAACTGTCCTTAGGGCATGCCCTGTTAAGATCAGTGAAGTCAATGCAGTCTCTCCATTTCCCATTTCTCTTTAGAACTACTACTGGGTTGGATAACCATTTAGGAAATTGAACTTACCTTATGGATCCTGCATCCAGCAGTTTTTCAACTTCTTTCTCTACGGATTTAACCTTCTCCAGCGTGGTTCGCCGTGCTTTCTAAGTGATAGGTCTGAAGGTGGGGTCGACGTGTAACCGATGGCAAACCACACTGGGATCGATGTCAGGCAGCTCATATGGTTCCCCCGCAAAAATGTCAAGGTTACCTCTCAACAATACTGTCAGTTCCTTTTTTTCTTGATTTGTGAGAGAAGCTCCAATTAAGAACATCATATCTTTCTTGTCCCCACCAGCTGTGATTTCTTCCAGGTTTTCAACAACCCGTTCAGAGGGGGGATCCTGGTCTCCTCCACTCCGGGCCTTCCATGTTTTAATTGCTATTTTGAAGGTACCAAACCTTCTTGCTCCTCCACCATCTCCTTGGCCTTCTCGACCTTCTTCTCTAGTTTTGGGCGGATGGATGCTATGAAGCACATTTTTTCCATCGCCTGATCCCCGTGAATCTCCATTACTCCTCGCTCAGTTACGTATTTGAGTTATTGATGGTAGGTCAAAGGGACTGCCTTCATTGTATGTAGTCATCCCCCGCCGAGGATAGCTTGATATGGGGAGTCGATGTTGACTACTAGAAACACGATCATCTTAGAGGCACTTCCTGGCCTTACTAGCAGCACGATCTTTCCCAATGGAATAGTCACTTTTCCAGCGAAGACGACTAGAAGGACAGTGGCTTCCTTCAGGTCGGCGATGCTTAGCTTCAATTTTTTGAAGAGGTCGAGGTACATTACCATAGACGAGCTTCCCTGGTCAACGAGCAACTTATCGACGTCATAGTTGGCTATCCTGAGCATAATGATCAATGCATCATGATGTGGGGTTCTTACTCCCACCAGATCTTCCTCTATGAACACGATATGTTTGTTATAGTCGACGTCCCCTGCTCGCTGACGCTTTCCTAATTGTGTCTTTGCTGGATCGATCTGAAAATCTTACATTACCGCTGTAAGCTTTTTTACCTCCATCCGAGATGAATTCCCTTGAATCTACTTCATATCAGATGCCCCATGAATTACAACAAATTCATGGCCAACATTGACCTCGAGTACGTTATCAGGCCTCGTGTTTCCATTGGCAGCGACTTTATCTGCCTTCTTCTCCACAAACTCGTTCAGGTGCCCAGTCTGGGACAGTTTTTCGAGGTGAGACTTAAGATCTTTGTAATGCTCAGTCTTATGTCCTCCTTCCTTATGAGAAGTGCATCTCAGCGCGTCATTTCTCTTTGAGAGATCTCCTCCCATTTTCTGGGCCACTTAACAAATGGCTCGTCTTTGATCTTCTCCAGGATCTTGTAGATTGGTTCTTTGAAGACAGTGTTCACTGCCTGAAATGCTTTCGAAGCATCGTTCTTTTCCCCATTCTTGGAGCCATTCTTGTCCCCATTCCTGCCCCCTTTCTTCTGGTTTTCAACTTTTTCATTGCCCTTGGCAGCGAGCTTAATTCGTCCATTCTCCCCTGCACTGAGGCGGGTCACATCTTCCACTTTGGCATACTTCTCGATGAGAGCCATCAGGTCATCGATGGTTGTGGCCTCCTTCTTCATCAGGGATTGGTGCAGGAGGCAAGAGCTGGGTAGGACAATTTTGAATGAGGCTACCGCTACCTGTTCCGAGCAATCCTCAACCTCGTTGAACAACTCCAAGTACCTTTTTGCGTAGTCTTCAAGGCTTTCTTGAAGTGTCTTTTTTATTGTTAGTAAAGCATCCATCCTTTTGGGATGGGATCTACTAGTAATGAAGCGAGCCGTAAAGATCTAGGCCAGGGACTCAAAACTCCTGATAGACCTATAAGGTAGTCTCTCAAACCATTTTTGGGCCACATCATGCAGACTCGAGGGGAAAATCCGGAACATCAGTGCATACCGGTGGTTCTAGAGAGTCATGGGCTGCCTGTACTGCCTAACATTATCAATAGGGTCAGTTTTTCCATCATAGATCTTGAATCTTGGAATAGCAAATTTCTTGGGGGCTTCCTCTTCTTCTATCTCCCTTGAGAAAGGGGATTTCATCTGGGTCTTGAGAGCTCGTCTAGTAAGCTCCATGGTTGATCTGGCACCTCGATGAATGGGGTGCTGGTCCATTTCCTTCCGAATTAAATTTTGTATTTCTTCATCACCTCGAGCAGGGTTCCTCTAACGGTGAGCTGGTCGTTGTAACTCGAGCAACTCATCATCTGACTCGAGCTTCTCACTTCTTTGGGATCCGCATTTGGGGATCCTTACTCTCCTGAGGGCTAGGAGTGCGGTATGAACGTCGCCTAGTGCTGCGATGGAGCTCTTTCTCCATCCTCTCTAATTTCCTTTTGAGGAGAGAATTCTCAGCCTCTCGCTTGTGAGCAAACTCCCTCTTGTCTTGCAGCCTTGCCTCATAGGCATCAATCCATCTGGAGATTTGTGTGGACCTCGTTGATCCTTAGCTCTCCTCTAAGGTTGGCCTCTCTGAGCGAGCACTCTGATCTGAATGCCGAACTTCATATCTGATCCTGCGAGGGGCAGGCTATTTTTGAATATCCCCTGCCTGAGGGGCGTTGCTACTGTGACTAGACATTTTAGTTTCTTTGTTGGTGAGAGCTTTCTTAAGGGAGATGAACGTTTCCCACAGACGGCGCCAATTGTGGTGAAAATTATATTCAACACAAATAAATAAGAAAAGTGCAATCACCAAAGCATGAAAATAATGTAAAAGATGCCAATCACACAACACAGTATTTGCTTGTTTTAGCGAGAATGCATACATCCACGGTGGTGCATTCAGAATTATTTTGATGTACTCCGGGGAGTGTTTTCAGAGAATACAATCGTGCCTCTTGCCCCAGGCTTAGGGTTTGTTATATACATATTTGTTCTCGGGAAGTGAGGGTGTTGGACTCCCTCACGTCCATTTTCTACTCCTAGAATATCTCCTGCGAGACTTTAGGAGAGTACTGACTGAATTCGATTGCGATGCGAGGGGCACAGGCTTTGGGCCGCTTCTATTGGGCTACTCGTCTGGGCTTGTGATGGAAAATTCGGGTACCCACAATAATCATGTTGAGACCGTCTCCAAAAAGAAAATTCTTCTTTTTCTTTATCCAAAATCCAAAAGCATTTTTCATCTCTCTATCAAAAATCCAAAAACATTTTGTCTTTCCATCTCGAAAAAAAATTTCACCCCTTTTTCTCAAAAATAAATCCCATTTTGCGCCTTCTCAAGTCGATTGCAAACCCTTGGCCTGGCTCCCTATTGGCTTCGGTCTTCAGTCAAATCACCCCAGAGTTTCTCCCATTCCCTTGCTACTTCTTCAGAGTTCGGAATCCATCTGCCTTCCATGGAGAACATAGATCAAGTACCCATTGTGCAGCCGGATCTGATGGCAGTTCTAGCTCAGCTTGTGTCCAAGATTGATAACCTCCAAACTGAGGTCCGAGAGATGCAACGAAACCAGGTTCCCATTCCTCAAGAACCCTAGGGCCTATTTCCTCATGATATGGATCCACCTGAGCCCATCTGGGTTCCCGAAGAGTGCCAGCACGCTCCACGTGCCCCTCCTGTTAATGGGCCACCGCCTGCCCAGCTTCCTATACCTAACCTTGCCCAGCCTGGGGCTAACTTGCCTATGGTCATTGATCCAAAGGAAGAAAAGTTGAACAAAGTCAAAGAGGACCTCAAGATGCTCACCAAGAAGTTTGACCAAGTCAGAATCTCGGGGAATTACATGGACTACACCCATATGTCTCCTTATCCTAAAGCGAGGTTACTCGAGAAGTTCAAGATGCCGAATATCGAGAAATTCAGAGGAAGTGGACCCCCAATTGTTCATCTCGGAAGTTATCACCATTCCATGACTCTACTAGGGGCTTATGAAGTAGTGGTGGCCCAATTATTTTAACAAACTCTAAAGGATAGTGCCCTCACATGGTTTTTGTCTGTCGAAGAGTCCAAAATTCGTAGCTGGGAGGATATAGCCCAAAAATTCATGTCACGGTACAAATATAATGAAGAGCTTGAGGTCACCCGCCGTGATTTAGAGCTGCTTAAACATAACTATGGGGAATCAGTCAGTAAATTCATAGCCCGATGGAGGGAAAAAGCAGCAACCATGACCAATCGGCCTTCCAAGGAAGAACAAGTCAGCATAATAAAGAAGAACTTCTTACCTCATGTCCGAGCAACGATGGGAGGACAATATTATCCCCACTTCCGAGCTCTCAAAGAAGCAGGAGTAGAAATCGAGGAAGGTCTTGCTAAAATAGATGTCGAACCAAAGAAGGTGTCCGGACAGTTCACCCCCAGAAAATATGACAAACCTTCCAGTGCTACAGTCTCAACCATCAACAACATCTCTCAACCAATCACATTATGGGTGCCAGAAAGCCACCCTATCCCAGTCCAAAAGGAATATACCGATCTCCATGCTCCCCTCTCCAAAGTTTATCAAGCCTTGTTAAGCCGAATCCTTATCAAACCTTCGGATCCCCATCCATTGCCAAATCCACTCCCAAGAAGCTTCAAAGCAGATGCCCATTGTGCCTTTCACCAAATAGCTGCCCATACCACCGACCAATGGTTTCACCTCCGAAACATAATCCAAGGTCTAATTGACTCGGGCACCATCGGCCCACCAGCCAATCCTAAGCCAAACACTACTCACAACCCACTCCCAAATCATGCCAATGCCATCTTTCTAGAAGAAAACCCATAAGTCGAGCCCTCAACTCAAATCACACCCATATACTCTCCTAAACCTCTCCAAATTTGCCCATATTTCCTCCTACACCCTGCTAGACTTGTTGATCAGGCACTGTCACTCCTTACCAGAGCATGCATCACTGTCCGTACCCGTTCTGAAAATGGAAGCATGGAATTATTAGAAGTCTTAAACCAACTCCTAGAGTTCGGGCTGAAATTTCCCTCATAGATGGTCATTGATTACCAAAGGTTCAGTACGCTATTCTTGGAAGCACAAAAATGGGCCCGAGAGTCAGATAGTTGGGTAGTACCGACTGATAAAGTCATCCTGGATGATGTTGACCATATTATGGTAGAATTATTCAGGCAAACCAACAACATTTGCACTATGACCGAGTTACTTGATACTCTGAAGCTACAGGGGCGCCTAGTCCCTTCACCCTTACACATCCCCACAGAATGGGATGACCTATATGAAGAAGCCGTTGAAGTTGTGGAATGCATTAACTTTACATGGAAAGACATAATTGTTGCCACCGGATGGGGGGAAGAATTCGGAGATTCTAATGAAGAACAAGCTTTCGAGAAAATTGGCCTGGTAGCCGACATGTATGGAATGATATCATTTGGAAAACTCCTCGGAGAAATAAATAAGGTGGCAAAACAACCTAAGATCGATGAGGAAATGGGATTCATATTTTTACCTTCTTCGGTAAATCACATAACCATATCTGGGGGCATTATCAGATCCCAAGCTCACTACCAGCCAATGACAAAGGGAAGGGCGTTGAAAACTTTCCTATGCCAAAAATAACCCTCGAGTAGAGAAAGATTCTTGATCAACTGAAGAAAACTCAAGCTAACATCACTCTATGGGGCTTTTCATGTCTTCTCAGCTACACAGAAATGCTTTGATCAAGTTGCTCACTAGACCCACAGTTCCTCCTTCTACCACACTAAAAAAAACGATAAATTTGGTCGGATCCTTGACCTCTACCCGAATGCTATCATTTTCCAAAGAAGAAATCCCCAAGATTGGGCCAAACCACAATCATACACTCAACATCTCTTTCGAAGTTATGGAAAGGGTTGTGCCTCTCTCTCTTATCAATAATGGATCTGCCTTGAATGTCTGCCCATTGAGAACCTTTAAATGTTTAGGCCTCAAAGAAAGTGACCTCGCCCCAACCTGCGCTGATGTGCGTGCCTACGATAATACCCATCGGGAGGTTATGGGATCCATAAAGCTTGTAATAAGGGTTGTCCCTATAAACCCTATCGTCAAATTCCAAGTTATTGACATTTCAGCTTGTTTCAATCAGTTGCTAGCATGACCTTGGCTCCACAGTATCAAGGGCGTGTCTTCCTCACTCTATCATAAATTAAAGTTCTTCGTCGACGGATGGCTTATTACCATCTTGGGCGATGACGACAATGCCGATGGTGCAAGTACCAGCAATCCAATTCTTGAGATACAGTACGGGTCAAATGATATGCTCCTCTCAGGATTCTGAGTTGAACCACCTCTACTCCCGGCAGGGGATAACTTCAAATAAAGGGTTTGTCTAGAATATGACCCTCATGGCAACATCAATGTGATTCAGATGTTCAGAAACATGCACTTCATGCCTGGACTGGGACTAGGACAAAGACAACAAGGGATACTCGAGCCGATTGAACTGAAGAAGGCTTTCCCTCCTTGTGGTTTGGGGTATCAACCATCAGAATAAGAGCTCAGAATGATCCGCTAGTCTCGACCAAAGAGAGGACTAGACTGCGTCCAGACTATACCAGGTGATTCCTTGAACGGACGATTCATCAAAGAGGGTGAGGACCTTCCCTTTTGCGGCTTTTCATAACCATGGTATGACCATACAGATAAGAAGATGAAGCCTGGAATGGATATCTTTTTCCAAGACAGCTACTAATGGGCCGAAGATTCCCAACACCAAGTACAACTGCTCATCAAAGATACTAAAGAGACTGAGGAAAGTGACTCCGAAGATTCCTTCAGCTTACAGACACTGGGGCAGATACTCTGCATGGTTCACTTAGGCACTACATCACTGAATCCATCCCAATTGATTAAAGTTGTTGATACACCTCTCCTTAACTGGCATGCTGCGCCAGTTCTACCTGTTGAAATCTCCCCTAATCCTAATGTTTACCCCTTTTCTTCTTCTGTTGTCCATCCTTATTCAAATGTAATTGAGTTCTCTTTTGACGAGATTCTCAATGATGTTTTTCTTATCAATGAAATAAACGAAGATTTTGAGTATCTTGTTGTGCCTTACATTAACTGTTTGGATTCTAATCAAACTTTTGATGATGATGATTTTGCAAATGAACAACTCTTAACTGATCTACATAAGGTTAATAATAAATAACATAACCGTGTTTAAGTTAATGAAGAAGTGACTGTTGTTATTAACCTCAGTTCTAGTAGCCAACTGCGCGAGATTAGGATAGGGGCTACCCTCGACGAGCATGAGCGTGCACAACTCGAAGAATTGCTAAAAGAATTAGTGGATATCTTCGCATGGTCCTACGATGATATGTCTGGCATTGATCCTGAAATAGCTCAGCACAAGATTCCCACTCTCTCAGATTACAAGCCGATTAAACAAAAATTTAGAAAGCTCCGCACCAAGTGGTCGCTTAAGGTCAAAGAAGAGGTGGTCAAATAGTTGAACGTAGGCTTCATTCGTGTAATCAAATATCCCACGTGGTTAGCCAACATAGTTCCCATGCCGAAATTAGGAGGAAAAGTTTGGATCTGTGTAGACTATCGGGACTTGTACAAAGCCTCTCCAAAGGATGATTATTCGTTACCCACTATCGATATGATCATGGACAACACAGCCAGTCATGCTCTCAAGTCATTTGTCGACGGATTTGTCGGATACAACCAAATCAAAATGCATCCAGACCACCAAGAAAAGACTGCATTCATCACCCCATGGGGGGAGCCTTTTGTTACATTGTCATGCCATTTGGTCTCAAGAATGTTGGGACTACCTATTAGAGGGCTTCCACAACCATCCTGCACGATCTGATTCACAAAGAGGTTGAGGTATATGTGGATGATATGATTATCAAATCCAAGACTAGAGAAGGTCATGTTCCTGCTCTACAAAAGTTCTTCGAATGGCTGGGACAGTATCAGATGAGACTCAATTCGTAAAAATGCGTCTTCGGCGTTATAAAGGGAAAACTCTTGGGATTCATGGTCAGTGAGAAGGGGATAGAAGCAGATCCCACCAAGCTGAAAGACATACTTGAGATGCCACCTCCCTGAACAGAGAAAAAAGTCTGAGGTTTCCTCGAGAAATTGCAATACATCAGTCGGTTCGTCAGCCAGTTAACCTTCATCTGCGAACCCATCTTCAAACTCCTCCGAAAGGATTAAATTAAATTTTGGAACGAGGCATGACAAGAAGCTTTTGATTGAATCAAACAATATCTGACCCAACCCCTGGTACTCATGCTACCACATCCTGGTCTCCCCTTGCTCCTATACCTAACCATAACTGACACTGTAGATGGGGCTTTTCTAGCCTAATACCTTGAAGATTCCCGTAAAGAAAGAGCCATCTATTATGCCAGTCGCAAATTGGCTGGTAGGGGTGTGTAAAAAATCGATCGGCCCAAAAATCGAACCGAATCGGCCTGAACCGAACCAAAACCAGTGGGTTTTTTAGCCCTGTTCGGTTTACGATTTAAGGAATTAAAAAACCAACCATGTCGGTTCGGTTGGTGATTTAGCCATGGAAAAAATCGAACCGAACCGAACCGATATCAATATTTATATTAAAAAAACTTATATTTTTATATGCAAAATCCATTAACCGTCCTTAGAAACCGGCCAAAACCAAAAATTGCCCAAAAAAAACTAACCAAAACCAAAAACTGACCAAAACCGAACCAAAACTGAACCGAACCGAAATCGATGTGAACCGAAATCGATGGTTTTTTCCATCGTCGGGTCGGTTTTGGTCTAACCTTTTCCAAAACCGAACCGATCGGTTCGTTTTGGATTATGGTCCAAAACCGAACCGAACCGACCCGTGCACACCCTATTGGTCGGGTACGAGGTCAACTACACTACTTTGGAAAAGGCATGTGTCGCGCTTGTCTGGGTCACCCAAAAGTTGCGGCACTACATGCTCACCTTCCCCATCAAACTTGTATCCCGAATGGACCCCATAAAATACCTGCATGTCCAGCCAAATGGCCTGATGGTTGATGCTCCTAGCAGAGTTTGATATCGTGTATGTCACGCAGAAAGCCATGAAAGGAAGAGCTATCTCTGACTACCTCACTGATTACCCCGTAGAAGAAGCTGATGTGTGGATCTTCGAATTCTCAGATGAAAACATCCTTTGCGCTACTCAAGACAACCTTCAATGGCAAATGTTCTTTGATGGCGCTGCCAATAAGAAGGGATATGGCATTGGGATACTCCTAATCACCCCAGATGACTCCCATACTACAAGCACCATCAAGTTGGATTTCCCTTGCACCAATAACATGACTGAATACGAGGCATGCACAGTAGGCCTCAAAGTTGATCTCAAGAAAGGTATTCAATGTTTAGATGTCTGCAAGGATTTCGCCCTCATCATCGGTCAAGTGCTTAGAAAGTGGAGAGTTAAGGACGAGAAACTCCAACCCTTCCACGCCCACTTAGAAGAACTAGTCTCCCAATTCCAAGATATCACCTTCCATTACCTACCTCGAGCAAACAATAACCTAGCCGATCCCTTTCTACCTTGGCCTCCATGATCGACATGCCTGAAGGAATAACTATGACCCCCTTCCTAGTTCAAAATCAAGACAAACCAACCCACTTCTACCACATTGAGCTCATCACCACAGAAGATCCCGAGCTAACCAATTATTGGTACTATGATATTCGATGCCTCCTCAAGCATGGTAGGTATATCGAGGGTTCCAATAAGAAAGATCGAGAAACCCTTAGAAGACTCATTGCCCAGTACATCATCTGTCACAAAGCACTGCTCAAAAGGAACTTCGATAGAACTCGTCTGCACTGCATCGCATGGGCTGACATTAAAAAGATAATGCAGAAGATCCACAGCGGGGAATGCGTACCCCACATGAACGGTCACATACTTTCTAAGAAGATCATTCGACAAGGCTACTACTGGACCATCATGACCCAGGATTGCACCACTTGTGTCCAGAGATGCCTCAAATGCCAACAATTCTCCAACCTTCATCATCTGCCTCCATGCGAATTATACAACATGACTTTTCTCTGGTTGTTCTCCACCTGGGGCATCGACATCATAGGTAAGGTTACACCGAAGGCTTCCAACGAGCATGATTTCATCCTAGTTGCCATTGATTACTTCACTAAATGGGTCGAAGCTGAGTCATACGCAGTGCTGAATGAAAAGAAAGTGGCCAAATTCATAAAGAAAAACATCATCTGCCGGTATGGGGTCCCGTACGAGCTAGTATCAGATAACGGGTTGCATTTTGAGGCAGAAGTCATAGAGTTGGTCAATGAGTATGGGATTTAGAGACACAAATCTTCTCCCTACCGACCTCAAACCAACGGTACGGTTGAAGCCGCCAACAAGAGCCTCAAAGCCATCATCAGTAAGATGACCAAAAGCTATCTGGATTGGGCCAACTGGATCCCGTATGCCCTCTGGGGCTATAGAACCTTAATCCAAACCTCTACTGGGGCTACCCCTTACTCTCTGGTTTACAGTATGGAAGCAGTCCTACTCGTGGAGTTGGAAATACACTCGTTGCGCGTCATGCTTGAAAGAAAGGTCAGCGAAGAAGATTGGTGCCAAAGCCGTCTTGATAAGCTGGCCTTCCTAGATGAAAAGAGATTAAAAGCACTATACCACATACAAGGGTACCATCACCGAATAGCGCATTCATTCAGTAAGAGAGTCAAGGACTGCGGTGTCCGAGAAGGGGACTTAGCCCTCAAATAAATCATAGAACCTATCTGAGACATAGAGGGAAATTCAATCCCAATTGGAGAGGCCCCTACATTGTCAAAAAGATCTTGTCCGGTGGTGCCTCCATACTTATCGACTTAAATGGGGAATAGATGGCTCATCCAGTCAACCTGGACCGTCTCAAGAAGTTCTACCCCTAGTCCGAAATCTCGGCGTGCTACGACTCTTCTCGTCTCCATTCTATTCTTAAAAAAACTCTTCATTTCTCCTGCCCAGAACTACGCGGGCCTGATTCTCTACAAATAACCATTTTCAAACAAAGTATAAAATTTTCAAAACCCTGGAGCTACGTAGGCAGCTCATACGCCTTACATGAGCACGGCCCTTTCTTTTTCACAAAATACTATTCTTTTCTTACCTCCAAGAACGACAGTTCATTCTAACATATATTTGAACAAAAGGATTATGTATGCCTTAGCGATCGGTATAGATAAAATACAAAATTCATCAAAAGGCGTAGCTGGATGATCAGAAACTTGTTTATTTCACTAATAAGAAATTATGGTACAAATTACATAAGAAAAGTAACAGATGACTCCCTTCCCCCTACCCTCCTAAAAAAGACAAATAAAATCCCCACATTTATCCCCCATTGCACAATAAACTCTCCGAGAGTCTTATCCACAGCTACCAGAGGAGCCTGCTCCGTCATCATCATCTGCATCTTGGGGTCCCCAAGTTTCCCCTGCCTGAACAGAGTGTCGCAGACACTCCATGGACCGATAAGCTCGAACCAGCTTCGAAAAAACCACAACACCTCCTTCCATCATGTTAAAAGAAACAAGCCACCTTTTTCCAATCTCCACTTCCAACATCTTGCTAACTACTCTCCTCCATAACCACTTCATATAATCCCCAGGGATATGCCAAACTCTCCCAACAGACTGAGAGGGACGGGTTGACGGATGCCGACTCTCCCACAGAGAGCCAAGCCACAGGCACAGATGCTCGATCAAATCCTCTATCGAAAAGAAATTTAGTGTCTGAGGTAGCATGATCTATGCCCAGCCAAATTGGCATTGAATCCTCCAAGGAAAATAAAAAAAGGTTTGGCTGAGACCAACCAGCCGCACATACGGGTATACTCCTAGCTCCAGAACAGGCAACAACTGTCCCCACTAAGGCACTGGCCAGTATATATTTTGAGCCCCATGCTCCACAAGCCAATTCTCCCAGCTCTCAATATCCAGACCAACGCTGAAGAAGTGACGCAAAAAGAAGTTGGGTAAAACCGACAAAGGATATTCTGGAAGAGTCACCAGGCAAAGTATTTCGGACAACCACATGAACAGCATCGCGGGGATACCTCGCAAGAAGTCAGAACGACCTTCTCACTAGACATCCAGACCGTTTAGGGTCTCCTTCGATATCACCGCCACAGGATTGCGACGGTATGACATCCATGAAGCAATGGCTGCAAGTTGTGGATCCACCAACAGCAATTTTGAAACCAGGCTCAGAGCAACGGCTCCAGTATAGCCAGCATCACCTACTTCCCGTAAATACACGGACTATAACATCTCTGAAAAGGAGATCATTCCTCCAGTAACCAATTGTCTGGACGCCGAAGGTGAAATGCAAAGAAGCCAGGCCAGTAAATCCCTGGAAGAATGGGAAAATTCGGGTAAAGCCACGGCAACACTGGGATTTATGCCCAGCATTGCAGAAAATTCCTTATAGGTAGGATAAACATCATATAACCCAAAGCAGAATACATGGTCTTTGGGGTACCAAAATTATACCTCCGCCATCAGCATATTCCACTAAATGTACCTATTGCGCCACAAAGAGACTCTACGCATGTTGAAAGCATCATAGTCGACATTACAAGAGCACGTTGCTTCCAAGGCTTCTAGGTATTTAGTAAACTCAATGCTACTAGGGAGAGCCATCTTGTAAGACTAAGAAATAGTAGGTGAGTAAGTAAGAATGAGAAGGTGTGATGGAAACACTCCACCCCTACCCCTTTTTATACTTGAGAACCCTCAAAAAAGACATAACCCCAGCAGAAATCGGAGGGAATCCTACCCGACAAGGTACAAGAAGCTGAAGAGGGCACTAATCAAAAGCTTTGAATTATGGAACTGGACTTGACTGCCGATAGGCAGGGCAAGGGGCTTACCAATCGACAACCCCCCATTTTTTGAAATTTTCCTTTTTTATCAAAATCAGAAAAACCTAATAAAAATAAATTTGATATTCTCAATAAAATTTCAAAAAAATCCTCTTCCTCCCCTATATAATTTCCCATTTTTAAAACTTTCCTTCAAAAAAATCCTAAAAATGTCTCTTTTTATGGTCTTAGCAACAAAGTAAAAAGTGCATGTGCATGCATTCCCTCACCATTAACAATAAAAAAATACCATTGCATTGCATATATATATTCTTCTATGTTACATCAAATTTTGCAGGAAATAAAAGAAAAGTAAAAAAACAATGAGACTCAACTCGAACTCACATTCTCTCTCTCTCACACCTACCCTTCACCCCACTCTCTAAGAGCTTCCACCCCTACGACGTGCTTTCTTTCCCCTACGGTGAGATGACGCACCACCGCTACCCGAGCCAGAGTCCTCCCCGGATGAAGCAGATGACACCAAGAAAGAAGGAAACGGGACCGCATCCCGAATGTGCGCAGTCGCTGAAGATATCCAGTCTCTAATGTCCCTCAATCAAGTGGTCGACACACGGACTTTCTGCAAGTAAAAGGCAAAATCAGTATCAAAGCGGAAAGGATCAAAATAGAAAAGAAAGAAAGAAAAGAACAGGAAGGTATACCGCAGGACAAAGAACCTCCTCTGTCAACCCCAACTCCTATGGATCCATCGCATGAGGACGGTGCAACATAGGCACCATCCCTCCATCATCTCGCCAAATGTTGTACGAAGGGGCATGTAATCGCATGAAGGGGACCTCTGAAGTCGTCGCCACCGCAAACGCAGACGGACCACCGCCACTGTGGGAAGACCCCACCGCCCGACTCGAACCCGCGGGAGGGAAAGGAAAGGCATCATATATGTTGGGCACCATCAACCAGCTCGTCACAAAGTCCATATAGTCATACGGTGCGACCGTATCAGTGTACAACAAGTAGGACTCACTGATCATAGTCGCGATCCTCGCATCCTCCGGTAGCAGTCGCTCCTGCCTCATAGACGTAGGAGGCTGCACAGGTGGAACCACCACCTCCTCTTCCACAATTTTTCGAACCACCCTCTTCTAAAGAGAGAGATCCCTTTGACTGCCGATTGGCCTTGGGCCATCGATACAATCGGCAGAAGTCCCCAACAGTCTCGTCCTTCAAGGAAATCAGTGGGGTATTGTACCCAATCACCTCATAGAACCATGTCTGCCAAAGACAGGAATTCACAATAAAAAAGATACATATAAGGAAAATACGAATGCATGAAAGGAAAATGCGCAAAATTAAAGGATACCTCGAGGAGATACGTGGCTCCAGTAAAAGTTTACCAGCAGCACCGGCTGAATGCATCCAAAGAAAAATAGAGGGTCGCCAAAGTCAGACTCCCCCAATCATAGAGAGGGATGTTCGAAAACATCCTCAAATACGGCAAGAACCACAAATGGATGACGTCGCCACTCGATGCCACCATGAAACCTCCCAGTACCAGCAAAATGAACAATCGGGCCATTTGCCTCACCTGTAGCCCATCCTCCACATCAACCACCCTACTCAGTAAGACATCCTTCAGCAAGGACAACCGGATGGAATCCCCAGACACTATCCTCCCTATATCGCCAAGTGTCGCCCTCACCACCTCCGGCCTCACCCTCAGAGAGCGATCCACCTCTATCTGCTCCCCATCGCATTCCAGCCCCAATAGTTGCTACATGTCTATGGGAGTCACGATCATCTCCCCAAAATTAAAATGGAAGGTGTGAGTAGTATCCCACCATCTCTCCTTCAAAGCGCATAAGATCACTGTCGATCGAGGCGTCTTATCCGGTGCAGACACCAACCTCCCAAACTCGCTGAGGATACCACCCAATGCACCACAGGTGGAAGATGCTCCCAGACATCCTTAAGCCCCATCGTCCCGCGGGCATGTATGTTCTTCAAAGAGATATTAGACTGTCAAAAGAATAAACCTTGTCAAAATTCTAGAAAAGGAAAAAATCAAGAAAAAAGAGAAGAATGCCAAAAGTCAAGTTACTTACATAACCGCCAGGGCTCACCACGCTCGAAGAGCGATGATGCAATAGCTCTTGTAGCAAGGTCTGCTCATCCACAACCGGCTCGAATGAGTCAAAGGAGTTCTCTCTGCCCAAATAAAGAGGCGCCCTTGGCCTCCACTCCACGTTCACCCAGTCATCAACAGTCAACCATTCCCTATGCGTTGCAGTGCTCACAAAGGTGGCCATTTCTTAAAGATCGGAATGCTAGAACGAATTTGCAGAGGAAAAGTGCAAAAAGAAAGAAATCAAGAAGCTGTGAAAAATGAGGGGAATTTGACCCTTTTATATAGGATGCCAAGGGTCATGCTGATCGGCATTGACCCCCCACCCACCGATCGGCACTGACCCCATACCTTCCCAAGGCAGTCCAAAAGTGCCACTGCTGAATGGCACCCTATGAACCATGCCGACCGGTACCCCCCTTTAAATTTAGTACAAAAATTCCCAGAAAAATACCAGACAGATCTGAAAAATTCTCAAAAAAATCCTAAAAATCCCAGGAAGGATTTAGAACATTTTCACCAAGAAAATTTTGCACTCCCTCAAGCGGAGCCCCTATTTCCCCAGCGGAACTCTCAAAAACCAAGTAAAACTCCTCCCGAAAACATCCCCGAAGGATCTCTAAAGATCACCCTTTATGCCCCAAAGGCCTCAATTTTCCCCAAGCGATACATCTAAGCCCTGAGCCACCTAAATCTCCCCAGTGGAATTGTGGCTATTCCTTCAGAGGATGCAAAAGATTTCCCCAGCGGTCAGCTCCCCATCCCAAAACAAAATCACAACATAAATCTCCCCGACAGAGTTCCCCAAGAACATCACTACTTAAGCCCGCAGAATTGGCTTCGACCCACAGAATTGGTCATCTCTACATAAGCCCGCAGAATTGGCATCGACCCGCAGAATTGGTCATCTCTACATAAGCCCGTATAATTGGCTTCGACCCGTAGAATTGGTCATCTCTACTTAAGCCCACAGAATTGGCTTCGACTCGCAGAATTGGTCATCCCTACATAAGCTCGCAGAATTGTCTTCGACCCACAGAATTGGTCATCTCAACTTAAGCCCGCAGAATTGGCTTCGACCTGAAGAATTGGTCATCTCTAATTAACCCCACATAATTGGCTTCGACCCGCAGAATTGGTCTTCCCTACATAAGCCCGCGGAATTAGCTTCGACCCGCAGAATTGGTCATCTCTACTTAAGATCGTGGAATTGGCTTCGACCCGCAGAATTTTCATCTCAACTTAAGCCCGCTGAATTGGCTTCTACCCATAGAATTAGTTATCTCCAACACACTCCGTAGGTCCTCAGAATTGGCCCCGACCCTTTGAATTGGTCATCCTCGCTCCCTTAGGTCCTCAGAATCAGCTTCGACCCTCTGAATTGGTCATCCTCCCTCAAAAGCATCACGTGGTGTCTATTCGACGGCTATCGTTTGTTCCAAACTCACCCGTCGAGGGGCTCTGTAGACACCCCATTTTGTTACCTCCTAAACTCTCCTTAGGTCCCTAGCACCTCCCTTCATCACTACAAACTCAGGTCATACCCCGAGTACTGACCTAGAAGCCATTAACCACCCCCAGGATCCTTTTGACAAATGTCAAATTCTTCAACTCGATTGAGACTGAATGAATCTTCAAAGGGCACTGAAACACCTTTCCAACGGTCCATCCCGTGCACGATTCTGACTTACCATGCGGACGAACGACCTGTTTTCCCCCGAAACTCAATTAGGAGGCCACTGAGCGCTCCCGAGATCTTTTAACCTAAGTTAGATCTTCAACTCATCCAAGACATAATGAATCTTTGAAGGTCACTGAAACCCCTTTCCAACGGTCTGTCCTGTGCGCGATTCCGACTTATGGTACGGACGAACGATTCGATTTACTCTGAAAGGTCATCGAATGCTTCCAGGGCTCGGTTCACTACAGTCAACTCCCCAAACCGGATCAAACACTTGGGAATATCGATGTACATCTCCTAACATTTCCAATGGTCCGCCCTGTGCACGATTTGGACTCACCATGCGGACGAACGATCCGTTTGTGTCCGATGATTCCCCATCCAATAGACCGACGAATGCTTCTGAGCCATATTTGACCCAAAGTCAACTCCTGAACCCGGGAGAAGTCCAAAGGACTTTTAAAGGTCTCCGAATTATATTTCCAAAGGTCCACCCTGTGCACAATTCTGATCAACGGTTTGCATTCTGCGACCAATTTTCCGAAAAGGCCTGAAAGACACTACCAAACGGCCAATCCCAGACCCTGCCTATCGGCAGTGTGCCTAAACGCACCTGCCGATTGTCAAGAACGGGGCTATGACGATCGGCAATGCCCTGGTCCTATAAAAAGGAGGCCTAACCTCACTTGCAATGAGGAGCCCAGATCTGATAGATATCACTCTCAGCAAATTCAGAAAACCTCTCTCGAAGTCAGTGTGATTTACACACCCAAATCCCTTTCCAACCTTCACCTTTCATCATCCTTTTCATCAAACTTGGTGAATTCACTACCCTCCATCATCATCCAAGTCTAAGGGCTGCCCTCCGACATTCAAGATCAAGCTCAAGATCTTCAAGAAGGTCCAATTTTCTCAACTCTCTCTTTAAATTCTCATAAATTCGCAATAACTTGTTTTATTACTTATCACTTTCATTATCCCATCTCACACATCATTATATACTTTTTAATTAGTATTATTGAACATCTCCTATTTTCATATAAATAAAAACCCAAAAAACAAGAAAAATAGGGTTTGCTCATAAATTCCAAACGGGAATTCTCATACTTTTCTTACACTTTTCTCACAACTAAAACACTTTTTCTACACACACACACACACAAATAAGAGAATCCCTCGGTTGGATTTATGGGATAAACCCCACCCCTCATTTTGCATGCGAACTACGTGGACGTTGATGCTTCTATAGGCTACATAGGCGTCTCGGGGTAAAATCCGAGACTCGAGTCCTATTTTTACTTTTTCTCTCATTTTCTATTTTCTCTAACTCCGCTCTCTTATATTATATATATATATATATATATATATATATATATATATATATATATATTTGTTCTTAGTGGCATATTACTCCACATGCGTTATCGTTCCATCATAACGGTCAACGTAAGGATAATCACGTAAATCCTATTTTCTAATATTTTTATACCTTCCTATGGATGACTTGCTTTACCTCTTCCAAGGTACAAGTCGATGATTCCTATCTCCACTATATATATACACATGCACACTTATCACGTGGAAAATAAAGGAAAATAAAAAAAACCCACGAGAGACCGAAAGGGCGTAATGGGTGCCTAACACCTTCCCATTTCGTAACTTAGCCTCCGGACCCTTTTTGAATCATTTTGGTTTCATATGCATCAATATGTCTTTGGATGCTGTGCTTCGGGATGGCTCCCCTTCTTTTGTCTGTTTTGAGTACAATAGGCTGGCGACTCTATCTCTCTACATTTTTCACCTCACCCAAATGACACCGATCGAAGTGCTCTTGAGAGGGATGTACGGGACCTAGGATCCTCCCTCACGTTGCCTGCCCGCCGCGAGGATCGGGGATGGCCACAGTGGCGACTTTGCCTGGGACTTTATTTTAAGGGCTAGACTCTATTTACATGGATGTTATGTTTATTTATATTTTCCCCATTTTTTCATGTTCCCCTTTTCCATGTATCTCCCATACTTATGCTTCTATTCACACACTTGTAGAAAATTCTCCATGTACATTTTGCACCACGTGCACCTAGGGTCACATATATCCATAAGTTGCACGCATCACCCATTAGATACTAATAAGAGAATCATGCATGATTCACACGACATCACCAAAGAGCATTGCGATTGACCAAATTTTACCCAGTAACTGGAGGGTCACTTCGTGATGGGCGCTGGTCTGGCAGAGCGCTTAAGCGATATGACTCTCACCTTCCATTGGCCAAGTACCTTCGATGTATATCGAACGGTTCCCCCTCATTGTACCGCTTGACCGAAGTCATGACGGGAGGTATATCGCAGGGAACTAGTTCTCGTATGCCGAGTATATCGAATTCACTCTCACATGTACCATCCCCACGAGGTATATGGTGAGGCAATTCACGTACACTCAGGTATATCAAATGGCTTATCCACACGCACCAATTGCCAGCACTATTTAAGAGTCCATAGTGACCAAGAAATGGAATTTAAAGTAACGGGTTGAAAATCCAATAGAGTGGTCCAGTTATTATATAATTCGTAAAGTAGGTCATAAACACTAAATTCAATTTAGTCCAAATTTTATCTTGTTAAATTATGTGAACATACAAGATATTTGAATCTAAATGAAGACAAACTAGAACCCAACAAATTGAAGACAAGAGATGAGGAAAATACCTTTCAGGAAAATCCAATATTCAACATTGCTCCCAACTAGGTATTATAGATAGACATACATAGACTTGCAAAACTTAAAGCTCTAGTAAGAGACTCAATAATGTCTTTAATCCAAGTTGTATATAGCAAATGATGAAAATCCAGCACCATCCCACTGTAAGATCCTATTCCCTTGATATCCACAAATTAGCCTCAAGAGTCAATATTCCTATCTTCTTCAGCATTAGAGAATAAACTCTACAGAGGTATGATCATGTATGGTGTTCATTTAGGGTTTGATAAAGCTTAACGAATCATTCAAGGGATATGATTTGGATAAGAAAAGTGTTTTAAACAAACTAGGGTTTGGGGATCTTTTGGACATGCATAGAAAAAATTATCGCTAAAAGTTCTGAGAAAAACTGATCCCAAGACCCCATTTTATAGAAAACACAAACTTTAAGGTGGCACAAGTTTCGAGAAAATTCGTTTAAAGGAAAATAGCATCTCGTTCAAACCAAGGAAAATCTCGTTTGAACAAAGAGCCAATCTCATTCGACCCATCTTCAAACAAGCTTCAAATGAATTAAGCTATGTGAACAAAATAAACCCGTTTGATGTTCATTTGAAGTTCGTATGATCGAACTCTCATTCTCATTCGAATGAAGACATAAAGTCATTCGAATAATTGCATAAATAAAAAAATAAATTAAGAAAATATTTGAACAAAATATTTTAAAAACAAGCCTCGAATATTTTATAAAAGAATCCCTGAATAAAGTGTTTATGCATAAATAAAAACCATATACCTCCTCAATGATTGTAGCGACGGTTTCACCTCATTTGATCTTCGATTTTGCTCGGTCACTTACTTTGAAGCTCTTGAGATGTACATGATGACGAAGATGTAACGATATATTCCAAACTAAAAAAATGATGAGCAATCATAAAACTTGCTCTTACGAATCTCCCCCTTTGGCTATTTTGATACAAAACATAAATCGAAAATAAATAACCCTCAGACAAACACAACTAATGCCCTCCCAACCCCGAAAAGGAAAAGACACAAGTGACTTTGTCTTCAACTAAAAGTCTTCATCGTGTAGTCCATGAAATCGTCAAGGCATAAAATATCCACACACATTAAGCAAAAGAAACACTGCATGACACATGGAGTTAAAAGAAAAACATAAAAACTCCCCCTCAATATGTTCTCCCCCTTTTTTGTCCATAATTGACAAAGGGTTAGAAACTAATCCTAAAATGTTAGCATCACATGAATCCAAATAACAAATATCATCACAAAGAATAAATAATTAAGCATATCCAATGAAATTCCAACGAAACAACAAACTATTTTTGGAGAAAAATTTAAATTTTTTGGAGCATATATAAAATGTACACATAAGTACAAATACAAATAGTCACACTATGGAATTGCATGAAAATATCTGAATCATGGAAATGGAGTGAATTGTGTGAACTTAAATCATGAATTAATCAACATAGTCATGCGAAGCAAAGGTGCATGAGGTCAACGAGATACTCCCAAAGAAAGAACTCAATTTCAACATTAGGTGTAAAATTGTTGAACAAAGTGAAATTAACTTGACTTATGCAAAATGCCATGAATTTTAATGCATCGCAAATCAATAATTCCAAACTATTTAGTGTTCTAGAAGGAAGGTCATTGTGCAAACCAATTGATCTTGAACTTATAACACCCTCAAAATCTCACGATTTAAGCATACACTCTCAAGATTTTTGAAGATATCATATGCTCATGATAGAGAAGCATCAATGAAATAAAAAATTGGCCTTGGTACTTTGGTTTTTGTGTGTCGAAATAAACTTTTAGTCTCATGCCAATGGTGGCATTTAACGCAAAGAATATTTCTTCTTTCGTAGCCCTTTTCCATTGCTTAAACAAAAATTATTTTTTTGGAAAAATAAATTAGGGCAATGGTTCTTACAAGCACAATTTGTTCTTAGTACATTTGGTTCATTATTAAGCATGATTAAGATGAGAACACGATATTGAACATATGATAAGTAAGTATAATATTAAAAAAGTCCAGGCATGTGTGTAATAAAAACGATATAAAAAGTCTAGTATGAAGGATGTAATCATCAAAGAACAACAAAATGATAACCCTGCACTATCAATCACACAAAACAAACAAAGCCAAGTTTTACAACAACATGAATAAGCCACACGAATGGATTAAATGTACTGGTAATTCGAACATCTTAAATGGGCATCCATATATGGTGTAAAACAAAATACAAAAATCTTTTTTAACTTTTTGGAAAAAATGGATGGAATGTAGTGGTGATTCGAACATCTTAAATGTGAATCCATATATGGTGTAAAACAAAATTAAAAAAAAATCTTTTTGATCTTTTTGAAAAAAAATAATCAAAAATAAAATATTTTTGAAATTTTTCAAACTTTTTCTAAAAGAAAAGAAAATCTTTTTGAAATTTTCAAAAATATAACCATAAAAATACAATCAAGTAATAGGGACAAAAGATAGCAATATGATAATCACCTTATAGTAGATAAAATACCCAAACTCAATCCATGGCACAAACACCCAAAGACTTTCTAAATCCTCAAATCTAAGTGCATCTAAAAGTTTAGTGAAAATGGCGACTAATTGACGTTCAGTGCTTACAAAACTTCAGGAAATGATCTTTTACTCAACAAGATCACGAATATAGTGTTCATGAATCCTTATATGTTTCATACAAGAATGTTGGACCTGATTACGAGAAATTTAGATTGCACTCATATTATCACAAGAAATTGTGAGTGTGCCTTGAGTAATCCTATAATCTTTCAACATTTGCTTCATCCACAAGAGTCATGTGCAACAACTCTCCGTGACAATGTACGCGGACTCTACCGTGGATAAATAAATAGGGTTTTTCTCTTACTTAACCAAGAGACAAGATCACTCTCAACATAAAATCATCCACCTGAGGTTCTTGTACAACCATCAACATCCCTAGCCCAATCAAAATCTGAATAGTCCAACAAACGGGCATGGGTATCAAAGGAATACCACATACCATAAGAAAGAGTGACATTCACGTATTTTATGATACATTTAATTGATAGCAAGTGAGACTCTTTTGGGGATGATTGGTAATGCGTACAAAATCAATCGCTAAAGGTTATATCAATACGGCTAGTGGTCAAGCAGATGAGGAAACTTATCATACTCCTATAAAGCACTTTCTCTATGTCCTTAGCTGAAATGTCTTGGCTAAGCTTAGTCGAGGAACTCATGGGTGTGCATGAGTGCTTAGAGAAGTTTAAACCAAACTTATTCACTAAGTCCCTAGCATATATAGATTGAGATATAAATATACCATTCTCAAGTTGACGTGCTTGAAGACCTAAAAAAAATATGAGTTCACCAACCATGCTCATCTCAAACTCATTTGCTAGGTTGGAGGATTAACTCCCAGACATCATTTATCCAAAATTAAAGAAACTCATCTTGGATAGATTTTATCTGAAGCTCGTCATTGACTGCTTCCTTCATATTTTGTCTTTACTGTTGAGGTGTAGTAAAAGTAGTAACATTCTGTAGTTGAGTGTGAGTCTTAACACCAAGTGGGATCACCAAATATGTCAAAAGGGTCATGACTCTTTCGAACCCAAAAGGGTGGCTCCTCCATGTCAAGATTGGGGTCCACCGTGATGGTGTGGGGAACAATGAGATCGTCACTCTGGGGTTCATTGTTCTCACATGCAAGGCTAGGATCAATAAATATGGACGGTGGATCATCTCTAATCATGATGTTTATCGATTTTATAACCTTAGAGATTTTAAGGTTAAACACCCTATAGGCTCTACTAGGCGATGAATACCAAAAAAATATTCCCTAATAGCTACTAATGTTGAACTTTCCTAAATACTCTCTATCTCTAAGGATGAGGCAAGGACTCCTAAAAACTCAAAAATATGATAGGTTGGGTTTCTTCCCTACCCACAACTCATATGGAGTATGAAGTGTGTGTGGACAAAGATAAGCCTTATGCACAATGTGGCATCCGGTATTAACCTCCTCCACCTAAAAATGTCTAGGAACGTTTTTCCAAAAAGCATGGATTTAGTCATCTATTGAATTATTTGATTCTTCCTCTCAATAACCCCATTTTATTTAGGAGTATGAACGGTCAAAAGCTCATGTTTGATGTCGATTTCATTATAAAAGCTATCCACTCTAAGTTTTTTAAACTCAGTCCCATTATCACTACGAATCCAATTAATAGAGACCCCGTGTTGATTTTGTAGGAAATGGAAATTTTTTCTTAGGAACTCATTAGCATCGTACTTTTATCTTTTATCTAATAAATCTAACAATATAATATCACGAAAAATCATCAACCATCACCTGGATGTGCTTTTTACTACCAATACTCTCCATACTCGTGGGACTCATAAGATCCATGCGAAACAACACCTAGACACGGGAGGTGGTAATGGTATTTAACATCCTATGGGGACTCTTGAATTGTTTTCCTTCTTGGAAAGGAACACAAACCTAAGAAGTTGGTTTCTCAAGCGGTGCTAAGCCATGAACTAAGTCTTTCTTGACTCGTCTCTCAAGATCTCTAAAATTGACATGACCTAGTCATTGATGCCAAAGGTCCATGGTGGACAGCTTAGCATTATTTCACACTAAAAATGACTTAGAAATGATCATGTAGCAATTATCGTTAGTCCTCACCCCTTGTAGCAAAATTTCATCGGATTGATCATACACGTTAGACTCCGACCGGTCAAACTTTACCACGGAGTTAGCATCGTAAAGTTGGGTTATGCTAATAAAGTTCACTTTTAACCTTTCAACATACAACGCATTGTCTACCTTGGGAAATCGTGTATCTCCACGCAACCACATCATCGTATGCTAGGCCTACTCCCATCTCCAAAGGTGACTTTTCCTTCCTTACGATTCACAAGGTTAGTGAAATATGACTTATCACCGGTCATGTGCCAAAACCACCCACTATTAAAATACCATTAATAAGTATCTTAAAAATTGAGATCCATGTGAAAAATAAGGTCTTTGTCGTCATTCTTAGGTACCCAAGCAGAGGTAACCTTTTGCTTTCCCTTACCATTATTGGCTATAGTCATAGTATTTGAAATGTTCTCAAAAGGCATAGACATCCTTTAAAATTCTTCCAAAAATCTTTTAAAATTCGTGACTAGAAACTAAACTTGGTCTTTAAGACTAGATAAGTCGCTATAGTGGTGTGTGGGAGCATGTGTGTGAGAAACTCTTACAAGCTTATAGAAAAACTGTCGAAGGTGACCTCTTCATTTGTAATTAATAAAAACATAGACTTTTTTGGTAAACCTTGGTCAATATGATTTCTCCTTGATGGATTAGGTTAAGGCTCATATGTATCCATCATAAACTTAGGAACTGATTCAGATTCTTTATGGGAAGTGGTTGCATTGTCGTAATCTATCTCTTACCTATCATTAAAACCCAATGCATGACCCAAGAACATTTTTCCAACCTTTTTTGATGTATCCTCTAAAAAAATCTTGACTTTCGAGCACGCTTGAGATCTTTCTTGAGTTGGAAAACATGGGCTTTAATTTTCTCACAAGTCTTCAATAAAGCTTGAAGATCTTCTATAAGACTATCCACTTTGTTGCTCAAGTCACTAATTTCCATCCCCATCGAAACTAATGGATCACTCAAAGAAATTCTCCTAGAGGTCCCACTCTCTCTCGACGCCTTCAACTCATTTTCTAAAGATAACACCCCAAGATCCAAACTCTTATTTTTCTTTTTGGTTTTTTAGGTCTCAGTGTAAATCTTGACGTAGATGTGTTGGAGGCCATATTCTCCCTCACTCAAAACATCATTACCTTTACTCTCTCCAGAATGGTTTGACTCATTTTGTAGGCTATCACATTTTGAAACATCCTTGTTAGTGTGAGACATACTTAAAGTGCTAACATGACTCTCTATGAATGCGGTCAAGTTACATCCATGAGGTGATTCATCCTCGGAATCCATCGACTCAACGTTGATATTTTTTAGAGTGGCATTATAAGAAGCTTTGCCTTTGCCATGTCTCTTATGCTTTGTAGAAAATTCATGGGCTTTACGGCCCTTACCCTCACACTCATAGCATATCTCCGATGATCTTTCTTAGGGTACTCTCCTCTTGTTTTTCTTTGATATTACTCAAAAATATTCTTTACAGATATGAAAGTCCTGTCTTTCTCAAAATTTTTAGTTTCCACTCTGGAAGAATTTTGATTTCTTAATTTGACAAACCTTCTGAATTTTTTCACAAATAAGGCAAGATCATCTAGATCAAAATCAACTTAAAGTCAAAAACCTCCTCTTTTTTCTTTGATTGATATTTTTACACAATCCCTTTTTCTTTCTTCTTTTAAGTTTTGAAGAATATATCTATTCCATAAGTCTGAAGGTCACCAACAAGATTTTCTAACATAAGAGTATCTAAAATCCACAAAGAATTAAGGACCATAACTTTCGCATTAAAACGGAATGAAAAAGATCTCAAAATTTTCTTAACTACCCTCATCTCTGGAATTGTCTCTCCAAATTAAAGCTAGAGTTCACAATATCAAATAGGCATGCATAAAATTCATTAAACATTTCAAATTTAAGAATTATAATGGTCTCAAATTGTGTGATGAGATTTTGTAGCTTAGAAGCTTTCACATCATTGGTACCCTCGTGAGTGAGTTGGAGGATATCTCATGCTTCCTTAGACGTGATACACATCTTGATATGACGAAATTCATCGGGTTCGACTTCACTAATAATTGCATTTAATCCTTGGGAGTTAAAGTTACTCCATCTAAAATCATCCCCAGCAAGGCTAATGACATCATTATTAGTCACAGTGGGGGGATCCAACCCCTTTCGACATCATGCCAGACTTGTTCATCAATCAATGTTAGAACCGAACTCATTCAGGATTTCCAATTGGCATAATTAGACCCGTCAAATATAGGTGGCCTATTGTACGAGTTATCCATATAACAACCAGGAATCATCTATGTAACTTATAGAATCAAGCTATGATACAAATTTGAAAATTCCATTGAGTGATTTGATTATATGTATAATTCGCATAGTAGGTAACACACACCAAATTAAATTTAGTCCAAATTTGATCTTGTTAAATTATGTGAACATGAATGATATTCGAATCTAAAGGCAAAAAACACAACCTAATAAAGATAAGATAAGAGAAAAGGAAATTTCCTTTTCAGAAAAAACCTATATTCAACATTGTTTTCAACTAAGTATTATATATACATATCCACAAATTTACAAAACTTAAAGCTCCACTAAGGAACACAGCCTTCAATCCAAGTTGTCCACATCAAACGATGCAGATCCAGCACCATCCCATAAAAATCTCAACTTGCCTCGGTATCCACTGATCAACCTCATGAATTAGTATTCCTATCTTCTTTAGTAAAAGAGAACAAACTCTATAAGGGTATGAACATGTATTGTGTTGTTCTAGGGTTCGATAAATCTCAATAAATCATTCAAGGGATTTGATTCGAAAAATAAAACTATTTTTAACAAACTAGGGTTTAGAGATATTTTGGATGTGCATAGAAAACAAATCTTGCCATTGTTCTAAGAAAAACTGATCCCCAAACCCGCTTTTAATAGAAAACACAAATTTTAAGGAAGCAAAATTTTTGAGAGAAGTCATTCGAACAAAAACAGGACTTCGTTGAACAAAAATATCATCTCATTCGAACCAAGGCAAATCTCGTTGGGACAAAGAGCTAATCTTGTTCGAACCATATTTGAATGAGTTTCGGACAAATTAAGTTATGTGAACAGAACAAACCTATACAGTGTTCATTTGAACGAACTCTCATTCTCTTTCAGACAAAGATATAAAGTGGTTCAAACGATTGCAAAAAAAAATATTTTGAAAAAATATTTTAAAAACAAAACTCAAACATTTTATAAAAGAATCCCTAAATAAAGTGTTTATGCATAAATCAAAATCATATACCTCCTCGATCATTGTAGTGATGATTTCAACTCATTCGATCTTCGATTGTTTCTCGGTCACTAACTTGTCTTCACTTTGAGGATCTTGATAATTACATATGATAAACATGTAATGGAATATGCCAAACTAAAATAAATAATGATCAATCATAAAAATTGCTCTTACACGAGTACACTGGAATGGTGTAGCAAAGTTGGAATACACCATTAATTTATGTCCCTCAAAACACCTCAAGAAAAGGGAATAGTCGAAAGGAAAAATGAACTATCCAAGAAATGGCTAGGTCCATGTTGATTGGCAAGAATGCTCCAAAAATATTTTGGATGGAAGTTTTTCATACAACCTGTCACACCACCAATCGAGTCTATAGAAGTTACGGTACCAAATAAACCCTTATGAGATTTGGAAAGGAAATAAATCCACACCCACAAACTTTAGGGTCTTTATAAGCAAGTGCGATATACTCAAGGATAGATAATATTTTACAAAGATTGACTCTTGGGGTGAAGTAGGCATTTTTCTTAGTTATTCCTCAATAGTCGTGCCTATCATGTTTTTAATTGTGTCTCTCATAAAATTATGGAAGCCATTAAATTCATTATTGATGATAATGATTCATTTGACTTAAAATATATCGATTGTGAAGACATATCTTCCATTTTCCCACATGTTGAAGAATATGGCGAAGAAGGTGAGTGTGAAAAGGTTGCCCCACTACCTAATGAGGTTGTGAATGTAGGAGATATACCTCCTTGGATAAGGAAAGACCATGATGTTTACAAAATCATTGATAGACCTAATGTTGGAGTGGAGACTAAATCTCAACTTCAAAAAAAAGTTAACCTTCTTTTTTATACTTCCACAATAAAACCCAAGAATGTACCTAATGTCTTATTAGACAAATATTGGATCAATGTTATTCAAGATGAATTAAATCAATTTACCAAACAAGAAGTTTGTACTTTTATACCTTGCCTAAGGATGTTCATATCATCGGTACTAAGTGGGTCTTCCAAAACAAGTGTGATGAAGATGGTGCCATTTTAAGAATACATCATGGCTTGTGGCTCAAGATTATACACAAATGAAATGTATTAACTTTGATGAATCTGTTTCTATCGTTACTAGGATAGAGTTGGTTTACGTACTCTTAGCCATATCATGTGCCTTAGACTTCAAGATCCATAAAATGGATGTTAAGAGTGAATTTCTTAATGACAATATTCAAGAGGAAGTCTATTTGACACAACTTATGAGCTATGAGGATCCTAAATCCCCAACACATATTTATCACCTCATAAAGGTATTGTATGGCCTTAGACAAGCACCTAGAGCTTTGTATGAAAGATATACCTCATATCTTGTGGGGGGAAGGTTTTAAAAGAGTAAATGTGGACAAGACCTTATTTTTTAGATCATGTGGGATAGACATTGTGGTTTCCCAAGTATACGTTGATGACATTATTTTTGGCCCCACAAATGAAGAACGTGCTCAATACTTTGCTTTGGTTATGCAAAAATAATTTGAGATGAGCATGGCTGGGGAACTCGCTTTCTTTCTTGGTCTCCAAATACGACAAATGGATGGTGGAATTTTTATTTGCAATATAAATATACAAATGAACTTATAAAGAAATTTGACCTTGACTCTTCACAGTCTAAATGTACCCTTGCGGGTGTTTTCGTTGAACTTGGAAAGCATGTCAATGGGAAGGATGTCGACGAACGCTTTATCGAAGCATGATAAATATATTGTTATACCTCATGTCAAGTTATCCCTATATATCGTTAGTGTATGAGTTTGTTCTCGATTCTAGTCTTGTCCTAAGGACTCCCACTTAAAAGTCGTCAAACGCATTATTAAGTATATTTGTGGGACCGCGGACTTTGGTTTTTGATATCCTAAGTATACTAATAATTCCTTGTCAACGTATTTAGATGTTGATTGGGTGAGAGATGTTGATGGAATAAATAGTACATCATGAGGATGCTTCCATTTTGTATGTTCTTTAGTCTTTTGGCATGCCAATAAATTTCACTTTCTACGATCGAATGGAAGTATATTGCGGCAGGAAGTTATTATGCTCAACTCCTTTGGATGAATCAAGTTCTAGAAGATTATAGTATTCGCAAGATTGCATGGGTATATATTACGATAATACTAATGATATTGATATATCCAAAAATCCCATTCAACACTCTAAGAAAAGGCGTATAGACATTTGACACTATTTTATTAGAGATTTTGTTAAAGAAAAAGTCATGTCTTTAAGCTATATGTTTTTACCGATCTTCAATTAGCGAATATTCTAAATAAACCTCTTGATTGGACTAGATTTACGGTTATTATGTCATCATTAGGTATTTGCATCGTTGATTGAGTGATTTGATAATATGTCTAGGATTTTTCTCCTTTGGTTTGTTGTATTTTCTATCCTATGCCATGTGGTTCTTTTTTATAAAAGTTGGTTGTATTATTTACCATAATAATATTTGTCAAATGAAATCATTTATATGCTCTTTAGATCATATTCTCCATGCCATATTTTTTATATCAAATGGTTATTTTTTAATACCTTTTCCCATGTGTTTGGATAAAAGTGATTTTGTGCATCACAAGACAAGTTTTTATTTTCTTCTACAAGTCCTATAAGCTTTGGGAAAATTTTTATTGAGAACACATGCTCATATCTTATTGTACTTAACACTGTACTACACATTGTACACGTAATATTTTATTAGGAATGAAAAGTTGTACCATCTTTTACAAATGGTTCAAAGCTTCAAATATTTATGAGAGAGAGTCCATCATCCTCAAATGTATGTATGTGAGAAGCTATCATGATTTTAAGATGTTAAAACCAATATGCTATGTAAAAATCATGAGAGGTGGTGTGATTAGGGATACAACATCGATTGGATAATACAAACTTTAAACATTGGAAATAGTATCCCATCTTCGTTGTGTGAAAGCATCCACATGCAAAAGCATTTTGAACAAAAGTGATGTTCCAAAGACCTGTATCCATCCAAAAATTAAGTAACATCAAGTATGTAAAACTAAAGTTTTTAACCAAATCTCTCCTTGAGTAAGAGAAAAGTGTCAGTTGAAAATGCCATAAAAGGTGTTGGAAATTTTCACTAGTATTGAAGATTTGATACCTTTGTTCTTGAATTGTTATTCTTAATTAAACTCAATATTGATTTTGTTCTTTCAATGGTGTTCTTTGTTATTTTTTTTCATATATGAGATATGATATTATGTTCTTGGTTGATAAACATCATCATCTTATTAGCCTTTGAGATAATCTTTTCTTGGTTATCAATACTTGTCATAGATCTCACAACATTTGGTAAGTGGGAAAGTTTAATCTATATTTTTCCTTATCCAATAAAAGTTTTTCGAGTTTTTTTCATTATGTATTTCAAATCTAAATTGTGAATAACAAAATCTTCTTATAGAGAATGTTATCTTACCTATATTTTATTGACATCATGTCTCCTGATGCTTTACTTGATTCTCTTTTCTTATTACTCATCTTTGTTTACTTCCTTAACAAAAAGGGGAGAAGTTTTGGGGAAAAGTTCTTAAAGAAAAGGGTATTTTTCATATTAAGGGGAAACTTTAATGTTTCTTCATATGCTAGATAGTATAGAATTCATATCTCTATATCTTAAGACTAACTATTTCATATTGTGGATTTCTTCACACAATTTGATAAAGTTTGCTAGTGTGTTTTTGGAAATCACGCTTCGAGTAATTTGAAGAAGTATCCTGTAGTTTTTAGGTTGTAAGCATTTGTAATTTCTATCTTATTATGCCTTGGTCGGGCCATGTGTCATAATTGATAGAAGTTTTATTATGTTGCTCACAATCTTTGGTTATTGTGTTTTGTCAACGGAATAGATAAAGGGGGAGATTATAAGAGTATCCATATACTAATTTATTCCCTCCTAGGTAGTTGTCTTATTTTGATTTTCCAAAACATTTAGGATTCTTAATTTACCTCTCCGGAAAGCTTCATCGGTGTGCAAGAACTTGAAGTCGATTTTATCATCCTCGTTATCTCATATATAATAATAGTGGATGAAAGCTATATTAGAGAATTCCCACACCCACATCACGTGTTTTATAAATGTTTTCAAAAAGATCTTGGTAAAAACTTTTTGTGTGTAAAACTAGCGGTTTTTCTATCTTGATATTGCTTGTATACAAAATGTTTAAAATTTCAACAAGAAGAAAAATTAGTTTCACTGCAGCGGCGAATTGCGTTGCTTAAGAGAAAATGGGAAAGTTCTTTTGGTACAACTTTTGTAATTTGGCACGAGTTGTATTATCATTGAAGTGTCTTTGTAGTGACATCCTTCGTTGCAACAACACTTCCCTCGCTGCCAATTTCTTTGAAGGCTCTGTCAAATATGTCTCGATAATTGCATGACTTTCTTCACTACAATATTGCACCAACCACGCTCCTCCTCATTGCAGCAACCCTTCGGATACACGTACAGATTAAAATCTTTGTGGATCTTTTAGATTTGTGTGAGAAAATCACCTTTTTGGATGCTAATTAGACTTGCTAGCTTTATCAATTCTCCCTTAGACTTGTTAGCTTTAGCAATTCTCCTACACATGCTTTATGTAAGAGATGTGTCCTTTGATTTATCTTGGTAATGGGTAAACCCATTCGTGTGGTTTTACTTATTAAATCTTTATTGCTCTTCATTTCAAAATAACTCTCATATTTTTCATGAGAAAAATACCTAGAGAGCTTTTTTTGTGCATTCTTATCTTCTTCCTTTCTAAGGAGATAATATCACACTAGTGAAACATATTGTCCCCTTTTCAAAATCTAGTTCATCTTTCCCATCCTTCTCTTTTTTTCACTTAATCACATCTTTTTTTATAGGTTGTTTAATATCAAAGAAGACGAATCTTTTTACCAAGAACTCGTTTTCCTAAAATCAAACTTTCGATACACTCTAGGTCTTTCTCCTAACAAGAAGTATTATGATATTTGAGGCTCTTTTTTAGTGTCCATACCATTTGTGATTCCCAAGTTCAAAGACAAAGGCTTGTACAAATATTTCGACGGGTGTCGACATAAGATATGTTGAGAACCATTATCAACATATAGGGATATTTGGCTTTCTACGAATTGGTGGAAATGTGTGGAGTGTGAATTAGCACGAAAGGAGTGTTAGTCGTTAGTCCCCTCTATAAGTATTTACCAAGTTTTTAATGAGATTCTTTCATTAACCCCAGGTTTATTCGGTTAGTGGGTTTTTGTCCTCGTACATGTTATTGTGCTCTTGTTTGCCTCTTTTGTATCGTTTATCATCCATGTGCTTAAACAAGATAAAACTTGAAGTTGGTTGATTAAAATTTGGGCAAAATTTTTAATATAGTATTTTAGGTGTGCAAAATAATTTTTGGTGGGTCTCTATTTCGGTACGCAATATGCACTCTCAAGATCTTAAAAGGAAGGGGATTTTATAGTCCAAAGATCCCAGACCTCTGCCTAATCTTTTGTGATAGAATTTCCAAAATGATTTTGTACCGTGAGTACCATAAAAATGTTGGGCACACCCTGGAAGTATGTTGGACGTTGAAGCTCGACTTCAAATACCTAATTAAGTAGGGGAAGTTAACTGCACTTGCTTAGCTTATACCCAATGTCAGCAAAAATCCTCTACCTAACCACGATTTAGGCATCAACGCCATCACTAAAAAATCTAGTATGGAAGATTCGTGCCTTTTAATCAAACCTTCAGGCCAGAATAAAAAAGAGAACGACTTAGCATGGGCATCTTGGTCAATCGGCACTTGGATCATATAATGATAACACAGACACACGTGGATCTTATGGTCCAAATATTGGGAGCCCTAAAAGCAACACTTTGGGATCCCTTGGAAGTCAAGCTATACCAACTAATATACCTTGTGTTTAGACAAAAATTTGATATCCTCTTATCATAAACAGTTCACTTACATGAAAATCTCTTCGAACATTGGGTACATATGAGGACAAGAAAACATGGAGGTCATTCACACTCGGTAGAGAGAGAAATTTTAGTTTCAATATATCTAAGAGCCTTGGGCTTGGGATTCAAAAGATGACTCACAGCTCGACATTCATTAGAGGAATATTTGATATTTCATTTTGATGATTTTCTTATTTTCCCACCCCGTGAAGATACCAATTACATCTTCACTTTGGATTTCAATGTGATCATGGCCTAATTCCTCATTCGTAATTGGGAATGTGTGGAAATTGATAAACTCTCGATCAGGAAGATTCTACAAAGACCCTACCCTTAACTAGATTCCTTATGTAAATAAAGGCAGAGATAAAGTAAATGAGTCAATCGAGGAAAATTCGTTAGGCAAAGTCGAGGAAAACAGTCTTACACAACTAAAAAAGACTCAAGATAACATCTCTATAGGGGGTCCTCATTTCATATCATCCACAAAGAGACTTCATCCTGAAGTAGTTTTCCCAAAAGGTGGTACTTATTTCCTCTAGTTCTGAAGAACTTATGGAAACCGTAAGGAGATTAAGTCTCGAAAAAAGCATATTATTCACCCATGAAAAAATACCAAAGATAGGGTCATGCCACAATATGGCCCTAAACATTACGGTGAATGTAAAAGGACAAAGCATCCTTATGATCCTCATTGATAATGGATTTGTTTTAATTGTCTGCCTGCTAAGAACAACCAAGTTCTTGGGGATCAAACATGAGGTCCTCACACACAACTTAAGTTGTCAAAGCCTATAATAATACTATAAAGGAATTGATTGGTTCCATTAATCTCAAACTAGGGATCAGCACATTGGATAGCCATATATAATTTCAAGTAGTCGACATACCGGTATTCTTCAATCTGCTTTTTGGTAAGCCATGTCTTCATGACATTAGAGGAGCAATTAATACTCTGGTTTTGGAGATACAATATGATAATTTGATCACCATATCAGGGGATTCCAACTTTATCAAAAGAAAAGCAATTAATACTCTGGTTTTGGAGATACAATATGATAATGTGAGAAAACAATGTGTGAATGGCCTAAAACAATCATAAAGGGGGGGTTAATAGATTTTATGAAACAATGTGCCCAAATTTTATGATTATAAAAATTCTTCCAAATTTTAACACCTTAACAAAAAAAATTAAATCCAAATGTCTTGTTAAAAACACACACATAATAAAATTTATTAGATCTAAAAAAACACAAAATTAAATCAATTAGATCTAAGCGATTATGTAAAAGATAGCACACCAATGTCTAATTTTAACCTAACTTAAGTGATCAAAACATCCTAATGTGAAGTGTGTGATCAAGTGTGTTAAATTTGAAGATAAGAAAACACAACCAAATAACAAGATAGATTTCATGAGGAAAAACCCCTACCTAGGGGTGAAAAACCTCAGATGCACTCCAATCTCTATTTATACTTGAAAATATTTTTATATAAAGTAATAAGGTACCACTCACTCATGACCTCATGAGTAGTTACCTATGACCTTTGAACTTTTACCCATAGCAGATAGAATTCCATTTCGATCTCCACGGATTGGATGATAAACTTCACTCTTCTTGGAATCACACCACACTCCAAATTATTCAATAACTTGAAGTGCCTCATCTTTTAGATCAAAGAGTATGTGATCATAGAAAACTGGAAGTTAATAAAACTTTCGATGGATTTTTGAATCTATCTTACTCAAAAATCCTCACAAAAACATTTATCTCAATCATGATTTAAATACTCCCAAAACTCTCAAAGGATTTTTAAATTAGGTTTAGAGAGAGAAGGAAATCTTCACAAACATGAAATCTCCTCCGATGAACTATTTTAAAATGATGGAAAATGTTCTCTTAAACTAGAGGGAAAATAAGGTTATTTATAGGAAAAAGAGTAAAATTTGGCATCTTCTTTCAAACGGTTAGATATGACCGTTTGCACACAATTTTTCAGTATGGACTTTGAACTTTGGCCTTTCGAACGGATTTGTTTTTAAGCTATTCGAACGCCCCGTGCGAACGTTCCCATTTTTTAAATGTTCGAATGCCCCATGCAAAATCCCCCACTTTTAAGTCGTTTGAACGCCCACAAAAAAAATTCTCCAAAATCATTTTTAAAGGATGTGCCTTGTTCCCAAAACTCAAAAAGTAAATACACAACTCAGAAAATGTTTTTCTTCTAAAATAATTTTAAGAAAAACTCTCTCAATTTTGAAAATGTGTGAGTGTGTGAAATTAGAAAATTTAAATCAAAACCTCCATAAAATGATATAGTATTCAATATTCATAAAAGGAAGGAAGGCTTCAAAGAGAGTCATACAAAGTCTTCAATTCTTCAAGGTTCACTCTAGACTCAAGACTGCGCCTCATTTAAAACGAATCAAGTCGGTGTGACTCAATAGACTCAATGTTTTGACATGAGAGATAGACAATCTATATATATTACAGATGTTTATATTTTCAAAGTGTGAACATATACATCATCGGATTCCAGTTAGACCCACCTGTGCAAGTCATCTCAACTGACACCAATGTATAGATTCCGCCACCCTGCTCTAAATACGGCTGCTACAATGTCACTTATATAATGACATAAACTTCAACTTTGATTACCCTTATATGCAAAATAACAAATGATGATGAATGTGAAAATCAAAGTAATGAATCTAATTTACAAAATGAATAATTAGAAGACCACTTAAAAAAGCTTAATAATAAATGAAAGTCTACTATCATATGTTGCAAGTGTTCTATAATATAGCAAAGGATGCAAAACAAACAAACAAACTATTTTTTAAATTTTCTCAATTTAAGATCAATTAAACAAGATTAACCCAAATCAAACTTAGCACCAATTAAATAATTGTTCTGTTAAACAAATTGACCAATTTTATCTTATCCTAAAACATGCATCTAGGTGATAGCTAGATGAAATAAAATCAATTATACAACACACCAATGTATGAGGAAACCCCACACTCGAAAAAACATCGGATGACCCATTAATGAAAATTCAATAATTTATGGAATTACAAAGGACACGATAGTAGACTTACAGCATAAACTCAACACCCTCCCAATCCTTGATGCTCTTTGTTCTGCAACCTTCGCATAGTGACATGTAGGAGTCCACCCAAGCAGCAACCACAAAGAGTTAGTCCGCAAATGCCTCGATATCCCCCGATAAGTCTCAGTAACCGTTTACTTATTGGAACATGGAATACACCTCTTCTTCACTACATCACCACGACACGAAGTCTACCGTATGTATAGAATAAATAAAGAGTCCATTATATGAAACGATTCTCAATAAGATGAAGAGAATAAACCAATGGTACCCACAAATAAGATCTCAAAGCATATATACGATGAACACTTGGATCTTTAAAAAGTTAGGTGTAAACTAGGATTTTAGTTGGAAAATAAGATCATAGAAGATCAAAACCTTAGTAGAGATTTTTGAAAGATTTAAGAAACTCAAAAGCAATGAAAAAGTCTCTAAGAAAATTGTTGCTCCGCACTCCTATTTATAGAAGGTTTTTCGATAATGAGATTAAGCTAAAAATGAATTTTGCATTAAAAAATGGGTCATATTATTCAAACTAAATTGGATCTCATTAGAATAAAGACACAGTTCTCATTAGAACATCTTCTAATGATATTTCCAATAAGAAACCAGAAAGACCAATTTTGTCTCATTAGATCAGGTTCAAACGAGATACTGGATCTCAAAAGAAAGACCTAGCCAATGTCGTTAGAATGACTTTAAAAGCTTCTAAAAACTTTTTTAAATCATTTTAAAAACAACGCCAAAGAATAAAATATCCAAGTATCAAAATAAATACGCATTCATACTTGAGAGATCCTTGGAACATGAAGACAAAAATAAGGAATGAAACTTGGTGTGATGTTGTGTACATGATATCTTGGCCCCTACATCTTCAATCAAACATGTCATGGTCTTGAAACGTCAACAAACTAAAGTTCTAGCCTATGACTCGAAGGTTTTGTCCGAACACGAAATATGACAAAATACATACAAATTGACTTTATTGGAAATTTGTCCTTAAAAATCTCTCCCTTTGGCTATTTTGGGACAAAACACAAAACAAAAACCTATAGGTCGTCAAGCTCATCTAAAAGAATAAATCCCCAAATCCAAAAGGAAAAAGTACAAACATGTTACAGACTCACGTTGAGTAGCTTTACTCTTGTTTAAACTTTATCGCATCATTACAAACCTTCACACTTATGCTACACAATCATAAACCGCACACTTAAACATACCTTCAAATGCAACTTGAATATATAACAAAGTAAATTGCATATGAATAAACCCTTCCACTTTATCTAACAATCCATACCTAAGTTAGGCCATCTCCCCTAAGATAAAATTATCCCCCAGACTATAAAGAATTAGATACCATTTCTCCCCATTTTTGTTCTAGAAAAGACAAAGAATAAAAAGGTTCATAATAAAATCATTTTTCCAATAGAACCAATTCTCCCCAAAAATGAAACATGGGTAAGAATATACGAAAAATAATTATATCAGTGTAAACTACATTAAGCAATGAAAAATACAACTTGTCAACATGGGTACAAATAATCCAAACCACTTGAAACAGAACATGTTGCATACATGGATTAGATGTAAACGTAAAGACTCAAAACAAAAGGACATCATAAATATAATTTTTAAAAATATCAAAGACACACAAACATATATACACACACACAGGTACAAACACCACAAGAGACACAAAACACAATAAGCTTTCTACACTAGCATAGTATCGATGTGTCTAAACATAAGGAATGGAGTGAAGGGGCATGAACTAGAAATAAATAAATTATGACCCAATCACTCAAAAATATCGAAGGAGTTCTATTTAACTGAATTAACTTTATCAAATAATGATTTAGACTCATAGTGATTGATAAATCAAATCATAAATGGACAAACAGGCACAAAGCACACTAGCCTAGAAAATATTGATGATTCTCAAATTAATAGCGTTAAACGTTAATTAACTTGGACTTATTGAGCAAACCGATTGATCTTCAACTTATAACTCCCTCAAAATTAGATATATCATTTTTTCACTCTCATATTTTAAAGACATCACACATTTTAAAGAATCAATGAAACAAATTGGCCTTGTCAATTTTATCTTTTCTTTTGCTTCATAGTTTTTAGGCCCTTGCCAACAGTGGCCTTTCATACAAGATTAATACCTGTGTAGCCCTTTCCCGTGCACACTCATATTTTTCAATAAAATATCAAACTCACGGTAATGGTTCTTACAAGGACAAATCCCCCAACCAAATATATATATATATATATATATATATATATACATATCTGTGTGTGTGTGTGTGAAAAGATGGTTAGGAGAACACCTCACTTAGATCCTATAACATATGAAGTTAAAATTTAAAACAACTCGTGCATTTGTGTGAGGAGGCATATGACAAGTGAATCCATTAAGTCATTTTCGAACTATTCCAAGAAAGCATAATTAAGAACAATCTAAGCGTTGAAATTCATAATCAATTATTCTAGACACATGAAAACATGAAAGCAAGTGGATTCAAACACACTGATATGCCACACAAAATATATAAAACTAAACTACAGATAAACAAAAATATTTATGTTTTTAAATATTTTTACAAAGACACCATATGAAAATATAACTCAAAAGACAAACAAAAATATTTTTGTAATTTTTAATAAGACCCAAAAAGGGAAATCAAAATTCAAAAGACTCAAACCACATGAAGTAAAAATGCTAGTGTAAGTAAACATGTGAATACAATCAACCATTGGATTTATCATGAGAAATATCATGTGCAAGCATTCGAGAATTAACGAATCTAACATTCAATGCCTCCAAAACTAATTTACTAACACAAAAAATGATAACTTAATGCCTCGGGTTTTGGGAATCATGGTAACACGGGATCTAGACTTCCTAGGACATCTTCTAAGATCATGACAAAGATTCCCTAATGTGACCTTTTTTCCACAATACAAATATATGTAAACACGAGGAATGTTACCTATGGGTCGACCTTGTTTAGCATCACTGCTCGTGGTTGACACTCTAAAACCAACGTTGGTCTTAGATTTAGCAGTGAAAGAATTGAATTATCAAAGCCAGTAGCATCACTACTTGAGTCTCTTAGTTCATTTTCTAACTTTAAATTCTAGACTCAAGAAAAAACTTAGACTCTTCAACATTTAGGGACCCCTTCTTCATATTTTCTATAAGTCATAGGAGGTTATCTCGCTCCCCCACATTGTAAGTGAACGTATCCCTAAAAGTGTACTCGCATGCCTTCAAAACTTTTAAAGATTTATCATTATCCTCAATGGAACGTTCTTTCACCCTAGCCTTAAACATCTTATAGTCCTCTTATTCATTATCTAAAGCACAGACTCTATCATCACTCTCTTTCTCAACACTTCTAAATTTTTAAAATCATGATTCATGTTCATGAGCTTATTAGAAGGATATTGTGACACCCCGACTAATTAAATACCGGGTAGCTACTCCTTTATTCAAATTAATACAAAATTTCAAGTTGGTTCAGTTCATAGCATCACTGTCGAAAACATTATTAAACAATTACTAGCCATCTAATATTTAAAAAGTGAGTTGCCAAATTTTATTGAATTAAATCAACATGAGACCAATTAAATTATAAGCTAACTATACCACATTCACATCACAATCATAATGGAAATAATAATGGAATAATAAAAGTCTGGAGTAACACTCCCCTGAATAATCAAATACTGAATGAAACCCAATATAAAGTCTGAATAAATAAACAACTCCAAAACTGAAATGAAACTGAAAGTGTGAGAAAGTTATCTCTAAATGGAAAGGGGCAACATGCCTTAACAGATGAATGACCCAGAATAGAATCAAACGCAGAATGCGAAGGCGTCTACTAGCGAGATCCTGTAACTTCTACAGCAGCTACAGCACATCAATGGAATGGAACTCCTATGCTTGGCGTCCTTGTGGCTCGGTACCTTAAAGGTTTTTCAAGAAAAATAGATTTGAAAGAAAACGGGTCAGAGCCCAAGGTGAAAATAGTTTTAAAATATAGCAAGTGTTTAATTTCATTAAACAGTGAATATTATATACATGTTAGTTACGTTCTCTCACATGAATTCCTCACCCCTCAACTAATGTGCACGCCTAATGTATATCCTTAACCAGTCCTAGTTATCCCGTTAACTAACTAATCTGTACCACTTCCTGTCCTCACATGTAATATAGGGGTCTACTCACATCGTTCTAACATATCTTGTGTGTAACTCACCTTTTCATTGATAAGATTAATTTATAACAAATACGATAGGAAATTCTCCTTTTAAATCCCATTCAAAAAGGCCTTAATTACTTATATTCACACTTTAACAAAGAGTCCGTTATATTCACAAGTATATTATTATCAGTACAAATACACAAATAGAGCACCCCTAGGCTAAGTTGCGGTGCACACATACTCTACTGGAGAATCCCGGTACATCACGTACATAAGGACTACGTGTTTCGAATCTCTCAGGAACCGTTTCAATAAGAAAAATCACACATATTGGAGGTGAACATAGTTCACATACCCATGGGTCATGCACATATCTACGCTCCCATGGTCAGCTGACTTATTAACTCATAAATAAGCCAGTCAGAACCCTATAGCCTTAAGGTACCAATCTAAATCCCCCCGTAGACACACAAAGATTAGATGGCCATGTTTCAAAAGACGACCTACCGTGATAGCAAGTATGGTAGGTATGTTATACACATAATAACCCATATACTAAGAATTCACACAACTTAGTTAACTTGTTATATTATTAAAGGCATGTTCTCAACCCTATACCATTAATCCAATTCGTACACTATTATAATTCCGGATGATATATAATATATTTCACCGATATGTCTCACGTCGTATAGTTTCGAGTACTCAAAACCTAACCGAAGAGGTTACTAAGTCTCCTAATTTTCCCACACAATAATTCAGTACTCTTAACTCCTTATTTATGTCCCAAATCCTAACTTATCACTCCTAAGAATTTAAATAATGTTCTCGCATCCTAAAATAGGAAATTACTCGTTGGACACTCTAAATTCAACCATACATTTCAACCCAATTCTAATATATTTCGGGTTTCAAATATACCCCTGCTGGTCTCCCTCGAGTCCTAATGTATTCATATAATCCCAACTACAACGTTCGATGGCCAACAAAGGGAAAAAGGTCACAATTTCTGGGGAGATCGATCGATCGACCTTGAGCATCAATCGATCGATGGTCGATCGATCAACCTATGAATATCGATCGATTGATCAAGCAGGCGAGGCTACGGGTTTCTTCATTTTTCAGTTCCAGATTTGTCCCAAATCTTCATTACATGATGTGAAATCCTAATGTAAGTATATGGGGTCATTATACAACCTAATTACATGATTCTTAACGTTTCAAAACTTTTAAATCATCAACAATTAGACTTTTCTTGGATCAAATCATCACATTATCATAAAAACCCTATTTTCTCTATTTTCTTCAAGAACTATCCTATTTCTCTTCCTAAATTCGTTTTTAATTCATCTAGGGTTATGATTTTGTTACTTAATTACCTCCAGAATTAAACTACATGAATCATATCCAAAATATAGGTTTCTTCCCCATATTTCATGAGTTTCCATCATTATTAATGGCTATCATCAAATCCTACACTATCATGGATAAATTATTCGCTGAAACTTAATGAAATCAAATCACTTTCCTTGGAATTGATGTTCTGATCCATTGGTGATGTTAAGGGCGTGTTCTCTCCCTCTCTTCGGTCATAATTTCGGCGAAACGTGGTGGTGGGTGGTGGTTATGGCTTTGTAACCCTCTTGTAACTTCTCCTATTTGTCACGTTTTCCACTTCTTGATTTTTGATAGATAATGGCCCTCATATTGGCTGATAAATAAGGCCTAAAATTCGTGGGTCAAAATTCCTTAAAAATTAAAATAACTAGAATACTCTCCTGGGTTGCCGATTTGGCCTAAAAATGCCTTGAAACCCAAACTAAACCCCCGGCTAGTGTTTTCTGACTATTTCGACCCCCTCGGACACGTTGGCGTACTCAAAATGACCATACGGATGATAAAATTATAATTTACTATTAAATCCAATTAAATTGATTTTTGACGCGACAAACACGCGTGTCCCAACTTAATTTCCCGAATTATCGTATTTATGACTCGAGACAATTTTGATAAATTCAATAATCATATATTACCATATTTACCCAATAATATTCAACATTATCATCATAATAAAATACCAACTCGCGTCTCGCTAGTATTTAAATCCGGATTAATTTCTAATTAATTCCCATTTAATTTAATTAATCTCATTAAATAAAATCAATAAAATTATGGGGTATTACAGATATCTCTTTGAGTTTGAACCATTCGTAAAAATTCAATTTCAGCTTTAAATCACACAAAAAAATTCCAAGAAATTTTACTCTTTTTGCAAACTTCAAATTCAAATGAGTTAATTTTTTAGCATGACAATGAAGCTCATTAAACTCCTCTCGAAAATAAAAATCATTGACATCACTAAACACATCGGATAACTTATCATTATAATGACCCATTGAGAGAAATAAGCAAGACGAGAGAGAGAGAGAGAGAGAGAGAGAGAGAGAGACCTAAACAACCCTAAAACAGCACGAAACAAGGATATGAACAATAACTTAGTGTTCTTCCTTTGATACCAATTAAAAGTCCCCTATCCTATGTTGCAAGGCTTCTATAATATGGAAAAGGGTGAAAAACAAAAAAAAATATTTTTAAAAATTTTCTCAATTTGTTTAATTAAACATGATTAACCCAAATCAAACTTAGCATCGATTAAAAAATAATTGTGTTAAACTGATTAACCAATTTTATCTTATCCAAAAACATACATTTAGGTGATAGCAAGATAAAATAAAATCAATCGCACAATATGTCATGTACGAGCTATTTACGTAATTACAAAGGACACGATTATAAACTTATAACACAGACTCGATGCCCTCGCAAGCCTTGACACTCTTTGTTCCTCAACCCACACATACTGACACGTAGAAGTCCACCCACACAGAAGCCACAACATATAAGTCCACAGGCCTCGGATCCACTGATAAGTCTTAGAAACCATTTTCGATTTGGAATATGGAATCCACCAACCACTACAACATGGAGTCGATCATGCGTAAATAGCAAATACGGAGTCTATCATATGAAATGATCCTCAACCAAATGAAGAGAATAAACCAATGGCGCCCACAAATAAGATCTCAAAGTATATATATGATGAACACTTGGATCTTTAAAAAGTTGGGTGTCAACTAGGGTTTTAGTTGGAAAACACGATCATAGAAGATCAAAATCTTAGGAGGGATTGTTGGGAGTTTGGGAACTCAAAAGCAATGAAAAAGACTCTTAGAAAACTGTTGCTCCTCCCTTTTATGTGTAGGAGGTTTCCCAAAAATTTAATAAGACCAAAAATTAATTTTTAATTAAAAACCCCATCGGCTCATTTGAACTAAAGTGGATCTCGTTAGAACGAAGAAATAATTCTCGTTTGAACAACTTCTAATGAGATTTCTAACAAGAAACCAGAGTAGACTAATTTTGCCTCGTTCGAACTTCATTAGATCAGGTTCTAACGTGATGATGGATCACATCCGAATGGCATGACCAATGTTGTTAGAACGAATTTAAAAAAATCTAAATACTTTTTTAAAACCATTTAAAAAAAACATTTAAGAATAAAATATTCAAGGATTAAAATAAAAATGCATTCATACTTGAGAGATCCTTGGAACATGAAGATGGGGGAAAAGGCACAAAACTTGAAAAGATGATGTGTACATGATATTTTGGACACTGCGTCTTCAATCAAACATGTCACAGGCTTAAAAGCTCAATACACTCAAGTACTAACCTATGACTCAAAGTTTTTCTCCAAATACTTAATGACTAAAATACATACAAATTGACTCTATCATAAATTTGTCCTTATAATAAACAAACCAATCATGTACAACCTATTGACAAAACAACAATGGTAAATTTAGGATATCCTAATGAGATTAAAAAAAAGTCAAAATAGGTTCTTCCTTAGAAGATATAGAAAATTTCAAGCTTATTCAACTCCTCAAGGAGTATATCGATGTCTTCACCTAGTCCTACATGAACATGCCAGGAGTTAATCCTAAAATTATCGTCCAACATATGCCAACATACCTGGATTCCAAGCCAATCAAACAAAATGTCCACAATCTTAGACCTGAGTGTTCCCTTAAAGTAAAAGAAAAATAATGAAGCAAATCGACGTAGGTTTTTTTAGAGTGGTCGAATACCATACATGGTTGGCCAACATCGTATATGTCCCAAACATAAGAGGGAAGCAAGGATTTGTGTCAACTATAATGACTTAAATAATTACAGACCCAATAATATTTATCATTTACCAATTATTAACATGATTATAATAGTCTCCCACTTAATCCATAATTATCATAAAGTGCTCAATAATATTTGAGTCATCCTTAAATGATTTTCCATAAACACCTTCGTCAAACAACTCATTAATGTGAGTCATGGCGCTCACACACTAATTCAAGAGCATGATCTCTTTCATGTACCACAACATTAACAACTCATCCAATAAGGTATATAAATAGGGTTATTCAATAATGGTTCAATAATCTCTTTGAAACAGACTATTTCTATCACATTCTTTCATTCACATGTGTACAATAACGACAGAAATAAATGATTTTGAAACATTGTATGATATCATATGGTAGTGTCAAAATAAGCACTAAAAAATCCACCGCATCAAGATTCTATCAGCTATACTTTAAGACTCGTATCTTAAGCATGCTTCATTAATGTCTTTCATGATAGCCCAATCATGTGGATTTTCTATGTTAACACTTGTACAAATGAGTTAAATGAAACTTGTTTCATAATTTATTCTTTAAAAGGTATTTACATTAGACGTGCTTCGTTACTCACATAATACCTAATGTATCTTAATAAAGAAGATTGCAACGATAGTATCATAATATTTCAGTGGCTTGAGAATATTATCGATAAATCCAAGTCCCAATATATAAGTTATGTTGCCATAATCAATCAGTTGTAGCATCAAAGCATACTACAGATTCATATTTCCATAGTAGTCAATGGATTGGGTTACACTCCTTCATTATATTGGTCATTAAATAAAAATAAATATAAGTAGATAAGAGTGAACTTTATACTTTCCATAAAACTAGTAAATCTAAGTTGTAATAATTAATCATCCAATAATGAACAGTCGACTTTAATGTGAGCATATAATCTTTTAGTATCTCATAATTTCATCCATTACATATTGAAAATTCATGTAACATTTTATTTCTCTACTTTACAATAAATTGAATATATAAACTTACTCCCACTAATCATAAGTTGTATAAATTGAATATAGAGTATAATGGTATTACTTCAAAAAATACCATAGGTGGGAAACTTAATTAAGTTTATACAATCATTTCTATGTAACATGTGTAAAATATCATAAGCATAATATTTTTCACATACACTAAATATAACTCTCTTCATAATGAGTTACTCGTCTCATAAGAATTTTACGTCCTTGAAAAATATAACGTACTTGGAAAAGGTGAGAATGTTCATGTATAACCTTTTCTCGTTATACATAAAATATTTACTACAATTTAACTTTATTCATTTAATTACAATTAACATCGTGTTTGATCTTGATGACCTCTTCATACTCATCTTAAATGTAATTCAATGAGATCTCATAGTCCAGTAAGTTTACTTATTATGATTTGTGAAAACAAAACCAAATACTTATTTATCCTTATACTAAATTCATATTCATGTAGATACACCCCATAATCATTTAGGATAGTAGACTCCATTTAGGATCATCTTAATACTATTATTTATGATTTTATCTACATTTGTCTCACAGTGACAATACCATAATTTAGTGGTTGATCACTTATTTGTTCTTTATTGTTTAAACAATCCGACAACTAAAAGAACAAGTATTCAAGAAATTTATCATTAATGGGATAAGTACCCTACCTTCCTTTATAAACATATTTCATGATTTTCAACTCCCACTAATTTCATCATTCATAACGAATTTGACATTTGGTTTTTGATAATGCAATAATCACAGGTCAATGACGATTATATGATCCATGTAGGTCCAATTTAAGGGAATTCTCTCATAATCTCCCACTTGGGTCATATGGGTCATGTGACACCCCGCCTAATTAAATACCGGGTGATCAATCCTTTATTAAATTAAAAATCAAGGTGAACGATTGGATCATTCTTAGAATCACTGTCGCAAAATAAAATTTCCAATTTAAACACCCTAAATAATTAAGTTAAGTGACAAAACAATTTTAAACCTTATGTCCATTTTTATAAAAGTCCACATATGAAAACATTTTTTTTATAATTAACAGATTTAGAGTTCAAATAATTATTGAGGATGGAAATTTACACACAAGAGTTTAACCATTCAAATAATCCAATACCATGTTTAAAAACTATAAATGCAATCATCCTGACAAGAATTAAATCCCAAAGAGTATCGAATACTGAAAATAAATGGACAATAATCTCTGACAAATCCAACTGAATAGGGAAACGGGCGACACATGCCCTAACTAAATCAGAACTAAAATAAGAGTAGAGTCAATAACGAGGTCGTCTAAGCAATGGCCTGCTGACACGACTCAGAATGTGTCTCTAAAGTGTGTACTCTCTAGGCTCAAGTGCAAGCCTGTCGTTCAAGTAATAATCCGACAAGTCGGGTATCGATCCTCAGGGAAAAAGGACAACGGAGTTGTGACGACGGGATAAGATAGAGGAATCCTAACGTTGACTCTAAGAAGAAAAGAAAAAAATTGATTTGGTCTTTTGGGATTGATTAAACTAAATGCAATTACGAAAGTATAATGAAAAATGCAACTAACTAAACTACCTAGATTAAGAATGAAGGATTGAATTGAAACTTTTAACTAAATGATGATAAAACGGGATGGGAATACAATCCCCCAACCCTAGTGTAATGCAGTGACAACGTCAATCATAAATTTATCCGATTAATTCAAACCCGGAATTTAGTACTCCCAAGCATTATGTATACGAGGTTCAAGCCCGCGTCATACCTAATCTGAGGATGAGTAAATCGGTATCGCGGTAATTACACTCAAATTGTACTCTAAATCATCACGAGTACCCCAGGGAAAACGAGATATAAAGATCTACAATTCTTATGAAATTACGCGATACGATCAAAATTAATCATTAAATTCAGCGGATCGACATTATACACATGCACTAACACATCAGGTTGGGTTCATGCATCCCAACCTTGAAAAACCTAACCGGACATGTTACTTTGACTAATGCATGAAATAATAACGTTGCATGTGTATGAATTCATGATAAAACTAGATCTAAACATGTAAATACGTATTATGAATGCATAAACAAGTTGAATCTAATGGGAAAACAAAGCATACAAGAGCAATAATAAGAAACAAGAATCTTGAATTAAAACTTTCAAAAACGAACCCGAAACAATGAATTCTTGAAGTAATTTGTGCCCTTGATGTTCCTAGATATTTCTCCCCTTTTTCTCTATCAAAAACTCTCTAAAAATAGCCCTAAAAGCTGCCCCTGGGTTAATGCCTTCGTTCCCCACAAGTATTGAGTGTTGTAAACCTATTAGGAGTCTTTGGGACAAATCAGCACAAAAGGAAAAATTCGCGTGTCAGGTACATGCGAACCGGTTCGCATGTACCTGGCTGGGGTTCGCATGTACCAGGCTGGTCTTGCCTTCAACACTTAGATTTTTTTCTGGTTTTTCTCTTCTTTTCTTGGATTTTTCTTCAACTTCAACTGAGCATAACTTTTCAACCGTAGCTCGGATTTGGGTGTCGTTTCTTCCAGTGTTCTCGTTGTTCCGAGATCTTCAACTTCCCAGAAGGCCCCACCTCCAAAATTGGGCTGTAAAATTACGAAAATGCCCTTGAACTTGCCTTCCTAGCCTTTCTTCTATGATTTTTCCGCAACTTCAAGGGGTCATAACTCTTTCATCGTAGCTCGGATTGAGGTGCCGTTTTTTCTGGTGTTCTTGTAATTGAAAGATCTTCAACTTTCTAGTTGGACCCACTTCCGGACTAAGGCTGAAAAATTACGAAAATGCCCTTGAACTTGCCTTCTTAGCTTTTCTTGCACTGTCTTGCTTCCTCTTTTGCACTGCTTGCATAATTAACCTGTAAAACCAATAAGAGAAGCACGAAACACGAAATACTCGCCAACGAAGGTTAGTAGCATAAATTTGAATCAAATCCATATCTGTTACATCACTCGGGTTCACAAAAGTACTGGAATTAGGGGGATAAATATACAATATTTATGCCCAATCAAACCCCCCTAACTTAGAACTTTGCGCGTCCCGAGCAATGTAAAAGAATGAAAGTAAGAGTTAAGGACACTTCAAGGACTTTATTGGGATAGAATACCACTTTCGCGGGCAAGCGATTGCATTTAGCGTATGCAACAAGCCTTTAAACCTCTAGGTTACCCTAGTAGGACGAGTTGTGTCTCGTGAGGGTTTGCAGTGAATATACCCACAAAATTCGAATCAAAGAAAATTCAAAATACGCAAAAATTGTACAATTCAAACTTTTCCATAAAATAGTCATCATCAAGTCATATTTACAAGTCTCAAACCGTAGTGTGTGTGTGCGAAGCCAGAAATATAACCGCCAATTTCCATCGATTGATCATTACGTTACTTATCCAAAAATTCGTTTTGATTTCAATTTCTCACGGAATGCACTCACAAACGAATCTCTCGGATTATGGATATTCTCTCGGCATGCGTGATATAAAGAGTAAATGTAATGGAAGCAAATTCACGCATGCAATTAGAAAGACGGAAATTTTATGGTGAAGGGATCTCTTCAACGGATTACGGTTTTAAAAACGGGAACATCGCCTCTATTTCGCGCATTTAACCTCTTATATTATCTTTTGGTGTATTAACTCTCCACGCGGTACTCAATTTTTCGCAATTTGGACTCGGTTAGGACTTTTTCGGGTTGTAGGGTGTATAGGGTAAAATGAAGGAGGTATGGAAGGTTGGAATTGGAAAAGTCGTTCGTGATGTCCATTTGTGCATTTTCCGGGCTATTGCTCATTTTTTTTTTCTTTTTTTTTTCTCATTTCTTTTCTTTTCTTGCTATATTTTTTTTTGCCCCTTTTTGTTGCACTTTTCGGACTTAAATGCTGATTTTTTTTTTTCACAATTCCGGCTATTTTGGGTTTTTCGGGTTGTCAAACGAAAGGAAAAATTATTCGGCTCAATTTGGGTTGCAAAGGGTAATTTTTCGCTACTTTTTCTGGCCAATATTTTTGGGGTGACAAACGATGGCCTACTTCATTGTCCGAATTGCCAATTGCTTACCATATGCGTTTCGAGGTGAATTTAAGTTTAGAGACTCTTTTGGCACGATTTTCAAGGCAACATTGCACACATTTTTTAAAACCGATCAAAATGAAAGGATTGAGATCCTTGACAACTTATTAAGCGCTAAAAAGAACTTTGAGTTAACAATTAACTCGGATTGATTTAAAAATTCGCAAAACGTGATAGGCTAGAATCTCACCGGGTTTGTTAATCTCCACATTTATTCGTTAAGTCGTCAATTTTCGCTCAATTTCCATCTTTAGTCAATTTTGGCTTTGTGTATGTTGGATATTTACAATTTGAGACTCCAATTTGACTTTTAATGATATTTTTGAAAAATTTGAATTCCAATTTTTATTTATTTTGAACAAAAATATTTTTGGATTTTTCAAAATTTTATGATTTTTTTGGAAATTTTGGGCATTTTTGAAAATTTGTGAAGTTTTAGAAATACGCACTTGTGACCCCCCCCTAACTTAGACTTTTGCATTGTCCTCAAGCAAAAAGGACGAAAATCTAACTCAAGGCGAATGAAAAGTGCGGAAAAATAAAACAAACAAATATGAAAAATGCAACAAGACACTATATGACACTCATGCATGACTCAAAAATACGACAACAATCACCCCATACGCGTCGGGGGTGCGACGACCTCTCATCTCTCCATAAACTCACCCGACCCCACTTACAGGGGTCGATGCTCTCCTTGTCACTCCCGTCCTAGGATTATATTCCAACAATCGGAACAAGTTGGGACCTCGCCCATAGATAAAGGATATACCGATAGACTCGCCGTGACTAATTGGAAAGGGATCCTCGTGATGTTGACTCAAAGCATGGTCAACGTGCACTGACTCGGAGGGGACACCTAGGTTTCTTTCAATTTTTAAGACGCATGGGTCGGGCTCTAAGTCGGATGAACCACAACTTTTCTCCTCACTCGCCTTCGGGACCTTTAGTGGTATGGGTGGATGGTCACAAAGAAGAAATTCATTGATTTTATCTTCCCATTCACTTTCTTCTAGGTGTCTAAATGAATCCATTAGAGTTTGGACTTGGTCGTTAAGGCTCTCATCTAGGCTCTCATCCACCGGACCGAATTCTTTTTCAAATTCTTCCATGCTCATGTCCCCTAGATCTCTCTCTCTCATGGTTCCAACGTCCTCTCTAACTTGCTCGCTTTCTAACTCCACCATTTTTCTCTCTTCTAACCCCTCTCTCTCTCGCGCTATTGCGATCACTACACACCTCTCTTCCACTTTTCTCTCCGCGTCACTACTACCACTAATACCTGATGAAATAGGGCACACTCCTAACGACTCTCTCTTGTGGGACCCTTTATTATCGTGATTTATCATTAAAGATGATCCTAAGGTGTCTCCACAATAATTCTCCTCGTTGTATTCCTCTACGATCTCCTCTATGAAGCTCACTGCGTGAAGGTCATCTTCTTCTCCCGTATGTTGGGCGACATGGAAGATGTTGGTCTCTAAAGTCATGTTCCCAAAAGTGAGTTGCATTCGCCCATTCCTAGTGTTGATGATTGCGTTAGCCGTAGCTAAGAACGGGCGCCCAAGGATGATAGGAACATGATTGCTTGAGGTGAAGGAGGGTTCCGTGTACCAAATGACAAAATCTACCGGAAAGTAGAAGGTGTCAACTTGGACGATCATGTCCTCAATTATGCCTCGTGGAATCTTCACGGTTCGATCCGCTAGTTGGAGAGTGACCTTTGTGGGCTTGAGGTCGCCCAAGTCAAGTTGCCTATAAATGGAGTAAGGAAGTATGTTTACACTTGCTCCCAAGTCAAGTAAGGCTTTCTCAATTTTATTATCTCCAATGATGCATGATATGGTGGGTGCACCGGGATCTTTGAATTTAGGGGGGAGATCATTTAGTATAATGGAACTCACGTTCTGAGCTAGAAAGACATTCTTTTTAACCTTCATCTTCCTTTTTACCATCAACAAATCTTTGATAACTTTGCCGTAGGCTGGAATTTTCTTGATGGCATCAAGGAAGGGCAAGTTTAGCTTCACTTGCTTAAGTACTTCTAGCACTTCATCACGTGGGCATCCTTTCTGTGAAGGAATCAACCTTTGAGGAAATGGTTCCGCGGTGGGTGGTGTCACTACTACCTCGGCCTCACTAGTGTCGTCTTTATCACCTTCTTTCAAGGGGACATCTTCGGCCTCTTTCGTGCCGGGTGAAATCTCCTTGTCTTTAGGTATGTCTTGTGGAAGCGGTGACAAGTCAACAACTCTCCCACTACGTAAAGTGGTGATTGCGCTACATTGCTCAAGATGGTCGTGGGGTGTCGAGCTAACACTAGTTTGACCTTGGAGAGGTCTTTGGCCCTGGGAAGGAAACTTGCCCTTCTCTTGAACACTCAATGAGGATTGTATTTGTGACAGAGTCGCATTTATGTCGCCAATTAGACGATCATATTTGGCATTGTTTGCGGTCTGGCTTGCGATGAATTGATTCACAGTATCCTCAAGAGTTCTCCGCTGTGGCGGGATATAATTTCCGTGAGGTGGTGGTGCTTGCACATGTTCTTGCATGTGTGGAGCTTGTTGAAATTGTTGTGGCGGAGGAGGGGCAACATGCGAAGGAGGGTTCATTGCAGCATGTTGTTGCCCGTAGCTAAAACCGGGATGATTTTTCCATGAAGGATTGTATGAATTCCCGTGCGGGGCACCGAAATTACCCTTAAAACCTCCTATACTACTAACTTGCTCTTGAAGCATTCCTTTGTAGGCGGGTATCGTCGGGCATTCCTCAGTTGAATGTCCCGCCTCACAAATCGCACACACTTTCTCGACGGGATTTTTGATAGATCCAACTACCTCACATAAATCTCGAAATCCTTTCTCAAGGGTGTCCAATCGACTGTCCGACATAGAGGTCTTATCTACATGGTATAGGCCGGACGCCGATGGAGTGGTGGTCGCTTGACGATTTCGATTCTGAGCATTAGGATCAGAAATATCCCAAGATTGGGTAGTCTCGGCGACATACCTCAGGTGAAGCTCAGCATCATGGCAGTCTAGTTCGATAAACGGACCACTACCCATGGTTTCAATGAGTTGCTTGGAGTTAAGGTTCAACCCATTATAGAGGAGGGAAATGATTTGAGCTGTATCAAATCCATGATGGGGGCATGAAGCAGTTAACTCATTGAAACGCTCATAACATCGATGGAATGGCTCATTATCCAATTGCCTGAACGATTGAATCTGAGCCTTTATGGAGATTGTTCGATGTGGTGGAAAGAACTTCTTGAGAAATCTGGATTGTAACTCGTTCCAAGATGGAATCGAGCTCGGAGGTAAAGACCATAGCCAGGTCTTAGCTTTATCTTTTAGCGAGAATGGGAAGAGTTTGAGGCGAATCACCTCTTGTGTGCAAGTTTGATCATTGAGAGTATCACACACGTCCTCAAATTCCCTTATATGCAAGTATGGCTTTTCAGAATCCATACCGTGATAGTGTGGTAGCATCTGGATCATCCCATTTTTGAATCGGAACTGCCCGGCATTATACGGGAGTATAATGCATCCCGGAGTGACAGTGCACTCGGGATATAAGAATTCTCTCAACGGGTGGTGCGGAGGCTCTTCCTCACCGGTAAGTGCATTACTATGTTGCGACATCTCTCTCTCACTTGACGATTCGGCGCTCTCACTGGGTGTGCACGACGTGTGTCCTACGAAGGAGAAGGGAGTGTTGCTAGAGATTGAGTGTGACAGTGTGGGAGGTGGGATCCAGAACTGTGGGGCGTTCGGAGTGTGGGGACTATCAGGATTATACTCAATGAGTGGGTTTTCGTGAATGCTGGTTAGAGTATTATGGGGTGTGGGAGTGGTTTCAGAATTTTGCATTAAAGCTCAGGAGAGATGACCATTGTGAATCTTTTTGGATTTTTTTTTTTTTTTTAATTTTTGAATTTTTGGTCAACGCTTTGGATTAACTCGATCTAATCCTAAGTCTACCTAATTCCCCGGCAACGGCGCTAAAAACTTGACACGACTCAGAATGTGTCTCTAAAGTGTGTACTCTCTAGGCTCAAGTGCAAGCCTGTCGTTCAAGTAATAATCCGACAAGTCGGGTATCGATCCTCAGGGAAAAAGGACAACGGAGTTGTGACGACGGGATAAGATAGAGGAATCCTAACGTTGACTCTAAGAAGAAAAGAAAAAAATTGATTTGGTCTTTTGGGATTGATTAAACTAAATGCAATTACGAAAGTATAATGAAAAATGCAACTAACTAAACTACCTAGATTAAGAATGAAGGATTGAATTGAAACTTTTAACTAAATGATGATAAAACGGGATGGGAATACAATCCCCCAACCCTAGTGTAATGCAGTGACAACGTCAATCATAAATTTATCCGATTAATTCAAACCCGGAATTTAGTACTCCCAAGCATTATGTATACGAGGTTCAAGCCCGCGTCATACCTAATCTGAGGATGAGTAAATCGGTATCGCGGTAATTACACTCAAATTGTACTCTAAATCATCACGAGTACCCCAGGGCAAACGAGATATAAAGATCTACAATTCTTATGAAATTACGCGATACGATCAAAATTAATCATTAAATTCAGCGGATCGACGTTATACACATGCACTAACACATCAGGTTGGGTTCATGCATCCCAACCTTGAAAAACCTAGCCGGACATGTTACTTTGACTAATGCATGAAATAATAACGTTGCATGTGTATGAATTCATGATAAAACTAGATCTAAACATGTAAATACGTATTATGAATGCAAAAACAAGTTGAATCTAATGGGAAAACAAAGCATACAAGAGCAATAATAAGAAACAAGAATCTTGAATTAAAACTTTCAAAAACGAACCCGAAACAATGAATTCTTGAAGTAATTTGTGCCCTTGATGTTCCTAGATATTTCTCCCCTTTTTCTCTATCAAAAACTCTCTAAAAATAGCCCTAAAAGCTGCCCCTAGGTTAATGCCTTCGTTCCCCACAAGTATTGAGTGTTGTAAACCTATTAGGAGTCTTTGGGACAAATCAGCACAAAAGGAAAAATTCGCGTGTCAGGTACATGCGAACCGGTTCGCATGTACCTGGCTGGGGTTCGCATGTACCAGGCTGGTCTTGCCTTCAACACTTAGATTTTTTTCTGGTTTTTCTCTTCTTTTCTTGGATTTTTCTTCAACTTCAACTGAGCATAACTTTTCAACCGTAGCTCGGATTTGGGTGCCGTTTCTTCCAGTGTTCTCGTTGTTCTGAGATCTTCAACTTCCCAGAAGGCCCCACCTCCAAAATTGGGCTGTAAAATTACGAAAATGCCCTTGAACTTGCCTTCCTAGCCTTTCTTCTATGATTTTTCCGCAACTTCAAGGGGTCATAACTCTTTCATCGTAGCTCGGATTGAGGTGCCGTTTTTTCTGGTGTTCTTGTAATTGAAAGATCTTCAACTTTCTAGTTGGACCCACTTCCGGACTAAGGCTGAAAAATTACGAAAATGCCCTTGAACTTGCCTTCTTAGCTTTTCTTGCACTGTCTTGCTTCCTCTTTTGCACTGCTTGCATAATTAACCTGTAAAACCAATAAGAGAAGCACGAAACACGAAATACTCGCCAACGAAGGTTAGTAGCATAAATTTGAATCAAATCCATATCTGTTACATCACTCGGGTTCACAAAAGTACTGGAATTAGGGGGATAAATATACAATATTTATGCCCAATCACCTGCAACTCCCACATAAGATCCAGCGTGTCCGTTCCAAGGAATCTAAGCATGACGCCCCGGTGGCTAGGCCCCTGTAATATATACATATATATACAAGAGAAAAGAAATAACGGGAAACGGGTCATATCCCGAGTGTAAAAGAATTTTAAAAATAGTTTAGCAAGTATTTAAAATGCTTGCCGGCTAATGCAACAACCATGTTAGTATGCGACGCTCTCTTGAGAATTCTCACCTCTCATCTAGTGTGCACACTTACCGTACTAATAAATCTCATAAGTTTCTCTAACTTATGCTCCATAAGGTTTTATCACGTGAAAAGCAAGGTTTTGTTATCTACTTTAGGAAATCATTATCTTCAATATTTCTTACGTTATTTAGGACAACTCATTACCGTGATAAAGTTCCCAAACCCTTATAATAAAATTGAAGCACTTATTCATTACTTATCTACTTATACGCACAGTAGAAAGTTCCCATATAGATATACAAATATGTATTAGCCACACATATAATATATATACTAACGGTACCCCACATAAAATCTATGGTGATGGCATACTCTTCTATTAAGTCCCCGTAGCACTCGTACTAAGGGAAATACTAGTTCGGAATCACTCTCGAACTGTATTAATATAAAACACATACAATTGGAGGCGAAGCATAATTCAAGTCACTAAGAGGTCAGAACATACCCTCACGTCTCTTAGGACCGTCTGACTATCAATCAAATAGCCTGTACCAAGGAATGCTATGTTTTAGAGTACAAGTCGATATCTGCCATAAAGGTCCCATCGAGATAAGACTATCCCAGCGCAAAAACCCCCATAATAGCAAGTAGCTTGGGTATGATTTTTACACAAATATATAATATATTCACAATCACACAGTCATATATGTATAATTATTCACATTTCTAAATTAGGTGCGCCCACGACCCATAATTATAATTATTCGTTCTTAGCACATTTTACTCGATTATCTTGCATAACGAACTCGTCACTTTTATTCTCATATATAAGTTACTCCATACTTACTTCTCATCTCTCGAAGTATTCTATCTCCCTAAGTATAATTTCAGTAGGCACTCTCACTTACCATCTAGTCTAACTTACTTACGAGTCTCGATCTTTCATTAAACATACTCATGATTTCATATGTGTGAATAACTCCCCGTTAACCCATAATTTCATCCTACATTAAACTCTCACTCAACGGAGTCCACCTAGACCCTACTGGTCTTTTCTATATCCCATTATGCTCTAACAATAATAATCAAGGGTTCCTACGCATTTTGACCGAATTAAACAAAAGAAGATAAATGCGCAGTTTTCCAGGAGGCATCGATCGATCGATGTTCTTGATCGATCGATCGATCAAGCAGTTATGAAGAATTCTACCATTGTTAAGTTACAGGTTTGCTTCTCCAACCTCAACCAAATCTCCATTAACAGTCCCCAAACTCCCAAACAACATTACTCTGGGTATTATATACCTAACTACATGATTTCCTACGTGAAACATGTTCAAATTCATCAACGATATCGAATTAATGGGGTAAAATTGACATAATCTTCAAGAACCCTAATTTTGGAAGAAACATCCATTCTTCTAATTATTTTCATATTTCTTGTTTCTAAATTCATACTACTTCGTGGGTAACCCTCTCCATATGATGGGTATGTCCAGAAAATATTAAATCTCTCTAAACATGCGATTTAAAGTCTCTAAATTATCAATTTCTTTCATAAAACATGTTCTTGATAATCCTAAACTAACATGGGTGAGACATTATATAGAAACAAAGCAAGATAGATACTTGCCTGAAATTTGAGGTTCTGATTTGTGGATGAAAAAGGCATGGTTGCGTTTCTCGTCGTGCGATCTACGTTTCAGTGGTGGTGGTGGTGCAAACGAATGAGTTCTTGGCCTTAGATTCTTGGAAAGCTTCCTATCTTCTTCTCTAATGGTCATTCTAAGGTTCTGTGTTTGTTAACCCTAAAAGGAAACTCTTAATATCTAATATAACTATTGGAAATTCGTGGGTTTAATTACCCAAAAATACAAAATGTCTAATATACCCTCCTGGGCTGTCAATTAGGCCTAAAAATGCCCCGAGACCCAAACTAAACCCTCGGGTACACTTTTCTGACTATCTCAATCCTTCTGGACACTTTAGCACACTCGAAATGACCATACGGGTAACTTATAATTTATTCACTTTTAATAATAATAATTTAATCCTGACACGACATAGGCGCGTCCCGACTAAATTTTCATAATTGTCATTTTATTCACTCGTGACAATTTTTAACAAATTCAATTCTACATATTACTTTACTCACTAAGTAATATTTAACAAATCAACAAATTTCCAATAATTACTAACTCTCGTCACGCTAGTAAATATTTAAAAATAAATTTCCGGATTAATATTAAACTAATTTATCTCAATTAAATTTAATAAATCTCCTTAAATTTAAAGGCCATAAAAATACGGGGTATTACATATTCCCCACCTAATAACGGAATTTTGTCCCGAAATTCGAAAAATAAGGCCTACCTGATAGAACAATTCTGAACACCTTATCAGTACACAAACTATCTACATAGTAAGGCTCTCTATCACTATAGCCCTCGTCTCACAGCAAGCTAACGACATTCGCATAAGACGAGCCTATACATCATTGACTTCCATTATCAACATCGTTAGGAGGTTGCACCTCACTACGTAGAAACTACTCGTATTTTTTTTTTGTAAGTACAAAGCTCCCATTCTGAGAGAAACTATATGAACATCTCGCCACTTTTGTCAGTTCTTTAAATCTCAATTTTCGGTTACGAAATTATAAGTCGCCAAAAATGGTTCGTGGTAATTAAACCTTAGGCATCGGATTATTCTCGATCGATTCAAAATTCTGATTATCCTCTCACCTCTAAACATATAAAGGGAGAATAGTTAAGGTTTTTCCACACCAAAACCTTAATAAGCACTTCGTTCACAACAAACAGGTACGACTGCTTCCACTAAACTCTACCATACTATACTTCACTTGCTAGCTATATTCGTTTTTGAAATGAAATGATCACCAAGATTCCAAAATTACCTTCACGCGGCTCCACTAATCATTAATCACCGTGCACCTACTCCCCAGCTATGGGTGATACATCCTACTCAACATGAAACTTTATCCCCGGTGCTTCCTGAAATCTCATATTGAAGGTGGGATTCAAAAATCTCATCCCGATTCAGAAATTAATAGCATGTAGGACCCGACGCGATCCTTCCTTTCAAAGGAAAACTGGGGCACACTAGTTAATATTGTAATTCACCCCAAAGTAATATCAATCACTTCCTTCTTGGGAGACTTGTTCCACATGTTCGGATGAACCCTTAATCTTTCCTTAAGGATGGAAACGCATCCAAGAAACTTTACTGGCCTTACCGGCCTCTTCCATTACAGGAATTATCGGTAGCCACAATATTCTCTGGTTGAGCCCCTTGTTTCAACCTATTTCTATCTATGAGTGGTGCATGCGGAGACCACTCTCTATGTCCAATTCAACTTCAAATTCCACTTGTAATGTCTCACATTAAGTGACATTTAATATTTCCCTTCTTTCCTTGGCGTATACCGAAAGTTTCGACCTGTGCACTTTTCTCCACGATGTGCACTTCTGGACCTTTTTATACCATACTAGCATCTCCACTCTTGTACGTGCAAGTCTCTCTCAACATTTGACTAATTATAACTCTGCTCCGAGTGTTCTCTATAATAATTGAATTCTACCCTTCTCAAGGAATACCCCTTTTTAAATGGCTTCCCACGGCCTTCCAACAAGATTCGGTGTGCTACTCTGAACACAAATATATGGATTTATCATCTTTCACATGGCACTCAATCTGCTCTACCACTTCCACTTCGTCATGTTAATCCCACAAACATTTATTCCACACATCTATTCCCACATCCTTTCAACTCAAACGATTCTAACATCAGCTAACCAGGATGCCCACACACCCTATAAATCATGCACACTAGCATAAGCATCACATACGCTTCACATATAACATCCAATTCTTTGTTTTCCTTGTGCTCACAACGTGATTACAACACTTGGGCAATCGTAATCACCCTAGAAATAAAAATGTTAAATCCTCCTTAACATTGTTCCACCCCTCAACTCGTGGTGATAAAAACAAAACTTTCAATGCTTTCTTACAACACAACCGACTCCACCGGTCTTAAATCATAATTCAACTTCCAACATATAGATATAATTACCTATTTTTACTACGACCGAGGTACCAAACTCATAGACTAATGATCAAACATCTTTCGACTTCCAACCTTACTCTAGGTTTCATGGGTGGGATGTCTCGCAAAGCGAAATCCAAATAAGGAACCCCCCCGATACACTACTACTTAGCATTATCGGATATCGAAATCCGTTAGGCCCTCCGTCCATAACATGTACCCCTTTATTCCGTCTCTTGACAGAAAATTTTCATCTCTTCCCGTAATTACACTCAACAAAGAACATTTTACCAATTATACAATCTTTCAGTATTGTGGTAATCAAAATTCGCAAACCTCGTACACATACAATCAGGACCCTCAAAATCCTAACCCCAAACATATGAGTCTAACTCTTAACTCCCACATTTCTAAAGGATAGATATAATAATGCACTCTTACTATCACCAAGTCTTGAGCGCTAAACATAATAATGAGTCAAATCTTTTCGTTCAACGGTAAACCCAATACACACAGAACCATGACAACAAGGTCCCTAAACACCCCGGGATTTAAACTTTTTGATACCACTATACCCTTCGGAGTATATATAATATATAATATAAATGCAAGCCCAAACCTCTCACAGGTGAGGCCTCGCCAGAATAAATCATGTTGCACTAAGGAAGCCACTCCGATAGCCTTACAATAACTGCCTACTATCGTACTAACCATTTCTATAAAACTGCAACCAAGGAAATATCATACTAGTATATCACATCACTAAAAAGAGTAACCTCAATAAAGTATATAACACTATTAATACACCCATTCATCCTCCGCGGATAGCACTAAAGATAATCCCGCTACACTAGGGAAACTGTTCACATAATAATAATGTTTATAGTTGTACGCATTAAACTCGTCTCACATGCTAATCTAGCAATGAATAAAATACAGTGATGCGCTCGTGTTACATAAAATACGCCTCATCCTTTGAGAATAAAACTCATACTTCTACCTTGCCAATCGTCTTGACTGCACAAATGGTCCCCGGACGTAATACGCCTGTCCAAACCAAACCAAAAACTACTTTAATCATTGTCCTTCACTAGGCATCCTACTCTTGTCCCTTTACTCACTTCAGGAAAATATTAACGCATGTGAATCATTCTTCACACAATACCTCTACACATAATTCACTTATCACCTATCATACTAACCATATTATGATTGTCCTTCTCTCGGACTTTGGTAGGCTCGATTCCTGATGGCTACCTCCATTGTTCCCCTAGTTTTGTTGTCCCTAAGGAAGATGCTACTGGCTACAGTAGTCCTTACTGAACTCACCATCGCTCGATGAGAATTCATCTATCCGATTCATTTAAATGGTTCCCCTGATGTGTATCCACACCCCCCTTGCGGTGCTACACTACCACCGTTGCATACAATCTTATTTTTGACTAAATTCTTCGAATATTTTAGCTTCCCACACAAAGAAGCATTATCATCTCCATTGATAAAGCACGACATTGTCAATCTCTGAATCAACCGTCCATCAGAATTCCCTTTCTAAGTGTTATTAACTATATTTACGAGTCGATCTCCCACTTGGAGTCCTCTCATCCATTTGTATCTACATCCTACGATACAGGATTTGCTAGCGGTTTAGATTCATATTCACAAATGATCCTCTATCAGGTCCTCCTGTGATGAGTTCAGAACAACGTGCGCATCTTATTCTGAACACGTAATGAAGGAACATGCGATTAAACTGTACCTAAGGTCCTTCTATTGAAGTTACATTTCACTATTAAATGTCGTGGTTGACTTCCACCATTATAACTTTGCTCCAATGAGTCAAGAAAAATTTTACCACAAATTTTCACTTCTAGTTAACCACACTCCGCCATATGCCCAAGCCTTTGAGTGTATTACCTTCGTTGGGTGACACACATAATTCCTGCATTTATAGAATTTTCGCTGATAACCCTCCTCAATTTGCCATTTGACCCTCTCCCAAGCATTCTACGCTAGGTGAGTCTAATCTTGCACCTCTTTCTACTATAGCAGCATTTGGAAATCTTAGGCTACATCCTAGCCGTATTCATAGTCCTAGCTTCTCGTGCCATAATAGGGGTGACCTTAACTACGGTCATCCTCCTCAAATATACTTTACAACCTCAATTAAGCTTTGCCTCCTGATGTCCGCCTAATGGCCCTCGTCTGAAATCCTTCATCTCTCGGCACACGCACACATCCGAACGCAAATAGAATTCACTAATATACACATGTTATAGCAAGAGAACGAAATCTCACCATAGAAATCAATAATCCTAAACTTAGGGCTTTATATCAAACAAAGCAACGCTGGAAGTATAATAAGCCGCACAGATCCTAAAGGACACTAGAACCTAATGCTGTGATACCACCTGTGACACCCCTCCTACTTAGATATCAGGTGATCAGTCCTCTATTAAATTAAAAATCAAGGTGAACGGTTGGATCATTCTTAGCATCACTGTCGCAAAATAAATTTCCAATTTAAACACCTTAAATAATTAAGCTAAGTGACAAAACAATTTTAAACCTTATGTCCATTTTTATAAATGTCCAGATATGGAAACTTTTTTTATATATAATTAACAGATTTAGAATTCAAATAATTATTGAGGATGGCAATTTACACACAAGAGTTTAACCATTCAAATAATCCAATACCAAGTTTAAAAACTATAAAAGCAATCATACTGACAAGAATTAAATCCCACAGAGTATAGAATACTGAAAATAAATGGACAATAATCTCTGACAAGTCCAACTGAATAGGGAAACGGGAAACACATGCCCTAACTAAATCATAACTAAAATAAGAGTAGAGTAAACAACGAGGTTGTCTAAGCAATGTCCTGCAAGACCCACATAAGCTGTAGCGCGTTCGTTCCAAGGAATCTAAGCATGACGCCCTGTGGCTGGGCCCTTGTAATATATACATATATATACAATAGAAAAGAAATAACAGGAAACGGGTCAGAGCCCGAGTGTAAAATAGTTTTAAAATTAGTTTAGCAAGTATTTAAAATTCTTACCGGCTAATGCAACAACCATGTTAGTATGCGACACACTCTTGAGAATTCTCACCTCTCACCTAGTGTGCACGCCTACCGTACTAATAAATCTCATAAGTTTCTCTAACTTATGCTCCATAAGGTTTTATCACGTGAAAAGCAAGGTTATGATATTTACTTTAGGAAGTCATTATCTTCGAGATTTCTTACGTTATTTAGGACAACTCATCGCCGTGATAAAGTTCCCTGTGACACCCCGCCTAATTAATCCCGGGTGATCAGTCCTAAATAAAGTTAGAACAGGTTTCTCATTTGGTCCATTCTTAGCATCACTGTCGTCTTATATAATTACTAACCACCTAAGTGAGAAAAATAGACTGGTGCCAATTTTTGTCTTTCATTATTTAAACAAACACCCATGCGGAATATAAAACTATATAACAATCACAGATAACTGAATTAATCATCCACAAGTAAAAACAATTGACCGAATAAACCAACGGTCCAAATAATAAATCCCATAAAGACAAAAATAACTCCCAACAAGTCTAATACAAATAAATGGAAAGTGAGCAACATGCTCGAATACTAATCATGAACTTCTACATTTAAGAATGAAGAATGAGGCGTCTATCAAAACCCCGCAACATCCACATATGCTGCAGCAACGGATCCCTGGAATATAGTCAAGGCTGGCGTCCCTGTGGTTGGACACCTAAAAGGTTTTTAAAAGTTTTTATAGCAAGGGTTAGTACCCAAAACATTTGAAAAACATTTAACAAATGATTAACTTGCAGTAATAAATAAATATGCATGCTCTTCATATTTTTTTAGTTAATATCGCACTCTCTTGAGGACTTCCTTACCCTTCCTCTATTATACCCTACGAACGCTTTAATTAAATTACCTAGTTACTCATCTCATGACTAGATAATTAACAAAGTTCCTTTATACCCACCCTACTCTAACTGAGTATGTAGTGATTATGATTTTTAAGTTATTAGTAACATCAACTTAACTAAATCATTTCCCTTTTTAACTTCATATAACTTCTACACTTGTTATACATGTGAAATAACCCATATTTTTCATCAATAGCCCGTATATAATTAATTATCCAATTATATACTTATAATCATATTTCAGCATTCACAATCATACTGTAATATATATAACAACTTGCATCCTCCAGAGCGAAATACTCCCGGAACATAAATTCTATAAAGTTCTATCCCACTAGGTACAATCACATAGCCTAGTTATCCCAAGTCAGAATTTTCACACCAACTTGATAAAAATAAAATAATTGGAGGTGTTCATATTCCTTCCCTGAAAGTGAGATGTCCCTCACCCATATAACGGACGCTATGACCTCGGGAATATACTCACCCTACTCCTCAAGCTAGGGGATTCATCCACTACGTGCAACCTCCCCCTATAGCACTATAGTAACAAATATCTAATCACTGATATTAATTGTGCACACCATATATATATACTAACACCTCCGTATATATAAATATAAAAGTCCCGGCTATACCGTTCGCTAAAATCCGTAACATAAGCCTATTAAAATTATTAAGAGTTTATGGTCCAACTCTAAATATTAATTAAATTGCACTTTAATTAATTTAGTTATTTTTGGTGTCGCCCCCACCATAAATTTGGACTTACTCCCGTAGCCCAAAATAAATTTGCCCGAGTCACAATTCCCGACTCTAATTTATTAGCCTCAAACCCTAATTAATTTATCTACAATTAATTAGATTTAAACTCATGTATTTAATTTCTCGATAATTAATTACATAAGATTTTTATATAAATTTTCCCTCTTATATAACCAACTGGCGAAACTGCCAGATTCTGGCGACCGTCGATCGATCGACCCAGACCGTCGATCGATCGATCGAACAGGTCTTCGTCTTCTTCGCGAAGACAGGGCAGCCATGGACGGATTTTCTTAAACCCTAATCTCTTCTAACATGATTTTTAAGCCTTCTTATCACCAGATCATACTAGAAACCTTATTAGGATTACCCAGAAAACTTACAACAATCATCAATTCGTCCATAAACTACTGATTCATAAATTTTGGGGAAAACCTATCTTTTTCCTTAAACCCATTTTTACTCCAAATTTCTTCATTAAATTCGTTTTAATTTATCTGAATATCATCCTAACAGATACACATCAATATTCCAATATCAGATTTTACTTAACTCCTCATAATTTCGGGCAAATCAGATTCATGTTTTCTTTTGAATTATCAAAACCCCATGTCTATACCATGAACACCAAAACGAATTTTTAATTCATAACAGCACACAAATATGAATTTGAAAGACAGATTTAATGCTATTGCAAGTTATTCACTTGCCTTAGGTTTCGTAGTGTCTGAATCTTCAATGGATTCCAAGGTTGAAGATGACCTAGTTGGTTCTTTGAGATCCCCAAAATGGCTTTGGCTGCTGGTAGGGTTTCCTAACCCTTTTAATTCCTTTCTCTAATTAAGTTCAGCCAGGCCCTTAACTCTTTTATTAAGTTAATTAATCAATTCCCGTTTTTTGACTAATGGGCCAAGCCCAAGTGACATAAATGCCCCCGAGTGGGCCCGACTATGTCTAAAAACGCCCTGTGACCCGTTTACTACCTCCGGGTACACTTTTCCGACTATCTCGGCCCATCCGGACTCAACTGTACACTCAGAATTTGCATCCGAATTAATTTATAAAAATACTTATCCCCCATCCAAAATAGTCTATACCCGGATGTGATAAGTACATACATCGTCATTAATACTTGAGACGACGTAATTACATTATTACTATTCACTTAGTAAATAAGTTTTCCTAAATATTAACCATTCAATCCCAGATTAATATTTATATATTATTCTATCATAATTAATTCATTAAATTACAACACACTAGTAATTTAGAATTTTCGAATTAATTAAATTTTTAAATGTACCAAAAAATACGGGGTGTTACATACTCCCCCCCTTATAAAGGAATTTCGTCCCCGAAATTAGATCGTACCTACGTTGAAAAGCTCTGGATATTGTTCCCGCATATCCTCCTCCCGCTCCCAGGTAGACTCGTCAACATTGTGATGACCCCACTGTACTCTAACCAATGGAACAACCTTGGATCGTAATTTCCGCTCACTATGATCCAGAATAGCTACCGGCCTCTCCTCATACGAGATGTCTGGCTGTAAGTCGATCTCCTCGAGTGGAATGTGCCAAAAGGCTCTCTCGCTCCTTCGATATTTCTTCAGCGATGCCACATGGAATACATCGTGTATCTGCTGAAGATGTTCTGGTAACCCAAGCTTATATGCCATCGGTCCCACCCTCTCAATAATAGGGAAAGGTACTACGTATCGCGGTGCTAACTTACCCTTCTTGCCGAACCTCATCACCCCTTTCATTGGGGATACCCGGACTAAAACCCGGTCCCCAACTTCTAGCTCCACATGTCTTCTAGAAGCATCCGCATAACTCTTTTGCCTGTCCTGAGCTATCCGAATTCTTCCTCGAATCAACTCTATCTTGGCGGATGTCTCTTGAACAATCTCCGGCCCCAAGAGTTTGTTGTCCCCCACCTCTAACCAACAAACAGGTGAACGACAAGGTCTCCCGTACAGTGCCTCAAACGGTGCCATGCCAATCGTGAATTGGTAAGAGTTGTTATACGCAAACTCTACCAAAGGGAGATATTTCTCCCATCCTTCCCCGAAGTCCAAAATGCACATTCTGAGCATGTCTTCCAGCATCTGATTAACTCTCTCAGTCTGTCCGTCAGTCTGTGGGTGATACGCTGTACTCAAGCGCAACTCCGTGCCCATTGCGTCCTGAAAGCTCTGCCAAAAGTGGGCGACAAAGATTTTGTCTCGATCGGATACAATGTTTATCGGCACTCCATGCAGCTTAACAATTTCTGCTATGAACAGCTGTGCATAACGCATCGTCTCGAAGTCTGTGCGTACCGGCAAAAAGTGGGCCACCTTAGTCAATCGATCCACAATAACCCATATGGAGTCGTGACCCCTCTGCGATACAGGTAACCCTGTGATAAAGTCCATGGAGATGCTCTCCCACTTCCACATGGGAATTTCTAATGGCTGTAGCATCCCTGATGGTCTCTGGTGGTCAACTTTCATGAGCTGACATGTGGCACATTTCAAAACAAACTCCGCTATGTCCCGTTTCATTCATGCCCGCCAATACTGCCTCCTCATATCTTGGTACATTTTATCCCCACCGGGATGTACCGCAAATTTCGATCCATGGGATTCTATCATAACAGCGTGCCTCAGATCCTCATCCTCTGGCACCACTAACCTCCCATTAAAGCGTAGGCCTCCTTCTGAGCTAATCGAGTAACACTCTGCTCCCTCAGCTAACAACTGGTCCACCCTATCCCGGCAAATCTGATCCTCCGCCTGAGCCTTCACAACTCGCATAATGATCTCGGGTGTGATGGATAAAGCTGACATGCAAGCCTTGGCTACGTCATCCTCATATTGAAGCTCTCTCCACTTCGCTTTCCATACCTCCGATATCTCCCCAGTCGGCCTTCGGCTCAATGCGTCTGCTACTACATTGGCCTTACCAGGATGATACTGAATATCAAACTGGTAGTCCTTCACGAATTCTAGCCACCGCCTCTATCTCATATTCAGATCCTTCTGTGTTAAGAGATACTGAAGTGACTTGTGATCCGTGAATAGAGTAAACTGCTCTCCTAGAAGATAATGCCTCCATATCCTCAAAGCAAAAACGACCGTTGCCAACTCTAGGTCGTGAGTGGGGTAATTCCTCTCGTGGGGCTTTAGCTTCCTGGAAGCATAAGCTATAGCCCTTTCCTCCTGCTGGAGCACACCCCCAAGACCCCGTAAGGACGCGTCTGTGTAAACTCGATACTCTAGCCCCCCCTTTGGCAATGCAAGCACGGGTGCAGATGTCAACTTGTCCTTTAGCTCGTCGAACGCTAATTGACAACTATCATCCCACTTGAAAGGAACCCCTTTCCGAGTCAGATTCGTCAAAGGTCCTGCCATTTTAGAGAACCCCTTAATGAATCACCTGTAGTAACCGGCCAAACCCAAGAAGCTGCGCACCTTGTCGGTGTCGTGGGCTGTCCCCACTCCCTCACCGCCGACACCTTATTCGGATCCACTACGATACCCTGATCTGACACGACGTGACCAAGGAACTGTACCTCCCGTAGCCAGAATCCACACTTCTCTAATTTGGCATAGAGCTGATGATCCCTCAGTGTCTGTAAAACCATGCGCAAATGTTCTGCGTGCTCCTCCTCGGTACGCGAGTAGATTAGGATGTCATCAATGAACACGATGACAAACTGATCTAGGTACTCCCTGAAAACCCTGTTCATGAGGTCCATGAACACTGATGGTGCATTGGTGAGCCCGAAGGGCATCACCCTGAACTCATATGATCCATACCGTGACAAGAAAGCGGTCTTAGGAACATCCCCCTCTCGGATCCGCAGTTGATGATACCCTGACCTCAAATCGACCTTGGAGAAGTAAGACGCCCCTCTCAATTGGTCAAATAAATCATCAATCCGAGGCAACGGATACTTATTCCGTATCGTCACCTTGTTCAGCTCCCTATAATCCACGCACAAGCGGAGTGAACCATCTCGCTTCTTCACAAACAACACCGGCCACCCCACGGCGATGTACTCCGCCGAATAAAACCCTGACCCAGTAGTTGCTGAATCTGTTCCCTCAATTCCCGCATCTCTGAAGGGGCCATTCGGTAAGGTGCCCGAGCAATCGGCCTCATCCCCGGTGCCAAATCGATAACAAATTTAATTTCTCTGCTGGGTGGTAATCCTGGTATCTCCTGGAATACATCCTCAAAGTCCCTCACTACAGGAATAGAGTCTAAAGGAACTATCACTTCCTGTGAGGTTTCCTCCCCAATGTAATATAAATGAGTGGTCGAGCCTCCCTCTGGGCGAGGCATCGCCACAACAAACATCTCTTGTCCCGGAATGGCAAAAACAATGCTCCCACCGAAGAAATCAATCATGGCTCTATAGTCAGCGAGCCAATCCATACCGATAATCACATCGTGAACATGCATATCTAATACCAACATGTCCGCAGGTAATACCAAACCACCAATCTCTACCCTCACTCCTCGATATATAAAGGATATAAGCGACCCACTCCCTAATGGTGAGTCTACACACGTAACAGTGCTCTCCGCGATGGCTAACAACCCTAAAGCCTTCGCGAAATGTGTAGCTATAAAGCAATGTGTAACCCCCGTATCAAACAATACCCGACCCATAATGCCATGGATAGAAAACGTACCCTCAATCGCGGGGGGCGCCTGCTGTGCTGGGGGATTGGGAACATCCCGAACGTTATACACACGTCCGTAGTGCATCTGCCCCTGCTGCTGTGGGGCGGGTGGGGCTGGTGCTGCTGGCGGCATCTGACCCTGTTGCCCCTGCTGGGCACCCTGCTGCTGGCCTCTGCCCCTCTGCGGGCACTCCCTCTTGAAGTGTCCTGGTTGGCCACAGGAGAAACAGCGTTTCTGGTCGTCACCCTGCCGTTGGCCCTGCTGGCCCTAACGTTGCTGGCCCGATTGGCCTCCCCCGTTGTTCCCTTGGCCCTGACGGCCCTGAGGAACCTGCTGTTGCTGATTAGGGCCTGGTTGCCCCTGCCTGAACCCCTGTCCTCCCGGTCGGAACCCACTAGGCTTAAACTTCTTAGCCTGATTCCCTTGCTGAATGATGACCTGCTGCTGTGTGCCACTCATCTCACTACTAGTGACCGCCTTGCCCTGTTGGCTCGGCTCACATGCCTTCTTGTTCCCCTTAGCATGGAAACGATGATCCTGGCAATGTACAAGTGCGGCATTAATGACATCTGTATAAGTCACTAACGCCGGATTTCCAATCAAGTGTTGCCTGATTCTCCAGGCTAGGCCATCCATGAACTTTGACTTCTTCCGCTCCTCATCGCTCACCTCATTTGGCACAAAGTTTGCCAAACGGGTGAACTCCTCCTCATATTCTGCTACTGACCTGTCACCCTGTACCAACTCGATGAATTTCTTTCTCATCTCAGACTCTACTGCTGGAGGGAAGTACTTGCGGTCAAACCGCACCCAGAATTCAGAAATCGGCATCAAATCCCGCTCCTCAGCGGTGGTTACGGACTCCCACTACTGTAAGGCTTCCCCCGATAGACGAAAGTAGCCAGCATCTGTTTTTGCACCTCTGTACCCTCTAACATGCGCAGATGACGCTGAATGTTCTTCTTCCAGTCACAAGCCTCGACCACATTGGTGCTACCTCGAAACTCAGGTGGGTGACCCTTCTGAAAGGTCTCCCTCACTCGCTGCCAAGATGGTGGCCCCACTGGAGCCTGAACAGCTGGAGCCAATGGAGGCGGTACCTGAGGCTATGGAAAATGAGCTGCCATAGCTCGCATCGCTATCTCGACCGCTTGGGCCACTATCACTGCCACCTGAGTGGTAGAAATCAACTCGGGTGGGGGTGGTGGTGTCGGTACCTGTGGCTCCTGGAGAGCCTCCCTCACCTCATCTCTAGCCTCAGCCCTCTCCGCTCTCTGTCTCTTTGGCGGCATCTGAAATAGATTGAATTGTATAAGTACACAATTTATACAAAAACTAATAGCAGGAATACGATATCTCGCAAGCGGAAAATATAATCAACAGTCCTAATAATATGGCTCTATAACAACCGAACGCTACGCTGAAACGTAGAAAGCCGCACAGATCCTAAGGACTCTAGAACCTGATGCTCTGATACCATCTGTGACACCCCACCTAATTAATCCCGGGTGATCAGTCCTAAATAAAGTTAGAACAGGTTTCTCAATTCGTCCATTCTTAGCATCACTGTCATCTTATATAATTACTAACCACGTAAGTGAGAAAAATAGACTGGTGCTAATTTTTGTCTTTCATTATTTAAACAAACACCCATGCGGAATATAAAACTATATAACAATCACAGATAACTGAATTAATCATCCACAAGTAAAAACAATTGACCGAATAAACCAACGGTCCAAATAATAAATCCCATAAAGACAAGAATAACTCCCAACAAGTCTAATACAAATAAATGGAAAGTGAGCAACATGCTCGAATACTAATCATGAACTTCTACATTTAAGAATGAAGAATTAGGTGTCTATCAAAACCCCGCAACATCCACATATGCTGCAGCAACGGATTCCTGGAATATAGTCAAGGCTGGCGTCCCTGTGGTTGGACACCTAAAAGGTTTTTAAAAGTTTTTATAGCAAGGGATAGTACCCAAAACATTTGAAAAACATTTAACAAATGATTAACTTGCAGTAATAAATAAATATGCATGCTCTTCATATTTTTTTAGTTAATATCGCACTCTCTTGAGGACTTCCTTACCCTTCCTCTATTATACCCTACGAACGCTTTAATTAAATTACCTAGTTACTCATCTCATGACTAGATAATTAACAAAGTTCCTTTATACCCACCCTACTCTAACTGAGTATGTAGTGATTATGATTTTTAAGTTATTAGTAACATCAACTTAACTAAATCATTTCCCTTTTTAACTTCATATAACTTCTACACTTGTTATACATGTGAAATAACCCATATTTTTCATCAATAGCCTGTATATAATTAATTATCCAATTATATACTTATAATCATATTTCAGCATTCACAATCATACTGTAATATATATAACAACTTGCATCCTCCCGAGCAAAATACTCCCGGAACGTAAATTCTATAAAGTGCTATCCCACTAGGTACAATCACATAGCCTAGTTATCCCAAGTCAGAATTTTCACACCAACTTGATAAAAATAAAATAATTGGAGGTGGTCATATTCCTTCCCTGAAAGTGAGATGTCCCTCACCCATATAACGGACGCTATGACCTCGGGAATATACTCACCCTACTCCTCAAGCTAGGGGATTCATCCACTACGCGCAACCTCCCCCTATAGCACTATAGTAACAAATATCTAATCACTGATATTAATTGTGCACACCATATATATATACTAACACCTCCGTATATATAAATATAAAAGTCCCGGCTATACCGTTCGCTAAAATCCGTAACATAAGCCTATTAAAATTATTAAGAGTTTATGGTCCAACTCTAAATATTAATTAAATTGCACTTTAATTAATTTAGTTATTTTTGGTGTCGCCCCCACCATAAATTTGGACTTACTCCCGTAGCCCAAAATAAATTTGCCCGAGTCACAATTCTCGACTCTAATTTATTAGCCTCAAACCCTAATTAATTTATCTACAATTAATTAGATTTAAACTCATGTATTTAATTTCTCGATAATTAATTACATAAGATTTTTATATAAATTTTCCCTCTTATATAACCAACTGGCGAAACTGCCAGATTCTGGCGACCGTCGATCGATCGACCCAGACCGTCGATCGATCGATCGAACAGGTCTTCGTCTTCTTCGCGAAGACAGGGCAGCCATGGACGGATTTTCTTAAACCCTAATCTCTTCTAACATGAGTTTTAAGCCTTCTTATCACCAGATCATACTAGAAACCTTATTAGGATTACCCAGAAAACTTACAACAATCATCAATTCGTCCATAAACTACTGATTCATAAATTTTGGGGAAAACCTATCTTTTTCCTTAAACCCATTTTTACTCCAAATTTCTTCATTAAATTCATTTTAATTTATCTGAATATCATCCTAACAGATACACATCAATATTCCAATATCAGATTTTACTTAACTCCTCATAATTTCGGGCAAATCAGATTCATGTTTTCTTTTGAATTATCAAAACCCCATGTCTATACCATGAACACCAAAACGAATTTTTAATTCATAACAGCACACAAATATGAATTTGAAAGACAGATTTAATGCTATTGCAAGTTATTCACTTGCTTTTCGTAGTGTCTGAATCTTCAATGGATTCCAAGGTTGAAGATGACCTAGTTGGTTCTTTGAGATCCCCAAAATGGTTTTGGCTGCTGGTAGGGTTTCCTAACCCTTTTAATTCCTTTCTCTAATTAAGTTCAGCCAGGCCCTTAACTCTTTTATTATGTTAATTAATCAATTCCCGTTTTTTGACTAATGGGCCAAGCCCAAGTGACATAAATGCCCCCGAGTGGGCCCGACTATGTCTAAAAACGCCCCGTGACCCGTTTACTACCTCCGGGTACACTTTTCCGACTATCTCGGCCCATCCGGACTCAACTGTACACTCAGAATTTGCATCCGAATTAATTTATAAAAATACTTATCCCCCACCCAAAATAGTCTATACCCGGATGTGATAAGTACATACCTCGTCATTAATACTTGAGACGACGTAATTACATTATTACTATTCACTTAGTAAATAAGTTTTCCTAAATATTAACCATTCAATCCCAGATTAATATTTATATATTATTCTATCATAATTAATTCATTAAATTACAACACACTAGTAATTTAGAATTTCTGAATTAATTAAATTTTTAAATGTACCAAAAAATACGGGGTGTTACATTCCCAAACCCTTATAATAAAGTTGAAGCCTTTATTCATTACTTATCTACTTATACGCACAGTAGAAAGTTCCCATATAGATATACGTATATATATTAGCCACACATATAATATATATAATAATGGCATCCCACATAAAATCTATGGTGCTGGCATTCTCTGCTATCAAGTCCTCGTATGACTTGTACTAAGGGAAATACTAGTTCGGAATCACTCTCGAACTGTATTAATATAAAACACATACAATTGGAGGCGAAGCATAGTTCCAAGTCCCTAAGAGGTCAGCACATACCCTCACGTCTCTTAGGACCGTCTGACTATCAATCAGATAGCCTGTACCAAGGAATCCTATGTTCTAGGGTAAAAGTCGATATCCCCCATAAAGGTCCCATCGAGATAAGACTGTCCCGGCGCTGAAAGGTAGAAAGGGCATGTCGACTATAGAGGCTAAGGTAGAAAGGGCACTAGATTAGTTGTTCCTTACGCGGGGCAAGAAGTGGAAGGTGATATCTTGGAACTGGGAGACCATCTCTTCTAGGTGGGTGTGGAAGGGTAGGAGCTTCTCGTCATTGACTTTCCATCTTCTAAAAACCTGGACGATATTGAAGATTGAATCCCTATAGACGTCCAAGCATTCGATTCCTTTCTTGATAGCAACCTTGAGGCCTATGGTGCATGCCTTATATTCAGTCATGTTGTTAGTGCAGGGATAATTTAGCTTGATGGCAATGGGAGTGTGAGAATCATCAGGGGCGATTAGGAGTATCCCAATGCCATATCCTTTCTTATTGGCAGCACCGAGAAAGAAAATTTTCCATCAGAGATTTCCTTGGGAGGTACAAAGGATGTTTTCATTCGGTAATTCAGAGATCCAGATGTCATCTTCTTCCATGGGGTAATCAGCAAGGTAGTCGGAGATGACTCTCCCTTACATGGCTTTCGACGTAACATACACAATATCAAACTCGTCTAGTAGCATTAACCATTGGGCCATTTAGCTAAACGGGGCAGGTTTCTTGAGCATGTATTTGATAGGATCCATTCGAGACACAAGTTTGATGGGAAAGGCGAGCATGTAGTGTCATAGTTTCTGAGTGACCGAGATAAGGGCGACACATGCTTTCTCTAAGGCGGTGAAGTTTACTTCGTACCTAGACAATTTATGATTGGCATAGTATATGTCCATTTCTTTCTGGAATTCTTCAATGTATTGGGCTAACAAAGCCCTAATTGCGGTGTCTGTTATAGTCAAGTATAAGATTAGAGGGAGATCGGTCTGCGATGGCATGAGTACCAAAGGTCGGGTTAGATATTGCTTGATTTGGTCAAAGTCTTCCTAACAATCTTCGTTCCAGACTTTGGTGGAATCCTTTAAAAGGAGTTTGAAGATGGGTTCACAAATAGAAATCAACTAGCTGATGAACCGATTGATATACTGTAATTTTCCAAGGAATCCCCAGACTTTCTTATTTATTTGGGGTGGTGGCATTTCGAGTATGGATTTTAGTTTGGAAGGATCTTCTTCAATCCCCTTTTCTCTAACCATGAATCCCATGATATTTCCTTTGATAATGCCAAAAACACATTTATATGGGTTAAGTCGCATCTGGTATCGCCGTAGTCGCTCAAAGAACTTTCGGAGAGAGAGAACGTGACCTTCCTAAGTCTTAGACTTGATGATCATATCTTCCACATATACCTCGACTTATTTATGTATCAGATCATGAAATGTGGTTGTGGCAGCCCATTGGTAGGTAGCTCCTGCATTTTTTAAACCAAATGGCATAATTGTGTAACAAAAGGTTCCCTAAAGGGTGGTAAATGAGGTTTTCTCTTGATGATCCAGGTTCATCTTGATATGATTGTATCCGAAAAAACCATTAACGAATGACTGGAGAACGTGACTAGCTATGTTGTCCATAATTATGTCAATATTGAGTAGCGAGTAATCATACTTTGGAGAGTCCTTGTTCAAATATCAGTAATCAACATACATGCAAACCTTTCCTACTGATTTTGGCACGGGTATAATGTTAGCTAACCATGTGGGATATTCGATCAACTGGATGAATCCTACATTCAATTGTTTGACTACCTCTTCTTTAACCTTGAGTGACCATTCAGTGCGGAGCTTTCTTAGTTTCTGTTGGACCAGTTTTCATTTCAAGAGAGTTGGAATCTCGTGTTGAGTTATTTTGAGATTGATGTTGGGCATGTCGTCGTAGGACCATGTGAAAACGTCCACAAATTCCTTCAGTAATTCTTTGAGTTACGCGCACTCACGCTCGTCAAGGGTGGACCTTATCCTAATCTGGCGCAGTTGGTTACTAGAACCAAGATTAATAACAACAATTTCAACTTTATTAATTTGAACGTGATTATGTTGTTTGTTATTAACCTTATTAAGATCAGTTAAGAATTTTTTATTTTTAAAATCATCATCATCAAGAGTTTGATTAGAATCAAGACAATTAATGTAAGGCACAGCAAGATACTCAAAATCTTCATTTATTTCAATTTTGGGAAAAATAATGTTGAGAACCTCATCGAAGGATGTCTCGATTACATTATTATCAGGAAAGGGAGGAATAACAAAAGATGAAGAAATGGGATAAACACCTGGATTGGGTTTCATTTCAGCAGGTGGAATTGGTATAGCATTCTAGTTGAGGAGGGGTGCATCAGCAGCTTTGATCACGATGGATGGATCCGATGATGTAGCACCTGAGTGGATCATGCAGAGTGTTAGCCCCCGTGTCTACAGATTGAATGAATCCCTAGAGTCACTTCCATCAAAATCCTCGATAATGGTAGTAGTCTTCTTAATGAGTGGTTGCACATGATGTTGGGAACTTTTGACCCATGACTAACTGTCATGGAAGAAGATCTCCATTCCTGATTTTATCTTCTTATCCAGATGATCATACCACGGTTCGGGAAAGCAAAAATGGGGAAAATCTTCACCCTCCTTAAAGAATCTCCCATTCAACGAATCTCCTGAGATAGTATTGGTATTTTCTAGCCTTCTCTTTAACTGAGGTCAGCGGAGCATTCTGAGTTGCTCTGGTGATGGTTGATAACCCAGGCCACATGTAGGAAAGTCCTTCTTCAACACTATGGGTTCTAGTATTCCCTGTTGTCATCGTCCTAGCCCCAGTTTGATCATGAAGGGCATATTCTTGAACATATGTATCACATCGACATTGTTGTGAGGGTTGTGCCCTAAATAGTCTCCATCTTTGAAATCAGTCGCTGCTGGGAGTGGAAACTCACAAACTTGACATAAGCATATCATTCACCCCATGTTGTTTCAATAGTACGGGATTACTGGTGCTTGCATTCTCAGTGTTATCATTGTCAACCAAGATGGTGATGACCTGCCCATTAGCGAAGAACTTAAATTTCTGATGGAGGGAGGAAGACACACACTTGATACTATGGAGCCATGGTCATCCGAGAAATAGTTTAAAATAAGTCAGTATGTCAATGACTTGGAATTAAGTAACGGGGTTGATAGGGTCGCCCCTTATTATAAGCTTTATGGATCCCATCACTTCTCGATGAGTATTGTCATAAGCACGCACCATGGATAAAGTAAAAGTAAGGTCGCTTACTTTTAGTTCCAAGCAGTTGAGGGTTCTTAACTGACAAATATTAAGTGCACCCATTATGATTTGGACCAAATTTGGGGATTTCTTCTTCGGAGGAGGAGAGCATTCTAGTAGAGGTTAGAGATCTGAACCAATTCACTACTTCTTCTGGTGTGGTGGAAGGAGGGATTGTGGGCCCGGTAAGCAGTTTAATCAAGGCATTTTAGTGCAGTTGGGAAGACATAAAGAGTCCCTATAGTGTGATTTTAGCTTGAGTTTTCTTCAACTGATCGATGATCTTACTCTCCTCAAGGGACATTTGCTGTATAAGGAGTTTCTCAACATTTTTTCCCTCATGTGTCATTGTTGGCTGATGGTTCGAAACCTGGTAATGCCTCCCAGATCTATTCATATGGTCCAGAGAAGAGGGGAAATATAAAAATCCTATTTTTTCGTCTATCTCAGGTTGTTCGACCACTTTGTTAATCTTTCCTAGCAGATCTTCAAATGATATCATTCCACATATATTGACTACTGGGCTAGTCTTTTTTGGGCTTGGCTCTTCATCTAAACTACCAAATTATGCCCCCATCCAGTGGCAACGGTGTAATATTTCCATGAGAAGTCAATGCATTCTAGTACCTCAACGGCCTCTTAGTATAAATCCTCCCACTTAATGGGGAGATGTAGAAGTGAAGGGACCAAATGCCCTTGTAATTTCAAAGCATCAAGTATCTCGAACATACTGTAAATTTTATCGGTCTGTTAAAATAAGTCTGTCATGATCTGGACGGCATCATCTAAGATAACTTATTCGATCAGTGCCACCCAACTATCTGACTCTCGATTCCACTTTCGAGCTTCTATGAACAGTGTACTAAACTTTCGATAGTCAACGGTCATCTCTGAGGGCAATTTCAGCCCAAACTCTAGGAGTTGGTTCAATACCGCTGGCAATTCCATATCCTTTCCCCTAGAATGAGTACGAATGGCAATACATGCTCTTATAAGAAGTGATAAGGCCTGATCGGCAAAATAGGTAGGATGTAGGAGGAAATATGGGCAAATTTTAAGGGGTTAAGGTGAATACACGGGTATGTTAGGTGATTTAAAGGGTACAATTTGGGTAGATGGAACAAATTCTGGGTCATTTTCTAGGAAGATAGCATTCTCATGATTTGGGAGTTGATTGTGAGTAGTGTTTGGCTTAGTATTTGTCGGTGGGGTGATGGTACCCCGATTAATCACACCATGGATTATATTTTGGAGATGAAAGAAGTGATCGGTGGTGTGACTGGTAGTTTGATGAAAATCGCAATGGGCATCGGGCTTGAAATTTTTGGGAAGTGGGTTTGGTAATGGACAAGGGTCTAATGGCCGGATAAGATTTTGGCTCAAAAGATCTTGGTAGACTTTGGATAGGGGAGCATGAAGCTCAGTGTATTCTTTTTTGACAGAATTAGGGCGGATTTCTAGTACCCAAGAAGTGTCCAGTTTAGAGATGTTGTTGATGGTGGAAATTGTGGTATTGGCAGGCTTTTCATATTTTCTGGGAGTGAAATTTTTGGATATTTTCTTTGGCTCATCTTCTGTCTTGGCAAGGCTTTCTTCAATCTCTACTCCTGCTTCCCTAAGGGCTCAGAAATAGGGGTAATATTGTCCTCCCATCGTCACTCAGACATGGGGTAAGAAGTTTTTCTTCCCATTACTGACTTGTTCCTCTTCAAAGGGTCGGTTGGTCATGGTGGATGCTTTCTCTCTCCATATTACTATAAAATTACAGATAATTTTCCCAGGATTTTTCTTGAGAAGTTCTAAATCATGTCGTGTAACCTCCAACTCCTCGTTGTACTTGTACTATGACATGAATTCATGGGTAACATCCTCCCAACTACTAATTCTGGATTCTTCAAGGGTAGGAACCAGCAAAGAGCATTGTCCTTCAAAGTCTGTTAGAACATTTGGGTAATTATTTCATCGGAGGCACCTAGGAGAGTCATGACTCGATGATAACTTCAGAGATGAATAATTAGCGTCCCGCTACCCCCAAATTTCTCAATGTTTGGCATCTTGAACTTTTTTAGTAGCCTTGCTTTAGGGTAGGGAGACATATGGGTGTAATCCATATAGTTCCCGGAGATTCGGACTTTTGGTCAAACTTCTTAGCCAAGAGCTTAAGGTCCCCATTGACCCTGTTTAACTCTTCTTCCTTCGGATCAATGTCACGAGCAATTTATCCCCTGGATGGGAAAGGTTTTGCATAAGGAGCTGAGATGGAGGTGGCCCATTGGCAAGAAGGGCATGTGGATTATGATGATATTCTTTTGGTACCCACATAGGCTTAGGTGTGGGAGACCAATAGCACGAGGTTTTCATCCAGGCGATAAAGTTTTTAATGCAAAACTTCTCAAAATATGTGTCAGTCAAGCATCTGTATTTTTTTCTTTTGGGCTGGGATTGAGTCTTTTAGATGACCTTGATGACTTATAGGGTTTTTATTTTTGGTTTTGTCCCGAACTAGCCAAAGGGGGAGATTTGTAAGGACGACTTTCCAATTGAGTCAGTTTTTATGTATTGACTTATTTCCAAACAAAACTCTTTCAGTCATACGATAGAAGTTATATTTATTACCTTTAAAGCCTATGATATTTTTATTGAAGTCATAGCGGCCAAGTTGAAGAGATCTCATCTGATGCCGTCTTTTGTGCCATGTTTCGTCATTAACATTCCAAGAATCTCTCAGGTATGAAGGCATATTTTATGTTGAGCCTTGGGTATTTAATTATTAGGTGTTTGAATTTTCTTAAAATGGTTTTGAAACCTTTTATAATTTAAAGAAAAACATTTCATTTTTTATTGTCTTTAGAAGTCTCGTTCAAACGATACTTTAACAAGATTCATTTTTATTGTCGTTAGAAGTCTCATTCGAACGACACTTCTAATGAGATTGGCGCAAAACACAAAAAAATGATTTTTTGGCAATTTTTTTCTCAACTCCCCACTACTTATTTCCATCCATATTAGTCGTGCGAGAATGTTGTTTTCTAAGTGTAAGCGTAAATAATCCCAGGGTGGTTCCGAATAAATATAAGTTCAGTATTTTTATGTTTTCCAATTTTAATGATTGAACCTTTAAAAAAATCCTCCCTATTAAACTTAGCACCAATTAAACCTTTCTTTTGAAAATTGATTTACGAAATTTTATCTTTTTACCCTAAACATGCATCTAGGTTATAGCAGATAAATTAAACCACCATACGTCGATGTACGAGGAAACCGCTAAGGGAAAAACATCATACGGCCCAGCTAGACAATCACTATGATATGGTTTTACAAAGCATAGATAGTAGACTTACACAATGACTCGATCACCCACAAGCCTTGACGCTCTACTATCTTTAACCACTCCTCCACATTGCAACACATGAGTCCACCTAAGACAGTTCCATAACGTACGAGTCCACGTGTAACTCTATATCCACCATTGCAGCTCGACAACAGTCTACGATTCAGAACACAAAGTCCACCGCTTCTTCACCACAATCAGCACGCACGGAGTCCATTGCACTAAAACAGGTTCTCTCAAGATGAAGAAGTAAACTAGGTGACCAAGCAAGATCTCAAAGTATATGATTTATGAATCTTGGATCTTGTAAACAAAAGGGTGAAACTTTTGGAGATGGAACTTTTGAAAACAGGTCTGCTTTCTGTTTTCGTCAAAAATCTTAAAGAAAATCTTCACGAAATAGGTATTTTTAGGCGAACACAAATTTCGAGGAGACAGAATGTCATTTGAACGAGTTAGAGGCATCATTTGAATGAGATGTTAATCTCGTTAGAAATTATCATCTAACGACCTAAGAAATGACCTTTAAAAATTAAAAATATTTTGATCCAAATAGAAGCAGACCATTAAACGATGTATCAACTGATCTTGCAAAGTCATTCGAACAACAGTGAGATGTCGTTTAAATGAACTAAACGTAATTTAAAAGTTCGCTTACAGTAAACTCAGAAAACATTTTTAAGTTTGAAAATGCCTCGTTTTGACAAAAAATAGTTTAGAAAAATATCCCAATACTTAGCAAAAAATCTACGAATCACAAAACTAAATCCATACCAAAATTACGTCAAGTCGTAGATCATGTTAAAGGTGCTTGATATTCGGATCCATATTTTTGAACTTCAGAATTTCAATTGCCTTGATGGATGTAATGTGATAAGACATTGGGCAATGACAGAAAGTTTTCCCTTACACTACGATAACTTTTCAAACTTTAGAGAAAGAATTCTCCTTCAAAAAGTTCATCAATGTTTGTTAATCATTTACAATAAATTTTTATCAAACACTAACCCAAGTTTACACAAAATTGCTTTAAGATCCAAGATTCTACAAGATGTATGTTTGAGATCAAGTTTTAACACTGGATTAATCATTTTCTACATTATTGAGTTTCGTTTATTACAGAGGATTATGTGTTCATTGTTCTTATATGGTGGACTTCGTATACGTAATGATATTAATGCCCCATTGGTGGACTCCGAGATGCTCGATAGGTGCTCACCCCATCATGTTATATGATCATAATTGAGCGGAACGAATAGAAGTTCTCATGGGGCGAGTCAAAATGTCTCTTTTTGGTTATAACCGCCTGCGTAGCCTGCAATGATAGATTCGGAGTGGATAGTGGTGATAGAAGTTCAGGGATCACTAGGAGGATGTTGAAGGAATGAAGAGTGTCAAGGCTAGCGAGGGCGTTGAGTCATTGAGTAAGTCTTCTGTCATATCCTTGTATTAAATTCGTACTTATTATACTTGTGGCTGGGTCATCCGAGGTTTTTCCCCTTATGGGTTTTCCTCGTACATCGCAGTGTTGTGGTTGTTTATTTTATCTTGCAAATTCACCTAGATGCATGCTTAGGTTAAAAAGATAAAATTGGTTTAACCACAAAAATGGTGTAATTGGTGCCTAATTATTTTTGGTTGTGTTAGTTTAATTAAAAGTTTAATTTGTTAAAATTCATGTTAAGTTCAGTTTCTTAATTTGAACTTAAATCAAAGTTTTAATTAAGAGGAGAAAATTTAATTTGAAAGAAATTAAAATTTTGGAATTTTCGGAAACCATCATCCTTTTCAAATTGGTATTAGAGCATAATATATAATTGTAGGCCCCTAACATTGTACTTAATTTTTTGGGAATTCTACATACACTTAGTTTAAAAGAACTCATTACAGACCTTCAAACTTATGAGATCGACATGTTTCCCAAAACTATTGAACCTAAGGAAAAGGGAATTTCTTTAAGAGTTCAATCTAAAAAGAAATGGTAGGTTTCTTCTGACTCCGAGTATGATTTTGATCTCGATGATCTTGATCTTTTTGCAAACAAATTCTCAAAATTAGAAATGAAAATACTTCCAAAGAAAATAAATGTTTTGAGAAAGTGTGGTCATCCCTCCTTTTGGCTTTTTCCTCCCGTATTGGGGAATTGGCGCTCGCGCGCGCGCAATTGGAGACAGAGGTAAGGTCTCGTGCCCTTTTTTAGGAATATTTTGGCCGTCATTGATGTGGGGATGTAAAGAGATGGAGTCCCCTGCCTATATTTCACAAAACTGGAAAAAGAATATGTCGCCGCCTTGAGAGAACGGCATCGATAAGAAATTGATGCTTATGAAACCAATTGTTCAGAGGTTCGGGGGGCTAAGTTACGGTATAGGAAGGTGTTAGGCATCCATCCCGCCCTTTCGGTCTCTCGTGGGCTTGTGCTACTATTTTTCTTAATTTTTCCCTGAAGTTTATTCGCGTGTATATATAAATGAGATCGGAATCATTCGACTCATATCATGGGAAAGATAGAGCGAGGTCATCCAAAGGAATGCTCCCAAAATAATAATTGGAAAATATAATCTAAGTGCTTATCGAGATATTGATCGTTATAATGCAACGATAATATTTGTTAGATAAGGCGCGCAAGTATGAATCACAAGTATGATACATATGAGTGATATATAGGTAAGATAAAAAAATGGTGAACATGTGAAAATTGGAAAATTGGAAAAATAGGAAATTGGACTCGACTCTCGGGTTTTAGCCTAAAACGCTTGTGTAGCTTATAAAGGCATCAAAGTCCACGTAGTTCGCATGCGGAACAAGGGTGGGGTTTATCCCATAGATTCAAATGGGAGTTTATTATATGTGTCTATGTAGAAAAGATATTTTAGTTTTGAGAAAATGTGACGAATAATCTCGTTGGAATTTATAGGTGTAACCTTTTTTTTCTTTTTTTTGGGTTTTTCATAGAAAAGAAATTATGTCCAATATATAGCTAATAAAGAATGAGATTTTAACGTTTATGAACTAAAGTAAAAACTAGATTAAGAATTTATGTAACAATTGTGTAAGTAAAGAATTTAAGGAGAGAGATAAGGATTTTTGGACCTTCTTTGGAGAATTGAGGCTTGATCTTGGTCCTTGATGAGATAGTTTGAATGTTTGGATAGATGTTGGATGAGAGAGAAGGAGATTTTGTTAAATTGGGTGCAAAAATGATGGGAATGAAAGGTGAAAACAATCTCACATAAGGAGACTTCGATGATTGCAGAAGAATGTTGTTGAGATCCCTAATATTGATGGATCTGAGGTGTGCCTTAAGAGTGAGATCATGCCCTCATTTTATAGGGTATGGGGACTGTCAATCGGCATACCCCAATCCCTGCCAGTCGGCAAGTGACCCTAGACACACTTTCGATAGGTGGGGAAATGGACCTATCAATCAGCAGTCTTGTGAAGATTTTCCCTGGAAATGGTCATGTAATGCAATCTGTTAATCCAAATCGTGCACAGGGCATGCCATTAGAAAGGTAATTTGGAGACCTTCAAGAGTCCTTTTCACCTCTTCTGGGTCCGGGAGTTGACTTTGGGTCAAATGGGGCTCGAAAGCACTCGTCGATCCTTTGAACGGGAGATTATTGGACGGTAATGGATCGTTCGTCCAAACCATAGGTCAGAATCCCGCACGGGATAGACTATTGGAATGGTTATGCAAGGTACTTTGACATTATAAAGAGCTTCACTCGGTTCGGAGAGTTAACTTTGGTCAAATGGGGACTGAAAGCGCCCGATGACCCTTCGAAATATAACGGGTCAATCGTCCATACCATAAGGCTGATTCGCACACGGGACAGACCGTTGTATAGGGTATTCAGTTCCATTTGAAGATTCATTCAGTCTTATTCGAGCTGAAGAGTTAACCTTGGTCGAATGGAGCACAGAAGTGTCTGGTGGCCTCCAGATTAGTTTTTAAGGGAAAATGGATCATTCGTCTGAACGGTTATTCCATTTTGTACATGGAGCGGACCATTGGAAAGGGGATTCAGAGCCCTTTATGGATTCATTGAGCTTTATCTTTGACAATAGAGTTGATTGGGGTCAAATAGGGGCCCAGGAGCGCCTAATGGCCTATAGATTGGTTCTCGATAGTAAAATAGTATGTTCCTCAGAACTGTTATGCCATTTTGGACATGGGGTAGATCGTTGGAAAGAGGATTCAGAGCCCTTCGAATATTCATTGATATTTCTCTCTGACGATAGAGTTAACGGAAGTTAAATGGGACCCGGGAGCACCCGATGGCCTCTAGATCTGTACTCGGAGTATGACCTCGGGTTTGTAGTGAAAGGGGGAGGTGCTAGAGACCTAAGGAAAGAATTAGGGGGGTCTTAGAATGTGGTGTCTGCAGAAAAATAAAAAATAAATTAGACAAGAAAAATTTTGAAAAAGTAAGAAAATTTTACCCAAAGAAAGATGAAGAGATATTTTATGAGTGCGAGGGTAAGAGTCACAAAGCTCAATAGTGTGTTGTGAGATTAAAGAAATAAGGCAAAGCCAAAGCTTCCTTCAGTTTCACTCTTAGTGATAACAATGTCGAGTCGGTGGATTCTGAGGACATATCACCTCATGAAAGAAACTTCACTGCGTTCATGGTTAGTCGTATTAGTACATCTAGTACACCTCACGCTGATAAGGAAGTTGCTAAACGTAATGACCTCGAAAGTGAGTCTAGTCATTTCAGATAAAGTGAGGGAGATCTTCAAGCATCCATGGAGACTCATGAAAAACTTGAAGCCCTTGTATCCCAACTAGAAAAAGATCTTGAATGTGATAAGGAGGTCAAGGTTACTATAGAGGATACATCGAAAAAGGTTGGAAAGATGTTCCTCAGTATCGCATTATGTTTTAAGGATAGGCAAGCAATAGGTTACAACGGTGTATCCACTTCCCATGCCATACCAAAACTAGTTTCTAAATTTGTAATAGATCCTTATGGGCCTCGACCTAAACCACAAAAGAGAGTGCAGCTTAAGAGAGTGAACCAACGTAGACCCAAACAAGTTTATGTACCCATTGTAAAATGATAGGTCACCTTAGGGAATTTTTCTATAAGTTAGGGAGAACTTAATGTACACATACTCCTGCACTGCTATAGCAACTTTGCTAGTCTTAGAGAGCAAGTTGAGTTCCTAGTTGTGACTTCAGAAAGATTAATGGAATAATTTCAATGGATGTCTATGCCGTTTGATAATGCTTATAATGCCACTACTAGAGACAACAACGATAAGGGCAAACAAAATTTTACCTCCACTTGGGTACCTTAACAAGATGACAAAGACCTTGTTATTCACGCTTCTCTCAAGGCTAAAAATACTTCCCAATGGTATTTTGATAGCGGAGGCTCTAGGCACGTGATCAATGATATATCATTTTTAACCAACCTTGTGAACCATAAGGAACGCAAAGTCACATTTGGAGATGGAGTGGGTCTAGTATTTTAGGGCGTGGATGTGTTGAGATACCCAGATTTACTAAACTAGACAATGTGTTATACATAAAAGGGTTGAAACAAAACTTAATTAGCATAAGACAATTCTACGACGTAAACTTTACGATAAATTTTGACCGATTCGAATGTAACATATATGATCAATCCGATGAACTTTTACTACAAGGAGTGCGTACCAAATATAATTGTTATGGCATCATTCCTAAGTCCTCATTTGTGTATAACAATGCCACGGTCTCCTCTATGGACCTTTGGCATCCACGACTAGGTCATGTGAACTTTAGATATCTTACGAGATTTCTGAAAAAGGTCCTAGTTCGTGGATTACCATCGCTTGGGAAACTAACTTCCTCGATTTCTGGATCTTGCCAATAAGAAAAACAAATTTGAAGTCCACGCGAAAGTTGAATACCATTACCACCTCTCGTGTGATGGAGTTTATTCATATGGATCTTATGGGTCCTACTCGTTCAGAGTGTTTAGATGGTAAGAGATACATTCTAATGATGGTCGATGACTTTTTTATGCATTTTGTTGTGTGCTTTCTTAGATAAGAGTCTAATGCGATTGAGTTCCTAATAACTAAGTTTTGTATCCTATAAAAACAACATGGTGTCACAATTAATCGAATGCGTAGTGACAATGGGACTGATATAAAAGAAGCCTGAATGGATAGCTACTATGATGGAGCGGGCATTAAACACGAATTTTTGGTTGTTCGTACTCCTCAACAAAATAGGATAGTTGAGAGGAAGAACCGGATGATTCAAAAAATTGTTAGATCCACGCTTGTTGAGAGAAATGTGCCTAGATATTTTTAGGCAGAGGTGGTGAATACCGTATGCCATACGGTGAATAGGGTATATCTTCATCCACACACGCTACACATGCCATATGAGTTGTGGACAGGTAAGAAACCCACCCTATCATATTTTTATATCTTTGGGAGTACTTTCTACATCTTAAGAGATAGAGTGAACTTAGGAAAGTTCGACTCTCGGAGCGATAAGGGGATATTTTTAGGTTAGGGTGTTTAACCTTACAAGCTCTAAGGTTATGGAGTCCATAAGCGTCACGATTAGAGACGACGAGTCATCGATGCCTATTGACCCTATCCCCCAGTGTGAGGATGATTCACTCCTAGTGATGATCCCATCGTTCTTCATACTACCTCGTTGGACCTCACTCTTGATTTATAGGATCCACCCTCTTGGGTTCAAAAGAGTCATAACCCTTTCGCTATACTTGGTGATCCTGCATCAGGTGTTAAGACTCGCACTCAACTTGAGAATGTGATTATCTACCTTTCCTATGCCTCCTTAGTCGAGCCTAAAAATGTAAAATAAGTATTCAAGGACTAGCATTGGATATCTGCTATACAAGATGAGTTTATTCAATTTCTTAAGAACGATGCCTGGGAGTTAGTCCCTCAACCAAGCGAGATTAATGTGATAGGTACTAAGTGGATTTACAAGAATAAGATGGATGATAAGGGTACCATAGTTAGCAATAAGGCTAGGATTGTCTCTCAATGCTACACACAGATTGAGGGTGTAAACTTTGTCGAGACATTCACTCATGTTGCTAGGATTAAGTTCATCCGCTTACTACTCGCCATAGTATATAATATTCGCTTCAAGTTATATCATATGGATGTCAAGAGTGCTTTCCTTAACAGCATTCTATAGAAGCAAGTTAATATGGAAAACCCAAAAGGGTTTAAAGACCCAAAGCAGTGAGGACACATCTTTTATCTTAAGAAGGCTCTGGATGGTTTGAAACAAGCCCCTCACGCTTGGTGCTAGAGGCTCACTTCCTATCTCTTAGCTCATGGCTTCAAGAGAGGGGAACGAATTATGAGGAGAGAAAGTGGTGCTATATCAGTTGCTCAAGTCTATTTAGATGATACGGTATTTGGATCCACATGCTCCCCATATTCTCACACTTTTTATGAGGAGATGAAGAGATAGTTTGAGATGAGCATGTTTGGTGAGCTTACTATCTTTTTAGGCTCCAGGTGCATCATCTTGACGATAGGATATTTATATCTCAATCCAAATATGCTAGGGACCTGGTGAAGAAGTTTGATTTAGACTCCACTAAGTACTCACGCACCCCTATGAGTACATCGACTAGGCTTAAAAAAGACACTTTAAGCAAGGACGTAGAGAAAACCTTTTATATGAGCAGGATAGGTAGTTTTATCTACTTAACCGCTAGTCATCCTTACATTGACTTTAACGTTGGAGTTTGTATGCGATACCAAGCATCCTCAAAAGAGTCTCACTGATTCACACTTAAATATATCATCAAATACATTAGTAGCATTCTTTCTTACGGTATTTGGTATTCCTTTGATACCAATGACAGTTTGTCTGCCTATTCGGATGTTGATTGGGCTGAGGATGTTCATGGTTGTAGGATCACCTCAAGTGAGTGTTTCAACTTTGGGAGTTCTCTTGTATCTTGGTTGAGCAAGAAGTAAAACTCCATATCTTTGTCCATAGCAGAGGCTGAGTATATAGACGTCAGGAGTTATTGTATTCCACTATTATGGATGAAGCAAATATTGGAAGATTATGGGATTCTACAAGGCACAATGACTATTTCGTGTGATGATATGAGTGTAGTCTATATATCTCGTAATTTGGTCCAACATTCATGGACAAAGCACATTAGGATACGTGATTAAATTATTCATGATCTCATTGAGGAGAAGGTCATCTCCTTGAGCTTTGTGAACGTCGAACTTCAATTAGTCGATATTTGCACAAAACCTTTAGATCCACTTGGATTCGAGAAACTTAGGAAGTCTTTGGGTATGTTCTATGTTGATTGATTTTGGGTAATTTATCTAGTGTATGGTGTTTGTTTTAATCATATCTTATATCCCTATTATTAGATTGTATTTCTTTTTTATTATTCTATTTTTTACATATTTTGGAAAATCCAAAAAGATTTTCAGTTTTTAAGAAAAAGTTTGAAACATTGAAAAAGATTTTATTTGTGATAAAAAATTTGAAAAAGACAAAAAAATTTGGGAATTTTCATTTTTTATTGTATATGGATGCACGTTTAAAATATTCGGATCACCCTTACATTCCATCCATTCACGTGACTTGTTCAGAGTGTTTTGAGACATGGCTTTATTTCATTAGTGTGCTTATTAATGTGAGGACAACATTACATTGTTCATTGTTGATTACTTTCTTCATGATAGACTCTATATCACCTTTACTCCTAAATTTATTTCTTTCTTTAGAAGTATCTCATGACTTCGTGCGCTGATGTTATAAATGGTTATGTTGATTTTCCTATGAAAAACTTCACACAATTACGTTCCGTTTTCATGATTCAATTATTTTAGTGTTTTTCCATGGTGACTATGCGTTTTTGTACCTATGTATACTTTATATACATATACCTTATACTTGATAATTTTAAAAAAAAAATAGTTGGTATGCCTTTTGGATTATCATTGCATGTTTTTTATCGATTATATTTCAGATGATATCTTTGCCTCTTCATGTGATGCTTATTATTCATGTTTAAGATTTTAACCATTTGTCTAACGAAAAAAAGGGGGAGAACATATTGAGGGGGAGTTTATTTTTACTTTAAACTCATACGCATCAAGGTATTTTTTTTACTTCATGTGTGTAAGTCTCTTTCTCTTTGATGATGATTTCATGAAGTACACGAGATGACGACACAGTTGGCTTAGGGGAGAAGAAATTCACTTGAAGACAAAGTTTCAAATTTCGTTCCGTTTTTGGATTTGTGAGGACATTGTATTAGGAGTTTTAATTGTAATTTGGTTTTCGAATTTTGTTTTCTACCAGAATAGATAAAGGGGGAGATTTGTAGGACCCATATTTTATGTTTGCTCATAAGCGTAGGCCTTTTGGTATTTTGACGTATCCCATTATAAATCGGAGTTTCAACCTGAACACTACATCAGCATTGACTTCATGATAATTTGAAGACATGTTAGTGATCGAGCACAATTTTTGAATTTCAAGCCGTTGAATTTGTCACCCACACTTTATGGAGGTGTACACTTATGATTTTTATTTTCTCATTCAAATCGTGTTCTGGGATGTTTATTTACTGAATCAGGGCTTTTTGTTGAAAACAGATTTTAAAATAATTTTTTTTCATTTTTAATCTCGTTCGAATGAGATTGTGATCTCATTAGAATGAAAACTCCTTTTTGATAGAATGATCTTTGAACACCATCAAACAACAACCCACGGTTTAAAAGACCTAATGTCATTGGAAGGTCATTAAAAGCCTATTCGAACGAGAATAGATTATTATTCAAACGAGAATTGATCTTGTTAGCACGAAACTGGTATTTTCCTTCTAACGAGATGCCATTTTTGTTCAAACGATATCATTGCCTCGAAATTCATTTTTTTTCTATAAAAACCTATTTTGTTTTTCTTAAGACTTTTGGCGAAAACAAATTCTCAATATCTAAACCAAAAGTTCCCATCTTTTAAAAAAACACTTTTCTTTTCCAAGTCATTCATCCCATATATGATTTCTTGAGTTTGTTCGAACCCAAGTTCCATACTTGCTACATCAAACCCTTGTATAGTTATACCCTATTGTTGATTTGTGGAGCCGAGGCTCTACTACTGAAGAAGAAAGGTTCGTGAATCTTGAGGCAGATCGATGAATACTGAAGAAAGACCACTCCTTGTGGACAACACTGGACTGTGTCATGGTTGTTGAACAATTGAACACTATGAATTTTACTTAGTGGAGATCTAAGTAGTTTGTAGGTCATTGAGTCTATCAACTTCTTAACAGTGTTGAAATCTAGGTTTTGCCCAAAAGGGATTTTTCCTCAATCTTCTTCGTGCGTTTGTTTGGTTATATTATTTATGTGGTTTAGCATAGTTAATTTGATAATTATATTGCATGCATACCTAATTTCTAATCAAGATAAAATTTGGTTAAATTTTGAATATGTGTGTGCGTAACCTAATATACAAACTATCCATACGAACCCGCTTTCTCAATAAGCTAAATGCAACTATGCACCCCGCAAAAGTGGATCTCAATCCGTTTTTATAATTTATTTTGAATAAAATAGAGAATTTGACATGAACAAATCAATTACTTTGTCACTAGGGACTAGCAACACATTAGTTGAAGGGTGTGATTCGTGTCAAATATTGCATTTTATTACCCCTTTTACTGTGCTGTTTTGCAATTCCATGCTCGTGAAACTCGGGCTTTATGCTATTTATAAATATTCATCGTTAATCGCTTATGCAAGGTTTATTTGAGTATTTAAAGGGTTTAAGATGCTAATGGTGAAGTCTAGAAGCAATTTGGGTAATAAATAGTCATATATGCATCTTTAGGGGGAAATTCTAAATTTAGATGACCAGTTTCAAACTCGGACTAATCATGGAAGTTGTAGGACTCAAATCAAGGAATGCCTGGGTTAAAACGGCGTGTCAATCCGATCTTAAATTAAGAAATTATGATCATGCAAGTATAAAATCAAAAGAAAGTCAAAGTCAAATCCCCAGGTCAAACTCAAAGTGAGATCCCCCAACCCGAGCATTGTTAAAATATTTATCAGCCTTAAAATGTGTCACATCGGTTTATCCCTTAGGAACCGTACAGGCGCCTTTTGACGCATACGGTTCAAAATTCAAATTGCGAAAAAAAGAATCAATGTGTAGATTCCAATCCTTTTTCTTTTTTCATAGCAGGCTATTTTTGACTTCTGACGAAAGGACTTTTTCTTCGATTTTTCAATAAAGACGAGTTTTTACTCCTTTCCTTATAAAAAAAAAATTCACTAAACTTATCGAATTAACTTCTCATTGATGTATTGTTTCATCGAGATCCAATCCAAATCACGATGTCATTTTCTTGTTCCTGAATGGGCCTCTTTAAACTTTTTAGGTTTATGCTCTACTCCGGGTAAAGATCTGCTCGATTTCGATTTGCACATATAGGACAAATGCTCCCATTACCACTTTTTTTGTTATGACTTCCCTTTTTTCAATTCATGCCTTATGCCAAATAGTTGATGTATTCATGCATATCACTCGATTGATTAAGAGTTTGAGATCGCTTCTCTTTCCATTTACAAATAGGATCTCTTCACAAACAAATAGGACATGTGGTGCATGGATATTATGTGTAATTAATGAAACTGGGGTTTTATTTAGGGGTTATATATTTATTGGTGTACTGTAATTAATAAAAAGCTAGCTGGCTTAGTGGCAAGCGGTGTTTTTGTTAAGGAATGGATCGCGGATTCGATTCTCCCACCCCCAGACTTATTTTCCAATTTGGTGTTTCTGATCAACAGCTAATAATACACCATGTGAGGGCGCGATCCGAGGGTGCTTGGTTCGCTATGTGGTGCCTTAGCCCCTTCCCTTTTTCTTCTATGCGCAATGAACGGGTCACCTTCCACCCAGCCAGGACGTACGCATGGCGCGTGGCGTGTGGCGCATGCCCCCCGCCAATCCCCTTTCAATTCTGTTTTGAAAGATATTAAATACCCATATTCCTTTTATCATGATTCTTGTCCCATGTGAATTATTTCTAAAAATAAATTATTTTTCGTTTCCATCGGCATGCGATTTCCAGACAAACAAAAAAGATTAAAAAAATGTTTTACACCATTCCCCTAATTTTGCCCATCAAATACTTTTTGTCCCAAACCATTCTCTTTTGATTATAATTTATAGGCCCAAAATCATTTGTTCCTTTTTGTCCTTATGTGACCCTTTTTGGTTGTCTTTGCCAAGTGACCCCCATTCCAAGTGCTTAATCTTTATTCCCATAACCGAATACCATCTTCCCATCATCACCTTTGTAGTACTTTATTAATATTACCCATAATTTTGTGAAATTCCAATTATGCCCCCAAGCTATTTATTTCCACTAATAAAAGGGCCATTGGGTTTCATTGTTTAGAGACCGGACATATCATTTTAGACCGAATTTTTAGAGTAGTAGTTTTGTTTTGTAATCTATAATAAAATTTAGTTATTAATAAATTATTCTCTTAGTTAATTAATTATGTTATGTAATTAGTTTATTTGCACTCTAAAATTAGTTAAATGCTTTCATAATTAGTTTCTCCATTAAACTTATTTATCTTCCTTTCAAAATTATTTCTTCTCACACATTGTTTTATTTAATGATTTAAAAATACTTTTGAGGTAATTTTAATTAGGCTGAGATTAATTAACTCACCTCGGGTGTGTGATAGGCTGGTTTTAATGGGGTGATTATGTTCAAAATTACACATGAGGATCTTAATGGTGTATATCATGTATGCACCATATTTGCAATACTGCGATTGTGATTTTGGGATTATTGTTGACACCAAACTTGTATTTAGACTTTTACGGAAATTCGAGAAGTGACACTTCAAGTTCAAATAATTGTTTAAACGAGCATTAATCGTGTTTTAAACGTGCATAACCATGTAACAATTTATGCTATGTATTATTCCAAGGTGAGGGATTTAATTCTCAACGTATATTTTTCTATAGTTGTAAATTAATTTAGTTTAAATATATGCCTAGATAAATTGTAGTGTTAAAATATAAAAAATTCAAAAATCATCTTTAACACTTTCTTTTAAAAATAATAAATCAACTAAATTTTAAATGACATTCCCTATGGATTCGATACCCGAACTCGCCGCTATATATATAAACATGTGTAGTTAAAGTTTAGGTTTTTTATATTGAGGTGCAAAATTGATGACAATGACTAGCGTATTTAAATGACACCCGATTTTCGCTCGATCAACCAACTCATCAAGATGAGTCATTCCATCCCCTATACGACCTTAAATAGTCATTTGGTCCCCTTATGCAACCTTAAATAGTCATTCGGTCCCATATATGACCTTAAATAATCATATGGTCTCCTATGTGACCTTAAATAGTTATGTAGTCCCTATGTTATCTTAAATAGTCATTTGGCCCCTTGTGAAACCTTAAATAGTCATTTAGTCCCATATGCAACCTTAAATAGTCATCTAGACCCCTATACGACTTTATATAATTTTTCGAACCCCTACGTGAGCTCAAATAGTCATCCAGTCCGCTGCGTGATCTTAGATTGTCATTTGGTTCCCTATATACATTTCATGCTCTCTCATAACAAGATGACCCATACCATAACTCACACTTCTGCAAATATAGTTCCCTTACACGATGACCAATCCTCATCTAAAGTGAGTATTCCTCTTTCCACGGTTGTCGTGCCCCTTCATGGTGATCGAGTCTCATCCAAAGTGACTTTTCCCCTTTCCATGAAGGTCGTGCCTCTACACTATAACTGAGGCTCATCCAAAGTAAGTCTTCCCCTTTCCACAAATGGCGTGTCCTTGCACGATGATTGAGGCTCATCCAAAGTGAGTCTTCTCTTTTCCATGAATACCGTGCCCCCTCACGATGATTGAGGCTCATCCAAAGTGAGTTTTATCCTTTCCATAAATTTTGAGCCCCTATAGGATGATCGAGGTTTATCCAAAGTGACTATTGTAAGCATCAATTTACAATAGAGTCAATTTGTTAGTAATTGACTTAATTTTGAACAAAACATTTTATTCATAGGTTAGGCTTTGTGTTTTCAATCCCATAAACCTATGACGTGTTTGATGAAGACGTAGTGGACAAGCTTCAAAGATTGGATACATTGTGTCGAGTTTATCGTGCTAAGTTCGTCTTTACGTTTAGAGAGGATATCATAGGTATGAATGCATATTGAATATGGGTCCTTGGATACATTTAAAGGTGTTTGTTTATTAATACAAAATCATTTGGAACTGTTTTAAATGTTTTTTTAACGAAAAATATTTTTTGGTTTTAATCTAGTTAGATTAAATTTAAGTCTCACTCAAACAAAAATAGCATTTTCATTAGAACAACCTTTGTCTCCTTAGAACGACATTAAGATCTCGTTGGAACAAGCCAAAGTCCATCAAATGAGAATCCTCTGTCATGAAAGATAAAAGTCATTAGAAGGTCATTAAAATCATGTTTGAACAAGAATGGGTTGTCGTTCAAACGAGATTTGAAGTCGTTAGAACAAAACTTGTGTTTTCGTTCGAACAACTTTGTGTTTTCATTCAAATGAGTTCGCCGCCTCAAAATTTGTGTTTTTACTATTTAAGGCATGTTGGACTCAGATTTTTAAGAACTTTTAGCAAAAATCAATTCTACGCTTATTTACAAAAGTTCCAAAACCCTTGCTTCACCCTTTGAGTTTAAAGATCTAAGTTCTTCATATTCTTTAGTCTTGATATCTTTAGTGTGGCTATCAATGTTTATTTCTCTACATCTGAAGAAAATGTGTTTTGTGCGGTGGATTCCATACTTGCTATTTACACGCGGTGAACTCCGTGTTTGTGATGTTACGGTGAAGAAGCGAAGCATGCCGTGTTCTATTACATATACTATTATTAAGCCTCATCGATGGATACCGAGACATGCATGGACTCATGCATTGTGACAGTTTGTGTGGGTAGACTCCTAGGTTACACTGTGAAGGAGAGATCAAAAATTGAAGAGAATCAAGGCTTGGGGGATTGACTCAGTGAGTAAGTCTACTGCCAACTTTTATATTTCATATCATAGCAATCTGTTTAGTTGGGTTGTCCAAGATTTTTCCCTTAGTGGTTTTCCTCATACATCGGCGTGTTGTGTATGGTTTCTTTATTTTATCTTCTTATCACCTAGATGCATGTTTTAGGATAAAAAGATTCAAATTGGGTAAATCGTGGTTTAAAATCAGTTAAAAGTTTAATTGGGTTAAATTTGTTAAAAGTTTATATATTTAAAATTTAAAAATTACAAAAATAGAAGTTTTATTTTTCGAACCATCTTTGCCTAAGCACACACACTGTAGGGGACTTGCGTTCTCAAGTTGGTATCAGAGTTGGAAGACTAAGTTATTGTGTCTGGATCCCGGTGTTGCTTAAGATGGCATGTTGATCTTTCTCTCATGTTAGTTTTATTTATTTTTTCCTCTATTTATTCCCATTGTGATAAGTTGCTCGATTTGTTTAGTGATGACGACTTTGATATTAGAGAGGAGTTTAACGAGCTTCATAATCATGCTGAAAAATTAACTCGTTTATATTCGAAGTTTCCAAATCAAATTAAAATTCTTGAAAAAGAAAATTCTTTTTTTAAAGGTGAAATTAAATTTTTGCAACATATTCAAATTGAAACAGATATGCTTCATGTGAATCTTGTGGACATGGATTGTATATTTAAATCTTTATAAATATCCAAGAAAGATCGTGAGGATAGAGTCCGACTTTTGGAGAAATAATTATAGGGCTCTAAAATGTCTACGGTTTGTTTACGTACCAATGAGGATAAAGATAAATTGGTTAATGATTTGTGATCATGTGAGAAGACACTTAGGGATAAGTTCTCTTGCATTGAGGGGGAGAGAGATAACCTTCTAGGAATGATTGAATATTTTAATAAGGATTCCTTAACACTTGAAGAGTCTAATTATTTGCTTGAGTATAGAATTTTAAATAAGAGATGATCAAAGAGACTCGAGTAGTTTTTGTAGTGATGGTACTGGCTTCCTTGATTCTAAGGCTTTTGTTGTAAAAGTCAAGACCATTATTTATTCTAAAGGGTCAACCACATCCCAGGGTGTTAGAAATGGTCAACCCAAAGGTCCTATTTTGCGTCGTGTCTACACGTGCACACACTACGGTAGGAAAGGTCACCTTAGGAGTTTTGCTATGTTGTTGGAAAAGACCCTAGGAACTTGAAGACTACTGTTCCTTTGGTTCCCAAAACTCGACGCGTTAGTTATAAATCTATTTGGGTTAGGAAATCCATTTTGTAGGCATTAAATGTTAAATTGGTTGATTCTAGCATGCTTGCACATGATTCTTCATATGTTATATCTTATGGGTAACTGCTTGCATGTTTGGCATACTCTAGTTTGTACTTCATGATATATTTTTGCTAGTGTTATGACATGTGAATATTTTGTATTTTGAGTTTTCATTTATTGAGTCATATTGAAAAACATAAAAAGATTATGTTTGTCTTTTGAGTTAGAGTTTGGTTTCAAAATTGGAATGTTTTTTTGAAAAACTCAAAAAGATTTTTTGTTTTTTTGTATTTTAGTTTTACAAATTTCGTGTGGTATATTGGTCTGTTTGAATCCAATTCATTATGTGCTACCCATGTAACTGGGACATTTGTTTATGATTGGTGATACTTAGATTGTTCTTAATCATGCTTGCATAGAGTTCTTTCGAACTTGATTTGCTTTATGAATTCGACTTTGTATATGTCTCCGCACACAAATGCACAAGCTTTTTTAACGTTAACTTCACATGTATATTTGAGATTTGTGTGTTGTTGTCCCATCATTATTGTCACCTACATATTTTGTGACTATGAGGGATTTGATCATGTAATAACCGTTGCCCTTGAGCTTATTTGTTTAGTATTAAAAAAATATAAGGGTACGTGGGAAAGGTCTATGAAAAGAGCAAATCCCATTTTTAGGAAAGCCACCATTGGCAAAAGCCTAAAGAAAAAAAATTAAACGTAATAAATATAGAAAATTACCAAAGGCCAACATATTTAATTCATTTGATCGTTTAAAAGAAATAGCTTCAAAAGAATCGAGAACAGAAAATATGATATATGTTTATCTTGTAAGGCTGTTTAGCTGAAGATCAACGGGTTTTCATAATGAATCCAAGTTATGCAAATTTTATATTGATTTATAGACTCGTCAATATTCTAGGCTTGTGGGCATTGTGCATGTTTGTTCATAAAGTTCACTTTATCTTATCACTTGAGAATAAATCTTAGTTTGATAAAGTTTTATGGTCAATCAGAAATCTTGAACACATTTGAGTGTTCGGATCATAATTCATTTGTATCCAGTTCACACCCATTCATTCCAGCCCACATGTTAAGACACAATGATACTATGCTAGTGTGTAAAGCTTATATATTTTGTGTCAAGTTTTGTGGTTGTTTATACCTATATATATATATGTGTGTCAATTTATCATTGGCATATTTTGCATCTGTTAAGTGGTGACAATTAAACTCAACACAAAATAACAAGCAAAGACAATCATCAGAATAAGTAAAGAACTGAAAAGAATGGCAATCACAACACAAGATATACGTGGTTTAGTAATAAGGCCTACGTCCACGGTGGTTCTCTCGGTATTTTATTGCTCTTTACTCCGAGGGAGTGTTTACAAATTGCATGCCCTTTGCCCCGGGCGAGGGGTTTAATATATACATGTTATTTAGGAGAGTGGAGGAGTGTAACTCCTCCACGTTAGCCCACAATACCTAAAGTATCTTTGAAGAGAGATTTTAGGAACTGACTGGGTCAAAACTGAATTGGTTAAGGAGCGAGGCCTTTAGACTTTGGGTCATGTTTAATTGGGCTACTCGTCCGGGCCAAAGTGACAAATCGAGGTACCCACAACTGCCCCTAAATTTTTGGGTCAAAATTTGGCTCAATAATTTTAAATGATTTGCCTTAATGGCATTTTTGTGATTTATGCAACAATTTTGGACTTAAGCGCCCTTCTTGAACTAATTTAGGCGGCAGATTGCCTCGTTTCCGGTGCATTACGATTAGAAAGGTTTAAATCATTTCGGAGAGGTCATTCCCTAAATCGTCGCTTCATATTTCTTCGCATTATCTGGATTTCTCCAAGATTTCACTGTTGCTTTCTTGCTTCTAGGTCTCGTCTTCCATCTTCAAGCTCCTTTCTTAGTTCTTCATCGTCCCTGCTTGCGACTTTGCCTCGTTTCAAGCTGACCTTTACATCGTAAGTTCTTCTCACTTCTTCTATTTTCTTTTTCTACTGGAATTTCTTCATATTCGACACTAGGGTTTCTCTTTTTTGATGGTGAAGATAGGAAATAGGTCAATAACTGAGTTTTAAAAATACTACAACATTCCAAACTGGGTGGACATTGAATGTGCCCCTATTCCTCGTAATGTCAAACACGTTGAGGATGGTCACTGGATTCATGTTCTTTTATTGTCCCAGGGGGTCTTAGTTTTCCCCCAAATCATTTATTCTTGCACTTTTTTAGCTATTTTGATATAGTCCCTGCACAGTGCTTGCCAAATGTTTGGAAAAATATCAATGGGGTGTATAGAATCAATCAGCTCTATGGCACCAATCTAGGGCTTGCTGAAATCTACTTTTGTTATTCTTTCTCTTGAACAAGCTCCAGTCTTCTTTACCTCAAGGCCATGAGTCCTGATAGGGTATTGGTAGTGAACCTACATGATTCCCATAAGGACTACAGGCATGAGGGGTTTATTGCTAGAAATTGGCACTTCCCTCCCCATACTGAAGGGTCCAGGTATGATAGATTTGTGATTCCTTTTTGTGGAGAGGAATACATAGGTAGGCATAGATTTTGTTTTTCTCATTGATACTCTGTTAATGCATGGTTTTTATCACATCTTTCTCTATTTCTCTTTTCAGCGAAGACAAAGAACTCAGAGCCTTCTCTCAGCGAGATCTGAGCTATTGAGCTGGTTAAGGCTTGTAAAATCAGGGAACTCTTACCTGACGGTGAGCATCCTCGATCAGTGGCATTCCTTCTGTAATACAAGAACATTGGGTCCAGCTTCATTGTGTGACCTGCGGATAGCATTCCTGAGCTAGCCATCACAGAAGAGGTTGTTGCCGACCCCATCTAATTGGACGCGGAGGAAAGCAGCTCTGGTGAGGAGAGAGAGGGTGCTAATAGGGGCTGTGCTGAAGGTAATTCCAGTGAGGAGAGTTCTGGTAATGAAGAATCTTCCTGCTCGGAAGAGGGTTCAGAAGTTTAAGAGTTTTCAGGGGATTACAGTAGCTCCAGCGAGGAAGCTATGGCTCCTCCCATGAAGAATTTGATTCCAGATGATGATGAAGACAATGTGCTTCTTTCTTGTCGGTCGAAGAAACATAAATTAGGGAGTGGGGATGTTGTGACTGATTCCCAGTCTACTACTCATGAGTGGGAGAGGAAGAAGAAGGAGGAGGAACAGGTGAGAGAAAAAGAGAGGAAGAAAGAAGAAGAGAGGAAGAAAGAAGAGGGGATGATGAGGATGGAGTAGAGAAAGAGGGTTGAGAAGGAGAAGAGGGAGAAAGAGGAAGAAAAGAGGAGGGAAGAGGTAAGGACAAAGGCAGGTCAATCTCTGGTGCCCATGTCTGCTCTTCTCGAAGGGGATTCTGTTGCCCTTTCCCCTCAGTTGGCTCCGGTAGTGCTTGAGAGAGCAGTTTTACAGACTAATCGCCAAAAGGCGATGGGGACCAACCAGTTAGCTCTGAAGGAAAGTCAGAGGCTATTCTTGGTGAGCTTGCTTTTAATTTTCTATTATTGCAATATTCTTTCAATACTTCCTTTGCTAATATCTCCCTTTTCTATGCAGTTTGTGATCGATTTCACTGTCCTCTACCGCAATCATGACGAGCTGGAGAGGAGAAATGCCTACTTGGACAGGAAGAATGCTGAGCTATAGGCCAGTCTAAAGGATGAAAATTTTGCTCATAAGTCTTCCGATCTCACCCTAGCTGAAGCCAATCAAGAGAAGGAGGCGGCAACCAAGGAGCTTCAGGAGCTGAGGCAATCCTATGATTTGGTCTGCTCAAGCAAGCTGGCTGTGGTGGAGGAGAACAAAGTGCTCGCAAAGAAGGTGAAAAAGGTGGAATCTAAGGCTTCCACCCTTAAGTAGAGCTCATACAACACTGGATGGGTTGTTGCGTACGAGGATGCAGATGCTTAGATTGGCTACATTAACCGTCTCAACTTTAAAAAGGGTTGGAACAAGGATCTTCTGGCGGCCGAGGTGGATATTGACTCTCCACTGTTTGACGAGCACAATCCTGGCCCTAAGCCTATTATTGATGAGGCACCTGCTCCTGCTATCAATGAGGGTGTTCCTGTTGTCCAGATCGCTCCTGTTAGTACTCCCCCTGACCAGGGGACAGTGACTGCTCCGTCTGAGGGAGGCTTCCTCCTGCCGTGGACAAGGGAAAATAACCAGCGATCCCGAAGAAAACTGAGGTTGCGAGCTAGACTACTTTGGGGAATCCTTTGTATTTTTCACTTTTGTTGTTCTTTCTTTTTTTCTTGCTGATGTACTTGGACTCTCTTTTTTAATGAAATAAAATTCTTTTTTCTCCCGCGTACTGATTTCTTTGTCCTTCAATGCTTGTATGGTTTGTAGCTGATTGATGTTGATGAGTATATACCTACTGCTTCTCAACTAGGAAAGATTTTTTATCCTAATGCAAGAAATCAAGTTCGCCAAGCCTTTGTAAGAATTTGTAAGTCTCTTAGGTCGAGGAATCAGAATTATAAGGACAAGTCGGAGCTTCTTGCCAAACTGAAATATAGGCTTTTGGAGATCGAAGAGGATGGTGCTTCTGTTCAAGAGGAAGTGAATGCTCTGAGGGCTAAACTTTTGGATGCCTCTGAGATTAATCAAGTTGGAGAAGTACGTCAACAAGATAATGACTCTCTGAGGAGAGAGGTTTCGCAACTTAGAGAGCATGCGCCAATCATCGCCCCCTAATTTTTGCGGAGCTCCTCCTAATTGACTAGGTCGTGAGTTGGTACTGATAGTAGTGGCTCGGCTAGGGGGATTATCGAGCTCTGAGGTGATTTTTGCAGGGCATATGTGATAGCTACCGACCTCCAAAGAGATGTTACCCTGCTGAGGCACCTATTCAAGAAAGGTCCTCGGCAGGTGTGGGCTGATGGTTATTATCAGGGTTGGACCGATGCACCTATGAAGTTAAAGGATGGTTGAGTGATCTTAGGGAGTTGCAGGTCCCTAGGAACTCAGTTATTTGGTATCGCCATGAGATCTCCCCCCCAACTTTGATTCCTAACCCATTTAGGAGGGATGATCAGTGGGTCCTGATAGATGTTATCCCCAGGCAGCTACTGGAGCCAGATGAAAATAAAGTCAAGGAGGAATTAGTTCCTCAACCAGACGATGGCCGAAGAGCTCAAGTAGCTGACTATCTTGCTCGGCGACCTATTCCTCATTAGGATTTGTTCAATTCAATCAATGCAACTCTTTGTACATGTAGTGAAGTAATAAAATAATTATGTTTTGGGCGATTTTTTGACTAAACATGTGTTGTGTATTTTTCACTTCATTGATTTCTTGTTTGATTATCTTGGGCTCTTTTTAGCCGACTAGATAGAATATAGGCAGAGTTGTTTTATTGAGTGAGTATCCCCCCCGTCCAGTATGCTTATAAGATACCATTCTGCCTCACTTTACCTTTTAGGTTGTGTCTTCACACTTCCTTAGGCCTAATGTGGCAATAGCGAGGACACACTAGGTGTTGGATGTTCTATCCAAGTAGGTTTTTGAGCCAAACATTGTTTGGCGACCAACCTGGGTTGGTCGAGCTGCCTAAGGGTCTCCTGTAGGGATTCATATATTACTTGGGGCAATGCTATGAGGTATTAATGTTTGATAACAAAAACCTAAGGAGGGTAATACCCTGCTTTCATATGTTGAGAGTGGAGCCTATAACTTGGAAAAGGTACATGAATTAAAAAGTAGAAATAGAATCTTTCATTTATCAGAAATGAATTGCAAATTTCAACATTGTAATAAAAGATCAACACGGAAAATTAGAAATATAATCTCTTTAAATTGGTTGCGTTCCAAGATCAAGGTATCTCCCTGCCCTCCAGCGTATCCAAGTGAGAGGCTCCTTGTAGATTGTCCCTTATCACCTTGAATGGTCCCTCCCAGTTTGGTCCTAGCTTGCCATCCGATGATCTTACTGCACTGCCAAGAACTTTCCTTAGGATGTAATCCCCAACTTGGAATGCTCTTGGATTGACCTTCTTGTTGTAGTGATTTACTAGCTGTTGCTGATAGCCTACTAGTTTCACTAGATCCATCTCTCTTCGTTCCTCAACTAGGTCATGTTCAGCGGGCAATATTGCATCATTTTGGCCTTGGTCGACCAGGGTGGACCTCATGGTGGGGAGGCCAGATTCCAAGGGAATAATTTCCTCCATACCATATGTCAGTGCGAATGGGGTTTCCCCGGTTGCTCATCGTGGGGTAGTGCGATAGTCCCATAGGATGTGTGGCAGCTCGCTCACCCATACCCCTTTAGCTCGCTCCAATCATTTCTTCAATCCATCAATCATTATTTTGTTGGAAGCTTCATCTTGTCTGTTGCTCTAGGGATATGCCACCGAGCTAAAATGTTTCCTGATCCCGTGGTCATTATAGAAACCCTTGAAGAGGCCACTTTCGAACTGGGTTCCGTTGTCGGTGATGATGGTCCTGGAGATTCCAAAGCGGGTGATAATGTTCTTCCATATGAACCTCATCATATCCGCATCTGTGATGTTTGCTAGCGGCTCTGCTTCTATCCATTTGGTGAAGTAGTCTGTCGCGACCAATAAATACTTGCGATTTTTGACAGCGGTAGGAAGAGGGCCCACGATGTCCATTCCCCATTGGGTGAAAGGCCATGGGCTAGTAAGTGACTTAGGTCGCTGGCAGGTTGGTGAACCATAGGGGCGTGAAGTTGACATTTTTCGCATTTGCGAGCATATACCCCAGAATCCTTCTGCACGTACGTCCACCAGTAGCCTTCCTTCATTGCTCAAAAAGCCAATGACCAGCCCCCAATATGACTCCCACAGATTCCCTCATGGAGCTCGTGCAAAACATGCTCGACATCCTTTGGGTGCACACATTAGAGGTATGGACCGGTGAAAGATCTCTTATACAGTTTTCCCTTGGGGGATAAGTGAAAGCGAGCAGCTTTAACTCTTATCTGATGAGCGGCCTTCTTATTATCTGGCAGGGAGCCATCTTTCAAATAATCCCTTAAGGGGTCCATCCATCCAAGGGATGATTCAATCTGGAGAACATGACCCATGTCTTGCAGTTCGCCACTCTGGTTGATGCTTGGCTGGGAGAGGAAGTCGATCGAAATTTTTCTCTTCAAGTTCGAATTGATCGTTGAGCTCAAGGCCACTAGGGCGTCAGGCTGGATACTTTATCCTCTGGAAAACTATTGGACACTGACTTGTTCGAAGTTAGACATTAATTTCTTTGTTGTGGCGAGCTAGGCCGCCATTCTCTCATCCCTTGCATTGAAGTCGCCACTTATCTGATTGGAGACCAACTGTCAGTCTATGAATACTTGGAGTTGTCTTTCCCCTAGTACCTATGTCTTATGTAGTCCTGCTATCAATGCTTCATACTCTGCTTCATTATTGGAGGCTTCAAATCCAAGCCCAGTTCCTTGCTCAATGATTTCACCCTCAGGGGTAACCAGCACGATGCCCACTCCTACCCCTTTGGAGTAGGAGGCTCCGTCAATGAACAGTCTCCAAACACCTTACACCAAGTGGTCCTCCCTTTGACCAACAAGTTGAAGTTGGTCGCATGGATGTTCCCCTATAAATTCTGCGATGAAGTCAGCGAGGACCTGTCCCTTAATTGCATTCCTTAACTGAAACTGGATGTCAAGTCGCCCGAGCTTGACTGACCACTTTGATAGTCTGTCAAAAAAATCTGCTTTGCGTAGGACTAGTTTAAAGGGGTGGGATGTAAGGACGTTGATATTGTGAGTTTCGAAGTAATGTTTCAATTTTCTCGAAGCTACCAGTAGTGCAAAGGCAAGCTTCTCCAGTGGTAGGTATCGTTATTCGTCATCCAAGAGAGTCTTGCTCGCGTAATAGACTGCATGCTAGATTCCCATTCTTTCACATACCAGTACAGAGCTGATAGCGTGGCTGGAATTTGTGAGGTATAAGTACTAGGAATCATTCTCTTGAGGTATTATGAGCAAGGATGGGGTGCTGAGGTAAGCTTTGATCTCCTCTAATGCCTTTGAGCAATCCTCATTCCACTCCACATTTTATATTTTCTTCAACAACTGGAAGAATGGCTGGAACCTTTAGTATGACTTTGAGATGAACCGATTTAGGGTGGCAAGCATCCACGTGAGCTTCTGCACGTCTCTTATCGTACGGGGGGGTTGCACCCTATTGATGGCGTCAATCTGGTCCGGGTTGGCTTCAATGCCTCTCTCGCTAACCAAGTACCCGAGAAATTTTCCTAACTGGACACCGAAGGAACACTTACTTGCATTAAGATTTATTCAGTATTTCCTAAGGATTTCGAATGTGCTTGATAGGTCTAAGAGGTGTTCTTATTTATGTATGCTCTTGACGAGCATATCATGAATGTAGACCTCCATGGTATCTCCCATTTGGTCTTTAAACATTTTGGACACCAACCGCTGGTAGGTTGCTCCTGCATTTTTTAGCCCAAAGGGCATGACCTTGTAACAATACAACCTGATGGTGGTGATGAATGTTGTCTTGTCTTAATCTGGCTCATGTAGAGGGATTTGGTGGTACTCGGACTATGCGTCTAGGAAACTCATTCTTTCATAAGCTATTGTGGCGTCCACCAACTGATCAATCTTTGGGAGAGGAAAATTGTCCTTAGGGCACGCCCTGTTAAGGTTAGTGAAGTCAATACAAACTCTCTATTTTCTATTGCTCTTTGGGACAACTACTGGGTTAGACAGCCACTTAGGGAATTGAACTTCCCGTACGGATACTGCATCCAGCAGCTTCTCCACTTCCTTCTCCACATCCTTGGCCTTCTCGGGTGTAGTTCGCTGTGCCTTTTGTGTGATCGGTTTAAAATCCAGGTCAACGTGCAACCGATGACAAACCACACTGGGATCTATCCTGGGTATCTCGTAGGGTTCCCATATAAAAATGTCCAAGTTGTTCTGCAAAAGTGTTGTTAGTTCCTTCTTCTCTCAATCTGTGAGAGAGGCTCCAATCAAGAACATCCTGTCTTTCTTGTTTCCACCGGATGCGAACTCCTCCAGGTTCTCAATGACCCACTCAGAGAGGAGGAGCCTGGTCTCCTTCACTCTAGGTCTTCCATATTTTAGCTGCTATTTGGAAGGCATCAAACCTTCCTGTTCTTCAACTTTCTCCATGGCCTTCTCAACCTTCTTCTCCGATCTTGTGCGGATGACTGCTATAAATAACTTTCTTACTATCACCTGATCTCCATGGATCTCCATCACTCCTCGCTCAGTAACATATTTGAGTTTCTAGTGGTATCTAGAGGGGATTGCCTTCATCGCATGTATCCACCCTCTGCCAAGGATGGCCTGGTAAGGCGAATCGATGTCGACCACCAGAAACTCGATCATTTTGGAGAAACTTCCTGCCCTTACTGGCAGTATAATCTTTCCCAAAGGAATAGTCACTTTTCTAGCGAAGCCAACTAGAGGGACAAATGCTTCCTTCAAGTCGGCGACGCTTAACTTTAACTTTCTGAATTGGTCAAGATACATTACTTCGGATGAGCTTCCCTAATCGATGAGAAACTTATCGACATCGTAGTTAACTATCTTGAGTGTAATGATCAAAGCATCATGATGTGGGGTTCTCACTCCCACTAGGTCTTCATCCGTGAACACGATGTGCTTGCTGTAGTCGGCATCATCTGCTCGCTAATGTTTTCCTACCTGCGTTTTAGTTGGATCGATATGAAAATCTTGCATCACTGCCGTAAGCTTTTTAACTTCCATCCGAACTGAGTTTTCTTAAATCTACTTTAAATCTGATGCCTCATGAATTACTGCGAACTCATGGCCAGCATATTCCTCGAGTACATTGTCAGGCCTCAGGTCTCCATTGGAAGCGACCTTCTCTGCCTTCTTCTCCATAAATTTGTTCAAATGTATAATTTGGGCTAACTCCTCAAGGTGAAACTTGAGAGCTTTGCAGTGCTCGGTCTTGTGCCCACCCTCTTTATGGAAAGAACATCTCGGTACATTGTTCATTTTCGAGGGGTATCCTCCCATCTTTCTGGGCCACTTGACGAATTGTTAATCCTTGATCTTTGCTAGGATCTTATAGATTGGTTCTTTAAAGACAATGTTCACTGCCTGAAATGCTTTAGAAGCATCGCTCTTGTTTCCTCTCTTGGAGCCACTTTTGCCCCCATTTCTGTTTCCTTTCTTTTGGTTCTCAGCTTTGTCGTTGTTCTTGCCGATGAATTTGGCGCGAAGATTCTCCCCTGCACTAAGGTGGGTCACATCCTTAACTTTTGCATATTTTTTTATACGAGCCATTAGGTCATCGATGGTTGTGGCCTCCTTCTTAGTGAGGGATTAGTGCAAGAGGCAGGAGCTGGGTAGGCTAATCTTAAAGGATGCCACAGCGACCTACTCTGAGTTGTCCTTGACTTCGTTGAATAGGTCCTAATATCATTTTGCGTAATCCCTGAGGCTCTCTTAAGGCGACTTCTTCATTGTCAACAAGGCATCCATCCACTTTGGATGGGATATGGTGGTAATGAAGCGAGTTGTGAGGAGAATTACTAGGGACTCAAAGCTCCTGATGGATCTATAAGGGAGTCTCTTGAACCACTTCTCAGCCACATTGTGCAAGCTTGAGGGAAATATCCAACACATTAATGCGTCCTTATGGTTCCAGAGGGTCATGGCCTGCCTGTAATGCCTAACATGGTCAATAGGATCAGTCTTTCCGTCTTAGATTTTGAACCTGGGAATCGCAAACTTCTTGGGGGCTTCTTCTTCTATTTCCCTTGAGAGAGGGTATTTCATCTGGGTTCTGAGAGCTCACCTGGATAGCTCTCTAGTCGATCTGGCACCCCGATATGTTGGGTGCTGGTCCATTTCTCTTTGGACCAAATTCCGTATGTCATCATTTTCTCGAGCTGGGCTCCTGTAACACCGAGTTGGTTGCGCTTGCTCGAGAAGGTCATTAACTGACATGTGTTCCTCAAATCTTTTAGATCCACATCTAGGGCTCCCCCCTTAGTTGCAAGACTTGCTCGCATGATGGCTAGGAGTATGATATTGGCGTTGCCTGGGGCTACAATGGAGTTCCTTCTCTATTTTCCCCAATCTTCTTTTGAGACGAGCATTCTCGACTTCTTGCTTGTGATTGGCATCCTCTTTCTCTTGGAGCCTAGCCTCATAGGCATCAATCAGCCTGAAGACCTGTGTGGACCTGACTGGTCCTTGGCTTTCCTCCGAAGCTTTTCGTTCTGGGCGAGCCCTAGGATTTGAACGTCGAACTTCAAATCTGATCCTGCGAGGGGCAGGTTTCTCTTGAATATCCCCTGCTTGAGGGGCGTTGCTGCTGTGACTAGACATTCCAAATTCTTTTTGATGAAGGGTTTCTTAAAGGAAAACAAACACTTCCCACAGACGGTGCCAATTGTGGTGACAATTAAACTCAACACCAAATAACAAGCAAAGACAATAACCAGAATAAGTAAAGAACTGAAAATAATGGCAATCACAACGCACAACACAAGATATACGTGGTTTAACAATAAGTCCTATGTCCATGATGGTGCTTTCAGTATTTTATTACTTTTTACTTCGGGGGAGTGTTTACAAATTGCATGCCCTTTGCCCCGGGTGAGGGATTTGATATATACATGTTATTTCGGAGAGTGGAGGAGTGGGGCTCCTTCACGTTAGCCCACAATCCCTAAAGTATCTCTAAAGATAGATTTTAGGAACTAATTGGGTCAAAACTGAATTGGTTAAGGCGTGGGGCCTTTAAACTTTGGGTTGTGTTTAATTGGGCTACTCGTCTGGGCCAAAGTGACAAATCGAGGTACCCACATGTTATATATGGTATCGTGTTTTGAGTCCTTGCGGTTTATAATGAGTTTATGTTTACCATATGCTTTCTCATTGGATTTTATTTGGCATGCTTTATGATCATATTGATGTCTCTCATTGTTTTCTTTGAAATTTCATATCTCATTGTGGTTGTTTCAAATTGGTATTAAATTTCATTGCTTATTCAAAATGGATATTTTATGAATTGATGTTGATATTGTTCATCATAGTTTGGATTATTTGTGCTTGAGTTACCATGTTGTATGTCTGTTGCACTTTTTACCATCGCATGTTTTATTCCCATCTCCCTATGTTTAAAATTGGTATCTTATGATCACATATTTAGGGGGGATATTTTTTTTTAGGGGAAGTAATTGTTTATGCTATCTTGCTTTGTTTATTCATGAGTAAAAAAGGGGAGAAATGGTATTTTTCCTTACATGATTAGGATATCTTTATCTTAGGGGGAGACGTCTTACCTAGGTTCATATGTTTAATCATTTGAGAATTTATACTTTTTATATTATATTTGCATTTAATGGTATCTTTTAGTGTGCAGGTTTACAACAATGCGGCAAAGTTTTCAAGCAAAGCAAAGCTACTCGGTGTTTGTGTCTGTCGGGCATCGGTACTTTTTTTACTTTTTGGGATTGGGGATTGAGTCTTTTTAGATATCTTGATGGCCCATGTGATTTTGTTTTGGTTTTATCTTGGAATAGACAAAGGACAAGATTTGAAAGGACAAATTTTCAATCGAGTTAATTTGTTTGTAATTGGTTTAATTCCAGACAAAACATTTGAGTCATAGGTTAGGCTTTGTGTTGTTTATCCCATAAGCCTATGATGTGTTTGATGAAGATGTAGAGGTCAAGCTTTAAAGATTAGATACATTATGCCAAGTTTATCGTGCCATGTTCGTCTCCACGTTTACTAAGGATCTTGCAGGTATGAATGCATATTGAATATGGGTCCTTGGATATTTATAAGGGTGTTTGTTTTTTAATACAAAATCGTTTGGAACTATTTTAAATGTTTATTAAGGAAAAATATTTTTTTATTTTTATCTCGTTAGAATGAAATTTAAGTGTCGTTCATATGAAAATAGAATTTTTTTAGAACGACCTTTGTCTCGTTAGACCCACATTAAGATATCGTTGGAACGATCTTCGAACCCCATTAAACGAGAATCCTCTATCAATAAAGACCAAAGTCGTTAGAAGGTTGTTAGATGCATGTTTGAATGAGAATGGATTGTCATTCAAACGAGATTTAAAGTCGTTAGAACGTAACTTGTGTTTCCATTCGAATGACCTTATGTTTTCATTCAAACGAGTTCACTGCCACGAATTCATGTTTTTACTATGTAAGGCGTGTTAGACTCAATTTTTTTTAAAACGTTTCTCAAAAATTAATTATATTCCTGTTTACCAAAGTTTCAAAACCTTTGTTTCAACTTTTGAGTTTAAAGATTCAAGTTATTTATATTCATATATTTTAAGATATTTAGTTTAGAACCAAGGTTTGTTTCTCTACATTTGAAGAGAATACATTTTGCACGGTGGATTTCGAACTTGTTGTTTACACACGGTGGACTCCATAGATGTCGTGTTATGGTGAAGAAGAAGAAGAAGAAGAAGAAGAAGAAGAAGAAGAAGAAGAAGAAGAAGAAGAAGAAGAAGAAGAAGAAGAAGAAGAAGAAGAAGAAGAAGAAGAAGAAGAAGAAGAAGAGAATTCCATGTTCCAATCCATAGACGATTGTTGAGACTCATCGGTGGATACCGAGATGTGTGTGTACTCGTGTGTTGTGGTAGCTAGCGTTGATGGACTCTTACGGTGCATTGTGATGGCTACAAGAAACTACCCAAATTAACATTATTACCAAAGTTGAGGTAATATTTTTCTTAAATTTAAATTTAGGCAAAGATTAATCCTAGTGTTTAAGTGACAAAACATAATTTACAAAATTATTTTTTTCTTAACATGTCTTCATTAAGCATATAAAGGAAATAAAATACATAAAAGTAAATCATACCCTTTAGACGAGGATTTATATGAGGAAACCCTCTCGGGAGAAAACCTTGGGATAAATCAACACATTCCACTACATAGGTAAAGATTTACTCAAAGGAAGATATGACTTACAAACTTGAGCCTCTCTATATACTCAACAATACAAAAAATCTACAATCCATTATTTCCACCTTCTGATAAAAAGAGCAAGCACGAATAACTCTTCGATCACTTGTCACTTCAAATTTGTCGACCTTGTTGATAATGTTGTGTTTGAACTAAACCAAAAATATTCTTGTAAAGTTTGAAGAAAACTTTGTGTTCCAATGCAACAAGTGAGAAGCCACCAATGTATTTTTTAACATCCTAGTATGTGAGATTTTTAGAGGTTTATGGAAGTGTTTAAAGTGTTTTGTCTGCTCAAAATAAACTCACAAGTGTTTTTGAGATATCAAAAAATTTATAATATTTGTTCAAGTCGGAAGCAAAAGTAGTCAACTTCAAATAACTTTAAACACCATTTAAAAACAAGAATACATCAAAAATACTCAAAGAAGGAATTTCTCTCATAAAAAATATGATTTCTTTTTGGTAGAGCAAATTAACTTGAAAAACTCAAAAACGTGTGAAATCCTTAGCTTTTTATGGAGAGAAGAAGCACTAATATAGCCTTTCAAACTTGTGGCCCTTTGTCCTCAAAGTTCTGGGAATTTATTGACCACACAAAATCAAATTTCTTTATACTCTACCCAAAAGATATGGTATAAAAATTAAGTCTCGCCAAAAGATTGCAAAAATATTTTCCTGCAGAATTTTCACGAATCCTTCGTTGATGCGAACAGTAACTTTGATGATGCGATGTTTTCACAACACAAGGCCGCGAATGTGTCCAGAGAAAATTTCAGAGTAAATATCATTGGGCCCCATCCAATGAGAGGGACCTTCGATTATTCGAGGACCGGATTCAGTGCATTAAAAGTTGGTCACGCCTTAGACAAAAGTTTGCCCAATTTTGCACATTTTCATAGAATTCTGAATTTTCTTGTCCAGTTTATGAACCATGTAAATTACAAACACAAAAGTTGCATTTTGAACATAAGTTTTATATAAGAATAATATATTGCATCATGTATTTGAAAACCTCAAAGACCATAAGGTTAAATTAAAACATCTTTCAATATTAATAAAACATTGAACAAATGTTGCTAAATCTAAGTACTCTAAGTTAGTTTTACATTCACCCTAAAGTTACAAGCTTTGTCTTACATTGGAAAACTATCATGATAAAGCTTTGGTGAAATCCAATCTTGAAATTATGAATGTCAAGCTTTCTTAAGACCTCTTGCACTAAGACTCAGAGTCGATTTTGGAAATTGGAATAAGATAACCAAATGATTGAAGGGTGCACGGGTATACATACATTAATACAATTTCCCCCTTGTCTACCATGAAAAAAAATATAGTATAAGAAAATGAATTAAATCCATCACCTATGACACGATATTGTTTGTTCAAAGGCACACAAGATAGAAAGACGCACTCGAATGCATCATAAGAGATTCTTCTTAGAACTCTTGAAACTTGTAACACCTCGGCCCGAATTTATGGGTTACTCATAGTCGCCCTGGTCCGACCCCAACATTAGGTGTGAAGTGCAATGAAACAACCTAGATAATGTTATTAGTCCAGTTTTATTTAATTGACTGTTCACTTATTGAACATGCAATTCCAATTTAAAACAATCTACGTGAGGGACCCCTGGGAAGCGTATCCGAAATCCAAGCATACAGATCTACTAACTTAAAATAAAAAAATCATTACCTACATAACTCGCACAAAGTATGAAACCGCATAAAACCTGTCGTAACAAAGATGAGGGAATGAGATAAATGCCAAGTGGTAAAATAAAACAATGCAATGTAGAATCAAACAACAAAAAAGATACTCTAACACGTTTACCTATGTAAACATGCAATTACTTCGTATACATATATATACGCACATATACATTAATGCATGAAATCCTTTTATTCCAAAAATGTAACTTGTTCTAAATAATTCACCTTAATCTTATAAAAGAAGCCCCCTTTTACTTGACTTGACATTTATTTCCCCATGTAACGCGTCGGGCTAAATACTTTGAACAAATACCATTTGTTTCGGAAGAGGCACTTCTTTTATTGAAATTTCCTAATTTACTTTCACCAAATTTAACTTAGCATTTTCCTTAAAAATCACCTTTTAACACACGCAAGCACCGTATTAGAAAATTCTTATTCTTCGTTGAAAACCTTTCATAAACACATACTTGTGTTAATTATGGGTTAAAACTCTTTAGGTTTCTTAATTACCCATTTAATTAGTTCACTTAACATTTCTTTTATTCATCGACATTAGCCAATTTCCCACATTACTTGTTTAGGTTATCTTTTCACCGAAACATGTATCAATATCATTCAAGTTAGCTTGTCTTTTCTTATATTCACAACACAACCCATTTCTTGGCATGTTCCACTTTTTATTATCTTTCCTCGGAATCCTTTAAATATTTGCATACTTTAACAGGATCCATACCGTCGGATGTGATACTATATGCTCCTTTTTAATTATTCTCGATCTCATCCGAGTCTATTTTAATATGTATTAACATTTATCCATCGTCCACATTATTCCACTTTTATCGTCTGAAGCCAAAACCCGGGAATTCACTCCATCTTGTTTTACACTTTTAAAATCACCATTTCTTGTCCTTTATACACTTCCGTTTATTTTATCCCAAAAATCACTTTAATTTAGGACCATTTTTTGTGACACCTTTTTCAACATTTTTATTTCATAAAAATGTTCCACTTTACGTAAAATTACTATTTTACCCATTTATCTTCAAACTTGCCTTTATCATCATTTTCACAAGTGTTATTTCCCAAAAACATTATTATGTACACATTAACTTTTTAAATATTTTTAACTCATTAAATCTTATTTAACACTTTGGAGTGACATACTTCTCAAGTTGAAAATCTCTTTATTTCATTACTTTCTTTATCTAGAAATCATTTAGCATGTTTATGATTACTTTACAAGGAAAGTACCATTTTCCCTTATCATCACATATAGTCTTGAAAGCATACACTTATCACATTTTCACACTTATTAACACATTTTAAGGGCTGAAATTTATACTTTATATTAAAACTCATTAAAACCTTCACTAAACTTGTTTATATACTTGTCATTAAAATACTATAAGTTTATATACATGGGAAGAGGGATTTTAACTCCAGAAATTCTAGAGAGTGGGTTCAACACGTGACTTATTCAAGAAATTTCATAATATTTGCAAAAATATTCTTTTCAAGACTAAAGACACATTTTGTTCTTCAAACTTGCACAAATGACTTTCATAAAAATGTCATTATCAAGAAAACTCCAAAACTTTATTCATCAAATATCTCAACAAGATAAATATTATTTTCAAAATATTTTATTTCATAAAATGTTTAATGACAAGTTTTCTTGAAATATATCATTTTACTCAACAGTTTTGAAATCCTTTGTAAACTATTTCACACAAATCGTGAGGATTAACTTTCTTCCAACATATATGCATTATGCTCATAAACTCTACATATGGGACCAAATATTAAGGAAATAGAGTTCTTAAACTTAAAGAATAGAGTTTTAACCTTAAAGGAAGCTTCAACAATGGTGGACAAATTACAGAAGAATATGGCAACCTCCTGACTCCTTAGGTGGCCTAAAAAAGGTTGCCTAACTCCACTAAGCTTACCACCATGAAAGCTCCATAAATATCCATGAAAAATCCCCTTAAAACTCCATTATTTTCTTCTCCTTTCCTTCTTCAAATATCCCCAAAAACTTATCCAAAATTCATAACTTTTCCAAACAATGGTATAGAAGGGTTTATAAGGTTTGAGGTTGATGGTGGTTTAAGATGGAGGGTGGTTTAAGGTGCTAAGGTGGTTGTGATGGAGGGGGATATCTCAAGAGCTAGAGAGAAAGAGAAAATTTTGATATTAAATGAACCCAAATTCACTTAACACCCCATAAATACTCCAAAACCCTTATGGGTAAAATACTTAAATTTCCCAAAACCCTATTCACAAAATTATATGTTGTTGTGGGAGTATGAGACGTGTTTTATTCCAATGGTCTAGGTTTTGACAGCATTTTCCAAATATGTAGAAGTCAATTTTAACCATCTTGTTCGAACGAGATTGGATCTCGTTCAAATAAGAACTACTATTTCATTTAAATCGAACTGCATCTCATTCGAACGTGTTTCGAACGAAGTTGGTTTTTCCAATACAGAGATGTTTCGCTCGAATGTCATTAGAAGATCATTCGAACAAGATTTGAATCGTCTTCGAACGATTCGGGATATCTTTCGAACGACCCTGAACTTTTTCAATATTAACTTTAAGTCCATTCTAATTCCAATTCATTGCACCAAGGACACTATATTACCCAAATTTGACCCATAATTCATCTCACAGTGTCTAAAGCTCAATTGGGTCACATAAATTCACCGAATCACACGAGTGCGGTCAAAGTCGTAATGGCGGGTGTTACATTCTTCCCTCCTTAGGAAATTTTGTCCTCAAAATTATCGATCCATCAAGTTCTTGGGGTTTACCAACTCTTATCCTAAGTCTTTGGAATCCTTCAAGGATAGGTCATCTAAGACCTTAATCACTAAGAAGTCATCCCATGCCCTTTCACAAGGGGTTGTCACCAAAGATCTCGACATGTAATATATTCTAACGCTCACCATCAGGCTAGCCATCAAAGTCACATAATAGTCCTCGAGTCTCCACTTACTCAATGATCATGATCAATCAATTACTAAAGCTACTTTGCTAACACCTAAAGAGTACTGGTGCCTCTATCGGGCAACACTCTCTAGTGATCGACACTCACCTAAGAGCAAAATGACATACAACTAACACCCAATCTGTTATCATAAATTATTTCAAAACTTAGGAGTACATATTCTGAGTCTCCTCGAATTCTTGGGTCCTGACCATGCAAATTCACTTAAACTTGATACTAACCTCGCATAGCTAGTTGCTCACCCCGAGGAAGAACACACCTACCATATCACAAATCGTGCATCTGACTAACACCCTCCACAAGATCCTTCTATGAACCTAGGATCACTTTAGGCATCCAACTATGGATCACTCGTCCGAGTATTACGCTAATCCATTCATTGTGAAAAAATAACATTGCATGCTAAGTTTTCTCAAGTTCTAACACTTTACGATGTCCTCAAATCATAATTCTGCTATATACCAGTAGAGCCACTAATCGACGTGCTGACCAATCCATAAGATCGCTAACCCTAAGGAAAGCGAATGCTATGAGGAACCCGTGTGACAGAGCGTGTAACTACACGTACACAAAACTTGTGCAAATAAAAGAGTATTTCAATAATTGTGCGCCCAACTGTCGAGGTACAATGACCACATCAAGCCCATTTGCACTCATACTGAGCTAAGATACATTGTGACTGAACCGTCAATATGGAACAATGCCAGACCACTAAAATTAAAATAACACCATCCTCAACCATTGAAACCAAAGGGACACAATCCTGGACTACCGAGATTGAAAGAACACAACTAATCAGAATGAACAACTAATCATTCTGAGAGAATCCCATCCACATGCAATGGCTATGGTTTTTGAAAGGTGAACCTATGTCATATGCTCGAAGTCTACGACTCCTCCTAGGCGTTCTCATGAGATCCTAGTATAATCACACAACCTGGCTTGAGTCACCAATCGTAAAAAATCGGATCACGAACCATTCATCTCCCAAGACAAAAGTAACATATGAACCTATTATCCTTTAGGAAGTCAAACATTGGACTTACCTACTTAAAGATAAGGCTTCCTTCTTTTATCCTTGATGAACGTGATCCACTACGGTCGACGAATGTCAAACACCCTTGTCAACGTCAACCTTGTCCATCTCTCTAGTCAATGTGATGTCTTGACCAACCTAATACCCCAAGGTTACTATCTACTTTATCGTATCATGACCATATCCTAAATGTCTCCTTAGGTAGTGCCTAATTATGAGAAACATTCACCTTGTTGTAACCTCCAACGACACAAGGTAGGCATTGTCCCTATCTCCAAATCCTACCCGGACAGAATTTACGGGATAGCCACATCGGTCGCCATTAGCGCTATAAGGATAGTAAGTACTAGATATGTTAATGCTTCCTAATCTGTACCAGTTTAGCAAGACTTGCCAATAATTAATCCTTTCCCTTTAAGGGCGATTCCAACTTACACTGTTGACATACGTGGATATCATAATCATGCCTCGATATCCCTTTGAGGGTGGTATTTTTAAGTTCCTAATCATGACATCATCAATTTAAGTCTCCAATGGTACCCATCATAATTAAGTACGACACTTTCTACACTAGCCATCTTATGATAACAAGCATTATGTCCAGTCATGACACCAGTCTCCAATTACCCTCAGAAGTTTACCTAACCTATTTATATCAAATTAGATGACCTCACTAAGGATTACACGATTTGACTCCTTAGAATTTTACCAATAATCTTACATCATTACATGACCCTCAATACAATCATCACGAGAACAGTAGCATTTCATAATATCGAACTTAATTGTTTCCCTAAGGACACCAAACAGACCCCACGTCAAAGTCATCAAAAACCTCACAAGATTTTACTACCTATGATCTTCTCATCATAGGTATGCTCACAAGATTTCCCAATATCCACATCATGACTATTAGGTGCTTGAAAAGTAACTAGTCTACAAGTCTCTACACATGGCTCACTTCAAACATTAAACACCCCAAGGCATCACAAAAGTCAAATTCTATTTCCAAGGGCTCCTGATGTTGATTTTGACCATCTCGTTCAAGCGATAAAGATCTTTTTTGAACGAGATCAAGAATTTCGTTCAAAAAAGAACTACCATGTCATTTGAACCGAACTGCATCTCGTTTGAACATGCTTCGAATGAATTTAGGTTTCCTATACAGAGATGTTTCGAAGGTCATTAGAAGATCGTTAGAAAGAGATTTTAATCTCGTTTGTACGACTCTGGATATCGTTCGAACGGCCCTGAACTTTTCCCATATTAACTATAAGTCCATTATAATTCGAATTAATTGCACCAAGTCCACTAAATTACCTCAATTTGACCCATAATTCATCTCACATCGTCTAAAGGTCAATCGGGTCGCATCAAGTCACCGAATCACACGGGTACGGACAAAGTCGTGAGAGCGGATTTTACAAAACTTATTTCCTATTAAGCACTAGAAAACATATCAAGACACCAATACGCAATCAAATGACAGTGAAACATAAATAATAAGATGAATAAAATATATAAAAATATAATTTTTTCATTAAATTACTGAATAACATATACCAAGCTTAACTAAAATCTCTACAAAAGGTATATTAACTTCCTTCCCTAAGTTTATTCTTTCATTATTTTATTCTCACACAAATTATATCATAAAATCTCATAATGATACCTACTCTTGATTGAACCTTCTTCTAATTTTTACAAAGGAGAGATATCTCCCATTTTACAGGAAGAAATATCTTCCCTTTTTGTCATGGAATCAACAAAGGAAAAATGATAGAATCAAGAAATATCATCATTAGGAACATAACGAAACATTTTATAATAAGTGAACTAGGAAAAGATAATCCAAATAATTACAATCATAACACCATAATATATAATTAAGATAAAAGTTAAAATTGGTTACTAACTATAAGAGCAAAATTTATAATTACTCATTTTATTTTTATGTGGCATATCTCGTTACACCTTACTGCACCTTCATGGCCATTCTCAAGTCTTTTAAGGGAAAAAATGATGGTGACATTCTAAAGATTAAAGGTCGTTCGTCATAACTTTACCTGAGAAGAGTTATGTGGTTGTTTGGTAAAGACTTTAAATTTCTAGGGGTAGATTTTAAAAGAGTTTGAATTTAAAAGTTATCAAAATATTTTAAAATTATTTTAAAATAATTTTGTATATCGTGCTAACTTGATAGAATAAGATTACTATGTTAATTGAACAAGTTGTGTAAGGTTGTTAGAATAAGGTTCTAACGTTCGAATGCGATATTGAACAACGCCTTTTGGTTTTGCTCAGGAACGTCATTCAAAGATTCATTGGAAGACATTCAAACGAGATTGGGTACATCATTCAAATGAGGTGGAAGTTCATTCGAATGAGTACATGTGTTTTTATTTTTCAAAACAAATCTTTTCTAATCTTTAATCCATATATCTTTGCAACGAATTTCCCTATAAATAGAGATGCGGGATTAAACTTTTCTACAGGCCATTTAAGATTTTTTTGTGATCAAAATCCAAATTTTTTTCATCCAAACCCTTTGGATCTTTGAAGATCACCTTTTTAAATCATAAAAAACACATCAAAGCTCTAAAACCCTTGTAGACATTCTCTTTACTGCAGATTTGTGGAGTTAAGGCTTTATTTCTAAAGAAGAAGTAGAATGGAGTCAAGTGTTTCAAAGGTTGATCAGTGAATACCGATGAAAAACATACCACTTAAGTCGTTTAATCCAAGATTAAACAGTTTAAATGGCTCCGAACAGTTTTTTGAAGAAACTCTTTAAACAAAAAAAATAGCTAACACAAGATGTGTATAAAAGATTATATGAACGAGTTATTTAAGGTATAGGTGTATCAGTTTTGAAAAAGAAAACTTATATAGGTTCTAAATCAGCATAGTCTCAAGAAGGTGATGAGAGGAAGAGTAAGCATGCAAGAACATAAGATTTTAATGTGGTAAAATCCCACCAAATTGGGGAAACATCCACGGAGGTCTCTACACCTCAAAGGAAAAATCCACTAAAATAGAGTTAACAGATTACAAACTATATAACAAACCAAACACACAAGCAGACCTAATCTAAGTCCAGAATGTTTACTAACTCCTTTGGATTATTCTGGCTCCTCTGAAGGTTCTGATGTTGAGGTTGTTCTCCCAGCTTTGTAACCGCTTCTCCTTTTAGCTTTATGTCGACTCTAAAGTCAAGAATCTCTGTACCAAAACCTCTTTAGTGTTGTATTGTGACAAGTGCTGGTGAAGTGCCTAATCACATGCATACAACCCACACAAACTCATACAGAAATATGCCTTATTAAATTACGCATACCATTCTAAGATGCAGTAGGGATGAAAAGGGGGGGTCCTATGTGTGTTTCAAATCAAACCAATTTTCACCAAAAATTATCCAACTTTTAATTAGCACTAACCAAGTTGTGAAAAACCAATTTTTACTTTAAACCATTTTTATCTTGATTAATCCAAAACATGCATCTGGTGATTAAAGCAAGTAAAGTAAAGTAAAGAATACTCACAATGCCAGATGTACAAGGAAAAAACCCAAAACGATAAAACAACCTCGGACGGCCCAAGCCAGACAATCACTATGAACAAAAGTTTTACAAAGACAGATTAACCTTACTCAATGACTCGATTTCCACGGATCTTAACACTCCTTCTAATCTTCTATCATTATTCAATAGTGCCCGCATAGAAATTCCATCTTCTACGATACCTGTCCACAACACGCATCCACGTATGTCTCGATGTCCTCCGAATGGCTTTAATACGTCTACGATGTCGAACAAGAAGTCCTTCTCTTTTCTTCACTGCAAAACCCTGATGTTAAAGTATAGAACAAATCTTATTGGTGCAGCAAGATCACATAAACATATAATAATGATAAATCAGATCTTTGCAAACTTTAAGGATGTGTTTAAGCTTCGAAAACTTAAAAAAATATGTGCAAAACTCATATTGGATCGTAAACTGTTTTTTCAGAATGCACTACTTTTAATTCTAACGAAAACACGCTTTAAATATTAAAAAAATCACCGCTTTGAAAACTATGTCGCTCGAACGAGATTGCCACATCGTTCGCGCGACATGAGCATCTCGCTCGAACGAGCTCTTATGTCGTTTGAACGACGTCGCGTGTCAGTTTGACTTTTTGACTTTTTGTTTAAAACGTCTCTTCCAAAAGAGATTCAATTAAGTCAAACTCTATTTCGAGCTTATCAGAATAAAAACATAGTGTAAACATTTAAAACACCTTTAAAAACATTTTAAAATGTTCTTCTTCATAAAATTACATCCTTATCTTTTATAAAAACAATTCCGAGCACCATTAATTATACGCATTCATACCTGTGTGATCTCGGAATGAAATTAACTTGAAGACGAATAAACTTGCACCTATTAAACTTCAGCATGATTAATTCTTTGAAGCTTTGCCGCAACATCTTCAATTTCTTTAATACGTCATAGACCAAGTGGGATTGAGAAAAATAAAATCTCCCTATGACATATTACAAACACAGTTTTGTTCACGAAATTAAGTCAAAACAATACATGGACTCAGTTGGAAATTTATGTCCTTACAAATCTCCCCCTTTGACTATTTCGGGACAAAACAAAACTAGTGAAATGCCTAAGTCGGTCCGTCAAGCCGTATGACGCCTAAAACCCATCCCATAAACCCAAAATCAAAAATACAGGACACGGACTAGTATATGTAGCACCGACAAGCATGAATTGTCTAAATGTGATGTAGACTTGAAATCTCGAATCGCTGAAGCATACCTACACACATGAAATAGACAAACAAATACCCAGTGAAGTATGGAGGAACAAATGAAACCAATATATATACCCAAATGATACCAAACAACAATAGATACCAATATGAATAAACTCTAAAAAAATCATTTGTTAAACAATTGACCAACAAAATGATACCAAATTGTACTACCAATTTGTAATACCAATATGTAAAATACGTGAACAAAAACATGCTCAAATCTCCCCCGACATCACATACATCTCTCCCCCTTTTTGTCTCTAATAGACAATCCGGTGAAAAGATAAACCAATCAACAAGTATCTAACAAGAGAATATAACAATTTGAGATTTGAAATCGTTAGATAATCATGAAACAACCATCTAAATATGATCAAGGAATGACAAATCAGTAGCTAGTAAACAAATGAATCACACAAAGAATAAACGCAAACTAATCAGGTGTGATAAACGGATCATATGCAAAATATGAATTATAACCTGCATATAAACCGGTCAGTCCAGAAAGCTTCCAGCAGAACTAAAAATATATCATAATAACCAGGGTGCTGCAAACAAATCAGAAGCAAAAATTCAGGATGTCGTTCGAACGAGCCAAGGAGGTCGCTCAAATGATATGAGGACGTCGCTCGAACGAGACTTCGCGCGACATGGTAATGTCGTTCGAACGAGTTCTCATGACATGCCAAATTTTCCCAGTTTCCCATAAATATCTTATATTTTTGCCCAGTGCCAAAAATTCCAGGAAGGTCATGACAGCAGCAAAACAGTTCTAAAACAGTCAGCTTTTAACACAAAACGTAAAAACTCATAAAAATAAACAATGTGAGTTACATGCAAACATGGTATCGATGTACTCAAACATGGATATGGAATGTATGGGCATGAAACTACAACAAATAAGTCACAATTTCAACACATCGAAACGATCAAGAAGCTCTAAATGATAGCGATAAATCATCAAACTTTATCATAGCCATATGACAATTAAAATATGATCTTAATGAACTAAACATACTACATGCACTGAAATTCAAAATTTTGACGATCCTACAAACAATAGCCTTAAATTGCAATGTTTCAACATTAGGATTAGTTTTTCAAACCCGTTAAATTTTTAATCCATCCAAACTCCCTCAATAATATCATATTTTCTTCGGAATGAACTAATCTAATTTGGCCCATTTTTGGCATAAGATGTTTTTTATTGCCTTATGAACTTTTTCGAGATCTTTTAAAATGTGGCTTTCACGACGAGTTAATTTTGAACTCTCGCAGCCTTTTCCCGTGAATCTCTCATAATTTTTTATAATTCAAATCCTCATGGTAAACGGTTCTTACATACACACTTCTCCTTAAGTCTACTTACGCATAGATGACAATATTGAGATGAGAGCGCCTCACCAAATTCAAATATGTAAGAGAAGTCAAACATCCATATAAACTCGTGCATGTGTGCAATGTTGGCATATATACAAAGTCGAATCAAAATGCATATCAACTTCAAAACAAACTCATGTAAACAATGGTTAATATCATTCTAAGCATCAATAATAAAGACCAAATGTCCTAGCCACATGGATAATGAAACGATGGGGGTGGGGTCCAATCACACCGATATGCCACATCAAACATGTAAACTCAAAAACAAAAACCGAAAATCTTTTTGGCTTTTCAAACATATTTTGACTCAAATAAAAGTAAAATATTTTTGGGTTTTTCAAAGGTTTTCTCAAAAACAAAATCTTTTTTATTTTTCAAATAAGACTCAAACAAATTAAAACTATAATACACAATGATACACAAGTCATTATACTAGCAATGAATATAACATGAAGCAAACTAGTATATGACAAACAAGGCAACACTATCATCCTTTAGATTTAGCATGGGAAGAATCAAGTGCACCCAAACGAGAATCATGAAGTTTTATTACTAAAGCCACTAAATTCAATTTCCTAACCCAAGTAGGTGTAAAACGACACATGGGGGTTTGGGGGACAGGGGCAACTTTATTCCTAAACTTCCTAGGAGCTTCTCTAAGGTCGTAACAATAACGCCTAAGGTGACCTTTCCTACTATAAAAGGTGTAAGTGTAACTATGGTGGGAATTATTACCTATATGTGTAACTTTTCTAACCTTCCTAGTGTTTCTCATATGTGCGGGGGGAATGGGAACAACTCTTTCATCAAAACCTATACCTCCCCTATCTCCTTTAATTTGGACGGTGCCTAGGATCTTATCTAACTTCTCTGACCTAGCCTCCAAATCAAACTTAACTCTAGACGAGTCTCTCAATCTCTCCTCCAACTCATGAATCCTAGACTCGAGCAAACTCCAAGACTCCTCAAATGATAAAATCTCCTTTTTCAAAGACTCCATCATACCACGGAGATTATCTCTCTCACCCTCGACATACTCTAATTTATCCCTAAGAGTCTTCTCTCGTGCCCTAAGATCCTCAATTAAACTATCATTATTTTCTATGGCACTCTCATTCAACTTAGCATACAAATTTTCATTTGCCTTTTTCACTTTCACAGTTTCGACATACAATTCATTAAATGCAACTTGTAATTCTTTCACATCTATCTCCTCCTTGTCACTCTCTTCACCCTCACTAACATGGGATACACTCAAAACCTCCTCTAAAGTGTCATTCACATGAGAATCGTCATCGCTCACATGACATGCCATAAACCCAACAAAGTTACGATCAATGGGGGAACTCTCTCTCTCTCTTTCGGATCACTATCACTTAAGGTGGCACTATAAATAATGGGTTGCTTGCCCTCTTTATTAAGTCTAGTGGGACACTCCTTAACTTTGTGACCGTACCCCTCACACCCAAAACACTTATCTGACTCATCTCTCTTAGGCTTCTCAAACTTATCCTTAGCGGTGGGATCTACATTGTTCTTGAATTTTTAAAATTTCTTGGCATCTTTTGATTTCTTTTGAAACTTAATAAATTTTTTAAATTTCTTTGCCAACAAAGCAACATCCTCAAAATCAGAATCGGAATCCGAAACTTTAATTTTTTCCTTCCGAGTTTTCAAAGCAATACCCTTTTCTTTCTTAGGCACTTGCTTGGAGGTAATCATGTCGATTTCATAGGTTTGTAAGTCACCTACAATCTCTTCTAGTTTCGTCGACTCTAACTTACCCAAGGAGTTTAAAATAGTCACTTTCGCATCAAACCTACTAGGCAATGACCTAAGGATTTTCGTAATGACACGGTTATCAGGAATTTTTTCACCTAGGTTAAATGACGAGTTGACAATATTGTACAACCTAGCATAAAACTCATCAAAAGTCTCACTCTCTAACATCCTAATGGTCTCAAACTGTGTAGTGAGATTTTGAAGTTTTGACGCCCTAACCGTGCTAGTCCCCTCGTGAGTGAGTGCCAAAATATCCCAAGCCTCTTTTGATGTTTCACGAGTCATAATTCTATTATATTCTTCCGGTGTGACATGTGAAGAAATAATATGCAAACCCTTAGAATTATATTGTGAAAGTCTATGTTCAGTTTCGGTCCATGACTCGACAGGATTTAAAGTAGTGACCTCACCTATAACAGTGACAGGGGGTGTCCAACCTTTCTCAACAGCTATCCACACACGCTCATCAATAGATTTTAATGCACTTTTCACTCTCATCTTCCAATAAGTGTAATTAGTGCCATCAAAAATAGGAGTTCGAGAAAATTCATTATTTTGAAAACACACGGGATCACAAAATAAATAAATTATGTTTTCTAGCTCTGACACCAATTTGAAAAGGGGGTGGTCCCTATGTGTGTTTCAAATCAAACCAATTTTCACCAAAATTATCCAACTTTTAATTAGCACCAAACCAAGTTGTGAAAAACCAATTTTTAACCATTTTTATCTTGATTAATCATAAACATGCATCTAGTGATTAAAGCAAGTAAAGTAAAGTAAAGAGTACTCCAAACACCGGATGTACAAGGAAAAAATGCAAAATGGGAAAACAACCTTGGAGGGCCCAAGTCAGACAATCACTATGAACAAAGGTTTTACAAAGACAGATTAGCCTTACTCAATGGCTCGATCCCCACGGGTCTTGACGCTCCTTCTGATCTTCTATCATTCTTCAATAGTGCCCACGTAGAAATTTCGTCTTCCATGATCCCTGTCCACAGCACAAGCATCCACGTATGTCCCGGTGTTCACCGAATGGCTTTGATACGTCTACGATGTCGAATAAGAAGTCCTTCTCTTTTCTTCACCGCAAAACCCTGATGTTCAAGTATAGAACAAACCTTCTTGGTGGAGCAAGATCACATAAATAGTAATAATGATAACTCGGATCTTTGCAAACTCTAAGGATGTGTTTAAGCTTTGAAACCTTGGAAAAATATGAGCAAAACTCGTACTGGATCGTAAACTATTTTTCTAGAATGCACTACTTTTAATTCTGATGAAAACATGCTTCAAATATTAAAAAACCACCGCCTCAAAAACTAAGTCGTTCGAACGAGATTTCCACATCGTTCACACGACATGAGCATCTCGCTCGAACGAGCTTTTATGTCGTTTGAACGACGCCGCGCGTCAGTTTGAATTTTTGACTTTTTGTTTAAAACGTCTCTTCCAAAAGAGATTCAATTAAGTCAAACTCTATTTCGAGCTTATCAGAATAAAAATGTAGTGTAAACATGTAAAACACTTTTAAAAACATTTTAAAATATTTTTCTTTTTAAAATTACATCCTTATCTTTTATAAAAACAATTCTGAGCACCATTAATTATACACATTCATACCTGTGTGATCTCGGAATGCAATTAACTTGAAGGAGAATAAACTTGCATCAATTAAACTTCGGCATATTAATTCTTTGAAGCTTTTCCACAACGTCTTCAATTTCTTCAATACGTCATAGACCAAGTGGGATCGATAAAATAAAATCTCCCTATGACATATTACAAACACAGTTTTGTTCACGGAATTAAGTCAAAACAATACATGGACTCAATTGGAAATTTATGTCCTTACAAAGGAATTCTGAATCACAGTTTGGTTTAAAATCTCGACTACTGATCTTTATTTTTATTCATAGATCAAGAGGGAATCTTGTTATTAGCCAAAATCCTAAACACTTTCTATTTATTTGATATACACAGTTATTTCACAAATTGTGAAATATTCACGAAAGTGTAAATCCCCAATCAAGATCTTAACTAGATCTAAGTCTGGTTTTCTCATAAACTGTAAACAGAAATGGATTTATTGGTTCTTGTTTTGAAAACAACATGTAAGAGTAAAAACAACCAATAAATGAAGATTTCTTGAAAAAAGAAATCAAACTAAGCAAGTTCTACGTGATATGTATCACACAGTCTTATATCTTAACTTTCTATGAAAAGAAAAATGAAATCCAATCTTTGTGATTTAGTTGGACAGGAGATTAAATACTAGAGAGGATGAATCTTCATAAATACGAAGTCACTCAAATCATAAAGGGTTTTCTGAGGAAAAATGGCTGGAGTTTGATTTAGGATTTTTTTTCTATATATATATTTTATCTCTATCTCTATCTCTCTCTCTCTCTCTCTTATCTTTTTTCTCTCAATTCTCAAATGAGTCAAAGTCTCAAAACGTTTCCCACATGGTCTCTATTTATATTACTCACAGAAGCATCTGGAATGGTTAGTGAGAATCTATGGTTGAAATTGCTTCAATTGAAACACAATGCAAATCTTATTGCTGAGGATGGACCGTTGTTAAACGTGCTCTGATTTGTTCTCTCAACTAACACAAGGATTGTTACAAAGACATGCAAGGCGTTGATAAATAATTATCCAAGGGACAAAATTACATCTTAAGGTTGTGATCGGTAACAAACACAAATCCAATCGCTCACTGACCAACACGTGTTAGGTAGCAATCAGCCCTCAAACGCGTGTTTATAAGATTTAAAAAATCTCATTTTCCACCACAGAAGTCTCTGCCGCTTTTGAATCTTACCCAAGCAAGGTTTTAGGAAGAATAGGAAATTATAAATCAACCCACAAATTTTTAAAACCAACTTTTAAATGTTTAGAAATGTTTTATAAATTCCTAAAAATTATTTAACATATCCCAAAAATTATTGAAAAATCATGTTTATGGGAATTAACACACACACCGCTAAATTGATATGAATACAACATATAAATGTAATCCTAGGTGCAGTGTTGGTAGTATACCTTTAATACTATTAGAGGAGTTGATATGTAGAGTCTGAGGCTCTTTGGTAGACTATGATATGACTTAAATTTTGTCACCATTTCCAAACTAGAGAAGCTCCTATATAATGTAAACTGAAGTGAGTCAAAGATATAGGGTGCTTCAATATCCCCCTTTGGAAATATGAGACATAATCTCCTTTGAGTCATCAAGGACTCGTAGGGATACAAAATATAATAAAATCCTAGTCCTATATAAAATTCTATCTACCCCATATCCTAGAAAAAAAATTACATTACTCAACTAAATATAAACCAATACCCTAACAACATTCTGATAACACGAGGTACTGTTATCATGAAAATAAGATAACTAAGATCAAGAACTTTAGTTGAAGTAATCAAAATAATGTCCAAGTGGACTCAAAGCTTATCCCCCATGTTGTCTCAAATGGACAAAGGGTCTACACGCAGATAAGAGAGAGAAATATCAAAGCATAAACATCAACGATACATTACAATTCTGTCATAACCATCCTAATTAATTTACGTAAGGATTCAAACCTTATATTGTCCAAGGGTATGGTGAATAAATCAACTAATTGCAATTCAGTTGGCAGGTAATTAATCTCCAATTCCTTTTATTCGACTAACTCACGTATAAAATGATGTCGTATTTTAATATGTTTAGTACGAGAGTGTTGAACAAGATTTTTAGAAATATTAATCGCGCTTTGATTATCGCAATAGAGATGTAATTGTCTTTCAATAATACCATAATCTCTTAACATTTGTTTTAGCCAAAGCAATTGAGCACAGCAGCTACCTGCGGCTATATATTCAGACTTGGTTGTGGATAAGGAAGAGAAATTTTGTTTCTTACTATTCTACCCTACCAAATTATTACCTATGTAATAAAATGCTCCTGACGTACTTTTACTATCATCGGAGCACCCATCCCAATCAGCATCGGTGTAGCCAATTATCGTGCTAGATGTGTCATTTGTGTATTAAAGTCCTAAGTTGAGAGTTCCTTTAACATATTTCTTAATTCGTTTAATGCAAAGTAAATGACTCTCTTTAGGGTTATTTTAATAGCAGATACACACACAAATAGCATGCATAATGTCAGGACGGGAGGCAGTAAGGTATAGACGATTTCCTATCATATTACAGTATAAGGTTGAGTCAATGGATTTCCCATGTTCATCTTTTGATAGTTTAATCGACGTACTCATAGGAGTCCTAACATCTTTGGTAGTTTCTAGACCAAACTTTTTTATAATATCTAAAGCATATTTGGATTGCGATACAAATAAACCATCTGAATTTTGCTTGACTTGAAGGCCTAAGAAGAAATGTAACTCCCCCATAAGTTACATATGGAATTCTTTGTGCATAATGTCAGAAAATGTTTTAACATCCGTTGGGGAGGTAGATCCAAAAATGATATCTTCTACGTATACTTGAGCTATAGTAATATTTCTATCACATTGTATGACAAAAAGATTTTGGTCATTCCCTCCTTGCTTAAAACAGTTATTTAGAAGGAAGGTAGATAGGCATTCATACCAAGCTCTAGGAGCTTGTTTTAACCCTTAAAGAGATTTCTTAAGATGGTAGACGTGATTTGGATGATGAGGGTCAATTAACCCTTTAGGTTGTTCTACGTAGATCTCTTCAGTTAAGATACCATTAAGGAAAACAAATTTAACATCCATTTGATAAAGTTTGAAATGAAAATAACATGCTATTGCAAAGAGTAAGCGAATAGACTCGAGGCGAGTGACCGATGCAAAAGTCTCCTCGAAATATATTCCTTCAATCTGAGAGTATCCCTGGGTAACTAACCTAGCTTCATTATGAATAATCATCCCAAATTCATCTGTTTTATTTTTTAAAAGCCAACGTGTGCCAATAACTCTTTTACTTTTTGGTCAGGGTACAAGATACCATACATCATGAATGAAAAATTGAAGAAGTTCCTCCTGTATAGCACTGATCCACAATGGGTCATTCAGTTCATTAACAATCTTTAGTTCTATAAGAGAAACAAATCATGCTTAATGAGCAAGAGTACATAGTTGGGATCTTGTACGAACTGGCTCAATAGGGTTACCAACTACAATATCTAAAGGATTATCTTAAGAAACCCAGTTAGGAACTTCAGGGGTATCAGTTGGTAAAGATTCATCTATATCTGAAGAATCATAAGTTAAAGTGTTTTCGAATTCATCCACTATACTTGGTTCTTTGATCTTATTCTCTACATTAGTGTCACTTAAAACCACATTAATGGATTCCATTAATGTTTTGGTACGAAGATTGTAGACACGGTAGGCTCTACTATTTGGAGAATAACCTACGAAAATAGCTTTATCTCCTCTGGTTTCGAATTCAGATAGATGTTCTCTATCCTTTCATACATAGCAGGTATTACCAAAGGCTCTAAAGTATTTTAGGTTAGGTTTCATCCCATACCAAAGTTCATAGGATGTTTGTTTAGTGTTATTCCTTAGGTATACTCGATCGATTATAGGACAAGTTGTACGAATGGATTCTCCCCAGACATAATTAGGTAAGTTCTTCGCATGAATCATAACGCGTCCATTTCTTGAAGAGTGCAATTTTTACACTCAGAAATTCCATCATTAAGGTGTCTTAGGGGCACTAAATTCATGTTTGTAACCATTATAGTCACAGTATTCGATGACACCTAAATCTATGAATTCACATCCCCTATCGCTACGAATTATATCTACTTGGGACTCCTTTTCATTTGCAATACGAACTAGAATTTTCAAAAACTTACGAAATGTTTCTGATTTGTGTTTTAAAAAGGCAACCCAGGTAAATCGTGAGAAATCATCAACCATAACTAGAATATAACTATGGCCACAAAGATTAACAGTACGAGAAGGAACCATTAGGTCCATATGGATGAGTTCTAGAGGTTTAGTGGATAGAACTTCTTTAACTTTCTTGTGGGGAGCCTTAATAATCTTTCCTTCATGACAAGGACCTCATATGATGTTTGAAATTGGTTTGATTTTAGGAATACCTCTAACTATCTCTTGAAAACACAATTTTCCAAGGCTATCGTAATTAATGTGGCCCAACCTATTATGCCATATCTCATTGTCATCCATTCTGGCAATGTTACAAACCTATGTACTTGGATTGACTGTATAATAGTTATTTGGAGTACGGAGTCTAGTGATAATGCAATCACCATTTTTATTTAAAATTTTGCAATTGTTCTTTGAAAAGGTGACAGTATGGTTGGAGTCACAAAATTGGGATATACTTAGTAAACTTGCTTTAAGACCCTTTACCCAAAGAACATCATCAAGAATAGGTAATCCTTTTTCATGGAGTGTTCCTTTACCAATTATATGGGTTCATACACCATCTCCAAACAAGACTTTACCTCTAGAGAAGTTGTTTTTCTTTAAAAGTTTGGTATCATCTCTGGTCATATGTTTAGATCATCCAGAGTCTAAATACCATCCAGACGCTGTGTGTTCACATTTGAAAGCACTGATCACAATGTTGCATTTCATCTGGGGTAATAGGTCATCTTTTCTAACCCAAATTGATCTAGCTTTCGATTTGCGCTTATTCGCTCATATTTGATAAATCTTGCGAGCTTCAGCCTTTTCTCTAAAATATTTTTGCACAGGTTTCTGAGGATGATAAAAGGTTTGAGCATTTAGTTTGGAAAAGAACTCAGGATTCCTTCTTGTAGATGATATATTAGTGTTTGATATTCTCTTCCTATTACGATAGTTAGAATTCTTGTCCGGTTATCTAGGTTAGACATAATTGTTTTAGCTTCTCATAGACTAGTTGAAGTTATGGTAAATAGGTGAGTGATAGAATGGTTAATATAGACGTTTAGAAAAACATCCATCAATAGAATGTCCAAAGACATCACAGTATGAGCAATAAATATGGCTCGTAGAGGGTCTAGATTTAGAAACGTTGTTAGATAAAGGTTTGTTTAAAAATTGAACTCTAGCCTTATTCCTAGAAGGTACAAGTTGAAATGACGAATCACTTTTCTAATGGGAGGCCAGACATATTTAGCCTTATGTTCAGCATTACGCTAAGAGTTACTTGATTCACCAATATCTAACTTTTGTTGTTGCGAGTCAAAATCATTTTTCAAGGCTTGAAAATCTGGACAAGTTTTAACTGGTCTTTTGCCACGAGACAAAAACTTGATAGGTTCAAAAATTTAGTTTGCTTGGAATTATTGGGGCAAAAACCTATTCCATTCTGTCATCAGAATTGGTCTTACTTTCAGCAACACGGTCTTCAAAAGATTTTGAGTTATTTTCAAATTTAGCTAACTTTTTGAAGACTGTTGAAGTCTTTTTTTAGTTTGTTCCAATTCTAACAACATCCCTTTATATTTCTTTTTCATAATTTCATTAGATTCAGACAGTTCCTTGATTTTTTAAGCAAAAACCTTAGTCTTATTCTCACGAATTAGACATTGAGAAGTGTACTTTTCAGCATTTTGTTTGACCATATGGCTTAGGGTTTCTATCATATGTGTAAGGTCTTTGACAAATTTTTCAAGTTTAATGCTTTTCCTGAGAGTTTTTTAGTATAGTGTGTGAATGTCAAGGAGGTCCTCATTATCGGAGTCACTAAGTGTGCAGTCTGCAGTGTCCCCTAGCAATTCATTTTTAGGACTCTCACACCCATTTACATCAATAATAGATCGTTCCCTTTGACTCACACACACAGCGTTTGATGAATTATCAGCATTCTCAAGTAATAAGGCAGACAAATAGGTAGGGATAGCATCATCCAATATAGCATGCTCAGATTCCTTATCATCAGTGTATACGATTTTGGCAAAGAAAGACATACAGGGGTCAGAAGTATTGAATAACTCAGGTTCATCAGATTCTGACTCAATTGAGTCATCCCAAGTCTTGCACAAATTAGCCCAAGTGTTCCTATTTTTATTCAAATTGACTCTACAGTCATTGGCTATATGTCCTAACTTCCCACATCTGTAGCATTCGGTGTTCTTAAGGTCTCTAATGGGTTTGTTATGATACTCAGTCTGGTATTTGTTAAGTCTTTTCTCATGAGTCCTATTATTAGATTAGCTTGAATAGATAGGTTTGCCTTGTCTATTTGCAAATTTATTTGTAAATTTCACAATTTTCTTGAACTGTTTAGACATTGAGGCAATATAATTATCCAAACTCTCTAAATTAAAGTCCTCATTAGAATCTAAGTCAATTTCAGACAAATGACATTCAGGTTTAGTCAACTTAGAGGTAAAGACAAGATTAGAGGTAAACTGTTTCTTATGGGTCTGTATTAATTTCTTCTTAAACTCTAATTCCATTTCCACAGTTCTTAGCTTGCTACTGAGGAGTTTAGGGGTAAGATTTTGATCATCCATATCCTCAATTGCATAGAGCTTATTATCAATTTTTTGTGGAAGTGACCTTAAAATTTTAGAGACAATTTCCTTCCTATCATAAATTATACCATTAGCATGCAGCTTAGTCACTATGTCTGTCAACCTAATGTTGAACTCATCAAATGACCCAGTCTCAGTCATGACTAAAGTGTTGTACTGTTGAATTAACATTTGGGTTTTAGCGGCTTTAACACATCTGTCTCCTTCATGTGCAAACACTAAAGTGTCACATGCTTCCTTAGAGGTAGTACAGAATATCCTCTTGAATTCTTGTTCATTAATAGACATGAATATGGCCTTTTTTCCTTTATTATTATTAAGGGAGATCTGTTTTTCTTCTTTGGGGAATTCACTTAGCAGCTTTCGAATCCTCACAGTAGTTACTTCTGTAGCCGGTTTAGTAGGAAAAGTGTAACCATTTTCAATAGCATCCCAGACATCATCTCCCAATGTACCTTGGATGAATGCAACCATCCTCACTTTCCAGTAAGGGAAGTTGGTTCCATCAAAGAGTGGGGTCTGAATAGGTTACCTAATCTCTCAAATTTCTCGTCCATTATTTATTTTGAAAAATAATTTTAGAAACTCAGAATCTAAAAGGAATTTGTAAAGCCTTGCTCTGATACCAATTGAAAAACATACCACTTAAGACGTTTAATTCAAGATTAAACAGTTTAAATGGCTCTGAACAGTTTTTTGAAGAAACTCTTTAAACAAAACAAACAGCTAGCACAAGATGTGTATAAAAGATTATATGAACGAGTTATTTAAGGTATAGGTGTAGCAGTTTTGAAAAACAAAACTATATAGGTTCTAAATCAACACAGTCTCAAGAAGGGGATGAGAGTAAGAGTTACGCATGCAAGAACATAATATTTTAACGTGGTAAAACCCCACCCAATTGGGGAAACATCCACAGAGGTCTCTACACCTCAAAAGCAAAATCCAATAAAATAGAGTTAACAGATTACAAACTATTTAACAAACCAAACACACAAAAAGACCTAATCTAAATCCAGAATGTTTACCAACTCCTTTGGATTATTCTGTCTCCTCTGAAGGTTCTAATGTTGAGGTTGTTCTCCCAGCTTTGTAACCGCTTTTCCTTTTAGCTTTACGTCGACTCTAAAGTCAAGAATCTCTCTACCAACACTTCCTTAGTGTTGTAGTGTGACAAGTCTAAGTGGTGAAGTGCCTAATCACATGCATGCAACCCACACACACTATACAGACAATATGCCTTATCAAATTACAGATACCGTTCTAAGATGCAGTAAGGATTTCTGAATCACAGTTTGGTTAAAAATCTCAGACTACTGATCTTTATTTTTATCCACAGATCAAAAGGGAATCTTGCTATTAAAAAGAGCCAGGATCCTAAATAATTTCTTTTTATTTGATATACACAGTTATTTCACAAATTGTGAAATATTCACGAAAGTGTAAATCCCCAATCAAGATCTTAACCAGATCTAAGTCCAGTTTTTCTCATAAACTATAAACAGAAATGGATTTTTTGGTTCTGGTTTTGAAAACAACATGTAAGAGTACAAACAACCAACAAAGGAAGATTTCTTGAAAAAAGAAATCAAACTAAGCAAGTTCTATGTGATATGTATCACACAGTCTCATATCTCAACTTTCTATGAAAAGAAAAATGAAATCCAAACTTCGTGACTTGGTCGGACAAGAGATTAAAGACTAGAGAGGATGAATCTTCACAAATATGAACTCACTCAAACTCATAAAGGGTCTTTTGAGTAAAAATGGTCGGAGTTTGATTTAGGGTTTTCTTTCTCTCCTTCTTTATCTCTCTATCTATCTATCTATCTATCTATCTATCTATCTCTTCTCTTTTTTCTCTCAATTTAGTCTCAAAACATTCACCACTTGGTCTCTATTTATATTACTCATAAAAGGATCTGAAAGGGTTGGTGAGAATATACGATTGATATTGCTTCAATTGAAACACAATGCAAATCTTAGGGCTGAGGATGGACCGTTGTTATACGTGCTCTGATTGGTTCTCTCAACTAACACAAGGATTGTTACAAATACATGCAAGCCGTTGATAACTAATTATCCAAGGGACAAGATTACATCTTAAGGTTGTGAGAGGTAACAAACACAAATCCAATTGCTCACTGACTAACACATGTAAGGCTAGGTGTGTTCACGGGTTGGTTCGGGTCGATTTTGGACCCTAATTCAAACAGAACCGATCGGTTCGATTTTAGAAAAGGTCAGACCAAAACCGAACCGATTATGAAAAAACCCGTCGGTTTCAGTTCACATCTGTTTCGGTTCGGGTCGGTTTCGGGTCGGTTTTTGGCGGTTTCATGTTTGGGCCGGTTTTTTTAAGGGCAGTTTTCGATTTGGGTCGGTTTTTGAAGGTGGTTAATGGTTTTTGGATATAAAAATATAAGCTATTTAGGTTTTTTTTAATATATATATTGGTTTCGGGTCGGGTCGGTTTGAATCGATTTTTCCCACGTATAAACCGATAACCGAACCGACATGGTCAGTTTTTTATATCCGTAAACTGTAGGTCGAACCGGGCAAAAAAAACCACCGGTTTCGATTTGGTTCAGGCCGATTCAGTTCGGTTTTCGGGTCGGGCGGTTTTTCTGCACACCCCTATGTAAGGCAGCGAGCAGCCCTCAAACGCGTGTTTATAAGATTTAAAAAAAATCTCATTTTCCACCATAGAAGTCTCTGCTGCTTTCGGATCCTACCCAAGCAAGGTTTTAGGAAGAATAGGAAATTATAAATCAACCCACAACATTTTTAAAACCAACATTTAAATGTTTAGAAAAAATTTATAAATTCCTAAAAATTATTGAACATATAAAAAATTATTGAAAAATCATGTTTATGGGAATTAACACACACACACCCCTAAATTGATATGAATGCAACATGTAAATGTAATCCTAGGTGCAGTGTTGGTTATATACCTTTGAGACTATTAGAGGAGTTGATATGTACAGTCGGAGGCTCTTTGGTAGACTAGGATATGACTCAAATTTTTTCACTATTTCCAAACTAGACAAACTCCTATATAATGTAGACTCAAATGAGTTAAAGATATAGAGTGCTTCAACCGAGGCAAGATCTTCTTACTGTGGACAGTGCTAGACTGCATCATTTTTAATTAAAGATTTAAATAGCTTCCTCATTATACTTAGCGAATATCTAAGTAGTCTATAAGTCGTCTAGTGTTTGCCAATTATTTAATATAGTTGAATTAAAGGTTTTCCCGAAAGGGATTTTCCTCTATTTCTTCTTCCTGTTATTTGGTTTGAATTTTGGCTTCTATTAACATTGTATGTTCACCTTAAATTAAATCAAGATAAAATTTTGTAAAATGTGAATTTGTGTGTTTGGCCTAATATAAAAAGTAATTTTGTAAATCCCTAGCCCCTGTTTTCCTAAATTAGTATCAGAGCATGTTGCACTAAATTATCATGTTATCCTAATTTTTTACGGATTCTTTTAGGATACCATTTTTTTCAAATTGGTATCAAAGTCGGTTACACTAATTTATTGTGTGATCTTTAAATTTTAGGGATATATGGATAGTTTGTATAATAGGCTACCTACTTTTTATGGGTCAAATTAGGTATATTGGAAAACTCGAATGAGGTCGGCACTGAAGTCGATTGACGAGAGAGTCTGGCTTGTTTGTGAAAGAGGGTGGACACCCTCCATTGTGACTAACGATAATCTCAAAGTCTTAAACTTAACACTTCCTCAACAGAGGATGATTTTAAACAGAGAAATTTTAACTCCAGCGGCTAAGTGAAATTTTTGGAGCCATCAACCTTGATGAGTTTTGCCACATTATGGCGTGCACCACGTCTAAGGAAGCGCGGGATACTCTACAACTCACTCATGAGAGTGCCAATGCTTTGAAATCTTTTAATCTACAAAATCTCACGATATAATTTGAAATAATCACTATGCTAGAATCGAATACTTTTGATGAATTTTATGCTAGATTATCTGATATATAGTCAATTGTAGTTTTAATTTAGGTGAGAGAATTCCTGAGACGAGAGTTGTGAAAAATATTTTGAGATCTCTGTCAACCCAGTTTATCCCTAAAGTCACAGTCCTTAACTCTTTGGGAATTTTAGATGTGCATAGGTTAGAAGAACTAGTAAGAAACCTTCAAACTTATGAAATAGATATATTGCCTAAAACTTTAAAAAAGGAAACAGAGATTGCTTTGAAAGCTCAGCCTATAAAGAAAAAGGAAAAGGTTTTTGATTCTGACTATGAGTTTGATTTTGAGTTATATGATCTGGCCTTGTTTGTGAAAAATGTTTAAAAATTATCAAATTATACAAAGAAAATTCTTCAAAAAAAATAAAAGTTTTGAGAAAAATAAAAATGTCAATGAGGGAAAGAACGTTTCTGAGAATGATTAAGTGAAATGTTTTTAATGTGAGGGTAAAGGACACAAAGGCGATGAGTATCCCACTAAAGAGACGGAGAAATGGCAGAGCTGCATATAATGCCACTCTTAGGGATAGTGAGGTCGAGTTGGTGAATTTCGAGGATGAATCACCACATGAACCGCTTCTTAAGTTGATGGCGAGTCACGTTAGTACTTCTAGTACGCCCCATGTTGTTGAGGACATCTTTAAACATGATATCCTCGATACTTTGTCGAATCATTCTAGAGATAGTGAGAGTGATGAACAGTATTAGAGTGAGGGAGAACGTGGACTTCAACGCGCCTACGGAGAACTTTACAAAGAGTCTTTGAGAACCAAAAATAAAAATAGAATTTTGACTCTTAGGGTGTTTGATTTAGAGAAGGAGGTGAAAGTTTTGAGAGAGTGTGGGGTATCGATGAGTCAACTCAAGAACTTAGAAGTTTCCTTGTGTGATCAATTGATTGTGATTGGTAAGGAAAAGATAGATTTGTCCAACATTGTGGCTAGTCTTATGAGAGATCTTCAAGATTCATTAAAAATTCATGAGAGAATTAAAGTCCGTGTATCTTAACTCGATAAAGATCTTGAGCGTGCCCGGGAGGCCAAGGTCACTGTAGAGTACCTATCAAAAAAGGTTGTAAAGATGTTCCTCAGTCCTATGGTAGGTTTTAATGAGAGGAAAGGAATAGGATATGACGGTTCATTCACTTCCAATATTGCACCCGAGTAGATTATCAAGTTTGTAATGGATCCTTATGGGTCTCGACCTAACCCACCAAGGAGATCACGTCCTAGACGGTTTGATCAAAGTAGACTCAAGCTTTTTTATGTTTATTTCCATTGAAAACAAAGAGCTTGCCTTTGGAAATTTTATTTTAATCTAGGGAGTGTTTCTCACAAGCGTGTTCCCGGATATGCTCCCACACGAGTTCACAAATGTATTCCCGTACGCACTCCCGCACGTGGTCCTACTCATGCTCCCACACACGATCGTAGATATTTTGAGAGTTTTCAAGCACAAGTAGATTTTTTGGTCAAAACTTTGCAAAGTTTGATGGAGGAATTTTAAAGGATACCCATTCCTATTGAGAAAACCTCCTAAACCAATGATTGAGTTTTGACATTTTTTCTAGTATAAGGTGATTATCATGTTGCTATCTTTTGTGCCTATTTCTTGATTGTATTTCTATGTATTCTTATAGTTATACATGTTTATGCTTTTTGATATATTTTTGAAAAATCCAAAAATATTCTCGATTTTTAAGAAACAGTTTGAAAAACTTCGAAAAAAAATTTATTTTTGATAAAATTTTTGAAAAAGACAAAAAGAGTTTTTTATTTTCATTTTTCACCATATATAGATATGCATTTAAGATGTTCGAACCACCCCTACATTCCATCCATTCATGTGACTTTTTCATGGTGTTTGAGACATGGCTTCGTTTCTTTAGTGTGCTTAATAATGCATGGCTAGCATTTCATTGTTCATTGATGATTTCTTTCTTAATGTTATACTCTTTATCACCTTTATTGCACAGGTGCACGGACTTTTTGAACATTTTATTTGCTTATCATGTGTCGAATATGGTGTTCTCATCTCAATAGTGTCTAATAGCGAAAAAATGTACTAGAGATTAGTTGTGCTTGTAAGAACCATTGCCCGAATTTTGTTTCCCAAAAAATTTATTATATATTAAACAATGGAAAGGAGATATGAAAGATCAAATATCTATTTACGTTAAAAGTCAAAATTTGTCAAAAAGAGCCTAAAATATTAACGACACACAAAAACAGAAGTGCGAAGGCCATTTTATTTCATTGATACATTGCTACATATGAGCATTATGATATCTTCAAAAATTTGAGAGTGGATTCTTAAATATGTGAGATTTTAAGGGTGTTATAAAGTAGAAAATCAATGTGTTTGCACAACAGACTCTCTTGAAAAGCATTAAATAGTTTGGCATTATTTATTTGACAATTATTCAAATTCATAGCATGTTGCATAAGTCGAGTCAATTTCATCTTGTTTAATACTCTTACACCTAAGGTTCAAACTGAGTTCTTTATTTAAAAGCATCTCATTGAGTCCGTGCACCTATGTTACATGCCTATGTTGATTTGTTTATAGAAAATGTTCACACTATTACATTCCACTTTCATGATTCGGATATTTTAGTATTATTCCATGGTATAATGTATTTGTATCTATATGTACTTTTTAATTCCTATACTTTTTATTCCTATAAAAAAATTAATTTTTTTTAAAATATTTGGTATTATTCTTCAAAATTCCATCGTATGTTCTTTAATGATTATCTTTATGATGATTGTTTTTTTTTAATCTGCGTGATGCTAACATTTCAGGATTATTTTCTAACTCTTTGTCTATGACGGACAAAAAAGGGGAGAGAATAAATTGAGGGGAAGTTTTATTTTTTTTGTTTAAACTCGAACGCGTAATGATATTTCTTTTGTCTTTTGTGTGTAGGTCATTCATCCTTGATGATGATTTCATGGACCACACAATATGAATACTTTCAGTTGAAGACTTATACATTTATGCGTTTTCATTTCATGATTAGGGAGGGCATTAGTTGTATTTTGTGTTTTGTACCGGAATAGCCAAAGGGGGATATTTGTAAGAGTAAAATTTATAATTGCTCATTTTTTTTCATTTGGCATATCCCGTTACCACCCATTACACCTTCATGAGCTTCTCAAGACTTTCAAGAGAAGAAACTTTGGTGACATTTGCAAGATTGAAGATCGTGCATTATAAATTTATCCGAGAAGATTTATGAGGTGGTTAGGTAAAGACCTTAAATTTCTAGGGGTTGATTTTTAAAGAGTTTGAATTTAAAAGTTTTCAAAATATTTTAAAATAATTTTTATAAGAATTTTTGAAATCTTACTAACTCCTTAGAACGAGATTGATATGTCGTTTGAACGAATTGAATGGGGTCGTTAGAATGAGGTTCCCACATTCTAATGAGATATAAAACGATTCCTTTTGAATTCTCTATGGAATGTCATTCGAAGTTTCGTTGGAAGTCGTTCGAACGAGATTGGGTACATCGTTCGAACGAGGTGGCAGTTCGTTCGAACAAGTACGCGTGTTTTTATTCTTTAAAACAAATATTTTCTAATATTTAATCCGTCTCTCTTTGCAATAACTTTTCTTATAAATAGATATGTGGGATTATACTTTTCTTCAAGCCATTTTAGAGTTCTTTTTGTGATCAAACTCTTTTTTTTTCCATCCAAACCCCTTGGATATTTGAAGATCACTTTTTTAAATCAAGAATAACACAATCGAAGTTCTAAAACCCTTATAGAGATTTTCTCTACTACTGAAGAAGAAGAAAATCGAGTATTCCAAAGGTTGATCGGTGGATACCGAGGCAAGATTTACTTGTTATGGGCAGTGCTAGACTGCATCATTTTTTATTGAATATTTGAAGACCCTTCTACGATATACTTACTAGATATCTAAGTAATTTATAAGTCTCTAGTGTCTATCAATTCTTTAATAGTGGTGAGTTAAAGGTTTTACCCGAAAGGGATTTTTCCTTTACTTCTTCTTCTTGCTATTTCGTTTGAATTTTGGCTTCTACATTTCATGTTCACTTTAAATTAAATCAAGATAAATTTGGTAAAAAGTGAATTTGTGTGTTTGGCCTAATATACAAGTAATTCCATTTATCGGTAGCCCCTGCTTTCTCATTAACCAAAAGTAACAATATATAAGTGATTAAAGATAACAATAAGTTAACAAACGTCAAAATATATATCACCAAATGTTAATATCTACTCCCATTTACTAAACACTCTGTAACATGTTATAGAATAAAATCTCTTCCCCTAGTATAACTTAAGAGCACAAATAGATTATCCCTCTATTCTATATTTATTTTCATTTTGTCTCAAATTGATTATCACCCTTAATAAAATCATCTCTCCCGTTAGAAAACTTCTCCCCTTTTCAGAAGGATGACAAGATTAAGGAAATTAATTAACAAAGACACAATAAAAGAAGTTATATGAAACAACTAGAGAAAATAAGCTAGAGTATAAAACATATTATGTGTGAAAATAAGCATAAGAAGATTATTATAATACTAGATGTGAATCACATGGTATAGTATACTTAAGGCAAAAATAATCAATAATGATATAACAAGCCAAATATATCAAAGCAACATCAAGATTTTAGCATTAATACTTAAAACGTACTTAAGACAAAAAAAACAAGCACAATGAGAAAAGAGCTTAGGATTATAAAAGATACCAATTGATATATAAACGGATTGTTTAGAGAATTAATTTCAAATAATAATATTAGGGTTTGAAATATGACGAAGTTCATAAATGTTGTAGAACATAAGCCTACGTACCAAATGATAAATTACGACGAAGCAAGTATCTATGAAATGTGTGTAAGAACCTGTGATCAGGTCAAAGGTCATAAAGTATCCAAATGTGAACATTAATACTACAATCAATAATGACTACCCAGGATACAGTATACATCAAAATAGATATAATGAAATATCATCCTTGCATAGTAATAATATCATCAACAATAAAGATTATTAAGGCAATATCGGAATAACTTTTACGAACTTATAACAAAAGTACATAAGTAATCATAAACTACAAGTACAATATCTTTAATGTAAAATCAATGATATTAACATATATATCATTTAAAAATCAAATATCAAAGTAAAAGGTCACACCATATACTCTAAATATATGAAGAAAAAACATCAATCCTAACGTCAATTAAGACTAAAAATATAGCAATGATATAGCAAAAAAATATCACTCATTAAGATATGATATACCCAATCATGCAAAACATTCCCTTCAAAAATATGAAAATGTAACTATATTATACACCAAGTTGAACAAAGAGAATGAAATCGTATTAATGATTGAGTCACTAAGTAAATGTGAAAGATATACTACATGGAGAAAATCAGAATAAGATTCTAATCAAATTATGCAAATTAGATTAGTAGAAATGTATCTCTTTAAAAAGTTTTACATGAAAGCACAAGCACATTAATGAAATAAGAGAAAAATTCCAAAACCCATTTTTGGATAAGGAAATAATATAAACATAATTATCCTACTTACCAAAAGTTTGAGTTTATGACAATATTCAAAATCGAGAAAATATTATCTAAAAGGCTAATAACATTATGATATTTATCAACCAAGAATACGATATCATATTCAGTTTGTGAAAAATAACTAAAAAACAAAGAACACCATTGAGAGAAAGTGTCAAGCTAAACTTCAATTTATATAATGAATCATAAAATAAAGAACGTCATTATTTGACTCAGAGAAATTTCCAACACTCTTATAGGATCATTTTCAACTACCATTTTTTGTCCCTTAATTAGGTAAGTTTGGTTAAAACCTTCGATCTCATATCCTGGGTGTGATCATTTTAGATAGATAGAAATCTTTGAGACATCGACTTTGTATAAATTATTTTGCAAGTGATAGATTTCACTCAATAACAAAGACATGATATTATTTCAAATTTTTAAAGGTAGCATCAAACATTCCAATGGTGTATCCCTGACCACTTCTTCACTCATTAACTTTGCATAGAGGTTTTTCACCTTTCCACAATAATGAAATGAAAAAATCCTCACATACACATTTTTAGGACACTCTTTCACAAGATCAAAGCTTTGAAAGCTTTGTAAAAGACCATAAATTGTTGTCATCCCTTATAAAGTGGCATCTAATCAATGTGTTGTCAAGATATTAGCTTGACTTCCGTAGTACAATTTCTCTCAAAGTTCAAAACATTTAAACGACAAAATAGAATAAATATCATGAAGAAGACATTCCCAACCAAAAGGAAAAATGATCAAAAATAGTCATCTTGATATACGAAAGTATGTCATGGAGTATATCATATAAAAGTCATAAACATGATTGTATCACAAATATCTTTTTGGTATTTGCAACAAAAAAGAGTTTTTCATAGAATTGGAAAATATACATATAGCACAAAATCCTACACATATTCCTACAATCTCAATTAATCATGAAAATAAGCAATGAAGTCGTAGGACAATAATTCTACAAAAATCACAATGGTTAAGACTATACGAGCATACAACGCATAAATACAAAATAGAAAAACCATGGATAATAAGAATATACAAATAATATCAATCCATGGTACACACAAAAACACTCTGATATTCAAGGGATATATAACATACATGGATCATAAAAATATCAACTAGATGCGACAATACTAATAGGATATTGTTGGAAAGACCAAACAAATAGACAATTCTTATAAACAAAATCTTTTCAAATCATTCAAGATATAAAGAAAGAATATATCAATAAGATATAAAATAAATAAAGATAATATAAAACTCATATGAGAATCAAAAGCACATAACTAGCACAAAGTATATAAAATATGAAATACTACCAAATGATATTGCTAAAACAAACCAACTATATTGTTTAAAGGTGGAGGGGAATGATTTTATATTCTTCTTTCTTTTAATTTTAGTTTGATCTAAAATGTCATTCCTTACTCTTATGTTACTCACACGAGGAGATTTGGGTTAAGGTGGGATATGAGACACATTTTTATATATTTTTTTCTTTTTATATGATCCTTTTTCTCAAAAATCTTTGATTCTTCTTAACCCACATTTTTTTTAATGAGTTTAGGTGAAAAATTAATTGAATAAAAAAATTGAGTAGTATTGTTCCTCACAATATTGTTACCATTCTTACCATAATGCAAAGGCAAGGTTGGTTTAAGTAAATCACATTTAAAAGTTTGAAATATTTACTCATTTGTGTACAATAATTCTTCATATTTTCTCATTGGGGTACACGAGTTTTCGTATCTACTCATTAGGAGTCATTTTCACTGTTTGCAACAGTTTATAAGATTTTTAGTGGAAAAAATCATCGTTAAAAGTGAAAATGACCCCCAATGAGTAAATATGAAAATTAGAGTACCCCAATGAGAAAATATGGCTATTTAGATTTTGGGTTAAGGAACAACTTTTTTTTAAATGTTCAATTTTATTCAACTTATAACAAAAATCTCTAAGGTGCCCTTTCTTATTGAAATAAGAACAAACAAAGTCCTTTTTATGTCGCTTATGATTAAACACATGGTTTTTGTTATCAAACTTGGGATGCACGAGTTATTTTCTTTGCAAAACTATTTTAATCACTTTTCTCTTTTTCTTGAAATTTGAAAGGAATTTTTCCACTAATTCTTGTCTCATTTTGAGAATAATCTTTCAAAACTTTTTGAAGTCAAAACACCAAACTTATTAAAACCTAACCCTCTTTCATCAGTTGCACTTGGGTTGGTATCAAAATCATATCTACAAGTTTTTACTATCTCGCCTCTAAATTAACATTTTTGGCTGAGATAAAATTGTTTTGAAGACTTTTAACTTTTTTCCATAATGATTTTGGACTCTTCACACAAGTGAATACCCACTTTTAATTTTTCAAGAGATAAAAAAAACTATTCAAAATTGATAAAATTTTCATTCTCTTATTTTGAAACTATGCTCTTATATGTTAATTCATTGACAAAGTCTAATGGATCCGTAAAAAAGACATCAACAAATTTAAGCTTTTAAAGAAGATAGATTCTTGAGCTACCATATAACATAAAAAATTATTTTCGTATTTCAAAAGTTCAAGCTCATTTAAAAACATATATTTTTAGTTTTCAAAATTTTTGATGTTTTTCAAAAGAGTTTCACTTTCGACTTTCAAATTTTTTATGATTCAAATCAACTTTTGAAAACTCTTTTTTTAACCACTTAATACCCTAATACATGTGAGCACAATCAACTTGAAGTTGATTAACAAAAGATGTCTTAAGTTTTAAATCATTATTCTCTTTTCTGAACTCTTTCATTTGGTAGGACAACAAAAGAAAATCTTTATTAAGTCTCTATGACTCTTCATAAAATTCTTTATATATAGATTTGAGAATTAGAGTATCTTTTTTTGTCAAGTTAGTACTCACTAGATTCTCATCATTTGAGGGGTAAGAACGATAAATAAAATCGCATAGAGTAACAGGTCTAGTAGAATCATGACCAATATTATCAATAGGAGTATTTTCAGATATACTAGTTATATTTTTGAAAGAACGACTACTAGCAAATCATGATTGTTCCTCATATATAAATATTCAAACATTTCTAAACCAAATCCATTTCTACACTCACAACAAGATCTTCATATAGGTGGTTAAAATTATAAAATTGAGGTCTAGCTCTGATACCAATTGTTAAATCATGTGCGCATAGCATAAGGGACAATGAAAAAGCTGTAGAAAACGATGGCTACAAGAAACTACCCAAATTAAAAATATTACCAAAGTTGATGTAATATTTTTTAATCCAAATTCGGAAAAAGACTAATCCTAGAATCTAAGTGACAAAACATGATTTACAAAATGATTATTTTGTTAACATATGTTCATTAATCATATAATGAAATCAAAATACAAAAAAGTAAATCATACACTTGAAACGAAGATTAATACGAGGAAACCTTTCGAAAGAAAACCTAAGGTCACAACAACATCTTCCACTTAGGTAAAGATTTACATAAAGGGAAAAATATCTTTAAAACTTCAACATATCTCTAGAATCAATAACGCACAGCCTCAACAATCCTTTTTCTAACTTTTAGTATGAAGAACAAGCACGGGTCGCTCTTCGACTACTCACCAAGTCCCAGGTGTCAACCTTGTTGATAATGTTGCGTTTGAACCAACCTCAAATCTTCTTTTAAATTTCGAAAAAAAAAATTTGTTTCAATGGAATAAGTGAGAATCCAGCAATGTATTTCTAACTTCCTAGGATGTGAGATTCCTAAAGTTTCATTATAGTGTTTAAAGTGTTTGGCTATTACAAAAAAATTCACAAGTATTTTTTAAATATCAAGTTTTTAAAGTCTCTCGAGAATAAAGTTGAAAATTGTGTTCAATTCTTGAGAAGAAGAAATCAAACTTCAAATAACATTAAACTCAAATTAAAATAAGGATATCTCAAAATTACATAAAGAAGGTCTTCTCCTCTTAAGAAATCCGATTTCTTTTTTCTAGATCATATTAATTTGCGAAACTCAAAAACCTGCGAACCCTTAGCTTTATTTGTGGATAAAAGAAACACTAATATAGCCTTTCAAACTTGTGGACACAATTCCTCAAAGATTTAAGTAATTCTTTACCACATAAAATAATCTTGCTTGCTACTCTACCCAAAGATATGGTAGAAAAAATAAATCTCGCCAAAAGATCTGAAAAGTTGCTCCAACATAATTTTTGCAATCCTTTGCTAACGCGAAAAATAGCTTCGCCGACGTGATGCTTTTGCGACACAAGATTGCGCATGAGTTCATAAAAAATTTCACGTGAAAAACTATTAGGACTCAACCAACGAAGAGGGACCTTCGGTGATGAGAGAACCAGCTTCGTTATAGCAAATTTAGTGGCAATTAAGACCAGAGTTTCCTCAATTTTAGACAATTTCACAAAATTCAAGATTTTCTTGTCCAACTTATGAACTATTTAAATTATAAATACAAAATATACATATTAAACATAAGTTTTATATAATAAGAATATATTTCATCATGCATTTGACCACCTCAAAAACCACAAGGTCGAATTAAAATATTTTTCAACTTTAAGAAAACATTTAACCGATGGGAAAAATATAAGTCCTCTAAGTCACTTTTACATTCACCCTAGAAGCTCTCAAATTTGTCTTACTATAGGAAACTACCGTGATAAATCTTCGGTGAAGCTCAGTCTTGAAATCATTAATGTGAAGATTTTTGGAGACCTATTGGACTAACACTCAAATTGGGTTTTAAAAACTATAATAAGACAATTAAATAACCGAAGGATGGATGAGTATACATATACTCTTACAAAATGTAATGTCAAAAAATCACCCATTTAAATTCTCAATTATTAAAACTTATTGGTTGTGGAGAGAGTGTAAAGACAAAAAATTTATGCTAATGTAAGGACCCCATCTACACTATAGGGTGTGGAACTCTACATTTATGATTATTAAATTTTGGTCATTTATCATAATAGGATATGTTGAAATGTCTATGGATGAGGAAGTTACAATGCTGAGATTCTGTTTGGTTTGGGGAAAATGGCAACACTGGATTATGAAACGTTCATGTACCTTGGGGGCCGCGGGCCCTAGTGTAATGACTAAGGTCTTACAGTCGTATGGAGTTACAAAGTGGATCAATCATATTGGTATTTGGAGAAAAATAATTGGTAATTATATGGTATTATAGGTTGAGGATGTTTTAAGAAATGTGTACAATTTTAAATAAGTCCTTGAGAAACCTTGATATTATAAATGAGAAGAGTATGTCGCACTTTTTTATGTTATAATCAGCAATTGTGAGCCCGTAGAAAAATGGGAGAGTTAGAGTTTTGGGTGACCTGAGTCTTGTTGTTTAGTTGTATATGAGATAAAGTTCGTGGATTGGGTGTTCCATCGTGCATGAGATATAAGTTGTGGACTTTTTTATTGCCTGAGTGGCTAAAGGATGAGGTGTTATTCACATTAGTATGATCCATTAAATTATTGGATCCTTCCCAAAAACTTTTTCTTCCTCAAATCTAAATCCATGAAGTCCATGAATGTTTACTTATAAAGACTTACATCATAGTTAACCAAATATGTCAAACTCGGAGAATAAGACATAATCCTTTTTTATCCATTGTTATATGCATTGATAATCTATGACCTTTATAAATTATTTCTTTTAACTATGATTTATTCATGTCGCTTCATATTGTATTTATTTAATTTTCATATACAGTTTATTATGATCTTTAACCATGGGGCTAGGGTTTTGGATTTTGATTTTAAAATGATTTTTTAAGTGTTCGGGATAAAAACTATATTACAAAACAATCATTTCAACCTTAGAGACTGAAAATGTATATAAGTGTTTTTTAGCTTATTCCTTGTCAAAATATAATATTTTTCGAATGTTTAAGAGTTTTTATTTTACACCGGGAACATATCTTTGGCGATCCTTATACATTTAGATGTTTGATTCTTTTATATGCCTCAATTTACGTCTGAGCCAGCTTGCATTGCATCGCATCATAGACTCAGAGACTCTGGTGGATTTTTGGAATTTTTTTCGAATATAGTATATAACCCGTGATGCACTTTAGGATGTCTTCTCTATACCTACATATCTTTTCCAGATTTCTTACAATTGTTCTTATCCTTAAAAAGGCATATTTTGATAACGCGTTCAAACGATGCCTTTCGATTGAATGTGTTTTGAAATATTTAGTATTCTGCCCAAAATCATGTGCACAGGGGTAAATTGCCACTGGGTGCATGGATATGACCTGTAGCTTCCATTTTGGTCATTGTTTATGGACGTACGCATGGCCAAAAGAGCCTTCGTGCTCGCGAACTTCGCAGAAGTGTGAAACTTGATTTTTATCACTATAAAAAGCATTTTGGTTCAATTTATGAATTAAAATTCTTACTTCCCATTGAGAAATTTATATATCTAAGAGCTTCTCTTTGTCTCTCTAAAAACCCTAGATGAGATTTGATTTTGCCTCCCTTTAGCTGAAATATATTGTGAGAGATTTTTTAGTGATTTATCAAAATAACCTTAGAAAACCTATCCTTCATCATTTTCCATTGAAGATTTTCAATTGAGAGGTCAACAAGAGGAAGATCTAAATAATTGGAGTGGATTTCTCCAAAGTGAATATGAGGAATCTAATAGAAGTGGATTTTTCTCTCAATAAAGAAGTTTTAGAGGAGCTTTGGTTGAGAGTTTAGAGTAGTGGTGGAATACGAGAGCTTGTAAATGGGAACTCAAGCTAGGTAAATGACCGATCTACTGTAAAATTCTTCATTTTTAGTGTATTAGTTATAGCTTCCGGAGGTTTTTTTTCCTATGTGGGGTTTTTCCTCATAAATTTTAGTGTTTTGCTTATTATCACATTTACTTTTATTCACAACACACAACCTCACATAATCTCATATCCACAATTGATTTAGGTTGCTAGATGTTTATTTTTCACATAATTGCGATTGAATTGAGCCAATTTATTTAGATCTCGTTGAATCATAAATTAACTTGAATTTGGATATTATGGGATCTAGGTTTTAGATTTCTCGTATTGCTTAGTTGCAATTGAACTCAAAGGTTTTTTAATTGAATTTGAATTGATCTCATTAAGCTTTTCTCTAACTAAAATTGAATATAATCATTTCAGAATAAGTGTTTGAAAATTTACCTAAGTGACTCTGAGTTTGCATTACAAGGTTTTTAACCAAGCAAATTTTACCATTAATTTCGAGTTTATCCTATTTATCCCCCCAGGACATTAGCACACCGAATGTTTTCGTTTTCAGATACTAGAATTTCTAAACTTGTTGTATTGTTCGCAGACTCTAAGGCAGTCTCATCTTGTACCTTACTTTTATTTCTTAACTTCTTATACTCTCAATGGCATAGTTGAGGCATAAGGTGCCTCTTTAAGTTACAGTATTTGTGTGCTTGCCTCTAACCTTCTACTTTTTGGTTATAGTTAGGGAATAGAGTTGATAGGTTAGTCTTGATCGCCTTTTGTTTTGTGCTTGAGGCTAGTAAGAGGGATTCAGTTTGGGCTTTTCCCCCTATTCTAGAGCTCATCGATGTTTAGAGAGCTAACAAGAAGATCGTTGAGGCTAACCTTTAGCGTATATGAGGGATGGATATCATGGACTCTTTAAGCTTGACTAAGTTAAATATCTCAAAATACTATCACGAATATCGGATGTCCACACATAGGATCCTACGGGTACTAAAAAGACCGCGAAGGAATATGTATGTTGTAGACTTGGGTCACAAGCCCTTGTGAATAAGGTAGGTTTTTACATAAATGGACAGTTTGGTCTATGTTTGTCCTTCGATACGAGATTAGGGTGGATTATGTTAATTTTTAGGTTGGGGTTTGATATTACATATATATCATTTATGTTGATAACACTTTATTCAAATTCATCAATTATTGAGATGTTCAGTTGTTGTTGAGATATATATTTACTATTTATTATTTAGTTTATCGTATGTTATGGGCATATGTCCTTGTAGTCCTTGTTGATTTTATCAGGTTTTGGAGTTAATACACCCAATAGTGAGCCATTTGAGTGATCATTTATCTTTATTTCTTTAACTTCCTCATAGTAATGAGCAGGTCGAGGTGGAAGGTCATAAGAGAAGTCCTTAGTTTATTTCTTCATTAAGTCAGTTTAGTTAAGGTTATTTGATTTCTTTGCCATATCATTTTAAGTTGTGGAGATATAATATATAGTGCATGTATATATGATGAGAGGATGTAGATATATTTATTTTAATTAATTAAACTAACGATATTTAGTTCAGTTTTTGTGGGGTTTTGTCATCTATTCAGTGAATTTTTAGAGTGTAGGTATTAATCATGGAATCTTTAAGATGATTAAATTATAAATCATATGATGAGTGGATTATATATCGAATTGAAAATGAAGTGCAAATTTTATGGTGATGGGTTTTAAATTGAATATGTGTTGAGGTCTTAAATAGGTCGCTTCCCTAGCCTTTGGCTTACATGTTGTGACCTTTAATGTGTGGATTGAGGAGAATGTCACGTTGTGACCAAATCAGAAAGGTCTTGGGGTATTAGAGACTTTGGTATCGAAGTATTAAGTTATTATATTTTTGGACTCTAGTTAGATATGAAGTACTTTACATGGACTTCTACATGTGTGATTTGTGTTAGCTTGGAATGGTTGATGTTGACGCGAAAGAGGAAGAGACCGCAAAGTTGAACGAGTGACCGTGACAGAGGTGGTATCCATGTTATGTATTTAACGAAGATTCCATGCCACCTCAGATCGTGAATCGTGAACCAATGGAGGAATTTTTTGTAGGGAGACACGTGTCGCATGTGATGGTTAGTTTCATCGAGGCCCTTTTTAAGGCTATGGCTACAAGGACGGTCACATAGAAGGCGTATATCCCTTAAGTTTGAGACAAACAACAAAATAATTTATGTATAAGATCCTTTGAATCACACCTGGTCTTCACCGGGGTTGCACGTGTAACCTTCCTTTCATGCATAATTAATTGAAGTAAAACGGGTTGTCCATGCATAAGATCACATCAAAATCACATACATAGTACTAAATCTACTCTCGCACTTTATCATCAATCTCTATTGCGCTTTATATGGAAGTTTATAGCCTCGATAGCCATCCCTATTAATGTACCTACAACTGACCCTTGTTGTAAATGTTTGGGCCTAGTTCTTAACTAATGTGCAAAAGTACACAAATAATGGGTGTCACTGTGATCAAATAACAATGCATTACTATCAATTGTAACGGAATCTTCTTTCACCTTCTCAACCTACTTTGCGTCCATGTATTAATATGGAACACTTCGACAAGAATATGCGGTTGGTACTTGATCTTGATAGTGTACTTTCGTGGCAAGAAAAAGTCCTTTAACATGTGACTTTTTTTGCCACAGTTGTAGCAATTCATTCTTTTGGGACAACTCTGTGGCGTTTGGCCCATATGTCCGCAGTTAAAGATGAAGCGGGTGCAGTGTTGCCAATGTCCTAAATTCTATTGTCTTTTCGTAACCTCATCATAGATTTGTCTTTATAACATAGCTCCACGATCTGGGCAACTAGGAAGACCATGACGAATGTCTTAATTTTAAGTCCAATACCGATGTTGTGCAAATCCAAGTTGAACCCTCTTATAAGCGTCTTGTTCTTGTGTTTAATCAGAAGTGGAACAATTTCTCAAGCTTGGACTTACGTTTGACCACACACAAAGTCCCTTAAATTAACTCCAAGAACTCCTCTTCCTTCTTATCTCCCAGAATTTGCAAGTGAATAATTGAAAATTTGATAGGGGTAAATGTTTAGGACTAAAGATGGTAGGAAACAACAATGGCTTGTCCAGTTCCCACAAACAACGCCAATTTGTTATCATTTCAAATTAGTTTATGGATTAATTATCTAAGCTGGAAAATTCCAATAATAAACAACAACAAATAAAGAGATTGTACTATAGGGTTGCTACATTGAGAGAGAGAGAGAGAGAGAGAGAGAGAGAGAGAGGAGATGATGGAGATTTACGTGGTTTGGCACGATATGGTGCCTACGTCCACAGATGCAGTATTGGTACTCTGTATTTTATACTGGGCAATTTCCATGAAAGTTGAGAATACAAGTTCTAGTGAGGTCTCTCTCTAGAGTTTCCCTATAACTCTTAGTGGAATAATCCCTTATCATATGGGATTCAATACTATTTATAGTTAGTTATCAGAGAGAGAATATTAAGGGATAGGTGAAGTGCCTTTATAGGTCAAGTAATTATACATTTTACATTTAGTGGGATAAATAATGATGAATTTGTTATAGCACGGGTGGAATATGGTGTAATTTCCCATGTGCATAAGCAGGGTAGACATGGATATTGATATTCCTCCACGTATGCAAGCTGGTGCAAAGTTGGCCGTGACGGGATTAATTAACGTTGTTACCCAAGTCTGTTTTAATAGTAACATGATGTTCAACAAAAAGGCAGGGCCAAGCACAATAATAATTGAGCGGACCTCAATCTCTTTGGACGATGAGAATGTGCCTATGAGGAAAGCCTCTCTATTTTCCTTTAATGAGGATATGTGTCATCCATTGAGAGGTCCACGTGGTGCTCTATATTTATGGTATAACATGGAACAATTTTTCAAACTTGGACTCACGTTTGACCACACACAAATTCAATTAAATTAACTCCAAGAACTCCTCTTCCTTCTTATCTCCCATACCAACAGGGAAATATTTCTTTAAAAAAAATACTTTAACCTCGACTAAATCATAGGAACATCCTTATTTTTCACTCACGTCCTTGGTATCAATTTTTAACAATGGCCTTCTTCCCCCTCCATCCTGAATGTGAATGGAATTTTTGAGTTCTTTAGTGTAGTTAAGAACTCTTGAAAACTCTTTATATCTTATTTATTTACCCTTGACTATCAAGGTGTCTGGCACATCCTTAAAAGTGACATTGTTGATTGGAATTTAGTTTATTCAACGTCTCCTCCCACATGAAATAATTTCAAAAATTAAAAGTGCCATTTTCTATTAAGATTTAAAAAAAAATCTTCATGTATGGGTTTAGATAAATCTATTAAGTTCACTATATCTACTTCAAACCGGTTTTTAATAATAAAAAAAAATGTGTAATATTTCCCAAACTCCTTCGTATACGCTTTGAAAGCTTCCTTACATCTAAGGTTAAGTCTTTCTTTTTTTTTATGTGTTAAACCATCTTACGAGCATTAAGAAAAATACCATTATACTATTTTATACACCATATATTGTCACGCGTCGTATCAACTGCCACGCCAATGATTCCCATGGCAAACCACTGGTTCGTTGCCATTCCCTCCGAGCCCATCTTTTCCATCACTTTAAAATTTTACAATTTTGATTTTTTTATGATTGTATAAAAGCACATTCATAATTTCATGATTTTATAAAAATTAGATTTTTAAATGTTTATAATTTTGAAATATATTTCAAATTAGTGTCGGATGTATGATGAATCCATAATCACTTTCTAAAAAAATTATGTAGTAACAAAAAATATAAATAGGTAATTCATTGTCTGATTTTATAAATATATAATTGTAGATGATTAATTGATTAAAAGTAATATTTTAATGACAAATCAATGTGACATTTATAATTGTATATGATTAGTTTGTATTCATCTTCCGGTGATACTTGGCCTGCAGTGACAATCCGAATGTTGCAAGAAGTTGTGGTTTACCCAATGGCCTTATTCGAACTCTAAATTCATTATATTACTTAAAATTACTCAAATTCTACCTCCATTCTAAATGATTTAAATTTTTTGTTTGTTTTGGGGACAAAAATTATCAAAAGGGTGGCCATGGGTCAGACCTGCACCATATAATGAGTAATATGCTTGCCCAGACCTACATAGACCTACGTCGAACCTGAAAATGTTTGCCCAAAAATCCCAATCCCGCCCACATATTTGTATTAATATATTTTTAAAAAAATTATTAAAATGATATTAGAACAATTTGCATGGGAAAAATCTTGTATATTTGAATAAGTTAAAAGACTTAATTATTAATTTATTATATATATACATATATATATACACACACACACACACACACACACACACACATATATATATATATGTGTGTGTGTGTGTGTGTGTGTGTGTGTGTGTATTAAGAAGTATATATTTTATATTTGGGCCTCTGGTCGGGTCAAGCTCGAAAGTGTGTGCCCAAGCTCATCGCAAATTTTTATCAAGCTGGAAGTAATTCCAAGCTGATATAAACCCTACAAAATAACGGGTCGAACCTTTCGTGTTTGGAGGGTCGCGGGCCTAAGGCCCTATGCCCACCCTACTTGAAATTATAAATAACACGGTTTCCAAAACCTCTCTATCTATGGAAAAATATTATTATTCGACGATTATGGAATATGAGAAGAATTGAAGTTTCGGTCAGAAATTCTTCTTCAATAAAACTCTTTAAAATATTCAATCTCAAGGGACGGGATTGGTTGGTTCAAGAGGTGAAATGCTTCACATTTTAAATAAATTTTTGTTCATTTGATATTACAAATTAGTACACGTCATAAAATATAACTTTGAACAAAAATAGCCGGCACAATTTAACCCCAAGTAGATTAAATATAATTCCATTTTATTTTTCACTCCCTGAACTTTTGAAAAAAAAAAGATGAAAGATTATGCCTATACAAATTGTTTCAAATTGCTCTTATCTTTCCTTTTGCAGGGTCTTCAAATACAAATAGTAACGATGCCCACCTTCAATTTTTAAATGGCTTCCTCCTTATTATAATTTAAGCTTAACACATTGAAGCTGAGTTAAAGGTTGTATCTAGAAATTATTTAAATCATTTCTTGTGGAATGTTTCTGAAAATATGCTATGTTCATCCTAAATTTAAGAGTTCCTTTTTGACTTGGCATTTATTAAGGATACACTAATCAATCATTAAAATCGAAACATAATAGCTATCATGACAAGTGATCCATTAATGTTAAAAGACTTGAAGGGAAAGGAAACTCTTGATTAGGGGCGAAGGGAATATAACTTAGGCCCTGTTTGATAGAGGGCATTTGCCATGGCAAATGCCCAAATTCCTTCCAAATTCCCTCTTTTGTTCCATTTGGTACACGTTTTTTGCCCTGCAAATCAATTCCACAAAACCGAGCACGTGACCTCCAATTCCCGAAATACTCGGAATCCATTTCTTCCCCCCCCCCCCCCCCCCCCCCAAAGAAACGAATGGCCTGGCAAAACTTTCTTGTTTTTACCTTCATTCGAGGTGATTTGACGGCAGTGGTTGGAGGCATTGAAACCGATCTTGAAGAGGTGAGCTGATTCCATCATCATTTATGCCAAGGGGTGAGAAAACAAACGGAGCCACATTTGTTGAGGTAAAAATCAGACCTGTTTTTTTCCACCATTTTTGGTCGCTGTGTGTTTCTCCACCATTCGTTGGCTGCTGTGTGTTTCTTCTGGTTTGGTTTGTTTGCTTTGGAGGTAGCATTTTTTGCAAGATGTTGCTTTGGCTGCTGTTGTGTTTCTCCAACATTTGTTGATTTTTTTTAATGGATCTGTTTTTTTTATGAGTATTTATTTTATAATGAAATGGTGAAATATGCACATACTCATTTATAGGTTCCATTTTTTATTGGGTTTCATTGCTACGTAGGTTACATATTATTGATTTTTTTTTATGGATCTTTTTTTGTTTTTATGAGTATTTATTTTATAATGAAATGATGATGTTGAAATGGTGAAATATGCACATACTCATTTATAGGTTCCATTTTTTAATGGGTTTCATTCCTACGTAGGTTCCATATTATTGAATTTTTTTTATGGATCTTTTTTTTATGAGTATTTATTTTATAATGAAATGATGATGTTCAAATGGTGAAATATGCACATACTCATTTATAGGTTCCATTTTTTAATGGGTTTCATTCCTACGTAGGTTCCATATTATTGAATTTTTTTTTTATGGATCTTTTTTTTATGAGTATTTATTTTATAATGAAATGATGATGTTCAAATGGTGAAATATGCACATTATAATGATAGAGTGAGATGAGTAAAAAATATTTTATAAAAAAAAATTATTGTGTTATAAATACCGTATATTAACTAACTAGATAAAAGGAGAAAGGTATGTGTATTTGTTTAAGTTGAAAAGGTCTCATTATGATGGCGCAATATGAGTACAAAAATAGGAATATTGTTATAATAGCGCAATAATATTATATTTTATTCCATTTATGTCCACTAATATAATGTAGTTTGTTTTATCATGTTGTAACAAAACAGGTTTGTTCGGATTCGGATTCCTCGGATACCTACTCATTAGGTATAAATTTATTTCCTTCTATGTTTTAAATCATGTTATTTATTGTTGGATTAATAAGAGCTCTTACCAATTTTTATATTATTAAAGTATGGTTTGGTAAGAAATAAAACGATGTTTACAAACTGGGGCTTAAAAGTTTAATTTATTATTGTTGACATAGGAATTTACTAACGAAATGTCGAGCGCTGGCTCAAAGCACATGCAACAACAACGAGGTTTGTTTTGGACCTTGGTCATGCGAGCAATTGCGCTTTTCCAATATATGAGGAGTCGCGACCATCTCTTAGTTAGGGCTCCCCATCGAAACTGGGACACCGATCGGGAAATTGCATTATATCGAATATTTAAAATGAGTGACCGGGTATGCCACGCACAACTTCGGATGAACATAGGGTCATTTGAAAGACTTTGTATTAGGTTACGCACATATGGACTGACTGACAATCGTTCAGTTAAGGTTGAGGAACAAGTCGAAATATTCCTTAACACCGTTGGACATGACGAGCGATATGTTTCCGAGACACTGACTTTCTTTAGATCTGGTCAAACCATTAGTTACTACTTCCATAGAGTTTTACGAGCATGCCTTGACTTGTTCAATGATTTAGTTACTAATGCAAGTCCAACGAATTCCCCTTATGACAATGGCAAGGACCTACCTTGGTATCATTACTTCGAGGTTAGGATAGTTTCATTAATTACTTTTATTACTTTACGTATGAATTTCCCATTATTAAATTGCTTTCAATCCATTTAGGATGTCGTTGGTGCAATTGACGGTACCCACATATCTGCTTTGGTTCCTACCGCCGACCAAGCGAGGTATCGCAATAGGAAAGGGGCAATTTCGCAAAATGTTTTGGTCGCATGTACGTTTGATATGCGCTTCTCGTTTGTCCTCTCCGGTTGGGAGGGATCAGCACATGAGGGTTGCTTACTTCGTAGTGCGATTCAACGACAGGGGCATAAATTGACCGTTCCATTAGGTATGTTTAAAAATAAGTAACTTTCATTAGTAATATATGAATAGGTATAGTAATACATTTTATTTCAAATATGCGTAGGTAAATACTACCTCGCAGACGCTGGATTCCCGTTGGTACCTGGGTTTCTATCCCCATTTCGAAAAACACGTTATCATCGACGGGATGTGGAAGGACAACGACCTGAGAATAGTAAGGAGTTGTTTAATTTTAGGCATTCATCTCTCTGTAATGTAATTGAGAGGTCGATTGGGTTATTGAAAAAAAGGTTTGCGTATCTAAGGCATCAACATTTCCACGGGATTGAAATTCAAGCGAAGATTGTTGTAGCTTGTTGTGCCATTCACAATTTTTTGAGGATTGTTGATGTTGAGGATGAATGCTTGGGGGACGAGGACAGTGATGATGATGACATTACCACTCCTCCCCTAAATGTGCCAGAAATACCTTTGAATGAGCATATAACATTCACAACTGATGTTGCATGGACCGAGAAGAGAAATGCAATAGCTAATTTGATGTGGCAACAATATGATGCGAACCACAATGATACTTCTAACTACGAGTAATGATATCATTTTGTTATAATGTATTCTTTCTTTTCTAATTTTAGGTTGAATCTGGTGGATTTTTCAAATATGCCTTCATCAAACATATCGGGTCTTCTACTTTTACGGTATCAAATAAGGAAATGCTCATGTGGTGTTGTATCTCAAGTTAAGGTTACATTGTCTGACAAAAACCATAACCAGGGACGACTGTATTACACGTGCCCCCAATGTCAAAAAATTTTGGGTTGGACAAAGCCTTCTCTTGAAGGCATGGATGCAAACTACGCAACCTTCAATCCCCATAGTGAGCAAGCAACGTCGAGTATATCTAGTCAATCATCACCTCTTGTACAAGAACCCCCAAGTGTCGACAATCATGGAATTATGCGTAGCTTGGTGGTCGTCAAGAATCTACAAGTTTTAAATACTATTCTGCTAGTGGCCTAAACTGTTGTCATTTATTTTTTTATGATGTAATGGTGCTGAATCACCCCGGATATTAAACTTATGATGCACTGTTTAATTTACTATTTTGTAGTGATGTAAGGGATGTAATGAATGACATGAGACCTTTACTATTTTCTTGTACTCTTCTCTACTACGGATTATGTCTTTATATCTAATTTTCTCCCAAACTTTACTAATATACATGAGCTAATATATTAGTGACTCAGGGAGCACCTGGCATAATTTGCTCCAATGTAAATGGCCAATACTAATCTGAATACTGAAATGGCCAATTCTAGTATGGAAATCAGTATGTAAATGTAGCTATGCTAATTTGAATACTGAAATGGCCAATACTAATCTGTTTGACTAATGCTCTGTTTTGGTATTGAAATGCATAGTCATTTGAATGATTTGAATGCATCCTGATTTGAGTACTGATCTATTTGAATACACACTGATGATTTGAATGCATATTGATGATTTGAATGATTTGAATAATGAGTCCTTTCCTATTTTGTAGTATGGAAATCAGTATGTAAATGTAGGTATGCTAATTTGAATACTGAAATGGCCAATACTAATCTGTTTGAATAATGCTCTGTTTTGGTATTGAAATGCATAGGCATTTGAATGGTTTGAATGCATCCTGATTTGAATACTCATGATTTGAATTATTTGAATACTGGTATGCTACCAGATTTGTAATCACGTGGATACTATTCTGCATACTGATATGCTGCTAGTGACAATTGCATTCTTGGCTACTGAAATTGCATTAGTAGAGTTGGATCATTTGCGTAATTTGGTAGCTTTTTTTTTACTGGTATGCTACATATTATGCATCATTTGCTACTGATATGCCACTCATAATGGTATGCTACCAGATTTGTAATCGCGTGCATACTATTCTACATACTGATATGCTACTTTAGTATGCACCATTTGCTACTTTAATATGCATCATATGCATAATGATATGCTGCTAGTGACAATTGCATTCTTGGCTACTGAAATTGCATTAGTAGAGTTGGATCATTTGCGTAATTTGGTAGCTTTTTTTTTTACTGGTATGCTACATATTATGCATCATTTGCTACTGATATGCCACTCATAATGGTATGCTACCAGATTTGTAATCGCGTGCATACTATTCTGCATATTGATATGCTACTTTAGTATGCATCATTTGCTACTTTAATATGCATCATATGCATCATTTGCCACTTTTAATGTGTGATGAATGCATAATGGTATGCTAGCAGATTTGATGAGTGCATACTATTCTGGATACTGATATGCTACTTAGAACTGTAATAACCAATTTGGGGAGGTAAGCCTTCAACTAAAACACTGTAATAACCAATGTCACTTGGGTGAGCATTTGGGTGAGCATATCATATACTGATACTTTCCCATGCTTGGGCAATAATAACACTGCTACCAAGTTAGTTTTTTCACTTTCTCTACACTTTAAGAATCAAGACATCTACACGTAAATTATTGTTTTTCATTTGATTCCCCATTAACTCAATTCTGATGTTAAACTTGCTGAATATTATTCAGTTTCTAAACAGAGTATCATTCTTCAAATTGTATTATCTAGGCTGGGTTGGGTCGAATTGCATTGGGCAGGCATAAACCACCAGGAAAAGACTTTAGGCCTGGTTAAATTTCCACTCAGTTTCTACTTACCATATGCTAGTGCGAGCACCTAGAAATGGCTTCTTCCTCAAACCTGAAGTTATGAGCTGGTGCTACAGCCCCTATAACTCTACTATGGTCTTCCAGTGACCTATGCATACTGATGATTTAAATGTTGATACCAAATGATACTGATATGAATGCATACTGTCACTCAGGTCTGAATGTTACGAATTTGCTACGGATATGCGTACGAATATGCATTATTTGCTATTGAATTTGCTACTGAATACTGGTATGCGTACTAATATTCCCAATGATTTGAATGCGTACTAATATGCTACCGATATGCATACTCAGTTGCTACTGAATTTGTGGGATTATCTACTGAACTTGCTAGTGAATTTGCATTATTTGCATTGGATGTGCTACTGAATTTGCATTATTTGCTACTGAATATGCATCATTTGCATAATTTGCTACGGATATGCATTATTTTCTATTGGATGTGCTACTGAATTTGCATACTCAATATGCATTATTTGCTACTGAATACTGATATGATAACTGAACTGCATGGCTATAGATATCATGGTGCTATATATAACAAAATTTGAACTGATGACTGATATTTATATGTTGAACAGCGATGGAGCAAATTCGTAATCGCGTCCCATTTCGCCCGCCAAAACCAAATACAAATAATGTAGACCGACCAGTAGATGTGCAATCTTCGCAAGTTGAGGTGAACCAAAAGAAATCGCATTTGCGATGGAGTGAGCTCATGGATGGGTTCCTCATCCATTCCCTTTGTGCCCAGGTCCTCACGGGACGGCAAAGAGTAGACAATGGATTTACTGCCGCACAAATTAAGGTTGTTATAGATACTGTCGAAGAAGGATGCCATATTCGCGTCGCGGAGAAGAATGTGAGATCGAGGTTGAAAACCCAGAAAAAGGAATATGTCGAGTTCCATGAGCTGTTGCAAGTTAGTGGATTCGGTTATGACATAAATAGTGGTGGCGTAACTGCAGATGCTAGTGTATGGGCTGACTATATCGCGGTTAGTACAAATTGTTCAATTGACTTAACTTACAAATAAAAAATTTATAATTCAGTTTAGGAATATGTTGAATTGACTTACTACATTTTTTACAGGGTAAACCAGATGGAGGGAAGATGAGAGGAAGAAAATGTATGTACTATGACGAGCTACAAATAATCTTCGGGAATGACACAGCTACAGGTGATAATGCAATATCCGGGGCAGATCAGTTCTCACCTATGGATGGTACGGGGATAGAAGATGTGGAGTTTACTCCTGAAGCGTGCATAGACACTGACACTGAAACAACCGCTGCGCATGAGACGGACACCCAACCACCGGGTGGCCAGGAGACCAACACCCAACAATCGAGTGGGCACACTGCAAAGCGTAAGGGTCAGGGGCCTAATGGAAAGCCTCGTCGTCGCCGTGTGAACCCCCAGGAAGAATGTGCCCAAGCTATGTCAGTCATTGCACAGTCGTCGAAGCAGATTGCCACCGCAATGGAGCTTCAAGTTGCAATTGACTCTCAAACTCACGTTAACTGGCAGGGTATCCTTGACAAGCTAGTGGGTATGGATATGGACGATGAGAATGTCATGCGGATGATGTCTTTATTTGAGGTCGATAATGGACTAGGACCAGTGTTTATGGGATTCTCTGACTTTTCATTCGCACGTACATGGGCTTACAACAAGCTCCGTAATCTGCCTTGATCAGATGATCTATTAACTATTACTCACTATTATGCGTTGCTACTATTATGCTTTGATATTATCTCCACGTATTTCGTTTTGATGCTTCTGGACGTGGGATTATCGGATAGTTTATTATCGCATGTAATGTTTTGTTCAAACTTTGCTCTACATATTAGGTTTGTGTACGCTTTGCTGTAGTGAACTTTTGGGATGTAATGTTTTGTGGGATTATCAAAGATTGTAACCATCCTTTTATATTATGAACTTGAATATTTAGCATTTCAAAATCACAATATAGATATATGAACCCATGTGCTTTAACAGTCCAAGTCATTACTAATTCAGTCCCATTACTTTCAACCACATATTGCAGAGTCATGTGATTGAAAAGCGCAATATAGATATATGAACCCATGTGCTTTAACAGTCCAAGTCATTACTAATTCAGTCCCATTACTTTCAACCACATATTGCAGAGTCATGTGATTGAAAAGTGCAATATAGATATATGAACCCATGTGCTTTAATAGTCCAAGTCATTACTAATTCAGTCCCATTACTTTCAACCACATATTACAGAGTCATGTGATTGAAAAGCGCAATATAGATATATGAACCCATGTGCTTTAACAGTCCAAGTCATTACTAATTCAGTCCCATTACTTTCAACAGTGCAAGTCTAATACTAGTATAAAGAAGACGGTAGTTCATTTCATATCACTCACTATCAAATGACAAACCATAGACAAAATGACGATTTTAACCCCAGTAAAGGATGTCTGGATTACTTCAGCCCAAACATGGTAGCCAGAAATAAAGAGCCCATGAGGAACAAGCGTAAATCTAAAGCATCGACATCATATGACGTTGGTCATGTTGACGATGTTGCACCCGTTTTGACTAACCCAGGAATTTACGAAGATCCCCACGGAGGGAGTTGGTTTGGGGAGAAAAGGGTTTTTGAAAACATGCCTATATGCACATTACATTTTTTAGGTGATGTTGGGCATGTGATGAAATGGTTACCTCCAACTAAAGCTAATATACCATGCGATGATCATTTGAAATGGCCTAGGTTATATGATAGACGATGCGATTTAGAGTGCTACTGTAATTGGCATGGTTTACCGGTACCACAAGCAAAATCTGCAAATTATTGCAAAGATCCAACTAAAGACAGTGAGAGATGTATCCGTCTACTACAACGAGAAATTGAACAGATGGAAAAAAGATTAATGCGCTGGCATTGTAAGAATTTGATAAATACTGAACTCGACGATCCAATTTATGCATCAGATCCGGAACTGCCGGACTACAAAATGGACGATTCCTCAATGAATTTTGTACAACATCTACCAAACATGTTGATGGGTGATGGGAATGCATTATGTTGCGATCCGTGGTTGACCAGGAAACCACGAAGTAATTAATAAATATGCAACTTTCTTTTCTATGTGTTAATTATTTTTATTATGTCAGTTGTAATGTTTTATTTCGAGTTTTAAATTTATCGTTTATTATTTTTTTAAATCTCGTTACAAAACAACTGTCAACAACCTTATGTCCAACTCAATGTGCTCTCATCAATAATAAAGATTTATTTTTATTCCAACTGCAATACTAATCCAAATCATTTGCCACCTGCTAATCCTGAAAATGAATTGAAAAATAATGATAAGTATTAAAATATATAGGATAACAAAAAAGTGGACAATTAACAAAATAAGACAATTTATGTATTCACAAAACTCTCTATTTCCATGACAAATTTTGGCTATCAAACACCAAAACTAGGAGTATTGTTGTTTTCTAGTAGGCAAATTCTGTCTATCAAACACAAAAACTTGGAAATTACAGAATTTGCCAGCATGCAAATTTAAGCTATCAAACAGTCCAAAATTTTATTTTCCAGGTCAAAATTTGCATGGATAAATTTTCCAGGACAAAATTTTCCATTCCACCTCTATTCCAAGTTTTCTATCAAACAGGGCCTTAAACTAAATATTGAGATTTTGGACATGGTTTCACACTTGCTAGGGCCAAGGGTTAGTCGATATTCATGTTGAAACAGACATGCCCGTGTTCCAAATGCTGTACCAGGGCCTCACACTCAGCAACACTGCTTGCTCACTGACTCACATTGGCTAGAACCCTAAATCATACGTGGATCTCTTATGTTACGGAGAGAAACTCAGTAGCATATGTTTTTTTCCTTCTTTTAGCCCCAGTGATATGAGTTATGCTTGATAATTCAGCTCTTTTTTGTTCTGAGTTTCAATTTGTTTTGTTTGGGGGGGGGGGGGGGGGGGGGGGGGGGGGGGGGGGCGCACATTCAGTTACCCAATTTGCCTTTTTGCTTTTACATATTTGCAATTTTACCAATAAGGTAGAAATCCAAAAGTAAATAAAAATAATTATTAAAACAACTCCATTATGCAATGCCAAATATGCATTATGCATGATTACTTGGAGATAGTTTAAGTAGTATTGTCAGGGGTGTGTTTAGGCCGGATCGGATTGAAAATGTCATCTTCTGAAAATTTTATGATTTTTTGGGAAAAAAATTATTGCCGATTTCCCTTGGAAATTAAAAAGATCCAAATTCAGAAATTTTGCGGAAAATCTGAAAATTCCGATTTTTTCAAAATATAGGAAAATTTGGAAATTCCAAAAATATATTTCTCAAATAAAATAAACTAACTCAACATTTTGTGCCAATTAAACCACAAAATGACAATAATAATAATAATAATAATAATAATAATAATAATAATAATAATAATTATTATTATTATTATTATTATTATTATTATTATTATTATTATTATTAGTACTATTATTATAACCTTAGGCATATATTAAGTTTAGTTTAGTGAGGTATGCTCCTTTTATATCCTCTTGCCTTGAGGATTTTTGAGCTTCAAACCACGGAACTCTAGTTAGTGCGTTCACTAAAGACGTGATATTTTCAGAAAATCGGAAAATCGGCATATATTTTAGGAAAATCGGAAAAAATCAGGAAAAAAGAAAAAAAAAAGATCAGCACACTTGCGGAAAATCGGATTAGAAAAATTGGAAAATCGGAAATTCAGGATTATCTCCGATTCCGATCCGATTTTTTACCGAAAAAATCGGATATCACCGAATCGGAAATTCGAAATTGATAAACTTGTTGGAATTCGGTAAAAGCGGAAATCGGAAAAATCGGAAATTCGGAAGGCGGGGAAAAAAACACTTATTGCACATGTACGATCAAGGATTAGCTTAGTGGCAGCAACTCACACTCCACTAGGTAGGCGAGTTTTTAAATCCCCATGGGGCCAACCCACATCAAATGTATCAACAAAACAAAACAAAACAAAACAAAAAGGAAATGCAAATGTCAAAACAATATCACAAATAACAGCGGTTGGCATTATCCTCTTCCGTACGATTAAATATTTTCTAAAGTTAACAATCACGCCCAAAATCCATTTCCGAATCTTTTCTTGAACTCATAACATTGTAACGTGTTGGTATACCCTTGTAGAGACCGCATAATATTATTTACAAAGGGCATATTCAGTTATTATATACAGCGTGTGGAAAATGGCATATTTAGTATAAGAAAAATGGCATACCCAGTTTACACAGTACGAGAGAGATTTTTTTTAAATAAATAAAAACTAAAAACTGAGCAATTTTATTAAAGAAGAGGTGTGTGTGTGTGTGTGTGTGTGTGTGTGAGAGAGAGAGAGAGAGAGAGAGAGAGAGAGAGAGAGAGAATAGATGCACCAGTGGACCAGCAGTCTACAAACAGAAAAGAATAACAAGGAAAAATACATGAGAAGGGGTTTTTGTTTTCCTAGACACCAGTACAAAGATAAGGCTGCACAACTGAAGCTATAAAGAAACACTCCATAAACCACCACCTATACCTTAGCTTTGTGCAGGAAATAAACAGACAGGTAAATAGAACAAAGATTGCTAGGCAATTAAATAAAAGAATATTGTGGCCAAATAAGACTAAAACCGAGTCAGCCTATTGCGATTATGTACCCACGTAATATGCCATGTTGAAATACCAAATAGAGCTGATGGTTTATATCTGTTGATACTACGAACATATCCGTAAATTTGATGATGTGATATTAAATAATGTGGACAGCGGGTGTCTTAGACTTCCTAATCACCAAAATGTCACTTATTTTAATACAAACTAAACTCTTTAACATTTCACACTCTATTGCCCACTTCAATTTAAAATTATAAAGTACCCCAAAGTTTACAAATACAGCTCTTATTTTTTAATTATAAATAACAAGATGTTTCATAGGCATGAGAGGCTACAATATTGGACCACCCGACTTTTGAGTTAAAATAAATATATTCAAGTTCCAATGGTCGCTACAAACTTGACAAAACAGAGGGTTCTTACATAACAAACACCATAATGTTGCAGTCATAGTTTATTCCACGTTACTGCCTGAATTTTATAGCATAGTACATGAAACGAGCACATTGCTAGTCCTACTTCATAGGTAGTGAACAATTATCATCACATTTACACTGGTTATTCCATTTGAAGAATACGTGATGAAGTGAACCAACTGCCACCTAGTGACGTTAAAGAAAACACAAAAGAATACACTGCAGCAGATACCATTTTCCAATCATTATTTCTTACTTACATATTCAAGCTGTTAGTATCCAAACTATTATAATCATATGTATAGCATATATGTTCTTGGTCAGCCAGTTCAATAGCCGGGCACAAACCACAATTAACACAATCTCACCAACCAACTCTCTGCATCTCTATATTTTCTGTCACACATTTTTAACAACCACCGCAAACAAAAACCAAAGCATGCTCACATTGCCAGAGGGAAAAAAATATAGGAAAATTTTGACTTTGCACCCTTTGTTTTGAACCATAATCAGTGTTTGCCGCCTTCTTTTTGGATTTTTTTCTGTTTACACCCTGCCATTGGCACATGCAGTCAGGTCTTGTTGAGTCCCAGCATGCCCACAAGAAAACATAGTGTGCAAGGTCGAATTTTTAACCAATTTTGTATCGGGGCTCTCCCATTATAATGGCAGGGAACAAATTCAGAAAAATTAAAAGTGGGTTGAAAACACATAATATGGGAAAACATAGGGTGCAGTGTCGAGATTTCCTAAAAACAATATATCAATATTTACTCTATGTTACCGGGATTATATGGTCAACTTAGCCTTTTTCCTTCCATGGCATCTTTCTTTCTTTGACAATTTGTACATAGAAAGGGGCCTTCCCGTGGATTTGATGCAGGTGAGACAAGGGACCCAGAATTAATCGATAGAGCATCAGTTGGCGACTGATCCACCTGGCAAACTGCACATCTGAAAAGCCCAGAGTTCCCGTTCAAAGAAATATCCTTACCCAACCTGCAGTAATAGAGAACACAGTGAAAAGGGGGGCCAGCCCAGACAAAAATTCAAAGTGCATTTTCCTTATTTAGGAAAGGGAGCTGTATCACCTAGGTCAAAGGTTAAGGCAGATCACTACAAGAAATACCCACAAAAGAAAAATAACAAAAATAATGACTAGCTCAAAGTAAATAATAGTAATAATAATAGGTACACCAACAGCAGAACAATCGAACCGTTATAAGGAATTCCTGAATTTATATATCCCAACCAGTAGATTTGCACCTAACCCATCGTATAAAATAATGGCACTATCAATTCCCCAGCTCAGGGTAAAATGTTGAGAACATTCCTCGGCTCCACCCCCTTGGCAGCGTTTTATGTACTTTTCTTACCTGTGAAAAAAAATAGTTCGAAAAGGACTACGATGATTCTACTTTCCGAAGTGTTGAATGATGAACATGCTCTCATAGTTTTGGGGTTCTTCTAGAATATACTACTGGTGTTGCAATAACATCTTTAAACACCCCATGTATTTCTTAGCCAATGCAAGCTTGATCCGTATTTTATAAAAATAAGCACTTAGAACATTGCCTGCATCCAGCAGGTCTGAGGATGCTATCAACTTTCTCCCAAATATTTGGGATACACTTTCGTAAAAAAAAAAAAAAAAAAATGTCAGTCCAACTCTTTGCTTAGCCACTACCGACTTTAGGAACAAATGAACAGTACTTCATAGTATGTTCAAACATTGCCCCGAGATGCATCCTACAATCAAAGTGTGTTCAAACATCCTACAATCAAAGTATGTTCGAACATTTCCCCCAGGTACATCCTACAACCAAAGTCAAAGGTAGAACATAGAAAGTCTATGGTTATTATTAGGGTCTTTTGTTTAGGGATTTGCAGAGGCAATTTATAAAACATATGCAAAAATATTTCTAAAGAAAAACTCATGACAACTTTACTTATAAACCTTGATGATATACAAGGAGTCAAAGGTTATTTATTATAGTCTTCTCATGAGGGAGATAAGCATGTATGTGTATGTGTGGGTTGGGGGGTGGGGGGGGAGGGATAGGAATTAAGCAAGATGGTTTAAAATATGTAGGACTATAACTGAATTCATGGAGGGCAATTTTACTCATACTAGGAAAACAAATGAGGAGGATGTGAAACTTTAGGGTCAAGATATACCTAAAAGTAATAATCAGTTTGGTTAATTAGACTCATTCATCCAAAGAGTAGGAGATATTAGTGATGATATTACCCATAGAATTACAGCTAAAGTGCTACTGGCATATTATGTGATAAGCGTAAATATGTAAGGTTGAAGGGAATGTTTTATAGAACGGCGCATGGCAACCAAGAAGAAACATAAGCAGAGCCACAGAATAAGTGTCGAAGATGCAGATATATGATGATAGTGTGGTAAAACAAAAATGATGAAAATTAGAGATAAACATATTCATGAAATAATAGAAGTAGCTCATGTGCAAGATCAATTGAGAGACAATAGCCTTAAATGATTTGAAAATGTCAAGAGTATACCAATAAGTTCCCCAGTCCTCGCATAAGGAAGTGCTTACATTTATATTGAAGGTAACACGAGGGAAAGAGAGTTTGTTTTGTTGAGTTATGGTTAAAAGTAAAGAACTAAATATAAGCTAACTTCTCTTCCTTGATAGTGTTTCATCTGCAAAACAATGCCAAAGGTATTGCCAGTAAAATTCATGGTTAATCTGTTGAATTCAGATATCCCTTTGCTATCAGTGTGAGATCAATTAGCCCGCTTGATAAGAAACCAAGAGTCTGGTCCTTATCGAAAGTTTTTGGTTAGAACTTCAAGGATACCTTTTGCACGGTTTGCTAGTAGTGTGGGCTAAAAAGATTCTAGTGCGGGCTGAAAAGATTCTATCAATAGGACATGTGTGGCACATGGTTGCCTTTGAAAGCGGATAGGTTGGCCGGCACATTAACCATGCAAGTAAATTTGGAATTCAGATGGAGTTAATTAAAATGGGGTCATAACACCAACATCACACATGTAGTCCGTGGGTGCATGTTAATTCCTCAAATTAACCATGACCAAGTTCCCCTCTTAAAAGGTTGCTTGATGATGTGCATCAACACGGGTTTTGTACGTGGTGTAGGTCTTCCGAAGCTGTTGGTGAATGTCCTCATGAACATAGACGCTTGGTTAGAGGAATAGTTAAGAGGTTTAGTGGCATTGTGGGGGAGAATCAATGGATGATTTGGAATGAGAAATGACCAGTGGAGTGATTGTCGTCATTCCTGTAGATTGACTCAACTTGTGAGGTCGAGGGAATAGATACAAAATTTAGTGGCAATGTGGGGGAGAATCCATGAAGGATTTGAAATGGGAAACGACCAGTAGAGTGATTCACAACGTTTCTGTAGGCGAGCTCAGCTTGTGACAATATAATTAATAGTATCCCATGTCTTGGGAAAATCCTAGATGGACTTCATAGTAAACCACCCAGGCTACAATAAAACAACCTCGATTGGACGAGGCAGCTGAAATGTCATCTAAAATTAAAGGGTACAGAGTAGTGGCTTTTCTATACGACCCCCAAAAAATGTTCAATGAAGCGGACATGTCGGATGTGATGTTAAGAGGAACCCCATGAAGGCTAGCTACTTCTCAAAGGACAAATTAGCAACCTGGGAGGTATTGATCGTCCTTTCGACCGCAATAGTGCGAAATTTTGGAGAACAATGAATGACTACATAATAACAAGGGTATCCTTGCATTGTCTGTAGTACCCACTGGGCACAAAATACATTAATGAACTGGTAATGGATTTGTTAGCTCACCAATGATTCGTTGTTCATTCATGGTCTGGCAGGGAATTTTTGCCCTTCAGCATCATAGACCAAAAGAAACATTCTCGAAGCTTTAAGAAATAGCTACGTATGACTACGACATGACCGGCTAATCCTCCTCCTGAGTGCATCTCAGTAATGATCTTACCTCATAGTGATGAACTAGAGATATATAGTGTCCTCTGAGGAAGGAAGCCATCGTGTATAAGAAAATCCTTTGTAGCACCTTGTTTCACTTAAGGCTGCAAATGAACCGAGTTGTTCGTGAATAGCTCAAGCTCGGCTCATTCGTTAAGTAAATGAACCAAGCTTAATCTTAATCTTAAGCTCGTTTAAAAAATTGAGCTTGACGAGCTCGGTTCATTTAGCCTACTAAAGAGTAAACGAGCTCAATTAGACCCCGCACGAGCCCGGTTAACGAACAAGCTCAACCTTGATCTCAAGCTCATTTAAGAATCGAGCTTGACTAGACTCGACTCGACTCGGTTCGTTTGCAGCCCTACTTTCACCTTACACTCCACAAAATTTTATGGGGTTTTTACCAATTAGTCCCGTTTACTAAGTATGTAGTTTAATAGGTCCTAACATCTTTTTTTTGCTCCATCAGGTCCCATGAAATAAGATTTTTGTTCCAATAGGTCCTATTTGTAAACATTCACTGTTTGTAAAAATAGGACCTATTGAGGAAAAAATGTTGTGATAGAACCTATTAGGAAATATCCCCTTCAAACAGGACTTAATAGGAAGATCCCCAAATTTTATTTATAGCAAAAGCCTTCAGTATAAATAACACGATTCCCACTTGGTATGACGATTGTTGATTCTCTAAAAACTACCAAGGTTCCGAAGAGCCTCTTGGTTAATTTAGAGCACAAATTCCTTGTGAACAACACAAGGGTGCCCTTGCCCAATAGTCTTGACAATTGCATACAATTCAATGTCAAAATTCGAGTAATTAACCGCTGTTTTATATAGTTTATGGGTAAATATTGTGATAGGTTTCCCATTTTCATTCAATACTGCACCTATGGCAGATTCACATGGCACTTGCCACTTCAAAGGGTCTGGGTGAAATCAGGTAGAGCTCAGTCTTGTAGAAAACAAATAATCTGCTTTTGTACACCATACAAACGAAACGCCACCCCCATGAGCACAATAATCGTGGCCATTATTAAACTGCTGAAGTTTCGAATAAAGCATCAATGCAAGGCATCAAGTGAACTACAAATGTGAGTGGTATTGAAATATTGTTTGGGACAGTAATCCGTAATAGCTATAATGATACATCTCCAAAAGCATATGAGTCATATGACTCTTTAAATGCACCAAGAGATCCAGATCAAAGTGAGGAATATTTCTAATCATTGGGAAAACCTCCCAGTAATCCCAACTCATTACAAACGTGACACCAAATATAAAGTAAGAGAACTTACGATGAGGCAAAATATAATCTAAAGTTTAATGATTCAGTATCAGTACATATGATGCAACAATATGGTGAACAAGTTAGAGGGGGTTTCGTTGGAAAAAGATCATAAGTGCCCACCAGACCATCCACCCCGAAGCAACCAACCCAGGCACAAAATTGAACTTTCGAAGGTATGTCAACCTTCCAACTCATTTTTTAAAGATCAAGAGAAATAAAAACACTTATGAAAACATTATAAATCAAGAGAAATAAACTTCCTAGGATTCAGAAGGTGCCCCTTTCCACCACTCTAAGGTCCCAACCATGGTGGTGAATATCATATTTTGTCAATAGCTCAACTAATCACATGAGTCCCAACCATTGTTGTGATATCATATTTTGTCCTTAGCTCAACTAATAACACACGTATTCTAAAAGGTGGTAAGCGGGCATCTAGGGGCCTTCTAGCGGCTAGGCTGGGGCCTAGATGGTCTTTTTATTTAATTAAATTTGAAATCTAATAATTATAAATAGTATAAAAATACTTATATAAATTGCACGAGTGTTCAAACCAAACATCTCACATAATTCCAACACAAATAAATTTCAAAAACTGCTTTCCATATAATAACAAAGGAATTAAAGTTTACTACCTAAAATTGCATTTTCTGACCCAAAAATTCCGATAATCGTTACACACAAAAAAAAGAGCACAAACAGACAATACATATACCAAAATATTAGCAAATTAAATATATATATATATATATATATAGTCAGGCTCTCCAACATACCTCCTAGCAACATAATTATGAACATACCCATTTTTTAAAATAGTTAAAAAAAAAAAATTGAGATGATATTTTTTATATGGATTCATGATATTTCAGTGTGCCCCTATAAAAAAAATCAACTGAAAATAATTTTTTTTACCTATTTTTTAAAAATAACAAAAGACATTATTTTGAGTTGAATGTTTTTACAAGGACACATTGAAATATCATGAACCCATATAAAAAATATCAACTCAAAATTCTTTTTTTTACTATTTTAAAAAAATAGGTATGTTCTTAGGTTTGTTTAATGAGGTATGCTCGAGAGCCTAACTCTCCCTCTCTCTGTCTCTCTCTCTATATATATACATACATATGTATATATATAACTCTGCTGAGATTTCGATCGCTATGTCCAATATCACGTGATGACTCAGCGCATCATCCATAATGCCGAGATTACGTCCAAGTCATGGAGATAGAAATTCATCAAGGGTTTTTTTAATGCGGACCTCAAAAACGATTTAAAAAGGAAAAAAAAAACTATATGTAGCAAGTGTATCAGTTTGATTCCAACAACTTTGAACCATGGTTTTTCACCACCAGCATTTCGCATCGGTAGCGTAATGAAGAGGTCTTGGGTATATAAATCAATTCAAAGACCAGTATAATAACTCCAGCTGGAACTTTTGGGGAGGAGCCAGGGTTTTAAGTAATAGGGCCAAATCTAGCCAAGTGGCAAGTTTTCATGGCAATTAATGTGGATACTTGAACGAAATAAGCTAATCCAATTAACAAACTTTCATATTCCACCATCTTAGGTTAATAGGAAAACACACAAATTTTTTATTTCAAACATGCTCATTGGCACCAAGACAATGGTATATATCTCAACAGTCAGGTAGGAGAGCTTCTGATGGACATTATTACACAAATAAACTTGACACTGTAGAACACTTTCGTTGTTAAAAGATGTAATTCTCTTGTTCATAAATTGTGAACTACATAGTAGTGATGATCACAAATATGAACATAGTTCAATTTCTCTCTTCCAAAACAAACAATCTAGTATATTGGTTATACTACAAATTTAGGCCACATGCACCAACAAAAAAAAATATAAGGACCTAGTGTAAGGGACATTCCTGCCAATTGCATTCTCAATTTTTAATACACACTCACAATATATATATATAGGGGGAAATGCAAATATAACCTCAAGGTTTGGTGTGAATTTTACTTCTACCCCATACTTTTGAGATTGCAAACTTAACCCAAGGTACACTTAGTGATGCAATTCTAAGCCTTTGTCGGTCCTTCATTTGGAGAACTAACGAAAATCAATTAATTACAAACCATGTATGTCTACATTAGTTCTCCAAATGGAGGACTGATCACGGGTTAGAAGTGCATGGGTTAAGCATGCAACTTTTGAAAGTATAGGGTAGAAATCAAATTTACCCCAAACCTTGGGGCTAAATTTGCATTTTATTCTATATATATTCCATGTATGACCATCATATATATAAATGTTCTACTGTTTTAACAATGTTCAAATGTATTTATATGCCAGTATTCCATCAATTCAAAAAGTCACAGTAAAATTAGAACACAAATAAGCAGAGGAGATAATTGAAACAAATATGCACACTAAGCGACATGCAGTGAAATTTCAGTGATAAGTAAATGAAGTAGCCCATGTAGACCACATGCATCCGTGGATATAGGTTCAATGCAAATCATGCTTCAAAATACAGAGAGTACACTATCCATAGCGTTAGCCATTAGGAAATATGAAAATATCAACACATTGGGTCTATAACATCATTCTCCTTTTACAAACTATATCATTAATATATCCCAAAAGGAAATGAAAATCTGAGAGGGGAGGGTAGTTCTGCTCAAATAATCTATTATTAAACTTCATGTTCAATCTGGCACTCACATTACAAAGGTACCCAATGTACTACATCAGGTAGATGCTTCTCAAATTTAAACCTTTACCAAAAAGGTAAAGGCATGTCAAAACCCCAAAAGAAAGGATTACTTCCAATTTCGCTGACAATAAAAAGTGCAAAATCACTTCCAGGCATGGTTCAAAGTCAAGGCCGATACCGCGACGATACGGCCGAGTTGACTAGGTATCGGTGCCCACCGATCCGATTCCGAGTTCCGAGTTGAGTTTTCAATTATTGATGTGAATCGACCCTATATCGGTAATTTCTCGATAGTATCGGTGATATAGCGGTATAATCGGCCCATATCGGCGATATCGCAGTAGAATCGGCCCATACCGGCGATATCGCAGTAAAATCAGTCCATATCGGTGATATCGCGATGGAATCGGCTCATATCGGCAATATCGCGATTGAATCGGCCCATATCGGCGATATCACAATAGTACGACCCATATCGGTGATATATCGGTCGAGATGGTACAAGGTACTAAGAATCTGTGTGGGGGGGTTATTTGATCATCGTGTGTGTTTAATTTAGTGCGTTGTATATGTGCCAGTTTTTTTTAAAAAGAATGCAAATGATCCAAATGTTATTTGTTATTATTTTTTATAATAACTTTCCCAATGTTATATTTTAATATATTATTATTTATAAAAAAACGTAAATGTTATTCTTTTACAAACAAATATACAACTGTAATTATTGTAAAAATAATATTTGTATCCTCTAAACATTTGTAAAAATAATATTTGCATCATTTATGTAAAAATAACATTTGCAACACAAGTAAAAAAAAATATTTGCATCCTCTTTGTAAAAAAATAACATTTCCATCAATTTAAAAAAAACATTTGCAACCCAACAAAAAAAAAATAACATTTGCATTCCTTTTATAAAAAAATAACATTTGCATCATTTTTTGTAAGAAAATAAAATTTGCATCCTTTTTGTAAAAAACGATTGTAAAAAAAACGTAGTGCTTTGTCAAAATCACTATTTGTATCATCTTTGTGAAAAAATAACAATACGAAAAAAGAAACATTTCTATCCTTTTTAGGAAAATATAACGTACTTAAAAAACACATTTGTATCCTCTTACTAAAAATAATAGTAAGAATATAATAGTTGTATCCTCTTTGTAAAAAAAAAATATCCTCTTACTAAAAAATTAACATTTGTTTTTCTTTGTAAAAGCATAATATTTGTATCCTCCGTGAAAAAAAATATTGATTTATTATGGAACATTGAATCTGTCAAGTTCGCAGCACGTCAATATAATCAATTTTTCAACGTTATGCATATTAAAGGATAGTTTTAAACTTATCTGATTGGTCCACATTGTTAATCGTATTTTTTAAAAATTTTCTAGATTTTTTTCGGAATTTTTTGCGCTCTTTAAATAGTGTATCTTTGCGTATACCGTGACCGATACCGCGACCGAGTTGAAAATCGAATGGCCGATACCGGGACCGATACCGAGACTTTGAACCATGCTTCCATGTAACACTTAAACTTTCTACGTCTAATCTATATTATGAATATATATATCTACTTACAGAAAATGAGAAGAAGACGCGATAGTTAGTATTGATTCCACAAAGAGTACTAGCCACGCCTCAAAATTACCTTCAAATTTGATATATCTATAAAAGGGAGTTATGTTTTCAATAAATATCTCAGACACGGAAAGCCTGTTCCAAAAAAAATTAAAAATTCCAAAAACAAAATAAAGAAAATATCATACAATATATTTTTAGAATAATGATACGAGTCCCAAAGATATCCCCCAAAACATCACACAAAGTGCATTCAGTGGTTGTACATGGGGTTGGACCCCACATAATGTACAAATACTTGATGCATTTTCGGGGACGTGTTGGGGAATGTTTTAAAAAGCGTAGCATTACTCATATTTTATATTTATTAAACATAGTATTTGGCTTACTTGAAAACTTTTATTGGAGCAGGGCTATAGGCACCGGTAATTCGCCATAAGCACTTATCTGATAAATTGTTGACTAGTTACACGGTACCAGTAATTCACTATTGGCGCTGATAAATATTGCTTGTAGGAACGGATAATTTGCTAGTGCGTACTAGATAAAACCCATCAAGGCGGTGGCATATTATATTTTAACGTAACTTCGCTATACAATTATTCATAAAACATCTTGAAATAACTCTAGAATTCTTTGTAGCAGTTAACACACACAAAAACAACTGAAACTCATACATCTAAAAATAGCACAAACATAACAAAAAGGTGAACCAAAAACAAAGGCAAAGCTTCCAGACGCACTCATACCCAGGACAATATAAAAAAGAAGAGAGATTCAACTATTCGAATTTCTCATGTTAAAAGAGTTACAACGGTAGTGTAATATATCTATGGCAAGTTATGATGGCATACCTTTCAGCAAGCATTGCAGAACCCTCTTCAAACAACTCCTCCACAACCCCAACTGCAGAAAGCTTATTTGCTGCTTTGCTCATAGAATGCTGAGTTCTCTTCCGAAATATAAGTGAACCAAGCAAACTATGTTTCTTCCTAGGAGTTAGAGGCAAGATGGGATGATCATAAGGAATGATATCAACAACCAGGCAGGTTGTATCGTCCTTCAGGCCTTTTGACCTCAGAGCCTCCTAGTAGGTGAAATATGAATAAGTTGGAAATAATAAAGAACAAAACTAGAAGCAGTCAATCGACAAGATGAGAGCTCATGTTAAAAATTACCTTAACAACGAGCTTTGCAGCCACTTCCGCAGGTAACCCGCGGCAAGATTGGGCAGCCATGTCAGATGATAAAGCATCCCAGATACCATCAGAAGCAATAATCAATCTTCCCCCAGTGTGTGAAAGCTAATCAACAAAGAAGTGTTTATATTTAAAATGTAACATATAGAACAGTAAAGAAAACCATCATAATTTGAACCCAGATGGACACACCTTCACTTGCTTAACATGAGGAATTGGGACAATGAACTCCCCAACATCTGTATCGCCTATTGACCTTGAAAGGCACAAACCACCAGGCCAGCAGCGGAGCGGACCAACCTATAAGCCGAAAAAAATTCAGCCACAAAAAGTAATCCTTTTAGATTCTATAAAAGCAACCCTTACGGGTAATTCAAAAATGTATTTATACACTACACTCAAACCTTATGGGCACCCCAAATGTGCAAAGATAGTTGTTGGTAGTGTGAGCCTTTCCAAATATAGAAGAAAGAAAAGTATTTTTTATGGGCCCAACATTGGCACGGGCCATCTTGTTCCTCGTGAAAGTATAATTTCATTTTACAAATTTCAAAATATGCCCCAATGCTTTTAATTCCTTCAACATTAAACATTTCATGGGTAATTCGCAATACCAAAACTGCAAAACAGTGGAGCGGAAGAACATTTACCATGTGAGAATGCTCAATCTTATTGGCAATGCATATATGCAATGACCCACTGGAGGATACTTAACTTTGGCAAGGTATTTGGACTAGAAACACTCAAATATCCACTACCCATAAGTGTATAATGAGTGAAAAAATGTGGTTTTTTCTTACCCCATTGCCCCCGAAAACATTGAGCCTGCCTACTTCACCACCGCTTGCAGTGACACGTTCTCTCTCTTCTTCATTCTCTTCCAACCTATGATCAACTGTCAAGAGAGAAACAACGCCACCTTGTGTATCCAATATGCATCGAGAATCCCCAACAGACGCCACAGTGACAGTCCACCCATCAATCACCACGAAGGTAACTGTCGTCCCAGATGTCTCTCCTATTATTGATACCAAAGAGGCAGGATATGAAGACGTGGAAAACAACAAAGCATTGAAAATGGGTACAGAAATGAAGTAAGGACTTGCCTTTCTGCTGAAACTCTATGTCAGTTTTGACAAATCCGGCAACTAACGCTCGAGGAAGAGCCTGAAGCCACTCTTCCCTACCAATCCCGCGAGGAATGGCACTCAATACATTATTCAACAAATTCTCCTTCACAAATATGGCAGCTGATATACCGTTATGCCCATCAAAAATCTATTAAAGAAAACCTAGATTCAGCATTCCAATGATCAAAAAACTGAAAAGGCTTAAATGGGTTAGTACAATTAATTACCGCGAAAACTGAAAAGGGCGTGGGCGGATTAGCAGAAATCCTGTGGCAATCAAGCTTAATTAAGAAATAATCCTCCCCTTTCTTGGCCAGAGCAGCCTGACCGTGTTTAATGGTAGGGTTTTCCACATTCTCTTTCCTGAGCTCACGCCCAATCAAAGTCCCTAGAGGAACAAGAGGTGGCCTTGATTTCATCCTCGAAACTTCTCTACTACTCATTTCACTCCATCATCAAATACATTTGCAATATATTTATTCAACGAATATACAAATGTAATGGAGATCTCAAAGTTTTACAATGCTATGGAATGGATCTTCAACCTCACACAGATCCCCACACCCACCTATTTGATTGCCCGGCCTTTGCACTCTTTTCTCATACAACTGTCACAATATACATTTTATATTTTATATATATAGGATAATTCTACCTCAAATTTGACGCATCCATTCACTTTCGGCTCTAATATTATGAAATTTATGCAAACTCCAAATACGGCTTAGTACTGTAATACCCCGTATTTTCTGCGTTATTTATTTTTGGAGATTAATTGAATTAAATGTTTATTAATTGGAAATTAATCCGGATAATAATATTAACGAGATGTGAGTTAGTATTTTATTATAATGTGCATACTTGGCATTATATGAATATTGGTAATATTGATATTGTTGTGAGATATAAATACGGCAATTTGGGAATTTTACTTGACGCGTGTGACCGCCACGTCATGATATTGTGCTACATAATTAAAAAGTGAATTTTAGTTCCATTAACCCTATGGTCGTTTTGAGTGCGCCAACGCGTTCGGAAGGGTCGAGATAGTCAGAAAACACTAGCCGGAAGTTTAGTTTGGGTCCCGGGATATTTGTGGGCCATACCGACATCTTAAGGGGTAATTTGGTAATTTGTATTTTTGGGAATTAAAAAGTGACGAAAATGGAATTAATAAGCTGACTATTTCCTTAACCCACTTAACCCACTAACCCCACTATATGTCATTATGGGCTACGGGAGAAGTTGATATAACAATTCAACTCCCACAAACCATTTCACACCTCCATTCTCCATTATCTTCAACCTTGGGAAAAGCTTGAGAGAGAGAGAGAGAAGGGAACCTTGAGAAGAACTTGAGAGAAAGAGAGAAGGGAAGAATTCTGCAGAAAAGAAAGAGAAGGAACAACTTTGTCACAAAGATTCTACACCAAATTCTGAGATAATTAAGGCAAGTGATTTAAACTCTTTTAATTCAAGATATGTTTCCATGTTTAGGAATTTTCGAAATTGATTTTTGGAGATAAATTAGACCCATGAATTGAAAGTTAAAAGTCATGATTTATGTAGGAATTGCATGTAGTAAATTCTGGACGAATTGAAATGTTGAAACAGAACCTTGATGATCAAAAGGTAGAATTAGAAGAAACTTAATGATGTTCTTGAATGGAAGAAATCTGGGAAGTATTTTGATGTAGTTTTAATCCAAAGTAAGCCTTTAAATGATGAATTTTGGGATTTAGAATGTTATTACTGATATAGGATGTTAGTATAACGTTATAGTGACCTTATCTTGAAGTTTCATGCTTAAAAATGGTGAATTGGGACGAAACTGTAACTGCAAAACAAAGCAGTCCGTAACAGACCTGTGTAATCGATCGATCGACATTCATAAGTCGATCGATCGACCACAATCGATCGATCGAAGGTCAAGGTCGATCGATCGACCTTCCCAGAATGAATAAAGTTTTCCTTAATTGAATTTTAATGATGATAACCCTTGGATAATATTATTGGAGACATTGTGATTACCCTAAATTTTAAGGAAGACCAATAGGCATGATTTTGAGATTGGACATTAATTGGAATTTAATTTGAGGAATCATTCTAAATTAATGAAATTCGTTATGTGAGATAATATTTGGGTTAATAGTACAATTTGAATAATTTGATGAAATAAGGTTTGGGGCAGAAGTAAGGACCTTAGGTATAGCGATGTTATATGAGGGAATTATGGGAACTTAATAGTCTATTCGAGACAGGTTTTAAGTTTAAGATTTTACGACGTGAGACGTGTCGACTATTTAATTTATATATTGTCGGGACACTTGAAATATATGAATTGGGAATAATGGTATAATGATGTAGAGAATACCCTTATTAATATTGAAATATCTAAGATGTGTGAATGCTTAGTAGATAACTTTATGTGTATGACATACCTACCATACTTGCTATCACGGGAGGTTACGTTCGCTTAGGACCTTCTTATCCTTGTGTTGCCCGGATTTAGATTGGTGCCTAGAGGATATAGTTCAAGAGAATGACTTATTTGTGAGTTAATAAGCCAGCTGACTATGGAGCGTAGGTATGTACGTGACCATGGATATGATTGAATTATGTTCGCCTCCATTTATGTGTGTGGTGTTGATTCCAACAATTCCTCAGAGATTCGGAATTTGTAATCCTTATGTACGTGATGTACCGGGATGGATAGCAGAGTATGTGTGCACCGCAGCTTAGCCTTTGGGTGCTTGTATTGTATATTTATGATGTGAAAATATACGGTTAATCGAGAAGGAATTTACTATAATAAATTGTGAGTATAATTATGGTAATGTTTTGAAAGATAAAAAGAGATCTTTTTGGTATTGTTAATAATTGTGAATCCGGGAATTAAAGTAGAACTCTCTATTTAATTATTAAGGTTGGAAATTTAACGAGAACCGAGTAGAAGTGTTAGAAACTCTTTAGATAGTTATGAGATAACACACGAATGGGTACAGGAACGTTAGGAGTGCACAGTTAGACGAGAGGTGAGTATATCATGTGAGAGCACGTCCTAACATGTACTTTGCATATACTGTTTTAAATGTTTTTAAAGCACTTGCAGGTTTTTAAAATATCTCCACATTCGGGCTCTGACCCGTTTGCTTTCAAATCTATCTTTTTGTAAAACCATTTTAGGTGCCCAGCCATAAGGTCACCATGCATAGGATTTCCATTCTGATGACGAGTTGTAGCTGCTTGTGGAAGCTACAGGGACTTGCTTTTAGACGCTTATATCATTTGGACTCCTTATTCATTATTCCTCAGTTGTAGGGCATGTCGCCCAAGTTCTATTAGATACATTTCCATTTCAGTTTTCAGACGTTGGCATGTATTCATTTCAGTATTCAGTATTTCATTACTTACTTCAGTTGTGAGATTGTATTATGAGGAGTTTTTCCTCCAGTTTTATTTATAGCATGTTACGGTTACTCTATTACTTCATTATGGTGAATGGTGTTATTATTTCTTCATTATACTTGCATGTTAATCAGACTTTAAATTAAAATTTGGCACTTACTTTTTAAATACTAGGTGGTTAGTAATAATAAAACGTTTTCGACAGTGATGCTGTTAACTGAGCCAACTTGGCATTTTGAATTAATTTTATAAAGGAGTAGCTACCCGGTGTTTAATTAGTCGGGGTGTCACAACTACTACTAGGGGTGGCAATTCGAGTTAGTCATGTTATTTTTGGATCGCGTTGATTTTAATTTAAGTATAAATTTTGGGTACTTTTAAATCTACACAAGCTCATCGTGTCATGTTCGGGTCATGTTCAGATTATTACCATAAACGGGTTATCATGTCAAAACTTGTCAGTCCTAACTAACGCTGCCATATCAATATTTATTTATAGGGAATTTTGGGGGAAAAGATCCACATAATTTTTAAATTATATTATTTTTATAAATTTAGTTTCTTTTATTAAATATTTGCTAAAACTCCATAAAAAATAATGTCTCTGGCTCGAACCTAAAAAATAAACTCTCAACTTTAAAGAAACCATATAAATAAATGTTATTGTACCGCCAGGACTTGATTTATAAATTTAAAAAGTTTTGTCCTAAAATTCAAATCTAGAAAAGAACATGACATTTACCTTAATTCTTTATTATTTTATTTATATAACTAAAATTGACACTGCAATTCAGCATTCACATTTGCCGCACCATATAATCATACAATTTATAAATAATTTAATTATTTTACTTTGTCTTAAAATTTAAAGACACATTATATGACTTACCTCATTGCCTTGTGGATTACTCAAAATTTGAAGACATTCTATTTTTTTAACTCCATGATTTTTTATTTTATTGTTTTTTGGATTACCTTAACTGCTTTTGTATCTTTTTTTTTGTTAGCATACTACGTGGTGTTTGGGCGAGCTTTACATGAATATCGACTAATCTCCGTTCGCAGTTCGTGACTTCCGCTGACCAAGCATTATTTTCACAGCACTGGGAGTCGAACTACAGAGCAAACCCAGTCGACCCCAAGTCTGTCCCAGAGGCACCCTTATACCACTAGACCAAGAAGCTTGATTATTATCTTTGTATCTTCCACAAATCATAATCACATTAATATTTTTGCCTTTGTATCTTCCACGAAATCGAAAGCCATTAATGTTTCATTCCCAAATGACGTTATATATATGAAATCTGATAGGGTTTGTTCATATCTCATTTTTATCCACTGAGGATCAATTTTTATAGATCTGTTGTGATGGAGCTCGACCTGAGGTACTACGGTTTCATCTGCTTTAAATTTTTTTCGATTTTAAATTTACAAAATTTGATTTTTAGTTGTGAGTGATGGAATTGAAGAACTAATTGATTGTTTGATTTTGGTATAGGAACTTCATTAATCATTTTTTATTTAGTTTGAAAAATTGATGTATTCATATTAGTGTATGTTAAAAAAAACCACTCACATTTGCATTCTAGACTTATACATATCAAAGACTTGAGGTCTGAATTTCAGTGAATGAAGCACGTGGGATCGATTTTGGTAACTGTAAATGAAAATACAATGAATAATGATAAGAGTCATTGCAGGTGGGTAAAGTGTGGTCCTTTTTCCCCTAATAAATTGACTTTAGTTGATATCCGTGAATTTGTTAGGTAATGTATGCGCTTTCCTTTATTCTATGTAAGTGTTAAATGATCATTAACTCTTTTAATATTATCGTATTATATACATATAAATATATATATATATAACATTGTATTTTTTTTTTAAATCAAGAGCATTATGTTGTTTATGCCTTCTTGCACTTCTGATAGACTTGGAGGAAGCTGAAAGGAATTCAATTGGACTCATGTATTACTCCTAAATTGTTATCCTATTAAAAAGAAGCATAGATGTACACACTATTATTTTCTAACAAGAACATAGTGATAGGTTTAATACCTTTAATTTTATGCGAAAACTTTTTTTTTTTTTGTATATTATTTTATCAGCTATTGATATTGATCTGTTTTTGAGATTTTGTTTGCGGGTGCACTTTTTTTCAGTAATTTGTATAAGATTGATGGATCCATTCACGTGATAATTTTTTCCCACACTTCGATTTTTGAAGTTTAAAAACACTTTTTACATACGTTTTACATTTACAATCTAATAATTTTATTTATAACCCACCCACGCATCGCGTAGGCGGCATACTAGTGTATCAAAATTTTGTGTCGCCGTAAAAGCACTCCTTTATATATATATATATATGAGTGTTATTATTTTAACCTCAAAATTTTCTCTCTAGCACCAATGTCTTACATGCACTACAAAACTAACTAAACAACATATTTCATACAACAAGCTAAGAGACGCCCTGAGAGTTAAAACATATATAAGTTAAATTTGACCAAAATTCTATTTTTTCCACTCTTTCTCTCTCTAACTTCTTAATTTCTCTCAAAACCCTAACTATACCTTATCACTTCCTTCCACAACTGCCACGACCTACTCCTAACACCATCTCTCTACCCTCACCACTTCTCCTTCTCTTTTTATCCTATAAAGTAACACAAACACCCCCACTTTATTTTTTTTAAAGAGAAAAGACATCATGAATGATATTAAATAAGTTCTTATACTTGAAACGATCAAAAATGGGAAAATAAAACCCTAATATACCTTAAGAAACACTCAAAAATATAAATTCGTCAAAAATGGCTACTTATGTACATTCGGTTACTCATCGCCATGAAAATGGGCGTCACACGGTGATTTTCTACCGTGAAAATGGGTTTTCCATGGTGGAAAGTCACCGTCAAGAAAAAATAACTTTACTGTTGTTGTTTTGAAGTAAAATATTGTTTGACTTTTAATGTGGTATTTGGAAGAAATTTTTGAGGTGCCTTTAATAGCACCCATATATATTATCAATTTTCATATATATTTATTATACAATATTAAATACTATGAATGGGTGATTTTGCGTCATAGTTTTCACAACAAGTTAGCAGCAAAAATTGTTTAACTCCTCGTTTTACAATATCAATGATAATATCAATATCATTCGATTACTAAAGTCTTGTTGATTGATCGGTGCATACATCACGAGCCTCGCGACTTTCTCAGTTACATCGAATATTGTAACAAACATCAGGTCTTTTTTAAATGAAAGGTCATCTATACGTGGATGCCTTTTGGTGGTGTGGTTTTTTACATGAACATATGATTGTACGTTATAAGATATTAAATAAACAATAGTAATAAATATATATTATGTAGATATCGTATCATTATTTTTAATTCCTTATTTATTAGTGATATATTTTACAATTGTCATTAATTTTGTAACATTTGTTTATACTAACGCAAAGATGTGGATTTTCATCGATGTTTTAGTTGCATCATAAGTTAATATTTGGAGCCTAAAGTTCCCCAATTTACTATTTAACTTTTAGAACTTGAACTTCGTAATTATTATTTAAGTTTGGGGACCTAAAATTTTTATATAATTATTTTAATTTGGGGCTTGAAGTTCCCATATAGCTATTTTAGTTCGGGGCGTGAAGTTCTCAAATAATAAGATTACCAAGTCTTTTAAATCTAATATTATATACTTAAAATAATACGAAAGGTGCAAAACGATGCAACAATTCGTTGTTTGACACATGTCAAACAATTCGTTATTTGACATGTGTCAAACAATGTACTCATGTTTTTATACGGGGAACTTCAAGCGCGTATCATTAATTTTATGTTTATTTATTTGCTAAAAAAATTATTGGTTTCCTTTGTAATTTGTACATAACAATGTAGTTTTTCTTGAGATTGTGTATCACAACCTCTGTGGCAACTGTATGGTCTTGATTTATTAGTTAATAAATGAATAATAATTGATACCTTTTACAATTCATGTTTGAAAATTAATTTTCTTTATTGATTAAACTTGGATATGTTACTCCAAAGCACTGATCTAAAAAATCCGCCTAGGCTTGAGGCTTGGGAGAAATGCCTCACCTTAAGATTTTTATGCCTTATTCTTGGTAAAACCCTTAAGGCGCACTTTTTTTCTAAAAACAACAATGCTTTAGTGAAACGATATCGCCTTTTAAAGAATTTCTTTAAAAACCGAACCATTATCTCATCCAAAATAATCAAATAGTATTTTAATTTGCAAATATTCAGACATATTTTTATGATATGTACAATTTTAGTATTTTAATAGCCTTGCTATGGTTAAAAAATATTAAAATATATTAAGAAGGCCTAAACGCTTTTTCACACCTTTTTACGCCTAAGGTCCGCCTAGGCTTTTAAGGCTTAAGGGTTGGCCTCCACGCCTCGAGCACACCCTGCGTTTTTTAGAACCTTGCTCCAAAGTGATCACTAATTTTTAATATTTATTAGTTAGTATAAGTTTACTTGAATTCATATGAGCTTTGTATAGTTTATGCTTGGAACTCAGTTTCTTTATTGGTTAGAGTTGGATATGTTACTTAAAATCCATTCGTTAGTATACGTTTACTTCCAGCGTAGCATAAACTTCCATATGAACTTTTTATATTAACATTTCTAGTCTCAGTAGAGCACAGAAACTTTGAGAGCATATGCTAAAAGAAAAAAAATGATAGTTGTGTGATACATCTACCAAACCAATATACCAAATGAAACTCCAATGAAAATTGCAAAACTCTCTTAGTATGATCGTCTAACAAACTTTGCAAATGATTTTTAATTTCAATCATGTTCCATATTCTTTGTTTTTCAAACATGTCCATGCCATCCAATTTCAATTTATAATGAACTTCTTAACAAAAATAATGTTTCTCCTTTTATATGTAAATTTATTTAAACATGGATTTAATTTTCACCATATGAAACCTACAATGTTTTTTTATTTTATTTCGCAAATGCTTAGAACAAATTTGTCTCATTGACAAATGCATGGTAGACTCCATGAGTTTAGCCAATTTTTTTAACTATTGACTATATTCTCTATTTATTGGTTTATAGTTGTATAGGAGAGTTGATTTGTTTGATTTGGCCTTCCATATTTAGGTTAAACTTTGATGTATATTAATATGAAATTTTTAATTCCGTTTTGAAAATGTATCCTTTCCTCTTCAAGATTGTGATGTTACATTTTAATTTTACCCCCTTGTCAAATGCTTTGTGAAGTTATGTTTTCTGGTTAATCATCTGAAGATAAAGGCCTTACTGATTAGTGAGATTGGTCACAACGACGAGTGAGATCGTTATTTTTTTTATCTTTTTATGGTGAAAGTCTCGTACTATGTCGTTCGAATATGGAAAGGGGTGCAAAACTAAGCAAAACCAACTATTTTTAAATTTTCTCAAATCTAAGCTCAATTAAACAAGTTTAACCCAAATAAAACTAAGTATCAATAAATAAATTGTTGTGTTAAAAGAGATTAACTAATTTTATCTTAACCTAAACATGCACCTAGATGATAGTAGGATAAAATAAAATCAATCACACAACACGCAAATATATGAGGAAAACTCACAATGAGAAAAACCTCGGATGGCCTAACCATGAAAATTTACTATGTATGGAATTACAATGGACATAATAATAAACTTAAAACACTACCCCGACACCCTCGCAAGCCTTGACGCTTTTCGTTCCTCAACCTCCTCACAGTGACACATAGGAGTCCACCCATGCAGCTGCCACAGTGTGTGAGTCTACACACGCCTCGATATCTACAGATAAGGCTCAACGACCGTCTAAAGATTAAAAGACGGAACCCACTACTTCCTCACTATAACACCACAACACGGAGTCCACCGTGTGTATACATTAAATACGGAGTCCACCATATAAAATAATTCTCAATAACATGAAGACAATAAACCTTGATGCCCACAAACTAGATCTCAAAGCATATATATGATGAAAACACTTGAATCTTCAAACGGTTGGGTTGTAAACCAGGGTTTTAGTTGGAAAACATGATTATGGAAGATTAAAACTTTTGGAAATCCTTTTGTAAGAGTTTTACGACTCTAAGCATATGAAAAAGTCTCCAATAAATTGTTGTTCCGCAATCCTATATATATAAGATTTTTCAAAAATGAGATAAGAACAAAAAAAGAATTTTCCATTAAAAAATGCATCGACTCGTTCGTACGAAATTGGATCTCGTTCGTACGAAATTGGATCTCGTTCGAACGAGGCTACACTTCTCGTTCAAACACCTTTCCAAAGAAAATTCCAATGAAAAACTAGCGCAGGCCAAAAACTGCATCGTCCAAACTTCGTTGGATCCGATTTTAACAAGTTGTGCACAATCGTTTGAATGACATACCAGAAGTCTTTAGAACAACTTCAAAAAAACTTTAAAAAATATTTTAAAATACATTTAAAATAATTTTACAAAAAAACACTCAAGAAAGATATCCAAGGACCAATATATTAATGCATTCATACCTAAGAGATCCTCAAAATATGAAGACGAAAACTCGGCACAAAAATGGGCACGGTGATGTGAGCATGATATATTAGCCGTTATATCTTCAATTAAATACGTCAGAGGCTTGAAAGGTCAAACAAACTCAAGTTATAACCTATGACTTAAAGGTTTTGACCAAACACTGAATAAGTCAAAATACATACAAATTGACTCTATCAAAAAATTATCCTTACAAATCTTCCCTTTTGGCTATTCCATGACAAAAAAATAAAACAAAGAATTATGGGTCGTCAAGCTCTCTAAAAGACTCACTTCCTGACCCTAAAAGGAAAAAAGTACAGATGCTTTGAGTAGCTTTACTATTATGTATACTATGTCGCGTCATTTCAAACTTGCACTCTTAAATACACCTTCAAATGCAAAAAAGAATATATAGCAATATAAATCCGCATAAGAATAAACTTTCCCCGTTGTCTAACAATATCTACCTAAGTTAGGATGTCTCCCCATAATGCAAAAATCTCCCCCAGACTATAAAGATTGAGATACCATTTCTCCCATTTATTGTTCAACAGTAGACAAAGATAAAGATGTAAAATAAATCATTTCTCCCTAATATGACCAAATCTACCCCTAAATAAAACATGGGTGGGAATAAGGGAAAAATAAGTATATCATGCAGTGATGTATACTGAACCGTGCACCAACAAATAACTCGACAAACACAACTACAAATAATCCAAACAGTGATCAATTAATACCAATTTTGATAGCAAAATTATACCAACTCGAATATGAAATGAAGCGTAAGATACGAATGTTGACAAGCAACAAAAGATACCAATATGATCATATAATAGCATACCCATTAGAAACCACTTGAAACTAAAAGCGTACATGTGGCATACATAGATTAAGTGCAAACACAAAGACTCAAAACAAAACGATACCATATTTATAAATATGCAAAAGATACCAATGGCATATTTATAAATTCTCACCCCGTGAGTCACATGGATGCATCGATTGTTTTGACAAGTTAGTTTAGTCCCACGTGATGCGATCGTGCGGCTTTTCGACAATTTTGTTGTTAATTTATGTTTTCACCCCCTAACGCCATATTTTCAAATTTTATGCCTTAGACTTTTTTAACTTATACCGAATTCTCACACCGTGTGTCATACGAGTGCACCAGTTATTCCTACAAGTTAGTTTAGTCTCACGTGACGTGATTATGCCTCTTTTAGACAGTTTTGTTGTCAAAGTAAGTCTTCACACCCTAAAGTTTATAATTTTTAACATATTATTATAACAACCACATTAAATTTAACAAATTACGAATTATAGTTTGGAGTCCACGTCATATTTACCAAACTACACACAATAAATTACAAATTAGAATCCTAACTGTCCACCCAACTAAAATTATCTATATTACAGTTAACAACCAAATAAATCTCTCATCTGAAGAATCTAGAAATTGATTTAAGTTCGGATTGTCATCTTAAATGGATTGATAATCGGGAAGACCTTCCAAGTTAACCACTTTACTGATGAGACGCTTTGGTGTGTGTAAGACAACTCACCATAGTTCTTTAGTGATATACTCCGAGGAAAACACTTGCTTGAGATTCTCAAATGCACAAATAAAGAACTCACCATTCATATGCTCATTTCTCTTCATCTTGGACTAGTCTAACATTATCACATTGGTAGCTAAATTGACTTTACAAGCACTGTTATCCTCAACTCTTACCCAATGACACTAAAAACGAAACCTCTTTAAATATATATATATATATACACAGAGAGGGAGAGAGAGAGAGAGAGAGGGGGGGGGGAGAGAGAAAGAGAGAGAAAGAGAGTATAATTTAAAAATGTTTTGAATTACACCATAGTAAGTCATTTTCAAAGAGGTTTTTGTCTCTAGCACTCACACTGAAATACGTAAGGGCATTATATGAAATGCCGGTATTTTGTAACGAATTATTTTACTCGAGGATCCTCGGAGAAAATATAACTACAATCTGACTAAGCCTATAAGCCCGATTAATAGCCTACGTTTAAATCGTCGTGTTCCACACAACATCAATTAGAATCACTCTTGATACCCTAACAATATTAACCTCCTTTTAAGAACACTTTGTTGATGATATCTTAATTCTGTGGTAGTTAGTTTAGTCTTGTGGGGTAGCCCTAATTAATAATCCAACTAATAACTTAATCAATAGAATTATTAATAATAAAGAGGTTATGTCCAAACAACTATGGATTAATAATAATATGTTTTATAAGGCTCATGACACTATTTTGTTGAAAACCTAACCTCGTATACATATCAAATCGGTTTTAATTATACTTTATAACCTAATTGATTCAACTTTCAAAACCTATGTAAATTTGAAGAATAGTAAAAAATACTGAAGAATATTTATCGTGTTCTTTGGCCATTTTCACCCCAAATCTCAAAATCCTTCACATTTTTAAATTAACCTAAAATTATATGTTTTAACCAAATTGATTGCATTTACAACAAAAAAACACATTACAGTAAAGCCCAAATAAATATCAAAGTAATATATTCACTGTGTAATGAAGAATGGCTTGAATGTTCATTCTTAGTATTTGCAAAAATTGATTTTAAAGAATAAGAAGGCAGTACATGTATATATAACTAGCTTACAACACATATATTGAAGAATTTCACACACACCCCAATACAACTATACTAATTGATAACCCAACATGTATACTCAATTTCTAACATCCTACTATCCTTAAATCATCATTAATCAGTAATAAATTTTGAAATCTCCAATTAATCTATAAGAAACCCTAGTTCTTTAATTTCATGCATAATCTTCAAATCAAGCTCGGATTCGTTCATCATATTACATTAAAATTCCGGTATTCCTATTCTACATGCATAGGAATTCAATCTTTAATCAAAATTAGTCCTAACTTATGAGTCAAATTCTCTAAATCCACCCAATTCAATTCTAAATCATGAGTTTAATCCCTATTCTAACATGAACACAATTATTGCTAAAAGGAAGCAAGTACTAAACACTTGCCTTGATTATAATGGTCTGATCCACTGATGTAGGTGGTATGGGTGTGCTCTTCGTTCTCCGATCTACATGGTGGTGGTCCTGGTGTTGCAAGGTAGTGGTTATAGGCCTTAGTTCCTTGGGATTATTTCTCCCTCACCCTCTGTGGCTCCCCCTTGAAACTTGTGAATAAAAACCCTAATTAGACTCACGTAGTAGATATATTTTATCTCTAATTTTCATGCATAATAATTACCCCAAAATTGAAAATACCAAAACCCCCTCTCGGGATGCCCGTTTGGCCTAAAATTGTCCCGATACCCAAACTAAACCCCCGAGTAGACTTTTCTGACTATCTCGACCCTTTCGGACAGGTTGGAGCGCTCAAAATGACTATCCAGAATACTTATAATTAATTTACTTCCTAATTCCTTCAAATTAGTCATGACACGACTCACACACGCGTCCCGACTTAATTTTTCGTAATCGTCGTATTTTTTCACTCGCGACAATTATACTAATTTCATAATCATACATTACTTTATTCGATCATTAATATTCAATATAATACACATCAATAAATACTAAACCTTAACTCCCTAGTTAATATTTATTTTAACTTGGATTAATTCTTAATTAATTCTCAAATTAAATTCAATTAATCCTATATTTAAAAATCATAAAAATAAGGGGTGTTAGAAGACCGACACCCCTGGAGTTCTTCCTAATTGGGGAGAGAATCAAGTCTTGCTCGGTTAAGATCTCATTCAACATTGCCTCACCAACTTCACAGCTATCCGAGACGTCTAATTCGCTGATTATACTGTAATCGACGACAGCTCCATTCCAACTGCTACCCCCATCCTCAGTCAGGCTGATACAAGGTTTATATTAAGGATTCTACCGTATACATGATCCAAATAGACTTAGACTCCGATCAAGGAAAGGAAGAAGAAGAAGAAGAAGAAGAAGAAGAAGAAGAAGAAGAAGAAGAAGAAGAAGAAGAAGAAGAAGATCCCCTCAAACAAATCATAATCAACGGTGGGAGATCTCCTTCTACAAGGGGAATGAGCCAATAACTGAGGCCGATTCGACCCATGGGGATATGAAAATGACCTTCTCTATTGACTAGGACACTATGTTGTCGTATGACATGGCGGATTTGAGGGTATTTACTCTGGAAAGTCTCCACAAAGAGGGCTTATTGTAACACCCCGTATTTATAATCATTTTTATATGGAGATTAAAATGGGAAATTTATTATAAACAAAAATAAATATTAATTAGAGTGATAAGGGTTGATACTTATTTGTATGAATTACACTGAGTATTAATTAGTGAACTAGTAATAAATTAGTAAGAATGCATTATAGTTATCGTGAGTAAGAAATACAACAATTACGGTAGTTTAGTCAGGACGCGCGTGTCAGGACTTAAATTTATGAGATAAAATTTAATTTGATTATGGGTCATCCAAATGGTCATTTCGAGTGCGACATTGTGTCCATAAAGGTTCAAATAGTTAGAAAAAATGTACTATGGAGTGTGAATTGGGTCCTGGGGCATTTTTAGGCCGAACCGGCACCTCGTAAGGGATATTTTGGTCTTTTGGATTTTTGAGAAAAAGGGACCTACGAATTTACCATGTTTATATCAGTATATATGATGTGGGAGTTAGTGTTAGAAGTGAGGAAATCAAAGGAGAGGAGAGGAGAGGAGAGGCCATTTGAGAGGATGAAAAGAGGTTTTGGACACATTGATCCATCCCAAAAGTGTTGTGGGAATCGAAATCAAGAAGAGGAGAGATTAATTTCACCATCAACAAATGAATTCAGATCATCAATCATAAAGAGGCAAGTGTTTATCTTTCATGTTTTCATTTAGTTATAATACCCATCTAATGTAGGGATTATAATTTCATGATTATAAATTGTGTTCTTGAGATTTTAAAGTGATTAAAACTCATAAATTGGGATAAGAACGCATGTTGAGTGATTTCCACATATGTAGAGGCCGAAATCAGATTTATATGTGTAAATTTTATGGAAGAAATCTGGGATGAATATTGGTTATACCTGAAGAAAATGAACTAGGGTTTTGGGTAGAAAAACCTTAAAGAAATCTTGAGAATTTTAGGATTTAATGACGTTTTGATGATAAAGATTCGTTAGAATTTATGCATATACCCTTATATAATGTTGGGACGAATTATAATGGAGTTTGGGGTGATTACATGAAGGTTTGGTGGATTAAAAATGGTGAAAACGCAGTTGCATAAGGAAAAAGAAGCATATGCTACTTTTCGAATCGATTTGGCCCCTTGGGCGAATCGATTCGGTTTGCCAAATTTTGACAATTTTCCCTATTTATGCCTAGAACTTGTGAATAATGATCGGGTGAACTTTTGGTGTACTTTTAAAAGATAATGAGAGATATTTTGATTACCAGTAGGCTAATGTTAGGGTTATGGCTTAGGCTTAAAGGAGAAGACTTAAGGCTAAGGTTATCTGAGCACAATTTGTAATGTAATTGAATTCGGGAGAATAAAAACGAATCACGGGGAATTCAAGTGAATCTATGACTTAGACCAGTAGTGTATGAGTGTAGTAACTACTGAGATAACTTAAGAGGTAACTAGGACCCTTCGAGTGAAAATTAATACTCGAAAAAAATGTGGTAGAGAGGGATATTCGTATATTGATTTGTACGTTAAGTATCCGAGAGATATATTTATATACTAACTATATTATAGGTTGAGCGTATACGTATACGAATTCTATTTATGGGTTGCGAGTAATCCTATACGGATGATATTTATAGGTCGTGTGTATACCTATACGAATTTTAATATGTGTTAAGTGTATACCTACGAACTTTACTTATAGGTTGGGTGTATACCTATATATGATATATGGGTAGGTTGTGTGTATGCCTATTATGTGCTTTCTTATATATATGAACATACCTACGCTTCTTTCTATCATACGAGGTTCTGCATCATGGATAGTCTTATCCTGATGAGCCCATTGAGGGGATTTTAGACTTATGCCTCAGAACGTAAAACTTAGTATTTGAGCACTACTTATGTGTATGATAGTGTGACCCGTCATTTGGGTGATTTAGGTGTGTGCGCAATCCAAAGGCTTAGAACTATGTTCGCCTCCAAAATGTGTTGATTTGATTTATTATTCGAGGGTGATACCCGAACCGATAGTCCTTGATTTAGTATGAGAGGTTCATGGACTTGATAGCAGAGTATGCATATTCGCATCACGGTTGTTAGCCCGAGGATGCTGGAGATGTATATATACATAATGTGATATATTTATATATATGCATGTGAATTTATCCTACTTGTGTGTAATGTAGGGATGATAGATATTTTATATCTAAAAGTGATATAAATATGCGATAATCTACTTAGTGGGATATAGTAGTAAACTTAGATAATGTATATCTCATGAAGAACTAAGTAGAGCAACTTAATGAAATGATGGAATGATAATATACGTGAAATGTCAATTATGGTTCAATAATAACATATGAGGAATGTTCATTATTAGTGTACGTTAACGTATTGTTTGGGTGGTACGGGGGAAGTTAAAGAGATATATAACTAAGGACTCAATAAGTAAAGATTAGAAGAATGTGGTGCCCTGTATGGGCGGTAGGGGAGAACTAAACTTATTAGTGGTCATATAGTTATTGATGAGACCTAGTTGGTTTGGGTGACATAGCTAGGTAGATGGCGTTAGGCGTGCACATTAGTTGAGAGGCAAGGAACTCAGGGGAGTGTACGTTGAACTAACATGTGTAATCAATAACTGATTTTAAACTGTGATAAATACTTGCTAAATATTTTCAAAAGGTTTTCTCGGGCTCTGAACTGTCTTGCAAATATTTTCAAAAACTTTTAGGTGTCCAACAAAAGGAACGCCGAGATTAATATCTGTTATAGGGATGCGTAGCTGTAGCACTTATGGATGCTTAAAAGATTTGTACTAGACGCTTCAGTTGCTTTATTCCTAGAGTAGGATGCAGTTCAGTTATTTCATTTAGGTGTGTTTCCCCTTTAACTATTTATTTTTTTATTTTATCAGACTTTGTATTTGTGGACACAGTTTATGTTAGTAGGTTTTTTGTTGGAATTTTGTATTGGCAACCGATTATTTATTCAGTATTATCTTATTCGGTATGTATCTTGTGATGGATTTATATTACTACTGCGTGGATGGTATGGTGATTGTATCTATTTTTTACTTATTGTTATTTAATTAAAGATAAATTTTGGCATCAGTTTATACAAAAACATAGATGGTTAGTATTTTAAAAGTTTTCGACAGTGATGCTAAGAATGAACCAGATGAGATTCCTGTTTTGTTTTTATGAAGGAATGATCACCCGATATTTAAATAGGCGGGGTGTCACAGATGGTATCAGAGCATCAGGTTTTAGTGTCCTTAGGATCTGTGCGGCTTTTTGCGTTTCAGCTTAGCGTTCTTTGATATAGAGCCCTATTATAGGATTGTTGTATTTCTCTACGTTTTACGACTTACATTTTTCTATTGTTAAGTATAGTTAATGTGATTCATATACGAGTGATATTTGGCTTCATGCACTAAACATTATAAGAGGAGCAGCAAGGGCAGTTAGAAGGACTGCGAGAGGAGAGGCTCAGCAGAAGCCATAGAGTGTTCTGGGCATGGTGATCGAGATAGAAGTCGCTATGATTATTTGTTTAGACAGGCAACAATAAGATAATCACTCGAGAATAGTAGCTTCCCCAAGCACTGTCGTAGATAATGGTGGTGCAATTTCATACTCACCCAGCGTAGTTGGCAGGGGGTGTGGAATTCAGAAGGAAATATTTTGAAGATCCATATATAACTACTCGAAGAAGATAAGAAGTGGGGTAGGCCAATGGAAGGAGATAATCCAACGAAAAGTGTGTAGGGTGGAGTGCAATGACACCCAGGAGAAAATTTTGGGCAAATTTTTTAGCTCGGAGGAGCAACATAAAGTGGTGAGAGTCAGTCACCACATATAAAGAAGTATATGTGGTATAAAACGAGAAATTTGGGTGTAATTTGATCATAAGATATTCCATCTACTGTTCGAAAATAGATGCGAACGGAGTGTCGAAACTTATTATAAGTGGCAAGATAGTGACCAATAGTGAGAGAGAAGTTGACTTATTTAGCAAACTTCGTACTAGAGGAAGGGGATACGGAGAATATAAAAGGGTATGTATGTTGATAATGGACTCGTGAGTGGAATACACAAGCGTGAATGGGAAGTCCGACTAGGATGACTAGTGACGATGTCGTCAAGGTCATACGTTTATAAGTTGACAACAACGCATCGATGAGAAGGGAGACAAGAGGGTTTGAGTATCTAGTCGACAAGAAAGATTGAATTTTAACTGTGCTAGTGAAACATGACAGGAGGGATACCCAGGAAGGGACCCATTTAAATGATTGAGATTAAGGGGAGTCCTACCAAGCGAAGGTGGATTCAGTCGGAGCCGTCAAGGCCAACAACGAGTTCCATAGGGCCAGTGGAGCCAAAAAGTACAACGGGGGTAGTAATCGGGGAAAAGACTACCAATTCTGAGATAAAGACACCTCGAACAGTGGGTCCAGAAACAATTGGGATAGCATAAAAAGGTGTCATATGTGTGGAGAGTAGGGTCACCTATATTAATGTATCCACAGTGAGAAAGTGAGACCATTCAGATTAGGAAAGTAGATGGGAACGGTGCCAGTGGGGCACAATAACAGGAGGAGCGAGATTTCTAGCAGGGGAATCGGGCCAAGATATTTAGGCCAGAGGTTACCAACCCAAAAATGGTGGGTTTAGGCTGGACCAACAGGGTCCTCAGTAGCAACAACATCCCGTTCTTCTAGGTTGACAGGGCTAAGGGAAGGGTGGGGAAGTCCAGTAGGGCCAGGGCTAGAGATAGGGGAGTTCTCTGGAAGTTATCTCAATTGTGGAGAGATGGGTAACTGGAAGAAGTATTACTCCAAAGCGAGGCAAGGGGCAACTACATGATGAAATTCTATATATACAACCATTGCAGCAGATCATGTGTCAGTTTCGACGAGAGCATTATGCTCAGGAACTCGTTGACCCGACAAGATAGATGGCAAATGGAGATATAGTTTTTGTCTTGCTCTTATGAGTATAGGATAAGTTCAGGTGACTTAGGTGCATCACAATATATGATTTTTTAACACTTAAATTCGCAAGCGAGTCGGATTTAGTGGGTGTGTTGGCAGTGTCAGCCTTATCAGGTATATATTTACCATTGGGTAGTGGGGTTCTTTGGTGTTTCATGCAAGGGAGAGGGTAAGTGCACTAAGAGGATGTTTGTAGTGTGTAATTAGTTTGACTACTTTTGAGAGTTATGAAAGTAGAATTTATTATAATCATTTGTAGTGACTAGATACCGAGGGTTTAAGCGGTAGTAGATTGCGCGATAAGACTATCGTGCTCATTATTCCAGGGTGAGATATATTATTTTTATGAGGCATCACCTGAAAGAGGGTTGAGCCTGCAGATATATTATTGTATGGTGTCGTAGACTTTGGTGAGTATGTTGTCTTGTTACACTTGATCCCACTGAGTAGGGACGTTTACTGATGTGATTTAGGGTACCTTGTGTTCTTTGTCGAGCGAAGAGATATAACTCGTTATTTATATAGCACTAATAACTTGAAATAGTGAGAGCTCCGTGTTGTATGTCGTCTTTAGTGACGAGAGTGGATACGTAGACTGTCAGCAAATGAGAATTTGGGAGTACATGTTATGGGTTGAGGGCCTAACGGATCTCGATGACCGACAATATTCGAGAGTAGTGTATAGGGGGTTCCTTGTTTGGATTTCTCTTTGCGAGACATCCCACGCATGAAACTTAGTAAGCGTTGGAAGTTGGGAGAAGTTTTGTCACTAGGACATGGGTTCGTACCTTAGTTATTGTACATATACGTGATTATAACTGAGAGTTGATGGTTATATTATTATTTAAGGCCGAGAGAGCCGTATAATTTTGATGTGAAGACCAGTATAGAACATTTACACCACGAGTAGATCAGTGGGACAACCTAAAGAATAATTAAGTTGCAATTTTTAGGGTGGTTGTGTATAACCTTATTATATGGTCATGCCAAGTATGAAATGATTAGTTTAAAACAAGTATATTACATTCAGTTGATTAGTGGAGAAATGCACGGGACATAGGGTGTATGGACGCCCTAGTTAGTTTAGATTTTCAATATCATTCACGAGGAGAAGACTTGAAAACGCATGAAATAATGTAGATTCATGAGTAAATAAGAGACAAAACTAGAATGAGACAAAGAGAATGTAGTTGCATTATTGATTAGGCATAAATTCTTCACATTTATTCCTTTAATTTCGGTATTTTTATATTCTTGTGTATTGTAATTGACTTGGATTTGTCTCATATTTATGATAGTAACCCATTTTAGCAAGTATTTTGTGTATCTCTTATGTGTTTCACAGGTATTTCAAGCAAGGGAGTGGGAGAGAGAACTCAAAATAGTGAAAGAAACCAAGAAATGGGGAGTTGAAGGGCATTTTCATAATTTTTTAGCCTTAGCTAGGAGGTGGGGCCAACTGGAAAGTTGAATATCTTTCAATTACAAGAACACTGGAAAAAAACGGCACCCCAATCTGAGCTACGGTGAAGAAGTTATGCAAGTTTGAAGATTGAGAAAGAAATCTCAAAATCTCTGAATGAAAAACAAGGGCGATCCGGACATATTAAAAATAAAGGGTCCGGACCGGTTCACTCATTTGTCACGTTCATGATCCGTTACAAAACTAGTCACGCTTTCGAAGTGTGACAAATTTTTAGGTGTGGGATTTTTATTCTGTCCTTATCTTTTAGCCAAAAGAGTTTTATGTTTTAGGGACTCTTCTAAACGACTTGTAACCTATATATTTAGTCATTAGGAATCTTTTTATTGAGATTTATTCATGTAAAGGCTCCAAAACAAAGAGGAACATCTTGGAGAAGAATTTACATATTTTGCACCTTTAATTCAAGAGTTTTTTCATTTTTTATTCAATCTTTGATTTCTTCTTACATGGTTGCGTTCTTCAATCTCGGTAACCTTAAATTCCAGCACTTTTATCATTCTTTCCTTATTTTCTGTAACACCCCGTCCGCCCGGGGAGAGCGAACGGAGCGCCACTATCGATAAAATAAATCAATTACACAAATAACAAGGTATAGAGCATCTAAATCCCACAACAACAATAGAGGAACTACAAATCTCAATCTCTTCAAATTAAATACCAAATCTCTCGAATTACATACAACAATTAACTCGAAAATAAAATACAAATCTCCAAAGCTCTATACATAAAAATAATACAAATCTTTCCCAAATAATCCTCGCTAAAATCAATCTCCATAGCGCCCCAAAATCCGCGCTAACCTGCCACTAAAAGAAAATATGGGGAAGTACACAATACGACAGGAAAGATGCTCAATAAATATATTAATGGTGAATAAAACGTAACAACACGAGTACGAATATTCAAATCGAAATGAAAATCTCAAAGTATTTATCATTATAATTTCTCAACAACACTTTAACCGGGTCACCAGGCCTCACCACATTCGTATATGCTTTATCAAGCCATAGCCCGGGAAACAGGAATTTTGGCTGGTGTCCAACATTCGTGCCATATTAAAATCTCATGACAACGTGCTCAACAACAATATAATGATACCACATGAATCAAAATAATTTCAACAATTATTTTCCAGATTTCAATGAATTTATCAATTCAAATATGAGTTCAATTAAACAAGAATTCAAAGAGAATGACACTCGCGAGATTTAAGGAGCATATTGTGTAAAACCCCATACCTCAAACCATGATGAGAAACTAATGATCACATCCTCAAGATAAACACAAAAGATCTATAAAATCTCCTCCAAGAACCTCCAACAAAATAGCCCCGAGAACACCTCTAATCTAAGGTTGGAACTCACAAATCTCAAGGGACAATGTGTATATAAAAAGAAGAGGAATATAAAATATATTTGCTGCCAAAATTTGTGCCAAAAGTAGGTTAAAAAGGGTTTCCCATGACTCCTTTTATAATGCAAAGAAATGAAGAGTTGGAATCCAAAAGACTCCTTTAAATAAGGCAAAGAAATGAAGAGTTGGAAGTCAAAACAACTCCAAGAGTTAAAAACATTTAAAAATCATTTTAAAATCCGTTTTAATTCCGATTTCGAAACCGTTTGAAATTCTCGCCTTTAAAAATAATATTCAACATATTTGAGCAATAAAAATAATTTTATCAAAAACTTTATTTTCCTCCATTTTCCAAAAATTAATTAAAATAGCCCAAAATTACGCGGGTTGTTACATTTTCACATACTTGTTAATGGATTCTTGTGTAGTTAATCATAGTTACATCATGCTAGGCTAGATTTTGTAGGGATTGGGGTGCACGAACCTAACCCGATGCATATGTGTAAAATTAGTTCCCTGAATTAAATAAATGATCAGATCGTGTTGTGTAGTGATCATAACCGTCCTAGGACTTTTGATCTCATTTGCCCTAGGTAACCGGAATGCTTAAGAGTGCGACGCGAGTGTAGCTATAACGACACCGCTTTATTCTTAATTTTGATTATGTATGGTGTGGGATAGTACCCTCATATATATAATGCTTGAGATTAATAAAGACTGGATTTAATCAATTATCTAATTCATAACTAGTCTTATACCCGGTAAACATACTAGGAGTTGGGGGATTGTGTCTCTACCTTAATTTTCCAATTAGTTTTAGTTAACTTCTTTATTTTTCCCATTTTTCCTTTCTCACCCCATCATCATCTTTTACACTTTATTTTTGAAGTAATAAATAAATCTATCAAACATTCCTTGTGGATTCGATACCCAGACTAGCTGCTATACTCCATAAGAGTGTAGTTAAAGTGTAGTTTTTTTTATTGTATTGCGATCGGAAGTCGATAACAACGATTAGCGTATTTCTTTAATTTAGAGACTTTTATTATCTCGAGTAACGTAAAATGAGTGTGATTATTGCATTTCTTTGATACTAACTCCTTCCAACAAGTACATCTAGTTTCGTGTATTTCTCCTAGGTTTTGCAGGTATTTGAAGCATTGAGGAAGAAAGAAACTAGAAAAACAATGAACAAAGTCAAATAAGGAAAGTTAAAAGGGAAATTTAGTAAATTTGTAGCCTCCGTCCGGAGTTGAAGCCAACTAGAGAGTTGAAGAGAATTCAATTCAAGAACTTTGGAAGAAACAGCAAATCAATCCGAGCTACGGTGAAAAAGTTACGAAGATTTGAAGTTGATAAGAAACAAGAAAACGATCCCTGAATGAAAAAGGCAGGAGGTTCGGACCGCCCAAAAAGGATCCGGACCGGGTTCTAAGCGAGTTCTGTATGAAAAAGGTAGGTGATCCGGACCTTTTTTCCAAAAAGGATCCGGACCGCATGGCTAGAAAGTTCTGAATAAAAAAGGGGCGCGATTCGAACCTTTTTGCCAAAAAGGATCCGGACCACCTTAAGCTAAGGAACCCTGTTTAAAATAAGGGGGCGATCCGGATCGCCTCCCCCGATGGGTCCGGACCGCATTAGATTTTCATGAATTTTTTTGTTCACTCTCAGAGTTTTATGTGGGTCAAACTCTTGTAAATTTTGGAGCTATTTATTTAGATTAGTTACGCAATATTAGGGGTTCGATTTTTTAAGTTAGCTAATTAGGAGTTGAGGGTTTTTGTAGTAAAAAAACCCCTAGTTTTCCATAAGAAGATTTTGCTGTAAGGATTTGAATTTAATTTCTGCAATTCAAGTAACATCATTCCTTTAAGTTTTCAATTGCTCATTAGTTTAATCATTGGTTTGAATCTGTAATTCTCATTTCATTTATTTTCTTTAGATTTAATGTTCTATTTCTTAAAAATCATGTTTTTCTCTAGGTTAATCATGTCTAACTAATTTCTAAGAGTTGGGGTGCATGAACCCCACCCAATGTAATTCCCCATAATGGAAAATAGACTTTTGAATTAAAATCTTAGATGAATCATGTTGCATAACTGTTGCAACCATCATAGGACTTTTGATCTCGTTTGCCCTAAATAACCGGGATGCTTAAGACTGCGATGCACATATCGGTTAATGCGACACCGCTTTGTTCTTGCCTTTAATTTCATATGGTGTGGGCTACGATCCCTCATATATGTAATGCTTAGGACTAATAAAGGCTGGGTTCATTTAAAATCTTAATTCCGAATTTAGTATCATATGAAGTGAATTATTAGGGTGTGGGAGATTTTAATCCACCCTCTTGTTCTCATCTCATAGTTAAATCCTTGATCCAATTATCATCAGCATTTAGTTTATTTAGTGTAGTTGCATATTGTTAGTTCTTAGTTTCATTAGTTGTTACTCTAAAATTTTCATCTAGTTGTAGTTGTTTCATCCCCCAAATCATCTTTTCGTTTCTTTTAGAGTCAAAGCTAGGATTGCTTCATCTTTCCAACGTCGTCACGAATTCGTTCGTCCTTTTTCCCCAAGGATCGATACCCGACTTATCGGGCTTTTACTTGAGCGACAGGCTTGCACTTGAGCCTACATAGTACGCATACTAGACACATTTGTGGCCGCGTCAAGTTTTTGGCGCCGTTACCGGGGATTTAGGTAGACTTAGGTTGGATCGAGTCAATCTAAATCTTGACAAAAAAAAATTATAAAAAAAAAATTCATCTCTCAAAAGCCTTTAATGCAAAATCCTGAACATACTCAAACTCCTCAAAATAATCCAACCAGAATTCACGAAAATCCAATTGTCGAGTATAATTCTGACAGTCCCCACATGCCTCGCGTTCCACAGTTTTGGGTTCCACTTCCTACTCCTGAGTACTCTATTGGTATTTACACAACGAGTCAATCCTTAAGTCACGCATCTAGGACACCGAGTGAGTATTTCGAGTCATTTGAAGAGAGAGCGATGTCTGACGCCACTAGTTTCGGCACTGGAGAGGGAAATCCACCCTATCATCCCATGAAAGACTTACTTTTTCCTGAACGAACTGACACCCCTGGTTGCATTTTACTTCCGTATAATGCCGGTTAGTTCCACTTCCACAATCGGATGATACAGATTCTCCCTACTTTCCATGGCATGGATTCAGAGAAACTATACCTTCACATAAGAGAGTTCGAAGAGGCGTGCGACACATTTAGTGACCAAGCTTGCACGCAGGATGTCATTCGCCTAAAGCTTTTCCCTTTTTCCTTAAAGGATAATGCTAAGACCTGGCTATGGTCTCTACCCACGAACTCCATTATTTCCTGGAGGGATATGCAATCAAAATTTATCTCAAATTCTACCCACCGTACAAGACCAACTCTCTCAAGACTCAAATCCAAGGTTTTCGACAATAAGATAACGAGCCTTTTGACAAGAGTTGGGATCGTTTCGAAGAGTTGCTAAGCGTATGCCCCCATCATGGTTTTGAAAATACCACTTGATCTTTTTATTCCATAATGGGTTGACAGTAGCTTCCAAACAACTTGTGCAAACAATGTGTGAACGACCTTTTGGGGAATTAAACTCCAGCGATGCCGAGGCCCATCTTAAGTATGTCGTAGAGACTACTCAAGCATAGGACTCATCCGATCCTAATACCCAAATCCGACCTAGACAAGTATCGACCACGCCTAATGCATCCGACCTATTCCATTTGGATAGTAATACCATAATAGACCATCGATTTGATCAATTTGAGAGAGACATAAAAGATTTACTTGATAGCCGGTTGAGAGATATCTCCGAATCCAACTTGTGCGCTATCTATGAGGTAGGTCATTCCACAAAGGCATGCCCGACGATTTTCGCCTACAAAGTCATACACACTGAGAGGTGGATGCTATAGGAGGGTTCAAGGGAAATTTTAATGCCCCACATGGGAGCTCGTACAACCCTTTATGGAGAAACCACCCTGGTTTAACTACGGACAACCACAAGCTACGATGAACCCACATTCACAGGTTGTCCCACCTTCACCCCCTCTTCAATTTTAGCAAGCACCACCTCCTCCAGCTCCATATATTACTCCACCGTGGAGGAACCTAGAGGATATAATAAACCAGTTTATCAATTCACGGAGTGTAACCAATGCTAGATATGATCGCATGTTCGCCGACATGAACGTGAACATATCAAAGTTGAAATCTTCATTGAGTATCCAAGAGACGGGCAAGTTTCTTGCCCAGGGCCAAAGACCTCCACAAGGTCAACCTATTATTAGCTCCACCTCTGCAGAACATTAGGAGCATTGCTAAGCGGTAACCACTCTTCGTAGTGGGAGAGTTGTTTATTTATCACCTCCCCCACACGACGCATCAAAAGGCAAGGAGACTTCGCCCGACAGTAAAGAGGCCAAAGATATCTCATTGAATGAGAGTGACAAAGAAGACACTATTGAGCCCGTGGTAATTATCAAGTCACCTTCCGCCGCGCCATTCCCTTAAATATTGGTTCCTACCCAAAAAGGGACCCCCCGTGATGAAGTGCTAGAAGTGCTTAAAAACGTGAAATTAAACTTACCTTTCCTCGATGCAATTAGGCAAATTTTAGCTTATGTAAAAGTCATAAAAGATTTCTGACAATCAAGAGGAGTATGAAGGTAAAGAAAAACGTGTTTCTAGCACATAACCTGAGCTCAGTTCTTCTTAACGATCTCCCACCTAAATTTAAAGATCCGGCTGCGCCCCCTATTTCCTGCACCATTTGAGAGAATAAAATTGAAAAGGCCTTACTCGACTTAGGGGCAAGCGTTAATATCCCCCTAGTCGATTTATAGACAACTTGATCTGGGCGACCTTAGGCCCACAAGGATCACTCTCCAATTGGTGGATCGAATCGTGAGGATACCGAGAGGCATAGTCGAGGATGTGATAGTCCAGGTGGACACTTTCTACTTTTCAGTGGATTTTGTCATTTGGGACATAGTTCTCTCCTTATTCTCGAGTAACCATGTCCCCATAATTCTTGGGCACCCATTCTTAGCTACGGTTAACGCACTAATTAATACTCGAAATGGGCCAATGCAACTAATCTTTGGGAACATGAAAATGGAGACTAACATCTTCAACATAGCCTATTAGGCAGGGGGAGAAGATGAACTTCACGCGGTGAGCATAATTGATGAGATCGTAGAAGAAAACATTGAGGAAAATTTCGATGGAGACGCCTTATAAGCTTGTTTAATGTCTAGTCATGAGAGCGAGGGAACTTATAAGGAGTTTGAGAGAGAGGTTAAGGAGTTGTGTGAACTACTTGATGAGAGAGCGTCGGACGAGGACGCAGTAGATGCAAGTTGGGTTTCTTGATTCGAAGAGTTACCGCCGAGGTAGGCACGCATGGTTCCTTCTAACGACACATTCTCGACTCTCAAGTTGAAGAAACTACCCTCCAATGTGAAATATGCTTTCCTAGGAGAGGGTGAGACATTTCATGTTATTGTCTCCTCTAGCCTAGATGAAGAGCAAGAGGATAGGCTATTAAAGATCTTAAGGAAGCACCAAGGTGTTTTGGTTAGTGTATAGCTGATATAAAGGGGATAAGACCTCTCATTTTGCACTCACAAGATTTACCTCAAGGAGGATGTGAAGCCCTCGAGAGAAATGCAAAGAAGGCTAAACCCTACTATGAAAGAGGTGGTGAGGGCTGAAAGCATCAAATTATTGGATGCCAGAATTATCTACCCAATCTCGGATAGCAAGTGGGTGAGCCCCATTAAAGTCATACCGAAGAAGTCGGGCATGGTAGTGATTGAAAATGCCAAGGGAGAGCTTGTTCCCCAACATACCACTACTGTGTGGCACGTTTGCATTGATTACCAGAAACTCAATGCAGGAACTAGAAAATACCATTTTCCCTTGCCATTTATCGATCAAATGCTTGAAAGAGTAGCGGGCCACCCTTATTACTACTTCCTAGATGGTTATTCCGGATATAACTAGATTGAGGTAGATGTACTTGATCTGGAAAAGACAACTTTCACTTGCCCCTTTGGTACGTTTCCCTACAAATGTATGCCATTCGATTTGTGTAACGCACCAGTGACCTTTCAAAGGTGCATGTTGAGCTTATTCAGTGACATGACTGAGAGAGGGCTGGAGGTGTTCATGGACGACTTTAGCGTTTTTGGCACCTCTTTAGATCTATGTTTAGCAAATCTTGAGAAAGTACTAGCCCGGTGTGTGGAGAAGAACTTAGTGCTGAATTGGGAGAAATGCCATTTCATGGTAACTGAGGGCATAGTTCTTGGCCACATAGTGTCATCCAAAGGGATAGAGGTGGATAGAGCAAAAATCGATGTCATAGTTGACCTACCCCCACCAAAATTTCTAAAAGACATGCGCTCTTTCTTGGGCCACACGGGGTTCTATAGAAGGTTCATTAAGGATTTTAGCAGCATTACTAGACCCTTAAGCAACCTTCTTATGAAGGACACCCCATTCGAGTGGAATGAAGCATGCCAAAGTGATTTTGAAAAATTGAAGAGCATGCTTGTTTTCGTTCCCATCATGCAAGCCCCGGATTAGTCCTTACCATTCGAGCTCATGTGCGATGCTAGCAATTTTGCGATAGGGGCTATTGATTAACGCATGAAATGTGCGTGCGTGTAAGTGCACAATTGTTGTTTTCATTTCACCGCGATAATACAAACAAACCTAAATTACCTACACTTGCGAGGCAAGCACAGCGGTAAGTCGGGTATCAAAAATCCACAGGGACGAGTTGTTAGAATTTATAAGATTTAATATTCCGAAATAAAAGTGTAAAAGGTGAATTACAAACTAAAAAGGAAAAGATGCATAAAAAGGAAATGATTAATCTAGGCAAGGTTATTGAAACTAGATTATGAAAGCGAGTAAAACTATAGGTTGCGTCGAATATCCCTCACCCGAGTTAATTTGTATAAAATGGATACATGGGTCGACGAGTTATTACAAATGCATCTCGTTTCGACAGTTAATTAATTAAAGGGTTGTCACGCCCCTAAATCCTCATAAAAGCCTAATAAGATTTTGGCGTCAACAAATATCCTGAAAATTACGCGCGAAAGGTCGTAAGCACGGGACATACATGATATGCCCCGTCAAATCTCCTAGTAGCAATAACTAGGACAACGCACCCGAAATAGACCCGTAAACACCATCACCAAAGCCAAGCAACGCGTCAACTCGAGTGAGTTCCATTCAAACACAACCTAGTTTAAATTACCTAGAAAGCATGTTAAAAATGCGGTAAATAAAGCGGTAAAGAAACGCGATAAATCTATACTAGAAAGCAATAAATGAAAGCATGTAAACCTCATTTAGAAAGCATGGAAATTACACCACAAAGAAAAAAATAATGAAATACAACTATATTAATGGAGATGGAAGATGGTAGCACAATGTTATAAGCCCAAATGGGTGTCAATCCAAGAAGAAAAGAAGAAAAGAGCTCTCAAACCTCCCAAAATCCTAACCTATCCTACCTAAAATCGTTTTTCTCTATTTTTACATCAAAAATGCTATTTATAGTAAGTGGGAATTAAAATATAAAAGAAAAGAGAAAAGAAAATAAAGGCCAAAATATCTCCTGGAAACAGGGGATCGATCGATCGACCCTTTTGGTCGATCGATCGATGATGAACAAAATATCCACTGTCGATGAGGATCGATCGATTGACCCCTTTGGTCGATCGATCGATCAAGCAGGTATGAGCCAAGGTAGCACACTGCATTGCCCTTTTCTTCCTCTTCTCCTCCTCTTTTGGTTTCATTATTTTTCCCTCCGCTGAAATTGTCGTAACTTCTTCATCGACTCGGAATCGCGCAGCGTTCGTGGCCACGCGAAGCTTGCGAGGAGGACTACAACTTTCGTGTAGATGTTGGGCTAGGTTCCCAAGCTGTGAAAAGACTAAAATGCTCTTGAACATGCGGTCACATACGAAAATCGAGCGGAATGCATCCGAACTTCACACTTAGCATCCAAATACCTATAAAAGCTCAATTAACCCCTACAAAACATGTTAACCTAGAAATTTGAGGTTTTCTGGTTAACGAGCATAAATATAGGGAATAAGATACCCGAGGGGGCTAAAATGCGTCCGTTCGGAGGATGAAATACGCAATATTTGCGTATCATCAGCTATTTTGGGCCAAAGGAAAGACAAAAAGGCTCATATCATCTACTACACTAGCCGGACTCTTACCGGACCACAACTCAAATACTCCACCACAGAGAAGGAATTATTAGCGGTAGTCTTTGCTCTAGATAAATTTTGGTCCTATCTCATTGGTTCCCCCATCACCTATTTCACTGACCACGCGGCTTTAAAATATCTCCTTGTAAAGAAAGACGCAAAGTCATGCCTCATAAGGTGGATCCTACTCCTACAAGAGTTTAATCTTTCCATTAAAGACAAAAAAGGAGTAGAAAACGTCATCGCCGATCACTTATCACGACTTTCGTCCGACGTACTTAGTGATACTACACCCATATATGAGTACTTCCCGGATGAGCAACTCTTTGCTACCTCTTCTTTTCCATGGTTTGCAGATATAGTGAACTATCTTGTCATAGGAGCCGTCCCTCCCGAGTGGACACCGCAAGCTTAATTGAGACGTCATCACACCCCCGACACGTATGGGATGATCCTTGTGTATAGTAGTTAGGTGTCAGTTAGGATAGGTTAGGTAGGTTCATTAAATCGGTGTCGAGTACATTCACAAGTAGGAAGCATACACTTTAAGACCACATCGGGATTCGATCATGAGGATTGAACATGAATCAGGGTCATGATTGAGTTGAAAGTAAGTGCGGAAGCCTTTACTGAATAAGAGAGAGTTAGAAATGAAGCAGAGAGGAGTTTTGTCACCAAAAGGCCGGCGATCCGGACCTTCCCTAGGCACCCGATTCGGACAGCCCCTGGGCACCCGATCCGGACCGCCTTCGAAGAATTGAAAAAAATAAAAATAAGCATGACGATCCAGACTGCCTCTGGGCACCCGATCCGGACCGCCTCTGGTTTTCTTCGACACTTCCCTAGGTGTATCCTTCCTTCCCCAATCCCTTCATCTCCCTCCACTCCGTTTTCTCCACCATTTTACCTCCCAAAATACATACCCCTTCCCTCATTCTCTTTTCCCTCCAAAACCATCCCTTCCCACCTTCAAACCCACCTATAAATACAAGCCCTAACCCACCATCTCTCCCACACCATTTTTTCTAAAGAATTTTACCCTCCTTCATCTCTCAAGCACTTTTGCCCGCCCACTCTCTCACTCCATGGTTGATCAAGACAGACCCACCAAGTATAACTCCATCAATGTCCTCGGCAACAATCCCTACGACTACCGCTCCGATCAAGAAAGGCGATGGTGCGAGGAATTCTTTGGGCCAGCGCAAAATCTCTAAATAGAGCGGGCCATTAATTGGGCCAAGTTACCCAACTCCGTCACCAACTTATTTTCTCCTAAAGGTTGATGCCGCTACCTTAATGAGCCTTACAATAAAGTTTGGGCGACTAAGGTCTGGAAGTTTTACAGCACACTCATATGCACTACCGAGTTTATGGTCGAAGCATGGGTACGGGGTTATCGCATCCTACTTTCTTTTTCCACCGGTAGACAAAGCGGTGTGCATCAACATGTAGCACCCGAGGAAATATGGGCCAAGGGTGCTTTTTGGGTCGGTCGGCTGACCGAAAAAGCACGCCTCACATTCCAAATCGTATGCGCGAATATCCTACAAAATTCAAATGATTTCAGCATGCGACCCCGGCAGGACACGCTTGTTTACCACCTCTTCGATCGCAACTCCTCCATCATTCTGGCACATATTATATACCGAGACATTTATTTTTCCGCGTTGGATGAAATGGGCGCTACTCCCCTTCCTTATGCCCGACTCATTACATCAATTCTCGCCGACCATCTCATCGCTCCACCCGCAGGGTCTCTTCACCTCCCAACCCCTTTTGGGGAGGGTACCCGGATAAAGAGTGAGCATCAAAGAGCCATCTTACGAGAAAGAGTAGCTGATGTAGAGGACTCAGCTAAAGAGGAGAGTAGCGAAAACGAGGAGACAAACGTGGAAATGGGAGAGCAAGGGGGAGATTCTAGCGAGGATGAGGAGGACTATGATTTCGAGCTTCCCGAGAATGATTTTGATGCGCGCCTCACGGCCCTTGAAATAAAATTTGACGGGTTCATAAATCAATACACGAGGGATCAAGCGGCTTACCAACGCAATACGATCATGATGCATCGTCTTCAAGCTCATATGTATCAACTCAATTTTGGTGGGCCCCCTCCAAGCTACTTTTATGATCCGTACGACCCAAGCGCGCCCGGAAGCTCCAACCCCCCGCCTCAGTGAAGATTTCTATTATTTTTTGTGTCGGTTTGAATGTTGCTGGTTGTTTTGTATGGTTGCATGTTTTTCCTTTTTCTGTCCTGTTTAATGTACCACAACCCATATATATATAAATCCGCATTTTCTCCATTTGTTTGTTTTATTTTTCCTACTTCTTGCTTTGTATTTTTTAGATTTTAGTCATTTTGATTGAGATCAATGCAAAAGTCTAAGTTGTGTGTGTGGGAGGGGGGGGGGGGGGAGGGTAATGAGTGCATATTTCTAAAACTTCACAAATTTTCAAAATGCTAAAAAATTTAGAAAACTTCAAAATTTCCAAAAAAATTGAAAAACTCAGAAAAACCCAAAAAATATTTTTCTTCAAAATAAATAAAAATTGGAATTTAAAATTTTCAAAAAAATCATTAAAATTCGGTTTAAAGTCTCAAATTGTGAAAACATAATGCACAAAGCCGAAATTGACCAAAGATGGAAATTGGGCGAACATGGACAACTTAACGAATAAGTGTGGAGATTAACCAATCCGATGAGATTCGAGCCTATCCTTTTTGTGAGTTTATAAAACAATCCGAGTTAATGGTTAACTCAAAGCTCTATTTAGCATTTACAAAAGTCATTGATGATCTCGATACCCTTGTTTTGATCGGTTATGCGAAATGTGTGAGATGCTGTCTGAAAAAATGCGCTAAATGAATATCTAAACTAAAATGTACCTCGAGACGCATATGGTAACGCAATTAATAATTTGGACAATGAAGTAGGCCCTCATTTGTCACCAAAAAAATATTGGCCAGAAAAAATCGTGAAAAATCTTCCTTTTGCTAACCAATTTGAGCAAAATAAATTTTTCCCTTTTCGTTTGACAACCGAAAAAACCTAAATGGCTCGGAATTGAGAGAAGTGAAACTCCAGAATTTTAGTCCAATTAGTGAAAATAAAAAGGGCAAGAAAAGTAGAAAATGCTCAACAAAAATAACAAGAAAAATAAAATAAAAAAAGATAAGAAAAGGAGCAAAACCCGAAAAAGCCTAATGAACATTTCAAGAAAATTCTCCAATTCCAAAGTTCCCAACCATTTCCTTTTACCCATTACACCTTAAAATTCGAAAAAGTCCTAACTGAGCCCAAATTGCAAAATTGGTTACCGCATGGAGAGTTAAGGTATAAAAGAGATTAAAAGAGTGAAGTAGAGGTAGTATTTTCCGTTTCCTGTTAACTGTAATCCGATGAAGAGATCTTTCCGCCCATAAATTTTCATCTTTTCAATTTTGTGTGCGTGACTTGTGTTCCATTGCATTTACTCTTATAAATCACGCACACCGAGAGAACTAACCACATTTCCGAGTGATTCATTTGTGAGAGCACCCCGTGAGAATTTGAATCAAAATGAATTTTCGGATAAGTAACATAATAGTCAACCGGTGAAAATTTGCGGTTAAATTTTCTGGCTTTGCGCGTGCGCGCGCACACACACACAACACAGTGATTTGAGACTCTTAAATTGAATTAAAGATGAGAATTTTTTGGAAAAGTTTAAATTATACAATTTTTGATTATTTTGAGTTTTCTTTTAGTCGAATTTTGTGGGTATATATACTGCAAACCCTCACGAGACACAACTCGTCCTACTAGGGTGACCTAGGGGTTTAAAGGCTTGTTGTATGTGCTCAATGCAATCTCTTGCTGCGAAAGTGGTAATCTATCCAAATAAAATAAAAATTTTGAGAGTTGACCCATAGTTACATTCTTTTACATTGCTCGGGACGCGCAAAGTTCTAAGTTAGGGGGTTTAACTAGGCTCAAATTGTTTCGAATTTATCCCTCTAATTTATAGACATTTATTTTCTCGAGTAACGCAAAATGAGTGTAATTATCGCATTTCTTTGATACTAACTCCTTCTAACAAGTACATCTAGTTTCGTGTACTTCTCATAGGTTTTTCAAGTATTTGAAGCATTGAGGAAGAAAGAAACTAGAATAGCAATGAATAAAGTCAAAGAAGGAATGTTAGAGGGCAATTTCATAAATTTATAGCCTTCGTCCGGAGTTGAAGCCAATTAGAGAGTTGAAGAGAATTCAATTTCAAGAACTTTGAAAGAAATAGAAAATCAATCCGAGCTACGATGAAAAAGTTACGAAGATTTGAAGTTGAGAAGGAACAAGAAAAAGATCCCTGCATGAAAAAGGCAGGAGGTCCAGATGGCCCAAAAAGGATCCGGACCGCATGAATAGAAAGTTCTGAATAAAAAAGGGGCGCGATCTGGAACTTTTTCCCAAAAAGGATCCGAACCGCCTTAAGCTAAGGAACCCTGTTTAAAATAAGGGGGCGATCCGGATCGCCTCCCCCGATGGGTCCGGACCGCATTAGATTTTCATGAATTTTTTTGTTCACTCTCAGAGTTTTATGTGGGTCAAACTCTTGTAAATTTTGGAGCTATTTATTTAGATTAGTTACACAATATTAGGGGTTCGATTTTTTAAGTTAGCTAATTAGGAGTTGAGGGTTTTTGTAGTAAAAAAACCCCTAGTTTTCCATAAGAAGATTTTGCTGTAAGGATTTGAATTTAATTTCTGCAATTCAAGTAACATCATTCCTTTAAGTTTTCAATTGCTCACTAGTTTAATCATTGGTTTGAATCTGTAATTCTCGTTTCATTTATTTTCTTTAGATTTAATGTTCTATTTCTTAAAAATCATGTTTTTCTCTAGGTTAATCATGTCTAACTAATTTTCTAAGGGTTAGGGTGCATGAACCCCACCCAATGTAATTCCCCATAATGGAAAATAGACTTTTGAATTAAAATCTTAGATGAATCATGTTGCATAACTGTTGCAACCATCGTAGGACTTTTGATCTCGTTTGCCCTAAATAACCGGGATGCTTAAGAGTGCGATGCACATATCGGTTAATGTGACACCGCTTTGTTCTTGCCTTTAATTTCATATGGTGTGGGCTACGATCCCTCATATATGTAATGCTTAGGACTAATAAAGGCTGGGTTCATTTAAAATCTTAATTCCGAATCTAGTATCCTATGAAGTGAATTACTAGGGTGTGGGGGATTTTAATCCACCCTCTTGTTCTCATCTCATAGTTAAATCCTTGATCTAATTATCATCAGCATTTAGTTTATTTAGCGTAGTTGCATATTGTTAGTTCTTAGTTTCATTAGTTATTACTCTAAAATTTGCATCTAGTTGTAGTTGTTTCAGCACCCAAATCATCTTTTCATTTCTTTTAGAGTCAAAGCTAGGATTTCTTCATCTTTCCAACGTCGTCACGAATTCGTTTGTACTTTTTTTCCTGAGGATCGATATCCGACTTATCGGAATATTACTTGAGTGACAGACTTGCACTTGAGCCTACATAGCACACATACTAAACACATTTGTTGTCACGTCAATTATAAGAAAGGTGTGTCACGAGAAACCAAAGAGTAGATAAAAATGGGTGATTATAGTGTTGAAAAGTATAAGGAATGTACATTTTAGATTTTCAAGGATAATCAAGAACTATTCCCAACAGAGGAGTAAAATGACACAAGTTACGTCTTAACCAACTCTAGATGTAAAAATCTAATGTTAATAGTCGGGTATGATTGCAAATATCTCCCACGAAGGGAGTATATGATTTAAAAGGGGGGAAGTTGGCACCTTGGGAGGAGGGGACCTTTCCTAGGATCGTAAATGGTATAGCCGTTAGAATATCGACCCAATCACGTTGGGATATTCTTGGGAGAAGGGAAACTATTTTTGCAGGCGCCAAGGTGAAACGGTTAGGGAAATGAAGGAGTACATCAGAGTAAATTGATTAGGGCGACTTGATCACTAGTTACAATGGTAGATAATAGACCGTTGGACTTTATAGTACCATTAGTGAAGGGGTACTGGGAACAACGTAATGTTCCAAAACTTAGAAAGATGTGGATACTGTGCGAGGAAGCATCTGAGACTCTTAGTACTGAGCTTACCTTAATTTCGAGGACAAAATTCCTTTGTGGGGGGGGGGGGGGGGGGAGGAGTATGTAACACCTCATATTTTTAATATTTTTTATAAAGAGATTCATGTGGGAAATTTATTTGGACTAAAATAAATATTAATTAGCGTGATAAGGGCTGATACTTATTTGTATGAATTATACTAAGTATTACTTAGTAAACGAATTATAAATGAGTAAGAATGTATTATGGTTGTCGTGAGTAAGAAATACGACAATTACGATAATTTAGCCGGGACGCGCGTGTCAGTTGTGTCGGAACTTAAATTTATGAGATAAAATGTAATTTAATTATAGGTCATCTAAATGGTCATTTTGAGTGCTCCATTATGTTCGAAAGGGTTAAAATAGTCAAAAAAATGTACTCGAGGGTTTGGATTGTGTCCCGGGCATTTTTAGGCCGAACCGGCACCCCATAGGGATATTTTGGTCTTTTGGATTTTTAGGGAAAAGGGACCTACGAATTTACCATGTTTATATCAGTATATGTGATGAGGGAGTTAGGGTTAGAAATGAGGAAATCGAAGGAGAGGAGATGAGAGGTCATTTGAGAGGAAGAAAAGAGGGTTTGGAGGTGTAGCACATTGATCCATGCCAAAAATATGGTCGGAATCGGAATCAAAATGAGGAGAAATCAATTTCACCATCAACAAACGAATTCATATCATCAATTATAAAGAGGCAAGTGTTTATCTTGCATGTTTTTATTTAGTTATAATACCCATGTGGTGTAGAGATTATAATTTCATGATTTTAAATTGTGTTCTTGAGATTTTAAAGTGGGTTAAGAATTCATGTATAGTGATTTCCACATATGTAGAGGATGAAATCAGATTTACATGTGTAAATTTAATGGAAGAAATATGGGAAGAATACTGGTTATATCTGAACAACATGAACTAGGGTTTTGGGTAGAAGAACCTTAAAGAAATCTTGATAATTTTAGGATTTAATGATGATAAAGATTCGTTAGAGTTGATGCATATAACCTTATATAATGTTGGAATGATTTATAATGGAGTTTGGGGTGATTAGATGAAGGTTTGGTGGATTAAAAATGGTGAAAATGCAGTTGCGTATGGAAGAAGAAGCATCTGCGACTTTTCGAATCCATTCAGCCCAAGGGCGAATCGATTCAGTTTGCCAGATTTTGACAATTTTCCCTATTTATGCCTAGAACTTGAAAATAGCAATCGGGTGAATTTGGGGTACTTTTAAAATATAATGAGAGATATTTTGATTACTAGTAGGCTAATGCTAGGGTTCTGGCTTAGGCTTAAACGAGAAGATTTAAGGCTAAGGTTATTTGAGCATAATTTGTAATGTAATTGAATTCGGGAGAATAATATCAAATCACGGGGAATTCAAGTGAACTTATGACTTAGATCAATAGTGTATGAGTGTAATAACTATTGAAAGAACTTAAGTGGTAACTAAGACCCTTCGAGTAAAAATTAATACTCGAGAAAAATGTGGCAGAGTGGGACATTCGTATATTGATTTGTACGTTCAGTATTCGAGAGATATATTTATATACGAACTATACTATAGGTTGAGCGTATACCTATACGAATTCTATTTATCGGTTAAGTGTATTCCTATACAGATGATATTTATAGGCCATGTGTATACCTATACGGATTTTAATATAGGTTAAGTGTATACCTGCAGACTTTACTTATAGGTTGGGTGTATACTTATATACGATATATGAATATGTTGTGTGTATGCCTATTATGTGCTTTCTTATGTATGTGAACATACCTACACTGCTTGCTATCATGGGAGGTTTCGTGTCATGGACAGTCTTATCCCGATGAGCCCATTTGGGAGATTTTATACTTGTGCCTCAGAATATAGAACTTAAGGATTGATAACTACTGTGTGTATGATAGTGTAACCCATCATTTGGGGTGCGTTAGGTGTGTGCGCAACCCAAACTCTTATAACTATGTTCACCTCCAATATGTGTTGATTTAATTATGGTTCGAGGGTGATACCCGAATCGATAGTCCTAGATTTAGTATGAGAGGTACATGGACTTGATAGCAGAGTATGCATATTGATTCGTCCTGAATCATGGCACTTATTACCCTCTATACTTATGCATTTTATCCCCCTCGTGTACTTAAATTCCTATAATTTTGCTCGATAACCAGACAACCTCCGTTTTATATGCTAACATATTATTTGAGGTGCTATTGAGTGTTTGTAGGTCTTACAGTGCTTAGTGTGGAGTTTGGTTGTATTCAAGTAAAGTTCCATCGAAGCTCGTATGTTCAGGGGCGTTATCGTCATTTTATACTTTGGGATTTTTTCCCAAAGTATTTATGAAAGTTAAATCTCCCGAGTCAAGCTTCGCGTGGTCATGAACGGTGCTCGAATCGGAGTCCAAACGGAGAAGTTACAATCTTTTGATCGGGGAAGAAATATAATAAAATTCCCAAAACACAAACAATTAAATAAAAGATAAATGTGTCCTTCTCCACAAAATTAGAATAGCAGGTCTATGGTGATTGCAAAATTTCTTTGGGCCACACGCATGAATTGCTTGGGTCTTGGTTATCACAAATTTTAGCTTTGATCTTTTCCCAATTGTGAAATTGTAATAGCCGTCGGCTGGAACTCAAAGTCAGGGTCGGGTCTTGGGTTACACAATGAGAAGCACGATTTGCTGGTCTTAGGATATAAACTGAATTGATGCTGGGTCTTGGGCAATTTTTACAGCTGATCCAAACATGGAGAATTACAGGTCATGGTCTTTGGCTTGAGAAATATAGGAGAGCAGTTCTCGACTTAAAGAGGAAGGCATGTTCAAGTTTCTGTAGCTTCCAGTCGACCAACCCTGCCCCACCGATCGACCGGTGAATGGGAATTTAGCGTGGGATCTTTACAGTGTGCCTTTTACTCTATCACTGGTCGACCGACCATGCTCCGGCGATCGACCGGTCCCCTGTTTTTTTGTTTGGCCGAGAATTACTTTCCCCCTTTTCTTTTTCTATTTTCTTTTATTGTTTAATTTTGACTTATCCCCCTTTTCTTTTAATATTTACTTTTCTTTTATTGTTATTCCAACTTTGTAGAAATAGCATCCTTAGTTTATTTTTGTAAAAAGAATTCATTTTACTTAGTTTTAGGGTTTGGTTCTCTTAGGTTAGGTGACACACCCCAACCCAGTTACTTATAATTAAGTTTGAAAGTCAAAGTGAGTCAAATCATAATTACCTTAATCAAATCATAAACATGAGTATCCTTTTTCAATTATTAACATGAAGCAATAAAACTATAACCTTTCAAAATTTTAAATTAATTATGCTTATTCAAACTTTCTTAAAGGATAAGTAGGAGTAAATTACCCCTTTTTCATTTGACCAAAATTATGGTTTTATGCATCCTTTGATAACCCAACCCGGCCTCCTAGATTTGGCATTGACATCACGTTACCTGAAACACATAACCATAGTAACCGTGAGCAAAATAGCCCAGTGAATGCATCACTACTATACTAGAGCATAAACTTAAATGCAATAAGTCTTATCTATGTAACAATATAAAACATCTCAACATCTCTTGGTTGTTAATAAGCAATAACATCTCTTGGATATAATAAGACATAACATCGCTTGGCTATAGATAAGCCATAACATCTCTTGGTTGTTAATAAGCAATAACATCTCTTGGCTATAATAAGCCATAATATCTCTTGGCTATAAATAAGCCATCACATCTCTTGGCTGTTGATAAGCCATCACATCTCTTGGCTGTTGATAAGCCATAAAATCTCATGGCTGTAATAAGCCATAACATCTCGTGGCTGTTGATAAGCCATAACATCTCTTGGCCATAATAAGCCATAACATCTCTTGGCTATAATAAGCCATAACATCTCTTGGCTCTTGATAAGCCATAACATCTCTTCATAACACATACATATTATATCCAAAATCAACTAAATAATTATACATATCATATCCATAATCAACTCACAAACAACACATATCACATGTATATTCAACTTAGTAGGTATAACATATCATATTCAAGTCAGTAACCACACACATCATATCCATATTCAACTCGATGACTACACATATCATATCCATATCCAACTCAGTAAGTATCACATATCACATCTATAGTCAACTCAGTAAGTGCCACATGTCATATATATATTCAAATCAATAACCATATCCATATTCAAGTCAGTAACCACACACATCATATCCATATTCAACCCAGTGACTACACATATCATATCCATATCCAACTCAGTAAGTATCACATATCATATCTATAGTCAACTCAATAAATGCAAGGTATAACATCCATAATCATCTCAATAATTACAACCTCTCATATTTATACTCAACTCATCAATTACAATATATAATATCCATAATCATCTCAATAAGTACCACATCTCATATTTATAATCAACTCGGTAAATACAACATATAATATCCATAATCATGTATAAATACATCTTACTAGTGAGTACACTCACCTTGGCCACTCCATGTGTTTTTTCCCTTGACTTTGTCTGGCATTGGTTCAACCAGTTCTTCTTACCTTCCAAATATTCATTCTTATAATATTAGTGTCATCATAAGGATGTTAACAATCCAAAGGAGCTTAACCTTAACCGAATGCATAAGCATCATAGCATCCCATTCTAATCATTTATCATAAATGAAGTCTCATTCAATTTCATGTTAAAATATTTAACATATCCAATCCATAGCCCAAACATTCTTTAATTTCTTATTGGTAATCCAATTCTTATAATATATGATTCCCAACATAAAAGACAACACATCATTTCAAGTTTCCTAGAGCAAGATGTGTCCATTTCTTTATTACAAATCAAATATGCCCTATAGACTCTTTTATCGTTCAGTCAACTTCAAAGAATTTTCATATTTTTTCTGCATCATAACTTCCTTTGATATTTCACCAAACATCCATAAACATATGAAACAATACAAAATTAAAGTTTCATAATTTTTAAAGTTCATTTGCTATGTCAAGCAAAACATCGAACACATGGCGGGCATACTTTCACTCTTGGGGCAGATTTCATACCCGAACTTCAAACTCTCACCAAAGACTCATTTCTTGGTATTTTTACATGATTTTAGGACATACGACACACATATTAGTCCTTGTTAATCTCCAATTTGAATCAATCAATTCCAGTAAATATACAGAAAGATATGGAAGTTTGAACACATAAGGGTTCTAAACAAGGCCATCTAAATGATTTACACCTTCAGCTTTCTTTAAACGTGTATCCATCCATGCATACCCACAAAGGCATGAAATTATAATAAAAAATTTATGATCTATATCATTTCAATCAGTAAAATAAAAAAAAATAAACAAGATTTATGGATAGAATTACCTAAGGGACGTTTATGTAATTTTCTAAGAATTTTTCTCCAACTTCTCCTCGTCCTTCTCTTCCTAAACCTTCCGGTTCTATCTCTTGAGGACAAACTCTCAAATGGATGAGTTTGTCTAATGAAGGAGGCCTTTTCAAGGGTCTTAAGTCGTCCAAGATTTCCCCCCCTCCAACCAATGAGATGCATCAATTTGTTATACATATAAGACAAAATACCACTTAACGAATGGACAGATTTTCCCCTGCTTCGTAATTCCAACATAACTTCTTGCGCGGAACCTCCGTTTTATAAACCGTTTGTTGTGTTACAAACTTAACTCATACATATACAACTATCTAGTTTTCTTCTCAAGTCAATTATTATATTATAGTGGCCAAAACTAGTCCCGAACTCGAACATTCCTACCGAAGACTTCACAAATTTGGGTTTGAGACTAATTCAATATTTCATAAATTATGAAAGTAGAATTAGACTAAATACAATAACTAAAAAATATATATTCTAATAACACATTATCCCCATCCCATACTGTAAGCATGATTTATCATAATCATATCCGGGTCGTCACAACCTTCCCCTCTTAGAAAATTTCGTCCCCGAAATTTAGGATGAATTTCACTTATCAAACAATTGGGGATACTATTTTCTCATTCAATATTCCCTTTCCCAAGTTGTTTATTTAATTTCACGGATACTCCAAAACACTTTAACTACGGAATTAACTTTATTCCCTAATACTTTCTCCTTACGACCAGGAATTTCAACTGTCTTCTCGATGTACAACAAATTTTCTTTCATAATAACTTCAGTATCCTTATCATTACCCGTAAGAATAATCGTCTAATGATTTCTTATTCGTGATAACCAATACCCAACTCATATATTACTTCTCACTATATTCCCCTTTCCAGTATCGTATGATTGTTCTTTAACTAAACGTACAATGACTTTAACAAGTCATTTATTTGGCACAATAACTTTACAACCATAATCTTACCCCAATGTTTATTAACATGATATTTTTATGCAATATCATTAATACACTCAACTTACCCGTTTGGTAACATGGACATTAAACATAACATCACCACTGAAAATTTTAACCACACATACCAACCCCATAATACTTATCTTAACTATTATATGTCGTATTTCTTTCAAATAACTTCAACAAATACCTTAATGTATCCCATTATGGTATCTCACATAACATCTTAGGTGACTCCATATAATGTCAAGAATATTCATTATATGTCATAGTCTTGGTGATAACACGTACATACAATGACAAATACAACTTAATATCGACACAAAACACAAACCAGTTGTCGATATTACAATCCAATTAGCATCTTTCCCATACTCATAAACAACACATACACTTAAAAGGGCTCCCTAATATATATATATATATTTTTTTAAACTTCCAACTCTTTAACACCTCGTCTCAACTTTACTATTCATATAAGAATTTCAAAACATCCCAAGAGTAATATTCACTACATATACTCATACTATAAAAAATTTACATCTCAACTCTTATCACACTTTTCTTCTACGTATCATAATTCAATATGAATCTATATTCGGATCAATTGTGATATATTGACTAGTAATTGAATTTCAGACCATTTCATATATTAAATTTAAACATATACAACTATTAATCTTCTCACTTCACCTTTACCATGTGAAACTTCATTTGATTCACACTCTAACAATTTAACATCTCATCCTTTAGCGAAATATGGGTCCCCGTACCTCACACTCCCTCATAAATGGGCACACACCAAACCATGTCTTAATAAGTGACACTACTCAAGTTTACATATTCCAGTATAATAAGGGATTACTTCTATTACTTCACCATTTTCGTATACCACATTTTGTCTTTAAAATTTTTCCTTCAATGACATGTTTGTCTATACCACAAATAAAACAATGCAATGATTCATATAAAAATACCTGTATTCGCTGTCATCCCCGAATAAACCTCAACATCTTATTTCCTTTCCTGCAATAACCTTGCATTTCACATCTGGTACAATAATATGTATGTATAACTAACAAATGTTAGTCAACAAAAGCCAATTTATTCCACTGCCAAATCTAGGCGTTCCTCACCCCAGAACCTCTAAAACCTAGGCTCTGATACCAAGTTGACACACCCCAACCCAGTTACTTATAATTAAGTTTGAAAGTCAAAGTGAGTAAACTCATAATTACCTTAATCAAATCATAAACATGAGTATCCTTTTTCAATTATTAACATGAAGAAATAAAACTAGAACCTTTCAAAATTTTAAATTAATTATGCTTAATTAAACTTGCTTAAAGGATAAGTAGGATTAAATTACCCCTTTTTCATTTGACCAAAATTATGGTTTTATGCATCCTTTGATAACCCAACCCGACCTCCTAGATTTGGTAGTGACATCACGTTACTTGAAACACATAACCATAGTAACCGTGAGCAAAATAGCCCAATGAATGCATCACTACTATACTAGAGCATAAACTTAAATGCAATAAGTCTTATCTATATAACAATATAAAACATCTCAACATCTCTTGGTTGTTAATAATCAATAACATCTCTTGGCTATAATAAGCCATAATATCTCTTGGCTATAAATAAGCCATCACATCTCTTGGCTGTTGATAAGCCATCACATCTCTTGGCTGTTGATAAGCCATAAAATCTCATGGCTGTAATAAGCCATAACATCTCGTGGCTGTTGATAAGCCATAACATCTCTTGGCCATAATAAGCCATAACATCTCTTGGCTATAATAAGCCATAACATCTCTTGGCTGTTGATAAGCCATAACATCTCTTCATAACACATACATATTATATCCAAAATCAACTAAATAATTATACATATCATATCCATAATCAACTCACAAACAACACATATCACATGTATATTCAACTTAGTAGGTATAACATATCATATTCAAGTCAGTAACCACACACATCATATCCATATTCAACTCGGTGACTACACATATCATATCCATATCCAACTCAGTAAGTATCACATATCATATCTATAGTCAACTCAGTAAGTGCCACATATCATATATATATTCAACTCAATAACCATATCCATATTCAAGTCAGTAACCACACACATCATATCCATATTCAACCCAGTGACTACACATATCATATCCATATCCAACTCAGTAAATATCACATATCATATCTATAGTCAACTCAGTAAATGCAAGGTATGACATCCATAATCATCTCAATAATTACAACCTCGCATATTTATACTCAACTCGTCAAGTACAACATATAATATCCATAATCATCTCAATAATTACCACATCTCATATTTATAATCAACTCAGTAAATACAACATATAATATCCATAATCATGTATAAATACATCTTACTAGTGAGTACACTCACCTTGGCCACTCCATGTGTTTTTTCCCTTGCCTTTGTCCGGCATTAGTTCATCCCGTTCTTCTTACCTTCCAAATATTCATTCTTATAATATTAAATTCATCATAAGGATGTTAACAATCCAAAGGAACTTAGCCTTAACCGAATTCATAAGCATCATAGTGTGACACCCCGACTAATTAAATACCGGGTAGCTACTCCTTTATTAAATTAATACCAAAATGCCAAGTTGGTTCAGTTAATATCATCACTGTCGAAAACATTTTAATAATTACTAACCACCTAGTATTTAAAAAGTGAGTTGCCAAATTTTAAGTTAACCCTGATTAACATGCAATAAGAGGATAATGAAAGAATTACAACCATTCACCATAACGAAGCAATAGAATAACCAACAAAATAATAATAAGTCCGGAGGAAAACTCCTCACAACAATCCCACAACTGAATTAAGTAAAACAATGTAACCTGAATTAATTACATGCCAAAAGTCTGAAAATCTGAAATAGGAAATGTTTCTAATAGAAATGGGCGACATGCCCTACAACTGATGAAATCTGAATAGAATCAAGATAGATGAAGCGTCTACTAGTATAGTCCTGTAACTTCCACAAACATCTACAGCTCGTCACCTGAATGAGGATTCTAAGCATGGTGTCCTTGTGGCTGGGCACCTAAAATGGTTTTTACAAAAATAGATTTGAAAGCAAACGGGTCAGAGCCCGAAAGTGGAGAGTATTTTAAAAATAGCAAGTGTTTTAATGACATTAAAACAATGAATGCAAAATACATGTTAGGACGTGCACTCGCATGAAATACTCACCTCTCGACTAATTGTGCACTCCTAACGAATAACACCCATCTAAGTGATATTTTTATTTAACTAAACTGACATGAGTTCTATCCTTTCTACTCGGTTCTCATTATACATTCTAACGTCATCAATTAAGTAGGGGGCTTTACATAAACTCAGATTCTCAATTATTAGCAATACAATTTATTATAGGTCATCCCTTTATAGTTACTCAAAGCGTTTCTGTATTTATACTCACAATACCAACATGAAAGTTCTCATTAATTTAAGTGTATATTAGTCACGCCATAAATATACAATACAAGCACCCGAGACTAATCTGCGGTGCACACATACTCTGCTATCCATCCCGGTACATCACGTACATAAGGATCACGCATTCCGATAATAGCAAATCACAAACAATGGAGGCGAACACAGTCACATCACATGGGTCACGCACATACCTACGCTCCCACGATCAGCAGACTTATTAACATCCCAATAAGTCCTTCTCTGACCTATGTTCTCGAGGTACCAATCTAAATCCAGGCAACACAAGGAGTAGATGGACCTAAGCGAACGTAAACCTCCCGTGATAGCAAGTATGGTAGGTATGTCATACATAAAATCATATACATATACTAAGTTTACACACATCTTAGTAATCACCGTAATTTATTTGTGGTACACTTCTCATTCTCGTACCGACTTATAATGATACACAATTCATATGTTACCGGTTAATTTAATTATTTAAGCCGTCAATAATTCTCGCATCGTAATAGTCACTCACGTCCTATTCCACAATTTCCATTCAATTCAAATCACACTTCTATGTTTTACTCCTCAATATATCCCAAATAACCCTATATCAATTTATCATCAAGGTAATGTTATCTCTACAATTAAATAAGGGTACGGGACAGCAAAAACAAAACAGGCCAAAAAGGCCTAAACTGTCAGCTCGTTAGAAGTCTCGTTCGAACGAGAGTTCGTTCGAACGAACTGGGCATCTAACGAGATATCGTTCGAACGAAAGGCATCGAACGAACTTCCCTCTCGTTAGAAGGCAAACTGTCAACTGGTTAGAAGCTCGTTCGAACGAGCTCGTTCGAACGACTTGGGCATGTCTTCTAACGAGGTGACAGTTTGAGCCCAAAAAATTCCTATTACGTTTTTCCAACTTTTCTTCACCTCTAATCTCATCTAAATGTCATTCCAACAAGGTTTCAAGGCTTCTAATCATCCCTAAACATATTAAATTCGTATAACAACATTTATATGGGATCTAATAATCCCAAACCACATCTAAATCCTCAATAGAACCAATTTTCCCCAATTTTCAAGAACATGAACCCTAGAAATTTAAAGTCTTCCATAGTTATAGTTAAATCCGCATTTGCAATATAAAAAGTAGTAATTCTCTTAGTTCAATCATCCAATACCAATTATACATGCAATCCTACATTAAAATCTGAATTTATAACTTCCAATTTCATGGATTTTTATAAATCTCCCAAGATCAATACAATTATATGAATTTCCTACACATGGAAGAAGCATTCTTTGCAAAAATGAAATTAAACCAGTTGCCTCTAATCTTTCTCTGAGTTTGGTGTTGGAGTGATGAAGGTTGATCTGTTCTCTCTCTCTCTCTCTGCAGAATTTTCCTTTCTTTCTCTCTCTACCAGCTTTTCTCCAAGGATGACAATGGTGGTTAAGGTTGCCCTAGGAAGCTCTTTCAAAACTCATTCCAATAACTCCCGTAGCCCATTAAGTCATAAGGTGTAGTTAGTGGGTTTAGTGGGTAAAGTCCAAATCAGATTTTTAATTCCTAATTTTCGTGGGTTTTAATTCCCAAAATCCCAAAATCCCAAAATTACCAAACTACCCTTTTACGTTACTGGTATGGCCTAAAAATGCCCGGGACCCAAACCAAACCCTCGGCTAGTGTTTTCTGACTATTTTGACCCTTCCGGACGCGTTGGCGCACTCAAAATGACCATACGGTTTATAGAAATAAAAATTTACTTTTTAATTAAAATAATTATAGTCCTGACGCGACTGTCACACGCTTCCCAATAAAATTTCCAAATTGCCGTATTTCAATTCTCACGATAATTTCATGATTCAATATTCATATATATCCATATATACTCATTAAAATCAAATACCAACTCGCATCTCGCTAGTATTTTTATCCGGATTAATTTCCAATTAATACACATTTAATTCAATTAATCCCATAAATAAATATCATAAAAATACGGGGTATAACATACTTCCCCTCTAATAACCGAATTTCGTCCCGAAATTAGAAACTAGAAAGTATCTGGTAAGAACAACTCTGGATAACGTTCGCGTATCTCATCCTCGCGCTCCCATGTGGACTCCTCGACATTATGATGTCGCCACTGAACACGCACTAACGGAACTATCTTTGACCGCAGTTTCCGCTCACTTTGGTCCAAAATAGCAATAGGCCCCTCCTCGTAGGAGCTATCAGGCTGGAGATCGATGTCCTCCAAAGCAATGAGAGAATGAGCCAAATCGTCTCTAAGATATTTCCTTAGCGAGGAAATATGAAACACATCATGAATTCGATGCAAATGTTCTGGTAACCCAAGTTTTTATGCAACAGACCCAATCCGCTCGATGATAGGGAATAGCCCCACATATCTCGGTGCTAACTTCCCCTTCTTCCCAAATCGCATAATCCCCTTCATAGGAGATACTCTGAGTAAAACTTGGTCCCCCACTTGGAACTCCCTGAAGGACCTCTTCGCATCAGCATAGCTCTTCTGCCGATCCCGAGCTACCCGAATGCGACTCCGTATCAATTCTATCCTTACCGAAGTATCCTGAATCACTTTCGGCCCAAGTAGTTTGTTGTCCCCCACCTCCAAACAACATGCTGGGGAACGACAAGGTCTACCGTACAACGCCTCAAATGGAGCCATGCCAATAGTGAACTAGTAGGAGTTGTTGTAAGCAAACTCCACCAGTGGAAGATACTGCTCCCATCCACCCCCAAAATCAATGATGCACATACGCAACATGTCCTCCAACATTTGGTTTGTACGCTCGGTTTGCCCATCGGTCTGCGGGTGATACGCCGTACTCAACCGAAATTCCGTGCCCATGGCCTCCTGAAAACTTTCCCAAAACTGTGAAACAAATATCTTGTCTCAGTCAGACACGATATTTAGGGGCACACCGTGAAGTCTCACTATCTCTGTAATAAAAAGCTGGGCATATTGTCCCGTAGTGTAGTTTGTCCTTACGGGTAGAAAATGAGCGACTTTGGTCAACCTGTCAACAATTACCCAAATGGAGTCGTGACCTCTCTGTGACGTAGGCAACCCCGTGATAAAGTCCATGGATATGCCCTCCCACATCCACATCGGGACCTCTAATGGCTGTAGAAGTCCTGCCGGTCTCTGATGATCCACTTTTACCAGCTGACAAGTGGCGCATTTAGAAACAAACACGGTAATATCTCTCTTCATCCTGCTCCACCAATACTGTCGTCTCATGTCTTGGTACATTTTGTCCCCACCGGGATGTACCGCGAACCGTGAGCCGTGCGACTCTGCCATCACCTCGTGTCGCAGTTCCTCCCCTTCCGGAACTACCAGTCTCCCGTTGAAGCGTAATCCCCCGTCTGAACTAACGGTATAGGATTCGGCTCCCTCTGCTAATAATCGAACTATCTGCTCTTGACAGAACGAGTCATTTGCTTGTGCCTTTACCACTCTCGTGACAATCTGTGGTGTAACAGTCATCACTGACATGAATGATCGGGCCACTGCATCCTGGTGTCCCAACTCCTTCCACTTGGCCTTCCACACCCCTGCCACCTCATCTACTGGCCTACGGCTCAACGCGTCTACTACCACGTTAGCCTTCCCCGGGTGATATTGGATATCAAACTGATAGTCCTTCTCAAACTCAAGCCACCTTCGCTGCCGCATATTCAACTCCTTCTGCGTGAATAGGTACCGTAGGGACTTGTGGTCCGTGAACAATCGAAACTTCTCCCCTAAAAGATAATGTCTCCAAATCCGAAGGGCAAATACCACTATCGCTAACTCCAAATCATGAGTGGGGTAATTCTTCTCGTGAGGCTTTAGCTTACGGGAAGCATAAGCTATGGTCTGACTCTCCTGCTGCAATACACCTCCAAGTCCTTGCAAGGACGCATCGGTGTAGACTAGATACTCAACTCCCGGTCTCAGCAATGCTAACACAGGTGCTGAGGTCAACTTGTCCTTCAACTCATCAAATGCCAGCTGACAGGCATCACTCCAAATAAACGGCACACCTTTACGAGTCAGATGTGTCAAAGGACCTGCTATCTTCGAAAATCCCTGAATAAACCTCCTGTAGTATCCTGCTAGTCCCAAGAAACTACGGATCTCCGTTGGTGTCGTGGGCTGTCCCCACTCCCTCACTGCGGATACCTTCCCCGGATCAACGGATATCCCCCGGTCGGAAATAATGTGCCCCAAAAACTGAACCTCCTTCAGCCAAAACTCGCACTTCTCATATTTTGCATACAGCTCATTCTGACGTAGCGTCTGCAAAACCTGCCTCAAATGCTCTGCGTGCTCCTCCTCTGTCTGGGAGTAAACCAAAATATCATCAATGAAGATAATGACGAACTGATCAAGGAACTCTCTGAACACCCTATTCATCAAGTCCATAAACACGGTTGGAGCATTGGTCAAGCCAAAAGGCATAACACGAAACTCGTAGGAGCCATATCTCGTTAAGAACGCAGTCTTCGAGACATCCTCCTCCCTGATACGCAACTGATGGTATCTCGACCGCAAATCAATCTTTGAGAAGAAAGAAGCTCCCCTCAACTGGTCGAATAAGTCATCGATTCGGGGAAACGTATACTTATTTCGTATCGTGACTTTATTCAACTCCCGGTAATCCACACACAACCTCAATGATCCATCCCTCTTCTTCACGAACAACACAGGGGCACCCCACGACGAGGTACTCCTCCGTATAAACCCCTGACCCAACAACTGCTCAATTTGATCCCGTAACTCCCTCATCTCAGCTGGAGCCATACGATAAGGTGCGTGGGTAATAGGCCGAGTGCCCGGCGTCAAGTCAATCACAAAGTCTATCTCTCTACTCGGAGGTAATCCAGGTATATCCTGAAATACGTCGACAAACTCTCGAACACCCGGAATCGAATCAAGTGGTATCACCACTTCCTTAGAGGTCTCCTCCTCTATATAGTACAAATGAGTGGATGATCCTCCCTCAGGACGAGGCATCGCCACTAAAAACATCTCTTGCCCGGGAATGGCAAAGATAATACTCCTACTAAAACAGTCAATCATGGCTCGGTACGCAACAAGCCAATCCATGCCAATAATGGCATCATACTCGGTCATATCTAATACTAACATATCCGCGGGTAAAGTAAACCTCCCGATCTCTATACCCACGCCTCTACATACACGTGAAATCACGAAACCCCTACTCAACGGTGAATCTACACAAGTAACCGTACTCTCGGCGGTGTCTAACAACCCAATGGTGCGTGCAAATCTCATAGCAATAAAATAGTGTGTAGCCCCCGTGTCAAATAACATACGCCCCATAGTCCCCTGAATAGAGAACATACCCTCAATGGCTGGTGGATTCTGCGGGGCTGCGGCCTGCTGAAGCTGATATACCCTCCCATACTGCAGTTGTCCCTGCTGAACTGGGACTGCTGGAATGGGTGGTAATGCTGCCATCTGTGGTGGCGCTGGGAGGGCGGCGGGAAACATGGGCCTCTGCGGCTCCTGTCGAGCACCCTACTGCTGCTGCGGGGCCCTGCCCCTATCCGGACAATCCTGGCGTTTATGGCCAGTCTTGCCACAAACGTAACACTTCCCCGGGAAGTTCCCCCCTCTTTGTCCCTGCTGCGCCCGACCCTGGTGGCCGTTACCGTTCCTCCCCTGGCCCTGCTGGCCCTGCTGAAACTGTTGTTGTCCATTCTGACCCTGTTGGCCCTGATGGCCGTTCGGACCCTGATGGCCCTGCCGGAAACCTCCCTGTCCGTGCTTGAAATTTCCCGATCTGAACCTTTTGTGATCCCCCTACTGGGAACCCTGGTCACCCTGTCTCTGCCCCTGAACAGATTATACCCCACTGGCACCATGTCCTCCAGTCCTGCCCTGATGGCTGGACTCTCCCGATCTCTTACCCTCAGCCATGTGAAAGCGGTGATCCTGGCAGTGTAACAGTGCAGCGTTAACCACATCAGAGTAAGTGGCCAACGATATGTTCCCCAACAAATGCTGACGGATCCTCCAAGTCAACCCGTCTGTAAATTTCTGTATCTTCTTCTCTTCTGTCGGTATCTTATCTGGAACGATATTCAACAGATTTGTGAATTCGGCCTCATACTCGGCCACAGTCTTACCTTCCTGCCTAAGATTCATCAACTTCCTCCTCATTTCCGTGTGAATAGCTGACGGAAAGTACTTGCGGTCGAACCGCACCCAAAACTCCTGGTTCGTGAGAGTATCTCTCTCCTTCACGGTGGTAATAGACTCCCACCACTGCAGTGCAGATCTAACTAGCTTGAAGGTAGCTAGTATCTGCTTCTGGACATCGGTGCACTCATACATCCTCAAGTGCCGCTGAATGTCTTTCCTCTATTGACTCGAAACCACAACATCGGAGCTACCTGCGAACTCCGGTGGGTGTGCTTTCTGAAAAGCATCACGTACACGTTCCCAAGCAGACGGGAATGCATGTGCCTGAACTGGCGTGGCTACTGGCGCCTGAGGTGGTGCCTGCTGAACTACGGCTAGTGCGGCATTTACCGCCTGGGCTACAATGGCTGCAACCTCGGCGACATTCATCGTGCCCTGAACAGGTGCGGGCTGTGGTTCTGGCGTTGCATCCCTGGGAACCCTTTGTGCACGTCGTGGAGGCATCTGAAATAAGAATAAAGTTTATAAGTTCGCATTTATAAACTTGAAATAGCTGAAGAACGTAGCATATACAAAAGAATACAACAGTCCTAAAATATAGGGCTCTACATCAAAGAAAGCTCAGCGGAAACAAAATAAGCCGTACAGATCCTAAAGGACACTAAAACCTGATGCTCTGATACCACCTGTGACACCCCGACTAATTAAATACCGGGTAACTACTCCTTTATTAAATTAATACCAAAATGCCAAGTTGGTTCAGTTAATAGCATCACTGTCGAAAACATTTTAATAATTACTAACCACCTAGTATTTAAAAAGTGAGTTGCCAAATTTTAAGTTAACTCTGATTAACATGCAATAAGAGGATAATGAAAGAATTACAACCATTCACCATAACGAAGCAATAGAATAACCAACAAAATAATAATAAGTCCGGAGGAAAACTCCTCACAACAATCCCACAACTGAACTAAGTAAAACAATGTAACCTGAATTAATTACATGCCAAAAGTCTGAAAATCTGAAATAGGAAATGTTTCTAATAGAAATGGGCGACATGCCCTACAACTGATGAAATCTGAATAGAGTCAAGACAGATGAAACGTCTACTAGCATAGTCATGTAACTTCCACAAACAGCTACAGCTCATCATCTGAATGAGGAATCTAAGCATGGTGTCCTTGTGGCTGGGCACCTAAAATGGTTTTTACAAAAATAGATTTGAAAGCAAACGGGTCAGAGCCCGAAAGTGGAGAGTATTTCAAAAATAGCAAGTGTTTTAATGACATTAAAACAATGAACGCAAAATACATGTTAGGACGTGCACTCGCATGAAATACTCACCTCTCGACTAATTGTGCACTGCTAACGAATATCACCCATCTAAGTGATATTTTTATTTAACTAAACTGACATGAGTTCTATCCTTTCTACTCGGTTCTCATTATACATTCTAACGTCATCAATTAAGTAGGGGGATTTACATAAACTCAGATTCTCAATTATTAGCAAGACAATTTATTACAGGCCATCCCTTTATAGTAACTCAAAGCATTTCTGTATTTATACTCACAATACCAACATGAAAGTTCTCATTAATTTAAGTGTATATTAGTCACGCCATAAATATACAATACAAGCACCCGAGACTAAGCTGCGGTGCACACATACTCTGCTATCCATCCCGGTACATCTCGTATATAAGGATCACGCATTTCGAATCTCTCAGGAATCGTTCTCAGATAATAGCAAATCTCAAACAATGGAGGCGAACACAGTCACATCACATGGGTCACGCACATACCTACGCTCCCACGATCAGCAGACTTATTAACATCCCAGTAAGTCCTTCTCTGACCTATGTTCTCGAGGTACCAATCTAAATCCGGGCAACACAAGGAGTAGATGGCCCTAAGCGAACGTAAACCTCCCGTGATAGCAAGAATGGTAGGTATGTCATACATAAAATCACATACATATACTAAGTATACACACATCTTAGTAATCACCGTAATTTATTTGTGGTACACTTCTCATTCTCGTACCCATTTATAATGAAACACAATTCATATGCTACCGGCTAATTTAATTATTTAAGCCGTCAATAATTCTCGTATCGTAATAGTCACTCACGTCCTATTCCACAATTTCCATTCAATTCAAATCACACTTTTATGTTTTACTCCTCAATATATCCGAAATAACCCAAATATATCAATTTATCATCAAGGGAATGTTATCTCTACAATTAAACAAGGTTACGGGACACGCAAAATCAAAACAGGCCAAAAAGGCCTAAACTGTCAGCTCGTTAGAAGTCTCGTTCGAACGAGGCTGGTTCGAACGAGAGTTCGTTCGAACGAACTGGGCATCTAACGAGATCTCGTTCGAACGAAAGGCATCGAACGAACATCCCTCTCATTAGAAGGCAAACTGTCAACTCGTTAGAAGCTCGTTCGAACGACCTGGGCAGGTCTTCTAACGAGGTGACAGTTTGAGCCCAGAAAATTCTTATTACGTTTTTCCAACTTTTCTTCACCTCTAATCTCATCTAAATGTCATTCCAACAAGGTTTCAAGGTTTCTAATCATACCTAAACATATTAAATTCGTATAACAACATTTATATGGGATCTAATCATCCCAAACCACATCTAAATCCTCAATATAACCAATTTTCCCCAATTTTCAAGAACATGAACCCTAAAAATTTAAAGTCTTCCATAGTTATAGTTAAATCCGTATTTGCAATATAAAAAGTAGTAATTCTCTTAGTTCAATCATCCAATACCAATTCTACATGCAATCCTACATTAAAATCTGAATTTATAACTTCCAATTTCATGGATTTTTATAAATCTCCCAAGATCAATACAATTATATGAATTTCCTACACATGGAAGAAGCATTCTTTGCAAAAACGAAATTAAACCAGTTGCCTCTAATCTTTCTCTGAGTTTAGTGTTGGATTGATGAAGGTTGATCTGTTCCCTCTCTCTCTCTCTCTCTGCAGAATTTTCCTTTCTTTCTCTCTCTACCAGCTTTTCTCTAAGGATGACAATGGTGGTTAAGGTTGCCCTAGGAAGCTCTTTCAAAACTCATTCCAATAACCCTTGTAGCCCATTAAGTCATAAGGTGTAGTTAGTGGGTTTAGTGGATAAAGTCCAAATCAGATTTTTAATTCCTAATTTTCGTGGGTTTTAATTCCCAAAATCCCAAAATTACCAAACTACCCTTTTACGTTACCGGTATGGCCTAAAAATGCCCGGGATCCAAACCAAACCCCCGGCTAGTGTTTTCTGACTATTTCGACCCTTCCGGACGCGTTGGCGCACTCAAAACGATCATACGGTTTATAGAAATAAAAATTTACTTTTTAATTAAAATAATTATATTCCTGACGCGACTGTCACACGCGTCCCAACAAAATTTCCAAATTGTTGTATTTTAATTCTCACGACAATTTCATGATTCAATATTCATATATAGCCATATATACTCATTAAAATCAAATACCAACTCGCATCTCGCTAGTATTTTTATCCGGATTAATTTCCAATTAATACACATTTAATTCAATTAATCCCATAAATAAATATCATAAAAATACGGGGTATTACACATAGCATCCCATTCTAATCATATCATAAATGAAGTCTCATTCAATTCCATGTTAAAATATTTAACATATCCAATCCATAGCCTAAACATTCTTTAATTTCTTATTGGTAATCCAATTCTTATAATATATGGTTCCCAACATAAAAGACAACACATCATTTCAAGTTTCCTAGAGCAAGATGTGTCAATTTCTTTATTACAAATCAAATCTGCCCTATAGACTCTTTTATCGTTCAGTCAACTTCAAAGAATTTTCATAATTTTTTTGCATCATAACTTCCTTTGATATTTCACCCAACATCGATAAACATATGGAACAATACAAAATTAAAGTTTCATAATTTTTAAAGTTCATTTACTATGTCAAGCAAAACATCGAACACATGGCGGGCATACTTTCACTCTTGGGGCAGATTTCATACCCGGACTTCAAACTCCCACCAAAGACTCATTTCTTTGTATTTTCACATGATTTTCGAACATGTGACACACATATGAGTCCTTGTTAATCTACAATTTGAATCAATCAATTCCAGTAAATATACATAAAGATATGGAAGTTTGAACACATAAGGGTTCTAAACAAGGCCATCTAAATTCTTTACACATTCGGCTTTCTTTAAACGTGTATCCATCCATGCATACCCACAAAGGCATGAAATTATAATAAACAATTGATGATCTATATACTTTCAATCAGTGATATAAAAAAAAGAAACAAGATTTATGAATAGAATTATCTAAGGGACGTTTACGTAATTTTCTAAGATTTTTTCTCCAACTTCCCTCGTCCTTCTCTTCCTAAGCCTTCCGGTTCTCTCTCTTCAGGCCAAACTCTCAAATTGATGAGTTTGGCTGATGAAGGAGGCCTTTTCAAGAGGCTTAATTCGGCCAAGATTGCCCCCTTCCAACCAATGAGATTCATCCATTTGTTATACATATAAGATAAAATACCACTTAACGAATGGACAGATTTGCCCCTGCTTCGTAATTCCAACATAACTTCTTGCGCGGACCTCCGTTTTACAAACCGTTTGTTGTGTTACAAACTTAACTCATACATATATGACTAGGTGTAAATTCTTCCCAATTTATCCCTCAATTTAGCTCCTTTTAGCACCTCGAACAACGTAATCGATTTGACTTTATCTCATAATCTTACTACTGACTTATCCTAACGAGTACACCGAGTTTTTGGTATTTCGTACTAATTTTGCAGGTATTTAATGTCAAGAAACAAAAGAAAGAAATCGAAAGAATCATAAAAGACAAGAAGAAAAGTCAAAAGGGAAAATGTGTAATTTTTACCCTGAATTTGGATGAGGCGCCTAATGAGAAGTTGAAGATATCACATTCATGAGCACATAGGAAGAAACGACACCTCAATCGGAGTCCCAGAACAAAAGATATGAGCAGTCAAAGTTGAAAAAAAAGTCAAATAGGCAGACCGATCCACCGCCAGTTCGGACCGGTCTGCTGTGCAACAATCCAGAAGACCTCGGATCGAAAGCAAACCGAAGAAGGATGAAAATAAAAAGAACCGATCCTCTCCGGACCGGTCCTCCAGAAAATTAAAAGAATCGATCCGCATGGAAGGCAGACCGATCCTCCTAAGTCCCGGATCGATCCGCCTATCGAGATTTTGTAATCTTATCTTCTCCTAAGAAGAGTCCTAGTGAAATAAAAACTCCTGAATTCTTGTAGGGTATAAAAACCCGTTTTATTATCATTATTTTCACAGATAATTAGTATAATTTTCCTTACTTTTTCAGTAACCCTAGATTAGATACAGTTTACAATTTTAAATTCCAATAGTGAAGATTATTAAAAAATTCTTTGATTACAAGTGTTCTTAATTGCTGCTGCTACTGCTTTGGTAAGATTAGGAGTTACTTTCTTCAGTCAAATTCCGTTTTACATCATTCTACAAATTTTCATTAGTTTAATTATTGTTTTCTGCACATCAAACACTGTTTTCATTAGTTTCAGCATGTTAGGTTAGATATTCTAAGGCCGGGATACATGAACCCAGCCCGATGTGTTAGTTGCATGTGTATAACATTACTCCTCTGAATTTTGTGATTGACTACGATCGTATTACGTTGGGACATAACAATTGTAGATCTTTAGATCTCGTTTGCTTCTGAGTAATCGGGATGCTTTAGAATGTAATTCGTGTGTCACTATCGCGATACCGATTTCCTCGTCCTCAAATTAAGTATGATGCGGGCTTGAACCTCATATACGTAATGCTTGGGAGTACTAAATTCTGGGTCAAATTAATCAGTTAAATTTACGATTAGTATTATAACTGCAATGCACTAGGGTTAGGGGATTGTATTCCCGTCCTGTTTCTCTCATCATATAGTTTAAAGTTTTAAATCATTCTTCATCAGTATTTTAGGTAATTTAGTATAATTTCACTTTTTCATAATTTCATAATTGTATCTAGTATAGTCATTCCACAAACTAAATCATTTTTTCTTTCTTTTTAGAGTCAGAGTTAGGATTCATTCATCTTTCCCGTCGTCACAACTCTGTTGTCCTATTTCCCTGTGGAGACGATCCTGACTTACCGGGTTTATTATTAACGCGACAGGCTTGCACTTGAGCCTAGAGTGAACACACATTAGAGACACTTTCTGAGTCGAGTCAATCCAAAGCTTTGACTAAAACAATTTCCAAAAATCCAAAAACATATAAAAATTTCAAAAAGCACAAAAAGATCCATCATCATCTCTCATAAGCCGGTAATGCAAAATTCTGATCTCACTCCCACACCCCATAATATTCCTACCAGTATTCACGAAAATCCAATAGTTAAGTACAACCCCGATAGCCCTCACACTCCTAACACCCCACAGTTCAGGATTCCACCTCCCACACCGTCACACTCAATCTCAAACAACACTCCGTTTTCCTTCTTAGGACACACCTCCAAGCACATTTCGAGCACACCAAGTGAGAGCGCCGAGTCGTTAAGAGAAATATAGATGTCGTAACACGGTAGTGCAGCCGCCGGTTAGGAAGAGGCCCCGTACTGCCCGCTGAGAGAATTCTGATATTCCGAGCGCACTGTCACTCCGGGATGCATTATACTCCCGTATAATGCCGAGAAATTTCACTTTTAAAAATGGGATGATCCAAATGTTACCCCATTACCATGGTGTGGATCTAAAAAGCCATATCTCCATATCAAGGAATTTTAGGATATTTGTGATACTCTCAATGATCAAACTTGCACACAAGAGGTGATCCGCCTCAAACTCTTCCCCTTCTCGCTAAAAGATAAAGCTAAGACCTGGCTATGGTCTTTACCTCCAAGCTCGATCCCATCTTGGAACGAGCTGCAATCTAGATTTCTCAAGAAATTCTTCCCACCACATCGAACAATCTCTATAAAGGCTCAAATTCAAGTGTTCAGACAAACTGAAAATGAGCCATTTCATCGATGTTACGAGCGTTTCAATGAGTTAGTTACTTCATGCCCCCATCATAGATTTGATTCAACGTAAATCATTTCTTTTCTCTATAATGGGTTGAACCTTAACTCCATGTAACTCGTTGAAACCATGGGTAGTGGTCCGTTTGTCGACTTAGACCCCCACGATGCTGAGCTTCACCTGAGGTATGTCACCGAGACGACCCAATCCTGGGATACATCTGACCCTAATGCTCAAAATTGAAATCGTTAAGTGACCACCACTCCATCGGCATCCGGCCTATTTCATGTAGAAAATAGTTCTATAGCGGACAGTTGGATCGATATACTTGAGAAAGAAGTGCGAGACATACGTGGGATATGTGTAAGAGGACCAACTGGATCCATACCAAACCCCGTCGAGAAGGTGTGTGCGATTTTTGAGGCGGGTCATTCAACTGAGGAATGCCCGACTATACCCGCCTACAAAGTGATGCTTCAAGAGAAAGTTAGTGGTATAGGAGGTTTTAAGGGTAATTTTGGTGCACCGCACGAGAATTCTTATAACGCTTCATGGAAAAACCATCCTGGTTTTAGCTATGGGCAACAACATGCTGCGATGAACCCTACCTCACATGTTGCCCCTCCTCCGCCACAACACTTTCAACAAGCTCCACACATGCAAGGACATGTGCAAGCACCACCACCTCCAGAAGCATATATCCCGCCACCGCGAAGAACTCTCGAGGATACTATGAATCAATTTATCACTAGCCAGACTGCAACTAATGCTAGATATGATCGCCTGATTAGTGACATAAATACAAGTCTATCAAAGATACAGTCCTCATTGAGTGTTCAAGAGAAGGGCAAGTTTCCTGCCCAAGGCCAAAGACCTCCCCAAGGTCAAACTAGTGTTAGCTCCACCTCTACTGAACATCAGGAGCAATGTCAAGCTGTGACCACTCTTCGTAGCGGGAGAGTCGTTGATTTATCACCTCGCCCACACGACACAACAAAAGACAAGGAGATTTCTCCCGGCACGAAAGAGGTCGAAGATGTCCCCTTGAATGAGAGTGACAAAGAAGACACTAGTGAGCCCGAGGTAGTAGTGAAACCACCCTCCATGGCACCATTTCCTTAAAGGTTGATTCCTTCCCATAAAGTAAACCCACGTGATGACGTGCTAGAAGTGCTAAAGCAAGTAAAGCTGAACCTACCTTTCCTTGATGCCATTAGGGAAATTCCTGCTTATGCAAAAGTCATCAAAGACTTGTTGACGGTAAAAAGAAAGATGAAGGTAAAAAAGAATGTCTTTCTAGCCCAGAACTTGAGCTCCATTCTACTTAACGATCTCTCGCCTAAATTTAAAGATCCCGGTGCACCCACCATTTACTGCATCATTGGAGAAAATAAAATCGAAAAAGCCTTACTTGACTTGGGAGCAAGTGTCAATATCCTCCCTTACTCCATCTATAGGCAACTTGATTTGGGCGACCTTAAGCCCACAAAGGTCACTCTCCAATTAGCGGATCGAACCGTGAAGATCCCAAGAGGCATAGTCGAGGACGTGATCGTCCAAGTTAACACTTTTTACTTCCCGGTAGACTTTGTTATTTGGGACACGGAGCCCTCCTTCAACTCAAGCAACCATGTTCCCATCATCCTTGGGCGCCCATTTTTTGCTACGACTAACGCTATTATCAATACTCGAAATGGGCGAATGCAACTCACCTTTGGGAACATGACCTTAGAGACCAACATCTTCCGCATAGCCCAACATACGGGGGAAGAAGATGATCTTCACGCGGTGAGCTTCATAGATGAGATAGTATAGGAGTACTTTGAGGAGAATTATTATGGCGACGCCTTAGGGTCCTTCTTAGTGTCGAGACACGAGAGTGAGGGGACGTATACCGACTTCGAGAGGGAGGTTGGGGAGTTGAGAGAGTTACTCGATGAGAGAGCATTGGACGAGGACGTGAGAGATGTAAATTGGGTTTCGAGATTCGAGGAGTTACCACCGAGGGATACATGCATGGTTCCCTCCAATAAAAAATTTCCAACCCTCGAGTTGAAGAAACTTCCCTCCCATATTAAATATGCATACCTAGGAAAGGATAAGACATTTCCTGTTGTTGTCTCCTCTAGCCTAGACGACGAGCAGGAGGTTAAATTATTGAAAGTTCTGAGAAAGCACCAAAGTGCTTTTGGTTGGTGCATTGCTGATTTGAAGGGGATAAGTCCTTTGATTTTCACTCACAAGATCCATCTCGAAGAGGTTCTCAAACCCTCAAGAGAAATGCAAAGAAGGCTAAATCCTAACATGAAAGAAGTAGTGATAACCGAGATTATCAAGTTATTGGATATCGGGATTATCTACCCAATCTCGGATAGCAAGTGGGTGAGCCCCATTTAAGTCGTCCCGAAGAAGTCGGGCATGACAGTGATTGAGAATGCTAAGGGAGAGCTAGGTCCCCAACGTACCACCATCGGGTGGCGCGTTTGCATTGATTATCGAAAACTCAATGTGGGAACTAGGAAAGACCACTTCCCCTTACCATTTATTGATCAAATGCTTGAGAGAGTAACGGGCCATCCTTACTATTATTTCCTTGATGGTTATTCCGGATATAACCAGATTGAGGTAGATGTACTTGACCAGGAGAAAACGACATTCACTTGCCCTTTTGGTACGTTCGCCTACAAACGTATGCCATTCGGCTTGTGTAATGAACCCGCGACCTTTCAAAGGTGCATGTTGAGCCTATTTAGCGACATGGTCGAGAGAGGACTCGAAGTGTTCATGGACGATTTCAGCATTTTTGGCACCTCTTTCGATCTTTGTCTAGAAAAACTGGAAAAAGTACTTGCCCGGTGTGTGGAAAAGAACTTAGTGTTGAACTGGGAGAAATGCCATTTCATGGTCATCGAGGGAATAGTTCTTAGCCACATAGTATCATCCAAGGGGATAGAAGTGGATAGGGCAAAAATAGATGTCATAGCTGATCTTCCCCCACTAAAATCGCTCAAAGACATGCGCTCTTTCTTGGGTCACGCGGGGTTTTATCGAAGGTTCATTAAGGACTTTAGCGCCATCGCTAGACCTTTAAGAAACCTACTCATGAAGGACACCCCATTCGACTAGACGGAAGCATGCTAAAGCTCTTTTGAAAAACTGAAAACCATGCTTGTGTCCGCTCCCATCATGCAAGTTTCGGATTGGTCTTTACCATTCAAACTTATGTGTGATGCTAGCGATTATGCCATAGGGGCTGTTTTGGGCCAAAGAAAAGTTAAGCAAGCTCAATTCATATACTACGCTAGCCGGACTCTTACCGGACCACAACTTAACTACTCTACCACGGAGAAAGAATTACTAGCGGTAGTCTTTTCCCTTGATAAATTTCGCTCATAGCTTATCGGTTCTCCCATTACTTGTTTCACCGACCACGCGGTATTGAAATACCTACTTGCAAAGAAAGATGCAAAGCCGCATCTCATAAGGTGGATCCTACTCCTACAAGTGTTTAATCTCTCCATTAAAGATAAGAAAGGAGTAGAAAACGTCATTGCCAACCACTTTTCACGACTTTCGTCCGACGTACCTAGTGATCCCATACCCATAGACGAATACTTTTCGGATGAGAAACTCTTTGCCACCTCTTCTTTGCCCTGGTTTGCGGATATAGTAAACTACCTTGTCACGGGAGCCGTCCCTCCCGACTGGATACCGCAAGATAAGAAGATATTTATTACTTGGTCGCGCGTGTTCTTCTATGACGATCCATTCCTTTTTAAATATTGCACCGACCAAATCATCCGACGATGTGTACCGGATGACGAGATCCCAAAAGTCATCCAGTTTTGTCATTCGGAAGCTTGTGGAGGCCACTTTTCGATAAAAAAGACAGCCGCTAAAATTCTGCAATGCGGCCTCTATTGGCCCACAATATTTCGGGATGTAAACGTTGCTTGTAAATCTTCCAGTAGGTGCCAACGGATGGGATCCATTACCCGAAGAGACATGATGCCTCTTACCCCCATACTCATCATTGAGATCTTCGACTGTTGGGGTATTGACTTCATGGGTCCCTTCCCCCCGTCCTTTGGTTTCCTATACATCCTTATCGCGGTAGACTACGTTTCCAAATGGGTGGAAGCTATAGCTACCAAGAAAAATGACAATAAAATGGTGATAAAGTTCCTCCAGGAACACATACTTTCCTGCTTCAGTCCACCGAAAGCGATAATTAGTGATAATGGCATGCACTTTTGCAATAGGCCATTCAAGAAGCTAATGAGAAAGTATGGTGTCGTTCACAAGGTTGGAATGACTTATCACCCACAAACTAATGGGCAAGCCAAACTAGAAAATTGAGAAATCAAGAACATTCTTGAAAAACCGTCATTCCTACCCAGAAAGATTGGTCACTTAGATTGAACGATTCGGTATGGGCCTATCGTACCACATATAAAAATCAACTCGACATGTCCCCTTTTCGCTTTGTGTATGGCAAACTGATTCGTATTGAATATTGCATATTTTCGCCTGTTATCTTTATGCATTCTAGTACTTTTACGGTCCTAAATGCCTATAATTATGCTCATTAACCAGAAAACCTTGGATTTGGATATATACATGCTTTGCAGGGGTTATTTGTGCTTTTGTAAGTATTGGAACGCTAAAAGTGAGGTTCGGTTGCATTTTGGAGAAGTTACGTCGTTGAATGCTACTACAAGGGAAATTTGGCCTTTTCAAACTCACTATTTTTTATGTAATGAAGTTACCAACATGTATATCATCAAATTATCTTTCCATGGCCACTGACCGTGCGTCATTCTGACTCCGTATGTGGAAGTTATGCCCATTTCCTGAAGGTTTCGGTATTTTCTTCTATTTCAAGGGCATTTTGGTAATTTCATACTGCATAATTTGGAGGGTTTCAAAACATAATCATGTAGCTAATTGAATTATCTTGGTTTTGGTTCCGACCACGCCTCATTTCGATTCCGTATGAGGGAGTTATGGCCATCCCCGGCAAAGAAAACCCCCAAAGAAGTTAAGTCTAAACCCCCAAAGAAAACCCCAAAAGAAATTGCTGGGCGTTGAGCTTCAAAAATTAGGTTTTGTATGAAATTGCATTTAATTGAAACCTCGAGAATTAAAGTCAGATTATTATGCGTTTAACTTTGTTTGTCATGCAACGTTAGTGTTTATAGCGGTAATCCGAATTGAAGATGCGTGTGACCACTTTCTGTTAAATGTTTAATCTTGCAACTTTGGGTTAAATTCCTTATTGTGTGATGTTTATACTTAATTGAAAATGCTCGATTAAATATTTTCGAACCGAAATTCTAATTATTAGTTGTTTAGCCCATGTGGGGACACGATCCCGACTCTCATTTTATTAATTCTAATTTAGACTTAACTTCTTAATTTTTCCCTTTTCTTTATTTCCAACCTATCACCTTTTACACTTTTATTTTAGGAGTATTAAATCCTATAAATTCTAGCAAACCGTCTCTGTGGATTTTCGATACCCGACTTACCGCTATACTTGTATCGCAAGTGCAGTCGTAATTTAGGTTTTTGTATTAAGGCGGTGAACAGAAAACAACGATTAGCGTTCTGACGCGATGCTACTTTTCACCCTTAATCAAAATGGTACCGTTGCCGGGGACTAGTTTGTTTTAGACTTTATTTGATTTAGTATTTCATATTATTTCTTTCTATTTGTATTATTTGCTAAACTTTTTGCAGGACTTCCACATTTGAGCACTTAGAAACGCTCGAATTTTTCCCGCGCGCACCTATTTTGTGGAATTCGCCACTTGAGCCATTATTGGGGTAAGCATGTCTTATTCCAATTCTTTCGGTAATCCTTGTTATAATTCTCAAAATTCTAGGCCTATGACTTTCGGTGAATACTTAGCATCCCAAAGTAAAACAAATTCAAATATTACTTTGGGCGAGTATAACGGAAGTCAAAACTTAGGTTATTGGAATTTTGATGATGATGATAATGATTTTGGGCCTTTACCTCCTTATAATAGGAATTTTGAAACGAATTGCAATAGTTTCAAAATTCCTATATTAATGAGTTTTCGTTTAAGTCCGATGGTAATTTTCAAAGTTTCCATTTTCATGCATCCGCACCTCGACCCATGACATTCAGTGAGGGTTTGCGTATGTATGAAAATGAGAAAATTGAAAATCGCTATCGGGAAGAAAATCGTTCGTGGGAACATGAGTTGAATTTATTATTTGAGTCTGACAACGATTTTGCTTCCGAGACTTTAGAAGTCGAGGAATGTTTTGAACCAAATGAGATACTTGTGCCTACTTTGGAACAGACCATTATAGACTTTGCCCATCGCGTAATAGATATTGAAAGTGAGGATGAAAATGATGTAATATCTATTTGCAATAAAATGATTTCTTCTTTGGCCCCCAAAGAAGAACATTTCATTGAAAATGATATGATTTCATTCGAAATTCCAACTTCGTGCGATGATGATTCATCTCATGATTTTGAATTTCCTTCATCCCCATTTTCATTCTCTACTACCACACCGTCGCAAATACCCGATGATTCGGTTTCAAACTTTAATGTTTTAAACCCTATCGCCAATGAGGAGTACTTGCTCGAGTTGCTTTCCATGAAGGCATATTTGCCCTCATGTGCGCCACCTCCCATTCCGCCTGCTAAATCTTCGGCAGGATATTCAGCTTTTCTCGGTCCCCACATGTTTTTGTCACCCATTCAATCCAAACCCCCCATCGTCCCCCTAAAAATTTTAATTGGCGATGGTTGATTTCTTCCCCCTTACACATGCCTTCCGTTGTTCAAACGTAATTCATATTTTTCGGAAGGCATGCTTGTATGTGAGGGTACACCGGTTATCCTCCAAAGTCAAATTATTTTTACGGTGGACCCTCAATTATTTAGGCTTCTAGTGTATAGTTAGTGTGAAGCCTAAATAGTAGGTTGTATATAGTTAACTTTTTATTCTTTTTTTCTTTTTATCTTTTCTCCCCTTTTTTAATTTAGTCTAATGTAATTAGTTAACTTTTTATTATTTGTTTTTTCTATGCTCAGTACTAACTTGTTTTGTAGATTCTATGGACTTGTTCTTATGGGGATCCCTCCAATTTTGGGTAATATCGCTCTTTTCCTCTCTTTAACTTGGTTCTTAATTCACATTAAGGACAATGTCAAGTTTTAAGTTAGGGGGTGTGGGATATTCTATCCATTTCACATGATAGTTCATGTTTTTGCTCACATGTAGTTACTTAGTATGCTTTTCTTATAAAAATTCAAAAATTTCAAAAATATTTTCTTTCTTTTTTCTCCTTTATTGGGCCTTTTTCCCTTGTTTTCGTTGATAAATTTTAATAATTGTCCGATCCAATAGACAGCCCAATGATGCATGTTCTCGATTTTAAAAGTTATTAGACTTTGTCCCTAAATTATTGATATTATGAATAACTTCATGAATTAAACTTTAATCCCATGAGCACATGCACTTTTATGGTTATATTGATTTGGTTTAAGATTTTTATAACTCGGTAATCTTTTGTTGCATTGTATATACTTACACCGAGTAAGCTTTGTACCTTTCGGCGTTTGTGAGTGTATACACTATTCTTTTCTCATTGAAAACGTTGAATTCGTTGGTAATCTCTCTATTCTTTCATTTGAACGTTCATTAATTAAGTTCATACTTGAAATGTGTTACTTGAGCATGATTTTCATATATTGTTTTGACTCGAGAATTGTGTAAACTTTCTGAAATGATCATTGGACCTCTTTGTTATACCACCCATATTAGCCTTGACCTCACCCTTATATGTTTACCGTCGTTAACCCCCTTGAGCCTAAATATAGCCTTTCGTTTCATAACCCAATTCCCATAACCAACTCTAAATTGGAGTTATAAACCATACATACACTTTCCATACCTTTGTTTGGAATGTTACTTGGGATTGAATGTTGTTGTTGTGATGTCGGTTGCAATTTAGGCATATGAGAGTGAGAAAAGTAAGTAAAGAAAGTAGTGAAAAAAAAGAGAAAGCAAAAAGCAAAAGAAAACAAAGGAAAAAAATGAGAAAAAGAAGAAAATAAAATAAAGAGAAAAATGTATATGTTGTGTATAGTGTTCAATAAGCTTTTATTACTCTCCCCGATGATATATCTAATGCCTTTTTGGAACTTGTTTTCCAAATTTGATATTGCTCGCATTTTCCCATTGTCCCGAGTTTTCATCCCGAACACTTTGAATCCGTACATACATTCCTTCATTTCTCACCTTAGCCATACCTACATTATACCCCAATACAAGTCCTATGTGATCTTAGGTTGATGTAATTTAAAAGTCATAATAGTTGTGATAATATGTGAAAATTCATTTCGCCTCTTTTAGTGTGCGGTATCCTTTCATTGAGATTACATTTTTCATTTTATATATAGCATTCTTCTTTTGTGACATGTGCGCGGCCTAGTTTCCATTTCCATTTACTCTTTAGCCCGCATGTTCTGTGTGTTACCTCCCTGTTTCAAGTGAATTTCATTTGATGAGTGTAATACCCGTGAGGATTGAATATATGTTTGATTTAATTTTTATCCGATTTATATAAGTTTTTGCCAAATCACACTTTACGTGTGCTCGCTCCCCTCCCATATTTTAAGGTTTCAATTCTATGAGGTACATTCTACAATGTTAATGATTTGAACTTTTGTTTGAATTCGTTCATTGTGCTAATAACATGTTGAAATCTTTTTCGTATTGTTGGGCTTGTCGCATGTTGGTTTGGGTATATTTTGAGGAAACTATATGATGTTTGTGGGTATCATTCCTGAAAACCCTCACGAGATGACACTCGTCCACTAGGGTAACCTAATGGTTTAACGGCTTATTGCATATGCTAAATGCAATCGTGTTCCCTACGAAAGTGGTAATTACATTTCGATGCATATATACGTTTTGTATTTCCTTCTGTGGACTAGTTTTGTTTGTTTCATCACTAGGGACTAGCAATGTTTAAGTTAGGGGGTGTACTTCGTATCGAATATTGCATATTTCCGCATGTTATCTTTATGCATTCTAGCACTTTTACGGTCCTAAATGCCTATAATTATGCTCATTACCCAGAAAACCTTGGATTTGGATATATACATGCTTTGCAGGGGTTATTTGTGCTTTTGTATGTATTGGAACGCTAAAAGTGAGGTTCGATTGCATTTCAGAGAAGTTTCGTCATTAAATGCTACTACAAGGGCAATTTTGTCTTTTCAAACTCACTATTTTTTATGGAATGAAGTTACCAACATGTAGATCATCAAATTATCTTTCCATGGCCACTGACCGTGCGTCATTCTGACTCCGTATGTGGAAGTTATGCCAATTTCCGGAAGGTTTTGGTATTTTCTTCTACTTCAAGGGAATTTTGGTAATTTCATACTGCATAATTTGGAGGGTTTAAAAACATAATCATGTATATAATTGAATTAGCTTCACGTCGGTTTCGACCACGCCTCATTTCGATTCCGTATGAGGGAGTTATGGCCATTTCCGTGCAACGCGTAAAAATTGGTTCAGAGAGGAAAAGTGGGCCGTCTCCAGCCCAAGACAAATTCCAAAAGTGCGGTCGACCGGTCCTAAAATAGAGGTCGACCGGTCCCATCAGATATGGACGAAAATTGACTTATTTTGGGTTTTTTGGCTTGGTTTTGTTGGGGGTTTATTTTGGGGTATTAATAGAATGTTGGGGGCTTTTCTTTGAGGATATATCTTTCATTTTTAGGTTAGGGTTAGGGTTTTGAGAGCTCATTTTCTCTCTCATTTGGATTTGCCTCATTTGTGGATTGTAAGTGCACTATTCATCATCCTCTCCATTTATATAGTTGTATTTCTTAATGTCTTGCTTTGATATCTAGTTTCCTTGCTTTCAAATAAGTTTATTGTTGTTATTTATTGCTTTAATTAGTTTAGTTGTTGTTTAAAGTAGTTTAATCCATGTATTGTCAGTAGATAACGGGTTGGGATTGCATTTCCTCAATTGATGGGCGTTGAGCTCCGAAAATTAGGTTTTGTGTAAAATTGCATTTAATTGAAACCTCGCGTATTAAAGTCGGATTATTATGCATTTAACTTTCTTTGTCACGCAACGTTAGAGTTTATAGCGGTAATCCGAATTTAAGATGCGTGTGACCATTTTCTGTTAAATGTTTAATCTCACAATTTTGGATTAAATTCCTTATTGTGTGATGTTTATACTTAATTAAAAACGCTCGATTAAATATTTTTGAACCGAAATTCTAATTATTAGTTGTTTTGCCCATGGTGGGGACACGATCCCGACTCTCGTTTCATTAATTCTAGTTTAGACTTAACTAATTTTTCCCTTTTCTTTATTTCCAACCTATCACCTTTTACACTTTTATTTTAGGAGTATTAAATCCTATAAATTCTAGCAACTCGTCTCTGTTGATTTTTGATACCCGACTTACCGCTATACTTGTATCGCAAGTGCAGTCGTAATTTAGGTTTTTGTATTAATGCGATGAAACGAATTCAACGATTAGCGTTTTGACACGACGCTACTTTTCACCCCTAATCACAAACCTTGCCATCTTCCCGTTGAATTAGAGCACAAAGCGTATTGGGCAATTAAGCAATTGAATTATACCATGGATAAGGCCGGTGAAGCTCACAAGCTTCAATTGAACGAGTTAGAAGAACTACGCAATGACGCGTATGAGAATGCTAAAATTTCGAAAGAATGAAACTCGCTCATGATAACATCATTCGACGCAAAGAGTTTCTTCCCAGGAAAAAGTGCTTCTTTATAAATCTCGACTTCATCTCTTTTCGGGAAAGTTGCGGTCATGATGGTCTGGCCCGTTCGTTGTGAAGAATGTTTTCCCTCATGGAGATGTTGAACTAGACGATTTTAAAGGGGGAAATACATTCAAGGTAAATGGACAAGGCCTAAAGCCATATCTAGAGGCGTGTGTGGAAGAAGTAGACACCGTTTGGTTGTCAGACCCCATTTACGGGGTAGAGTGAGCTATTACAGCTAGGTCGTCGCACCCCCGACGCGTATGGGGTGAGAGTCGCGTATGTAGTGAGTGTCGTGTGTGTAGTGAGAGTCGATAGGATTAAGGTATATTCGGGAAAGAGCATTCACATGTTTCGAAAATATTGAATCCAGTTGCATTGGTCATTGGTATCGGAAGGTTTTGATCCAAATTGATAGGGAGTATGTTGTGAACGTGAAAATTTTCGTAGAAGAGAGATCGAAATTCAGTTCGGGAAAAAATCCAGCTCAAACACAAGAGCCGGACTGGTTCCTTTTTTTAGGGCCGGATCGGTTCGCTCCGAACTGATTCCTTTAATTTTGAGCCGGACCGATCCGGTAGTCGAATTTGCCTGAATAGCGGATCGGTCCGCTTTCTGCAGATCTGTTTTTTTCCCCTTCCCTAGATTCACCCCCTTCTCCCCAATCCCATTAACTCCCTCTAAATTCGTCCACACCACTCCCAAGCCTAACCTTTCCCTCCCCAATACACCTCCTTTTCCCTCCAAACCTTTTCCCTCCAAATCCAAACCCTACCCCCACCGTTTCACCTATAAATAACGATCCAAACCCTCTCTCTCCCTCCATACCTTCAACCAAAATCCTCTCTTCTCCCTCCCTAATTTTCCAGCAACAAAAATCTCTTTCTTTATCATGGCCCAAAGAGCTTCCCCCACCAAGTACGACTCCACCGACGTCCTCCCCTCCGGCTATGGGGAATTTCGTTCCTGCCAAGAGGAACGGTGGTGCCATCATTTTTTCGATCCGAATTGCAAACTCAATTTGGAGCGCGCTGTAGAATGGACCGGTCTTCCCCAATACGTCACCGCCCTTTTCATGGCTAAGGGTTGGTGCCGATTCCTCAACGAACCATATGAAGCGGCTTGGGCGGCCGAGGTGCGCTCCTTTTATGGAACCCTTGTTAGGACGGGCCAATTCGAGGCCCAAGTTTACGCGGATGGGACCGTCATTCCCTTTTCATTGGCGCTCCTCACGGCCAAATTGGCCGAATATGATGTTCCCGACGTCCAAGAATTCACTTACCCTCAGAACATCGTTCCGATCGCCAAGGAAGTGATCATGGCCCGCATTGCCCTCGATGTTGCATTGACGGGGCAAACTGTCGCGGTGGGCCGCCTCAATAAGAAGGCACGCCTCACCTTCCAAATCGTGTGTGCGAACATCTTGCAAACATCAAACGACTCAGCGATGCGACCCCTCCAGGCCACCTTGACCTACCATCTCTTTGACCCACACACTTCCATCAACTTAGCCCGCACCTTATACGATGACATCTTGGCTGCAGCCCTGGATGAGAAAGGTGTCGCCCCACTTCCCTATGCCCATTTGATCACTTCCATCCTCAAGGACACTGGCATTGCGGCGCCACTCGATCGAATTCGCCTCCCCAGTCCTTTTGAACGGGGGACCCGCACTAAAAGCTCCAAATAGCTAGCTGTCCTAGGGGCATGGCGGGGAAGTGGTAGTGAAGAAGAGGCTGCCTCGAGCGAGAGCAACGAAGAAGAAGAGGCTGTCGGTGCGGATGTCGAAATGGGGGATGTCGGTCCGGATGAAGAGTCGGTGGAAGAAGAGGACGATCCTGATTTTGAGTGGGCGGGTAGCGACCTCACCAACCGTATGGCGGCGCTTGAGATGAGCTTCGGCAACTTCTTGACCGATTACCGTCGGGATACCGGCTTGATATTTTGCTTCCAAGCGGACATATATCGACGCCAAGGGGATCCTAATGAGTCACTGCCGTCCTATTTCTATGACCCCTATGGCCCCGATGTGCCCGGTTCTTCCCAACCCCCGCCCTAGTGAAGCTTGATGTGGTTATGGCAGTTTTTCTTTGTTTTCCCTGTTCACATGTTTGTCTGTGTACCACAATCCTGTTTTCTATAAAATCTGCATTTTCTCCATTTGTTTGTTTTATTTATCACACTTATTATTTTGCCTTGTTTAGATTTTAGTCCTTTTTGCTTGAGGACAATGCAAGTTAGGGGAGGTCACAAGTGTGTATTTCTAAAACTTCACAAATTTTCAAATTGCCCAGAAATTTCCAAAAAAATCATAAAATTTTGAAAAACCCAAAAATATGTTTGTTCAAAATAAATAAAAATTGGAGTTCAAAATTTTCAAAAATATCATTAAAAGTTGGATTGAAGTCTCAAGTTGTAAAAATTCAACATACACAAAGCCGAAATTGACTAAAGATGGAAATTGAAAGAAAATTGACGACTTAACGAATAAGTGTGGAGATTAACAAACCCGGTGAGATTCGAGCCTATCACTTTTTGCGAGTTTTTAAATCAATCCGAGTTAATTGTTAACTCAAAGTTCTATTCAGCACCTAAAAAGTCGTCAAGGATCTCAATCCTTTCATTTTGATCGGTTATGAAAAACGTGTGTGATATTGCTTTGAAAAAGTGCCAAAATTGATCTCTAAACTTAAATTCATCTCGAAACGCATATGGTAACGCAATTGGCATTTTGGACAATGAAGTAGGCCCTCGTTTGTCACCCAAAAATTTTGGCTAGAAAAAGTCGTGAAAAATCACCCCTTTTGCAACCCAAATTGAGCCGAATAAATTTTTCCTTTCGTTTGACAACCCGAAAAACCCAAATAGCCCGGAATTTCAAAAAATGGAAAAATTCAAAATTAAGTTCGATAAGTGCATATAAAGGGGCAAGAAAAAAAATAGATATGCTCAACAAAAATAGCAAGAAAGAAGTGAAAAACAAAAAAATATAGAAAAAGAAGAAAAAAACGAGCAATAGCCCGAAAAAAGCACAAATGGACATCTTAAATGACTTTTCCAATTCCTACTTTCCCTACCTCTTTCATTTTACCCAATACACCTTAACACCCGAAAAAGTCCTAACCGAGTCTAAATTGCGAAATTGGTTACCGCGTGGAGAGCTAATATACCAAAAGATAATAAAAGAGATTGAATGCGCGAAAAAGAGGCAATGTTCCCGTTTTAAATCCGTAATCCGTTGATGAGATCCTATCACTATAAAATTTCCCTCTTTCTACTTGTATGCGTGATTTCACGTCCATTATATTTACTCTTTTAATCACGCATACCGAGAGAATAGCCACATTCCGAGAGATTCGTTTGCGAGAGCATCCCGTGAGATTTTGAAATTAAAACGAATTTTCGGATAAGTAACGTAATGATCAATCGGTGGAAATTGACGGTTACATTTTTGGCTTCGCGCACACACAGTACGGGTTGAGAATTGTAAACATGACTTGATGATGACTATTTTCTGGGAAAGTTTGAATTACACAATTTTTGCATCTTTTGAATCTTCTTTAAGTCAAATTTTGTGGGTATATTCGCTGCAAACCCTCATGAGACACAACTTGTCCTACTAGGGTAACCTAGGGGTTTAAAGGCTTGTTGCATATGCTCAATGAAATCGCTTGCCCGCGAAAAAAAGTATTCTATCCTAATAAAATGTTTTTTTAGGAAATAAGCCTTGCTAGGATTCTTTTACATTGCTCGAGACGTGCAAAGTTCTAAGTTAGGGGGGTTTGATAAGGCATAAATTCTTCCCAATTTATCCCTTAATTTAGCTACTTTTAGCACCTCGAACAACATAATCGATTTGACTTTATCTCATAATCTTGCTACTAACTTATCTTAATGAGTACACCGAGTTTCTGGTATTTCGTACTAATTTTCCAGGTATTTAATGTCAAGAAACGAAAGAAAGAAATCGGAAGAATCAACAAAGACAAGAAGAAAAGTCAAAAGGGCAAAATTGTAATTTTTACCCGGAATTCGAATGAGGCGCTTAAAGAGAAGTTGAAGATATCACATTTATGAGCATATAGGAAGAACGGCACCTCAATCGGAGTCCCGGAATAAAAGATATGAGCAGTCAGAGTTGAGAAAAAAGTCAAACAGGCAGATCGATCCGCCCCGAGTTCGGACTAGTCCGCTGTACAATAATCCAGAAGACCCCGGATCGAAAGAGAACTGAAGAAGAAAGAAAATAAAAAGAACCGGTCCGCCCCGAACTGGTACGCTAGAAAATTAAAAGAATCGATCCGCATGGAAGGCATACCAATCTGCCTAAGTCCCGGACCGGTCCGGCTATCGAGATTTTGTAATCTTATCTTCTCCTAAGAAGAGTCCTAGTGAAACCCTAGATTAGATATAGTTTACAATTTTAAATTCCAGTAGTGAAGATTATTCAGAAATTCTTTGATTACAACTGTTCTTAATTGCTGCTACTACTGCTTTGGTAAGATTATGAGTTACTTTCTTCAGTCAAATTCCGTTTTACATCTTTCTACAAATTTTCATTAGTTGAATTATTGTTTTCTGCACATCAAACACTGTTTTTATTAGTTTCAACATGTTAGGCTAGATATTCTAAGGCCGGGATAAATGAACCCAGCCCGATGTGTTAGTTGCATGTGTATAACATTAATCCTCTGAATTTAGTGATTGACTATGACCGTATTGCGTAGGTACATAACAATTGTAGATCTTTAGATCTCGTTTGCTTCTGAGTAATCGGGATGCTTTAGAATGTAATTCGAGTGTCACTATCGCGATACCGATTTACTCGTCCTCAGATTAAGTATGATGCGGGCTTGAACCTCATATACGTAATGCTTGGGAGTACTAAATTATGGGTCAAATTAATTAGTTAAATTTATGATTAGTATTATAACTGCAATGCACTAGGGTTGGGGGATTGTATTCCCGTCCTGTTTTTCTCATCATATAGTTTAAAGTTTTAAATCATTCTTCATCAGTATTTTAGGTAATTTAGTATAATTTCACCTTTTCATAATTTCATAATTGTATCTAGTGTAGTCATTCCACAAACCAAATCATTTTTTCTTTCTTTTTAGAGTCAGAGTTAGGATTCATTCATCTTTCCCGTCGTCACAACTCTGCTGTCCTATTTCCCTGTGGAGACGATCCCGACTTACCGGGTTTATTACTAACGCGACAGGCTTGCCCTTGAGCCTAGAGTGAACGCACATTAGAGACACTTTCTGAGTCGCGTCAATATACAACTATCTAGTTTTCTTCTGAAGTCAATTATTATATTATAGTGGCCAAAACTAGTCCCGAACTCGAACATTTCTACCGAAGACTTCACAAATTTGGGTTTGTGACTAATTCAATATTTCATAAATTATGAAAGTAGAATTAGACTAAATACAATAACTAAACAATATATATTCTAATAACACATTATCCCCATCCCATACTGTAAGCATGATTTAAACATGATTTATCATAATCATATCCGAGTCGTCACATTAGGGTTTGGGGAAGGATGGAGAGTGTGTCATTTTCTCCGTCCTTGGGTTTGCTCATATAGTGGGTTTATCCATTTATGGTTGTGTAAGGACACTAATCCTCTTTCTTCTCCATTTATTTAAGTTTCATTTATTTAATTACTTACTTTGTAGTGTAGATTTATTGCTTTCCTTACCTTGGTTTTATTTACTTGATTTGTTAATTACGTTTATTTACATGCTTTTTATCACGCTTTCTAGTTAGTTTAACCTAAGTTGTGATTAATGGAACTCACCTTGATTTCAAAGTGTTTCTTTGCTATGCTGATGGAGCTTATGCATTTAATTCGATTGGGTTGTCCTTATTATTACGCCTAGGAGATTTAACGGGGCATATCATGTATGCTCCGCAATTACGACCTTGCGTGTGTAATTTTTGGGGTATTTGTTGACGCCAAAATCGTAGTAGGTCTTTATGCGAATTTTGGGGGTGACAACTCTATATTTAATTAACTGTCGAAACAAAATTCAATCTTAGTAAATTTGTAGTCCTGTGTAACCGTTTAAACGCATTAAACCGAGGTGAGGGATATTAGTCGCAACATATAGTTTTTTTCCCTTTATTAATCTTAGTTTAAATTCCCATGCCTAGTATTATCTTTTACACTTTTATTGAGAAGTATTAAATCAATATAATCCTAGCAACTTGTCTCTATGGATTTTCGATACCCGGACTGGTCGCTATACTTCCTTAAAAGAGTGTAGTCATAGTTTAGTTTTTTTATAGAGTTGGTGAGCCGAATATTACAAATGACCGGCATCGGTGAGGCGACACCGCGGTAAAACTCAATCTATCAAATAGCACCGTCGCCGGGGATGATTTTCTTTGAATCTTAATTGATTTATCGCTTTGATCCCGAAAACTTGCTTTATAAAATGGCGCCGTTGCCGGGAACTTGTTGTTTTAGAATTTATTTTATTTAGTATTTCGTAGTGTATTCTTTCTATTTGTATTTCTTGCTAACATTTTTGTAGGACTTCTACATTTGAGTGCTAAGAAACGCTTGAATTTTTTTGTCGCACATCACTTTGTGGAATTTGACTTCTTGAGACTTGTTTGGGGTAAGCATGTCTTATTCCAATCCTTTCGGTAATCGTAATGATAATTCTCAAAATCCTCCCACCCCTATGACTTTTGGTGAATACTTACAAGCCCCAAAAATTGTAAATTCTAAAATGTCTTTGGGTGAGTATTGCGAAACTCAAGTTATGGGGTACAAAAAATTTGGGAATGATTATTCCGATGTTGGGCCTCTAAATCCTTATGATAAGAAATTTGTAACTAATTGCAATAGCTTTAAAAATTCCTATGATAATAATTTTAATAGTTGTTTCGAGGATATTTTCCAAACTTTTCATTATCAAGAATCCGTACCTCGGCCTACGACTTTCGACGAGGGCTTGCGCATGCTAGAGAATGAAAAATTTGAAAATCATTATCGGAAAGAAAATCATTATTGGGAGATAGAATTGGATTTATTATTTGAATCCGACGATGATTTTTCTTCCGAGACTTTTGGATTCGAAGAATGTTTTGAAACAAATGAGGAATCGATGCGTAGTTTAGAACAAACCATCATTCTCTTAGTCCATGGTTTAATTGATAATGAAAGTGGGGATGAAATAGATGTAGTATTTATTTGCAATGAAATGATTTTGTCTTTAGTTTCCAACGAAGAAAGTTTTATTAAAAATGATCTTATCTACTTCGAAGTTCCAACTTTGAGCGGTGATAACTCATCTCTTGGGATTGAATTTATCTCCTCTCCCTTTTCATTCTCCATTATCGAACTGTTACAAGTAGTCGACGAATCGGTTACAAACTTTAAAACGTTTAACCCTTTCACCGATGAGGAGTACTTTCTCGAGTTGCTATTCATGAAGGCATCTTTGCCTCCATGTGCGCCAGCTCCCACTCCAATTGCAAAATATTTGGGAGAAAATTCTATTTTTTTGCCCCCATATGTTTTTGTCACCCATTTTATCTAAATCCCCCATCCTCCCTCCAAATTTTTTAATTGGGGATGGTTCATTTCTTCGACCTCACACACGCCTTCCGTTGTTTGAACGAAATTCTTATTTTTTTGAAAGGTATGCATGAAAGGGAGGGTACCCCGTTAATCCTCCAAAGTCAAAACGTATTTGGGTGGACCCTCAAAAATTTCAACTTCTAGTGTATTATTAGTTAAAAGTTAAAATTGTAGGTTGTACATAGTAGCTTATTTTTCATTTTACTTATTGTCTAGTATAATTAGTTAAGTTTTTTTTATTTGTTTTTGGTATACTTGGTACTAACATATTTTGTAGAATCATTGGACTTGTACTTTCATGAGATCTCTCCATTTTGGATAATATCGCTATTTTCGTCTCTTTAACTTGGTTCTTAATTTACAATGAGGACAATGTCAGGTTTTAAGTTAGGGGGTGTGGGATATTCTATCCATTCATTGGTAGTTTCTTTGATTTGATTATATATTCTTTCCAATCATGCTTTTCTTGTAAAAATTAAAAATTTCAAAAAGATTTTCCTTCTTTTTTCTCCCTTGTTGGGCATTTTGCTTTTGTTTCCGATGATAAATTTTAATAATTGCCCGATCCAATAGACAACTCATTGATGCTTTTTTTTTCGATTTTAGAAGTTATTAGACTTTAGTCCTCAATTATTGATATTATGAACTTCATGAATTAAACTTTAATCCCATTAGCACATGCTCTTTTCTCTCTTTATTGATTTGGTTTAAGATTTCTATCACTCGGTAATCTTTTATTGCATTGTATATACTTACACCTAGTGAGCTTTGGGATTTCCTTCGTTTGTGAGTGTTATACACTTCTCTTTCCTCTTTGAAAACGTTACAGTCGTTGGTAATCTCACTATTCTTTCATTTGATCGTTCATTAATTGAGTTAATATCTTGAAAGGTGTTTCTTGAGCATGATTTTCAAAGTTTATTTTGACTCGAGAATTGCGTAATTTTTAGGAAATGATCATTGGCCATCGTTGTTATATCACTCATTTGGACCTTGACCTCACCTTATATGTTTTCTCTCATCAACCCCTTTGAGCCTTAATATAGCCTTTCGTTTCATAACCCCGAATCCCATAACCAACTCCACATTGGAGTTATAAACTATACATATCACCTTCCGTACCTTTGTTTGGAATAATACTTAGGATTGAATGATGTTTTTATTATGTGGTTGCAATTATGCATGTGAGAGTGAGAAAAGTAAAGAAAAGAAAGAAGTGAAAAAGACAAGAAAAAGAGAAGAATGAAGACAAAAGAAAAAGTGAGACAAAGAAAAAAAGAAAAGAAAGAGAAATTTGTAAACGTTGTGTATAGTGTTCAATAAGCTTTGTTTACTCTCCTCATTGTTATATTCAATGCCTTTTATGGAAGTTAATTTCCAATTTTGTATTTTCCCACGTTTTCCCATTATCCCGAGTTTTCATCTTCAAAAACTTTAAATCCGTACATATTTCCTTCGTTTCATAACTCGAGCCTAACCTACATTACAACCCTATAAAGTCCTATGTGATCCTAGGGTGAATTCAAATTAAAAGTTTAAATATTTTTGATAATCCATGAAAATGCATTTCACTCCTTTAATAAGCGGTATCTTTCATTGAGATTATATGTTTTTCCTTTTTATATAGCGTTCTTCATTTGTGACATGTGCGTGGTTTAGTTTCCATTTAAATTTACTCTTTATGCCTGCATGTCCTATGTATTACCTCCCTTTTCATAGTAATTTCATTTGTTGAGCGTAATGCTCAGTGAGGATTGACTTATATACACGCTTTAATGTTTATTATCCGGTTTATACAAGTTTTTGCCAAATCATACTTTGCATGCGCTCGCTCCCCTCTCACATTTTAAGGTTTCAATTCTACAAATTTCATTCTATAATGTAATAATACGGACTTTGTGTGTGAATTCATTTACTTTGCTAATAACGTGTTTGAAATCTTTTTCGTTACTGTTGGGCTTGTCACATGTGATTGGGCATATATTTTGAGAAAACCATATGATGTTTGTGGGTTTCATCCCTGAAAACCCTCACGAGACGACACTCATCCACTAGCGTAACCTAGGGGTTTAACGACTTATTGCATATGCTAAATGCAATCATTCGCCCGCGAAAGTGGCATTTATCTCTTTTGTATATATCTCCTATCTTGTGATTTTATTATAGTTCTTCTTGCTTTGAATTTCATTTCTAGGGACTAGCAATGTGTAAGTTAGGGGGTATGATTTGTCCCGAATCATGGCACTTATTAAACTCTATACTTATGCCTTTTTGCCCCCTCTGGTACTTTAATTTCTATAATTATGCTCGATAACTATACAACCTCCGTTTTATATGCTAACATGTTATTTGAGGTATTATTGATTGTTTGTAGGTGTTACGATGCTTAGTGTGGAGTTTGGTTGCATTCCGGTAAAGTTTCGTTGAAGCTCACACGTTCAGGGACATTATCGTTATTTCACACTTTGGAATTTTTTCCCAAAAAATTCATGAAAGTTGAATCTCTCGGGTCAAGCTTCGCGTGGTCGCGAACGGTTCTCGAATTAGAGTCCAAACGGAGAAGTTACGGTCCTTTGATCGGGGAAGAAACATAATAAAATTCCCCAAACACAAGCAATTAAATAAAAGACAAATGTGGCCTTCTCCTCAAAATTGGAATATTAGGTCTATAGCGATTGTAGAATTTCTCCACACGCATGAATTGCTCAGGTCTTGTTTATCACAAATTATAGCTTTGATATTTTCCCAATTGTGAAATTGTAGCTGTTGCCGACTTGAACTCAAAGTGAGGGTCGGGTGTTGGGTTACACAATAAGAAGCACAATTTGCTGGTCTTGGGTTATAAACCGAATTAATGCTGGGTCTTGGGTGATTTTTGCAGCTGGTCCAAACATGGAGTATCGCAGGTCATGGTATTTGGCTTGAGAAATAGAGGAGAACAGGTCTTGACTTAAAAAGAAACGCATAGTTTTTACAGTTGTCGGTCAATCGACCCTGCCCCACCGGTCGACTGGTGAATGGGAATTAGGCATGGGATCTTTACAATATGATTTTTCCTCTCTAACCGGTCGATCGACCATGCTCCGCTGGTCGACCAGTCCCTTATTTTGCTGTTTGGCTGATAATTGCTTTTCCCCTTTTCTTTTGGTATTTTCTTTTATTGTTTAATTATGACTTATCCTCGTTTTCTTTTATTATTTCTTTTTCTTTTATTATTATTATTTCAACTTTGTATAAATAGCACCCTTAGTTCATTTTTGTTAAAAGAATTCATTTTACTTAGTGTTAGGGTTTGGTGCTCTTAGGTTAGGGTTTGGGGAAGGATGGAGAGTGTGCCATTTTCTCCTTCCTAGGGTTTGCTCATATAGTGGGTTTATCCATTTATGGTTATGTAAGAACACTATTCCTCTTTCTTCTCCATTTATTTAAGTTGTATTTCTTTAATTACTTGCTTTGTAGTGTAGATTTATTGCTTTCCTTACCTTGCTTTATTTACTTGCTTTGTTAATTAGGTTTAATTCATGCTTTCTAGTTAGTTTTACCTAGGTTGTGACTAATTGAACTCACCTTGGTTTCAATGTGTTACTTTTCTATGGTTATGGAGTTTATGCATTTAATTTGATTGGGTTGTCCTTGTTACTATGCCTAGGAGATTTAATGGGGTATATCATGTATGCTTCGTATTTATAATCTCGCGTGTGTAATTTTCGGTGTATTTGTTGGCGCCAAAATCATAGTAGGTCTTTATGAGAACTTAGGTGGTGAGAACTCTATATTTAATTAACTGTCGAAATGAGATTCAATCTTTGTAAATTCGTAGTCCCATATAGGACCTCTAGTTTCATGACTGATTTGATTCCTTATGCATAAGTGCATCCTTTGAGCAGGTTAAATGCTTCCATTAATAAGTTATTTATTCCGCATACTTAGTTTTTATTAGGGGTGTGTTATATACTTAGTTTTTATTGGATTTACCTATAGGCACTCATGTTTGGACCAAGTTCAAATTGATAAAGATTTCCCTTAAACTATTTGGGTGAACCCATTTTTAAAATATAACATAGAATAAATCCAGCAATCCCAACAACATTTTTTGAAAATAAATTAAAAAAAGGTGGTAAATCCATACATGTTGGGACCGAGAGGAGCATCAAGATAAGATGAGTAAGATATGGTCTGAGTTAGATAGGAACGACTAAGAGTTTCAGGTGATTGTTACTGTGCGAGCGAGCGATGGCTGAGAGTTTCAGGTGATTGTTACCGTGCGAGCGAGCAATGGCTTAAGAGTTTAGGTTTTAGAGAGGAGCGACTGAGAGTTGGAGTTAGAGAGGAGAGGAGCGGCTGAGAGTTTCTTTTTAGGTTAGTAGTGTGTTATGTTTCTTAGGGTTAGGGTGTAGTATATATATGGTATATAAATGGAGGGTTGAGATTGTTTTAAATGAAGGGTCCTGATTACACTACTAACAAATAAATTTTTAATGTAATAATGTTAGTAAAAATGATAACTAAAAAATTATTAAAATAAATATTAATATTACGATTTCGGAATATATTTTGGATAAAAACGGATCAACGTGTTATCGGAATTTTCGGATGGGAAATTTGGAAATTCAAAAAATTAAATATGGTTTCCAATTCCATTCCAATTTATTTCGGAAGATTAGGAAATCGAAAAATTCGGAAATCGAAAATTTAAAAATGATGCCAAAATCGAAAAATTCCGGATCGAAAATTGAAAAATCGGAAGTTCGGAAATAATTAACTCCCCTAGTTTATACACATTAAACTGAGGTGAGGGATATTAGTCTCAACCTATAGTTTTTATTCTCTTTATTAATCTTAGTTTAAATACCCAGGCCTAGTATTATCTTTTATTTTGTTAACATTTACCTTTTACACTTTTATTAAGAAGTATTAAATGAATATAATTCTAGCAACTTTTCGATCCCTAGATTGGTCGCTATACTTCTTTAAAAGAGTGTAGTCGTAGTTTAGATTTTGGTATAGAGTTGGTGAGCCAAATATAACAAACGACTGGCGTCAGTGACGCGACACCGCGACCAAACCCAGTCTATCAAATTGGACCGTTGCCGGGGATGATTTGATTTGAATCTTAATTGATTTAGTGCTTTGATCCCGATAACTTGCTTTATAACATATTCGCATCGCGGTTCTTAGCTAGGGGATGCTAGAGATGTATATATAGATAGTGTGATATATTTATATATGTGCATGTGAATTTATCCTACTTATGTGTAATGTAGGGAGGATAGTGTATATCTAAAAGTGATTTAAATATGAGATAATATACTTAGTGGGATATAGTAGTAAACTTAGATAATGTATATCTAATGACGAATTAAGTAGAACAACTTAATGAAATGATATAATGATAACATAAAATGTCAATTATGGTTTAATAATAACATACGAGGAATGTTAATTATTAGTGTACGATAACGTATTGTTTGGGTGGTACGGGGGAGGTTAAAGAGATATTTAAATAATGACTCAATGAGTAAGAATTGGAAGAATGTGGTGTACTGTATGGGCGGTATGTAATACCCCGTAATTTTAATGACTTTTAAAATGGGTTATATTTTAAATGAATGGATTAATTGGATTTTATTATAAATTAATTCATTTGGGTTTTATCCGAATTGTGGGTATTAAATTCTATGATTCTGAATATTACTTAAAGATATTTAGATAATATATGAATGTGATGTGTGACACCCCGACTAATTAAATACCGGGTAGCTACTCCTTTATTAAATTAATTCAAAATGCCAAGTTGGTTCAGTTAATAGCATCACTATCGAAAACATTTTAATAATTACTAACCACCTAGTATTTAAAAGTAAGTGCCAAATTTTAAGTTAAGTCTGATTAACATGCAGTAAAAGAATAATGGAAGAGTCAACATAATCCATTCACCATACGAAGTAATGAAATAACCAACAATAATAATAAGAAATCCGGAGGAAAACTCCTCACAACAATCCCAACAAATGGAAATAAGACTACAAGTCTGAATCCTGAATGATTACATGCCAAAAGTCTGAATAACTGAAATAAATGAAATGCCTCTAAGAGAAATGGGCGACATGCCCTACAACTGATAACTGATGAATATCGAGTCAAGATCGATGAAGCGTCTACAAGCAAAGTCCTATAACTTCCACAAACAGCTACAGCTCGTCACCTGAATGAGAATCCTATGCATGGTGTCCTTGTGGCTGGGCACCTAAAATGGTTTTTATAAAAAAAGATTTGAAAGCAAATGGGTCAGAGCCTGAAAGTGGAAAACATTTTGAAAACAGCAAGTGTTTTAACAACATAAAAACATAAAATGCAAAATACATGTTAGGACGTGCACTCACACGAAATTCTCACCTCTCGACTACATGTGCACTCCTAACGTACATTACCCATTTAAATGACACATATAACTAACCAAAACGTAATAAGTTCTACCTCTTACTACTCGATTCCCATATTACATTCTAACGTTACCAAATAAATAGAGGGCTTTACTTAAACTCAGATTCTCAATATGTAATACATTTCACTATTGGTTAACCCGTTATGTTTTCTCAAAACAATACCATAATTTTATTCACAATATTAACATGAAAGTTCCCATTAATTAAGTGTATATTATCCACATCATAAATATACAATACAAGCACCCCGAGACTAAGCTGCGGTGCACACATACTCTGCTATCCATCCCGGTACATCACGTACATAAGGATCACGCATTCTGAATCTCTCAGGAATCATTCAGATAACAACATCACAAATAATGGAGGCGAACACAGTCACATCACATGGGTCACGCACATACCTGCGCTCCCACGATCAGCAGACTTATTAACATCCCTATAAGTCCTTCTCTGACCTATGTTCATCGAGGTAACCAGTCTAAATCCGGGAAACACAAGGATTAGAGGGCCCTAAGCAAACGCAAACCTCCCGTGATAGCAAGTATGGTAGGTATGTCATACACATAAAATCAATACATATACTAAGTATGCACACGTCTTAGTAATCACTATAATATATTGGTACATATCTCTTCTCGTACTGACATATAATACTACACCATTTATATGTTCCCGGTTAATATAATTAATTTGGTCGTCAATAGTTCTCGCGTCGTAATAGGCACTCACGTCCTAATCCACAATTTCCTTTAGTTTCAAACTACACTCCTAGGTTTTACTCCTCATTATATCCCAATCATCCCAAATATATCACTCTATCATCAAGGAAGTGTTAACTCTACATAGAAACAAGGTTACGGGACACTCGGGATCAAAATAGGCTAAAAAGCCTAAACTGTCAACTCGTTCGAAGTCTCGTTCGAACGAGGCTGTTCGAACGAGACTTCGTTCGAACGAACTGAGTCTTCTAACGAGATCTCGTTCGAACGAAGTGGGCTTTCTAATGAGATCTCGTTCGAACGATCTCATCGAACGAACTTCACCCTCGTTAGAAGTCAATGGTCAACTCGTTAGAAGTTCGATCGTTCGAACGACCTGGGCAGGTCTTCTAACGAGTGACCAAATTCAAGCCCAGATTCCTTACTTTCGTTTTCCCATCTCTCTACACCTCAAATCTCATCCAAACATCAATCTAACAATTGTTTAAGGTTCCTAATCGTCCCTAAACATCCTTAGGTCACATATTGACATGTTTGGGGGTATTAATTCATCCTAACATCATTCAAATATCAAATCTCTACATATTTTTCTCCAATTTTAAAACTATGAACCCTAAAATTTGAATCATCAAAGAACTGAATTAAATCCGTTTTTGGTTTCATACTAATTGTAATATCATCAGAATAATCATCAACTACAAATCTACATGCAATTTCCTCATCAAGAATGTAATTTCTATTTCCAAATTTAATGGGTTTTTCATTAACTCCCAAGAACAAATCAGATTTTTATCAATTCCTACACATGGAAGAAACATTCTCTATAAAAATGAAATTAAATCACTTGCCTTAATGGTAACTCTGGATTTGATGACGAATTTGATGAAGTATTCTCTCTCTCTTTGCAGAATCCTTCTATCTCTCTCTCTACAAGCTCTTCTCTAATGGTGGCTATGGAGGTTAGGGTTTTGTCTTAGGAACTTTTGGGTTTTCTTCTAATAACCCCCGTAGCCCTCTAATCAGATAATGGCTGGTAATGGGTTAGTGGGTGTTTTAATTTTCCATTTAAAATTCCTAAAATTCGTTAATCAAAAATCCCATAATTCTAAAATTACCAAACTACCCTTATACGTTGCCGGTATGGCCTAAAGATGCCCCGGGACCTAAACCAAACCCCCGGCTAGTGTTTTCTGACTATTTCGACCCTTCCGGACGCGTTGGCACACTCAAAACGACCATACGGATAATAGAAATAAAATTCACTTTTTAATTATCATAATTATATACCACGACGCGACTGTCACACGCGTCTCAACAAAATTTCTAAATTGCCGTATTTCAATCTCCCGACAAATTTCATAATTCAAAATTCATATATAATCATATATGCACATATAATCAAATACCAACTCGCATCTCGCTAGTATTTTAACCCAGATTAATTTCCAATTAATACGCATTTAATTTAATTAATCCCATAAAATAAATATCACAAAAATACGGGGTATTACATACTTCCCCCCTAATAACTGAATTTCGTCCCGAAATTCGGAACTAGAAAGTACCTGGTAAGAACAACTCTGGATAACGTTCGCGCATCTCATCCTCCTCATTTCGACTGCGTTGTTGTATCCGAAGGGTTGAAATAGTCAGGAAAGTCTATTTGGATGTTGGTTTTGGGTCTCGGGTCATTTGGAAATGAAAAGACAACCCAAAAGGGCATTTTAGTCATTTTTAGAAGGGGATGAATAGTGATTTCGGATTTTGTCTTGTAATAAATATTTGGAGAATAGTTGTACGTGGGTTATTCATCTCTTTTACACAAAACTTGAGAGGTCACCTTGTGAGAGAGTGAAAGGTTGCTTGGGAAGAGAGAAACTTTCTTAGAAATGAGGAGAACCAAAGGCCAAAGGTCACCACCATATACCACCACCGAAAGTCGGCCGGAGAAAAGGAGAACCACCTGTGATATACAACACCAAAGGATCAGATATTCATTAGAGGCAAGTGTTTGATAATTATAATCTAAGTTTGTATATTGTCCATGTTAGAATAGTTATAAAAAATGAGATTTTTCATGTTTGGAAGATGAAAAGCTAGTGTTGTTCATGGATTTCTGGAAACTGAAAATATATAGGAATCAAACTCATGTTGTAGGTAGATAGTAATCCACGAAATAATCATCATTTTATTAAAGAAATTCTGAGAATCAATGGTGTGTTCTTGAAGATATTATGTTCATAATTTTCTGGAAAAATAGGATGAATATATGCATTTAATTCAAACTCTTGATGATTCTAGGATGTTTAGAGCATTAAAAATCATTCACATATGCTGATATATCATGTAGTAAGGTTTATAAGGAATTTGGGTAGTTAATATGAATGTTTGAATGATCAAAAGTGATGAAACCCGTAGTAGAAGAAATGCAGAAAACTGGGTTGTTATCTAGGCGATAGATCGATCGACCCCCTGCCTTCGATCGATCGACCTCCCCAAAATTTGTGAAGTTGTTCCTTTTAATGCTTGTTCTTATCCCAAACCTTTTGTAGATCTTTGGTGATTATTAATTGGATATTATGGTACTTAGAGAAGATCAGTAACCCCAGATAAGAATCGAATTTATTTAATTGGGATTTAATTGATTAGAATTATGATAATTCAATTTAAAGAAATTTCGGTTGCTAGATTCATGTGTTGGATTCTAATTTGTATGCATGAGGATTAAGGATAGGTCCAGTAGGGGAGATTTAATATAACACCTGGGTAGCCTTTGGGTTACAATTTGAACATCAAGGACTGAGTTTAAGCTCATTATTGATTGCACAAGGACTGAGTGTAGTACAAGCGCTTAATGGTATGGTTCCTGGAAAGAGATGGGAGTTTAGACCACATTTGCTTGAAAGAGGGGATGAGGTTATCCCGGTTGCGTATTTGAAGTTAACGAACCTCCACGACCGACAAAGTTAAGTAGTAGTGTATTGGAGGAGTTCCTTGTTTGGATTTCGCTTTGCGAGACGCTTCGCGCATGAACCTTAACGACGTCGGGAGTGGAGAGATGTTATAGGATGCGAGGATGTTGATTTTGTTGATAAGCCATATAGCGTGAATGAAACACTATAGGCTATGAGCCATGTGATGATGGTATTCAATCCTATATGACAGAGGATGTGTTTATAAGAGATTTGAAACTATCTGTATTAACCCTAATCAAAGGAGAATTTAATTCGTAGAAATTCGGGAGATAAGATGTTATGAACCAATAGGATATTAGTGATTCGTTACTGAATAAATATGTTGAGGAAAACCTATTTGAACTTTGGGTAAAGAGTGAGACTTTGGAATAATTAAATGAAAGAAGTAAAGTCATAATATTTTAATACGTAGGATTTAAAGAGATATAATGCTACGTATGGGAATTATCTTAGGGTAATGTGAGTACCTTGTTGATATTATATTATAGGTATGATAATGCCTATTTGATTGATTGTTAATTTATGTGTATGACATACCTAGCTTACTTGCTATCGATGGGGAGGTTTGCGCGTGAGGGCAGTCATATCCTGATGAATCCATGGGATTTTTGATTTGTCGCTCAAGAACATAGGTCTATGAAAGACTTATCGGGGAGTTGATAAGTCCGCTGACTATGGAAACGTAGGTATGTGCGTGACCCGTGGGTATGAGAACTATGTTCACCTCCAAAATTTGTGTTGTTGTTTATGGTTCGAGGAATCCTTATCGAACCTTTAGTTCCCTATTCGACGACCAGCGATATTGGGACATGATAGCAGAGTAATGCATACACCGCAGCTGTGACTCGGGGTGTCGTATTATATATGTATATATATATAATGAATTAAATGAATGTATATATAGTGGTTAAATCTATCTACTGTTTGATAATTCTAGATAACGGTGAATTGAGAAACGAATTGAACTAAGTTAATGAATAGTTATTCTTATATTGGTTGAAGAGCTTAATTCATATTAATGATAAATGATTCATATAAATGAAAAACGTATATGAATGATTATAGTACGTATGTTATGTGACATACGGGGTTATGATATGGGATGGAATCATATTATGGAAATTTGTGAAGAGGAACCATTAACTAGGAGGTTAATAGGAAACGTTAAGTGTGCACTCTAGATGAGAGGTGAGAATAGCAAGTGAGAATCTGGATACTAACATGTACATAATAAATGCTTTATTACACTTGTTAAATACTTGCTGTTTTAAAAATCATTTTCACATCGGGCTCTGACCCGTTTCCTTGCATATTTTCTTTTCTATTGTATCTTTTATATCAGGTGTCCAGCAGTAAGGACGCCAACCTTAGAGGATTATGACGAGCTATGGAGCTATTGAGTATTACTTAGACGCCTATGTTCATTTGATTCACAGTGTTCTTTTAGTTAGGGCATGTCGCCCGAAGAAACTCAATTGTCTCTTTTCTATCTGAGTCAAATACTTTTGTACTCGTGTCATTTTAATACATTTATTATTGTTGGGATTATTGTATTGGGTTATTATGTGGGAATATTTATTCCAATTGCATTTAAATTCTTTTGTGTTATCTATTTGCTTATTTGTGTTGTAGAATAATATGTGTAGTGTTATTCATAAACTAAAAATGTTTTTTTTGTTGAATTAAAATTTGGAAAGTTTTTAACACCATCTTAATTGGGTATTGGGTGATTTGTAAATGTTTTCGACAGTGATGCTAAGAATGAGCCAACTGTATATTTGTTTTAATATGGTATGGGACTGGCCACCCGGTATTTAATTAGGTGAGGTGTTACAGGTGGTATCAGAGCATTAGGTTCCAGTGTTCTTTAGGGTCTGTACGGCTTACTGTGTTTTCAGCTTAACGTTCTTTGATGTAGAGCCCTATGTTTAGGATTGTTGATTTCTTTGGTAAGATTTCGTATATATTAGTGAATCTTATTTGCTTTCGGACGGGTTCGTACAAGAAGTATGGCAGATGAGGGCCATTAGACGGATAGCAAAGATCGTACTTAGGAGGTTATAAAGTATTTTTGAGTATGATGACCGTAGTCGAGGTCACCCCTATTATGGAAAATTGAGGAGAGTCTAGAAGTTCTTGAAATGCGGGAATTGTGTGTTACCTAACGAAGGCAATATATTCAAAGGCTTGGGCATATAGTGTAGTGTTGTTAACTAGAACTGAAAATTTGGGGTAAATTTTTCTTGACTCATCGGAGCAAAGTTATAATAGTGGGAGTCAACAACCACCACCCGTGAAAGAGGGTATGTTTTCTATCTAAGGAGTTATGAGGCGTATACTGATTTTTGATAGCGATTAATATTGTGTGGGCAAAAAGGGTTGCTAAACTTAGCCTATAACACTGTTATTTACGTAGACTCACCGAGGGGTGTGGGACACCTATATTTCTTTCATGTCATCACGTGGGTTTGATTTTTATCACGAAATTACTTACTTTAGGCATGTCCGATCATGATGTGACTATCAACGTGGATTGATTTGTGGTATATGAGAGCTTATAGCCAACATCTTGTCTTTAATAAGAGAGTAGATGAGTAGACTTCTATTTGAAATCGATAAAACCTGTAGGAGGTTATAAACTATTAACTAAGGACTTGAGGAGTTTCGATGACCGACTACTTTAGGTAGTAGTGTATCGGGGGGGGGGGTTCCTTGTTTGGATTTTGCTTGCGAGACACCCCACGCATGAAACTAATAACCGTTGGGAGTCGAAATAAGTTAGGTCTTTAGGATATGAGTTTATAACCTTTGTGATAAATATTATAATGAAAGTTGTACGATAGGGTGTATGGGCGCCCTGGATGGTTGGATTGTAGTAGTTCTCATAATTGTGAAAAAGTAAGTAGTTGTGACTTCAGGATTTATTTGTTTAATAAGTGAGTATAATTTTTCCCAAACTTTCTCATAAGGATGGCATAGGGAAAATTGCGTAAAGTTTAAATTTGATTCAGTTGAAACTATATGGTGAGGCTTGGCGTATAACATTAATGGAGATTTTCGTTAATGTACTGTATGGGCGGTACGACATAGATTACTTATGATGTGAGATTTATACTCAGAGTTGACCTTACCAGTATGATTTATCTTTCTGAATTTCGGGACAAAATTATGTTATAAGGGGGGAAGTATGTAATACCCCGTAATTTTAATGACTTTTAAAATGGGTTATATTTTAAATTAATGGATTAATTGGATTTTATTACAAATTAATTCATTTGGGTTTTATCCGAATTGTGGATATTAAATTGTATGATTCTGAATATAACTTAAAGATATTTAGGTAATATATGAATGTGATGATTATTGATATTGTTGTGAGTTATGAATTCAGTAATTTGAATTTTTAGTGAGACGCAGTATGAGACGTGTCGGGACTAATTTGTTAAATTAAAAAGGAAACATATTTTTATATCAAACTTATAGTCATTTCGACTGCGTCGTTGTATCCGGAAGGGGTGAAATAGTCAGAAAAGTCTATTTGGATGTTGGTTTTGTGTCTCGGGTCATTTGGAAATGAAAAGACAACCCAAAAGGGCATTTTAGTCATTTTTACAAGGGGATGAATAGTGATTTCGGATTTTGTCTTATTATAAATATTTGGAGATTAGTTGTACGTGGGTTATTCTTCTCTTCTACACAAAACTTGAGAGGTCACCTTGTGAGAGAGTGAAAGGTTGCTTGGGAAGAGAGAAACTTGCTTGGAAATGAGGAGAACCAAAGGCCAAAGGTCACCACCATCAACCACCACCGAAAGTTGGCCGGAGAAAGGGAGAAACACCTGTGATATACAACACCAAAGGATCAGATATTCATTAGAGGCAAGTGTTTGATAATTGCAATCTAAGTTTGTATATTGTCCATGTTAGAATAGTTATAAAAAATGAGATTTTTCATGTTTGGAAGATGAAAAAATAGTGTTGTTAATGGATTTCTGGAAACTAAAAATATATAGGAATCAAACTCATATTGTAGGTAGATAGTAATCCACAAAATAATCATCATTTTGTTGAAGAAATTCTCAGAATCAATGGTGTGTTCTTGAAGATATCATGTTTATAATTTTTTGGAAGAATAGGATGAATATATGCATTTAATTCAAACTCATGATGATTCTAGGATGTTTAGAGCATTGGAAATCATTCACATATGTTGATATATCATGTAGTAAGGTTTATAAGGAATTTGGGTAGTTAATATGAAGGTTTGAATGATCAAAAGTGATGAAATCGGTAGTAGAAGAAATGCAGAAAACTGGGTTGTTATCTGGGCGATCGATCGATCGACCCCCTGCCTTCGATCGATCGACCTCCCCAGAATTTATGAAGTTGTTCCTTTTAATGCTTGTTATTATCTCAAACCTTTTGTAGATCTTTGGTGATTATTAATTGGATAATATGGGACTTAGAGAAGATCAGTAAGCCCTAGATAAGAATTGAATTGATTTGATTGGGATTAATTGATTAGAATTATGATAATTCAATTTAAAGAAATTTTGGTTGCTAGATTCATCTGTTGGATTCTAATTTGTATGCATGAGGATTAAGGATAGGCCCAGTAGGGGAGATTTAATATAACACCTAGGTAGCCTTTGGGTTACAATTTGAACATCAAGGACTGAATTTAAGCTCATTATTGATTGCACAAGGACTGAGTGTAGTACAAGCGCTTAATGGTATGGTTCCTGGATAGAGATGGGAGTTCAGACCACATTTGGTTGAAAGAGGGGATGAGGTTATCCCGGTTGCGTATTTGAAGTTGACGAACCTCCACAACCGATAAAGTCAAGTAGTAGCGTATTGGAGGGGTTCCTTGTTTGGATTTCGCTTTGCGAGACGCTCCGCGCATGAACCTTAATGACGTCGGGAGTGGAGAGATGTTATGAGATGCGAGAATGTTGATTTTGTTGATAAGTCATATGGCGTGAATGAAACACTATAGACCATGATCCATGTGATGATGGTATTCAATTCTAGATGATAGAGGATGTGTTTGTAAGAGATTTGAAACTATCGGTATTAACCCTAATCAAAGGAGAGTTTAATTCGTAGAAATTCGGGAGATAAGATGTTATGGACCAGTAGGATATTAGTGATTCCTTACTGAATAAATATGTTGAGGAAAACCTATTTGAACCTTGGGTAATGAGTGATACTTTGGAATAATTAAATGAAAGAAGTAAAGTCATAATATATTAATACGTAGGATTTAAAGAGATATAATGCTACGTATAAAAATTATCTTAGGGTAATGTGAGTACCTTGTTGATATTATATTATAGGTATGATAATGCCTATTTTATTGATTGTTAATTTATGTGTATGACATACCTAGCTTACTTGCTATCGATGGGGAGGTTTGTGCGTGAGGGCAGTCATATCCTGATGAATCCATGGGATTTTTGATTTGTCGCTTAAGAACATAGGTCTATGAAAGACTTATCGGGGAGTTGATAAGTCCGCTGACTATGGGAACATAGGTATGTGCGTGACCCGTGGGTATGAGAACTATGTTCACCTCCAAAATTTGTGTTGTTGTTTATGGTTCGAGGAATCCTTACCGAACCTTTAGTCCCCTATTCGGCGACCTGGGACATGATAGCAGAGTAATACATGCACCGCAGCTGTGACTCGGGGTGCCGTATTATATATGTATATATATATAATGAATTAAATGAATGTATATATAGTGGTTAAATCTATCTACTGTGTGATAATTGTAGATAACGGTGAATTGAGAAAAGAATTGAACTAAGTTAATGAATAGTTATTCTTATATTTGTTGAAGAACTTAATTCATTTTAATGAGAAACGATTCATATAAATGAAAAACGTATATGAATGATTATAGTACGTATGTTATGTGACGTACAAGATTATGTTATGGGATGGAATCATATTATGGAAATTTGTGAATAGGAATCATTAACTAGGAGGTTAATAGGAAACGTTAAGTGTGCACTCTAGATGCGAGGTGAGAATAGCAAGTGAAAGTCTGGATACTAACATGTACATAATAAATGCTTTATTACACTTGTTAAATACTTGCTATTTTAAAAATCATTTTCACATCGGGCTCTGACCCGTTTCCTTGCATATTTTCTTTTCTATTGTATCTTCTATATCAGGTGTCCAGCAACATGGACGCCAACCTTAGAGGATTATGATGAGCTATGAATCTATGGACTATTGCTTAGATGCCTATCTTCATTTGATTCACAGTATTCTTTTAGTTAGGGCATTTCGCCCGAAGGAACTCAATTGTCTCTTTTCTATCCGAGTCAAATACTCTTGTACTCGTGTCATTTTAATACATTTATTATTGTTGGGATTACTGTATTGGGTTATTATGTGGGAATGTTTATTCCAATTGCATTTAAATTCTTTTGTGTTATCTATTTGGTTATTAGTGTTGTAAAATAATATGTGTAGTGTTATTAATAAACTAAAAATGTTTTTTTTGTTGAATTAAAATTTGGAAAGTTTTTAACACCAGCTTAATTGGGTATTGGGTGATTTGTAAATGTTTTCGACAGTGATGCTAAGAATGAGCCAACTGTATATTCTGTTTTAATTTGGTATGGGACTGGCCACACGGTATTTAATTAGGCTGGGTGTTACAGGTACGGGAGAGCTAAACTTATTAGTGGTAAGATAGTTATTGATGAGACCTAGTTGGTCTGGGTAGCATAGCTAGGTTGATGATGTTAGGCGTGCACATTAGTTATGAGGCAAGAAACTCAAGGGAGTGTACGTTGAACTAACGCGTGTAATCAATAACTGATTTTAAACAGTGATAAACAGTTGCTAAATATTTTTAAAAGGTTTTCTCGGGCTCTGGCCCGTCTTGCAAAATATTTTAAAAACCTTTTAGGTGTGCAACCACAGGAACACCGAGATTAATATATGTTCTAGGGATGCGTAGCTAAGCACTTGTTGATGCTTGCAGGATTTGGGCTAGATGCTTAAGTTACTTCATTCCTAAAGTGGGATGCAGTTCAGTTATTTTATTTGAGCGTGTTGCCCCTTCAGCTATCTCTTTTATTCAGTTTATCAAACTTTCTATTTGTGGACTTAATTTATGTGAGTAGGTTTTTAGTTGGAATTTTGTATTGGCAACCGATGGTTTATTTGGTATCATCTTGTTCGGGATGTATCTTGTGATGGATTTATATTACTACTGCGTGGATGGTATGGTTATTGTATCTATTTTTCGCTTGTTGTTATTTAATGAAAGATAAAATTTGGCACCGGTTTATTTAAAAACATAGGTGGTTAGTAATTTAAATAGTTTTCTACAGTGATGCTAAGAATGAACCAGATGAGATTCCTGTTTTATTTTTATGAAGGACTGATCACCCGATATTTAAATAGGTAGGGTGTCACACGTATGTCACAGTGTGTTAGTAAGTCTAAATGCTTTTAGTTCGACCATTTTCCACAAGAAGTTCTAACATTTTTCTTTTTTGGTGCAAAGCATGCAAGTTCAACAGGAGCTCGCTGGCCGAGATAATTACTACTGGAAGGAGTTGGATACCTCTTCCAAAAGAAACTCCACCCTTAAGGGCCAGGCCAGAATCCAGTTCTAAGACCTTAAGGATTTGGGCAAGAAGATGAAGGAGGAGGTATCCGCTACAATAAAGGCGGTGGAGGAGGATAAGCAAATTCAAAATGAATTCAACTGGGTGGAAACCAAGTTGCCTAAGATGAAGACTACTCATCAGCATACTATTTTGGTGAAGCTCATCCTTTATAGGATGAGGAATCAGGTGGAGAAGACCTGGGAAGTCGATCTGTAAAAATCGTATGATGATGGCTACGAAGCGACCGTCTAGGAGGCTACCACTTAGTTAGAATATTATGAGTCTGTCGCTTGTAACAAAGGCTAGGTGATTAGTTTGTAAAGGGGCAATGTTAGTGAAGGCGATCCTGCCTGTGTTTAACATCCTCAAATAGTCAATACTCTAGTAGATCTCCTTAGGGACGCACCGGCACCTATAGACACCACATTTTAGGACCCTCTATGAGTCTCTCCTTATGTTCCTAGCACCTCCTCATTCACTACAAAGCCCAAGTCATACTCCGAGTACCGCTCTAGAGAATTCAACTGGGTGGAAACCAAGTTGCCTAAGATGAAGACTACTCATCAGCATACTATTTCGGTGAAGCTCATCTTTCAGAGGATGAGGAATCAGGTGGAGAAGACCCGGGAAGTTGATCCGTAAAAATCGTATGATGATGGCTACGAAGCGATCGTCTAGGAGGCTACCACTTAGTTAGAATATTATGAGTCTGTCGCTTGTAACAAAGGCTAGGTGATTAGTTTGCAAAGGGGCAATGTTAGTGAAGGTGATCCTGCCTGTGTTTAACATCCTCAAATAGTCAATACTCTAGTAGATCTCCTTAGGGACGCACCAGCACCTGTAGACACCACATTTTAGGACCCTCTATGAGTCTCTCCTTATGTTCCTAGCACCTCCTCATTCTCTACAAACCCCAAGTCATACTCCGAGTACTGCTCTAAAGACCATCGAATGCTCTTGGGCCCTATTTGACTCCGATCAACTCCATCGTCAGAGGAAAAGCTCAATAAATCTTTGAAGGGCTCTAAAAACCCTTTCCAACGGTGTACTATGTTCGCAAATCGGCACAACGATTCAGATGAATGGACTATTTTACTATCAAAAATTGATCTGGGGTCATCGGGCACTCCCGGGCCCCAATTTGACCCCAATCAACTTCACCGTCAGAGTGAAAGCTCAATGAATCTTTGAAGAGATCCGAATTCCCTTTCCAACAGTCTGCCTCATGCACAAATTGGTATAACGGTTCGAACGGATGATTCATTTTCCCATGAAAATTAATTTGAATACCACCGGATGCTCCCAGGCTCTATTTGACCAAAGTCAACTCTTCAGCTCGAATGAGACTGAATGAATCTTTGAAGGTCACTAACTACCCTTTTCAATGGTCCTCCCTATGCGCGAATCAGCCTTACGTTACGAACAAATGATTCGTTTTATTTCGAAGGGTCATTGGGCGCTTTCGAGATTGATTTGACCAAAGTCAACTCTCCAAATTAAGCAAAGCTCTTCTGAACATCGAATTATTTTGCACTAACTTTATAATGTTCCTCCCCATGCATGATTCGATCATATAGTTGGGACGAATAATCCATCGTTGTTTGACGATCTTCCGTCCAAATGACCGAAAGATGCTTTCGAGCCCCATTTGACACAAAGTCAACTCCCACACCCAAGAGCTGCCTAAAGGGTTCTCAAAGGTATCTGAATTACCTTTTTAACGGTATGCGTTGTGCAAGATTTGGACTTACGAATTGCATTTTACGACCGTTTTTTTGAAAAATCTACACGAGACTGCCAATTGGCAAGTCAATTTCCCTGCCTACCGACAGTGTGTCTAGGGTTACCTCTCAATAGGCAGGACAAGGACAATGTCAATCGGAAGTCCCTTACCTTATATAAGGAGATCATGATCTCACTTCGAGAGGCACCTCATATCCATTAATTTTAGTGATCTCAGCAACATTCTTCAGCAATCAACGAAGTTTCCTTATGTGAAATTCTTCTCCACCTTTCATTCGCATCATTCTGATAACCAATTTAGAAAAAATCTTCTTATCTTATCCTACATTCATCCTAACTTGCAAGTAATCTCATCAAGGATCAAGGTCAAGCTCCAAGTCTCCAAAGAAGGTCCAAACATCCTTCTCTCTCTTTAAATTTCTTTATGTTCACATTCGTTATATAAATTCTTAACTTAGATTCTACTTTAGATCCTTCACATTAATATCTCATCCTTTATTAGTTATATTTCATATAATTTATTTTCTATAAAAAAAAACAAAACAAAGAAAAAGAGGGTTACACCCATAAAATTTCGACGGGATTCCTCATCAAATTTTCTCAAAACTAAAAATATATTTTCTACACATACACATATAATAAACTCCCATTTGAATCTATGGGATAAACCCCACCCTTGTGCCGCATGAGAATTACGTGGACTTTTATGCCTTTATAGGCTACATAGGCATCTCGGGCTAAAACCCTGGACTCAAGTCCTATTTCCATATTTTAATTTTTTCTATTTTATCCATATATATCATACTTGTGATTCGTACTTGCGTCTTATCTAACACATATTATCGTTTTATCGTAGTGATCAATATCTCGATAAGCGCACACATTATATTTTCTAATTATTATTTTAGGAACATTCCTATGGATGAGCTCGCTCCATCTTTTCCATGATGTGAGTCAAGAGAATTCGATCTCCACTTATATATACACGCGCACACACTTCATGGAGAATTTATAAAAAATAGTAACATAAGACCATGAGAGACAGAAAGGGGGGGATGGGTTCCTAACGCCTTACCATTTCGTAACTTAGTCCCCAAACTTTTAATCTAATTTGTTTCGCAAGCATCAGTTTGTCTTTGATGCCGCTCTTTCGAGGTGGCGACATGCTCTTTTGCTTGTTTTGTGCAAAATAGGCTGGCGACTCTATCTCTTTACATCATCCCAAAGCCGACGACGACCAAAGCACCCCACGATGTAGCGAGGAGCTTAGTACCTTTATCTCTCTCTCTTTATCCTCCTCCCAAAAGCGACCAGGGAGAAAAGAAGGGGAAGATTTCGAAATGGACATAGTGGCGACTCTGCTGGGGACTTACTTAAGAGGGCTAGACTCTTTTTGCATGGGTGTTATCATTTTCTTCTTGTGTGCGTATGCAACTACCAGTATGTTCCCTTTTTCTCCCCTATTACTTCTTGTATATACCTAATGTTTATATCACCTCTCATTCACTTTTCACTTCACCCACTTATAAATAATCTCCATGTACACCTCACACTACCTACACATGTATATAGGTTCACTTATTTCCACATGTTGCACATACCACTGTGACACCCCACTTATTTTAATCACGGTTGATCAATCCTTTATCAAAATAAAACAGGATTCACATATGGTTCATTCTCAGCATCACTGTCGAAAAACAAATTAATTACTAATAACCTATTAGGCCCGGTGTCAAATTTTAAACTCTATAATATTTTTAACTTAAACACACAATAAATCCACCCAAAGAATTAATATATACATTAATTGAAATAAATAAAACAATAACAGATAACTCTGGGTAAAACATTAGTACAACCAAATCTAATAGGCACAAACGAAAAAGCAGAAAAATAATATAAATGACAACAGTTGGGTAACATTCCCAAATATAACTCGCAATACCTCCTATCTAGATCACAAAAATAGAAGCATGTAAACAATCCCTGCTAGCATCCACTGCTGCTACATCATCGTCTGACTCGAAGGAATAATAATCCAGGCGTCCCTGTGTCTGAACACCTAAAAAGTTTTAAAAAAAATAATTTTCAAGTGGGTCAGAGCCCAAAGTGTTTTGAAAATATTTAGCAAATGTTTAAAATACTTTAACATTTAATTATGGTATTGATTGGGATTAATTAAATTTAATACCCCATATTTTTATGTAATACCTCGTATTTTTATGTCCTTTAATTATGGGATTGATTGAGATTAATTAAATTTAATTGGGATAAATTAATTTAATATCCAGATTTTTTATTAAATATTTACTAGCGTGATGAGAGTTAGTAGTTATTGGTAAGAATTATGTTGAATATTATTAGAAGAGTAAATTAATATATGAGATTGAATTTATTAAAATTGTCGTGAGTGAATAATACGATAATTATAGAAATTAAGTCAGGACGCGCATGTGTCGTGTCGGGACTAAATTAATGGAATAAAAAAGTAATTTAATTATAAGTCCCCCGTATGGTCATTTTGAGTGCGACAATGTGTCCGAAAAGGTTGAGATAGTCATAAAAATGTACCCGGGGGTTTAGTTTCGGTCTCGAGACGTTTTTAGGCCTAACTGATAACTCGGGAGGGCATTTTGGTAATTACCCATTTTAGCCCTTAATTATGGGCAAAAATTTGAGTGTTATATCTGATGAGAGTTAGAGTCCTTGAGGGTTAGAAACCTTGGAGTTACAGAGAGGCTAAGGAAGAGATAAGAGAGAAGGTTTCCAAGGAGGAGAGCCACCAACCTTATATCACTCTCATCAATTCCACCACCAACGCATAGATCAGGAAAAGGGAAAGGTTCCTATACCACTCAAATTCGTTGGACCAAACCTTGATTTCCAGGCAAGTATCTAACTTGTTATTCTTTAGTTGATGACACATCCATGCTATTGTAGGAATTAATTCTCTTATGTCTTCATGAAAATAAAATGTTGTTTGGGAGATTTTTATTGCAAATTTGTAGTAGAACCCCAATTAGGATGGATATCTGTCATATGTAGAATATTGTCTACGAAATTGATGCCCAGTAGAGATAGACATCTGAAAAATTAAATGAATTCTTGAGAAAATTGGATGAACTAGGGTTAAGTGATAATTTCTTGAATTAAACCCCTTTGATGACTATTCTTGATGAATTTGTGAATGTTTTACATTAGAAATCTTCTATATCGATTTATATAACGTTCATAAGGTTTGGTTGGAAGTTTGGGACATGTTAATGGAGGTTTGAGGATTTATATTGTATGAAACCCGTAGGCTAGAATTGCAGAACTGGCTTGATCGATTGATCGACTCAAGAATGTCAATCGATCAACCTCCTTTCATCGATCGATCGACTCCTTCAGGAAATCGAAAGTTCTTCCCCTTTTTAATGTTAATCCGATTCCAAATGTGTACGGATCCTTAGACATAAATTAAATATCATAATGTGACTTGATAGGGACCAGTAGGGTTGTGGATAGGGTCCGGGTAATACGATTTCATATGGAATTGAACCGTAGGGTTACGAGAATATAAAATGAGTTATAATCATGTGTGTGATAGATTGGGAATTATGGAAGTCGATGACGACGTAGACCAGTAGGGTAAAGAGAAGGTGTACTTACTGATTTGGCATTTATTAAAATTATACACTTCGAGAGTCGATAAGTACTTAAAGACTTTTGGTAATTGAGAACGCAAAAGTGAATTAATTATACGTAGGACTCGGGCGCTACGTACCGCGTATGGTCAGAATATAATATACGAGTTGTGTGTGTACCTATCTGAAGGACGAAAATATAAATATGTGTGTGAATATTTATTATCTAATTATCTGTGTGTAATCATACCCGTGCTACTTTCTATCACGAGGGTTTTTGCGCCGGGACAGTCTTATCTCGATTGGACCTTTATGAGGGATATTAACTCGTACCCTAGAACATAGTGTCCTTGGTATAGGCTATCTGAGAATAATATTCAGATGGTCGTAAGAGACGTGAGGGTATATGCTGACCTCTTAGTGATTGGGAACTATGCTTCGCCTCCAATATGTGTGTTTTGTGTTAATACAGTTTGAGAGTGATTCCGGACTGGTATTTCCCTTTGTACAAGAGATACGGGGACTTAATAGAAGAGTATGTCGGCACCATAGAATTATGTGGGGTGCCCTATTAGTATATATATTATGAGTGATAAATATGTATACCTGTGACTGATCAATTGTGCTTGTAAGTAGATGCGAATAAAATAATTAATATTGAATAAATTTAAGTGGCTGCGAACTTAAGTCTGTAATGAGATGAATATAACTGGCTTAATATATTCATAAGAAAGGTTATCTGATATATACTATAATCATGCGACTACTTGAAACAAAATTTGGTGAGGGGAAATTGGGTTAGACTAGTGAATTGAGTTAGTTTCATCTAGATTAGTTCATTAGTACGTTAGACGTGCACTAGTTGAGGGGTGAGAAATCCCAAGTGAGTGTCGAGGTACTAACATGTATGTAATATCAACTGGTAAGCATTTTAAATACTTGCTAAACTATTTTTAAAGCTGTTTTATACTCGGGCTCTGACCAATTTCCTGTCATTTTTCCTCTCTCTCTCTCTCTCTCTATATATATATATATATATATATATATATATATATATATATATATATATATATATATATATATATATCACATGTGCCCAGCCACAGGGCTGTCAGGCGTAGTTCATTGGACAATAGACGTGCTGCAGCTTGTGTGGGGGTTACAGTTCCTTGCAGTAGACGATTCCTTCTTTGACTTCTTAGCTTTCTATTTAGTCCTTTTAGTTAGGGCTTCTGTCGCCCATTTCCGACTTATCTAGTTCAGAGAGATTTGTACTCTTTTATTGTTTCAGTATTCAGTTTTTATATGGGATTGTTTCATCTATTACGTTGACCTTAGATGTGGATACTCATTTGGATTGTTTAATCTGACTCGGTTATTTCATTTGGATGGTTTGGTTGTAATATTATCAATTGTGTTCGTGAAAATGGTTTCAAATGTTATCAAGATGTGGATACTCATTTAATTTATAAAATCAAATGTTTTGACACTTAGCTTAATTATTTATTAGGTGATTAATGAAGAAAATTATTTTCGACAGTGATGCTAAGAATGAACCAACCGGACACTTTGATTTAACTTAATAAATGACTGATCACCCGGTATTTAATTAGGCGGGGTGTCACACATTAATACACAAATATATTTATAATTGTATCATATATATATATATATATATATATATATCAAATCCGTTTATCATGCCTATATCCCATGACACTAGCCTGTAACTCCCGAATATACATATTCATATTAATTCATAAGTATACACACCCATTTTAATCCCATAAGTATTCACTCACTTATGATATAATTATCACATTAATTACTTCTGAATATTAGCTTATCATGTCTAGATTCTTATTTCATCCTACTCTTACATTCGGATTCACTCATATATAATTGGCATATATATATTTTACATGCATAATATATATATATATATATATATATATATATATACCCGTCGAAATAATTCCCCGAGTGTCATTCGTCCCAAACACTCCTAAAATTTATAACCCGAATTTTATTTCCACTAATCCAAGATTCATATATTATTCATATAATCATTTAGAAGTCCTAACACTCTTTTTAGGATCCCTTAATATTTATCTCCACAAAACAATTCTCCTTCAATCCTTAAAACCAAGAAAAAAATTTCATATTAATAGGGCCGAATTAATTCACCATGGATCGAATCGATTCGCCATGGATCGAATCGATTCGCTTTGATCAAATCGATTCACCCCCCAGCAAATCGATTTGAAATGGTTCAGTGTGGCTACTTTTTCGAGTTCATCATCTTCTTCAACACCCACATCCAATCCAATTTTTGTGGATTCTAACTTCACCCATCATCAATATAAACATCTACTCACTTAGATATACCCCACACCATAATTAATTCATGTGATCACCTATCTAATTAAGAATTTCGACCCTTTTTCTTAATTGCACCACAATTTTCAATTTTTCCAATTTCTCATAAAAATTACACCACAATCATGAATTTAATCTTAGATTTCGTATGGAGTTATCAACACATCAATTTATATGAAATCATTCGAAAATCCCACTTTTATGAAAGACTCCGAAACCCAAAAATTCATATTTTTCTTCACCAATCATAATATGAATTATAAACACACATAAATAATTAAAGCAATTTAAATACTTGCCTCGTTGGATAAATTCGACGACGACCTCATGTCGGAATCCGTCGGAGCTTGGCCGGAGTTCTCCTTTTCTTTCTCCTTTCTATCCTTTCTCTCTTTTCTTTCTTTCTTTCCCTGTCTCTTTCTCTCGTGGCCTTATAAGAGAGAAATAAGGGTTCTCCACTTATTAAACCCAAAATTGACTCATATACACAAATGCGAGTCTCTACTGGTTCAAAAAGACCCCGGAACAACACTCCTCCCGAGTACTCTATTTTATCTATTCCATCCCATCTGAGACCAACTGTGCACTCAAAATTCCGATTCGAGTCACTTATAAAAAAATCACCTTTTTAAATCTAATACAACTCCGCACATGTTTTTCGAATAAAATATTATTTCTTGTCGCTTTGCCGCCCAACCGTGGCATGATATAAAATAATCCAACTTCATTTACTTATTCTCGTAAGTAAATATAGTACACATAAAAATTAATCTATCACTCACCAATTAATATTCACCCCTTCACTTATTTTCACAAATCATTTCTCCGAGTATTAAATTTCACCCACTTGTGTAATTTAAATACCCTTAAAAGTACGGGGTATTACATACTTCCCCCCTTATAGAGAAATTTCATCCTCGAAATTTGGATACACCCAATACTAAGGCTCAGGATCTTTAAAAATACAACATCCTCAAGTAGTCAAAATCAATCTCAAAGTAACATAAGGGTTACTCAACTATACACTCGCTAGTGGTACTCACCCGTCTAAAGACTTTATCACTATAGCTCCAGTATCACGACAAGCTTGTTCAATTATCTTCATACTGATGTACTCCGTCAGTCATAGGGTCTCACCTCAATAACATCACATCACACAATGTGCTTCTACTAACGACATCCGAATAAAATGAGCCTATACATCACTGGCTCTATCACCTCAATATTATTGTAAGGCCGCACATCACTAAGTACCAGCTTCCCGTATCCACCCCAATATAAAACTCCCATCTTGAGAGAAACCATAAGAACTGTTGACCACCCATGTCAGTCCTCAAAACATTAGTTTGTGGTGACGTAACTCTTTCGAGAATCAAAAGCCACTCAAAACAGTTTGTGGTCACTCCATTTTTGTCAACAGACTCTAACTCTTATCCAATCCAAAAATTTAATTATACACTCACCTCTAATCAATAAGAGGGAGAATGGCCTGGATTTCCAATATAAAACCTCAATAAGCACCATGCCTATGACAAAAAGGTGCGAGTGACTACACACAACTCTACTAATCGGTAATTTCTTCTCCCAATTACCGTACTATGCTTACTTCAATTACAAGTTAGGTCAGTTGCAGAAGTAAAATAACCGCAATGACTCCAGAATCACATCCATACATCTTTAGTAGTCGTCAATCACCTCCCGTCTACTCATCGGGCCATAAGTGACACGACTTTCCCAAACAAGACGTCATCCCCACTGCTTCCTGAAAATCCCTCTCGGAGGTGAGGTTCAAGAATCTCATCCTGATTCACGACAATATTGGGAAACACCGTATGTGACACCCCAAAAGAATAATAATTACTTTATCTTGGTCAATATGGTCCACACATTTGAAGGAAGTTGTGACCTTATCCTGATGTTGGCAACCCATCAATGAAATTTTCCAGTCTGTCTACCCATTTCGTCACTAAAATCGTCAGCTTTACAAAACATTTCTGGTTGATCATCTTGAACCAACCTATTTCCATTTATGAGTGGTGCACCCGAAGATAAATTCACTATGTCTCGCTCAACACCAACTTCCACTTATAATGTCTCACATTAAGTGGTACTTCATATTCCCCTTCTTCCCCCGGGGTATACCAAAAATCTCGGCTCGTGCGCTTTTCGCCACAATGTGCACTTATGGGTCATTTTTACCTTATAGACATTTACATTCTATTTACGCGCAATCCACTCTCCACATTCGTCCGAGTAGGACTCCGCTTTACTTTCCCATAATAGTTTAATTTTCCTCTTCTCAAGAGATATCCTTTTAAATGGTTTCCCACAGCCTTTCAACCCATCTCGGGCGTGCTACTCACATTGCACATATATACTTGGATCATCGTCTTTCTCACACGATGTTTAATCCATCCTACCATTCCATCTTTGTTTATAACTGCCCCACATGCATATATTCCTCACATTTATTCCCACATCCCTTTAACTCGGATGATTTTGAAATTAGCTAACCAGGGCACCCATACACCCTATTATCCGTGCATATTGGAATCACATAACAAACGTCTGTCTCACATAACACATTCTCAAGCACATGGGTATTCTCAATCACCCCATAAATCATAATTTAATCCTTCTCAACATTGTACCACTCTTCAACTCATGGTGGGAAAAATTTCAGTGATTTGTCACAGTAGTATTGGCTTCTCATGCCTTATAGCGTATAAGAGTTCTTCGCTCAAAGTGTTTTCTCCACACATTCATTGATTAACATCCAAAACTGATGCCCTAGCATCCATCAACGTCTCTTTACTCACGATGTTTACTAAGATCCACGAGTATATCATCCAACAATAACATTCAAACAAGGAACTTCCCCCAATGCACTATCACTCAACATTGGTGGTAATAAAGTTCCATAAACTTCAAACACATAATCTGGACTCTAAAAAATCCTATCCCCGGACATATAAATGTAAATCTCAACTCCCACGTCTCTAAAAGAGTGATATAACAACGCGCTCTCCCTATCACCAAGTCCTGAGCGCTAAATATGGTAACGAGCTCAATCTCTCTGCTTAATAGTAAAACTACCCCGAAGGATATCAATAAATTCCCTACATACCGGGATCATATATATCAAGACAACTATACTCTCTGAAGTCTCTATTATAATATAATATACATGCGAGCTCACGGGTGAAGCATATCCAAAACAACACATCCTGCACTGGAACAGCGAACACGATAGCCTTGCACTAACAGCTCACTATCGTTCTAACCATATCTAACCAGTTATACTCAGGATAGTATTATACTCGTATAACACATCACTAAAATGAGTAATTTTAATAAAATATATTCCCACTGTCTACACTCGCTCCCCTGCGGATGAAACCAAAGATAACCCCGCTATACCACGAAAAATACATAGACATAATAATATTTCTATATAACCACTAAAATCGTCTCACACATGAATCTAGCGCTAATCAAAATACCATGACTCTCTCGTCTCACATAAATCATACCTCTACCTTGCCAATCACCGTGGTTGCTCAATTGGTTCTCGGACATAACACGCTTGTTCGAAATGAACCAAAAACTATCTTAATCATTGCTACTGCTAGGCACTATACTCTTGTCCGTCTCGCTTCGAGGAAAATCAAAGCATGTGGTCCTACTCTCCATATAAAAATATCTCTATATATAATCCCTTATTACCAACCATACTGACCGTATTAGGGTTGTCCTTCTGTCGACCTTGGTAGCCTCAACCCTGATGGCCACCCTCATTATTCCCTTGGTTTCGCTGGCCCTAAGGAACACACTGCTGGCTTTAGCAGTCCTGACTGAATCCATTATCACTCGATAGGAACTCAGCTATCCGAATCATTTAAATGGGTCCCCTTATAGGTCTCCCCCTACGATGTTTTTCCAGCACTGTTACATCCAGTCTTACTCCTTGACCAAAACCTTTAACTCTTTTAGCCCACTTCATATAAAAGTGTTAATATCCTCATTATCAAAATAGGACATTGTCGCCATTTGCATAAATCGTCCACGCAGAATTTCCTTTAAGTGCCGACGACTCCTCTCATGAGTCCACCACCCACTTAAGGACTTTTTTCTCCATTGTACCTACCTCATCGAGTACAAAGTTTGCTAGACAAATAAATTCTTTCTCACAAATGGGTCTCTGTCCTACCCTCCTATGATAAGTTCATAATTTCGTTCATATCTCTTTCTAAACAACGTATGGAGGAACTTGCGGTCAAACCGTACCTAACGTACTTCCGTTGAAATAATATTTCACTTTTCAAATGTGGCGATTGACTCCCAACATTACATCACTGCTCCTACGAGATAGACAATTTTACCCCAATTTTCGGGTATACTAAAGTTTTCTATATGCCAAAGCCTCTGGATATCCTACTTCCATTAGCTAACACTTACAATCTCCGCATTTTCTAAAATTCCAACGAACGGTCCTTCTCAAAGACCCGTTGGACTCTCTCCCATTCTAACTATGCTGGGTGAGTCTATTTTGGCACCACTTTCTGCTATAGTGGTACTTGAAGAATATACGCTTCACACTAGCAATCCTTACAACCCCAAGTTCCAGAGAAACCATAGGGGTGACCTCAACTATGGTCATTATCCCCAAAATATTCTACACTTCAATTGATCCCTGCCTCCTGTTGTCCTCCCAATGACCCTCCCCTGTCATCTTTTATTGTTCGGCATATGAACATACCTAAACGCATATAAGATTCACTATGATTATACATTATAATAGGATAACAAAATCTCACCATAGGAATCAACAATCCTAAGCATTGGGCTTTATATCAAATAGAAAGCAACACTGAAAACGTAGTACGTCCGCACAGATTCCTAAGGACATTAAAACCTGATGCTCTGATACCATCTGTGACACCCCGCCTATTTTAATCACGGTTGATCAATCCTTTATAAAAATAAAACAAGATTCTCATATGGTTTATTCTCAGCATCACTACCAAAAATCCAATTAATTACTAATAACCTATTAGGCCCAGTGTCAAATTTTAAACTCTCTAGTCTTTTTAACTTAAACACACAATAAATCCATCCACACAATTAATATATAAATTAATTGAAATAAATAAAACAATAATCGATAACTCTCGGTAACATTAATACAAGCAAATCGAATAGGCACAAACGAAAAAGCGAAAAAATAATATACATGACAACAGTTGGGCAACATACCCGAATATAACTCGCAATACCCCTTATCTAGATCACAAGGATAAAAACGTCTTAACAATCCCTGCTAGCATACACAGTTGCTGCAACATTGTCTGACTCGAAGGAATAATCATCCAGGCATCTCTGTGTCTGGACAACTAAAAGGTTTTTAAAAAAAATGATTTTCAAGCGGGTCAGAGCCCAAAGCGTTTTGAAAATATTTAGCAAATGTTTAAAATATTTAACATTTAAAATATGATATTCTCCATATTTAAACTGGTGACGCACTGACATGAGATACCCCTCACCTCTCATCTAATAGTGTACACCTAATGCATGTATTTTAAACATCCTAGTTATGCTACCCATCCTAACTAGCATCTCTCAAAACTTCTGAGTAATCATACGCTGTCTCATACCCCACGTATATAATATTCTACGCTTTCGCACGAGCTTTGCATTATAAATTCTCGCTTATAATTTATTTGTTCATTATGAATAACTCTCAGTAGTTATTATACACAATTCGCGTTTTAGTGTTATTAGTCTCGTATATAATATTCTCATCTTGTAAGGACATATTTCTCATGTTCGATATCTTACAGTTGTGTATGTCGTACGCCGCTACTTTTAGCACGTCTCTTCACGATCTCATACGACGGACTCAATCCAAATTCCAAGAATCAAGCATTCAATGTCTCCATCATGTGTCCCACTTCTGCCTCTACGACTTCACATTCCACGATTTTAGGCACTTTATGCAAGTGGTATGCAAAAGAAGTCAAAACAGTGAAAGAAGTCACGATATGAAAGTTTAAGGGCATTTTAGAAATTTTATAGCCACCATCCAAAGTACTGGTCAACTGGAAAGGTGAAGAGATCGACGCCATGAAGATATTGGAAGAAACGATACCTCAATCCGAGCTACGATGAAGAAGTTATGGCCCTTTAAAAATGGAGAAAATTCCTAGAAAAATCTTATGGAAAGTGACGCAAATCTCTTTATGTCCCTTTCTACTCAAGTGGTTCAAAGAATTTTTTTCAACTTTCTTCCCACACCAACCAGCCTAAAACGACCCTCTTTTTAGACTTCATCATTTTAAGGCTTTAGACTTCATCATTTTAAGGCTTTATGCCTCTTTAAATGCACACTTGCACTCCCATTTACAAGTGCAAATTTTATAAACCTTCAAGGAATTATTCTTACTCATTTTGGAGTATTTTGTGGAGAAGCCAGTCCCTTCTTCATTGCAGCCCATCTGGAATTCTTGCGGAAGATTCCAGCCGACAATATCGGAACCAACACCTGCGGGTATTTGCATATGTCACACTTATTTTCATTATAATCCGTGTAACCGTTCTTTACAAATTATAATGAAAATAATATGGTTTTGCCCTGCAGGGATTTTTCCTGATATTTTGTGTCACATGCTTTATTTATTTATTGTTTGACAGACGCACACACGTAGGTGCATATTTAGGAGCTGATTTTATTTTGTTTAAAAATAGACACTTATTAATTAAGGTTTACTTGGAAACTTGCGAATAATTTTTATTTCAATATCACACACCATATTTATTTACATCACTTTTCAAATTTGTATCAGAGGGGGTTGCGCTATTTTATCACATATTCCTATTTTTTTTGCAAAATCGTGTGATATTGATTTTTTTTTGAAAAATCTGTTTTATGTTTATTCGCAATCTTTCCAATGGAACGCCCATCTTATGAGGAGCCTATTTTTGAAAAAGTTCACGACAGTGCTAAAAATTTAAAACTTTTGAATTTGAGTCTTTGCCAAAGAATTATAGTTTTGGAAAAAGAAAATTCTCGTTTTAAATCCGCAATGGATCTTTTGCAAACGACTCAAAATCAAAGAGATTTTTATCGTGAAAAATTTATTTCCTTGGACCAAGACAGAAGCTGAGCCAAAGAAAGTATCCGGACAGTTTACTCCAAGAAAATATGAGAACCCTGCTACAATCTTGACCATCAACAACATCTCACAGCTTGCTACCTCTTGGGTGCCAAAAATGCGTGCTAACCCTGTTAGAAAAGAATATACCGAGCTTCATGCTCCCCTTTCCAAAGTCTACCAAGCCCTATTGAGCCGAAATCTCATCAAGCCGTTAGACCCTCGTCCATTACCAAACCCACTTCCTAGAAATTTCAAACCTGACGGCCATTGTGATTTCCATTAAAATGCCGGCCATACCACTGATCAGTGCTTCCATCTCCAGAATGTAATCCAAGGTCTTACTGACTAGGGTGTTATCGCCCCACCAGCCAATCCTGAACTAAACACCACTCATAATCCACTCCCAAATTATGCAAATGCTATCTTCCTAGAAAATGATCTGAAATTTAACCCATCTACTCAGATTGTATCTAGTAAATCATCCATTATACCTGTATATTCACCTAAACCCCTTAAAGTTTGCCCATATTCTCTTTAACGCCTTACCTATTTTGCCGACCAATATCTGTCGCTTCATACAAAAGCATGCATTGTCATTCATACCCATTCCAGTGAAAAATATATGGAAATACTAGCAGTGCTGAACCAACTCTTAGTGTTCGGGCTGAAATTGCCCTTGGAAATGACCATTGACTGTCAGAAGTTCAGCACACTATTTATGGAAGCCCAAAAATGGATCGAGATTCAGATAATTGGGTAGTATCCATTGATGAAGTAAGTTTGGACGATGCAGTATAGATTATGGCTGTCATATTTTGACAGATCGATGGGATTTGTAGTATGTCCAAGTTACTCGATACCTTAAAACTATAAGGGCGGTTGGTCCCTTCACTTCTGCATCTCCCCGTTGAGTGGAAGGATTTATATAAAGAAGCCATAGAAGTTGTGGAATGTATTGACTTCTCATAGAAGGATGAAATCGTTGGCATCTGATGTTGGGATGAGTTTGATAGTTCAGATGAAGAGCTAAGCTAAGAAAATGTCAGTCAGGCAATTAATATATGTGGGATGATATCGTTTGAGAATCTGCTAGGATAAATCAACAAAGTGGTCGTACAACCCGAGATAGAGGAAGAAATGAGGTTTCTCTTCTTACCCTATTCCATAAACCATATGATAAGATCTGGGAGGCACTACTAGAGTCCGAATCCTCAATTAGCTATAACAAATAAAGGAAATGGTGTTGTCGAGAATCTCCCCATGTAAAAAATGACATCGAGGTGAGAAAAATCATTGACCAGTTGAAGGAAACTCAGACCAAGATCACCTTATAGAACTCTTTATATCTTCCCAACTACACCAAAATACTTTGATGAAATTGCTTACCGGGCCCACAGTCCCTTCTTCCACCGCTACAAAAGAAGTCGTGAACCTGATTGGATCCTTAACCTCTACCAAAATGCTTTCCTTCTCTAAAGAAGAAATCCCAAAGTTTAGTCCTAATCATAACTATGCTCTCAACGTGTCCATAGAGGTAACGGGGAAGACAGTATCGTTCTCACTCGTTGATAACGGATCAACACTCAATGTTTTCCCGTTAAGAACTTTCAACTATTTGGGTTTGAAAGTAAGCGACCTTGCTCTAACTTTTATCACAGTGCGCTCTTATGACAACACTTGCCGAGAGGTAATGGGATCCATAAAACTTAGAATATGGGTTGGCCCTATAAATCCCATTGCTGAGTTCTGAGTTATCGACTTACCTGCTTATTTCAATCTATTGGTCGGTCTACCGTGGCTTCACATCACCTGGGGGTATCTTATTCTCTCTAACAGAAACTGAAGTTTTTCGCCAAATGACAGGTCATCACCATCTTAGGCGATGATGATAATATCGAGAATTCAAGCACCAGTAATCCAGTATTAGAGATACATTAGGGGCAAATGATATGCTTTTTTATGGATTTCGAGTCGAACCACTTACACTCCCCTCAAGGGATGATTCAAAAAATAGAGTCTATCGAGAGCACAACCCTCACGACAATGTCAATGTGATACAGATGTTAAAAAATATGCACTCCATGACTATAATAGGCCTAGGACGATGACAATAGGGGATACTGGAACACGTAGTTCTAAAAAAGACCTTTCCTTTATGTGGCCTAGGTTATCAACTATCATCATAGGAACTCAGAATGCTCCGCCAACCCTAGTTGAAGAGAAGGTTAGAAAGTACTAAGACTATTTCAGGGGATTCCTTGAATGGAATATTCATCAAAGAGGGTGAAGATTTTCCCTTTTATGGGTTTTCAAAACCATGGTATGATCACATGGATAAGAAGATGAAGCCAAGAATGGAGATCTTCCAAGATAATTACTTCTGGGCCGAAGACTTCCAGCATCATGTGCAATCGCTCATTGAGAAAACTATAGCCATTACTGAGATTTTTGAAGGAAGTGATTGTAAGGATTCATTCAATTTGTAAACACTGGGGCCGACACTCTGCATGATCCACTCAAGTTCTACATCATCATACCCATCCTCTCCAATCAAGAATACTGATGTACCCCTCCTCAACTGGAATGCTATACCAGTTCCACCTGCTGAAATGCAACCTAACCCTGATGTTTATCCTATTTCTTTTTCTTTTGTTGTTCCTCTTTTTTCTAATAACAATGTAATCGAGACCTACTTTGACGCGGTTCTTAATGCTATTTTTCTTGAGAACGAAATAAATGAAAATTTTGAGTATCTTGTTGTGCCTTACATTATTTGTCTTGATTTTAATCAAACTCTTAATGATGATGATTTTGCAATTGAATAATTCTTAACAGATCTTAATAAGGTTAATAACAAATAACATAACCACATTCAAATTAATGAAGATGAAACTGTTGTTATCAACCTCGATTCTAGTAGGAAACTGTGCGAGATTATGATAGGGTCCACCCTTAACGAGCATGAGCGCGCGTAACTCGAAGAACTATTGAAGGAATTTATGGACGTCTTTACATGGTCCTATGGTGACATGCCCGACATCGATCCTGAAATAACTCAACACGAGATTCCAACTCTCCTGAAAAGTAAACTGGTCAAATAAAAACTACGAAAGCATCGAACTGAATGGATGCTCAAGGTCAAAGAAGAAGTGGTCAATCAGTTGAACGTAGGCTTCATTCGGGTGATCAAATATCCCACACGGTTAGCCAATATTGTACGTGTACCAAAATATGAAGAAATGTTTTCATGTGCATTGAGTAACGAGATTTAAAGAAAACCTCTCTGAAAGATGATTACCCACTACCTAATATCAACATGATCGTGGAAAACACGACTAGTCACGCTCTTAAATCATTTGTCAACAGGTTTGATGGTTACAATAAGATCAAGATGCACCCTTATCATCAAGAAAAAAATGCATTCATCACCCCTTGGGGAACCTTATGTCACATAGTTATGCCATTTAGTCTTAAAAATGCAGGGGCTACCTATCAAAGGGATTCTATAACATGATCTGATAAACAAAGTGGTCGAGGTTTGTGTGGACGATATGATCATCAAGTCTAAAACTCGAGAAGGTCATGCTCCCACTCTCCGGATGTTCTTCGAACTGTTACGGCGATACCAGATGCGACTTAACCCACATAAATGTGTCTTTATCATCACTAAAGGAAAACTTTTGAGATTTATGGTTAGCGAGAAAGGGATTGAAGCAGATCCTACCAAAATGAAAGTTATTCTCGAAATGCCACCACCCCAAACACAGAAGGAAGTTAAGGGATTCTTGGAAAAATTACAATATATCGGCTGGTTCATCTGCCAATTGACTTTTATTTGTGAACCCATCTTTAAGCTCCTCTAAAAGGATTCAACCAAAGTCTAGAATAAGTCTTGTTAGGAAGCCTTTGACTGAATCAAACAATATCTGACCCGACCTCTGGTACTCATGCCACTGCAGCCTAGTCTCCATCTACTCCTATACTTGATCGTAACAGATACCGTAACTGGGGCTTTGCTAGCTCAATACCTGTAACACCCCGCCCAATTAAATACCGGGGTGTTACAAATGGTATCAGAGCATCAGGTTCTAGTTTCCTTTAGGGTCTGTACGGCTTACTATGTTTTCAGCTTAGCGTTCTTTGATGTAGAGCCCTATGTTTAGGATTGTTGATTTCTTTGGTAAGATTCCGTATATATTAGTGAATATTATTTGCGTTCGGATGGGTTCGTACAAGAAGTATGGAAGATGAGGGCCATTGGACGGATAACGAAGGTAGTACTTAGGAGGTTATGAAGTATGTTCGAGTATGATGACCGTAATCGAGGTCACCCCTATTATGGAAAAATTGAGGAGAGTCATTAGTAGAAGTTCTTGAAATGAGAGAATTGTGTGTGTTACCTAACGAAGGCAATGTATTCAAAGGCTTGGGCGTATAGTGGAGTGTGGTGATCTAGAACTGAAAATTTGGGGTCAAATTTTTCTTGACTCATCGGTTTAAGTTATAATATTGGGAGTCAACAACCACCACCCGCGAACAAGAGTATGTTTTCTATCTAAGGAATTATGAGGCGTGTATTGATTTTTGTAGCGATCAATATTGTATGGGAAATAGGGTTGCTAAACTTAGACAATAGCACAGTTATTTACGTAGACTCACCGAGGGGTGTAGGATACCTATATTTTCATGTCATCACGTGGGTTTGATTTTTTATCATGGAATTACTTATTTTGGTCATGTTCGATCGTGATGTGACTATCGGGGTGGGGGTTACTTGTGGTATTTGAGAGCGTGTGTACTACTATATCTAGCATCTTGTCTTTTATAAGAGAGTAGATGAGTAGACTTTATTCGAAATCGATAAAACCTGTAGAGAGGTTATTAACTATTGACTAAAGACCCGAGGAGTTTCGATGACCGACTGCTTTAGGTAGTAGTGTATCGGGGGGGTTCCATGTTTGGATTTCGCTTGCGTGACACCCCACGCATGAAACTAATAACCGCTGGGAGTCGAAATAAAATAGGTCTTTAGGATATGAGTTTATGACCTTTTCTACAAATATTATAATGGAAGTTGTACGATAGGGTGTATGGGTGCCCCGGATAATTGGATTGTAGTAGTTCTCATAATTGTGAAAGAGTAAGTAGTTGTGACTTGAGGATTTATTAGTTTAATAAGTGAGGATCATTTTTTTTCCAAACTTTATCACGAGGATGGTATAGGGAAGATTACGTAAAGTTTAAATTTGATTCCGTTGGAACTATATGGTGAGGCTTGGCGTATAACATCAATGAGGATTTTCGTTAATGTACTGTATGGGCGGTACTACTTAGATTTCTTGCGATGTGAGATTTATACTCAGAGTTGACCTTACCAGTATGATTTATCTTTCTGAATTTCGGGACGAAATTCTGTTATAAGGGGGGAAGTATGTAATACCCCAAAATTTTAAATGACTTTTAAAATGGTTATATTTTAAATTAATGGATTAATTGGATTTTAATTATTAATTAATTCATTTGGGTTTTATCCGAATTGTGGATATTAAAATGTATGATTCTGAATATTACTTAAAGATATTTAGGTAATATATGAATGTGAAGCTATTGATATGGCTGTGTGAATTAAATTCAGTAATTTGGATTTTTAGTCGGACGCGGTATGGGACACATCGGGACTAATTTATTAAATTAAAAAGGAAACTTATTTTTACATCAACCTTATAGTCGTTTCGACTGCGTCGTTGCATCCGGAAGGGTTGAAATAGTCAGAAAAGTCTATTTGGATGTTGGATTTGGGTCCCGGGGCATTTGGAAATGAAAAGACAACCCAAAAGGGCATTTTGGTAATTTTTACAAGGGGATGAATAGTGATTTTGGGTTTTGTCTTATTATAAATATTTGGAGATTAGTGTACGTAGGTTCATTTCATCTCTTCTACACAAAAATTGAAAAGTCATCTTCTTAGAGAGAGTGAAAGGTTGCTTGGAAAGAAAAAGCTTGCTTGGAAAGGAGGAGAACCAGAGGTCAAAGGTCACCACCACCATCACCACCTGTGTTATTCAACTCCAAAGGATCAGATCTTCATTAGAGGCAAGTGTTTGATAATGGCAATTTAAGTTTGTATATTGTCCATGTTAGAATAGTTATATAAAGAGATGATTTATCATGTTTGGAAGATAATAATGGAGTTTTAAATGGATTCTTGGAAACTGAAAATATATAGAAATCAAACTCATGTTGTAGGTAGATAGTAATCCACGAAATAATCATGAATCTGTTGAAGAAAATCTGGAAACCATTGATATGTTCTTGAAGATATTAGGAGGAAATTTTTTTGGAAAAATGAGAAGATAAATATGCTTTTAATTCAATCTCTTGATGATTCTAGGATGTTTAGATGATTAGAAATCATTTGTATATGTTGATATATCATGTAGAAAGGATTATAAGTCATTTGGGTTGTTAATATGAAGTTTTGAATGATAAAAAAATGGCTAAACCCGTAGTTGTAGAAATGCAGAAAAACCAGGCTGTTACATGAGTGATCGATCGATCGACCCCTGCCTTCGATCGATCGACCTCCCTAGAATTCCTAAAGTTGTTTCTTTTTAAATGTTGATTCTCATCCCAAACCTTTTCTATATCTTTAGTGATTATTAATTGGATATTTTGGGACTTAGAAAAGATCAGTAAGCCCTAGTTAAGATTTGAATGAATTTGATTGGGATTTAATTGATTAAAATGATGATAATTAAATTGAAGGAAATTTCGGTTGCTAGATTCATTTGTTGGATTATAATTGGTTTGCTTGAGGATTAAGGATAGGTCCAGTAGTGGTGATTTTAATATAACACCTGGGTAGCCTTAGGGTTAAAATTTGAACATCAAGGACTGAGTTTAAGCTCATTATTGATTGCACAAGGACTGAGTGTAGTACAAGCGCTTAATGGTATGGTTCCTGGATAGAGATGGGAGTTCAGAACACATTTGGTTGAAAGAGGAGATGAGGTTATCCCGATTACGTATTTGAAGTTGACGAACCTCCACAACCGATAAAGTTAAGTAGTAGCGTATTGGAGGGGTTCCTTGTTTGGATTTCGCTTTGCGAGACTCTCCGCGCACGAACCTTTACGACGTCGGGAGTGGAGAGATGTTATAGGATGCGAGGATGTTGGTTTAGTTGATAAGTCATGATATTTTAATACGTAGGATTTGAAAGATATAATGCTACGTATGGGAATAATCTAAGGGTAATGTGAGTACCTTGTTGATAGTATATTATAGGTATGATAATGCCTATTTGATTGATTGTTGATTTATGTGTATGACATACCTAGCTTACTTGCTATCGATGGGAGGTTTGCGCGTGAGGGCAGTCATATCCTGATGAATCCATGGGATCTTTGATTTGTCGCTCGAGAACATAGGTCTATGAAAGACTTATCGGGGAGTTGATAAGTCCGCTGACTGTGGGTACGTAGGTATGTGCGTGACCCATGGATATGAGAACTATGTTCGCCTCAAATTTTTGTGTTGTTGTTTGTGGTTCGTGGAATCCTTACCGAACCTTTTGTCCCCTATTCGGCGACCAGCGATATTGGGACATGATAGCAGAGTAATGCATTGCACCGCAGCTGTGACTCGGGGTGCCGTATTATATATGAATATATATATGATGAATTAAAGGAATGAATGGTTATATTGTAGTTAAATTATCTTTTGCATGATAATTGTAGATAACGGTAAATTGAGAAAGAATTGAAATAAGTTAATGAATATTTATTGAAGAGCTTAATTAATATTAATGAGAAACGATTCATGTTAATGAGAAAAGTATATGAATAATTATATGACGTATGGTATGGGACATACGGGGTTATGATATGGGAATGGAATCATGTTTTGGAAACTAGAAAAGAGGAACCATTAACTAGGAGGTTAATAGGAAACGTTAAGTGTGCACTCTAGTTGAGAGGTGAGAATAGCAAGTGAGAGTTGGATGATAACATGTACATAATAAATGCTTTATTGCACTTGTTAAATACTTGTTGTTTTAAAAACAATTTTCACAATTGGGCTCTGACCCGTTTCCTTGCATATTTTCTTTTCTATTGTATCTTCTATATCAGGTTACCAGCAGTAGGGACGCCAACCTTAGTTGATTTTGACGAGCTATGGAGCTTTGGAGCTATGGAGTATTGCTTAGACGCTTACCTTCTTTTGATTCACAGTGATCTTTTAGTTAGGGCATGTCACCCAAAGGATTGAGTTATCTCTTTTCTATCGGGGTCAAATACTTATGTAGTCGTGTTGTTTTAATACAATTACTATTAACGGATTACTGTATTGAATTATTACTTGGGAATGTTTATTCCAAATTCATTTAAATTCTTTTGTGTTATCTATTCGGTTATCAGTGTTGTAGAATAAAATGTGTTGTGTTATTCTTAAACTAAAAATGGATTTTGTTGAATTAAAATTTGGAAAGTTTTTAACACCAGCTTAATTGGGTATTGGGTGAGTTGTAAATGTTTTCGACAGTGATGCTAAGAATGAGCCAACTGTATATTCTGTTTTAATTTGGTATGGGACTGGCCACCCGGTATTTAATTGGGCGGGTTGTTACAATACCTAGAAGAATCCCATAAAGAGAGGTCTATCTACCATGCCAGTCGAAAATTGGCTGGGTACAAAGTCAACTAAACTGCTTTGGAGAAATCATGTATCGCCTTTGTCTGGGTCACTTAGAAATTCTGACACTACATGCTTGCCTTTCCTATCAGGTCCCGAATGGATCCTATCAAATACCTGCTCAAGAAACTTGCCATGTCTAGCCGAATAACCTATTGGTTAATACTACTAACCGAGTTCAATATTGTGTATGTCACGTGGAAATCCATGAAGGGAAGAACCATCTCCGACTACATTGCTGATTACCCCATCGAACAAGCAGATGTTTGGATCTCTGAATTCTCGGATGAATATATCCTTTGCACTTCTGAGGAAGACCTCTACTGGAAAATTTTCTTTGACGACACTGCCAACAAGAAAGGATATGGCATCGGGATATTCCTGATTTCCCCTAACGACTCTCAGACTTCCATTGCCATTAAGTTAGATTTTCCCTGCACTGATAACATGATAGAATACGAGGCATGCACCTTAGGCCTCAAAGGCGCTCTTAAGAAAGGAATATAATGATTAGATGTTTACGGGGATTCTGCCCTCATCATAGGCCATATCGTTAGAAGATGGAAAGTCAAAGATGAAAAGATCTTACCCTTCCATGCCCACTTAGAGGATCTAGCTTCCATTACTTTCCCTGAGCAAGAAACAACTTGGCTGATGCACTTGCTTCCTTAGCCTCCATGGTCGACATGCTCGAGGGAATAACAATGGCCCCCTTCATGGTCCAAAAGTAAGCTAAACTAACCCACTACTACCACATTGAGCTCGTCACAAAACAGGACTCCGATATGGTCGAGTTATGGTATTACGATACTTGGACCCTCCTCAAGCACGGTAGGTGTCCCCAGGATGCCAACAAGAAAGACTGATCAACCCTCTACAAACTAGTTGCGAAGTACATTGTCTGTGAGACTCGAATATATACGATTCGATCTAAATGTCCATTTTTAAATTCGGTCTGAGGACCGGACTGGACCGTTTATTTTAATATTATATAATATATATTAATTTTATATAGTAATGTTACATAAGTTAACTAAGCCCTAAATAATAGTCTCTCTCTCTCTCTCTCTCTCACACACACACACACACACATTTACTTAACACGGCCACCCGACACACACCCAACACAAATTGAAATGCCTCTCTCTCTTTCATGTTTCTTCCTCTCACTTTCCTCTCCTATTTCTCTTTCTTAACACTGAAACATGTCTGAGACATCAAATCTGACCCTGCGCAACTCCCCAATAACACTGCTGGCGCCGATGATGACAGATCATCATCCGGTATTTTTTTAAATCTGTTTCTTTCTTGTGATGTGATATATTGGTTTTAGTTGTGATTTGTTGGTATAAAACCATTTTTCGGCCCTGAACTTACATCTGAGATCACTCATAGTACAAAATAATTTTTTTGATTGATCATTCACATTTTTTTTGGCCCTGAGCTTACATCTGAGATCACTTTCACTGATGGTACAAAACCATTTTTTTCTACAAATCGTTCACGTTTTTTTTGGTGTGATTGAAGGATGAGTTTTTCTACAAATCATTCACATTTTTCTATAGATCATTCACATTTTTTTCTTCAGATCACTGATGGTTTATTTTTCTGGGTTTTAGTTGTGATTGAAGGATGAGATTTTCTGATTTATACTTTTATAAGCTACAAAAACTTGATTATTAAATAGTACAAACAACAAAAAATTTACAAGTTTCTATTTTAAAAAAGTTAATAAATGTAAATGTGGGCCGATTATTAATCAGACCGTACTTAAAGTAGCCTAGATCGAATAAATAGGCTAAACAAATTAAATTGGTTCGAATTCTGTCTTCTCAAATATAGGACCGAATGATTCGGTCTGACACCTAAAATGGTTAAAAATCGGACCGGACAATGATCACCCCTAGGCATCGATATCATAGGGAAAGTCACACCCAAAGCCTTCGATGGGCACGAGTTCATCCTGGTTGCCATTGATTACTTCACAAAATGGGTCGAAGTCAAGTCATACGCAGTACTGAATGCCAAAAAGGTAGCCAAATTTATCCAGAATTATATTATCTGCCGATAGGGTTCCGCATGAGCTAGTTCCAGATATCGGGTTACATTTCGAGGCAGAAGTCACAAAATCGGTTGACGAGTATGGGATTCAGAGACATAAATCTTCTCCCTACTGACCACCAACCTACGGTGCAGTTGAAGCCTCCAATAAGAGCCTCAAAGCAGTCATTAGCAAGATGATCGAGAGTTGCCGAGATTAGGGCGATCGGATCCCTTACGCCCTCTAGGGCTACTGTACTTTAGTCTAAGCATCTACTGGGGCTACCCCTTACTCGTTGGTATACATTGTGGAAGCAGTCCAACCCGTTGAACTAGAAATACCTTTATTACATGCCATGCTTAAAAGAAAAGTTAACAAAGAAGACTAGTATTAGATCTATCTCGACGAGTTGTCGCTTTTAGACGAAGGGATGATAAAGGCTCTATATCATATATAGGGGTACCATCACCACATAACGTGATCGTTCAACCAAAGAGTCAAGGACCGTGGTATCCGAGAAGGGGATTTATCCCTCAAAGATATCATAAAATCCGTTTGGGACTCAAGGGGGAAATTCAAGCCAAACTAAAGTGGCCCCTACATCGTGAAGGAGATCGTGTCTGGTGGCACTACTATGCTCACTGACCTCGATGGAGAAGAGATGGCCCATCCAATCAACCTGGAGCATCTCAAGATATTCTACCCTTAGTTTGAAATATCGATGCGCTACGAATGCTCTCATCCTTCTTTTATTCTATAAAAAATCTTCATTTTTCTTCACTCCGAACTACGTGGGGATTGATCCTCTAAAAAACCTTTTGCTTTCAAAATTGAAAATCAGAAAATTTTCAAACACCTCAGACGTACGTAGGCAGCTCACGCATTTTACATGATCATGATCCCCTTCTTTTTCACAAAATGCTATTCTTTTTTTACCTCCGAGAACGAATGTTCATTTTATCGTTCACATGAATAAAAGGATTATGTATGCCTTAGCGATTGGTATAAATAATTAAAATGTAAAACTCATCAAGTGGCACAAAAATATAATTGAAATCCATATTTATTCCATCATGGGAAAATTCGGCACAATTACAGGAAATATCAACACAGGGAGTCAAACAACTACCCCCAGCAATCTGACTATCCTAATACAAATCAAACAAAACTACTCCTCAATAAACTAACCAAACCATCGCAGATTATTTCCAAAAAACCAAACACATCACCATCACAAAAGCTTCATAAATAAACACCAGCTTCACAAAAGAACCTATCCACAGCTAATGGAAGATCCAACCCCATCATCATCTGCACTTTGAGGTCCCTAAATTTCCACGGTGTGGATGGACTGCCAAAGGCACTCCATCGAACGATAAGCTCGAACCAACCTCGAGAAAACCACTATTCTCACTTCATAGTATCAAATATGACAAACCAACTCTGCCTGGCCTCCTCTGCTAAGATCTTAGTCGCTACCCTCTTTCACAACCATTTCATATAGTCTCCAAAAATATGCCAAACCCTGCCAACAGATTGAGAGGGACGGGTTGACGACCGATGATTCTCCCACAGAGATCCAAACACATGCGCAAGGCTTCAATCAAATCCTCTACAGGAAGAAATCCAGGGTACAGGAAGGCCCAATTTTCTCCCATACAACTTGATGCAGGAGTCGCCAAGGGAAATAGAACGAGGTCTGTCGAAGGCTAACTAATCGAACATATCGATATTCCCCTAGTTTCGGAATAGGTTGCAACTCCCCCCACTAGGGCACTCTGTGCTCCACAAACTAGTTCACCCAGTTCTCTATAAATGGTCTAAAGCTGATAAAATAATGAGTAACAAAATTTGTCACAACTGCCAAGGGATATTCAGGGAGGACCACCAAACGAAATCTCTCGGCCAACCACATGAACAACACAACTGAGCTTCCTCTCAGAAAATCAGAATGACCTTTACTTCAAGCATCTAAACCATTTAGGGTCTCTACCAGTATCACCGCCGTAGGATTGCGATGATAGGACATCCATACCATGATTGTAGCCAACTGAAAATCCACTATTAGGTCCCCTATCACCAGCAAAAGCCTCGAAGTTAGGCCCAAGGCAACAACTCCAGCGAAAGACCAATATCAATACAGTCTTGTTAACACACCAGATTCAGCACAATCCAACGCAGGTTATAAGCCTCATTTACAACCAAGTTTTCTATCTCCTCATCCATATACCAACCAAGTCTCTAAGGCCTTCTTCTACATAAAAATTCTAAAAACCTCATTTTCTTACTTTTTCTTAAAATAAAACTCTTTACCACTATGCCTCCAAGGCCTCTCTTTATTCCAAAAACACATTATCCTACTTTTTTTCAAAAAAAAAAAAACTCATCAGCAAATTAAAGTGCATGTAGAGTAAGCCACTAAATCAAGATAATCAAACGAAATATGCATATTTTTTGCCTTCTTTCAATTTTCAGGTGCAATACCGCTACATCAAGCATGCAACATGGTCAACGCCAAGCTCCCATAGTCAGCGATGATCTGCAAGAAAATCCCAAAGGGAGAGATCCAGAATTGGATATCCCCTACACCCCCAACAGAGATTCAGCAATCCAACCCGATGCCGCCTACACCGCCTCAGGTGTTACCCTTAGTTTACGATCCACCTATATCGAAAAACCCTCGAAATCAATCCCAACAGCTTCTTCCATCCACCGATCGGCACCTACCTATTCCCCTTCCCAAGGAAGCCCAAAAGACCGTGTCACTATCAATTGTCAATTCCTGCCACCCTCCGATTGGCAATACCTTTGAAATTTCGTACAAAAAATCCCAGAAAATCACAAAAATTTCTTGAAAAATTCCTAAAATTACTAAATGAATATTGGAATATTTATTCACCAATATAACCATTTTTCAAGTTCCTAAATCCCCAAACGGATTAATATCACATTTTACCCAGCTTAAACCCTAAAAATCAGCGCACCGACATCCTAAAAGCCCACTACAACTCCCTAGTGGAATCCTAAAAACCTCATCCTCTGTAGTAATCAAATGCTTTCCTAGTACGACTACATAATATTCTATCCATTTTCCCAGCAGGAATTCCTGAACTAATCTTTTTCCCAGAAAAATTTCAATTTCCCCCAAAGTAGAGCTAGAAGTTCTAACTTGACATCTCTCCCCAGCAGCACATTCCCCAATGAAATCCCAAAAGATCAAGTTTTCAATTATTTCCTGAGTGGAATTTTTAGACTAAATTTTTTAGCTCTTCTCAAAAAGATATAATCCCCAAATAGATATCTCTTCCCCAGGGTCTCAATAAAGGTAAATTTAAAATTCCACAGGAGAGCTATTCCCCATGCTTCCACTTAAGGTCCTCATAATTGACCTCGACCCTTAGAATTAGTCATTCCTACTTAAGGTCCTCAGAATTAATCTCGACCCATTCATTCCTACTTAAGGTCCTCAGAATTGACCTTGACCCTCATAATTAGTCGCCCTACTCAAGGTCCTCAAAATTAACCTCGACCCTCAGAATTGGTCGCTCCTACTTGAGGTCCTCCGAATTGACCTTGACCTTCTGAAGTAATCGCTCCAACTTAAGGTCCTCAGAATTGACCTCAACCCTTTGAATTAATTGCTCCAACTTAAGGTCCTCATAATTAACCTCGACCCTTATAATTAGTTGCTCCAACTTAAGGTCCTCAGAATTGAAAGGTCCTCAAAATCGAGGTCTTGAGAATTGACCTCGACCCTCAGAATTGGTCGCTTCAATTTAAGGTCGTCATAATTGACCGACACCCTTAAAATTGGTTGGCTTTACTTAATGTCCTCAGAATTGACCTCAACCCTCAGAAATTGTTGCCTCTACTTAAGGTCCTCAGAATTGGTCGCTCTAACTTACGATCCTTAAAATTGAGGTCTTGAGAATTGACCTCGACCCTCAGAATTGGTCGCTTCAATTTAAGGTCCTCATAATTGACCTCGACCCTCAGATTGGCCTCCTCTACTTAATGTCCTCAGAATTAACCTCGACCTTCAGAATTGGTCTTTTTTCTACTTAAGGTCCTCAGAATTGACCTTGACCCTCTGAATTAATAACTCTAACTTAAGGTCCTCAAAATTTCCCTCGACCCTCAGAATTGGTTGCTTCAACTTAAGGTCCTTAGAATTGACCTCAGCCCTCAGAATTGGTCCTTAGAATTGATCTCGACCCTCAAAATTGGTAGCACCAACTTAAGGTCCTCAGAATTGACCTGAACCCTCAAAATTGGTCTGTTTAATTCTAGGTTCTCATAATTGACCTCCACCCTCAGAATTGGTTGCCTCTTCTTAGTGTCCTCATAGTTGACCTTAACCCTCAGGATTGGTCGCCTCTACTTAAGATCCTCAGAATTGGTCGCCTCTACTTAAGGTCCTCAAAATTGACCTCGACCCTCAGTATTAGTTGCTACTACCTTAGGTCCTCAGAATTGACCTCGACCCACTGAATTGGCTATCCCCATCATTACCTTAGGTCTTCAGAATCGACCTCGACCCTCTAAAATAGTCATCCTTATCACTTTGGTCAGCATAATTATCTTATTTCCCAAAATATCAGGTGGTGTCTATTTGATGACTTTCACTTGTTCCAAGCTCACCCTTCGAGAGGATATGTAGACACCACATTCTAAGATCACCTAAGTCTCTCCTTAGGTCCCTATCACCTCCCCATTCACTATAAACCCTATGTCATACTCAGAGTAGTGATCTAGAGGCCATTGGGATCTCTTAGGATCCGTTTGACTCCAACCAATTCCATCGCCAAAGCAAAAGATCAATGAATCTTCAAAGGGCTCTGAATCCCCTTTCCAAAGATCTACCTCAAGCATAAATTGGCGTAACGGTTCGAATGAATGTACCATTTTACTATCGAAAACTAATCTGGGGACCATCGAGCACTCCCGGGCCCTGGTTTGACCCCAATAAACTTCACCATTAGAGTGAAAGCTTATTAAATCTTTAAAAGGATCTAAATTCCCTTTCCAATGGTCTGCCTCGTGTGCAAATTGGCATAACAATTCAGATTAACTATCTATTTTCCCTCAAAAATTGATCCGAAGGCCACCGGGTGCTCCCGGGCTTTGTTTGACCAAAGTCAGCTCTTAAGATCGAATGAGATCGAATGGATCTTTTAAGGAAAGTGAATACCCTTTCTAAAGGTCCTCCCCATGCATGAATGAGCCTTATGATATGAACGAATAATTCATTTTAATTTGAAGGGTCATCGGGCGCTTTCGGGCCCCATTTAAACAAAGTCACCTCTTCAAATCGAGTAAAGATCTTTAGAACATCGAAGTATCTCGTACAACCATTCCAATGGTCTGCCTCATGCATGATTTGGAATTATGGTTTGGACGAATGATCCATCATCGTCCGGCGATCTTTCGTTCAAAGGATCGACGGGCACTTCTGAGCCTTCTTTGTCCCAAAGTCAACATCCAGACCCAAGAACGACCTAATGATTCTCAAAGGTATCTAAATTACCTTTCTAAGGGTATGATCCGTGCATGATTTAGACTTACGGATTGCGTTTTATGAGCAGTTTTTAAAAAATCTGCGTGAGACTGTCGATTGACAGGTCCATTTCCCTGTCTATCGACAGTGTGTCTAGGATTACTTATCGATAGGCAGGAAAAGGACAATTTTGATCGACAGTCCCCCTACCCTCTATAAGGAGAGCATGTGCTCACTTTGATAGGCACCTTAGATCCATCAATTTCAGTAATCTTAGCAACATTCTTCTGCAATCAACGAAGTTTTCTCATGTGAAATTATTCTCCACCTTTCATTCCCATCATTCTGATACCCTATTTAGCAAAAAATCTCCTTTTCTCTCATCCTACATTCATCCCAACTTTCAAGGAAGCTCATCAAGGATCAAGGTCAAGTTCCAAGTCTCTAAAGAAGGTCCATGCATCGTGATCTCTCTTTGAATTTCTTTATGTTCGCATTAGTTATATAAATTCTTAACTTAGCTTTTACTTTCGATCATATACATCAATATCTTATCCTTTATTATTTATATTACACATAGTTTATTTTCTATAAAAAAAATAATGAAAAAGAGGATCACACCTATTAATTTCGACGAGATTCCTTATCATAATTTCTCAAAACTAAAAATATCTCTTCTACACACACACACACATATAATAAACTCCCATTTAAATCTATGGGGTAAACATCACTCTTATTCTTGATGTGAACTACGTGGACTTTGATGTCTCGATAAACTACGTTGGCATCTCAGGCTAAAGCCCTGTACTCGAGTTCTATTTTCAAATTTTTATTTTTTCCCTATTTTATCCACACACACACACACACACACACACACACACACACACACATATATATATATATATATATATATATATATATATATATATATATATATATATATATATATATATATATATATATCATACTTGTGATTCGTACTTGCATCTTATCTAACATATGTTATCGTTTCATCATAATGATCAATATCTCGATAAGCGCACATATCATATTTTTTAATTATTATTTTGGGAACATTCCTATGGATAACTTCGCTCCATGTTTTCTATGAAGAGAGTTGAGCAATTCCGATCTCCACTTATACACACACACACACACACACACACACACTTCACGGAGAAATTAAGGAAAATAGTAACATAAGCCCATGAGAGACCGAAAGGGCGGGATGGGTGCCTAACACCTTCCTATTTTGTAATTTAGCCCCCGAAGATCTGATCTAATTGGTTTCGCAAGCATCTGTTTGTCATGATGCCGCTCTCTCGAGGCGGCGACATGTTCTTTTACCTATTTTGTGCAAAGTAGGTTGGCTACTCTATCTCTTTATATCACCCCAAAATCGACGACGATCGAAGCACCCCACGATGTAGCGAGGGGCCCGATACCTTTATCTCTTCCTCTTTATCCTCCTCTCGAAAGTGCCCTGTAACACCCCGCTTAATTAAATATCGGGTGACCAGTCCCATACCAAATTAAAACATATTCTACAGTTGGATCATTCTTAGCATCACTGTCAAAAACATAGTCACCTAATATTTAATTAAATAGGTGTTAAAAACTTTCCAATTTTAATTAATTAAAATGCCACTTTTAAAACATAAACCATTTAACACAATGAATAAAAACTTAGTAATATCAAAACTGAATTAAATGAAACTGGAATAAAACTCTCCAGTTTAAAATCTCAATACAATAATCCAACGTAAACCAAATGTAATCAACTCCGATACAAGTAAATAAACTGATTGAGATGGAAAGACTAGAATCCTTTGGGCGACATGCCCTAAATGAAATAGCTACAACATATGAATCAAGAAGATGAAGCGTCTAATATAAAATCCCAAAACTCCATACCATCCATAGCTCTTCAAATGTCTTAACCCTCTATTGTTGGCATCCCTGCGGCTGGAAACCTGATATAGGAGATACAAGAGAGAAGAGAATATGTAAGAAAATAGGCCAGAGCCCGATGTAAAAATAGTTTAGAAAACACCAAGGGATTATATGAGATATTAAGTAATTATTATATATATGTTAGATTACCCTTGTCTCTCTTGATATTCTCAAATATCATCTAGAGTGTGCACTTAACGTACCTCTAAGTCATACTAGTTATAGTTCTAATGCTAACTTGTTCATATCAGTGCCAACTAATCATAGCCCATATCTTTCCCACGTATTTCTCTTGTAATACAGGTAATATATATATATATATCCAATTTCTCTTTAACATGGATAAGTCCTTTTCCAATTCAATATAATTAAGTATTCACTCACTTAATTCATTTCAGATTTCATTATCTTTCATGTCTACTTAATTCACATAGTAGATAATCACCCATGTATATATACATTTTCACATTATAATATATATACACTTATATGGCACCCTTAGGCTCAGCTGCCGTGCAAGATGTAATACATATCACAAGTATATATATACATTCACTTTTATTATATATATACATTACTTCACCTCGAGACTTAGCTGCGGTGCATGCATACACTGCTATCATGTCCGAGGATATCTCATCACTGTACAAAGGACTACTGGTTCGGTGTTTTCCTCGAACCATAATTAACAAATCATAAATGGTGGAGGCGAACATAGTCCTAAGCCTTTAGGCTACGCACATACCTATGCACCAAAAAGACCGTTCAATACCATTGTTCTCACTAATGGTAATCCAACCTAAGTCCTATGTTCCGAGGCACAAGTCAAAAATCCCCCATAAGGCTCATCAGGATATGGCTGTCCTTTACTCACAAACCTCTGGTCGATAGCAAGTAGGCTAGGTATGTCATACACATAAATCAACAATCAGTAGGTATACACATCGACCTATATAAAATTTGGTAGGCACTCGATCAATATCATATTAGGATTTCGTCCTGCCCCAAGTACCCGTCTTATTTCTCGAATACCACCCCTACTTATTAATCAGGATTATCATCGTATATTTATTATGTAGTTATCACTCACCTAATCCCAAGTACCCGCATATATATATATATATATATATATATATATATATATATATATATTAACCCATACTTGACCATGATGATTATTCATCTTTTAATCGTATTATTATTATGTAGATATTTCTCACAGAATTTGTATTCCTCAATTTCATATAATTTTCCAACATTAACCCAAGTCCCTCACTCCTTGTTAATGTCCTAAAATTATTCAGAACCTACTGTGGGCTAAAAATACAATTCTTCAAACTGTTATGGACTAATATATAAATTCAGGAATCTAGTCAGAAACCCAAAAATCTCATTCAAACGAGATGGCATCACGTTCGAACGACAACATGTCTCGTTCGAACGAGATCAACGTCATTCCAGTTCGTCTTCACCCTCAGTTTTCTGCATTTTTCTTCAAGTTCTTACGCCCAAACCCTTCTGGATTACATTCTACCCAAAACCCAGATTTTCTAATAGTGTTCTAACATGTTCAAGGGTGATTTTCATGTTCATTGTCTCTACATGTATATTCATTTTCATGTTCATAGTCTCTATATGTATAAATCTCCAACTACATGCCTATCCATTAAACTTGATTTATCAATCATTTTAAATCCCCAATTCATAAGTTCATCAATCCAAAAATAAATCCTATTCTAACATGGATAATATAAGCACCAAAATAGAGTAAGAATTATACTTTCCTTATGTGTAGGTCTGAACCTTTGGTGAAGACAAGTGTTTGGCACCTCCTCTTCCTTGTTTTGGAAACTATCCAGTGGTGGTGCAGGGTGTAGAGATAGTGGTTGTCCCCTTAGTTTGCCCTATATGACTCTTCCTTTCCAAGCAACTCTTCCTCTCCTCAAGACAACCTTTCATTTTCTCTCTAAGGCTTTTCACTCTCTCTTAAAAGATCTCACTTTGTGATTTAATGAAATGAATCTTATGTACATCTAAACTCACTTATATAATAAGTCTCCAAGGTTAGCTAAAAGACCAAACATGTAGGTACTATTCATCTCCAAAGAAAAAGACTAAAATGCCCTTTCGGGGTGTCTTTTCATCTTCCAAATGACCCGAGACCCAAAACAATCCTTGGGTAGACATTTTTGCCTATTTCGACTCTTTTGGACTCAACGAAGCACTCAAAATAATCTTTCGAATGATTTAAAAATAAAACTCATTTTATTTCCCAACTTTAGTTCGGACACGACTCATAAGCGCGTCCCGAATTAATTTCCATTATTACCGTATTTGTAGCTCTTGAGAATAATTATTATATTAAAATATTACTTTTATATCACTAAGTAATATTCATAATCATATATTACTTTAATCTCTAGTAATAATCAATCCGGATTAATCCCAATTAATTTTCCACATAATTAATTCCAATTAATCCCACTAATTTGGCCCATTAAATTTTAATTTATCTCATATTAAAAGTAATTAAAATTATGGGGTATTACATACTTCCCCCCTTATAAAGGAATCTTGTCCCAAAATTCATAAAATAAAGCATACCCGGTAAAAACAATCCGGGTATCTATCGCGCATCTCATCCTCGCGCTCCAAAGTAGACTCCTCCATATTATGGTGTTCCCACTGGACACGCACCAACATAACTACTTTTGATCTCAACCGTCTCTCGCTATGGTCCAAGATCTCCACCTGTCTCTCCTTATATGTCTAGATGCAAATCGATCTCCTCTAATGCAACATAAGTGTTAACCAACTCATTTCGAAGATATCGCCTCAGCGAAGAAATATGGAACACATCATGTATCCTATGTAAGTGCTTCGACAACCCCAATTTATAAGTAACAGGTCCAACTCTCTCAATTATAGGGAATGGTCCTACATATCTGGGCACTAATTTCCCCTTCTTTCTAAATCTCATGATCCCCTTCATAGGAGATACATGCAATAACACCTAGTCCCCCACGCTGAATTCTCGAAAGAACAGCTTCGCATTGGCATAGCTTTTCTGTCTATCTTGGGCTACCCGAATACGACTCTGAATCATTTCAATCTTGGCAGACGTGTCCTGAATTACCTCTGGCCCAAGTAGCTTGTTATCCCCCACCTCTAAGTAACCTGCATGAGAACAACAAGGTGACCATAAAGTGCCTCAAATGGAACCATACCGATGGTGAACTGATAGGAGTTATTATATGCAAACTCCACTAGTGGAAGGTATTGCTACCAACCTCCCCCAAAGTCCAGGATACACATACTTAGCATATCTTCTAACATCTGATTTGTGCTTCTATCTGCCTATCTGTCTGCGGGTGATAGGTCGTACTCAAACGCACCTCGGTACCCATGGCCAAAATTAGGATACAAAAATCTTGTCCCGATCGGACACAGTATTAAGCGGTACCCCATGTAACCTCACTATCTCGGATATAAAAATATGGACGTACTATCTCGTAGAGTAATCAGTTCGAACTGGCAAAAAGTGAGCTACCTAGTCAACCGATCCATAATCACTCATATGGAATCGTGACCCCTCTAAGGAGTAGGTAACCCTTTGATGAAGTCCATGGAAATGTTTTCCCGTTTCTACATCGGGATCTCTAATGACTAAAGAAACCCTACTGGCTTCTGATGATTTCACCTTCACTAACTGACAAGTGGCACACTTAGAGATGAACTCCACAATGCCTCTTTTCATCCCATTCTATTATTCAAAAATCACCTCTCGCCTACTCATCGGGCCCTAGGTGTCACGTCATGAGTAAACCAAACTTTATCCCCACTTCTTCCTAAAAAACTTTATCGAAGGTGGGTCTCAAGGATCTCATCCTGATTCACAATAATATTGGGCGACATACTAGCCCGTCTATCCATTTCGTCTCTGGAATCGTCGACTTGATAATTTCGGGTTGATACCTATTTCCATCTGAGTGATGCTCCCAAAGATAGATTCACTATATCCCGCTTAACACCAATTTCCACTTATAACATCTCACATTAAGTGATATTTTATACCCCACTTCGTTCCTTGGGGTATACCGAAAGTCTCAACCCACTCATTTTTCACCGCAATGCGCACTTCTGAAAACCTTTTTATCTATTAGACAACAACAATCTTATTTATGAGCAAGCCACTCTCAATATTCGGCTGAGTAGGACTCCGTTCCACTTTCCCACAATATTTTGTTTATTGGCTTCACACTTTCTTTCAACCCACCTATGGTATATTACTCTCATCGCACACATAAACTTGGATTATCGTATTTTCCACTCGATGTTTAATCCATTCTACCATTTTAACTTTGTTTATAGCTGACCTATAGGCATATATTTTGCACATTCATTCCCACGTCTTTCTATCTCGGACGATATGAAAATCAAACTCACTAGGGATCCCATACACCCTCCAGTCCATGCATCGCTGCACAAATGTTGACCGAATCCACTAGCCTCAAGTCGTACACTCAAGGGATTTTTTCCACTCATAAAACGATTAGCAACTAAAGTTCTAGCTATTGACCTATCTCCCAACACATCTCTCAACTCCCGACATTCACTGGGTTTCATTCGTGGGATGTCTTGCAAGCGAAATCCAAACAAGGAACCCCCCGATACACTACTACCTAACATTGTCGGTCATTGAGATTTGTAGACTCAAGGTACATAACCTAGACACTCAAAATCCTGATCCCCAGACATATAAATATAATCTTAACTACCATGTCTCTAAAGGAGTGATATAATAATGTGCTCTACCTATCACCAAGTCCTGTGCGCTAAATATAAAAATGAGCTAAGCCTCTACGCTGGATAATGAACCCAAATACTCTGAATCATATCAGTAAAGTCCCTACGCACCGGGATCAAATATCTAGAGACGACTACACTCTTCAAAGTCTCTTATCATTACTCAATATCACATAATTGCGAGCTCAACCCTCTAAGCATCGTCAAAACAACACATCCTGTCCTGGAACAACAACCATGATATCCTTATATTAACAAACCACTATCATTATTAACCATTAATAACCACATCCAGGATTATATCGTACTCGTATAACACATCATTAGAATGAGTAATCTCAATAAAAATATTCTTACTATCTACACCCACTCCCCTGTGGATGAGACCTAATATTAATCCTGTTAAATCACAAAAAATGAAAATACCCATAATGGTATTGATATAACCACTAAACTCGTCTCACACATGAATCTAGGGCTAATCAAAATACCGTGACTTGCTCATGTCACATAAAGCATACCTCATTCTCCCAAGGATAACCCATATCTCCTTCCTTACCAATCGCCCTGACTGCTCAAAAGGTTCCCGGATACAACACGCGTGTCCGAACTGAACCAAAACTATCTTAATCATTTCCTCTGATGGGTACCAGACTCTTGTCCCTTTTACTTGCTTTAGGCAAAATTCAATTCATGTGGTCTTACTCTCCACATATACTACCTTTTCATAAAATTCTCTATTCTAGGCCATATAGACCATATATTAGGGTTGTCCTTCTCTCGGACCCTGGTATTTTTAGCTCCGATGGCCACCTTCATTATTCCCTTGGTTTCGTTGTCCCTAAGGAACACACTACTAGCTTCAACAGCACTGACTGAATTTACCATCATTTAGTAGGAATTCAACTATATGAATTGTTTAGACGGGTCCACTGATGGGTCTCCACCCTTAGTTCTTGACTAACACCATTACGTCCAGTCTTATTCCTAGACTAGATCCTTTAACTCTTTGCTCCCTTCACATAGAAGCATTGACATCTTTATTGTCAAAACACGACATTGTCATCATCAACATTGAGCGTCCAAACATAAACTCCCTTAAGCGTTGGTGACTCCTCTTGTGAGTCTATCACCCAGTCAAGGGCTCTTTTCTTGATTGTACCTACCTTTTCGTGTACAAAGTTCAATATGTTGGTCACATCATCTTCTGAACAATAGATGAAGGAACTTGCGATAAGACCGTACTAAAGATCCTTACATTGGCATAATATTTTACCGTTCAAACATGGTGATTGACTTTCACTATACCAACACTGATCCTGCGAGCCAAGAATTTTTTTTTAACCCCAATTTTCACTTCCGGTATTCAACACTCTGTTATATGCCAAAACTTCTAGATATTCTCCATCCATTTGCTAACACACAAAATCTCCGCATTTATAAAAATTTTACGGATGGTCTACTTCAAAGACCCATCTGACTCACTTCCATTCCAGCTATGCTGGTGAGTCTGGAATGGCACAAACGTCCTTTGTGATAGTGCTTGGGAAACTACAACTCCCAAACATCTTCTTCATTGTCCTCAGCATGAACAACAATTATGGTGGGTTCTATCTATATCACCATTTCAAAAATCTTCTACGTCTTCGGCCGAGTCCTCCTCCTCCTGTCCTGCTAACGACTCTCGCAGGAGAACGTAAGTCGCAATACGAAGAGGAATACAACAATACCTATGACAAGGTTCTATATCAAACAATGTTATGCTAAAACATAATAAGCCGTACAGATCCTAAAAGACTCTAGAACCTGATGCTCTGATACCACTTGTAACACCCCGCTTAATTAAATACTGGGTGATCAGTACCATACCAAATTAAAACAAAATCTACAGTTGGATCATTCTTAGTATCACTGTCGAAAACATAGTCACCTAATACTTAATTAAACAGGTGTTAAAAATTTTCTAATTTTAATTTAATTAAAATGCCACTTTTAAAACATAAACTATTTAACACAATGAATAACAACTGAGTAATATCAAAACTGAATTAAATGCAACTGGAATAAAACTCTCGAGTTTAAAATCTTAATACAATAATCCAATGTAAACGAAATGTAATCAACTCTGATACAAGTAAATAAACTGATTGAGATGGAAATACTAGAATCCTTTGGGAGACACGCCCTAAATGAAATAACTATAACATATGAATCAAGAAGATGAAGCGTCTAACACAAAACCCCAAAACTCCATAGCATCCATAGCTCTTCAAAAATATTAACCCTCTATTATTGGCATCCCTGCAGCTGGATACCTGATATAGGAGATACAAGAGAGAAGAGAATATGCAAGAAAATGGGTTAGAGCCCGATATAAAAATAGTTTAGAAAACAACAAGTTAATAAATACTATATTCAACAGTTATTATATACATGTTAGATTATCGGACTCTCTCTTGATATTCTCACCTCTCATCTAGAGTGCACACCTAACGTACCTCTAAGTCATACTAGTTACAATTCCCATGCTAACTAGTTCATATAAGTGCCAACTAATCATAACGCATATCTTTCCCACGTATTTCTCTTGCAATACATGTAATACATACATATATATATATATATATATATATATATATATATATATATATATATATATTCAATTTCTCTTTAACATGGATAAGTCCTTTTTCAATTAAATATAATTAAGTATTCACTTACTTAATTCATTTCAGATTTCATTATCCTTCATGTCTACTGAGTTCACATTATAGATAATAACCCATGTATATATACATTTTCACACTATAATATATATACAGTAATATGGAGCCCTTAGGCTCAGCTGCGGCGCAAGATATAATCCATATTACAAATGTATATATATATACATTCACACTTATTATATATATACATTACTGCATCCCGAGACTCAGCTGAGGTGCATGCATACTCTGCTATCATGTTCAGGTACATCTCATCACTATACAAAGGACTACTGGTTCAGTGTATTCCTCGAACCATAATTAACAAATCATAAACAGTGGAGGCGAACATAGTCCTAAGTCTTTGGGCTATGAACATACCTACGCACCCAAAAGGCCGTTCAATACCATTATTCTCACTAATGGCAATCCAACCTAAGTCCTATATTCTAAGGCACAAGTGAAAAATCCCCCATAAGGCTCATCAGGATATGACTATCCTCTACGTGCAAACCTTCCATCGATAGCAAGTAGGATAGGTATGTCATACACATAAATCAATAATCAATAGGTATATACATCAACCTATATAAAATTCAGTACGCACTCGACCAATATCATATTAGGATTTTGTCCTATCCCAAGTACTTGTCGTATTTATCAAATACCACCCATACTTGTTAATCACTATTACCATCGTATATTTATTATGTAGTTATCACTCACATAATCACAAGTACCCGTATATAATCACCAATATTAACCCATACTTGACCATGATGATTATTCATCTCTTAATCATATTATTATTATGTAGATATTTCTCACAGAATTTTTATTCCTCAATTTCATATAATTTTCCAACATTAACCCAAGTCCCTCACTCCTTGTTAATGTACCAAAATTATTCAGAACCTACTATGGGCTAAAAATACAATTCTCCAAACTGTTCTGGGCTAGAACATAAATTCTGGAATCTCATCAGAAACCCAAAAATCTCATTTAAACGTGATGGCATCGCGTTTGAATGACAACATGTCTCGTTCGAACGAGATCAACGTCATTCCAGTTCGTCTTCAACCTCAGTTTTATGCGATTTTCTTCAAGTTCTTACACCCAAACCCTTTTGGATTATTTTATACCCAAAACTCAGATTTTCTAATAGTGTTCTAACATGTTCAAGGGTGATTTTCACATAAGAATAACATCAAATTCATATGTTCATAGGGGTATTATCATCAAACCCATTAAATCCTTAAAATTCCAATTTATGTAAATCCTCCATTTTTATACCTCTTAAAAACCCAGAATTTAGAATTATCATTTCATAACTAAATCATCATATTTCCATATTCAACATGAGTAGGATTCATCTACATATAATACCTAACATCATTTTCATATCATCAATAAACTAAAAAATCCTCTACATGTAAAACCTATCCATTTTCATGTTCACTGTCTCTACATGTATATTCATTTTTGTGTTCATAGTCTCTACATGTATAAATCTCCAACTACATGAATTTGCCGATCCATTAAACTTGATTTATCAATCATTTTAAATCCCAAATTCATAAGTTCATCAATCCAAAAAGAAATCCTATTCTAACATGGATAATATAAGCACCAAAATAGAGTAAGAATTACACTTGCCTTATGTGTAGGTCTGAAACTTTGGTGAAGACAAGTGTTTGGTACCTCCTCTTCCTTTTTTCGATTACTATCCGGTGGTGGTTCAAGGTCTAGAGATGATGGATGTTCCCATAGTTTGCCCTAGATGACTCGTCCTTTCTAAGCAACTCTTCCTCTCCTCAAGACAACCTTTCACTTTCTCTCTAAGGCTTTTCACTCTCTCTCAAAAGACCTCACTTTGTGTTTTGATGAAATGAATCTTACGTACATCTGAAATCACTTATATAATAAGTTTCCAAGGTTATCTAAAAGACAAAAAATGTAGGTACTATTCATCTCCCAAGAAAAATGACTAAAAAGCCCTTTTCATCTTCCCAATGACCTGAGACCCAAAACAATCCTTGGGTAGAATTTTTTGCCTATTTCGACCCTTCTGGACTTAACGGCGCACTTGAAATAATCATCCGAATGACTTAAAAATAAATCTCAATTTATTTCCCAACTTTAGTCCCGACACGACTCATAAGCGCATCCCGACTTAGTTTCCATTATTGCCATATTTGTAGCTCCCGACAATAATTATTATATTCACATATTACTTTTATATCACTAAGTAATATTCAAAACCATATATTACTTTAATCTCTAGTAATAATCAATCTGGATTAATCCCAATTAATTTTCCACATAATTAATTCCAATTAATCCCATTAATTTATCCCATTAACTTTTAATTTATCTTATATTAAAAGTCATTAAAATTATGGGGTATTACACGTTCGAGGAGAAAAGAAGGGGAATATCTTGGGATGGACACAACCCCAACCTCCAACGATCCTCCTAGCTCTATTCTTTAAAGGGTTGCTCCTGAGCCAACTAATGCAGTCGTTGGCCAGTCTTAATAAATTTTCATTATATGTATTTTTTTTCTCAACCCTTGATGGTAATCTTATGAGCCCTGGGCCCTCTTTGATTTTAATGAAAAAGTTTATATGTTTCCCTTTCCATTATCTTATTATATTATTATATCTTCGTTAGATATTATTCATTTTCTTTCTTTGCATTATTTGCTCACTTAAGGTCTTTCCTTTAGATCACAATATTTCTAAAGTCTTAAACAAATCGAGCAATCAACAATTGCTGTAATTATTCTTACATGTTTTTAACCAGTCTTTGGTTCATACCACTCTGAGTGAGTTTTGATCGACTTACCTTGGATTGCACCACTTGTGCAAGTGGATTTTATGCCTCTTTTAAGCTGATCCACTTTAGACCATACCATTCCTTGAGTTGGTTTTTACCGACCTGCCTTAGATCGTACTACTTATGCAAGTGGGTTTTGTGCCTCTTCAAGGTCGGTCTACTTTAGATCATTCCACTCATTGAGTGGATTTTAACCGACCCTCCTCAGATCATACCACTTATGCAGGTGGGCTTTGTGCCTAGGTGGATCTACTTTAGGTCATACCACTCATTGAGTGGGATTTTATACTTGATAAATCAAATAGTGATTTTACGCAATTTTTAGGTAACTAATCGTAGATCGTTTTATTTTGCATTAATGAAGAACAAAATTATATTCCTTGCTATCTAATTATAAAAAAAACTAAGGTTCATTCCATTCCATAACCGTGGGACTACCTTCCAATCTACTCTTTCTAAGTGATATGACCCCACCCCCTTTTGAAACTATGTGGTAAGGTCCCTTCCAGTTCGACGCCAACTTTCCATCTAATGGCTTCTTAGCGCTAGGGATGGAAACGGGGCGAGTTTTTAAAAACCGTAACCCGCCCCATGTAATAAACGAGGTGGGGCGGGGCGATTTCATTTAAGTTAACTCCTAACCCGCTCCATTTATTAACTGGGGCATGTCGGGGTTCCTATGGGTCAGGTTAATTTAAACAAAATTAAAAAGATTAAATTATAGTCTTAGAGGTCTACAATGGTTCATATTCTAATATGTGAGACAGTCCCCCAATTGTCAATCCATGTTTACACTTAGATCTTTTACAAAATTTACATACATATAAATGTTTTTTTAGTGCGCATATATATGGTTTAGTGGTAATTAACATACATATAAAGGGTATTTATGTAGGCATAAGTTAAACGGGGCGGGGCGAGGTGCCTCTATTTAAACTAAATCCTAACCACCCATTTAATAAATGACTTTTTAAAAAACCCATACCCGCTCCTAATTCATTAATCGGGTTTTAAAACCCGCCCCATTAGGGTCGAAACGGGGCAGGACTCTTATGGATTGGTTTAAATTGCCATCCCTACTTAGCGACGGGCAATAACTTTCTGAGGACCAGATCATTGACCTAAAATTCTCTAATCTTGACCTTCTTATCTTATTGCTTCGCCAACTATTATTGATAGGCGGTTAAATGTATTAGGGCTTGCTCCCTTCTTTTCATAGTTGGATCCAACTCATGATCTATTCAGTTATCATTTTGGTTATCCTTAAATATCTCTAATCTAAGTGTTAGCAGTCCGATCTCCATACTGCCTCTATGCCGTAAGCAAGGGAGTATGGAGTTTGTTTTGTCGAAATTTTAGGGCTCGTCTTGTAAGACCACATAACGGATGGAAGTTCGTCCATCCATTGCCCTTTGGCATTCTCTAACCTGAACTTGATACCTGACATAAGGGTCTTGTTGGTGATCTCTACTTTCCATTGCACTAGGGGAAAACTACTGATGCATAGCGAATCCTGATTCCGTGCTCGGCGTAAAAGTCGCAAAATAAATCCTGATCAAACTGAGTTTCGTTGTTTGTTACCAGTGCTCTTAGAATGCGAAATCTTGTGACATGATTCATCTAAAAAACCCTCCTGGTATCTAGCTCTCTGATATGGGTAATTGGTTCGACCTCAACCCATTTGATGAAGTAATCGGTCGCTATTATTGAGTACCTTTAATTTTTTGGTGCAGTCGATAGTGGCCCCACTATATCCAAGCCCCATTGAGCGAATGACCATGGGCTTGTAAGGGGGTTTAATATCCCGCAGGTTGTTTGATCATTAGTGAGACTAGTTAACACTTTGGGCACTTTCTGGCAAACCTTGTTGAGTCTTTAGACATGAATAGCCACCAATATCCCTAAGAGATTGACTTATAGGATAGCGATCTACCACCTGTATGTGCTCCACAGTTTTCTTCATGCATTTTGCTTAAAATTCCTTCAACTTGATCTGGGTGAATGCACTTCAGCAGTGGACTGGTGAACGTTTTCAGCAGAGCTTCCCATTTAAGTTGAGGTAAAACCTTATCGACTTGATCCTTAACTTATGCGCTACTTTGTCATTTGGAGGTAACTCACTGATTCTTAAGAAGGAGATGGTGGTGTCCATTCAGGATGGGGCCAACCCTACTTTGAGAACACTAGGATCCTTCTTCATGTCTTCAATGCTTCGTCGATCTATATATTCCACCTCAATTGTTCTTTTCAGATTGGTATCTATGGCCGAGGCCAGAGTGGTAAGAGCATCTGCGTAGATATTATCATTCCTTAGGAGCTGCTAACAGAGGCAGACTTAGACTATTGAAGAATGCTTCTGGCCTTGTTTTTATAAGCTATTATCCTAGGATCCGTTGGTTTATATTCCCCATTGAGCTAGTTTATAATCATAGTTTGGAGTCATAAAATACAAGAATGCAGCGAGAACCCAAACTGATCGCCCTATGCAGACCGTGCACTATGTCTTTGTATTTTGCCTCGTTATTTGAGTATTTGAATACTATTATGATGTCTTGCTCAAAAAGTCCGTCTTATGGTTTCATGAACACTATCTCTAGTCTTGTTCCTTTCTTATTTAATGAGACATCCATAAAAATCTTTCAAGGCTGCTCGCCCTCGCCGCACACCAATAACTTTAGGATGGGATGCGACTATTCGTCCTTTTCTCTTAGTGATGTTAAAAATTCTGCCAAAATTTTATGCCAATACTTGACATTTGGTTATTTTGGTCTCATACTTGATATTGAATTGGGCCAGTTTAAGGGACCATTTGATTATTCTGTTGGAGAGTTCGGCCTTCTTGAGAGTGTCCTTCAGGGGGTAAGTTGTCAGGATAACTACCGTATAAGCTTCGAATTACAACCTTAACTTTCTTAAGGCGGTCACCAGGTTCAGAACCATTTTTTATAGGCATGTACCTAGTTTCTACTTCAAGGAGGGTGTGGATCATGTAGTAAATCAGTCTTTTTTCTCCACCATACAGACATATTCTCCTTCCTTAGGATAGTCGAATAAAGGTACACATTTTCTCCTTCCTTAGGAGTTGACAGCAAGGGAGGGGATCCTAAGTGCTGCTAAGTCCATTCTAAAGTTTGATCATATTCTTCTATCCAAATTATGGGGCTTGATTTCTTTTAATCTTGGAAAAATCGGCGACATTTGTCAAAAGATCTTAAAATGAGATGATTAAAGGTCACTAACATTGCAGTAATGTTTTGAATATCTCTGATGGTGGTCAACTTTCTGAAGTTTTATAGAGCTTTGATTTGATTTGGATTCACCTCAATTATCCTTTGAGTCATTTAGTATCTAATAAACTTGCTAGATCTCATATTGAATACACATTTGAAGAATTGAGCATCATTATGTACTTTATGAGAATATTAAAGGTTTTTCTAAGGTCTCGTAGATTATCGGTTGAATACTTACTCTTGACGAGCATGTCATTAATATATACCTCCATGGTGGATCCGATAAACCTCTTGAACATCTTGGTAACCAGCCTATGAAAAGTTTCCCCCGCATTCTTAAAGCAAAGGGCATTACTTTGTAATGGTAAAGTCCTAAGGTTATGATGAATGAGGTCTTCTCTTGGTCTGGACCGAGCACGGGTATTTGGTGGTAGTTGTAGTATGCGCTCATAAAATTCATGCATTGATGTCCTGTTATGGAATCCATGAGTTGGTCTATCTGGGGAAATGAGAAACTATCCTTAGGACAGTGCCTGTTAAGATCGGTGAAGTCCACAAAACCCTTCCATTTGTAACTTTTTTCTTGACGACAATAGTGTTGGAGATCTAATATGGGAATTGGACATCTCTGATAGATGCAACTTCGAGTAGGTTATTAACTTCAGCTTCCACAACCCTTACCTTCTTTAGGACTGACTTCCTGAGTTTTTATTTGATCGACTTGATGATTGGTTCTATGTGTAATTGATGGCAAGTAATATCTAGGTCTATTCTCGGGAGATCATAGGGCCGCCAAGTAAAAATGTCTGCATTTTCTCTGAGGAAGTGAGAAAGCTGTTTTACATCATCTGTGGGCAACTTCGATCCGACGATGAAGGTATTTTCTGGTTGTAATGCATCCAGAGGAACATAAATAAGTTCCTCTACTACTCATCCGACAAGAGCTAACCAAGTTTCTTTAACTCTCGTTAGAACTCCCTTTAATTATTACTTGGACTAATCATCCTCCGAGTTGTCCTTGTCTTGGCTATTATTCATAGACTAAGACTACTTTGCCTTAATAGATGAAATAAAATAGCTTTGTATTTTTGCTTGATCTCCTCTAATATTTATCACTCCCTGATCATTCACAAATTTGAGTTCCTGATGAAGTGAATAAGGAATAACCAGCTTATCATGTATCCATCCTCTAGCTAGTATGGTATTATATGGGGACTCCGATTGGATCACGTGGAATTCTAATTTTTTATTACTCGGACTAATCTTGACTGATAACTTGATTTTCCCCAGGGGTCTCTAAATCTCCTTTGAAGCTGATTAATGGGTCGATGTTGGTATCCAGGTCCTTAATGCGATACCTAAGCTTGTAAAGTACTGTCAGATACATGATTTCTGAAGAGCTTCCTTAGTTTACCAACACTCTTCTTACGTCAAAGTTTGTAACTTGTATGGTGAGTACCAAGACATCCTTATAAGGCAAATTCACACTGACCAGATCAATGTCGATGAACACAATGGCACGATCAGTATCCAAGTCTTTCCTTTCCCTTTTGTTTAGGATCGTCTTGGATAAGTCTACATGGAATGCTTATTGGATGTTGGCTGCTATTTTCACCTTCTCCCTGAGCTTCTCACGTATGTTGAGTCGGGTCGATGTAGCCGTGGATAGTAGTAACCAATCCTTCTGAAAAAAGATCCTCCTATGATTTCTGGTTATGTTAATCGTTGTCATTACTTTTGGCATTCTTACGCTGGTGTACTCCTTAAGGTGCCCCGTTTGGACGAGTTCTTTCAGGTGTTTTTTGAATATTTTGTAATTCTCCATGAGGTGTCCATGGTCTTAGTGATAGTTACACCTGAGATTAGAGTCCTTATCACCTGGATCGCTGACCATATTGGGAGGCCCCTTGAAAAAGGGCTTATTCTTGATCTAATGAATAAGCTTATAGATGGGCTCTTTGAAGACTGTCTTTAGTGCCTTATAATTGCTCTCACTGGCTTAAAATTTGGAACGAACTATTGAGGCTTTATTCCTGGAACCCCTATTTGTTGAAGAAGGTTAATTTCCCCATTTGTGGGCATTTTTTTAGCTCGTTCTTTTTCTAATCAAATAGGGCAACTTCACTGGCGTGCTCATCCTCCACCTTGGCATATTTTTCAAGACAGGATATGAGGTATTTCATTGAGGAGGATGAATTCTTCATTAGTAATTGGTAGAGATCATACGATCTCTCCAAACTAAGATTCAAAGAATGAGATCAATAGTTCATCATTGAAATAATCAATTTCTTTATATTGCTCCCAGTACCTCTGGGCATACTTCTTGAGAGATTATCCATTTTTCTTCTTGAGAGATCTCAGCAAATCAGCCTCCTTGATTACTCCGCTGCTTGTGATAAATCCACGAACTACTCGACCAACTCTCTAAAAGTGGAGATTGATCTTGGGGTAATTTCTAAAACCACTTCAAGTCAATCTCCCCTAGAGTCGATGGGAATGACCGACACATTAGGGCATTGTGATGGATCCAAAGATATATGGTCTGCGAGTAATTCCTGATGTGATGGCCAAGATCTACCTTTTTATCGTACGTAGTAACTTTTGGCATGGAGAACTTATTTGGGGTCTGAAAAGACTCTATCAGTTCGATAAAGGGAAAATTTGAACCATACCCCAAAGCCTTTCTAGTCAGGTCTTTGGGAGTCTTGGCAAGGTTTGGATTCATTCTTCCTTCTAACTCCCTCTGGATAAGTCCTCTTAGTTCGTCGCTCTTTACTTTGTTTGGTTATACCTCTAGACGAGTAAGCCTGGTACTTTGAGATGAATTTGTGGGTCGGGGTTGGTGTTGTCTGCGGTTGATAGATTTACTCCCAGGAGAGTGATCACATCATTAGTCTTGATACATAGTACGAGTACTCCCTGAATAGGAAGGACTACCAGATATATTCCTTGGGGAATGAGGTCCCCTATATGATGGTGTTAGGTACAAGAATCTGATGTACGATTCTCTGAGTGCTGGTTAACTTCCTCCTCAAACGGGCGATCTCCTAATCGAGGTCGTCTAGCCTTTTTCATAAATATTGGCCAGACGGAAAATAACTCTTCCCTCTGATTGATCGATTGGCGGTGTACGATATCACCGACTAGGTCCAGATCTCCCAAATGAGCATCCTCTGGACTATGAATGTCTCTAAAGAGATGGCAAACATATAGGAGTGTGATCCCTCTTAACGACATTTGAGACAAAACACGACTCCTTGCCTGAGTAGGGTGAGATTGGTATGCACGTATTATGAAGTCCGGGCTTTTCTTGTTTTAACAGTAATGAGAACTTCGTTTCCCATAGATGGTGCTAAATTGTCGGGTTTATTGACCCACAATAAATGTTGGAATTATAGAATGGCCCTAAGAAGATTATGAATGCAGAATTAATAATAACACACTATGTACCTAGTTCGGCCGTGAGGTCAGCCTACGTCCATGGGGAAAAGAGGGGAGAGAGTTTTTATTAACATTAAAGAATGATAACAATTGGAGTACTAGGGATGTTAGCTAAGACTCCAAGTTGCCACGTGCAATTTTCAATACCCTTAATGTGAGATAGATTGACCTTATTTATATACTTAGGTAACCTATGTTCTTATGCCTTTTCATACTTATCTTGACTAGGTTCAAGAGTTTTATTGACAATGGTCGTTCGGTTAGTTTATCTTATTTCGTATGATCTTTGATATTTGATCTTATCTTTTAAAGTCCAGGCTATCCGTGTCGATCGCCCATTGCGTGTCTCTCATGTGATGTACTACGTGTTTTTCCACATGGCAATAGTTCAGTCTCATCCCCTTAGTTCAGTCTTATCCCCTTCAATATATATATATATATATATATATATATATATATATATATATATATAATAAAGGAGGAGAGGCTTTTTATCTCCCCCAACTAACGATTGAGATTAAATTTGATGGATTTGGTCTTTATCAACTTGTGGCTGAGATTCAAAATATCTAACAATTAAAGATGGTGCCCACTGATAAATCTAACAATTGAGAAGGATTGCGTGAAAAAATAAATAAAACTGTGTAGAGTCCCTTCTGCAGATATTCACAAGGCTCGAGGTAACAGCTCTCCACCCTCTCATGCACACCTCATAGCTAGGCCGGTTGATAGCAACACAGGGTAAAGCCTTTGCTATCTTTTCTTTAACCCAGAGAAAGAGGGTTTGTGCCAAGTTTGAAAGGACAAATATTACCATTTGTCCAAGCACCACAACCCTTCTGTTCTCCCATTTTATCTCTCCTAGGTTTGTTTCAATTTTTCTTTTGGTTTGTTTACAAAGAATGAGAAAACGTACCTACATAAGATTTATGAATAACATTTGTAGAGGTGAGTAGTGTTTTTGCTGAGTTACTATGAATACAAATTTTTCTTTTTTGCTGAGTTTGTGGAGTTTTATAGAGGTGAGTAGTGTTTTGTTCTGTTTTAAGGGATTTTTTCTTTTATATTTCTTAGAATAATGTTAAACTTCGAGGTTGAGAGCTGATGATTATTGATATATTTCCTCTTCAGGTTATCTTATCCCCATCGTGACTGTAAAGCCATCGTAACAGTGGAGGTGAGACAGGTGAGACGATGATGGTAAAATTGGTCTTCACTGACATTTACTAAATTTTTAATTTTTCTTTTACTGATTTTTGATTTTTTTGGGTGTCCTCTACACTGCATCAGCAAAATACCATGGAGGAGAACTCATCTCCGCCACTACCGAGAAGATCTAGGACGAGAAAATACCATGGACGAGATCTGTTACGGGATCTGGTAACTCATCTCCGCCACTATTGAGCAAATACCATAAGGAAGATCTGGTACGAGAGTCGGTGATTAACTTAAATGCAATCAGTAGATTTCACGAATGTGTTACTAACTCCGACTTTTTGGATATTGGTTATTCTGGTTCTCGATTACTTGGTTTAATAAAATAAAATATGGCTTAGGGTTGATAGGATGTTAGTTAATCCTGAATCACAATCTATGTTTTTAGTTGAGAAGGTGGAACATTTTAATAGGGCAGCAACAAACCATTATTGTCTTCCTATGAAAATTCATGTGGGTAGTAATAGAGGGTCTAAAAGGTTTAGATTTTTAACCCGAATGTGGCAAAGTCATTGGGTGAAATATACCAATGTCAATCCTCTTTATGATCAAAAGTCATTGGGTGAAATATAATCCAAAGTCATTGGGTGAAATATACCAATGGTAATCCTCTTTATGATTTGTCCAAAAATCTTAAAAATCCGAAATCTGTGCAGAGAAAGTGCAGTAAGGAAACGTTTTGTGCTATTTAAAAATCAGATGTTCTTTTGAAGCAATTGGAGTTTAAGTGTGTCCATCAAAGTCAAATAGTTAAGTTTATGCCAAAGACAATGCAGAATACCCGAAGCATCTTCAAAGAGGGCGTTTGGACAAAAATCTAATATCAAGGAGGCTATTGAAGGTTATGTTAACTCAAAATATTTCCACTCAATTGTAAAGACTATAAGTGCCTCCCAGTTTATTAATAAGAATAAAGACAGAGGGGGTTTGGACAACATATTATCAAAAAATTAAACACAATGCCATTAATTTCTTTATGGAGCAGTTTACAGGGATTTCTAAAGGGAGTTTGGAGGATAATTGGTGTGATGACATATCATAGTTATTGGATGACATTTCCAATGATTTTTTATCTTCCTTTGCTACTTAGTAATAGGTTCACAGGGCAGTGGATTAGTTGTGCTTAAGCATGTAATAATATTGATATTTGTGTTATTTTTTTAGATTAAGACTTGAGGAAACTGCAGTTCACAATCACTGTATTTTTTCAGATTAAGACTTGAGAAAACTCCGGCTCACAATCACTCTAAAAGTTATTTCTTATTTTGAAAGTGGGTTCGGTTCTTTTTTTATATATATTATTTTAGTTTTGTATTTTCCGATTCATTTTTTTTAAATAGTGATGATTGAACTTTTAAACGTTAATCATACTTGGCCAGTTAATTTAGTATTTGGATTGTTTATGATTGGTGATGAAAGAGAACTTGGAGAATATATGTTTTTCTAGGGTTATTTATAAGTAAAAAAATATAAGATTGTATGATACATGTATGATTCCAAACACTTTCTAAGAGCTATGAACATTATGATATGTGTATGGTTATTTGAGTTAACTTTATGGATTGGGGTGGAATTCAAACAATTTGTCATTTACGGTTAAAAAATCAATAATATTTTAGTTAATCGGTTAATATGATAGTATTACCTGCAAAACTTTGTTTTATATTTATTTATCAGGATAGGCATATTGCAGAGAAAATACATTGTTCTATTCTAAGGGTCCGTTTGGTTGGGGTTATTTGCCATGGAAAATTGCAATATAAGTTGGCAAATGGGGTATTTGCCTACAATTTGGTGTGTTTGGTACAAAAGTTTGCCTTCAAGTTATTTACCAATGTACAACACCTCCTATGCATAATGTCTAGGCAAATTTTTCTTACCTATTTGAGTGGAAAATATTTGCCAACAAATTTGCTAACTTCTTAAACACTTTTAATATTTTAAAAATAATTTAAAAACTATTTTAAATAATTAAAAAATTGTGACAACCCGCTAATTAAAATAAGAGGTGGCCAGCCCAATATCCCAATAAATATAGGAATCATAGATGGTCCATTCTTAGCATCACTGTCATGAACATAATAATATAAGATAACCACCAAATATTTTAGAAAACGGATGTCAAATTTAATTTTGTAAGTTAAAAGAAAAGCGTTGAGACAATCCAATTTGAAAAGAAGGTGGATATAAAAGTCAACGAGTAATGGTATAACAATAATGTAATAAGTAGTAACCGAATAAGCTGTCGGTTAACAGTCAAATACAAGCAGGCTACACCGAGTATTACAATTAAATATCACATTATTAAACGAGTACAAAACATGGGCAACACGCCCGAATAAATAAACTGATCCTTTCTAGAGTACAAGAGATATAAGCGTCTATAACAAGTATCCTACAACATTCGCAAAATTATATAGCTCCAGGACAACTGGAATGGAGAGGTCAATACGAGCGTCCTTGCGGTGGAGCACCTGGACGAACAAAGAATTCATGCAAAACAAAGAGATATAGACGGGTCAGGGCCCGGTTTGATATGATCACCATGTGAATATAATGCATGAAAATTATGAATATCTCATCATCATCATGAACTAAACTTTCTCTCACAATTAATAATAAAATTTCTCACCTCACATTCTAAAAGCACACCCTAGCGCAATATCAATGACAATGCTCAATGTTCATATATGCATGGGAGAAATCATCTACTTTCACTCAATGAGATTTCATTTCATTAATTCACAGCTTAAATGCATGGTTCCTTTTTTTCTTTAGGAAATATATTTAAAGCAATTTATTTCTCAAAATGCTTCACCAATACAGTTTCATACCATTTAACTTTATAGTTCCCTTTCTCTCTCGGAAACATATTGAAAGCAGATTATCACACAAAATGCTTTACCATTTCCACTTTATTAAGAATAGTTATAATCATATATATATAACAATTCTAAGACTGTTCTTCCGAGTTTCCCCACTAGACGCTCCCCTAAATGGCTATCGTTTTCCAGGGCCTATCGCACAAGACAACCTGGGCATCCTATAATGCAATGTCGGGAAGTGGCCATATACCTTCGACAGTGAGTCATAACCACACCCGAAATTAACCGCCTTCGAATAATAATCACACAATAATAACCGGTCCTATGGCCGAGGACTATATTCACCCTGCATTCACTAGCCAGGGGACTTCACCTCATGCGCATAACTTCCCATATGATAGCGATTTAGAGAGGTGTGTATATGCAAATTATCATTTACAAAATTATTTTCCCATTTGAAAATATTCACTATTTACATTCTCAAAACCATTTATACTTAACCACTAAGTACCAATTTTAGAATATGCATTTCTTATTCTCGAAGTCATATTTTATTATGACCTAGGACCCGAAGTGCAATTATCCTCACACTAGTCTCTAAGAGTCCAAAGTAATACCATAATTCATCAAAAGTAATTTCCCTCAATACTAGTCTCCCAAGGATCCTAGACCCTATCACTTAACTCTCCCTTAGTCCGAGGCTAGCTCCCTTGAGGAAACGACACTAACCTTTATTGAATAACCCCCGAATTAAACATAATTACCCCCATACTATCCTAGAGTGTTAATCCTCCAAATATAAACCCCTAATCCTCTTTATTACTTCCCAAGGTAAGGTTCCTAATCCTTAAACGTAAAAGAAAAGGAATAAAAAAATAAAGTTGGAAAAATATCCTAAAACTGCAGAAATTCCGAATCGATTCGCCCTGGCCGAATCGATTCGCTGTTGATAGCGAATCGATTCGCATAGGCTGAATCGATTCGGTCAAGAGGACCCAAAATTATGCATATCTCCGAATTGATTTGGGTCATCCGAATCGATTCGCCCAACCAAGACTTGTAGCCTACCCCTTTAGCGAATCGATTCGCCTGCGCCAGAATGCCCTGTTTCGGCTATGGGTTTAAGAACCCTAAATTTCCAAATTTCAAAAACTCCAAATCTTCAATTTTCTCCAACATCAACAACAAATAATTCTACCAAATCATTTCAACACAACTACTAACTAATATATTCTCCTCCAACCAAATTTAAATAAAAGATTAAAGGATTAAACACCTAAAAATCCCCAAAACCCATAAATGGTTTAAATCTCAAAAACCTAACTGTACATGCAATTTATCACATTAAATCATACACTAGCAAGTTAAAAACTTGCCTCAAGTTTGTAGTCTCCGATTCTCTTCCCGTAGCAATGATTTCCAGCTCCAATCTTCAATTCTCTCTCTTTTCTCCATTTTCTCCCAAGCTCTCTCTTCTCTCTACTATCTCTAAGTGTAAAACATAAGAATGAGAAATAAAAGGAGTTTGGAAGACTTAACCGGGTGCTAAACATTAATTCCCCTCCTTAAATTTTGATACACCATTAAAATGACTCGTAACTATATAATTGAGTCATAACCTGCCAAAAGTGCCCGAAACTCAAAAATACAACTTGGCACTTATTTTGACTATCTCGACTATTTCAAAACTAACCGCACCCTCTAAATTGGCATCCGGAGTATCGTATAATATTTTATGTTCCAACATCATTTTAATTCATTAATAATGATCCTGTTGAAATATATGCCATAATCGTTGTTTAAAGCACAACGACAAAATAAAACACAACATAATGTTATTTACATTCGCATAATAGTAAATATGCAAAACTCGGTAAATATTATCTCTTAAATCACTTAAAATAATATTTACTCTAACTTTATTTATTTAATAAAAATAATCCCATAAAGAAATTTAATATAAAGTGATCACTCAAAAGTAAGGGTTATTACATACTCCCCCCCTTACAAGGGAATTTTGCCCTCAAAATTCAGGCGTACCATATAACAAGATCAAGGGTGTACTTTTCTAAAATATGCCTTTTTTTGTTTTTTTTCCTCTTTAAAATTTTCTAGGCATTTTGGAGTCCCTTACAAGACTCGGGCTAAAGACACCACTTTCAATCTTAGTTTACACTCTTTGTGATCTAAAATAGCGTCCGGTTGTTCCTCATATGAACTATCGAGCCTACCTTTACAGCAACGGAAGGAAATGTCTACATAACGCGTCACAAGTTGCCTTTCCTCCTGAATCACATTATATCCTTCCTCGGGAATACCTGCTCCAAAACTTGATCCCCTACCTCCAATACTACATGACCTCTATTCGAGTTGGCATAGCCCTTCAAAGTATGCGGCCTAATGAACTCAATCATCAAAGAAGTATTCCTGGACCATTCCAAGTCCAAAGAGTTTATTGTATGTCAATTCTACCCAATGAGCAGGCGAACTACTCAGCCAACTACACAAGGCCACATATGTGCCATACGTATAGTGAAACGGTACGAATTATTGTATGAAAATTCGACCCATAAAAGCTACTTCCCCCATCCTTCCTTTAAACCAAACACGCACATTCAAGGTATGCCTTTCGACATTTAGTTATCTCTCTCCATTCATTCATCCACTTCGGGTGGTAGGATGTACCCGACTTCAATTCGATTCCCAGTACTTCTTGGCAACTTTACCACAATTTTGACACGAAAGTCTAGTCTCGGTCCGACACTATTCTGATAGGCACCTCTTACTTTTCCATACCTCCACCATAAAGAGCTGGTCATACTCCTCTGCAAATAGTCCGCCCATAATGGCCGAAAAAGTAGCGATTTGGTCAAATGATCAACAATTACTCAAGTAGGATCATGACCGTTGCGTTGCCGGTAATTCAATGAGAATATCCATGGATATACCCTTCCATATCTACACTGGTACTATAACGCTTAAAACTATCCCGTTGATTGTTGGTGATCTACCTTCACCAATTGACAAGTGGCGAATTGGGGAGAAAACTCAGAAATTCCCTTTCCTCACGCTTCAACACTGACATAAAGGCTCTTGCTACAATGTCCTCATAGTTAGCTCGTTCTACTTGGCTTTCCATGCCTTCTCTAGTCTCCTCCACAGGTTTTCTACTCAGCGCATCCGCTACCCCATTCGCGTTCCCTTGGTGATCATGAATATCTAATTGATAGTCTTTTACGAACTCCAAACACCAACTCTGTCACCCCAACAACATATTGCAATAACTTGTGGTCCGTGAAAAGACTAAATTTCCTACCCCATGAGGTAGTGCCTCTATTTTTTTAAGGCAAATACTACCGCTGTGAACTCTAAGTCAAGCGTGGGATAATACTTCTCACGGGTCTTAAGCTTGTGAGACACATAAACAATGGCCCCATGCTCCAGTATTAATGCACCTCCCCATCCTGGTAAAGACTCATCCATTAATACCGAGAAATCCACTCTCAATCTTAACAACACGAGTGCAGGAGTAGAAGTTAACTTATCCTTTCACTCCTCGAAAGCTAGGTTACCGACGTAACGCTCTTTCTAAAGATGGGCCTCATATTCTTTTCGGCCTGGTTTCCCGAATTACTCGAGATCCCATACTTCTTATTCTTAGTGACCCAATCCTTCTTAAAGTTAACCCACCAATCTACTCGTTTTTAACTCCCTACAGCCTTCCTAGAACATCGTCACATGCCCCATGGGCCTTACTTCCTAATAATCCTAATATCGATGTGTTTCCTATTCACGTCGAATAAGTACTATACTAACTATATCCCTAGTGCCCAAAGCCATTCTCAATTTTCGACATTCGCTCGGTTTCATGCGTGGGACGTCTCGCAAAGCGAAATCCAAGAAAGAACCCTCCCGTTACACTAATACCTTGCATCGTCGGCCATCAAGATATAACGGCCTAAGGCATATGATCGGGACCGCTAAAAATTCTAACTCGTAACCCTACTTATACGTTTCTACTGCTATGTCTTACCATTTCGGCGAAATGAAAATCTAAGTAATCAGGGCGCCTATTTTCTACAAAGAGTTACGAATCTTTTATCCAAATATATATATATATATATATATATACATATTCTTAAATGGCCTTCTCATCAAGGTATAACTATAAGTCTCGATCCAACTTCATCATCTTTGTCTCACTCACATCTATCAGAGGAAAGAATGATTTCTAGTGCTTCCGGACCTCACATTAACTTTTCATTAGCCCTTAATCAATCACATGATTATCGGCTAAAACCCCTCAAAACCAACATCCTAACATAAAGTAACATCTCTCCACTCCCAACGTCGTTAAGGTTCATGTGTGGAGCGTCTCGCAAGCGAAATCCAAACAAGGAACCCCTCCGATACACTACTACTTAACTTTGTTGGTCGTGGAGGTAAAGCAACATCAAACATGAAAAATAAAAATATAAAATGAAAATTTCTGACATACCTTAAACCGTCTCTATAAAGTCTCAGTCTCGTGTCCAGGTGAGATATTATAGAACAACTGGTTCCATTCTGGAACTACAAATACGATAGCCTCGTAATCATTTGCTCGCTCTCGCTCCGACCAAACCAAAAATATTTCCACTCGTATAACACATACAATATGAGTAACACAAACCACATATATTATTAAAATATCAACACTCGCTTTAGCGAATGAAGGAAAATAAAGCCTCCCTACCACGGAAATTATAAAGATACACCCTCTATAATAACATCAATACTACCACAAACTTAAATTACACACCCGAATCTAGGGTTAATACAGGGCTACTCCATCTCACCACACTGAATATATCACCCTCAACCAAGGTAAAATTTACAACAACCTTCTTGCCAATCACCCTGGCCACTTCCAATAGTTCCCAATTACAACACTCTAGTCTTATCTGAACCAAAACTACTTCCATCAATGTGTAATACCCAGTATTTCTGCATAGTTAAGAAGGAAAATACGTTTTATTTAAATTGCGTGAGTAGAGTAATTTAATGTGAAAATACGTTTTATTTAAATTACATGAGTAGAGTAATTTAATGTGATACGTTTATGAGTAGAGGAAGATAATGTGATATTTTTTAAATTAAATTATGTGAGTAGAGTAATTTAATGTGATGTAATAATAATAATGATTATGAAGTAATTAATTAATCATTATGGCTATTAGACATAAATTGAAAGTTAGACACTGATTAATATGACGATTAAAAATTTACTAAATGTGAATAGTAAACATTGAGAGTTGATATGTACGGCCTAGCGATTTATATGGACGTACCTGAGTTTATCTCGACCGAGTGTCGCACGTAGAAAAAATTGAAGGTGAGATGAGATATATATTTTAAGAGACTCAAAAGATAATTTAGAGTCCACAGATGATTCCGAAAGGATCGAATTAGTCAAAATAGTGTACCCGGGGGTACTAGTCACGTGCCGGGTCATTTTTGGGCTAAACCGGGACCATACGAGGGCATTTTGGTCTCTTTACATTTAAGGGTGAGGAGACCTACGAATTTTGGAACCCTAAGTCAGATTATAAGAGTTAGAGGCTAGGGTTAGAGCGGAGGGAAATACACCATAGCCATTAGAGAGAAGAGAGAAACAATTTTCTAAGGCAAAAGAAGGAAGTAGGGAGAATTCAAAGGAAATTTCACTACCAACTTGTTGGGAAGAAGGATTGAAGGATAAGAATCATCAATCATCAACAACAACCACGAAATCAGACCCTACAAAACATAAGGCAAGTGGTTATTTGCAAAATAAATTGAGTTATAATACCCATATATAAGTTTTAGGAAGAACATGATTTTTATGATATTTTTGGGAGAAAACACTTGAATATGATCCATGATTGATAGGGATTTCATGTAGAACATTTTTTTTGATCTCCAAATAATATGATATCATAGAAGACTTGATGATTAAATCGAACTAAAAATCTGGACTTATGATGAAAAGATGGAAAGATTGTATTTTTAGGGTTCTTGAATAATAATAAAATTTTTAGTTAATCTGGACTAAATTTGTAATGATTTTGTTATTTTAGATCGTTTGTAATCATCCCGGAATATGTAGGAATGATAAGAAATTGTTAATTGTAAGTATGGTGAATTATCATAGGAGATGGAGAAATAAAAATGGTGTAACCCGCATGAAGAAGACGATCTGGGTCTGTCACTGCTCGATCGATCGATCGAACCTTGAATGTCGATCGATCGAGCAGTCGATCGATCAACCATATCCCATCGATTGATCCACCTTGGCTGTACTTTAGAGAATTTTGTGGATAAATTTCTTTTCAATTACCGTCACTGAATGGGAACCTTAGTGATGACATTTTACCTATGAAGGGACTTAATAGATACCAGTAGATGTACCGTGAGATTTCTTCATAAATGATTGAGTGTGAAATTTGGAGAAATGGACCGACGGGAAGGTAATCGATTGAGTCGTGTGTAGGGAATGTGAGAATTTAGTTACGAAAAGAGTGAGAGTCAATTTTGAAAAAATACCAGTAGGTTAGAGATAGCTTAACTACTGAATCAAGGGAGGGGTAAATTGGACCCTTAGAGTTGTGTGAATACTCGAATAAATGCGATAGTGAAATAAATCGTAAATTAATGAGTACGGTGGATATAAGTAAAATATATTACGTACGGGAATTATTTGATAGGTCGGGTGTGTACCTACTAAATTATATGTATTTTTGGGTTAAGAGAACTATACCTAAATTAATTATGTTAGGGTCGATGAGATATTCCGAACTAACATAAAGTTACTATATGTTTGGGGTCGATGTAAAATGCCGAACCAAACCTTAAAACTGGTGTCGTGATGAAAGAGTCCCAAACCAGAATATGTGTGTATATATATAAATAGTTGGGGTAGGTGGATCATTCCTAACCAACTCTCACTTGGGGTCGATGAATCATTCCGAACCAAGAGTCCTTTATGTGTGTCAAAAGGATATGTTAGTGATAACTAATATTTAATACATGTTGCGTGATAAAATATATTCCATATGTATAATCTACTGACTTAGGATAGTAGATAATGAGATGGATTGAAAATATCTTAGTGATAATTAAGTAGCGTGATGTAATTATTATAAGATAAGGATAACAAGAAGTAAGTAAGTTATCTACGTTTATAGCGTATGAAATATGGATTATTAAAATACTGCGAGTATGTTATGGGGACTTAGCGAGGGGGTACATGCAGTGGAGTATTCTGATCTAGTTAACTGGGGTAGTATAACTAGGTGAAATAAGTACCCTCGTTAGACATGAACTATAGAAGAGAGGCGAGGAAGCTCAAGGGAGTGTGCGAAATCTTAATATGTGTAATCAATAACTCAATTGTGATAACTGCCTTCAAAATATTTTTAAATGTTTTTGAGTACTAACTCTTACTATGTAAAATTTTTTAAAAACCTTTTAGCTGCCCAGCCACAGGGACACCCAACATGATTTCATTCCAGGGATTTGGGAGCTACAGCACGTGTGGATGTTGCAGGGATTGTTTAGAAGTTTCTCTTTTTCAGATCTAGTGCAGGATCTCAGTTTTAGTACTCTCAGTTGGGACATGTTGTCCAATCTTTACTTTTACAGTTATTCTGATTTTGGATTTTGAGTTGGTTTTTTCTTGGCCGTGGTTTTCGGCAAGACTTTATTTGTATTCAGTTATTTATGCGAATTATTTTAGTATTGCTGGAATTGTATCATTTCGTATGGGTTGTTTATTCTGTTTAAGGAAGATAAAATTTGGCACTAGCTTAATTTCACTTAGGTGGTTAGTAATTTAAAAAGTTTTCGGCAGTGATGCTAAGAATGAACCATTTAAGAAACATGTTTAAATTAAATTAAATTAAGGCTTGATCACCCAAGGTTTAATTAGGTGGGGTGTCACAGATGGTATCAGAGCATCAGGTTCTAGTATCCATAGGATTTGTACGGCTTACTGTGTTTCAGCGTAACGTTTGGTTGTATTAGAGCCCTACTATTAGGACTGTTGATTCACTTTTCGCTTTTGAGTTATCATACATCTGCTCTTAAAATTTTGTATAAACTGTGTACTTATAAATTTGATCTTATTTCAGATGCCACAGAGGAGGTAGCGAGCAGAGAGGGCTGAAGCCAGAGATGAGGTGAGGGAGGCTCATCAGGAGCCACAGGTGCCGCTGCACCACCCCCACTTGAGTTAATTTCCACTACTCAGGTTGCAGTGATAGTGGCACAGGCAGTCGAGACAGCGATGAGGGCCATGGCAGCCCATTTTCCTCAGCTCCAAGTACCACCTCCCGTGGCACCGGTAGTTCAGGCCCCAACAGGGCCATTTACTTGGTAGCGAGTCAGAGAGACATTTTAGAAAGGGCATCCACCCGAGTTCCAGGGTAGTACCGATGTAGTGGAGGCGTGCAACTGGAAGAAAAATATCCAGCACCACTTGCGCATGATAGAGTGCACCGAGGTACAAAAACAAATTCTTGCCACTCTTCGTCTGTCGGGAACGGCCTTACAGTGGTGGGAGTCAGTTACCACCACCGAGGAAGGGGACACAATGGCAATTTTCTGAGTTTTGGGTGTGGTTTGACCGCAATTATTTTCCTCCAGCAGTAGAGTCGGAGATGAGGAAGAAATTCAGCGAGGTGGTTCACGGTGATCGCTCAGTTGCTGATTATGAGGAGGAGTTTACCCATTTGGCTAACTTTGTGCCAAATGAGGTTAGCAATGAGGAGCGAAAGAAGTCAAAATTTATGGATGGCTTGACCTGGAGAATCATACAACATTTGATCGGAAATCCGGCATTGGTAACTTACACAGATGTCATCAATGTCGCTCTACTACACTGTCAGGATCACCGCTTTCATGCGAAGGGAAACAAGAGAGGTGAGCCTAGCCAACCGAGAAAAGTGGATGGAAGTAGTGGCAGCAGCACACGACAACAGCAAACAGTGGGCCAGCTAGGGCAGGATTCCCGATAGGGGAACTTTGCCAAGAAGTTTAAGCATGGAAGGCATCGATTTGACAGACAGGGCCAACAGGGTCCCCAGCAGCCAGTTCCTCAAGGCCGATAGGTCCAAGGGAACCAAGGTGGAGGATATCAAGGCCAAGGTCGACAAGGCCAATGTCAGGGCCAACAGGGCCAAGGTCAGAGGCAGTTTCAGGGTCAGTGTTTCACTTGTGGCCAGTAGGGTCACAAGAGTAGGAATTGTTCATAGCAAGACAGGGCACAACCACAGGGTTCCCAACAGGGGAAGCAGGCTCCGTTAGCCCCAGCAACAGCACAGGCCCCATAGCCAGGCCAGATGCACTACGGACGTGTGTTTAACGTCTGTGACATTCCATTTCAGCCAGCACCTCCAACACCGCCGGCAGTCGCGGGTATGTTTCCTATTCATGGACTTGAGGGTATCATTCTGTTTGATACGGGGGATACGCATTCGTTTATTGCCACTAGATTTGCACGGGCAACCGGCCTCTTAGCGACGGCTGACACTCATCTTATGTGCGTGGAGTCACCGATGGGTAGTGGGTCCCTTATACATTCGATTTGTAAGGGTGTGGACATTATGGTCGGGAGATTGAGTCTAGCGGTGGACCATCTAGTACTGGATATGGAGGGTTATGACGTCATCCTAGGCATGGATTGGTTGGCGCGTTATAGGGAAATGGTAGATTTCTACGAGAGGACTATCGTGTTTTCGATCCCAGGACAGGAGATGTTCCTTGTGAGGATGTCTCTCCCCGAGGGAGGATCGCGCACTTATTTATATTATATTGAGGAGGAGACCTCACATGGGGTTGTCGTTTCTCTGGACTCAATCCCAGTTGTGAGGGATTTAGAGGATGTCTTTCAGGAGATACCAGGGTTACCACCCAGCAGGGAGATAGAGTTCGTTATTGACCTAGCACCAGGGACGAGATCGATTTCCAGAGCACCGTATCGCATGGCTCCTTCGGAGATGCGAGAGCTGAGAGAACAGATTCAGCAGCTCTTAGGACATGGTTTCATTCGACGGAGTACATCACCATGGGGTGCGCCGATGTTATTTGTAAAGAAAAGCGAAGATTCACTTCATCTGTGCGTAGATTACAGGGAGATGGACAAAGTGACAATACGTAATAAGTATCCATTACCGAGGATTGACGACTTGTTTGATTAATTGAGAGGGGCTGCGTACTTCTCAAAGATCGATTTGAGGTCGGGTTACCACCAATTGCGCATTCGTGAAGAGGATGTACCTAAGATCGCTTTCCTATCGCGGTATGGGTCATACAAGTTCAGGGTAATGCCGTTTAGGTTCAATAATGCGCCTACAGTATTCATGGATCTCAAGAATAGGGTATTCAGGGAGTTTTTTGACCAGTTTGTGATTGTATTCATAGACGACATTCTAATCTACTCTCGCACAGAGGAGGAACACACCGAACATTTACGAATGGTTCTACAGACATTACGGGACCATCAGTTGTATGCTAAATTTGAGAAGTGTGGATTTTGGCTTCGGGAGGTTCAGTTCCTAGGCCACGTTGTATCCGAGAGAGGCATTATTATTGACCCGGGTAAGGTATCGACAGTGAGTGAGTGGGGACAGCCCACGACACCGACCGAAATTCGTAGCTTTTTGGGGTTGGCCGGTTATTATCGTCGCTTCATCAAGGGGTTCTTAAAAATTGCCGGTCCTTTGACGAACCTGACTCGGAAGGGAGTGCCCTTCGTATGGAGTGACTGTTGTCAGTTAGCATTTGATGAGCTAAAGGACAAGTTGACATCAGCACCCATTTTTGCCTTGCCTAGGAGCGGAATGGAGTACCGAGTCTATACTGACGCATCCTTACAGGGGCTTGGGGGTGTGTTACAGCAGGAAGAGAAAGCTATAGCTTATGCATCCCGAAAGCTTAAGCCACATGAGAAGAATTACCCTACCCATGACCTCGAGTTAGCATCGATCATTTTTGCATTGAGGATATGGAGACACTATCTTCTGGGTGAGCAGTCCACTCTATTCATGGATCATAAGTCACTTCAGTATCTTTTCACACAGAAGGATCTAAACATGAGGCAAAGGAGGTGGCTTGAATTCGTGAAGGACTACCAGTTTGATTACAATATCATCCTGGTAAGGCTAACGTGGTGGCGGATGCGCTAAGCAGAAGGCCTACCGGAGAACTGGCAGAAATCTGAAAGGCGAAGTGGAGTGAACTTCGACACGAGGATGAGATAGCTAGAGCATACATTGCAGTTTTATCTATCACTCCCGAGAGTGTTATGCGGGTAGTGAGGGCACAAGCCGAGGACCTGTTTTGTTAGGATAAAGTACGACAGTTACTGGCCGAGGGGGCGGAGTCCTACTCTATCAGCTGAGAGGGCGGGCTACGATTTAATGGCAGACTGATAGTACCCGAGGAGGATGATTTGAGGCATGCCGTAATGACAGAGTCGCACGGGTTAAAGTTTTTGGTACATCCAGGTGGGGACATAATATACCAGGACGTGCGACGAATATATTGGTGGTCAGGTATGAAACGAGACATTTCAGAGTTTGTCTCAAGGTGTGTTACATGTCAGCTTGTAAAAGTTGACCATCAGAAACCTTCGAGGATGCTACAACCATTGAAGATTCCCGTGTGGAAGTGGGAGAGTATCTCGATAGATTTTATTACTGGGTTACCAACATCCCAGAAGGGTCACGATTCCATATGGGTGATAGTGGATCAGCTGACTAAGGTAGCTCATTTCTTGTCGGTTCGTACGAACTATGATACGATGCGGTATGCGCAGCTATTCATTTCAGAGATCGTTAAGCTGCACGGAGTTCCTATTAATATTGTGTCTGACAGAGACAAAATATTTGTGTCACATTTCTGGCAGAGTTTTCAGGAGGCCATGGGCACCGACTTGCGGTTGAGTAAGACGTATCACCCGCAGACAGACGGTCAGACTGAAAGGCTAAACTAGATGGGAGTAATAACTTCCTTTAGTAGAATTTACAAATAACAACTCTTACCAATTCACTATCGGTATGGCCCCATTCGAGGCACTTTATGGTAGGCCTTGTCGTTCGCCCGCCTGTTGGTTAGAAGTGGGGGATAACAAGCTATTGGGACCAGAGATGATACAGGAGAATTCTTCCAAAATAGAGTTAATTCGAGGACGTATTCGAATAGCTCAGGATAGGCAGAAGAGTTCTGCTGACGCCGGTAGGAGACACGTGGAACTAGATGTGGGCAACCAGGTGTTAATTCGGGTATCTCCTATGAAGGGGATTATGAGGTTCGGTAAGAAGGGGAAGTTAGCACCGAGATATGTGGGACCATTTTCTATCATTGAGAGTGTGGGACCGGTAGCTTACAGATTGGGACTGAAGCCCTTATACTTTTGACTCACTTGAGTCTATATTGTATAAGTGCTCATTTAGTTTGGAAATTGTGACAAAATTATGTCCCCCCTAGAATCCAAATAACCTCAGAAGTTGGTTTGCTACTTCATCTCTCTATCTTGTAGTGATCAAGAAAAAATTGCCAACACTCACACACAGTAGAATTTATTTTTTGCATATCATACTGCATAATAATGTGTGTACATATGTTGAGTGTGTTTAAATCCCTAAGTTGGAATTTTAATAATTTTTTTGGGATTTTTTAAACATTTTTTAAATAAGGTTTTCTTAATTAAAACTTGATTTAAAAGTTTTTGTGGTCAATTTGTAAATAAAATTTGTTGGGTTTATTGGCCTAATGTTACCTTGGGTAGAATCCGGAAGCGGAGTAAACTTTAGGGTGTGGTTTTAATTAGTTTAAGTTTCATATCCTGTTATTGACCAACACCTGTCTTCATCTGATCGGCTGAGATTGTGTTTCTTTACTGAGTTAAAAACGAGTATGTTTTTAGCCCTAGGATCATTAGCTATCGACGATCTGCATGTTGTCTTGGTGAATCCCAGTACAATTTTTTAAACCAATCAGGAATCGTTTAAGCACCGCGTTATTAGAACCCTTCGATCTAAGTCAATTTGACTTGACTTAATCATGGCCCTTGGTTTTGATCCAGTCTCTCAAACCTTCTCTTCACCCTATAAAAGGAACCCTATTCTCAGACTTCGAAGACTTTTGCCATTTTCATTTTTCTGAGAAATAGAGAGTAGAGAGAAGAGAGAAAACAAAGAGAAGAGAGAGAGTTAGAAACCCTAACCCTGTTCGTCAAAGCCTCTTCCATCCAAACTCAAACACTTCTTCAAAACACCTTCATATCCAAAACACTACTCTGAGTGTTCTTGAGTGTTTGAGAGTTTGAGGTGAGTTTGTAATTGTTGCTGTAACCTCTTGTTCGTTAGATCTTGTTTTCAACTTAAACGTTTACTCAGATCTATTTTCTGATTTCATAGAAATTTCAGATCTGAGTTATTCATGTTACATTACACTTAGTTTCATTCTTTATTTCTCATCTTGAGAAATATATTGTTGATTATTTTCTATAAATCGTTTGCTTACTTTGAAATCAACAATAAATTCTTTCCGTTTCTAGTTATTGTAAAACTAAACCTTTGACCTAGTTTGGAATCTCACTTGGAGGTTTTCAATCTCGAAAAACTTTTCTAAATTCTAAGATTGATTAAGACCTTGTCTGTGTTCCTAGCAAGGTATCCGTGGATTCTGGGAATGATTTAAAGGTCAAATAAGGTGCAAAGTTTTGTAAGAAGAAAGAAACAGAAAAGATAACAGCATATAGTGTTACTGTAATTTGTTAGGACTGTTTGTACTTAATTAGTGTGTGTGTGTGTGCATGCATGTTTTAGAAAGCACCTCCACAAACACTTTCACCCTACAATACGAAAAGTGTTGGTAATAAGATCTTGTGAACAAAGAGTCGACGTAAAGTGCTGGAACAAATCAGAAGTTAACAAACTGGGAGAACTACATCTATAATCAGAACTGCAAAGAAGTTTTAAGGACACCAGAGGGTACATTCCTAAACTTATATAGGTCTGAGTTGTTTGCATGTTAGTTATATAGTTTGTAACTCATATATTTGTTTTAGTGGATTTTTCATTTTACTCCGTAGAGGGAGTCGTGGATGTTTCCTCAATTGGCGAGGTTTTACCACGTAAAAAACATCGTGAACATAATCTTTCTACATCTCCTCATCTCACTCTTGGTTGTGCTGAGTTTAAGTTTTTTAAACTACTTTATAAACCTGTTATTCAAAACTTGAATAGATCTCATACATACTGATTTATTAAACACATCTTGTGTTCAAATAGTTTGGTTTTTACGAAAAGAGTTTCTTAAAAAAACAGATCGGAGTTACTTAAATAGTTTATTTTTAATAAATGGCTTTAGTAACATTTTTCAATTGGTATCAGAGCTTTGTAAACTGCTTTCAAAAGAGATCTGTGTTTCTAAAATTGTTTTCTAAAAATCAAATATGGACGAGAAAAATGAAAGATTTGGTAACTTGACCATACCTCCAATCTTTGATGGAACCAATTTTGTTTAGTGGAAAGTAAGGATGTTTGCTTTCATTCAAGGAACTCTGGGAGATGATGTCTGGGACATTGCTGAAAATGGTTACACTTTTCCTACTAAACCAGCCAACGAAGGAAGTAATGAGAGGGTTAAGAAAGCATTAAGCGAGTTCACTTAAGAATATAAACAAGTTTCTCGAAATAATAATAAAGGAAAGAATGCCATATTTATGTCCATAAATGAACATGAGTTCAAAAGAATATCATCCTGTACCACTTCTAAGGAAGCTTGGGACACCTTGGTTACTGCTCATGAAGGAGACACTAGAGTTAAGGCTGCTAAAACCCAAATGCTTATTCAGCAGTATAACTCCTTAATTATGTTTGAGACTGAGCCATTTGATGACTTCTATATGAACCTGACTGATATTGTGACCAAACTTCATGCTAATGGGGTGACTTATGATAGACATGAAATTGTATCTAAAATTCTAAGATCATTACCACAAAAAATTGATAACAAAAGATATGCTATTGAGGAAATATGTGATCAAAATCTCACTCCTGAATTACTCAGTAGTAAACTAAGAACTGTGGAAATGGAACTAGAATTTAAGAAACAATTGACACAAACCCATAGGAAACAGACTAGTTCCAATCTGAGCTTCTCTTCTAAGTTAACTAAGCCTGAACTTATATTCCCCACTTATAATTCTGATGAGGAATGCAATATAGAGAGTTTGGACAATCAGATTGCCTTAATTACAAAACAGTTTAAGAAAATTATTAAGTTTAGAAACAAAGTGGCAAATAAACAAGGCAATTCAAATTATTCAACTTCCTCTAATCACAGGCCTCATGAGAAAAACCATGACAAAAATCACAAGGACTCTCACATTAGACCTAATAGAGACCTTAATAAGACTGCATGCTATAGATGTGGTAAACTGGGGCACATTTCACAAGACTGTAGAGTTAACTTGAACACTCAAAACAAACATACTAGAGCTAACATTTGCAAAACATGGGATGATTCAAGTGACTCTGAAAAGGAGGAACCTGAGTCACATGATGTTTTTGACCCTTGCATGTCTTTCTTTGCCAAGATCATATATAATGATGGTGTGCCTATGCCTGTGTATGAAAATGTTTCTAGTAACTCTACTTCTGCTATTGAGAATCATGTTTATACTGGTTTAGATGCTTTGATTACTGAGAATGTTGCATGTTCTACTTCGGGGTGTGTGAGTCAAAGGGATAGCGATAATGAAGATGTCAATGGGTGTGTGGGTTTAACAAATGAATCTTTAGGGGTCACTCCACACACCACACTTAGTGACTCAGACAATGAAGACCTCCCTGACATTCACACACTTTATGCTAAAACTCTCAAGAAAAGCACTAGACTAGAAAAGATTACGGAAGATCTCACTAAGAAGTTAGAAGATCTAAGCCTAATGGTTAGACTAAATGCTGAAGAGTATACTACCCAATGTTTGACTCATAAAAGCGAAATCAAAATGTTTGATGAAAAACTCAGAAATTTAAAAGAAACAAATGAAACTCTGGAAAAAAAATACAAAGGGACATTGTTAGAATTGGAGCAAACTAAAGAAAAGACAACAACTGTTTTCAAAAAAATTACAAAATTTGAAAATAATTCAAAATGTTTTGATGAATTTGTTGCTGAATCAAAAACCAATTCTGATGATCGAACTGGAATAGGGTTTTGCCCCAATTTGAAAACACAAACAATATCTTTTGAAACTATCAAGTTTGTGTCAGGAGGCAAAAGACCTATTGAAACATGCCCAGACTTTCATTCTCTAAAAACTGAGTTTGATTCAAAAAATCAAAATTTTAGCATTGGGGAATCAAGTTGCTCTAAACATGAAAGTTCACCTAAGGCTAAATACGTCTGCCCTTCTATTAGGAAGAGTGAGTCTTCATACAAGACTGTTATATCTAGGAATAGAGTTCAGCCTCAAAACTCTTCAAAACCTTTGTTTAGAGACTTTCCTAAGGAGGCCCCAATTCTGAGCAATCTTTATTGCTCCTACTGCGACATATATGGTCACTCTTTTGATAGTTTCTATGCTAGGAGACTAGTTAAACCTGCCTATAATCCTCATATCTATCAGAACTTTAACTATTCTAGGAGGAGCCGCAACAATTATATACTTCCTAGTCAGCCAGATAGAAACTCTAATTATAGAAAGAGAAGACCAAACCTAAAAGAACATTTCCTAGAAGGAATCCTAAGCACTTTCCTAAACCAAATGCTCAAGTATTTCACAAAATTCAAAATCATGCGCAAAACGTTTTTCAGCAAAAATCCAAAGCTCGCAAATTTTATCAATTGAGAGCTAATAAGCGCAAGATGATAACTAAGGAAATTTGGGTTAAAAAAGATGATCTATTACCTCAGATGAAGTGTAATGTTGTTGTTACTGCTTTAAAAGCTGAACACATATCATCTGGTTGGTATTTAGACTCTGGATGTTCTAAGCATATGACTGGTGATGAAACTAAACTTTTAAACAAAACCAGCTTTGCTGGTGGTAAAGTCATTTTTGGTGATGGAGTTTCATCTCAAATCATAGGCAAAGGAACTCTCCAAGAAGATGGGCTTCCTATTCTTCAAGATGTTCTTCTAGTCAAAGGTCTTAAGGCAAATCTACTTAGCATATCGCAATTTTGTGACTCAGATCATACTGTTACCTTTTCAAAGAAAAATTGCAAAATTTTAAATGAAAAAGGTGAATGCATAATTACTGGATTCAGAACTCCTGACAATTGCTACACTGTCATGAACAATTCTGAAATCTATAATGTTTTCAGAATGGATGACAATGAGATATGGCATAACAAAATGGGTCATATAAATTACGATAACCTTAGTAGACTGACTTCTCAAGAAATAGTTAGAGGAGTTCCTAAAATCAAACTCATACCCAATCTTATTTGTGGTTCCTGTCAGGAAGGTAAAATTGTTAAGGCACCTCATAAGAAAGTTAAAGACATTCTTACCTCTAATCCCTTAGAACTCATCTATATGGATCTAATGGGTCCCTCCCAAACTGTTAGTCTCTATGAACACTGTTACATCCTAGTTATGGTTGATGACTTCACTAGATTTACCTGGGTAGCCTTCTTAAAAAAAAAGTCTGAAACATTTCAAACCTTCCTAAAAATTCTTCTTAGGATTGAAAATGAGAAGGATACTAAAGTGAATAGAATTCGTAGTGATAGAGGTGGTGAATTCAAAGACACTGGTATTATAGAATACTGTGACTATAATGGTTATAAACACGAGTTCATTGCTCCTAAGACCCCTCAACAGAATGATATTGCGGAGAGAAAGAATCGTACCCTTCAAGAGATGGCACGTGTTATGTTACATGCCAAGAATTTACCTAAATATTTTTGGGTAGAGTCCATTCGTACTGCTTGTCACATTATAAATAGGGTCTATCTTAGAAAGAATTCCAAACAAACCCCTTACGAACTTTGGTACAATAAAAAGCCTAATCTCAAATATCTTAGAACCTTTGGCAGTACTTGTTATGTATGCAAAGATAGGGAACACTTATCCAAATTTGAGAGCCGGGGAGATAAATCCATATTTCTAGGATATTCGCCTAACAGTAGAGCTTATCGAGTGTATAATCTTTGAACTAAATCCTTAATGGAATCCATAAATGTAATTGTTAGTGACACTTCTGTAGAAAGCAAGACTGGTGAATTTACTATTGAGGAAGAGTCTACAAATATTTTAGAAAATGACTCCTCTGCAATGGATAATTCATTACCTATTGAGACACCTGAGGTACCTAACTGGGTTTCTAACGATCATCCCATAAATAACGTAGTTGGTAGCCCTAGTGAGCCAGTGCGTACAAGATCCCAACTCAGAAACTATGCACATTATGCATGTTTTGTTTCCCTTGTGGAACCAAAGAATGTAAATGAGGCATTGAATGACTCTCACTAGATTTCTGCTATGCAGGAAGAACTTTTATAATTTGTCATTCATGATGTTTGGTATCTTGTTCCACGTCCTGATCACAAAAAGGTTGTTGGTACACGTTGAATTTTCAAAAATAAGACTGATGAAAATGGGATAGTAATTAGAAATAAAGCTAGATTAGTTGCTCAAGGATACTCTCAAATAGAAGGAATAGATTTTAACGAGACCTTTGCTCCTGTTACTCGTTTAGAATCTGTTCGTATGCTTTTTGCTATAGCTTGCCACATGCACTTTACACTGTACCAAATGGATGTCAAATCTGCGTTCCTTAATGGAATACTGGCTGAAGAAACCTATGTAGAAAAACCTAAAGGGTTCATTGACCCTAAACATCCAAATCATGTATTTCGTCTGAAAAAAGCTTTGTATGGCCTTAAACAAGCTCCTAGAGCTTGGTATGAGCGTCTTTCTAGTTTTCTTTTAGATAAAGGTTTCAAAAGAGGCGGAAATGACCAAACTCTTTTTGTCAAACATTTTGACAAACACATCACTATTGATCAAGTTTATGTTGACGATATTATATTTGGATCAACTTCTCCCTCAGAAGTCAAATCCTTCTCTGAAACTATGCATAAGGAATTTCAAATGTCCCTTATGGGGGAGCTACAATTCTTTTTAGGCCTTCAAGTCAAACAAAATTCAGAAGGATTATTTGTATCGCAATCCAAGTACGCTTTAGAGATAGTAAAGAAATTTGGCCTCGAGAGTGCTAAAGATGCTAAAATGCCCATGAGTACTACGCTAAAACTTTTTAAATATGAAAATGGAAAATCTGTAGATCCTACTCTGTATCGTAGTATGATAGGCACCTTACCATATCTTACTGCCTCGCGCCCTGATATTATGTATGCTGTGTGTATGTGCTCGATATCAAAGTAACCCTAAAGAGAGCCACTTGAATGCTGTTAAACGTATCATTAAATATGTAAAAGGCACTCTAAATCTAGGACTTTGGTACACTAATGACACACCAAGCACTATAATTGGGTACACTGATTCTGACTGGGCTGGGTGTACTGATGATAGTAAAAGCACATCAGGAGCATGTTATTATATAGGTAATAACTTGGTAGGATGGAGTAGTAAAAAACAAAATTGCACATCACTCTCAACAGCTGAATCTGAATACATAGCCGCTGGCAGCTGTTGTGCTCAATTAATGTGGCTTAAACAAATGCTAAGTGATTATGGTATTCAAGAAAACCTATTGCATCTCTATTGTGATAATCAAAGTGCGATTAATATTTCTAAAAACCCTGTTCAACACTCGCGAACAAAGCATATTAAAATAAGACATCATTTTATACGCGAATTGGTTGAATCTAAGGAATTAGAAATCAATTATCTTCCTACTGATCTACAACTCGCAGATATGTTTACCAAACCTCTAGATTATAATAGATTCATTTCATTATGAAAATCTATTGGTATGGTTTATGTTGACTAATAACTTTGCTGTTTATCCAAGTTTTTCCCTTTGTCCATTTGAGACAAAATGGGGAAGAAATTTGAGTCTATTCAATTCTTACATATGCTAAACAGCTTGATCTTAGTGATTTATTGCAGGTTCTTATTGTACAGTTGCTCTCAACAGTTGTAATAGGGTATTCAAATGTACTTAGTTGAGTTATGTATTTTTTGATTTCTAGGTATTGGGTAGATAGAATTTTGATAGGAATAAGTTTTTCTTATTTTCTTGTTGCCCTACGAGTCCTAGATGACTCAAAGGAGATTTTGTCTCATATTTCCAAAGGGGGAGATTGAAGCCCTTATACTTTTGACTCACTTGAGTCTATATTGTATAAGTGCTCATCTAGTTTGGAAATTGTGACAAAATTATGTCCTCCCTAGAATCCAAAGAACCTCAGAAGTTGGATTGCTACTTCATCTCTCTATCTTGTAGTGATCAAGAACAAATTGCCAACACTCACACACAGTAGAATTTATTTTTTGCATATCATACTGCATAATAATGTGTGTACATATGTTGAGTGTGTTTAAATCCCTAAGTTGGAATTTTAATAATTTTTTTGGGATTTTTTAAACATTTTTTAAATAAGGTTTTCTTAATTAAAACTTGATTTAAAAGTTTTTGTGGTCAATTTGTAAATATAATTTGTTGGATTTATTGGCCTAATGTTACCTTGGGTAGAATCTGAAAGCGGAGTAAACTGTAGGGTGTGGTTTTAATTAGTTTAATACGCGCGTTTCATACCCTGTTATTGACCAACACCTGTCTTCATCTGATTGGCTGAGATTGTGTTTCTTTACTGAGTTAAAAACGCGTATGTTTTTAGCCCTTGGATCATTAGCTATCGACGATCTGCATGTTGTCTTGGTGAATCCCAGTATAATTTTTTAAACCAATCAGGAATCGTTTAAGCACCGCGTTATTAGAACCCTTCGATCTAAGTCAATTTGACTTGACTTAATCCTGGCCCTTGGTTTTGATCCAGTCTCTCGAACCTTCTCTTCACCCTATAAAAGGAACCCTATTCTCAGACTTCGAAGACTTTTGCCATTTTCATTTTTCTGAGAAATAGAGAGAAGAGAGAGAAGAGAGAAAACAGAGAGAAGAGAGAGAGAGTTAGAAACCCTAACCCTGTTCGTCAAAGCCTCTTCCATCCAAACTCAAACACTTCTTCAAAACACCTTCATATCCAAAACACTACTCTGAGTGTTCTTGAGTGTTTGAGAGTTTGAGTTGAGTTTGTAATTGTTGTTGTAACCTCTTGTCCGTTAGATCTTGTTTTCAACTTAAACGTTTACTCAGATATACTTTCTGATTTCATAGAAATTTCAAATCTGAGTTATTCATGTTACATTACACTTAGTTTCATTCTTTATTTCTCATCTTGAGAAATATATTGTTGATTATTTTCTATAAATCGTTTGCTTACTTTGAAATCAATAATAAATGCTTTCTGTTTCTAGTTCTTGTAAAACTAAACCTTTGACCTAGTTTGGAATCTCACTTGGAGGTTTTCAATCTCGAAAAACTTTTCTAAATTCTGAGATTGATTAAGACCTTGTCTGTGTTCCTAGAAAGGTATCCGTGGATTCTGGGAATGATTTAAAGGTCAAATAAGGTGCAAAGTTTTGTAAGAAGAAAGAAAAAGAAAAGATCACAGCATATAGTGTTACTGTAATTTGTTAGGACTGTTTGTACTTAATTAGTGTGTGTGTGTGCATGCATGTGTTAGAAAGCACCTCCACAAACACTTTCACCCTACAACACGAAAAGTGTTGGTAATAAGATCTTGTGAACAAAGAGTCGACGTAAAGTGCTGGAACAAATCAGAAGTTAACAAACTGGGAGAACTACATCTACAATCAGAACTGCAGAGAAGTTTTAAGGACACCAGAGGGTACATTCCTAAACTTATATAGGTCTGAGTTGTTTGCATGTTAGTTATATAGTTTGTAACTCATATATTTGTTTTAGTGGATTTTTCATTTTACTCCGTAGAGGGAGTCGTGGATGTTTCCTCAATTGGCGAGGTTTTACCACGTAAAAAACATTGTGAACATAATCTTTCTACATCTTCTCATCTCACTCTTGGTTCTGCTGAGTTTAAGTTTTTTAAACTACTTTATAAACCTATTATTCAAAACTTGAATAGATCTCGTACATACTGATTTATTAAACACACCTTGTGTTCAAATAGTTTGGTTTTTACGAAAAGAGTTTCTTAAAAAAATAAATCGGAGTTACTTAAATAGTTTATTTTTAATAAACGACTTTAGTAACATTTTTCAGGGACTCCCCGAGTATCTTCAGCGAATACGTGATGTATTCCATGTGGCGTCGCTGAAGAAATACAAGAGGAGTGAGAGAGCCTTCTGGCACATTCCACTGGAGGAGATCGACTTGCATCCAGATGTTTCGTATGAGGAAAGGCCAGTGGCTATTTCGGATTATAGTGAGCGCAAACTACGATTCAAGGTGGTACCATTTGTGAAAGTATAGTGGGGACATGACAATATGGATGAGTCTACTTGGGAGCGGGAGGAGGATATGCGAGAACAATATACAGAATTATTCACCGTGGGTATTTTCTAAATTTCGAGGATGAAAATCCTTTGTAAGGGGGAAAGTATGTAATACCCCGTATTTCTGCATAGTTAAGAAGGAAAATACGTTTTATTTAAATTACGTGAGTAGAGTAATTTAATGTGAAAATACGTTTTATTTAAATTACGTGAGTAGAGTAATTTAATGTGATACGGTTATGAGTAGAGTAATTTAATGTGATACGTTTTAAATTATATTACGTGAGTCGAGTAATTTAATGTGATGTAATAATAATGATTATGAAGTAATTAATTAATCATTATGGCTATTAGACATAAATTGAAAGTTAGACACTGATTAATATGATGATTACAAATTGACTACACGTGAATAGTAAATATTAAAAGTTGATATGTACGGCCTAGCGATTTATATGGACGTACCTGAGTTTATCTCAATCGAGTGTCGCGCGTAGAAAAAATTGAAGGTGAGATGAGAAACATATTTTAAGAGACTCAAAATATAATTTAGAGTCCACAGATGATTCCGAAAGGGTCAAATTAGTCAAAATAGTGTACCCCGGGGGTACTAGTTGAGTGCCGGGTCATTTTTGGGCTAAACCGAGACCATACGAGGGCATTTTGGTCTCTTTACATTTAAGGGTGAGGAGACCTACGAATTTTGGAACCCTAAGTCAGATTATAAGAGTTAGAGGCTATGGTTAGAGAGGAGGGAAATACACCATAGCCATTAGAGAGAAGAGAGAAATAATTTCCTGAGGCAAAAGAAGGAAGTAGGGAGAATTCAAAGGAGATTTCACTACCAACTTGTTGGGAAGAAGGATTGAAGGATAAGAATCATCAATCATCAACAACAACCCTGAAATCAGACCCTACAAAACATAAGGCAAGTGGTTATTTGCAAAATAAATTGAGTTATAATACCCATATATAAGTTTTAGGAAGAACATGATTTTTATGATATTTTTGGGAGCAAACACTTGAATATGATCCATGATTGATAGGGATTTCATGTAGAACATTTTTTTGATCTCCAAATCATCTGATATCATAGAAGACTTGATGATTAAATCGAACTAAAAATCTGGACTTATGATGAAAAGATGAAAAGATTGTATTTTTAGGGTTCTTGAATAATAAGAAGATTTTTAGTTAATCTGGATGAAATTTGTAATGATTTTGTTGTTTTAGATCGTTAATAATCATCCCAGAATATGTAGGAATGATTAGAAATTGTTAGTTGCAAGTATGGTGAATTATCATGGGACATGGAGAAACAAAAATGGTGTAACCCGCATGAAGAAGACGATCTGGGTTTGTTACTGCTCGATCGATCGATCGACCCTTGAATGTCGATCGATCGACCATATCCCATCGATCGATCGACCCTGGCTGTACTTTAGAGAATTTTGTGGATAAATTTCTTTTCAATTATCGTCACTTAATGGGAACCTTAGTGATGACATTTTACCTATGAAGGGACTTAATAGATACCAGTAGGAGTACCGTGAGATTTCTTCATAAATGATTGAGTGTGAAATTTGGAGAAATGGACCGACGGGAAGGTAACCGATTGAGTCGTGTGTCGGGAATGTGAGAATTCAGTTACAGAAAGAGTGAGAGTCAATTCCGGAAAAATACCATTAGGTTAGAGATATCTTAACTACTGAATCAAGGAGGGGGTAACTAGGACCCTTAGAGTTGCATGAATACTCAAATAAATGCAATAGTGAAATAAATCATAAATTAATGAGTACAGTGGATTTAAGTAAAATATATTACGTACGGGCATGATTTGATAGGAAGGGTGTGTACCTACTAAATTATATGAATTTTTGGGTTAAGAGAACTATACCTAAATTAATTATATTAGGGTAGATGAGATGTTCCGAACTAAAATAAAGTTACTATATGTTTGGGGTCGATGTAAAATGCCGAACCAAACCTTAAAACTGATGTCGCGATGAAAGAGTCCCGAACCAGAATATGTGTGTATATATATAAATAGTTGGGGTCGATGGATCATTCCGAACCAACTTTCACTTGGGGTCTATGAATCATTCCGAACCAAGAGTTCTTTATGTGTGTCAAAAGGATATGTTAGTGATAAATAATATTTAATACATGCTGCGTGATAAAATGTATTCCATATGTATAATCTACTGACTTAGGATAGTAGATAATGAGATGGATTGAAAATATCTTAGTGATAATTAAGTAGCGTGATGTAATTATTATAAGATAAGGATAACAAGAAGTAAGTAAGTTATCTACGTTTGTAGCATATGAAATATGGATTATTAAAATACTGCGAGTATGTTATGGGGACTTAGCGAGGGGGTACATGCAGTGGGGTATTCTGATCTAGTTAACTGGGGTAGTATAACTAGGTGAAATAAGTACCCTCGTTAGACATTCACTATATAAGAGAGGTGAGGAAGCTCAAGGAAGTGTGCGAAATCTTAATATGTGTAATCAATAACTCAATTGTGATAACTGCTTACAAAATATTTTTAAATATTTTTGAGTACTAACTCTTTCTATGTAAAATTTTTTAAAAAACTTTTAGGTGCCCAGCCACAGGGACACCCAACATGATTTCATTCCAGGGATTTGGGAGCTACAACACGTGTTGATGTTGCAGGGATTGTTTAGACGTTTCTCTTTTTCAGATCTAGTGCAGGATCTCAGTTTTAGTACTCTCAGTTGGGACATGTTGTCCAATCTTTACTTTTACAGTTATTCTGATTTTGGATTTTGAGTTGGTTTTTTCTTGGCCGTGGTTTTCGGCAAGACTTTATTTGTATTCAGTTATTTATGCGAATTGTTTTAGTATTGCTGGAATTGTATCATTTCGTATGGGATGTTTATTCTGCTTAAGGAAGATAAAATTTGGCACTAGCTTAATTTCACTTAGGTGGTTAGTAATTTAAAAAGTTTTCGGCAGTGATGCTAAGAATGAACCATTTAAGAAACCTATTTAAATTAAATTAAGGCTTGATCACCCAAGGTTTAATTAGGCGGGGTGTCACACAATGCCCTGACTAGGAATCCTATTCTTTCCCTTTAACTCTGATCGACAGGATCAAAACGTGTGGCTCTACATTCCACGTCATAACTGTTTCTTCATCTCTAGCCACCTTGACCATGCTAAGGTTTTCAACATTTCAAAATCTATAGCCTCTACCCTGATAATTACACATGTAGTTCCCTTAGCTTCCCCAGTAAAAGAGAACATGCTACCGGCCTCCCCCTGTCTTATATCAATGAGTTTTCCCCGGACGGATGTCCACCAATAGGGTTTCATGAACAAGACTTCTCCATACGTGTTAGCAACACTTACTCGTGAGCCTATCATTCCACTGAAGGGATCTTTCTTCCTTGTACCTACCTTATTTCGGTGTAAAATTTCCTTAACCCTATAACTCTTTGTTCATTGTCGGCCTCTGACCGATCCTTAAGTGCATACTTGAGAGTCTACCTTCTCATCATTTCTGATATCCGAGAAACTCCCTGTTGAAAACATCTACCAGGTTTCTCTACGAGCAACACTTCCGGCTCCACCAAATATAGTGACTATCGCTCCCACCATTTCGACATTACTCCAACGGGGTGAAAAATCTTCCTCAATTTTTCACATCTGGGCATTTCTATACCCCTCTCTAAGCCAAAGCGTCTGAGTCTTATTTTCACCAAATGAAGCTACACTGCCTGCACATGTCTTAACTTAAACGTGTAGCCCTTAGCAAGGACTTTTCAACTTCAATTTAACTTCGCTAGGAATTACAAGCTTAGTACCACTCTCTACTTGTAGCGGTACTTGGAAAACTATATATACTGTACTTAGTAGTCGCGGTAACAATCTAATAAAGTGCTAAGAAGGGAGTAACCTCCTATGCGAACCTCATCCCTGACTACAACTTACATTTCTTAGTAATCCCTTCTCAAGGAGCCCTCATAACGGCCTTCCCTAATTCCCTTCAACATTCAACCTACGAATTTCAAACGAACGCGCAAAAGATTTTATAAATTCTTACATTACCACAGGAGAACAAAATCTCACAAGAGGAATAAACAATCCTAATCCTAAGGCTCTATATCAAATCAAAAGCAACGCTGAAAGCATAGTACATCCGCACAGATTCCTAAGGACACTAGAACCCGATGTTGTGATACCATCTGTGATAACTCGCTAATTAAAATAAGAGGTGGCCAGCCCAATATCCCAATAAATACAAGAATCATAGATGGTCCATTTTTAGCATCACTGTCGTGAACATAATAATATAAGATAACCACCAAATATTTTAGAAAACAGATGTCAAATTTAATTTTGTAAGTATAAAGAAAAGCGTTTAGACAATCCAATTTGAAAAGAAGGTGGATATAAAATTCAACGAGTAATGGTATAACAATAATGTAATAAGTAGTAACCGAATAAGCTGTCGGTTAACAATCAAATACAAGCAGGTTACACCGAGTATTACAATTAAATATCACATTATTAAATGAGTACAAAACATGGGCGACACGCTCGAATAAATAAACTGATCCTATCTAGAGTACAAGAGATATAAACGTCTATAACGAGTATCCTACAACATTCGCAAAATGCTATATCTCCAGGACAACTGGAATGGAGAGGTCAACACGGGCGTCCTTGCGGTGGAGCACCTGGACGAACAAAGAATTCATGTAAAACAAAGAGATATAGACGGGTCAGGGCCGGGTTTGATATGATCACCATGTGAATATAATACATGACAGTTATGAATATATAATCATCATCATGAACTAAACTTCCTCTCACAATTAATCATAAAATTTCTCACCTCGCATTCTAAAAGCACATCCTAGCGCAATATCAATGACAATGCTCAATGTTCATATATGCATGGGAGAAATCATCTACTTTCACTCAATGAGATTTCATTTCATTAATTCAGAACTTAAATGCATGGTTCCTTTTTTTCTTTAGGAAATATATTTAAAGCAATTTATTTCTCAAAATGCTTCACCAATACAGTTTCATACCATTTAACTTTATAGTTCCCTTTCTCTCTCGAAAACATATTGAAAGCAGTTATCACACAAAACGCTTTACCATTTCCACTTTATTAAGAATAGTTATAATCACATATATATAACGATTCTAAGACCGTCCTTCCGAGTTTCCCCACTGGACGCTCTCCTAAATGGCTATCATCTTCCAGGGCCTATCGTACAAGACAAACTGGGCATCCTATAATGCAACGTCGGGAAGCGGCCATATACCTTCGACAGTGAGTCATAACCACACCCGAAATTACCCACCTTCGAATAATAATCACACAATAATAACCGGTCCTATGGCCGAGGAGTATATTCACCCTGCATTCACTAGCCAGGGGATTTCACCTCATGCGCGTAACTTCCCATATGATAACGATTTAGAGAGGTGTGTATATGGAAATTATCATTTACAAAATTATTTTCCCATTTGAAAATATTCACTTTTTACATTCTCAAAACCATTTATACTTAACCATTAAGTATCAATTTTAGAATATGCATGTCTTATTCTCGAAGTCATATTTTATTAATAACCTAGGACCCGAAGTGCAATTATCCTCACACTAGTCTCTAGGGGTGTGCACGAACCTGAATGGACCGAAAAAACCGAACCGAACCAAACCGAACTGACTTTTACGAGTTTTTTTAAATTCGGTTTTAATTCGGTCTTAAAATACGACTAACCGCATTATTCGGTTCGATCTCGGTTTTGACTCTTAAAAAATGGTTTTAGATCGGACCGAACCGCATTTTTTAAATATATATATGTATATATATATTTTTTTATACATATATATATATATTTAGTTTACTGAAATTTTTTCACCCCAATATACCCACACACACAAACATGTCGCACGAACACAACACAACCCTAACATATACGTTTCTCATCTCTCTCTCTACACAGCAGCCTTCTCATCTCTCTCTACACACACACGGCACTGCCCTCAATCACCATGCCCAGCACCGCCCACCGCAGCCAGCCAAGCCCTAAACCACCGATGCCCCCTCAGCCACGCCCTAAACCAACAGGCGTGTAACTCATCCGGTCCACCCTCAGCCACCTCCCACCGCAGCCAGCCACGGCCTCAGCCATGCTCTCAATCACCACAACAGCCACCCACACCCTAAACTGTCTGGTATTTCACTCATTTTTATAGATCTAACCTTTATTTGTGTGTTTGTTAACCTTTATGAGAAATATTTTTTATGTTCAGTGTAAACTGTGTATATGGATTTCTATGGAGGAAAGCTTATTCTAGTTTTCTTCTATATTTAATATAGTTTTCTATGGATTCTAGTTTTGTTCAGTGTACATGCCTATTGGAAGGACCTTAATATAGAACATGACTCAAACTTCTAAGATGCAACTTCTACGAGATTATAGATCTATCAAATTAGGAACAATATGAGGAAACAGATTGGGTGTTTGTGCTTGATGTTTTATTAAAAAAATAAAATAAATAAATTCAGATTTACATTTTTCTTCTTCTAAAATTAAATTAAATTATTTGCTTAAGTAATAATTATTTGTTTATTTTGATAGTAGGTTGAATTTCGATCTCACATATATTTTTTTATGGAGGAACCACCCTTAAAATCCCAGGTATGGTATCTTTTTAGGGAGATATCTTTTTTTAGGGAGATATCTTTTTTTAATTATATTATTGTTTTTGATTCTTTTTCGACCTCACATATATGTTTTGATTGTAGGTTGATGATTCAAAGTCCGTCAATGCTACCGTGCATAGACCAATTGACCTTGATACTGAGCCGCCTACGTCACCACAGAAAAAGAAAAAAAAACGGCTCTACGGTATGGGATCATTTTACTAAGATCAATGATAAAAAAAATCCTAGGGCATCATGTAACTATTGTGGTATCACGTATGCTTGTCATGCTAGGAAAAATGGGACTAAAAATTTACTAAGCCATACTCCCTCTTGTCGAGCGTATCAAAAAACGTGTTTGAATGCTTTACATGACAATAACAATGGATAACAAAAACTATCTTTTATTCCAAAGAAAGATGATGGGGGAAATGGTCCAAGTTTAAATCTTTTACCCATGTCGTTTAATGCCGAAGCTTGTAGGCGAGGACTTGCGAAAATGTTGATGATTGATGAGCTTCCATTTAAGTTTGTTGAGAATGAAGGTTTTAGGACATTCATGGCACTCGCGCAACAGAGGTTAATTATACCGAGTCGTACCAAGATTGCGCGGGATTGCATCAATCTTTATAAAAAATTGAAAAAAGAGTTAAAAGTTGGATTGAAAGGGCAAAGGGTTTGTCTTACAATCGATACATGGACATCGATTCAAAAAATAAATTATATGTGTCTTACGGCCCACTTTATTGACAAGGATTGGAAGCTTCACAAAAAAATACTTAACTTTTGTCAAGTTAAAAGTCACAAGGGTGAGGAACTTGGGATGGTTGTTAAGGATTGTTTAATTAATTGGGGAATTGAAGGTATTTTCACAATCACGGTTGATAATGCTAGATCTAATAACAGTACGGTTCATCATTTGAAAAGAAAAACAAAAAATTACAAAGGCACCGTATTAGAGCATGAGCATTTGCATATGAGGTGTTGTGCACATATCTTAAATCTAATTGTAGGTGATGGTTTAAGGGAATTTGATGATTCAATTGCAAAAGTGAGGGGGGTCGTGAAATATGTTAAGTCTTCTCCATCTAGGTTGGATAATTTCAAGGAATATGTTGAAAATGTAAAAATAGAATCAAAAAGTCTATTATGCCTAGATGTACCAACTAGATGGGACTCGATTTACATGATGTTGGAGTTCGCTTTGAAATTTGAGAAAGTCTTTGAGAGGATGGATGAGGATGATGAACAATACAAAAAATATATTGGTGAGGAAGATGAAAATGATGATGATATCGGAGGGAGAGGGGTGGGGGCACGAAAATTGGGTTCGCCTAATAGTGAAGATTTGGATAAGGTGAGAAGTTTTGTGAAATTTCTTTCAATATTTTATCATGCAACTTTGAAATTTTTCGAAGCTTTATATGTCACCTCAAATGCCTTTTTTCAAGAGCTTATAATGATTCAAAGAAAGTTGATATCTTTGAGAAACAATGGAGAATATTTTTTGTCTACTATGGCGGCTAGCATGCAATCAAAATTTGACAAGTATTGGAATGTCGAAAAAATAAACTTTCTCTTATTCGTTGCGGTGGTTCTTGATCCTAGATATAAGTTGAAGTATGCTGAATACTTTTTTGGATAGTTGCATGACTTTATTTTGGAAATAGACTTGACTAGGAAGGTAAGAGAGACTTTAGTTCGACTTTTTGATTGGTACCATGGAAATAATTCTTCTAATGCAAATTCGAGCAATATAACTCTAACTTTTGTCGTGATTAATGATGATGATGATGATATGGATGTGGGTGCATTTTTGTTATCTCAATATAAAAAACATTTGGAAGCGGAAGATAACTTTGGTGCTAAGTCGGAAGTTGAAAAATATTTGTTGAAAACATGTGAGATGGATAGTACATATTTTGATATTCTTAGTTGGTGGAAAAATAATCAAAGTAGATATCCAATCCTCTCTCTTGTTTCTCGTGATATATTAGCTATTCCCATGTCTACCGTTGCTTCGAAATCCGCATTTAGCACGGGAGGTCGTATACTTGACCCTTTTCGTAGCTCATTATCAATAAATACGGTGGAAGCACTTGTTTGTGGCCAAAATTGGCTACTCCCCTCAACAAAGCCAATAAATATTCTAGATTCGTTAGAGGACATTCAACAACTAGAGAAACTTGATTCGGGTAACAAATTGTTATTTTGTGATATTTCATCTTATTTAATTGTTTAAATTCTATTATTGATAAACTTGTTTTTAATAATTTGTAGAGTTGTTGGGAACTACAAGTGGAGAAGTTTAACGCGCGGCGTGACGACATGGATGCCTTGGATATTTGAAGAATTTGTTGAATTTGTAATACTTTAGTTAAACATGATACTTTGTTATGGATTGTATTAATAATGTGGTGGACATATTTTGTTACGGAGAAGTTTAATGCGTGGCGTGGCGGCATGGATGCATGTGGGTATTAGTTATTTTTTGTATCTGGATATTAACTGTTTTTCTTAAAATAGTGCTGTTTTTTTTAAATAGTGTGCTGTTTTTTTAAAAGGAAAGTGCTATTTTTTTAAAAGAAAATAGCCGTTTTAATGCAGTTTTTAATAAAAAAATGTTTTGTTTTTTAATGGAGTTTTACATGTGTTGTTTTTAATAAAAAATGCAGTTTTACAAAAAAAAGTGTTGTTTTTAATAATAAAAAATGTGCTGTTTTTTTTTGTATGGACCGAATAGGACCGAGACCGAACACGGACCATTTGAAAATCGAATGGGATCGAGACATATAATTTCGGTCCGGTCTCGGTCCGTAATTTTTTAGGATTGATTAATGCGGTCCGGTTCCAAAAATACCCCAAAATCGGATCGGACCGAACCGTGAACACCCATAGTTTCGGCTATGGGTTTAAGAACCCTAAATTTACAAAACTCCAAATCTTCAATTTTCTCCAACATCAACAACAAATAATTCTACCAAATCATTTCTACACAACTACTAACTAATATATTCTCCTCCAACCAAATTTAATTCAAAGATTAAAGGATTAAACATCCAAAAATCCCCAAAACCCATAAATGGTTTAAATCTCAAAAACCTAACTATACATGCAATTTATCACATTAAATCATACACTAGCAAGTTAGAAACTTGCCTCAAGTTTGTAGTCTCGGATTCTCTTCCCGTAGCAACGATTTCCAGCTCCAATCTTCAATTCTCTCTCTTTTCTCCATTTTCTCCCAAGCTCTCTCTTCTCTCTACTATCTCTAAGTGTAAAACATAAGAATGAGAAATAAAAGGGGTTTGGAAGACTTAATTGGGCACTAAACATTAATTCCCCTCCTTAAATGTTGATACACCATTAAAATGACTCGTAACTACAAAATTGAGTCATAACCTGTCAAAAGTGCTCGAAACTCAAAAATACAACTTGACACTTATTTTGACTACCTTGACTATTTCAAAACTAACCACACCCTCTAAATTGGCATCCGGAGTATCGTATAATATTTTATGTTCCAACATCATTTTAATTCATAAATAATGATCCTGTTGAAATATATGCCATAACCGTCGTTTAAAGCACAACGACGAAATAAAACACAACATAATGCTATTTACATTCGCATAATAGTAAATATGTAAAACTTGGTAAATATTATCTCTTAAATCACTTAAAATAATATTTACTCTAACTTTCTTTATTTAAAAAAAATAATCCCATCAGGCAATTTAATATAAAGTGATCACTCAAAAGTAAGGGTTATTACAAAAATTCGTTAGGAATATTTAAAATCTATTTTGTAATGTTTTAAAAACTGTTTTTAATATAATAAAAAATTGTTAAGAAAAATGTTTTACAATTTTTTCTTAAAACCGTAATATAAAAATATTGTAAAAACTGTTTTGAACATTTTTAAAAACTGTTTTGAATATATTATAAAAATTGTTTTAAAGTTTTAAAAAACAATTTTAAAAACTGTATTAAATAGTTAAAAAAACTGTTTTATAATGTTTTAAAAATTGTTAAGAATTTTTTTTATAATTTTTTTAAAAACCGTAATATAAAAATATTGTAAAAACTGTTTTTAACATTTAAAAAACTGTTTTGAATATAATATTAAAACATTTTTATTGTTTTAAAAAACAATTTAAAAACTGCTTTAAATAATTAAAAAAACTGTTATGAATATTTAAAAACTATTTTGTAATGTTTTAAGAACTGTTTTTAATGCTATAAAAATTGTTAAGAAATTTTTTTACAATTTTTTTAAAAAATCATAATATAAAAGTATTGTAAAAGCTGTTTTTAACATTTTCAAAAACTGTTTTGAATATAATATAAAAACAGTTTTAAAGTTTTAAAAAACAATTTTAAATAGTTAAAAATACTGTTGTGAATAGTTAAAAATTGTTTTGTAATATTTTAAAAAGCTATTTTTACTATTATAAAAAATTGTTATGAAAATGTTTTACATTTTTTTTTAAAATTGTAATATAAAAATATTGTAAAAACTGTTTTTAACTTTTTTTAATATAATATAAAAACTGTTTTTGAATAATCTAATTGGATTGACTTTAGTTTCGCCTAATGGTTTTTTGATAGCATCATGTGAAAAATACTAGGTAAAATTTGCCTAGGTAAATTTTGGCATGCCCACTCTTTTGCCTATTATCAACCAAACGTATCCTAATTGATTTTTCCCGTGTGTTTTAAGTGAATACTATTTTTTGTCTTAAATTCGAAAAAGAGTAAGGTACAAAAAAAAATATGTATTTAAAATTGTTTTTGGTATAAAAAATAGGGAGATTGATTTAGATTTTGAATGGGTGAGATATATTTCATATCTTAATGACCGAGATCTTCTGATATGATTTGTATTGGAAGATTGTCCATTGTTCTTTTATCCATATTATCACGATATGGATGTGATTGTGACATACTCTACAAGGTTAAGACCTTTCGAAGTCTTCAAAAACAAAGACAACTGGCAATAGCTGGTTACAATAGGGACGAGTGGTGGTCTAGAGGTAGTCTGAGATAAGTAACTGATTTCGCTTGCCCATTTAGAAAAGGACAATGCACGAATTGAAAAGACATGCATACTTACATCGAAAAAGTAATTGATTTTTACTAAATGATACTTTGAAGTAACTTGCATGAATTTGATTTCTTTTTGACGTGTGTACGATATTTTTTGAAAATTTTTGAGCTAGTAGCAAATGGTTTGAATTTTTACTCTAAGCATTAGTTGTAAGCAAAAGACATTTTAAAGATATTAGTTGCGATGTTATAATGGGTTATTTTGGTTGCTATATTATCGCCCATAAAGTTATAAATAGTTTTATTTTGTTAGTAAATTTAGTTTTTAAACTATTCAATTGCTACAAAATCAGTTATTTTGTATGACACAACAAGAAATGTTATTTTAATTTCTAAATTGAAAATGACTCGATGAAAATACGACGTAAAAAAATCGTTATTTTTGCGTAACATAAGCACGATTGAAATTACATTATTGTGTCATTTTATGTAAATTTGGATCAGTTTGTTGTCTTGCATGTTGTGTATATAACAATTAAAACAAATAAATCTAGAGAAATATTATCTACAGAAGGATGTCAAACCTACAGAAGGATGGCCTCGATTTCCCAAGGGCAAGGTTCTGCAACCTCATTATCTTGTCAGCAGTCAAGTAGATGCTGCGGCATCCTCATCCACCATTGCCCTAGCGCTGGATGGCAACCTGCCACAGCTGAATGGAAAAAGCGACTGAGAGTCGCTGAGGTGGACTTGAATTCAGAATATTTGCCCTCGTTCAAATTACCGCGACTTCAATCTATTCATTATTTCTACATGGAAAACGAGTAGATAACAAAAGGCAGCCGCGACTTCTACGAAAAATTGAAGAAATTAAGCCGCTGCCCCAAAACCATACTTCATTGGCACCGCGGCTTGGGGGATCACAACCCTACAGTGAAAAGTACAAGGGCAAAACAAAAAAGGCCACATTCTAAAGAATTAATTATCCGCGGAAAGGAACTTGTTCCAATGTCAGACACAGTACGAATGCTCGTGGTATAGTCAGTCAGAATAAAAAGGGGCCATAAAGTGACAAGGATACCGCAGATGATTAATAAGAGCACAGGATTGCATCAAATTATACTATGCTGCCACGGACCTAGCTACAAGTCCTACAAGTTCATTCAATACAGAAAGCAAGTTGCAAATATGAGGCAGTAACGTGCAACCATTTATTATAGCAGGCAATGTAAAACATGCAATATAGAAAAGCAAGGAATATTAAGCAATCAATCAGTGATAAAAATATGGCCGCAGCCTTTGTATTAATAGCCATAGATTACAGAATGGAGGCCGCAACCACAACAAAAGTTTAAGATTACAAAAAGGAGGGACGCAGCCCTATATTGATGCAATAGAAATTAAGAATTTAGGAGGCTGCGTCATCATCATCATCAACCTCTTCTTCGCCCGTGGCAGTATCTGTCTCTCCGTCCTCAGCCGCTGCCTCTGCCTCTGCCCTAAGCCTTTCTCTCTTTTCTGCCGCGGCCTTAAGCTCAGCAATGCTCTCTTGATGCTCGGCATCACTTAACTTCCAGGCAAGGACCTCCTCCTTGGCCTCAGGGAACCTCCTGATAAACCTTTTCCGCAGCTCCTGGTAGCCGCGGAGGTATGCCCTGTTGTTAATGAGGAAGAAATCCTTGGAGCCTTTGAATGACTCCACGGCATGATCTATGGCTAGCTGGAGGGCGTCGCCATGATCAACTTCCAACTTTTGTATTACCGCGGCGTGAGCTTCATCCTTCTGAGCAGACTTCGCTTCTAACTCTTGATATTTCTGCTGGAGGAGGGCGAGCTTGGTATTTGCAATCTCTGCAACACGGGCGGCTTCGGCTGTCTGGGCCTGTGAGGAATTCAGAGATTCTGCGGCTTGATTAAAATTCTCCTCCGCTTCCTCTCTGGCCTTGTTGGTCTTCTCCAAGTCCATATGGGCTGCCTGGAGGGCCGCGTCAGTGGAATCTTTACCTGCCTCAAAAGAAGAGGTCCATGCAGACTGCAAGTCCGCGGCATGAGCACTCTTCTCGGCCTCTTTCAGCCTGTACAAAGCCTCATACTTCCTCTTCTGGACCACAATCACATCAGCGACCTGTATGAAATAAAAGGCGTTAGCAAAAGTACAGAAAAATATGAGATGCAAAGTTAAATGACTAGTACGTACCCTCAGAAGGCTGTGGAGGCCACAGTCCTCCAGATCTTCATGATCTTCTCCAACCAGCCTGTCAAGGTCCGCGGCATCCAAGGCTCGCTTCATTCTCCGCGCAGCCTTCGCAGTAGTTTCCCAGGAAGAATTGGGGTCAGGCTGCCTTAATTGAGGCCTTGGTCTACCGTCTGGCCCGGACTCTTCGCGGAATTGGGGAGGTGGCAAGTTCGCGTTAACCGCCACTACAGTTGGCGGTGGAGGAGAGGACGATCGAAGGGGGACTTCAGCTGACATCAGGCCAGCCGCGACCAAATTTTCCCCTATGTCGTCATCAAAGTGTTCATGCTGCGCAGGGTTTTCATCATTAACCACCTGATCCGCGGCAGGATCAGTGGCCTTATCTCCAGAGGGGGCCGCGGCAGATCCCTTGGCTTTGGACCTCTTCCTCTTTCTGCTTCGCGCAGTATTATTCAGGACGACCGCGTCCTCATCCATCTCTGCCAGCTGCGCAGCCAGCATCTCCCTATCAACTTCCTCACCTAAAAAAGAGAAGCAACTGTAAACACAAGTATTTGAACAAAAATTGCAGAAACATTTTATACTCCGCGGAATATTAGTGTTACCTTCCGCGGCCATTTGCTGGGGAATTGACTTATTGGGGAAGAAACCTGCTTTGAATATGCTCGCTGATGTAACTAGTGTGCTGAACTTCTTGTGTTCAGCAGGTACCGCCGATGCCTCAGCAACCCTCTTTTCTTGCCTTTTGTTTAAAGTCAAGTTATCAAGGACTAAAGAAGAATAAATACAAAGGTTAGCAGATATTTAACAAAATATGCAGAAGGGACGCGGACATTTAAAAATTACCTAGTTTGGAGGGAGTTCCCCATTGCCGCAGAATTTGAAACGACTTTTCCCTCTCATTCTCTTCAGGGTGGAACTCCCACCCTTCTCCATAAATGTAGAAGTACTTTCCTTTCCAATTTTTTACACTGGTAGGCCTCCCAGTGTAAAGGGTTTCATTCCTGTCGCGGAGTTAAAAGTAGTAGTATCCTGCAAACTTTACGGAGTTCTCTTTTGGGCGGTAGAAATGAAAGAACTCCGTGGGAGTAATGTCCTTTTTGAACAAGTTCTCCCAAAGTACGATCGCGGAAAGAACATCTCTCCAACCGTTGGGATCTAACTGGGCTGGGGCCAGTTTCATTGTCTGGAAAAGACGACGGATAGGAACTGGGACAGGTAGCCGCAGCCTGTAAATGAACGCGTGCAGGGGGAAGCAAATTCCGTCATCAGATAGAACCATGCACGGTCTTTGGTTCGCGACAAGGGCTGAACACGTCAAATCTTCTGGAAATTCGAAGGCCTCAGCCACCTGCTCAACCTAATTTTGGGTCATTAATACCAAGCGCGGCCAAGGGTCTCTCAGCCCTCCCTGATGTACCTCCAGGCTTATTTCTAGCAGCCGCGGCAATATCTCCTTCACCCATGGGATGGGTACTTGAGTTGGCTTCCTCTTCCATCAGCGGAGATTGGAAGGCCTTCCCAGATGCGGAGTCCGCGGAGTCTGAGTCGAGTCTGATGCAGTTCGGGAAATCTTTTAATTTGCAAGGGCCTAGTGACCTTAGAGGATGTACGGAAGTACTTGGTCGCCGCTTGGGCACAAACAGGCCGTGACACTTTCATTAGTACTTGGACGCCGCCTGAGTACAAACAGGCCGCGACACTTTATTTAGTACTTGGTCGCCGCCTGGGCACAAACAGGCCGCGGCACTTTCATTAGTACTTGGTCGCCGCCTGGGCTTAAACATGCCGCGACACTTTCTTTAGTACTTGGTCGCCGCGTGGGCATAAACAGGTCGCGACACTTTCTTTAGTACTTGGTCGCCGCCTGGGCACAAACAGGCCGCGACACTTTCTTAAGTACTTGGTCGCCACCTGGGCACAAATAGGCCGCGACACTTTCATTAGTACTTGGTCGCCGCCTGGGCACAAACAGGCCGCGACACTTTCTTAAGTACTTAGTCGCCGCTTGGGTTCAAATAGGCTCCGACACTTTCTTAAGTACTTGGTCGCCGCCTGGGCACAAACAGGCTGCGGCACTTTCATAAGTACTTGGTCGCCGCCTGGGTTCAAACAGGCTCCGACACTTTCTTAAGTACTTGGTTGCCGCCTCGGCACAAGCAGGTCGCGACACTTTCATAAGTACTTGGTCGCCGCCTAGGTTCAAATAGGCCGCGACACTTTCTTAAGTACTTGGTCGTCGCCTGGGCTTAAACAGGCCACGACACTTTCATAAGTACTTGGTCGTCGCCTGGGTTCAAATAGGCCGCGGCACTTTCATAAGTACTTGGTCGTCGCATAGGTTCAAATAGGCCGCGACACATTCTTAAGTACTTGGTCGCCGCCTGGGTACAAACAGGCCGCGACACTTTCTTAAGTACTTGGTCGTCGCCTGGGCTCAAACAGGCCGCGACACCTTCTTCAGTACTTGGCCTTCGCCTGGTATCAAACAGGCCGCAACACCTTCTTCAGTACTTGGCCTTCGACTGGTATCAAAGAGGCCGCGGCACCTCCTTCAGTACTTGGCCTTCGCCTGGTATCAAACAGGTCGTGACACCTCCTTTAGTACTTAGCCGCCGCCTAGTCTCAAACAGGTCGCGACACTATCATAAGTACTTGGTCGCTGCCTAGGCTTAAATAGGCCGCGACACTTTCTTCAGTACTCATCGCCGCCTGGACTCAAATAGGCCGCGGCACCTTCTTTAGTACTTAGCCGCCGTCTGAGCTCAAACAGGTGGTGGCACTTTCATAAGTACTTGGTCGCTGCCTGGGTACAAACAAACCGTGGCACTTTCTGGTCGTCGCTTGCTGTCAAACATGCCATGACACGGCTAGATCCCATTTATGTAAGAGGACACGGGAAGATGAGACTTCGCCTCACAGTCTCCGCAACAGTCACATAATTAAGCCGCAGCCCCAAAATCACTACCTCTTGGCACAACGACTTGGGGGATCATTGATATGGAAAATATAGCACCCTGTCGCGGACGTTACTCAGGCATGCATAAAAGCTTATAGGCCGCGGCCCAACTCAGCACAGGATGCGGCCCTACTCGGCACTGGGTGCGCCCCTATCCAACACAACTTCAACCTCATACAGGATGCAACCTTATTCTACACGGTGCAACACCCACGACTCTAGCCTCACTAACAGGGTGCGGCACATAACACTTGGCCTTACATACAGGCCACAACCTTATACTACAGGGTGCGGCACCCACAGCTTTAGCCTCATATGCAGGGTGCATCCTTTTACTACACAGGGTGCGACACCCACAACTCTAGCCCCACTAACAGGGTGCGGCCTTCTCGCTCACAGCTCCAGTACAGGGTGCGGCACATACCACTTGGCCTTACATACAGGCCACAACCTTATACTACAGGGTGCGGCACCCACAACTTTAGCCTCATATGCAGGGTGCAACCTTTTACTACACAGGGTGCGGCACCCATAACTCTAGCCTCACTAACAGGGTGCGGCCTTCTCGCTCACAGATCCAGTACAGGGTGCGGAACATACCGCTTGGCCTTACATACAGGACGCAGCCTTATACTACAGGGTGCGGCACCCACAACTTTAGCCTCATGCCGGACGCAGCCTTCTGCTACGCTGGATGCAGCCTTATACTATGTAGGATGCAACACTTAATATGCCTGCCTTACTGGCTGCATCCCCCTCATTGACAGCTACTCCAGACTTGATATATATCACGTTCTCAGGGCACGTGATACAACTCACATACCTCCTATAAATTAAGGTCCACACCTCGAGATAGAGGGATTCCACACACGCCCGAGGCAGGCTCTATAATACAGATTCTCACTACACAACCTCAACCCACAACTTGGAGGCCACACAACTACATCGCAGCCACCTATCCTAATAATGAACATTGGGATGCTTTGATTAGAGTTTTGAGATATCTTAAATACACAATAAATTATGGTTTTCATTATATCAGATATCCTGCTGTAATTGAAGGCTTTTGTGATGCTAATTGGATTTCTGATAATGATGAATGTAAGTCTACGAGTGGCTATGTTTTTGCCTTGGCAGGAGGCGCTATATCTTGAAAAACTACTAAGCAAACATGCATAGCTAGATCCACTATGGAGTCAGAGTTCATAGCGTTGGATAAAGCAAGCGAAGAGGCTGAATGGTTAAGGAACTTCATATTAGATATTCATATGTGGCCTAAACCAGTTCCAGCCTTGTTCATTCACTATGATAGTCAAGCAGCGATCGCAAGAGCACATAATAACTCCTACAATGGAAAGTCTAGACATATCAGGAGGAGACACAACACAGTGAGACAATTATTAAAAGATAGAGTTATAGCAATCGACTATGTCAAGTCAAAGGAAAACCTGGCGGATCCATTGACTAAAGGGCTAGCTATAGAGCTAGTTTATCAAACATCGAGGGGAATGGGCCTAAAGCCTATTAATATCTAAATCACCTATAATGGAAACCCAACCCATATGACTGGAGATCCCAAGATCTGGGTTCAATGGGATAACAAAGTTATACGAGTGATTTATGGGGGTACAAATTTAAGTTTTACTTAAAACCCATTCCTATGATGTAAGTACCTCTGTATCGATGGAGGATGAGATTTAATCTCTTAATGCTTTCTATAGCTGTTATTCAGTGGGGTGTGAGATACAATACACTCTTGATAGAACACCTATATGAGTGTGGTAGTGGAGCCTCTTCCTATGAGAATTAAGGCTTATTCTCTAGAGTACTCAAGAAACCTAGGCATGCTCAAGGCCGAAACGAGCACAACTGTGGGAACTCGATGATGATTTTTGGGAGTCACGTGTGTGTTCTATTGACTTAAGTTTACAACAACGGTGAAATAGTTCAAGACATTAGTTCACTATCAACCGGTAAACTCAATAGATCAACACAAAGCAAAGGTTCAAGTCAAATGACACCTTTGCCTTATACGCACTCCTTATGATACTCCAGAGCGTCGTTTTATTTTACTTATTTATTTATTTCATTCATGTGGGGGGTTGTTGGGTATATTATTACTATATATATTTATTTTGAATGAAGTAAATAAGTTAGTGGGAGTGGCCAAGTGGTAAGTTAGTGAGGGTATGTGCATGAGATCTTGGGTTCAAGTCCTAGGGAGCACACTAATTATTAAGGGTCAAAGATTGGGCCTTGGGATCTTGGGGATTTCTAATGTACATTAAATCGTTTTAATTTTTAAATCGTTTTTAAGTCTTTGACTGTTTCTTCCACTATAGCTGTTAGTGGAGATATTAGTGGGTTAGTTGGATAAAACCTCCACCCACGTTTTTTACCATTTTCCTTATATAAGAAAAGGCTACAGAGTCAAAAACGATTGAAAAAATCTCTCTCACGTTATCTGCAAAAATTCTTTTGCTATTTTCTGAAAATCACTTTCTGTGCAAAAATTCTTTTGCTATTTTCTGAAAATACATTAATGTTCGTAATTTTTTTAGGGAGTGCTGGAGTATCCTGAGAGTTCGAAGATTTAACACAAAGCTGGTGTTTAAATCTGATCGTTGTTTCCTGGGAGGTGTATGTTCACGAGGCTGACAGCTACAAATATCAACGAGCAATTTCACCTTTAGGACTTTGTGTCAAACACAAACCTCGATCGATAAGTCCTTCTAATTTTATCTATTTAGAATTTGGGTTATTTCGTTTATTCTGCAATTACTATTTCCAAATCTAAAGGTGAAATTCTGTTGTTATTATACAACCTGCTATGGAAAATCCTAATGCAAAATACTCTGAAAAATCTGAACTGTTTGATGGAAAGAATTTTAAGAGATGGCAAACGAAACTGCAATTTTTCCTAACAACTCCTAAGGTCGTTGACGTTATTGCATCCGATAGACCTTCTACACTTGAAGAACTGGTTGTTTGGAAACAAAGGGATTATATGGGTAGGAATTATATACTGAACTGTCTCTGCCTTGAATTGTACGATGTTTATTGGTCATGTCCTACTGCTAAAGAATTATGGAACTTACTGGATAAAAAGTATGCAACTGAAGATGCTGGTTCTAAAACATTTGTGGGTGGAAAATTTTTGGATTTTAAAATGGAAGATAAAAAATCTGTTGTGTCGCAACTGGAAGAACTACAAATTATTATTCATGAAATTCTGGCCGAGGGTTATAATATATGTGAGGGATTTCGGGTGTCTGCTATAATTGAAAAACTGCCACCTTCTTGGAAAGATTACAAAAACGGTCTGAAACATAAGAAAAAGGAGATGTCACTAGAAGATTTGATGGTTCGTTTGAGAATTGAGGAAGATAATAGGAATGCAGAATTTAGGTAGAAAAATTCTGAATTCAGTTCTAAGGCAAATTCGATAGAGGGAAAATAAAATGGAAACCAAAAACAAAACCAGTCCAAGCTTAACCATTCAAACCAGAAACATGGGCACCATAAACCAAACCAGAATTCGAGGTCCAACCATAAATTCAAACCTAACGATAAGAATAAAAATTCTAAACCTCAGTTTAAATCTAAACCTGCAGGTCAATGCTATGTATGTGGAAAACCAGGTCATTATGCTAAAGATTTCAAGTTTAGGAAGAGTCAAGATGTGAAGCCTCAAGAAAATGTAACCGAGGAGGGTAACTTTTCTGCTGTTGTGACTGAGGCAAACATTGTGAGTAACATGACAGACTGGTGGCTTGATTCTGGCACCACCAAACATATTTGCGGTACTGTAATACCCCATGATTTTAATGACTTTTAAAATGGGTTATATTTTAAATTAATAGATTAATTGGATTTTATTATAAATTAATTCATTTGGGTTTTATCCGAATTGTGGATATTAAAATGGATGATTCTGAATATTACTTAAAGATATTTAGGTAATATATGAATATGATGTCATTATTATGATGGTGTGATATAATTTCGGTAATTTGGATTTTTTAGTCAGACGCGGTATGGGACGTGTCGGGACTAATTTATTAAATTAAAAAGGAAATTTATTTTCTATCAACCTTATAGTCATTTCGACTGCGTCGTTGCGTCCGGAAGGGTTGAAATAGTCAGAAAAGTCTATTTGGATGTTGAATTTGGGTCTCGGGTCATTTGGAAATGAAAAGACAACCCAAAAGGGCATTTTGGTTATTTTTACAAGGGGGATGAATAGTGATTTCGGGTTTTGTCTTATTATAAGTATTTGGAGATTAGTTGAATGTGGGTTCATTCATCTCTTCTACACAAAATTGAAAGGTCATCTTCTTAGAGAGAGTGAAAGGTTACTTGGGAAGAGAAAAGCTTGCTTGGAAAGGAGGAGAACTAAAGACCAAAGGTCACCACCACCAACCACCACCGAAAGTGGCCGGAAAAAGGGAGAACCGCCTATGTTATTCAACCCCAAAGGATCAGATCTTCATTAAAGGCAAGTGTTTGATATTTGGAATTTAAGTTCGTATATTTTCCATGTTAGGATAGTTATAAAAAGAGATGATTTTCATGCTTGGAAGATGAAAGGATATAGTTGTTAATGGATTTTTGGAATCTAAAAATATATAGGAATTAAACTCATGTTGTAGGTAGTTAGTAATCCAATAAATATTCATCAATTTGTGGAAGAAATTCTGAAAATAATTTAGTGTTCTTGAAGATAATATGTTGATAATTTTCTGGAAAAAGAGGCAAAAACGAGTGGAATGAGAAGAGCCAATTTGGAATGTTTAGATCTTATTTTTGAGTGCATTTGGATGAGATTTAAGAAAAACTCAAAACACATACCTGACTCAATTTTTCGTGTAGAATCCAAATCTGAAGTCGGATTGATGATTTGAATAATTTTTGGATCTGATTTTTTCTGAGTATTTAAAATATGAGAATTCATGATGTTGTTTCTTTTTAATGTTGGTTCTTATCCCAAAACTTTTGTAGATCTTCGGTGATTATTAATTGGATATTATGGGACTTAGAAAATATCAGTAAACCCTTGATAAGATTTGAATTAATTTGATTTGGATTCAAGTGATTAAAATGATGAAAATTAAATTGAATGGAATTTCGGTTACTAGATTCATTTGTTAAATTCCAAATGGGGATGTATGAGGATTAAAGATAGGACCAGTAGGGGTGATTTAATATAACACCTGGGTATCCTTAAGTTTACAAGAGGTTTAATCCTAAGTGAAAGAAGGTGTGTTTATAAGAGATTTGGAACTATCGGTTTTAACCCTAATTGAAAGGAGAGTTTAATTCGTAATAATTCGGGAGAAATAATGTTATGGACCAGTAGGATATTAGTGACTTCTTATTGAATATATGTTGAGGAAAACCTATTTGAATCTTGTGTATTGAGTGAGGGTAGCCTTAGGGTTACAATTTAAACATTAGGGACTGAGTTTAAGCTCATTATTGATTTCGCAAGGGCTGAGTGTAGTACAAGAGCGTAGTCGTATGGCTCCTGGATAGAGATGGGAGTTTAGAACACATTTGGTTGAAAGAGGGGATGAGGTTATTCCGATCGCATATTTGAAGTTAACGAACCTCCTCGATCGACAAAGTTAAGTAGTAGTGTATTGGAGGGGTTCCTTATTTGGATTTCGCTTTGCGAGACGCTCCGCGCATGAACCTTAACGACGTCGGGAGTTGAGAGATGTTATAGGATACGAGGATAATTAAATTATGAAGTAAAGATATGATATTTTAATACGTGGAATTTAAAAGAGATATAATGCTACGTATGGGAATTATCTTAGGGTAGTGATATTACCTTATTGATATTATATTATAGGTATGATAATACCTATTTGATTGATTGATGATTTATGTGTATGACGTACCTAGCTTACTTGCTATCGGTGGGATGTTTGCGCGTGAGGACAGTCATATCCTGATGAATCCATGGGATCTTTGATTTGTCGCTCGAGAACATAGGTCTATGAAAGACTTATCGGGGAGTTGATAAGTCCGCTGACTATGGGTACGTAGGTATGTGCGTGACCCATGGGTATGAGAACTGTGTTCCCCTCCAATGATTGTGTTGTTGTTTATGGTTCGAGGTATCTTTACCGAACCTTTAGTCCCCTAATCGGTGACCAGCGATATTGGGACATGATAGCAGAGTAATGCATTGCACCGCAGCTATGACTCGGGGTGCCGTATTATATATGAATATATATATATATATATATATATATATATATATATATATATATATATATAATGGATTAAATGAATGATTGGATTTATTGTGGTTAAATCATCTACTGTGTGATAATTATAGATAACGGTGAATAGAGAAAGAAAATGGAATTAAGTTAATGAATGTTTATTCTTAAAGAATTGAAAAGCTTAATTCATATTAATGAGAAGTGATTCATGTTAATGAGAAATTAATCAAATAAATGAGAAATGTAAATGAACAATAATGTGACGTATGGTATGGGACATACGGGGATTATGATATTGGGATGGAATTATAATACGGAGACTAGAAAAGAGGAACCATTAACTAGGAGGTTAATAGGAAACGTTAAGTGTGCACTCTAGCTGAGAGGTGAGAATGGCAAGTGAGAGTTGGGTCTAACATGTACATAATAAAAGATTTATTGCACTTGTTAAATACTTGCTGTTTTTAAAATCATTTTCACAATCGGGCTCTGACCCGTTTCCTTGCATATTTTCTTTTCTATTGTATCTTCTATATCAGGTGTCCAGCAGCAGGGACGCTAACCTTAGTGAATTATGACAAGCTATGGATTTATGGAGTTTTGCTTAGACGCCTATCATCTCTTTGATTCACAGTATTCTTAGTTAGGGCATGTCGCCCAAATGATTCATCTATCTTTTTCTATCGGGGTCAAATACTATTGTATTCGTGTCTTTTTAATACATTTGATATTGTTGGGATTATTGTAATGGATTTATATTATTTGGGAATGTTTATTCCAATTGCATTTAAATTCTTTTGTGTTATCTATTTGGTTATCAGTGTTGTAGAATAAAATGTGTTGTGTTATTCTTAAACTGGAAGTGGATTTTGTTGAATTAAAAATTGGAAAGTTTTTAACACCTGCTTAATTGGGTATTGGATGAGTTGTTAATGTTTTAGATAGTGATGCTAAGAATGAGCCAACTGTATATTCTGTTTTAATTTGGTATGGGACTGGCCACCCGGTATTTAATTAGGCGAGGTGTTACAGGTACGAGAGGTGCCTTCTCTACCTTCACTGCTCTGGGTGAGGATGAACGTCTGTACATGGGAAAATCCTCTTCGTCTAAGGTTGAGGGCAAGGGAACCGTAGTTTTAAAGTTCACTTCGGGAAATGTTCTCACATTGAAAGATGTTTTGTATGTCCCTGAGGTTAGGAAGAATCTGGTGTCCGATTTTGTCTTAGTTAAGAAGGGTTTTAAAATTGTTCGAGAGAGTGATAAGGTAGTTGTGACTAAGGGAGGTGCTTTCTTGGGGAAAGGTTATGTTCATGAGGGTCTTTTCAAACTAAATGTAACCGTGACTGATAATAATAAAACATTTACTTCTTCTGCTTATTTGATTGAGTCTTGTGATATGTGGCATTTTAGACTTGGTCATGTAAATAAGGCATCCATTAAAAAATTAATGTTTTTGGGAAACATACAAAAATCTGATATTTCTACCAACTCTAAATGTGAAATATGCGTTGAATCAAAATATGCTAAAAAACCTTTTCCAAGTGTCGAAAGAAATTCAACTGTTTTTTAATACATTCTGATCTTTGTGATTTAAAGGGTTATGTGACACGTGGTGGAAATAATATTTGGTTACTTTTATTGATGATTACTCTCGTTATTTTTATATTTATCTCCTTACGAGTAAAGATGAGAGTTTCTCAAAATTTATTTCTTATAAATTAGAAGTTGAAAAATAATTGGAGAAATCCATTAAAACATTAAGATCCGATAGGGGAGGATAATACACCGGTGATCTTGATAAATATTGTAAAGAAAATGGAATAATTCATCAAGTTACTCCTCCTTATTCACCCCAATCTAATGGTGTAGCTGAAAGAAAAAACAGAACTCTTAAGGATACGGTAAATTCTATGTTAAGCACTTCTGGATTACCTTATAATATGTGGGGTGAGGCACTTCTTACTGCTTGTTATATTCTTAATAAAATACCTTTTAAGAGTAGTGATAAAACTCCTTATGAAATGTGGAAAAATAGAAAACCTTCTTACAAACACCTTAAAGTGTGGGGGTGTCTTGCTAAGGTTTCAATATCAGAACCTAAGAGAACTAAACTTGGCCCAAAGACTGTTGACTGTGTTTTTATAGGTTATGCTAAAAACAGTAATGCTTATAGGTTTCTTGTAATTGATTCTAAAAATCAATATATGGATAAAAACACTATTTTTGAGTCAAGAGATGCTGAATTTTATGAAGACAAATTTTATTTTAAAGTGAGAAGTGAGGGGATTGTAGTTCTGTTCCAGTGGGTCCTAGTATTAGAAATGAATCTCCAAATTTAGAAGATATTGAAATTAGGAGAAGTAAAAGACCTAGGATAGCTACTTCTTTTGGTCCTGAATCTTTAACGTACTTAATGGAAAATGACCCCGTCACTTTTAGTGAGGCAATGTACTCACCCGATTCTATTTTTTGGAAAGAAGCTATTAATAGTGAATATGATTCTATTATTTCTAATAACATGTGGGAGTTAGTTGACTTGCCTAAAGGATGTAAAACTATTGTATACAAATGGATTTTTAAAAGGAAATTAAAAGCTAATGGTTCTACTGATAAATTTAAGGCAAGATTGGTAGCTAAAGGCCATAGGCAAAAGGAAGGAATTGATTTCTTTGATACTTATTCTCCTATTACTTGAATTACATCTATTAGGCTATTAATTGCTTTTGCTTCATTACATAATCTGATAATTCATCAAATGGATGTTAAAACCGCTTTTTTGAATGGAGATCTTGAAGAAGAAATTTATATGGATCAACCCGAGGGGTTTATAGTCCAAGGCCTAGATCAAAAAGTGTGTAGACTTAAAAAATCTTTATATGGACTAAAACAGGCTCCTAAAAAATGGCATGAAAAATTTGATCAAGTAATGATCTCTAATGGTTTTAACATTAATGAAGCGGATAAATGTATTTATAGCAAATTCAAGGATAAATCTGGTGTGATTATTTGCTTATATGTGGATTATATGCTTATTTTTGGAACTGATATGGATGTAGTTAATAAAACTAAAAGTTTCCTTAATAAGCAATTTGATATGAAAGATTCGGGTGTTGCTGATGTTATACTTGGAATTAAAATCATAAAAAATTCTGAAGGAATTGTTTTAACCCAATCTCACTATGTAGAGAAAGTTCTTAGAAAATTTGAAAAATTTAATTGTATTCCTGCTAAAACACCTTATGACCCTAGTTGTCACTTAAGGAAACATTCGGGTCCTGGTGTATCATCATTAGAATATTCTAGAGTTATAGGTAGTCTAATGTATCTTATGAACTACACTAGACCTGATATTGCATATGTTGTGGGTAGACTTAGTAGATACACTTGTAATCCTAATAATGAACATTTGGATGCTTTGATTAAAGTTTTGAGATATCTTAAATACACAATAAATTATGGTATTCATTATATCAGATGTCCTGCTGTAATTGAAGGCTTTTGTGATGCTAATTGTATTTCTGATAATGATGAATGTAAGTCTACGAGTGGCTATGTTTTTGCCTTGGCAGGAGGCACTATATCTTGGAAATCTACCAAGCAAACATGCATAGCTAGATCAACTATGGAGTCAGAGTTCATAGCATTGGATAAAGCAAGCGAAGAGGCTGAATGGTTAAGGAACTTCATATTAGATATTCATTTGTCTCCTAAACCAGTTTCAGCCTTGTCCATTCACTGTGATAGTCAAGCAGCGATCGCAAGAGCACATAATAACTCCTACAATGGAAAGTCTAGACATATCAGGAGGAGACACAACACAGTGAGACAATTATTGAAAGATGGAGTTATAGCAATCGACTATGTCAAGTCAAAGGAAAACCTGGCGGATCCATTGACTAAAGGGCTAGATAGAAAGCTAGTTTATCAAACATCGAGGGGAATGGGCCTAAAGCCAATTAATATCTAAATCACCTATAATGGAAACCCAACCCATATGACTGGAGATCCCAAGATCTGGGTTCAATGGGATAACAAAGTTATATGAGTGATTTGTGGGGGTACAAATTTAAGTTTTACTTAAAACCCATTTCTATGATGTAAATACCTCTGTATCGATGGAGGATGAGATTTAATCTCTTAATGCTTTCTATAGCTGTTATTCAGTGGGGTGTGAGATACAGTACACTCTTGATAGAAGCACCTATATGAGTGTGGTAGTGGAGCCGCTTCCTATGAGAATTAAGGCTGATTCTCTAGAGTACTCAAGAAACCTGGGCATGCTCAAGGCCGAAACGAGCACAACTGTGGGAACTCGATGATGATTTTTGGGAGTCACGTGTGTGTTCTATTGACTTAAGTTTACAACAACGGTGAAATAGTTCAAGACATTAGTTCACTATCAACCGGTAAACTCAATAGATCAACACAAAGCAAAGGTTCAAGTCGAATGACACCTTTGCCTTATACGCACTCCTTATGATACTCCAGAGCGTCGTTTTATTTTACTTATTTATTTATTTCATTCATGTGGGGGATTGTTGGGTATATTATTACTATATATATTTATTTTGAATGAAGTAAATTGGGAGTGGCCAAGTGGTAAGTTAGTGGGCGTGTGTGCATGAGGTCTTGGGTTCAAGTCCTAGGGAGCACACTAATTATTAAGGGTCAAAGATTGGGCCTTGGGGCCTTGGGCTCTTGGGGATTTCTATTGTGCATTAAATCCTTTTAATTTTTAAATCGTTTTTAAGTCTTTGACTATTTCTTCCACTATAGCTGTTAGTGGAGATATTAGTGGGTTAGTTGGCTAAAACCTCCACCCACGTTTTTTACCATTTTCCTTATATAAGAAAAGGATACAGAGTAAAAAACGATTGAAAAAATCTCTCTCGCGTTATCTGCAAAAATTCTTTTGCTATTTTCTGAAAATCACTTTCTGTTCAAAACTTCTTTTGCTATTTTCTGAAAATACATTAATGTTCGTCATTTTTTTGGGAGTGCTGGGGTATCCTGAGAGTTCGAAGATTTAACACAGAGCTGGTGTTTAAATATGATCGTTGAATCCTGGGAGGTGTATGTTCACGAGGCTGACAGCTACAAATATCACCGAGCAATTTCACCTTTAGGACTTTGTGTCAAACACAAACCTTGATCGATAAGTCCTTCTAATTTTATCTATTTCGAATTTCGGTTATTTCGTTTATTCTGCAATTACTATTTCCAAAAGTTACAATTTTTTTGTTTTTGATGATTAACAAGTAAAAAAGTGTAAGAGATCAGCAAAAGTACGTGCAAGTTTGACTGATATATAAAGAAATATTGGCCCATTCTTTTCTGTTCTTTCAATGGGTTACTTGTGTTCTGGTCAGCATAGCCCTTCGTATCACACTTCTTTATTTATAACCTTATTATGCGGGACGCCTGTAGTCGGGCTTTGTACTTTCATCCATTGTTAAGAGCTCTACCTGCATTGGCTATTAAATTATTTTAGATATTCCATATACGCTCTTGGGTCCAAGACTTAGACCGTTTTGTCTTTTTTGCCTAAATTATAAAGTGCAACAACCTCTGCAATTGTGAATGGATGTGTCATGCCTTATAAGCTCATTTAGAAACTCAAGGCAGATTACCAGACTATCTATCAAACAGTTGGTGGACAAGAAAGAATAAAGGTGGAAGATTGAAGAGATGAAACAAAAATGACATTAGAATTGAGAGATGAGAGAAAACAGACAGAGATAGAGAGATTAATGTGAATGTATTATATTTCTTGGATGACTTTTACAAGATGAATTGCATTACTGTTTAGAAGAAATAGTAACTAACTAATCAACCACCTAAACATATTTTTGTTAGAAATTAATTAATTAATTATGTAACTTTAGAATTAATTAATATCTCACTATTATGTTTTTTAATAAGTTAAAATTATTTGAATTTAGTAGAGGTTGTGCAGTCAAATGTTATTGGGTAATTTCCCTTTATTTTTGGCCCATTTTGATGGAAATTGGGGTTGGACAAGGGTAATTTTAGCCCCCCTCACCCATATAATCAGTAGTCTAATTCCATAATTAGCACACTTTTTAATACACAATTATACAGTGTAGAAGGAGAAAATCAGAAATTCCAAAAAAATCAAAATTTTCCCTCACAATTCTAGAGCAATTCTGGAGAACTAAAGTGTGGTGAAACATCATCATCTTTCATCTCTACGCAATGGAAAAAGGTGTGTTCTTCATTATGTAATTTATAAGCAATTAATCTGTAAATGCATAAAGATTAAATATCCTGGAATTAAGTAGTAATTCTGTTTTGTATAATCATGCTTGAATTAAAACAGTTTATATAACATGTGGTATGAGAGCCCCGGTTTATAATATCATTCTTTTCATTACGAATATTGCTTGGAATATGAATGATTTTTGTATTCTTCGAAAAATCAGAAAAGCAGTATGCCCAAAACAATTAAATAGAAAAACAGTTTTTCAAAACTGTTTCATCATGTTTATGAACCCTAATATGTCCCGTTACTGTTTCATCATGTTTATTTCTCATATGTGATATGGAAGAAAATCTAATAATGATTCTGGTATGAATATAAAGTTATTTTAAAATTATTCGGATAACAAATGTCGATCACGCCCAAAACAATTTCTACGATTTTTGCCACATTGAATAGTGTTTTCGAATTTTTTTGTCTCTGATTGACTTGAAACTTTGTGGGTCGACTGGAAGCAGCCTCAAAACCCCATTTTTGCACGTTTTTGGTAATAATCTAACGACCCATAACTCTCTCTGGAAAATCAATTTTAATATTCTGTGAATTGTTTTGAGTTTTTGGACTAATTGCTTGAATTATATGGTGATAACTCAATTTTACCATTTTAACAAAAATCAAGTATTTTGTAATTTTCATCATTATATGGGTAGCTATGTTTTAAAGTACTTAGTTTAACATTCATATATGACCGTGTTAGTTATAAATTACATATTACAACTGATAGAAGTGAATATTAAATGTATTGTTTAAGACTAGCGAGTGAATATTCATTTAAGTAGAATCAAAGGCTAAATACAAGCCGATATTTGTAGGTGAGAATATTTCACTCATAGTCATTCTGTTATTTCCATGATGTTCATTATAAAATTAGACGAGTGCTTAACACATGCTGTAATCTAAATTTAATGACATTAGAACTTTGTGTGGATACTGAATTATTGACATTAAAGTTCATGTAATCATGTTTATAATATTGTGAGACATCAAACACATATGCCATAACTAAGGAATCATGATTATTGAAAATAAATGGGTAGTAGTTTTGTAATATCAATATTATATGATGTCAAATATATATGCCATAATATTAGAATTATTGAAACGATCTAACATATTATATTTAAGTCAACAATTCAATATTGAACCCCTTGCAAAATTATTATGATGTGTGTAGGTTATTAATTTGTGAACATTGTTAAATTATTGCGCTTCCCCTGATTCACATGCTCCTAACTATTCGAAATTTGATGGAACCAAATTTTCGGAATGGAGTGAGCAGGTTGAGTTCAGTCTCGGGGTTTTAGACCTAGATATAACTGTCCTTCATGAGGACTCCACAACTATCATTGATAATAGCAGCGAGGATGAGATATCCATTTATGAGGCATGGTCTAGATCTGACAGACTTACCCTTATGTTCATGAAAATGTGCGTTGCTGCAAACATTAAGATATCCCTACCTGAAACAACAAAAGCAAAAGAATACTTGAACAACATAAAAGAACGCTTTCGCATTGCTGATAAGTCCGTAGCCAGAAAATCAACGCCTAATCTCACCACCATGCAGTTCTATGGCACTCGAACCATGAACGAACACGCAATTGAAATGAAAAATATGGTTGCTAAACTCAAAGGTCTATGCATGATTATGGATGACTCATTTCTCGTCCATTTTGTACTAAACTCCCTACCTCCTGAGTATAGGCCTTTCTAGATCAATTAAAATGCTATAAAGGATAAATGGAATGTAAATGACCTGCAAAACATGTTCGTGCAGGAGGAAGGAAGGCTGAAGCAATATAACGGTCACATGTCTAAAGGACAGTTGGCTAACTTGACGATTAGAGGAGTTAGGTGTAAGAAGAAGAATAGAAAGGGCATTAAGAACTATCCTGGTCCGTCTCATTAAGGAGAACCTTTTGCTGGTAAGAGGGAAAAGAATAACAACTGTCACTTTTGTAAAAAGAAGGGCCATTTTCAAAAAGATTGTCAGAAATGCAAGGCTTGGTTCGAAAAAAGGGTAAGCTTATGTCTTTTGTATATTACGGATCAAACCCTATTAATGTTCCTTCTAATACTTGGTGGATTGATTCTGGTTCTATGTGTCATGTTTCTAATTTGATGCAAGGGCTCCTTTCAACCTGTAAAATAAACCAAAATGATCCATTTCTCTACATGGGAGACCGAGTGAGGGGTAAGATGGAAGTTGTAGGAGTATTTGTTTAATTTTAAATTCTATTTTTTTAGATTTGTAAGAGACTATTTACATTCCATTAATTTCTAGAAATTTGGTTTCTTTATCTAAACTCCCTCTTGATTGTTTTATTGGTGAATTAAAAAATAACAGTTTTAGTTTGATTAAAAATCCTTCCCATATTGGTTCTGGATTTATGTGGATAGTTTGTATCAATTTAATCTTGAAAAAATACCCCTTGCATCCTAATGTTGGAATGAAATGTGTACCAAATAATAAAAAATTAGCTTACTTATGGAATAAACGCTTAGGGCACATATCCAGTCCAGGAATAGAAAGACTTATTAAAGATGGAATTCTCCATAACCTGGATTAGGCTGTGAAAATCGTTCACTAAGTTTTGAACACAAAGTTAAAGATTAAGTAAATTATCAGGCGTGAAAAGTAGCACGTGTCAAACGCCGATCGTTATTTTCTGTTCACTGCCTCAATACAAAAATCTAAACTTATGACTACACTCAACAGGTGAGTATAGCGGCCAAGTCTGGGTATCGAAAATCCATAGAGACGAGTTGTTAGAATTTAATTGGTTTAATGCTTCTAAATAAAAGTGTAAAATATGATTATACACAAAAAGGAAAAGATGCAAAAAGGGAAAGATTAATCTAGGCGAGTGTATTTAAACTAGACTAATAAAAGCAGTAAAAACTATAGGTTGCGTCGAATATCCTTCACCCGAGTTAATTAGTATAAAATGGTTACATGGGTCGACGAGTTATTAAGACTGCGTCTCATTTCGACAGTTAATTAAATCAAGAGTTGTTACACCCCTAAATTCGCTTAAAAGTCTAATATGATTTTAGCATCAACAAATACCCCGAAAATTATGCACGCAAGGTCATAAGCACGGAGCATACATGATATACCCCGTCAAATCTCCTAGGTGTAATAACTAGGACAACACACTTGAAATAGACCCGTAAAACTCAATCACCAAATCAAAGAAACATGTCAACCCTAGGCGAGTTCAATACAACCTAGACTAATTTAGCTAGAAAGCATGATAAAAACACGGTAAATAAATGCGGTAAATAAACGCGATAAATCTACACTAGAAAGCAACTAAAGAATGCATGTAAATCTAATTAACAAAGCAAGTAAATTAACTACAAAGCAAGAAAATAAGGAAATACAACTTAAATTAATGGAGAGGGAAGATGAATAGTCCACTTACAAACCCAAATGGGTGTCAATGAAGAATGAGCTCTCAACCCCCCAAACCCTAACCTAAACTATCTAAAAACTAATTATATATGAATATTACACAAAAATCCTTTATATAGTAGGTTGGAATTAAAATAGAAAAGAAAAGGAAAAAGAAAATAAAAGGGAAAATACCGTAGAAAACAGGGGATCGATCGATCGACCCATTTGGTCGATCGATCGATCGACCAGATATGAGTCCACTTCCTTTGTTCGAAGAGTGAAAATTGAAGGGTCGATCGATCGACCATTTTGATCAAGGGTGAAAAGTGGTGCGTGTCAAGACGTCGATCGTTGTTATCTATTCACCTCCTCAATACAAAAACCTAAACTTATGATTAGCGGTCAAGTCCGGGTATCGAAATTCACAAAGACGAGTTGCTAGAATTTATAAGGTTCAATACTCCTAAAATAAAAATGTAAAAGATGATTATACACAAAAAGCAAAAGATGCAAAAGGTAAAGATTAATCTAGCTGAGTGTATTTAAACTAGATTAACGAAGCGAATAAAACTATAGGTTGTGTCAAATATCCCTCACCCGAGTTAATTAGTATAAAATGATTACATGGGTCAATGAGTTATTAAGACTGCGTCTCGTTTTGACAGTTAATTAAATCAAGAGTTGTCACACCCCTAAATTCGCCTAATAGTCTAATAAGATTTTGACGTCAACAAATACCCCAGAAATTACGCACGCAAGGTTATAAGCATAGAGCATACATGATATACCCCGTCAAATCTCCTAGGCATAATAACTAGGAAAACTCACTCAAAATAGACCCGTAAACCACCATCACAAAAGTAAAGTAACATGTCAACCCGAAATGAGTTGAATCCAACACAACCTAGACTAACTTAGCTAGAAAGCATGATAAAAACGCGATAAATAAACGCGGTAAACAAATGTAGTAAAACTACACTAGAAATCAATAAATGAAAGCATGTAAACCTAATTATGAAAGCATGTAAATTAACTACAAAGCAAGTAAAGAAAGGAAGACAACTAAATTAATAAACTTACATACATCAACATGGGAAAAACACCCAAAGGAAATGGATAGTAGGGAAAAGCTCTCAAGACAAACCCTAAACCTAATGTGAAATGTAAGATATTTATCTCAAATGAGAGAAATGAGTATTTATACAAAACCCCCAAAATGGCAAACTTGTAAATAGAAAAGCTGAGTAAAACAGGGATCGATCGATCGACCCCAAATACCTATAGGTTGCGTTGAATATCCGTCACCCGAGTTAATTAGTATGAAATGGTTACATGGATCGACGAGTTATTAAGATTGCGTCTCGTTTCGACAATTAATTAAATCAAGAGTTGTCACACCCCTACATTCTCCTAATAGTCTAATAAGATTTTGGCGTCAACAAATACCCCAAAAATTATGCACGAATGGTCGAAAGTACGGAGCATACGTGATATACCCCGTCAAATTTCCTAGGCGTAATAACTAGAACAACACACTCGAAATAGACCCGTAAAACACCATCACCAAAGCAAAGCAACATGTCAACCCGGACTGAGTTCAATCCGACACAACCTAGACTAACATAGCTAGAAAGCATGATAAAAATGCGGTAAATAAATGCAATAAAACTACACTAGAAAGCAATAAATGAAAGCATGTAAACCTATTTATGAAAGCATGTAAATTAACTACAAAGCAAGTAAAGAAAGGAAGACAACTAAATCAATAAACTTACATACATCAAAATGGGAAAAATACCCAAAGGAAATGGAGAGTAGGGCAAAGCTCTAAAGACAAACCCTAAACCTAATGTGAAATGTAAGATATTTCTCTCAAATGAGAGAAATGAGTATTTATACAAAACCTCCAAAATGGAAAACTTGTAAATAGAAAAGCTAAGAAAAATAGGGGATCAATCGATCAGGTTTCAGCCCACTGTGAAAGCTCGAAGGCAAATATCTGAAGGGTCGATCGATCGATCAAGCAGGGCTGCATCAAGCTTCCTCCTATTTTGGCTCATTTGGAATTCTCTTTCGCTAAAATCTCCGAAACTTCTTCATTCGGACTCGGAATCACACACCGTTTGTGGCCACGCAAATCTTGCGAGGAGGGCTACAACTTTCGTGCAGATGTCGGGCCAGGTGCCCAAGTTATGAAATGGCTGAAATGCCCTTGAACGTGTGATTACGTACGAAAATTAGCCGGAATGCATCCAAACTTCACACTTAGCATCCAAATACCTATAAAAGCTCAATTAACCCCTGCAAAGCATGTTAACGTAGAAATATGAGGTTGTCTGCTTAACGAGCATGAATATAAGGAATAAGATACCCGATGGGGCTAAAATGCGTAGGTTCGAGGGATAAAATATGCAATATTTGCATATTATCAGTAAACTCCGAATTAAACTCGTTTAGGAAACACCTTTTAGAAATCTAAACACAAGATGTGTAAAAGTTATTAAAGTTAGATTCAAGACTTAATAGCTTGATTACCTAGGTTTTAAATAAAAAACCTAACCTAATTTTTCCATGAAACTAACCATGAAAGTATTAAGAATAAAAAGAAGTAAAGTTTGACACAGTTACTTTGAATGGTGACCTTTACGCCACAACCAAAAATCCACTAGAAACAATTTTAAGAATTACAAGAACATGAACAAAAACACACAAGATCCTAAAGCTAAAAGATAGAAAATCAGCCCACTGAGAAAAATTCCTCCTTGGTATCTGATTCTAACGCTAATCATTCTCCTAGTCGTTCCTTGCTTTAATTCCTTGTTCCTCATTCCAGTGACTCAGTCAAACAAAATCTCTCAAAGAAACAACACACTTCTATGTGTTCGAGTGAGAGTGTAGTGACTGTGAAGTGCCTAATATGTAGTATGCAGTCTCACGTCTCTCTTATATTTTACAACCAGTCTTATGAATTTATAAGAGATCTATATAAGATGTAGAGTTTTAGTTTCAAGAAAATCAGACTTCTCTATGAAAATTATTTTAGATCTGAAATTAGATCTTTACAAAAACAGCTCTAATACTCAACTTATATACAAAACAAATTTCACAAACTGTAAAACTTTGTTTTAAGAGAAATTTTCATATTTAAACACAAATATGGTTTTTGAACTCTCGTTTTGAAGATCATGAAAATAGATATGTTGGATCTACAAAAATATGCATTAAAAACTTAGATCCAACTAGAGAATGTATTTCTATAAAGGAAGTACACTGAAACACCTAAAGATTGATGGGTAAATGTATCTCAGTGGTATTTCTCAAGATTTCTAAGAAGAAATATGAGAAAAACCTAGAGACAGTGTTCCTAAGAGAGATAACGTTTGAAGAGGTATCTTCAAATAACCAAACTCACAAACTCTCAAGAAAACTTAAAGCTATAAGTCTCAGAATGATGGTTTTCAGAGATGTGTTTACACTATGAAGGCAAAGCTGTTTGGTTTGAAGAGAAAACACTTAAAATTTTCTTTTCTTCTCTGTGTGTGTGTGTGTGTGTTGGAGGACTTCCAAAAGTTCTCAAATGATACACATAAGGTTCCTATTTATACTTTCGAGAGAAGGTTCTGGATGAAGGTTCAAAATCAATGGTTGAAATTAAAGGAATTTGGATTGTTTAAATCGTATGGCTATAAATGCACCGATGCATTGCTCAACCTGATTGGTCCATTGGGTTTGCATCGGGATAATTAAATACGCATGCAGACCATTGATAGGAAATTATCTAACGGTTGGGATTGAACCTTAGGGTTGTACGTGGAAGAAAACACAAAGCTATCCACTAAGGTGCACACACGAGTCACACAATATGTTAATACAAAACGCGTGTTTTAGGACTTTTAAAAATCTCATTTGCTATAAAAAAAATTTATGCCATTTTTATTGTTTACCTAGGAAGTTTTTAGGGAATTAATTAATCCAACTTTTAACCCCAAAACATTTTAATCCAATTTTATAAATGTTTAAAAATTCATTTTAAAATGATTAAAAATTCCTAACAAATATTTAAAAATATTTTAACATATCTGAAAATATATTAACACACACACACCAATGCAATGCGTGAGTTGTGTCCTAAGTGTGTTGTTTAACTTCCGTTTTTAATTTGATTGGTTGATTTTTTGATGAAGATTGATGCAGTGTGATGCCTTCAATTGTACCATGGAGAGGAACTCAAATTCTAATAAAATTTTGTTAACATATCCAAACTAGTTGGAACTCTTATATGGCACAGATTCAAGAAAGTCAATCACATAGTGTGTTCTCAATCTCCCTCTTTGGATATTAGAGACAAAATTCCCTTGAGTAACCTGTACTCGTGGGTAAACACTAAATTCCTAGATTCCTATACAAAAGAGCTATTCTACCCATTCCCATCTGAGAATCGAAAATATAAGAAATGAAAAATACATAACTTAACTAAATACAGACCAATACCCTAATTTGGTAAGAATGTACAATGGATCTGTAAATCAGAATGCCTGAAATAAAACACTTAATGACATATTAGTTAAATCATATAAAGATATACGAATATAAGTACAAAGTCGTTACTCAAGTTCTTCTCCCCTAATTTTTCTCAAATAGACAATACGGTAAACAAATATATAAAGAAGGATAGAAAATGAATTATTCCACGCAGATATTGTCATAAGCAAGGGTAAATCAAGGGTATCCTACATTATCAAGATAAAGAAGGTATCTTTTGTCATTTGTGAAACAACCGTACCCTAAATCCTCATAAACCAATTATAAGCATGAAAACTAAAGAGGATATGACAAATATGCAAAATATATTATGTAATCACAATCATACATATGGCTATCCTAAGTGATCCAAACCTAATATTGTCCAAAGTTTTAGTAAACAGGCCAACCAATTATTTTTCAGTGTTAAGATATTCAATATTATGTTCCTTAGGTTCAACAAGTTCACAGATAAAGTAATGCCTAATCTTTATATATTTTTAGTTAGTGAGTGTTGTACAAAATTTTTCGATATGTTAATAGCACTCTGGTTATCATAATATATAGTTAGTTTATCTTCGATAATACCATAATCACTAAGCATTTGTTTGATCCATAAAAGTTGATCACAACAACTACCCACAACTATATATTCGGACTCAACAGTTGAAAGGGATATACAATTCTATTTTTTACTACTGCAGCCTACGAGATTATTTCCTACATAGTAATAGTCCCAGACGTGCTCTTACTATCGTCTAAGCATCCTGTCCAGTCAGGATCAATTTATCCAATTATAGATCTAGTAGTGTCTTTTGTGTACCAAATACCAAAATTTATTATGCCCTTGACATATTTTATTATCCGTTTTACACACAACATATGACATTCTTTAGGTGCGTATTGATATCTGCACATATACATACAACAAAAGAAATATCTGGTCTAGATGCAGTGAGGTGTAATAAACTCCCTATCATGCTTCTATATAAGGTATGATCTATATCTTTCCCATGTTCCTCTTTAGATAGTTTCTTGGATGTGCTCATTGGTGTACATGATATTTTGGAATTATCAAAACCAAACTTTTTATCAAGATCACTAGCATATTTTGATTGTGTCATGAATAACCGATCACTAAACTATTTAACTTGTAAACCTAAAAAGTATTGCAATTCCCCCATTAAGGAAATCTAAAATTCAACGTGCATTATATTAGAAAAGTCCTTTACTTGATTAGAGGAGGTGGAACCAAATATGATATCATCTACGTATACCTGTGCAAATCAAGACATGGTGTTCTATTTTCCTAACGAATAATGTATGGTTGTTGCTACCACGCTCAAACCCTTTATTGACAAAAAAGGTTGAGATGCGCTCATACCAGGCTTTAGGAGATTGTTTTAAGCCATACAAAGCCTTCTTAAGTCTAAAGACATGGTCAGGGTGCGAGGGATCTACAAAGCCCTTAGGCTGCTCAACGTATACGTCCTCTGACAAAATATCATTTAAAAATACAGACTTGATGTCCATTTTAAAAAGTTTGAATTACGAATGACATGATATCGCTAAGAGGAGATGAATAATCTTGACTCTTATGCCAGGAGTAAAAGTCTCATCAAAGACTATTCCCTTTATCTCAGAATATCCTTGGTCCACTAACCTACCCTTATTTCTAACTATAACCTCAGTCTCATCAATTTTGTTTTTAAAAATCTAACGAGTGCTAATAACCTTCTTATCTGCAAGCTGTGGGACAAGATACCAAACATCATGACTCTGAAATTGGACAAGCTCTTCTTGCATAACATTGATCCAGAACGAGTCGCCGAGGGCATCATTTACATTTTTCGATTCTATTTGAGAAACGAAGCATGTAAAGTTAGCCTATTTTTGAAGTTGGGATCTTGTTCACACTAGCTCAAATGGGTTATCAATAACCTTTTCGATGGGGTGGTCTTTAAGATCCAAGGTTGGTACCACAAGTCCCTCAGGTGGCAGTGGGGTAAAAACATTTTCAGACTCATCCAGGAACACTGTTTGACTTTAACTATTCTCTGCGCTAGTATCATTTACAATTACATTAATAAACTCCATAATGAATTTGGTACGTAGATTGTAAACACGGTAATCCCTTCTTGATTGGGAGTAACCCAGAAGAATCGCTTTACCACCTCGAGTATCGAATTTTGAAAGGTTTTCTTTATCTTTGCAAACATAACAAACACTCCCAAAGGTTCTAAAGTACTTTAAGTTAGTTTTTTTATTGTACCACAGTTCATAGGATGTCTCCTTGGTATTTTTTCTGAAGTATACATGATTAATAATGTGACATGCCATTTGGACGGTCTTAACCAAAGAGTGTTTTGGCAACTATTTTGTGTGTAATATAGCCCTAGCCATCTCTTGAATGATCTTATTCTTAAGTTCAACAAAGCTATTCTATTGAGGTGTCTTGGGTGCACTAAACTCATGTTTATATCCATTACCTACATAGTATTCTGTAACACCCGAGTCTTTAAACTCTCCATCTCTCTCATTTCTTATGCGAGATACTTGAGTATCCTTCTCATTTTTAATCTTTAAAATAATTTTCAAAAACTCATGGAAGGTGTCACATATATTTTTCATAAAAGAGACCCAAGTAAATTGTGTAAAATCCTCCACTATGAAAAGAATATAACTGTTACTATAGAAGCTCACAGTTTTAGAGGGACCCATAAGGTCCATGTGGATTAGTTAAAGAGGTTTTGAAGTTAAAATATCTTTAACCTTATTATGAGCATATTTACTCAACTTCATCACTTGGCATGTACCATAAACAGAGCTAAAAGCATTTTTAATTTTGGGCAAACCTCTAACTATTTCTTGGGATCTTAATCTATGAAGATTATCAAATTTGTGTGTCCAAATCTATTTTGACATAAATCAGAATCATCTAATCTAGCAATCTTGTAAGATTCTATCTTTGGAATCACTGTGTAACAGTTATTCACAGTTCTGTTTCCTGAAAGAATGCATATACCCTCTTCATTAAAAATTTTGCAATTGGTTTTTGAGAAGGTAGCAGTATGATTAAAATCATAAAATTGTGATACCCTTAGTAGGTTATCCTTAAGACCTTTAACTAGCAAAAGATCATTTAGAATTAGGAGCACTCCTTCACACAACCCTTACCAATGATCTGGGATGAGACTCCATCATCAAATAGGACAATACCTCCAAGGAAGTCTGTCTTATTTATTAATTAGGTCTCATCCCCAGTCATGTGTTTAGAACACTCGAAATCCAAGTACCAACCAATTGAAATACGTTGGACCTTAAAGGCAGTTATGACCACATTGCACTTGAGCTGGGGTAACATGACATCTTTTCTAACCCAAATAGGCCTAGTTTTAAAATAATTATTGGCCTTTGATTTAGAAAAGGTCTGAGGGGTCTTTATAAACAGTTTCTTCATAGTTTTAGGTTTCCCTTTTTATTCCTATAATTAGAGTTATATGTGGTCCGCTTTGGGAGACCATACATATTCCTACTTTTTCTCACATACTTAAAGTTTTAATTGGTACATGTGTACAACCTTTTTTGAAAACACTCGGTTAGGGGGTGCCCATAGACATCGCAATAGGAATAATACTAATGCGAGGTAGGCTTGACTTTATCACCTAAGTCCTTGAAGATGGGTGATGATACGCAAATATTGCGTATTTCATCCTCCGAGGGATGAATTTTAGCCCCCCCCAGGTATCTTATTCCCTATATTTATGCTCGTTAATCAGACTACCTCAGATTTCTATGTTAACAAGTTTTGCAGGGGTTAATTGAGCTTTTATAGGTAATTGGATGCTAAATATGAAGTTCAGAAGCATTCCGGTGTAGTTTCGTACGCAATCGCATGTTCAAGGGAATTTTAGTCTTTTCACAACTTGGGCACCTGGCCCGACATCTCACAAAATTTGTAGCCCTCCTTGCTAGCTTCGCGTGGTCATGAACGGTGCACAATTCTGAGTCCGTATGAAGAAGTTACGGCGATTTTAGCGGAAGGAAAAATAAGGAAATCAAAAGAGGAGGAGAAAAGGAAGAAAAGGAATACAGTGTGCTGCTACTTGGCTCACCCCTTCTTGATCGATCGATCGACGATTTTGGTCGATCGATCGATCCTTTTGTACAGCCAAAATTTTGCCTTGATCGATCGATCAGCCCTTTTGGTCGATCGATCGATCCCCTGTTTTCAGGAGATATTTTGCCTTTTCTTTTCTTTTCTTTTTTCTTTTCTATTTTTATTCCAACTTAGTATAAATACCCATTTTTGTTGTAAATATCAGGGTGGACGATTTTAGATAGTTTTAGGTTAGTTTTTAGCTTAGGGTTTTGGGGTTTTTTCTTAGTTCTTCTTCATGTCTCTTTGGTTTGACACCCCATTTGGATTGTAAGTTGACTATTCATCTCCCCTACCATTTAATATGATTGTATTTCTTCATTTCTTTCTTTCTAGTGTAATTTACATGCTTTCTAATTTAGGTTTACATGCTTTATTTCCTTGCTTTCTAGTATAAATTTACCGTGTTTATTTATTGCGTTTATTTATCGCATTTTTACGATGCTTTCTAGGTAATTTAAATTAGGTTGTGTTTGAATGAAACTCACTCGGGTTAACGTGTTGCTTTGCTTGGTGATGGTGTTTACGGGTTTATTTCGGGTGCATTGTCCTAGTTATTGCGCCTAGGAGATTTGACGGGGCATATCATGTATGTCCTGTGCTTACGACCTTTCGTGTGTAATTTCTGAGATATTTAATGACGCCAAAATCATATTAGGCTTTTCTGCGGATTTAAGGGCGTGACAACCCTTGGTTCAATTAATTATCGAAACGAGACGCATTTGTAATAACTCGTCGATCCATGTAACCATTTTATACAAATTAGCCCGGGTGAGGGATATTCAACACAACCTATAGTTTTACACGCTTTCTTAATATAGTTTCAATACATTGACTAGATTAATCTTTCCCTTTCATGCATCTTTTCTTTTTTAGTTTGTAATCATCTTTTACACTTTTATTTCGGAATATTAAATCACTTAAATTCAAGAATCTTATCCCTGTGGAGTTTTGATACCCGACTTACCGCTATACTCACCAGTTGAGTGTAGTAGTAACTTAGGTTTGTTTGTATAGTCACGGCGAGACAAAAAACAACGACTGTACACTTTACACCCGCACACCTCTCGCGCGCCTATTCAAGTAGCACCGTTTCCGGGGACTTGTTTGTTTTAGACTTTATTTGATTCAGTATTTCATAGTATTTTCTTTCTATTTGTATTATTTTCTAATCTTTTTGCAGGACTTCCACATTTGAGAACTTAAAAACGCTCGAGTTTTTCCCGCGCGCACTTACTTTGTGGAATCCGCCACTTTGAGCCATTTTTGGGGTAAGCATGTATTATTCCAATTCTTTCGGTAATCCTTGTTATAATTCTCAAAATTCTCGCAAACCTATGACTTTCGGTGAATACTTGGAATCCCAAGAATTCACAAATTCAAATATTACTTTGGGCGAGTATAACGAAAGTTAAAATTTAGGTTATTGGAATTTTTATGATGATGATAATGATAATGATAATGATTTTGGGCCTTTACCTCCTTATAATAGGAATTTTGAAACGAATTCGAATAATTTTCAAAATTTCTATCATAATGAGTTTTCATTTAAGTCCGATGGTAATTTTCAAAGTTTCCATTTTCATACTTCCGCACCTCGACCTATGGCATTCGGTGAGGACTTGCGTATGTATGAAAATGAGAAAACTAAAAATCATTATCTAGAAGAAAATCGCTCGTGGAAACATGACTTGGATTTTCTTTTTGAGCCCGACGACGATTTTGCTTCCGAGACTTTTGAAGTCAAAGAATGTTTTGAACCAAATGAGGTACTTGTGCCTACTTTGGAACAAACCATTCTAGACTTTGCCCATTGCATAATAGATATTGAAAGTGAGGATGAAAATGACGTAATATCTATTTGCAATGAAATGATTTCTTCTTTGGCCCCCAAAGAAGAACATTTCATTGATAATGATATTATTTCATTCGAAACTCAAACTTCATGCGATGATGATTCATCTCATGAGTTCGAATTTCTTTCATCCCCATTTTCATTCTCTACTATCACATCGTCTCAAGTACCGGATGATTCAGTTTCAAACTTTAATGTTTTAAACCATTTCGTCGATGAGGAGTACTTGCTCGAGTCGTCCTCCACAATCGCATCTTTGCCTTCGTGTGCGCTACCTCCCATTCCAATTTTAAAATCCTTGGGAGGATATTCGGCTTTTCTCAGTCCTCACATATTTTTGTCACCCATTGAATCAAAACCCCCCATCGTCCCTCCAAAACTTTTAATTGGCGATGGTTCATTTCTTACGCCTTACACATGCCTTCTGTTTTTCAAACGGAATTTATATTTTTCAAAAGGCATGCTTGTTTGTGAGGGTACACCAGTTATCCTCCAAAGTCAAATCATTCTTGTGGTGGACCCTCAGCTATTTAGACTTCTAGTGTATAGTTACAGTGAGTCCTAAATAGTAGGTTGTATATAGTTAGCTTTTTATTTTTTCTTTCCTTTTTAATTTTAGTCTTTTGTAATTAGTTAAATTTTTGTTATTTGTTTTTGCTATGCTCGGTACTAACTTGTTTTGTAGATTCTTTGGACTTGTTCTTATGGGGATCGCTCCAATTTTGGGTAATATTGCTCTTTTCCTCTCTTTAACTTGGTTCTTAATTCACATTGAGGACAATGTCAAGTTTTAAGTTAGGGGGTGTGGGATATTCTATCCATTTCATTATTTAGTCCATACTTTTGCTCACATGTTCGTTACTTATTATGCTTTTCTTAGAAAAATTGAAAAATTTCAAAAAGATTTTCTTTCTTTTTTCTCCTTTTTGGGGCATTTTGCCTTTGTTTCCGATGATAAATTTCAATAATTGCCCGATCCAATAGACAACCCAATGAAGCATGTTCTCGATTTTAGAAGTTATTAGACTTTAGTCTCGATTATTGATATTATGAATAACTTCATGAATTAAAATTTAATCCCAGGAGCGCATGCACTTTTATCATTCTATTGATTTGGTTTAAGATTTTTATAACTCGGTAATCTTTTGTTGCACTGTATATACTTACACCGAGTAAGCTTTGTACCTTTCGTCATTTGTGAGTGTATACACTATTCTTTTCTCATTGAAAATGTTGAATTCGTTGGTAATCTCACTATTATTTCATTTGATCGTTCATTAATTGAGTTCATACTTGAAATGTGTTACTTGAGCATGATTTTCATATATTGTTTTGATTCGAGAATTGCATAAACTTTGTGAAATGATCATAGGAATTCTTTGTTATATCACCCATATTAGCCTTGACCTCACCCTTATATGTTTACCCTCGTTAACCCCCTTAGCCTAAATATAGCCTTTCGTTTCATCACCCAAATCCCATGACCAACTCTAAATTGGAGTTTTATACCATACATACACTTTCCATACCTTTGTTTGGAAAGTTACTTGGGATTGAATGATGTTGTTGTGATGTCGGTTGCAATTTAGGCATAAGAGAGTTTGAAAAGTAAAGAAAAAGAAAGAAGTGAAAAAGTGATGCAAAAGAGAAAGCAAAAAGAAAAAGAAAACAAAAGAAAACATGAAAAAGAAGAAAAAAAAGAAAGAGAAAGTTGTATATGTTGTGTATACTCTTCAATAAGCTTTGATTACTCTCCCCGATGATGTATTCAATGCCGTTTGGAACTTGTTTTCCAATTTTGATATTTCCCGCATTTTCCCATTATCCCGAGTTTTCATTCCGAACACTTTGAATCCGTACATACATTCCTTCGTTTCGCACCCTAGCCTAGACAACATTACAACCCTAGTAAAGTCCTATGTGATCTTAGGTTGATGTAATGTAAAAGTCATAATAGTTTTGATAATCTGTGAAAATGCATTTCGCCTCTTTTAGTGTGCGGTATCCTTTCATTGAGATTACAGTTTTTCAGTTTATATATAGCGTTTTTCATTTGTGACATGTGTGCGGCCTAGTTTCTATTTATATTTACTCTTTAGCCCGCATATTCCGTGTGTTACCTCCCTGTTTCGAGTGAATTTCATTTGATGAGTGTAATGCCCGTGAGGATTGAATGTCTGCCTGCTTCATTTTGTATCCGGTTTATATAAGTTTTTCGCCAAATCACACTTTGCATGTGCTCGCCCCCTCCCACATTTTAAGGTTTCAATCCTATGAGGTGCATTCTATAATGTTAATGATTTGGACTTTTGTTTGAATTTAGTCACTTTGCTAATAATGTGTATGAAATCCTTTTCATTATTATTGAGCTTGTCACATGTTGGGTTGGGCATATTTTGAGGAAATCGTGTGATGTTTGGGGGTAACATCTCTGAAAACCCTCACGAGACGACACTCATCCACTAGGGTGACCTAGGGGTTTAACAGCTTATTGCATATGCTAAATGCAATCGAATCGCCCACGAAAGTGGCCTTATCTTTTATTCCTTTATACCATACTTTTATACTATCTCCTGCTTTTGGTTTGATTGTAGTTCTTGTTGCATCCTATTTCATTCCTAGGGACTAGCAATGTGTAAGTTAGGGGGTGTAATGATACGCAAATATTGCGTATTTCATCCTCCGAATGGATGCATTTTAGCCCTCTCGGGTATCTTATTCCCTATATTTATGCTCTTTAACCATACAACCTCGGATTTCTATGTTAACATGTTTTGCAGGGGTTAATTGAGCTTTATAGGTAATTGGATGCTAAGTATGAAGTTCGAACGCATTCCGGTGAAGTTCCGTACGCAATAGTTCGTTCAAGGGCATTTTAGTCTTTTCATAACGTGGGCACCTGGCTCAACCTCTCACGGAATTGTATCCCTCCTTGCTAGCTTCACGTGGCCGTGAACGGTGCGCGATTCCGAGTCCGTATGAAGAAGTTACGGCGATTTCAGCGGAAGGAAAAATAAGAAAATCAAAAGAGGAGGAGAAAAGGAAGAAAAGGAATGGAGTGTGCTGCTGCTTAGCTCACCCCTGCTTGATCGATTGATTGGCGATTTTGGTCGATCGATCGATCCTTCTGTACAACCGAAATTTTTCCTTGATCGATCGATCGACCCTTTTGGTCGATCGATCGATCCCCTATTTTCAGGAGATATTTTGCCTTTTCTTTTCTTTTCTCTTTTCTTTTCTAATTTAATTCCAACTTAGTATAAATACCCATTTGGTTGTAATAAACAAATAGATACGATTTTAACTTAGAGTAGCTTAGGGTTTTGGGGTTTTTGCTTAGTTCTTCTTCATTTCTCTTTGGTTTGACACCCCATTTGGATTGTAAGTTGACTATTCATCTCCCATACCATTTAATATAGTTGTATTTCTTCATTTCTTTCTTTCTATTGTAATTTACATGCTTTCTAATTTAGGTTTACATGCTTTATTTCCTTGCTTTCTAGTAATAATTTACCACATTTACTTATTACGTTTATTTACCACGTTTTTATGATGTTTTCTAGGTAATTTAAATTAGGTTGTGTTTGAATGGAACTCAGTCGGGTTAATGCATTTCTTTGCTTGGTGATAGTGTTTACGGGTTTATTTCGGGTGCGTTGTCCTAGTTATTGTGCCTAGGAGATTTGACGGGGCATATCATGTATGTACCGTGCTTACGACCTTTCGTGCACAATTTTTGGGATATTTGTTGACGCCAAAATCATATTTGGCTTTTATGCAGATTTAGGGCCGTGACAACCCTTGGTTCAAGTAACTGTCGAAACGAGACACGTTCTAAATAACTCGTCGACCCATGTAACCATTTTATACAAATTAGCCCGGGCGAGGGATATTCGACGCAACCTATAGTTTTACGCGCTTTCTTAATCTAGTTTCAATACATTGCCTAGATTAATCTGTCCCTTTCATGCATCTTTTCTTCTTTAGTTTGTAATCATCTTTTACACTTTTATTTCGAAATATTAAATCACTTAAATTCTAGCATCTTGTCCCTATGGATTTTCGATACCCGACTTACCGCTATACTCACCAGTTGAGTGTAGTAGTAACTTAGGTTTGTTTGTATAGTCGTGGCGAGACCAGAAAACAACGACTGTGCACTTTACACCCGCACATCTCTCGCTCACCTATTCAATGGGTTTGGTTATGTTTGACACATTTGTCCAATTTGCAAAAGTCTTAGTGTTTTTTCCAAGGTCTCTAGCAGGTGGACATACATACTTAGCTTTACCATTAGGTTTCGTCTTCTGATTACACATATTTTGCTTTGCTTGAGAGATATTAACATTAAAAATTCCATTTTGAGTTTTTTCCAAAGTATGACCTTGTTTAACAAAAACAACATTTTCAGGAGAAACAATCGTTTTATTAGGCTTAACTTTTTCTTCAAAACCCATGCCAGTTTTATCTTCATAATTCATTTTACTACCAACAACAATCTCTTCATAAGATTTAGATTATGTTTTAAAATATAAGCACTCTTTAAAGACATTTGAAACCTTTTGTAAGTAGCCTTGTATCTTTCTTCCAAGGAAACATTTTTCTCATAAAGGTCTTTAAGTTTGAAAGAAAATTCTTTTGTCTCTATCTCATATGCAATACATTGCACAGTGTAGTCTTTGACAATCTTCCTAACAGTTTAACTAAGTTGTTCAACACGTTCAGTCAATTGCTTAACCATCTTTTCCATTTTGGCACTATTTTTAAGAGTTTTAGTGTACAACTCTTGAATATCAGGTAGGCTGTCATAGAATTCCCTAAGTGAAGAGTGTGCAGTGTTCCCTATCATTTTATTTTGTGTAGTGGGACTCACATACACATTCAATTTATCAGTATTGTTTTCACTTTAACTCACCCGTAAACTAGAACTATCTACATTATTTTCAATAGTAGTAAATACAAAAATTTCACTAGCAGGAATAATATCAACATCAACATGCATAATATAGTCATCAATAACATTATCAATAAGTAAACATATGTTGTCATCAGAATATATGATTTTGGCATAGAAGGACATGCAAGATTCATTAACAATGGATGACTGAAGGTCATCTTCATTAGAATCACTTGAGTCGTCCCAAGTTTTGCATATATTTATCCCTGACATTATTATTGTTCAATTTGACTCTAAACTTAGAAGCAATGTGCCCCATTTTACCAAAACAATGATATTTGATGTGGCGATTACCAGTCTTAGGCCTACTGTTATCAGTGGTATGTTTGTCATCATTTCGATCATGGGATCTGTGAGTTTGAGAATTTTGATAACCAGGTCTCCCCTGTTTAGAAGCAACAGAGTTTCTAAACTTCATATTTTTCTTTAATTGTTTGCTCATGAGAGTAATCTGATTATCCATACAATCTAAATCACAGTCCTTACGAAGTTCTAGGTAAAAGTCAAGTGGGTTCATTTTAGGGGCAATCACTTGAGATGATAATAACACATTTGATCCAGAAGATCTTTTGTTCTGGAAGGTCAATTGTTTCTTAAATTCTAGCTCTATCTCTACTGTTTAAGGTTTATTGCTCAATAATTCGTGAGTCAAGTTAGGATTATCAATCTCTTCTATTACATAACATTTATTATCAAATTTAGCAGGCAAGGATCTTAAGATTTTAAGCACTATTTTCTTTCTATCATATGTTATCCCATTTTCATGCAACTTGGTGGCAATATCAATTAACTTAATATAAAAATCATCAAATGAATCATTCTCATCTATAATAAGAGTATTATACTACTGGACTAACATCTGAGTCTTCCCAGCCTTAACATGCTCATCACCTTCATGGGAAGTGATGAGTGTTTCCCAGACTTCCTTGGAAGTGGAGTAAATAGATATACGTTTGAATTCATGCTCATTTATGGACATAAATATGCAGTTCTTTCCTTTAATATTATTAAGCGACATCTTTTTTTCTCTTTGGTAAACTCACTGAGACTTTTCTTAATTCATATAGTGCTTGTTTCATTCAAAGGCTTAGTTGGGTGACCGTCACCATTTTCAATCAAGTCCTAAACATCATCACCCAAAGTCCCTTAGATTAATGAAATCATCCTTACTTTCTAGTAAGGAAAATTGTGTCCATCAAAGAGGGGTTGACGGGACAGGTTACCAAGCTTCTCAAATCTCTTATCCATTTTAAGAAAAATATTTCAAAAAGTAGTCTATGGAGTTTCAGGATCAAAAATATTTTGACAAACGCGCTCTAATACTACTTAAGAATCATACACTAAGTTTTTAACACAATGTTAACGATTGAGTAAACTCCGAATTAAACTCGTTTAGGAAACTACTTTTAGAAATCTAAACACAAGATGTGTAAAAGTTATTAAAGTCAGATTCAAGACTTGGTATCTTGATTACCTAGGTTTTAAATAAAAAACCTAACCTAATTGTTTTTCATAAAACCCAACATGCAAGCATTAAGAACAAAAATGTGACACCCCGCCTAATTAAATATTGGGTGATCAGTCCTTTATTAATAGAATATCCAGTTGGATCAGTCTTAGCATCATTGTTGAAAGCTTTTTTTTTTAAATTTACTAACCACCTAGTATTTTAAAAGTTATATGCCAAATTTTATCTTTGTAAAATAACATGCAAGCAATTAAATGATTAACTAAACATCTACCATCCAATAACAATTTCATAAGAATTAAAACGATATAATGAAATAAACTAAGTCTGGAGTTAACACTTTCAGTCTAAATCCCAAATACAATAATCTGAAATGAAATAAATCCCAAAAACAGAAATATAAATGAATGTCTGAAACCACAATCTCTAAATAAGAATGGGCAATATGCCCTAACTGAAATAAATAGCTTTGAATGAATTAAGGATGAATGTCGAGGCGTCTAATATCGAGGTCTTGTAACTTCCATAGCAGCTATAGCACGTCAACTGAATGGAACTCCTATGCTTGGCGTCCCTGTAGCTGGGCACCTAAAAATATATTAAAAAAATGGATTTGAAAGAAAACGGGTCAGAGCCCGAGTTGAAAATAGTTTTAAAACAACAAGTATTTATATGCATAAATACCAGATAATTATATACAGGTTAATCACGTGCTCTCATTTGAGATTCTCACCTATCAACTATTGTGAACAATAAAAGAATAATTATTCCCCTCCCTAGTTACGTTACCCCAACTAACTAGATTTTAACAGTTCTCCATCTATGCCAACTAACATATTGTGCCCACCCGTATAATAGAAATATACGTTATATAGTTCCTCATATTTTGTTAATTGATTCCAAGTATCTCATTAATCTATTAAGTTCTTACACACTTAATATATTTTGGCATTATCATTCTGCTTTACTAACAACACAGTAGAATAAACACGGTGTATATATATATATATATATATATATATATATATATATATATATATATATATATATATATATATATATATATATATATATATATATATATATATAAATTTTCACTATTATAAAATATACTAATATCGCACCCTACATAGGCGAAACTAACGGTGCGTACATACTCTGCTATCAAGTCCAGGTGCCTCACGTACATAATAAGAACTATCATTTCCGAATCTCTCAGGAATCGGAATAAAACAAAACACACACAAAACTGGAGGCGAACATGGACCACAGTGTAATGGGTCACGCACATACCTACGCACCCATATAACCCAAACTTATCCACTAACAGATAAGTCTTCCTTAGATCCTATGATCTGAGGTAACAATCTATAATCCCCCCGAAGGGATCCTCAAGACAAGACTGTCCCCTTCAATACCTCCTGACGATAACAAGTATGGTATGTATATCATACACACAAAAATTCATACAATAGGTATTCACACAACCTAAGTATTTATACGTTAAATATTGGTATTCCTACATCCCATCTTACAAGTTTCACACATTGTGTTTATAGCTCGTATATCATATGTAAATTTAATTAACGCCATAACTTTTTTGGTATAAATTTCAGTACCTTTCCTAATCCCAAATGTTTACAAAGTCACCCAATTATTCCTCAGGTTAATTCAGTACTATAGTGTCCCCCTACTACTGGTATTAACCCTAAGTCAACATTTATCCGAATTAAACCCCAATTCATAAAATTTCCATTCGTAACGCATTTGAAAAACACTCATAAATCTCCCCATTCAATCCCATACATAATGATACTTTTCGGGCCTTAATTATAACCCTATTGACCTTCCCAAGTCCCATTATATTCAATTAATCAACATTAAGGGTTCTTAAAAGTTGGGGTTGAATTTAAGGGGAGTCTATCGATCGAAGAACTGGGTCGATTGATCGATCAGTCGATCGATCGACATTCTTGGGCCGATCGATAGATCGAATAAGTATCAATCTGGTTTTTCTGCAAATTAAGGCTACATGTTCCCTAATCAAAAATCTCTAAAACCTTCTTAATTCATTACCAAACTCCAAAACGAAGGTGCTAAACATTAAATTAACACATATAGATAATTTATAACGTACAAGAATCATTTAAACATCAAGATTCATAAACTTTTTAATTGAATTCTAATTTAACTCCTCAAAACCCTAGTTTATGGATTTTCTTCAAGAACATGATCAAAACTATGAATCCTCTACATAAAGATTCCCAAAATCTACTAAATTTTATTTTTTCCATAACAGTACTTCAATCCTAATCATGAATCCTACCCAGAATATCATTTAATCCAAAATTTGTCCTCTACATGCATGAAATTTAATTCTTAATCATATTCTACTAGCATGGATAATTTATCTAGCTGGATTTAAGCAAGAACAATACTTGCCTTATAACAGTAGGTCTGATCCTTTAATGATGAAGGGTATGGTGACGTTCCTCGTTTTCCGATCTACAATCCGGTGGCGTTAATTGTGAAAGAGGTGAAACTAACTATAGGTGGTTTTGGCTTAGGATCTCTTCTCCTTCCTCTTCCAATGGACTCTATTGTTTTTGTGTTTGATAACCTTTGAATACCTAACCCTAGCATCTGATATAACCTTAGAAAATTCGTGGGTTTTATTACTCCAAAAATTAAAATGTCTAAAATACCCTCCCGGGATGCCTGTTTGGCTTAAAAATGTCCCGGGACCCAAACTAAACCCACGGCTAGACTTTTCTGACTATCTCGACCCTTTCGGACATTTTGGCGCACTCGAAATGATCATATGGGTGACTTATATATAATTTACTTTTATTCCATAAATTTTATGTGACACCCCGCCTAATAAAATACCGGTCGATCACTCATGTACCAAATTAAAACATGAGTCGTATATAGTTCATTCTTAGAATCACTGTCGAAAACCAAATTAATTACTAATAACCTATTAGGCTGGCATCAAAATTTTATTTAACTAATCTTTTAAAAACAAACTATAGAAATAAAATATTCACACAGTTTATATAAATAAAACTGAAAGGAAATAAAATAATCGAACACTCGGTTTAATAATAATATAACCAAATCGAATGATGCACTAAAAGGTGGTAAAAGAATAAATAAATGCAGTTGGGCTTTTTGACCCGAGTATTTATACAGTAACTCCTATCCAGATTACAAGGATATAAGCGTCTAAAGAAAACCTGCATGCATCCACAACTTCTGCAGCTGACGTCTGTCTCAAAAGGATCATCATCTAGGCGTCCCTGTGTCTGGACACCTATATATATATATATATATATATATATATATATATATATATATATATATATATATATACATATATATATAGCAAAAGAGAGGAAAAGTAGATAAACGGGTCAGAGCCCGAGTTGTGAAAATATTTTTCAAGTGCATAAATGCTTTATTTTTTTAGAATATGTTTTATCTCATAGTTAAATTGGTATCGCACTCCCATGAGATGCCCCTCACCTCTCTTTTAAGAGTGCACACCTAGCGCATCCCTCTAAACATCCTAGTCAAGCTACACTGCCTAACTAATCCGACACCCCCAAACTCTAAAAATACTAAGCAAACCAAGTACAAAGGGCTAAACTTCTCCCCAGTCTCAACACTATGCCATGTTCATGCGTGAGGTGTCTCGCGAAGAGAAATACAAACAAGGAACCCCCCCGATACACTACAGCATGGCAAGGTCGATCGTCGAGATCCATTAGACCCTCAGTACTCAACTTATATATATATACACCCATATATACACATATAAATAACCTACTCATTTATAATACAAATCATAATATAAGTCCGGATACAATCTCCCGGAATGAGAATTTAGTCTTTATTCCTTTGATCTCTTTCTCTAGTTAGATATATAAAATATCTTGTTCTGATGCACAAGTAATATAGTATAGACACCAGTATAATAACCATCCCTACGAGCTATAACTCGAGGATGCGGTCTCTCAATACTATCATCTTCCAGGGCATCACTCACATACCATCCTGGGGACTAGCGGTCGGACTCAATATCACCGACATCGCGGTCAACAATCACAACGTCTGGGAAGCGGTCATAGTTCCTCCCTGTAAATGAGACGAAACATACCCACCACGTCTCACCCCTAATAAAAATCACACAATATAACAATGGACGCTATGACCTGGGGACTATACACTCCCTACTCCTCAAGCCAGGGGCCTCACCCACACCGTGCAACTTCCCATGATAGCATTAGAGGGGGTATTCTTCACATATATATACCATCCACACATAGATATACATACATATCCGTATCATATTATATATATACTTTAATCACATCGTATATATACATTCCACATTGTTCCTCAAATATATATAAATGGCCATAATTTCCAATCACACATAATGATGGCCAATAATCCCAAAGATTCTCATAAATAATAATATTTGAGTATTCGCACACTCACGATACTAAACTCAAAAGTATTCCATCACTTGGTAAATAACTTGTACCTTATTCACACTTAAGGATTTATATAATTTCTCCAACTATACCAATTCACACTAAGAAAATACACATTTTCCCAAATTCATCCTAATAGTCTCGCAGGATATAGTCAACCATAATCGATATAATTATGTTTTCCACTCACAGAATTATATAGGTCTAAATGCCCACTAAAATTCTCCCAAGGAATATTCTTCCCCAAGCGCCCTTAAATTAAATAGGTCATGGATTCCATTTCCACGAAGCCCAGGACTACATCATGTCCAAATAATAATTTGGAGGCCCTTACTCTATTTTTGGGAACCCCAACTCTCTAATTCCACAATTTAATTTATTTTCCTCAAAAGTATAATATTTGTGTCACCAAATTTTACCCCTTCCTAGCCCCCATAGATTTCCTCAATCGGTTAGGAATAAGTACCCTTAGTTGAGTATTAAATTTCTTATTTAACATAGCTAAAACCATAAAGGTGGGAATTTATCCCAAAATTAACCCTAGGAAAAATTGCCAAAAATCCTGAAGGATCGATCGATCGACCCTTAGCCCTCGATCGATCGATCGCTTCGGGTAACTTCTTCTCCGAGAAGTTGTTTCAGCCATTAAAGCTTCCCCCAAGGTTTTATCTCCTCCCCCAATGTCCTCCAACCTCAAACAATGATATATACACATATAAAAAGGGTTCTAAACATCCTAGAACCGAAAACCACAAACGATTTCATTAATTTCCTAACTTTCTCGAATTGGATATAATTCGGGGTTTACTCGTTTAGCTTTCGAAAACCCATTTTGATTCATGAAGCCCCAACCCCAACCCCAACCCCAAAATCTTCTGATTTGTTATTACCAAATTATAATATGAGATTTATGCTCCAAAAATAAATAAAGCAAGTAAACACTTGCCTCGTGGATAAAATCCGACGACCTCGAGTCGAATCCCGCAGAGTAAACACTTTTCTCTCCTCTTTCTCCCTTCTTTTCTTCTCTTCTTACTTTCTCTCCTTTTTCTTTCCTTTCTCCCACTCTCCCATGTCTTTTATAAGGAGAAATATGGGATTATCTCTTTTAAACCCAAAAATGACTCGTTTACTCAATTACGAGTCCCTATAATTCAAAAATTCTCGAAACTCAATTACGACCCCCGAATACTCTATTCTGACTATCTTGGCCATTTCGAGACCAACCGCACACTCGAAATATCCATCCGAGGTACTTGACCACAAATCACTAATTTAACCCCACACAACTTAATGGGGTGTTCCCATTAAAAGATTATCCTCTGTATCTTTACCCCGTTGCGACATATAATTAAAATACTCTGACTTATTTACTTAACCCCAAAAGTAAATATAACACCCATCGAAAAATCATCTAATCCTTGAAAACTCCAAAAATTACTATTCACGATAACCTCTTAAATTCCCAAATTACACATACTTATGAATTTTAATTATCCCCAAAAGTGCGGGGTATTACATACTCCCCCCCTTACAACGGGATTTCGCCCTTGAAATTCAGATACAACCAACACTAACCTAGGATCGTTCCACATTCTAATGCCTCTAGGGGAACGGTACTAACCCAATGGCTCTCAACCATACATTCATTTAGCACTCACCTTTAACTAGGTTTATGATACTATACTGCTACCTTGATCGTAAGGTGCTCTAATAATGTCACATCGCACCCATCGTTTCTAGTAACTCATACCGAGAAAATGAGCCTATAGCCGCCGCTCTAACATCTAAATCTCACCGGAGAATCATGATTCTAAGCTTTCTCTCATTTACATCAGGATATCTAATTTCCCTAAAAAAGAAATTAATCTAATGCTCGACCACTCTCGTCAGTCTCATCACTTAACTTGAGCATGCTACTTCTTATTGCCCCTACAATTAGATTATTGCCTACATCTCATGACGTTCCTTTTGACCCATACCAATTCCAGTTATACTCCCTCTCGGCATAATCTTCAACTCTATATACTACGTCCCTTCTATCTCAGGCGGTATCTAAAACCAACTTACTAAGGTGCCCATACACCTTTTTAACATGTGCCTCTCCGCACAACTATCACCAACGTCCGACACGTACACACTTTCTAAACAACAGGCCTTATTTCCTCGGCGTAATACTCATACATGGGTTTTCCCAACCCGCAAAATCCCATTTATTCTCAAGGTTAATTAACCAATCTTCTTGTGGTTTACTTCCCACAATCTTCCTATATCGGCGCCACTAACTCTACTGGCCTTACTTCCTAATAACCCTAAGATCGATGTGTTTCCTACACCCATAAAATGAGTACTATCCTAACTATGTCCCTAGTGCCCAAGACCTCTCTCAACTTCCTACATGTGCTCAGTTTCATGCATGGGACGTCTCGCAAAGCGGAATCCAGACAAGGAACCCTCCCGTTACACTACTCCCTCGCATCGTCGGTCATCGAGATATAATGGCCTAAGGAACACTAGTGGGACATCCTAAGTCTTACCTCGCTAACCTATTAACTCATTTATACTATTCTATCCTTCCTCTTCGACGAAAAGGAAAATCTAACTAATCGAGGCGCCAATCCTCTACAAAAAAATTACGAGCATTATACCCAAGACATACTTCCTCCAAAATTCGCCTTTTCATTAAGGCCTGGCTATAAGCTTCAAATCAATTTCTCTAACTCATGCCTCACCCACCTACTTGCGGTGAGAGGACCACTTTAGGGCTTCTCCATAGCACTTATATTTCCATAAGCATACCATCATCATGCGGCCCTTAGTCTATAATGTTTCCTTCACACTATATGACTTATTGACAAAACCAATATCCTTGCATCCTATAATATCTCTCCACTCTCGACGTCGTTAAGGTTCATGCGTGGAGCATCTCGCAAAGCGAAATCTAAACGAGGAACCCCTCCAATACACTACTACTTAACTTTGTCGATCGTGGAGGTCTGTTAACTTCAAATATGCAATCGGGATAACCCTATCCCATCTTTCAACAAAATGTGGTCTGAACTCCCATCTCTATCCATGAGCCATACCACTAAGCGCCCGCACTAACACTCAGTCCTTGCGCAACCAATAATGAGCTTAAACTCACAACTCAACAATTAACCTTGCATACCTCAAATCACACCTATAAGGTCGCAACGCACTCAAATCATGATAATGAAATATATGCTCACCGAAGTTCCATCCATCCATATAATAAATGCAAACTCAACCTGTATCCAGGTGAGATATCTCAACAACAACCTGTTCCACCTTGGAACCGCGGACACGTATCGTCTTGTAATTATTAGCCTACTATCACTCCGATCAACAAAGAACATTTTATACTCAAAATAATACCATACTCATATTTTACACATAAAATGAGTTGTAAAAACCAAATATATATTCAAAATATCAACACCCTCTTTTATAGAAAATGAAAGAAAATAAAACTCCTCAACTGCAAAAAAACACATAAACATATACTATGTAACGTTATCGATACTATTTGTAAACTCGTATCACACACGAATTTGGAACTAAGAAAATACGGTGACTCAATCTTGTCACACAGAGTATACGTCCTTCAATTGAGGTGAAACTCATAACAACAACTTCGCCTATCTCTATGGCTACTCCAAATGGTTCCTAGACTTAGTACACTTGTCCTAACTGAACCTAAAACTACTTTAATCAACAGCCCATCTGGGTACCTTACTCTTGCCCCTTAACTGCCACCGGGAATGACTAACCGTATGGTTCTACACTCCACATTACAACATTCCCCATCTCGGGTCACCCTGACCCTTTCAAGGTTATCAGTATCTTGGACTCCATAGCCGCGATCCTGACAATCACTTTACTAGTTCCCCTTTATTTCTTCACGAAAAGGAAACTCCACCACTGGCCTCAAGAGTCCTGTTTCAATGAATTCCCCATGTGTATGTCCACCAATGGGGTCCTCGAACACACATTCTCCATAAGTGTTAACAACACTTCTCTAGTGAGCCTATCATTCCTCGGAAGGACTCTCTCTTCATTGCACTTACCTCGATTCAGTACAAAATTCACTTATCCATAACTTTTTATTCACTGTCGGCCTTTGACCGATCCTTACGTGAATAATTAAAACTGCATTCTTTTTATTCCTGCTAAATCATGGGGACTCACGGTTAAAAACTATCCGTAAGATCCCTTTAGGGGCAAAACATCCTGCTCCCCCGAATATGGGTATTTCCATACCCTTCTCTAAGTAAAAGCTTTTGAGCCTTTTATTTCCACTATATAATGCTACATTGCCTTCGCATGAATTAACTTCAAAGTATGGTCCTTATCAAAGACCCCTTTTTAAACCCTTAGCTTCACCGGGTAATTCCACTTCAGTACCACTCTCTACTATAGCGGTACTTGGATACTTATAACCACTATACCTTAGTAGTCATTTCAACCATCTTTGACAAAGGCCACAAGAAGAGTGACCTCCACTACGATCCTAGTCTCCAACTTTAACGAACCACTCTAAGTATGTCCTGCCTTCTACTACCCTTGTAATGGCCTTCTGTGTACGTCCTTCATCGATCAGCACATGAATCTCGAACGAGCACGCAAAAAAATTACTATAATCTTATACTATGGCAAGAGAACGAAATCTCACAAGAGGAATCAATAATCCTAATCATAAGGCTCTATAAAAAAATTGAGAGCAATGATGAAAGCGTAGTACGTTCGGATAAATTCCTAAGGACACTAAACCTGATGCTCTGATACCATATGTGACACCCCGCCTAATAAAATACCGGGTGATCACTCCTGTACCAAATTAAAACAGGAATCACATATGGTTCATTCTTAGCATCACTATCGAAAACCAAATTAATTACTATTAACCTATTAGGCTGGCGTCAAAATTTTATTTAACTAATCTTTTTAAACAAACTATACAAATAAAACATTCACACAGTTTATATAAATGAAACTGAAAGGAAATAAAATAATCGAACACTCGGTTTAACAATAATTCAACCAAATCGAATGCCACACTAAAAGGTGGTAAACGAATAAATAAATGCAGTTGGGATTTTTGACCCGAGTATTTATACAGTAACTCCTATCTAGATTACAAGGATAGAAGCGTCTAAAGAAAACCTGCATGCATCCACAGCTGCTACAGCTGACGTCTGACTCGAAAGGATCATCATCCAGGCGTCCACGTGTCTGTACACACACACACACACACATATATATATATAATAGCAAAAGAGAGGAAAAGTAGATAAACGAGTCAGAGCCCGAGTTGTGAAAATATTTTGCAAGCGCATAAATGCTTTATTTTTTAAAATATGTTTTTATCTCATATTTAAATTGGTATCGCACTCCCATGAGATACCCCTCACCTCTCTTCTAACAGTGCACACCTAGCGCATCCCTCTAAACATACTAATCAAGCTACACTGCCTAACTAATCCGTCACTCCCGAACTCTAAAAATTCTAAGCAAACCAAGTACTAAGGGATAAACTTCTCCCCAGTCTCAACACTACGCCATGTTCGTGCGTGGGGTGTCTCGCGAAGCGAAATCCAAACAAGGAACCCCCCCGATACACTACTGCTTGGCAAGGTCGATCGTCGAGATTCATTAGACCCTCAGTGCTCAACTTATATATATATACACCCATATATACACATATGCATAACCTACTTATTTATAATACGAATCACAATATAAGTCCGGATACAATCTCCCGGAATGAGAATTTAGTCTTTATTCCTTTTATCTCTTTACTCTAGTTAGATATATATAATATCTTTTTTGATGCACCAGTATAATAACCATCCCTACGAGCTATAACTCGAGGATGCGGTCTCTCAATGCTATCATCTTCCAGGGAATCACTCACATACCATTATGGGGACCCGCGGTCGGACTCAATATCACCGACATTGCGGTCAACAATTAGAACGTCTGGGAACCGATCATAGTTCTTCCCCAGAAATGAGACAAAACATGCCAACCACGTCTCACCCCTAATAAAAATCACACAATATAACAATGGACTCTATGACTTGGGGACTATACGTTCCCTGCTCCTCAAGCCAGGGGCCTCACCCACATCGCGCAACTTCCCATGATAGCATTAGAGGGGGTATTCTTCACATATATACATACCATCCATAAATAGATATATATACATATCCGTATCAAATTTTATATATATATATATATATATATATATATATATATACACTTTAATCACATCGTATTTATACATTTTGCATTGTTCCTCAAATACATATAAATGGCCATAATTGCCTATCACACATAATGATGGCCAATAATCCCAAAGATTCTCATAAATAATAATATTTAAGTATTCGCACACTCACGATACTAAACTCAAAAGTATTCCCTCACTTGATAAATAACCTGTACCTTATTCACACTTAAGGATTTATATAATTTCTCCAACTATACCAATTCACACTAAGTAAATACACATTTTCCCAAATTCATCCTAATAGTCTCGCAGGATATAGTCAACCATAATCGATATAATTATGTTTTCCACTCACACAATTATATAGGCCTAAATTCCCACTAAAATTATCCCAAGGAATATTCGTCCCCAAGCACCCTTAAATTAAATAGGTCGTGGATTACATTTCCACGAACCCGAGGACTACATCATGTCCAAATAATAATTTGGAGGCCCTTACTCTATTTTTGGGAACCCCAACTCTCTAATTCCTTAATTTAATTTCTTTTCCTCAAAAGTATAGTATTTGTGTCACCAAATATTACCCCTTCCTAGCCTCCATAGATTTCCTCAATCGGCTAGGAATAAGTCCCCTTAGTTGAGTATTAAATTTCTTATTTAACCAAGCTAAAACCATAAAGGTGGGAATTTATCCCAAAATTAACCCTAGGAAAAATTGTCAAAAATCCTGAAGGATAGATCGATCGACCCTTGGCCCTCGATCGATCGCTTCGGGCAGCTTCTTCTCCGAGAAGCTGTTTCAGCCATTAAAGCTTCCCCCAAGCTTTAATATCCTCCCCCAACGTCCTCCAACATCAAACAACGATATATACACATATAAAAAGAGTTCTAAACATCATAGAACCGAAAACCAACAAACAATTTCAATAATTTCCTAAGTTTCTCGAATTGGATATAATTCGGAGTTTAGTTGTTTAACTTCTGAAAACCCATTTTGATTCATGAAACCCCAACCCCAAACCTAACCCCAAAATCTTCTGATTTGTTATTACCAAATTATGATATGAGATTTATGCTCCAAAAATAAATAAAGCAAGTAAACACTTGCCTCATGGATAAAATCCGATGACCTTGAGTCGAATCCCGCGAAGTTTGGCCCGAAAATCCTTTTTCTCTCCTCTTTCTCCCTTATTTTCTTCTCTTCTTCCTTTTTCTCCTTTTCTTTCCTTTCTCCCACTCTCCCGTGTCTTTTATAAGGAGAAATAAGGATTTATCCCTTTTAAACCCAAAAATGACTCGTTTACTCAATTACAAGTCCCTATAATCCAAAAATTCTCAAAACTCAATTACGACCCCCGAATACTCTATTTTGACTATCTCGGCCATTCCGAGACCCACCGTACACTCGAAATATCCATCATACGTACTTGACCGCAAATCACTAATTTAACCCCACACAACTTAATGCGGTATTCCCATTAAATTATTTCCTCTGTCGCTTTACCCAGCTGCGACATATAATTAAAATACTCCGACTTATTTACTTAAACCCAAAAGTAAATATAACACCCATCGAAAATCATCTAATCCTTGAAAAATCCAAAAATTTCTATTCGCGATAACCTCTTAAATTCCCAAATTACACATACTTATGAATTTTAATTATCCCCAAAAGTGCGGGGTATTACATTTTAGTCTCGCCATGGCTGACCCGCGCGTCCCGACTTAATTTCCCATAATTGTCATATTATTCACTCGATAATTTGATTAAATTCATAATTACATATTACTTTACTAACTAAGTAATTCAACATAATTCACATTAATAAATACTAACTCTCGTCGTGCTAGTAATTATCTATTTAAATCCGAATTAATTTAAAAATAAATTTCTTATTTTTAACTCAATTATCCCATAATTAAAATCATTAAAAATACGGGGTATTACATACTTCCCCCTAATAACAAAATTTCGTCCCGAAATTCAAAAAACTATATGTATACCTGGTAAAAATAACTCTGGATATTTATCACACATCTCGCCCTCGCGCTCCCAGGTAGACTCCTCGGCATTATGATGCGACCACTGAACACGTACTAACGACACTACCTTTGATCTCAGTTTCCTCTCGCTACGGTCTAGGATAGAAACTGGCCCCTCCTCGTAGGATCTATCGGGCTGTAGATCAATCTCCTCTAAAGAAATATGAGTGCGGGCCAACTCATCCCGAAGATATCTCCTCAACGAAGAAATATGGAACACGTTATGAATCTTATGCAAGTGCTTCGGTAACCCAAGTCTGTAAGCCACTGGCCCAATCCGCTCAATAATAGGGAATGGCCCTACATATCTTAGCACCAACTTCTCTTTCTTCCCAAATCTCATTATCCCCTTCATAGGAGATACTCGTAACAACACCTGATCCCCCACACTGAACTCCCTAAAGAACCTCTTGGCAACGATGTAGCTCTTCTGTCTATCCTAAGCAACATTAATACGACTCCGAATCATCTCAATCCTAGCTGAGGTATCCTGAATCACCTCTGGCCCAAGTAGCTTGTTGTCCCCCACCCCTAGCCAATACGCTGGATAACAACAAGGCCTACCATATAACTCCTCAAATGGAGCCATGCCAATACAAAACTAGTAGGAGTTATTATAAAAAAACTCCACCAGTGGAAGATATTTCTCCCAACCCCCGCCAAAATCAAGGATGCACATTTGCAACATATCCTCTAACATCTGATTCGTCCGCTCGATTTGCCCATAAGTCTATGGGTGATAGGCCGAACTCAATCGTAACTCCGTAACTATGACTTCCTGAAGCTCTCCCAAAATCCGGACACAAAAATCTTGTCCCGGTCGGACACAATATCAAGGGGCACCCCGTGGAGTCTCACTATCTCGGCAACGAAGATCTGAGCGTACTACCCCATAGTATAAATAGTTCGAACTGGCCAAAAGTGAGCTACCTTGGTCAGCCAATCCACAATCACCCATATGGAATCGTGACCCCTCTACGATGTAGACAACATTATGCTAAAATCCATGTAAATGCTCTCCCATTTCCACATAGGGATCTCTAACGACTGTAGGAGTCCTGGCAGTCTCTGGTGGTCTGCTTTTACCAGCTAATAAGTGGCACATTTTGAGATAAACTCGACGATGTACTTCTTCATTCCACTCCACCAGTATTGTCTCTTCATATCCTGGTATATCTTATCCCCTCTAATTAGTACCGCAAATCATGAATCGTGTGACTCTGCCATCACCGCATGTCGTAAATCCTCCCCCTCTGGAACTACTAGTCTGCCATTGATGCGTAACCCCCCATCAGAACTCCCAGAATACGACTCTTTTGCCTCGGCTAGAAGTTGTACGATCCGATCCTGACAGAATAAGTCTGCTGCCTGAGCCTGTATCACCCTAGTAACGATCTCGAGCGTAACCGTCATCACTAACAAAAAAAGCGAGCAACTGCATTCTGATGTCCCAGTTCCTTCCATTTTGCCTTCCACACCTCGGCCACCTCACCTGCTGGCCTACGGCTCAATGTATCTGCTACCACGTTAGCCTTCCCTGAGTGATAATAGATATAAAACTGATAGTCCTTCATAAATTTAAGCCACCTCTGTTGACACATATTCAACTCCCATTGTGAGAACAGGTATTGCAGTGACTTGTGATTTATAAATAGGTAAAATTTCTCCCCCAAGAGATAATGTCTCCATATCCGAAGTGCAAACACGACTGCCTCTAACTCCAAGCCGTGGGTGGGGCAATTCCTCTCTTAAGGCTTAAACTTATGGGAAGCATAAACTATAGCCTTATCCTCCTGCTGAATCACACCTCCAAGTCCTAGTAAGGAATTACACTCCCATCCTGGGCAGTACTAGAACTGGTGCTAAAGTCAACCTGTCCTTGAGATCATCAAAAGCCAACTGGCAGGCATCATCTCAGATAAATGGCAACCCTTTACGAGTCAAATTAGTCAACGAACCCGCTATCTTCGAGAATCCTCGAATAAATCACCTCTAGCATCTGGCTAGCCCTAACAAACTGCGTATCTCTATCGGCATCATGGGTTGTGCCCACTCCCACACCACTGACACCTTCCCCGGATCTACGGATATCCCTCTTTCAGAAATAATGTGCCCCAAAAACTGAACCTCTCTCAGCCAGAACCCACACTTCTCATATTTCGCACATAACTCGTGCTCACGTAGTGTCTGGAGAACCTTCCTCAAAAGCTCGACATGATCCTCCTCAGTCTAAGAATAAATCAGGATGTCATCTATGAAGATAATGATAAACTGATCTAATAACTCTCTGAACACCCTGTTTATCAAGTCCATAACCACGGACGGTGCGTTGGTTAGCCCAAATGGCATAACCCTGAACTCGTAGGATCCATATCTAGTCAAGAAGGCCGTCTTAGACACATCCTTCTCTCTGATACGCAACAGATGGTATCTCGACCTCAAGTCTATCTTCGAGAAGTTGGCAGCACCTCTCAACTGGTCGAATAAGTCATCGATTCGGGGCAACGAATACTTATTCCATATTATGACCTTATTTAACTCTTGGTAGTCAACAAACAACCGCAATGACTCATCTCTTTTCTTTACGAACAGTACAGGAGCACCCCAAGGCGAGGTACTCCTACGGATGAAGCCCTGTCCCAACAACTATTTGAGCTGATCCCGTAACTCTCTCATCTCTGCTAGAGCAATAAGAAAAGGTGCAGGGGCTATCGACCTAGTGCCTGGCGTCAAGTCTATCACAAACTTTATCTCTCTACTAAGCGGTAGCCCTAGTATGTTTAAAAATACATCAGTGAACTCAAGAACAACCGAAATCGAATCAAGTGGAATCACCATCTCCTTAGAGATTTCCTCCTCTATATAATATAAATGGGTGGATGAACCTCCCTTAGGATGAGGCATCACCACCAAAAACATCTCCTGACCCGGTATGATGAATAAAATGCTACGGATATAGCAAACAATCATGGCCCTATACGTAACTAGCTAATCCATCCTAATAATAGCATCATATCGAGAAATATCTAGGACAAGAATATCGATAAGTAAAATAAATTTCCCAGTCTCTATACCCACGCTCCGACATATAAAGAATATCAGTGACCCATAGCCCAGCGGTGAATCTACACTTGTAATCGTACTATCTGCCGTGTCTAATAATCCCATGGCACGTGAAAATCTAATGGCAATGAAAGAGTGTGAAGCCCCCATGTCAAATAATACCCGCCCAAAAGTTCCCTGGATAGAAAGCATACCCTTAACTGCAGGTGGAGTCTGGGGAACTATGACCTGGTGGATATTAAAAACACTCCCATATTGTAGTTGTCCCTGCTGAACTGGAATTGCTGGAATAGCTGGTAAGGCTAGCATCTGTGGTGGTGCTAGGAGGGCGACTGGGAAGATAGGTCACTGGGGCTCCTGTTGAGTACCCTACTGTTGCTTCAGGGCCCGACCCATATCAAGACACTCCTATTTCTTATGGACAGTCTTGCCACATATAAATCACTTACCCATAAAGTTTCCCCCTCTTTTCCCATGCTATCCTCGGCCCTGATGGCCGTTACCACCCCTCCCTTGGCCCTGCTGAAAGCGCTGCTGTCCCTGCTGGCCAGGCTGGCCCTGATGGACCTGCCTAAAACATCTTTGTCCCTGCCTGTGGTCACCTGATCTGAGCCTCTTAGAAGGTTCCCCCTGATGTAAACTCTGCTCATCTTGTCTCTGCCGACCCTGAGCTGATTGTGCCCCACTGACACCATTACCCCTGTCCTACTCTACAGGCTGGACTCCCCCGCTCATTTTCTTCCCTTCAGATAGAAGCGGTGATCATGGCAGTGCAGTAAGGCAACATTAAGAACATCAATATATGTACCTAACGAAAGATTACCTAGAAGGTGCTGACAAATCCTCCAAGTTAAGCCGTCCATAAATATCCGAATTTTCTTCCCCTCAGTTGGCACCCCATCAGGCACCAGATTAATCAATCTCGTAAATTCTTCCTCATACTTTGCAAAGATTTTACCTTCCTAGGTGAGGACCAATAATTTTTGCCTCATCTCAGTCTAAACGGCGAAAGAAAAATATTTGCGGTCGAACTGCACCCAGAAGTCCTGAATAGTTATGATGTTTCTCTCCTCAGCAGTGGTAATAGACTCCCACCACTGCAGTGCCGCTCCCACTATCTTAAAAGTAGCTAGTATCTACCTCTGGACCTCAGTGCACTCGTACATCCTCAAGTGACGCTTGTTGTCTTACTTCCATTGGATCGCTACTACAACATCGGAACTCCCTATGAACTCCGGATAATGTTCCTTTTGAAAGGCATCTCTGACTCGCTCCCAAGCAGAAGGGAACGCATGAGCTAGTGCTGGTGCCACTGCCTATGCTTGGGGTGGGGCCTACTGTACTATGGCTAAAGATGCATTTACCGCTTGTGCCACTATAACGACAACCTCCGCAGCATTCAAAGTACCCTGGGTTTAAGATGGATGAGGCTCGAGCTGTACACCCTACGGGCTCTTTGTGCACGTCAAGGAGGCATCTGAGATGAGAGAGAAGCATTATAAGTCCACAGTAAATATCTCAAAATATCTAAAGACGTAAAATGCACAATTAATGAATAGAACAGTCCTAAATATAGGGCTCTACATCAAAGAAAGCTACGTTGGAAGCATAATAAGCCGTATAGATCCTAAAGACTCAAGAACCTAATGCTCTGATACCACTTGTGACACCCTGCCTAATTAAATTCCAGGCGATTAGTCCTTTATTAAATTTAAAACAGAATATCCAGTTAGATCAGTCTTAGCATCACTGTCGAAAGATTTTTTATTTTATTTTATTTTGCTAACCACCTAGTATTTAAAAAGTTAGATGCCAAATTTTATCTTTGTAAAATAACATGCAAGCAATTAAATGATTAACTAAACATCCACCATCAAATAAAAATCTCATAGGAATTAAAATGACATAATGAAATAAACTGAGTCTGGAGTTAACACTTCCAGTGTAAATCCCAAATACAATAATCTGAAATGAAATAAATCCCAAAAACTGAAATATAAATGAATGCCCGAAACCACAATCTATAAATAAGAATGGGCAACATTCCCTGACTGAAATAAATAACTCTAAATGAATCAAGGATGAATGTGGAGGCGTCTAATACTGAGGTCATGTTACTACCATAGTAGCTACAGTACGTCAACAAAATGGAACTCCTATGCTTGGCGTCCCTGTGGCTGGGCACTTAAAAATATTTTATAAAAAAAATGGATTTGAAAGTAAACGGGTCAGAGCCCGAGTTGAAAACAGTTTTAAAACAATAAGTATTTAAATGCATAAATACCAAATAATTATATACATGTTAGTCACGTGCTCTCACTTGAGATTCTCAACTCTAAACTATTGTGCTCATCGAACGCATAATTATTACCCTTCCTAGTTATGTTACCCCACCTAACTAGATTTTAACAGTTCTTCATCTATGCCAACTAACCTATTGTGCCCACCCGTATAATAGAAATATACGTTATATAGTTCCACATATTTTGTTAATTGATTACAAGTCTCTCATTAATCTACTAAGTTCTTACACACTTAATATATTTTGGCATCACCATTCTGTTCTACTAACAACACAGTAGAATAAACACGGTATATATATATAAATTTTCACTATTATAATATATACTAATACCGCACCCCACATAGTGGAAACTAACGGTTCATACATACTCTGCTATCAAGTCCTGGTACCTCACGTACATAATAAGGACTATCGATTTCGAATCTCTCATGAATCATAATAAAACAAATCACACACAAAATTGGAGGCGAACATAGACCATAGTGTAATGGGTCAAGCACATACCTACGCACCCATATAACCCAAACTTATCCACTCACATATAAGTCCTACTTAGACCCTATACTCCGAGGTACCAATCTATAATCCCCCTCGAAGGGCTCCTCAAGACAAGACTATCCCCTTCAAGACCTCCCGACGATAGCAAGTATGGTAGGTACGTCATACACACAAAAATCCATACAATAGGTATTCACACAACCTAAGTATTTATATGTTCAATATTGGTATTCTCACATCCCATATTACAAGTTTCACATGTTGTATTTATAACTTGTATATCATACGTAAATTTAATTAACACCATAACTCTCGTCGTATAAATTTAAGTACCTTTCGCTATCCCAAATGTTTACAAAGTCACCCAATTATTCCCCAGGTTAATTCAGTACTATAGTGAAAGAGTTGGCGCTTGCGTTCAATAAAGAAATAATATAATAAACCCCCTTATTTACCCAAATAAACCCTAAGCATGCAACTAGGTGTGATTGAAACAATATGAAATCATGCACAAGATATTCAACACACAAAGTTTAAGGAAAAATCCCCCACAAGGGCAAAACCATTTGTATATCACTATAATTTGTAAGAGAAACAGCTTACAATCGGATTACACTGAAATACAAGTTTTTGACTAAGAATTACCCTCAGGTATCGGATTCTGTAGTCGCGGCTGGAATTATCCCTTTCCAGTAGGGCTGCAATGAAGAGGAAGAAACGGTCCACTTCACAAGGGTTGAACAACAGCAATGGTGTTCTTGGGTTACCAAACTTGATTCACATAGATATGGAAGATGTGTGAATCTAAAAACCTAGAATCATAGGACTCAATAGGTGAAGACTTTAGGGTTGATACGCTCTGAAAATCGTGGGAAAGTATTGTGGAAACCATCTTCTGATCGTGGTTTAAATAGGAAGCCAAAACTCTAAAAAATCTGCTACACGATCTGGCAGAGTTTATCCTCAGCAGACCGGTCCGGGCCTGAGGCGGATCGGTCCGATAGCGGACCGGTTCTTTTAATTTGAAGCTGATTCGGTTCGCATTCGGTTCAGGGCTCACTGGCTTCAAAAAGCACGGCGGATCGGTCCGGGGCGGTCCGGTCCGGGTCTCAGCGGATCGGTTCTTTTTATATAAAGGCGGACCGATCCGGCTGACTGGATTTCTGATTCCTTCTTCTTTTGATCTTCGGATTCCGTTGATGATGAATGGACTTTGAATCTTTGCAACGGTGTTACGGCTAATGACATATACCAGTATGTTGGACAAAAATGTCCTTACAAATCTCCCCCTATGTCTATGCCGGAACAAACATAAAAAATCCGAATTATCTATAATCACAATGCCTATACAAATCTACCATTCCATGAACCCAAAAACTGAAAGTGGTACAAATGACTAAGGCTGCATCGTTTGTTCTTCGAATCTTCAGAAATCTCACCGCTTTTCTCATCAGCTTTTCTCATCAGGGTGTGCAACATGGGATTATCAAAAGATGTACCTACACACATGAGACAAAGCAAATACCAAGTGACGTATCGAGTTTGAAATGAGATAAACATAAGCATATATATCAATTTAAGATGATATTCTCAGAATTTCAAAACTCCCCATAATCAGATAATTCATTCTCCCCCTTTTTTATGATGTCCCCAAATAAAGAAATGAGAGAAATAAATCAAGGAATCAAGAACCGGGGTGACACAAGGCATAAAATCACACCATGAATGAACATAAAACAACCAAGTCGATGATAGCGTAAAAGAATTGGTGTGATCAAATTCGATAGGAAAATCAATGCATACAAACATGACATATGTGCACGATGAATATTGGATATTCCTAACGAATGAACTCAAATGCGTCCTTTGGTGTAAAAGATTGGAAATATAAGACATTGACTATATCAAATCTACAAATCAAAGCTCAAAGTGATTTCTACACCAATAACGTCCAAAATGATTTTCATGCTTTTTCAGGACTGTCAAGGAAGTGCAAACCCGTTTTTCAATCACCAGCCAAACTCCCTCAGATATATATGATAATAGAGGTATACTAAATTCTCAAACTTTGGAGAATTGATGGTGAAAACCTAAATGGCCCATATATGGCATGTATTGCTTTTTATTGCCTTTTAAATTTTTTCGGGCTCTTTTAACCTCTTAGGACCTCGGATATTAAAATTCCTCCATTTTTAGGTCCTTTTTAACGGTGGCTTTTGCGCAAAGGATAAGAATCAACTTTCGCATCCCCTCCCCATTATGAAAAATATCACACAGTCTCACCAAAACGGTTTTTACATGCAATCCAATCTTGTCAAGTTTTATCGCATATTGTACATTGTATAGACAGAATTGAGATAGAAACACTCAAGCCAATATGTGATAGACAAGTGCAATAATCAAATATAGCCGTGCATGTGTGCATTAAAGGATATAGGAGTCAAACATGTAGGAAGATATCACTAATTACATCTCAAGGACTCCAATCAATGTTAAGCACATGGATGAAATGATGTAGCGTCTCAAATCTCTACCAAACAGTCACATGAATATATGAAATGAAGTTGTGACTTGGCTATCTTAAATTCTCATCCATAAAAGATGCAAAAACAGAAAAATCTTTTTGGCCTTTTTCAAAAAATATTAACAAAATAAAATCTTTTTGTGCTTTTTCTCAAAATTTTTCTTAAAGGAAAATCTTTTTGTATTTTTCAAAAGAAATATAAAAAGCAACAAGAATAAAACAAAACTGTACAACTAAGCAATGGTACATATAAACAGACTAGCAATAGGAAGCATATGATATGAACATGAAGAAGCATCCTATTCTAGACATATACCAACCCCTCCGTCAACTGTGCAAATCTCTAAAGATTTCCTAAGACTCTCAAATCTAAGGGCATCTAAAGGTTTCGTGAAAATATCGGCTAACTGATGGTCGGTAGGAACAAAACTCAGGGATACGACTTTCTCTTCAACTAACTGACGTATAAAGTGCTCACGTATCCTGATGTGTTTTGTGTCCGAATGTTGGACAGAATTGCGGGATATGTGTATCGCGCTCGTGTTATCACAGGAAATGAGCATGGTGTCCTGTGAAATCCCATAATCCTCCAACATTTGCTTCATCCATATGAGTTGCGTGCAACAACTCCCGGCGACGATGTACTCAGCCTCTGCAGTGGACAAAGAGATGGAGTTTTGCTTCTTGCTCAACCAAGAGACAAGAGCAGAACCAAAGTAGAAACACCCACCCGAAGTGCTCTTACATCCATCTACGTCCCCGGCCCAATCAGCATCCGAATAGGCGGACAAACGGTCATCGGTATCAAAGGAACACCAAATACCGTATGAGAGAGTCCCACTCACGTATTTAATAATACATTTTAGAGCGAGTAAGTGTGACTCTTTAGGAGACGCCTGATAATGCGCACAGACTCCAACACTAAAGGCAATGTCGGGACGACTGGCAGTCAAGTAGAGGAGACTGCCTATCATACTCCGATATAAGGTTTGCTCTACGTCCTTGCCTGAAGTGTCCTTACTAAGCTTGGTAGTGGTACTCATAGGTGTACGTGCATGCTTAGCGGAGTCTAAACCAAATTTCTTCACTAGGTCTCTAGCATACTTGGATTGGGAGATGAACATCCCATCCTCTAGCTGACGAACCTGGAGACCAAGGAAGAATGTAAGCTCACCAACCATGCTCATCTCAAAATCACTTTTCATCTCCTCCTCAAAGTGGTGAGCATGTTGGGAGCATGTGTATCCAAAGACTATGTCATCCACATAGACCTGGGCAACCAAAATAGCACCGTCATCTCTCCGGACGAACAACGTCATATCTACTCCCCCTCTCTTGAAGCCACGAGCTAAGAGATAGGAAGTAAGCCTTTCGTACCAAGCACGAGGTGCTTGCTTCAAACCATACAAGGCTTTCCTCAGATAGTAGACGTGCTCAGGGTGCTGAGGGTCTTCAAACCCTTTTCGTTATTCCACATAAACCTCCTCCTGTAGAATGCCATTCAAAAAGGCATTCTTGACATCCATCTGATACACCTTGAAGCGCAGATGACATGCGATGGCGAGCAGAAGACGGACGGACTCAAGCCTCGCAACAGGAGCAAATGTCTCCCCAAAGTCTACACCCTCTATCTGAGTGTAGCCTTGAGCGACCAACCTAGCCTTATTTCGGATTATGGTACCATTTTCATCCATTTTGTTCTTAAAAATCCACCGGGTACCTATCACATTAATCTCACTAGGTCGGGGGACAAGTTCCCAGACATCATTCTTTTTAAACTGAAGCAACTCATCCTGCATAGAAGATATCCAGTGTTCATCCTTGAGTGCTTTTTTATGGTTCTTGGTCTCGACTTTGGACGTGTAACAAAGATGGATAACAACGTTCTCTAGCTGAGCACGAGTCTTGACCCCTAGAGTGGGATCACCAACAATGGCAGAAGGGTCATGACTCTTGCGAACCCAAGCAGGTGTGTCCCCTAACACAGGAGTAGGGTCCACAGAGTGTGAGAGAGGAACAGGTAAATCACTGTCAGAACAATCCTCATCCTCACACGTAACGTTAGGATCAATAATCGTTGGAGGTTCGTCATCTTGCACGGTAACGTTTATTGATTCCATAATCCTAGAGCTCTTCAGGTTAAAAACCCGGTATGCTCTATTATTCGATGAATATCCTAGAAATATTCCCTTATCGCTCCGGGAGTCGAACTTTCCTAATTGCTCTCTATCCCATAGGATGTAGCATTTACTCCCAAAAACATGGAAATATGCCAGGTTGGGCTTCTTGCCAGTCGACAACTCATAAGGAGTGTGAAGTGTGTGTGGACGCAGATACACCCTATTCACCGTGTGGCATGCAGTAGACACTGCCTCTGCCCAAAATCTCCTAGAAACTTTACGACCTAGAAGCATAGATCTAGCCATCTCTTGGATCGTTCTATTCTTCCTCTCAACAATCCCATTTTGCTGAGGAGTTCTCACAGCAAAAAACTCATGTTTGATCCCAAGGCTATCACAGTACAAATCCACCTTTGCTTCCTTAAATTCAGTGCCGTTGTCACTACGTATTCTGTTAATAGTGACACCGTGTTGATTTTGCAGGACACGGCACTTGGTCGTTAAGAAATCTACAGCATCAGATTTCTCTCTCAGAAAACCTACAATGGAGTACCTGGAGAAATCATCTACCATCACGAGGATGTACCTCTTACCACCTAGACTCTCAGTACGAGTGGGACCCATAAGATCCATGTGAATCAACTCCAGAACACGAGAGGTGGTAATGGAATGCAACTTCCTATGCGGACTACGAATTTTCTTTCCCAACTGACAGGGTCCACAAATCATGGAAGTTGGCTTTCCAAGAGATGGTAAGCCACGTACTAGGTCCTTTTTGACTAAACGAGATAAGTCTCTAACGTTCACATGACCTAGACGTTGGTGCCTCAGATCCATAGGAGTGATCGTGGCGCTATTGCAAATAAGTGAGGATGTGGGCTCAGTCCCATAGCAGTTATCCTCTGTCCTCACCCCTTGCACTAACAGTTTACCAGCTTGATTATAGACCTTACAAGCTTTTCGGTCAAACTTCACTGCAAAGTCATCGTCGCACAGCTGGCTGATGCTAAGAAGGTTTGCTTTCAAACCTTTGACGTACAACACGTTCTCTAGCTTTGGAAATCCTGGTAACTCTACTGTACCTCGTCCTACTATGCTAGATTTGCTACCATCTCCAAAGGTGACTCTCCCATCATTATAATCCTCAAGATGGGTAAAATATGAGACATCACCTGTCATGTGTCTGGAGCATCCACTGTCAAAATACCACTGTGAGGTATTATGGGCTTTGAGAGCGACATGGACAACAAGGGCCGTTTTTTCTTTCTTAGGAACCCAAGAATAGGTACCTTTTGTATTCCCTTGTTGTTGTAAGTTTTAGCCGGAATGCGGGGCGCATTCATTGATGGTAAGGTCATTCGTCAGAATTCTTCCATCAAACTCTGTGATGTGGCGGCTAAAAACTCAACACGCTCTCTTAGACTGGCAAACTCATCAGTCTGGTGTGGTGGAGCAAACGTACGTCGTGTCCGACCCAACTTATAGCAATCATCCCTAAGGTGTCCATTTCTTTTACAATGGGAGCAAAAGGGCACAGTATTAGGAGGACCTTGGATTACTTTTCTTGGTCGAACTCTCCTTCTTGGTCTTTGATGACGGCCATAAGGAGTCGTAGTAAACTCAGGAATTGGTCCGGGTGAAATTTGGGACGTGGAGGCACCATCAAAACCTATTCCTTGCCTGTCACCAAAACCTAAAGCGGGACCGAGGAGCATCTTTCCCATCTTCCCAGATCTGTCCTCGATTTGTACCTTGACTTTCCTAGCTCTCTCAAGGTCATGAGTAAGCTGGGCAACAAGGGCTTCAAGTTTCTTCCGAGTCTCCAGGGAGGAATGGAGCTCACTCGTAAGACTAGCCACTTGTTTAGTCAAGTCCGCTTTCTCTTTCTCACAACTGCTCTCTTTCTCTCTAAGATACTTCTCTTTCATAGCGCAAGCAGACTCTCTCTCTCTCATAGCGGTGCAGGTGAAGGACTCACTCTCTCTAATTTATCCTAACTCCTCTTCTAACGCGGTGATCCTAAGCACTAGGGCTTTGTTACGCTTTTTAGTTTTAAAAGATTCATTATACAACTCAGCGTACGCGCGTTGAAGGTTACTCTCGTCCTCACTACCTTCCTCCTCTCCCTCACTCTCTTCGCTCTCGCTGTCGAGGTGTCCCTGTGAAATAGCATCGTCATCGTCGTGAGATGCACTAGGAGTACTCACATGACTAGCCATGAACGCGGTGAAGTTACGCTCATGCGGTGACTCATCTCCCGAGTCCACCGACTCGACCTCACTGTCGTCACTAAGGGTAGCATTTAGGACAGCTTTACCCTTTTCCCTATTCAGACGAGTGGCACACTCAAACGCTCTATGTCCCTTACCGTCGCACTCAAAACATCTCTCACTTTCTTTCAGAGGAGGATTTTTGGAATCTTTTTCATTTTTCTTTTCAAACTTATTTTTCTCAAATTTCTTTTTATCTTTAAAATTGCCATTTTTCTTAAATTTGAGAATTCTCTTGAAATTTTTTGCGAAAAAGAGCCAAATCATCCAAGTCAAAATCGCACTCAGAATCAGACGTGTCAGTCTCTCTCTTTCTAGATGACTCTACTCTCTTTTTAGCTGATCCCTCACTCCTTCTCTCTTGGGCTTTAAGAGCAATTCCCTTATCTTTAGATTTAGCATTTTTAGGGAACATATCAATTTCATAAGTTTGCAAATCTCCTACAAGTTCTTCCAATTTTAGCGTATTTAAATTTCCTATAGAATTTAGCACAGTGACTTTAGGGATAAAACGCTTAGGCAAAGAATGAAGAATCTTTTTAACAACTCTAGCATTAGGAATTTGTTCACCAAGATTAAAACTAGTATTCACAATGTCAGAAAGTCTAGCATAAAATTCATCAAAGCATTCAGAATCATGCATGGTGATTGTTTCAAATTGAGTTATCAAGTTTTGCAATTTAGACTCTTTCACAGCATTAGTTCCTTCATGGGTGAGTTGTAAAACATCCCATGCCTCTTTTGACGTGGTACACGTCATTATGCGTTTGAACTCATCAGGTGTGGCAGACCCAGAAATAGCACTTAGACCCTTAGAATTAAAAGATGACCATTTAATTTCTTCACCAGACCAAGAAATTTCAGGTTTCAAGTTGGTCACATTATCAACAGTCACGGTGGGAGGAGTCCACCCTCGTTCAACCAAAATCCAGACACGTTCATCAATGGCTTTTAAAGTCGACCTCTTACGAGCTTTCCAATAAGCATAGTTTGTCCCGTCAAAAACAGGCATTTTATAATATGACTTCTCCATTTGAACACGCACTTTTTCAAAAATCAATTTTTTCAGAAAATTGATATCTTAGAAAATTTTTGCGGAAAAAGGAATACGCGATAAAATAGCGTAACCTGCTCTGATACCAATTTGAAAGAGTTGGCGCTTGCGTTCAATAAAGAAATAATATAATAAACCCCCTTATTTACCCAAATAAACCCTAAGCATGCAACTAGGTGTGATTGAAACAATATGAAATCATGCACAAGATATTCAACACACAAAGTTTAAGGAAAAATCCCCCACAGGGGCAAAACCATTTGTATATCACTATAATTTGTAAGAGAAACGGCTTACAATCGGATTACACTGAAATACAAGTTTTTGACAAAGAATTACCCTCAGGTATCGGATTCTGTAGTCGCGGCTGGAATTATCCCTTTCCAGTAGGGCTGCAATGAAGAGAAAGAAACGGTCCACTTCACAAGGGTTGAACAACAACAATGGTGTTCTTGGGTTACCAAACTTGATTCACATAGATATGGAAGATGTGTGAATCTAAAAACCTAGAACCATAGGACTCAATAGGTGAAGACTTTAGGGTTGATATGCTCTGAAAATCATGGGAAAGTCTTATGGAAACCATCTTCTGATCGTGGTTTAAATAGGAAGCCAAAACCCTAAAAAATCTGCTACACGATCTGGCAGAGTTTATCCTCGGCGGACCGGTCCGGGCCTTAGGCGGATCGGTCCGATAGCGGACCGGTTCTTTTAATTTGAAGCTGATTCGGTTCGCATTCGGTTCGGGGCTCACTGGCTTCAAAAAGCACGGCGGATCGGTCCGGGGCGGTCCGGTCCAGGTCTCAGCGGATCGATTCTTTTTATATAAAGGCGGACCGGTCCGGCTGACTGGATTTCTGATTCCTTCTTCTTTTGATCTTCGGATTCCGTTGATGATGAATGGACTTTAGATCTTTGCAACGGTGTTACGGCTAATGACATATACCAGTATGTTGGACAAAAATGTCCTTACATATAGTGTCCCCCTACTACTAGTATTAACAATAAGTCATCATTTATCCGAATTAAAACCCAATTCATAAAATTTCCATTCGTAACGCATTTAAAAAACACTCTTAAATCTCCCCATTTGATCTCGTACATAATGATACTTTTAGGGCTTTAACTATAACCCTACTGACCTTCCCTAAGTCCCATTATCTTCAATTAATCAAAATTAAGGGTTCTTAAAAGCTGGGGTTGAATTGAAACTAAAGAGGAAAATAAGGCACAAATTTTAGGGAGTCTATCGATCAAAGAAATGGGTTGATCGATCGAACAGGTATCAACATAGCTTTTCTATAAATTAAGGCTATGGGTTTCCCCAACCAAAAATCTCTAAAACCTTCTTAATTCACTCCCAAACTCAAAAACGAAGGTGTTTAACATTAAATTAAGACATATACACAATTTCTAACATGTAAGAATTATTTAAACATCAAGATTTGTTAACTTTTCAATTGAATTCTAATTTAACTCCCGAAAACCCTAGTTTATGTCTTTTCTTTAAGAACATGATCAAAACTCTGAATCCTCTACATAAAGATTCCCAAAATTTATTAAATTTTGTTTTTCCATAAAAGTACTTCAATCCTAATCATGAATCCTACCCAGAATATGATTTAATCCAAAATTTGTCCTCTACATGCATGAAATATAATTCTTAATCATAATTTACTAACATGGCTAATTTATCTAGCTGAATTTAAGCAATAACAATAATTATCTTATAACAGTAGGTCTGATCCTTTGATGATGAAGGGTATGGAGACATTCCTCATCTTCGGATCTACACTCTGGTGGCATTAATTGTGAAAGAGATGTAACAATGGGTGGGTTTTGGCTTGGGATCTCTTATCCTTACTCTTCCAATGGCCTCTATTGTTTTTGCGTTTGATAACCTTAGAATAGCTAACCCTATCAGCTGATATTTACTTAGGAAATTCGTGGTTTTAATTACTTTAAAAATTAAATGTTTAAAATACCCTCGTGGGATGCCTGTTTGGCTTAAAAATGCCCCAGGACCCAAACTAAACCCCCAGGTAGAATTTTCTGACTATCTGGACCCTTCCGGACACTTTAGCACACTCAAAATTACCATATGGGTGACTTATAAATAATTTACTTTTATTTCTTAAATTTTAGTCCCGACACGGCTCACATGCACATCCCGACTTAACTTTTCATAAATGTCGTATTATTCACTCGACAATTTGAATAAGTTAATAATTACATATTAGTTTACTCACTAAGTAATATTAAACATAATTCACATCAATAAATACTAACTCTCGTCACACTAGTAATTTTCGATTTAAATTCGGATTAATTTAAAAATAAATTTCTTATTTTAAGTCAATTAATCCCATAATTAAAATCATTAAAAATATGGGGTATTACAAAAAAGCAATAAAGTTTCACACTGTTATTTTTAACGTGGTTAAACCTATATGAGGAAACATCCACGGTGACCTCTACGCCACAGCCAAAAATCCACTAGAAATAATTTCAAGAATTACAAGAACATGAACAAAAATACACAAGATCCTAATTCTAAAGGGCAGAAAACATACCTATTGAGCAAAACTCCTCCATGGTATCTGATTCTGACGCTTTTGATCCTTCTGGTAGTTCTTTGCTTGAATTCCTTGTTCCTCGTTCCAGTGACTCAGTCAAACAGAATCTCTCAAACAAATAACACACTTCTATATGTTCGTGTGAGAGTGTAATGACTGTGAAGTGCCTAATATGAAGTCTCACCTCTCTCTTATATTATACAACCAGTCCTATGAATTTGTAAGAGATCTATATGAGATGTAGAGTTTCAGTTTCAAGAAATTAGACTTCTGAACAAAAATTATTTTTGATATGAAATTTGATCTTTACAAAAACATATCTAATACACAACTTATTCATATACAAAACAAATTTTACAAACTGTAAAACTTTGTTTTTAGAGAAATTTTCAGATCTAAACAAAAATATGGTTTTCTAAGTCTCTTTTTCAAGATCGTGAAAATAGAGATGTTGTATCTACAAAAATATGCATTAAAAACCTAGATCCAACTAGAGGAAATGCAAAAAAACACCTAAAGATTGATGTGTAAATGTATCTCAATGGTATTTCTCAAGATTTCTAAGAAGAACTATGAGAAAAACATAGATATAGTTCTCTTAAGAGAGATAATGTTTGAAGAGGTTTCTTCAAATAACCTAACTCACAAACTCTCAAGAAAACCTAAAGCTTTTTAAAACTGTGGTTTTCAAAGATGTAATTACACTATGAAAGTAAAGCTCTTTGGTTTTAAGATAAATTACTCAAATCTTTCTTTTCTTATCTCTAGCTCTCTCTCTCTCTCTCTCTCTCTCTCTCTCTCCTCTCTCTCCGCTCTTTTATCTCTCAGTTGGATGAATTCCATAATTTCTCAAATGATACACATAAAGGTCCTATTTATATTGCTGAGAGAAGGTTTTGGATGAAGGATCGAAATCAATGGTTGTGATTAAAGGAATTTGGATCGTTTACATCGTTTGGCAATATATGCACCGCCTAACTTGATTGGTCCATTGGGTTTGCATTGGGATTGATTAGGTACACATGTAGGACATGGATAGGAAATGATCTAATAGTTAGGATTGAACCTCAGGGTTATGGGTGAGAGAAAACACAAATCCATCCATTATTGCACACACACGTGTCACACAATCAGTTGATACAAAACATGTGTTTTAGGACTTTAAAAAATCTCATTTTATACAACAAAAGTTTATGCCAACTTTGTTTTCTACCCAGGAAGTTTTTAGGGGATTAATTAATCCAACATTGAACCCCAAAACATTTTAATCCAATTTTATAAATGTTTAAAAATTCCTAAAAAATATTTAAAAATATTTTAACATATCTAAAAATATGTTAACACCCCACCTAATGCAATGCATGGATTGTTTCCATTGTTTGTTTAACTTCCCTTTTTACCCTGATTGGTTATATATGATGAAGCTTGATGCAGTGTGATGCCTTTAATTGTACCATGGAGAATAGCTCAAATTCTAATAAAATTTTGTCGACGTATCAAAACTAGTTGGAACTCTTATATGACACGGACTGAAGTAAGTCAACCATATAATTTGTTCTCAGGCCGATCATGATGTATGTGTTTATTGTGTTAAAGGCAAACAAGCCAAAAACACAAAGAAAAGATCCACAAGAAGCACCCAACTACTTGAGATAATTCATACAGACATATATGGACCTTTTTATGTTCCATCTATTAGTGGGGAAAATATTATATTACCTTTATTGATTATTTTTCATGATTTTTCATATTATACATATTGCATTATAAATCTCAATATGAAAATGCCATTGAAACATACATTATTGAGTCCGAGAGACAATTGGGTGAAAATTATTAGGTCCGACAAAGGTGGTGATTTTATGGAAGATAAGATGGGTCGGGATAATGCCCGAGAACTTTTTCTAAACTATTAAAAAAGTTAGGTATATTTGCACAATACACAATTTTGGGATAACCCTAGAATAATGGTGTAACTAAAAGTCACAATCGCACCCTTATAGAAATGGTTAGAATTATGATAAGTGGGACTAAATTACATATTTTATTTGTGGACCCATGTTCTTATGACCCCGTGCACATCTTAAATCGCGTACCTAATAAGTCAATTTCAAAAAACACATTTGAACTTTGAAAAGGATGGAAACACACTTTAAGATATTTATCTGTTTGGGATTGCCCAGCGGAAGCTAGAATTTATAACCCATAAGAAAAGAAATTAGATACTAGGACAATAAGTTGTCATTTTATTGGGTATCCAAAAAAGTCAAAGGGATATAAATTCTAATGTCAAAATCATACTACTAGAATAATAGAAACTGGAAACACTAAATTCATTGAAGATTGTGAGGTCAATGGGAGTGAAAAAGAAAGGGAAGTGATCATTCAAGAAGTCAGGATACCAATCCACGTACCCCGAATTCATAATATACCTGTTGTTCCTAACGTAGTAGTTGAGCAGGTTAATGCACCATTCAACGATAATGAATAGCAAGTGAATGATCACTAATGTGAACAACTACATAATGAAGCTTTAATCAATGAATACATTATAAAAACACCACATGAAAAATTGTTAAGAAGATCTAAAAAATAAGGGATATCCGATCTCCCTGATGATTATGTGGTGTATTTATAACCCCACTGATATTCTACTTCAGAAAGGGGACTACTTCAGATTAAGACAATTCCTAGGAAGTTAATTGGAAAGGGAGAACATTAAAGACGTGCCTTATGCCTCGCTTATAGGGAGCTTACTATATGCATAGGTTTATACTAGATCGAATATCAGTTTTTTCGTTAAGATGCTATGCAGAGCAATCCTGTATAGTATCATTGGAAAGATGCAAAGAAAGTATTGAGGTACATGCAAGGGACTAAATAATACATTCTCACATATAGGAAGATTAATCACCTTGAGATGGTCGGATACTCAAACTCAGATTTTGGAGGATGCCTTGGTATTAGGAAGAACACTTCGGGTTATATCTTCCTCCTTGCTGGCGGGGCTGTCTCATGAAAAAGTACTGAAAATTTTAGCCGCTAAAAATTTTAGGACTTAGAATCATGAGGTCAATATCTTAGCCGCTGAAAATTTTCTATGATAATGATGCAGTAATCTTCTTTTTGAAAAATGAAAAGTATACTAAGGTGAATAAACATATCGAGATGAAGTACCTGTCAGTGAAAGAAGAAGTTATGAAATAACGAGTATCAATTGATCAAATTAGTTAAGTGGTGACATAGTAGATATTCTTATGAAAGGACTATTTTCGAAGACCTTTATAAAACATTTCAAAGAGATGGGTCTCAATTAGTTTGATTATAATTGTTATTAGTTTAGTTGTTTGACAATACTGTTTTGACTTCAATAAAAGTGTTTCATATTTCTATCATTTTCGTCTTTAATGTATATGTGACCTCTTGTAAGATAGAAATAGTCTTTTCTAAAAAGAGATTACGAGGACATTATGACAATCCACATTATAGGTCTGATTAAATAAAACATTGATGTTGTGGTACATGGAAGGAACCATGCTCCTGAATAGCGTGGAACCGCCATAACTCGCATTGGTGAATTATTCAATTATGACAATAATTGTTATTAATTATTCTGCTTAATTGTGCACCTTATGTTCTTTAAACAAATTATGAGGCTTTTCTTATCAGGATCAAGTGGGAGACTATTGGAAAATAATTAATTAATTATGTAATTTTGAAATTAATTAATATCCCACTAATATGGTCTTTAATATGTCAAAATTATTTGAATTTAGTAGAGGTTGGGCAGTCAAATGTTAGTGGGTAGTTTTCCTTTATTTTGACCCACTTTGATAGGAATTGGGGTTATGGACAAGGGTAATTTTGGCCCTCTCTCACCCGTATAATCAGTAGCCTAATTCCATCATTAGGATACTTTTTGACACAAAATTATATTGGGTAGAGGGAGACAATTCGAAATTCCAAAACAATAGATTTTTCCTTCATAATTCTGGAGCACGAAAGTGAGGAGAATCACGATCATCTTTCATCTATAAGTAATGGACAAATGTGTGTTCTTCGTTATGTAATTTATAAGAAATTAATCTGTAAATGCATGAAGATTAAATATCCCGGAATTAAGTAGTATTTCTATTTTATATAATAATGCTAGAATCAAAATATTTTGTATAATAATTATCACTAACTTTTGAATTGACTAACTACTTATAATTACATATGATTATCTTGACATTTAAAAAATTAGTAGCAACTACTTGAAACTAACAATAATTCTCTAATTACTTTCAACTAACTAATATAGCTTTTGCCATCCTCATATTCTCTTCCCCTTAAAAAAATATTGTCCTCAAAGATTGGGGTTTCAACCAAGAAATATTGGTTCCTCAAGGATCAAATACGGAAAAAAAAGACTTTTTTGCCTTGTGGAAGCATTTATTAAGCATAGCAACCATGTTTTTCCAAAGCACATCTCCATACGTAGCTGGTTTTGAAGGCCAACCCTGCATTTGGAGAAGATACTCGTGGACTATTGTATAATACTCCAATGCTATGATACCCCAATGAACCTTGATAATTTTATAGACATTTCATATTGTCTCTCTTTCCTTACGAAGACCTTTGAACCTCATGATTAATGAGAATTCTGAACCAACATTCATCTTTTTTTTAATAAATCCATTATCATGATAGGTTTCTTCAAATTTATTATATGAATGTTATTGAATGGGGATTTGACACATTGTTCTGACATTTTATCAAATAACTATTGGACAATCTTTAATTTCTCATCTTGTAGTGATAATTCAACACTGTCCACAACGCTTACTTTTTCTTTCACATAATTTCTTATTCCATATTCAATTTCCCATGGTTCCTCTTTGAATTCTAACACATTTTCTTCTTGTTAAATAATTTAGGTATCGTTTCCCAAATCACTACGATTTTCGGATAATGCAATTGTAGTTCGTAACCATGAGATCTTTTGGCTAGAAATTCTTCTTGTAATTGGGTGGGTTCAACAATATCACTTAGTATTTTTGGTAATTGAATATATTTCTTCAACTCTACATTTAGCCCATTCATAAATTGATCCATTGTAACTTTTGTTTCATTCTCCCAAATGCCTATAATTTCGGGGCAACGCAATTTTCTATTGTGTCCCTGCGATCTTTTAGCTAAAAATTCTTCTTACAATTTAGCTAGTTCTATAGCATCCTTTGCATTTGCAAGAGCACAAAACGAAATAAAAAAATCACCTATTCACTAAGCCCATATATTAATTGACCCATTATAACCTCTTAAAATTCCATTACTGCTTATTCTAGAGACCCTAGTTTGCGATCAAACTGTATATGTGACTCCATTTGTTGAGTTTGATAGCCACCCATAGTGGTGATTTAAAGGTCATAATTGATGAGATGGGATAGAAAGATAATAAGTGATATAGGTGTAACAACCCAGGCTTTTGAGCGGATATTTTATATTATTTTGCCCGATGGGCTAATTCTATAAAATAGGAGAAGTTGGAGTAAATATTGTTTCCCGTGATATTAAGGGATAATATTTACTATGTTTTGTCTATTTACCGTATGAGAAGGTAAATGGCATTATATTGTGATATGTTGCGTCGTTATATGTAAAACGACGGTTATGGTTCATATTTAAATTGTGGTATAATTAATGAAATAAAATAAAATTGGAACATAAAATTTGTTCACATTTTCCCGAATGCCAAAATAGGGGGTGCGGTTGTTTTTAGAATAGTCGAGATAGTCGAAATAAGTGCCAAGTTGTATTTTGGAGTTTCGGGCACTTTTAACGCGTTGTGGCTCAATTAAGGGGATACGAGTCATTTTAATGGTGTATTAGCAATTAAAAGAGGGCATTTATGTTTTAAGTCCCGTTTAAGTTCCCCAACCCCTTTTTCTTTCTTCATTTGTGAGAGAGAGAGAAGAGAGAGCTTGGGAGAAATGGGAGAAAAGAGAGAAAATGGAAGATTGAGGCCAAAAATCGTTGCTACCGGAAGAGGATCCGAGACTACGAACCCCGAGGCAAGTTTCTTACTTGCTAGATGTGATTTAATGTGATAGATTGCATGTTTAGTTAAGTTTTGGGGGATTTAAACCATAAATTGGTTTTTGTTTATTTTGATGATTAACCCTTAAATCTTAGTTTTAAATTGATTTGAGGAATATATATTAGTTATAAATTGTGTAGAAGTTAATTGGGAAAATAAGTTTTAGTTGTTGTTGGAAGAAATCAAAGATTTGAGGTTTTGGGAATTTTAGGGTTCTTAAACCCGTAGCCCAAACTGGGCAAGATTTCAGGTTTGAATCGATTCGGCCCTAGGGGCAAATCGATTCGGATAAGGAGAGTTATACAGGTCTGGCAGACCGAATCGATTCGGGTTAAAACCTAATCGATTCGGATAATTACAGAAAGTCAGTTTTGCTCACCGAATCGATTCGGCTATTTAGCGAATCGATTCGCAAGGGCGAATCGATTCGGCCTGGGGGCAAATCGATTCGGTTCCCCTGTTTTTGTGAGATTTTTCCTAGTTTGATTTTTAGCCCTTTTTCTTTTATGTACAAGGCTTAGGGACCTTTCTTTGGGGATTAATGGGGAGTCCTAGACGGTGGTTTTGGGTAGACTCATGCCCTAGGATTTAATGGGATGTTTGGGCTTACCCCGAGGGCTAGTTGCGTAGGTTGATATCCGACTGAAATAGGAGATTAACCGAAAGATAAATTGAAGTTAAAATATCAATGTTGAAACATTTGGGAGACACTCCTTGAGAGGGATTCATTTTAAATGGTTTATGATATTGCATTGAAGTCTTGGGGACTAGTTGAGGTTAATGGCACTTCGGGTCTTAAGTCATTTATAAAATATGACTCTAAGAATAAGAAATGTATATTATTAAATTTTGTACTAATAAATAAGTACAAATGATTTTGAGAATATAAAAATGGATGTTTTCAAATAAAAAGGAAGATGACTTTTATAAATGTTAAAAGGTATGGATACACACCCTCTCTAACTCGCTATCTTAAGGGAAGTTAGCGCGTTGTGGTGATGCCCCCTGACAAATTAACGCATGGTGGATATAGTCCCTAGACCATGTGAGCGCTTGTGATTGTATATTTTTCTGCGACGGGTAGGAGATTCCGGGTGTGGTCTTGACTATCCCGCAGGCACATGTCCGCTTCCCGACGTTTGGTAGGATCCCAGGTTGTCTAAATAACAGGCCTTGGAAGAAGATAACCATTTGGGGGCACGCACAGTGGGGAAACCCGGACGGGCGTTTTTAGAATTTTTATATATATATGTAATTATAACTATTCTAAATCAAGTTGGACTTGCTGTATATGGGTTCCACAAAGAGCACAATTGAAATTCCATAAAGAGCATAATGAAAGTGCCACAAAGAGCACGATGAAAATGCCACAAAGAGCATATGATGATGATTATATTCCTGATAAGGAAGATATTTTTACAAAGTGTATAATTGAGATGAAATGCCATAAAGAGCATAAAAACTATGATTATATTTCCTGATAAGGAATGTGACTATGAAATGAAATTGTATACGATGAAATTGATTGGTAAACATTTGATAAAATGTTGTACCATTTATATATATTCCTAAAGAATAAATGGGAATTATGTTTTGATGGTGAATGGATATAATTATATATCCTTGAGTAGTAGTAGATGAGACCTCTCACATATATATATATATATATATATACATAATATTGTGCTAAGGGTCTAATGTATCTCGACGATCAACCTTGCCTAGTAGTAGTGTATCGGGGGGTTCCTTGTTTGGATTTCACTTTGCGAGACACCCCACGCACGAATAAGGGCATAGTGTTGTGACTGGGGAGAAATTAGCCTTTAGTACTTGAATTAATTAGGACATGGTCTAATGTATCTCGACGATCAACCTTGCCTAGTAGTAGTGTATCGGGGGGGTTCCTTGATTGGATTTCGCTTTGCGAGACACCCCACGAATGAATAAGGGCATAGTGTTGAGACTGGGGAGAAGTTAGCCTTTTGTTCTTTCTTTATCTTGAGCATCATTTATATTACCCTAGGTTGCTTTTAGACTGAGAGGTGACAAATATTATTGTTTTATGCGAGAGAATTATGCACTTAACTGTCATGCATTTTATTCACATGGGAATCATATCAAACCGGGCCCTGACCCGTATCTATATTTCTTTGTTTCTGCACAAATTATTGCCGTTACAGGTTCTCTACCGCATGGACACCCGTGTTTACATTTCCATTCCGGTTGTCATGGAGCTACATCATATTGTGGATGTTGTAGGTTATTAGTATTAGATGCTTCTTTCCATTGTACTTTAGTTAAGTTCAGTTTATTTATTCGGGCGTGTTTGCCCAAGCGTTGCACTCATTTACTATTTTGTAAATATTGAAATGTAATACTCAGTATAACTATTTGTATTAGTTTGTGCACCGACAGCTTATTGGGTGATTATTTATGAAATTGTCGTTCTTCATTATCGATTTTTGATATCCACCGTTTTTGCGAATAGGATTGTCTAAGTGTTTTCTTTTATTTACAAAATTTTCTTTTATTGATAATTCGTTTTCTAAAATGATTGGTGGTTATCTCGTACTATTATTTTAATCGATAGTGATGCTGATAATGGACCATCTATGATTCCTGTGATTATTAGAGTATTGGGCTGGCCACCTATTATTTTAGTTGGCGGGTTGTCACAACAGGGAAGTTGAAAATAATTGCAAATGAGGTAATGGGTTTAAAGATATTTGGTGAGAATTTTAAGATAACTTGATAGAATTGAATATAGGTGCAAGAACTTATAAAAGAATTATAAAAAAAAATGAGAGGAACGAAGAATAGATATAAGAAAGGAATTAGAGAGAGAGAACTATTTCTGATTGATTTCTTGAATTTCATAGATGAAATGAAAATGTGAAGAATGAAAGAAGTATAACAAAAAATCATGGGTTTTCTGGTGCCATGAAGGATGCTTTAATACCAGTTTTTCATGCCTTAGAAACTCATGACAGGTTAACAAACAAATCAAACAGTTGGTGGGCAAGAAAGAATAAAGGAGGTAGATTAAAGAAATAGGACAAGAATGAGATTAGAATTGAGAGATAAGAGAAGAAGACGGAGATAGAGAGAGACATGAGATCGTATTATATATCTTGAATGACTTTTACAAGATGAGCTGCATTTCATTGATAGAAGAAATCGTAACTAACTAATCAACCACCTAAATACATTCTAATTAACTTTTGACTTGACTAAATAATTAGTAACTACAAATGATTATCTTGACATTTACGAAACTAGTATCAATTCGTGAAAGTAACAACAATGATCTACTTAATTCTAACTAACTAATACAGCTTTAGCCATCATAACAGGATGTTTACATTGTATGGTCAACGTTGAATATAGAAAACTAAATTATTTTTATCCTTATGTGACACCCCGCCTAATAAAATACTGGGCGATCACTCCCATATCAAATTATAACAGGAGTCTCATATGGATCATTCTTAGCATCACTGTCGAAAATCCATTTAATTACTAATAACCTATTAGGCTGGCGTCAAAATTTTACTTAACTACTCTTTTTAAACGAATACAATTAAAATATCCACACAGTTTATGCGTAAATGAAACTGGAACGAAATGAAATAACCGAACAATCGGTCAAAATTTTACAACCATATCGAATGATGCTCTAAAAGAATAAATAAATGCAATTGGACCATTAGCCCAAATATTTATACATTACCTCCAATCTAGAGTACAAGAATAGAAGCGGCTATAAAAAACCTACACGCATCCGCAGCTGCTGTAGCTGACGTCTGACTCGAAGGAAGTGCCATCCAGGCGCCTCTGTGTTTGGACACCTATATATATATATATATATATATATATATATATATATATATATATATATAATATAGCAAGAGAGGAAAAGTAGATAAACGGGTCAGAGCCCGAGTTTTGAAAATATTTAGCAAGTGCATAAATGCCTTATTTTTAGAAAAAGGTTTTATCTCATATTTAAATTTTGTATCGCACTCCCATGAGATACCCCTCACCTCTCTTCTAACAGTGCACTCCTAGCGCATCCCTCTAAACATCCTAGTCAAGCTACCCTGCTAAACTAGTCTATCACCCAACCACTATCAACCCTAGATAGTTCAAGTACTAAGGGCTAAACTTCACCCCAGTCTCAACGCTATGCCATGTTCGTGCGTGGGGTGTCTCGCAGAGCGAAATCCAAACAAGGAACCCCCCGATACACTACTATGCGGCAAGGTCAATCGTCGAGATCCATCAGACCCTCAGTACGTAACGTATATATATATATATATATATATATATATATATATATATATATATATATATCATATAAGAAATATTAATATTAGACCACTAAGGATTAAACTTCTCCCTAGTCTTAACACAATGCCATATTCGTGCGTGGGGTGTCTCGCAAAGCGAAATCCAAACAAGGACCCCCCCCGATACACTACTATACGGCAAGGTCGATCATCGGGATCCATTAGACCCTCGACACCCAAGTTATCCATATATATATTCATATTTCAATATACATCCGGATCTATCTCCTGGAATGAGAATTTCTTCATTTCCCTTTTTATCTCAAAACTTTCCATTTCCTTTCTTATATCCAGGAAATGTATTTTAAGCCAATTCATTATCATGAATTGCTTTAACATATCATATAACTTTTTAAAAGCCAGTTTTATTATCATAAAAATGCTTTTCCATTTTATAACATCCCATTTCCCTTCTTATATCCAGGAAATGTATTCAAAGCCACTTTTATTATCATAAAAATGCTTTGATCATATCATATGCTTCCATTTCCCTTCTTCCATCCGGGAAACGTATCCGAAGCCAAATCAATTATCCCATTTCCCTTATTCCATCCAAGAAATGTATTTAAAGCCATTTTATTATCATAAAATGCTTTAACAAATCTAAGACCTCCCCTCCGGATTTCCCCACTGGACGCGCCCCTAAATGGCTATCATCTTCCAGGGCCTATCAAACAAGACAACCTGGGAACCTACCAACGTCGGAAAGCGGTCATATGCCTCCGGGATAGTCAATACCACACCCAGAATCTCCTAACCAGCGCAGTAACAATAATCGCTTATATGACCTAGGACTATATCCGCCCTGCATTCATTAGCCAGGGGGCATCACCATACGCACGCAACGTCCCTTATGATAGCGATTTAGGGAGGTGTGTAACCATAATTTATTAATTATGAAAAAAAATCATTCCTTTTATTTTTTGAAAACATTCATTTTTATATTTTCAAAATCATTTACCTCATATCATTTATATATACTTTAATCACATAGTATATACATGTACCATTTATTCCTCCCCGAATATATAAATGGCCATAATTGCCAATCATATCTAGCGATGACCAATAATCCCAAAGATTCTCTCAGACAATCATAATCATGCATTCATATAAGCATGATACTATACTCAAAATATTTCCTTACTTTGTTTAATACTAATTACCTCAATCATCTCTTAAAGTTTTATTGGATATCTCCAATTATACCATTTCACTCTAAGTGAAGTATATATATCTATATCCCCAAATTATCCTAATTATATCCTAGGATACACTCAACAGTAATCGATATAATTATTCTTTCTATACGCATAATTATATAAGCCTATATGCCTACTAGAAATACCCTCAGAATTTATCTCTACCGAACAACCTTAAATTTAGTGGGTCATGGATTTCATTTCCATGAACCCAATGACTACATCTTGTCCATATAATCATTTAAAGGTCCCCACTCTAATTTAGAAACCCTAAACGATCAAATTCTATAATTATTCTATTTTTCTCAAAAATATAATGTAAGGGTTATACATTTAAACCCTCACTTATCCCTCCTCAATCCCTTTAATTAGAGGACCATATAGTCGTAAAAGGTCCCTTATGTTATCACATAATTAACCTCGAAGCAGGATGAAATGGAATCTATCCCGTCCAAATCAACCTAGAAAAATTGCCAACTTTCAGCAGGGGTCGATCGATCGACCCTTGGTCGTCGATCGATCGAAGGCTTCGATCGATCGATCCCCCATGATCGATTGATCATGGCGGGCAACTTCTTCTCCGAGAAGCTGTTTCAGCCATGGAAGCTTCCCTCAAGCTTCCATATCCTCACCCAACGGCCCACAACTTCAACCAATGATAACCACACATATAATATGGGTTCTAAACGTCCTAGAACCCGAAATCACCAATTAATTTCAGTTAAAATCTAAGTTTCTCCAATTATTCAATTTTAGGCGTTTATTCGTTTTATCTCTCAAAAACCCGTTTTATCCACGAAAACCCAACCCAAAATCTTTAGGGTTTGATTATACCAAACTACGGTATGATATATTTATGCAAAAATTAAATAAAGCAAGTAAACACTAGCCTCGTGGATATAATCCGACGATCTCGAGCCGAATCCCGTGGAGGTAGGCCGGAATCTCCCCTTTTCTCCTCTTTTCTTCCTCCTCCTCTCTCTCTTTTCTTTCTCTCCTCTTCTATTTTCTCCCTCTCACCCTCCTTTTATAAGGAGAAAAGGGTTTTAACCCTTAAAACACAAAAACGACTCGTTTACTCAATTACGAGCCATTTTAACTCTAAAATTTCTCGAAACTCAATTTCGACAATCAGACACTCTTTTTCGACTATCTAGGACATTCCGAGACTCACGGTGCAGTCGAAATTTCCATCCGAGGTACTTGACCCCAACTCACTATTTTAACCCCACACGACTTAACGCAGGTTTTCTAATTTAAATCTCACCTCGTGTCGCTTTACTCAACAGCGACATATAATTACAATACCTTGACATATTTACTTAACCCCAAAATTAAATATATCACCTATCTATAACCATCAAATCCTTAAAAATCCCAAAAATCACTATTTAGGGAAATTCCCCAAGTTCCAATTTAAACTTAATTATGGAATTTAATTGTCTCCAAAAGGACGGGTTGTTACACCTTACAGGAGTGCAATCACGGTATTTAGCATGGATACTGAAAACTTCCATGTCAGGCCTCATCCTCAAAATTTAATGTCGCTCAACTCTAAGCCATAAAAATATGTGTCTTATACATAACATTTTTCTTTTAGTTTATTTGTTTTGGCATTTGTATCTAATAGCTAATGATTAGCAGCTTTATGAATGAATAGAAATCATTAAAATAAACATGTATTAGAACGTTAATAGAACATTTAGATAAATCACTCTAGTGGTTTGTCATTTCTTTTTGAGGTTTGACCTCAGTTTGGAGAAAGATGTCCAATCAACGGGTCAAATTGTCTAGTAGCTCACATGTACATGTTTTATCCCAAAAATTACCCCACTTTATGCGAACAAAATCATTTCAAGACATTTTTGTAATGCCTTGTATTTTTGGAGTAAATTATTTATGAATTTTACTCCCACTTTGGGTAAATTATATGGCTCTTGTAAGTTCATATTTTATGAAGTATTCCCTTTTAATTTTTATGTTTATTAATATTTGTGTGGTTCATTGTTATTGTAAGAAGGTATTCAGATGAGTTAAGCTGGTGATGATGGAATAACAAGAGGTTTATATGTATCAAACCTTAGTTGGGAATGCTCAGGATACCATTTCTTTCTATTTCATCCTTTCCATCATATTATGTACAAAAATGAAAACATCATTCTCGATTCTATAAAAACTATTATAAAATCCATTCATTTTTTTCTGAGGAAATCCCCAAGTGTTGATGAATATTTGATTTTAGGATCCACATAATGTACCTCACTTGAAAGTCGTAAGAAGCTCATTCATACGAGCTTGATATAGTTCTTTCGAAAATCAGGTAGCAAATGTCATTAGTAACTTGTCGATAGCTTATGCAAATGAGTAGTGACGTTCCATGATAGTGAGAACCGTGTGGATTACATATTAAATTTTTAGTGCATGTTAGGGTTGACTTGTTGACCCTTTATAGTCCATCAAGCCCCAACATTTGAACCATTTCACCCAAATTTTGCATATGGAGCCCTATTGTGTGAGAGACCAAACAACAAAGAAACATGAAGATGGTGATATAGGAGGCTTAGGAGATCTTAGAGAAGAATGTTTTCATTAGATGTTTAAGGCGGTAAATTTTTTCCACCTATCCCATTTGATTGAATACATAATATGCATTGTTAAATATAATGAAATCAGGTTTGCGATAATAGAGAGTTTAATCAAATACTTCAAACTTAATATTAACTAGTTTTTAACCCTACGTGATGCGTAGGCATTATATATATATATATATATATATATATATATATATAGATAGATAGATAGATAGATAGAGAGAGAGAGAGAGAGAGAGTATAATAAACTAACAAATGTACATAAATATTAACTAAAATAAATGTAATTTTTTAGGAGTTGTAGGAACTTAAAGTACATACAACAACGATAAAAAAGGCGTAACATGTATATAATTTTAAAAAAATGAACGCAATTTTTTGCTCAGAATTTACAATATTTCCAATTAACTATTGTATTTGTTAATTTATGATTATAACAAAATGTATAATCTTTCCAATTTATATAAAAATAAAGTCATTTACAAAATAACATAAATTTTTTTGTCGATATAACACGAGAAGTGTTGAAGTACAATGTTGGCTCCTTTCAATGGTATATTTCGTTACTTATTTAATGTTGAGCTTTAGAAAATGACATTCTTAATTCGAACTTCTGTATATAATATAGGGGTAGAATATATGTGGTGAGCCTAAAATCATTTTGGTTACATTGCTTGTTTCTTTTTTAACTTGACAAGTCCCCATTTGTCATCGAAATTTAATGGAAAAAAGTCATATACATTATCAATATTTCATCTTGATAAAATATGACGTAAATGATGTTAATTTTAAATTTTACTTTTTACATAACTCCTTGATCGATAATTTTTTTTGGAAAGGGGGGGGGGGGGGGGGGGTAAGGATGCCATTAATGTGTGTGTGTGTGTTAAATTTTGTAATGTACACATGAATTTAATGTACTTCATTTGGGAAAATTTATAATTTGTACATGGATTTTTTCACAACAAATACATGAATTTTTGCAATATACACATGTTATCTCAATAGCGAAAATGAATAAAACCCCTTGGTTGAATAAATCTTATAAATAATATTTCCATTTATTTTTATGTCACGTATAAAAAAAAAGTTACGGGATATTTTGAGTTTACCAATCTGACTTGATGTTAAACAAACTTATATAATAGAAGTTAACCAAATTGGGTCGCGAATATTATTGAAGGACTAATTTTGAATAAAAGATAAGGTAAAGTTGCAGCTTAACCCACTCAACTTAACTCTAGTAAGACTTCATCAACGATCATAAAAAAATATAGGGTATTTTGACCTTACCCACTGTGTAGTTATCATTATATGATTTTACCTACCATTTTATTTTTCTTTGCACTTTACCCTCATTTTGATATTTAACGAAGAAAAAAGGTTACAAAAAGTTAAAAAAAAAACCGGTAAATGTCAAAATAAGTGCTAAAGTCTAAAGAAAAATAAAATTATGGATAAAGTAAAATATTGATAAACACATTCTGGATAAATTCAAAATACCCAAAAAATATTTTAGAAACAAAGTTTTACTTCTCTAGAATTTTTTTGATATTTAACCAAGAAAAAAATAGCCATGCTTTAGAAATCATATAAAGGCACGAAAGCTATTAGATGCACATAAACAACAAACCAATTTTCCTACATGAAGACAATGAACTATCAGTTTAAATCAAAATTTCTTACTTAAGGTATTAAATGTGTACCCCTTATTAATGATAAAAAGTTATATGGATATTTTTAATGTTTACAATGAGATTGATGAGTCTAATGAAACCTACAAGAAAAAATAACTATAATTAAAGAAAAACTACAAAACCCCAAATTATTGGACATTTGAAACCCAAAAGCTTTCTTCTTGGTGTTATCCCACACCAGCAACTACTTCTAGTCCTTCACTAGCAATCGCCAGTCATCCGTTCTAAAAAAAACTCTTGAGATCATATATATTATTTATATATGTGTATGTGCGTATATGTTTATATGTGTGTGTGTAGGGAGAGAGAGAGAAAGTAAAATAATGATAAATACTCTTACATAAGGTGAATTGAGTTAATCAAAATAGGGTATATGAAGAGTCTAAAGGTGCAGAGAGAGGATATTGTAAATGAATAGATGAAAATGAATGAAACTATGAATTGGCTGAAATATGAGAGAATTAATCTCAAGCCTTGCTATTCACATGTGTGTTCTGAACCGTCTTACATTCCATTAGTTTGAATAACTTTTGAGTGAACATAAGTAATGTACGGTGGTATTTATGATAGGACACGTGGAGAAACACAAATGAAAGGTCTCATTTTTATATTATAGTATACGACTAGGTGGAAACCCGCACGATGCGCGGATTATAGGTCATTGAAAGCACACTAAACGAAGCCAAGTGAAAAAATGAAGTTAGATCAAATAAAATGGGCAATAGAGTAATAATGTAGAGTAGAATTGATAAGTAAACAATATGTAGAAATGTTGAAAAACATTGTCAATATTTTACATAGACTGAGTCAATAAAATAGAAATGGAATGTAGTAGCAGAAGGGGTAATCTGATGATGAAGATGGGACGCCTAAAATTGAAGCTACAACACCCTTTTTCTCTTGTCGTCAATGTTCCTACAATTAAATAAAAATATAATTAAAAAAATTATAGAATAGTAGATTGTATAGGGGAAGAGAAGTTTAATAGATAATAAATTGAAAATATCCTAAAAGTTAGTGCAAAACTAAAAATTGCGTGATATAGCAATTCTAAAAAATCGATCCATTTGTTATCAATTGATAACAAATGTGAGTGAGTCCCATTGAGTGGGAAAAAAAGAGGACTTAGAGGTGTTGAAGAGGAGGCTTCACTTACCCAAGAGAGCTCCTTCCAAACTGGGTTATAAATCCAGAGGATATTTGAATAAATATCATAAGCAAAGTAAGTAGAAAACATGCAAGTTATCTCTTCCTTGTAATATTTTTTCTTTGAAGAGATTACATCAACAAACTGAGGTTTCAGTTCTCCATATTGTTTAGCGAAGTCATCCATTCCAAATTTCAATAATATAATCTACAAACTACACTAATTGGATGTTTTCTACTGTTTCCATGCAAGGCCTCAATGGCAACGTGGCTTTCATAACATGATTGCATAAGATCACTATATAGGCAAAAACAAACATGATGAAGAAACTAAAAAGCTGAACATACCGAGTTAAAAGGTAAATAACAGATAAAAACTTTGAACTTCTGAATGCCAGATTAATGAACGTGTAGTACAAACCCATAACAATTTTTTTTCAACATATAACTGGAGTTTTAATGATACAAATGGCTCCAAATAATGCAACTAAATAGTCAGTCACTTAACTTTACATAAATCATATAAGCTACATATGTTGTTAGCACTTACTCGAACCGATCATCACATTTGAGATGTCATGCCGCTAGAGATTCAAAATAAAAGTAAATTGATTAGAAAATGCAATTTATATTTTATGATAGCGGGCAACAATCATCACTTACCTCACATGCTGGCAGGGGATCGAAGACCTCTCTCACTATTAATCTCATCGCCTACTTAGCTTCCATCCATACAAAGAGCGTTATTATTGACACTCACTTCAGAGATAGCATTACTGGTTGTTGCAAGTGGTCAATCTGATACACTGACTGACCTACTCGTGTGGGCCCAGATCTCACACTGTACATGGACGATGTTGGAATGTTTGTCATCAATGGGCGTAGATTACCCGGAACACGTTGCCTTATATCCATATGCCTCATAGCCATGTCTAAAGAGCTGTCGGGAATTTCACCTTGCAGTAACTTATTCGGCAAGTCTTCAAACCCACAACAATAAAAAGACCGTTTTAGCATGCCTCATGCCTTTAATCCTTCACTTATGCATAGCTCCTTAGTTTCTTTTTCATATGGCATGCCTCATGCCTTTCATTCTTCATAGCAATCTGGATGGCAAAAACGTTAGTGTTAACATCCAAAGCACATAGGAATATATTTTTTTTTATCAGAAACGAATAGTTTTCATTAAACGACAATGAAGCAATACAAGGCAGAGGTAAACCATCAGTCCACTCTAAATAGAAACAAAAAACCGTACAAATATCCTAGAAACATATACATGACAACATGAAAAGGAACCCTCTAAGCATGATAAACAATATAGTGATCTGCTAAAACAACATACGCGTGAATACTGGAAAAAAAAAGCTTACTTTTTTGGTTGAGAGGGTCTTCTGATTTGGATATGTGGATTAACAATCAAATAGAAGAGATATTGAAGTGGGTTTTGATGGGTGTTCGTCTCTCTTTCTTCTTAGAGCTTGAATATGATATTGTGATGTAAGTATAAAATAGAGAGAAATGAAGAGACTTGAGCAAGGGCTAAATTAAGGGGAAGAAATTGTACACTTTATTGAATGGAAATATGTATAGCAGAAGCCAAATAGATAGATGCCTCAGTTTGATCTCTTAAAGGTAAAAAGGATGTGAAGAGTTTTGGTATCTTTAGTAGAAGCCGAATAGAGAGATGCCTCAATTTGGTGTCTCTTAAAGGAAAAAAGGGATGTGAAGAGACTTGGTATCTTTATTGACGTATGTGATCATTACTAGGTAGTGAAATTGGTTGAGAATGTTTGCAAATATCCTAGTGGATCACCTCCTTTTCAATCTAAGTAGATTAATAGCTTGCTTGCTTGCGTGGATAGTCTAGATGATAAGGGACCTATATGCTTGTAAAGCATTTTATAGTATTATAGAGATTGGACCTTGTACACTATATTTACATGGAGGACAAACATGAAATTTGATTTCACTCTCACTCCCTTTAAATTCCACTTCTCTTCACTACAAAAAACAAAATTTAAATGTATCTTGAATAAAAATGAAAACATCTTGTGTGCATTGACAATTACAAATTATGTAATGAAAAGCAAAAGTACCCTGACTAAGCATAAGAAGAAAAAACTTATCTTTTACAGAAATGACTCTGCAAATGGGCAAACATTGAAATTAATGGGACAATACATCATACAACTGTACTAAACCCTCTAATATTACAATAGGTATTAAGAATGGGTAAAAGTACTGGATGGATGGATGAAAAGATAGTGTATAGAAGTGTTTTTTCTCGAGCATCTAAATAATACTAAAGGTCGGTAATGTGTGAGACAATCTTATATCAAACGACTTTATCATAATATATTAGTTCGGAATTTTGATACAAAAAAGTAGGTACAACCTTCTAATTTACCTCGTATTTGGGCAATGATTCCTGGGACTCTCTTTTTAATTTCCTAGCTGTAGATATCAAGTCTCTTAACCCCTGTTTTGAGAATGTAAAAAGTAACACTGAGAGATTTGGTAAATAGGTAGTCTGTTACTTTTTAACAGATAAAACATATAGCAAGATATATAGAGGCCAAAGATATAAAGTGTAGATCCCTTACCCCACCGAGAGCGAGGAAAACCAAACAAAGCTTTTGGATGCTGCACTAGATGTTTGACCTGTGTTTGGTGCATATCAGTTCCCACAAACGCTCATTCTGGGCGGTCTTGTGCCACTGCTTGCTAACGCACGTCATGAAACCTAACGTCTGCTCGTCCATGTTTTTCAGCACCTCGTACACTAAAATTCGTCTAACAAAACCGCTACTTCTTATTCTTATTCTTGGGGATGGATGTTTTTCATTCTTCTGGTTTTACATTCATTAACTGTCTTAGCTGGATATAGTTACAGCAGTATAAATTTTATCTTCAGCGAAATAGGCTTCAGTTGGGCTCTTAATAGGGCAGATATTTTTTACTTTTTTTTTTTATAATTCTGAGTACAATCACCATGCAAAAGTTATTAACATTTTACTCATAAATTAAATGACAATTTCGAAGTTATGGAAGTGGAAAATTGATTCCATTAAAGGAAAGTAGACATATGGAGAAATTATGCAATTCATAAAATCCATATAAATTCACAATGTTTACTGAAAAAATAACAAAGAAATAAACATAAATATCAAACCAAATCATTGTAGAATTTGTTACATGCTCGATTAACAGCAGCATACTGCTGTTTAAATACAAAATGGTAAATCATTATTAAAAGTCTAACAAAGAGAGTAACACTCTGACTCTAAGCTAGCTTGCATCTATTAAAGAATTACAACATAATCAGATGGCTCAAATGTAAGAACAAAATTACAAAATTATTTATAAAACAAATGAAATAAAGCCAAAAAAACATGCACATGTTCAAAACTTCTTACATATAATAGTAAAGAATGAAAATTTAATTAATATATTGAAAAAGATTATGCTACAATATAAATAAAAAAGGTCTCAAGCCATTCCCCTTACGATGTCGAAAAATTAAAGGTTGGAAAAATCGATGTATCGAATCCGAAGGTTTGGATAGTGATCAGCATCAGTGTTGCTAGAATAGTGATTATCACGGAAAATCAACGACATTGATTGAGAGCAAGAAAATTAGTGAGAGTAGATTTTGGTGCTTTTATTGAACGCTTTGAGATACCTTAGTTTCCTCAGCCCCCTCCTCCTGCTTCTTGACAAAACCTCTCTCTAGTTGAACATTTTCCATCAAGGATGTTTTTTATGTGAAGGAGTATTTGACTGGGTTTGGGAATTCAGATTGGAAAAGGATACATGAGGCAGCTAGGAAGACTGCTATGGTGGTGACAACTTTGTTAAAGAATGGGGTCACTTGTGTTGGAAAGACTATCATGGATGAATTGGATTTTGGGATAAATGGAGAGAATGTTCATTACAAAACACCTACGCCCCTGGAAATGCCATCTCATATACCTGGTGGGTCGTCTAGTGGTTCAGCTGTTACTGTGGAGTCGGAGCTTCCTGACTTCGCTCTTGGTTCGGATACTATTGGGGGTGTGAGAATCCCAACATCTTTTTTATGGCGTTCTTGGATTTCGTCTATCTCATGGTGTTATATATGCTTTTGGGGTTCTGCCAAATTCGAAAAGCCTACACGTTGTTGGATGGTTTACACGTGATCCATCTATTTTACATCGTGTTGGGCATGTTCTACTTCAGTTAAACCTGGTGGAACCTAGAAGGGAAAGATGTATTATTGTAGCTGATGATTTATTTCAGCTCTCTCAATTTCCCTAGCAGAAGACTATATATGTTATTTATAGAGCAACTAAAAATTTATCAGGCTATCAGCTATCACCTATCACCTATTGAAACATTTGAACTTTGATCAATATATTGCTTCAAATGTGCCTAGCCTAAAAGCTTTCCACGAACAATCAACAAAACAACAAAATGGAACATCCACTTTGAAAGCTCTCTCTTCTGTGATGTTCTTACTACAGAGATATGAATTGAAAACAAATCATAAATATTGGGTTAAATCAGTAAAGCCCAGGTTATGACATGGTGTCTCAGATCGTGTCCATGATGCAATTACAGCTGCACATGAGAATATTAAAACTTACTATAAAGTCAGGACTAAAATGCAAGTTGCTCTTCATAGTCTCCTAAAGTTACCAACCTGAATGGCATGTTGTGAAGAAAACATACACTATTAAGGATGTTGTAGAGGTAATAGAAGGGGGAAACACTCAATGAAGATTTACGATTGTCACTGGCTCAAAGAAATGTAACTGTTGTGAGTAATGGTCAATAGAAATCTAGTGACCAACTACTTTTATATTTGGGATTAACTGTATTTTGTGTTGTGCACATTGCTGGGGAAAAGAGGCAGCTAATCATTTCGGGGTTGGAACTAAAAACATAGTTAACTGTGCTTGTCTTACACCTATTTGTTGATACAAAAGGATCTAAAAAAATTATCAAAAATATATAAAAGTTGCATGCCAGTATTAACAAAACTATAAATACCATTTTGAGAGAGAACTTGTTTGAGTTTAATAGTGTATGCAAAAGACTTCATAAAGCTGGAATTTACCTGGAAAAAAATATAAAACATTGCATTAGCAACAAAATATACATATCTATAACAGTTCGATACCCTCAATACATCAAATTATAAATTTATACTGTCAAAGTGTCCTTTCACATTCATGTTTGTCAGCACTGATTTAATAATACATTTTGACACTTGAGGTTGTCTAAAATAGAGATTTCTAACACCCTAACAAACTAAATAATAGCGGAACTCCCCGCCCTATTAACAACAAAGTGTACATTACTGGACAAACACATGATACAATAACGGAAGTCTCCACCCTCGCAATGACAATCGTACATCACCGCACAAACACCCAATATGTAATACTACCCCATATCCAACTTAAGGCTGTCTAAAATAGAGAGTTCTAACACCCTAACCAACTAAACAATAATAGAAGCCCCCACCCTCGTAGTGACAAATCGTACATCATCAGACAGATACGTGATACATAATATACACGATAACATGAGTATCCACCCTCGCAACGACAAACTTTACATCACCCGACAAACATGCTATATGTAGTACAACTCAATATCCATATCCATCTTAACTCAAAAATTGCCCCCCCCCCCCCCCCCCCACACACACACACACCAAAAAAAACAAAAAAACAAATAGTTCTTTCAAGTGAATATAATTTCTCAAGGGAAGGAAAATAGAGTAAAAAAAACTATGAAATGGCTAAAGAATGGAAACATGAGAGATACAAATATATTTGGGGGTTATTACATTATTATGCAAATATTAGACACCGCTGCATTTTCTTACAACACGCCACAAATTCCAATGATGATACAATTAATTACCTCACACCTAGGGACATGGTTGGAAATGGGACACACGTGGTGTCCAACGCAGGTGGGAACCATGTCACTGGTGCATCATATTACGGTCTGGCTGGGGGAACTGCCATGGGTGGGTCCCTTAATTCGAGGATCGCTATGTAACGTGTGTGCACGGCGGGCAAGTGTCATGGGTCTGCAATCTTGGAAGCATAAAGCTCCACTCTTTTTTCTCGTTGATTAAGATTTAAATATTTTAAATTAAGAACATATGTATTACTTTTATATGTAAACACTTGGCGAGCGTGCGTATATCATTTTAGAACATTCATCAGAAATGAATTGAAGGCCAGCGTGTGCACATACCTTTTCTTTTCCACATTTCATCAAACATCTATTCAGAATTATTGGATGAAGCCAAAATAATTTACTTTCAATTATTTTTTCCCAAAATGACAATAACATAAATTTAATTTAAATATGTATATAACAGTGTCTTCTCAAATATATATACCTTGGATTTTACACTTTTCATCAAATATCTATTGGGCAATATCTATATAGGGCAAATATGTTCTCTCAAATACACAAATATCAAATTCCAACATTAAAATAAAATGATCTTTTGTTCTTGAACAAATCTTTATACATTACAACTTATATAGATGTATAATTATATGAATATATAATCAACCTGCAAGTTTCACAATCATGGTGCAAAATCTCAACTTCATAACAGGTAATTAAAATTTTCATTTTTTGAATAAATGAAACCACATAACCATGGAATACATATGACACTTTAATGGAATATGTACAGAGATTAAATATAGCCATGCAGAAAAAAAAACAGAAACACATGAAAGTATTGTTCGTCAAAGATAATGTACATGATAAATAAAAAACAATCTCCACTTGATATTTGTGAGTATGAATTGGATTCTCTTATCACAACAAAACTAAATGAGAATAAAGGAAACTAAAAATCTCAACAATAAAAAAAATCACATTCTCTATTATGATTAAACAAATAAAAGGGTAAATCGTATAATCCTTAAAATTACACTTATATATACACAGAACCCACAGTGAGTATTGAACTTGAACAATGTAATGTAATTAAACCAAAGAAATATCCACTTCATATAATCCATTATGAACATAAGTTTTTACAATCAAATAAAAGAGTAAGATATGAATCTCAGTCCAAGGTGACACATGTCCAATTTAAAATGCGGGTGAGTGTTTTTATAAATATATACATATATGTGTGTGTGTGTGTGTGTGTGTGTGTGTGTGCGCGCGCGCGCGTGGGCATGGGCGTGCCAAGATTTCAGAACTCAGGTACTGATTTATATCCTCAAAGAACTGACGACCACAATAAATATAAAACACCTAATTTACCCCCTCTAAATAATCTTACTAACAGATGACAAAAACAGAAAGATAATTCATTACAACAAATATTAAAATTAAAGGTACTTTTTTGGCATTTGTTCATTCATTAGAATTACCCCGCCTAGGTTAAATACCGAATTAGGTGAAGGGTAAAGTAAAGGATTAGAAAACCAAACACAGGTTTTGGGGTCTTTGAATAATTTCCGATATGTAGAATAAAAAAGCATTTGAAAGAAAACATAAAGAAAATTATTGAATTTGGAAATTTGGTTGGTGAAAGATATGTGTAGAGAAAGAAAAATGGGGATAGTAACCTTGAAGTCCGGAGTGGTAGACACCAAGGCCGAGCCAACAATCGTAGCCATTGATGGGGTTGGATCATATACGTTGAGGTGCATCGGAACCGTCCATGTCTTCCTTTTCGGGGAATCATTCTACACATCCTTCTACCTCTCTCTATCTCTCAAATAAGATGAATACTGGGTTAAATTGTAGGGACATTGGGATTCAAAATTTGGCTACCAGAATTCTCTTGTACTACAACAAAGTGACCAAGGAAATTGTCTATTGCAAGGGACGGATTTCGGGTATATAGAGAGAGAAGGGGAAAGGTCAGAAGCAGAAGAGGTTAGAAGAAAGGGAAGGGATGGATAAGGGGAGTAAGGAAAAAGTCGAAGAGGTCTGGGAGTAAACAATTCTGTACTAATGGTCTCCCCTAATGATTTGCCTCTCACGTGGAATATGAGAGAATATTTTTGATATCTTGTTTACGTGGATAGCCTCATTGGTTAGAAATCCTAAATGCTTGTATAGCATTTTATAAGACTATAAGGGGAGAGAGCCATGTAAAACTGAAAAAAACATAAAAACCCACCTATAAAGTAAAATGTTCAAATTAGATATTGAAGAAAACAATTTCATAAAGAATCATGATCAATTAATACAGACTGAAAACAAACTCCCCAAATTCTTCAAACAACAATCAATTTCCATCAAAAAAAAAATGAAAGGAAAGAAGAATCTAGGATGAAAGCTCTTCTTGAAAACAATCCATCATTCAGAACTTTAATTTCACATGTAAATCCCCAAAACTACAGAGTTCTACCATACATAAATTAATACCAATTGGATCATTTCCATCAAAGTTTCAAAAAAGGCAAATATAACCTGATCACTCGTTAATGCAAACTTACCGTATAAATATATAAGAGAAATTTAAGAAGTTTCACACCCGTGAACAAACAATTGGTGTTCCCTAAATAGAACTTAGGGTTTTAGAACTAAACCTGAACCTTATTTGAAAGTCTACTCAGTCAAGCTGAGATCACACTTAAATATCTCAAAAACCTACACCTGACCAAACACAAATACCAATACACAGCAAAATACTAAAAACAAAAACAAAAACAAAGCCAACTATAAAACCTTGTATCGATTTCACCTGCTACTATGCAGGAGGCTTAGAGTGAGTCTGATTCACAAGATAAAACCTACAAAAAACAATAAACAAACATTACAGAGGTTAAAAGATCCGAAAATAGAGGCAAAAAAAACAGTACTCACTGTTCAAAAAGCGTATATTTTCCATATTTTTCTCTATATAAATTATGCAACATAGAAATTAGATGAAATTAGATGAGTGTCATCGTACTTTGAGAGGGGAGGTCTGTAATCATGGAGCTCTGACCATTTTCTTTCTTGATGTACGAAATCATGGGGCTCTAATCCCCTCTTTTCTTTTTGTCATATATGCTCCATATTATGTCCGATCAAAATAAATCGGGTTCAATCATCAAGAATCTTCGGCGATCGATAATGGATATATAGTTGATCTGAACTTCTACATAGTTATTAGCAGAAATTAGCACCGAGTGAAGATCCTCCTCAACAAAAGCAACATTGAAAGGAAAATTAGCAGAAATTCGCTTACCTTTCCAAACGGTGATGTATTGCTTCAAAACGCCTTCCATTCCATTCAATTCGAATTTCGGTACTTTGGGGATGTGGAACACTTTCAACGGAATCTTGACTTTAACCCTAGATCTGATATGGGCGAGTTCTTTTTCGTCATCTTCAAAATATTTGAGCTCGGTTTCTCATAAGGGCGATAAAAGTTGGAGTGCTGGAATGGGAGAAGAAATTGGCGATTGGGCTCTTAAATATTTGGAGTGTTGGAAGTTGGAGTTATATCTACGTGGATATCTTAGAAATACAACAGAATTAAATGCTTTGCCTACGTGGATAGGTTAGTTGGAGAGGAGTCTTAATGCCTTGTTTTGCATTTTATAGTAGTAAGAGATATGCTTTAGAATACCCACATAAGACATTTCAATATTGGTTTGAAGATCAATTTTAATATAAACCTTTATTAATTATTTCAATATTATATAGGTTTAAAATAGTAATTCAATTTTACTTTAGAGTTTTCCCGTGTTTTGATTTAGTATAAGAATATTTATGATTAGGAATTTTTAAATTGTAAGGAATAAACATGGCATAGTAATGTTTACATAAAATACACAGGACTAATAATAGCAATATAAATAAACATGATGATTTAACATGGTTCAGCTTGGTCGGCCTTGCTTACGCCCACGAGAGAAATGCGGAGAATAATTTTATAAGTGCATAAAATTTACTAGTACGATTAATCTGATCACACAAATGATCGAGGGTGAAAAGTGGCGCGTGTTAAAACGTCGATCGTTGTTTTCTGTTCACCGCCTCAATACAAAAACCTAAACTTATGACTACACTCAACGGGTGAGTATAGCGGCTAAGTCCGGGTACCGAAATCTACAAAGACGAGTTGCTAGAATAGTATTTTGTTTAATACTCCAAAATAAATGTGTAAATGATGATTATACACAAAAAAGAAAATATGCAAAAAAGGGAAAGATTAATCTAGGCGAGTGTATTTAAACTAGACTAATAAAAGTGGTAAAAACTAAAGGTTGCGTCGAATATCCCTCACCCGAGTTAATTAGTATAAAATGGTTACATGGGTCAATGAGTCATTAAGACTGCGTCTCGTTTCAACAATTAATTAAATCAAGAGTTGTCACACCCCTAAATTCGCATAAAAGCCTAATAAGATTTTGGGGTCAACAAATACCCCAGAAATTATGCACGCAAGGTCGTAAGCACGGAGCATACATGATATACCCCGTAAAATCTCCTAGGCATAATAACTAGGACAACGCACTCAAAATAGACCCGTAAAACTCCATCAGCAAAGCAAAACAACATTTCAATCCCAAGTGAGTTCAATCCGACACAACCTAGACTAATTTAGCTTGAAAGTATGATAAAAATGCGGTAAATAAACACAATAAATCTAAACTAGAAAGCAATAAATGAAAGCATGTAAATAAAGAAAGTAAACTAAATTAGAAAGGAAGTAAATTAACTACAAAGCAAGACAATAAGGAAATACAACTTAAATTAATGGAGAGGGAAGATGAAAAGTCCACTTATAATCCCAAATGGGTGTGAAACCAAGAGGAAATGAAGAATGAGCTCTCAAACCCCCAAACCCTAACCTAAACTATATAAAAACTAATTATATCAACTATATCTGAAAATAGAAACCAAAATTGGTTTATATAGTAAATGGAAAAGAAAATAAAGGAAAAAGAAAAGAAAATAATCAAGTGAAAAAATATCTGGTATACGCGATCGACCGCGGCCAGGGGGCCGGTCGACCGTGCCTTCAAGTAAAAGCCCAATGTCTCCCTTCCACGGAAAAACCCAAAACCGCGGTTGACCGGTACTCTGCTTTTGGCAGCTATTTGGTCCATAAAGAGGGGGAAAGGTGCGCAAACAGAAACGACCATAACTCCACCATCTGAACTCCAAACGACGCATCGTTTGCGGCCACGCGATGCTAACTCAATGAAATACACATTCGTGGAATTTTCATGAGCCGGAGATGAAATGTTAATTGACTAAAATGCCCTTGAAGTAGCGTGTGACGAAGAAACTTATTCGAAATGCAACAGATCCTCACTTTTAGCGTTCCAATACCTACAAAAGCACAATTAATCCATGCAAAGCATTTATATATCCAATTCTAAGGTTTTCTAGTTAATGAGCATAAATATAGGCATTAAGGACCATAAAAGTGCTAGAATGCATAAATATATAGGGCAGAAATATGCTATATTTGTGTCGTATCGCCCCCCTAACTTAGACGTTGCTAGTTCCTAGTGATGAAACAAACAAAACCAGTCCACAGAAAGTGGTACAAGACATATATATGCATCGAAATATAAATGCCACATTCGTAGGGAACACGATTGCATTTAGCATATGCAATAAACTGTTAAACCCCTAGGTTACCCTAGTGGACGAGTGTAGTATCATGAGGGTTTTCAGGGTTGAAACCCCAAACATCATATGGTTTCCTCAAAATATGCCCAACCCAACATATGATAGGCCCAACAATAATGAAAAAGATTTCATACGCATTATTAACACAGTGAATGAATTCACACAAAAGTGCGAATCATTAACATTATAGAATGCACCTCATAGAATTAAAACCTTAAAATGTGGGAGGGGAGCGAGCACATACAAAGTGTGATTTGACAAAAACTTATATAAATCGAAAAAATGTAAAGGAAAGCATATATTCAATCCTCACGGGCATTACACTCATCAAGTGAATTCACTCGAAACAGGGAGTTAACACACGGAACATGCAGGCATAAAGAGTAAATGTAAGTGAAAACTAGGTCGCACACATGTCACAAATGAAGAATGCTATATATAAAATGAAAAATTATAATCTCAATGAAAGATACCGCTCATTAACGAAGGAGAAATGTATTTTCACAGATTATCAAAACTATTTTAACTTTTAAATTAAATTCACCCTAAGATCACATAGGACTTGATAGGGTTATAATGTAGGCTAGGCTAGGGTACAAAATGAAGGATATGTATGTTCGGATTCAAAGTGTTTGGAAGTAAAAACTCGGGATAATGGGAAGAATGCGGGCAATAGCAAAATTAGAAAACAACTTCCAAAAAAACATTAAAAGTAACACTTGGAGAGTAATCAAAGCTTATATAACTATATACAACATTTACAACTTTCTCTTTCTTTTCTTTTCTTCTTTTTCTCATGTTTTCTTTTGCTTTTTTTTTTCTTTCTCTTTTTCACTACTTTCTTTTCTTTACTTTTCTCATTCTCATATACCTAAATTGCAACCAAAATACACAACATCATTCAATCCCAAGTAATATTCCAAACAAAGGTATGGAAGGTAATGTGTATGGGCTAAAACTCCAATTTAGAGTTGGTTATGGGATTTTGGGTTATGAAACGAAAGGCTAATATTTAAGCTCAAAGGGGTTAACGAAGGGAAACATTTAAGGTGAGGTCTAGGCTAATATGGGTGATATAACAAAGATGACCTATGATAATTTCCTAAAGTTTACGCAATTCTTGAGTCAAAACAATATATGAAAATCATGCTCAAGTAATACATTTCAAAAAAGAACTCAATTAATGAATGATCAAATGAAAGAATAGTGAGATTACCAACGAATTCAACGTTTTCAAAGAGGAAAGAATAGTGTATACACTCACAAATGACGAAAAGTACAAAGCTTACTCGGTGTAAGTATATACAATGCAACAAAAGATTATCGAGTTATAAAAATCTTAAACCAAATTAATAAAGCAAGAAAAGTGCATGTTCTCATGGGATTAAAGTTTAATTCATGAAGTTATTCACAATATCAATGATTGAGGATTAAAGTCTAATAACTTCTAAAATCAAGAACATGCATCGTTGGGTTGTCAAATGGATCGGGCAATTATTAAAATTTATCATCGGAAACAAAGGCAAAATGGCCAAAAAAAGGAGAAAAAAGAAAGAATATCTTTTCGAAATTTTTGAAATTTTTACAAGAAATGAATACTAAGTAACTAACATGTGAGCAAAAATATGGACTAAATAAAGAAATGGATAGAATATCCCACACCCCCTAACTTAAAACCTAACATTGTCCTCAATGTGAATTAAGAACCAAGTTAAAGAGAGGAAAATAGCTATATTACCCAAAATTGGAGCGATCCCCATAACAACAAGTCCAAAGAATCTACAAAATAAGTTAGTATCGAGCATATAAAAAACAAATAACAAAAAGTTAACTTATTACACTAGACTAAATTAAAAGGAAAGAAAAGATAAAAAGAAAGAAAGAATAAAAAGCTAACTATATACAACCTACTATTTAGGCTTCACACTAACTATACACTAGAAGTCTAAATAGTTGAGGATCCACCACAAAAACGATTTGACTTTCGAGGGTGATCGGTGTACCCTCACTCTCAAGCGTGCCTTCCGAAAAATATGAATTATGTTTGAACAACGGAAGGCATGTGTAAGGCGGAAGAAATGAACCATCGCCAATTAAAAGTTTTGGAGGGACGATGGGGGATTTGGATTGAACAGGTGACAAAAACATGCGGGGACCGAGAAAAGCAGAATATCCTACCAAGGATTTTGAAATTGGAATGGGAGGGGGCGCACATGAAGGCAAAGATGCATTCATGCAAGGCGACTTGAGCAAGTACTCTTCATCGGCGAAAAGGTTTAACACAATAAATTTTGAAAACGATTCATCGGGTACTTGTGACGGTGTGATAACAGAAAATGAAAATGGGGAGGAAAGAAATTCAAACTCAAGAGATGAGTCATTATCACTTAAAGATCGAGTTTCGAAGGAAGTAAGATCATTTTCAATAAAATGTTCTTCTCTGGGGGCCAAAGAAGAAATCATTTCATTGCAAATGGATATTGCTTCCATTTCATCCTCACTTTCAATATCTATTATGCGATGGGCAAAGTCAATAATGGTTTGTTCTAAAGTAGGCACAAAGTCCTCATTTGTTTCAAAACATTCCTCGAATTCAAAATCTCGGAAGAAAAATCATCGTCGGATTCAAATAATAAATCCAATTCATGCTCCCACAAACGATTTTCTTTCTCATAGCGATTTTCAATTTTCTCATTTTCAAGCATACGCAAGCCCTCACCGAAAGTCATAGGTCGAGGCGCAGATACTTGAAAATGCGAACTTTGAAAATTACCATTGGACTTAAACTTAAACTCATTATTATAAGAATTTTGAAAACTATTGCAATTCATTTCAAAATTCCTATTATAAGGAATTAGAGGCCCAAAATCATTATCATCATCATCATCAAAATTCCAATAACCCAAGTTTTGACTTTTGTATACTCACCCAAAATTATTTTTGAATTTGTAATTTTTTGGGACTCTAAGTATTGATCGAAAGTCATAGGATTACGGGCATTTTGAGAATTATAATAATGATTACTGAATGAATTGGAATAAGACACGCTTACTCCAAAAATTGCTCGAAGTGGCGAATTCCATAAAGTAGATCCGCACGGGAAATTCAAGCATTTCTTGGCGCTCAAATGTAGAAGTCCTACAAAAATATTTGGAAAATAATACAAATAGAAAGAAAATACTACGAAATAGTAAATCAAATAAATTCTAAAACAAACAAGTCCCTGGCAAAATATCTGGTATATGCGGTCGACCGCGTCCAGGGGCCGGTCGATCGCGCCTTTAAGTAAAAGCCCACTATCTCCTTTCCACTGCAAAATCCAAAATCATGATCAATCGGTACTCTGTTTTTGGTAGATATTTGGTCCATAAAGAGGGGGAAAGGTGCGCAAACGGAAACGACCATAACTTCACCATCCGAACTCTAAACGACGCACCGTTTGCGGCCACGCAATGATAACTCAATGAACTACACATTCATGGAATTTTCATGAGTTGGATATGAAATGTGAATTTACTAAAATGCCCTTAAAGTAGCATTCGCCAACGAAACTTCTTTGAAATGCAATGGATCCTCACTTTTAGCGTTCTAATACCTAAAAATGCATAACTAACCCCTACAAAGCATGTCTATATCCAAATCCAAGATTGTCTGGTTAATAAGCATAAATATAGGCATTAAGGACCATAAAAGTCCTAGAATGCATAAAGATATAGGGCGAAAATATGCAATATTTGGGTCGTATCAACACGCCTATATATAATGCAACAAAAATTACTAAGCATAAAAGAACAAAAAACATGAAAATATATATGGTTCGAAAAGAACTGCTTACGTGTCCATATAGTAGAAGAATTTTATTTATAATTGAGTTCGAGAGTACGATTTGACAGAGTTTCTAGGTCTTCTCACATCGTATCCCACTAAAGGGGTGGCTATAGTTATTTATAATACAAATACTGGTATCATTGAAATACTGGGTTCCTTTTATTACTTATCATCTCATGGAGATAAGTCTTATTTGAATGTATCCATATCCCTATGAGCTATCCAAGTACCAACTATGAAGTTATCAAATAAAATCCACTTTAACTATCCCCACCTTCCATATGCATAGACCCAAGTTAGGTAGGTTTCACTTGCCAAAACTACGTACCCTTTAGTTTTATCACTAAAACAAAACACTCAAGTGATAGTGATCTTATTGAGAGCCAAGTATTCAGGTTACAAGGATGTCAATTAGCATCCCTTAATGTTAAAGGTCAGTATTATACTTACATGCAGTAGATTTATAATACAATTTTAAATAGTCTTAATATATTTTTAGATTGCTACATGATATATGGTAGGACTTATCCTCCTCGGAAGAGTGTTTATCATATTGGATTATGCCAACAGTATATCATTATCCAATTCGTAAAAAGTGGATTTATCGTCATCTTTATGTGAAATTGGTTTCATCCAACCTGACTTGTCTGTTGAAGTTGGTTGTCGATCTCAGTACCAAGTATTGGGTTGGTTTTAGATACATATCAGGGTTTGATTGGTTTATCATTTTTATCCCTTTTATTTTCCCTCAAACCTTTATGGGATCATATCCTATTGAAAAGGATCAGACCAAGGCTTTGACCATGCCATTGACGTCATATAGGCTCGTCACAAGTGGCTTGCTTTTATTACAATTACACAAATGAGATAATCATTACGTGTATACTAGGTTTGTGGGGTCATGTGTATTGTACCTAGGAATGCGTTTAAGGCTTTAGGATCACGTGGGTTACATGCCCCTATTTGCTGAAATGATTCTCTTTTGAATCGATAAAGCGTATTATTAATTCTTATGTTGAAGATTTAAAACACCAATCTCTTGGAAATTCTCCCTTTGTTTTAAGTAATTTCCTATATCTTCATATTTTCACTCCCTCGCACTCTTCTTTATTTCTCTCAAGTGTCTTTATTTATGTAGTTGGTCTTATTTTCTTAAGGTTTAAGATCCTATAGGAACTCTGATACTTTAAATATTAGGGCCTCTATTGAAGGATAAGATATCCATGATTTTCAATGAGAATAGACTACCTACTCTGCTTTGTAAAGCTTTGATGGTGGAGTGATAGTAAAAACCATATCCCATTATCGAATAATGATGATGCAATGTTTCGACAATTTTTAAGAGTGCTCATGGACATATTTACCATCATAAGGATCACCACAACTTTTCAGTATGGAAAAAATTACTATGTTATAAATCTGAGCGATAAGGTGTCGTAATCCTCTTAAACTTACCCTTGAGATCACAACCTCAATAAGTCTCTCCCAAAGAACACCCTCCTTGAATTTCCAAGGCATTTTGTTACCTTTAACTGCAAGTCCAAGGCTTTTACCCGCCTTGTAATACAATCTTAAAGCCTTTACCAGATTGAAAATACAACACTAAGTCTTATACATGTCTTGTAGTAAAACATTAAGTCTTTTACCCATATTGCCATCATCATACTTGCTTAATCCCATCAAATGGGGTCGGCCACATGGATTTTTCTTTTTTTGTCTAATCTATTATATGCAATATTATCATTCAAGTTTAATTTCTTAAAATCTCTCTCAATAATTTCCTCCCACGATAGCTTGGGCGGACCCCCTTCTCTTTTAACTTCTATTTCCAATAATTTTCCTCTTGTTATAAGTGCATCTTACTGGTTTATACAGCACATGTTCGTACAACATAAGTCTATTTTCTCTTAATTTATCGCTAATGGGAGCTACTCCTAACTTTTCTCTCACGTATTGGTTTTTAATTTTGTCCTTTCTAGTAATTCCTATTATCCGTGGGAGCATCCTCATCTCACTAACATAGAGACTTTGTTCACATTTTTTCTTTAACACCGAACACTCTGTTCCATATACGGTCGCTGGCCTAAGAACTGTTCGATAAAATTTTCCTTTTAATTTATTAGTTATCCTCTTATCGCATAACACCCCACTTACTTGTATCCATTTCATCCAACCAGTTGATATTCTATTCATAACATCCTCATCAGTATCCCCATTACTTTGTAACACTAAACCTAAATAATGAAATTTTCTAGTTTGGTTTATCATTTTTTCTTCAATCTTTAATATTATGTTATCTGACGCCTCATTATTAAATTTACATTCCATAAACTCCGTTTTATTTTTACTGATTTTTTGCCCCTAGACTCTAAGGAATTTCTCCAAGTATTTACTCTCATTCTTTTACCCGTCTTGCAATGTAATGTAATAGTTTGAATACAAAAGATGAAGTAAAAGAATTTTTTTGGACTTTTGATAGATCAAAAAGGTCACTCTTGATGATATTTCACCCAACAACTACTTATATAAGTATCCAGAGTGATGAAAATTGAATGAGTATGATAAAATAAATTTGAAATCATATATAGCTTAGAAATTCTTTAAAATCTTCAAAAGTTGTCTTTCCAAATGGTTTCAGCTGTATATGTATCTCTAATACCAAATACAATTGTTATGGGCATTTTAGGAAACTTGTATGGGCTCAAACATGTAATTAACATTCTATTTTAAATTTTTATCAAACTTAAGGCACCTAGCATAACAAACTAGGCTCCTATGTTCATAAATAAGGTGCCTTACCTAGATTCTCAAGCGTCTGGGAATTATTGGTTTCTTTTAAGCACCTCATTTGTTCCTCCAGATGCTTAGGAAACTATCCAACCCCAAATGCATGTGTTAGCTGAATCCCTCATACATATCAACTTAGTTGAAAAACTTTTTGTACTATTTTTTTCTACTTATATGACGTGTTTTAGAATGTTTACCCTTACTAAATTTTATATACGAGTTTGTTTTCATTCTTCATCATATTCTAAGCAATATTTGAGAAATTATCTTAAACATTTGAGTCCTAGATCTCCCAGTATTAAATTCTTCATGTCTTAATGTTCTTCTTGAACCTTAATGAAGACTTGTGCCCCTTTGGTTCTGCTTGTCTTCTCTTAAGGTGTTTGGTCACATAGACTTTATATTGATTTTTAACTCATCTTTTTGTGAAGATTCTTGTTTTACTACAAGGTTTGCTTTCTTTTTATTTGAAGCCTTTCAATATTGTTCTTGATTCAAGGCTTGTTATAGGCTCTTATGCTTGTGTCCTTATTCAAGGTGTTATTGTTTGAGCTATTGACTCCCTTTGCATGTTCTCTTAGGGTGTCCTCTTTAAGTCTTAATTTTTATTTGTATCCTTTGACTTATTTTTTCTATATCTTTATGTTTCGATCATATGAAAATTCATGAATCGCATAAACTCAGACACACTTAAGAGGGGGATAATGAGTTGAACATGATCGTATTTGAATTGTTATCATCAAAATAAATTAATTATTCTTTGAAAAATAATTGGGTTCACATGGTCCATTAAGGCATGGACTAAAATAATCTTTCTCAATGGATTACAAAAAGAAACAGTAATGGAGTTGAGGATGTTGATGAATAAAGGGTCAAAAACTTTAGATAGGGTAAAGTATGAAGAATAAAGAAGTGTTGGTTATAATAACAAACAAAATTAATAAAAGGACATTTGACGAAGTAAAATTTGATTAGAAATCATTTTTATGTATGGAAAATAGGTCCTAAATTTAGGAAATGGTATCCAAAATATGAGATTCCATTCCAAATTTATGAGGTCTTTAAAGGTGGAATCTACCATTTCAAAAATATGAATGAAAACGTACACTTTAGGAAATTAAAATATAGATTATGAAACCCTAATATACACCACATGGGAAGTCATGGATAATCACACATTGTGGCAATAAAAGAACGACCATTCGTGTAAAAAATGTAGATTATTGTGTTTAGACACGTAGGTTTTAATTTGCAAGACCATATTATTCTATAATGAGTATAAAACCACCGTGATTTCATTTAATTAAGAATTAGTTTATGCTTAATGAGACTTACATATCAAGAACCTAAAAATATTAATTATGCACTATATTTTCACACGTGAGAGAGTTTTAGAAGGACAAAACCATTGTATTAATTAACCTATTTAGTTTTAATAAATATGAAATAAGATGTGTACAAAAAACATAGAGGCAATGGTTAGTTTTACAATTTATCCCATCAAGAAGATAATACATGAAAACAATGGAGTGATACTCATGTAACGATTATCGAGAAATGCCTTAAATATGTTTCTTATTTGGGTTCTCAAAAATATAAAAGTGATGAATCTCGCCACGATCATCATGCCAATCCAATGGTAGATATAAAAAATCGCACTTGTTAATCAAGCATAAATGGTGCAACACATAATCTTTTTTATTCCATCTAAACGTTTGTCTCTTCATATAACTAAATATATGACTTTTAGCCTCTTCAACCTTCATGAACTTTGAAATTCCTTAGTCATTTTCTTGTACTGGAAACCCTAAACATGGTGTAAAAACTAAATAATGCGGCAAATTATAGGGGTTTATTAATGGGATCGAAGAATAAATATCCTCACTAAGTAGTCTCTCTCTATCCCTCACACATACAAACACAAAAATACACACACACATGAATAAATATGACAATTTCACCTGACCCTTTGGATTTTTTCCCCATCCCACATCGTTAGGAGTGAGTTTGGGAATAACTTTTATTGACTCAGGGCTGAAAAAAATTCAAGCTAGGTTTGGGTTTATGCATAAAAATTTATTCTCCCTATTCAAACATCATCTAGCCAAAAGATATATGTTTTGTAATATATATATATATATATATGTTATATCTTCCCCTATAGTTATTATGTAAGATGGTAATATGGTAGTGTAAAAATCGAAGGTCATAAAATTATATGAGTTTAATAAATAGATAGGATCATACATGTTTGGGTATTATAAATATCATTTTGGGGCAGATTCGAGTTTTAAAAATAAGACTGTATTGGCTTCGGGGCGAGTTTAATATTGTCCAAAATGGGTCGGGTTGGGTCACACTATTTAAATCTTTCATATAGAGTCATCATGTGCATTTTATTCTTAAATAACAACACAGTAGGGGCTCATTAGATTATTTTGGTAGATATAAAACCGGATAAATCTTAACATTGAGATACTTAAGCGAAAGGACTAATATATGTTGTAAATTATGTATTATTGCTGATGTCCACATACGTTGTTTCCCACATTGGAATATGAATGGTGGGAGATGCTTGTATTATGAATATGGGTGATGACATCTCCCATCTCTATATTTTTCTGCACAATAATTTTCACACCAAATTACATGCACGAGGAGCCTATTATTATATTTTCCCCATTTATTCCAGTTCCTTCTTCGTCAATTCTGAAGGAGCTGGGTTGTTTGGTCTCATCCACCATCCATTATATCATAATTGGTAATTTTTTTTGAAGATATACTAGATCTCATTACATAGATCTATGATGACATATAGGGATAAAAAGCTAACAATAAATTAATTAGCAAGGAATCTCATGTATTATCTTCAAGACGAGGTATAGTCAACTAATGTTTCATTTTACACTTGATAAACATGATATTGAATGCTTTTTTTTTTTTTTTTTTTTGTGATGTGTTTCTTGTGTTATGTTTTTAACCCTATATTGGTTGTCGATTTATTAACATTGAAATATTAACTTCATCGATTGATGTGATTCAAAGTATCCTATTCATTATCTTTGACTTAAAGTTCCTTGGATATTATTTGCCATATGAAGTTCCCTAATCAATATCGCGGACATAGAATTTTCTAATCAATTAAAATTGGACATCTATTTCTCAATTAAAGTTTAAAATTTGGGATCCAAAGTTTTCATATAGTTATTTTAATTTAAGGTCTAAAGTACGCATGAATCTATTGTAATTCAAGGCTTGAAGTTACTAAATCATACAATATTAAAACCTAAATCTCTCTAAATATACAAGTTGGGACCTAAAGATCCCTTATTATTATTATTATTATTATTATTATTATTATTATTATTATTATTATTATTATTATTATTATTATTATTATTATTATTATTATTATTATTATTATTATTATGATCATCATCATCATCATCATCATCATCATCATCATCATCATCATCATTTTGACTAGTTTATAAAATTAATAGATGTAATTTAGATATGGTTTTCCTGATTACTATTGAAAATTAAGATTCAAAATTCCCAAGTTATTTAAAAATCTTTGGACCTAAACTTCCAACAAATATATATTTAGAATCAATATATATATATATATATATATATATATATTGTAATTAGTTTCAAAATAATTTGGATAGTAAAACGTGACATTTCAACTTCTTGGCTTTTCACTTTCTTTATTAGTGGAATATTTTTTTAAATAATCTTTTTGATGGTTAAAGGTCCTTTTACCCATAATATTAATAGTTTGCCATTAAAACTTTGTCTCTTTACATTTTAATATATTTGATTATTAAAGTATATTCGAATGATATTTACCTTTTCACATTCCAATCATCTACTATACAAGGGAGTCTCGAGAATTTGTATAGAGTGTGAAAAAAATAAAATCCCTAATTTTTTTATAAAAGAAGTTGAATTATCATCCGTGAGAGTTGATATATATTTTTCGCACTTATTAGAATATTCTCTAATAATTTTTACCCCTAATCAACCGAAGTTTTGGTTCAAAAGAGTGGACATGTTCAAGTATTTTGATATTATTAATATTGGACCTCAAGCTTCACTATTTGTATATAATCAGAAGTTCTCACAAACAAACGATAGATTTTAGGTTCCTATTAAATTTGTGAATGTATTATTTTTCTTTGTTGTTGATAAATATAAAACTAGAAAATCTGCATTTTATAATTTGTACCAAACTTTTTGTAAATTATATTAATTTAAGACTTGAAGTCATAAGTTTTGAACTTTATATTTATATAAACTTAAATAATCATATTCAAATAATATAAAGTAGACCTTGGAGTTCCACAATTCTAAATAAATTTAAAGAACATGAAATTATAAATATCTTTCCTAGGAAGCTAAAGTTCCAAATTAGTAGATTAAGAACATGGAATTATATTCCTTAAAACAATGAACTCAAAGTTATAATTGATAAATTGAAGGTGCACCTACTTTTTTGAAAAGAAAAATTGAAACAACATGGAATCAGTATTATTTGAAGCCCAAAGTCTTAGCAGAATCTAAATTTTTATTCCCTCACTATATATTAGAAACCTAAAATTTCTTATGTATTGTTAAGCCTAAGTTACCTAACATATAATGAATAACTGAAGTTTTGATCCACTTATTGAGAACCCTAAAATCTAGTTTTAACATTTCAATTCTTTATACTTTAATGTATATCTTGTTTTTACATCAGTATAGTTTCATAATGATTATATCATGATATGTAGTACATGATTCTTAATAATCCAAAGTCGTCAACATTTCTGAAGCATGATTGATATTTTACACATGTATATATTTGGTTGACCATTCATAGACTTAAATATCTATATCTTTAAATATGAAATTCTTCTTAAGATATTAAGTAATGTAATATTTTTTGTAATACGGAAACCTGAAGTTTTTGTTATTAAACCTATCATTTTTTTATCTATACTCATAGTAATAAAAATTAAGTCACTTTTTATTAAAATAAAAAATATTTTCTCGTGATTCAACTATCTTTATTAATGACCCCCATGAGTCTTGGAGATATCATAATCTATTTCTTCCATTCTCTGTCTCATAGGTGTTCTGTCCGAGATGTCTTGAATAATTCCATATTTTTACATTCAATAACCATTAAATTTTTTCTAAAATAAATTATTGCATTGTTTTCCATATATATATGTAGACTCACTTTACACACTTCAAAGCCTGTTCAGACTCTTAGAACTAAGAGTTATTAAATGTAGTTATATAATGATATATCTAGAAATAAATGAGAACCCCGAACTATTATGAAAAACATAAGTTTTTTAGACTTGCTATGTAATATAGCTAAGGTTTCTATTATAGTTGGACGTCATAGAATCATTAAAGGTTCGATACGAGCCTACATGGTGTTGTCACCTGCTACCCTGCCCATTCATATGAGATGATTTATATGGAAGCAATTCGTAAAGAAATTATATTATTTTATGAGCATGCGAATTAATGGGTATAATATCGAATTTAGTTATAAAATGCATCTCTACAAAACCTCACTTAACTATTCATGGAGTTGTATCGTAAAACACTTGTTGTGAAATTACACTTTGTCATGAGCCTTGTGGTCCATGGCTCAAATTCTTTGATATTACCCATGACCATTTGTCACACCCCGCTAAAACCTGACGTCGGTCGCCACCAAAACTAAGTCGGGTGCGAGTAAATAAAATACCATTCTTAGCATGTGACAGCTATGAGACATTTAAAAAATCAATCCACAAGATAAATAATTTAATCAATCCCAAATGATAATAACCAACTATGCGATAAAAGATTCATCATTATGCTAAACTCCAAATAATAAACTAATCTCCAATAGTATAAAAATGAATAAACTCCAACTGAATCCAAATACCTGAATAAAACCCATATAACTTTGGAACCGAATTACCCAACAAAACCATAAACCGAGTCTCAATGTAAATACGAAGGAAAGGAAACTAAACTAAACTAATAAGCATAAAGTAAATATCTCCATTTGCACCTCCAAGAAAGTCTCCAAATAATTCTATGCAGCTTCTCCAAACTTATTCCTGAAAAGGTTAGTCAACGTATGAGGTTAGAGCCCCGAGCATGAGTACACACTACTCCCCTCAAACAGGATCCTTGAATCCAGATAGTAGTATTATACATGATAAATATCACAATAGACTACTTTAATTAATACGAGATAATTAAACGAAAGAAATATAAATCACTAACCATCCCCAAAGATTCTTTATAAAGTTCACACCAATATCATTTTAAATATCACACAGTCCCAAAGAGCTAATTTAATTAAATTAACCTAAATTATCTTATTTCTTAATTCCTACTTTAATTAAGTATAGCGGTCCTTCCGCCTCGGGTGATTTCTCCACCAAAATACACATCCACTCGTCAAAATGCCAACTGATCCATTTAAACTGTCGACCCCTGCTAATTGACGAGGTTCCACACACGAAACGACATAAAACGCCGGTTGGCCCGTTTAAACTGTCGGACCTCGCTGATTATGTTGCCAATGTATTTTAATACCCGTCTTATTATCTTAGGTATTAATTCTCAATTCTCAATTTCACAATTTTCAAATTACCCCACCCTTTTAATCGAAGTGAGATCTTCAAATTACCCCTTAGTCCTATCCCTAAGGATCCCTAAGTACGTATAAGTCCTATCCTATATATAGAAAGAATCACCAACATAAATCACGTCATAGTCTCATGCTTAGGCTAGTGAAATGACGATATAACCTAAAAATCTGCCCCATCTCCAAATATAAAATCCCCACGAATTTACACTAACTAGTTCCATACCGAGAAAGAATATATTTTAACCAAGGCCTACCCACTAGTCCCATACCTAGTAAGAATCCTAAATTAGATTTGAGCAATAAGCTACCCCAAAGCCCCTTTTACTCGCGATGGAAAAAGTGACTAAAACTATTCACACAAAACTTAATTCAATATGCACAACATAACAATTTAATCATAAGGGTCCAAATTTAATTTAAATCCATTAATAACACCATTGTTGATTTCTAAAACATTAATTCCATTCAATAACATCAAATTAATTAACATGCAATAATTTTCAATAAGACATAACGCTTTCTTTTATAAATCATTTATTTTTTCTAAATATGAACACCTCCCATTAACCATATAAATAATACCCATAAACTCTACATGAGTACCTACACCAAAAACCATAAAAATCCAAAAATCTAATCTACCCACCCAAGGGTTTCAAGGATTAAATCATATTTAAAATTTTCACAAAAAGAGTCCAAATAATTAAGTATCCACTTTCTCTAATTAAGTTACTAATTGATTTTAATCAAAAACACATTATTAAGGGTTTAGACGATATTTAAAACGCATAATACTAAAGAAAATGAATAGAGTATTCGTGCCTATGATTTAGATGAAGAAGATCTGAGTTAATAGTTGAATTCGTCTCAAAAAATTAGCAAAGAGTCATTTTTGAACAATCTTGAGAAAACACCAATTAAGCCTTCAAATATTGAGCCAAACACTTGATTAAGTTTGGGGCTAAAGTTTGGAGATGAAAGGAAACAATTTTGGAGAGGTCTTCTGTTTGAAAAGTTAATGAAGAAGTGATTTGAAAAGCCAAGCCATGAATTTGTTGTGATATATAAATAATTAAGAGTTTGATTAAGAAAAATCAGATATAAATACTAAACATTTTGGACAATCGGACTATCGAAATTGGCTGAAATTTGGGTACATAGTATTTAAAGACGAGAGAAAGTGCACAAAAAAATTCAGCTCGATCGGACGATCGAATATTTTTATATATATATATTTTTTCTAAAGAGTTTTATGATTCGAGGTCTCTTAGAGAGTTTCATGTTTTTGTGACACCCCGACTAATTAAATACCGGGTAGCTACTCCTTTATAAAATTAATTCAAAATGCCAAGTTGGCTCAGTTAATAGCATCACTGTCGAAAACATTTTATTATTACTAACCACCTAGTATTTAAAAAGCAAGTTGCCAAATTTTAATTTAAGTCTGATTAACATGCAACAAGTGTAAAGAAATAAATAACACCATTCACCATACTGAAGTAAAATGAATAACCATCACAAAATGTAAATAAACTCTAGAGGAAAAACTCCTCAATACAAATCCCACAACTGATAAGTAAACTGAAATAAATAACTAAAACTGAATACTGAACAATACATGCTAGAGTCTGAAAACTGAAATGTAAAAATGTCTAATAGAATTGGGCAACATGCCCTACAACTGATAGATGCTGAGACTGGAATCCAAATGAGAGAAGCGTCTACATGCAAATCCCTGTAGCTTCCACAAACAGCTACAGCTCGTCACCTGAATGAGAATCCTATGCTTGGTGTCCTTGTGGCTGGGCACCTAAAATGGTTTTACAAGAAAATATATTTGAAAGCAAATGGGTCAGAGCCCGAAAGTGGAAATCATATTAAAAACCTGCAAGTGCTTTAAAAACATTTAAAACATTAAATGCAAAGTACATGTTAGGACGTGCACTCACATTAAATTCTCACCTCTCGACTAACTGTGCACTCCTAACGTAAGTACCCATCTATAACTACCCTTTCCACTAGCTAAGTGACAACGTAACTAGCTAGACTACCAAAGGTTCTACCCATTTTACTCGGTTAATTTAACATAACAACGCTCGTAATTTAATAGAGGTTTAACGTAACTCAGTTACTAACTATGCCATTGACATAACTATTAGCTAACTCATTATATAACTCGAAACAATACCGTAATATTTTTACAACATTAACATGAGGATTTCCATTAATTTAATGTATATTATTCACATCATAAATATACGATACAAGCACCCCGCAATCTAAGCTATGGTGCACACATACTCTGCTATCCATCCTGGTACATCACGTACATAAGGATCACATATTCCGAATCTCTCAGGAATAGTTCAGATAACACAAATCACAAATAGTGGAGGCGAACACAGTCACCATCACATGGGTCACGCACATACCTACGCTCCCATGGTCATGCAGACTTATTAATATCACAATAAGTCCTTCTATGATCTATGTTCATCAAGGTACCAGTCTAAATCCCCCTCGTAGGCACACAAGGATTAGAGGGTCCTCAGCGAACGCAAACCTCCCGTGATAGCAAGTATGGTAGGTATGTCATACACATAAACTATATACTAAGCATTCACACATCTTAGATATTACCATTTTAATAAGGTATAGGCTACATCATAAAACCATTATTCCAAACTTATATTTTTCAAGTCTCCCGTTAATATAAAGTTAAATTACCAACACGTCTCACGTCGTAGACCCTTAACCTTAAAACCTATCTATAATAGATTATTAGGTTCCGATTATTCCCAAATATAACATCTTTATTCCTAAGGTCTTTACTTCTGCTCTAAACCTTATTTCATCGAATTACACAATTTTGCACTATTAACCCAAACGTTACCTCTCTAACGAATTTCAATAATCTAGAATAATTCCCCGAATTGCATTCTAATTAAAGTCCACTATAATAATCACACCTACTGGTCTTCCTTAAGGGTGAGGGTATTCATAAGTTCTCCAAACATATTCTCTGAGGGTTTCTGCCATTAAAATCATATTAAGGAAAATTTTACTTTCTAGGAAGGTCGATCGATCGACCTATGAATATCGATCGATCGATCAAGTCGATCGATCGAACAGGTATGGCTACGGACTGCTTTGTTCTGCAGATTTGAAAACGTTCCAAAACTTATTTCTAACGTATGATTCTTAGATATAACGTTATATTAATGTCATATAACAATCCTACAATATTACTAACGTCCACAAACCACTAATTCAACATCTAAAGGCTACATATGGGTCAAACTTCATCAAAAACCTAGTTTCCAGATTTTATCTCAAGAACATTCATAAACTTCATCTTAAATCCGTTTTTGGTATAACAAAAGTCGATAATTCTCTTAATATAATCTTCCAGTAACATTCTACATGCAACCTATATCCCAAAATTTAAACTAATAACTCCAATCTTATGGGTTTTTTCATTATCTTCCAAGAACACACAAAGTTTTTGAATAATCTAACATGGAAGAAGCATTCTCTGAAATTTAAATGGAATAAATCACTTGCCTTGGTTTGATTTCGGATTTGGTGTTGATTTGGTGAAGAATCTCTGCAGAATTCCTCTCTCTCTCTCCTTCTCCAAGCTTTCTTCTCCAAAAGGCTATGGTGGCTAGGGTTTGCTTTGGGAGAGTTGGAAGACTAAATGATAACCTACGTAGCTTATGGGGTTAATAAAGGGTTGGTTGGTTCAATCCTTATCAGATTACAACTCTCAATTTTCGTCACTTTTAATTACCCAAAAATACCAAATTACTAAAATATCCTTTAAGTTGCCGGTATGGCCTAAAAATACCCCGGGACCCGAACTATACCCCCGGCTAGTGTTTTCTGACTATCTCGACCCTTACGGACGCGTTGACGCACTCAAAACGACCATACGGATTATAGATTTTAAATTCACTTTTATTAACAAAATAATATACCGTGACGCGGCGGTCCCACGCGTTTCAACAAAATTTCTAAAATGCCGTATATAAATCTCACGACAAATTTCATAATACCAAATACATATATAATCATATATGCACATAATCAAATACCAATTCGCATCATATTAGTATTTATAACCCGGATTAATTTCCAATTAATACGCTAATTAATTAATTAATCCCAAAAATAATTATAGTCAAAAGTACGGGGTATTACAGTTTTGAGGACTCTTATAGACGACCCAAGACATATATATACTCATATTAGGAGTCTTGTAATCTACCTTTTCGAATTCTGAATATAAAAACCAACATATTTAATTATTAAAAATAATTATATCAAATTTTTTTCCTCTAATTTTCTAATTAATTAAACAATCAATTACTAAAAACATGGGGTGTTACATACTTCTACACTAGCAAAGTAATTTTGTCCTTGAAATTAGACGAAGCATAAACATCAGATGTAAATCGGGAAACATAAAATAAGGCTTATATACACCTACTCGTTGAATGCCATAATTGGGAGCCTACACACCCAATCCTACGCGCACCTACCCCACGAATAACAAAATAATATATATCCCTATATATATATATATATATATATATATATATATATATATGAAAGTAACGGCATTCCACGCACTCTCTCAAGTCACCACTCGATTCTATTTTTGATAATCTTCGCAACACATAAATCCTCAAATCAATTCACATCGTTGTATCGATATAAGGCATACACAAAATTTATACTAATGATCTTCCAAATAATTAACGTCTCCAAAATCAACTCTAAAGATCCTGACATCAGGCTTACTAATTCTAAAATCAATGTCTACAATGTCTTTAACAAAATTATGTATCTCTAAGAAACACATCTAACACGTATGCTAGACCCTCTACCTTAAGGAGTACGAATCAATAAAGGGAATCAAAGATCGATAACACGGAAGTTAAACGGACTCACAACCTACGAGACCTAAGACCATGCTCTGATACTATCAGTCACTAACAGCTAAATTCTGACGTCGGCCGTCACCAAAACTAAGCTGAGTGCGAGTAAATAAAATATCATTCTTAGAATGTGACAGATATGAGACATTTAAAAAATAAATCCACAAGATTAAAAAATTAATCAATCCTAAATGATAATAATCAACTACGCGATAAAATATCCATCACCATGCTAAACTCCAAATAATAAACTAATCTCCACTAGTATAAAACTGAATAAACTCCAACTGAATCCATAATGAAATATCTGAATAAAACCCATACAAATTTTGAACCGAATGGCCCAACAAAACCATAAAATGAGTCTCAATGTAAATACGAAGGAAAGGAAATTAAACTAAACTAAGATGCATAAAGTAAATATTTGCAGTTGCACCTCCAAGAAAGTTTCCAAATAATCCTATGCAGCTTCTCCAAACTTATTCCTGAAAAGGTTAGTCAACGCACGAGGTTAGAGCCCCGAGCATGAATACACACTACTCCCCTCAAATAGGATCATTGAATCCATACAGTAGCATTATACACGATAAATATCATAATAGAATATTTTAATTAATACGAGATAATTAAACGCAAGAAATATAAATCACTAACCACCCCCATAGATGCTTTATAAAGTACACATCAATATCATTTTAAATATCACACAGCCCCAAAGAGCTAATTTAATTAAATTAACCTAAATTATCTTTTTTCTCAATTCTTACTTTAATTAAGTGTAGTGGTCCTCCCGGCTCAGGTGGTTTCTCCACCAAAATACACATCCCCTCGTCAAAACGTCAGCTGATCCATTTAAACCGTCGACACCTGATGATTGACGAGGTTCCACACACAACACGACATAAAACGACGGCTGGCCCATTTAAATTGTCGTCCCTCGATGATTATGTCGCCAATATATTTTAATACCCGTCTTATTATCTTAGGTATTAATTACCAATTCTCAATTTCGTAATTTGCAAATTACCCCACCCTTTTAATTGACGTGAGATCCTCAAATTACCCCTTAGTCTCATACCTAAGGATCCCAAAGTACACATACATCCTATCCTACATATAGGACGAATCACAAACATAAAATACGTACTAGTCTCTTTCTTAGGCTAGCGAAATGACGATATAACGTAAAAATCTGCCCCACCCCTAAATATAAAATCCCCACGAATTTACACTAACTAGTCCCATACCTAGCAAACATAAATTTTAACCAAGGCCTACCCACTAGTCCCATACCTAGTAAGCATCCTAAATTACGGTTGAGCAATAAACTACCCAAAATCTCCTCGTCCCCGCGATGGAAAAAGTGACTAAAATAATTCACACAAAACTCAATTCAATATGCACAACATAGCAATTTAATCATAAGGGTCCAAATTTAATTTAAATCCATTAATAACACCATTGTTGATTTCTAAAACATTAATTCCATTCAATAACATCAAATTAATTAACATGCAATAATTTTCAATAAGACATAACTGCTTTCTTTTATAAATCATTTATTTTTTCTAAGTATGAACGCCTCCCATTAACCATATAAATAATCCCCATAAACTCTACATGAGTACCTACACCAAAAATCATAAAAATCCAAAAATCTAATCTACCCACCCAAGGGTTTCAAGGATTAAATCATATTTAAAATTTTCACAAATAGAGTCCCAATAATTAAGTATCCATTTTCTCTAATTAAGTTACTAATTGATTTTAATCAAAAACACATTATTAAGGGTTTAGGCAATATTTAAAACACATAATACTAAAGGAAAAGAATAGAGTATTCATGCCTATGATTTAGATGAAAAAAATCTGATTTGACAGTTGGATTCCTCTTGAAAAATTAGCAAAGAGTCGTTCTTGAACAATCTTGAGAAAAAACCAATTAATCCTTCAAATATTGAGTAAAACGCTTGATTAAGTTTGGTGCTAAAGTTTTTAGATGAAAGAAAATAATTTTGGAGAGGTCGTCTGGTTGATAAGTTGATGAAAAAATGATTTGAAAAGTCAAGCGACGAATTTGTTGTGATATATAAAGGATTACGAGTTTGATTAAGAAAAAAGTTCTAATGAGATACAAACACTAAAAAAACATTCCGGACGATTGGACCGTCGAAATTGACAGAAATTTGGGAGCATACTAGCTAAAGACGAGAGAAAGCTGAACAATAAAATTCAGCTCGATTGGACTGTCGAATATTTATATATATATATATATATATATATATATATATATATATATATTTTTTTTTTTTCTAGAGAGTTTTATTATTCGAGGACTATTAGCGAGTTTTATGTTTTGAGGACTCTTCTAAACGACCCAAAACTTATATATATTCATATTAAAAGTCTTGTAATCCAGCTTTCCGAATTTCGAATATAAAAACCAACATATTTAATTATTAAAAATAATTAAATCCAAAATTTTATTTTTCTCTTATTTTCAAATTAATTAATAAAAACACTGGGTGTTACATACTTCCACACAAGCAAAGAAATTTTCCTCAAAATTAGACGAAGCATAAACATCAAACGTACACCGCGAAACATAAAATAAGGCTCATATATATATATATATATATATATATATATATATATATATATATATATATATATAACTACGAAAGTAATGACGTACCACGTTTTCTCTCAAATCACCACTCGATAATATTCGTAACACATAAATCCTCAAATCAAATCACATCGCTGCATCGATATAAGGCATACCCAAAATTTATATTCATGATCTTCCAAATAATTAACGTCTCCTAAATCAACTCTAAGGATGCTCACATCAAGCTTGCTAATTCTAAACTCAATGTCTACAATGTCCTTAACAAAATTATATATCTCCAAGAAATACATCTAACACGTATGCTAGACCCTCTACCTTAAGGTGTATGAATCAAGAAAGGGAATCAAAGATCGATAACGTGGAAGCTAAACGGACTCACAATCTACGAGACCTAATACCTGCTCTGATACCATCTGTCACACCCGGCTAAATCCTGGCGTCGGCCACCACCAAAACTAAGCCTGGTGCGAGTAAATAAAATACCATTCTTAGCATTTGACTGATATGAGACATTTAAAAAATCAATCCACAAGATAGATAATTTAATAAATCCCAAATGATAATTACCAACTATACGATAAAAGATCCATCACCATGCTAAACTCCAAATAATAAACTAATATCCAATAGTATAAAACTGAATAAACTCCAACTGAATACATAATGAAATATCTGAATAAAACCCATACAACTTTGGAATCGAATGGGCCAACAAAACCATAAGCTGAGTCTCAATGTAAATACAAAGAAAATAAAGCTAAACTAAACTAATATCTCCAGTTGCACCTCCAAGAAAGTCTCCAAATGATCCTATGTAGCTTCTCCAAACTTATTCCTGAAAAGGTTAGTCAACGCACGAGATTAGAGCCTCGAGCATGAATACACACTACTCCCCTCAAATAGGATCCTTGAATCCAGACAGTAGCATCACACATGATAAATATCATAATAGAATATTTTAATTAATACGAGATAATTAAACATAAGAAATATAAATCACTAACCACCCCCAAAGATTCTTTATGAAGTTCACACCAATATCATTTTAAATATCACATAGTCCCAAAGAGCTAATTTAATTACATTAACCTAAATTATCTTATTTCTCAATTCTTACTTTAATTAAGTATAGTGGTCCTCTCGCCTCAGGTGATTTCTCCACCGAAATACACATCCCCTCGTCAAAATGCCAGCTGATCCGTTTAAACCGTCGATACCTGCTTATTAACAAGGTTCCACACACGAAACGACACAAAACTCCGGCTGACCCATTTAAACTGTTGGCCCTCACTGATTATGTCTCCAATATGTTTTAATACACGTCTTATTATCTTAGGTATTAATTCTCAATTTCACAATTTTCAATTTACCCCACCCTTTTAATCGATCTGAGATCCTCAAATTACCCCTTAGTCACATACCTATGGGTCCCTAAGTACACATACATACTATCGTACATATATGATGAATCATCAACATAAAACACATCCTAGTCACGTGCTTAGGCTAGCGAAATAATAATATAACGTAAACATCCGCCCCACCCCAAAATATAAAATCCCCACGAATTTACACTAACTAGTCCCATACCTAGCAAGCATAAATTTTAACTAAGGCCTACCCACTAGTCCAATACCTAGTAAGAATCCTAAATTAGGGTTGAGCAATAAACTACCCAAAAGCCCCTTGTCCCCGCGATGGTAAAAGTGTCTAAAACAACTCACACAAAACTCAATTCAATATGCACAACATAACAATTTAATCATAAGGGTCCCAATTTAATTTGAATCCATTAAAAACACCATTGCTTATTTCTACACCATTAATTCCATACAAAAATGTCAAATTAATTAACATGCAATAATTTTCAATAAGACATAACTGATTTCTTTTATAAATCATCTATTTTTTTTCTAAGTATGAACGCCTCCCTTTAACCATATAAATAATCACCATAAACTCTACATGAGAACCAACACCCAAAATCATAAAAACCCCAAAAATATAATCTATGCACCCAAGGGTTTTAAGGATTAAATCATATTTAAAATTTTCACAAAAATAGTCCCAATAATTAAGTGTCCACTTTCTCTAATTAAGTTACTAATTGATTTTAATCAAAACACATTATTAAGGGTTTAAGCGACAATTAAAACGTATAATACTAAAAGAAAGGATAGAGTATTCATGCATGTGATTTAGACGAAGAAGATCTGAGTTGACAGTTGGATTCCTCTCGAAAAATTAGCAAAGAGTCGTTCTTGAACAATCTTGAGAAAACACCAATTAAGCCTTCAAATATTGAGTTAAACACTTGATTAAGTTTGGTGCTAAATTTTGTAGATGAAATGGAATAATATTGGAGAGGTCTTCTAGCTGAAAAGTTGATGAAAAAGAGATTTGAAAGGCCAAGCCACGAATTTGTTGTGATATATAGAGGATTAAGAGTTTGGTTAAGAAAATAGTTCTAATGAGATACAAACACTTAAAAAAACATTTCGGGGGATCGGGCCGTTGGAATTGGCTAAAATTTGGGGGCGTAGTAGCTGAAGATGAGAGAAAGCTGCAAAAAAATTTTAAGCTTGTTCGGACAATCGAATATTTTTATAAATATTTTTTTTCTAGAGAGTTTTATGATTTGAGCGTTCTTAGAGAGTTTTATGTTTTGAGGACTCTTCTAAACGGCCCAAGACTTATATATACTCATATTAGGAGTCTTGTAATCTAGCTTTCCGAATTTCGAATATAAAAACCAACATATTTTATTATTAAAAATAATTAAATCCAAAATTTTATTTTTCTCTAATTTTTGAATTAATTAAATACTTAATTAATAAAAACACGGGGTGTTACACCATTTCGGCCACCTTAATTATTTTCTATAAGCCTCTATGATATAAAATATGATATTATTACATATTTGATATTTAAATAACGATATTTAAGTTTAAGACACTATGTGAATAAAGATGAACTACCCAAATTAAAATTATGACCAAAATGAAGGTAATATTTTTTTTTATTCAAATTTAGGCAAAAGTTAACCCTGGAAATTTATTGATAAAAATGTGATTTACAAATTGATTTAGCCTAACCATATATGCTCATAGAATATTAGATAAATCAAAATACAGAATAGTAAATCAAGCATTTGAGACGAGGATTTATATGAGGGAAAAAAACTTGCGGAAAAACCTTGGGTCCAACTAACATCTTCCACAACATAGGTAGCGATTTACAAAAAGGAGAAATGACTTACAAACTCGAGCCCCTCCTAAACTAAATAATGCACAACCTACACACGACATTTTTTCCACCTTCTAGATGGAAGAGCAATCACAGATCACTCTCTGACCACTCGCCACACCACAAGTGTTAACTTCCTTTGATAATGCCACATTTTCACCGATTTTTAAATCTTTTTCAAAGGTGGAGATTTTTTTCTAATGGAATAAGTGAAAAGCCAATAATTTATTTCTATTTCCTAAAATTTGAGAGTCGTAAAGTTTGAGGCAAGATTCAAAAATTATTTGACTAATCAAAATAAACTCACAAAGTATTTTTGAGATATAAAAAATATTTAAACTTTATCAAGAATAAATTTTGCAAAATATTTGTTTGAGTCTTGAGAGAAGTAATAAAACTTTAAATAACTTTAAAATAAAATGACAACAGTGGATATATAAAAACTACAAAGAATGTTTTTTCTCTCAAGAAAATATAATTTCTTTAGGTTGATAAAACAATGAAAACCATACAAAAGTAATCTCTTCAACCTTAGTTGTCATGGATAAGAAGATGAATTAAATAGGCATTTTCAAACTCGTGGACATAAAATTTCAAAGCCTCTAAGTCATTCTTGTCCACAAAAAAATGGTTTCTTCTTGAACACAAAATACATATAGTGAAAAGAGAAAATCTTCACATTTTACAATGCAATATTTTGGACAGATTCCTTTTTCACGCCATATCTGGAGCCGTTGGTGGAACTTTATTGCAGGGAAGAAAATCTACGATGTAGATAACCTTTGGTGAAGCCAGATCGTGTAATTTGACATAGATTTCGGACTTGGAACAAGTTACCAACGAAGCTATGTTCGTTGTAGCGAAGAAAATATTCGTTGCAACGACACTATGGGGATACATGTCGCGAACTTGATCAGTGAATTTGGCTAGTATTTGCTATTCAAGTTTTTGAAAATAATTTTGGCAAATGCTACAAGTATGTTTGTTCACTACCCAAAATACTCATACTTAAAATAAACATATAAGAAATAAATTTCTAAGAAAAAGTTTTTCTATAAGAAAATATATTGAATAGTGTATTTGTCAATTCGTCTAAACAAACTCACACACAAGTTTAACACATTTTCTAATTTAAGAAAATACAATTTTAGTTATGTTGTACCATAGGTGAATACAAGTCATTTTTAAGTCCTTTACCTTTATCCTAAAGCGGAAATCTCATTGGTCATGGCATGACGTAGCTCTTGAATAAAGATGAAGAAGTTTAGTCTTGTAATCTTGAACGTGAAGCTTTTCACGATAATTTAGACTATGGTTCAATATGTTTTGGAACAGGATAAGACAATAAAATCCTATGGAGTTTTTTAGCATACTTGTGCTCTTATCACTTTCCCCTTTATCTATTATGTGACAAAATATATAAACAAAAGATTACAAATAAATTAATCAAATTTATCACTTATGACATATGACATATGACATATGACTTTCCCCACCAAAGGCATAAAAGGATAAAAATAACACAACTATTCGTAAATATTGTAAACTATTTTCATGTCAAGTACTAGCAAGGACATCTATGGCCATTATTCTCCCGATCGGTGTGTTCACGGGGGTTTTTCTCCCTTTCGAGGTGCTTCAGCCGTCGTCAATTGGGGTGATGTGTAGAGATAGAGTCGCCAACCTATTTTGCACAAAACAGGAGAAAAATATTTCTTCCTCGAGAGAACGACATCAAAGACATACTGATGCTTGCGAAACCAATTAGTTCAAAGATTCGGGGACTAAGTTACAAAATGGGAAGGTTTTAGGCACCCATCCTGCCATTTCAGTCTCTTATTAGCGTGTGTTATTCTTCTCCTTAATACCTCTGTGAAGTGTGTGCGTGTGTATATATATATATATATATATATATATATATATATATATATATATATATATATATGGAGAGTGGAATCACTCGACTCGCGTCATGGATAAAGGCAGAGTGAGATCATCCTTAGAAGTGTTCCCAAAATACTAATTAAAAGTATAAGATGCGCGTTCGTCGGGTCACCGATCGTTTATAGAAAGATGATCGTATATGTTGGACAAAACACAAGCATGAACTATAGATATATGATATGAAAATAATATATGAACAAAGATCGGAGAGGACTTGAATCTCGAATTTTACTCGAGAAGCCTATGTAGCCTAAAAAGGCATCAAAGTTCACGTATTTTGCATATAACACGGGATGGGGTTTATTCCAGAAATACAATCGGGGACTTTTCTTATATGTGTGCATAAAAAGGATGTTTTAGTGTGAGAAAATATAGTTAGAAATCCCCTTTTGGAATTCACAAGCAAACCCTCTTTTTCTTGTTTTTGGTTTTTTTTTATAAAAATTATAGTATGTGTGATAGTACTAATAAAATAGTTGGATATTAATAGATGGGATCTAATAAAATGGAATGCTAAAATAAGAATTAAGTAAATAATGTAAAAATAAGAGAATTTAAAGAGAGAGGGAAAGGTTTGGAATTTCTTTCAATCTTTGAAGGGCTGATCTTGCAAGGGGATGAAAATGGTAGGAGGAAAGAGAAGGAAATTTCCCAAATTGGGTAAGGAAAGGATGGAAATTGAATATGGGGGAGAGGTTTCAATATGGAAACCACGCTTTGAGAGAATGTTATTGAGATCACTGAGAGGGATATTTCTATGGTGCCTTTCGAAGTGAGCTCATACTCCCCTTATATAGGGTCAAGGGGGTGGTGATCGATATTGTCCTTAACATGCCTATCGGTAGGCAACCCCAGACACACTACCGATAGATAAGGAAATGGGTTGCTATTCGGCAGTCTCATGTAGATTTTTCAAAAAAATAACCATAAAACACAATTCGTAAGTCAGAATTGCGCACGGGGTGAACCGTTAGAAAGAGTATTCAGATCCCTTTAAGAATACATGGATCGCTCATGGGTTTGAAAGTTAGCTGTCATCACACGGACCTCGAAAGAGTCCGTTGGTCACTGGACAGAAAATTCCTAGAGGAAAATGGATTGCTCCTCTGATCATAAGGATGATTCATGCATGGGATGGACCATTGAAAAGGGTATTCAAACCTCTTTGAAGATTCAGTCGAATTGGTTCAGAGAGTTGACCTTGGTCAAATGAGGCCTGGAAGTGCGCGATGACCTTTCGGAGTAAAATAGGTCATTCGTCCATACCATAAGGCTAATTTGTGCATGGGGTAGCCCGTTGGAAAGGGTATTCAGAGACCTTTGAAGATTTATTCAGTCTCGTTTGAGCTGGAGAGTTGACATGAGTCCAACGGATCCTGAGAGTGCCCGATGGCCTCAGGGTCAATTTTCGAGGTAAAACGAATGTTCATTAGAACTATAAGGCCGATTCATGGGGTGGACCATTGAAAAGGGTATTTGGAGCCCTTTGAAGATCTAATGAACTATCACTCAGGTGAGAAGGTTGATCAGCAGTCAAACAGGGCCCGAGAGTGCCCAGTGGCCTCCAAATTGGTAATCGGAGTAAGACATAGGGTTTATGGTGAGGGAAGAAGTTCTAGGGACCTAACGAGATGATTAGGGGGACCTAAATGTGGTGTCTACAGAGACCCTTGATCGGTGATCTTTGAATAAATAAAGGTTGTCGAATTGACACCACATTTACGTTGGGAGAGAGAGTGTTTGAGGTCAATTCTACGGACCAAAGGGATGAGGGTGACCAGTTCAGATGGTCGAGTTGGTTGTGAAGACCTAAGGTTGTGCTGGGGATGATTGATTCTACGGGTCAATATCGATTATGAGGACCTATTATTATAGGGACCAATTCTGCGGGTCGAGGTTGATTCTGGTACCTAAGATAGTGCCGGGGATGATCGATTTTGAAGGTTGAGGTCAATTCTGCAGACCTAAAGTAGTGACGACCATTTCTGAGGGTCGAGGTAAAGTTTGAGGACCTATGATTATAGGGATCGATTTTGCAGGACGAGATCAATTCTGAGGACCTAAGATTACAGGGATCGATTCTACAGGCCGAGGTCGATTATAAGGACCTAAGATTATGGGGATTAATTCTATGGGTCAAGGTCGATTCTAAGGACCTAAGGTTGCAGCGATCGTTTTTGAGGGTCGAGGTTAATTTCGAAAACGTAAAGTTATGATATCCATTTTAAAGGGACGAGTTCAATTATAAGGATCTAAAGTTGTGATGATCATTTATGAGGTCCGAGGTCAATTTTGAGTATCTAAACTTGTAGTTATGAGGGCCGAGGTCAATTCTGAGTAGCTAAAGTGATTACAATCAATTATACAAGTCGAGGTCGATTCTGAGTACCTTATAGTGACCAATTCTGAGGGTCGAGGTCAATTATGAGGATCTAAGCTTGTAGGAACCGATTCTGTGGGTCGAGGTTAATTCTGACGAACTAAGCTTGCGACGATCGTTTCTGAGGGTCAAGGTAAATTTTGAGGACCTAAAGTTGTAGCGACTAATCTTAAGGGCCGGAATCAATTCTGAGGACCTAAAGTTGTAGCGACCATGTCGAGGTTAATTTTGAGGACCTAAAGTTGTAATGGGGGGAGTTGCTCTCTTAGGGAAACTTTTAAATTATCTTGGGGATGAAGATGCATCTATGGTTCTATTGGTAATTGTGTTGTTTTAAGACTATACTAGGGAAGGATTTATCTTTGAGACATCCAGATGGGGATTTTGTTGTTTTGAGAGGGGATAACTTTACCGAGGAAGCCATGGGGGATTTTGATTGGAGTCCTAACTTGAAATTCCGATGGTGGATGATAGGGAGAAAGTTTATCCTAAAGATTCCGTTAGGGAATTGGGGAGGTATTATCTTGTAGTTCTGTTGAGGAAACGTTTGTTTTGAGGTTAAGATTGTGCTGGGGAAGACTTGAGATTTCACTGGGATAGACTTGAGATTTGAGATTCTGTTGGGGAATTGTAGTAGACTTGGATGCAAGCATATTATTGGTTATGTTTGTGAAATATGTTGAGGGTAGCTGTGGTTAAGGTTTATGCTAGGGATAAAAATCTAATATTAATCCTTCTAGGAATTTCGAAAGTTTGTGAGTGGTTTGGTGTCCCAAAAAATGGTTTTCTTAATGAAGAAATGTTCCAATATTTGTTTGGTATTTTTAGGAATTTTTCGGGTAAGTTTTGGATCTTTTTAGCATTTTTGGCATTTTTTGTACAAAATTTGCGGTCTTCCAATGTCTATGCTATAAGGGTTGTCGTTTGGCAATGTCATGGATTCTCGGGTTTCCTTGGGAAGAGGAACAAGCAGGTGCCGATTGGTATGTGTAGGGGTCTGCCAATTGGAATGCCGTTTAGTCTCTTATAAAAAGAGGGTTATACATCCTCATTTTCACACCTTCAAGTGCTTGAGTCTTCTTCTTTCTCTTTCTAAAAATTATTGCTAAGTCATTTTCCTTTAAAGACTTCAAATGATAGGTTCTTCTAGTGAGGGATACAATTTGGAGTGGCTGAATGTTGACGACTGGGATGGCTTGGAATGGCAATATAGGGTACCCTTTACCTTGGGTAACGAGAATGCTTTTGATCTTTTTGAGCCGGTAGCTAAAGATCGCTTCCTTTTGTGTGAGCCTGCACACCACCCTTCGTCTAGGGTGAGGAACCCTAGTGGCTATGTAAGTATGGTGACTTGTGGTATTCCTTTTTCCTTTTTCTTTATTTTCTTGTGTTGATGAAAGGTTTTTTCTTCTTTTTGGCTTTGGCAGACGGATATAGATCCTTCGAGCACGCCTTCTTAGGAGACGACTGGGTTAAAGGATGTTTAGGACCATCTCTTGGTGGTGGTGTGCTGGATAGTTACTGCTGTTGGTTTTGGCCATCTGGCATAAGCTTTGGATGAGACGTCACGTTCTATTGCGGTGCTATGTGCTTTGGGAGAGAGATTGTGGGACACTACTCACAACTTCCATTTGGGATTTAAGGAGATGACTGTTACTCCCATTGGAGTTCAGCAGCTGATGGGGATAGTTCGTGAGGGTGTGCCGATAGAGGTGGATCGAATAGTGAGGGCTGCGCCGAAGGCTGTTTAGGGGGCGCTGGGGGATGTGGGTGGGATCATTTCTAGGGATTATATCTGCATCTCTTCTCTTCGAGAGGTGATTTTGAGTAGGAGGGTAGATGAGATTGACAGTCGGTAGGTGAGAGAGATGTCTTCGATGTTCATTATGCTTTTAATTGGAGGATTTATGGTGGTGATGACGTTCATCTCTGGTTTTTATCAATTCTAAGGATGTTTTTCAATTTCTAGTTTTATGATTACGGGAGCCTGACTTTAGTGAACCTTTATTCTTATTTGGATTCATTCAATCGATTCAGTCGGAAGAATTTCACAGGGGCCGTGTACCTTTTAGACATAACTTGAATTCATATTCCTTTTCATGCATTTCGTTGCATTCTTCTTTAGTTTCTTCTTTGTTGATTCCTGTCTTTTACTAGCGTGGTTTTATGAGGTGATTGGGATCAACATGAGGTTGATAGCCCTGAAGGACAAGGATTTGGGTAACTTCTTTCGGATGTTTCAATGGTGAAAGTCCAATCGGTGATCGAACTAGTCTTTGTCCTTGGTGGAAGTACGTCTGGATTTGAACACCTTGACGAGTGATTAGGTTATTCCTTTTTTCTCCTGAGTCCTTTTTGGCATTTTCTTTCTTGCATGAATACTTATTATTTATTGGGTATTGTAGGTGACCTTTTACCCTTGGGAGATGACTCCTCAGCATATGAGGGTGATAGGCATGCATGCGCAGATGCGGCGATTGATAGCGCGCGAGTTTGGGTACGTCTAGTACCTGGGAGAGAGGGTGGTGCAACAGATCGTGGAGCATGAGGAGGTCGTTCCACCGTCGGTGACCCCGATGTATATGAGGCAAGTGTGGGAGATGTATGCTAAGGATCGGGCGGTAGTACTAGTCGGCAAGCCCTATATGCTCTATACGAACACGGTGGCAGGTTACGATTACCTAGATTTTGTGACGACCTGGTTAATGCCCTCTTGCATTTATGATGTGGTGAATATGGCTCCACCTCCTACATATTTAGGTAGGGGAAACATGCCAGTGGGATTTGACCATAGCACGAGTGGTGGTGGTACATCATTAGTGGCGGTAGGGTAGAGGAAGCTCCGATCATTTTGGTCACTCCCCCTTTTATAATTTTCGTTTAACTAGTGGAGGTCATTGAGCATGCCGCACGGTCCTAATGCGTTGGTGCCGGGGTTGATGGCGCTTATAGATGATTTGCTTTAGCCTGAGGTATATTCTTCTTCTCTTTTCTTATCTCTTTTGATTCTTTGCTTTTTATCGGCATATTGGCCTTTTACTTTTGTTCCTTTGCTTGCAGTATGTTCAGGTGATATTAAGGATTAGGTGGCGTCCGCGACTGCCTACATCAAGGATTACCTTCCTTCTTTCTTAGATCCGTCTGCCTCCTCAGATGAGGGATCGGGTTCTATGAGTGTTGGTTCTACCGCTCGTCATCGGGGAAAATGTATCCGCTGCAGAGGGTGAGGGTTTGTGAGAGAGAAATTATGGGTTCGGGCTGAGTCCCGTTGTTTTGTATTTTCTGTTATTCTTCTTTTCTGCAAAGATGTAATCAGGCAATGATAATATATATACGGGAAGGAGATTTTTATTTATTCTTGCTTTAATAGCTTACTCTACATGCACTTTTACTTTTTTACCGAGATTGTAATAATAATAGGATGTTTATTTTATTAGAAAAAAAAGATTTAATTAACTCAAGGAAAAGATTTATTTTTTTAGAAATAACAAGTAAAAATAAATAATTTAGGAGAACTTACCCGAGAGCTTTTTAAAATAAGCATTTCTTTTTGTGAACTTTATTTTGGCAAAAGAGGAAAAATGGATTTTCCAAAAAAGGGGATTGTCGATCGGTGTACCCCTTATCCTACCTATCAGCATATGGGCCACGTCAAATCATTCTAAGGCTTTGATTGCACTTCCCTACAGATCAGAGTACTTTGCAGGGATGGTATTTACTCGGATTCTTCATATCCTTTGTCTTTTGATAAGTCTTTTATGTATAAAAGGAGAGGTAAGGAATGTGGTTCTTCCATCCATACCCACTTTCTTCTTATTTCTTATTGCTTCTTACTTCTTGCTTCTATTATTCCCAAATGGCCCTTTCGATGATTGCGTAATTTTCTTCTTACCTCGACGGTCTAGAGGCCATGTGCTTGTATAATGTAGACTATAAGGCTTTCAACTTACATCGAGTCTCCTTGTGGCGTAATTGAGCCATTGACTGGAATATGTTAGCGGCGATGGTACAGTTCTAGTACCCTGAAGACCATGTTTTCCATTTCATCCTAGGTGAGCTCTGTCTGACCTATGAGGAATTCTCGTCCATGTTGGGAATTAATCCCAGTGTAGTGGTAGCTATGCCTGAATTTTCTAGTTCTCCCCGGGTGTTTTTGGTGGAGTTGCTTCGTATGTCCCCTTCGGCAGCTCGACAGTTGGTTACTGGGGGGATGATTTCCCTTTGGGATATTATGCGTACTGTGAACTTGAGGGATTTTAATAATGTGGGCTATACTGGAGATGTTTCCTTGGGCCTTACTTCGAGTCTCTTGTTGGTGACGGGGACTTAATGGTGGATCCCCAATTGGCTACAATAATAACGTGGATGTCTTATCATCGCAGTCCTGCAATGGTGATACTGGTTAAGACTCTGAATGGTCTTGATGCTAGGAGCGAAGGTTTTTTTAATTTTCTGAGGGGGATCCCGATGATGTTGTTCATGTGGTTTGCTGAAAGGATTTATTTGGTGACTCCTCGTGAGTATCCTTGACGGGTGTGTCGAATTTCTTTGCTCATGACCTTTTCAATTTCGTCCCCTCTGTGGAGAACTGGGTCAACTAGTTCATGGATCATGGAGCCCATTGCTTTCGTTTGTCGGTCCTATAGTGGGGGGAATTACGGCCTATACTGGAGCTGGGAGAGTATTGGTATGCATAATTAGTTGGCCTGTGGTACTCTTCATTCTATCTCCTTTGGTGGTTTCTGCACTAAGTTGGATGGGAGAAAATAATGCCTCCTCGTACACTAGACTTGTTTTCGATGGAAGACCTGACTGAATATCAATGCACAAGGCTAGGTTCTTTATGGGAGAGTTGTTGACCATCTCCTTATCCATCTCAATCCGTACGAAGGGTCTTACATGTGTTCGGGTATTATTTGAAGTTGTAGTGGAAACGAGTAGTAGTGAAGATCCTAACGGAAGAGACTAGCCAGAGGTGGTTTATTCTTTTTTATACCATGGAAGAGGGGGAAGTGATTTTTTCCAGACTGGTTAGGGTGTAACGCTCCATGGAGCATTCAGAATATTAAATCGGTAGAGGAAATCTGGGGACCTCCGGGGGCTGATGATTATGAGGTTGGGTATTCTAACCGTTGTGGATGGGATTTTGTGAAGCCGGGATTAAGCTTTTGTGAATTTGGGGAAAATTTGTGTGAACCTTTAGTGTTTTTATGGTTTTTGTTTTTGAAATTTATTTGGTGTAGCTTGATAGGTTTGTTGTTTTAGGACTGGCTTTGATTCAGTGAAAAAAAGGATGGTTTGTTTTAACTCCCTTCGCTGAGACTTCATGTAATGGTGTCTTATTTTCTTATTTGAAAACAATGATTTTAATCATGTTATTGTGCCTCTTGATGAGTTTTGCATTTGAGTTATCTATACCAATCGCTAAGGCATACATAAACCATTTGTTCATATAAATGATTAAATGAACCGTTGTTCTCGGAGGTTTGAAAGGAACAACATTTTGTGAAAATAAAAGGGGACATTGCCTATGTAAGGTGTATGAGCTGCCTACATACCTTTGGGGGTTTTGAAATTTTTTCTTATGAGTTCCATTTAGAAAACAAAAAAGGTTTTTAAAATGATTAGGCCCACGTAATTCAAGGTAGAGAGAAATGAAAAGATTTTTTTAGAACAGAAGGGAGGTGAGAAGAGTCGTAGTGCGTCGAGATTTCAGACTAAGGGTATAACTTCTTGAGATGGTTCAGGTTGAATGGACGTGCCATCTTTTCTCCACCAAGATCAGTGAGCATAGAGGTGCCTCATGCGATAATCTTCTTCATTATGTAGGGGACGCTCTAATTCGGCTTGAATTTCCCTCTAGGTCCTAGACAGGTTCTATGATCTCCTTGAGAGCCAAGTCTCCTTCTTAGACACCACGATCCTTGACTCTTAGATTGAATGGTTGTGCTATCCGGCGATGGTACCCTTGTATGTGGTATAGAGACTTCAACCCATTTCCATCCAAGAGTGATAGTTCGTCAAAGTGACTCTGATGCCAGTCTGCTTCGCTAACTTTGCTCTCGAGCATGGCATATAGGTAAGGTATTTCTATCTCAATGAGTAGGACCACCTCCATGTCGTATACCAAAGAGTAAGGGATAGCCACACTAGACATTTTGACTAAAGTGCCATAGCCTCAGAAGGCGTAAGGATCTAGTCGGCCCAATCTCGACAACTATCGACCATTTTTCTGATGATGGCTTGGCAGCTTTGACAGTACCATTGATTTGGGGTTGGTAGGGAGAATATTTGTTCTTTAAATCCCATACTTGTCAACCCATTCCGTGACTTTGACTTCAAAGTGTAACCCATTATCTGATACTAGCGCGTAAAGAACCCCGTATCGACAAATGTTGTTCTTTCTAATGAACTTGGTCACTTTCTTGGCATTCAGTACTGCATATGACTTAGCTTTGACCCATTTAATGAAGTAATTAATGGCGACTAGGATGAAATCATGCTCATTTGAATCTTTGGGTGTGACTTTCCATGTCAATTCCCCATGTGGAGAATGAGGTGGGGGCTAATGCACTAAACTCTAGTGCGGAAGTAAACTAATGTCGTTGCAACCCGATTTACCTATGAGTTACGATTTTAGATTCAAGGGGGACTAATTTAAACTTTTCTTAAATTGTTAACTACTTAATTAACCAAGTTTAATTTTAATTAGTCAATTTTAGTCCAAGTTTTATTATCTTGATTTTAAACATGAATGATTAAAACATATAATATAAAGATTCAATTATTAAGTGCGTTTCTAGTAATTAACCTACTTTTTCGTGTTGGGTTTATATGCAGAAAATACAACACGCGAGTATTTATTTAACGTCGTAAAAACCCTTCCCCTGGGAAAAACGACCGATCCTTCTAAGGATCAAACTAAACTACTTCCACTAAAACCAAATCAAACAGGAATGATTATACAATCATGCAACAAGACAAAAAATAAACTAGTTAGAAAACTATTACCTATACCAAGCCTTTACTGTGGTTGCTCTTTTAAATCACAGCTTCAAGTTGTTCTTGTCCACATTATCTTTCTTCACGTCTTCGCTTTACCCTCTAGCCTTCTTTAGCGCAGGATCAACTCGGTGCCTAATGAAGTGTTCTAATGAAGAGTTGTGCAGTGAGTTATTCTACAATGACTCACCTACACTTAGTGATACAAACCGAATGATATGAAATAATCAAGTATCCTATATATCTCAACAAATATTATGTTCAAGATACTAAGCCAAACTATCTTGACTTAGGCAATTCCAAAATTCTTTTTCTCAAATATTTTGAACCATCAGATTTGTCAAAATATTTACACAATAATTGTAGTGCCTACGTGAGATACATGTTCTAATTGAGTGCACAAACTATATGATATGAAATATGAACAGTGCTAAAATACACTCAAATATTTTTCAATAAATATAAATAGATAAAACATTCACAATCAAGAACACAAAATAGTTTAAATTAAAAGTGACTTTAATCTAATAATCGATTAATCCTTTTAACAGTTCTTACGCAACAGTTCAAAATAGTTTTTCGCAAGGTTCTATCATGTCTAGGTTCTTGGTCCTGTGTCCAGGAAGTTCAATAAATGTGATTAGGTATATAGGTCTATCAAAGTAAACAAGTACAATCAACAACTTCTTTACAAATAAGTCCTTAAACAGTTTTAGGTTTAACTTTCTAAACCTATATAAAATCTAATCATATTTTCACCAAAACTTTCTTAATTATGTTTTAAAACAAGCTGTTTTAAATGGATATGAACTCAAAACCAATAAAACAACCAAGAATACACATAAACGTGATTTGTGCGTGAAAAAAGTTCAAACCTTTACAAAAACAAGAGCTATGGCAGATATAAACAAAACATAATAGATCTAAACACTTAAACGTGTAAAACCTTATGTGTTGTGTAACTAAACACAAAATCTAAGGCATGCAAACTGATATTACAAACTTAACACAAAATCAGACCAGTGAATAGTGGTGATGTGTATAATTTATGAGATAGAAAATCAATAACACAACAACATACACCAAGAAATAATCTAAACAAAATATAAACAAATAGAGAGGAGTTTTTCACTTATTAAGGAATATATATGATATACACAGAAGTTAAAATGTTAAGGTTTAATTGTGCAGATAATTTCAAACAATATAAACAAACCCTAAACAAAGAGATTTCAAAAATCTTTTGTAATGAATCAATAAGTTTCAACAGGACGAACCGCTAGAAAGTGTGTTCAGACCCTTCAAAGATTCCTTAAGTCTCGTTCAGTTCGGAGAGTTGACCTTGCTCAAACAGGGCTCGAAAGTGCCCAATGATCCTTCGGAGTAAAACGGGTCATTTGTTCGTACCGTAAGGATGATTCGGGCATGAGGTAGACCATTGGAAAGGGTATTTAGAGCCCTTCAAATATTCATTTAGTCTTGTTCAATATTAAGAGTTTACATGAGTCAAACGGAGCCCGAGAGAACCGATGGCCTCCAGATCAGTTTTTGGGGTAAAACGGATCGTTCATTCGAATCATATGGCTAATTTGTTCATGGGTAGAACGTTGGAAAGGGAATTCAGAGACCTTTGAAGATCCAATGATCTGTCATTCAGGTGAGAAGGTTGATCAATAGTCAAACGAGGCCCTGGAGTGCTAGGTGGCCTCCAGATCAGTACTCGGAGTATGACCGAGGGTTTATGTTGAGGGAAGAAGTGCCAGGGACCTAAGGAGATGCTTAGGGGGTCCTAGAATGTGGTGTCTACACCATTAAGATAACAATGCATAAATAATTGACAAGAGAACATAAGTAATAAAATGAATACAAGATATAGCAATGTAAACACAGTTTATCTAATCACTAGAGAATATATACCAAGTTAATCTAATATCTCAAGAAGATATGATATATAAACTTTATTTTGTAAGATTATACATTCACTAATTCATCTCCCCCTTTCTCAAACATCTCTCCCGTAGGAAGAAATTTCTATCCCCCTTTTTGTCATTGAATTGAAAAATAAAAAGATAAGAGAATCAAGAAGTGATTTAGAAAAAAATAATCCAAAGGATTGAAACTAATATTCTATATAATATGATTGAGATAAACATTAAAATAGAATATGAACACAAAGTAACAATATATAAGGTATCAAAGATAACTATGATATGAATAAAAACCTTAATATGTCACCAAAATTACTAAAAATCACCCCTTTTAATATATTATTCCCAACATGATATAGCATAAACTTTTTTCAAGTGAAAAGTGTAACTTAAGAACACAAATTTTCTCCCATTCTATCCTATAACTAGATTTATTTTGTCATAAATTTATTCTCACCCATAATCAAGTCTTATCTCTCCATATGAAACTTATCCCTATATCGGGAAAGATGAAGAGATTAAGAAGCCGAATTAATAGGGACACAAGGAAAGCAACTATAAAGAACAATTAAAGAAAATAATTTTATAATGTGAAAAATATGTTATGTAACATAATATCACAAGGCTATGATAATGATTTGAGATGTGAATCACACATGGTATAACATATAAAGGCATAAATGAATAATAACGATATAACAAGTCAAATATATTGAAACCATCATCAAGATTTTTGCAAAATACTCAAAATATACTAAACACCAAATTAAGCACAATGAGTAAAGATAATCGAATATAAAAGATATTAGTCAATAAAAATTTGTATATAATCCTTAAACTCAAAAGATAAACATAATTCTAGATACCGACTGATAGGACATGATATTTCAAGTATATATGAAATATGTTGAAGAAACATCCAAAGGAGCAGCATGGGTAATATTATGAATAACAACCACCCAGGATATATGATACACTTAAGATATAACATTTAATTTTAGCATCCTATCAAATATGATATACGTAAGTGATGATCAACAAAATTTGGATGATGTATCATTTTTATCTTAATGTAAGAGCAATGATATATATATATATATATATATATATATATTGTTTAAATATCAAAGTCAAGGTAGTATAACATACTTTAAGAACATGAAGAAGAAATATCAAGTCTAAAATCAATCAAGACTAAAGATAGAGCAATATATGACAAAGTTATCACTCAACAAAAAGCGATATCCCCAACCATACATTTCAAATGAATCTTTTGAAGAAACGTGCAAGATTTACTACATAGTGAAAGGGAAAAATATGCAAAGAAAATGATACATATTGATCTTCTAGCAACATATCTCAAATAAAGGGTTTTATATGGCACAATAGCATTTATGCAATAAGAGAACAACCCAGGACCCATTTTTGATAAGTAAACATATATGCAATATTATCACACTTACCAAAAATTTAATTTTTATGTCCAATGTTCGTAATATATAAGACCTTATCATAAAAAGTTTAATGACACAATGAGAGCATTAACCAAGAACATAAGATCATATCTCAAAAGTGTAAAACAAAAATAATGAACACTATTAAGCAAATGGTCCAAGCTCAAGTTCAATTAAGATAATGAATCTTAAAATAAAGAATGTAAAGCTTCGACTTAAATGAAATCTCCAACACCCGTTTTGGATATATTTTCAACTACCATTCGTCCACCCCTCAAATTAGAAATTAATTTAAACCTTTTGTCTCATGTCTTTGGTGTTACCAATTTTATATAGATGAAAAACATGGAGACATTGTTATATTTTAATTTCTTTTGGATGTGGCGGCTTTCACTCAAGCACAAAGATGTGATAATATTTTTAATTTTCAAAGGTAGCATCATCCAATCAAAGTTGTAGCTCTAACCACAACATCAATCATTATTTTTAGATATCATAAGATTTTTCAACTTCTCCAAATCATTAGCGAAAATCCTCACATACATAGGTCCGGCCCAAGAGTTTTGGGGGCCTAAGATACGCTTAGAAAATGAGACCCCACTCACGATAAAGTTTCTCAAATCTATAAATTTATTTTGTGTGCTTTAATCATTTGTATTTTCTAAAATTAATAAGTACTAAATTCAAATTAATGTAAAATAACAAAATAACATGCCATAATAAATAGTCATATGTGCACTAAATGATTAACATAAAAAAGCAATGGCGAATACAAAAAGTTGAAAGAAAATACTAAATAAATGATTTAAAAACAATTATGACTGGTCAGTTAATTGGTGTGGAGTACTATGTAACACTATATAATAAATCAAAATGCTTGTCACATTATACTTATGGAATTTTTTACCACATCTTTAACTCTAACTTTATTTAAGTATATACAGATTTATTAAATTCAAAATGTAGAAACAAATAAATTAATATGTTAATGTTAATGAACTAAAATTGTAATGTGTATTAAATTTAGAGAAGGAAATTTGTGTTTTCAGGTCATGTTTGGGGTTGACATAAAACGACATAACAAACATTAATTGGACATGAACAAGATACGATAAAAATCTTTTTCTTACCTATCTCAAACATGACCCATTTGAAACAATATTAATGTGATTAATTTTTTTCACACCAAGTAAAAATGATAATCATGAAAACATGGGTAAAAATACAAATGACACAAAAAGGCACGATAACACTAACACGAGTCATAATTTTGACACAAACACTATATGACACAATTTCATGTCAGAAAAACTCGAAATGAACACAATATATCGCGTCGAATTATCGAGTCATGTTGTGGTATCTCATAGTGTCTAAAGTTGTCACCCATAGTTTAATTATACACATTATAATATACTATCTTTGATCATTTTTATTTTTAAAAAATATAAAAATGTAAAATGATTATTTTGTAGGACTATATATATATGTGTGTGTATATGTGTGTGTGTGTGTGTGTGTGTGTGTGTGTGTGTGTATGTGTGTGTGTAAAAAATTGGGGCCCTTGAAAGTATTATTAATAATGGGGGCCCAAGGCGGTGGACTTATTTTCCTAATCCTTGCGACGACCTTGCACATACACATTTAGGAGTTAGACACTCGTTCACAAGTCTAGTGAAGATTTGAACACTTTGTAGAAGACCATAAATCTTTTGAATTACTCATAAAATGGCATCTAACAATGTGTACAGTGGTGTAAAGTGCAACAAGATATGATAATGTATTCTCAAGCATAAATTTTCTCAAAGTTTATAAGACTTAAAGGAAAATAAAATATGTCTCATGTAGCAGATGTTATATTCCCAAACAAATAAAAAAAAATGATCAAATAAACCATTTTGATATACGAAAATATGTCATGGAGTATATCGTAAAAAAGGCATAAGTATGATTATACCAAAAGTCATTTTGAATTTTTTGATGAAAAAAATGTACAACCACTAAATAGCACAATATATGATCAAGACATACACGTGAAGTGCATAATCCTAAACATGTTCCTGCAAACTCAATGAATCATGAACTTAACCAATCAAGTACTAAGACAATAACTTTAGAGAAATTACAAGGTTAAGACTAAAAGAGCACGTAACGCCTAAGCACAAAATAGACAAACCAAGGATAATAAACATATGAAAAGGATTTATATCCAAGGTAAAATGATTTTTTTTTAATAGGAATAAGAACATAACATACATTTCTTAATCAAGGGATTAACTAGGTGTCATAATCCTATCCGAAAAACCAAAACAAAGTATTTTAAAAAATAAATTATTTTCAAATTATTCAAGATATGAAGCAAGAACAAATTAAGAAGATAAACCATTCACATATGAGTTATCAAAGATGTTATAAATTAAATTCAAACTCATCTACGAATCAAAAGAACATAGTGTTGGGTGTTTATTATTAAAATCATGTATGGTGTTTACATTTAATAAATGCATGTCATTTTATTTTGAAATAAGAATCATGGTTATGAGAATGTCTTATATTTATTATTTAAATATATTGTAGACATGTCGGTCAGATGTATATGATAGAAATTCTGATGAGTTGAGTTTGGCATGATCACAGGAGATCAGAATTACGATTTTAGTACTATTAAACGATTTAGATCCTAGATAAGGAGTTGATATCCTATCGTAATGGTTACGGTATAGTCCTAGTGGTTTATCTCAAACTACAGGAACATGCCTGATGGTTCGAGAACTTGTAAGATAGTTCAAAGAAGGATTGTGGCCTATACATCTAGGAACGTATTAAACATGACCACCCTTGAGATATAAGTCTGAAGGATATTTTGATTAGACATAGGTAATCTCACACCATTTGTAAAGGGTGCATAGATACTTAATCCCAAGAGTTATTAGGTTTCGAATTCTTGCACAAATGTTACTTTGATTGCTATGGGTGAGATCTAATTTTTATATCAGGGCAAATGGTCCCCTCATTTTAGGTGACAGTTGTGTGAGTAGGTCTATGACTACGATTAACACGAATCCACATCCAAGAGAAATATTGGATTGTGATACTCCCTTGATAGACTTATATGTTTTGTATCTATGAGTAAAACTCGGCCGATGGATTTTTTTATAATCCTAGTGGAGTAGAAAATAAGTGAAGTATGATAATCAAGGAATTTATTAGAGGTTGGTTAATATCGATTAGCAGTAAATTGGTTTGATCAACGTGTATCATAAATTTAACGCAGGGAATTATATTATATACCATAATAAACTTTGAAAATAAGACCTCTTTATATCCGAGTAATTATAAGAATAATTAAATTGGAGTGCAGTCTTGATTATTTAGTGGAATTAATCATGATTAAATAAGGAAAAAAAGTCATTAGGTTAATTTTAATTAGGATTTTTGAGTAATTATTTAGAAGCCAATTTAATTATTTGTCTTAAATCCCTAGTATAGTCAAATTCCCAAGTAGTAGACCCGAAATGCTTTGGAAGCGCTGTTTAGCTAAAGCCCATGACTTATACCTATTTATATAAGTGTAAGTTAGGGTTTTATGTGAATGATCCATTACGGAGGGTTTAAAAGGGAGATGAAAAAAAAACCATTTACGTTTTTGTGAATGGATGAGGAGAGATAAGGTGATTTCTCTCATATTTCACCATAGTTTCATCTCCAAATGTTCCCCCCCCCCCCCCCCCCCCCCCACAAGGTTTGCTTTGGGTGGATTGTATGGTTGAATATTTGAGGCGTTTGGATCATTATAACAAGGTTTTTGAAAACCTTGGAGGGAACCAAGATTCACGTCATCACCAACCTATTTCTCCTTATATGAATCACAACATGATTTACAATGGTATTTTATTATTGGAACCTTAGGTTCATTCTTTTAACTTAGTTATTATTTTTTTTTACGTTCCATTTCATGATTTTTAAAAGGTCGTAGGGATAAATTTTTCAACGCTTTAAGTGTCAATCCCAATGGTTTTCCCCAATAATTGGTATAAAGTCATCGCTTGTAGATTGATCATGCTTTCTAAATGTCCATGTTATATGGTTACAAATCTTTGTTTATGGTAACATACTAAAATGGTTTTGTAGATATTCTATGTTTAAATCCCTTATATCTGTAACAACCCGTGAATTTGGAGATCGAGAAATCAAATTTTTGGGAAAATAAAATTTAATTGAATTGGAGAATTTTAAAATTTGAGAATTGAGGTCGAAAAATAGAGAACATTTCAAAGTGTTCGGGTTGATGATTTTGAGAGTACCATCGATCCCGAAAGGGTCGAGATAGTCAAAATGACTGTCATTGGGTTTTATTTCGATTCCGGATTATTTTTAAGTCAGTTTGACTCGAATTGGAGTAAATGAGTAATTTAAAGTGTGTATTAACATTTAAAATTGGGTTTATTGTTTTAAGGGATTTAAAGGCTTACGGATTAAGCCTTCTTATTTGTGAGAAGAGAGAAATAGAAGAGAAAGAGAAAGGAAGAAAGAAAGAATAAGAAAAGAAGAGAGAGAGGAAGAAAAGCTTGGAGATTCCGGCCCAAACGCGACAACGAGGACGATCCAACCTCTACAAACTCGAGGCAAGTGTTCAATCTTGCTAAATAAGTCATTTGTGTATTTGATTTCATAATTTGTGGGTAAAAGAAATGGATTTTGGGTATAAATATCAAAACCTATATTTTTGGGTTTTAATCTTGAAATCAATGTTTAGATATGGGTTTGATGGTGTAGAAATGGTTGGGATCAACTTTGGGTTGATTTATTGGATTAGAATCATGTTGTGATGAAGGTTTAGGGGTTAGAAGTGAAATTTTAGGGTTTAGAATTCGTGGGTTTTTATGAAGAAGAACCCTTCAAATTCTGCAGGCCCGAATCGATTCGCCCCTTAAGCGATTCGGCCTAGGAAAATTGGCAAGTCTGCATTGACCGAATTGATTCGGACCCAAGGCGAATCGATTCGGCCTGAGATAGAAGCCCATGTCTTTGGACCCGAATCGATTTGCCTTGGAGGCCGAATCGATTCGCTGGGCCGAATCGATTCGAAAACAGGGCATTTTGAGGAATTTTCTCTAGAATGATTCCTAACCCTTTTTGGTTGGGTTTATTGTTTTGGGGCCTTCTCTTATGATGTAAGAGATGTGTTTTTCGAGACATATAAGGTGTTTCTCTCATATTATGATTTTGGGGACTCCTTGGAATAATTGGGGGAAAATATATCCATGTATGCATTGGAGTTGTGTATAGAGATTGTGGGGAAACCTCATTTGGGTTGGGAATCCTAATTATGGATCAAAGTAAGTGTAGGTATGATGTGAGGTTAAGAGCTATTAGAGAGAGAGTTACGAGGGTATGTTGTGAAATTCTAGGCCGACATTTATATCGAATCCTTATAAAGACAAGATATTATTAAGATAGAATTTGGGGCCCAATGAAAGAGAGTGGTCGCATATCCTTAGTAATGATAAAATTTAAGGAATAAATCAGAGAGGCGTTAGACTAGGGGATTCATAAGAGTGATTGAACTGTAGTCGAAATCGAGAGCGATGGGATCATATTACCAACTAGAGTAGCGTGTGTAAATCTAGTCGGGGTAGTTGTTGTTTATCGGTGTGTGATTTACAATGGGTATTTTCCCTAAGTAATGGGATCATGTGATGAATGTAAGATTGAGCTTGAGGCTTATAGACTATTAGTTATGTTTATACCAATAGTCAAAATTATTACTAGATTCATCAATGTGCTCTCGGATATAGATGGGGTGTATAGTGATGGTTTCATACACTAAACTTTGGGTGATAACCCTAATGTTGGATATATATATACATGTATTTTTGGGAGACTATTCATCATAGGAAAAATGGATGAATATGCTTCAAGTGCGGGATTGTATTCACATATCAAGGTAAATTAAATGAGTTTGGGGTGACGGCTAGTATATTGAGGATTATGTATACCTATAGCCGAGTTTATATATCTTATACATATGAACGAGATATAGTTTGTGTATATATATATGTGGATATGTGGATATATATCTGTATGGATATGAATATATGGTTATATTTATGTTGTGAATATCTAAACCGTATGTGATGGTTTAATGTTTAATCATATGATGGGATCATATGTATGTGTATATATTGTGCATGTGAACGATAGATATACTTATGTGATTAAGCATACCCCGCTCATGCTATTATTGGGAAGTTTCCGCACAGAGGGTGAGCATCCTGGCTCAAGGAGCACGGTGTGGATATTCCCCAGGTCATAGTCATCCATTGTGTTATTATGTGATATGCATTTCTTTTGGGGTGGGATGTGGTGGGTATGTCTCGTCTCGTTGACTGGTTAGGAGCTATGACCGCTTCCTGGGATGTCGTGTGTGTGTGTTTGGCCCCGATGTCGGTGATATTGAGTCCGATCGTGGTCCCCAGGATGGTATGTGAGTAATACCCTGGAAGATGATAGCATGGTACAGTTTATCGATGATATATATAGCCGGGTATATTATGTGCATGGCCATTGTACATCATATGTGGTATGTACACTTGGCTATGGGAATGGATGATTGTATATATATATATATATATATATATATATATATATATATATATATTGTTAGAATAAATACCTATATATATATATTTTTATATATCCTATAGGTGAAAGGATATGGAATCTTTGTGGAGTACATCTTGAATGATTATGATGTACTAGATTATTGGGGGTTGATGTATCGCATTTAAGGAATATTTCGGTTATATCATCCCAAGGATATTATTTGAGAATTTGAGTTGTTCTTATATGGTAATCTAAATTTAGTAGTTGTAATAGTATAATTGTATGCATGGCATAATGGATCTCTAGGATCGACATTGTCAATGAGTAGTGTAACCGGGGGGGGGGGGGGTCCTTGTTTGGATTTCGCTTTGCGAGACTCCCCATGCACGAAACGTAGTGCAATGTTGAGATTGGAGAGAAGTTTTGTCATTAATAATTTGTATGCATGTTATTTAGAAATTAAATCCTATGATTCAACCCAAATGTATTTGGGTAACGTATTAAGAATTACAATTGATTAAATTATAAACCCGAACCCATTAAGCCTAGTATGGCATACATGTTTGTAAAAAAAAATAATTGAGTGTGTTTAGAAAGAGTGGGTTCTGGGGTTATGTTAGGAAGGCAGATCTCGTGGGTATAAGTTATGCCTATGGCAAGTTAGGTTGTCCTTATGGGTGGGTTAACTTAATTAAGATTTCAAGACGCGAATAGGTGCGCGCCATTAGATGAAAGGTGAGTTGGGATTTCACGAGAGTGTGATTACACTTTAATTATGAAATAAGTGCATTTATATTTATTATGCACGGTTAACACACTTGCTAAATATTTTTACAACTCGGGATCTGACCCGTTTACTTTTCTCTCCTGCATGTATATATATATATATATATACTATTACAGGTGTCCTACCGCATGGATGCCAGATGACCTTCTATCTAGAGTCTTGGGACCCGTGACAGCTGCGGACTGTTTTGGGATGTAGAATGTAGTCGCTACCTACTTCTTTAAAAATCTTGGTAGGATTCATATTGTATATCGGGTTTGTACCCAAGGGATATTTATATATGTTTATATTTATTCCATTTCAGTTATTGTATTGTCTGTGACCCGACAGCTTATTCGGGTTTATTTCTTTGTGGTATATTCATTTGTAGTTATTCATTTCATTTATCATAGTTCTTGTATGCATCTTTCTTTTCTTTGTTAGTAGCTTATAGTGTTGGTTTGTTGTCTGTTGCATATTTTATTTAATTTTAACATCTCGCTTATATGATATTGGGTAGTTAGTCTTATATATTTTGGTACCACCTGTTGATGTTGAGACTGAGCCATCTGAGACTCCCAATTTAATGTATTATAGGGCTGGCCACCCGTTATTATTTTAAGCGGGGTGTTATAGATGGTATCAGAGCATCAGGTTATAGAGTCTTTAGGATTTGTGCGGGTTTTCTGCATTCTTTCGTCAACATTCTTGATATAAAGCCCTACTATTGGGATTGTTGTGTTCACTGCATTTATTTTCTTCTGTGAAGTGTATTCACTTGATTAACGTTCTGATAATAGTTGCTTTCGTTTCAGACGTCCCCTAGATTATGTCGTCTAGAAAAGGACAAGATTAGAGATACTATACCCATGCCAGATTTTGGGTACGCTTTGATTGGAGGTATTTGTTTTCCTCGATTCAGGCGGAAATAAGAAAGAGAACTCTAGCAGTGGTTCGGGGTGTCCTATCGGTGGTTAAGAAAGAAAGGGAAATTTACTCGAATGGTGAAACTTGGACTTAGTAAGGTAAGTTTGAGGAGAGGCATGTAGTGAAGTCCTTGGGAGGTTTAGATTGAGAATACCGTCCATCTTTGTTGGGAAGCCTCGTGATGCTGACTTCTACCGGTGGAAGGTTGGTGGCAATGACCAATTGTTAGGGGTATCGTCTTTCTTTAAGAAGGGAGAAAGAAATTGGAGAATCAATTTCGTTGAGTAGGACTGAGGGAGTTTTTGGTAGTCGCAATCGCGCTTTGTCCTTCAAAATGGTTAGGAAGGATTTTGGGGAAGATGTTTCTCTTGTGGAGAAATAGGTTTAGGAATAATGATTGTCTTGGAAGAAGTAGAGGACTTTAAATAAGGATCCAAGGATGAAGTAAAGAAATTGGATTATGGAAGTATAAGGTAGAATACCTTTTTTTGGGTTTAAGTCATGCTTTGTGCGATATTAGGAATGTCGCGCGTAAGGTATGATGAGTAGTAGCCGCTACATCGTTAGGGTGTATAAAATTTCCTTGGAGAAAGAAATGACTAAGTATGGGCTTTGTATGGCATCTTGTGAGACGAAAGACCGTCTCGTGAAGAGATAGTAGAGAGTTATAATATTTAATTACGAAAGTGCGGAATGTCAAGGTTTGTTGAGTAGTGACTATAAGGTCATTGTCTTATGGATAGGTTAGGGCATGGAATTGTAGTATTCCAATGAGGGAAGAACTTATTTTATGGAAATGTGTTCATGTGATGTAGAGGAATTTTATACTTGAGAGGTTCAAAGTTTGGTAGATTTATGTTGAGCGGATAATTTAGCTCATAGTTGTGCTAGTTTTGAGAACTAGGTATTGGTTAGAGTGTTGTATTTATTGAGGCCTTGTGTCCTAAACATAAGGTGATTGTTTGACGTGTCGGAAGACGCGGAATTGATTTATATTATATTGTTGTATTGGCCTTTGGGCAATATCTAAAATATGAAAATATTTTCTAAAACCTTAACCTTGGTTCAACTAATCTCAATCCCCGACCTAGCTATACAGTAGTGTATTGGGAGGATTCCTTGTTTGGATTTCAGTTGCGAGACCTCCCCCGCACGAAGGCAGCTAGTATCAGGAATTGAGAAGAGTTAAACCATTGAGAATTCTCAAACTTTTATATATCTAATATGTTGTTATAGATTATATTACTGAGAGTTATATTATGATTTGAGGCTAATGGAGTCTGATTATAATTTTACGAGTGGAGCTCGGGTGCGGGGTGTATGGGCGCCCTGGGTAGTTAGTTTGTTTTAAAATCTATATGGTTCGACGTGAGAACTAGAAAGAATCGGTATAGTGATCCCGAGGGTTGATGTAAGGACTAGATGAGATTGAGGTCCTAAGCATACCTTAAATTTCGCGGGTGAAATTTTTGTAAGGGGGGAAGTATGTAACAACCCGTGACTTTGGAGACCGAGAAATTAAATTTTTGGAAAATAAAATTTAATTGAATTGGAGAATTTTAAAATTTGGGAATTAAGGTCCAAAAATAGAGAACATTTCAAAGTGTTTCGGATGATGATTTTGAGGGTACCATCGATCTCGGAAGGGTCGAGATAGTCAAAATGACAGTCATTGGGTTTTATTCGGTTCCAGATTATTTTTAAGTCAGTTTGACTCGAATTGGAGTAAACGAGTCATTTAAAGCATGTATTAACATTTAAAATTGGGTTTATTGTTTTAAGGGATTTAAAGGCTTATGGATTAAGCCTTCTCATTTATGAGAAGAGAGAAATAGAAGAGAAAGAGAAAGGAAGAAGGAAAAATGAAGAAAAGAAGAGAAAGAGGAAGAAAAGCTTGGAGATTCTGGCCCATACGCGACAACGAGGACGATCCAACCTTTACAAACTCGAGGCAAGTGTTTAATCTTGCTAAAGAAGTCATTTTTGTATTTGATTTCATAATTTCTGGGTAAAAGAAATGGATTTTGGGTATAAATATCAAAACCTAGATTTTTGGGTTTAAATCTTGAAATCAATGTTTAGATATGGGTTTGATGGTGTAGAAATAGTTGGGATCAACTTTGGGTTTATTTGTTGGCTTAGAATCATGTTGTGATGAAGGTTTAGGGGTTAGAAGTGAAATTTTAGGGTTTAAAATTAGTGGATTTTTATGAAGAAGAACCCTTCAAATTCTGCAGGCCCGAATCGATTCGCCCCTTAAGCGACTCGGCCTAGGCAAATTGGCAGGTTTGTATGGACCGAATCGATTCAGACCCAAGGTGAATCGATTCGGCCTGAGACAGAAGCCCATATCTTTGGACCCGAATCGATTCGCCTTGGAGGCCGAATCGATTCGTTGGGCCGAATCGATTCGAAATAGGGTCGAATCGATTCAGAAACAGGGCATTTTGAGGAATTTTGTCTAGAATGATTCCTAACCCTTTTTGGTTGGGTTTATTGGTTTGGGGCCTTCTCTTATGATGTAAGAGATATGTTTTTGGAGACATATAAGGGGTTTCTCTCATATTACGATTTTAAGGACTCCTTGGAATAATTGGGGAAAAATATATCCATGTATGCATTGGAGTTGTGTATAGAGATTGTGGGGAAACCTCACTGGGGTTGGGAATCCTAATTATGGATCAAAGTAAGTGTAGGTATGATGTGAGGTTAAGATCTCTTATAGAGAGAGAGTTGCGAGGGTATGTTGTGAAATTCTAGGTCGACATTTATATCGAATCCTTATAAATATAGGATATTATTAAGTTATAATTCGGCGCCCAATGAAAGGGAGTGGTCGCATATCCTTAGTAATGATAAAATTTAAGGAATAAATCAGAGAGGCGTTAGACTAGGGGATTCATAAGAGTGATTGAACCGTAGTCGAAATCGAGAGCGATGGGATCATATTACCAAATAGAGTGGCGTGTGTAAATCTAGTCGGGGTAGTTGTTGTTTATCGGTGTGTGATTTACAACGGGTATTTTCCCTAAGTAATGGGATCATGTGATGAATGTAAGATTGAACTTGAGGCTTATAGACTATTAGTTATGTGTATACCAATAGTCGAAATTATTACTAGATTCATCAATGTGCTCTCGGATATAGATGGGGTGTATAGTGATGGTTTCATACACTAAACTTTGGGTGATAACCCTAATGTTGGATATATATATATACATGTATTTTTGGGAGACGATTCATCATAGGAAAAATGGATGAATATGCTTCAAGTGAGGGATTGTATTCACATATCGAGGTAAATTAAATGAGTTTGGGGTGACGGCTAGTATATTGAGGATTATGTATACCTATAGCCGAGTTTATATATCTTATACATATGAACGAGATATAGTTTGTGTATATATATATGTGGATATGTGGATATATATCTGTATGGATATGAATATATGGTTATATTTATGTTGTGAATATCTAAACTGTATGTGATGGTTTAATGTTTAATCATATGATTGGATCATATGGATGTGTATATATTGTGCATGTGAACGATATATATACTTATGTGGTTAAGCATACCCCGTTCATGCTATCATTGGGAAGTTTTCGCGCAGAGGGTGAGCATCCTGGCTCAAGGAGCACGGTGTGGATATTCCCCAGGTCATAGTCGTCCATTGTGTTATTATGTGATATGCATTTCTTTTGGGGTGGGACGTGGTGGGTATGTCTCGTCTCATTGACCGGTTAGGAGCTATGACCGCTTCCTGGGACGTCGTGTATGTGTGTGTGTGTTTGGCCCCGATGTCGGTGATATTGAGTCCGACCGTGGTCCCCAGGATGGTATGTGAGTAATGCTCTGGAAGATGATAGCATGGTGCAGTTTATCGGCGATATATATAGCTGGGTATATTATGTGCATGGCCATTGTACATCATATGTGGTATGTACACTTGGCTATGGGAATGGATGATTGTATATATATATATATATATATGGTTAGAATAAACACCTATATATATATTTATATATATCCTATAAGTGAAAGGATATGGAATCTTTGTGGAGTACATCTTGGATGATTATGATGTACTAGATTATTGGGGGTTGATGTATCACATTTAAGGAATATTTCGGTTACATCATCCCAAGGATATTATTGGAGATTTTGAGTTGTTATTTTATGGTAATCTAAATTTAGTAGTTGTAATAGTAGAATTGTATGTATGGCATAATGGATCTCTAGGATCGACATTGTCAAGGAGTAGTGTAACGGGGGGGTTCCTTATTTGGATTTCGCTTTGCGAGATGCCTCACGCACGAAACGTAGTGCAATGTTGAGATTGGAGAGAAGTTTTGTCATTAATAATTTGTATGCATGTTATTTAGAAATTAAATCCTATGATTCAACCCAAATGTATTTGGGTAACGTATTAAGAATTACAATTGATTAAATTATAAACCGGAATCCATTAAGCCTAGTATGGCATACATGTTTGTAAAAAAAAATAATTAAGTGTGTTTAGAAAGACTCGGTTCTGGGGTTATGATAGGAAGGCAGATCTCGTGGGTATAGTCTATGCCTAGGGCAAGTTAGGTTGTCCTTATGGGTGGGGTAACTTAATTAAGATTTCAGGACGCGAATAGGTGTGTGTCGTTAGATGAGAGGTGAGTTGGGGTTTCACGAGAGTACGATTCCACTTTAATTATGAAATAAGTGCATTTATATTTATTATGCACGGTTAACACACTTGCTAAATATTTTTACAACTCGGGTTCTGACCCGTTTACTTTTCTCTTCTGCATGTATATATATATATATATATATATATTATTACATGTGTCCTACCGCATGGATGCCAGATGATCTTCTATCCAGAGTCTTGGGATCCGTGACAGCTGCGGACTGTTGTGAGATGTAGAATGTAGTCGCTTCCTACTTCTTTAAAAATCTAGGTAGGATTCATGTTGTATATCGGGTTTGTACCCAAGGGATATTTATATATGTTAATATTTATTCCATTTCAGCTATTGTATTGTCTGTGACCCGACAGCTTATTCGGGTTTATTTCTTTGTGGTATATTCATTTGTAGTTATTCATTTCATTTATCATAGTTCTTGTATGCATCTTTCTTTTATTTGTTAGTAGCTTATAGTGTTGGTTTGTTGTTTGTTGCATATTTTATTTAATTTTAACATCTCGCTTATATGATATTGGGTAGTTAGTCTTATATATTTTGGTATTGCCTGTTGATGTTGAGACCGAGCCATCTGAGACTCCTGATTTAATGTAGTATAGGGATGGCCACCCGTTATTATTTTAAACGGGGTGTTACAATATCATGGTCATGTATATATTTTGTGTGAGTGGATACTATGGTTATTGATTTGTAGTTATCTATCACTTCTTTATTCGATATGGTTACATCAATTAGATTTTGGAAGTGTTGATTTATCGATGTATCTAGAGGCATTTATGATGGATGTAATGTTTATTTACTGCTGGAATCATGTATTTACATGGGTTTGGGTGATGGACACAGTTTCATGAAGGTCCAGGGGACTTATGCTCGTTTTTCATGCAAATTCTGAAGTGGAGACAAAACTGTCAAGCTACAAGGGCGGATCAATCCGAGGGCCTATCAGATCGATTCAAAATATGGTCGAATCAATCCGGTTCCAGGTTGTATCGATCCAACGATGACATATTGAAACATAAAGGTTTGGTTAATATGTTTCGAATCGATTTTCGCAAAGGTTATTCTTCCTCATTCTTTCATGATTAGAGATGATTATTTCTAGTGGTTTATTACATAATGAACTCCAAAATTCATAGAGGTTTATTTCTAAGAGGATTCTAATCCGGCAAGAAGTCTACTTCGAGTGGGTTTCTTGTTCTTGAAGGCTTCTACTTCGAGAAGGAGTCTAGGCCATGATGGATAAGGGCATTTTTATCCTTATTATTTTATGCTCGTATTGCAAATTATTATTTATGTTTGTACGTTGTCTCTTTATTATTACGTTTCAAAATTTCACAAGATTATTAATTAATTAATTAATTATGAACAACATGGATTTAATTTTGAGACCGACCTAGATCATGTTTTTTCGTTCTATTTTTTTTTATAAATTAAATTTAAAGAGATAATTTACTTAAAGGTATAAAGTAACTGGTTTTATTTTAATTTACAAATAGTTTTATCTTTGAAAAACATCAATAATGAGATCGGATAATTTAATTTGTTACAAATGGTATTATTTTTGGAAAACAACAGTAACAAGATCGGGTAATTTGATTTGAACGAGTAATTGGGCAATTACAAAAAAATTAATTTGGGCATTTGGAATTGATTGAATTAGTTTTCAAAAACCCTTTAGTTCAAAATATTAAGTGAAAAAAGGGTTTCCACATGAACCCTATGGTCTCCATAATTTTTTATGAATATGATATGATTAATTCCTTACGTCAATTAGTGTGGGCCCCTAATGGATTAAATTAATCAGGGTATCCAGTATTCTTAAAACTCTTAAGTGATAGTTCCAATAATTAAATGTGAATGAGTTCGGTCCCCCCAATGGAGAAGTTCTTCACGAGCAGGGTCAAATTCGAGGAATTAACCAATGTTATGAACTTAAACATAATTAATGATATAGTCTCTAATAGAGTCATTGTCATTAATCGCAGGATCAAAAGAAGCCAATTTATGTTGGACATAAGGTTTCTGGACTATCCGGATAACATAATGAAAGACAAAATTTTATTTAGTTCAAGGTGAGGTGATTTAATCTCCCAACGAGAAATATCACATAATAAAGGAACTAGAATATTCGACGCGATTAGTTTTTAACCGACGATAGAACAACGCCACTTCCAAATTTAATCAAACTAATTCTCGCTTTTAAATTGCAAATTGATTTTTTGAGTTATGATTCTAAGATTTTAAAAATGAATTCAAACTTTTCTCACTGTTTTAGTCTTAAAAGTTTTCTTTGGAATAAGTTTCTAAGACTAATAATGTTAATTGAAAATTGTTCTAACTTAAGGTGATAATAAACTTATTTAATCCGCAATTCCCATTAATATTTTAAATTGTGATATGATTAACTCCTTGTGTCAACTTGTCTTGACCCCCAATCAGATGTTATAAATCACGAAATTATGATATATTAATATAAATGGCAATTCTTTTCAAGATTTTTAACTTGCCACCCGACATTTTATAAAGATATTAGTGTTTACACCCCACCTTTTTATTTCTTTATGTTTGCACCCTACTGTTAGTAAAATACGTTACTTGTTGTCAAAATTTTCAAAAAAGACCAACTTACCCCCGTTTTAATCCAAAACAATATCAAAGTTTTAAAAATATGAAAATTAAATAATAAATCATTAAAAATATTTTAAAATCTGAAAATTATAAAAAATATTTAAAAATTTTGGAAATTAGAGAAATATTTTCAAAATCTGGAAATCATGAAAATAAATATAAACTACAAAAAATCATTTAAAATCTAGAAATAATAGACAAATTTTAAATTACAGTAAAACATTTTAAATTATAAAATAAATATAAAAAATAGGGGAAAATATTAAAAAAACTTATGAAAAATTGGTAAAAACTTTTTTTTTGTTGAAAATAATAGGTTTAGCATTTAGAAAGTGTGAAATATATTGGAAAAAACTTTCATAAATCTAAAATTATTTAAAATTATAGTAAATAATTTAAATTACAAAATATCATTTAAAAATTATGAAAAAGACCAAAATACTAAACAAACATTGGAAATAACCAAAAAAACATTAAAGAAAAAAAATGAAAATACTGAAAAAACTAATAATATGTTAAAGAAAAATTAGTTTTTTTCGTTAGCGACACTTGTTTGCTGCAAGATTGCCAATGTGGATGTCAATAACTACACGTTAAATATTTTCTTCAATATACTAAATATAAAAAAAAAGTTTCAACAACAAATTGCAGTATTTAAATCTAATCTCCAAACCCCATTTTTGCATTATAAAAATGATATTTTAAACATGTGAAACCTAAACAACAAAATTCTAGTATTTAACTTTTAGCCCCCAAGTTTTTAAACATGTAAATATGACCATAAATTCTCAAATTTTAGTATATAAATTTAACCCAACAAATTTCAAGACTAGATTCTCAGCATAGAACTTGAGTTTTTATTTTGCAACAAATTTAAGCATTACATTTGTTCGGTCCCTCGAACGAAGATGTTCTTTGTGTATGCATTCAATTGTAAAGAATTGACAAATAAGAATTTTTTAACACTCATGTTGGTTGATGACGCTCAAGTAAGACTCATATTCTTGAAGTGATCTCCATCATTGATTGGACAAAGAATACTTTGGATTAGATATGGTAGGGAAACCTGAATCCAATTTCGTAATCCGTGAGAGAGGATCATTGTTATCCAAAGGATGGTGTTGTTATGTTGTTGAGAAGAGCTTTACTTATTCTCGAAATGGAAATAGGAGGATACGACTAAGTCTAGAGTACAAAGGTTTAGGTTAAGAGTGTTCATATTCCTCGGTAGTAGTGAAATAGCTGAAATGCAAGTATTCTCACTACAAGTGATTAGAACTTTTATGAAACGATATATGATTTTCCCTACTTTCTAAGGAAAAAGACATGATAATGATTTTTTTCTTCATAAGTAAATGCATGATTTATGCTTAGATCTATAAGAACTAAGCATGTAGACTCGGGAACAAAAAATCAGGACTACAACTCTTTGCAGAGGTTCTAGGTAACCATACAATTACTTAAAAGAGAGATGTTCCTAATTATAAGAAATTAGAATAAGGCAATGATGTTAGCAGTAGGAAATCTTTTGTATTATGGTGAAGACATAAAGTTAATGTAGGTAAATTATTTTAATGTACTTGGTTTTTAGAATAGTTGGTTTCGATTTTCTAAACTATTTTTTTAACATATATTCGATTATTTTTATATAATTGTGATATCTTTTATATGTTTTGGTACATTGAGAAAATAATTTGTGCATTATAAGGTTTATCTCACCAATACCTCTAAATACTGAAAGGAGTGATGTTGATGGATAAATCATTAAAGAGAAAGCCTCCTTAATCAAAAACAAATTTAACACTTATGCTTAAGTTATTTTATTCTAAAAGGAATTCAATTACTAGTTTAAAATGGACGATTAAGTTCATAAAAAAAGAGGCACTTCTAGTCTTGAATTATGTTTAGAAGGTAAAATAAGCAAGGGGCCCTTCACAACCTTAAGCTAAAGAGCCAAAGATGTGTTGAAAATGGTTCACTTCAATTTAATGTGTGAAAAATGCTAGTGCCCTAGGGTTTGTATGAAAACAACACCAATTTTAATTTCTATAATTTTTATAAACTTTGCACCAATTTCAAAATTATAAGCGTTGTATTAAACAGTTTGCCAATTTTAGTCTTGACCTAAGCATGTATCTAGTGAAATCAAGAATAAAATAAACAACAAATCACAACATTATAATGTACGAGGAAATCCCACACCGATAAAAACCTTGGACGATATACAAGGATAAATTAGCCTTACTAACAGAATCGGTGCCTTCAAGCCTTGACATGCTTATTTGTCCCTTGTTACCTTCTTCGCAGCCACTATTGGACGCCTTACAACAATCACACAATGCTGGCACTTTCCCACATCTCGGTATTCTATCGATCTTACTTGTTTCGTGACCAGTCCAACCACCGCACAATACAAACGCAATATCCCCATCTAGAATTTCCCTTCAAAGATAAAACCACTTTGATGCAGAACAAATGATATCTTAAATAGACATATGTATGTGTGATTCTTGAATCTCAAACATGGGTGTAAACTAGGGTTTTGGCTTAAAAAATTGGAGTGTTGAAGATCACATAAACATGGAGATATTTTTGGAAGAGTTTGGCAATTCAAAAGGCATGAAAAGTATAGAATAAAACAGTTTCTCTGCAATCCAATTTATTGAAAGTTTTCCAAAATGAAATACGGATGAAAAACTATGAAGAAAATTTTGAAATATTGAAAAACTCATCGGCTCGTTCGAACAAACTTGATCTCATTCGAATGAAGCATTAAGTCTCGTTTGAACCAACATCAAAGGAAATTTCCCAAAAAAAAACAAACGTATACCAAAAAATTATTCGTTCGAAGTTTCGTTGGAAGCAAACTAGTTCTACGGAGCTCATACAAATGATGATTCGACGTAAATATTTCATATTTACCCCCTAATTTCGGTTCTTTTATGACCCCGTGCATTATAATTGACCCGTATTTATCTCATATTTATTCTATAGCTCTTTTTGGTGAGTATCTCTTCTTTTATGTACTTATTTTGGGTTTACAGGTATTTCATGCAAGTAAATGCGGGAGAGAAATCAAAACAGTGAAATAAACCAATGAAAGGAAGTTAAAGGGCATTTTCATAATTTTGTAGCCATAGTACGGAGGCGGAGCCAATTGGAAAGTTGGAGAATATGGAATCACAAGAACACTGGAAGAAACAACACCTTAATCCGAGCTACGATGAAAAAGTTACATGAGTTCAAAATTGAGAAGAAAATCCAGGGGTAAAAGAGGAATTTCAGAAATATGTACATGCGAACGGGTTCAAAATAGATAGGATTTCATTACTTTCGATAGTAGTAGTACATAGGTCCCCATCATAATAATCTTTTATTTTTATTTTCGTGAGTCATTCATCAGGATTAGTCTTCTTATTAGTAGTCATCATGAGCGATCATCTTAGTCCCGAAGTTCGACACCCGTTTTATCGAATTATTACTTGAGCGATCAGTTTGCACTTGAGACGTATTTACAAGCATTAGAGACACTTTTAGAGTCACGTCAAGCTTTTGGCGTCATTGTCGGGGACTAAGTAGATATATTAAGTGGTCGAATTAATAGGATACTTTGATTCTAAATCACAAAAAAATGAAAAAAATAAAAGAAATTCCACAAAAAAGAAAAAAAAATCATAAAGTTACAAAACACACAAAGAATAAAAAAATCTAGAAAAATACCCTCTCCATCCTTATTCAAAACACTCATCCTAATCTCATCATTCCTCGAGTATAAGAGAATCTGATGATATAGCTTAACTCCGATAGCCCACACAACCCAAACGCTCCAAATTTTTGGGTTCCACCTCCGACACCGCCCAACTTCATTACAAGTCAGACATTTAGGGCGTCTAGTGAGGATATTGAGTCATTAAGAGAGAACGCGATGTCAAACAATGCTACCTATGGTACGGGCGAGTTACCGTATCACCCTATAAGAGAGCTCTTATATCCCGAGCCAACCGTCCCTGTGGGATGCATTATACTCCCGTATAATGCAGGGCAATTTCATTTCAAAAATGGGATGATCCAGATTCTCCTAATATTTCACGATATGGAGTCAGAAATTCCCTACCTCCACATTCGAGAGTTCTAGGAGGCGTGCAAGACTTTCACTGATCAAGCATGTACTCAAGATGTAGTGTGTCTCAAGATTTCCCCCTTCTCCCTGAAGGATAAGGCTAATACATGACTTTGGTCACTAGCACCGAACTTGATAACCACTTGGAGGGATTTGTAGGTTAAGTTTCTCCCTAAGTTCTTTCCATCGCATAGGACTAATGTTATTAGGGCTCAAATTCAATCATTTAGACAAAACAAGAATGAGCCCTTTGATCAGTGTTGGGAGCGTTTCAATGAGCTAATCAACATGTGCCCACACCATGATTTTGAGAAGTGGAGATTCATATCCTACTTCCATCATAGGCTAAGCTTAACTTCCAAATAACTCATTGTGACCATGTGAAAGGGAGAGTTCTTAGGGTTAGATGCGAACAATGCGAAGTCTCACTTTAAGTACATCACCGATACTACTTAAGCATAGGGTACGTCGGACCCAAGTACCCAACCTAAGCCTAGACAAACGTCCATGGCTCATTCTGCATCCATACTATATTAATTGGATAAGGAAGTTGAATTAAAACTCCAAATCAATCAACTAGCAAAGAGTCTATAGGACGTAGTCGAGGCTAGGGGAGAGACGTATCCGGCTCCACTTGAGCACTAAGAGAGTAGTTGTGTGATATTTATGAGGCGGGACATTCAACGAAGTAATTCTCGACGATACCTACCAATAAAATGATGCTCTAAGAGTAAGTGGAAGAGGTAGGAGTTTTTAAAGGTGACTTTAATGCCCCACACGATAATTCTTATTACCCTTCGTGGTGAAACCATCCGAGTTTTAGTTATGGGCAACCAAACGCTGTATTGAATCCAAATTTAGTTATTGACTAACACCCGCCATCGCTCTTTCTTTTCCAATAATCTCCACCCATACAAGCACCACCTCCTCCGCCTTATATCACCCCACAACGAAGAAGTCTCGAGGACACTTTAAATCAATTCATGCAAAACTCAGTCTGCGATAAACGCTCAAAATGCCGAAAATTATGCCGACTTTAAGGCGTCGTTGTCTAAGTTGCAATCCTCCCTAAGTGTCCAAGATAAGGGAAAGTTTTGTGTCCAAGGCCGAAGCCCCCCCAAGGTCAAAATTGTATTAGCTCTTATACCAATGAGAACAAAGAGTAATGTCAAGCGGTTACCACTCTATGTAGTGGGAGAGTTGTTGACTTGTCACCTCCCCCACATGACGTGCATAACGATCGGGAGGTTTTTCCCAACACGAAAGATGCCGGAGATTCCCCCTTAGAGGGGAGTGATAAAGAGGACAAAATTAGGCCCAAGGTGGTAGTGAAAACTGTAATGCAGTGGCTTACCATCAACAGTTGGTTCCTCCCACTAAAGGGGCCACCCTTGATGATATCTTAGAAGTACTCAAGCAAGTAAAGCTTAACCTACCTTTTCTAGAGGCAATAAGGAAAATTCTCGCTTATTCATAGTTCCTTAAGGACTTGCTAATGGTGAAACGTAGACTAAATGTAAAGAAGAAAGTATTTCTAGGGAATAATGTAAGTTCGGTACTTTTGAGCGACTTCCTGCCAAAGTATAAAGATCCGGGTGCACCCACCATTTCATGCACCATTAGAGAGAAAAATTAAGAGAGCTCTATTAGATTTAGGAGCGTGTGTTAATATTCTCCCTTACTCCATCTATAGATAGCTTGATTTGGAGGACTTTAACACAACAAAAATTGCCCTCTAACTCGCGGATTGTTCCTTGATGATTCCTCAGGGGATTATTGAGGACATGATCATTTAAGTCAACATTTTATTCTTCCTGATAGATTTTGTTATTTGGTACATGGATCACTCCTCTCCCTCGAGCCATCATGTTTTCGTGATTCTTGGCCTCCCATTCTTAGCCATGGCTAATCCTTTGATTAACACGCGAAATGGGAAAATGGAACTTACATTCGGGAATATGACATTCGAGACTAATATACTCAATATCACCAAGGAAATGGGGGATGAGGACGAGTACGTATCTTATTGAGGAGGTAGTACAAGAACATTTTAAAGGTAATCACACGAGGGACTCGTTAGAGGTGTGTCTTATTATGGTGAGCGAGGGAGATAGTGCGTGCACTAAGTTAGAGAAAGAGGTGATGGAGATAGGAGAGTTGTTAGATGGGAGTGCGGGTGAAGAGGATGTGAGAGATGTTAATTGGGTCTCTCAATTCGAGGAACTACCACTAAGGGAGTTGCTTGCAATTCCTTATGATCAGAAATTTCCAACCCTCAAATTGAAAAAGCTTCCTTCGAACGTTAAATATGCTTACGTGGGATTGGATGAGACATTTCCTATTGTTGTCTCCTCGAGCCTAAGTAAAGAGAAAGAGGGAAATCTTATGTACATTTTGAGGAAGCACCGAAGTGCTTTTGGTTTGAGCATTGTAGATTTGATGGTTGTAAGTCCCCTAATTTGTACCCATAAAATCCACCTCGAGGAGGACATGAGGCTTTAGAGGGAGATGGAGAGGCATTTGAACCCCACTATGAAAGATGTCGTGAGATCAAATATTATAAAATTATTGGATGCGGGCATCATATATCCTATCTCGGATAGCAAATGGGTTAGTCCTATTCAAGTCTTCCCGAAGAAGTTGGGGATGACAATGGTCAAGAATTCCAAGGGTGAACTTATCCCAAAATGTACCACCATCGGTGGAGCGTTTGCATTGACTATCGGAAGGTCAATGCCGGCACTATAAAATATCACTTCCCCTTATCATTTATTAATCAAATGCTAGAGAGAGTAGTGGGCCACCCAATTTATTGCTTTTTATATGGTTATTTCCGAATATAACCCAATCAAGGTGGACTTTGTGGATAAAAAAAGAAGACATTCACATGTCCTTTTGGCACGTTTGCCCACAAACGTATGCCATTTGGATTATTTAATGCACCGACGAACTTTCAATGGTGCATGCTTAGTCTTTTTAGTGATATGGCCAAGATAGGACTAGAGGTTTTATGGATGATTTCCGTATTTTCGGCCCCTCTTTTGACCATTGACTCGCTGATCTTGAGAAGGTGTTAGCCCGATGTGTGGAAAAGAACTTGGTACTTAATTGGGAGAAGTGACATTTCATGGTTACGAAGGCATATTTCTTGGCCACATAATTTCGTCCAAAGGCATTGAGGTAGATAGGGAGAAAATTGACGTCATCGTCGAACTTCCCCCACGTAAGTCACTAAACGATGTGAGCGCTTTCTTGGGTCACACGAGTTTCTACAGTAAGGTTATTAAGGATTTTAGTGCCATTGCTAGGGCCTTAAGAAACCTACTAGTAAACCATGAATCCTTTGAGTGGAACGAAGCATGTCAAGGAGCTTTTGAAAAATTGAAAAACATGCTAGTTTTCGCTCCCATCATGCAAGCGCCGGATTGGTCCCTTTCATTCAAGATTATGTGTGATGCGAGTGATTATGAGATTGGGGCGGTTTTTGGGAAAAGAAAGTATAAGAAGTCCCACGTCATCTACTACGCTAGCCGGACCTTAATCAGACCCCAACTTCACTACTCCACCATGGAGAAAAAGTTTCTAGCGGTAGTCTTCGCCCTAGATAAATTCTACTCCTACATCATCGGTTCACCCATTACTTGATCCATCGACCATGCGGTTCTAAAATACCTCCTTTCCAAAAAGGATGTGAAGCAGTGCCTCATTAAGTGGATCCTCTTCCTCCAAGAATTTGATCTTTACATTAAAGATAATAAAGGAGTAGAAAACATCATCGCCGATCATTTATCGAGGTTTTCGTCCGACGTACCTAGCGATTTTATACCCATAGATGATTTTTTTTGGATGAGCAACCAATTGACACTTCCTCTCTCCCCTGGTTTGCGAATATAGTGAATTATCTTATCATAGGGTTCGTTCCTCCCGATTGGACACCTTAAGAGAAGAGGAAGTTCCTTACTTAGTCATGCATGTTCTTCTATGACAATCCCTATCTGTTCAAATATTATGCGAACCAAATCATCCGAAGATGTGTGTCGGATGACGAGATTCCTAGTTTCATCCGCTTTTGTCAAATGGAAGCATGTGGTGGACATTTTTCCACGAATAAGACGACCGCTAAGATCCTTCAATGCGGTCTCTATTGTCACATAATTTTTTGGGATGTAAACACTCATTGTAAATCATGCGATAGATGCCAAAAGATGGTAGCCATCACTTAGCGATACATGATTACATTGACCCCTATTATCGTTATCGAGTCGACTATTGGGAAATGGACTTCATGGGACCCTTCCATCCCTCATTCGGTTTCTTCTATATCCTCACCGCGGTAGATTATGTGTTGAAATGGGTTATGGCCATAGCTACGAGGAAGGATGACAATAAGGTGGTGATAAAGTTAATCCAATAATATATACTTTCTCGCTTCGATGCTCCGAAGGCGATTATTAGTGACAACGACAAGAAATTTTGCAATAGGCCATTTGAGAAGTTGATGAGGAAGTATGACGTTGTCCACAAGGTTGGGATGACTTATCACCCACAAAAAAAGGCAAGCCGCGTTAGCTAATAGTGAAATAAAGCACATTCTCAAAAAGATCGTTGATCCTAATAGAAAGGATTTGTCTACACGATTAAATGATGCGCTATGGGCCTACCAGACTTCTTATAAGAACCCCCTCGGGATGTCCCCATTCCACTTTGTCTATGGTAAGCCTTGCCATCTCCTCGTTGATATTGAGCATAAAGCTTGTTGGGCAATGAAGAGGTTGAATTACAATTTAGACAAAGACGGTGAAGTTTAGAAAATTTAATCGCATGAGTTAGAAGAAATTCTCAATGATTCGTATGAGAGCACCCGCATATCCAAATAAAGTATGAAACTCGCGCATGAGCACACTATCCATCGAAAGGAGTTTTATCCCGGTCAAAAGGTTCTTCTCTACAACTCATGATTACACATGTTTCCCGATAAATTGCGTTCAAGGTGGACCGGTCCATTGGTGATAAAAGAGGTATTTTCCCACGGTACTATTGAATTAGAAAATTCGAAGGGTGGGGATACATTTAAAGTCACAATGCCTAAATCCATATCTTGAGGCATGTGTTGAGGAAGCCAACACAATTTGGTTGTCGGTCCCCGTCAATGGATATGTTTGAATTTGAAAGAGAGGTCGTCTCACCCCGGACACGTATGGGGTGATTAGGTGTTGTATACTAGTGAGTAGAGTCCATTTTAGGATAGTTTAGGGGTCTATAGTTGTCATAATTTAGGAAAGTTAGGAACACCACGTTGATTTTTCACGCAGGGGAGAGCAAACGTCGGTATGGGAGCGAGGTTGAGGTGTCCTTGGGTCCCAAGTTATGTAGGGATATTTGAGATACCTTGGAGAGTAGAGATATGGAATGGAAACACTTAGAAGATAAAAAAACATAATGAAAATGCATTGAGGCACCGGAATCTGGCTGAACCGCAAGCCAAACCAGTTCCCAGGCGAGCTAGTTCTCTTGCACATCTGAACTGGTTCGGACGACCTGATGGTGGATTCTTCCCCTTTTTTGTTTTCCCACCAAATTCACCCCCCTTATTTTCCCTTCCCTCTATACGAATTCCTCCCTTTAAAACCCCCACCCAATTTTCACCCTTTGCCCTTCCCTCCACACTTTCCCACCTCCAACTTTTCCATTTCCCACCCATTAATACCTATAAATACCCCCTCCCAACCTTTCCTCCACACCAAAATTCCTACTATATTCCTCTCTCATTTGCTATCAAATTCACAACTCTTATTCTTCATGGCTCCCCGTCACGCCCCTTGGTTCCTAAAATACGACTCCACCACAATCCTAGAGGAGGGGCTGACCATGTATTACAGTCCAACCAAGAATGAGATTGGTATGACGATTTCTTTAAGACAACACGTACAATCCATATTGAGCGTCTTGTTAAATAGGAGGAGCTCCCTTCCTAGGTCATCGTCCTATTCAACTACTAAGGGTGGTGCAATTTCTTCAACCCTACGATCGATAGGGTCTATGAAGATGTATTCACCATTTTCTACGCGACATTGCTCGAAAATCATCAACCCTCCATGAGGCCTTCATGGACAACATCGACATTCCCTTCTCCCTTGAAATTATCTAAAGGAAAATGTGTGAAAATGGTATGATGCTTCCCCATGCCTTTTCCTACCCGAATAATGGAGCCCCCCACACCAAATTCGAATGCATTGCTCGAATTGCCCCGAATGAGGAAATGATTCAAAACACTTTCCCGGTGGGGAAATCTCCCGGAACCAATCCACTACACTCATCTAATAATGTGCGGTACCATTCTACAAACCACCAACGACTTGGTGGTACGTCGTCGACACGATAACTTTCTATATGATTTTCTCCATAAGGCGAGCGAAATCAACCTTGCCCAGCTCTTTTACACCAAAATAATATATGTTGCCTACGACACTACTAACAAAGTTTCTCTTCCTTATACACGCCTCATTTCCGAAATCATGCAAGATGCATAGGTTCATGCCCCTGACTTGAACATAAAGTTTCCTAAATTGATTGGGCTCTCTTCCACCCATCGGAGTGTCCGTCACATGCGAGTAGCTCACCCTCCACCTCCGGTGGTGGAAGAAGAATTTATGGAAGAGGAAGCCCCTTTGCACGAAGAGAGGGGGGGGGGGGGTTTGAAGCTGAAGAGAAAGTGGAAGATGAAGAGGGAAACTCGGACAACGAGCCTAATTTCGACGAAAGTAATTTTCAAATGACAGTCATTAATCATCGAATTGATGATTTTGAGCCGCGCATTGACGGGTTCACTGTCGAGTTCTGCACCGAGAGAGTTGGATAGGCGGGAAATGAGTATGATTTTGGTGACTAAAAGCGAACATGTACCGGTTGCAATTGGCGACCGACACACAATTTCCATCCTACTTCTAAGACCCCTACACTCGTGATCCTGACGCTCTCGGGCCGTCTCATTAAATCTTTATGGGTTAACTGTAGTTCATATTTATGTATTTCTTGGGTTTTAATGCAATCTTTTTTGTAAGAACTATGTAATTGTTCTATCCTTTCTTTTTGTACTTATGTGGTGTTTCTAATGAAAATTTTCATTTTAAATATTTGCTCATTTTATTTTCGCACTTATTATTTTTTCTTATTTAGATTTTAGTCCTTTTGATTTTGGACAATGCAAAAGTTTAAGTTGGGGGTGGGGGGGACAAGTGCGTCTTTTAAAAAACTTAAAAATTGAAAAATGTCAAAAAGTTCAAAGAAAATTATAAAATTAAAAAAAAAAATCCAAAAAAAAATGATTTTTTTTAAAAAGTCAAAAATATTTTTCTTCGAAATAAATAAAATTTGGAAGTTAAAATTTTCAAAAATATCACTAAATTTTTTTGTTTGATGTCTCAATTTATAAATAAATTAAATGGACAAAGCCGAAATTGACCAAAAATGGAAATTGAGCAAAATTAACGACTTATAGTTAAATTAGTGAGTAATTAAATCAATCCGAGTTGATGGTTAACTCAAAAGTTCAATTTATAGTTAAATAAGTCGTTGAAGATCTTTAAATTTCTTATTTTGAACGGTTATGGGAAATGATTGAGATGTAGTTTTAAAAACGCGCTAAAAATATCTCCAAATTAAATATAATCTTGAAACTCATATGGTAAAATAATCAGTAATTCAGATAAATGGTGCTAGGCCATCGTTTGTACCCAAAAGTACTAGACATAAAAAGTTGTGATAAAAATTATCCCTTTGCAAACCCAATTGAGCCTTATAAATTTTTAATTTCATTTGATAACCCGAATACCCATTTAATCCGGAGTTATGGAAATAAAAATTCACCAATCAAGTCCAAATGCTGCAATAAAAAAGTGCAAGAAAAAAATAGCAAAATACTCAACAAAAAGAAAATAGAAAAATATTAGAAAAAGAAGAAAAAAATGAGCAAATGGACATCGTAAGAAAATTTTCCACTACCGGAAAATTTCCAACCATTCCCATTATTACTCAATACACTTTATAACCCGGGAATGTTCCAACTGAGTTTGAATAATGAAATTAATTATTGCATGAAAAGATAAGACAGAAAAATATAATAAGAGAGATAAATTGGTGTGAATACAAGTCGATGTTTCTCGTTTCTCAATAATCGTATTCCGATGATGAGATCTATTCACCTCAAATATTCACTATTTCTAATTGTATGCATGAATTTATGTCAATTGCATTTACTCTTTATATCAGAATACCGAGAGAAATAGCCACATTTCGAGTTATTCTTTTGTGAGTGCATCCGTGAGAAATTGAATCAAAATGAATTTTTGAAAAGTAACGTAGTGATCATTCGTTGAAAGTTAGCGGTTTGATTTTCGTCTTCTCACACACACTATGAATTGAGATTTATTAAATAAAAATTGAAGTGATTGTTTTTTTGGAATTTAAATTTTACAAGTTTTAGTTATTTTATTTTTTTGGAGTCAAAAAATGAATTTTGTGGGTACATTCACTACAAACCCTCACGAAACACCACTCTTCCTACTATGGTAGCCTAGGGGTTTAATGGTTTGTTGCATATGCTAAATGCAATCTCTTGGCTGCCAAAGAGGTATTCTATCTTGATAAAGTTTTTGCAAGTTTCTTTAGCTCATACTATCATTCTTTTACTTTGCTCGAGACGCGCAACATTCTAAGTTAGGGGATTCGATTTGGCATAAATATTTCATATTTACCCACTTAATTTCAGTTCTTTTATGACCCCATCATTGTAATTGACCCAGATTTATTTCATATTTATGCTACTAACTCTTTTTGGTGAACATTTAATGTTTTGGGTTTTCTAATGTATTTTACAGGCATTTCATACAAACAAATGTGGGAGAGAAACCGAAACAGTGAAAGAAATAGAGGAAAGTAAGTCGAAGGGCATTTTTGTAATTTTATAGCCCTAGTCTGGAGGCGGATCCAACTAGAAAGTTGAAGAATATGAAATCACAAGAACACTGGACGAAACGATGCCTTAATCTGAGCTACGATGAAGACGTTACATGAGTTCACAGTTGCGAAGAAAATCTAGAGGCAAAGGAAGAATTTAAGAAATATGTACCTGTGAACTGGTTCAGAGGTACAACTGAACCTGTTCGGTCCTCGTGATCGCCAATTTTAATTATTATGATTTTCCCCTAGAGTCGTATGAGTTTAGGACTCTTATAAAAACGACCTCATTGAGTTGTAAAACAACATTAGTGACATCTTAGATAGTTTTAACCTAGTTTTGAGAGGAGAAAAAGTGACTATACCATAAGAGATTAATTTTTGCAAAAAATTTATTCTTTGTGGATCCTTTTCATGTAATAATCAATATAACTTGTCTTTCACTCCTTTAATATATGCTTTTAATTATTTTTCTGATTTTCTTGCATCATTTATTCATTCTTGCATGCTTAGCTACATATTAATAATGACTACTTTCACATACAACATCAAAATCATGTCTTTCATTAGTAACATCATGTCCGTCTAGATTTTCACCCAACCCTGAGTGTTTCGTATGGATATACAAATATGTTATTAACTTAAATATTAATTGAAAATGTGTCATTTTATTAATGCTACCGTCGTAGACCTTTTAACTCTGTTTGCCTTAGGTAACCAGAGTGTTTAAGAATGAGATGTGGGTGTTAACAATATCATTATGTACTTTATTTTTATTCTTGATGACGTATTATGCGGATGAATTTCTTCATATATGTAATGCTTGAAATAAATAAAGTCTTCGTTTCAATTAAGTGTTTAATTCTTGACTAATTTTGTTTTCGGTGAAATTACTAGGGGTTAGGGGATTGTTTTCGGACCTTATATTTCTTTCACATTAGTTAATCAATCAATTGTTAGTATTGGATGCATAGTTAATTTAGATAGGATTTCATTGCTTTCGTTAGTATGAGTACATAGCCCCCCCATCATAATCATCTTTTCTTTTTCTTTTTCATGAGTCATTCGTTAAAGTTAGTTTCCTTACTCAGTAATCATCACGAGCGATTGTCTTAGTCCTTGAGTTCAACGCCCGATTTATCGAATTATTACTTAAGTGACATGCTTGCACTTGAGAAGTATTTACATGCGTGTGACACCCCGCCAAATAAAATACCGGGTGATCAGTCCTATACCAAATTAAAACTGGAATCCCAGTTGGATCATCCTTAGCATCACTGTAGAAAACTTTTTAAAACTTACTAACCACCTAGTATTCCAAAAGCTGGTGCCAAATTTTAACTTTTTGATTAAAAAAAATAGTACATGCGGAATTAAATATAAACCATTCACACAACTGAATGAAAATAAACTGAATAATTAATTTAAATAATTTGTCGAATAAACCATTGGCCATCAAAGTGAAATAATCCAAAACAAATATCTAACACATGATAAAACAAATCTGAAAACTGAACTGAAAGTCTGGGTGACATGCCCTAAATAAAACTGAAACTAATACAAGATTTCTACTCTAGGAATGAATGAATGATGCGCCTAATCCAAATTCCTGCTAGCATCCACATATGCCGCAGCTCCGTGTCCCTGGAATAGAATATCAATCCTGGCATCCCTGTGGCTATACACCTAAAAGGTTTTGAAAATAGTTTTATAGCAAGGGTTAGAACCCAAAACATTTTGAAAATATTTAGCAAGTGAATTAACTGCAGTAATTTAAAATGCATGACTGCGCTTCATATTTAAGTTAGTGCCGCACTCCCTTGTGGACATCCTCACCCCTCCACTATTGTGCACACCTACGGGTTACCTTAACCCCACCTAGTTGTAATACCCCGCCCAACTAGTCCTGGTATAACCTTCCCTTGCCATACTACTCTAACCCGAGTATAATAATTCTTGAATTATAAGTTATCTCACAATTAACTTAATTAATTCCTCTTAAATAGTAGCATATAACCGTGTCACAAGTTATATAAAGTAAATACATCACACACTGTGTTATTACCCGTATATAATATTTACTACCATTATATATGTACATTTACCACAACATCCACACATATAACATAAGTATATCCATCCCTTCGAGTATACCCTCGCCGGATGATTCCCTCTAAAATGCTATCTCACTAGGTGTGCTCACAAAACCTAGTTCCCCAAGTTGGAATCGCTCACCAACTTGGCCCAAAATATAAACGTAGTGGAGGCGGTCATATTCCTTCCCTGAAAGTGAGATAAATCCCTCACCCATATATACCGGACGCTATGACCTGGGGATATAATCGCCCTACTCCTCAAGCTAGGGGATTCACCCACATCGCGCAACCTCCCTTGATAGCACTAGAGTATACAAATTAAATAAATATCTAGTCACTGATATTTAATATCACACACAATATATACACGTGTATATATATATATATATATATATATACTATCACAACACCGTATATATATAATATAAACCCCGGCTTTACCGTGCACTCAAAATCCTACACACTAGCCTGTAATTTCCTGAGTATGTGGCCCGACTCAACTTAATTAATTTTCTCACTTAATAATTTATCATCTTCACGAGTCTATGGTCGGACTCTAATATTATAAATTCATGCCTCAATTAATATAATACTATCCCCAAGTCTATGGTCCGACTCTAATTAAATAAATTAACACACCCATTAATTTAATACCTCCCCGAGTCTATCGTCTGATTTTAATTAAATTAATTAACACACTTATTAATTTAATGCCGCCCCGAGTCTATCGTCTGACTCTAATTAAATTAATTAACACACTTATTAATTTAATACCTACCCGAGTCTACAATCCGACTCTTATTAAATTAAATAACAACTCATTAATTTAATACCTACCCGAGTCTACAATCTGGCTCTTATTAAATTAATTAACACACCCGTTAATTTTATACCTCCCCGAGTCTACAACCCGACTCTTATTAAATTAATTAACACACTCATTAATTTAATACCTACCTGAGTCAACAATCCGTCTCTTATTTAATTAATTTACACATTAATTAATCAACAAAAATCTGAGTCTGTGGTTCGACTCTAATATAATTAATTTAACATTAATTAATTAATACCAAACTGAGTCTGTGGTCCGACTCCCAGTTAATTAATTTACACATTAATTAATTTATACCAAATCCCGGGTCTACAACCCGACCCTAAACTAATTAATTACAACATCAATTAGTTTAATACTTTTTTGAGTCTACCCTCCGACTCTACCTTCATTAATTATCACATCCATTATTTAATAACTTGGTGTCACCCAACCATGACCCCCAGACTCACTTACTTGGCCCGTAACTTAATATTTCCAGAGTCTATGTTCCGACTCCAAATTAATTACTGTCTCTCAATAATTAATTTAATACTTTGTTGTCACTAAACCAACATACACGAACTCGCTCACTTGGTTCATTTTACATATCATAATTTCATTCCCACATATTCGCCCACAATGTGTCGCACATTCATCTCCATAATTTCCTAATTATATTTACCTATAATTACTAACATACCCGGACTCGCCCACTTGGTCCATAATTAAATATTTCACCTCAATCCCTTTAGAAATGTAGCGTCACCCAACTACAATACCCGAATTTTATTCCTCGGTTCGATATTAACACAAATATTTATTTTCTCAAAATACATCCATTTGTGACATACAATTATCACCCTCCTAAATCCAACTTTAAATCTCTCAAAAGTGACTAGAAGGTATTCCTTGTATTTATTTGACTCTAAATAAATAAACCTCAAATGAAAAGAAATAATTTGCTCCATAAGAGAAAAGGAGCGAACTGCCAGAAATCCCTGACCGTCGATCGATCGACCAATTCGCCTCGATCGATCGATCGATCAGGTCATCTTTTCCTTTGCCTATGTTTTCCACCATTAACGAAAATCCAAGGTTTTTAAACCTTAAATCAAACCTCTAATCACATCACCCCACCACATCAACATGGTTAATTTACTCCCTACGCATCATAGGCCCTTAAGATGATAAATTCTTCCACTTATCTCACAATTTTCGAAATGGATTTTCTCCATTAAAATTCAATTAATTGTTCTACAAACCAAATTCCAAATCCAAATACCACCAGTTTATATTCCGGATTCTCATTTAAAACAGATATCAATACTCAGAGATATACAACACAATAATTTTTACTTTGAATCTCATTCAATAGTTCCATGAACAAAACCCCATTTTTGTACACATTTATCCCCAAAACGAATTTTGGTTTACACATCACTATGATATGAATTGATTATCATCAATTTAGAAATCACAACAGTTAACCACTTGCCTGGAATTGTTCGTAGAGTCTGATCCGTTGGTGTAGTTGATAATACGCAAATATCGCGTATTTCATCCTCCGAACCTACGCATTTTAGCCCCCTCGGGTGCCTTAATCTCTATATTTAAGCCCGTTAACCAGACAACCTCGGTTTATATTGTTAACATGCTATATGAGGTATAATTGGGATTTTGTAGGTATTTAGGTACTAAGTATGAAGTTCGGACGCGTTCCGCTTGATTCCCGTACACAATCGCACGTTCAAGGGCATTTTAGTCATTTTACAGATTGGGCACCTGGCCCAACATCTTCATAGAAGTTGTATCCCTCCTCGTAAGCTTCGCGTGGCCGCAAACGGTGCGCGATTCCAATTCATAACGAAGAAGTTACGGCGTTTTTAGCGGAGAAGAAATGCAAGCCAAAACAGGGGAAAATGCAGTCTGCCCCTGCTTGATCGATCGATCGACCAAAATGGTAGATCGATCGACCCTTCTTATTTTTGCCACGAATTACACTGTCGATCGATCGACCAAAATGGTAGATCGATCGACCCCCTATTTTTTTGGCAGATATTTTGCATTTTCTTTTCTTTCTTCTTTTCTTTTATTCCCACTTACTATATAAAGGTTTTTTGTTGTAATAATCAAGGATTGAGTAGATAAAACGTTTTTTAGTTAGAATAGCTTAGGTTTTGAGGGTTTTGAAGAGTTCTTCTTCAATTGTTCTTGGATTGACACACTTTTGGATTGAATGTTGCACTATTCATCATCCCCTCCATTTATATAGTTTGTATTTCCTTCTTTCTTGCCTTGATAGTTAGATTTACATGCTTTGTTAATTAGATTCACATGCTTTCTTTAATCGCTTTCTAGGTAGATTTATCGCGTTTATTTACCGCGTTTATTTATCGCGTTTTTAACATGCTTTCTAGCTAATTTAAATTAGGTTGTGCTTGAATTGAACTCACTCGAGTTGACGCGTTGCTTTGCTTTGGTGATGGAGTTTACGGGTCTATTTCGAGTGCGTTGTCCTAGTTATTACGCCTAGGAGATTTGACGGGGCATATCATGTATGTCCCGTGCTTACGACCTTTCGCGCGTAATTTCCGGGATATTTGTTGACGCCAAAATCTTATTAGGCTTTTATGATGATTTAGGGCGTAACAACCCTTGATTTAATTAACTGTCGAAACGAGACGCACTTGTAATAACTCGTCGACCCATGTAACCATTTTATACAAATTAACTCGGGTGAGGGATATTCGATGCAACCTATAGTCTTACTCGCTTTCATAATCTAGTTTCAATACCATTGCCTAGAATAATCTTTTCCTTTATGCATCTTTTCTTTTAGTTTGTAATCATCTTTTACACTTTTATTTCGGAGTATTAAATCCTATAAATTCTAACAACTCGTCTCTGTGGATTCTCGATACCCGACTTACCGCTCTACTTGCCCCGCAAGTGTAGTTGTAACTTAGGTTTTTGTATTGAGTTGGCGAAACGAAAACAACGATTAGCGTCTTTACACGCGCTACTTTTTGCACTTGATCAAAATGGCGCCGTTGCCGGGGATATCCTATCCATTTCTTATTTTAGTCCATGTTTTTGCTCACATGTTAGTTACTTAGTACGCTTTTCTTAGAAAAATTCAAAAATTTCAAAAAGATTTTCTTTCTTTTTTCTCCTTTTTTGGGCATTTTGCCTTTGTTTTCGATGATAAATTTCAATAATTGCTCGATCCAATAGACAGCCCAATGATGCATGTTCTCGATTTTAGAAGTTATTAGACTTTAGTCTCCATTATTGATATTATGAATAACTTCATGAATTAAACTTTAATCCCATGAGCACATGCACTTTTATGGTTATATTGATTTGGTTTAAGATTTTTATAACTCGGTAATCTTTTGTTGCATTGTATATACTTACATCAAGTAAGCTTTGTACCTTTCGTCATTTGTGAGTGTATACACTATTCTTTTCTCATTGAAAACGTTGATTTCGTTAGTAATCTCTCTATTCTTTCATTTGATCGTTCATTAATTGAGTTCATACTTGAAATGTGTTACTTGAGCATGATTTTCATATATTGTTTTGATTCGAGAATTGCGTAAACTTTGTGAAATGATCATAGGCCCTCTTTGTTATATCACCCATATTAGCCTTGACCTCACCCTTATATGCTTACCCTCGTTAACCCCGTTGAGCCTAAATATAGCCTTTCGTTTCATAACCAAAATCCCATATCCAACTCCAAATTGGAGTTTTAGCCCATACATACACTTTCCATACCTTTGTTTGGAATGTTACTTGGGATTGAATGATGTTGTTATGATGCCGGTTGCAATTTAGGCATATGAGAGTTTGATAAGTAAAGAAAAGAAAGTAGTGAAAAAAGTGAAGAAAAAGAGAAAGCAAAAAGCAAAAGAAAACAAAAGAGAAAACATGAAAAAGAAGAAAAGAAAAAGAAAGAGAAAGTTTGCATATGTTGTATATAGTTCAATAAGCTTTGATTAATCTCCCCGATGATATATCTAATGCCTTTTTGGAACTTGTTTTCCAATTTTGATATTGCCCGCATTATCCCATTATCCCGAGTTTTCATTCCGAACACTTTGAATTCGTACATATATTCCTTCGTTTCGTACCTTAGCCATACCTACAATATAACCCTATTAAAGTCCTATGTGATCTTAGGTTGATGTAATTCAAAAGTCATAACAGTTGCGATAATCTGTGAAAATGCATTTCGCCTCTTTTAGTATGCGGTATCCTTTCATTGAGATTACAGTTTTTCATTTTATATATAGCGTTCTTCATTTGTGACATGTGTGCGGCCTAGTTTCCATTTACATTTACTCTTTATGCCCGCATGTCCCGTGTATTACCTCCCATTCCGAGTGATTTCATTTGTTGAGCGTAATGCCCGTGAGGATTGAATATATGCTTGCTTTAATGTTTATCCGGTTTACATAAGTTTTTTGCCAAATCACACTTTGCATGTGCTCGCTCCCCTCCCACATTTTAAGGTTTCAATTCTATGAGGTGCATTCTATAATGTTAATGATTTGGACTTTTGTGTGAATTCATTCACTTTGCTAATAATGCGTATGAAATCCTTTTCGCTTTTGTTGGGCTTGTCGCATGTTGGATTGGGCATATTTTGAGGAAACCATGTGATGTTTGTGGGTACCATCTCTGAAAACCCTCACGAGACGACACTCATCCACTAGGGTGACCTAGGGGTTTAACGGCTTATTGCATACGCTAAATGCAATCGAATCGCCCGCGAAAGTGGCCTTTTGCTTTTATACCATACTTTTGTACTATCTCCTGCTTTTGGTTTACTTGTTCTTCTTGTTTCATCCTATTTCATTGCTAGGGACTAGCAACGTGTAAGTTAGGGGGTGTGATAATACGCAAATATCGCGTATTTCATCCTCCGAACCTACGCATTTTAGCCCCCTCGGGTGCCTTAATCTCTATATTTAAACCCGTTAACCAGACAACCTCGGTTTATATTGTTAACATGCTATATGAGGTATAATTGGGCTTTTGTAGGTATTTAGGTACTAAGTATGAAGTTCGGACGCGTTCCGCTTGATTCCCGTACACAATCGCACGTTCAAGGGCATTTTAGTCATTTTACAGATTGGGCACCTGGCCCAACATCTTCATAGAAGTTGTAGCCCTCCTCGCAAGGTTCGCGTGGCCGCAAACGGTGCGCGATTCCGATTCATAACGAAGAAGTTACGGCGTTTTTAGCGGAGAAGAAATGCAAGCCAAAACAGGGGAAAATGCAGTCTGCCCCTGCTTGATCGATCGATCGACCAAAATGGTAGATCGATCGACCCTTCTTATTTTTGCCACGAATTACACTGTCGATCGATCGACCAAAATGGTAGATCGATCGACCCCCTGTTTTTTTGGCAGATATTTTGCATTTTCTTTTCTTTCTTCTTTTCTTTTATTCCCACTTACTATATAAAGGTTTTTTGTTGTAATAATCAAGGATTGAGTAGATAAAACGTTTTTTAGGTTAGAATAGCTTAGGTTTTGAGGGTTTTGAAGAGTTATTCTTCAATTGTTCTTGGATTGACACACTTTTGGATTGAATGTTGCACTATTCATCATCCCCTCCATTTATATAGTTTGTATTTCCTTCTTTCTTGCCTTGATAGTTAGATTTACATGCTTTGTTAATTAGATTCACATGCTTTCTTTAATCGCTTTCTAGGTAGATTTATCGCGTTTATTTACCGCGTTTATTTATCGCGTTTTTAACATGCTTTCTAGCTAATTTAAATTAGGTTGTGCTTGAATTGAACTCACTCGAGTTGACGCGTTGCTTTGCTTTGGTGATGGAGTTTACGGGTCTATTTCGAGTGTGTTGTCCTAGTTATTACGCCTAGGAGATTTGACGGGGCATATCATGTATGTCCCGTGCTTACGACCTTTCGCGCGTAATTTCCGGGATATTTGTTGACGCCAAAATCTTATTAGGCTTTTATGATGATTTAGGGCGTAACAACCCTTGATTTAATTAACTGTCGAAACGAGACGCACTTGTAATAACTCGTCGACCCATGTAACCATTTTATACAAATTAACTCGGGTGAGGGATATTCGATGCAACCTATAGTCTTACTCGCTTTCATAATCTAGTTTCAATACCATTGCCTAGAATAATCTTTTCCTTTATGCATCTTTTCTTTTAGTTTGTAATCATCTTTTACACTTTTATTTCGGAGTATTAAATCCTATAAATTCTAACAACTCGTCTCTGTGGATTCTCGATACCCGACTTACCGCTCTACTTGCCCCGCAAGTGTAGTTGTAACTTAGGTTTTTGTATTGAGTTGGCGAAACGAAAACAACGATTAGCGTCTTTACACGCGCTACTTTTCGCACTTGATCAAAATGATGCCCATTTCCGGAAGGTTTCGGTATTTTCTTCTACTTCAAGGGCATTTTGGTAATTTCATACTGCATAATTTGGAGGGTTTCAAAACAGAATCATTTAGAGAATTGAATTAGCTTCGCGTCGGTTCCGACCACGCCTCATTTCGATTCCGTATGAGGGAGTTATGGCCGTTTCCGTGCAACGCCTCATATTTGGTTCAAAGTGGAAAAGTGGGCTGCCTCCAGCCCAAGGCAAATTCCAAAAGTGCGGTCGACCGGTGCCAAAACAGAGGTCGACCGGTCCCATCAGATATGGACGAAAATTGACTTATTTTGGGTTTTTTGGCTTGGTTTTGTTTGGGGTTTATTTTGGGGTATAAATAGAGTGTTAGGGGCATTTCTTTGGACATATATTTTCATTTTAATTAGGGTTAGAAGACTTTGGGGATTTTATTTGTGGAGATCCCCTCTCTTCCATTTCTCTTTGGGTAATACCCATTAATGTAAGCTTTACTATTCATCTTCTTCCTTAAGCTTTGTTTTCCTTTATTTTTCATGCTTTGTTATTTATTTCAAGCCTAGATAAATTAGTTTAGTTTATTTATTTCTTGTTTTGTTTATTTATTAGTTATGTAATTAGATTAATCATGTGTAGTGAGTAGTTACATAGAGTTTGGGTCGTGTGTCCGCCATTGATGGGCGTTGAGCTCCGAAAATTAGGTTTTGTGTAAAATTGCATTTAATTGAAACCTCGCGTATTAAAGTCGGATTATTATGCGTTTAACTTTCTTTGCCATGCAACGTTAGTGTTTATAGCGGTAATCCGAATTTAAGATGCGTGTGACCATTTTCTGTTAAATGTTTAATCTCGCAACTTTGGGTTAAATTCCTTATTGTGTGATGTTTATACTTAATTGAAAATGCTTGATTAAATGTTTTCGAACCGAAATTCTAATTATTAGTTGTTTAGCCCATGGTGGGGACACGATCCCGACTCTCGTTTTATTAATTCTAGTTTAGACTTAACTTCTTAATTTTTCCCTTTTCTTTATTTCCAGCCTATCACCTTTTACACTTTTATTTAGGAGTATTAAATCCTATAAATTCTAACATCTCGTCTCTGTGGATTTTCGATACCCGACTTACCGCTGTGCTTGCCTCGCAAGTGTAGTAGTAACTTAGGTTTTTGTATTGAGTTGGCGAAACGAAAACAACGACTGTGCACTTTACACGCGCACACTTTTCGCCCTTGATCAAAATGGCGCCGTTGCCGGGGACTTGTTGTGTTAGAACTTATTTGATTTAGTATTTCATAGTATTTTCTTTCTATTTGTATTATTTGCTAACCTTTTTGCAGGACTTCCACATTTGAGCACTTAGAAACGCTCGAATTCTTTCCGCGCGCACCTACTTTTTGGAATTCGCCACTTGAGCCATTTTTGTGGTAAGCATGTCTTATTCCAATTCTTTCGGTAATCCTTATTATAATTCTCAAAATTCTCGCAAACCTATGACTTTCGGTGAATACTTAGAGTCCCAAAAATTTGCAAATTCACATATGACTTTGGGCGAGTATAACGAAAGTCAAAACTTAGGTTATTGGAATTTTGATGATGATGATAATGATTTTGGGCCTTTACCTCCTTATAATAGGAATTTTGAAACGAATTCGAATAGTTTTCAAAATTCCTATAATAATGAGTTTTCGTTTAAGTCCGATGGTAATTTTCAAAGTTCCCATTCTAATGCATCCGCACCTCGACCTATGACATTCGGCGAGGGCTTGCGTATGTATGAGAATGAGAAAATTGAAAATCGTTATCGGGAAGAAAATCGTTCGTGGGAACATGAGTTGGATTTATTATTTGAGTCCGACGACGATTTTGCTTCCGAGACTTTTGAAGTCGAGGAATGTTTTGAACCAAATGAGGTACTTGTACCTACTTTGGAACAAGCCATTCTAGACTTTGCCCATCTCGTAATAGATATTGAAAGTGAGGATGAAAATGACGTAATATCTATTTGCAATGAAATGATTTCTTCTTTGGCCCCCAAAGAAGAACATTTCATTGAAAATGATATTATTTCCTTTGAAATTCCAACTTCATGCGATGATGATTCATCTCATGAGTTTGAATTTCTTTCATCCCCATTTTCATTCTCTATTACCCCACCGGAACAAGTACCCGATGATTCGGTTTCAAACTTTAATGTTTTAAACCCTATCGCCGATGAGGAGTACTTTCTCGAGTCGCCCTCCACGATCGCATCTTTGCCTTTGTGTGCGCCGCCTCCCATTCCAACTTCAAAATCCTTGGGAGGATATTCTGCTTTTCTCGGTCCCCACTTGTTTTTGTCACCCGTGCAATCCAAACCCCCCATCGTCCCTCCAAAACTTTTAATTGGCGATGGTTCTTTTCTTCCGCCTTACACATGCCTTCCGTTGTTAAAACGGAATTCATATTTTTCGGAAGGCATGCTTGTATGTGAGGGTACACCGATTATCCTCCAAAGTCAAATTATTTTCACGGTGGACCCTCAGCTATTTGGACTTCTAGTGTACAGTTAGTGTGAAGTCTAAATAGTAGATTGTATATAGTTAGCTTTCTTTCTTTATATTTTTTTTCTTTCCTTGTTAATTTAGTCTAGTGTAATTAGTTAACTTTTTGTTATTTGTTTTTGCTATGCTCGGTACTAACTTGTTTTGTAGATTCTTTGGACTTGTTCTCATGGGGATCGCTCCACTTTTGGGTAATATCGCTCTTTTCCTCTCTTTGACTTGGTTCTTAATTAACATTGAGGACAATGTCAAGTTTTAAGTTAGGGGGTGTGGGATATTCTATCCATTTCTTTATTTAGTCCATGTTTTTGCTCACATGTTAGTTACTTAGTATGCTTTTCTTAGAAAAATTCAAAAATTTCAAAAAGATTTTCTTTATTTTTTCTCCTTTTTTGGGCATTTTGCCTTTGTTTCCGATGATAAATTTCAATAATTGCCCGATCCAATAGACAGCCTAATGATGCATGTTCTCGATTTTAGAAGTTATTAGACTTTAGTCTCGATTATTGATATTATGAATAACTTCATGAATTAAACTTTAATCCCATGAGCACATGCACTTTTATGGTTATATTGATTTGGTTCAAAATTTTTATAACTCGGTAATCTTTTGTTGCATTGTATATACTTACACCGAGTAAGATTTGTACCTTTCATTGTTTGTGAGTGTTATACACTATTCTTTCCTCTCTGAAAACGTTGAATTCGTCGGTAATCTCACTATTCTTTCATTTGACCGTTCATTAATTGAGTTCATACTTGAAATGTGTTACTTGAGCATGATTTTCATATATTATTTTGATTCGAGAATTGCGTAAACTTTAGGAAATGATCATAGGCCATCTTTGTTATATCACCCATATTAGCCTTGACCTCACCCTTATATGTTTACCCTCGTTAACCCCGTTGAGCCTAAATATAGCCTTTAGTTTCATAACCCCAATCCCATAACCAACTCTAAATTGGAGTTTTATACTATACATACACTTTCCACACCTTTGTTTGGATTGTTACTTGGGATTGAATGATGTTGTTATGATGTCGGTTGCAATTTAGGCATATGAGAGTTTGATAAGAAAAGAAAAGAAAGTAGTGAAAAAAGTGAAGAAAAAGAGAAAGAAAAAAGCAAAAGAAAACAAGAGAAAAATGAGAAAAAGAAGAAAAGAAAAATAAAGAGAAGTTTGTATTGTTGTATATAGTTCAATAAGCTTTGATTACTCTCCCCGATTATATATCTAATGCCTTTTTGGAACTTATTTTTCCAATTTTGTTATTGCCCGCATTTTCCCATTATCCCGAGTTTTCATCCCGAACACTTTGAATCCGTACATATACCTTTCATTTCGTACCTTAACCCCAAACCTACATTACAACCCTATAAAGTCCTATGTGATCTTAGGGTGCATTTAATTTAAAAGTCATAATAGTTTTGATAATCTGTGAAAATGCATTTCGCCTCTTTTAGTGTGCGGTATCCTTTCATTGAGATTACATTTTTCAGTTTATATATAGCGTTCTTATTTTGTGACATGTGCGCGGCCTAGTTTCCATTTACAATTACTCTTTAGCCCGCATGTTCCGTGTGTTACCTCCCTATTTCGAGTGAATTCGCTTGATGAGCGTAATGCCCTTGAGGATTGAATATATGCTTGCTTTATGTTTATCCGGTTTATATAAGTTTTTTCCAAATCACACTTTGCATGTGCTCGCTCCCCTCCCACATTTTAAGGTTTCAATTCTATGAGGTGCATTCTATAATGTTAATGATTCGAACTTTTGTGTGAATTCATTCACTTTGCTAATAATGCATATGAAATCTTTTTCGCTTTTGTTGGGCTTGTCGCATGTTGGTTTGGGCATATTTTGAGGAAACCATATGATGTTTGTGGGTATCATCCCTGAAAACCCTCACGAGACGACACTCGTCCACTAGGGTAACCTAGGGGTTTAACGGCTTATTGCATATGCTAAATGCAATCGTGTTCCCTACGAAAGTGGCAATTATATTTCGATGCATATATACGTTTTGTATTTCCTTCTGTGGACTGATTTTGCTTATTTCATCACTAGGGACTAGCAATGTTTAAGTTAGGGGGTGTGATTCGTATCGATTATTGCATATTTTCGCCCGTTATCTTTATGCATTCTAGCACTTTTACGGTCCTAAATGCCTATAATTATGCTCATTAACCAGACAACCATGGATTTGGATATATACATGCTTTGCAGGGGTTATTTGTGCTTTTGTAGGTATTGGAACGCTAAAAGTGAGGTTCGGTTGCATTTCGGAGAAGTTCCATCGTCGAATGCTACTTCAAGGGAAATTTGGTCTTTTCAAACTCACTATTTTTTATGGAATGAAGTTACCAACATGTATATCATCAAATTATCCTTCCGTGGCCACTGACCGTGCGTCATTCTGACTCCGTATGTGGAAGTTATGCCCATTTCCGGAAGGTTTCGGTATTTTCTTCTACTTCAAGGGCATTTTGGTAATTTCATACTGCATAATTTGGAGGGTTTCAAAACATAATCATTTAGAGAATTGAATTAGCTTCGCGTCGGTTCCGACCACGGCTCATTTCGATTCCGTATGAGGGAGTTATGGTCGTTTCCGTGCAACGCCTCATATTTGGTTCAAAGTGGAAAAGTGGGCTGCCTCCAGCTCAAGGCAAATTCCAAAAGTGCGGTCGACCGGTGCCAAAACAGAGGTCGACCGGTCCCATCAGATATGGACGAAAATTGACTTATTTTGGGTTTTTTGGCTTGGTTTTATTTGGGGTTTATTTTGGGGTATAAATAGAGTGTTAGGGGCATTTCTTTGGACATATATTTTCATTTTAATTATGGTTAGAAGACTTTGGGGATTTTATTTGTGGAGATCCCCTCTCCTCCATTTCTCTTTGGGTAATACCCATTAATGTAAGCTTTACTATTCATCTTCTTCCTTAAGCTTTGTTTTCCTTTATTTTTCATGCTTTGTTATTTATTTCAAGCCTAGATAAATTAGTTTAGTTTATTTATTTCTTGTTTTGTTTATTAATTAGTTATGTAATTAGATTAATCATGTGTAGTGAGTAGTTACATAGAGTTTGGGTCGTGTGTCCGCCATTGATGGGCGTTGAGTTCCGAAAATTAGGTTTTGTGTAAAATTGCATTTAATTGAAACCTCGCGTATTAAAGTCGGATTATTATGCGTTTAACTTTCTTTGTCATGAAACGTTAGTGTTTATAGCGGTAATCCGAATTTAAGATGCGTGTGACCATTTTCTGTTAAATGTTTAATCTCGCAACTTTGGGTTAAATTCCTTATTGTGTGATGTTTATACTTAATTGAAAATGCTTGATTAAATGTTTTCGAACCGAAATTCTAATTATTAGTTGTTTAGCCCATGGTGGGGACACGATCCCGACTCTCGTTTTATTAATTCTAGTTTAGATTTAACTTCTTAATTTTTTCCTTTCCTTTATTTCCAACCTATCACCTTTTACACTTTTATTTAGGAGTATTAAATCCTATAAATTCTAACATCTCGTCTCTGTGGATTTTCGATACCCGACTTACCGCTGTGCTTGCCTCGCAAGTGTAGTAGTAACTTAGGTTTTTGTATTGAGTTGGCGAAACGAAAACAACGACTGTGCACTTTACACGCGCACACTTTTCGTACCTGATCAGTAGTCCCTTAATTTGGCTCCAAAATCCCCAAATTGGCTCTTGATTAGCTTTCCCCCCATTCTCCTCTCAAACCCTAGGTTTAGAGTTGAGTTTTGTGCCATTCCCTAATCTTTCAATTAGGTTAAAAATATCAATTCCCATTTTTGGCCATGTTGGCCTAAATAAAAAGGCCCAACTCACCCCGTGTGGGCCCGATTATGCCCAAAATTACCCCGAGACCCAATTACCACCCCGGGTTCTCTTTTCTGACTATCTCAACCCATCCGGACGCAACCGCGCACTCAAAATTTCCATCCGAAATAATTTTTGACATTTCCAAATTTCGACCTTAAAATGCGACACACGAGATTTTGAGCCATTAAACTTAAAAGTCTCCAATTATAAATAATTCGGCTCACTCAAATAAATTCTCCAACTCATGAATTTAAATTTCTCCAGTTTAAATATTTTTTATAACTCCCTCCCAAAAATAATAAAATATTAAATCCTCAAAATTACGGGGTGTTACATACTCCCCCCCTTACAAAGGAATTTCTTCCTCAAAATTAAGATGAGCGTAATGTTCCAAGCTTCGCATATTACTCTCTAGTCATGTGCATCCAAGCCCGCTATATCTATCCCATTCACTTCTAACCATGCATTACACAAGTATGCATTTAAATTAACCAGGGCACCCATACACCCTATACCCATGCTTAACCGCACAAAATTTGCCTTAATTAACCCGAGTGCCCGTACACCCTATCCTCGCGCTTTACCACACAATAGTTACCCGACTATGCTTGTCGTAACCCGTAATATAACTTTGAACCCGTAGTCATATCACACACACATATATACACATATATATCTACTGCCCGAGTATCTAACCCATGTACTATCGTCCAAACATCTTCCCACAAAATACTTGTCTCTCAACACAAAAGTATATACGCTTACCCTTATCCTACCAAACACAACATAAAATACCGCGCCCTTACTATCACTAGTCCTTGCGCAAAATAAACCCCGAGCTATCTCTCTTTGCTTGAAAATAAATCTAACCACCCTGATTCACTTCAGTAAACATCCCTACTTACCGGGATAAAACATGAGAATGCAAAACCTCACTATGTGCTATCGTACCACGTAATAAAACATATATATACACATATATATATATACGCTATACGCCCTCTTCGGTGATACCTAGTACCAACCATACCCTGGTGTCGCGAACACCAAAATTTTACACCACGATCCACAATAGTTAAATTCTATTGCTATCCAGCCGATATTTAGGAAATATTATCAACCCTACTCCCATAATTCTCAAAAGTAGTAACTCCTCGCATAATTTAAACCTTCACTCAGTGTACACCTCCACTCTCCCGTGAAGAACACCAAAGAGACTCCGTTACTCCACGAAAAGTTTATCCACATACTATGGCTGCTACAGCCAACGCACCCACTAAGTTCGACTTACCCGGGAACTCTAGTGAAAACTAAGTCTTATTTTATGACATCCTCTTTGTCACTAAAAAATATAACCCATGCCCATAGGTTAAATATAATTATCTCCATACTCCAGGGGCAACGGCTGATCCTCGGGTTCTGGAGTATCTTCTCCTTTCCCGAATGCGCCCATGACTTGCTTTAGTGGCTGTACATCCAGGACCTCGCCCTGTAGTTGACCCCTTCCTTGCTTAAGACAATCTATCTTCAAGTGTCTCGCTTTCCCCACAAACGAAACACCTTCTAATACATTCACCCTGCCACTTGTCCCTTCCATGCCGACCTTGTTGGAATTCCTGGCCATCCAGCCGATAGCCTCCAGTTGTAAATCGTTTGGCATGTTTTCCCTGTCGAAAATCCTGCCCCTGATCTCCCCAAGTCTGCTACTGGGATACCCCACTGGTATTGTTCCCTCCTGCCTTATCCGACTAGCTAGTTCCCACTCCCCTCCCGCTTCCTTTCGCGTGGAAGCGATATTCCCGATAGTGCCGGAGTGCTGCGTTAACGACATCAGTCTAAGCTACTAATAAGTATTTAACCAATTAAATGTTGTCTGATTCTCCAGACTAACCCATCCATAAACCTTGCTTTCTTTCTCCTTTCCTCGCTTACCTCATCCGGTACAAAATTTTTCCAACGAGTGAATTCTTCCTCGTAATCGTCCACTTAACGGTCCCCTGGAGTCACCTCACAAAATTTTCTCCTCGTTTTGGTCTCAACCGCTGGAGGAAAAATACTTGCGATCGAACCTCACCCAAAACTCTGCAATAGCTAGTGTGTCCCTTTCCTCAACTGTGGTGATCGACTCCCACCACTGTAGCGCTGCTCCCACTAAACTAAAAGTGGTTAGCATTTGCTTCCGCACGTCATCGCAATCCCCCATGAGTAGGTGACGTTGTATATCTCTCTTCCTTGACACGCTAGCACTACATCTGAACCCCCTCGCAACTCTGGTGGGTTCCCACTAAAAATAACCTCTCTTTCTTGTTTCCACCCCGACGACCCCGCGTGAGTCTGAACATCCAACGCCACTAACACTTGTGGCTGATCCCATGGAAAGTACCCTGCCGTTGTGACCACCTTCGTTTCAACCGCCTGCGCCACTAGTTCCGTTACTTATGCTGCCAAAATTATCTTTGGTAGTTACTCGGTAACTCTTGCTCTTGACGAGCCTCCCTCGTCTCATCTCCCCCTCCTGCCTTAGCTGCTCTCTACTGGGCGTCATGTGGAATGAGAACCGGATTGGTATGAGTTCACTCTCAAATATAAATTTCGCAGAAGAACATATATGCGTATACATATGAGAATACAACAATCCTATGATAGGGCTTTATATCAAAGGTTGCTAAGCTGAAACGTGAAAAGACGCACAGATCCTAAGGACACTAGAACCTGATGCTTTGTTACCATCAGTGACACCCCGCCTAATCAAATACTGGGTGATCAGTTCTATACCAAATTAAAACAGGAATCCCAGTTGGATCATCCTTAGCATCACTGTCAAAAACTTTTTAAAACTTACAGACCACCTAGTATTCCAAAAGCTGGTGCCAAATTTTAACTTTTTGAATAAACAAAATCGTACATGTGGAATTAAATATAAACCATTCACACAACTGAATGAAAATAAACTGAATAATTAATTTAAATAATTTGTCGAATAAACCATCGGCCATCAAAGTGAAATAATCCAAAACAAATATCTAACAAAGGAATAAAACAAATCTGAAAACTGAACTGAAAGTCTGGGCGACATGCCCTAAATAAAACTGAAACTGATACAAGATTTCTACTCTAGGAATGAATGAATGATGTGTCTAATCCAAACTCCTGCTAGCATCCACATATGTCGCAGCTCCGTGTCCCTAGAATAGAATATCAATCCTGGCGTCTCTGTGGCTGGACACCTAAAAGGTTTTGAAAATAGTTTTATCGCAAGGGTTAGAACCCAAAACAATTTGAAAATATTTATCAGTTAATTAACTGCAGTAATTTAAAATGCATGAATGCGTTTCATATTTAAATTAGTGTCGCACTCTCTTGTGGACATCCTTACCCCTCCACTATTGTGCACACCTACGGGTTACCTTAACCCCACCTAGTTGTACTACCCCGCCCAACAAGTCCTAGTATAACCTTCCCTTGCCATACTACTCCAACCCGAGTATAATGATTCTTGAATTATAAGTTATCTCATAATTAACTTAATTAATTCCTCTTAAATAGTAGCATATAACCGTGTCACAAGTTATATAAAGTAAATACATCACACACTGTGTTATTACCCGTATATAATATTTACTACCATTATATACGTACCTTTATCACAACATCCACACATATAACATACGTATATCCATCCCTTCGAGTATACCCTCGCCGGATGATTCCCTCTAAAAGGCTATCTCACTAGGTGTCCTCACAAAACCTAGTTCCTCAAGTTGGAATCGCTCACCAACTTGGCCAAAAATATAAACGTAGTGGAGGCGGTCATATTCCTTCCCTGAAAGTGAGATAAATCCCTCACCCATATATACCGGACGCTATGACCTGGGGATATACTCACCCTACTCCTCAAGCTAGGGGATTCACCCACATCGCGCAACCTCCCTTGATAGCACTAGAGTATATAAATTAAATAAATATCTAGTCACTGATATTTAATATCACACACAATATATACACGTATACACACACACACACACACACACACACACACACATATATATATATATATATATATATATATATATATATATATATATATACACACACACACATTATCACAACACCATATATATATAATATAAACCCCGACTTTACCGTGCACTCAAAATCCCACACACTAGCCTATAATTTCCTGAGTTTGTGGCCCGAATCAACTTAATTAATTTTCTCACTTAATAATTTATCATCTTCCCGAGTCTATGGTCCGACTCTAATATAATAAATTCATGCCTCAATTAATATAATACTTTCCCCGAGTCTATGGTCTGACTCTAATTAAATAAATTAACACACCCATTAATGTTTTACCTCCCCGAGTCTATCGTTCGACTTTAATTAAATTAATTAACACACTTATTAATTTAATGCCACCCGAGTCTATAGTCTGACTCTAATTAAATTAATTAACACACTTATTAATTTAATACCTACCCGAGTCTACAATCCGACTCTTATTAAATTAAATAACACACTCATTAATTTAATACCTACCCGAGTCTACAATCCGGCTCTTATTAAATTAATTAACACACACGTTAATTTAATACCTCCCCGAGTCTACAACCCGACTCTTATTAAATTAATTAACACACTCGTTAATTTAATACCTACCTGAGTCTACAATTCGACTCTTATTTAATTAATTTACACATTAATTAATCAACACAAATATGAGTCTGTGGTCCGACTATAATATAATTAATTTAACATTAATTAATTAATACCAAACTGAGTCTGTGGTCTGACTCCCAGTTAATTAATTTACATATTAATTAATTTATACCAAATCCCGGGTCTACAACCCGACCCTAAACTAATTAATTACAACATCAATTGGTTTAATACTTTTATAAGTCTACCCCCCGACTCTACCTTCATTAATTATCACATCCATTAATTTAATAACTTGGTGTCACCCAACCATTACCCCCAGACTCACTTACTTGGCCCATAACTTAATATTTCCCGAGTCTATGTTCCGACTCCAAATTAATTACTGTCTCTCAATAATTAATTTAATACTTTGATGTCAATTAACCAACATACCCGGACTCGCTCACATGGTCCATTTTACATCTCATAATTTCATTCCCACATATTCTCCAACAATGTGTCGAACATTCATCTCCATAATTTCCTAATTATATTTACCTATAATTACTAACATACCCGGACTCGCCCACTTGGTCCATAATTAAATATTTCACCTCAGTCCCTTTAAAAATGTAGCAACACCCAACTACAATACCCGAATTTTATTCCTCGGTTCGATATTAACACAAATATTTATTTTCTCAAAATACACCCATTTGTGACATACAATTATCACCCTCCTAAACCCAACTTTAAATCTCTCAAAAGTGACTAGAAGGTATTCCTTGTATTTATTTGACTCTAAATAAATAAACCTCAAAAGAAAAGAAATAATTTGCTCCATAAGAGAAAAGGAGCGAACTGCCAGAAATCCCTAACCGTCGATCGATCGACCAATTCCCCTCGATCGATCAATCGATCAGGTCATCTTCTCCTTCACCTCTGTTTTCCACCATTGACGAAAATCCAAAGTTTTTAAACCTTAAATCAAAACTATAATCACATCACCCCACCACATCAACATGGTTAATTTAATCCCTACGCATCATAGGCCCTTAAGATGATAAATTCTTCCACTTATCTCACAATTTCCGAAATGGATTTTCTCCATTAAAATTCAATTAACTGTTCTAAAAACCAAATTCTAAATCCAAATACCACCAGTTTATATTCCGGATTCTCATTTAAAATATATATCCATACTCAGAGATATACAGCACAACAATTTTTACTTTGAATCTCATTCAATAGTTCCATGAACAAAACCCCATTTTTGTACTCATTTATCCCCAAAACGAATTTTGGTTTACACATCACTATGATATGAATTGATTATCATCAATTTAGAAATCACAACAGTTAACCACTTGCCTGGAATTGTTCGTAGAGTCTGATCCGTTGATGTAGTCCCTTAATTTGGCTTCAAAATCCCCAAATTGGTTCTTGATTAGCTTTCCCCCAATTCTCCTCTCAAACCCTAGGTTTAGAGTTGAGTTTTCTGCCGTTCCCTAATCTTTCAATTAGGTTAAAAATACCAATTCCCGTTTTTGGCCATGTGGGCCTAAATAAAAAGGCCCAACTCACCCCGTGTGGGCCCGGTTATGCCCAAAATTACCCCGAGACCCAATTATCACCCCCGGGTACTCTTTACTGACTATCTTGACCCATCCAGACGCAACTGAGCACTCAAAATTTGCATCCGAAATACTTTTTGGCATTTCCAAATTTCGACCTCAAAATGCGACACACAAGATTTTGAGCTATTAAACTTTAAAGTCGCCAATTATAAAAAATTTGGCTCACTCAAATAAATTCTCAACCTCATGAATTTAAATTTCTACAATTTCAATATTTTTTATAACTCCCTCCCAAAAATAATAAAATATTAAATCCTCAAAATTATGTAGTGTTACAATGCGTTAGAGACACTTTTAGAGTGTAACAACCCGCACTTTTATGGCAAATTAAATTTAATAATTAAGAGTAAATTAGGAATTTAAGAAATTATCGTGAATTGTAATTTTTGAGGTTTTCGAGGATTTAACGATTTTGATGGGTGTCATATTTACTTTTGGGGTTAATTAAATGAATTGGTGTGTTTTAATAATATGTCGCGGTTGAGTAAAGTGACAAACAGTAAGATTTTAAATGGGAAAACCCGCATTGAGATGTAGTGGGTTAAATTTGTGAGTTGCGGCCAAATGCCACGGATGGAGATTTCGAGTGCGCGACGAGTCTCGAAATGACCGAGATAGTCAGAAAAGAGTGTCCGGGGGTCGTAATTGAGTTTCGAGGATTTTTGGATTAATAAGGACTCGTAATTGAGTAAACAAGTCATTTTTGGGTTTATTAAGGGATAAACCCTTTTCTCTCTTATAAGAGACACGAGAGAGTAAGAAAGAAAGAAAAGAAAGAAGAAAGAAAGAGAGAAATAAAGCAAGAGGAGAAAAGAAGAGAAAAATGGGGGATTTCGTCCAAACTCCGCCGGATTCGACTCGAGGTCGTCGGATTTCATCCTCCAGGCAAGTGTATACTTGCTTTATTTCATTTTGTGCATTTATTTCATATTATAGTTGGTAAACTATATGATTTTGGGTTAAACCCTTAAAGTAAAATTGGGAAAACTTGAATATGAGTTTACATATTGATGTAATGTAAACTCTTAATGGTTGTATTAAAACCATGTTAATGGAGTATAAAATGGAAGTGAAATGGGAGAAATGCCAAAACTAGGTTTTTATGGCTTTAGGGTTTAAGTCTAAGAGAAATGGTTTAATACCACAAATAAATTGATTTGTTAGTTATAAATCAGCGCTAGGATGATTGTGGTGATGTTGGTTGAGATTAGAAACCATAAAAATGGAGGTTGGGTTGATATTTGGAATTTTGGAGATGATGATGAATAGTGGAGCAGCGACCTTTTCGAATCGATTCGGCCCTTATGTGAATCGATTCGGCTCTTATTTGTAGATCTTTTCTATACGGTCGCGTGGGCGCCGACCGCGTATTTTTATGATTTTTTTTGGATTTATAGTGATTTTTCTACGAAAAGCTGTCCGAGAGCGAAATAGTTAGTAAAAAATTAAGGTTAGAATTAATTGGAGATAAGTATTCCGGATTCTCAAATTGAGTGTTTGGACCTCTAAAGGACTTGAGGAAATATGAAAACTTTGGGTTTGTAGAAATAAATTCGAGTTATAACTTAAATGGTGACTGGATTAAATTTTGGGTCTTTGGGTTATATATAAACCCTAGGCAAATTTAGGATTTTCGAAAAAGGCGAATCGATTCGGACAAGTCGAATCGATTCGGTAAGAGACAGTTTGAAATTAGAACCATTTTGAATCGATTCGTAAAGGCCGAATCGATTCGGTACCCTGCGAATCGATTCGGACAGGCCGAATTGATTCGGTACTGGCAGACTTTTGAGGTTTTCTCCCTTTAAAGTTTAGGGAGATTTAAACTATGGGTTTGGAGATTATTATCGGGGATTCTGGATATGATATTAGGACTCCTAGATAATGGTATTGAGGGTGAGTAAACCCCGGGATGAAAGAAGGAACCTCAAATTAATTTAGTGTACGATCTGGGGTATGGATTTAATGAATGCTTGGGAATACTTTTGGGTTAAGTATTGCAAGAGTGCGATTACTTCAATGCTATTATTAGTATGAATTGGTACATTAGGGTTTATGTACAAGTCCTTAAATATTGATTAAGGGTGAGTAATATTTAAGAGAGTGAATACTTAAATATTATTACGTGATTGGCAATTATGGCCATAGATATATATATATATATATATATATATATATATATATTCGAGGAGGAATATATAGTATATATATACTATGTGATTAAAGTATATATATAATATGACATAAATGACTTTTGAAAATGAACAATATGAATGTTTTCACAATGGAAAAGAAATGATTTTCATCAATGATAATTTATGGATACACACCTCTCTAAATCGTTATCATAAGGGAAGTTGCGAGCGTGAGGTGAAGCCCCCTGACTAATGAATGCAGGGTGGATATAGTCCTAGGCCATATGAGTGAATATTATATGTTTTTCTGCGAGGGTGAGGTAATTCTGGGTGTGGTTATGACTCTCCCGCAGTCATATTGCCGCTTCCCGACGTTTTGGTAGGTTCCTAGGTTGTCTTGTTTGATAGGCCCTGGAAGATGATAGCCATTTAGGGGCGCGTCCAGTGGGGAAACCCAGAGGGACGGTCTTAGATATGTTAAAGCAATTAATGATAATGAATTGACTTTAAATACATTTCCCAGATGGAAGAAGGGAAATGGTATAAACGATTTGGCTTCGAATACATTTCTCGGATGGAAGAAGGGAAATGGAAGCATGTGATATGGAAAAAGCATTTTTATGATAATAAAATTGGCTTTTGAATACATTTCCTGGATGGAAGAAGGAAATGGGATGTTAAAAAATGGAAAAGCATTTTTATGATAATAAAACTTGCTTTAAATATATTTCCTGGATAGAAGAAGGGAAATGGAAAGTTTTTAAATTAAATTGAATTAGTAAACATTTTGTAAATGAATCCTCAGTCCGGGAGATAGACCCGGATGTGTATTATAAAGATGAAAGTAAAGTAAACCTCAGTCCGGGAGATATTATCCGAATGTATATTTTAAGATGTATATAAGAATGAATATGATATGTATATTAACATATAAGTATGTGTTTATATATTGGTTTTGTATTACGTGCCTAATGGATCTCTACCATTAACCCTGCCAAGTAGTAGTGTATCAGGGGGGTTCCTTATTGGGATTTTGCTTCACGACACACCCCACGCACGAACTTAGTGCAGTGTTGAGAATGGAGAGAAATTTAGCCCCTAGTACTAGGATTGTTGGGATTATTAGCCGTCGGGTGAATTAGATTGGTTAGGCAGGGTAGCTTAACTAGAAGGTTAAGTGCGTTAGGTGTGCACTATTAGAAGAGGGGTGAGGGGTATCTCATGGGAGTGCGATACCAATTTAAATATGAGATAAAACATATTTTTAAAATAAAGCATTTATGCACTTGAAAAATATTTTCACAACTCGGGCTCTGAACCATTTCTATATTTTCCTTTCTTGCTATATATTATATATATATATATATATATATATATATATAGGTGCCCAGACACATGGACCCCTGGATGACAGTTCTTTCAAGTCAGACGTCAGCTGCAGCAGCTGTGGATGCATGCAGGTCCTCGATAGATGCTTCTATTCTTGTAATCTAGATAGTAGGTATTGTATAAACATTCGGGATAATAACCCAATAACATTTATTTATTCTTTTACCGCCTTTTTGTGCGGCGTTAGATAAGATTGTATATTTTGACCGAGTGTTCGGTTATTTTATTTCATTTCAGCTTCATTTACATAAATTATGTGAATGTTTTAATTGTAGTCGTTTAAAAAGAGTAGTTAAGTAAAATTTTGACGCCAGCCTAATAGGTTATTAGTAATTAAAATGGATTTTCGACAGTGATGCTAAGAATGATCCATATGTGACTCCGATTTTAATTTGGTATAGGAGTGATCACCCGGTATTTTATTAGGCGGGGTGTCACATAGAGTCGCGTTAATTTTTTAGCACCGCTGTCGGGTAGATATACCAGGTTAGGTCGAATTAATCCTAAAATTAGACTCTAAATCACAAAAAAAAAAAAATTCCCCCCAAATAAAAAACACTCATAAAATAAAAAGAACACAAAAAAAAATCCAAAACAATATTCTTTGCATACCTAAATGCAAAACACTTCTCATAATCCCATCATTCCTATAGTACACGAGAATCTGACGATAGAGCTTAACTTGGATAAACCACGTACCCCAAAAGCTCCAAACTTTTGGGTTCCACCTCTTACACAACCCAACTCCATCACCAGTCACACGCCTAGGGCGTCTAGTGAGGATATTGAGTCATTAAGAGAGAATGCAATGTCAGACAATGCTAGTTATGGTATGGGTGAGGGTGAGTTAACGTATTGCCCTATAAGATACCTCTTATATTTTGAGCGAACCGTTACTCCGGGATGCATATACTCCCATATAATGCAGGGAAATTTTGTTTTAGAAATAGGATGATCCAGATTCTCCCAACATTTCACGGTAAGGAGTCCAAAAATCCATACCTCCACATTCAAGAGTTTGAGAGGGCGTGCGAGACTTTCATGGACCAAGCATGCACTCAATATATAGTGTGTCTCAAGATTTTCCCCTTCTCCCTCAAGGATACGGCTAAGACATAGCTTTGGTCACTAGCACCGAACTCGATAACCACTTGGAGGGATTTGTAGGCTAAGTTTCTCCCAAGATTCTTTCCATCGCATAGGACCAATGTTATTAGGGATCAAATTCAAACATTTAGACAAAACGAGAATGAGCCCTTTGATCAGTGTTGGGAGCATTTCAATGAGCTAATCAACATGTGCCCACACCACGATTTTGATAAGTGGAGACCTATCTCCTACTTCCATCATAGGCTAAGCTTAACTTCCAAACAACTCATTGTGACCATGTGAAAGGGAGAGTTCTTAGGGCTAGATGCGAACAATGCGAAGGCCCACTTTAAGTACGTCACCGAGACTACTCAAGCATGGGACGCATCGGACCCAAGTACCCAGTCTAAGCCTAAACAAACATCCGTGGCTCATTCTGCATCCAGACTATTTCAATTGGATTAGGAAGTTGAATTAAAACTTCAAATTAATCAACTAGTAAAGAGGCTAGAGGACGTAGTCGAGGCTAGGGGGAGAGATGTATCCGGCTCCACTCGAGCATTGAGAGTGAATATGTGTGCTATTTATAAGGAGGGACATTCAATGAAGGAATTCACAACAATACCCGACTACAAAGTGATACTCCAAGAGAAAGTGGAAGCGATAGGAACTTTAAGGGTAACTTTAATGCCCCACACGGGAATTCTTACAACCCTTCAAGGCAAAACCATCTGGGTTTTAGTAATGGGAAACCAAACGCTGCATTGAATCCAAATTCAATGGTTTCCCAACACCCGCCTTTCTAACAAGATCCTCCAATACAAGCACCACCTATCGCGCCTTATATCACCCCACATCGAAAAAGTCTTGAGGATACTTTAAATCAATTCATGAAAACTCAGTGAGTGATAAACGCTGAAAATTCCAAAATTATGTCGACTTAAAGGCATCGTTGTCTAAGCTCCAATCCTCCCTAAGTGTCCAAGAGCAAGTCAAGTTTCCTGCCTAAGGCCAAAGACTTCCCCAAGGTCAAAATTGTGTTAGCTCTAATACCGATGAGAACAAAGGGAAATGTTAAGAGGTTACCACTCTACGTAGTACGATAGTTGTTGACTTGTCACCTTCCCCACATGACGAGCATAACGACAAGGAGGTTTCACCTGGCACGAAAGAGGCCGAAGATGCTCCTTGTATGAGAGTGATAAAAATGACACAATTAGGCTTGAGGTGGTAGTGAAACCCCCTAATACGGTGCCTTACTCTCAAGAGTTTGTTCCTCCCCCTAAAAGGGCCACCCATGATGATATCTTATAGGTACTCAAGCAAGTAAAGCAACTTACCTTTTCTTGAGGCAATAAAGCAAATTCCCGCTTATACCAAGTTCCTCAAGGACTTGATAACGGTGAAACATAGACTAAATGTAAAGAAGAAGGTATTTCTAGCGCAAAAACGTAAGTTCGGTACTTTTGAGCGACCTCCCTCCTAAGTATAGAAATCTGGGTGCACCCACCATTTCATACACCATTTGAGAGAGAAAATTTGAGAGAGCGCTATTAGATTTAGGGGCGAGTGTTAATATTATCACTTACTCCATCAATAGACTGCTCGATTTTGGGGACCTTAAGCCCACGAATATTACTCTCCAACTCGCGGATCGTTCCGTGAATATCCCTCGGGGGATTATTAAGGACGTGATAATCTAAGTCGACACTTTTTACTTCCCGAGAGGTTTTATCATTTAAGACACGGAGCCCTCTTTTCCCTTGAGCCATCATATTCCCGTGATCCTTGGCCGCCCATTCTTAACTATGGCTAATTCTTTGATTAACCGCGAAATGAGAAAAATCAACTAACATTCGGGGATATGACACTCGAGACTAATATCTTCAACATCACCAAGCAAATGGGTGATAAGGACGAGTTGTAAAAGATGGATCTTATTGAGGAGGTAGTATAAGAACATTTTGAAGGTAATCACAAGAGGAACCTGTTAAAGTAATGTCTTGTTACGATGATCGAGGGAGATAGTTCATACACCGATTTTAAGAGAGAGGCTACGGAGATAGGAGAGTTGCTAGACGGGAGTGAGAATGATGAGGACGTGATAGATGTTAGTTAGGTTTCTCAATTCGAGGTACTACCACCGAGGGGGTCGCGCACAATTTCGTCCGATGAGAAATTTCCTAATTGCAAAAGCTTCCTTCAAATGTTAAATATGCTTAATTGGGAGAGGATGAGCCAAACAACATACCAAATGTCATTAGAAAAACCTTAAAATATTTCTAAAAATATTTTGAAAACCATTTCAAATATTTTTATAAAATAACACCTAAATTTTAATCCAGAGATCAATCATAAATATGTATTCATACCTCGTTGACATCCCTCTAATGTTGAAGATGAAACTCAGATCGAAACTCGATGTGTGCTTGATGTAGCTTTATGTGGGCCGCTACGGTCTTCAAAAACACATCATAGGCTTGAATGATAAATAACTCAAATCTAACCTGCTTTATCTTGGCCGTTACGGTCTTCAATAACACACCATAGTCTTGAATGACAAACAACTCAAATCTAACCTAGGACAAACATGAGTTTTATCCAAAACACGTATTACATTCAATACATAAAATTGACTCGATGCGAAAATTTTTCCTTACAAATCTCCCCCATCGTCTATTTCGGGAAAAAAATCAAAATAAAACCTATTGGTTGGTCAGGCTCACTAAGACCCAATCCCCAACCTAAAAGAAAAAAGTACAACTTCTTGACCGACATTAACATGACTAAATTTTTTCTTGCATAATCTTTGTCGCATCGCTGCTAACCTGCACACTTAAACACACCTTTTAAATGCAACCCAAATATAACAATATAAACCGAATATGAAAAACCCTCCCCATTTGTATCTCTACCTAATATAAGACGTCTCCCCCTTAAGATAGAGATTTCTCCCCCACATGTAAAGAGTTAGATACCATTTATCGCCCTTTTTGTTCTGGAATAGAAGAACAAGTAAAGAATAAGGTGCACAATAATAAACTAATTCTCCCCCATAATGTTAAACATATAAACGTAAGGAAAGAATATATCATGCAATGGTGTGAAGCAATCATGAAATGAAAAACAATTCGACAACACAAGCACAAACGAACCAAACTATGAATAAAATGATATTTACTATGATGGAAACATTGAAGTATGGGATACCAAGATGATTATAAAACATGCCAATGTTAATCAAAGAGTAAGCATAAGGTAAGCATGGATTAAATGAAAATGAAAATACTCAAAACAAAAAACATACTATATATATATATATATATATATATATATATATATATATATATATATATATATATATATACTAGGGTATGCCCGTGCCTGAAGGCACGCTGATAATTTCCAAAGTACGTAATCGCAAAACGACGAAAATTTTCAAAGTATGTAATTGCAAAATGGAAAAAATTCCGTTCCCCCAATACATATACTGTTACATAATTTAAATTTTTTTAGAGAGTTTCCTTTGTTTATAAAACTACCCACCTTATTAAAGAAAGAGAAAATACTCCAACAATATACTAATAATCTGTCATTAACATCCTATAAATAAATTCAACTCAATTCATGAAAATAACACCAATTAATTTTAAAAATTTCGGACAAAATTTCCTCTGTTTATAGGATAATTCACCATGTTTGAAAAATAAAAAATACTCCAACAACAAAACTAATAGTCCATAACAATACTAACATTCCATCATAACCATTGTGTAAACGAAACCATTGATTCGACTTGATTCGTGGAAATACTTGCATGAACGGGTCGTGTTTATTTTTAAAAATTTACTCATGTTAGTGCTGTATGAGGATTAGTATTTTAAATTGATTAAAATAAACACCTCTAATAAAAAAAATTATGAAGTACAATTATATAAGTACTAATAATTTATTTTGGACAGGACACAGTGACACAATAACGGTTATATAGGTATCTAATAATTTTTCATAACTGATTTATGTTGTGCCATTTTTATTTTGGTTGTGTTCAAAATAGGTAAAAAAACAATAGTCATGTCGTCCCGTGCGTACTTCTATAGTTCTCGAGATTGGTAAAAAAATTATATAAAAAGTTGTAAAGGAAGACATGGAACTCAATGAGATGTGAAACGAATAATCAGTCGTCATTTTTCACACCATTATTTTTTGTACGAACAATTATCGTTTTTGTTAAATTTAGAAATTGATGGTTTAATAGATTTTTATAAAAAAAACATGAAAATGCCAAAATCAAACAAATATCATTAATGAATTTTCAATAATTCTCAAGTAAAGCAATATCCCATATTTTGAAATAGTTAAAACATTATATTCAAACCCCATTAAACCAAATCTCACCCATTAAAACATTTCATTCCAGATCTGTAACAGGTTTTGATGGGAGGGAGAGAGGGTGAGAGACTTGTAATAGACTACAAATCATAAAAGTGCATTCCACCGAATAGGTGTGTGCTTGCTATCAATTTTATTAACAACACAATTAGTATTTGTCAACAGACCAGGAAACACTTGATAAAAAAAGGATAAAACTTGGTGTACCCCTTTTTTGTACCCATTTTTATACATGGTGCATTAAAACTTTGTACCTTGTTGTTGTAAAAAAATCCTTTAACCACCACCAAACCCCCTATCAGATGTCCGTGATCCTACCAAGCTGTGTACCCACCACCAAAAAATAGAACACGCATCTTTGTACCCACTAACAACTATATGTGTGTGGTGGAGAACCCCCACTCCCTGTTTCTAACAATAGTTAGTTAGCAACATCCAAAAATGTATCCTCAAACTTAAAATCACCACAGGTGAAAGAGAAAACCTTTGATCTGCAAAAAATAACTCGAAAGTAGAGAGGAGACAACTTATGTATGAGATCTTCCCACTTCTACAACCAAACATGGAGCTGTCCCAAAAATTTATAAAAATGAAATCGAAGAAAGAGGAACGGAAAAAAAAACTGTAAAAAGTTACAAAAAAACTCATTTCATCCAACAAACCCATAAACTCAACGCCTGATAAATCCTTTCGGTCACACAGTTTCGATATCACTAAACACATAAGCATAATTGATCCTTTTAATTCACAAAGTTTGGGGGGCAACACGAAGACCCCCAGTTTCCTCCATAGAATTGATAGTAAAGCATTAAGAGAGTGGGTATTCTGAAAAAAAGATCAAACCTCAAGTTTATAACAACAATAACAACAATCGAGTATATACCTGATGAGAGATCAAAAACAGTTAAAATTAGTTTCTAACAACAAAAACAAAAACTGATGAAAAAAAGTTAGAGTTTATACCTGATGTGATGAGATTTGAGTGTATATTCTAAGAGTATATACCTGATGAGAGAAGGATTTATAACAACAAAAAAAAGTTAAAATTAGTGAATCACACACAACCATGTATAACTTTTTTTTCCCGACCGAATTCATTGCGTTGAGCAATTTAAAGAATCGGTGGTTCACAGCGAGGATTAAAGACAATTTCATATAGAAAATAGGGGTATATAGGCCAAATATATAGGATTAACCTTTGTTCAGCAATTTGGGAAAACCCCTTTCCAAAGTCCTCCAACTCCCTTTGTTCAAATAATCTTGCTAAAAGCATCAAACGAACCTGAGTACCTAGGTTGGAGACCTTGGATAAGCATACGACCATCTGATTGCATCCTCACTTTGATGAGATCGGATGGGCTTGCAACTACCTGCACTGAGCGACAACACCAGAAATGCCACCGATAAGTTCTTTGGTAGAGAGAGATAGGGATTGATTTTGATGGGAGGGTAGGCAAGTGTTGCGCAAGTGCTCGGATGTATAAAATAGGTGTCTAATAATGGCCCGGGAGATGCCATTGTAGAGTGTAAGGGGAACTTCATTGCGAATGATTTGGGAGGCTACTCGGAATGCGGACGTTGGTTATGTCTACTGGGAAGGTGGTGCTCTCAGCCACCATAACTGATGAAACGTTAATTTGTAAAATGACAAAAGAACAAAAAAAAAACTAAATGGCGGTAGAAAAAAAAGGGAGAGAGAGTATTTAAAGCAACCCATCGTCTTCTTGAACAGGGGATTAGGTATTTGGTAGATTTGAGACAGACATGAGGGGATCTTAAATGTTGGGTTGTGCGTCCACCAAATCGAATTAAAGTGGAAGAGAGATGGTGAGATCTTAAAACATTGGGGCAACCAAAATCCATGTGAATAAAGGTAAACGGGGGAGAACATAATGATCTCAACCGTTCATTTCTAAAAATTTCTAATACCATTATATCCCTATTTTTTGAATTTTGAATAAAAGGAAGGAACAATTTAGAGTGTATCAAAAGAGGGGGAAATCAAATATTTGAGGGTAAAATGGGTATTGCAAAAAAAAGTGCATATTGATGACATCATGAACCAAACTTGTGACATACATAAGTTTTATAATTTATTTTATATATATATATATATATATATATATCAAATAGCCACACATATACCAACTAATCACATAAATATATATAGGTATAAATGACCACAAAAGACGCAAACACATAATCTTAACACACTCACATAGTATCAATGTGTCTAAACAATGGTGGTACGAAGTGAATGACGTGAACTAGTAACAAGTATCACCGTGTCTAAACAAAGGTGGTAAGAAGTGAGGGACATGAACTAATAACAAGGGAAAAATAACCCAATCACTCAAAAATGTCCAAGTAGTCCTATTTGAACGCTGAGAAGTGCGAACTGTGTGATAATTGATTAAACTAGATTCGCAAGTTTCCAAGTAACCCTTATTTAATTAGAGTCCCTAAACATGCATCTAAGGTGCGTGTGTCAACCCATAAATAAATAAAGCATGTGACACAAAATATGCTGAGACACAGATTTCAGGAAAAAACCTCTTTCGGGTAAAACCTTTATTTCACTATGAATATACAAGTCGCAACTTACAATTACATAGAGAAATATGCAATGGATCAACGCGCAGCCAACCCACAAAGACACGCAGTCTTGAACTCAGCAAGAGAATACACGCAGCACCCTCCAAGGACTCGCAGCCCAAACAACAAAGGTAGAACCGTAGCTCTCCTCAACGACACTCAGTCATAACACTTTGTAGAGACTCCCTCAGCAATGACACGCAGCCCTCGGTTGCAAAGATCTCCCCACAAAGATTGAACAATAGCAAAGCTTGTGTTCTATGGTTCCAAAAGATTCACAAAAGTAATTGGGATTTTTGTGTGTGAATCAAAAAGAGTCTTGGGACTCAAAAAGGTGAATACTTAGAGTATTTAGGACTCTGAAAATCGTCTTGAAAAGTCTTAGAAAACAACTCCCCGAAGTTGGATTAAATAAGAAAACTTTGAGCCTAAAAAATCTCGAACAGATCTGGCCGAATTTATCCCAGGCGGACCGGTCCGGCTTGGAGGCGGATCGGTTCTTTTAAAAATTGGCTTCTTTGGTTCGCTTTCGGTTCAGGGTTTACTGGATCTGCAGCAAGCGGATCGGTCCGGTTGAGAGATGGACCGGTCCGGTGGCGGATCGGTCCGGTATAGAGGCGAACCGGTCCGGCTTCCCAAAAAACAAAAAACTTTTAAAAGCCTCATTTTGCTTGAAAAAACTTACTTCTTATTTTTATAAAAAACATTTTATAAAAATTTCCCAGTACTAAATATGAAATTTAAGGAACGTAAAAACAAAATTTTACCAAGTTCATTCTCGCAGAGGCAATGATGTTGAAGACCCTTTGATATTCGGATCCGTTGATGTAGATGCGATCTTGAGTTTCTTCAACGGTGTAACGGCGTACGACATATAAATTGATAATGGACAAAAAATGTCCTTACAAATCTCCCCCTATGTCTATGCCTGTACATACATAAAAAATATCCGAATTATCAACTTATGACCTATACTAATCTACCCTCCCATGAACCCTAAAGATGGAAAGATACAAAGGTATAAATCTTCATCGTTTGTTCTTCAATCTTCAACAATCATCAAATATCAAAGCTTTTCTCATCAGGGTGTGCAACATATTGATCTTCAATCTTTATACCTACACACATGAGATAAAGCAAATACCACGTGACATATCGAGTTTGAAATGAGATAAACATGGATACCAATATATGATAAAAACATAATCTACATCTCAAAAACTCCCCCAAAATTCAAACTCCCCCATAATATGATAATTCTTTCTCCCCCTTTTTATGATGTCCCCAAATAGACAGATGAGAAGAATGAATCAAATAAGCAAAATCGGGGTGTCACGGTATACAAAACAGGGCATCAAATAATATGGTAAACGTGCTCTTGTAAGGAGATGCTCAGAAAAAAAATCTTCACAAACTATTTTTGAATTTTTTTAAAAACATTTCGTACAAAAATAAGATACCAATTTGAACAAATATGATACAAAAATCACACCATGGATTTAGACTCAAACAACCAAGTCATGGAAATGGAATGAATGGGTGTGAACACATTCGATAGGTAAATCAATTCAATCAATCATATGTGCACGATGCATATGTGTACCCCTAACAAATGAACATCAAAAGTATCCTTAGGTGAAAAGATTGTTGAATTTAGATGACATCGTCTTATGCAAATCAACAAATCAAAGTCAAAATGATTTCCACCCCAATAACGTCCAAAACTATGTAGCGCATTTTCAAGAATTTCAAGGACGTGCAAACCCGTTTTAAATTCTCCAACCAAACTCCCTCATATATATTTTCTTTTAGAGGTAATCTAAATTCTCAAACTTTGGAGAATTGGTGCAAAAACCTAAATGGCCCCTTTTTGGCATGAACATCTTTTTATTGCCTTTTAATTTTTTCGGGCTCTTTGAACCTCTTTGGACCCCGGATAATAAAATTCCTCCATTTTTAGGTCCAATTTAACGGTGGCTTAGTATTCACAAAGGCAAAATGAACCTTTCGCAGCCCTTCCCCGTTTTAAAACAAAGCACACAAACTCACAAAACGGTTCTTATATGCACAATTTCCTTATAAAAATTATCGCGCTTGGTTCGTTTTAAAGACAGGATTGAAGTGAAAACACCCAACCAACATGTGATAAGACAAGCACAATAATCAAACAAATCCGTGCATGTGTGCAATAAAGGAAACATGAGTCAAACATGTAGGAAGTAACACTTAATTACATCTTAATGACTCCAAACATTATAAAGCACAAGGATGAATTGACCTATTGTCTCAAAACACTATTAAATAGTCACATGAAAATAATGGAATGATGGTGTGACTCGGTCATCCTAAGTGTCCATCCATAAACGGTGCAAACAAAATACAAAAATCTTTTCGGATTTTTCAAAAAAATTATCAAAATAAAATCTTTTTGTATTTTTCAAAATTTTCAAAAAAAATAAAACATACAAAATGATACATACTAGCAATAGGCACACAATGACATCATGAAAATCACCCAATGCTAGTAAACAAGTCAAACCTCAATCATTAGGTGCGGAGGGGTTTTCCAAAGGTGGTGACAACTTATAAAAAACCTCCATCAGTTCTTGTGAAGTTTTGACTAAAAACTTAACTTGCTCTCCTAAATGTGCAAACTCTCTCATGTAGTCTCCGGGAGCATGTAAAGTATCGTGTGTGGGTGCATGTGTTCCAGAAACACGTGTAGAGGCAAAATGTGACACATAACCCAACTTAAAGCAAAATTCCCTAAGGTGTCCTCTCCTCTTGCAATGGGAACAAACATAAATAGGCCTAGGAACACCTCTCTCAAAAACTATAGGACGCACTTTCCTAATAGGAATGGGACGCCTAGGTGGGTTAGGATGAGACACATGTGAAACTGTCACTAAAGTGGGAACCGGCTCGGGTGCTAATTGGGAAGAAGAAGCACCGTCATGACTTATTTCGAACTTCTCACCTTTACCCTTAAGAACCACCTTTTCAACCTTCTTAGGTGCGTTCTCATAATTGATATTGACCTCCCTAGCACGTTCGAGATCACTCTCGAGTTGGGATACACATGTCGTCAGACTAGACAATGTGTCGGTCAAATCACACTTCTCCTTTCTGAAAAACTCCTTTTCTCTCTCCAAATTTAAAACCCGACGACCTAAATCATGATTATACTTCTTTGTTTTCAAGGTCTCGGTGTAAAAATCTCTAAAAGCTTTTTGGAGCTCACTTTCATCTCCACTTTCACTCTCATTTTCTCCCTCACTTGAAGCGCTCAAATCATCACTATCGCATTCGTTTGCATTATTGTGGGACAAGGTGGGTGTGCTCACACGACTAGGAAAAGCTACAAACTTCTCACCACTAGTCTCATCACCCTCACCTAAACTACTATCACTAAGTGTGTCGGGATAGCTACTTTCTTTCCTTTCTTTCTAAGCCACGTAGGACACTCAAACGACTTATGTCCCTTACCCCCACATTCAAAACAAATGACGTCCTCAATATCTTCCTCACGCTCCTCATCGGAGTCATTCTCCTTTTCCCTCTCACCACTTTCTTTGGACTTTTCTTTCTTTTTATTTTTCTCAAAAAAATTCTTTTTATTGGAAGAATTATTTTTGTTCATGTTGAGAAATTTTTTTAAATTTTTCGCAAACAAGGCCATGTCATTAAAATCAAAATCTCCCTCAGAATCGGACTCACAAACTTTTTCTTTCTTTTTCTTAAAATGAGTCTTTAAAGCAATGCCATTATCCTTAGACTTAATGGTTTTGGGAAACATGTCAATCTCATAGATTTGAAGATCTCCTACAAGTTCTTCCAACTTAAGTGATTTCAAATTTCCCAAAGAGTTCAAAACAGTGACTTTAGGAATAAAGCGTTTTGGGAGAGATCTCAAAATATTTTTAACAACACGCGTGTTATCAATAACCTCACCCAAATTAAAACATGTGTTAAGAATGTCTGACAAAGGAGCATAAAAATCATCAAAGCATTCAGACTCAGACATGGTGATAGTTTCAAATTGGGTGGCCAAATTTTGTAATTTTGATTCTTTAACCGCATTCGTACCCTCATGTGTCAATTTCAAAACATCCCAAGCCTCTTTAGACGTGGTGCACGTCATAATTCGACGAAACTCATCAGGAGAGACAGCTCCAGAAATAGCACTCAGACCACGGGAATTAAAATTGGACAATTTATAATCATCTTCAGTCCAGGCTGACACGGGTTTTAAAGTGGTGATGTTATTAACAGTGACCGTAGGAGGAGTCCAACCATTTTCGCAAAGCAACCAAACACGCTCGTCAATAGATTTTAAAATCGATTTCATACGAGCTTTCCAGTAGGCATAATTAGACCCGTCAAAAATAGGCATCTGATTATATAAGTGCTCCATAGGAAAAAATGCGAATTTTCACAAAACTGATTTTTAAAAAAAATCAATATCACACAATTTTGTGGAAAAAGGAATACGCGATAAATTAGCGCAACCTGCTCTGATACTTTGAGAAGTGCGAACGGTGTGATAATTGATTAAACTAGATTCGCAAGTTTCCAAGCAACCCTTATTTAATTAGAGTCCCTAAACATGCATCTAAGGTGCGTGTGTCAACCCATAAATAAATAAAGCATGTGACACAAAATATGCTGAGACACAGATTTCAGGAAAAAACCTCTTTCGGGTAAAACCTTTATTTCACTATGAATATACAAGTCGCAACTTACAATTACATAGAGAAATATGCAATGGATCAATGCGCAGCCAACCCACAAAGACACGCAGTCTTGAACTCAGCAAGAGAATACACACAGCACCCTCCAAGGACTCGCAGCCTAAACAACAAAGGTAGAACCGCAGCTCTCCTCAATGACACTCAGTCATAACACTTTGTAGAGACTCCCTCAGCAATGACACGCAGCCCTCGGTTGCAAAGATCTCCTCACAAAGATTGAACAATAGCAAAGCTTGTGTTCTAGGGTTCCAAAAGATTCACAAAAGTAATTAGGATTTTTGTGTGTGAATCAAAAAGAGTCTTGGGACTCAAAAAGGTGAAGACTTAGAGTATTTAGGACTCTGAAAATCATCTTGAAAAGTCTTAGAAAACAACTCCCCGAAGTTGGATTAAATAAGAAAACTTTGAGCCTAAAAAATCTCGAACAGATCTGGCCGAATTTATCCCAGGCGGACCGGTCCGGCTTGGAGGCGGATCGGTTCTTTTAAAAATTGGCTTCTTCGGTTCGCTTTTGGTTCAGGGTTTATTGGATCTGCAGCAAGTGGATCGGTCCGGTTGAGAGATGGACCGGTCCGGTGGCGGATCGGTCCGGTATAGAGGCGAACCGGTCCGGCTTCCCAAAAAACAAAAAACTTTTAAAAGCCTCATTTTGTTTGAAAAAACTTACTTCTTATTTTTATAAAAAACATTTTATAAAAATTTCCCTATACTAAATATGAACTTTAAGGAACGTAAAAACAAAATTTTAACAAGTTCATTCTCGCAGAGGCAATGATGTTGAAGACCCTTTGATATTCGGATCCGTTGATGTAGATGCGATCTTGAGTTTCTTCAACGGCGTAACGACGTACGACATATAAATTGATAATGGACAAAAAATGTCCTTACAAACACAATAATGTATCAACATTTAAATTAGCCTCACGTGTCAAATAAAGAACTCAAAGAGGACAAGAAAACACAATGCACATTGGCCTAGAAATTTTGATGGTTCTCTAATCAATAACATCAAAACAATTTAGCGCAAGAAAAACTCATTGTGCAAACTCATTGATCTTAAACTAAACACATTAAAAAATAAACAAATATATATTTTTTAAGCATCAATGCAAAAAAATTGGCCTTGACAATATACTCTTTTCTTTTGCCTATCTTTTCTTTAAGCTCTTGCCAATGACGACCTTTCACGCAAAGGAGATTTTTCCTTTCGTATCCTTTTCCTGTGCACATTCATATTTTTAATAAAATTACAAACTCACGTGCTATGGTTCTTATATGCACAACTCCCCCATAACAAAGAATATTATGTATATGACAAGATTGTTGGGAGAACACCTTGCTTAGCTAATGTGACATATGAAGTTAAAATCCAAAAGAGCTCGTGCAAAGTGTGTGCGGAGGCATATACAATGTGAATCCATTATGAAAATAAATTTCAAACTACTCCATGCAAGGATGATTAAGAATAATTTAAGCATTGAAAATCATAATCAAATGTCCAAGTCACATGGATAGATGGAAGTAAGTGGATTTAAGCTCACCAACATGTCACACAAAATGTTTAAAACCAAACTACACATAAAATAAATTCTTTTTGAGTTTTAAACATTTTATCAAAGTGGCTCAAAAGACAAACAAAATCTTTTTGTATTTTTCTCAATAAGACCCAAAAATGGAAAATCAAAATACAAAATATAAACATCTTACAACTAGAAAAATCATATAACATGAAGCACAAAGCTAGTATATAAAAACATACAACCGCAATCATTCATAAGATATAGCATGAGAAGAATTATATTGAGAAAAATCATTTGATAACATGTGATAATTAACAAGCCTACCATTAAGTGCCTCCAAGTCGGATCTACAAATCCACATGGGTGTAACATAATGATCTAGGGTTTGGGGAACCTTATTGACACTAATGTTAGATTCCTAGAACTTTTTCTAAGATCATAACAAAAATGCTCCAGGTGACCTTTCCTATCGCAATGTATGCAAGTGAAGACATGAGGAATGTTACCTTTGGGTTGACCTTTTTTAATGTCCCTAGCAATGGTTAACTCTCTCAAAACTTTGGTCTTGGATTTAGAAATGGAAGTATTTATATCATCGAAGCCAATCCCACAATTGTTATCTTTGATTCGAACAATGCCTAATATTTAATCTAGTTTCTCGACGTATAATCCAAATCAAATTTGACATTAACCGACTCTCTCAATTTCTCATCTAACTCCACAATCTTAGACTCAAGAAAATGCCTAGATTCTTCAAACTCCGGAATATTCTTTATTAAAACGTCCATCAAAGTACGAAGGTTATCTGTCTCACCCTCAACATACTCGAGCTTATCTTTAAGAGTTCTCATATACCCTTAACTCCTCATTAATTTATCATCATCGTTTTCTACGGCACGTTCTTTAATCTTAGTTTCTAAACACAAGTTGGTCTTCTTTAACTTCAACAAATCGATGTATAATTTCAAAAAGGCCACTTGAAGCTAAATCTCCTCCTCCCCCTCCTCTTCCTACTCCTCACCCTTCTTTTTCTTATTCTTCTTGCAAATCATAAGCCCAAAGCTTGGAACCATCATGCAAACGATCATCTTCAATAACGGAAGACTTTTCATTAAAGCCTACATAACTAGCCATGATCATAGTGTAATTATGCTTAACGAGGGAATCACATTCCATTTCTTACTCACTATCACTAAGGGAGGCATTATACACCTTTGGTTTCTTTCCCTCCTTCCTTAGTCAAGTGAGACACTCATTAGAATAATGCCCAAAACCTTGGAATTCAAAGTGCTTGTCCCGATCATCCACCTTCTTAGGACCATCCCTCTTCTTCCTATTATGGTAATTGAAGTTCTTAGGTTTTTTCTCAAAACTATTGTCCTCTTTAAGCTTAAGAATTTTTTTGAACTTTTTAGCAAACCTGACTATCTCTTCACCATCAAGCTCATCGTCACTATTAAAATCCGACACGTCCTCTTTTCGGGCTTTGAAAGCAATGCCCTTCTCTTTATTTTCATCCTTTTTCTTCAGAGGACATATGTTCATCTCAAAGGTTTTGAGGTCACCCAAAAGTTCTTGGACTCTCATAGTGACCACACCACTTAGGGAATCTAGAACATGACTTTGACGTTAAATATTTCAGACAACGACTTTAAGATTTTTTACATACTCTATGCTCGGGGATAGGCTCTTCTAAGTTAAATAAGGAATTGAAAATATTTAACAACTTGGTATATAACTCATCAAAATACTCATTCTTTATAATATCAATCATCTTAAACTTAGTCATCAGATTTTGTAACTTTGAAACCCTAATAGGATTGGATCCCTCATGTGTGGATTTGAAAATATCCCAAATATCTTTCGCATTATAGCAAGTCGAAATCCTTCTAAACTTTTTGGCTGTCATAACGCACAAACTAGCATTTACACACTTGGAATTAAAAGTGGATGCATTCTTTTCAGCCAATGTCTAAATGTTCTCATCAATTGATTTCAAGAAAAATCACATCCCTGCATTCCAATAGGATTGTTTGCCCCATCAAATAATGAAGGTCGGGCAATGGAACTCCTCTCTCGGTTAAAATCCATCTAAACCCTAAATGTGCACAAAAACAAGGATCAATATGATATCTAGTGTTCCTTCTCTGATACTACTTTGAAAACTGTTAGTGCCCTAGGGTTTGTACGAAAACACCACCAATTTTTATAAACTTCGTACTAATTTCAAAACCATAAGTGTTATGTTAAACAATTAGCAATTTTAGTCTTGACCTAAGCATGCATCTAGGTGAGTGAAATCAAGAATATAATAAACATCAAACCACAACACGATGATGTACGAGGAAAACCCACAACTGGGAAAACCTCGAATGACTTAGCCACATAAGTCCACTACGACATATGTCTATATACAAGGAAAAATTAGACTTACTCACTTACTTGACTCCTTCAAGCCTTGACGCGCTTCTTCGTCGCTTGTCAAATTTTTCGCAACCACTTTTGGACGCCTTCCAAGAGTCACGCAATGCAGGAACTTTTCCACATCCTGATATCCCACTGATCTTACTTGTCTCTTTCTATGTCCAGCCATCGTAAAACATAAATGTGATATCGACCACTAGAGAAACTCTTCAAAGATAGAACAAACTAATTTGTTTCAACAAAAACAAGATCTCAAATAGACATATTTATGTGTGATTATTACATATCAAACTTGGGTGTAAACTAGGGTTTTGGTTTTAAAAACTTGATCGTAAAAAGTCACATAAACATAGAGAGCTTTTTGGAAAAGTTTGGGAACTCAAAAGGCATAATAAATTCTCAAATAAAACAGTTGCTCCACACTCCTATTTGTAGGAGGTTTTCTAAAAATGGGATAAGGATGAAAAACTTTGAAGAGAATTTCAAAACATTGAAAAACTCGTTGTAATACCCTGTATTTTTAATGATTTTAATTATGCGATTAATTGAAAAATTGGAAATTTATTTGTAATTAATCTGGATTTAATTAAATAATTACTAGAGCGATGAGAGTTAGTATTTATGGATGTGAGTTATGTTGAATATTACTTAGCGAGTAAAGTAATATGTAATTATGAATTAATTATCGCGAGCGAATAATACGACATTTATGGTAATTAAGTCAGGACGTGCGTGTCAGCTGTGTCGGGACTAACTTAAATAGAATATAAAGTAATTTATTTAGAAGTCACCTGTATGGTCATTTTGAGTGCGCCAAAGTGTCCGGAAGGTTCGAGATAGTAAGAAAAGCCTACACGGGGGTTCAATTTGGATCCTGGGACATTTTTATGCCAAACCGGAACCCCAAGAGGGTATTTTAGTCATTTTTATTTTGGGGGTAATTAAATCCACGAAATTCCTGATTCTATATTAGCTGCTAGGGTTAGTATTTGTAGAGATATCAAACACAAAAACTTGGGAGACCATAGGAGTAGGAGAGTGAAGGGTTTTCTAAGCCTTGAACCACCATTGGAGCACTGTTTGCACCACCATACCCGCCAACGTATAGATCGGAGAGAGAGGATCAACCCCATACCTTTCATCACCGATGGACCAGACCAGATACATAAGGCTATTAATTATCTTGCATAAATTTATGGTATATATTTGATCCATGCTAGAATAGGATAACATCTATATGAATATTTCATGCTTTGAGAGATTTTAGATAGTGTAAATCATGATTTTTGGGTTAAAATTTAAATGGATTAGGTTCGTTTATGCATGTTGAATCAAACCCACGTTATTATAATCAAATTGGTTGAAGAAATATAGAAATTACATGTTTTATTGAAGATGAAGTCAAAACTAGGGTTCTTGAGACTAAAGATGGAAATTGGGTGAATTTATGCATGTTGATGTTGTTTAAACAATTTGGATACATTAGGAATTGTCCATACATGTTAGTATTGGTTGTAGATTACATGTATATCAATTTTGAGATGTTTCAAGGTGATTTTGGTGGTTAAAAGTTTTGAAACTCGTAACTGTTAAAAAATCTGGGCAAATTACTGATCGATCGACTCCTTAGAAAATGTGATTTGTTTCCTTTTTAATATTTGATTAAATACAAAATTTTTGAAATCTTTGGTGTTGATTAACTAAACATAATGAGACTTAGAGAAGGGTAGTAGGATATACTTTAGACCTGGGAAATCTTATTTTGTATGGAATTGAATGGGAAAATTACTAGTGTTAATCAAATGAGTTACGGTTGGAAATTATATAAATTGGGATTTAAATTGGATAAATGAATATTCAAGGTTAGTACCAGTAGTGGGGGTACATTATAGATATTGAAATAATCCAAGGAATAAATGGAAACTGGTTAACCTTTTTTGGATAGGGAAAGGTACTTGAAGTTACGCGATGAGAGTTACCGCATTAAATAAAATATTACGCAGGATATTCGAGATATAAATATACTACATAGGAGACTCAAAATTTGGTACGTACGTATACCTATTTGGAATTTATATATACATAGGTTGTGTGATTACCTATTGTATGGGTTATTATGTGTAATGCATTATACCTCACTACTTGCTATCACAGAGGTTTCCGCGTTAGTACAGTCTTATTCTGATGAGACCATCGGGGGAATATGGATGTGATACCCTGCCTAATTAGATATCGGGTGATCAGTCCTTTATAAAATTAAACTAGAATATCCGGCTGGTTCAGATTGTGAATCACTGTCGAAAGTTATTAATTTTATTTAATAAAAACTAACCACCTAATATTTAAAAAGGTTGATGTCAAAATTTTATCTTGTTATTAACCATCATATGTAAAGGAAAATACTTAATCATAACCATACATCATAATAGCAATAAGAAAAGAACTAACTTAATTTAAATAAAGAACTGGAGTAAACACTTCCAGTCAAAATCTCATACAATAATCCAATAACATGAAATCAAAGTCTAATAATAGAATTAGACAACTCTAAATCTCTTACTGTAAAATAGGAGGGACGACATGTCCAACCTAAATAAATGACTGATAGATAAGGAGAAATAGACTCAAAAGCGTCTACTAGAAATATCATGTAACTTCCATATCAGCTACAGCTCGACAAATGAATGGAATCTCCTAAGTCTGATGCCCTTGTGGCTGAGCACCTAAAATAATAAAACAAGAAAAGAGATTTACAGAAAAATGGGTCAAAGCCCGAGTAGAAAGTAGTTTAAATATATCAAGTGCTTAAATTAATTAATTAGCACAATATTATTCATGTTAACTTAGCGTACTCACTTGGGATGCTCACCTCTCATATATTGTGCACAACTAGCGAACCTAACTACCCATATTAGTCTCGATACTCTGCCTGACTATACGTAGCTTAACCACTATGACTGATAAAATATCTAAATAACCCGAAACCAATATATTTCCATTATTTAGGAATAGGTTTAAAGATGTCTTAACTCATTCTTATAACATTCTTAATTCTCAACTGGTGACCCAATACATATACAATTTAATAAAGTAGCCAACATGAAATACAGAATAGGAACTCAGTATACATACATAAAATCTCTCTATGTATACATACCAATATATATATATATATATATATCAATACTGCACCCATGGTTAAGAAACCCTGGTGCTAGGCATACTCGACTATCTAGTCCCGTTACAAACGCTCGCGCATAAAGGACAATAGGTTCAATCTCTCAAGAACCAATAAAACATATAGACATATTGGAGGCGAACATAGTCCAAAGACGATGGGCTACAGACATACCTACGCACCCATACGGCTGTCACCACTATCGTTCTCATAGATAGCCCATACCTAGGTTCCATGCTCTAGTGGTATGACTCAAAATCCCCCGAAGCCACACAAGATATGGTCATCCACAACACGCTAGCCTTCGTTCGATAGCTAGTATCTAGGTATGCCATACACATAATATTCCAAGTAGTAAGCATGCTCACAACTTATTTAATTTAATAGGCATTCACGCAAACCAATTACCATAATACGTAAGTAATATTAACGTCTCTACTCTCCATGATATCCATTTATACATTACCTCTCCAAGACTTACATTCTCTCCTAGGTTTCTATACAAGTTCAATACCTCGAGTATCATTACGCCTTTAATTCCCTATAACTTTGGATTTTAAGTCACCTATTACTCACATAGGTTAATACAGTCGCTTGGATAAACCTAGGATGATTTTGTACTCGAACGGACTCTAAAAACCCATTCTGGAATCTCATTAGAAGTTAAGGGATTCTCATTCGAATGAGTTCGTTCGAACGAAGTTTCAACTTTGAACGAACTCATTAACTCGTTAGAAGGTTAGTTGAAAATCTCGTTCGAGCGAGGTCATTCAAACGACCTGGGCAGGTCTTCGAACGAGATTTCTGAACTGGCCTTGTTCTTCCCCAAACTCATTTTTCTCCAATTTTCATTCTTCAATATCATTCCAAACTCAACCCAATCCTAATGTAATTGTTTTTAAACTATTCTAAATTACCATAGGACACTTTCTAACATAAATTATAGGTTAAATCCTTATGGAATCAAGGGAATACAACAACTTACTCAATTTCTTATAAATCTCTTTGATATGAACCCAGAAATTTCTAATCCTTCCAATCGCCTAATTAATTTTGTGATTTCAATATTTAATTACCAACATTAATAGTTCTAGGAAGGGAGTTTCTTCTACATGCCAACCTATCTCCAATTCATGGGGTTTCTTTGCAGATCAGTCAAATTAAACCCTAGTTTTCATTACAACAATTTCATATCATTTAATCTAAATTAATCAGGAATAAGTTATGCTAAAAGAGGAGCAAGATAAACACTTGCCTTGGAATTCATTTTTGATTCTCGGACTAAAATGGGTATGTAGTTGATCCTCTCGTTGCGATCTACACTTTGGTGTAATTCTTGGTGGGAAGCCTTGAGTTCTTAGCTTAGTTATCCAATGGAGTTCTTCTTCCTCTTTGGTTCTCTCTCTCTTTCACGTAGGTTGAAACAGGTAGTATCCTCTAACCCACATACAACCTTTATTTTAATTCCTAATTTTCGTCCATTTAAATTCCCAAAAATATCAAAAGACTTAAATACCCCTCCGGGGCGTCATTTTGGCTAAAATGCCCCGGACTTCAAATATAACATCCAAGTAGTGTTTTCTGACTATTTCGACCCTTTTGGACACACTGTCGCACTCAAAATAGTCGTTCAAGTTGTATAAAAATAATTTGCCTTTTTAACCCCCAAATATATAAGAGTGACGCGACTCATACGCGCGTCCCGAATAATTATATCTTAACTGCCGTGTATCTCATCCCCGGCCATATTATTATTTCCGAAACCATTTATTATGTTACTCACTATGTAATGCTCAACATAGTTATCAGTCAACATGATTTCAACGTAATTATTTTCGATAACTACTAACTCTCGTCACGCTAGTAATTTTTACCATAAAGTCGGATTAATTATGAAATAAAATTTCTCTCTTAATTTAATTAATCCTAATTTCCATAATTTCATAATAAAATCAATATGCGTAAAAATACGGGGTATTACAATGGACTTGTACCTCAAAACCATAAAACCTTGGCACAACCTATCTGAGAATGAAAGTGCAGACAGTCGTAAGGGTGAGTGGGTATGTGCGTCTCCTTTGTGACTTGGAACTATGATTCGCCTCCATTATGTGTGACTTGTGTTTTATATGGTTCTAGAGTGATTATGAACCTATAGTTTTCATGTAATATGTGATATACTGGGACTTGATAGCAGAGTATGCATGCACCAGAGCTTAGTCTCCGGGTGCCTTATGAGTGTATATATATATATACACATTGGTGATTATTTTACTGTGTTGCTTAGTGGGTAAGCAAGAGTACGTCAAATAAAATATGTTATAATTGTGGGAACTTATATGAGTAAAGAAATACTTGAATTGATCAATAAATATTGGAAATACAAGAATTTATTATTCGGGTAATACAGGTGGACACATTGACTTAGGCATCATAGTGAGAGACTTGATTCAAACTAGTTAGGTGGGACAATATAACTAGGATGGGTTAGGAGTATACGTTAGGCATGCACAATAGTTGAGAGGTGAGAATTTCAAGTGAGAGCATGTGACTAAGATGTATACAATATCTGGTATTTATATAATTTAAATACTTGTTATTTTTAAAAATATTTTTAACTTGGTCTCTGACCCGTTTACTTCCAAATTTATTTTTGTCAAACAATTTTTAGGTGCCCATCCACACGAACGCCAAGCATAGGAGTTCCATTCAGTTGATGTGTTGTAGCTGTTGTGGAAGTTACATGACCTCGGTATTAGACACCTCCACATTCATCCTTGATTCATTCCGAGACATTTACTTCAGTCAAGGCATGTTGCCCGTTTTTATTTAGAGATAGTAGTTTCAGACATTCATTTACATTTTAGTTGTTGGATTTACTTCATTTCAGATTATTGTATTTGGGATTTTGACTGGATGTGTTAACTCTAGACTCACTTTATTTTATTATGTCGTTTTAATTCCTATGAGCTTTTATTGGATGGTGAATGTTTAGTTAATCATTTACATTGCTTGCATGTTATATTAAAAAATAAAATTTGACATCTAACTTTTTAAATACTAGGTGGTTAGTAATTAATAAAAAGTTTTCGATAGTGATGCTAAGACTGATTCCAACTCGATATTCCGTTTTAAATTTAATAAAGGACTGATCACCCGGTATTTAATTTAGCGGCGTTTCACACTCGTCGGCTTGTTCGAACGAAGTTGATCTTATTCGAATAAAGTACCAAGTCTCGTTCAAACAAAAATCAAATGACATTTCCAATGATAAACCAATGAAGACCAAAAAATTTTTTGTTCAATGTTTAGTTGGAAGCAAACTAGTTTTAAGGAGCTCTTTCGGAAGATATACCCAATGTCGTTGGAACGACCTTAAAAAAATTCAAAAAACATTTTGAAAATCATTCCAAAACATTTTATAAAATAATAACCAAAACTTAATCCAGGGATCAAACGTAAGTATGCATTCATACCTCACTTAGATCCCTCAGATTTTGAAGAAGAAACTTAATTTGAATGTCAATGTGTGATTGATGTAGCTTTATCTCCACTTTTACGGTCTTTAATAACATATCATAGGCTTGAATGACAAAGAAACCAAATCCTATCCCATGACCCAAATAAGTTTTGTCCAAACATGGAATACATCTAATACATACAAATTGACTCGATGCAAAAATTTATCCCTATAATGTTGTTTAATGGCTATCTGATCAAGGGATGTCTTTGAGTGCTTCATCAATTTCATTAATGGTTACTCAAAGACATATATGCGTTTACCTTATGAAGAATAAGTCTAAAGCCTTTGATTAGTTCAAAATGTATAAAACAAGGGTGGAACATAGGTGAGGTAAGCTAATCTAAACTATATGACCTAATCGCAGGGTGTATACCTCTTGGGAGAGATAAGGGATCATTTAACAGAGGCGTGTGATTTTATCCTTCTTGTCTACACCGTGAATTTCATTTTGGAATTATGTATAGATAAGACGTAATAAGACTCTTTTGGGTATGATAATATCAATTGTTAGTTATTCAGGAGTGCAACATTCTTATTGGGATTTTATGTAAGAGATGATATATACCATCTAATTTAGTTTATCTTAATGGGTCTAATCTATTTACAATTAACATTACAGTGGGCACAGGTTCGTTCTAGGGCATCTTTATATTTGTGGGTGCCCGACACTCATATTGTGGAAGGAGACAAATAAGTTAAAATTAAGGATAAAGGTATGTCTCTTTGTTGGTTATCCCAAAAGTTACATAAGTAGTTTACATCACATTATTAAGCATAAGAAGGTCATTGATTACATAAATATCCTACTCTTATAAGAGGATTAAGTAATGAACCACGTATCCTTGTTCAAGTTAGACGCACAAGATATAAATGAACATCATATTACTAGTAATGCTAGACCACTTGTGCATAATGAAATACAGCCTGCTATCGATAACACACTACTTAACAGTAGTGGGAGTATCACTGATGATCAGGATATACATGTCACTTATACTGGATAGTAAGTGAAGTCGGGTTGTAGTGGGAGTATCAGGAATCATCCTAAAAGGTTAGTGTTTTGGCAAATCATTTTGATGTGATCTCTGAGAAGGGGAGTTCGGTTATATGGTCAAGTCTTATATTTGTGAAATTTACCTCATAAAGAAACACAATTTGAACACATAATTAATCAAACACAACAGGGGAAAAAATATGGGATGAACAATTTAAATTACAACGCGTTTCCAATTTTAAGTTCTTGACTAATTAATCCTACGTGGACATGCATAATATTTCTTAGTCAATTTCCAATGTTACTTAAAGCATTGAATTTAAGCAATAAATGTGGTGAGACCGATTTTAGCATTTTAGTCCTATGCATGCATCTATGTGATGAAAAATTTAAACACAAGAAACACACAACCACGACGCCGCGATGTACGAGGAAAAACTAAAAACGGCAAAAAACCTCGAATGGTGAGGTCTAGAAAAAATTCACTACGAATACAATTTTACAAGGATGACTCAAAAGACTTACAGACTTGACGGAACAAGTTTCACTGATAACATATCCAAATCATCCATCCATAGCACATGTAGCTCTAACACACTTCCCGTGTCTCATATCCACTGGTAGCCAAAGCTTCGTCTCAAACTCGTGCGAAAATCCAGCACACACACAAAGGTCGTATATGAAGGTTGTAGAGGATGTGGGTGCTTTTTCTGCAAAAATGATCCAAGTTGATCATGTAAATGTTGGAGATAAAAATGAGGGGCTTTGTAAAAATAAATGGAGTGGAGTCTCTCAGCTTTTTTCCGAGCTCATGTTCTTTTATAAGTTAAGAGGAATGGAGAACATGGGGAAAAACTGATCATTTTGACGCTATTTTCAATGACTGACCCGGTCGTTCAAACAACTAGGTGTCTCGTTTGAATGAGGTTCTAATGATTTCTCAGCACCAACATCAAAATATGTTGTTTAAAGTCTTGTTTGAATGGGGACAATCTCCTTTGAACGAGATTTCTAACAAAATCTCAATCTAAGGCAAAATGTCTTAAGTTATAAAAATGATTTTGAAAACTCACTTAAAGCCTTTGAAAATATTTATATAAGAATCTCTAACATATTTTCAAAACATAGGGCCATATACCTTTTGGGAATGAACCATTAGAATATTAAAATGAGCTTTGATAATGCTTGAATTCTTGAATTCCCAAATGTTTAGATTTCTTCCGTGTAGAGCATGATGTGACACCTTACAAACTTATATCTTTTGTCCTAATGAAAATAGCAAATACTACATATGACTTGATGTGAAAATTTGCCCTTACAAATCTCCCCTTTTGGCTATTCCGGGATAAAAAATAAAAATTGAAAAGACTCTAAATTTTCTAAGACAGGCTGTCAAGCCGATCCTATAATGGACATCTAAAAATGGACATAACTTGACTATCTGACAACCTTGCTGCATTAAGTTCATTGTAGTCTTGAGGCTTCAGAAAATTATAAATGTGCCTATATATATGAAATAACAAACACATAAACACATATGGAGAAGATAATATATACATCGCAATAAGTTTAGGTCTCCCCCTAAATATGTGATGCTCTCCCCTTAATATGTCTCCCCTTTTTTGTTCGAAAAAGACAAAAAGGGTAATAGCAAAACTGGCGAAGTTAGCGAATAATTCTTGAAGCTTAATAAGAATAGATTTTAAGCAACATCAAGAATAATCACACAAATAATTATAGGACACTGTAACATTAAAATCACCCACAAGACATAATATGAATGGAAATAGCCATATGATTAATTAAATTAAAAACAAATTATCCAAAGTGCCATAAATAATTATCCAAATTTAAATGCAAAAAAAAGAAAAATATTCAGATATTCGGTACTAGTGACAATAATGAAATATAACAAATAAACTCTCTATAAAAAGAATAAAAGAAATAGAATCATATAAATAGAAATCACCGAGCTAGATCTTCTGGGGCATCATCCAATGTATCATCAAAGGAAGAAGGACCATTACCAAAAGGACCTGCACTGAAAGAACCTAGACCGACCAATGGATGAAGCTTTAAAAGTATGGTATCGAATGTCGGGAATATCACTAGCTTGGAGAGGGCATCCTGCCTGTAGACAATTCCTAATGACTATGACAATAAAAGGTAAAGCCTGTCTAACTGGTGTAGTAGTAGAATATCTCATAAAGAGGAGGACACTAAAAATAGACGGGAGATCAATGGTACCACCTACACTGATAGCGAACATAAGGCGCATAGGTTCAGGCCTAATTTGGGTATGGTTTGCTTGGAGAATGATACAAGCACAAACAATCCAATTTAGAATCCTAAACTCAGGTTTGAGATGATGTAAAATTGTAGATCCCAGTTCATATTTCTCAAAAAGGGCTTCTAAAATTTGGATAAGAGGAGGTCTACGTGCATCGGGCCAGGAAAAGGTAGGACTGGAAATACGGGGTAAATCGACAAGCCTTACAATTGATTCACTAATGATTAATACATCCCCACCATGGACCCTAGACTCGAGACCGTGCTCACTCACAAACTTGATAAAGAAAAACTCTCAAATGAGATCGGCGTAGATGGGATAATGAAGGTTAAATATCGGGTCCCATTCCAGTGTACCAAGCCAAGTGAATACCATAGTGGGTGACATAGTTTAAGTCAATAACCTTTTCCCTAACAATAGAACGAGTTCGGAAACCAAGAGTGTGGTATTGGGTGTAACTAGCCTGAGTTCCCCAACGAAGTTAGAGATTTGGAAAAGGTTGTTTATCTTTCGAGAAGTGTTCCTCGTCGAATTGGACAAATGCGGTGGTTACGATGACCACGAGCCATATAAGAATAATTTTTTTCACATTATTTGAGTATGACCAACTAAACCATCAACAACAAAATAAAAAAGGAAAAATATGAGCTTTATAAGAATATTAGCAATATTAGTGTAATGAGCCATAATTAGAATATAATGAATTTTCACGTGTTTTTGAAAAAAAAGAGATAAGTGTTAAAAAAATAATGTCAAAAACATCTCATTAAGAATGAATAAACTTGGGGTAAAAACAATATTTGAAAATCATGATACACACACACACACACACAAGCGTGCGCATATAGATATAGAAATAACCCCCAAATTGAAATGATTTGGGTTTACCTATTGGGTCCTTTTTTAAAATAAGCAACAACAATCGTTGGATGTTGATAAAATAGTTAATTTATATTAACTCAACCAAAAAAAATATGAAAAACTAAGGTTTAGAGGAGAAATGGAGTTATACCTCAAAGAGAATATCCAAAAACTCTAGGAAATAACTCCAATAATAATGGTGAAAACTTAGCTGGTGTGGGTTTATATAGCACTCTAAGAAGATGGAGGGTTTGAGTAATGGGAAGAGGAAGCATTTAGAATGAAAAGTTGAGTGATTTTTAGAGAGAAAAAAATGATTTTTGGAATTTAAAAAATGAGTTTAAACGGCCAATGGAGAAGAAAACGAACCGACCTACAAAAACGGTGATCGTTCGAAACACATGTGTCTTGCTCGAATAATGTCATCGGAATGACTTTTGTATGATACTTTGAATGAGTAATCAACAGTGAGTGAAATGAAGTTCATTAGAAGGTCGTTAGAACGACAATCGAACGACATCCTATTTTCTCCCAGAAAATTCAAAAATCTCATGTTCTAAATATGATAACATTAAATAAGTAATAACTATCATATAAAATATGCAAAAAAATTGTTAAACACCTTCTAGAAAATGTTGGAAACATTCGGTTCATCCATATGGAATGTAGGAGTGTGAACATACCGATTACGAGCATCGCCTAAAAATATTGTACTAGTGCAAGATGCATAACAACATTTCCTAATACTTAAACACTCAAACCAAGCTTGTGACAATATAAAAGAACTCAATCAGAGTCAATTCACTTAAACGATTGTGACACCCCGTCTAATTAAATACTGGGTAGCTACTCCTTTATTAAATTAATACAAAATGCCAAGTTGGTTCAGTTCATAGCATCACTGTCGAAAAACGTTTTAACAATTACTAGCCACCTAATATTTAAAAAGTGAGTTGTCAATTTTTAATTAAATCTGATTAACATGCAATAAGAAGATTATGAACTGCTCACATAACCACCACAACATAATGACAATAGAATAACCATAAAATAGTAATGAGTCTGGAGGAATACACCTCACAATAATCCAAATACAGGAATAAACCAATACTAAGTCTGCATCAATATATTAATTACAAACCAAAATTTGATATGACTGGATAAATAAAGTGTCTAAAAGAAATGGGGCGACATGCCCAACAAATGAGAAAAATCTGATAACATAGAATCAAGATCGAAAGTGGAGTCATTTACTGTCAAGGACATGTAACTTCCACAGCAGCCACAGTACGTCACCTGAATGGAACTCCTATGCATGGTGTCCTTGTGGCTGGGCACCTAAAAGGTTTTACAAAAAAAAAAATAGATTTGGAAGCAAACGGGTCAGAGCCCGATGGTGAAAACAGTTTAAAATATAGCAAGTGTTTTAATGACATAAAACAATGAATGAAAAATACATGTTAGGACGTGCTCTCACATGAAATACTCACCTCTCGACTATCTGTGCACTCCTAACGTACCCTTAATCGAATCTAGTTATGCACGTATCTAATTGGTCCAATATAAAATCTAACGTTACTATATGATTCACGATTTAATTCCTGATATCTTACTTTAAACAGAGTGTTTTACTCTTCTACACAGTTTCCCATTTTAGTACTACTAATCACTAGAGATCTTCCATTTTATCTTTTACAAAATGTTGATATTATAGATACTCACATTTATACATAACAGTTCATTTCAATTAACAGTATATTATTCTCATCATAAATATACAATACTAGCACCCTCAAACTAAGATGAGATGCACACATACACTGCTATCCAATCCCGGTACATCACGTACATAAGGACCACACATTCCGAATCTCTCAGGAATCGTTCTCAAATAACAACATTCACACAAAATGGAGGCGAACATAGTTCACATCGCATGGGTCACGCACATACCTACGCTCCCATGATCAGCAGACTTATTAACTTCTCAATAAGTCCTTCTCTGACATATGTCCTCTAGGTACCAATCTAAATCCCCCCGTAGGCACACAAAGATTAGATGGCCCTAATCGAACGCAGACCTCCCATGATAGCAAGTATGGTAGGTATGTTATACACAGATAACCACATATGCTAAGCATTTGCACATCTTAGATATCACCGAATATCAATAGAGGTATACTTCTCGTTCTTATACCATCATTTAATGTTATACATTATAAGTCCCTGTTTTGTATACAATTAAGTTGTCATCTCTTCTCATGTCGTAATTAGGTATTCGTTTCCTACTCTACAAATGTCATCCGGTTTACTACAAGATTCTAAGTTTCATTCCTCAACGTACTCAAATCTCCCAAATATACTTAATAGTCGATAAGGAAAGGTTATTACTCCATTAAATAAGTCTACGGGACATTTGAAATATATCAGGCCTAAAAGGACATTCTGTCAACTCGTTAGAAGTCTTGTTCGAACGAGGTCGTTCGAACGAACTGGGCAGGTCTTCTAACGAGATGGCAGTTTTCGCCCAGAAATTCCCCAATTCGTTTTTCTTCAATTTCTCTTCCCTAAATCCACACTATGATCATCCCAATTGAGTTTTAACGTTAATAAACTACTCGAAGTCCTCCTAGGTCACTCTTTAACATATATTTGGGGTCAATACCTCCTAAATTAACATGTAATCACCATAATTTCCAAACCTTGTCCCAAACCCTATAAATATAAACCCAGAATTTTAATGTCTACAAGTACTCCTTATAAATCCATTTTTTAAATCATCAAAAGGTATATTTTGGATCTGAAAGTCATCCATAACCATTCTACATGCAATCCCTATCCAAGATTATGAATTTTATCTCCAATTTCATGGGTTTTCATCAAACTTTCAATATAATACATATATTCAATTCTAAGCATGGAGGAAACATTCGCTTAAAATTATGTAATTAAACCACTTGCCTTAGATGTTCTAATTTGATGTTGAAGGGTGAAAGTTGATTCTCCTCTTTCTCTCTTCAGATTTCTCCCAAAGATGGTGATGGTGGCTAGGGTTTCTTTTGGAACCTCTTAGGACTCTCCTTTTAACTCCCGTAGCCCACTTCTTATTAAATGCTGAATTATGGACTTAGTGGTTCATTTCTAATATAAAATTAACCTCTAAAATTCGTGGGTTTTAATTCCCCTATTTTTAAAATTACCAAACTACCCTTTTGGGTTGCCGGTAAGGCCTAAAAATCCCCCGGGACCCAAACTAAACTCCCGGCTAGTGTTTTCTGACTATTTCGACCCTTCCGGATACGCTGGCGCACTCAAAATGACCATTCGGTTGATAAAAATATAATTCACTTTTTAATTCAAATAATTTCATTCCTGACGCGACTGACACGCGCATCCCAACTAAATTTCCAAATTGTCGTCTTTCTGCCTCGTGATAATTTAAATATTATCAATACTCATGTATCACCATACTTAATCGAAAATAATAAATTTTTACATCATAATCAAATACCAACTCACATCTCGTTAGTATTTATACCCAAATTAATTTCCAATTAATTCTCATTTAATTTAATTAATCCCTTAAATAAAAATCAATAAAATTACGGGGTATTACATACTTCCCCCTAATAACAGAATTTCGTCCCAAAATTCGGTACTAAAGAGTACCTGGTAAAAATAACTCCGGATAGCGTTCGCGCATCTCATCCTCACACTCCCATGTGGACTCCTCGGCATTATGATACCACCACTGAACACGTACTAACGATACTATCTTCAACCTCAATTTTCGCTCGCTTTGGTCCAAAATAGCAATCGGCCCCTCCTCGTAGGAATTATCGGGCTGGAGATCGATGTCCTCCAAAGAAATGTGAGTATGGGCCAAATTGTCCCTAAGATATTTCCTTAGTGAGGAAATATGGAACACATCATGAATCCTATGCAAGTGGTCCGGTAACCCCAGTCTATACGCAACTGGCCCAATACGCTTGATGATAGGAAATGGCCCCGCATACCTTGGTGCCAGTTTCCCCTTCTTCCCAAAATGCATGATCCCCTTCATTGGAGATACTCTGAGTAACACCTGGTCCCCCACCTTGAATTCTCTGAAGAACCTCTTGGCATTAGCATAGCTCTTCTGCCGGTCCTGAGCTACCCGAATGCGGCTCCGTATCATCTCTATCCTTCTTGAAGTGTCCTGAATCACTTCAGAGCCAAGGAATTTGTTATCCCCCACCTCTAACCAACATGCTGGGGAACGACAAGGTCTACCGTACAATGCCTCAAATGGAGACATGCCAATGGTGAACTAGTAGGAGTTGTTATAAGCAAACTCCACCAGTGGAAGGTACTGCTCCCAACCACCTCCAAAGTCTAGGATGCACATACGCAACATGCCCTCCAACATCTAATTTGTCAGCCCTGTTTGCCCATCAGTCTGCGGGTGATATGACGTACTCAGCTGCAACTCTATACCATGGCCTCCTGGAAACTCTCCCAAAATTGTGAAATAAATATCTTGTATCGGTCAGACACGATATTTAGAGGTACCCCGTGAAGTCCCACTATTTTCGTAATGAAAAGATGGGCATACTATCCCGTAGTGTAGTCGGTCCTCACGGGCAGAAAATGAGCAACTTTGGTTAACTTATCCATAATTACCCATATGGAGTCATGACCCCTCTGTGACGTAGGTAACCCCATGATAAAGTCCATGGAGATGCTTTCCCATATCCACGTCGGAACCTCTAACGGCTGTAGAAGTCCTGCTAGTTTCTGATGATCCACCTTTACTAGCTGACAAGTGGAACATTTAGAAACAAACACGGCGATATCTCTCTTCATCCCTCTCCACCAATACTGTCGTCTCATGTCTTGGTACATCTTATCCCCACCAGGGTGTACCGCGAATCGTGAGCCGTGCGACTCCATCATTACCTCGTGTCGCAAGTCCTCCCCTTTCGGAATGACCAGTCTCCCATTGAAGCGTAATCCCCTGTCTGAGCCAATGGTATAGGACTCGGCTCCCTCTACTAGTAATCAAACTATCTGCTCCTGAAAGAACGAGTCATTTACCTGGGCCTTTACCACTCTCATAACAATCTGAGGTGTAATAGTCATCACATACATGAACGATCGGGCCACTGCATCCTAGTGTCCCAACTCCTTCCACTTAGCTTTCCACACCTCGTCCACCTCATCTACCGGCCTACAGCTCAACGTGTCTGCTACCACGTTAGCCTTCCCTGGGTGATACTGGATATCGAACTGATAATCCTTCACAAACTCAAGCCATCAACGTTGATGCATATTCAGCTCTTTCTACGTGAAGAGGTATTGTAGGGACTTGTGATCTGTGAATAACCAAAATTTCTCCCCCGGGAGATAGTGTCTCCAAATCCAAAGAGCAAATACGGCTGCCGCTAACTCCAAGTCGTGGGTGGGGTAATTCCTCTCGTGAGGCTTAAGCTTACGGGAAGCATAAGCTATGGCCTGACTCTCTTGTTGCAGCACACCTCTAAGTCCTTGTAAGGATGCATCGGTGTAAACTAAATACTCAATTCCCGGCCTGGTCAATGCTAACATAGGCGCTGAGGTCAAATTCTCCTTCAACTCATCGAATGCCAACTGATAGGCATCGCTCCAGATGAATGGTACACCTTTGCAAGTCAGATGTGTCAAAGGACCCGCCATCTTTGAGAAACCCCGAATAAACATCCTATAGTATCCTGCAAGGCCGAAAAAACTACGGATCTCAGTCGGTGTCGTGGGCTGTCCCCACTCCCTCACCGCGGATACCTTCCCCGGATCAACAGATATCCCCCGATCTGAAATGATATGCCCCAAAAATTGAACCTCCTTCAGCCAAAATCCACATTTCTCATACTTTGCATAATGCTCGTTCTGACGTAGCGTCTGCAAAACCTGCCTCAAATGCTTGACCTGCTCCTCTTCTGTCTGGGAGTAAACCAGGATGTCATCAATAAATAAGATGACGAAATGGTCTAGGAACTCTCTGAACACCCTATTCATCAAGTCCATAAACACGGCTGGAGCGTTGGTCAAGCCAAAAGGCATAACTCGAAATTCGAAGGAACCATACCTCGTCAAGAAAGAAGTCTTCGAGATGTCCTATTCCCTGATATACAACTGATGGTATCCCGATCGCAAATCAATCTTTGAGAAGAAGCAAGCTCCCCTCAACTGGTCAAATAAGTCATCGATTCGGGGCAACGGATACTTATTCCGTATCGTGACTTTATTCAACTCCCGGTAATCTACACACAATCTCAACGATCCATCCCTCTTCTTTACGAACAACACAGGGGCACCCTATGGCGAAGTACTCCTCCGGATAAACCCCTGACCCAATAACTGCTCTATATGATCCCTTAGCTCTCTCATCTCTGCTGGAGCCATACGGTATGGTGCGCGGGCAATGGGCCGAGTGCCCGACATCAAATCAATAACAAAATCTATCTCTCTACTAGGAGGTAATCCAGGTATATCCTGGAATACATCAGCGAACTCTCTAACGACTGGAATCGAATCAAGTGGTATCACCACTTCCTTAGAGGTCTCCTCCTCTATATAGTACAAATGAGTGGACGATCCTCCCTCAGGGCGAGGCATCGCCACTAGAAACATCTCCTTCCCGGGAATGGAAAAAATAATACTCCTACTGAAACAGTCAATCATGGCTCGGTACGCAACTAGCCAATCCATACCAACTATCACATCATACTCAGTCATCTTTAATACTAGCATATCAGCGAGTAAAGTAAATCTCCCTATTTTTATACCCACACCTTTACAAATAAGGGAAATCACGGAACCCCTACTCAACGGTGAATCTACACACATAACCGTGCTCTCTGCAGTGTCTAACAACCCCAAAGTGCGTGCAAATCTCGTGGCAATGAAACAATGTGTGGCCCCTGTATCAAATAAAATACACCCCATAGTCCCCTGAATAGAGAACATACCCTCATTGGCAGGTGGATCCTGTGGGCCTGTGGCCTGCTCGAGCTGATACACTCTCCCATACAGAAGTTGTCCCTGTTGGACTGGGACCGCTGGGATGGGTGGTAATGCTTCCATCTGTGGTGGTGCTGGGAGGGCGGGGGGAAACATAGGCCTCTATGGCTCGTGTCGAGCACCCTGCTGTTGCTGCTGTGGGGCCCTGTCCCTATCAGGACAATCCTGGCATTTGTGACCAATATTGCCATAAACGAAACACTTCCCCGGGAATTTTCCCCCTCACTGTCCCTACTGCCCTCGGCCCTGATGGCCGTTACCATTCCTACCTTGACCATGCTAGCCCTGCTGGAACTGCTGCTGCTGACCATTCTGACCCTGCTGGCCCTGATGGCCATTTTGACCCTGATGTCCATGTCTGAAACCTCCCTGACCGTTTTGGAAGCCCCGAGATCTTAATCTCTTAGGATCCCCCTGTTGGGAACCCTGATCACCCTGCCTGTGCTGACCCTGAACAGATTGTGCCCCGCTGGCACCATTCCCCCCTGTCCTGCCCTGATGGCTGGACTATCCTGATCTCTTACTCTCAAACATATGAAAGCGGTGGTCCTGGCAGTGAAGCAGTGTTGCATTAACCACATCAGAGTAAGTGACCAATGAGAGATTTCCCAACAAGTGTTGTCGGATCCTACAAGTCAATCTGTCCATAACTTCTGAATCTTCTTCTCCTCAGTCGGAATCTCACCGGGAACAATGTTCAAGAGATTAGTGAATTCGGCCTCGTACTCGGCCATAGTTTTTCCCTCCTGCTTGAGGTTCATTAACTTCCTCCTTATTTCGGTGTGAACAGCTGATGGAAAATATTTGTGGTCGAACTGCACCCAGAACTCCTGAATAGAAAGGGCATCTCTCTCCTCCGGGGTGGTAATGGACTCCCACCACTGCAATGCTGATCCTACTAGCATAAAAGTAGCTAGTATATTCTTCTGAACATCCGTGCACTCATACATCCTTAAGTGCCTTTGAATGTCCTTCCTCCACTGACTGGACACAACAACGTCGGATCTACCTGTAAACTCCGGAGGGTGTGCTTTCTGAAAAGCATCACGAATACGTTCCCAAGCAGACGGGAATGCATGAGCCTGAACTGGCACGGCTACCGGTGCCTGAGGTGGTGCCTGCTGCACAATTGCGAGGGCGGTATTTACCGCTTGGGCTACAATGGCTGCAACCACTGCGGCATTCATGGTGCCCTAAACTGGTACAGGTTGTGGTTCGGGCTGAGCATCCCTAGGAGCTCGCTGTGCACGTCGTGGAGGCATCTGAAATGAGAGTAAAGTCTTATGAGTTTGCAGTTATTATCTCAAAATAACTGAAGAGCGAAACATACATAAAAGAATACAAGAGTCCTAACATTTAGGGCTCTACATCAAAGAAAGCTCAGCGGAAACATAACAAGCCATACAGATCCTAAGGACACTAGAACATGATGCTCTGATATCACCTGTGACACCCCGTCTAATTAAATACCGGGTAGCTACTCCTTTATTAAATTAATACAAAATGCCAAGTTGGTTCAGTTCATAGCATCACTGTCGAAAAATGTTTTAACAATTACTAGCCACATAACATTTAAAAAGTGAGTTGTCAATTTTTAATTAAATCTGATTAACATGCAATAAGAAGATTATGAACTTCTAACATAACCACCACAACATAATGACAATAAAATAACCATAAAATAGTTATGAGTCTGGAGGAATACACCTCACAACAATCCAAATACAGGAATAAAGAAATACTAAGTCTGCATCACTATATTAATTACAACCCAAAATTTGATATGACTGGATAAATAAAGTGTCTAAAAGAAATGGGGCGACATGCCCAACAGATGAGAAAAATCTGATAACATAGAATCAAGATCGAAAGTGGAGGCGTCTACTGTCAAGGTCCTGTAACTTCCACAGCAACTACAGTACGTCACCTGAATGGAACTCCTATGCATAGTGTCCTTATGGTTGGGCACCTAAAAGGTTGTACAAAAAAATAGATTTGGAAGCAAACGGGTCAGAGGCCGATGGTGGAAACAGTTTAAAATATAGCAAGTGTTTTAATTACATAAAGCAATGAATGCAAAATACATGTTAGGACATGCTCTCACATGAAATACTCACCTCTCGACTATCTGTGCACTCCTAACGTATCCTTAATCGAATCTAGTTATGCCCATATCTAACTGGTCCAATATAAAATCTAACGTTACTATACGATTCACAATTTAATTCCTGACATCTTATTTTAAACATAGTGTTTTACTCTTCTACACAGTTTCCCATTTTAGTACTACTAATCACTAGAGATCTTACATTTTATCTTTTACAAAACGTTGATATTATAGATACTCACATTTATACATAACAGTTCATTTCAATTAATAGTATATTATTCTCATCATAAATATACAATACTAGCACCCCGAGACTAAGCTGTGATGCACACATACTCTGCTATCCAATCCTGGTACATCACGTACATAAGGACCACGCATTCCGAATCTCTCAGGAATCCTTCTCAAATAACAACAATCACACAAAATGGAGGCGAACATAGTTCACATCACATGGGTCATGCACATACCTATGCTCCCATGATCAACAGACTTATTAACTTCTCAATAAGTCCTTCTCTGACATATATCCTCGAGGTACCAATCTAAATCCCCCCGTAGGAACACAAAGATTAGATGTCCCTAATCGAACGCAGACCTCCCATGTTAGCAAGTATGGTTGGTATGTTATACACAGATAACCACATATACTAAGCATTTGCACATCTTAGATATCACCGAATATCAATAGAGGTATACTTCTCGTTCTTATACCATCATTTAATGTTATACATTATAAGTCCCTGTTTTGTATACAATTAAGTTGTCATCTCTTCTCACGTCGTAAGTAGGTATTCGTTTCCTACTCTACAAATGTCATCCGGTTTACTACAAGATTCTAAATTTCACTCCTCAACGTACTCAAATATCCTAAATATATTCACTAGTCGATAAGGAAAGGTTATTACTCCATTAAATAAGTCTACGGGACATTTGAAATAAATCAGGCCTAAAAGGCCATTCTGTCAACTCGTTAGAAGTCTCGTTCGAACGAGTGTCATTCGAACGAATGGTTTCGAACGAACTACCAACTCATTAGAAGGGATACTGTCATCTCGTTAGAAACTCGTTCGAACGAGGTCGTTCGAACGACCTGGGCAGGTCTTCTAACGAGATGGCAGTTTTCGCCCAGAAATTTCCCCAATTCGTTTTTCTTCAATTTCTCTTCCCTAAATCCACACTATGATCATCCCAATTGAGTTTTAAAGTTAATAAACTACTCTAAGTCCTCCTAGGTCACTCTTTAACATATATTTGGGGTCAATACCTCCTAAATTAACATGTAATCATCATAATTTCCAAACCTTGTCCCAAACCCTATAAAAATAAACCCAGAATTTTAATGTCTACAAGTACTCCTTATAAATCCATTTTTTAAATCATCAAAAGGTATATTTTGGATCTGAAATTCATCCATAACCATTCTACATGCAATCCCTATCCAAGATTATGAATTTTATCTTCAATTTCATGGGTTTTCATCAAACTTTCAATATAAGAAACATATTCAATTCTAAGCATGGAGGAAACATTTGCTTGAAATTATGTAATTAAACCACTCGCCTTAGATGTTCTGATTTGATGTTGAAGGGTGAAAGTTGATTCTCCTCTTTCTCTCTTCAGAAATCTCCCAAAGATGGTAATGGTGGCTAGGGTTTCTTTTGGAACCTCTTAGGACTCTCCCTTTAACTCCCGTAGCCCACTTATTGTTAAATGCTCAATTATGGACTTAGTGGGTTCATTTCTAATATAAAATTAACCTCTAAAATTTGTGGGTTTTAATTCCCCTATTTTTAAAATTACCAAACTACCCTTTTGGGTTGCCGGTAAGGCCTAAAAATCCCCCGGGACCCAAACTAAACCCCCGACTAGTGTTTTCTGACTCTTTCAACCCTTCCGGATATGCTGGCGCACTCAAAATGACCATTCGGTTGATAAAAATATAATTCACTTTTTAATTCAAATAATTTCATTCCTGACGCGACTGACACGCGCGTCCCAACTAAATTTCCAAATTGTCTTCTTTCTGCCTCGTGACAATTTAAATATTATCAATACTCATGTATCACCATACATACTCGGAAATAATAAATTTTTACATCATAATCAAATACCAACTCACATCTCATTAGTATTTATACTCGGATTAATTTCCAATTAATTCTCATTTAATTTAATTAATCCCTTAAATAAAAATCAATAAAATTACGGGGTATTGCAACGACATGCTTAGAAGCGACATGATTCTCATCCTAATAATAACACGTAAAATGCAATAATTCTGATTATTGTGCAAACCCATTGATCTTCGACTTATATCACCCTCATATGCAATTTTTTATACTCTCTCTATATAATGAAGGGTCAATAATTAGATTTTTCTTTTTGCAGCATCAATGAAAACTAAAGATGGCCTTGGCAATTTTCTATTTTTATTGCCGCCATTTTAGGCTCTTTTTCAATGGTGGGTTTTCACGCAAAATGATTTTTCTTTTCTCAAACCGATTCCATTGCACTCTCATTTTGATATATTTTATAAATATGGGCAACATGCACAAAATCTTTTTCTATTGCCTTATGATTAGGCTATAGGATTTGCAGAGAACATTAAACCTCACCTAATAAGTGTGAAGAGGAACTGACATACTTAATAATTCGTGAAATGTGTGTGCATATAGGGTAATGAGTTGAGGATAACCATAAAGGATATATCATAAACGAGCATCAAAATGTCATGATAGCGCATAAAATGCACAATTGCGATAATATCGAGACTAGTAACTTATTATCAGTAACAACACAATGGAATGAACTTTTGATATGTCCTAAAAGAAAATATTTTTGAATTTATGAAAACCTTTTTTAAAATAAACAACGCTAAAAATATTTTTGAATTTTTAAATAAAATATATACAAAAACATAATATTGTTCATAGGGAAAAGGTAGATATTAAGCTCACCCTAAACTAGATGAAATATTCCGAACTTAATCAAGGGAGAAAACCCCTAAGTATTTCCCGTGGTTCTCGAATCTAAGGGCATCTAAAGGTTTCGTAAAGATGTGGGCAAATTGATGTTCAATTCGAACAAAGCTTGAGGAAATGACTTTTTCTTCAAATAACTCACGGATAAACTGCTCACTAATCCTAATATGATTTGTTCTAGAATGTTGGACGGGATTTTTGGATATATTAACTGCGCTTGTATTATCATAATAAATAGTCATTGTGACTTGGGATATACCATAATCTTCCAACATTTGTTTCATCCAAATGAGTTATGTGCAACAACTCTCGACAATAATATATTCGGCTTCTGTCGTGGATAAAGAAATGGAGTTTGGATTTTTACTCATCCATGAGACAAGTGCACTCCTAGAATAAAAACATCCGCCAGAGGTACTTTTGCAACCATAAACATCTCCTTCCCAATCAACTTCTGAATATGATGAAAGCCAATCATTGATGTCAAAGGAATACCACATTCCAAAAGATAGGTTCCCACTTACATATTCGATTTTACGTTTAATGACAAGTAAGTGTGACACTTTTTAGGAAGTCTGATAACGGGCACAAACCCTTGCATAAATGGAAATGTATGGATGACTAGTGGCTACTTAGAGTAGACTACCTATCATACTTCTAAAAAGAGTGTGCTCTACGTCCTTTCCTTCTTTGTCTTTACTGAGCTTAAAAGATGAACTCATGGGTGTACGAACATGCATAGCAGAGTCTAAGTTAAATTTCTTCAGTAAATCTTTCCCATATTTAGATTGAGACACACATATCCTATTCTCTAGTTGATGCACTTGAATACCTAGGAAGTAAGTAAACTTGCCTACCACACTCATATCTAATTCACTTTGCATCTTTTTTGCAAATAGTTGAGTATGCTTGTCGCATGTGGAACATAAAATAATATGATAAACATATAGTTGCATAACCAAAATAACACTTTCATCCCAATGGACAAACAATGTCATGTCTACTCCCCCTCTAGTGAAGCCATGATCTAGGACATATTTCGTAAGCCTTTCATACCAAGCACGCGGTGCTTATTTTAATCCATACATGGATTTCCTAAAGTAGAACACATAGCTCAGGTTCTTAGGTTCTTCAAACCCTTTTGTTTATTCCACATAAACTTTCTCCAGAAGAGTGCTATTTAGGAAGGCACTCTTGACACCCATTTGATAAAGCTTAAATTTTAGATGACATGCAATATCTAATAAAAGACGAACGGATTCTAACCATGCAATAGGAGTAAACATTTCATCAAAATTGACATTATCTATTTGGTTGTACCCTTGAGAAACTAACCTAGCTTTGTTTCAAACTATGACACCACTTTCATCCATTTTATTTCTAAAAATCCATTTGGTGCCAATGATGTTAGTATCACTACGCTGGAAAACCAATTCCCAAACATTATTTTTTTGAATTGAAACAACTCTTCTTGCATAGCATTTATCCAACGTTCATTCTTCCCTGAAATTTTTGGGTTATATTTTAGAGTTGTAACACAAGTAGGTAACCTCATTTTCTAGTTGATCTCGAGTCTTGACACCTATGTCGGGACTCCCAATAATATTGGAGGGGTCATGACTTTTACGAATCCATAATAATGGATTCTTTTTGTCAAGTGTGGGATCCACCAAGTCATTATGAGTATCAATGTGACCATCACTGGGGGGTGCATTGTTCTCACAAAAGGGATCTTCATCGGCATCAATAAATGTGGTTGGAGCATCATCTTTTATGGTTACATATATTGATTCAATGACTTTAGAGCTAGTAAAATTATAAACTCTATAAGATGTACTATTTGGTGAATAACCTATAAAAATACCTTCATCGCTCCTCAAGTCGAGTTTTCCTAAAATCTCTCTATCCCTTAGGACATATCACGAACTTCCCAAGACTCGAAAATATGCTAGATTAGGTTTCTTACCTATACACAATTCATAAGGATCTTTATTAGTATGGGGACGTAGGCATACTCCATGTGACACACATTACTTACCGCTCCTGCCCAAAATTTTTTAGGAACTTTCTGACTAAAAATCGTGGACCTTTCCATTTCTTGAATTGTTCAATTCTTTATCTCAACAATTCCCTTTTGTTGAGGTGTCCGAATGGTCAAAAATTCATGCTTAATACCAATTTCTTCACAAAAGGCTTTTACATCAGATTCCTTAAATCCAGTGCCATTATCACTTTGAAAACGATGTATGGTGACACCATGTTGATTTTTAAGGGCTCGGTATTTAACTGTCAAAAAATCAACTGCATCCAATTTTTTTCTAAGAAATCCAACAATTGAATATCTTGACAAGTCATCTACCATCACTATAATGTGCCTTTTTCCTCCTATACTCTTGGTACGAGTGGGACCTATAAGGTCCATATGAATCAATTCTAGGATAGGACAGGTTGTAATTGAGTTCAACTTCTTATTAGGATTCTTAATTTTCTTTCCAAGTTAATAAGGACCGCAAATTGTTGAAGTTGGTTTTACTAACGATTGAAAGCCACGAACTAGGTCTTTTCTAGATAGAAACACAAGAAGTCCAAAATTGGCATAAAACCTAAGGGATAAAGACCTTGGAATAATACCATAACAATTATCACCAGTACTCACACAATGTAGTTTACTTTTACCAGATTTATCATAGACATTACATTCGGTCTGGCTAAACTTAACTCATAGGTTTTCATTGCAAAGCTGGATAATGCTGATTAAATTTTCCTTAAGTCCATCAACATATAAAACATTTTCGAATTCTAAAAATCTGGAAACTTCAATTGTGCCTCTACCAATAGTTTTAGACTTACTCCCATTGCCAAAGGTGACCTTACCATCCTATACCTTTTCTCTCATGATATCCTTTCTCCTTATAACCTAAAACGAGTTAAAGAAATAATTTTCCCAGTCTTCCAGAGTTGTCTTCAAGAGTTACTTTGACTTCTCAAGAGTCTTCGAGATCTTTCTCAAGTTTGACAATTTTTGTTTCAAGTGTTTTACGAACCTCCAAAGATTCCTAAAGATTTTTAGAAACACGAGCTAAAGAATTTGTGAAGTCAATGTTTCTTTCCCAATTAAAACAAGATCTTTTGAAAGAGTATCCTTAATTGCCTCTAGTTGACTAAATTATGCTTCCTTCTACTTTAGTTCTTTCAACTCTTTTTTTAAAGTCAGCACCTTAAAAGTTAATTTCTTATTAGTTTTTTGAATACGTAATGATTCGGTGTATAACTCAGAATAGGTGGTTCTAAAAACACTTTCTTCAACATCACTCTCACTTTCAACAGAATCATTATCTAGTGGGTGATTGGGAACGACTTCGTTCTTACCGCTTCTAAAAATTTCAACAGTAGGATGTGACATACTAGATGAGCTAGCAACACTAGCCTTAAAATCAATGAATTCATTACCGGATGGACTTGAGTCGTTAGAGTCTTCAAACTCATTTTCACTATCACTAAGTGTCGTATTATAAATGGCCTTTTCTTTGCCTTGTCTCTTAAGTTTATTAGGGAATTCATACGCTCTATGACCTCGACCATCACACTCTAAACATCTTTTTGAATCATCCTTTATAAAATTATCTCTTTTAGAATGATCATTTTTAAACTTCTTGAGATTCTGATCATTAGAACTACCATTTTCCTTGTTTTTCTTTTTCTCAAATTTTGATTTCTTAAATTTTGAATTTTGGTTCTTAAATTTGAGAAACTTTTTAAATTTTTTTGGAAATAAGGCCATATCATTGGATTCAAATATATCTTCCTTTTTAGCTTTTAAAGCAACTCCCTTATCTTTCTTTTGTTATCCTTATGAAACATGTCTAACTCATAGGTTTGGAGATCACCTACAAGTTCTTCAAATTTTAATAAATTTAATATGCCTAAGGTATTAAGGACAGTGACTTTAGCATTAAAACAACTAAGAAGAGATCTAAGGAACTTATTAACTACACGAGTTTCAGGGATTCCATCACCCAAGTTAAATCATAAGTTAACTATGTCGAAATGATAGTCATAAAAATCATCAAACGTTTCACTTTCTTTCATTGTGATAGCTTCAAATTGAGTGGTTAAATTTATTAGTTTTAAAGCCTTAACAGTTTTGGTACCCTCATGAGTTAATTGGAGTGTTTCCCATGCCTCATTAGAAGTTTCACAAGTCATGATACGACGAAACTTTTTCAGGACATGACACTAAATAAAGCAGTTAAACCTTTAAAATTAAAATTACATAATTTCAACTCATCCTTACTCCATTCTTCAATGGGTTTTAAAACATTAACATCCCCAACAATAAAAGTTGGAGGGAACCACCCTTTTTCTTCAACAAGCCAAACACGTTCATCTATAGATTTATTGAGGATCTCAAACGTGCTTTCCAATAAGCATAATTTGTTCCATAAAAAAGGGGGGTCTATTTGATGAATAGCTTTCCATATAACCTCCAGGATTCATTTAAGTAAATTTTAAAAACTCTCTTTGATACTAGTTTGAGGGAGGGGGAGTCCGATTATATGGTCAAGTCTTACATTCATGAAATTTACTCTGTAAACAAACACAGTTTGAACATACAATTAATCAAACATGACACATGGATAGAATACAAGAAGGAAAATTTAAACTACGATGCGTTTCCAATTTTGACTTCTTGACTAGTTAATCCTAGGTATACATGCGTAATATTTCTTAGTCAATTTCCAAGGGTACTCAAAGCAGCGAATTTAAGCAATAAATGTGGTTAGACCGATTAAACATTTTAGTCCTACGCATGCATATATGTGAGGAAAAATTTAAACACAAAAAGCACACAACCATAATGTCGTGATGTACGAGGAAAAACCCAAAACGGTAAAAAAAACTCAGACGGCCAGGCCTAGAAGAAATTCACTACGAATACGATTTTACAAGGACGACTCAAAAGACTTATAAACTCGACTCAATAAGTTCCTCTAATGACGGCTCCAATACCTCCGTCTGTAGCACGTGTAGCTCCAACACGATTTCATAACACGTCCCGTGTCTCGATATCCAAAGCTCCATCTCCAACTCGTGCAAATATCCACCACACACACAAAGGTGGTGTATGAAGGTTGTAGAGGATGTGAGTGTTTTTTCTTCAGAAATGATCTAAGTAGATTATATAAATGCTAGAGATAAAAATGACAAAGTGTTTTGGCTTTGTAAAAATAAATAGAGTGGAGTCTCTCATCTTTTTCTCGAGCTCATGTTCTTTTCTAAGTTAAGAGGAGTGGGGTGGTGGAGAACATGGGAAAAAACTGCTCATTTTGCGCCATTTTCAATAACTGACCCGATCGTTTGAACAGTTGGGTGTCTCGTTCGAATGAGGATGTTTGAATAAGGTTCTAACTATTTCTCAGCACTAAGATCAAAGGATTTTGTTGGAAGTCTCATTCGAACGGGGGCAATCTCATTTGAATGAGAATTTTAACAAATTATCAGTCTGAGGCAAAATGGCTTAAGTGATGAAAATGATTTTGAAAACTTAGTTAAAGCCTTTAAAAATAATTATAAAAAGTGTCTCCAAAATATTTTTAAAACATAGGGTCATATACCTTTTGGGAATAGATCATCGGAATATTGATATGACCTTTGATGATGCTTGAATTCTTGAATTCTCGGATGTTTAGATTTCTTCCATGTAGATCATGATATGACACCTTACAAACTAACATGTTTTGTCGTAATGAAAATAGCTAATACTACAAATGAATCGATGTGAAAATTTTCCCTTACATGATCCCAAGTAAACATGAACCAAATTCATGGAACTACAATGGGACACTTTTGCCTTGACTTATGACTATGGATACAAAAATAGAGATTCGATAAATTTGAATCAAGTTTTGGGACTTGTAGACTTGCTTATGGGGTTAAACCCATTGGGTTTCAGTGCAACTATTGAAATTAAAATATGGATGGATGGGAAAGTGCATACATTCAAGGAAAGGCTTACGATAACGTTTACTCAGAAAGATAGGGATTGACTATGAGAAAACCTTCTCACTAGCATCCATGTTAAAATCTATTAGGATTCTTTTAATGTCAAGATTGAGTTCTTGAACGGTTGACTTGACAAGTATATATTAACAAGCTGGGAAATCAAAGTGATGTAAACTCGTGAGATCCATTTATGAATTTATGCTAGCATTAAGGTCTTGGCTCATTCGATTTGATCAGGTAATAAAGTTTCAATTTGATAAAATCTTAAATTTTACTTATCTGTATAAGAAGTATGACGAAAACATGGTGGTTTTTATAGTACAATTTATAGGTAATATTCACCTAATCGGGTACGAGGTGGGCGTATTGTCTTATATAAGAGTGTGATTGTCCACGTATCTTGATACAAAGTTCTTGGGACAAGCTAGTCACATCCTTACGATGTAGATTTTGCTAGATAAGGAAAAAGGATGTTAGGATTATCCAATTATACTTATATCAATGTTGTTTTCACAAATTTAGCATTAGGATTCCATGAAAATAGTCTATTTTCATGTATGGAATCATTATGTATGGGAATCAGTTGAAACACTTGATTAAATAGAGGTTATGAGGAGTATACATAATGCTTCTGTGGCAAGAAACCTCAGGTATGCTAGATTGTATACTAGACCAGATATTTGTTATTCCGTTGTCATGGTCTACATTTTCAGTCTATTAGTCTTATACCTTTTAGGTACAAAGACTAGGTTTTTAGTCAAATAAGTATTTTAAGTTTTCTACCTCAGAATATGTGTTTACCCAAAGACGTTGAGTTATAAGTTGGAGGTATGTGAAACAATCTTGGATTAATGACTCTAGCAAGGAGGCCATAATTGTTTTCACTTCGAAGGCAACTAAAGAGGCTATATGGATAAATTACTTCCTAAGTAACTTGGGTGAGGTTATTTCACATGTAATTGGATATTACACATTTTCATGTTCATAGCCGTACGGTTTCAAGTTTGAGAGAATTCGTAAACCATAAAAGGGTGAAGCACACTGAGAGAAGGTTTTATCTAAGTTCCAGAAATCGAACTAGTTTTAAAGTTATGACCAAGGTTGTTTCGAATAGCAACCGATTAATCCTTTTACTAATAGGAAGCAAAGTGTTGTGTATTTGGATTAGTAGTTAGATACATGGCTATAAGACTAAGTGGGATATTTTTGAGGTTTTATTCTTAAAACCATATATGATGTTTACTTTTAAGTAAAGACTTGTTAGTTTGTTTTGAAATAAAAATATGATTGTGATAATGCCTGATATTTATTCCTTAAATATATTGTATACATGTCAATCAATGTACTTAATAGGGATTTTGATGAGTTGGGTTTGGCTTGATCACAGGAGATCAAAATTTCGGTTTCATTACTATTAAACAGTTCACAACCTACATAGGGAATTGACATCCTATTATAACGATTTTGGTACAATCCTATTGGTTTATCTCAAACTACAGGAACTTGTCTGATGGTTTGAGAACTTGTATGATAGTTCAAAGATGATTGTGATCAGTACATATAGGAATGTTATGAATAGTACCACCCATGAGATTTAAGTCTAAGGCTGTTCTTGATTAGACTTAGGTAATCCCACACCATTTCAAAAGGTGCATAGATTCTTAATTCCGAGAGTTATGAGGATTGGAATGCTTACGCACATGTTACTTTGATTACTATGGGTGCGATAAATTTTTTATATCGGGTCAAATGATCCTCGTATATTAGGTAACAGTTATGTGAGTGGGTCTTAGATCTTAATATAATTCCCCATATTTTCGTAGATTGTATTTATTATTTATCAAAAGAGAAAGAAATTAATAAATAAAACAAATTATTACTTGTGTGGTTTAGTAATAATAAATTAACACAATTTAGATAATAATTAAATTTTGTATGCGATATGATTTTTGTAATGTGTGTTTTGAAATAATTAATTAGTGATATTAATTATATGATTGTGGACTATATGTATGCCTAGAATAATTAAGTAAATAATTTATTGATGTCGTGAGGTATTATTGTGTGTTGTGGGTAGTATTATTTAGATTGGACTTTGGGATCGCATGGAGGTTCGTTTATGTGTTTTTATAGCTTTAAATTGGGCCCGGGGGGTAGGTATACCATAAGGACGAGTTTTGGGTCAATTCAGCTAGTATTTTTGGCCCATTTGGGGGCTTGAAAATAGCCATTTAATTAAGGTGTGGGAATTTAAGTTTTCAAATGGAATTAAGGGTCATTAATTACCATTTACTCTAAGGATAACTTGTCATCCATGGGTATTTAGGGAAAGCAGAGAAAGTCAAACCATAAGGACTCAAGCCTATGATTGCGTGTTCTTTGATTTTGAGGCAAGAATATCATGCAATCCTCATTATAAATCTGTAACTGATTTAGAATACGTGTTTTCCCTTTTTATATGAATATTAAAGCATGTTTAGGGATTATTTCGTTTATGATCAAATGTACTAAAGATGTGGGTTAATTAGAAGTAATACAAATTTATCATGTATTAGATACTTATACTTTGATGAATAGATGATGAAATTATTGGGATAAATGTTATACATAAGAGATTTAATCAATGATTTAGGGTTAAAATCCATTATTATGAAGTTATCTGATGTATTTTCAGTTATAATTCTAAAACTAGTGATGAATAAACCCTAATGTTATTTAACGATGAGTTATGTTGCAAAGTTTGGATAATTAGAGTTTGATTTTGGTTTCGATGTTATTAGACTCGTATGATTATGTGAAAATGTTTAGAAACATTTTCCCACACTTAATTTTAAGTTATGGTATCGTTTGGATTTTGATTTGGAGCTTTGAAAACCATTAATAGGGATATTTAGAGAGGAAAACTTCGTTTTTAGGCAAACCCAGGCCTTTTGCCAGGTGCAAATCAATTTGGCCCCTAGGTTGGACCGAGCTCGGGATATGAATGTACCATGTAGCTATCTCAAGTTGATTTGAGTATATAAGAGGTTATCCATATGTATGATGGCTGGCAAGATTCAAAAGTTAGGTTATTAGTGTATAAACCAAAAAACAAATTGTGTAACTTTAATTATAGTAGAAGAATGGATGATATTTTAATTAATCGTATTATCCGATGTTGGGAATTGGATTAGATATGGTAAACGCATGAGAGAGCGGTGTCCAATGGTCGTGTCTATGCATTGAGCTTATAGATTAATGAGTTAAAGTGTTTGAAAGATTAGTTCAGGTCTTAAGAGATTATAGGCCATGCAATTAATTTAGTAATTAAATGAGGAAACATACACGTACGTTATGAGAGAGTGTGTATTTATAAAGATATATGTACTCATAATTTAGAGAAGAAATAGACTAGGAGTTGAATTTAATAAGGTTAAGAGTTGATAAACTTAAGAACACAACGAATAACCCAATGTTTAGGGAATTAGATGATTTGGGGTACGCTTGAGTGTACTGTAATACCCCGTACTTTTGGCTATATTTATTTTTGGGATTAATTAATTAAATGCGTATTAATTGGAAATTAATCCGGGTTATAAATACTGATGTGATGCGAATTGGTATTTGATTATGTGCATATATGATTATATATGTACTTGGTATTATAAAATTTGTCGTGGGATTTATATACGGCGATTTGGAAATTTTGTTGAGACGCGTGGGACCGCCGCGTCACGGTATAATATTTTGTTTATAAAAGTGAGTTTAAAATCTATAATCCGTATGGTCGTTTTGAGTGCACCAACGCGTCCGGAAGGGTCGAGATAGTCAGAAAACACTAGCCGGGGGTATAGTTTGGGTCCCGGGGTATCTTTAGGCCATTCCGGCACCATAAAGGGTATTTTAGTAATTTGGTATTTTTGGGTAATTAAAAGTGACGAAAATTGAGAGTTGTAATCTGATAAGGAATTGACCCAACCAACCCTTTTTAACCCAACAAGCCACGGAGGTTTATTAAATTAGGTTTTCATAAGTTCCCCCAAAGCAAACCCTAGCCACCATAGCTTTTTAGAGAAGAAAGCTTGGAGAAGGAGAGAGAGAGAGGAATTCTGCAGAAATTCTACACCGAATCCACACAAAATTCAGAAATCAAACCAAGGCAAGTGACTTTATTTCATTTAAATTCGAAGAATGTCTTTTCCAAGTTAGAAATTGAAGAATCTTGATTGTTCTTGAAAGATTAAAAGAAAACCCATGAAATTTGAAGTTATTATTGAATGTTGGGATAGGTTTGCATGTAGAAACATTGTTGGGAGATTTAATTTCGGAGATTTCATATCTAGGTGATGTATAAACGAATTAAAATATGGGAATTTATGATGAGAAAAAGTTAGGGTTTATGTTCTTGAAGAAAATTGGGAATTAATGTAGAAATTGTGATTTAATGATGTTTAGATGATATCAAACCCTTTAATGATGTTAGTATAGCCCCTTAACATGTTTGAGGATGATTAGAGAACTCAATATATATTGTGGGAACGAATTTTAGAAGAGGTTTGAGGAGTAAAAATGGTGAAAAACGATTTTTGGGAAGTTCTGGGCCGAAACTGGCATCTCGTTAGAAGCAGCCCCAGGTCGTTCGAACGAGCTTCTAACGAGTTGACCAGTCGTTATTAACGAGTAGGATTTTCGTTCGATATCTCGTTCGAACGAGATATCGTTAGAAGAGTCAGTTCGTTCGAACGAACTGGGACCTCGTTCGAACAGCCTCGTTCGAACGAGACTTCTAACGACCTGACAGTCCAAACTCGTTCGAAGCCTCGTTCGAATGAGACTTCTAACGAGTTGACAGTTTGGTCCTTTTTGGACTGTTTTGACTTTTGGAGTCCCGGAAACTGGTTCAAGGGTAGAGTTAGCATCCCTTTGATGATATAGTGATTGATTTGGGACTTTTGGGTTATTGAGATGAGTAAATCATACACTAGAGTTATATTCAATGAACCGTTTGGGTTGAGACGTGAGTGTCTACTACGATGTGAGGATAAATTATGGCACGTATAATTATGAACCGGAATAAAATAAGTTGTGATAATTATAATTAGTACGAGAGTGCAATATGTACTACGAATATAATACGATATTACTAAGATGTGTGTTTACTTAGTATTGATATATGGAATGTATGTATGACATACCTACCATACTTGCTATCACGGGAGGTTTCGCTCGCTTAGGACCCTCTAATCCTTGTGTGCCTACGGGGGGGATATAGACTGGTACCTTGATGAACATAGGTCATAGAAAGACTTATTGTGATATTAATAAGTCCGCTGACCATGGGAGCGTAGGTATGTGCGTGACCCATGTGATGGTGACTATGTTCGCCTCCACTATTTGTGATTTGTGTTATCTGAACTATTCCTGAGAGATTCGGAATATGTGATCCTTATGTACGTGATGTACCGGGATGGATAGCAGAGTATGTGTGCACCATAGCTTAGATTGCGGGGTGCTTGTATCGTATATTTATGATGTGAATAATATACATTAAATTTATGGAAATCCTCATGTTAATGTTGTAAAAATATTCCGGTATTGTTTCGAGATATATAATGAGTTAGCTGATAGTTATATCAATGGCATACTTAATAACTGAGTTTACGTGAAACCTCTATTAAATTACGAGCGTTGTTATGTTAAATTAACCGAGTAAAATGGGTAGAACCTTTGGTTGTCTAGCTAGTTTACGTTGTCACTTAGCTAGTGGAAAGGGTAGTTATAGATGGGTACTTACGTTAGGAGTGCACAGTTAGTCGAGAGGTGAGAATTTAATGTGAGTGCACGTCCTAACATGTACTTTGCATTTAATGTTTTAAATGTTTTTAAAGCACTTGCAGGTTTTTAAAATATAACGCATTCGGGCTCTGACCCGTTTGCTTTTTCAAATCTTTTTCTTGTAAAACCCTTTTAGGTGCCCAGCCACAAGGACACCAAGCATAGGTACTCATTCAGGTGACGAGCTGTAGCTGTTTGTGGAAGCTACAGGGATTTGCATGTAGACGCTTCTCTCATTTGGATTCCAGTCTCAGCATCTATCAGTTGTAGGGCATGTTTCCCAATTCTATTAGACATTTTTACATTTCAATTTTCAGACTCTAGCATGTATTGCTCAGTATTCAGTTTTAGTTATTTATTTCAGTTTACTTATCAGTTGTGGGATTTGTATTGAGGAGTTTTTCCTCCAGGTTTTATTTACATTTTGTGATGGTTATTCGTTTCACTTCAGTATGGTGAATGGTGTTATTTATTTCTTCATTACTTTTGTTGCATGTTAATAAGATTTAATAAAATTTGGCACTTACTTTTTAAATACTAGGTGGTTAGTAATCTTTAAAATATTTTCGACGGTGATGCTATTAACTGAGCCAACTTGGCATTTTGAATTAATTTTATAAAGGAGTAGCTACCCGGTGTTTAATTAGTCGGGGTGTCACAGGTGGTATCAGAGCATCAGGTTCTAGTGTCCTTTAGGATCTGTACGGCTATTATGTTTCCGCTACGTTTTCTTTGATATAGAGCCCTATATTTTAGGACTGTTGTACTCTTATTGTGTACGTTTCGTTCTTCAGCTATATTAAGTTTATAAACTGCGAACTTATAAACTTTGTTCTTATTTCAGATGCCTCCACGACGTGCACGACGAGTTCCCAGGAATGCTACGCCCGAACCACAGCCCGCTCCAGTTCAAGGCATGTTGAACGCCGCTGAGGTTGCTGCTATAGTAGCCCAAGCGGTAAATGTCGTGATTGCCGTGATTCAGCAGGCACCACCTCAGGCGCCGGTTGCCGCGCCAGTACATGTTAATGCATTCCCGTCTGCTTGGGAGCGTGTACGTGACGCTTTTCAGAAAGCGCATCCGCCAGAGTTTGCAAGTAGCTCAGACGTGGTAGTCTCGAGCCAATGGAGGAAGGACATACAGAGGCATTTGAGGATGCATGAGTGCACTGATGTTCAGAAACAGGTGCTAGCTACTTTCAAGCTAGTGGGATCTGCATTACAGTGGTGGGAGTCTATTACCACCGCGGAGGAGAGGGATACCCTCACAATACAGGAGTTCTGGGTGCGGTTCGACCGCAAGTACTTTCCGTCTACAGTTCATACAGAGATGAGGAAGAAGCTGATGAGTTTGAAGCAGGAGGGCAAGACAGTGGCCGAATATGAGGCCGAGTTCACTAGCCTGTTGAATATCGTACCAGACGAGATTCCAACAGAGAAGAAGAAGATAGAGAAGTTCACCGATGGGTTGAATTGGAGAATCCGTCAGCATCTACTTGGGAACCTATCGTTGGCCACATATTTTGATGTGGTTAACGCTGCATTACTACACTGCCAGGACCACCGTTTTCATATGGCCGAGGGCAAGCGGTCAGGGGAGTCTAGCCATCAGGGCAGGACTGGAGGGCATGGTGCCAGCGGGGCACAGACCGGTCAGGGGCAGAGACAGACTGAGCAGGGTACCCAGTAGGGGGACAATAAGAGGTTCCGGTCAGGGAACTACAGGCAGGGACAGGGAGGTTTCCGCCAGGGCCATCAGGGTCCAAACGGCCATCAGGGCCAGCAGGGGCAGAATGGGCAGTAGTTCCATCAGGGCTAGCAGGGCCAAGGGAGGAATGGTAACGGCCACCAGGGCCGGGGACAGCAGGGGCAGAGGGGAGGGAACTTCCCAGGGAAGTGCTTTACTTGTGGCAAGACTGGCCATAAGAAGCAGGATTGTCCTGATAGGGGCAGGGCCCCACAGCAGCAGCAGCAGGGTGCTCGCCAGGAGCCACAGAGACCTATGTTTCCCGCCGCTCTTCCTGCACCGCCACAGATGGCAGCTTTGCCACCCATTCCAGCAGTCCCAGCTCAACAGGGGCAGCTACAGTATGGACGTGTCTACAACGTTCACCAGGCTGCAGTTCCACAGGCACCGCCCGCGATCGAGGGTACGTTTCCTATCCATGGCACTATGGGTCGGGTGTTATTTGATACGGGTGCTACACACTGTTTTATTGCTACACACTTCGCGAAAGCTTTAGGATTGTTAGCTACGGCAGAGAGCACAGTGACGTGTGTCGACTCACCATTGGGGAGTGGGTCACTTATTTTCTTTATATGCCGGGGAGTCGGGGTAGAGGTTGGAGGTTTGGTATTGCCTGCAGACATGTTAGTGTTAGACATGCATGTTCACGATGTGATCATCGGTATGGATTGGCTCGTAGCATATAGGGCCATGATTGATTGCTTCAGCGGGAGCATTGTTTTTGCCATTCCGGGGCAAGAGATGTTTATAGTGGCGATGCCTCGCCCAGAGGGAGGATCGACCGCTCATCTGTATTACATAGAGGAGGATACCTCTAAGGAGGTTGTTATTCCTTTAGATTCGATCCCGGTTGTCAGGGAGTATTCAGATGTGTTTCAGGAGATACCAGGCTTACCACCCAGTCGAGAGATAGACTTCGTTATTGATTTGCTACCGGGTACGAGACCTATAGCACGTGCACCGTACCGTATGGCTCCAGCTGAAATGCGTGAGTTACGGGAACAGATAGAGCAGCTGTTAGGGCAGGGCTTTATTCACAGGAGTACCTCACCTTAGGGCGCTCCAGTTTTGTTTGTGAAGAAAAGGGATGGTTCACTGAGATTGTGCGTGGACTACCGAGAGTTGAATAAGGTCACGATACGGAATAAGTATCCGTTGCCTCGAATCGATGACTTATTCGACCAGTTGAGAGGAGCTTCCTTCTTCTCGAAGATTGACTTGAGGTCAGGATACCATCAGTTGCGTATCAGGGAGGAGGATGTCTCGAAGACTGCGTTTTTGTCGAGATATGGTTCTTACGAGTTTCGGGTTATGCCTTTCGGCTTAACCAACGCTCCAGCAGTGTTTATGGACTTGATGAACAGAGTGTTCAGGGATTTCTTAGACCAGTTTGTCATTGTCTTCATCGATGATATCCTGGTTTACTCTCAGACAGAGGAGGAGCACGCCGAGCATTTGAGGCAGGTTTTGCAGACACTTCGTCAGAACGAGCTGTATGCAAAATATGAGAAGTGCGGGTTTTGGCTGAAGGAAGTCCAGTTCTTGGGTCACATTATTTCCGACCAGGGAATATCTGTCGATCCGGGGAAGGTGTCAGCGGTGAGGGAGTGGGGACAGCCCACGACACCAACGGAGATTCGTTGTTTCTTGGGTCTAGCAGGATACTACAGGAGGTTCATTCGGGGTTTCTCGGAGATAGCAGGTCCTTTGACACATCTTACTCGTAAAGGTGTGCCATTTATCTGGAGTGATGCTTGTCAGTTGGCATTCGATGAGTTGAAGGACAAATTGACCTCAGCACCTGTGTTAGCATTGCCGAGACCGGGAGTTGAGTATTTGGTTTACACCGATGCGTCTTTGCAAGGGCTTGGAGGTGTTTTGCAGCAGGAGAGACAGGCCATAGCTTATGCTTCCCGTAAGCTTAAGCCTCATGAGAAGAATTACCCCACACATGATTTGGAGTTGGCGGCAGTGGTATTTGCCTTACGGATTTGGAGGCACTATCTTTTGGGGGAGAAATTTCAGCTGTTCACGGACCACAAGTCACTACAGTATCTGTTCACGCAGAAGGAATTGAATATGCGGCAGCGTAGGTGGCTTGAGTTTGTGAAAGACTACCAGTTCGACATCCAGTACCACCCGGGTAAGGCTAACGTGGTAGCAGACGCGTTGAGCCGTAGGCCAGCAGACGAGGTGGCAGAGGTGTGGAAGGCGAAGTGGAAGGAATTGGGACACCAGGATGCAGTGGCCCGATCTTTCATGTCCGTGATGACCGTTACACCACAGATTGTCATGAAGGTTGTACGGGCACAGGCTAATGACACGTTCTGTCAGGAGCAGATAGTTCGATTGCTAGCAGAGGGAGCCGAGTCCTATACCGTTAGCTCAGACGGGGGATTGCGCTTCAATGGGAGATTGGTGGTTTCGAAAGGGGAAGAATTGTGGCACGATGTGATGGCAGAGTCGCACGGCTCACGGTTCGCGGTACATCCCGGAGGGGACAAAATGTACCAGTACATGAGACGGCAGTATTGGTGGAGCGGTATGAAGAGAGATATCGCTGAGTTTGTCTCGAAATGCGCCACTTGTCAGCTTGTAAAAGTGGATCATCAGAGACCAGCAGGATTGCTACAGCCGTTGGAGGTTCCGGTGTGGATGTGGGAGAGCATATCCATGGATTTTGTCACGGGGTTGCCTACGTCGCAGAGGGGTCATGACTCCGTATGGGTAATTGTGGACAGGCTGTCCAAGGTCGCTCACTTCTTACCCGTAAGGACTGACTACACTACGGGACAGTATGCCCAGCTCTTCATCTCAGAGATTGTGAGACTTCACGGTGTGCCCCTGAATATCGTGTCTGACAGAGACAAGATATTTGTTTCGAGGTTTTGGGAGAGTTTCCAGGAGGCCATGGGCACGGAATTGCGATTGAGTACGGCTTATCATCCGCAGACCGATGGGCAGACAGAGCGCACCAATCAGATGTTGGAAGACATGTTACGCATGTGCATTATTGACTTCGGGGGTGGATGGGAACAGTACCTCCCACTGGTGGAGTTTGCTTACAACAACTCCTATCAGTTCACGATTGGCATGGCTCCGTTTGAGGCATTGTACGGTAGGCCTTGTCGTTCCCCAGCATGTTGGTTGGAGGTGGGGGACAACAAACTACTTGGGTCGGAAGTGATTCAGGATACTTCGGCAAGGATTGAGTTGATTCGGAGTCGCATTCGGGTAGCTCAAGACAGGCAGAAGAGTTATGCTGATGCGAAGAGGTTCTTCAGGGAGTTCCAAGTGGGGGACCAAGTTTTGCTCAGGGTTTCTCCGATGAAGGGGATTATGCGATTCGGGAAGAAGGGGAAATTGGCACCGAGGTATGTGGGGCCGTTTCCTATTATTGAGCGGATCGGACCCGTTGCGTATAGACTTGGACTACCGGAGCACTTGCATCGGATTCATGACGTGTTCCATATTTCCTCGCTGAGGAAATACCTTAGAGATAATTTGGCTCATTCTCACATTGCTGTGGAGGACATCGATCTCCAGCCGGATAGCTCCTACGAGAAGGGGCCAATCGCTATTTTGGACCGAAGCGAGAGGAAACTGGGGTCAAAGATAGTCCCGTTAGTGCGTGTTCAGTGGCGACATCACAATGTTGAGGAGTCCACATGGGAGCGCAAGGATGAGATGCGCGAACGTTATCCAGAGTTATTTTTAGCAGGTACTTTCTAGTTTCGAATTTCGGGACGAAATTCAGTTATTAGGGGGGAAGTATGTAATACCCCGTACTTTTGGCTATATTTATTTTTGGGATTAATTAATTATATGCGTATTAATTGGAAATTAATCCGGGTTATAAATACTGATGTGATGCGAATTGGTATTTGATTATGTGCATATATGATTATATATGTACTTGGTATTATAAAATTTGTCGTGGGATTTATATACGGCGATTTGGAAATTTTGTTGAGACGCGTGGGACCGCCGCGTCACGGTATAATATTTTGTTTATAAAAGTGAGTTTAAAATCTATAATCCGTATGGTCGTTTTGAGTGCACCAACGCGTCCGGAAGGGTCGAGATAGTCAGAAAACACTAGCCGGGGGTATAGTTTGGGTCCCGGGGTATCTTTAGGCCATTCCGGCACCATAAAGGGTATTTTAGTAATTTGGTATTTTTGGGTAATTAAAAGTGACGAAAATTGAGAGTTGTAATCTGATAAGGAATTGACCCAACCAACCCTTTTTAACCCAACAAGCCACGGAGGTTTATTAAATTAGGTTTTCATAAGTTCCCCCAAAGCAAACCCTAGCCACCATAGCTTTTTAGAGAAGAAAGCTTGGAGAAGGAGAGAGAGAGAGGAATTCTGCAGAAATTCTACACCGAATCCACACAAAATTCAGAAATCAAACCAAGGCAAGTGACTTTATTTCATTTAAATTCGAAGAATGTCTTTTCCATGTTAGAAATTGAAGAATCTTGATTGTTCTTGAAAGATTAAAAGAAAACCCATGAAATTTGAAGTTATTATTGAATGTTGGGATAGGTTTGCATGTAGAAACATTGTTGGGAGATTTAATTTCGGAGATTTCATATCTAGGTGATGTATAAACGAATTAAAATCTGGGAATTTATGATGAGAAAAAGTTAGGGTTTATGTTCTTGAAGAAAATTGGGAATTAATGTAGAAATTGTGATTTAATGATGTTTAGATGATATCAAACCCTTTAATGATGTTAGTATAGCCCCTTAACATGTTTGAGGATGATTAGAGAACTCAATATATATTGTGGGAACGAATTTTAGAAGAGGTTTGAGGAGTAAAAATGGTGAAAAACGATTTTTGGGAAGTTCTGGGCCGAAACTGGCATCTCGTTAGAAGCAGCCCCAGGTCGTTCGAACGAACTCGTTCGAACGAGCTTCTAACGAGTTGACCAGTCGTTATTAACGAGTAGGATTTTCGTTCGATATCTCATTCGAACGAGATATCGTTAGAAGAGTCAGTTCGTTCGAACGAACTGGGACCTCGTTCGAACAACCTCGTTCGAACGAGACTTCTAACGACCTGACAGTCCAAACTTGTTCGAAGCCTCGTTCGAACGAGACTTCTAACGAGTTGACAGTCTGGTCCTTTTTGGACTGTTTTGACTTTTGGAGTCCCGGAAACTGGTTCAAGGGTAGAGTTAGCATCCCTTTGATGATATAGTGATTGATTTGGGACTTTTGGGTTATTGAGATGAGTAAATCATACACTAGAGTTATATTCAATGAACCGTTTGGGTTGAGACGTGAGTGTCTACTACGATGTGAGGATAAATTATGGCACGTATAATTATGAACCGGAATAAAATAAGTTGTGATAATTATAATTAGTACGAGAGTGCAATATGTACTACGAATATAATACGATATTACTAAGATGTGTGTTTACTTAGTATTGATATATGGATTGTATGTATGACATACCTACCATACTTGCTATTACGGGAGGTTTCGCTCGCTTAGGACCCTCTAATCCTTGTGTGCCTACCGGGGGGATATAGACTGGTACCTTGATGAACATAGGTCATAGAAAGACTTATTGTGATATTAATAAGTCCGCTGACCATGGGAGCGTAGGTATGTGCGTGACCCATGTGATGGTGACTATGTTCGCCTCCACTATTTGTGATTTGTGTTATCTGAACTATTCCTGAGAGATTCGGAATATGTGATCCTTATGTACGTGATGTACCGGGATGGATAGCAGAGTATGTGTGCACCATAGCTTAGATTGCGGGGTGCTTGTATCGTATATTTATGATGTGAATAATATACATTAAATTTATGGAAATCCTCATGTTAATGTTGTAAAAATATTCCGGTATTGTTTCGAGATATATAATGAGTTAGCTGATAGTTATATCAATGGCATACTTAATAACTGAGTTTACGTGAAACCTCTATTAAATTACGAGCGTTGTTATGTTAAATTAACCGAGTAAAATGGGTAGAACCTTTGGTTGTCTAGCTAGTTTACGTTGTCACTTAGCTAGTGGAAAGGGTAGTTATAGATGGGTACTTACGTTAGGAGTGCACAGTTAGTCGAGAGGTGAGAATTTAATGTGAGTGCACGTCCTAACATGTACTTTGCATTTAATGTTTTAAATGTTTTTAAAGCACTTGCAGGTTTTTAAAATATAACGCATTCGGGCTCTGACCCGTTTGCTTTTTCAAATCTTTTTCTTGTAAAACCCTTTTAGGTGCCCAGCCACAAGGACACCAAGCATAGGTACTCATTCAGGTGACGAGCTGTAGCTGTTTGTGGAAGCTACAGGGATTTGCATGTAGACGCTTCTCTCATTTGGATTCCAGTCTCAGCATCTATCAGTTGTAGGGCATGTTTCCCAATTCTATTAGACATTTTTACATTTCAGTTTTCAGACTCTAGCATGTATTGCTCAGTATTCAGTTTTAGTTATTTATTTCAGTTTACTTATCAGTTGTGGGATTTGTATTGAGGAGTTTTTCCTCCAGGTTTTATTTACATTTTGTGATGGTTATTCGTTTCACTTCAGTATGGTGAATGGTGTTATTTATTTCTTCATTACTTTTGTTGCATGTTAATAAGATTTAATAAAATTTGGCACTTACTTTTTAAATACTAGGTGGTTAGTAATCTTTAAAATGTTTTCGACAGTGATGCTATTAACTGAGCCAACTTGGCATTTTGAATTAATTTTATAAAGGAGTAGCTACCCGGTGTTTAATTAGTCGGGGTGTCACATGTACATGGTACCCTACTTGGTTATATATGTTTGACCTGGTTTTGAGAGATAGTAAACCTAATTGAGATAAGGATTCAATGATGTGGGGAATTAAATGTTTGGGTACGCTTGAGTGTATACGTTATCCTATATATATATATATATATATATATATATATATATATATATATATATATATATATATATATATATATATATATATATATATATATATATATTATGTTAACATACCTTTACTTGTGGTGATTCTATCGGTTGGGAGTTGCACACGACATCGGGACCGTGTACCACATGCCACTTGGGATGTGCTAGGCATAGTGGAGGCCATTATTTTAAATCGTGTATTCAAGAGTGTCACCCTTTCATGATGATAGAAGATTAGTTGACTTGAGCCATTAGTAGGGTTAGGTATGAGCCCGTTAGTGGTGGTACTGCGTAGTGATCACCCAAATGTTTATTTATATGTTTTGCTTAAGCCCATTAGGCGCGAGATTCCTTCGAACTTACCGATAAAGGCATGAGATTGACACCAAAGGCATTGGCCTTCGTGTGATGAAATAAATAATGAATAGTCTAGTGATGGACAATTGATAATGAACCCTATTTCATGTTGAATACTTCATGTGGTTTACTTGTATTTTCCTTTTGAGTGACATTTTGAGGGTTGTCACTTGAGTTGTACTCTTACATGTGTACTTAGTTACATCCCTTTTGCAGGATATATATTTATTTTTTATCCCTTATGGTAGTTTAAGAAGAACAAGTTTAGTAGCATAAGATGACACTTGAGATAATTAATTTTATGAGATTGTGAATATCTTAATGGAAACATATATTTGGGACTTTGGGTGAAATCCTATTTGGGTAATTAGTAGCATTTCATGTTAGTTGTCCATTGCATGATAGTACTTAATTGTCTACAAATAGAGACTTCTAGCATAGATTATGCATTGAATTTGGACATGCATGTATTACTTGCACTTAGATGAGAGGTGAGTCATTCATTGCATGTGAGTGTTGAAGGGTTGAATGTTTATTGTAAATTAGTTACATGACTTATATTCATGTATTTGAGATATTCTTGCAACTTTAGGGCGTTGACTCAAATTTATAAAATGTTTCCCCCTAGGCTTTATTATTTATACACAGGTTAAAAAAGTTAAGTGGTCAGACTTGTAATTGTGGTGATCCAACTTGATATCTATTGAGTTAGAGCCATTGGTTCTTTGTAGTTGTTCATATGTATTTTGGATTCATATTAAGAGTACTATGCTTTATTCAAGTGAACAATTGTAGAAAGAGATTTGATATAGTGTTTTCCTTTATTGGAGTGCACTTATTTTAGTTCACTTATCCTTCTTCTCATCCTTTGTTGACTTTTTATTGTGGATGGTTTTTATTTATTATAGTTTTTGGTTTATCTTGATGCTGAGAACAATGCAAAATTTTCAACACTCTCGATATTTCTTGTCAGGTCTGATCAACTGGGTATGGAAAACCAGGGGTTATTACAGTTCGTATCAGAGTATCCAGGTTCTAGTGTCCATAGGGTATGTGTTTCTTCCATTTCATTTTCCATCGAACGTTCTTTAATGTGTTTAGAGCCTGTCATAGGTTTTTGTACTCTGGTGCCACGATAACATGTGTGTTGACATCATTCATATTCGTTGATCATTGGCAGGAATAGAGTAGTATTCAAGCTTAGAAAATCGTGAGAATGAAGATTATTGAGAGTTAGGAGTCAATTATAGAACTAGTGGCTTGATAAAGTGTTACACCAGCATTGTATAATTAATTACGAGAAATTGTCATGTTTGGGGGTAAAGTCTGCAATTTAGAAACTTTTGCAAGAAAAAGTTAGTGAAAGTGTTTCATGTTGAGTCTATTTTTCGGAGATATTAAAGAATTTGAGTTTTGACGAGCCTATTGGAGTTTGGATTCTATTTACGGTAGTATGGATTATACTGAAAATTTAGGTTAACAAAATGACCTTATGAAATTTCATGCTCCTCAGAGAGAGGCCAGTGGATTATTAATTTTTAGCAAAATATAAGAGTTTTGATGATAAATTTATGTGTGGATTAGTTCCTAATAGAGAGTGGAATTTATGCTGCACTCAGATTTAAACAAGGTTCATATATATGATTAAACCTCTTGGGATTAGGGTGATGACAATTTGAGTGTTTGGACCTAAGAGTGGGTTCATTGTGTGGTTAATAAATATGAGTTTGAGACTAGGTAGAAATAAATTTTATTACACCCAAGTGAGTGGAAATTGGAGAAGAGAGTACTGGTTTTCCTATTGGTTCGATTTGAGACAACTCAATTAAAGATTTGTATATGGATGGAGTTTCTTGTACGTTATAGGATTGTATTTTGTTGATGTATCATTTACAAATAAGGTTTAAGAAGAAGTAATTTCCAAGAGTATCAAACAAAGATCTTGTTTCGATTAAGCGTTGTAATTACTAATGTAAGATTAATAGTACCCCTAAATGGAAAAGGATGTTACGAAATAGCGAGTTGAGCCGAGAGAGAGAGAGAGAGAGAGAGAGAGATCCTAAGATGAATTATGATTCTGATTTTTATGACATGTGGTGTATGGTCATGTGGTTAGCTGGTACTCGAATGTGGATTCTGGGTATAGTACGGTAAAACTAAGGATCGTTCGATTGTGGTGTGTAAATTTCTATGTAGAGGGCGTTACTACCGACACTGGGGTTATAGCCATGGGTTTCACTTGATTTATGAAGTAGCACCCTCTTTAGAGTGTGTGCAATGATCTTATTATTTTACGTTGCCTATTGAGGTAGTTCTTGGATTAGGGATATAATGAATCACGATGTTCATAATATCTATATGTTGTATAGTAATGTAACTTGTTTAGCAATAATGGTTTTGCCAAGAGTTATCTCTTTATATATGGATTGACTGTTGACGCAATCATGTGTATTGTGGGTTGGTGTTCATTAGAATATGGTGTTGGTGGTGAGAGACATCATTCCATATGAAAGTGACTATGCGATTGATTGTGTATTGGTAGATTATGTGTATATTCTTCCCTATATGTTGGATAGTTATGTGTATGTGAGAGTCCCCTACGTTGTTATTACTTATTTATGGGTTAGGATAGGGTCGTATGGTTGATGGGTTCTGTAAATTCCTTATGCATTATGTTAGTTATTCTTGGGCGATGGCAATGACCTAATTTGAATTTTCATAGTGAATGTGATGATGATAATGATTTTGACTTACGAAATGGGAATTTATATTGGAGATGATTTTTAAGTTTGGTGTACTTATATAGGATATATGCTAGCGGTGGAATACTTTATAGGATGGATACGTGGGATGGTTAGCCGATAATTAATTTATCTTAATATATAAGCATATGGGTGTTGGAATAGCGATGTTGTCAGGGAGAATAATGATAGTAGACCCCTTATTGGAATGGTTATGTGTTTAGAGATGTATGAGTCATTAAGTACTCTATTGGATTTAAAGGTGGGCAAAGAGATCCTTATTGGATATTTTAGAAAACAATAATAATTTATGGATCGATTAACTTAAGGGGTTTGATATCACTCATGGAATGGGTGAATCGTTTTATTGGAATAGTCATAGTGGGGATTTACCTAGTGACGAATTCGAATTTGTATGGATAGTGAATTATTCGTGTGTGGTCTTAGGCCACGAATCTTGATAACCGACTGGGCTGGCAATAGTGTATTGAGAGGGTTATTTGTTTGAATTTCACTTACGTGACGTCCTATGCATGAGGCTTAGTAAGTGTAGGGATTTGATAGATGTTTGGGCTTTAGGACGTTTGGTTTAATATGTTGGACATTACTTGTGTGGAGATATGACATATAGAGCGGAGAGATATTGTATGATTTAAGGCCAGTTTGGCCAATGAGTGCAGCATTGTGAGCATTTAGGAGCATTTGCGCTACTAGTTGAATGGGTGGGGCAATCTAAAAAATAGTTGAGTTGTGATTAGTAGGGTATTCGAGCATACCTTTACTCTATAATTTTGCATGGTATGTGTGGTTGATTTTTGTATTTATATGTGATGTTTGTGCATGTGTACACGTGGTATAGAGGGTATGGGCGCCTCAACCATGACACACTATGGTAAGCGTATGTGAGCCTTTTTCTTTTATCTCGTGGGATAAGGGTACATTCTAATTATGTATAAGCCTATAATATTAGTGTGGGATTATGTTTTGTCATTATGAGTTAGTAAATTCCAAGGACTGAATTCCTTTATTCTGGGGAGAATGTAATACCCCATATTTTTGTGGACTATATTTACTATTTATTAAGTGAGAAATAAATTCATAAGTGAGATTAACAATTACTTGTGTGGTTTAGTAATATGAAAATGGCACAATTTAGAAAATAATTAAATTTTGCATGCAGTATGGTTTTTGTGACGTATGCTTGGGAATAATTAATTAGTGATATTAATTATATGACTGTGGACTATGTGTATGCACACAATAATTAAGTGAATAATTTATTGACGTTGTAATTATTCCCACATGTTGTAGGTATTATTATTTATATTGGACTCTAAGTTGACACGAATGTCCATTTATGTGTTTTTGCCGCTTTAAATTGGGTCCTGGAGGTAGTATACTCTTAGGATGAGTTTTGGGTCAATCCGGTTAGTATTTTGGACCTATTATGGGGTCGAAAAATGTCATTTAATGGAGTTGAGGGAATTCAAGTTTTAAAATGGGGTTAAGGGCCACTAATTACCATATATTCTAAGGAGAATCAAACCCTAGCAGCCATGGCTCTTTGGGAGAAGCAAAGAAAGTACAAGGAGGGAAAACCACAAGGACTCAAGCCTATGATCGCGTGTTCTTGAAATTTTAGGCAAGAATATCTTGCAATCCTCATTATAAATATGTAATTGATTTAGAATGCGTGGTTTTTCTTTTTCAAATCTGAATATTGAATCATGTTTAAGGATTACTTCATTTAGGATTGAATATATTAAAGATGTGGGTTAATTAGAAGTAACACAAATCAATCATGCATTCAATACTTCTACTTTGATGAATAGATAATGAAATTATTAGACTAAATGTTGTAGATCTGAGATTATATCAATGATTTAGGATGAGTATCCATTATTACAACGTTTTCCCATGTTAATTTAAGTTTTAGTTTTGAAATTAGTGATGAACAAACCCTAAGATGATTTAAAGATGAGTTATGCTATAAAGTTTGGATAATTGGGTTTTGATCTTAGATTTGATGTTATTAGAAACATGTTCCCACACTTACATTTAAGTTTTGGTATTGTTTGGGTTTCAATTTGGAGCTTTGAAAATCATTAATGGGAGATTTAAAGAGGAAACCTTCATTTTTAGGCAAACCCAGGCCTTTTACCAGGTGCAAATCGACTCGTCCCTAGGAACAAATCGATCCAGCTCCTAGGTTGGATTGGATCAAGTTGGGGAATGGACTGTGTAGCTATCTCGAGTTGATTCGAGTATGTGAGAGGTTATTTATATGAGAGATGGGTTGGATAATTCAAAAGTTAGGTTTATTAGTGTATAAACCAAAAGGTAAATTGGGTAAGTTTAATTAACCTAGAAGTATGGATGATATTTTAATTAATTATACTATCCAACATTGGGAATTTGATTAGATTGGGTAGACATGTAAGAGAACGGTGTCTTATGGTCGTGTGTATGAATTGAACTTATAGAGTAATGGGTTAAAATGTTTGGGAGATTAGTTCAGGTTTTGAGAGATCATAGGTCGTGCTATTAATTTAGTAATTATATGAGGAAACATATATATATATATATATATATATATATATATATATATATATATATATATATATAGAGAGAGAGAGAGAGAGAGAGAGAGAGAGAGAGAGATGTACCCATAGTTTAGAGATGAAATAAACTAGGAGTCGAATTTAGTAAGGATAAGAGTTGATAAACCAAAGAACGTAACAAATATTTCTCTGGTAAGGGATTTAGATGATTTAGTGTATGCTTGAGTGTATGTGGTATCCTACTTGGTTATATATGTTTGACTTACTTTTGAGAGAGAGTAAACCTAATTGATATGAGGATCCAACGATGTGGGGAATTAGATGTTTGGGTACGCTTAAGTGTATGTGTTATCCTATAAATAAATATATATATATATATATATATATATATATATATATATATATATATATATATATTATATAGTCGATTATGTGAAATACCTTTACTCGTGGTGAATTTATCGATGCATTTGACATTTGGACCATGTAACACGCACTAGCTGATGTGTTGGATGTAGTGGAGGTCATTCTTTTAGCTCACGCATTCAGGGGTGTCACCCCTTTGTGATGAGAGATGGTTGGTGGACTTAATCCATTAGTCGAGTTGAGTATGGGTTCGTTAGTGTGCAACTACATTGTGATCTTCCTATTGTTTATTTGTGTGTTTTGGTTAAGATTATTAGGTGCTGGATTTTTTTAGACTTACCGATAGAGGCATGAGATGGAAACCAGAGGTAGTGTCCTTTGTGTGATGTAAGAAATAATGATAAGTAATCAAATATAGTCTAGTGATGGACAATTAGAATGAACCCTATGTCATGTTAAATACTTTATGTGGTTTACTTCAATTTTCCTTATGGGTGACATTGCATGGGTTGGTACTTGGGTTGCATTCTTACAGTGTAGTTTGTTACATCCCTTTTGCAGAACATATAGTTGTTATGTATCCTTTATGGTAGTTTGGTAAGAACACATTTAATTAAAAATATATTAGAATAGAGAGAGCACTACTTTTATGAGACTGGGAATATCTTAATGAAAATGTAGTTGGTCTTGGGGTGACATCCTATTGGGGTAATTAGTAGCGTTCCATCTTAGTTTTTAGTTACACGATAGTAATAAATTGTCTAGAGATAGATACTTATAGCATCGATTATGCCTTAAGTTTGGACATATAACTTGCACTTAGATGAGAGGTTAGGTATTCTTTGCATGTGGGTTTTGCACGGTTGAATGTTTATTGTAAATTAGTCGCATGATTTATGTTGATGTATTTGAGATATTCCTGCAACTTTTGGACGCTGATCCAAATTTATAAAATGTTTCCCCTCTAGGAATTATTATTGTATATACAAGTTAAAAGGGCTAAGCAGCCAGACTTGTAGTTATGGTGATCCAGTTTGGTATCCATAGAATTGGAGTCACTATTTCATTATAGTTGTTCATATGTATTCAAGAGTTGTACTGAGAGGCGGTTGTGGTTGTACTCTATTTTATTTAGCTGAACAATTGTAATAAGAGATTTGATATAGTGGATAATTCATTTATTGGAGTTTAGTTATTTTTGTTCAGAAATCCTTCTTGTCATACTTTGTTGAGATTTTAATGTGAATGGTTAACATTAATTATAGTTTTTGGTTTAACTTGATGCTCATAATGATAATATTTATTTTAGGGCTCCCGATATTTTGTATCAGGCTTGATCAATCGGGCTTGGAAAATCGAGGGTGTCATACATAATTCAAAGAAATTCATGTCTAATAAATATCTTGGATTGTGATACCCACTTAATAGATTTATATGTTTTGTTTCCATGAGTAAAACTCGATGAGTGGATTGTTTTATAATCCTAGTGGAGTAGAAAATAAGTAAAGCTTGAGAATCAATGAATTGATTAGAGGTTGGCTAAAATCGATTAGCAAAAAAAAATTAACGCGGAGAATCATATTATGTACAATAATTAACTTTTCAAATGAGACCTCTTTATATCTGAGTGATTTTGGAGATAGTTAAGTTGGTGTGCAATCGTAATCATCTAGTGGAATTGATTTTAATTAAATAAATAAAGAAAGTAGGGTAGTTTTAATTAGGATTTTTGAGTAATTATTTGGAATCCAATTTAAATATTTTCTTTGAATCCCTAGTATAGTCAAATACCCAACTAGTAGGCTCGAAACTCTCTGTTTACTCCCTTTTCGAATGAAATGAGGCGGAGAGAGAAGATGGGCGGTCCAGGATCATCATGCACAAGTCACGACGATCAGAGAGATGATGGACCGCTTGGCTATTGATTCTTTTATTCTGAGAGCTCTATATATTTTGCTTGTACCGAGGATACATTTGTTTTATTGGCTTATATTTACTGATACACTGATGGTTGTAATTCTATTTATTTAATATCATATTTTAGGGTTTGGATGAGGACACATATCTTATTATTTTTGTCGTACTATTTGATTTTGATCGAGCATTTATGATGATGTGGATATTTTATTTATCCATTTATCCTCTATATTCTGGCATGCTTCACATATATTTTACTGCGATATTAGTGTTATCCATATCATCTAGTTGGATTTCGATGTTATCTAGTCATGCTTTATCTGTATTCACTTGCTAGATATGATGTTTTGCCATTTTATGTCCTCTCTTTGACTTTTTCGAACAAGAAGATGGGGAGTATTATTATGATTATATTGACATATTATGATAATTTTGATTACTTCATACTTCACTTGGTATATTATTGCTTCGTGTGTATGATGCTTTATGAGTTTCACATTATATGGCTACACCATGAGTTTTCAGAGATAATATCGAGGTCGATTTATCTGTGTCCAGTGTAATTTGATTTTTGGGATTTTTTGGTTGGGCATAGGATTGTCTTGACGGCCTGGCTAGAAAAATTCACAATTTTTTGGTTTTGTCTCGGAATAGTCTAATGGGGGAGATTTTTAGGGACAAATTTCCAATTGCGCCAATTTGTTTGTAATTGGCATAATTCCGAACAAAACAATTTGAGTCATAGGTTAGAATTTGAGTTCATAATCCCATTAAGCTTATAAAGTTATGTATTAAAGATGTTGCGACAAATCTTCAAAGAGTGATTTACTGTGCCAAGTTTTGTGCCCTCTTTTATCTTCACACATTTCCTAATGATATCTCAAGTATGAATGCATTCTGATTATGAGACTTTGGAATATTTTTTAAGGGTGTGTATTTTCTTACTTAAAAACTATTTTGGAACTTTTTTTTATACTTAAGAATTTTTTTTTTCATAGTTCAAACAATGTATAAACTTGTTAAACCAAAATTCATTGTTTGTTTGAATGACTTTATACTTCATTCAAACAATTTAAGCGTTTCATTCAAAGCATAGTTCAAACAAACATCCAACGACCCTGCACTGTTAGAATTAATTGGAAGGCTCATTAGAATGCTGGTTCAAACCATATTGCCATCTCATTCAAACAAATTGGGTTTTCATCTAAATGAGATGCAAATCTCGTTTGGGCGAGATTAATTTTTATTTGAACGAATTTTCTGCCTTGAAATTTACGTTTTCGTATTTAAGGTATTTTGGACTCAAATTTTTTAAGGGCCTTTTGCAAAAACGTTTATGCACCTGTTTTGCAAAAGTTCCTAACAAAAAGACACATCTTTCATGTTTCAAGATCCAAGTCTCATAATTTGAATGCGCTGAGATCTTGTTTTGGGCACAACGTTTGATTCCTTTTTATTGGAAGAACTTATTTAGTGCGTTGGACTCCGTACTTGCTAATTTGAGTGAAGAAATAGTGGATTCCATGTTCCAATCCATAGACGCTTGCTGAGGCTTCATCAGTGGATACCAAGGCGCGTAGACTCGTGTGCTATCGAAATTTGCATAGGTGGACTCCTACTTTATCTTGTGGAGGAGCGGTCAAAGGTTGAAGAGCGTCAAGGCTTGTGGGTGATCGAGTCATTGAGTAATTCTACTGTCTACTCTTGTAAATTTGTATCATAGTGGATTGTCTGGCCTGATCGTCCAAGATTTCTCCCCTTAATGGTTTCCTCATACATCGGCGTCTTATTGATTGTGCTTTATTTAATTCTATCTTCTTGGTCACCGTAGATGCATGTTATAGGGTTAAAGAGATAAAATCTGGCTAAATAAGTTTCCCACAAGATTTTTATAAAATTGGTGTATATTAAAATTGAGGAAAAAATTAAAAAAATATTGTCTTAGCCTAAAGTACACACAATAGGCACACTCTCACACTTAGAATTGGCTTCAATGATCTAAATTCTTACACTACTAAATCCAATAACAACATTTTGAGAGGGTTAACCATTGCCAAGGACTTTAGAAAAGATCAACCCAGGGTAACATTTCTCATTTCTACATGTGCACACATTGCGATAGGAACTGTCATCTTATGAAGTTTTGTTATGATCTTCGAAAAGGTCCTAGTAAGTCTAAGTTCAGTATCACCAAGGTTTACCAAACCCATGATAGTCACGTTACACCCATGTGGGTTAGGAAATTAGATTTGGAGGCATTAAATGACTTGTTGATTTTTGCATGCTTGCACATGATTCTTCTCATGATAAATCTAATGGCTGATTGTGTTTGCATGTTTTCATACACTAGCTTTTGAGCTTCATGCTATGTTATTTCTAGTTGTATAATGTCTGATTTTTCATTTTTTGGGTCTTAATGAGAAAAATACAAAAATATTGTGTTTGTCATTTGACTAGTTTTGAAAAATGTTTAAAGACACAAAAAGATTTTTGTTTTGTTTTGTGTAGTTTGGTTTTACACATTTTGTGTGTCATATTAGCTTATTTTAAGCCATTCATTCCGTTTTCCATGTAGCTAGTACATTATAATATGGTTTACAATGCTTAGGAATGTTCTTAATCATGCTTACATGGCGTTGTTTGAAAATGGTGTGCTTAATGGATTCACTTTATATATGCCTATGCACACATTTGTACGAGCTCTTTTGAATTTTAACTTCATATGTTACATAAGATAAGTAAGGTGTTTTCCTAACAATATTTTCATACACATATTTATTTTATTGGGAGATTTTTGCATGCAGGAACCATTACCTTTGAGTTTGTTCTTTTTACTGAAATATATGAGTATGTAAAGGAAATGACTACGAAAGGAGTAAATATCCTTGTGGGAAAGGCCACCAATGGCAAGAGTTTAAAGTAAATGAGAGGCAAAAGAAAAGATAAATTGCCAAGGCTAGTGTTTTAATATTGATTCTTCAATATTAGTATCTTCAAAATGAGAGAAAAATTGAAAAGTATAATTTTAAGGGTTTTTAGTTGAAGATCAACGGATTTGCACAATGAATCCTAGCTATACTTAAATATTTGACACTATTGATTTGAGAATCATTAGCATTTTCTAGGGTGGTGTACATTGTATATGTTTGTCCATTTTGAGCTCTTTATTTGTCATTTAAGACTAAGTCTAGTTTAATAAATTAATGATATCAAATAGACCTCCTTGGCCTTTCTTGAGTGATTGGGTCATATTTATTTTGTGTTTTAGTTCACGCCCCTTCAGTCTGTACCAAATTTTGTTTAGACACTTTGATTGCATATGAGTGTAGAAATCTTATGTGTTTTTATGTCTTTTGTGGTATTTCTACCTATATATGCTTGTGGGTCATTAGTGTCTTTGCATATTTATATATATGCTATGTTTTTTAGTCCTTATGTTTGCATTTAATCTATGTTTTCCATATGATTTATCTTCAATTCTAATTGGCATATTATACGATCATATTGGTATCTTCGGTTGTTTATTTATATTGGCATCTTGTGGTACATTTGGATTATATGTTCTCGTGTGGACGAGTTTATTTATCATTGTGTTTCACTTCACATCATTGCATGATGTACTTTCCATCATTTATGTTTACATGTTTTACAATTGAGGGGAGAAGTTGTTTTATTTTGTACTTATTTATCTTTGTTTATTCCTAAACAAAAAGGAGGAGAAACGGTATCTAACTCTTTAACTCGGGGGGTAAATTTTTACCTTAGGGCGAGATGTCTTACCATAAGTGGATATTGTTAGACAAGCGAAGGGGGGGGGGGGGGGTATATGCAAATTTATAATTTTATATATTCTCTTTTCATTTGAAATGTAACGTCCCGACCCAGATTTATGGGTTACCGGTGAGTCAACCCATCCGACCCGAGCGTTAGGTGAGAAGTGCAATGAAACAACCTAAATAATATTGCTAGTCCATTTTTATTTAATTAACATTTCACTTATTAGCATGTGATTCCAGTTTCAAAATAAAATACATGAGGGACCCATGGGGAGCACCCTGAAGTCCAAGTAAACAGAGCTACTAACGTAATCATGAATAATATATACTTACCTGTAAAACATCATTAAATTTCAAAACTTCTCCCAACCTGCCATAACAAAGTGGGGTTGTGAGCCTATGCCTAGTGGGATTTATACGAACAATATAGACACGAACGGCATAAAGGAATACTCACACGCTACAACCACATCCATGCGAAAATATGTATGTATGTACATATGTATACTTTTGCAAATACATATTCCAATGCATTAAGCAATCATTTTCGAAAACCTTACTCTGCCTAAATTAATTTACCATAATCTTATTAAAGGTTTTCCTTGACCTTAATCTTGTTAAAGGTTTTCCTTAATCATACTTATCATTCCCACTTTATTTAACGCACCCGATTCAACACTTGAAACCATTTCACTTAATTTATCAAAACCCATTCCTTTAATGGAATTTACCCTTTTATTCATTTGAATGCACTTTAGTATTTTCATTGAAGTCACCATTTCAAAAAACATATGCGTCATGTTAGAAAATACATATTACTTTTACAAAATCCCTTATAAAACACATTCCCATGTTAAATATAGGTGTAACCATTTAGTTTGCTTAACAACCCATTTGCCCACTTCCTTTAACCCTTTTTCTTCACTTTATGGACAATAATAGATTTGTGCATTTACTTGTCTATTTCACATTTATTGGAATAATTATTACATTCATTTAAGTTAGGTTGTATCAACACATTCTACCACACAACCCAATTCTTAATATGTTCCATATTTTCTTTATCTTTTCTCGGAATCTTTCAATACCACATACTTATACGGGCTCTATAGCAACGGTTATGCGCACAATATGCAATGGCCAGTGATTTAGGGATTTTTACCTAAAGGATCCAAGCTCTTCTTGCTTTATCCCGGTGTCAGCCGAATACCTTTAATGTGTTTTAACATTTTACAAATGTACACATTATTTCTTTCCTTTTTACCCGGTCGAAGCCAAAACCTGGGACTTTACCACCTCGACTTGTGTTACACTTAAAATTTACCATTTCATGTCCTTTATACTTTAATCTTGATTTTTATTCCAAAAATCATATTCATTTAGGACCACTTTGTGTAACAACATTCAAATGTTTTTATTTCATAACAATGTTCCACTTTAAGTAAAATCACCATTTTACTCATTTGTTTCCAAATTCCACCTTCACGCCATTTTCACAAGAGTTAATTTCATCCAAAATACTATTAAGTAATACACACCAACTTTCTTAAGTGTTTTAACCCTTTAACATCTTTTTACACTTGGAGTAATCCTTTACTTGATTAGAAACACTTTTAAGCCTTTAATCCTTTTATAATCCCATATGTGTTATTATTTACAACATTAGTAACTAACACTCACTAGCCATTCCAAGTTTCCCCATTAACACTTAATTAGTACTTTTTACCAACATTCATATTTTCTTACTTATTTATTCAAGAAATATATTTATACTTAAGACTCCTTTTATAAGAAAATTGTCATTTCTTTTATTTAACATGTAGCCTTCTAACTTTATGCATATTATATCTTTAGTCGCAATTACCCATACTTTGAAGACTAAAATTTCAACATTTATTAATTCTTGTTCAAACCAAACAAAATCTTCTTTAAACTTGTTTTTACATTCTATGTCAAAATACTACAAGTTTATATGCAGTAGAAGATGAATTTTAAACCCAAAAATTCTTTAACATGATTTAGACATATTTTTCATCGAATAAAGGTTTATTCCCAAACATTTTATTCCATAAAATGTTTAACACCAATATTTTTAAAATACCCAATTTTCACAAAATCTATCATCCACCAGTATTCCAAAACCTTGAAATATTTACTTATTCTTTATTCTTCAACAAAATATCATTTTTTTTCACAAAATCACATTATTTGCCAACATTTTATTCCATAAAATATTTTTCATCAAAATTATTAGAAAATACACCATTTTCATAAAAGCATCAACGTTCATTATTTCAAAGCCTTGAAATTATTACTCACTCTTTATTACAACAAAAATAACATTTTCCAACATTTTTTTCCCATAAAAATTTTTATTATTTCTTTTTCACCAAAAATATGCCAAAATGACATTTCTTACATTTTATTCCATAAAATGTCTATTTTCAGATTTAATAGAAACACACAATAGTAATATTTCCTACATTTTCATATTACTAGGAAACACACCAAAATATTATTTTCTCGCATTTTTATTCCATAAAAATGCCTAATTTCAAGTTGCTAGGAACGCATCATTTTTCTTACATTCCTACTCATAATCATACACAACAATAATACTACATATTTATATAATGGAGTCTCAAATCTAATAAGAGTAGGTTACCCACCTAAATGGTCTCTAGGGATGGTGGTGGTAATGGTGAAGATGGGTGATTCCCCCACCTCCAAACGTGGCCCTCAAGGGAGTCACAAAAGCTCCACCAACAGTCCTCCATGGAAGCTCCAAAAAACTCCATTAAAATCCCCCCTTAAAAACCTCCAAAAATGCACATCTTCTTCTTCTTCTTCTTCTTCTTCTTCTTCTTCTTCTAAAATAACCCACTTCAGATACACACCAAAACCCTTCCAATAATATAATATTTTCTCAGCCATATATATTAACAGTGGAGATTTCTAAAGCTTAAATGGTTGGATGCAGTAGCAGAATAAAGAGAGAGAGAGAGAGAGAGAGTTGTATGTTTGAATAATGAAACCAACCCCCCTCTCTTATACACTTTAAAACCCTAACATCTGATCCTTCACTCGACCAAATCTCGTCCGTTGGATTTGATCAATGGTTGTGGCATCGACAACACATTTTGTAGGTCTGACTTGTGTCTGACGTCATTCAAACGATGTGTTCGTCGCTCAAACGATAAGGGCGCTTCGCTCGAGTGGACCCTTCGCACGACATCCATTATCATTCAAACGACATCTCTCGTCGTTCGAACGATCCCTTTGAATTCGTATTTCTTTTATTTCTCTAGTTATTTTTCCACCTTCTTCTATATAATCCAATTTGTTACCGATGATTCCTTAGAATTAAAATTAGTTCAACTCCACATAAATGCTACACACACTTCAATTAAGTTATCGGGGTGGGGTATTACAAACTTGCCTCCTTAGGGAATTTTGTCCCCAAAATTCTCGTTCCTTCAATCTCAAAACTCATGGGGTCCACCAACTTCCACCCTATTTCCTAGAAATCCTTCAAGACAAAATCATCGATGTCCTCAACGCTAATATCACAAAAAATCTATAATTCCCTATGCCCTAATGATCACCATTTTGTCAACTATAGCACCACACACTCGACCTCGAGTTCCTATTTGCCTTATGCTTAAGTTCTAACCCATTCCTAGAACTACCAATGCTAGTAACTAAGGCTTACCGGAGCCTTTACGAGAAAACCATTCTTAGCGATCAATGTTCACCCAAAACAAATCATGACATAACAAATCGTCATATCAGCCATGTCATTCTCTCACTCCAAGGAGGAATGATTTCACCGAATCACTCTTGCACGCTCGATTTACACCTTATGATGTGCACTCTAATGAACCTAACACTACCTTAGGCATCTCATCCTTGAATACTCACTCGTGTCTACTTAAATTCACTCAACGTGGAAAAGTAATATCGTGTGCCAAGTTTCCCTCGATTTACGACACTAAACTGTATCCTCAAGACATTATTTTGCTCATCACAACCTTAGCCATCGACCGCTGAGCCAGCCAATCGAGAGTCCACTAGCATATGGGAGATTGATACTACAAACAAATCGGATGGTCGAAAGCGTATCCACCCATACCTAAGGTTTTATGCACTATTAGGATTTTCCTCAGATGAGCGCACCTAGTTACCAAGCTGTGTTGGCCAAACTCAACCCACCGCTCTCTCTTGAGCTTAACTGTGGCGTGCCAAGATATGGCACCAATTTGAGTCACCTCACATGTGAGAATACCGATTCCCGATTGCCTAAGACGAAAGGAACCTACTGGAGTTAGAGGGACATGTAATCGTCCCCAGGAGTTTTGTCCATAATCATTCGATTCTGACTCATAGAAGATAACTTATACCATATACTGGAAGCTATACTAATTGTTTGCATCACTCTCATCGAACACTACTTCTGGCTATATGCCCTGACCTGGGTCACTAGTCATAATGAATCGAATATTAACTATTCATCCTCATAATGCGATTGACTTCCCTCCTTAGGATCAAGGCCTTACCTTTCACACCTTAGTTTAAACGAATTCTGATTAGCGGACACTTCACGCCTAGTCTTTACCATCCTTATCCAAAAACTAGTGACGACATCACCAACCTATTACACCTAGGTTATTATCTTCTTTAACATATCGTGGTTGAATATCAAATTCCCTAGATATTACTTGGTTCAATAAAAGCACTCACCTAACTATGTCCCTTTGACCACAAGAGATTTCCATTTATTCACCTTCGATTTTTCACCTAGACGGTATTCATGCGACGACCACATCCGTCATCATTGGCACCCCAAAGGTGACTGACATCACATCGGGACACACCTCTAACCCGAACCCACTTAGAAAGACATGGTAATAACCAGTCTGTGCATTGCTAAGGCTACTTTAGCACATACCGTTGACGCCCCGACATAACAATCGCATTTTGATGCTACTCCACCTTAGTCTCCACTTGCAAGTCTCCACATGGCGTCATCAATCAAACCCCAAATATATTTTTTAGTGTGCCTTGAAATCGAATATCACCACTATCACCATGCCTTAGGGGTTACACTACCCATCTGTGCTGATTGGCAAACCATACCTAACACGAACACTGTGCGATTGTTAATCTGGATCATTACCTAACCTCAATACTATCATTCATAGAATTATATTGCATCTTCCTATCGTACTTAATTGGTAAAACCTAACACATTTCATATGAAAGCCCCAAATTTGATGAGATGTCAATGATTACATCTTTATCATTTAGGTACACCCTTCTAACCTTCCGATACCCACATCGATATTACTTGGTGCTCCCAAGGACAATAGTCCACGAGCTTTTAAACATAGTGTACCTTAATCCTCGAACAACTCAAGACATCATAAAATTTGATATTTACCCTCAATGATGCCTCACATAAATTCTTCTTATAGGCACCTCCACGTGCCTATGACCTATCCACACACTAGGATTTACTCGTACCTAGCCCTTACCCCGATGGCTAAAATGAGTTTCAATGCTTAGATACGAATGTTACATTCTTCCAAATGACTGTGACTATAAGTCACGCATAAACTATAATTATGGCTACCACCAATTATGGCAGAACACAGATGTCACCTACAGTCTATAAACCTCAAGGTCTGCCTTACCCAAATTCCTCGATGACTGTTCAACTATGTAAATCGAATTGCCTTGCTATGTGAATATTACACTATGTGACTATCCACAAGTTAACCAAGTTATGATGATCATAGTAGGATATGGATGTCGGGTATTGCATATAAACACCAAGGCCCTCACCACGGATGCTGCGCGAGATCCTATTTCCCAATACCACACTATAATCACAAAACTGTAAATTTATACCACCTAGGGTTTTGGTCGAACAATGGATGTCGGGTATCGTCCAAGAGGGTGCCCACCCTAATAACGTCGCAAGAATTCCTATTCAAAAACGTCACACTTAAACACTTAATACAAAGTCACCACGATTATCTAGGTTCACTCCTAGGTCACCTCAATCATCATGATTACCTAAACCCACATTATAATCAAGGTAAAAAAATTAAATTCACTAAACCCAAGTTTCAAACGAATGGACCTAGTACCTCCTCACCCAGAACTAACACTTGTAATTACATTCATCGACCCACAATCGACTAAGGTGTTCACCTATAAGGATAAGATTTTATCAACTGAGACTGACTTATCCTCTAACGTTGGCCTACATCAAGTTATAAACTCATTGACCTTATCATCGATCACGGTATTACCCCAAGGATCAAGATTGCCTCGTTATCACATCAATATTGCCTTCTCACATGTGTCACACCCAAGGCTACATATAATTTAAATCACAATTTCCCATTATATAATTATGACACTCTAACTATCAATCTCTACCACTGATTGTACACACTTTGTGCCACTTTCCCAATGGTCATCACTTCATTCTATCATCATATCAATTGATTCCATGTCACCAAATCTTAACAGAATCACCTCACACTAACAACTACGGTGTCACCACTACAGGCTTGCATGGACACCCATAAATTACTACCATTCTAATCAGAAATGCGGAAGCAATTAATAACCATCAATCTAATTTTTTGCCACTTGACACTGATCTAACTTGTTATGCTAACCCCTTAGACTTTACCGTCGAGGACATGAACTATGTCTCCATCAAACTAGAATTATCGGCCCAAACCACACCGACGTCGAAAGATCCACTACCGACCTTACCACACTCAAAAGGAACCTTTAACCTAGAGCTTTGATACCATTTGTAACGCCCCGACTCGAATTTATGGGTTACCCGTGAGTCAACTCGGTCCGACCTGAGTGTTAGGTGTGAAGTGTAATGAAATAACCTAAATAATATTGCTAGTCCAGTTTTATTTAATTAACATTTCACTTGTTAGCATGAGATTACAGTTTCAAAATAAACTACGTGAGGGACCCATGGGGAGCACCTCGAAGTCCAAGTAAACAATGCTACTAAATAATCATAAATAAGATATACTTACCTGTAAAACGCCTCAAATTTTGGAACCTCTCTCAACCTGTCGTAACTAAGTAGGGTCGTGAGCCTATGCCCAGTGGGATTTATACAAATAGTATAGAAACGAATGGTAGAAAGGAATACTCACACGCTATAACCACATGCATGCAAAAATATGTATATATCTACATACGTATACCTTTGCAAATACATATTCCAATACATTAACCAATTATTTTCGAAAACCTTATTTGCCCAAATTAATTGACCTTATTCTTATTAAAGGTTTTCGTTACTCATACTAAGCATTCCCACTTTATTTAACGCACCCAGTTCAACACTTGAAACCATTTTACTTAATTTATCAAAACCCATTCCTTTACTGGAATGTACCATTTTAATCATTTGAATGCACTTTAGTATTTTCATTAAAGTCACCATTTCAACACACACATGCGCCGTGTTAGAAAATACTTATTTACTTTTAAAATATCCCTTGTACAATAAATTCCTGTGTTAAATATGGGTTTAACCATTTAGGTTGTTGAACAACCCATTTATCCACTTCCTTTAACCCCTGTTCTTTACTTTATGGACATTAATAGATTTATGCATTTACTTGTCCATTTCACATTTATCGAAACATTTACTACATTCATTCAAGTTCGGTTGGGTTAACACATTCTATCGCACAACCCATTTCTTGATATGTTCCATATTTCCTTTATTTTTTCTCGAAATCGTCCAATACCGCATACTTACACGGGATCTACACCGATGGCTATGCGCACCATATCCTCTGACCAGTGGTTTAGGGCTTTTCACCCAAGGGCTCTCGACCCTTCTTTCTTTATTCCGGTGTCATCCGAGTACCTTTAATGTGTTTTAACATTTTACAAATGACCACATTATTTACTTTCTTTTTTACCCGATCAAAGACAAAACCCAGGACTTTATCGTCCCAACTTGTGTTACACTTGAAATTTACCATTTCAGGTCCTTTATACTTTAATCTCGATTTTTATTTCAAAAATCATATTCATTTAGGACCACTTTGTGTAACAACTTTTCCAACATTTTTATTTCATAAAAATGTCCCACTTTAAGTTAAATTTCCATTTTACTCATTTGTTTCCAAATCACACCTTCACTCCATTTTCACAAGTATTAATTGCATCCAAAACACTATTAAGTTATACACACCAACTTTCTTAAGTGGTTTAACCCTTTAACACCTTTTTATACTTGGAGTAATCCTTTACTTGATTGGAAACACTTTTACGCCTTTAATCCTTTTATAATCCCATAAGTATTATTATTTCACAACATTAGTAAGTTACACTCAATAACCATTCCATGTTTGCCCATTAACACTGAATTAGTACTTTTTACCGACATTCATATTTCTTAACTTATTTATTCAATAAATACATTTATACTTAAGACTACTTTTATAAGAAAATTGTCATTTATGTTATTTAACATGTAGTCTTCTAACTTTATGCACATTATGTCTTTTTGTCCCAATTACCCATACTTTGAAGATTAAAATTTCAACCTTTATTAATTCTTGTTCAAACCCAACAAAATATTCTTTAAACTTATTTATACATTATATGTCAAAATACTACAAGTTTATATGCAAGAGAAGATAGATTTTAAACCCAAAAATCCTACAACATGGTTTAAACATATTTTTAATCAAATAAAGATTTATTTTCAAACATTTTATTCCATAAAATGTTTAACACCAATATTTTTTCACAAAATAAATCATTCTTCAATATTCAAAAAGCTTGAAATATTTAATTACTCTTTATTCTTCAACAAAACATCATTTTTCACAAAATCACATTATTTGTCAACATTTTATTCCATAAATTATTTTTCATCAAAATTACTAGAAAATACACCATTTTCATAAAACATCAACTCTCATTTTTTCAAAGCCTTGAAATTATTACTCACTCTTTATTTCAACAAAAATAATATTTTCCAATTTTTTTCCCATAGAAATGTTTATTATTTATTTTTCACCAAAAATATGCCAAAATGACATTTCTTACATTTTATTCCATAAAATGTCTATTTTCAGGTTTAATAGAAACACATAATAGTAATATTTCCTAGCATTTTTAAATTCATAAAATGACTACAATCAGATTACTAGGAAACACACCAAAATATTATTTTCTTGCCTTTTTATTCCATAAAAATGCCTATTTTGAAGTTGCTAGGAACACATCTTTTTTCTTATATTCCTACTCATAATCATACACAACAATAATACTACACATTTATACAATGGAGTCTCAAATGCAATAAGATTAGGTTACCCATCTAAATGGTCTCCGTGGATGGTGGTGGTGATGGTGAAGATGGGTGACTCTCCCACCTCCAAAGGTGGCCCTCAAGGGAGTCACAAAAGCTCCACCAAGAGTCCTCCATGGAAGCTCCAAAAAACTCCATTAAAATCCCCCCTTAAAAACCTCCAAAAATGCACATCTTCTTATTCTTCTTCTTCTAAAATAACCCACTTCAGATACACAGCAAAACCCTTCCAACAATATAATATTTCGTAGCCATATATATTTATAGTGGAGATTTCTAAAGCTTAAATGGTCGGATGTAGTAGCAGAATAAAGTGAAAGAGAGTTGTTTGTTTGAAGAATGAAATCAACACCCTTTATTATACACATTCAAACCCTAACACTCCTTCACTTGACCAAATCTTGTCCGTTGGATTTGATCGATGGGTGTGGCGTCAACAACACATTCTGCAGGTCTGACTTGCGTTAGACGTTGCTCGAACTATAAGGGCACCTAGCTCGAGTGACCCCTTCGTGCAACATCCATTGTTGTTCAAACGACATCTCTCGTCTCTCGAATGACCCCCTTGAATTCTTATTTATTTTATTTCTCTAATTATTTTTCCACCTTCTTCTATATAATCCAATTTGTTACCCATAAATCCTTATAATTACAATTTGTTCCTCTCCACATAAATTCTACGCACACTTTAATTAATTTATCGGGGCGGGGTATTACATGAAAGGCGTGTTTAAATGTGAAAGTTTGCAAAACTATACGACAAAGTTTTCATAAGAGCAAAGCTACTTAGTGTTTGTCTCTATCAAGGTTTTGTACTTTTTCCTTTTGGGATTGGGACTGAGTCTTTAGAAGAGCTGGACGGGCCATAGGTTTTTCTTTTTTGTCTTTGACAAAGGCGAATGCCCCCAAATTTTAAACTCAAAAATATGAGACGGTTCAATTATATTCCAAATTAAAGTTTCTTTTCAAATTTTAACAATTATAAAATTCAAATTTTAATTTCTTTAAAATTAAAATTAATTCAATAAATTTTTCAACTTAACTTAAACAAAGTTAATTCCAATTTTTTTTTAAATCCAAGTTAATTTAGCTCAAGTCCAAAAATCCTAACAAAAATTAATTCATGATTAAATATAGGCTAAACAAATTAAACACCAATTTTCCTTAATTAATATCCAACTTGAATTAAATTAAATAAAAATTACCCAAATACTAATTAGCACCAAATTAAACTATAATTTTTATTTAAACCAATTTTATTTTGATTAACCTAACATGCATTTAAGTGGTATATTTTCAAGATAAAGTAAATCACAAAGACACTACGCCGCGATGTACGACGAAAACCCAAATGGAAAAAACCTCGGACGACCTTGTCCACAAGTCCACTGAGTACGGTATTTTTACAAAACACACCACAAGAGAACTTGCAACAACGACTTGACTCCGTATAAGCCTTGACGCTCCTTCGCTCTTCAACCTCTGCCTAGTCGAAAACCAAGAACTCCACCATAGTCTCGGAATCCACCGATGGGGCATAACTACCGTCAACCCATATACGACGCCTTTCACCATATGAGTACCACGCGATGAAAACAATCTTCTTTTTGGGGTAGAGAAGGAACCCAAACAATCTCCTTTGATGGGTAGAGAAGAACCCGGTGCCAAACACTCTCCAAGAAATATATATATATATATATATATATATATATATATATATATATATATATATATATATATATATATATATATATATATATATATATATATATATATATATATATGTATGTATATATACACACACACACTAGGGTATGCCCGTGCCTGAAGGCACGTCGCTAATTTTTCAAAGTGCACATCGTTGATAGGACCATATGTCGTATTTAGTTCGCAATAGATAAGCAATTTTTGAAATAACCAATGGTACAAACCTATTAATTTTACAGAATGGGAAATTTTTGAACATTTTTTACACCAAGGTAAAGTCAAAAAGTTTTTTATAATACATAACCATAAACGATTTAAAAGGCTTGGACAAATTTTCATGTGTTTATATGAATATTCACCGTGTTTAAGAAAAAAAATTCAACAATACTAATAATTCATCATGAATCTTGTAATAATTGTTAACTATTGTATAACACATATTTGAAAATAAATTAAAAATATTAGGCAAAATTTCTTTGTTAATATGACGATACTAATAGTCCACCTTGAACCTCGCATAAATAATATCATATCCATAAAAAACAAAATATCTTTTTTAACTCCTACAATTTTTTACAACACCATGTAAAAATTTTAGAAAATTTTGGCAAATCTCCTTTGTTTAGAGGACTACCCCTATTTAAAAAAAATACTCCCAATAATAATTGTAATAGTCCATCTTGGACCTTATATAAATAACATTATAATTTAAGTCAAAAATAATTTACAACACAACTAAGTCTAAGTCCATCTTGGACCTCGTATGAATAACATAATAGAATCCACCTATCTCCTTGAAATTCAGTGGTCCTATAACACATAACAACCAAAAACAATTAAAAAATTAACTTGTGTATTGTCAACAATAGTATATACTTAGAAATGTGTTAGAGAAAAAAACGTAGTTGGCAATCCATAGTGTGGAAACCGTTATTCAGAATCGTTGTGTACTAAATGCTCCTGATTTAAAAAAAATGTCCTATATTATTCACCATGTCAATAAAAGATCAGGATGACCACGGGGGGAGAGGAGATTATTACCTAAGATTTTACTATAACAAAATTTAAATGAGGGATTCAATAGAATAAAATTTAAAAGAGCGAGAGATACTATAAATCACATGTCAATGTATGGGGTCTGCAAATAGAAACTGTAGATGAACTTTAAGTGGACGTATAATAAAGTGTTTTCATATTAAAACCACAATATTTGACATGAAACATAAAAATAACCCCATTTTGAATATTTGCAAACACAATAAAATTCAATAATTGTTTTGAATAAGGATTTCCAAACATATATCAACCCAAAAAAGTAAATTTCAACACTTACTATAGTAAAAAAATCACCATCATGTCAGCTAGTGGGCATGTTAACCAACCTTAATTAAATGAATGAATATTGATCAAGTACCCAAGTAGAAAATGAGAAATAAATATTCTCAAAATAAAGAATATTGAAGTTACCTACGCTGCTAAGATTACTGCAATGGGACGCCATTGCTACTGTATTTTGCACAAAACAGGCATGCTCAGTAATGTTAATTGTAATTGGCATAAATCAGTGTAAGTGGCATTTTCACGCTTGCAATTTTACAAATTAAAGAATGTTGTAACTTTAGGTTGTAACTGTAGGTTGTACAAAAACTGGCATTTTCACGTTATACAAAAACTTAAACATCATATTAACGGGATAGAGAGATGTCATTTACAAATTAAAGAATAGATCGGTGGATACCTAAAAGATGTCTTCATATACCATCGCCAAGTGAGTGTTATAACTGTAGGTTGTCCAAAACTATAACCCCTATTAAGAAGTATATATGATATGAGTATGATGAAGCATTAAAAGTCAATCAGGGAAAAAGTAATAGCACATTTATGAAATCATTTTATACAAAAACAACCATATTTTATCATTAAACACAAAAAGGTCCACGAAAACAGTAGTGCCACTACTTTCATAGTTACCATTTTTTTGGTGGAGTCATAATTACCATTAGTTATATAATAATCCCTATAACTTTTAATGCAGCCATTCAACTTTACATTGCCAACAATTTAATAATACATCTTAATCTCAATTTATGTGACATAATGAAGATGTTTACCACTTCCTAACTACCAAAGAAATGTTCTGAATCTGATGATGGTCCATTTAAAGGACCTGAAACAACGAAGAATGCTGGTACGAAATCAACACATGTAGCATAAGTGTAAAGATAATAAACACATGGCAAAGTGGAAGAATAACATCAATTACAACAAACACCAATATGGATGCGGTGGTGAATTCCGTGTTATGTGCGCGCGTGGAGGGGGTAGGGAGTGTTTTGCATTCCATATGTCAATACTGACTTAAGTAGAAGTTCTACACTGGGGTTCAGAAGGGGGGTGTCCTTGCAACGATGTATGCGACTTGTACAAATTGGATTGCTTCTATTAGCGTGAGAAGATTTTGAGGCTGGTCAAATTGGGTCAAAAGATAAAATTTGTAGTAGCTTATAATCAAGGAACTATGGAGGTGAATCATGGGTTCGGAAGCATGTGGATTTCCTAGGAGATATTTACCAGGCAGGCCCAATTTTGTTGGGCTGGGTTAGTATGAGTCAATCGATTCTAACATATAGGGAAAAGATAGTGGCATGTTGTTTAATAGGCTACTATCCGGGTCAAACCAACTTCTTGAAATTATCATTTAGATCCTAAGCATGTGCAGGTGAACCGTGTTGAGGCTCAAAATCTTATAAATATAATAAAAGAGGAGTATCGGTCTTTTAGAAAATCTGGGTTTGATAAAAGAGGATTATCAGTCTAATAAAAGAGAGAGTATAGGCATATATGTACAACAACATCTCTAATCTGAACACTCGTAGGGGCTGAGGCAAGCGTGGCAGTGAGCTGAGAGGTGAGGGGATGAGGGCTGAGAGAGAGAGAGTAGTTAGAGAGGTGAGAGGTCAGAGTGAGAGAGGGAGTACCAAATTAACTAAATGCTAAATCCATACTATTTATTGACACCACACAAATTATATACAAACCAGTTACAGATGAATTTGAAAGTATCTAAATGTTAACTCCAAAACAGATGTATTTGAGAGTAAGAAAATGCTCACACCAAAACAGTTTATAGCATGGTCCAAACCTAATCGCAATTTAGATCGCGGTGTTCTTTGCTCGCAACAAACATCAATATTGGCAATCCACAAACCCATGAGAACCACAAAATTGAAGTATAAACCTATATACTGCACACTTGAAAAAATTTAACTGAAGTATAAACCTATATAATTTCAATGTGAGGACTATTAATAATCCATTGTTCCGATGTCAAGACGTGTCAATTCAGAACAGTTGTGTCATACTTTATGTTTAGAATAGTTCCTTGAGTAACTTTATGTTCTTTAGAACAGTTGTGTCATACTGTTAATACTTCAAAACTGTTCTTTAGAACAATTGTGTCATACTGTAGGGAAGCTATGTACAAAATAATGCTCGTATTGAATTTGAGAAGAAGAACTTTGGTTAGTTTATCTGGACCTATCTCATTTAATCCTATTAATGTTCCATATTTCTTTAATATGCTTATCTAAATAAACTCACACCTGTAATATTAGGCCGGCTCTGTCTAACAAGAGGGTTTTCCATGCTTGGGGAGTGTCAATTTTCCGAATACCCCAAACATTAATTAGCTCTAGTAAAAAACGAGCATTCGTGATAAGCTACAAAACATAACTAAAACTGCATATTTAACTTTGAAAAAGAGTGGAAATAAATAGGTTTACAACCACAACCAAATAAATAATGTGAAAACTTCAAGGATTAGTTTTCCATTAACTAATATATTTTCAACGAAAACTTCATATTAACTAATATATTTTTTCCTATTAATGGATTCAAGGATTAGTTTTCCATTATAATGTCACTTTGGAAAATAAAACATAAGTAACCAAGAAAATTAGGGGAATAGTAACGATGAAACATAAGAATGATATGAAGTAACTAACCTCGTTAGAACAAATGGATTCATTTTCTACAATTTTCGATTCGCTGACTTTCTCGCGTCATGAGGGTGATGGTGCCAAAATTTCTTATGAAGTGCGGTCTGTGTCCATAGTTCATCCAAAAGAATGCTACTGTGGTATTCTCGAAAAATTGAGAATTTAATAATTGATTCTTTATCGGCCAAGAATGAAAATGAAAATATGGATTCCTCATCCTCTCCTTCTAGTGATGCGTCTTTTTTCAACTGCCCCACCATATCTAAAATTTTAGGAATGGACTCTATGGCTCAAGTTTCAATATTGAAAGAATGACTGCCTGCTATAATGTGCAATCAAAATCGGTAAGGATACAAACACTATAACAATATTATTGCTATGACTTAAAACACTATACTATAATCCTCCAAACAGTTTAAACAAGAGTTTCAACTTCCTAAAACTAATCATCGAACGTTTGGAGTCATTTTCACATAAATTATCGTGAAATAAACAAAAAGAAAAAAAATCCTTTTTGCAAGTAATCACCACCCCTGTGGGTGTAACACACCCAGTGTAACTTGCATACAGTCCTGAAAGAATGGTATTGAAAGTAATCACCACTTCAAAGAAAGACCAAAAATCTCGAGCTTATTAGTTGATTTTAAATTCTCATATGTGTCCGGATCATTAGGCACAATAGTTGAGAATCGCATTCCATGTTCGTAGAAGGATCCAGAGGAAAATGTAGTGGTGGATCAAGTAGCTAGAAGGGCCGCCACATCCTTAAAGAATATATTAGATAACAACCTTGACATCTTCCTCAAATTAGTTTGACCTAAAAATTGAAGAAAATCAGTTTTAGCAGATCTAGCAAAATTTCTATTCTCACCCAGACATTCTTGCAATTTGGTGACGAAGTTCTCAAACATTCTTAGGGATTCTTTTTTATAAAATTAGGATTCCAAAACCTGCAAACGTAAGAACAATATTAGATTTGCATGAGAAACTAACCTCTAGGTACCAGCCATAACTGAACTTTGATGTAATATACACAAATTACCTTTAAGTAATACAGACCAAACACATTAGAATTAATACCCTTCCTGAAGCCACCAGTTGTGAAATTATTGGAAAAGAAGAATTCTTTAATCTATGAGGGAAAATTAAATATAGGATTGCCGTTAAAAAAATTGAAGAGGCTCTAGAATCAGGCCAGTCTAATGAAATGAAAGATTCAGGCCTTTTTTAATCACACACGAAGACAATTTTGATAATATTATGAGGAGGCGTGCATCAAAAGCAAATAAAATTGCATTGAAGCATGGAAAACCGAAGAAAATAGATATAAATGAAGTTGCATTGAACATTAGAAAATCAATGATTGCGCATCCCTTGCATTTGTATCTCCCCGCCAAATGTATGGATGCGTTAATGATCTACAAAGAAGAGCAAATAGTACATATCAGTTACTTACCATAAAAAGAGAAATCTGCCAACAAAATTCCAAAACTTGCCACACCTCAAGGCCAACCTGCAAATAAGGATAAAGTATTTAATCACAAATAAGTGTACCCTGCCGAAACAAATATATTAAGCAAGATACTCAACTAAAAAGAGAAAATTATTTTGTTATTGTACTAAGCAAGGCAGCTAAGAAGTAAAACTTGTGTAATTTACTTTCAAATCATCCCACATTCATACACAGTGAATTTAAAGTTTTATCTACTAAAAAGAGAAAGAAAGTTGCATACAACCATATTACAAGTCTAGGTACACCCCGTAAATATGCCAAAAAATTTATGAGTATAATATATTGAATAAATGTTTTCAAAACCCAACTCATTCCAGTACGTATGTGTGTGTGTGTGTGTGTGTGTGTGTGTATGCCAAAAAACAAAATCATATATATAACAATACATTTCATTAAATGCTTAAATTGAACAAATGGTATATGAAGTGAATTATAATACACACAGGCCTATACAACACTGTCTACGAAAATCACAATAGTTGTCATTACCTTTTGACCAAAACTCCCCTAGTTCAAATGTGCTTGAATCCGAGAAACACATATTTACCCCAGTCCACAATAAATTCCAACATAGAAACACATCTTAAATAATGATAATGAAGACAACCATAACCATTTATCTATTATATGTAAAATCTTAGACACATTAGTAATCTAAGAAGTAATCTGTAAACAACCTCTCCACTTCCTGTTGTAGACACATTAGCATCCTGAGCAGTGATCTGGGTGCCCCTAAGCACTTTCACAGCTCTACAAATTGGATGTGCATCCAATACGAAGCTCGATTACGATTAGCTCGGAGAGTTTTAAAAACATTTAAGAAAAAACATAGATAGAAAAATATAATCAAATGAAGAAATATTAATAAATAATAACAAATGTAAGAATAAACTTCTATTATTTTTCGGAGACATCAACAATCCCACAAAGAATATCGAATAAAAAATATTGTTGTCAAATAAAAGAATATGTGAATGCATGCCCCAAATAAAATTGAAATCAAATATGTAGAATAGTTAGATCTACCTGGACGTTGAAACCCAATATTAGTTATATCTGCAAAATAGTTAGATCTGAAAAATAATTAGGTAGAATAGTTAGATCTCCCTGTAAAATACAACTAATTAGAAAAGTACCGATATATGAAGTTCATAAAATTGAAACAAAAAATCGCCAGGTAGCTCATAAAATAAAATAAACAAACCCATATGGGAAGCCAAAACACCTGCAAAATGAAACCTAAATACGGTTAGACCTCCAAAATGCCCCAAAAATATAATTTTTTAAAACTAAATCATCCATTGCAACCGTAAAATAAATTATTCTAACCACGAAATGAAAATGAAAACAAAAACAATATTAAAAAGGAAAATAAAATCGTGTGAGATAAATACCTTTATGAAGCGAAGATCAGAGTTACAGATTTCATGAATGAAGAAAGATGTCGTGGGAGGGTTTAGAGAGAGATAGGGATCTCGAGAGTATTTTGTGTAAAGAGGGAGTTGGTGAAATCAAAGAGGAATAATCCCACGCCCAAAAGTGCTTGAATACTATTCTACCCTTGATTTTGAATTTTGAAGAAAGGGAGAAATAAATTTGAGTGTGTCAAAAAAGGAGGGAATCCAAAAATTGTAAGGGCAAAAAGGGTAGTGTAGGAAAAAATCATACAGATGACATCATCTTTTGATCTTATGACATACATAAGTTTTCTACTTTATTATATATATATATATATATATATATATATATATATATATATATATATATATATATATATATATATATATATATATATATATATATATATATATATATATATGAACTTGGATTAAAACTAACATGGGTGTAAACATGTGTTTTGAAAGAGATTTGATCTTAAAATCATAACACATAAAAGGGGACTTTTCTTTTGAGCATTTGCTCTTTTAGAAAACTGAAAGTATGTGAAAAGTCCTTGTGAAAAATTGTTGCTCCCGCGCTTTTAAGTTTGGTAAAAAGATAGTGGGAAGTGGGCAAAACCGCACAAACTGATAGGAAAAAAAATATTCCAGCTGAAATGTCGTTCGAACGACATTTTCAGTCCGTTCGAACGACCATGCTCGAACGAGATGACCAACGATATTACCAACGAAATTTTAGAAAACTTTTCGTTCAAACCAAATTTCTAACGATAAAACAAAAAATTCTCGTTAGTAGTTCGTCGAAAAACCGGGAATTTTGTTCGAATGAGATTCCAGGTTCATTTGTACGACTTTTTTGAAAAACCAAAATTTTCATTTTAAGGCCAAAACTTTTACGAAAAGTTCTAAAAATATTTTCTGAGAAAAATACGAAGTCGTTTATATAAAAAGAACACCCAATTAAATTTCCAAGCTCCTATATATATATATATATATATATATATGCATTCATACCTTTTGGAGACCTTGGAAAATGAACCAATGTTGAGGATGAGAAGCAAGGCACTTGAAAACGACAATGATATCTTCAATTATTCTTCGCCGCATCATCTTGAACATACACTTGCCATAGGATAGGAAGGATAAAACACTCTCTCTTATGACTCAAATAATTTTGTCCAGAATTGAGCCAAAACTACATATGGATTCAATTGGAAATTTGTGTCCTTACAAATCTCCCCCTTTGGCTATTTCAGGACAAAATCAAACCAATAATCCTAAGGGCCGTCAAGAACATTTAGGCATAATCCCACCCTAAAAAAATAAAAATACAGACGCTTGACTCGACTCATAGGAAATGCTTTGCTACTTTAAGTAATGCCACTAAAGATGAATTCCTGCACACTTAAGCACACCATTAAATGCATAGGGAATATAGAAAATTAAATTGCATAAAATAATATTACTCGCCCTTAATTAATTCTCCCCCTTTATCTAACAATCATCTACCTAAGAAAGACGTCTCTCCCTAATTTAGATCTCCCCAAATTCAAAGGATTAGTGAAAAATATAATGCCACTTAAGTTGCTAAAAAGGTTTAAGACAGTTTAAATGGCTCCGAATAGTTTGTTTGAGAAACTCCTTTTTAAAAAAAAATAAATACTAACACAAGATGTGTATAAAAAGTTATGAACGAGATATTTCAGTTAGGTGACCAAGTTTTGAAAAACAAAACTAAGTAAATTCTAAATTAGCACGCAATCAGAAGGGGATGAGAGGAATCTTAAATATGCAAGTACACGAGTATTTTAACTTGGTAAAACCCCACCCAATTGGGAAAACATCCACGGAGGTCTCTACATCTCAAAAACAAACAAAATCCACTAAAAATAAGTTAACAAGTTACAAACTATTTAACAACCTAAACACACAAACAGGCCTAATCTAAGTCAAGAATTTATACCAAGTCCATTAGGTAATTCTGACTTCTCTGAAGGATCTGAATATGTTTTTATTATTCTCTCAACTTTGTACCTTTACGTCGACTCTAAAGTCAGAAATCTCTCAACCAACACTGTTTTAGTGTTGTAGTGTGAAAACTGTATTGTGGTATTGCGCCTAACACATGCATGAACACACACACACATACTTATACAGACAAATAATCCTACAAATTATAGGTTTCGTCTAAGATGAGTTTAGAATTTTGAATCTCAGTTTGTTGAAAACTTAGACTTCTAATTTTTGACAGATCGAGTGACAACCTTGGTATTTAAAAGAGCCAAGGTCCTATACACTTTGTTTTTATTTATTTCCACTTCTATTTTAGAAAATCTAAAATATGAACATGAAAGTGTAAACGTCTCAAGATCTTTAAAAGTTTTGAAGTATGTTTTTCTCCAAACATCAAACAGAATGAGGATTTGGTGGTAACAAATTTAAAAAGAACATTTGAGTACAAAAATACCAATAAATAATGATTTTTAGAAAAAGAAATCAACCTATACAGATCTAAGTGAGATATATCACAACAAAAGTTAGATCTACATTTTTTATAAAATAGAAAACAATATCCAACTACGTGACAAGTTGGAAAAGAGATTTAAGACTAGAGAGGAATGAACCTCCAAACAGGAATAACTCTCAAACTCTTAAAGGAATTCTTCTAAGAAATTTTTTCCAGAGTTTGGTTGTGTTTTAAAATCTCTCTCTCTCTCTCTCTCTCTCTCTCTCTCTCTCTCTCTCTCTCTCACCAAAAATACTCAAATGTTAAACCCAAAGGCCTTATTTATACTAAGGTATGGAAGGGTCTGGAACGTTTAACTAAAGCAATGACTGAGATCAAGTCTAGCTACACGAAGTAAATCCAAGGGTTAAAAATGCACCGCAATTAAATGCGTCCTAATTGGTTAGAAAGGTTAAGCCTTGGATTGAGTAAAACAACATGCAGGCCATCGATTATATTGATCCAAGGGCTGATAAGCAATCTGAATTATGTGAGAGTAAAGAAACACAATTTGGACCGTTATAATGCAAACACGTGTAGGGCTCAGATGATCACAAAAACGCATGTTTTTGGTGTTTGAAAAATCCAAATTCTATACCCCATAAGTTCTTGCCTCTTTCGTATTCTACCCAACCAACTTTTTAGGAAGAAAATGATTTTACAAATTAGCCCATAACATTTTAAAACCATAATTTTAAATGTTTTAAAAATGTTTAAAAAATCCTAAAAATTGTTTAAAAATCCCAAAAATTATTAAAAAAATTTATTTTAATGGGAATTAATTCTCACACACCTAAAATGATATAAATGAAACAAAATTGTGCAGTCTTAGGTGTAGTGTTGGTATACTACCTTTGAGACCATTAGAGGAATTTTGATGTAGTGTCTGACGCTCTTTGGTAGACTAAGATATGACTTTAATTTTGTCACTATTTCCAAACTAGACAAGCACCTATATAATGTAGACTCAAGTGAGTCATACATTTAGGGTGATTTAATCTCCCCCTTTGGAAATATGGGACAAAATATGCTTTGAGTCATCGAGGACTCATAGGGATACAAAAAATATAGAAAATCCTATTCCTATACAAAAGTTCTATCTACCCCATATCCTAGAAAAAGAAAATTACATTACTTAGCTAAATACAGATCAATACCCTAATAATATTCTGATATGAATGAGGTAATGATTTCCTGAAAATAAGATAACTAATATCAAGTATTTTAGTTGAAGTGAATAAAAAGTTTGTCCAAGTGGACTCAAATTTCTCCCCCATTTTGTCTCAAACGGACAAAGGGTAGGAACAAATACTCATAAGCAGGTAAAGAAACATGAAATATATACCAACGCATAAACATCAACAATTGACATCAAGGATATCCTACATAAAATAGATATAAGAGGTGACTTTTGTCATTTTTTTGAACAACCGTACCCTATATCCTCAAAGATCAATTATAAGTAAGAGTGTGACCGGATGATATATTATGGGATGAAAAATATTTACTCAAGAATTATCATGCCAATAAATTTTCGAAGAGATTCAAATATTATATTATCTAGAGGCTTTGTGAACAAATCAACTAATTGAAGATCTGTGGGCAAATACATAATTTTCAATTCCTTAGATTCTACTAATTTACAAATAAAGTGATATCGAATCTTAATGTGTTTTGTGCGAGAATGTTGCACAGGATTTTTGGAAATATTTATTACACTTTGATTATTTCAATAGATATGCAACTTATCTTAAATTATGCCATAATATTTTAACATCAATTTTATCCAAAGTGTGATTTTGTTTCTTACTGCAACTTCCTGCTGCAATGTATTCAAATTCAGCGGTGGATAACGATGTACAATTTTGTTTCTTACTAGACCGTCGTACCAAATTATTTCCTATATAATAACAAGCTCCTGACGTACTTTACTTTCATCGGAACACCCAGCCCAATCAGCATCAATGTAACCAATTACAGAAGTGGATGTGTCATTTGTGTACCAAAGTACTAAGTTGAGAGTACCTATAACATATTTTATGATTCGCTTAACACATGATAAATGGCTCTTTTTAGTTGCATTCTAATATCTAGAGAATACACAAACAACATACATATTGTCAGGGTGTGAGGAAATTAGGTATAGTAAGCTTCCTATCATACTACGGTAAAGAGTGGGATCAATAGATTTCCCACGTTCATCCTTAGACATTTTTACGGAAGTACTCATAGGTGTCCTAACATATTTTGCATTTTCTAGGTCGAATTTCTTAACAATCTCTAAAGAATATTTGGATTACGAAATGAATAAACCCTCTGAATTCTGTTTGACTAGAAGTCCTAAAAAGAATTGCAACTCCCCCATAAGAGACATTTGAAATTATCCATGCATAACTTTGGAGAAATTTTCAACTTCTGTTAAGGATGTAGATCCAAAGACTATATCATCTATGTAGACTTAGGTTATAACTACAGTTTTGTCAAAATGTTTGACAAATAGAGTTGGATCATTACCACCTCTCGGTTGTTATTTAATAAAAATGTAGATAATCAATCATACCAAACACGGGGTGCTTATTTTAGACCATATAAGGCCTTTTTCAATCGAAAGACATGATTCGCATGGTGAGGGTCAATAAACCATTTTGTTTGTTCTACATAGACTTCCTCAGTTAGAATACCATTAAGGAACACAGATTTCACATTCATTTGGTAGAGAGTGAATTAAAAATGACAAGTTATTGCTAAGAGTAGACGAAAAGATTCAAGGCGAGTTACTGGTGCAAATGTTTCCTCAAAATCTATTCCTTCAATCTGAGAGTAGCCCTGGGAAACTAATCTAGCTTTATTTCTAATGAACATCCCAGTCTCATCGGTTTTATTTTTGAAAACCCAGTGTGTGCCAATAACCTTTTTATTTTCTGGCCTAGGTACAAGATACCATACGTCATGAGCGACAAATTGAAGAAGTTCCTCCTGCATAGCACTTATCCTTAAGGAGTCACTTTGGGATTCATTTACATTCTTTGGTTCTATGAGGGACACAAAGCAAGCATAATGAGCAAAATTATGTAGCTGGAATCTTGTACAAACAGGATCAGTAAGGTTACCAACCACGATGTCTAAGGGGTGATATTTAGAAATCCAGTTAGGCACTTTGGGGGTCTCAGATGGTAAGGGATCATCTATCTCCGGACAGTCACAGTTTAAAATATTTTTAGACTCATACATGATAGTTGGTTTTATAGGTTTACTCTCAGCATTAGTGTCACTAACAATCAAATTAATGGATTCTATAAGGGTTTTGGTTAGAATATTATGGACACGATATGATCTACTATTGGGAGAGTAACCTAAGAAGATCGATTTATCACCTCTGGTTTCGAATTTGGATAAATGTTCACTGTCCTTACACACATAGCAAGCACTACCAAAGGTTTTAAAATATTTTAGGTTAGGTTTGTTGTCATACCACAGTTCGCAAGGAGTCTGTTTGGTATCTTTTCTAACGTAGACACGGTTTATAATGTGACAGGCAGTCCTAACAGCTTCTACCCAAAATACTTAGGAAGGCTTTTGGCATAAATCATAACTCGTGCCATTTCTTGAATAGTCATGTTCTTTCTTTCAGCTATACCGCTTTGTTGAGGGTTTTTAGGAGCGCTAAATTCGTGTTGATATCCATTATAGGTACAATATTTAGTTACTCCTTAGTCTTTAAACTCACCACCTCGATCACTACGGATACGATTTACCTGACTATCCTTTTCGTTCTTAATACGTAGAAGAATATTTAAAAATTCTTGATGAAAAGTGGTGATTACATAAATAAACCCCGATACCAATTTAAAAAGTGGTGATCGCTTAAATAAGCTCTGATACCAATTTGAAAAGTGCGACTTTGTGATACCGATTAAATTAATTCGCAAGATTCCAATAAGCCCTTATTTAATTAGAGTCCATATTTAAACAAAGTTAATCAACCCCTAAACATTCATCCATGTGTGTGTGTGTGTGTCAAACCATAAATAGATGAAGCATGTGACACAAAGTTAAGGAAAAAAAACATTTCGGATAAAACCTTTTATTTCTAGAACTTTAAAGAATTTACAAGACCATTGACTTACATTCAACCTGATAATCGCCCACAAGTGTAACGCACGGTGTCTTTATCAAACCTCCAAAGAAACGGCTAGAAATATTGACACAGAAATACCTGCAGATGTCAATTCTGATGTCATCGACTGGAACTTTCCCATTCCAGGAGGGAAGCAATGAAGAAGAGAACGACTTCTCCACAAGGGTTGAATAAAAGAAAAGTTGTGTTCTTGGGTTACAAAAGATTCAAAAAAGATTTGGAAAGGATATGAGAATCAAAACATGAGTCTTGGGACTCAAAAATATGAAGATTTGAAGTGATAGAACTTTCAAAAACGTCTTTGCAAGTCTTGCAAAATAACTCCCCCGAAGTTGGCTTTTATAGGGAAACCAATAAAGAGTTTCATGATTTTAAAACTCTGCCAGTGTACAGGTTCCCCGAATCGGTTCGAGTGTACCACGAACCGGTTCGCCCCCTGAACCGGTTTGGCTTTGGTTCGCAGATGCTCGCTGGAATGTGGGTCTTTAAACACTTAGCATTTTTCCAAGAGTTTTCCTCGGAATTTTCTCTATTTTCAAAGGGCCATAACTTCTTCACCGTAGCTCTGATTGAGGTGACGTTTCTTCCAGTATCTTCATTGAGGCGAGTTCTTCAACTTTCCAATTGGACGATCTTCCAGAAGGTGGATGTAAAATTGCCAAAATACGCTTGAACTTCCATATCTTGCCTTCTTTTACTGTTTTGACTTCTCTTGCGTACCACTTGCATTAATTCCCTAAAATCATGGAACGTGAAGTCGTTGAGGCAGATGTGGGACACATGATGAAGATGTTGAATGATTGATTCTCGAAATTCGGATTGAGGTTGTCATGTGAGATCGTGAAGTGACGTGCCTTTTGTAACGATGTATGACATACACAAATGTAACATGTTGGACATAAGAAAAATGTCCTTACAAATCTCCCCCTATGTGTATGCCGATACATACATAAAAAAATCTGAATTATCAAATTACAAAATTGCCTATACAAATCTACCCTCCCATGAACCCAAACCTGAAAAGATACAAATGAATAAGTCTTCATCGTTTGTTCTTCAAATCTTCAGGAATCTCAAATCTTTTCTCATCAGGGTGTGTAACATATGATCATCAATGTAGTACCTACACACACGAGATAAAGAAAAATACCAAGTGATGTATCAAGTTTGAAATGAGATAAACACAAATACCAATGTATAAGAAAAGCATAAGTCAAATCTCAAGAACTCCCCCAAAATTCAAACTCCACCATACAATGATAATTCTTTCTCCCCCTTTTTATTATGTCCCCAAATAGACAAATGAGAAGAATAAATCAAACAAGAAAAGTCGGGGTGTAACGGTATTCGAAACAAGGCATCAATCAGATGGAAAACGTGCTCTTACAAAGAGATACTCAAACAATCACAAACTATTTTTTATTTTATTTTTTAAAAAAATTCATACAAAAATAAGATACAAATAATCACACCATGGATTTAAACTCAAACAACCAAGTCATGAAAGTGGAATGTATGCGTGTGAACACATTCGATAGGTAAATAAACTCAATCAATCATATGTGCACGATGCATATGTGTACCCCTAACGAATGAACATCAAAAGTTTCCTTAGGTGTAAAAATTTGTTGAATTTAAAACAACAAATCAAAGTCTAAATGATTTCCACACCAATAACGTCCAAAACTATATAGCGCATTTTCAAGAATATCAAGGACGTGCAAACCCGTCTGAAATTCTCCAACCAAACTCCCTCAAAAAATATTTTCTTTTAGAGGTGTATAAACTAAATTCTCAAACTTTGGAGAATTAGTGCAAAAACCTAAATGGCCCATTTTTGGCATGAATTTCTTTTTATTGCCTTTAAATTTTTTTGGGCTCTTTTAAACCTCTTTGGACCCCGGATAATAAAATTTCTTAATTTTTTAGGTCCAATTTAAAGGTGGCTTAATCGCAAAGGATAAAAAATAATCTTTCGTAGCCCTTCACCATTTTCAAACAAAGTACACAAACTCACAAACGACTCTTACATGCACAATTTTCTTATCAAGTTTTATCGCGCTTAATTCATTTTAACGGACATGATTGAAGTGAAAACACTCAACCAACATGTGATAAGACAAGCACAATAATCAAACAAATCTATGCTTGTGTGCAATAAAGGAAACATGAGTCAAACATGTAGGAAGTAACCCTTAATTACATCTTAATGACTCCAAACATTATAAAGAACCTGGATGAATTGACCTATTGTCTCAAATTACTATCAAATAGTCACATGAAAAATGGAATGATGTTGTTACTCGGTCATCCTAAGTGTTCATCCATAAATGGTGCAAACAAAAAAAACAAAAATCTTTTTTGTATTTTTTAAAAATTTTACCAAGAACAAAAATCTATGCGAAACGTACATGTCACAACGCTAGCAAAAATATATCAAAAAGCATAACTAGCGTATGACAAACATGCAAACACAATTATCTATATGATATGGCAAGAGAAGAATCATGTGCAAGAAAATGGGAATCAACTTGTCTAAAATCTAGTGCCTCCAAAAGTGATTTCCTAACCCAAATAGATGTCAAACGTCATGTAGGAGATTTGGGAACCGCGGGAACACTAGACATAAACTTCTTTGGACTTTTTCCAAGGTCAAAACAAAAACGCCTAAGGTGACCTTTCCTACCACAATGTGAACATGTGTAAACGGGAGGAATGTTACCTAAAGTGTGATCTTTTCTAACATCCTTGGAATTAGTTGACCCTCTGAAATAAATAATGGTTTTGGCTTTAGCATTAGAAGCATGAGAACACGATGAGCCATTACCATCACTATCAAACCTACTTGAGTCTGTCAAATCATTTTCAACTTCAAAATTTTTGACTCAAGCAAAGAATTAAACTCTTCCAATTTTAGAGACGCTTTTTCTAAATTTTCAATTAAACTTAACAGTTTATCACGCTCCCCCTTAATTAAAGCAAACTTTTCCTTAAGAGTGTCTTCACGTGCCACAAACTCATGGATTAAAATATTTTTGTCATCTTTGCCACAAACACAAACCATCGAATTTTTAAGGTCCTCTAATTATTCTTCTAAAAATAGGACTCTATCATCACTCTCCTTCTTGGACAATTTTAAAGCAACAAAGTCATGGTCCAAGGAAACAAATTATTCACGATAAAAATCTCTTTAATTTTGAACCATTTGCAAAAGATCCAATGCGGATTTAAAACGAGAATTTTCTTTTTCCAAAAAATCAATTCTTTTTGCAAACGTAAAATTCAAATGATTTATATCATTAAAACTCTGACTCATGTCATCAAAGAGGGGCAACCGATTAGATAAGTGCTTCATCGAAAAAATTGCGATTTTTTCACAAAACTGATTTTTCAAAAAAAATCAATATCACACAAATTTTGCGAAAAATAGGAATACGCGATAAATTAGCGCAACCTGCTGTGATACCAATTTGAAAAGTTGTGATCGCTTAAATAAGATCTGATACCAATTTGAAAATTGGTGATCGCTTAAATAAGCTCTGATACCAATTTGAAACGTGCGAGTTTGTGATACCGATTAAATTAATTCGCAAGATTCCAATAAACCCTTATTTAATTAGATTCCATATTTAAACAAAGTCAATCAACCCCTAAACATTCATCTATGTGTGTGTGTGTGCCAAACCATAAATAGATGAAGCATGTGACACAAAGTTAAGGAAAAAACCCCTTTCGGGTAAAACCTTTTATTTCTAGAACTTTAAAGAATTTACAAGACCATTGACTTACATACAACCTGATAATCGCCCACAAGTGTAACGCATGGTGTCTTTGTCAAACCTCCAAAGCAACGGCTAAAAATATTGACACAAAAATACCCGCAGATGTCGGTTCTGATGTCACCGAATGGAACTTTCACTTTCCAGGAGGGCAGCAATGAAGACGAGTACGACTTCTCCACAAGGGTTGAACAAAAGCAGAGTTGTGTTCTTTGGTTAAAAAATATTCACAAAAGATTTGGCAAGGATATGAGAATCAAAACATGAGTCTTGGGACTCAAAAATATGAAGACTTGAAGTGATAGTGTTGCCCAGATTACACTCAAGAGGGGGGTGAATTGAGTTTAAAAAACTTTTCGTTAAATTAGAATATCAGAAAAATATTAAATATAGGTTATTTGGACAAATTTCAGATTAATAAAATAATAAAGAAGGAATTCAGCAATAACAAGAAAAATGAAAACAACTAATTTTAAGCAACATAAAAGTGCAGATTATTTTACTAGAATATTAATTTATTTTTCGTATTTAATTAATAAGTAATATACAGAGATTAATTAATTAATTCAAAAATAATTATTTTATCTTTAAAAATAATTTAGTCAAATTTCAGAATAATTATTTTCAAAATAGTGTACAGAAATGAGTAAAGATTGCAGAAGATAAATAACACCAAATTTAACGTGGTTCGGCCAAACCCGGCCTACGTCCACGCGCCTAGAGCTCCCGTCTCCTATGCGCTTCACTAATTCTAATCCACTTGTGGGTAGGATCAAACCACCGCGTACACTTGTTTGCAAGCTAACACCGAGCTTCAAAAACCCGTGGCCCACTTAAGGTAGGAACCAATTACCGGTATAAACGAAAGCTTGAACAAAGCTTCACAGCAAAACTGAATTATTTTTTCTTTTAGTGGTACAGAATAATACTGAAACTCCTTTAAAATTTTCAGTCTGAGTTTCTGAGACTTCAACAAATGTTGTTGAAGTATGCACTAATCTTCTTCTTTGAGATGATAGGAATTTTTGGCTCACTTCGAAGTGTATTGATTTCCAGAATAATAAATTCAAACGCTCAAGGAAAATCAATGTAGTTCTTGCATGTAAGCTGTCTCAAAGAAATTCTGCTGAGGTTGGTGCTGTAACTCAAGTCTTTTATGTATCCAAAAAAAATAGTTGTTAGACACCAGTAGACTTGGCATTAAATGCATCCGATTTTCAGATATGAAAGAGGACAGAGAAAATCATAAAGATTTGAACTGCAAATCTTCATCTTGCTTCTCAATAAAGATAGCTCTGCAAAAACTATGTTAGACCAAAAGATAATATCCAACAGATATTTTAGTGTGAAACCAGTGCGTAAAGAAACTTATAGCTGGTGTGTAAACAATAGATTTTATGTGAGATACTAAATGGGACATGTTAGATATGTGTACACCTCAGACACAGATATATATATATATAAAACAAATTCAGACAGATGTAATAAAAAAAATTTCAGAGTAATAATAGGATATCCAGTCAAATAAATTTCTGAAGAAATTTTATTTGAAATATATATATATATATATATATATTCGGATAAAAAAATTGAGAAGAACAATTATACGTTGGTTTAATAGCTGACATATTTTATTTTGGATTTCAAGCCCAAAAAAATATATATATTGCTGTATATGAGGTAGAGGACTAGAGTCTAATCCATTGAACTGATACAACAACAGGAGAGACCCATATACTATTTAATTATGACACAGACATATATTAGACAAATTAGGCCTTATGCGCCCCCCAAGGCGGTAAATCAATTGTCTGCCAAAAAAATGATAGCTGGTAAAGAGGACAGATGACTTGCAAAGATATTAACTCTCAATTGTCACATCAAATAGAGATGTGGTGGTATAAAAAATAAAGCATGATAGTTCGGATACCAAGACTTATAATTTGCAGAGTCTTTAACTCTCAATAGTCAAATCAAATGGATAGGTGGCGGTATATTAAAAAGAATCGTTTGGAACCAAAACTTTCGGCCAGACCCACATGGGTTCATTAATGTTTATAAGAGACAGGACATCATAGGGAGTGGGTAAGGAAAACATCCGTACAGACCCACATGTATATATAAATGTATGTCGTCGTCCGTAACCAAAGGAAAGAGGAGAGATCTGACATAAGAAAAAAGAAAAACTGACATCCGAGAAAAATAAAAGAGAAACTGAATTTCAAAGAAAAACAGGACAGAGAGAGAAACAAAATCAAATAAATAAGTCATAAACGCCGTAACAAATCGATTTGGTCTGATTTCCGGATAATGAATTTTGTATACATAAGAAATAATCTTTGAATCTGTACAAATAAATTATATAAAAATATTGTTAACGAAAGTATCTTTAACAAAATTATGTTTGTCATTATCAAAACCAATACATTAATTATATTAAATAATTGATTAAGGATATACACTAACAATCTCCCCCTTTTTGATGATGACAAACAATGATTCATATATTCATAAAATAGCTTTTAGAGAGTGAATCATCATAATTTCTCCCCCTTTTGACATTATCAAAAAGATGTACCTTATTAAATTCAGAAAAAAAAACAAAGCTCCCCCTAACAAAATGAATGTCAGCAAGAAAAAAAAATTAAGCGGGGAACAACTGTGACAGCCTTAAAATTTTCTGATTAAACAGATAGTCGGCAAGATCAAAAGTAGGAATAATAGAAAAAGATATACATAGAGGATTACATTTTGAGATTGTTAAAAAGATGAGATACATCTTTAGAATTTCCTTCAATCGTGATTTTCTCAACAACTACTTTGATCGAATTTTTTGCGTTGTCTTGAGACGATGAACTCGCAGTATTTTCATACGAATGAGTAGAGTCATGTGGGTGCATATGAGCAGGTAAAACGAAAGGCCAAGAAGGTCGTTTTACCCACGGAGCATGCGGTGGAGAAGAGCGGATTGCGAGCATTGCGGTATAAAATGAGGGATATTTTTTGTATTGAGAGCCACTAACTCCCTTGATTTGAAGTTCACACTCTCCCCAAGTGGTGTAAATGCCGGGAACCTTTCCCACCCATACAACATAAAACGACTTCATGATATGAAGGAGGAGGAGTATCCTCATATGTATTTATAGGAGAGTGGCCAGATATGACAAAATAACAGAGGGGTCCACAAAAAAACATTATATATTTAAGTCATTTAAACAAGCCATACCGAGTTCACGACGGATAAAGGTAAACCTATCTTCCGATAATGGTTTTGTAAAAATATCCGCTAATTGAAGATCCGTAGAAATAAATTCTATGCGAACTTCGCCTTTTTGAACATGGTTGCGTAAAAAGTGATGTCTAATTTCGATGTGTTTGGTTCTAGAGTGCAATATAGGATTTTTTGTCAAACAAATGGCACTAGTATTATCACAAAAAATCGGAGTATTATGAAAAAATATTTTGAAATCTTCTAATTGTTGCTTCATGTATAAGGTTTGAGCACAACTACTGCCGGCGGCAATATATTCAGCCTCGGCCATGGAAAGAGCAACGGAATTTTGCTTTTTACTAAACCAAGATACTAGGGAGTGTCCTAAAAAATGACAAGTGCCACTAGTGCTTTTTCTATTAATTCAACAACCCGCAAAATCAGCATCGGAATAGCTTACTAGTTCGAAAGAGGTGCTTTTAGGATACCATAATCCTAAATCTTTAGTGCCAATAAGATATCTAAATATGCGTTTTATGGCACATAAGTGGGATTCTTTAGGATTGGCTTGAAAACGAGCACATAAACACACACTAAACATGATATCGGGTCTACTAGCGGTTAAATATAAAAGACTACCAATCATACCACGATATAAGGTAGTATTAACATATTTTTCTTTTTCATCAATATCTAATTTAATAGAGGTACTCATAGGTGTACCAAGAGCTTTGCCATGTTCTAAGCCATATTTTACCAAAAGATCTTTAATATATTTGGATTGATTAATAAAGACCCCATTTTTGGATTGCTTGATTTGCAAACCTAAAAAGAATTTCAGCTCACCCATCATACTCATTTCAAATTCTTTTTGCATAAATTCTGAAAAATCTTTACATAAGATTTCATTTGTGGATCCAAATATAATATCATCAACATAAACTTGTACAAGAAGCATATCATTGTTATGAATTTTTATGAATAAAGTTGAATCCATTTTTCCTCTCACAAAATCATTTTCAAGTAAAAATCCACTTAACCTATCATACCAAGCCCTAGGAGCTTGTTTTAGACCATATAGGGCTTTATTAAGTTTATAAACATGATTTGGAAACTCGTGATTTTCAAAACCGGGAGGTTTCTTAACATAAATATCCTCGCTAATAAAACCATTTAAGAAGGCGCTTTTCACATCCATTTGAAATAATTTAAACTTTTTAAAACATGCATACGCTAGTAACATGCGAATAGCTTCTAATCTAGCTACAGGGGCATAAGTTTCATCAAAATCAATACCCTCTTGTTGATTGTACCCTTGCGCAACAAGTCTAGCTTTATTTCTTATAATCACTCCGCCATCATCCTTTTTATTTCTAAAAACCCACTTAGTTCCAATAATAGATTTATCTTGGGGTAAGGGAACAAGTGACCAAACATTATTTCGCTCAAACTGTACCAATTCTTCTTGCATAGCTAATAACCAAAATTCATCATTTTCAGCTTCTTTTATGTCTTTAGGTTCAATTTCAGACACAAAAGCTAAATTATTACAAACATTTTTCAAGGAGGATCTAGTAAGAATACCACTAGAAGGTTCTCCTAAAATATTTTCAAAAGGATGATTGTTAACAAATTTCCAACTTTTAGGCAAACTAGAGTCATTATTATTTTTATCTTTAAGTGTAGTGTTTTCATTATTATAAGAAATATCAATAGTAGGATTTACCTCATTAATATGCTTATTTAGGTCTAGAGCCTCATCATCAACGTTGGGATTTTTTGAAAGAGAAATTGACTCATCAAAAGATACATGGATAGATTCTTGAACAACTAGTGACTTCTTGTTGAAAACTCTATAAGCTTTACTATGAAGAGCATAACCAAGAAAAATACCTTCGTCATATTTTGCATCAAATTTTCCCAAAGTATCTTTGTCGTTTAAAATGAAACATTTGCTTCCAAAAACTTTAAAATAACCAATATTTGGTCTTTTATTTTTCAAAACTTCATAAGGAGTTTTGTCTAAACCTTTCGAACAATAGTTCTATTAATTACATAGCAAGAGGTATTAACAGCTTCTGCCCAAAAATATTTTGGTAGGTTATGTTCACTTAACATAGTTCTAGCCATTTCTTGTAAAGATCTATCTTTTCTTTCTACCACACCATTTTGTTGTGGAGTCCTTGGGGCAGAAAAGTTATGTTCAAAACCATTTTCATCACAGAATGATTCGACATCTTTGTTATTAAATTCTCTTCCTCTATCACTTCATATGAACACAATATTGCACCCCTTTTCATTTTGAATTTTCTTACAAAATTTCGCAAAGATGGATTGTGTGTCACTTTTATGTGCAAGAAAGAAAACCCAAGTAAATCGAGAATAATCATCAACAATAACAAAGGCATAATATTTTCCACCTAGGCTAGCCACCTTGTTAGGACCAAACAAGTCTAAGTGTAGTAATTCTAAAGGTCTTTTTGTTGAAATGTCTCTTTTCTTTTTAAATGATGTTTTAGTTTGTTTACCAAACTGACATGCACTACACAATTTATCTTTTGCAAACTTTATTTTGGGCAGCCCTCTTACTAACTCATTTTTGGACAGAATATTAAGTTGTTCCATGTTGGAATGACCTAATCTTCTATGCCATAACCAACAAGCATCATTAAGGACAGCTAGACACTTTACATCATGTTGTGACAGATTATCAAAATCAAAAGTATACACATTTTCATGTCTAGAAGCAATAAACGCAACATTATTATCTTTAGCATTTTTTATTAGACAAAGATCTTCCTTAAATAGCACATTATAACCTTTGTCACACAATTGGCTAATACTAATTAAGTTGTGTTTAACACCATCAACAAGAAGAACATTTTCAATACAAGGAGAAGGATCCTTACCAACATTACCTATGCCAATGATTTTGCCTTTGGAATTGTCTCCAAATGTGACTAGACCTCCATCTTTAGCAATTAGGCTTGAAAACTTATTTTTGTCACCCGTCATGTGTCTAGAACATCCGCTGTCTAAAAACCATTTTGATTTGATCGAACCAGCTTTAAGACACACCTACAAGGAACATTTGAATAATTTTTCTTTTGGTACCCAAAATGTGTTGGGTCCATATGGGTTAGCAAACATAGAAGTCCCTTTAGGAACCCATGCCACTTTGGTGGAGACTTTATATTTGCAAAAGTTTGAAAAATGGGTATGTCTTCCACAATATGTACATAAAGAATTACCCATATTTTTGGAGTAATTTTCAAAACTTTTTTCATTTTATTTTTCATTGTATCCAATTCCAGCCTTGTCATACATCCACCTTTGGTCTCCAAGTAATAGATTTAAATTATTTTCTCCATTTACAAACTTTTCAAGGCACAAGGTTAAATCCTTAATTTTAAGTTTTAAGGTTTCATTTTCAGAAACATGACTAGAAGATTCTTTAATTTTCAGTTTTGCCATTTCAGATTTTATGGAGTTATTTTCAGATTTTATTATTTCTATATTTTTAAGGAGGGAATCATAATCATGTGATAAAGAAGAGTGTATCTTTTTAAGATAAATATATTTAGTTTTAAGTTCATCAAAATTGTAATAGAGTTCATCAAAAGCATTTTGAAGTTCATCATGATCATTTGATGTTTCATATTCACTATCTGAATTAAGGTTAGAAGATACCTCATCATCTTTTGCCATAAGGCAAAGGTTTGCAACTTCTCCATCACTTGAGTCTTCATTGTTGCTACTTTCACCACTATCACTCCAAGTTGTAGCTTTCATGGCCTTTTTGTATTTTTCACTTCTTTTCTCTCTTTTGTCATTTTTCTCTTCTTTGGCCTTTGGACAGTTAGGTCTGATATGTCCTAACTCTTTGCAGTTGTAGCACTTTGGCTCAAACTTGGAGGATGACTTTCCTTCATGTGCCTTCTTTGAAGAGAATTTCTTGTGTTTTCCTGACCATCCCTTCTTTTTGGCAAGAAATTTTTTAAACTTTCTTGTAAGAAGTGCTATGTCACCATCTTCATCATCATCAGCTTCTTCACTATCTTCTTCTTCCTCAATGGATTTGAAAGCAATGGTTTTGCTTGCCTTAGGCTTTTCATCTTCAGCAAGTTCTTTGAGTTCCATTTCATGAGTGATTAATGAACCCAATAGTTCATCAAGAGAGATAGGTCTTTCTCGAATAGCTTTTTTGATTGCCAGCCTCTTTGTCATATAAGCAGATGGTAATGACCTGAGAATCTTGCTTACTAATTCAGAGTCAGTATAGGATTTTCCAAGGGATTTCAAACCATTAATAATACTTGTGAATCTAGTAAACATGTCAGATATAGTTTCATCTGTTTTCATTTTAAAAAGTTCATAGTTGTGAACAAGCATGCTAATTTTATCTTCCTTGACCTGACTAGTTCCTTCATATGTGACTTCTAGTCTATCCCAAATTTCTTTAGCAGTTTCACAACAACAGATTCTGTTGTACTCATTTACATCAAGTGAACAGTGCAGAATATTCATGGCTTTAGCATTTATTTGAATTTTTTTAATATCAGCATCATTCCATTCATTTTCATCTTTAGGGACAGAACCATTATTTACTATTTTAGTAGGAGTAAAAGGTCCATACATAATAACTTTCCAAACTTCATAATCATGAGACTGAATAAAATATTTAATTCTATTTTTCCAATAACTGTAATCTTTTCCAGAAAATAGAGGAGGTTTAAAAATGGATTGACCTTCACCAAGAGATGTAGTAACATATGCCATTGATCTTTAACTCAAGATTGTTAAATCAAAGAGAAGAGTACCTGCTCTGATACCAATTGTTGCCCAGATTACACTCAAGAGGGGGGTGAATTGAGTTTAAAAAACTTTTCGTTAAATTAGAATATCAGAAAAATATTAAATATAGGTTATTTGGACAAATTTCAGATTAATAAAATAATAAAGAAGGAATTCAGCAATAACAAGAAAAATGAAAACAACTAATTTTAAGCAACATAAAAGTGCAGATTATTTTACTTGAATATTAATTTATTTTTCGTATTTAATTAATAAGTAATATACAGAGATTAATTAATTTACAAGAGTTTCAACCATGCAGGACTCTAATTTTACAAATGGATAACTCAAATTTCAACACCCGAACCGATGAGATTCGGTTCATTTTGCCTTTAACAAAAAGTTTTGCCAGAACCGGTTTGGTTCTTTTTCTTTGCCTTCGGTTCGGTCCATATTTACCAAGTTTCGCAGAAAGTTTTCCAAGGGCAGGATCGATTCTTTTTTTATCCTCTTCGGTTTCATTCCCTCTTTAAAGGAAACTTTTCTTCTTCGTGATTTTCTCTCAACTTTGAAGTCCCTTAACTTTTGATTCGTGATTCGGATTTGGTTGTCGTTTCTTCCCAGGTGCTCGTAGACTTGAAATCTTAAATTTCTCTTTAGGCCTCTCTTCCAAATCCTCGATGAAAATCACTCTTTTGCCCCTTTGATTTTTCTGCTCTTATTTTCATTTTTTCTTTTGGATTCTTCTTTCTTTGTATGCGTCAAGTACCTGTAAAAGTGATGAGAAATAGGCAAAACTCGGTATATTCGTTAGGAATTATCAGTAGCAATGATATGAGATAAATCCACTTTAACTACACTCCGCGAAGAGATAACGGACCCTAAATTACGGGGATAAATACGAAGAATTTATGCATAATCAAACCCCCCTAACTTAGAACTTTGATCATTTTGATCAATATAAAAGAATCACAACATGGTCAAACTCACAACAAAACATTAAATGGGGTAGAAAACCTCTTTCTCGGGCAAACAATTGCATTTAGCGTATGCAATAAGCCTTTAAACCTCTAGGTTACCCTAGTAGGACGATTTGCGTCTCGTGAGGGTTTGCAGAGAATATACCCATAAAATTCATTTTCCTAGACTCAAAGAAAGCTCAAAACACTTAAAAATTGTACAATTTAAACTCCCCAAAAATGGTCACTTTAAAATTATATTCGCGAGTCTCAAGTCATAGCGTGTGTGTGTGCGAAGCCGAAAATTAAACCGCTAATTTCCACTGATTAATCATTACATTGCTTCTCGAAAATTCTCTTTTATTTCAAATTCTCATGGATACACTCACAAACGAATCACTCAAAAATGTGGCTTATTCTCTCGGTATGCGTGATAAAAAGAGTAAATATGATGGACACAAATTCACGCACACAATTTTGAAGAGATAGAATTTATTTAGTGAAATTATCTCTTCATTGGAATACGGTTATTGGAAAATGGGAAACATCGCCTCTTTTATTCACACCAATTTATCTCTCTTATTATCTTTTCGTGTTTTAGGCTCTACACGCGGTAATTAATTTTGACATTCGGACTCGGTTAGGACTTTCTTGGGTTTAGGGTGTATTTGGGTAAAAATGAGAATGGTTAGGAACTATGGAATTGGAAAAAATTTCTTATGATGTCCGTTAGTTCTTTTTCCGGGCTATTGCTCATTTTTCTCTTCTTTTTCTATTTTTTTTTATTTTTCACACTTTTGTTTTCTTGCTATTTTTTTTAGCATACTTCTATTTTTCTTGACCCTTTTTATGCACTTTTCGGACTAAATTTTTGAATTTTCAATTTTCACAATTTCGGGCTAATTGGCCTTTTCGGGTTATCAAATGAAAGGGAAAAATTTATTGGACTCAAATTGGGTTGCGAAAGGGATAATTTTTTCACAACTTTTTCTGGCCAATATTTTTGGGTGACAAACGAGGGCCTACTTCATTGTCCAAATTTCTAATTACATTACCATATACGTCTCGAGATTAATTAAGTTTAGAGATATTTAATGCGCTTTTCAAGACAACATCGCACACGTTTCCCGTAATCGTTCAAAGCAAAGGTATTGAGATCCTCAACGACTTTTTAAACGCTGAAATGAACTTTGAGTTAACCATTAACTCAGATTGATTTAAAAAAACTCAGAAAAATCGATAGGCTCGAAATCTCACCAGGTTAATTAATCTCCACACTTATTCGTAAAGTCGTTAATTTTTGCTCAATTTCCATCTTTGGTCAATTTTGGCTTAGTGTACTTAATTTTTACAACTTGAGACTAAAAAAAAATTGTGAAAATTTTGAAGCCTTTAAATCCCAATTTTTATTTATTCTGAGGAAAAATATTTTCTTTCTTTTCTAAACTTTTTCAATTTTTTTGAAATTTTTGGCCATTTTGAAAATTTGTGAAGTTTTAGAAATACGCACTTGTCACCCCTGCCCCTAACTTAGACTTTTGCATTGTCCTCAAGCAAAAAGGATGAAAATCCAACTAAGAGCGAAGTAAAAGTGCAAAGAAATAAAACAAATAAGGGAAAATGGAGATTTTTATACTAAGATCAAGCATGTGTTACAATAGGTTACGAAACAAAAACAACAACCAGATATGACAACTAACCAGAAAGACAACTCAAACACAACCAATGCACTAACACCATACACGTGCTTCAATAGAGGGGCGGGAGATACTAGGCGCGTTAGGGTCATATGGGTCATAGAAATATGTAGGTGGTGGTGTACCCATAGACAAACGATACATCTCAGCCTGAAGATGCGCCAACATGCTAGTGCGCATTGATATGCGCAATGGTATTCACGGTACTCAGTTATAAACCCCTCAAAACATGCCTCGAGAGAGACAATCCTGGCGGTGAGATCTTCTCCTCCCGGAATATAGTCTGAATCGGCCTCCTCATCGTACTCCTCCTCACTTTCTTCCTCTCCCATCTTGACATCCTTGGCCTCATCCTCCTCGTCGTTATCATCGTCGTCCTCATCAACATCAATAACTGTCAGAGCTGCTCATACGGCCTCCCGTTACCTAGAACTCCTAGTGCGTGATACCGACCCAATGGGCTCCGAGAGGCGAGGAAAAGCCTGAGCCGGCTGAATGCCGACATCGGCAAGAATGGAGGTGATGAGGCACGCATATGGGAGGGGACCGCACCTTTTTGCTCCAGAGCCATAAAAAATATATCCTCATAGAATGTGCGAGCAAGATTAATCGTGAAGTTGGGATCATAAAGGTGGTAGACGAGGGTGTCTTGGCGAGGACGCATCAGTAAGTCGTTAGAGGTCTAAAGCAGGTTGGTGCAAACAATATGAAAAGTAATGCACGCCTTATCATTGAGGCATCCCACTGGGAAGGTGCCCCTCCCCAAATTTCTCCGGGTGCGAGACGATTGATGCATGTTTGTTTTGGAATGGTGGGGACATTGGTGGGGTAGTCAAACTGGGTCGGGTTTATAACTCCCATGGAGGCAAGTTTTCGGGATAGAATGTCCAAAAAAAAGGGATGGGGAGGTCGTCTACAAAAACTTGGCCCTCAAACTCGCCCGTAAGGACGAGCGATCCGTAAAAAGAGTGAACCTCGTCCGCTCACACCACATTCTATGGCACTTAGAGATATCGAGACCACCCACTTTGACTGAAAATATTAGAGACCGAGAGGGGCATCTCGTTCCATTTAACGAGACGCTTGATGTGAAGCTTTCTGGAAATGCTGAAAAACCGTTCACACCAAATGCGCTCCATGTGAGAGCAGTATTCCCCGTTACCGCTTGGAAGGACCTCGGTGGATAAGTATTTTGGGGGAAGACCTTGATTTTTTGTGGGAATGTTTGGGGTGGATTTGAATTGGAAATAAAAGAGAGGGAGAGTAAGTAGGAAATGGAAGTGTGGAGAATTGAGGGTCAGGGGGTAGGAATTTATAGGTGGGGGAAGTGGAGTTGGGGGGAAGAATTTTAAGGGAAAGAAGGGGGGAGTAATGGAGGGGAAATGGGTGTGAAGGTGTGAAAAAATCGGATTGGGGAGGGAAGTGAAGAGATTGGGGAAGGGGGAGGTACCTTGGGAAATGGAAAAAGTCTGCAAAAATGGAACCGATCCGGTTTAGGGGCAAACCAATCCGGTTCTGGAAATTTTTTTTTTCAATCTTTTCCAAATCGAACTGATCTAAAATAGGGGATTCGTTTCGGTTCATTTTAAGCTGAATTCTCTCCTCCTATTTTTCTAAACATGAATTTTTTTCTTCTACTCCTCGAACACTCCTACACCTCTTTTCACAACTGAACTTCCTCGACGCTCTCTACTCCTTCACAAAAAGATTTATTGAACTCCTAACCTCTTATAACTCACACATATGGACTCCTAACGGTACTAACCTAACTCACGGCTACTATACAGAAGAATCACCCCATACGCATCGGGGGTGTGACGACCTCTCTGCTACAGCTCACTCAACCCCATAAACGGGGTTCGATAACCAAATGGTGTCGACGCTATCCACACACGCATTTAAATATGGATTTAGGCGTTGTTCGTTAACTTTCAATGTATTTATCGCTTTTTGATCCTCTAATTCCATAGCTCTGTGGCGGAATACACTATTTACAATGAATGGTCCAGTCCATCTAGACCGCAACTTACCCAGAAACAAATGAAGCCTCGAGTTGTAAATAAGCACTTTCCCAGAATGAAACTCCTTGTGTCGAATGATCTTATCATGTGCAAGTTTCGTCCGTTCCTTGGTTATCTTAGCATTCTCGTACGCATTATTTTGTATCTCCTCCAAATCATTTAATTGAAGCTTACGAGTGTCCATGTTATAGTTCAATCTCTTAATGGCTCAATATTCTTTGTGTTCTAGATCCATAGGGAGATGGAAAGGTTTTACGTACATAAAGAGAAAAGGGTACATACCAAGGGGGTTCTTATATGCGGTGCGATAAGCCCATAGCGAATCATTCAATCGGAGGGACCAATCTTTCTGGTTAGGATCAACAGTATTTTCAAGTATGTTCTTGATTTCACGATTCGCCAACTCTGCTTGCCCATTCATTTATGGGTGATAAGTCGTCCCAACCTTGTGGATGACTCCATACTTCCTCATAAGCTTCTTAAACGTCTTGTTACAGAAATATGTGTCGTTGTCTCTAATTATCGCTTTCGGGGCACCGAAGTGAGAGAGTATGTGTTCCTGCAAGAACTTTATCACCACTTTATTATCATTTGTTTTGGTAGATATGGCTTCCACCCATTTAGAAACGTAGTCTACCACAATAAGTATGTATAGGTATCTAAAAGACGGGGAAAATGACCCATGAAGTCAATACCCCAGCAGTCAAAAATCTCAATAATGAGTATGGGGGTTAATGGCATCATGTCTCGTCGGGTGATAGTCCCCATCCGTTGACACCTTTCATATGATTTGAAACAATTACTCACATACCGAAACATGGTGTAGAGATTGCTTTGAAGGATTTTAGCGGTAGTCTTTTTCATCGAGAAGTGAGCTCCACAAGCTTCCGAATGACATAATTGGATGACCTTGAATATTTCATCATCTGGTACACATCGTCGGATGATTTGGTCCTCACAATATTTGAAGAGAAATGGATCGTCATAAAAAAACATGCATGACCAAGTAATGATCATCTTCTTCTCTTGCGGTGTGCAATCGGGAATGATGGCTCCCGTGACAAGATAATTGACTATATCCACAAACCAGGGGAGAGATGAGGTGGCAAAGAGTTATTCATCCGGTAAATATTTATCTATGGGTATAGGATCGCTAGTTACGTCGGACGAAAGCTGGGATAAGTGATCGACAATGGCATTTTCTACTCCTTTTTTATCTTTAATGGAGAGATTAAACCCCTGTAGGAGTAGGATTTACTTTATGGGGCGCGGCTTTGCATCTTTCTTTGTAAGAAGGTATTTTAATGCCATGTGGTCAGTGAAACAAGTAATGGGTGAACCGATGAGGTAGGAACAAAACTTGTATAGAGCAAATACTACCGCTAGCAATTCTTTCTCCGTGGTGGAGTAATTGAGTTCTGGCCCGATTAAAGTTCGGCTAGTATAGTAGATGACATGAGACTTTTTGTCTTTCCTTTGCCCAAAACAACCCCTATCTCGAAATCGCTCGCATCACACATGAGCTCAAATGGTAAGGACCAATTCGGAGCTTGCATAATGAGGGTGGAAACAAGCATTCTTTTCAATTTTTCAAAACCGTATTGGCATGATTCATTCCACTCAAATGGGGTATCCTTCATGAGAAGGTTACTCAAAGGTCTAGTACTGGCACTAAAGTCCTTGATAACCCTTCTATAAAACCCCGCGTGGCCTAAGAAGGAACGCATGTCTTTTAGCAATTTCGTTGGGGGTAGCTCAGCTATGACATCTATTTTAGCTCTATCAACTTCAATTCCTTCGGATGAGACAATGTGGCCGAGAACTATTCCCTCAGTGACCATAAAATGGTATTTTTCCCAATTCAGCACTAAGTTCTTTTCCACACACCGAGTAAGTACTTTCTCAAGATTTGCTAAACAAAGATCGAAAGAGGTGCCAAAAACACTAAAGTCATCCATGAATACTTCAAGTCCTCTCTCAATCATGTCGCTAAAGAGACTAAACATGCATCTTTGAAAGGTCGCGGGTGCATTACATAATCCGAATGGGATACGTTTGTAGGCAAACGTACCAAAAGGATAGGTGAAAATCGTCTTCTCTTGGTCAAGCACATCTTCCTCTATTTGGTTATATTCAGAATAACCATCTAGGAAGAAATAATAAGGGTGTCCCTATACTCTCTCTAGCATCTGATTAGTGAATGGCAAGAGGAAATGGTCTTTCCTAGTTCCCGCATTGAGTTTTTGATAATCAATGCAAATGCACCACCCGATGGTGGTACGTTGGGGGACTAGTTCACCCTTAGCATTTTCAATCATAGTTATGCCCGACTTCTTCGGGACAACTTGTATGGGACTCACCCACTTGCTATTCGAGATTGGGTAGATAATCTAGGCATCCAACAGCTTAATAATTTATGCCCTCACTACTTCCTTCATGGTAGGGTTCAATCTTCTTTGCATTTCCCTCGAGGGCTTCACGTCTTCCTCGAGGTGGATTTTATGGGTACGAATCAAAGGACTTATACCTTTCAAATCAGTTATGCACCAACCAAAATAACTTTGGTGCTTCCTTAAAATTTTCAATAATTTACCCTCTTGCTCTTCATCTAGGCTAGATGAGACAACAACAAGAAATGTCTCGTTCTCTCCTAAATAAGCATATATTCGTCAATAGAGGGTAGTTTATTTGATTCGAGGGTAGGAAATTTTTCACTGGAGGGAACCATGCGTGCCTCCCTCGGTGGTACATCCTTAAATCTAGAAACCCAACTTACATCTCTCACGTCCTCGCCCGATGCTCTCTCAACTCCTCTATCTCCTTCTCAAAGTCGGTGTACGCTCCTGAACTCTCATGGATCGATACAAAGCAAACTCCTAACGCATCTCCACTATAATTTTCCTCTATATTCTCCTCTACGATCTCATCAATAAGGCTCAATACATGAAGATCATCATCATCCCCCACATGTTGGGCTATGTTGAAGATGTTGGTCTCTAAAGTCATGTTCTCGAAAGTGAGTTGCATCTGCCCATTGCGAGTATTAATCAAAGCGTTAGCCGTAGCTAATAATGGGTGCACAAGGATAATGGGAACATCATTACTCGAGGCAAAGGAGGTCTCCGTGTCCTAAATGATAAAATCTACCAGGAAGTATAAAGTGTCAACTTGGACTATCACGTCCTCTACAATACCTCTTGGTATCTTCACGGTTCGATCCGCTAATTAGAGAGTGACGTTTGTGGGCTTGAGGTAACCTAAATCAATTTGCCTATAGATGGAGTAGGGGAGAATATTAACACTCTCCCCTAAATCGAGTATGGCATTTTCGATTCGATTCTCTCCTATGATGCAGGAAATAGTAGGTGCACCCAGATCCTTGAACTTTAGAGGGAGATCATTGAGTAGAACGGTGCTCACATTTTGTGCTAGGAATACGTTATTCTTTACCTTAAGCCTCCTTTTCACCGTCAATAAGTCTTTAATAAAGTTTTCGTAAGCGGGAATTCGCTTGATGGAATCGAGGAAAGGTAAGTTCAACTTCACTTGCTTAAGGACTTCTAGCACGTCATCACGGGGGTTTCCTTTTTCGGAAGGAACCAACCGTTGAGGAAATAGCATTGCGGTAGGTGGTTCTACTACTATCTCGGGCTCGCTAGTGTCGTCCTTTTCACTCTCTTTCAAGGGGACATCTTCAGCCTCTTTCATGCCGGGTGAAATCTCCTTATCTTTCAGTACGTCATGTGGGGGAGGTGATAAATCAACAACCCTCCCACTACATGGAGTGGTTATGGATAGACATTGCTCTTGATGTTCTGTGGAAGTATAGCTAACACTAGTTTGACCTTAGGGAGGTCTTTGGCCCTGAGAAGGAAACTTACCCTTCTCTTGGACACTCAACGACGATTGCAACTTCGAAATTTTCGCATTTATGTCAGTGAACATGCATTCATATCTAACATCGGTTGCACTTTGGAAGTTTATGAATTGGTGTATCGTGTCCTCAATAGTTCTCCGTGATGGAGTGATATATGGAGTTGGAGGAGGTGGTGCTGGCCTGTGTCCTTGCATAGGTGGTTCTTGTTAAAAGTGTGGAGGTGGAGGAAGGGCAACATGTGAATTAAGATTCAATGCAGCCTACGGTTGTCCATAGCTAAAACCTGGGTGGTTTTTCCATGAAAGGTTATAAGAATTTCCGTGCGGGGTACTGAAATTACCCTTGAATCCTCCTACACCACTTACCTGCTCATTAAGTATAATTTTGTAAGAGGGAATCGTGAGAAATTCATCTGTTGAATGTCCCGCTTCACAAATAGCACATACCTTCTTAATAGGGATGTGTGTTGGGCCAATTGGTTCTCTTACACATGTAATACCGCGTATTTTTGTGATATTTATTTATGGGATTTATTAAATTAAATGCTTATTAATTGGAAATTAATCCGGATTAAAATACTAGCTTGATGCGAGTTGGTATTTGAATATAATGTGCATATATGATTATACATGAATATTGAAGTATGAAATTTGTCGTGAGATTGAAATACGGCAAGTTGGAAAATTTTATTGAGACGCGTGTGACAGTCGCGTCAGGGAAATATTATTTTAATTAAAAAGTGAATTTTAGTTCTGTTAACCGTATGGTCATTTTGAGTGCGCCAACGCGTCCGGAAGGGTCGAAATAGTCAAAAAACTCTAGCCGGGGGTTAAGTTTGGGTCCCGGGGCATTATTGGGCCATACCGGTAACTTATAAGGGCATTTTGGTAATTTCGGAAATTGGGTAATTAAAACCCACGAAAATTAGAGTTAAAAATCTGACATAGTATTAACCCACTAAGCCATTTCCAACCCGAATTTAGGTAGTGGGCTACGGGAGAAGTTATAACTTGGCAAAACCAACCCCACCTCCATTAACACCTTGAGAAGAACTTGTAGAGATGGAGAGAAAGAGAAGGATTCTGCAGAGAGAGAGAGAAGGCAATTCAACCTTCAGAAATTCGTCATCAAATCAGAGATTCCAATAAAGCAAGTGGTTTAATTCCAATTAATTTCAGAAAATGCTTCTTCCATGTGTAGCAATTTATAAAAATCTTATTGTTCTTGGGAGTTTGATAAAAACCCATTAATTTGGAATTAGAAACTTGTATTGTGATGAGGATTTGCATGTAGAACTATATGTAGGTGAATAATCTGATGTTAATACGTTTTGGATGAAACAAAAATGGATTTATTTAGAGTCTTTGATGATTTATAAATTTTAGGGTTCATGTTCTTGAAATTGGGGATAAATGTATGGATTTGATATTTGGATGATGTTTATAGTGATTTAATCCCCAAAAAAACGTTAGTAGGTGACCTATGTATGTTTAGTAAGAATTAGGAACCTTAAATTGATGTTGGAACGATGTTTAGAGGAGATTAGAGGTGTAGAAAAATTTGAAAAACGAGTAAAGAAATTTCTGGGCTTGAATCTGGCCACTCGTTAGAAGACCTACCCAGGTCGTTCGAACGAGCTCGTTCGAACGAGCTTCTAACGAGTTGACAGTTTGGGTTCTAACGAGAGGGATGTTCATTCGAAGACTTTCGTTCGAACGAGATCTCGTTAGAAGGCCCAGTTCGTTCGAACGAACTCTCGTTCGAACAGCCTCGTTCGAACGAGACTTCGAACGAGTTGACAGTTTAGGATTTTTAGCCTATTTTGATCCCGAGTGTCTCGTAACCTTGTGTATTCGTAGAGATAACCTTCCCTTGATGATTAATTGTTACATTTGGAATGTTTGGGACATAATGAGGAGTCAAACCTAGAAGTGTAGTTTGAACCTAAGGGAAAATATGAAGTAGGACGTGAGTGTATATTACGTTGCGAAAACTATTGACGGCCTAATTTATTATATTAACCGGGAATATATGAATTGTGTAGTATTATATGTCGGTATGAAAATGAGAAGTGTACCACCAATATATTATGGTGATTACTAAGATGTGTGAATACTTAGTATATGTATTGATTTTTATGTGTATGACATACCTACCATACTTGCTATCACGGGAGGTTTACGTTCGCTTAGGGCCTTCTAATCCTTGTGTTGCCCGGATTTAGATTGGTTACCTCGATGAACATAGGTCAAAGAAGGACTTATTGGGATGTTAATAAGTCTGTTGATCGTGGGAGCGCAGGTATGTGCGTGACCCATGTGATGTGACTGTGTTTGCCTCCATTATTTGTGATGTTGTTATCTGAACGATTCCTGAGAGATTCGGAATGCGTGATCCTTATGTACGTGATGTACCGGGATGGATAGCAGAGTATGTGTGCATCGCAGCTTAGTCTCGGGGTGCTTGTATTGTATATTTATGACGTGAATAATATACACTTAATTAATGGAAACTTTCATGTTAATATTGTGAATATAATTATGGTAATGTTTTGAGTAAACATAACGGGTTAATTGATAGTGAATTATATTACTAATTGAGAATCCGAGTGTATGTAAAGCCTTCTATTTAATTGATAACGTTAGAATATAATATGGGAATTGAGTAGTAAGGGGTAGAACTTATTACAGTTTGGTTAGATATGGATGTCTTATAGATGGGTACGGTACGTTAGGAGTGCACATGTAGTCGAGAGGTGAGAATTTCATGTGAGTGCACGTCCTAACATGTATTTTTCATTTAATGTTTTAATGTTATTAAAACACTTGCTATTTTTTTTAAATGATTTCCACTTTCGGGCTCTGACCCATTTGCTTTCAAATCTATTTTTGTAAAAACCATTTTAGGTGCCCAGCCACAAGGACACCATGCTTAGGATTCTCATTCAGGTGACGAGCTGTAGCTGTTTGTGGAAGTTACAGGACCTTGCTTGTAGACGCTTCATCTATCTTGACTCGATATTCTTCGGTTATCAGTTATAGGGCATGTCGCCCATTTCTTTTAGAGACATTTCATTTATTTCAGTTATTGAGACTTCTGGCATGTAATTATTCAGGATTCAGACTTGTAGTATTATTTTTGAGTTGTAGGATTGTTGTGAGGAGTTTTCCTCCGGATTTATATTTATGTTGTTGGTTATTCATTACTTCATTATAGTGAATGGTTGTTATTCTTTCATTATTCGTTTACTGCATGTTAATCAGACTTAACTTAAAATTTGGCACTTATTTTTTAAATACTAGGTGGTTAGTAATTATTAAAATGTTTTCGACAGTGATGCTATTAACTGAACCAACTTGGCATTTTGAATTAATTTAATAAAGGAGTAGCTACCCGGTATTTAATTAGTCGGGGTGTCACAACACACATAGCGAGTAACTCTCTAGATCTTTCTCAATTTGATCCAATCGATGGTTCGTCATGGTATCTTTTTTGACGTTGAACAGATCGGACGCTGATGGATTGGTGACTACTTGGCGAGTTCGATTCTAAGCGCTAGGGTCACATATATCCCATGCTTGAGTGGTACCTATCAGCGATATACCTCAAGTGGAGCTCAGCATCATTAGTATCTAATTCGACGAAGGGGCCGTCGCACATCGTCTCAACAAGTTGTTTGGAGTTGATGTTCAACCTATTATGGAAGAATGAAATGATTTGCTATTTATCAAGTCCATGATGAGGGCATGAAGTAACTAACTTATTGTAATGCTCAAAACATCGACCAAACAGCTCATTTTCTAATTGTCGAAAGGTTTGAATTTGAGCCTTAATGGAGTTCGTCCGATGTGGAGGGAAGAACTTCTTGAGAAAATTAGATTGTAACTCATTCCACAACGTAATCGAATTAGGAGGTAAAGACCATAGTCAGGTCTTAGCTTTATTTTTTAGAGAAAATGGAAAAATCTTGAGGCGGATCACATCTTTCGTGCATACTTGATCGTTGAACGTCTCGCACACCTCTTCAAACTCCCGAATGTGGAGATAGGGCTTTTTCAATTCCATTCCATGATATGTGTGAAGGATTTGGATCATTCCATTATGGAATCGGAATTTCCCTACATTATATGGGAGCAGAATGCATCCCGGAGTGACTGACCGCTCAGGGTACATGAATACTCTCAAGGGTCGATAAGATGCATCTCCCTTATACGCGCCTATGCTTCCGTGTTATGACATGGATCTCTCACTTAACGACTCGTTATCCTCACTCGATGCACTAGGTGTGTAACCTGAAATGTAACTAGATGGCTCACTTGAAGTGTAATTGGACAGTGAATTTGGCGATGTAGGAGGTGGAACCCAAAATTGAGGGACATGAGGGGTATGTGGGTTGTCTGGATTATACTCGATTAACGAGTTTTCCTGAATGCACGTGGGAGTGGCTTGAGGAATTCATTATGGATTTTGCATTAACAGGATTTTGGGAGATGTTGTGTCTCTTTTTTATTTTAGTTATTTTTTAGATTTTTTTTGGATTTTTATGAATTTTAGGTCAAAGTTTTAGATTAACTCGATCTAACCTACAGTCTACCTAATTCCCCCGCAACGGCGCCAAAAACTTGATGCGACTTAGAAACTATGTAAAGTGTGTGCTTATATAGGCTAAAGTGCAAGCCTATCGCATAAGTACTAAACCCGGTAATACGGGATCGAATCCATAGGGAAATATGACGAATACTCATAATGACAAATGGTAAGACGGTCAACCCTAACCTAACTATAAAAAGAAACGAAAAAGATGATCGAAGTGGGAAAATCTCTATCAACTGAATGCAAGTTAATTACACTAATTATGAAACTAAACATGCAAGAGTAAGCTAATTATGATTTACTAAATATGAACGGGAAAAGCAAGGTCGAAATACAATCCTTCAAACCTAGTACGTTTGCTAGTAATAAAACTAGTTATGAATTAGATAATTGACTAAACCTAGCCTTTATTAATCTTAAGCATTATATATATGAGGTTCAAGCCCACATCATATATAATCAAAAGTAAGAATAAAGCGGCGTCGTGTAATACCCCGTATTTTCTGTTATATTTATTTTTGGGGATTAATTGAATTAAATGTTTATTAATTGGAAATTAATCCGGATAAAAATATTAACGAGATGTGAGTTAGTATTTAATTATAATGTATATATTTGGCATTATATGAATATTGGTAATATTGAAATTGTCGTGAGATTTAAATACGGCAATTTGGGAAATTTTGTTGAGACGCGTGTGACCGCCGCGTCATGATATTTTATTATTTTATAAAAAAGTGAATTTTAGTTCCATTAACCGTATGGTCGTTTTGAGTGTGCCAACGCGTCCGGAAGGGTCGATATAGTCAGAAAACACTAGCCGGGGGTTAAGTTTGGGTCCCGGGGCATTTTTGGGCCATACCGGTAACTTATAGGGGTATTTTGGTAATTTCAGAAATTTGGGAATTAAAAGTGACGAAAATTGGAAATAGAAATCTGACTTCTTCTTTAACCCACTAAACCCACTAACTACACTAAGAGACTTAATGGGCTACGGGAGAAGTTGAAATATAATCCCAACTTACCAAAAACCAAACACACCTCCATCACCTCCATTGTCTTCAACCTTGGGAAGAACTTGTAGAGAGAGAGAGAGAGAGAGAGAGAGAGAGAGAGAAGGAAGGAAATTCTGTAGAAAGAGAGAGGGAGAACAACTTAGCTTTCAAGATTCAACACCAAATTCAGAGAAAGATTAAGGCAAGTGGTTTAAACTCATTTGATTCAAGCTATGCTTTTCCATGTTTAGGAAATTTTCGAAATTGATTTTGGAAGATAATTTAGACCCATAAATTGGAAGTTAAAAGCCATGATTTATGTTGGAATTGCATGTAGTGATATTCTGGACGAATTATATGTTCTAAACAGAACCTTTGATGATTTAAAAATGGACTTAGAAGAAGTTTATTGATGTTCTTGAATGAAGAAGAATTCTGGAAATTTTTGATATAGTTTTGATCTAAACTAAGCCTTGGAATGATGAATTATGGAATTTGGAATGTTAATACTGTTGTAGGATGTTAGTACGATGACATTGTAACCTTGTCTTAGAGTTTCATGCTTAAAAATGGTGTTTTGGGACGAAATGGTAACTGCAAAACGAAGCAGTCCGTAACCAGACCTGGTGCGTTCGATCGATCGATGTTCTTCAGTCGATCGATCGAAGGTAAAGGTCGATCGATCGACCTTCCCAGAATGAGTAAAGTTTTTCTTTAATTAAATTTTAATGAGGTTAATCCTTGAATGATATTATTGGAGACCTTGTGAATACCCTTAACCTTAAGGAAGATCACTAGGCATGATTATGAGGTTGGACTTTAATTGGAATCTAATTTGAGGAATTATTCTAATTTAATGAAATTCGATATGTGAGATAATATTTGGGTTAATAGTGCAAATTTGAATAAGTTGATGAAATAAGGTTTGGGGCAGAAGTAAAGACCTTAGGTATAAAGATGTTATATGTGGGAATAATGGGAACTTAATAGTCTATTTGAGATAGGTTTTAAGTTTAAGAAACTACGACGTGAGACGTGTTGACAATTTAATTTCTATATTATCAGAACACTTGAAATATATGAATTTGGAATAATGGTATCAAGATGTACAGTATACCTTTATTAATATCGAGATATCTAAGATGTGTGAATGCTTAGTATATAATTTTATGTGTATGACATACCTACCATACTTGCTATCACGGGAGGTTTACGTTCGCTTAGGGCCTTCTTATCCTTGTGTTGCTCGGATTTAGATTGGTTACCTCGATGAACATAGGTCATAGAAGGACTTATTGGGATGTTAATAAGTCTTCTGATCGTGGGAGCGTAGGTATGTGCGTGACCCATGTGATGGTGACTGTGTTCGCCTCCACTATTTGTGATGTTGTTATCTGAACGATTCCTGAGAGATTCAGAATGCGTGACCCTTATGTACGTGATGTACCGGGATGGATAGCAGAGTATGTGTGCACCGCAGCTTAGCCTTTGGGTGCTTGTATTGTATATTTATGATGTGAAAATATACGGTTAAACGAGAAGGAAATTAACTATGTTAAATTGTGAGTATAGTTATGGTAATTTTTATGAAAAGATAAAAAGGGGACTTTTATCAAAATGGTGTTGTTAATAATTGGGAATCCGGGAATTAAAGTAGAACTCTCTATTTAATTGTTAAGGTTGGAATTTAAACGTGAACCGAGTAGAAGTGTCAGAAACTCTTTAGATAGTTATGAGATAACACATGAATGGGTACAGGAACGTTAGGAGTGCACAGTTAGACGAGAGGTGAGTATCTCATGTAAGAGCACGTCCTAACATGTATTTTGCATATACTGTTTTAAATGTTTTTAAAGCACTTGCAGGTTTTTAAAATATCTTCACATTCGGGCTCTGACCCGTTTGCTTTCAAATCTATCTTTTTGTAAAACCATTTTAGGTGCCCAGCCACAAGGTCACCATGCATAGGATTCTCACTCAGATGACGAGCTGTAGCTGCTTGTGGAAGCTACAGGAATTGCTTTTAGACGCTTATATCATTTGGATTCCATACTCAGTATTCCTCAGTTGTAGGGCATGTTGCCCAAATTCTATTAGATACATTTCCATTTCAGTTTTTCAGACTTTGGCATGTATTAATTCAGTATTTTAGTTCTCGTTACTTAGTTCAGCCGTGGAATTTGTAGTGAGGAGTTTTCCTCCAGATTTATTTATATCATGTGTTGGTTTTTCTATTATTTCGTTATGGTGAATGGTGTTATTATTCTTCATTACACTTGCTGCATGTTAATCAGGCTTTAATAAAAATTTGTCAACTTACTTTTTAAATACTAGGTGGTTAGTAATAATAAAAATCTTTTTGACAGTGATGCTATTAACTGAGCCAACTTGGCATTTTGAATTAATTTAATAAAGGAGTAGCTACCCGGTATTTAATTAGTCGGGGTGTCACAGGTGGTATCAGAGCATCAGGTTCTAGTGTCCTTTAGGATCTGAACGGCTTATTATGTTTCCGCTGAGCTTTCTTTGATGTAGAGCCCTATATTTTAGGACTGTTGTATTCTTTTGTATTTGCTACGTTCTTCAGCTATTTTAAGTTTATAACTGCGAACTTATAGACTTTATTCTTATTTCAGAATGCCTCCACGACGTGCACGACGAGTTCCCAGGAATGCAACGCCCGAACCCCAGCCAGCTCCAGTTCAGGGCATGATGAACGCCGCTGAGGTTGCAGCTATTGTAGCCCAAGCGGTAAATGCCGCACTTGAAGTAGTTCAACAGGCACCGCCTCAGGCGCCGGTTGCCGCGCCAGTACAGGCAAATGCATTCCCGTCTGCTTGGGAACGTGTACGTGACGCTTTCCAGAAAGCGCATCCGCCAGAGTTTGCAGGTAGCTCAGATGTGGTAGTCTCGAGCCAATGGAGGAAGGATATACAGCGGCACTTGAGGATGTATGAGTGCACGGATGTTCAGAAGCAGGTGCTAGCTACTTTCAAGCTAGTTGGATCTGCACTGCAGTGGTGGGAGTCTATTACCACCGTAGAGGAGAGGGATACTCTCACTATTCAGGAGTTCTGGGTGCGGTTCGACCGCAAGTACTTTCCGTCAGTTGTTCATACGGAAATGAGGAGGAGATTGATGAGTCTGAAGCAAGAGGGTAAGACCGTGGCCGAGTATGAGGCCGAGTTCACTAATCTGTTGAATATCGTTCCGGATGAGATACCGACAGAAAAGAAGAAGATTGAGAAATTCACCGACGGGTTGACATGGAGGATCCGTAAGCATCTGTTTGGGAACCTTTCGTTGGCCACTTATTCTGATGTGGTTAATGCTGCATTGCTCCATTGCCTAGATCACCGATTTCATATGGCTGAGGGCAAGAGATCTGGAGAGTCTAGCCATCAGGGCAGGACTGGAGGACATGGTGCCGGTGGGGCACAATCTGTTTAGGGGCAGAGGCAGAGTGATCAGGGTTTCCAGCAGGGGGATCATAAGAGGTTCCATTCAGGGGGTTTCAGGAACGGTCAGGGAGGATTTCGGAATGGCCAGCAGGGTCATAACGGCCATCAGGGCCAGTAGGGTCAAAATGGTCAACATCAGCAGTTTCAGCAGGGCCAGTAGGGCCAAGGGAGGAACGGTAACGGTCACCAGGGCCGGGGATAGCAATAGCAGAGAGAAGGGAACTTTCCAGGGAAGTGTTTCATTTGTGGCAAGACTGGCCATAAACGCCAGGACTGTCCTGATAGGGGCAGGGCCCCACAGCAGCAGCAGCAGGGAGCTCGCCAGGAGCCACAAAGGCCTATGTTTCCCACCGCTCTCCCCGTACCGCCACAGATGGAAGCATTGCCACCCATTCCAGCAGTCCCGGCTCAGTAGGGGCAACTACAGTATGGACGTGTCTATAACATCCACCAGGCAGCAGTCCCTCAGGCACCGCCCGCGATTGAGGGTACGTTTTCTATCCATGGCACTATGGGTCGGGTACTGTTTGATACGGGGGCTACACATTGTTTTATAGCTACACATTTTGCGAAGGCTTTAGGGTTGTTAGCCACAGCGGAGAGCACAGTGACGTGTGTCGACTCACCATTGGGGAGTGGGTCACTTATTTTCTTTATATGCCGGGGAGTAGGGGTAGAGATTGGTAGTCTGGTATTACCTGCAGATATGTTGGTATTAGATATGCATGTTCACGATGTGAATATCGGAATGGATTGGCTCGCTGATTATAGAGCCATGATTGATTGTTTCGGTGGTAGCATTGTTTTTTCCATTCCGGGGCAAGAGATGTTTGTAGTGGCAATGCCTCGCCCAGAGGGAGGCTCGACCGCTCATTTATATTACCTAGAGGAGGATACCTCTAAGGAGGTTGTGATTCCTTTAGACTCGATCCCAGTTGTCAGGGAGTATTCTAATGTGTTTCAGGAGATACCAGGCCTACCCCCAGTCGAGAGATAGACTTCGTTATAGACTTATTACCATATACGAGACCTATAGCACGCGCACCGTACCGTATGGCTCCAGCTGAGATGAGGGAGTTACGGGATCAGATTGAGCAGTTGTTGGGTCAGGGGTTTATTCGGAGGAGTACTTCACCGTGGGGGTGCCCCTGTGTTATTCGTGAAGAAGAGAGATGGTTCACTGAGATTGTGTGTGGACTACCGGGAGTTAAACAAGGTCACGATACGGAACAAGTATCTGTTGCCTCGAATCGATGACCTATTCGACCAGTTGAGAGGAGCTTCTTGCTTCTCAAAGATTGATTTGCGATCTGGTTACCATCAGTTGCGTATCAGGGAGGAGGACATCTCGAAGACTGCGTTCTTATCGAGATATGGTTCTTACGAGTTTCGGGTTATGCCATTTGGGTTGACCAACGCTCCAGCAACGTTTATGGACTTGATGAATAGGGTGTTCAGGGATTTCCTAGATCAGTTTGTCATTGTCTTTATCGATGATATTTTGGTTTATTCCCAGACTGAGGAGGAGCACGCCGAGCACTTGAGGCAAGTTTTGCAGACACTGTGCCAGAATGAGTTATATGCAAAATATGAGAAGTGCGGGTTTTGGCTGAAGGAGGTTCAGTTTTTGGGGCATATTATTTCCGACCGGGGAATATCGGTTGATTCGGGGAAGGTATCCGCGGTGAGGGAGTGGGGACAGCCCACGACACCGACGGAGATCCGTAGTTTCTTGGGCTTAGCAGGATACTACATGAGGTTTATTCGGGGTTTCTCCACGATAGCGGGTCCCATGACACATCTAACTCGTAAAGGTGTGCCGTTCATTTGGAGTGATTCCTGTCAGTTGGCATTTGATGAGTTGAAGGACAAGTTAACCTCAGCACCTGTGTTAGCATTGCCGAGACTGGGAGTTGAGTACCTTGTTTACACCGACGCGTCCTTACAAGGACTTGGAGGTGTACTGCAGCAGGAGAGTCAGGCCATAGCCTATGCTTCCCGTAAGCTTAAGCCTCACGAGAAGAATTACCCTACCCATGACTTGGAGTTAGCAGCAGTGGTATTTGCCCTTCGTATTTGGAGACATTACCTTTTGGGGGAGAAGTTCCGATTGTTCATGGATCACAAGTCCCTACAGTACTTATTCACGCAGAAGGAGTTGAATATGCGGCAACGGAGGTGGCTTGAATTCGTGAAAGATTATCAGTTCGATATCCAGTATCACCCGGGGAAGGCTAACGTGGTGGCAGACGCGTTGAGCCGTAGACCGGTAGAGGAGGTGGCGGATGTGTGGAAGGCCAAGTGGAAGGAATTGGGACACCAGGATGCAGTGGCCTGATCATTCATGTCTGTGATGACTGTTACACCACAGATTGTCAAAAAAGGTAGTGAGGGCACAGGAAAATGACCCGTTCTGTCAGGAGCAGATAGTTTGATTATTAGCAGAGGGAGCCGAATCCTATACCGTTAGCTCAGACGGGGGGCTACGCTTCAATGGGAGATTGGTGGTTCCGGAAGGGGAGGAATTGCGGCATGAGGTGATGGCAGAGTCGCACGGCTCACGGTTCGCGGTACATCCCGGAGGGGATAAAATGTACCAAGACATGAGATGTCAGTATTGGTGGAGCGGGATGAAAAGAGATATTACCGAGTTTGTTTCAAAATGCGCCACTTGTCAACTCGTAAAAGTGGATCATCAGAGACCGGCGGGACTGCTACAGCCGTTAGAGGTCCCGATGTGGATGTGGGAGAGCATCTCTATGGACTTTATCACGGGATTGCCTACGTCGCAGAGAGGTCACGACTCCATTTGGGTAATTGTGGACAGGTTGACAAAAGTCTCTCATTTTCTACCTGTAAGGACAGACTACACTGCGGGACAGTATGCCCAGCTCTTTATTGCAGAGATAGTGAGACTTCTCGGTGTGCCCTTAAATATCGTGTCTGATCGAGACAAGATATTTGTTTCACGATTTTGGGAGAGTTTTCAGCAGGCCATGGGCACGGAGTTGCGGTTGAGTACGGCGTACCACCCGCAGATCGATGGGCAGACCGAGCGCACAAATCAGATGTTGGAGGACATGCTACATATGTGCACTATTGATTTTGAGGGTGGATGGGAGCAGTACCTTCCACTGGTGGAGTTTGCTTACAACAACTCCTACCAGTTCACCATTGGCATGGCTCCATTTGAGGCGTTGTACGGTAGACCTCGTCGTTCCCTAGCATGTTGGTTGGAGGTGGGGACAACAAACTACTTGGGCCGGAAGTGATTCAGGATACTTCGGCAAGGATATATTTGATTCGGAGTCGCATTCAGGTAGCTCAGGACAGGCAGAAGAGCTATGCTGATGCGAAGAGATTTTTCAGAGAGTTCCAAGTGGGGGACCAGGTTTTGCTCAGAGTATCTCCTATGAAGGGGATTATGCATTTTGGAAAGAAAGGGAAGTTGGCACCGAGATATGTGGGACCATTTCCTATTATTGAGCGGATCGGACCAGTTGCGTACAGACTTGGGTTATCGGAGCATTTGCATCGGATTCACGATGTGTTTCATATTTCCTCGCTTAGGAAATACCTTAGAGATAATTTGGCTCATTCTCTCATTTCTGTGGAAGACATTGATCTCCAGCCAGATAGCTCCTACGAGGAGGGGCGATTGCTATTCTGGACCGAAGTGAGCGGAAACTGCGGTCAAAGATAGTTCCGTTAGTGCGTGTTCAGTGGCGACATCATAATGTCGAGGAGTCCACATGGGAGCGCGAGGATGAGATGCGCGAACGTTATCCAGAGTTATTCTTACCAGGTACTTTCTAGTTCCGAATTTCGGGACGAAATTCAGTTATTAGGGGGGAAGTATGTAATACCCCGTATTTTCTGTGATATTTATTTTTGGGGATTAATTGAATTAAATATTTATTAATTGGAAACTAATCCGGATAAAAATATTAACGAGATGTGAGTTAGTATTTAATTATAATGTATATATTTGGCATTATATGAATATTGGTAATATTGAAATTGTCGTGAGATTTAAATACGGCAATTTGGGAAATTTTGTTGAGACGCGTGTGACCGCCGCGTCATGGTATTTTATTATTTCATTAAAAAGTGAATTTTAGTTCTATTAACCGTATGGTCGTTTTGAGTGTGCCAACGCGTCCGGAAGGGTCGAGATAGTCAGAAAACACTAGTCGGGGGTTAAGTTTGGGTCCCGGGGCATTTTTGGGCCATACCGGTAACTTATAGGGGTATTTTGGTAATTTCAGAAATTTGGGAATTAAAAGTGACGAAAATTGGAAATACAAATCTGACTTCTTCTTTAACCCACTAAACCCACTAACTACACTAAGAGACTTAATGGGCTACGGGAGAAGCTGAAATATAATCCCAACTTACCAAAAACCAAACACACCTCCATCACCTCCATTGTCTTCAACCTTGGGAAGAACTTGTAGAGAGAGAGAGAGAGAGAAGGAAGGAAATTATGCAGAAAGAGAGAGGGAGAACAACTTAGCTTTCAAGATTCAACACCAAATTCAGAGAAAGATTAAGGCAAGTGGTTTAAACTCATTTGATTCAAGCTATGCTTTTCCATGTTTAGGAAATTTTCGAAATTGATTTTGGAAGATAATTTAGACCCATAAATTGGAAGTTAAAAGCCATGATTTATGTAGGAATTGCATGTAGTGATATTCTGGACGAATTATATGTTCTAAACAGAACCTTTGATGATTTAAAAATGGACTTAGAAGAAGTTTATTGATGTTCTTGAATGAAGAAGAATTCTGGAAATTTTTGATATAGTTTTGATCTAAACAAAGCCTTGGAATGATGAATTATGGAATTTGGAACGTTAATACTGTTGTAGGATGTTAGTATGATGACATTGTAACCTTGTCTTAGAGTTTCATGCTTAAAAATGGTGTTTTGGGACGAATTGGTAACTGCAAAACGAAGCAGTCCGTAACCAAACCTGGTGCGTTCGATCGATCGATGTTCTTCAGTCGATCGATCGAAGGTAAAGGTCGATCGATCGACCTTCCCAGAATGAGTAAAGTTTTTCCTTAATTAAATTTTAATGAGGTTAATCCTTGAATGATATTATTGGAGACCTTGTGAATACCCTTAACCTTAAGGAAGATCACTAGGCATGATTATGAGGTTGGACTTTAATTGGAATCTAATTTGAGGAATTATTCTAATTTAATGAAATTCGATATGTGAGATAATATTTGGGTTAATAGTGCAAATTTGAATAAGTTGATGAAATAAGGTTTGGGGCAGAAGTAAAGACCTTAGGTATAAAGATGTTATATGTGGGAATAATGGGAACTTAATAGTCTATTTGAGATAGGTTTTAAGTTTAAGAAACTACGACGTGAGACGTGTCGACAATTTAATTTCTATATTATCGGAACACTTGAAATATATGAATTTGGAATAATGGTATCAAGATGTAGAGTATACCTTTATTAATATCGAGATATCTAAGATGTGTGAATGCTTAGTATATAATTTTATGTGTATGACATACCTACCATACTTGCTATCACGGGAGGTTTACGTTCGCTTAGGGCATTCTTATCCTTGTGTTGCCCGGATTTAGATTGGTTACCTCGATGAACATAGGTCATAGAAGGACTTATTGGGATGTTAATAAGTCTTCTGATCGTGGGAGCGTAGGTATGTGCGTGACCCATGTGATGGTGACTGTGTTCGCCTCCACTATTTGTGATGTTGTTATCTGAACGATTCCTGAGAGATTCAGAATGCGTGACCCTTATGTACGTGATGTACCGGGATGGATAGCAGAGTATGTGTGCACTGCAGCTTAGCCTTTGGGTGCTTGTATTGTATATTTATGATGTGAAAATATACGGTTAAACGAGAAGGAAATTAACTGTGATAAATTGTGAGTATAGTTATGGTAATTTTTATGAAAAGATAAAAATGGGACTTTTATCAAAATGGTGTTGTTAATAATTGGGAATCCGGGAATTAAAGTAGAACTCTCTATTTAATTGTTAAGGTTGGAATTTAAACGTGAACCGAGTAGAAGTGTCAGAAACTCTTTAGATAGTTATGAGATAACACATGAATGGGTACAGGAACGTTAGGAGTGCATAGCTAGACGAGAGGTGAGTATCTCATGCAAGAGCACGTCCTAACATGTATTTTGCATATACTGTTTTAAATGTTTTTAAAGCACTTGCAGGTTTTTAAAATATCTCCACATTCGGGCTCTGACCCGTTTGCTTTCAAATCTATCTTTTTGTAAAACCATTTTAGGTGCCCAGCCACAAGGTCACCATGCATAGGATTCTCACTCAGATGACGAGTTGTAGCTGCTTGTGGAAGCTACAGGAATTGCTTTTAGACGCTTATATCATTTGGATTCCATACTCAGTATTCCTCAGTTGTAGGGCATGTTGCCCAAATTCTATTAGATACATTTCCATTTAAGTTTTTCAGACTTTGGCATGTATTAATTCAGTATTTTAGTTCTCGTTACTTAGTTCAGTCATGGAATTTGTAGTGAGGAGTTTTCCTCCAGATTTATTTATATCATGTGTTGGTTATTCTATTATTTCGTTATGGTGAATGGTGTTATTATTCTTCATTACACTTGTTGCGTGTTAATCAGGCTTTAATAAAAATTTGTCAACTTACTTTTTAAATACTAGGTGGTTAGTAATAATAAAAATGTTTTCGACAGTGATGTTATTAATTGAGCCAACTTGGCATTTTGAATTAATTTAATAAAGGAGTAGCTACCCGGTATTTAATTAGTCGGGGTGTCACACGTCGTTATAGCTACACTCGCGTCTCACTCTTAAGCATCCCGGTTACCTAGGGTAAACGAGATCAAAAGTCATACGACGGTGGTGATCACTACACAACATGATTCGATCATTTATTTAATTCAGGGAACTAATTTTACACACATGAAAGCCACATCGGTTTGGGTCCCAACCCCTAAAAGTCTAGCCTAGCATGGTGCAATTAACAAAAACTAGGGTTTCTACGGTGCATACAACTGACCTCGTGATGGAATTATTTTTAAAGAAGAATAATGATGTAATACCTATTGGGAATAAACTAATTACGCAAGAATTATTGAAACTAAAGAATAGAGAAGAGAAAGAAATCAACTCTACTGAATAACTTGCAATTGAGAATTAAAACTGAAATTTATGAGCTTCTAGGGTTCCTCTCTACTTTCTCTCTCTAAAATTACATTAAAAGAATCTCTCTAATGTCTTCAAAGACGTTAGAATAAATAACCTAGGAATTTACAAGAGTTTTAACCATGCAGGACTTCAATTTTTCAAATGGATATCTCAAATTTCGACACCCGAACCGATCTTATTCAGAAGATTCGGTTCGGTTTGCTTTTAATAGAAAGTGTTGCTAAGAACCGGTTCGGTTGCATCTTTATCAAGTTTTGCAGAAAGTTTTCCAAGGGCAGGATCGATTCTTTTTTTAACCTTTTTGGTTTGGTTCCCTCTTTACTGGAAACTTTTCTTCTTCATGATTTTCTCTCAACTTTGAAGTCTTGTAACTTTTGATCTGTGATCCGAATTTGGATGTCGTTTCTTCCAAGATGCTCGTAAACTTGAAATCTTAAATTTCTATTAGTCATCTCTTCCAAATCCTCGACGAAAATCACTTTTTCCCCTTTGACTTTTCTGCTCTTATTTTCATTCTTTCTTCCGATTTCTTCTTTCTTTTTGTATGCGTCAAATACCTGTAAAAGTGATGAGAAATATACGAAACTCGGCATATTCGTTAGGAATTGTCAGTAGCAATGATACGAGATAAATCCACTCTATTTACACTTCTCAGAGCGATAAAGAACCCTAAATTATTGGGATAAATATGAAGAATTTATGCCTAATCAATTCTCAAGTAACAAAGCAGATAAACCATCAGAAATAATATCATTTAGCATAGCATGATTATAGATACTACTATCAGATTCACTACTAGTCATAGGCTCATCAGTGTAAATGATTTTGGCAAAGAATGACATACAAGGGTCAAACGAATTAGATGACTCAGGCTCATCAGTTTCTGATTCACTTGAGTCATCCCAGGTCTTGCAGAAATTAGCCCTATTATTTTTTTATTCTTATTCAAATTGACTCTACAATCATTTTCCATATGTCCTAATTTCCCACATCTAAAACATTCAACATTTTTTAGGTCTTTTCCAGGTTTATTTTGATTATCAGTCTGGTGCTAGTCCTATCTTTTCTCATGAGGCCTATTATTAGAGAACTTTGAATAAGCAGGTTTTCCTTATCTATTTGTAACTTTATTTCGAAATTTCAAACTTTTCTTAAACTGTTTAGACATTAAGGCAATATGATTATCCAAATTATCTAAATTATAGTCCTCATTAGAATCTAAGTCAATATCAGTCGAATTGAACTCAGGTTTGGTCAACTTATAGGATAAGATAAGATTAGAGCTAGACTATTTCTTTCAGGACTGAGTTAACTGTTTCTTAAACTCCAATTACATTTCCACTGTTCTTAACTTGGTATTGAGGAATTCAGGTGTTAAATTTGGGTCATCCATCTCCTTAATGGCATAGCGCTTGTTATCAAATATTTGTGGAAGTGACCTTAGAATTTTAGAAACAATTTCCTTCCTATCATAGATAATTCCATTAGCATGCGACTTAGTCACTATGTCTATTAATCTAATATAGAAGTCATCAAATGACTCAGTCTCCGTCATGACCAAAGTGTTGTACTGCTAGATTAACATTTGGGTTTTAGCAGCTTTAACATGTGGGTCTCCTTCATGTGTAGTCACTAGAGTGTACCATGTTTCTTTAGAGGTAGTACATAAAGACATCATCTTGAATTCGTGTTCATTGATATTCATGAATATGACATTTTTTCCTTTATTATTATTAAGGGAGGTCTGTTTCTCTTCTTTGGTGAATTCACTTAGTAGTTTCCTAATCCTTATAGTACTTCCTTCTGTGGGTGGTTTAGTAGGAAAAGTGTATCCATTTTCAATAGAATCCCAAACATTGTCTCCTAGCATACCTTGGATGAAAGCAACCATCCTCAATTTCCATTAACGGAAGTTGGTTCCATCAAAGAGTGGGGGACTGGACAGGTTACCTAATCTCTCAAATTTCTCGTCCATTGTTTTGTTTTGAAAAAAAAATCAGAAACTCAGGATCAAAAATATTTTATAAAGTCAAAGCTCTGATACCAATTGAAAAATATAATGCCACTTAAATTGCTACGAACAGTTTGTTTGAGAAACTCCTTTTTTTACAAAATAAATACTAACACAAGATGTGTATAAAAAGTTATGAACGAGATATTTCAGTTAGGTGACCAAGTTTTGAAAAACAAAACTAAGTAAATTCTAAATTAGTACGCAATCAGAAGGGGATGAGAGGAGGATTAAACATCCAAGTACACAAGTATTTTATCGTGGTAAAACCCCACCCAATTGGCGAAACATCCACGGAGGTCTCTACACCTTAAAAGAAAAATCCACTAATAATGAGTTAACAAGTTACAAACTATTTAACAAACTAAACACACAAACAAATCAAATCTAAGTTAAGAATTTATACCAGCTCCATTAAGAAATTCTGACTTCTTTGAAGGATTTGAAGATGTTCTTGTTTCTCTCTCAGCTTTGTACCTTCTGCTCCTTTTTAACTTTATGCCGACTCAAAAGTCAAAAATCTCTCAACCAACATTGTTTTAGTGTTGGAGTGTAAAAAATGTATTGTTGTGTTGTGCCTAACACATGCATGAACACACACACACACACACATACTTATATAGACAAATAATCCTATAAATTACAGATTTTGTCTAAGAAGAGTTTAGGATTCTGAATCTCAGTTTGTTGAAAACTTATACTTCTGATTTTTGACAGATTGAGTGATAACCTTTCTATTTAAAAGAGCCAAGGTCCTATACATTTTCTTTTTATCTATTTACACTTCTATTTCACAAAATATGAAATACGAACTTGAAAGTGTAAACGTCTCAAGATCTTTAAAAGTTTTGAAGTCTGTTTTTCTCAAAACTTGAAACAGAATAAGGATTTTTTGGTAACAAGTTTAAAAAGAACATTTGAGTATAAAGATACGAAAAAATAATGATCTTGAAAAATAAATCAACCTACGGAGATCTAAGTGAGATATATCATACCAAAAGTCAAATCTACGTTTTCTATAAAACAGAAAACAAGATCCAACTACGTGACAAGTTGGAAAAGAGATTTAAGACTAGAGAAGAATGAATCTCCAAACACGAATGACTCTCAAACTCTTAAAGGAATTTTTCTAAGAAAATTTTGCCAGAGTTTGGCTGTGTTTTATAATTTCTCTCGCTTTCTCTCTCTCTCGATCTCTCTCTCGATCTCAAACTCACAAAAAATCCCCAAATGTTTAACCCAAAGGCCTTATTTATACTAAGGGATGGAAGGGTCTGGAACATTTAACTAAAGCAACGACTGAGATTAAGTCTGGCTACACGAAGTGAATCTAAGGGTTAAAAATCCAATGCAATTAAACGCGTCATAATTGGTTAGAAAGGTTGGGCCTTCGATTGAGTAAAACAACATGCATGCGATCGATTATAGTTATCCAAGGGCTGATAAGCAATCTGAGTTATGTGAGAGCAAAGAAACACAATCTAGATTGTTGTAATGCAAACACGTGTAGGGCTCAGATGATCACAAAAACGCGTGTTTTTGGTGTTTAAAAAATCCAATTTTCTACCCCATAAGTTCTTGCCGCTTTCGAATTCTACCTAACCAACTTTTTAGGAAGAAAATGATTTTACAAATTAGCCCATAACATTTTACAATGTAATTTTAAATGTTTTAAAAATGTTTAAAAAAATCCTAAAAATAGTACAAAAATCCTAAAAATTATGAAAAAATTATTTTAATAAGAATTAATACTCACACACCTAAAATGAAATAAATGCAACAAAAATGTGCAGTCCTAGGTGCAGTGTTGGTATACAACCTTTGAGACCATTAGAGGAATTTTGATGTAGTGTTTGAGACTCTTTGGTAGACTAGGATATGACTCTAATTTTATCATTATTTTCAAACTAGACAAGCACCTATATAATGTAGACTCAAGTGAGTCAAACATATAGGGTGCTTCAATTAGATACCATTTCTCCCCCTTTTTGTTGAGGAATATACAATGGCTAAAGAATTATAAAATCATTTATTTCTCCCCTAGTTAAAGATAATACTATCCCCCCCCCCCTCCCCCCCCCCCCCCCCCCAAGACTACACAAGGGTTATGAACTATGGAAAAACAAGTTAAACATGCAATGATGTATAAAGATACAAGAGCGTTAAAACATATGGGCAACAAAGAAGTTCAACTAATCCATACAAAGAGTAATAAATATCAACTATGATGGGATGACAAATGATACCACTAAAATGTACTACGATAAGCATGATATATCAAACAAAAAGACACAATAAGATAGATATCAATTTTGTATTTAAAGCATATATGTACTAGCTAGCATAACAAAGACTCAAAAATAAAGTAATACCATATATATATATACACAAAAGATACAAATAATGCACACACATAAATACATAAGTATAACACCACACATGACACAAAATACAATAATCCTTCCGCACTTGTATGGAAAAAATGTGTCTAAATACATGTGGTAAACGGAAGTGAAGGGGAGTAAACTAGAGACTAAAGAAATATAGACCCAATCACCTAAACATGTTCACGAAGTTCTCATTTGATTGAAAAACTTTATCACACTTAAATATAGCCTCATGTGACAATATAAATTGAACTCACTGAACAAACATACACAATGCACACAAGCCTAGAATTTTAATGATTCTACAAACCAATAGAGTCATGACAAAAATAGCTTAACTAGGATACAAAGTCATTGTACAAAGCCGTTGATATATCCAACCAAACTTCCACAATAATATACTTTTTATTTTTTATTTTCTTTATGAACATACCAACTAAACAATCAAGGCCTTGGCTAATTTTTTTATGCCACATTTTTTTAGAGGCCAAAATTCAATGGTGGATTTTCACGCAAAGAAATTTTGTCTTTGGCAGCCTGATTTGATTGACAAACAACTACAACGGATAAACAAATTTTTCTATTTTTTAAATCCAAGAAACAGTTATTACATACACAAATCCTCCATGGTCATAGTAACATGTAGATGACTAAATTGAGAGGAGAACATCTCACTTAACTTAAATATACACGTGAAGTTAAAATTTTAAATGAGCTCGTGCATGTGTGAATCCAGGCACATAGAAATAGAATCCATTAAGCAACACAAAATCAAACTACTCCATGCAAGCATGATAAAGAACACTTTAAGGATTGAAAATCTTAACTGAAGTTTTAGCCACATGGAAGCGGATAAGATATTGGATTCAAATACAAGTATATACCACACAAAATGTGTAAAACTAAAATACGCAAAAAAAATATTTTTGAGTTTTTCAAAATTTTTAACTAACAAAAAATTAACTCAAAAGATAAACAAAACTCTTTTTATATTTTCCATTTAATACCAAAAAAATTAAAAGCATAAAATACAAAAGATAAACAAGTCATAAATCTAGCAATAATTTTAATAATTCAACATTAACTAGAAAATGACAAACAAGCATACAACTAGCAAGAGTATATCATAAAGCACAAAAGCTAGTGTATGTAAAGAAAGCTAACACATTTAACCTTTAAATTTAGTAAGGGAGGTATCACGTGCAAGTAAATGATAATAAAAAATCATATATTGTAAAGCCACTAAATCAGATTTTCTAACCCAAACTAGTGAAGAGTAACAACCTTGGGATTTGGGAGTTTTGGTGACTCTACTATTGGACTTTCTAGAATCCTTTTTAAGATCAAAAAAAAATTCTGAGATGACCTTTTCTACCACAATGTGTACAAGCAAAGACCCGATGAAAAGTAGTACCTAAGGATTGACCTTTGAAAGTGTTCCTAGTAGATTGTCTCAAACTTATAGTTTTGGCTTTATTAGTTGAATAATTTTGAGTGTCAAAACCAATACCACACAAGTCATTTTTAACTTGGATGGTTCTAAGAATTTTATCTAATTTTTTGGACCTACATTCCAAATCAAATTTGTCCCCACTTGAATCTCTCAACTTCTCTTATAATTCTAAAATTCTAGATTCAAGTAAACACTTCCTCTTTTCAAACCTAAGAAGCTCTTTCTTTATAGCCTCCATTAAACTTCTAAGGCTATCTCTTTCACCTTATACATACTCAATCTTCTCACGAAGAGCTTTCTCACATGTCCTAAGGCCTTCCACTAAAGCACTCTTATTATTAACCTTAGCACGTTCTCTCAAACTAGCTTCTAACTTCAAGTTAGCCCTTTTTAATTTAATCGATTCGCCATACAACTCTTGAAAATCTAATTGAAGTTCATTCACACCAACCTCTTTTTCATCATCTTCTTGTTTCTCACTCTCACGCTCTTCTCCACTCTCTATACCATCAAATTTTTGGGATTCACAAACAATGACCTCGGAAACGTCATAAATTAAGATGTCATCATTGGATGATTTCTCACTATCACTGACATGACTTGCCATGAACGCGATAAAGTTTCGCTCAATAGGGGATTCAGGTCCCTCTTCCTTATCACTATCACTAATGGTGGCATTATATGAAATTGGTTGCTTTCCCTCCCTCATTATTTTAGTGGGACATTCTCTAGCCCTATGGCCATAACCCTCACAACCATAACGTACATCTATTTGACTCGTCCCTATTAAGATCTCCATTATACTTGGTAGGTAATTGCTCGACTTTGTCATACTTCGACTTGTCAAATTTCTTAAAATACTTTTTAAGATTGTCTTTATTAAATTGAAGGAATTTTCTAAACTTCCTAGCAAACATAGCCATCTCATCGAAATCGATGTCATTCTCATCATCCGAAACTTGTTTTTCTACTTTCGGGCTTTTAAAGTGATGCCCTTATCTTTCTTTTTATCATCCTTAGAAGTAAACATACCAAGTTCATAGGCTTGTAAGAGCTTTTCAAGTTTTTTAGAGGCTAAAGTGGGTAAAGAATTTAACATGATCACTTTTGGAATAAACCTATCGGGTAAAGACCTCAAAATTTTCTTTACTACATGGTTGTCGGGTATCTTTTCTCCCAAGTTAAAAGATAAATTAACAATATCAGAAAGTCTAGCATAAAATTCATCAAAAGTCTCACTTTCAAGCATTTTAATGGTTTCGAATTGAGTGGTGAGGTTTTGGAGTTTTGAAGCTTTCACGATACTAGTTCCCTCATGGGTGAGTTATAAAATATCCCAAGCCTCTTTTGCAATTTCACACGTCATGATACGACGAAATTCATCGGTGTGACCGCACTAAATAGAGCATTCAAACCATAGGGATTAAAATTGCTAATTTTAGTTCATTCTCACTCCATCTCTTAATGGGTTTAGGTACATGATCATTTTCTAACTAGACTTCTAGGTGGATACCACCCATTAACTACGGAATGCCAAACCCTCTCATCTAAGGACTTAAGTGCCAATTTCATTCGCTCTTTTCAATACGCATAATTGAACCATCTAAAACAGGGAATTTCGTAAAAAGTGAATTTTCCATTTGTTAAAACAATCCCAAAAGGACCTAAACGTAATAACTTAGCGCTCCTAGCTCTGATACCACTTGACAAAGGCGAATGCCCCCAAATTTAAACTCAAAAATATGAGATGGTTCAATTATATTCCAAATTAAAGTTTCTTTTCAAATTTATAAAATTCAAATTTTAATTTCTTCACAATTAAAATAAATTCAACAAATATTTTAACTTAACTTAAACAAAGTTAATTCGAATTTTTATTTTAAATCAAAGTTAATTTAACTCAAGTCCAAAAATCCAAACAAAAATTAAGTCATGATTAAATATAGGCCAAACAAATTAAACACCAACTTTCCCAAATTAATTTTCCAACTTGAATTAAATTAAACCAAAATTACCCAAATATTAATTACCACCAAATTAAACTATAATTGTGATTTAAGCCAATTTTATCTTGGTTAACCTAACATGCATCTAAGGGGTATATTTGCAAGATAAAGTAAATCACAAACACACTACGCCGCGATGTACGAGGAAACCCCAAATGGGAAAAATATCGGACGGTCGTGCCTAAAAGTCCACTAAGTACCGTATTTTTACAAAAGTCACAATAGGAGAAACTTACAACGACGACTTGACTCCGTCCAAGCCTTGACGCTCCTTCGCTCTTCAACCTCCACCTAGTCGACAACCACAGAATCCACTGTAGTCTCGAAATCCACTGATGGGGCGCAACTACTGTCAACCCATACACGGTGCCTTTCATCGTATGAGTACGCCACGATGACAACAATCTTCTTTTTGGGGTAGAAAAGGCACCCAAATAATCTCCTTTGATGGGTAGAGAAGAACCCGGTGCCAAACACTCTCCAAGAAAAGATATATATATGTATACACACACACACACACACACACACACACACACACACATATATATATATATATATATATATATGAACTTGGATTTAAACTAACGTGGGTGTAAACATGTGTTTTGAAATAGATTTGATCTTGAAATCATAACACTTAAAAGGGGACTTTTGTTTTGAGCATTTTCTCTTTTAGAAAACTCAAAGTATGTGAAAAGTACTTATGAAAAACTATTGCTCCCTCACTTTTATGTCTCGTAAAAAGATAGTAGGAAGTGGGCAAAACAACACAAACTGACAAGAAAAAAAATGTTCTTGCTGAAATGTTATTCGAACGACATTTTCAGTTCGTTCGAACAACCATGTTCGAACGAGATAACCAACAAAATTTTAGAAAACTTTTCGTTCGAATTTTTGTTCGAACCAAACTTCTAACGATAAAATAGAAAAATTCTCGCTAGTAGTTCATTGAACGACTAATCAATTTCATTCGAACGAGATTCCAGGTTCGTTCAAACATTTCAAAAAAACCAAACTTTTCATTTTAAGCCCAAAACTTTTATGAAAATTTCTAAAAATATTTTTTGAGAAAAATACAAAGTCGTTTATATAAAAAGAACAGCCAAATAAATTTCCAAACTCCTATATATATAAATAAATGCATTCATACCTTTTGAAGACCTTGGAAAATGAACCAATGTTGAGGACAAGAAATAAGGAACTTAAAACTGGCAATGATATCTTCAATTTTGCTTGGCCGCATAATCTTCAACATAAACTTATCATAGGCTTGGAAGGATACAACACTCTATCCTATGACTCAAATAATTTTGTCTGAAATTAAGCCAAAACTACATATGGACTCTATTGAAAATTTGTGTCCTTGCAGTCTTTTGTCCTGGACTCGAAAAAAGGGGAGATTTGTAAGGACAATTTTCTAATAAAGATAATATATATATATATATATATATATATATTGGCTTAATTCCATTTGTATAACCTTTGAATCATAAGTTAGGACATGTGCTATTTATCCTTCAAGCCTATTACGCTTGATTGAATATCGTATCGGCCAAGTTAAAGTGACTATATCATCTTGCCATGCTTCTTGTGACATTTCGTCTTAAATGTCCATGGATCTCAAAAGGTATGAATGGTTATTATTTTTTATCCTTGGATTTTTCAACAGGTAATTTACATTATAAAAAAATCCCCCAAATCATCCAAAACCCTTAAAACTTTTTGACACAACAAAAAGGTATCGTTTATAGATAAAGTAATACACGAAGCAACAGTAATATCAACTTCAGTAATAGTTTCCAAAGTGTTTTGGCTACCATCATTCTATAACAACACTGAAAAACTAAGGAGAATAATATCATCTCTCCAAAGGATCACAATCCATCAAAAAATCACACCAGCAATTAAAATCCTATTCATCTTCATGCCATTCTAGAAATATTATTGGAAAGTCGATCCAGCCTTCCTACCATCATGTACGAATGGCGTTGATAAAGGGAATGAAGATCAATCTTTTCAGTTATTTCAGCATCATTCTTTGCATTAGGCAAATCTTGCTTCTTCTAAAAAATGAGTAACACAATGTCTTTAAGTTCATCCTCATTCAACATCTTGTGCAACTCATCCATTGACTTAACAATACGATCCCTGTCATTGCTATCCACGATGAAGATTAAACCCTGAGTGTTTTGGAGATAATGCCTCCACAAGGAACAAATATTGTCCTACCACCAACATTTAAAACTGTAAATATAATGTTCTTATATTCCACGGTATCAACATTAAATCCAATAGTAGGAATGGTAGTTACAATTTATCCTAGCTTGAGCTTGTACAAAATGGTAGTCTTACCAGTGGCATTAAGACCTACCATTAGAGTGCGCATCTCTTTCTTGGCAAAGATCCCGCTGAACAACTTTGTGAAGGTGATACCCATCTTTGTTTTGCTTCAGGTTATATGTCACTTATAACTGACATAAATATTCCTCATAAGATTTGATCCACATAGAGGATCTTAGATTCAATTGGGTGTTTGTTTTTAATTGTTTGAGGCCATTTTCTTAAAAAGGGTTTTAAAAGAAAAATATTATTTAAAATGTAATATCATTTGAACGAGATCATTAAGTTCATTCGAACGAGTTTTGGAAAGTTATTTCATGACCTTCAAACAAAGTTCACATGGATTTTCTCTATTTAACATGAAAATATCGTTCGAAGCTCGTTCTGAGTTTGTTGGAACAAGATAAGACATTTCATTCAAAGAAGATATGGTTCAAACGAGAATAGTAACTTCGTCTGAATGACTCGATGCATTTTGTTCGAATGATTTTTCTTGTTTTTTGCGCCACCTCAAAATTTATGTTTCCTGTAAATAGGAGTGCTGACAACTCATTTTATAAAGAGCTCATTGTAAAATTATTTTCCAAGAACATATATCGTGCCTTCAAACACTAGTTTATACCCAAACCATTTAAGATTCAAGTTTCATCTATATATGCTTGTTTGAGATCTCTTGTTTGGCACCAAAGTTTATTTACTCTTCATTATTTTCATGCGGTGGATCTCGTTCTTGTTGCGGTTTGACACGATGGACTCCGTGTTGTGACAGATTGTTGAGCGAAGATTGGCAGATTCTGAGGCATGTGAGGAACACACATTAATTGTGGCAATGCGTAGGTGGACTCCTACGTGTCACTATAAAGAAGGTCGAAGGAACAAAGACTTATCAAGGCTTAAATGGAGTTGAGTCATTTGTGTAAGTCATCTATTATCCTTAATTCCTATATCATAGTGAATTTACATGTATGGGCCATCCTGGGTATTTTTCGTTGTGGGTTTTCCTCATACACTGGCATGTTGTTTGATTTCTTTATTTTACTCTTGCTATAATCACCTAAATGCATGCTTAGACAAGATAAAATTTGATAAATTGTTTAACAAAACATTTTGTTTAATTGGTGCATGTTTAATTGGGTTATTTGTTTAGTTTAAATTAGTTTAAAACAATTAAAAACTAGTGTGTGTTGACAATCAATATATTCCTTGCATTTTTCAAAACCATTGGTGAATTTAATTAATTCTAAGTCTTTTACCTTTATCATCAAGCGATAATTTTGTTGGGCATAAAGATTTTCAGGATACCTTAGACTATGACTCTATATATTTTGGAACAGTATAAGACAATTTAATCCTATGGAGATTTTGAGCATACTTGTGATCTTACAATGTGTATCTTTACTATCTTCATAGCAAGTATATATTTATAGTGTTGTGATTCACCCTCAATTGAACTGTTTCCAAATATAGTGTTTGTCTCGAATCTTGTGAAATTTTAAGTTTATGAGACACTCTTCTCGCAGTTATGGGGGTGAAAAAAATTATGTGTGTCCATCCTCTATGATTAGGCATAAATTCTTCCCATTTATCCCCGTAATTTAGAAGGTTTTATCGCTACGCGCAATGTAATTCACGTGGATGTATGTCATATCTTCGATAATGGCAAGTTTCTAATGAGTATGCCGAGTTTCGTATATTCGTCATCTATTTTGCAGGTGTTTGGTTTTCTAATCCGAGTTCCGTACCAAAAGCTTCAAAGAAATACAAGAAGAAAATGATTCTGTAAAAACTGGCAAAGACAGAACCAAACCCAAGGAGCTAAAAATGAACCGAATCCACCTTGAAAAAACTTCCTGCGAAAAGATGAAAAGATGGAACCGAATCGATGCTGGCAAATAACGAACCGATCCCATGCTCGAAGAGTTATCTATAAAGGCTACAAAAGATGGAACCGAACCGAACCATTTACCCGGATCGGTTCAGTTATCGAATTTTCTAATTTATCCACTTGTAAAAATAGAGTACTATTTGGTTCAAACTCTTGTATTTAATAATTTATAAATTGTAACTCCTCCCAAACATAAAGAGGAGGCTTCTAATTCCGTAAGGAAGCTTTGTAATTCATTTAGGAGGAGAAGAATCAAAAACCCTAGTTACTTTCAAGTTGCAGTTCAAGTAAAATCATTCTGATTTCTGTTTCAATCTTTGTTTTAGTTGCTTGTTCATTACTAATTTCATCTTTCTTAATCTTCATTCATTAATAAAAAAATGGTTTCTTTCATTCCTAACGTATTGTTTTCAAGTTTTAATATGTCCGGCTAGATTTTAAAGGTCGGGATACATGAACTCAACCTGATGTGTTAGTTGTGTGTGTATAAAATTAATCCTCTAAATTTAATGGTTTATTACGACCGTATTGCATAGAAACATGACAATTGTAGATCTTTGGATCTCGTTTGCTTCAGGGTAACCGGGATGCTTCAGAATGCAATTCGAGTGTCACTACCGCAATACCAATTTACTCGTCCTCTGATTAAGTAAGGTGCGGGCTTGAACCTCATATACGTAATGCTTGGGAGTACTAAATTCTAGGTCTAATTAATCAGTTGAATTTATGATTAGTTTTATACTAAAAATACACTAGGGTTGAGGGATTGTATTCCCGTCCTGTTTTCTTCCTCATATAGTTCGAGTTTTAAAATCATTCATTATCAGTATTTTAGGTAATTTAGAATAGTTTCATTCCATTCATACTTTAGTTCATCAAGTAATTATTTTCAAAAATTGCATATAGTGATAGTTACCTCACTAATCAAATCATCTTTCCTTCTTTTTAGAGTCAGAGTTAGGATTTCTTCATCTATCCAACGTCGTTACAACTCGTTTATCCTATTTCCTTGAGGATCGATACCCGACTTATCGGATTATTACTTGAGCGACAAGCTTGCACTTGAGCCTAGAGAGTACGCACTTTTGAGACACATTCTTAGTCGAGTCAATTTTTTGGCGCCGTTGCCGGGGACTTAGGTAGACTTAGGATTAGATCAAGCCAATCTCAAGCCTTGACCAAAAATTTCCAAAAATCCAAAAACATGTAAAAATTTGAAAAAAAAACACAAAAATATTCATCATCATCTCTCATAAGCTAGTTAATGCAAAATTCTGAACTCACTCCAACTCCCCATAATACTCCAACCCACATTCACGAAAATCCAATAGTTGAGTACGATCCTGATAGCCCCTCACACTCCTAACGCTCCACAATTCTGGGTTCCACCTCCCACACCATTACACTCAATCGCAAATAACACTCCATTTTCCCTCTTAGGACACACTTCTGAGCGCGTCCGAGTATACCAAGTGAGGACACAGAGTCTTTGAGTGAGAGAAATATGTCACAACATGGTTGAATTATCGTCAGTGAGGAAGAGTCCCCGTATCACCCTTTGAGAGACGTCTTATATCTCGAGCGCACTGTCACTCCAAGATGCATTTTACCCCCGTATAATGCAGGGCAATTTCGCTTTAGGAATGGGATGATCCAGATACTTCCCACTTACAATGGAATGGATTCAAAAAATCCATATGCCCACATCATGGAATTTGAGGAGGCATGCGAGACTCTCAGTGATCAAACTTTCACAAAATATGTGCTCCGCCTTTAACTCTTCCCATTCTCGCTAAAGGATAAGGCTAAGACCTGGCTATGGTCTTTACCTCCAAATTCGATTTCATCATGGAATGAACTACAATCCAAATTTGTCAAGAAGTTCTTTCCTCCGCATCGAACGAACTCCATCAAGGCTCAAATTCAAACTTTTCGATAATTAGAAAATGAATCGTTCGATCGATGCTACGAGAGTTTCAATGAGTTAATTGCTTCGTGTCCCCATCATGGCTTTGATAAAATGCAAATCATTTCCTTAATCCATAATGGGCTGAACATTAATTCCAAGCAACTTGTTGAAACCATGGGTAGTGGTCCATTGTCGACTTATACGCCCACGATGTTGAGCTTCACCTGAGGTATATCGTCGAGACTACCCAATCCTAGGATACATCTAACCCTAATGCTCAAAATCAAAATCATCAAGTGACCACCACTCCATCGGCGTCCAACCTATTTCATGTAGAAAAGAATTTTATGACGAACAGTCGACTCGATGTACTTGAGAAAGGACTGCGAGACCTACGTGAGGTATATGGAAGAGGACCAACTGGATCCATCCCAAACCCCATCGAGAAGGTATGCACGATTTATGAGGCGGGTCATTCAACTAAGGAATGCCCGACTATACCCGCCTACAAAGTGATGCTTCAAGAATAAGTAAGTGGTATAGGAGGATCCAAGGGTAATTTCGGTGCACCGTATGGGAATTCTTATAACCCTTTATGGAAAAACCACCCTGTTTTTAGCTATAGGCAACAACATGCTATGATGAATACTAATTCACATGTTGCCCCTCCTCCACCATCGTACTTTCAACAAGCTCCACACATGCAAGGACATGTGCAAGAACAACCACCTCAAGGAGCATATATCACACCACCGCGGAGAAATCTCGAGGATACGATCAACCACATTATCAATACCCAGACTGCAACTAATGCTAGGCATGAGCGCATGATCGAAGACATGAATGCGAACATTTCAAAGTTGCAATCATCGTTGATTATCAAAGAGAAAGGCAAGTTTCCTTCCCAGGGCCAATGGTCTCCCTAAGGTCAAACTAGTGTTAACTCCACCTCGACAGAACATCAGGAGAAATGTCAATCTGTGACCACTCTTCGTAGTGGGCGAGTCGTTGATTTATCACCTCCCCCACACGCCGAAACCAAAGACAAGGAGATTTCTCCCGACACAAAAGAGGCCGAAGATGTCCCCTTGAATGAAAGTGATAAATAGGACACTAGTGAGCCCGAGGTAGTAGTGAAACCACCCACCGCGTCACTGTTTCCTCAAAGGCTGATTCCTTCCCACAAAGGAAATCCCCATGATGAAGTGCTAGACGTACTAAAGCAAGTGAAGCTAAATTTACCCTTCCTCGATGCTATTAAGCAAATTCCAACTTATACAAAAGTCATCAAAGACTTGTTGACGATAAAGAGGAGGATGAAGGTAAAAAAAATGTCTTTCTAGCACAGAACGTGAGCTCCATTCTACTTAACAATCATCTGCCAAAATTCAAAGATCCCGGTGCACCCACCATTTCTTGCATCATTGGAGAAAATAAGATCGAAAAAGCCTTACTTGATTTGGGAGCAAGTGTCAATATCCTCCCTTACGCCATCTATAAGCAACTTGACCTGGGCGACCTAAAGCCCACACAGATCACTCTCCAATTAGTGAATCGAACCGTGAAGATCCCAAGAGGTATAGTTGAGGACGTGATCGTCCAAGTTGATACTTTATACTTCCCGACAAACTTTGTCATTTAGGACACGGAGCCCTCCTTCGCCTCGAGCAATCATGTTCCCATCATTCTTGGGCGTCCATTCTTAGCTACGGCTAATGCAATTATCAATACTCGAAATGGGCAGATGTAACTCACCTTTAGGAACATGACCTTAGAGACTAGCATCTTCCATATAGCCCAACATATAAGGGAAGAAGATGATCTTCACGCAGTGAGTCTAATCGACGAGATCGTAGAGGAGTATTTTGAGGAAAAGTATTATGGAGACGCCCTAGAGTCTTATTTAGTGTCAAACCACGACGGTGAGGTGACGTACACCGAATTTGAGAAGGAGGTTGAGGAGTTGAGCGAATTACTTAGAGCGTCGGATGAGGACGCGAGAGATGCAAGTTGGGTTTCTAGATTCGAGGAGTTACCATCGAGGGAGACACGCATGGTTCCCTCCAGCGACATATTTCCAACCCTCAAATTGAAGAAACTACCCTCCCATATTAAATATGCATACCTAGGAGAGGACGAAACATTTCCTGTTGTTGTCTCCTCTAGCCTAGACGAAGAGAAGGAGGGTAAACTGTTAAAAATTTTGAGGAAGCACCAAGATGCTTTCGGTTGGTGTATTGCTGATTTGACGGGGATAAGTCCTTTGATTTGCACCCACAAGATCCATCTCGAAGAGGATGTCAAGCCCTCGAGAGAAATGCAAAGAAGGCTAAATCCCAATATGAAAGAAGTGGTGAGGACCGAAATAATTAAGCTATTGGATGTCGGGATTATCTACCCAATCTCGGATAGCAAGTGGGTGAGCCCTATTCAAGTTGTACCGAAGAAGTCGGGCATGACAGTGATTGAGAATGCTAAGGGAGAACTAGTTCCCCAACGTACCACCACCGGGTGGCGCATTTGCATTGATTATCGGAAACTCAATGTGGGAACTAGGAAAGACCATTTCCCCTTGCCATTTATTGATCAGATGCTTGAAAGAGTAGGTGGACACCCTTACTATTGCTTCCTTGATGGTTATTCTGGATATAAACAAATTGAGGTAGATGTACTTGACCAGGAGAAAACGACCTTCACTTGCCCTTTTGGTACGTTTGCCTAAAAACGTATGCCATTCGGCTTGTGTAATGCACCCTCGACCTTTCAAAGGTGCATCTTGAGCCTATTTAGCGACATGGTCGAGAGAGGACTTGAACTGCTCATGGACGATTTTAGCATTTTTAGCACCTCTTTCGATCTTTGTCTTGAAAACTGGAAAAGGTACTTGCCCGGTGTGTGGAAAAGAACTTAGTGCTAAATTGGGAGAAATGCCATTTTATGATCACTGAGGGAATAGTTCTTGACCACATAGTTTCATCCAAGGGGATAGAAGTTGATAGAGCTAAGATAGATGTCATAGACGATCTACCCCCACCAAAATTGCTTAAAGACGTACGCTCCTTCTTGGGCCACGCGGGGTTTTATCAAAGGTTCATTAAGGACTTTAGCGACATCGCTAGGCCCTTAAGCAACCTCCTCATGAAGGACACCCCATTTGAGTGGGCGGAAGCATGCCATAACGCTTTTGAAAAATTGAAAATCATGATTGTGTCCGCTCCCATCATGCAAGTTCTGAATTGGTCTATACCATTCAAACTCATATGTGATGCTAACGATTACGATAGGGGCTGTTTTGGGCCAAAGAAAAGATAAACAGGCTCATCTCATCTACTACGCTAGCCGAACTCTTATCGGACCACAACTCAATTACTCCACCACAGAGAAGGAGTGGCTAGCAGTAGTCTTTGCCCTTGACAAATTTCAATCCTACCTTATCGGTTCTCCCATCACTTGCTTCACCGATCACGCGGCATTAAAATACCTACTTGAGAAGAAAGACGCAAAGCCGCACCTCATAAGGTGGGTCCTACTCCTATAAGAGTTTAATCTCTCCATTAAAGATAAGAAGGGAGTAGAAAACATCGTTGTCGACCACTTATCAAGGCTTTCGTCCGACATGCCTAGTGATCCAATACCCATAGATGAATACTTTCCTGATGAGAAACTCTTTGTCACCTCTTCTTTGCCCTGGTTTGCGAATATAGTGAACTATCTTGTCACGGGAGTCGTACCTCCCGATTAGACACGGCAAGATAAGAAGAGGTTTATTACTTGGTCGCGCATGTTTTTCTATGACGATCCTTTCCTATTTAAATATTGCGCCGACAAAATCATTCGAAGTTGTGTATCGGATGACGAGATCCCCAAAGTCATCCAATTCTGTCATTCGAAAGCTTGTGGAGGTCACTTTTTGACGAAAAAGATAGCTGCTAAGATCCTTCAATGCGGCCTCTATTGGCCCATAATCTTCCGCGATGTGAATAACTGTTGCAAATCCTACGATAGGTGTCAACGAATGGGGGCAATCATCCAACGAGACATGATGTCATTAACCCCGATACTAATTATTGAGATCTTCGGATGCTGGGGTATTAACTTCATGGGCCCTTTTCCCCCGTCCTTTGGTTTCCTATACATCCTTGTTGCGATCGATTACGTTTCCAAATGGGTGGAAGCTATCTCTACCAAGACAAATGACAATAAAGTGGTGATTAAGTTCCTACATGAACATACTTTCCTATGTCGACGCTTTAAAAGCGATAATCAGCGATAATGGCACGCACTTTTGCAACAGGCCATTCGAGAAGCTTATGAGAAAGTATGGTTTCGTTCACAAGGTTGGAACGACCTATCACCCACAAACGAATGGGCAGGCTGAACTAGAGAATTGGGAAATCAAGAATATTCTCGAAAATACCGTCAATCCTACCCGAAAAGATTGGTCTCTTTTAGATTAAACGATTCACCACGGGCCTATCGTACCGCAGACAAAAATCCGCTCGGCATGTCCCCATTCTGCTTTGTGTATGGAAAACCTTGCCATCTTCCCACGGAATTAGAACACAAGGCGTATTGGGCAATTAAGAAGTTGAACTATGACATGGATAAGGCCGGTGAAGCTCGCAAGCTTCAATTAAATGAATTAGAGGAAATACGCAATGATGCGTATGAGAACATAAAAATTTCCAAAGAAAGGATGAAACTCGCTCACGATAACATCATTTGATGAAAAGAGTTTCTTCCCGGACAAAAAGTCATTCTCTATAACTCTCGGCTTCATCTATTTTCGGGCAAGTTGTGGTCACGATGGTCTGGCCCGTTCGTTGTAAGGAATGTTTTCCCTCATGGAGATGTTGAGTTAGACGATTTGAAAGGGGGAAATACATTAAAAGTAAATGGACAATTCCTAAAGCCTAATCTAGTGGCGTGTGGGGAAGAAGTTGACACCGTTTGGTTGTCGGACCCCATTTTCGGGGTTGATTGAGCTGATAAGAGAGGTTGTCGCACCCCCGAGTGTATGGGGTGAATTCTTGTGTATAGTAGTTAGGCTTCGGTAGCTTAGAGTGAGTCCATAGGTAGGTTATGTAAGGATAGGGGTAAGATCACGCATTCCAACACAACATTCATGAGAGCATCGAGAAATTCAAGTGGGAGAATAAGTGCCAGAGTCTAGAAAAGTGAGAGAATAGGAGTCTAGAACAACAGACTGAGATAAGGGGTTCTGTCACAGATGGAACCGAACCGAATCCCCAAGCCAGATCAGTTCGGTTAGGGAAAATCGAAAAAATAAAAATCCCCATAATTAAACCGAATTCCCCCTGAACCGGATCGGTTCGGTTCCTACGATTTTGCTTCTTCCCGAGGAACCCATTCACCCCCACTATCCCCTCTCTTCCCCCCATCTTCCCCTTTTCCCTCCAACACAACCAACCCCTTTTCCCTCCAAAACTCCCCACCCAAACCCCTCCCCACCATCTATAAATACCTTATCTTCCTTCCTCTTCCCCTCACACCTCCAACTCTCTCTCACTCTTTACAAACCCTAGTCTTCCCTCTCCTAAGTCTCAGATTTCCCCAACGGCCAATCCCACTCTTCCGCCAAAATATCTGTCAATCGAACTTTTGCCTAATGAAAATGGGCAATACCGCTCCCATATGGAGCGAGTATAGTCCGAATGCTTCTTCAATTTCGCCCGCCAATTGCACAATGAGCGGGTGGTCAACTGAGACGAGCTTCCCCTCCCCGTCACAGCCCTTTTTTTATCGGAGTGGGTGGACGCAATACTTGCAAGAGCCTCATCCAGTTGTCTGGGTGGATGAAGTCTGGTCTTTCTATGGCACTCTCATCTCCACGGGCGACTTTGAGTGCCAATCCTTTGTTGATGGCCACCCTATCCCATTCACCTTAGCCATCCTCGCTCGCAAGCTTGATGAAAAAGGCGTTCCCCACCCGAAGGTATACGACTACCTAACCAACGCCCCCACCATTCCCAAACAGTAGTGCATTGACCAACTCGTGCCCGATGACAATTGGGATCGGGTTACTTTCCCCGTGGGCCGTCTGAATGATAAGGAGCACATCATGTTCCATATCGTGTGCGCCAATTTGCTTCAAACTTCCAATGACTCGGCAATGCGCCCTCGCCAAGAGACACTTGAGTACCACCTATTCGACCCCAATTTCACCCTCAATCTGGCCAGGATGCTTTACGCGGATATCATTTTCGCAGCCTAGGAGCACAAAGGTGCGGTACCCCTCCCGTATGCCCACCTCATCACGTCCCTCTTAGCCGACGCTGGTATCCATCCACCCCAAGCTTTCCCCCTCCTACCGGAGCCCATTGGGAAGGTATCCCGTACGAGGAGTGCCTAACAAAGGGCTGCCATTTGAGCAGCCCGAGAGGCGATCAATTTAAAGGCCGAGGAAGAAATTCAGGTTGAAGATCCGGTGGCAGAAGACATTGAGATGGAAGGGGCTGAAGAGGAAGAATAAAATGAAGACGATGACTCAGATTTCGACCCCCGGGTGCAGATTTTGATCGATGACTTTTGGTGGTTGAATCCCGCCTTGACGGGTTCATCACCCAATACAACCAAGATCAAGCCGCCTATCGCAGGGACCAAGAAGCTTATCGGAGAGATACATGGATGATGCACCAACTCCAAGCCCACCTCTATGAGCTCAACTTTGGCGATCCCGCACCATCTTTCTTTTATGATCCCTATGATCCGCGTGCACCCGGGCCCTCCAATCAGCCCCCTCAATAAAGCCCATGACTGTTTTTGCTGTGTTTGTTGGTTGTGTATGTGTGAAATGGTTGTTTACTCAGTGTTGCTTGTGTGTTTTCCCTTATCCTATGTAACACAGTTTGTTCTTTCTATATATAAAAGCTGCATTTCTGTTTCATTTGCTTGTTTTATTTTTCAACACTTTTAATTCACTTTGAATTAGATTTCGTCCTTTTTGCTTGAGGACAATGCAAAAGTCTAAGTTAGGGGGGTGACAAGTGTGTATTTCTAAAACTTCAAAAAAATTCAAAAATGCCCAGAAATTTCAAAAAAATCATAAAATTTTGAAAAACACAAAAATATTTTTTTGTTCAAAATAAATAAAAATTGGAATTCAAATTTTTCAAAAATATCATTAAAAGTCGGTTTAAAGTCTCAAGTTGTAAAATCCAAAATGCATAAAGCCAAAATTGACCAAAGATGGAAATTGAGCGAACGTAGGCGACTTAGCGAATAAATGTGGAGATTAACAACCCCAGTGAGATTCGAGCCTTTCTTCTTTGTGAAATTTATAAATCAATCCGAGTTAATTGTTAACTCAAAGTTCTTTTCAACGTATAAAAAGTCATCGAGGATCTCAATCCTTTCATTTTGATCGGTTATGAAAAATGTGTGTAATATTGCCTTGAAAACGTGCTAAAATTGATCTCTAAACTTGATTCATCTCGAAACGCATATGGTAACGCAATTAGTATTTTGGACAATGAAGTAAGCCCTCGTTTGTCACCCAAAAATATTGACCAGAAAAAGTAGCGAAAAATTCATCCCTTTGCAATCCAATTTGAGATGAATAAAATTTTCCCTTTCGTTTGACAACCCGAAAAACCCAAATTGGCCCGGAATTGTGAAAAATGGAAAAATCCCAGAAATTAAGTCCGAAAAGTGCATAAAAAGGGGCAAGAAAAAAAATAGATATGCTCAACAAAAATAGCAAGGAAAGAAAAGCCTAAAAAAAATAGAAAAAGAAAAAAAAATGAGCAATAGCCCAAAAAAAGCACAAATGGACATCATAAATGAATTTTCCAATTCCAACCTTCCCTACCATTTTCATTTTACCCAATATACATGTGACCCGAAAAAGTCCTAACCGAGTCCAAATTGCGAAATTGGTTATCGCGTGGAGAGCTAAGACACAAAAAGATAAACAAAGAGATTAAACATATGTGTAAGAGGCAATATTCATGTTTTTCAGACCGTATTCCATTGATGAGATCTTTTCACCCAAAAAGTTTCGTCTTTCTTCTTGTGTGCGTGAACTTGGTTCCAATATATTTACTCTTTATATCACGCACACGGAGAGAATAGCCGCTGTGAGAGCATCCCATGAGATTTTGAAATCAAAATGAATTTTTGGAAAAGTAACGTAATGATCAATCGGTGGAAATTTGCCGTTAAATTTTCCGGCTTCACACGCACGCACTATGATTTGAGACTCTTGAACATGATTTGATGATGACTATTTTCAGTAAAAGTTTGAATTATACAATTTTTGCGTATTTTGAGTTTCTTTGAGTCGAATTTTGTGGGTATATTCTCTGCAAACCCTCACGAGACACAACTCGTCCTACTAGGGTAACCTGGGGGTTTAAAGGCTTGTTGCATACGTTAAATGCAATCGCGTACCCGCGAAAGAGTTATCCTATCCCAGTTACGAGCTAGACCATGTTTTGATTCTTTTACATTGCTCGGGACGATCAACATTATAAGTTAGGGGGTTTGATTAGGCATAAATTCTTCCCCTTTATCCCCATAATTTAGAGGGTTTTATCACTACGCGAAATGTAATTCAAGTGGATTTATATCATATCTTCGATAATGGAAAATTTCTAATGAGTACGTCGAGTTTAGTGTGTTCGTCATCTATTTTGTAGGTGTTCGGTGTTCTAATCCGAGTTTCGTACCAAAAGCTTCAAAGAAATACAAGAAGAAAAGGATTTTGTAAAAACTGGCAAAGACAGAACCGAACCCAAGGAGCTAAAAATGAACCGAATCCACCTTGGAAAAACTTCATGTGAAAAGATGAAAAGATGGAACCGAACCGATGCTGGCAAATAACAAACCGATCCCATGCTCGAAGAGTTTTCTGTAAAGTCTACAAAATATGGAACCGAACCGAACCGAACCATTTACCCGGATCGATTCTGTTATCGAATTTTTGGATTTATCCACTTGTAAAAATAGAGTCCTATTTGGTTCAAACTCTTGTATTTCATAATTTATAAAGTGTAACTCCTCCCAAATGTAAAGAGGAGGCTTCTAATTCCGTAAGGAAGCTTTGTAATTCATTAAGGAGGAGAAGAATCAAAAACCCTAGTTACTTACAAGTTGCAGTTCAAGTAAAATCATTCTGATTTCTGTTTCAATCTTTGTTCTAGTTGCTTGTTCATTACTAATTTCATCTTTCTTCATCTTCATTCATTAATAAAAAATGGTTTCTTTCTTTTCTAACGTGTTGTTTTCAAGTTTTCTTATGTTCGGCTAGATTTTAAACGTCGGGATGCATGAACTAAACTTGATGTGTTAGTTGCATGTGTATAAAATTAATCCTCTAAATTTAAGTGTTTATTACGACCGTATTGCATAGAAACATGACAATTGTACATCTTTGGATCTCGTTTGCTTCAGGGTAACCGGGATGCTTCAGAATGCAATTTGAGTGTCACTATCGCATTACCGATTTACTCGTCCTCTGATTAAGTATGGTGCAGGCTTGAACCTCATATACGTAATGCTTGGGAGTACTAAATTATGGGTCTAATTAATCAGTTGAATTTATGATTAGTTTTATACCAGCAATACACTAGGGTTGAGGGATTGTATTCCCATCCTATTTTCTTCCTTATATAGTTCGAGTTTAAAATCATTCATCATCAGTATTTTAGGTAATTTAAAATAGTTTCATTCCATTCATACTTTAGTTCATCAAGTAATTATTTTCAAAAATTGCATATAGTGGTAGTTACCTCACCAATCAAATCATCTTTCCTTCTTTTTAAAGTCAGAGTTAGGATTTCTTCATCTATCCAATGTCCTTACAACTCGTTTGTCCTATTTCCCTGAGGATCGATACCCGACTTATCAGATTATTACTTGAGCGATAGGCTTGAACTTGATCCTAGAGAGTACGCACTTCTGAGACACATTCTTAGTCACGTCACTCTACCACCCCGGGGGGGAGAAAGTCTCTCCCCATTCGTGTGCGCTCAGGTCACGGGCTCCAAAGGACATAAAGCGGCCACCCAGGTGAGATGTGTATTATTTGGTAGAAATCAACAAGAGTGTATTGGTGAGGAGATAAATCATCGTATCCATGTAATAAGAAGACGAGGACAAATCATTCTAAGGAGCAAAACTAAAAGAAAAATGTTTGAAGGTGACTACAATGTGAGCAATTCACTGGATTGTGACATCTAATGGAAAAATGAGTGCGTATGTCAATGGGAAAACTAAAAGACAATAAATATAATAAAAATTTAACATATGGGGAAAATAAGTAAAAACTACTAAAATGTGAGTGTTGCACCAGATTATGATGTCATTATGAAAAAGTGAGTACCCATATCAATGTGACCCTTAAAAGACAATAAATATTAGAAAAAATTTCCATATGGGGAAAATAAGTAAACATTACTACAATGTGAGCGATTCACTAAATCGTGATGTCACTATGGGAAAGTGAGTATGAATGTCAACGGGATCGCTAAGTAATGACAAATATAAACTAGCTAAGAAGATGGGGGAATGAACTAAATAAGACTCAAATTAAAAAAGTGAGTTGGGGACACCTACGTATTCAAAAGGGCATAAGAGTCCGTGTATTTGGGAAAGAAAATAAGTGGGGCATATTTTATATTTTCTCTTTTTGTGTTTATGACACAGTGTATAAAGGTGGTGAAAGTGTGAGAAAAAGTGAGAAAACTATAATTTGGGATTTATGAGATAAACCCTCTGTTTTGTTTTAAATATGAAAATAAGTTTGGAAATATAAACAGTAGATAAGTGAGATTAGTGATGAGAGAAGATAAGAATAAACTAAGAGCACGATAGAAATAACAAATTATATGGAATAAAACAAATTGCTAAAATGAAATGGAGAGAATTTGGACCTTTAAAAAAACTCGAAATCCGTTTTTGAGGGTTTTGTAATATGATTTTTTGATGTGGAAAAGTGGTGGTGGAATGGTGGCAAATGGTGAGGTAATGGGTGGTGTAAGAGAATATAAAGGAATGTTTTGAAAGTGAGAAAATGAAATCTCCTACGATGATTACAATGTTTCTGATCCTGAATAGTAAGGCCAAGGTTCTTTAAATAGGAAACCCTGAAAGGATAAAATGACCATGATATCCCCAAGGCGATGTCGGTTGACATATTGACTCCCTTGCCAGCTAGAAGGGTAGCCAAACTTGGTGGTCAAGTAATGTCTTACCCACCATTCGATAGGTGAGGCAGGGGTACTAATTGGCACATTAAATGGTTTTTTTCTCGACAAAATAATCATAAAATGCAAACCGTAAGTCCGATTCATGCAGGATAACGACCATTGAAAGAGGATTCAGAGATTTATGAAAGTTTGTTGAGATAATATTGGGTTCGATAGTTGACCAAAGTCAAATGGCCTCTGATAGCATATAGTTTTTCTTTAGTTAGGGGTTGGAGGAGGATCGGGGGTTCTGAATTCAAATGGACTTTGTTTGGGACCATGGAAGAGTGGGTGTATGAGAATGGGGTGTCTATAAATAACCTTGATAGGAGAGATCAGAGTAAGTGAAGGTCATCCAAAGATAGACACCAGGTGGAGGTTTATGAGTGTTGAGTCTTTGTAAGTTGGAACTCTAATAGGGATTGAAAGTTGAGTAATTATAGAGACCCCACAGTAGGATGTGGTCATGTTGGGGATAGAGATTTAATTCTAAGGACCTGGGGAGCGGGTGTGACCAGTATGGGGATCATGACCAATTACATGGTTCGAGGTCAATTATGAGGATCTAAGGAGTTTTGTGATTGATTTGGGAGGTCTGGACCGATTATGAGGACCGAGGTCAATTATGAGGACCTAATGAGTGTATGCGACCGATTCGGTGGATCACGGTCGATTATGAGGGTCGAGGTCAATTAAGTGGACCTAAAGAGTGTATGAAATCGATTCGAGGGGACACAATCGATTTTGGGGGACCGAGGTCAATTACGAGGACCTAAAGAGTATGCAAATGATTTGAGTGGTCGCGACCAAGTCTAAGATACGGGGTCAATTTTGAGGACCTAAAGAGTGTATGAGACCAATTTTGAGGGAAATTTTGAGGGCCCAAAGACTGTATGTAACCGATTCAGGGGATCATGGGAGATTCTAAGGACCTCAAGAGTATACGTGACCGATTTGGGGGGTCGAGACTGATTTTGAGGGCTGAGGTCTATTTTGAGGAGCTAAATAATGTCTGTGATTAATTCATGGGCTCGTGTCTATAGCAGGTCCTTTTCTATGTGTTTTTTAGGTGAAAACAATTCTCCAAAAAACTTTTTCCAATTTTAATATGCACAAATTTTGTAAACCAATTTTACTTAACCCAATTTTATCTTATTCATCCTAAATATGCATCTAGTGTAATTAAGCAAGTAAAATAAAGTAAAGTCTACAACACCGATGTACGAGAAAACCACTAAGGGAAAAAATCTCGAATGACCTAAGACTGAAAATCACTATGATACGGTTTTACAAAGTATAGACAATTGACTTACTCAACGACTCGATCACCCACAAATCTTGACGCTCTTCTATGCTTCAACCTCTCCTCCACAGTGCAACGTAGGAGTCCACCTATGCAAGGTACACAACACACGAGTCCATGTATGTATCAATATCCATCGATATAACTATGGCAACCGCTTACGATTCTGAACATGAAGTCCATCGCTTCTTCACCACAACACTCAACGAAATAATTTATGTTCATTATGTATGAACAAACTCTAGATGGTGCAAAAACAAGATCTCTAAACATAACGATTATAAAAGCTCGGATCTTGTAAACAAAAATGATGGTTTTAACTTTGGAAACATTTGAAAACAAGTGCAGAAAATTGAAAGGGTTTTGTTCTATAATTTTGGTTCTGCAGACCACGAAACTCTAAGAAAAAAATGCCTTAAAAACATTAAGTCGGCGTATGGTTAGAAATATTTTACCATGTTGTTATATCGGCTTGAAAATCTCATTTGAACGAGATAAGCATGTCGTTACAACGACAGTGTGATGTCATTTGAATGACATATGATGTTGTTTGATCCTCCAAAACTAAAGGGAAAGATCCGTACGACTATAATACGAATTTATCTCAAAATAAACAAATTTAAAACATTTTAAAATCATTTTTGAGTAAAATAACATCCTTAAAACATATTTATTGAGTTCCATAAACATTATGCGTTCATACCTAAGAGTATCTCGGAATGTGATATGATACGAAGACGTGAAACGTGCACCAATGAACACGACATGATCTATCTTTGAAGCTTGGCCGCTACGTCTTCAAAATAGCATCATAGACTTAAGTGGGGATTGTGACAAGTAAAAATCTATCTATGAGCAAATTGGTTTTTGTTCGAAATAATGACAATACATTCAAATTGATATTATTTGAAAATTTGTCCTTATAAATCTACCCCTTGGCTATTCCGTGACAAAACCAAAATAATGAAATGTCTAAGCTGGGACGTCAAGCCGAATGACCTAAATCCCATCCCATAAACCCAAAAAAGAAAATACACGACATGATTTAGTAAATAAATGTCAGACCCGCAACATAAACATCTACATGTGATGTAGTCGCAAATTCTCAAATCTCTAAATAATCACTACACACATGAAACAAACGAATACCATGTGAAGTATGGAGGAACAAATGATATAAAACCTTATTATAACAATTTGTAAAATAAACCATTTGTTAAACATGAGAGCAAAGCATATGATACCAATTTGTATACACGTCCTTCAATATAGCTCAAATCAATGATACCAATATGTATACAACATGATCAAAACATAATATCATCATGTAAAAACATATGTGCTCATCAAACAAAACTCCCCCAACATCACATATTATTTCTCCCCCTTTTTGTCTCGAATAGACAACTAGAGAAAAAGATATACAATCATCATATCTAGCATAAGAGTAATAACTTCGTATATACAGATAAATGATGAAGCCAGCTAATAATAATTAAAAGGTACCAAATAGTAGCTAGCAAACAGTCACAAATATGAATCATCAATATCAGGAATGATGTGACTAAAATGATTAATCCAGTGTATGAATCAAATATGAATAATCAGTATCAACTGCATGTAACTGTCCAAAACATCCCATAAGTACCAAAATAGTGTAATATCAGGATATGTATGAAGTAGGTACTAAAGTCATAACAAATAGCAAAAATCCTCACCGGGTCGTTCGAACGACTATGCCATGTCATTTGAACGACAGAGGCATCTCGTTTGAACCAGGCAAGAAACGACCTGAAATAGAGCATGTCACGCGATGCACCTAAGAGACGACCAAAGTGATGCCCTAAGAAATGACCATACCTTACACTTTTAATACCTCGTTACTAGGCTCGTTATATCCAGTCTTTGAAGGACTTGGATATGTCATTTGAATGACATTCAGAAGTCATTTGAACAACTTCAAAAACTTCATATTCCAGTTCTAAAAACATGAAGGATTTTCCCAGTGAAATTTTTTTCTTAAAAAGCAATTGGAAATACAAAACTGTAGAACAATATACTCAAGAAGAAAATATAAAAGTATGAGTTACATGCTAATATAGTATCAATGTGACTAAACATGGATTGGAGTGAATGGGCATGCAATATAACAAATGAATCATAATCTAAACACATCGAAACGATCAAGAAGCTCTAATAGATAGCTAAATGTCATCAACCTAAGTTTTAGACATATGTGAGAATTAATATATTAAGCTTAATGAACTAAACAAATAACATGCACAGAAATACGGAATTTTGATGATTCTACAAACAATTGTGTCATGACACGATTTTTCAATATTACGATTCGTGGTTCAACCAGTTGTATTTTTCCATCCAAACGCCCTCATATATTCATATTTCTTTTTTTTTCTCTTGAGGATTTTATTTTCTCACCTGAGAGAAATCCTATTGACCCCTTTTTGGCATATGTTTCTTTTTATTGCCTTCATTTTTTCTCGCTCTCTTTTAAACGGTGGCTTTCATGACGAGTTTATTATACTCTCTCTGCCCTTTCCCATGCACACTCATTAGTTTTTCAATTAAAGAATATCTATACTGAAGGGAAACAGTTCTTACATGCTCACTTCCTCCTATGTCTAATTACGCATAGATGACAAAACTGAGAGGAAAATGTCTCATTAAACTCAAATATGCATGAGAAGTCAAACATCCATGTAAGCTCATGCATGTGTGTGCGATGGCATATATACAAAGTCGAATCCAAATGCAAATCAACTTTGAAACAACCCCATTATGGATACTGAAATAATGGGGGTCCAAGCGCACCAATATGTCGCATCAATCATGTAAACTCACAACACAAAAATAAATTGGAAATATTTTTGTGTTTTTCAAAAAATATTTTTGACTCAAAAGAAAAAATATTTTTCTATTTTTTAAAAATAAATGAAACCAAAAATATTTTTTGTATTTTTAAAAATTTTAACAAAATAAAATCTTTTTGTATTTTTCCAAATAAGACTCAAATGGAAAAAATGTAATACAAAGAGATACACATGTCATATCACTAGCAATATATATTTCATGAAGCAAAGACTAGCGTATAAAAAACATGGCTAACACAATCATCTGTAAGAAATATCATGTGAAGTATCACGTGAAAGCAAACGAGAGTCACGAAGTTTAATTCCTAAAGCCTCTAAGTCCGATTTCCTAACCCAAGTAGGTGTGTAGTGACGCATGGGGGTTTTGGAAACTGAAAGAACTTTATTCTTAAACTTCCTAGGAGCATTTTTAAGGTCATAACAATAACACCTAAGGTGACACTTCCTATCGCAATTAGTGCAAGTGTAAACATGGCGAGGAATGTTACCTAAATGTGGACATCTCCTAACGTTCCAAGTTGGCTCTCTCACACGATTGGTATTGTCTTTGGTAATGGGAGCAATACGTTCATCGAAGCCTATACCGCACCTATCATCCTTGATTTGGACGGTGCCTAAAATCATATTCAACTTTTCCGACCTAGCCTCCAAATCAAACTTCACCTTACTCGAGTCTCTCAATCTCTCCTCAAGCTCACTAATCATAGACTCAAGAAAATGTCTAGACTCCTCAAACTATAGAATCTCTTTCTTCAAAGCCTCCCCCAAACCACAAAGACTATCTCTCTCACACTTAACGTATTCTTGTTTCTCGCAAAGAGTCTTCTCCTGTGCCCTAATATCCTGAATCAATGCATCGTTATTTTCTATGGCACCCTCTTTCAACCTAGTTTACAACTTTAAGTTTGACTGACTTTCACCATTTTCTCATACAAATCTTTGAGGGCAACTTGCAACTCGCTCACATCTATCTCATCCTCCTCACTAGCTTTACCCTCACTCACTTGGGATTCACCCGAAATGGCCTCAAAAGTGTCATTCACATGATTATCTTCATTAGAAGACTTATCATCGTCGCTCACATGACAATCCATGAATGCGACAAAGTTGCGCTCAATGGGGGAATCTCATCCCTCTTCCGATTCACTATCACTTAAGGTGGTATTATACGCAATCGATTTCTTGCTCTCCTTCTTAACTCTAGTGGTTCATTCCTCTACCTTATGGCCATAACCCTCACAATCAAAACACCTATCTGAATCATCCCTCTTATCATTCTCACTTTGATTCTTAGGGACTTGACCGGCTTTGTTGTTCTTAAATTTCTCAAGTCTTTTGGAATTTTTTTATTGCTTTTGTAACTTAAGAAACTTTTTGAACTTATTTTCTAACATAGTTACATCTTCAAAATCGGTGTCGGATTCCTCATGCAAAACTTTTAATTCCTCCTTCCGGGATTTCAAAGCAATTCTCTTTTCTTTTTTTGGCACTTTCTTGGAGGTAAACATGTCAAGCTCATAGGTTTGTAAGTCACCTATAATTTATTTTAGTTTCATTGATTCAAGCATACCCAAAGAGTTTTAAATGGTCTCTTTTTTATCAAATCTACTAGGCAACGTCCTTAAGGTTTTCTTTATGACTCGGTTGTCGAGTATTTTCCCTCCCAAGTTAAACGACGAGCTGAAAATGGGGAAATCTAGTGTAAAACTCATCAAACGTCTCACTCTCTAAGGGAAAAAACCTCACACGGCTCAAGCCACACAATCACTATGATAGGGTTTTACAAAGTAAAGACAGTAGACTTACTCAACAACTCGATCACTCATAAGTCTTGACGCTCTTCTATTCTTTAACTGCTCCTCCACAGTGCAACGTAGGAGTCTACTTATGAGAGGTCCACAACACACGAGTCCAATACAACTATGAAAACAACCTACGATTCAGAACACGGAGTCCACCGCTTCTTCACCGCAAAACTCGACAAAACAATTTGTGTTCAATATGTATGAACAAACTCCAGATGGTGCAAATACAATTATTATGAAGGCTCGAATCATGTAAACACAAAGGATGGTTTTAACTTTGGAAACCTTTGAAAACAAGTGCAGAAAAAAGAAAGAGTTATGTTTTGTAATTTTAGTTCTGCACACCATGAAATTTTGAGCAAAAAATGCCTCAAATAAAAAAACATTAAGTCAGTTGTTAGAACAATATCACCATGTCGTTAGACCGACTTGAAAATATCGTTAGAATGAGATAAGCATGTCGCTAGAACGATAGTGCGATGTCGTTTGATCCTCCAAAACTAAAGGGGAAGAACCATACGACTCTAAAAGGATTTATCTTAATATAAACGAATTAAAAAAAATTTAAAATCATTTTTGAGTAAAACAACATCCTTAAAACATATTAACCGAGTTTTATAAACATTATGCATTCATATCTGAGAGTATCTCGGAATGTGATATGATATGAAGACGTGAAACATGCACCAATAAACACAGTATGATCTATCTTTGAAGCATGGCCGCTACGTATTTAAAACAACATCATAGACTTAAGTGGGAATCATGGCAAGTAAAAATCTTTCTATGACTCAAATTAGTTTTTGTCCAGAACAATGCCAATACATACAAATTGATACTATTTGGAAATTTGTCCTTACAATGTCCAATTATGAGAGTTGAGGTCAATTCCGAGGACCTATAGAGTGTATTCGACCGATTCGAGAGGTCACAGATGATTCTAAGGGTCGAGGTCAATTTTGAGGATCTAAAGAATGTATGTGACCTATTTTGGGGATCACAGATGTTCTAAGGGCCAAGGTCAATTTTTTAACCTAAAAAATGTATGTGACTAATTCAAGGGTTCGTGAAGGTGTCCTTATTGAAGGAAATCCTACAATATAGGGTGATTGATGTGACGAATGGCTAGTGGCTGCACTTTGGTGATGATATCCACCTTTGGGGTGCACTTTGGTGGCAAAGGGTGGTGATGATATCCACCTTTGGTTCTGTCCCTATCTTCGGGATAGCTTGCGGATCGGTAGCTATGATTGGGGAAGTTTACCATTTGCCTCTCTGTATGCCTCCCTGGATGCTTTCAGATGATGTTGTCGTCCGACCTTTATGGGAGACACGTATCTCTTGGAGGCATTCATTATTTTTAATGCTTTTGATTTTTTTTCTTTTTGTCAATATATATATATATACACACTGAAATTTGTTAATTTTTTTATTTATTGCTTTTTCAATCTAATTTTATGAGGTGATTGGGCATAACACCCCATTTATGCCGTTGATGGCAGAAGAGGCTAATGCGTGGTCCAGGATGAAGATATGATGGAAGGGGAATATGTCCTCAAATGAGCTTCCGACCCGTAGCGACATGAGAGTTTTTTTGAACTCTCTAACGAGTGTCCACGTTAGCCTTTATTTTTGCTATTTTTTGAATTTTTTTTGCCTTTTCTGATTCTTTTTTTTATTTTATGTTAACGACTGGATTTATATGAAGAAGTGTCATTTTGTCCTCGAAGTCGGTCCTTAAAGGAGGTGGAGGTCACTGCCTTCCATGCCCAGGCATAACGATTTTTGTCACATGAGTGAGGCTTCCACCTCTCATCATCGCGAGAAATGCCCCCACCATGGTCACTGAGGTTGTTGGTATTAACAGGCTAGGTTTTAGATAGCCCAAGCTACACCTCGATAATTTTTCTTATTTTTTTTCTATTTTATGGATATACATAAAGCATATATATATATATATATATATATATGGGGGGACCCATTCCATATGGCTCAGAAGAGTAGCCGATCAGCCTAGATTACCCAAAGCGCCGCCCGGCCCAAATCAGAATTTAATTTACTCATGCGTATTTGAAACACACCGGAACACTCACTGATATATTCGAAGTGGTTACCAATAATCTTGGATGAGATATTCAGGTACACCATGAATTATCCACGTGTTAATTGAGTTCCTTGCACAACTCAATCTCTTACTTTTATGTACCTATAAATTGTAAACCCTGACCCGGGGAAAATGAATGTAATCTTGAGCATTGAGAGACACTATAATAAAATAGTAAACTCTACATGGACGTAGGCAAATTTTTGAACCACCTACATCGTTGTTGTGTGTGATTTTTACTTTCTATTCTTTGTGATTGTGTCGTGGTTTTCTATTGTGATAATTCTTATACTCACAATTGGCACCGTTTGTGGGAAGTGACTTCTATTCCTATAAAAACCTTCACAAACAGAAAGCTCATGATGTCTCACCATAGCGGCAACATTCCTCAGGTTGATAATATGTAAGAAGATCCATTTCCACCCAGGGTTAGGACAGAGATTCACCAGCATATAGACCCCAGGTTTTGCCAAGAACAGAAACCTTCCAAAAATAGCTAGGGACCACCCAGATCTATGCATATCTTCAGGTTGGTTGATGCTTACGAAGCCAGACTTCGAGAATAAGAGGAGGCTATGTGCCTCTCGGTGGAAGAGAATGCTCGCCTCTAGTCCTCAGGTGAGTAATACTCGTAGTCAAGGGAGGAGTTCCAAGCTCAATTAGGATAGAATTGAACATGGCAAATGAGAGCATAGTTAATCAGAGCGTGGCCATTCATAGAGATGCCACGGGAGCAACGATCGACAAAATGAGGACATTAAGATTCTGGTTCATAGAGATATGGACCAACATCCAGACCATCATGGATCCAGGTCCACCAGAGAGCTAGCTAGGAGAGATCTCAATACCTAAATGAAATCCCCTCTCACAAGGGTGATCAAAGAGGAGGAGCCCCCAAAGAAGTTTGTGGTTCCCAGTTTCAAGACTTATGACGTAGAGACATATCCCATGGACCACATTCGGTAATACAGACAAGAGATGACCTTATGGAGCCATAACGATGCACTGATTTGCTGGATTTTCCCTTCTAGCCTATATGATGTAGCACAAAAATGGTTTGAGAAGCTGCGTCACAGGTCGATTAGAAACTTCAAGGCTCTAGTAGAGGCATTTACTGCCCACTTCATAACTAACAGATCCCACCCTAAGTAGATGGATGCACTGCTCATGATGAAGAAAAAGTTGCAAGAGAGCCTTCGTGATTATGCCAAAAGGCACACGGAAGTCTTCAACGAGGTAGGGGATTGCTCGGATTAGGTTTTCATTGTATCCTTCAAAATTGTTGTGCCGATTACCTCTTTGCTATACCAGTCCCTAACTCAGAAAGAAACCAGAACTATTGATGACCTCATTGCTCGTATTGAAAAATACGCAAAGGTGGAAGATATGGTTTATTCTAATATAAGGGACAATAGTCGAGCAAAGGAAACCAAAGGAGCAGAAAAGAGTGATACTCGAAAGAAGGGGAACAAGAACGGAGGCAAGAATGGCTCCAAGAATGGGAACAAGGTTGATCCCTCCAAGGCATTCTATGTTGTTAACACAGTCTTCAAGGAACCTATTTACAAGATATTGATCCAAATCAAAGACCAAGCGTTTATTAAATGGCCCAAAAAGATAGGTGATGACCCAATAAAAGAAATAATGCTCTAAAATGAGCATTCCATAAGGAGGGCAACCACGGGACTAAAAATTGCAAGGCTCTAAAGTCACACTTGGAGGAGATGGTCCAAGATGGGCACCTCAATGAGTACACAGAGAAGAAAGAAGATAAGGTCATATCCAATGGCGACAAATTTTGGTAACATATATCCTCCGAGATTGTTGGTAACAAATTTTGAGTATATTCGTAAGTATTTGAGTGTATGTGAAATACACAAGTCTTTAATGGATCGTGGATTTGGGTCGAGCAGTTCCTTTTGCAGGCTGGGCTGGTCCGCTACTTTCTTGGGCCAAGATAAATGGGTCCCCACAATTGCCCCTAAAAAATTTGGGCTAAATATTTAGGACAATAAACTTTAACTTAATTGAAGTCTCATAACTTGAAACTTTATTTTTAAGACCGGAGTGTCATTTTTGCAATTCTGGCAAACTCAAAAGGGTACACTCGTCCTGAGCCAAACACCATGGAAAACTTGTAGTTTTGTTGAAGAAGTGAGGATACACTCGTCCAGATCGTTAAATGGAGCACAAAAATCCTCTTTAGATGTCATGTTTCATGATTAGCTCGAACTTCAAATTGTATATACATCTCCTTCATCAGCTACTTTTCAATCTTTCGTTCATCTACTAAGAGTCCATTTCTTTCATCTTCAGAGCTTCCATCAATTCTTGTCATTTATGCTCATCTTCTCTTGGTTTTTTGCTTCTACGATTGTTCTTAGATTGTAGTTTGGGTTTTTTCTCTATTATATCATTTATGGCGTCATTAGATAACAAGTCGATAGCAAAGTTTAGGAAAACCTATAATATTCTGGACTGGGTTGAAATTGACTGTGCCCCTCTCCCTAGAATTGTTTGATATACCAAGTTATAGCCTCGTCCCTAGACTGGCCCCCCTCAGCCAAGGATGACCAGTGCCAGATCGCCAATTAGGGAAATTTATGGCTTAGCCAGGGGCCCTACATAAAAGGTCTCGTCATCGGCTATAAACTCATCACAAGAGGTCTCGTTCTCGTCTCAGAACACAGTCAACAATATCAATATCAATGGTCTTGTGACTCAAGTCCCATCGGCCTCGTCCATTACCTAGAGGATGGGGGATGAATGACAATTCATCTTAGCATGAAAATTACCATACCATCAGAAGCATTGAACTTGATTACTCGACCCTAGCTTGGCCCGGATGGCCGACAGTTGATATCTGGAAAAGCGTGTGGATTGGGACACGCATGTAAGAGAGCACGTGGGTTGCAGATTCCATGTGCACAAAAACTCTATAACCAAATCTTCCTCACACGTGAGGGAATATTTCATTATCATGATCTACATGTGCTAGTGACAGGTGGTTGATCTATATTGGCAAGAACATTGTACGTGTGCTTATTTTATGCTTGAGGGTTACATTACACACCAGGCACTATATATACTTATCATTTTCATCAATGTAACGGATCAAAATATTAAAACCCTAGCCTAAACGTCGTTGCTATCATAGTAGAGAGAGAAAGTAGTGTAAATTGTATCATTAAGTCCATTAGATCCCATTGTATAGTGAAGCACATACTCACCTGCATAATGGAGTATGCCAGATGGTTGAACCACTTATATTTTAGTATTTCTCATCTTTGCCTCATCTCCCTATTTACTTATAATCATGTTTAAACACTATTATTGCACTTGCAAAGCTATTCTTGATTGAGCTCATATAAATTCACTTGTTGGTACTATATCTGGTATAATCTGTTGGAACCATTTATGGGAACGAAGGTTATTCTTCTTCCTCTCTCTTTTTGCTTGTTCCTCATTAGATTCTCTGGTGGTGATCTAACTCCACATTTGGCTGGACTTGAATCACCATTGAAAGAGTTCTAGGTGAGTTATCCAATATTTTCTTTTTCTTACAAAGCTCTTTCAGTTCATCCCTTAGTTCCGTTCATTCGCCGAAACAGATGGCTTCAAATATGCCTCAAGGCGTTGGCCTGAACTTCAGTCAGGTTCCACTTCAATCAAGAATGGTTGATCTCAGGGTAGCGCTGCACTCGCTGATGGCCAGCCAACAGAAGATGTAGGAGAAACTTGCTGCTTTTAGCCAAAACATATTGAATAGATCCATCGGGGCGGTAGGAGAGATGATAACCTCGATTGCTAGGGAGGGTGGTAATCAGGCGATAAGGGGACCGCCCCCACTCCCACACAAAGACCTATAGATGAAGAGATTACTATCACAAGAATCATAGTGAGCTTGGACACTCTGTCATTCTTGGGTGGTTAGATGGCCCTTATCTCCTTAATCTAATAGAGACTTGCTTTTATTCCCATATAGATGGACAAATAACCTAAGAAATTATAGGATTTAGGCCCCAAAAGAGAATTTAGTTGCCTTGAGGTTTATTTTATAGTACCAAACCTCAAACATCTTCACTAAATCCAAAAGGTGATTGCCAATTTATTTTGTCATGAGCACGTTTTTATTTATACCTCTATGGTATCACCTAACTAATGTTTAAACATATTGGTTACTATGAATTTGCAGGTCAACCCTACATTATTAGGTCCGAACAATATGATTGTGTCATAGTAAAGGCCATGTGTAGTGATGAAAGATGTTTTCTCTTGGTCAGGCCCAAATAGAGGTATTTCACGATAGCCGGAATAATCTTTCAAACATCTCATCCGCTCTTAGCTAGCTGTGGCATAGACCAACTACTCAATTTTTTTAGGCGAAAGTTATTTTTGGGCATCCAATATTCAGGTTGGTGAAGTCTACGCAGACTCTCTACTTCCCATTAGTCTTCCTGACTACGATCGGGTTTGAGAGACACTTAGGAAGTTAAAGTTACTTAATGGACCTTCCGTCTATAATTTTACCAAATTCTTCTTTCATTACCTTTGTCTTTCTGGGTTGTCTGTCTTTCTTTATGTGGGATTAGCGGTAATATCGGATCCACAAGAAGCTTGCGGAATATTACTTCGGGATTGATGATAAGCAAACACATATTAATTATTCTTAAGGAAACACATATTAATTATTCTTAAGGAAAGGCACTAGTTCTTATTTTTTATTGTCAGCAAGCGAGTTATCAATTATAAATTTCTTATCTAGGTGAGAGTCATCAAACATAACTTCTTCAATGGTTCCATTACTCTATCGGTTGGGGCCACCTTTTGTCTTTTACCCCTGATCTCCCACACTTTAGTGTTTGTTTGGAGAGCGTAGTCCCCGCTGTGTTTTCCACCTTCTATTTTTTATTCTCATACGTAGATCTGAAGGCCATAATAAAGCATTATCGAGCAAAAGATTGATTCCCATGTATCCCCATTACCCCAAATTGGTAATGCATTTGAGATTCTGAGGATATGTAGATGGAAATTCCCGCTTTGCATGGATCCATCCTCATCCAATAATATGGTGGTTTATGATGATTCAATATACACAATTAGGAATTCAAAAATTTTTGATATGCTCCCAGTTCGAATCGAGAGAATTACTTTTCATAGTGGTGTCGTCATTGTTCCTACAAAGACAACCAAAGGGAATATCGGTTCTTTTAAAACCATTCTTAAGTTAAGAAGGTTGAACAATTTGAGATATATTACTTTTGAAAAACTTCTCTAGTCCACTGGTAGATTATCCACATCCTAATTGGCAATCTGAAGTGTGATTACTAGTGCTTTGTGACGTTGGGTTATGATTCTAACTAGGTCTTCTTCGATTAAAATAATATGCTTCGCATAGTGATTCTCTTGGGGTTGACAAAGTTTGTCGACATTGGGCTTGGTTGGGTCAATCTGGAAAGCTTCCACCATCGTAATGATTTTTTTCAACTCCATTCTAACAGTGGTCCCTTGCATTTAGTTAGGTCTTGAGTCCCCATGAATGATTATGAACTTATGCCCTATTTCATCACCTTCTAAGATGTTATCTAGCTTTTTATCGCGCTCAACAGTATCTTTATTTCTCTTCATCTACACATAGTCATCCAGATGGGGGCTTGTTGGGTTCAAGTGTGACTTGAGCACTTTGAAATTATCTATCTTTTTCCCGTACTCCTCGTGATAGGAGAATCTTAGGGTTATGTTTATCTTTGATAGGTCTTTCATCATATTTCTCGGCCACTTGATTTTTTTTTTATCCTTGATCATATTAAGGATCTTATAGTATGGGTTTATGAAAACACTATTGATGGCGAGATGAGCCTTCCTAGGGTCTAACTTCACCTCACCCTTTGATCCATCATTATACATTTTTCTCCCCTTCTTGGGAACGGTCTCTTTATCTTCATTTTTTTTCTCTTGGGCCTTCTTATTTAGTATGATAAATGAATCCATCCTCTTGGGGTAGGTGATACTCTTGATGAACCTCATGGTGAAGGCCTCTGCGATTTTGTTTAAAGTTTTATATGGACCTATGTGGTAGCTTTTCAAACCATTTTCCCTAAACTGGAAGGGAAAATCAGGCACATAAGGGCTTCTTTGTTGTTCCACAATTTCATGACTTGGTCGTATTGACGGACGTGATTGGTGGGTTATGTATAGACAACATATATCTTGAATCTGGGGTCAGTGAAATTTATGGGAGGTTTGAAGTCCTCGATTGATCGATTAAAAAGGGATTTCATCTGGAAGATGAGAGCCCTCCTAGCTATCATTGGTGGCTTTGGCCCCTCGATGAGCAAGATAATCGTTTATCTCCCTCCATATGAAATTCTAGAGGTTTTCTTTGCCATGAAGATGGTTGTGGTGATCCCTTATGTTTAGTGATCTCCTCTGGTAAGAATGATCTTTATTGCCCCGTGAATGCCTTCCTCAGCTGCGAGTTTTTCTCACTTAAGGGATTAGGATACAACGATTTCTTGGCTCTTTCTTTTGTCCTTATGAATTTCTTATTCCATTTTTTCCAGCCGATGTTGGAGGCGAGTGTTCTCTTGTTACTACTGAAGGAATGTCATTCATAAGCATAATGAGCCATGACATTTGGGTTTATCTTATTTGCTTATTGCTTTCCACTGTCTTCTCTTTACGTGGATTATAATGATAACTGAGAGTATTACGGCTCCTTTTATCTTGGATTACTAAACTAATGCTAGGAAAAGCATGTCTATTATGGTTGTTTTGGTGATCATTGTGAGGAGATGAGTGCTCATTGTGATAATAAGACATGATTGTTCTTTGCCGATAAGTTTGAAAGATGAAACTCGTTTTCCATAAACGATGCCTATTATAAGTGGTAAAATCATACTAGTTACGGTTCAATACAATATTAGTCGAATAGATAATAAATCGTGCACAGTTACACACAAAAAAAATTTACGTAGTTCGACAATGTGCAGACTTCTACGAGAGATTTTCTATTTTCTAATTAGTCTGACTTAAATGCTTATGATTACATCCCCTTTCTTATTAGGGTTAGGGTTACATTTATTGGAAAATAGAGATAACTGGTCCATGTAAGGTGTAACACCCCGCCTAATTAAATACTGGGTGATCAGTCCTTTATTAAATGAAATTCAAGGTGAACGGTGTGGTTCATTCTTAGTATCACTGTCGACAATAATTTTTCATTTTAATCACCCTATAAATAATTAAGCTAAGTGTCAAAACATTTTAAAATAATATTTTATTTATTAGATTCTGTAATGAAAACCTTTTAAATCATAACAATTTATGACTAACATGAGAGATAAATCAAACAATCCATTTAAATGAAATGCCAATTAGAAATCTCAACCCTCTACAAATTTAATCCACGTGACAGAAGAATAAATCCCAAATGAGCACTGATTACTGGGAATGTAAATAAATACAAAATCTCTAATAGGTCTAAATTGAAACAGGAAATGGGTGACACATGCCCTATCTAAGAAGAGACTAGATCAGTAGTTGAATCAAGGAAGAAATCGTCTACTGCAAAGACCAGCATCTCCCACATAAGCTGCAACACGTCCAATCCAAAGAGTCTATGCCTGTATACACACACACAAGAGAAGAAAGAAAAATACAGGAAACGGGTCCGAGTACAAGTGTAAAAATAGCTTTTAGAAATAGTTTAGCAAAGTATTTAAAATGCTTACCGGCGAATATAACAACCATGTTAGTACGCGACACTATCTTGAGAATTCTCACATCTCATCTAGTGTGCACGCCTACCGTACTTCTAAATGCCTCATAAGTCTATCTAGCTTATCTCCCATAAATTTTATTTCGAGAAGTCATAAGACTATGATTTTAGTTTATATATTAATCTCTTAATGATTTCTTACATTACTTATGTATTTCTCAATACTGTTATAAAGTTCCAGAACACTTACTATAATTTTGGAGCATTTATTTAATATTTATCTACTTATGCATAGTAGAAGAATTCCATATATACGTATATATATTACTCACTCATATAATATATATACTATCGGCACCCCATATAAAATCTATGGTGCTGGCATACTCTGCTATCAAGTCCCCGTATCTCTCATACTAAGGGAAATACTAGTTCGGAATCACTCTCGAACTGAATTAACACAATACACACAAAATGGAGGCGAAGCATAGTTCCAAGTCGCTAAGAGGTCAGCACATACCCCTCATGTCTTTTAGGACCGTCTAACTATCATTCTTAGATAGCCTGTACCAAGGAATACTATGTTCTAGGGTACAAGTCAATATCCCCCAAAAAGGTCCCATAGAGATAAGACTGTCCCGGCGCGGTAACCTCCGTGATCACAAGTAGTGTGGGTATGATTATAAAAACATATATAATATATATACAAACATGCAATCGGTCATATATATCAATATTCATATTTTTCAATTAGGTTCACCCACGACCCATAATAATATTTGTAACCGTACGTAGTACAATTTTACCCAATTTATACGCATAACGAACTCATCTCTTTTTATTCTCTATTATAATAATGCCATAATTACTTCTTGTCCCTCCAAGTATTCTCTCCTCCTAAAGGTAAATTCAGTAGGTACACCCTCACTAACATACTAGTCTAAGTCCTTCATGAATCTCTCAATTCCTTAGTTAACGTACGCACGATTTCTAATATGTGACATATCCCCATTATCCCACGATTTCATCTCATATGAAATTATATTCAACGGAATCTACTTAGACCCTACTGGTTATTTTCATTACCCATTATGCTCTTTAAATGATATTCAAGGGTTCCTACGGATTTTATCTGAATTAAACAAAAAGATAAAAAAACATTCAGTTTCTAGGAGGGGTCGATCGATCGAAATTCTTGAGTCGATCGAGAAGTTCTTACCCAGAATCTACTGATACAACCTACGGGTTTCATCCATAAAATTTCTCCAAAACGCCATTAACAAATCCAAAACTCCTAAACAATTAAACCACTGATTATATACACCTATTCACATGATTCCCTACGTAAAGCATGTATAAAATCATCATAGGCATCGAATTAAAGGGCCAAATTCAGCAGAATTATCAAGAACCCTAGTTTTGTATAGATTTCCAAAATTCTCATTCTTTTTCTAGATTTCTTTCTATTAAACCATTACAATTTCGTGGGTAATCCTCTACATATGACAAGGTTTCCAGATTTCATGAATTTCTCCCAAAACATGTAATTTAAATCTTCTAAATCATATAATAATTCAATAAGATCATATATCCTTAATCCTATTCTAACATGGGTGAAATATCAACTAGAAAATAACGAGATATATACTTGTCTGGGAATCGACGGTCTGATTTGTTGGTGATGAAGGTACGGTTGCATTCCTCGTCTTGCGATCTATGCCCCGGTGGTGTTATTCTTGAAAAAGGTGTTACGGTTTGTGATCTAGTCTTGAAGAGCTCTCTTCCTTTCTTATCTAATGGTCGTTCTATATTTTTGTGATTAATAACCCTAAAATCTTAACTCTAATAGTTGATATAACTTAGGGAAATTCGTAGGATTAATTACTCAAAAATACAGAATGACCACAATACCCTCTGGGATGCCACTTAGGCCTAAAAATGCCCCGGAACCCAAACTAAACCCCCGGGTACACTTTTCTGACTATATCGACCCTTCCGGACATGTTGACTCACTTGAAATGACCATACGGACAACTTATAGTTTATTCACTTTTTATAATAATAATATAGTCCCGACACGACACAGGCGCATCCTGACTTAATTTCCATAATTGTCATATTATTCACTCGTGAAAATTTTAATAAATTCAATTCTATATATTACCTTACTCATTAAGTAATATTCAACAAATTCTCAATAATTACTAACTCTCGTCACGCTAGTAAATATTTAAAATAAAATTCCGGATTAGTATTAAATTAATATCTCAATTAAATTTAATAAATCTCCAATTTAAAAGCCATAAAAATACGGGGTATTACATACTTCCCCCCTAATAACGGAATTTCATCCCGAAATTCGAAAAATAAGGCATACATGGTAAAACACTTATGGATACTTTATCAATACACAAAACTAACTTTCGAGTAAGGTGCTTAATCACTATAGCACGACAAAGCTAGTTTAACTTTCTCAACCCTTTATCAGTTATAGGGTCACATCTCAATAACGGCACTTCACATTGTGCTTCTAACCGACGACATTCGAATGAGTCGATCCCATACATTATTGGGCCCTATTATCTCAATATTATTGGGAGGTCGTACCTCACTACGTGTCAACTCCCGTGTTTATCTAAACACAAAACTCCCATCTTGGGAGAAACCATATGGACACCTGGCTACTCTTGTCCATTCTTCAAATCTCGGTTCTTAGCGACGTGACTCCTACGACACTCAAAAGTCACTCAAAACCGTTTGTGGTTATTCCACTATAGTCATCGGATTCTAACTCGACCAATCCAAAATTATGATTATTCGCGCGCCTCTAAACAACTCGAGGGAGAATAGTTAACAATAACCAGGTATGAGTGTACGAGTGTTTGTCCATAATAAAGAGTTTCAATTACGATTACAATTTTTTTCCACACCAAGCTTCAATAAGAAGTTTGTCCACAATAACCAGGTACGAGTCTTTACACACTACTCTACCATTAGGTAATAACTTCTCCCAACTATCGTAATATACTTTACTAACTAGATATAATTGCTACGGACATGAAAGGACCACAATGAGTCTGAAATTACTTTCATAAAGCTCCACTAATCGTTAATCACCTTTCGCTTACTCCCCGCCTATAGGTGATACAACCTTCTCCCAAACGAAACGTTATCCCCACTGCTTCCTGAAATCCCATATTGAAGGTGGGGTTCAAAAATCTCATCCTAGTTCAGAACAACGTCGGGCAGGACCAGGTACCGGCACGATCCTTCTTTTCAAAGGTAGACTGGGCCACACTATCTAATATTGTAAATCACCCCAAAGGAATATCAATCGATTTCTTCTTGGTCAACTTGTTCCACACATTCGAAGGATCTCTTGACCTTTCCTTAAGTTTGGCATCCCATCAAAGAATTTTTTTTTACCGACTTGATTGCCCTCTTCCATCACCGAAATCGTCAGCTTGATACAGAATTTTCTGGCTGAACCTCTTGCTCCAATCGAACTTTTCTCCACAATGTGCACTTCTGGACTTTTTATACCTTACTAACATCATCATTCTACCAACGTGCAAGTCCCTCTCAATATTCGACTAGGTAAAACTCTGCTCCGAATGTTTTCCATAATAGTTAAATTTTGCCCTTCTCAAGTAATACCCCTTTTTAAATGGCTTCCAAAGCCTTTCAACCAATTTTGGGTGTGTTATTCTGATTGTACACGTAATTATGGGTTATCGTCCTTCTCACATGATGCTTAATCAACTTTACTATTTTTACTTCATTATAATAGTCATTCAGGCATATATTTCACACATTTATTCCCACATTCCTTTAACCCAGACGATTCTGACCTCAGCTAACCAGGATGCCCACACAGCCTATAAACCGTGCATACTAGCATAAACATCATATACGCTTCACACATAACACTCAATTCTTTATTGCCCCTATATTAACAACGTGGTTACAACACTTGGGGTACTCTCAATCACCCTAGAAATTGAATTTCTAAATCCTCATTAACATCGTTCCACCCCTCAACTCGTGGTGATAAGACAATCTTCAATGCCTCCTCACCTCACAATCGTCTCCACTGGCCTTATATCGTAATTAAACTACTTACAATTATATCTACATACTTATATGATGACCGAGGTACCGGCTCATGGACTAATGAAATAACATCTCCCTACTTCCAACCTTACGCTAAGTTTCATGCATGGGATGTCTGGCAAAGCGAAATCCAAACAAGGAACCCCTAATACCTACAAGTTAACGACGTTATCCAATACGGGACCAATTCAAACTTTTACTTGAATTGTAAACTTAGCTTAAAGAGGGTTTAGTTTTCCAAGTTAATTAAGTCCTATTTATTAACTTGAATTAACTAGGTGTCAAAATAAGAAACTATAAGATTCAACTATTTACGTGTGTTTCTAGTAATTACCCTACCTGTTCGTATGAGGTGAGATATTAAAAGATAGTTAAGTAAAGCACGAGGTAATTATTTTACGTCGCAAAAACCCTTTCCTGGGAAAAACGACGGACCCCTCTAGGAGTCACCTAATCTAATAAGTCCACTAAAATCAAACCAATACGGAACGAGTTACAATCACACAACTTGCACTAGACAGAAAACAGTTATTACCTTACCAAGACTCCGCAGTGGCTGCCTTTTCTAAATCTCAGCTTCAATTTGTCTTTCATGTATTACATTCTTCACTTCTTCGCTTTCTCTTTAACCTTCTTGGCGCAAGTCAGCTCAGTGCCTATTGATTTTTATAGTGACGTGTAGATGTGCAGTGCTTAATGATGCTGTATGATACCCTCACCCTTAGTTACAAGGGAATGATGATGCAATAAGTTATTTCCTAAATATCAGTCTCAACTTTTCAGTTCTTTCTTTCTGTTTAATTCAAGTTGTCTTGAATTAATTTAGTTTCAACAAAACTTCTTAATTTTCTCAAGAACTAAAGGTGATCTAATATATATACAAAAATATATGCCTATGTGGAACAGTGTATATATTGAGTGATTTTAATGTGATATGAAAAATGAATGTCCTGAAATCACATAAACAATCAAAGATCATATACAAACAAAAATCAAGACTGAAAATTTATATAATCAATTTTATGTCTAGTTTCAGTCCAAAACAAATTATAAGGATTATCAAAATATTTTTCAACTAAATTCAATCCTTATAAAAGTTAGGTTCAGATTTCAAAACCTCTTGAAAATTCAGCAAAATAAAAAATTCTTGAAATATTTTAAAACAAAATGTTTTAAAATAAGGATGGAACTAGAACAAGAAATTAATCATTAAATTCAGCAATAATACAACACAAATTAGATCTACAAGAAAGCAGATCTAAAAAGAACACATACTAAGCATAGCATGAACAAAAATACTTACAACCAGTTTTTTAGAATAGAAAACACCAAAAATTTAGGTAGAGATGAGATTCTAATTTTTACACAGCCATGAACTTGAACCTCTAGTGTCTTGAAAGTTTATTGAAATGAATCAATAATATTTTTCCACGAAATACACTCTTGAAATATATCTTGAAAACACAAAGTGTATAGACTCTCTCTCTAAAAATTTCTGCATAGTTTTGCCATAAAAATAATTTCTCAGCTCTGCAAAAATGAATACCCAAAGGAGTTTATTTATAGAGTGCACAAGTGTGTGCATATTGGTGTAAAATAGGATCACCGAAGAAATACACACAAGCATTGATCAAAATAGATATGAGGGTTCACAAAGAAACACAAAATTTAATGTTAAAAATGTGACACATGTAGTGCAAGTTGTTACACACAAACAAAATAATAAACAAAATGCTTATTGAAGCACAGTCGTTTTAAAAATATGAACGCCAGTTGTGACGCACCAAAAGAATTACCGTTCGACACGGTGTCATTTAGAAAATACCAGATCTTGATTTAAATGAAAACTGTGGGCAGATTTAAAGTTGGGATCCAGCTGTACTGCACTCAGCAAATTGTTACCGTTGAGAACAAAAGCCTACGGCGTCGTTTTGAAAAAGAAAACCAGATTTGGTTTTGATATAAAATTCGTGGGTTGAAATCTGTGGACTGAAGTGCCACGTCGGCAAAAGCAACAGGTGTCGTTTGAAAAATAAGGACACACGGTGTCGTATTTTTTTTAAAGGAAACCCAGTTTTGGTTTTTAAAATGTAAAACCGTGAGCAGTTTTTGAAATATCACGGGCGGTCAAATCAGTAAAAGCATGGGATCATGCCGACAGCAACATTTGAATTACACGCCAACTTTTAAACAACTAAGGCTATTTCTAAGGAAACGTCCAAGCAGCTAAGGCTAGACAAACTGAGGTCTTTAAGAGATTACACACCAACAGTTATAATGTATAGCTTAAGGCCTAGGCTATAAAAAGACATGGTCAAAATTCATAGCTAAAGTTACACATGTACACAGGTCGCATTCGGTCAAATCGACAACAGCTATGGGCAAGGGCGGAGCTAGGATTCCTCCAAGGGGTGGACTGAAATTAGTAACGGACCCAATAATTTTTGTCAATGGAGCGGAAGTCCCGACAAATGTTAGGTGTTCAGGGATATTTCTCAAGAGGAGAAATTTATTAAGTTTTTGAATCTATTTATCTATATTATTTTTTATTTACTAGAAATTTTAAACCCTTATAAATTTTGGAATTATTTTTCAACAACAGTTTAACTTTAAGTAGTAATTTTTAACCTCACAGATTTTTTCCCCCAATTTGAGAGGGGTGGGCTGCAGCCCTGGTGGGCCCACCCCTGGATCCGCCCTTGGCTATGGGACAAACAAAAAAAATGCTACGCATGCAATTATACAATATCACATATATTAAATCAATAGGCCATGCATGCATATATGAGTAGCATGGCACACTTCACTTATTTTTTTTGGCACACTTCACTTATTATCACTAGTTCACTTCACTAGCACTGCTAAAAGCCACGCATGAAAGACATACTATAACATATATAATATATAAACACCAACTGAAAATACCATCTGCACTAATGTGACGAACATGCATATATACAAACTAATCTAATATATATATATACGCCCGTGCCCGAGAGCACGGCGATAAATTTGCCCCCGTGATAAAACTCAGCCCATAATAACCTATATTTTTTAAACAAAAACACCTAAAAAAATTTAAAAATCTAAAAAAAATAAATTAAATATTTAAAAAAAAAATATATTTTTAATATTTATTTATTTTTTAATAAAAATAATAAAAAAATAATAATGTATGTATGCATGCATGCATGCAACACATAAGATGTCATGCATGACAAACTCCACTAAGGCACTATTCATAACACCATTGTCCCATATTATATATATATATATATATATATATATATATATATATATATATATATATATATATATATATATATAACATATGTGTGCATACATAAAAACATACATATAAAAACAGTATGACACGCATATGTATATTTTCATAATATAACAAAATTTAGTTTTAACATAAAAAAAATTATTCTGCAACTTTTATTAAAAAAAATATTTAGGGTCAACTTATTTTCCAAAAAAAATATTTTTCTTATAAAAATTTCAAAAAAAGTTTTGAACTAAAAAAAATTATTCTGACAAAATAAGTATTTATCATAAGATATGATAAATAACATGCACATGCAACGTAGTGTCGTGTCCTACTTGACAAAAATTCCTATGAGCCATAGAAAATACAAATTACCCTTTTTCTGAGAGGGAGGACTGAATCGAGTGCTCATTTGATGTAGATGACCAAGGAGAGCATGGTGTCGATATGGGGACATGCAATCCTAGATTACAAAAATATTTTGTCAAAATTCACGTCCAACTAGATGATGTCCTATATAGCTAAAGCACGAAAAGCAAACTTTAGGTGTGCTAACTCCCCCATTGGACTAATTTTGACAAAACCCTTGAGTACATCAAATGATATACTAAGGAAAAATAAATCCTAAAATGTCCTATACAAAAGAGTATATAACTACCCACCCATCCTAGAAAAGAAAAGACACAACACGGATGCGCAGTTGACGAAAACCTGCAAAACATAAATACACTTTCTGTCGAGAAATCAAGTTAGTAGAATTTGCTCTACCAAAATATTAATATGACAAAACTAAATGTGCAGGAAATTATAAGACAGGATATGTATGACGAATATCAACAACACAAGACTGGAATATGTACTCAACTCTCCCCCATTTTGGCTAAATTAGACAATGGTAAGAAGAAAGAAAAAGTAAGTGTTTATAATCTACAAAATAAGCGTCTCCTACGTCAAACATGGCTTTAAGAGATACCGATTATTAGTAGATATCTTTATCCTAAAACCTCGGAGATCTAGTAATCAAAGTGCAGAATAAACACAAGTAAAAATTCAAGTACAATCTCTCCAATCAAATGTTGAAGTTACTTCAAAACAAGAGTTATCTGAAGGTATAGAAACCATATCAACAAGATAAAAATCACAAGCAATAAAAGGAACAACCCTAATTGTTTAGGAGCTTTTGGAGCATTAAACAGGTACGAATAATCGTTAGCGTCACAATACTTGGTAACTCCATTTTGATTAAACTCACCTCCCCCATCATTGAACAAATCTAAGGGTTCGGTGGTGTTTAAGTCCTTAACCTTCTCGTGAGGACACTTAATGGTTTTCTCACTCTCGCAAGCATCACATACATTAGTTGGGAATTTGCTCGACTTTAAAAAATCCATTTGTGGTCTCAAGTCACAAGTCCTAATCCAAATAGGCAAAGTTTTCAAAGGTTTTTGTGCTTTTTGGAATTTAGGATAAAATTTATTTTTCGATAATGCATTCTTGTTAACATGAGGCCTAGACTTATTAAAGAAATGATACTAATTATTATTAGTGCGCTGCCTATGAAAATTTGTAAATCGCTTCACATTTTCGTCATGACTTTTAAAATGAGTACATTCCTTACGATTACCAAGGCATTCCCAGTTTTGGTGACCAGAAACATCACACCTAGGACGGAATTTACTAGAAGTATGTAGGTCTGATTGGTAATGTTTTTCCACTACATGCTTGACAGATTCATCGCGAATAAATGGTTTAGGATGTCTATAGAGTCTCTTGGCCGGAGGACAATATTTTGATGTAAATGGTTCTACAAAATTTTCAATGAAAGTATCAATGTCATTTTAAAACCACTTTCAATTAAGACTTGTTTACCTTTAGCCTTTTCATATTACTGGCTTTCTAACAGAAGAACCATTTCTTCTAAGGCTTTTACAAAGAGGACTGGTTTGGTAAAATCATCATTTTTTGCAATAGGACCATCATAACCAAACCCTCTAGTATCACCATGATAACGTTGGACAGCTATCAATTCCTCAAAGTCAAAGGGTTTTATATCACGACTACGACACATTTTGAAAGCAGTTTTACAAACTTGTTTGGATTTTTCAACTTGCAAAAGCGCTTCATTATATTTTTCTTCAAAAGAAAACAAATTTTCTTTTAAAGTTGTAATCTAAAATTTAAAATCAAGTGACTTTTTCTCAAAATCTGTTTTGACATTGTTTATTTCAATGGAATTTTGTTGAACAATCTTATATTGATTCTCTAAGGTCTCACTAAGTATTTTAACCAAATTCGATAATTCTTGTCCATTCTGCAAAGTCCTCACATACAATTTAACATAATCATCATAGGCAACAAAATTTTCGTTACTCTCTGTGTCGGTGTGTGAATTGTTGCAATCATCAGATTTGGATTCACACAAAAATGTACGTTTGGAATCAAATGGAGTAGGCCATTCAAGCATAGTAGGCTGACTAAATAATAAAGATTTAACAGTATTAATTAGATCAAGTACTTCATCAGAAACAGAATCATAATGAGAATGAGAATCATCTTCGAAATCAGTCATTCCTGCTAAGTACACATCTTTACAACAATCATGAACTTCTCCAAAAAATGCAAGGCAATTTGGTTTGGAATTTCCATGGTTGTCTTCCGATTCAGAATGAGAAGAGTCATCCCAAGTTTTAATTATGTGTGCCTTGTGTTGTTTAGAATGCTTGGAATGTGTCTTAGACCAACACTCAGCAATAAAGTGACCGAATTTCCCACAATTATGAAAGGCCAATTCAGATTTATAAACCTTACTACTTCTACTATTATGGTGCCGAGTGAACCGACTAGATTGATTATTCACTTGCGTATGTCTCTTAGCAATAACATTTATTTTCTCCAAAAGTTTCTTAAATTGAGAGGACATAATAGCAAGTTGATTGTCAATCATATCAAGATCATCCGATTCCACATCAGAATCATCATCAGATCAAGACTGTTGTTTAACTACCTTATACTTATTTTTATTAGGATAGGAAGTTTTAAAAGCAATTCTAGAAGTATTAGTGGACTCATTATTAGCATAAGACATAAGAGTCTTCCTAAAGGCTCATTCAAGTTCGATAGTTCTCAATTTAGAGCTTAGTAATTCAGGTGTGAGAGAAGGATCATTCATTTCTTCAATGATATAACATTTATGGCCAAACCTAGGTTCAAGAGATCTCAAAATTTTAGCAAACACATATTTACCTGAATATTCAATACCATTCGCATGCAATTGGGTAATGAAATCAGTCAAACACATATAAAAATCATCAAATGGTTCATTATCGTTCATAACTAGCATATTGTATTGTTGAACCAACATTTGTATTTTACATTGCTTTACTCTATTGTTACCCTCGTGTACAATAACTAAAGTATCCTTACTAGTAGTGCAACGACATATACGTTTCAATTCATTACTAGTAGTGCAATGACATATACGTTTTAATTCATTTTCACTCACACTCATGAAAATTGCATTTCTGCCCTTATTATTGAAATTGCTTATCTTTTTCCGATCAGCACTTAATTCAGTAGTTTTAAGCTTTCTGAAGATAGTGCTACCTTCTGATATGGGAGTAATGGGGTACCTATAACCATTTTCAATCAAATCCCACAAGTCATCTCCTAAAGTGACTTGAATAAATGAAACCATTCTAATTTTCTAGTATGAAAAATTTGAGCCATAAAAAATAGGAGGACTACTAAAATTTTCAAGCCTAAGTAATTGACTTGAATCATCCATTGTTAACAAGGTAAAACGAGTTTGATAAAAGTTTTGTAAAATGATCTTTTTAAAGTCTAGCTCTGATACCACTTGAGCGTGCGGCTTGCAATAGACTATGTGTACGGAAGTAAACTATTTTCCGATTAAACCCCTAATACCTACAAGTTAACGACATTATCCAATAGGGGACCAATTCAAACTTTTACTTGAATTCTAACCTTAGCTTAAACAGGTTTTAGTTTGCCAAGTTAATTAAGTCCTATTTATTAACTTGAATTAACTAGGTATCAAAACAAGAAAATATAAGATTCAATTATTTAGGTGTGTTTCTAGTAATTACCCTACCTTTTCCCATGAGGTGAGATATTGCAAGATAGTAAAGTAAAGCACAAGGTGTTTATATTACGTCGCAAAAACCCTCCCTTAGGAAAAATGACGGACCCCTCTAGAAGTCACCTAATCTAACAAGTCCACTAAAATCAAACCAATAAGGAACGAGTTACAATCACACAACAAGACACAACTTGAACTAGACATAAAACAACTATTACCTAACCAAGCCTCCACAGTGGTTGCCTTTGCTAAATCTTAGCTTCAACTTGTCTTTCGTGTATTGCGTTCTTCACTTCTTCGCTTTCTCTTTAACCTTCTTGGCGCAGGTCATCTCAGTGCCTATTGATTTTTATAGTGACGTGTAGATGTGCAATGCTTAATGATGTGTCCTATGCTATATGACACACTCACCCTTAGTTACAAACAGAATGATGATGCAATAAGTTCTTTCCTAAATATCAGTCTCAACTTTTCAGTTCTTTCTTTCTGTTTAATTCAAGCTTTCTTGAATTAATTCAGTTTCAACAAAACTTCTTAATTTTCTCAAGAACTAAAGTTGGTCTAATATATATACAGAAATATGTGCCTATGTGGAACAGCGTATATATTGAGTGATTTTAATGTGATATGAAAAATGAATGTCCTGAAATCACATAAACAATCAACTGACCATATACAAACAAAAATCAAGACTAAAAATTTATATAATCAATTTTATGTCTAGTTTCAGTCCAAAAGAAATTATAAGGATTATCAAAAAAAAAATTGACTAAATTCAATCCTTATAAAAGTTAGGTTCAGATTTCAAAACCTCTTGAAAATTCAACCTAATAAAAAATTCTTGAAATATTTTAAAACAAAATGTTTTAAAATAAGGCTGGAACTAGAATAAGAAATTAATCATTAAATTTAGCAATAATTCAACACAAACTAGATCTACAAGAAAACAGATCTAAAAAGAACACATACTAAGCATAGCATGAACAAAAATACTTACAACCATTTTTTTAGAATAGAAAACACCAAAAATTTATGTAGAGATGAGATTTGGATTTTTACACAGCCATGAACTTGAACCTCTAGAGTCTTGAAAGTTTATTGAAATGAATCAATAATATTTTTCCACGAATTACACTCTTAAAATATATCTTGAAAACACAAAGTGTATAGACTCTCTCTCTAAAAATTTCTGCAGAGTTTTACCACAAAAATAATTTCTCAGCTCTGCAAAAATGAATACCCAAAGGAGTCTATTTATAGAGTGCACAAGTGTGTGCAGATTGGTGTAAAATAGGGTCACATGGATCACCAAAGAAATACACACAACCATTGACTAAAATAGATCTGAGGGTTCACAAAGAAACACAAAATGTAATGTTAAAAATGTGACATGTATAGTGCAAGCTGTTACATACTAACAAAATAATAAACAAAACGTTTATTAAAACACAGTCGTTTTAATAATATGAACGCCAGCTGTGACGTACCAAAAGAATTACCGTTGGACACGGTGTCATTTAGAAAATACCAGATCTTGATTAAAATGAAAACCCTGGGCGGATTTAAAGTTGGGATCTAGCTGTACTGCACTCAGCAAATTGTTGCCATTGAGAACAAAAGCCTACATCATCGTTTTGAAAAAGAAAACCAGATTTGGTTTTGATATAAAATCCGTGGGCAAAAATCTGTGGACGGAATGTGCCACGTCGGCAAAAGAAAGAGGTGTCGTTTGAAAAATAAGGACACACGGTGTCATTTTTTTTTAAAGGAAACCAAGTTTCGGTTCTCAAAATATAAAATCGTGAGCAGTTTTTGAATTATCAGGGGAGGTCAAATCAGTAAAAGCATGGGATCATGTCGACAGCAACATGTGTATTACACGCCAACTTTTAAACAACTAAGGCTATTTCTAGGGAAACATTCAAGCAGCTAAGAGCATCCACAATGGTGGATGGTTAGGACAAAAAAAATGGTAAAGTTACAAATTTGTAGGCGTGCAGCGGGGATTGGTAAGTTACAAAAGAGGAGAGAGGAATGGTAAGGGGTTTGTAAATTTACCGGATGGCTACTGAATCAGTAAAACCTTCTTACGAACTTCTGAAGTTCGTAGGAACTTCCTACGAGCTTCTTTTGTTCGTAGGAAGTTCCTACTAACTTCAGAAGTTCGTAAGAATTCCCACGAACAAAAGAAGTTCGTAGGAAACCCTTTTTACCACAGTGAAAACTAACACCGTTTGGGAGGGATTTCTTTATAAATAGCACACTTCCTTCTTCCATTTCTTTATCAGACCCTATATCCTTCTTCCATTTTGTTATTTTCATTACAAATATATTATATTTTTATAAAAAATATGTCTTCTTCTCAACCAATTATTTCTGGTACATCTCGACAACCTAATATGACTCCTTTTGAGGATGAAATATTATGTACTATTTATGCAAAATATACAGCTCGAAGTATTGAAGGAAACTCAATATCATCGGGCACATTTTGGGACACTGTGAAAGATGAGTATAACGTCACGCATGGAATTACAATTACTCGTACGAGATACATGCTATCAACACGTTATAATCATATATCGCATCAAATAATGCTATATATTACAAAGCTTTCTCACCAAAAGAATAATATGGGAAGCGGGATGAACGAATTCCAAGCGGTTACTAATGCACGCGACGCGTACCGCGCCGAAACCAACAAACATTTTACGTTCGATAACTGCTATCAAATTTTAAAAGATTTGCCAAAATTTAACTTGGAAAATACAGCGGGGAACAACGACAACCCTACACATGTTCGCGAAGATGATACTCCAGGGGTACGAGACGTACCGGATAGACCCCCAGGTAGGAAGGGTGAGAAACAACGTGCACATCAACGAGCACGTTCTGACAGCTTAGATTGCAACACGACAGTACTCAAACATTGCGAAGACTTCAATGCAATGTTTAAAAGCAAGAAAGAGTGGAAGAATAATCGTGCCCTTAAATTTGACTCTCAAATGGATGCGTTCATTCAGATGAAGCGAGCTGATCAACTCACCAAAAAGCAGGATCAACTCGTGCGCCTAGGTCGAGAGCAATTGTACATAATGAAGCTGGATATGACCCATATGAATGAAATACAAAAGCAGTTTCATTTTAAAAGGTTCAATGACCTAACAACGATGGTTGTTGCGACCGAAGTTGCGATATCTGAGTTGCAATCGAACTCCGCCGGGTCGTCTGGTCCAAGCGGTTCAATTAATGATTAGTAGTGTTTTTAAATGATGTATTGAACCCTCATGATTGTAATTCATTTTTTTTCGGTATATGGAGAGTGATTCACTATCCATCTTTATAAATGAAATGCCACCCTTAAATAGATAAAATGTGATTATTGTTTAATAATTTTCCGCTTATATAATATTGTCGGTTAAACCATTATTTTATATAAAATAACAGGTATATGATCACTACGACAATCCTACAAATACAAATTGAAAATGGAACAAACATAACATTTAACCACGGTTAAAATAAAAAATACAATAAATTCATCAACCGACCATTTCATCACCGTGGGTGTTCCAAATGTGCTCTACCAAATCATTTCGTAACTTTTGATGTTTAGTTACGTCTCTTATCTTAGCATCCCGTATGAGGTAGTCGTAGAAATTAGTTTGGCCCCTCATAATTACAGGTGTTTCATCATTCGGTTCGTACTCATTTTGCCATGGACAATCTCTGCGTTCATCGTCAATAATCATATTATGCATTATAATGCACGATTTCATAATGGTTGATAGTGACGCCCTATTCCATAATTTACAAGGTTCCCGAACAAGAGCGAATCGAGCTTGTAATACACCAAACGCACGTTCTACATCTTTTCTGCACGCTTCTTGGTACATGCAAAAAAAAATTTGTTTTTGTGTAATACCATTTTGGTTCCTAAATGTTTTTACTATTGAAGCGTACGGAGGGTAAATGCCATCTCCAAGGTAGTAGCCCATGTCGTAAGAATTTCCGTTAACATTGTAATTAACGGGAGGTGCCGTCCCATTGCGTAATTCTTGAAAGACATTAGATCGGTGCAAGACATTCAAATCATTGCAAGAACCAGGCACCCCAAAGAATGATTTCCAAATCCAAAGATCGTAGGAGGCAACCGCTTCAAGGATTATAGTTGGTGACTCTTTACGACCACTATATTGAGTGTGCCATGCTGTTGGACAATTTTTCCAACGCCAATGCATGCAATCTATGCTCCCTAGCATTCCTGGGAAACCTCTATTTGCATTTTGTTCGAGTAACCTTGTAACGTCGCCTTGTGTCGGATTTATGCCGTACTGGGGATCGTAAATTCGTACAATTGCCTCTGTAAATCTAATAACAGTTTCTAATAGAGTGGTTTCACTCATAGCGTACTGCTCAGACCACACGTCATGGGAACCCCCATTAGCTAACAGTCGAATTGCCCCCAACACTTTCTGATGAGAGCTCAAACCTTGACGACCGCAAGCATCATTCTTCTGAACAAAGTTGTTATCATAATGGCAAACAGATTCAAGGATGCGATTGAAAACACTATACCGCATCCTGAATCTCCTTCGGAAAAAATACTCATTGTATACCTTATCTTCCCCAAAATAATCTTCCCATAGTGTTGCATGTCCCCTTTCTCTCCTACGATTCACTCGACGCCTCGTTTCGAGTTCTTTCCCATCGCGAATTATATTTTTTTCAGCACACCACCGGGTAATCTCCATCATAATAATCATTTCCTCGTCTGAATCATCGGATGATCCACGGTCATTAAATTGTGCATATTGTAGCATAAGATTTCGGCCCTCATCGCTAGAACTGGAGGAGTCCATGATATAATATGGTTACAAATTAATTTAGGTGTAGATGAAAAATTATACTCTACCTGTATAGTTTTACGATACACAGGTATTTATAAGTTTAGATGTAGACGAGTAAATTATACTCTACCTGTATGATATGTGTCCCTTAACAATTATTATAAATATTTTTTATCATTGTAAAATAAATATCTCTGTCCTTCTGTAAAAATTATATTGTATGATATTGGTAAGTGTGCTCATGATTGATATTGGTATGTGTATTAATTTAGAAAGTTACCTTGTACAGGTTCTTCAGGCAATCAATAAGTGACAATTGAAAAAGTTACCTTATACAGCTTTATGTGTGGCTTGGTATGTGTGCCTTTATATAGTTTTACTTCTACATTGGATATGTCTGCCTTAACAATTATTATAAATATTTTTTATCATTGTAAAATAAATATCTCTGTCCTTTCGTAAAAATTATATTGTATGATATTGGTAAGTGTGCTATTGATTTATATTGGTATGTGTGTTAATTTATAAAGTTACCTTGTAGAGGTTCTTCAGGCAATCAATAAGTGACAATTTAGAAAGTTACCTTGTACAGCTTTATGTGTGGCTTGGTATGTGTGCCTTTATATAGTTTTACTTCTACATTGGATATGTCTGCCTTAACAATTATTATAAAAAAAAATTATCATCGTAAAATAAATATCTCTATCCTTCCGTAAAAATTATACTGTATGATATTGGTAAGTGTGCTCATGATTGATATTGGTATGTGTGTTAATTTAGAAAGTTACCTTGTACAGGTTCTTCAGGCAATCAATAAGTGACAATTGAAAAAGTTACCTTATACAGCTTTATGTGTGGCTTGGTATGTGTGCCTTTATATAGTTTTACTTCTACATTGGATATGTCTGCCTTAACAATTATTATAAATATTTTTTATCATTGTAAAATAAATATCTCTGTCCTTTCGTAAAAATTATATTGTATGATATTGGTAAGTGTGCTACTGATTTATATTGGTACGTGTGTTAATTTATAAAGTTACCTTGTAGAGGTTCTTCAGGCAATCAATAAGTGACAATTTAGAAAGTTACCTTATACAGCTTTATGTGTGGCTTGGTATGTGTGCCTTTATATAGTTTTACTTCTACATTGGATATGTCTGCCTTAACAATTATTATAAATATTTTTTATCTCTGACCTTCCGTAAAAATAAATATCTATAACCTTCCGTAAAATAAATATCTCTGACCTTCCGTAAAAATTATCATCACATGATATTGGTAAGTCTGCTACTGATTGATATTGGTATGTGTGCCTTTAAAATTACCTATAAATAATTTAGAAGGATTGCAACAATTATTTATCTACCATTATCTTATATTTCAAAAATGGCTTCATCTCCCTACTATTCATCCATTTACAATGGCTCTTACACAGATATTGTTGGTAACGTTTGGTATGGGAAAAAAATAATTTTCCAAACATATCCAATTGATACTTCTCGACGTTTTCTCAATGACTTTGGTCATATATTCATAATCTCTCCCAATTCGGAACCTGAAGACGGAGTTGTGTATCCGTGGGAAAACCTCACATGGCCAGATAAATATAATGAAAGGTGTGACCTGGAGGTGCTTTGCCATTACCATCACATATCCGTGCCAAAAAATCGGGCTGTCGCACTTTGGCCAATATCGTATCCCGAAGAAGCGGATATGTTTTGTCTTGATTTATTGGAGGAAGAGATATGGCAGATGGAGAGGCGCCTACAACGTTATCACAAAGCACAACGCACGATGCTATCAGGTCGTCACATTCAAGAACAATTAATTAACATATATAACGACTCTACGTTGGCATCAGATAACGATATTTCAGATTACACGAATTCCGGTTATGATTACTTTTCGGAATGCATATATGAAAATGATGGGGCAGAGTACGAACCAAATATATCAAACTACAACGAAGAATATGTTGATTCAGATACGCAACGATCTTACTTACCTAAATGTTTAGTGCGCAATGGGAAACCATATTGTTGTACTTCTACTAGGTTCGACCTAAGCGTTTGAATCATATTGTTGTACTTCTCCTTTTAATCATTTTGATTGTGTATTAGTGTTTTTACTACTTAAGTCAATAATAAAAAATGATATCAGAGCAATGGAAATAAATATGAGACATCATAACATTTATCATCACAATTACATTGAGACAACAATAAGAAAATTTATTCTTAACATTTTTCAATTGTACATTATACATCACTGGCGCCCCGGGACGAACTCAAAATCAGCACCTAAATCTGCATGTGAAGCCGTGTAAGGGTCAGACCCAAATAAATTACCCCAACCTTGTTGGGCCTCATATGTCGGGACCGGGTCAGAGGGTGGGGCTGGTCTGTAAATGCTCGGACGACTAGAACTATTACCACCCTCCTCAAACCCTCGACTAGGCATAGTAAAACGTGCTAGTCTACGCTCCAACTCTTTAATGCGATCATCACGTGATTTGAGTTGATCCTCTCGCTGACATGTCTCGTGTAATATTAAATGGCGTAGACCTCGAATGTTATCTGCTGCCTCGACGTAGGATTGACGCCATTCTAACTGCGTCAAAGATTGAGATGGAGGTGCGTTGGTTGAAAATTCAGGCCTCGGCACATCTATAGTATATGAAGCCCCCTCCGGTAGGCCTACGTCAACCTTCCAATTCTGCCTCGGTGGTTGGATATGCGTAGAACCACCCACAGAGAACTGTGTCTCATACACATGCGAATCATTAGTCGGTGCTGGTGCTTGCGGGATTCGCAACGTCGAAGGTGCCACTGAACCAACTCCAATCAAATCTACATTAACATATCTGGCAATCGGCGGTAGTATTGGCCCGAGTGCTACTGCCTTCCAATATGCATTATACTCTTCTTGTGACACGTCTTTTACGTATTGATTTGCGATAGGCCAATTTTGTGCGGCAGCTGCTTGGAAATCATTTTCTGAGGCAGAACACAAACTTGATGGTGGGTTGTCTGCGATACATATCCTCCCAGTCAATTGCCGGATGGCCCGATCACCCAAGTACCAAAAACCCTTAAATAGGGGATCCCAAAAAATAATCCGTAACCTCCATATCTCTCGAGCATATAACATGACATCAGAGTCACGGTAGGCAGAAGTCTTGTATGGCTGCCATATAATGGACTCGGGTGACCGCATCTCAAGCTGATGTTGACTGCTTGAGATGTTAAATCGCTGTGCTCCCTTTACTTTCTTTCTATTCTCCCTCGACCAACGAAAAATGCGGGGCCACACATCAATAGACGGATCAACGAGAATAGGACATGCCGTGGCCATGTACTCGTGATGTAAATACTGCAAAAAATTTCAATAAATTTAATTCGTTAGAATAAGTTGAACGTATATTGTAATGAAACATAAATTTTAATAAATAAGATGAAACGAAAATATACCTCGAGTATTTGCCACATGCATTCAACGCTAGTCAACGATCGTCGACTGGCTTTGTCCAAAGACCATAAAATACGGGCATAAATAGTCGAACCCCAGTCGTATGTGCCTATGGCATGAATATCCTCAAGATAATGTAAATAATCGAGGTCGGCAGTGGAGTGAGCATTTGGAAAAAATACACTCCCCAATACATAAAACCAAAATGCCCGAGCTATGATTGGGGACATATAATCTGGTAACGGTTCAACCTTGACAAAATTTTCTATGTATTTTTTTAGGTCAGAAACTGGAATTCCCGCACCAGTAAATCTCTGTATATGAATTTCTGGAAAAAATTCATTTATGGTATTAACAAAATTTGTATATTGTTCAATTCGTATATTTTCAATCCGTCGTCCTTGTCCAATTGGAATGCCTGCACGAAGGTTAAAATTTTGTCATATATTTAAATAACTATGCATATGAAAACCATAATAAATATTTCAAATAATCATTTATGAATTTAAGTACAACTATTTATTTTCACATATTGAAACATTAAGTGAATATGAATAATTATTTTCTTATATTGACACAATCGGAATGCGGGAACATTTTCATCATTTTTTGTCGTATATTGAAATAATTATGAATATAATTACCTAAAAATATAATTACCTAAAAATATATTTCAAACATTTAATTATGACTTTAAGTACAACATATTATTTTCACATTTTGAAACGATTATGATGCCGGTACACGAAGGTTAAAATTTTGTCATATATTAAAATAACTATGAAAATGAAAACCATAATATATATTTCAAACAATCATTTATGAATTTAAGTACAACTATTTATTTCCACATATTGAAACATTAAGTGAATATGAATAATTATTTTCATATATTGACATATTCGGAATGCGAGTACATTTTTCAATTTATTTGTCGTATATTGAAATAATTATGAATATAATTACCTAAAAACATATTTCAAACATTTAATTATGAATTTAATTACAACATATTATTTTCACATTTTTAAACAATTATGAATATAAGTAGAACGAAATAAGCCATAAGATATTACCGGAAAGCATTGTGAAGTCCAGCGGAGTGAACGCAACCTCGACATATGGTAGCTGGAAGGTATGCGTTGTGTCCCACCAACGTTCGATCATCGCCGTGACAATACATTGATCGGAATTGGGCAGCACCACAGAAAAGAAATTCGACATAAAACCGACACTGTCGATAATTATTTTGATATCGGGCTTCCTCTCTTGAATCAATTTGTACAATTTCATTGGCCCCGCCCAATTCCCCCGAAGTTTGAATTTGTTTCCGTTTATTATCGGAGTTTCGGCGTCCGACGCGTGTGATACTCCGTCGTAAATACAGGTATAGTTGTCAATTGCGGGATTCGACGGTTGAGTCGGCGCGAAAGAATCGGGAATTGCCGTTGAAGTCGACCCGTGTTTTTTTGATTTCCCGTTATTAATATATTTCTTCCATTTTTTTCCTAATTCCATCGTGTTGACAAGATCTGATTTGGAGGATTTTCTATATCTGGATTGGGTATCTAGATTGGGATTGATTTGGACTAAATTGGGATTGATTTGGATTAAATTGGGACTGATTTGGACTAAATTGGAACTGATTTTTTATAAAAAAATTGGACTGAATTATGAATACTAGACTGGTGCGTATGAAAATGGAGAGACAGAAAAAATAAATGAAGATGAAAAAGGAAAGAAAGAAGAGCAAGAGGTTAAATACAGTGATGATGCAGAAGAAATGAGAAGAATGAAGAATACTGGAGATGAATGAAGAACGAAGAAGAAGCTTTATAAACGGAGGAATGTTACCGTTTAAATTAGACCGTTAGGTTCTTACGAACTTCTATACCACGTAAGAACTTCTTACGGACTTTAGATGTTCGTAAGAAGTTCCTACGAACTATAGAAGTTCGTAGGAACTCCCCCACTGTTTGTTGCCCATTTGGGCGAAAGGTAAATCCCAGCCACGCGCCTCACGCCTACCTTTCTCCGTATCACACCATTACGGATGCTCTAAGGCTAGCCAAACTAAGGTTCTTTAAGATCTTACACGCCAACAGCTATAATGTATAGCTTAAAGTCTAGGCTATAAAAAGACATGGTCAAAATTCATAGCTAAAGCTACAAATGTGCACACGTCGCATTCGGTCAAATCGGTAATAGCTATGGGACAAACAAAAAAAATGCCACACATGCAATTATACAATATCACATATATTAAATCAATAGGACACGCATGCATATATGAGTAACATGGTACACTTCATTTATTATCACTAGTTCACTTCGCTAGCACTGCTAAAAGCCACGCATGAAAGACATATTATAACATATATAATATATAAACACCAACTGAAAATACCATCTGCACTAATGTGACGAACATGCATATATAAAACTAATCTATATATATATATATATATATATATATATATATATATAACATATCGTGCATACATAAAAGCATACATATAAAAACAGTATGTCACGCATATGTATATTTTCATAATATAACAAAATTTATTTTTAACATCAAAATTTTTTTATTATAAAACTTTTATTAAAAAAAATATTTAGGGTCAACTTATTTTCCAAAAAAATATTTTTCTTATAAAAATTTAGAATAAAGTTTTGAACTCAAAAAAAATTATTATGACAAAACAAGTGTTCATCATAAGATATGATAAACAACATGCACATGCAATGTAGTGTCGTGTCCTACTTGACAAAAAATCCTATGAGCCATAGAAAATGCAAATTACCTTTTTCTGAGAGGGCGGACTGAATCGAGTGCTCATTTGATGTAGATGACCAAGGAGAGCTTGGTGTCGATAGGGGGACACGCAATCCTAGATTACAAAAATATTTTGTCAAAATTCACATCTAACTAGATAAAGTCCTATATAGCTAAAGCACGAAAAGCAAACTTTAGGTGTGCTCTATATAGGGACCTACAAACTCCCCCATTGGACTAATTTTGACAAAATCCTTGAGTACATCAAATGATATACCAAGGAAAAATAAATCCTAAAATGTCCTATACAAAAGAGTATATAACTGCCCACCCATCCTAGAAAAGAAAAGACACAACTCGGATGCGCGGTTGATGAAAACCTGCAAAACATAAATACACTTTCTGCCGAGAAATCAAGTTAGTAACATTTTCTCTACCAAAATATTAATATGATAGAATTAATTGTGTAGGAAATTATAATACAGGATATGTATGACGAATATCAACAACACAAGACTAGAATATGTACTCAACTCTCCCCCATTTTGGCTAAATTAGAAAATGGTAAGAAGAAAGAAAAAGTAAGTGTTTATATTCTACAAAAAAAGCGTCTCCTACATCAAATATGGCTTTAAGAGATACCGGTTATTAGTAGATACATTTATCCTAAAACCTTGGAGATCTAGTAATCAAAGTGCAGAATAAACACAAGCAAAAATTCAAGTACAATCTCTCCAATTAAATGTTGAAGTTACTTCAAAACAAGAGTTATCTTAAGGTATAGAAACCATATCAGCAAGCTAAAAATCACAAGCAATAGAAGGAACAACCCTAATTCTTTAGGAGCTTTTGGATCATTAAACTGGTACGAATAATCATTAGCGTCACAATACTTGGTAACTCCATTTTGATTAAACTCACCTCCCCCATCATTGAATAAATCTAAGGGTTCGGTGGTGTTTATATCCATAACGTTCTCGTCAGGAGACTTAATGATTTTCTCACTCTCGCAAGCGTCACATACATTAGTTGGGCATTTGTTCCACTTTAAAAAATCCATTTGAGGTCTCAAGTCACAAGTCCTAATCCAAATAGGCAAAGTTTTCAATGGTTTTTGTGCCTTTTGGAATTTAGGATAAAATTTATTTTTCTAAAATGTATTCTTGTTAACATGAGGCCTAGATTTATTAAAGAAATGATTCCAATTATTATTAGTGCGTTGCCTATGAAATTTTTTAAATCGCTTCACATTTTGGTCATGACTTTTAAAATGAGTACCTTTCTTGCGGTTACCAAGGTATTCCCAATTTTGGTGACCAGAAACATCACACCTAGTACAAAATTTACTAGAAGTAGGTAGGTCTGATTGATATTGTTTTTCCTCTACATGCTTGATAGATTCATCGCGAATAAATGGTTTAGGAGGTCTATAGAGTCTCTTGACCGGAGGTTAATATTTTAACGTAGATGGTTCTACAAAATTTTCAATGAAAGTATCAATGTCGTTTTAAAATCACTTTCAATTAAGACTTGTTTGCCTTTAGCCTTTCATATGACTTGCTTTCCAACGGAAGAACCATTTTTTCTAAGGCTTTTACAAAGAGGACTGGTTTGGTAAAATCATCATTTTTCACAATAGGACCATCATAAACAAACCCTATAGTATCACCATGATTACGTTGGACAGCTATCAATTCCTCAAGGACAAAGGGTTTTATATCACGACTACGACACATTTTGAAAGCAGTTTCACAAACTTGTTTCGATTTTTCAACTTGCAAAAGCGCTTCACTATATTTTTCTTCAAAAGAAAACAAATTTTCATTTAAAGTCGTAATCTGAAATTTAAAATCAAGTGACTGCTTCTCAAAATCAGTTTTGACATTATTCATTTCAATGGAATTTTGTTGAACAATCTTATATTGATTCTCTAAGGTATCACTAAGTATTTTAACCAAATTCGATAATTCTTATCTATTCTGCAAAGTCCTCACATATAATTCAGCATAATCATCATAGGCAACAAAATTTTCGTTATTCTCTGTGTCGGTGTGTGAATTTTTGCAATCATCAGATTTGGATTGACACAAAAATGTACGTTTGGAATCAAATGGAGCAGTTAATTCAAGCATAGTAGGATGACTAACTAATAAAGATTTAGCAGCATTAATTAGATCAAGTACTTCATCAAAAATAGAATGAGAATGAGAATCACCTTCGGAATCAGTCATTCCTGCTAAGTACACATCTCCATTCTCCAAAAAATGCAAGGAAATTTGGTTTGGAATTTCCATGGTTGTCTTCCGATTCAGAATGAGAAGAGTCATCCCAAGTTTTAGTTATGTGTGACTTTTGTTGTTTAGAATGCTTAGACTGTGGCTTAGACCAACACTCAGCAATAAAGTAACCGAATTTCCCACAATTGTTACAAGCCAATCCAGATTTATCAACCTTACTACTTCTACTATTATGTTGTCGAGTGAACCGACTAGATTGATTATTCACTTGCGTATGTCTCTTAGCAATAGCATTTCTTTGCTCCAAAAGTTTCTTAAATTGAGAGGACATAATAGCAAGTTAATTGTCACTCTTATCAAGATCATCCGATTCCACATCAGAATCTTCATCAGATCAAGACTGTTGTTTAACTACCTCATACTTATTTTTATTAGGATAGGTAGTTTTAAAAGCAATTCTAGAAGTATTAGTGGACTCATTCTTAGCATAAGACGTAAGAGTCTTCCTAAAGGCTGATTCAAGTTCCATAGTTCTCAATTTAGAGCTTAGTAATTCAGGTGTGAGAGAAGGATCATTCATTTCTTCAATGATATAACGTTTATGGTCAAACCTAGGTGCAAGAGATCTCAGAATTTTAGCACACACATCTTTATCTGAATATTCAATACCATTCGCATGCATTTGGGTAATGATATCAGTCAAACGCATATAAAAATCATTAAATGGTTCATTATCCACTACAAGAAAAAGTGTTTTCCACGACATATGTTTTACGACACTTTATAAAAATGTGTCGTGGAAAGTCGATAAAGACGACACTTTATAAAAATGTGTTGTGGAAAGTAGATAAACACAACATAATTTCGAAACGTGTCGTAAACATTTCAATTATAATAAATATCACGACATATAAAATAAGGGGGTTTTAGGAAAAGGTCCTCATAATGTTCAAAGTGTATAAAAATAGGACATTCTATATAATTTTATAAATTTAGTCCCTGTACTAAAAATACCATGAAAAATGGTGAAAAATAGTGCCGCTGGCGCGGACCAAAAAAATAAAGGTATTGTACCACAGGGACTAAATTTATAAATGTTATTGTACCACAGGGACTAGATTTAGAAACTTGAAAAGCATTTTCCTAAAATCTAAATATAGGAAGGAACATGACCTTTACTTTAATTGTCTATTAAAATAAATATGTTCTAATTTTTTTAAAGACGACACGTTATTGGGTGTCGTAAATTAGAAAAAAAAAAGGCGCCAGGTTTAGCGCTAGAATTTTCAGCCGCGTGTCAAAAAAAAATGTTGGATATTATCGTAACAACCCTCATCCACGATCCCATAAAAAACTCACGTATCTGTCATGAAGGAGAGCCGTATGGAACTGCAACTTCGATGGAGGTTTAGAAGAAGAGCCCTATATAAATCTCCCTTGAAGCAGAGTCTCCATTGAAGCAGAGCAGTATAGAAATCTAGGTATATAAATCTACGTACATAAATCTCCATTGAAACAGAGCGGAATCAGAGTCTCCATTGAAGCAGAGCGGTATAGAAATCTAGGTATATAACTCTTCGTACATAAATCTCCATTGAATCAGAGCGGGGAAATCTCCATTGTAGCAGACCCACAGAGCTTCACCTCCATTAATGTAAGGTATTTTTTCTCTTTCCCGATCCAACTAGTATAGAAAACTTTCCAATTATTTAAATTTTCCATAATGTTCTTGTTTAGCTTATGTCAGTTCCAAATATATTGTGTTTAGAAAACACTGTGTTTCTATATTATGCGAACTTTTTAAAACGGCATTGGAAAGTACAAGAACGAAAAAATGTAGACATGATAAAGAATTTGACGCATACCTGTAAATGGAGATAATTATCCCACCCTGGATTTTGGGATATGAGTATTGGTTTTCTGAGCTCATTTTTTTATTCACTGCCCATTTTCTCTCTTTGTCAATCTAGGGATTTACCACAAAGACATTGACAAAGAGGACAAATATTACAGTTCACCCACTGACTAAATTTGATCATGCTGTCTAGTGTGTTATACAAATGCCATTTGATCATCACACCAAATTTCCTTATTTTCAATCTAGTGAGATACACTGTTTCAACCTCTAGTTGACCAAAAAAAATAAATGTTCTGATTTTTAGCTTTGAAGAAGGGGTAATGTATGTTTAGATGCTATGTCAAAAAAATATATCTTAGATGCTTATGTCAAATGCTTATGTCAGACCTCAAAGTCCATAGTATTGTTGGATGATTAAAATTGGTATGGCCTTTCTTTTTATAATGACAACCACATTAAGCTATGATGATATAACTTGTAATCTATTTATTTATTATTTTTTATTTTGGTCAAGTTTTGGCTTGCGACTTTGTTACTTTTTGCTACAGACACGTAATCATGCACCGAATGATATTTCGATGCTAGTTTTTTAGATGTGAAAGTTTGTTGCTCTTAGTTCCTGAAAATCAAATTTTGTGGATCCTAAACAACTTTTTTACTCTTTGACATTGGATATATAGTGTGAAATCTGACAACTTGTGTGTTAATCTTCTTTTCTTTCTTAATTGCGTTATGTGAGTTTTATTTTTTTATCGACATTTGGGTTAATTCTTTTTTTTCCCGGGCAAACTCATTAATACTAAATCTGATGTTTTCATTTGCAATATTTCATTATTCTATTTTGCAGGTGATTGTCTTAGGCAGTAATCAGATACTACAAATCAGATCCAATATAGGTATTTTTATCTTGCTTCATTTGTGTATAATTAAGTGTATATACCCACATTGATATTTTTGAACATATGTGTATACAACAGGTCAACTTGATTTAAGTGTATGAATCTGTATTGTTGAGTGTGGGTGATTATATTACTTCTATGCTTAAGAAAATCATGAATAAGACAAAAATGGCTATAGTTTGTAGCCCCGATGATCTAACTATATATTTATTTCAATCTACCTCTGTAGATAGTGAATAATCTAATCAGATTTAGTAAAATGTGACTAATGTAATGAGATCTTGTAGAATGACTATATTGAAAAAATATGACATTTTATCCGTTTATTGTTGATATTTTACCTCTTTTTTAATATTAACGTTTGCTGGTGTAAACAGACTAGAAACTAGTAAGTGGGAAACTCAAGATGGAAAAAGATTGGTTGAGATTTCCAAGGTTTTTTTTTATTATTACTCGCATGCATATACGTTTACATATATTACAAAAACCTAAAGTATTTTTTTGAATGAACACTGTAGTGAAATTGAGAAGTGATTATGATTTCATGCCTTTTTTTATTATCTGTAGACATACCGAGGAGTACCAAGATGGCGTGTACAAATTTATTGAATCTGCCAAGAAAACTGCTAGAAATCCTGATATGATAATATGTCCCTGTAGAAAATGTAAAAACCTTTGTCAACAAGACCAGGAAGAACTATTTGAACACCTAGTCATTCATGGCTTTGATCCTACGTACAAGAAGTGGGTATTTCACGGAGAACATTCGACTTCTTCATACTCTAATGATATTGATATTGAATTGTCAGATTTACATAGGATGTATAAAGATGCTTATGTTCAAGATGCAATTTTTGCTGAAGATAGTTTTGAAAGCGGCGATGAAAGTTTTAAACAAAAGTTAAAAGATGCCGAGACTCCTTTATATCCCGGGTGTACAAAGTATACAAAGATGTCGGCAATTACAACTTTATACAAGCATAAAGCTACACATGGACTATCTGATAAAGGATTTAATGAACTTCTTGAGTCTCTACATGAAATGTTGCCCGGGGATAACGTTCTTCCTAAGTCCTTGTATGCAACGAAGAAGTTTCTAAAGGAATTTGTTCTTGGCTATGAGAAGATAGATGCATGCATTAATGATTGTTGTTTATTTAGAAAAGAGTATGAACATTTGGATAAATGCCCTAAATGTAGCTCCTCGCGGTGGAAAGTTGACGAACGCACAAAGAAGGTTAAGAAGGGAGTATCTGCAAAAGTATTGCGGTACTTTCCAATAATCCCAAGATTTCGAAGGATGTTTTTATCAGCAGATAGAGCAGAGCAGTTACAGTGGCACTCAACTCACATAAGCAAAGATGGAAAGATGCGACATCCAGTTGATTCATTAGCATGGGACACAATTAATAAAAAGTGGCCTCATTTCGCATTCGATCCAAGAAATCTTAGGCTTGGACTTGCAGCGGATGGATTTAATCCCTTTAATAATCTTAGCTCGAGCTATAGTTGTTGGACCGTAATTTTAACTGTGTACAATCTTCCCCATGGTTATGCATGTTGCAGGAAAATTTGATGTTGACTTTGCTTATAACGGGGCCAAAGCAACCGGGAAATGACATAGATGTATATCTGCAACCACTTATAGATGACTTAATCAAGTTGTGGAATAATGGGGTGGAGATGTACGATGCATCTAGCCAATCTACGTTTAATTTGAAAGTTATTTTGATGTGGACAATAAATGACTTTCCCGCATATGGTAATTTAGCCGGATGTACCACAAAAGGGGAATTTGCATGTCCAGTTTGTGGTCCTAACACATCCTCACTACGGTTATCAAAGAGTATGAAATCGGTGTATATGTGCCATAGGCGTTTTCTCCCAATGAACCATCCGTGGAGGGTTACCAAAAAGAGTTGGTTTGACGGATTAGAAGAATTGAGGAGGCCACCAAAACCTTTGAATGCAAAGGAAGTTTTAGATGCTTTGAAGGGTGTTGAAAATGATTTCGGTAAAGGGAAGAAGCGTAAGAGGAAGAAAGTGTTCTTGAAAAAGAAGTCAATATTTTTTGATTTACCATATTGGCATGTACGTATATTTTAACTCATAATCTAAGCCACTAACTTAATGCAATTCTATTAAAAGTTTTAGGACAATTATTTTTCATATTAATCCTCTCTCATTTTTTCTCTCTAGGCATTAGATTTACGTCACAATGTGGACGTGATGCACATCGAGAAGAATATAAGTGATAGCCTCATTTCCACATTGTTAGATGTAAAGTAAAAATCAAAAGATGGCCTCGAGTCTCGTAAAGATTTGCAAGAATTGGGCATTAGAAAGGAATTACATCCACAACCAAAAGGGAATAAATTTTACCTACCGGCAGCACCTTACACACTCTCAAAGAAAGAAAAGAAAGTTTTTTATCAAAGACTATATGATTTGAAGTTACCTGATGGTTATAGCTCCAACATTTGTGTTTTAGTGGAAGAATGTAAGTTATTGGGATTGAAATCCCATGATTATCATGTTTTAATACAACAATTGTTGTCAGTTGCTATACGGGGACTACTACCAAAGGGGCCAAGACAAGTAATTTTTCGCTTATCTTCATTTTTTAATGAGTTATGTCAATGAGTGATCGATAAAAGGAGAATGGAAAAATTAGAGGAAGATATCGTAGAGATTACATGCATGTTGGAGAGGTACTTTCCTCCCTCTTTTTTTGACATTATGGTTCACTTGCCAATTCACTTAGCTCGAGAAGCTCGATTATGTGGGCCCGTACAATTTCGATGGATGTACCCATTTGAGAGGTAATTTAGAATGTATTTAACTTTTATCTTATTAACAAGTTAGATATGTAGTAAATAGATGTTGTATTCGTATTCTTTTTCTATGGTTTTTCATTAGGTTTATGAAGGTACTCAAGGGTTATGTTAGGAACCGTGCACGACCTGAAGGATGCATAGCAAAAAATTAATTGGCTGATGAGTGTGTAAGGTTTTGTAGCATGTATATAAAAAAAACAGCAGAAATAGGTGTTCCACAATCTCGAAATGAAGAGTTCGAAGATGAGACAATACTGAGAGGACGACCTATCTCAAAGGGGAAGCCAATAACATTGTCCGATGACTTGTTAAAAATTGCCCATCGTTCTGTGCTTTTTAATAATTTAGAAGTTGAGCCATATATAGAGTGAGTAAAATGATGCTCGTTATATATATTTATAACTTATGTTATCATTAATATTGTTATTAAAATTCCTTTTCGTTCATATTAGAATGCATTTGAGCGAGCTAAAGCATTCCAATCGAAGTTTATCCCAAGATGAGACTATGCTACAAAAAAGACATATCGAGACATTCGCTTCGTGGTTTATGAACAAGGTAGACCAATTTTTACGTTGTGCATTGTAAGAGTCTAATGTTGTTATGTATATAAAAATTCATATAATTTTATTTATGATATTTTAAACAGATTAAGGTCCAAGCAAACACAACTGAAGTATCAACAATCCTAAAGTGGCTAGCGGTTGAGCCACGACGTTATGCTATGTCATATTCAGGCTACATAATAAATGGCAAACGATTTCATACATCCATGGTTGAAAAGTCCACCCAAGATAGTGGAGTTTTTTTCGAGGCAGAGACTATTTGTAGATCTAGTGCAAGGGATACCACACACGTTGTTGCTAATGTTTCATATTATGGGATTATACGGGATATAATTTTGTTGGACTTTCACAAATTTTGAATGCCTATCTTTCAATGTGATTGGGCCAGCATTTCGAATGGTGTTAAATTTGACGATGGATTCACTTTGGTTAACCTCCACCAAGGACAAAATCAACTAAAAAAAGATCCTTTTGTTCTAGCATCACAAGCAAGACAAGTATTTTATTCGAGAGAAAGTGGAACATCAAATTGGTATGTGGTTCTCAAGGCACCGCCATGAGGTTTTCATGAGCTGGAGACGTATGATGAAAGTGCTTACACATCATATTCACCGATTGATGTTTCAAAACTTGACAATAATGAGAGAAATGACGATGAGCCTCATGTGAGGATAGATCGTGAGGGTGTTATTGTGTGATTGTTATTTATTTTAGCATGTAAACATTAAGTTTGTTTGATGAATATAAGTGTTGGTATGTTTATGGTGAATTTAACAATAGATAACTAACAGAGAATGTTTCTTTGTGCTGCATATATATTTCCTTTTCTATGCTAGTTTGTGTGTTTAACCTTATTCGCATCACATATAGTTTGTTCATTTATAGCTCTATGAATACATTTAAAATAGAGAGCTAACAAAAATCGGGCAATAGTCAAAATGATATCACATTCCAATCTCATCAATAAAAAAGTGTTAAATAAGTGAAAGAACTGTCAAAATTGATCTCCATGCAAAAGAACCGTAAAAAATGATCTAGATGTTGAGTTGTAGATCCCGATTTATGTTACCACTTTACAGGACCTATTTTAGGCCAAGCCCTCATAAATGTGTTGAGAAGGCCTTTATACACTTAAATTTCTATTATATTTAAGTGAATTACATTTATGTTCCCTAAATTTCGTAAAATTCGGTGCATTCCGTAGACATAAGTTGACACTACTAAACCGTGTAAAATTTAAAAGTCCTCGAGACATGGAAAACAATGCTGCAAAAGGAACAAGGCATGTCTTTTACACGTGTTGTAGCTGCTGGACCTTGATATCAAACCTCTAAAAGATCCAAAATTAACCATTTACATTACTTGCACAACCTTGGAAACCCCACTTTCTTTGGTAATTTAAGATTTTACCATTTACATTACTTGCACAACCTTAGTTTATATGAGATATAGTTATTGATGTCAATTTGTGTAGTGATTAAGTAGTAATTGGTATCAATTTAAGTAAGATCCTACTTCTATGGTAACATTATAGTTCATGCTTATAGACTTTATGACTGATTTATTTATTTTGTACACTCGTAATTATTTAGTATAATGAATAGGACCCAGGGTGAGGACAATACTCAATATTTCACAATAGGACTCGGAATAAATCAACAAATCGATAGGACCCACATCGAACACATGTACTTGGTTTGTGGCCTTTCTCAATTACTTACTCATTTTCACTAATTCTTTATGTATGCCAAAATTGAAAAACTGGTAAATAAAACAAAAAACCAAGAACATTTCACAAGTCAGACAATTAAGTCACATGTTATAAAATGACTACTTTCCCTACATAATGGTTAATATATCTTTTTAAAATATAATTTTGGTATTGCAGGACCTCTTTGTGTCGGGACTGATACAACATCAGCACACTGGTGAAAGCCAAAGCAGAACTCGAAGAAGTGATTGGAAAAGGGAAGATCTCAAGTTGTTTGCACAAATACGCAAGGATCAAGAATGAGGGAGCTTATTCGGAGGATCTCAAGTTGCGAATAAATTTGGTAAGTATTTTATATTGATGATAGAAGATTTTATAATGTAGTGCACCTTTACCAAAGTAAATTCTTCATTTAGTTGTGTGCGCGTGTGTGTGTTGTGTAAGATGTGTGTCTTAAGGCCTCAATAAGTGGTTGACATGGAGGAAGGGGCTATATATGGATTTATATACTATTTTTAGATGTTAAATCGGTGGAAGGGATTTATTGGTGGTTTAGCTGCGGCTTTTATGCTTGTTGTTGTTGTTGGGCTTATGTTAATATTAAAATAAGTTGGATTTCATGAATAAACAAAGGAAACTCTGTCGAAATTTTATGAAATAAGTAAGTGTTATATATTGATTAAGGCTAGCATACAACATTTGAAAATTGAACATTGGTGAATGAAAATGTAAAACAACTAATAAACATACCAGAATGAGACACGCATAGTCACGAACACCTCGCACGGGATCAATACGACTCATAGGAACCGACCGTGTAGTCATGGGGCTCCCAGTTTGAGTGTACGACGTAAATTTGCAAAATATTTAGATTTAAGCATAAAAATATGCAATCGAAGGGTGAAAACGTAAAACAAGACAAAAAAATCCCATAGAGGCATGAACACCTCGCTAGGGACCAATGTAACTTGTAGGAACTGACCGCGTAGTCCCGGGTCTTCCGGTTTGTGAATATGACGATAATTTGCAAAAATCACACTTAGTTAAAAACAAGCCGTCAAAGGGTGAAAGCCCAAACCACCCCCAAACGACCCCGTAGGAGGCACAAACACCTCGCACGGGACCAATGTAACTTGTAGGAACTGATCGCGTAGTCCCGGGTCTCCCGGTTTGAGAGTATGACGATAATTTGCAAAAATCAGCACTTAAACTTAAAAACAAGCCGTTAAAGGGTGAAAACCCAAACCACACCCCAAACGACCCCGTAGGGGGCACGAACACCTCGCACGGGACCAATGTAACTTGTAGGAACTGTGTACAAGCCTCCAGGTCTATCCCATTACCCCCCAGTTTCTCTAGAGGATAAGTGACCACATTAAAATCTCCACCAACAATTATAGGAAGAGGGAAATTGCATTGACCATAGATATCCTCCCACAATTCTTGTTTGTCATCTTTGTTACATTTACCATACATATCCATAATTTAATGGGGCAAGGAAGAGAGTTTTCTTGAATTTTAAGAGCTATAGACTGCATAGAATTATGGTCAATAGAAATTTTCCATTGATGTTTCCAAAGAATCCAAATGGAGCTATTTGCGTTGATGATTCACAAGAACACCTGTGTGGTTCATATTGAATCATGGAAACTTATGTCTCTTAGTGTACCTTTGTTTTTAGCTTAGTGTCATCAATTGTGTGCCTACCGGAAACTAAAAATATAAATGAAAATAAGGGATAGGCTCTAGTGTTGAGGTCTCTAACCTTGGTTCCTGGCATCTGATATAATGAATAAGAATTTTGGAACAATAGTGAGGCGATTGAGGATTATGGCTCTTCCATGGTCCCTTCAATAATGCAACCAGGGTCTTGGAGTCTTAACTGTGGTCTGGCAGAGGTCTTTAGTGGACCTTAGTACATCTTCTCTTGCTTGGGTAAAGATGAAGGGGTTTTAGATATTTGGAGTTATAATATTCAAATGTGGGTTAGCTGAGGGTGAACAATGAGGCCTAAGGTTCTACTAAGTAGATAAATAATCTAGGCCTTATTATTCATAGGACATGAACTCCTTAAAATTGATGACTAGAACCAATAATTCTGAGATGGTGTTTGTGCTAAGGGGTAGGGGGACCTCAGAGGAATCGATCCACATCCTTAGCGATGCCAGAAGTGAATATGAGAGTGTCATCTACGAAAGAGAGGCATGAGATAGTGGGACTTCCTGGTGGCAGTGAAAATGAATCAATTTTACCATTAGAGAATAACTGATACATCCCTCTATTTAGAACTTCAGTTGAGAGAATGAATAGCGCAGGGGATTGGGGATCCCCTGTTTAATTCCATAAATAGACTTGAAAAAATCATGAGAAGAACCATTGATGAGAATAGAAAATCAGCATTCGGATATAAGTCTCCAATCCATGTCAATAAGTGTTTCATTGAAGCCAAACTTTCTCAAAACTTGAAGGAGATACATCCATGAGACCCTGTCATAGACTTTAGACATATCTAGCTTGCACACCATATTTGAGCCTCTCTTTCTATTATTGAAATTGGACATGACTTCTTATGCTAGAAGTACCTGTTCAGAAATAGCTCTACCTTTTATGAATCCTGCCTGGTTTGGACTGATAATTTTATTAAGGAGACTACCAAGTCTAGTAGTAGGAATTTTTTATATGATTTTATTTGAAGTGTTGCAAAGACTTATGGGCCTGTAATCATTATAAGAAGAAGGATTATCAGTCTTGGGAATAAGTGTGAGAAGTGTTGAAGTCCAACTTTTTGGAAGAGGATTCCCCATAAAGAAACTTGAAATGGCCTTGAAAAGATCTGCTTTTATAGTGTCCCAACATTGTTTATAAAACAATGAGTTGAAACCATCCGGACATGTTGTGCTTGAAGAGTCCATTGAGTCAATGGCTAGTTTGATTTCATCAATAGATGGAGGAGAAGAAAGAAGGATATTGTCATTCTCAGTGATCAGGTGTGGAATGTGATTTAGCAAAGATGCATCCTCATGAATATAAGTAGGAGAGGATAAAATAGATTTGAAATAATCAGAAAATTGATTTTTGATAGAGATTGGATCAGATGTCCAATTTCCATTAGAGTCTTTGATTCTGGAAATTACAAGTCTATTTCTCCTTTGATTCACCATTGCATTGAAATTTTTTGAATTTTCATCACCTTCTTGCAACCATTTAATTCTTGCCTTTTGTCTCCAGAATTCATCTTCAAGTGACAGGTGGAATTGTAGTTTGGCCTTTGCTTGCTTGTACTCAATATTAGTAACCTCAGTAAAATTTGATTTTGGTTGAGTTTCTTTCAGTAAAACATCATCTTTTGCCTCAATGGTAGCTTGAAAAATATTCTTGAAGGTATCTTTATTCCACAGAGATACGGCTTGCTTTGTTTCCTTGAGTTTTTGCGAGAAAATTCTGAGAGGATCACCTGTACAATCAATACTCCAAGCTTTCTTGACTATGGACTGAAATTCATTGTGTTTAGACCAAAAAGTTTGGAATCTAAAGCTTCTTTTGACAGCTTCATTCTTAAGAATAAGACTAAGAAGAAGTGGACTGTGGTCAGAGTTGGTTCTATTTAAATAAGCAACATTTGATAAAGCAAAAGTTTGGATCCATTGAAAGTTACACACAACTGTATCCAACCTGGCCCAAATTCGATTAAATCCTTCTCGATGATTACACCAAGTGTATTTGGATCCATTTTATGGAATTTCAGACAGGCCTGCTGCTCCCAAAGTGTTATTAAACTGTGTACAAGCCTCCAGGTCTATCCCATTACCCCTCAGTTCTCTAGAGGATAAGTGACCACATTAAAATCTCCACCAACAATTATAGGAAGAGGGAAATTGCATTGACCATAGATATCCTCCCACAATTCTTGTTTGTCATCTTTGTTACATTTACCATACATAGCCATAAATTTAATGGGGCAAGGAAGAGAGTTTCCTTGAATTTTAAGAGCTATAGACTGCATAGAATTATTGTCAATAGAAATTTTCCATTGATGTTTCCAAAGAATCCAAATGGAGCTATTTGCGTTGATGATTCACAAGAACACCTGTGTGGTTCATATTGAATCATGGAAACTTATGTCTCTTAGTGTACCTTTGTTTTTAGCTTAGTGTCATCAATTGTGTGCCTACTGGAAACTGAAAATATAAATGAAAATAAGGGACACTAAGAAAATGCATGTATTTCATATATTATGCTCTGTACCAATCATGCTCTGTATCAATCATGTATCAATCATGAATAATATTTTTTCGCATTCCTGGTACATGTGTAACTTGAAGTTATGCTTTTAAGTGCAGATGTATAATACAAAATTTATTCCTCCTATTTATATTGCATCCTGGACCTTCACTTGAACTACTCTGTTTGGACCGAGTTGTACTAATTTTTCTAATTTTTTGCTTGTCAAATAGAGTGAATAGAAAAAAAAATCTACCTTTTGAGAATATGGCGGATATGTTTAAAGAGGTGAGTTATGAGTCCATTATCTCTTTAATTTAAACTTTGTAATAAATGTTATTGAAGTCCATATAATTTACACTACATTCCATGCATGTTGTGTGTATCCAAAACAGGTTGCTAGGGGTAAGAGATCAAAACGAACTACATGCAATGAGAATGAGGATGCAAGAATATCATGCGAAGTCTCTAACTCACATGCGGCGGAAGAAATTTATGCGGATGAAGTACCCAACATTGATTCTGTTGATAAGGGCAAAAAAAAGAAGCGGGGGCCATCAAAATTGAATGTAATTGCAACTGGGATAAAAGACCGTAAAGATGTAGAATTCAATGAGTTTGGGCAACCAATTGGACTCTATTCCATCCAACTTAGTTCCATGATTGGAATTTTAGCACGAGAATGCGTACCAGTAACACATAAAGGTTGGGATAAGGTGACAAGTGACATCAAGGATCAAATATGGGAGTTTGTTACTGTGAGTATTTTATTTCTCTACCCTTTGCACAATTATGTAATATTTTGAATGTAACTTTGTACATATTTAATTGTAACTAATTTAGTGTATTTTTTCTGTATGATGCAGCAAAAATATAACCTTGAAGAATGCCGAAAGGCCATTGTTTTAGGTCAGACGGGCAGAGCTTGGAAAGAATATAAGTCAAAATTGTCAACACAAATACGAGAAGAAGCTAAAAGACCAAATTCCACTCGCCATCTTACATTACTCAAGCCCCCTGGAATGAAGTCAAACGAATGGGATGAATTTGTTAAATCTCGTTTGTCACCTGAATTTGATGCAAGTGAATTTGACTATTTATTTTTTATTTTTATTAATAGACTAAAGTCCAATATTAGTATTCTTGTATTTCTTGCAATTATATATGATTTCTTTTATTTTTATAGGAAACAAGTGAAAAGCATAAGGAGGCTAGAGCAAAGCAAATCCATCCACACACAACTAGTCGTAGAGGCTATGCAAGACTTAAGGAAAACATGGTATGTTTCCCCTTTGAAGTTGTATACTTCAGAAATAGCTTACATTATTTCGTAATCCTATCTTTCAAAATTTTGTAGAAAGCCGAAGACCCAAATAAAACTATACGCCGTGTTGATGTTTGGATAAGGGGACATAGGAGAGAAAATGGCGATACAGTTAATCAAGTTGTTGGTGAAGCAATAGTTACGACTTAAACACTTACACAACACTTTACAATTTTTTAAAAAGCTACAATGTGTTTATTATTATTTTTTAATATGTTAAATTCTTGTATTTATTTTAGGAAAAGATGGAAAAAATTCCATCTCATGACTCAACATCGTTGAGAGATGATGCAGTGGTAAAGGTGCTTGGTCCTGAACGTCCGGGTCATGTCCGAGGTCTTGGATTTGGGGTGACGCCTATGAAGGTAGATGTGTCGTTACATAGTAATGCAAGGGTAACGACTCTTGAAAATCAAATTCAACAACTTTTGGAATGGAAGATGCACATGGAAAGTCGAATGACGCAAGGAAATGAACGAAATGTGGTATATTTTTAAAATTAAACATGATTCAATGCATATATTTTTTCCCTTATTTTGTTTTTATATACTTCACTTGCAATTTCTATAGGGTCAACATGAGGGTGGTGAGGACGCCATGCATAATCACGCACATACTCTACAGGTTATTGTTAATGAATTATCTAAGTCTAAATTATTTTACTAGTTGCTTTAATAATTATTTTTTAATTGTTTTCATTGTACTATTTATTAGTGCAATCGAGAAAGTTCATGTATACAAAGTGCTCCACAAAGAAATTCTCCCTGCAAATTGTTACATTGGTTGGGGACTGGAGAAGAAGTTGCAAGCGCAGAACTTGATTCTACAGACCCGAAGTCACTAGTGCACCACCAAATCCTTGGGCCTGATTGTTATAAAGTATGGGTTGTTGAAATTTTAGTGCCCAAAGTGCCAGTTTTTCGATACTCGGATGCGTTTTCCATACTTGATGATGCAAAAGGAAGTACCATAGCATGGCCACATCGATACATTCATTTTGACTAGGTATGTGAGTGGAATAGTTATAGTTCTTGGATTTTATTCTAAGAATTTTGCTTTGACATTCTCTCGTATCGATTTCAGATAAACATAAGGAATTAAGTGGGTATGGTGTTTCTTCATTACTTTTTGGATTGAAGGTATACTTTGATTTTTTATTTTATTATTACAAGTGTTTTGTTAATTTATGAGAGTATTTTACTAAAATTGTTTTCTGAACAGGGACTTATTTTTTGAAGATGTTGAAGACATTATGGGAGGAATGTTTTTGAAGAATGATATTAGTTATTTTTTTAAGGAAGATTGCATTTTAACTTGTTAGGCTATGCTCCTTTCATTATAATCCCATGCTTTTATATGACTTGTAACACCCAAGTATATATTCCTTCTAGTGTTTTGCGCACGACTTTGATATTATGATTATGAGTACATATTATGAGTTCCTCTTAATTATATAAGTTTGTTTTAAATTTCAAGAATTGTGGAATGTCTAATTGTGATACAATCATATATTTGGATATGTTAATGTTAGTATAAGCAACATGCATTTGAGAAGCTAATTTTTATAAAAAAAATTATACACTTTTAACGACATATTTTATACATCGTAAAATGATATAACGACGCTTATATGTAGTCATGTACAATATTAATGACACCTACATTCAGTCGTAAAATAACATTAACGACACATAATAAGTAGTCGTGGAAGGTTTTTTTGGGTAATGACTTTTACGACTAGTAACTAGATGTCGTTAATATTTGTTTCAATGACACTTGGCAGATGTCGTGAAATAGTTTTATGACACAACAAAGGTGTCGTGGATATTTACGACTAGTAACTACGTGTCGTGGATATTTGTTTCAACGACACTTGAGGGGTGTCGTCAAATAGTTTTACGACACCACAAAGATGTCGATATAGAAGGTAACTTTCTACGACACCCCCCTTCAACGACTACACAAAATGTGTCGTGGAAGTAGTTTCACGACGCATTTCAGGTGTCGTGGAAAGTACTTTTTCTTGTAGTGATCGTTCATAACTAGCATATTGTATTGTTGAACCAACATTTGTATTTTACATTGCTTTACTCTATCGTCACCCTCGTGTGCAATAACTAAATTATCCTTACTACTAGTGGAATGACATATACGTTTCAATTCATTACTAGTAGTGCAATGACATATACATTTCAATTCATTTTCACTCACACTCATGAAAATCGCATTTCTGCCCCTATTATTAAAATTGCCTATCCTTTTCTGATCAGCACTTAATTCAATAGTTTTAAGCTTTCTAAAGATAGTGTTGCCTTCTGCTATGGGAGTAGTGGGGTGCCTATAACCATTTTTAATCAAATCCCACACGTCATCTCCTAAAGTTCCTTGAATAAATGCAACCATTCTAATTTTTCAGTATGAAAAATTTGAGCCATAAAAAATAGGAGGTCTACTAAAATTTCGAAGCCTAAATAATTGACTTAAATCATCCATTGTTAACAAGGTAAAACGAGTTTGACAAAAGTTTTGTAAAAAGATCTTTTTAGCTATGATACCACTTGAGCGTGCGGCTTACAATAGACTATTTGTGCAGAAGTAAACTCTTTGCCGAATAAACCCCTAATACCTACAAGTTAACGACGTTATCCAATAGGGGACCAATTCAAACTTTTACTTGAATTGTAAAATTAACTTAAACAGGTTTTAGTTTGCCAAGTTAATTAAGTCCTATTTATTAACTTGAATTAACTAGGTGTCAAAACAAGAAAATATAAGACTCAATTATTTAGGTGTGTTTCTAGTAATTACCCTACCTTTTCGTATGAGGTGAGATATTGCAAGATAGTAAAGTAAAGCACGAGGTATTTATTTTACGTCGCAAAAATCCTTCCCTGGGAAAAATGGCGGACCCCTCTAGGAGTCACCTAATCTAACCAATCCACTAAAATCAAACCAATACGGAACGAGTTACAATCACACAACAAGACACAACTTGAACTAGACATAAAACAGCTATTACCTTACCAAGCTTCCGCAGTGGTTGCTTTTCTAAATCTCAGCTTCAACTTGTCTTTCGTGTATTGCGTTTTTCTCTTCTTCGCTTTCTCTTTAACCTTCTTGGCTCAAGTGAGCTCAGTGCCTATTGATTTTTATAGTAATGTGTAGATGTACAGTGCTTAATGATGTGTCCTATGATATATGACACACTCACCCTTAGTTACAAACAGAATGATGATGCAACAAGTTTTTTCCTAAATATCAGTCTCAACTTTTCAGTTCTTTCTTTACGTTTAATTCAAGCTATCTTGAATTAATTCAGTTTTAACAAAACTTCTAAGTTTTCTCAAGAACTAAAGTTGATCTAATATATATACAGAAATGTGTGCCTATGTGGAACAGTGTATATATTGAGTGATTTTAATGTGATATGAAAAATGAATGTCCTGAAATCACATAAACAATCAACTGATCATATACAAACAAAAATCAAGACTAAAAATTTATATAATCAATTTTATGTCTAGTTTCAGTCCAAAACAAATTATAAGGATTATCAAAATATTTTCCAACTAAATTCAATCCTTATAAAAGTTAGGTTCAGATTTCAAAACCTCTTTAAAATTCAGCCTAATAAAAAATTCTTGAAATATTTTAAAACAAAATGTTTTGAAATAAGGCTGGAACTAGAACAAGAAATTAATCATTAAATTCAACAATAATACGACACAAATTAAATCTACAAGAAAACAGATCTAAAAAGAACACAAACTAAGCATAGCATGAACAAAAATACTTACAACCATTTTTTTAGAATAGAAAACACCAAAAATGTATGTAGAGATGAGATTCTGATTTTGACACAGCCTTGAACTTGAACCTCTAGAGTCTTGAAAGTTTATTGAAATGAATCAATAATATTTTTCCATGAAATACACTCTTGAAATATATCTTGAAAACACAAAGTGTATAGACTCTCTCTCTAAAAATTTCTGCATAGTTTTGCCACAAAAATAATTTCTGAGCTCTGCAAAAATGAATACCCAAAGGAGTCTATTTATAGAGTGCACAAGTGTGTGCATATTGGTGTAAAATAGGGTCACATGGATCAGCAAAGAAATACAAACAACCATTGATTAAAATAGATCTGAGGGTTCACAAAGAAACACAAAATGTAATGTTAAAACTGCGACACGTGTAGTGCAAGCTATTACACACTAATAAAATAATAAACAAAACAATTATTAAAACACAGTCATTTTAAAAATATGAACGCCAGCTGTGACGCACCAAAAGAATTACCGTTGGACACGGTGTCGTTTAGAAAATGCCAGATCTTGATTTAAATGAAAATTGTGGGCGGATTTAAAGTTGGGATCCCGTTGTACTACATTCAGCAAATTGTTACCGTTGGGAACAAAAGCCTATGGCGTCGTTTTGAAAAAGAAAACCAGATTTGGTTATGATATAATATTCGTGGGCTAAAATCTGTGGACGGAATGTGCCACGTCGGGAAAAGCAACATCTGTCGTTTGAAAAATAAGGACACACAGTGTCATTTTTTTTAAAGGAAACCCAGTTTTGGTTTTTAAAATATAAAACCGTGAGCAGTTTTTAAAATATCAGGGGCAGTCAAATCAATAAAAGCATGGGATCATGCCGACAGCAACATTTGTATTACACGCCAACTTTTAAACAACTAAGGCTATTTCTAGGGAAACGTCCAAGCAGCTAAGGCTAGCCAAACTGAGGTATTTAAGAGCTTACATGCCGACAGCTATAATGTATAGCTTAAGGCCTAGGCTATAAAAAGACATAGTCAAACTTCATAGCTAAAGCTACACATGTACACAGGTCGCATTCGGTCAAATCGGCAACAGCTATGGGACAAACAAAAAAAATGCCACGCATGCAATTATACAATATCACATATATTAAATCAATAGGACACACATGCATATATGAGTAACATGGTACACTTCACTTATTATCGCTAGTTCACTTCACTAGCACTGCTAAAATCCACGCATGAAAGACATACTATAACATATATAATATATAAACACCAACTGAAAATACCATCTACACTAATGTGACGAACATGCATATATACAAACTAATCTCTCTCTCTATATATATATATATATAACATATCGTGCATACATAAAAACATACCTATAAAAACAGTATGGCACGCATATGTATATTTTCATAATATAACAAAATTTATTTTTAACATCAAAAAAAATTTATTCTGCAACTTTTATTAAAAAAAATATTTAGGGTTAACTTATTTTCCCAAAAAAATATTTTTCTTATAAAAATTTCGAATAAAGTTTTGAACTCAAAAAAATTATTATGACAAAACAAGTATATATCATAAGATATGATAAACAACATGCACATGCAACGTAGTGTCGTGTCCTACTTGACAAAAATTCCTATGAGCCATAGAAAATGCAAATTACCTTTTTCTGAGAGGGAGGACTGAATCGAGTGCTCATTTGATGTAGATGACCAAGGAGAGCTTGGTGTCGATAGGGGGACACGCAATCCTAGATTGAAAAAATATTTTGTCAAAATTCACGTCCAACTAGATGAAGTCCTATATAGCTAAAGCACGAAAAGCTAACTTTAGGTGTGCTCTATATAGGGACCTTCAAACTCCCCCATTGGACTAATTTTGACAAAACCCTTGAGTACATCAAATGATATACTAAGGAAAAATAAATCCTAAAATATCCTATACAAAAGAGTATATAACTACCCACCCATCCTAAAAAAGAAAAGACACAACTCGGATGCGCGGTTGATGAAAACCTGCAAAACATAAATACACTTTCTGCCGAGAAATCAAGTTAGTAGCATTTGCTCTACCAAAATATTAATATGACAGAATTAAATGTGCAGGAAATTATAAGACAGAATATGTATGATGAATATCAACAACCGAAGACTGGAATATGTACTCAACTCTCTCCCATTTTGGCTAAATTAGACAATGGTAAGAAGAAAGAAAAAGTAAGTGTTTATATTCTACAAAAAAAGCATCTCCTACGTCAAACATGACTTTAAGAGATACCAGTTATTAGTAGATACCTTTATCCTAAAACCTGGAAGATCTAGTAATCAAAGTGCAGAATAAACACAAGCAAAAATTCAAGTACAATCTCTCCAATTAAATGTTGAAGTTACTTCAAAACAAGAGTTATCTTAAGGTATAGAAACCATATCAGCAAGCTAAAAATCACAAGCAATAGAAGGAACAACCCTAATTGTTTAGGAGCTTTTGAAGCATTAAACTGTTACGAATAATCATTAGCGTCACAATACTTGGTAACTCCATTTTGATTAAACTCACCTCCCCAAACATTGAATAAATCTAAGGGTTCGGTGGTGTTTAAGTCCTTAACCTTCTCGTGAGGAGACTAAATGATTTTCTCACTCTCGCAAGCGTCACATACATTAGTTGGGCATTTGTTCCACTTTAAAAAATCCATTTGAGGTCTTAAGTCACAAGTCCTAATCGAAATAGGAAAAGTTTTCAAAGGTTTTTGTGCTTTTTGGAATTTCGGATAAAATTTATTTTTTGAAAATGTATTCTTGTTAACATGAGGCATAGATTTATTAAAGAAATGATTCAAATTATTATTAGTGCGCTGCCTATGAAAATTTGTAAATCGCTTCACATTTTGGTCATGACTTTTAAAATGAGTACCTTTCTTGCGATTACCAAGGCATTCCCAATTTTGGTGACCAAAAACATCACACCTAGTACAGATTTTGTTAGAATTAGGTAAGTCTGATTGGCAGTGTTTTTCCTCTACATGCTTGACAGATTCATCGCGAATAAATGGTTTAGTAGGTCTATAGAGTCTCTTGGCCGGAGGAAAATATTTTGATGTAGATAGTTCTATAAAATTTTCAATGAAAGTATCAATGTCATTTTAAAATCACTTTCAATTAAGACTTGTTTGCCTTTAGCCTTTTCATATGACTTGCTTTCCAACGGAAGAACCATTTCTTCAAAGGCTTTTACAAACAGAACTAGTTTGGTAAAATCATCATTTTTTGCAATAGGACCATCATAACCAAACCCTCTAGTATCACCATCATAACGTTGAACAGCTATCAATTCCTCAAGGTCAAAGGGTTTTATATCACGACTACGACACGTTTTGAAAGTAGTTTCACAAACTTGTTTGGATTTTTCAACTTGCAAAAGCGCTTCATTATATTTTTCTTTAAAAGAAGACAAATTTTCGTTTAAAGTCGTAATCTGAAATTTAAAATCAAGTGACGGTTTCACAAAATCGGTTTTGACATTGTTCATTTCAATGGAATTTTGTTGAACAATCTTATATTGATTCTCTAAGGTCTCACTAAGTATTTTAACCAAATTCGATAATTCTTGTCTATTCTGCAAAGTCCTCACATACAATTCAGCATAATCATCATAGGCAACAAAATTTTCATTATTCTCTATGTCGGTGTGTGAATTGTTGCAATCATCAGATTTGGATTCACACAAAAATGTACGTTTGGAATCAAATGGGGTAGTTAATTCAAGCGTAGTAGGCTAACTAACTAATAAAGATTCAGCAAAATTAATTAGATCAAGTACTTCATCAGAAATCGAATCAGAATTAGAATGAGAATCATCTTCGAAATCATTCATTCCTGCTAAGTACACATCTCCACAATAATTATAAACTTCTCCAATAAATGCAAGGCAATTTGGTTTGGAATTTCCATGGTTGTCTTCTGATTCAGAATGAGAAGAGTCATCCCAAGTTTTAGTTATGTGTGCCTTGTGTTGTTTAGAATGCTTGGACTGTGACTTAGACCAACACTGAGCAATAAAGTGATCGAATTTCCCACAATTGTGACAAACCAATTCAGATTTATCAACCTTACTACTTCTAATATTATGGTGCCGAGTGAACCAACTAGATTGATTATTCACTTGCGTATGTCTCTTGGCAATAGCATTTCTTTGCTCCAAAAGTTTCTTAAATTGAGAGCATATAATAGCAAGTTGATTGTCAATCTTATCAAGATCATCCGATTCTACATCAGAATCATCATCAGATCAAGTCTGTTGTTTAACTACCTTATACATATTTTTATTAGGATAGGCATTTTTAAAACCAATTCTTGAAGTATTAGTGGACTCATTCTTAGCATAAGACGTAAGAGTCTTCCTAAAGGCTGATTCAAGTTCCATAGTTCTCAATTTAAAGCTTAGCAATTCAGGTGTGAGAGAAGGATCATTCATTTCTTCAATGATATAACGTTTATGGTCAAACCTAGGTGCAAGAGATCTCAGAATTTTAGCACACACATCTTTATCAGAATATTCAATGCCAATCGTATGCAATTGGGTAATGATATCAGCCAAACGCATATAAAAATCATCAAATGGTTCATTATCGTTCATAACTAGCATATTGTATTGTTGAACCAACATTTGTATTTTACATTGCTTTACTCTATCGTCACCCTCGTGTGAAACCACTAAAGTATCCTTACTAGTAGTGCAATGACATATACATTTCAATTCATTTTCACTCACACTCATGAAAATCGCATTTTTGCCCTTATTATTGAAATTGCTTATCTTTTTCTGATCAGCACTTAATTCGTAGTTTTAAGATTTCTAAAGATAGTGCTACCTTCTGCTATGGGAGTAGTGGGGTGCCTATAACCATTTTCAATAAAATCGCACACGTCATCTCCAAAAGGGCCTTGAATAAAAGCAACCATTCTAATTTTTCAGTATGAAAAATTTGAGCCATAAAAAAAATAGGAGGTCTACTAAAATTTCCAAGCCTAAGTAATTGACTTGAATCATCCATTGTTAACAAGGTAAAACGAGTTTGACAAAAGTTTTGTAAAAAGATCTTTTTAAATTTTATCTCTCATACCGCTTGAGCTTGCGGCTTGCAATAAGTTATGTGTGCGGAAGTAAACTATTTGCCGAATAAACCCCTAATAACTACAAGTTAACGACGTTATCCAATATGGGACCAATTCAAACTTTTACTTGAATTGTAAACTTACCTTAAACAGGTTTTAGTTTGCCAAGTTAATTAAGTCCTATTTATTAACTTGACTTAACTGGGTGTCAAAACAAGAAAATATAAGATTCAGTTATTTAGGTGTGTTTCTAGTAATTACCCTAGCTTTTTTATGTGGTGAGATATTGCAAGATAGTAAAGTAAAGCACGAGGTATTTATTTTACGTCGCAAAAACCCTTTCCTCGGAAAAAACGACGGACCCCTCTAGGAGTCACCTAATCTAACAAGTCCACTAAAATCAAACCAATACGGAATAAGTTACAATCACACAACAAGACACAACTTGAACTAGAGAGAAAATAGCTATTACCTTACCAAGCTTCCGCAGTGGTTTCCTTTTCTAAATCTTAGCTTCAACTTGTCTTTCGTGGATTGCGTTCTTCACTTCTTCGCTTTCTATTTAACCTTCTCGGTGCAAGTCAGCTCAGTGCCTATTGATTTTTATAGTGACGTGTAGATGTGCAGTGCTTAATGATGTGTCCTATGTTACATGACACACTCACCCTTAGTTACAAACAGAATGATGATGCAACAAGTTCTTTCCTAAATATCAGTCTCAACTTTTCAGTTCTTTCTTTCTGTTTTATTCAATCTGTCTTGAATTAATTCAGTTTCAACAAAACTTCTTAATTTTCTCAAGAACTAAAGTTTGTCTAATATATATAACGAAATATGTGCCTATGTGGAACAATGTATATATTGAGTGATTTTAATGTGATATGAAAAATGAATGTCCTGAAATCACATAAACAATCAACTGATCATATACAAACAAAAATCAAGACTGAAAATTTATATAATCAATTTTATGTGTAGTTTCAGTCCAAAACAAATTATAAGGATTATCAAAATATTTTCCAACTAAATTCAATCCTTATAAAAGTTAGGTTCAGATTTCAAAACCTCTTGAAAATTCAGCCTAATAAAAAATTCTTGAAATATTTTAAAACAAAATGTTTTAAAATAAGGCTGGAACTAGAATAAGAAATTAATCATTAAATTCAGCAATAATACAACACAAATTAGATCTACAAGAAAACAGATCTAAAAAGAACACATACTAAGCATAGCCTGAACAAAAATACTTACAACCATTTTTTTAGAATAGAAAACACCAAAAATTTATGTAGAGATGAGATTCTGATTTTTACACAACCATGAACTTGAACCTCTAGAGTCTTGAAAGTTCATTGAAATGAATCAATAATATTTTTCCACGAAATACACTCTTGAAATATATCTTGAAAACACAAAGTGTATAGACTCTCTCTCTAAAAATTTAAGCAGAGTTTTGCCGCAAAAATAATTTCTGAGCTCTGCAAAAATGAATACCCAAAGGAGTCTATTTATAGAGTGCACAAGTGTGTGCAAATTTATGTAAAATATGGTCACATGGATCACCAAAGAAATACACACAACCATTGATTAAAATAGATCTGAGGGTTTACAAAGAAACACAAAATGTAATGTTAAAAATGTGACACGTGTAGTGGAAGCTATTACACACTAACAAAATAATAAACAAAACGTTTATTAAAACACAGTTGTTTTTAAAATATGAACGCCAGCACAACGCACCAAAAAAATTACCGTTGGACACAGTGTCGTTTAGAAAATACCAGATCTTTATTTAAATGAAAATCGTTTGCGGATTTAAAGTTGGGATCCAGCTGTACTGCACTCAGAAAATTGTTACCGTTGAGAACAAAAGCCTACGGCGTCGTTTTGAAAAAGAAAATTAGATTTGGTTTTGATATAAAATCCGTGGGCTAAAATCTGTGGACGAAATGTGCTACGTCAGCAAAAGCAATAGGTTTCGTTTGAAAAATAAGGACACACGGTGTCGTTTTTTTTTCTAAAGGAAACCCAGTTTCGATTTTTAAAATATAAAACCATGAGCAGTTTTTGAAATATCAGGGGCGGTCAAATCAGTAAAAGCATGGGATCATGCCGACAGCAACATTTTATTACACGCCAACTTTTAAACAACTAAGGCTATTTCTAGGGAAATGTCCAAGCAGCTAAGGCTAGCCAAACTGAGGTCTTTGAGAGCTTACACGCCAACAGCTATAATGTATAGCTTAAGGCCTAGGCTATAAAAAGACATGGTCAAAATTCTTAGCTAAAGCTACAAATGTGCACACGTCGCATTCGGTCAAATCGGCAATAGCTATGGGACAAACAAAAAAAATGCCACTCATGCAATTATACAATATCACGTATATTAAATCAATAGGACACGCATGCATATATGAGTAACATGGTACACTTCATTTATTATCACTAGTTCACTTCACTAGCACTGCTAAAAGCCACGCATGAAAGACATACTATAACATATATAATATATAAACACCAATTGAAAATACCATCTGCACTAATGTGACGAACATTCATATATACAAACTAATCTATATATATATATATATATATATATATATATATATATATATATATATATATATAACATATCGTGCATACATAAAAACATACCTATAAAAACAGTATGGCACGCATATGTATATTTTCATAATATAACAAAATTTATTTTTAACATAAAAAAAAAATTATTCTGCAACTTTTATTAAAAAAAATATTTAGGGTCAACTTATTTTCCAAAAAAAATATTTTTCTTATAAAAATTTCGAATAAAGTTTTGAACTCAAAAAAAATTATTATGACAAAACAAGTTTTTATCATAAGATATGATAAATAACATGCACATGCAACGTAGTATCATGTCCTACTTGACAAAAATGCCTATGAGCCATAGAAATTGCAAATTACCTTTTTCTGAGAGGGGGACTGAATCGAGTGCTCATTTGATGTAGATGACTAAGGAGAGCTTGGTGTCGATAGGGAGGGGGGGGGGACACTAAATCCTAGATTACAAAAATATTTTGTCAAAATTCACGTCCAACTAGATGAAGTCCTATATAGCTAAAGCACGAAAAGCAAACTTTAGGTGTGCTCTATGTAGGGACCTTCAATAATGTGCTCTTCCTATCACCAAGTCTTGAGCACTGAACATGATAATGAGTTAAATCTCTCCACTTAATGGTAAACCAAATACACATCGAATCAGGACAATAAAGTCTTTACACACCCCGGGACTAATCTTTTCGATACCACTATACCCTTTAAAGTCTCGATAATATATGATATAAATGTGAGTCCGACCCTCTCACGGGTGAGGCTTCGCCAGAATAAAACATCCTGCACTAGAGAAGTAACCCCGATAGACTTGCGATATCTGCCCATTATCGATCAAATCATTACTATAAAACCATTATTAGGACAATATCGTACTCGTATAATACATCACTAAAACGAGTAATCTCAATAAGGTAGGTATCACTATCAATACACCCATTCATCCTCCGCAGATAACACCAAAGATAATCCTGCTGTACCAGGGAGGACATTCACATAATAATAACGTTATCAATATACGCACTAAGCTGGTCTCACATGCAAATTTAGCAAAAATCAAAATGTAGTGACTCAATCGTGTCATATAAAACACGCCTCATCCTCCGAGGGTAAAACTCATACTTCTACCTTGCCAGTCGCCCTGGCTTCTCAAATGTTTTCTGGACATACACGCTTGTCCGAACCAAAATAAAAACTACTTTAATCATTGCCCTTTACTAGGCACCATACTATTACCCCTTTACTCGATTTTGAAAACATTAACGCATGTGATTTCACTCTCCACAAAATAATTCTATGCATAATCCACTTATCACCGGTCATACTGACCATATTAGGGTTATCCTTCTCTCAAACTTTGGTAGGCTCGATGAATGATGGCTACCTCATTGTTCCCTTAGCTTTGTTGGGCCTAAGGAACGTGATACTGTCTTCAATAGCCCTTACTGAATTCACAATTTCTTGGTAAGAATTCAGCTATCCTAATCGTTTAAATGGGTCCCCTGATGGTTTCCCCTTGCGATGATTCGCTAACTGTATTTCATCCAGTCTTACTCCCCAACTAAATCTTTCTATTCCTTTGTCTCCCTTCACAGAGAACCATTAACATTTCTATGGGCAGTACGTGACATTGTCACCATGTGGATCGGTTGTCCAGCAGAATTCCCTTTAAGTGTTGTCAACTTTCCTTACTAGTCGATTTCCCACTTGAAATCCTCTTCTCCATTTGTGTCTACTTTATTCGACACAAGATTCGCTAAATAATTAAATTCATTTTCACACATGAACCTCTATCTGGCCTTTCTATGATGAGTTCAGAACAATTTTCACATCTTAACCTGAACATCTGATGAAGGAACTTGCGATCAAATCATAAAACGTACCTAAGATCCTTACATTGACACAACATTCCACTTATAAATGTGGTGGTTAACTCCCACCATTATAACTTTTCTCTGACGACTCAAGAAAAGTTTACCCCAAATTTTTGCTCCTCGTTATCCACACTCAGCCGTAAGTCCAAGCCTTTGGATATTTTACGTTCGTTGGTTAACACAAAATTTTTGCATTTCTATATCTTCCACTAATGGTTCTCCTCAACGCTTCGTCTGACTCTCTCCCAGTCCTACCATGTTGGGTGAGTCTAATTTGGCACCACTTTCGACTATAGCGGCACCTGGAAATCATATGCTGCGCTCTATCCGTCTTTACAGTCCTGGCTTCTCGTGCCATAATAAGGGTGACCTCGACTACGGTCATTATTCTCAAATATACTCTACAACCTTAACTAAGTCCTGCCTCCTGTTGTCCGTCCAATGGCCCTCGCCTGTTATACTTCATTGTTCAAACACGCCCGAACGCAAATAAGATTCACTAATATATATACGTTATAGCATGAGAATAAAATCTCACCATAGAAATCAATAATCCTAAACATAGGGCTCTATATCAAATAAAATAGTGCTGGAAGCTTAATAAGCCGCACAGATCCTAAGGACACTAGAACCTGATGCTCTGATGCCACCTGTAACACCCCGCCTAATTAAATATCGGGTGATCAGTCCTTTATTAAATTAAAATCAAGGTGAACAGTGTGGTTCATTCTTAGCATCACTGGCAACAACAATTTTCCATTTTAATCACCCTATAAATAATTAAGCTAAGTGTCAAAACATTTTAAAATAATATTTCATTTATTAGATTCCGTAATGAAAATCTTTTAAATCATAACAATTTATGACTAAGGTGAGAGATAAATAAAACAATCCATTTAAATGAAATGCCAATTAGAAATCTCAACCCAAATAAATATCAACAAATGTAATCCACGTGACAGAAGAATAAATCCCAAATGAGCACTCATTATTGGGAACATAAATAAATACAAAATCTCTAATAGGTCTAAATTGAAACAGGAAATGGCCAGCACATGCTCTATCTAAGAAAAGACTAGATCAGAAGTTGAATCAAGGGAGAAATCGTCTACTGCAAAGACCTGCAACTCCCACATAAGTTGCAGGACATCTAATCCAAAGAATATATGCATGACGCCCCTATGGCTAGGAACCTGTAATATATATATATACACACACACACAAGAGAAGACAGATAAAGACAGGAAACGGGTCAGAGCCCGAGTGTAAAAATACCTTTTAGAAAAAGTATAGCAAGTATTTAAAATGCTTACCGATTAATATAACAACCATGTTAGTACGCGACACTCTCTTGAGAATTCCCACCTCTCATCTAGTGTGCACGCCTAGCGTACTACTAAATGCCTCATAAGTCTATCTAACTTATCTCCCATAAATTTTATTTTGAGAAGTCACAAGACTATGATTCCAGTTTAGAGATTAATCTCTTAATGATTTCTTACGTTACTGATGTATTTCTCAATACTCTTGTAAAGTTCCCGAATACTTACTATAATTTTGGAGCATTTATTTAATATTTATCTACTTACGCACAGTAGAAGAATTCCATATATACGTATATATATTACTCACTCATATAATATATATACTATCGTCACCCCACATAAAATCTATGGTGCTGGCATACTGTGCTATCAAGTCCCCGTATCTCTCGTACTAAGGGAAATACTAGTTCGGAATCACTCTCGAGCTGTATTAACACAATACACACAAAATGTAGGCGAATCATAGTTCCAAGTCGCTAAAAGGTCAGCACATACCCCTCACGTCTCTTAGGACCGTCTAACTATCATTCTTAGATAGCCTGTACCAAGGAATCCTATGTTCAATTAGGTTCGCTGATGACCCATAATACTATTTGTAACCGTACAATTTTACCCAATTCATATGCATAAAGAAATCATCTCTTTTTATTCTCTATTATAATCATTCCATAATTACTTCTCATCCCTCGAACTATTCTCTCCTCCTAAAGGTAAATTCAGTAGGTACACCCTCATTAACATACTGGTCTAAGTCCTTCATGAATCTCTCAATTTCTTAGTTAACGTACGCACGATTTCTAATATATGACATACCCCCGTTATCCCATGGTTTCATCTCATATAAAATTATATTCAACGGAATCTACTTAGACCCTACTGGTTCTCTTCATAAACCATTATCTCTTTAAATGATATTCAAGGGTTCCTATGCATTTTATCCGAATTAAAAAAAAAAGAGGAAAAACATTCAGTTTCTAGGAAGGGTCGATCGATCGACATTCTTGAGTCGATCGATCGAGCAGTTCTTGCCCAGAGTCTGCTAATACAACCTATGGGTTTTATCCATAAAATTTCTCCAAAACACCATTAACGAATCCCAAACTCCCCAAAAATTAAACCACTGATTGTATACACCTATTCACATGATTCCCTACATAAAGCATGTATAAAATCATCAAAGGCATCGAATTAATGGGTCAAATTCAGCAGAATTATCAAGAACCCTAGTTTTGTATAGATTTCTGAAATTCTCATTCTTTTTCTAGATTTCTTTCTATTAAATCATTATAATTTTGTGGGTAATCCTCTACATATGACAAGGTTTCCAGATTTCATGAATTTCTGCCAAAACATATAATTTAAATCTGTTAAATTATATAATTCTTCAATAAGATCATATATCCTTAATCCTATTCTAACATGGGTGAAATATCAACTAGAAAATAGCACGATAGATACTTGCATGGGAATCGAAGGTCTGATCTGTGGGTGACGAAGTTATGGCTGCGTTCCTCGTCTTGCGATCTATGCTCCGGTGGTGTTATTCTTGAAAAAGGTGTTACGGTTTGTGATCTAGTCTTGAAGAGCTCTCTTCCTTTCTTCTCTAATGGTAATTCTATGTTTGTGTGATTGATAACCCTAAAAGCTTAACTCTAATAGCTGATATAGCTTAGGGAAATTCGTAGCTTTAATTACTCAAAAATACAAAATGACCACAATACCCTCCCGGGACGCCAGTTAGGCCTAAAAACACCCCGAAACCCAAACTAAACCCCCGGGTACATTTTTCTGACTATTTCTACCCTTCCGAACATGTTGGTGCACTTGAAATGACCATACGGGCGACTTATAATTTATTCACTTTTTATAATAATAATATAGTCCCGACACGACACAGGCGCATCCCGACTTAATTTCCATAATTGTTATATTATTCACTCGTGACAATTTGAATAAATTCAATTCTACATATTACCTTACTCATTAAGTAATATTCAATATATTCCCAATAACTACTAACTCTCGTCACGCTAGCAAATATTTAAAATAAAATTTTGGATTAATATTAAATTAATATCTCAATTATATTTGATAAATCCCCATTTTAAAATCCATAAAAATATGGCGTATTACATAAGGCTCAGTGACAGTGGTAGTTATACCAGTTTATCGATTGGGTGACATTAACATGGATGCAATCTTGACCGGATCAATGAGTATGTGACCTCCTCACATGTTTGGCCCGATTATCTCCCTCGCATCTCCTTCGAGAAAGATTTTTTTGAGGATTGAAGAGAGATCACCACATGCTTCTTTATTATAGCACATCTTTAATACATCTTTATATGTATTTATATTCACATTTATGGTGTTATTTAACAAGTAAAGCACATAGGTCAATGTTTATATCTTTGTATTTTTATTACCCTCCTTGGGTAATATCGTAGATAAATAAGAACTATGAGTGTTCATATGAGTAAATTGCATGTGGTTTAAACCTTTAATTTGGAAACATGTGGCATTTTGAGAGCATGTACTTCATTTTTTTCCTTTTTATAGGTGCATTTTTTCATTGATAAAAAAAATTAATTACTATTTAAACATATATAACCCAACTTCATTTTTAGTAGTTCCTTTCTTAAGTTATGAATAAGAAACGTAATATTGTACAATGTATGCAAATGTATGTTTTGTATAAAAAAACATTCACAAAAAATATTTGTGAATACAAGAAATATCACAATAAAGATCCATGGAAATAATTATAAATGCAGAAAGTAAAGATCACACACGACAACAATATGAGTGATTTGACAACTTGCCTACGTCCACAGAGAGGTCACTATGTTCTTATCAGTGTCTAGCAATGCTCTAGGTAACATCCCTTTGCCCCGGGTCAGGATTTACAATTTATAGATGCGTACAATAAGATTTTGAGTTATTCAAGTAACTCGATTGGGCACGTGGATAACTCTTGGTGTCCCTATCTCCTCCGAGATTATTGGTAACCAACTATGAGTATATCCATAAGTATATGAGTGTATGTGATATACAAAAGTCTTTAATGGATCGCAAATTTGGGTCGAGCAGCTCCTCTCACAGGCTGGGCTGTTCGGCTACTTTCCTGAGCCAAGATAAATGGGTCCCCATAGTTGCCCCTAAAAAATTTGGGTTGAATATTTAGGCTAATAATTTTTTACTGAATTGAAGGCCCATGACTTGAAACTTTATGTTTAAGACTTGAGTGGCATTTTTTCAATTCTGTATAACTCAAAAGGGTACACTCGTTCTGAGCCAAACACCATGGCAAACTTGTAGTTTCGTTAAAGAGGTAAGGGTACACTAGTCCAAGTAGTTAAATGGAGCGCCAAAATCCTCCTTGGATGTCGTGGTTTATGATTAGCTCGAACTTCAAACTGAAGATACATCTCCTTCATCAGCTACGTTTCAATTTTTCTTTTATTTACTGAGCTTGCATTTCTTTCTTCTTCAGCGTCTCATTTTCTTCAGAGCTCCCATCAACTCTTATAAGTTCTTCTCATATTCTCTTAGTTTTTCGCTTCATCGATTGTGCTTCAACTATAGTTAGGATTTTTTTCTCTATTATATCATTCATGGCATCATTAGATAATAAGTCAATAGCAGAGTTTAGGAAAACCTATAATATTTTGGACTGGGTTGAAATCAACTATGCCGCTCTGCCTAGAAATGTTTGATATACCAAGTATAGCCTCATCCTTAGACTGCCCCCTGGCTAAGGCCGACTAGTGCCAGACCATCAGTTAGGGATAGTTATGGCTCATCCACGGGCCTTATGTGAAAGGTCGCATTCTTGGCCATAAACTCATCATAAGAGGTCTCGTCTTCGTCTCAGGACACCGTCAACAATATCAGTATGAGTGGTCTTGTGACTCAAGTCCCCCAGGCCTCGTCCATCACCTAGAGGACAGGGTTGAATGAAGATTGGTCTTAGCATGACAATTACCATACTATCAAATGCATCAAACTTGACTACTTGGCCTCGGCCTGCCCAAATGGCCAACAGTTGACAGCTGGCAAAGAGCGTGGAGTAGGGTATGCGTGGAAGAGAGCACGTGGGTTGCAGATCCCACATGCACAAAACCGCTATAACTAGATCTTCCTCACACGTGAGGGAATATTTCAACATCATGATCTCTATTGGCAGGAACATTCTGCACATGCTTATTACATTCTTGGGGGGGTAGATTACACCCCTAGGCACTATATATACTTATCGTCTTCATTAATATAAATGATCAAAATATTAAAACCCTAGCCTAATCTTGGTTACTATCATAGTAGAGAGAGAAAGTAGTGTGAATTGTATCAGTAAGGACATTAAATTCCATTGTATAGCGAAGCTCATACTCATCTACACAGTGGAGTAGGCCAGATGACTGAACCACTTACATTATGGTCTTTCTCCTCTTTACCCCATCTCCTTCTTTACCTATAACACCATTGTTGCACCTGCAAAGCTATTGTGGATTGAGCTCATACAAATTCAACGAAGGTTATTCTTCTTCCTCTCTTTTTATGCTTGTTCCTTACCGAATTCTCTAGTGGTGATCCAACTCCACATTTGGCTAGAATGAAATCACCATTGAAAGATCTTTGGTGAGTTATCCAAGATTTTATTTAGCCTACAAAGCTCTTTAGTTCATCCCTTAGTTTCGTTCATTCTTCAGAACACATGGATTCAAATCTGCCTCAAGGCATTGGCCCCAGCTCCAGTCAGGCACCGCCTTAGTCAGAAATGTTTGAGGTCGCAGGGGTACTGCACTCGTTGGCAATCGGCTAATAGAAGATGCAGGAGAAACACAATATTTTTGCCAAAACATATTGACTAGACCCACTGGCGTGGTAGTGGAGATGATAACTCCAGTCGTTAAGAAGGGTGGTAATCAGGCGATAAGGGGATCACCCCCGATCCCACATAAAGAGATAGCACAATAGCATATATGCAGGGATGTGGCCGACTTAAGGCGATTGCACCAAGGCAAATATGGCTAAGAATTTTAAGACGACCAAAGTGATAATGAGGACAAAATTTATAACCCTACGAGATCTTCAGAGATATTATGCGCCAAATTCATGTCAGTAGAGGAAACAGTGTCAGGTCGAGCTGAGAAAGTCAACCTCGTGCCTTGACGCTTGATAGACTCAGCAGAGGATCTGCCTTTGATATACTCAACCCAATGGGGGATTTATGGGACCGTATCTTTAGGACACGTAGTATGGTTGGTTCGAGGGGAAATGACAAATGTGTTGGATGTCGACCTCCATGTGGCCGAGACGAGGAACAAAGAGATGATAATAGTCGTCAAAGGATGGCTAGTAGAGAGTTATTGCAGTGTCCAATCGATAAAGAGGGGTCGGTAATAATGCTATGGTAGCCGATGGAGGTAATACAGCAGTAACCGCAGTCGAAAAGCCATTGAACGATTCTATTCAGAGGCTTGAAGATAAAAGCAACGACATTATGAAGAGTCGAGACCCCCTACAGAGAGGTTACATGGAAGGGTCATTCAAGCCGTCGGTATTCACCCCAAAATATGATGGGAGCACCAACCCAGTTCACCATGTGGAAATGTACCAGTTTTTTGTAGACATCTATTCAGTTTTCGATGAGATGAGATGAGATGCCGAGCTTTTTCAAGAATCATTATTAATGTTGAGTATGTGTGGTACACCTCTCTCCCAAAGAACTCTATGGAGAACTTTAAAAAATTATCTGAAAGGTTTATCTATAATTTCTATTTTGGAGTAAAGCCTCATAAGAAGACCATGCACTTTTTGTATGTCTAGTAGGGAAAAAATGAGTCTCTGAGAGACTATATATCCCGCTTTAACAAAGAAAAGCTGTAGGTGGAAGCCTATGATGAAAGCATTGCTATGACCATCCTTATGGGTCGATTACAAAAGGGCAAGATCCTATGGAAGCTGGTCGAAGATCCTCCAAAAACCATGGCAGGGGAGTTGATGATACGAGAAATCATCCACTAGTCGTTCTCGTACCAGCAAATCAAGAGTAAAGTGCGTAATAAACAAGTAAAGCAAGTAAATAGAGAGAAGACAAGATATAGAGTGGTTCAGCCCCTAAAATGGGCCTACGTCCACTGTGTTGCTCCATTCTCATTATATGCGTTGCATTGTACAATATAATCATGCCTAAAGAGGCGTACAAGTATGAGAATAAGGGTGAATACATGGCAGTATTGTAGATTTCGATGAGCCCGGAAGGTGGCTGTGATGTAGATTTGTGCCTCCAAGAGGTATATTGAGGTTGTGTAGAGAGAATCTGTATTGTAGAGCCTACCCCGGACGGGTATGGAATCGATCCCTTTCCTTCGAAGTGTGGTCCTCTATTTATGAGGTAAATATGCTGAGTCACGTGCCCTGAGCATGTGACTTATACCAAGTCTGCAGTAGTTGCGGATGAAGGGGGTGCGGCCTGCAAATCAAGCAGCACAGTAAGCTGTTGGGGGCATTCCGCGCAGCGTACGGGGGAGTACCGCGGCCCATAAGGGCCAGGGCCTCACCCTGTGCCAAGCATCTGTGGCGTCTTGAAGATATGTCGCACCCTGAGTGAGGTTTGTCCGCGCCTTGTATGACCTATGAGGTATGCCTGCGAACTGAATAGAGAAGAATACATTCTGTGGTAGGGTGCTATATTTGTACTATCAATAAGCCCCCAAGCCGTAGTGCCAAGGGAGATCAATTGGGACTGCGGCTCAGTAGCCTAGGTATTGTGGTACTTCCAAAGCGACGATTCGTCTTCCGCGCTCCCTTATATAAATTATTCCTGGCCGTGGACTTCATTACGTTTCCAAAACTTTGAGAGCACATCGAGAGCAAAACTCTGCACTTCCTTTCTCTTGCATATTCCGGCGACCTTCCGAGGCGGTGTGTGGTGGTGCAAGGTGGTCTGAAGCTGAGCATCGCGATTTTCTTCATTTCCAGGTGATTTTTCAACCACTTCACTCTCTTAAAAGCCTTCGAAATTTAGGGTTTTGTTTTGATAGAAACCTAGGGTTTTGTTTATGTTTGTACGATTTGCTTTTTCCCTCGTATGCTGCACATGAAACACATAACTGTTCTTTGTGTTCAAAGTCGAACCTTTCATATTCTGTGAGTTTGATCTTAAAATGGTTAAAAATTATATAATCAACTGTTTAGGATAGAGGCCACGACATGATAGGATTACAATAACCCATTCCCTTGAACTGATTTGATCCTTATCTGCGTCATACGTGCCAAATGGCCGAGGTCCATTAAATTATCATCCGCGGCATTGAATCACCACCCTAGTAGTTTCGAACAGCCTTCAAATTTTCATGAACCCAATACATATCCATGTTAAATAACTGTAATTGCTACTAGAGTACATCAAATTGATTTTGAGCAAATTTAGGAATGGCCGTGTCCTGGAATCTCTTAAAGTAATTCGATCTTATTACCGCGGTAGCCTATGTTTCTCTGTTGATATGGAGGTGGTCGCGGCTGGTTGGGACAGTACGATCCCATAAGTAATAGAGTTGGCCCATTAATAACTGCGTTAGGGAAATAATTCAAAGACATTTTTAATATTTAAAAATAACCCTTCCGCGGGTTCTTGAAGTCTTGTCCAAACCATAATGGCTGCGGCGCCTAACTGCGAACTCTGCTTTTTAGGTACTGCTGCAGCCATATGAGCTTTGACCCAGACGAGTTCCTGAGAGGCTTTTGGGCAAAGCACTTCGGAACCTCTCCTCTTGAACTCCCTTCCGTGCTCCCCCTAAGATCAATAGGGCCTTGCAAATTAAAAGATTGCCCAAACTGCGTGAAACTTGACTCAGACTCTGTGGGCTATGCAACTGGGAAGGATTTCCAATCCGCTCCGATGGAAGACGAAGACAACTCAAGCACTCATCTAATGGATGCCGCGGCAGTTAGAGATAACCCAGGTGGTGTATCGGGGAGGGCTGAGAGACCTTTGGTCGCACTTGATATCCGCGGCTCCATGGCCCAAGATTGGGTTGAGCAGGTGGCTGAGGCCTTCGAATTTCCAAAAAATTTGACATGCTTAGCTCCTGTCGCTAACTAAAGACCGTGCACGGTTCTATCCGATAATGGAATTTTCTTCCCTCTGCACACCTTTATTTATGGGCTGCGGCTGCCTGTTCTAGTTCCTATCCGCCGCATTTTTCAGACAATGAAATTGGTCCCAGCCCAGTTGGATCCTAATGGCTGGAGAGCCATTCTTGCGGCAGTTGTCCTTTGGGAGAACTTGTTCAAAAAGGACATCACTCCCGCGAAATTCTTCCACTTCTACCGCCCAAAGGAGAACTCAGTGAAGTTCGCGGGCTATTACTACTTCTCAAGCCGCGGCAGGGACGAGACACTTTACATGGGGAGACCAACCAGTGTGAAGAACTGGAAGGGGAAATATTTTTACATCTCCGGCGAAGGATGGGAGATGCACCCCGAGGAGAATGTGAGGGAAAAGACATATAGAATGCTGCGACAATGGGGGTCTCCCTTAAAATTAGGTACTAAGACCATAGCCGCATCCTTTCATTTCACATAAATATGCATAACTTCCACTAACCTTTGAATTGTCTTTTCTGCAGCCCTTGACAATCTGCATTTGAACAAGCGGCAGGAAAAAAGAGTTGCTGAGGCCGCGGCAGTTCCTGCTGAACATAAGAAGTTCAGCACACTTGTAACGTCAGCAACCATATTTGAGGCGGGATTTTTCCCAAATAAGTCCATTCCTCAACAGATGGGCGCGGAAGGTAATTAACTGTGCCATAATTTTTACTCCGCGGTCATTTATACACTTGAACTCATGCTGTTGCTTTTCCAGGTGAAGAAGTTGACAGGGAACTGCTAGCGGAGCAACTAGCAGATATGGATGAGGACGCAGTCGTCCTAAATAACACTGCGTGGAGTAGAAAGAGGAAGAGGTCCAAGGCCAAGGTACCTACCGTGGCTCACTCATCAAAAATAAATGCTACTCCTGCCGTGACTCACTCTGCCGATAAAACTACAACTGCCGCGGATAAAATGGTTAATGATGAGAACCTCCCGCATGATCAGTTTGATGATGACATAGGGGAAAACTTGGCCGCGGTGGGCTTGATGTCAACTGATGTTCCCCTTCATTCATCCTCTCCTCCACCGCCAGCTGTTGTTGCGGTTAACGCGAACTTGCCACCTCCTCAATTTCGCGGAGAGTCTGGGCCTGATGGTAGACCAAGGCCCCAATTAAGGCAGCCTGACCCCAATTCTTCTTGGGACACTACCGCAAAGGCTGCGCGGAGGATAAAAAGAGCCTTGGATGCCGCAGACCTTGACAGGCTAGTGGGAGAAGATCATGACGATCTGGAGGACTGTGGCCTCCATAGTTTTCTGAGGGTACGTGCCAGTTGTCATTCTTTAACTTTTGTATCTCATATTTTTTCTATTTCTTCTAACTCCCTTTATTTCAGGCCGCGAAAGTGATGGTGGTTCAGAAGAGGAAGTACGAGGCCTTGTACAGATTGAAGGAGGTCGAAAGTAGTACTCATATCGTAGACTTACAGGCAGCACGGACCTCTTCATTTGAGGCTGGGAAGATGTTTGCTGCCGCGGCACTATAAGCGGCCCAAATGAACTTGGACGCAGCAGAAAAGGCAAGGGAGGAGGCGGAGCAAAACTTCATACATGCCGCGGAATCCCTTAAAGCCTCCCAGGCTCAGACCGCGAAAGCTGCCCAAGCTGCAGAGATTGCTAATAATAAGCTCCAATTTCTTCAAAAGAAGTACGATGAGATGGAGTCCAAGTCTGCCCAGGATGCACTAGATCATGCCGTGGAAATAAAAAGTTTGGAGGCTGATCATGGTGACGCCCTCCAGCTAGCCATAGACCATGCCGTGGAGTCATTTAAAGGCTCCAAGGACTTCTTTCTTGTAAACAACAAGGCTTACCTCCGCGGCAACCAGGAGCTGCGGCAAAGATTTATTAAGAGCTTCCCCGAGACCAAGGACAGGGTCCTGGTTTGGAAGTTAAGCGATGCCGAACATCAAGAGTGCATCGCTGAACTTAATTTCGCGGCGAAAGAGAGAGCAAGGCTCAGGGCTGAGGCGGAAGCAGCGGCTACAGACGGGGAGACAGAGACTGTCACGAACGAAGAAGAGGCTGATGATGACGCAGCCTCTTAAACTCATTCAATTTGTTATTAATATAGGGTTGCATCCCTCCTTTTTGTAATCTTAATTTCTGTTGTGGCTGCGGCCTTCATTCTGTAATCTTAATTTCTAATACCAAGGCTGCGGCCATATTTACCACTTTGTATATGATTGATTGCTTATAATTCCTTGCTCTTTTACATTGCTTGCTATGATGAATGGTTGAACGTAACTGCTTCATATTTGAAAATGCATCCTTGTCTAGATAAACATAACATTTTAAGTCCGCGGACCGAGATCGATTTCTTCATAGAATGATTATTTGCCAATGTCCGCGTCCACATAAATGGTGCAATTTTACTCCCAGACGGACTGCTGCGTGCAAGCCGCGGCCCTTTATTATGCCGCGTCATGTAAACGTCTTCACTTGATTGTCGTGAACATGATTTCAAGGTTGGGTCTTGCTGATTACATGAATCCCCAGCTGCTTTCATTGCACCTGGTTGTCTGAACCGCTTATCTTTTGTCATCCTATAACCAACATGGAATATGTAGAGAAAGCCTTTCCCTAGACTTGGTTCAATTGATTCTCATCCACCGTGGCATTTGCCATTGTAGCTTTCTTATGCTTCAAGATGTCAGTGCCTCAGCACTTTCATGAATGAATGGCTCATAGAGCTCTGCAACCGTACCGGTGGGCTGCGGCACATTTCTGGTCCATCTGAATAATGTGACTCTGTAGACATACGTTGGTATTTCCAAGTCTTCTCGGGCTGGGTCATGTTACCAAGCCACCCACAGCGAATATGCGAGACACTATCAAGCCTCTCCAGGCTGGATTATGTTATTAAGCCACCCACAGCTAATATGCGAGACACTATCAAGCCTCTCCAGGCTGGGTTATGTTAATAATCCACCCAAAGCTAATATGCGAGACACTATCAAGCCTCTATAGGCTGGGTTATGTTATTAAGCCACCCACAGCTAATATGCGAGACACTATCAAGCCTCTCCAGGCTGGGTTATGTTATTAAGCCACCCACAGCTAATATGCGAGACACTATCAAGCCTCTCCAGGCTGGGTTATATTATTAAGCCACTCACAGCTACTGATATATATAAAGCCATCCCTGGCTAGATATTATAAGCCTCCCGGCTCGATGACGCATCCCGAAATCTAAGAGCGAGCATTGTAATCCCCCACGGCTAATTATGATTTCCAAAAGTTGAGAACGGGCATTGTAAGCTCCCGCGGCTAATAGGAGCTCCTTGAAACCTCAGATGCTTTCACGAATATGATCATCAGAAGATAAGATATAGTTGCACCTCGTGAGGGGAACTTTTGAGCTGATTAAGATTGCAATCCCTCTATAAGTGCATCTCGAAGTAAAATAATCCTTCGAGATAATTTTATTATTCTTCCTCTGGAATCTGTTTGAGACAAAAAGTCTTTTTGTGAGATAACAGATTATGAAACCAAGAGAGGTATCAGATATGGCAAAATTTGCTAATTCATATATTTATATATATATGCTTCAGCTAATGACTTTGTTAACAAAACATAAAGTCTTGAGTATTAAGTCTCTAATGAGCTTCATAAAACATAAACATAAATAGTTGAAATTGGAAAGACTAAGGAAGAGGTGCGACATGCAGCCTCTGTCAGGTCCGGCTGAGTCCTTTATGCATTCTTCAGGAATCGCTGCAGTATCCCTTACCCAATTAGCCTTTCAACTTCATCCTTCAGAGCATAGCATTGCTCTGTGTCATGGCCATGGTCCTGATGGAATTTGCACCAGGTAGCTTTGTTCCTCTTGTGGGGTGGAGCTCTCAACTTTTCTGGCCACCTCAAAAGCTTGTCCTCTTTGATGAACTCAAAATATCTCTTCAATCGGGAAAGTCAACGGCGTATAGACACCCGATTTTTTCTCTGATTTCTCTGCTCTCCTTTTCTGACTTCTGCCGGTTGATTTCGCGGCTTCTTTAACTGCCGCAGAAGACAAGGTTGGTTGAGTTTTTTCCTCCGCACCCGCGCCTATATTCTGAGAGGCCGCAGCCTCTATCATTAGCACCCTCTGAGTTAGATAATTGACATGGGTTTGAAGTGAGGCATGGCTGTCATAGAGGTGATTAAGGTGATTGTACAGTTGCACAATCTCATCCTTGACTTCTGTGCTCTGGCTGGATTCTACTTCCATTTCTTCTTTTGTCAGTCTTTATAAAGTATATAGAATCTGAGACAAAACTAACAGAAGTGAGTGATCACAGAAGTATTGGGAAGGAGGGGAAGAACTGCTCCATGATATGGTGACGAGGCCGCGACCAGTATGGCACACAAGTGCACTGCCGCAGCCCTTTAATGTTATTCACCAAGGTCGATTCGAAGGCCACTTAAGTCCTTCCCACAGTGATTTTGAGTTGTTGTAATAGGCCCGCACTAGTAGGGGTCGCGGCACGAGAGGCTGTTGAACTTACAGGTCGCACCCCTGTCTAGGAAGTGGAGAGATCCCAAGACGGACTGGTATTTTCTCCCCCAACACGTGAAGAAAACCTACTAGGGTCCATTAATGAGAAAATTCCCTTGAGGTGCACAATACGGCACAATTTCAATGATAACCCCTAGATCATAGGTAGATGGAAACAAAAAGAGGAGTAAATATATCCCTTCCCTAATCATCCACCTTTTCGGGACTAAAGTCCACCATGCCCTTCAGCATTAACTAGATGGAATGATATCACAGGGGTATGTAAAATAAATCCAAAGCCATCAAATGAAGATCCAAAGACAAATCCAGAAATATGAAATACCCGTTAAAGGGGGAGAATGTAAAGCGGAGCCCAATAACCAGTAACCGACCCGTGAGAAGATGATCCATAGGACCCTCAAGGGTCGAATAAGGTGTTTAAGAACTCATATATGTAGAGAAACAAGATTGAAATATCTAGTTTCCCACAGACGGCGCCAAACTGATGATACGAGAAATCGTCCACTAGTCGTTCTCGTACCAGCAAATCAAGAGTAAAATGCGTAATAAACAAGTAAAGCAAGTAAATAGAGAGAAGACAAGATATAGAGTGGTTCAGCCCCTAAAATGGGCCTACGTCCACTGTGTTTCTCCATTCTCATTATATGCGTTGCATTGTGCAATATAATCATGCCTAAAGAGGCGTACAAGTATGAGAATAAGGGTGAATACATGGCAGTATTGTAGATTCCGGTGAGCCCGGAAGGTGGCTGTGATATAGATTTGTGCCTCCACGAGGTATGTTGAGGTTGTGTAGAGAGAATTTGTATTATAGATCCTTCCCCGGACGAGTATGGAATCGGCCCCTTTCCTTCAAAGTGTGGTCCTCTATTTATGAGGTAAATGTGCTGAGTCACGTACCCTGAGCATGTGACTTATACCAAGTCTGCAGTAGTTGCGGATAAAGGGGGTGCGACCTATAAAGCAAGCAGTGCTGTAAGTTGTTGGGGGCATGCAGCGCAGTGTACGGGGGAGTGCCGCGGCCCATAAGGGCTAGGGTCGCACCCTGTGCCAAGCATCTGTGGTGTCTTGAAGAGATGTCGCGCCCTGAGTGAGGTTTGGTCGCGCCCTGTATGTCGTATGAGGTATGCCTGTGAACTGAATAGAGAAGAATACATTCCGCGGCAGGGTGCTATATTTGTACTATCAGGAGTCATCAATGCGGAGGAGGCCATTGTGGCCAAAGGAGAAGATGAAAAATAAGTAAGTGGTAACAATTCCCAGAAGTTCAAGGAAAAGGTGGTAAGAAGAGGTTGGTAGATGACAAGTTCACTGACTATACTCCATTTATAGCGAGTCCAGAGATGATCTTGAATGAGATGAAAAATGATCGATCTTTGAGATGGTCGAAAAAGCTGAGAGCGCCTCCTCATAAGAGAGATAAAATCAAGTGGTGCAAATTCCATCAGGATCATGGACACACGACTGATAGGTGCTTTGCACTTAAATATGAGATTGAAAAAATGCTGAAGTAGGGAAAGTTGAGGAAATATGTTGACAAGAGCAGTGCCCGAGGTGACAGGGATGACCCAAGAAAGAGACGAGATGATAAGCCCAGACGAGATGTCCATGGTAATAAGAATGATGATGTCTCAAATGATGATGATGGTGATGATGAGGATGGCTCTGATCTCCCACTTAAAGTTTTTGCACCCAAAGGTCAGCTGCATACGATCTCACTAGGAGTAAAGATGAAATGTAGAGGCTTAGCAAGTGGGGGCAAGGGGCGTGGCCAACGGTAAAGCCCATGTTGAAGAGGCTAAAGTCATCCCAAAAAGAGAAGTGGTAAACTCAATTGATGTTGAATCTAAGTTAGGTAAGAGGAATAAGGTGTATATGGACACCTTGGTAATAAGTTTCTCAAGGTTGGTATTCAAGGGGATTCTAGACCCTCATGATGAACCTCTAGTAATCACAATAAGAGTGCATGGATATGACATTCCTAGAATACTATTCCATGGAGGGAGTTCGATCGCTGTGATGTTCTGGGAATGCTTAAAAGGGTTAGGTCTTAGAAAGAAAAGACTCATCCCATATCATCAGCCTTTAATTGACCTTAGTGGTGAAAAACTCCACCCTATTGGGATTTATAAGATGGATGTTTGTATGGAGAAAACTTGGCCGAGGTGCCTCATAAAGAAAATAAATTTCGTTGTGATGGATGAGAATGTCTATTCGGCTTACAACATCATAACGGGACGGGTAGCTCTTAAGGAATTTGAGATATTTCCCTATATTATTCACCAGAAGATAAAATTCTCGACTCTTTATAGAGTAGGGGAAGTTCAGGGTGATAAGGTAGAGACGTGAGAATGCTACTTTAACTCGGTCGAGGAAAGAGAAGCTCATAAAAATCCACCACCACTTATATAACATTGACACTCTCGATCCAAGAGGCGAAACAAAATTGAAGAAGGGAAAAGTTGCTGAGGAGGTAGAATCCATCATCCTCAATGAGGATGAGCCAAAAAAACCCATCCAAATTGGGAAGGCCCTGAAAAGAGAAATAAAGGAAAAGCTGATCAACTTGCTGAGGGAGAGACAAAGTATTTTTTCCTGGAGTCATAAGGACATGCCAGGAATTGATCCAAAAATCCTCTACCAAAAATAAAATGTAGACAAAGGATTCAAGATGGTCAGACAAAGGCAGAGAATCCACTCTAAAGAAAAATACGAAGTAATAAAAAATGAAGTGAAAAAGCTAGAGAAGGCCAATTTCATCATGGAGGTGGTCTATCTAGAGTGGTTGGATAATGCAATCATTATTACTAAGTCTAATGGCAAGTGGAGGATGTGTGTAGACTTCACTGATTTGAACAAAGCTTGTCCAAAAGATAGGTTCCCCTCTCGAGGATTGATCAAATGGTAGATGCCATGGCTGGGCATGAATTGATGAGTTTTATGGACACCTACTCAGGCTATAATCAGATCTTTATGGACCCATTCGATGCTGAGAAGACCTCATTCATCATTATAAAAGGCACGTATTGCTACAAGGTCATGCCATTCGACCTCAAAAATACCGAGGCAACATATCAAAGAGTAGTGAATAAGGTGTTTGAGGAACAAATCGATAAAACCATAGAAGTATATGTGGATGACATGTTAACCAAAATCCTTAAGGCCGAGACAAATGTGGTCGACCTTGAGCGTATTTTTAACACAATTGACGAGTATCAAATGAAGCTCAATCCTACCAAGTGTGTGTTCGGGGTCGGAGTAAAAAAATTCCTAGGGTTCATTGTCCATTAGCGAGGTATAGAAGCGAATCCTGAAAAGATTAAAGCTCTGAATGAGATGAAGACCCCAAAAACCATTAAAGACATTAGGCTGACTGGACAAGTTTCTGCGTTAAATAGGTTTGTATTAAGGTCTATAGACAAATGTCTTCCCTTTTTCAAAGTATTTAGAAAAGCCTCTAAATTTAAAGAGGAATGTGAGAAAGCCTTCTAAGAACTGAAGACTTACTTAGGCTCTCCAATTTTGTTATCCTAGCCAGTTCAGGGAGATAACCTATATCTATACCTGGCTGTATTTGAGTAGGCCTTTAGTGTAGTAATTATACGAGATGATGATGGGGTGCAGAAGTCGGACTACTTTAACAACAAGTCCCTTCAAGGGGACGAGTAGAGGTACCCAAATATGGAAAAGTTGACTTATGCTTTGATACATGCATCGAGAAAAATAAAACCTTATTTTCAGGATAACACGGTGGTCATCCTTACTGACTCTCATCTTAGATAGGTGATCCATAAACCTGAGTAATCGGGTAGGTTGATAGCCTGGTCAATAGAGTTGGGAGAATTTAGTATTATCAATCAGTCAAGAACAGTCATCAAAGGTCAAGCTTTGGACGATATCATAGCCGAGTTCACTTGGGACGAGGCCGACAGTGAAGAGTTTATAAATCCAATGAATAAGCTAGAAAGAGCAAGTTAAATCCCAACTAAGGATGAGATGAGTTTTATAATAGCTCGGGTGGACGAGAATAAAGAAGAAAACATTTTGTTCAAAAATGGAGTTCTGGATGAAAGCACTTTCTCAAAAGAAGGCAGCATTTGTAGCCTATTTGTAGATAACTCTTCATGCGAGACAGGGAGCGGAGTCGGGTTGATAGTGTCGGCCCAAGAAGGGAAAAACATAGAATACTCTATGAGATTTAACTTCAAAGCGTCTAATAATAAGTTGGAATATGAGGCTCTTTTGGCGGGACTCTCCCTCGCCAAAGCTCTAAATATTAGATAGATGATAATTCACGGTGACTCCCGATTGGTGGTGAATCATATCATGGGAGTGTACGAGGAAAAAGATAAGAGGATGGCCAAATACCTAGCAAGGGTAAATGCAATGTCGAAGAACTTTATCGAGGTTAAGCTATAAAGGATCCCTCAGCTAGACAATAGTCGAGTCGATGCCCTGACAAGATTATCATATGCAACCAGAATGGAAATCAGAAGGTGAGTGCTAATAGAGATCCTACATCGACCGACCATTGAAGAAGAGGACAATATAGTGGAATTCTACTTAAACCTGAACCTAGGTGCATCATGGATGGATCTCCTCATTCGATACATCAGGGATGGAAAGTTACCAGAGTCCAATGTGGAGAGAAAGAAGTTAAGTTACAAGGCAGCCAAGTCCTCGATCATAGGAGACGTCTTATACAAGAAAGGGTTACTCCTCCCTTTATGATAATGTGTTCATACGATAAAGGTGGAGTATATACTGAAAGATAGGCATGAGGTCTCTTTTTCAAGCCACGTAGGAGGGTGGTCTTTGGCAAAAAGAATAGTCACTCAAGAGTACTAGTGGCTGAACTTAGCCAAAAATACAGCCCGCTATGTGAAGAGATGCGACAAATGTCAAAGATATTCTTGCATCCGTTATCAACCTCATTAACCCTAATTTATTACATACCCTTGGCCATTTTTAGTTTGGGGGATCGACTTGGTAGGACCCTTGCCCAAAGCAACAGCCAGTCATATACCTTATTGTTGCGATTGTCTATTTCTCTAAGTGGGTTGAGGCTGAGGCCATGATAACTATAATCAAGATAAAGACCTTCAAATTCATTTGGAGGAATATCATTTGTAGGTATGGTCTGCCCCACACCTTGATCTCTGATAACTGCAAACATTTCAAGAACTCGTCCTTGGAGCCCTATTGTAAGAGGGTTGGTATTAAACAGTTTTTCTCAACTCTAGGCTGACCTCAGGCAAATGTCTAAATGCAGATGACAAATAGAACTATCTTAGAAGGGATCAAGAAGAAATTAAAAGACTCTAAGGGTCTTTGGACGAAAGAGGTACATGTTGTATTATGGGCATAAAGAACGACAGGGAGGATGCCAAGGAGGGAGACCCCTTTCACGCTTATCGATGGCTCATAGGTAGTGATACCCACTAAAATTGGCCTACCAAGTCACAGGGTTCAAACATATATCCCATAGGCAAACGTAAAATAGACGACAATAGACCTCATCGAAGAAAAATGAGAAAATGCAGAGGTTAGGCAAGCTGCTTATCAATAGAAGGCTGCAAAATTCCATAACAAGAGGGTTAAGGATAGGCCGATAGCCGTTGGAGATCTAGTTCAGAACAAAGCCTGGCAGAAACTGAATAAGATCCACGAAAACTAGCATGGCCCCTAAAGAGTTATTGAAGAAGTTTTTCCTAGAACTTATGAATTTGATAATTTGGAGGTAGAGCCATTCTAAAACCCATAGAATGCGTATCTCTTGAAGAAATACTATCAATATGATTTTGTAAAACTTTTATTTTATCATTATATGAGAAGTGTACTAAAAAGTGATGAATGAAAAAATCTTGAAGTGTTCCCGCATATATCTTTGTTATAAGAATTTATTAAATTGCATGTTCCAAGTCTTCCTAAGATAAAAAAACATCATTCATTTGGTGAATTAGCATTAACTCACTCTCGGTGACATGAGAATCCAGACATGACTCCCTTCGTCCATGGATTCTCAATAACATCGAGAGGGGAAGTGTGATAATATCGCTAAGGTGGTGAAAACACAAATCAAATTTGAAGATCATTTAATTATGGTTCCTTTAGACATCATTAATTTGGTGATATGAGGGTCAAACTCTCTCAATAAGGCGACCGCATAGGACGAGATGACACTCATACATACACTCTCAAAAACAATGGGAGGTAACTTGCAATTAAACACCACTTATTTGGTGCATTAAAATTCAAATTTTTTTAATCTGATCCCTTTAAACATCATTAATTTGGTGGTATGAGAGTCAAACCCTCTCGACGAGACGACAATGTAGGACGAGACGGCACTCGTCCTCACACTCTCAAAAAGACGAGAGGGGACCTGCATATAAACACCATTAATTTGGTGCATTCAAATTTGAAAATCATTTAAGTGTGGTTCTTTTTAACATCATTAACTTGGTGATATGAGAGTCAAACTCTCTCGGCGAGATGACAGTGTAAGACGAGACGACACTCATCCTTACACTCTCGAAATGACGAGAGGGGACTTGCATATAAACACCATTAATTTGGTGCATTTATAATACCCCGCCCGATAAACTAGTCAAATTATATATATGGAATATATATGATGAGACATAAATTACAGCTGAAGAAATTAATTGAATTATGGATTATATAAAAGTCTTATATAAGGATTATATAATTTTTAGGAAATAAACTATGTATGCCTTAATTAAAAGTTAGAAACTATTGGGGTAAATGTGGTAAATGAAAGTATTGGAATAAGAAACAAATGGATTAAACCATATGGGCATCTGCATGGATTTCGAAAGTTGTTAAGGGAAAAATGGAAAACTGAAAGTTGGTCATTCTAACAACCAGACACGTCGTTCAAACGACGTTGAGGGTGGGTCAGATCTACATGCCTGTTAACTGCTCATTCGCCCAGGGTCATTTTCAGGTTAGCTATTGGGCTGACATCTGCATAAGGAAATCGTGTTAAAGAACTTATGGTCTTTGGGATGGGTGAGATGTTGAGGAAACTTGAGTGGTACAATGGTGCTATCAAATTTGGGATCATCGATCTAAACTTTTGTCAACCCTTAGAGCTTTGCAATCTGGATGAACCAGACTACTTACTATATATTGTTGAAGGCCTCATTTTGGGTATAAAAGAGAAAGGCGGGAGGTGGAAAATCCCACTACCATTAGGTTATCCTTCATCTCTCTAAATACTCTCAATATCTTCTTATTCAATAATTAGTATATCATCCGATTTTCTTAGAGTAGTGACTACACTCACTCCATTAAATAACTATCCTCCCCAGGGTTGAGGATATAGCTACTAAGGTAATAGATATTTGAGGGGGTGTATTCTGGAAAGAAGATGCACATGCTATTGGAGGTTCTATAAGAGGGTTTTAAATGGTGTTTCTTGGAGTTAAACTTGGTGGTGCAAGATAACCCCTTTCAGGCCACCTTAGGAGGTGTGGGTTGTCATCTCCATTGATCTTTCATGCCTTCCACTGATTTGAGGTCCATTAAGGTGAAAAAAACTAACTTTGATCCAAGTTGAATGTGTATTGTATTTTCAGCATGTTATTTACATATATTAGGTTAAAAATATGTGTATAGGGTATTAGCTTCCATCCTACTTCTGATTAGTAACCACATTAGTATTTGTATATTATGGTATCACAAAGATGATTAAAAATAGGTCTTAAATATAGAATAAATTATAGAATATAAAAATACACGTTTTTATGCAAGAAAAATATTATTAGTGTGTATTTCTAGTAAAAAGAAATATTGGACATTTTTATGGAAAAAAATCAAGAAAAAATTTATTTGTGTGTAATAATAGTAAAAATAAATATTGGACATTTTTATGGAATAAAAAATGTAAGAAAATATCATTTTGGTGTATTTCTAGTGAAAAAAGAAATAATAAACAATTTTATGGAATAAAAATGTGAGAAATGGATACTTTGTGTATTTTTAGTGAAAAGAGATAATAAATAATTTTATGGAATAAAAATGTTGAGAAAAATATTATTTTGTTAAAAATAACTGGTGGATAATTATTTCAAGGTTTGAAATAATAAAAGTTGATGTTTTATGAAAATTGTGTATTTTCTAGTAATTTTGATGAAAATATGTTTAAACCATGTAGTATGATTTTTGAGTATAAAATCAATCTCCTCGTGCATATAAACTTGTAGTATTTTGACATATAATGTATAAACAAGTTTAAAGAAGATTTATTTGGTTTGAATAAGAAATAATGAAAGTTGGGATTTTAGTCTTCAAGGTATGTATAATTGGGACTAACAGATATAATGTGTATGAATTTAAAGGACTGCATGTTAAATAAAAGAAATGTGTACTTGTAAATGTTGATAAAAGGTATTAACTAAGTGTTAATGGGTAAACATGGAATCGTTAGTGGGTGTAACTTACTAATGCTATGAAATATAAACACTTATGGGATAAAAAGGAAGTAAAGACATAAAATGTTTTTTTAATTAAGTAAAAGATTACTCCAAATGTGAAAGGTGATAAAGGGTTAAAAACACGTGAGAAGTTGGTACAAGTAACTTAATAGTGTTTTGGTGAAAATAAAACTTGTGAAAATGGAGTAAAAGTGTGATTTGGGAACAAATGGGTAAAATGATAGTTTTACTTAAAGTGGAACATTTTTATGAAATAAAAATATTGGAAAGTATGTTACAAAAAGTGGTCTAAAACGAATATAATTTTTGGAATAAAAATCAAGATTAAAGTGTAAAGGACACAAAATGATAAATTTTCAAGTGTAACACAAATTGGGACGGCCGGCCGGGTAAAAAGGAAAGGAAATAATGTGAACATTTGTAAAATGTTAAAATAAGTTAAAGGTACTCGGATGACACCGGGATAAATCAAGAAGGGCCCGAATCCCTTGAGTGAAAAGCCCTAAATCATTGCCCAGAGCATATGGTGTGCATAGCCGTCGGTGTGGAGCCCGTGTAAGTATGAGGTATTGGAAGATTCCGAGAAAAGATAAAGGAAATATGGAACATATTAAGAAATGGGTTGTGTGTTAAAATATATTAATACAACCTAGCTTTAATGAGTATAATAAATGTTTCGGTAAAAGTGAAATGGACAAGTAAATGCATAAATCTATCAATGTCCATAAAGAAATAAAAAGGGTTAAAGGGAGAAATCAATCGTTGGTTAAGCAACCAAAATGGTTAACCCATAATTAACACTAGAATGTGTTGTGAAAAGGATTTTCAAAGATATATAAGTACTTTTCTAACACGGGGATTACCTGTGCTGAAATGGCGATCTTCAATAAAAAAATACTAAAGGGTGTTGGAATAAAAAAAGAGTAAATGAAAGGTTTTAATAAATTAAGTGTAAAGGATTAAAATGTTAAATTGGGTGTGTTAAACAAGGCGAGAATGCTAAGTATGATTAAAGAAAACCATAAATAAGATTAAGGTCAATTAATCAGGGCAAGTAAGGTTTTCGAAAACAAATTGATTAATGCATTGGAATATGTATTTCTCAAAGGTATACATATGTAGATATATACATATTTTCTCATGCATGTGGTTATAGCGTGTGAGTATTCCTTTCTGACGTTCGTTTCTATACTGCTAGTATAAATCCCACTAAGAATAGGCTCACACCCCCACTTTGTTATGGCATGTTGGGAGCGATTTCGAAATTTGAGGGCATTTTACAGGTAAGTATATTTTATTTATGTTTACGTTAGTACCTGTGTTTACTTGGACTTTGGGGTGCTCCCCATGGGTCCTCACGTAGTTCATCTTGAAATTTAAAATCGCATGATAACAAGTGAAATGTTAATTAAAATAAAACTAGACTAGCAATATTATTTAGGTTGTTTCATTGCTCTTCACACCTAACGCTTGGGCCGGACCGGATTGGCATACGGGTAACCCATAAATCTGGGTCGGGGCGTTACACATTCAAATTTGAATATCATTTAATTATGGTTCCTTTATATGTCATTAACTTTGTGGCATCTTATTTAAAAAACTAATTCTTTGGTTATTAGACCTCGTCTTAAGATGAGGGAGAGCTCAAACATGGAAGCCGAGACGAGAAACAAATTTGGCAAAAGAATTACACATTCAGTAAAAAGAAAATGAAAGTTGAAATAAGAGACAACACTTCATAGAAGAAAGCATAAAATTCAGTTGAAGATAAGATATTACAAACGATTAAATGTTTAAAATAAAAATTATAAAAATAGGGGTATTGGTCACAAATGACCTCCCCTACAAAGTTGGTTCGTTGTTGACGGCACACCCATCTGCACCATCCTCAGCCTGAACATCACCAGTAGCGTTAGTGATATTGATATCAATTTCATCCAGGACCTCGACTGTGTCTCCCTCTCCCTCGGCTGAGCCCATTGATTCAACGTACTCTAAGGCTGTGGTGAAAAGAGGATATTCCAAATTAGGGGCCTCAAATTTAGGATGGATGGACGAGATAGCCTCAAAAAAATTCATGACGACCCACTGATAGGTCGTCTTAATACCTCTTTCAAAGTACTCAACGTCGAAGTTTTCGAACTCATCAGACACTTTATAAGCCTCAACGGCCTCGTATTAAATCTTCTTTATTGCCTCAGCAAAAAAGGCCTCGTCCTTTGCCTTCTGGATGGCTACAGCAAGATCGATCACATGCTTTGTAGATTGGTCATTAAATTCCCCTTCCTTAGCCTTCAAGTAATTGTCATGGTGTAGGCCCTTTTTTTCTAAATATGCTTTAAGAATGTCAAAATACTTTTTCTTTCAAAAAACTTTTTCTAATTTTAACACCCACCAAGTTTGTGAACAAATTTCAATTAAGTCCAATTTTATCTTGTTTAATCCTAAACATTCAGCTAGATGATTAAAGAAAGTAAAATAAAGTAAAGTTCACAACGCCGTATGTACAAGGAAACCACGGAGGGAAAAAACTTCGGATGGCCCAAGCCAGACAATCACTATGATGCGGAGTTATCAAAGGAAGACAAACAGACTTACACAATGACTCAATCCCCACAAGCCTTGACACTTTTCTTCTCTTTAACCACTCCTACACAGTGCCCACACATAAATTATTCCATTATACTCGTTCGCAGCACACGCGTCCATGAGTGCCTCGGTGTCCACCGATCTAACTTTGGTAACCGTCAACGATTCGGATCAAGGACTCCTCCGCTTCTTCAACGCAAAACCTTATGAACAACATGTTGAATATGGATGAACAAACTCACGATGGTGAAAACAAGATCTCTATAGAAATTGCATATGAAAGCTTGGATCCTTAAACACTAAGGATGGTTTTAATCTTTGAAAACCTTAGAAAACTTATGCAGAAAAATGAAACTGTTCTAAACTGTATTTTGGTTTTGCATTGCCTTAAATAATAAAATTAAGTCAGCAGGTCATTCTAATGAGATGTACGTGTCATTCTAATGATTGTGACAAGTAGTTCGAATGACATCACATGTCGTTTGAAGTCTCGAAACCCAATGTGAAAATTCACACGAATCTAAACATCAGACAAGCTCTGAATAAACGATTTAAAGCATTTTTAAATCATTTTTAATAAAATTTCCATCCTTTAAAACTCTTTCCGAACTCCATAAATATAATGCGTTCGTACTCGAGAGATATTCGAAATGAAATTTGAATGAAGACATGAAACGAGCACCAATAAAACATGGCATGATATATCTTTGAAGCTTGGCCTCTACGTCTTCAACATAAACATGTCATAGACTATGTGAAGATCATGATAATAAAAAATCTATTTATGACTCAAACAAGTTTTGTTCTGGGAATAAGCCAATTACATGTACTCAATTGAAAATTTTGTCCTTATAAATCTCCCCCTTTGACTATATCAGGACAAAACCCAAACAGTGAAAAGCCTAAGTCGGGTCGTTAAGTCTTATAACAACTAAATACCATCCCATAAAACCTAAAATAAAAAATAACACGACAAGGACTAGTATATGTAGGTTCGACAAGCATAAGCTATCTGAATGTGATGTAGTCTTGAAATCTCGAATCTCTTAAGCATACCTATACACATGAAATAGATAAATACCCAATGAAGTATGGAGGAACAAAAGATATAAAAATACCAATATATAAAACAAATCATTTGTTAAACATGTGAGCAATACAATGTGTGAAATACAACATGATACCAATAAAATATGAACATGTGATCAAACATGATACTAGTTTGTAAAGCCAAAAAGAACATATGTTCTCATCAAACAAAGTCCTCCCCTACATCACATACATCTCTCCCCTTTTTGTCTCTCGAATAGACAATAAGTGAAAAAGATAAAAAAATCACCAAATATCTTGAATGAAATAATCAATGAAGCATATCTAGATAAACATGGAATGCTAGCTAATGATAATAAGAAGATACCAAATATTAGCTAGAAAACAATCACAAAACATAAATCATCAATCTAAGAAAAGAAGTGACTTAAAAAATCAATGTAGTATTAGGATCAAAGCATGAATAAGTACTACTGTCTGCATGTAAACTGTCCAAATGAACCCCAAAGTACCAAAACAGAATAAAATCATCTCATATATGAAGCAGGTACTGAAACGGAACAAGGGCTCAAAAAAACCAGGCAGGTCATTAGAACGACTAATCCATGTCGTTTGAACGAGGTCAGAAATGACCCAAAACAGTAAGTTATCATTTGAAGCACCTATCTAACGACCATATCTGACATAATTAATGCCTCAAAAAATGTGTCACGAGAAGCAGACTTCAAACGACTTGGACATGTTGTTCGAATGATGTCCAGAAGTTATTCGAATGACTTCAATAAAATCTAGTGCTAAAAATGATAACGTTTTTCCCAGTGAAAAAATTAGCTCAAGACAGGTACTGAAAATACGAAACAACGAAAAAACAGACTCAAAACAGAAAAATAAAACAAGTAAAAATAATGTGAGTTTCATGCTAACATTGTAGTAATGTGCTCAAACATGGACATGGAGTGAATGGGTGTGATCTATAACAAATGAATCACAACTTGAATACATCGAAAGGATCAAGAGGCTCTAATTGATAGCTAAATATCATCAAACTTAGTTCTAGCCATATGTGATAATTAATATATTGAGCTTAATTAACTAAATGAATAACATGCACAAAAATTCAGAATTTTGACGATTCTATAAAAAATAGCGTCATGACACGATTTTTCAACATTAGGATTTGTGGTGCAAACCTGTTGTTATTTTCCATCCAAACTCCCTCATATATACATATTTTTCTTTTTCAAACTCTTTTGAGGTTTTCATTTTTTTCTCAACTTAGAGAAAACCTATTGGACCTATTTTGGCATATGATTCTTTTTATTTCCTTAATTTTTTCTTCAGCTCTTTTAAACAGTGGCTTTCACGATGAGATTAATATTCTCTCGCAGCCCTTTCCCGTGAACACTCATCATATTTTCAATTTAAGCATTATAAATCCTCACGACAAGGGATTATTACATGCACACCTCCTCCTAAGTCTTATTACGCATATATGACAAAATTGCGAGGCGAATGTCTCACCAGACTCAAATACGCATGAGAAGTCAAATATTCATATAAACTCTTGCATGTGTGCAATGATGGCATATATAAAAAGTCGAATTCAAATACAAATCAACTTCGAAACAACCCCATTGGTCAATGGTTAAGATCATTCTAAGCATCAATAATCATGACCAAATGTCCTAGCCACATGGATGATGAAATGATGGGGGTCCAAGCACACCAATATGCCACATCAAACATGAAAACTCATGACACAAAAATAAATCGAAAATCTTTTTATGTTTTTTTTTAAAAAAAAATTGACCTAAAAATAATTTTTTTTTTGTATTTTCTCCAAAATATATAAAACCAAAAATATTTTTGTATTTTTTAAATAAGACTCAAATAAATGAAAAATATAATACAAAGCGATAAACATGTCGTAACACTAGCAAGATATATACCATGAAGCAAAGAATAGCGTATGACAAGCATGGCAACATAATCATCCAGATTTAGAATGGGAAGAATCAAGTGCAATGAAATAAGAACCATGAAGTTTAATTCCTAAATCCTCTAAGACAAATTTCCTAACCCAAGTAGGTGTATAACAACGCATGGGGGTTTGGGGAACCGAAATGAATTTATTCTTAAACTTCCTATGAGCATTTTTAGGTCATAACAATAACGCCTAAGGTGACCCTTCCTACCGTAATGAGAATAAGTGTACACACGACAAGGAATGTGACCTAAATGTAGACATATCCTAAAATTCCTAGTCGACTCTCTCACACGATTAGTATTGGCTTAGGGAATGGGTGCAATACGATCATCGAAGCCTATACCACACTTACCATCCTTGATTTGGACGGTACCCAGAAACCTATTCAAATTTTCCGATCTTGCCTCCAAATCAAACTAAACCTTACTCGAGTCTTTCAATATCTCCTCAAGTTCACTAATCATAAACTCAAGAAAATTCCTAGACTCCTCAAACTCTAGAATATCTTTCTTCAAAGCCTCCATCAAATCACGAAGACTATCTCTCTCTTTCTCAACGTATTCTAGTTTCTCTCGAAGAGTCTTCTCTCGTGCCCTAAGATGCTCAATCAAAGCATCATTATTTTATATGGCATGCTCATTCAACTTATCTTGTAACCTCAAGTTTTCCTTTTTCACCTTTACCTCTTTCGCATACAAATCATTAAAGGCAACTTGCAAATCTCCAATATCTATCTCCTCTTCCTCACTAGCTTCACTCTCACTCACTTGGGATTCACACTCAATGGCCTTAGAAGTGTTATTCACATGAGAATATTCATGGGAATATTTATCATCATTGCTCACATGACATGCCATGAAAGCTAAAAAGTTGCGCTCAATGGGGGAACTATTTCCCTCTTTCGGTTCACTATCACTTATGGTGGAATTTTATGCTATCGGTTTCTTGCCCTCCTTATTAAGTCTGGTGGGACACTCTGCTACCTTGTGACCATATCCCTCAAAACCAAAACACCTATCCGACTCATCCCTCTTAACATTCTCACTCTTATATTTAGGGACTTGACCCGCCTTGTTGTTCTTGAATTTCTCAAGTCTTTTGGCATCTTTCGAATGCTTTTGGAACTTAAGAAACTTTTTGAACTTCTTTGCCAACAAAGTAAAATCCTCATAATCGAAATTAAAATCATCATTCGAAGCTTTAGTCTCCTCCTTCTGGTCTTTCAAAGCAGTGCCTTTTTCTTTTTTGGCACTTGCTTGGAGGTAAACATATCAAGCTCATAAGTTTGTAAGTAACCTACAAGCTTTTCTAGTTTCGTTGATTCAAGCATACCCAAGGAGTTTAAAACAGTCACTTTGGGATCAAATCTACTAGGTAACTATCTTAAGATTTTATTTATGACTCGGTTGTCGGGTATATTCCCAAGTTAAACGTCGAGTTGACAATGTTAGACAATCTAGCATAAAACTCATCAAGTGACTCACTCTCTAACATCTTAATTGTCTCAAAATTGTGTAGTGAGGTTTTGAAGTTTAGACTCCCTAACCATGCTAGTGCCCTTGTGAGTAATTACAATAATATACCAAGACACTTTTAAGGTTTCACACATTATGATTCGATTATACTCTTCTTGTGTGACATGTGAGGAAATAACATGAAGACCTTTAGAATTACAAAGTGCAAGTCTTTGTTGGGTGTCGATCCGTGACGTAACAGGTTTTAAACTTGTGAGCTCTCCCTCTCGTGTGATCGATGGTGTCCAAGCTTTTTTAAATTCTAACCAAACACTCTCATCAATTGATTTTAAATCACTTCTCATTCGCATCTTCCAATAAGCATAATTTGAGTCATAAAACTATCAAAATTTCCAAAATTCACAAGGGATCAATACACACAAAAAATATTTATAGCTCTGATACTAATTTGTAAGGCCCTTTTTTCTAAATATGCATTAAGGATGTCAAAACATTTTTTTTTCAAAAAACTATTTCCAATTTTAACACGCACTAGGTTTGTGAACCAATTTCAATTAAGTCCAATTTTATCTTGTTTAATCCTAAACATTCATCTAGATGATTAAAGCAAGTAAAATAAAGTAAATTTCACAACTCCATATGTACGAGGAAACCACAAAGGGAAAAAATCTCAGACGTCTCAATCTAGACAATCACTATGATGTGGAGTTTAGAAAGGAAGACAGATGGACTTACACAACGACTCGATCCCCACAAGCCTTGATGCTCTTCTTCTCTTTAACCGCTCCTCCACAATGCCCACGCAAAAATACTTCCACGATACTCGTACATAACACATGCGTCCATAAGTGCGTCGGTGTCCACCAATGTAGCTTTGGCAACCGTCTACGATTCGAAACATGGACTCCTCCACTTCTTCACCACAAAACCTAATGAACATCTTGTTCAATACGGATGAACAAACTCCAAATGGTGAAAATAAGATCTCTCTAGAAATTTTATATGAAAGATCGGATCTGTAAACACTAAGGATGGTTTTAACCTTTGAAAACCTTAGAAAACTTATGCAGAAAAATGAAACTGTTCTAAACTGTATTTTGGTTCTGCACTCTTGTTGAAATTTTGACCAAACACTACCTTAAATAATAAAATTAATTTTGTAGGTCATTCTAACGAGATGTACATGTCATTCAAACAACTGTGACATGTCGTTCGAACGACATCACATGTTGTTTGAACAGCATCACATGTCGTTTGAAGTCTCAAAACTCAAGGTGAGAATTCACATGACTCTAAACATCAGATAAGCTCAGAATAAATGGTTTAAAACATTTTTAAATCATTTTTAATAAAATTTCCATCCTTTAAAACTCTTTTCGAACTCCATAAGGCGTTCGTACCTGAGAGATATTCAGAATGAAATTTGAATGAAGACATGAAATGAGCACCAATAAAACACGGCATGATATATCTTTGAATCTTGGCCGCTACGTCTTCATATGAAAACGTCATAGACTATGTGTAAATAGTGACGTCGAAAAATCTATCTACGACTCAAATAAGTTTTTGGGGAATTAGTCAATTACATATAAATGGACTTAATTAGAAATTTTATCCTTACACATGGTCCCACTTTAACTTATCTAGGGCCTTCTTATAATCGTCCTTGCGCTCCTTCAACTTCTTCTTAAGGTCTACCACGTCCTAGAAAGCTTTCTCAGCATCTTAAATTTTTTAGAATTTCTCAGTGACCCATTTTGTAGTCGGGGTAAAGGTGCACACAGAGTGCAGAAAAATAAAATGTGCAGATTTTAGAATAAGGCGAAGTAAAAAATTTAAATGAGAAGAGATTCAAATTAAGGACGAAGAAAATAACTGTGCCTAATGATAAAAATCAAAGTCGTAGGTCTTCAGGGGGTGCATCTTCCCTATGAACTTGTAGTCTCAGTTTGAAGGGATGGCAAACATAGAAGCCTTTGACCTCAGTGTCAAAGGAATAATGGAGTCGGGGCATGCCTTAAGCTAGGCAATATTGGTCACCTAGAAGGTCTCAAATGAGTCCTGTGAAAGTGAACTCAGCCCAGAAGAGCTCGGCATAGACTCTGGAGGTGGAACTACTCTCGACCTTGTCTCACAGTCATGATGAGTGTTCGAGCGAACATTTGGATCCTTTCTTTTCTGAATGACCTTAAATTGGGTCGGCCCACTAACAGTCATCTTTTTGGCAGGTTGCTTTCCACCCTTCTTTATGAAAGCATTTCAAAGGCTTGGGGTCATCATATTCTAAAGCTCGTCTAAAATATAAGGTGGACGTTCTGCAAAGAAGAATAAAAAATAATTACTAATGAAGCAAAAAGATGAATAAAGACATGATCAAAAAAGTTTAGTAACTCACACAACTCGTTTAGGGGTCAACCCCTAGATTAGACGAATCTAAAAACTTGGGAGACATCAAATCCTCAAACTTAGGAAGGGACCCATCCTTCCCTTGATCTTTCAAAAAATTAACTTTCTCCCTGATGATAATACCAAGGTTGGGATCAAGCTTGGCTAACATGGAAGGGTTTGACCAATCACAAGGAACTCTTAGCTCATCCTCAGATCGATTAACATCGATCAGAAATTCTTACGCTCCAGAGATAAAAAGAACCTCAGTTTCTAGTGGTGATTTGATATTTGATTGACATGTATAATCTTCTTGTTAATCTTTCAGGACCCTAAGTGGTAATAATCGGGCTGAGTCCTTGAAGATGAGACATTATAACAAGCTTTGAACAGCGAAGTAGAAGGCTCGTCCTCGTATTTGTTAATCCAGAGGGAGACATAGTTGAGTATAATTCTCTATGAATTCGAGGCCAGTTCAGAAGGATCAAGTCCCAGACTAGACAGAATAACTCGGATGGAGGGGTGGAAAGGGAGCCTAACATCGACCTTAAACATTTTCTCATATACGATAACTTCACCTTCTCGGCCTTCAAGCACTCTCTCATCCTCGTCCCGTCCTCATCCTCGTCCTCGTCCTCGTCTGGGATGCGCATATAAGACTTGATGTCATATAAATTCCTCCAAAAGAGAAGATCGAACTCTCTAACTGTGGATTGAGAGGTCTCAGCATAAAAATAATCAACTGGTTCCCCAGCCTCAGAGTCACCATCATCGGCATTATCTTTGGCATTATCGTTAGCGGCTGGGGCCCCATCAGGGAATCTCTCCTAGAATTCTCTCACGGTTATAGCCAAGAGGGGAACAATAGTTAGAGGAATGTCTACATTAACTCTCGGCTCGTCATGGTTTGAGACAATTTTAACTGAAGATTCATCTTGACTAGATGACTTGACGTGATGGGAGGATGAAAACTGAGACGAACTCTCAGCTCTCTCAAACCCTTGAGGATTTGTGGGTGAAAATTGCATAGCCTCGTCAAAAGAATCTCTACTATTGGCTTGGGCAGAGGACGAGTCAGGCATCTCGTCCTCACCAACCTCAACTAGAAGAGGTTGGATAACTTTTAAGGTGTAACACCCCGTATTTTTATGATATTAAATAATTATGTGATTAATTATTATTGGTTGGATGAATTAAATTAAAAAGGTGACAAACTATTTTGTTAGTTAACTAATCCGAATTAAAATAATTATTAACAAGCGTGCAAAGGGTTAATACTTATCGATGAAAAGTTATTGAATATTACTGTGTGGGTATGTAATATGGAATTATGAGTTTTATAAATTGTCGTGACAGTAAAATGTGACAGTTTGGTATATTATGTCGGGACGCGCGTGTGAGTCGTGTCGGAGACTAATTTAATAAATTAAAGAATTAAATTATTTTTAGTAACTCGTATGACCATTTCGAGTGCGCTATTGAGTCTGGAAGGGTTGAGATAGTCAGAATAGTGTGTCCGGGGGTTTAGTTTGAGTCCCGAGGTTAATTTTTGCCTAATCGGCGTCTCGAGAGGGCGTTTTAGTAAATTGCATTTTGGGGATTTAATTAATGATGAAGATTAGAGATGGTTAATATAAGTTACGTAAAGGAAAAGTTAGGTTATTATGCACAACTTCAAGGGAGAGCCACATAGGGTGAGAGAGAACAAGCCCTAAGAGATTAAGGCAAAAAACCCATCGTCTTCCACCACCGTGACCACCTTTGCATAAATCGAAAGATGAGGAACAAGCCCATACCAATTTCATTAACGGATCAGAACAACAAAATCGAGGAAATTATTTATTACTTTCTTTCTATTAGCAATAATTGTGCTCATGTTAGCATAGGTATCAAATACATGATTTAGATTTGAATTGGGTGAATTTAGAGAATTTGATCCATAGATTAAAAGTTATCTTGATGAAGAATTGAATCCCTTGTATGTAGAATAGAAATCCCAAAATTTTATGTTGAAATTGAGAAACGAATTTGTGTTTTAATTTGGAGTTATGCATATAATTTGCGAACTAGGGTTCTTAGTAATTAAATTGGGGATTTTGATTTTTATTAATGATTAGTGATGATTTGATGATGATATATTGTTGGAAATCATATATAGATGTTAGGTAGTTGATGGGAATTTAATTATTGGTGTTTGGGATGATTGCTTTAGAGGTTTTAGGCTTAAAGTGGTGAAAAACGAAACTATTAACGGTGTAGAACATAACAGGTTTGGTAGGGGAGAAGATCGTTGAGTCCCATTTGAACGAGATTGATCTTCGTTCGAATGAGAAAACGATGTCGTTCGAATGACATCTGATCTCGTTTGAACGACAGGTCCAAAAATCTAAGAAATTCCAGTTCAGTCCAATTCGAGTTACATAGTTATTTCGAGTAAGGAAAACTAACATTTGATGATGTTAGCATAGTTCAGAATTGTTAGGGGATATTCGTAGAGTAATACATTACATATTTTGGAAAAGTGAGTTAACCGTGGAAATTTCGAGAGAGAGAATGATCGAAATAATATTATTATAAGTAGTAATGAGAAAATATTACGTATGGAAAATATATGTATGGGTTGGGTGAATAACTAATAAATTTTAATATGATGTGTGAATGCATATTATATGCTTGTATTTTCTGGTATAGCAAACATACGCTGCTTGCTATAGAGAGGAGGTTTCACGCAGTGGACAGTCTTATCCTGGGTGACCCAATGGGGGGATATTTGACTTGTACCCAGAGCATATGAACTTGGATACATGCTATCTGAGATGTAGGATAGTTTCGACGGCTGAATGGGAGTGTAGGTATGTGCGTGACCCATTTGGTTGGTGAGTATGATCGCCTCCAATATTTGTGTTATGAGATTCATGGTTCATGAGAGACGCCTAACCAATTGTCCATATGCAGCGAGCGATGAACCATGACATGATAGCAGAGTATGCATTTACACCAAGTGGTCTTAACCTAAGGGTGCAAGATTATTGTAAATACATATGTGTTGATACCAAAATTAATATGCTGATATGGACGAATGATATGAAGACACGTGTCAATCTACTTGGCACAATAGCAACGAGGAAGTTCGTTTCCCCGACCAACTCATGAACTCCCGAGCAACGAGGATACACCGAGGAACTTCAGCACTCCGAGGTACTCTAGCGCTCCGAGGAACTCCTGAGCAACGAGCAACTAAGGCGGTCCGATCTGCATCTCGGCCGTAACATTAATTGCCAGATAACCAACAGTTCAATTATTCATTGAATGTTTATCATCTTGACGCACACGCTGCATTAAATGTATTACCATTTCATGCAACCCTTTCATGTACAGCCTAAGGGCTATAAATACCTTGTATCACCCTCATTCAAATGGACCGGAATTTCTTGAGTGAACATATACTCGAGAATTCCCAAATACTCAGCAATAACATAACAGTGGACGTAGGCCATTCTTATAAGGCTGAACCACTTTAAAAATCTTTGTTTCATTTTATTTATCTGTGATTGAATAATTAGAGCTATCTAATTTTTTACATCAACAGATTGGCGCCGTCTGTGGGAACGATTTGTTATTATCGTTTTTCACCAAAAATCACTCATCATCAATGGCAGATAACCCAGAATCTAGCAATCGAAATGCTGGAAATGCTGGAAATCCTCCTAATCCCTCTGCACCTCCAGATCTGGCTGTGATTATGACAAATCTGGCTCAAGGACAAACCGCCATGCAAGATACGATGCGGCAACTCATACAAACCCTTCATGGCAGTGCACCTGCACGTTCAGGACAACAAAGTGATCAGAGGCAAACTTATTTACTTTCTTCACGATCCAAACGTACTGAGTCATATCGTAACGAGGAGTCTGATGATTTCTCTTATCAACCTGGGCGAACTTCGTCAATAAGGGCTAAAGATACTGATCAACGTATCACCCTCTCTCCAGAAAGACCCAGCGCCTTAGAAAGATTGAGTAGGGTGTCTCCTTTCAGTCGATTAGGCCCTAGGAGGAATAGGAGTCCACCTAAGACCATGTCGAGGAGTTTTTGACGACCATCAGATCTAAGAGAAGGATCAGCACAATCACGACCATTTTCTCGTCAAGATAAATCTCAGGAGGCTACTTCAGAACGATCTATTGCTCGAGCCAATAGGCCCGAGGAAGGAAATGAAGCGTGGAAAGGATCCCTTCAGCGCTTGGAAGATAGATTGGGAGAAATGGCTAAGGCGAAGAATCCCTTACAACGAACTTTTGTTCAAGGGACACCTTTTGTCCAGGCCATTGTGGGTTTTCCTACCCCGTCAAAGTTTAAAGCACCTGTGGTGACCCCCAAGTATGATGGAAAGACAGATCCTGTTCTACACATAGAGCAATATCAAGCTGCCGCCGATATCTATGTTGTCCCCGACGAGATGAGATGTAGAGCATTTTCTGGAACTCTTACTGGAGCTGCCCAGATTTGGTACAACAATCTTCCTCGGGGTAAGATTTTAACTTTCTTTCAGTTGGCTGAGTTGTTCATCGGCAATTTCTGTTTTGGAGCAAAGCCAGTAAAACGAGTAGCACATTTGTTAAGTGTTAGACAAAAATCTGGTGAGAGTACAAGAGATTACATAACTCGTTTCAATAACGAGAACTTGGAGGTCATAGATTATGAAGAGAAGACAGCAATCACCGCTTTGATGAGTGGGTTGTTGCCTAATAAGTTGTATTATACTTTGGCAAAAGATCCACCTAAAACTATGTCAGAACTGATGGCAAAAGTGGCCAAAATCATGAATGCCGAGGAAGTTATGGCTGCAAAGAAGAATATAGATAAAGACACCAAGGTGGAAGTCGACAAGTCTAAGAATAAAGAGCATAAGGGCAATGGCGGTGATAAACGCTCCAGAAATAATAAATCATCATGGGAAGTCTTGAAGAAATATGACAATTATACTCCTTTGAAAATGGGTATTAATCATGTCTTGGAAGAAATCAAGAACAACGAGGAGGTAAAATGGCTAAAGAAACTGAAGTCAGACCCTGATTCGAGGAGTAGGGATAAGTACTGCGAATTTCATAAAGATCATGGTCACATGACCAAAAATTGCATAGCTCTTCAGAACGAGATTGAAGCACTCATCCGAAGAGGAAAGCTAGCAAAATATGTTGATCGGGGAGGCGAAAAAAGAAATAATGACCGAACTAGAGAGAGGTCTAGATCTCCTCGCCGAATAGAGGAGAAAAAGAAGAGAAACCATGAAGATGATCCAGAGGATGACCCCGATCTTCCCAAGAAACCAAGGCAGCCAGAACGAGAGGTATTTTCCATACGCTTTGGATCAATTGATTGTAATGTTATTACAGGAGGAGATGCAGGAGGAGGAGACCATACTGCAGAAAGAAAAGCTTACCTCGGAGAGGCTCAAGCTTGTTCATATATTCAACGAATAAATCTGGCCGAGGACGATCGTCCGAGGAAGGTAAACAAAGAGAAGCTGGTCATTGGTTTTTCAAAAAACGACCTGGCATGTGTTCTTTATCCTCACGACGATCCTCTGGTGATCAAAATGAGGATGAAGGAAGTAGTGATTTCAAGAGTGTTGGTAGATAATGGAAGCTCGGAAGACATCATGTACTATTCATGCTTTGATAGCTTGAATCTGAAATTATCTCAATTGGAACCTTATCACAGACCCATCCTGGGATTTGCTGGCGAGAAAGTTTTTCCACTTGGGACAATCAAATTGGATATATTCATTGGAACTTGGCCTGCTTGTCGAACAGAAAGAATACGCTTCTTCGTGATGGATAAGAATGTGCAGTCAGTCTACAACATCATCATGGGAAGAGTTGGTTTGAAGAAATTCGAAGCAGTTCCATCTACAATGCATCAATGCTTAAAATTCCCAACAAACTTTGGAGTAGGAGTTGTGAAGGGTGACCAAAAAGTAGCTCGGGAATGCTATTATTCATCTGCTGAACAAGAGGAGCTTGAGGAATCAAGAAAAAAGACTACAACTTACCAGGTAGAAGAAGATACAGAGATTGAAACTCTCGATCCCAGAGATGAATCCCAACTTGTAAAAGGACAGGTGGTGGAATCTACAGAAAATATTATTCTGGACGACGAGCACCCTGAACGGGTAACCCAGATAGGTTCTACGTTGGATGCTTCAATAAAATAGGAGTTGATAACTTTCTTGAGAAACAGGAAGAAAACTTTTGCGTGGAGTCATGAAGACATGCCAGGAATAGATCCAAACTTCTTATGTCATGAGCTCAATGTGAATAAGGAGATCAAGCCTGTAAAGCAGAGAAGAAGGGTATTTAGCCCCGAGAAGAATCAGGCTATACAAGAGGAGGTCGAGAAGATCCAGTAAGCCCAATTCATTGCAGATGTAAAGTATCCAGACTGGTTGGAAAATGTGGTGATGGTAAAGAAGAAAAATAATAAATGGAGAATGTGTGTTGATTTCACCGATCTTAACAAGGCATGGCCAAAGGATCATTTTCCATTGCCCAGAATTGATCAACTAGTAGATGCTACCTTGGGACATGAGCTGCTCAGCTTCATGGATGCTTACTCTGGCTACAACCAGATCAAAATGAAACCTGAAGACAGGGAAAGTACTTCTTTTATTACCCCTAGGGTAACTTATTGCTATAATGTTATGCCTTTTGGTTTGAAAAATGCAGGAGCGACATACCAGCGACTGATGAACAAGGTTTTCACCGAACAAATCAGTTGCAACATGGAAGTCTATGTCGATGATATGCTAACAAAAAGCAAGAAAGCTGCAGATCATCTAGTTGACTTAGCTCAGACATTTGATCAACTGGATAAATACCAGATGAAGCTCAACCCGACGAAGTGCACATTTGGAGTACGAGAAGGAATGTTTCTCGGGTACATTGTCAACCAGCGAGGCATTGAAGCAAATCCAGATAAAATCAAAGCTCTTTTAGGGTTGCGATCTCCAATAACAAAGAAAGAAGTGCAGAGTCTTACAGGGTGAGTTGCAGCGCTCAACAGATTTGTGTCCTGAGCAACTGATAAATGCCTCCCATTCTTTAAAACACTTCGAAAAACTTTTGAGTGGACTGATGAATGTGAGAAGGCCTTTCAAGACTTGAAAAAGTATTTGGGAACACCTCCATTATTGTCCAGGCCAATAACAGGAGAGAAGTTGTATTTGTATCTGGCAGTATCAGAGAATGCAGTCAGTTCAGCATTGATCAGATTAGAGAATGGAGTCCAGAAACCAATCTATTACACAAGTAAGGCTTTCCTAGGTGCGGAAATCAGGTACCCAAAGCTCGAGAAATCGGCACTGGCATTAATTGAAGCAAGTAGAAGAATGAGGCCATATTTTCAGGCCCATACCATCGTCGTTTATACCGACATGCCACTGAGGCAAGCCCTTCATAAGCCAGAAAAATCAGGGAGATTGATGTACTGGACAATAGAGCTCGATGAATATGATATTGTGTATGAGCCCAGATCATCACTGAAAGGGCAAGCGGTAGCAGATTTTATAGCAGAGTTTACATATCCTGATACCCCCGAGGAACAAAAATTGCTCGCCGACCAATCTGTGGATGTTACAGGATCAACAGACATAAATCCAGACCAACTCCAGTTGGTAAAAGGACTTATGGATGAAGAAAGATCATCAACTTCGAGCTCAGACCAGCTCCGGTTGGTAAAAGGGCGAGAAGAAATGGTCGATGAGGAGCGAAAATTAACAGGGGAGGATGGAAGAGAACAACAGATATTTCACTGAGGAACTCTATTGGATAAGAAATTTGAAGACGAGTTACCTACATGGAGATTGTATGTATATGGGTCATCGTGCACAGCGAGTTATGGAGCAGGGATTATTTTGAAAACCCCAGACGAGATTGATATAGAATATGCCTTGCGATTTCAATTCAAAACCTCCAATAATGAGGCTGAGTATGAGGCCATGATAGCAGGTCTTAATCTAGCAAAGATCATGGAAGCACAACAAGTGATGGTATTCAGTGATTCTCAATTAATTGTGAATCAGATGATGGGAACGTATGCGGTTAAAGGGGAATTAATGGTCAAGTATCATGCAAAGGTGATGGGATTGTTGGAAGAATTTGACACCATTCAGTTGATCAGAATACCCAGAATAGAAAATGCACAAGCAGACGCACTAGCCCGACTAGCATCAGCTACTCGTACCGAGCTGCGAAGAACGATACCAATTGAAGTAATGGAAAGTCGGAGCATAGATGAAAACCTGACGATGAATGTTATTACCCTTGAGTTAGGACCATCTTGGATGGATCCCATCAGGGCATATATTGAAGAAGGAGAATTGCCAGAGGATAAGCTCGCGGCAAAGAAATTGAAGTTTAAAGCTGCTCGGTATGTACTAACTAATGGTGTTTTGTATAAACGAGGAATTATGGCAGGTTTGCAGAGATGTGTGCATCCATCCGAGGTGAAAGAGTTGATTGAAGAAATCCATGAAGGGTCTTGTGGAGCTCATGTAGCAGGTCGAACACTTTTGCAAAGGGTAATGACTCAAGGATACTACTGGCCAATGATGAGGGCTGATTGTATAGCCTATGCTAAGAAATGTGACAAGTGCCAATGTTTTTCCTCCATCCGACGAACTCCACAAGCATTGTTGACACCAATAACTTCTCCTTGGCCATTTGCCATATGGGGAATTGATTTAGTTGGACCACTGCCGACCACCCGAGGAAGATTCAAGTACCTCGTCGTTGCAGTAGACTATTTTACTAAGTGGGTAGAAGCTGAGCCACTTATCGATATGACGTATGAGAAGGTATACCAGTTTGTTTGGAAGAATATCATCTGTCGATATGGTCTCCCTCATGCCTTCATCACAGATCATGGAACATAATTTGACAACGAGGAGTTTGCTGCCTATTGTCAACAATCAAACATCCTGAAGACCCATTTAGCACCAGGTCATCCTCAAAGCAATGGGCAGACTGAGGTGACAAACAGAACGTTACTAAATGGTTTGAAGAAGAGGCTGAATGAGGCTAAAGCTAATTGGATTAATGAGCTACAATCAGTATTGTGGGCTTACCGAACAACTCCCCGAGCAGCAACTGGAGAATCACCATACATGCTGGCATTTGGAAGTGAGGCTATAATACCTGCAGAGTTGGGTCTCCCAACACACAGAGTGCTGAATTTCAATTCCCCAGTCAGTGACTTGATGAGAAGATTAGATTTGGACATGCTCGAGGAGGTTAGAGAAGAGGCAGCCATTAGGAATGCTGCTTACCAACAACCCACAGCTCTGTTCTATAACAAAAGGGTGAAGAAATGCGATTTAAAAGAAGGGGATTATGTGCTAAAGAAGGTCATTCATAAGCACAATAAGCTTGAAGCCAACTGGCATGGACCTTACCGAGTTACAGAAGTTGTCCGACCAGGAACTTACCGAATAGCAACTCTAGAAGGAGAGGAATTCAAGAATGCTTGGAATGCTGAACACCTTCGCAAGTATTATCAATGATGTAAAATGTACAATAGTCCCATCAATATGAATAAAACGATGATGTTTTCACCATTTTTCTCTCCTTTGTTTGTAAGTTTTTCGGGGAATACTAGTGTTGTACACTACGTTGCTCGACAGCAAAAAGAAGACGATAGTTCAGACCCACGACCAACTCCGGTTGGTAAAAGGGTGAGAACAAATGATATAATCCTTTGGTTAGGAGGCGTACACTAGCGTGACCAACTACGGTTGGTAAGATAACTAGTGGACAGATAGTTCGAAAGAACCTGATAGTTCGAGCATGATCAACTTCGGTTGGTAAAATAGCGAGAACAAATGATATACTCCTTTGGTTAGGAGGCGTACACTTGCGTGATCAACTTCGGTTGGTAAAAGAGCTTGTGGACAAGATAGTTCGAAAGAACCTGATAGTTCGAGCGTGATCAACTTCGGTTGGTAAAATAGCGAGAACAAATGATATACTCCTTTGGTTAGGAGGCGTACACTTGCGTGATCAACTTCGGTTGGTAAAAGAGCTTGTGGACAAGATAGTTCAAAAGAACCCGATAGTTCAAACCCATGACCTACTCCGGTTGATAAGAGGGCAAGAACAACAGTCTTAAAAATGCCAATTTTGGCTGGTTAAGAAACAAAATATGCCAATTTATATTGGTCGGAAGGTAAAATCATTCCAGAAAATATAAAAAATTCCAAACTGAACCAAGTATAGTTGGTCGGTGATCAATTATACTTGGTCGATGAGGATAAATTATCAACCTTGGTTGGTCGGACACATTTTATTTACCAAGTATGGCTGATTGAGATAAAAACCCATCAACTGTAGTTGGTCGACAAACACTATTTAACAACCTTGGTTGGTTGGAAACGTTTTAAATATTTTATACTCATCACTTTATTATTAAGTGATCGAACAACATTTTTTTATACTTGTAATTTTTATTACTAAGTTGGTTGATGAACAACACAATATTGTTATCTTTTTAAACAGATACATATGCACAAATGTAAACATGTTTGATAAACACAAAACAATAGCAATACTGATTTGCAAACAAAGATGAAAATCTTTCATTAAATTCAAAATAAATTACAAGCTACATATATGTGCTAACTGTTACATTGAAAAACCTATTATATTGGTTTCTTTCCTTTAGCTTTTGAAACAGGCTCCTCGCCAGCAGGAGGATCCTCCAGGCAAAGAGGAGAATTAATGAAATTAATATCTCTGAGCATTCTGACGTTCATCACAGAAGGAGTATACAAGAGATGCTCGGGACGAGATAATTCAATCTGAGAATGAAGACTATAGTCGCCAAGGTATTTTGAAATTAGGCTCCGAGGAATGGCACGAGCTGGGATCCACTCCATGTCTAGTTTATAAGGCAGTACAGGCAAGTCTAGTAGCCCAGGAGCATGATAATCCCATAAAAAATGGCCCTGCTCTAGCTTTAACACACCCAGGGCGTTCAACCATCCTTGTTTATAACCTTCGTTATTGTCACTTTCAAGACGAGCATCCAAGTGACAAAGGGCTTCATTGTATCCTGCCATCCAAAACTCACGAGGTTGTTTGTGAAATTGGAAAGTTATTCTCTCTAGTTGCTCGTGAAGGTTCCTGGCAAAAACATCTTTATCATTCAAGGCAGACTTCGTCGCTATAAGTTGATCTTCCAAAGATAGATTTTTCTTGGACATTTCAGATAAAGCCCGATCTTTGGCGTTTAATTGGTATGCTTGAGTTTCCAATGTTGATAGAGTATGAGATTCTTCAACATTACGGCTGAGAACTCTTGATCGACTCCGAGCAGGTGGAGAATTTTTCCCCTCGACAACATTTTGAACAGCACTTCCTCACCCCCGAGAACCTCTTCCTCGTCCCCGAGCAGTAACAGGAGTACCAGATCTTCTTAAGTTATCCAGTTCTTGCCTTAATTTGGCATTCTCAACCTCTAAGAACGAGAAACCTTCATCGGTAACCGGTAGTAAAGCAGTGGAAGATGACGCTGCAGATTCATACTGTGCCAACTTTTTCTGCAGATTATTATTCTCTTGTTCCAGCAACTCAGCAATCTGCCTGTAGGCCTCAACTTCACCTTTTAGAGTTCTCTCCCTAACATCGTATCCAGCAAGGATCTTTTTATGGCCTGTTTCAGAAGAAAGCTGTTGATATCTAGTTTCATACTCCTTGTGCAGCAAAGCAGTTGATTCATTGTGTTGATGTTGTAGATCTTCTAAGGTACAATGAAGTTCCTCGATCAATTCATAGTAGGCCATGTTGTTGGCCACAACTCGATCAAGTAAATCCTTCAAGTACCGATAAGCCTCAATTGCTTGCTCTGAAGCATCATGGCCAAGGATGTCAGCAATTTCTGATGTACTAAGGTCTGTATGACCAGCTTTATAATATTTGTGGCATTGCTACATCAGCTTTGTATCAGGTGCAGATATCAGTTCCATTCTAGCCACAAACTAATAATGAAGAGAAGACAAGAGTCAACAAAAACAAATCATCAACAACAGAGAGGAACAAAGATGTATTTTATTAGATCACAAAAAGATTACATTGTTTGATTACAAATAATGAAAGATAGAAATGATATCGAACAACTTCACACCTTTTCCTTGTCTCCCAAGACTTTCTCGGGAGGCTGGGATGAGGAGCTTGGTTGCTCGGTGGTAACGGCAGCTTGATCAGCAGGAGTTGAAATTTTCTCAGGAGGAGGAGGCATGGAAGAAATGTCCTCGTTTGCAGAAGGTAGAGAGGCAGGGACTTGATCACCTATGGCCATGGAAGATTCATCAGAGATAGGCTCATCTTCTTCTTCTTCTACAATTGGTGGGGGAGGACCAGGGAGGTGTAACTGAAATAGGTTAGAGTCCTCTTTAATCTTCAATTCCTGCAGGGCAGCTACCCAGCCATCTCAGAAGTATTTCAACTTCCCGTATTATACTTGGGATGTCATCGCAGCAATCCCTTTGTTCCATCCTTTATCCCAGCCAGCGCTGAAGGACTTTTTAACTGCGAGCTTTCTTTTCAGTTTCTCCGAGGAGAGCTTCTCGGATAGAAGATCCTTGGCAGTCTTTAACTTCGCTTCCAATTCTTCTTTTTGGCGATTGATATCTCGCAGAACGGTCAACTCTTCCTCTGACTTTTTCATCTTATCTTCAAGCTTTCCAAAGTTCTTGAGCTTATCCTCATATTTTTTATGCTCAATCTCTAAACTTTTCACCTTATTCTCCAAATTCTTGGAGGTCTCAGCCAACTTCACCTTCTCAGCTTCAACTATAGACAACTTTTTCTCCCAGACAGCTTTGTCCTCATTATACTGCTGACGAGACTCCTTCAAGGATTGGGTCAAACCCAGCAAAGCATCCTCTACCCCCGACGAGGAACTGGAAGCTTTAATTGCTTCATCTTTCTTCACGATGTTGTTAAAACAATTCACCAGCTAAACAAGGGACAAAGTGACAAATCAGTACAAAAATACAAGTATTCAAAGAAAGAAAGGAAATTCAGAGTGTGAGAAATTTACTGAAGCAAGGTGATGGGTAGCTAGGGATGTCAGCATATCCCTAGAAATCTTTTCATCAATTCCTTGGACCTCGGGTATGATCCAAGTTTTTACCGAGCTCATGGAAGAGCTCGGAGGAATGATGGTTGGAACACCAACACCACCAGCTGGTAGAGAAGAGATGTTTTCAGTCAGATTGGCAGTTTCAGCCAAATTGACTGAGGACGATTTCCTCAATCTCCTCAAAGGAACTTCAGCAATTTCAACCAAGGAAGAGCTCTTGGTCGGAAAGATAGCAGTCATCTCCACAGGAGCAACCTTCTTGCTCGGAGCCACTGGGGGTTTCTCGGTAGCTTTGGAAGGAGCAACATCCACCTTTTTAGTCCCCTCTGGGACATCAACTTTGCTTTTCTTGGCTTCAGCAGCAGAAGTAGTGTCATCAAATAGAGCAGGAGGAGCTCTTTTCCTACCCATTCATTGACTTAAAGGGATGTGAGAATCTGAAGAAGAATCCTCTGGAGTTGAGGCTGGCTCAATAGGACGAGCAGTATAAGAAGTCGTATAACTCCTATACTGCAGCAAATATGATGCAGACCTGATATGCTCGTCTGCAACGTTCTTATGCAAACCCCAGATAAGTTTCAGATGCTTAATATTAACCTCTGATTCTTTTGGAGTCTTTCTTTTACTATCAACTGCAAACAAATATATAATGAAATATCAGTCATACATTTTGTCAAATATGATAAAAGCATAATTTCATAACTAAAGGAAAATGAGAATAAACCTATCCCATTGCCATAGGGTGGGCATTTAGGACCCTGGTATACTGCATCTCCAATCAAGGGGGCATATTGCCAATTTTTAATAATCACCCCTTGTTCAAAATAATTTCTATTTGCATCAGGGAGATTAACTACATGAGCCCTATTTAAAAACCTTGTTTTTAAGTAGTAAACATTATCTAAAATAGCCCATCTATAGCAAAACATAATTTCAGGAATCCCTATACGAGTTCCATGAGTTAGATTTAATTTATACACCCCATTAATTATTCTCCATGAATTGGGGGCTATTTTTGCAGGAACAACGTCAAAGTATTGACAGAACTCTAAGCATAAGGGATTTGGCGGAAAAGAAAATCCACATTCAGCAATGAATAGACTGGGGAACCAATGTCCCTCAGCCAATCGAAAATAATCTAAAGGCTCAGAAAGAACCTCCAGAGTTACCCAGGAAAAATCGGAACGAAATTTCTCAACAGACTCCACAATATAAACCATAGTGAATAAAAGAAATACAAAAGAAAAGAAGAGAATCTTACAGGAAAAAGGAAGAGCTGACAACTAGCGAAGGAAAAGATGAACGCACAAAGGAGAGAGAGAGAACAGAAAGCTTGAATGCAGAAAATTGGAAAAGGTAAAAGACGGTATGGTTACCAAAGAAGTTTAAATACTTTACCTTGGGAAGCTGCGAAGGAAATGATTACACAAAAGAAACTAATACGCCACCGGCGGCTAAAAGGATAAAAATGCACGAAGATCGAAGCACTCATAAAAACTCAAAAAAGGCGGATTCTATGAATTTGAAAGAAATTCAAATATGAAGAAAAGGCTCCTAAAACCCAGGAAAGTCATTTGATATCGCCATATACCGAGAAAGAATGTTCCATACTCCTCAAAGTTCGAAATATGAAACATTGGGGGCTTCTGTTGATACCAAAATTAATATGTTGATATGGACGAATGATATGAAGACACGTGTCAATCTACTTGGCACAATAGCAATGAGGAAGTTTGTTTCCCCGACCAACTCATGAACTCCTGAGCAACGAGGATACACTGAGGAACTTCAGCACTCCGAGGTACTCTAGCGCTCCGAGGAACTCCTGAGCAACGAGCAACTAAGGCGGTCCGATCTTCATCTCGGCCGTAACATTAATTGCCAGATAACCAACAGTTCAATTATTCATTGAATGTTTATCATCTTGACGCACACGCTGCATTAAATGTAATACCATTTCATATGTATATCATTTAATGTATCAACCCTTTCATGTACAGCCTAAGGGCTATAAACACCTTGTATCACCCGCATTCAAAGGGACCGGAATTTCTTGAGTGAACATATACTCAGCAATAACATAACAGTGGACGTAGGCCATTCTTATAAGGCTGAACCACTTTAAAAATCTTTGTTTCATTTTATTTATCTGTGATTGAATAATTAGAGCTATCTAATTTTTTACATCAACAATATGTATATATGTATAGGGATGTTATGACTATATGTATATATGTGCTTGTGGAAATTCTACTTTGTGAAACTAGTAGATATGGTAATAATAATAAAGGCTTTGCACCAAGTGGTCGTAACCAAGAGGTGAATGATTAGCATACATACATATATATATAGGGATGTTGTGAATATATATAAAGGAATATACTTGGGGAAGATTCTACTGTGTGAAATTAGTTGATATTATAATAATGAGAAATAGAATGACTTCAGTGAATAAAAGTTTACCCATTTGAACGGGAAATATAATGGAATTTAGTTATGGGGGAAAAACTATTTTAATAACGTATTGTATGGGAGATACGGAATAATCCTTTGAGACATAGTTAGAAGTATAAGGTTATGGCCTAGTTGGGAGTGATATAAATAACTAGGTTGGGTTAGATGTACATTAGGCGTGCACAATTGTGGAGAGGTGAGAATCTCATGTGAGAGTTTGAAACTAACATGCACATAATACTTGCTTCATTGCAGTTTTAAATACTTTCTAAAATAAATATTTTTACAACTCGGGCTCTGACCCATTTCTTTTTATTCTTCTCTCTTTTGTTATATATATATTATTTATCAGGTACCCAGCCACAGGGTTACCAGACTTAGACGCGTGGATCATTTAGCGAGCTGCAATGATTAAGGGAGTTTCATACTTTTGCAATTAGACGCTTCTATGTTTCCACATAGTTTCTAGTTTAGACATTTCAGTTAGGGCATGTGTCCCCCGTTTCCAGATTAATTATTTCAGAGATTCTATTTTCTTATTAGCTTTTCTTTTCCTTTGGAATTGAGTATTATGAGTCTATTGGTTTTAGACTTTGAACTCCTTTGAGACATAGTTAGAAGTATAACGTTGTGGCCTAGTTGGGAGTGATATAAATAACTAGGTTGGGTTAGATGTACGTTAGGCGTGCACAATAGTTGAGAGGTGAGAATCTCATGTGAGAGTGCAAAACTAACATGCACATAATACTTGCTTCATTGCAGTTTTAAATACTTGCTAAAAAAAATATTTTTACCACTCGGGTTTTAACCCATTTCTTGCTATTCTTCTCTCTTTTACTATATATATATATATATATATATATATATATATCAGGCACCCAACCACAAGGTTACTAGACTTAGACGCGTGGATTATTTAGGGAGATACAACAGTTGTGGTAGTTGCAGACCTTTGCAATTAGACGCTTCTATCTTTCCATCCAGTTTCTAGTTTAGACATTTCAGTTAGGGAATGTGTAGCCCATTTCCAGTTTAATTATTTTAGAGATTTTATTTTTTTATTAGCTTTTCTTTTCCTGTCGGATTGAGTATTATGATTCTATTGGTTTTAGACTTTAAATTGGAATGTTTATCCAGTCGCATTTATTTCAGTATTTGATTCATGTTCAGTGTTTATTTTGGTGGAATGTGAATAGGTTATATCTTAAAGTATGGAACTTATTAATGGATTAATTGGTTATAATTAATTGGGAAAATGTTTTGACACTTAGCTTAATTACATATTAGGTAATTAATAATAAAAATTATTTTTCGATAGTGATGCTAAGAATGAACCAACCGGACACTGTGATTTAATTTAATAAAGGACTCATCACCTTATATTTAATTAGGCGGGGTGTCACAGGTGGTATCAGAGCATCAGGTTCTAGTGTCCTTAGGATCTGTAAGGCTTTTCACGTTTCAGCGTAGCGTTCTTTGATGTAGAGCCTTACTATAGGATTGGTGTATTCCCTTACGCATGTGACTTACGTTCTCCTGCTATGAATTATAATGTATGTGACCCATTATACGAAATCGTGTATGCTTCGAGCACCAAACATTATAGGATGAACAACGAGGGCCGTAAGAAGGACTGCAGGAGAAGAAACCCGACAGAAGACATAGAGTAATTTGGGAACGGTGGACGTGAAAAAAGTCACCATGAGCATTAGTTAAGCAAGTGATTATGGAATCATCACTCGAGAACCCCAAGCACAGTCGTAGGTAACAGTGGAGCAATTTCAGGACCACCTAGCATAGTCGACGAAGGGGAAATCAGAAAGACTCTTTTGAAAATCCATCGATGAAGATGCAGAGAAGGAAGAGAGAAAGTGCAATAGGCCATTGGAAGTAGAAAATTCGAAGGCAATTGTGTCGAGTGGAGTGCAGCGACACCCGAAATTAAAATTGGAGTTAAATTTATAGCTCTTAGGAGCGACATAAAGTGATTAGAGTCAATCGCCACATATAAAGAAGCATGTCTGAAATTTAAAGAGAAATTTCAGTACGATTTGACCGTGAGGCCTTCCATTCGATGTTATGACAAAGATGCAAGTGAAATATTGAAACTTAGCATAGTGGGTAGGCTAGAGACTGATCATGAGAGATAGGTTGAATTGTGTAATGAATTTCATACCTGGAAAAGAGGGATCGTGTGTAGAATATGATGTTGGATGATAAATCCAGTTAGAATGATTGATGTTGATGTCATTAAGATTATACGTTTGCAAGTTATTTCAGCACTTCCAGAAGAAGTGAACCAGGAGGGTTAGAGAATTTGGCCGAAAAGTAAAACTGAACTTAACGGTGTTAGTGAAACACCACATGAGAGTATGCCTAATAGGTAATTCATATAGATAATTTTGATTGATTAACTTACTATAAAGTGACGATGAAGTCAATCAGGGCTGTAGAGGCCAACTATAGTTTCGAAAGGCCCGCATAGCTAAAAGCACAATGGGAGAACAATTAGGAGTTAAGACTGCCAGTCCGAGGGAAGGACATTATAAGATGGTCAGTGGGGCTAGTGACGGGAAATGGGTCAGGAAGTTTCCCTATGTGTAGAGAGTGGGACTATCAATGTTGAATGTGTCCACATTGAGAAGTACAACCGATAAGATTTGAGGATGGTAAACAATGTCAATTAGGCATAACAACTGGAGGAGTGAGATTGTCAGAGGAGGAATTGGTGGGTTCAGGCAGGACTAGCAGAGTCCTTGGTAATAGTAGCATATCGTACTTCAGGGTCGATGGAGCCCAGGATGAAATAGGGTGGCCGTAAGGCCATAATTGAGGTCTTGAGATTTAGGCCAATGTTTCAGTGATGAGTGTGTGAGACGCATAGCAGAATAAATTTTCCCATAGCAAGGAGGGGGCAACTATGGGGTGGAATACTAGATGTATTAAAATTTCAAATACTCATGGCCGTGTTGGCAACTACTTGTTGGGATCCTACGACCAGGCGAGCCTGATGAAGTTTTGTTTCATCCTTGCGAGAAAAGGATTAGGTCAAGGGACATGAGTGTATCGCAATACATATATGAATTGCTAACACTAAAGTTCGCGAGCGAGTCGAGTTTAGTGGGTATGTTAGTTTTAACAGTCTAGTTGCAAACATACTATGGGTAATAGGGCTTTCTGATGTCACCCGTGAGTGATCCGAGTGGGCCCTAAAGGCATATTTTATTGCTATAATTTACTATTGCATTAAGTTAGCAAGGTAGAGCTTATTATGGTAGTGTGTAGTGATAATTATCGAATGTTTGAATGATAGTAGATTAAGTGAAAGACTATCGCGTTGGGTGCTCCAGGGGAGTAATATTAATTTGGTAAGGCATCACCCGAAGTAGGGTTGGGCCTATATATATATATATATATATATTAAAACTTCATGATATCGTAGACTTCAGTTAGTTTATTGTCTCGTCAGATGAAATTCTGTTGCGTAAGGATTTAATTACTAACATGACTCAGGATACATTGTGATCTTTATCGAGCAGTGAAATATAACTCATCATATATATATGGAGCTGAAAACTCGGGATAGCGATAGTGCGATGATTCATTATATTTTTATAAACATAAGTAGAGCTTTATGTCAACATACGGAGATTTTGGGAAGGTACATGTTATGGACTAGGGGGCTCATGGATCTCGACGATCGATAATGTTAGGTAGTAGTGTATCGGGGGGTTCCTTGTTTGGATTTCGCTCTGTGAGACATCCCACGCATGAAACTAACGAACGTCGGGAGTCGGAGAGAAGTTTTTATGATAGTACATGCGATTCGTACCTTAGTAATTGTACATGTATGAGAATAATCGAGAGTGGATAATTCCACTATAATGTGAGAATATATTTTATTTGTGCAAAAATGCGCAAGGCATAGGGTGTATGGGCTCCCTAGTTATTGGATCTTGACTTCATTTTCGTTCAGAACATATGGGATAAGGCAAATAAAGATATCAGGACTTGATTGTATGCTCATGAGAATGGTATTATATTAGGCAGTAGATTGTGATTGCCATGTGAATTTGACAACACTTAGCCTGGGGAGTTGAATTTTATTTCGTAAGATTAGTTATAGGCTTATGTCACACGAGGAACTGATTATTGGAGCGGGGGAAGGACCTGTGACACGCGGTGAGGCAAAGTCACATGGATCACGGTTAGAGGCACATATTTAAGAAAATATAAGATGTATCATGTTATAAATGACTGTGGTGGTGGAATTTAATGAAGAGAAATATTTCTAAATTCGTTTTGCAATGGGTCACTGTCCGTTGGAAAAGGGTGGACCACCCGACACCAGTAGGGGTTTCTTCAATCGTTTGGGATTCCGAAGTATGAATGGGAGAGTACTCCCAAGAGTCTTATCGCGAAGGGAGTTACGATCCTATATGGGTGATAATGAATCGGTTGACCAAAATAGCTCACGTTATGCCAACTAACGCTGGTTATAACTACGGTACAATATGCGTATATCTTTATAATCGAGATAGTGAGGTTATGTGGGGTACCGCTCGATATCGAGTCCAAATGGTACAAGATCTTTGTCGTGATTATGGAAAAGTGTTCACGAGGCTTTGGATACCGATTTGTGGTTGAGTATAACCTCTCATCCGCATACGAATGGGCAGAACAAGCAGACTAATCAGATGATTGGGAAAATAAATTATATGTGTACCCTTGGATCTTAGGTGAGGGCAAGAGTAGTCCCTTCCACAAATTGAGTTTGTGTACAATAACTCACATAAGTTCACTTTTGGGCATGGTGCCAGTCGAGTATGGCACCATAAACCTTGTTGTTCTCATGATCGTTGGTTAAAGGTGGGGGAAACGAATCCTATTGCGAAGATTCGAGATGAGTTGATACCTATAGTATATAATGTGTGTAAAGTATATACAGCACCAATAACTGACGCATGTGAGATCGTTGCAAGACGAGATCGTGTGTATCTAAAGAACGATTAATCTACTAAGGTGCGAATAGTAGAAAGATAAATAACGAAGATATCAAAAATAGAGTCTAAGTAGTGAAACTTGAACGGCAAGACTTGGGTAAGAAACTACGTGACAGGGTAACCTGGAGTTTAGAACAAACATAAGTGGAGTGTTCATTATTATTCGATAGCGTACTATATGGGTGGTACAGAGTAGTTTACTTAGGAGCGCGATGATGCGATGTGCAACATATATTCAGCGTTGTTTTGTAACTGATATTCTTTTTTCGAATTTCGGGATGAAATTCAGTTGTAAGGAGGAAAGTATGTAACACCCCGTATTTTTATGATATTAAATACTTATGGGATTAATTATTATTGGTTGGATGAATTAAATTAAAAAGGTGACAAATTAATTTGTTAATTAATTAATCCAGATTAAAATAATTATTAACTAGCGTGCCAAGGGCTAACACTTATTGATGAAAAGTTATTGAATATTACTGTGTGGGTATGTAATATGGAATTATGAATTTTACAAATTATCGTGACAGTTTGGTATATTATTTCGGGACGCGTGTGTGAGTCATGTCAGGACTAATTTCATGGATTAAAGAAGTAAATTATTTTGAGTAAATCGTATGACCATTTCGAGTGCGCTATTGAGTCCGTAAGGGTCGAGATAGTCAGAATAGTTCATCGGGGGTTTAGTTTGGGTACCGGGGAAATTTTAGGCCTAACTGGCGTCTCAGGAGGGCATTTTGGTAAATTGCATTTTTGGGGTTTAATTAATGACGAAAATTAGAGATGGTTAATATCAGTTATGTAAAGGAAAAGTTAGGGTGTTATGCATAAACTTCAGGGGAGAGCCATAGAGGGTGAGAGAGAACAAGCCCCAAGAGAGTAAGGCCCAAAACCATCGTCTTCCACCACCGTGACCACTTTTGCGTAAATCGGAAGATGAGGAACAAGTCCATACCAATTGCATCAACGGATCAGAACATCATAATTGAGGCAAGTGTTTATTACTTGCTTTCTATTAGTAATAATTGTACTCGTGTTAGCATAGGTATCAAATACATGATTTAGATTTGAATTGGGTGAATTTAGAGAATTTGATCCATTGATTAAAAGTTATCTTGATGAAGAATTGAATCCCTTGCATGTAGAATAGAAATCTCGAAATTTTATGTTGAAATTGATAAACGAATCTGTGTTTTAATTTGGAGTTATGCATATAATTTTAGAACTAGGGTTCTTGGTAATTAAATTGGGGATTTCGATTTTTATCAATGATTGGTGATGATTTGATGATGATATATTGTTGGAAATCATATATAGATGTTAGGTAGTTGATGGGAATTTAATTATTGGTGTTTGTGTTGATTGCTTTAGAGGTTTTAGGCCTAAAAATGGTGGAAAATGAAATTATTAAGGGTGTAAAACGTAACAGGTCTGGTAGGGGAGAAGATTGTTGAATCCCGTTTGAATAAGATTGATCTTCGTTCGAACGAGTAAACGATGTCGTTCAAACGACATCTAATCTCGTTCGAATGACAGGTTCAAAAATCTGAGAAATTCCAGTTCAATCCAACTCGAGTTACATATTTATTTTGAGAAAGGAAAACTATAATTTGATGATGTTAGCATAGTGCAGAATTGTTAGGGGATATTTGTAGAGAAATACCTTATATATTTTAGAAAAGTGAGTTAACCGTGGAAATTTTGAGAGAGAGAATAATCGAAATAATATTATTATAAGTTGTAATGAGAAAATATTACGTATGGAAAATAAATGTATGGGTTGGGTGAATACCTAATAAATTTTAGTAGGATGTGTGAGTGCCTATTATATGATTATATTTATGTGTATAGCATACCTACGCTGCTCGCTATCGAGAGGAGGTTTCGCGCAGTGGATAATCTTATCCTAGGTGACCCAATGGGGGGATATTTGACTTGTACCCAGAGCATATAAACTTAGATACGTGCTATCTGAGACGTAGGATAGTTTCGACGGCTGAATGGGAGTGTAGGTATGTGCGTGACCCATTTAGCTGGTGAGTATGATCGCCTCCAATATTTGTGTTATGAGATTCATGGTTCATGAGAGACGCCTAACCAATTGTCCATATGCAGCGAGCGATGAACCATGACATGATAGCAGAGTATGCATTTACACCAAGTGGTCTTAACCTAAGGGTGCAAGATTATTGTAAATACATATGTATATATGTATAGGGATGTTATGACTATATGTATATATGTGCTTGTGGAAATTCTACTTTGTGAAACTAGTAGATATGGTAATAATAATAAAGGCTTTGCACCAAGTGGTCGTAACCAAGAGGTGAATGATTAGTATATATATATATATATATATATATATATATATAGGGATGTTGTGAATATATATAAAGGAATATACTTGGGGAAGATTCTACTGTATGAAATTAGTTGATATTATAATAATGAGAAATAAAATGACTTCAGTGAATAAAAGTTTACCCATTTGAACGGGAAATATAATGGAATTTAGTTATGGGGGATAAACCGTTTTAATAACGTATTGTATGGGTGATACGGAATACTCCTTTGAGACATAGTTAGAAGTATAACGTTGTGGCCTAGTTGGGAGTGATATAAATAACTAGGATGGGTTAGATGTACGTTAGGCGTGCACAATAGTTGAGAGGTGAGAATCTCATGTGAGAGTTTGAAACTAACATGCACATAATACTTGCTTCATTGCAGTTTTAAATACTTGCTAAAACAAATATTTTTACAACTCGGGTTCTGACCCATTTATTGCTATTCTTCTCTCTTTTGCTATATATATATATTATATATCAGGTACCCAGCCACGGGGTTACCAGATTTAAACGCATGAATCACTTAGTGAGATGCAGCGGTTGTGGTAGTTGCAGACCTTTGCAATTAGATGCTCCTATCTTTCCATCCAGTTTCTAGTTTAGACATTTCAGTTAGGGCATGTGTCGCCCGTTTCCAGCTTAATTATTTTAGAGATTGTATTTTTTTATTAACTTTTCTTTTCCTGTTGGATTGAGTATTATGATTCTATTGGTTTTAGACTTTGAATTGGAATGTTTATCCAGTCTCATTTATTTCAGTATTTGATTCATGTTCAGTATTTATTCTGGTGGAATGTGAAAAGCTTATATCTTAAAGTATGGAACTTATTAATGGATTAATTGGTTATAATTAATTGGGAAAATGTTTTGACATTTAGCTTAATTACTTATTAGGTAATTAATAATAAAAATATTTTTCGACATTGATGCTAAGATTTAACCAACCGGACACTGTGATTTAATTTTGTGAAGGACTGATCACCCGGTATTTAATTAGGCGGGGTGTCACATAAGGGAATGGGGAAGATTGGACGAGTGAGGTCGGCCCCAACTTTTCGATGCCCCTCTGCCTCAGTCTCAATCCTACGTATCTTCTGAAAATTCCTTTTTATAAGTGTGGGGTATTGTTCTGCTAACTTATACATGGTTCTTAACATTCAAATGGTCGAGGTTTAAGATGACAAGAATACATAAAAGGAACAAAAAGTTTTAAATTTAACCTAAGTTAACTTAAAGATCAAAGTGGGGTACTGAATCGTTTTTCTTCAAGAACAAGTGAAGAACAATTAATCGGAGTTTCGCCGGAGATGATGACAAAATCAACTCCGGTGGCTTATCATATGAAGAAAAAGGTGGAGGAAGGTTGAAAAACTCAAGGGCAACTGACCAACTCTAAAAACCACTAGCTAACCACCTAATGGAAACACTAAGACCTCCAACTAAGGTGGACGAAAAGTAATAAAGCTCGCTGGAAAAAATAAAAAAGCATAAATCGCTAAGAAATAAAGAAATGAATGGGAGAAAGGAGAAAAAATGGTACATGAGAAGAGAGTATGCCCGAAGAACCAGATAAACCCTAGAAACTTGGCCAAAAAAAGCTTAAACGGTGGACAGAAGGAGGAAAACTGGGTTCTATAAAGAGAGAGCGCACGAATGAAGTGTGGAAAAAGAAAGAGAAATGGGTTTTTTAAAACCATTTAAATACTTATAATCATTATACACAACTTCCATGGTGGTCATCATTAGGGAAAAACACCCTAGAGCACACTTATAGTCATCACTCTAAGGTAGAATGCTAATCCTCAGGAGCCAAGTGTCAATCCAGGGTTCACATTAAACATCACAGATTTGACATGCAAAAAGACATATTATACGCCAATCAAGGACGTCTCATCAACTTCTGCTCAAAGATGCTTCATCCCTCAGCCTTCCATTCACATAGAGACTAAGGTCTAGGGTTAAAGTTCGAGGGGACGAGGACGAGGTTTTTTTTATATTATATCATTCATGGCGTCATTAGATAATAAATTAATAGCGGAGTTTAGGAAAACCTGTAATATTCTGAACTGGGTTGAAATCGATTGTGCCCCTCTCCCTATAATTATTTGATATACCAATTATAGCCTCGTCCCTAGACTGGCCCCCCTCGGCCAAGGCTGACTAGTGTCAGACCATCAGTTAAGGAAATTTATGGCTCATCCACGGGCCCATGCGGAGGGTCTCATCCTCGGCCACAAACTCATCACTAGAGGTCTCATCCTCATCTCAGAACATAGTCAACAATATTAGCAGCAATGGTCTTGTGACTCAAGTCCCCTTGGCCTCGTCCATCACCTAGAGGACGGGGGCTGAATGACGATTCGACTTTGCATGACAGTTATCGTACCATCAGAAGCATTGAACTTGACAACTCGGCCTCAGGCTGGCCCAGATAGTCAATAGTTGATAGCTGGCAATGCGCGTGGATGGGGGCACACATAGAAAATAGTGCGTGGGTTGCAGATCCCACGTGCACAAAATTGTTATAACCATATTTTCTTCACACGTGAAGGAATATTTCATCATCGTGATCTACATGTACTAGTGACAGGTGGTTGATCTCTATTAATAGGAACATTCTACACATGCTTGAAGGTACATTACACCCCCAAGCACTATATATACTTATTTTATTTATTAATGTAAAAAATTAAAATATTGAAACCGTAGCCTAAGATTTGTTGCTATAACAGTAGAGAGAAAGTAGTGTGAATTATATCATTAAGGCCATTAGAGCCCATTGTATAGTGAAGTTCATACTCATCTGCACAATGGAGTAGGCCAAATGGATGAACCACTTATATTATAGTCTTTCTCCTCTTTGCTTCATCTCCTTCTTTACTTATAATCCTATTTAAACACCATTGTTGCACTTACAAAGCTATTCTGGATTGAGCTCATACAAATTCACTCGTTGAAACTATATCTGGTATCATCAATGTTTGTGAAATTTAAGGGGCACTGTATTCACACCCTATTGATCACCCCGGGTGGGTTGACATTTCCTCCTAGCCCTCTTTTTTTATATTCTTCAAATACTTTGACGTTGTCCCTGCTCAGTGTGCCCCAAATGTTTAGAAGATTATAAATGGGTATATAGAATAAACACACTATATGAGACCAACTTAGGTCTTGTTGAGCTCTATTATTATTATTATGTCTGGTCGTGCCCCAACGATGGTATTTTGTAATTGAAGACATGGAAGGATGATAGGGTCCTAGTGGTAAACCTCCCAAATTCTCACAAGGATTACTGGTCTCATGGCTTTATTGCCAGAAATTGGCAACATTTTCCCCTTCCGGAGGGCGAGAGATATCGGGGACTCTAGATTTATGATTTTGCGGAAGAGAATATAGGATCATTTATCTTTTCTTTAGTCAACTTATTATTTTTTATTTCTTATTTTCTTGCTTGCTATTTTTGTTTCCTTTCCTCTGACTAATGTTTTTCTTCCTCTATTTTGTAGCTGGCGATAAATATTAAGCGTTTCATTTAAATGAAGGTAGTGTTCCTGATCTTATAAAGGCCTGGAGTGTTAAGGAGAGCTTCCAGATGGTGAGAATCCATGTTATGCAACATACTTTCTTAAATACAAGAATACAATAAGCATCTTTATTACTCGGTCGATTGACAAAGTCCCCGACCTACAGGCTCCTGAAGTTGGTCCCTCTGATCTAGGGGTGTTAGAGGAAGAGGACGAAGAAGAAGAAGAAGAATAAATGGTCCCCCCAGTTAAGATGAGGATATTGAAGATTGATGATGAGAATCAGGTGATTCTGTCTGATCATCTTTATTCTTTGAAGAGGTCGAAAGTGGATTCCCTAAGGGCTAGTAGTTATAGCTCGGGAGCCAAGGGGATGAAACAAGAGAAGGAAAAGAGTAAATGAGAAGAAGAATATAGACGGAAAGAGAGAGGAGGAGAAGAAGAGAGAGGAAGAGAAGAAGAGGGAGGAGGCCAAAAGAATTTTGGTCTTTGAAAGAGGCGAATGAGTCCAGATTTTAAACTCTAAATATGAGATCGTTCAACACAATAATCCAAATTAAAATTTATTTCAAATTTTAAAAATTATAAAATTCAAATTTTAATTTCTTCGAAATTAAAATTAACTCAACAAACATTTCAACTTAACCCAAACAGAGTTAATTCTAATTTTTCTATTAAATCAAATTAATTCAACTCAAGTCGAAAATAGCCTAACAACAATTCATTTATGATTAAATTTAGACCAAACAAACTTAACATAAATTTTACCAAATTAAATTGTTGACTTGAATTAAATAACTTAAACTTACCCAATTTATAAATTAGCACTAAATTAAACCAAAGTCTGAATTAAACCAAAATTTTCTCTTGATTAACCTATCGTGCTTCAAAGTGAAATTTGCAAGATAAAAATAAACACAATCACACTACGCAGCGATGTACGAGGAAAACTCAAATGGGAAAAACCTCGAACGATCCTGCCTACAAGTCCACTAAGTACGGTATTTTTACAAAAGACACGACAAGAGAAACTTACAACGATGACTTGAATCCGCCCAAGACTTGACTCTCCTTCACTCTTCAACCTCCGCCTAGTCGACAACCATGGACTCCACCGCAATCTTGAAATCCACCGATGGGGATCGATCACCATCAATCCACACACGATGCCTTTCACCGTATAAGCATGCCGGATCGAAAGTGATCTCCTTTTGGGGGTAGAGAAGGAACCCAGACAATCTCCTTTGATGGGTAGAGAAGAACCCGGTGCCAAATAATCTCCAAGCAAAGATATATATGAATAGGAACTTGGATTTAAACTAAATAACCATTTTGGGTGTAAAACACTTGGTTTTGTTCTAAAGGTTAAGCATTTTTAACAAAAATTATGGAGACTTTTTTGTAGAAGAATTAAGCTCTCAACTCCTTAGAAGATAATGAAAAAGTTCTACTAAAAAAGTTATTTCCTGCACATATTTTATCAAGTAAAAATTTAGTGGGAAAAGTGGGAAAAAACTGACAAAATAACTGTTCCCGCTGAAATGTAGTTTGAACGACATTTTGAGGTCGTTCAAATGACCTTGTTCGAATGAGAAAATAGACGAGATTACTAACGAGAATTCATAAAACTTTGCGTTAGATCAACCTGGGCATGTCATTCGAACAACATTTCAAAAAAACTTTTCTTATTTTAAAAATCCCAAAATTTTTGCAACAATCTTAAAATGTTTTTCCTGAAAATAAAACTCGTTCAAAAAAAATATTAGCAAAAATATTTTATAAAATACACCCAAAATAAATTCCAAGTCTTTATAAATATATTAAATGCATTCATAGATTTTAAAGACATTAGAACCCAAATGTTGATGACATGAAACTTGGCATGAAAATCGGCAAGGATGTATTCTTCAATTTCTGGACGCCACGTCTTCAACATACACTTGTCATAGGCTTGGAAGGATACAATATGAACATATATCCTATGACTCAAATAGTTTTGTCCGGAATTAAGTCAATACTAAAAATTGACTCGATTGGAAATTTGTCCTTACAAATCTCCCCCTTTGGCTATTCCGGGATAAAACCAAACATAAAAATCCTAAGGGCCGTCAAGCACATCAAGACATAGTCTCACCCCAAAAAATAAAAATACAGACGCTTGACTCGACTAATTGGAAATGCTTTGTCGCTTTAATAATGCCACGAAGTTGAAATCCTGCACACTTAATCACACCATTAAACGCATAGGGAATATCAAAATATAAATGTGAAAAATAAATTCTCCCCTTAAGTGATTCTCTCCCTTTATCTAACAATGATCTTCCTAGAAAAATGTAATACCCCGTACTTTTATGGATATTTATTTATGGGATTAATTAAATTAAATGTGAATTAATTGAGAATTAATTCGGATAAAATACTAATGAGATGTGAGTTGGTATTTGATTATAATGTGTATATATGGAAATATATGAATATTGAAAATATTGAAATTGTCGCGAGGCTGAAATACGGCAATTTGGAAAATTTTGTCGGGACGCGCGTGACAGTCGCGTCACGAATGTAATTATTTGAATTAAAAAGTGAATTTTATTTTTTTATCAACTGTATGGTCATTTTGAGTGCGCCAATGAGTCCGGAAGGGTCGAAATAGTCAGAAAACACTAGCCGGAGGTTTAGTTTGGGTCCCGGGGCATTTTTGGGCCAAACTGGCAACCCAAAAGGGTAGTTTGGTAATTTCGAAATTTTGGGAATTAAAACCCACGAAAATTAGAAGTAAAATCTGACTTATTCTTTATCCACTAAACCCACTAACAACACTAAACGACTTAATGGGCTACGGGAGTTATTGGAAGAAATTTTAAGAAGTTCCTAAGGCAACCTCTAAACCACCATTGTCATCTTGTGAGAAGAGCTTGTAGAGAGTGAGAGAGAGAGGAGAATTTTGCAGAGAGAGAGAGGAATTCAACCATCTTCAACCAACAACAAATCTGGAACATAAGGCAAGTGATTTAATTACAATTGATTCAATGTTATGCTTTTCCATGTTTAGGGAAATTATCGAATTTATCTTGGAAGATTGATATAGACCCATGAATTTGAAGATTAAAACTATGAACTATGTTAGGAATTGCATGTAGACATATTCTGGATGAATTATGAATTCAAAATATAACCCTTGATGATCTAAAAACGGATTTAAGAGGAGATTTATTAATGTTCTTGAAAGAAATAGAAAACTAGAGTTCTTGATGAAGTTTTGATCCAAATAAAGCACTTGGTTGATGAATTATTGGTTTTAGAACGTTAACAATGTTGTAGGATGGTTGTATGATGATTTTATAACGTTAAATTAGAGTTTCATGCATTATAATGGAGTTTTGGGACGAGTTGAGGACTGCAAAATGAAGCAGTCCGTAGCCTACCTGGTGCGATCGATCGATCGACATTCATCAGTCGATCGATCGACCACCATCGATCGATCGAGGTTCAAGGTCGATTGATCGACCTTTCCAGAATGAGTAAAATTTTCCTAGTTAAATTTTAATGATGTTAAGCCTTAGAAAATATTATTGGAGACTTTATGAATATCCTTAGACTTAAGGAAGGCCAGTAGGTATGGTTATAAAGTTTGGACCTTAATTAGAATTAAATTTGAGGAATTACTCTAAAAGCTAATGAAACTCGATGAGTGAGATAATATTAAGGTTAAAAGGGTAAATTTGAATAAATTGATGAAATAAGTTTTGGGACAGAAGTAAGGACCTTAAGAATAATGATGTTATATGTGAGAATAATAAAAAACTTAATAGTCCCTTTGAGATAGGTTTTAAGTACAAGAAACTATGACGTGAGATGTGTCGACAGTCTACATTTTATATTATCGGAAGACTTAAAATGTATAAAATTGGAATAATGGTATAAGGATGTAGAATGTACCTTTATTAATATTGAGACATCTAAGATGTGTGAATGCTTAGTATATGATTTTATGTGTATGACATACCTACCATACTTGCTATCACGGGAGGTTTACGTTCGCTTAGGGCCATCTAATCCTTGTGTGCCCGGATTTAGAGTGGTACCTAGAGGACATAGTTCAAGGGAATGACTTAATTGTGAGTTATTAAGTCAGCTGACTATGGAGCGTAGGTATGTACGTGACCCATGGATATGTTGAATTATGTTCGCCTCCATTTTTGTGTGTTGTGTTTATTCTAACAATTCCTGAGAGATTCGGAATATGTAATCCTTATGTACGTGATGTACCGGGATGGATAGCAGAGTATGTGTGCACCGCAGCTTAGCCTCGGGGTGCTTATATTGTATATTTATGATGTGAATAATATACGGTTAAATGAAAAGGGATTGTTATGTTTAATTATGAGAATAATTTATAGTAACTCCTTGAGAAGATAAATAAGGGGATAACCTCCAGTAAACGGAAATGCTAATAATTGAGAATCCGAGTTTAGGTAAAGCTATTTTATTTAAGTGATAACTTTGGGAATTCATATTGTGAATCGAGTAGTTGGGTTAGAACTTATGACGGTTTAGTTAGATATAACTAACACATGAATGGGTACAGGAATGTTAGGAGTGCACAGTTAGACGAGAGGTGAGTATTTCATGTGAGAGCACGTCCTAACATGTATTTTGCATTCCTTGTTTTAAATGTTATTAAAGCACTTGCTGTTTTTAAAATACTCTCCACATTCGGGCTCTGACCCGTTTGCTTTCAAATCTATCTTTTTATAAAAACCATTTTAGGTGCCCAGCCACAAGGACACCATGCATAGGAATTCTATACAGGTGACGAGCTGTAGCTATTGTGGAAGTTACAGGGCATTGACTGTAGACTCCTACTTTTCTTGTCTTGACTCCATATTCAGTTTCATCATTGTAGGGCATGTCGCCCATTTCTTTAGAGACATTTTATATTTCAGTTATTCAGACTTTGGTTTGTAATTTAATTCAGGATGCAGACTTGTTTTATTTATTTCCTTATTGGGATGGTTGTGAGGAGTATTTCCTCTAGACTCTTTATTACTTGTTGATTACACTATTGGGACTTTATTGTGAATGGTTATGTTATTCTTTCATAATTCATTTATTGCATGTTAATCAGATTTAATTTAAAATTTGACATCTTACTTTTTAAATACTAGGTGGTTAGTAATCATTAAAATATTTTCGACAGTGATGCTATTAACAGAACCAGCTTGGCATTTTGTATTAATTTAATAAAGGAGTAGCTATCCGGTATTTAATTAGTCGAGGTGTCACAGGTGGTATCAGAGCATCAGGTTCTAGTGTCCTTTAGGATCTGTACGGCTTATTATGTTTCCGCTGAGCTTTCTTTGATGTAGAGCCCTATGTTTAGGATTGTTGATTCCTTTAGTAAAATTTCGTTCTCCTGCTATGATGTATATGATAGCGAATCATATTGCGATCAGGTGTATTCGTGTGCCAAACATTGTAGTACGTCAGGCGAAGACAGTTGGGTGGACAGCAGGAGGCAAATATTTATTGAGGTTAATTGATTTATTTAAAGAAGGATGAGCGTAGTTGAAGTCACCGATATCATGGCACGGAAGTCCTGGATGATATAGAAGGCTAAGGCGCGACTTGAGACTTCCGGGTACAGCTATAGTAGGAATGGGGTCAAATTAGACACATCCAACAAGGTTGGAATGGGAGAGACAGAGTTAGGTGTAACATTGAAGAGAACCAGCAGTATCAATACTCAAAAGGCGAAGACGGCATGTGCTAGCCAAACGAACGCAATGTATCCAAAGGCTTGGACATATGTCGGAGTATGGCCAATCGAGAGTGAAAATTTGAGGAAAATTTTTTCTTGTCCCGTGAGAGCGGAGTTTCAATGGGGAGAACAATCACCACACTTATAAGTGGAATGTGACGTCGAGAGAAGGCGTACACGAATGGTTTGACCATAAGTTCCTTGATCAGATGTTTAGGATGAAAACTGAATGTCGTTCTGAACTCACACGAGAGATACGGACAGAGGTCACCTTGTGAGAAGAAATATAATTATTTAGTGAGCCCTACACCAGGTGAAGTAGGTAAAACGGAGAAGGGGATATTACGGAGAGAATTTACATAGAAGAATTGCTAGTCCTTCTGGCAGAATTCTGCTTGAACGGTTAAAGCAAATGGTATTGTCGCATAGTGTTAATTTGGAGGTAAACATCCCCGGGTGGGGAGATACAAGAATCGAAGGATTTATATAAAGTAAGACGGGGAAAAACAGTGTTGGTGAAGCACCACAATGGGAAGACCAAACGGAGAACCAGTTAAAATGATTCGGATAGCTGAATTACTACCGGGCAAAGGTGATTTCAGTGAGAGATGTATAAATTAGTAGCGTGTCCCTTAGGGCCGTCAAAACTAAGGGAACAACGGAGATAGTCATCTGAGTTGAGACTACCAACGTCCGAGAGATGGACCACCTTAACATGATTTGTGAGACAAAAGATAAGTGGAGTATGTGTAGAGGTATTTCTGTGGGGAGTGAAACCCGTGCGTTATAAAAAATTTCCCGATACAAGAGTAGGGATCAAGGTATTGTGCCTGGCGAGGGCAACAGTTATTGAAATATCCGGTTTGGGACAGACATGTGTCGTAAGTCCAGGAACCATTCGAGCAGCCGGGACGATTATTAGGATAGAAGTATGAGTTATATTCTTAGATGAGGATGCATGTCATTTGTGGCAAGAGTGAGTTACTATATTTGTTACAATTGTATTTTTACTTGAGAGTCGAGTTTAGTGAGTATATCAGTAAACTTATTATATATAAGAATATTTTCCCTGATAGTGTGGGGGTTACTTTTATTGTCATCCGCGGAGGATGAATGGGTATATTAATAGTGGTTTATGCTTTATCGAAATTACTCGTTTTAGTGATGTGTTATACGAGTATGATATGATCTTAATTATTGTGTTTTTATATAATTGTACCGATAGTGTGCTGGTATTACAAGTTTATCGAAGTTACTACCTTGGGGTAGAATGTTTTGGTCCTGGAAAGGCCCCATTTGGGAGAGGGTCGGGCTGAAAATTGTACTATTGTATACATGAGTATATATATAAATACTGCTGTGATTTCAAAGGCATAATGGTCTCGGATATTTAATCCCAGTATGCGTAGAGATTTCATTATTATGAGTCGTATGTATTTGATTTACTAGTCAACAAAGAGTTATTTGGTTTTTATAATTAACGATAGAGAGGTCGTAACAAAAAGAGTGCATTATTTTATTCCCCGTTAGAGATTTGGAAGTTTATACTAATAGTTGCGTGTCTGGGGACGGGAATTTGAGGGTCCCAAATATCTCGCATGTTGTATATGAAATGTAATTTCCATCACTGTAAAGAGAAAAGTGTCTTTCAGAAGGAGTTCTTTGTTTATGTATAATTGCGAGGTGAGATGAAACTTTGTTGCTAAAAGACGGGAGTATAGGGGTACATATTATGGACAGGGCTTAACGGATTTCGATGACCAACAACGTTAGGTAGTAGTGTATCGGGGGGGTTCCTTGTTTGGATTTCGCTTTGCGAGACACCCCACGCATGAAACTTAGCGTAAGGTTGGTAGTAAGGAAATGTGTGGCCCTTCGTTCATGATTTGGATACCTCTATCGTTATGGGAATACGTAGTTATAACGGGAAGTTACAAGGAATAAATTATGATGTACGGCCGTTAGAGCCAGCTGTTAGTAAATTACGATATATGTACTAATAATGTTAATTTCGTCACGGCGTGTTGAAGGACGCATTGAGGATAAGGAGGATTTAGGATTTCTAATTCATAGGCGATTGAGAACGCCCAGTGGTATAGCACCGTTGTATTTACAGTGATAATAAAGAGTTTGGGATTCGTATGAAGCGTATATAATGTTTAAAAACCGTATGGTTGGGTTATAAAGGGTGTAGACATCTTGATTTGCTAAAGTGTAAATCAAAGGAAGAGGGAACATGAACGGGTGAGATTATTACTTATGAGATTAAACGTCATAAGAAAAGGAGTAAGTGAATATCATGTGTAGTCAGTGTAGCACGTTCAAATTTGGAGGAAAGGCAATAGAAAGCCATTTAATAAAAGGATATCTCTTGAGAAGGCGAATAAATTATTATGAGCAATTTGGAGTAGAGTTCCGATCAATCGACTGTTGAGGGTGACTCAAGAGTAAATAGAGTGAGAATGTTAATAAGGTATAAGGAGTCCATATTTTCACAAAGAGGTGAGAAAGTGTAAGGGTCGAAACTTTGGCATACGCCAAGAGAAGCAGAGGATCGTTAAGTATCACTTAACGGGAAGAATATTTACAAGAAAGTCAGCATTTAAAGGGGTGTAGTAAGTAGTAGAACGGTTGGGTGTTAGATGATTAACCAATTAATTTTGTATCCAACCGATGATACCAGGGATGGAAGAGTCAAGTTAGTAAATTCCTTGAGGGGTAACAAATTCCTTCAAATACGTGAGTCATGTTGTTCAGAAGGAGACAAATTGTTATATACTTGAATGATTTACACTATTAGATAGTGAACATGCCGGTACGTGGTTCGACATAGTATTATTTAGAACTGGAATGAAATCCCCGAAATCCACATTTAGGTGGGGTGACAATAAGTAGTGGGAAATAACGATTCAAACTGAGGGTTGTATCACCTATAACCCGAGGTGCAGGCGCAAGGTGACTAACGACTGATGGATTGTATGAAAGAAATTTTGGATTCATTACGATATTTTAAATTTCAAAATCGGGTATAACTAGTGAGGTATATTGAAATCATGAGGTGGAGATATTACCTAGTGGTAGAGTTGGGGAAAAAGCACCCGTATCTATTTATGGGGGACAAGGTGCTTACAAAGGTTTGTGTGACACCAACAGGCTGAGGTGGTTTTCCCTCGTGTGAAAGTCACAACGTCAGGATATTTCAAGGAATGGACAAGCGTAGTCAGATATGTTATTGATTCATCCCAGGATGGGAGTTTGGAGTTTTGATAAACGCGGGAGTTAGTAGTGAGGTACGGACTCACAATACTAATAAAAAAATAATGCGGCTAATGATGTATAGGCTATATTTATTTGAAGGTTTTTTAATGAGAGCACAACGTGAGGTGCATTTATCGAAGATTATTCTGATAAGGTATCAAGTATGTTAAACAAGCTTATTGTGAAGCGAGGGTTTTAGTGATTTGGGCTTTTCTCTATAATTATTTTGAATACTTGAGGATACCTAATTTTTCCAGGTGTGCCTTACTTATCCGAATTTTAGGACGAAATTCTGTTATTAGGGGGGAAGTATGTAATACCCCGTACTTTTATGGATATTTATTTACGGGATTAATTAAATTAAATGTGAATTAATTGAGAATTAATCCGGATAAAATACTAACGAGATGTGAGTTGGTATTTGATTATAATGTGTATATATGGCAATATATGAATATTGAAAATATTGAAATTATCGGGAGGCTGAAATATGGTAATTTGGAAAATTTTGTTGGGACGCGCATGACAGTCGCGTCAGGAATGTAATTATTTGAATTAAAAAGTGAATTTTACTTTTTTTATCAACCGTATGGTCATTTTGAGTGCGCCAACGAGTCTGGAAGGGTCGAAATAGTCAGAAAACACTAGCCGGGATTTAGTTTGGGTCCCGGGGCATTTTTGGGCCAAACCGGCAACCCAAAAGGGTAGTTTGGTAATTTTGGAATTTTGGGAATTAAAACCCACGAAAATTAGAAGTAAAATCTGACTTATTATTTATCCACTAAACCCACTAACAACACTAAATGACTTAATGGGCTATGGGAGTTATTGGAAGAAATTTTAAGAAGTTCCTAAGGCAACCTCTAAACCATCATTGTCATCTTGTGAGAAGAGCTTGTAGAGAGTGAGAGAGAGGGGAGAATTCTGCAGAGAGAGATAGGAATTCAACCATCTTCAACCAACAACAAATCTGGAACATAAGGCAAGTGATTTAATTACAATTGATTCAATGTTATGCTTTTCCATGTTTAGGGAAATTATCGAATTTATCTTGGAAGATTGATATAGACCCATGAATTTGAAGATTAAAACTATTAACTATGTTAGGAATTGCATGTAGACATATTCTGGACGAATTATGAATTCAAAATATAACCCTTGATGATCTAAAAACGGATTTAAGAGGAGATTTATTAATGTTCTTGAAAGAAATAGAAAACTAGAGTTCTTGATGAAGTTTTGATCCAAATAAAGCTCTTGGTTGATGAATTATTGGTTTTAGAACGTTAACAATGTTGTAGGATGGTTATATGATGATATTATAACGTTAAATTAGAGTTTCATGCATTATAATGGAGTTTTGGGACGAGTTGAGGACTGCAAAACGAAGCAGTCTGTAGCCTACCTGGTGCGATCGATCGATCGACATTCATCAGTCGATTGATCGACCACCATCGACCGATCGAGGTTCAAGGTCGATCGATTGACCTTCCCAGAATGAGTAAAATTTCCCTAGTTAAATTTTAATGATGTTAACCCTTAGAAAATATTATTGGAGACTTTATGAATATCCTTAGACTTAAGGAAGGCCAGTAGGTATGGTTATAAAGTTTGGACCTTAATTAGAATTAAATTTGAGGAATTATTCTAAAAGCTAATGAAACTCAATGAGTGAGATAATATTAGGGTTAAAAGGGTAAATTTGAATAAATTGATGAAATGAGGTTTGGGGCAGAAGTAAGGACCTTAAGAATAATGATGTTATATGTGAGAATAATAGGAAACTTAATAGTCCTTTTGAGATAGGTTTTAAGTACAAGAAACTATGACGTGAGATGTGTCGACAGTCTACATTTTATATTATCGGAAGACTTAAAATGTATAAAATTGGAATAATGGTATAAGGATGTATAATGCACCTTTATTAATATTGAGACATCTAAGATGTGTGAATGCTTAGTATATGATTTTATGTGTATGACATACCTACCATACTTGCTATCACGAGAGGTTTACGTTCGCTTAGGGCCATCTAATCCTTGTGTGCCTGGATTTAGAGTGGTACCTAGAGGACATAGTTCAAGGGAATGACTTAATTGTGAGTTATTAAGTCAGCTGACTATGGAGCGTAGGTATGTACGTGACCCATGGATATGTTGAATTATGTTCGTCTCCATTTTTGTGTGTTGTGCTTATTCTAACAATTCCTGAGAGATTCGGAATATGTAATCCTTATGTACGTGATGTACCGGGATGGATAGCAGAGTATGTGTGCACCGCAGCTTAGCCTCGGGGTGCTTATATTGTATATTTATGATGTGAATAATATACGGTTAAATGAAAAGGAATTGTTATGTTTAATTATGAGAATAATTTATAGTAACTCCTTGAGAAGATAAATAAGGGGATAACCTCCAGTAAACGAAAATGCTAATAATTGAGAATCCGAGTTTAGGTAAAGCTATTTTATTTAAGTGATAACTTTGGGAATTCATATTGTGAATCGAGTAGTTGGGTTAGAACTTATGACGGTTTAGTTAGATATAACTAACACATGAATGGGTACAGGAACGTTAGGAGTGCACAGTTAGACGAGAGGTGAGTATTTCATGTGAGAGCACGTCCTAACATGTATTTTGCATTCCTTATTTTAAATGTTATTAAAGCACTTGTTGTTTTTAAAATACTCTCCACATTTGGGCTCTGACCCGTTTGCTTTCAAATCTATCTTTTTGTATAAACCATTTTAGGTGCCCAACCACAAGGACACCATGCATAGGAATTCTATACAGGTGACGAGCTGTAGCTGTTGTGGAAGTTACAGGGCCTTGACAGTAGACACCTCCTTTTCTTGTCTTGACTCCATATTCAGTTTCATCATTGTAGGGCATGTCGCCCATTTCTTTAGAGACATTTTATATTTCAGTTATTCAGACTTTGGTTTGTAATTTAATTCAGGATGCAGACTTGCTTTATTTATTTCCTTATTGGGATTGTTGTGAGGAGTATTTCCTCTAGACTTTTTATTACTTGTTGATTACATTATTGGGACTTTATTGTGAATGGTTATGTTATTCTTTCATAATTCATTTATTGCATGTTAATCAGATTTAATTTAAAATTTGACATCTTACTTTTTAAATACTAGGTGGTTAGTAATCATTAAAATATTTTCGACAGTGATGCTATTAACTGAACCAGCTTGGCATTTTGTATTAATTTAATAAAGGAGTAGCTACCCGGTATTTAATTAGTCGGGGTGTCACAAAAAAAGTCTCCCCCTAAGTTAAATCTCCACAAATTTCAAAGGATTAGATACCATTTCTCCCTTTTTTTATTTAGGAATAGACAAAGGTTTAGAATCATAAAAATAACTTATTTATACCCCAATTAAAGAAAATACTCTCCCTAAACTAGATAAGGGATGTGAATAAGGAAAAATAAGTTAAACATGCAATGGTGAATAAGGTGATAATATCATTTAAGCATATGGGAAACAATGAAGTACAACTAATCCATACAAATATTAATGGATACCAACTATGATGCGATATTACTTAAAATATATTGCGCTAAGCATGGGATATCAAACCAAAATTTTGCAACAAGATAGATACCAATTTTGAATTTAAAGCATACATGGACTAGCTAGTAAGACAAAGACTCAAAAAAAATAAAATGCCATATATATACACACAAGATATTAAGGAAGCACAAGCACATATACATAGATATAAACAACACAAATGACACAACACAAAATAAAATGAGCTTTCCACATTCTTATGGCATAATTGTGTTATACGGAAACGGAAGTGAAGGGGTGTGAGCTAGCAATAATTAAATTATGACCCAATTACTTAAACATGTTCAAGGAGTTCTATTTGATTGCAAACTCTATCAAACATATATAAAGCCTCATGTGAAAAAAGGATTGAACTCAAAGAACAAAACAATCACAATGCATACAAGCCTAGCATATTGAAGATTCCACAAACCAATAGAGTCATGGTAAAATAGTGCAACTAGGATACACAGACATTGTGCAAAATCGTTGATATTCCATCCAAACTCCCTCAAATATAATGTTATTATTTTCTTTTCTTTTGAATGGAAATATCAATCTAAACAAACTATGCCTTGGCTATATTTTTCTTTTAGGCCTTTGGACCACATATTTCTTTAGGTCCATTGCAAACGATGGCTTAATCACAAAGGATGATTGTTCCTTTCGTAGCCCTCCATCGTGCACTATCATATATAATATATTACTTTTCACACATAAAACTCATGTGCAACAGAATAACATGCACAAATACTCCATAGTCACAAAATATGTAGATGACTAAATTGGTAGGATAACATCTCACTTAGCTCAAATATTCATGTGAAGTTAAAATTTAAGGAGCTCCTGCATGTGTGCAAAAGAGGCATAAAAACAAGAATCCTTTTATCAATTCAAATTCAAACTACTTCATGTAACCATGATAAAGAACAATTTAAGAGTTCAAATACACAACCAAAAGTTCTAGCCACATGGAAGCGAAAAATGAGGATTCAACACAAGTATATGCCACAAAAAGTGTGTCAACATACACACACAAAAAAAAACTTTTTGAGTTTTTCAAAAATTTTAACCAAACACAAAAATTAACTCAAAAAACAAAAAATCTTTTTGTATTTTTTATTTAATACCTAAAAATGTAGAAGATAAAATACAAAAGATAAACAAGTCATAATTATAGCAAAGCCTATTTAATGAAGGATGGACTAGAAAATGATAAACAAGCATACAACTAGCAAGGATATATGACATATAACACAAAAGCTAGAGTATGCAAACAGGCAAGGAATTACTCATAAGATATAGCAAGTGAGAAGTCATGTGCTAGCATGTGGGAATCATAAAAAATGGGATATTTAGTATAAGGCATATTTTCCATTTTTAAAAAGAAACGCCAAAAAGAAACTTAAACCCAATAACTTAGCGTTCCTAGCTCTGATACCACTTGAGAGAGGAAAATGCCCCCAAATTTTAAACTCTAAATATGAGATCGTTCAACACAATATTCCAAATTAAAATTTCTTTTCAAATTTTAACAATTATAAATTCAAATTTTGATTTTTTAAAAATTAAAATTAACTCAACAAATATTTCAACTTAACCTAATCAACGTTAATTCCAATTTTTCTATTAAATCAAATTAATTCACCTCAAGTTGAAAATAGCTTAATAATAACTAATTCATGATAAATTTAAGCCAAACAAACTTAACACAAATTTTATCAAATTAAATTGTTGACTTGAATTAAATAACTTAAACTTGCCCAATTTATAAATTAGCACCAAACTAAACCAAAGTCTGAATTAAACCAAATTTTTATCTTCATTAACTTAACATGCTTCTAAGTGAAATTCGCAAGTTAAAAATAAACACAATCCCACTACGCGGCGACGTATGAGGAAAACCCAAATGGAAAAAATCTCGGATGACCCTGCCCACAAGTTCACTAAGTACGATATTTTTATAAAAGACGCGACAAGAGAAACTTACAACAACGAATTGACTTCGTCCAAGATTTGATGCTCCTTCGCTCTTCAACCTCTACCTAGTCGACAACCACGGACTCCACCGTAGTCTCAAAATCCATCGATGGGGCTCAATCACCGTCAATCCATACAAGGTGCCTTTCACCGTATGAGCACGTCGCAGCGAAAATGATCTCCCTTTTGGGGTAGAGAAGGAACCCAAACAATATCCTTTGATGGGTAGAGAAGAACCCGATGCCAAATAATCTCCAAGCAAAGATATATATGAATAGGAACTTGGATTTAAACTAAACAACCATTTTGGATGTAAAACCCTTGGTTTTGTTCTAAAGGTTAAGCATTTTTAACAAAAATCAAGGAGACTTTTTCGTAGAAGAATTAATCTCTCAACTCCTTAGAAGATAATGAAAAAGTTCTACTAAAAAAGTTCTTTCCCGCACATATTTTATCAGGTAAAAAGTTAGTGGGAAAAGGGAGAAAGTGGGAAAAACTGACGAAATAACTGTTCCCGCTAAAATGTTGTTCGAATGACATTTTGAGGTGGTTCGAATGACCCTATTTGAATGAGAAAATTGAATGAGATTACTAACGAGATGTCATTCGAACGACATCCCAGTCTCATTAAAACAAGATTTCAGAAAAAACTTTTCTTCTTTTAAAAATCCCAAATTTTTTTGCAACAAGCTTAAAATGTTTTTCCTGAAAATAAAACTCGTTAAAAAAATATTAACAATAATATTTTATAAAATACACCCAAAGTAAATTCCAAGTTTTTATAAATATATTAAATGCATTCATACCATTTAGATACATTGGAACACAAATGTTGATGACATGAACTTAGCACGAAACCCAATAATGATGTGTTCTTTAATTTCTGGCCACTAGGTCTTCATCATACCCTTGTCATAGGCTTGGAAGGATACAATATGAAAATCTATCCTATGACTCAAATTATTTTGTCCGGAATTAAGCCAATACTAATAATTGACTCGATTGGAAACTTGTCCTTACAGTCTTAAAGGCCCCTACAGTCCCCTTTCTCACTACTTATGCTGAGGGGACTAGTGTGGGCAACACCCCTACCCTTGCCCCTGATCTATTGAAGGGATTGTGCTTATGACCGATCGTGAGAATTCCTCATAGATGGGGTTAGGGCATCTTGCTCTCAAGTTCGCTCAGGACTTGCTTTTATAATTATCTTCTCTTTATCCTTATAACATTTCTGTTATGCACTTTTTCTTCTTCGTACAGACTTAGCTTCCTTTTTTTGTGCAGTTTTTGCTGATTTTATAACTCATTTGGATGGTCACGCCGACTAGTCTACATATAACCAGGAGATGAAAAATGCCCCGAAGAAGCCTGAGAAAGACTTAGCTAATGCTCATGCAGCATGGGAGCAGGAGAGGGATAAATTGATATAGACCTATGATGATATCTAGAATCCAAGAATGTAGTCGTCGCTGAGAAGGAAATGTTGATCGAAAAAAACCAGAGTATTTTTGAAAAGGTCCAAAAGTTAAAGGAAGAGCTCCCACGTAAGAAGGACGACGACTATACTAAAGGATGGAATTCAGCCTATAACGATGATGATCTCCAGCTGGACTATGCGAAAAAGGTGTCCTTTAAGAAGCGCTAGGATCAGGCATTGGGAGCTACAAGGGCTCCCTCTGACCTCAAGCTTTTCTAGCTTCATTCTCTGGAACCAAACCCTTCGTAGAGGAAAATCAGAATATCGGTTAACCTGCTGACCATATTAAGAACGAGTCTATTGAGGTCAAGGCGACCACTGACCAAGATAAGGTGCTTTCAAAAAGGGGAAGTCAATGGTCGACTCTGAACATGTGAAGGAATAAAGCTTTTAGTTTAGGACCTTTTTCCTCTTTCTGTATAACTTTTTAATTCCCTATAATCTTCTTTTATTCTATGACTGTACTGGCCTCTGGCCCCCATTGCTAATGAATGAAAGAGAACTTTTTTTATGCATTCTTTTCTTCCATATATAGTGATATTTGTTTAGAATTTTATCTGTTATGTTATTTGTACCTTAACGAGGACTATATTCCCCTTACATCAACGTTGGGGATGATTTTAGAACCTAATATTAGTCGCCAATCTCGCAAGCCATTTGTAAAAATTTGCAAGTCTTTGAGGGTGAGGACTGAGCAATACAAGAGTTGGTCTGAACTGGTCGCTGAATGAAGGACATACTTCAAGTCATGGAGGAGATTAGTTCTTTAGTTCAAAATGAGGTGAATGTGCTGAAGGCCAAACTTATGGAGACCAATGAAGTGGGCTAAGTGGGTGAAGTGATCCAAGCCGGAAATGACGCTTTAAGGAAGGAGGTTTTTGAGATAAAATGAGATGTCCGAAGGGTATATGTGATTGCAATCAAACTCCAAAGAGGCATTACAAGGATGAGGCACTTGTTCAGAATGGGCCCTCGAGAAGCCTGGGTTGTTGGCTACGATGAGGGATGAATTGATGCCCCAGTAAGGCTAAAGGAGGAATAGGAGGTTGTATTCAAGCGTGGGTGGCTGACTGCCCTTAGGTAAGTCAAGATTCTTAGGGAATCCCCCTTGTGGTATATATATCAGGTCGATTGTGCTACTTACTGCCATAATCCTTTCTCAAAAGATGATAAGTGGATCCCTGTTGATATTATCCCACCCCAGCTTCTGAACCATTACCTCGAGGATGATGAGGAAGTGTTCGCTCCCAATTCAGATGATGGCCAAAGAGCACACATTGCAGATTATCTTGATCGCCATCCTGAGTCCTCTTAGGTCCTTGTTAGGTCTTTGTGTATTTTTATCTTGATATAAGTATACTTCCTAATTTTTGTCAATATATAAAGCTGAATTTATTAACTTTTTCCATATTTTGAGCATGTGCTGACTAAATATGAGTTAATAATTGTCTTTATATTTGGATTTATTAGTTGGAAAGGGTTGTTGTCGATTGACCGCTTAAGACCTTTTGTCGACCAAGTAATATTATTAACCATTTTTAGGTCTCTTGCCACTTAAAGGGGTTAGTATCCAGGTTGAGTCATCCTGGGCTTCTTAGCAAAAAAAATAATTTAAGGACAAGCGTTTAGCCATTTTAGGACCCTGCCGACTAAATGAGTTTGCTATCTTGTGCTTGAACATTCTCCAAGTCCAATATGCCTTAGAAATATCATTCCATCCGCCTTACCTTTTAGGCCGCGTTGTCACACTCCCTTAAACCTAGGTGAGATGATGGCGAGAATGTATGTGGTTAATGGGAACTCAGCCTGATCAGGTTTTATGCGACCAACACAGTTGGCAACTAACCTAAGTTGGTTTTTTTGCCTAAGGATACCTTGTAGCACTTTTGTTGTTGTCGGGGCAACTCATGAGGTATATTGTGTTAGTGACAAAGTCTTGAGGGATGTCGTAATTAAAATACTTCATTACCTTATTATAACTACTGAAAACCTTGCTTGGCACATGAGATTCCTTGATTGAAACAAGTTGAATAACTCGATGTAATCCCGAGGTTTTCAGCTATGCACGAGGGAGTTCTTTGGTTAAGAAAAAGCTAAGCTGCTTTCTATTAACCAAAGATATTTTCTTCCTGTGGTTTAGGGAGTTATCATTTGGAAAGGGTTCAAAATACTGAGGTGCAATCAAGAAATTCTAAGCAGTTAATATATGAGATCAAAGTGCGAGAGCCAACTAGCCATTAGTCATTGAATAATAACTTAAGAAACATAAATTTGAAATAAAATTTTGCATAAACTAAATGTGATAATAGAAGATAAATAAGACTAAAAGTAGAACTTCTTGAGATTAGCTGCGTCCCACGCCCTTGGTATCTCCCTGCCCTCTAGCATTTCTATGTAATATGATACTTGGAGGTCGTCCCTTATCACCTTAAAGAGTCCTTCCCAGTTTGGTCCCAACTTGTTATCTGATGGTTTTACAGCACTAATGAGGACTTTCATAGGACATAGTCTCTTACTAGGAACATCCTCAGATTGATTTTCTTATTAACTGCTTGGCCAACTACTGTTGATAGGAAGCCAACTTAATTACGGCCTATTTTCTTCGCTTGTCTACTAAGTCAAGTTTAGCGTATAGTGCATCATCGTTAAGGCCTTGGTTGACCAAGGTGGTTCTCATAGTAGGGAGACCTTCTTCCAACGGAATAATACCTTCCATTCTATAAGCGAGCGCAAAGGATGTTTCTCAAGTTAGTTTCCTAGGAGTAGTGTGGTAGGCCCATAGAACATGGGGGAGCTCATCCACCTAAGCACCTTTTGCTCTTTTAACCTCTTTTTAGATCGTCGATCATGGTCTTGTTGGAAATTTCTACCCGATCCACGCTTTGGGGATATGCCACATAACTAGAGCGGTGCTTGATGCTATGTTCATCAAAAAATCCTTGAAATAAGCCTTTTTAAAATTTTGTGCCGTTGTTAGTGATGATAGTCCTTGGTATCCCAAAGCATATTATGATGCTTTTCTAGATGAACTTGGTCATATCAGCATCACGAATGTTATTCGATGGTTCTGCCTCTACCCATTTGGTGAAGTAATTTGTGTCGACCAACAGATACTTGCGATTTCTAGGTGCGGTAGGTAGTGTCCTTTTGCATATGAAGCCACTAGTAACCTTCTTTAATCACTCGAAAGGCCAATGTATTCCTTATTGCGTGACTCCCATAAATACCACCATGGAGCTCACTAAGGACTTGATCGGTGTCGTGTGGGTGGAGACATTAGAGGTAAAGGCATGTGAATGATATTTTATAGAGTTTTCCTCCTAGGCAATGTAAAAGCGGACATCTTTCACGCTTACTTAATGAGATAACATCTTGTTATTAGGCAGAATGTCACTCCGTAGATAGTTAATAATGGGATCCATCCAACTGGGGACCTTCTCTGTGAGGAGGACTTGTTCGACGACTATTGTTTGATCGATGCTTGGCTGGGCGAGGAACTCTATCTGGATAGTTCTATTGAGATCGGAGTCCACCGCTGAACTTAGGGTTGCTAAGGCATCAGTATGACTGTTCTGCCCCGGGGGAATTGTTAGATATCAACCTTCTAGAATCTACTATAAATTCTCTCACTACAGCGAGGTGGGATGCCATCCTATCATATTTTGCATTAAAATCTCCACTCACTTGCTTGGAGACTGGTTTGGAATCATGAATAAGTTAAGGTGCCTTCCCTCAGCATTTGGGCCTTGCATCAACCAGTAATCAGCGCTTTGTATTCATCTTCATTGTTGGATGCTCCAAATCCTAGCCTTGTTCCTTATTCGATGATAACGCTTTTTGGTGTGCTGAGGACGATCCCTACTCCCCCCCCCCTAGAATTAGAGGTTCTATCAATGTATAGGGTCTAGTCCAAAGACTATGCTTCCTCATCTTTTAATTGTTCTATTTCCAATTGATCGATAGGTTGGTTCCCCATAAATTCGGTGATAAAATCATCCAGGACTTGTCCTTTAATTTTTATTCTTAGTTGAAAGTGGATATCGAACCTTTAGAGCTCGAACGACCACTTAGAGAGTCGTCCAGAGAGGTCGACTCTCCGAAGAACGACTTTGAGGGGATAAGAAGTGATCACTGTTATTGAGTGAGCTTTGAAGTAGTGCTTCAGCTTCCTTAAGGCAACCACCAGCGCATAGGCAAGATTTTCTAGGGGCAAGTAGTGTTGTTCTGCATCCAATAGTGTTTTTATTGCATAATATACTAGATATTATTCTCCGTCCTTCTCACATATCAGAGCCGAACTCACAGCGTGGTCTGATATTACGAGATAGAGATATAGTGTGTCTTCATAATTGGGAATCACTAATAGGGGCAGTTTGTCAAGGCAGGATTTAATCTCCTACAAATCTCTTGAATAATAATTGTTCCAAATGATGCCTTTATCCTTATTTAAAAATTTAAAGAATAGTCGGTAGTGCTCTGAGGATTTGGAGATGAAACGATTGAGTGCTACGAGTATACCAGTGAGCTTTTGGACATCTCGCAATGTTCGTGGAGGCCGAATCTTAGTGATTGCTTCAATTTGGTCTGGATTGGCCTTAATTCCTCTTTTATTGACCAAATATCCTAGATACTTTCCTAACTGGACATCGAATGAACACTTACTTGCGTTAAAGTTTCATTCGACATTTTCTGAGGATTTCGAAGGTTCTGGCTAAAACTGTGAGGTGGTTGTCTCTATTTTACTTTTGACTATTAAGTCGATGTATACCTCCATTGTGTTTCCTATCTGTCACTTGAACATCTTTGTAACCAGCCTCTGATATGTTGTACCTGCGTTCTTTAGGCCAAATGACATGACCTTGTAGTAGTATAACCTAATAGGGGTTATGAAGGACATTTTTTCTTGGTCGGGGATAAATAATGGAATTTGATGGTACCCTGAGTAGGCTTCCAAGAAACTCATCCTTTTGTGTACTGCCGTAGAGTCAACTAATTGATGAATCCTAGGTAGTGGAAAGTTGTCTTTAGGATATGACCTCTTGAGATCTATGAAGTCGATACAGACCCTCCAATTGCCATTGCTCTTCTGTACCACCACGGGTTTGGATAAACATTTGGGTAACTGAACTTTCCTAATGTATCCTGCGTTCAGAAGCTTCCCTATTTCATTCTCCATCGCTTTAGCCTTCTCGAGGGACTTTTGGCGAGCCTTTTGAGTGATTGGATTGAAGATCAGGTCAATTTGCAGACGATGGTAGGATACATTAGGATCAATCCCAGGCAGATCATATGTCTTCCAAGTAAAAACATCAAGATTGCTTCTCAAGAAGACAATCAATTCTTTCTTTTCGTGATCGACAAGTGCGGTTCCGACCATAAACTTTTTCTTTGGCATGTTGTCATCGGCTCCAACTTCCTCCAGTCTTTCAATGACCCTATGAGCGGGATGGACCCTGATCTCCTCCACACCTAGTCGATCGTACCGTAATTGCTATTTAGAGGTGTAGCCCCATCCTGGGCTTTCTGTAGAGCATCTCTTGGTTCCTTTTTCTTTTCTTTTCTAGGACGGATAGACGCGATGAAGCACTTCCTTATTGTGGCTTGGTCGCCACGAATCGGTGATACACTTCAGCTTCTGATGGTAGGTAGACGGTACGACCCTCATGGCATGCAACCAACCTCTGCCCAAAATCGTGTGATATAGAACTCTATGTCTACCACACAAAACTCGATTAGCTTCGAGATGTTGCTTACTCTGATTGGCAGGACTATCTTTCCCAGTGGTATAATAATTTATCCCCAAAAGTCTACCAACAGAACCGTGTCTTCCTTGAGGTCGGCGAGGTTAAGCTTTAGTTTGTGGAATAACTCTAGGTACATCACCTATGGAGAGCTTTCTTGGTCCACCAGTAACTTATCGATGTCCCAGTTTGCAATTCTGAGGATTATCATGAGTGCATCATGATGTAGGGTACTCACTTTGACCAAATCTTCTTTAGTGAAGATGATATATTTGGTACAGTCGACATCTTCTAGGTCACCGACGCTTGCCATCTTGGCTCTTAGTAGGGTCGATCTGCAATGCTTTCATAATAGCAGTAACCTTCTTCAGCTTCATCCGAATAGCTTTCCCTTGGATTTATTTTAGTTCTGACGCCCCATGAATCACCGCGAACTCCTGTCACATTCCATCATCAAGGATATTGTATGGTTTTGGGTCACCATTGACTGCGGCCTTGTAAGCTTTCTTTTCTATATACTCATTTAGATGCCCTGCTTGGGCCAATTCTTCCAAGTGTGATTTTAGAGCCTTTCCATTCTCATTCTATGGCCGCCCTCCGTATAAAATGCGCATCTCAGCGTGTTGTTCCTTTTTATTTGGCTACCACCAATCTTCTTGGGCCACTTGATGAACGTTTGATCCTTGATCTTGCTCAAGATCCTATAGATTGTGTTATTGAAAATATACTTTGTCCCTAATTAAATAATTATATTAGTATAATTACTATATTTTTTTGGATATATTGATTTTGATGATTCCAAAAAATTCTTTATTTTAATAGTATGTAAATTTTTTAAAAATTTATATCACTTGTCATAATATTTGTTATATACATATATATCATAAATATCATTTTTTTAAGAGCAAAATTGAGCTACATTTACTATTCTTTTGCTTTTATAAATTTGAATCATATTATATTATCTCTTATATATAGACAAACTTTTTAACGTTTTTTTATATATAAATATATATACAGTTATTATATTATCTCTTATATAAACATGTATTATATTCGGTAACATATATTCCTTTGCTTTTAACATAAATGTATATTATGTGTTCTTGTTAAATATCAATATGCATATGTGTTTGCACGGCACCACTTGCACAAATGTCTGCTACCGAAGTGACTGCTCACTGCCAAGTCTACTACCCCTACACGTTTAATTGATGTGTATAGTGGGCTTCCATCTGACTTAGCGTTTAGCTCAAGAAATGTACCACAGTTTCCAACATCTCAATACACGTGCCTTGTTCAAACTTTCGTCCATTTATAATATAAATTTGATCTGTTAAAGACCTGTCTTGGAGCCTTTACCTATTCATCCTTTTCTTATAAAGATTTGGTTTTAATTCAAATCTGAACTCTTGTAACTTTCTGCTATGCCTACTATTGACAGCATAGGGAGACGCATCAAATGGTACTAGACGCATCACAGCTGGCCTACGTATTCAATGGCAGTTTCATTTTTTTTATATATCAAACGTTTCTTTTATAAACGGATGATAACACACATATATATATATATATATATATATATACTACATGCATGTGTTTACACTTCTTGAGTTTTACCACTGCCACACGTTAACTCTGGCCGAGATAAATAAGTTGGAGTCTTTGTCTATATGTGTACTAACTGCATTTATATATCTTTTATATATATATTCTTTGATCCCTCTCACTTATATTATCTGTATGACATATGCGTTGAAATTGTCTTTGCTATCCACTCACTCAGACTAGCCTGAAGGCTACGACATGGCTACGACATGATTGTCTGCAAAAGCAAGTTTAGCTCTTTTATGAGCTTTGAAACCTTTGATATAGTTATTTTTTTTAGTCCGAAATCTAATTTTTTATATATATTTTTTTATTCTTTAAACGCGAATATCTGTTTTGGCTTTGTCCGAAAATCTCTTTTACACGAAATCAGTTATAAATTTTTGTTTTATCCGGAATTTTTTTTTATGAAATCTGTTATATATCTTTTCTGTTTTATCAGAAATTTCTTTTATGTCCGAAAATTTTTACTCGAAATCTGTTATTTTTTTCTTTGACTGAAATTCGAAATTTATTTTTACAATATATATATGTACACCTTTCATATATATATTTACATACACATTAGATATTTCTATTTTTGGGTGTGGACTAATATTTTCGCAGATCCAAATATACTCAAATAAGGATACTGAGAAGATAAAAATGAATATCTATATATCAGACTTGGAAAGCATTTAATGCGCCTCACCTCTCAGCATTTCAGGTGCATTTAATGAGCCTCATCATCTCAGCATTTCAGGTGCACTTAATGCTGAAAATAGGGGTGGGCACGGTCCGGTCCGGTCCGAGTTTTGCCTATTTTTTGGACCGGACCGAATATTCGGTCCTCAATTTTTTTGGACCGAGACCAGACCGATTAATTCGATTAACCTACTAATTCGGTCCAGGCTTTTTTCGGTCCGGTCCGAGGTAAAATTCGGTCCTGACCCTATTTTATATATATGTACATTTATGAATGTTTTTATCTATTTTTCTCACAAATATATATACAAAAAAATAATACTCGAAACTCCAAGTGATATTTGCATTATTTTTTTTACTCAAATAAAAAAATGTCTATACATATATAAAATGTTCCATATTAAATTCATAAGTTATATACATTAATTCAAAAACTATACATATGAAACACAATAACATTATTTTTATTATATATATATATGGGAATCGGTCTGGTCCAAATCGGTATTTTAATATAGTGGACCGCGGACCGGACCGATTTAATCGGTTTTTAGTTTTTGTGAACCGATTTTCGGATCGGTTTCAAAATAGCCTTAATTTTCGATTCGGTCCGGTTCGGTCCATTCGGGTCGGTCTTTTTTTTGTCCACTCCTAGATGAAAATGATCGTGTCTAACAGCTAGTTTTTCACAAGAGATACTTAAAGCTTTGAAGTAAGGCATAAAAGCTCTACGAAAAATAGAGACAGAAAAAGAGAGCAAGAACCACTCAGATTTTTAAGGGCACTGAATCTATTATTCAGCTATCTTCTACGCAATCAAGAGAGCCATAAATTGTTGTTAACTGCTCAAGCATTAAACAAGGAGACTAGTGCCAAAAATAAGATTTATTGAGAAGTCTCACTCAAGAAGAAACTCAGATTAATTTGTATTTTAGAGAGTTTCAACATTCAAACTTTGTACTCAACATTCAGATTTGTTTGAAGCTGGAATTTTAGCTTCGGTTGTACTTGGAGCCGGTATTTGCCTCAAGTGTCTGTAAATGGTGGTTTGATCCTACCGTACAAGTGGATCAGGACTAGTGAAGCGCGGGAGACGGAAGCTTGCTCTTGGCGCGTGGACGTAGGCCGGGTTTTGGCCGAACCACGTTAAAAATACGGTGTCATTTATTTTCAGCTTTTAAATTTATTTATATGCTTGTGATTGATTAATTTTATTTTTTTTGCACATTTCTTGCAAGATATTTAAATCTGAAAATTTGATAAATTTTATTTTAAGATTAAAATAATTATTTTCGTAATAATTATTAATTCCAAAATATTAATTTTTACTAACTACGAAAATCATTTAAAAATTTATTGGGTTTTATAATCTTGAAATATAACTTGTTTAATCATTTGTGAAGTATATATTATTTGATATTCTTGTGTGAATCACTTTAGATTAAATCCAGAATATAAAACACTAAAATTGATAATTTATTTATTATGTGTATCAATCTCTGATTTAAATTGTTTAAATAAATCAGTAACTTTTATTTAATCATTATTGGTTTAACCTTTTAAGATTTAATTAATCTGATATTTGTATTAAGTGATTTTAAATTAAATAATTTATGAAATATTAATTTAACCCAAAAGTTTGTAGAAACTCAATTCACCCCCCTCTTGAGTATCTTTCTGGGCAACAATTGGTATCAGAGCTAGTGCTCTTCTTATTTTTAGATTTAACAATCTTAGAGTTAAAGGTCAATGGCATATGTTACTACATATCTTGGTGAAGGTCAATCCATTTTTAAACCTCCTCTTTTTTCTGGAAAAGATTATAGTTATTGGAAAAATAGAATTAAATATTTTATTCAGTCACATGATTATGAAGTTTGAAAAGTTGTCATGAATGGTCCCTATACTCCTACTAAAATAGTAAATAATGCTTCTGTCCCTAAAGAAGAAAATGAATGGAATGATGTTGATATTAAAAAAATTCAAATAAATGCTAAAGCTATGAATATTCTGCATTGTGCACTTGATGTAAATGAGTATAACATAATCTGTTGTTGTGAATCTTCTAAGGAAATTTGGGATAGACTAGAAATTACATATGAAGGAACTAGTCAAGTCAAGGAGGATAAAATTAGCATGCTTGTTCATAACTATGAACTTTTTAAAATGAAAACAGATGAAACTATATCTGATATGTTTACTAGATTTTCAAATATTATAAATGGTTTGAAGTCTCTTGGAAAATCCTATACTGATTCTGAATTAGTGAGTAAGATTCTCAGGTCACTACCATCCGCGTATATGACAAAGAAGCTAGCAATCAAAGAAGCTATACGAGAAAGACCTATTTCTCTTGATGAACTGTTGGGCTCTTTAATTACTCATGAAATGGAACTCAAAGAACTTGCTGAAGATGAGAAGCCTAAGGCTAGTAAAACCATTGCTTTCAAATGTATTGAGGAAGAAGAAGATAGTGAGGAAACTGATGATGATGAAGATGGAAACATGGCTCTTCTTACAAGAAAATTAAAAAAAATTCTTGCCAAAAAGAAGGGACTGTCTGGAAAATTCAAAAAATTCTCTTCAAAGAAGGCACATGAAGGAAAGTCATCCTCCAAGTTTGAACCAAAATGTTATAACTGCAAAGAGTTGGGACATATTCGACCTAACTGTCCCAAGGCCAAAGAAGAGAAGAATGACAGAAAAGAAAAAAGAAATGAAAAATACAAAAAGGCCATGAAAGCTACTACTTGGAGTGATAGTGATGGAAGTAGCAACGATGAGGATTCAAGTGATGGAGAAGTTGCAAATCTTTGCCTTATGGCAATTGATGATGAGGTATCTTCTAATCTTAATTCAGATAGTGAATATGAAACTTCAAATGATCATGATGAACTTCAAAATGCTTTTGATGAACTTTTTTACAATTTTGATGAAATTAAAACTAAATATATTAATCTTAAAAAGATACATACTTCTTTATCAAATAAATATGATTCTCTCCTTGAAAATATAGAAATAATAAAATCCGAAAATAAGTCTTTAAAATCTGAAATGGCAAAACTAAAAATTAATGAATCATCTAGTCAAACTTCTGAAAATGAACAATTAAAACTTGAAGTTAAGGATTTAACTTGGTGTCTTGAAAACTTTGTAAATGGAGAAAAAAAATTGAATTTGCTACTTGGAAACCAAAGATGGATGTATGATAAGGCGGGAATTGGATATAATAAAAAAGGAAATGAGAAAAGTTTTGAAAATTACTCTAAAAATATTGGAAATTCATTATGCACATATTGTGGAAGACATACCCATTTCTCAAATTTCTACAAGTATAGATTTTCTACCAAAGCGGCATGGATTCCTAAAGAGACTCCCATTTTTGCTAACCCATATGGACCCAACACATTTTGGGTACCAAAAGAAAAATTATTTAAATGTTGATTGTAGGTTTGTTTTAAAGCTAGTTCGATCAAAACAAAGTGGTTCTTAGACAACGGGTGTTCAAGACACATGACGGGTGACAAAAGTAAGTTTTCGAGCTTAATTGCCAAAGATGGAGGTCTAGTCACATTCGGAGATAATTCCAAAGGAAAAATCATTGGCATAGGTAATGTTGGTAAGGATCCTTCTCCTTGCATTGAAAATGTTCTTCTAGTTGATGGTCTTAAACACAATTTAATTAGTATTATCCAATTGTGTGATAAAGGCTTTAATGTGCTATTTAAAGAAGGTTATTGTCTAATAAAAAATGCTAGAGATAATAATGTTGTGTTTATTGCTTCTAGACAAGAAAATGTTTATACTCTCGATTTTGATAACTTGTCACAACAAGATGTAAAATGTTTAACTGTCCTAAATGATACTTGTTGGTTATGGCATAGAAGATTAGGTCATTCCAACATGGAACAACTTAATATTCTGTCCAAAAATGAGTTAGTTAGAGGGCTGCCCAAAATAAAGTTTGTTAAAAATAAATTGTGTAATGCATGTCAATTTGGAAAACAGACTAAAACTTCATTTAAAAAGAAAAGAGACATTTCAACAAATAGGCCTTTAGAATTATTACACTTAGACTTATTCGGACCTAACAAAGTTGCTAGTTTAGGTGGAAAATATTATGCTCTTGTTATTGTTGATGATTATTCTCGATTTACTTGGGTTTTCTTTCTTGCTCACAAAAGTGATACACAATTTGTTTTTGCCAAATTTTGTAAGAAAATTCAAAATGAAAAAGGGTGCAATATTGTGTTCATAAGAAGTGATAGAGGAAAAGAATTTGACAACAAAGATGTTGAATCATTTTGTGATGAAAATGGTTTTGAACATAACTTTTCTGCACCAAGGACACCTCAACAAAATGGTGTGGTAGAAAGAAAGAATAGATCATTACAAGAAATGGCAAGAACTATGCTAAATGAACATAACCTACCGAAATATTTTTGGGCGGAAGCTGTTAATACATCTTGCTATGTAATAAATAGAACTATTGTTCAAAAAGGTTTAGACAAAACTCCTTATGAGATATTGAAAAATAAAAGACCAAATATTGGTTACTTCAAAGTTTTCGGAAGCAAATGTTTTATTTTAAATGACAAAGATATTTTGGGAAAATTTGATGCAAAATCTGACGAAGGTATTTTTCTTGGTTATGCTCTTCATAGTAAAGCTTATAGAGTATTTAATAAAAGGACACTAGTCGTTCAAGAATCTATACATGTATCTTTTGATGAGTCAATTTCTCTTTCAAAAAATCCCAACGATGATGATGAGGCTCTAGACCTAAATAAGCACATTGAAAAAGAAAATCCTACTTATTATATTGATTTTTCTAATAATGATGAAAGCACTCCACATAAAGATTAAAATAATAATGACTCTAGCTTACCTAAAAGTTAGAAATTTGTAAATAATCACCCTTTTGAAAATATTTTAGGAGAACCTTCTAGTGGTATTCTTACTAGATCCTCCTTAAAAAATGTTTGTAATAATTTGGCTTTTGTGTCAGAAATTAAACCAAAAGAAATAAAAGAAGCTGAAAATGATGAATTTTGGTTATTAGCTATGCAAGAAGAATTGTTACAATTTGAGCGAAATAATGTTTAGTCACTTGTTCCCTCACCCATAGATAAAACTGTAAGGACACAAATTTTCAATTGAGTCCATATGTAGTTTTGGCTCAATTCCGGAAAAAAACATTTATTCATAGGATAGTATTTTATTGTAATATTCTCAAGCCTATGAAGTATGTATTGAAGACGTAGCGGCAAAGAATTTAAAGCTTCATCAAAATGCCGGTTTGCGTGCCTCGTTTCTACGTCATCAACTAAGGTTCCATGCTCCCAAGGTATGAATGTAATTATATTTATATAGGAGCTTGGAACACTATTTATTGGGTGTTAGGTTTAGTAAAAACCATGTTTTACTTTCAGAATAATTTAATTGAAACTTTAAAAACAAGTACATAATGTTTCTGGGACAAAAATTGAATTTTAGAAAAATTTCTGGAAGTCGTTCGAAATCTCGTTCGAACGAGTTTTTCGTTCTAACGAGGTTTCGTTCGAACGAGACTGTCAACGAACCTAATCTGATAAGTCGTTCGATATGTCGTTCGAACGAGTTTTTCGTTCTAACGAGGTTTCGTTCGAACGAGGTTGCCAACGAACCTAAACTGGTCAGTCGTTCGATATGTCGTTCGAACGAGTTTTTTGTTCTAACGAGGTATCTAACGAGTTTCTAACGAGCCCAGACTGGTCACTCGTTAGAAGTCTCGTTCGAACGAGAGTTAAGTTCGTTCGAACGAGATGCCAACGGGGGAACAGTTTTGAGCAGTTTTTGGCAGTTTTTACCCACTTTCCCCACTTGGTTTTTAACCAACTTTTTCAGACTTAATAATGTGCGGGAATGACTTTTTCCAATGTATCTTTTTCATACCATACAAACTCCTAGAGAGTGTTTTGAGAGAAAATTTGTTTAAGGAAAAAGATCATGTTTTGAGTGTTATTCTTTAATGAAAAATCCTACACACTCTAGTGTTTACACCCAATAGTTGTTTATCCAAGTTCTATATACATATCTTTACTTGGAGTTTTGGCACCGGTTTATCTCTACCGAATTCAAGAAGAGACGTTTTGGTTTGCTTCTACATCCATCAAAGAAGAAGACTTTTTGTTGAAGATTCTACCCACTTGGAGAAAGGCTCCATGCTTGGGTGACGGTGACCATATAAAGTCCCATCAGTGGATTTCGAGACCGCGGTGGTGTTCCGAGGTTGTCCGCTAGAAAGAGGTTTCTACGAGAAGGAGCGTCGAGGCTTGAGATGGATCGAGTCAGTCGTTGTAAGTCTATATGTCTTGTAATTGTAATTCCATATCTAGTGGACTTGTGGCTAGGGCCGTCCGAGGTTGTTTCCCGTCTTGGGTTTTTCCTCGTACATCTCGGCGTAGTGTGATATTGTTTATTTTATCTTGCATCATAATTTAGAACGCATGCTTAGAATCAATTCAAGATAAATTTGGTTTAATTATCACACTCATTTAATTTGGGACTAAATTAAATATTGGGTAAATTTTGTTTATTCAAGTCATTTGCTAAAATTGGTTTCGCCTAACTTTGGATAATTGAAAATTATGACTTAGGCAAATTCTAGGACTTGGATTAACTTATTTTAATTTGTTTTGAAGAAATTAAAATTCGGCTTGAGTATTTGTTGTTGAACCATCACATCTTTCAAACGCTTTCGCATCCTCCATCGAGTTTTAAATATACAAAGGAAATTACTTTGCGCTCTTTCAAATTGGTATCAGAGCCAAAAACGATAAATTATTTCGTTAAGATCTTTTTATTTTTTGGCTAAAATGGATTTTTACCCATTTTCAAAATTTCCTATTTTCGATGGTTCAAACTACGCGTATTGGAAAGCGCGAATGAGATCGGCACTAAAATCTATCGACGAGAGAGTTTGGATGTCTGTTGTTACCGGGTACTCCCCACCAACCTATTTAGTTGAAAATGAACGTGTTATCAAACCCGCCGATAGATGGACTGAAAATGAGTTTAAACTTGCTAACTTTAATTCCCGAGGTTTAAATGCCTTATTTAGCGCTGTCGTACCGGATGAATTCTGACGCATTATGACGTGTGAAACCGCTAAAGAAGCTTGGGATATTTTACAATTAACTCATGAAGGAACTAGTGTCGTTAAAGCTTCAAAACTCCAAAACCTCACCACTCAATTTGAAACTATCAAAATGGATGAAAAAGAAACTTTTGATAAATTTTATGCTAGACTTTTTGATATTGTGAATTCATCCTTTAACTTGGGAGAGAAAATACCTGACGACCGTGTTGTAAAGAAAATTTTGAGGTCCCTACCCGATAGATTTATTCCTAAAGTGACCGTTTTAAATTCTTTACCCACTTTAGCCTCTACGAAATTAGAAGAGCTTGTAGGTGATTTACAAACCTATGAACTAGATATGTTTCCCTCTAAAACTGAAAAGAAAATTGAAAAGGGTGTTGCTTTAAAAGCCCGAAAAGAGGTCAAACAAGTAGTAGAGAGCGATAGTGAAAGTGACTCGGGAGATATGGCTTTGTTTGCTCGCAAATTTAGAAAATTTCTTAAATTTAACAAAGATAAATTTAAAAATGATTTTAAAAAATTTGATACTTATAAACATGATAAAAGCGAGAAGATTTCTAAAGCCGAGAGAATCCCTAAACCTAGTAATGACAATTTAGATAGGGACGAGTCTAACAAGTGTTTTGGTTGTGAAGGTTATGGCCATCGAGCTTATGAGTGCCCCACTAAACTAAGGAAAGAGGGTAAATGACCCACTGCATATAATGCAACCCTTAGTGATAGTGATAAGGAAGAAAAGCCCGATTCCCCCACTAAGAAAAATTTTGTGGCTTTTATGGCTAGTCATGTGAGTGATTGTGACAACTCATCGATTGATGAAACGATAGCACATGCCACTTCCAAGGTCATTGTTCATGATTCCCTTGTTTTTAATGATAGTGAGAGTGGAGAAGAGAGTGAAAATGAAGAAGAGGTTGATGTGAGTGAACTTCAAAATGCTTTTCATGAATTATATAAAGAATCTATTAATTTGAAAAGAACTAATTTGAAGTTAGAAGCTTGTTTAAGAAAGAGTGTCAAGGTCATTGATGATAGTGCCTTAATAGAAGACCTTAGGACACATGTGAGGACTCTTCAAGAGAAGCTTGATTATGTAGAAGGCGAAAGAGATAGCCTTAGGGGTTTAATGGAATCCTTGAAAAATGAGCTTCTTGCTTTTGAAGAGCTAAATGTTTTACTATAATCTAACATTGCCGAATTGGAAAATAAATTAAAAGATTCTAGTAATGTCAAATTTGATTTGGAATGTCGTTCAGAAAAACTAGATAAAATGTTAGGAACGGTCCAAATTAAAAATGACACTTGTGGTTTAGGCTTCAATCCTTGTAATGAATTTACTCATAATGCCCAAACCAATGTTTTAGGAGAATCAACTAGGAATACTTTTAAAGATCACTCCTTAAGTAAATCTTTTCGACATGTTCTCACTTGTACACATTGTGGTCGACAAGGTCATCTTAGGAAATTTTGTTTAGATCTTAAACGAATTCCTAGAAAACCCCATAGTAAAGTAACCACGGTAGTTAACATTCCTACACCCCAAAATAGTCATTCCTCATTAATTTGGGTTAGGAAATCCGACTTGGTTGCCTTACAAAATAGGGTTGTTGATTCTCATTTACTTACACATGCTTCCTCCCTTGCTAAATCTAATGGATGAATGTGTTAGTATTTGCATACTTTAGCGTTTATACTTTATGCTATATTCATATGCTAAATGTATGCTTGTTTAGTCATTTTCTAGTCATAGCCTTATTTCATATCCCATGCTAGAAATCATGACTTGTTTATCTTTTTGTATTATATTTTGTGTTTGAATTAATTGAAAAATATAAAAAGATTTTTGTTTATCATTTGTGTTTTATTTATCTCATTTAAGCTTAATGAAAAATACAAATGATTTTTGTTTGTCCTTTTGAGTAAATATTTATTTTTGATTAAAAATGTTAAAAACTCAAAAAGATTTTATTTTGGGTGTATTTTAGTTTGACACACTTTATGTGGCATATATTGGTGTTTGAATCCCATCGTTTATGCTCCCACGTGGCTAGAACTTTTGGTTTAGATTTTCAATCCTTAAAATGTTCTTTACCATGTTTTATATGGAGTAGTTGGATTTTGTATTGATTAAATGAATTCTATTTTCATATGCCTCTTTTCACACATGCATGAGCTCTTTTGAAATCTTAATGTCACATGTTATATTTGAGCTTTTTGAGGTGTTCTCCTATCAATCTAGTCATCTACATATCTATGATCTAGGAGGACTAGTGCATGTCAAAATCCGTTGCATGTGAGATTTGTGTGCAAAATGAAAACATGATAAATTAATATATGCACGGGGAAGGGCTCCGAAAGGATGAATTAAATCCTTTGCGATAGTAAGCCACCGTTGATTGGATCTAAAAGAAATACGTGATCCAAAGGCCTAAAAAAACAGAATATTTGGCATTAAAAAGAAAGCAATTGCCAAGGCCTATGTTTGTTTGATATATTCATTCAAAAACAAAAGAATATATATGCTCATTGAGGGAGAATTGGATGGTATATCAACGGTTTGCACAATGTCCGTTTATCCTAGTTGTCTTTAATGTCATGACTCTATTTGGTTTGTAGAATCATCATCATGCTAGGCTTGTATGCACTGTGTATGTTTGTTCATTGAGTTCAATCTTTATATTGTCACATGAGGTTATATTTAACTGTGATGAAGTTTGCATTCAAATGAGAACTCCGTGAACGTTTCTTAAGTGTTTGGGTCTAAATTTAATTGTTGCTAGTTCACACCCCTACACTTCCATTTCCATATGACACATTTTTGCCATATGAGTGTGCAAACTTATTGTCTTTTGTGTCATGTGTGTGTTTATATCTATATATGCAAGTGCTCTATTGGTATATTTTTAGTATCTATATATATATGATATTTGTTTGTCTTTGCCTTGCTTTTATTGTCCATATGCTCTCATGTCTTTTCTTTAAGCTTCCACATGCTATTTATTAGTTCTTTATCCTTTGCCTATTCCTGAACAAAAAGGGGGAGAATGATGATAGGGGGAGAAATGGTATCTAATCCTATTATTATCGTTTGGGGGAGATTTATCTTAGGGGGAGACGTCTTTCTAAGTAGGTCATGTGTTTGATAAAGGGGAGAATTAATTTAGGGGGAATAATTTAATTGCATTTTATATTTTGATATTCCCTATGCATTTGATGAGTTTGCTTAAGTGTGCAGGAATTATTCTAAAGCGGCATCTTTCTATGGAAAAGCGTTTGATCCTTGGGTTGAGTCAAGTTTAGGCGGGTTATGTTTTGAGTCTAGTGAGCTTGACGGCCCTTTAGGATTTTTGTTTGGTTTTTGTCCCGGAATAGCCAAAGGGGGAGATTTGTAATGACACAAATTTCCAATTGAGTCCATATGTAGTTTTGGCTCAATTCCGGACAAAAACATTTATTCATAGGATAGTATTTTATTGTAATATTCTCAAGCCTATGAAGTATGTATTGAAGACGTAGCGGCAAAAAATTTAAAGCTTCATCAAAATGCCGGTTTGCGTGCCTCGTTTCTACGTCATCAACTAAGGTTCCATGCTCCCAAGGTATGAATGTAATTATATTTATATAGGAGCTTGGAACACTATTTATTGGGTGTTAGGTTTAATAAAAACCATGTTTTACTTTCAGAATAATTTAATTGAAACTTTAAAATAAAGTACATAAAGTTTCTGGGATAAAAATTGAATTTTAGAAAAATTTCTGGAAGTCGTTCGAAATCTCGTTCGAACGAGTTTTTCGTTCTAATGAGGTTTCGTTCGAACGAGACTCCCAACGAACCTAATCTGATAAGTCGTTCGATATGTCGTTCGAACGAGTTTTTTGTTCTAACGAGGTTTCGTTCGAACGAGGTTGCCAACGAACCTAAACTGGTCAGTCGTTCGATATGTCATTCGAACGAGTTTTTCGTGCTAACGAGGTATCTAACGAGTTTCTAACGAGCCCAGACTGGTCACTCGTTAGAAGTCTCGTTCGAACGAGAGTCAAGTTCGTTCGAACGAGATGCCAGCGCGGGAACAGTTTTGAGCAGTTTTTACCCACTTTTTCAGACTTAATAATGTGCGGGAATGACTTTTTCCAATGTATGTTTTTCATACTATACAAATTCCTAGAGAGTGTTTTGAGAGAAAATTTGTTTAAGGAAAAAGATCATGTTTTGAGTGTTATTCTTTAATGAAAAATCCTACACACTCTAGTGTTTACACCCAATAGTTGTTTATCCAAGTTCTATATACATATCTTTACTTGGAGTTTTGGCACCGGTTTATCTCTACCGAATTCAAGAAGAGACGTTTTGGTTTGCTTCTACATCCATCAAAGAAGAAGACTTTTTGTTGAAGATTCCACCCACTTGGAGAAAGGCTCCATGCTTGGGTGACGGTGACCATATAAAGTCCCATCGGTGGATTCCGAGACCGCGGTGGTGTTCCGAGGTTGTCCGCTAGAAAGAGGTTTCTACGAGAAGGAGCGTCGAGGCTTGAGATGGATCGAGTCAGTCGTTGTAAGTCTATCTGTCTTGTAATTGTAATTCCATATCTAGTGGACTTGTGGCTAGGGCCGTCCGAGGTTGTTTCCCGTCTTGGGTTTTTCCTCGTACATCTCGGCGTAGTGTGATATTGTTTATTTTATCTTGCATCATAATTTAGAACGCATGCTTAGAATCAATTCAAGATAAAATTTGGTTTAATTATCACACTCATTTAATTTGGGACTAAATTAAATATTGGGTAAATTTGGTTTATTCAAGTCATTTGCTAAAATTGGTTTCGCCTAACTTTGGATAATTGAAAATTATGACTTAGGCAAATTCTAGGACTTGGATTAACTTATTTTAATTTGTTTTGAAGAAATTAAAATTCGGCTTGAGTATTTGTTGTTGAACCATCACATCTTTCAAACGCTTCCGCATCCTCCATCGAGTTTTAAATATACAAAGGAAATTACTTTGCGCTCTTTCAAAAACTATTATTGGAACAAAATGGGTGTTTAGAAATAAAAAGGATGATGGCGGATTGATTATAAGAAATAAAGCTAGACTTGTTGCGCAAGGCTACAACCAACATGAGGGTATTGATTTTGAAGAAACTTATGCCCCCGTAGCTAGATTAGAAGCTATTCGCATGTTACTAGCATATGCATGTTATAAAAATTTTAAATTATTTCAAATGGATGTGAAAAGCGCTTTCTTAAATGGTTTTATTAGTGAGGATGTTTATGTTAAGCAACCTCCCGGTTTTGAAAATCACAACTTTCCAAATCATGTTTATAAACTAAATAAAGCTCTATATGGTTTAAAACAAGCTCCTAGGGCTTGGTATGATAGATTAAGTGGATTTTTACTTGAAAATGATTTTGTGAGAGGAAAAATGGATTCCACGTTATTCATAAAAATTCATAACAATGATATGCTTCTTGTACAAGTATATGTTGATGATATTATTTTTGGATCCACCAATGAAAATTTATGTAAAAAATTTTCAGAATTCATGAAAAATGAATTTGAAATGAGTATGATGGGTGTGCTAAAATTCTTTTTAGGCTTACAAATCAAACAAACCAAAAATGGGGTCTTTATCAATCAATCTAAATATATTAAAGATCTTTTGGTAAAATATGGTTTAGAATATGGTAAAGCTCTTGGTACACCAATGAGCACCTCTATTAAGATAGATATTGATGAAAAAGAAAAATCTGTTAATACTACCTTATATCGTGGTATGATTGGTAGTCTATTATATTTAACCGCTAGTAGACCCGATATCATGTTTAGTGTATGTTTATGTGCTCGTTTTCAAGCCAATCCTAAAGAATCCCACTTGTGTGCCGTAAAACGCATATTTAGATATTTAATTGGTACTAAAGATTTAGGATTATGGTATCCTAAATGCACCTCTTTCGAACTAGTAAGTTATTCCGATGCTGATTTTGCGGGTTGTAGAATTAATAGAAAAAGCACTAGTGGCACATGTCATTTCTTAGGACACTCACTAGTATCTTGGTTTAGTAAAAAGCAAAATTATGTTGCTCTTTCCACGGCCGAGGCTGAATATATTGCCGCCGGCAGCAGTTGTGCTCAAACTTTATACATGAAGCAACAATTAGAAGATTTTAAAATATTCTTTCACAATACTCCGATTTTTTGTGATAATACAAGTGCCATATGTTTGTCAAAAAATCCAATTTTGCACTCTAGAACAAAGCATATCGAAATTAGACATCATTTTTTACGTGATCATGTTCAAAAAGGCGATGTACGCATAGAATTTATTTCTACGGATCTTCAATTAGCCGATATTTTTACAAAACCTTTATCTGAAGATCGTTTTACCTTTATCCGTCGTGAACTTGGTATGGCATTCTTAAATGACTTAAAATTATAATTATTTTTCACAATCTTTCAAAAAAATGGACCCCACTTTTATATTGTTTTAGCTCTAGCTATCTCTTGCCATTCTCTTATAAATACATGTGCGGACTTCACCTCTTCATTCAAATATCATGAAGTCATTTTATGTAGTATGGGTGGGAAAATTTCCCGGCATCTACACTTCTTGGGGAGATTATGAATCTCAAGTCAAGGGAGTTAACGGCTCTCAATATAAAAAATACTCCTCATTTGATGCCGCAATGATTGCCATTTGTTCATCCCCACCGCATGCTCCTTGGGTGAAACCGCCTTCTTGGCCTTTTGTTTTACCTCCGCATACACACACATGCTTCTCCACCAACTCATGAAAATGTTGCAAGTTCATCTTCTCAAGACAATACTGAAAATTCTATCAAATTTGTTGTTGAGAAAATCACGATTGAAGGAAACTCTAAGGATGTGTGTCATTTTGTTAACAATCTTACCTAAGATGTAATTTTCTATGAATATGCTATGCCCTGCTATTCTCTCTCAATGTTATTTCTCCTTGATTATGTTGAATATGTGCTTAATGAAAATTCCAGGTTTTCACATATGTCATTTACCAAACTCTTTACCCGTGCTTATATTACTTTTGCTAGGGGGAGCTTTGCATATTATCTATAACACTGAATTTATAAGGAATATCTTTTTGATAATGTCAAAGGGGGAAAAATTATGATGATTCACTCATTATGCTTAATTTAATCATCTTATGATTATATGTGACTCATTGTTTGTCATCATCAAAAAGGGGGAGATTGTTATTGAAAATATACTTTGTCCCTAATTAAAAATTATATTAGTATAATTAATATATTTTTTTGGATATATTGATTTCGATGATTCAAAACAATTCTTTATTTTAATAGTATGTAAATTTTTTAAAAATTTATATCACTTGTCATAATATTTGTTATATATATATATATCATAAATATCATTTTTTTAAGAGCAAAATTGAGCTACATTTACTATTCTTTTGCTTTTATAAATTTGAATTATATTATATTATCTCTTATATATAGACAAACTTTTTAACGTTTTTTTATATATAAATATATATACAGTTATTATATTATCTCTTATATAAACATTTATTATATTCGGTAACAGATATTCCTTTGCTTTTAACATAAATATATATTATGTTTTCTTGTTAAATATCAATATGCATATGTGTTTGCACGGCACCACTTGCACAAATGTCTGCTACCGAAGTGACTGCTCACTGCAAAGTCTACTACCCCTACACGTTTAATTGATGTGTACAGTGGGCTTCCATCTGACTTAACGTTTAGCTCAAGAAATGTACCACATTTTCCAACATCTCAATGCACGTGCCTTGTTCAAACTTTCGTCCATTTATAATAAAAAATTTATCTGTTAAAGACCTGTCTTGGAGCCTTTACCTGTTCGTCCTTTTCTTATAAAGATTTGGTTTTAATTCAAATCTGAACTCTTGTAACTTTCTGCTATGCCTACTATTGACAGCATAGGGAGACGCATCACAGCTAGCCTAAGTATTCAATGGCAGTTTCATTTTTTTTATATATCAAATGTTTCTTTTATATACGGATGATAACACATATATATATATATATATATATATATATATATATATTACATGCATGTGTTTACACTTCTTGAGTTTTACCACTGCCACACGTTAACTCTGGCCGAGATAAATAAGTTGGAGTCTTTGTCTATATGTGTACTAACTGCATTTATATATCTTTTATATATATATATTCTTTGATCCCTCTCACTTATATTATCTGTATGACATATGCGTTGAAATTGTCTTTGCTATCCACTCACTCAGACTAGCCTTAAGGCTACGACATGGCTACGACATGATTGTCTGCAAAAGCAAGTTTAGCTCTTTTATGAGCTTTGAGACCTTTGATATAGTTATTTTTTTAAGTCCGAAATCTAATTTTTTTATATATATTTTTTTATTCTTTAAACGTGAATATCTGTTTTGGCTTTGTCCGAAAATCTCTTTTACACGAAATCAGTTATAAATTTTTGTTTTATCCGGAATTTTTTTTTATGAAATCTGTTATATATCTTTTCTGTTTTATCAGAAATTTCTTTTATGTCCAAAAATTTTTACTCGAAATCTGTTATTTTTTTCTTTGACTGAAATTCGAAATTTATTTTTACAATATATATATGTACACCTTTCATATATATATTTACATGCACATTAGAAATTTCTATTTTGGGTGTGGACTAATATTTTCGCAGATCCAAATATACTCAAATAAGGATACTGAGAAGATAAAAATGAATATCTGTATATCAGACTTGGAAAGCATTTAATGCGCCTCACCTCTCAGCATTTCAGGTGCATTTAATGCGCCTCACCTCTCAGCATTTCAGGTGCATTTAATGCTGAAAATGATTGTGTCTAACAGCTAGTTTTTCACAAGAGATACTTAAAGCTTTGAAGTAAGGCATAAAATCTCTGCGAAAAATAGAGACAGAAAAAGAGAGCAAGAACCACTCAGATTTTTAAGGGCACTGAATCTATTATTCAGCTATCTTCTATGCAATCAAGAGAGCCGTAAATTGCTGTTAACTGCTCAAGCATTAAACAAGGAGACTAGTGCCAAAAATAAGATTTATTGAGAAGTCTCACTCAAGAAGAAACTCATATTAATTTGTATTTTAGAGAGTTTCAACATTCAAACTTTGTACTCAACATTCAGATTTTTTTGAAGCTGGAATTTTAGCTTCGGTTGTACTTGGAGCCGGTATTTGCCTCAAGTGTCTGTAAATGGTGGTTTGATCCTACCGTACAAGTGGATCAGGACTAGTGAAGCGCGGGAGACGGAAGCTTGCTCTTGGCGCGTGGACGTAGGCCGGGTTTTGGCCGAACCACGTTAAAAATACGGTGTCATTTATTTTCATCTTTTAAATTTATTTATATGCTTGTGATTGATTAATTTTATTTATTTTTGCACATTTCTTGCAAGATATTTAAATTTGAAAATTTGATAAATTTTATTTTAAGATTAAAATAATTATTTTCGTAATAATTATTAATTCCAAAATATTAATTTTTACTAACTACAAAAATCATTTAAAAATTTATTGGGTTTTATAATCTTGAAATATAACTTGTTTAATCATTTGTGAAGTATATATTATTTGATATTCTTGTGTGAATCACTTTAGATTAAATCTAGAATATAAAACACTAAAATTGATAATTTATTTATTGTGTGTTTCAATCTCTGATTTAAATTGTTTAAATAAATCAGTAACTTTTATTTAATCATTATTGGTTTAACCTTTTAAGATTTAATTAATCTGATATTTGTATTAAGTGATTTTAAATTAAATAATTTCTGAAATATTAATTTAACCCAAAAGTTTGTAGAAACTCAATTCACCCCCCTCTTGAGTATCTTTCTGGGCAACAGATTGGTTCTTTGAAGACTGTGTAAATAGCCTAGAATGCTTTCGAGGGATCAATCTTACTCCCATTCTTAGAGCCATTCTTGCCCCCGTTCTTATTCCCTTTTTTCGAAGTGTCACTCTCATCTCCTCATTTGGTTACCTTTGCTCGACTATTTTCCCCTGCATTAGAGTGAACTATGTCTTTAACCGTGGCATATTTCTCAATACGAGCTATGAGGTCATCAATGGTGTTGGCTTTTTTCTTTGTCAGGGATTGGTGCAGCAGAGATGTGGTCGGCATACCAATTTTGAAAAATGCAACGATAACCTGCTCTGAGCGGTCCTCCACTTCATTGAAAACTTCTCAATATCTCTTGGCTTACTCACGAAGGTTATCTTGTAACTTTTTCTTCATCATGAGCAGTGCATCCATCCCTTAGGGTGGGAGTTGTTGGTTATGATGCGAGCAGTAAAAGCCTCTATAAGGGCCTTGAAGATCTTGACCAACCTGTGAGGCATCTTCTCGAACCACTTCTGTGCTACATTGTGTAAGTTAGAAATAAAAAATTGACACATCAATGCGTCGTTATGGCTCCACAAGGTCATCGTCTGGCTGTACTGCCGAACGTGGTCTATGGGATCCATCTTCCCATCATAGATCTTGAACTTGAGAATAGAAAACTTCTTTTGGGGGGTTCTTCCTCTTCAACCGCCCTTGAAAAAGGGGATTTCATCTAGGTGTTGAAATCTCTCCTGGCTATCTCCATGGTTGACTTAGCTCTTCGATGGACTGAATGTTAGTCCATCTCCCTACGAACCAAAATTCTGATGTCCTCATTTTGACAATCATTGATTTTATGGCGCCTCTCTAACCGGCCACGTGCTGATCGATCATGCTTTGACCTGCCACGTTCCAATCTGTCTTTGTCGCGCCTGGAGCTTTTCCTTGGTTATGAGTATTGCTCGCCTGAGGATTGGGAGTCCTGTCATGATGATTCCTAGTATCTCTATGGAGATCTTACTCCATCATTTCAAGTCACCTTTATAAGTGAGCATTTTCCTCCACCTGGAGGCGTGTGGCCTCCTCTTGTTCTCGAAGCCTGGCTTCATAAATGTCGACCAACATGGATATCTGCGTGGACCTAGGTGGTCCCTGACTTTCTTCGGAAGGTTGCCTCTCTTGGCAGCACCTAGGATTTGGTTGCTGGCGAATTTTTGACCTGACCTCAGGTGGGACTAGGTCATATTGAACATTGCCAACCTGAGGGATGTTGCTACTATGGTGAGGCATTATGGGATTTTTGTTAATGAATGTTTTCGCAGGAATATAAATTGCTTTCCACAGACGACGCCAATTGTGAGGATAAGAAATATCATAATAAAGATCCACGAAAACAATTATGAATGCAGAAAGTAAAGATCACACACATAACAACGATATACGTGGTTCGACAACTTGCCTACGATCATGGAGAGGTTACTATATTCTTATTAGTGTCTCTCAATGCTCGAGGTTACATCCTTTTGTCCCAGGTCAGGATTTACAATTTATAGATGCATACAATAAGAGTTTGAGTTGTTTAAGTAACTCGATTGATCATATGGAGAACTCATGGTGTCTATAAATATTTCCTTTGATATTGTTGGTAACCAATTTTGAGTATTTCCATAAGTATTTGAGTGTATGTGAAATACACAAGGTGAGGATGGATTCGAATTTCCAAAATAAAACTCGTTTCGAGTTCGTAACGTGACAGGTGGATTTAGTGTTTTCCAAACTAAAACTAGATCTTTCAAATCATTTTCTAAATGAGTTGACATAACATAAAAGTATTGTATTGTATTTTATTATTATTATTATAGTAAAAAATATAACATTTATTGTTATCCTATATAATTTAGGATAATTATTTAGATTGATATTATTTTTTTTTTTTGAAAAATTGAGCCCGAGAAGAAATCTGCCACCGTAGCATGGTGACTGGTGTGCTGACAAGACCGTGTCTATAGCCATAAATTATCCATGTGTATGTGCTGACAAGACTCTCTTTCTATGTTGACGACCCCGCTTATAATTTAGTCGCCTTTCTGCAGTTGGTTTGTCCTTCTCTCTCTTTTACTCTTATGGGCATATTGTTGCATGCGCTGTTGGTGATTTCTTTGTTTTGGGATCTAGATGTTAAATCAAACTATAGAAAATTAAGGTAAAGGTCATGTTCCTATCTATATTTGAATTTTTAGGACAATGCTTTTTAAGTTTATAAATCTAGTCCCTATGGTACAATAGCATTTATAAATCTAGTCCCTGTGGTACAATACCTTTATGCTTTTGGTCCGCGCCAGCGGCACTATTTTTCACCATTTTTCATGGTATTTTTAGTACAGGGACTAAATTTATAAAATTATTTGGAGTGTCCTATTTTTATACACTTTGTGCACTATGAGAACATTTTTCCAAAACCCCCATCAAACTATTTATCAATTTTATTTTTACATACAATGCCCCTGTCGACAGTTTTATTTTTCTTCATGAGTAGTGTTTCCTGGTATATGCTATGGAATATAGAAAACCCATTTCGTATTTTTGTGATATTTACTGCTAAGCCCTCCAAACCAGTTGAGGATTGAATTATTTGAGAGGTCTCACTCACATGATATCATAATTGTAACACATCAAATTTGGTCTCAATCTCACTCCCACCATATTTGGGACCTTCCCAATATTATATATTGTTATTTCGGATATTTATTTTACAAAACAAAATAAACTGTTTTTAATAATTTAAAACAGAATAAAAAAATAATAATAAATATACAATTTTTATTAATAGTAAGGAAAGAAATTTACAAGTAATTCGTTAAACAAAAGTAATGATACTGACTTCAAAATTGATAACAGAATCCGAGCCCATCGAATTCACGTTGTTTCCTTGAGACGATTTTGCTCCCTCAATACGTGTTCAAGGTTGTAAGCAATCGTATCCTAAGATATAGTGGATTTTTCGTCCTTGACGGTAGCAGCACTTCAAACTGTCAAGGCTCCGGCGAACTCAACAAATGTTTGTACTTCGAACACAAAATTCTACTTCGAACAGAAGCAAAATTACGAATACAAAATGTAGGAGGGAGAGAAAATGGTTATGAATTTTTTTGGTGTTTTAGAATGAAGAAGTGATGTTCTATTTATAGAAAAGTAGACACTCTTTCATGAAAAGACATGCCCTTTCACGAATAGTCATGCCCTTTACGAATAGTCACAATCACTCTTGAACAAACGCCATTTTTCACGAACTGTTGTGTCCTTTCCGAATGATCTCGACCATTCACGGATGAACACAACCTTTCACGAACCATTGTGTCTACAAAATTAATTTAATAATAATTTTCATTCAATTAAAATTATTATTAAAGTATCTTAATTTCCAACAATCCCCCACATTAATGACAAATTTGGCTTTGTATACCATTCAATAGAAGAAACGTATTCATGTTCAATTACAGTAGAAGAAAACTGCATCGTGATAAGTAGTCAGAGACTTTAAACTTTCCCTACTGAGTATCCATCAGATTTACTTAGCTAAATCAGTGGGCAAGATGCTTGAACAGTCAGCCGTTTTTGTAAACCGAGATAATAGAAATCACACAGTTCTCTTCGAACACTGTTGGTTCTCATGTTTGTATTCGTTTTATGAAGAGTATTCTGCAATACCCTACTTGAACATATCATGATATAGATTTCATTAAAAGCATAACTTATCCTTAATCTCACGGAAGTTGTGCACTGTCTCATCATAAGAATGGGTTGTAGTATATATATATATCTCCGCAGTGCGTACTGAGTAATACACAGTTCTATTGTCCCTTGCAACCTAGATCTTGGGATCTCTAGTCAACTAGGTTGTGTTGTCACTAGAGAGACTCTTGGTTAGTTCATAGGCTTTAAGCCCATTTCCTTCGATGATCTTTCTACTAGCGCTATAGTTAAGCCTTTAGTAAGCGGATCCGCAATGTTATCTCTTGACTTGACATAGTCAATAGAGATTATTCCACTAGAGAGTAGTTGCCTAACAGTATTGTGTCTACGACGAATATGTCTAGATTTACCGTTGTACATGGTATTATGTGCCCTTCCAATTTTCGATTGGCTATCACAGTGTATATATTTAGCAGGCACGGGCTTAACCCAATTTGGAATATCCTCTAAGAAGTTTCTTAGCCATTCGGCTTCTTCTCCAAATTTATCCAAACCAATAAATTTAGATTCCATAGTAGATGTGACAATACATGTTTGTTTTGAGGATTTCAAAGATACGACTACACCACCACTAAGAGTAAAGACCTATCCACTAGTGGACTTACAGTCCTTCGAATCAGATATCCGATTAGCATCAGTGTAACCTTCAAGTACAGCTGAATATTTGGTGTAGTGCAGTCTGAAGTTTTTCGTATGTTTTAAATACCCTAAAACCCTAACAATGGTTACTTGGATTACTCGTATAACAACTTAGTATACTTATGGAGCTATATCCGGCCTGATGCAGTTCATAACATACATGAGACATCCTATTATACGAGAATACTCTTATTGTAATATGCTTTCACCATTGTTTGTGGTGAGGTGTATGTAGCATCAACCGGTGTTTTAGTTGGTATAATATTATACTTCTTGAATTTATCAAGTATTTTCTTAATGTAATGTGTTTGAGATAATATTAAACCATCAACTGTTTTAGAAATTTTAATTCCTAAAATAACATCAGCAACACCCATGTCCTTCATATCGAACTTATTAGTTAACATTCTTTTGGTAGCTTTGATTATGTTATCATTGCTACCAATTATAAGCATATCATCAACGTATAGACACAACATAACATACCCATTTTAAGAGCTCTTAACATATACACATTTGTCACACTCATTGATCTTTAATCCATTTGACATCATGACATTGTCAAATTTAGCATGCCATTGTTTGGGAGCTTGCTTCAACCCATAAATAGATTTGACCAATCGATAGACCTTTTTCTCTTATCCAGAAGCAATAAACCCTTCGAGTTTTTCAATATATATCTCTTCGTCTAATTCACCATTCAAGAATGTTGTTTTTACATCCATTTGATGTATTTCGAGTCCATTTAATGCTGCTATTGCTATTAACATTCGTATGGATGTAATTCTTGTAAGTGGTAAATAAGTATCGAAGTAATCCGGTCCTTCTCTTTGCTTGTAACCTTTTGCTACAAGTCTTGCTTTATATTTTTCAATTGAACCATCTGCTTTCATCTTCCATTTGAAGATTTACTTGCAGTCTAATGACTTGTTACCGGGTAAAAGATCTACCAGTTCCCATGTGTGGTTTTGCAGTATATATTCAATTTCATTATGAACAACTTCTTTCCGATAAGAAGATTTAGGAGAGGACATTGCTTCCTTAAACGTTTGTGGCTCATTTTCTAATAATTATGTTAAAAAATCTGGACCAAATGACGTTGACGTCCTTGACCTTTTACTATGCCTAGGTACATTCTCATTTATAGCATTACTATCTATAATCTCTTGATTGCTAGTTGCAGCATCATGAGTTATTTTATATGAATTCAATTCACTTTGCATATTACGAGGAAAAGCATTATCAAAAAATGTAGCATCCATAGATTCAATAATTGTATTAACATGCACGTCGGGAATATCAGATTTATGGATAAGAAACCGATATGCACTACTATTGTTGGCATAACCAAGGAATATGAAATCAATGGTCTTTGGTCCTATTTTAACCTTTTTAGGTTTAGGTACCTCTACCTTTGCCAAACAACCCCACACTTTTAAGTATTAATAGTTAGGTCGATGACCTTTCCATAGTTCATAAGGTATATTGTGGGCTTTCATATGAGGCATTTTGCTGAGAATAAAGTTGTTGAAAAGCAATGCTTCTCCCCACATTTTTTGTGGTATCCCAGAACTTATCAATATAACATTCATCATTTCTTTCGATGTTCGGTTTTTGCGTTCATCAATACCATTAGATTGAGGTGAATAAGGAGCGGTAGTTTGGTGAATGATTCCATGTTCCAAACAAAATTGTTCAAAAGAGGATTCATATTCACCACCTCTATCGCTTCTTATTGCCTAAATGTTTTTGCTAAGTTGATTCTCAACTTCAGTCTTGAGTTTAAACACTTCAATTGCCTCATTTTCTCTTCAAAGAAAATATACATAACAATATCGAGTGCAATCGCCAATGAAAGTAATAAAATACTTTTTACCACCTTTAGTTTGTACAAATTTCAAATCACATATATCGGTGTAAATTAAATTCAAAGGTTTGGTACTTCTTTCGACTGAACGAAAGGGTGTTCTTGCCATTTTTAATTCTATACATACTTCGCATTTATGATTAGGATCCCATTCACATTTAGGCGACAAATTTAAAGAAATTAATCTACGCAATGTATTATAATTAACATTTCCTAATCCTTTATGTCAAATATTAAAGGACTCAAGCAAGTAAGAAGAAACAAATTTCTTGTTATTATTTGGTACCACGGTTACAACATTCATTTTGAAGATCCCATTACTGAGATAGCCCTTGCCTACTTACATGTCATTTTTATTAAGGACAAACTTGTTCGAAACAAATACTAACTTAAAACCCTTTTTTCTTAGTAAAGATCCGAAAATTAAATTCTTGCAAATATCAGGCACAGGAGGCACATCTTTAATAGTGAGTTCTTTGCCGCTTGTCATCTTCAGAACCACCTTTTCACGTCCTTCAACCTTCGAAGTTGAAGCGTTTTCCATGAATAGTTCATCATTTTCAACTAAGTTATAAGAAGACAATATCCATTTGTTGACACATATGTGGCACATAGCACCAGTGTCAACCCAACATTCTTTATTGTTGCAAATAAAGTTGGATTTGGAAACCACAACAGAGATGTTGATGTCATTGACATTCGCTGAGAGCTCATCTATTTCCATCACATTTGCTTGAGCATTTTGTTTGTTGGTATTCTTTGGCTTTCGACAGTCCCTAAAGCGATGCCCGGGTTTACCCCAGTTGTAACATTTGCCTTTAAACTTCTTAGCACTTTTAGATCAGTCGCTTTGACATTCTCCATTATGCTTTATCTTTTTGTAAGTTTTTAATCCTCCTTTCACTACATTAGCCTTCGACTCGAAGGATTGATTTCCTCTTCTTTTCTCAGATTTGCGGTTGTCTTCTTCTATTCTCAAACGGACAATTAATTCCTGAAGTTTCATCTCTTTACGTTTATATTTTAAGTAATTTCTGAATTCTTTCCAAGAAGGTGACAATTTTTCAATAATTGTCGTCACTTGAAATGATTCGCTAAGAAATATACCCTTTGCATGAATATCATGAAGTTCTTGACCTTGGGTTATCACAGTTTTAACATCCACCATTTTATAATCCAAAATACGACCAACAATGAATTTCTTCGTGTCGGCGTCCTCGATTTTATATTTGGTGTCCGAAGACTCCCAAAGTTCTTTAGTTGATTTAGCATTGCAATACACATTATATAGTGTATTGTCAAGTCCATTTATAACATAATTTCTATACAAAAATCAGCGTGTTTTCACGCATCAACCGCAACGACTTTCTCCTTACTCGTCTCATTTTCATCAAGAGTAGGAGATTCTTTGTTGAGGAATTTAGTTAGATACAAAGTTGTCAAATTAAATTTCATTTTCTGTTGCCAACGCTTAAAATCCATGCCATTAAATTTTTCAGGTTTTCCCCCCCAATGGTGTGCTAACTATAGGGGACAACAAGTTTACTAGAAGACGCAACCATTTTTGCTACAAAAACATAATATATTTATTTTTCAGAATTACAATAGTAACAAAATACTATTTTATATTGAAATTATATATGCAACAAGTATATAACAGAATACTAATATATAAAAGAATCTTTTTATGCAAAACAGAAAATTGTAATAAATGAAACTAATTATGTTATGTAAATTTATTAAAACAACTCCTTAAAAAAATCTAGGAACAGAATAAAAATCGTCTTAAGATTGTTATTCCGGATATTTATTTAAAAAAATAAAATAAACTGTTTTTAATAATTTAAAACCAAAAAAAAAAAGAAAATAAATTGTAAATATACAATATTTATTAATAGTAAGGAAAGAAACTTATAAGTAATCTCTTAAACAAAAATAACGATACTGACTTGAAATTTGATAATAGAATCCTAGCCCAACAAATTCACGTTGTGTCCTTAGTACGATTTTGCTCCCACAATAGGTGCACAAGGTTGTAAGCAATCGTCTCCTAGGATAGAACGGATTTTTCATTCTTGACGGTAGCAGCACTTCAAACTGTCAAGGCTCCGACGAACTCAACAAATGTTTGTACTTCGAACATAAAATTCTAATTCGAACAGGAGCAAAATTACGAATACAAAATGTAGGAGGGAGAGAGAATGGTTAGGAAATTTTTTGGTGTTTTAGAATGAAGGAGTGATGTCTTATTTATAGAAAAGTAAACACTCTTTCGTGAAAAGACATGCCCTTTCACGAATAATCATGTCCTTTACGAATAGTCACAACCACTCAACACCATTTTATATGAACAATTATATCCTTTCCGAATGATCACAACTATTCACGGATGGACACAACCTTTCACGAACCATTGTATCTACAAAATTAATTTAATAACAATTTTCATTCAATTAAATTTGTTATTAAAGTATAATAATTTCCAACATATATTGAATTCTACTACCTGTGCTCGCCAATTGTATTTTACTTTGTCAAAAATATAACTTGTGTATAGATCCAATTTGTTGGGTAAAACAAGTTAAAGATGCAAACAAGAGGCAGGACTCCACGTTGTTTAAAGAAATTACAAGTACAATACCGAATATATCAATGATAAATCACATACTCTTTATGATGTATATTGGTGACATATGGCGCGAGGAGGTGCAACTGGAAGAATTTCAATTTTTAATTGTATTTTTCTTTTATTTTTTTGTTAGAATAAATGAATATTCCTTTGGATAAGGCATTTGACCATCATTTGTAATCACAATTTGACTTTTAGAAATGAAGAATTAGAGTGAGAGTTGTTCTTTACATTTTGTTGTTGTTGTGTAGTGTAACTGAGACAGCCCCTAAACAATTACCTCTAGCCAAATGCAATATTTTTGGATTTTCCAAATTTTATCTTTTAGCAAACTTAAACTTATCTTGTGAAAACCCAATTGATTTAGCAATTTTATCTTGTTAACCCTATATCATGCATCTACGTGATTAAGCAGATAAAGTAAATAAATCAACACAAGACACGCCCATGTACGTGAAAACCACTAAGAAAAAAAACCTCGGACGACTAGGCCAGACAATCACTATGATACGGAAATTTGAAAGAGAGATATAGCCTTACTCAATGACTTGATCACCCACAAGTCTTTACGCCTCCTCTTCTCTTCTACCGCTCCTCCACAGTGCCGAGTAGAAGTCCACCCACGCAAGTGTCCATAGTACACGAGTCCACGTGCACCTCTGTATCCACCGATGTAGCCTCAACAACGTCTAGGAATCCGAACACGGAATCGACCGCTTCTTCTTCATAATCAGTACGCACGGAATCCACCGCACGAAAAGATTGTTCAAAGTAATAGAACAATTTTCCGGTGCCAAACTCAAGATCACAGACTATGGAAATATAAGATTCGATCTTGAAAACTCCGGATGATGGAAAACACTTGGGAACTTTTTGTAAGCAGGTGCAGAAACGTTTTAGCAAAAGTTTTCCTTGATTTTCTGAGTAAATGAAGTCCTTAAATATGAAAACACGAATTTTGAGATTGCGCGTCGTTCGAACAAGAACACACACGTCGTTCAAATGAGAAACTTATCTCGTTAGAACGAGCCCACATGTCGTTTGAACGACTTGAAAAATTTATTTTATTTTTAAAATCATCCTCGAATTTTCTAAAACAAATTAACTCAGAAAATATTTAAAATACGTTTCCAAAAATATTTTTCAAATTTTTAACTTAACTTTAATTTAAAACATCCATTATTAAACAAGATTCTAAATCTCACAATTCACCAAGCATTCATACCTGTGCGATCTAGAATAAACCAAGTGCGAAGAAATCTGAAAGACTAAGCACGGGATGATATCATCTTCAAAGTTTTAACCATAAATTCTTCAACACGGAACGTCATAGGCTTTGTGGGAGCACAACTCAATAATTAGCCTAGACTCAAAGAGTTTTGTCCGGAATTAAGCCAATTACAAACAAATTGACTCGATTGAAAATTTACCCTTACAATAACTAAAATGCATCCGCTACCCACTACACATCACTTTAATCTCCTATCATAGTCATTCTCCATCCAACTAAATCGAAATTTTAGACCCAAAACCCTCTCAATCTCACGCTAGCAAGTGTGTTTCCCATGTACCCTCTTACCCAGAACCTCCACCTTATGAAGAGATGCTTATACGTCTTTCTTTCAAACTCTCAAAATAAGCAACTACACTTGGTCAAATTTAGGCCAAAATAACCCCAAAATGATCTTATATAGTTGGCGAAACTTGTGGCACAAAACTCTCGAAATGCCCCTCATTTAACTCAGTTGCGGATCCCTTCACTGCATGGGAGCTTTTCTTTGTTGTCTGCCAACGAAGCTTCGCTGCAGTGAAGGAAACCTTCCCTAGCTGCAACACCCAAACTTTGAAATCACCAAGTTCTGCCTCAACTTCACGGACAGGGAACCCACAGTGAGGCTAGCCATGGAGATGTATTTCAAGATAAAAATCACAAAATTTGCATTCGTAATTGATTGACAAAGTGACATTGTGTCAGTCAAACTTTATTAATAATGGATTGTTAGTAATCTCATTCACAATACATCACTACCAAAAGTTAGCTAACATTCATTTTTCAACTGGTCATGGCATCGACAACCAACTTCTTTTGCTTTAAAATTTTGTTCTTGTAGAATTCTTCTTATGCAAATTTGTTTGGCTTAAATGATTTTTTAACCCAAGATATGAAACTATACCTCAAGCCACATGTCATGTTGCTCATCGACCTGCTAGTCTAGAATAGCATCTGGTGTCTGTTCACTTGTTTCATGTAACTTAAGGTTGCCATATCTGAGTTTCCCCCCCCCCCCCCCCCCTTTTTTTTTTGTTTTTAATTTTTAATTTTTTATTTTTTTCCAATTTTTTTTAAAAATTAATTAGTTTTTTAATATTGTTAATCTTAAGGTAGTCCCAAGAGTGATGAATTTTCCATGGGTCTTAGTTGAACATAGCATTCTCATACACACCCTCTTGCTCTCTCTTATTCAGGTACCCGCATATCCCTTTGTTGCTTTTATCTCTCTGCATGCATATGCTTTTGATGTGAATGAAACCTAATATTACTTACACTCACACACGTGAAATTTTCTCTAATTCCATATTTGTAAGTCAATAGTAAGTTCAAAAGTGATTACATTGGTTGACCAATCCAAAGGCATAATTATACTAATTATAACTAGAGTTCTAATTCTAATAATCATCTAAAAGATAATAATGGATAAATTAGAATGCCAAAAAGATAACTAAATCTAATATAAAACATATATCCTAATTATAATATCATAATTAACAACTAATAAAATTACAATATAAATTCCAAGCAAATCCAAAAATCCCAAGGGACCCGTACACATCATTCTCTCCCTCTTCAAAAAAAGCTCATTGCCAAGCTTACGGAGAAAAATTGAAGAAACTTGTACCACCATAATTGAAACTTTGTTGCAATTTGAAAGTGCCAGGGTCTGAAATGTGAACTTGGATAGCTGAGGGAAGGAGTTTGTAATTACGCAGAATAAATTAAGGCTTGGACAAAAGAGGGGCTGTGGAGTGACAAGGCAGCATTGAGATCCCCGGTGGATGCCATCGGCTGATGGTGATGATGCCGCAAAATAAGAATCAGCACACTGGTGGTGGTCGATTTTGGAGGAGTGGTACAGTTCATTTGGGCTTTACCACATGGCTCTCAAAAGTAGTAGCACAAACACACACCAAGAGCAATGATAACACTTTAATGTCATTGCAGTGGAATATTATTTAAACTCACATAAACACATAATAAATGAAAGAAATTCACTCCAAATATATATTGGTAATTGGTTGGCTAAATGCCTTATTTATACTAGCAATAAATTATCCTAATTGTGATGATCATCTTAAATAAAATCATAGATAAACTGAATGATTATCTTAAATAAAATCATAGATAAACTGAACACCAAAAAGATTTATCTTAAATTAAATCTATAATCTAAAAATTATATTCTTATCATCCCAATTAATAATAAATAAAATTACGAGATAATTTCCAACCAAATCTGAAATTCCCAAGGGGGCTGTGCACATCATCTTTTAGCAGCACAAACTCTTTCAAGATCTGTTTTAGAATGCCAAGGGCAGTTGCCAAACCCCGTATAGAATCGCTCTTCTCCCAAGATCTAGTTACAGAGCTTGAACTACATTTCTTTCATTTTCTAATTGTTTTTTTGTGAACTTAAATTTATTTATTTATTTGTATAACCCTTTTTGTTTCTTGTGTTTGTTGAATATATCGTTTTGTGTTGATATAATGACTATTAAATCAATTGAAAACCTTTTTGTTGTAAGATCAAATTTGGATCACTCCATGAAGTCCAGGCTTCAAATCGTTATCTCCTCCTCTGTCGTGTCTGGCCACTAATGGCATGTAGTGCAGCTACGCGAAGCCTTTTTTTTAATTTATTATTATTATTATTATTATTATTATTATTATTATTATTATTATTATTATTATTATTATTATTATATTTTTCTGTTGATTTGCAAAATAATTACTATTTTCTTTTGTTAATCTTAAGGCATGCCCAAAAAGTGAATTTGCCATGGTGTTAGTTGAGAGTGGTGAGTGCTTACACACCCTCTTGCTCTGCATTAATCGTCGTATCTCTGTGTTTCTCTCATCTCTATAGACATGCGTATGCGTTTAGCTGCATAAACTGAGGGTGTCCAACATAGGTTTTACAATGCGGAGGGAGGGTAGCTACTAAACCCCAGAAAGAGTCACTTTTCTCTCTCTCTTTCACTGTACTTTGTCCTCAATCAACATTCACTTTCTTGCACAGCTTTCCTTGGCACAATATATATTCTCATAATAGCATGAAAGTATCAGATTTGTTTCGTGTTTGTTATGGACAATCTCTGAGAATTTGGATCAATATATATATATATATATATATATATATATATATATATAGAGGCAGACTCCTGTGCACACCAAGTTTGCACACTAAGTTTGCTCATTACCTTTTATATATAGTAAAAAAAATATTTTTTAGTTGATTTTTTTTATGTAATATTTTAACATTTCAACGGACTCACATAAAAAAAATCAGCTCAAAAAAACTTTTTTTGCTATTTTTAAAAAATCGGTCAAACTTTCGCAGTTTTTAAAGCGCTTAAAAACTGCGAAAGTTTGACCGATTTTTTAAAAATAGCAAAAAAAGTTTTTTTGAGCTGATTTTTTTTATATGAGTCCGTTGAAATGTTTAAATATCACATAAAAAAATTGGTGTGCGCTAGCACTAAGTTTGCACACTTTTAAAAGGTAATGTGCAAACTTAGTGTGCAAACTTAGTGTGCACAGGAGTCTGCCTCTATATATATATATATATATATAGGATCCCTCTATTCCCACTCCACTAAACAATTCCCCCACTCCACTCTCATCTTCAAAGACCAAAATACCTTTATACATTAACTTTTTTTATTCATTCAAAATTCACATTTATACCCAAAATTTATATTCACTTTCTTATCCCAACTAAAACAAACATTTTATTTATTTTTTATCAAAGTTTTATTTGTATTAAAAATTATTTTTTTCATAAAAACTGCTTATAATGAAAAAAAATGTTTTTGTTTTAAATTATATAAAAAAATATTTTAACTTTTTATAACTGTTTTAAAAAATAAAAAAATCATTTCCACTGTCTTAAAAACATTAATTGATGCCTTTAAAAATAAAAAAAATCATTTCCATTATCTTAAAAATATTTTTTTACAAAAATAAAATATTTTGGCTGTTAAAAATATTCCTTTTATATATGATGATGAAACTTTGGTTCGCTATACATATATATTATTTATGCACCGTATAAATACTACAGATCCATCTATTCTCACTCCACCCCAAACTTCCACCACTCCACTTTTATGTTTAAAGACTAAAATAGATGGATAATTCCATTAATTTTTTTTCATTAATCCAAAATTCACATTTATATTCAAAACTTATATCCACTTTTTTATCCCAACTAAAACAAACATTTTGTTTATTTATTAACAGAGTTTTATTTATATTAAACATTGTTTATTATAGAAAACTGTTTTTTCTTTAAATTGCATAACAAATGGTTTCTACTTTTTATAACTACTTTTAAAAATAAAAAGCCATTTCCACTGTCTTAAAAAAATTAACTATTGTTTTTGAATTTTTTTTATAAAAACTAAAACAATGTTCTATATAATATAAAAATAATTTTTTTAATAAAATAAATTGTTTTAGCTATTAAAAATCGATCTTTTATATATATAAAAGTATACATTTTATTTAACAACGTAAACAAAAATCTATTTTTTTTACGTTGTTAAATAAAATGTATACTTTTTTATATATAAAAAACCGATTTTTAATAGCTAGAACAATCTATTTTTGTAAAAAAATTATCTTTTATATTATATAGAACATTGTTTTAGTTTTTATAAACAATTTTCAAAAACAATAGTTAATTTTTTTTAAGACAGTTGAATTGGTTTTTTATTTTTTAAAACAGTTATAAAAAGTAGAAACCATTTGTTATGCAATTTTAAAAAAAAAAGGTTTCTACAATAAACAATGTTTGATATAAATAAAACTCGGTTAATAAATAAATAAAATGTATTTTTTAGTTGGGATAAAAAAATGGATATAAGTTTTGGATATAAATGTGCATTTTGGATTAATGAAAAAAAAATTAATGGAATTATCCATCTATTTTCATAAAAGTAGAGTGGTGGAAGTTTGGGGTGGAGTGGGAATAGATGGATCCGTAGTATTTATACGGTGCATAAATAATATATTTTTGTGGCGAACCAAAGTTTCATCATCATATATAAAAGAAAGATTTTTAACAGCTAAAATATTTTATTTTTATAAAAAAATGTTTTTAAGATAGTGGGAATGATTTTGTTTTTATTTTTAAAGGAAGCAATTAATGTTTTTAAGATAGTGGAAATGAGTTTTTTATTTTTTAAAACAGTTATAAAAAGTTAAAATATTTTGTAATACAATTTAAAACAAAAACAATTTTTTTTTATAATATACAGTTTTTATAAAAAAAAAATTAATACAAATAAAACTTTGTTAATAAATAAATAAAATGTTTGTTTTAGTTGGGATAAGAAAGTGGATATAAGTTTTTGGTATAAATGTGAATTTTGAATGAATAAAACAAAATTAATGAATAAGGGTATTTTGGTCTTTGAACATGAGAGTGGAGTGGGGGAATTGTTTTGTGGAGTGGGAATAGAGGATTCTATATATATATATATGATTTTGTTTACCGAGAGAACTGCCATTATTTAAATTAAAAATCCCATTCGATTTTATCATTCATCCCTCCCATCTCTATCTTTGAGCTTTCTTAATATTAATACAGGTCTATATCTTGGTCTCTATTACAAGTAGTGACCAACTTTTATTTTGGAATAAGCCATTTCATATTTACATGATATTCCTCATCTCATTATCTGAATTGACAAATCCGTTTAGTGTTCACTTTAGGTAATAAGCATGTGAAAATCTCTATTCCTTGTATAGATAATTTCAAGGGAAGTTTTGTTTTTGTATTATTACCTCAATATATTGAGATAGTTAAATAGCTTTTAGAGCAACCCTTACGGGTAGTGTATAGTATTAGAGTTTTATTTAGCATTGAGGGTATTTTAGTATTTTCCCTTCTCCTATTATTATTAGGTGGTTGTAGTAGGTTATATATTTATTCTCTCTTCTTCCTTTTATTGTAAGACATTCTAGTGTATGGCAATATGAAACCCTAGCCCCTCTTTTTCTCTCTTTCCATTTGATTGTAGATCTTTGATATATTATCATGGTATCAGAGCGGGATCAAAGTTTAATCTCATCAACACAGTCCGCGGATCCAACTCCGCGGTGAGTTGGCTGGGGGTTGCAGGGGGCAGCGTGCCCCTGCCGGGGTTCGGGGCGGAGCCTCGAAATTTTTTTTCGGAGGTACTTTTTCTGTTCGCTCGACTGTTTTGAAGATAATTATGGTCGTTTTCCTCCTGTTTGTTCGATTAATTGTTTAGTTCGTTTGATTTGGTTCCGTTTGGGTACTGTTTGATTGTTTATTTTCGCAATGGCTGGTGAAAGAGATGATTCGCTGCAATCAATTAGTGTCAGATTAGATGGAAAAAATTATACGTATTGGACTTATGTTATGAAGAATTTTTTGAAAGGGAAGAAGCTTTGGGGTTACATTAATGGCGATTTAAGTAAGCCTAATGATAAGACGAATGTTGAAAAATATGCAGAGTTGTTGGATGTTTGGGAGGCAAACAATTCGAAAATCATCACTTGGATCAACAACTCCGTTGCACCTTCTATAGGTATGCAGTTGGCTAAGTATGATTATGCAAAGGATGTTTGGGATCATTTGGGCAAATTGTATACCCAATCTAATTTCGCAAAAAAGTACCAATTGGAGTGCGATATTCGGGCTCTTGAGCAAAATAAATTGAGTATTCAGGAGTTTTATTCTGCTATGACGGATCTATGGGATCAGTTGGCTCTCACAGAGTCGGCTGAATTGCGGGCCTTTGCACCATATGTTGCCAATAGGGAGGAACAACGCCTGGTTCAGTTTCTGATGGCATTGCGTGATGATTTTGAGGGTCTTCGTGGGTCGATTCTTCATCGTAGTCCACTTCCAACTGTTGATTCCGTTGTTCATGAGTTGTTAGCCGAGGAGATTCGTCTCAAGACTCAGTCAGGGAAGGTAATTTCTTCGGAACCTAATCCATCTGTTTTCGCAGCCTCCTCTCGGCCTCTTTCCAGTAATCAGAACAAGCCTTATTCGAGAGTTGCAAGTGATGAATGTAGCTACTGTAAGGAGAAGGGTCATTGGAAGTCTCAGTGCCCTAAGTTGCGAGCACAACAACAACAACAATCAAATAGTCGACCATCTCAGCAGCAGTTTTCTGGTTGGAAATCCAATAACCAATCTCAGCAGCGTTCATATAGGCCTTCACAGCGTAATACTGCAGCAGTTGTACCGCCATCAGACTCATTTGCATCAGGTTCTTCATCCTTAGCTCCATCCATGTATTCTCTTGCTGAGCAGTTTCAAAAGTTTCTTGCCACACAGCCTCATGCCATGTCCATCTCTTCACCAGGTAAGTCCTCAGGTATTTGAATTCTAGACTCCGGCGCTTCTAATCACATGTCACCAAATTTGTCCTCTTTTGGTTCTTTTTGTCCCACTTCTTCGTTGCCCGTTATGACCGCTGATGGTACTCCCATGCCCTCAACGGGTATTGGGACTATTGAATCACCCAACTTCTCTCTCTCTAATGTTTACCACATTCCTAAGCTTACAATGAATCTTATCTCTGTTGGTCAACTATGTGATGCCGGTTACTCAGTTTCCTTCTCTTCTACCTTTTGTCATGTGCAGGATCCACAGTCTCAGAAGGTGATTGGGACAGGCCGTAGGCAGGGGGGATTGTACATCATGGAGAAACTTAATGTACCAATGGTTGCAGCTTCTAGTATTGACTTGTCATCCTTTCGTTTGAGTTCAGATTCGTCTAGCTTTTATTTATGGCACTCTCGTCTTGGTCATGTCTCAGGTTCACGATTAAAATATTTGGCTTCCACAGGAAAATTAGGAAATTTGCATTGCCATGATATCTCTGATTGTAGCGGTTGTAAACTTGCAAAATTTTTAGCTTTACCATTTAATAGAAGTATTTCCTCTACTTTTGCACCCTTTGATCTTATTCATTCTGATGTGTGGGGACCGTCTCCTATTATTACAAGAGGAGGGTCTCGATATTATGTCTCCTTTATTGATGATTATACGCGTTACTGTTGGGTTTTTCTCATGAAACGACGTTCGGATTTTTTTGATATTTATAATAAATTTCGTGTCTTTGTCAAAACTCAACATTCTACTATTATAAAATGCTTTAGATGCGATTTGGGTGGGGAATATACTTCTCAAAATTTCGGTGAGTTGCTTGATTTAGATGGAACTATTCACCAATCATCTTGTACTGACACTCCTCAACAAAATGGTGTTGCTGAACGGAAACATCGGCACATTGTTGAAACTGCTCGCTCTCTTTTATTATCTGCATATGTCCCTAGTGAGTTTTGGGGAGAGGCTGTCCTTACTGCTGTTAATCTGATTAATAAGATTCCGACCTCTCATTGCTCAGGTTTGTCACCTTTTGAAAAGTTGTATGGGTGTGCCCCTGATTATTCTTCCTTAAAGGTGTTTGGTTGTACTTGTTTTGTTCTTCGACCTCGTGTGGAACGTACCAAATTATCTCCAAAGTCAGCTATTTGTGTATTTCTTGGTTATGGTGAGGGTCAAAAGGGATATCGTTGTTATGATCCAGTTACAAAAAAATTATATGTCTCTCGCCATGTTGTGTTTCTTGAGCATATTCCTTTCTTTTCTATTCCTGATAGCCCTCATGAACTCACTAAATCTGATCTCTTCAATATTGATCTGTTCTCTGATAATGATGAAAGTGTGCCATCTGAAGTACCTTGCACCACCGATAGTGTGCCACCCCATGTTGCTCCTGTTCCTATTATTTCTACTGATGCAGGTACTTTGCCATCCGATGTTCCTGATGCTCCCCCTTCTCGTGTGGCCACCCAAGCACCTGCTGAAACAGTGGAACCTCCTTCTCGCTATCCAAAACGTCCACGTAAGTCCACTCAGTCACCAGATTTTGTTTATTCTTGTTATTCTGATTCTTTTGCTTCATTTTTATCCTCTGTTCACTGCCTCTCTGAGCCTTCGTCTTATAAAGAGGCAATTCTTGATCCTCTTTGGCAACAGGCTATGGCTGAGGAACTCTCTGCTTTGCATCAGACAGATACTTGGAGTTTGGTCCCCTTACCTGCTGGTAAGCGGGCAATTGGATCTCGTTAGGTATATAAAATCAAAACCAGGTCAGATGGGTCAATTGAGCGGTACAAAGCAAGATTGGTTGCTCAGGGTTTTTCTCAGCAATATGGTATGGATTATGACGAAACCTTTGCCCCTGTTGCGATATTGACTACTATTCGTACTCTTATTGCTGTTGCATCTGTTCGTCAGTGGCATATATCGCAAATGGATGTTAAAAATGCGTTCTTGAATGGTGATCTTCATGAGGAGGTTTATATGACTCCTCCTCCGGGTATTCCACATGGTCCTGGTGAAGTTTGTAGGCTTAAGAAAGCCTTATATGGTCTCAAATAGGCACCACGGGCTTGGTTTGAGAAGTTTACTGCCATGATTACCTCTCTTGGGTTCATTCCAAGTGAGAATGATTCAGCTCTCTTTATTAGGTGCACCTCAGGTGGTCGTATTCTGGTCTCTTTGTATGTTGATGATATGATTATTACTGGGGATGATGTTGGTGGAATTACAACGTTGAAGTCTGAATTATCTCGTTGTTTTGAGATGAAGGATTTGGGGCCCCTACGTTACTTTTTGGGTATTGAGGTAGATCATTCTCCAAAGGGTTATCTTCTCTCACAATCTAAGTACATCGGGGACATTCTTGAGCGTGCTCGCCTCACTGATACTAAGATTGTTGATACCCCTTTGGAGCTTAATGTTCATCTTTCCCCGTATGATGGTGTTCTTTTGCCTGATCCCACCTTATATCGCACTATTGTGGGCAGCTTGGTTTATCTCACTATTACTCGTCCAGATATAGCTCAAGCTGTCCATGTTATTAGTCAGTTTGTTACTGCTCCTACTACAGTTCATTGGGCAGCTGTTCATCGTATATTGCGCTACTTGAGAGGCACTCGATTTCAGAGTCTTTTACTTCCTTCATCTTCTTCTTTGGAGCTGCGTGCATACTCTGATGCTGATTGGGCCGGTGATCCTGCAGATCGCAAATCAGTTACTGGATTTTGTGTGTTTTTGGGTGATTCTCTTGTTTCTTGGAAGAGCAAAAAGCAAGTTGTTGTTTCTGTGTCTTCCACGGAAGCCGAGTACCGTGCTATGGCTTCTACCACTCGCGAAGTTATTTGGCTATGTCGGTTACTTGCAGATATGGGTGTCTCTCTTTCTCAGCCCACTCCTATGTACTGTGATAATAAGAGTGCTATTCAGATTGCTCACAATTCAGTTTTTCATGAGAGGACTAAGCACATTGAGATTGATTGTCATATTACTCGTCATCATCTTACGCATGGAGCCATCACTTTGCCTTTTGTTTCTTCTTCCGCACATATAGCTGATTTGTTTACGAAGTCTCATCCAGTTCAGCGTTTTCGTTTTTTGGTTGGCAAACTCTCAATGCTTCTCGCTGCAGCATCGTGAGTTTGAGGGGGGGTATTAGAGTTTTATTTAGCATTGAGGGTATTTTAGTATTTTCCCTTCTCCTATTATTATTAGGTGGTTGTAGTAGGTTATATATTTATTCTCTCTTCTTCCTTTTATTGTAAGACATTCTAGTGTATGGCAATATGAAACCCTAGCCCCTCTTTTTCTCTCTTTCCATTTGATTGTATATGCGGTATATTTGTGTGTTATGGGTAGGGTAGAAATGCATATTTAGACGTTCCTAGTGTAAAAAATAACAAATATAGAATTGGACTAGTTAGTTTTTTGTGGGACCCACAGTCAAAACGGAACATGTTGTTCCGCACAAGAGAAATAAAAAATAATAATAAAGGCTAAAGCGGAACATCTTGTTCCGCCCAAGCGACCCCCAAAATATTTGAATGGGTATATTTATTTAACGGTTATTTTTTTTTTTTTTTTATAAATAGGAGGTTCAATACAAAATATTTTTTTTACCAAATATTATTTTTTTAGCTACAATATATATTATTTATTTTGATACTAAATATAATAAGATAACAAATTTTGGGGAGGAAACTGAATTTTGGGTAACCCTTAAGCGGAACATCATGTTCCGCCCAAGGGAGTCACAATCCAAGCTAAGACGACACCGTTCTGGAGCTAATAGGGTGTATTTGGTATAAAGTGGTTTTTCCCACAGGAATTTCCTTGTATTTGCTAGTGTGTATTTGGGCTAGTATTGTTCTTTTATGCCCTGCGCATAAGGATGCTCTTATACTCTGTTATAACAGAGTTAGTTTAACCAATCTGTTATAACAGATTTGGTTTGTTTAGATAGTTTGTTTTTCTTTGACAGCTGTACAAATAGTTTAGTGTGTACTATTTTATATATATATTTGAAGTCAGAAGTCTTGAGAAAATTAATCAAGCCATTCACAAAACAGAGTCTCTCTCTCTCTCTAAGTTCTAAAAACTTAATTCAATAAAAGTGGGACTGAAGCCAATTTTTATGAGTTGATTTGTCTAAATTGCTTTTTTACTGCTTAATTGTATGATTTACTTGTAAATTTATTTGGCAAACTAAGGCAGTCGTAGACTTTTTGGCATAAAAGTTCTGTCTTGGACAACAATTCTTAGTTTAGAATTGTCCTGGACAATGTTTCGCATCTTTTTAACAAAAAACTCCATTTTTTTATTGTGTTGAGAATCTGATGGTGAATGCAGAAATGGAGGACACAGCTAATAGGCACGCTTCTATTGCAATGGGAGAATATGAAAGTGTAGAAAATGTTGGGATTAGCGAAACGCCTTCTCCTCCTAAGGTACATACTTGGAGGAAAGTCTCAGTTTTACCTCTTGTTTTTCTCATCTTTTACGAGGTATCAGGAGGACCATTTGGTGTCGAGGACAGTGTGCAGGCAGCGGGCCCCCTCTTATCTTAGCCCTTCTTGGGTTTTTAATATTCCCATTCATATGGAGCATTCCCGAGGCTTTAATCACTGCTGAGATGGGCACAATGTTCCCTGAAAATAGTGGCTATGTGGTTTGGGTTTCTTCAGCTTTGGGTCCCTATTGGGGGTTTCAGCAAGGTTGGATGAAATGGCTTAGTGGGGTCATTGATAATGCTCTATATCCTGTTCTGTTTCTTGACTATTTGAAATCGGGGGTCCCAGCTTTAGGTGGTGGTCTTCCTAGGATTATAGCAGTATTAACTTTTGACGTTACTCCTCACTTACATGAACTACAGGGGTTTAACGATCGTTGGTTGGGTTGCTGTTCTTTTAGGGGTCTTTTCAATTATCCCTTTCGTGGTTATGCGATTCCAAAATTAAGCCCCTTGAGATGGTTCGTGGTGGATATACATAGCGTTGACTGGAATCTGTATCTCAACTCAACACACTCTTTTGGAATCTTAACTATTGGGATTCAATAAGTACGCTTGCTGGGGAGGTGGAAAACCCGAAAAAGACCCTGCCCAAGGCCCTGTTTTACGCTTCTTCCCTCTCGTGGTTGGCACGGGAGCTGTTCCTCTCGATCGTGATTTGTGGACCGATGGGTATTTCTCGGATATTGCGAAGATGCTAGGAGGAGTGTGGCTGAGGTGGTGGCGGCAGCTGCCATGTCGAATATGGGTATGTTTGTGGCCGAGAGGAGCAGCGATTCTTTTCAACTCTCTGAAAGAGGTATGCTTCCTGAGTTCTTTGCCAAGAGATCTCGTTATGGAATCCCCTTAGTCGGAATCCTTTTTTCAGCATCTGGTGTGGTTTTGCTATCGTGGATGAGCTTTCAAGAGATAGTGGCCACTGAAAACTTCTTGTATTGTTTCGGGATGATTTTAGAGTTCATGGCATTTATCCGATTAAGGATGAGATACCCTGCTGCTAGCCGTCCGTACAAGATACCGTTGGGAACAGCAGGAGCGATTATAATGTGTATACCACCCACCGTATTGATTAGCATTGTGTTGGCTCTTTCTTCACTCAAAGTTGCGGTTGTGAGCCTTGTTGTGGTTGCGATTGGGCTGGGGATGCAGCCTTCTCTCAAGCGTATTGAAAAAAATAGATGGGTTAAGTTCTCCATAAGATCCGATCTTCCAGATTTAAACGGTGTTGTTCATGAGGACATTGAATCCTTTTTACATTAAGGTGTGTACTATATTTTTTTTTAGCTTTAATGCTGAATGCTGAAAAGTTTGCATTGTTTTTTGTATAGACGTGGTTCGTTTGAACTTATTCAGCTCTGACTTACCATCATTACTTGTTTTTTTTTTTCAGTTTTACATCAGTGTAAATTTTCAAACATAACATGGTTAAATTTTATTGAAATTTAGCATTTAAATGGGGCAATATCTCATAAGGTAGACTGTTAAATGTTAATTCTCATTCAGCATTAAAAGGTGGGGAGAAAAACCTATATTATTTCTTTATGCTGAATGGACCTCTATTCATTTTTAAGAGGTAAAAACAAAAACAAAAACCCTCTGAATGGGCAAAGAAAATCCAACTATGTGGTACAAGCTGCCCTGCATTTTTAGATGCTTGTCCAATTTATTTGCTGTTTTCCGTTGTTTCTTGAGCGACAATGTATGCACACGATGAATGATCGGTATTAGAAATGAACTCTGTTCATTGTATGACGCGTTGGTGTGATTGAATTTGTAGATTGCCAGGGCTTGCGAACAGATTATATAAAAGAGCAACATTTGCATTGTACAAGCTCATTTGTTGGTGATTCTCTGGGTGACATCTTAAATGTTCATTTTTATTACCAACAACGATCTTAAAATAAAGAAAACTTGTGGAATGAATTGTACTGTGCACCCCAAATTTTAAAAAAGGTGAATGTTTTTTTCCTTTTCCTTTTAGTCATTCTCCATAAGACATTTTAAGCTCCTCTTGTTTGCAGTTTGCATTTAAAAGTTCGTCTGATTAAGAAGGAAATCTTTCTTCTTGAAGATTTTGTACTCAGCAGTGTTCAGTACTGCTGGAATGTATATTTTAGGTTTTGAGTAATAGTACTTGTACCCTTAGACTATACCCTCAATCCATATCCTACATAGTTGTCAGAATGTCATTGGTTAATGTATTGATCACACATGGAGTCCATTGAAAAATTAACCAACGACTTTCTAACAATTCAGCGGCTATGATTTGAGGGTACATGTGGACTTGCTCTTTGGGTTTTTAAAGAGCGGCATAAAGAATTGATGAATAATAGGTGTTCCCTCGAGATTCTTGATCCCTCTACATAGCTGGTGGATTGCAATACAATAAGGTTGATTAAGAGTTTTTACGCAATTTTTCATTTACAAAACTCAGAATTATAGTCCAAATAGCAATTATAGTATATATATATATATATTTTTTGAAATGCAAATTTCATAAAATAACACCAAAAGTACAAAACCGACCCAAACTGGCCTACACACCGGTGCAAAACATAACCAACTAATCAAACAAAACCAAACCATACATCAAACAGGCCCAACCCAAAAGGAAAATCCGAGCAAAAGACCGACCCAACAAAACACATAAAAACCTATGATTTGCAACGCGTAGAGCACGGCCATTATAGCCCATAGCAAGTTGTCAGGCTCCCACTCACAAAATAGGGCCACAAACAAAACACAGACTTCATAGTAGCCACAAACTTCCTATCCTCCTCCTCTCCACCCTTCTCTTCATCTACCATCTTCTCTGATATCAGCCAGCTCAAAAACAAAGATTATAACTAGATCAAGTCTTAGGATGAAACCACCTCTCCAGCCAGCCGGATGCACAGAAGGATCAAAGAAATGCCTTCAGAAACCCACAAGATAAAGAAATAATCACACAAGCTATATCAACCGTATCATCTCTAATGCCCCGTAATTTTATATAGATATATTTAATTGAATATTTAAATTATGCGGGGGATATATAATTTAATTTATGAAATAATGATAAATTAAACAAATATTAATTTAGAGTAAAATGAATTAATATTTATGTGATTATGTATTTACTAGTGTGCTTTTGGTAAATAAAATTGAATTAAGTCGTAAGTTAGTAAACGCGATAAAATTTAATAATATCTCAACGAGGACGTATGTGATTAAATTAAAATAGGTTGATATGGGAAATTATTGATAAGTGATTCGGGCGACGATTTCGAGTGCACGGTTGATCCGGAATGGGTCAAAATAAACAAACTTGAGTACTCGGGGATTGTGTTCGGGTTTAGGGGCTTTTTAGATTAATCAGGACTAATTTATGTGACTTTTGAACTCCTTAGTGGCATGTGAATAGACAAAAATAGGATTACACTTATAAAATGAAAGGTTTGGGTATAGAGAAGAGTCATTTCACAAACCAAAGGTTAGGAGAGTTATAGAAAGAGTTAGAGAGAAAGTGAAGAGATTTGGGAAGGAAAATTCAAGAGTCTAAGGGAGGAATTGAAGAATTTTTCAAGAACACTCTAGGATTGAAGAAGTGGAAGGGGATTCTTGGAGGATTAACAACGTCTTCATAAAAAATCAGACTCTACAAACCTCAAGGCAAGTAATTAACTTGCTATTTAATTTGTATATTCAACTTTAGTCATATCATAGTTGGGAAATGATATTTTGGAATATTTTCACATAAAAATGATTTATAAGTTGAAAATATTTATAATTGCTAAATGTTATAAATTATTGATTTTTGGAGAATTAACATTGATTGAGAATTTTGAATTTTCAAGAGTTGATGTTGATAGGAAGAATGATACTATGGAAATGATTATGCTAATAGAGTAATGGTATACTTGATGTAATCCCATGTAAAGATCATGTGTAGATGAATTCTATGTTGAAGTGAATGTGTTTCATATTTAGGATTCATAAGTGTCGCGCCCCGAATTAATTAAGTTAAACTCATCCTTTTAATTAGAGATAAATTTCCTTAAACAATGCTTTAATTTAAATCTCTGAGGAAAATAGCATAAGATTTTTTTTTTCAAAGGTATGTGTAGATGAAAACATAACTGCCTTTACTTATAACTTATAAGTACTACATACCTTTACATAACCAAGATCCTTAGTTTAATAATTACACAAAAGGAATCTTGATATTCAAACCATACTCATTATCCGTCACTCCCCCGTTTTAAGGTCCTAACTTGGCAGTGAACTCCAAATTATAAGCATACCTGAAACAAAACATTACAGGAGTGTAAGCTATAAAGGCTTAGTGAATGACCACATACCATGCGTATAACCAATTTGAATAACCATTTTTATTTTGTTCTAATGCTATAACCCAACAGGAATTGTGAAACTCTCGCAAGCCTGGACCCGCCACAGTCCAATTAACCAACACAGTTATTAGGGACCACTACATCCCTTTATTAGGCCCGAGTACACAAACCTTTAAGTTGGATTAACAGGACCACCACATCCCGTAGGACCCACCACAGTCCTTAACATTAGATAAAGGACTCACTAGTCCATATCATTATATAACATCGCTTAACATTTTTAATCATATGCATATGTTTCATAAATACAACATCACTCCCATAAACATTTTCACACATGTGTTTAACTACACATTTCCATATGAAATTATAAGCATTTATATTTCATAAGGAAGGTCACTCACCTTGGATTTAGTGCTAAGATTAAAACCAACTACTTCCTTTGTATGGTAGTATTAGCTGCTTCCCCACCTAACAAGTCAATGTTGTTAGTATTTGAATACACCGATTAACATCAAACCCAGTAATACATCCCATCATTTGGTCAATCAGAAATAACTAAGGAGGAACTAAATATGACACTTCACATTTATATAACAACCAATTAATTAGGGTTCTAACACAATTTACAGAATTTAATTACGAATTTGCTAGACAAAGTTATGCCCATTTTATTACAGCCTTTTCCAAATCATTTCTCAAGAAAAACAACAACACAACTTCAACTTCATGGAATTCTCATAATTTTTGTACAACATAACTTTCCATGATATTCCACACAATATCAGTAAACACATTGAATAATACAAATTTAATGTTTCATAATTTTTAGGGCTCATTTTCTATGTCGAGCAAAACGTCAAACACCTGGTATGCGTTTTTGCTCCTTTAGGGCAGATTTTAGACCACGACTTCAAACTATCACCAAGGGTTCATTCCTTGGTATTTTTACACAATTTTCGGATATGTTATACATGTATGAGTTCATTTTACCCTCCAACTTGAATCACTCAATTCCAATAAGTATTCCATGATTTATACCATTTTTAGCATAACTAGGTCAAAATACAACATTAAGGCATAACTTAACAATTTTAAGCATACATAACCTTGACCTTGAGTATAATTCATGGAAACATATAAAAAACATGTTTTAGCAGAAATATACATCATAATCATGGATTTTCTAAATCAAAATGCTTTACGAAAAGATGATGTAAATTTAGGACTTTAAAGTATGCATTTACGATCCTAGCTCCAGTTCTAACTTATGTTCTTAAACCATCCTTGTTCCAACACAATTCAGCAATAAGGGTATCATTAAAATATATATCCAAATCAAAAATAAAAACATGATAAGTATATAACTCATCCATGTGACCAACTTTAATTAAGATGTAATTACCTTACGAGGATTCCTTGATTTATGGAAATTTTCCAAAGATTTATTCCTTAACTTTCTTCTCTTTCTCTCTCTTTAGGCAAAACCCTTGTTCATGGCTGCATTTGCTGAACAAAGGGGATGTTTTATGAAGTTTAAGTCGGCCAAACTATCACCCACCCTCTAACCAATCAAAAAATAGCACATGGTGTGCTAATAAGACGATTTTCACTTAAGGAATGGACATATTTGCCCTTGTTTCGTACTTTCACTATAACTTCTTGTACGAGCATCCGTTTAACCCACCGTTTGTTGTGTTATAATATTAATTCATATATATACAACTTTCATAATTTATGTTTTCCCAAAATCATAAACTAATACGCCTAATTTGGGCATCGAACAGGAAAGTAGCAATTTACCGAAAATCTCAAAACTTTCACAATTGGCGACCAAACATTGCCAATTTCGTATCAACACCCTTATTTACTTTTATAAACATAATCATGCATTAAAAACATAATTTATGATTCATTTAACCACATAACTAGTCATATGTTCTAAACATGGTATCCCCGATTATAAGCTCAATTAACACCTAATGTAAACAACACATATATCACATAAGCATTGCATCCCCTAAACATGATAATTAACATGTTTAACACACATAACCAATCTATAACTTATAACTCCGAAGTTATAATTAATCATGTAATTAACCTTCCTAATCATATCTTAGGGCCTTACAATTCTACCCCTCTTATAAAAATTTCGCCCTCGAAATTTAACGCATAAGAAACTTACCAAATAGATGAGGATATTGCTTCTTCATGTTATCCTCCCCTTCCCAAGTGCCATACTCCACATTTCGATTTCTCCACATCACTTTAACTAGTGAAATGGTTTTACTACGTAATACTTGCTCCTTTCGATCTACAATAGCAATTGGTTCCTCCACATAGGTTAAGTCATCTTGAAGCTCTATCGGTTGTGAGATAAACACATGTGAAGGATCGGGCACATACTTACGTAACATGGATATATGAAAAACATCGTGTATTCGGGACAATTCTGGTGGTAACGCCAATTTATAAGCTACAGCTCCAACCCGTTTCACTATCTCATAAGGGCCAATGTACCTGGGACTTAACTTTCCCTTCTTCCCGAATCTCATAACCCCTCTCCAAGGAGAAACACGCAGGAATACTCGATCACCTTCCTCAAATTTCAATTCTTTCCTTCGGTTGTCTGCATAACTTTTCTGTCTACTTTGTGCCACCTTTAAGTGATTATGGATAACATTGATCTTTTCAGTAGTTTGTTGTACAATTTCTGGCCCAAGAAGTTTTCGTTCTCCCACTTCAGTCCAACACACTGGAGTTCTGCATTTTCTCCCATACAAAGCTTCATAAGGAGCCATCTCAATACTCGAATGATAGCTATTATTATAAGCAAACTCTATCAGTGGCAAGTGTTCATCCCAACTCCCCTTGAACTCCAATACACAAATTCGTAACATATCTTCGAGTGTCTGGATCGTTCTTTCTGACTGCCCATCAGTCTGAGGGTGAAAAGCTGTACTAAATTTCAATTTAGTCCCCAAAGCTTGTTGTAAACTAGGCCAAAAGTGAGAAGTGAACTTAGGATCTCGATCAGAAATAATAGAAACAGGTGCACCATGCAATCTGATAATCTCATCCACATATAATTTGGCATATCTATCCATGGAATAAGTAGTTTTAACAGGAAGAAAATGTGCAGACTTAGTCAACCTATCAACGACAACCCAAATAGAATCAAACCCTCGTGATGATTTTGGTAAACCTATAACAAAATCTGTAGTAACATGCTCCCATTTCCACTCAGGAATAGGTAAGGGCTGTAGTAAACCACTTGGCTTCTGATGCTCCACCTTCACCTGTTGGCAAACTAGACATCTAGCAACAAATTCTGCAATGTCGTGTTTCATTCCCGGCCACCAATAGCATTGTTTCAAATCTCTATACAGTTTCGTGCTCCCTGGATGCATAGCATATAAAGAACAATGTGCTTCCTCTAAAATTGTTCTTCTTAAATCAGGCACATTAGGTACACATAAACAGTCTCCGTACATAACAATGTCATCACCCCGAATAGAAAATTCATTTGCTTTACCCTTTTTCATATTATCTCTAACTTTCTCCAATTCTGCATCTCCTGCCTGTGCTTGTTTTATCCAGTCTATCAACGTGGGTCTAACATTTAAATGTGCCACTATTCCATAAGACTCATTCAAAGTTAATTCCACCCCCATTAAAGCTAACTCTCTCAGCAGGTCAACTCGAATACAATAAATACAAGATACTATGCCTAGAGATTTTCTACTCAAAGCATCAGCAACAACATTAGCTTTACCCGGATGGTGATGTATCGTGCAATCATAATCTTTTATAAGTTCCATCCACCTTCTTTGCCTCAAGTTCAAGTCTTTTTGTGTAAACAAGTATTTTAAGCTTTGATGGTCAGTAAAAATTTCACAACTAACACCATATAAGTAGTGTCTCCAGATTTTTAATGCAAAAACTACTGCAGCCAACTCAAGATCGTGAGTAGGGTAGTTGCGTTCATGTATCTTTAACTGTCGAGAAGCAAAAGCAATTACCTTTCCATGCTGCATTAACACACAACCGAGTCCTTGATAGGAGGCATCACTATAAATAACTAAACCTTCTGTACCCGTTGGGATAGTCAATACTGGAGCTGATGTCAACTTACCCTTTAAATTTTCAAAGCTTTTATCACAATCGCCACTCCACACAAACTTGTTCTCCTTTCTGGTAAGCTTAGTTAATGGCAATGCAATAGAAGAAAACCCCGGTATAAACCTCCTGTAATAGCCCGCCAATCCCAAAAAGCTACGCACCTCTGTCACACTAGTTGGTCTTTCCCAATTCATTACTGCTTCAACCTTTTTGGGATCTACACAAATACCATCAGCAGAAATAACATGCCCCAAAAATACTACCTTGTCTAGCCAAAATTCACATTTAGAAAATTTAGCATACAACTGCTTCTCTCGCAAGGTCTGTAAAATAATACGCAGGTGGCATTCATGCTCATCCCTACTACGAGAATATATCAAAATATCATCGATGAAGACAATAACAAAAGAATCCACATATGGGTGAAATATACGGTTCATCAAATCCATGAATACGGCCGGTGCATTTGTTAACCCAAATGGCATGACAAGAAATTCATAATGTCCATACCTGGAACGAAAAGCAGTTTTAGAAATGTCACAAGCTCTTACTTTCAATTGATGATATCCGGATCTGAGATCAATCTTAGAAAACACTTTGGATCCTTGCAACTGATCGAACAAATCATCAATGCGGGGTAGTGGGTATTTGTTACGGATAGTCACTTTATTCAATTGACGATAATCGATGCATAGCCTCATGGTTCCATCTTTCTTCTTCACAAACAATACTGGGGCTCCCCACGGTGATACACTAGGCCTTATAAAACCACGATCTAACAAATCTTGCAACTGTATCTTTAGCTCTTTTAATTCTGCAGGTGTCATACGATATGGTGCAATAGATATTGGTGCAGTTCCTGGTACCAACTCAATCGAAAATTCCACCTCACGATCTGGTGCTAACCCTGGGAGTTCTTCTGGGAAGATATCTGCAAACTCATTAACTACTGGTATATCTGATAGTTTTCCAGCCTCTTGTCGCGTGTCCATCACATGAGCAAGATAACCCTCACATCCTTTCCTTAGCAGTTCATAACATTTTGTAGCAGAGATCAAACATGTTGGAGTGACATTTCGTTCCCCAATAAATTTAAATTCTGGTTCACCGGGTAATTGAAACACTACCTCCTTTTTAAAGCAATCCAAGCATACATGATATGAGGCTAACCAATCCATACCCAGTATTACATCAAAGTCGGGCATATCGAGAGGTAATAAGTCAACTAGTAATTCTTTTTCACCCACTCGCACCACACACTCCCTATATACCCTCTCAATAAAAACCAACCCCCCTACTGGAGTAACAATAGCTAAACCAAAATCTAGTGATGATAATGGTTTATTAAGATGCAACAAATAAAGCAAAGACACAAAAGAATGTGTAGAACCAGGATCTATCAACACATAAGCATCTTTATCACCAATAGGAAGTGTACCTGTCACTACGTTAGGCATAGCTTGTGCATCTTGTTGCGTCAGTGCAAACACTCTGCCTTGGCCTTGGTTTTGAGACACGCCTCCTCTACCTCCCCTATGTACTTTTGGTGTAGAAATCCTATCTCCTACTGTCACACTCCCAACTGAAGTTGTAGCTCCCATCGCTGGACAATTCTTTCGTAAGTGCCCCGGTTGATGACAATGGAAACATAAAGGTGTCGTCTCAGCTATTGTACACTCCCGAGACATGTGCCCTTGACCACCACATCTATAACAAAATATGGCCCTCGATCCCATCACAGATGCATTTTCTGACCGATTCATCCCAGTCCTTCCACCTCGAGCTTGAAATCTTCCACGTGCATTTCTATTATTTTTAAACTCTTGGCCCTTAGGCACTCCTCGTGCTACACTCTGAGTTGAGGTTCCCGCCTCCCATCCATATGATCTTATACCATCATGTCTAGCTTTCTTCGAGTGTTCAACTTGCATTTCTTTTATTGACTTTTCTGACACCATGGCCCTATCCACCAAGTCCACATAATCTATGATCTTCATATTAGCAACCATGCTTTTTATCTCTACATTCAGCCCGGTTTGAAACCGATCACATTTACTTTCTTCCGTCCTCACCAAGTCAGGTGCAAATCTTGATAAGGATATAAATAAAGCTTCATACTCTGCCACTGTTCGGTTCCCCTGTTTCAACGTGATAAATTCTTCCTCTTTCTCTTTCCTATAAAGCCTTGGAAAATATTTTTCAAAGAACACTTTCACAAACCTTTCCCATGTAATTCGTGGAGGATTTACTGGCACCACTCCCCCCGTTGTAGTAAGTAATCTTTCTGTTGCGTCCCACCATAACTTTGCATCATCCTCTAACCTAAAGGTTGCTAACAAAACCTTTTGTTCATCTCGCACTTCCATCACCTTGAATATTGTTTCCATCTTTCTAATCCACCCCTCTGCCACTAACGGATCAGTAGTCCCAGTAAATGCTGGCGGATTTAACTTCATGAACCTCTCATGCAATTTGTCCCTATCTCCACCATGTTCTCCACCTCTTGCTTGTTCCATAAGTTGTGCCACAGCACGTAATATTCTTCCCACATCATCAATAGGTTGTTGTTGCACCTCTGGTTCATCCACTTCAATAGGTCTATGTCCTTGCTGACTATTAGGTACATAGGATGCCTCACCCTCTGCTCTATCATGTAGCTCTCGTGGATCCATCACTCACTGCAATATAATTAACTTAAACAAAATATAATAGCAGCAGTTTAATATTAACATTGTTAGTCAAAATCCAGGTGCATAACAAACTCACTTTCTAGTGTCCACTGCCAATCTAGACCCTCACACCCTATCCAGAACCAAATAACCACGCTCTGATACCAAGTTGACGCGCCCCGAATTAATTAAGTTAAACTCATCCTTTTAATTAGAGATAAATTTCCTTAAACAATGCTTTAATTTAAATCTCTGAGGAAAATAACATAAGATTTTTTTTTTCCAAAGGTATGTGTAGATGAAAACATAACTGCCTTTACTTATAACTTATAAGTACTACATAACTTTACATAACCAAGATCCTTAGTTTAATAATTACACAAAAGGAATCTTGATATTCAAACCATACTCATTATCCGTCACTCCCCCGTTTTAAGGTCCTAACTTGGCAGTGAACTCCAAATTATAAGCATACCTGAAACAAAACATTACAGGAGTGTAAGCTATAAAGGCTTAGTGAATGACCACATACCATGCGTATAACCAATTTGAATAACCATTTTTATTTTGTTCTAATGCTATAACCCAACAGGAATTGTGAAACTCTCGCAAGCCTGGACCCGCCACAGTCCAATTAACCAACACAGTTATTAGGGACCACTACATCCCTTTATTAGGCCCGAGTACACAAACCTTTAAGTTGGATTAACAGGACCACCACATCCCGTAGGACCCACCACAGTCCTTAACATTAGATAAAGGACTCACTAGTCCATATCATTATATAACATCGCTTAACATTTTTAATCATATGCATATGTTTCATAAATACAACATCACTCCCATAAACATTTTCACACATGTGTTTAACTACACATTTCCATATGAAATTATAAGCATTTATATTTCATAAGGAAGGTCACTCACCTTGGATTTAGTGCTAAGATTAAAACCAACTACTTCCTTTGTATGGTAGTATTAGCTGCTTCCCCACCTAACAAGTCAATGTTGTTAGTATTTGAATACACCGATTAACATCAAACCCAGTAATACATCCCATCATTTGGTCAATCAGAAATAACTAAGGAGGAACTAAATATGACACTTCACATTTATATAACAACCAATTAATTAGGGTTCTAACACAATTTACAGAATTTAATTACGAATTTGCTAGACAAAGTTATGCCCATTTTATTACAGCCTTTTCCAAATCATTTCTCAAGAAAAACAACAACACAACTTCAACTTCATGGAATTCTCATAATTTTTGTACAACATAACTTTCCATGATATTCCACACAATATCAGTAAACACATTGAATAATACAAATTTAATGTTTCATAATTTTTAGGGCTCATTTTCTATGTCGAGCAAAACGTCAAACACCTGGTATGCGTTTTTGCTCCTTTAGGGCAGATTTTAGACCACGACTTCAAACTATCACCAATGGTTCATTCCTTGGTATTTTTACACAATTTTCGGATATGTTATACATGTATGAGTTCATTTTACCCTCCAACTTGAATCACTCAATTCCAATAAGTATTCCATGATTTATACCATTTTTAGCATAACTAGGTCAAAATACAACATTAAGGCATAACTTAACAATTTTAAGCATACATAACCTTGACCTTGAGTATAATTCATGGAAACATATAAAAAACATGTTTTAGCAGAAATATACATCATAATCATGGATTTTCTAAATCAAAATGCTTTACGAAAAGATGATGTAAATTTAGGACTTTAAAGTATGCATTTACGATCCTAGCTCCAGTTCTAACTTATGTTCTTAAACCATCCTTGTTCCAACACAATTCAGCAATAAGGGTATCATTAAAATATATATCCAAATCAAAAATAAAAACATGATAAGTATATAACTCATCCATGTGACCAACTTTAATTAAGATGTAATTACCTTACGAGGATTCCTTGATTTATGGAAATTTTCCAAAGATTTATTCCTTAACTTTCTTCTCTTTCTCTCTCTTTAGGCAAAACCCTTGTTCATGGCTGCATTTGCTGAACAAAGGGGATGTTTTATGAAGTTTAAGTCGGCCAAACTATCACCCACCCTCTAACCAATCAAAAAATAGCACATGGTGTGCTAATAAGACGATTTTCACTTAAGGAATGGACATATTTGCCCTTGTTTCGTACTTTCACTATAACTTCTTGTACGAGCATCCGTTTAACCCACCGTTTGTTGTGTTATAATATTAATTCATATATATACAACTTTCATAATTTATGTTTTCCCAAAATCATAAACTAATACGCCTAATTTGGGCATCGAACAGGAAAGTAGCAATTTACCGAAAATCTCAAAACTTTCACAATTGGCGACCAAACATTGCCAATTTCGTATCAACACCCTTATTTACTTTTATAAACATAATCATGCATTAAAAACATAATTTATGATTCATTTAACCACATAACTAGTCATATGTTCTAAACATGGTATCCCCGATTATAAGCTCAATTAACACCTAATGTAAACAACACATATATCACATAAGCATTGCATCCCCTAAACATGATAATTAACATGTTTAACACACATAACCAATCTATAACTTATAACTCCGAAGTTATAATTAATCATGTAATTAACCTTCCTAATCATATCTTAGGGCCTTACAATTCTACCCCTCTTATAAAAATTTCGCCCTCGAAATTTAACGCATAAGAAACTTACCAAATAGATGAGGATATTGCTTCTTCATGTTATCCTCCCCTTCCCAAGTGCCATACTCCACATTTCGATTTCTCCACATCACTTTAACTAGTGAAATGGTTTTACTACGTAATACTTGCTCCTTTCGATCTACAATAGCAATTGGTTCCTCCACATAGGTTAAGTCATCTTGAAGCTCTATCGGTTGTGAGATAAACACATGTGAAGGATCGGGCACATACTTACGTAACATGGATATATGAAAAACATCGTGTATTCGGGACAATTCTGGTGGTAACGCCAATTTATAAGCTACAGCTCCAACCCGTTTCACTATCTCATAAGGGCCAATGTACCTGGGACTTAACTTTCCCTTCTTCCCGAATCTCATAACCCCTCTCCAAGGAGAAACACGCAGGAATACTCGATCACCTTCCTCAAATTTCAATTCTTTCCTTCGGTTGTCTGCATAACTTTTCTGTCTACTTTGTGCCACCTTTAAGTGATTATGGATAACATTGATCTTTTCAGTAGTTTGTTGTACAATTTCTGGCCCAAGAAGTTTTCGTTCTCCCACTTCAGTCCAACACACTGGAGTTCTGCATTTTCTCCCATACAAAGCTTCATAAGGAGCCATCTCAATACTCGAATGATAGCTATTATTATAAGCAAACTCTATCAGTGGCAAGTGTTCATCCCAACTCCCCTTGAACTCCAATACACAAATTCGTAACATATCTTCGAGTGTCTGGATCGTTCTTTCTGACTGCCCATCAGTCTGAGGGTGAAAAGCTGTACTAAATTTCAATTTAGTCCCCAAAGCTTGTTGTAAACTAGGCCAAAAGTGAGAAGTGAACTTAGGATCTCGATCAGAAATAATAGAAACAGGTGCACCATGCAATCTGATAATCTCATCCACATATAATTTGGCATATCTATCCATGGAATAAGTAGTTTTAACAGGAAGAAAATGTGCAGACTTAGTCAACCTATCAACGACAACCCAAATAGAATCAAACCCTCGTGATGATTTTGGTAAACCTATAACAAAATCTGTAGTAACATGCTCCCATTTCCACTCAGGAATAGGTAAGGGCTGTAGTAAACCACTTGGCTTCTGATGCTCCACCTTCACCTGTTGGCAAACTAGACATCTAGCAACAAATTCTGCAATGTCGTGTTTCATTCCCGGCCACCAATAGCATTGTTTCAAATCTCTATACAGTTTCGTGCTCCCTGGATGCATAGCATATAAAGAACAATGTGCTTCCTCTAAAATTGTTCTTCTTAAATCAGGCACATTAGGTACACATAAACAGTCTCCGTACATAACAATGTCATCACCCCGAATAGAAAATTCATTTGCTTTACCCTTTTTCATATTATCTCTAACTTTCTCCAATTCTGCATCTCCTGCCTGTGCTTGTTTTATCCAGTCTATCAACGTGGGTCTAACATTTAAATGTGCCACTATTCCATAAGACTCATTCAAAGTTAATTCCACCCCCATTAAAGCTAACTCTCTCAGCAGGTCAACTCGAATACAATAAATACAAGATACTATGCCTAGAGATTTTCTACTCAAAGCATCAGCAACAACATTAGCTTTACCCGGATGGTGATGTATCGTGCAATCATAATCTTTTATAAGTTCCATCCACCTTCTTTGCCTCAAGTTCAAGTCTTTTTGTGTAAACAAGTATTTTAAGCTTTGATGGTCAGTAAAAATTTCACAACTAACACCATATAAGTAGTGTCTCCAGATTTTTAATGCAAAAACTACTGCAGCCAACTCAAGATCGTGAGTAGGGTAGTTGCGTTCATGTATCTTTAACTGTCGAGAAGCAAAAGCAATTACCTTTCCATGCTGCATTAACACACAACCGAGTCCTTGATAGGAGGCATCACTATAAATAACTAAACCTTCTGTACCCGTTGGGATAGTCAATACTGGAGCTGATGTCAACTTACCCTTTAAATTTTCAAAGCTTTTATCACAATCGCCACTCCACACAAACTTGTTCTCCTTTCTGGTAAGCTTAGTTAATGGCAATGCAATAGAAGAAAACCCCGGTATAAACCTCCTGTAATAGCCCGCCAATCCCAAAAAGCTACGCACCTCTGTCACACTAGTTGGTCTTTCCCAATTCATTACTGCTTCAACCTTTTTGGGATCTACACAAATACCATCAGCAGAAATAACATGCCCCAAAAATACTACCTTGTCTAGCCAAAATTCACATTTAGAAAATTTAGCATACAACTGCTTCTCTCGCAAGGTCTGTAAAATAATACGCAGGTGGCATTCATGCTCATCCCTACTACGAGAATATATCAAAATATCATCGATGAAGACAATAACAAAAGAATCCACATATGGGTGAAATATACGGTTCATCAAATCCATGAATACGGCCGGTGCATTTGTTAACCCAAATGGCATGACAAGAAATTCATAATGTCCATACCTGGAACGAAAAGCAGTTTTAGAAATGTCACAAGCTCTTACTTTCAATTGATGATATCCGGATCTGAGATCAATCTTAGAAAACACTTTGGATCCTTGCAACTGATCGAACAAATCATCAATGCGGGGTAGTGGGTATTTGTTACGGATAGTCACTTTATTCAATTGACGATAATCGATGCATAGCCTCATGGTTCCATCTTTCTTCTTCACAAACAATACTGGGGCTCCCCACGGTGATACACTAGGCCTTATAAAACCACGATCTAACAAATCTTGCAACTGTATCTTTAGCTCTTTTAATTCTGCAGGTGTCATACGATATGGTGCAATAGATATTGGTGCAGTTCCTGGTACCAACTCAATCGAAAATTCCACCTCACGATCTGGTGCTAACCCTGGGAGTTCTTCTGGGAAGATATCTGCAAACTCATTAACTACTGGTATATCTGATAGTTTTCCAGCCTCTTGTCGCGTGTCCATCACATGAGCAAGATAACCCTCACATCCTTTCCTTAGCAGTTCATAACATTTTGTAGCAGAGATCAAACATGTTGGAGTGACATTTCGTTCCCCAATAAATTTAAATTCTGGTTCACCGGGTAATTGAAACACTACCTCCTTTTTAAAGCAATCCAAGCATACATGATATGAGGCTAACCAATCCATACCCAGTATTACATCAAAGTCGGGCATATCGAGAGGTAATAAGTCAACTAGTAATTCTTTTTCACCCACTCGCACCACACACTCCCTATATACCCTCTCAATAAAAACCAACCCCCCTACTGGAGTAACAATAGCTAAACCAAAATCTAGTGATGATAATGGTTTATTAAGATGCAACAAATAAAGCAAAGACACAAAAGAATGTGTAGAACCAGGATCTATCAACACATAAGCATCTTTATCACCAATAGGAAGTGTACCTGTCACTACGTTAGGCATAGCTTGTGCATCTTGTTGCGTCAGTGCAAACACTCTGCCTTGGCCTTGGTTTTGAGACACGCCTCCTCTACCTCCCCTATGTACTTTTGGTGTAGAAATCCTATCTCCTACTGTCACACTCCCAACTGAAGTTGTAGCTCCCATCGCTGGACAATTCTTTCGTAAGTGCCCCGGTTGATGACAATGGAAACATAAAGGTGTCGTCTCAGCTATTGTACACTCCCGAGACATGTGCCCTTGACCACCACATCTATAACAAAATATGGCCCTCGATCCCATCACAGATGCATTTTCTGACCGATTCATCCCAGTCCTTCCACCTCGAGCTTGAAATCTTCCACGTGCATTTCTATTATTTTTAAACTCTTGGCCCTTAGGCACTCCTCGTGCTACACTCTGAGTTGAGGTTCCCGCCTCCCATCCATATGATCTTATACCATCATGTCTAGCTTTCTTCGAGTGTTCAACTTGCATTTCTTTTATTGACTTTTCTGACACCATGGCCCTATCCACCAAGTCCACATAATCTATGATCTTCATATTAGCAACCATGCTTTTTATCTCTACATTCAGCCCGGTTTGAAACCGATCACATTTACTTTCTTCCGTCCTCACCAAGTCAGGTGCAAATCTTGATAAGGATATAAATAAAGCTTCATACTCTGCCACTGTTCGGTTCCCCTGTTTCAACGTGATAAATTCTTCCTCTTTCTCTTTCCTATAAAGCCTTGGAAAATATTTTTCAAAGAACACTTTCACAAACCTTTCCCATGTAATTCGTGGAGGATTTACTGGCACCACTCCCCCCGTTGTAGTAAGTAATCTTTCTGTTGCGTCCCACCATAACTTTGCATCATCCTCTAACCTAAAGGTTGCTAACAAAACCTTTTGTTCATCTCGCACTTCCATCACCTTGAATATTGTTTCCATCTTTCTAATCCACCCCTCTGCCACTAACGGATCAGTAGTCCCAGTAAATGCTGGCGGATTTAACTTCATGAACCTCTCATGCAATTTGTCCCTATCTCCACCATGTTCTCCACCTCTTGCTTGTTCCATAAGTTGTGCCACAGCACGTAATATTCTTCCCACATCATCAATAGGTTGTTGTTGCACCTCTGGTTCATCCACTTCAATAGGTCTATGTCCTTGCTGACTATTAGGTACATAGGATGCCTCACCCTCTGCTCTATCATGTAGCTCTCGTGGATCCATCACTCACTGCAATATAATTAACTTAAACAAAATATAATAGCAGCAGTTTAATATTAACATTGTTAGTCAAAATCCAGGTGCATAACAAACTCACTTTCTAGTGTCCACTGCCAATCTAGACCCTCACACCCTATCCAGAACCAAATAACCACGCTCTGATACCAAGTTGACGCGCCCCGAATTAATTAAGTTAAACTCATCCTTTTAATTAGAGATAAATTTCCTTAAACAATGCTTTAATTTAAATCTCTGAGGAAAATAACATAAGATTTTTTTTTTCCAAAGGTATGTGTAGATGAAAACATAACTGCCTTTACTTATAACTTATAAGTACTACATAACTTTACATAACCAAGATCCTTAGTTTAATAATTACACAAAAGGAATCTTGATATTCAAACCATACTCATTATCCGTCACTCCCCCGTTTTAAGGTCCTAACTTGGCAGTGAACTCCAAATTATAAGCATACCTGAAACAAAACATTACAGGAGTGTAAGCTATAAAGGCTTAGTGAATGACCACATACCATGCGTATAACCAATTTGAATAACCATTTTTATTTTGTTCTAATGCTATAACCCAACAGGAATTGTGAAACTCTCGCAAGCCTGGACCCGCCACAGTCCAATTAACCAACACAGTTATTAGGGACCACTACATCCCTTTATTAGGCCCGAGTACACAAACCTTTAAGTTGGATTAACAGGACCACCACATCCCGTAGGACCCACCACAGTCCTTAACATTAGATAAAGGACTCACTAGTCCATATCATTATATAACATCGCTTAACATTTTTAATCATATGCATATGTTTCATAAATACAACATCACTCCCATAAACATTTTCACACATGTGTTTAACTACACATTTCCATATGAAATTATAAGCATTTATATTTCATAAGGAAGGTCACTCACCTTGGATTTAGTGCTAAGATTAAAACCAACTACTTCCTTTGTATGGTAGTATTAGCTGCTTCCCCACCTAACAAGTCAATGTTGTTAGTATTTGAATACACCGATTAACATCAAACCCAGTAATACATCCCATCATTTGGTCAATCAGAAATAACTAAGGAGGAACTAAATATGACACTTCACATTTATATAACAACCAATTAATTAGGGTTCTAACACAATTTACAGAATTTAATTACGAATTTGCTAGACAAAGTTATGCCCATTTTATTACAGCCTTTTCCAAATCATTTCTCAAGAAAAACAACAACACAACTTCAACTTCATGGAGTTCTCATAATTTTTGTACAACATAACTTTCCATGATATTCCACACAATATCAGTAAACACATTGAATAATACAAATTTAATGTTTCATAATTTTTAGGGCTCATTTTCTATGTCGAGCAAAACGTCAAACACCTGGTATGCGTTTTTGCTCCTTTAGGGCAGATTTTAGACCACGACTTCAAACTATCACCAAGGGTTCATTCCTTGGTATTTTTACACAATTTTCGGATATGTTATACATGTATGAGTTCATTTTACCCTCCAACTTGAATCACTCAATTCCAATAAGTATTCCATGATTTATACCATTTTTAGCATAACTAGGTCAAAATACAACATTAAGGCATAACTTAACAATTTTAAGCATACATAACCTTGACCTTGAGTATAATTCATGGAAACATATAAAAAACATGTTTTAGCAGAAATATACATCATAATCATGGATTTTCTAAATCAAAATGCTTTACGAAAAGATGATGTAAATTTAGGACTTTAAAGTATGCATTTACGATCCTAGCTCCAGTTCTAACTTATGTTCTTAAACCATCCTTGTTCCAACACAATTCAGCAATAAGGGTATCATTAAAATATATATCCAAATCAAAAATAAAAACATGATAAGTATATAACTCATCCATGTGACCAACTTTAATTAAGATGTAATTACCTTACGAGGATTCCTTGATTTATGGAAATTTTCCAAAGATTTATTCCTTAACTTTCTTCTCTTTCTCTCTCTTTAGGCAAAACCCTTGTTCATGGCTGCATTTGCTGAACAAAGGGGATGTTTTATGAAGTTTAAGTCGGCCAAACTATCACCCACCCTCTAACCAATCAAAAAATAGCACATGGTGTGCTAATAAGACGATTTTCACTTAAGGAATGGACATATTTGCCCTTGTTTCGTACTTTCACTATAACTTCTTGTACGAGCATCCGTTTAACCCACCGTTTGTTGTGTTATAATATTAATTCATATATATACAACTTTCATAATTTATGTTTTCCCAAAATCATAAACTAATACGCCTAATTTGGGCATCGAACAGGAAAGTAGCAATTTACCGAAAATCTCAAAACTTTCACAATTGGCGACCAAACATTGCCAATTTCATATCAACACCCTTATTTACTTTTATAAACATAATCATGCATTAAAAACATAATTTATGATTCATTTAACCACATAACTAGTCATATGTTCTAAACTTGGTATCCCCGATTATAAGCTCAATTAACACCTAATGTAAACAACACATATATCACATAAGCATTGCATCCCCTAAACATGATAATTAACATGTTTAACACACATAACCAATCTATAACTTATAACTCCGAAGTTATAATTAATCATGTAATTAACCTTCCTAATCATATCTTAGGGCCTTACAATAAGGATTATTAATTATTGAGGAATATATGATTTGGGAGGGATTATTTTTGTTTAACCTTGCTGAAAATTGAAATGGGTGGAACTGAGACTGACAGCAGGGGCGAACCGATTCGGTTTAGCTCTTACAACCAGGATGGGTTAATTAAAATAATTCGGTCATGATTTGGTTTCGGGATTTAAATTATAAGGTTTGAGGATAATTTTGAAATTTCTGGAAAAATAGTAACGTGAAGAAAAATACGTTGGGATGAATAGGGATATATCTGGGGTATGAATGTGTGAGATATTCGGGGGTGCAAATTGTATATTTGAAAAATTATATTTGCATTCAAATAATTGTCATATAAATTCGAGAATTTGGGGCACGGATTGAGTTATGATAATTACGTGTCCAGAATGGGTAATTGAAAATAAATGAATGAATTAATTAAGTGAAGAATGAATTAATTGAGTATATAATGGAGCATTGGGTGATAATGCATTTTGTCCCATTTGTGATGCGCATAATTAAATAAATTATTGTTGAATATATACATGTGTTAAGATTATATATATATACTAGGGTATGCCCGTGCCTGAAGGCACGATGATAATTTTTAAAGTATTAAGTCGTATATAATTTAAGTCAAAGTTCTTATATAACACAAATAATTGTAAAGAATATAAAAATTTAGGCACAATTTCTTTTGCTTATAAGGCTACCCACCATGTTTATCAAAAATGTGCTAACATACTAATAATCCGTCTTGGACCTCGTGTGAACAACATCAATGTGCTAACATATAAACACATATGAGATTAAGAAAGGAAGCCTATACACAAATACACCATTGAGCAATTAGTATAAATATTCTTATCATCGATAAACCCCAAATTCCTATTACCTCCTCCCAATATCGACCGATAGTTCACCGCCAAGAGAAAAGAAATGTTGAATATACTTCTTTCCAAGTTTTCTGTTTCTAGTTTATTCCTTATTTGCCAAATGACCCTTATGGTATAAATCCATCCATTTGCTTCAAAATCTGATAAAGAAAGTACCAATTTATAAGTATAAATTAACATGAATTTGCATACACATCTCCAAAAAACCGTAACATAAAATAAACCTTTTTTATAATAAACAAAACCATTCGGATCAATTTGCATACACAATTCATATTAACAACATTAACACCCAATAAAATATTTTCAACCCAAATACGATATCAGCAACTAACATGCAACTAACAACACTTCTAAGTCAATTCCATAATCGTCATTCTCTTGTACACCAAAGTTTCAAATGATAAAATGAGAAATGTTTAATCTCCAAAATTATTGTAGTTTTATATGCAAGGTAGTGCTAAAACTCGAGATAGTAGAGCAAATCAGCGAAGGGATTAGTCACTATGTCGCTAGTGGGTACCCTGGTGTAAAAAAAAAATAGTAGAGCAAATCACTAAACACAAACATAGAGAGGGAGAGAAAATAGAGAGTATACCTGCAAAAAAATAGATTTTTAAATTAAATATTCATATTCAGGGCTTCATTGGATTTGCACAAAAAAAAAAAAAAAAAAAAAAACAGATTAAGGACCAAATAAACAAAAGCTACCACAATGAAAATTTTCAAAGTACGTTATTACAAAACAGTAAAATTTTCATATTACGTAATTGCCAAACGAAAAAATTTGTTCCCCAACTTATTTGACATAACCCATAAAAAAATGTGAACATTTTCGTCCAAAATATAATAGGCGGTAAAATACTATTTAAATTTTTTTTTATTAAAAATATTTTTAGCTATTTTTAATTATATAAAAACATGTTTTAAATGTTTTTTAATAAAAAAAATATTTATCATACATATTCGTTTTAACAAAATATTTTTCATACATATTTATATCATATTGTGTCATTTTTATTTTGATCAGGTTCGTCTTTTGTTTAAAAATAAGATTTCCTTGTGACACTTTTATTTTAGTGTTTTTCTTGATTGATAAAAAATGTCGTGTCATATTGTGTTTATTTTGATTGGATTCATTTGTAGTCGGATTTATTTTTTAGTAGGATTTATTTTTTGTTTAAAAAATATTTGTTGTTCTCACGCTTTTACTTGAATCGGTACATTTTCTTGTTTTTAAGCTTTTTGGGGCTCAAGATGATAGAGCTCATTTTATTGCACCTGTAATAAATAAAGTTCATTTTATTTCTTTTAAAACTTTTCCTTTCAAAATCATGTTTAGGAATAAATACGTTTATATTAGTTGTCTTGTCCATGCTTTGCATTTATTGGATATTCTGAATCTTGTCCATACTTTTCCTTTTAAAATCGTGATTTAAATGAATCTCATACATTTAAATCGAACTGATGTGTTGTCAGTCATATTTGAAAAGACGAATACTGAAATTTTGACTGTGTACTAAAAGTCTACTATCTTCTTAAATTTTTAACCTACTATCTTCTTAAATTTTACTTTAAATTTTGGCAGTGTACTTTTGAAGGCTCGATGTGACCTTTGAATGGTTTTAGCAATACCGATTTCTGCTTTCATGGCTTATGTTGTGATCCTACTTACTTTTGCGACATGTACTGGGTACGGTACACAATTTTTTTTATATATTTTTTACGAAAAAGTTAAATGTTGTGATTTTTTTATAAATAAAAAGAATTAGAAAAAAGTTGTGAACATTTAAAAAAAATAAAACATCACTTTTTTATGAAACATTTTTTATAACGTCTTATAAAATGTTGCTTAAAAACTGTGTATAATTGTATTTAATGTTTTATAAAGTGTTTTGTAAAATTATTTAATGTTTTTATTAAATGTTTCGTCAGTTTTTAAACTGACTCGGGCGGTAAAAAAAACATCGGACAAAATCCATTAGCTGGAAAATTACATCTTCCATAAGTAAGTTTTTCCATTTTTTTTAATTGGCATTGTTTTTAAAATCTATATAGTTCAAGTCTGTAATGGCAATAATTTTAAATCATGTACTTAAGCCAAAAAATAATAATAATTTTACTACTAAGAGTATTCATACACGATCAAACTGTGTTTGAGTGAAAAAAAGACCAACACTGAGAATCTCAAATGATCCATTCTAATTGTGCCTGTTCTAAGGAAATGTTAGAGAATAAAATTTACCATTGTAAAAAAAAAAATTAAATTTTGAACTATAACATTACAAAAAATTTATAAACACTAAAGAGAATACATCAAACTTGTCCATAAATGTAATAATAATTGAGTAAGTGAACCTCTAAGAATTTGAAATTAAAAAACTTACCTCGTAACATCAATGTTTCTCATTAACTAGGATTTTATCAACTTCTTCTATTTTATTCCGTGAAAATATGTAAGAACTAACAAATACGACCAATGTTAGGAGCAATATACCATCGTAGAGTAAATCATAAAAACAAAAAACAAATTATGCCAAACTGACGGGTTGTCAGACATATTATCAACTTCTGCTATTTCATTAACAAAACCAAAACAGAATCGATGAAAACAACGAAATTCAAACCGAATCACAACTACATATATCAGCACCAAATATCTAAACATGACAAATTCGAAACTCTGAAAACCTAAAAATACGAAAGAGAGAATATGAATGAAGATCGAACACAAAGGGCTCACCCAGGTCAATCCCCCATTTTCTGTGTTGCCCATGCCTCCGATCATATCCGGGTTTCTGTTAACCATGAGACTTTCTTGCTTCGATTCGGGCTCCATTCCTGCAGTAGCTCCCAGTTCTCCTGTGTGATTGTGATAGAAATAGAGAGGAATAAGTGTATTTCAGATAAATAATAAAACAAAAAATACAAAAACAGAGCCACCATTTCTGATTTGAACAAAAACTAAAATAATGTATTTTTCGTATAAAAAAAATACAAAATCAAAAACCTCCACCATTTCTGACCGCAACTATGGTGGAGTCTTGATCAAAATACCCACAAAATGAAACGAAAACCAAACACACCAATCGATATCAGTGGCCATGGCAGCCATTAAAGAGGGCCTCAAGGTTACCCATAAAAGAGGGCCTCAACGATTTCTCTACGTGGCAGCCATCAACAACCTCAACGCTTACTATGCTGGAGTCTTGATCAAAATACCCACAAAACAAAACGAAAACAAAACCTACCAACCTATATCAGTGGTCGTGGCAGCCCTAAAAGAGGGCCTCAATGTTTTCTCTACGTGGAAGCCATCAATGGCATCAACCCACCTTTGTTTCTCTACTGCTCTGATGGCAGTCATAAAAGAGGGATTGAGAGAGAGAGAGAGAGAGAGAGAGAGAGAGAGAGAGAGAGAGAGAGAGAGAGAGAGGAGTCTTTTCTCTACATCGGAGCAGATATTCCATAATAGAGACAATAATAGAAACTGAGAAACCGAATAGGTTCGGTGTGTGATAATTGATTTAAATTAAATTCGCAAGTTTCCAAGAACCGTTATTTAATTAGCGTCTACTTTTAAACCAAATAAAATCAACCCTTAAACATGCATCTAAATCAACCCATCAAATAAAAGCATGCAACACAAAGTTAAGGAAAAATCCCCGAAGGGCAAAACCTTTTATTCTTTTGCAAAGTTTCAAATTCAAACTTTTTAAATTTTCAGCATGGTCGTGAACTTTTTCAAAAATAGGCTCCTCATTAAATGGGCGTTCCATTGGAAAAATTGCGATTTTTCACAAAATTGATTTTAAAAAAAAAATCAATATCACACGATTTTGCGGAAAATAGGAATACGCAATAAATTAGCACAAGCTGCTCTGATACCAATTTGTTAACGTGAGTAGACAAATTGTATCAGAAAGTAAATCCTCGAAAAATCAGGATCACGCGATAAATTAGCGTAACCCGCTCTGATACCAATTTGAGAAACCGAATAGGTTTGGTGTGTGATAATTGATTTAAATTAAATTCGCAAGTTTCCAAGAACCCTTATTTAATTAGCGTCTACTTTTAAACCAAATAAAATCAACCCTTAAACATGCATCTAAATCAACCCATCAAATAAAAAGCATGCGACACAAAGTTAAGAAAAAATCCCCGAAGGGAAAAACCTTTTATTTCTAGAACTTTAAAGAATTTACAAGACCATTGACTTACATACAACCTGATAATCGCCCATAAGTGTAACGCACGGTGTCTTCGATAAACCTTCAAAGCAACGGCTAGAAACAGTGTGACACAGAAATACCCGCAGGTGTCGGTTCCTATGTCGGCGGCTGGAAGTTTCCCTTTCCAGGAGGGCAGCAATGAAGAAGAGAACGACTTATCCACAAGGGTTGAACAAACTCAAAGTTGTGTTCTTGGGTTACCAAAAAGATTCACAAAGGATTGGCAATTGTGTGAATAAAAAACCTAGAGTCTTGGGCTCAATAAGTGAAGACTTAGAGTTTTTTGTACTCTGAAAATCGTCTTGAAAAGTCTTAGAAAACCACTTACCGTAGTGGGTTTTAAATAAGAAAACTTTGAGCCTAAAAAATTTCTAACAGATCTGGCCGAGTTTATCCCAGGCGGACCGGTCCGGCTTGGGGGCGGATCGGTCCGGTTGACCGGATCAGTTCTTTTATTCCAGGCTTCATCGGTTCGCTTGCGGTCCGGGGTATACTGGCCTTCAGCAAACGGATCGGTCGGGGTCTGAGGCGGACCGGTCCGGTTAGCCGGATCGGTTCTTTTATAGCAGGCGGACCGGTCCGGTCTGTCAGACTTTGATTCCTCTTCTTCTTTTGATATTCGGATCCGTTGATGAATGTATGAATCTTGAATTTTTTCAACGGTGTAACGGCGTGGACATAATAAATTGTTAATGTACAAAAATGTCCTTACAGAAACTCACCTTGAGCTCAAATAGTTTTACCCAAATATATTCTCCACCTTGACCCATCCCATGGAGAGGAGCATACCTATGGACTCTCAACCCTAAAGCCTTCAAAGTTTTGTTGTTTGTTTCTTCATATTGAAGAGAGACAATTACGAAAATGAGTTATACACACTTTATCAGAGATATGAGCACCAAGTAACTCCAGTTCTTAAACTGTTCAAGAGATGTCGGAGAAAGTGTATGAATGGGTGGGCTGTACACGCATGTTTTCAATTTAAAATAAAGTGAAATTGGATAATGAAAAAGTTAAGTACACATATTTTTTTGAGGCATGTGAACTGTCAATCCAATATTTTTGAGACTCGTGAAATTTTGCTTGTAAGTCCCTTTTTTGGAGACCCGTGAAAGTTTAGTGCGAACGACTCCAACTCTCGGCTTCTCCCAAAATTAATCTCAGCCTTTCGCTGCGTGCCATATATATATATATATATATATATATATATCTATGTGTGAAATATATAATTATATGGATATAATGACATACCCCTCTAAGGGCTATCATCAGAGGTTGCGCGAGTGAGTGATCTTCCCTGGCTAGCGAATACAGGGTAAGTATTAGTCACAAATCATAACCACTACGCACGTGCTTGTTAAGATTGAGTTCGAGATGAGGTAATTATGGGAATGGTTATTGCTCACTATCGAGGAATCTATGACCGCCTCCAACGTCGTTTGTTTTCTATTATAGTTCGGTGTAAGATCCCGACGCGGTAGCCAGGATGATGTGAGTATTTTCTGTATATTATGATAGCATTAGAGACCCGCATCGAGTAAATTATTATTGTTATTAGGTATGCCAGTTATACATATATAGTGAGTGATATATATGTATGCATGATGTGATAATAAATTATGTATATATATATATGTGTAGAAAATATATACGGGCATATTGAATTAAAATGTGAAAATTAGTAACTAGTGAAAGTTATTGGAAACGGTTCAATAAATTATAATTGAGAATTATAATGATTAGCAAATGTGAAAGCTAAATAAATAAATTACGCATGATGGGATATCATATAGAATACTTGGGAACTAATTAGGCGGGTAGCATAACTAGGGGATTAAAATGCATACGTTAGGTGCGTACTTTATATGAGAGGTGAGTATTGTCTCATGACAGAGTGCGGTACCAATTTATATATGAGTAAATGGATACACATTTATTTATGCATTTTAATTACTTGCAAAATATTTTCAAAATGATTTAGGCTCTGACCCCTATCAAAATATATTTACAAAACCTTTTAAGTATCCTTCCATAAGGACACCAAGTGTGATCATCTTTCCAAGTACCGGAGCTGTGACGCGACAAAGAATGTGTCTCAGAAGTGCGTACTCTGTTGCTCAAGTGCAAGCCTGTTGCTCAAGTAATAATCCGATAAGTCGGGTATCGATCCTCAGGAAAATAGGACAACAGAGTTGTAACGACGTTGGACAGGCGAAGGAATCCTAACTCTGACTCTAAAGAAAAAGGAAAAGATGATTTGTTTTAGGAATTGACTAAAACTAAATGCAATTTTTGAAAATATTTATTTAATGGACCAAAGTATGAATGGAATGCAACTATTCTAAATTACCTAAATTAATGATTGAACTGAAACTTGAACTATATGATGAAGAAAACAGGACGGGAATAAAATCCTTCAACCCTAGTGTATTGATGGCATAAAACTAATCGTAAATTTAAGTGATTAATTAGACCTAGAATTTAGTACTCCCAAGCATTACGTATATGAGGTTCAAGCCCGCACCATACTTAATCAGAGGAAGAGTAAATTGTTATTGCGTTAGTTACACTCGAATTACATTCTGAAGCATCTCGGTTACCCTGAAGCAAACGAGATCCAAAGATCTACAATTGTCATGTTTCTATGCAATACGGTCATAATCAAATCATTAAATTTAGAGGATTAATTTTATACACAGGAAACTACCACATCAGGTTGAGTTCATGCATCTCGACCTTAGAAATCTAGCCATACATATGAAAACTGGTAGACAACACGTTTGGAATGAAAGAAAACATTTTTAATACTGAATGGAGATGAAGAGAATAACCAATACTTACTAACAAAAGAACTACTGCAATAATAAAAGAAAGAATTGGAAGAACTTTACTTGAATTGCAACTGGGATCAAAACTAGGGTTTATATGTTATTTTTCTCTAAAACTAATTACAATTTCATCCTTGATGAATCAGAAGCCTCCCCCATATATTGGGAAGAATTTACAATATATCCTCTATGAAATAAGAGTTTGAACCAAGTAGGATTCTAATTTTTACAAGTGGATAATTCTGAAAAATTGAGAACGGAACCGATCCTGTTAAGGGGTTCAGTTCGGTTATGTCTTTGACAACTTTTACAGAGAATTCTTCGAGCATGGGATCGGTTCTTTATTTTTCTACTTCATTTCGGTTTCATCTTGTTGACTCTTCACCAGAAGTTTTCCAGGTGTAGGATCAGTTCGTTTTTCTCTCCCTTCGGTTCTGTTCTGTTCTTGAGAGTCTTTACAAAGAACTTTCCCAGGATGGATTCAATTTTTTTTCTTTCCCTTGGGTTCGGTTTTGTTTTGTCAGATTTTACAAAAACCTTTCCTTCTTGTTCTTCTTTAGAGATTTTGGTACGAAACTCAAATCAAATCACGAAACACATGCGAAATAGATGAAACATATACGAAACTCGGCCTACTCGTTAGAACTTGTCAATATCAAAGATATGATATAAATCCACTTGAATTAAACTTCACAGCACGATAAAAGCCTCTAAATTAAGGGGATAAATGGGAAGAATTTATGCCCAATCAAACCCCCCTAACTTAGAACTTTGATCATCCCGAGCAATGTAAAAGAATTAAAACATAGTCTAACTCAAAAATGGGATAGAATACCTCTTTCGCGGGCAAATGGTTGCATTTAGCGTATGCAACAAGCCTTTAAACCCCTAGGTTACCCTAGTAGGACGAGTTGTGTCTCGTGAGGGTTTGCAGAGAATATACCCACAAAATTCGACTCAAAGAAAACTCAAAATACGCAAAAATTGTATAATTCAAACTTTTCCAGAAAATAGTCATCATCAATTCATGTCCAAGAGTCTCAAATCATAGTGCGTGTGTGTGAAACTGAAAATGTAACCGCGAATTTTCACCGATTGACCATTGCATTACTTATCCGAAAATTCGTTTTGATTTCAAAATCTCACGGAATGCTCTCACAAACGGATCACTCGGAATGTGACTTTTCTCTCGGTATACGTGATTTATAAAGATTAAATGTAGTGGAACCAAGTTCATGCATACAATTATAAAGATGGAAATTTATAGCAACCGGATCTCATCATTGGATTACGGATATAAGAAGACGGAACCATTGCCCCTAATTCACGTTTTTGATCTCTTTTATTATCTTTTGGTGTTTTATGTCTCCACGCGATAACCAAATTCGCAATTTTGGACTCGGTTAGGACTTTTACGGGTTGAAGGTGTATTGGGTCATATTAAGAACTTCGGAATTGGAAAATTTTACTTATGATGTCCGTCAGTGCTTTTCCGGGCTTTTGCTCATTTTCTACCTCTTTTTTCATTTTTTCTATTTTCGCGCTTTTATTTTTTTGCTATTTTTGTTGAGCATAGCTATTTTTTTCTTGCCCCTTTTTCTGCACTTTTCGGACTTAATTTATGGGATTGTCCCCTTTTCACAATTCCGGGCCAGTTGGGGTTTTTCAGGTTGTCAAACAAAAGGGAAAAATTTATTCAGCTCAATTTGGGTTACAAAAGGGATAATTTTTCACTACTTTTTCTGGCCAATATTTTTGGGTGACAAATGAGGGCCCACTTCATTGTCCATAATACTAATTGCATTACCATATGCATTTTGAGATGAATTAGGTTTAGAGATCTATCTGAGCATGTTTTTCAAGGCAATATCACACACATTTTCCATAACCGATCAAAGTGAGAATTTGAGATCCTCGACGACTTATTTGACACTGAAAAGAAATTTTGAGTTAATAATTAACTTGGATTGATTTATAAATTTCACAAAAATGAAAGGCTCGAATCTCACTGGGGTTGTTAATCTCCACATTTATTCGTTAAGTCGCCTACGTTCACTCAATTTCCATCTTTGGCCAATTCCTGCTTTGTGTATAGTGTTTTTATAATTTGAGACTTTAAATCGACTTTTAATGATATTTTCGAAAAATTTGAATTCTAATTTTTATTTATTTTGAACAAAAATATTTTTGGGTTTTTCAAGATTTTATGATTTTTTTGAAAATTTTTGGGCATTTTTGAAAATTTGTGAAGTTTTAGAAATACGCTTGTGACCCCCCTAACTTAGATTTTTGCATTGTCCTCAAGCAAAAAGGACAAAAATCTAACTCAAAGAGGATTAAAAGTGCGACAAATAAAACGAACAAATAAAACAGAAATACAACATTTTTATAGATAGATAACAACTGAGTTACAAAGGGTAAGAACAAAAGACACATACAACCAACACTGTGTAAACAACAACCACAAACCACACAAAAAGCTAAAAATAGACAAGGGCTTCATTGGGGCGGCGGATTGGAGGGCCCGGGTGCATTGGGATCGTAGGGATCGTAGAAGAAATTGGGGGGCGGCCCACCAAAGTTGAGCTCGTATAGGTGGGCTTGGAGCTGGTGCATCATGCTCGTGTCCCTCCGATAGGCGTCCTGATCCCTTTGATAGGCTGTTTGGTCACAGTTGTATTAGGCGATGAACCCGTCAAAACAGGATTCTACTGCTGCAAGGCGCCTATCAAAATCCGCACCCGGGGGCTCGAAATCTGAATTATCGTCCTCATTGTACTCTTCTTCTTCTTCATTTCTTCCCATCTCGACGTCCTCATCCACGGGCTCTTCTTCAAGGATCTCCTCCTCATCCTCTAAGTTGATCGCCTCCCGGGATACTCGAATGACAGCCCTTTGTTGGGCACTCCGCGTGCGGGATACCTTCCCAATGGCCTCAGGGAGGCATGGGAAAGCTTGAGGTGGCTGGATACCAACATCGGCAAGGAGGGAAGTAATGAGGCATGCATAAGGGAGAGGTACCGCTCCTTTTTTCTCCCAGGCCGCATAGATGATGTCATCGTAAAGCATGCGGGCCAGATTTAGGGTGAAATTGGGGTAAAAAAGGTGGTACACGAGTGTGGCTTGGCGAGGGCGCATCACCGAGTTATTTGAGGTTTAGAGCAAGTTGGCGCACACTATATGGAAAGTGATGTGCGCCTTTCATTTAGGCGGCCCACGGGGAAGGTACCCCGGTCCCAATTATCATTGGGCATGAGTCGGTCAATGCATTGCTGTTTGGGAATGGTGGGGGCGTTGGTTGGGTAGTCATATACTTCCGGGTTGGGGACACCCTTGTCAGTTGGTTTATGGGCGAGGATGGCTAAGGAGAATGGGATAGGGCGGCTGTCAACAAAGGATTGGCACTCAAATTCGCCCGTACGGACTAGAGAGCCATAGAAGAACCGGACTTGGTCCTCCCACACGACATGGTGAGGTTCTTGTAGGTATTGCGTCCATCCCCTCAGGCTGAAAAGGGTGGTGATGGAGCGGGGCAGCTCGTCCCAGTTGACTACTCGTTCAATGTGCAATTGGAGGGAGAAACTAAAAAACTTTTCGCACGATACGCGCTCCATGTGGGAGCGGTATTCTCCATTGCCATTGGGCAGAACTTTGGTGGACATGTATTTAGCGGGAAGAGCGGGGTTAGCCATTGGGAAAGCCGAGAATTAGGAGAAGAAAGACTAGGGTTGGAGAGAGGGAGAGTATAGGGGAGGTGTGAGTGGAAGGGTAGGATGGTGGGTTTATAGGTGGTGGGGAGGGTTAGGTGGGTGTATTTTTGGAGGGAAAAGGGGATGGATGTTTTGGGGGTAAAAGGGGGAAGAATGGAGGGAAAGGAGAGGATAGGGAGGAGGAATAGGCTCCTCGGGAAGAACCAAAATCACAGGACCCAAACCGATCTAGTTCAGGGGCGATTCGGTTCGATTCTGAGATTTTTTTATTTTACAATTTTTTCAAACCGAACCGATCCGGTTCTGGGATTCAGTTCGGTTCCCTTACGGGTAGAACCCTTTTCTCTCTCTGCTGCACTAGAATTCTACACTCTCGAATTTCTAGATGCTTTCGTACTTATTCCCCACTTGGATTTCTCGGTGCCCTCGCAAAGTGTGTGTTGGACTGCATGATCTTAACCTTACCTCATGTAACCTACCTACGGACTCAATCTAATCTACCAAAACACAACAACTATACACAAGAAATCACTCCATATGCGTCGGGGGTACGACGACCTCTCTGTCAAGCTCATTCGACCCCGTAAAAGGGGTCCGATAACCAAACGATGTTGACTTCTTCCACACACGCCTCTAGATACGACTTTAGGCGTTGTCCATTTACTTTGAATGTATTCCCCCCCTTTCAAATCATTTAACTCTACAGCTCCGTGAGGGAATACTTTCTTCATAATGAACGGGCCAGACCATCATGACCGCAATTTTCCCGGAAATAGATGAAGCCGAGAGTTATAAAGAAGCACTTTTTATCCGGGAAGAAACTCTTTGCATCAAATAATGTTATCGTGAGCTAGTTTAATCCTTTCTTTGGAAATTTTTGAGTTCTCGTACACATCATTGCGTATCTCTTCTAACTCGTTTAATTGAAGCTTGCGAGCTTCACCGACTTTATCCATGTTATAATTCAATTTCTTAATTTCCCAATACGCCTTGTGCTCTATTTCAATGGGAAGATGGCAAGGTTTTTCCATACAAAAAGCGGAATGGGGACATGCAGAGTGGATTTTTGTATGCGGTACGATAGGCCTATAGTGAATCGTTCAATCAAAGTGACCAATCTTTCCGAGTGGGATTGACGGTCTTCTCGAGAATGTTCTTAATTTCCTGATTCGCTAATTTGACCTGCCCATTCGTGTGTGGGTGATAGGTCGTTCCAACCTTGTGAACGACGCCATACTTTCTCATGAGCTTCGTGAATGGCCTGTTGCTAAAGTGCATGCCATTATCACTAATTATCGCTTTCGGAGCATTGAAGCGGGAAAGTATGTGTTCCTGTAGGAACCTAATCACCACTTTGCTGTCATTTGTCTTGGTAGCTATAGCTTCCACCCATTTAGAAATGTAATCTACCGCGATAAGGATGTATAGGAAACCAAAATATGGGGGAAAAGGGACCATGAAGTCAATACCCCAGTAGTCGAAAATCTTAATAATGAGTATCGGGGTTAATGGCATCATGTCTCGTCGGGTAATCGCTCCCATCCTTTGACACCTATAGGAAGATTTGCAACAATAGTTCACATCTTGGAATAGTGTGGGCCAATAGAGGTCGCATTGAAGAATCTTAGCAGCTGTCTTTTTCGTCGAAAAGTGACCTCCACATGCTTTCGAATGACAAAATTAAATGACCTTCGGGATCTCGTTATTCGGTACACATCGTCGGATGATTTGGTCGACGCAATATTTAAATAGGAAAGGATCATCATAGAAAAACATGCGCGACCAAGTGATAAACCTCTTCTTATCTTGTGGTGTCCAATCGGGAGGGACGGCTTCCGTGACAAGGTAGTTCACTATATTCACAAACCAGGGCAATGAAGAGGTAGCAAATAGTTGCTCATCCAAAAAATATTTGTCTATGGGTATCGGATCACTAGGTACATCGGACGAGAGCCATGACAAGTGGTCGGCAATGACGTTTTCTACTCCTTTCATATCTTTAATGGAGAGATTAAACTCTTGTAGGAGTAGGATCCACCTTATGAGGCGCGACTTTAAGTCTTTTTTTGCAAGTAGGTATTTTAATGCCGCGTGGTCGGTGAAGCAAGTGATGGGAGAACTGATAAGATAGGACCGGAATTTATCAAGAGCAAAAACTACCTCTAGCAACTCCTTCTTCGTGGTGGAGTAATTGAGTTGTGGTCCGGTAAGAGTCCGTCTAGCGTAGTAGATGACATAAGCCTTATTGTCTTTTCTTTGGCCCAAAACAGCCCCTATCGCATAGTCGCTAGCATCACACATAAGCTCGAATGGTAAAGACCAATCCAGAACTTGCATGATGGGAGTGGACACAAGTATGGTTTTTAGTTTTTCAAAAGTGCTATGGCATGCTTCTGTCCACTCAAATGGGGTGTCCTTCATGATGAGATTACTTAAGGGTTTAGCGATGGCTCTAAAGTCCTTAATAAACCGTCTATAAAATCCCGTGTGGTCCAAGAAGGAGCACACGTCTTTCAGTGATTTAGGTGGGGGTAGGTTAATTATGACATTTATTTTAGCTCTATCAACTTCAATCCCCTTGGATGAAACTATGTGGCCAATAACTATTCCTTCAGTGACCATAAAATGGCATTTCTCCCAATTTAGGACTAAATTCTTTTCCACACACCGGGTAAGTACTTTTTCCAGCTTTGCCAGACAAAGATCGAATGAGGTGCCAAAAATGCTAAAGTCGTCCATGAACACTTCAAGCCCTCTCTCAACCATGTCACTAAATAGACTCAACATGCATCTTTGAAAGGTCGCGGGCTCATTACACAAGTCAAATGGCATACGCTTGTAGGCAAACGTACCAAAAGGGCAAGTGAAGGTCATTTTCTCCTGGTCAAGTACATTTACCTCAATTTGGTTATATCCGAAATAACCATCAAGGAAGTAATAGTAAGGGTGTCCCGCTACTCTCTCAAGCATCTGATCAATAAATGGCAAGGGGAAATGGTCTTTCCTAGTTCCCGCATTGAGTTTTCGGTATTCAATGCAAATGCGCCACCCGGTGGTGGTACGTTGGGGAACTAGCTCTCCCTTATCTTTTTCAATCACTGTCATGCCCATTTTTTTGGGGACAACTTGAATAGGGCTCACCCACTCGCTATCCGAGATTGGGTAGATAATCCCGGCATCCAATAACTTAATGATTTCGGTCCTCACCACTTCTTTCATATTGGGGTTTAGCCTTCTTTCCATTAATCTCGAGGGCTAGACATCCTCCTTGAGGTGGATCTTGTGGGTGAAAATCAAAGGACTTATCCCCTTCAAATCAGCAATACACCAACCAAAAGCACTTTGGTGCTTCCTCATAATCTTTAACAGTTTACCCTCTTGCTCTTCGTCTAGGCTAGAGGAGACAACAACAGGAAATGTCTCGTCCGCTCCTAGGTAAGCATATTTAATATGGGAGGGTAGTTTCTTCAACTCGAGGGTCAAAAATTGTTCACTGGAGGGAACCATGCGTGCCTCCCATGGAGGTAATTCCTGAAATCGAGAAACCCAACTTACATCTTTCGCGTTCTCGTCCGACACTCTCTCATTAAGTAACTCTTTCAACTCATCAACTTCCCTCTCGAATTCAGTGTACGTTCCCTCACTCTCGTGGATCGACACTAAACAGGACCCTGGGTCATCTCCACAATAATTTTCCTCAAAGTACTCCTCTACGATCTCATCGATTAAGCTCACCGCGTGAAGATCATCTTCCTCCCCTGTATGTTGGGCTATATGGAAGATGTTAGTCTCTAAGGTCATGTTCCCAAAGGTGATTTGCATCTGCCCATTTCAAGTGTTGATAATTGCATTATCCGTAGTTAAGAATGGGCGCCCAAGAATGATGGGAACATGATTGCTCGAGGAGAAGGAGGGTTCCGTGTCCCAAATGACAAAATCTACCAGAAAGTAGAAAGTGTCAACTTGAACAATCACGCCATCAACTATACCTCTTGGGATCTTCACGATTCTATCCGATAATTGGAGAGTGATCTTTTTGGTCTTAAGGTCGCCCAGATCAAGTTGCCTATAGATGGCGTAAGGGAGGATATTGGCACTTGCTCCCAAGTTAAGTAAGGCTTTTTCAATTTTATTTTCTCCAATGATATAGGAAATGGTGGGTGCACCGGGATCTTTGAATTTTGGTGGGAGATCATTAAGTAGAATGGAGCTCACGTTATGTGCTAGAAAGACATTTTTCTTTACCTTCATCTTTCTCTTTACTGTTAACAAGTCTTTGATGACTTTTGCATAAGCTGGAATTTGCTTAATGACATCGAAGAAAAGTAAATTTAACTTTACTTGCTTTATCACGTCTAACACTTCATCACGGGGGTTTCCTTTGTGTGAAGGAACCAACCTTTGAACAAACGGTGCCGCAGTGGGGGGTTTCACTACTACCTCGGGCTCACTAACATCTTCTTTATCACTCTCTTTCAAGGGGACATCTTCGGCCTCTTTCGTGTCGGGAAAAATCTCATTGTCTTTGATTGTGTCGTGTGGGGGAGGTGATAAATCAATGACTCTCCCACCACGAAGAGTGGTCACAGCTTGACATTTCTCCTAATGTTCTGTCGAGGTGGAGCTAAAACTAGTTTGACCTCGGGGCGGTCTTTGGCCTTGGGCAGGAAACTTGCCTTTCTCTTGGATACTCAACTATGATTGTAAGTTTGAAATGTTCGCATTTATGTCGTTGATCATGCGCTCATGCCTAGCAGTGGCTGCATTTTGGGTAGTGATAAATTGGTTTATTGTATCCTTGAGATTTCTCCGCGGTGGAGTGCTATATGTCCCTTGAGGTGGTGGTGCTTGCACATGTCCTTGCATGTGTGGTGCTTATTGAAAGTGTGATGGTAGAGGGGGGAAACATGCGAATTAGGATTCATCGCTGCATTTTGTTTCCCATAGTTAAAACCAGGATGGTTTTTCCACGAAGGGTTGTAAGAATTCCCGCGGGGTGCACCAAAATTACCCTTGAATCCTCCTATATCACTCACTTGTTCTTGAAGCATAACTTTGTAGGCAGGTATCGTCGGGCATTCCTCTATTTAATGTCCCGCCTCACAAATCCCACACTTTCTCAACAGGGTTTGGGATGGATCCAAGTGGTCCTTCTGCACATTTCTCCAATAATTTTCGCATTCCTCTCTCAAGCACATCGAGTCGACCTTCCATTATAGAATTTTTCTCAACGTGAAATAGGCCAGACGCCGATGGAGTGGTGGTCAGTTGGCGAGTTCGATTTTGAGCATTAGGGTCAGATGTATCCCACGATTGGGTAGTCTCGGTGACATACCTCAGGTGAAGCTCAGCATCGTGGGCGTCTAATTCAATAAATGGACCATCACACATGGTTTCAACGGGTTGCTTAGAATTAATGTTTAGCCCATTATGGATGAAGGAAATGATTTGCAGTTTATCAAATCCATGATGGGGGCACGAAGTAATTAACTCATTGAAATGCTCGTATAATTGATCGAACGACTCATTTTCTAATTATCAAAAAGTTTGAATTTGAGCCTTGATGGAGTTCGCTCAATGTGGAGGAAAGAATTTCTTGAGAAATTTATATTGCAACTCATTCCAGGATGCAATCGAGCTTGGAGGTAAATACCATAGCCAAGTCTTAGCCTTATCTTTTAGAGAGAATGGGAAGAGTTTGAGGCGGATCACCTCTTGTGTGCAAGTTTGATCATTGAGGGTCTCACACACATCCTTAAATTCCCTGATATGGAGAGATAGCTTTTCGGATTCCATCCCATGGTAGTGGGGGAGCATCTGGATCATCCCATTTTTAAAATGAAATTTCCTTGCATTATGCGGGAGTATAATGCATCTCGGAGTGACAGTGCGCTCGGGATATAATATTTCTCTCAAAGGGCGGTATAGGGCCTCTTCCTCACTGGTGGTTGTACTACCGTGTTGTGACATGGATCTCTCACTAGCTGACTCTGTGTCCTCACTGGGTATACTCGGAGCGTGCTCTGAAGTGTGTCCTAAGAGAGAAAGTGGAGTGTTATTTGCGATTGAGTGTGACGGTGTAGAAGGTGGAACCCAGAATTGTGGAGCGTTAGGAGTGTGAGGGCTATCAGGATTATACTCAACTATTAGATTTTCGTAAATGCGGGTTGGAGTATTATGGGGAGCTGGAGTGAGTTCAGAATTTTGAATTAACTGGCTTATGAGAGATGATGAGGAATATTTTGGTGTATTTTTAATTTTTTTTTATGTTTTTGGATTTTTGGAAATTTTTTGTCAAAGTTTGAGATTGACTTGATCTAATCCTAAGTCTACCTAGATCCCCGGCAACGATGCCAAAAACTTAACGCGACTAAGAATGTGTCTCAGAAGTACGTACTCTCTAGGCTCAAGTGCAAGCCTGTCGCTCAAGTAATAATCTGATAAGTCGGGTATCGATCCTCAGGGAAATAGGACAACAGAGTTGTAACGACGTTGGACAGACGAATGAATCCTAACTCTGACTCTAAAGAAAAAGGAAAAGATGATTTGTTTTGGGAATTGACTATAACTAAATGCAATTTTGAAAATATTTATTTAATGCACCAAAGTATGAATGGAATGCAACATATGAAAACTGGTAGACAACACGTTTGGAATGAAAGAAAACATTTTGAATACTGAATGAAGATGAAGATAATAACCAATACTTACTAACAAAAGAACTACTGCAATAATAAAAGAAGGAATTGGAAGAACTTTACTTGAATTGCAACTGGGATCAAAACTAGGGTTCGTATGTTATTCTTCTCTAAAACTAATTACAATTTCTTCCTTGATGAATTAGAAGTCTCGACCATATGTTGGGAAGAGTTTATAATATATCCTATACGAAATAAAAGAGTTTGAACCAAGTAGGATTATAATTTTTACAAGTGGATAATTCCAGAAAATTGAGAATGGAACCGATCCTGTTAAGGGGTTCGGTGCGGTTCTGTCTTTGACAACTTTTACAGAGAATTCTTCGAGCATGGTATCGGTTCTTTATTTTTCTGCTTCAGTTCGGTTCCATCTTGTTGACTCTTCATAAGAAGTTTTCCAGGTGTAGGATCAATTCGTTTTTCTCTCCCTTCGGTTCGGTTCTATTCTTGACAGTATTCATAGAGAACTTTCCCAGGAAGGATTTGGTTCTTTTTCTTTCCCTTGGGTTCGGTTATGTTTTGTCAGCTTTTGCATAAACCTTTCCTTCTTTTTATTCTTTGGAGCTTTGGGTATGGAACTTGAATCAAATCACAAAACACCTGCGAAATAGATGAAATATACATGAAACTCGGTGTACTCATTAGAACTTGTCAATATCAAAGATATGATATAAATCCACTTGAATTACACTTCGTGACGTGATAAAAGCCTATAAATTAAGGGGATAAATGGGAAGAATTTATGCCTAATCAAGTTGCGACAACTGTAGATTGTTGTAGAATTCTTGTTTAGCCGTTTTTATTCCTCTTTTCTAGTGTAGGAAACTTTTCTATATTCAGGTATGTTGCTTAAGTCAGACAATTTATCTCAGTTTATGTTTTATTTCATTCTGGATATTATTGCATGGAGGATTTTCTGATGGTTTATTGAGAACATTTTTGCATGTAATAAATTGGAGTTTGTATTTATTTATGGTTGTGGATTTTGTTTGTATTGCTTAGACGAGATGTGATTGATTATTATATTTTTTGTGTCACGTTAATAAACATTAAAATTGACACACGACTTAATTAAATAATAGGTGGTTAGTAGTTTAATTGGTTCGATAGTGATGCTAAGAATGACCCAATGAGATTCATGTTTAATTTCAGTATAGTGCTGCCCACCTGTTATTTTAATAAGCGGGGTGTCACATATGGTATCAGACCATCAGGTTCTAGAGTCCTTAGGATCTGTGCAGAGTTATTACGTTTTCTACCATAGTGTTCTTTGATGTAAAGCCCTATACTTAGGAATGTTAATTCATATTGCAATGTACGTTCTCCTACTATTATGTATAATGGAAGTAAATTTTATACGAGTTCGATTGAGTTTCAGAAGTCGAATAGGAGGAAGGACGAGCAGCAAAGGCCGTTAGGAGAACTACAGGAGGAAAAGTTCAGACAGAGTTGCAGATTATTTTGGAAATAGTGGCAGTAGTAGAAGTCAACACTATTATGGCTCAGACATATACTGCTATTGTGATCGCTAGAGCATAATAGTTTCCCCAAATACCACCACAGAAGATGGTGGCACCAATTCAGGCTCACCTAGTATAGTCGTTATGGGAGAGAGTTTGAAGGGCTTTTCAGAAGAGCCATTCGCAAGGCTTCGAGGAACATGCAGACGTGTATTAACTAGATAATAAAAGGAGAATATTAAAAGGAATTTACATATGGTGGAGTGCAGTGACACTTAGGATTAAATTTTGGACAATTTTTAAGCTTGTAGGAGTAGTGTTGTAGTGGTGGGAGTTAGTCACCACATCGGAGAACATATATACTAGAAAGTATAGAGAAATTTGAGTGCGGTTTGATCGCATATCCTTTCATCTGATCTTCAACTATAGATGTGAAGAAAATTTCTGTATTTATTATAAGAAGGTCGGACAGTAGCCGAGTATGAGGAAGAATGTTCTTGTTTACCGAACTTTGTACCCGATAAGGTGATTACAGAAGAGAATAGGGTCCATAAGTTTGATGATGGGCTCATTGGTAGATTACACGACATTTATGGGAATTCGGTTTAAATGACTAGTGTCCATATCGTCAATACCATACTTTTATAATGTCAATATCAATGCTTCCATGTGAAGGGCGCCAAGAGCATGGGAAAGTCTATCCAGGAGAGTAAGACTGGATGTATCGGTGTTATGGGACACCACCAGAGAATTACCTGGCAGGGAGACCTATTAAATTAAGGAAATTTTGACCGAGTGACGGTGGATTTATACAAGGCCATCTAGGCCAGTAATGCATTCCACCGATCCATTAGAGCCAAAAGAACAATGGGTGTAACATCGAGGCTGAGGCTACTAGTTCTAGAGAGAGGGCAACCCTGACATGGCCAACAGGGCCAGAGATAGGGAGATTACGCATGGAGGTGTTTTATATGTGTAGAGTAGGACCACATGGGTCAATCTTATCCGCATAGAGTTAATGGGATAGGAGCAGGGTGCCCAGTAGGGGAAATAGTTACACCAATTTTTGGGAGAGTTCAAACGAGAGTATTACGTACAAGGACCATTTAAATAGCCAGAGATATTGGCAATTGAAAGTATAAATTTCATCCATTGACAAATGGGATAGGTTCGACGTGATACGAATGCATCAAAGTATTTGGGTTACCACAAGATTTGTGTGTGAAACAAGCTTCGTAGATGTATCGTTAGTATCACTTTTAAGTGTATATTGATCGTTGGGCAGCGGGATTCTCTTTAGCTCCATCTTCAGGGAAGCGGGTGTGGAAACTGGGAGGATATGTTTTTGTACAGTTGCTCATTTCAAAGAGATGTTATACGAGTATGATGTTATCTTGGGTATGGATTGGTTAACGATGAGTTGAATGATAGTGGATTGTTATAATAAGTCTATTGTATTCACTGTTCCAGGGAAGGATGTGTTGTTTTTGCGATTTTTCACCCGAAATAGGGTTAAGTCGCGTATATATTATATTGAAATGGAGATTTCAGAGAATATAGTTGCCTTGTTATATTCGATCCCTGTGCATAAGGACTATACTATTGTGCTTTAGGGGATATCGGGTTTAAGGTCGAGCTGAGATATTTAGCTCGTTATTGATTTAGCACTGGAGACTTAGTGATAGTGTGAGCGCAGTTTTATATGACTCTTTTAGAGATGGGGGAGTAGAGGACCAGGCTTATATGTGTGGGGTTAGGATTTTGGGTGTCCCGTTAATGTGTTGTGGGTAAAAGGATATCGATAACTGATAATGCCAAGTGATAAGGAATTTGAAAAATTCCTTAGTTGAATTTCAATTGCGAGACGTTCCATACATGAACCTTATGACATGTCATATGTTTGGAGACGTTGTTGAATGCTATAGTATCGGGTTTGAACGATGATCATTATTCACGTCTAGAAAGCAATTTGAGTTAAGAGATATTATACAATATAATGCCAGTGGAGCGAGGTAGTGCTGTGTAAGAAACATTGGGAAATTTTCACACCACCACTTGATGGATGGGACAATCTTGAGGATAATTAAATCGCGATTAGTAGAGTAATACCCTTACGATATTGCCATGTCGAGCATGGGGGATTGAACTTTAGATAAATATGTTATGTCTATGATGGTTGTGAAGATATGCACGAGATATAGGGTGTATGGGTGCCCTAGTTATTTTTATTTTCATTATTGTTTGGGACAAGAACAAAGGATAAATGTGTTGAACCGTATGCCTGTGGGGTAGTAGAAGCAGAATTGGAAGGGCAAGATGGAATAAAGTTCGGATTGAGGAAGGAGAGAGTTCGGATATATGTATGGAAAAAGGTGTGCTATCACCCCGAGATGGGTTGAAAGACTGTGGAGACACATGCGAGGCATCTCTCTATACAAGGGAGGATCCAACAGTTTGGAGAGTCGAGCAGAGTTTTACTCAGTCGAATGCTCAGGGTGGCTTGCGCATAAATGGGATGTGATTTTTACCATGCGAAAAGGACCCATGATGTGCAGACATATAAGTCACGATTTTGAAGTACCCTATGTAAGGGAGTAAGATGTACCACATGACGTGGGATATTGAGCTTGTGTATCGATATGGAGTGAGGCATAATGAAGTTGTCTCTTAGTGCACCACTCGTAGATGGGAACAAATTGGTACGAGGCGATCCACTAGAATTTTTTAATAATTGGTGATTTCAGTGACATTACGGATAGGCAGACTGATGAAGTTCATTGTTGGGTTACCAACATCGTGAATATGTCAAGATTCCATCTGGGTTTGTGGGATTGGTTGACTGAGGCGGAATAATTATTACTAATTTGGGTAAGTTACATTATCGGGTAACGTACCCAACATTGCTTTTGAGAGAGGAAATGAACCGACATAAGAAGTCGCCTAATAAATGTTGTGACTTAGGATGAGATCCTTAAGTCCCACCTCTGATTGGGAGTATTAGGAGACGGTGGGTACAAAGTGCGTTTTGAATAAGACATATTACCCATAGACTGAGGATTAAATGGGAAAAGTGACTAGGATGTTGAATGATGAGAGAGATGAGTACTATAGACTTTAAGGAAATTGAGAGGAATAATTACCATTGGTAGAGTTGCGTGTAATAACTCATACCAACTATTATTAGAAAGACGTCTTTTGAGGTGGGAGGCCTTGTCATCCACCCTATGGCTGGGTCAGAAAATAATCATTTATGTAGGTCGGACGTGATATCGAGTCGACCGATAGGGATTGAGATAATCAAAGTTATTTTCGTATCGTTTAGGAATGTTGTAAGAGTTACGTTATCAGAAATCGACGAGTTTAAGACTGATGTGAGTGGTTAGAAATTATTGTGGGTGTCTCCGAGGGAGTTATATGATTTGGGTAAGAAGGGAAGTTAACACCTAGGGAAGTAGGGCCTTTTCCAACATTGGGATGATAGAGCCAGTGGAGTATAGGCTCGTCTTATTGAAGCATTGCTAGCGGATTCACGATAGTTTTGCATATCATTATGTAGGCGAGAGCTTACGAATGATAGAGTATAACAATATGAAATGATTTAAAGCGATTTGTTGTTAATCTTGGGTCGTAGCGCGTAGGCCTTTAGACAGGATGATACCACTAGTGGATGAATAATGGAGGCACCCAAATGTTATCACGAGTTGATTATGAGTACGTTCGGTTTCCATGTGGGTAAGGATCCGAATTTTTATTACCAGGCATACCCGAATTTTGGGGACGAAATTCCTTTTAAAGGGGGAAAGTATGTAATATCCCATAGTTTTATATAGATATATTGAATTGAATATTTAAATTATGCGGGTGACGCATAATTTAATTCACAAAATAATGGAAAATTAAATAAATATTAATTTAGAGTGATCTGAATTAATATATTTGTGATTATGTATTTAATAGTGTGCTTTTAGTAAATAAAATTGAATTAAGTTGTAAATGAGTAAACGCGATGAAATTTAATAATTTCTCAACTGGGACGTATGTGATAATATTAAAATAGGTTGAGATGGAAAATTATTGATAAGTGATTCGGGTGATGATTTCGAGTGCACGGTTGATTCGGAATGGATCAAAATAGTCAAGATTGAGTACCTGAGAGTCGTGTTCGGGTCTCGGGGGCTTTTTAGATTAACTAGTTGTGCTAACGTGCGTTGCACGTGTGGGCGAGTCCAGAATTGAGGATTTGAATAACTTGAGGATTTGAATAAATGAATAAGAATCTTTCAGTATCAAAATTATTTATGTAGAGGGTAAATCTTATAATCAATTATCCACAGGTAATAAAGTTAAGTAAATGATTTTTGTTAAACAATGTAGCAACAATGACGTAAGAAGATAAGAAAAAATGTAAAATGCAAAGAAATAGCTAATTTGTGTTGGGAAGACATTGGATAATAACAATGTGTAATGCTAAAAAATAAAAATGTATTCATCAAATATGTTGCTTTTGACGTTTGTCTGGATTCGATAATTCTTCTCCTCTTCAACTTTATGAGCGACAAAGCGTGCAAGCTTTCGATCAGAATCTTTAAGCGATTTCCCTTTAATGTAGAATCTGTAGATTTTGCCAATGCACGCATATAAATTTCAAATATAGTATGAGTGCATATATTCCCGTGCAATAAAATAATAAATATGAATATTAAGTATATGTAAATAGTATTGAGCATATTGAATTTATGTATGAATCTGTTATTATTAGGCTTATAGTGCATAAAATTAATTATATACCACAAATATTAACCTTGAGATAAAAAACTCCTCTCCGATCAAGCTTAAGACTAAAAAAAACATTAACTCAATATCTAAGAATCTCAGTTTACTTCCAAAACATCAATTGTATAAAATCTTTTTTCTGTGTCTAAATTCTAAAATATGCTCTGTTTATATATATTTGTGATGCCCCATAAAATGGATTTAACCTATTTTGTTTTAAGCAATATTATTTTATATGGTTTGCTTAGAATAATATAAATCAGACATAGTATTTTGAAAAATAATTAGGGGCTCCTCCCCAAATTGGAAATGAAGACTTACTGAAAGTTATTCCATGTCTTATTAATGAGGCAAGCAATGAAGAGCTATGCAAAATATCTAGTATAGATGAAGCTAAAAATGGATAAGACCAATGATCCTAGTAAAGATATATGAGAAATATCTGGCATTTGATCTTTTTTTTCAAACACCTGTGAGGCATATTTTTTTAAGATCGTTGCACAAGTGCGTATAACATTGACATTCATCTTTTTTATCTTTTCCTCAAATCTAAATCTAAATCAATCAAAATTTGATATTCAATTATTTTCATATAGCACAATTACATACAACATATAAACATCAGTGATATAAAGTCTCATAATTTCATGGAAAAAATATTGGAAAATTCAAATCATGTAACAACTTAATAAAAGTAAAAGGACATTACAAAGTTGTTGGTAAAAGAATTATAAATATTACTGATTTACTGAAAATATAACCAACTAAAAACATATTAATTGAGATGGAGTAGTGAATTGATCCAACCAAAACCTCTGGAAATTCATATAAAAGAATATCAATCTGTATATCAAATAATTAAAAAAACTGATATTAAAAAAGAATTCCAATTAAAGGGGCTTTATTAGTATATGAGAATAAAACAAACCTTAAGAATTGCTTTCTCCTTATCCACCAGGAGCATATTTGTGGCTTAATATTTTTGAATGTTTCGAAAAAGTGGTAAAACCAATGCTACAAAAAAAACATTTCAAGAAAATAGAAGAAACTATGAAAGGGTTTTATGTTAGGTACCTGTCAAGGACACCGTGACTACGAAAATGTGCAATCCCTTTGCTTAATTGGAACAAAAAGCTTTGGATATGGGTATTGGGAGGATTTTCGACCATTGCAATGAGTGTGGAATATTAAGTATATGTAAATAGTATCGAGCGTATTGAATTTATGTATGAATTTGTTATTATTAGGCCTACAGTGCATAAAACTTAATTATATACCGCAAATATTAACCTCGAGATCAAATCCCCTTCCTCGATCAAGCTTAAGACTTAAGAAAACATTAACTCAATATCTAAGAATCTCAGTTTACTCCCCAAACATTAATTATATAAAATCTCTATTCTGTATCTGAATTCTAAAATATGCGCTGTTTATACATATTTGTGATGCCCCATAAAATGGATTTAACCTGTTTTGTTTTAAGCACTATTATTTTATATTGGTTGCTCAGAAGAATAGAAAGCAGACGTAGTATTTTGAAAAACAGTTGGGGGATCCTCCCTAAATTGGAAATGAAGACTTACTGGAAGTTATTCCATGTCTTATTAATGAGGCAAGCAATGAAGAGCTTTGCAAAATATCTGATATAGATGAGGCTAAAAATGGATAAGACCAATGATCCTAGTAAAGATATATGCAAAAATATATGCATTTGAGTTTTTTTTCAAACACATGTGAGGCATTTTTTAAAGATTGTTGCAAAGTCCATATAACATTGACATTCATCTGGTTTATCTTTTCCTCAAATTTAAATCTAAATCTCAATCTCAATCTAAATCTAAATCAAAATCAATCAAAATTTGATATTAAATTATTTTCATATGGCACAATTACATACAACATATAAACATCAGTGATATAAAGCCTCATAATTTCATGGAAAAAATATTGGATGATTCAAATCTTGTAACAACTTAATAAAAATGAAAGGACATTACAAAGTTGTTGGTCAAAGAATTATAAATAGTACTGATTATAGGAGAGCTTAAAGGGTCTTACTGAAAATATAACCAACCAAAAACATATCAATTGAGGTTTAGTAGTGAGTTGATCCAACCAAAACCTCTGGAAATTTATATTAAAGAATATCAATCTGTATATCAAATCATTAAAAAAACTGACATTAACAATGACTTCCAATTCAAGGGGCTTTATTACTATATATTTGAATAACACAAACCTTAAGAATTTCTTTCTCCTTATCCACCAGGAGAATTTGTGGCTAAACATCTTTGAATTTTCCGAAAAAGTGGTAAAACCAATGCTATAAAAAAAACATTTCAAGAAAATAAAATAAACTATAAAAAGGTTTTATGTTAAGTATCTGTCAAGGACACCGTGACTACGAAAATGTGCTATTCCTTTGCTTAATTGGAACAAGAATATTTGGATATGGGTATTGGGAGGATTTTTTACCATTTCAATGAGTGTGGAAGAACAACATGAGACCAACCTCTAGGTAATTTAATTAGAGATAGCAGATGGGTTTTCTCCATAGTATTGTTGGGCAGTGCCAGATTATCGCATTACACCATGACAGGAAAGGTCCAAAGGGGGAAATACTGATATGGAATGGAAAGTCAATTGAATTTTGATTTATGGGGTTGGAAGATGCATGAATTTTGATGGTTTGGTATGTGTAAATGAAGAGAGAGAGATCAGATGAATGAATGAATTTGGATGCTTTGGTATGTGTGAATGAATGTGGATATTTCGTATGTGTTAATGAATAGGGGATAAATATGTCAGACTATTATTAAGGTTATGATAGGAATTTTAAATTTAATGAGGGTAGTGTAGTCCTTTTGCAATTGAAGAGGAACTCCCCTATTTTTAAGTAGTAGAGATTGGGACTAATTTAGGTGACTTTTGGACTCCTTAATGGTATGTGAATAGCCAAAAACGGGATTACACTTATAAAATAAAAGGTTTGGGTTTAGGGAAGAGTGATTTCACAAAACCAAAGGTTAAGAGAGTTATACAAAGAGTTAGAGAGAAAGTGAAGAGAATTAGGAAGGAAAATTTAAGAGTCTAAGGGAGGAATTGAAGAATTTTTCAAGAATACTCTAGGTTTGAAGAGTTGAAAGGAGATTCTTGAACGATTAGCAACGTCTTCACAAAAAATCAGACTCTACAAACTTAACTTGCTATTTAATTTGTATATTCAACTTTAGTTATAATAGTTGGGAAATGATATTTTAGAATATTTTCACATAAAAATGATGGGATTTTGAAAAAATGATTTATGATTTGAAAATATTTATAATTGGGAAATGTTATAAATTATTGATTTTTGGAGAATTAACATTGATTGAGAATTCTGAATTTTCAAGAGTTGATGTTGATAGGAAGAATGAGACTATAAAAATGGTCATGCCAATCTAATAGTGGTATACTTGATGTAATCCCATGTAAAGATCATGTGTAGATGAATTCTATATTAAAGTGAATGTGTTTCATATTTAGGATTTATAAGGATTGTTAATTATTGAGGAGTATACGATTTGGGAGGGATTATTTGGGTTTAACCTTGCTAAAAATCGAAATGTGCAGAATTGGAGCTGATAACAGCGGCGAACCGGTTCGATTTACCTGTTACAGCTAGAATGGCTTAAGTAATATAATTAGGTCATGATTTGGTTTTGAAATTTAAATTATAATGTTCGAGGATAAATTTCTGGGAAAATAGGAATGTGGAGAAAAAATACCTTGGGATGAATTGGGATATATCCGGGATATGAATGTGTGAAAAATATTCCGGGGTACAAATTGTATATTTGAAAAATTATATTTGCATTCAAATAATTGTGATGCAAATTCGAAAATTTGGGGCACGGGTTGAGTTATGATAATTACGTGTCCGGATTGGGTAACTGAAAGTAAATTCATTAATTAGTTAAGTGAATAATTAAGTAATTGAGTATATAATGAAGCATTGGGTGATAATGCATTTTGTGTCATTTGTGATACGCATAATTAAATAAATTATTGTTGAATATCTACATGTGTGAAGATTGTACACACACACACACACACACACACACATGTGTGTGTGTGTGTGTGTGTGTGTGTGTGTGTATGCGTGTGTGTGTGTGTATTATATCCGTGTAAAAGATATAATTATATGAATATAATGACGTAACCCTCCAAGGGCTGTCATCGGAGGTTGCGTGAGTGAATGATATTTCCTGGCTAGCGAATGTAGGGTAACTATTAGTCATAGGTCATAGTCGCCCCGCACGTGTCTGTTAAGGTTGAGTTCGAGGCGAGGTTATTATGAGTATTGTTATTGCTTACTATCGAGGAACCTATGATCGCCTCCGACGTCGTTGTTTGTTTTCTTTTGTAGTTCTATGTGAGAGCCCGACGCGGTAACCAGGATGATGTGAGTTTTCCTTAGATTATGATAGCATTAGAAACATGCATCCAATAAATTATTATTGTTATTAGGGATGGCATTTATACATATATAGTGAGTGATATATATATATATATATATATATAGAGAGAGAGAGAGAGAGAGTAATACTATGGGTACAAAGTAACTCCACAAAAAGTAATGCTATTGGTGCCCTGGCAGGACCCCATACCACAAGGCAATGTTTAATAGGTAGGTGAGAGAATAAGTGGAATCCACGTCAGATTTTGTGGAGGTTTTTGTGAAGATTTTTGTACTCATATATATATATATATATATATATATCTGTGTGTAGAAAAATATATACGGGCATATTGAATTATAATGTGAAAATTAGTAACTAGTGAAAGTTATTGTAAATGTTTCTATAAATTTTATAATTGATAATTATAATGATTAGTGAATGTGAAAGCTAAATAAATAAATTATGCAGGATGGGATAGCATATAGAATTTAAGGATACTTGGGAACTAGTTAGGCGGGCAACATAACTAGGCGATTAAAATGCATACGTTAGTTGCACACTTTGGTTGAGAGGTGAGTATTGTCTCATGGGAGAGTGCGGTACCAATTTAAATATGAGTTAATAAATATACATTTATTATGCATTTTAATTACTTGAAAAATATCTTCAAAAGGATTTGGGCTCTGATCCGTGTCAAAATATATTTTCAAAACCTTTTAGGAGTCCAGTGACAAGGACGCCAAGCATGATCATATTCCCAGGTACCAGAGCTGCGACAACTGTGGATTGTTGTAGGATATTGTTTACCTGTTCATATTCCTATATTCTAGGTCAGGACTCTTTTCAATATTCAGGCATGTTGCCTAAGTTAGACGATTTATCTCAGTTTATGTTTTATTTCTTTCAAGATATTATGTATAGAGGATTTTTTGATGGGTTATTCGAAACATTTTAGCATGTAATAAATTACAATCTGGTTTTATTTGTGATTGTGGATTTTATTTGTATTGCTTAGACGAGATGTGATTGATTATTATATTTTTGGTGTCATGTTAATAAAGATTAAAATTGACACACGACTTAATTTAATAATAGGTGGTTCGTAATTTAATTAAAATAATAGGTGGTTCTTAAGAATGAGCCAATGAGATTCCTATTTTATTTTAGTAGAGGGATGGCCACCCGTTATTTTAATAAGAGGGGTGTCACACTACGTTGAATCTTCGTCTTTCGAAGCTGAAAAATCTCTACCCACAACTAAAGATGATCCATCAAAACAACTAAATCCCATTTCAATTTGTATTTCTATATGTAAATGTTGAGAACTTTGTAGTAATTTCCCCACCCCTTCTATGGAGTTTTCTCTTTCAAGCTATGTCTTTAATATGCTTTCTGATATCCCTCATTTTTATTGATTTCCCAATTTTCTTTATTCCTTTTAATGTTTTCCCATTTGCACGATGTGTATTGCACGAATTTTTCTATTTGAAGAACTAAACACTTTGTACCTACGTACACGTTGTTGAATATCCGATGATTCCTTCCCCTCTATAGGCAATAGACTGAAACTGAAAGCGCTTATTTCATAATATTATCTAGAAAAGATTCTTTGTTGTCACGATTAATGACACTATTTGATAACACTTTTGTCAAACAATTTTAAAAAAAATCATAACTAAAAAGAGACGATCTTTAGATTCAACACTATTACCACAGAGAACATATTTTTTAAAGTTCACAACCCCCACTTAGACAACTTGTCTCTTGTCCACAATTTTTCTATACACATCATCCATAACAAGAAGGAACATTTAGGCACTGGATTCTTGAACCACACTATTTTATGCCATCCAAGTTTATTCTATTGCACTCAAATGGTGTTGTATGTATCCTTACATTTATACCTTCCATCCCTAGTTGTTTCCCATGTAACCCAATCCTCTTTCAATTTTTATCGATGCGTATTTGTATTAGCAATATCTCTTAAGCTAATAAATTCTTAATAGGTAAATTCCATGTGTTATTAACAATGAGCTCTTCAACTTTGGCTTTAATATTATTGGAAGCATCATAAAAAATTATTTGGCCATCCTTGTCAGTAAAAGGATTAAATTCATGCCAGTTATCCATCCAAAAAATGTATTATTTCCATTCTTTACGTGATATTTAATTATTCTCTTAGCATCAATCCTTAGTTTGCATAATTTCTTCCATGTCCATGAACTATCATTTCCTATTTTTCACTCTAGGGGATTTCATCCTTTATCACAAAGGTATGAATCCATTTATCCCATAAGGAATATTTCTTCCAATACATATACCATATGTGTCTAAATGTAGGTGGTAAAAATCTCACTGGTATTTAGTAAAACAATCACAATTTAGCAGAATAAAAACATGCACAATCACACAAGAACATGATGTACGTGGCAGGATAATGTGCCTACGTCCATTGGTATTGCTTTTCTCTTTATTAATCGTCTCTTGATTACAAAGATTACATGCCCTTTTTTTTAGGGTTATGGGTTACATTTACAGAGAAAAGAAAGAAGTTTAGTTATGTGGGACTCAATAACCTTATATAATAATTAGAACTTGATCAATGGTATCTAATTCTGAGATTTTTGCAAATAGGTTTCAACTGTCCTTATCTCCTTAAATCATGATCGTTTAGAATACTAATGGACATATACCACCTCCTTAGGTGTGGTTGAATAAACTCCCCACAATTGTCCCCAAATCTTTGCAGCTGATTAGGGTACATTGGTTTGATCGTCCTCTAGATAGGGAATTGATCGCGGTCGGTAGTGAAATGTGGTCGTCCATAGGCACTATGTTTGGAGGATGATGACACTTGTATTTTGAAGATGTTTCTTTATTACTTCCATTAAACTCTTAAGGACATGTGAGTAATTAACCCCAGTTTTTTAAGGGCACGTTGACAAACGTACAGTAATCATCACAAGAGGTGGTTGCATGATATGGACTGATATTTGGGGGTGTGACATCAAATAATGAGACCTATCTTGGAAGTTGAACCATCCCACTAACCCTTTTGATGCCGTCGATTTTGCTCGTTGCCTCCTCATTCCCACTTTTAATTTTTATGAGAGCCTCATTCTTGCTTCTCCATACTATAAGTTCACCTCTACCTCTTTCTTTGCCTTTCATTTTCTGCATATATTTCTTTGTAGGAATAATTTCCCTTCCCCCATTGTCTTTATTTCATAATTGTAAGGATGATTTACCTAATTAATGGTAACACAATAGAAGACTTCCGACATCGTCTTATGCCTTAATGGGTAACTATTAATACATAGGAGGGTAAACTTGATTACTACAATATCAAAGTAGGCCATTGGCTTTTCTCTCAATTCATTAGAGAGGTCGGCATCACTTTTCCACCAAATAAACTTTTTCTTGAGTTTTGTGAGTTTTTTGACGTGGTCCCTGCCCAATGTTCTTTTATCACTTGGAGAATTGTAAATTGTGTCAACAAGTCAATGAAATGTATAAGACCAAACTTAGAATCCTTAAAATCCTCTATTGCTATATATGGGTTAAATTTAATGAGGGAATTTACTATCTAAAAGTAACAAAGGCTGAAAGAGTCCCCATGGTAAACATTCCAAATTCCAATAAATACTATTGGTCGCATTTGTGGTGAAGGACTGGGAATACTTGTCCCTCCCAAAGGGTGGTGAACCCTATATGGGATCTTGGTACCACCAGGGGGATATGAGATAGGTTTAACATTCATTCTGATATGATTTTTCATTCGCCCACACTTTTTATAACTTTTCTGATCTTGTTGTCTTTGCTTATGCCAGTAAGAAAGAGAAAGAGCCTCATCAGAGACACGTTAATTTTCCCGAGTTGAAGAAAGACTGGTCACTCAAGCAACCTTTGAATGTTTCCAAACACCCACGGTCGGCTTCTCTCATGTTTTCCTACACATCTTTCAACACATCCTTCATTGCTTACTAGTGGACAAGGAACCAAATATCCCTGAAGGACTTGGAGAGAAAGGTTATGAGTCTACTCTGCATCGTTTGAGTTTGTTTATATCTTTGACATCCCTACGATCACCCCTGCCACTTCTGAAGAGGGAATGGAACCTAGAAGGAGGATACCAAACTTGATGGATGGCGCCCTTGTCCCCACTTCACCAACTGTGTAACCTTTCAATAGGTAGGAGATCGGGGGACCGTATGATCCAATAAACTTTAGGGATTCCCCCGATAAGTGAAAAGTTTAACTTACAAAGAAGGGAAAGGCCAATTATGGTCTTGCGATCAATCTTCCCACCCAAAAGATGGTGGATATCCCCACAAGGGGAAGGGCCCTACTAGAGGGTTTGTATCTAAGCAACCTGACTTGGCTCATGGGTTGTTGAAGGGAGCTTGTCTCCCTGTCGACCATGCCTTGGTCGGGATCTTGCCTACTGATAAGATAGTTTCCCATGCTTCATAAATTCTCTCCTTGGTAAGTATTGATTTCATTTGGTTTGAACTTCATGAATTTGAATTTTTATCTATAATAACTATTTTTCCTCGTCTTTTCTTATAATTTTTGGTAGACTTTGTCAACCTCCTTGACAGGAGGACTGGACATGCAAAGGATAATGCTGACCTAGGGAAGGCATAGGAGGAGGCATAAAAAGACTTTAATGCCGCACAAAATAAGGAAAATGAGAACGATTCTTCTATTAGGGATAAATACTTAGAGCTTGTCACTCTAAGGTCGAAGGTCGAGCGTCTCAAGAAAGTTGGCGAAGAGTCTGCCCAATCCTTAGCAACGACTTTAGTGGAAAATGACCTTGATTTCGATGAAGGTTGAGGAAGGACTTTTACCTTGTTAAGAAGAAGTTGGAATTCGTTCGAAAGTCCTTCTTCAAGAAGGACTAGGAAGAGGCCTTAGAAAAAGCCTGAAGTTTTTTTATCGAGTCTAAATTATTCGCTCAGCATGCTCCCAACACTCCTCCTAACTTGGAGGAAGAGGATGAATAAGAGTTCACCAAGTAGTAGAAGGAGGACACCGATCAACACAAGACTTCCACTGATCAGGACATGGTGGTATCATAGAAGGAGACTCCTGCTAAATAGATTAGTTTATGACCTTATTGTATTTTTAATTTCTTATATCTTCTTTTGTTTTCTCTTTTAAGGGCTTATCCCAATTTTTAATGAATTGTTATGATATATTTTTTCCTTCATCTCTCTTTGCTCGTACACTACTATATATTTACATATATGTGTTTGATTGCATTTAATTTCTGAATATCTTTCTTTTGCTTTTGTGGTTATATAATAACTTGCCCCCCCCTTTTCTTTTTTCAATAGCCTAAGAGAGTGCATATTTGGACTTCATTCTCGGTGGAGATGATTTTTGTTAAGCGCAAGCAGCATTTAGTGATGTTCAATAAGAAGATGACATGTGCCTATGGTGACGAATCAAGTGTGTTCATTAGTCTTTGGACTAAGCCTGGGGAAGTCAAGAACATAGTCGGTCTATTTCAGCCTGAAAATATTTCTGCAAAGGAGGAGATCGGTAAGGCTGAGTAGGCTTTTGAGAGAAATGAAACAATCATACATGGTCTGCACCGCCAGATCATGAAAGTAAGGTACCCAATTCAAAAGGGTTCTCGAGCAGTTTGGGTTACTTGTTATAATGAGGGTTAGATGGATGCCTCAACAAATCTTGATAAAGTCGGGTAGGTTGCCTATAAGCATGGCTGGCTATATGTATTTTTTATCTGCGAGTTTCCCAAGGACTCTCATTTTTGGTATTGGTACCAAGTAGATTCTCCTTTAACTCGATCTCTCCCCTTAGGTGCAATGAATGTTGGATACCACCTGATGCAATTCTAATACAACTGGTGAAGAACTATCTTGTTAACCATGACAATGATGATGAGTTCAAGTCCAGCCCTGATGATGGTCACCGAGTTGACACAATCAAAATTATACTTGCTGAAGATGACAATTTCTTTTTATCATTTTGTAACCTTATAGTTTATTCACTTGTAGTTTTTTCGGCTTGGCTACTTTTGTGATTAAGAGAATGTTTATGAATGAAATTATAACTTAATTTCTTGATCTCACTTTCCCATTTCTTATGTTGAGCATGTGTTATTGTTAGTCTTACCTCTTAGGATACTATCGTTACACTTCCTTAGTCTAAGAACCAATCTATGTCAAAATCTCACCTACTTGTTGGGCTATCCACCCATTCAAGATTTACCCGAATAACATTGGAACAATTAGTGCTTGGTTATTCCTCACAGGTATTTTTCTTGTTTGGAAAATTCTTGATTCTTTCATGTTTGTTAGTGACGAAAACATGTAAACTTAAAATATGATTAAGTGTAATCTTACTAAGGCATAAAAGTGATGAACAAAATTTTATTGGACAAATTTGAACAAATTTGCAATGGTTATGGCCTTGCCATAATTATAATGATAATGATATTGGCCTGCCATTTGGAACTATAAGAAAGTTAATTGCATTAATTTAATATTAAACACACAGGATGTTAGAATGACAAAATGAAAACTTTCATAAATATAAACAATCAATAAAAACGTTAGAAATAAAATTTTCTAGGTTGGACGCATTCAAGCCCTAGGCAGCTCCCTGCCCCACCCATGCTTCCAGATGGTAGGCTCCTTGAGGTCGTCCGTGGTGACTTTGAATTGTCCCTCCCACTTAGGGCCCAATTTATCATCTAATGGCTTCCTCTCATTGCAGATGACCTTCCTTCGCACATAATATTTAAACTGTAACTTCCTCAGATTGACGCTTTTGTTGTAGTATTTTGCCAATTATTATTAGTTGGATGCCAAATCGATCAAGGTTCTTTCCTCGGCCAAATTGAGCTCAGTACTTATCAATTCTTCGTTTATGATTTGATCGACAATGGTCTTCTTCATGGTCAACAAGTCTGCTTCCAATAGGATATAGATTCCATTCAATAAGCCAAGGCAAAGGTAATTTCCCCAGTAGGATAGCGAGAACTTATTCAACAGTGTTTTAATTTAAGATGCTCGATTGGGCCAGATATTCTACTTCGATTATTCTCTTGATATCGGAGTCGACAGTTGAGTCCAAAGGAGCTAAAGAGTCTGCATGACTGTTATTTCCTCGAGAAAACTATTGGACTTGAATGTAATTGAATTTGAGAACCTAGTCCTGAGATATGATGACATGCATTCATCTATGGCGTTATATTCTTATGATGTCTAGTTAGATACCATCCCTGAATTGCATTATACTTTAAGGTGATTAGCACCAAGGGACAAAGCCTTCTTCAACTTATTAATGACAACCTCGTATTCGACCTTGTTATTAGACGCATTAAAGCTAAATCTAATTCCTTACTCAAGCACGATATGATATGGAGTTACCAGGACAATTCCCACTCCTAACCCCTTTGAGCTAGATCTTCCATCAACATAGAGAATCCATTTATAAAATTGATCAGGCTCAATAGTGGTTGCCTGATTTGTGAGTTTACTTTCATCGGGCTCATGCCCCATGAGAATTCGATAATGAAGTCTTTCGATACTTTTCCTTTGAAAGAACTTATAGGTTGATTATAGATATAAAACCTCCCTAGTTCCATCGACCATTTGGATATCCCTCTAGAGAGGTCGACCTTTTCAAGGATTGCCTTTAGTGGAAACTATAACACCCCGCTTAATTAAATACCGGGTGATCAGTCCTATACCCAATTAAAATAAAATTTATAGTTGGTTCATTCTTAACATCACTGTCGTATTTCTCGAATACCACTCGTACTTGTCGTTCACGATTATCATCATATTTTCATTATGTAATTATCACTCACATAATATTTTATTCAACCCAAGTACCCGTATATATATCCTCAATATTACCCCTACTTGTTATAACGATTATTCTCCTCTAAATCGTATACTAATTATGTAGATATCTCTCATATAATTTTAATCCTCAATATCATATAATTTTCCAACATTAACCCAAGTACCTCACTCCATGTTAATGTACTAAAATTATTTAAGTCTCATCCAGGGCCAAAATATAATTTTCTAAACTTTTCTGGGCTAAATTGGAAAATTTTGAAATCTCGTTAGAAGTTCCATAATTCTCGTTCGAATGAGTTCATTCGAACGATGTTGCTTGAATAAAATTTATTCTAAATTCTCGTTGGAAAGTTTGTTATTAATCTTGTTCGAACGATGTCGTTCGAACGAGTACCCCAGTTCGTTCGAACGACTTTTCAGCAGGTCGAGAACAACCCCTATATTTTAGCATTTTTCTTAGTTTCTTACACCCAAATACATATGTATTCCATTCTATCCAAAAACCTAGATATTCGAACATTATCTAAACATGTTCAAGGGTGATTTTCACATAAGAGAAACATCAAATTCATATGTTCACGAGGGTATTATCATCAAACTCATTAAATCCTTAAAATGTCAATTACCTAAATTCTCCACTTTTAACTCCCCTATAAACTCAGAATTTAGAACTTATAATTTCTTATCTAAATCATCAATTTACATATTCAACACGAGTAGGATTTTTCTACATGAAATTCCTAGAATTATTTTTCATATCTTCAATAACATATAATTTTCTCTACATGTAAAACCTATAACTTTCATCAGGTTCATAGCCTCTACATGTTTATACTTAACTAAATGAATTTGCCTAACCCTTAACTTAATTTATCAACCATTTTAAATCCCAAATTCATAAGTTCATCAATCTAAAAGAAAATCCTATTCTAACATGGATATAATAAGCACTGAAATAATGCAGGATTCACTTGCCTCTTAGAGTAGGGCTGAAACTTTGGAGAAGATAATGTTAGGGCTTCCTCTTCCCTTTTTCGGGAAAATTTTTGGCGACCCTTCGGTGGTGGTACAAGGTGTAGATATGGTGGTTGGCCTTTGATTTCTACTAGATGACTCTTCCTCGACACAAAAACCCTTTCACTTTCTCTAGATGACTTTTCACTCTCTCTCAAAAGTCCTCACAAGTGATGTGATGAAATGAAAATTACGTAGAGTCTAAACCCACATATATAACAAGTCTCCAAGGCTAGCTAAAAGACAAAAAAAACGTGTATACTATTCATCTCCCAAGCCAAATGACTAAAATGACCATTCAGTGTGTATTTTCATCTTCCAATTGACCCGAAACCCCAAACAAACCCCCGAGTAGACTTTTCTGCCTATTTCGACCTTCCGGACTCAACGGCGCGCTCAAAATCACCATCCGAATGACTTAAAAATAAATTGCATTTATTTCCCAACTTTAGTCCCAACACGACTCATAAACGCGTCCCAACTTAATTTTAATTATTGTCATATTTGTAACTCCCGACAATAATTATTATATTCACAGATTACTTTTATCCCTAGTAATATTAAATCCAAATTAATCCCAATTAATTTCTCATAAATAAATTCCAATTATTCCCCATTTAATTAACCCAATAACTTTTAATTTATCTCATATTAAAAGTCATTAAAATTATGGGATATTACAAAAACGAAGTGATAACAATGATGGAGTGGGCCTAAAAGTAGTGCTTAAACTTTCATAAGGCGATTATCAATGAGTAAACTAATTTTCTGTAGGAAAGTAGCATTTCTCGGCATGTAGCAATGTCTTTCTAACATAATAGATCGGAGTCTGGTGCCCCTCATTCTCGCATACCAATGCTGAGCTTACTATATGGTCGGACACCACGAGATACAAGTAGACTAGATCACTCAAATTTGGTACCACGAGCAGAGGAGGTCAACTTAGGTAGAGCCTAATTTTTTAAAGTGCCTTGGAACATTCTTCATTTTAGGATTGACCTTTCTCATTCTTCAAAAGCTAAAAGAATAGTCGACACTTTTCAAATGATCTAGAGATGGAGCGGTTAATTGATGCCAACATCTTGGTCAATTTTTGAACATTTGTCTCTTAGTGGCTAGATATTTTTTATCTCCTCAATCTGGTCGGGATTAGCTTCAATTCCCCTTTGACTGACCCAAAATATTCCCGGACCGGACTTTAAAAGAGCATTTAACGTGTTCAGTTACCTTAAATGTCTTCACCAGGCCCGCCAGATGGTTTTCATTGTATTTACTCTTAACGAACATGTAATCTGTGTAAACCTAAATAGTATCACCTAAATGATTCTTAAACATCTTAGTGACCATCCGTTGATAGGTTTTTCCTTCATTTTTGAGTCCAAATGGCATGATTGTGTAATGATACATACCAAGCGTAGTGATTGTTGTATGTAAAAATTACACTCCCATGTGGACCAATGATGAATGTATACATGTCCTCTAACGTGGCCGACCAACCTACTTGATCGACTTCAGAGACATTTAGTCAGTTAGAATGCGGACCAAATCCAGAAGACCAACCAACAGGAATACAAATAGTTACTCGGATGGGATGCCAACCAACTTTGAATTCCAAGAGTTTTATTTACTATACACAGATGTAAACGCCTATTAATATAAAGGCGTTCCATCTCTAGGGTTTTCCACCACTATAAATATAAATCACTCCCTTAGCTCAAGGGACAACTTGAATCACTCATATGCATACCATACTGAGCTACTGTAAACCCTACTGAATAAAAAACAACAGTGGACGTAGGCTATTTTACAATTGAACCACTCTAAAAACCTTACCTGTTGTGTGTTGTTTGAGTAACTTATCTTATTTTGATCCGTGATTATTAATTTAAAGTTTGTCCATTTTTAGACATCAACATATTGGCGCCGTCTGTGGGAACGTTTGTCTGTCATAGTTCTCTACCATATTTTTCATTTCTTTATCAATAAAGAAATGACTGATCCTAAAAATAACACTCAAAATGTAAGAAATACCATCATTCCATCTGCTCCTCCCAGTGTACAGACTTACAGGGAATTCTTCTCAACCTTGATAAAGGTCAAGAAGACACGTATGAGTATATTAAGTAACTGGCTCGCACCGTGCAAGCTAAGTCCTCCAATTCTAGAAGTGATATTCCACCACCACCGATTAGGCATGAAATAAGTTATCATTATCGTTCCTCTCACAATAGGTCATATAGCCGTGGTGGAACTTCTTCATTCCGGTCAATGGATTACTATAATGGTGGATATTTTTCCAAAGAAAGACCAAGTGTCTTGGAGAGGCTAAGCAGTGAGTTTGCTTTTGATTTACTAGGCTCCCGAGTAACTAGAAGATAATATAGGGAGCATGATCGTCGTCATGAATACAGGGAAGGTTCCACGAGATCTAGGGAGAGTATAAGGGGATCTGTGTGTGCTGAGCAGACCTCCCAGGAGGAGAGTTCAGCACATAGGCACATCAAAGATGCTAAATCTACATCGTCCAAGTCTAAATTAGAGGAGCATTCCTGGAAGGGATCCATGCAATGGTTGGAAGATCGGCTAGGGGAAATGGCCAAAACAAAGAATCCATTGCAAACGAGTTTCATTAAAGGATCACCTTTCATCCAGGAAATTGTGGAATACCCCACACCTTCCAAGTTTAAGCCACCAATGGTTAATCCCAAATATGATCGAAAAATTGATCCAGTCTTGAACATAGAGCAATATCAAGTTTCTTCCGACATCTACTCAGTGGGCGACAAAAGGAGATGTAGAGATTTCTCCAGTTCCATAGCAAGAATAACTCATATTTGGTAAACAATCTCCTTAGAGGTAAAATATCTAGTTTTCATGAGTTAGTAGAATTATTCATAGATAACTTTTGCTTTGGGTCTAAGTCGATTAAGAGTGTCACACATCTCTTGACCTTGCGACAAAATCCAGGACAAAGCACTAGAGAATATATTACTCATTTTAACAATGAAAAGTTAGATGTGGTAGACTATGAGGAGAAAATAACCATCACAACACTTATGAGTGGGTTGCTTGCTAAATATCTCTACTATGATTTAACAAATAATCCACCCAAAACTATGACATAGCTAGTGGCTAAAGCTGAAAAAATAATGAATCCCGAGGAAGTTATGACAGCTAAGGAAGCTCCTGAAATCAAGGGTGAAGGCCAGAAAAATGTTTCTAATTCCTGCAAGAAGGATAAAAAAGACATGAAGATGGATAGAACCAAGAAATATGATGAATATAACCCGCTCAACAAGGTTATTCACCATATGATGAAGGAGATAGAAGGAAACAGATACTTGAATTGGCCTAGAACTTTGAAAACACCCCCCAATAAGAGGGAAAAATCCAAGTACCGTGACTTCCACAGGGATCATGGGCACAACACCAATAGCTGTACTGTGCTAAAGAATGAGATCGAAAATCTTATCTGACGGGAAAATTTAAGCAAGTTTGTTGATTGGAATTGTAACCGAAATAATTGGAAGAGGTTTGAATCTCCAGCTCGAGCAAGAGATGACCATAAAAGGGCAAGAAATGATGATTTTAAAGAAGATCTAGATTTGCCAAAGAAGCCTGATGAGCCATAGGTGGAGGTCGACATGATATCCTTTGGGTGACATTTCATTATAGGTGGTGATACTGGAGGAGTAGATGCAATAGCATAAAGGAAAGCTTACCTGAATGAAATTAAGGCCTGCCCAACTGTCAGATAGATTGATATAGCTGAATCCAATGATACTTGACCAAGGAAAGTCAACAGAGATACGCTAGTAATTTGATTTTTCAAAAATGATCTGAGTAGGGTTCTTTACCCTCATAACGATCTGTTAGTTATCACATGAAGAGTTCATCATGGTAGAGTCGCAAAGATCTTGGTTGATAATGGGAGCTTAGCTGATGCAATGTTCTATAACGATTTCGATAGCCTAGGGCTGAAGATCAGTAAGCTAGAACCCTACCATAGACCTCTTATTGGATTTGGAGGAGAGAAAGTATACCCATTAGGACTATCAAGCTGGAATTTTCGGTCGGCACCTGGACGACAAGAAGAAGAGAAAGAATTTATTTCTTTGTGTTAGATAAAAATGTCCTGTCAGCTTACAATATCATCATGGGAAGAGTTGGAATCAAGCTGTTAGAGGTTGTGCCATCTACAGTGCACCAATGCATGATATTTCCAATAAATTATGGAGTCGGCATAGTAAATGGCAGTCACAAAGATACCAGTGAATTTTATTATACATCGGTCGACTAACAAGAGATACAATTAAAGAGCACAACCACTTTCCACATCGACATTTTAGATCATCGGGAAGAAGAATAACTGGTAAAGGGGCCAGTTATGGAAGCGACAAAAACTGTTATGTTAGACGATGAGAAGCCAAAAAGAACCACCCAGATCGGTCCTAAGTTATCTCATTCTCTTAAACAAGAATTAATCACATTCCTTAAAGAAAGAAATTTGTTTTTCACTTGGAGCCATGAAGATATGATAGGAATTGATCAGAATTTCATGTGCCATGAGCTCAATATTTATACAAGCTCTAAGTCAATCAAGCAAAGGAGAAAAGTATTCAGCCCCGAGAAAATACAATAATCCAGGAGGAAGTGGAGAAATTACAGTGAGCACAATTCATTGAAGATGTCAAGTACCATAGTTGGTTGGCTAATGTGGTGATGGTGAAGAAGAAAAATGACAAGTGGTGCATGTGTATAGATTTCACTGATCTCAATAAGTCATGTCCAAAAGATCATTTTTCTTTACCAAGGATTGATCAATTGGTCAATGTTATAGCAGGTCATGAACTACTAAGCTTTATGGATGCTTATTCTGGTTATAACCAGATTAAGATGTAGCCCAAAGACAAATAAATCACTTCTTTCATTACCAACAGAGGAACTTTCTGTTATACTGTCATGCCTTTTGGGTTAAAGAATGCTGGAGATACCTATCAAAGATTAGTAAAAAAGGTTTTTGAAGATCATATAGGCAAAATTATGGAGGTCTATGTAGATGACATTCTCACTAAGAGAATCAATGCTACCGACCACATTACGAACTTAACTCAAACCTTTTATCAATTGAAAAAGCACTAAATGAAGCTCAACCCAACCAAATGAATCTTTTGAGTACAATAAGGGATGTTCCTAGGGTACATGGTCAATCAAAGGGAAATAGAAGCAAACCTTGGCAAGATTAAAGCCTTGCTTGAAATGCAATCCCCGACCAATAAGAAAAAAGTTCAAAAGTTAACAGAAAGAGTAGTTACATTGAACCGTTTCGTCTCCCGAGAAACTGATAAATGTCTTCCATTCTTTAAGGTTCTTAAAAAGACCTTTGAGTGGAATGATGAATGTGATAAGGCCTTCCTAGAGTTGAACAAGTATTTGGGTTCTCCCCCACTCCTTTCCCGACCAGCTCTAGGAGAAAAACTATATTTATACTTGACTGTTTTAGAGTCGACTGTTAGTTCAGCTTTGATTTGACTTGCTAACGGGGTTCAAAGGCCAACATGTTATACTAACACGGCATTCCTCGAAGGTGAAATCAGATATCCACTCTTGGAGAAGTTAGCCCCAATTCTTATTGAAGCATTTAGGAGGATAAGGCCATAGTTCCAAGCCCGCACCATTATTGTCTACATGGATTTACCTTTGTGACAAGCACTACATAAACTAGAAAAGTATAGAAGGTTAATGTCTTGGTCAGTTGAATTGGGAGAGTATGAAATTATTTATGAACCATAGTTGTGATAAAAGGCCAAGTAGTGGCAGACTTTATTATTGAATTCACATATGTAGAGGAGCAACATAATCCACGTTTTCGAGTCGAGTAGACTTCTAAGAAAGAGAGCTTAGCTCAAAAGAAAATAGAGATTATGGCCGATCAACCTGAGTCGTCGGCTACTCAAGAAAAATTACAACAAAGCTAGGAGGTGTTCAAGCATTGATTACTGGTAGCAGAAGAGTTCTCTAGTGACATTCCATCTTGGCAGTTATTTATATATTGATCCTCATATGCTACTGGAAGTGAAGCAGGCCTCATCATCAACACTCCAGATAACTTGGATGTGGAATATGCTCTAAGATTAAAATTTATGTCTTCCAAAAATGAGTCCGAATATAAAGAATTGATTCCAGGACTGGAATTGGCTTCATCACTGGGCACTGACCAGGTATTAGTATATAATGATTCACAACTAATTGTTAATCAAATGTAGCAAATTTATGGTGCCAAAGGAGAAACTATGATGAGATATCACAAAAAATCAATGGAGGTTATCTCTCTGATCATTTCAGTCAAAATAATGAGGATTCCCAGACTTAAGAATGCCCGAACAGATGTTCTTGCTCGGCTTGCTTTGACAACTCTAATAGAATTCAGACAAAAACTCCCAGTGGAGATTCTTTCCAATTGAAGCATTGGTGAGATGGAAATTAGCGTCATATTTATGGAGTTAGGTCCTTCATGGATGGACCCAATTAGAGAATATATAGAAATAGGAACACTTCCATCCGACTAAAAAGAAGCTAGGAAGATGAGGTACAAAGCAGACAATTATGTGCTAGAAAAAGGTGTCCTATATAGGTGAGGATACACTGTTTCCATACTTTATTGGGTTCATCCAAATGAAGTGAATTATTTGATCAAAGAGGTGCATGAAGTCTCATGTGGCACACACACAACTGGGAGGTCTCTAAGACAATGGATAGCAATGCAAGGTTACTATTAGCAAATGATGAAAGCAAATCGTGTTCACTAAAAAATGTGATAAGTATGCCACCATTCACAAAAGACCAGGAGTAAGACTAATACCCATCACTTATCTATGGCCTTTTACTATATGGGGAATTTATCTAGTCAAACCATTGTCGACCACCAAAGGAAGATTCAAGTACGTGGTTGTACCTGTTGATTAATTTACCAAATGGGTGGAGGCCGAGCCCCTAGTTGATAGCCTTATCATAAATTATTCTAGTTTATATGGAAAGAAATAATTTATAGATATGGCCTGCCTTATGCCTTCATTACTGACCATGACACTCAGTTTGATAATGAAGAATTTGAAGAATATTATATTCGGTCAGGCATCCCAAAACTTCATTCAGTACCTGGGCATCCACAATGAAATGGACAGATAGAAATCACTAACAAAACCTTACTAGATGGGTTGAAGAAAATATTGGATGAGGCTAAAGGAAACTGGATTAATGAGATTCACAGTGTCCTTTGGGCATACAAGACTACTCCTAGAACAACAACAGGAGAAACTCAACATGCTAGCTTTTGGCACTGAGGCAGTAGTACCTGTGGAAATAGGTCTGCCAACTCACATGGTATTGAACTTTGATTCACCCAAGAGTGAACTCATGAGATGACTAGATCTGGACATAATAGAAGAAGTTCGATAAGAGGCTGCTATTCAGATGTCTGCCTACCAACAAAGGACTGTAAGATTTTATAATAGAAGGGTCAAGCCGACCAACCTGAAGTAAGGGGATCGGGTAATCAATAAAGTAATCCAAAGAATAACAAGTTGGATTCTAATTAGTAAGGTCCATATCGTATATTGGTGGTTATTCGACCAGGAACTTATCGTCTGGAAACTTTGGAAGGAGAATAATTCAAGAATCCTTGGAACGCAGACCATCTGAGCAAGTTTTATCAGTAATTCCGCTTTGAAAATTATGTCCTTAATGTAATTACTTATTCAAGTTAATGAAATTTCAACTTTTCTCCAGTATACATCCTTTTGATGTTATATTTTTCGTAGTATGGGATACACCTTAACCAGAACTAAAAATTAATAAGAAATTTTAATTCAAACCTTTACAAACTTTTCCAACTTCAAAAAAGTTTTCAAAAAATTCTTCGCCGAATGGGCATGATTAAAACTTTTCCAACTTCAGAATATCTTTTAAGAAAGTTTTTCCCCAGAGAGCATGGCTCAAAATTTTCCAACTTCAGAAAAGTTAAACTTCATGTATGATTTGTCCTCGGCGAGTCACAAATAAGAAGTCAGTAAAACTTATTAATTAGAGATTTTACCCGACTAGGTTAAAATACTAGAATAATCATACATTCCTAATACACTTAGTCGTCATTGATAGCTAATGCTACAACTTATTACAATAAAGCTATTTAAAGTTTTATCTAAGTGCATTAGTCAAATCTAAAGCTGTACATGATTCAAACATGAATCATATATTAATATTTAAGCAAGTTATTTAATTCATAATCCAATTAAATAATATTTATACAAGTTACTTAGTCGGTGAAATGATTAATAACAACCATAAGACTGAGTAAAGAGAACTTAATAAAAAATGACTTCATTTCATTGATTAAAATGTATTACAATGGCAATAAGCGAAATGCGGTACAAGAACAATATATTCATTTTGCTGGATGCTTTCGTTGTTCCTTTTCCATTTCGGTAGGAGGATCATCAAGGGTATATGGAGATTTGATCATGTTAAAATCCCTTAACATCTGCCTATTGCTATTGATTGGCCTATCAAGCAGATGAGGAGGATGGACTATCTCACACTCATCATGAAGACCATAATCCCCTACGTATTTAGTTATTATACATTAGGGAATCGAATTGGGAGGAATCCATTTTGTGTCCAATTTGAAAGGAGGCTTGTCAATATCCAATAGGCCTGGGTCATTTCAATGCCACAAATCGTTGTTTCGATCATACTTTAGCAAGGCCAGTAAGTTAGTCCATCCTCATTTATAGCCTTCACGATTTATCTAGGCAACATGATCATCCATATGGGCTAAGGCCTCATTATAGCCCTTCATCCAAACTTCCCTGGGCTGTTTGTGAAATTGGAAATTTAACCTCTCCACTTCGTTTTGAAGTTTCTTAAGGACACTATCTTTGGATTTCAGTTAGGCAGCTTGGTCGGCAATAATAGTATCTTTGGCCTTCAATTGATCAGCTTGGTCCATAAGATTTTTCTTAGTTATTTCCTTCTCAACTGTTGGCTGAATAACTATACTTTGTCTGTAGGCTTGCCTAGACTTGGGCTTCTTCTTCTTCAATGCTTCTAGCTTTTCCAACATCTTTGCATTTTCAATATTTAAAAAGGATGCACCTTTATATGGACCATTAGTAGTTGATCTCTTGATCCTATCCAGTTCATCTCTCAAGGCATTATTCTTTTTTTCTAACAATGCAGTAATGGACCTGGCATTCTCCAAATCTTATTTTAAGGAAATCTCCTTCTTGTTCAGTATATAAGTGATATTTTTCAACTTAGTGTCGAAACCCCAACCTTCACTTAAGGCTTTATACTTAGCCTCGTAATCAGAATGAATAAATGTCAGGGACATCTTGTGATCTTGTTGCAGCTGCTCAATTATTTCATAATATGCAGCATTGTTAGCAATAGCTCTGTACAACAGGCAATGAAGATGTATATATGACTCTTTCAATTGGTTGGATGCATCTGGGCCAAGCAACCTAGTTAAGTCTTCTTCAAATATGGGAGATACAATGATAAAAGAGGTTTTCTCTTAGTCAGGATCGATTAAAGGTATATGATGATACCTTGAGTAAGCGTCTAAGAAGATCATTCACTCATAGCTAGTTGGGCATCAACTAACTCCTCGATCTTTGGTAGGGGAAGTTGTTTTTCGGGAATCCTTTGTTCAGGCTAGTGAAGTTTATGCAAGCTCTCCACTTTCCATTGATTTTCTTGACTACGACTGAATTCGAGAGACATTTGGTGAATTGAAATTCTTTAATAAATCTTTCGTCCAAAATTTTCTTTACTTCCTCTTCTACTGCTTTCGCTTTTCAAGGGTTTTTTGGTGTCCTTTTAGTGTGATTGGAAGAAATGTTGCGTCCACATGAAGTTAGTAGCACATTACTTCTGGGTCAATGTCAAGCTTGTCATATGGTTGTTAGGCGAACACATTTTGTTTTTCATTAAAAAAATAGATGAATTCTTCTATCTCATGATTAGTTAGCGATCTTCCAATAAGAAATTTACTCCCTGGGTGAGAGTCATCGAACATAACTTCGTGAAATGATTCCATGACTCTATTTGTAGGGACCACCCTTATTTTTCTATCCTCGATCTCCCGTAATTTAGATGCTATCTGGAGGGAGTGACTCCCTCCATGATCATTTCTTATGTGACCACATTTCCCTTTTTCTTTTATTTCTTGGTCCTATGGCAACGATAAAGCATTGATGAGTAGTAACATTGTTCCCTCGTATATCTATTAACCTCTCCCCAGGATTGCATTATAGGGGGAATCGCTGTCGACCATCAAAAACTCTATTAGATTTTATGTACTCCCAGTTTGTCTAGGAGTAACACACTACCCAGAGGCATTCTCATTCTGCCGATGAGGTCGACCAAAGAGACGGTCGCTTCCTTCAGATCCTCCATCTTGAGGTTGAGTTTATTGAAAATATTCAGATATATGACCTATAAGGAACTCTCCTGGTCCACTAGTACCTTATCCACATCCCATCTGGCTATTCTAAGAGTGATTACTAGCGCATCATGATATGGAGTCCTGACTCCGACCTGGTCTTCTTTGGTGAAAAAAATATGCCTTTTTTAGCGACATCTTATGGCCGACAACATTTTCCTGCAAATTTTTTATTAGGGTCAGTTGGTAAAGCCTCCATAACTACAGTAACTTTCTTCAGTTCTATATGTACGATATTGACTTGGATATAATTTGGGCTTTAGGCTCCATGGATGATCGCGAACTCGTGTCCCATGTAGCCATCATCTAGGACATTATTAGGCTTTTGATCGTGCTACACATGATCTTTTTTGTTCTTTTTCTCTACGTAATCATTCAGATGACCCTCTTGGGAAAGATCCTTTAGGTGCAACTTTAGTGCCTTATAATTTTTCATTTTGTCCCCGTGTTCCTGGTGATAGGAACATCTCAAGGAGGCGTTCCTCTTTGATGGGCCCCCTTCCATCTTCTTTAGTTACTTAAAATATTGTTGATCTATAATCTTGTTCAAGGTTTTATCGATCGACTCTTTGAAAATGGTGTTAATAGCGTGGTGAACCTTATTGGTGTTTTCCTGGTCATCGACCTTAGATCCCTCATTATGCTTCCTACTTACCTTTATAGGATCACTTTCTTTGTTCCCATTCTTGATCATCTTTGGTCGATCATTATCCTGTTGAGTGCCGGCCACCACGTCTTCCACTTTATCATACTTCACAATTCTGTACATGATATCATTTATAGTGTTGGCCTTTTTCTTAGTAAGAGAGTAGTTAAATTGGAAACTTCTTGGCATACCAATCTTAGACAAGGTCATAAATACTTTCTTGCAGAAATCCTCCACTTTGTTATAGGTTTTCCAATATCCACGAGGATACTCGAGTAAGCTTTCTAGGGGCTTATTCTTCGTTGTCAGGAACGAGTCCATCCTTTTTGGATAGGAGATGCTTGTGATGAGTTTAGCGGTAAATACCTATGTGAGATGCTTGAAATTATGGATTAACCAATGTTGTAATTTTTAAAAACACTTATGCACAATGTCCCTCAAACTAAAGGGGAAGATGCGACACATGAGGGCCTCTTTGTTAACCCAAAGGGTCATGGCTTGGTGATACTGGCAAACATGATCGATGGAATCAGTCTTCCAATTATATATCTTGAATCGAGGTACGAAAAACTTCTTGGTAGGCTTAGGATCTTTAATTGGTCTGGAGAAGGGAGATTTCATCTGACTGATCAAGGCTCTCCTTGTTAGTTCCTTAGTGGATCTTTCTCCTCGATGAGGAGGATGCTAGTCCATCGCTCGTCGGATGAGATTACAGAGATCTTTTCTTAGTGATTACTGCCCTCATGGTCCCTTTTTTCTAGCGAGCTCTTATGCTTGGGGTGATCCTGATCACGTCATGAACACCTTCCTCGACTGCTTTTTTTACTTGCCTGATGTAACACCCTACATATATTTCCATTAGTTGTGATCTGAACACGATGCCAAATTATGTCGGGTGTTGAAATTAAATACCATTATGAACATGTGACCGAAATATGAGAATTTTTAAAAAAATTCACAAGACATTAATCCAATGATTATAAAACATTCACCACAAAAGATCATTCACCATGCTAAAATTCAGAAAAATAAAATAAATGTCAACTCCAATAATAATAAATTTCAAATAAAATAAATTCAACTATAATAAAATCTCTCTGACTGAAAACCAAAAAAAATTGTGGAGTCGAATGACCCACGAAATCTATAACAACTATCTCATAATAAAAGAAAATGAAAAGTAAACTAAACTAAATCAATAAAATTAATCTTCAGTTTCAAGTATTCTAGACTCCAAAACTATACATCTACCTAGCTGTCTAACCTAAAACGTTAGTCAACAACGACAGGTTAGGGCCCACTGCAACAATACCATTTACTCTTCCCAAATAGGATCAGTGAATCCATTCATAAGCATTATAAAAGATAAATCATCATATAATATTTTAATAATCCAATCAATAACGATGCCAGTGATGTAAAACTATAACGACTACCCTCATAAAAATAAGTTAACTCACTACCCATGTCAAATTATATTTATTTCAATCTCATTACATTATCTTACTCAATTTCAATTATATTTCTCAATAGTAATCATATTATCGATTCAAAACCATTATAGTTAGTTTGCCTTTTTATTGGCCCAGCACATACCCATGGCGTGCCTAACGTCTAAACACATCCATCACTACAGCTTGTTAGACCAATCTTCATTATCCCACACAAATCGTTATGTTTCCCACATACGACACGTCACTATATCCGGTTAGCCTAGGCTTTGCAATAATCGTAATGGCATATCCATACTAGACAATGCAGTACTCGTGATGCCAATACAAATTATCAAAGTAGTTATGTTACTATGAGTCGCACAATCATCTTAATGGTCGGCCTACCCACACCCGCATATACAATGACACACATCAATCCGTCTCTAATACTCATTTATTATCTTAGGTATTAATTATCTTTTCTTTTTTTTTATTTTTATTATCTACAATTATCCCCACAATATAATCCAGACATCACAACTACAACCCATCCCTAGTCCCACACATAGAGATCACCAAACCATAAGTATCATCTAATACTTTACCTAAGACATGATCATCACCTAGTCTCATGCCTAGGATAAAACAACGTAATGATATACTACCTAATCCCATAACTAGGAAATACCCCAATGAATAAGTGTCCACTCCCGAGTCCCATACCTAGAAAGCATCAGTAATAATTAATATGCCTAGTCATTACTCACATACCTAGAAAGTAACATACTAATTTAAGGGTTAAGATATAACTATCCACATAAATACCAGCATCCCAACGGTGTCAATTTATTAACACGAACAATTTTTACATTAATTATATTCTTAATCCGATGTTATAATTCCTTATTTCACAATTATATCAATCCAGTTTCACACAAACTAGCATCAATTATATCATGTGATAATCGAGTTCTAAAAAATACCCCAATAAGTTGTTCAATTTCAATATTTTGATACGATTGATATTTAACTAAATTAAATCATAAATTGTTTCAAACATGCATATTAACAAATTTCAGTCATAAATTAATACATTTTACATCATATAAATCGTCTAAGTGAATTTTACGAATCAAAACATACTATCGAATTATATAATTTAATTGACATGTGATTCGTCCCAACAATCCAAAATAACAAGAAATAACTATCTAAGCACGGTATATTTTGAATATCAAAACCAATATCAAATTTTAATAAAAATAGTAATTAGGTTATCACTTTCCTTAATTAGGTTCCTACTCGCATTAAGAAAGCACGCATAATTAACGATTAGGCAACATTTAAATCAAATAATACTTAGGGAGAACAATAATGATATTCTTACCCGAGGTATAACTGTTTTGAAAATCTCATCATTTGATTGCGTTCGTCTCGCGAAAATAATAAAGTTGAATTATTTGTACTTTTTGAAAATATGTGATTTAAGACTCCAAAAATAAGGTTGAAGTTTTGTCTAATGGGGTTTAGGGTATAAAATAATGGGTCTATAGGTTCTGAATTTGTGTTGGAGAATAAGGTTTGAAAAAGTGTGCATGAAATAAAGTTATGTTTCATGTTCTTTTTTTTAAAAATACCTACCAAAGAGTCCTAATTTAAACTAACAACCACACACATCACTTAAACCAACAACACACATGCACTAAAACTCTACCCAAACCTCCCACAACACTTTCGCCAAACCAAAAAGGAATGCCAACTCTCTTTTCCTCATTTAATCCTTGCTTTACAAATTTGGATAAGACAAGTTCAAGAATCATTTTATATTTTCTTAAAAAAAACAAAACCAAATCAAAACCACACACCATTAGGCAAAAATATCACTTTTTTCGTCCAGGTGTTGTCACGGTCCTTGATTTTGAAAAAAATATGCACGTATTATCACGGTCATTGATCGTGATATGTACCATGATAAAGTCAGGATTCGAGGCCTGAAAATCCCCTCCCCCCCATAAAACAAACATACACTTCCCCTCCTCTTTCCCATCAACTCCACTGCTTATTTCTCATAGGTAAAAAACCCACCATGTTTTTCACCCAAATGTATGATTTACATATTTTGACTTCAAAATATATATATATATATATATATATATATATATATATATATATATATATATATATATATATATATAGAGAGAGAGAGAGAGAGAGAGAGAGCCAGGCTCTCCAATATACCTCATTAAACATACCTATGAACATACCTATTTTTTTAAAATAGTAAAAATAATAGTTTTTAGTTAATAATTTTTATATGGGTTCATGAGATTTCAATATGTCCCTATAAAAATATTTAGCTCAAAATAATGTGTTTTACTATTTTTAAAAAATAGGTAAAAAAATTAATAGTTTTAGAGGGTAAAAACTGTCAGTTGTTTTACCTTTTTTTTAAATAACAAAAAATATTATTTTCAGTTGATTTTTTTTACAGGGGTACACTGAAATATCATGAATCCATATAAAAAATATTATCTCAAAAATATTATTTTACTATTTACGAAAGGGTATGTTCATAGGTATGTTGTGAGAAGGTATATTGGAGAGCTTAACTGTATATATATATATACACACACACTTACTTGTATAGCTTTGATTTTGTTAGAAAATAACTTGTGCAAAACCTAGGTTTGAAATAATTTGACTTTGATATTTGTTTGGACTTAAATATATGTGTTTGTTTGTTGTAAAATAGTTGTATTTGCATGTATAGCTTGAAATAATTAGAAAACAACTTGCGCAATACCTAGGTTTGAAGGTTTAAATAATTTCACTTTGATATTTGTTTAGGTTTGAATATATGTCTTTATTTATTGTAAATGTAATCATTTAGGTTTAAAAAATAATTTGTGTGTTTATTTAAAAAGTTATATGACCAATTCTACGAGTCAAGATCGATTATGCGGACCTAGAGATTGAGATGACCAATTTAGCGGGTCAAGGTCGATTCTGAGAACCTAAAGAGCGGGATGACCAATTATGCGGGTCAAGGCCGATTCTGCGGACCTAGAGATTGGGATGACTAATTTAACAGGTTGAGGTTGATTATGAGGACCTACGGATTGATATGACCAATTCAGCGGGTCAAGGTCGATTCTATGGACCTAAAGATTGAGATGACCAATTCTGCGAGTCAAAGTCGATTCTGAGGACCTAAAGATTAGGATGACCAATTTTTCGAGTCAAGGCCAATTCTAAGGACCTAAAGAGTAGTGACATGACCAATTATGCAGTTCAAGGTCGATTCTGCGGACCTAGAGACTGGGATGATCAATTCAGTGAGTCGAGGTCGATTCTAAGGACCTACGGAGTGAGATCATCAATTCTGTAAGCCAAGGTCGATTCTGTAGACCTAAAGACTGAGATGACCAATTCAATGGGTCAAGGTCAATTCTGAGGACCTAAGGAGTGAGATGACCAATTATATGAGTCATGGTTGATTCTGTGGACCTAGAGATTAGGATGACCAATTTAGCGGGTCAAGGTCGATTCTAAGGACCTAAGGAGTGAGATGAACAATTTTGTGGGTTAAGGTTGATTTTGTGGACCTAAAGATTGGGATGACTAATTCAGTGGGTCAAGGTCGATTCTGCGGACCTGAAGAGTGGAATGACAAATTCAGTGGGTCAAGGCTGATTCTGTGAACATAATGATTGAGGTGACTAATTATGCGGGTCAAGGTCGATTCTGCATACTTGAAGATTGGGATGACCAATTATGAGGGTCAAGGTCGGTTCTAAGGACCTAAGGATGTAGTTTATGGGGGTTATGTTGACTATGTGGTTTTGCTAGGGAAAATATAGAATACTTTAGTGCAGGCGAAACTTGGATTCTTGGTTCCACTGGGGAGTATGTTGAGGATGAAAGTGAGTGTTGATGATCTTGCTGGGGATTAATGTGGGCTTCTAACTGGTTCAGAGAAATGACATTCTTAGCTTAACAGGGAGTTTTTGTGATTTTTTTTGGCATTTTTTTATTTTTACAGCATTTCTTAGATGAAATTTTGAGGGGACTGCCAATAGGCAGGTCTGGGGAGGTGCCTATCGATATAGGGCACGGACTCCTTGGATTTTAGGGGAAGGGTAAAGGCCATTATTGATAGGCAGGATTAGGGGACTGCTGATTGGAATGCCCCTTATCCTCTTATAAAAAAAGGGGCGGCCCTCTTCATTTTTCCACACCTTCAGGTGATTGATTATCTTTCTTTCTCTCTCTAAAAGCCATTTTCAAGTCCATTTCTTCACAATATCTCAAATGCAGGGTGCATATGGAAATAATAACAATAATGAATGGGTGTCTGTAGATGATTGGGCAAATTTGGAATGGCGAGCTACAGTGCTGCTGAATTTGGGTAATGAGAATGTGTACAATAACTTTGAGTCGGTGACTGACGAGATGATTTTACTACACAAGACTGCGTATCATTATCCGGTGAGGGTAAAGATCCCTAATAGTTATGTAAGTATTTTTCTTTTGGTTTTCCACCTTTTTCTTTTTCTTTTCCTTCTTGTTCTTGGGATAATGAAGGGTATTCTTGATTTTTGTGCAGGTTGACATAGCTTCTTTGAGTATCCGATCGCGAGGACGAATGGGATAAAGGAACTTAGGGATAGCCTTCCCGGGGAGGTGTAGTGGATGGTGTCATCAATCAAGTTTGGTACGTTAGCGAGTGTATTAGATGAGATACCACACTCTACGATGGTGTTATGCGCACTTGGTGAGAGATGGTGGGATACGACTCACACATTTCACGTGGGGATCGGGGAGATGACAGTTACTCCCTTGGATGTTCAATAGTCTATGGGGCTATATTGTGTTGGTCAACAAATCATGGTGAATTGTACTCCGATAGGTCACAAAGGTGGCGGTGCGGGCTGCCTTGGTGGAGGTCGAAAGAATCGTGTCAGGGGATTCCATCCATATATTTATGCTGAAGGAGACTCTGCTATATAGGCAGATTGATGAGATGGATGGACAAAAGGTGAGACAGGAAACCTACTTATTTGTTCTGGTTTTGCTGGGGGATTTGTGGCGACGACAAGTGGCGACGTCGTTCATCTTTAGTTTTTGCCATATCTGAGGATCATCTCGGATATCCATCTGTATGATTGGGGGAGCTTCACTCAAGAATCCCTTTATGATTTTTTGGATGCCTTTAGTTGATGCTGTCGATAGACTTTTACAGAACCCACGTATCATTTGGAGTTAATTTTTAAGTTCAATTTTCCCTTTATTTTTTACAGTCTTTTTTCTTTCTTTCTTTTATTCTTGGTGTTGCCTTTTTGTAGACATAGTTTTATGAGGTGATTGGGCACAACGTGGTGCTAGCGTCCTTAAAGGCGAGTGAGCTGGGAGACTTCTATAGGATGTATGGGTGGAGAAAGTTGAACAAGTGTTTGAACTAATCTTTCTCTTTGAAGGATGTGCGACCGATGCTAAATTCCCTCACGAGCAATCAGGTTGTTTTTTATCCTTGTCTCTTTCTGAATTTTTAGAAATTTTTACTTCTAGGTATATTAGTGACCCTTTTCTTGGTAAATAGGTGACCTTCTACCCTTGGAGTCTACCTTTGAGGTTCGCAAGGTCTACGGGTGTGCATGCACATATGATGCAATTGGTGGCGCACGAGTTCACATCTAGTACCTCGAGGAGAGGGTGGTATGACAAATCATAGAGGGAGAGGTGGTGGTTCCACCATCAGTGCCCACGGAGTACATGAGGCAGGTGAGGGAAATGACGGATAAGATAAGGGTGATGATGATGGAGGGGACAACCCTATATGTACTACACGGATACGACGACAAGCTATAACAATCTAGACTTTGCTTACAGTTAGTTGATGCTGTCATGTATATACGATGAGGATAATATGCCTCCACTTACGACTGGATCGGGGAGAGGTACCAACATACCGATGGTGTCAGCCCATAGTTTTGAATGAGGTGCGACTGTGGCAGCAGATGAGGTTTTTCTTGTTCAAATCTCCTCTCCCTCCTATCATCATTTTCACCGGAGTAGCAGGGACTTGGTGTTGGTGTGTCACCATTCTCATGCGACGGTGGAAGGGTATTTTCGAGGATGCCCTTCAGAGTGAGGTATAATCCTTTCTTCCTCTTTTGTTTTACCATTTCCCTATTCCCTACTTTATTTTTCTCTTTACTGACTTGCTCAATTTGGTGCTTTGTTTTTTTTCTTGCAGACCGTCCTTGTTTCGACCACTTGGATAAGGGATATTAAGGATTGGATAATGTTGATGTCAGTCTATATAAGGAAGTCATCCAACACTTGCTTGGTGCCATCGGCCACATCTGACGAGAGTTTTGGCTCTGGGAGTGGAGGGTTTACTGCTCGTCGTAGGGGAAAGCGTGTCCATCGCAGGGGTTGAAGGTTGGATTTGAGAGGTTTTGAGGGATTTGGTCTACATCCCGATGTATTTTTTTTTTGTGATCGAAAGAAATGTAATGATTCTGGAAATATATGCATTTTATTTTTAGGTGTTATCTTGATTTAATGGCTTACTATATGCACTTTAATTTGTTGCTGAGGTTCTTTTATTTTTTTTGTAAAGATAGAGATAAAATTAAAAGGGAACTCTAACAAAATGTTTATTTAAGGAACTATGTACAAAGGAGAAAATAAGATTTTTTTCAAAAGGGAAAAACTTGGATATTTATTTTTTCAAAGAAAATGTTTATTTTGGAAATTAATATGTATAAAAGAGGAAATAGAGAATTTTCTAATGGGGGGTTACCGATCGACATACCCCTTAGCCTCTCTATCGACTATCGACATAAGGGTTAAGTCTAAATCACTCGCTTAGCTTTGATTACCTGTCTGCTTACTTTAGGACTTTTGGAGAAGAAAAATCGGTAGTGAATTGAATGACTTGTTTTCTTGTGGAATTTTCTACTATGGAAAGGGGATTTTGGAAGTGTTTTTATCACCACCTTCCACTTTCTCTCATTTGTATATTTCTTATTATCTTCTCTGCCAATGTCTCTTCCAGTGTCCGAGGCCGTTTTCACCTACCTTGAGGGTTTAGAGGTAATGTGCCTCTACAACATCGACTACGAAGCCTTTGGTTTGTGCCAAGTCTCTTTGTGGTGTAATCTTCCCATTGATTGGAACCTTTTAAAAGAAGTTATACAGTTCTGGTACCCTGAAGACCATGTTTATTAATTCGGCTTAGATAAGGTGTGTCCCACCTATGAGGAGTTCTCTGTGATGTTGGGTGTCAGCCCCAGTGTAGTGACAGCTATACCAGATTTATCCTTCTCTCCTTGGGTGTCTTTGGCGGAATTGCTTCATATCTCCCCCTAAGCTACCTGACCACTGATTCACGGTGGAAGCATCATTCCCGACAGTTAAGAATTTGATGTTCTGGAAGGATTTTACTAATAATGGATTTATGGAGCTGTAACCCTGGGTTTAACTGCCAGGCTTTTGTTGGTGATATACGATCTGACGGTTGAACCTTAGGTTGCCACGATAGTGTTATGATTGTCCTACCACTATAGTCCTGCTGCGATTGTATTAACAAATACTCTAACATTGAGGAATACCCAGAAAGGCATTTTAAGAATCGATCTGATTCTATCTTTGCTCGTTCCATTTGAAGAAAGGAAGGATCCTAAAGAATAGATCTTTATTTTAGGTTTTGAATCTCTCTTTGATTGATCAATGAGTGATATTCCAAATCCTCATTACTAATTGAATCCAAATAATCTCTATATTGATCAGAAGATCCTTTCAATTGGCTAGAATCCCTTACTTGAATGAAACTAGATCTTATGGAATCATATTGAATATTTTACGATACATTTCGTACCTTCATAAAAAACTGATCCTTATTTACCAACCACACATTCTCTAACCAAATCAAATTCTCTTTCGATACGTTCCTAAAAAAATATAATTCGGGTGGATTGCTCCCCTAACTAATGAAGGGAGGAGGGTTGGGATGGATTTCTGTAGGGGAGCCCTGCCATGCTATTCATGTGGATTTATGAGAGATTGTGCCCAGTGGGACCTCTGGAGTACACTCTATCGAGCGTTCCTAATTTCTTTACTCAGCCCTTCCTCAGCTTCGGCCCATCGATGGACAACTAGGTTAACTAACTTATGGAGCACGGGGACCGGTGCCTTCTCTGGTAGGGGAACTTGTAGCCTATTTTGTAGTTATGGGAATACTAGTATCTGTGGTTAGTTGGTCTTCACCAGACTTCCTTTTAACTTCCTTGGCAGCTTTTGTGCCAACTGAGGTAGGAGCACATTATGTCTCATCACATAACTAATTTCTTTTCGGTAGAAGACTTGACTGAGTCCTTGCGGATGATGCTGGGGCCCTTATGGTGGTGCCACTAGCTGTCTACTTGTTTATCACAATACGTAGTAGAGGCTATATTTGTATCCGAGGATTAGTTAAAGTGGTTATGAAAATCGATGGTTGAAAATATTTTAGTGGATGAGACTGGACAAAGATGTCTTGTCATGTTTTATACCATGGAGGAAGGTATTATGATTTCGTAAAAGCTTATTAAGGGCTACCATTGCATGGAGCACATGCTGAGAAACAATCAGGAGTGGGATACATGGGGGCTCTAGGGTAAGGTAATAATGATGAGGCGAAACCATCTGGTAGCTGAAGACAAAGTTTTGTGTTTATGGGGAATTTTTGTTTGGGTAGGTGTTTTGGTTTTATATAGGTGTTTGGTATGTTTTTGGATTTTAAGTGAAGCTGGTTTAATGGTAGGGTATGGTAGGTTGTATAAGGGTTTAGGAAGGTAGTGGTTTGTTTGACTCCTATTGCGGATACTTCATGTAACAACCATATTCCTAATAATAAAAGTAAAGTGATTTTGACATATTTTGTTTTGGCTTTTGATGAATTTCGTATTTGAACTGTCTATACTAATCACAAATGTATACATAATCCTTTTGTTCATTTAAAAGATGAGATGAACCGCCATTATAGGGGGAAAAAGAATAGCATTTTGGGAGAAAGAAATTACCACGCCCATGTGAATTTTATGGGCCGCCTACGTACCTATGTGGGTTTTGAAAATTTGTGAGATCCATTAAAAAGGGGAGTTTTGAGAGGATTAGGTCCCACGTAGTTTTGAGTGGAGGGAAATGAAGAGATTTTTTTAGAATAGAATATAATGGGGATGAGAAGAGTCGTAGAGAGACGAGAGTTGGGATTATGGGTAGAATTTTTTCAGATGGTCCAGGTTGACTGGATGCACCATTTCTCCAACGTCGAGATCTGTGATCGTAGCGATGCCTCCTGACAGGATTTTCTTCAAAATCTAGGGGACACTCCAATTAGTCTTGAACTTTCCCTTTGGATCCCAGACGAGTTCTAGAATTTCTTTGTGGGCAAGATCTCTTTCTTGGATACCGCGGTCCTTGAATTTCTTATTAAAAGATCACGCGATTTGGCGACGGTACCCTTGTATGTGGTACAAATCTTTTAGTCTATTTTCATCCAGGAGTGAGAGCTTGTCGTAGCGGCTCTGATGCCAGTATTCCTCACTAACCATGCTTTTGAGCGCGACATGCAGAGAAGGTACTTCTAATTTAACGGGGAAAACCACCTCCATGCCGTATACCAGAGAATAGGGGGTAGCCACAATGGGTGTCCTGATAGAGGTGCGGTAGCCCCAGAAGGCATATCGGATTCGGTCAGCTCAGTCTCTGTAGCTTTCAATCATCTCGATGATGATGGTTTGGAGGCTCTTTTTAGCAGCTTTAACAATGTTGTTGGTTTGGGGTCGGTAGGATGAAAACTTTTGCCTCTGAATTCCATACTCATTGACTAATTCTGTGACCTCAGCCTCAAAGTGGAATCCATTGTCTGATATAAACACATAGGGAACTCCATAGAAGTAAATGATATTCTTTTTGATGAACTTAATAACTTTCTTTGCATTAAGTACCGTGTATGACTCGACTTTGACCCATTTTTTGAAGTAGTCAATGGCGACTAGGATGAATTCGTGCCTTTTTAAAGATTTGGTAGTGAACTTTCCTATGACGTCTATGCTCCAGGTAGCAGGGAGAGGTCATGCTGTACAATTCTTGGGGAGGCAAGTACTGAAGGTTGGCAAATTATTTGCATTTGAGGCATCTCCAAACATAATTCATGCAATCTTGGATCATGGTGGTCCAATAATATCTTTAACGAATGATTTTCTAGGGAAACATTTGACCGTTCATGTGGGGTCTGCATTCCTTATTGTAGATTTTCTGTATCATTTCTTCAATTTAAGCTCCTGCTAAGTAATGCAAATGGGTTCGATCAAAGTTTCTTTTAAAAAGTGCTTTATCCCAAATGATATACTGGGCAACTAGTTTGCGAAGGATTGCACGGTCTTTCTTATTTGTGTCTTGGGGATACCTACCACGTTTGAGAAGGCACAAAATGTCATAGTACCATAATCCTGCCACGTTTGTATCTTCGTCGATGATGAGATCGATGTGGTAACAATGGGTGGGTGCATCTTATTTTTGAACTAGGAAGGGGCCTAGTGTTATTCCCTCAGGCATGATGGAGGCTAGAGTTACATGTGCGTCGACTAGGCTATTCTTCAAACGAGGTAGGTAATGGAAGGTGACATCTTCGAATTGGGAGGCAAACTCTTCTATATGGGCGTGGAAGGGTTGGATCTTTTCGTCTTTAACTTTCCATTTCCTGAGAATTTATCCAACAATGAGGGCAGAGTCCCCATAGATGTCCATGTGCTTGATCCCTTTCTCGAGGGCGATATTGAGCCCTATAATGCATGCCTCATATTTTGTCATGTTGCTAGTGCAAGGGAAGTCAATCTTGATGGCAATGGTGGTGTGAGAGTCATCAGGAACGATCAGGAGTATCCCAATACCATACCCTTTCTTATTGGCAGCTCTATCGAAGAATATATGCCACCTGAGGTCTTACTGAGAGGTGCCGAGGATTTTTTTTTCTGGAAATTCAGAGACCCAAACTTCGGTTCCTCCTATGGTATGATCGACAAGGTAATATGATATGTCCTACCCCTTCATAGCTTTATTTGTGATATACACAATGTTGAACTTAGTTAGTAACATCATCCAAAAATCCATTAGGCTTGGGAGAGCGGGTTTCCCTTGCAGGTATTTTATTGGATCCGTTTGGGATACTTGTCTAGTAAGGAATGCAAGTGTGTATTATCGTAGGTTCTGTGTAACCCAAACCAGGGTGACACATTCCTTATCTAAGGCAGTGTAGTAGACTTTGTACCCAACTAGCTTTCAACTCACACAGTAGATCGCTCTCTCTTTATGAGATTCCTCAATGTATTGTGCCAACAAAGCCCCCATTACAATATCGGTGATAGTCAAGTATAGGAGGAGAGGAAGACCTGACTACGGAGGCATGAGTGTCAAATGTCGGGTGTGATATTGCTTGATCTGGTCAAAGGTTTCTTAGCACACCTCATTACAAACTTTGGTCTTATCTTTCCAGAGAAGTTTGAAAATGGGTTTGCAGATAGAGGTCAGTTGGCTGATGAACCGAATGATGTATTGCAGCTTATCCAGGAATCTCTAATTAGAGTCTATTTAGAAACAACCCATAAATAAACAACTACGTGTGTGTGTGTCAAACCATAAATAAAGTATGCGACACAAAGTTAAGGAAAAATCCCCGAAGGGCAAAACCTTTTATTTCTAGAACTTTAAAGAATTTACAAGACCATTGACTTACATACAACCTGATAATCACCCACAAGTACCTACACACATGAGATAAAGAAAAAATACCAAGCGACATATCGAGTTTGAAATGAGATAAACATAGATACCAATATATGATGAACATAAGTCAAATCTCAAAACACTCCCAAAATTCAAACTCCCCCAAAATAAGATAATTCTTTCTCCCCCTTTTTATGATGTCCCCAAATACACAAATAAGAAGAATGAATCATACAAGAAAAATCGGGGTGTCATGGTATACAAAAAAATACACAAACTATTTTTGATTTTTCAATTTTTCGTACAAAAAAAATAGATACCATTTGAAAAAAAAATATGATACAAAAATCACACCAGGGATTTAGACTCAAACAACCAAGTCATGGAAATTGAATGAATGGGTGTGAACACATTCAATAGGTAAATCAACTTAATCAATCATATGTGCACGATGCATATGTGTACCCCTAACGAATGAACATCAAACGTATCCTTAGGTGTAAAAGTTTGTTGAATTTAGATGACATCGTCTTATGCAAATCAACAAATCAAAGTCAAATGATTTCCACACCAATAACGTCCAAAACTATGTAGCGCATTTTCAATAATTTCAAGGACGTGCAAACCCGTTTTAATTCTACAACCAAACTCCCTCATATATATTTTCTTTTAGAGGTAATCTAAATTCTCAAACTTTGGAGAATTGGTGCAAAAACCTAAATGGACCATAATTGGCATAAATTTATCTTTTTATTGCCTTTCAATTTTTTTGGGCTCTTTTAAACCTCTTTGGACCCCGGATAATAAAATACCTCCATTTTTTAGGTCCAATTTAACGGTGGTTTTTGTGTAAAGGATAGATAATTACCTTTCGCAGCCCCTCCCCATTTTTAAATAAAGCACACAAACTCACAAAACGGTTCTTATATGCACAATTTCCTTATCAAAATTTATCGCGCTTGGTTCGTTTTAAAGGAAAAGATTGAAGTGAAAACACCCAACCAACATGTGATAAGACAAGCACAATAATCAAACAAATCCGTGCATGTGTGCAATAAAGGAAACATGAGTCAAACATGTAGGAAGTAACACTTAATTACATCTTAATGACTCCAAACATTATAAAGCACATGGTTGAATTGACCTATTGTCTCAAAACACTATCAAATAGTCACATGAAAATAATGGAATGAAGTTGTGACTCGGTCATCCTAAGTGTCCATCCATAAACAGTGCAAACAAAATACAAAAATCTTTTTGTATTTTTCAAAAAAATTTATCAAAAACAAAAATTATACAAAAAGTACAAGTCATCACACTAGTAAAAAATATATCATGAAACCACAACTAGTGTATGACAAACATGCAAACACAATCAACCAAAAGATTTCACATGGGGTGAATTACGTGCAAGCAAACGGGAATCGTGGACAAATAAACCATAGGCCTCTAAATCCGATTTTCTAACCCAAATTGATGTGTAACGGAGTGTGGGGGTTTTGGGAATCGAATTTATTCTTTCATTAACCTTCCTAGGTCCATTTAAAAGCTTATAACAAAAGTGCCTAAGATGAACTTGCCTACCGCAATGTGTACAAGAGTAAATCGGGCGGTTTGTGTTACCTAAAGGTGGCCCTCTCCTCAACTTTCTCGGTTGCTCTTTTCCGAATTTGCCAAGGTGGGTCTCTCCTAATGATCCTAGGAGGTTCTCTCACGATGTTCCTATGGGGTGCTTTCCTAACAAACTTAGGTGCCTCTTTCTTAACAATCCTAGGAGGCTCTCTCACACGTGTGGGAATGGGTGCAACATATTTTTCAAGACCAATCCCACCCCTATCCGTTTTGATCTCGACTGTGCCTAAAATCTTATCAAGTTTTTCAGACCTAGACTCCAAATCAAATTTCACCTTACTTGAATCTTTCAATTTCACCTCAAGTTCACCTATCCTAGATTCAGGTACTCGTCTAGAATCCTCAAACTCTAAAAGCTCCTTTTTCATAGTCTCCATCAACCTTCTAAGACTATCTCTCTCACCCTCGACGTACTCAAGCTTCTCTTTCAAAATTTTCTCATGTGCCCTAAGTTCTTCAACTAAAAAATCATTATTTTTTATGGCACACTCTTTCAATTGAGCTTTCAATTTCAAATTTTCTTTCTTGGTTTTCAAAGTTTTAGCATAAAGTTCATTGAAAGCAGTTTGCAAGTCACGCTCATCTACACTTTCCTCCTCACTTTCATCCACACTCCTATCACCTTCACTATCATCACTAATCACATGGATGGGAAACTCTCGCTTAGAAGCATAAAAAACTTCTTCTTCCGAATCACAATAACTAAGGGTAGAAACATGAGAAATCGATTTATTCAATTTCTTCTTTAAATTTGTGGTACACTCATGTAACGTGACCAACACCCTCACAACAAGGATACCTCTCAGATTCGTTTTCAACAGAAGATTTAAAACAAGAGTTCGTGTGAATTTTCCAATTAAATTTTTAAAAAATTTGACATCGAAGATCATCAAAACCATCAAAATCCATTTTTGTGCAAAATCAGGATCAAAACACAATAACTTAGTGCAACAGGCTCTGATACCAATTTGACGACGTGAGAAGTCAAATTGTATCAAAAAAAATAAATCCTTGAAAAATCAAGATCACGCGATAAATTAGCGTAACCCGCTCTGATACCAATTTGAAAAGTGTAATATTTTGATTTAAATTTAAATTCACAAGATTCCAAGTAACCCTTATTTAATTCGAGTCTATTTAGAAACAGCCCATAAACAAACAACTACGTGTGTGTGTGTCAAACCATAAATAAAGTATGCGACACAAAGTTAAGGAAAAATCCCCGAAGGGCAAAACCTTTTATTTCTAGAACTTTAAAGAATATACAAGACCATTGACTTACATACAACCTGATAATCGCCCACAAGTGTAACGCACGGTGTCTTCGAAAAACCTTCAAAGCAGGGGCTAGAAACAGTGTGACACAAAAATACCCGCAGGTGTCGGTTCCTATGTCGGCGGCTAGAAGTTTCCCTTTCCAGGAGGGCAGCAATGAAGAAGAGAACGACTTCTCCACAAGGGTTTAACAAACTCAAAGTTGTGTTCTTGGGTAACCAAAAAGATTCACAAAGGATTGGAAGAATTGTGTGAATCAAAACATGAGTCTTGGGACTCAAAAAATATGAAGACTAGAGGTATTTGGACTCTCAAAAACGTCTTCCAAAGTCTCATCAAATAGCTCCCCCGAAGTTGGTTTAAATAGGAAAACAAATGAAGAGTTCCACCAATTTAAAACACTGAAATTCTATCCAGCGTACAGGGACCCCGAACCGGTTCGGGTACCCTGTGAACCGGTTTGCCCCCCCGAACCGGTTCGGGTTGGGTTCGGGGAAACTCGCTGGGAACTAGGGGTGGCCATAGGCCCGAGGCCCGCCAAGCCCGCCCAACCCGCCCAATAAAAAAATAGGGCTTGGGTAAGGTAAATAGGCCCGCAAAGCGGGCTTGGCAAAATTTTATAGGCCCGATTTTTTTTCGGGCGGGCTTGGGCATGAGTTCTTAAGCCCGATGAGGCCCGGCCCGGCCCGAGGCCCGAAATATATATATATATATATATATATATATATATATATATATATATATATATATATATATATATATATATATATATATATATATATATATATATATATATGTGTGTGTGGAGGGGGGGACTTCTATAAATATAAAAACGTATACCAGGTCTTTTCATGTAAAGTGAGAAACTTTATATATGGACTTTGTAATATATGGAGTTTAAAACAGATTTTTAATTAAAAAAATTGGTCTTTAAATAAAAAAATAGGTATTTTAATTTTTAAAAAAATCTTTTAATTAACATAATAGGGCCCGATCGGGCGGGCTTGGGTAAAGAGCTTTCAAATCTGGGCGGGCTTGGGATTACATAATAAGGCCCGATCTAGGCCCGAGCGGGCTTGGGATAACACTTAATTTTTCAAGCCCGGCCCGAACCCGACCGGGCCTGCCCAGGCCCGGCCCACGGCCACCCCTACTGGGAACAGGGGCTAAACACTTAGAAAAATTCCCAGTATTTTCAATGTAAATATCTCCATTTTCAACGGGTCATAACTTGTTCACCGTAGCTCGGATTGAGGTACCGTTTCTTCCAGTATCTTCATTGAGGCAAGCTCTTCAACTTTCCAGTTGACCATTCCTCCAGACGGTGGCTGTAAAATTACCAAATTGCCCTTGAACTTCCTTATCAAGCCTTGTTGCACTATTTTGACTTCTCTTGCGTACCACTTGTGTTACGAGCCTAAAATCATGGAACGTGAAGTCGTTGAGGCAGATGAGGGACACATGATGGAGATAATAAAAGCTTGATTCCCGAAATTCAGATTGAGGCCATCGAGTGAGATCTTGAGGTGACGTGCCAAATGTAGCGACGTACGACATACACAAATGTAACATGTTGGACATGAGAAAAATGTCCTTACATGTACTTCTTTTTTTGTCTGAGGTAGTGATATCTCGAGTATTGGTTTCAGTTTAGAGGGGTTTGCTTCAATACCTTTCTCAGTGACCTTGAATCCAAGGAGTTTTCCTTTAGTGATGCCAAAGACACACTTCTGTGGGCTGAGCCGCATCTGGTACTATCGTAGTCGGTCGAAGAATTTTCTTAGGATGGGAAGATGACCTTATCGAGTCTTAGACTTGATGATCATGTGATCTACATAGGCCTCAACTTCTTCATGGATTAGGTCATGTAGGATGGTTATAGCGACCCTTTCGTAGGTAGCCCCAACATTTTTAACCTAAATTGCATGACTTTGTAGCAAAAGGTTCCCCATGGGGTGATAAAGATAATTTTTACCTGGTGATCATGGTGCATTTTAATCTAGTTATAGCCAGAAAAATCCATCGACAAATGACTTAAGAGCGTATCTAGCTGTGCTGTTTATAATCATGTCGTTTCGGGCATATGGTAATCATCCTTTAGGAATGCCTTGTTTAGATTCTGATCATCAACGCACATGTGGACCTTTTCTCCTAATTTTGAGGTGGGGACGATATTTACAAGCCATTTAGAGTATTCAAATATGGGAATGAATCCAACGTCAACCATTTCACCACTTCTTCATTGACCTTGAGGGACCATTTTATTCAGAGCTTCATTAATTTTTGCTTGACGAGTTTACTCTCTAGGAATATGGGAATCTCATACTGAGTTATCTCTGGATCAATGTATGACATATCATCGTTGGACCATGCTAAGACGTCTACGAACTCTTTCACAAGATCTTTGAATTGCACCCGCTCATGATCACTTAGGATAGACCTTATCCTAATCTCATGCAGATGGCTACTAAAACAGAGATTAATTAAAATAGTCTCATCATCATTAGTTTGAATGCGGTTATGTTGTTTATTTTGTCCTTACTGAAATCAATTATGAATTGTTCTTTTACTAAATCATCATCATCAAAAGTTTGATTCGAATTAAAGCAATTAATGTAAGGCATAATAAGATACTTAAAATCCTTATGTTTGATTATCAGGGAATACAGTATTAAGAACCTCATAAAAAGAAGCCTCATTTACAATGATATAAAAATAGGAGAAACATTAACAAGTTTGGGGATTTCTTGAAGAGGGTGGATATCAAGGCTTGGACTGGGTTAAGCAGTCTGGATCAGAATGTCATGGAAGTTAAGGAGAGGTTCTTATGTAATGATAATATTTATAAATGAGTTAAATAGCATGGCCTCTTGGAGAATTATGCAGAGACTCAACCCCAGTGTCTGCAGGTTGAATGATTCCTCGATATTGATGCCTTCAGAATTTTTAGTGTTTTCCATGGTCTTATTAGTCGGAGGCTCCACCTCATTGTTCCATTCCTCATCCTAGGTGTTGTAATCATGGAATAAGATCTCTATCCCCAACTCTACATTTTTATTAGCGGGCCATACCATGGTTTAGAGAATCCACAAAAAGGGAGGTCTTCACCTTCTTTGATAAACCTTCCATTTAGAGAGTCTCGTGAGATGATCTTCCTATCTTCTAGACTTTTTCTAGCATGGTTGACGGAGTTCTTTGAGTTCGTCTGGGGAGGCTTGGTAGCCTAGGCCGCATGGGGGAAAGGCTTCTTTTAGGACTATCGGCTCAAGGATCCCTTGCTGGCATCTCTCTAGACCCATACCAAACATAAAGTGCATATTCTTGAACATGTATATCATGCTGACGTTTCCACGAGGGTTGTGTTCTGGAAAATTTGTTATTTAGAAATTGTCCCCCGTTGGGACAGGGAGTGGATCGATTTTGAAATCAGAGAGGAACATGTCATTGGTCCTATGCTGAATTTCCAATATTGGGTTACTGGTGCTGGCATAGTCTGAATTATCGTTATCCCTAAGGATGGTGATAACCTGACCTTTGGCGAGGAATTTTAGAGGAAGATACTCCTCTGATGCTATGGTGCCACGGGCGTCCAGGGAGTAGATTGAAGCAGGAAGGTACATCAATGACTCGAAACTCTATCAAAGGCTGGATAGGGACAACCCCTAGTGTAAGTTTTATATAACCCATTACTTATAGATGGGTGTTGTCATAGGCATGCACGACAACATATGGAAGTTGTGAATGGGGAGACATTAAGAGAAGATCCATTGTCTACAAGTGCTAACGGGATTTTCTTCCCTAAAACTTCAATGGAGATGTTGAGAGCATAATTGTGATCAAGGCTAAATTTTGAGATTTCTTCATTAGATAAGGAGATGAGTTTAGCAGATGTTAGGGATCCCAGCATATTTACTGTTTCTTCAGGAATGGTAGAGGGAGAAATTGTGGATCCTACGAGGAGTTTGATTCGAGCATTCTAGCATAGATGGGAGGACATGAAGAGTCCCCACAAGGTAATGTTGGCCTGGGTTTTATTGAGCTGGTTGGGAACCTTGCTTTCCTTGACCTTGGTTTCTTGCGTTGGGAGCTTCTAGGCAACTTCCTTTCCTTTATCTGTTCCGACTGATCGGGGAATCAGATCTTTGTAATATCGCCCAGACCGGGTCATTTAGTTAACAGAGGGGGAAAGAATAAGAACCCTGCGACTTTATCTACTTTGGGATGAGTATACACTTTGTTGATTTCCCTCGATAATTCTTTAAAAAAGATCAGTTCACGCAAAGTGTTAACTGAACTAACTGACTTCTTCACGGTTTGATTCATTATCTGAGTTATTGAAGTCACGTCCCCACCCAGTAGCGATGATATCCTTTTGCCAAAAGTAGTTGATGCATTCAACAACCTATATACATGTCTTCCCACTCAGCGAAGAAGTAGATGAGTGAGGGGACCAGACGCCCTTGAAGTTTTAAGGTTGTGAACAACTCGGGAATGCTTCATATCTCTTCTTTTTGGCAAAACATACCTGACATGGACTGCACGACATTGCCCAAGATGATTTCTTCTAAGGGCACCACCCATTCGTCTAATTACCAAGCTCATTTTCGGGCTTTCATAAATAGGCCGCTGAATCTTCCATAGTCGATGGTCATCTCAGTGGTAATTTTTAACCCAAATCTCCAAAGTTTATTAAGTATTGCTGGTAGTTTCATGCCTCCCCTTGATTTGGTGCGAACGACAATACGGGCTCATATAAGGAGTGACAGAGCTTGATCAGCGAAGCTCGTGGGATGTAGGAGAAAGGATGGTCAAACCTTGAGAGGTTTGGGTGAGATTGTAGGTATTATAGGTATTTTGACATGCATAATCTGGGTAGAGGGGTCAAACTCTAGGTTGTCATTCTTGGTATTTCACTGAGCTTGGTCTGTGTTCTCCATGAATGACTTGTGGAGGTAGATATCTAATTCATTAGAAGCAGTAGAGGAAGCGTTAGTGCTTCGGGGTGGTTTGACGAAAGACCATAGCCAATAGGGAGACAAGCCAAAATATGGGTATTCGATCAACCCGAGAGGGAAAAATCATTTTGTTTTATTTTTGGAGAAAAAAGGGAGTATTTTTGGAATTTTTCTTTTTGAAAAAGGGAAGATGTGTTTTTGGCATTTTTGTTTTTGAAAAGAAGGGAAAAAGGAAATCCTCAGCATGATTATTATTATTGGGTTCCACTTGTATTATATTTGCCTAAATGCAAGAAAAATGTCAGACATGACCCGAGCATGGAGAAAATATAGGGTATAAGATGTAAGACATGGTTTGTCTTATTTTTAGGCTCACGAACAGGGTCCTATTTTAAAAATGGGCAAGATAGCATGAAAATTTGAGCAGTAAGGAGACCCTAAATTTTGGAAGAGTTTCGCATTTAACCGTCAATCTAGATATAAGTGTACTAAATCAGTTGCCTATATGAGGTTTATGCATTTGATGGGTTAGTGGAAGGTCTCCCCCCTTTGGCATGACTTCCACGATATACATCTTGCCTAAAAGGGCAATCATTCATCAGTACGTGTGGAAAGCTACTTGATATACCTGAGTGTACGTGAATTGACTCATGATATACCTCGTGGGGATAGTACGTGTGGAAGAGAATTAGATATACTCGACGTACGTAAACGAGTTCCCTGCTATATACCTCCCTTCATGAGTTTGTCAAGTGGTACGATGCGGGGGAACCGTTCGATATACATCGAAGGTACGAGGCTAATGGAAGGTGAGAATCATATCTTTTAGGTTCAGCGTGCCCCGCAGGACCAACTCCCATTGCGAAGTGAACCCCCAGTACGTGATAAAATTTTGGTCAATATTGCCATGCTCGGGTGATGTAGTGTGCAAATATTTATGAGTCTTGGTTAGGATCTTATGGAGATATATTTTTTTGTATTCTAAGTAAAGGAAGTACTACCACTATAAGGGATAATATACAAATATCATGAGATAAGAGGGATAATCATGGAAAGTAAAGCTAGCATGGAACATGAAGACTATACAAAGCATGGTAATCAGGTGCGAAGCATATGGATATAAAAGTGATTGAGGTATGTGCAAATTAAGAGAGTGACATGAGAGTAGTGTGAGTGAAAAACATGGGAGTAAATACAAGTGAAAAAAATATGGGAGTGTGTGCTAGTGACTCTAAGCGTGGGCAATCTACAAGTGGTATGTGAGATTTGGAAGTGAGCACGAAGATATGTACAAGTGAGAAAAATTGAGGGTGTGTGCTAGTGAAGCTACGCATGGATAATCTACAAGTCGTGTGTGGAGCATGTAAGTGGAGAGGTGAGACCATATGCGAGTGTGAGTGTGTGAAGTGAGCATAAATAATATATACAAGTGAGCATAAGGTGAAGCGTGGCAAGCATGTAGAAGTGAGTAAAAAGTAATATATACATGAGGAGAGAGCATGGCAGAGATAAACATAATATCAATATACAAGATGTAGGCATAGGGGTAAGAGAACATACAAGTGGAGGTATATGTACGTATGTAGAAAATTAAGAGAGTAAAGAAGTAACACCCATGCGAAAATAGAGTCTAGTCCTCTAGAAAATCCCTAGCGGAGTCTCCACTATGGCCATCTGAGTCAGATTCCTCTAGCATAGGCCGGTCCTAAAATCGGGATGGGAGAGGAAATGTCCCCCCCTCTCTTCCCCTTCTTGTGAATTGTATGGGTGATTCAAGGATATGGAGGACCTCTTTTCATCACTCGTGATGGAGACTTCGTGGGCTGCCTCGAATATAAAGTTTGTCATCGTCATATGGGGATAACATAAAGGAATGGAATCACCAACCAATTTTTCTCAAAACAAGCAAAATAATGTGGCTGCCTCAAGAGAACGACATAAAGGTCATATTGATGAATATGAAACCAAGTGATTCAAAGGTTTGGGGACTGTTACAGAATGGGAAGGTGTTTAGCACCCATTACGCTCTTTCGGTCTCTCATAGGCAATGTTGATTTTCCCCTCTTTCTCTAAAGCGTGATGTGTGTGTACCTATGTGTAAGATAAATAATGGGAGAAGGGAATCCTCCGACTCACGTCATGGAAGGGACGAAAAGGACTCATTCGTAGGAGCATACCCAAAAATAATCATAAATATGTGATGTGAGTGTTCGCCAAAATTATGAGTCACTATTGAAAAAGGAACATGCACGTCAGACGAGACACAAATATATAAGAGTTCAAGACTCATAAAATAGATATAATAGAATATAAAAGGCATAAAAATGGAAAGGGAGGACTCGAATCCTAGGATTGGGCCAAGACGCTTACGTATCCCAAAGGGCATTAAAGTCCACATAGTTCGAATATATTGTAGGGATGAGACTCAAATCATAAACCCAAATTTAAGACTCCTCTTTGAATTCTTTTGAGAAAAATTTGTTCAAGTGTGAAAGTGTGAAAAAATGAGGAAGTCTTACTTTCGGAATTTACAAGTGAACCCTCTTTTTGTCTTTTTTAGATTATTATGAAAATAAGTTATGTGAATACTAATAATAAAAATGGATATGAATTGATGTGAGATAATGAAACAAGACTGAAAGATATCACAAAATGAGAATAAAGTGAATAATAACACTAAATGAATAAATTAGAAAATAGTTAGGAATGGACCTCCTAGAAGACTTTTGTTGCTGAATTTGGGAGGTATGCAGACTGATTTTATAGTGGTATAAGTGTGGTATAGTAGGATGAGGTAGGTGACTAAGTGTAGTAGGAAAGTGAGGTGGAATAATGTTAGAAAATAAGGTTTTTTGGCAATGACGATGCTCTGATTTAGAGAGAATGTTTGCTAAATGCTGAAAGGGACCTCCTCGAGGGTGAGGCCATGGGATATTTTTAGTGCACTTTAGGGTTGGGAGTGCTGATCGACATGGCTCCTAGTCTGCTAATTAGCATAGTTCCTGCCTTGCAACGCAAGTAAAGTATACCCTGCCGATAGGCAGGGGGTCTGTGGTACCTATAGGCAGTCCAGAATAAATATTTCTAGAAAAATAGGCATAAAATGCAAACTATAAGTCCGAATCACACACAGTCGGGACCCTTAGATTGTGAATTCAAATCCCTTTAAGAATCCATTGAGGCACTCTCAGGTTTAAGAGTATACTAAAGTCAAATGGGGCTCAAATATTCCCGATGGTTTCTAGATAGGGGTTTCAGAGTAAAACGGGTCATTAGTACGAGCAGTGAGGTCGATTCGCACATGTAATGGACAGTTGGAATATAAATTCTTAGCCCTTTGAGATTTCATTGATCTTCTCTTGGTTTGGAGAGTCGATAAAGGTCGAACGGGTCCTGAAAGCGCTTGCTGACCTTTCAGAGTAAAATGGGTCATTCATGTGAACCATGTGGTCGATTTGCACATGACATGAACCATTAAAAAGGGTATTTAGAGCCTTTAAAGGTTTCATTAAGCTCAACTCTTGTTGGAGAGATGATCAGAGTCAAATGGGGCTCTGGAGCACTCGATGGCCACCAGATCAGTACTCGGAGTAGAAATGATTGTTCATGTGAACTGTGAGGCTGATTTGCACATGGCATGAACCGTTGGAAAGGGGATCCAGAACCCTTCATGGTTTCATTGAGCTTTGATCAGGTTAGAGAGTTGACCGGAGTCAAATGGGTCTTGGAAGCACCCGATGAGCTCCAAATCAGTACTCGAAGTATGACGTAGGGTTTATGGAGGTATGAGGAGTGTTTTGTGTAAGTACAAAATTTCCAATTGAGTCCGTTGTATTTTTATTTGACTTATTCCCGAAACAAAACACGTTTGAGTCATATGTCATTTTTTTTATTATCACGATCCCACACAGACTATGACGTATTGATGTTTATTGAAGACGTTATGGAAAAGCTTCAAAGAATTTATCATGCTGGTTTATGGTGCATATTTTGTCTTTAAGTTCAATTGCATTCCGAGATCAGTCAGGTATGAGTGCATAATTTTAATGGGACTCATAATTTATTTTAAAATGTTTAAGGATGTTATTTTATTGAAGAAATTAATTTTAAAATGATTTTAAAAGAGTTTGAAAATGTTTACACTTCGTTTATTCGGAGATAAAGATGGTTTAGAGTTGTGGTAAAATCAAACACACGTGTTTTTTCGTTCAAACGACTCTGTCACTTGTTTGAACGACATAGGGATGTCGTTCGAGCGAGATGCTGACTTAAAAAATATTATTTAAGGCATGTTTTCTCAGAGTTTCGAAGTGTGTGCAGTCTAACATACAGTTTACAAACTAGTACATTTTTTTCACAAAGTTTTCTAGGGTTTTCTAAGTCTAAAACATCCTTAGAGTTTCAAAGATCTGAGCTTTCATTATTATATGCTATAGTGATCTTTGTTGGCACCATTGGAGTTTATTATACATAGAACTTTTCTGGGTTTTGCAGTGGAGTAACGAAAGAGCAGTGTTAGACATCGTAGACGCTACAAGCCATATCGGTGGAAACCAATACATACGTGGAGGCGTGTGTTGTGGATGAGCATTATGGAAGAAGGAGTTTCTGCGTGAGAACAATGAGAGGAGTGGTTGAAGATCAAAAGAGCGTCAAGTCTCATGGGGATCGAGTCGTTAAGTAAGACGTGTGTCTGTTCCCTGTAAATCCACATTCATGGTGATTGTCTGGCTTCAGACGTCCAAGGTTTTTTTCATTTTGGTTTCCTCGTACATTCGCATTATGAGAATTCTTTTCCTTACTTTACTTGCTTTAATCACTAGATGCATGTTTAGGATTAATCAAGATAAAATTTGGGTAAGTTAAAATTAATGCACATAAAATTTGAAAAAGAGTTTTTCAAAAAACAAAAAATGTTTCATCATCCTTAAAGCAAAGTCTGATTTGAAAAATAAGGGGCCTACAAATTGGTATCAGAGATAGAATCATATTTTTATTATGTTGATCCCTTTTTGCTATTAAGGATGAATTTTGGTGGTTTTGAAAGTTTTTGTGCTCCTATTTTTGATGGCACAAATTATGCTTATTGGAAGATGAGAATGAGAAATGCTTTAAAATCCATTGATGAGTATGTGTGGTTAGCGATTGAAAAGGGTTAGTCACCACTAGTCACACGAGAGGGTGAGGTCCCTAGTTTGAAAACCGTTAAGTCATGGACCTAGGCTGAACATAAGCTCTCACTTTACAACTCTAAGGGCCTGCACATTATTTCCTCACATGTCACACCAGAAGAGTATAATAGAATCATGACTTGTTAAACATCAAAAGAGGCTTGGGATACACTTACACTCACTCACGAGGGCACAAGCACGATTAGGGCATCTAATTTGCAAAACCTCACTACACAGTTTCAGATGATTAAGATGTTAGAGAGTGAGACGTTTGATGAGTTCTACACTAGGTTGTCCACTATTGTCAATGCGTCGTTTAACCTAGGAGAGAAGATACCCAATAACCGAGCCATAAGAAAATCTTAAGGTCATTACCTAAAAGGTTTGATGCAAAAGTGACTCTTTTAAACTCACTTGGTATGATAGAGTCGACTAAACTAGAAGAGATTGTAGGTGACCTTCAAACCTATGAACTCGATATGTTTACCTCCAAGAAGATCCAAAGAAAGAAAAGGGCATTGCTTTGAAAGATCGTAAGGAGGAGACTAAAGTTTTGGATGATGATTCCAATTTCGATTTTGAGGATGTCGCCTTGTTGACAAGGAAGTTAAAAAAGTTTCTTAAATTTCAAAAGTAATTGAAAGATGCCAAAAAGTTTGAGAAATTTAAGAACAACAAGGTAGATTCCACCCCTAAAGATAAGAGTGAGAAATTTAATAGGGTTGAGTCGGATAGGTGTTTTGGGTGTGAGGGGTATGGTCATAAGGTTGCCGAGTGTCCCACTAGACTTAAGAAATAGGGCAAGAAACTGATAGCTTATAGTGCATCCTTAAGTGACAGTGATCCAAAAGAGGGAGAGAGTTCCCCCAATGAAAGAAAGTTTGTTGCTTTCTTGTCATGTCATGTGAGCGATGAAGATAAATCTTCCCATGAATATTCTCAAGTGTATGACACTTTCGAGGCTGTTGAATCCCAAGTGAGTGAGGGAGAACCTAGTGAGGAAAAGGAGATTGATGTAAAAGAGTTGCAAGTTCCATTTAATGAGTTGTATGCCTAGGTGGTGAAAGTGAAAAAGGCAAACTCTAAATTGCAAGATAGGTTGAATGGGCGTGCCGTAGAAAATAATGATGTTTTGATTAGGGATCTTAGGGCACGAGAGAAGAAGATTAGGGAGAAGCTAGAGTATGTTGAGAAAGAGAGAGATAGGCTTCGTGGTTTGATGGAGGCTTTGAAAAAAGAAGTGATAGAGTTTGAGGAGTCTAGGTATGTGCTTGAGTATAGGATTTGTGAGTTAGAGGAGAAGTTGAAAGGATCGAGTAAAGTTAAGTTTGACTTGGAATATAGGTCAGAGAAGTTGGATAGGATGTTAGGCACCGTCCAATTCAAAAGTGATAGGTTTGGTATAGGCTATGATGTTAGAGTTATTCCCATTCCCAAAGCCAATACTAACCGTATGAGATAGCCCACTAGGAAATGAGGAGAGGTCGACATTATGGTAATCATTCCCATCGTGTTTACTCTTGTTCTCATTACGGTAGGAAAGGTCACCTTAGACCTTTTTTCTATGACCTTAGGAATGCTCCTAGGGAGTTTAGGAATAAAGTCGTGTCAGTTTCCAAAACCCGAATGTGTCATGTCACACCTACTTAGGCTAGGAAATCAGACTTAGAGGCTTTAGGACTAAAACTTCATGGTTCTCATTTGGTTGCACTTGATTCTTCCCATGATAGATCTAAAGGATGATTGTGTTACCATGTTTGTCAAACGCTAATCTTTGCATCATGATTTATATCTTGTTAGTGTTATGACATGTGTATCACTTTGTATTATATTTTTCATTTATTGAGTCTTATTTGAAAAATATAAAAAATATTTTATTTTTGATAAAACTTTTTGAAAAACACAAAAAGATTTTCATTTTTTTTTTTATTATGAGTTTACATGTTTGATATGGCATATTGATGTGCTTGGACCCCTTTCCTTTCGTTATCCATGTAGCTGGGACATTTGATAATAATTATTGATGCTTAGAATGATCTTAACCATTGTATTATGGGGTTGTTTCGAAGTTGATATGAATTTTGATTTGACTTTGTTTATATGCCATAATTACACACATGCATAAGTTTATATGGATGTATGACTACTCTTGCATATTTGAGTTTGATGAGACTTTCTTATCTCAATTTTTTCAACTATGCTTAAGCAGACTTAAGGAGGAGGTGTGCATATAAGAACCATTTACCGTGAGGATTACAATGTAAAAAATAATGAGTGTTCACGAGAAAGGGCTGCGAGAGTGTAAAATTGACTCGTCATGAAAGCCACCGTTTAAAAGCGCCCGGAAAAAATTAAAGGTAATAAAAAAATCATATGCCAAAATGGGGCAAATTAGTTTATGTTCATTCCAAAAGAAAAATATGATATATATTTGCGGGAGTTTGGATGGATAATTAAACAGGTTTGCACCACGAATCCTAATGTTGAAAAATCGTATCATGACGCTATTGTTTGTAGAATCATCAAAATTCCAAATTTGTGTGCATGATGTTCGTTTAGTTCATTAAGATCACACTTTAAATGTCACATATGCCTAAGATAAAGTTTGATAATTTATTGCTATCAATTAGAGCTTCTTGATCATTTCGATGTGTTGGAATTGTACTTCATTTGTTGTAGTTCACGCCCATACATTCCATGTTCATGTTTGAGCGCATCGATACTATTTTATCATGTAACTCATATTGTTTTTTTTGTTTTCTCTACTGTTTTGCACTTTTCTACCACTTCCAGTTAGTTTTGAAAATAAATTTTTTCGCTATGCAAAACTGTTTAATTAGAACTGGATGTGAGAGTGTGACTTTCTCATTCAAGTGAGAGACTGATGTCGCGCAAAATCTTTCTCGCGAGGAGCCTCTGTCGTTCGAGAGATATGGCTGTCTCATTCGAGCGACAGTCTGAAATTTTTTCCTTCTGTTTCGGTACCCTGTTTTTGGTTATCATTTGTTTTTAATATTGCTGGGTTTCTTCTAGATAGTTTGTTTATATGCAGAATCATATTGATTACATCTTTTACTGCATTGTGTTCGTTTAGTCACACCTGCTTAGATTGATGATTGCTATTTGCTAGCTACGGTTTTTGATATTGTTGATCATTATTAGTTGGTTGTTTCATTAATATCTAGATATACTTCATTGATTATAGTACGCTAGATATGTTTTTTTTTTCATCGGGTTATCTATTCGAGACAAAAAGGGGGAGAGATGTATGTGATGTAGGGGGAGTGTTTATTTGATCAGAATGTAGGGGGAGTTTGTTTGATGAGTATATACATTTGTTAGTATTAATTTCAGTATCATATTTGTTAATATATGCTTTCATGTTTATATTGATTAGTTTACACAAATAGGTATCATATTATTTTTGCATCGGTACAAATTGGTATCCTAATTTAGATGTTCTTTACATATAGATATCATTATCTGCTCATATAACAAATGATTTGGATTTGATTTTACATATTTATTTATATCATTTGTTACTCTATACTTCATTAGGTATTTGTCTGTTTCATGTGTGTAGGTATGCTTTAGAGATAGGAGATTTCAGGTATTTATCACATTCAGACAGTTCATGCTTGTCGGACCATTAGTTACTAGTCTTGTCCTATAGTTTTTTATTTTGGGTTTATGGGATGGCATTTAGGCGTCATACGGCTTGACAGCTCATCTTAGGCATTTCACTATTGGTTTTGTCCCAGAATAGTCAAAGGCGTGTTTTCTCAGAGTTTCTGTAAGGACATTACTTTATTGTTCGACTTACATTTGTGTCTATCGTATACTTCTACAACCGTCGAATACTTATTCAAGTTCAATCATGCATCAACACGGATCGGATATCAAAGTTCTTTAACATTCAATCCTCTGCGAGATTAATTTTGGTAAGTTTGTGTTGAAGTACCTTGGCATTTCACTTAGAGTCTTGGTATTTTTTTACAAAATATTTTCTAAGTGTTGGACTATATTTTCTAAGTGTTAAGGCGGATTTTTAAAGACGAAATACAAAATTATTTTTTAATTTATTTCGTTCAAGCGACAGAGGAGCTCGTTCAAGTGATATCCTTATGTCGCGCGAAGCTCGTTTGAGAGATGCGTGTCACCGTTCGAGACAGATGGGAATTTCATTTGAGCGATGCGCCGCCTTAACATTTTTATAAATAGCGTGTTAAACAACTTCATTTTTCTTAAGAAGACCTGGGAATTTTGTCCTACAAAAACTGCTTTGGCAGAAACGTTTGTCTTCTCACTTTTGAGAGTTTTAGTTTTGTTTTCAATTCACAAAACATCACAATCTTTATGTGAATTATTTTGGAACCCAAGATACAACTTTGTTGAAGTTTTCTCTTGTAGAGAGGGTAAATCTACGACTGACGATTACGTGTCGATTGGAAGTGCTCGTGGGTGTTCCTGGCTGAATCGGATTGCGTGTTCATGTGGACTGCTGTAGTTGTTCCATTGCTGACTCTAGACTGCGTGTCTATGTGATTGTTTCGAGGAGTGATTGTATATTTCATTGTAATCTTTATAAGTTGCGATTTACTATTTTATAGTGAAATAAAAGGTTTTAGCCGAAAGGGTTTTTTCGTGAAATCCATGAGTTTGTATTTTATTTGTGATGGTCTGGCGCGCGTGCACACACACACACACACACACACACACACATAGTTGCATGTTTAGGGGCTGAATTAATTTGGTTTGAAAATAGACTATAATTAAACGTGTCTAAAATTGGAAACTTGCGAATTTATTTAAATCAGTATCATGCACTTATTTTACAAATTGGTTTCAGAGCCTGGTGTGCTAAGTTATTGTGTTTGATCGGTTTTCTGCAAAATTTTGTGATATTAATTTTTTTTGAATTTTTTTTTTTGTGAAAAATCGCTGTTTTTTCGATGGAGCACTTATGTAATCGAATACCCCCTTTCATGGCATGAGTCAGAGTTTTGACGATATAAATAGTTTGAATTTGACATTTGCAAAAAGAATTGATTTTTTGGAAAAAGAAAATTGTCATTTTCAATACTCCATGGATCTTTTGCAAACGGTTCAAAATCAAAAAGATTTTTGTCATGAGAAATTTATTTCTTTGGACCATGACTTTAATGCTTTAAAATTGTCCAAAAATGAGAGTGATGATAGAGTCCTAGTTTTATAAAAAATAATTGGAGGACTTTAAAAATTCTAGGATTTGAGTTTATGCCATAGAGGATAAAAATATTTTAATCGATGAGTTAGTGGCATGTGAAGAGACACTAAGGGATAAGTGTGAGTATTTTACGGGAGAACGTGAGTTCTAGAAATAATTGAAAATTTAGAGAAAGATTCCCTAAAATTGGAAGAGTCTAATTCTTTGCTTGAGTACAAAAAATTGGAGATAAAAAATGATTTGACAGACTCGAGTAGTGTTGGTAGCAATGGTAGTGGATCGTCGTGTTTCTTCAAGGCCATATCCACCTCAAAGTCATTTAGCAGCTGATGAGGAATAACATCCAGTGGAACCTACTTCTCATTTTTCCCAAAAGGAGGTCGGCGGTATGCTGGGCAGTCCACTTGGTACATATACCATAGTTGGGAATCATTTGGTTCTTCGGGCACTTTTAGGGCGTTCAACCATTAATGTTTGTATGTAACATCTTATGCTTACTGTAACCTCACAGGTTTATCCTTCCATCCCTCATCGTAGCCTGTCGATCACGCAGCTCGGGGACCCATCCTGAATAAGAAACTGGGCCTCTCTATGTCTATCTCAGGCCCGAAAATAATGACATTTTTCCTCTAAGAATCCTCCTCTGCTTCAGAAAGCTTATTTTTCAAAGCGTCATTCTCCAACTGTACTAGCTCGCCAACCTTACTTACATCCTTGCTCGGTGAAAACTAAGTCTTAAGTCCAGTGATCTCCTACTAACATCAAGGAGTTGATATCCTCTAACTCCTGGACATCATCTTTGAATTTGGCGACTAGCTTAGATTGTTCCTTATATGCCTCTGGCTTTTCCTTCAACACATTGAAAACCTTTATAAATGACCGATGAACTTGCTCGCTCACTACAGGGCCTAATATCTTCTCAATGATCTTCGAAAAAGAAAAAATGTCTTCGACAACATGATACAAGCAGTAAGGCAAATGACAGGAATAGAGAAAATTAGTAAAACCGAATTGATTCCTTTAATTGATCATTAAAGAGGTAGGCAAAAGACATTACAACAAAAGGAAAAAAGAGTACAACACTTGAACAAAAAATGAAAAATAAAAAGTCTAATCTATAAGCTTCACTCCTTCACCTTCTCGGACGACTCCTGTGCTTTTCCTTTGGCTACAACCTCCTCAACCTAGTGGGCAGTTGCCTCAGCCTCATCTAAGGTTCCTTCAACCTGGTCGACAACCTGACAACAAAAGCCTCCTCCTCAATGACTAGAGAATAAACCAGATCGAACCTCCTAAAAAGCTCAGAGTCAGAATGGACTCTCGTTATAGTTAATTCTTGGTCCCACCCTTTATTAAAGCTTGCCTTCTGAGAGCATATGCAATCTTTATTTCGGCATCATCGTACACCTCATTCTAGATTTTTAATTAATTGGCGTCTTTAATGGAAGTGACCTCATCATTCAACTTCTTCTCATGCGATATGTTTTTCCTTCTTTATATCTAACAAGTTGTTTGTTATCTTCTGTATGGACATCGCCTCAATGGTGGACTTCTTCTCTAGCTCATAAGTTGCCTTATCCTCCTGGTGCTTCTTTAAGGACTCAGCCATCTCCAAGTTCTTCTAGTACTGGTCGACATGACCATCCAAGAGAGTAGAAAAATCTTCCAGAAATTATAAAATTGGAGAAACATAAGTACTGGAAAAAAACACAATACAACATCAAAAGGAATAGATAGAGGAAAATACTTACCAAGGCAAGAGCTTGAGAAGATTGCATGGGAAGCTGATCGATACCCGTCTTCATCGACCTCTCATGGTTAGTAGAAAGAACTTCCCCCTTCAGCGGGTTGGGGGCAAGGGATGAGTTGACGGCCACACTCTCGATTGAGGAAGCACCAGAAAGGGAGGAGACCTTTGTCGGGCCCTAAACCTTCTTTTTATTCTCACTCTCTTTTCCTTCTTCTTTTTTTTCTTCTTCTTCTCTACTTCTTCTTTTTCAATAGACCCCATTCTAGGGACACTAGACATGGGGGAATCGCCCTCTGACCTCTTCAAGGCCTTAACCCTGGTATACAGAAGGACATGGTCATCATCATCATCATCATCATCATCATCATCATCATTACCTCCAAGTAGCAGTCTTCTTCTAGGAGGAGATATTTGATCATCTTCCTCTTATTCTTGGTAAAAAGAGTCAATGTATATGGTTTCAGATCAAGCAGTACCCTCGCCTGGAAAAATAATCTCAAGAACTTTGTCCACAGGGCGAGCGACGAAGCTGGAGGTAGTATTTGTGTATTTCAACAAGTAAGCAACGGTCCAAGGATGCTCACCATCAGGCAACCTATCCTTTATCCCCCAGGCCTTCTGTAGATCATCAATTCTTATGAGATGAGGGAGTGGTTCCTTGTTCTTATCTTGAGCTACATAAATATTTAACATACACAAGTAAGCAAGTTGGTAGAAATAAAAATTCAATAATTTGCGGGAAAGAACAGTTAGCAACTTATGTGATCCTCCCCCCAGTCAAGGCAAAAGGGGCTTCTGTGCTTATAGCCCTCATAATGGGAAGGATGTTGCCAGTTTTTGGTGATAAAACCTTGATCCCAATTTCCTTTGTTTGAATTAAGGAGGTTTATGACCAAGATTCTGTTAGCCTTTTGTGCTTTTAGGTACAGAAGACCATAAGAAGTATGCAACCAAATATAGAAGCATCTGATCTCATAGACCCCCAAGTTGGTCCCGTATAATTTATTGAGCCCATGGACTCCATTCACTATCCTCCTAGTTTTGGGGCACATTGGGTAGAATCGACGTCAAAATAATAAAAAATTCCAGTAATAGGTGATTTGGGGAAAAGGTTAAACCCCCTTGAACCACAGCCAAAGTGTATCCACTGCCCCGCATCCATGAATTTGATATTTTTGGGCATGGGTGCACAATCGATATCCAACTTGTTCGGTATAGATTAACTTTTTCTAAACTCTTCTACAGTTTTTCCCATCGAGAATGGACATTGAAAAAAGAAATTCAACAAAACGAAGAGCAAGGATAAGAAACTTACACGAAGAAAGCATTGCAAAAGAACTCTGAAAATATGGGGAACTAGCAGGAATGCAAGAGTGATGGTTGCTTACAGCTGAACTATGATTGAACCTTCTGTGAAATGATGGGAAACAGTTCCCAAGGAAGATTTTGGCACCAAATGACTGCTCAGACCAGCTCACCCCCATCGTTTCAAGGTTATTACAAGTCTTCCATTCCAATCACTTATAAATCTACTTGAACGACTGTACCCTCAACAGTTCTCAAGTTTTACAAATGTGCCATCCTAGTTTTCAACAGTTCAGTTCATGGAATCAAAATCTATTGGCCCAACATCTCAGTCCAAAGATTTTAAGGGAAATTATGGGGATTGAATTTATTCACTAGGCCCACTATGTTAGCGAACCATCCCAGTGCATAGCAAAGACTTCTCGGACGAATTCAGATATTAGATTTTCCTGGACGTGTATTTAACATATGCTTAATTACATACTAATAGGCTCAAATCAGTTATCAACAATCTCAGAGTGATATTGAGGGACACCTTACGAGCTATCTAGAAGCTGGATGAATTACTTGTACCATCCAACCACTTATTTTCAAGTACTATAAATGTAAACCCCCACCCGAGGGCAAAGGGGATGTAATTTCGATTACTTGAGAGAAACTAAAAGGGAACAGTAACCTTTCCATTGACGTAGGAACGTTGTCAAACCACGTACATCTTGTGTTGTGTGTGATCATCTTTACTTTATGCATTCATATATTTTTTGTGATTGTTTATTGTGATAATTTTGTACTCACAACTACTACCTTTTGAACTTCCTAAATTATGTTTTCAATTTTTAGTGTCATTAATATAAAAGGGTTAATTACACTTTGACCCCTTTAACTTTTCACTTATTTTCACTTCTCCACCTGTACTTTCATTTTTTACACTTAACTCCCTAAACTTCTAAAAATACATCATATTACCCCTAACCATAATGGTATTAGGTTTTTAAACGAAAACATTGGCCAATTACACAAGTGGTTGGACAAAAATACTCTCATGTGCATCGCACATAATCAATTTTACGTCCAAAATTTAACATCGTTAATGTTTGGGGGTAAAGTGATGTCTTTATATATTTTGAGAGGGTAAAGTCTAGAAAATAAAAGTACAGGTAGTGAAGTGAAAATCAAAGAAAAGTTTTAGGGGTCCAAGTGGAATTAAACCTCAGTAAAATTAAGCTTAAATCTTTTGTGCGATGATTGAAATAAAAATTAGAAGTCTTTAAAAACACCCTTTCAAATACGTCCATTAAATTATGCATGTTACCCCCATTTTAGAAATCATTAGTGTAGGGAATATCGAACCCACAATAATTGCAATCCCTAAGATATGAATGCAACATAAGAAAAGACAATGAGTTATTTAGTTCGTCAAATCATCCTACCTACGCCCATAGGGAAGTAAGAGAGTCATTTATTAATGGAGAACAAAGAGGGGCGATTAGAGTGATAGGGTTACAAGCTGAGAGTCCAGGTCATCGTTATAAGAATGCAATTTATCAAATCCCCAAACACTTGGATTCTTTTTTATTATAAGTACTAGTTCCTTACAAATATAGGTCTCCTTTATGCTCATCGTTCTTCCTCTTGGATCATATCTCTTTAGTGGTAGATTTATGGTTGACTTGCATTCGGTCATTATATGCTATGATCTCTTTTAATTACCTATTAGCGGATCCATGATATTCGATCGACTACACCGCCTCTACTTCCAAGTGCCACGTGTCATGCCATGTGGACTAATTACCCAAACATAACTTTGATTCCTGTAGGACTGGGGTGTTCGTTCTTTAGGCCCAGCCGACATTACCCTGCCATTATTTATGTACATGACAATGTGGGTTTCCTCAAGCATCGCTAATAAACTAGCACACATCCCACATGCACAATTAGGAGCACAATCATTTTTGCTACGTGTATAATCCCCATGCCTGGGATTACACGAGGCGCAAATTATCTCCCTAGATAATCTTTGTGGGCCAAATTATTCATGCCACACAGACTTATGATGTTGTCACACCTTTCCTCATGACCCCAGTTCTTTATTTATACTTGGTTGGCTCCAGAACAACTTGGTCAGCGTATTAGATGACGAGCTTAAGAAGATAAACAATCAGGAAGAAGAAAAGTCACTCATATGTGAAAGACCATGTGTGTGATACCGATTTAAATAGATTCGCAAGTTTCAATCATAAACTTATTTAATTACTATCAATTTATGAATCAAATCAATTCATCCTTTAAACTCAAATAGCTATGTGCGTGAAAGTGTCAAACCAACATAAATAAAATATGCAACACAAATTTTAGGAAAAATCCCCTAAGGGCAAAACCTTTTTATTTCACTATAATTGTAAATCACAATTTACATGGATTCCAATGAAATACTGTTTGACACTCGAATACCCGCAGGCATCGGTCTATGTCGTCAGCAATAAGACCACATGCAGTGAACCTATATGAACCGCAGTCCAGTCTTTAACCCAGGAACACTACAGCACTTCCTAATGAACAATAACAAACTATGCTTTTGGGTTCCACAAAACTCCATCGAGACTCCCTCCACAATACCATGCCGCCCTCGATTGTAGATATCTCCCCCACAAAGTATGAACAATAGCAAACTATGCTTTTGGGTTCCACAAAAACAACTCACACAAAAGCAATTGGGATTGTGAATTGTAAAATAAAAGTTATGAACCCTCAAATTGTTGGAGAATAAACAAAAACACTCAAAATCATATTCTGTTGAAAACCATTGTTTCTCCAAACAAAAATCAAAAGCCTAACACCCTTATTTATAATAAAAATCAAGGCGGTGATGTGTCAGCTTAAACCTCTGTCGTTCGAACAAAGGGAGACATCATTCGAGCGAAAGTCCATCTCATTTGAATGAGATGTGACATCATTTGAACGACAGTCACTTATCCAAAGAAAATATTTTTTTAAATACAGGTTTATCCAAACTTTTAAATATCTTGGAAACCTCAAAACCTAAACTTGTTTACTAAAACAGAAAAGGTTTATCCAAAGAAAATATTTTTTGAAGATAAAAACCATTTATTATAAATTCCAAAAATCATTTTAACTTTTATAAAAAATATTTTTACACTTTTAATGTGAAATGTAAATGAAACTTAAACACATTTTACCAAATTCATCCTTGTTGGGCTTGAATGTTGAAGTCTTCTTGAAATTCGGATTCATCTTTTGTAGATGTAAGCTTCTCAATCCTTTAGCAACTTGTAGCGGTATACGGCATACTAAATTGTGACGGACAATGTCCTTACAAATCTCCCCCTGTGTCTATGCCAGTAGAGAATAAAAAATATCCGAATTATCAAACACTTAAATAACCTATACAAATCTACCCTACCATAAACTCAAAAGTGGAAAGATAAAATGATAAGTCTTCAAACTTTGCAAACGATGCTTGAACAATCAACTTTTCAAAACTCCAAGCTTTTCTCATCAGGGTGTGCAACATAAGGATCTTCACTTGTACCTACACACATGAGACAAAGCAAAAATTTCATGACCTATCGAGTTTGAAATCATATAAACATAATATGAAATCATAATCAATTCTCCCCCATACTTAAACCTCCCCTTAAAATCAGAATCCGTTCTCGCCCTTTTTATTTTTCCAAAATAGATAAGGAAAAGAATAAATCAAATAAAGAAAATCGGGGTGCCATGGTAAACCAAGGCAAATAAACTATTTTTCATTTTTTCAATTTTTTCATACAAAAATACAAAAAATGAGGTTACACAATCACACACCATGAATTTATACTATGATAATGAAATCATGGATACGGAATGAATGGGTGTGAACAAATTCGATAGGAAAATGAACTCAATCATATCATATGTGCACGATGCATAAGTGTACTCCTTATGAATGAACATCAAGAATAGTCCTTAGGTGTAAAATTGTTGAATTTAGATGGCATCGTCTTAATCATATCAACAAATCAAAGTGTAAATGATTTCCACACCAATAACGTCCAAAACTATGTAATGCTTTTTCATGACTTTCAAGGACATGCAAACCGTTGAAAATTCCATCCAAACTCCCTCATTAAAAGATAATTCTTTTTTATTTTTCTTATGAGGTGATGAAACTAAAACCTATTGGATCATTTTGGCACATATTTCTTTTACTTGCCTTTCGATTTTTTTCGGGCGCTTTTAAACCTCATTGGACCCCGAATAATATTCAGTTCTTATGTCCATTTAAACGGTGTCTTAATCTCAAAGGATAAATGATTACCTTTCGTAGCCCTTCCCCATTTTTCAAAAAAATCACACAATCTCACAAATGGTTTATATCATGGACTACTTTTTGTCAAGTTTTATCGCATTTGGTTCGTTGAATAGACATAATTGAGATGGAAACATTCAACCAGTATGTGATAGACAAGTACAATAGTCAAACAAATCCGTGCATGTGTGCAATAAAGGACAAATAGAGTCAATCATATAGGTATCAACACGATATCATCTCGAAGACTCCAAACTTTATAAAGCACATGAATGACACAATATATTGTCTTAAAACACTATCAAATAGTCACGTGGATATGGCATGATTGTGTGACTTGGTTATCCTAAATGTGCATTCATATAAGGTGTAAACAAAATAGAAAAACTCTTTTTGAATTTTGCAAAAATTTTATAAAATAGAAAATCTTTTAGTATTTTTCTAACATTTTTCAGAAAAAACCCAGTAGTACCAAATAATATAGCAATATAAACCGGGGGACTACAAACACATAAACCCAAAAAACAACAAAGATCGTTCAAACGAGACACAGTGTCGCTCGAACGAAAATGCATGTCGTTAGAACGACATCTTCGTACGACATCTGATCTCGCTCGAACGCGAATACAATAATCCCATAAATTAATGCAGTTTTGATCAGTGGGAAAATTAAAAAAAAACAGTTCCCGGAATGGGCAAACAAATCCTAAACAGTTCTAAAATAGTACCAAAAATAAGAAAAGGGCACATACTAGCAATAATCAAAAGATAACATCATGTAGATCAACCTATGCTAGCAAACATGGCTATACCTCAATCGGTAGGTGCGGTGGAGTTTTCCAAAGACGGTGACATCTTTTGAAACAACTCCATGAAATCATGAGAAGTCTTGACCAAAAACTTTACTTTCTCTCAAATATGAGCAAACTCTCTATCATTAAATGCAAGCTAAGTATCACGGGTGGGTGCATGTGCGCGAACATGTGTAGAAGCAAATCTTTACACATAACCCAATTTAAAACAAAACTCCCTAAGTTGTCCTCTCTTTTTGCAATGGGAGAAAACATAAACCGGCCTAGGTACACCTCTCTCAAAAACTCTATGACGTACGCTCCTAACAGGTACAGGACGCCTAGGTGGGTTGGGTCAAGTCACTAAAGTGAGAACCGGCTCAGGTGCAACAATAGAAGTGGATACACCATCATGAACTTTTCCTAAATTCTCACCACCACCCAAAACGGGATTAAGAACCATCTTTACAACTTTCTTAGATGCGTTCTCTAAAGGGACTTTGACCTCCCGAGAATGTTCGATATCACTCTCGAGATGGGATACATGTGTCGTCAGACTAGACACCGTGTCGGTTAAGTAACACTTGTCCCTCCTTAAAACTTCTTTCTCTCTCTCCAAATCTAAAACTCGATGACCTAACTCTCTATTCTTCTTCTTTATTTTTAAGGTCTCGGTGTACAAATCCCTAAATGATTTTTGGAGCTCACTTTCACCTCCACTCTCAAACTCACTCTCACCTCCACTAGAAACACTTGAGTCATCACCGTCGCTATCGATAACACTATAGTGGGACAAAGTGGGTGTCTTCACATGACTCAAAAAATCTACATACATCCCATGTGATAAACCTTTAACAAACTCATCTCCCTCATATTCTTCATCTCCCTCACTATCACTAAGTGTGGCAGGCATGACAACTTTCTTCCCATCTCTCCTAATCCTAGTGGGACACTCAAACGACTTATGCCCTTCCCCTTACACTCAAAACATTTTAAATTTTCAAAAAAGATTTCTCCCTATTTCTCTTTTTCACCGCTTTCTTTGGCCTTGTCTTTCTTTTTATTTTTCTCCAAAAATCTTATTTTAGAAGAATTTTGTTTCGAAAACAGGAGAATTTTTTTAAAATTCTTTACAAGCTGGGCCATGTCAAAATCAGACTCATCCTTAGACTAGGACTCACAAAAACTCACTTTCTTTTTCTTAGATTGGGCTTTAAGCGCTATCCCTCTATCATTAGGTTTGATAGTGTCGGGAAACATGTCAATTTCATACGTCTGTAGGTCTCCTACCAACTCTTCTAATTTCAGACGATTCAAATTTTCTAAGGTATTCAAAATAGTCACTTTAGCGATAAAACGTTTAGGCAGTGAGCTTAAAATCTTTTTAACCACTCGTGCATCAGGAAAAGGTGATTGAGTAGAAAATGAGCGTCCGCGTAACACGCTGATCGTTGTTATCATCTTCCGATCACAATACAAAAAACCTAAACTTTAACTACACTCTTATGGAGTATAGTGGCTAGTCGGGTACCGAATCCATAGGGGATGTTTTATAGATTTTAATTAATTTATTACTTCTAAAATAAAGTGTAAAAGATGATCATGGTGTGAGAAAGGAAAAAGGGGTAAAATAAATAAGTTAATTAAAAATAATTGGAAAATTAAGGTAGGGACATAATCCCCCAACTCCTAGTATGTTTACCAGGTATAAGACTAGTTATGAATTCAATAATTGATTAAATCCAGTCTTTATTAATCTCAAGCATTATATATATGAGGGTACTAGACCGCACCATACATAATCAAAAGTAAGAATAAAGCGATGTCATCATAGCTACACGAGTGAACGAGGTTAAAAGTCCTACGATGGTTGTGATAGTTACACAACACTATTCGATCATTTATTCAATTCAGGGAACTAATTTTACACACATGCGAACCACATCGAGTTGGGTTCATGCATCCCAACCCCTAAAAAATCTAGCCTAGCATGGTGTAACTATGATTAACTACACAATAATCCATTAACAATAATGGGAAGATAGGTAAAAAATGATAAAAGTACTGGAATTTAAGGTTACCAAGATTAAATAACATAAACATGGATGCAGAAAACGAATCTTGAAGAAAAACTAGAAAAGCTCTTAAATTTAAGGTGCAAAATATGTAAATTCTTCTCCTAGATGTTCCTCTTTGATTAGGAGCTTTTACATGAATGAAATCTGAACAAAAGAGTCCTAATGACTAAATATATAGGTTATAAGTCGGTTAGAAGAGTCCCCAAAACATAAAACTCTTTTGGCTAAAAGATAAGAACAAAATAAAAATTCCATATTTGGACATTTGTCACACTTAGAAAGCATGACTAATATTGTAATGGGTCTTGAGCGTGAAAAAATGGGCGGTCCGGATTTTAATTTTAATAGGTCCGAATATCTCTTGTTTTTCTTTCAGAGATTTTTTCTTGACTTCTCTCATCTTCAAATGATCATAACTTCTTCACCGTAGCTCGAATTGAGGTTCCATTTTTTCCAGTGTTATTGTAATTGAATGCTTTTCAACTTTCCAGTTGGCTCCACTTCCGAACTATAGTTGCAAAGTTACAAAAATGCCTCCTTCTAACTTTCCTCGTTTTATTTCTTTCGATGCTTTTCCAATTTCTTTCTTTCTTAATACTTTAAATACCTGCAAAACTCATGAGAAATACACAAATTAGATGTAATTGTTAGAAGGAGTCATTAGTAAGGAAATGCGATAAATAAAATCATTTTACATTACTCGAATTGATAAAAGTCCATAAATTAAGTGGATAAATTCGGAAGAATTTAATCCTAATCAAATCCCCTAACTTAGAACTTTGTGCGTCCTGATCAATGTAAAAGAATTTAATTAAGGTTCAACTTTCAAAAATTTCATTTTATTCGGATAGAGTACCACTTTCGCGGGCGAGCGATTGCATTTAGCGCATGCAACAAGTCTTTAAACCCCAAAGGTTACCCTAGTAGGATGAGTTGTGTCTCGTGAGGGTTTGCAGTGAATATACCCACAAAATTCGACTCAAAGAAAATTCAAAATACTCAAAAATTGTACAATTTAAATTTTCCAGAAAATAGTCACCACCAATTCATATTGAAGAGTCTCAAATCATAGTGCGTGTGTGCGAAGCCAGAAATCGAACCACTAACTTCCACCAATTGATCATTATGTTACTTTTCTGGAATTTTTTTTTGATTCAAATGCTCATGGAATACTCTCACAAACGAATCACTCAGAATGTGGCTATTTCTCTCGGTATGCGTGATATAAGGAGTAAATGTATTGGAACATGAATTCACGCACACAAAATTGAAAAGACATAAATTTATAGTGAAAAGATCTCATCATCGGAGTACGGTTATAAGGAAATGGAAATGTCGCCTCTAATTCACACCATTTAATCTCTAATTTAATCTTTTTTTTTTCTTAGCTCTCCACGCGGTAAGCAATTTCGCAATCTGGACTCAGTTAGAACTTTTCAGGTTTAAGATGTATTGGCTGGCTTGGAAATGGTTGGGAAATCTGGAGTTGGAAAAATATTCTTATGATGTCCGTTAGTGCTTTTTTTTTCTGGGCATTTTCTAAATTTTCTCTTTTTTTTTTCTATTTTTCACACTTTTCTCTTCTTGCTATTTTTCTTGAGCATACTTCTATTTTTCTTTCCCCTTTTTATGCACTTTCCAGACTAAATTTTTGAATTTTCGATTTCACAATTTCGGGTTAATTTGGTGTTTCCGGTTATTAAATGAAAGGGAAAAAATTTATTTGGCTCAAAATGGGTAGCAAAGGGATAATTTTTCACGACTTTTCTGGGTAATATTTTTGGGTGACAAATGAGTGCCTACTTCATTTCCCAAATTACTAATTGTGTTACCATATGCATCTCGACGTAAATTAAGTCTAGAGATAATTTAGCGCGTATTTCGAGACAAAACATCACACGTTTGCCGTAACCGATCAAACAAAGGAATCGAGATCTTCAACGACTTATTTAAATGCTAAAATGAGCTTTGAGTTAACCATTAACTCGAATTGATTTAAATTCAAACAAAAATAGATAGGCTCGAAATCTCACCGGGTTGGTTAATCTCCGCACTTATTCGTAAAGTCGGCAATTTTCTTTCAATTTCCATCTTTGGTCAATTTCGGCTTTGAGTAATTTATTTTTACAATTTGAGACTTTAAACTGAATTTTAATGATATTTTTGGAAAATTGAAATTCCAATTTTTATTTATTTGGAAAAAAAATATTTTTGGCTTTTCAGAATTTTTCAATTTTTTGGGAAAGATTTGAAATTTTGTATTTTTTTGGCATTTTGGAAATTTGTGAAGTTTTAGAAATACGCACTCGTCACCCCGCCCCCAACTTAGACTTTTACATTGTCCCCAATCAAAAGGACTAAAATCTAAATAAGAAAAAAATAAGAAGTGTGATAAATAAAACAAACAAATGGAGAAAATGCGGATTTTTTAAATATATACTAAGATATGGTACATCAAGCAAAAAGAAACACAAAGATACATAACAACCAAACCAAGGAACAACAACCGACAAAAACACTAAATAAAAGCTTCACTGGGTGGTGGTTGGGAGCTACGGGCGTGCTCGGGTCATAGGGATCATAGAACTAGCTCAGAGGGGGGCCACCAAAGGATAGCTGATACATGTGAGCTTGAAGGCGATGCATCGTATCCTATTGATAAGCTCGTTGGTTGGCCACCTGATCCCTTGTGTATTGAGTGAGGAACCCGTCAAATTTAGTTTCAAGGGCTATGAGGCGCGAATCAAAATCATTCTCGGGAAGCTCAAAATCATAATCGTCCTTGTCCTCATCGAAACCTCCCCCTTGCTCTCCCATTTCCACATCGGCCTCCTCCTCCTCGCTGCTCTCGTCATCATTGGAGTCTTCATCTTCCCGAGCTCATAAAATTTCTCTTTGGTGCTCACTCTTGGTTCGGGTGGTCTGCCCAAAAGGGGTTGGGAGGTGAAGAGAACCGACGGGTGGAACAACGAGGTAGTCGACGAGAATAGAGGTAATGAACCTCGCATATGGGAGAGGAGTAGTGCCCTTTTCATCTAGAGCAGAGAAGATAATATTGCGATATATGATGTGTGCTAGATTTATGGAGAATGAGCGTTCAAAGAGGTGGTAAATGAGGATGGCCTGCCGGATCGCATGCAGGAATCATTGGGGTTTTGCAATATATTGGAGCACACGATTTGAAACGTGAGCCTCGCCTTCTCTCTCATCCGGTTGGCCCTAAAAATTCCCTTACCCCAAAATTCACCGGGTGCTATCCATTAGATGCACACGTCTTTGTCGATGGGTGGAAGATCGTTGGGGTAGATGAAGTTGGTGGGATTTGGGATGTCTTTCTCGATGAGCTTTCCGACAAGTAGCTGTATGGAAAAAGGGATGCGTTGTCCGCGCACCCGTGCCTCGATGACAAACTCGCTAGTGTGGACGAGGGTGCTATAGAACTCATGGACCTCGACTGCCCAATCGTCATGGTGAGGCTCATGAAGATAGCGTCGCCAACCATTTGGGGTAAAAAGGTTGGTAACATAATGGGGTAGCTCATCCCAAGTTATGGCTCTTTCAATTTAGAGTTTGCACGTTTACCCGAAGAACTCTTCGCACCACCTTGCCTCTTGATCTGAACGGTAGTTATCGGGATTGTTGTCGACAAACTCGACGGGAATATATTTTTGGGGTCGGGCTTGGTCTGCCATGGGATGAGAAGGTATGTGGGTAGGATTGATTTAGAGTAGAAGGAGGAGTAGGGCTTAGAAGAAATGGTGTGGAAGAGAGGAAGAGGAAAGGCGGGATGTATTTACAGGTGAGTATTGGGTAAGAAATGTTGGATTTGGAGGGAAAAGGGATGGAGGGAAAAGGAGATGGATTTTGGGAGGGAATCGGTGGGGAAAAACGAAGTGGAGGTAAGGGAGAGGATTGGGGGAAATAGGGTAGCACCTAGGGAAAGAACGAAGGAAATCAGAAGGCGGTCCGGACCTGGTGCACAAGGGTGGTCCGAATCGCGGCATTTTTTTTATTTCATTTTATCCGAAGGCGATCCGGACCTGGTGCCCAGGGGCGGTCAAGACCGCTGGTGAAATTCCAACAGAGTTCCCTTAACTTGATTTTTTTCTCCTCTCCTATATTTTAAAGGCTCTCTCGAATTGATAACAACTCAACCACGAACCCAATTTTTGCTCAATCCTCATTTTGAATCCCGAGGCATCCTCACAATGAGTGCTTCCTACCTTCTTACTGTGCCATACCTACTTATTGACCCAACCTTGCCTATCATAACCGATACATTTCTACATACACAAGAATCACCCCATGCACGTCGGGGGTGCGACGACCTCTCACGGAGTAGTGGAATTGGAAGATAAACAGGGGTAAAGATGGCATGTCTTTCCATACACAAAGCGGAATGGGGACATTTCGAGCGGATTTTTATATGTGGTATGATAGGTCCATATCGAATCATTCAATGGAAGGGACCAATATTTTTGGTTGGGATCGATGGTCTTCTCTAAGATGTTCTTGATTTATCGATTCGCTAACTCGGCCTGCCCATTCATTTGTGGGTGATAGGTCATCCCAATCTTGTGAACGATGCCATACTTCCTCATAAGCTTCTTGAATGGCTTGTTACAAAAATGCGTGCCATTATCACTAATTATCGCTTTCTAAGCACCGAAGTGAGAAAGTATGTGTTCCTACAGGAAACGTATCACCACTTTATTGTCATTTGTCTTGGTAGCTATAGCTTCCATCCATTTAGAAATGTAGTCTACCTCAATAAGGATGTCTAGGTATCCAAAAGATGGGGGAAAAGTCCCATGAAGTCAATACCCCAGCAGTCAAAGATCTCAATAATGAGTATCGGGGATAATGGCATCATGTCTCGTCGAGTAATCACCCCCATTCATTGGCATCTATTGCATGATTTGCAATAATTGCTCATATCCCGGAACACGGTGGGTCAGTGGAAACCTCTTTGGAGAATTTTAGTGGCTGTCTTTTTCATCAAAAAATGGCCTCCACATGCCTCCGAATGACATAATTGGATCACTTTGGGTATTTCGTCATTCGGTATGCACCATCGGATGATTTGGTCTGTGCGATATTTAAACAGTAATGGATCATCATAAAAAAACATGTGCGACCAAGTAATGAACCTCTTCTTATCTTGTGGTGTCCAATCAGGAGGGACGGCTCCTGTGACAAGATAATTGACTATATCCGCAAACCAGGGCAAATAGGAGGTAGTAAAGAGTTATTCATCTAGGAAGTACTCATCTATGGGTATAGGATCGCTAGGTATTGTCGGACGAAAGATGAGATAGATGACCGGCGATGACGTTTTATACCCCTTTGTTATCTCTAATGGAGATATTAAACTCTTGTAGGAGTAGGATCCACCTTATGAGGTGCCTCTTTGCATCTTTCTTTGCAAGGAGGCATTTTAAAGCCACGTGGTCGGTAAAACAAGTAATGGGTGAAATTATGAGGTAGGACCGAAATTTGTCTAGAGCAAATACCATCGCTAGCAATTCCTTCTCCGTAGTTGAGTAATTGAATTGTGCTCCGGTTAGCATCCGGCTAGAGTAGTAGATGACATAAGCCTTCTTGTCTTTCCTTTGGCCCAAACCATCCCCTGTCGCAAAATCACTTGCATCACACATGAGTTCGAATGGTAAGGACCAATCCGGGGCTTGCATGATGGGAGCGTAAATAAGTATGCTTTTTAATTTTTCAAAAGCACTTTGGCATGATTCATTCCACTCAAATGGGGTATCTTTCATAAGAAGGTTTCTTAAGGGTATAGTGATGGCGCTAAAGTTCTTAATGAACCTTCCATAAAATCCCGCTTGGCCCAAGAAAGAGCGCACGTCTTTCAGCGATTTTGGTGAGGGTAGGTAAACTATGACATCTATATTAGCTCTATCAACTTCTATTCCTTTGGATGAGACAATGTGGCCAGGAACTATTCCCTCAGTGACCATAAAATGGCATTTTTCCCCATTCATCACTAAGTTCTTATCCACACGCCGAGAAAGTACTTTCTCAAGATTTGCTAAACAAAGATCGAAAGAGGTGCTGAAAATGCTAAAGTCGTCCATGAACACTTCAATTCCTCTCTCAATCATGTCACTGGAGAGACTTAGCATGCTCCTTTGAAAGGTCGTGGGTGCATTACACAAGCCGAATGGCATACATTTATCGGCAAACATACCAAAGGGACAAGTGAAAGTCATCTTTTCCTGGTCAACTACATCTACCTCAATTTGGTTGTATTCGAAATAACCATCTAGGAAACAATAATAAGGGTGGCATGCTACTCTCTCTAGCATTTGATCCATAAATGGCAAGGGGAAATGATATTTCCTAGTTCTCGCATTGATTTTTCGGTAATCAATGCAAACGTGCTACCCGGTGGTGGTACATTCGGGAACTAGCTCTCCCTTAGCATTTTTAATCACTGTCATGCTCGATTTCTGGGATAACTTGAATGGGGCTCACCCACTTACTATCCGAGATTGGGTAGATAATCCCAGCATCCAATAATTTAATGATTTCATCCCTCACTACCTCTTTTATAGTAGGATTCAACCTTCTTTTCATTTCCCTAAAGGGCTTCACATCCTCCTCGAGGTGGATTTTATGGGTACATATCAAAGCACTTATCCCTTTCAAATCAGCAATGCACCAACCAAAAGCACTTTGGTGCTTCCTCAAAATTTTCAGTAATTTACCCTCTTGCTCTTCATCTAGGCTAGTGGAGACAATAACAGGAAATGTCTCATTCTCTCATAGATAAGCATATTTAACATTGGAGGGTAGTTTCTTTAATTCGAGGGTAGGGAATTTTTCAATAGAGGGAGTCATTCATGATTCCCTCGACAGCAGCTCCTTGAATCTAGAAACCCAACTCACATCTCTCACATCCTCGTTCGACGCTCTCTAATCCAGAATTTCCCTCAACTCCTCTACTTCCTTTTCAAAGTCGGTGTACGTTCCCTCACTCTCGTTACTCGAGATCAGGCAAGCTTCTAACGCATCTCCATAAAAGTTTTCCTCCATGTACTCTTATACGATCTCATCAATAAGTTTTACCGCGTGAAGATCATATTCTTCCCCCACATGTTAGGCTATGTTGAATATGTTAGTCTCTAAAGTCACGTTTTTGAAAGTGAGTTTCATCTGCCCATTTTGAGTATTAATCAGTGCGTTAGCCGTAGCTAAGAATGGGCACCCAATAATGATGGGAACATGACTACTCGAGGTGAAGGAGGGCTCTGTGTCCCAAATGAAAAAAACTACGAGGAAGTAGAAGATGTCAACTTGGACTATCACGTCCTCGACCATACCCCTAGGTATCTTCATGGTTCGATCCACCATTTGGAGAGTGATCTTTGTGGGTTTGAGGTCACCCAGATCAATTTTCCTATAAATGGAATAGGGGAGGATATTTACACTCACCCCCAAATCGAGTAGGGATTTTTCAATTCTATTTTCTCCAATGATGCATGAAATGGTGAGTGCACCGGGATCTTTAAATTTCAATGGGAGATTGTTGAGTGGAATAGAGCTCACATTATGTGCTAGAAATACATTCTTCTTTACCTTCATCCTCCTCTTAACTGTCAATAAATCTTTAATGACTTTTGCATAAGCAGGAATTTGCTTTATGGAATCGAGGAAAGGTAAGTTTAACTTTACTTTCTTTAGGACTTCTAGCACCTCATCGCGAGGGTTTCTTTTTTGGGAAGGAACCAGCCGTTGAGGAAATGGTGCTGCGGAGGGTGGTTTCACAACTACCTCAGGCTCACTAGTGTCTTCACTATCACTCTCTTTCAAGGGGACATCTTCAGCCTCTTTCGTTCTGGGTGAAATCTCCTTGTCGTTTGGTGCATCGTGTGAGGGAGGTGATAAATCAACGACTCTCCCACTACGTAGAGTGGTTACAGCTTGATATTGCTCCTGATGTTCCGTGGAGGTTGATCTAACACTAGTTTGACATTGGGGAGGTCTTTACCCCTGGGTAAGAAACTTGCCTTTCTCTTGGATACTCAACAAAGATTGAAACTTTAAGATGTTTGCATTTATGTCGGCGAACATGCGATCATATCTAGCATTGGTTGCACTCTGGGAGTTGATAAATTAGTGTACTGTATCTTTAAGAGTCCTCCGCGATGGAGATATATATAGAACCGGAGGAGGTGGTGCTTGCTGAAATTGAGGAGCGGGTGGATCTAGGGCAACCTGTGAATTTGGATTCAACGTAGCTTATTATTGCCCATAGCTAAAACCGGGATGGTTTCTCCACGAAGGGTTGCACGTGTTCCCATATGGGGCATTAAAGTTTCCCTTAAATCCTCCTATAGCCTCCACGTACTCGGTATGCATAGCCTTATAGGCAAAAATCATTGGGCATGCCTTTGTGGAATGGCCCGCCTCACAGATAGCACACACCTTTTCTTTTACAGCATGGTTGGATCTGAAAATGTCTCTCAATCAAAATTCAAGTAAATCTCTCACCCCTTTCTCAAACTAATCAAATTGATGATCTATTAAAGTATTACTATCTAGTTGGTATAGACCGGATGCAGTCGGAGTGGTAGATACTTGCCTAAGTCGGGTTTGGGCATTAGGATCGAACACGTCCCTTACTTGAGTAGTCTCGACGACACACTTAAGATGGGCCTCAGCATCACTAGCATCTAATTCCCAGAGTGGTCTTTCGCACATGGTTTGCACAAGTTATTTAGACGCTACTGTTAGCCCATGATGGAAAAAAGAGATTAGGTGATGTTTTTCGAATCCATGATGGGGGCAGGTGCTAATCAATTCTTGAAAGCATTCCCAACACTTATCGAAAGACTCGTTGTCTTGTTGTCTGAAAGCTTGAATTTGAATCTTGATAGAGTTAGTTTTGGGCTATAGATAGAATTTTGAGAGAAATTTTGATTGCATATCCTTCCAAGAGATAATGGAGTTCAGGGGTAGAGACCACAACTAGTTCTTAGCTTTATCCTTTATAGAAAAAGGGAAAAGCTTCAGGTGAATGATCACTAAATATATCACACGCCTCTTCGAACTCTCGTATGTGAAGGTATGGTTTATCCGAATCCATGCCATGAAAAGTAGGGACATTCTGTATCATCCCATTGCAAAAGTGGAACTGATCGGCATTATACGGGAGTAAAATGAAACCAGGGGTGATAGTTCGCTCAGGAAAAAAGAGTTCTTTCATGGGACGATATGGTGGATTTCCCTCCCTGGTACCGAAACTAGCGATGTCTGATATTTCTCTCTCTTTTAATGAATCAGTAGCCTCACTCGGTGCACTAGGCGTGTAACCTAAAGAGTAACCATATGGGTCACTCGAAGTGTAATTGGATAGTGAATTTGGCAGTGTAGGAGGTGGAACCCAGAATTGTGGTACACGAGGGGTGGGGGGCTGTCAGGATTATACTCAATGATTGGATTTTCGTGAATTCTAGTTGTAGTATTATAAGGAGTTTGATTGGGATTTATCATGAACAGGCTTTTGAGAGATACTTTCTTTTTGGATATTTTTTTTGTCAAAGTTTTAGATTGACTCAATCTATCCTAACTCCCCAGCAACGGAGCCATTTTGATCGAGTGGAAAACTGAGCGTCCGTGTAATACGCTGATCATTGTTATTGGCTTCGGACCACAATACACAAAAACCTAAACTTTAACTACACTCTTATGGTCTATAGTGCCTAGTTTGGGTATCAAATCCACAGGAAATGTTTGATAGATTTTAATTGATTTATTACTTCTAAAATAAAGTGTAAAAGATGATGATGGTGTGAGAAAGGAAAAAGGGGACAATGAAGAAAATAACTAAAACTAATTGGAAAATTAAGGTAGGGACACAATCCCCCAACTCCTAGTATGTTTACCAGGTATAAGACTAGTTATCAATTAGATAGTTGATTAAATCCAGTCTTTATTAATCTCAAGCATTATATATATAAGGGTACTAGCCCGCACCATACATAATCAAAAGTAAGAATAAAGCGGTGTCATCATAGCTACATGCATGTCGCACTCTTAAATACCCCGGTTATCTAGGGAAAATGAGGTTAAAAGTCCTACAACGATTGTTATAGTTACACAACACGATTCGATCATTTATTTAATTCAGGGAACTAATTTTACACACATGCGAACCACATCGGGTTGGTTCATACATCCAAACCCCTAAAAAATCTAGCCTAGCATGGTGTAACTATGATTAACTACACAAGGATCCATTAACAAGAATGTGAAAACAGGTAAAGAATGATAAAAGTACTGGAATTTAAGGTTACCAAGATTAATGAACATGAACATGCAAGAAGAAATCGAATGTTGAAGAAAAACTGGAAAAGCTCTTGAATTTAAGGTGCAAACTATGTAAATTCTTCTCCTAGATGTTCCTCTGTGATTAGGATCTTTTACATGAATGAAATCTGAATAAAAGGAGTCTTAATGACTAAATATATAGGTTGCAAGTCATTCAGAATAGTCCCCAAAACATAAAACTCTTTTCGATAAAAGATAAAGACAAAATAAAAATCCCGTATCTAGAAATTTGTCACACTTAAAAAGCGTGATAAAATGGGCGATATGGATTCTTTAATTTTAATAGGTCTGGATCTCTCTAGTTTTTCATTCAGAGATTTTTTCTTGACTTCTCTCATCTTCAAATGATCATAAATTCTTCATCGTAGCTCAAATTAAGGTTCCATTTTTTCCCGTGTTCTTGTAATTGAAATCTTTTCAACTTTCTAGTTGGCTCCACTTATGGTTGCAAAGTTACGAAACTACCATTCTGACATTCCTTATATGATTTCTTTCGATGCTTTTCCAATTCCTTTCTTTCTCAATACTTTAAATACCTGTAAAACTCATGAGAAATACAAAAACTAGATGGGCTTGAAATAAAAACCATTTATTAAAAATTCCAAAAATCATTTTAACTTTTATACAAAAGAACCCATCTCTTTTAATGTGAAATGTAAATGAAACTTAAACACATTTGACCAAATTCATCCATGTTGGGCATGAATGTTGAAGTCTTCTTGAAATTCGGATTCGTCTTTTGTAGATGTAAGATTCTCAATCCTTCGACGATTTACAAAAACTTGTAGCGGTATACGACATACTAAATTGTGACAGATAATGTCCTTATAACATGGGAATTATCAAGAGATGTTCCACACATGCCTTAGAAGATCAATACTCTCATTCATTATGTACTAGTGTAAATGCATGGATATATAAAGGAATTCCGCCCCTTGGTTTTCAGACCATTATAAATATCTCATTTCCCTTAGCATATGGGACTAGTCTAAAACATGCACAAGTTATCCAAAATTCTATTTAACTACCTTCAATTGTAATACCATATTAGCGGCAGTAGGCTTTCCCTAAGCTAAACCACATTAAATCTTTCTTGTTCCTTATTATTTTCATTTACATTTTCAATGTGATTACAAATTTGAAATTATTTGCTAAGATAAAGTCTCTACCAATTTTAGATATCAACAGATTGGCGTCGTTTGTGGGAATGGCTGCTTGTCATCATTCTCTACCCATAATGTTCTTGAGAGCAACCTTGTAGCCATAAGCAATGCTCCAGATCCATCTGCTCCTCCCAATATTGTACATCTTCATGGAATTTTACTCAATCTTGCTAAAGGGTAGGAATCCATGAAGGAGTCAGTAAGGTAGTTGGCTTAAATGTTGCAAGATAAGTCCATTACTGCACCATCTTGGAGGGACATGCCACCCCCTACCACCATAACTGAGAAAATGATCTACTTTAGGTATTTTTATGAAAATCCTACCGCCCAGGGTAGGGGTGTAAGCGGTACGGTTTGGTCGATAAATAGTAGATACCAATACCAAAACCAAACTCTAGATGGTAAAACCAAACCGTACCAGTTTACCACCTGGTACACCAAAATCAATACCAAAACCAAACCGGCTGGTATTTCGGTTTTTTCGGTAATTTTGTTTTTTTTTTGTTTCAGTAAATTCTGGTTTTTTCTGATTTCTGGTTTCGGTTTTTTATGTTTCGATAAACAACACTAAAAGTCCCCAAAAACAAAAAACAAAACCAACCAACTTTTTTAAATATTAAAACCAAAACCAAAACCAACTTTTTTCTGGTTTTGGTAAATTCGGTACGATAATTTTGGTATATTCGATACGGCACGGTAATTTTGGTACGGTTTTTTCTGGTTTCGGTAAATTCGGTACGGTATGGTAATATCGGTACGGTTTTTTCTTGTTTCATAAAATTCGGTATGGTAATTTTGGTAAATCGGTTTTTTAAATATTAAAACCAAAACCAACCAACTTTTTTGCGATAATTTCGATTTCGATAAAACTGGTCTCTGGTATTTTAATATATGAAACCAAAACCATTTTTTTCGGACCAAAATGGTACGGTACGATAAAAACCCGTACCGCTTCCACCCCTATCCGGGGGGATACATCGTAGATCCGGTCTACTAGTTACTATGATGGTCAACGTTTGACTTATGAGCGATCGAGCATTTTAGAACGTTTAAGTAAGGCTTCTAATTTTGATCGCCTAGGTCCTCGAGCAACGAGAGGTTATTATAGAGAGACAATCCGATCCTACGAGCATAAATAAGGGTAAGTTAGGTCTAAGGCTAGCATCAGAGGATCTGTGCGTGCCGAGTAGACTTCTGAGGAAGAGAGCTCATCACAGGTGCATAGTAAAGCCACCAAATCTCCCTCGATAAAGTATAAACTAAAGGAGCACTCTTGGAAGGGATCTATACAAAGATTGGAAGATCATTTGTGGGAAATGGATAAGATTAAGAATCCTTGCAGCGAAGTTTTGTGAAAGTATCTCCTTTCATCCAGGCTATTGTGGATTACCCCACACCTTTTAAATTCAAATTGCATGTGGTCACGTCAAAATATGACAGTAAAACTGATCCCGTCCTTCATGTCGAAGAATACCAAGATGCCGCTGATATCTTTTTTGTTCCCCACGAGATGAGATGTAGATATTTCTCAAGTATAATCACTAGTCCAGCTCAAATCTGGTATAATAATTTACCTTGAGGATAGATTGCCAATTTTCATCAGCTCGCCGAACTATTCATAAGTAATTTCTTCTTTGGGGCCAAAACAGTCAAGAGAGTAGCCCATTTACTCACTTTCTGCCAGCAACCAGGAGAGACTACTAGGGAATATATCACTCGTTTCAATAATGAGAAACTGGACATCTTTTACTATGAAGAGAAAACAACCATCACAACTTTAATGAGCAGGCTTAATATAACACCCCTGATTTTGAATAATTTGGAATTTAATTATTTCTGGCATTTTTTAAATTACATGTGTGCAGTAATTTAATTAAAATAGAATATTCATATTTATTAAATATTAATTTTGGAGAGATTAACATTAATATTTATGTGGTAAATTTACTAAATGTGTATAGTAAATAAAATACGATAAATTGTTAGTACGTCGTAGTGATTAAGAACGACGGGATTGTGACGGTATCTTAATCGGGGCTTATGAGTAGACTATTTTAAGGTTGAGATGAGAAATTTATGTATAGTTATTTGGATGGCGATTTTGAGATAACGTTGGTCCCGAATGGGTCAAAATAGTCGGAATTAAGTACCCGGGGGTCGTTTTTGTGTTCTGGGGACTCTTTATACTAGCCCGGACTCATGTAAGGGTATTTGGGTCATTTTAATGTAACCTAATTACCTAATTTCGGGATTAGTGCTTTAAACCATAAGGGTTAGGTGGGTGAGGCAGACATATCATTATCTCTAAACCCTAAGAGAGAAGGAGGAGATGAGAAAACAAGGAGAAAGCCCGAGGAGGCTAATCTAGGAGGAGATTCAAGGTATTTCTAGCATCAAACTCATCACACACGAAATAGATCGGACTCTACAATCATCCCATGAAAAGTAATTAATTTTCTTTAAATTTAATAGTGATGAATCATGTTCATATAACGGCAGGTGTAGAACAAAACTATTTTGGGAAGGGTTTTCACATGTAAAAAGGGGGTTTTGAGAAATTATCCTATAACTTGTTGAATAAATGCATATTTGATGTTTTTGAATGATTTATACCTGCTGAAAATTTGATTTGGTTAGAGATCCATCGGTTAATGATGTTCATCAAAACTAGGTTTACGATATGAGAAACTAGGTTTACAATCGCCCTAGATTTGAATCAAAACTAGGGCTAGTTGTGATGTTCATCATTTAAGCCTATCATTATGGATTAGTTAGGCGATTGTAGAAGGTTAGAATCATCCAAGATTTATTTCCCTATGTTTTGTACATTTTGGTGAGTCTATGAAACCATGTTAAAGTTGATTGAGTTGAATTTGGGGGAAGAAAATGGGGGTAGGAGTTTACGATATGAGAAATTTAACCGATTCGCATTTAGGCCGAACCAGTTCGGAATTCAGGGCAGGTTCAATTTGGGATGTTTAATTGGTGGGTTAATTGAGGAGGGTTTATATCAATTTAGAACCCCCGTAAAAATAAGAGGATGTCTTTATGAGTGACCTAGGGAGTTTAAGTTACTGTGGGAAGATAGCAAAATCGAATTTTGATTAGAAATTGTGAGAGAAATAATTCACATATTTTTTAAATAATGAATTATGAGAGAAGAATTCGAAAACATTCTATGTACGGGCTGTTTGGGTAAGTCCGAGTGTTTTAGTGGAGTGATGATACATTATCCAATTAATTATTTTATATGACGAACCGGTTGGGTAAGTCCAGGTATTTTAGCAGGGTGATGCTACTTTACTTATTTAATTAATGAAAACTTAAATAAATCAAGAGTCGGAGGATAGACTCGGGATAAGTAAGCTAGTACTTCGGGTGATAGGAAGGGGTTAGCCAAATTTTATTTTACATACATATATATATATATATATATATATATATATATATATATATATATATATATATATATATATATATATATATAGAGAGAGAGAGAGAGAGAGAGAGAGAGAGAGAGAGAGAGAGACAGGCTCTTGTGCACACTAAGTTTGCGCAGTGCTGGCGCACACCAATTTTTTTAAAGCATTAAAAAAAATATTTTTGAGTTTATTTTTCTATGTGATATTTAAACATTTCAACGGACCCATGTATAAAAATTACCTCAAAAAATCTTTTTTTACTATTTTTAAAAAATCGGTCAAACTTTTGCAACTTTTAAAGTGCTTAAAAGTAGCAAAAGATTGACCGATTTTTTAAAAATAGTAAAAAAAGTTTTTTTGAGTTGATTTTTTTTACATGGATCCATTCAAATGTTTAAATATCAAACAAAAAAAAACTCAAAAATATTTTTTTTACTATTTTAAAAACATAATTTGCAAACTTAGTGTGGACATGAGCCTGTCTCTGTGTGTGTATGTGTGTGTGTGTGCAAATAAGAATAATATTTATGTGTATGATATTTATGTGAAACATACCCCTCTAGTGCTATTAGTGGAGGATGCACGATGTGGCTGATCATCCCGGATGAAACACAATAGGCTAAGTATCGACCCCAAATCGTAGCGCCGTGTTTATACTTTGTGTGATGTTTATTAGATGTGAGACAATTAGGGTATGATTAGGACTCACTATCGAAGGACTATGACCGCCTCCAATACATTTGCGATTTTATCGAGCCGGTGTGAGAGTCTGACCACCAATAATCAGGATGCAGTGAGTAGGCCCTGGATTATGAAAGCATTGTAGAGAAAAGCATCCAATGAGTTATTACTTGGGGGATGGTATCTAATGAGTTATTTCTCAGGGGATGGTGACTATACGGGACATATGTGTGTTTGTTATAGTATAACTTTATGTATATGATAGTGTGGTTAAATATATACGGGCTTAATACATTAAAAGTGAATGCTATAATAAAGTTATAAGAATAGTAAATGATGAAATGATCAATTAAGCTAATGAGAGAAATAGTTAAGAAACGAATGATCGACAATACTTGGGTTAGAGTGGTGTATTAGTGGGATTTACAATAGGACTAGTTAGGTGGGGTAGTGTAACCAGGCTGGTTAAGATGTATGCGCTAGGTGTGCATAATAGTTGAGAGGTGAGGGTTATCTCATGGGAGTGCGACACCGACTTAAATATGAAAAGTTTTATTGCATATTTATTATTCCATCTTAATTACTTGCAAATATCTTTCAAAGGTTTTGGGCTCTGACTCGTGTAAAATTATTTTCCAAAAACTTTTAGGTGTCCAGCCACATGGATGCCAAGGATGATTACTTTTTCCCACTGTTCTAAAAAACCGGCCTCGGCACGCCTAGGCTCGAGGCTTGGAAGAAACACCCCGCCTTAAGATTTTTACGCCTTATCTTGGTAAAACCCTAACGGCGTACTTTTTTCTAAAAAAACAATGCTTTAGTGAAACAATATCTCCTTTTAAATATTTTTTTTATAAACCGCACCATTATCTCATCCAAAATGATCAAATACTATTTTTATTTGCATATATTCAGACGTATTTTTATGATATGTACAATTTTAGTCTTTTAATAGCCTTGTTATGGTTAAAAAATATAAAAATATTTTAAGAAGGCCTAAACGCCTTTTCACACCTTTTTACGCCTGAGGCCCGCCTAGGCTTAAGGCTTGGCCTCCACGCCTCGATCACACCCCGCGTTTTTTAGAACCTTGCTTTTTTCAGGGACACGTAGTTGTAGTGGATGTGGAGGCTTGTAGAGTTCTGAGTAATAGCTTCCTTTATTGCATTCTAAATGGCTCTCTATTTCTGTTATCAATTGGGCATGCCCTTTTTTCCAGACTCAGTTATTTTTAGTTATCTATTTCATTAAGATATTTGGAATGGATTTTGGTAACCGATGGTTTATTCGGTGCCCGATTTTATATTATTCATCTAGACTTCCTCATTTTGTGTGAATTGTTTTGTTTTGTTTTTTTGATTGGAATATGATTGAATGGTTTTATTTTGGCATGTTAATTAGAGATCAAAATTTGACACTGCTTGTAAAAGTAATATATGGTTAGTAATTAATTAAATTTCGAAAGTCATGCTGAGAATAAGCCATATGAGACTACCATTTTATTTTGGTACCAGGATGGCTAGCCATTAATCTAATAGCGGGGTGTCACAGAGGGTATCAGAGCATCAGGTTCTAGTGATCTATAGGTTATGTGCGACATTTTACGTTTCAACGTAGTGTCCTTTGATATAGATCCCTATTTTTAAGACTATTGCATTTATATTTTCACGTTTACGCATTTACGTTCTTCAGCTAATTGTTTTTTATTTGAATGTGAGCTAATACAAATTTAAATCTCATTTCAGATGCCTCTAAAGAGAAATTGTCAGACGAGAGTGAGTGCTGGGGAGGATGTTACAAAGGTGGCTGATATTGTGGCATGGGCAGTTAATACGATGATGACCGCAATGGCACAACACTTTTCCTAGGCCCAGCCTCAGTCGTAGGTGGCACCGATCACTCAGACTAATTCAAGCCATTTATTTTTGGAGCGAGTGAGGGAGGAGTTTTAAAAGGTCCATCCACCAGAGTTTCGGGCATCTCGAATGTAGTGGTAGCATCTTAGTGGAAGAAGGATATTACCCACCATCTTCTTCTTATGGAGTGCAGTGAGACACAGAAGTAGATACTACCAACTTCTAATATGGTGGGCACAGCTTTATAGTAGTGGGAGTCTATGTCGACAGTAGAGCAAATGGATGCTATAACCATCAATGAGTTTTGGGTGCGGTTTGATCGCAAGTATTTTTTGTCCACTATTTAGACAGAGATACGACTGAAGTTCTTCGATATTTTTTAGAGAGATCGGACCGTGGTAGGGTACGAGGAGGAGTTCACTCATTTAACTAATTTTGTGAAGGACAAGGTGAACACTGAAGAGAAAAAGATGTTAAAGTTCATGTATGGACTTAATTGGAGAATCCGACATCACTTGTTGGGTAATCCGACAATGAAGACTTATATCGAGGTCGTGAATGTCACACTACTAAACTTCCAGGATCATCGCTTCCACATGAAAGGAAGCAAGAGAGTGGGAAAGACCAGTCAGAGTGCGAATGCATGTGGAAATGGTGCCAGCGGGGCCTAACAGCAGCAGAGCAGATGACACGAGCGAGATTTATGGCAGGGATATCCGGATAAATGATTTAGATTAGGAAGTTTCATACCCCGAGAGTGATGGTTTTAGACATGACCAACAAGGGCCTCATCATCATTAACATCACCAGGTTCCCCAAGTCCATTAAGACCAAGGGAACAATAGGGGTGGCCATCAGGTCCAGCGACAGGGACAACACCAATAGGACCACCAGGGCTAGAGGTAGGGAGACTTTTTTACTTGTTTTTATAATTTTAGAGAGATGGGACATCAAAAAAGGGATTGTCCATATCCAGGAAAAACACCACAACAGGTTGACCAATAGGGGCAGCAGGTGTAGCTCCCACCTACAACACCAGCTCCACGAGCCCCACATCAGTAGGGACAGTTACATTATGGATGTGTCAATAATGTTTGGGATGCAGTCATACCTCAGACGCCACCAGCAGTAAAAAGTACTTTTCCTATTTATGGGCATATGGGTATGGTATTGTTCAATACGAGATCTTCACACTCATTTATAGCTACCAAATTTGCACGTGCATCCGATCTATTAGAGACATTTGATAGTCTTCTTATGTGTGTAAACTCACCATTGGGAAGAGAAGCCCTTATACACTCGATTTGTAAAGAGAGTAAATATAAAAGTTAGGAGATTATGTCTAGCAGCCGACCTACTAGTGTTAGATATGGAGGGGTATGATGTCATTTTGGGCATGGATTGGTTAGTTGGGTAAAGAGAGATGGTGGATTATTATGGGAGGACCATTGTATTCTCCATTCTGAGGCAAGAGATGTTTCTAGTGGTGATGCCACTACCTGAGAGAGGATCGAGCACTCACCTGTACTACATTGAGGAGGAGACCTCACAAGAGATGGTTATCTCCTTGGATTTTATTTCAATTATGAGGGAGTTTGCTAACATTTTTTGGGAGATATCTGGGTTGCCACCCAGTCAGGAGATTGAGTTAGTGATTGACTTAGAACCTGGACGAGGACAATCTCACGTGCATTGTACCATATGGTCCCTAAAAAAATGTGAGAGTTGAGGGATCGCTTTCAGTATCTCTTGGGATAGGGATTTATCAGGCAGAGTACATCGTCATGGGGTGAGCCAGTATTATTTATGAAGAAAATAGATGGGTCAGTTCGTCTATGTGTAGACTATCGAAAGATGAACAAGATCACAATTCGAAATAAGTATATACTGCCTCGAATCGATGACCTATTCGATTAGCTGAGAGGAGAAGTATTCTTCTCGAAGATAGATTTGCGACCGGGGTACCACCAGTTATGTATCAGGGAGGAGGACATTCTTAAGACCGCATTCTTGGTGTGGTATGGATCGTACGAGTTCAAGGTGATGACATTTGGTTTGATTAATGCTTTGACGGTGTTCATGGACCTCATGAACAAGATCTTTAGGGAGTTTCTTAACCAGTACATGATTATGTTCATCGATAACTTTCGAGTTCAGTGAGCATGCAGAGCACTTTCATTTGGTTCTGCAGACATTGCGGGATCACCAGATGTATGCCAAGTTCAAGAAATGCAGATTTTGTGCAGTTTTAGGGGCATATTGTATCGGACAGGGGGATTTCTATATACCCGAGTAAGGTATCAACGGTGAGGGAGTGGGGAAAACTCATGACACTGATAGAGGTTTGAAGATTTTTGGGATTGGTCATGTATTATCGCTGCTTCATAAAGGGTTTCTCAAAGATTGGGGGTCCGTTGACTAATCTGACTCGTAAAGGGATACCATTCATTGGGGATGATTATTGTCAGTTAGTTTTTGATGAGCTAAAGGAAAAATTGACTTCAACGCCCGTTCTCACATTGCCTAGGGGAGGAGTGGAGTACCATGTTTTCATAGATGTATCTTTTCAGGGACTTGGGAGTATATTGCAGTAGGAGAATACGGCTATAACTAATGCATGTGGCAAGATTAAGTCCCATGAGAGGAATTACCCCACACATGACCTGGAGCTAACAATGATCGTATTTTCCTTGAGGATTTGAAGGCCCTATCTTTGAGTAAGAGATTCAGTTTATTCACGGACCATAAGTATTTATAGTATCTGTTCATGCGGAAGGATAGAATATGCGTCAGAGGAGATGGTTGGAGTTCGTGAAGAATTACTAGTTCGATATTCAGTATTATCCTGGGAAATTTAACTTGGTGGGAGATGCTTTGAGTCAACAGGCTACAGGAGAGATAACAGAGGTCTGGAAGGTGAAGTGGGGTGATATTTGACATGATGACAAAAAAATAAAAAATAAATAAGAGTCTTACGGGTCAAGGTTTTTGGTATATCTCGGCGGGGATAAGATGTACCAGGATATGCGCAGGTAGTATTGGTGGTCGTGGATGAAGTGGGACATAACATAGTTTGTATGGAAGTGTGCTACTTGCCAACTAGTGAAGATAGACCATCAGATACCAACAGTGATGTTGAAGCACTTGAAATTCTAGTGTGTAAGTGGGAGAGCATATCTATGGACTTCATTATTGGGTTACTATCATCACAGAGAGGTCACGACTCCATCTGGGTGATTTTGGATCAGTTAACTAAGGTGGCCAATTTTCTACTAGTTCATACGGATTGTGAGACAAGGAAGTATGCACAGTTATTTATTGTCGAGATAGTGAGGCTTCATGGGGTGCTGATTAATATCGTGTTAGATAGGGATAAGATTGTTGTGTCCCACTTTTGTTAGAGTTTTTAGGAGGCTATGGTCACTGATTTGCAATTGAGTACTGCGTATCACCCGCAGACTGAAGGGAAGACTAAGCGGGTTAATTAGATATTGGAGGACATGATCAGGATATGTATACTCAACTTTGGGGGAGGTAGGTAGCAGTACCTTCCATTAGTGGAATTTGCTTACAATAAATCCTACTAGTTTACCATCGGCATGGTTCTATTTGAGGCTCTTTATGGATGGACTTATCATTCGCCCCACTTGTTGGTTAGAAGTGCGGGACCAAAAGCTATTGGGACCGGGTATGATTTAGGATAATACATCCAAGATCAAGCTCATTCAGGGATGTTATCAGATAGCTCTGGATAGGCAGAAGAGTTACGCGAATGCAGATAGGAGGCACATAGGGCAAGATATAGGGGATTTGGTCTTGGTGCGGGTGTATCCTATTAAGGGAGTTATGAGATTCAGGAAGAAGGGCAAGCTAGTGATGAGGTATGTTGGGCCTTTTTCGATCAATGAGAGAGTAGGAACAGTCAGTTATTTGCTGGGTTTACCAGAGCATCTGTCGTCGCTGAAGAAATACCAGAGGAGTGAGAGGGGCTATTGGAACATTTTATTGGAGGAGATAGACTTCCATCCAGACATCTTATATGAGGAGAGACCATTTTCTATTCTTGATCTTGTTGAACGTAAGCTGCGGTCTAAGGTGGTGCCCCTAGTTAGGGTTCAGTTGGGACACCATAATGCAAACGAGTTGACGTGGGAGAAGGAGGATGATAGGCATGAGCACTATCTCGAGCTTTTTAATGCAGCTACGTCCAAATTTCGGGGACGAAATTCCTTTATTAGGGGAAAGTATGTAACACCTCGTATTTTTGAATAGTTTGGAATTTAATTATTTCTGGCATTTTTCAAATTACAAGTGTGCAATAATTTAATTAAAATAGAATATTGCACATTTACTAAATATTAATTTTGTAAAGATTAAGATTAATATTTATGTGGTAAATTTACCAAATGTGTATGGTAAATAAAATACAGCAAATCGTTAGTATGTCATAGTGAGTAAGAACGATAGGATTGAGACGCTTGTGAGTAGACTATTTTAAGGTTGAGATTTAAATTTTTTGTATAGTGATTTGGATGGAGATTTTGATATAATAGTTGGTCCTTAATGGGTCAAAATCAGAATTAAGTACACGGGGGTCGCATTTGTGTTCTGGGGAATTTTTATACTAACCCGGACTCATGTAGGGGTATTTGGGTCATTTTAATTTAACTTAATAACCTAATTTCGGGATTAGTGTTTTAAACCATAAGGGTTAAGTGGGTGAGGCATCCATATAATTATTTCTAACTCATAAGTGAGGAAGAAGAGAAAAGAAAGCCAAAGGAGGCTAATCTAGGAGGTGATTTAAGGGATTCCTAGCACCAAACTCACACGAAGAAAATCAGACTCTACAATCATCCCAAGGAAAGTAATTAACTTGCTTTAAATTGAATAGTGGTGAATCATGTTCATATCATAGTAGGTGTAGAACAAAACTGTTTTGGGAAGGGTTTTCACATGTAAAAAGGAGGTTTTGAGAAATTATCCTATAACTTGTAGAGTAAATGCATATTTGATGTTTCTGAATAATTTATACCTTCCAGACATTTGATTTAGTTTGAGATCCATAGGTTAATCATGAATAATTGGAATTTTGAATCAAAACTAGGGCTAGTTGTGTTGTTCATCATGTAAATCTATCTTTATGGATTATTTAGGTGATTATAGAACGCTAGAATTATCCAAGATTCATTTCCCTATATTCTGTACATTTTGGTGAGTATATAAATCCATGTTGAAGGTGATTGAATTGAATATGGGTGAATAGAACAGGGGTAGGAGTTCGCGATACGAGAAAGTGAATTGGTTCGCCTCCGGGCCAAACCAGTTAGAAATTCTGGGCAGGTTCAGTTTGGGATGTTTAATTGGTGGGCTAATTTGGGAGGGTTTATATCAATTTAGAACTCCCATAAGAATAAGAGGAAATTTTAGGAGTGTCCTGGGGAGTTTAATTTACCGTGGTAAGATAGGGAAATCAAATTTTGATTAGAAATTGTGAGAGAAATAAATTACGAAGATTTTTTTAAAATAAAAATTTGTGGGAGAAGAATTTGAAAACATTCTATGTACGGGCTAGTTGGGTAAGTCCGAGTGTTTTAGCAGAGTGATGCTGCGTTATCCAAATAATTATTTGATATGACAGACTGGTTGGGTAAGTTCGGGTATTTTAGCAGGGTGGGGCTACTTTATTTATTTAATTGGTGAAAACTTAAATAAATCAATAGTCGGGGATAGACTTGGGATAAGTGGGTTAGTACTTTGGGCAATAGGCACGAGTTAGCCAAATTTTAAGATATATATATATATATATATATATATATATATATATATACGGGTATAGAGACAACATATATATGTTTATGAGAATATTGTTTGTTTGTATGAACTGGAGAAACATACCAAAGGCTGGTGAATAAAGTCTTTGAAGAACAAAGGTATTAAAGATTACATTAACAAAGGTATACTACCCACTGATTCAAAAGAAGCCATGAAGTTAAGGTTCAAGATAGTCAGTTATGTGCTAGAGTGAGGAGTCCAATACAAAAGAGGATACACGATTTCACCACTTCACTCTCTTCACCCACCCGAGGTACCGAACTCGATCAGAGAAATGCATGAATGTTCATGTGGGGCTCATTTAGCTGGTCGATCATTAATAAGCAGGATAGCTATATAGGGATACTACTGGCTGACTATGAGAGCAAATTGCATTTCCTTTTCAAAGAAGTGTGATAAATGTCAGAAGTTTTCCACGATTCACAGAAGACCGGGGGCTGCTTTAACTAACATTACTTCCCCTTGGCCTTTTTCTATTTGGGGAATTAATTTGGTCGGCCCATTATCGAGGATCAAGGGATGTTTCAAATACCTGGTGGTAGCCATGGACTACTTCACCAATTAGGTGGAGGTTGAGCCATTAGTTGATATGCCTTATGAAAGAGTATCTAGTTCATATGAAAGCACATCATATGCAGGTATGGAATGCCACATGCCTTCATCACTAACCATCGCACTCAATTGGATAATGAGGAGTTTGATGAAGAGTGTCCCTTATTGTAATACCCCGTATTTTTATGGCTTTTAAATTTAGGGATTTATTAAATTTAATTGAGATAAATTAATTTAATTTTAATCTGAGAAGTTGTTTTAAATATTTACTAGCGTGACGAGAGTTAGTAATTATCGAAAATGTGTTCATTTGTTAAATATTACTTATTGAGTAAAGTAATATGTAGAATTAATTTTATTAAAAACTGTCACGAGTGAATAAAATGACAATTATGGAAATTATGTCAGGACGCGCCTGTGTCGTGTCAAGACTAAATTATTATTATTATTATTATTATTATTATTATTATTATTATTATTATTATTATTATTATTATTATTATTATTATTATTATTATTATAAGTGAATAAATTATACGTCACGCGTATGGTCATTTCGAATGCGCCAACATGTCCGAAAGGGTCAAGATAGTCAGAAAAGTGTACCCGGGGGTTTAGTTTGGGTCTCGGGACGCTTTTAGGCCTAACAGGTAACCCGGGAGGGCATTTTGGTAATTTTTATTTTTGGCCTTTAATAATGACGAAAATCATTAAGGATATATCAGATGGAGTGCCAGGGAAGTTAGGGTTCTTAGAACCAAAAGAGAAAAAGGCCATAGGAAGAAGAAGGGAAAAGCCTTCCAAGTGTTCAAGGCCAAGAGCCACCAATCTTGCAACCCCACCACCACCAAAGCGTAGATTGGAAGAAGAGTATTACTGCTATACCAATCAGAGTCGTCGAATCAAAACCTTAAATTCCAAGGCAAGTATCTATCTTGCTTTTCTTGTAGTTAATGTTTCACTCATGTTAGATTAGGATTGATAAACTTATGTCTCATGGAAAAATTTAAGGATTTAGAGAATCAAATCACATGTTTTAGAGGAAATAAATATATTATGGAAATCTCAATCACATGTAGAGGATTACCCACGAAATTTCATTGATTTAAAAGTGAGAAATCTGTAAAAAAGAATTAGAACAATAGAAGTTTAGTGTAAAATTAGGGTTCTTGATAATTAAGACAAATTGCCCCTTTAATAGAATCTCGTTGATGAATTTGTAGATGTTTCACGTAGGGAATCATGCATATATGTATAGAGAACTAGTCAAAATGTTATTTTGGAGTTTGGGAATGAATAATGATGTTTTGGTGAAATTTGAAAGATGAAACCCGTAGGTTTAATTTGCAGTTTCTGGGCAAGAACTGCTTGATAGATCGATCGATCCAAGAACATCGATCGATCGACCCCTTTTCCTCGATCAATCGACCCCTTCTGGAAAACTATATACTTTTCCCTTTTTTGTTTAAACCGGTTAAAATTTGTAAGGACCCCTTGATTATTATTTATGGAGTAAAATGGGTTATGAAGAGGACCAGTAGGGTCTACGTAAACTCCGTTAAGTGATATTTAATATGGGATGGAAATGGGGGTTAAAGGGGAGTTTCGTCACACATTAGGAATTGTGCGTACATCCACTAAAGAATTTAAAGATTCGTGAAAGACTTAGACCAGGAGGTTAGAGAGGGTATACTTAATGAGATTACCTTTAGTAATAAAGAGTACTTAGAGAGATGAGAAGTAAGTATGCAACGATTAATTAAAAGTAAAAGCAATAAATCCCTTATGTGAGGTAATTGGGAAAAAGTTATACAATGTAAGGTTAATACTTGTTATCTTTGGGTCGTGTGCGAACCTAATTGGGAAAAATGAGAATATTGATATATATAACTGAATGCATATGTGTACATATTTATATTATGCTTTTGTATAATCATACCCGCGCTACTTGCTATCACGGAGGTTACCGCGCTGGGACAGTCTTATCTCGATGGGAACTTTATGGGGGATATTGAATTGTACCCTAGAACATAGGATTCCTTGGTACATGCTATCTGATTGATAGTCAGACGGTTCTAAGAGACGTGAGGGTATGTGCTGACCTCTTAGTGATTTGGAACTATGCTTTGCCTCCATTTTTATGTGTTTTATGTTAATACAGTTCGAGAGTGATTCTGAACTAGTAGTTCCCTTATTACGAGTGATACGGGGACTTGATAGCATAGTATGCCAGCACCATAGATTTTATGTGGGGTGCCGATAGTATATATATATATTATACGAGTGACTAATATATATATATATATATATATATATATATATATATATATATGTATATATACTTAAGTATGGGAGCTTTCTACTGTGCATAAAAGTAGTTAAAAAATGAATGAATACTCCAACTCCATTATAAGTGTTTTGGGAATTGTGTAACGTCACTGAGTTATGTTAATTAATATGAGATATGAGAGAGCTTAATTTTCAGAAATTAATTATCTTGGCCATAGTATTTATCGGGATGAAACCTTATGGGAAGGTTAAGTTAAAAAAAAACTTTTGAGGTTAATAGTACGGTAGGCGTGCACTCTAAATGAGAGGTGAGAATTTCTCAAGAGAGTGTCGCATACTAACATGATTGTTTCATTAGACGGTAAGCATTTTACATACTTGCTAAACTAAATTTTAAACTATTTTACAATCGGGTTCTGACCCGTTTCCTGCTATCTCTTCTCTCTTGTATATATATATATGTATATTATAGGTGCCCAGCCACAAGGGCGTCATGCTTAGGATTCTTTGGACGGAAAGTGATGCAGCTTATGTGGGAGTTGCAGGCCATTTTCTTAGACGACCTCATTATTGACTCCACTCTTTGCTCCATTTTAAATCAGTTGGGCATGTGTCGCCCTTTTTCCTTATTCAGTTGGTTTTGTCAGAGATTATGATTCTTTTACTTTTAGTATTTTAATTTGGGTTTTGTTTACTGTCACGATGGTTTTACTTTATGGTTTTAAAGTTGGTATTAGTTGTCTGAATGGTTAAATTATTGGGTATACATTTCCAGTCTTTATAATTGTGTGACTCTTAAACTTTTAATTAGTAAAGGTTTTATAATTGGATTTAATGAAATGGAAATAATGTTTGAAATGGTTTTGACACTTAGCTTAATTATTTAAGGTGTTTAAATTGGAAAGTTTATTTTTCAACAGTAATGCTAAGAATCAACCAACCGTTCACCTTGGTTATAATTTAATAAAGGACTGTTCACTCGGTATTTAATTAGGCGGGGTGTTACAAGTGGTATCAGAGCATCAGGTTCTAGTGTCCTTAGGATCTGTACGGCTTATTATGCTTCCAGCGTTACTTTATTTGATATAGAGCCCTACGTTTAGGATTGTTGTTTCCTATGGTGAGATTCCGTTCTCTTGCTATAACTTAAGTACATTAGTGAACCTTTATTGCGTTCGGGCGTATTCGAACAATGAAATATAGCAGGCAAGGGCCGTTGGGTGGACAGCAGGAGGCAAGGCTTAGTTGAGGTTGTAGAGCATATTCGAGGATGATGATCGTAGTCAAGGTCACCCCAATTATGGCATGAGAAGACAGGACTGTAAAAATGGCTAGGGCGCAACCTATGATTTCCAAATGTTGCTATAGTCGAAAGAGGTGCAAGAGTAGATTCACCCCAATGAGGTACGACGGGAAAAAATCAGACGAAACTATGAAGAGAACTGTCAGTGGAAATTATAGAAATGCGGAGATTGTGTGTGTGTTAGCCAAAGGAGATAAAATATCCAAAGGTTTGGACATACGATGGAGTGTGGCTCACTGAAAGTGAAAATTCGGAGTAATTTTTTTTCTTCACTTCTCGGAACAAAGTTATCATGGTGGGAGCCAACCACCACTTTTAGAACTAGAATGCTATGCCTATAGAAGAATCTTAGGTACAACTTGACCTCATGTTCCTTCATCAGATGTTCAGGATAAGAAGTGAACATCGTTCTGAAATCATCACAGGAGGACCTGACAAAGGTCCAATTGTGAATATGAATCTAAACCGTTAGCGAATCTTGTATCGGAGGATGTAGATACAAATGGAGGAGAGGACTCCAAGTGGAAGATCGACTCGTAATAATAGTTAATAACACTTAAAAAAGAATTCTGCTGGATGGTCGACTCAGAGGTTGATAATGGCGTGCTCTGTCAATGGAGATGATAATGCTTCTTTGTGTGGGAAGCTAAAAGAATTGAAGAATTTAGTCAAGAGTAAGACGGGATACAATGGTGGTAGTGTAGCACCATAAGGGGGTGTGAAGACACATCAGGGGACCCATTTAAATGATTCGGATAGATGAATTCTTACCAAGCAATGGTAGATTTATTAAGGACTATTGTAGTCAATAACATGTTCTTTAGGGCCTATAAGGCTAAGGGAATAATGGGGGTAGCCATCAGAAATCGAGTTTACCAAAGTCCGAGAGAATGACAATCCTAACATGGTTAGTATGACAGGTGATAAGTGGATTATGTGTTGAGGTATTTTTTGGAGAATGAAATCACATGCGCTAATTTTTTGTCGAAGCGATTATAGGGTACAAGAGTATGGTGCCTAGTAAAGGAGAATGATTAAAGTAGTTTTGTTTTGGTTTGGACAGGCGTGTTACGTCTAGAGACCATTTGTTCAGTCCAGGCAATTGGCAAGGTAGAAGTATGAATTTTATCCTCGGAGGATGAGGAGTGTCTTATGTGACACGAGCGAGTCACTACATTTTGTTCATTGCTATATTAGCATGCGAGACGAGTTTAATGCGTATAACTATAAACGTTATTATTATGTAAATACTTTCCCTAGTGTAGCGGGATTATCTTTAGTGCTATCTGCGGAGGATGAATGTGTGTATTAATAGTAATATATACTTTATTAAGGTTACTCGTTTTAGTAGTGTGATATACGCGTATGGTATTATCTTGGTTACAACTTTATAGTAACGGTTAGTACAATAGTAGGCAATTATTGCAAGGCTATCGTGGTGGTTACCTTAGTGCCGCATGTTTTGTTCTGCCGAGTCCTCACCTGTGAGAGGGTCAGACTCACACTTTATAGTATCTATTTTAGAGACTTCGGAGGGAATAGTGGGCTCAAAATATTCGATCCTTGTGTGGGTAGGGACTTTGTTATTATGATTCAGTATATATTGGGTTTACTGTTGAGCGAAAAGATTTGACTCATTATTATGTGGAGCGCTCAGGACTTGGTGATAGGCAGAGAGCACTGATATATCTACCCCTTAGAGATGTGATAGTTAAGAGTTAGACTCATATGCTTGGGATCTGGATTTTGAGAGTCCTAATTTTATGTGTACGAGGTTTGCGAATAGTGATTACCACCAATACTGTATGATAGTGGATTGGCGAAATGTTCTTTGTGTAGGTGTAATTATGGGAGGTCATGAAACTTTTCTGTCAAGAGACGTAATAAAGGGGTACATGTTATGAACGGAGGGCCTAACAGATTTTGATAACCGACAATGCTAAGTAGTAGTGTATCGGGGGGGGTTCCTTATTTGGATTTCGCTTTGCAAGACATCCCACGCATGAAACTTAGCATAAGGTTGGAAGTAGGAAGATGTTTGGTCATTAGCCTATAAGTTTGGTACCTCGGTCATAGTAGGAGCAGGTAATTATATCTGTAAATGGGAAGTTGAATTATGAATTAAGGCCACTGGAGCCGGTTGTGTGGTAAGAAAGCATTGAAAGTTTTGTTTTATCACCATGAGTTGAGGGGTGGAACGATGATAAGGAGAATTTATAATTTCAATTTCTAGGGTGATTGGGAGTACCCAAGTGTTGTAACCGCATTCTGAGCACAAGGGAGATAAAGAACTTGGATGATTTTTATCATGGATTATCTGGGAAGAATTTTTCATAACAAGAAAGAAGACTTGTATTTATTTTGATGTATAGAGCATTAGTGATTTATTTTAGTTTTTGTATCTATTCGAGAGAATTGTGGTACTTATCTGAAGGGGTGGGAGATTAGTCGTCCCTCTTTTGTTGATGTGGGATTTAGATACTCTATACCTTGTTGCATTGGCAATCCTGGTTAGCTAATGCTACAATCATCCGAGTTGAAGGGACATGGGAATGTAAGTGTGTAATATATGTTTGTGGGACTAACATAACGTGGTGGAAGTGATAGAGTGGATTAAGCGTCGCATGAGGGGCGATAATCCATACATAAGTGTGCAACTATAATAGCACACCCGAATTTGATTGGAACGCTATGGGAAGCCATTTAAAAAGGGGTATTCCTTGAGAAGGGTAGAATTTAATTATTATGGAGAACACTCAGAGCGGAGTTGTTATTAGTCAAGAGTGGGAGTGACTTACGCATACAAAGAGTAATGATGTTAGTATGGTATAAAAGGTCCAAAAGTGCATATTAAGTGTCACTTAATGTGAGACATTTCAAGTGGAAGTCGATTTTGAGCAGGACATAGTGAGTAGTCTCTGCATGCACCACTCATAGATAGAGATCGGTTGGAATAATAGGATCAAGTAGAGAATTTTATGGCTATCGAAAATTCCTGTAACAGAAGAGGGCGGTAAAGAAGGTAAAGTTACTTGGATGGGTTGCCATCTTCAAGGAAAGATCAAGGGTTCATCCGACCATGTGCAGCAAGTCGCCCAAGAAAGAAATGAGTGATATTCCTTTGGGGTAATTCACAATATTAACTAGTGTGCCCCAGTCTCCCTTTAAAAATAAGAGATCGCGCCGGTACGTGGTCCTACACTGTATTATTTTCTGAATCGGGATGAGATTTACGAGTCCCACCTTCAAAATGGGATTTCATGAAACAGCGGAGGTAACGTTTCGTTTTGAGTAGGAGGTATCACCTATAGCCGAAGAGTAGCCGCACGGTGATTAACGATTAGTGGAGTCGCGTGAAGGTAATTTTAGAATCTTGATAATCATTTCGTTTCCACAACGGATATAACTAGCAAGTGAATTATAGTATGGTAGAGTTCTGTGGAAGCACTCGTACCTGTTTGTCATGAACGAGGTGCTTATTAAGGTTTTGGTATGGAAGAACCTTAACTGTTCTCCTTCTGTATGTTTAGAGGTGAGCGGATAATCATAATTTTGGACCGGTCAAGAATAATCTAATGACTATGGTGGAATTCCACGACTATTTTAGGCGAACAAGAGTGGTCAGATGTTCGTATGGTTTCTCTCAGAATGGGAGTTTTATGGTTAGATAAATCCAAGTAGTTGTCATATAGTGAGGTTCGGCCTCCCAATGATATTGAAATAATGGGAATTAATAGTGTATATGCTTGTCTTATGATAATGCTGTCGGATAGGAGCTCAATATGAAGTGTCGTTAATGAGAGTGTTAAACAAGTTTGCGGATAGACGGTGGCTATAGTGATTGAGCTCCCTTCTATGTAGATAATTTGCGTACTGTTATGGTATCCAAAATTATTTCACCCGTTAGGCCTTATTTTCCGAATTTCGGGCCGAAATTCCGTTATTGGGGGGAAGTATGTAATACCTCGTATTTTTATGGCTTTTAAATTTAGGGATTTATTAAATTTAATTGAGATAAATTAATTTAATTTTAATCTGGAAAGTTGTTTTAAATATTTACTAGCGTGACAAGAGTTAGTAATTATTGGAAATTTGTTGATTTGTTAAATATTACTTACTTAGTAAAGTAATATGTAGAATTGATTTTATTAAAAATTGTCACGAGTGAATAAAATGACAATTATGGAAATTAAGTCGGGACGCGCCTATGTCATGTCAGGACTAAATTATTACTATTATTATTATTATAAGTGAATAAATAATAAGTCATGCGTATGGGCATTTCGAGTGTGCCAACATGTCCGAAAGGGTCGAGATAGCCAGATGAGTGTACCCGAGGGTTTAGTTTGGTTCTCGGAACGTTTTTACGCCTAATCGGTAACCCAGGAGGGCATTTTGGTAATTTTCTATTTTTGGCCTTTAATAATGACGAAAATCATTAAGGATATATCAGATGGAGTGCCAGGGAAGTTAGGGTTCTTAGAACCAAAAGAGAAAAAGGCCATAGGAAGAAGAAGGGAAAAGCCTTCCAAGTGTTCAAGGCCAAGAACCACCAATGTTGCAACCCCACCACCAACAAAGCGTAGATCGGAAGAAGAGGATTACTTCTATACCAATCAGAGTCTTCGAATCAAAACCTTAAATTCGTAGGCAAGTATCTATCTTTCTTTTCTTGTAGTTAATGTTTCACTCATGTTAGATTAAGATTGATAAATTTATGTCTCATGGAAAAATTTAAGGATTTAGAGAATCAAATCACATGTGTTAGAGGAAATAAATATATTCTGGAAACTCAATCACATGTAGAGGATTACCCACGAAATTGGATTGATTTAAAAGTGAGAAATCTGGAAAAAGAATTAGAACAATGGAAGTTTAGTGTAAAATTAGGGTTCTAGATAATTAAGACAAATTGCCCCTTTAATACAATCTTGTTGATGAATTTGTACATGTTTCACATAGGGAATCATGCATATATGTATAGAGAACTAGTAAAAATGTTATTTTGGAGTTTGGGAATGAATAATGATGTTTTGGTGAAATTTGAAAGATGAAACCCGTAGGTTTAATTTGCAGTTTCTGGGCAAGAACTGCTTCATCGATCTATCGACCCAAGAACATCGATCGATCGATGGTCGATCGATCGTCCCCTTTTCCTCGATCGATCGATCCCTTCTAGAAAACAGTATACTTTTCCCCTTTTTGTTCAATCCGGTTAAAATTCGTAAGGACCCCTTGATTATTATTTATGGAGTAAAATGGGTTATGAAGAGGACCAGTAGGGTCTACGTAAACTCCGTTAAGTGAGATTTAATATGGGATGGAATTGGGGGTTAACGGGGAGTTTCGTCACACATTAGAAATTGTGCGTACATCCACTAAATAATTTAAAGATTTCTGAAAGACTTAGACCAGGAGGTTAGAGAGGGTATACCTACTGAGATTACATTTAGTAATAAAGAGTACTTTGAGAGATGAGAAGTAAGTACGCAACGATTAATTAAAAGTAAAAGCAATAAATCCCTTATATGAGGTAATTAGGAAAAAGTTATATAATGTAAGGTTAATACTTGTTATGTTTGGGTCGTGTGTGAACCTAATTGGGAAAAATGAGAATATTGATATATATAATTGAATGCATGTGTGTACATATTTATATTATTCTTGTGTATAATCATACCCGCGCTACTTGCTATCACGGAGGTTGCTGCGCTGGGACAGTCTTATCTCGATGGGACCTTTATGGGGGATATTGACTTGTATCCTAGAACATAGGATTCCTTTGTACAGGCTATCTGATTGATAGTCAGATGGTCCTAAGAGACGTGAGGGTATGTGCTGACCTCTTAGTGACTTGGAACTATGTTTTGCCTCCATTTGTATGTGTTTTATGTTAATACAGTTCGAGAGTGATTCTGAACTAGTATTTCCCTTATTACGAGTGATACGGGGACTTGATAGCAGAGTATGCCAGCACCATAGATTTTATGTGGGGTCCCGATAGTATATATATTATACGAGTGACTAATATATATATATATACACTTAAGTATGGGAAGTTTCTACTGTGCATAAAAGTAGTTAAAAAATGAATGAATACTCCAACTCCATTATAAGTGTTTTGGGAATTGTGTAACGTCACTGAGTTATGTTAATTAATATGAGATATGAGAGAGATTAATTTTCAAAAATTAATTATCTTGGCCATAGTATTTATCGGGATGAAACCTTATGGGAAGGTTAAGTTAAAAATAAACTTTTGAGGTTAATAGTACGGTAGGCGTGCACTCTAGATGAGAGGTGAGAATTTCTCAAGAGAGTGTCGCATACTAACATGATTGTTGCATTAGCAGGTAAGCATTTTAAATACTTGCTAAACTAAATTTTAAACTGTTTTACAATCGGGCTCTAACACGTTTCCTGTTATCAATTTTCTCTCTTGTATATATATATGTATATTAGAGGTGCCCAGCCACAGAGGCATCATGCTTAGGATTCTTTGGAAGGAACGTGCTACAGCTTATGTGGGAGTTGCAGGCCATTGACTTAGACAACCTCATTATTGACTCCACTCTTAGTTCCATTCTAAATCAGTTGGGCATGTGTCGCCCTTTTCTCTTATTCGGTTGGTTTTGTCAGAGATTATGATTCTTTTACTTTTATTATTTTACTTTGGGTTTTGTTTACTGTCACGATGGTTTTACTTTATGGTTTTAAAGTTGGTATTAGTTGTCTGAATGGTTAAATTATTGGGTGTACATTTCCAGTCTTTATAATTGTGTGACTCTTAAACTGTTAATTATTAAAGGTTTTATAATTGGATTTAATGAAATGGAAATAATGTTTGAAATGTTTTGACACTTAGCTTAATTATTTAGGGTGTTTAAATTGGAAAGTTTATTTTTCAACAGTGATGCTAAGAATGAACCAAGCGTTCACCTTGGTTATAATTTAATAAAGGACTGAACACCCGGTATTTAATTAGGCGGGGTGTTACACTTAGGCTTGTGTGTTTCAAATAAAACCAATTTTCACCAAAAATTATCCAACTTTTAATTAGCACCAAATCAAGTTGCGAAAACTCCAATTCTTACTTTAAGCCAATTTTATCTTGATTAATCCTAAACATGCATCTAGTGATTAAAGCAAGTAAAGTAATGTAGAGAATACTCACAACGCAGGATGTACGAGGAAAAACCCAAAATAGTAAAAACCCCGGACGACCCAAGCCAAACAATCACTATAAATATGGAATTACAACGAACAGATAAAAGACTCACTCAACGACTCGATCCCCATGGGTCTTGAAGCTCTTCTGATCTTCAACCACTCCTCTCATAGTTCCCATGTAAAAAGTCCTTCTTCCGCGATACCTATCCACAACACATACGTCAACGTATGTCTCAGTGTCCACCGAATGGCTTTGATATGTCTACGATATCGAACAAGAAGTCCTTCGCTTTTCTTCACCGAAAAACCCAGATGTTCAAGTATAGAACAAACCTTCTTGGTGCATCAAGATCACATAAACATATAGTAATGATAACTCAGATCTTTGCAAACTCTAAGGTTGTGTTTAAGCTTTGAAACCTTAGAAAACCATGTGCAAAACTCGTACGGGATTGAAAATTGTTTTCCAGATTGCACACTTTTTATTTCTGATGAAACCACGCTTTAAATAGGAAAAAATAATTGCCTCAAAAAATGTGTCACTCGAATGAGATTGACCTATCGTTCTCGCGATATTGCCATCTCGCTTGAACGATCCGAGCTGTCGTTTGAATGACGCACGTGTCAGTTTGACTTTTTCTTTAAAATGTTTCTTCCAAAAGAGATCCAATTAAGTCAAACACTTTTTCAAGCTTATCAGAATAAAATGAAGTGTAAAATTAAAACACTCTTTAAAAATTTTAAAAACATTTTCCTTATAAAAATTCATCCTTATATTTATAAAAATTATTTCGAGCTCCATTAATTATACTCATTCGTACCTGTGTGATCTCAGAATGCAATTAACTTGAAGACGAATAATCTTGCACCAATTAAACTTCAGCATGATTAATTCTTTGAAGCTTTGTCGTAATGTCTTTAATTTCTTCAATACGCATAGACCAAGTAGGATCGTGACAAAATAAAATCTCCCTATGACATATTACAAACACCGTTTTGTTCATGGAATTAAATCAAAACAATATAGGGACTCAATTGGAAATTTATATCCTTAAAAATATCCCCCTTATACTATTCCAGACAAAACAACCCCAGTGAAATGCCTAAGCCTGTCCATCTAGCCGTATGACGCCTAAATCCCATTCCATAAACCCAAAGTCAAAAAATACAAGACACGGATGATGATGTTGTAAACAGCACCACTAGATAAGGTGTTCGCAAGCTCAATATAAGAACAACAATGGCATCACAGTTATATGAAAGGTAAGAGAATGAGATGAGGAGAAGAGGGGGAAAACCGAAAATATAAGTGGTTCAGCCTAAATTGGCCTACGTCCATTGTATGTGTGTGTGTGTATCAACTCATTGAAATAAGGCACTGATGGCCATGGATACAATCTCTCAAGATTTCTCTCTCTACTGTGTATTTGGATAGAGTTTCAGCTAGGGTTGCCAAAATCGAATCCTTTGCAAGGTAGAGGATGACCTCTATATATAGTACCTGGGGGTGTAATGTATCCCCCCATGCATGCAATGAGCATGTGTGTGTTGATCAATCTGATGAAGACATCTGTCACTGTCACATGTAGAGAATGATGATGAAATATTCCCTCCACGTGGGGGGAATGATTTGTTATAACTGAATTGTGTCCATGTGTCCTTATCCACACATACACCAATAAGAGCTCGGCCTGCGCTTGGTCATGACCTCGATCGAAGGTAGGCCGAAGTTGATAAGGTCTATGCTAATTCAATCTGAGATAAGCCATGGAGGTTTCGACTTTGATGAAGACGAGTCAAGGAAATGGGGTCGGCCTGGGCCGAGGTTATGCTTGGAACATCGACTTATTTGCTGATGAGGTCGATCTTGGTAGAGGTGTCTTCTTGTTACCTCGGCCTACCCCGGGCCGAGGTTATCATTCCTAGGTGAGCTGAAGAGCTGCTGACCCCTGTGATACGTGCATCTCCCCCTTGATGAGGTTTATAGTGGTGTCGGCCTGGGCCGACCCTCCTATGACCGAGGCTGCTGGTCTCCGATCAAGGCTCTTCTAACGTCGGCCCTGTCTTCGGCCGAGGTTGGTGTCTCGGAGCCGAGGTGACACTTGGGACATATAAATCACCCCCCAGCCCTTAGTTACATGAGAGAGCAGGTGATTGGGGGATCTCTACACCTCCGAGGTCTTTCTCCCATATGCCAATTTTCATTTGACACTTGTCCATTGCTGAAGTGTGATTTTCCTGGCAAGCACGTGTTCTTAGCCGTCCTTTGAGGCTCCCAAAGCAATGATGGGCCTTGGGAGATGTGCCCCCATATTTAAGGGTTTAACCCCCCCCCCCCTTTTCTATTTCTTCTCCACTTCTCTCATTTCTTGGAACGATTCTTTTCTACAACTCTCTCTTGAAACCTTTGGTTTGAGGCGTTTTGGTTGGTGATTCCTTGAAGTTTCTTCATTTCCTTCTACTACTTCTTCCTCAGGTATTCTCTTCCATCCTTTTTCCTTCGTTTTCCCTTGCTTTTGTGTTTTTCGGTGAGCTTGGGGGTTTTTAGGCGAGAACTCCATACTTTCAGGCGAACTTTATTTTCCTTAGGTTTTTTAGTTTGATCCTTATATTGCCTTACTTCATTAGCCAATCTTGTTTGTCGCTTAGAAGCTCCTTAAGTGTAGTGTCTGCCTCTGATGCTCAGACCCCTCTACCAACTTCTTGAAGAGTTCCCTTCTCTCAGAGTGAAGACTTTAGAAAAAATTAGGCAAATAGAGAGAGCACAGGAGGAGGCTCGTAGGTCACAAGAATTCCCTCTTAGACCCATATTTCCACCACCCATGAGGGTGATATACCCTGATCCATTGGAACCATTTAACTAAATAAAGGTCCCTGCCGAACCAGTACCGATGTCTGAATCTGAGTCTTCCACCTCAGACCTTATGTCTGTGGATTCGTTCAAGGAGGCCATGGACTTCACAACTCGGCAAGATCAGGCCCCTGATCAAGCCGAGGTCTCTAGCCGGGCCTCGTACCATAATAATTCAAGTACCTCATCCTCTTCCTCAGAGGTTGAGGTTATTGAGCCGAGTGTGTCTATTCCACCCATTCTTGATGCTATTCTTCTGTCGACCGTCATCAGGGCTGAGTTCGCTCAGAGGTTCCCGAGTAATCCATCAATGTCTGCTCTGGCCGACGTTTAGCAAGATAATGACAATGATGATGACGCTGAAAGTGATGTCGATGTCTCTGAGGTGGCCGAGATCGAGAGTACCGTTACTGAGGTAGACCTTCTTTGCTTCAGATATCTATACTCCATCAGCCCCTCCATAAAGCTTAGAAGACCTCTGAGGGAAGAGAGGGCTTACCATGGTCGAGATGGTGAGATCTGCCTGTACGAGCATATGTTCAAGTTAGGGTTTTGTTTGCCCCTTTATCCAGTTATCAGGTCCATCCTTGCCTTCATAAATTTGGCCCCTTCCCAATTGTCCCCTAATGCTTGGAGGGTCATAATAGGGGCCATAGTTTTATGGAGGGCTGTCCACCACGCAGATCTTCCAATTCAGGTCTTTATTGGTTACTATGTTCCTTCTTCAGCCAAAAATCATCCGAGTTACTATCATTTTGTAGCTCGGAAGCCTAAAAAAGATGCTTCAGATAACTCAGACTTCCAACCACAACGGGAAGCCTCGATATTTTTTTGCTTCAGGGCCATGGGAATTTGGTTCATGTGTTCCCCCGTCCTTGCTAGAGCCGAGGATGCCCCTAAGGTGGGGTAAGGTCACAATGTCTGCGAAGGCTGACCTTGGTCTGAGCCTGCAGAATCTTCAGAAGGTGAAAGACCTTCAAGATCAGGGGATGCATGGTCTGCTCGTTAAATTTGAACACTTGATGACCCCCCACTACCTCTCTGAGACAGGTCTAGGTGGAAGTCCCCTTTCCGAGCTTGGTAAGCATTTTTATTCCAAGTTGAACCTCTGAGCTTATTCATGTATGATCTTCTAACTCAGACCTTTCAATTTTGCTGAGCGTTCGAAGGATATCTCAGGCGAGCTTTGGGAAATGGCATCTCCAAGTCTAACAAAGCTCACGAAGAAGGCTGGTATTAATGCTCCTCCTTCTGCTCCCTCAACCACGAAGGCTCAGACTTCAAAGAAGAGGGGGGCTACCGACCATGCCCCTGAAGATCAGAGGACAACCAAGAAAGGGGGGACTCTGCCATCCCAATATCATCTGCAGACGCGTTAGCGGCTCGTATAGAGCAATTGAAGATTCATGACAACATCATAGGCCACAGTTTGTGAGCTTTGGATGCCATCGGCTCTTCCATGACCGAGGCAGATAAATGTTTTTTCCGTTCCATGGACACACCCCTGCTGATTGAGTTCGACCTTCATAGGTCCATTCAGGTTTGACTTCCTATTTCTTTTTAATTTCCAAATGCAACCTCTAGTCTGGTCTTCAACTTATATGTGATCACATCATCTCCAGGGCTTGGCAGTTATGCACCATCTCTCTAACTGGACTTTGAGGAAGCTGCCCCTCATCCAAAAGAGGCAAGAGGTCAAGAAGGTACAAAGCACACTGAATGCTGAAATAAACCGCTTGAAGTTCGAGGCTAAAGAGTGTGAGAAGAAGGTGCAGGGGTTGGAGAAGGAGATCACCAAACTAAAAAAGGATCATGCTCTGGATCTGAAGGCTAAGGACGATGTCCTTCAGTAGAAATTTGACTCAGCGGTGAAGGCAGCTCTTGCAGACGCATATGAGGGGATATTGGCCGACTACAAAACCTCTGATGAATTTGTGAGCTTCGACTTTGAGTACCTTGAAAGAGGTATCAAAGCTACTATCAAATGGGTGGCCGTCAAGGAGAAGGAGGTTGGAAGTTTGAAGGCCTTTAATTTCGTAGGACTCGGCTTTGCCAACCCTCAGTTGCCCAGGCCCTTCAAGAGGTTGAGGAGGAGGTTGTTGCGCCTACCGAGACTGCCACACTGGATGGCACAAAGATTAAAGGGACTGACCTCAAGGAAGATACTACCGAGGTGACCAAGGTTGTCCAGCAGGACCAGGCCGAGGACGCCAGCATTCCCCCATCAAACCCTTAAATTCAATTATGAAGCTTTACTTTGTAACCCCTGAATATTTGTAATCTCTGAATGAACATGGTTGGCTCTTATTTTTTGAATCTTCTGTATGGCAATCTCTGAGGAGGATCATTTCATTTTGTTGAATGTCATGTGATGTTTTAGCTGAAGCTTGTGTAATGGTGTCTGCTTGCATTAAATTAGTAGTCTTACCTCAGACCAAATTAATCTCACCAAATTAATGATGTTAAGGGTCTGAGGTCATCCAAGTATGGTGTCTGAGCTCTGACCTCATCACCACTGAATGGTGTTATAAGGGTCTGAGGTCATCACCCAAGATGTTACCCTCATAATTAATCTCACCAAGTTAATGATGTTAAGGCTATGAGGTCATTCAAGTATGGTGTCTGAGCTCAGACCTCGTCACCACTGAATGGTGTTATAAGGGTCTGAGGTCATCACCCAAGATGTTACCCTCATAATTAATCTCACCAAGTTAATGATGTTAAGGGTCTGAGGTCATCCAAGTATGGTGTCTGAGCTCAGACCTCGTCACCAATGAATGGTGTTATAAGGGTCTGAGGTCATCACCCAAGATGTTACCCTCATAATTAATCTCACCAAGTTAATGATGTTAGTGTCTGAGCTCAGACCTCATCACCACTGAATGGTGTTATAAGGGTTTAAGGTCATCACCCAAGATGTTACCCTCATAATTAATCTCACCAAGTTAATGATGTTAGGGGTCTGAGGTCATCCAAGTATGGTGTCTGACCTCAGACCTCGTCACCACTTAATGGTGTTATAAGGGTCTGAGGTAATCACCCAAGATGTTAACCTCATAATTAATCTCACCAAATTAATGATGTTAGGGGTCTGAGGTCATCCAAGTATGGTGTCTGAGCTCAGACCTCGTCACCACTGAATGGTGCTATAAGGGTCTGAGGTCATCACCCAAGATGTTATCCTCATAATTAATCTCACCAAATTAATGATGTTAGGGGTCTGAGGTCATCCAAGTATGGTGTCTGAGCTCAGACCTCGTCACCACTGAATGGTGTTATAAGGGTCTGAGGTCATCACCCAAGATGTTACCCTCATAATTAATCTCACCAAGTTAATGATGTTAAGGGTCTGAGGTCATCCAAGTATGGTGTCTGAGCTCAGACCTCGTCACCACTAAATGGTGTTATAAGGGTCTGAGGTCATCACACAAGATGTTACCCTCATAATTAATCTCACCAAATTAATGATGTTAGGGGTCTGAGGTCATCCAAGTATGGTGTCTGATATCAGACCTCGTCAGAACTGAATGGTGTTATAAGGGTCTGAGGTCATCACCCAAGATGTTACCCTCATAATTAATCTCACCAAATTAATGATGTTAGGGGTCTGAGGTCATCCAAGTATGGTGTCTGAGCTCAGACCTCGTCACCACTTAATGGTGTGATAAGGGTCTGAGGTCATCACCCAAGATGTTATCCTCATAATTAATCTCACCAAATTAATGATGTTAGGGGTCTGAGGTCATCCAAGTATGGTGTCTGACCTCAGACCTCGTCATCACTTAATGGTGTTATAAGGGTCTAAGGTCATCACCCAAGATGTTATCCTCATAATTTCTGACATAAGTCCACAATGAAGCAAGAACCGTCATGGGAAATGATCTTTTATTAATAACCTCTTGATAATAAGATGGTACATTTACATAAACTCTTTGCAACATCATATGTAATACTTCTTTAGGTGGTCAGTATTCCATAGGTTAGCGAAAGGTTCCCCTTATAGGTTTTCTAGCCTGTAGGTGCCGGGTACAACCTCTTCCGTCACTTTGTAGGGACCGTGCCAGTTTGGGTAGAGCTTGTTTGTTTTCTGTATGGTCTTCTTCAGCACTAAGTCTCCTACTGCGATGGGTCTTGACTTCACCCTCTGGTTGTAGAATTTTGCTGCTTTCTGCTGGTAAGCTTCTTGTCTGATCTCTGCGTCTTCTCTTCATTCTCCAATTAGATCTAGGTCTAGCCTCCTCTCTTCCCCATTTTTATCAGGGTCATAGGTCTGAACCCTATGAGTTGGGAGTGACACTTCTGTTGGTATGGCGGCCTCTGAGCCGTGTGCTAGCATGAATGGGGTTTCTCCTGTAGGTGTCCTTGTCGTGGTTTTATAGGACCATAACACAGCGTAGACCTCTTCAATCCATCTTCGATTCGCCTCTTCTAGCCTCTTCTTGATTCCATCGAGGATTGTTCTGTTAGTGACCTCGGTCTGATCGTTTGCCTGAGGTCGTCCAGGAGATGAGAAGAACTGCTTTATCCCAACTCTTAGGCAGTATTTTCTAAAGAGGAGTTCTTGAACTGGGTCCCATTGTCCGAGATGAGAGTGTTTAGGAGGCCATGTCTACATATGATATTCCTCCAAATAAATTGTAAGGTCTTCTACTCTGTGATCGTTATCATCGGCTTTGCCTCCACCCACTTTGAGAAGTAGTCAATGGCAACTATCAGAAGTCGATAACTGTTGGTGACTCTTGGTAGAGGTCCTACTAAGTCAATCCCCCATACTGCAAATGGCCATAGAGAGGTGATTGACGTCATAGGTTGATGAGGTTGATGAGGAATAGTGGCAAATCTTTGACATTTATCACACCTCTTCACGTAGGTTACAGCGTCTTTGGACAAGGTTGGCCACCAGTACCCCTGTGTGATGATTCTCTTGGCCAAGGGTCTTCCCCCTCTGTGGCTAGAGCAAGAACCCTCATGAACTTCCTGTAAGACCCTAGGAACTTCCGTGTGATGCACACAATTGAGGAGAGGCAATAGAAATCCCTTCTTGTACAAGACGTCTCCTATCATCGAGAACTTGGCAGCCCTATACCTCAATTTCCTCCTTTCTATCTTGGACTCAGGTAGCTCTCCCTCTCTGATATATCTGACGAGGGGGCACATCCATGAGTCTCCTTGGTTCAAATTGTGACAAGGGTTACATTCCTCTTCTTCCTCGATGGTCGTTTTCCCTAAGACCTCAACCGAAACTGTCCTTCTGACGCCTGTCTTCGTCGCTGAGGCCAACCTTGCCAATGCGTCTGCGTGGCTATTACTTTGTCGAGGTACTCTCTTCAGTTTTGTCTCTTCAAAACATTATAACATCGTTCTCACCCTCTTCAAATACTTGGCCATTCTTTCATCCTTTGCCTCATAAACTCCTAATACTTGATTGATAACTAATCTTTAGTCACTGTGGAGTATGAGTCACCTCACACCTAGAGTCTTTGCCAATGAGAGGCCGGCTATCATGGCTTCATATTCCGACTCGTTGTTAGATGCCTTAAAGTTGAATCTCAAAGCGTACTCGATGTTAGCACCATCTGGGGCTGAAAGTATCAACCCTTCACCGCTTCCACTATCGTATGAGGAACCATCAACGAAGAGGTTCCAAATGTCTGTATTCAATGAGAAAGCCCCCTCTGATATGACTCCCTGCCTGAAGAGGTACCGGTCCTCTTCGTTCTCAGCTACTATGTTCCTGATCTTTTTAGGTGCCACCTCTTCCTGATCTTGAGAGACGTTGGGTGTCATCTCTTCCTGGTCCAGGAAGACACTGCTACTTGACCCTTCGGCACCCTCTAGGTCATTCTTGACCTCGACCTCTTCTCAAGTGAATTCAGCCATAAATTTCGTGAGGGCCTGCCCCTTGATGGTTGTCCTAGGTTGGTAGGTAAGGTTATACTCCCGCAACTCGGTGGCCCAAGTCATCAACCTTCCATATTTCTCAGGTTTATGCAGGACCTGTCTTAGTGGTGAGTCGGTAAGGATAACCATGGAGTGGGCTTGGAAGTAAGGATTTATCTTCCTTGAAGCATGTATCAGGGCGTAAGCTAACTTTTCCATACGAGGGCAATTTTGTTCAGACCCCTGAAGGGAATTACTATTGAAATACACAGGCCTTTGGATCCCGACATCTTCCCATACTATGGCTGCACTGATGGCCAATTCGAAGACTGCTAGATACACATATAATTTCTCTCCTATTATGGGCCGAGACAACAATAAGGGAGACCCAAGGTATGACTTAAGTGGTTTGAATGCTTCTTCACACTCTTCATCCCATTGGAAGGCCATTTTAAGAACTTTAAAGAACGGAAGACACTTGTTCGTTGCCCTGGAAACAAATCTGTTAAGTGCAGCCACTCTCCCCGCGAGTCTTTGGACGTCTTTGATACTCCCCGGTGTCTTCATGTGATGCAGAGCCTTGATTTTCTCAGGGTTTGATTCAATTCCTCTTTGATTGACAATGAATCCTAGGAACTTCCCAGCTCCTACCCCGAAGATACACTTCGCGGGGTTGAGTTTCATCTTGTATGAGTCCATAATATCGAAGGTCTTTTCGAGGTCAGCCACATGAGTGCAAGCTTTTAAGCTCTTCGTCAGCATATCGTCTACATACACCTCCATAGTCTTACCTATTTTCTCTTTGAACATCTTATTTACAAGATGTTGGTATGTTGCCCCTGTATTTTTCAGGACGATGGGCATTACTTTGTAACAGTACGTCCATTTGTCGGTAATGAAGGTTGTCTTCTCTGTGTATTTCGCATCCATGAAGATTTGGTTGTAGCCTGAATACGCGTCCATGAAGCTCATGAGCTCATGTCCTGCAGTAGCGTCCACCATCTAATCTATTCGAGGTAAGGGATAGCTGTCTTTTGGACAAGACTTGTTCAGGTCAGTGAAATCAACACACATTCTCCAATTCCCATTGGCCTTGGGTACAATGACTGCATTCGATAACCACTCCGGATATATGACTTCTCTTATAAATTCAGCCTCTTCCAATTTTTTAACCTCTTACCGAATGATGTCGTACTTCTCCTTGGAGTAGACTCTTCGTATCTGCTTGATAGGCCTAGCGTCTTTCGTCACGTTGAGCTTGTGACTTATGACCTCAGGGTTACTGCCAGGCATGTCTGCGTGACTCCAAGCGAAGACACTCTGCCTCCTCCTGAGGAAGTTTATCATCTCTTCCTTGATTTATGACTTTAGGGATTTGCCGACTTGGATGGTTTTTTTTGGATCGTCCTCATTGAGGATAATGGATTCTACTTCTTCCGCGGCCTCTCCCTTCTTTAACTTTATCTCATCTCTTGGGTCAAGTGTATTAATGCTATAAGTGGTGGTTGCCCTCTTATGGGCCTCTCTCTCTTTGGCCGAGTTGAAGTAACATTCTCACGATATGGTCTGGTCATCTTGCACTTCCCCTACCCTATAGGGAGTCAGGAATTTTAGCATCTGGTGGATCGTTGACGGTACAAATTCAAACTCTTTAAGGGCCACTCTTCCTATGATGAGGTTATAGGCCGAGAAGACGTTCTCGTCCATTACAAAAAAAATTATCTTCCCGGTCAACCTCTTAGGCCACTCATCACCCATCCGTACGTCCATCTCATACATGCCCAATGGGTGGACCTTTTCACCACTCAAGCCCATCAAGGGGTGATGATAGGGTACAAGCCTTACTCTACTAAGACCTAGTCTCTTGAAGCAAGGCCAAAACATCACGTCTGCTGAGCTCCCCCCGTCTACGAGGATCCTCTGCACCTCGTACCCATGCACCCTTGTTGTTATTACCAAAGGGTCATCGTGGGGGGCTAAGATACCTTTGAAGTTGAGTGTGGAGAACCCAACTATAAGGGTGTCCATGTCCGCCTTCTTTCTCTTCTGCCCTGTATCAGAAGAAGTTAGATGTACAACCTCAAGCTTGGCCACTGACTTGGCCTCTACCACGTGAGCTTTCCTGTCATCCACTTCGGATCCACCCATGGTGAGTCCTCCACATATGGTGTCAACACCAAAGGAGATCATACCAACCCTCTTCACCGGGGTGTTGTCATCTTTCGGGGCAAGATCCAGATTTTCTTCATCATCACCTTCTGAATCATAGTCTCTTCTAGCTGGGGAATTATCATGGCATCTGTCGTTTCTCTTTTTCTTAGGGTCATCTCTTCCCCCTTTAGGAGCCTTACCGTCCACATACTTCCTTAACTTTACGGATTTTAACATCTTTTTAATCTCATCCTTCAAGGCGAAGTATTTGTCTGTAACGTGGCCATGGTACTGGTGGAACTAACGCCACAAGTTTTTGTTCCTCTTATGTGGTGGGGCCTTCAGTTTTTCTTTCCATCTTAGGGTCCTGTTATTCTTGATCTCGTTGAGGATGTGCTCACAGCTCACAGTTAGAGGAGTATAGTGAGCGAACTTGTCATCACTCGACCTCTTCTTTCCATCTTTCTTTCTTTGGGACTTCCCACTACCACCACGATTCTCATCCTCATACTTGGCGGCCATTGCCTCTTCTGCATTCATGACTTTTCCCGCGGTTGCCAGTAGCTCCGCCATAGACCTAGGAGGGTCTTCCACAAGTTTCCATAACAACTCTCCTTTCTGAAGACCTCCTATAAAGGCGGTCATGGCTATATTTTCTTCGTAGTCTTCAACCTCAAGTTTCTCTTTATTGAACCGGGCGATGTAGTCTCTTAGGCTCTCGTCCTTGCCTTGCTTGACATACAGTAGGTGAGTGGTCTTCTTTTGAGGTCTTACCCCAAAGCAGAATTTGTGGATGAATCGTTCGGCTAAGCCCTTGAAGTTCTCAATTGAGTTCTTCGAAAGAGAATTAAACTAGCTGTGCGCTGCTCCTGTCAAGGTTCCAGAGAAGGCCCTACACTTTATCTCATCAGGTTTTGAGTAAATGTCCGCCGCTGACTGATACATCTCAACATGGTGTACAGGGTTTGTGCTACCGTCATACTTGGGAGACACCATCGATGGTTTGAACTTATCAGGGGTCGGGAAGCTCACTATCTTAGCCACAAATAGAGAGCCTTCTCAGTAACCCCTTTACAGGGGGTCCCTACTTTTGATGAGGTCTCCTATCTTCTCCTCAAGACGTTGGATAGAGTCATTCCATGGTCTCCTGCCATCGGCTTGGCCGAGGTTGTCCCCAGCCACCTCCAAGGGAAGGACTGTGGGCCCCCCTGCCGCTGCACAACGTCGGCTGTTGACCTCTTCCTGGTGTCTCCCCCTTATTTTATGGAGTCGGCCTTGGTCAGGCCGACCTTGCATGTCTCCTCTTTGCAAGGCTGCTGCACTTCTCGACCTGGATAACCTCTGTCTTAGGTCATTCACTGGGCCCAACCTCTCAAAGGCTGACCCTCTGCTCAACCGATCAAAAGATGACCATCTTTATTGGCCTCTTCACCTCTTCGGCTGACACAACCTTGGCTCTACTGAAGAGGATGTACCATGTTATTCGACACCTCATAAGGCTCCCAATAATCTTCCGAGGTCTCTTTCGCCTCCAGATCGTCATACCTGTCCTCCGAGAAAGGGTTTCCTTGCATCCCCAGGCGTAAGTGCCTAGGGTCAGCGATGTCCCTCCTCCACTGGGGTGCAGGTTGGTCCTTCATTGGTGCCTGGGGTGGTCCCCTGGCATCAGGATGAGGCTGGACCGCTGCCGGAGTTTCGGTGAAACTCCAGGTGGCCTCATCATAGTTTAGCTGAGCTGTGCAAACTGCTCGTGTATAGCTTGTTGTGTTGCCACCAAAGACCTCAAGGCTGCGGCCACCTCCGCCATTTCAGACTGAGGTGGTGCCTGGTAGGAACTGGGCCCTTCCCCACCAGGCAGCGGAAGAGGCGGTGGCAATTCTGGTGCCATGTGTTAGCAATAAAGAGCTTGAGTAGAAGGTGACATTAATACTTTAAAGGACCTCTTTCAATGGTGAAATAGCTCCACGCAAGGGGTGGTGCTTGGTTCACCACCAGAGTCTCCGATGAAGACAAGCTGAAGAAGAGGAAGAGACAGCTTCTCGTTCCCACAGACGGCGCCAAAATGATGATGCTGTAAACAGCACCACCAGATAAGGTGTTCGCAAGCTCAATATAAAAACAACAATGGCATCACAGTTATATGAAAGGTAAGAGAATGAGATGAGGAGAAGAGGGGGAACACCGAAAATATAAGTGGTTTAGCCTAAATTGGCCTATGTCCACTGTGTGTGTGTATCAACTCATTGAAATAAGGCACTGATGGCCATGGATACAATCTCACAAGCTTCCTCTCTCTACTGTGTATTTGGATAGAGTTTCAGCTAGGGTTGCCAAAATCGGATCCTTTGCAAGGTAGAGGATGACCTCTATATATAGTACCTGGGGTGTGTAATGTATCCCCCCATGCATGCAATGAGCATGTGTGTGTTGATCAATCTGATGAAGACATCTGTCACTGTCACATGTAGAGAATGATGATTAAATATTCCCTCCACGTGGGGGGAATGATTTGTTATAACTGAATTGTGTCCACGTGTCCTTATCCACACATACACCAATAAGAGCTCGGTCTGCGCTTGGTCATGACCTCGGCCGAAGGTAGGCCGAGGTTGATAAGGTCTATGCTCATTCAATCTGAGATGAGCCATGGAGGTCTCAACTTTGATGAAGACGAGTCAAGGAAATGGGGTCGGCCTGGGCCGAGGTTATGCTTGGAACATCGACTGATTTGCTGATGAGGTCGATCTTGGTAGAGGTGTCTTCCTATTACCTCGGCCTACCCCGAGCTGAGGTTGTTATTCCCAGGTGAGCTGAAGAGCTGCTGACCCCTGTGATACGTGCATCTCCCCCTTGATGAGGTTTGTAGTGGTGTCGGCTTGGGCCGACCCTCCTATGACCGAGGCTGCTGGTCTCTGATCAAGGCTCTTCCAATGTCGGCCCTGTCTTCGGCCGAGGTTGGTGTCTCGGAGCCGAGGTGACACTTGGAACATATCAACGGACTAATGTATCTAGCACTAGCAAGCATGAACTGACTGAATGTGATGTAGACTTGAAATCTTGAATATTTAAAGCATACCTACACACATGAAACAGACAAACAAATACCAAGTGAAGTATGGTGGAACAAATGAAACCAATATATATATATATATATATATATATATATATATATATATATATATATATAAATGATACCGATTTTACAATAGATACCAATATGAAAAAACTCTGAAAAATCATTTGTTAAACAATTGAGCAACAATATGATACCAGTTTGTAAAATATGTAATCAAACAACATTTAAATCTAGATATCAATAAACTTGCTCAACAAATCTCTCCCTACATCACATACATATCTCCCCCTTTTTGTCTCGAATAGACAATCCGGTGAAAAGATAAACCAAATAACAAGTATCTAGCATGAAGATATACCAATTAAAAATCACTAGATAACCATGAAACAACCAGCTAAATATGATCAAGTAATGACAAGTCAGTAGCTAGTAAACAAAGTGAATCACACAAAGAATTTAAAAAACTAATCAGGTGTGTTAAACGGAATCATATGAAAAATATCAACTTTGAAACAATATGACCTGCATATAAACCAGTCAGTCCCGAAAGCTTCCAACAGTACCAAAAAATACACCATAAGAACTAGGGTGCTGCAAACAAAAAGAAGCAAATTCCTAGACTGTCATTCGAACGAGCAAGGGACGTCGCTCAAACTAGATGAGGACGTCACTCGAACGAGACTTCTCGTGACATGGAGATGTCATTTTAACGACTTTTTGGGACAGACCAAACTTTACCAAATTCTCAGAAATATCATAAATTTTTGCCCAGTGACAAAATTTCCAGAAAAAAATTCCAGGAAGGGGTTGATAGCAGCAAAACAGTGCTAAAATAGTAAGCTTTTTACACAAAATGCAAAAACGCATAAAAACAAATAATGCGAGTTACATGCAAACATAGTACTTATGTGGTCAAACATGGACATGGAACGTATGGGTGTGAAACTACAACAAATGAGTCACAATTTCAATACATCGAAAAGATCAAGAAGCTCTAATTGATAGTGATAAATCATGAAACTTTATCATAGCCATATGACAATTAAAGTGTGAGCTTAATGAACTAAAAATACTACATGCACACAAATCCAAATTTTTGATGATTCTACAAACAATAGCGTCAATTTGCAATGTTTCAACATTCGGATTAGTTGTGCCAACCCGTTTAATTTTCTCCAACCAAACTCCCTCATAAATATGTACTTTTTCAAATTCTTTTGAGGTTTCTATCATTCTCAACTTAGAGAAAATATTATTGTCCTTTTCTTAGAATTTTTCCTTTTTCTTTTGGGCTCTTTTAAACGGTGGCTTTCATGACGAGTTAATTTTGGACTCTAGCAGCCCTTTCCCGTGAATCACTCATCATTTTTCAATTAGATACCAATTCAAATCCTCACGGTAAATGGTTCTTATATGCAAACTTCTCCTTAAGTCTACTTACTCATAGATGACAAGATTGAGATAAGAAAGCCTCACTAAATTCAAATATGCAAGAGAAGTCAAACATCCATATAAACTTGTGCATGTGTGCAATGATGACATGTATACAAAGTCGAATCAAAATGCATATCAACTTCGAAACAACCCCATATAAAAAATGTTTAAGATCATTCTAAGCATTGATAATAATGACCAAATGTCCTAGCCACATGGATAATAAAACGATGGGGGTCCAAGAACACAAATATGCCACATTAAACACGTAAACTCAAAAACAAAAAACCAAACAATAAAACAAAACTATTTTCGGTTTTTTAAAAAATTTCTCAAAAATAAAATATTTTTGTATTTTTCAAATAAAACTCAAACAAATGAAAAATTTAATACAAAAGATAAACATGTCATAAAACTAGCAAATTATAAATCATGATGCAAGGGCTAGCGTATGACAAAACATGAAAGCTACTATCCATAAGAAATAGCAATAGATGAATAATGTGCATGCATGTGAGAATCAACCAACGAAGCATTTAGCATCTCCAAAATGGACTTCTTAACCCAAACAGGTGTATACCTAACAAAGCGGGTTTTAGGAACCATTGGGACACTATGTTTAAACTTCCTAGGGTCTTTTCTCAGATCAAAACAAAAACTCCTAAGGTGACCTTTCCTACCACAATGCGAACGCGTGAAAACACGACGAGGAACGGGACCTTTAGGTTGACCTTTTCTAATACCCTCGGATGTGGTTGACGCTCTACAACAATCTATGGTTTTGTATTTTACATTCGAACCACTAGAACAAGATAAGCCGCTACCATCACTACTCGAGTCATTTAAATCATTTTTTAACTTCAAAACTTTCTACTCAAGCAAACGATTAGACTCCTCACACTTTCGGGACTCCTTTTTTAAATTTTCAATTACCCCTAGAAGGTTATCTCGCTCCCCCTCAATATGAGCAAACTTATCCCTTAGAGTCTTCTCACGTGCCTTAAATTCATTAATTAAACTATTTTCATTAATGGCATTAACACTTGAATTTTTTAAATTCTCTAACTCTCTCTCTAAACTAAGAATATCGTCACTCTCCTTTTTGGAAACTTTTAAAGATTCAACATTATTTTATAAATCTCCAAACTTCTATCGAATCTTATCTCTATGAATTTTAAACGTTTGCAAATATTCAATCATATTTTTAAAACGTGAATTTTCTTCCTCCAAAATTTTAATTTGTTTTGCAAGCTTTTAATTCAACAAATTTAATTCGTTCTTTGAGAATCCATCGAGAAAAAAAAAACAAGAGTGAGAAACGAATCAGGAGTAAAAACCAAACAAACACACACAAGGATCTACACAATAAAATAGTGTTTTTAGATCTAATACAAATTTGAAGAGTGGCCCTTATGCTTGTGTGTTTCAAATCAAACCAATTTTCACCAAAAAATATCCAACTTTCAATTAGCACCAAATCAGGTTGTGAAAAACAAATTCTTACTTTAAACCAATTTTATCTTGATTAATCCTAAACATGCATCTAGTGATTAAAGAAAGTAAAGTAAAGTAGAGAATACTCACAATGCAGTATGTACGAGGAAAAACCCAAAACGGGAGAAAACCTCGGACTGCCCAAGCCAGACAATCACTATGAATATGGAATTACATCGAACAGACAAAAGACTGACTCAACGACTCGATCCGCATGGGTCTTGATGCTCTTCTGATCTTTAACCACTCCCCTCTCAGTGACCACGCAGAAAGTCCTTCTTCCACGATACCTTTCCACAACACACGCGTCCAAGTATGTCTCGGTGTCCACCGAATGGCTTTGATACGTCTACGATGTCGAACAAGAAGTCCTTCTCTTTTCTTCATCGCAAAACCCAGATGTTCAAGTATAGAACAAACCTTCTTGGTGCAGCAAGATCACATAAACATATAGTAATGATAACTCGGATCCTTGCAAACTCTAATGATGTATTTATGCTTTGAAACCTTAGAAAAGCATGTGCAAAACTCGTACTGGATTGAAAACTGTTTTCCAGATTGCACACTTTTTAATTCTGACGAAACCACACTTTAAATAGGAAAAAATAAATGCCTCAAAAAATGTGTCACTCGAACGAGATTGACCTATCGTTCGAGCGACATAGCCATCTCGCTTGAACGATCTGAGCTGTCGTTTAAACAACGCGCGTGTCAATTTGACTTTTTCTTTTAAACGTTTCTTCCAAAAGAGATCCAATTAAGTTGAACTCTTTTTCGAGCTTATCAGAATAAAACGAAGTGTAAAACATTAAAAACACTCTTTAAAACATTTTAAAACATTTTTCTTATAAAAATTAATCATTATCCTTTTGTAAAAATTATTCTGAGCTCCATTAATTATACGCATTCATACCTGTGTGATCTCGGAATGAAATTAACTTGAAGACGAATAATCTTGCACCAATTAAATTTTGGCATGATTAATTCTTTGAAACTTTGCTACAACATGTTCAATTTCTTCAATACGTCATAGACCAAGTGGGATCGTGACAAAATAAAATCTCCCTATGACATATTACAGACACAGTTTTGTTCACAGAATTAAGTCAAAATAATACAGGGACTCAATGGGAAATTTATTTCCTTACATTTGAAGAGTACTGTATTCAATCCAAGATCCAGAAACTTTACTCTCTCCCTGGACACCCACAGTGCAATGGCCAAACAGAGGTTACACATAAAACAATACTTGATGGGTTAAAAAAGAGGTTGGATTATGCAAAGGGAAACTGGATAAATGAGTTGCACGGTGTTCTTTGGGCATATAGAACTACGTTGAGGACAACAATCAGTTAGACTCCTTACATTATTACTTTTAAAACACAATCCATAATACTAATCGAAGTAGGTTTGCTAACTCACAAGGTGTTAAACTTCGATTCCCCCATGAGTGATATCATGAAGAGATCGGATTTAGACATGATTGAAGAAATTAGGGAGCATACTACACTTAAAATGGTTGCTTATCAACAAAGGACTGTTGCTTCTACAACTGAAGGGTCAATCCAACCAACCTCAAAGAAGGAGACTATGTCCTTAAGAAGGTAATCTAAAAGGGAAACAAATTAGAACCAAACTGGCACAGTCCTAATAGCATCTCGATAGTCGTTCGACCAGACCCGTATCGGCTAGAAATACTTGAAGGGGAAGAATTTAATAATCCATCGAACGTCGACCACCTCAAAAAGTATTATCAATAATTTTTATTTGATGTAATCGTCTTAACCAATTTAATAAAGTTATGATTTACTGCCAATTATTCTTCCTTTTTATGTTTTTTTTGGATATGGTGATTATATACATCCACCACAAACTAACAAACTTTTTCAACCTCAAAATTCAAACTTTTCTAACTTCAAATTTTTTTTTAAAAAAATTTTAGGCTTCGTGTATGACTTTGTCTTTGACAGGTCACGAATAATGAGTCCCATCAAACCCAATAAACTTTTCCAACTTTAAAAAAGAAAATTCTTTTAGGCCTCATGTATGACCTCGTCTTTGACAGGTCACGAACAATAAGTTCCTAAAACTTCGTGTATGACTCAAAGTCATGAACACGGAATTTTAGCTGACTAAGTTAAATCTAGGAAAGACCTATATTCCTAATACACTTGGTCACCACTAATAACTAACGTAAACACCTATTCTAAAAACATTTAACTTGAGTGCATTACTAGAGCCTAAGGCCCTATAACTCAAGCTCATAATTTGGTTAAAGCAATTAAGCAGGTTAGTGGGTTGCATAGTCAATACACTAATTATAAAGCTCAATTATAGATTAAAGACTAAAATACATAGATAAACATGTATGCTACCAAATAATCTTTGTATTCTATCAATAGTCCATACAATCAGAGAAAACATAGGAAAACTAATTTCATTCTACTGGGCATTTTTCTTGAGGTTTACTCATCCCAACAGGAGAATCATCAAGAGTGCTAGGCAAATTTGTAGTTATATCATCAAACTCCTCATCAAAGTTAGGAGGATTTCCTAGATTGTGCCTCTAGAATAGTTTTGAGTTTGCCTATGTGTCGACCTCCTTCAAAGAATTTGACTAACCATATTTGTGAGAGAGTATCTTGTCATATTCAATGTAGTTGGTGGCAATAACAAACACCTTATCCTAACCTTTGTAGTAGGCCTCCTCCTTATCTTTCTTAATCTTTTCCTTCAAATATAAAACCTTTTTCTTATCGGCGACTGCCTCAGTAGTCAAGTTAGTGGACTTGTCCTCCTCATCCTTTGCCATACACTCAACTTCCTTCAACTTATCCTCATCCATCTTCATTTTATCATCGACAACCTTTATTTATTTTCTACCGCAGTGACCCTATCTTCAGCAACCTTCCATTTTTCTTACCAAGCCTTCTTCTCTTTCTCCCAGGCCTCCCAAAACTCCTTCAATGACTTCTTCAAGCCCTCAAAATCTTATTATACATCAACAGAGGATGACTTTAATTATTCATCCTTAATCAAAATTTGGTTATAGTCGAGCAAGAACTGCAAAAGGGAAGAGCGATAGCATCAGTATAAAAGGTGTTCAAATGAAAATTTTTGAATAAATGAAGGACTAAAATACTTACAAATGCTAAATTATTGTTGGAACTTTCTATTAAATAGGATCTGGACATTGGGGTAGAAGCCCACCAATCTTTTGGAAGGACTCCAACTCTAATTAACCACCTGGACAACCTAGGGTTCACTGCCACAGAGGCAGACTCAACACCACCTTGGTTAGTAGGGAATTTTTAGGCCAGTTCCTGTTGACTGGGTAGATCTCTCTTCAACCTATTTAATTGACTCACAATAGTTCTTATTTATTCCATATTGAGGACCAGAGGCCTCTTATCAGTGGTCGTATTCTTCTTGGCAGGAGGGGGGAACCAGTCAATAAGTTGGGGATTCCTCTCTTCACCATTTCTGCAAAAGGTGAAGTTAGGATGGTCAGGATATCAAGAGACTCTAAAGAAGATGATGTTCCTCCTTGTGCAAAATCTCTCTCTCTACTCCAATTAACTCAGTATTAAAGGAGGTAGAAACTGGTTCCTCGTCTAAGCTTATGGGGGACTGAGGCAGAATAACTATTGGTCAAGAAACAAATGAAGTGATGGAGCTCCTGTACTCCAACAGAATAGAGGTTGCTCGGGGATGTTATTCTTCTAGTCTTTGGTGGATGGCCCACAGGTATTTGAGATCGTCAAGTTAACCTCCCATTCCTTTGGTAATTTGTTTTTTCTATCCTCTGTACAAGAACAAAGCAATATAGTTAGTTAGTATATCATCAAACAGTTAGTAAACATGGAAAGAAATGGAAAATCAAAATATTGTACAGCCTATGCCATGCCCTTCCTGGGGGCACCTGGGTCCAGTATATCTTACCCCCTTAGGAAGGGGGTAATTTTGATTCTTCACTACTACACCATAGTCCTAGTAATACTTATCTGAATCTGGAAAATTGACCACCAATGCCCTATTGGCCTACTTGGTTTTCAAGTAATAGGTATAATCACCAGTGGCTTCCCATTTGTAACAGAACATCAACTAGGTAATGCTAATTCGAATCCCATGGATTTTATTTAACTTATTTACCCCACTTACCACTTTCCATTTATTGGGAACAACCCTTGCGAGGACTATATCAAAATATTGATAAATTTAAAGAAAAAGTGGATTTGGAGGAAAATAATGACACACTTAACAATGAAAAAGTTAAGGATCCAATGATCCTCAACCGATGACAAGACATCAATAGGACCAATTGCTTTTTCTAAACTCACCCAGCTAGGGATTTTTCTTCTCTCCCTAAACTCCTCTAAGGAACTTTCATCTCTAATATATACCATATTTGAAAGGAAAAAAATCAAAAAGGGAAAGAAGAAGGAAATAAATCTTACATAGTTTGAGAAGAAACGACAAAGAGAAAATAGCAGAAGCAGAGAAGAACTTGAGAAGAAAGGGAAATTCTAAGTTCAGAGTTTGGTGATAGAGAGAAAAGGGGGGAAACATCCATCCTTTTATAGTTTCACCTCGAAAGTTGAAATGTAATGATTAATAGAATCAATGATCAAATCTTTGATGGTCGCACGGTTCCCAAAGACATGAAAAGACTAGCGTGCCCTTTGAAAGTTTACTATTTTTCAAATTATTCATAAGAATGCCACCGCCTGATAAACTAGTTAAAAATTTACAAATCCAGGAGGTCGGCTATCGACCATCATCGTGCTTGAGAGTCGAGAAACTTCTTAGAACTAATAATCCATCCTTTCAACAAAACATCAAGCATGGAGCATTGGGGGATATTGTTGTGGCCCAAATTATTCATGCCACATGCACCTATGATGTTGTGACATTTGTCCTCATGAGTATACACCTCAGCACTTTATTTATACTTGATCGTCTTCGAAATTACTTGGTCAGCATACCGGTTGACCAGCTTAAGAAAATGTACCATCAGGAAGAAGAAAAGGCATTCACATGGGAATTATCAAGAGATGTTCCACATGTTCCTTAGAAAATCAATTGTCTCATTCATTATGTACTGGTGTAAATGCCTGGATATATAAAGGCATTCCGCCCCTTGGTTTTTGGACCATTATAAATATCTCATTTCCCTTAGGTCAAGGGACAAGTCTAGCACACATGCACAAGACTATCCAAAATTCTATGTAACTACCTTTAATCGTAATACTATAATAGTTGGCGTAGACTTTCCCTTAACTGAACCACTTTAAAAATGTTTATTGTTCCTTATTATTTTCATTTACATTTTATATGTGATTACAAAATTGGAAATTATTAGCTAAGATAAGTCTCTACCAATTTTGTACATCAACAATAATGATTGCACATGGATCATATTACCTAGATGATAATCAATTTAGGGTGCCTAAGGAGATCTGCCTCTTTGGATTCTTTGGCAGCAATAGGTAAAAGGGTTTGGGAACCCCTTATACCTTCTTTTTAATGTTCATTTCCTCAGGTACCTTATTCCACTTTATCTCTCTACAGTTTAAAACTCGAAAGTTTCAATCTATATTTTCGTTTTCTTCTTTTTCTGTTAACCTATTCCACCATGTCCAGGCATTTAAGAAAATACAAGGTAACCTCAAAAAATAAATTTGAGTCATTTTGTGATAAATATCTCATTCCCATCAATGTTGATATTAGAACATCTCCTAAAGAAGAAGAAGAAGAAGAAGAAGAAGAAGAAGAAGAAGAAGAAGAAGAAGAAGATTTATATGATATTGACAACGAGGTTGTTTTTATGACTATTTTAATAATTAACGAGGGAGTTCTCTTCCTTCTTCACCCATTGATTGTGGAAGTAATCCATTTTTATGGAATACTTCCAATCCAAACAAATGAAAGTTTCTTCTGTATTGTAATGGGCAGAGTAGCGATAAACCCATTTTAATGAACCAATCTGGATTTGAATGAAATTAGGTATTGTTATGGACTAAGGACTTTTACTAGGTTTGACACTAACCATTTCCAAGACAGATATAAGTATCACAGTCTTATGACTTGGATGCTCAAATCACAAAAAGACACCTACAAGGATGTCTTGGTGTCTTCTGGGTTACTATATGGGAAAGACTACATAGTTATTCATGTGCCTACCTAGGATAAATCTCTTGGTAGTTTATCCACCATTTTCATAGGTTAACCAGGTTAATAATTTATGTTAATGATCTGCCTCTTTTTATGTGCAAAAGCATATTACAAAAAAGAAATCCAAGAGAATTTGAAGTTAATTTTCAAAATTTGTAAATTGTTTAGAACATGAGAACTCTGATTGGTGTCCACCCCATTGGAGAGCTACCCACACTTTTCTTAACTACGAATTGAAAATTGCGTCAGTCAAGAACTTCATAACCATTCCAAAAGTTTTTATGGTCGACTACTCTATGGTCGGTGACCCTTTAATCCCAATAGACACCCTTATACCAACTGAAGCAATAAGGGTTGTTTACCTTGATGAATCTGTGTCTCCAATTTATGTTGTTTCAATTGACTCTAGCGAAGACTGATAAGATTAGGAAGAAAAAAGTGATGAGTATGAGAAGAAACATAAATAGGAGGAAGAACAACAAAGAGAAGAGGAAAATATCCCTTATTTGATGGTGTTGACCCTTCGTTCTCCTATGAAGAGGTCGATATCTTTGGCTGACTTTGGGAGGAAGTTGAGGAAGAAGTAGATGTGTCAATATAGGATTTTCACTTCCCACCCATCCCTGACAACCTAAAAGTTATGACCACCCCCACCCACCACCACCCCCATTGAAACATTGATCTCGCCACCTTCCATGCGAACAATAAAAAGCAAGGCATAAAGGCCGACTAGGCCACTCAAGGAGAGGATGGTACGAAGAAAAGAGTGGTCTCCCTTAGGGGTAAACAGGCCCTTTAGTTAGAGAAGAATAGAGAGAGATAAAGACATACAAAATATTCCAAAAAGAGAAAGAAGGAAAAATATAATCCTCATATTCCAGCTCCCCCCTCCCCCCTCGTGAATGTTAACGACCCAGTGGTTATCAATTCACGGCAACCAATCTCCAACTGACACCACCATCAACCACGTCCTGGGTTCACCCATGGGCGATCACTTTTATGAAGAGCAAGGAACCCTTGACCACTGTTGACTCATCCTATCATGACCTTGAGGTCATTCGAGCTGTCATGTTATCATTTCATATGGAAGCCTTGAGGACAATCTCCTTGGTGCTACTTCATAAGGAAGGACTCTGCCACAACGTTCTGTAAGGTTATTTATTTGTTAATTTTATACTTTCTAAATTGTTCATATCGTTCTAACTATTGTTCTTTTTTCTTTGTTCTTCATAGGCCATAAAGGATGTGGCCACTAGGACCGACCACCTGATGAGGAGTAATAATGTTCTTCTTGACAATAAAAATGTCTTGAAGAATGGTATAATCGATAAGAACCAGGAGATGACCGACATATCGAAAAGGATCAAAGAAGAATTGGACTTGAAGGACAAGGTAGTGGAGGAAGGTGAATGCATCCAACTGGACCTCAGTAGGGTTGACACCGGACTGACTTCCCTGAGTCAAGAAGACTATTATAGAAAGACTTTGCAAAAATTGATTTTGCAAAGGAAGAAATGGGTTCTAGAGGCAAAAATAGAAGGTTGTAAGGACAAATTTTTAATAGAGCCAATTTGTATGTATATTGGCCTAATTCTGATTGGACAAAATTGTTTGTATCATAGGTTAGGACTTGAGTTATTTATTCTTAAAGCCTATAATATGTGGTTGAAGACTATAGTGACCAAGTTAAAGTGACTCATCATTGTGTCATGTTTTGTGCCCATTTTTACCTACAAAGTCCATGGATATCACGAGGTATAAATGCGTATTATTTTTTATCCTTGCATATTCATTTGGGCATTTGTTTTAAAATGTTTGAGGACATTTTTTGTAAATATATTTTTAAAAGAAAAAATGATTTTCTATTAAAGACGTTCGAACAAGATTTTTTAGTAGTTCAAAAGAGAATGTGGTTTTCGTTCGAACGAGGTTCAAATGAGGATCGAATGAATTTTTCTTTTTTACAGTGAAATGTCGTTCGATCTTTGTTCAAGCGAGTTTAGCAAGTTCTTTCGAATGATATTTATTTCGTTCAAATGAGATTCAATAACTTCTTTGAACGACCCTAGCATTTTGGTTTGATTGAGTTGCCTCATTTTTGTGCCACTTCATTTTTCGTGTTTAGTATAAATAGGAGTGCTGACAACTTATTTTATTAAGTGGATTTGCAAAAATTATTTTCCAAGAACATATCTAGAGCCTCCAAACCCTAGTTTCACCCAACAATTTTGAGATCCAAGTTTCAATCAAATATACTAGTTTGAGATCTCCATTTCAACACAAAAGTTAGTTTACTCTTCATCTTTGTTGAGTATAGTTTTATACAATGGATTTCTTATGTTATGTGGTTTGACGTGGTGGACTCTGTGTTGCTATGATGATTTATTGGGCCAGGATCGGTGGATACTAAGATGTGTGAGGATCACGCGTTGTGTCATCTTATGGGTAGATTCATACATGTTGTTATGGTTAAGGTTGAAGGAACGAAGACATGCTCAAGTTTAAAGGAGTCAAGTCGATTGTGTAAGTCATCTGTCATCCTTATGTAATTCCTTATCATGGTGAATTTGTATGGCTAGGTCATGAGAGGTTTTTTCCATTTGGGTTTTCCTCGTACATTGATAGGATATGGTTTTTTGCTTTATTTTACGCTTGTTATACCAACCTAGATGCATGCTTTAGGGCAAGTTAAAATATGGTAAAATGTTTACACAACATTCGATTTAATTACCATATAATTACTTGCATTCATAGTTTAATTTGAAAAATTCAAAAATTAGTGTGTGTTTGTGTGTGTGAGAGAGTGTGTTTGTTTGGCAATCCATATAATCCTTAGCGTAGAAGCATTTTTCAAATAGGTATCAAAGAATGTGTTTATAAATTTTGGGGCATGAATCCGAGAGGTCTTTATATAGAGGGTCGGTCATTTTCTAGGCCACCTTGATTTGATGGGTCTAATTATGCGTATTGAAAAGTGCGTATGAAATATTCACTTAAGTCTATCGATGACTGAGTATAGTTAACTGCAATACAGGGGTGTACTTCACCCATAACTCTAGTAGGTGAAATTTGTAAGGACATAAATTTCCAATTGAGTCCCTGTATTGTTTTGACTTAATTCCGTGAACAAAACTGTGTTTGTAATATGTCATAGGGAGAATTTTAATTTGTCACGATCCCACTTGGTCTATGACGTATTGAAGAAATTGAAGACGTAGCGGCAAAGCTTCAAAGAAATAATCATGTCGATGTTTATTTGGTGCAAGTTTACTCGTCTTCAAAGTTAATTTCATTCCGAAATCACTCAGGTATGAATGCATATAATTTATGGTGCTCGGAATTATTCTATAAAAATAAGGATGTATTTTTTATAAAGAAAAAAATATTTTTTAAATCTTTTTAAAAGTGTTTTAAAGGTTTAAACTTCGTTTTATGATGATAAGCTCGAAGTAGAGTTTGACTAATTTGAATTTCTTTGTTAAGAGACGTTTTATCTGAAAGTCAAAGAAAGTCAAACTCCGCGAGGTCGCTCGAGCGACATCTTAAGTCGCTCGAACGAGATACTATGTCGCGCGAATGACACATTTTTCGATGCGGTGTTTAAATCCTATTTAAACAGTGTTTGCATCATAATTTCGATAGTGTGCTTTCTGGAAAAAGTTTTTGCGAACCAGAACCTTGTTTGCACATGTTTTCTAAGGTTTACAAAGCATAAACAAATCCTTAGAGTTTGCAAAGATCCGAGTTATCATTCTTATATGTTTACGTGATCTTGCTGCACCAAAGTTGTTTGTTCTACACATTGAACACAAAGGTTTTTGCGGTGAAGAAGCGACGGACATCGTGTTCGACATCGTAGAAAAATCAAAGCCATATCGGTGGACACCGAGACATAAGTGGAGGCGTGTGTTGTGGACAAAGATCGTGGAAGATGGAATTTCTGCGTGGGCACTATTGAAGAAAGGTTGAAGATCAGAAGGAGCGTCAAGACCCGTGGGGATCGAGTCTTAGTGTAAGGCTAATCTGTCTTTGTAAAACCATTGTTCATAGTGATTGTCTGGCTTGGGCCGTCCGAGGTTGTTTTCCAGTTTTGGATTTTTTCCTCGTACATCCGACATTGTGAGTATTCTTTACTTTACTTTACTTACTTTAATCACTAGATTCGTGTTTAGGATTAATCAAGATAAAATTGGTTTAAAGTGAGAATTGGGTTTTCACAACTTGGTTTGGTGCATTATTAAAAGTTAGATCTTTTTCGATGAAAAATTGGTTTTGTTGAAACACACACATATTGGGCACTCTTCAAATTGGTATCAGAGCTAGAAAATATATTTTTATTTGTTTTGTGATCCCGTGTGTTTTCAAAGATGAATTCTGGATATAATGAATTTTCTCGAACTCCTGTTTTTGATGGCACTAATTACACTTATTGGAAGATGAGAATGAGATGTGCTTTAAAATCTATTGATGATCGAGTTTGGCTTGAAGTTGAAAAAGGTTGGACACCCCCTGTCACTATTGTAGGTGAGGTCACTAGTTTAAAGCCTGTTGAGTCATGGACTGAATCTGAACAAAGACTTGCACAATATTATTCTAAAGGTCTGCACGTTATTTCTTCACATGTCACACAGGAAGAATATAATAGAATTATGACTTGTGAAACATCAAAAGAGGCTTGGGATATTTTGGTACTCACTCACGAGGGCACTAGCACGGTTAGGGCGTCAAAACTTCAAAACCTCACTACACAGTTTGAGACCATTAGGATGTTAGAGAGTGAGACCTTCGATGAGTTTGATGCTAGGTTGTCAAATATTGTCAACTCGTCGTTTAACCTAGGTGAGAAAATTCCCGATAACCGTGTCATTAAGAAAATCCTTAGGTCATTGCCTAGTAGGTTTGATGCAAAAGTGACCATTTTAAACTCCTTGGGTAGGTTAGAATCAACAAAACTAGAAGAGATTGTAGGTGACTTACAAACCTATGAAATTGACATGATTACCTCCAAGCAAGTGCCTAAGAAAGAAAAGGGTATTGCTTTGAAAACCCGGAAGGAGGAAATTAAAGTTTCGGATTCCGATTCCGATTCCGATTCCGATTTTGAGGATGTTGCTTTGCTGGCAAAGAAATTTGAAAAATTTATTAAGTTTCAAAAGCAATCGAAAGATTCCAAGAAATTTGAAAAATTCAAGAACAACAAAGTAGATCCCACCTCTAAGGATAAGTTTGAAAATCCTAAGAGAGATGAGTCGAATAAGTGTGTCGGGTGTGAGGGGTATGGTCACAAGGTTAAGGAGTGTCCCACTAGTCTTAAGAAAGAGGGCAAGCAACTCATTGTCTATAGTGCCACCTTAAGTGATAGTGAACCGGAAGAGGGAGAGAGTTCCCCCATTGAACGTAACTTTACTGTGTTTATGGCATGTCATGTGAGCGACGACGACAATACTCATGTGAATGACACTTCTGAGGACGTTTTGAGTGTATCCCATATTAGTGAGGGTGAAGAGAGTGACGAGGAGGAGATAGATGTGAAAGAATTGCAAAATGCGTTTAATGAGTTGTATGCCGAAACGGTGAAGGTGAAAAAGGCTAACTTAAAATTGCAATTTAAATTGAATGAGCGTGCCATAGAAAATAATGATAGTTTGATTGAGGATCTTAGGGCACGAGAGAAGATGTTTAGGGAGAAACTAGAGTTTGTGGAGAAAGAGAGAGATAATCTCCATGGTTTGATGGAGTCCTTGAAAAAGGAGATTTTAGAGTTTGAGGAGACTAGGCGTTTACTCGAGTCTAGGATTATTGAGTTGGAGGAAAGGTTGAAAGACTCGTCTAGAGTCAAGTTTGATTTGGAGGCTAGGTCGGAGAAGTTAGATAAGATCTTAGGGACCGTCCAGATTAAGGAAGATAGGGGAGGTATAGCTTTTAGTGAGAGAGTTGTTCCCATTCCCCCCGCACGTGTGAGAAACACTAGGATGGTTAGAAAAGGTCCCCATAAAGGTAATCATTCCCACCACCGCTACACTTGCACATTTTGTGGTAGGAAAGGTCACCTTAGGCGTTATTGTTACGACCTTAGACAAGCTCCTAGGAAGTTTAGGAATAAAGTTTCCCCGGTTCCCCACACCCCCGTGCGTCGTTTTACACCTACTTGGGTTAGGAAATCGGATTTAATGGTTTTAGGAATTAAACTTCATGATTCTAGTTTGGGTGCACTTGATTCTTCCCATGCTAAATCAAAAGGATGATAGTGTTGCCATATTTTTCATATGCTAGTTTGCTTCATGATATATTCATTGCTAGTATTATGACATGTGTATCATTTTGTATTATAGTTTTCATTTGTTTGAGTCCTATTTGAAAAATACAAAAATATTTTGTTTTTTGAGAAAACTTTTGAAAACCCAAAAAGATTTTGCTTTTCTTTGAGTCAAAATATGTTTGAAAAGCCAAAAAGATTTTCAGTTTTTATTTTTGAGTTTACATGTTTGATGTGGCATATTGGTGTGCTTGGACCCCCCCCCCCATCGTTTCATTATTCACGTGACTAGGACATTTGGTCATTATTATCGATGCTTAGAATGATCTTAGCCATTGTTTATATGGGGTTGTTTCGAAGTTGATATGCATCTTGATTCGACTTTGTATATATGCCATCATTTCACACATGCACGAGTTTATATGGATGTTTGACTTCTCTTGCATATTTGAATTTGGTGAGGCGTTCGTATCTCAATCTTGTCATCTATGCATAAGTAGACTTAAGGAGAAGTGTGCATATAATAACCGTTTACCGTGAGGATTTAAAATTGGTAAAAATGATGAGTGATTCACGGGAAAGGGATGCGAGAGTTCAAAATTAACTCGTCGTGAAAGCCACCGTTTAAAAGAGCCCAAAAGTAAATGCAATATACTAAGAAAAGGGCCAATAAGATTTTCTCTAAGTTGAGAATGCTAGAAACCTCAAAAGAACTTGAAAAATTATGTTTATATGAGGGTATTTGATTGGAGGAAATTTAAACGGGTTTGCACAACTAATCCTAATGTTGAAACATTGCAATTTGACGCTATTGTTTGTAGAATCGTCAAAATTATGGATTTGTGTGCATGTAGTATGTTTAGTTCATTAAGCTCACACTTTAATTGTCATTTGGCTATGATAAAGTTTGATGATTTATCGCTATCAATTAGAGCTTCTTGATCGTTTCGATGTGTTGGAATTGTGACTCATTTGTTGTAGTTTCACCCCCATTTATTCCATGTCCATGTTTGAGCACATCGGTACTATGTTTGCATGTAACTCGCATTTTTAGTTTTAATGAGTTTTTTCGTTTTGTGCAAAAAGCCTACTGTTTTAGCACTGTTTTGCTTCTGTCAGTCCCTTCCTGGAATTTTTTTGTGGAAATTTTTACACTAGGCAATACTTTATAATATTTCTGGAAAACTGGGAAATTTTGGCAGGTCGTGCGAAGTCATTGAAACGACATTGCATCTCGCGCAAACGACTTTGTACTTCGTTCGAGCAACTACCTCATCTCGTTTGAGCGAAGTCCCTGGCTCGTTCGAACGACAGGGTGATAAATTGCTTCTGATTGGTTTGCAGTCCTCTAGCTTAATTTGATATATTTTTGGTACTGCTGGAAGCATTTTTTTGGATTAATTGGTTTATATGTAGGTTCTTTTATGTTCCAAATTGGTATTTTGCATATGAATCCGTTTATCACACTTGATTTGATTGGTATACTCTATGTGTGATCCCTTGGATTACTAGCTACTGATTTGCCATTAATTGATTATATTTAGCTGGTTGTGTCATGTTAATCTAGCGGTTTTAATTTTTTCAAAATTGGTATCAACTTGATTCTATTTGGTATCATATTCTTATGCTAGATATTTCGTATTGGTTTATCTTTTCACCGGATTGTCTATTCGAGACAAAAAGGGGCAGAGATTTGGTATGTGATGTAGGGGGAGATTTGTTGAGCACTTCTTTATGATATTTATTTCAAATTGGTAACAAATTGATATCAAAAAATTACTCACATGTTTCAAATGATTTGTTCTAATTAGAAAAATAAATTGGTTTCATTTGTTCCTCCATACTTCACTTGGTATGTGTTTGTCTGTTTTATGTGTGTAGGTATGCTTCAGCGATTCGAGATTTCAAGTCTACATCACATTCAGACAGTTCATGTTTGCCGGGGCTACATATACTAGTCCGTATCCTGTAATTTTTGATTTTGGATTTATGGGATGAGATTTAGGCGTCATACGGCTTGACGGCCCAGTTAGGCATTTCACTGGTTTAGTTTTGTCCCGGAATAGTCAAAGGGGGAGATTTGTAAGGACATAAATTTCCAATTGAGTCCCTGTATTGTTTTGACTTAATTCTGTGAACAAAACTGTGTTTATAATATGTCATAGGGAGAATTTTAATTTGTCACGATCCCACTTGGTCCATGACGTATTGAAGAAATTGAAGACGTAGCGGCAAAGCTTCAAAGAAATAATCATGCCGATGTTTATTTGGTGCAAGTTTACTCGTCTTCAAAGTTAATTTCATTCCGAGATCACTCAGGTATGAATGCGTATAATTTATGGTGCTCGGAATTATTTTATAAAAATAAGGATGTATTTTTTATAAAGAAAAAAATATTTTTTAAATGTTTTTAAAAGTGTTTTAAAGGTTTAAACTTCGTTTTATAATGATAAGCTCGAAGTAGAATTGGGTTTTCACAACTTGGTTTGGTGCATTATTAAAAGTTGGATCTTTTTCGATGAAAAATTGGTTTTGTTGAAACACACACATATTGGGCACTCTTTAAACTTTGTATCCCTAAATGTGTTAAGAGTTGGAGGGAAGATGAACATAAATTGCATAACTACAATTATCGTGGTATGAATGCTTTATACAGTCACACCTAAGGAATTTTGGCGTATTATGACGTGTGAAATGTCCAAAGAGGTTGGGGATATAATCAACTATGAGGAAACTAGTGAAGTTAAGGCTTCCAAACTCCAAAATATCACCACTCGGTTTGAAACCATTAGGATGGATGATAGTGAAACCTTTGATGAGTTCTATGTAAGATTTTATGATATTATAAACTCATCTTTTATCTTGGGAGAGAAAATACCCAAAACCGAAGTTGTGGAGATAATCTTTATAAGTGCAGAATAAACACATACTCGACATGGGTGGTCATGATCAACAATTTATTCTTGGAATTTTAAGATCAAAACATGCAACACCAATTTTAAATAGATTTTATCTTTGTATCCAAAACATGGAACTATGTGATAAAACAGATAAAGTAAACAAAGCATTCAATAAATGCAAATTTTCAGGAAACCCTTTCGGGTAAAATATTTTATTCACGTTAGAAGTCTACAAGACAGTTGACTTACAGACTACTTGATATCTGCCACAAGCATAAAGAGCTAATTTTCACAAATCTCTAAAGAACTGTAATGATCCTCGTAAGAATCACAAAACCGCAGTCCTCCTTCATTATCAGCCTTTATTTTCAGCAGTGAGTCCCCTCAGATATCACAAGTCAACCATGGAGATGCCTTCTCCACAAAGGTGTGTGAAAGAATACAAAACTTTCTAGAATTTAAACGAATTCATAAAACTAAATATTTAGGATATTTGTTTGTGAATAAAATTGTGTTTTGCAACACGAAAAGTAAAGAACTTTTGCAAAAGTTATGTAGAAACAAATCTAGAAAAAGTCTTAAATGTTTTGATCACGAAACAGGTATTTATAGGATGTTCATAAGATTCTAGGTGGTGGCGTCATTCGAACGATATTGCAGTGTCATTCAAACGAGACGATGATCTCGTTCAAATGAGATCAATCTCGCTTCTAACGACATTCAATAAACTTAGACAGTGAGCCTTCGTTTGAACCTCAATTTAAAAACACTTTGAATGACCTTATAATGACATGTCATCTCGTTTGAACAAGATGTCCAACTCGTTTGAATGAGATTTTGAAATGAAATTATTTTTCTTTTCGAAATAAAAAACACCTGTTCTTTTTTTATAAAAATTAACATCCCAAAAACAAATTATACTAATTAATTTAAACTCTAAATTTCTTTATACCTTTATGGGATGTCGGGAAGTTTTTAAACTTGGAGATGCTTGAGTTTGGTTCATCTTAATGGTGTGTGATGATTTGTAACGGGATACACCAAACTATTCTAAAACTATTCTATGAACAATGTTAGAAAAAATTGTTCTTTCAAATCTCACCCTTTGGCTATTCCATTACAAAACAAACAAATATAATCGAACATCAAATTAAAATCCAAATATCCATGACAAAAATCCTAATACCCTTCCTAACCTTAGAACAGAATGGCATAAGTCTCTTTGTCTTCAAACTCTTCTTCTTCCCTTTCATAAATTGGTCGTCATCTTTATGTCTTGAATTCCTCTTTAAGTACGTACACACATGAGAAAAAATATATACCTCATGATGCATCGAGTTTAAAATAAAGTAAAACTACCCATAAATCAAACTCAACAAAATTCAACTCATCAAAACTCATTTTTAATTTGCTCTCCCCCATTGTTTTTATCTAAAATATACAAACTAGTAGAAACATAGGCATAAAATACGAAGCATCACGTAGAAAATAAGATATCATCACAAAAAGATATAAATCAAGCATGTATAATGATCATCTCAAAGGAAAACACAACAAACTATTTTTGATTTTTTTTAATTTTTAAGAAAGAAAGAAAAATCACAGATACAACATACAATACCATATATAGTATATGCAAAATATGTCAACGAAAATTCGACATACATATATAGGTATAAATGACCAAAAAACATGATAGAAAACACATAAGTTTTACACACTACCATAGTATTGATGTGTCTAAACATATGGGATGGAATGAATGGGCGCGAACTAGATACAAATGAATTATAACACAGACACTCAAATATGTTCAAGAAGTTCTAATTGGCCACAAAACTTTATCAAACTAAGCTTTAGCCTTAAGTGAGAAATAAAGTTGAACCTAATGAACAAAACAAGCACAATGCACAAAAACCTAGATTATTGATGATTCTAAAAATCAATAGTGTAATGAAAAAATAAGCATACTAGGATTTATTGTGCAATCCCATTGATCTTCAACTAAACTCCCTCAAAAGATAAACATATTTCATATTTTCAATACTTTTTTTTAAGTGATTTCTTTTGCAAGATCAAACAAACTAAACTATGTTGGCCCCCTTTTGTCATATTTTACTCTTTTATTGCCTTCATTTTTTAGGCTCTTCTAAAACGATGTCTTTCACTACGAGTCAATCTGTCTCTCGCAGCCCTTTCTCATATATGCTCATATTTTTTTAATAATAAACAAAATCTCTCACGGGCAACGATTCTTACATGCAAAAATCCACCATAGTCACATAAACATGTAGATGAAAAAATTTATGGGAGAACAAGCTCAAATATACATAGTGAAGTCAAAATCCAATAGGCTCGTGCATGTGTGTGCGGAGGCATATACAACACTCGAAGAAAAAAGTCTTTTTACAACGGCTAAAAAGTGTCATAAAAAGATACTTACATCACTTTTAATTATAATCAAAAGCGTCTTAAAAGCCACCGTCATAAAAAAATTCAAAAAAAACGTCTTAAAAAATAGAGCCTTCTAAAATGAGCTATTTACAAGGGTTGTGAAAAACAGAAAAAATGTCTTATAAATAGAGTTTTTTAAGATGTGTTATTTACAAGGGTTGTAAAAAATTCCTCGACTACCTACCACTTTACCAAAAACGTCTTAAATATGTTTTTTAGGATGCTTCACTTGGATACATATCCATATATTACATTCGAAAGTTGTCCTACAGAATAAAACGAACACATTTTTTCTCAAAATCAATACTAACTAAACATATTCATATCTATATATATATTCTAAAGTTGTCCTACCAATATATACATCCAAAAATTATCTTGTTAAAGTAATACATTCAAAAAGGTATTTTTACCAATTACATTTCCATCCAAAATCACTTAAAACTAAAAATTTCCATCTCAAATAGTGAAAAATATAACTATTATAACCAAATATCATCAACATTCCATCACAAATGCTCGGTCCATTCTTTCTTTACAAAACTACTTTACATATACCTATAAAAGAGTAAAGAAAATAATATAATCACTTGCATCAAGAAACCAATTTATGAAAATCCATATAATCAAAATAACCACATAACAACGATTTGATTTAGCGTAAGTAAAAATAATAATAAAATTCTTAAACATATAATTTTTATGTCGGACTAAATTGTGTGAATTTTAGACACTATTAAATTTAGTCAAACTTCACAAAATATGTTTTGTTCGTATTAGGAATCTTTATAATCATGTTGTTTTATGTACGTGTCAAAATTAAAAACATCTTCAGGAGAATTATCTTAACAACCCTCAACCATAAATAAATAGCAGCCTCCTCCCTAATATCCCTTATCCCAAAAATAAAAAATAAAAGGCAGCCCAACCCACTACCCCTTAACACCGAAATCCAGCAGCGACCTCCCAGTGAAGCACTATCCCAAATATTTATTCCGGTATGTTAAATATTTAATTTTTATATCAGACTAAATAGTGTGAATTTTAGACAATAATATTAAATATCACGCGTATTAGGAAGAGGGGGAGACTGACTATACTTTGAGGTGCCTTAAAATGAACTGAATGAACTGAATGAAATCAACTCTTGCATCATCAATCTTATCCTTTGTGTATGTCTCTTTCTTAGATAGCATGCTCATCTTATACAATCCAATAATAAATGATGAGTTTTTAAGACATATATTAAGTGATGATGAGAAAAAAATATAATTAATTACCTTTGAATCAATAAACTTCGAAGGACTCGCTGTTAATTTTATCATATATTTCATCACATAGTACCGCACTCAATTTTTGTAGGTTCTTTAGGGCACTAAATAACACAAGCACTAGAATGTTAGTAATAGGAAGTGAGGGAAGAAATATTACAATATTACTGATATTTATCTACCTTTACATCCTTCCAATGTAGTATTTTTGGTCGTTTATTTCCCTTAAGAGCTAATGAAATGAGCCCACTATAAGACAAGAATTTTATGATTAATTGAATGATTAATTACACTTTACTAAAATAGAGATGAAATTTTACTCACGCACTGAAATAGAACTTAGTTGCCTAATCACTTGGGTGACGCAAAGGGTCCAGCTATTAAATAGTCATCGAAGAGCAATCAATGACAATCAAAACCAAATGAAAACTACAAAAGAATAAGTATAACAAGAATACATTATGTATAAATAATTAATAGTTAAAATATTAAAATGTAACAAAATCAATTAATACTCACATTTCTAAAGGTTGTAAGGAACAAAATATATATGATTTCTGCTTGCATGTTCCAATATTTTAGTGAGAAATTGAGATAGATTCTCATCGAAGGTAGCACTAATGGATGAGAGATTGATAAATTTAATGGTTTGTTGAGATCTTGGAAACTCATCATATAAGTGCCTATATAAGAAAATAAAGAAATGTAATGAAAAAATTAGTGAGTGACTGAAAAGAATTTCAATCTCATACCTCATGTATGCAACAATAATAGTGATATCTATCGGTTTCATTGCACAAAACTCAAATAATTCATTCTTGAAGACAAATGTATTGAGATTGTCATATCCAAATATTTTCTTCACAAGTGGAATCGTAATATGATTTTCCTTCATAGTTTTTAATGTTTGGGTGAAGGCAAAAACCATAACATGACCACCACCAAATTTCTCACTTTCTTATTTTTCACCGTCACGATTGTTCTTTTTGTCTTATTTTGAATAATAAACAAATACAACATCAGTTAATTCCATTTTTGATGCAATATATACTTAATGCTCAAAAATATTTTACCTCAACACCAAGTAATACAAACTCCTTCGGCCAAGAAACAAGTGAATTGAGTGTGTCTCTAATTAGAATCAATTCATCGAGAACTAGTACAAGTAGATAGGACTCTGACGAAAATGCTTTTTTGATGGACATACGAACATTATGTTTGCCAAGAGGAGTGTTGTGAATTTTCTCATTTAAACGTTCCTTCTCAAACACCAACCCTTCTGCAACAATGTTGGTTTTCATTTTAATTCTCAATCTACATTTTGTGCCCTACACAACCAAATTATATAATAGTCAAAATTAGGAAAAAATACTTTGTAACAATAAGAGTACTTTTCTGATATATATTTTTGGGACATAAAAAAGTATTGAGTCACGAGTGATACATTTCCAATATTAGATGTGGAATGGGTCATGTTATTTGAGTATTTTCATCAGCTTTAAGCTATGCTAATCCATAATAGAATGATAGAAAGAACATATTATCATAACCGGAATATTTTACTCAAATATATATTTAAAGCGTAAAAGTTTTAGCCATGATGATACCTTTCCAAGATTAGATGTGGGATGTTACTTTGTTGATTGAATCGTTTGGTTTCCATCAACTTTGAGCTATGATAATCCATGATCGATTGATATAAAGAACACATTATCATAATCGGAGTATTTTACTTCAATAAATATTTGAAGCGTAAAAGTTTGAGCCATGATGATACCTTTCCAATATTAGACGTGGGATGTGGCTTTGTTGATTGAATCGTTTGGTTTCTATGAGCTTTGATCTATGATCACCAATGATAGAAAAAATAGTTTTTAATAATTGAAAGTTTCCTAATATAAATTTTTGAAGCAAAAAAAATGAGGCATGGTTAATACCTTCACAATATTAGATGAGGGTCATGGTCCTAGTGTTGGAATCTTTGGATTGCCATTAGCTTTAAGCTATGATAATAAATGATAGAAAATAAAATTTATAATAATCGGAGTATTGTCTTAAAAAAATTGATGCGTAAAAGATTGAGCCATGGACGATACCTTTTCAATATTAAACTTGCAGTGCAACCTTGTTGTGTGCTTCTTTTGATCACCGTCAACTTGGAGCTATGAGTAGAATCAAAATTAGACAAAATATTTATAAATATAAATTTGTTTTATAAACATGATAAAAATTTCCATTTTTTTCGATTACCTTTAAATGAAGTGATGCACTTTTATCTTCATTTGAGGCAATCTCATCTGATGAGGGAGTTATAATTTCTCTTTTCTCCAACTCTTTCAATCTTTGCTCCAGTTCTTTGTTTCTTTTGCAATGCTCTTTACATTTCTCCCCTAATTCATTTGTATATATTTTTTATCCGCACCTCGGAGTTTAAAATATGTTGTCGGGGTAACTCCAAAACCTACACCTCTAACCCGACCAGAGTGCTCGGGAGTACCCAACGCCATTGTAAGGATGTCAGAACTTCTTTCAATAAATAGGCTTCCATCCTCAGCTTGCTATGGTAATGCAATCTGAAAAAATCATACAATAAATCCAAGTTAGTCATGAAAACGTAGTATATATTTATGGGGTTTATATATGCAAATTCACTATTTATTCAGCCACTGTTTTCGTATCATCATCTAGATAATGATCACCCTTTTTCTCATGAGCTTTCACCCATAGAAACTTCGATATTCTTTAAATGAAGGACCCATTTCTTTTTTATAAACAGAAATCACACAAAAATTATGTTAATTCTAATTTGTTACTACGTCTTATCGTAATAAGAAATAATTAAATTCATTTACTAAAATATACCAGCTCCGCAATAAGACCAAAGTATTCGTTTTTGCTTAAGCGATGATTAAACTTATACTTCCCTGACCTTTCGCTTCGAATCTTGCTTATTCTCTATAATTACAAACATAAAAGGTTAACTACTGGATTCAACTCAATGTGAAATGATTTTGTGTTAACGTTACTCAACATCCTCAAAAATTTTATGAAATGCGACCAATAAGTTTATATAAATTTTTCAATAAAACTTTTACTATGTTTTAGTGGAAACATACGAGCCGTACTGATATGAGATGGTATGGACAGGAAACATACAAGCAGTGGGATAGCGATAAGTTTCTTTCGCTTTTGCTCCTTATATTTGTCATGCTACTATGGAACTAAAATTCGCAAAGTGGGTTACTCATATGAGATGGTATGGACAGGAAACGATAAAGGAAATTTCACAATGTGTTCAGCTTAGAATCTAGTGAGGGGGAATTCTATTAAAAGTTTCTCTTCATCCTATGCTTGGCCTATTCCTCACATATAAAACATCCGAGAGATCAATTTCATCATTTTTCACATCTTACTAATTATCAAAACAAAGAATCAAGATAATAAATCATCAAAAGTGCATAAAAACTAAAAAATGAGTAATGTTATAGAAATCAATATCCATATAATATACCTAAGGGTCAGCACTTGGGTTTTATGTGGTTTGGGCCTCGAGATACAATCAGATATGGATTAACAGTAATCCGATCCGCCAAGAATTCTTTCTCATTTACTATGTTAAATATATAAAATATTTCAAGCCATATTTTATGCTTTTACCTTCATTATTATCGATTTCACATTTAATATAACATAAATAATAGATATTACATACTTTATAATCTTAATTATATTCTTGCTAATAGAAATGATGTTATTATTTGACTTATAAATAAATCGTATATATTCAATACATATAATGCTATCAGATTAACAAAATGTCTGATCCGAACCCTGATGGATTTTGATTATGATTCGGCGTACGATCCAAATCATATTTAATTTGATACTTTTTTTTAATAAATGAGGACTGGCCTTGCTTCAACGATGTCAAATACTAATCATTTTTTGACTTTGTCAACTTGTCTATTTGGACTGCAATAATGTTTAAACATCCATGAGGATGATGCATAGACTATTAGACACATATTTTGGAACGTCGTCTCCTAAGATTGAAAAGAAATTGTCACTACAGTATACGTAGAAATACAAAATTTTGTACGTACCATCGTCAACTTTCTTAAAAGATGTCAAAGAAAACTGTCAAATCCTTAAACCCTTGCTTCTATAATTATCCCATTGATTCCTGGTTTGCGCACAAGCATAACGTTTTGTTTTTCACTAGTTTTGCATTCTCAAATTTTCATAATATTTTCAATGAATTTTTGAATCTTGGAGCATTTTCCGACTCCGATCCATTATTGGTACAATGACATACCATACAAGCACGAGTTTCTTTAGGTAGAAACAAGTAAACACCATATTTTGACTGTTGCATAAATAATATTACATCAAAATGGAACATATATATATATATATATATATATATATATATATATATATATATAGATAGAGAGAGAGAGAGAGAGAGAGAGAGAGAGAGAGAGAGAGAGACGCATACAAACACATGGATTTCATCCTAACTCAATAAATCCAAGTTAGTCATGAAAACGTAGTAACTATTTATGGGGTTTATATATGCAAATTCACTATTTATTCAGCCACTGTTTTCGTATCATCATCTAGATAATGATCACCCTTTTTCTCACGAGCTTTCACCCATAGAAACTTCGATATTCTTTAAATGAAGGACCCATTTCTTTTTTTATAAATAGAAATCACACAAAAATTATGTTAATTCTAAATTCATTGAAAATATTATGAATTTCATCCTAACTCAACTATCCACATTATTCTGATAGTACAGAAATAGATGCCATTACTGAGACAGATGAAGATGTGGAGATAGCAGAGGAAGGATGAGAAATAACTGGTGTTGATTTAAAGAGTGGATGGGACAGAATCGTATATACACCTCTTAGAAGAGGCAAGCAGGTTGAAATGGATGTATGTTGATTAGTGAATCATGATGCCTCTTTGAGAAGATTGTTGTTACCCACATTAAAATCCCACGTTGTATCCTCGCAGATCTCTTTAGGGAGACTTCTGGCCTTATTAGAACATATGTTTTTTTTACATTATTTTAATATCTTTTTTTAATGTTTTTGCAAATGTAAATGTGAATCATGTTGTAATTATATGATGACCAAATTATGTTGTTATTTTATTCTTTTGGCCTCATATGAAGAAACTAATTAACAGTCCTTGGATATTTGGAATAAAAAAAGTGAATAGAAGTTCAAACGCGGAACTTGTGTTTCTAATGCTTATGGTTCATATGGATGGTGAATTCTTGCACTGACAACTACCAGTTTCGATTTATCCTTTTCAGTCTCTGATTCAAACTCGGTTAACAATGCTCTTAAGAGTCAATATCTGGCCAGTGATCGGTGATGGAAGTGTACATATCAAGTATATGAAAGACTTTGGTTGGCAATTTCTTGCTACTTTTCGCCACAATTTTTGGAAATCCAAACAAAAGAGAAGTGCCTTATTTTGAGATGTCGGCAAAGCTAGATTCTCTGATTGTATCTGACGAAAAGATGACATGATCACAGAGTATTCTCTATCCATTAAACAACATATTTACTAAAATCTTGACATCATTTAATCAGTTCTTGATTTTTTTTATAAACTTATGAAGAAGTCACTTTCTCAATGCCTAGCTAATATATACCTTCATCCACTATCAATTTGCACATAATATTCTCTATCAATCCATCATCCACTATGGTGGAGGCGGTCATATTCCCTCCTGAATGTGGAATCATTATCGCACCCATATGCCGGACGATATGACCTCGGGATATACTCTCCCTGCTCCTCAAGCCAGGGGATTCACCCACATCGTGCAACCTTCCTGGATAGCACTAGACATATATTGTATATATAACTATATCATTCACATATTGATATATTTATAACTAAATCATATACGTAATGTAACAACACCCGTGTATATAATATATCACTTCTGAATATACCCTGGCTATAATTGCCAAACTGTCATAGCGGTAGCCAAAATCCCGAATGTTCCCATTCGTAATAGTATATAAGTATTTACACATTTAAAATACCAAACCTATAAGCATTCTCTTACTTAAGATTTAACTCACCCCTTAATCACTTTTTAAGGATTTTATATAAACCCGAATATACCGATTCGTAAGAATTAAATAAGTATGCACGCAACTTATTTTCCTTCCATAGGTATCGCATCACCTATAATAGTAGTCATCAATAGACGTACCGGATTGACGCTCAATCCTCTTTAGCCCATATCCTAAATTCCATCCTAATCGTATCCTAGGATTTACTCAAATGTAATCTACCCATATTTACTCTAACTGCATAAATATATATATAGCCACTTGCCGAAGACCTCTCTCGAATATTATGCGTCATAACCATTCATTAGGTCCATACCCCGGATTTTACCTTAACTAAACCAAGGTTCCCTCTTTTATCCCAAGGTTTACTCACCTTAAATTACATTATCTAGGAGTCCCAATATCACATCTAGAATCCCTTACAATAATCTCTAATTTGCAATTTAACTCCCCCTAAATTTAAAGGAGGAAAACTATCAAATCCTACTAAGGTGAATCGATTCACCCCTAATATGAATCGATTCGGACTAGAGAATCGATTCGGTCTAAATTCGAATCGGTTAGGAAAAGGGTCTGCAATCAGGTCTTCAAGGGATAATCGATATGGTCTCAATCTGAATCGATTCGGCCTAAGACAGCCTTACTGGTCTCCTTATGCGAATTGATTCGGTCTAAACCCAAATCAATTCACCCTGTTCGGAACTCACTGTTTGGGCGATTTCATCTTCTCCAAAAATTCCAAATATCATCCCAACCTCCATTTTTTGTGGTTTCTAATCTCAACCAATAACACTATATTAATCCTAACATTGATTTATAACTAACACATCAATTAATTTATGCGATAGAACAATTTCTCTTGAATTTAAACCCTAAAACCAATTAAACTCTATTTTATCATTTCTTACCATTTCTAACCATTTATACACACTATTAACATGGTTTTAACACTAGAAGTCATCCAAAATTAACAATACATCAATTTGTAAACTCAAAATCAACTTTCCCAAATTTATTTCTAGGGTTTCAACCCAAAAATCATATAGTTTACCAACTATAATATGAGATAAACACATTTAATTGAATAAAGCAAGTAAACACACTTTAAAATTCGGCGACCTCGAGTCGAATCCCGCGGAGTTTGGCCTGGAATCCCCTTCCTCTTCCTCTTTTCTTTCTTCCTTTCTTTCCTTCTTATTTTCTCTCTTTTCTTTCTTTTTTTTCTCTCTCTTGTGCCTTATAAGAGAGAAATAAGGGCTTGTCCCTTATAAAACCCAAAAATTACTCGTTTACTCAATTATGAGTCCCTACTATTCCAAAAGTCCCCAAACCCAAACGCTATCCCTGGGTACTCTATTTTGACTATCTCGGCCATTCTGAAACCAGCCATGCACTCGAAATCTCCATTCGAGTCACTTAACTAAAATTCACTAATTGGACCCAACACTTATCAACATGTGTTTTCTCCAATGTGAAATAATTACTGTCGCTTTACCCAACTGTAACAGGATATAAAAATATTCTGACTCATTTACTTAGTCCCAAAAATAGAAGTACCAAACGTCGGTAATAATATAACACTCATAAATTCCAAAATTATTATTCCGAGATATTCCTTTAATTATCAAATTACACCCACTTATGTAATTTAAATATCTATAAAAGTACGAGGTATTACATACTCTCCCCCTTACAAAGGAATTTCGTCCCTGAAATTCGGATACGACATGTACCCAGAAGTCGAATGGTACTAACATAATGGCACTTTCCTATCTCAAGGCTTATACTCTAACGCACTAGCTTAATAACAAGCTTGACTAAATTTCTACATGCTAAAACACTACCTCCATTATAAGGTTAACTCTGACAATGACACGTCGCATCTAGTGCTTCTATAACCACAATTAAAGAAAACGATCTTACAATCACAGCTCTAACGTACCGATCCCATCGGAAATCCTCTACTCTCAGCGTTCGTTCATCTACATCATGACATATAATTTCCACCCAAAAGGAAACTACACTAGCGATTGACTACTCCCGTCAGCCTTCCATTTCATCTCAGGTGTACTAACTTCATTGCACCTATATTATTGGATTATTGCGTACCCCATACTACATTCCATCCAATACACTCTAATTCCGTTTATAATTTCCCCAAAGCATATTCTCCATCTTTATATACTGCGCCCCTTATATCTCGGATGGTGTATAGAACTAACTTATCAAGGTGCCCACACACCCTCTAACCCATGCATGTATTCACAACTATTTCAGTCATCACACACGTAACACCTTCTCTAAAAATGGGCCTCACTTCCTCGGCTTGGTGCTAACACCTGAGCTCAACCTAAACTACTCGATATTCAATTCTTCCTCTACCTGAAAATTTAATCCTTCTCAAGGTTGACCCACCAATATTCTCGTGGTTAACCTACTACAACCTCCCTATCTCAGCGCTACCGACCCCACTGGAATTTCATCATGATACTCTAGGACCGGTGTGTTTTTCTACACATGTAAAATGAGAAATATACTAACTATATCCCTAGCTCCCAAGACCTTTCCTAACTCCCAACATTAGTTCGGTTTCATGAGTGGGACGTCTCGCAAAGCGAAATCCAAACAAGGAACCCTCCCGTTACACTACTACCTCGCATAGTCGGTCATCAAGATATAACGGCCTAAGGCACATAATTGGGACTTCCAAAATCCTATCTCGCAACCATACTAAAGTGCTTCTACCTCTATGTCCTTCCATTTTGCCGAAATGGAAAGTCTAACTAATCGGGGCGCCTATACTCTACACAAGTGTTACAATCATCATACACAAACATGTTACTTAGCAATTTTCCTCCTAGCCACGACATGGCTATAAGCCTCAAATCAATTCCCTTAACTTTACCTCACCCATTTACTTACGGTGTGAGAAACATTTTAGTTCTTTTTCGCAGCATTTTTGTTTCCATTAGCCCCTAATAATCACATAACTATCAGTTAATTTATCATCAAAACCAACATCCTAACATCTCAATAACATCTCTCCAAGCGAAATCCAAACAAGGAACCCCTCCAATACACTACTACTTAACTTTGTCGACCGTGGAGGTATGTTAGTGTAAAATATGCAACTGGGGTAATCATATCGTGTCTACCAACAAAAGATGGTCAGAACTCTTACTTCTCTTAAGGAACCAAACTATAAAGCGCTTGTACTAACACTAGTTAGTTGCATGAATAACAACGAGCTTAAACTCATAGCTTAACATTAAATCATGCATACCTTAAATCACATCTATAAGGTCCCCATGCACTAAAATCGGCTAGTGAAACGTCTACTCATCGAAGTTTCATCTAAACATATACTAAAGGCGAGCTCAACTCGTATCCAGGTGAGATATCGCAAAAACAACCAGTTCACCTTGGAACTGTGGATACGATAGCCTTGCGATCATTAGCCTACTATCACTCTGACCATCCAAGAACATATTATACTCAGAATAGTACTATAACCCACACAAAACGAGTAGTGCAAACCAAATATAAACTCAAGCTAACAACACCCACTTCCAAGGAGAATGAAGAGAACAAAATAACCCTTCTACCGTAGAAAAACATATAGATATACACTCTATAATATTATCGATACTACCACTAAACTCGTATCACACACACGAATCTAGACCTAATAAAACACTGTGACTCAATCTTGCCACACAAAGCATACCTCATTCATCTGCGGTGAAACTCATAATAATAACCTTACCAATCACCCTGGATGCTCCAGAGGGTTCCCAGACATAGTACACTTGTCTTAACTGAACCAAAAACTACTTTAATTAATGCCCCATCTAGGCACCCTACTCTTGTCCTTTAACTCCTACCGGGAAAGATCAAAGCGTGTGGTTGTACGCTCGACATCACGATATTCCACACCTCTGGACTTCCTGACCATGTTAAGGTTATCAGTATCTTAGACTCTATAGCCTCGATCCTAAAAATCACCCTCATTGTTCCCTTAACTCCTCCGACTAAAAGGAAACACGGTACCGACCTCAACAACCCTGTTTCAATGAATCCACGGCCGAATTTCCACCTGTGGGGTCTCATGAACACAAAAAATTCCTATCTTTACCTTTGGACTTAATTCTTCAACTCATCCAGCTCCACTCTCATGGAAGCGTTAAGATTCCCAGAATAAGAGGCATGACATGTCCCTCATATTCACCAGAAATCTTAGTAAAATCTACATAAGTGTTAACATCACTTACTAGTGAGCCTATCATTCCACTAAAAAACTCTCTCTTCATTGTACCTACATTATTAGGTACAAAGTTCACTTATCCATATAACTCTTTGTTCACTGTCAGCTCCTGATCGATCCTTAAGTGAATAATTCAGAAACTACATTCTCTTCATTTCTGATAAATTAATGGAACTCACGGTTAAAGCCATCCGTAAGATTCCTCTATGAGCAAAGCATTTTGCTTCCCTAAATATGGTGACCACCTATCCACCATTTTAACATTGCTCCAACGAGTGAAAAAAATTTCCCAAATTTTCACATCAGGGCATTTTTATACCCTGCTCTAAGACAGAGCTTCTAAGCGTTCTACTTCTGTTGGATAACGCTATATTTCCTTCGTATAACTTAAACTTCAATGTATGATCCTTATCGAAGACCTTTCAAACTTGTTCCCAATTTAACTTCACTGGGTAAGTCAAATTTAATACCACTCTCTAGTATAGCGGTACGTGGATAATTATAACTACTACACTCTAGTAATTGTTGCAGCAATACATGAAAATGACACAAAGGGAGTGACCTCAACCTCGGTCCTCATTCCCATCTTTAATTAACGGCTCCAACTAAGCCCCGCCTCCTTCTTCCAATGTAACGGACTTCCCTGGTCGCCCTTCATCGATCAGCACACGAGCGTTCAAAAGATTTACTATAATCTTACATAACAGTTGGAGAACGAAATCTCACAATAGGAATCAACAATCCTAATGATAAGGCTCTATATCAAATAGAAAGCAATGCTAAAAGCACAATACATCCGCACAGATTCCTAAGGACACAAGAACCTGATGCTCTGATACCATCTGTGACACCCCGCCTAATAAAACATCGGGTGATCAATCCTATACCAGATTAAAAAAGGAATCTCATATGGTTCATTCTTAGCATCACTGTCGAAAACCAGTTTAATTACTAATAACTTATTAGGCTGGCGTCAAAATTTTATTTAACTAATCTTTTTAATCAAACCAACTAAGTAAAATAATCACACAGTTTATAATTTACAACTGAAATGAAATAAGGTAACCGAACTCTCGGTACAACATAATATAACCAAATCAAAATGCCGCAAACTAAAATGCGGTAAAAGAATAAAGGAATATAGTTGGTCTATCAGCCCAAGTGTTTCTACAGTACCTCCTATCTATATCACAAGGATAAAAGCATGCTTGCATCCACAGCTGTTGCGACAACGTTTGACTCAAAAGAATCATCATCAAGGCGTCCCTATGTCTGGACACCTAATATTTATACATATATAGCAAGAGAGGGAAAATAGATAAATGGGTTAGAGCCCGGGTTTCAAAAATATTTAGCAAGTGCATCAAATGCTATATTTTTAAAATATAAAATATCTCATATTTGAACTGGTATCGTACTCTCATGATATACACCTCACCCCTCCTCTAATAGTGCACACCTATCACATACATTTTAAGCAACCCAGTTAAGCTAACCTACCTAACTAATCTCTTTAACCCATCTTCTAATTCCTCATAACTATCACATATCCTGCATAATACAATATATGTTATACCGTAAGCTATCACCTAAGATTTAGTTGGTATGATCATCAATGTGATATATATACTGTTCATTTTCCAAAATTTTCACTAGTTTAAAATACCATTTTCACTTTAGTATATAAAATGTTGTACATACAATTCTCGTTTAATATATGATTCACATTTGTATTCATCCGGATATAAATCTCCCGGAAGAGGAATAAAATCTTATTCATTTTACACTTTACACAAGTCTAAGTTATATGATATCTCATCTTTATATACGAGAAATATACTATACACAACAATTATATTTATACCTATATCGTAACCATAAGTATAATAACCATCCCACCGAGCTATAACTCAAGGATGCAGTCTCAAAGTGACATCATCATCCGAGTATTCTCAACTTAACCACTGTACCAAGTGTGACACCCCGCCCAATTAAATATCGAGTGATCAGTCCTTTATAAAATTTATAACAGAATGTCCGGTTGGTTCATTCTTAGCATCACTGTCGAAAACTTAACTCCAATTAATTACCAAACATTTAATTAAGCTAGTGTCAAAACACTTTCCAATTAAAGTTTAAACCAATTAATTCATTTAATTCCTGAACATTTAATTATAAACCATTCACAAGAAATGAATACTGACTGAATCAAATACCGAATAATTAAGACTGGATAAAACCTTCCAATTCAAAGTCACAAACCAAGCCATAATAAATACTCAATCCAACTGAAAAGAACTACAAAGGAAACTGAGTACAACCTCGCTAATGAGAATGGGTGAAACATGCCCGAACTGAAACATCTGAACTAGGAACTGAATGAAATGAGAGAAGTGTCTAATCTCAATGACTCGCAACTTCCACAACGGCTGCAGCTCGGTAAACCATCCAAGTATCTAGAACTGGTGTCCCTGTGGTTGGAACCTGTACTAATACATACATATATATATATATATATATATATATATAGAGAGAGAGAGAGAGAGAGAGAGAGAGAATAAATGCAAGAGACGGGTCAGAGCCCGATGTTTTAAAAAGATTTATTAGCAAGTATTTAAAACTGCATTAAAGCAAGTATTATTTGCATGTTAGTTCGAACTCTCACATGTGATTCTCACCTCTCAACTAGTGTGCATGCCTAACGACATCTCATCCAACCTAGCCATCTGACACACTTCTAACTAGGAAAAAGGCTTATCCTTCTATTTACCCCTCGTAGTAGTATTCCGTATTTGATCTCAACATTAATCATTTAAATAAGTGTTATCACACTAAAGTCAAGTATTCACTATTTACGTTGTTGAAGATTTCACTACCTTAATAGTCTGCAATTATTCCATTGTATATATACCACAAGCATACATATATATATCCCTCACCATTATGTATATATATGTATTAACATAATCTTAATTGCCTACAAATATCGCATTGTAAGTATAACACAAGTATACATATATATCCACCACTATTATATATATATATATATATATATATATATATATATATATATATATATATAAATATATATATATATACTAACACAAAACCCCAAGGATACACCTGTAGTGCATTGCATACTCCGCTATCATGTCCCGATACATCTCGTACTCCAATAAGGACTATCAATTCGGAAGTCTCCCATGAACCATATTCACAAAACACACATAGTGGTGACGAACATAGTTCACATACCTATAGGTCACGCACATACCTATGCTCCCATAGTGAGGTGACTTATCAACTCACAAATAAGTCTTCATAGTCCTATGTTCTGAGATACAAGTCTAATATCCCCTCGAAGGTCACCCAGGATAAGACCGTCTCTACATAACCCCCCGCGATAGCAAACAGCAAGGTATGTTATACACATAATATCAAATATAGGTATACACACAACCCATCAAATCAAACGGTATACACACAACCAAATGTCATATTCCATACATAGTATTTTCATCACTAAATACCATTAACGTATTTTTAAATTAAGTATATAAGGATAATATTTCACTCGAAAATCCTTAATACATAATCATAAGAAGTCCCAAACGTAACCACTAATTTTTATTCTTATAAGTTCCATATCGTTAGAACTAATATCGTAAGTATTTATCACTTAATACTCTCGACGCATTTACAATTACGATTATCTCCCTCTCGTAATCTTCAAGGTAAACTCAGCATCCCTAACGTTTGAATCATTACACTTAAATAACTCCAAATAATTCTGCACTATTCTGGGTTCATCGGACACTGGTTTTCCTCACTCAAATTGACTGTTTACTAAAATAGGGGCAAAATAGGAAATTCTCTAAAAATTAGAAATCTCGCTCAAACCAAAATAAGATCTCGCTCGAATGACATACACGTGTCGCTCGATCCAGCTTCGTGCGACAACTCTATCTCGCTCGAATGACTCCCTTCGTGCGACTTTGCGCGACATCCTGCGACCTGAGCTGTTTCGTCCCCTACCTCGAGATTCGACATTTGCCCACCATTTTTACTCCTAAAACCTCTAAAGATCAAGCCCAACCTTCCAACAATCAATACGAAACATTATTTTAACATATATCTGTGATTTCCCATAACCTAACATCATTAAATCATCACCAATCGTCTATATAATTCGGAATCCCCAATTTATTATCAAGAACCCTAGTTCTTAAATTGATATGCATAACTTCAAAATTAAACCCAAATTTATTCATAGAACTCATCATAATTTTGTAGGCATCATGTTATCTATATATGGGATTCAAATTCTTATCAAATCAGCCCTACTTTATGATATAGTTATCCAATTTCACCCAAATTAACTTTCATAACAATGTTTTATTATCCTAGACTAACATGAACACAATTATTTCTAAAGAAATCAATAAATAAACACTTGCCTCAATTTTTAAGGTCTGATTCGTTGGTGTTGTTGGTACGGATGCACTCCTCGTGTTTCGATCTACACGATGGTGGTGGTGGTTGTGCAAGGTGGTGTAAATTGACTCTCCTCCTTTGGAATTTGCTCTCCCCCGCCCACTGTGGCTCTCTCTTGATTTTGGTGTCTCATAACCCTAATTGTCCCCAATTAGCTGATATAATATTTGTCCAATTTTCGTCCATTTAATTTCTCTAAAAATTCAAATTATAAAACTACCCCTATCGGGTGTCGGCTTGGCCTAAAAATATCCCAGAGTCCAAATAAAATACTCGAAAATAGTTTTCTGACTATCTCGACCCCTCCGGACTCAAAAGGCGCACTCGAAATGATCTTACGAGTTACTTAAAATAATTTACCTTTTTATTCCACTCAATTAGTCATGACATGACTCACACGCGCATTCTGACTTAATATACCAAACTGTCGTATTTCTCTCTCACGATAATTTATATAAAATCGTCATTCCATATTACTTATTCTCACAGTAATATTAATAATATTCAATTTTAATCCGGATTAATATTTAATTCTCACATTTTAATTTAATTAATCTAATAATAATAATATTAAATCACATAATTATTTAAATCTTCAAAAATACGAGGTGTTACATACTTCCCTCCTAATAACGGAATTTCGTCCTGAAATTCAAAGAATAAGGCATTTCTGGTAAGGACGACTCCGGATATTTACCTCACAACTCATGTAATCTACGCAGTACCGCCCATACAGTACATTATCGAATTCCCTTAGTAATGAACACCTCACTGATGTTATAATTTACTCTCCAAGCCTTACCATTTAAGTTTCGCTACTTAAATTTTAGATAATTACTATCTAGCCTTCTACTACTCGCACTAGTAGATTAATAGAAATTTAGATATATACGAATTTCTCTTACTACTATGTTTCATCAGTAGTTTATTCTTGCTTGTACTATATATACTTTACACACAATATATACTATAAATGTTAACACATTTTCGCCATACTTCCTTCGCAAGGGACTATGGAACCCAAGCCTGTACGCTATCGGCTTAAACTTAACAATAATAGGAAAAGATCCCACATCACTCGGTACCAATTTTCTCATTCCAACATGCAATAATGCAACTCCCAATCATTTCCATCCTGGTTAACGGGCCCTAAAATTCCCCTGGACCTAGTAGATTATTGTCCTCCCCTCTATCCAATAAGCACAATAATGACAAGGCTTGATATATTAATGCGTCAAATGGAATCCTATCGATAATGAGATGAGGGGAGTGGTCTTACACTAACTCCACCAGTGGAAGATATTACACTAAACCTTCCCATAATTGGAAATACAACATACCTCACAATGTGTAACTAGAACTCTCAGTCTGCTCGTCCACCTGTGAGTGTGTTAGGCCGAATACATTCGCATCTTGATATTCATGGCCTCCGGAAAACTCTTCCCAATAATCAAGTCATAACTCTCTTGACTCTATCGGACAAAAACTCTAATTGTACCCCATATAACCTTACTATCCCAGGAATAATGGTTGGGGTGTATTGTTACACGTTATGATTTGTCCTAACTTGGCATAACGTGAACAACTTTAATTACCCGACCCATTTTCACCCACATAGGGTCGTGATCCTATTGCGAAGTAACTAACTTTGAAATGGTCCAGGGATTCACTCTCCTATTACTACTAAGGAATTCCTAATGCTGAAGGAACTCTATTCTTTCCTGATGGTCCACTTCCAATGAGAGCTCATTAATGTCTTGTTTTTCTTATGCCATCACTACTACGGCTTTATATCATTACGCATTTTACCTATCTTACAACCACATCCACATCTGTGGCTCAGGCGACAGTGTCATCACTTAATGTCGCAAGTCCTTCCCCCTATCTTTAAGCTTCAGATTCTCGTGAAACATGTTCTCTCCATGTCCTATCAAGAAAGTTACAACCATTTCCCGAGTTAAACTTTATCGAATTCTTCCTATACCATCCTCGTGGCAAATTTGGGGATTAATGATCCTAACTGACCTAAACCATCAAATAGCTAAGTCCTGAAGTCAAAACTTCTACGTTCAGTTACATCCAAAATACGCATTGTCTCACAATTCTCAATTATGGAAGATACGATAATCCAACTATCTAGGGCGCCCCTACACCCTATGCTTTGTGCATTGTAGCACCACCGTACTAGACGTGTTATATAAATATCAAATTATTCCCCACATACTTGGCATGACTATATGGTAAGGTCCTACTCATCCGCCCTACCTTTTCCACCTAATAATATCTTCGGTTGTCCCACCGGTCTACTCGTGGTGTCAACGATTGGTAACATTATCACATATTAATTTTATACGTCTTTATCGGCCTTAGTTTGTAATATAACCATTAACTCACAGCTATAACTACGTATACATGAAATCACTATGATACTAAATCCATGTACTAAAGGCAAACTTATCCCAACTTCCAACGTTCGCTAAGTTTCATGCTTGGGATGTCTCGCAAAGCAAAATCCAAACAAGGAACCCCCCGATACACTATTACCTAACACTGTTGGTCATCAAGATCTGTTAAGTCCTTAATTCATAACATATATTCCTAAATTCCCATTTACGAACATAAAAAGTCTACTTGTCCACTCTCATGTCTCTAAAGACGGCATACAAATACGACACTCTCATTATCACAAGTTATTAGCATTATATGATTAAAGAGCTATACCTCTCCTCTCTATAATAAGTCAATATACCCTGAATCACATCAGTAAAACATCCCTGCTCACCGGGATCAACATAGTAAGACAACATACTCATCGAAGTCTATAGTATAATACAACACATATGCAGGCTCAACCGTCTTTCAAGTGATGCCTCGTCAAAACCATATATTTAAAATTTGAAATTGTTAGTACGATAGTCTTATCCCACAATTTACTACCGTTCAAACTCTCGGTAACCAGTAACCATACAATATAATAATAATATTCTCTACTATCATAATGCTCAAAAGAGCACGAACCATTACATAATACCATATACCAATATCTCTTAGTGTCCACACTTGCTACTCCCCGTAGATGGTACAAAAGTCTTGCTACCCAAATGATAGTCATATAAATAATAAGGTTGCCATCGCTAGAGTTCTTAGTAAACCTGATGCACACTCGAATATTTGGTGTTAACTATTCACATATGTTGTGACACACCCATATCACTTGAACTCATCATTTATCCCTAAGGATAAAACAAATCTTCATTAGTCTAGCCTGATCGTAGGGTCCCCGCACGCACTTTTTGCGACCCATAATTATCTACAATCGTTATACCTTTCGAATTCCACTCATTAGTTTTTCCCTTCCTCATTGTGGGTACATTATTCTAATTTACGGCTTACCATCCCTACATTGATACGTTGGCCCCATATCTCTAGGCCTTAATTATGGTCTTACTGGCCTTCCCTTTATTTCTTGTTCCCCGCTGACCCTGAAATACGGTATGCTACAGTTATTGAGGACTACGCTGGTCCTGCCTAGACCCACTACCCTTTGGTTATTAGTTCCTGAGCCTAATTCTCTTGACCCGATTCCTACACTGGACATTTTACTTCTCCAACTAGTATGCCTTACAGGCACGATTTATTATTCCCGCTACTATCAATTTCACTTCTCATATAAACACATTCAATTCTGGTAACCCTTATCTCTACATACATGGTAATTTCCCTTTCACTGGTCCTCCTGGCCTTGTTGGGATGTCCTTCTCTCGGACCTTACGGTCTTAACTCCCAGTTGTTATTTTCGTCGTTCCTTGCGCTCTACAGGGCATATGGAACACATGGTCTACCCGCTGGTCTTGGCTGATTCCATGACCATTACGTTAAGATTTAATCATATCATTTAAATAGGTTTTCCCCACTAGGTATACCTTCTGGTGGTGTTTTACTAACACTGTTGAATTCAATCTTGCCCTTCAGCTAGGTATCGCAACTCTACTGGCTCCCTCTCTTTTAGGGCATTGACGTAATCCCTTAAACGTATAGTTTTGACGACATTAGTCTCACCTCCAATTCACGCTTGGGCATTCCACTCATGAGTCCATTTCCAACTTGCGGACTCTTTTTTTTGTCCTTCGTAACCCCTACTTCGGTTATGAAGTTCCCTTGTTAAGTAAGATTATTTTCTCACGGTCGGTCCCTACCTGACCTATTTGGGATATGTTCAAAATATCTTCCACATCTCCACCTGAATAGTAGATGGAAAATTTTAAACGGTCAACCCATACCCAATATCTCAATTTGATTTTCTATTCTTACTCTTTGCCATTTCTCTTAGCTAGAAAATTTCTTATGAATTTGAAATTCCGAGTGTCACTGCACTCAACTTTACATTATTGCCTTTGGATTAGCTCCCTCCATTGGCCCATCACACTTAGATATTATTATCGGTGACTTCTATAGCAATCACCGTTCCCCGAATGCTTCTCAACTTTCAATTGTTTTCCTCCTCCTGTAGTCCCGCTAATAGCCATCGTTGGTCGTCCCATATTGTTCGGTGTACGAAGTCCAATCAAACTCGATTATGAATTGGATTCACTAAACTTAATCACAGGAGAGCATAAATCGTATACGTAAAGGAATACAACAATCCTATAATAAGGCTCTATATCAAAGAACGCTAAGCTGAAACGTAATAAGCCGTACAGATCCTAAAGGACACTAGAACCTGATGCTCTGATACCACCTGTGACACCCTGCCTAATTAAATATCGGGTGATCAATCCTTTATAAAATTTATAATAGAATGTTCGGTTGGTTCATTCTTAGCATCACTGTCGAAAACTTAACTTCAATTAATTACCTAACATTTAATTAAGCTAGTCTCAAAACATTTTCTAATGAAACTTGAAACCAATTAATTCATTTAATTCCTGAACATTTAATTATAAACCATTCACAAGAAATGAATACTGACTGAATCAAATACTGAATAATTAAGACTGGATAAAACCTTCTAGCTTAAAGTCACAAACCAAGCCGTAATAAATACTCAATCCAACTGAAAAGAATTACAAAGGAAACTGAGTATAACCCCGCTAATGAGAATGGGCGACACATGCCCAAACTGAAATATCTGAACTATGAACTGAATGAAATGAAAGAAGCGTCTAATCTCAATGACCCGCAATTCCACAACAGTTGCAGCTCGGCAAACCATCCAAGTATCTAGAATCGGTGTCCCTGTGGCTGGGCACCTGTACTAATACACACACACACACACACACACACACACATATATATATATATATATATATATATATATATATATATATATATATATATATCAAAAGAGAGAAGAGATGCAACAGACGGGTCAGAGCCCTATGTTTTAAAAAGATTTATTAGCAAGTATTTAAAACTGCATTAAAGCAAGTATTATATGCATGTTAGTTTTAACTCTCACATGTGATTCTCACCTCTCAACTAGTGTACACGCCTAACGTACATCTAATCCAACCTAGCCATCTGACACACTTCTAACTAGGAAAAAGGCTTATCCTTCTAGTTACACCTCGTAGTAGTATTTCGTATTTGATCTCAACATTTATCATTTAAATAAGTGTTATCACACTAAAGTCAAGTATTCACTATTTACATTGTTGAAGATTTCACTACCTTAACAATCTTCAATTATTCCATTGTAGATATACCACAAGCATACATATATATATCCCTCACCATTATATATATATATATATATATATATATATATATATATATATATATATATATATATATATATATATATATATATATATATATATGTATTAACATAATCTTAATTGCCTACAAATATCTCATTGTAAGTATAACACAAGTATACATATATATCCACCACTATTATATATATAAACTAACACAGCACCCCAAGGATACACCTGTAGTGCATTGCATACTCTGCTATCATGTCCCGGTACATCTCGTACTCGAATAAGGACTATCGGTTCGGATGTCTCCCATGAACCATATTCACAAAACACACATAGTGGCGGCGAACATAGTTCACATACCTATGGGCCACGCACATACCTACGCTCCCATAATCATCTGACATATCAACTCACAAATAAGTCTTCACAGTCCTATGTTCTGAGATACAAGTCAAATATCCCCCCGAAGGTCACCCAGGATAAGACTGTCTCTACACAACCCCCCGCGATAGCAAGCAGCAAGGTTTATCATACACATAATATCAAATATAGGTATACACACAACCCATCAAATCAAACGGTAACACACAAAACCAAATGTCATATTCCATACGTAGTATTTTCATCACTAAATACTATCAATGTATTTTTAAATTAAGATATTCCCTCTCTCGTAATATATATAAGGATAATATGTCACTCAAAAATCCTTAATACATAATCATACGAAGTCCCAAACGTAACCACTAATTTTTATTCTTATAAGTTCCATATCGTTAGAACTAATATAGTAAGTATTTATCATTTAATACTCTCGACGCATTTACAATTATGATTATCTCTCTCTCGTAATATTCAAGGTAAACTCACCATCCCTAACGTTTGAATCATTACACTTAAACAACTCCAAATAATTTTGCACTATTCCGGGTTCATCGGACACTGGTTTTCCTCACTCAAACTGACTATTTACTCAAATAGGGGCAAAATAGGAAATTCTCTAAAAATTAGAAATCTCACTCAAACCAGAATAAGACCTCACTCTAACGACATACACGTGTCGCTCGATCCAGCTTCGCGGGATAACTCTATCTCGATCAAATGACTTCACGCGAGATACGGTCTCGCTCGAACGACTCCCTTCGCGCGACATCTCGTGACCTGAGCTGTTTCGTCCCCTACCTCCAGATTTAGCATTTTCCCACTATTTTTACTCCTAAAACCTTTAAAGATCATGCCCAACCTTCCAACAATCAATACCAAACTTTATTCTAACATATATATGTGATTTACAATAACCTAACATCATCAATCATCCATATAATTTAAAATCCCCAATTTATTATCAAGAATCCTAGTTCTTAAATTGATATGCATAACTTCTAAATTAAACCCAGATTTATTCATAGAACACATCATAATTTCATAGGCATCATCCTATTTACATATGGGATTTCAAATTCTTATTAAATCAGACCTAGTTTATGATATAGTTCTCCAATATCACCCAAATTAACTTTCATAACAATGGTTTATTATCCTAGACTAACATGAACACAATTATCTCTAAAGAAAGCAAGCAATAAACACTTGCCTCGATTTCGAAGGTCTGATCCATCGGTGTTGTTGGTATGTATGCGCTCCTCGCGTTCCGATCTACACGATGGTGGTGGTGGTTGTGCAAGGTGGTGTAAATTGACTCTCCTCCTTTAGAATTTTCTCTCCCTTACCCATTGTGGCTCTCTCTTGATTTTGGTGTCTCATAAATTGACTACCCCTACCGGGTGCCGACTTGGCCTAAAAATATCCCGGAGTCAAAATAAAATACTCGGGAAGAGTTTTTTGACTATCTCGACCCCTTAGGACTCAACGGCGCACTCGAAATGATCATACGAGTTACTTAAAATAATTTACCTTTTTATTCCACTCAATAAGTCATGACAAGACTCACACGCGCGTCCTGATTTAATATACCAAACTATCATATTTCTCTCTCACGACAATTTATATAAAATCGTCATTCCATATTACTTATTCTCACAATAATATTAATATTATTCAATTTTGATCCGGATTAATAATTAATTCTCATATTTTAATTTAATTAATCCAACAATAATAATAAATCACATAATTATTTAAATCTTTAAAAATACGGGGTGTTACACCAACTCATATTCACTCATGATCATGGTAGAAATACTAAACGGAGGAGGCGGTCACATTCCCTCCTGAAAGTGGAATCATTATCGCACACATATGCCGAATGATATGACCTGGGAATATACTCTCCCTGCTCCTCAAGCCAGGGGATTCCCCCACATCACGCAACCTCCCTGGATAGCACTAAAGATATATTGTATACATAAATATATCATTCACATACCGATATATTTATAACCAAATCATATATATACTGTAACAACACCTATATATATAATATATCACTTTTCAATATACCCTGGCTATAATTTCCAAACTCTCAAAGCGATAGCCAAAATCCTGAATGTTCCCATTCGTAATAGTATATAAGTATTTACACACATAAAATACTAAACATATAATCATTCTCTTACTTAAGATTTAACTCACACCTTAATCACTTTTAAGGATTTTATATAAACTCAAATTTACCAATTCACAATAATTAAATAAGTTTACACGCAACTTATTTTACTTCCCTAGGTATCACATCACCTATAATAATAGTCGTCAATAGATGTGCTGGATAGCCGCTCAATCCTTTTTAGCCCATATCCTAAATTCCATCCTAATCGCATCCTAGGATTTACTCAAATGCAATCGGCCCAAATTTATTCTAACTGCATAAATATATCAATACCCACTTGTCGAACACCTCTCTCGAATGTGACGCATCCTAACCATTCATTAGGTCCATACCCCAGATTGTCCCCTTAACTAATCCAAGGCTCCCTCTTTCATCCCAAAGTTTACTCACCCTAAATTCCATTATCTAGGAGTTCTAATATCACATCTAGAATCCCCTACAATAATCTCCAATTTGCAATTTAACTCCCCCTAAACGTAAAGGAGGAAAACTATCAAATCCTGCTAAGGCGAATCGATTCGCCCCTAATGCGAATCGATTCGGACCAAAGAATCAATTCATTCTAAATCTGAATCGGTTCGAAAGTGGGTCTGTAATCAAGGATTCAAGGTCGAATCAATTTGGTCTCAATCTGAATCGATTCGGCCTGAGACAGCCTTACAAGTCTCCTTATGCGAATCGATTCGGTCTAAACCCTAATCGATTCGCCCTGTTTGGGCGATTTCATCTTCTCCAAAAATCCCAAATATCATCCCAACCTCCATTTTGTGGTTTCTAATCTTAACCAACAACATTATAATCATCCTAACACTGATTTATAACTAACACGTCAATTAATTTATGGGATAGAATAATTTCTCTTGGATTTAAACCATAAAACACATTAAACTCTATTTTATCATTTCTTCCCATTTTTAACCATTTATACACACCATTAACATGGGTTTAACACTAGAAGTCATCAAGAGTTAATAATACATCAATTTGTAAACTCAAAATCAATTTTTCCAAATTTAATTCAAGGGTTTCAACCCAAAAGTCATATTGTTTACCAACTATAATATGAGATACACACACTCAATTGAAGAAAGAAAGTAAACACTTGCCTCGTGGATAAAATATGACGACCTCGAGTCGAATCCCACGGAGTTTGGCCCAGAATCCCCTTCCTCTTTTCCTTCTTCCTTTCTTTCCTTCTTCTTTTCTCTCTTTTCTTTCTTATATTTATCTCTCTCGTGACTTATAAGAGAGAAATAAGGGCTTGTCCATTATAAAACCCAAAAATGACTCGTTTACTCAATTGTGAGTCCCTACTAGTATAAAAGTCCCCAAAACCTAAACGCTACCCCCGAGTACTCTATTCTGACTACCATTCCAAAACCACCCGTGCACTCAATATCTCCATCCGAGTCACTTAACTAAAATTCACTAATCGGACCCAACACTTCTCAACATGTGTTTTCTCCAACGTGAAATAATTCTCGTCGCTTTACCCAACTATGACAGGACATAAAAATATTCCAACTCATTTACTTAGTCCTAAAAGTAGAAGTACCACACGTTGGTAATAATCTAACACTCACAAAATTACTATTCACAAAAATTCCTCTAATTATCAAATTACACCCACTTATGTAATTTAAATATCTATAAAAGTACGGGGTATTAGAGATTTTTTCATTTTTTCTTTATTATTTTTATTTTCAGCTAGGTGGGCTAACATTTATAATTCAACTTGGCATAAGAGATACAACCACAACAAGTTTGAGTGACACAATTAGAGACATTCCATCCTTCACCATGGATCTTAGTCACCTGGCATATACCTTCTCAAACAAATGCCTCAATGCTAAAGACATGGTTGCGCTCTCGGGTAATTAGGATAACTTTTAAAACAAGTTTATTACACGTCGCGATTCTAAAACAACTTTTGGAAATTGCTTTTAAATACAACTTAAGATTTCTACATGAAACTTTTTCTCTATTATGCTCTACTTCCAACATCTAAATTATGTAAGCCATGATGGGGTAACATCTTTTCCTATGGTAAATGGTTCTTTTTACTACATGTATTTCATTGCAAGTGTATTTTATGAGAAATAACCAGATTTAAATGTGACACGTGTTTCATCTTTACTTCATTTTAAGTAGAAAAACTGTTTATTCAGCAACCTAAAATTACATTAGCTTCTCAGCAATCCACTCCTCTCTATTTACTCTTTTTCTAACGTTCATTTATAGGTAACTCTTTGATTCGTACCGAATATTGCATATTTCTACCCTCAAACCTACGCATTTTAGTCCTCTTCGCTGCCTTAATCTCTATATTTATGCCCGTTAACTAGAAAACCTCTGTTTTATATTGATAACATTCTATATGAGGTATAATTGGGCTTTTGTAGGTATTTAGGTACTAAGTATGGAGTTTAGATGCATTCTGGCTGATTTTCGTACGCAATCGCATGTTCAAGGGAAATTCGATCTTTCCACAGTTTGGGCACCTGGCCGAACATCTTCAAGGAAGTTGTGGCCCTCCTTGCAAGCTTCGTGTGGCCACGAATGGTGCACGATTCTAATACCTAACGAAGAAGTTATGGCACTTTTGGCGGAAGAGATTCCAACTACACCAAAATAGGAGGAAGATTAAAGCAGACCTACTTGATCGATCGATCGATCCTTCAATTTTCATTCATCGTGGGAAGCAGTGGGCTCATATCTTATCGATCGATCGATCGATCTATCAAAGGGATCGATCGATCGATCCCCTATTTTCGGCAGATATTTTCCCTTTTATTTTATTTTTCCTTTTCTTTTGTAATTTAATTCCAAATTACTATATAAAGGTTTTTTGTGGTAATAATCAGATATAGATAGATATAATTCATTTTTAGGTTAGAATAGCTTAGGTTTTGGGGGTTTAGAGAGTTCTTCTTCATTTTTTCTTGGTTTGACACCAATTAGGTTTGTAAGTTGAATATTCATCTCCCCTCTCCATTAATATAAGTTGTATTTCCTTAATTCTTACTTTGTAGTTAATTTACATGCTTTCATAATTAGGGTTACATGCTTTCATTTATTGCTTTCTGGTGTAGATTTACTGCATTTATTTACCGCATTTTTAATATGCTTTCTAGTTAAGTTAGTCTAGGTTGTGTCGGATTTAACTCATTTCGGGTTGACATGTTGTTTTTCTTTGGTGATGGAGTTTACGGGCCTATTTCGAGTGCGTTGTCATAGTTATTACACCTAGGATATTTGATGGGGCATATCATGTATGCTCCGTGCTTACGACCTTGCGTGCGTAATTTTCGAGGTATTTGTTGATGCCAAAATCATATTAGTCTTTTATGTAAATTTAGGGGTGTGATAACTCTTGATTTATTTAACTGTCGAAACGAGATGCATTCATAAATAACTCGTGAACCCATGTAACCATTTTATACTAATTAACTCGGATGAGGGATATTCGACGCAATCTATAGTTTTTATTTCTTTTGTTAATCTAGTTTAATTTACATTTGCCTAGTATAATCTTTTCTCTTTATTATCTTTTATCTTTTTGTTAGCAAAATTATCTTTTGCACTTTTATTCTAGAAATATTAAACCAATTAAATTCTAGTATCTCGTCTCTGTGATTTTTGATACCCGGACTTGGCCGCTATACTCACCTGTTGAGTGTAGTCATAAGTTTAGGTTTTTGTATTAAGGCGGTGAACAGAAAACAACGATCAACGTTGTGACACGTGCTACTTTTCACCCTTAATCAAAATGGAGCCATTGTCGGGGATGAGTTTGTTTTAGAATTTATTTGATTTAGTATTTCGTAGTATTTTCTTTCTATTTGTTTATTTTTGCCTAACATTTTTGTAGGACTTCTACTTTCGAGTGCCAAGAAATGCTTGAATTTCCCGCGCGGATCTACTTTGTGGAATTCACCACTTCGAGCCATTTTTTGGGGTAAGCATGTCTTATTCCAATTCTTTCGGTAATCATTGTTATAATTCTCAAAATGCTCGTACTCCTATGACTTTCGTTCAATACTTAGAGTCCCAAAATTTACAAATTCAAATATAACTTTGGCCGAGTATAACGAAAGTCAAAACTTGGGTTATTGGAATTTTGATGATGATGATAATGATTTTGGGCCTCTAATTCCTTATAATAGGAATTTTGAAACGAATTCCAATAGTTTTCAAAATTCTTATAATAATGAGTTTAAGTTTAAGTCCGATGGTAATTTTCAAAGTTCGCATTTTCAAGAATCCGCGCCTCGACCTATGACTTTTGGCGAGGGCTTGCGTATGCTTGAGAATGAGAAACTTGAAAATCGTTATCAGGAAGAAAATAGTTTGTGGGAACATGATTTGGATTTATTATTTGAATCCGACGACGATTTTGCTTTCGAGACTTTTGAAGTCGAGGAATGTTTTGAACCAAATGAGGAATTTGTGCCTACTTTGGAACAAATCATTATTGACTTTACCCATTGCGTAATAGATATTGAAAGTGATGATGAAAATGACGTAATATCTATTTGCAATGAAATTATTTCTTCTTTGTCCCCCAAAGAAGAACATTTCATTGAAAATAATCTTATTTCCTTCGAAACTCAATCTTCAAGCGATGATGACTCATCTCTTGAGCTTGAATTTTTTCCTCCTCATTTTCATTCTCTGTTATCACACCGTCACAAGTACCCGATTATTCGGTTTTAAACTTTAATATTTTAAACCTTTTCGCCGATGAGGAGTACTTGCTCGAGTCGCCTTCCATGAACGCATCTTTGCCTTCATGTGTGCCCCCTCCCATTCCAATTTCAAAATCCTTGGTAGGATATTCTGCTTTTCTCGATCCCCACATGTTTTTGTCACCCGTTCAATCCAAATCCCCCATTGTCCCTCCAAAACTTTTAATTGGTGACGGTTCATTTCTTCCGCCTTAAACATGCCTTCCGTTGTTCAAACAGAATTCATATTTTTCGTAAGGCATGCTTGAGAGTGAGGTTACATCGGTTATCCTCCAAAGTCAAATCTTTTTTGCGGTGGACCATCAACTGTTTATACTTCTAGTGTATAGTTAGTGTGAAGCCTAAATAGTAGGTTGTACATAGTTATCTTTTTATTCTTTCTTTCTTTTAATCTTTTCTTTCCTTTTTAATTTAGTCTAGTGTAATTAGTTAACTTTTTGTTATTTGTTTTTCCTATGCTCAGTACTAACTTGTTTTGTAGATTCTTTGGACTTGTTCTTATGGGGATCGCTCCATTTTGGGTAATATCGCTATTTTCTTCTCTTTAACTTGGTTCTTAATTCACATTGAGGACAATGTCAGGTTTTAAGTTAGGGGGTGTGGAATATTCTATCCATTTCTTTATTTAGTCCATATTTTTGCTCACATGTTAGTTACTTAGTATGCTTTTCTTAGAAAGATTAAAAAATTCCAAAAAGATTTTCTTTCTTTTTCTCCTTTATTGGGCATTTTGCCTTTGTTTTCGATTATAAATTTCAATAATTGCCCGATCCAATAGACAACTCAACGATCCATGTTCTCTATTTTAGAAGTTATTAGACTTTAGTCCTAATTATTGATATTATGAATAACTTCATGAATTAAACTTTACTCCCACGAGCACATGCACTTTTATTGTTCTATTGATTTGGTTTAAGATTTTTATAACTCGGTAATCTTTTGTTGCATTGTATATACTCACACCGAGTAAGATTTGTACCTTTCGTCATTTGTGAGTGTTATACACTATTCTTTCCTCTTTGAAAACATTACGGTAATTGGTAATCTCTCTATTCTTTCATTTGATCATTCATTAATGGAGTTTGTATGTTGAAATTTGTTACTCAAGCATTATTTTCAAATTTTGTTTTGACTCGAGAATTGCGTAAACTTTTGTAAATGATCATTGGCCATCTTTGTTATATCACCCATATTGACCTTGGCCTCACCTTATATGTTTACCCTCGTCAACCCCTTTGAGCCTAAATATTAGCCTTTCGTTTCATAACCCCAAATCCTAAAACCAACTCCAAATTGGAGTTTAAGACATACATATTACCTCACATACCTTTGTTTGGAATGTTACTTGGGATTGAATATTGTTATTGTGTTTTGGTTGCAATTTAGGCATATGAGATTGTGAAAAGTTAAAAAAAGAAAGAAGTGAAAAAAAGAAGAAAAAGAGAAGTGAAAAGAAAAAGAAAATAGAAGAAAAAGAAGAAAAGAAAGAGAAAGAGAAAAGTTGTAAATGTTGTGTACATAGTTCAATAAGCTTTGATTGCTCTCCAAATGATATATCCAATGCTTGTTTGGAACTTGTTTTCCAATTTTGCTATTGCCCGCATTTTCCCATTATCTCGAGTTTTCATTTCCGAACACTTTGAATTCGTATATGCATTCCTTTTATTTTGTACCCTAGCCTAGCCTACATTACAACCGTATTCAAGTCCTATGTGTTCTTAAGCAGATGTAATTCAAATGTTTAAATATTTTTTATAATCTATGAAAATGCATTTCGCCTCTTTTAATGAGCGGTATCTTTCATTATGATTACAATTTTTAATTTCTTATATAGCTTTCTTCATTTGTAACATGTGTGCAGCCTACTTTCCATTTACATTTACTCTTTATGTCCGCATGTTCCGAGTGTTAACTCCCTGTTTCAAGTGAATACACTTGATGAGTGTAATGCCCGTGAGGATTGAATATATGATTGCTTTAACTTTTATCTGGTTTATATACGTTTTTTACAAATCATACTTTACATGTGCTCATTCCCCTCCCAAATTTTAAGGTTTCAATTCTATGAGGTTCATTCTATAATGTTAATGATTTGGACTTTTGTTTGAATTCATTCATTGTGCTAATAATGAGTATGAATCTTGTTCGCTATTTTTGGGCTTGTCGCATGTTGGTTTGGGCATATTTTGAGGAAACCATATGATGTTTGTGGGTATCCTCCCTGAAAACCCTCACGACACGACACTCGTCCAATAGGGTAACCTAGGGGTTTAACGGGTTATTGCATAAGCTAAATGCAATCGAATCACCCATGAAAGTGGCCTTATGCTTTCATACCAAATTTTTGTACTTATATCCTGCTTTTGGTTTAATTATAGTTCTTGTTGCATCCTTTCCCATTGCTAGTGGCTAGCAATGTGGAAGTTAGGGGGTGTGATTCGTACCGAATATTGCATATTTCTACCCTCAAACCTACGTATTTTAGTCCCCTCGGGTGCCTTAATCTCTATATTTATGCCCATTAACCAGACAACCTCTGCTTTATATTTATAACATGCTATATGAGGTATAATTGGGCTTTTGTAAGTATTTAGGTACTAGGTATGGAGTTTGGATGCATTTCGGCTGATTTTCATACGCAATCGCAGGTTCAAGGGCAACTCGATCTTTCCATAGTTTGGGCACCTAGACCAACATCTTCACGGAAGTTGTATCCCTCCTCGCAAGCTTCGCTTGGCCATAAATGGTGCGCAATTCTGATCCCTAACGAAGAAGTTACGACACTTTTGGCGAAAGAGATTTCTTACTACACCAAAACAGGAGGAAGATTGATGCAGACCTGCTTGATCGATCGATCGATCCTTCAATTTTCATTCATCGTGGGAAGCAGTGGGCTCATATCTGATCGATAAAACGGATCGATCGATCGATCCCCTATTTTCTGCAGATATTTTCCCTTTTATTTTCTTTTTCCTTTTATTTTCTAATTTAATTCCAACTTACTATATAAAGGTTTTTTGTTGTAATAATCAGATATAGATAGATATGATTCTTTTTTAGGTTAGAATAGCTTAGGGTTTCGGCATTTGGAGAGTTCTTCTTCATTTCTTCTTGGTTTTGACACCCAATTGGGTTTGTAAGTTGACTATTCATCTTCCTTCTCCATTAATATAAGTTGTATTTCCTTAATTCTTGCTTTGTAGTTAATTTACATGCTTTCATAATTAGGTTTACATGCTTTCATTTATTTCTTTCTAGTGTATATTTATCGCGTTTATTTATCGCATTTTTAATATGCTTTCTAGCTAAGTTATCTAGGTTGTGTCGGATTGAACTCATTTTGGGTTGACATGTTGCTTTACTTTGGTGATGGAGCTTACGGGCCTATCTCGAGTGTGTTGTCCTAGTTATTATGCCTAGGAGATTTGACGCGGCATATCATATATGCTCCATGCTTACGACCTTGCATGCATAAATTTCGGGGTATTTGTTTACGCCAGAATCATATTAGGCTTTTATGCAAATTTAGGAGTGTGACAACTCTTAATTTAATTAACTGTCGAAACGAGACGCGTTCGTAAATAACTCGTGAACCCATGTAACCTTTATATTAATTAACTTGGATGAGGGATATTCGACGCAACCTATAGTTTTTATCGCTTTTGTTAATCTAGTTTAATTTACATTTGCCTAGTATAATCTTTTCTATTTATTATCTTTTATTTTTTTGTTAGCAAAATTATCTTTTGCACTTTTATTCTAGAAATATTAAACCAATTAAATTCTAGAAACTCGTCTCTATGGATTTTCGATACCAGGACTTGGCCTCTATACTCACATGTTGAGTATAGTTATATGTTTAGCTTTTTGTATTAAGGCGGTGAACAAAAAACAACGATCAGCGTTTTAACACGCGCTACTTTTCACCCTTAGTCACTCTTACTCTAATCAGACATACCTAATATTAAAATTTCTTGAACAGGAGCACATAAATAGGCCAAGTGAAATGCGTAACATTTTGAGAATGTATCTACAACGAGACCGATACCATCAGTTCACCCTTCACGACATTTTTGAAAAAAAACTGCCCAGCCACAGGGGGCGACAACAACCTTACGGCACTAGATGTCACTAGTCCTCTTATTTTTTACAATGCTTATTTCAAGAATCTAGTGGATAACAAAGGCCTCCTCCGCACTGACCAAGAACTCTTCACGGGCAGTTCTACAGACTCTCAAGTTACCGCTTACAACATTAGACCGGGTACATTCTATGCAGATTCAACACAAAAGCTTCAGACCATCAATTATCTAAATAATTGTCTATGTGGAATGATTCAACACAAGTCATTTTTGTCAAATGATCATAGTAGAGCTTTGTTCGATATGATATATATATATATATTTATAATAGTTATTTGTATACCTTAGAATGTTCTGAAAGCTTTTCTTTAACAAAAGAAATCCCAACCTGATTGATTAATGAATGGAGCATATTTCTTTGGTGGACATTTAAGAATCACTGGTCTATCTTCAAATCTTCGAATCCATGATGTGCAAAGTTGTGATTTAAACTGCCTCCAACTATTAGCCATCTTCGATAACACTTGACTTTTTCTCATCGGATTGATATCAAACTTAAAGATAAATAATTTAAACCCCAATTAAAATACAATTAAATCTAAACGAAATACATATCTATCAAATATGAACAATTTACAATTAATCGATATTTACCTATATTGCACTCCATAACTTCTTTTTTATATATTTGACACCCATGCCATCTTCTATAATTTATTGGAATAATGGACTTAACTAATAATTCACAATAACTCCCTAATTCTGTTTTACCGATAATTGCCTGGCCTTTTTCGTTGAACAAAACCCTTACTCGTTCTTCAATAGTTTGAATTTTGATCAATTATTTGAGATTTGTTGGCCCTCTACCCTTACAATTGTCGTAATTTTCTTCAATATCTTCATTTTCAAAAATCAAGTTATAAGCATTATTTGAGTCCACGTGATGTTGATTTTCCTCGTTTTTCGGATCCATGTAAGAACCAAAATCCTGAATTAAAAACCAAAAAAAAGGTAAGATATTTTTATTCATTTTATTTTCTTTAGGAATTCCTTTTCACATTTGTTCTTTCATGCCCATCATAATTTCATTGGGGGAGAGAAGAGGGGACTATGATTTCAGTGGGGCTGACTTGTTTATTTCTTACAACATGAAAAGGTTCAAGTATTTCAACCATGCATGAAAGTAAACTGAGATATAAATATAGGGAGAGAGGATAGAAAGGATACCTAACCAGAAATATTAGATACGAACTCAAGTATTGTTCGGATTATGGATGAAATTAACTGAAATAAAGTCAAAATAACATCTTAGATAAGCTTCCATTAACTTATGTCCTCCTTAAAATTTTATGTCCATCAAATGGTTAATAGGCATACCAGCTACAAAAATAAATAAAAATAATAAAAAGAGTAGATTACCTTGGTATCTCTGATAATACAAATGATTACTAGCCCAATGTCCAATTAGATATTAATGCATTATGGAGCAGTTATTTGAAAATGATATCAGTGTGACTATATACCTATAGATGTATATATATAGTTGGTATACCAATTTTGTTTGCATTAATACCATGATGTGTGGAAATAATATTTCATGTATTGATAAATAATCAAATATGTGTATGTCAGTGTTCCAACAGTGCCATCCTTCACGGTGGAATCTGATAGGAGTGGCAGTTATCAGAAGCAACTAAAAGATCATATATGGAACCTAAAGATCAAAATTTTAGAGAATAGCATGAATCGACTTAATTAATCGGTAATTCTATCAAAGGACAAGCATATAAAACACAAATAGATGGCAAATTCAGTTACTAGTAAGAAAGAAGAAAACAAAACAAAATTTAGTGAATTGAAATAAACGATAAGAAATAGATTCACTTCCAACTTAATGTCTGAACATAACAAATACAAAACCAAATAAGAAATATGTTCCCTAATAACATCCAATCAAATAGAATACTTCCAATTCACATAAAAGGATAAATATATAAGAAGATGATATTTGATTATCAATCAAAGTCCCCTCACAATCTTTACATGCATAATTTGATGAACTTTCATCGATGACATCAAAAGATCTAACATTGGGAAATACAGTAGTTTGAATATCATAATAGTCCGTTTGAGGAGATGACAATGCAATTAACCATTTACTATCCAATTAATTTCGTACGTAAAATACTTGCTTGGCCTGAGAAACCAAGATAAAATAGTCGTATTTATGACCAACTTTACCAAGTTCGATCGAAGTGAATCCAAGTTCGTCTATCCTGATGCTATTTTCCTCAACCCAATCACACTTAAATATTGGAATCTTAAATGCAAAATGGTCTATCATCCATATCTTTTTAATCACACTGTAAAAAACCATATTTTTAACAATAGGTTTATTATCCTTCGTGCTAGCTACTTGAATCGTTTTTGTGACAACCCGAATATAATTATGATTAATTATGCTTAAATCATGCCTAGCTTATGTGATATGATTAGTGTGTTATTAATACATTTGATGTTAATTTATTATGTTTAGTCTAATCCTACCTTCAAAAAGCATGAAATGTTGAATTAGTTACAAATACAAAATTTTGAAAGTTTCGGTAGGAATGTTCATGTTTAAGGCTAGTTTTGACCTTTATGACATAATAATTGACTTGAGGTGAAAACTACATAGTTGTAGAAAAGTGATTTATGGTTGTAACGCAACAAACGGTGTGTGAAACGGAGGTCCGAGTGAGAATTTATACCAAAATTATGAAACAAGGACAAAGTAGTCCATCCGTTAAGTAGTATTTTGCCTTATTATGGCAACAAATGTTTTATTGTCATTGGTTGGGAAGGGTGGTGGCTTTGGCCGACCTTAAACCCTTATAATTACCTCTTTATTCATCCAAAATGCAGCCATGAGAGATTTTAAGCTTAAGGAAAGAGAAGTAGGAAGTTAGGAAGTTAGGAAGAAAAAGTGAGGAGAAAATTGAAGAAAAATTCATAGAAAATTACGTAAAAGCCCCGAAGGTAATTCTAACTACAAATCTTATTGTTTTTCTTATATTTATGTTTTATATGATAGAAACCATCATTTTTTTACTAAACTTTCAGCCCTTGATATATGTTTGGTTAGATGAAAGTTTAAGTTAAGTTTAATGTATAAAACCCTATAATTGCTTTGTTTAGAAACTCTGTTTATTCAAACTTCCATATATTTTTGTGTACTTACTGGAATTGATTGATTCAAATTGGAGATTAACTTGGACTCATATATGTATGACATATCCGAAAATAATGTTAAAATACCAAGAAATGAGTCTTTGGTGAGAGTTTGAAGTTCGGGTATGAAATCTGCCCTAAGAGTGAAAGTATGCCCGCCATGTGTTCGATGTTTTTCTTGACATAGCAAATGAACTCTGAAAATTATGAAACTTTAATATTATATTTTTCAATGTGTTTACTGATGTTGGGTGAAATATCACGAAAATTTATGATGTAGAAAAATTATGAAAATTCCTGGAAGTTGAATGAACGATAAAAGAGACTATAGGGCAGATTTTGCTAGGTAGTGAAGAAATAGGTTTATTTTGCTCTAGGAAACTTGAAATGATGTGTCGGCTGTTGTATTGGAATCCTAAAGTGATAAGGATTGAATTACTAAGAATAAATGAATATATGTTGGTCTATGATTTGGATATGACAAATGTACTAACATGAAATTTTGTGGAACTTCATTTATAATGAATGATTTGAATAGAATTTTATGATGCTTAGGGATTGAGTTATGTTTAAGTTATTCTTTAAATTGTTAATATTATTATGATGCTACTAATATTGTAAGAATGATAGGAAGGGAAGAAGAGCTGATTGAACAAGTACCAGATAAAGGCAAGGGAAAAGCCAGTTAAACTGTCAAGGTGAGTGTACTTATGATTTGTTTCATATATAAATATGAATATAGCTCTAAGAGTGGATTTGTTTGAATACTTCGGTATTCAGGATTTGTTTGGATATTAAAATATCCAGGATTGGTTGGGTCTTATGATCCAGGATTGGAATTGGACAAAGATCCAATGATTCGTTGGAACTTATGTTCCAGGATTTGTTATTGCCAATGGACAGAATTATTTGGAACTTATGTTCCAGGATTTGTTATTGCCAATGGGCAGAATTATTTGGAACTTATGTTCCAGGATTTGTTATTGCCAATGGGCAGGATTGTTCGGATTTTATATCCAAATATTCTATATAGAATTGTTATTACATTGTAGGGAAGCAGTACCTCACTAAGCTTAATGCTTACAGTTTATATTTTAACAATTTCAGGTTTGTATGCTGCCAACTAGAATACCATATGACCGGTAACTTCGAGAGTTACACCGTTGGAAAGAGACGGGGTTTAAATATGGGGATTTTATCATAGTCACACTGAAGATTTTAATCTACTCACACATTGTACATTTTGCGTTAGTATGGATTGAGTTGATGATTGTGAAATTTTATCATAGTTAATCATAGTATTGTATGTCCGCTTAATTATGACTCTGATATTGATTTCTTTATGGCACAAGAATAATATTATGTTGATTATGCACATTATGTAGTAAAATATGGATAGATGAATTATATTTCCAATGGGCTCAAGATTATGATTTAATTATTCTAATAATGAATGATTAGTATGGATATTGGGTTTGGGGTGTGACAATTAGTGGTATCAGAGCGGGGTTATTAATTCTGGACGTGTGTGACGATTAGATGGCAGTATTTAGTTGATTTTATTTTTATGAATTGTTTATATACAAACCAATAGCTTAGTATCATAAATTGATTATATTGGATGTTAGAATTTTGTTGTATTACAGATAATTCCAGATGGAACCTGGGAATGGACAACCTAGAGAACAGGGAGTCGCTTCTCGTACAGAGAATACTGAAGTAGAGCAACGTGTTACTGGAAGGGCTAGAGAGAAAGAAAAGCCTACGGAGATGTAAATAATGGCTCAGGCAATACTGAGGATGGCAGAGCAACAAGAACGAAATATGGCGCAAATGGCAGAGCAACAGGCTAGATATTTGGAATCAAAGACTGTGGCCAGAATTGAGAGAGAGGCAAGGAAGGAAATGAAAGATTCCATGCATGAGAAGTTTTTGAAGCTGAATCCTCCAGAATATTCAGGGTCGGTGGAACCTACAGAAGCTGAGATGTTGGTCAGAGATATATAGACCATCTTTGCTGTTATGAAAGTTCCAGATGACCAGAAAGTGAATCTAGCTGTGTTTAAGCTCAAAGGAGAGGCCAAATATTGGTGGGAAGCCAGCAACCATTTGGTGCCCAGAATTGAAGGTACTGGTGTTATTACTTGGGATGAGTTTATTAAATCTTTGTACGTTAAGTATTTCCCTAAGGTTTATAGGAGGGAGAAGGTGAGGGAATTTATAAATTTGACCCAGGGGAAAATGTCCATGAGGGAGTATGATGCTAAATTTACTGCTTTGTCTAGATTTGCTACTAAGTATGTGCAGGATGAAGGAGATAAATGTAGTAAGTTCCAAGATGGACTGATTTGGCCTATTCAAAATAGAGTGGCCACTTATGAGTTAGAAGATTATGCTTCTCTAGTAAACAAAGCCACGATAGCAGAAAGGCAAATGAACCAAGGTGTTGCGAGCCGAGAGAGTTTTAAGAAAAGAAGATTCGACGCATCTCAGTCTATGGGAGGTGAGGGTGGAAGTGTTAAGGTGGAACCTCATAAATTTCAGAGAGGTGATGGATATGGTGGTAGAGGCCAAGGGAGATTTGGCTGAGATACTAGGGGTGGGGAATCTTCTAATCTGGTTAAGAGGTCAAGAAAGGGTGAGGCACTGACAAGAATTGTTACATGTTTCTTTTGTAAAGAGGAGGAGAATTATAAATCCGAGTGTCCTAAGCTTAAAGGAGTGGAATGCTATCATTGTCATCAAGTGGGGCATGTTAGGAAGAATTGTCCGCAGTTGGCAGAGACTACAGCAACACCTAGAGAAGCATCAAGTAGAGTGTTATCTCCAGGCAGTGCAGTGAAAAGTATGGGAAGAGGACAAGCCAGTGGTTCCAGGCCAGGTGGACGAGTCTTTAGGATGAAAGAGGCTTATATTACCCCGGATGTGGTGACAGGTACACTTTCCGTTACTGATAGAAGTGCTTATTTTTTAATTGATCCTGGTTCCACCCATTCTTTTGTGTCCTATGCTTTTGCCATATACCTGAATAGACCGTGTACTCGTTTAGATGTGCGGTTGGGTATTTATATGCCTATGGGGGATATGGTTGTAGCTGAATATGTTTTTCATGATTGTGTTTTGACTGTGGGGTCTAGAGATACAGTTATAGATCTACTTCCGTTGGATATTTCTGATTTTGATATAATTCTGGGAATGGATTGGTTATCTAAATATCATGAATCTATGGATTATTTCTGTAAGGAAGTTGTTTTTAATATGCCTGGTGAGCCTGAATTTAAATTTGTGGGGGAAAGGAAAATTGTTCCCAGTTGCATCATTTCTGCTATTCAGACAAGGAAATTATTGAGTAAGGGTTGTGAGGGTTTTATTGCATATGTTCTTGACACTAGGAAGGGGTCTTTACAATTAGTCGATGTTCCTATTGTACGGGATTTTCCTGAAGTGTATCCTAGTGAGTTGCCAGGGTTACTTCCAGAAAGAGAAGTTGAATTTAGTATCGAATTAGCACCGGGGACAACCCCTATTTCTATGGCACCGTATAGAATGGAACCTGCTGAGTTGAAAGAACTCAAGATTCAGTTGCAAGATTTACTTGATAGGGGGTTCATACAGCCTAGTGTATCTCCATGGGGTGCGCCAGTTTTATTTGTGAAGAAGAAAGATGGTACCATGCGTTTGTGTATTGATTATAGGCAACTGAATAAAGCTACAATTAAGAACAAATACCCTTTACCTCATATAGATGATTTGTTTGATCAGTTACAGGGTGCTAAAGTGTTTTCAAAAATAGACTTACGATTGGGTTATCATCAGTTGAGGGTCAAGGAGAGTGATATTTCTAAAACTGCTTTTCGTACTCGGTATGGTCATTTTGAATTTCTGGTGATGCCTTTTGGGGTGACTAATGCTCTAGCTGTATTTATGGATCTTATGAACCGGGTACTTCATCCTTTTGTTGATTCATTTGTGATAGTTTTAATTGATGATATTCTGATTTATTCATGTGATATTGTTGAACATGAAAAGCATCTCACAACTATTTTGAGTCTGTTAAAAGATAAGAAGTTGTATGCCAAGTTTATCAAGTGTGAATTTTGGCTATCACAAGTTGCATTTTTAGGCCATGTTGTTTCGGGAGATGGTATATGTGTTGATCCTAAAAAGGTAGAGGCTATTGTAAAATGCAAGAGGCCCAATAACATGACTGAGGTGAGGAGTTTTCTTGGTTTAGCTGGGTATTATAGGAGGTTTATAAAGGGATTTTCTTCAATTGCCTTGCCGATGACTAAACTAACCCGAAAAGATGTTAAGTTTGAATGGAATTCTGATTGTGAAAATAGTTTTGATGAATTGAAAAAGAGGTTGGTAACTGCCCCTGTTCTTACTATTCCACATGGTGGAGATGGTTTTGTTATTTATACTGATGCTTCACACCAGGGGTTGGGTTGTGTTTTTATGCAGCATGGTAGAGTTATTGCTTATGCTTCTAGGCAGTTGCGTACACATGAACGTAATTATCCTACACATGATTTGGAACTTTCTGCTATTGTGTTTGCTTTGAAATTATGGCGTCATTATCTATATGGTGAGGTATATGAAATTTTTACTGACCATCAAAGACTTAAGTATTTATTTACTCAGAAGGAGTTGAATTTGAGGCAGAGGTGGTGGATGGAGTTAATTAAAGATTATGATTGTACAATTCACTACCACCCAGGAAAGGCAAATGTAGTTGCAGATGCTTTGAGTAGAAAGGATTCAGGCAGGTTATCTTGTATTCGATGTGATAGAGTTTCTCATATTATGGAGTTGAGATTGATGGGAGTAGAATTGCAGCTAGTAGATGGGGATAGATTCTTTGCTCATGTAAGCGTGAGGCCTTTGTTAGCTACCCGTATTCGTGATTTGCAAAGTCAAGATCCTTTCCTTGAGAAGAAACGACAAGATGTCCAAGATGGTAAGTCTGAAGATTTTTGTATTGTGAATGATGGCACTTTATTGTATAAACAGCGGTTATGTGTACCTAATGTGGGTGGATTGAAAGAGGAAATTTTAGATGAGGATCATAATTCCATTTATACTATGCATCCTGGTAGTAATAAAATGTATAGGGATTTAAAGGAGCATTATTGGTGGAATAATATGAAGAAGGAAATAGCTGATTTTGTTGTTAGATGCCTTATATGTCAGCAAGTAAAAGTGGAGCATCAGAAACCTACTGGTTTACTTCAACCATTGCCAATACCAGAATGGAAATGGGATCATGTAACGATGGATTTTGTAGTTGGGCTTCCTCGATCTCAGAAGGGGTCAGATTTGATTTGGGTAGTGGTAGATAGGTTAACCAAGTCAGCTCACTTTCTAGCAGTCAAGACTACGTATACAGTTGATAGGTATGCTAGATTGTATGTTAATGAAATTATTCGATTGCATGGAGCACCTGTTTCTATTGTTTCAGATAGGGACCCTACTTTTACCTCCAGATTCTGGGATAGTTTGCAGTATGCTATGGGTACCAACTTAAAGTTTAGTACGGCTTTTCATCCCCAGACAGATGGACAGTCTGAAAGAACAATACATATTTTAAAAGATATGCTTAGAGCTTGTGTGCTTTATTTCAAAGGTAATTGGGATGAATATTTGCCTTTGATAGAATTTTCATATAACAATAGTTTTCAGTCTACTATTGGTATGGCTCCATATGAAGCGTTGTATGGTAGATGGTGTCGTACACCCGTATGTTAGGTTGAAGTTGGTGAGAGGAAGATAGAGGGTCCAGAGTTGATTGAAGTCACCACTGAAAAAGTGAAGATTATTCAAGATAGAATGAGAATAGCTCAAAGCAGACAGAAAAGTTATGCGGATAAACGACGAAAAGATTTGGAATTCTAGAAAGGGGATTATGTGTTTCTTCGAATATCGCCATGGAAAGGAGTTATGAGGTTTGGAAAGAAAGGAAAATTAAGTCCACGCTACATTGGACCTTATGAAATCCTTGAAAAAGTCGGGATGGTTGCCTACAAGTTAGCATTACCACCAGAGTTAGCTCGATTACATGATGTTTTCCATGTTTCTATGTTGAGAAAGTATGCAGCGGACCCTTCACATGTATTGGTGGAACAACCTATTGAGTTGAAGGAAGATGTAACACCCCGCCTAATTAAATACCGGGTGGCTAGTCCCATACCAAATTAAAACAAAATATACAGTTGGCTCATTCTTAGCATCACTGTCGAAAACATTTACAACTCACCCAATACCCAATTAAGCTGGTGTTAAAAACTTTCCAAATTTAAATTTTAACAAAACCATTTTTAGTTTAAGAATAACACAACACATTTTATTCTACAACACTGATAACCCAATAAATAACACAAAAGAATTTAAATGCAATTAGAATAAACATTCCTAAATAATATTAATCCATTACAGTAATCCCATCAATAACAACTGTATTAAAAAGACCCGAATACAATTGTATTTGACCTCGATAGAAAAGATAACTGAAAATCCTTTGGGCGACATGCCCTAAATAAGAATACTGTGAATCAAATGAAGATAGGCGTCTAAGAAAAACTCCATAAATCCATAGCCTGTCATAATCCGCTAAGGTTGGCGTCCCTGTTGCTGGACACCTGATATAGAGATACAATAGAAAAGAAAATATGCAAGAAAACGGGTCAGAGCCCGAATGTGTAGATGATTTTTAAAACAGTAGGTATTTAACAAGTGCAATAAAGAATTTATTATGTACATGTTAGATCCAACTCTCACTTGCTATTCTCACCTCTCATCTAGAGTGCACACTTAACGTGTCCTATTAACCTCCAAGTTAATGGTTCCTCTTTTCTAGTCTCCATATTATAATTCCATTCCCATATCATAATCCCCGTATGTCCCATACCATACGTCAATGCATTTACATTTCTCTTTTATATGATTAGTTTCTCATTAACATTAATCATTACTCATTAATATGAATCATTTCTCATTAACATGAGTCATTACTCATTAATATGAATCGTTTCTCATTAACATGAGTTAAGCTTTTCAATTCTATAAGCATAAACATTCATTAACTTAATTCCATTATCTTTCTCTATTCACCGTTATCTACAATTATCACCGTAGATAGATTTAACCACAATATATCCATTCAATCATTTAATCCATTATATATATATATATATATATATATATATATATATATATATATATATATTCATATATAATACGGCACCCCGAGTCACAGCCGCGGTGCAATGCATTACTCTGCTATCATGTCCCATCATCGCAGGTCGCCGAATAGGGGACTAAAGGTTCGGTAAGATTACACGAACAACAAACAAATTGGAGACGAACATAGTTCTCGTATCCATGGGTCACGCACATACCTACGTACCCACAGTCAGCGGACTTATCAACTCCCCGATAAGTTTTTCATAGACCTATGTTCTCGAGCGACAAATCAAAGATCCCATGGATTTATCAGGATATGACTGCCCTCACGCGCAAACCTCCCACCGATAGCAAGTAATCTAGTTATGTCATACACATAAATCATCAATCAATCCAATAGGTATTATCATACCTATAATATAATATCAATAAGGTAATATCACTACCCTAAGATATTTCCCATACGTAGCATAATATCCCTTTTAAATTCCACGTATTAAAATATCATATCTTTACTTCATAATTTAATTATCCTCGCATCCTATAACATCTCTCCACTCTCGACGTCGTTAAGGTTCATGCGCGGAGCGTCTCGCAAAGCGAAATCGAAACAAGGAACCCCTCTAATACACTACTACTTAACTTTGTCGATCGAGGAGGTCCGACAACTTCAACTATGCGATTGGGATAACCTCATACCTTCTTTCAACCAAATGTGTTCTAACTCCCATCTCTATCCAGGAGACACACCACTACGCTCTTGTATTACACTCCGTCCTTGCGAAATCAATATTGAGCTTAAACTCAGTTCTTGATGTTCAAATTGTAACCCTAAGGCTACCCTCACTCAATACACAATATTTAAATAAGTTTTTCCTCAACATATATTCAGTAAGAATTCACTAATATCCTACTGGTCCATAACATCATTTCTCCCGAATTACTACGAGTTTAGTTCTCCTTTTAATTAAGGTTAAAATCGATAGTTTCAAATCTCTTATAAACACATCTTCTTTCACTTTGGATTAAACCCTCTTGTAAACTTAAGGATACCCAGGTGTTATATTCAATCACCCCTACTGGTCCTATCTTTAATCCTCATACATCTCCATTTAGAATTTAACAAATGAATCTAGCAACCGAAATTCCATTCGATATAATTTTCAACATTTTAATCACTTGAATCCAAATCAAATTAATTCAAATCTTATCAAGGGTTTACTGATATTTTCTAAGTCCCATAATATCCAAATAATAATCACCAAAGATCCACAAAAGGTTTGGGATAAGAATCAACATTTAAAAAGAAACAACTTTACTTATTCTGGGGAGGTCGATCGATCGAAGGCAGGGGTCGATCGATCGATCCCTCGGGTCACATCCTGGTTTTCTGCATTTTCTGCAACTACGGGTTTAGCAACTTATGATCATTTAAACCTTCATCTAAACATCCCAAATGACTTATAATCTTTACTACATGATATATAAACATATATGAACGATTTCCAATACTCTAAACATCTTAGAATCATCAAGGGATTGGATTAAAAAGCATGTTTATCTCCTCATTTTCCAGAAAATCATCAACTATTAACTTCAAGAACACATCCATGGTTTTAATAATTTCTTCAACAGATTCATGACTATTTCATGGATTATTATCAACCTAAAACATGAGTTTAATTCCTATATCATTTCAGTTTCCAGAAATCCATTTAATCACTCCATTATTTCTTCCAAACATGAATAATCTTCTCTTTTCATACTATTCTAACATAGACAATATACGAACTTAAATTGCCATTATCAAACACTTGCCTTTACTGAAGGTCTGATCCTTTGGTGTAGTATATCTCAGTTGGTTGTTCCTTCTCCGATGGTGGTTGGTGGTGGTGAACCTTGGTTCTTGTTCTTCTCCTTCCCAAGTAGGCTTTTCCCTTCCCAAGCACTCTTTCACTCTCTCTAGGAAGATGACTTCTCTATTTTGTGTAGAGGAGATGAATAACCCACATACACTAATCTCCCAATACTTATAATAGGCCAAAATCCGAAATCACTATTCATCCCCCCTAGAAAAATGACCAAAATGCCCTTTCGGGTTGTCTATTCATTTCCAAATGACCCGAGACTCAAAATTAACATCCAAATAGACTTTTCTGACTATTTTGAACCTTCCAGACGCAACGACGCAGTCGAAATGACTATAAGGTCAAGAAAAAAAATTCCTTTTTAATTTAATAAACTAGTCCCGACACGTCCCATACCGCGTCTGACTAAAAATATAAATTACCGAATTTATATCATACAGTCATATCAATGACATCACATTCATATATTACCTAAATATCTTTAAGTAATATTCAGAATCATCCATTTTAATATCCACCGTCCGGATAAAACCCGAATTAATTAATTAATAATAAAATCCAATTAATCCATTAATTTAAAATATAACCCATTTTAAAAGTCATTTAAAATTATGGGGTATTACAGAAGATTTGAGCTACGTGGAAGAACCGCTTGCCATCGTCGATAGGAAAGAACAAATATTGAGATCAAAGGTGATCCCACTTGTGAAAGTTGTGTGGAGAAGGCATTCCATGGAAGAAGCTACATGGGAGAGTGAGGATAGCATGAAAATGCGTTATCCGTATTTGTTTGATTTGGACAACCAAGGTATGTCAATTTCGAGGACGAAATTTCCTAAGAGGGGGAGAATTGTGACAACCCGAATATAATTATGATTAATTATGCTTAAATCATGTCTAGATTATGTGATATGATTACTGTGTTATTAATACATGTGATGTTAATTTATTATGTTTAGTCTAATCCTACCTTCAAAAAGCATGAAATGTCGAATTAGTTACAAATACAAAATTTTGAAGGTTTCGGTAGGAATGTTCATGTTTAAGGCTAGTTTTGACCTTTATGACATAAAAATTGACTTGAGGTGAAAACTACATAGTTGTAGACAAGTGAGTTATGGTTGTAACACAACAAACGGTGTGTGAAACGGAGGTTCGAGTGAGAAGTTATACCAAAATTACGAAACAAGGGCAAAGTAGTCCATCCGTTAAGTAGTATTTTGCCTTATTATGGCAACAAATGTTTTATTCTCATTGGTTGGGAAGGGTGGTGGATTTGGCCGACCTTAAACCCTTAGAATTACCTCTTTATTCATCCAAAATGCATCCATGAGAGATTTTAAGCTTAAGGAAAGAGAAGTAGGAAGTTAGGAAGAAAAAGTGAGGAGAAAATTGAAGAAAAGTTCATAGAAAATTACGTAAAAGCCCCGAAGGTAATTCTAACTACAAATCTTATTGTTTTTCTTATATTTATGTTTTATATGATAGAAACCATCATTTTTTTACTAAAATTTCAGCCCTTGATATATGTTTGGTTAGATGAAAGTTTAAGTTAAGTTTAATGTATAAAACCCTTAAATTTCTTTGTTTAGAAACTCTGTTTATTCAAACTTCCATATATTTTTATGTACTTACTGGAATTGATTGATTCCAATTTGAGATTAACCTGGACTCATATATGTATAACATATCCTAAAATCATGTTAAAATACCAAGAAATGAGTCTTTGGTGAGAGTTTGAAGTTCGGGTATGAAATCTGCCCTAAGAGTGAAAGTATGCCCACCATGTGTTCGATGTTTTTCTTGACATAGCAAATGAAGTCTGAAAATTATGAAACTTTAATATTATATTTTTCAATGTGTTTAATAATGTTGGGTGAAATATCATGGAAATTTATGATGTAGAAAAATTATGAAAATTCCTGGAAGTTGAATGAACGATAAAAGAGCCTATAGGGCAGATTTGCTAGGTAGTGAAGAAATAGGTTTATTTTGCTCTAGGAAACTTGAAATGATGTGTCGGCTATTGTATTGGAATCCTAACGTGATAAGGATTGAATTACTAAGAATAAATGAATATATGTTGGTCTATGATTTGGATATGACAAATGTACTAACATGAAATTTTTGGGAACTTCATTTATAATGAATGATTTGAATAGAATTATATGATGCTTATGGATTGAGTTATGTTTAAGTTATTCTTTAAATTTTTAATATTCTTATGATGCTACTAATATTGTAAGAATGATAGGAAGGGAAGAAGAGCTAATTGAACAAGTACCAGATAAAGGCAAGGGAAAAGCCAGTTAAACTGTCAAGGTGAGTGTACTTATGATTTGTTTCATATATAAATAGAATATAGCTCTAAGAGTGGATTTGTTTGAATACTTCGGTATTCAGGATTTGTTTGGATATTAAAATATCCAGGATTGGTTGGGTCTTATGATCCAAGATTGGAATTGGACAAAGATCCAATGATTCGTTGGAACTTATGTTCCAGGATTTGTTATTGCTAATGGACAAAATTATTTGGAACTTATGTTCTAGGATTTGTTATTGCCAATGGGCAGAATTATTTGGAACTTATGTTCCAGGATTTGTTATTGCCAATGGGAAGGATTGTTCGAATTTTATATCCACATATTCTATATAGAATTGTTATTACATTGTAGGGAAGGAGTACCTCACTAAGCTTAATGCTTACAGTTTATATTTTAACAATTTTAGATTTGTATGCTGCCAACTAGAATACCATATAACCGGTAACTTCGAGAGTTTCACCGTTGGAAAGAGTCAGGGTTTAAATATGGGGATTTTATCATTGTCACACTGAAGATTTTAATCTACTCACACATTGTATATTTTACGTTAGTATGGATTGAGTTGATGATTGTGAAATTTTATCATAGTTAATCATAGTATTGTATGTCCGCTTAATTATGACTCTGATATTGATTTCGTTATGGCACAAGAATAATATTATGTTAATTATGCACATTATGCAGTAAAATATGGATAGATGAATTATATTTCCAATGGGCTCAAGATTATGATTTAATTATTCTAATAATGAATGATTAGTATGGATATTGGGTTTGGGGTGTGACAGTTTTGGCCACTAGTCTCACTCCACTATTCTGGTTAACTTGAATATCATCATGATCCTTCATTTGATAATGACATTTGCCAATGACAAAAACATGGTATTTTAATACATCTTGACGTGGTCCTTGAGCCAACCAATTTAAAGTGTCTAAGACATTCGTATTTGGGCCATGTTGCTCAACTTCAACCTGGTATTTTAAGAAGAGTATTTTAAGAATATTAGTAAAAATAAATTATGACAACAAGATACATGTATTCTTTTAGAATGCATACACTTTCATGAAACCATTGAATAAAGGTGTGGTTATGCTCCTCTTTTAACCACTTTTTATTTTTTGCTTTATAAATGTGCATTTCGTCAAATATTGTTCATGCTCCCTACATCAAGTTATGAATGAGTAATGTTTCATATAAAGGAAAATAAAATCGTATGGGGTATGTTTTATTTCAATATAATTACTCGATATAAGGTTAAACATCAATACTGTTATGCAACACGTGGACACGTGGAGATGTGCTTGATTCAACAACAAACGATCGACTTCAACGATATCAACACCCTCAAAAGTATGTCATCTTCTACATCAGAAGGAACTCCAATTTTGTCTAAACTAGATAAGAACTTTCAACAAAACTCGATTGCTTCTTTGGCTATATAACATTTAGCAATGCACCCTTTTGGGTGATTTTTGTTTCTCACATAATCTTTCAAAATTTTCATATACCTAAAAATCACTAAGGATAAGACTACAATCATGATGTATATTTGATTATAATGGAAAAAATTTAACATACTCACCTCTCAAGTACATCCACCGAAAAAATTGGACCACAAAGTTTGACCTCTCTCACAAGATGCAACATTAGATGTATCATGATGTCAAAGAATGATGGTTGAAAGCATTTCTCTAACAAGAACATTGTGACCACAAGATCATTCTGAATTTGCTTTAATTTCTCCAAATCCACGACTTTGGCATAAAGAGAATTGAAAAAGAAGCATACTTTAATAAATACATATCTCACATGTTTGGGCAATGCACCTCGTATAACAACAGGAAGCAATTATTGCATTAGAATGTGGTGGTCATTGAATTTAAGCCATATAATTTAAATCTTCCATTGAGTTAAGACTATTGAAATTAAAAGAGTATCCATATGGGACCTTATGATCACGCAGATTTCACACATCATTATTTTTTTCCTCTTTAAATAATGTGTAACATGCCGACGACAGGCAAGTCCCTTTCTCATAAACTTGTGGTGCTAACTCCTTCCTTAAACCCATCTCGACGTGGTCATTATGAATCTTCACACCATCTTTTGTGTTTCTCGAAATGTTAAGTAAAGTCCCAATTATACTCTCACAAATATTCTTTCCAATCTACAATTGATCCAAGTTATGTCGTACTAGAAGATGTTTTCAATACTCAAGCTCAAAAAATATTGTCTTCTTCGTCTAACATGTAGCATCTTCATTTTGTACACTTCCTTTCTTCTTTATCTTCTTTAATGTCAATTTCTTCCTAGTAACATGCTTCTTTACCCAAAAGACCATGATCCCCCCGACCTTCACTAATATTTGTTCCCCACTCAAAGGTTCAGGTGGCGACCCAAACTCTTTCTCACCATTAAAACTTTTTTTTTCGAAATGGATGGTCCAGGAGATAATACCTTTTATGCCCCATATAAATGAACTTAGCGCAATTTTTCAATTTTTAAGAATATATCTCTTCATTACATATTATACAAGCATAATATCCCTTTGTAGTAGAACCCGACAAATTCCCATATGCAGGGAAATCCTTAATTGTCCACAATAAAAAAGCCCTTAGTGTAAAATATTCTTTTCGGTATGCATCATAAGCCCTCACTCCTTACTTCCATAAAGTTTTTAGATCCTCAATTAGCGGTGCCAAGTACACATCAATGTCATTTCCAGGTTGTTTGGGGACTAATATCAACATCGTTAATTGAGTATACTTTCTCTTCATGCATAAGTCCGATGAAAGGTTATAAGTATTCAACATAACTGGCCAACAACTATACTTAGTGCTAAGGGAATTATGTGGATTTATTCCATTTGTTGAGATAGATTATCTAAGGTTCCTTGATTCCTTTGCAAACTTAGGTCACTTCTCGTCTATTAGCTTCAATTGTGGCAATGCTGCTAGATGACGCATTCGACCATCAATTTCTCTTCCATTAGCATGCCACGTCAAATATTTTTCTATTTTGGTGGATTGAAACCACCTTTTGAATCTTGGGATAGGTGGAAAGTACCATAGTAATTTTTTCAAGTACACCCTCCCCCCCCCCCCCCCATCAGTCACATTCTTTTTTACTTTATATCTCGGTGTTCCATAAGTGGGACACAGTATTGCATTAGCATACTCTTTTCTATAAAGTATGCAATCATTAGGACAAGCGTGTATTTTCTAAAAATGCATCCCAAATGCAAACAAACTACGCTTTGCCTCCCTAGTAGATAAAGGAAATTCATTATTTTCTGGGAGCATATCAGCAAATAAAGTAATCACATCCAAGAAGCTCTTGTCAAACTAGCCACTCTTAGCTTTTATATTGAATAGTTTCACTATTGCCTCCAACTTAGTATACTTTCTACAACCTCTATACAAGGGCTTCTTTGCATCTCCAAGAAAGTTTTGGAAAATTTTATTATTTCCGGTGAGGTCTTAATTTAAATCCTGGACCATATCTATTGTGCTTGAAATATCATAAATATTAATTCCATGGTCTTCATCGATAGGCTCATCACATTCTGCACTTGAAGGCTCTCCGTTATTTTCTTCTTCCCCATGCCAATCCCACGTAGTGTATCTTGGATTAATTCCATTATTGTATAAATGATAACTTATATCATTTACACTCATCTTGAAGATGTTATCGTACTTAGTGCATGGGCATCGAATTGAACTAGAATCCTCCGCGCCATCTTCAACAAATCTTATAAATATTTCGACCAAGTCCATATATTCTTTGGATAATCTATGCTTGGTCATATATGACTTATCCATACTGAACAAATATTCTTCTACCCTCGGGTAACAAAACCTAAATTATTAAACAATCAGTTAGATAATGTATAGTAAAAATAATTAGACTAATCTCAAATTTTGTCATTATGGACTTTACTTTCAGTCATGATTGAAATATTGGAACTTTAGCAACTCATTATGGAAAGTTTGCAATAAATAATATTTATGTGTCATTCATGATCTCATTTATAGTTTTAAGGGTTCTATACTCCTATTTACAAGATTAAAATCAGAACAAAACCTATGTTTGTCATTATATGACTTTTTTTTATTGATGTTTGAAATAATTGGAAGTTCAGTACTGAATTGTAAAAATGTTTGTCACAAATTATAGAATGTGTAATGTGTGATTATATCTATGTAGTTTCTTCTCAATCTACTTTGTGTGTGATTAGAATTAGATATGCATTGGGTATTAACTTAATATACATTCTTCTCAGGTAAGATCTAAATTGCTAAACCCCTATGATGCTAAAATATTTTTATACTGAACTTAGTAGCTAACAATGTCGACATAGTAGTGACACATAAATTGTGTCCTTACTGTTCATAAAAATGCATACATGTTAATAAAATGCATCTTAGTGGGTAAATCATTGAGTATGAATACCTGTACGTATACATTGTATACATTGTATATTAGTGGGTATGAATACATGGATGTATGCATTGTAAACATTATATACATGTTAATACAATGAACACGTTTATGTATAAAATGTATACATTGTATCTCAGTGGGTATGGATACCTATATGTATGCACTATACACATTATATACATGTTAATACAATGAATACCCATATGTATACATTGTACTCAATAGGTATGAATACTTATATGTAGGTAATGTATACATTGTATCTCAGTGCGTATGAATACCTGTATGTATGCACTTTATGTTTGGAAGTATTATAAACAACATATATAAAAAAAATAAGGACAAAGCACAGCCACTCAAATCTTTTTTTTTTTAAATTTTATAAAACAAACCATTGTCATTCCAAACCATATCATTTCACTAACAGATTAACGGTGAAAATGAGCAAGGATGAAGTAACTATTAGGGTAAATGGCCAATAAAATGCCCCAATAATTATTGAGAGTCATTCAATTATTCATTGCTTCTACTTTATTTTTATAATTTTTTAGTTTTCCTTTTGAGCAATGGGGGAGAAAATCTTTGTAGTTTTCTTATTGCAATTTTCCTCTTTAAATAGACTTGTAATATATTATAGTACCCGATATGACAATGATTTCATTCTAATGTTATCTAGAATGTGGGTCTCTATGGTACGTGGTACCTTTTTAGCGAGTACAATGAGGGTAGGCTCAGTTCAGATTATAGGATGTTTCAAAACTTTTACTAAGGTTATTTTAGGAACATAATTATATTGTCAATAATAAATGTACTCCACTAATATGTAAGAAAGATTGTATATAAAGTAAGTAAAACCAAAATATTATTACATAACTTAATTAATTCAAATAATTCTTTGAAATTCAACAAAGACAAATAAAACACCTATATATCAAACAAAAAAATTAAACATCAAATTAAATTTACATAATATGCATACTATATTTCCAAAAAAATCATTGAAACTAAGGGTTAAGAAAATAAGAATCATACTCGAAGATAACAACCAATTGATAACAATCCCAAGGTCAGAACAAGATGTACAAAGGCAATGATTTCAAAAATGACAACCAAACTCTAATAAACATCCATCCAAATCCACGATCTTATCTCAACTAGAAATCCAAATACCCAAAGTGACACTGCTCAAGTCAATTTTAGATGATGTATTAGTCATTGTAATTCTAAACATCTTAAACTATATTATAGTAAGAGAAATATGCCAAACCTCTACACAAACTGAACTTTTGAACTTCTTTCTTTTACCCAGTCCTATGAAAGAAATCTTGAGCCTATAAATCAACTTGTGGATTACAGCAATGAATTCAAGGCGAAAACATCTAGTAATTATACATTCAGAAGTGATAATGAAACATTATGAAGTAATCATCCAAAATCTTGTAGCATTACCAAAGCCAAATTATAATAATCAAACATTCTGAAGTGATAATCAGTACAATTGCTATGTTTTGATAAGTACGGATAATAAGTACAACCAATAACTGGAAATAAAAATTGTCCCCTAACTACTTTATAATGGCATAAGGGGATTAAAATCAAATTGAAGTGAAAAGACAATTGAACAAGTCCAGTTTGTCCTGAAGATTAATTTTATATTTTATAGTTTGGGCATTGAGAAGAATCCTTTGATGTTCGAATTTCCCAAGGAAAAGACCACCACCATTATAGAAAATAATAACGGAGCTTTGGAGAGCTGATCTGCCACCATATTTCCTTCTCTATGAATATGAGAAACTGTATAGGATATGTTAGATAACCAATGCAAGAAGTTCAACCATCTTGTAGATAAATCTTAAGGAGGCTTAAACTTTTGGGAGACTACACGAGCAACAACTGAAGACAAGACACATTCAATACATATAATGTTACAACCAGCATAACAGTCAATTCAATACCGGTGATGAGAGATAATATCTCAACATAGAAGGTTGTATGAAAAAAATTGAAGAGTAAAAGGACCATCTAATAAAGCTTTAGTAGATTCTAAAGACACCACCAATAGAAGACCTGATTTGATTTATAAGAAACGCCATCTGTAATTAATTTAAGACAGCCATTTGTATTGAAAGTACTATTAATACCCTCACACATCATATCACGCACACAAAAAATACCATCAATACCCACACATATTATATCATAATTTTTTCACACGAAAGAGAGTATCAAGATTTGATTCAACCCTCGACACAAGCATGTACAATACACACAGATATCCTCGTGAAGGACAAATGATCAAAACAATAGTTCAAGTGAAGGGCAAGAAGAAATTGTGTCTTAATTAAGCATACCCCAACGCACCGAGTACCAATGAAAATAGAGTACTATGTATCTTTATTCTTACTACACACCAATATTATCCACATTCTGCCAAAATAATGTGAAAATAATGTTTTTTAGTGGATTTTTCCATATTTACCCCAACATATTACACACAAAATGGATTTTCCATGTACTTCATTTGTGTTCCTCAGGTGCACTATAAATCACCTTCACTACCAATTCACGAGTCTTTAATCAAACTGCATTTATATTCAAATACACTTTCATATCTATGAGTTTTAATTTCCATTCTACAACCTATATATATGTGGTCTACACTCGTGAAAATTTACCCAACCTCATTCTCCGTGGTGGGCCATTTCTACACGTACCCATTTTAAATCCTCATAAAGGGTTCACTAAATATCATGGACATTTAGGTTCCTATTAATGCTACTCATACATCTCTTATTCATGACCAAACTCCAAATTCGTCACACACATTAGTTTCCTTAAGTCACTATTAAATCCATCCTTAACAACACATCTTTAGCAAACAAACCTCATACTTATCCCCATAAATTAATATGCAATCAGGTTTCTAAACAAACGCAAATATGATGAATCAATTTCTCAAACATATGGATTTATTTTTATTTACATTTAAACCCTATATACATAATCAAACAAAAGTATCTAGGGTCTAAATGCCCAAAACACACACATGATGAACGAATTAGGAGTAAGAAGTAACATATATTCATCATAATTTACAAAAACTTTGTAAATTAACTTCTATATAATTTATCAACATCCAAGAAAATGAAAAAATAGAGATATATATGACTCAAAAGGCATTAAACAAAAAGGACATCACTTTGTAATTATTTATCATATTTAGATTTATCATCTGAAATGAAAAAAACCAACATATGCATAAAAAACAAAGTTAGGGTTTAAATACCAATTGAACAAACCTAGATATAATTTAAATGCCAATTGAAGTGCCAAGTAAATAGACAAAGCTAAGTTTTCAATGAAAGAAAACATACCTAATGTGATTTCCTTGTAGCTGATCCAAGTGAACTCCAACCAAAGTCTAAATGAAGTGGGAGATAGAAATCGAAACATAGCTACTTCGGATATGGAGAATGAGACTTTCTGTGATGAAGTGGAGATAGAAATTGAATAGATCTACTTTTGATATGGGGAATGTGAGCTTCGGTGATTTAACTTGGAGATAAAAATAAAATTCGTGATGAAGTTGGAGATAGAAATTGAAATGGTTCCGTGATGAAGTGAGAGAGAAGTATCAATGATGGAATTTCATGGAGGAGTGGGAGAGTCATAGCAGGTAACTGACCAGGTCACCTCTGAGTTGGGTGGGAACCCAAAGTGAACCATTGTATATTGTTTTATTAAAATCATATTTAGGCACTTAATTACAAAATTGATGTAAAATTAAATAGGTCTAATAGTTCACATTGGTTGATTTATGAGTGATGTAAATTAAATTTTAAAAGAGTCTTAAATAAGCGTTTTTCTTGTAGTGCATAGTCAAATTCGTAAAGTAAATCAAGTTCGAAACAACTCCATAAATATCATTAAGATTAATCTAAGTATCTGAAGTCATAACTAAATATGATAGTCACATGGAAATTACGGAGCGAATTGGATTCAAACACACCAACATGCCACACTAAATGTGTAAAATTAAAATAAAAAAAAATCAAAAATCTTTTTGCATTTTTCAAAAATTTTATCAAAATAAAATCTTTTGTATTTTTCCAATATGACTCAATAAAAGAAAATTATAATGTAAAAGATATACACATCGTAACACTAGAAAAAATATATCATGAATCTCAAATAGAGTATAACAAAAAAAAATCATGCAAGCAATCATCTATAAGATATAGCAGGAGAAGAATCATGTGCAAGCATGCGAGAATCAACAAATCAAATATCAAGATCTTCCAAAATTGATTTCCTAACCCAAATAGGTGTATACTTAACGTGTCAGGTTTCGGGAACCAAGGGAATGCTAGACTTCAACTAACCAAGACCTCTTCCAAGATCATAACAAAAATGCTTAAGGTGACCTTTCTTACCACAATGTAAACATGTGTAAACGCGAGGAATGTTACCTATGGGTTGAACTTTTCTAATATCCTTGGATGCGGTTGACTCTCTAAAACAAACTATGGTCTTGGATTTAACACTCGAAATATTAGAAACATGTGAGCTAGAGCCATTACTACCAACACTAGTAAAACTACTCGAGTCTTTTAAATAACCTTTTAACTATAAAATTTTAGACTTAAGAAATGAATTTGACTCTTCCAATTTTAGGGTCTCCTTCATATGTTCAACCATTACTATAAGGTTATCTCCCTCCCCCTCAATAAAATAAAACTTATCCTTAAGAGTCTTCTCTCGTGCCTTAAAATCATTAATCAAAACACTATCCTCAATGACACAAACATTAACCCTAGAATTTTTAAGGTCCTATATTTCTTTCTCCAAAAAGAGGACTCAATCATTACTCTCTTTCTTGGACAATTCTATTTTCCTAAAATCACGATCCATGTCCACATGTTTCTCATGAAAGAAATCTCTTTGATTTTGAACTGTTTGCAAAAGATCCACAAAGGATTTAAACGAAAATTTTCTTTTTCAAGAATTTCAATTATTTTAGCAAACTTCAAATTCAAATGATTTAAGTCGTCAAAATGCTGGGAATCCATTGAGAGAAAAACAAAATCACCTAAAAAATACTAAACAAGGATCTAACATAATAATTTAGTGTAACATGCTCTAATACCAATTTTTAAGTGCGGAATAAACACGTGCTCGACATGGGTCGTCACAATCAACAATGTATTCTTTAAATTTTAAGATGTAAGCATGAAACACCAATTTTAAACATATTTTATCTTTTTATCCTAAACATGCAATTATGTGATACAACAGATAAAGTAAACCAAATATTCAACAAAGGAAAAGTTTTAGGAAAAAAACTTTCGAGTAAAACCTTTTATTCACTTTAGAAATCTTTGAGACAGTCAACTTACAAAATACTTGATATCCATTACAAGCATAAAGTATTAATCTTCGCAAATCTCTAAAGAACAACTATGATCTCGTAAGAACCATAATACCACAGTCCTCCTTCAGCCTCAGCTTTTGTCTTCGGCAGTGTGTCCCCTTAGGTATCACAAGTCAGCCATGGAGATGCCTTCTCCACATAGGTGTATGAAAGAATACAAAACTTTATAGGGTTTAAACGAATTCAAAAAATTAAATATTCATGATATTTGTTTGTGAATTAAACTGTGTTTTGCAATAGGAAAAGTCTAGAACTTTCGCAAAAGTTATGCAGAAACAGATTTGGCAAAAGTCTTAAACTTTTTTATCATAAAATAGGTATTTATAAGATTTTCAAAAATTAGAGGTGGTGGCATCGTTCAAACAATATTGTAGTTTCATTCAAATGAGATGATGTTCTCATTTGAACGACATCAATCTTGTTTTTAACGACATGTAAAAAACATGGACAGTGAGCCTTCGCTTGAACCTTATTTTAAAAAACTTTGAACGGCCTCTTAACGACATGTCATCTCATTTGAACGAGATGTCTATCTCATTTGAATGAGATTTCAGAAATAAAATTAATTTTCTTTTCAAAATAAAAAACTCATGTTTGTTTTTTATAAAAATAAACATCCCAAAAATAAATTATTTAAATAAATTTAAACTCTAAATTACTTTATACATTTACGGGATGTTGGTAAGTCTTTAAACTTGGAGATGATTGAGTTAGGCTCATCTTGACGGTGCGTGATGATTTGTAACGGGATATGCCAAACTAGTCTAAAATTATGCTATGAACAATGTTAGAAAAATTATTCTTACAATCTTAATGTCCCTACCTAAAAGATTTAATCCAAAGTTCACTGTTTTGAATTCGTTGGGAACTATTGACTCTATGAAACTCGAGGATCATGTGGGTGACCTTCAAACCTATGATCTCGACATGTTTCTATGACACCCTGCTTAATAAAATAACGGGTGATCAGTCCTATACCAAATTAAAACAGGAATACCAGTTGATTCATTCTTAGCATCACTATCGAAAACCTTTTTAAAACTTACTAACCACCTAGTATTCCAAAAAGTCGGTGCCAAATTTTAACTTTTTAATTAAACAAACAATAACATGCAAAAAGATAATATGAGTCATACACAATGGCTGAATTAAATCAACTGAATAATTAATTAAACTATTTGCCGAATAAACCATCGGCCACCAAAGTAAATAGCCCAATACAAACATCCAACATCTGAATAAATAAATCTGAAAACTGTACTGCAAAGTCTAGGCGACAAGCCCTGAGTAAGACTGAAACTGATAAATGATTCCTACTCTAGGAAGGAATGAACGATGCGTCTAATCCATACTCCTGCTAGCATCCACATGTGCCGCAGCTTCGTGTCCCTGGAATAGAATATCAATCCTAGTGTCCCTGTGGCTGGACACCTAAAAGGTTTTGAAAATAATTTTATAGCAAGGGTTAGAACCCAAAATATTTTGAAAATATTTAGCAAGTGAATTAACTGAATTAATTAAAAAATATATGAATGCACTTCATATTTAAGTTAGTGTCCCACTCCCTTGAGGACATACCTCACCCCTCCACTAATGTTCACACCTAACGGTTACTTTAACCCCACCTAATTGTACTACCCCGTCCAACTAGTCCTGGTATAATCTCCCCTTGCCATTCTACTCTAAGCCGAGGATTATTATTAATGGGTTATAAGTTATCTCACCAATTAACTTAATTAATTCATTTTAATTGATATCATATAACCGTAACACAAGGTATATAAAGTAAATACATCACGCACGATATTATGACCCACATATAATATTTAATACCATTATACACGTAATTTTACTAAAAGCAACCACACATTTTTCATATGTATATCCATCCCTCTGAGTATACCCTCACCGGATGATTTCCTCTAAAGTGCTATCTCACCAGGTGTGCTCACATAACCTAGTTACCCAAGTCGGAATAGCTCACCAACCTGGCCCATAATATAAACGTAGTGGAGGTGGTCATATTCCTTCCCTGAAAGTGAGATAAGCCCCCCACCCATACCGGACGCTATGACCTGGGGATATACCCACCCTACTCCTCAAGCTAGGGGATTCACCCACATCACGCAACCTCCCTTGATAGCACTAGATTACATAAATTAAATAAATATATAGTCCCTGATATTTAATAGCACACACAAAGTACACACACATATATATATACTATCACCACACCATATATATATATATAATATAAATCTCAGTTTTTCTGTGTACTAAAACCCGTAACACTAGCCTGCATATTCCCGGATCTATGGTCCGACTCTAATTTAATTAATTTCTCATTTATTAATTTTCCCGAGTCTTCGGTCCGTCTCTAATTTAATTAATTTACACATCAATTAATTTAATACTTGGTGTCGCCCGTGCCATCGTTAATACCCATTCCTATATTTTGCCCCATAATTAATTAAATAGACCTCAAATACTTTAATAATGTAGTGCCACTCAACTATAATACCCGAACATTTTCCTTCGCTCCAAAATCAATACCTACGAATTATTTCCCAAAATTTATTCATCTTGTGACGTACAATTATCGCCCTCCTAGACCCAATTATATACCTTTATAATTTCTAAGGAGTATGTGCTACATATGCATTTATCATTAAATAAAAAGTAGGAGAAAAATCTTAAATTAATTTCCCTTTATATATAAAATTGGTGAACGTGCCAAAAATATGGGACCATCGATCGATCGATCCCTTCCATCGATCGATCGATCGAACAGGTCTACTCTTTCTCCGACCTCCTGTTCGGCCATTGATGAACCCTCAGGCTTTTAGTTTCTTCTCAAAACCTTACCCAATCATAACCAACATTTCATTTACATAGAGATATGTTCTAATCTTCCTACAAGACCTAAATTATTCATCGATTCATCAAAATCCCAAACTTTTCCCAAATTGGGTTTCACCCGGGTTTATTCCACAGAGATGTAAATTTGTCATACTGATTCGAAAATTGTCACCAATACTCACTAATTAGAATCCTACAATTGATTCCGTAGCCTCATATCCATATTCACCATTAATTTAGTCTCAAACCTACATATACTATGCAAATCCGGAAAACCCCTTTTTAGCTATTTAACCCATAACCAAAATAGATTTTTGATACACATACTATGATATGAATTGATTATCATAATTTAGGAATCACAACAGTTAACCACTTATCTATAATTATTCCTAGAGTCTGATCCGTTGGTTTAGTTAATGGTTTGACGACGAACACTCAATTAGTCCCTTAATTTGACTCCAAAAGATCCCCAATTGGCTCTTGATTAGCTTCCTATGTTTATCTCTCAAACCCTAAGTTTAGAATTTTCTAAATGTCATTCAACACTCCCTCAATTAGGTTTAAAACCCCTAATCCTGTTTTTATCCACATGGGCCTAATTAAAATGGCCCAAATCCTCCCGTGTGGGCCCGACTATGCCCAAAAATTCCCCGAGGCCCAATTACTACCCCAGAGTACTCTTTTCTGACTATCTCAACCCATCCGGACTCAACCTTGCACTCAGAATTGTTATCCAAAATACTTTATAACATTCTTCAATTTTGACCTCAAAATGCGATACAAAATTTTGAACAATTAAACTTAAAATCGCCAAATATAAATAATTCTTCCCACTCAGATAAATTCTCCAAATCATAAATTTAAGTTTCTCTAATTTAAATCTCAGAAATTTAAGTTTCTCCAATTTAAATATTTTTATATCTCCCGAGAATAATTAAATACTAAATTCTCAAAATTACGGGGTGTTACATACTTCCCCCCTTACAAAGGAATTTCGTCCTCGAAATTAAGATAAGCCTAGTTCTCCAAGACTCGAATATCACTCCTTAGTCCTGTGAATGATGCGTCTAATCCAAACTCCCTCAATTAGGTTTAAAACCCCTAATCCCGTTTTTAGCCACATGGGCCTAATTAAAATGGCCCAAATCCTCCCGTGTGGGCCCGGCTATGTCCAAAAAGTTCCCGAGACCCGATTACTATCCCCGGGTACTCTTTTCTGACTATCTCAACCCATCCGGACTCAACCGTGCACTCAGAATTGTCATCTAAAATACTTTATAACATACTCCATTTTGACCTCAAAAATTCGACATACAAAATTTTGAACAATTAAACTTAAAGTCGCCAAATATAAATAATTCTTCCCACTCAAATAAATTCTCCAAATCATAAATTTAAGTTTCTCCAATTTAAATCTCGTAAATTTAAGTTTCTCCAATTTAAATATTTTTATATCTCCCAAGAATAATTAAATACTAAATCCTCAAAATTACGGGGTGTTACAGTTTCCTCCTAAAAAGACAAATAAAGATAAAAGAATTTTTTTGAAAGACTGAAAAAAGGAAATAGTTGTTTGTAATGAAAATTTTAAAAGTGATGATTTTAATAGATGCTTTGAGTGTGAGGATTATTTCCACTGGGAAACCAAGTGTCCCACTAAACTAAGGAAGGAAGGAAAGAAGCCGAAGGCATACAATGCTACCTTAGCGATGGTGAAGGAAACTTGATTCCCCTATGGAGAGTAACTTCACCGCTTTCACGTCCAGTCATGTGAGCGCTAATGAAAAGTCTTTCGATGAACATAATTACACATTTTGTGGCTAGGACATTTGATTATTGTGTGGCATATCGGCGTGTTTGAATCCCATTTGTTCCATGTTTTTCATATGGCTAGGACATTTGATTATGGTTTACAATGCTTAAAATTGTTCTTAATCTACTTGCATGGAGTTGTTCGAGTTTGATTTTCTTAATGGATTCACTTTGCATATGCCTCTGCACACATATGCATGAGCTCTTAACTACCAATGTTGCATGATCTAAGTGAGGTGTTTTCCTATTAATCTTGTCATATACATATCTATTTGACTATAGGGGGTTTGTTCATGTAAGAACCATTGTCCAAGAGTTTGATTTTTTTTATAGAACAATAAGAGCGAGCAATGGAAAACGGCTATGAAGGAAGTACATATCCTTTGTGTGAAAGAACAACATTGGAAAGAGCCTAAAATAAAAGAAAGTCAAAAGAAAAGAAAATTTTCCAAGGCCAAGTTTAGAAACTATTGCTTCAAAATTGTTATCTTAAAAAGAAAAGGAGGTAAAAAAAATTGAATATTTATATATTGAAGGTCAATGGGACACCCCGTAAAATTTAATAATAGATTTATTACGTATAATACAAACTTAAGGGAATCAAACAATTGAATATCATTCTAAGCATGATTGTAATAAAAATTAAATGCATTAAATAACTCAAACATACCATAGGTGAACTACATAACTATGGTAACGAACCAACCAATAGTATAAGTACAATCGCGTAACTACAACTATATCAACATAAATTTAACTATTGTAATGATATTATGGCAGAGGTGACACGAGTGTCTATGTCCTGAAAAATGCTAATAGAAGAGATTAACAATAATTTTAAGTAGCATAATAATATGATTTATTTTGGGTTTAGTTGCTTTCAAGTTAACCCAACCCAAAACAACATTAAATATCACATGCACCTACACCCAAGACCATATGTTACGTAATACCCCATATTTTTATGCTATATTAATTTGGGGATTTATTAAATTTAATGTGAATTAATTATTTAATATTAATCCGGAAATTAATTATGTTATAATTATTAACGTGATGAGAGTTATTAATTATGGAAAATTTGTTAAATATTACTAATGAGCAAAGTAATATATAATATTGGTTAAATTAAATGTCACGAGTGAATAAAATGACAATTTTGGAAATTTGAGTCGGGACGCGCCCGTGTCGCGTCGGGACTAAATATTGATGAATAAAAGTGAATATATTATAGGTCACTCGTATGGTCATTTTGAGTGCGCCAAAGTGTCCGGAAGGGTCGAGATAGTCAGAAAAGTGTACACGGGGGTTTAGTTTGGGTCACGGGGAGTTTTTAGACTTAATTAGTACCCCGAGAGGGCATTTTGGACATTTTACATTTTTGGGTAATTAAACCCACGAAAATTCAAGGTATATATCAGATGTCTAAGGTTTTCCTCTAGGGTTAAAACAACCAAAGACAAGTGATGGCCATAGGAGAGGGAAGGAGAGGCTTTTCCAAGCAATCCAAGGCCAACGATTCACCCGGTTGCACCGCCACCACCACCAACGCGTAGATCGCGCGACGGGGAACGCAACCACACCAAATTCGTCATCAAACCAGAACGTCGAAAATTCTTGGCAAGTGTTTATCTTTCTTATTTTCGTTAATGCATCACTCATGTTAGTCTAGGGATGATTAGGATGAGTTTTATGGAAGAAAATCCAAATTTGAGATAGGAAATTACATTTAGTAATGACTTGAATGTTAATCTGGAAACCCCTTAACATGTAGAGGATTAAACCATGAAATTTTGATGTTTTAGAAGAATAATATTCTGGAAAAAGACTGATTAGAACCATGTTAAAGAGAATTCTAGGGTTCTTGAGATTACATGAATTTTGGCCTGTTAATCCATGATTATTAATGGAAATTTGCATGCTTTACGTAAAAGATGTATGGACTGGATTTATACTATTAGTAGTAAAAATTTCTGGACGATTGGGAATGAAAAGTTTGGATTTGGATGGAGTTATGTGAGAAAACCCGTAATTGGTAACTGCAGAATTCGCCATACCTGCTTGATCGATCAATCGAGCCAAGAGCTTCGATCGATCGAGCCCCACACCTCGATCGATCGACCCCTCCTGGAAGACTCATAATTTCCCTTTTTAAATTAGTTGAATTCAATTTAATGAGAAATAATTCTTGGGCACCCTTATTAAAGTATTTTGGGAGATAAAGAAGCCCAGTATGATATATAAATAATTTTGGGATTCTTAATGTAAGACGAGAGTTGTATTTTTGGGATACTTACATATAAGGGATGGGGAAATTGTGTATTAAAGGGAGAGACGCGTAAGATAGTTACGTTGGAACATAAATGAATACCTACTGAATTTTTCCACTTGAGAGGATGGAGTCCATGAATATTACGTAATGAGTTGGAAAAATCCCTCGAATTAAAGTTAGAAACGAACCGTTATACGTGATAACTAATAATGGGAAAATCAGAATAAATGTTGCGATTATGGGTTATGAGATGAACCTAAATTAATATGATAAAAGTAGTATATTTATATGACTGTGTGTATGCATATATTATATACATGTGAAAATCATGCCCGCGCTACTTGCTATCCCTGAAGTTATCGCGCTGGGACAGTCTTATCTCGAATGGGCCTTCATGGGGGATATTGACTCGTACCCTAGAAGATAGGAATCCTAGGTACGGGCTATCGGATCGATAGTCGGACCGTCCTAAGAGACGTGAGGGTATGTACTGACCTCTTGGACTTGGAAACTATGCTTCGCCTCAATATTGTTGTGTATGTGTTAATACAGTTCGAGAGTGATTCCGAACTTATATTTCCCTTAGTACGAGAGATACGGAAATTGGATAGCAGAGTATGCACGCACCATAATTTTTATGTGGGGTGCTGTTAGAATATATATATTATATGAGTATTTAATATACATATATATATATATATATATATATATATATATATATATATATATATATATATATATATATATATATATATATAGGGAGAGGTTCACAAGTGGACCAAAAGAATGGACTTTTTAATGAACTTAACAAAAAAAACTAATAAGTCTCGATTATTGGGTGCCGCTGGCGCGGACCCATTACACCAAGGAATTAAAATTAGTGGGTTATTAATCTTTTTTGTTAAGTCCATTAAAAAGTCCATTCTTTTGGTCCACTTGTGATCCTTCTCCTATATATATATATATATATATATATATATGAAATCCTGAAATTTGGGAAACTGCCTACTGTGTTATGGTAAGTAAGACATGTATAATGACTCAAATTGGAAATACTTGTTTTGGAAAAGTATAATGGAACATTGGGAAACTTTTTTAATAAATAGGTTTTAAATGAGAACTTTGTGATCAAATGAAGTTATTATCTTAAACAATTATATTCGTCGATTTTGAATCTTACGAGTAACCTAAGATAAGTTAAACCATTGGGGAGGTTAGTGCGATAGGTGTGCACATTAGAATAGAGGTGAGAAATTCTCAAGAGAGTGCCGCACTAATATGTTGTTGCATTGGCCTGTAAACATTTTAAATACTTGCTAAACAAATTTTAAATCATCTACACTATCGGGCTCTGACCCGTTTCTATTTCTCTATCTCTCTCTCTCATGTATATATATATATATATGTATATATTACAGGTGCCCAGCCACAGGGGCGTCTTGCATAGGATCCTTTGGAAGGAACGTGCTGCAGATTAGGTGGGAGTTGCAGGCCTCTTGCTTAGACGACTTCATTTATTTGACTCCACTCCTAGCACATTCATTTAGTGGAGCATGCGTCGCCCTTTCCATTATTCAGTTGTTTATTTGGACATTGTGATTCAAATATTTCTAGTATTGTCACTTTGGGATTTATTATTGTCTGGATGTTTTACTTTAAGTTTTAATGTTGGGATTTAGTTGTTGAATGTTTAAATTATTTGGATTATATGTTTTAGGATTATTGTGGTGTGATCCTTTAAATATTGAATTGTTGTAAATAATTAAATCTTTGTTTTCAAATATAAAATTTGGAAAGTAATGTTTAAAAATGGTTTTGACACTTAGCTTAATTAATTAGGGTGTTTAAATTGGAATAGTTATTTTTACGACAGTGATGCTAAGAATGAACCAACTGTTCACCTTGATTTTAATTTAATAAAGGAGTGATCGCCCGGTATTTAATTAGGCGGGGTGTCACAGGTGGTATCATAGCATCAGGTTCTAGTGTCCTTAGGATCTGTACGGCTTATTTCGCTTTCAGCTTAACACTTTTGCTATAGAGCCCTATTTTAGGATTGTTGTATTCTTGATTTTATGTTTACGTCTTCAGCTATTTGAGATTTGATAATAACTGTAGACTAATAAATTTCTTCATGTTTCAGATGCCTCCGAGATGTTCACCAAAGGATAGGCATGCCCGAGCCGAGCAGCCAGCAGCTCCGGCACAGGGTACTATGAATGCTAATGAGGTAGCCGCTATTGTTGCTCAGGCGGTTAATGCTTCTCTAGCGGTAGTTCAGCAGGCTCCACAGATTCAGGCAGTGGCGCCAGTACCTGAACAGCTTCCATCTTCATGGGAGAGGGTTAGGGATGCCTTTCAGAAGGCGCATCCCCCTGAGTTCCCTGGTAGTTTAGATATCATCATCATCAGTCAATGGAAGAAAGATATCCAGTGGCATCTTCGTATGTATGAGTGCACAGACGTGCAGAAACAGTTGTTGGCCTCCTTTAAGCTGGTGGGGGCAGCTTTGCAGTGGTGGGAGTCCACCACCACCTTGGAGGAGAGGGACACGATCCCGATTCAGTCATTTTTGGAGCGGTTTGACCGCAAGTACTTTCCACCCGCTGTGAAGACTGAGATGAGGCGAAAATTACTGAACTTGAAATAGGAGAATTCTACCGTTGTTGAGTATGAGGAGGAGTTCACGAGACTTCTCACCATAGTGCCAGATGAGGCACCCACTGAGGGTAAGAAGATAATGCTATTTGTGGACGGGTTAGCTTGGAGGATCCGTCAGCACCTTATAGGGAATCTATCTCTGAGTACTTTCACTGATGTACTCAATGCTTCTTTACTACATTGCCAGGATCACCGCTTCCATCTGCAGGGAAGAAAGAGAGCAGGAGAGTCCGACCAGCAGGGCAGGATTGGGGGTAGTAGTACTAGTGGAGCACCATCTTAAGGACAAACTTGTCAGCACGAGCAGAGTTCCCATCAGGGGGACCCTGCTAAGAGATTCCGTTCAGGTGATTCCAGACAGGTATTTGGGAGTTATAGGCAAGGCCAGCAGGGCCAACACCGACAGCAACAGGGTCAGCACCAGGGCCAACAGCGTTTTCATCAGGGCAAATAGGGCCAGTGGCGGGGTGGTAACGGCCAGCAGGGCTGTGGTCAGCAGGGTTAGAGGGGAGGTAATTTCAGAGACCGATGTTTTGTGTGCGACAAGCATGGCCATAAGCGCCTGGATTTCCCAGAGGGTGAGAGGGCCCCACAGCAGCAGGGTGCCTGCAATGAGCTACAGAGGCCACTTTTTCCAGCCGCCCTTCCAGCCCCAGCTCAAGTACCAGCCCTACCAGCAGTTCCAGAAGCTCCAGTGCAGCAGGGGCAGTTATAGTATGGACGTGTCTATAACGTCCACCAAGAAGCAGCTCCACATGCACCACCCTCGATTGAGGGTATGTTTCCTATCCATGGTACTATGGGTTAAGTTTTGTTTGATACTGGGGTGACGCACTGTTTTATAGCTACGCATTTTGTGAAGGCCTTAGGGTTGTTAGCCACAGCAGAGAGCACTGTGACGTGTGTAGACTCACCACTGGGGAGTGGGTCATTTATTTTCTTTATTTGCTGGGGAGTGGGGATAGAGATTGGTATCTTGGTATTACCTACAGATATGTTAGTCTTAGATATGCATGAGCATGACGTTATTATCGTTATGGATTGGCTCGCTGCTTACAGAGCCATGATTGATTATTTCGGTGGGAGTATTGTCTTTGCCATTCTGGGGCAAGAGATGTTTGTAGTGGTGATGCCTCACCCAGAGGGAGGCTCGACCACTCATTTGTATTACATAGAGGAGGATACCTCTAAGGAGGTTGTAATTACCTTAGACTCGATCCCAGTTGTTCGTGAGTATTCCGATGTATTCCAGGAGATACCAGGCCTACGCCCCAGTCGAGAGATAGACTTTGTCATAGATTTATTACCGGATACTAGACCGATAGCATGCGCTCCATACCGTATGGCTCCGGTAGAGATACAAGAGTTATGAGATCAGATAGAGCAGCTGTTAGGTCAGGGCTTCATTCGCAGGAGTACCTCACCTTGGGTCGCTCCAGTCTTGTTTGTGAAGAAGAGAGATGGTTAACTGAGGCTATGTGTAGACTACCGGGAATTGAACAAGGTCACTGTTGATGCCAAAATTAGTATGATGATATAGATGAATCATAAGAAGACACGTGTTGATCTACGTGGCACAATAGCAATGAGGAAGTCTATTCCCACGACCAAGTCAGACTCACTCCGAGCAACAAGTATACTCCGAGGAACTCCAACGCTCCGAGGAACTCCAGCTCTCCGAGGAACTCCAACGCTTCGAGGAACTACAATGCTCCGAGGAACTTTTGAACGACGAGCAACTAAGGCAGTTCTAGCTGCATCTCGACCACAGCATTGATTGCCAGATAATCAACAGTTCAACTATTCATTGAATGCTTATCATCATGATGCACACGTTTGAAGAGCATTAAATGAATTACCCTTTCATATGTATATCATTTAATGTAACACCCTTTCATGTACAACCTAAGGGCTATAAATACCTTGTATCACCCTCATTCAAGGGGACCGGAATTTCTTGATAGTACTTGTAATCGAGAATTCCCAAACACTCAGCAATAACATAACAGTGGACGTAGGCCATTCATATAAGGCTGAACCACTTTAAAATTCTTTGTCTTATTTATTTATCTGTGATTGAATAATTAGAGTAATCTAGTTTTTTACATCAACAGATTGGCGCCGTCTGTGGGAACGGTTGTTATTATCATTTTTCACCAAAAATCATTCATCATCAATGGCAGATAATCCGGAATCCAGCAATCGAAACGCTGGAAATGCTGGAAATCCTCCAAATCCCTCTGCACCTCCAGATCTGGCTGGGATTATGATGAATCTGGCTCAAGGACAAACCGCCATGCAAGAAACAATGCGGCAACTCATACAGACCCTTCATGGCGGTGCACCTGCACGTTCGGGACAGTGAAGTGGTCAGAGGCAAACCTATTTACTTTCTTCACGATCTAGGCGTACTGAGTTATATCGTAATGAGGAATCTGATGATTTCTCTTATCAACCTGGGCGAACTTCGTCAATAAGGGATACAGATATTGATCAACGTATCACTCTCTCTCCAGAAAGACCCAGTGCCTTGGAAAGACTGAGTAAGGTGTCTCCTTTCAGTCGATTAGGCCCTAGGAGGAATAGGAGTCCACCTAAGACCATGTCGAGGAGTTTTCGACGACCATCAGATTTAAGAGAAGGATTAGCACAATCACGACCAGTTGCTCATCAAGATAGATCTCAAGAGGCCACATCAGAACAATTAATTGCTCGAACTAATAAGCCCGAGGAAGGAAACGATGCGTGGAAGGGTTCCATTCAGCGCTTGGAGGATAGATTGGGAGAAATGGCTAAGGCGAAGAATCCCTTACAACTAACTTTTGTTCAAGGGACACCTTTTGTCCAGGCCATTGTGGGTTTTCCTACCCCGTCAAAGTTTAAAGCACCTGTGGTGACCCCTAAATATGATGGAAAGACAGTTCCTGTTCTACACATAGAGCAATATCAAGCTGCTTCCGACATCTATGTCGTCCCCGACGAGATGAGATGCAGAGCATTCTCAGGAACTCTTACTGGATCTGCCCAGATATAGTACAACAATCTTCCTCAGGGTAAGATTTTAACTTTCTTTCAGTTGGCCGAGTTGTTCATCGGAAATTTCTGTTTTGGAGCAAAGCCAGTAAAAAGAGTAGCACACTTGTTAAGTGTTAGACAAAAATCTGGTGAGAGTACTAGAGATTACATAACTCGTTTCAATAACGAGAAACTGGAAGTTATAGATTATGAAGAAAAGACAGCAATCACCGCCTTGATGAGTGGGTTGTTGCCTAACAAGTTATATTACACTTTGGCCAAAGATCCACCTACAACTATGTCAGAGTTGATGGCGAAAGCGGCCAAAATCATGAATGCCGAGGAGGCTATGGCTGCGAAGAAGAATATGGATAAAGAAACCAAGGTGGAAGACGACAAATCCAAGAAGAAAGAGCACAAGGGGAATTGCGGTGACAAGCATTCCAAGAATAATAAATCGTCATGGGAAGTCCTGAAGAAATTCGATAATTATACTCCTTTGAAAATGGGTATTAATCATGTCTTGGAAGAAATCAAGAATAACGAGGAAGTAAAGTGGCCAAAGAAGTTGAGGTCGGACCTTGACATGAGGAATAGAGAAAAATATTACGAGTTCCATAAGGATCACGGCCATATGACCAAAAATTGCATAGCTCTTCAGAACGAGATTGAAACACTCATCCGAAGAGGGAAGCTAGCAAAGTATGTTGATCGGGGAGGCGAAAGAAGAAATAATAACTGAACTAGAGAAAGGTCTAGATCTCCTCGTCGAGCAGAGGAGAAAAAGAAGAGAAACCATTAAGATCATCCAGATGATGACCCCGATCTTCCCAAGAAACCAAGGCATCCAGAACAAGAGGAGCGACATACCAGCGGCTGATGAACAAGGTTTTTGCCGAACAAATCAGTTGCAATATGGAGGTCTATGTCAACGATATGCTGACAAAGAGCAAGAAAGCTGCTGATCATCTAGTTGACTTAGTTCAGACCTTCGATCAACTGGATAAATACCAAATGAAGCTTAACCCAACGAAGTGCACCTTTGGAGTACGAGAAGGAATGTTCCTCGGGTACATCGTCAACCAGCAAGGCATTGAGGCAAATCCAGCAAAGATCAAAGCTCTTTTAGGGTTGCGATCTCCAATGACGAAGAAAGAGGTGCAGAGTCTTATAGGACGAGTTACAGCACTCAACAGATTTGTATCCCGAGCAACTGATAGATGCCTCCCATTCTTCAAAACACGTCGAAAAACTTTTGAGTGGAATGATGAATGTGAAAAAGCCTTTCAAGACTTGAAGAAATATCTGGGAGCACCTCCACTATTGTCCAGGCCAGTAATGGGAGAAAAGTTGTACTTGTACCTAGCAGTATCAGAGAATGCAGTCAGCTCGGCATCGATCAGAATGGAGAATAGAGTCCAGAAGCCAATTTATTACACAAGTAAGACTTTTCGAGGTGTAGAGATCAGGTACCCAAAGCTGGAAAAATTGGCATTGGCATTAATTGAAGCAAGTAGAAGAATGAGGCCTTATTTCCAGGCCCATACCATCGTCGTGTATACCGACATGCCATTGAGACAAGCCCTTCATAATCCAGAAAAATCAGGGAGACTGATGTATTGGGTAATAGAGCTCGGTGAATATGATATTGTGTATGAACCCAGATCATCACTAAAAGGGCAAGCTGTAGCAGAATTTACATATCCTGATACCCCCGAGGAACAAAAGTTGCTCGCTGATCAACCTGTGGATGTTACAGGATCAACAGACATAAGTCCAGATCAACTCTGGTTGGTAAAAGGGCTTGTGGATGTAGAAAGATCATCAAATTCAAACCCAGACCAACTCCGGTTGGTAAAAGGGCGAGAAGAGATGGTCGACGAAGAGATAAAAATACCAGGGGAGGATGAAAGGAAACAACAGATATTTCACCGAAGAACTCTGTCAGATAAGAAATTTGAAGATGAGTTACCTACATGGAGATTATATGTAGATGGGTCATCTTGCACAACAGGTTGTGGGGCAGGGATTGTTTTGAAAACCCCAGACGAGATTGACATGGAATATGCCTTGTGATTCCAATTCAAAGCCTCCAATAATGAGGCTGAGTATGAAGCCTTGATAGCAGGTCTTAATTTAGCAAATATTATGGAAGCGCAACAAGTGATGATATTCAGTGATTCTCAATTAATTATGAATCAGATGATGGGAACATATGCGGTTAAAGGAGAATTAATGGTCAAGTATCATGCAAAGGCGATGGAGTTGTTGGCAGAATTTGATGCCATTCAGTTGATCAGAATACCAAGAATGGAGAATGCACAAGCAGATGCACTGGCCCGACTAGCATCAACTACTCGTACCGAGTTGCGAAGAATAATACCAATTGAGGTGTTAGAAAGTCGAAGCATAGATGAAGACCTGACGATGAATATTATTACTCTTGATTTAGGACCATCTTGGATGGATCCCATCAGGGTATATGCCAAGGAAGGAGAATTATCGGAGGATAAGATCGCTGCCAAGAAATTGAAGTTTAAAGCTGCTCGGTATGTACTAACTAATGGTGTTTTGTATAGACGAGGAATTATGGCAGGTTTGTAAAGATGTGTACATCCCTTCGAGGTGAAAGAATTGATTGAAGAGATCCATGAAGGGTCTTGTGGAGCCCATGTAGTAGGTCGGACACTTTTACAAAGGGTGATGACACAAGGATACTACTGGCCAATGATGAGGGCAGATTGTATAGCCTATGCTAAGAGATGTGATAAATGCCAACGTTTTTCCTCCATCCGACGAACTCCACAAGCATCGTTGACACCCATAACTTCCCCTTGGCCTTTCGCCATGTGGGGAATGGATTTGGTTGGACCACTGCCAACGACCCGAGGAAGATTCAAGTACCTCGTCGTCGCAGTGGATTATTTTACTAAATGGGTAGAAGCTGAGCCTCTGATTGATATGACATACGAGAAGGTGTACCAATTCGTTTGGAAGAACATCATCTGCCGATATGGTCTCCCTCATGCTTTCATCACAAACCATGGAACACAATTTGATAACGAGGAGTTTGCCGCCTATTGTCATCAGTCAAACATTTTGAAAGTTCATTCAGCACTAGGCCATCCTCAAAGCAATGGGCAGACTGAAGTGACGAACAGAACATTACTAAATGGTTTGAAGAAGAGGCTAAGTAAGGCTAAAGCTAATTGGATTAACGAGCTACAGTCAGTATTGTGGGCTTACCGAACAACTCCCCGAGCAGCAACTGGAGAATCACCATATATGCTGGCATTTGGAAGTGAGGATGTAATACCTGCCGAGTTGGGTCTTCCAACACACAGAGTGCTGAATTTCAATTCCCCAGTCAGCGACCTGATGAGGAGATTAGATTTGGACATGCTCGAGGAAGTTAGGGAAGAGGCAGCCATTAGGAATACTGCTTATCAACAGCGAACAACCCTGTTCTATAATAAGAGGGTGAAAAAATGCGACTTAAAAGAAGGAGATTACGTGCTAAAGAAGGTCATTCAGAAGCACAATAAGTTGGAAGCAAACTGGCATGGACCTTACCGAGTTACTGCAGTTGTCCGACCAGGAACTTACCGAATAGCAACTCTAGAAGGAGAGGAATTTAAGAATGCATGGAATGCTGAACACCTACGCAAGTATTATCAATGATGTAAAATGTAAAGCAGTTCCATCAATATGAATAAAACGATGATATTTCACAATCTTCTCTCCTTTTATTGAAAGTTTTTTGGGGAATACTAGTGTGTTTAACACTACGCTGCTCGGCACACAACGCTGCTCGGCAGTAAAAAGAAGATGATAGTTCGAACTCAGACCAACTCCGATTGGTAAAAGGGCGAGAACAAACTATACTCCTTTGGTTAGGAGGCATACACTAGTGTGACCAACTCAGGTTGGTAAAAAAGCTAGTGGACATGATAGTTCAAACCCATGACCAACTCCGGTTGGTAAAAGGGAGAGAACAAACTATACTCCTTTGGTTAGGAGGCGTACACTAGTGTGACCAACTCAGGTTGGTAAAAGAGCTAGTGGACATGATAGTTCAAACCCACGACCAACTCCGGTTGGTAAAAGGGCGAGAACAAACTATACTCCTTTGGTTAGGATGCGTACACTAGTGTGACCAACTCAGGTTGGTAAAAGAGCTAGTGGACATGATAGTTCAAACCCACAACCAACTCCGGTTGGTAAAAGGGGGAGAACAAACTATACTCCTTTGGTTAGGAGGCGTACACTAACGTGACCAACTCAGGTTGGTAAAAAAGCTAGTGGACATGATAGTTCAAACCCACGACCAACTCCGATTGGTAAAAGGGCGAGAACAAAAGATGATCGACGAAAGGCCAATCTCGGTTGGTTAGGAAACAGACATGCTCTCAAATGCCAACTTATGTTGGTTGGGAAGTAAGATTATCTCAAAATGCCAACTTATGTTGGTCGGGAAGTAAGTTTATTACATAAAAGTTCCTCGAAGAACAAATATTCCAAACTGAACCAAGTATAGTTGGTCGGGGATAAAAACCCACTAACTGTAGTTGGTCAACGAGGAAAAATCATCGACCTACGTTGGTCGGGCACATTTTATGAAAAAGACAAAAATTTACCAAGTATGGTTAGTTGGGGATAAACTCTCACTAACTATAATTGGTCGACGAGCACAATTTAACAACCTTGGTTGGTTGGAAAAATTTTAAACATTTTTATACTCATTACTTTATTATTAAGTGATCGAGCAACATTACTAATACTTGTAATTTTTTATTACTAAGTTGGTCGAGGAACCACACAATATTGTTATGCAAGAACAAATATAAAGTGTTTGACAATCACAAGACAATAGCAATACAGATTTGCAAACAGAAAATGAAAGCCTTTCATTAAAATTCAAAACGAATTACAAGTTACATATGTGTACTAACTATTACATTGAGATCCCTACTCTATTGGTTTCTTTCCCTCTGCTTTTGAAATAGGTTCCTCGCCAGTAGGCGGATCATTTAAAGTCTGAGGAGAGTTAATGAAGTTCAAGTCCTTCAGCATCCTAACGTTCATCACAGAAGGAGTGTCCAGTAGATGCTCGGGACGAGATACCTCGATCTGAGAATGAAGATTGTAGTCACCGAGGTATTTTGCAATTAAGTTCTGAGGAATGGCACGAGCTGGGATCCATTCCATGTCCAATTTATAAGGTGGCACGGGCAAATCTAATACCCCAGGATCATGATAGTCCCACAGGTAGTGCCCTTGTTCGAGCTTCAACATGCCCAAGGCATTCAGCCAACCTTGCTTGTAGCCCTCATTATTGGCATTCTGGATACGATCATCTAAATGGAATAAAGCTTCGTTGTATCCAGCCATCCAAAACTCCCTGGGCTGTTTATTAAATTGAAATGTCAACCTTGCAATCTTCTCGTTAAGACTTTGGATGAAAAGTTCATTAGTCTTCAATATTGAGTTCTTTGAAGAAAGTTGTTGTTCTAGTTCTCTAACTTTCTTGGACAGATCAGACAAAGCTTGGTTCTTAGCCATTAATTAGAATGCTTGGTTTTCCAACGTTGATCGAGTACGAGCTTCTTCAACATTACGACTAAGATCTCTTGATCCTCCCCGAGCAGGTCGAGAACTTGGATCCTCGACAACATTCTGAGCAGCTCTTCCTCATCCACGAGAACTTCTTCCTCGCCCCTGAGTAGCAGTAGAAGTACCAAATCTTCTCAAGGTATCCAACTCTTACCTTAATTTGGCATTCTCAACCTCTAGAAAGGAAAATCCCTCGTCAGTCACTGGGATTACAGCTGTTGAAGAAGATGCTGGAGACTTATACTGTGCCAGCTCTTTCTGTAAATTGTTATTTTCTTGCTCTAGCAGCTCGGCAATCTGTCTACAAGCTTCAACTTCACCCCTTAGGGTTCTCTCCCTGACATCGTACCCAGCAAGGATCTTTTTGTGGCCTGTCTCGGCAGAAAGCTGTTGATACCTCTTTTCATACCCCTCGTGCAAAAGGGCATTTGATTCCTTGTACTGAGTCTGAAGATCTTTTAAAGTATATTGAAGCTCCTCGATCATGTCATAGTAAGCCATGTTATTGGCCACAACTTGATCAAGTAAGTCCTTCAAGTATTGATAAGCTTCGACAGCCTGCTCTGAAGCATCATGACCAAGGATGTTGGCAACTTCTGATGCACTTAGGTTTGTGTGACCAGCCTTATAATATTCATGGCATTGCTGCATCAATTTTTTATCATTGGCAGACAGTAATTCCATTCTAGCCATAAACTAATAAAGAAGAGAAGGCAAGAGTTAATAAAAAAGCAGACAGAGCATCAACAATGTATAAGAACAAAACAGGTAATTTTATTACATCATCAAAAGGAGTACAGCATTAAGAATACAGAGTACAAGAAAAAGAAAAAAATAGAAAGAGAATACCGAACAACTTCACACCTTTTCCTTGTCTCCCAAGACTTTCTCGGGAGGCTGGGATGAGGAGCTCGGTTGCTCGGTGGGAACAACGAGTTGGTCGGCAGGAACTGGAACTTTTTCAGGAGGAGCCGGCCGAGATGAAAGCTCCTCGTCAGTAGGCTGGGTAAGGATGAGATCACCCACTACCATTGAAGATTCTTCAGAGGCAGATTCATCCTCTTCTTCATCCTCAATAGCTAGGGGAGGACCAGGCAGATGTTGTTGAAATAGCTCAGAGTCCTCGCTCACCTTCAATTCTTGCAGGGCAGCAACCCAACCATCTCGGAAGTATTTCAAACTCCCATACTTGACCTGGGTCATCATTGCCGCTACCCCCCTATCCCATCCTTTATCCCAACCGGTGCGAAAAGATTTTTTCACAGCCACTTTTCTTTTCATTTTCTCCGAGGAGAGCTTCTAGGATAGAAGATCCTCGGAGGCTTTCAACTTGGCCTCCACCTCCTCCTTCTGGCGATTTACTTCTCGCAGAAGGTTTAGCTCTTCCTCAGCCGACTTCAACTTGTTTTAAAGCTCCCCAAAGTTTGTGAGCTTCTCGGCATATTTCTTATTCTCTCCCTCCAAGTCTTTTACTCTGTTTCCCAACTGCACCTTCTCTGCCTCCGATGCAGCCAACTTCTTCTCCCATTCACCCTTATCCTCGTCATATTTTTGATGGGATTCTTTCAAAGACTGGGCCAAACCCAGAAAAGCATCCTCCACTCCAGATGAGGAGCTAGAAGCCTTGAGTGCTTCATCTTTCTTCACTATGGTGTTAAAGCAACTCACCAGTTGTAAAAAGAAGAAAATAATGATAAGTCAGTGCCGAGATACATATATTGACTGAAAGAAAGAAAAATTCAGGATAAGAGAAACTTACTGAAGCAATGTGACGAGTAGCTAGGGATGTCAGCATATCCCTAGACATGTTTTCTTCAATTCCTTGGACTTTAGGAATAGTCCAAGTCTTTACCGAGCTCATTGCAGAGCTTGGGGGAATAATGGTTGGGACACCAGCTCCACTAGCTTGGAGCTGGGGAATGGTTTTAGAAAAACTGACCGAGGAGGATTTCTTCAATCTCCTCAATGGCACTTCAGCAGTTTCAACTAAAGAACTTTTGGTTGGGACCACTTCCACAGGTGCACTTTTCTTACTCGGAGCCACTGGGGGCTTCTCGGCAGCCTTCTGACGAGCAAGAGAAGGGGAAGCATCTACTTTCTTTGTCTCCTTTGGGACATCATTCTTGTTTCTCTTTCCATCTCCAGCAGAGGAAGTCTCCTCGAAGATAGTAGGAACTCTTCTTTTGCCCATCTTCTGACTCAGAGGAATGTGAGATTCTGGTGAAGATTCCTCAGAAGCTGGCAATGGTTCACTAATGCTGATCACAGGACGAGCAGTAAAGGATGATGTGTAGCTCCTGTACTGCCACAAATATGAAGCAGACCTGATGTGCTCGTCTGCAACTCTTCGATGCAAATTCCAGATATGTTTCAAATGTTTAATATCTACTTCTGATTCTTTTGGAGTTTTTCTCTTACTGTCAACTGCAAACAAATACATAGTGAAATATCAGTCATACATTTTGTCAAACACAATGAAATCGTAATTTCAAAAATAAAATAAGATGAAAATAACCTATCCCATTGCCATATGGGGGGCATCTGGGACCTTCATATACTTCATCTCCAACCAAAGGGGTATGTTGCCAATTTTTGATAACTACCCCGTGTTCAAAATAATCCCTGTTTGCATCAGGGAGGTTGACTACTAAGGCCCTATTCAAAAATCTAGTTTTTAAATAAAAAACATTGTCTAAAATAGCCCATCTATAACAGTACATAATCTCAGGAATTCCTATACGAGTTCCATGAGTTTGATTTAACCTATACACCCCATTAACTATTCTCCATGTGTTGGGGGCTATTTTTGCAGGGACAACATCGAAATACTGACAGAACTCTAAACACAAAGGGTTTGGTGGAAAATAAAATCCACATTCAGCAATAAAGAGGCTAGGGAACCAATGTCCCTCAGCCAAATTAAAATAATTTGAAGGCTCAGAAAGACTCTCCAAAGTTACCCAAGAAGGAATAGAAAAGTCAGAACGGAATTTCTCAAGAGATTCGATAATATAAACCATGGTGAATAAAAAGAAATGAAGAAGAAGGAAGAAAATCTTACAGGAAAAAGGAGATATGTTGACAAACAAATGAAGAAAGGGATGAACGCACAGGAGAGAGGAAAGCTATAGAAAACTCGAAAGCAGAAATTGAAAAAGGTAGAAGACGATGGGATTGCCTCTGAAGCTTAAATACTTTGCCTTGGGAAACGGCGAAAGAAATGATTACAAAAAGGAAACTATTACGCTGCCGGCGGCTAAAAGGACAAAAAGTGCACGAAGATCGAAGCCCTTATAAAAATGTAAAAAGGCGGATTCTACGAATTCGGAAGGAAATTCAAATACGAAGAAAAGGCTCCTAAAACCCAGGAAGGTCATTTAATATTGCCATATACCGAGAAAGAATGTTCCATACTCCTTAAAGTTCGAAATATGAAACATTGGGGGCTTCTGTTGATACCAAAATTAGTATGCTGATATAGACGAATCACAAGAAGACACGTGTCGATCTACGTGGCACAATAGCAACGAGGAAGCCTATTCCCCCGACCAAGTCAGACTCACTCCGAGCAACAAGTATACTCCGAGGAACTCCAACGCTCCGAGGAACTCCAGATCTCCGAGGAACTCCAACGCTCTGAGGAACTACAACGCTCCGAGAAACTTTTGAACGACGAGCAACTAAGGCGGTTCGAGATGCATCTCGACCACAGCATTGATTGCCAGATAATCAACAGTTCAACTATTCATTTAATGCTTATCATCTTGACGCACACGTTTGAAGAGCATTAAATGAATTACCCTTTCATATGTATATCATTTAATGTAACACCCTTTCATGTACAGCCTAAGGGCTATAAATACCTTGTATCACCCTCATTCAAGAGGACCGGAATTTCTTGATAGTACTTGTAATCGAGATTTCCCAAACACTCAGCAATAACATAACAGTGGACGTAGGCCATTCATATAAGGCTGAACCACTTTAAAATTCTTTGTCTCATTTATTTATCTGTGATTGAATAATTAGAGTAATCTAGTTTTTTACATCAACAGTCACAATACGGAATACGTATCCGTTGCCTCGAATCGATGATCTGTTCGACCAACTGAGTGGAGCAACTTTCTTTTCGAAGATAGATATGAGGTCGGGGTACCATCAGCTACGTATTAGGGAGCAGGACGTTTCAAAGACTTCCTTCTTGACGAGATATGGGTTTTACGAGTTCAGAGTGATGCCATTCGGCCTCACAAATGCTCCAGCCGTGTTCATGGACTTAATGAACCGAGTGTTCAGAGAGTTCTTGGATCAGTTTGTCATCATCTTCATAGATGACATTTTGATATATTCACACTTCGAGGAGGAGCATGATGAGCAAATTAGACAGGTTCTTCAGACTCTACGAGAGCATCAATTGTATGCTAAGTACGAGAAGTGCGGGTTCTGGTTGCGAGAAGTATAGTTCTTGGGGCATGTTGTTTCTGAACAGGGGATAGCAGTTGACCCGATTAAAGTGTCAGCGGTGAGGGAGTGGGGACATCCCACGACACCGACGGAAGTGCATAGTTTCTTGGGGTTAACTGGATACTACAGGAGATTCATTCAGGGATTCTCCAAAATAGTGGGTCCATTGACGAACCTGACTCGCAAAGGGGTCATATGTTTGGGATGATGCTTGTCAATTGGCTTTCGACGAGCTAAAAGACAAGCTTACTTCAGCACCAGTCCTTTCCTTACCGAAGTCGGGTGTGGAGTACCTAGTTTACACCGATGCCTCTTTACGGGGACTTTGGGGAGTACTTCAGCAGGAAGAGAAGGCTATAGCTTTTGCCTCCCATAAGCTTAAGCCGCATGAGAAGAATTACCCCACCCACGACCTGGAGTTAGCAGCGGTCGTTTTTGCATTAAGGATATGGAGACCCTATTTATTGGGGGAGAAATTCCGTTTGTTCACAGACCACAAGTCACTGCAGTACCTGTTCACTCAGCGAGAGCTGAATATGCGTCAGCGCAGATGGTTAGAGTTTGTGAAGGACTATCAGTTCGACATACAGTATCATCCGGGGAGGGCCAATGTAGTTACTGATGCGTTGAGCCATAGACCGGTAGACGATGTAGTGGACGTCCGGAAAGCAAAGTGGAAATAGTTAGGCCACCAGGACGCAGTAGCCCATTCCTTCATATCTTTTATGACAGTGACACCCCAGATTGTTACGAGGGTGATACAGGCACAGACCACAGACCCGTTTTGCCAGGAGCAGATTGTACGACTTTTAGTCGAGGGTGCTGAGTCTTATTCTGTTAGTTCTGATGGGGGTTTGAGGTTTAATGGGAGATTGGTGGTTCCAGAAGGAGCAGAATTACGTCATGCAGTGATGACCCAGTCTCATGGGTCCCGATTTGCGGGACATCCTAGAGGAGATAAGATTTAACAGGATATGAGGAGACAATACTGGTGGAGTGGGATGAAGAAGGACATCGCTGAGTTCATGTCCAAGTGTTCTACCTGCCAGCTGGTAAAGGTGGACCATCAGAAACCGTCAGGGTTGCTTCAGCCATTGGAAGTACCCGCGTGGAAGTGGAAAAGTATTTCCATGGATTTTATTACAGGGTTGCCTACATCACAGCAGGGCCACGACTCTATCTGGGTGATTATAGACCGTTTGACCAAGGTGGCTCATTTTCTGCCGGTGCAGATAGACTATACCACGAGTCAGTATGCTCAGTTGTTCATTGCTGAGATTGTCAGATTACATGGGGTGCCCTTGAATATTGTGTCAGATATAGAGACAATATTTTTGTGTCGCGTTTTTGGGAGAGCTTTTAGGAGACTATGGGTACTGAGTTGAGGTTGAGTTCAGCTTATCACCCTAAGACAGATGGACAGACAGAGCATACTAATCAGATGTTGGAGGATATGCTACGCATGTGTGTTCTTGATTTTGGAGGATGTTGGGAGCCCCACCTTCCACTGGTAGAGTTTGCTTATAATAACTCTTATCAGTTCACGATTGGCATGGCCCCATTTGAGGCTTTGTATGGCAGGCCTTGTCGTTCCCCAACTTGTTGGCTCGAGGTGGGGGATAACAAGTTGCTAGGACCAGAGGTGATTCAGGATACCTCCGCGAGGATTGAGATGATCAGGAGTCACATTCGAGTAGCCCAGGACAGACAGAAGAGCTACGCCGATGCGAAACGGTTCTTTCGAAAGTTTAATGTGGGGGACCAGGTGTTACTACATTTATCTCCTATGAAAGGAGTAATGAGGTTCGGGAAGAAAGGGAAATTGGCCCCGAGGTACGTGGGACCTTTTCCCATTATCGAGAGGATTGGGCCGGTAGCATACAGATTGTGACTGCCAGAGCATTTACATCGCATTCATGATGTATTTCACATCTCGTCATTGATACGATATCTTCGGGACGATATGGTCCATACCCACATTGCGATAGATGAGATAGACTTACAGCCTGACAGCTCTTACGAGGAGAGATCGGTGGCTATCCTAGACCATAGTGAGAGAAGATTGAGGTCGAATGTAGTTCCACTTGTACGAGTCTAGTGGGAGCATCATAATGTGGAGGAGTCCAGTTGGGAGCGTGAGGGAAGTATGTAATACCCCGTATTTTTATGCTAGATTAATTTGGGGGTTTATTAAATGTAATGTGAATTAATTATTTAATATAAATCCGGAAATTAATTATGTTATAATTATTAACGTGATGAGAGTTAGTAATTATGGGAAATTTGTTAAATATTACTAATGAGCAAAGTAATATATAATATTGGTTATATTAAATGTCACGAGGGAATAAAATGACAATTTTGGAAATTTGAGTCGAGACGCGCCCGTGTCGCGTCGGGACTAAATATTGATGAATAAAAGTGAATATATTATAAGTTGCTCGTATGGTCGTTTTGAGTGCGGAAAAGTGTCCGTAAGGGCCGAGATAGTCAGAAAAGTGTACCCGGGGGTTTAGTTTGGGTCACGGGGCGTTTTTAGACTTAATTAGTACCCCGAGAGGGCATTTTGGACATTTTACATTTTTTGGTAATTAAACCCACGAAAATTCAAGGGATATATCACATGTCTAAGGTTGTCCTCTAGCGTTAAAACAACCAAAGACAAGTGACAGCCATAGGAGAGGGAAGGAGAGGCTTTTCCAAGCAATCCAAGGCCAACGATTCACCCGGTTGCACCGCCACCACCACCAACGTGTAGATCGCGCGACGGGGAACGCAACCACACCAAATTCGTCATCAAACCAGAACGTCGAAAATTCCAGGCAAGTGTTTATCTTGCTTATTTTCGTTAATGCATCACTCAATGTTAGTCTAGGGATGATTAGAATGAGTTTTATGGAAGAAAACCCAAATTTGTGATAGGAAATTACATGTAGTAATGACTTGAATGTTAATCTGGAAACCCCTTAACATGTAAAGGATTAAACCATGAAATTTTGATGTTTTAGAAGAAGAATATTCTGGAAAAAGACTGATTAGAACCATGTTAAAGAGAATTCTAGGGTTCTTGAGATTACATGAATTTTGGCCTGTTAATCCATGATTATTAATGGAAATTTGCATGCTTTACGTAAAAGATGTATGGAATGGATTTATACTATTAGTAGTAAAAATTTATGGACGATTGGGAATGAAAAGTTTGGATTTGGATGGAGTTATGTGAGAAAACCCGTAATTGGTAACTGCAGAATTCGCCATACCTGCTTGATCGATCAATCGAGCCAAGAGCTTCGATCGATCGAAGGTTCGATCGATTGAGCCCCACACCTCGATCGATCGACCCCTCCTGGAAGACTCATAATTTCCCTTTTAAATTAGTTGAATTCAATTTAATGAGAAATAATTCTTGGGCACCCTTATTAAAGTATTTTGGGAGATAAAGAAGCCCAGTAGGATATATAACTAATTTTGGGATTCTTAATGTAAGACGAGAGTTGTATTTTTGGGATACTTACATATAAGGGATGAGGAAATTGTGTATTAAAGGGAGAGACGCGTAAGATAGTTACGTTGGAACATAAATGAATACCTACTGAATTTTTCCACTTGAGAGGATGGAGTCCATGAATATTACGTAATGAGTTGGAAAAATCCCTCGAATTAAAGTTAGAAACGAACCGTTATACGTGATAACTAATAATGGGAAAATCAGAATAAATGTTGCGATTATGGGTTATGAGATGAACCTAAATTAATATGATAAAAGTAGTATATTTATATGACTGTGTGTATGCATATATTATATACATGTGAAAATCATGCCCGCACTACTTGCTATCCCTGAAGTTACCGCGCTGGGACAGTCTTATCTCGAGTGGGCCTTCATGGGGGATATTGACTCGTACCCTAGAAGATAGGAATCCTAGGTACGGGCTATCGGATCGATAGTCGGACCGTCCTAAGAGACGTGAGGGTATGTACTGACCTCTTGGACTTGGAAACTATGCTTCGCCTCAATATTGTTGTGTATGTGTTAATACAGTTCGAGAGTGATTCCGAACATGTATTTCCCTTAGTACGAGAGATACGGGAATTGGATAGCAGAGTATGCACGCACCATAATTTTTGTGTGGGGTGCTGTTAGAATATATATATTATACGAGTATTTAATATATATATATATGAAATACTGAAATTTGGGAAACTGCCTACTGTGTTATGGTAAGTAAGACATGTATAATGACTCAAATTGGAAATACTTGTTTTGGAAAAGTATAATGGAACACTGGGAAACTTTATTAATAAATAAGGTTTAAATGAGAACTTTGTGATCAAATGAAATTATTTTCTTAAACAATTATATTCTTCGATTTTGAATCTTACGAGTAACCTAAGATAAGTTCAACCATTGGGGAGGTTAGTGAAATAGGTGTGCACATTAGAAGAGAGGTGAGAAATTCTCAAGAGAGTGCCGCGCTAATATGTTGTTGCATTGGCCTGTAAACATTTTAAATACTTGCTAAACAAATTTTAAATCATCTACACTATCGGGCTCTGACCCGTTTCTATTCTCTCTCTCTCTTGTATATATATGTATATATTACAGGTGCCCAGCCACAAGGGCGTCTTGCATAGGATCCTTTGGAAGGAACGTGCTGCAGCTTAGGTGGGAATTGCAGGCCTCTTGCTTAGACGACTTCATTTATTTGACTCCACTCCTAGCACATTCATTTAGTGGGGCATGCGTCGCCCTTTCCATTATTCAGTTGTTTATTTGGACATTGTGATTCAGATATTTCTAGTATTGTTACTTTGGAATTTATTATTGAAAAACATCGCTAATGTCGTTTAATACAAGATTAAACTGTATAAGAAACTCCGAAATGTTTGTTGGAGAAACCCTTTTCTTTTGAAAATAAAAATTATAAACAAGATGTGTTTACAAAGAAACTTATGTACGAGAGTAATTAAGAATGTGTAATCAGTTTTTAAAACTAAGGCAGTTTTAAAAATTCAGCACACTTATAGAATGAGATGAGTAGATGAAGATAATCAACACACGGATTTTAACGTGGTAAAACCTCTCCCAACAGAGGAAACATCCACTGTGACTTCTAAGTCACAAAAACAAAAATCCACTAATAACAAATAATAGTTACAAACAATACAACGTGCAAGCACACAAATCAACCTATTCTAAGTTTAGGAATATACCCCACTTGGTGTCCTTCTAACTTCTCATAGATCTGATTTGTTGATGATGTTCTTCCAGTTTGCTAACTTCCTTTGCTTTAGCTTCCTTACGTCGACTCAATGATCTTTGATCTTAAACACAACACTTCCAGTGTAGTAGTGTGTTAAGTGTTTGTGTAGTGATTCCTATTCACATGCATGAACTCACACACACTTAGATTTACAGACAGTCCTAGTAAATTACATATAAAGTCTATATGCAGTGATTTTAGTTTATTTCTTTCTCACAGAACTTCAACCCTTTTTGACCTTTATTCTATCCCAGATTCCACAGATATCTCGCTTATAAAATCGGTCAAGATCTTAATCAATCTCTTTTTGAAAACATTTGTGAGATTGAAAATCTCCAAGTGTGAATCCAACTAGGTCAGGGTTAAGTTTCGTAAGAATAGAAACCACAAAACATTTTCAAAACCAAATGAATAAAGATTTTCTTAAATCCAGTAAAAATATGCATATCTAGTGAAAATGTAACATGCAGAGTATAGATCTAACGTTTCTATGGAAAAAGAAACAAGATCTTCACTCTAAAGTTTAAGTTGTGAACAAGATCAAAGCCAAGGAGGTTACAGCTTCGATATGAACAAACCACTCTCTCTCTCAAACACTCAAGGTTGTGTTTGGGGTTGAATATATGAAGGTTTATTTCAGAGGCGAAGTATTTAGGGTTAGGGTTAGGGTTAGGGTTTGGCTAACAGTTTCCCTTTCTCTCTCTTCTCTCTTTTCTTTTCTCTCTTCTCTCTCACTTCTCTCTTCTCTCTATTTTTTTCTCTCAGAAAGACGAATGCCGAAAAGTCTTCTAAGGCTGAGAAGTGAAGGGTATATATAGGGCTGAGGGAAGGTTCTGGATGTTCGAGGGAAATCAAGGGCTGAGATTAGGTCTTGCAGATTTTGACTTGATCCAAAGGTTATAAAACAGCGGTGATAAAAAATGATTGTGATTGGTTCATATGGATAGCACCAGGATTAACTAAGAACACATGCAGACCCTCGATTAGGAATGATCCAACGATCAGCAATCAACCATCCAACCTTCTCACAAAAGAAACACAAATAGGTACACCCGGAGGATGACAAGTGTTGGCTTGTGAGTGGCTCTCACACGCGCATCTAAAATAATTACAGAAGGTACCCTGAAGTCTCTAGCGCTTTGAGATGCTACCCAACCAAACAATCGAGTGAAAACTGAAGTTTCCAAAATAGAATATTAACCCCACAAACTTTATAATCCTATTTTATTAATGAAAACATTTATTTAAAAAATGTTTAAAAAATATTTAAAAATATTTAAAAATTCCCCAAAAAATTATTAAAGCTCCAATTCAAGGGGAATTAAACACACACTCAATTTTAAGTAATATGAACACATGTATGCACTTCTAATTGTGTGTAGTGTGATTCAATTTTTACCTTCATGGATCATTGAAGAGAATTAGAGAGATAAGTTCTGAGGCTTTTTTGATTCTAGGATGGACAACCAATTTTGTCACTATTTCCAAACTAGATGAACACTTATACAGTATAGACTTAAGCAAGTCAAAGGTATAAGGTGCTTCAATCTCCCCCTTTGGAAATATGAGACAAAATCTCCTTTGAGTAATATTAAAACTTGTAGGGAACCAAAAAAAATAAAACCTAGTCCTATACAAAAGATACTATCTACCCATTTCCTAGAAAGTCAAAAATTAAATAACTCAACTATTTACAAATTTTTACACTAGAAAAGGTAGACAATCAGTAGAAGAGATTCCTGCAAATATGCACACTAAGATCAAGCAGTTTAGATGAAATGTGAGCAAAATATTGAACTCATAAAACTCAAATTTCTCCCCCATTTTGTCTCAAATGGACAAAGGGTAAAACTTAAGGTTTTAAGAGTTTAATCAGCGCATACCATGCCTATAGAATTTCGCAAATACAGAAATTTGTTATAGTCTAAAGGTTTAGTGAACATGTCTGCAAGTTGCAGATTAGTAGGCAGGTAATGAATTTCTAATTCCTTAGTTTCAACAAGTTCGCGTATAAAATGATGTCTTATTTTAATGTGCTTAGTTCGCGAGTGTTGAACCGGGTTTTTAGATATGTTAATGGCGCTTTGATTGTCACAATACAATTGTAATTGATCTTCTTTAATCCCATAATCACTTAACATCTGTTTTATCCATAATAATTGAGCACAGCAACTTCCTGCTGTTATATATTCAGACTCAGCCGTAGATAAAGATGTGCAATTCTGTTTTTTACTACTCCAACCAACTAAATTATTGCCGACATAATAACAGGCACCTGATGTACTTTTACTATCATCAGTACACCCGGCCCAATCAGCATCAGTATACCCTATGATGGTGCTACAGGTATCCTTAGTATACCTAAGTCCAAGATTGAGAGTGCCCTTTATGTACTTTATTATACGTTTAACACTCAATAAATGGCTCTCTTTAGGGTTATTTTGGTAACGAGCACACAGACATACAACATACATTATGTCTGGTCATGAGACAGTTAGATAGAGTAGGCTACCAATCATACTACGATAGAGTGTGGAATCAACTGACTTACCATTTTCATCTTTACATAATTTAACAGTAGTACTCATAGGCGTTTTGGCAACTTTAGCATTATCTAAACCAAATTTCTTAACAAGATCGAAGGCATACTTAGTTTGAGAGACAAATAGTCCATCAGAATTCTGTTTCACTTGAAATCCTAAGAAAAGCTGTAGCTCCCCCATAAGGGACATGTGAAATTCCTTATGCATAATAGCAGAAAAAGATTTAACTTCAGAGTTTGAAGTTGACCCGAAAATGATGTCGTCTACATAGACTTGGGTTATAATAATGTTTTTGTCAAAATGTTTGACAAAGAGAGTCTGGTCATTTCCTCCTCTCTTAAGACCCTTATCCAACAAAAAGTTGGAAAGGCGTTCATACCAAGCTCTAGGAGCTTGTTTTAAGCCATACAAAGCCTTTTTTAGACGAAAGACATGGTTATGGTATTTAGGGAAAATGAACCATTTGGGTTGTTCTACATATGTTTCTTCGGATAGAATTCCATTTAGGAAAGCAGATTTGACGTCCATTTGATAAAGTGTGAATTTTAAGTGACACGCTATGGCGAAAATAAGTCTAACAGATTCAAGACGAGTGACAGGGGCAAATGTCTCGCTGAAATCTATTCCTTCTATTTGAGAGTAACCTTGAGCAACAAGTCTAGCTTTGTTTCTAAGAATCACCCCATTTTCATCAGATTTGTTCTTAAAGATCCAACGTGTTCCAATAACATTTTTGTTTTGAGGTCGAGGTACAAGATACCAGACATCGTGAATGACAAATTGTAAAAGTTCTTCCTGCATAGCATAAATCCAGTGTGTGTCATTAAATGCTTCATTAACATTTTTCGGTTCCACAAGGGAGACGAAACATGCATAATTATCATAATTTCTTAACTGGGATCTAGTACGAAGTGGCTCATTAGGATTACCGACCACGTTGTCAATGGGATGATCTTTAGAGACCCAGCCAGGTACTTCTGGACTCTCAATAGGTAATGAGTCATCTATTTCTGGTGAATCAGTTTTGAAATCATTTTCAGATTCAACCACAATAGGTGATTCAGATGACTTATTTTCGACAATAGTGTCGCTTACAATTACATTTATCGATTCCATAAGGGCCTTAGTACGCAGATTCTATATACGATAAGCACGAGTGTTTGGCGAGTATCCTAAGAAGATGGCTTTATCACCACGCGTTTCGAATTTAGACAGATGTTCTCTGTCTTTACAGACATAACATTGACTTCCGAAGGTTCTTAGATATTTCAGATTAGGCTTCTTACCGTACCACAACTCATAAGGGGTTTGTTTAGAGTTTTTCCTAAGGTAAACCCTATTAATGATATGACATGCAGTTCTAATAGATTCTACCCAGAAGTATTTAGGTAGAGATTTGGCATGCAACATGACACGTGCCATCTCCTGAAGAGTTCGGTTTTTCCTTTCAGCAATACCATTCTGCTGAGGAGTCTTAGGGGCACTAAATTCATGTTTGTAACCGTTGTAGTCACAATATTCAACTATTCATGTGTCTATGAACTCTCCCCCTCTATCGCTACGAATACGATTTACTTGTGTGTCCTTCTCATTTTCAATTCTTAATAAAATTTTCAAAAAATTCTGAAACGTGTCAGATTTTTGTTTCAAGAAGGCAACCCAAGTGAATCGTATAAAATCATCAACCATGACAAGGATATATCTGTGTCCACAAAGACTAACAGCTCTAGAGGGACCAATAAGGTCCATATGGATGAGATCTAAAGGTCTAGAGGTGAGAATGTCTTTAACCTTTTTATGCGAAGTCTTAATTATTTTTCCTTCCCGGCAATGACCACAGACAACACTTGAAATAGGTTTAATTTTAGGAATTCCTCTAACAATCTCTTGACTAGACAATCTACCAAGGATATCATAACTTAAGTGACCCATACGATTATGCCAGATCTCATTGTCATCCATTCTGACAATGTTACAGGTTTCAGAACTAGTCTTGACAGTATAACAATTTTCTGGTGTTCTAAATCCTGTAATAATGCATTTACCTTTATCATTTAGAATTTTACAATTGTTCTTTGAAAAGGTGACTGTATGGTCAGAGTCACAAAATTGTGATATACTTAGGAGGTTGGCTTTAAGGCCTTTAACTAATAGAACATTTTCGAGAACAGGCATTCCTTCTTCTTTTAGGGTTCCTTTACCTATGATCTGAGATGAAACTCCATCACCAAAAACTACTTTCCCACCAGCAAATCTGGTTTTGTTTAAAAGTTTGGTTTCATCTCCTGTCATATGTTTGGAGCATCCTGAATCTAAATACCAACCAGATGAAGTGTGTTCAGCTTTTAAGGCAGTGATGACAATGTTACACTTCATTTGGGGTAAAAGATCATCTTTTCTAACCCAAATAGCTCTAGTTTTAATTTTGCGCAAGTTTTCCCTCATTTGATAAAATTTTCGAGAAACAGCTTTTTGTCGAAAAACATTTGGAGCAGCAAACTGATTATTGTGGAAAATTTGAGCTTTTGGTTTAGGAAAGTTTCTGGGAGCCTTTCTCTTAAATGAACTCTTAGTTTTGGTCTTTCTATTTCTGTAGTTAGAGTTCTTATCAGGTTGTCTTGGAAGGACATAATGGTTACGATTTTGCCTAGAATAGTTAAAGTTCTTGTAGACAGAAGTGTTGTACACAGGGGTGTTTAGACGCCTAGCATAACAACCTTCAAAGGAATGACCATAAATGTCACAGTAGGAGCAATATTGATTGCTCGAGGGATGAACTTCCTTAGGAAAACTTCTAAAAATGGGTTTAACAGCATTTTGTTCAGAAGTCCTATTCCTAGGAGGTATGGTCTTATAGGTAGAATCAGCCTTTCTGATCAAAGGACAGACGTATTTAGTCTTAAGTGCAGTCTCAGCCTTAGAATTACTAGACTCTCCAATGTCTTTCTCTTGTTGCTTTTGATCAAATTCCTTTTTAATAAAATAAAAGTCTGGACATGTTTCAATTGGTCTTTTGCCCCCAGACACAAACTTAATAGGTTCAAGATTAGTAGTTTGTGGTTTGTTCTTAGGGCAAAATCCAATACCGGTTCTATCATCAGAATTGGTCTTGGAGTCAACAACAAAGTCAGTAAAACAATTTAAATTGTTTTCAAACTTAGAAAATTTTTTGAAAACAGTAGTTGTCTTTGTTTTTGCTTCCTCCAGTTCTAATAATGTTCCCTTGTATTTCATTTCCAGGGTTTCATTAGTTTTAGTCAACTCTTTTAATTTTTGATCAAAAGTTTCAATTTCAGATTGATGAGTCAGACACTGGTTAGTGTACTCTTCAGCATTCAACTTCACAATAAGGATCATCTAATTTCTTAGTCAGGTCTCTAATAGTCTTCTCCAATCTAGTGCCTTTTTTAAGAGTTTTAGCATACAAAGTATGGATATCAGGGAGGTCATCTGTGTTTGAGTCGCTAAGTGAAGTGTGTGTAGTGACCCCTAACGATTCAGTTTTAGTACTCACGCACCCATTTGCATCATCATTATCGAGATCACTTTGACTCACACACACGGTAGTAGAACTAGCAACATTTTCAGATAATAAGGCATCTAGGCCAGTCACAACAGTATTCACACAAGCAAGAGTAGGAGCATCATTATCACAGACAGGCATATCATCATTGTAAATGATCTTAGCATAAAAGGGCATGCAAGGGTCAATTTCATTTGAAGACTCAAGTTCCTCTTCATCAGAGTCACTTGAATCATTCCAAGTTTTACAGACATTGGCTCTATTGTGTGTGTTGGATTTATTCAGATTAACTCTCCAATCGTGAGCAATGTGACCTAGTTTTCCACATCTAAAACATTCAATCTTTTTAAGGTCTCTAGTGGGTCTGGAGTTGTTATCCTTAGGATGTTTGTCAAGTCCTATCTCATGAGGTTTGGAATTATACAGAGTAGGATAATTAGGCTTGCCTTGTTTAGATGCCTGTTTGTTTCGAAATTTGACAATTTTCTTAAATTGTTTAGACATCAAGGCAATCTGATTATCTAGTTTGTCTATATTGCACTCCTCATCAGAGTCGGAGTTGGTCAAATTAGACTCAAGTTTGGGTATCTTAGAGGCAAAACTCAAGTTAGAGTTGGGCTGTTTTCTTTGTGAATGATTTAATTATTTCTTAAAGTCTAATTCCATTTCCACAGTTCTAAGTTTGCTACTGAGTAACTCATGGGTAAGGTTTTGATCATTCATTTCCTCAATAGCATACCTCTTACTGTCGAACTTTTGTGGTAATGACCTTAGAATTTTAGAAACAATTTCATTTCTATCATAAGTAATACCATTAGCATGCAACTTAGTGACTATATCAGTCAAGTTCATGTAAAAATCATCAAAAGACTCAGAATCAGACATGATCAAAGAGTTGTACTGCTGGATAAGCATTTGAGTTTTAGCAGCTTTAACTCTTGAGTCTCCTTCATGGGCAGTGATTAATGTGTCCCAAGCTTCGTTAGAAGTGGCACAAGATGAGATTCTTTTGAACTCATACTCATTAATAGACATAAAAATGGCATTCTTACCTTTATTGTTATTTCGAGAAATGGTTTTCTCTTCTTGGGTAAATTCACTTAAGATTTTTTTTACCCTCTCATCACTTCCTTCAATGGCTGGTTTAGTAGGATAAGTGTATCCATTTTCAATAATGTCCCAGACATCATCTCCTAAAGTCCCTTGGATGAAGGCAACCATTCTTACTTTCCAGTAAGCAAAGTTGTTTCCATCAAAGAGTGGAGGTCTGGACAGATTACCAAACCTTTCATTCTTCTCGTCCATAGTTAGGTTTTTCAGAAAACGATTTCAGAAACACAAGATCTTTTGAAATAAAAGTTAACAGGGCTCTGATACCAATTGAAAAACGTCGCTAATGCCGTTTAATACAAGATTAAACTGTATAAGCAACTCCGAAATGTTTGTCGGAGACACTACACCAAATCTGCCCATTTGTCAAGGTCATTGACCTTGACAAATTCACCTTGTCAAGGTCAATGACCGTGACATTTCGAGGCGAGACAACTTTTTTTGTCACGGTCGTGTCACGGTCATTGACCTTGACAAAAAAACTCGCTTTTTGTGTCACGGTCGTGTCAAGGTCAATGACCGTGACACGTTTGTCACGGTTTATAACCGTGACAAAGCCGTGACCCTTTTTAAAAAAATTGTCACGGTCAATGACCGTGACAATTCTGGGCAGAATTTAAAAAAAATCTGCTGGGCAGTATGGCCACTGCCACTGCCCAGCAGTATATTTGTACCTGTTATAGCAACGTTGTACCTGTTCCAAACATCATATATCCAACACAAACTAAAGATAATGCAAATATATATTCATGAAAGTATAATCCAAATCTTCAAAGTAAAAATAATATACATGACGATATAATCCAAATATAATTAAAATGGACAAACTAGAAAATAATGTTACTACATGTCTTGGATGAAACTGAGGAGGTGAGTAGGCCACACGACATACGAATTGACGCACCCACTAATATATGTCGTGCCGCATTGTTCGCGCAACCACAATAGGGAGTTCTCCTTCCCGGTTATGACATGCGTGACGAGCACCCTGGACTCCATCTGTTGAAGCACACGTCCATGGACTATTCCACCCTCGACGATATCCGGGTCCCTCAACCCCCGCCCTATCCGCTGGCCATCAAATATGTCCAATATGAACACGCTCGGCCAACCAATTGTCGATAATGGTCTGTTGGAGGGCATCAAATAGGGAAGTGGATCGTCGAAGTACGAACGTGTCGGTGATGAAGCAGCGATGTCCACATCCTCGTCATCCTGCGCCTTGTCCTCCCGCACCTCCTCGTCCTCTCGCACCTCCTCCTCCACCGCCTTCTCCTTCCCTTTCCCTTTACCTTTCTCTTTACGGTCTCCACCCAACGTACGCTTCATGAATGCGTACATATCTTGGACCGTCGCCTCCAAACGGGATAGCTTCGCGTCGTGTGAATCCACCGTTCGAGCCAACCCGGTGTCGCTCATCTCCAATCCGATGATCCTAGATTTGGCCACCCGCGAGCTCACTCCCCTTGTCCTCCCCTTGCGATCAGAGCTAAGGACTTGGCTGAGTGCGTCTGTGGACAAAGATGCCTTGTCGGCATCAGACTGCGACTCATGCACTTCCTTAAGCTTTGCCTGAAACGACAAAAAGCACATGATTAGTAAAATAAGTAAACTAAAAAATTATAACGTAATTAACAATAATTAAACTGTCGGATTACTTACAATCGTGGCCGCGACGCTCGGGGACACCTCCTTGTCCTTCCCCTTCTTCGTCCGAAGAGCCACATAAGTATCGAGCCTATGTGGCTTACCCCCTGGCCCACTCCTACCCCCTGATATAAAATAAAGTAAAGTAAAATTAGTATCGGCCCCGCAAAGTAAAATAATATCCAATAATATATTTCTGTAGTTATAGATAAATTAAATATTACCTTCATCCTATGCTCCACCTCAGCGTAAGAGGTCCGGCCGGAGTAGTGCACGTCCGTCTTTTTAGCCCGATTTTCCCTCCCCGATTGGCGAGATGCCAATTGTCGATCCTCGATCTCATTGTCAATGAACTTTTGCCATTGTGCCAATGAGATCAGCTCCTTGGGCGGGACGGATCCGCGCCATTGTAAAATGGTCTCTCGTGTTTTTCCAAAGTACCGTGTCCGCATATTTTTTTTCCACGTCTTGTGTTGCTCCCTCAACTGCTCCAAGACGGAATCGCGTAGCTTTGGATCCAAGTTGAATTGTTCCTGTCCAACAAATACAATGTTAGTTGCGAATAAATATAAATATAAATATAAATATAAATATAAATATAAATATAAATATAAATATAAATATAAATATAAATATAAATATAAATATAAATATAAATATAAATATAAATATAAATATAAATATAAATATAAATATAAATATAAATTGAAATTGAAATATTCATATAAATATTACCTGTAGTGCCGCCCAAACAGCTAACTTGAGCTCATACGGCACCTCCTTGCAACTCATACACCCCGGGCCGATGACCGTCTTTAGCAGCTCGAGGGATCTCGCTAAAAGCTCCGACTTGTTTTCGACGGTAATCCCAAATTTTCCATATTTGGGGAGCCTAGGGGCGGAGGAGCCCTCGTCGCCTCCGCTACCACCGAACCCAGACGGCGACATCATCATAAACAGCATCATCATCTTCGCCCTAACATCTGAAGGAGACATTTTTGCTGTAAAAAAAATGTTATTAGTACAGATAAAAAAATGTTCCGTCTATATTATAACGTATGTGTAAGTTCCGTCAATACCATTTCGTTTCAATTTTGTAAAATTATGACATGAGATAATTATAATTGTAGCATAAATTTCATTATCATGGGTTTTACCTAATTGAATTAAATGAACAATACTTTTAGCCCTTGTTATTCATCAAATTTGAGGCAAGTTAATTAGAATATTTGTATCGAGCCTATGTGATTTATATGGATTTTCTATTACATTTATAATTTAACTAATAGAGTTGAATTTTAATATTAATCCTTTGGTTTATTTAACTAACTTTGGTTTGGTTTATTTCTAGTTGAATCTGAGTTATAATTTTTAGATTATGTATAGGAATTGAATTTTAATATTAATCCTTCATAAATCCCTTGAATACATGCATAAATTTGTAGAGATTGAAATTAAATTGCTTGAGATTGAATTTCTATGTTTCGGGGTCATTATTTGAAAATACTTAATTTTCAACTCCAACAACATATGCTTCAACTTAACCCAATCTTCCCAATAATACCAACTAATCAACACCCAACATCCATATCCAACAACATAGGTCTAGAACCAAAGTTTGTACATAATAATTTATAGTCTCCAAGAAAGTACCATTTTTATTCATAATATTTACGATTATCAGTTTCTCGTGTATTAGCCAAATTTCCACCCCACCCTGCCTCCCTCCACCACACCCTGCCCCACCCCCTGCCCCCCTCCCCCACCCTCCAACAATATTTTTGAATGAAATATTTATTTTGAATGAAAATATCAATTATTTATAAAATTGATGTCTACTTTTAGTGTTGTGTATATATGTTAGTCTACTTTTGCTTTTTTTTTTAAATAATCAATTAACCAAATTTCATGATAGTGAATAAGGGTTAATCCTAGCCATTGATTAAGTGTATTATTAGTAAGTACAAAAATTAAATATGGACTCTTAATCTAGGATATAAGGAGTATTTGTTAGTGAAATAATAATTTAGTGATAAAAATACACTCGAACACTACCAAATTTTGACGACACGGATCTCTAGAAAGAAAAACAAGCATTTCCAAATTAATATGCCCTCTTTCTTATTTAGTGTCTCGTGAATTGATAGTATGATTTTAAAAATAGTATACAAAACTAGGTGAGATTTTAGAATTACACGTCGAAATAATACATGTTGTATAATAATAATAATACAAGTGCATGCTTTGCAATCAAAGGTATATATCTTTATAAGGAAAAAATTATCTTAAAATGATTGGTAGGGAATGTCTATGAGGTGGATGATAATTTATTTGATATTTTATTTTATTTCTTTTGGTTAGGTTATTAAGACTTTATTTGAATTGATATCTTAGTAATTATTATTTAATATTTATTTTGAGCAATTATCTTATAGTAGGATTATTATCCTAGAAACAATTCTAACATTCCATGAAGGAAAACTTTTATTGGATGGTTGAAAAGACAATAGTTCCAAATTTATTATATTCCATAACAATTTCATAGTTTCAATTCATTTTCATTTATTCTCTTAGTGCTACAACAATAATTTGAATTCATTTCATATGATTTCCCACCCCACCCCACCCCTCCACCACCCCCTCCCCCACCACACACCACCACACACACACACACCCCACCCCACCCCCTACCCCGCTCCACCACCCCCTCCCCCACCACACACCACCACACACACACACACGCACACACCCCACCCCACCCCACCCCCTCCCCTACCACACACCACCACCACACACACACACACCCCACCCCACCCCTTGCCCCACCCTCATCCACCCCCTCCCCCACCACACACCACCACACACACCCCACCCCACCCTCCACCACCCACTCCCCCACCCTACCCCACCCCGCCCCACCCTGCCCCACCCCCTGCCCCCCTCCACGCACACACATACACACATATATATATACACATACACACATAAATATACACACAAATATATATATATAAATGGAAGAGAGAGAGAGAGAGAGAGAGAGAGAGAGAGAGAGAGAGAGAGAGCAGCGTCGAGAGAGAGAGAGAGATGGAGGAAACGGCGCGGGAGGGAAAAAAGAAGGGGGATAGGGTTTTTGCTGCGAACATTGTCACAGTCGTGTCAAGGTCTTTAACCGTGACACGAATTGTCACGGTCATTGACCGTGACAAGTCCGTGACAAATTTACTTGCCACGAACTTGTCACGGTCAATGACCGTGACAATTCCTTGTCACGGTCGTGTCAAGGTCAATGACCGTGACATAAAACACGTGTTTTTTTGTCACGGTCAATGACCTTGACAAGGCTGGCCGGCTGAAAGGTGACAATTTGCCCATTTTGGTGTAGTGAGAAACCCTTTTCTTTTGAAAATAAAAATTATAAACAAGATGTGTTTACAAAGAAACTTATGTACGAGAGTAATTAAGATTGTGTAATCAGTTTTTAAAACTAAGGCAGTTTCAAAAATTCAGCACACTTATAGAATGAGATGAGTAGATGAAGATAATCAACACACGGATTTTAACGTGGTAAAACCTCTCCCAACAGAGGAAACATCCACGGTGACTTCTAAGTCACAAAAACAAAAATCCACTAATAACAAATAATAGTTACAAACAATACAACATGCAAGCACACAAATCAACCTATTCTAAGTTTAGGAATATACCCCACTTGGTGTCCTTCTAACTTCTCATAGATCTGATTTGTTGATGATGTTCTTCCAGTTTGCTAACTTCCTTTGCTTTAGCTTCCTTACGTCGACTCAATGATCTTTGATCTTAAACACAACACTTCCAGTGTAGTAGTTTGTTAAGTGTTTGTGTAGTGATTCCTATTCACATGCATGAACTCACACACACTTAGATTTACAGACAGTCCTAGTAAATTACATATAAAGTCTATATGCAGTGATTTTAGTTTATTTCTTTCTCACAGAACTTCAACCCTTTTTGACCTTTATTCTATCCCAGATTCCACAGATATCTCGCTTATAAAATCGGTCAAGATCTTAATCAATCTCTTTTTGAAAACATTTGTGAGATTGAAAATCTCCAAGTGTGAATCCAACTAGGTCAGGGTTAAGTTTCGTAAGAATAGAAACCACAAAACATTTTCAAAACCAAATGAATAAAGATTTTCTTAAATCCAGTAAAAATATGCAGATCTAGTGAAAATGTAACATGCAGAGTATAGATCTAACGTTTCTATGGAAAAAGAAACAAGATCTTCACTCTAAAGTTTAAGTTGTGAACAAGATCAAAGCCAAGGAGGTTACAGCTTCGATATGAACAAACCACTCTCTCTCTCAAACACTCAAGGTTGTGTTTGGGGTTAAATATATGAAGGTTTGTTTCAGAGGCGAAGTATTTAGTGTTAGGGTTAGGGTTTGGCTAACAGTTTCCCTTTCTCTCTCTTCTCTCTTTTCTTTTCTCTCTTCTCTCTCACTTCTCTCTTCTCTCTATTTTTTTCTCTCAGAAAGACGAATGCCGAAAAGTCTTCTAAGGCTGAGAAGTGAAGGGTATATATAGGGCTGAGGGAAGGTTCTGGATGTTCGAGGGAAATCAAGGGCTGAGATCAGGTCTTGCAGATTTTGACTTGATCCAAAGGTTATAAAACAGCGGTGATAAAAAATGATTGTGATTGGTTCATATGGATAGCACCGGGATTAACTAAGAACACATGCAGACCCTCGATTAGGAATGATAAAACGATCAGCAATCAACCATCCAACCTTCTCACAAAAGAAACACAAATAGGTACACCCGTAGGATGACAAGTGTTGGCTTGTGAGTAGCTCTCACACGCGCATCTAAAATAATTACAGAAGGTACCCTGAAGTCTCTAGTGCTTTGAGATGCTACCAAACCAAACAATCGAGTGAAAACTGAAGTTTCCAAAATAGAATATTAACCCCACAAACTTTATAATCCTATTTTATTAATGAAAACATTTATTTAAAAAATGTTTAAAAATGTTTAAAAAATATTTAAAAATTCCCAAAAAATTATTAAAGCTCCAATTCAAGGGGAATTAAACACACACTCAATTTTAAGTAATATGAACACATGTATGCACTTCTAATTGTGTTTAGTGTGATTCAATTTTTACCTTCATGGATCATTGAAGAGAATTAGAGAGATAAGTTCTGAGGCTTTTTGGATTCTAGGATGGACAACCAATTTTGTCACTATTTCCAAACTAGAAGAACACTTATACAGTATAGACTTAAGCAAGTCAAAGGTATAAGGTGCTTCAATTATTGTCTGGATGTTTTACTTTAAGTTTTAATGTTGGGATTTAGTTGTTGAATGTTTAAATTATTTGGATTATATGTTTTAGTATTATTGTGGTGTGATCCTTTAAATATTGAATTGTTGTAAATAATTAAATCTTTGTTTTCAAAATAAAATTTGGAAAGTAATGTTTAAAAATGGTTTTGACACTTAGCTTAATTAATTAGGGTGTTTAAATTGAAATAGTTATTTTTACGACAGTGATGCTAAGAATGAACCAACTGTTCACCTTGATTTTAATTTAATAAAGGAGTGATCGCCCGGTAATTAATTAGGCGGGGTGTCACATGTTCCCGATGATTAAGTCTTAATCATTGCTATTGACTTTTATGAACCAATTCCATTTTTATTCATTTATACGTCACAATTGTATATTGTGGTAGTCTATACATCTACGTCCACATAATACAAGTACGGGTATTCGCTACTTAATCATCTTATACATCTTAATTGTATAATACCTCAATAGAAGTACTCCCTACATCTATATCCACATAACATAGGCACGGTCCAACACGCATACCTCATATAAGGAAATTTCTCAAGCTTGCATATAACGAAGGCCCACCCTACCGCCTTCAGGGATTGCTTGAACATACTAGTCATAATTATAGGTTTTCCTGGACCTATAACCATAAAATAATATACTAGGGATAATCATTATGCCTTAACACCAGATTATATAACTCCATACCCAAAGTTATATAAAAGGATAAGCCCATAAACCATACACAAATACAATGGGATTTTCGGGATAAATATAACCAAGTCAAACCAGTCATCATCGTATTAGGGTACTGATCTCCGTCGATTGAATTCCCATAAGGATATTTCCTCTAGTATGTATTCTATGAGTACACACGTCCAGTATTTTGCATATAATACACCTATCAAGTAATCCTACACACTTAAGGGATATGATACTTATCTCAAACTCATTACTTAATTAACATCTATTAATTAAGACCATTTCCCAAATCATATTTCTCATTACTCTATGTTAATTTACTACAAGTAAAGCCCATCCTAAAACTTTTCTCAAAAAACAACTAATCAAACCCCTAACCAAACTTGGGTAAATTTAATGGGTCGATCGATCGATGTGTCGATCAATCGACAGTCCCAGATTCCTCATATTCTTCCTAATGAACTTTGCATCTCCAAACCTCCATTGACAATTATCTAAGATCCCAAATTACCAATACAAAATACTATAATCATATCTACATATCCCAAAATCAATCCCCATATATAACTAAGTCTTTCAAAAGTTTTTAACATGAAATTCATTCAAAAATAATTCAAGAAGCATAGATTCATAATTTTGATTAATCTAGTTCTTATATTCATCAATTCTCTCAACGATCAAAGGGATTTATATATAATTACAATACTTAATCAAGTCCAAATCACTCTAATTCGTTTAAATCCAATTCCATGAAGAATTTGTCCTCAAATACTTAACAATTTCATTATATAACTAATACCTTAATTAATTAATTAACTTTGCTACAATTTGAGATTAATTCATTTATATTCAGAATCAAATTAGTAATCACACTATAACAAAATTTCAATTATAAAATTATACTAAATAAACTTGCTTCTAATTTAGTGGGTTGAATTCCAAGACAATAAAGCTATTTTTTCTTCTCTCCACTTAACCTCTTCTCCTTAGCTTTAGGGTCCTCCTCCAAGATGTAAAAAGTGATTTAAATAATCCTGAATCTTTATTTTATAATTCTAACCACGAGTTTCGGGTTATTGTAAAAAGCTGGAACCCCGCGTGATATGATTTTCTTAATTAAAATCCAAGTTAATAATTTACTTTCGAATATAAATATTCAAGAATGATGCGGAAGCGTAAGGAGACGGTTCAATAAAATTAAACAAATAATATATTCACTTAAACCGATTCATTAATCCAAGTCCTAGAATTTGCCTAAGTCATATTTATCAATATTAGCAAATTAGGTGAAACAAAATTTTAGCAAATGACTTGAATTAAATAGACTTTACCCAAACTTTAATTTAGTCCCAAATTAAATTGAGTGTGATGAGTTAAACCGAATTTTATCTTGAATTATCCTAAGCATGCGTTCTAAATAATTTAAGCAAGATAAAATAAACCAATCACACTACGCCGCGATGTACGAGGAACAACCCAAGACGGGAAACAACCTCGGACGGCCCTAGCCACAAATCCACTAGATACGGAATTACAATTACAAGACAGGTAGACTTACAACACACGACTCGATCCCTCTCAAGCCTCGACGCTTCTTCTTGTAGAAACCTCTTCCTAGAGAATAACCTTGGAACACCACCGCGGTCTCGGAATCCACCGATAGGACTTTATATGGCCACCGTCACCCCAGCATGGAGCCTTTCTCCGTGTGGGTATATTAACATAGAAACACTTCTTCTTTCTTTGTGGGTGGTGGAAGCAAAACCCAAAACTTCTCTTCAATTCAGTGTGGAGAAAACCGGTGCCAAACTCCAAGCAATTGATAAGTATATAGAACTTGGAATAAACTCAATTGGGTGTAAACACTAGAGTGATGAAAATATTTCTCTAAAAATCTCACTCAAAACATGAACATTTTCCTAAACAATTTTTGCTCTAAAACTCTCACTAAGAGATAAACTAGGATGAAAAGTTGGAAAAAGTTAAAGTGGAAAATGTCATTCCCGCACATATTAAAGTCTGTAAAAGTTGGCTAAAAACCAAGTGGGGAAGTGGGTGCAAAATTGCCAATAAACTGCCAAAAACTGTTCCCGCCTGGTATCTCGTTCGAACGACATCTCGTTCGAACGAAATCTCGTTCGAACGAGACTTCTAACGACATTCCAGATTGAACTCGTTAGAATCTCTTTGGAAATCTCGTTAGAACGAACAATCTCATTCGAACGACATTTCGAACGACATACCAGTAGGAACTCGTTGGCAGGTTCGTTCGAACGACATTTTCGTTCGAACGACAATCTCGTTCGAACGACTCTATCAAACGAAAAACCAGAAAGTTTGGAAAATTCGATTTTACCCTAGAAAACTTTATAAACATTTATTTAAAGTTTTAATAAATTCTTTCTTAAAAACCTAACACCCAATAAACTTTGTTCCAAGCTCCTATATATATATAATTGCATTCATACCTTGGGAGCATGGAACTATGATTGATGACGTAGAAACGAGGCACACAAACCGGCATTTTTGATGAAGCTTTATACTCTTTGCCACTACGTCTTCAACAAACACTTCATAGGCTTGAGAATATTACAATTAAATACTATCCTATGAATAAATGTTTTTGTCCGGAATTGAGTCAAAACTATATATGGACTCAATTGGAAATTTGTGTCCTTACAGTTATATCCCATATGGACCCTGACCCATTAAGCCCCAAACTAACAACAAGTAACTTAACGTCTAGTCCAAGTCATGTACTAACCTATGGGCCTTAAAACCCAACCTTTAAGATATAAACAGAAATTCTACACTTCCAAAAGTCATACGAATTATCTCGTTATGACAATTATTTTTATTCACTAAATAATTATTCTTTTATTATCGTATTGTAAATTCAATTCAATTCCAAATAATGACAATTATAGTGGCGTCATTAGTCACAATTGATAAATACACATATATATAATTAATTTAATTTTCTTTAAATTATGAGGTATTACTTTATTCTCCCCTAAAATAAGGAATTCCATCCTCAAAATTTGTCTTCACTATACCTATACTAAAAAATCTTGGAATATCTAGCTCGTAGCATCCTCATAATCTATACGCAAGATCTACTCATTCATCGACCTAATACACACTAAGGCCTCTCGTCATAAATGGCATTCAGTTAATACGCAACCAACTAGTCTAATCGTTTAAATATCAATTTGTCATGCAAGAACTTCTTTCATTGTATTCCCGTAATAACATTGTCTTCCCATACAATGATAAGGTGAGATCAAATGATATCTCCCCACCCAATCCGTTAGTATGAAAAACGATCCATACCTCGAAATGCTAACTTCCCTTTGGAATCTGACATCACAATCTCCATCCTCGAGGAGGCCTAAAAAAGTATCTGAGCCACCTATTAGGACCCCAAACCATGTTATCATTCGTTACACACACTTTTTCCTATTTTATAGAGCCCCCCTTAATACAAACTATACATATAGCTGCATCACCGCATTAAATGTACAAATTCCTCAAATCATTGTGAACCCCCTAGCTTCTGGATTGCGAAGTAACCTACAAAATATTCGACTTGTCCAAAACTACCTTTCGTAGCTTGGAACCTTTTGGCACAACCAATTTCTCTTAAAATTGTAACTTTTTTCATTCGTTAACGTAGAAAGGAGATATTCCTAATTACAACCTTCATTACTTCCTTCGGTAAAGTTCCCCACTTAATCCTTAACCAACCTAGATCCTAAATTTGGGTGCAATAGTTACCACTGCTAGAAATTCTTCCGCTTCACCAAGAGGTCATCATTAAAACCAATGACAAACTCGTCACAACAAGACACTTTTATTCAAATGATCGAACACGTCACTGACACGTGGTAATGAGCACTTATTCTATATCATGACCTTGTTAACCCCCTTTGAGGTTAGAGACACATGGCCTATGAATATCTTGTAGGAGGATAAAAGATTACTGTTGTCAGCTCTATCTCTTGAGTGAGATAATTGTCCTTATGAGGCTTAATATTTTGAAAACTATAAGCTATAGGACTCTCCTCCTATATCAGCATGCCTCTTAGTCCTTGGAGTGATGCATATATATACCAAGTACTCCATGTCGCCTTGTGGTAATTGTAATATCCCATAATTTTTAATAATTTTTTTTATTATACGATAAATTAAAAGTTAATGGGGATTAATTGGAATTAATTAATAATTAGTTGGGATTAATCCGGATTTAATATTACTAGGGATTATAGTATTATGTGATTCTGAATATTACTTGGAGATATATAAGTAATATATGAATATGAAGTTATTTATATTGTCGTGAGTTACTTATACGGTAACAATAGAAATTAAGTCAAGACGTGGTATGGGATGCGTTGGGACTAATTTAAATGAATAAAAAGGAAACATTATTTTATATCAATCTTATGGTCGTTTCGAGTGCGCCGTTACGTCCAGAAGGCGCGAAATAGTCAAAAAAGTCACTTTAGGTGTTGGATTTGAGTCTCGGGTCAATTAGGAGATGAAAGGACACCCGAAGGGGCAAATTAGTCATTTTACATGGGAGATGAACAGTAATTTCGAGTTTTGTCTTATTATAAAGGTGTTGGGATTAGAGGAACGTAGGTTCATTCCGTTCAATCACAAGATAATTGAGAGGTCTTAGTGTGAGAGAGAGTGAAAGGTTCCTTGGGAGAAGAAGAGATTGCTTAGAGAATGGAAGAGCCTTTAGAGGCAAACCAAAGACGATTGACCACCTTCTGCCACCAGCACCACAACTGAAAAGTCATCGAAAAATGAAAAAGACCACCATCATCATCAAAGGTTCGGAGTTACATAATTAAGGAAAATGTAATTCTTTCTTTATTTTATTGCTTACAATATCCATGCTAGATAGGATCAAAAAGAAGTATGAATTTACATGATTTAAGGATGAGCTATTGAGTTTTTGAATTAGTTCTTGATACGAAAATTAGATAGGATAAATCTTCTTCTATTTAAATGATTTAATACACAAAATTTGGGTTACAAATGATAGAATAAGTCCGAGTTAATATGATTTTTGGAGAAATAAGAACCTATGAGAATTCTGGGAATAATAGGATTTAATCAAAACTATTTGATGATTTTAGGCTGTTTAATTGTTGAAAATTGATCATATACCTGGTTATCAATTGATATTAATTACGAGAAGTTTTGGATTGAGTTGTGATGGTTTTGATGAAAATGAAATATTAATTCCTTAGGCTTAACATGCAAAAAATGGGGCTTTGATCTGATCGATCGATCGATCGACCCAAGAATGTCGATCGATCGACCTAAGACCTTCAATCGATCGACTCCCTCTAGAAAATGTGAAATGTTTTTTTTTTAAGTTTGATTGAATCCCAATTTGTGAGAAATCTTTAATGATCATCATTTGATTATGGTGGAACTTAAGGGAGGACGGTAGGTATACTTGAGACCCCGAAAATATAATTTGTGTGGGATTAAATCAAGGAAAGAATAAAAAGAGATTTAATTACATAAATTTCGGTAGAAATAATATTTGAATGATTTGGTATTTTAACCAAAGGTGAGAGACTTAGGTGATTGCTGGAAAATTATATTTAATCGAGGATAATATTATGTGAGTGATATCCCTATTAGAATATTTGAATAATTAAGCTTGGATAAATTTTAGTACATTAACGGGGAGAGAAGACTTATGTTAACGTTGGACAATCGTTATTAAAGCGAGAAGGATATTATGTGAGTGATAACTACATTATAATAATGAGATAAACAAAATGATTATAATTAATAAGTACAGGTGTTATTGATTAATACAACGGGTACTTGGGGATAGGATTAATTCCTAAAATTATTCATAGGTAGAATAAGTACCTCATTTTATATAGGTAGATGATAATGCCTATTGTTTGATAATTTGTGTGTATGACATACCTAGCATACTTGATATCGACGGGAGGTATGCGCGTGAGGGCAGTCGTATCTTGATGAATATATGGGATCTTTGACTTGTCGCTCGAGAACATAGGACTTAGGTCGATTACCATTAGTGAGAACAATGGTATTGAACGGTCATTTGGGTATGTAGGTCTATACGTAGCCCAAAGGCTTAGGACTATGTTCGCCTCCACTCTTTGTGTACGTAGGTATGTGCGTAGCCCAAAGGCTTAGGACTATGGTATAGAACGGTCATTTGGGTATGTTAGTATGTGCGTAGCCCAAAGGCTTAGGATTATGTTCGCCTCCACTCTTTGTGTTTGATGATTTTGGTTCGAGGAATCTTTACCGAACCTATAGTCTCTATACAATGACGAGATCTATTGGGATATGATAGAAAAGTAATGCAACACCACAACTGTGTCTCGGGTGCAGTATAGTATATATATAATAAAGTGAATGTATATATACATATGATGATATCTATTGTGTGACTAAAGTAGAATTGAAAAATAATGATATCTAGAATTAATTAAGTATGAATACTTAATTAAATTGAATTAATAAGTGGCTTATCCATATTGAATCTAAATGGATATATATGTTTTATGATATTAATACGTGGGAATGAGTTTGGCTATAAATAGAGGATACATTGGGTTAATCTAGTTAGCATGGGAATCGTAACTAGGATCGCTTAGAGGTACGTTAGGTGTGCACTCTAGATGAGAGGTGAGAATCTCAAGAGAGAGTCCGATAATCTAACATGTATATTTTAGGTGATAAATATTGCAATTATTCACTTGATGTTTTCAAATCTATTTTACATCGGGTTTAGACCCATTTCCTTGCATATTCTCTTTTCTCCCTTGTATCTTCTATATCAGATGTCCAGCCGTAGGGACGCCAGCCATAGAGAATTATAATTGTTGACGAGCTATGGAGTATTTTTTAGATGCCTTTATTTATTTGATTCTTACTATGTAGTGATATTTCATTTAGAACATGTTGCCCCGAGGATTTTAGTTATTTCCTTTCTATCTGAGTCAGGATTTTATACTCGTGTCATTGTAATACATTTACTATTGTTGAGATTTATGTATTGAGATATTATCTGGAAATGTTTATTCCAGTTGAATTTAAAATTCTATTCTGGTATCTATTCAATTTATTATTATTGTGGAATGGAATCTATGGAATTGTTCGAAATGGAAAAAAATTAAATTAAATTAAAAATTAGAATTTTTAACACCAGTTTAATTGAGTATTAGGTGATAGGAAAATATTTTCGACAATGATGCTAAGGATGACCCAACTGTATATTCTGATTTAATTGGGTATGGGACTGATTACCCGATATTTAATTAGGCGAGGTGTTACAGTTGGTATCAAAGCATTAGGTTTTAGTGTCCTTTAGTATCTGTACGGCTTATTATGCTTCAACTTAACGTTCTTTGATGTAGAGCCCTATCATTAGGATTGTTGCATTTCAATTTATGCTTATGTTCTTCAATTATTTTGTTATATCAAATAATAATGGTATATTCTCATTTCAGATGCCTCCTAGACGTGCACCTCAACCCGCTTAAGCTCAGGGTACAATGACTGCGGCTGAAGTTACTACAATTGTCGCTTAGGAAGTTAACGCAACTTTAACTGTCATTCAACAGGCTCTTACACAGGCACCAGTTGTGCCACCCGTACCAGGGAAAATGTTTCCTACTACATGGGAATATGTTAGGGATTACTTTCAGAAGGCACATCCACTAGAGTTTCAGGGAGGATCTGATGTCGTGATTGCTAGCCAATGGAAGAGGGATATCCAGAGGGACTTGAGAATGCTCGAATGTACCGAGGTTCAGCGTTAAATACTAGTTATGTTCAAGCTAGTAGAGGTAACCTTGCAGTTATGGGAGGCTACTACAACTATTAAAGAGAGAGATACAATGACTATCCAAGACTTTTGGGTACGGTTCGATCGAAAGTACTTTCCTTCCGCTATCCAGACTGAGATGAGGCAGAAATTACTTGATTTGAAATAGGATGGGAGGACACTGGCAGAATATGAGGAAGAATTTACTGGGCTGACTAATTTGGTACCAGAAGAGGTACCCATAAAAGAGAGAAGAATTCTAATGTTCACCGACGATCTGAACTATAAGATTCTCTAGTATGTATTTGGCAATCTCTCACTATGCACTTATGCAGATGTTTTTAATGCTGCAATGCTTCATTGCCAGAATAATCGCTTACATGCTCAGGGAGTTAAGAGGGGGTTTGGGTCAAGCCTGCAGGGTAAGACTAATGGAAGAAGTTCCAGCGGGACACCATCAGGTCAGAGTCAGTAACGTTAGGGTGACTAGGTTTCCTAGTCAGGGGACTATATTAAATGTTTACGATCAGGAGGTTTTAGGTTTGGGTATGAAGGTAATGGGCAGGGACAACAACAGGCCCGGTAGGACCAAGGGAAAGGTGGTAATGGCCAGCAAGGTCGGGGTCAATAAGGACAAAATGGGGGAAAGTTTTCTAGTAAATGTTTCATATACGGCAAGTATGGTCCCAAATAATAAGTTGTCCTGATAAAGACAAATTTCCTCAGCAACAAAATGCTCGTCAGGAGCTACAGATACTAGTGCTTCCACCAGTCGCTCTTCCAGCTCCAGCTTAGGTGCTAGCATTACCGCCCATTCCAACAGCTCCAGTACAACAGGTTCAGTATGGACATGTGTATAATGTCCGTCAGGAAGCAATTCAACAACCACCACCCGCGAATGAGGGTATGTTTTCTATCTATGGGGTTATGGGGTGCATACTGATTAGCACGAGGACCTCACATTCATTTATAGCTATTATAATTGCATGGGCCATAGGGTTACTAGACTTGGCCAATAGCACTGTTATTTATGTAGACTCAATAATGGATAGTGGGACACCTATTTTCTGTATATGTCGTATCGTGAGTTTGATTTTATCGGGGATTTACGTGTGTTATACATGTCCGAATATGATGTGATTATCGACATGGATTGACTTGTTGTATAAGAGGCCAAGATTTACCATTAAAGCCAGCTTATTGTCTTTGATAGGAGACTGAATAAGTAGACTTTTATATGAATAGATAAAACCTGTTGGGAAGTTATATATTATGGATTAAGGACCTGAGGAGTTTTGATTACCGACGATAGTAGTGTATCGGGGTGTTCCTTGTTTGGATTTCACTCTGCGAGACACCCCACACATGAAACTAACGAATGTTGGGAGTCGAAGTAAGTTAGGTCTTTAAGATATGAGTTTATAACCTTTATTATTATATATGTATATATATATATTAATCACTGGAAATCATAGTGTTACGGATTATATTATAAGTAGCCAGTTAATTAAGGATAACCTTATAGAGGAATTACATTCATTTAGATCTTATGATGGAACATACACACATAGGGTGTATGGACGCCCTAGATAGTTGGATTGTAGTATTTTCCATAATTGTGACACATGAAAGTAGAAGTTGTAACTTCAGGATTTAGTTGTTCGATGATTTAGGACCGGTAAATTTTGCCAAGAGGATGGTATAGGAAGGATTGGGTAAAGTTTAACTCGAGATAGTTGAAACTAAATGGTAAGGCGTGGAGTATAACATCAGTGAGGGTATTCGGTAAAGTACTGTATGGGCGGTATGACGGAGATTACATGATATATGAGATTAATAACCGGCGTTGTCCTTACCAGTTATGCTTATTTTTCAAATTTCGGGATGAAATTCCTCTATAAGGGGGGAAGTATGTAATATCCCTTGATTTTTAATATTTTTTTTATTATGCGATAAATTAAAAGTTAATGGGGATTAATTGGAATTAATTAATAATTAATTAGGATTAATCCGGATTTAATATTACTAGGGATTATAGTAATATGTGATTTTATATATTACTTGGAGATATATAAGTAATAAATGAATATGAAGTTATTTATATTGCCGTGAGTCACTTATACGGTAACAATAGAAACTAAGTCGGGACGCGTTAGGACTAATTTAAATGAATAAAAAGAAAACATTATTTTATATCAGCCTTATGGTCATTTCAAGTGCGTCGTTGCGTTCGAAAGGCACGAAATAGTCAGAAAAGTCTATTTGGGTGTTGGATTTGGGTCTCGCGTCAATTAGGAGATGAAAGGACACCCGAAGGGGAAAATTAGTCATTTTACATGGGAGATGAATAGTAATTTCGGGTTTTGTCTTATTATAAAGGTGTTGGGATTCGATGAACGTAGGTTCATTCCATTCTATCACAAGATAATTGAGAGGTCTTAGTGTGAGAGAGAGTGAAAGTTTCCTTGGGAGAAGAAGAGATTGCTTAGAGAAGATAAGAGTCTTTAGAGGTAAACCAAAGGGGATTAACAACCTTCTGCCACCAGCACCACCACCGAAAACTCATCGAAAAATGAAAAAGCACACCATCATCATCAAAGGTTCGGACCGACATAATTAAGGCAAATGTAATTCTTGCTTTATTTTATTGCTTACAATATGTATGCTAGATAGGATAAGAAAGAAGTATGAATTTACATGATTTAAAGATGAACTATAGAGTTTTTGAATAAGTTCTTGATATGGAAATTTGATAGGATAAATCTTCTTCTTTTTAAATGATTTAATACAAGAAATTTGGGTTACAAATGCTAGAAGAAGTCTGAGTTAGTATGATTTTTGGAGAAATAAGAACCTAGGAGAATTCTGGGAATAATAGGATTTAATCAAAACTATTTGATGATTTTAGGCTATTTAATTATTAAAAATTGATCTTATACCTTGCTATATCAATTGAGATTAATTATGAGAAGTTTTAGATTGATTTGTGATGTTTTGATGAAAACGAAAGATTAAACCCTTAGGCTCAACATGCAGAAAATTGGGCTGTGATTTGATCGATCGATCGATTGACCCAACAATGTCGATCGATTGACTGATTGATCGATCAACCTAAGACCTTCGATCGATCGACTCCCTCTAGAAAATGTGAAATGTTTTCTTTTAAAGTTTGATTGAATCCCAATTTGTGAGAAATCTTTAATGATGATTATTTGATTATGGTGGAACTTAAGGAAGGACAGTAGGTATACTTGAGACCCCGAAAATATAATTTGTGTGGGATTGAATAGAGAAAAGAATAAAAAGGGATTTATTTATATAACTTTCGGTAGAAATAATATTTGAATGATTTGGTATTTTAACAAAAGGTAAGAGACTTAGGTGATTGCTGGAAAATTATATTTAATCGAGGATAATATTACATGAGTGATATCCCTATTAGAATATTCGATTAATTAAGCTTGGATAAATTTTAGTACATTAACAGGGAGTGAAGACTTATGTTAACGTTGGACAATCGTTATCAAAGCGAGACGGATATTATGTGAGTGATAACTACACTACAATAATGTGATAAAGAAAATTATTATAAATAACAAGTACGGGTGGTATTGATTTATACAACGGGTACTTGGGGATAGGATAAATTCCTAAAATTATTCATAGGTCGAATAAGTAACTAATTTTATATAGGTAGATGATAATGCCTATTGTTTGATAATTTGTGTGTATGACATACCTAGCTTACTTACTATCGACGGGAGGTATACGTATGAGGGCAGTCGAATCCTGATGAATATATGGGTTCTTTGACTTGTCGCTCGAGAACATAAGACTTAGGTCGATCACCATTAGTGAGAACAATGGTATAAAATGGTCATTTGGGTGCGTAGGTATGTGCGTAGCCCAAAGGCTTAGGACTATGTTCGCCTTCACTCTTTATGTTTGATGATTTTGGTTCGAGGAATCTTTACCGATCCTATAGTCTCTATACAGTGACGAGATATATTGGGACATGATAGCAGAGTAATGTAGCACCACAATTGTGTCTCGGGTGCACTATAGTATATATATAATGAGTGAATATATATATACATATGATGATATCTATAATGTGACTAAAGTAGAATTGAAAAATAATGATATCTAGAATTAATTAAGTATGAACACTTAATTGGATTGAATTAATAAGTGGATTATCCATATTGAATCTAAATGGATATATATGTATTATGATATTAATATGTGGGAATGAATTGGGCTTAAAATAGTGGATACATTGCATTAATCTAGTTAGCGTGGGAACCGTAACTAGGATGTCTTAGAGGTACATTAGGTGTGCACTCTAGATGAGAGGTGAGAATCTCAACAGAGAGTCTGATAATCTAACATGTATATTTTAGGTGATAAATATTGTAATTATTCACTTGTTGTTTTCAAAACTATTTTACATCGGGCTCTAACCCGTTTCCTTGCATTTTCTCTTTTCTCCCTTGTATCTTCTATATCAGGTGTCCAGGCGCAGGGACGCCAGCCATAGAGAATTATAATTGTTGACGAGCTACTGAGTATTGTTTAGACGCCTTCATTTATTTAATTCTTACTCAGTAGTGATCTTTCATTTAGGGCATGTCGCCCCGAGGATTTTAGCTATTTCCTTTCTATCTAAGTCAGGATTTTATACTCGTCTCATTGTAATACATTTACTATTGTTTAGATTTATGTATTGAGATATTATCTGGAAATGTTTATTCCAGTTGCATTTAAAATTCTATTGTGATATCTATTCAGTTTATTATTGTTGTGGAATGGAATGTGTGGAATAGTTCGAAATGGAAAAAAATGAAATTAAATTAAAAATTGGAGTTTTTAACACCAGCTTAATTGAGTATTAGGTGATAGGAAAATATTTTCGACAATGATGCTAAGGATGACCCAACTGTATATTCTGATTTAATTGGGTATGGGAATGATCACCTGGTATTTAATTAGGCGGGGTGTTACAGTAATGTAAAAGACAGGCGCGGTAGTAAGTTTCTCCTTGAGCTCTCCAAATGTTCTCTCATAATCTACACCCCAAACAACAATACCCCCTTTCGGGTGAGGTGAGTTAATGTCCCGCCCATCTTCGAGAACCCATTAATGAACCTCTTGTACTACCATGCCAAATCCAAGAAACTCCTAACTTATATAGGCATTGTGGTTATCCCTAATTCTCAACTGTAGAAAATTATCTAGGATCTACTGAAATCCTAGTTATTGATATAATATGGCCCAAGATACTTATCGAAACCAAAATCACACTTAGAGAACTTAGTATACAACTTATTTTCTCATAGTGACTTTAAAACCAATCGTAAATGTTCCATGTGTTCCTCCTTCGATTAAGAATAAACTAGATAGTTGTTAATATATATTGTGACGAACCAATCTAGGAATAATGGAAAAACCCAATTCATTATGCCCATGAACACTATTGGCACATTGGGCATCCCAAACTGCATGACCTAGAACTCATATAATCCATATAACATCAAAAAAATTGTCTTCGGAATGTCCTCCTCCCAAATACATAGCTGGTGATACCTTTAGCATAAGTTAGTCCTAGAGAATAATGAAACACTCCTCAACTAGGCCAATAGGTCTTCGATATGCAATAATAGCTACTTGTTGAGTATCGTGACCTTGTTTAGCACCCTATATTACACAGATAATCGGAGAAAATCGTTCTTCTTATTCATAAATAAAACTAGGGCTCACCATGAAGACGTGCTCCTCCGTATGGAGCCCTAGCTTAAAAAATTGTTAAGCCTGCTCATTCGGTTCCCACAAGTATAATGTAGTCATTCGATAGTGACCTCGCAATGGGCCAAGTGCCCATCGCCAAATCTATAAAAGAGTTTATCTCTCTAACTAGTGGTAATCATATTACCTCATCACATATGTTCGTAAGCCCATGGAATATTAGTATTTAGTATAATGATACAGTGACCTCCTCACATGAAGTCGCATTTACGTAATACAAGTATGTGCTAAACACTCCCTCGGCCTAGGCATAACAATAAGAAACATAACCTTCCCGAAAATGAAAATCGAAAAAACCTACCCTCCCCCCCCCCCCCCGATAGTTAATATAAGCGTAATACATATATCTACTACTCAAATCTAAATACTATGAATCGTAAGACCACATGTATAAATCAACAAAGCGATTGAACACTCAAGTTGACTAACAAATTATCACGTCTCTACAATCATGAAGTAAGAAGACCCCACTCACTAGGGTGTTCAAATAAATTCCATGATAGCATTGATATATCTCACAATCATATTAACCAGGCTACTAATAAGGAATGATAACTCCTCGATGTCTAAGTAGGACTCATGCGCGTGAGCCATAATGATAATTGTATCCACCCCACAATGGTATTCTCAATAACACGGTTCAATCTACAAACTCTAAGAATTAGGTGGATTCCTTCGTCACATTTGTAATATTATCCTCTATCGGTACTATCAAAATGGTGGCCCTACTAGCGTCCCTATTGACCTTACCTCTTTGATCAATATTGCTAACTCTTTCCTCGTTGGGTTTGCTCTCCTTGGCCATGATCCCACTGGTCATAATTTCCTTGGTTATACAAGTTATAACAAATCGTATTGTCTACTCTTATAACCTCTTGGGGTCTTATCCCCATATGCGCTTCATTTTCTGGTGTGGTCTTCCCTTTTTAGGTCCACACTACACTGTCTCTAGTAATTAGGGCATCTTTGGCCTTGATTTTCATAATCATAGGAACTCTATCCTTTAAATATTTGTGGCATACCTTATCATGTAGGAAGGTAACTTCTAATATCTAAACATAAATGGTTATTAACGATTTACCCAAAAAAATTTGCCAAACCCTCCTTTTGAGGTATGTTTCAACTCAAAACAAATCCTGCTTGCACTTAATCAAATAATGTGAGCATCCTACTTTGCCTTTGTGTCAATATCTCTCAGTGCATAAAGAGAAAGATAGTGGAAATCCTCCTCATACTGGCTGCCACGTAGTTGAACATATGAGGCCTTCAAAACCGTACTTTTAATGTAGTTACTGTAAGAACAAGTTTTATAATTGCTCAATTTAGTTTCTATTTAGCTTATCTCATTACACATCACTGCACCTTCATGACTGCTTCCATGCATTCCAAGACAAAAAATTGATGACATTTACAATATTGAAGATCATTCATCACAACAACATTCAGAAGAGTTATGAGGTAGTTTGGTAAAGTCTTTATATATCGTGGAGAATTTTATAATTAGAGTTTGCATTAAATGTTTTCAAAATGTTTAAAATTACTTTTAAATTTCGACGGCTCATTAGAACAAGTTTTATAGGTGGTTCGAACGAGTTTACGTAGTGTCTTTAGAACGAGACTCCATCATTTGAGCAAAATCTGAAATATTGCCGTTTGGTCAGTTGTGGAATGTCATTCGAAGTTTAGATGGATGTCGTTCAAACGATATTGGGTACATCGTTAGAACGAGTTTCCCATATTAGAACAAAATTTGAAGCGACACAAGCACTGTAATGTTGTTAAAAGATTCTTTAAAAACCTATTCAAATGAAAAATGGTACATCGTACGAATGAGGCACCTGGTTGTTCGAACGACTGCGATAGTTTTTATATTTTAATCAAATCTAATCCAAATCTCTAATGCCCATCATTTTGCAACAAACTTCATTATAAATAGAGATGTAGTATTAAAGTTTTAAAGAACTCATTATAACCCATTTCCAAGCCAATTTAGAGTTCCTTTTGTGATCAAATTCTACTGTTTTTCATCCCACCCCTTTGAAAATTTAGAGATCACTTTACCAAATCAAGAAGAAAATATTCCTGTTAAAATACTAGTGTAAATATTTTCTCTACTAGTGATTTGTGTAGCTGAGGCTCTACTACTGAAGAAAAGGGTTGATCGATGAATACCAAGGGAAGATCGTTTCCTATTAACGGTGCCAAACTATGACGTATTTATAGAAGACTTGAAGAACTACGCATTATACTTAAAGAGCTAACTAGTTTGTAAGTCATATAGTGTCTGTAAATTCTGATATAGTGCTAAAATAGAGGTTTTTACCTGAAAGGAAATTTTCTTTACTTCTTCACATTTTCGGTTTGTTTATGTGTCTTAGCTTATTTAATTTCGAATTCATCATTACATGCACACTAAATTAAATCAAGATAAAATTTGTTAAAATTTAAATTTGTGTGTATTTGGCATAAGATACGAATAAATCCATAGAATTCGCATTCTTAAATTGTTATCAGAGCAGGCTGCACTAAATTATCGTATGAACCTGATTTTTACGATTTTTGGGGGGATACCAATTTTCTCAAATTGGTATCAGCGCACGTTGTACTAAAATATCGTGTGATCCAGATTTTTACGGATTTTCTTTTAGGATACCAATTTTCTCAAATTGGTATCAGAGCAGGTTACACTAAGTTGTTGTATGACCCTTTAAATTTTGGATTAATTATAATTTGTATAATAGGCTACCTATTTTAGTTGGGTCTAATTATGCATGTTGAAAAACTTGTATGAGGTCGACATTGAAAGTGATTGATGAGCGTGCTTGGATTATATGGGAAAGAAGGTGGACACCACCCACTGTGACCTATGGCGATGGCATAGGTCCTAAACCCAACACTGCTTGGATGGAGGATGACCTAAAATGGACTCAATTTAACTAACGCGCTTTAAGTACCATTTCTAGAGTCATCACCCCTGATGAGTTTCACTGCATCATGACGTGCATCACATCTAAGAAATCTTGGAATAACCTCCAGCTCACTCAAGAGGGTGCCAACGTTGTAAAATCTTCTAAGCTTCAAAATCTCACCACATAGTTTGAGGCTATTACTATGCCAGAGTCTGAGTCTTTCAATGAATTTTATGCGCGATTTTTTGATATTGTTAACTTTAGTTTTAATTTGGGTGAGAAAATTCATGAGACACGCGTAGCTAAAAAGATTTTGAGATCACTTCTAAACCGTTTGTATTCCTAAGGTTACTGTGCTTAACTCATTGGGATTGTTAGATATACTTAAGTTAGAAGAACTCGTAGGAGACCTTCAAACTTATGAGATAGACATGTTTCCCAAAACTGTTAAACCTAAGTATAAGGAAACATGGATTTCTTTGAAGGCCTAGTCTAAAAAAAAGAGAGAAAAAGTAAGTGAGTCTAAGTCGGACTCTGACTTCGAGTTTGATTTTGAGCTTGATGATTTAGCCCTTTTTGCTAAAAAAATTAAAAAAATCTCAAATTTAACAAAGAAAATATTTTTAAGAAAAATAAAAATGGGAATGAGGGCAAGAATGTTTGTGACAAAGATCAGATGAGCTGATATGACTATGAGGGTAAGGGACACAAAGCCCACGAGTGTGCCACTAAGCCACTCTTAGCGACAGTGACATCGAGTCAATGGATTCTGGGGATGAATTACCATGTGAACCTAAATTCTGTGCGTTTATGGAAATTCACGTGAGTAATTCTAGTTTATCTCACGTCGATAAGGACATTTCTAAATTTGAGAGCCTCGATGATGTTTTGAATCATTCAAGAGATAATGAGAGTGAGGAAGAAAATTTGAGTGAGTGAGAAGGTGGACTCCAAAATGCCTTTTGTGAACCGTACACCAAGACTTTAAAAATGAAAAAGAATAATAAATATTTTTTTCTTAGGGTGTTTGATTAGAGAATGAGGTGAATATTTTGAGCGAGTGTGAGGCCTCGGTGAGACAACTCGAGAAGGTGAAATCTTCTTTGTGTAGTAGTTGATTTTTTTTTCTAGGGAGAAGACTTATTTAACCAACACTATGGCTAGTCTTGAAGACTCGTAAGAAACTCAAAGCTCGCGTATCCCAACTCGAGATTGATCTCGAACGTGCCTGGTAGGTCAAGGTCACTTTAGAGAACACATATAAGAATGTTGGAAATATGATCCTCAGTCCCACGTTAGATAACGTTGAGAGGCAAGGAATAGGTTATAATATTGCATCCACTTCCAAAGCCGCACCCGATCCGGTTCTCGAGTTTGTAATGGATCCATATGACCCTCGTCCTAACCCCTAGGGAGATCTAACCTACCAAGGGGAGCTTTTCCTAGTCATTTTGAGAAAGGTAGAAACAAGACAATTTATGTTTGTTTTCATTTCCAATAATGAGGTCACCATAGAGAGTTTTGGTTTAAGCTAAGGAGGGTTCTCACATGTATACTCCCCGATATGCTCCCACACAAGTTCATATACATATTTTTTCTTGCACTCCATGCACTCCCACACATAATTATCCACATGATCTTGCACATCACTATAGAGATTTTAAGAGTTTTTTAGAGCAAGTAGAGTAGTCAAGACTTCACAATGTTTGATGGAGGAATTTCATAGTATATCTTCCCCTTTTGAGAACTCCTTTGGGCCTAATGATTGAGGTCGAGACTTGTTTCTAGAATAGGATGATTATCATCTTCGTATCTTATATCCCTATTTCTAGATTGTATTATCATTATATTAATATGTTTTTCTTTTTGATATATTTTTAAAAAATCCAAAAAGATTTTCGATTTTATGCAAAAGATAAAAAATCCAAAAAGGTTTTGTTTTTTAAGAAAAAGTTTGAAAATTTGAAAAAGATTTTATTTTGATAAAATTTTGAAAAAGAGAAAAAGATTTTTGCATTTTTAATTTTTCAGCGTATATGGATGACATTTAAGATATTCGGATCAGCGCTACATTCCATCCATTCCCGTGACTTTTTCATAGTACCTTGAGACACGGCTTTGCTCCCTTAGTGTGCTTAATAATATGTGGAAAACATTTCGTTGATCATTCATGATTAATTTCTACATGTTAAACTCTTTGTCACCTTTATTACACATGTGCATGAACTTTTTTAATATTATACTTTCTTATTATTTGTCGAGTACGATGTTCTCATCTCACCTTTCTAAATAACGAACCAAATGTAAAAAGAGATAAGTTGTTCTTGTGAGAACCATTGCTCTGGTTTTGTTTCCCAAAAAATATTGATATATGTTAAGCAATGAAAAGGGGCTATGAAAGAGCAAAATTCTCTTCGCATTAAAAACCACCATTTGCAAAAAGAGCCTAAAAATATTAATGATACACTAAAACAGAAGTGCCAAGGCCCATGTTTTTATATTAATTAATGCTTGTGTACATATGAGCATTATGATTTATTCAAAATATTTCAAAGTGAATTCATATATGTGATATTTTGATGGAATTATAAAGTAAAAGATCAATGGGTTAGCACAATGGACTCTCTTGAAAAGCATTAAATAGCTTGGCATTATTGTTTTGAGAATCAACAAAATTCATGGCATATTACATAACTCGAGTCAATTTCATTTAAGTTCAACATTTTACATCTAAGGTTGAAATTGAGTTCTTTCTTAAGAAGTGTCTCATGACTTCTTGCGCCTATGTTATGAATACTTATGTTGATTTGCCAATGAAAAATGTTCACACAATTACATTTCATTTTTAATATTTGGATATTTTAGTGTTATTCTATGGTGACTATATATTTTTATACCTATATGTATTTTGTTATACTTATACTTGTTATGCTTGAAAAATTGAAAAAATTCAAAAATAGATATTTGATAAGGGAACAATACATTATGCCTTTTGGATTATCATTACCTGTGCTTATTGATTATCTTTGTGACGATATCTTTTCTTCTTCATATGATATTTACTATTCATGTTTAGATAACATTCATTTCTCTATTACAGACAAAAAGCGGGAGAACAAATTGAGGGGGAGTTTATATATTTTTTTAAACTCGTACGCATCATGGTATCTCTTTTGTCTCATATGTATAGGTCATTCCTCATTGATAATGATTTCTTGGACCGCACAACATGAAGACTTTTCAGTTAAAGACTTATACATTTATGTGTTTCAGTTTCTTGGTTTGGGAGCGCATTATTTGTATTAGTTTTAGGAGTCAATTTGGCTTCGGTTTGTGTTTTGTACCGAAATAGCCAAAGGGGGAGATCTATAAAAGCAAGTTTTATAATTTCTAAATTTAGTTTTTATTTGTCTTATCCCGTTACATATCACTGAACCTTTATGACTACTTCCATGCATTCAAAGATAAGAAGTTGATGAAATTTGCAAGAGTGAAGATTATTCGTTACAACAGCATTCAAAAGAGTTATAATGTAGTTTCATAAAGTCTTTATTTATTGTAATACCCCATAATTTTAAAGATATTTAAATTACAAAAGTGGGCATAATTTGGTAATTTGAGGAATTACTGTGAATAGTAATTTTGGAATTTATGAGGGTCATTAAATAAATTCAGAATATAAAGTGAATAGTAAAATATTAGTTTGTAAGTGTGAGATTAATATTTATAAGGATTATATTTTCTTACGAGACTAAGAATATGAGTGGGATTATTTTAATTCGTGTCGCAGTTGGGTAAAGCGACAAAGGATAATATTTTAATTGGAAAACATGTGTATTGGAATGTATTGGGTTTAATTAGTTAATTTTAGTTAAGTGACTCGGATGGAGATTTCGAGTGCGCGGTTGGTTTCGAAATGTCGAAATAGTCAAAATGAAGTACCCAGGGGGTAATGTTTGGATTTCGGGGGATTTTTGGACTAGTAAGGACTCGCAGTTGAGTACACGAGTCATTTTACAATTGGGTATACACCTAATTTCTGGTTTAAAAGGAGGAGAAGCCTTATTTCCTCAATTAACATCCCTAAGAGAGATAAAGAGAAAAAAAAAGAGAGAAAGGAAGGAAAAGAGGAAGAAGAAAGGGATTTCCGGCCAAACTCCACGGGATTCGACTCTAGGTCGTCGAATTTTATCCACGAGGCAAGTGTTTACTTGCTTTATTAATTTAGTGTGTTTATTTCTCATATTATAGTTGGTGGGTAAAACTATAAAGATTTTTGGGATGAGTTTTCGTGAATCAAAACGGGTTTTTCGGAAGATTAATGAACAAACCCCGGATAATATCAAGTTTGGGAAACTTAGAAATTAAATGAAATTAATTGTTGGATATGGGTTATACGATGATTAGGACCCTTTTTATATATGTATTGTAATACCCCGCATTTTTATCGATATTTATTTATGGGATTAATTAAATTAAATGTGAATTAATTGAGAATTAATCCGGATAAAATACTAACGAGATGTGATTTGATATTTGATTATAATGTGTATATATAGCAATATATGAATATTGAAAATATTGAATTTGTCGTGAGATAGAAATACAGCAATTTGGGAAATTTTGTTGGGACGCGCGTGACAGTCGCGTCAAGAATGTAATTATTTAAAATTAAAAAGTGAATTTTATTTTAATCAACCGTATGGTCATTTTGAGTGTGCCAACGAGTCCGGAAGGGTCGAAATAGTCAGAAAACGCTAGTCGGGGTTTAGTTTGGGTCCCGGGGCATTTTTGGGCCATACCGGCAACTTAAAAGAGTATTTTGGTAATTTTGAAATTTTAGGATTATTAACCTACGAATTTTGGGAATTAAATATTAGGATATTAATGACCCACTAAGCCATTACCAGCACTTAACCAACTAAAGGGCCACGGGAGTTATAGGAGAGGTTAGAGAGAGTTTCCAAAGAGAAAACACAACCTTCATCTTCAACCTTCAACCTTGGGAGGAAAAGAGAGAGTGAAACCTTCATCATTCTACACCAAATTCAGAGAATAATCCAAGGCAAGTGGTTTAATTACGTTAATTTCAAGCGCATGCTTCTTCCATGCTTAGAAATTGATAAAATTGCATTGTATTGGGAGATTTGTAAAAACCCGTGTAATTTGGAGTTATATATTCAGATTATGATATAGGTTTGCATGTAGAATTGTTGTTGGGTGATTGAACTAAAAGAATTACTATTTTTTATGTTACAATAACGGATTTATTTATGCAAATTGAAGACTTTAAATTTCTAGGGTTCATGTTCATAAGGTTTGGGAAAAATTGGGGAGATTTGATGATTAGATGATGTTTAGGAAGATTTGGCCCTATATAAATGTTAAGTTATGACCTATAAATGTTTAGGGTGGATTAGAAACCTTAAAATACTGTTGGGACGATTTTTATTTGGGATTAGAGGTGAAGAAAATAGAGAAAAATGAGATAGGAAAATTACGGGCTCGAAACTGGCATCTCGTCAGAAGACCTGCCCAGGTCATTCGAACGAGCTTCAAACGAGTTGACAGTTTGACTTCTAACGAGTGGGATGTTCGTTCGATGCCTTTCGTTCGAACGAGATCTCGTTAGATGCCCACTTCGTTCGAACGAACTCTCGTTCGAACGACCTCGTTCGAACGAGACTTCTAACGAGTTGACAGATTGGCCTTTTTGGCCTGGTTTGATTTCTAGTGTCCCGTAACCTTTTTTAATTGTAGAGATCACATTGCCTTGATGACAAATTGATATAGTTGGGATATTCGGGATATATTGGGGAGTAAAATATAGAAGAATGATTTGAACCAAATGATAATTGTAGGTTAGGACGCGAATAACCAATTACGACGTGAGGATAATGGATGATGTGTATATATAAACCGGGGACACGTGTATTGGTATAAGAATGAGAAGTATACCACTAATAAATTATGGTAATTACTAAGATGTGTGCATGCTTAGTATATGTATATGATTTTATGTGTATGACATACCTACCATACTTGCTATCACGGGAGGTTTACGTTTCGCTTAAGGCCATCTAATCCTTGTGTGCCCAAATTTAGATTGGTACCTAGAGGACATAGTTCAAGGGAATGACTTAATTGTGAGTTATTAAGTCAGCTGACTATGGAGCGTAGGTATGTACGTGACCATGGATATGTTGAATTATGTTCGCCTCCATTTTTGTGTGTGGTGCTTATTCTAACAATTCCTAAGAGATTCGGAATTTGTAATCCTTATGTACGTGATGTACCGGGATGGATAGCAGAGTATGTGTACACCACAGCTTAGCCTCGGGGTGCTTGTATTGTATATTTATGATGTGTATGATTCGGTTAAATGAACAGAATTGTCATGTTTAATTATGAGAATAATTTATAGTAACTCCTTGAGAAGATAAATAAGGGATAACCTCCAGTAAATGGTAAATGCTGATAATTGAAAATCCGAGTTTAAGTAAAACTATCTATTTAAGTGATAACATTGGGAATTCATATTGTGAATTGAGTAGGAAGGTTAGAACTTATGTCGGTTTAGCTAGATATGAGAATCATTTGAATGGGTACGGTACGTTAGGAGTGCACAATTAGTCGAGAGGCGAGTATTTCATGTGAGAGCACGTCCTAACATGTACTTTGCATTCATTGTTTTAAATGTTGTTAAAACACTTGCTGTTTTAAAAATATTCTCCACATTCGGGCTCTGGCCCGTTTGATTTCAAATATATCTTTTTTGTAAAAACCATTTTAGGTGCCCAGCCACAAGGACACCATGCATAGGAATTCTATTCAGGTGACGAGCTGTAGCTGTTGTGGAAGTTACATGGCCTTGATAGTAGACGCCTCCTTTTCTTGTCTTGATTCCTTATTCAGTTCCATCATTTGTAGGGCACCCATTTCTTTTAGAGACATTTTATATTTCAGTTATTCAGACTTTGGTTTGTAATTAATTCAGGATGCAGACTTGTTTATTCATTTCATTATTGGGATTGTTGTGAGGATTATTTCCTCCAGACTTATTATTATTTGATGATTACTGTAGTTGGACTTTATTGTGAATGGTTATGTTATCCTTTATATTTCACTTATTGCATTTAATCAGAGTTAACTTAAAATTTGGCAACTCACTTTTTAAATACTAGGTGGTTGGTAAATATTAAAATATTTTCGACAGTGATGCTATTAACTGAACCAACTTGGCATTTCGTATTAATTTAATAAAGCAGTAGCTACCCGGTATTTAATTAGTCAGGGTGTTACAGGTGTTATCAGAGCATCAGGTTCTAGTGTCCTTTAGGATCTGTACAACTTATTATGTTTCCGCTGAGCTTTCTTTGATATAGAGCCCTAATACTAGGAATGTTGTGTTCATCTCTATACATTGGGAATTCGTACTTCCACGATTTGTTTATTTGAATGATGAACTCATCCAAATTTACTTAAATTTTCAGATGGACCGTCAAGAAGAACTAGCTAAAACGGTTAAGGGAGTCAACGGGCAAGATCGACTCACACCTCAGGTATCCCCAGAGAGAATATCAACCGCCGAGTTACCACTGCAGTTTTACAATACCAAGAACGCAAAATAAACTTAAAGGAGGCAAAAGACCTAGAGAGGTTAGCCAAATGCATGTGAATAAAGCTGAAAAATGTGCGAAGACCCCGAAATTGCGACAACAAACTACCCAAGACCGAGTCAGTTCTAGTCAACAACGTGGTAAAATGAAGCAGTTTCGAAAGGGGAATAAGGTCCCAAGTCAGCAAGACCGACACCGTCAGGAGCAGGGTTAGAGGTGGAGTAACTTCAGAGGCCGATGTTTCGTGTGTGGCACGCGTGGCCATAAACGCCAGGATTGTCCTGATAGGGGTAAGGCCCCGCAGCAGCAGCAACAGGGTGCCCGACAGGAGCCGTAGAGGCCTATGTTTCCCGCCGCCCTCCTAGCACCAGCTCAAGTACTAGCCCTACCAACTTTTCCTGTAGCTCCAGTGCAGCAGGGGAAGTTACAGTATAAACATATCTATAATATCAACCAGGCAGCCGCCCCAGAGGCACCACCCGCGATTTGGGGTATGTTTTCTATCCATGAGACTTTTGGGTCGAATTTTGTTTGTTACTGGGACAACACAATTGTTTTATAGCTACATATTATGCGAAGACCTTAGGGTTATTAACCGCAGCATTGAGCACTGTAACATAGGTAGACTCGCCACTGGGGAATAGTTCATTTGTCTTTATATGCCGGGAAGTGGGGGTAGAGATTGGTAGTTTGGTATTACTCGCAGATATGTTGGTGTTAGAGATGACCGAGTATGATGCCATTATTGGTATAAATTGGCTAGTTGCGTACCGAGCCATGATTGACTGTTTTAGTAGGAGTATTATCTTTGCCATTCCTGGGCAGGAGATGTTTTTAGTAGCGATGCCTCGCCCTGAGGGAGGATCGTCCACTCATTTGTACTACATAGAGGAGGAGACCTCTAAGGGAGTGGTGATACCACTTGATTCGATTCCGGTTGTTCGAGAGTTTGCCGATGTATTTCAGGATATACCCGGATTACCTCTGAGTAGAGAGATAGATTTTGTGATCGACTTGACGCCGGGCACTCGGCCTATTGCACGCGCACCTTACCGTATGTCTCCAGCTGAGATGAGAGAGTTACGGGATCAGATTGAACAGCTGTTGGGTCAGGGGTTTATACGGAGGAGTACTTCGTCGTGGGGTGCCCCTGTGTTGTTCGTTAAGAAGAGGGATGGATCGTTGAGGTTATGTGTGGATTACCGGGAGTTGAATAAGGTCACGATACAGAATAAGTATCTGTTGCCCCGAATCGATGACTTATTCGACCAGTTGAGAGGAGCTTCTTTCTTCTCAAAGATTGATTTGCGATCGGGATACCATCAGTTGCGTATCAGGGAAGAGGACGTCTTAAAGACTGCTTTCTTAATGAGATATGGTTCCTACGAGTTTCGGGTTATGCCTTTTGGTTTGAACAATGCTCCAGCCATGTTTATGGACTTGGTGAATAGGGTGTTCAGAGAGTTCCTAGATCAGTTCGTCATTGTCTTCATTGATGACATTCTGGTTTACTCCCAGACAGAGGAGGAGCACGCCGAGCATTTGAGACAGGTTTTGCAGAATCTACGTCAGAATGAGCTGTATGCAAAGTATGAGAAGTACGCGTTTTGGCTGAAGGAGGTTCAGTTTTTGGGACATATTATTTTCGACCGGGGGATATCTGTTGATCCGGGGAAGGTATCCGCGGTGAGGGAGTGGGGACAGCCCACGACACCGACTGAGATCCGTAGTTTCTTGGGCCTAGCAGGATACTACAGGAGGTTTATTCGGGGTTTCTCAAAGATAGCGGGTCCTTTGACACATCTGACTCGTAAAGGTGTGTCGTTCATTTGGAGTGATGCCTGTCAGTTGGCATTCGATGAGTTGAAAGACAAGTTGACTTCTGCACCTGTGTTAGCATTGCCGAGACCGGGAGTTGAGTATCTAGTTTACACCGATGCGTCCTTACAAGGACTTGGAGGTGTACTGCAGCAGGAGAGTCAGGACATAGCTTATGCTTCCCGTAAGCTTAAGCCTCACGAGAAGAATTACACCACCCATGACTTGGAGTTAGCGACAGTGGTGTTTGCCCTTCGGATTTGGAGACATTATCTCTTGGGGGAGAAGTTTCGATTGTTCACGGACCACAAGTCCCTATAATACCTATTCACGCAGAAGGAGTTGAATATGCGGCAGCGAAGGTGGCTTGAGTTTGTGAAGGATTATCAGTTTGATATCCAATATCACCCGGGGAAGGCTAACGTAGTAGCAGACGCGTTGAGCCATAGGCCAGTAGATGAGGTGGCAGGGGTGTGGAAGGAAAAGTGGAAGGAGTTGGGACACTAGGATGCAGTGGCCCGATCGTTCATGTCTGTAATGACTGTTACATCGCAGATTGTCGCGAAGGTGGTAAGGGCACAGGCAAATGAATCGTTCTGTCAGGAGCAGATAGTTCGATTACTAGCAAAGGGAGCCGAGTCCTATGCCGTTAGTTCAGACGGGGGATTACGCTTCAATGGGAGACTGGTAGTTCCGGAAGGGGAGGAATTGCAACACGAGGTGATGGCAGAGTCGCACAGCTCATGGTTCGCGGTACATCCCGGTGGGGAAAAAATGTACCAAGACATGAGACGTCAGTATTGGTGGACTGGGATGAAGAGAGATATTGCCGTGTTTGTTTCTAAATGCGCCACTTGTCAGTTAGTAAAAGTGGACCATCAAAGACCAGAAGGACTTCTACAGCCATTAGAAGTCCCGATGTGGATGTGGGAGAGCATATCCATGGACTTTATCACGGGGTTGCCTACGTCACAGAGAGGTCACGACTCCATTTGGGTAATTGTGGACAGGTTGACCAAAGTTGCTCATTTTCTACCCGTAAGGACCGACTACACTTCGGGACAGTATGCCCAACTCTTTATTGCAGAAATAGTGAGACTTCACGGTGTGCCCCTAAATATCGTGTCTGACAGAGACAAGATATTTGTTTCACGGTTTTGGGAGAGTTTTCAGAAGGCCATGGGCACGGAGTTGCGGTTGAGTCCGGGATATCACTCGCAGACCGACGGGAAAACCGAGCGTACAAATCAGATGTTGGAGGACATGTTGCGTATGTGCATCATTGATTTCGGGGGTGGATGGGAGCAGTATCTTCCACTGGTGGAGTTTGCTTACAACAACTCCTACCAGTTCACCATTGGCATGGCTCCATTTGAGGCATTGTACGGTAAACCTTGTCATTCCCCAGCATGTTGGTTGGAGGTGGGGGACAACAAACTACTTGGGCCGGAAGTGATTCAGGATACTTCGTCGAGGATAGAGTTGATACGGAGTCGCATTCGGGTAGCTCAAGATCGACACAAGAGCTATGCTGATGCAAAGAGGTTCTTCAGGGAGTTCCATGTGGGGGACCAGGTTTTACTCAGAGTATCTCCTATGAAGGGGATTATGCGATTTGGGAAGAAGGGGAAGTTGGCACCGAGATACGTGGGACCATTTTCCATCATCGAGCGGATTGGGTCTGTTGCGTATAGACTTGGGATACCGTAGCATTTACACAGGATTCATGATGTGTTTCATATTTCCTCACTAAGGAAATATCTTAGAGATGATTTGGCTCATTCTGACATTGCTTTGGAGGACATCGATCTCCAGCCCGATAGCTCCTACGAGGAGGGGCCGATTGCTATTTTGGACCGAAGTGAGCGGAAACTGCAGTCAAAGATAGTTCCATTAGTACGTGTTCAGTGGCGGCATCATAATGTCGAGGAGTCCACATGGGAGCACGAGGATGAGATGCACGAACGTTATTCAGAGTTGTTTTTACCAAGTACTTTCTAGTTCCGAATTTCGGGACGAAATTCTGTTATTAGGGGGGAAGTATGTAATACCCCACATTTTTATCGATATTTATTTATGGGATTAATTAAATTAAATGTGAATTAATTGAGAATTAATCCGGATAAAATACTAACGAGATGTGAGTTGGTATTTGATTATAATGTGTATATATGGCAATATATGAATATTTAAAATATTGAATTTGTCGTGAGATAGAAATACGGCAATTTGGGAAATTTTGTTGGGACACGCGTGACAGTCGCGTCAGGAATGTAATTATTTAAAATTAAAAAGTGAATTTTATTTTTATCAACCGTATGGTCATTTTGAGTGCGCCAACGAGTCCGGAAGGGTCGAAATAGTCAGAAAACACTAGCCGGGGGTTTAGTTTGGGTCCCGGGCATTTTTGGGCCATACCGACAACTTAAAAGGGTATTTTGCTAATTTTGAAATTTTAGGATTATTAACCAACGAATTTTGGGAATTAAATATTAGGATATTAATGACCAACTAAGCCATTACCAGCACTTAACCAACTAAAGGGCTACGGGAGTTATAGGAGAGGTTAGAGAGAGTTTCCAAAGAGAAAACACAACCTTCATCTTCAACCTTCAACCTTGGGAGGAAAAGAGAGAGTTCAACCTTCATCATTCTACACCAAATTCAGAGAATAATCCAAGGCAAGTGGTTTAATTACGTTAATTTCAAGCGAATGCTTCTTCCATGCTTAGAAATTGATAAAATTGCATTGTATTGGGAGACTTGTAAAAACCCATGTAATTTGGAGTTATATATTCAGATTATGATATAGGTTTGAATGTAGAATTGTTGTTGGGTGATTGAACTAAAAGAATTACTATTTTTTATGTTACAATAACGGATTTATTTATGCATATTGAAGACTTTAAATTTCTAGGGTTCATGTTCATAAGGTTTGGAAAAAATTGAGGAGGTTTGATGATTAGATGATGTTTAGGAAGATTTGGCCCTATATAAATGTTAAGTTATGACCTATAAATGTTTAGGGTGGATTAGAAACCTTAAAATACTGTTGGGACAATTTTTATTTGGGATTAGAGGTGAAGAAAATAGAGAAAAATGAGATAGGAAAATTCTGGGCTCGAAACTGGCATCTCGTCAGAAGACCTGCCCAGGTCGTTCGAACGAGCTCGTTCGAACGAGCTTCTAATGAGTTGACAGTTTGACTTCTAACGAGTGGTATGTTAGTTCGATGCCTTTCGTTCGAACGAGATCTCGTTAGATGCCCACTTCGTTCGAACGAACTATCGTTCGAACGACCTCGTTCGAACGAGACTTCTAACGAGTTGACAGATTGGCCTTTTTGGCCTGGTTTGATTTCTAGTGTCCCGTAACCTTGTTTAATTGTAGAGATCACATTGCCTTGATGACAAATTGATATAGTTGGGATATTCGGGATATATTGGGGAGTAAAATATAGAAGAATGATTTGAACCAAATGATAATTGTAGGTTAGGACGCGAATAACCAATTACGATGTGAGGATAATGGATGATGTGTATATATAAACCGGAGACACGTGTATTGGTATAAGAATGAGAAGTATACCACTAATAAATTATGGTAATTACTAAGATGTGTGCATGCTTAGTATATGTATATGATTTTATGTGTATGACATACCTACCATACTTGCTATCACGGGAAGTTTACGTTTCGCTTAAGGCCATCTAATCCTTGTGTGCCCGGATTTAGGTTGGTACCTAGAGGACATAGTTCAAGGGAATGACTTAATTGTGAGTTATTAAGTCAGCTGACTATGGAGCGTAGGTATGTACGTGACCATGGATATGTTGAATTATGTTCGCCTCCATTTTTGTGTGTGGTGCTTATTCTAACAATTCCTAAGAGATTCGGAATTTGTAATCCTTATGTACGTGATGTACCGGGATGGATAGCAGAGTATGTGTGCACCACAGCTTAGCCTTGGGGTGCTTGTATTGTATATTTATGATGTGTATGATTCGGTTAAATGAACAGAATTGTCATGTTTAATTATGAGAATAATTTATAGTAACTCCTTGAGAAGATAAATAAGGGATAACCTCCAGTAAATGGTAAATGCTGATAATTGAAAATCTGAGTTTAAGTAAAACTATCTATTTAAGTGATAACATTGGGAATTCATATTGTGAATTGAGTAGGAAGGTTAGAACTTATTTCGATTTAGCTAGATATGAGAATCATTTGAATGGGTACGGTACGTTAGGAGTGCACAATTAGTCGAGAGGCAAGTATTTCATGTGAGAGCACGTCCTAACATGTACTTTGCATTCATTGTTTTAAATGTTGTTAAAACACTTGCTGTTTTTAAAATATTCTCCACATTCGGGCTCTGACCCGTTTGCTTTCAAATATATCTTTTTTGTAAAAACCATTTTAGGTGCCCAGCCACAAGGACACCATGCATAGGAATTCTATTCAGGTGACGAGCTGTAGCTGTTATGGAAGTTACAGGGCCTTGATAGTAGACGCCTCCTTTTCTTGTCTTGATTCCTTATTCAGTTCCATCATTTGCAGGGCATGTCGCCCATTTCTTTTAGAGACATTTTATATTTCAGTTATTCAGACTTTGGTTTGTAATTAATTCCGGATGCAGACTTGTTTATTCGTTTCATTATTAGGATTGTTGTGAGGAGTATTTCCTCCAGACTTATTATTATTTGATGATTACTGTAGTTGGACTTTATTGTGAATGGTTATGTTATCCTTTATATTTCACTTATTTCATTTAATCAGAGTTAACTTAAAATTTGGCAACTCACTTTTTAAATACTAGGTGGTTAGTAATTATTAAAATATTTTCGACAGCGATGTTATTAACTGAACCAACTTGGCATTTTGTTTTAATTTAATAAAGGAGTAGCTGCCCGGTATTTAATTAGTCAGGGTGTTACATGTATATATTATTGGTTGAGGTTGTATGATGATGGTAGAGAAGATAAAAAGCTTGGAAGTGCATTAATGGAGATTTGTAATTTGGAGAAGACAGTGAACAGTAATGCAGCAGCTTGTGGGGTCGATTCGGCCAGGAGGTGAATCAATTCAATTCTTTATCAAAATATGAAAGTTGTAGATATTTTCAATACTGTCGTATGGACGCCAACCACGTATTCTTCTGATTTATTTTGGATTTAAAATGATTTGTCTAAGGAAGCAGTTCCGAGATTGAAATCGTTATCTCGGGAATCAAATTGGAAATTTTATAGACAGTTTAAATGCATTCCATTTTCTTTATGATTTGAATTAGATGCTCATTTATGGATGAAAAGAAAGGTATGGAATTTATCTTTCTAATGAGCGTTTATTGAGGTCAATTGGTCTTTTTTAGAGTGAGTTATAGCTGTTTTAGTGCAAGGTATTTAAGTTGCCGGAACAGCAGAGTTACAGAAATTTTATAAACAATTCAAATGCATGCAATTTTTTGTATGATTTGAATTAGATTCTCATTTATTGATGAAAATAAAGGTATTGAAGTTATATTTCTAATGAGATTTTATTGAGTTCAATTGGACTCCAGTAGAGTGAGTTATGGTTATTTTATTGCAATGTGTTTAAGATGCCAGAACAGCAGAGTTACGAAAATTTTATAGACAATTCAAATGCATGACATTTTCTTTATGATTTTAATTAAATGCTCATTTATGGATGAAAATAAAGGTATGGAAGCTTTCTTTCTAATGAGCTTTGATTGATGTCAATTGGACTCATGTAGAGTGAGTTATTGTTGTTTTAGTGCAAGGTGTGAAATATGCCATAAATCCAAAGTTGTGAGAATTTGTGATTTTTAAGAGTTCCAATGGGAAAAAAGGACCCTTGGGATTCGAATCGGAATTTCGGATGTTATTGGGATACGAGCTAGTTGTCATAAGATTTATAAAATAAAATATGTGATATTTATATTATAAGTAAGTGAATACTTATGGAATTAAATCGAATATGTATATTAGGAATTACAGGCTAATGCTACGAGAGATAGGCATGGATAACCAGATTTGATGTATATATATGTGGGTATAGAAACAGTATATATATGATATAATTATAAATATATCTGTGTGTGAATGGTATATTTATGTGAAGCATACCCCTCTGGTGCTATTATGGGAAGTTGCGCGATGTGGGTAAGGCCCCTGGCTTGAGGAGCAGGGAGCGTATAGTCCCCAGGTCATAGTGTCCATTCTATAATATGTGATTTTTTGTCAGAAGTGAGACGTGGTGGGTATGATTCGTTCTCATTTTCGGTGAGGAACTATGATCACTTCCCATACGTTGTAATTTGATTTTTACCATGTCGGTGTGAGAGTCCGACCACTGGTACCCAGGATGGTGTGTGAGTAATTCCCTGGAAGATGATATCATTGAGAGACTGCATCCATTGAGTTATAGCTCTGAGGGATGGTTATTATACTTATATACTGTGTGATATATAAGTATGGATATACTTTATGTGTATAGTATATTATATATATATATATATATATATATATATGAGATGTGAAACATATATATACAGACATAATAAAGAATGGAATGTGAGATAAATTCTGAATCTTTCGAGAGTATAAAATCGGGAAGAGAAATAGGGATATACGAGGTTAATAAAACTAAATTGTGAATAGTGTAAATAACTAGTGGAAGTTATTCATGATGTAAGGACGAATCATAAGGGAGAGATTATGATGTATAAGCTCAGGCGATAGCTTAGAGTATTTTATAAAGAATGAATAAAGTGATAGTCTCATTCCGGTAGATTTATATCCGGATTTATATGAATATGGAATATAGGTTCTAGTGAGAACTATGTGTGTGTGTATATATATACGAGATGGATAAAATGTGGTATGTACTGAGGCTCTAATGGATCCCGACGATCAACATTGTCACGTAGTAGTGTATCGGGGGGGTTCCTTGTTTGGATTTCGCTTCGCGAGACACCCCATGCACGAACGTAACGTAATGGTTGTAATGGGGAGAAGTTTAGTCCTTAGTACTCGAATTTATGAGGGTTTTTAGAAGATGGGTGAAATACATTAGTTTGTCAGGGTATCTTAACTAGGTTGCTTAAAAGGTATGTGATAGTCGTGCCCTATTAGAATAAGGATGAGGTGTATCTCATGAGAGTGCGATACCAGTTTAAATATGAGAAATATCATATTTTAAAATACGTATTTTATGCACTTGAAAAATATTTTCAAACTCGGGCTCTGACCCATTTCTCAATTTTCCCTCTTTTGCTATATATGTATATATTAGGTGTCCAAACGACGCCTGGATGATGACTCTTTCGAGTCAGAAGTTCGCTGCAATAGCTTTGGATGCATGCAGGTTAATTATAGACGCTTCTATCCTTTAGATCTTGATAGGAGGTATTATAGAAACATTCAGACAGATGGCCTAACTCTATTCATTTATTCTTTTACTGCCTTTTAGTGCGGCATTCAATTTGGTTGTATTATATTGTACTGAGTGTTCGGTTATTTTATTTCATTTCAATTATTGCATATAAACTGTTGTGATTATTTATTTGAACGGTTTGGATAAAAATATTAGTTAAACAAAACATTTGACGCGAGTCTAATAGGTTATTAGTAAAAAAATTGGTTTTCGAAAGTGATGCTGAGAATGAACCATATTAGACTCCTGTTTTAATTTGGTATATGAGTGATCGCCCGGTACTATATTAGGCGAGGTGTCACAGGTGATATCAGAGCATCAGGTTCTAGTGTCCTTTAGGAATCTGTACGAACGTACTAGCTTTCAGCATTGCTTTTGATTTGACATAGAGCCTTATGATTAGGATTGTTGATTCCTCTTATGAGATTTCATTCTCCTGCTAATATGAAAGATTATAGTAATCTTTTGCGTGCTCATTCGAGATTGGTGTGCTGATCGACGAAGGACGACCGGTGAGGGCCGTTGGGAGAACAGCAGGAGGCAGGGCTCAGTTGGTGTTATAAAATATATTTCGGGACAATGATCGTAGTTGAGGTCACCTCTATTGTGTTTAAGCAGTTGATGCTTCTACATGAAGGGAGCTAAAAGAATTTGAGAAATTAGTCAGGGGTGAAAGAACATTATTGATTAGGTGCGCTAATGGGTCTTAGCCCGAGGGTGCAGGTTTAGTATATATATGTATAGGGATGATGTGACTCTATGTATATTTATATATTTATGGATTTGGGAATATTTCTACTGTGTGAAACTAGTAGATACGGTATTAATAATAAATGCTTTGTGACAAGTGGTCTTAACATAAGGGTGCGGGATTAGTGTAAATATATAGGGATGATGAGACTATATATATAAGAGCATACGTGGGGAACTTTCTACTTTGTGATTTTAAAATAATCCTAAGTGTTAGTACCGGAATTGTCCTAATTTCGGGGATGAAATTCCTTTGTAAGGGGGGGAGTATGTAATATCCCATACTTTTAAAGATATTTAAATTAAAAAAGTGGGCGTAATTTGGTAATTTAAGGAATTACTATGAATAGTAATTATGGCATTTATGAGGGTCATTAAATAAATTCAGAATATAAATTGAATTGTAAAATATTAGTTTGTAAGTGTCAGATTAATATTTACATGGATTATATTTTCTTACAAGACTAAGAATATGAGAGGGATTATTTTAATTACGTGTCGCAGTTGGGTAAAGGGACAAAGGATAATATTTTAATTGGAAAACACACTTATTGGAATGTGTTGGGTTTAATTGGTTAATTTTAGTTAAGTGACTCCGATGGAGATTTCGAGTGCGCGGTTGGTTTCAGAATGGACGAAATAGTCAAAATGAAGTACCTGGGGGTAATGTTTGGGTTTCGAGGGCTTTTTGGACTAGTAGGGACTCACAATTGAGTACACGAATCATTTTACAATTGGGTATACACCCAATTTCAGGTTTAAAATGAGGAGAAGCCTTATTTCCCCAATTAAAATCCCTAAGAGAGAGAAAGAGAAGAAAGAAAAGAGAGAGGAAGGAAAAGAGGAAGAAGAAAGGGATTTTCGGCCAAACTCCGCGAGATTCAACTCAAGGTTGTCAGATTTAATCCACGAGGCAAGTGTTTACTTGCTTTATTAATTTAGTGTGTTTATTTCTCATATTATAGTTGGTGTGTAAAACTATAAAGATTTTTGGGATGAATTTTGGTGAATCAAAACGGGTTTTTCGGAAGATTAACGAATAAACTCCGAATAATATCAAATTTGTGAAACTTAGAAATTAATTGAAATTAATTGTTGGGTATGGGTTCTATGATTATTAGAAACCTTTTTATGTGTGTATATATTGTTGGTTGAGGTTGGATGATGATGGGAGAGAAGATAAAAAGCTTGGAAGTGCATTAATGGAGATTTATAATTTGGAGAAGACAGTGAACAGTAAGGCAGCAGCTTGCGGGGTCGATTCGGCCAGAAAGTGAATCGATTCAGTTCTTGGTCAAACGATCAAAGTTGTATATCTTTTCTATACGGTCTCGTGGACACCAAATGCGTATTTTTCTAATTTATTTTGGATTTATAATGATTTTTCTAAGGAAGTCGTTCTGAGATTTAAACCGTTAGCTCGGGAATCAAATTCGAAGTTTTATAGACAATTTAAATGCATGCCATTTTCTGTATGATTTGAATTAGATGCTCATTTATTGATGAAAAGAAAGTTATGGAAGTTATATTTCTAATGGTCTTTGATTGAGGTCAATTGGTCTTTTGCAGAGTGAGTTATAGTTGTTGTAGTGCAAGGTGTTTAAACCGCCAGAACAGTAGAGTTACAAAAATTTTATAGAGAATTCAAATGCATGCAATTTTCTGTAGGTTTTGAATTAAACTCTCATTTACATATGAAAAAAAGGTATGGAAGCTATCTTTCTAATGACATTTGATTGAGGTTAATTGGACTCCTGTAGAGTGAGTTATAGCTATTTTTGTGCAAGGTGTTTAAGCTTCCAGAACAGTAGAGTTACGAAAATTTTATAGACAATTCAAAAGCATGCCATTTTCTGTATGATTTTAATTAGATGATTATTTAGGGATGAAAAGAAAGGTATAGAATTATATTTCTAATGAGATTTTATTGAGGTCAATTGGACTCCTTTAGAGTGAGTTATCGTTGTTTTAGTGAAAGGTGTGAAATCTGCCATAAATCCAAAGTTTTGAGAATTTGTGATTTTTAAGAGTTCTAATGGGAAAAAAGGACCCTTGGGATTCGAATCAGAATTTCAGATGTGATTGGGATATGAGATAATTGTGATAAGAATTGTAAAACAAAATATGTGATATTTATATTATAAGTGAATACTTATGGAATTAAATCGAATATGTATATTAGGAATTACAAGTTAATGCTACAAGAGATAGGCATGGACAACCAGATTTGATGATGATATATATATATATATATATATACGGGTATAGAGACAGTATATATATGATATAATTATAAATATATTTGTATGTGAATGGTATATTTATGTGAAGAATATCCCTCTAGTGCTATTAAGGGAAGTTGCGCGATGTGGGTGAGGCCCCTAGCTTGAGTATCAGAGAGCGTATAGTCCCCAGGTCATAGTGTCCATTCTATATTGTGTGATTTTTATCAGGAGTGAGACGTGGTGGGTATGCTTCATTCTCATTTTCGATGAGGAACTATGATCGCTTCCCATACGTTGTGATTTGGTTTTTACCAAGTTGGTGTGAGAGTCCGACCACTGGTACCCAGGATGGTGTGTGAGTAATTCCCTGAAAGATGATAGCATTGAGAGACTACATCCATTGAGTTATAGCTCTGAGGGATGGTTATTATACTTATATAGTGTGTGATATATAAGTATGGATATACTTGATGTGTATAGTATATTGTGTGTATATATATATATATATATATATATGAGATGTGAAACATATATATACGGACATAATAAAGAATGGAATGTGAGATAAGTTCTGAATCTTTCGAGAGTATAAAATCCGAAAGAAAAATAGGGATATACGTATATAAAGATGAGAATATTATATACGAGGTTAATAACACTAAATTGAGAATAGTGTAAATAACTAGTGAAAGTTATTCATGATGTAAGGATGAATCATAAGGGACAGATTATGATGTATAAGCTCACGCGACATCTTAGAGTATTTTATAAAGAATGAATAAAGTGATATTCTCCTTTCGATAGATTTATATCCGGATTTATATGAATATGGAACGTAGGTTCTAGTGAGAACTATATATATTTATATATATATATATATATATATATATATATATATATATATATATATATATATATATATATATATATATACGGGATGGATAAAATGTGGTATGTAATGAGGTCCTAATGGATCCCGACGATCAACATTGTCCCGTAGTAGTGTATCGAGGGGTTCCTTGTTTGGATTTCGCTTCGTGAGACACCCCATGCACGAATGTAACATAATGTTGGGAATGGGGAGAAGTTTAGTCCTTAGTACTCAGATTTGTTAGGGTTTTTAGAAGATGGGTGAAATACATTAATTAGGTAGGGTAGCTTAACTAGGTTGCTTAAAAGGTATGTGATAGTCGTGCCCTATTAGAAGAGGGGTGAGGTGTATCTCATGAGAGTGCGATACCAGTTTCAATAAGAGAAATATCATATTTTAAAATATGGATTTTATGTACTTGCAAAATATTTTCAAAATCGGGCTCTGACCCGTTTCTCAATTTTCCCTCTTTTTCTATATATGTGTATATTTTAGGTGTCCAGACATAGGGATGCCTGGATGATGACTATTTCGAGTCAGACGTTCGCTGCAGTAGATATGGATGCATGCAGGTTAATTATAGATGCTTCTATCCTTGAGATCTTATTGTAAAAACATTCGGGCCGATGGCCTAACTGTATTCATTTATTCTTTTACCGCCTTTTAGTAAGGCATTCGATTTGATTGTATTATATTGTACCGAGTGTTCGGTTATTTTATTTCATTTCATTTCAGTTGTTGCATATAAACTGTTATGATTATTTATTTGAATAGTTTGGATAAAAAGCTTAGTTAAACAAAACATTTGACGCCTGCCTAATAGGTTATTAATAATTAAATTGATTTTCGAAAGTGATGCTGAGAATTAACCATATGAGACTCCTGTTTTAATTTGGAATAGGAGTTATCTCCCGGTATTATATTAGGCGGGGTGTCACATTTATCTAGGGTATTTTATAACTAGAGTTTGCATTAAAAGTTTTCAAATGATTAAAATGGCTTTTAAAAAGTTTTTGCTATTTAGAACGAGTTTCATAGGTCATTCAAACGAGTTTATGCAATGTCATTAGAATGAGACTTCGTCGTTCGAACAAAATCTAAAACGTCGACCTTTGGTCAGTTCTGGAATGTCGGTTAAAGTTTCATTGGATGTTGTTGAAACAAGATTGGATACATATTTAGAACGAGTTTCCCATATTTGAACGAGATTTGAAGCGACGCAAGTATTAGAATGTCGTTCGAAGATTTTTTGGAAACTTGTTCAAATGAGGTACTTCGTCGTTCGAATGAGCCCATGAGTTTTTGTTTTTAATCAAATATGATCCAAATCTCTAATGCCTATCCTTTTGCAACAAACTTCCATATAAATAGGGATGAGAGATTAGATTTTTTAAGAACTCATTGTAATCCTTTTCCAAGGCAATTTAGAGTTCCTTTGTGATCAAACTCTATTGTTTTTCATCCAAACCCCTTTGAAATTCAGATACCACTTTACCAAATTAAGGAGAGCACATCCTTGTTAAAATAATATTTTAAATATTTTCTATACTGCTAATTTCTGGAGATAAAATCTCTATTGATGAAGAAGAAGTCTAATCGGTGGATACCAAGGGAAGACCGCTTCCCATGGACAGTACTGGATTGGGTCATATCTGTAGAAAACTTGAAGAACGGCACATTAAACTTAGGGAGCTAAGTAGTCTGTAAGTCGTATGATTAAGCGTGAAAATTAGCGTCGCGTCAAAATGCTAATCGTTGAATTCGTCTCACCGTGTTAATATAAAAACCTAAATTATAACTACACTTGGCAAGCAAGCACAACGGTAAGTCGGGTATCGAGAATCCACATGGAGTGATTGAATTTTAGATTTTAATTGCTTCAGAACTTCACAAATAAAAGTGTAAAAGGTAATCGGGGGTTACAAAGGAAATTAAGAAAAAGAGAAGTTACACTATGAAAAAGTAAAGCGAGGACCGATATCGCATTCGCACCACACGGGTCGAACTACCAATAATTAGAATTCAAGCTCGAAAAGATATTTAACCGAGCATTTTAATTAAGCATAAACATCACGCAAGAAGGAATTTAACCCAAAATTATGAGATAAAACATTTAATAAAAAATGATCACACGCGGATTAAATTCGGATTGCCACTTTAAACACTAACGTTGCGTGACAAAGAAAGTTAAACGCATAACAATCCGTTCAATTAAATACAATTTTAACCAAAAACCAACTTTCGAAGCTCGAGGCCCATTAATGGTGGAACACAACCCCGGCCCTATTTATCTAAGGGCATGACATAAATAAAACTAATTTAACACTAAGAAAGTAATAAGTAAATGAAATACAAGTTAATCTAGGCAAGGATATTAAATGACAACAATGGAAATAAAGCATAAACAACAAATATATTAAGGAAGAAGATGAATAGTACAAGAAAAGATTACAAAGTGGGAAAACCCCAAAGGAAATGGGAGTAGAGCCAAAGCTCCCTTACAAGCCCGGAAACTATTTCGTAATGGTAGATATTTCTCAAAATGAGAGAAAGTTGTAATAAAATGAAATCTAAAAAAGGGGACCGAATTGATTCGGACTTGTACGAATCAATTCGAAAATTGGGGAAAAGAAAAAAGTAGAATCTTTGGCAAGACGAATCGATTTGCACTTTAGCGACTCGATTTGCACCCTACAGGTCTGGTTGCTTAGCTTTATCCAACTTTACGAAAAATGTCGTAACTTCTTTGTTATAACTCAGAATGAGGCATGGTTGGAGGCTATGTGAAGATAACTCAAAGCGATACAACATCCAAGAAGACATTAGGACAAAAAGACAAATAATGAAATGACAAAAATTCCCTTGAATGTGCCCTTGAGTGTGCTTTTGAAGTCAAAACCATCCTAAAAATGCCATAACTCCTTCGATACAACTCGAATTCATGAACCGTCGTGGCCACGTGAAGAGAAATCAAAGGGATTTAATCCGTGAAGAGGTCGGGATTAAAACCCGAATGCTAAAATTATTAAAATTCCCTTGAAGCTGCAATCTTTAACCGAACTTTTTCGAAAAGCTACTGAACTTCACACTAAGCACCGAAATACCTACAAAAGCTCAATTATTCCTCATATAACATGTTAACATATAAAATAGAGGTTGTCTGATTAACGAGCATAAATATAGGAATTAAGGTACCCAAGGGGTCTAAAATGCATAAGTATAAGGGGTGAAAATTATAATATTCATGCCGAATCACACCCCCTAACTTACACATTGCTAGTCCCTAGCAATGAAGTACAAAGCAAGAAGAACAACAAGTAAACCACAAAAAAGGAGATATGTACAAAAGAGATAAAAGAGACTTTCATGGTAGAACGGTCGCATTTAGCATATGCAATAAGCCGTTAAACCCCTAGGTTACCCTAGTGGACGAGTGTCGTCTCATGAGGGTTTTCAGGGATGAAACCCACAAACATCAAATAGTTTCCTCAAAATATGCCCAATCAACATGCGACAAACTCAACAATATGAAAAAGATTTCAAACATGTTATTAGCATATCAAACGAATTCAAACAAAAGTCCGTTGTTATTAACATTATAGAATGAACTTCATTGAATTGAAACCTTAAAAGTTGGAGGGGATCAAGCACATGCACAGTATGATTTGGCAAAAACTTAAAATAAATCGGATAATCACAAAGCGTGCATATATATCACTCCTCACTAGGCATTACACTCAACAAATGAATTCACTATGAAAGGAGAGGTAATACACGGGACATACGGGCATAAAGAGTAAATCTAAATGGAAACTAGTCCGCACGCATGTCACAAATGAAGAACGCTATATAGAAAACGAAAAACTGTAATTTCAATGAAAGATACCGCTCATTAAAAGAGGTGAAATATATTTTCATAGATTATCAAAACTATTTAAACTTTTAAATTGAACTCACCCTAGGATCACATAGGACTTAATAGGGTTATAATGTAGGCTTGGGGTTAAGGGTACAAAATGAAGGGAGTATGTATGAATACAAAGGTTTTTGGGGATGAAAAACTTGGGACAATGGGAAATAGCGAGAAATTTCAAAATAGAAAAATGATTTCCATAACAAGCATTAAATATAACAATCGAGAGAGTAATCAAAGCTTATTGAACACTTTACATATTATATACAAACTTTCTCTTCTCTTTTCTTTTCTTCTTTTTCTCATGTTTTCTTTTCTTTTCTTTTGCTTTTTGCTTTTTCTTTTCTCACTCTCATATGCTTAAATTGCAACCACAAAACATGAACATCATTCAATCCCAAGTATCATTCCAAACAAAGGTATCAAGGATAATATGTATGGTATATAACTCCAATTTGGAGTTGGTTATGGGATTTTGGGTAATGAAACGAAAGGCTACTATTTAGGCTCAAAAGGGTTGGCTAGGAAAACATTAAAGGTGAGGTCAAATATAATATGGGTGATATAACAAAGATTTCCAATGATAATTCCATAAAGTTTACACAATTCTCAAGTCAAAACAATTTTGAAAATCATGCTCAATTAACACATTTCAAGATATAAACTCAAATAATGAACGATCAATGAAAGAATAGTGAGATTATCGGCGAATTCAATGTTTTCAATGAGTAATGAATAGTATATAACACTCATAAATGAAGGTAAGTCTCTAATCTCACTCAGTGTAAGTATATACAATGCAACAAAAGATTACTGAGTTATAAAAATCTTAAACCAAATCAATAAAATAAGAAAAGTGCATGTGCTCATGGGATAAAGTTTAATTCATGAAGTTATTCATAATATCAATGATTGGAGGACTAAAGTCTAATAACTTCTAAAATCGAGTACAGCATCGTTGAGTTATCTATTGGATCGGGCAATTATTGAAATTTATCATCGGAAACAAGGCAAAAATCCCAACAAAGGAGAAAAAAGAAAAATATATATTTTTAAAATTTTCAATTTTTTAACAAAAAACATGCTTGGTAATAAAATGTGATCAAATCCATGGACTAAATAACAAATGGATAGCATATCCCATCCCCAATAACTTAAATGTTGCATTGTCCTCAATGCGCATTAAGAACACAACACAAAGATAGGAAAAGAATGATATTACCCAAAATTGGAGCGATCCCCGATAAGCACGAGTCCAAAGAATCTACAAAACAAGTTAGTACTGAGCATAATGAAAAGCAATAATAAAAAATTTAACTAATTACACTAGACTAAAAAAAGGAAAGAAAACTAAAGAAAGAAAGAATAAAAAAACTAACTATTTACAACCTACTATTTGGACTTCACACTAACTATACACTAGAAGTATAAATAATTGAGGATCCCCCAAAAAAAATATTTTGACTTTGGAAGATCAACGGTGGATCCTCCATAGCATGCATGCCTCCCGAAAAATAGGAATTCTGTTTGAAAAATGGAAGGCATGTGTAAGGCGTAAGAAATGAACCATCATCAATTAAAAGTTTGAGAGGGATGATGGGGGGTTTGGATTTTAAGGGAGACAAGACTATATTAATCTCGGTAAAACTAAAATCACATCCCTAAGGTGTAACAACCCTCGCTTTTGAGGTTCTATTTTATATTTAATTTGCTAGATATAGTATTTAGATATAAATGGTTGATATGTGGAGTAGGTATTAATTTAATGAAGAAAAGTTAATATCTACTATGATGTTGCATGTTTACCGTATGTAGAGGTGAATTTTGCTATGTTATGTTTTGTAATGTCATATGATTTAAAAAATGACATTTGGCTTAAAAATGAAATCGGAACCTAAAATGAATTATAAAATCTCCAAATGATAATTTGGAGGGTGTAGTTAGTTCCGGGAGGTGCTAGATAGTCAAATTTTGTGCCATATTGTATTTTGAGGTTCCGAGCATTTTTGACTGGTAGTAACTTAAATGAGTAGTTGCGTATTATTTTACCGCGTATTAATTACTTAAGCTGGAATTTTAAGCCTAAGCCACGATTTATGTCTTGAACTAAGTCACTATTCCCTTAATTAAATTGGTAAACCTAGAGAAAGAGAATAAGAAACCTAAGGAGAGAAAGAGAGATTTAAGCTTAGGCGTTTGATCTTGTCTACCATCCTCACCAAATCTGAAGTTACAACCTTGAGGCAAGTTTTCTACTTGCTATTTTATGATTTAAGTAGAGTAATTTGCATTGATAGTTGTGGTTACGCATGGCCTAAGAAAACTAGGGCTTTTTAGTGGATTCATGGGTTTTAACTCCTTGGAGGTTGATTTGAATTGATATTGGTATAGATTTTGGGTGTTGGATGCATTTAAAATCAGTTGGTAGCAATAAATGATGTGGAGATTTGTTGTTGGAAGAAGAAGGGTTTTTGGGTCTGCTATGACCGGTCGACCGCGGGTCCAGGACCGGTCGATCGGGCCTTCAGGGGAGGGCACACTTCTTTCTCACTAAGGCCTGATTTTTGGCGTGCGGTCGACCACGGTCCGCGACCGGTCGACCGGCCCTCTTTTCCTGGACTTTTTGCTTTCCTACGAAGGCAAAAGATTTGAGACGCGGTCGACCGGTCCCCTATTTTTCACTCTTAAACTTATTTTTTGTTTCTTAGATTTCTTCTTTTACATAGGAAATAAGAACCTTCATGCATGAAGTAAACTTAGAGTTTTAGATGAGTTTGGTCGTTACCCTATAGTTGAATGGGATCACTTGGCGTTAATTTAGGGGTAATTAAAATGATGCTTAGGTATCACTTCTATTTTGGTAAATTAGTTAAAGTTAGAGTTCTAAGCCCATATTTGGAGATGTTAGAGGCCCTATTGAGATATGTAGCTTCTTGGGGAATAGTACGATTTCGGTGATCACTTGGAGATTTACTCGGGACTTAAATATGATGAATATTAATGAGAATATTCGAGGATAATGGTTTCAAATAAAATGAAACACATGTGATTAATGGTAATGAAAATGAGATTAAATTTGGTAATTGTTAAATTACTTAAACACACCTCTCTAAAGGCTATCATAAGGGAAGCTCGCGCATGAGGTGATGTCCCCTGACTATTGAATGCAGGCTGACTATAGTCCTCGGCCATATGCGGGGTTTGTATATATTTTTCTGCGCTAGTGAGGTAATTCCGGGTGTGTTTATGACTCACTCACAGGCATATGGCCACTTCTCGACGTGCGTTAGGTGCCCAGGTTGTCTTGTATAGATAGGCCCTGGAAGATGATAGTCATTTAGGGGCGCGCCCAGTGGGGAAACTCGAAGGAGCGGTCTTAGAAACGTTATATGTATAATAATATAACCTTTCTAACTCAAGGGGGACTTTAGGTATGTAAATTGCCATAAGATATGAGATGGTAATTATATTCCTGATAAGGAATGGAAAACGGAAAGATATGATGGAAACTATATTCCTATTAAGGAATGAAAAATGATAAGACATGAGAAGAATTGAGATTTAATTTTATTTCTCTTACTTAATTCAATCACTGTTAGAAACCTATATAATTGAATCATCACATTTTTATGATTAGGTTGTTAGATTCACATTTACATTATTTATGATTCATTGTCCATATCTATCATGTTTCTTACTCTTCTCGGAATCATATATAAATCGGGCCCTGACCCGTTCATTTTCCATGTTGTTGTATCCGCTCAGATGCTCCTCTTATGCTTTTGACGAGCTGTATGACATTGCGGATTATTACAGGATGTTTGTTAGACGCCTTCGTTTTTGGGATCTAGTTATGATCGGGTCTTTCATTCGGGCTAGTGGCCCATTTTTTGTACTTGCTAATGAATGTAGTATGTAAATATATTGTATTGTGGAAACACTTGAATGTAACTGTGGACCGACAGATTATTCGGTTCTTTTATTATATGTTGTTTTAGTATTTATCTATATTTTCCTTTTAAACTCCACTTTCATCAGATTTGGGTTGTTTAATTTATTTCTTAAATATTTATTAAACCAAAATTTTTGACAACCTGCTTTCTGATGTATGGAATGGTTTTCTCGTATACCTATTTTATTGTTATGATACTGAGGATGATATCCATTCATGAATTCCGTTATGTCGAGGTATCGGGCTGTCCACCCCTTATTTCGAAACGCGGGTTGTCACACAAGGTTCTTCAATTGGAAGGGGTGGTGGGGCTAGTGCAAGTGAATATCCCATGAGATGAACCATCTCAAAATAACATTCCTGTTTAAGAATCGAGTCAAAGTCCTCAAGACTTTAAACCAGTTCTTGTGATAAATTTAACGGTTCGAGAATAGTAGGGAATAAAGGAAGTGAAGGACAATCGACAATGCTTGGATCACTCTCAATTATTTCTTCCTCGAAGAGGGGTGTAGGTGAAACGTAAGTTTCAACCTCAACCGAGCTTTTTAAAGAAGAAATGATCTCATCAAGTTGAACATTTTTCTTTGTCCAAGCATTATAAATCGCAGCCTCATCATTCAATTCCATATTCCCACAACGCAAAGTTCCATCACAAGACAATGAGGGATTAAGTATAACTTCTTAATTTTCACGTGCAAGACGCTCATACTCAAGATATTGTAGGCATTCTCGCATTTTTTGGGAGTGTAACTTTGAGAACTATTAGCATAACAGTTAAATTTATCTAAAGAGTTATGGTGAGACATTTCAAAATAAGCTAATTCAACAAAAGCAACAAGCGCCAAAATTTCAATTTCTCGAAATAATCTAGCACAAGTCAAAAAGAAAGTATAAAATAAAGAATACAAATATGAATAAAAAATACGAAATAGTAAATCAACTACAATCTAAAACACACTCCCCAGCAAAGGCGCCATTTTTATTAAGCGTGAAAAGTAGAGTCGCGTCAAAACGATAATTGTTGAATTCGTTTCACCGCTTTAATATAAAAGCGTAAATTACAACTACACTTGACAAGCAAGCACAGTGGTAAGTCGGGTATCGAGAATCCAGGGGGAGTGATTGAATTTTAGATTTTAACTGCTTTAGAACTTCAAAAATAAAAGTCTAAAAGGTAATGGGGGGTTACAAAGGAAATAAAGAAAAAGAGAAGTTACACTATGCAAAAGTAAAGCGAGGATCGGGATTGCATTCGCACCACACGGGTCGAAATATCAATAATTAGAATTCAAGCTCGAAAGCTATTTAACCGAGCATTTTAATTAAGAATAAACATCACGCAAGAAGGAATTTAACCCAAAATTGCGAGTTAAAACATTTAATAAATAATTATCACACGCGGATTAAATTCGGATTGTCGTTTTAAACACTAACGTTGCGTGATAAAGAAAGTTAAACGCATAACAATCCTCTTTTGATACTCGAGGTTTCAATTAAATACAATTTTACCCAAAAACTAACTTTCGGAGTTCGAGGCCCATTAATGGCAGAACACAACCCCGACCCTATTTATCTAAGGGCACGACATAAATAAAACTAATTTAACACTAAGAAAGCAATAAATAAATGAAATATAAGTTAAATCTAGGCAAGGATATTAAATGACAACAATCGAAATAAAGCAAAAAAACAAATATATTAAGGAAGAAGATGAATAGTACAAGAAAAGCTTACAAAGTGGGCAAAACCCAAAGGAAATGGGAGTAGGGCCAAAGCTCCCTTACAAACCCGGAAACTATAGCATAATGGTAGGCATTTCTCAAAATGAGAGAAAATTGTGTTTATACAAAACCCCAAAATGGCATAATTATAATAAAATGAAATCTGAAAATTGGGGACCGAATTGATTCGGACTTGTACGAATCGATTCAAAAATAGGGGAAAAGAAAAAAGTAGAATCTGTGGAAAAACGAATCGATTTTCACTTTAGCGAGTTGATTCGCACCCTATAGGTCTGGTTGCTCAACTTTGTCCGACTTTACGAAAAATGCCATAACTTCTTCATTATAACTCTAAATGAAACATGTCCAGAGGCTATATGAAGATAACTCAAAGCGATACAACATCCAAGAAGACATTAGGCCAAAAATCCAAATAATGAAATGACAAAATGCCCTTGAATGTGCCCTTAAGTGTGCTTTTGAAGTCAAAAACCATCCTAAAAATTCCATAACTCCTTCGATACAACTCTGATTCATGCATCGTCGGTGGCCACGTGAAAATAAATCAGAGGGATAAAACTTTCATGAAGAGGTCGGGATTAAAACTTGAATTCTCAAATTACTAAAATGCCCTTGAAGCTGCAATCTTTAACGAAACTTTTCTGAAAAGCTACCGAACTTCACACTAAGCACCGAAATACCTACAAAAGCTCAATTATACCTCATATAGAATGTTAACATGTAAAATGGAGGTTGTATGGTTAACGATCATAAATATAGTAATTAAAGTACCCAAGAAGGCTAAAATGCATAATTATATAAGGGGTGAAAAATATAATATTCATGCTGAATCATCGTATAGTGTCTATCAATTCTGATACAGTGATAAAATAGTGGTTTTGCTCAAAAGTGATTTTTCCTTACTTCTTTGCATGTTTGGTTTGTTTATGTGGTTTGGCTTACTTAATTGGGCCTTTATCATTACATGCACATTATATTAAATGAAGATAATTATTTTTTAAATTCGAGTTTGTGTGTGTTTTTCTTAAGATACTAGTAAATCCATATAATTCGTATTCTCAATTACAAATAGTGATCCAAAAACATTTCTCCTCGATTCGTACGTTAAGAACTTGCCAAAGGTCTCATGCCTAAAATTCTGTAACTTTCGACTGATGTGAACCTTATGAGTGGGACTTCTCACAATAGAAACCTAAACAAGGAACCCTCCAGATACACCCGCTCTTCTTCAAATCGTTCTTTTTAAACACTAGCTCGAAACCCCGAAATGGTCATCGTGATAGAGAGTACAATTCCTAAATGAGAAGCCTCTAAAGTAATTAGAGAAGATAATGCTGAAAAGTGACAAACACATTCAAGAACCCTAGGACACTAGAATCTGGAATGCTCTAACACCAACTATGACACCCCGTAAAATTTAATAATAGATTGATCATAAACTCACAGGAATAAAACAATTGAATATCATTCTAAGTATGATTGTAATAAAAACTAAATGCTTAAAATAAATAAATAAATGAAACATACCATAGGTAAACTACATAACTTGATACCGAACCAACCAACAATACAAGTACCATCACGTAACTACAACTGTATTAATGTAAATCCAACTCATGAGGTATGCATGTGTATTATAAATCCAACTATATTATATCTCGCAAAATATTAATAGGAGACATTAACACCAAGCCTAAATAGCATAATAATATAACTGATTTAGGGTTACAACATAACTACATACCTTGTTCTAGTCTTTTAGTTGCTTTAAGTTACCCAACCCAAAACAATACTAAATATCATATGTGTTTACACCTAATCCCATATGTTCCCTATGATTAAGTCTTAATCATTGCTATAGAATTTTATGCATCAATTCCATTTTTATTCAGTTCATTCATTCATCACTTCTCTCAACCATCAAAGGGCTTTTGATACAATTATATTACTTAATCGTATTCTAATCAGTCTAATTCGTTTAAATCCAATTTCATGAAGAATTTTTCCTCAAATGCTTAATAGTTTCATTATATAACTAATAACTTAATTAGTTGATTAACTTTACTGCAATTTTAGATCATTTCATTTATATTTAGAATCAAATGAGTAATCATACTATAACACAATATCAATTATACAACTATATTAAATAGACTTGCCTCAAAATTTAGTGGGTTGAACTCCAAGCTAATAATCCCAATTTCTCTTCTTCTCGACTTAGACTTTTCTCCTTAGCTCTAGGGTTCTCTTTCATGATGTAAAAATCTATTTAACTAATCCCGAATATTCATTTTATAATGCTAACCATGAATTTAGGGTTATAGCCCATATGGACCCTGACCTAGTAAGCCCAAAACTAACTCCAAATAGCTTAAAGTCTAACCCAAGTCATTTACTAACCTATGAGCCTTAAAACCCAACTTTTTAAAATGTTAATGGACCTTCTACACATCCTGAAAGTCACATGAATTATTACATTAAAATAATTAATTATATTTGTTAAATAATAATTATTTTATTGTTATAAATTCAATTCAATTACAAGTAATAACAATTTTTAGTGATGTCATCAGTCGCAGTTACACACAAATATTCATTGATATAATTCATTTAACTTTCTTTAAATGACGAGGCATCATAATCAATGGATTTTCACAATGAGTTGTAGTTATGCTTAAATGTTTGACGCTATTGATTTGAGAATCGATAATATTTTCTAGTCTAGTAATGTTCATTCTGTATGTTTATTCAATATGAGTTCATGATTTGTCACATGAGACTAAATCAAAGTTTGATAAATTATTACGATCAAACAGTACTCCTTGGATATATCTCGAGTGATTAGGTCATATTTCTTTTGTTTCTAGTTCATGCCCCTTCACTCCGTACCATATTTTGTTTCCACACATTTATGCCATACGAATATGGAAAGCTTATGTGTTTTGGGTCTTTTGTGGTGTTTATACCTACATAAACTTGTGAATCAATAGTTTCTTTGCATATATATATGGTACGTCTGTTTTGAGTCTTTGCTTTACATTTAATGCATCCTCATATTCGATTCAAATTGGTATGTTATATGATCATATTGGTATCTTATGTTTCATTGTTTACATTGATATCATTTGTTCATTGTTTGGATTACTTGTGTTCGTGCTGCCAAGTTTGTTTTTCATTACATGTTTCACTTCACATCATCGAATGATATACTTGTTTTACCTTTATGTTTACATTTGTTACACTTAGGGGGAGAGGTTGTTTATATTGTGCACATTTTTGTTTATTCCTGAACAAAAAGGGGGAGAACATTTACCTTAGTTAGGAAACGTCTTACCTTAGGTGGAGAAAGCTTAACCTTAGTTTTAGGAGATGTTTTGATAAAGGTGGAGGTTTTTCATAGTGGATTTATAATTGTTATATATTCTCTTTGCATTTGAAAGGTATTTTAAGTGTGCAAGTTTAGCAATGATGTGATAAAGTTTCATAAGAGTAAAGCTACTAAAAGTTTGTGTCAGTTAAGCATCTCTAATTTTTTATTTTAGGGTTGGGATTGACTCTTCAATGATCTTAATGTCCCAGTAGGTTTTTATTTTTTATTTTTATTTGGAATATCCAAAGGAGGAGATTTGTAAGGGCAAAATTTCCAAAAGAGTCAATTTGTATCTATATTGTCTTAATTTCGATTGGAAAAAAACATTTAAGTCATATGTTAGGACATGAATTATTTATACTTTAGGCATGTGATGTGTGATTGAAGACTATAGCGCCTAAATTAAAGCGACTTCATCATTATGTCATGTTTCGTGATAAGTTTTGTCTTTAAAGCCAATGGATCTCATGAGGTTTGATGCGTATTATTTTTTATCCTTGGATATTCATTTGGGTTTTTGTTTTAAAATGTTTGAGACCATTTTTCATAAAAATATTTTTAAAAGAAAATTGATTTTTTTTATTAATGTTGTTTGAACAAGGTTTTAAGTTGTTCAAACGAATTTACATAAGTCATTCGAACAAGATTTCATAGTGGTTCAACAAGAATGGGGTTTTCGTTCGAATGAGGTTCAAATGAAAATTTTCTACTTTATAGTGGTATGTCGTTCGAAGATCGGTTCATCTCTGTTCAAACTAGTTTAGCAAGTTCGTTTAAACAAGATTATTTCATTCAAACAAGATTGCATAACTCATTCGAATGACCATATAATTTTCATTTGAACAAGTTGTCGCTCTTTTTATGCCACCTCATTTGTTGTGTTTTCTATAAATAAGAAGTTGGTAATTTATTTTATTAAGAGGATTTGCGAAAATTGTTTTTCAAGAACATATCTAGAGCCTCAAAACCATAGTTTTACCCAATAGTTCTGAGATCCAAGTTTTAATCAAATATGCTAGTTTGATATCTCCATTTTTGCAGCAAAGTTAGTTTACTCTTTATCGTCATCGAGTATCATTTCATACGGTGGTTTTCGTGTGTGCTATGGTTTGACTCGGTGGACACCGTGTTATTATGATGGTTTATTAAGCCATGATTAGTGGATACCAAGATGTGTGCGGAGCATAAATTTTGGTAGTTCACGAGTGGATTCATACATGTTTCTGTGGAAAAGTTTTAAGGAATGAAGATGCGTAAAGACTTAAAGGAGTTGAGTTGGTTGTGTAAGTCACATGTTGTCCTTGTGTAATTCCTTATCATTATTAATTTGCATGGTTGGGTCGTCAGAGGTTTTTTTTCCATTTGGGTTTTCTTCTTACATAGGTGTGTTGTAGTTTGTTTCTTTTACTCTTTTTATACTCCCCTAGATGCGTGTTTAGGACAAGATAAAATTTGGTCAATTGTTGACACAGCAATTGGTTTAATTGGTGCTTAATTAATTGGGCTAATCATTTAATTAATTTAAGTCAAAAAAATTAAAAATTAGTGCATGTGTTTGTGTGTGTATGGAAACCAATATAATCCTTAGCGTAGTAGTGTTTTTCAAATGCCTATTGTAAGGAAAAAATTTCGAATCGAGTCAATTTGTATGTATTGACTTAATTTACTATTTAGACAAAACTTGTTTGAGTCATAGGTTTCTAGGACTTGACTTGTGTCCTTAAAGCCTATGATGTGTGATTCAAGACCTTGCAACAAAGTTAAAGAATTATTGAGGATATATTGGGTTACATCGAGTTTTCATCTTCAACATACGAGGGAATTCAATGAAGGTATGAATACATATTTGTGTTTTATCCAAGGATTTGGTTTGATTGTTTTTTTATAAATTTGTTTGAGGCATTTTTGTAAAATGGATTTTTTTTAAATATGAGTTTATTTTGTTCGAACAAATTTCCTCTATCGTTCAAATGAGTTTCATGTTTCGTTTGAACAAATTTCTTTCTTCGTTCAAACAAGTTTAGGCTCTCATTCAAACAAGGCTTAAACAAACCTTAAAGAACATTTTTTTGTTTACAAAAAATATCATTCAAAACTTGTTCGATCAACGTTTAATAGAGAATAGCATTTCGTTCGAATGAAATTATTTTTGGTTCAAAGATAATGTTAGTTTTGTTTGAAAAAACCTTTATTCTCATTTGAACAAACTATCTCGAAAAGTGTGTCATCTAAAATTCATTTTTTCTTAATATATACTCAGGTCTGTTATCAGTTTTTAAAGAGGATTTTTGCAAAAATATTTTTCCAAGTTATATTGTGTACCTCCCAAACCCAAGTTTAAGATTCAAAATCCTACATCTATATGTGTGTATGAGATCAATTTTGTGTTGCACCAAACTGGTTTGCTCTTCATACTGTGAGCATATCGAGCGGTGGAGACCATGTTTGTGTTAAGTGGCAGTTGGACTGGTCACGAGATAAGTAAGATCGGTGGGATACCGAGATGTGGGAATTCACATGCATTATGTGGCTCTTGGAAGGTGTCCAATTGTATTTGTGAAGAATGTTACAAGGAACGAGGAAGAGCATCAAGGCTGAAGACCTTGAGTGTGTGAGTAAGTCTAAGTTGTTATTATAAATAGACATATAGCATAGTTGACTTGTGTGGATGGGTCGTTCGATGTTTTTCTCGTTGTTGGTTTTTTCGTACATCGCCATGTTGTGGCCAGTCATTGATAAGTTTCCTCAATATTTTTTAAGTCTAAGGGCATGACTTTATAGTAGTAAAGCCCCAAAGTCATGATAAATGAAATCTTTCCTAGTGAGGACCAAATAGTTATCTCTGATGATATTTGGAGTAGTCATCCATGAAGCTTATCCACTGGTCTCTGACTATTGAATCTACTATATGGTCGATCCTAGGGAGTAGAAAATTATCCTTTAGGTAGGAACTGTTGTAATTAGTTAAATCAATGCATAATCTCCATGCTCTTTTTTTCACCACTAAAGTATTGGAAAATTATCTTGGGAATTTGAATTCTTTGATTGAGCCATCTTGAAGTGGGTTCTCGTATTCCTTACTAGTGGAGATAAAAGGCCTCGATATTAGAAGATGTAAATCTACATATATGAGCCATCACTTTCCCTCACCCAGGTGTCATGGGATGCAACTCTATGGGTAACAAATCAACCATGACACCAGTTTATTGCACTACATCTCCATTGAAACCAATCAATATCCCCACCTTCGTGTCAAGATTCTGAATGGTGTAATCGATTTTATGAAGTAAATTGACATACATGATTTCTGAAAAGATCCCTTAGGCGATCAATATTATTTTTATATCCAAATTCGACACCTTTACAGCAAGAACCAATGCATATCTGTGGGGAATGCTAAAGAAGAATAAATCCTCATTGGTGAACATTATTGGCGGTCAAAATTAATGTCTCTATGTTTTTGCTTAGTCAGAATAAGCTTAGATACTTCCACCTGGAATATTTTTTGGATGCAAATTGTTTTTTTTCAGAATCGAGATTTATTGAGGTTGGAGAAGAAAAGCCCTTCCCCGGCGGCTAACAAGCTATAGAAAAATAATCTATGAAAGATTTAAAAAATCTAGTAAATGGACCCTTATAAGGTTTAGCTTTAAAAATGAGCCTAATCTCATCATGTACCTCACTAATAATGGACAAAACATTCAACTTTTTTCATAAAAAATCGAATTATTCCTAGCACACCATATTTGCCAGCATACTAAGCTAGGAATAATCTTACATAAAATCGATTGAATGTTTTTTCCTCTAGTAGAAAGCCACCAATAAACAAGCCTTGATCCAATACTTGTAGGTGAATGTTTAAGCCCCATCAAACCTTCAAAATGCTTCCATACTTGAGAGGCAATCTCACCAGCATTGAATAAGTGCTCACGGTTTTCTTCAAATCCTCTAACGCAGCAGCGGCATTTGGAAACGAGAGCAATTTTGATGTCTTTCAAATTTTAATCTAGAGAAAGACCGTTATGAAGTAAATGCCACATAAAAATATAGACTTTTGGGAGTAAGTGATTATCCCAAATCATTGAATAAGAAAATTGAGAGCAGTCTCTTTTCCTAATAAGATCCCAAGAAATTTTAAAAACAAATCCTTTCTCTACCCAAGAATGAATGGAATCGACAACCATAGTTGAGTTAGAGAAAGACCAAATCCCTTGCATACGTTTCCAGGTGGAACTAGCCGAGTCTGTAGTACCTCTAAAATTGTTGCAGGCTAGTTTTTTATATTTCTTGTTCATAAAATCAGCCCATAGAGTTTTATTTTTCAAAAAATTTACCCACAACTTACATGTGAAAGTGTTGCATACATAAAGGATGTCTCTAAGGTCCAAGCCTCCCTCACCCTTAGGTAAACAAATATTTTTCCATGAAATCCAGTGATGCTTATTTAAATCATCTTGCTGACCCCAGAAAAAATTTGCACTAACCTTGTCTAGATCGCGAATGAGACCCAATGTAGGATTGAGAGATGCAAAGGTGTGCAGCCCCATAGTTTGAACAACAGATTTATTAAGCACTGATCGACCAGCATGGGATAGAACTCAGTTGTTCCATCTCGAAATTTTTGAAGCTGCTTTCACGACTAAGGGGTTGAAAAGATTTCTGCGCTTTCTACCAATGAATAATGGGACTCCTAAGTATTTAATTGGAAGCATTTGCTGCTGAAATCCAAAAAAAATTTTAATCTGAGAAGCTCTTGTGCAACTACATTTGGCGGGTGTGATGAAACAGCTCTTACTTTTATTGACTAGCTGTCCCGAATGTGATTCGTAATCAGCAAGAAAATTCATGAAATTAATAAGAGATGTTTTGTGGCTATTTATGAAGAAGAGAATATCATCTGCGAATGATAGAGAGGTAGTTAGTGGGCACCCATTTGGGATTGAAAAATGATTAATTTTTTTCCGCAAAACCAAATTTTGAATGCCTCGATTAAGAGCTTCACTAGCAATGACAAAAAGCACCGACGATAGAGGATCTCCTTGACGCACTCCACGATTAGACTTGAAGAATCCACATGGTTTTCCATTAATAAGGACAGAATATCAATAGTTTGAAATTATCCACCATATCATATCAATCCAAGTTTCACAAAAAACCAAAAGCTCTAAGCATCTTGAGAATAAATTGCCAGGAAAGCCGATCATAAGCTTTGGACATATCAAGCTTCACCACTAAGTTGCCACCACGGACTTGTTTATTGAATGATGATAAAAGTTCTTAGGACAGCAAAATGTTGTCCGAGATTGATCGATCTTTAATAAATCCTGCTTGAGAAGGTGAGATAATATTGGGAAGGACACTCCCAATTCTGTTAGTAAGTATTTTTGAAATGATTTTATTGGAAAAATTACATAGACTAATGGGTCTATAATCTTTGAAAAATGACGGGTTTTCAGATTTGGGAATCAAAATAATATTAGTGGAGGTCCGACACATTGGAATTTCATCTCCAAGAAAAAAAGAATGGATAGCCAAAATGAAATCCTTTTTGATGATATTCCAACAAGTTTGAAAAAAAGACCCATTAAACCCATCAGAACCTGCTGCACTATTCTTTGCAAGAGAGAAAATGGCATTTTTGATTTCTAATTCTGAAGGAACATCCGAAAGCATAGAATTTATGTCCTCAGTTATTATCTTTGGGATGCTTTCAAAAATAGAATCATTATTGCAAAAAGACGAAGTAGTACCAAGAAGAGATTAAAAATGACCAATGAGTTCATTTTCAATATCATCTTCTTTTTCTAATCATTCACCTTCCTCTATTTTAATTTTGTGAATGGTTAGGCTGTTGCATTTTTTTTAAACAACGAATAAAAATAGGAGGAGTTTTGATCACCATGTTGCACCCACTTTAAATTCGCCTTTTGCTGCCAGAATGTTTCCTCAATCTTGAGTTCTTTGTTAAAGAAGGTTGTAGCTTTATGCCAAGCTTCGCTATTCTCTTCTGTAGGATAGGTGTCGTACATGGCTTCTTTGACAATGAGTTCCTCTTCATCTTTTTGAACCCTCGAGAATATGTTGCTGAAAACTTCTTTATTCATAGCTTGAAGGGCTTTTTGAACCAACTTTAGTTTGCTTGAAAAAGATTTCATAGGTCTACCTTCCACAGTACTGTTCCAAGATCTAATAAATACTGATAAAAATGAATGATGGGTAGACCACATATTTTGGAATCTGAACAGTTTAGGCCTATCATCATTAGGAAATCACAGCTTGAGAAGCAAGGGGGCTTGGTCTGAAGTAGCTCAGTTTAGATGTTCCACAGAGGACATGAATTTACTTTTGAACCAGCCTTCATTTCCCAAGATTCGATCCAATCTGGCCCAAATTCTAGCGTCACCAATTCGATTATTACACCATGTAAACTTACCTCCATTATAAGCCACTTCTTTTAGACCTTCTTGAATCATAGAGGAATTGAACTCTAATATAGCTTGCTGGTTCACCAGGTTACCACCTTGCTTTTCATCATGAGAAGAGATTATATTGAAATCACCTCCCAAAATCCACTTGCTAAAGTTCAATGAAGCAAGATGATTTATACCATCCCATAAATCTCTTTTGTCCTCTTTATTACACCTAACATAGACTGCTGAAAAAAGGGCATTGCCACCCAATTGAGGCAGGTATATTGAAATTGCTAACAGTTATGTTTTATCACTAATGATAGTAAAATCACAAGTGTATTTCCACATTATCCAAATTTTGCTATTACAATTAGATATACCTCCACCAAACTTCAATTTATGACATACCTCTTGAATATTATAATCATCAATCTTTGGTTCTTGTAAAGCTACCAAGACTATGGCATACTTCCTGATGGTTCTTTTGAGTCTTCTTATAGAAGAACTGTTTTTAACTCCGCGAATATTCTAAAAAAGGATATTTATCATGATTGATGAAGTTAGAGAGAAGTTTTTGAAGAGTTACCCCCAGCTCTTGTTTGAATGCTTGACAATCCAGTACTGCCATTTTTCTTCTTTTTTTTCTTCTGTTTGTATTTTCCTCCACTGCCAGAATCTTTATGTGGTTTAGCTACTGGAAGGACAATTTCTATAATGGCTTTGTTTTCTGGGTATGGTTTAGAAGGAGTAGGTTGAGTAAGGTCTAGAGTTGTATCAATAGGAGTGTTTGGTGGGAAAGGTTTAAGTGTTTGAAAGCAAGAAAATTTTTGGGTAAGTTGCTTGGAGAAATTTTGAAAATCTTCCTTCAAACTCGGAACTAAATTTGTTTCCAATGAAAGTACGTCATCGTCTGATTTCCACAAAGGCTTCAAGCTATTTTTTGGGATTTGGACTATTAGAGGGGTGTAGGTTTTATTATTAAGGCACGTGGTTTTACTATTTAAAGTGTTTTGAAGATTTGGCAGAATCTCGCATTCCTCCTAGTCTTCTGCATCCGATATCAATATTTGAAATTGGTTGTGTGTAACAACCTGATCATTTGTAACCATAGAATCTGTTTCCTCATTTTGTGGGATTTCCTCCACCACATTGGGATTTGTTTCCGTCATTCGCGGACTGAATAATTCCTCTCCGTCTACCTGTTTTTCCCGGCGTTGATGATTGTACCTGTAAGTGAGGTTGAGGCAAGCCCATGTTTAGTAATTTCTTGTATGAGCATGTCTGGATTTTTCCCTTTAACTCTGAGATCCTGGTCTTTTTTTATGTTATCTTGTATTTGAATACCTTTTCTAACTGGTTTTTCAACCCATATACCAGTTGGTGTAGGGTTAATACTCACTTTTACACCTTGCTCAATCTGGTTGCTGATTTCCTTATCTTTCTTGGTATCTGTCTTTGGCTTATTCGTCTCCTCAATATTTTGATGAACTTAAGTATATTTCCCCCTAGTTTCAGAATCAAAACAGCAATCCACCTTGCCATGTCCAATCTTAGCACAATTGTTACAATACATGGGGACATTCTCGTATGTGACTCATTGCCAGAAAGTCTCACAAGGCTGGGTCTAGTAAGATTAGCAGTGGCTTCATCAACTTTTAGAGGGATACCAATTAATTTTGCAAAGGCAAATAAGGCTAGTTTTGCAAATAAGTGAACAGGAGGAAGATGTGGAAGAGATAACCAGATGGGAAGAATAGAACTATCTTGACCTGGTGTAAAATCATATGTCCATTTCATGACTTTCATGGGGGATTTGAATATGTACCACTGATCACGCAGCCAAATGCGCATATAATCTTCCTCACAGAAAAGTTTTATTAAAATATATTTCTTGTCAAGAAGGCCTATAGAAAAGGCAGCTTTGAGAGAAAAGGTCAAAAAATCTTTACGGATTGATTCCATGGATGGTCTATCACCTGTAAATCTTCCAATGAGAGAGAATTTGTATGGGTCAGCAAGTTTGATATTTTCTTCTTCTGATAAAGTAATCATAGGTTCTCCTTTATAGCATTCGTACTGTTTGGTATTGATTATTTGATCTGATGAAGAACTGTTTAGAATAGAGGCAAAGCTTTTGGCTTTGTCTATGTCAATGTTGGGCGGTTTAGGTGTTGGATTCAGAAGTAGGGTTGCCATAGGTAGTCGTTGATAGCTTACGATGTATCTATTGATTAATGAAGGTAATGATTTAGCCACTAGATGCAAATTGCAAATTTCAATCTTCACTCTTTCTCAAAGATTTTTACATGTGCAATGTGTGGGATCAGTGTAGCCTTATATAGCTATAATCATCCTTAAGGGTGGGAGGTCATCCTCTTCACCCACCTTCTTTGTGGCATTCACTCGAGCTGAGGACTTTGTCTCAGTCGTGTCAACATACTCTTTGAGATGCCTGGCTTGTATAAGATCTTCGAGGTGTCACTTGAAAATTTTGCATTTATGCGTGAGATGACCATGATCTTGATGGTTAGTACACATGTGGTTGGTTTCACTATCATTTAGATCACTATTCATCTTGGGTGGCCTCTTAAAGAACACCTTGTTATTTAGTTGAGGAATTAATTTATAGATATGTTCCTTGAAGAAATAGTGCACAACCTGATAGGTATTCTCATTACCAAGTGCCTTGGATCATCCTTTGAAAGTATCATTCTTTGCCCCCATCTTTGCTGGGGTGGATGATTTCCTCCCTTGGGTGCTTTATTCGAATTGTTTTTCTTGGTTTGCTTGAGATTCCGTTCGGTTGGAGTATACACATTGAGGACTTCATCATCCACCTTAGCGTACTTCTTGATGTTAGCTTCTTGGTTAGTGACTAGTAAAGATTGTACAATTTCTCAAGTCCAAAATTAAAGGATGAGATCTTCAATTGATCATTGCAATTATCAATCTCATTAAATAGTTCCTAATAGCGTTGAGCATACTTCCTAAGGGATTCCCCTTTTTTTTATGAGGACGATAAGTGAATCGAACCCTTTAACTGCCTTATCGCTAGTGATGATCGAGATGTGAACTGCTTAGTCAAATCCATAAATGAGGATACTAATCTAAGGGTTAATTTTTTGAACCATCAAAGATCGATATCCACAGAGGTTGAGGGAAAAACACAACACATAAAGGCATCGTGATGAATCCAAAAAGACATCGAATTCCTATAGTGTCTGATACGGTGAGTAGGGTATGGCTTTTTATCATAGGTCATGATTTAGGGGATGTAAAACTTATTCAGTCATTTTGACATCTCGCTCTCCACAATGAAATGAGAACGTGATTCAAACCCAAGTGGACTTATTGTAAAATCTTTGGAATTCATGCCAAATTAGGATTTAGACGTCCCTTTAATTCCTTCTTGATAAATTCCTATTTTAGTCATGTTCAACCCTCTTTGATGGAATCGTAGGTTTGGATTACTTGTTGCTATGTGTTAATTATGTTGGCCGAATGGACACGTGCTTATGGCTAATGCAATAAAGGGATGAAAAATAGTTCACATATTTCTGGTTAAACTGCACCGTAAGCTGGCTCCTCAATTTGGAGGCTCTGTTAGTATAGTTTGATTTGTGGTATATAGGAGAATAAATCTTCCTCCATCTGTGGCACTCCGGGTTGTAAGAATTGGAGCCGCACTCATCTGACTGCCCAGATAACTATCTCCTTAACTAAGCAATTTTTTTATCATGCTCATCCAATTATTCTTGATAAAGGCTAACCAATCATGATGTTTCCTTCCCTCCAAGTTATTCTACAAATGGAGTGTAATGTCGCCAATTAGGACCAGACCTTCGGGGTGAGCATCCCTTAACCTCATTTTTCTAGGAGGTGGAGAGCACCTCGAAGGATTATGTCCATTCTGTAAATTCATACCTAAAATTGGATACGACTTCTAGCATGTGAACGATGAGACTGGTGATCACGCATATTGTTGCAGGGTTGATATTTCTCAATGGTGGGGATTCAAAGATTTCCTACAAATGGCGCCGAATTCTAAGGAATATCAAATCCACAATAATTTCACTATTGTTAATAATCTTTAAGATATGAATGCAATATAATAAAATATGGAAAGTTATGTGGTTTCACATATCATTTTGCATAGATCTACTGGGAAGGGAGAAAGTAGTTTATTAACTGAGAACAAAGATGGACGAATGGAATGGTAGGGTTATTAGTTGAAAGCCTAGGTCCCCGTTACAAGAATGAAATTGATCGTACCCTAAACAATTAGAGTCCTCCTTATTTATAAGTGCATGTGTCCTACAAATTCAGGTCTCCTTTCAACATATCGTTATTCCTCTTACATCCTATCTCTTGAGTAGTAAAGTTGAGGTTGACTTGTATTTAGTCATTCGAGGTAATTATCTCTTTTGATTCTCTATTAGAAGCTCTATGAAATTCGACCAACTATGTCACCTCGACTTCTAGGGAGCCACATGTCATGCCATGTGGACTAATCAGCCAAATGTCCTTTCAACTAGTATTTTAAATAAAGAGTGATAAAAATTTGAATAAAAATTAATTTTAAAAAATCAGCATAAATTAAAAGATATGGAGGGAAAATGAAAGGAAATAAAAAAAAATAAAGATATATGAAAGGAAAGATATAAAGGCGAGAAGTAAAAGTGGAGGGCTTTAAATATTTCCACAGGCCACACTGAGAATGTCCAAAAATAGTCAATTTTAACTTATCGTCAAAGATGAGTTTTTGAATTAATTAACATGAACAAAACCCAAACAAAACATGACAAGAAATCGTATTTTTTACCCAACACGATCATGACCCATTTAAAACATAAAACCACACAAACACGACCCAAATTAACACAACACGACACAACATACTTTTTTACCTAACATAAACATAACCCAAACAACACGATCCCGTGTCGTGTTAGGTAAAAATTGTGATTTTGTGTTTTGATTGGCCATGTTAGTGTTATATGAAAATACATTCGTGGGAGTCTTGTGTCTTAATTGTGTCGTGATCGGTTTAGGTGAAAAACTCATGTTCTTTCGTGTTTTTATTGGGTCAAGTTCGGGTTAAATATAAAAGATTTTGTGTCATCTCATATTTAATTGTGTCGCTTCAGGTTAGATTAAAAAATATGATTTCCTCTCGTTTTACATTATAATTGAATCATATTAGTGTTAGATTAAGAAAAAGATCTTGTATCATGTTTTATTTGAATCGTATTCATGTTAGACAAAAAAAAGAGTTTATCGTGATAAATCACGAATACTGCGTATTTGTTCCCTTTATCTTTATTCATTCTATAACTTTTGTGTTACATATTCCCATATTTATGCTCGTTAACTAGACAACCTCTATTATGTATGTTTATATGTTTTGCGAGGTATAATTGAGCCTTTATAGGTATGGGAATGCTTAGCATGTGGATTGGTTTCTTTTCGAGGAAGTTTCATCGTTTGACTCAACTTCAAAGGCATTTTAGTCATTTCATACTTCATCTCTGGCTCAGTGGAATCCATGGAAGCTTATCTCATTAAGATAGCTTTGCGTGGACACAAATGGCACGTCGTTTTGAGTTCGAATGAAGAAGTTATAGCCATTTTCGTAAAGCCCCTTTTCTCCATCATGATGGACCAAACTCCGTAAGAAAACAGAGCACCGGTCGATCGTCTCTCATCCCCCGATCGATGAGAAATTCAGATTATGCCTACAAACAAAGGAATGGGATCTTAGACCATAATACGATCTAGGTCGATCGGTCCCTACAAATTTTGGGCATTTTTGCTTATTTCATTTCTTTTTACTTTATTTATTTTTCCACTTACTATAAAAGCAATTTTTTGTTTGTTCTGTAAGACATCTTTTATATATTTCATTTTAGATAGTTTTTAGGGTTTGTTGTTTTGAGCCACCCTCTCCTTCACCTCTTTGGTCTATACCCATTTATGTAAGTATATTTTATAAGGATTGTCTTATTTACTTGATTTAAGCTTTTGTTCCATTATTTCATGCTTTGTTCTTCATTTACTTGCCTTGTATTTAGCTTCTGTTGGTTAAATAGTTGTTTTCATTTGTTAACTAGGTCTATTTCTTGCTTTAATTATGTAATGTAGCTAGTTTAAAGGTTGGGATCATATTTTTACCATTAATGGGTGTTGAGAATTGAAATCTAGGTGTGGCCATCCCCGATCCTCGCGGCGGGAGATATGAAGAAGAGGGGCTTCTTCTCGAGAGGATCTTGGTCCCGCGCATCCCTCTCGGGAGCACTTCAGACGGCGTCGGTGATGAGGTGAAAAATATAGAGAGATGGAGTCGTTAGTCTATTTTACTCAAAACAGACAAAAGAAAAGGGAACCATCCCGAAGGACGGAATCCAAAGACATACTGATACATACGAAACTAAAATGATTTGAAAAGGGGTACAGAGGCTAAGTTAAGAAATGGGAAGGTGTTAGGCACCCATTCCGCCCTTACCATCTCTCATGGGTTATTGTTATTTTCCTTTATTTCTCCGTGATATGTGTACATTTGTATACATAGTGGATATAGGAATCATCGACTTGTATCATGGAAGAGATAAAGCGAATCATCCATAGGAATGTTCCTAAAAGATAATATTAGAAAATAGGATTTATGTGATTATCCTTGGATTGGTCGTTATAATGGAACGATAACACATATGGAATAATACGCCACTAAGAACAAAAATACGTATATGCAAATATATAGATTCTAAAAGAATTAAGTTAAAAAAAATAGAAAAATAGAAAGTGGGAGAAAAGTAGGAATAGGACTCAAGTCTCGGGTTTTACCCCGAGATGCCTACGTAGCCTATGGAGGCATCAAAGTCCACGTAGTTCGTATGCAAAACAAGGGGTGGGATTTATCCCATAAATCTAATCGGGGACTTCTCTTATATGTGCGTGTGTGTAAAAAAGTGTTTTAGTTGTGAGAAAAGTGTGTAAAAAGAATGAGAATTCCCGTTTGGAATTTATGAGCAAACCCTATTTTTCTTTTTCTTTTTTTTGGTTTATTTGTATGAAAATAAGATATGTGAAATAATACTAAATAAAAAGTATATTAGGATATGTGAGATGAGAGAATAAAAGTGCTACGTAATAAAACAAATTAATGTGAATTTAGGAGAATTTAAAGAGAGAGTTGAGAAACTTGGACCTTCTTGAAGATCTTGAGCTTGATTTTGGATGTTGGAGGGTAGCCCTTGCACTTGGGTGATGATATAGGGTAGTTAATTCACTAAGTTTTATGAAAATATGATGAAAGGTGAAGTTTGGAAAGGGATTTAGATGTGAAAATCACGCTGACTTCGAGAGGAGTTTTCTGAGCTCGCTGAGAGTGATGGATTTCACATCTTGTGTTCCTTTGTAATGAGGTCAGGACCTCTTTTTTATAGGCCTTGGGCATTGCCGATCGGCATAGTCCTAGTCCTGCCAATCGACAGGTGGGTTTAGGCACACTGCCGATAGGCAGGGTTTGGAACCTGCCATTTGGCAGTCTCTTTCAGGTTCCTTCGAAAAATCGATCGGAGAGAGAAAACCGCTAATCCGAATAGTGCATGGGGTGAATGGTTGGAAATATAATTCAGATACCTTTGAAATTATTTGGACTGCTCCCGAGTCCGGGAGTTAACTTTGGGTCAAATGTGGCTCGGAATCGTTCGTCGATCCTTTGGACGGGGAATTGTCGGACGCAAATGGGTCATTCGTCCGCATGGTAAGTCAGAATCGCACATGGGATGGACCGTTTGAAAGGTTAGGAGATGTACTTTGACATTCCAAAGAGTTTGACTTGGTTTGGTAAGTTAACTTTCGTCAATTGGGGCCTGGAAGCATTCAATGACCTTTCGAAGTAAAATAGATCGTTCGTCCGTACCGTAAGTCAGAATTGGGCCTGGAGTGGATCGTTGGAAAGGGATTTCAGTGCCCTTTGAAGATTCATTTAGTCTCGATCAAGCTAAAGAGTTTACTTGGTCAAACGGAGCCTAGGAGCATCCGGTGACCTCCTGATCAAGTTTTGGGGGAAAACGGGTTGTTCATCCGCATCATAATTCAGAATTGTGCACAGGACGAACCGTTGGAAAGGAGCTTCAGTGACCTTTGTAAACTCATTCAGTCTCACTAGAACTAAAGATTTTGAATTTTGGTCAAATGGAGCCTGGGAGTGCCCGATGGCCTCTAAGTCAGTATCCGGGGTATGACTTAGGTTTTTAGTGATGAGGGGATGTGCTACTGAGAGGTTTGGGGGTGTTAGAATGGGGTGCCTATAGAGCCCCTCGACGGGTGAGTTTAGAACAAACGATAGACATTAAATAGACACCGCATGATGCCTTTTAAAGAGCATGATTAATTCATAGGGTCGTGGATGATTTTGAGGACCTAAAGATGAGGATGATCGGTTTTGCGGGTCGAAGCCAATTCTGAGGGCTTGAAGATGAGGGTGACCGATTCTGCAGGTCGAAGCAAATCCTGAGGGCTTAAATTGAGATGACCAATTATGCGGGTTGAAAATAATTCTGAGGGCTTAAGTTGAGATGACCAATTCTGCGGGTCGAAGCCAATTCTTAGGGCTTAAATTGAGATGACCAATTCTGCGGGTCAAAGCCAATTCTGAGGGCTTAAATTAAGATGACCAATTCTGCGGGTCGAAGCCAATTCTGAGGGCTTAAGTTGTGATGACCAATTCTGCGGGTCGAAGCCAATTCTAAGGGATTAAATTGAGATGTTCTCGGGGAACTCTGCCAGGGAAATTACCTCGTGATTTTGATTTGAGATGAGGATCCAATTGTTGGGGAAATTCTTGTGTCTTTTGGAGACTTTGAGGGGTAATAGCCAATCTGGTGCTATAAATTCGACTGGGGAAGTGATTTAGGTGGTCCAGGATTTGGACGTATTGCTCGGGGAAATTTAAGACCTTTGGGGAGTTTGGGATACTTTAAAGGTCCTCTAGGGACGTTTCCGGGAGGAGATTCACTTGGCTTTTGAGAGTTCCGCTGGGTAAATAGGGGTTCTGCTTGAGGGGGTGTGAAATTTTCTTGGTGAAATGTTTTAAATCCCCCTGTGATTTTTAGGAATTTTCTGAGGATTTTTCAGGGTTTTCTGATATTTTTTAGGAGTTTCTGTATGAAAATTTAAGGGGGGTGCCAGTCGGCATAGTGTCGAGGGTGCTATTCAGTAGTGGCACGAACTTTTGGACTGCCTCAAGAAGGTAAAAGGTCAATGTCGATCGGTATGTGAGGGGAAGTGCCAATCGAAATGACCCTTGGCATCCTATAAAAGGGGCGGGTTCTTCTCATTTTTCACAGCTTCTTGCCTTCTCTCTTTTTACGATTTTCTTCTGCGAATCGTTCTAACATTTCGTAATCTAAAAAATGTCTGTTTTCGTGAGCACTATGGTACACAGGGAGTGGTTGGCTGTCAACAACTGGGTGAATGTGGAGTGGAGAGTCAGGGCGCCTTTTGCTTTAGGGAGTGAGAACTCTTTTAATGCATTCGAGTCGGTTGTGGATGCGCGAACTTTGTTGTGGGAGCCGTCGCGCCATCGCTCTTCGAGGGTGGTGAACCTTGGCGGTTATATAAGTAAAATGACTTTTGGCATTTTTTTTGTGATTTTCCTTTTTTCTTGGATTTTGACAAGGTTTTTGTTTTGACAGTCTGATGTTTCTTTGTCGACTATGTGTGCCCGCGGGACGACGGGGCTTAAGGATGTCTAGGAGCATCTTCCACATGTGGTGTGTTGGGTGATATCGTCAGCAGGCTTTGAGAGGTTGGAATTTGTGCTGGATGAGACGCCTCATTCGACGGAAGTCTTATACGCTCTGGGGGAGAGGTGGTGGGACACTACCAACACCTTCCATTTTGGCTTCGGGGAGATGACTGTGACTCCCATAAACGTGCAGCAGCTGCTGGGGCTGGATTATGATGGAGAGCATATAGAGGTGGATCGCTCTTTTATGGGTGAGGCCGGAGGCGGTGCAAGCGGTACTTGGTGATGTGGGGAGGATAGTAACTGGGGACTCTATCCGTCTCTCCCTGCTAAGGGATGTTTTTCTAGGCAGGGTAATTGATGTGGAGGACGGGCTGCAGGTGAGGCAGATGTCCCGGTTGTTCATTTTTCTGGAGCTGGGGGGATTTTTGGTGGCGTCGAGCGGCGACGTCATCCACTTATTGTTTTTTCCATATTCGAGGATGTTTTCGAACATCCCTCTCTATGATTGGGAGAGCCTGACTTTGGCGACCCTTTATTTTTCTCTACGTAAATATTCTGTCGTGTCTTTTTGTAATTTCGTACTTAGTGTACTTGTGGCAGGTTCGTCCGAGGTTATTCCCGTTGTGGGTTTTCTTCGTACATCGCAGCGTTGTGGTTGGTTATTTTATCTTATAAATTCATACCTAGATGCACGCTTAGGTTAAAAAGATAAAATTCGTTTAACGACAAGAATGGTTTAATTGGTGCTTAATTAAATTGGGTTGTGTTAGTTTAAGAAAAAGTTTAATTTGGCAAAATTCATGTTAGTTTTATTTGTGTTAATTTGAACTTTAATTAAAGTTTTGTTTAAGAAGAGATAATTTAATTTGAAAAAACTAAAATTTGGGATTTCGGGAACCATCGTCCTATTTAGCCTTTACAACAGATTTTGCTCATAATTAAAATATTTATGCTTTGAAACCAGGCAACAGAGGAATATTCAAGTTTCCCAAACTGCAGTTAAATATTTACGGCCAGTTCATAGTACATTTAAGTCTTATTGGTATATTAGCCGACAGACTTTTACTCGAACCACGTTTATTCTTGAGGTATTCTTTAATTTGCGCATTTTCTTTTCATGCATTCGCACTTTCCTTATGCGTCTCTATTTGATTGTGTGTTTTTATCTTTGGCAGACGTGGTTCTATGAGGTGATTGGGTGTAATACCCATCATGTTTCTCTGAAGGACGAGACTGTTAGGGACTTTTGTCGGTTATATCGATGGCGGAAGGCCAATCGACAGTCGAGGAAGTCTCTCTCTCTAGAGGCGGTGCATCAGGTCTTGAATGGCCTGACCAGTGATAGGGTAAGACGTTTCCTTTCTTCAATCTAAGACCTTTGTGTGCTCTGATTCCATATTGCCTTATATCTTCTAGGGATTTTTCAAGTGACCTTTTATCCTTGGGGGATGGATGTTCAGGACACGGGGGCAACTGGGGTGAATGCGCAGATAAGGCGTTTGCTGGTGCATGAGTTCGTCCACTCTTGGTATCTGGGGAGAGGGTGGTCCGATAGATTGCTGAGGAAGAGGTGGTGGTGCCACCTGCGAGGCCCCCTATGTCTATGAGGTGGGAGTGGCTGCTGCCAGAGGATATGAGGATCGTGATAATGATTAGCGAGCCCTATCTGTTGTACACCGATACGGCTGTGCTATACGATTATATGGACTTCGTGACGAGTTGGTTGATGGCGCCCAACATATACGATTCACTTCCCTTCCCTCCTACAGGTTCGAGTCAGCCAGTGGGGTCCTCCCACAGCGGTGACGGACCATCGACATCTGGGGTGGCAATGACTTCGGAGGTCCCCTTTGTGAGGTTGCATACCCCTTCATACAATATCCGACGGGCTGATGGAGGGATGGTGCCTATGTTTCATCATCCTCATGTGATGGACTGGAGGATTTGGGCTTGACAAAGGAGGTTCTTCGTCCTTTGGTATATCTTTTTGTTATTCTCTTGGTTTTTTTATCTTCTCTAGTTGATATATATTCTGCCTTATCTTGCAGCAAGTTCGGGTGTTCCCCACTTGGCTGAAGGACATTAGGGATTGGATATCTTCAGCGATTTCCCATATTCGGGATGCGGTTCCTGTTCCTTCTTGCATGGTGTCGTCTGCCTCATCTGAGGAGGAATCTAGTTCAGGTAGCGGTGGTGCGTCATCTCTCCACAGGGGAAAGAGAGCGCGTCGTAGGGATGGAAGCTCTTAGGAGAGAGAGGGGGAAGGGATAGAGAGAGAGAGAGAGAGAGAGAGAGAGAGAGAGAGAGAGAGAGGGAGAATGTGGGTTTGGGCTAAGTCCCATTGTTTTTTCTTTTCTTTATTTCCTGCAAGATTTATGTAACACAGATAAATATCTATGCAATGCAATGAAGTTTTTCTTTATTATCTTATGTTTAATGATGATTGTATGAATGCATGCATATGCGCTTTTTACTTTGCTGCTGAGACCGTAAAAAGAAATATTTTTGGAAGTTTTGAAAGAAATTTATATTCATAATGAGAAATTATATAAAGATGGAAAGGGATTTTTGAAATTCTGTTTGAGAATATCGATTTATTTTTATTGGGTTTTCTGATTTTGACAAAAGAGGAAAAAGGTAAGTTTCTAAAAATAGGGGGTCGCCGATCAGCAAGCACCTTGTCCTGCCTATCGTCAGGTCAGTCCAATCCCATCAATTCAAAGATTTGATTGGTACCCTCTTCAGCCTTTGGTACCTTGTGGGGAAGGGTTTCCACTGATTTCTACAGGGGTTATGCCTTGTGTGGGTTTTCAAGTATAAAAAGGGGTAAGGGTGGAGTGTTTTCATCACACCTTTACATCCTAACTTTTTTATTCTATGAGATAGCTTGACACACCCCAACCCAGTTACTTATAATTAAGTTTGAAAGTTAAAGTGAGTCAAACCATAATTAATCTAACCAAACCATAATCACGAGTTTTGATTTCAGAGTCATCATTGTAAATCCATATAACTGAAAACATGTTTACAACATCAGAGTAATCATGTCCATAAAAACTTTCTTGAAGGATAAGTTAACTTAATTACATCATTTACATTTACACAAAATCATAGTTCTCCCATTCCTGGCTAACCCAACCCGACCTCCTAGATTTGGCAGTGACATCGCGTTACCTGAAAAAAATTATGAACATAGGAACCGTGAGCAAAATAGCCCAGTGAATGCATCACTACTATACTACTGCATGAATTTAAATGCAATAAATCATGTCCATATACTTATGTATTAACTTATCTGGCTCATTCATAATGAATGACCAACTTTTCCGAATCATGATTCACATATCCTGTCTAAATAGACAATTCTCCCCCATTCCTGGTCGAGAAGTAACCCCTTGTCATTAATAGACAAATCTCCCCCATTCCTGGTCGAGGAGTAACCCCTCATTTCGGAAAACCGAAATAAACAATTTCATATTCATTATAATATGATCATATCAATAACACGATACAAATATCTCTTTCCAGTGAGTACACTCACCTTGGTTGACAACTATGTATTCAAGTTTCCTTCTGGTGGAGCTGAAATGGGGTTATTATACCTTACACCTATCAATCCAACTAAATCAGTATTGAACCTCAATCATAAATATTATCCTAACATAATTATGTAACTTTCCATGACTATACATCAACAATATAATTCCAATTAAGTCATATGCCATAAAATATAAGTAAAGGCAAAACAATGATATACATGTTGATAAAGTTTAGGACATTCAACCGTAGGAAATACCTTATAAGGAATTTATAATCAAAGTCAAGTAAACATGAAATTATAATTCTCAATGTATATACACATGAAACATGTACTCAAAGTACTCTTTGTAAGGACGAAATACAAACATTCATTCAAGGGGTATCCAGTATGCCCTGAAATTATTGTCTTACATGCTTAATCATCTTATATTCCTAAATTGTATAAATACAGGGGTCCAACCTTATCAATATGAAAACATATATGAATATACTTTCCGGTACAAGTGACGGTGTAATTTTTCAAGCTTCCTAGAGCAAGTTATGGCCATTTCTTTACAACACAAGAAATCTTCCCTACAAGCTTCTCTACTGTTCCTTCAACTTCCAAGAATTTTCATAATTTTTCTCCAGCATAACTTTCCATTATTTTCAACCCATTTTCATTACACATACTTAATAGTACAGAATTAAAGTTTCATAATTGTTTGACTTCATTTGCTATCTCAAAATCTTGACTAAACTCAGGGTATACCGAAATGAAGTATAAAAACAGAAACCATGTACCAACTTGAAATCATCATTACGGCCTAACCACAAAGAGGTAAATTCTAATTTTCAGATATGATATGAATATATGAGTCTACTTTCATATCCAATTGTAATTTCTCAATTACAGTAAGCACACAAATAGATATGCAAGTTTGAATACAAGGAGTTTCAATACAAAGCAATTTTTAAGGGTTTATGCATTCAACTTAACTTAAACTTGCATATATTCATACATATGCACCCAAGAATGAAAGTTCAATAAACAAATCAAGGATTTATATCATATAAATCATAAATATATGAAAAATAACAATATTTGGAATTAAGATTACCTTCGGGATGTTTACGTAATTTCTACGGATTTTTCTACACTTTTTCTCCTCACTTTTTTCCTAAACTTCTACCTTCTCTTTCCTCAAGATAAAAACACTCTTCAAACTGAACCTAGGGTTTGTTTTTCTGAAGAAATATGTTATAGGGAGAATTTTAAGTCGGCCAAGTCTGCCTCCCAAGCCAACCAATCAAATTAAACCATTGGGTTTAATAAAAGACAATTTACTACTTATGGGGAATTGACATATTTGCCCCTTGTTCATAATTTTGGCCTAACTTCTTACTCGCACATCTGTTTGATGCGCCGTTTGTTTTGTTAAAACCCTACCTCACATGTCTACAACTATCTAGTTTTTACCTCAAGTCAAATGTAATGTGATAAGGGTCAAAACTAGTCTCTGACAGGGACATTTCTACCGAAAACAACAAAATTTTGTGTTCGTAAATAATTCGGCCTTTCATGATTTATGAAAGTAGGATTATAATAAACATAATAAATTAACATTAGATATACTAATAACACATTATTCATATCACATAAGATAAGCATTATTTAAATATAATTTATCATAATTATATTCGGGTTGTCACATGGCTCTCCCTGGTAGTGTTGAGTTTGCCAACTACCTCGAGACTTTGGAGGCGATGTGCACCTATAACGTCATGCATCGAGTTTCTTTATGGCATAATCGGCCCATAGAGTGGAACATGCTGATGGCGATAGTATAATTTTGGTATCCCGAAGACTATGTATTCCGCTTTGGCTTGGAAGAAGTTTGTCTGACTTATGAGGAATTTTTTGCCATATTGGGAGTAAATCCTATTTTTGCCGCTGTGATGCCTGAATTTTCTCGGTCACCCCGTGAGTTATTGGCTAGACTTCTTTGCATCTCGCCCTCGACGGGTAAATCCTTGGTTACTGGAGGAATGATTTCTCTTCTGGCGGTGCTGCAGTCTGTGCATTTGCGGGAGGTTGGTGATGCTGGATATACCGGAGTCGTCGTTCTGGGCTTGGTTTCAAAATTGTTGCTGGTGATCGGGGAGCTATTGGTAGACCCAAAACTTGCATTTTTTACTTTATGGATGTCCTAACATCGCAATCCTACGGCGGTGATACTGGTGAAGACTCTGAATGGCCTGGATGCCTGGCAAGAGGGTCGTTCTGACTTTCTGAGGGGTAGCCCTGTGATGTTGTTCATGTGGTTGTCTGAAAGATTCTGCCTGGTGACTCCTCCGGAATATCCTTTATCGGCTGTAACTAACTTCTTTTCGCACCATTTCATCAGTGTTGGTTTGGATATCTAGAGCTGGGAGAACTAGTTTGTGGAGTATGGGGCTATAAATCTGTACTGGTCAGTGCCTTGGTGGGGACAGTTGCTACTTATTCTAGAACTGGGAGAATACCCGTACATTCTGCTAGTTGGTCTCAGACAGACGTCTTTCTATTTCCCTTGGCGGCTTCTGTGCCAATTTGTCTGGGAGCAGATCGTGCCACCTCGAACACTAGACTTCTTTCCGGTAGAAGATTTGATAGAGCATCTGCGCATGCAGCTTAGCTCTTTATGGGAGAGTCGGCGTCCGTCGACCCATCCCTCTCAGCCTGTTGGGAGAGTTTTGCACATCCCTGGGGATTATATGAAGTGGTTGTGGAGAAGAGTAGTTAGCAAGATGTTGGAAGTGGAGACTGGACAAAGGTGGCTTGTCTTATCTGATACTATGGAGGGAGGTGTGATAGTTTTTCTGAGGCTGGTTCGATATTATCGGTCCATGGAGCATATGGGGCACTCTATTCAGGCAGGGGAAGCTTGGGGATGCCAGGATGTAGATGATGATGGAGCGAGCTTCTCTAGTAGTTGTGGGTAGGACACTTGGAGAGTTTGTTTTGTAATGGGGAGTAAATTTGGGGATTTTACTTGGCTTTCTAGGAAGGTAAGGGGGAGGGAGTTATCCGTTCCTTTTCTTATGTAATTGCACCGTAATTTCTTATTAGTGAAATAAATAAGTTTTTAATCATCCATCTGTGCCTTTTGATGAATTTTTTTTGAATTATTTATACTCATCGCTAAGGCATGCATAATACTTTTGTTCAAATACTTATTAGAATGAACTGTCATTCTCAGAGATAGGAAAAGAATAGTTTTTGTGAAAAAGAAAGGGTCGTGATTCATGTAAGATGTATGAGCTACCTACATACCTCTGGGGGTTTTTAAAAAGTTTTAATTTTTCTGAGAATGGTTTTTTGCAGAGGATCAGGCCAGCATAGTTCTGGGTAGAGGGAAATGAAGATATATGTATATATATATATATATATATATATATATATATATATATATATATATATATATATTTAAGAATAGAAGGGAGATGAGAAAAGTCGTAGCGCACCGAGATTTCGAACTACGGGTAAAATTTCTTGAGACGATCCAGATTGACTGGACGAGTCATCTCTTCTCCATCTAGGTCGGTGAGCATGGAGGCACTTCCGAAAAATATCTTCTTGACAATGTATGGGCCGCTCCAATTGGGCTTGATTTTCCATCTGGGTCCCAGATGGGCTCTACTATTTTTTTGAGGGCTAAATCCCCTTCTCGGATATTGCAGTCTTTGACTCTCTTATTGACTGATCGTGCTATACGGCGATGGTACCCTCGTATGTGATATAGATATTTCAATCTCCTTTCATGTAGGAGGGTCAGCTCGTTAAGACGGTCTTGCTACCAGTCTTCTTTGATGACCTTGCTTTCAAGAATGACGCATAACGAGGTATTTTCACCTCCACGATTAGGACTTCTTCCATGCCATAGACTAGAGAGTAAGGGGTATCCCCATTAGAGGTTCGAATTGAGGTTTGGTATCCCCAGAGGGCGTATGGGATTCGATCGGCCCAATCTCGACGATGTTCGATCATCTTACTGATGATGGCTTTGAGGTTTTTATTGGCAGCTTCGACTGCACCGTTGGTCTGAGGTCGGTAGGTAGAAGATTTGTGTCTCTGAATCCCATACTCGTTGACCACTTCTTTAACTTCTGCCTCAAAATGAAACCCGTTATCTGACACTAGATCGTGCGGGACCCCATATCGGTAGATGATGTTTTTTTTTTATGAATTTGGTCACTTTCTTGGCGTTCAGAATTGCGTATGACTCTGCTTCAACGCATTTCGTGAAGTAATCAATGTCAACTAGGATGAGCTTATGCCCGTTGGAAGCCTTGGGTGTAACCTTTGCTATTATGTCGATGCCCCAGGTGATGAACAGCCAGGGAAAAGTTATGTTGTACAATTCTCGTAAAGGCAAGTGTTGAAGGTTAGAAAACTGTTGGCATTAGAGGCATCTCCGCACATAGGCGGTGCAATCCTGGATCATGGTGGTAAACTAGTAGCCTTGTCATATTATCTTCTTGGTAAGCATGTGACCGTTCATATGGGGTCTACATTCTCTGCTGTGGATTTTTTGGATTACCTCTTTAATGCCAGTCCCTACAATGCAGGCAATGCAGTGTAGATGAGTTCCATCGAAGTTTCTCTTGATCAGTACTTTGTGATAGATGATGTATTGGGTGGCCATTCTTCAGAGGGTTTCTCGGTCTTTCTTGTTAGATCCCTCGGGATACCTACCATGCTTGAGGAGGTGACAGATATCATAGTACCAGCAATTGACTAGCTCGGGATCTTGTTTGGTGATGATCTCAATGTGGTAGCAATGGGTTGGTTTATCATGATTTTGCACTAGGAAGGGGTCCATTATTATTCCTTTGGGCATGTCGATTATGGAGGCCAAGGTAGCAAGGGCATCGGCTAGGTTATTCTTTGCTCGAGGTAGGTAGTGGAAGGTGATATCTTGGAATTGGGAGGCTAGTTCTTCTAAGTGGGCATGGAAGGGTTGGAGTTTCTCGTCCTTGACTTTCCATTTTTTGAGCACTTGACCAATGATGAGGGAAGAATCCCCGTAGACATCTAGGCATTAAATTCCTTTCTTAAGATCAACTTTGAGGCCTACCGTACATGCCTCGTATTCAATCATGTTGTTGGTGTAGAGGAAATCTAATTTCATAGCGATGGGAGTGTGGGAGTCATCTGGGGCGATCAGAAGTATCCCAATACCATAACCCTTTTTGTTAGCAACGCCGTCAAAGAGCATTTGCCATCGAAGGTCATCTTGAGCAGTGCAGAGGACATTTTCATCTGGGAATTTAGAGATCCAGTCATCAGCCTCTTGTGTGGGATAGTCAGCGAGGTAGTCAGAGATGGTTCTTCCTTTCATGGCTTTCTGCGTGATGTACATGATATCAAACTCAACTAGGAGCATCAACCACTGGGCCATTCGACTATATAAGGTGGGTTTCTCAAGCAGGTACTTGATGGGGTCTATTCGGGATACAAGCTTAATGGGGAAGGCGAGCATGTAGTGCTGTAACTTTTGGGTGACCTAAACAAGTGCGACACATGCCTTTTCCAAAGCAGTGTAGTTGACATTATATCCATCCAATTTGTGAGTGGCGTAATAGATGGATCTTTCTTTGCTGGAATCTTCAAGGTATTGGTCAAGTAAAGCCCCAGCTGCAGTGTCGATTATGGTTAGGTATAGAAGCAAGGGGAGACCAGGCTGTGGTGGCATGAGTACCGAAGGTTGGGTCAGATATTATTTGATTCGGTCAAAAGCTTCTTGGTAGGACTCATTCCAAATCTTAGTTAAATCCTTTCGGAGGAATTTGAAGATAGGTTCGTAGATGGAGGTTAGCTGGTTGATGAATCGGCTGATGTATTGCAATTTCCTAAGGAAACCTCAGACTTCTTTCTCCATTCGGGGAGGTGGCATCTCAAATATGGCTTTCAGCTTGGCAAGATCTGCTTCTATCTCTTTTTCACTGACCATTAATCTTAAGAGTTTTCCCTTTCTAACGCCGAAGACACATTTATGTGGATTAAGTCTCACCTGATACTGTCGCAGTCGTTCGAAGAACTTTCGGAGAGCGGGAGCATGACCTTCTCTAGTTTTGGATTTGATAATCATATCATTCACATAGACCTCGACTTCTTTATGAATCAGATCGTGCAGGATGGTCGTGGCAGCCCTCTAGTAGGTAGCCCCGACATTCTTGAGACCAAATGGCATAACATTGTAGCAAAAGTTTCCCTATGGGGTGATGAACGCGGTTTTTTCTTAGTGATTCGGGTGCATTTTTATTTGGTTATATCCGGCAAACCCCTCGACGAATGACTTAAGAGCATGACTGGTTGTGTTGTCCACGATCATGTCGATATTGGGTAACGGGTAATCATCCTTTAGAGAGGCTTTATTCAAGTCCCGATAGTCTACACACATCTGATAGTCTACACACATCTGAACTTTTCCTCCTGATTTTGGTACAGGCACTATGTTGTCTAGCCATGTGGGATATTCGATCACACGAATGACGCCCATATTCAACTGTTTGACAACTTCTTCTTTGACTTTGAGAGACCATTCGGTGCGGAGCTTTCTCAACTTCTGTTTAACTGGCTTGTAATCTGGGAGAGTAGGGATCTCATATTGGGCTATTTCAAGATCAATGTCGCGCACATCATCATAGGACCATGCGAAGACATCCACAAATTCCTTCAATAAATCCTCGAGTTATGCGCGCTCATGCTCATCGAGGGTAGCCCCTATCCTAATCTCGTGCAGTTGGATACTAGAACCTAGGTTAACAATAACAGTCTCTTCTTCATTAACTTGAACACGGTTATGTTGTTATTAACCTTATTTAGATCAGTTAAGAATTGTTCATTTGCAAAATCATCATCATCAAAAGTTTGATTAGAATCTAAATAATTAATGTAAGGTACAACAAGATACTCAAAATCTTCATTTATTTCATTGATAGGAAAAACAGCATTGAGAACCTCATCAAAGGAGGTCTCGATTACATTTGAGCAAGGATAGACAACAGAAGAAGAAATGGGGTAAACATTGGGGTTGGGTGGGATTTCAATAGGTAGAACTGGAACAACATGCCAATTGAGGAGAGGTGTATTAGCATCTTTAATCAGGTGGGATGGATCCAGTGATGTAGTCCTTGAATGAACCATGTAGAGTGTCAGCCCCTGTGTCTGTAAGTTGAAGGAATCTTCAGAGTCACTTCCCTTAGAATCTTCGATGTCTCTGATGAGCGGTTGTACATGGTGTTGGGAACTTTTGGCCCATGGGTAGCTATCTTGGAAAAAGATCTCCATTCCAGACTTCCTATTTTTATCTGTATGGTCATACCAGGGTTCCAAAAATCTTAAAAAGGGTAAGTCCTCGCCCTCTTTGATGAATATTCCATTCAAGGAGTCACTTAGGATAGTCTGGATGCAGTCTAGTCTTCTCTTTGTTCGAGACTGGAAGATCATTCTGAGCTCTTGTTCTGATGGTTGATACCCTAAACCACAAGGAGGGAAAGCTTTTTTCAATACAATGGACTAAAGTATCCCTTGTTGTCTTTGTTCTAGCCCCAGTCCGGGCATTAAGTGCATGTTTCTGAACATCTAAATTACATTGACGTTGCCATGAGGGTCGTATTCTAAAAAACCCCTTTCTTTGAAATCGTTCCCTGTCGGGAGTAGAAGTGGTGAAACTTAGAATCGTGATAGGAGCATATCATTTGACCCGTGATGTATCTCAAGTATTGTATTGTTGGTACTTGCACCCTCGGCATTGTCATCGTCGCCTAAAATGGTGATTGTCCATCGGCGAAGAACTTCAATTTTTTATAAAGAGAGGAAGACACACCCTTGATACTGTGGAGCCAAGGTTGTCCGAGAAACAGGTTGAAATAAGTTGGGATGTCAATAACTTGGAATTTAACGACAGGGTTTATAGGTCCAGCTCCTATTATAAGTTTTATGAGTCCCATCACCTCCCGACGAGTATTATCGTAGGCACGTACAGCAGTGGAGGTTGGATAAAGGTCACCTTCTTTCAGTCCTAAGCATTTGAAGGTTCTTAATGGGCAGACATTCAAGGCGGATCCATTATCGACAAGAGAGAGTGGTACGATCTTCCCTATAACTTCGACGGAGATGTTGAGTGCATGATTGTGGTTTCGCCCAATTCTGGTAATTTCTTCTTCAGAAAAGGATAGCATTCGGGTTGAGGTTAAGGATCCGACTAAATTTACCGCCTCTTCTGGTGTGGTAGAAGGAGGAACTGTGGGTCAAATGAGCAATTTGATCGAAGCATTTCTGTGCAGCTGGGAAGACATAAAAATCCCCCCCATATAGTGGTATTAGCTTGAGTTTTCTTTAGTTGATCGAGGATCTTGCTCTCCTCGATGGTCATTTCTGGCATAGGAAGGTTTTCAACACCCTTCTCTTTGTTATTGTTTGGTGGTAAGTTTGGGGTATGGTAATGCCTCCTTGATCTGGTCATGTGATTTACTGAAGAATGGAAGAATATGAATCATATTTCTTCGTCTATCTTGGGTTATTTTGCCATCTTATTTATTTCTTTGAGGAGTTATTCAAATGATATCATCCCACACATGTCAGCTACCGGGCCAGTTTTCTCTGAAGCTTGCTCTTTATTTGAATCTTCGAATTCTTCCCCCCATTCGGTGGCAACAATTTCGTCCTTCCATGTAAAGTCAATGCATTCCACAACTTCAATGGCTTCTTCATACAGGTCTTCCCATTCTGTGGGGATAAGTAAGGGTGAAGGGACCAAGAGTCCTTGTAGCTTCAGAGTATCAAGTAACTCGATTATACTGCAAATATCATTGGATTGCCTGAATGATTATGCCATGATCTAGACAACGTCATCTAAGCTGACTTTATCGGTCGGTACTACCCAATTATCAGACTCTCGAGACCATTTATGTGCTTCGAAGAATAGCGTACCGAAACTCTGGCAATCAATTATCATTTGTGAGGGAAATTTCAGCCCGAACTCTAGGAGTTGGTTTAACACTTTTGATAATTCCATACTTCCATTTTCAGAATGGGTACGGACAACAATGCATGCTCTGTTAAGGAGTGACAGTGACTGATCAGCAAGGCTAATAGGGTGTAGGAGGAAATATGCTCAGGTTTTGGAGAGTGTGTGAGTGTGATTTGAGTTGAGGGATCTAATTTTGGGCTCTCTTCTAGGAAGATGGCATTGGTATGATTTGGGAGTGGGTTGTGAGTAGTGTTTGTCTTAGAATTGGTTGGTGGGGCAATGGTACCCCGATCAATTAGACCTTGGATTATGTTTCGAATGTGAAATCATTGGTCGGTGTTACGGCCAGCAGTTTAGTGAAAGGCGCAATGGGTATCTGCCTTGAAGTTTCTTTGAAGTGGATTTGGCAATGGACGGGGGTCCAAGGGTTTGATAAGGTTTCGGCTTAACAGGGCTTGATAAACTTTGGAAGGGGAGTATGGAGCTCAGTGTATTCCTTTGGAACTAGGACAGGGCGGCCTTCTGGTGCCCACAAAGTGGTTAGTTGAGATATGTTGTTGATGGTTGAGACTGCAGCACAGGTAGGTTTGTCATATTTTCTAGGGGTGAACTATCCGAACACTTTCTTTGGTTCAACCTCTGTTTTAGCAAGACCTTCCTCTATTTCTACTCCTGCTTCTCTGAGAGCTCAGAAGTGGGGATAGTATTATCCTCCCATTATTTCTAGGACATGGGGCAAGAAGTTCTTCTTCACTATGTTGGCTTGTTCTTCCTCGAATGGTTTATTGGTCATAGTGGCTTCTTTTTCCCTCTATCGAGCTATGAAGTTACTGACTAATTCCCTAGAGTTCTGTTTGAGCATCTCTAAATCATGGTGAATGACCTCAATCTCTTCGTTGTATTTGTATTGTGATATGAATTCTTGAGCTACATCCTCCCAGCTACGGATTCTGGACTCCTTGAGAGATAAAAAAATCAGAGGGCGCTATCCTTCAAAGTTTACTGAAATAATTGGGCCATCACTTATTTAGAAGCTCCTGGGAGAGTCATGGAATGGTGATAACTGGGAAGATGAACAATCGGGGGTCCACTCCCTCCGAATTTCTCAATATTTAGCATCTTGAACTTCTCAGGTAACCTCGCCTTAGGATAAGGAGACATGTGTAGTCCATGTAATTCCCAGAGAGTGTGACTTGGTCGAACTTCATAATTAGCATCTTGATATCTTCTTTGACCTTGTTCAACTCTTCCTATTTTGGATCAATGATCATAGGCAAGTTAGCCCCAGGCTGGGTAAGGTTTAGCATAGGAAGCTAGGCAGGCGGCTGCCCATTAGTAGGAGAGGCACGTGAAGCTTGCTGATACTCTTCGGGAACCCAAATAGGCTCGAGTGGACCCATAGTGTGAGGGAATAGGGCCTCGGGCTCTTAAGTAACATGAACCTGGTTTAGTTGCATCTCTCGGACCTCAGTCTGAAGGTTGTCAATCTTGGACATGAGCTGAGCTAAAAATGCCGTCAGATCTGGTTGCGCAACTGGTACTTGATCTATGTTCTCCATGGAAAGTGGATGAATTCCAAACTCGAAAGAAGTAGTATGGGAATGAACGAATCTCTGAGGTGATTTGACTGAAGATTGAAACCATTAAGGAGCCAGGCTAAGGGCGTGCGATCGACCTGAGAAGGCGTGAAATGGGATTTATTTTTTAAAAGAAAGAAGGAAAATATTTTTAACATTTTTTTTTCTTTTTGAAAGGAGAAATGTTTTTGGATTTTTGATAAAGAAATGAGAAATGTTTTTTTTTGGATTTTTTATAAAGGAAGGAGAAATATTTTAGGAGACGAGTCTCAGCATGATTATTATAATTATTATGTTCTCACTTGTATTAAATTCTTCTAAATGTAAAATGAAATGCCAGATGGGAACCGAGCGTGGAAAATTTGGGTTTATAACATGTGCAAAAGCTATGTCTGGACTTGTAACCAGGCTCACGGTCAGGGTCCCATTTTAAAAATGCGTGAAAATTTGGGCGGCGGACTGACCCGAAATTTCGGTCGAGTTTCGGGTCGAAATCAACAATCTAACATGTGTGTCCTAGGATTGACACCTATATATGGGTATGCAGTTGGTTTGGGTGAATCGAAAAGGGTTCCCCTTTGGCGTGACTTCCACGATATACGTCTTGCTTTTGAGGGTACGTGTGGACAAGCCATTTGATAAATCTGAGTGTACGTGAATTGCCTCACTATATACCTCGTGGGGACGGTACGTGTGAGAGAGGATTCGATATACTCAGCGTACGTAAACGAGTTCCCTGCGATATACCTCCCATCATAACTTTGGTCAAGCGGTACGATGAGAGGTAATTGTTCCATATACATCGAAGGTACTTGGCTAATGGAAGGTGAGAGTCATATCGCTTAGGCTAATTGCGCCCTGTCGGACCAGCGCCCATTACGAAGTGACCCTCCAGATACTGGACAAAATTTGATAAATCACACTGATCTTTGGTGATGTCGTGTGAATCATGCATGATTCTCTTATTAGTATCTTATGATGAGAGTATCTTTCTTAATCATGCCCAATAGGGAGCAAAGTACAAGTACCAATGATATACCAAGTATGGATGGGTGATGCGTGCAACATGTGGACATATGTGATCCTAGGTGCATGTGGTGTGAAGTGTACATGGAGAATCTTTCTACAATTGTGTGAATAGAAGCATAAGCATGAGGTACATATGAATAGTAAAGGGGGCATGAAAAATAGGGGAAAAGATAAGCAAAAATAACATCCATGTAAATAGAGTCCAGCCCTCAAAATGAAAATCCCCAATGGAGTCGCCACTATGGCCATCCCCGATCCTTGTGGCGGGAGGGATGAAGAAGAAGGGTGTCTTCATCTCGAGAGGATCTTGGTCCCACGTATCCCTCTCGGGAGTGCTTTGGCCGGCGTCAGTGATGAGGAGAAAAATGTAGAGAGATGGAGTCGCCAGTCTATTTTACTCAAAATAAACAAAAGAAAAGGGAGCCATCCCAAAGGATGACATCCAAAGACATAATGATAATACGAAACTAAAATGATTCGAAAAGGGGTTCAAGGGCTAAGTTACGACATGGGAAGGTGTTAGGCACCCATTCCGCCCTTACGGTCTCTCATGGGTTATTGATATTTTCATTTATTTCCCCGTGATATGTGTGCATGTGTATATATAGTGGAGATAGGAATCATCGACTTGTATCATGGAAGATATAAAGAGAGTCATCTATAGGAATGTTCCTAAAAGATAATATTAGAAAATAGGATTTATGTGATTATCCTTGCATTGGTCGTTATAATGGAATGATAACACATATGGAATAATATGACACTAAGAACAAATATGCATATATGCAAATATATAGATTCTAAAATAATTAAGTTTAAAAAAATTAGAAAAATAGAAAGTGGGAGAAAAGTAGGAATAGGACTCGAGTCTCGAGTTTTACCCCGTGACACCTACGTAGCCTGTGGAGGCATAAAAGTCAACGTAGTTTGTATGCAAAACGAGGGATGCGATTTATCCCATAAATCCAATTGGGGACTTCTCTTATATGTGCGTGCGTGTAAAAAAGTGTTTTAGTTGTGAGAAAAGAATGATAATTCCCGTTTGGATATGAACAAACCCTCCTTTTCTTGTTTTTTTTGGGTTTATTTGTATGAAAATAAGAGATGTGAAATAATACTAAATGAAAATTATATTAGGATATGTGAGATGAGAGAATAAAAGTGTTAAGTAATAAAACAAATTAATGCGAATTTAGGAGAGTTTAAAGAGAGAGTTGAGAAAGTTAGACCTTCTTGAAGATCTTGAGCTTGATCTTGGATGTTGGAGAGAAGCCCTTGCACTTGGGTGATGATGGAGGGTAGTTAATTCACCAAGTTTGATGAGAAGATGATGAAAGATGAAGGTTGGAAAGGGATTTGGATGTGGAAATCACTCTGACTTCGAGAGAGGTTTTCTGAGCTCGCTGAGAGTGATGGATTTCAGATCTTGTGTTCCTTTGCAATGAAGTCAGGCCCTCCTTTTTATAGGCCTAGGGATTACCGATCGTCATAGTCCTAGTCCTAGTCCTGCCAATCGATAGGTGTGTTTAGGCACACTGCCGATAGGCAGGGTTTGGAACCTGCCGTTTGGCAGTCTCTTTCAGGTTCCTTCAGAATATCAGTCGTAGAGCGCAAACCATTGATCCAAATCGTGTATGGGGAAAACCATTAGAAAGTTACTTCATAGACCTTCTAAAGTCTTTGGGACTTCTCCCAAGTTCGGGAGTTAACTTTGGGTCAAATATTGCTCGGACGCGTACATCGGTCCTTTGGACAGGGAATTATCGGACGCAAACAGGTCGTTCTTCCGCATGGTAAGTCAGAATCGTGCACGGGGTGGACTGTTTTAAAGTTTAGGAGATGTAATTCTACATTCCAAAGAGTTTGACTCGGTTTGGGAAGTTAACTTTGGTCAACCGGGGCCTGGAAACGTTCGATGAAAACCGATCATTCGTTCGTATCGTAAGTCAGAATTAGGCCTGGAGCGGACCGTTGGAAAGGGGTTTCAATACCCTTTGAAGATTCATTCAGTCTCGATCGAGCTGAAGAGTTGACTTTGATCAAACGGAGCCTAAGAGCATTCGGTGACCTCCTGATCAAGTTTCGGGGGAAAATGGGTCGTTCGTCCACACCGTAAGTTAGAATCGCGCATGGGATGGACCGTTGGAAAGGGGTTTTAGTGCCCTTTGGAAATTCATTCATTCTCGATCAAACTGAAGAGTTTGACTTTTGGTCAAATGGAGCCTGGGTATGCCCGATGGCCTCTAGGTCAATACCCGGGGTATGACTTAGGTTTGTAGCGATGAGGGGAGGTGCTAGGGACCTACGGAGAGGTTAGCGGGTGTTAGAATGGGGTGTCTACACTAGGATTTGGGTAAAATTGTGTTTAATTGAAACCTCGTATATTAAAGTTGGAATATTAAGCGTTTAGCTTTATTTTTCATGCAACATGAGTGTTTGTAGCGATATTGCGAAATTAATCCATATGTGACCATTTTTCTATTAAATGTTTGATCTTTCGTTACTGAATTTATTTTCTTCATGTTTGATGTTTATAATTAATTCAATATGTTCGATTAAATGTTTTCGAACCGAAATCCTTTTCACGCATTGTTTAGCCCACAACGGAGATGTGACCTTAATCCCATTTTATTGTTCTTTTCTAGTTTTATTTATTTTTCCCCTTTTTCTTTTTTAAACCTCATCACCTTTTAAACTTTAGTTTAGATGTAATAAATCAATTAAAGTTTGTCAAACATTATCTGTGGATTTTCGATACCGGACTAGCCACTATACTCCATTTGAGTGTTGCTATAGTTTAGGTTTTCTGCATTGCGGTTGAAAGTCGATAAGAACGATTAGCTTATCTACACGAACGCTCGATTTTTTCCACATCAAAATGGCATCGTTGTCGGGGAGAGTTTTGTTATAGATTTTAATTCTTTCATTATTTCGTAGTATTCTTTTTTTTTTTTGTTGTATTTGTTTTCTTTATTTTTCCTTTCTTTTTGACTTGTGCTAAATTATTTCGAGAACCTTGAAATTTGGGTGCTCGTCACATTTTTGAATTGCCTAATTTGAAATGTCTCGTTATAACTCTTTAGATAACCTTATAATCGTTATGATAATAATTTTCCAAGTTACACTCCCAAGACTATGCGAGAATGCCTACAAATTCTTGAAAATGAACATCCTGAGCGTGAAATTCAAGAATTTGTAAGTAATCCCTCATCGCCTTGCAAAAAACTTTGGAAAGCGTGGAATCATCTGGATATGAGCAAACCTCCCAAGAAAAGGTCATGTCTTCTTATTGGTTTGATCATGAGTTAACTTTCAGGGAATTGAATGATCAATCTAAGAGTCTTAAAGCTTGGCCTTTAAAAATAAATGGCTAACTCGATGAGTTATTTTTTCTTCACAAAGCCTGGTTAAGGTTAAAACTTGCGTTTCACCTCCACCCCTTTTTGAGAAAGAAATAATTAGGAGTGATCCAATCACTTTTGAATTTCAATCTCTTATAAATATTTGCAACTCTTTTGAGGTTGAAGATCCTTCTTTTCCTTTATTCCCTACTATTTTTGATCCATTTAATTTATCATAAGAATCGATTAAAAGTCTTGAGGACTTTGACCGGATTCTTGAATGGGAATGTTATTTTGAGATGCTTCATTTCATGGGCTATTCGTTTGAACTTGCCCCCATCTCCCCTTCCAATTGAAAAACATTGGGGATGTGATTTTAATTATCCCAAGATTAATTTGGTCTTGTCCCCTTTAGTATCCAAACCCCCATCACCTCTCTAAAATTTTCAATTGGTGATGGTTCATTTCTTACGCCTTACACATGTCTTCTGTAGTTCAAATAAAATTCTTTTTTTTAGGAGAGCATTCACTCGGGTGAGGGTACACCAATTATCCCTCAAAGTCAAATCGTATTTTGGATAGACCCTAAGAAATTTCTACTTCTAGTGTATAGTTAGATAGAAGTTAAAAATATAGGTTGTATATATTTAGTTTTTTTTTCTTTCTTTTTCACTCTTTTTAATTTTAGTCTAGTGTAATTAGTTAAAATTTTTGTTATTCTTTTTGTTATGCTTGGTTCTAACATGCTTTGTAGATTCAATGGACTTATACTTATCGGGGATCGCTCCACTTTGGGTAATATCTGTTTTTCCTCTCTTTATGTTGTGTTATTGATTTGCATTTAGGGCAATGCAATATTTAAGTTAGGGGGTGTGATATATTCTATCCATTTACATTGATTTGATCACATGTTATTCACTAAGCATGCTTTGTTGTGAAAAATTGAAAATTTCAAAAATGTTTTCTTTCTTTTTTTCCTTTTGGGCGTTTGCCCTTATTTTCGATGATAAATTTCAATAAATGCCCAATCCAATAGACAACTCAATGAGGCATGTTTTCGATTTTAGAAGTTATTAGACTTTAGTCCTCAAATCATTGATATTATGAATAACTTCATGAATGAAACCTTAATCTTATGACCACATGCTCTTTTAGTGTTTTATTGATTTGGTTCAAGGCCTTTATAACTCGGTAATATTTTGTTGCATTGTATATACTTACAACTAGTAAACTTTGGTCCTTTCTTCATTTGTGAGTGTTATACACTACTTTTTCCTCATTGAAAACATTAAATTCTTCGGTAATCTTACTATTCTATTATTTGATCGTTCATTAATTGAGTTCATTTATGAAATGTGTTACTTGAGCGTGATTTTCAAAGTTTGTTTTGACTCGAGAATTGCATAAAATTTGGGAAATGATCATGGTCCATCTTTATTATATTAACCCATATTGACCCTAACCTCACCTTATATGTTTTCCCTCGTCAACCCCTTTGAGCTTTAATATAGCCTTTCGATTTAAAACCCAAAATCTCATAACTAACTCCGCATTTGAGTTATAAACGATACGTATTACCTTCCATACCTTTGTTTGGAATGTTACTTGAGATTGAATGATGTTATTATTATGTGGTTGCAATTAAGCATGTGAGAGTGAGAAAAGTGAAGAAAAGAAAGAAGTGGAAAAGAAAAGAAGAAGTGAAAAAAGCAAAAGAAAACAAAAGAAAAATATGAGAAAAAGAAGAAAAGAAAAGTAAGAGAAAGTTTGTATATGATGTTTATAGTGTTCAAAAATGCTTGTCGCTCTCCAATTTCATATCTAATACTTGTTATGGAAATCATTTTTCCAATTTTTAAATTGCCCATGATTTTTCATTATCCTGAGTTTTCATCCACAAACACCTTTGAATTCGTACATATTCCTTTCATCTCCTAACCTTAACCCGAAACCTACATTACAACCTTATAAAAGACCTATGTGAACCTAGGATGAACTCAATTCAAAAGTTTATATAATTGCAATAATCTGGGAAAATACATTTCGCCTCCTTTAATGACGTTATCTTTCATTGAGATTACAAGTTTTTAATTTTATATATAGCGTTCTTCATTTGTGGCATGTGTGTGGTCTAGTTTCCATTTACATTTACTCTTTATGGATGCATATCCCGTGTATTACCTCTCATTCATAGTGATTTCATTTGTAGAGTGTATACACCGGTGAGGATTAACATATATGCGTGTTTTAATGCATATCCGATTTATAAAAATTTTGCCAACTCATACCTTGCATGTGCTCGCTTTTCCTCCCACTTTTAAGGTTTTGATGCTATGAAGTTCATTCTATAATGTTAATAATACAAACTTTTGCGTGAATTCATTCACTATGTTAATAATCTGTTTGAGATCTTTTTCGTTATTGTTTGGACTAGTACATGTGGTATGGCTTACTTTTTCAGAAAACTTTGATATTTGTGGGTTTTCTCCCTAAAAACCCTCACAAGATAACACTTGTCCACTAGCGTAACCTAGGAGTTTAATGACTTATTGCATATACTAAATTCAATCGTGTTCCCTACGAAAGTGGCAATTATATTTTATGCTTATATATGTTTTGCACCACCCTCTGTTGGACTGGTTTTGTTTTGTTTCATTACTAGGGACTAGCAATGTTTAAGTTATGGGGTGTGACACATCATGAATACTACGTACATGTTCCCTTTATCTTTATAAATTCTACCACTTTTGTGTTCCTTATGCCTATAATTATGACCGTTAACCAAACAACCTCTATTGTGTATGTTTATATGTTTTGCGAGGTATAATTAAGCTTTTATAGGTATAGGAATGCTTAGCGTGTGGATTGGTTACTTTCCAAGGAAGTTCCATAGTCAATTTCAAGGGAATTTTAGTCATTTTATACTTCATCTCCATCTTAGTGTAATTCCATGGAAGCTTACTTCATTGAGTTAGCTTCGTCTGGCCCCAAATGGCACGTTATTTTGAGTTCGGATGAATAAATTAGAGTCATTTCCGTAAAGCCCCTTTTCTCCCTCGTGATGGACCAAACTCCCAAAGAAAACAAAGCATCGATCGACTAGCCCTCGTCCCCCGATCGATTGGAAATTCATATTATTCCTATGAACCAAGGCAGGGGATCTCAGACCATAACACTGATCAACCGGCCCCTTGGTCGTTGTCGACCGGTCCCTACAGATTTTGGGCGATTTTGCTTATTTCATTTCTTTTTTGTTTATTTCTTTTTCCACTTACTATATAAACAAAATTTTGTTTGTTTCGTAAGATATCTTTTATATATTTCATTTTAGATAGTTTTTAGGGTTTTTTGTTGGGAGCCACCCTCTCCTTCACCTCTTTGGGGTTATACCCATTTATGTAAGTATATTTTACTATTCATTCTCTTATTTACTTGTTTTAAGCTTTAGTTCATTTATTTCATGCTTTGTTCTTCATTTCCTCGCCTTGTATTTAGTTTTTGTTTGTTAAATAGTTATTTTCATTTATTAACTAGGTTTATTTCTTGTTTTAATTATGTATTTGTGGGAACTCATTTAATATGGTTCGTGAAAGTAGCCAACCAGTCTAGACAGATTGACACGCTGCCTGACCCAAATTACAAATTAATTTACACTCGAGTATTTAAGATACATTAGAACACTTACAAGTAAAGTCAAATCAAATATCAATAATCTCGAAGGAGATATTCAGGTATTCCTTGGCTTATCCACGTGTTATTTTGAGTTCCTTATATAACTCAAACTCTATGATGACACACCTATAAATTTTACACCCTGAGCCAAGGCAAAGGGATTATAACTTGAGACTTCTGAGAGACACTTAATAAAAACAGTAACCTCTTTATAGACATAAGCAAGTTGTCGAACCATGTATATCATTGTGTTGATATTTTTACTTTCTGCCTTTGTGATTATTTTCGTGGATTTTAGTATTCTGATATTTTTTATACTAATAATTGGCATCGTCTATGGGAAGTAATTTTTATTCTTACGAAAATATTCATCAACAAAAAGCCTGTGATAACTCACCATAGCATGAACATTCCCTAAGTTGGCGATGTCCAAGAAGACTCAGTTCCTCTTAGGGTCAGGTGTGAGATTCGCCAGCATACAAACCCCCGATTCTGCCAGGACAGGCAACCTTCTGAAGAAATACAGGGACCACCTAGGTCTATACAGATCTCTAGGTTGGTCAATGCTTATAAAGCCAAGATTCATGAATAAGAGGAGGATGCACGCCTCCAAGTAGAAGAAAATGCTCGCCTTCATAAGCAACTTAAAAGAATGGAGAGAGATCTCCAAAGGGCTACTAGAAAGCGTCGTAGTAGGACTCCTAGCCCACATGTGAGCAACACTCGCAGTTGAGAGAGGAGCTCCATGTGTGACCAGGAGAGGACTGAATGTGACATGTTAGAGCGTGGACTATCAGATTATGGCCAACCATAAAGACACTACATAAGTAATGATCAAAAAAATGAAGACATAAGGATTTTGGTCCGTAGAGAGATCGACCAACATCCAGTCCACCATAGAGCTAGATCCACTAGAAAGATAGCCAGGAGATCTCTCAACACTCAGATGAAATCCCCTTTTTCAAGGGAGATCGAAGAGGAAGAGCCCCCAAAGAAGTTCGTTATCCCCAGGTTCAAGATTTATGATGGAAAAATAGACCCCATAGATCATGTTAGGAAATACCAACAAGAAATTACCTGATGGAGACACAATAATGCATTAATGTGACGTATTTTCCCTTTTAGCCTACATAATATAGTACATAAGTGGTTTGAGAGGCTGCCTCATAGGTCAATCAGAAACTTTGCAGCTCTGGCAAAGGTTTTCACTGCTCGTTTCATAACCAGTAGCTCCCATCCCGTGCAGATGGATGCACTACTTATGATGAAGAAGAAGCCACAAGAGAACATCTGAGATTATACCAAAAGGTATTGGGAAGTTTTCAATGAGATTGAGGACTACTCAAGGCAGGTTGTCGTAGTATCCTTCAAAATTGTCCTGGTGACCACCTCTTTACTGCACCAATCCCTTACTAAGAGGCCAGCACCATCGACAATCTTATGGTCCGTATTGAGAAGTATGCCAAGGTGGAAGATGTGGTCCATTCTAATGCAGAGGATAATGGTCGAGCAAAGGCGAACAAGGTAATAGAGAACAGCGACATTCAAAAGAAGGAAAAAAATAATGGGGGGAAGAATGGCTCCAAAAATGGAAACAATGTCAATCCCTCCAAGGCATTCCAGGCTGTTAACATAGTCTTTAAGGAACATTTATAAAATTCTGAGCAAAATCAAAGATGATCCATTTATGAAATGGCCCCAAAAGATGGGTGCCAGCCTAATTAAAAGGAACAACACTCTGAGATGCGCATTCTACAAGGAGGGCGCTCACAAACCCGAGAATCGAAAGGCTCTCAAGTCAAACTTGGAAGAGTTAGCCCAAGTAAGGCACCTCAATGAGTACATTGAGAAAAAAGTTAACAAGTTCATAACCAATGGCAACCAGAAGCCAAACAACGTCCTCGATGTGGATACATGACATGAGTTCGCAGTTATCCATGGGGCATCAGACCTCAAGCAAATCCAAAGGAACGTCATTCAAATGGAACTCAAGAAGGTGACTACCATTATGGCAGCTTTTCAGATGACCCCGCCAAAACTCAGGCTGGTAAACATCGATGACCAGAGGACGTTGAATGAACCAACCATATCATGTTTACCAAGAAATATTTAGTCAGGGTGAGAACCCCACATCATGACGCACTTGTGATCACACTCAGAATAGCCAATTGGGACATTAATAAGATTCTTGTGGATCAGGGGAGTTAGTAGGAAGTGATGTACCAGGAATTATTCCATAAACTAAAGTTGAACATTGCCGACCTCAAAGAGGCGAAAGTTCCCTTGGTCAGTTTTGCAGGTAAGGATCATGATGATGTTAGAAAAGACAACGCTCCCAGTCAGAGTACGAAATATCTCAAAACTCATCGAGTTCTTAGTGGTGGACATGAGTCCCCATATCACGCCATTTTGGGCAGAGCTTGGCTCCATGCCATGAAGGTCGTACTGTCCACGTACCACCAGAAGTAGAAGTGTGTTACTGATCGGGGTGTGATCGAAATCCACAGCGATCAGGCTGATAGTACATAAACTGAAGTGTGTTACCACGGAAGGTATTCTGCATTGCAAAGGCTACATGCCGCGGCCCGTATCAACATAGGGCACGGCCCCTGCTGAACTCGGGGTGCAGCTCAACCGAATATAGGGCGTGTGTCCCTCCTAATCATTGTTGCATCCCTACTCATTATAGGGCGCGGTCCCATTAATATGCCGCGGATCCTACCAGTACGGGGTACGACACCTTTGCCTTAGGCCGCATTCCTCTCCATTGCAACTCCCGGCTTTATGTACGTCACGTGATCACTACACGTGGACATATATCTTATAAATAGAGGACCACACCTCGAAATGAGGGGATCAAGTCCACACACACGGGGAAGATTCTACAACACTTAGCAAAGCTTCACCATACTCTCTCTACACAACCTCAACATATGACTTGAGGCGACACATTTACATCGCAACCACCTCGCCGGCACATTGGAATCCTCAATACTTCCATGTACTCTCCTTTATTCTGATACTTGTACGCCTCTTTAGGCATGATCATATTGTACAATATAACACAAATAATGAGAACGGAGCAACACAGTGGATGTAGGCCTATTTTAGGGGCTGAACCACTCTATATCTTGTCTTCTCTCTATTTACTCACTTTATTTACTTATTACACACTTTACTATTGACTTATTGGTATGAGAATGTCTTATGGCTAATTTCTCGTATCATCAGTTTGGCACCGTCTGTGGGAAACGAGATATTTCAATCTTGCTTCTCTATATACATTCGAGTTCTTAAACACCCTATTCGTTCCCTGAGGATCATATGGATCATCATCTCACGGGTAGATGCTGGTTATTGAATTCTATTTTTATTTTACACCCTTAAATGGGTCTTTCACATACTCAGATCTATTCTATGTACCCCTGTGATATCATTCCACCTAGATAGTGCTGAAAAGCATGTTGGGCTTTAAGCCCCTAAAAGGTGAATGATTAGGGAGGAATTATGGTTACTCCGTTTTTGCTGTTCTTTTGCCTATGATCTGGGGTTTATCATCATAATGGTGTCGATTAGTGCACCGAGAGACTATTATGCTCTAGATAGATCCTAGTAGGCATACTCCCCCGGTGTTTCGGGAGATGAGCTCAGTTTTTGGGTTTTGACTTTGGGATTGCTCCCCCTGCCTAGCAAGGGACGCGACAGGTAGTTTAAATACCTTCATGGCGTGGCCCATACAGGGGCAGGTGTTACAGAAGGTTCAAAGCATCAAGGACTCAAGTGGTCAACTCCACCTCGGGTGTCATTATAAGGCTGCGGCAGTACCCCTGTGTGCTTTGCTGGCCGCAACCTCATCAGGGTAGCGGCAGCTCAAAAGCTGCCTCCCAACCTCATACTTGGTTAACCTCATGCTTCTGAGATTACTCACTTCTTCTAGTTTTGTCTCAGAGTATATATATTTTTAAAGACTAATAAAAGCAGAAAATGGAAGGAGAGTCCAGCCAGAGCACACAAATCAAAGATGAGATTGTGTAGTTGTACAACCACCTCAACGACAGGCATGTCTCACTCTAGACCCAGGTCAACTATTTAACTCAGAGGGTGCTAATGCTAGAGGTCGCGGCCTCTCCCAATGTGGGTGAGGCACCAAAGATCATTGCTACAGCAGCCTTTAATGCCGCCTTTACTACCGCGGTAGTCAAACAGGGTCCAGTCGCGGAATCAGTCAGCAGGTGCCAAAAAAGGAGAATGGAAAGGGCAGAGAAGAAATTTAGGGCCTGCACTCCGTTGGCCTTCCCGATTGAAGTGATCTTTGAGTTCATCAAATAAGATAAGATGTTGAGGTGGCCAGAAAAGCTAAGAGCTCCACCCCACAAGAGAAACAAAGCTACATGGTGCAGATTCCATCAGGACCACGGCCATGACACTGAGCAATGCTATGATCTGAAGGATGAAGTTGAAAGGCTAATTGGGCAAGGGATATTGTGGAGTTCCTCAAAGATGTTTAGGGGATGCGGCCTTATCTCACCTGCCACATGCTCATTTTTCATGCTTATCCCTTATATCCCATCTGTCTCTACTTTATAGTGACAACTCCTTTTATGCTATTTCAAACTAAACTTCGTGTTATCCTTACAAAGTCATATATATATGAATAGTTATAAAATCAAGTTCACTTTTATAGTGTCATATTTTGATTCTCATTTTCATAAAATGTTATCTTATAAAGACCATTTTTATCTTAAACAGATCCCGATCCGAGGCAATATGTTATATCGGGAATGATAACACCTTAGTGGGAAATGATGCCCGACAAGACGCCTAATTTTCTGAAAGTTGATGATAATTGAAAGTGGCGATGGAAAATATTGGAAGCAGTCATACAAGTTGGACTGCAACATCACTCGCAGGGGCTTCCAATGCCCGCTCTTAGCTTTCGTAATGCATCCTTAGCTACAAGGGCTTACAATACCCGCTCTTGGCTTTCAGGATGCGTCATTAAGTCGAGAGACTTGCAATATCTAACCAGGGATGGCTTTATATATATCCATAGCTTTGGGTGGCTCAATAACATAACCCAGGCTGAAGAGGCTTAAAAATATCCTATATGTTAGCTGTGGGTGGCTTAATAACATAAGCCAGCCTGAGGAGGCTTAAAAATATCCTATATGTTAGCTGTGGGTGGCTTAATAACATAACCCATCCTAAGGAGGCTTGAAAATATCCTATATGTTAGTTGTGGGTGGCTTAATAACATAACCCAACCTGGAAAGGCTTGACAATATCCCACTTACATACAGAAGGGCGATGCTAAGGAAGATGAAGGCCATATTCCATGAAAGACAATTGAAGCACTAGAGGAAAAGCCTTAGCCTTCTCTATATTTTCCATAATGGTTATGTGTAGCCCCCAGGAAGGGGCTACTACTTTCAAATATGGATGTAGCCATTATCAAATGGCCGCAACACTATTCAAGCGACCACTTCCAACCATTACCGCAAGGAGCAAAGCGGTTGTAAGGTATCGCGGCCTATATAAAGTGCACTTATGGTAATCTACGATGCAGTGCAACTGTTAAAGCTACTAAGGGTTGATGAGGCCTATAAAGCTACTACAGAGGGATTTTGTATATTCAAAAGCACATCCCTATTAATATGGTTGTGGCCATTCAGTAAATTCATTCAGAATTAGTAAAGGCAGGATTGTCAGACTGTCGCGGCTCTGATTATAGGGTTGTCATACCAGTCATTTCAAGGTAGAAAGGGTCATGGCCCATGAACATGAGCCATATGAATTACAGTCATAGCCTATAACACATTCTTGTGAAGGTTCCTTGGCATTACTCGAGGATTCCGCAGCAGTTCATTCAAGTTCATTCAATCAATAAGGCATTTTTATAAGGCATTTAGTACTGCGGACTTAATCTCTTATTTCTACAACTTCATTCAATCAATAAGGCATTTTAATTATGCAAGGCAGTTGTATTCAATCCATTAGAGACGTAGAGAAAGCATTCATTAAAGCATTGAAGCAAGGAAAGAAGAAGATGCAAAAGCTATAAGAAAATGAGGCCAAAATTATTAACGTAGAAAAGGTGGCCGCGGCCTTGATATTATCAGTTATGATTACATGCAAATGGGTTGCAGACACTACAAAAAGTAAAGTAACAGAAGGGACGCAGTCCTGTATCAATGATAAAAAAAGATCATGAAGCTGCATCATCACGATCATCTCCCTTCTCGCCATCCGCGGCAGTTTCAGTTTCCTCGTCCGTTGTCGCTGCCTCAGCTGCTTCTCTGAGCCTAGCTTTCTTCTTGACCACGGCCTTGAGCTCAGAGATGCATTCTTGATGCTCAGCATTATTAAGTCTCCAGGCAAGAACCTTCTCCTTTGTCTCAAGGAAGTTCTTTATTATCCTCTATCGTAGCTCCTAGTAGCCGCGGAGGTATGCCCTACTATTAATAAGGAAGAAGTCCTTAGAGCCCTTCAATGACTCCACTGTATGGTCAATGGCTAGCTGAAGAGCATCGCCATAATCTACTTCCATCTTATTTATTACCGCGATATGGTCTAGGGCATCTTGGGTGGACTTGGCCTCTAGCTCTTCGTACTTCTTTTGTAGTACTACGAGCTTATCACTTGAAATCTCCGCGACCCGTGCAGCTTTCGCAGTCTGAGCCTGGGAGGCCTTGAGGGATTACGCAGCCTATTTGAAGTTTTCCTCCACTTTCTCCCTGGATTGTTTATAGCAGCCAAGTCCATTTTGGCTGCCTGAAGAGCCGCAAAAACAGACTTCTTCCCAGCTTCAAATGATGAAGTCCGTGCAGCCTCCAAGTCAGCGGTGTGCCCCCTATCCGTGGCCTATTTCAGCTGGTAGAGAGCCTCATACTTCCTCTTCTGGGCCACCATGACATCCATGGCCTGGAACTAAAAAGTTAATAAAAAATATGGAACGCAAAGTAAAGAGGCAAAAAGCACTAGCACTTACCCTCAGAAGACTATGGAGGCCGCAATCCTCCAGATCGTCATGGTCTTCCCCCACCAACCTGTCAAGGTCCGCGGCATCTAGGGCCCTCTTTATTCTTCGCACGGCTTTTGTGGTAGTGTCCCACGATGACTCAGGGTCAGGTTGTCTTAATTGAGGCCACGGACGACATTCGAGACCAACTCCGTCGCGGCACTAAGGGGGTGCCAAGTTTGCATTTACTGCAATGATAGGTGGCGGTGTTGGATAAGCTGTATTGAGGGGAGTATCATCAGTTGACATCAAACATGTCGCGGCCAGGTTGGCTCCAATATCATTATCGAATTCAGCTTGTGATTGGGTTGAAGGAACGTCAGCCTTCTCCACGGCATGAGTTGAGGTCGCGGCGGGAGTGTTTTGATCATTTGAAGGAGCTGCGGCAGGTGCCTTGGCCCTGGACCTCTTCCTCTTCCTGCTCTGTGCAGTATTATTGAGAACGACTGCATCCTCGTCCATCTCTGCCAGTTGTGCGGCCAATAGTTCCCTGTCAACTTCCTCACTTGAAAAGGGAAAAGCAACAATAATATTCGAAGTCAAGACAAAATGCCGCGAAAAAATACGAAATCAGATTATTACCTCCCGCGGCCAAGTCTTTTGGAATGGGCTTGCTTGGAAAGAAACCTGCTTAAAATACAGTTGCTGATGTAACAAGTGTGTTAAACCTCTTATGCCCGGCAGGAACGACCGCGGCCTTAGCAACTATCTTTTCCTGCCGCTTGCTCAAGTGCAAGTTGTCAAGAACTGCAGAAAATATTTCAAAGGTTAGTAGAGAATGAATAATTACAAAGAAACAAGGGATGCGGACATTATCCAAATACCTAATTTAGAGGGATACCCCCATTGCCGCGGCATTCTATACGACCTCTCCCTCTCGTTCTCCTCAGGGTGAATCTCCCAACCTTCTCCAGATATGTAGAAATACTTGCCCTTCCAGTTCTTTACACTGGTCGGTCTCCCAGAGTAAAGGGTCCCATCCCTGCCGTGGACAGAGAAGTAGTAGTACCCGATGAACTTCACGGAGTTTTCCTTTGGTCGGTAGAAATGAAAGAACTCCGCGGGAGCAATGTCCTTCTTGAATTGGTTCTCCAAAAGAATTACCGCAGAAAGTATGGCCCTCCAGCTATTGGGATCTATCTGGGCTGGTGCTAGTTTCATTGTCTGAAAATGTGACGGATGGGAACAGGAATAGGCAGACGCAACCCATAAATAAATGCATGAAGTGGGAAGCAAACTCCATCATCAGCCAGAGCTGTGCAAGGTCTTTGGTTCGCGACAGGTGCTGAGCACATCAAATTTTAGAAATTTGAAGGCCTCAGCCACCTGGTCAACCCAATCTTAGGTCATGATGCTGCAGATATCAAGCACAGTTAGGGGTCTCTCAACCCTCCCAGATGGACCTGTCGGGTTATCCCTAACTTCCACGGCATCATCTCCTACACCCAATGGATGATTACTTGAATTGGCTTCTTCTTCCATTGGCGTGGACTGAAAATCCTTTTTATAGGTCGAGTCCTCAGAGTCTGAGTCTAGTATCATGCAGTTGGGGCAATCCCTCAGTTAGCAAGGCCCTATTGATCTTAGAGGGGGCACAAAAGAGAGTTCACGAGGAAAGGTTCTAAAATGCTTTTCCCAAAAGCCTCTCAGCAATTCGTCTGGGTCAAAGCTCATATGGTTACAGCAGTACCTGAAAAGAAGAGTCTACAGTTAGGCGCCATAGCCAGTATGGTTCGAAAAAGACTTTAAGAAGTTACGGCAAGATTAGTTATACGAATAGTGAATGGAAATGATGGACAAGACTGGCCAAATATTGAGTGGGGTTTAAGCCCTAAAAGATAGTTAGTGTCGCGGCATATTGATTTAATGGGGGTTATTTCCCTACTGGAGTTGCTAATGGGCTAAAACACTGCTGGCCCTATTCATTAAACCTAGGAGATTACCCTCTAACCATATTAGCCACAGCCATCTCCTATATCATCAAGGGAGCTTATAGTGCCGCGGCATCTTACTGAAGTAAGGATTATAGTCTACAGGTGCAGCCATCTCTATAATTACCAAGGGTATACCCTAACATACCGTGACTATTCACACAAACAGTTTTCTACCTAATGATTACTCATTTTAAAGATCGAAAGCCTAGAATATGAAGAGTCTATTCAAAAATGTCAAGAATAATTATAAGGTTCAAGTAACAAATTGGTAACAGTTACACAATACAGAAGTTCACAAACGTTTTATCAAGTATATATGTTAGATTCATGCATTCAGAAACAAAACCCTAGATTCATGTATTCAGAAATGGAAGGGTTTGGCAAATCAGGGAACTGCGGTATTTTTAAAAATAGAAAGGTTCATGTACATAAATAAGAATTAAGAACTTTGAAAGCTATTTAAAATAAGGATGGTTGGAAATTTACTTGGAAACAGAAAAACCAGCAATGCTCAGCCTCACACCACCTTGGAACCACCACGCGCAGCCTCGAAGAGTTGTCAAAAAACCCAAGAGAAAGGAAGAACATAATTCGCTCTCGATTTTCTCTCAAATTTTTGGAAACGTAATGAAGTCCACGGACAGAAACAATTTATATAGGAGAGCGCTGAAGATGAATCGTCGCCTTGGTAGTACCGCGAAATCTAAGAAAACTCAACAAAGCCGCAGCCCCAATCGAATTCTCTTGGCATTACGACTTGGGGGCTTATTGATAGTACAAATATATCACCTTACCGCGGAAGGTATTTTGCACTACACAGGCTACATGTCACAGCCCGTATCATCATAGAGCACAGCCCTTGTTGAACTCGGGGTGCGGCTCAACCGAATACAGGGCGCGCGGCCCTCCTAATCATTGTCGCGTCTGATAATAAGCAAATATCGCGTATTTCATCCGTCGAACCTATGCATTTTAGCCCCCTCAGGTGCCTTAATCTCTATATTTAAGCACGTTAACCAGAAAACCTCTTTTTATATTGTTAACATACTATATGAGGTATAATTGGCCTTTTGTAGGTATTTAGGTACCAAGTATGGGATTTGGACGCATTCTGCGCAATTTCCATACACAATCGCACGTTCAAGGGCAATCCAATCATTTCACAGCTTGGACACTGGCCCGACATCTACACGGGAGTTGTATCTCTCCTTGCTAGCTTCGCGTGGCCGCGAACGGTGCGCGATTCCGAGTCCGTATGACAAAGTTACGGGGATTTGAGCGGAGATGAATTGCATGCCAAAATAGGGGATTCTGCAGGCTACCCTGCTTGATCGATCGATCGAGCCTGGGGGTCGATCGATCGACCCTCTATATTTTTGCCACGATTTTAACAGTCGATTGATCGACCACAGGGGTCGATCGATCGATCCCCTATTTTTTTCCTTCAGATATTTTCTTTTCATTTTTCTTTCTTCTTTTCTTTTATTCTAACTTGGTATATAAACCATTTTTTTTGTAATATTCAAGGAAAACGTTATTAGATAGTTTTAGAAGATTGAATAGGTTAGGATTTGGGTGATTTTCTTAGTTCATCTTCATTTCTTCTTAGATTGACACACTTTTGGGCTTGAATGTTGACTATTCATCATCCTCTCCAGTAATATAGTTTGTATTTCTTCATTTCTTGCTTTCTAGTTCATTTACAAGCTTTCTAATTTAGGTTTACATGCTTTAGTTACATGCTTTGATCCCGTGCTTTCTAGTATAGTTTTATCACGTTTATTTTACGCTTTCCATTTACCGCGTTTTAACATGCTTTCTAGGTAATTTAAATTAGGTTGTGCTTGAATTGAACTCACTCGGGTTAACGCGTTGCTTTGCTTTGGTGATGGTGTTTACGGGTCTATTTCGGGTGCGTTGTCCTAGTTATTACGCCTAGGGGATTTGATGGGGCATATCATGTATGTCCCGTGCTTACGACCTTTCGCGCGTAATTTCCAGGATATTTGTTGATGCCAAAATCTTATTAGGCTTTTATGATGATTTAGGTCATAACAACCCTTGATTTAATTAACTATCGAAACGAGACGCGTTTGTAATAACTCGTCGACCCATGTAACCATTTTATACTAATTAACTCGAGTAAGGGATATTCGACGCAACCTATAGTTTTACTCGCTTTCTTAATCTAGTTTTAATACCTTGCCTAGATTAACATTTCCCTTTATCCATATTTTTCCTTTTAGTTTGTAATCATCTTTTACACTTTTATTTCGGAGTATTAAATCACTTGAATTCTAGCAACTCGTCTCTGTGGATTTTCGATACCCGACTTACCGCTATACTCACCCGTTGAGTGTAGTCATAGTTTAGGTTTTTGTATAGTTCAGGTGAGCCGAATTTAAAATGACCGGCGCATAGGTGACTCCCGCACCGCGGCGAAACCCTGCCTATCAAATGGCGCCGTTGTCGAGGACTAGTTTGTTTTAGACTTTATTTGATTTAGTATTTCATAGTATTGTCTTTCTATTTGTATTATTTGCTAATATTTTGTAGGACTTCCACATTTGAGCACTTAGAAACGCTCGAATTTTTTTCTACGTGCACTTACTTTGTGGAATATGCCACTTGAGCCATTTTTGGGGTAAGCATGTCTTATTCCAATTCTTTCGGTAATCCTTGTTATAATTCTCAAAATTCTAGGCCTATGACTTTCGGTGAATACTTAGAATCCCAAAAATTTACAAATTTAAATATGACCTTGGGCGAGTACAACCAAAGTCAAAATGTGGGTTATTGGAATTTTGATGATGATGATAATGATTTTGGGCCTTTGCCTCCTTATAATAGGAATTTTGAAACGAATTGCAATAGTTTTCAAAATTCCTATAATAATGAGTTTTCGTTTAAGTCCGATGGAAATTTTCAAAGTTCCCATTCTAATGCATCCGCACCTCGACCTATGACATTCGGTGAGCGTTTGCGTATGTATGAGAATGAGAAAATTGAAAATCGTTATCGGGAAGAAAATCATTCGTGGGAACTTGAGTTGGATTTATTATTTGAGCCCAATGACGATTTTGCTTCTGAGACTTTCGAAGTCGAGGAATGTTTTGAACCAAATGAGGTACTTGTGCCTACTTTGGAACAAACCATTCTAGACTTTGCCCATCGCGTAATAGATATTGAAAGCGAGGATGAAAATGACGTAATATCTATTTATAATGAAATGATTTCTTCTTTGGCCCCAAAGAAGAACATTTCATTGAAAATGATATTATTTCATTCGAAACTCAAACTTCATGCGATGATGACTCTTCTCATGAGTTTGAATTTCATTCATCCCCATTTTCATTCTCTATTTCCCCACCGGAACAAGTACCAGATGACTCGGTTTCAAACTTTAATATTTTAAACCCTATCGCCGATGAGGAGTACTTGCTCGAGTCGCCCTCCACGATCTCATTCACGCCTTTGTGTGCGCCACCTCCCATTCCAATTTCAAAACCGTTGGGAGGATTTTCGGCTTTTCTCATTCCCCACTTGTTTTTGTCACCCGTCCTATCCAACTCCCCCATCCTCCCTCCCAAAGTTTCAATTGGGAATGGTTCACTTTTACCGCCTTACACATGCCTTCCGTCGTTCGAACAGAATTCCTATTTTTCGGGAGGCATGCATGTTCGGGAGGGTCCACCATTGATCTGCCAAATTCAAATTGTGCTTTGGATGGACCCTCAAAAGTTTCAACTTTAGTATATAGCTAATTAGAGTTCTAAATGTAGTTGTATATAGATAACTTCTTCATTTTTATTTTTATTAATATTAGCCTAGTGTAATTAGTTAATCTATTTTTATTTCTTTTTGTATGCTTGGTTCTAACTCTTTTGTAGGTTCAATGCACTTGAATTTGCGGAGACTATGCATCCTGGACACACATTTCTTAAGAAAATTATCAAAAAAGTCCCAAAAATATTTTTCCGTTATTTTTCACAAACGCATCCTCACGCATTTGCATTTGTTTTTCTTTTTTTCTTTTATTTTATTTTTCATTTTTGTCGTGAACATGCGTGTGTGTTGCTCGTTGTACATATGTTTTAATTTTTGGTTAGCATAGGCCTATTTGTGTGTATATTTTAGCCTATGTCTATTTATTTTTATTTTTTTATTTTTATTTTTAGTTTTAGTTTTATATTTTTATTTCATATTTTTATTTATTTATACTTATATATACTTTATATATATATATTATACTTAAACCCCCTAAATATCCCATAATTGCAATTTCCCCCCACTTTTAAAACAGAATGCAGTGTGCCTTGCCCTGCTTGATCGATCGATCGAAGGCCCTGGCTCGATCGATCGATCGAGCAGTTATAGGCCGGAGCTGCTACTTTTTTTCCTTCCTCCTTATTCTCTTTTCTCCTCTCTAAACTATTTCGTGCCCTAGTTTTTTCTCCCCCAACACATTTCTTCATTTTCAACCCTTTTTCTACAACTACGAGGTATGATTCTTCCTAATTTATTATCTTTTTGTACATTTGGTTTGATTGTTTTCCTAAATTCCATGTTTTATACCATTTTTTGACATTTTTGGAATGTGTTGGTGGTTCCCCTGATTTTTTGTTGTTTCAATCGATTTTTCTTATGATTCTTGTTCAATATCCACTTAGAACACTTGTATATTGCTGCATTGTTGTTTTGTTCATGAGTGGGGCGATTTGGTTGGTTCAAGACGGTATTTTTCAACCTTGACGCACATTGCGCACGCCAAGTGTTTGCTAAAATGCCCAAAACAGTTTTCAATCCAATTTTTGGCACACACTTTGGTGTTTTTCACTCCTTGTCGCATTCCGACATATTTTATCGCAATGTTGCATTTTTTCCTAGGTTTAGCGCACTTTCACCCCCATTTCAACTTGTACACTACTAACCATTAATTGTGCTTCAATTTTTTTTGTATTGTGTAATTCTTGTTTTGTAGGTTGAAATGGCCCAACTAAAAAAATACAAATATACTAGGTGCTTGCCCGCCGGGGGCGTTGAGGGGTTCCGCTGCGATCAGGAGCGGGATTGGTACCGCGCCCACTTTCACACATCCGAGCGTCCACTTGGGTATCATTTTGCGTGGAATATTGAGCATATACCGTGGGAGGCGCGTGTTCTTCTGCGCCGTCATGGATATGAGACCTTTATCGCTACTAATGGGCGCATCAATGAAGAGCTAGTCCGGGTATTTTATGCGACGTTGGTAGAGGTAAAAGGGGATGGGACGACTACTTATGAGGCGATGGTCCGTGTGGTGAGGATTCCTTTCAGCATCTCTGATTTGGCTGACTACATGGGTGTGCCAAACCCCGGGGACTCGATCAGTTTTATGGATGGGAACATCTTCGGCCGGGGGACATTGATAGAGGCTCTTGCACCGGGGGAGGCATGGAAAAAGGGTGTTTTTAGCTCGGCTGCAATGGAGGACCTACCGAGGTTACTGCACTACATTAATGTCCACTCTTTTATGGTGATGAACAACCAGTCAGAGGTTCGTCACAAGCACACCGCATTGATCTACACGCTGATTAATGGTTTGGGCAATATCAGCTTGCCCAGTATCTTTTTGGATATGATGTGCGCGATGGCTAAAGAGATTGCCTGGAGGTTTTCCCTTCCCTTTCTTGCCCTCATTACGAGGATATGTTTATCGCACGGTTTCCCAGAGTTTGACGCTGACCGCAAGCACGAGCCACTCGGGCTTCTCTCCAAGGACAATATTTCAAAGATGCTTAAGCACGAGTGGGGGCAACCGGTCAACAAAAGACAGAGGGTGGAGGTGGCTGAAGAGTCCGATGCTGAGGAGGACGAGATTCGAGACATGGATATGGGTGAGGGTTCTCACGTGCCGCCCACAGATTATGATGACCGCTTTGAGGCATTCCAGGCCGTGCAGGACCAGCGCTGGGAGGAGACCCTGCTCAGGTGGGCTACATGGGAGTCCCGCCTGGACCAGTTGTAGGCCAAGCAGTGACAGCAGTGGGCACATCAGCAGGCCCAGTAGGAGCAGTTTCAGGCCGAGTAGAGGTAGGAGTGGGCCTTGCAGAGGCAGGCTAGAGCGCAGCACAGACATGAGTACAGGATGATGCAGCAGATGATGAGAGATCTTTATTTGCAGCGGCATGATTCCGACACAGCGCTACCTCCTCATTTCCAGGACCCCTCTGATCCTAGTGGTTCTGGCCACTAGGCTACTGTTGTACTGGGTTGTTTTTGGCATTCTGGGATCGGATATTATATTGTATTTTTTATTTTTATTTGTATTTCTTTTATTTCACTAGTTGTAATGTATTAAGTGATTTTGTATTGAACTTATGAAATGGGAAATGAAAATATAGTTTGTGGCTGTTTATTGGATTTTGATGGGTGTGACCTTCAATTACATAAAATCAAAAAGTTCACCATCAATTTATCTAGTATTTGCACTTCAGACCCTCTATATTATTGTGACCTGTGACATAGCTTCTCTTAACTTAATACATCGGTACATATTCTTCATATGTTTTGTACTAACTTGTTTTGCAGCTTCATTTGGACTTGTACTTATGGAGATCGCTCCAAATTTGGGTAATATCATTCTTTTCCTATCTTTGTGTTGTGTTCTTTAATGGACGCATGGGGACAATGCAACATTTAAGTTAGGGGGTGTAGGATATTCTATCCATTTTGCTTATTAGTTCTTGAATTTGATTACAATTTAGTTACAAAGCATGTTTTTGTTAAAAATTTGTATTTCTTCATTTCTTGCTTTCTAGTTCATTTACAAGCTTTCTAATTTAGGTTTACATGCTTTAGTTACATGCTTTGATCCCATGCTTTCTAGTATAGTTTTATCACGTTTATTTTACGCTTTCCATTTACCGCGTTTTAACATGCTTTCTAGGTAATTTAAATTAGGTTGTGCTCTAATTGAACTCACTTGGGTTGACGCGTTACTTTGCTTTGGCGATGGTGTTTACGGGTCTATTTCGGGTGCGTTGTCCTAGTTATTACGCCTAGGGGATTTGACGGGGCATATCATGTATGTCCCGTGCTTACGACCTTTCACGCGTAATTTTCGGGATATTTGTTGACACCAAAATCTTATTAGGCTTTTATGATGATTTAGGGCATAACAACCCTTGATTTAATTAACTGTCGAAACGAGACGCGTTTGTAATAACTCGTCAACCCATGTAACCATTTTATACTAATTAACTCGAGTAAGGGATATTCGACGCAACCTATAGTTTTACTCGCTTTCTTAATCTAGTTTTAATACCTTGCCTAGATTAACATTTCCCTTTATGCATATTTTTCCTTTTAGTTTGTAATCATCTTTTACACTTTTATTTCGGAGTATTAAATCACTTGAATTCTAGAAACTCGTCTCTGTGGATTTTCGATACCCGACTTACCGCTATACTCACCCGTTGAGTGTAGTCATAGTTTAGGTTTTTGTATAGTTCAGGTGAGCCGAATTCAAAATGACCGGCGCATAGGTGACTCTCGCACCGCGGCGAAACCCTGCCTATCAAATGACCTCCTTATTATAGGGCGCAGCCCCACTAACATGCCATGTATCCTACCAGTACGGGGTGCAGCACCTTTGCCTTAGGTCGCATTCCTCTCCATTACAACTCTCGGCTTTATGTACATCACGTGCTCACTACACGTGGACATATCTCTTATAAATAGAGGACCACACCTCGAAATGAGGGGATCAAGTCCACACACCTGGGGCAGATTTTACAACAATTAGCAAAGCCTCGCTATACTCTCTCTATACAACATCAACATACGACTTGGAGGCGACACGTTTCCATCGCAACCACCTCTCCAGCACACCGGAATCCTCAATACTTCCATGTACTCTCCTTTATTCTCATACTTGTACACCTCTTTAGGCATGATCATATTGTACAACGTAACACATATAATGAGAACGGAGCAACACAGTGGACGTAGGCCTATTTTAGGGGCTGAACCACTCTATATCTTGTCTTCTCTCTATTTACTCACTTTATTTACTTATTACACACTTTACTGTTGACTTGTTGGTATGATAACGTCTTATGGCCGATTTCTCGTATCATCACAGGCCACATCCAAGAAGTGCTTTATTACTTCCATCCACCTGAGGAGAGAAAAAAAGGGACAGAGGATGCTTAAGAGGGAGATCACTCCAAATAGCAACTATTGTACGGTAGACCAGGGGTGGAGGAGACTCGGTCCACCCCACTGATAGGGTCATTACCTAGAGGAAGTTATAGCCGATGACAACTTAACTGAAAGAAAATTTTTGGTGAGAACCTTGCTCGATGATCAAGAGAAGAATGAGTTAACTGTGTTCCTAAAAAATAATCTGGACATTTTTACTTGGGAACCTTATGATTTTCCAAGGATTGGTCTTATGTAGCCTATCATCGCCTCCACATTGATCTGGCCTTCAAATCGATCACTCAAAAGGCTCGTCAAACAGAAAAGGCTAAAGTGGTGAAAAACGAAGTAGGGAAGCTACTAGATGCAGGATCCATCAGAGAAGTTCGATTTCCTGAATGGTTGTCCAACCTAATAGTAGTGTGAAAGAGCAACGAAAGTTGAGGGGTTTGAATCGAATTCATAGACCCCAATAGGGCTTACCCCAAGGATAGCTTCCCACTTCCCAAAATAGATGAATTGGTTGATGCTACAGCAATGCATGAAAGGATGAGGTTCCAGGACGCCTACTCCGACTACCACCAGATCCCTTTCTACGGACCCGACCAGGATAAAACCTACTTTATAACTCCCATTGGGTTATACGATTATAATTTCATATCATTCGGCTTGAAAAATGCAGGGGCAACTTACCAAAGATTGGTCACGAAGATGTTCAAGAAATATATGGGAGATACGATGGAAGTCTACATCGATGATATGCTGTTCAAAAGCAAGAACAAAAGCGACCACCTCACAGACTTAGCCAAGACATTTGAGATCCTTAAGAAATATCGAATGAAGCTTAACATAAGTAAGTGTTCATTCGGCATCCAGTCAGGAAAGTTCTTGGGCTATCTAGTCAGTAAAATGAAAATCGAGGTTAATTCGGATCAAATTGATGCTATCACAAGAGTCCATCCCCCCAAACATTAAGACATGTTTAAAATATTACTGGTATGCTCACGGTACTTAATCTCTTCATCTCCAAGTCTTCAGAACGCTGTCAATTGTTCTTTCAGCTGCTAAAGAAGGACAAGGGCCTCACATGGAACGACGACTGCTCGTAAGCTCTAAAAAAATCAAATCCTACCTTAGCAAGCTACCCCTTTTAGTAATTCCAAACGATGGAGAACCACTCTTCGTTTACCTCTCATTATCCGACCATGCAGTAAGCTCCGCCCTAGTATGTGAGAAATAAGGAATTCAACATCCAATTTATTACGCTAGCAAGACACTTTTGGATGAAAAACAACAATATCTTCCTCTGCAGAAGCTTGCCTATGCACTAGTAGTTGCCTAGTAGTTGCCTCGAGGAAGTTGAAGCATTACTTTGAGGCTCATTTAATAAGCGTAATTAGTTCCTGCCCCCTCAAGGCCATTCTCTGGAAATTCGACCTCTCTGGACAACTCTTAAAGTGGTCGGTAGAACTCGGGAGATTCGATATCCATTTCCAGCCCAAAACACCGATTAAGGTCGGGTCTTAGCGAACTTTATCGCTTAGTTTACAGGAGATCATCCAATAAAACAACTGGATAATGAGTAGTCAATAACACAGGAAGCACCGTCCAAGTACTGGACTTTTTACATTGATGGAGCCTCCAATTCCAAGGGGAGGAGTAGGGATCATTGTCAACACCCTCAAAAACATTATGATTGAGAAAGAAATCAGATTAGGATTTAAGGCCTCCAATAACGAGGTTGAGTACGAAACACTGATCGTCGGTTAAAGCTAAACTGTTAGGGGTAAAGCACCTTCACGTATTCGGCGATTCCAAACCGGTCTCAAAGCAGGTAAGCAAGGACTTCAACGCCAAGGATGATTGTATGGCATCCTACCTTGCCATATTAAGAAGACACATGGAAGATTTTGAGAAGGTGGAAATTCAACAGTTCCCCGAGGGGAAAAATAACCATGTCGATGCCTTAGCATCTTTGAGTTTAGCAATCAACTCATACCTGAGGAGAACTATTCAGATAGAGTTCCTCGCACAACCAAGCATTGACCAGATAGCCATAATCGAGCAGGTCCTCATCACAGAAAAGGCCCCCAGGTAGATGAATCCCATCATAAATTACCTAAACAGTGATACACTTCCCGATGAAAAATGGTCGGCCCATTAGGTGAGGGTCAATCTTGCTCTCTTTTATCTCTCCTAGAAGGAAAACTCTACAAAAATTCATTTACATGTCCCTACCTCCAATGCGTCCACCCACATGATGAGCAAGTCCTTAGCGAACTTCATGACGGCATCTGTGGGAGTCTCGCAGGAGGAAGATCCCTAGCCTTTCGAGCAATAAAGGATGGTTACTGGTGGTCCTATATGCATAAGGACGCAACTACTTACCTTCGCAATTGCAAAAAATGCCAGGAGCATTCTCCCATGATCCACCAGCCCGCCAGTGATCTGAAACCTCTGATAATCCCATGGTCATTCGCACAATGGGGACTAGACATAGTGGAACCACTACCGATCGTATTTAGAAATCAGAATTATATGTTAGTAGGCACAAATTACTTCACCAAATGGTTAGAGGCAAAACCACTGGCGAATATTCGTGACTAAAATATAACTAGGTTTATCTGTAGAAACATCATAACATGCTTTGGGGTACCAAGGACTATCATCATTGATAACGGAACGCAATTCAAAAGTGGTTTCTTTTAAGGCTTTTGTGATAAACAAGATATCAAGCACCACTTCAGTTCTGTTTCATATCCCCAAAGCAATGGACATGCAGAGGCTTCTAATCAAACCATGCTCGATGGACTAAGAAAAAGGTTGGAAAAGGCCAAGGGTGCCTGGGCGAATGAGCTCCCCCATGTACTATGGGCTTATCGCACTACCCCAAGGTGACCAACCGGGGAGACACCATATGCCCTCGCCTATGGAGGCCATTATCCCACTAGAAGTAGGTATCCCCACCATGAGAATCACCTTGGTTAACCAAGGCCTTAATGATGACGCATTACGCATGGAACTTGACTTAGCAGATGAGCGAAGAGAGCAGGCCATGGTCAAGTTGGATTCTTATCAAAAGTAATTGGCCAGGCAATACCGCATGATAGTCAATCCGAGGAAGTTTCTGATAGGAGATTACATCCTAAGAAAAGTCCTCGATAGTGATGTAAAACCATAAAATGGTAAACTGGAACCGAAATAGGAAGGACCCTTCAGAGTAATCATAAATGACCTTCCAGGAGCATATCACTTGGAAACGCTGGAGGCAGAGAGATACCAAGGGCATGGAATGCAACCAACCTCAGGAAGTTTTTCTTTTACATCTTCTTTATCTCTACTAACACATTTAGTTTAAGCAAATTTTTATTTTTCAAACTTATGTTGCTCGTTAGACAATATTCAATGAATAAAGGTCGGTTGGCCCCCTCTCTTTCATATTTTGCATTATCTGCTTAGATCTTCTTGGTTACATCTCATTAATGCGCACCTTTTCCAAATGATAACTGATTCCTACATAAGTAAACTCCTGAGATTATGGTAAATTGTTCAATTTGTTTTCAATAAGGGAACTTAACATGCCAAGTAGGGTTTGTAGCAATTATAACAAGTCGATAGACATGTTTCAATTACTACACCCCTCAGGTCCTTGTCATAATCACAACGGACCTCATGGTTTGCCTTGGTAACCATAAAATCCCTTCAGGGGATCCTTAGGCAACAAAGACAACGTAGGTTAGTCTCCAACTTTGTTGGTCGCAAAAAACCTTCTCGGGCCCAGCTACCAGGTTCATTCTCGCCATCATCCTACTTAGGCCTAAGGAAGTGTGGTGACATAACCTAAAAGGTAAAGTAGATGGAACGACACTGCTAAGGCATGTTGGAGTGGGAGAATGTTCAAACACAAAACAACATATGATTAACACTATCTTTTAATACCATGTTCAAAATGATAAAACCTAAAACAAAAAGGTGGTTGATTAAGTGTAATGCAATGAATCAGTATTATTTGGTCAGTAGAATATAAATGATTAGTCAACACAGACTTAAAAAATCAGAGATGGGTAAATAAGACTTTTTATTAATTATAATGAGGAGTTACATTTATATCAACACCAAAAAACATTAAAGATTCATAACAACCCAGGGTGGGGAGAAAGGTAGTCTGCAACACGTGCTCTTCGTCCATCATCTAGATGAGGGACCAACTCATCTTCGGCATCTTCTAAATAATAATCCAAAAGTTAAACCAGAGTAGCATCTATTGTGATACATCAGTCATCCCTCAAAAAGGGATTGTGACGATAGGTTGGGCAGGCGATCTGATATTTATACCATAAGTTAGACTCCTTATGCATTTTTAATTCCCTTAGGGCACTAAGCTACCCTCGGGCAAAAGCATGGTCATCTGCCTCCTTCATCCTTGTCAGGGCGTCAGTCCAACCTTGTTCATAGCCATCTGCTTAGATCTAAAGAGGACCCCTTCAAAATAAGTTCCTCGTCCTTATCACGTCTCTTTCAAGTCCGAAGACAGTTACATACACCTGTTGAACATCTCATTTGAGCTCAGTGACCTCTCATTATAGAGCTTGGGTCTCGGCTCGAACTAATCCCTGGATGACGAAGAAAATCCTCACATCACTAGATAAAACCCTGATGGGGTGTTCTTCTTTCGTCGAGCGATCTCTTTTTTCGGATCATCATTTTCCTTTTGGATCATCTCACTCACTTGATTCACCTCGCTAGCATCCAGAAGTATGGCCTTCAAATCATTTACCTCTTTTTGAACTGAGGCCCCAACCTCCTTCATCTCTTGAAGACTGTCCTTTAGCTTAGTGACCAGTTCAGATTTATCCTTATACTGCTAATTTCTCACCCTCAAGGATTTGCACATCTGCACAAAGGCCTTGCAAACCTTCAAGCTGATATATAGCCCAAGGATCTGCCTCAGATAGGAGTTAGCAGGAATATACTTATCTAAATCAATGGTCTACATTCAACAAAACAAGCAATAGAATTGATGAGCATCAATAGTAAGACAAGGCAAGAAAAAAAGGAAAATTTTCTTTTTAATGAACATAATTATAGCATACACCGGTACAAGTTTGAGATAATTACAAACATAACACCAATAAAATACTGAAAAGAAAAAATCTTAGACTAATTGCAAAGGTATACACCTACCCAGAAGATGTTAGCCCCTTTATTTTATTGGTAATTATGGCAGCTTGATCGCCAGCAACCACGATCGCACCAAGGCCACTCGCAACTTAGTCAGTAGGATGATCTCCAACAGTTGGATCAACCAGCTCTATCATAGAAGTTTGGTCACCCGAAGGCTCCTCAGCATACATGGGAGTTGGGCCTAGCATATGCTGGGTGAATAGGAAAGAGTCTTAGGGACCCCAGTTATAACCAATGCCTGTTCCCAGCCTTTTTTAAAACCCACCTGATGAACATAGGCTATCTGGCGTTCATTATCATCATATGTCTCCTTCCAGCCTTCGTTGTACCCACTTTCCCAGATGATCACAGCCTCTCCCTATAGTTTCTCAACCTTGGCATCCAACTCCTTGTTGGCCTCAGCCACCTTCAACTTGTCAGCGATCACTTGACTATAAGCCACCTGGAGTTTGGCCAGCTCCTTTGCTGACTATTCCTTAAGGGCATCTAGGGCCTTTTTGCTTCTCTTGGTAAAAAACGGCCTTAGCATTAGCTAGAGCCTTGTCGGGTTATTTAGGGCCTTTTCCAGCTCAGTATTTTTTCTCAACTGGTTAGCCCAACCACGAAGCAACGTAGTGAAATTAAAAACAAACTGTAAAATAAAGAGAAACACAAATCAATTTATCAAGATTCGAAAAAATAATTAGAGAAGTATAGAGAGAAGGTGGCGTACAAATAAAAGACCTTGAGCAGACTTTAGGGCCAACTGGTCGGCACCCATCTTCTATGACCGCTTGTGATTAGCAGCGAGCACAACCCCCTCTAGCAGTGCGGGGGCAAGCAACAACACAAAAAGGCACAATATGGGACTTTAAAGAATTTTCCCTCTTTTTTTCTTCTTCTTTATTTCTCTCCTCCTCATTTTTTCTCCCTCTCTCTCCTTTCTTTTCTCTTTTTCTTCTCTCCTCTTCTTCTCTGCCTCGCTCTCCCTGGCTCCTAACTTGGAACTGCCAGTCACGGGGAGTCTTCTTCCTTCCTTTTTAGGGACTTCATTCGATCGGATAATTGATTAGGCATAAATTCTTCCGAATTTATCCCCTTACTTTAGGGATTTTTATCATCTCGAATAATGTAAAATGTGTTAATTTATCTCATTTACTTGCTAATGACTCCTTCTAACAAGTACATCTAGTTTTGCGTATTTCTCATGAATTTTGCAAGCATTTAAAGTATCGCGAAAGAAAGAAATTGGAAGAACATTGAAAGAAATCGAAGAAGAAAAGTCAAAAAGGGCATTTTCAAAACTTTGCATCCTTTGTTTGGAGGTGGGCTAGCTGGAAAGTTAAAGGTCATTCAATTACAAGAACACTAAAAAAATGACACCTCAATTCGAGCTACGGTGAAGAAGTTATGATCAGTTGACGATGAGAGAAGTCAAGAAAAAAGTTCTGGTGGAAAAACTAGGGCGATCCGGACATATTAAAAATAAAAGTCCAGACCAGTTCGCAATAAAATATCTGAATGAAAAATAAGGGCAATTCGAACCTATTAAAATTAAAGGATTTGGACCGCCCCTGTGCATATGCCTGACTCAAATAAGGGGGGATCCGGACCATCCAGTCCCACCGATCCGGACCGCTTTGGATTTTCTCAGAATTTCATTTTTAAGAGTTATATGTTGGCTCAATATCTTGTAAATTCCAGAGGCTATTTATTCAAGGTTGTTATACAATATTAGGGGTTCGAAAAAAATTATATTTCTAGTAGTAGAAGGGTTTGTAACCAAAAACCCTAGTTTTGTCAAAGAGTGAATTTTAAGTGAAGATTGAGGTTTTATTTATGGGATTTCTTCAACACAAGTAATATTTTTCCTTTAATTCTTTCAGTGTTTACTTAGATTAGTTATATGTTTTGATTCATCACGTTCTTCTTCCCCATTCTCCATATAGTATGATGTTTTGTTTTTCAAAAATTGTGTTTTTATATAGTTTAGTTATGTCCGGCTAAGTTTCTAAGGGTTGGTGTGACAACCCGCTCTAAATAATAATGGGTGGCCAGCCCAATACTACATAAATCAGGTATCTCAGATGGTACAGTCTCAACATCAACATACAACACTATAATATAAGGCTAACTACCCATAATCATAAAAAGCGAATTGTCAAAAATTTAAAACTTTTTATTTAACAACAACAACAAAACCAATAGTGCAATCACAACCAACAATATACATCTAACTATTATGAGTGAAATGTGCAAACTCTAAAGATATATACAAGAGTACAATACAATGTACAACAAAGTCACAACAATGAAATACCTGAATATGTTGTCGGGTAACAGACAATACAATACTCTGAGAAAATGAAATAAGAAAGTGTTAATCTACAACACTTGAATACTAACTCCATATACCACTGAATCCTAATCTAGATATACAAAGATAGGAATCGACTAAAACAAAGTGCCGCAACAGTCCGCTACTGCCACAGCTCCATGAATCCCGGATGGATGAACATCAAAGGCGTCCTTGCGGAGGAACACCTGAAGTAGTACAATATATACATGGAGGAAGAAAATATAAACGGGTCAGAGCCCGAGTTTGAAAAACATTTTATAGCAAGTGTATTAAAATGCATAATAATTATAAATGCATTATTACATGATTTAGCTGGAATCGAACTCTCCATAATAATTCAACTCACCTCTCATCTAAAGCGCGTACTAAGCGTATGCACGTGATCTCCAAATGGATGTCCGATTCTAATTTAGGTAAAAGGATTATAACGTAAACCCAAAAGAAGTATTTAAGTGAAACCAAATAACCTAACTCCCAATCTACCTTTTATTCCTATAATATATAAATTGTATACATTAACTTTAATTTAATAATTATAGTTATCTTTATAATGTTCATTTGTTGAACATATAAAGTTACATGATCCAATCATGTCCACATCATCACAATACATCAACAATCTCATTTACTAGAATTTATATTCTAGAGATGCCCTTATAAGGCATGAAACCATATATATAATTATTATATGAGTTATTAGCATCAAGAGTTAAGGACTAAACTCCTCCCGATTCTCAACACGGCGCTGCGTTTCGTGCGTGGGACGTCTCGCAGAAGCGAAATCCAAACAAGGAACCCCCCCCCCCCGTTACACTACTCCTGACCGTATCGATCCTCGGGGCTCATTATGCCCTCAATGCAAGATGCATGTAACCCAAATGATTATTATCCAATTTTAATTAATTAATTAATATTCCCAATTCTCAACAGTACACGGCGTTTCATGCGTGGGACGTCTCGTCGAAGTGAAATCCAAACAAGGAACCCCCCCGTTACACTACTCCTGGCACTGTCGATCGTCGGGATAGGTGATATATATATATATATATATATATATATATATATATATATATATATATATATATATATATATATATATAATTATGAGCATTAAGGACTAAACTTATCCCCAAGTTCCAACATTACACTGCGGTTTGTGCGTGGGACATCTCGCCGAAGAGAAATCCAAACAAGGAACCCCCCCGATACACTAATCCTGGCAATGTAGGTCATTGAGGTCCATTATGCCCTTAATACCCAAGTAAAAACACAAGTAATAATAACCATCCAACCGAGCTATAACTCGAAGGACGCAGGCTCACATGCTATCATCTTCCAGTTGCCCATATACGTAACAAACTGGGGCCACCTGGTGGGGTTCAAAGACACCCACCTCGTGATCTACTCACGCACACAACGTCCGGGAAGTGGTCATAGTTCCTAACCGTCAAGTGAGAGAGACACATACCCACGACCTATCACCCCCAAAATAAATAAATGTATATATATATATGTCATATGATGACCACCATGGACGACTATGACCTGGGGAATATCCACATCCTGCTTTTCTAGTCAGAATGCTCACCCTCTACACACGAAACTTCCCAATGATAGCAAGGAGGGGGTATGCTTAACATGTATATACACCATCATATAAGGTATACATACATCCCACATAATAAAGATATACCATTATATGAGGTATACCTACAATAACATATTTATTTTCATTATTTTCCCTTAGGCGAAATAGATTAATATCATTATTTAGTATATGCCTCTCTTTTGATACACTAACCGTCAATACTCACACATTTTTCCCCACTTAGTATGTGCTATACTAATTCTCGCTTAAAGCTCACATGTCGCTTCTAATAATGAATTGTCTCTCAATTCTTTTAAGTTAGGGATAATCTTTATCCTAATGCACCTCAATTTACATTTATAATTGTCCATCCATAATATGGTTCAATTCATTTTATGAACCTTTGAAATTATCCCATTTGGGGTTTTGATCCTAAGATCCAATATCTCTAAATTTGTCTCATTTGTTCATATAATTTTAATTATCATCCCCAAGTCGAATATCCAAATCAAGGTGGACTTCCCCACTTAGAATATACCAAAATCTCCAATCGGTAATCCTCAACTTTAATTAATATGACTCCCATAATTTCGTACGATGGAAACCCTCTAAAAGTCTCCAAAACATACTCCAAATGTCTTATATAGAGGCCCCAAATTGATAACCTCGAACAAAACGTGATGAAATTCTCCTTAGAAAACATCTCCAAAAATTCCCATGTTTTCGAATCGATTCGGCCCATCCGAATCGATTCGGCTCCCAAAAGCGAATCGATTCGGCCCATCCGAATCGATTCGGTCCAAAGGACCTGGGAGTCTGCTACATACCGAATCAATTCGCAAGGGGGGAATAGATTCGGCCCTAAAGACCTGGGCAATCTGCAACAGACTGAATCGATTCGGTAGGGCCGAATCGATTCGGCAAGTGCAGCACGCTACGAAATGGCTTATTTTACACAAAACCCAAATTTCCCAAAAATCATTTATCTCATCTTCCAACCATTTTGGTCCATCCCAATTACAAATATAACATTAATGTTTATCCAAGAACACATATAAACCAATTTCTAACCTTAAATCCATTTTATACACTACAAATCTAAGGTTTTTCCCAAAAGTTAGGTTTTGAACAATTTAAACCTAAAACCCAAAATTCAATCCACAATTCATGCAATAATTGTTACACAATAATTATTTAGCAAGTTTAATCACTTGCCTCGGGTTCGTAGGGTCTGAATCCGCCTTGAAATCGCGTATTGCCCGGAAATCTCCTCCTTTTCTTTCTTTTCTCCTTCCTTTTCTTCTTCTTTCTTCTTCTGTTTCTTTCTATTTCTCTCTTTAGATAATTATTTCTACCGTAGGCTAATTTAACCTAATCTCCCAAGATACACATCTTTAAATGATAATACACACTTTAAATGACTCGGTAACTTTAATTCGAGCCAAACGGTCCTAAATTATTTCGGAACCCAAATAGACCCCAAGTACAGTCATTTCGACTTTCTTGACCCTTCCGGAAATGATGGTACACTCAGAATTTCCATTCGACACACTTTCTAACGACTCCAAATTTTGACTTTAATTGCCAATTTAATTATTCTCCAAATAAAATAATATTTATTTCTCCCAAAATAAATAAATATTCGTCTCCAAGACCTCGGGTTGTTACAGTTGGGATGCATGAATCCAACCCGATGTTCTTTACATATGTATGAAATCAATTTTTGGAATTAAATAATTGGTCAAATCGTGTTGTGTGGTGATCACAGCCGTTGTAGGACTTTTGATCTCGTTTGCCCTAGGTAATCGAGATGCTTAAGAATGCAACGCGCGTGTAGTTATCTCGACACCGCTTTATTCTTGCTTTTTATTATATATGATGCGGGCTTGAACCTCATATATATAATGCTTGAGATTAATAAAGACTCGATTTAACCATTTATTTCAATTCGAGAGTTGATTTTAACATCGGTACATTCACTAGGATTGGAGGATTATGTCCTAACCTATTGTTCTAATTCGTAGTTAAGCCTTTCGTACATTTGTTATCTTCTCTTAGATTACTTAGCGTAGCTTCATTTCATTAGTATTTAGTTCAAATAGTTGTTAATATTGCATTTAGTTCATAATTTATCTCTCATTCAAAGAATCTTTTCACTTCTTTTAGAGTCAAGTTAGGGTTCTCCGTCTCTCCAAACCTCGTCACAATTATCTCGTCATATTTCCCTGAGTATCGATACCCAACTTACCGAGATTATTACTTGAGTGACAGGCTTGCACTTGAGCCTAGACACACTTTAGAACACTTTTTAAATCGCATCCAGTTTTTGGCGTCGTTGCCAAAGAGTTAGGTAGACTGTAGGTTAGATCGAGTTAATCCATAACTTTGACCAAAAAAAAGGAAAAAGATACAACATCTCTCAAAAGCCTATTAATTCAAAATCCACATAAAACTCCTCAAAGCACTCCCATGCGCATTAACGAAAACCCGATTGTCGAGTACAACCCAGATAGCCCACACATACCTAACAATCCTCAATTTTGGGTTCCAACTCCTACACCACCAAACTCAATAGCAAGCTACCCATCTGCTTACACTTCAGGTTACACTCCTAGTTCACTGAGTGAGGATATTAAGTCATTAAGTGAGAGAGCCATGCCATATCACGAAAGCATAGGCACGGGTGAGAGAGAGGCACCTTATCGACCCTTGAGAGAATTCTTATACCCTAAGCGGTCAGTCACTCCGAGCTGCATTTTGCTCCCATATAATGCAGGGTAATTCCGCTTTAGGAATGGAATGATCCAAATACTTTCCAACTACCATTGAATGGAATCGGAGAAGACATATCTCCACATTCGGGAGTTTGAAGAGGCATGTGAGACGTTCAGCAATTAAGTATGCACAAAAGATGTGATCCGCCTCAAGCTCTTCCCATTTTCTCTCAAGGATAAAGCTAAGACCTGGATATGGTCTTTACCTCCTAATCCGATTACGTCATGGAACGAGTTATAATCCAAGTTTCTCAAGAAGTTCTTTCGTTCATATCGAATGAACTCCCTTAAGGCTCAAATTCAAACCTTTCGATAATTGGAAAATAAGCCATTTGATTGATGTTTTGAGTGTTTCAAAGAGTTGGTGACTTCATGCCCTCATCATGGACTTGATAAACAACAAATCATTTCATTCTGCCATCATGGGCTAAACATCAACTCCAAACAACTTGTTGAAACAATATGCGATGGCTCCTTTATTGAATTAGATGCTAATGATGCTGAGCTCCACTTGAGGTATGTCGCCGACACCACTCAAGCATGGGATACATCTGACCCTAGCACTCAGAATTGAACTCACCAAGTGGTCAGCACTCCATCAGCATCCGGTCTATTTAACGTAGACAAATATACCATGACGGACCGTCGACTCGGTCAAATTGAGAAAGGCATGAGAGAGTTACTCGTTGTACGCGTGAGAGAACCAACTGGCCCCATCCACACCCCCATTGATAAGGTATGTATTATTTGTGAAGTGGGATATTCAACAAAGGAATATCCGATGATTCCCTCTTACAAAGTTATGCATAATGAGCAGGTAAGTGGCGTAGGAGGATTCAAGGGTAATTTTGGTGCCCCACAAGGAAATTCTTATAACCCTTCTTAGAAAAACCACCCAGGTTTTAGCTATGGGCAATCGCAGGCTGCATTGAATCCTAATTCATATATTGCCCCTCCTCCACATCCACACTTTCAATAAGCACCCCCTATGTAAGGACATGGGCTAGCACCACCTCCTCTAGCTCCATATATCGCTCCACCATGGAGAAATCTCGAGGACAAGATACACCAATTCATAACCTCCCAAAATGTAACTAATGGTAGATATGAGCGCATGTTCACTGACATAAATACAAACATTTCGAAGTTGCAATCGTCATTGAGTGTCCAAGAGAAGGGTAAATTTCCTACTCAGGGCCAAAGGCCTCCCCATGGTCAAACTAGTGTTAGCTCTACTTCCACGGAACATCAAGAGCAATGTCAATCCGTAACCACTCTACGTAGTGGGAGGGTTGTTGATTTATCACCTCCCTCACACGACGCACTGAAAGACAAGGAGATTTTGCCCGACACAAAAGATGCCAAAGATGTCCCCTTAAAAGAGAGTGAAAAGGATGACACTAGCGAGCCCGAGATAGTAGTAAAACCACCCACTGCAGTGCCATTTCCTCAACGGTTGGTTCCTTCCCAAAAAGGAAACCCAAGTGATGATGTGCTAGAAGTCCTAAAGCAAGTGAAATTAAATTTACCTTTCCTCAATTCCATCAAGCAGATTCCCGCTTGTGAAAAAGTCATTAAAGACTTATTAACGGTGAAAAGGAGGCTTAAGGTAAAGAAGAACATATTTCTAGCACAAAATGTGACCCGTTCTACTCAATGATCTCCCTCCAAAGTTTAAGGATCCGGGTGCACCTGCCATTTTTTGCATCATATGAGAGAATAGAATCAAAAAACCCTTACTCAATTTAGGAGCGGGTGTCAATATCCTCCCCTACTCCATTTATAGGCAACTTGAGTTGGGTGACCTCAATCCCACAAAGATCACTATCCGGTTAGCGGATCGAACCATGAAGATACCAAGAGGTATTATAGAGGACGTGATAGTCCAAGTTGACACTTTCTACTTCCTGGTAGATTTTGTCATTTGGGATATGGAGCCCTCCTTCACCTCGAGTAATAATGTTCCCCTTATCCTTGGTCTCCCATTCTTAGAAACGGATAATGCATTGATTAACACTCGAAATGGGTAGGGAACATGACTTTAGAGACCAAAATTTTCCACATAGCCCAACATGTGGGGGAAGAAGATGATCTTCGTGCAGTAAGCCTTATTAACGAGATCATAGAGGATCACATAAAGGAAAATTATAGTGGAGATGTGTTAGGATCTTGCCTTGTATCGAGCAATGAGAGTGCGGGAGCGTACACCGACTTTGAGAAGGAGATAGAGGAGTTGATAGAGATTCTTGATGAGAGAGCATCGAACGAGGATGTGAGAGATGTAAGTTGGGTTTCTAGATTTCAGGAACTACCACCGAGGGAGGCACGCATGGTTCCCTCCAGTGAAAAATTTCCTACCCTAGAATTATTGAAAATGCCCTCTGATGTTAAATATGCTTATTTAGGAGAGAATAAGACATTTCCTGTTGTTGTCTCATCTAGCCTAGATGAAGAGCAAGAGGGTAAATTATTAAAAAATTTGAGGAAGCACCAAAGTGCTTTTGGTTGGTGCATAGATTATTTGAAAGGTATAAGTCCTTTGATTTGCACCCATAAAATCCACCTCGAGGAGGACGTGAAGCCCTCGAGGGAAACACAAAGAAGATTAAACCCTGTCATGAAAGAGGTAGTGAAGGCAGAAATTATTAAGTTGTTGGATGCTAGGATTATCTACCCAATCTCGGATAGCAAGTGGGTGAGTCCCATACAAGTTGTCCCGAAGAAATCGAGCATGATCGTGATTGAAAATTCTAAGGGTGAGTTAGTCCCCCAAAGTTCCACCACCAGGTGGCACGTTTGCATTGATTATCGGAAACTCAATGTGGGAAATAGGAAAGACCATTTCCCCTTGCCATTCATTGATCAGATGCTAGAGAGAGTAGCGAAACACCCTTATTATTACTTCCTATATGGTTATTTCGGATATAACCAAATTAAGGTGGATGTCCTTGACTAAGAAGACGACTTTCACATGTCCTTTTGGTACGTTTGCCTACAAGCATATGCCATTTGGATTGTGCAATGGTCCCGCGACCTTTCAAAGGTGCATGTTAAGTCTCTTTAGCGACATGATTAAGAGAGGACTTGAAGTATTCATGGATGAGTTTAGCATTTTTGGCAACTCTTTCGATCTTTGTTTAGCAAATCTTGAGAAGGTACTTGCCCAATGTGTGGAAAAAAACTTGGTGCTGAATTGGGTAAAATGCCATTTTATGGTCACCGAGGGCATAGTTCTTGGCCACATTGTCTCATCCAAAGGAATTGAAGTTGATAGAGCCAAAATAGATGCCATAGTTGAGTTACCTCCATCGAAATCACTAAAAGACGTGCGTTCTTTCTTAGGCCACATGGGGTTTTATAAAAGGTTTATTAAGGACTTTAGTGCCATAGCTAGACCCTTGAGTAACCTTCGCATTAAGGACACACCATTTGTGTAATGAAACATGCCAATGCGCTTTTGAAAAATTAAAAAGCATGCTTTTCCGCTCCCATTACCCAAGCTCCGGGTTGGTCCTTGCCATTCGAGCTTATGTGTGATGCGAGTGATTTCGCAATAGGGGATGTTTTGGGCTGAAGGTTCATGTCATCTACTATTCTAGACGAACTTTAATCGGACCACAACTTAATTACTCCACCACAGAGAAATAATTTCTAGAGGTAGTATTTGCTCTAGACAAATTTTGTTCCTACCTCATCGGTTCACCCATTACTTGCTTCACCGACCACGCGGCATTAAAATACCTCCTTGCAAAGAAAGATGCAAAGACACGCCTCATAAGGTTGATCCTACTCCTACAAGAGTTTAATCTCTCTATTAAAGACAAAAAATGAGTAGGAAACATCTTTGTCGATCACTTATCACGCCTTTCATCCGATGTACCTAGCGATCCTATACCCATAGATGAATATTTCCTAGATAAATAACTATTTTCCACCTCGCCTTTCCCCTGGTTTGCGGATATAGTCAATTATCTTGTCAGGGGAGCTGTCCCTCCCGATTGGACACCGCAAGAGAAAAAGAGGTTCATTACTTGGTCACGCAAGTTTTTCTATGATGATCAATTCCTCTTCAAGTATTGTGCAGACCAAATCATCTGACGGTGTGTACCAAATGATGAAATACCCAAAGTCATCCAATTCTATCATTCGAAAGCATGTGGAGGCCATTTCTCGTCGAAAAAGACGGTCGTTAAAATTCTCCAAAGCGGTCTCTACTAGCCCATAATGTTCCGAGATGTGAGAAATTATTGAAATCATACGATAAGTGCCAACGGATGGGGGCTTTTACCCGAAAAGATATGATGTCATTAACCCCATACTCATTATTGAGATTTTTGACCGCTGGGATATTGACTTCATGGGTCCTTTTCCCTCATCTTTTGGATACCTATACATCCTTGTTGCAATAGACTATATTTCTAAATGGGTGGAAGATATAGCTACTAAATAAATGACACTAAAGTGGTGATATGTTTCTTGCAAGAACTAATACTTTCTCGCTTCGGTGCTCCAAAGGCACACATTTTTACAATAGGCCATTTGAGAAGATTATGAGAATGTATGGCGTCATTCACAAGGTTGGAACGACCTATCACCCACAAACTAATAGGCGGGCCGAGTTGGTGAATCGAGAAATCAAGAACATTCTCGAGAAGACCGTCGATCCTAACCAGAAAGACTGGTACCTTCGATTGAATGATTTCCTATGGGCATATCATACCACATATAAGTATCCACTCGGAATGTCCCCATTCCACTTTGTGTATGGCAAACCTTGCCATCTTCCCGTTCAGTTAGAACACAAAGCGTATTGGGCCATTAAGAGGTTGAACTATTACATGGACAAAGTCGGTGAAGCTCGAAAGATTCAGTTAATTGAGTAAGAGGAGATACGCAATGATGCGTATGAAAATGCTAAAATATCCAAAGGATGAAACTCACACATGATAAGATTATCAGACAAAAAGAGTTTCTTCCCGGGCAAAATATGTTTCTCTACAACTCTCAGCTTCATCTATTTTCGGGTAAGTTATGATCTCGCTGGACTGGCCCATTCATTATCAAGAACGTATTCCCCCTTGAAGCTATGGAATTGGAAGATCAAAAGGGGGGAAGTACGTTCAAAGTTAATGGACAATGCCTAAATCCATATTTAAAGGCGTGCTTAGAGGATGTCAACACCATTTGGTTGTCGAACTCCGATTATGGGGTTGAGTGAGCAGCAGTTGATAAGTCATCGCACCCCCGATGCGTATGGGGTGACTGTTAGGATAGGATAGGTAGAGTAGGTTAAGTCAATAGGTGTAGATCACTCTAGGCAGGTTTAGAAGCACCGCATTATGAGAATGCCTAAGGAATAAAAACTAGGGTTGAGCAAAATTGGGTTCATGTGGAGTTGATATCACAACGGGAGAGCCTTAAGAGTATTAGAGCGGAGTAAAAAAATCCAACACAGGGAATCTACTGCAAATTAAGCACCAGTCCGGACTGCCCCTGGGCAATGGGTCTGGATCGCCTTCAAGGGAAATCTACTGTAAATTAAGCGACGGTCCGGACCGCCCCTGGGCAACCGGTCCGGATCACCCTCTGGTTTTCTTCAAAAGTTCCCTAGGTGCAACCCTCTTCTCACCAATCCTCCCACTTCCCTCCACTTCCTTTTTCCCCATCAATCAACTCCCAAATTCCTCCCCCCTTTCCCTCCATTTCCTTTCCCTCCAATTCAAACCTTCCCCCCCCCCCCCCCTTAATACCCACCTATAAATACACTCCTTTCCCCCTCATCTCTTCCCCACCATCTCTTTTAAGCTCTCCTCCTCCCTATACTCTAAATTGCTCCTGTCACACACCATTCCTCCCATGGCAGACCAAGTCGGTCCCCAAAAGTATAACTCCATCTAGTTCATCAATAACAATCCCGCATACCGCTCCGATCAAGGGCAAAGGTGGTGCGAGCAGTTTTTTGGGCCATCTCGCAAGCTCCAAATTGAACGAGCGGTGCTTTGGCAAGAGTTGCTAAATTTCATCACCAACCTTTTTGCCCCAAAGGGTTGGTGCCTCTATCTAAACGAGCCTTACAATGTTGTTTGGGCAGTCGTTGTCCGAGAGTTTTATGGCACCCTTGTCCGCACCACTGAATTTTTCACCGAGGCACGTGTGGACGGCCAACACATTCCCTTTTACGTCGAGACCCTTGCCGAGAAACTTTCTGAATAGGAGGTCCAAATTCCCATCAACTTCACTTACCCCAATGCTCTCGCCCCCATCGACAAAGTTATTTTCATCTAACATATAGCGCCCGGTGAGGTTTGAGGTTCGGGAGTTTTTAGGGTCGACTGGATGAGCAAAAAGGCATGTCTCAAATTGCAAATCATGTGTGCTAACATATTGTAAAACTCCAATGATTGCGGCATGAGACCTCGACAAGCTACTCTCGTTTATCACCTCTTTGACCGCTCCTCCTCAATAAATCTGGACCATATAATTTACAGAGATGTTTTCTTTGCTGCGCTAGACGAAAAGGGAACAACTCCTCTTCCGTATGCGCGTCTCATTACTTCTATTCTCGCTGACATACTTATTGTCCCACCCGCCGGTTCCCTTCGTCTCCCAATCCTGTTTGGGGAGGCCACCTGAAACAAGAGCAAGAGATAAAGAGCGATTTTACGTGCCCGGCAATATGAGGATTTCGATGATGAGGAGAGCAGTGCCGAGGAGGAGGAAGATGTTGAGATGGGAGATCAGGATGAGGAATACGATTAGGAGGCTGATTCTGATTTTGAGCTTCCATGGGCTGATTTTGATAGTCGTCTCACAGCACTTGAAACCAAAGTTGACGGGTTCATTACTAAATACACCAGGGATCAGGAGGCCAACCAGCAAGCTTATCAGCGTGATACGAACATGATGCATTACCTTCAAGCTTAAATGTATCAATTGTTATTTGTTACCCCCCCCCCCCCCCCCCCGAGTTATTTCTATGATCCCTACGACCTGAGTCCGCCTAGTAGTTCCCACCCACCACCCCAGTGAAGCATTTGCATGGTGATTATGTTGGTTGTTTTTTATTTGGCTTGGTTGATTTTCATGTTTGTGTTTCCTTGCTGTAGTGTACCACAGTCTTGCTTATATAAAATTAAGCATTTTCCCCATTTGTTTGTTTTATTTATCACACTTCTTATTTTGCCTTGTTTAGATTTTAGTCCATTTGATTGGGGACAATGTCAAAGTCTAAGTTAGGGGGTGACGAGTGCGTATTTCTAAAACTTAACAAATTTCCAAAATGCCCAGAAAAATCCAAAAAAAAAATTAAAAAATTAAAAAATATTTTTCTTCAAAATAAATAAAAATTAGAATTTAAAATTTTCAAAAATATCATTAAAATTCGGTTTAAAGTATCAAAATGTAAAATTCAAATGCACAAAGCCAAAATTGACCAAAGATGAAAATTGAGCGAAAATTAACGATTTAACGAATAAGTGTAGAGATTAACAAACCCGGTGAGATTTCTAGCCTATCATTTTTATGAGTTTATAAATAAATCCGAGTTAATTGTTAACTTAAAGTTCCATTTAGCGTTTACAAAAGTCGTAGATGATCTCTATTCCTTTATTTTGATCGGTTATGGGGAATAGTGTGTGATGTCGCCTCGAAAAGCATGAATGAATCTCGAGATGCATATGGTAAAGCAACTCACATTTGAACAATGAAGTAGGCCCTCATTTGACACCTAAAAATGTTATCCATAAAAATTTGTGAAAAATCATCCCTTTTGTAAACCCAATTGAGCCGAGTAAATGTTTTCCTTTTCATTTGATTAACCCGAAACACCAAATTAGCCCGAAAATTGTGAAAATGAAAAATTCAGAAAGTTAGTCAAAAAAGGTGCAGTAAAAATGGGCGAGAGAAAAATAGAAAATGCTCAACAAAAATAGCAAGAAACGAAAAATAGAAAAAAATAGAAAAAGAAGAGAAAATGAGCAAATGCCCGAAAAAGCACTAACGGACATCATAAGAATATTTTACAATTCCAAAAATATCCAACCATCTCATTTTACCCCTTATACCTTATAACCCGAGAAAGTCCTAACCGAGTTCGAATTGTGAAATTGTCTACCGCGTGGAGAGTTAAGGCACAAAAGATAATAAAAAAAATTAAATGTGTGAGTACGAGGCGATGTTTCCATTTTCCAACAACCGTATTCCGATGAAGAGATCTTTTCACCATAAATATTCTGTCTTTTAACTTTGTGTGTGTGAGATAGTTTTCCATTATATTTGCTCTTTTTTATCACGCATACTGAGAGAATAGCCACATTCTGAGTGATTTGTTTGTGAGAGTATTCCGTGAGCATTTGAATCAAAATGAATTTTTGGAAAAGTAACGTAATGATCAATCGGTGGAAATTAATGGTTAAATTTATGGCTTCGCACACACACACACTATGATTTGAGACTCTTGAATATGAATTTGTGGTGACTATTTTTGGAAACTTTAAATTGTATAATTTTTAAGTATTATGATTTTTCTTTTAGTCAATAACGAATTTTGTCGCTATATTCACTGCAAACCCTCATGAGACACAACTCGTCCTACTAGAGTAAACTAGGGGTTTAAAGGCTTGTTGTATATGCTAAATGCAATTGCTTGTCCACGAAAGTGGAATTTTACCTCAATAAGTGAAATTCAAGAATTGATCTGAGTTTAAGATTCTTTCTTTTACATTGCTCGGGATGCGCAAAGTTCTAAGTTAGGGGGATTTAATTAGGCATAAATTCTTTTGAATTTATCCCCTTAATTTAGGGATTTTTATCATCTTAAATAATGTAAAAGGTGTTGATTTATCTCATTTCCTTACTAATGACTCCTTCTAACAAGTACATCTAGTTACGTGTATTTCTTATGAATTTTCAAGCATTTAAAGTATCGAGAAAGAAAGAAATTGGAAGAACATTGAAAGAAATCAAAGAAGGAAAGTCAAAAACGGCATTTTCAAAACTTTGCAACCTTAGTTTGGAGGTGGGGCCAACTGGAAAGTTGAAGATCTTTCAACTACAAGAACACTGGAAAAAATGACACCTTAATTCGAGCTATGGTGAAGAAGTTATGATCAGTTAAAGATGAGAAAAGTGAAGAAAAAAGTTCTCAAGGAAAAACTAGGGCGATCCGGACCTATTAAAAATAAAATATCAGGACTTGGTGGCAAAAAAATCTCTGAATGAAAAACAAGGGCGATCTGGACCTGTTAAAATTAAAAAATCCGGATCGCCCCTGTGCAGATGCCTGACTGGAATATGGGGGGATCCGGACCGCCCAATCCCATCGATCTAGACCGCTTTGGATTTTCTTAGAATTTTATTTTTAAGAGTTTTATGTTGGCTAAATCTCTTGTAAATTTTGGAGGCTATTTATTCAAGGTTGTTACGCAATATTAAGGGTTCAAAAAAAATTAGATTTCTAGTAGTAGTAGAAGGGTTTTGTAACCAAAAAACCTAGTTTTGTCAAAGAGTGAATTTTGAGTGAAGATTGAGGTTTTATTTCTGGGATTTCTTCAACAAAAGTAATATTTTTCTTTTAATCCTTCAGTGTTTACTTAGATTAGTTATTTCTTTTGATTCATCGCGTTCTTCTTCCCCATTCTCCATATAGTATGATGTTTTGTTTTTCAGAAATTGTGTTTTTATATAGTTTAGTTATGTCCAGCTAAGATTCTAAGGTTTGGGATGCATGAATCCAACCCGATGTTCTTTACATATGTATGAAATCAATTTTTCGAATTAAATAATTGGTCAAATCGTGTTGTGTGGTGATCACAACCGCTGTAGGACTTTGGATCTCGTTTGCCCTAGGTAACCGGGATGCTTCGGAATGCAATGCGTGTAGCCATCTCGACACCGCTTTATTCTCACTTTTTATTATATATGATGAGGGCTTGAACCTCATATATATAATGCTTGAGATTAATAAAGACTGAATTTAATCATTTATTTCAATTCGAGAGTTGATTTTAACATCGGTAAATGCATTAGGGTTGGAGGATTGTGTCCTAACCTATTGTTCTCATTCGTAGTTAAGTCTTTCATACATTTGTTATCTTCTCTTAGATTAATTAGTGTAGCTACATTTCATTAGTATTTAGTTCAGTTAGTTGTTAATATTGCATTTAGTTCATAATTAATCTCCCATTCAAAGCTTCTTTTCACTTCTTTTAGAGTCAAGTTAGGGTTCTCCGTCTCTCCAAACGTTGTCACGATTATCTCGTCCTATTTCCCTGAGGATCAATACTCGACTTACAGAGATTATTACTTGAGCGATAGGCTTGCACTTGAGCCTAGATAAGCACGCACTTTAGAACACTTTTTAAGTCGCTTCAATAATAGATCGTCATCATCGTCCTGTATGATCAAGCAACTTCTCTTTGGTGGGGTCATTTTTTCTTCTTTTTCCTCTTCCTCTTCGCTGGTCTCTTATTCGCTCCCTTCCCCATTGTCCTCCTCTGATCCCTATTTTTCACCTTCTTCTTCCTTTTCTCTCTCTTCCTCTCTTTCTTCTTCTCCTTCTTCTTCAAGATGAATAGGCTCAGAAGGACCACTAACCTCTTCCTATGGAAGCTCTAAATGAGGGATTGTATCTATTAGCTGAGCAATGAAGCTATTAGTGGTATTCTTGAATTTAAAAAAGTATGCCGCCATGCATGGATGCTCACCGTCACAGAGTCTATCCCTAATTTTACACGCCTTTAGCAGGGAGTAACTTTAGGCTTACGAGGGGAAGGTTCTTGTGTTTTCACCCTAGCTGTAAAACAAAGAAGGAAAAGAAAAAATATCAGACAAAGCAATCCAGAGGAATAAGCAAATGAATAACTAAGAAAGAGGCGGCATCATCAACCTATGTATTCCTCCCTAAAGAAAAGGATCTGAGGTCCCCTGTACCTTATGCCCTTAGGCTGGGGAGGATATTTCCAGTTCCTAGCAATAAAGTCATGATTTCAGTAGTCCTTGTAGGAATCAGGTAAATTCACCATTAGGACCCTGTCAACACTCCTCGCCTTCAAATACAAGATCCCATCTTTCGTGCGTGAGAATACATAACAATAACAAATTTCTGCAAGCCCTAAATTAGTCTCATACAATTGGTTTATCATATGTACTCCATTCACAATTTTCCAAAAATTTGGAGTACACTGAGCAACAACGGTGTCAAAATATTCAAATAATCTAAAAAATAAGGGATTGGAGGAAAATGTCAAACTCCCTTGAGAAATCAAGAAAGTATGAATCCAGTAACCATCGCCTATCGTGTGGACAATTCGAGGAATCAGAACACACTCAATATTTACCCAGTCAGGAATATTATAACATAATCTAAACTCAAGAATGGACTTATTATCAAGTATTGCCATTAATACGACAGAGAAAGAGAAACCCTAGCTATAATAACAAGCTAATTCAAAGAAGCAGAAGAACTGAGAAGGTGAAGGCTAGAACTTATAAGTAATGGCGAAGCTTTGAGAAAGCACAAAAGAAGAAGAACTGTGATTTTTGAAGCAGAGAGAACAAGAGGGGAATCTTAGAGACAAAGTATGCACAACAAAGACCAAAATTAGTGAACTGATGGTTAAGTTTCACATGAACAGATTTTCAAATATCCCAAATGATGAGTCGCGCTTCATAAAGAAGATCTCAACACCTCATTCTTTCTTAAGGACAATGTACCCCCTTTAACTCTCACAATTACAAATATTCCATGCCGATTTTGGGCACTGTTTCAGGCCTTGGGCCTTGGACTTGTTTAAAATCTATTGTCCCAAATTATTAGCCTAAATATTTTAGGGTAAATTGTGGTAACCCATTTAATATGGTTTGTGAAAGTAGACGACCAGCCCAGATTGATTAACACGTTGCCCGACCCAAATCACAAATTAATTTACACTCGAGTATTAAAGATACATTAGGAAACTTACGAATAAAGTCAAATCAAATACCAATAATCTCGGAGGAGAAATTCAGGTATTCCTTGTCTTATCCACGTGTTATTTTGAGTTCCTTATACAACTCAAACTCTATGATGACACGCATATAAATTGTACACCCTAACCCAGGTCAACGGGATTGTAACTTGAGATTTTGAGAGACACTAAATAAAAAAAGTAACATCTGCGTGGACGTAGGCAAGTTACCAAATCACGTATATCGTTGTGTTGAGCTCTTTACTTTCTGCCTTTGCGATTATTTTCATGGATTTCTGTATTGTGATATTTTTTGTACTCATAGTATTGTAACTAGTTTAAGGGTTGGGGTCATATTTCCACCATTAATGGGTGTCGAGCTTTGAAATCTAGGTTTTGGGTAAATTACGTTTAATTGAAACCTCATGTATTAAAGTTGGAATATTAGGCGTTTAGCTTTCTTTATCACGCAACGTGAGTGTTTCTTGCGAAATTGCAAAATTAATCCATGTGTGACCATTTTTTATTAAAAGTTTAATCTTTTGTTGTTGAATTAATTTTCTCCGTGTTTGATGTTTATAATTAATTGAATATGCTCGGTTAAATGTTTTCGAAATGAATCCATGACGGGGATATGACCATAATCCCATTTTATTATTATTCTCTAATTTTATTTCTTTTTTCCCTATTTCCCTTTTAAACCTCATCACCCTTTACACTTTTATTTTAGAAGTAATAAATCAATTAAAGTCTATCAAACATTCCCGGTGGATAACTGGCCACAATACTCACGTAAAGAGTGTAGTCATAGTTTAGGTTTTTTTCATTATGGTTGGAAATCGATAACAACGATTGACGTGTCTACATGGACGCTCGGTTTTTGCCACATCATGTCATGTCGTGTTTTAATTGGGTTCAATTCGTGTTAGGTAAATAATATGATTTCATGTCGTGTCCCATTTTATTTGATTCGTGTTATATTTGGTTTTTGTTAATTAAAAAAAAGATTATATGATTTTTCGTGTCTTACTTGGTGCATGTTTAGTAAAAAAATAAGATCTATTATTGTATCATGTTTCAAATGGGTCATATTCATGCTAGAAAAAAAAAGATGTCGTATTGAGTTTTAGTTGGATTGTGTTAGTGTTAGGTAAAAAAATCGTGGCATGTCGTGTTTTATTTGAATCGTGTTCGTGTTAGATAAAAATCGGATTACGTGTTGTGACATGTTTTAATCGAGTCTTAAAAAAATATAATTTAATGTTATCTAATGTTTTAGTTGGGTCGTGTTTGCATTAAGTAATTACAACTAAATATTTCATGTCATGTCGTGTTTTAATTAGTTCATTTAGGGTCCGTTTGATTGGCATGATATTATTTTTCATGGAAAATAGTAGTTTTAGTTCATTTTTTTATTGTAGTCCTTGATTTCAAATATACACTAAAAAAACTACCATAAATACGAAAAGTGTTCCATGGTTTTATCATGGAAAATGATTCTTATGTGAAGCCCAAAGATTTGATTTCCATGAAAAATTCATATCGATTTAATGTAATGTCACGTTTTATTTCGATCTTGTTCGTGTATAACAATATATAAACACGATATAATGTATAAATATACTAGTGTAAATGTAAAATTATATTAAAAAATTATATGCATTTTGACTCTTAGGACCCTAAAGTCTTGAATAGTTAAAAGGTGAATTGAGTAAAGTTTGAAGGTATGAAGTAAAATGAAATGAAAGTAGTTAGATAGTTTAGGATTCAAAACTCTAAGGACCGGTTTGATAGGGGATATTTGCCTTGGTAAATGTCCAAATTCCAACTTATGTGTTGTTTAATAAGTATAATTTGCCTAGAAACCAATTCTACAACTCCCTCACGTGACCTCCAATTCCGGATATTTTCGAAATTGCTTTCTCCCCACCCCCAAGAAAAGAATGGCTGGGCAAAATTTGACAAGTTGTGGTTTCGATCAAGGTGATTTGATGGGAGTTAGTGTAAAAATTGATTCCAAGTTTATAGTTGTTGAGTTGATTACCCCTCCATTTTTCCAAACTCAACCGCACATTTATCACATTCATCTGAAGGTTTAGAGGTAAACTTCTCACCCTTTATATCCTACCATTTTGTGGTTTCGTTTTCTGTATCTGAAGGTTTAGTTAAAATCCATTTGCTTATTTGATTTATGTTTTTTTTTGTTGTTGCATCCTCCAGCTCATTTTTCGTTTGATATTTGTGCTCTATTTTGTGGTTTCGGTGATATGGAGTCATTTTTGTGATTTTGTTTGAGATTTGTACTCAACAACTTATGTCATTTTTTTTGCAACCTCCAGCTTGTTTTTTTTTTGCTGTAACCTCCAACTTTGTCTTGTGTTATAAATGTTTCAAATGTTTTATGCTTCGTCCCTGTTTTTTATGCTCATGAGTATTTATTTTATAAATAAAATGTTTATGTTTTTTGTGTTATAAATAAAATGTTTGTGTTATAAATAACATATATTTATTTTATAAATAAAAGGAGAAATGCATGTATAAATGATAGTTCTTCTTTAAATGGGCACATTAAAATGGGGCAACATGAATAAAAAAGGAGAAATATTGTTTATAAATAAAAAAAATCATTTTTTTACATTTTATCTCATTTATGCCCACTAATATAATGTGTATGTTTTATGATGTTGTGCGAAAAACAGGTGTGTTCGGATTCAAATTCCTCGAAAGCTTCTCATTGGGTATAAATTTCTTTCTTTCTATGTTTTTATTTTTTTTAAATCATGTCTTTTATTATTGATTAATAAGATCATTTTCCCATGATTATAACAAGTATGTTTTGGGAAAAATTAAACGATGTTCACTAAATCGGGCATAAAAGTTTAATTTATTTTGATTGACATATGAATTTACTCATGCAATGTCGAGCATTGGCTCAAAGCATATGCAACAACAACGAGGGTTGTTCTGGACCCTGGTGATGCGAGCAATTGCAATTTTTTAATGTATGAAGAGTCACGACCATCTCCTTGGTAGGGCGCCCCATCGAAACTTGGACGTTGATCGTGAAATAGGATTATATCGAATATTTAAAATGAATGATCGGGTATGCCACACACAACTTCGGATGAACATATGGTCATTTGAAAGACTTTGTACTAGGTTACTGTAACACCCCATATTTAATAGAATAAAGAATTTATTTAATTTGGTGAATTAGAATTTAAACTAAATTGGTGATTTGCAGAAATTATTTAATTTGGAGAATTGAGATTTAAATTAATTCGGGATATTTCTTTTAAGAAAACATGTGTCGTAATTTGAGGTTGATATTGGAGATTTTAGTTAAGTAACTCGGATGACGATTCTGAGTGCATGGTTGGTTCCGAATAGGTCGAGATAGTCGAAAAAGAGAACCTGTGGGTAGTAATTGGGTCTCGGGATATTATTAGGCATAACCGGGCTCACACGGGAGTGTTTGGGTCATTTTAATTTGGCCTATAGGCTTAATTTCGGGATTCACCTAATAAAACCTAAGTGAGAGAGTTTTTGGTAGTCACAACACAAATAAGAAAACCCTAGTTGCAGAGGAGAAATTAGGGATCAAGTGGGAGGGCTTTTGAGAGCCAAATCAAGAAGAGATGGGTGTATTCTTCGTCAAGTATTCGCCTACACCAAAGAAAATCAGACTCTACGAATTTATCCAGGCAAGTAATTAAACTTTCTTTCAATTTAATTATGGTATTTCAATTCATATCATGGTGTGTACAATTGAAATTCGTGGTGGGATGAGATTTCGTGTAAAATGGGCTTTGATGATTTGGGTAGTATAAGTTGTGTAATTTTTAACATTTATAAGGAGAAATCCAGACCTACTGTGTGAATTAAAAACCAAATTCGGAATCCAGGATACATTTTGGGAGATTTGATTAGTGAGTATGATTGAAGTTAAATTTGGGGATTTCGTAAAACCGTGAACCCAACTCGTAAGTAACCTATTGTGTTTGAAACTGTTAATGATTTACGAACCCGGTGATGAATTCAGTGGGGTTGGGTAGAAACCACCCATCTGTTGGGAACAATGGGGGAGAAACTGGCCAGAGAATGGGCCACTGTCACCACCGACGGCAAAACTGGCCAAATCCGGTATATTATTTTGGATTGTTGTTGTTTAAGGGTGTATGGTGGATTAGGAACTGAGAAAATCGCAAAATATACATCGGGTATGGCTGAAATTGAATCAGGGTTTATCCCATCTGATGTTGTATTGAAGTTAATAACCTCGAAGGTTCGGTTATGGTGGTAGCTGTGTGCAGAAGACAGAGGGGAGAGAGAAGCAGCAGGTTGTTCGGATGACCTGGGGCATCGTTCGAACGACGCTGCCAGTTTTTTTCTTTTTTTTTAGTCTAAGATATTTGGGATTTTTCCATTCCTTGCTTTGCTCAGTACGTCTTTAGCTTGGAAATTTGTTGGTATTAAACATTGATACAGTTGGCGTACAGAATAAAAGGGGAAATAATTATAGGTAGCAATATTGATTCACTTAAAATAGTTAGAGCCTTGGGAAAAGGAGTTTTGAGATGTATTTTATTTAGAGAGAATGCCAAATAAAATTTTGGAATTTTAGTTAAATAAATCCAAGGGTTTAAATTACGGACCAAATAAGGGATCCCGGGTATTTTGGTTGAGTAACACCACCTAGTCAAAATTAATTAAAGTGAAATTTATTAGATCAAGAGTCGGGGATTGTGACTCGAATATTTTCAGGCTAGTGTGTCGGGTGTTGGGCACGGAGTGGCCGGCTTAATTTATTATTGGAGATAAGTAATAAATTATCGAATATTGAATTTAACGAGAAGAGTTAAACTAACTAGTGGAGTTTTGTGTAACAAATACTAAGAGATGAAGTTAAGTACCGAATGAGTGAGTCGGGGTATTATAGTTGGGTGACACAACTTATATGAGAAAGTAAATAATGTACGATTAATTAAATTACAAGTCGAGATATGGGGACTTGGGTATAAATTTTGAGCTAGTGCTATGGGTGTTAGGCACGGGTTAGTCGGACTTCATTTAATATATGTATATGGTTAGGCATGATATATATATATATATATATATATATATATATATATATATATGTATATATATATATATATATATAATGCTCTTGTGCAGACTAGTTCTCATTTTAAGAATGCGGACCGAACATGTGTCACCTAACGGTGCGCCTAGAAATTATCGCCTAAATTCTAGGCACACTCTCTCTCTTTTCTGGGCTCACCGCCAGGTGACACATGTCCGATCCGCACTCTTAAAATGTGGACTAGTTTGCACAAGAGCAGGACTGTATATATATATACTAGGGTGTACCCGTGCCGATGGCACGGTTGTAAAAACGTACCGAATATTTCCTAATAGTTATTACATCCAAGTACGAATGGAAAAACGTTCTGGATATTTAATAATCGCAATTAGAAGAAATCCCGAAGCGACAACCGATACAAATAGACACGAAGTTATATATTAATGTGTGAACCCTTAATAATTTCAAATTATATCGGACACGGGTCAGGATTGCATTGACCCGCTTCGATTGTTAACAACCATTAAGACCCATTTACGTTGGTAAAATAAGAAAGAATGTTAGAGCTCCTAATGTTTTTTGTAGCATAACCATATGTAACTTGCATACAATTCAAATTAATGCATTACCTTAATGATCACAAATAGTAATGTATTAAAGTCAAAAATTGGTTTCTTACAAAAAAAAAATACAATTTCTTTTAAAAAGTTATGTTTTATAAAAATTTAGATAAAAAAAAGTTTACAAAAAAATAATACATTTTTTTAAAAAGGTTATGTTTTATAAAAATCTGTAAAAAATAAAGTTTTAAAAAAATATAGTTTATACTATAAGTTTCGTCCAGTGTTTATTAAAATATTGATGTCAAGTTTTTTTTTGGCTATGACTAACGCACAAGTTTTTTAAAATAAATAATGAAAAAATATGTATTCACCCAATGCAACCATACACTGTTCCCGTGATATTTTGTGCCCGTACCAATGACATGCTCATAATTTTATCCCGATACCTTTCTATTAGCTATGATGTATCATTAAGATTTAATAGTTAATGTTTTTAATTGTTTTTATTGTATATTTTTATTTGTGATTGTATTAATTACATGCCACTTTTTAATTTAAGGTCATTTAAACTTAACTTCACTTTTGTCACTAATTATTCGACGGTCAAAATTTCCAACCAAGTCACAAACCCATTAGTTTGTTACACCTACTACCTAAAGTGCCCTTATAACTTAACAAACCCCAATTTGTTAGAGACCTAACATTACCAACACATGTAAGTTTTATTTGATTTTTTTTTTGTATGTTTAAGTTAAAAGTTGTAGGTTGTTTAAATAAAAGAGTATTAGAAAAATGTTATAATAAAACTTTTTTTATTAATACAACCTTTTTTGTAAATATAAAAACTTTATTTTTTATATAAAATTTTCTTTATAAACTGACTTTTTATTAAAAAAAAGTTTTTTTTATTATAAAGTACTTAAACTATTTTTTACGAATTAAAATTTGACTTTTTTTGGAAACATTTTTTAGGTATATTTTTTTAAAACAATTTATTATAAGTTTTTTAAAATTTAATTTTATAGATAAATTATTTTTTTAAAATAAAAAAACGGAAGGGGTTAATTTTTTTTACTGTAACATTTTGATGAGTGTAGGTTGTCATGAAGACAGTCATGGCAGTCAGAGATGATACAGTCAGTTTGGGGCTCAAGGTTGAGTGTTCAGTTTTTACCTTTTGGTTATTATCCCCTTCTAAAATAATAATATCAAACACGAATCATAAAATATACTCTAATTCAACAAAGAAAATATGGATCAAACATAAACAATACTCACATAAACAATACCCACATCGGCAAGATTAGTTTTTCAAATATACAAAAAGTCAAGTAAAACTAAAAGGGTATTTTTATTCTCACCCAATTTTCCTTTTAACATCCCCCACTTTAATTAACCCCGCTTAAATGGGTTTATATTCATTTGACCCACCCCATCGTTTGGGTGTGTGCACACAAATTTAAGGGAAAATATTAACCTACCAACTCAATCTCTCATCCCAACAAAATATCTATCTTCAATCTCCGAAAAACCCTACATCTCTAGTCTTCTTACAAAAAACTTCTCTTTGTGGACACATATTCTTATATTCTTTCAAGACAACTTTAAGGGAGTCTCTGAGCTTGCTTCTAATGTAATTTATGTACTTTTGCAAAATCTCCTAATTGGTAAACCACTATGAATAGTTTGAATATCCGATTAAAAACTAAACCCTCTGAATGTTGCAGGCACTTTTGCCGGACACTGGAGTAGCACAATCTTTGCTAGTGTATGGCTTAGTGAGTGTTCCCAAATCATTTGTGCTCCTCTCACTCTTGAGGAATTGATATTATTTTTGAAAACATTGATGAATCGTTTGTTTTTCATTTTAGTTTCGGGTTTTATACTAGATTGATTTTTTATTAGTACAGATATTTAGAGAGGAAAATCCAAATTAACTTCTGCCGTAAAAATATTCAATTTTATCAATTTTTGGTGTTCAATATCTAACAAAACCAAACGGGATCGTTTTTTTGGTGATCCATATCTGACAAAACAAATCGGGGGTTATAGATGCGTGGCAAGGTTAAAACTGTAAAATTTTACATGCGGGTTTGTTGAAAGATACAACGGGTAGAATTAAGAACCCTCAACTAAAAACAGAACATCTTTAACCCTCTAAACCAACAAAAATTATCATCATAAAACACACTTTAATCAAAACCACGAAAAGATATACAATGGTTGAAACACAGTAGAAATATACAGTAGAAATTATTGAGCCATTACGCACCATACTTTTTTTTTATCACAGGTTGAAACACAGGGGTTGTGAAGCTTGACAGAGATGATTTTGAGCCATCGCAAATCTTCATCAATGATTCCCCCATTTTTTTTCCATCACAAAAATACAAAATCTTTTGGGTGGAGGAAATTGGAATAAAAAATTGAAACATCACAAAATGAACCTCAAAATTTTGAACCAGATCTGCAAAGGAGATTTCGAACACAAATAGAGCCAATAATTGTTAGATCTGAAACTCAAATCCCATGTGCGAACTAAAACTCAAACCCTAGTACCAAAACTCAAACCAAAATGCAAAATGCAAAACTCAAACTATCAGTAGTTATAAAATTGAACAAAAATCCGTACCAATGAAAAAGCATGAACAAAAATCTGTACAAAATCCGGTCGATGTTTCCCAACTCTTCCCCGAAGCCTCTTCGCCGTGATGAAGACTCTCCTTATAGACCCTTCTGAACCTGCGGAGAGGCGGGAGGGTGAGGAAGGAGAAGAACTGTGTCTGAGAGAGAGCGAGAGAGAGACGCTTGAGGCAGCATATAGAAAGTAGGAGGAGAAATGGGTATTCAGAAAAGTGTTGCCCTTGTCCTCTCTTTGTTAGGGTGGGTGAGAGTTTGAAAGGCTCGAGGTACATTATTCAAAGAGATTGAGAGGCTCGAGGAATAACGGGAGTCAGGCCCACGTGAATTTATTTTTTATCATCAGATACAAACCCTCCACAACATTTGTCACATCATAAGTTTTGTATAGATAGATACAAAAAAGTGTTTATATAGGTTTGTATATAAGTTATATAACGTGGCAAAACACCCTCCTCCTTTATTATATATATATATATATATATATATATATATATATATATATATATATATATATTAGTGTGCTATATAGATATCGGTGTGAATAATATTTATAGGTTGAGGGTATACCTATATTGATGTTATATGTATGTATGCATAGGTTGTGTGATTACCTATTGGTTGATTAATTATGTGTAAACATACCTAGGCTACTTGCCATCACGGGAGGTTTCGCGTCGTGGACAGTCCTATCATGATGAGCCCATTTAGGAGGATATTGACATGTACCTCAAAACACAGAACTTGGGGATTGAACACCACTTGTGTGAATAAGGATGTGACCGGTCATTTGGGTGCGTTCGGTGTGTGCGTAGCCCAAAGGCTTAGGACTATGTTCACCTCCAATATGTGTTATTTGATTTTTGGTTCGAGGGTGATATCCGAACCGATGTCCTTATTTAGTAAGTAATGTACCAGGACTTGATAGTAGAGTATGCCCGCATCGCAAGTCTCCACCTAGGGATGTCGTATATATATATATATATACGTGTTATTTATTCTACTTCGGGTGCTTTAGTAGACATTGTAGATAGTGATATCTAAATTCATTTCGATATGTGAAAACTTTATAATCAGTTGGTTACACTAAATAAATAATAAAGGATTGGAAATTTGGTATCGTATTATATGGGAAACACGGGTGGACACAGCAAAATGTTAGGCGAAAAAAAAACCTTAAGTCTGAGACTATTATGAAGGATTAATTAGAGATGATTAATTAAGTTAAAAGATAAATGATGTCTTAATCAACACTAAGAATACTCGGGTTATAGTAGTGTAGTAGAAAGAGGCATGATACGGCTAGTTATATGGGGTAGCTTAATTAGGAAGGTTAACAGGCAAGTGTTAGGTGTGCACATTAGAAGAGGGGTGAGTTATACCTCAAGTGAGCGCGACACTAACTTAAATATGAAGAGTGTTCATGCATATTTAATTACTGCAATTTAACTGCTCACTAAATATTTTCCAAGTGTTTTACTTGGGCTTTGACCCGTTTCAAAATCTTTTTCAAAACCTTTTAGGTGTCCAGCCACAGGGTCGCCTAGTTTGAGGATTTTATCCAGGGATGCACAACTGCAGCTTATGTGAAAGTTTCAGGACTTCGCTATAGACGCTTCATTCATTCATTCCTAATGTAGGATGTCTACTTCAGTACTCATTTAGGCATATCGCCCTCAGATTTAGTATTCAGTTATTTATGGGCCTTGTATACTCAAGTTATTATTTCAGTTTATTGTTGTATTTAAATTGTTGAACCGATAGTTGATTCGGTCATCTTTATTTGTATTATTCATCAGTGTCGGATTTAGCTATTAGTGTGTTGATGGTTTTATTATTTTTCTCTTGTTGTTAATTATTGAAAGAAAAAATTTGGCACCGATCTAATTAAATTACTAGGTGGTTAGTAACTTTAAAAAGTTTTCGATGGTGATGCTAAGAATGAGGCATATGAGACTAACATTTTATTTTGATCACGGGCTGGCCACCCAGTACTTTAGGAGGCAAGGTGTCACAGATGGCATCAGAGCATCAAGTTCTAGAGTCCTAGGATCTTTATGGATTATTACATTTCAGCATAACATTCTTTAATATAGAGCCCTTTTTATAGGATTGTTGTATTCCTCTATGTATGAGACTTACATTCTCCTTCTATCAAGTATAGTTGATGCAATTTATATACGAGTTCGGTTGGGCTTCATACATCGAATAATTTTGTACGACCAGCGAGGGCTGTTGAAAGGACTGCAGGGTGATAGGCTCAGCAAAAGCCATGGAATATTCTGCGAACGGTGATCGCGATATAAGCCAACATGTCAATGGAAGGAGAAAATATAAAGGCAATTGTGTAGGGTGGAGTGTAGTGGCACCCAAGATTATATTTCAGGCAAAATTTTGGCTCATAGGAGCAGAATTGTAGTGGTGAGAGTTGGTCACCATAACCATGGAGAGATACCGTGGGTAACGAGGAGTTTGGGATGAGGTTTGGCCGTAAATCTTCTCATCAACTGTTTAAACAGAGAGGCAAAGGGGATTTCAAGACTTGTTTCAAAAGGGTCGTACAGTGGTCGGTCATGAAGGAGAGTTGATGTGTTTAGCGAACTTCATACCCGACGAGGTGGATACGGATAATTAAGAAGGTCCATAAGTTAATAATGGACTTGTGGGAAGAATACACAAGCATGGATGAGGAAATTCGGAAAGAACGACGGGTACCGTTGTCGTCAATGTCGTACGTTTACAATTTGATATCAACACTCTTGTGAGAAGGAAGCCAAGAGAGTTGGAGAACCTAACCAAAGAGCAAGACTGGAATTAACAGTGCTAGTCAAGGTCAAATCTATTAGGTTCGTGAGAAGGACAATCCCGACATGGCCAATGGGGATAGAGAAAGGAGAATGACACAGAGAGGTGTCTAATGTGTAAAGAGTAGGAACACATGGGTGGATATTATTCGCAGTAAATTGGGGGACAAGAATGGAATGCCCAATAGTGGCAACAGTCATAAGAATTTTTTTAGTTTGGTTGGGATAAGGGTGTTATGTCTAGAAACCCTTTGAACCGCGAGTGCTATTGGCAATTGAAAGTATGAGTTTTATCCCGGTGTGATTGGGGTCTATTTTGTGCGACACGAGTGAGTCACAGTAATTTGTTAGTGCTAGATTCACATGTGAAACGGGTTTAGTAGAGGTATCGTTAATACCACAATAGTGTGTGTATATTCACCGTCAAGTTAGAGGGGATTTCTTTAGTTCCATCTATAGGGGAGCAGGTGTGGACACTGAAATGATATATATTTTATGAGGATAACTCATTTTGAGAGGTGATGCTTGAGGAATGGTTTTTGTCCTAGGTACGGACTATTGAGCAATGGTGGGCAGTTATAGCAAGACTATCGAGTTCGTTATTCCGGGGCAGGATTTATATTTTTGCGATGTCTCATTTGAAAGAGGGTCGAGCTCGCGGTGATATTTTAGGAAGTAAATTTCAGAGAATACAGTGTTTATTTTGGATCTCGATGCGTAGGGACTTTTACTGATGTGATTCAGGGTATATCGGGTTCACCATTGGGCGGAGAGTTTTATCCCATTGTTGTTTACGTGCTGAGAACTTGGTGATAGTGAGAACATCGTATCGTGTGACACCTTGAGAGACATGGGCATAGACGATTTGATTTATGTGTCGGGAGATAGAATTTGGGATATCTAGTTATGTGTTTTGAACCCACAAATTTCGATAATCGACAATGCTAGAGGATTGGGCATTGGGGAAGTTCTTTTTAAACTTATTACGGGATGTTACACGCATGGATCTTAATAAACTTTAGGAGTAGTGATACGTAGTTGGATCCTAGTGCATCAATTTTAAATATTAAATTATAGAACGTGTTGAGTAAACACTTTAAACTGAGAGCTATTATGATATGTATCCAGGAGAGTCGGGTAATGCTGCGAAGGAAGCACTGACAGAACTTTTGCACCACAAGTTAATAGATGGGGTCGTATTGAGAAGAATTAAATTGTAGTTTGTGGGGTAATTGAGAATACCTGTATGATATAGCCACGCCGAGAGTGCGGAGCTGAGCTTGAGATAAGTAGGTTACGTATGAGACGTTAGTGATATTTATGTCGGGATATTTGGGCTCTAATATATATCATGGTAAGACTTTGTGATCGTTGTTCCGAGGTATGATTTACTTGTGCTAGTTATCACTTAAAAACCGGTATAGTCTATATATAAGTGTATGTATTGTAACACCCCGCCAAATTAAATACCGGGTGGCCAGTCCCATACCAAATTAAAACAGAATATACAGTTGGCTCATTCTTAGCATCACTGTCGAAAACATTTACAACTCACCCAATACTCAATTAAGCAGGTGTTAAAAACTTTCCAATTTAATTTTCAACAAAACCATTTTTTATTTTTAAGAATAACACAACACATTTATTCTACAAATTTGGTAACACAATAAGTATCACAAAATAATTTAAATGAAACTGGAATAAACATTCCCAAGTAATATAAATCCTTTACAATAATCCCAACAATGTAAAATGTATAAAGAAACCTGATTACAACAATATTTAACTCCAACAGAGAATGATAACTGAAATCCTTTTGGGCGACATGCCCTAACTAAGAATACTGTGAATCAAAACGATGATAAGCGTCTAAGCAAAACTCCCATAGCTCCCTAGCTCGTCACAATCAACTATGGTTGGCATCCCTGTTGCTGGACACCTGATATAGAGATACAATAGAAGAGAAAATATGCAAGCAAACGGGTCAGAGCCCGAATGTGTAGAGTATTTTTACAACAGCAAGTATTTAACAAGTGCAATAAAGCATTTATTATGTACATGTTAGATCCAACTCTCACTTGCAATACTCACCTCTCAACTAGAGTGCACACTTAACGTTTCTTATTAACCTCCTAGTTAATGGTTCCTCTTTTCTAGTCTCCATATTACAATTCCATTCCCATATCATAATCCCCGTATGTCCCATACCATACGTCACATTATTATCCATACATTTCTCCTTTATGATTTAGTTTCTCATTAGCATGAATCATTAATCATTAATCTAAATCATTTCTCATTAACATGAATCATTACTCATTAATATGAATCGTTACTCATTATCATGAGTTAAGCTTTTCAATTCTATAAGCATAAACATTTATTAACTAAATTCCATTAACCTTCTATATTTACCGTTATCTACAATTAACACCGTAGATAGATTTAACCACAATATATCTATTCATTCATTTAATCCATTATATATATATTCATATATAATACAGCACCCCTAGTCACAGCTGTGGTGCAATGCATTACTCTGCTATCATGTCCCATCATCGCAGGTCGCCGAATAGGGGACTACAGGTTCGGTAAGATTCCACGAACCACAAACAACAACAAACAAATTGGAGGCGAACATAGTTCTCGTATCCATGGGTCACGCACATACCTACGCACCCACAGTCAGCGGACTTATCAACTCCCCGATAAGTCTTTCATAGACCTATGTTCTCGAGCGACAAATCAAAGATCCCATGGATTCATCACGATATGACTGCCCTCACGTGTAAACCTCCCACCGATAGCAAGTAAGCTAGGTATGTCATACACATAATCATTAATCAATCAAATAGGTATTATCATACCTATAATATAATATCAATAAGGTAATTATCACTACCCTAAGATATTTCCCATACGTAGCTTTATATTTCTTTTAAAATATCATATCTTTACTTCATAAATCAATTACCCTCGCACCCTATAACATCTCTCCACTACCGACGCCGTTAAGGTTCATGCGCGGAGCGTCTCGCGAAGCGAAATCCAAACAAGGAACCCCTCCAATACACTACTACTTAACTTTGTCAATCGAGGAGGTCCGAAATCTTAAACTATGCGATCGGGATAACCTCATAACCTCTTTCAACCAAATGTATTCTAAGCTCCCATCTCATAAGATTCAAATAGGATTTTCCTCTACATATATTCAGTAAGAAGTCACTAATATACTACTGGTCCATAACATTATTTCTCCCGAACTATTACGAGTTTAGTTCTCCTTTTAATTAAGGTTAAAACCGATAGTTTCAATTCTCTTATAAACACATATTCTTTCACTTAGGATTAAACTCTCTTGTAAACCTAAGGATACCCAGGTGTTATATTCAATCACCCCTACTGGTCCTATCTTTAATCCTCATACATCTCCATTTAGAATTTAACAAATGAATTCTAGCAACCGAAATTTCATTCGATATAATTTTCATCCTTTTTAATCACTTGAATATAAATCAATTTAATCCAAATCTTAACAAGGGTTCACTGATATTTTCTAAGTCCCATAATCTCCAAATAATAATCACCAAAGATCCACAAAAGGTTTGGGATAAAAATCAACATTTAAAAAGAAACAACTTTACTTAAACTGGGGAGGTCGATCGATCGATGGTAGGGGTCGATCGATCGATCACTCAGGTCCAGGTCTGCATTTTCTGCAGTTCTGCAACTACGGGTTTAACAACTTTTGATCATTTAAACCTTCATCTAAATATCTCAAATGTCTTATAAACTTTACTTCATGATATAACAACATATATGAACGATTTCCAATACTCTAAACATCCTAGAATCATCAAAGGATTGGATTAAAAAGCTTGTTTATATCTTTAATCCCAGAAATTTATTAACATAACCTCTTCAAGAACATAACAATGGTTTCCATCTTTTCTTCAACAAATTCATGATTAATTCGTGGATTATTAACATCCTAACACATGAGTTAAATTCCTATATCATTTCAGTTTTCCAGAAATCCATTTAATGATCCATTATTTCTTCCAAAACAATAATAATCTTCTCTTTTCATATTTTTCTAACATGGACAATATACAAACTGAATTTGCCATTATTAAACACTTGCCTTTAGTGTAGGTCTGATCCTTTGGTGTAGTTTATCTCAAGTGGTTGTCCCTTCTCCGGTCAAACTCCGGTGGTGGCTGGTGGTGGTGAACCTTGGTTTTTAGTTCTTCACCTTCCCAAGTGACTTTTCCCTTCCCAAGCACTCTTATTTTCTCTCTAGGAAGATGGATGCTCTTATTTGTGAAGAGGAGATGAATAACTCCCATTCACTTAATCTACAAACACTTATAATAGTTCCAAATCCGTAACACTATTCATCCCCCCTAGAAAAATGACCAAAATGACCTTTCGGGTTGTCTATTCATTCCCAAATGACCCGAGACTCAAAATTGACATCCAAATAGACTTTTCTGACTATTTCGAACCTTTCGGACGCAACGACGCAGTCGAAATGACTATTAGATCGATAGAAAAATAATTTCCTTTTTAATTTAATAAACTAGTCCCGACACGTCCCAAACCGCGTCTGACTAAAAATATAAATTACCGAATTTATATCATACAGTCATATCAATGACATCACATTTCATATGTTACCTAAATATCTTTAAGTAATATTAAGAATCATCCATTTTAATATCCACCGTTCGGATAAACCTGAATGAATTAATTAATAAGAAAATCTAATTAATCCATTAATTTAAAAAAATATAACCTATTTTAAAAGGCATTAAAATTACGGGGTATTACATGTATGTTATTGTGTTGCATAATAGACTTATGAGAAAATATTGGTATTGTTATATTTGATCCCGGGGAGTAGGGATGTTTACTGATGGGATTCAAGGTGGATAGGCTTTTTATCTAGTGGGGGGATATAGCTCATGATTAATTCATGAAATTAGTGATAGTAAGGGGCGCAGTATTATATGATGTATTTTGTAACATGAGAGTGGACGAGTATACTATTATGTCACGAGACGAAAATTTTGGGGTACGTACTATGGACTGAGAGCGTAGAAGATCTCAACGACCGACAATATTAGGTAGTAGTGTATTGAGGGGGTGCCTTATTTGGGTTTCGCTTTGCAAGAAGTCCCACACATGAAACTTAGCGCAATGTTAGAAGTGGGGAGATGTATGGTCATTAGGACATGGGTTTGGTACCTTAGTTATTATATATATATATATATATATATATGTGTGTGTGTGTGTGTGTGTGTGTGTGTGTGTGTGGTTATAACTGTGAGTATAAAGTCATATTACGATTTAAGTCTAGTGGATTCGGGTAACATTTGTACGGTTAAGCACGGGTACAGGGTGTATGGGCGCCATGGGTAATTAATTTAATTTTAATATAATTCGCAATTGGAAGGAGTAGAGATATGTGTAGCGATCTTAGGGCATGTGAGTAGGGAAATATTCGAGGCTTGGAGTACTAGACTCATTTTGAATTTCGAGGATGAAATTCCTTTGTAAGGGGGGAAGTATGTAACACCCTGTATTTTTTATAACAAAGAATTTATATAATTTGGTGAATTAGAATTTATACTAAATTGATGATATGGAGAAATTATTTAATTTGAAGAATTTGTTTTTTTTTGGAAGATTCAATTTATTTAGAGAATTAAGATTTAAATTAATTCGGGATATTTCTTTTAAGAATACATGTGTCATAATTTGAGGTTGAAATTGGAGATTTTAATTAAGTAACTCGTATGATAATTCTGAGTGCACAGTTGGTTCCGAATAGGTCGAGATAGTCAAAAAAGAGTACCCGGGGGTAGTAATTGGGTCTCGAGATATGTTTAGGCATAACCGGGGTCATTTTAATTTGGCCCATAGGCTAAATTTTAGAATTCACCAAATAAAACCTAAGTGAAAGAGTTTGTGGCAGACACAACTCAAATAAGAAAACCCTAGTTGCAGAGGAGAAAATATGGATCAAGTGGGAGAGATTTTGGGATCCAAACCAAGAAGAGATGAGTGTGTTGTTCGTCAAGTATTCGTCTACACCAAAGGAAATCAGACTATACGAATTTTTCCAGACAAGTAGTTAAACTTGCTTTCAATTAAATTGCGGTATTTCAATTTGTATCATAGTGTGTGTAATTGAAATTCGTGGTGGGATGAGATTTCGTGTAAAATGGGTTTTGATGATTTGGGTAGTTGTTGATACCAAATTTAATCTGCTGACTTGGACCAATCATATGAAGATACGTGGCTATCTACATGGCAACAACAAGCACTTCCGAGATGATCACACGCTCTGAGGAACCATGTCATTCCGAGGAACTCATACACTCCGAGGAACATACCTCTCCGAGGGACTCTTGAATACCAGGAAGCTCAGGCGGTCCGAGCAACTCAGGCGGTCCGAGCTGCATCTCGAACAAAGCATTAATAGCTGGATAACCAACAGGTCAACTGGTTCATTAAATGCTTATCATTTAGACACACACGCTTAAAGGGCATTAAATGTATTACCCTTTCATATGTATATCATTTAATGTATCACCCTTTCAGATGACAGCCTCAAGGCTATAAATACGTTGTACAATCCTCATTGTAGGGGGACTTGAATCCTGAATCCAGACCGGGATCTAGAACGGAATTTCTTATAATCGAGAATTCCCAAACACTCAGCAATAAAACAACAGTGGACGTAGGCCATTCTTATAAGGCTGAACCACTTTAAAATATTTTGTCTCATTTATTTATCTGTGATTGAATTATAGAGTGATCTAATTTTTTACATCAACAGATTGGCGTCGTCTGTGGGAACGACTGGTAATATCGTTTTCTCACCAATAACAATCCATTACCAATGGCTGATATTCCTGAATCCAGCAATCGAAACTCTGGAACCCCTCCAAATCCATCTGCACCACCAATTATTCCAGATCTGACTGGAATAATGGCAAATCTGGCTCAGGGCCAGACCGTCATGCAAGAAACGATGCGACAACTCATCCAAACCCTCCATGGCGGTGCATCAGCCCATTCCGGATCACGAAACATTCAAAGAAATACCCGTGCGCCTTCTTCGCGTACTAGGCGTACTAATTCATATCGCAATGAGGAATCTGAAGATTTTTCTTATCAACCTGGACGAACTTCGTCAGTACGAGCCACAGATACTGAACAACGTATCACCCTCTCCCCAGAAAGGGCCAGCGCATTGGAAAGATTAAGTAGGGCCTCTCCTTTCGATCGATTAGGCCCTAAGAGGAACAAAAGTCCTCTTAATGCAGCGTCGAGGAGTTTTCGACGACCATCAGATTTAAGGGAAGGATCTGCCCAGTCGCGACCAGCTGCTCGTCAAGATGGATCCTATGACCGACCAGCTGCTCGTCGAGATAAATCCCAGGAAGCCACTTTAACACGATCAGTTGCTCGAACCAATAGGCCCGAGGAAGGAAATGATGCATGGAAAGGATCTATTCAGAGGCTGGAGGATAGATTAGGGGAAATGGCTAAGGCCAAGAATCCTCTACAACGAACCTTTGTTCGAGGAACACCTTTTGTCCAGGACATTGTTGATTTTCCAACACCATCAAAGTTTAAAGCACCTGTTGTGACTCCCAAGTATGATGGGAAGACTGACCCTGTCCTTCATATAGAACAATATCAAGCTGCTACCGACATCTATGCTGTCCCAGACGAGATGAGATGCAGGGCATTCTCGGGAACTCTTACCGGATCTGCTCAAATATGGTATAATAATCTTCCTCGGGGTAAGATTTTAACTTTTCTTCAACTGGCCGAGTTATTCATTGGGAATTTCTTCTTTGGAGAAAAGCCAGTTAAGAGAGTAGAACATTTGTTAAGTGTTAGACAAAAAGCTGGTGAAAGTATCAGAGATTATATAACTCGTTTCAATAACGAGAAACTCGAAGTCATTGATTATGAGGAGAAGACAACGATTATCGCCTTGATGAGTGGACTGCTGTCAAATAAGTTGTACTACACTTTGGCCAAAGATCTGCCTCGAACCATGTCGGACCTAATGGGAAAAGCGTCCAAGATTATGAATGCCGAGGAGGCTATATCTGGGAAGAAGAATATGGACGCCAAAGAAACTAAGGCGGAAGTTGATAAAGCTAAGAAGAAAGAACTTAAGAACAATGATGGTGATAAACAATCCAAAAATAGGTCGTCATGGGAGGTCTTGAGGAAATTTGATAATTACACACCTTTGAAGGCAAATATCAACCACGTCCTGGAAGAAATTAAGAACAGCGAGGAGTTAAACTGGCCAAAGAAAATGAAGTCAGACCCCGACACGAGAAATAAGGAAAAGTATTACGAGTTCCACAAGGATCATGTCCATATGACCAAAAATTGCATAGCTCTTCAGAATGAGATTGAAACACTCATCCGACGAGGAAAGCTAGCAAAGTATGTTGATCGGGGAGGCGAAAGAAGAAACAACGACCGAACTAGAGAGAGGTCTAGATCTCCTCGTCGAGCAGAGGAGAACAAGAAGAGAAACCATGAAGTTGATCCAGATGATGACCCCGATCTTCCCAAGAAACCAAGGCAGCTAGAACGAGAGGTATTTTCAATACGCTTTGGGTCATTTGATTATAATGTTATTACAGGGGGAGATGCAGGAGGAGGAGACCTTACTGCAGAAACAAAAGCTTACCTCGGTGAGGCTCAAGCTTGCTCATACATTCAGCGAATAAATTTAGCTGAGGAAGATCGCCCGAGAAAGGTGAATAAGGAGAAGTTGGTCATTGGGTTCTCAAAGAACGACCTTGTAGGAGTTTTATATCCTCACGATGATCCACTGGTGATCAAGATGAGAATGAAGGATGTAATGATTTCAAGAGTGTTGGTCGACAATGGTAGTTCGGCAGACATCATATTCTACTCGTGTTTCGATAGTTTAAATCTAAAGCTATCTCAACTGGAGCCTTACCACAGACCCCTCATCGGTTTTGCTGGCGAGAAAGTATTTCCACTTGGGACGATCGAGTTGGATATATTCATTGGTACGTGGCCTGCTTGTCGGACAGAAAGAATACGATTCTTCGTGATGGATAAGAAATACCAGTCATCGTACAATATCATCATGGGAAGAGTAGGATTGAAGAAGTTCGAGGCTATGCCATCTACAGTGCATCAGTGCCTTAAATTTCCAACAAACTTTGGAGTAGGAGTTGTGAAAGGTGATCAGAAAGTAGCTCAGGAATTCTATTATTCATCCGCCGAGCAAGAAGAACTGGAAGAATCAAAGAAAAAGACCACTACTTATCAAGTGGATGAAGGTGAATAAATTGAAACATTGGATCCTCGAGATGAGTCGCAACTCGTGAAGGGTCAAGTGGTGGAAACTACTGAAAACATCATTCTGGACGATGAGCACCCTGATCGAACTACTCAAATAGGTTCATCGTTGGAAGCCTCATTAAAACAGGAATTGATAATTTTCCTTAAAAATAGAAGACAAACTTTTGCATGGAGTCATGAAGATATGCCCGTGATAGACCCAAACTTCTTATGTAACGAGCTCAATGTGAATAAGGAGATCAAGCCTATGAAGCAGAGAAGAAGAGCATTCAGTCCCAAGAAGAATCAAGCTATACAAGAAGAAGTCGATAAGCTCTAGAAATATTGTTTCATTGAAGATGTTAAATATCCAGATTGGTTAGCTAATGTGGTGATGGTAAAGAAGAAGAACAACAAGTGGAGGATGTGTGTAGACTTCACCGACCTCAACAAAGCATGACAAAAGGATCACTTTCCACTGCCCCGAATTGACCAGCTGGTGGATGCTACCTCGGGACACGAGTTGCTAAGCTTCATGGATGCTTATTCTGGTTACAATCAGATCAAAATGAAACCTGAAGACAGGAAGAGTACTTCTTTCATTACCCCTAAGGGAACTTATTGTTATAATGTTATGCCTTTTGGTTTGAAAAATGCAGGTGCGACATAACAGAGGCTGATGAACAAGGTCTTTGCTGAACAAATCAATGACAATATGGAAGTCTATGTTGACGATATGCTGACGAAAAGCAAGAAAGCTGCAGATTATCTAGTTGACTTAAGTCAAACTTTTGATCAACTAGATAAATATCAAATGAAGCTGAACCCGACGAAGTGCATATTTGGAGTTCGAGAAGGCATGTTTCTCGGGTACATTGTCAATCAACGAGGCATTGAAGCAAATCCTGAAAAGATCAAAGCCCTATTAGGACTGCGATCTCCAACGACGAAGAAAGAAGTACAGAGTCTCACAGGACGAGTAGCGGAACTCAACAGATTTGTGTCGCGGGCAACTGATAGATGTCTCCCATTCTTCAAGACACTCAGAAAGACTTTTGAGTGGAATGATGAATGTGAGAAGGCTTTTCAAGACTTGAAGAAATACTTGGGAGCACCTCCATTGTTGTCCAGGCCAGTGGTGGGAGAAAAATTATACTTATACCTTGCAGTGTCCGAGAATGCAGTTAGCTCGGCGTTGATCAGAGTGGAGAATGGAGTACAAAAGACAATTTACTACACAAGTAAGGCCTTCTGAGGAGCAGAGATAAGATATCCAAGGCTGGAGAAATTTGCACTGGCGCTGATTGAGGCGAGTAGGAGAATGAGGCCATACTTCCAAGCTCATACGATAGTAGTATATACGGATGTGCCATTGAGACAAGCCCTTCACAAGCCAGAAAAATCAGGGAGATTGATGTACTGGGCAATAGAGCTTGGCGAATATGATATAATTTATGAACCCCGATCATCACTAAAAGGGCAGGCTGTAGCATATTTCATAGCGGAGTTCACCTATCCTGATACCCCCGAGGAGCAAAAGTTGCTCGATGATCAACCTGTGGATGTTACAGGATCAACAAACACTGGCTCAGACCAACTCCGGTTACTAAAAGGGCAAGTGGATGTTACAGGATCCTTAAATTCGAGCTCAGACCAACCTCGGTTGGTGAAAGGGCAAGAAAAGATGATCGACGAGGTGCAAGAAAAATTCGGGGAGGATGAAAGGAACAAGCAAATATTTCACCGAGGAACTCTGACTGATCAGAAATTTGAAGGCGAGTTGCCTATATGGAGGCTATATGTAGATGGCTCATCTTGCACAGCAGGATGTGGCGCGGGGATTATTTTGAGCACTCCGGACAAGATCGACATGGAATACGCCTTGCGTTTCCAATTCAAAGCTTCCAACAATGAGTCTGAGTATGAGGCGATGATCGCAGTACTTAGCTTAGCAAAAATTATGGAGGCGCAGCAGGTTATTATTTTCAGTGATTCTCAATTGATCGTAAATCAAATGTTGGGAGTATATGCAGTTAGAGGAGAATTAATGATTAAGTATCATGCAAAGGCAAAGGAGCTGGTGTCAGGATTTGGCGCTATTCAGCTACTCAGAATACCAAGAATGGAGAATGCGAGAGCAGACACCCTAGCTCGACTAGCGTCAGCTACTCGCACCGAGTTACGACGAACAATCCCGATTGAAGTGTTGGATGGTCGGAGCATAGATGAAGATCTGACGATGAACTTTATTACCCTTGATTTAGGATCATCTTGGATGGATCCCATCAGGGCATATATCAAGGAGGGAGAATTGCCAATTGACAAGCTCGCAGCTAAGAAATTGAAGTTTAAAGCTGCCCGGTATGTACTAATTAATGGTGTTTTATATAGACGAGGAATTATGGCAGGTTTGCAGAGATGCGTACATCCCTCCGAGGTGAAATAATTGGTTGAAGAAATCCATGAAGGGTCTTGTGGAGCACATGTAGCAGGACGGACGCTTTTACAAAGGGTGATGACGCAGGGATACTACTGGCCGACGATGAGAGTTGATTGTATAGCTTATGCCAAGAAGTGTGACAAGTGCCAGCGCTTTTCCTCCATCCGAAGAACTCCACAAGCATTGTTGACACCCATAACTTCCCCTTGTCCATTTGCCATGTGGGGAATTGACCTGGTTGGACCACTGCCAACGACCCGAGGAAGGTTCAAGTACCCTGTCGTCACGGTGGATTATTTTACTAAGTGGGTAGAAGCTGAGCCACTCATTGACATGACGTACTAGAAGGTATACCAATTTGTTTGGAAGAATATCATTTATCGATACGGTCTTCCTCATGCTTTCATCACAGACCATGGAACACAATTTGATAACGAGGAGTTTGCCGCCTATTGTCATCAGACAAACATTTTGAAGGTTCATTCAGCACCAGGCCATCCTCAAAGCAATGGACAAACAGAAGTGAAAACAGAACGCTGCTGAACGGTTTGAAGAAAAGATTGGATGATGCGAAAGCAAACTGTATCAACGAGTTACAATCAGTACTTTGGGCTTATCGAACTACTCCCTGAGTCGCAACTGGAGAATCACCATACATGCTGGCGTTTGGAAGTGAAGTCGTCATACCTGTCGAGTTGGGTCTCCCAATACACAGGGTATTGAATTTCAATTCCCCTGTCAGCGATCTAATGAGAAGACTGGATTTAAACACGCTCGAGGAAGTCAGAGAAGAAGCAGCCATTAGAAATGCTGCTTACCAGCAGCGAACAACTTTGTTTTACAACAAGAGGGTGAAGAAGTGCGACCTGAAAGAAGGAGACTATGTGCTGAAGAAAGTAATTCAAAAGCACAACAAACTGGAGGCAAACTGGCATGGACCATACCGAGTTACAGAAGTTGTTCGACCAGGAACTTACCGAATAGAACCTCTAGAAGGCGAGGAGTTTAAGAATGCATGGAACGCAGAGCACCTGCGCAAGTATTATTAGTGATGTATATGTAACGCAGTTCCATCAGTATGAATAAAATAAAAGTATTCTGCAAGTCTCTCTGTTTATTGAAAAATTTTCGGGGAATACTAGTGCTACGCACTACTCGGCACAGCTCGGCAGACTACTCAAGAAAATATTCCAAACTGTACCAAGTATGGTTGGTCGGGGGTAAAAACCTACTAACTGTAGTTGGTCGACGAGGAGAAAATATTCCAAACTGTACCAACATATTTGGTCAACGAGGAGAAAATATTCCAAATTGTACCAAGTATGGTTGGTCGGGGGTAAAAGCCCACTAACTGTAGTTGGTCGACGAGGATAAAATATTTCAAACTGTACCAACATAGTTGGTCGATGAGGAGAAAATATTCCAAACTGTACCAACATAGTTGGTCGATGAGGAGAAAATATTCCAAACTGCACCAAGTATGGTTGGTCGGGGGTAAAAACCCACTAACTGTAGTTAGTCGACGAGGAGAAAATATTCCAAACTGTACCAACATAGTTGGTCGACGAGGAGAAAATATTCCAAACTGTACCAACATAGTTGGTCGACGAGGAGAAAATATTCCAAACTGTACCAAGTATGGTTGGTCGGGGATAAAAACCCACTAACTACAGTTGGTCAACGAGGAGAATTTATTGACCTTGGTTGGTCAGACACATTTTATGAAAAAGACAAAAGTTTACCAAGTATGGTTAGTCGGGGATAAACTCTCACCAACTATAATTGGTCGACGAGCACAATTTAACAACCTTGGTTGGTTGGAAAAATTTTAAACATTTTTATACTCATTACTTTATTATTAAGTGATCGAGCAACATTACTGATACTTGTAACTTTTTTACTAGGTTGGTCGATGAACAACACTATTATTATTTTTTTTAACAGATATGCATAAATGTAAAGTGTTTGATATTTACAAGACAATAGCAATTAAGATTTGCAAGCAATAATGAAAGTCTTTCATTAAATTCGAAATAAATTACAAGTTACATTGATAATAAAATGAAAATTACATTGATATGTATAATAACTGTTACATTAAAAATTCCTATTCTATTGGTCTTTTCCCCTCAGCTTTCGATACAGGTTCCTCGCCAGCAGGCGGATCATTTAAAGACTGAGGAGAATTGATGAAGTTCAAATCCTTCAACATCCTGACGTTCATCACAGAAGGTCGATCTAAAAGATGCTCGGGATGAGATACCTCAATTTGAGAATGTAAATTGTAGTCACCGAGGTATTTTGCAATTAAGCTCCGAGGAATGGCACGAGCTGGGATCCATTCCATGTCCAAATTGTACGGTGGCACAGGCAAGTCGAGCAACCCGGGATCATGGTAGTCCCACAGATAGTGTCATTGTTCGAGCTTCAGCACACCTAAGGCATTCAGCCAGCCTTGTTTGTAGCCCTCATTGTTGTCATTCTGGATACGATCGTCCAAGTGGAATAGTGCTTCGTTGTATCCAGCCATCCAGAATTCCCTAGGTTGTTTATGGAATTGATATGTTAGCCTTTCAAGCTTCTCGTGGAGATTCTTGATGAAAATCTCCTTACTCCCCAAGACTGACTTCTGCGCAGAGAGTTGTTTTTCCATGTCCCTAATCTTCTTTGACATATCAGACAAATCTTGGTTCTTCGCCATTAGTTGGAAGGCCTGGTTCTCTAAGGCAGACGCTGTTCTCTGCTCCTCGACAAGTACCCGAGCTGCTCTTCCTCGTCCCCGAGGAGCTCTTGCTCAACCACGAGAAGTAGAAGTGCCCGAACTCTTCAAAGTCTCCAATTCTTCCCTCAACTTGGCATTCTCCACTTCTAGGAATGAAAATCCCTCGTCAGTCACTGGGATTAGGGCTGTTTAAGAATAGGCTACAGACTTCAACTGTGATAGCTCTTTCTGCAAGTTGTTGTTTTCCTTTTCCAGCAGCTCGGCAATCTGTCTGCATTCCTCGACCTCGCCCCTCAGGGTTCTCTCCCTTACATCATAACCAGCAAAAATCTTCTCGTAGCCCTTGTCAGCCATGATCAGCTTGTACTTCTTTTCGTACCCCTCATGCAACAGGGCAGTTGATTACTTGTACTGATTCTGAAGGTCTTCGAGGGTACACTGGAGATCCTCGATCATTTCATAGTAAGCCACATTATTGGCTACCGCTCGATCAAGCAGACACTTCAAGTACTGATATGCTTCAACTGCCTGTTCTGAAGCATCATGACCAAGGATGTCGGCAACTTCTGATGCACTCAGGTCTGTGTGACCAGCCTTATAATATTCATTATATTGCCGCATCAGCTTTGTATTATTGGCAGATAGCAGATCCATCCTGGCCAGAAACTAGCAGAGAAAGAAGTGCAATCATCAATAAGAAAAACAGGCAGAGTATGAATAGAAGATGAACAACAGTATGCAAGAAAATTCAAAGTCTTATTAGATCGTAAAATTCAGAATTACAAGTTCTGGATTACATTTGACAAAAAAGAAAAAGATAAAGATAAACCCGAACAACACTACACCTTTTCCTTATCTCCCAAAACCTTCTCGGGAGGTTGGGAAGAGGAAACAGGTTGCTCGGAGGGAACTGTGGGCTGTTCGGAGAGCACCAGCTGTTGCTCGGAAGAAGAAATGACTTGCTCGGCAGCAGAATGGATGGCTAGAGGGTGATCTCCCATCACCATTGAAGACTCCTCAAAGGTAGCTTCGTCCTCTTCTAATTCTTCTGGAGTAGGAGGGGGACCAGGGATATGTCTCTGAAAGAGCTCGGATGACTCGTCGGCCTTCATTTCCTGAAGGGCAGCAACCCATCCATCCCTAAAATACTTTAGACTGCCATAGTCCACTTGAGATACCATGGCAGCACATCCCTTATCCCACCCCTTGCCCCAGCCAGAGCTGAAGGACTTCTTCACAGCAACTTTCCTCTTGGCCTTCTCCAAGGCAAGCGTCTCGGACAGAAGGTTCTCAGCATTCTTCAGTTTGATCTCAACCTCCTCCTTCTGCCGACCTAATTCCTGGAGTTGGTCCAACCTCTCCTCAGCAACTTTGAGTTTATTTTCCAGCTCTTCAGCGGCTTTGAGATTTTCCTCAAGCTCTTTATTTGCCTTCTCTAAGGCATTCTTTTTCTTCTCCAACTCCATGGAGGCATCAGCAACTCGAGCTTTTTCCTACTCGGGGGAGGCAAGATTTTTCTCCCAGATAGCTTTATCATCAACATATTTCTGGCGAGAATCTGCCAGGGACTTGGTAGCTTCTTCCAGAGCTCCCTCCACACTGGACGAGGAGCAAGAAGCCTTAATCGCTTCATCCTTCTTCAGGATTATGTTGAAGCAGCTCGTCAACTGTGAATAGAAAAAGAAAGTTAGAAACAGAAATGACAAAGGGAATATGAAAAAATTCTAAGTAAAGATACTTACAGAAGCAAGGTGACGAGAAGCTAGTGAGGTAATCATATCCCGAGTAAGGTTTTCTTCGGTACCTTGAACCTCGGGATTGGTCAAGGACTTTACCGAGCTCATGTCAGAGCTCGGGGGAACAAAATTGGGAACTCCAGTCTCAGCAGCTGGGGGCTGAGTAGTGGGGACAACCAAATTGACCGAGGAGCTTTTCTTCAGCCTCCTCGGGGGAACAGTTACAGATTCAACCAAGGATGAATCCTTGGTCGGTGATATCACAATCACCTTTCCAGGAGAAATAGAGATGCTCGGAGCCACTGCGGGCTTCTCGGCAACTTTAGTAGGAGCAGCTGGAGGAGCTGCATCAGTCTTCTTTGTCCCCTCCTTTGGGACATCAATCTTAATCCTTTTTACCTCCCCAGAACCGGAGGCAGTTTTCTCAAACAGAGCAGGAGTTCTCCTTTTCTTCATCCTTTCGCTCAAAGGAATATGAGATTCAGGCGAAGAACTTGCAGAGGCTGGTACTGGATCTGCTTCACTGATCACTGGACGAGCAGTGAAGGAGGTTGTGTAGATCTTGTACTGGAACAGATACGAAGCCGACCTGATGTGCTCGTCGGCAAACCTTTGATGCAGACCCCAGATAAGTCCCAAATGCCTTATATTGACATTTGTTTCTTTTAGGCACTTTCTCTTGCTATCAACTGCAACTAAACAAACATTGTTATCAGTGACACATTTTATCAAACACAAAACAAACATGATTTCAAAATAAACAAAATAAAATAAAAATAACCTATCCCATTACCATAAGGAGGGCATCTGGGACCCTGGTAAACCTCATCTTCGGTCAATGGAGGGTGTTGCCATTTTTTTACGACAACCCCGTGTTCAAAATAATCCCTATTGGCATCAGGGAGATTGACTACTAAGGCTCTATTTATAAACCTAGTTTTTAAATAATAAATATTATCATTAACTTCCCATCTATAGCAGTACATGATTTCTGGAATTCCTATACGAGTTTCATGCACTTGATTTAATTTATGCACCCCATTAACTATTCTCCATGTGTTGGGGGCTATTCGTGTAGGAACAACATCAAAGTACTGACAGAATTCCAGAAACAGAGGATTTGGTGGAAAAGAAAATCCACACTCAGCAAAAAAGAGATTGGGGAACCAATGTCCCTCGGCCAAATTGCAATAATTAGAAGGCTCAGAAAGCTCTTCCAAGACAACCCAAGAGGGAATGGAAAAATCAGATCGAAATTTTTCAAGAGATTAAACAAGGTAAACCATGGTGATTAAAAGAAATGAAGAAGAAAGAAGAAGATCTTACAGGAAAAGAGTAGAGCTGATGACGACAGACGATGGAAGAGATAAATACACAAGAGAGTAGAAGACAATGAAAAACTCGAAGATGAAAATTTGAAAAGGTAGAGGACGATGGGAGTGTCTGTGAAGTTTAAATACCTTACCTTGGGAACTGGCGAAGTAATGATTACAAAAAGGATGATTACGTTACCGGCGGCTAAAAAGATGAAAAGTGGCGCGGGAACCAAAGCGGGCAATAGCGGAACGAAAAGACAAAAAGTAATGCGGGAATCGAAGCACGCAGAAAAGTCCAAAAAAACATGATTCTACGAATTTGGAAGGAGAATTAGATACAAGGGAGATGCTCCTAAAAATCAGGAAGACTATTTAAAGCTACCATATTCCGAGAAAGAATGTTCCATACTCCTCAAATTTCGAACTATAAAACATTGGGCGCTTCTGTTGATACCAATTTTAATTTGCTGACTTGGACCAATCATATGAAGACACGTGACTATCTACATGGAAACAACAAGCACTTCTGAGATGATCACACGCTCCGAGGAACCATGTCATTCCGAGGAACTCATAAGCTCCGAGGAACTCTTGAATACCAGGAAGCTCAGGCGGTCCGAGCTGCATCTCGAACAAAGCATTAATAGCTGGATAACCAACAGTTCAACTGGTTCATTAAATGCTTATCATTTAGACACATACGCTTAAAGGGCATTAAATGTATTACCCTTTCATATGTATATCATTTAATGTATCACCCTTTCAGATGACAGCCTCAAGGCTATAAATACGTTGTACAATCCTCATTGTAGGGGGACTTGAATCCTGAATCCAGATCGGGATCCAGAACGGAATTTCTTGTAATCGAGAATTCCCAAACACTCAGCAATAAAACAACAGTGGACGTAGGCCATTCATATAAGGCTGAACCACTTTAAAATATTTTGTCTCATTTATTTATCTGTGATTGAATTATTAGAGTGATCTAATTTTTTACATCAACAGTAGTATATAAGTTGTGTAATTTTTAACATTTATAAGAAGAAATCTAGACCTCCTGTGTGAATTAAAAACCAAATTCGGAATCCAAGATATATATTTGGGAGATTTGATTTGTGAGTATGATCAAAGTTAAATTTGGGGATTTCGTAAAACCGTGGACCCAACTCATAAGAAAACCAAACTCGTGTTTGAAACTGTTAATGATTTAGGAACCCTGTGATGAATTTAGTGAGGTTGGGGTAGAAACCACCTATCTGTTGGGAACAATGGGGGAGAAACAGACCAAAGAATGGGCCACCGCCTACGCCGACGGCAAAACTAGACAAATTCGATATATTATTTTAGATTATTATTGTTTAAGGGTGTATAGTGGATTAGGAACTGTGGAAATTGCAAAATATACATTGGGAATGGTGGAAATTGAATCGGGGTTAATCACATCTGTTGTTGTATGGAAGTTAAGAACCTCGAAGGTTCGGTAATGGCGGTAGTAGTGTGAAGAAGACGGAGGGGGAAGAGAATAAAAGGTTGTTCGAACAACCTGGGGCGTCGTTCGAACGACGCTGCCAGTTTTTTTTTCTTTTTTTTTTAGTCTAAGGCATTTGGGATTTTTCCATTCCTTTCTTTGCTCAGTACGTCTTTAGCTTGGAAATTTGTTGGCATTAAGACTTGATACAGTTGGCGTACAAAAAAAGGGGAAATAATTATAGGTAGCAATATTGATTCACTTAAAACAGTTAGAGCCTTGGGAAAGGGAGTTTTAGCATGTACTTTATTTAGAGATATTGCCAAATAAAATTTTGGAATTTGAGTTAAATAAATTCAAGGGGTTAAATTACGGACCAAGTAAGGGAGCCCGAGTATTGTGGTTGAGTGACACCACTTAGACAAAATTAATTAAAGTGAAATTTATTAGATTAAGAGTCGGGGGTTGTGACTCGAATATTTTCAGGCTTGTGCGTCGAGTGTTGAGCACAGCGTGGCCGGTTTAATTTATTATTGGAGATAAGTAATAAATTATCGAATATTTAATTTAACGATAAATGTTAAACTAACTACTGGAGTTTTGTGTAACATATACTAAGAGATGAAGTTACGTACCAAATGAGTGAGTCGGGCCATTATAGTTAGGTGACACAACTTAGATGAAAAAATAATTAATGTGTGATTAATTAAATTACAAGTGGTGATGTGGGGACTTGGGTATATATTTGGGGCTAGTTCTATGGGTGCTAGGCACAAGTTAGCCGGACTTCATTTAATATATGTATATGGTTAGGCATGATAGTATATATATATATATATATATATATATATATATATATATATATATATTGGTGTGCTCTATAGATATTAGTGTGAATAATATTTATAGGTTGAGGGTATACTTATATTGATATTATATGTATGTATGCATAGGTTGCATGATTACCTATTGGTTGATTAATTGTATGTAAACATACCTAGGCTATTTGCTATCACGGGAGGTTTCGCATCGTGGACAGTCCTATCCTAATGAGCCCATTTGGGGGGATATTGGCATGTACCTCAAAACATAGAACTTAGGGATTGAGCACCGCTTGTGTGAATAAGGGTGTGACCGGTCATTTAGGTGCGTTCGGTGTGTGCGTAGCCTAAGGGCTTAGGACTATGTTCGCCTCCAATATGTGTTAGTTTATTTTTGGTTCGAGGGTAACATCCAAACTGATGTCCTTATTTAGTATGTGATGTACTAGGACTTGATAGTAGAGTATGTCGGCATCGCAAGTCTCTTCCTAGGGTTGTCGTATACGTATATATATTATGATAATGCTGTGAATATATCTATATACGGGTGATTTGTTTTACTTCGGGTGCTTTCGTAGACATTGTAGATAGTGATATCTAAATTCATTTCGGTATGTGAAAATTTTATAATTAGTTGTTGACACTAAATAAATAATAAAGGATTGGAAATTTGGTATCGTATTATATGGGCAATACGGGTGGACACAACAACATGTTAGACGGGGAAAAAGGCTTAAGTTTGAGAATATTATGGAGGATTAATTAGAGATGATTAAATAAGTTAATAAGATAAATGGTATATGAATTTTTAGAGGGGGCTTGAAGGTAATCCTGAGATTAGGGATAATTCCTTAATTGGCAAAAGTGCTTGAGATTAAGCAACAAAGTAGCTCAAGCGTGGAAACTCGGCAAGGCAGCTTGGCGTGGAAACTCATACTTTAGCTTGTTGTATTAGTCATATTGTATTTCTATTTATGTTGATTGTAAGATATAACGTTTGTAATGTTGTAACGAGATTAATAACGAGTTTGTGTGACGTCAAACGGTACTTGCGAGAGACCAGGCTTGGCAGGGCCTGGGAGAGATTTCATGCTCTATCGAATGACCTCACCGTGGGAACTTTAGAGGGATCTGGTTTGGAGGATTGAGAAGTGAGGCACCGTTGGGGGCTTGTCCTGACCATCTTAGATATACCTGGTAAAACACCGAGGGACCATGATCGTGGAACCTCGGGCGGAGCAGCCTTGAGTTCCATTGGGCGTTGAGTTGTGAACCAATCAACCCTCTACTTAACGTCACATCTACTATAGGTGATGTCACTAGCCGGCTAAACAATGTCAGACCTGCACTTGAGTAAACCACCGTGGTATTTGGGGCTGTCAGGCAGTTAGTGAGCTACCTCTGCGACAACAGCCCCTTAACACACAGTGGTTAGGCAAAAGGCATGTCTTCGCATTGCTTGTTTATGACGTGGAGACAACTAGTGCATCAGGCATTTAATGTTACGACATAAAGTATGAGGGATGTCTTTCATAGTCTTAAATGACTGAGTTGCCTCGGGGGTGGTGTGGGGGGGGGGGGTTATTTAAGGACCCTAACCACCTTTGAGGAGAGGAGGATCTTTTTAGGATTGAGGAGTTATTGCTAGAGAGAATACACATCAGAGAGAGTTATTGCAAACCAGAGGGGTTTACTCCCTCACCATTATTATTTATTACTAAGCTTTTAATACTTGACATAGATTTCTTGAGGGTTTTTGTTGTGTTTATACCTACCTACCGAGGTGTATCTAGGGTTCTTACTTCTCTCTCCCTATAGCTAAGTTACTTCTAAGTTTCATTACTACTTTCTGAGTTATACACGAGAGATTTGTGAGTTTAAACTGAGTTTATCTTCATTGGGTTTGTGCTTTGCATGCTATGTCATTAATCCAAAGCTTTGGCTAAATTAGCTTATCATTACCATACTCAAATAGGGGTTACGCCTCCATCTATAATCTAAAATATCCTCTTACATTTGGCGACTCTGCTGGGGAGGCATTCTTCTAAGTAAGGAGTATGGCGCAGGATAATGCTAATCGAAGGCTCAACTTTGACGACATCCAACATAATGAAGAACAAGATGAGAGAGAACTGGAGGTCCTAAGGGATGGGGTTCCTCGAGTAGAGGTACCTTCGGTTTCGATGATGACAGGTGTTCCGGGGGTAACACAAGCTTCCACGAGTGCGGGGTTAGGACCCACTCAGGTTGCGCTCCTCATGAGCAAGTTTTATGAGTTTTTGCAAACTCCAGTAGCTTCAACTATGCTGGGAGGATTGGAAGCTAATGCCTTCGTAACATCAGGGTTAGCTTCAACGGACCCACCAGGTGCAGGTGTTGCAGGAACGATCCCAGTGAGCATACCCTCTGTTGTGAATCCAGCATGGGGAACATCAGGAGTATCGACGGCCCCAATCGTGGAGCCTGCTCCAGCTACAACGGGCACTCAGCCCATGGTTCCGTTGGTTGTTGCCCCAGTGGCATTGCCCATGGAGGAAATGAGAAAAGAGATGAAAAAGGAGATGCTGAAGTTCATGCAGGCTTCCTAGCAATCTGCTGGCAAGGTAGCTTCGATTTTTGATGACTTTCGAACATCGTATCCCCAGGAATACAATGATGAGCCCTATCTGAAGGACTATATTCCTCCTATTTTTGAAAAATACACGGGAAAGGGTGGGAACTCGAAGGAGCATATTAAGCGCTTTGTTGAACATTTGGGAGCACATTGTAATAATAAAAGGCTTAGGTTGAGGGAGTTTTTTAAATCCTTGACCGATAAAGCATATACCTGGTATTCCCATTTGGCTCCCAACAGCGTTCCTACATGGGAAGAGATGCACGTGTTGTTTGTCCAGAAGTTCTTTCTGGAAGAAGATGAGTTTACTTTGACCCAACTGGGTAAGGAGAAGCAACGACTTGGGGAAGAAGTGGTGGCCTATATTCAAAGATTCAGAGAAAGATCCCTCGACGTGAGGGAGGAGGCCAAAGAATCCGAGTTACTACAGATCTGTGCTTAGGGGCTGCTTCCTGAGTACATCTGCCATCTTATTAATGAGACGCGCGAGGGGACTTTTGTGACGTTCTTAAAAGTAGCGAGAAACATCTCTTTAGCGGTGCAACCCAATCCGATGGCGGTGCCCATGATGTTTAGACAGCTGATGAAACCCGCGGGGGGAGGTCTCAGCCCCCACGGGTAGGGTACACCGAGGGGGGAGATAGGGGCAAAGCACCGAAGAAGGACAACAAGCGGAAGTTCGGAAGAGACAGGGAAGACTTACCGCCATTGCCTTGTATATTAGAAGAAGCTGTCAGTTGTTACAACGCGATGGTCTAGGGGGAACGGCCTATGAGCCAAAAGACGTTCCCGTTGGGGAGCCCGATGCGACAACAAAGGTGGATCCAAAGTATTGTCAGGTTCATCGGAGGACCAGCATCCAACAGAGAGTTGCTTCACACTGAGAAGAATTATTTACAAGTACGTGAAGGCAGGGCGTTGTAAATCCCCCCACATAATGTCAATAACAACCCATTATCAGCACATGGGGCCAATCTCGTGGTGGCCTACGATGAAGAGGCGGAGAGAGGAGAAAGAGAAGAGTATGAAGCAACTTTGGAGACTTGTACCAAGGGAATGGCTAACGTAGTTTTGGCCTACGATGAAGCAAGGGCCAAAGATGTGGAGGATGTGTACAGCGTTGAAGGAGAGGAGGCAGATCCGGGCCTAGAGTACTGTGCAGTTTCAAAATCCCCAAAGTTCACCTGGTTCTTCGACCAAGTGGGGATTCTAAAAGAAAACAGGTTGAAAATAACCCAGGCGATACTAGATATTGCGAGGAAAGACGCAGTCCCTTCGCTGAAATGGAAGGGACCCATGGACAGGTTGGTAAGGAGGTTCCTATCAGAGGTGACCTTCAGCGATGCCAATAGGGCTGTGAGATTTCCTCATAACAGGCCACTGTACGCGACTGCCAGTGTCAACGGAGTTAGTTTTGCAAGGACTCTCATGGATAGGGGAGCTTCCATCAATATCATGCCAATTAACTCCTTTCATGCAGCCAATATTCCGAAAGAAAGGTTAGTCCCCATGCCTTTGGTAATTTCGGGATATGATAACCAATCTTCTAAATCCATTGGGTATGTTAATATGGGGATTGTGATGGGAAATTTGAGTTCCCATATAAAGTTCCACGTGATAGAGATCTGCTGATAGGAAGGGTGTGGATGCACAACCAAGGGTTAGTTCCTTCTACGTACCACCAATGCGCTAAGGCGAATATTAAGGGGACGGAGGTAACCATCAGGGCTACAAAGAGTCCCTTCGCTATCGATGAGGCACACTTGGTAGACGCGACATTTTATACTGAGTTGGAAGAAGATGTTCGTGTCCTAACAAGGAGGATAGAGGGAGCATGGGTTCCCTCGATCAGAGAATGGATGGGGCCTTTGAACGAGCAGAGTAAAGAGGTTACGAGCAGTGCAAGAGTAATGGCCGAAGAAGCTCACCAGGCGATCCCTCGGCCCCAAGGCATCTCGAAGCAACTCAGAGACAGGATGAGGCCCAGAGTGAATCCGATGGAACATGAGGTCTAACGATAAAGTGTGCTGAGTCGGTTCTCAGGAAAAAGAGTGGCCGAAGCATCTAGAGATAAGAAGAGGAAAGCAGTCACCACTACCAGTAGACAGTGTAAGAAGGTCGTTATCGAGGAAAGAAAGGTGGTGTATCAATTATAACGATGTGAACAAGCGGCCCAGGAAGTTGACGATGAGGTTGACCCGATATATGAGTGCTTTCTGGTAGATCAAAGGGGACAATGTATGGCGATAGACAATTCCAGCATATAGGAATTTATTAAGGAAGTCGCCGAGGAACCCGATTATATGGCAGATCAACAGAAGTCGCAGGCGCAAGAGCTAGAGTAATTGAACCTGGCAAAAGAAGGGAAATACCCAAGGCCCATCTTCATCTCGAAGGATCTCGGTAAAGAGAAACGAGAGGCCTTAGTTGAGTTGATTCGGGAATTTGTAGACATCTTCACGTGGAAGTACACAGAGATGGAGGGGCTAGATGAAGAAGTGAGCTATCACAAGCTGAACGTGATGCCTTCAGCCATTCTAGTAAAATAAGCAACGAGAATGTACAAGCTTGAGCGGGATTTAAAGATCAAAGAAGAAGTTTAATGCTTACTAACGGCAGGGTTTATTACACCAATACAGCACCTACTTTGGTTATCCTGTATTATCCCAGTGGGGAAGAAAGATAAAAACCAGATAAGGATCTGCATGGACTTCATAGATTTAAATAGAGCCTGCCCTAAAGACAAGTTCCCTCTGCCCTCCATCGATAGCCTGATAGATGCAACGGCAGGTCATGAGATGTATAGCTTCATGGATGTGTATATAGGGTACAACTAGATTAAGATGGACCCCGCGGATGCAGAGAAAACAACGTTCAGAACCCCGTTAGGCAACTTCATATATAGGGTGATGCTGTTTGGACTCAAGAACGCTGGGGTGACTTACCAAAGAATAATGATGGCCATTTTCCATGACTTCTTTCACAAATTTATGGAATTCTATGTGGATGATTTGGTCATCAAGTCGAGGAAGGAGGAGCCCCATCTGAGCGATTTGAGGAAGGTGTTTTCCCGTTATAGGAAGTTTAAATTAAAGATGAACCCATTAAAGTGTGTTTTTGGAGTAACAAGTGGGAAGTTCCTAGGCTTCGTGGTTGACCGACAAGGGATGCAGATGGACCAGGATAAACAGCGGGAGATCTTAAAAATGTCATGTCCAAGAACGGCGAAGGAGCTGAAAAGTTTCCTCGGTAAGGTCTCCTACCTTAGGAGATTTGTGCCTGGGTTAACGGAGATAACACACCCAGTGATGCATCTTCTACGAAAGAACACAAAGTTTAAATGGGAAGTAATTCACTAGGAGTCTCTTGACGGACTGAAGAAGCTGCTCATCTCACCACAGACCATGGTTCCACTAAGGGCAGGAATACCGTTGCAGCTATACCTCACATCCACCACAAGGTCTGTGGGAGCTTTGCTGGCACAAGAGATCGATGGGCAGGAACGACCAGTTTACTACCTCGGCAGGATCATCCATGGGCCAGAAGTCAGATATAGTATCTTAGAAAGGCATTGTTTAGCCTTATGATTTGTAGCGTAAAAATTTAGACATTATATTTTGTCTTTTACAATTCATATTGTAACTAGATGTGATCCCATTAAGTATTTGCTTACAAGAACTATATTGATTAGCAAGGCAGCTAGATGGTTCCTTATACTCTTCGAATGTGACTTGAAGTGTGTGGTTCCTCGAGTAATTAAAATTCAGGTGTACGCTGATTTGTTGGCCATTTTCCCTTCGAGAACCTTTGAGCCACCCAAAGAAGATATTACAGGAGACGATTTGCAGGCCAACCACCTAGACGCAACGAACGAGGAATGGACAATGCAGTTCGATGGGTCATCGGCAGAAAAGAAAGGAGGAGCAGGAGTAATTCTTTCAAAAGGAATGGAGGAGATTTGCCTTTCTTACAAGTTAGATTTCCCTTGCTCTAACAACGAGGTAGAATATGAAGCATTGGTGTTAGGATTTCTAGAGGCTATTCGAAGAGGGATTCATTCACTATACATCAAGGGAGATTCAAACTTGGTGGTTCAACAAGTCAATGGAGAATACGCGTTGAAACACATGAGCATGGCACCATACAGAATGATAATTCATAGACTCCTTGGCCAGTTCCATCGGACCAATATCAAGAGGCAGCCCAAAATAATGAACCGGCACCCATACGCCTATGCCACCATTTCCCAAAAAATGATCATGAGGAGCGATACAACTACAGTCGTAATTCAACGAAGAACAGATCCTTCGATGGTACAGTCAATTTTACCGATGGAAGAGGACGCGAATTGGAGGGGAGAGATTAAGAGCCAACTGGAGTCTAGTGAAGGAACGATGGGGCTCAGAGAATTGGCCCAGTACTTTACAAACCAGGGAAACCTTTACTTCAAAAATACAGGAGGATGGATATTAAGGTGCATCGACCCAGAAGAAGCAGGGCAAAGACTGAAGAAAATGCATGAAGAACACTATGAAATGACTGAGATCCCCCTTTATAGAAGAATTCAAAGGGAAGGATATTTATGGCCTATCATGAGGCAGGATGCAGCCGAGTTACAACGAAAGTGCGATAAATGCCAGTTATTTTTCGAGGCAGTAGAATGTCATTTTGTGGAGACTCAGCCTGACTAGAGACAACCCTATATTGACTTCATTAAAGATGGAGTTGTCCCAATGGAGAAAATTGATGCGATGGGACTCCGGTGAAGGGCCCCGAGATTCTACGTTCAAGAAGGGCACCTTTATCGAAGGGGATACTTCAATAGGCCATTGCGTTGCATCACAAAAGAAGAAGCGACTGAGGTTCTCAAGCAGACGCACGATCCAGCTCATATAGGAGGGGCCAAGTTATATGACCAGTTGATGACTTTGGGGTACTATTGGCCAACGATGGAGAAAGATTCTGCAGAGTTCATTCGAAGGTGCAAGGCTTGACAGCTTCATAGAAATACGATCCATCCCCCGCTAGTGGACTTACACTCCCTAGTAACGCCTTATCCTTTTCACACTTGGTCATTCGATCTGGTAGGGGCATACACCCGTCCTCGAGGGGGAAGATATGGATCCTAGTAGCAACGAAGTGTTTCACAAAGTGAGTTAAGACGATACCACTAAGGAGGGAAACAGCAGGAGTAGTGAGCAACTTCATCATAGAATATATCATTTGCCATTTTAGGATCCCAAAGGTTATCCTTTCAGACAACGGAACCCCTTTTGTCAATTCAGAGGTAACGATGCTCACAGATAAATACTCCATTGTCCATCACACTTCGATGGTGGCATACCCAAAGGGGAACAGTCAAGCCGAAGCGACTAACAAGACTTTGGTCAATATCTTGGCTAAGATGATGGAGGATTTCCCAAGATCATGGGATGATAAGATACCAGCCATTTTATGGGTCTATTGGACGACTAAGAGGAAGCCTACAGAGTATACGCCATTCTCTCTTGTTTATGGGGTTGAGGCAATTCTCCTGATAGAGTTAGAAGTTCCCTCAGCTCGATATGCTTTGCGAAGTAGCATGCTCCCTCAGAATAGACACGTGCAGTTGGAAGCATTGGACGAACACAGGGATAATGCGATGCAACACTTTCAAATGTATACGAAGCAACTCTCCAGGTCATATGATAACTAAGTGAGACCAAGAAAGTTCGTGGAGGGAGATCTTGTATTGAAGGCAACAGTTAAACATATTAGGGGGCTTCCTCTACCTAAGTTTGCAGTGAATTGGGAGGGACCTTTCATCGTAAAGGAGGCTCATAACTCAGGTTATTGCTCAATTTCAAAAATGGAAGAAGATAAACCATTTAAGATTAACAATAAATGGTTGAAAGTTTATCATATATAAGCAGTTATGTTTGACCACTGATGTATTTGGTTGTTGTTATGAATACACAAGTTGTTTCTTATGATGAGTATGTAAGTTCCTTTTATTATAACTCAGGAAAAGATGAAAGAATTATAGAACTCCACACTTCGCAATCCATGAAATAAGTTGTAACACAAAGAAATGGCATGAGAATGAGTATCTTTTTCCATTCATATACTTTGGGGCATTACAAAATTGGGAGCTATTGGCCAAGAAATATATAAGAAAAAAAAATACATATACAAAAACTCATTGACCCAGGAGGAACCATAAATCTGGGGAGGAGAAGAAATCTCCAGGAAGGCCCGAAGAAGCTTCTAAACAAGACCGTTGGGCATTAATGGAAACTTCCAACCTAGTTTGTGCTTCCGTACGTTCGATAAGAAGTTTTTCTCTTTTAGCTTTTCCAAATGCAAAGCTTATTTAAGGTCCTCCACCTCTTTGTCAATGGCTCCGAGGAGAGGTGCTAGCTCGTTCAGCTTGGCTTCCTCGGTCCTTTGATCCTCCCGATGTTTTCGTAAGAGCTCCTTCTGGCTGTCCAACCGCTGGATCTTCAAAGTCTTCAAATGTGCAATGAGCCAGTCAAAACGGAACCTATCACGACCCAACTCCCTCAGATAACCCAGGAATTGGTTGAGGAGGGGTCTGGTAACATTGGCGGTTGGAGTGTTGGTAATTTCAGCAATAACAGTGGCTATGCCTTGAAGCCTGTAGCTCATAACTAAAACGTTCGAACGTAGGTAGTCCACCGTGAAAGTTTTAGGATGATGGCTCAGAAGTTGCTCGATTGCCAAATGGTGGTTGGCAGGCATTTGGGGAGAACGTTGGAGTACCATCAGGCAGAAGGCGGGAGGAGCCAAGTCGAGTAGAGGAAGCTCGCACCCAGATTCACTTTCTGCGGCAGCACCCATCGTGGAACTTTGATCATTATGGCTTGATTCTTCAGAGGAGACAGTTTCACGATGTGGAGAGTCAATGGGCGATGGAACTGGTGGAGAATCCTCCCGAGCAACCTGAAAACAGTTAGGGAAAATAAGGAGTTTATGAAGAAAAAAATCTTAACAAGCGTTTTCGTTGTTAAGTCACCGATATATGTGGAGTTTATGAAAAAAATCTTAACAAGTGTTATCATTGTTAAGTCACCGTTATAGGTGGAGTTTATGAAAAAATCTTAACAAGTGTTTTCATTTTAAGGCACCATTATAGGTGGAGTTTATGAAAAAACTCTTAACGAGTGTTTTCATTGTTAAGTCACCGATATAGGTGGAGTTTATGAAAAAATATTAACAAGTGTTTTCATTGTTAAGTCACCATTATAGGTGGAGTTTATGAAAAATCTTAACAAGCGTTTTCATTGTTAAGTCACCAATATAGGTGGAGTTTATGAAAAAATCTTAACAAGTGTTTTCATTGTTAAGTCACCGTTATAGGTAAAGTTTATGGAAAAAATCATAACAAGCATTTTCGTTGTTAAGTCACCGATATAGGTGGAGTTTATGATAAAAAAAAATCTTAACAAGTGCTTTCATTGTTAAGTCACCATTATAGGTGGAGTTTACGGAAAAAATCTTAACAAGCGTTTTCGTTGTTAAGTCGTCGATATAGGTGGAGTTTATGAGGAAAAACCTTAACAAGTGTTTTCATTGATTAAGTAACATATACAGGTGGATTTTGAGAAGCTGAGAAATACAAAGAAATTAGAGAAGTACCTCAGCAATAGCAAGAGCGAGAGGGGTAGTTACCACGGGAGCCATAATGCTAAAAACCGTGGGAGGCGGGTTCATTACCTCAGCAGCCTCAACAGAGCCCTTGGATGTAGAAGCTTCAAGGGTAGGCACACTCCCCTCGCCGACATAGGGTACTATGGCTAATATGGGCGCATCATCAGAAGTAGATGTTGGACCTTCCAAAGATGCCCCAACGAGAGCAGCCACACCAACTGGGGCCTGGGAGGGGATAAGGCCACTCAACACAAAGGGCGGAGAAAAACTTAGAGAAAGATGAAAATGTAAAGACAGTTAGATAGAAGGAGTAACCGCAAAAGGATGAGAGACAGAAATGCACCTAGCTTACCCCCGTTATGGCACTGAAGAGAGGAACTGCAGTAATGGGTCTGGTCAATGCAGGAGGAAGGAGAATGTTGGCTATCAGCGATGCCACTTCCACCTAAAATAGCCCAATATGTTAGAATTGATAAATAAACCAATGAGATAAATAAAAGATGCAAGGCTTGATAAGAAATTTACCTGTGGGGCACTCTTTTCGCCCACAACCAGGGGCAGAGAGACCTCTCGCTCCGGAGGAAACTCAAAGGAAGCTGGAACAGTTGCCTCGGACTGGCCAGACATCTCAGTAGCACCCATAGCGACATCTCTAGCCTGATGAGAGGATTAACGGTGCAAATAGGTAAGGCTGACAGTGGATGGAGGGGTACTGCAACGTCCCCCCATGAAATGGCTCACTACGAGACTGGGGTACTGCAAATAGTAAAGGCGCTATGTTAAGAAAAGGAGAATGAGAAATAAAGAATGCACACATACCTCAGATTCAGAGGGAGAATGAGAAGGTATAACCATGGGCGAAGGTGGCGAGGAGGCAGTAGCGGAAGGAGCTGGTGATAAAGGTCTCTCAAGTGTCTGTTTCTTCTGGGACTTGGTACCCAACGTTTTCCTTCTTGAGCCCATTGCACCACCACTTTCAGGCACTTTGGCTTTCTTCTCCTTTTTTTCGGTTTCTCACTAGGATCAATCACGATTTTGGGGAATGTACCCAGAGGAGGAACGACGACTGAACGTCGTTGGAATTCAGCATTTATTCGGGCAACTTTGACCTCCACCCGCCTCCTTAGCTCTTCAGCCAGTTCTGAAGACAAAGGCGGGGGAACGGAGGAAATTAGGAATGCCTCCAATGGAGTTTGCGTTTGACCTTGGGCCTTAGACTTCTTAGACCTGGATTTCTTGGCCTTCTTAGCAGGTGGCTGAGAAGACCCTTCTCCTGTGGCAACTTCGGCCGTAGGGGCAGATGGTTTGGGGGTCGCAACGGCCTTTGGTTTGGCATGGAAACGGGGATCATGGGGAAATATGGAGGAAGTTCCATGGGAGATTCTTTGGGGGTCTAGATTAGAGGGAACTCAACCCCGACTCCAGGGCAGAAAATGAAAGAATTGGAGGATACACGGGATCACCCTCGATGAATTCAGCAATTTAGGCCAGTTGCCTCGGATAATACTTTGTCGCAAATAGAGGGGTCACGTCCCCTTGCCTAGTGATGTTGGGGATGGTGACTCGCCCAGCCAATGTGGAACTCACTCCTCACGTGACAGTTGAGGAGAATAGAGAACATACCTTGCCAAAAGACATCTTCGAGTTAGATAATTGAAACACCGGGTGAGGATCCCCTTGATCAAAGCTAAATTGACGGCTGCATCGGTTAGGATTGTAATGTTCGCTGGTGTATCCCCACTCGGCGTATGAGGGCAGGTATCTCGGCAAAAACAGAAGCACAATGGCCAATGAGGGGTCTTTAGTAATAAGTCTACGGTGGTTAGTTGGACCACTCTTGCCCCATGTTTGAAAAAATCACAAGTATAGAGGAAAATATCCTCCCCATAGGGCCTCATTACAAAACTCAAAAAGTCGTCAACAAAGGAGGTTAGCTCCTTTCGGCTCTGCCTCTTCTGGTAAACAAATGAGCGAGGAGGCAAGATTATTTCCCCCGAGGGCGAACGGTTAGTCTTGGCTGCTACAGCCGGGAAGCGTACATAAAGGAAACCCATCAGGAGAACGTAGTTGGCAAAATTAGCTAGGTTGTAACGACCCAAAGATCTTTCCATATCAAAAAGGACCCTATCAAGCCATGTATAAAGGGACCCCAAGGCGATCGCAGCCAGAGGGAGCTTAATACCCCGGGCCAAATGAAGGGATATGTTGATAAGATCCCTTCGAGGCTGGTCGTTGGGTTTTCTCGTTAAAAAGAAGCGAGAAAGAATGGCAAGGATATAGGCAGGAAGCTCTAGCAATGTACCTTGTCCAGGGACAGCCTCAGAGGAACTTCCTTTGGAAGGGTCCTTGAAGAAGTAGTTGATAAGGGGAGTGAACGTGGCTTTGTTTGAAGTGCCGATGCACCTTCGGCATATACGATCCATCTCCAAACGATCAGCAGTTTTTTGGGCATCCAGGGCTTCATCGAAATAAGGCTCATGACATGTTGCCTCAAGGCCTAAGAGCTCGCACACATCCTCCAACGTTATTGTAAACTCTCCCCATGCAGCGATGAACGTGTGAGTAGTAACATTCCAGTGAGATACCAGAACGGGAAGAGCAACATTATTTTTAGAGAGGGTGAACTCACCAAACCACTTGGCTCGATGAAGCCCAATCTTAGCGAGGGTATCATCATGGGAACTCTGCATATGAGAGTTCCAAGCAGCAAAGTGAGCAGGAGAGCCCCCAGAAATTTCAAAATCGATGTGGGACAATGGGAAGTCCCCTCGCTCAAGATGAAATCTGAAAGTCCCTTCGGGAGGTAGAAAGTGCCATTCACAAGAATTCTCATCTTCATCACCAAGCGTCATGGCATCATACTTGGCGTTAAAAATGTAACTCTTACAAAACCCAGCAAAGTCATCACCTTCACCAAAAATGGGGGACCGACGGTAGGAACTCAACTGTTCTTGATGAGCAGTGGTCAATGAGGCAACAGAAGGGGCGGTGACAATGGGGGCGCTAAGAGGAGCACTGGTGACAGGAGTGGCAGGGTTGCTTGAAGAGGCCATTGCAGACAATAGAAGGATAAAAAGGTCTGGTAAAATAAGAGTTGGAAATGAATAAGGAGGTCCATAACCATAGGTGGTGGTGCAAAAGATAAGAGGAGGAGGATACTGAGTAAAGAAGAGGGAAACAATGGAGGTCGCCCAGAGTTCGCACAGAGTTTCTCTCTCTAAAGGAAGCGGGGAGCTTGAAGAAGATGAAGATATAGAAGGGTTTTGAAATAAAAGAGATGTTTGAAGGGTTTCAAACTCGATGGTTGGAGTTTCATCGAGCCAAGTGGTTTTTCAAAGACAAATTGTTGATTGGTTGATTTTTCAAAGACAAATCGATCGAGGAAGGTCAACAAAAACAAATTGTTGATTGGTTTTTCAAAAAATGATCTCTCTGGGGTACTTTATCCCCATGATGACCCATTGGTTGTCAAATTTAAAATCCAGGATATTATTATCGCCAGAGTTTTTATTGATAATAGGAGTTTAGTCGATATTATGTTTTATCCTTACTTTCAGAGTTTGGACTTGAAGCTCAGTCAGTTGGAACCCTATCATAGGCCATTAATAGCTTTTTCTGGTGAAAAAATTTACCCTTTGGGGACAATCAAGCTAGAAGTGACATTCAGCACATGGTAAGTAAGTTGTACAGATAAAATACACTTCTTCATAATGGATAAGAACGTTCAACCTACCTATAATATGATCCTTGGTAGGGTAGGGTTGTGTAATACCCCGTATTTTTATGCTATATTAATTTGGGGATTTATTAAATTTAATGTGAATGAGTATTTAATAAAAATTCGGAAATTAATTATGTTATAATTATTAACGTGACGAGAGTTAGTAATTATGGGAAATTTGTTGAATATTACTAATGAGCAAAGTAATATATGTTATTGATTATATTGAATGTCATGAGTGAATAAAATGAAAATTTTGGAAATTTGAATCGGGACGCGCCCGTGTCGCGTCGGGATTAAATTTTGTTAAATAAAAAGTGAATATTTTATAAGTTGTTCGTATGGTCGTTTTGAGTGCGCCAACGCGTCTGGAAGGGTCGAGATAGTCAGAAAAGTGTACCCGGAGGTGTAGTTTGGGTCTCGGGGCTTTTTTAGGCCTAATTAGTACCGCGGGAGGGCATTTTAGTCATTTTACATATTTGGGTAATTAAACCCACGAAATTCAGCAACCTATATCAGCCATTTAGGTTAGTCATTTAGGGTTATAATATTCAGAACCCTAGAACGGCTATTGGAGAAGAGAGGAGAGAGCCCTTAAGGCAATTCAAGGCCAAAAAGTCACCGGTTTGCACCGCCGCCACCACCAACGCGTAGATCGCGAGAAGAGGAACGCAACCATACCAAAATCAGTCGTAAATCAGAATACCAAAAATCCCAGGCAAGTGTTTAACTTGCTATTTTCGTTGGTGCAATCTTCATATTAGTTTAGGAATGATTAGGGATGAATTATGTAGAAGAAAACCCAATTTGTGATAGGAAAATCCATGTAGTATTGGTTGATATGATGATTCTGGAAACCCTTGTCATGTAGAGGACATTAACCACGAAATTTTGATGATTTTAAGAAAGAAAATCTGGAGAAAGATTTGTTAGAAAACTGTTTAAGAAAATGTTAGGGTTCTTGATAATTAGATGTAATTTTGGGTGGAAATTCCATGTTTAAATGATGAATATGTACATGCCTTACGTTAGAAACATCTGGTATACTGTTGTAATGTTAGTAGTAGAATTCTTGGATGTTTGGGGTTGGAAAACATGTATTTGGATGAAGAAAATTGGTAGAACCCGTAACTGCAATTCTGCAAAAAATCGAAATACCTGTTTGATTGATCGATCGAGTATAGAGCTTCGATCGATCGAGCCCCAAACCTCGATTGATCGACCCCTCCTGGCAGACTCTTATTTCCCTTTGTAAATGATTTTAAAAATCGAATTGTCGTGATATAACTCTTGGGCATTCTTAGTATAATGATTTGGGAGACATGGAGGACCAGTAGGGCGTATAAATAAATGTTGGGATCATTAATATTCGACGAGAAGGGTATTTATGGGATATTTACTTTAGGGTTAGTAAATTGGTATATTAAAGGGTGAGGCGCGTAAGAGAGTTACGATGAAACGTAAATGTGACACCTACTGAATTTTCTACTTGGAAGAATAGAGTCCACGAGTGTCACGAAATAAGTGAGAAACCCCTTCGAGGTAAGGTTAGAGATGAAACCTTATACGTAATACTAGTAATGTGAAATTAAGGATAAATGTTGTAATTATGGGTGACGAGAGAACCTACATTAATATGATAAAAGTAGTATATTTATATGATTGTGTGTGCATATATTATATACATGTGAAAATCATGCCCACGCTACTTGCTATCCCTGAGGTTACCGCGCTAGGACAGTCTTATCTCGATGGGACCTTTATGGGGGATATTGACTTGTACCCTAGAAGATAGATATCCTTGGTACAGGCTATTGACGTGATAGTTTAGACGGTCCTAAGAGACGCAGGCATGTGCCATCCTCTTAGAGACTTGGAATCTATTCTTCGCCTCAATTTTGTTTATGTATTTTGTTAATACAATTCGAGAGTGATTACGATTGTATTCCCCTTAATATGAGTGATATGGGGTTTTGGATAGTAGAGTATGCACGCACCATAGTTTTATTTGGGGTGCTGTTATTTTATATATATTATTCGAGTAGATAATATATGTATATGAGATTTGGAAACTTGAAACTGCCTACTGTGATTTGATAAGTGGGACATGGTTGATGACTCAAACAGTAAATACCTGTTTTGTGAAAGTATAATATGACACTGGGAAACTTTAAAAATTAATAAAGCTAAAACGAGAGTTGTGCTACTAATTGGAAGTATTCTTTTTAAACAATGATATTGTTCGGTTTTGAAATCTTATGAGTAAGTTAAGATAAGCTAAATTATGGGGAAGGTTAGTATGATAAAATGATAAGATAACCCATTGGGAAGGTTATTACGATAGGCGTGCACATTAGAAGAGAGGTGAGAATTTCTCAAGAGAGTGTCGCTCTAATATGTTGTTGCATTGGCCTGTATCAATTTAAATACTTGCTAAACGTATTTTAAATCAAACACACTTTCGGGCTCTGACCCGTTTCTCTCTCTCTCTCTCTCTCTCTCTCTCTCTCTCTCTCTCTCTGTCTTATATATATATGTATGTATTACAGGTGCCCAGCCATAGGGGCGTCTTACTTAGGATCTCTTGGAAGGAACGCGCTGCAGCTTAGGTGGGAGTTGCAGGTCTCTTGATTAGACGACTTCGTTCATCCGGATCCACTCTTAGTATTTTCATTTAGTTGAGCATTTGTAGCTCTTTCCATTATTCCATTATTATTGGGACATTTTATTTCAGTTATTTCCAGTATTGTTACTATGGGTTTCATTCAGTGATTGTGATACTTTATATTTCGCATGTGACATTCGGTTGACGAATGCTTTAAATTAATTGGACTATGTTGCAGATATTTAATGTGGTGTGATTCTTACTTATTGAATGTTGTTAATAAAATAAATGTTTTTCTTTAAATAAAATTTGGAAAGTTATGTATGAAAATGGTTTTGACACTTAGCTTAATTATTTAGGGTGTTAAATTGGAAAAAAAAAATTATCGACAGTGATGCTGAGAATGAACCAACTGTATACCTTGATTTAATTTAATAAAGGAGTGATCTCCCGGTATTTAATTAGGCGGGGTGTCACAGGTGGTATCAAAGCATCAGGTTCTAGTGTCCTTTAGGATCTGTGCGGCTTATTATGCTTTCAGCGTTGCTTTCTTTGATATAGAGCCCTAATACTAGGAATGTTGTGTTTATCTCTATACATTGGAAAATCATACTTCTGCTATTTGTTCATTTGAATGATGAACTCATCCAAATTTACTTAAATTTTCAGATGGATCGTCAAGAAGAACTATCTAAGACGGTTAAGGGAGTCATCGAGCAAGATCGACTCACACCTCAGGTATCCCCAGGGAGAATATCAACCACCGAGTTAGCAGGTATCGTGGCACAAGCAGTTACCACTGCAGTTATACAATACCAAGAACGCAGCCTACAACTTAACGGAGGCAAAAGACCTAGAGAGGTTAACCATATGCATGTGACTAACGTTGAGAATTGTGCGAAGGCACCGAATCTGCGACAACAAAATAATCAAGATCGAGTCAGTTCCAGAAGTAACGAGATTTATGTACAGGGACAAAAGTGTCAGGGACAACGAAGTCAGGTTCAGAATGAAATCACCAAGAGATGTTTCGGTTGTGGAATGGAGGATCACAAACGTAAGTCTTGTCCGAATCAGATTGGGGATAAACTACAATCTGATCAGCAAAGAATTTCGAAACTCTACTATAAATGTGTACAACCGGGTCACAAGTGGATGGATTGTCCTCGCCCTGACATAGTTTTTCCGCAGATATCCCCTCAAGGCCAGCAAGACCAGGGAAAAGCGAGACTAGTCAATACCGTAAGGAAGGGAAGCAGTTTCGAGGGAGGTGCTTCCAATGTGGCAGGAATGGCCATAGGCATCAGGATTGCCCAGAGAAGAATAGGTCCCCATGACAGGAATGTGCTAACAATGAACCCCAGAAGACAGCTCCACCACCCTTTCCAACAGCCTCAGTTCAACAGAGAAAGCTACAGGGCGGACGTGTCTATAACTTCCCACAGGCAACATCTCCGCAGGCACCACCTGCGATTGAGGGTATGTTTTCTATCCATGTTACTATGAGTCGAGTTTTGCTTGATACTGGGGCAACGCACTATTTGATAAGCTACCTATTTTGTGAAAGCCTTAGGATTATTAGTCACAGCAGAGATCACTGTGACATATGTAAACTCACCACTGGGGAGTGGGTCGCTTATTTTCTTATATGCCGGGGAGTGGGGGTAGAGATGGGTAGCTTGGTATTACCTTTAGACATGTTAGTCTTAGATATGCATTAGCATGATGTTGTATTCAGTATGGATTGGCTCGCCGCTTATAGAGCCATGATTGTTTGCTTCGGTGGGAGCATTGTTTTTGCCATTCCGAGGCAAGAGATGTTTGTAGTGGCGATGCCTCACCCAGAGGGAGGCTCGACCGCTCATTTGTATTACATAGAGGAGGATACCTCTAAGGAGGTTGTGATTCCCTTAGATTCGATCCCAGTTGTCAGGGAGTATTCCGATGTGTTCCAGGAGATACCAGGCCTACCCCCCAGTCGAGAGATAGACTTTGTTATAGATTTATTGCCAGATACGAGACCTATAGCACGCGCACCATACCGTATGGCTCCGGCAGAGATGCGAGAGCTACGAGATCAGATAGAGCAGCTATTAGGTCAGGGCTTCATTCACAGGAGTACCTCACCTTGGGGCGCTCCAGTTTTGTTTGTGAAGAAGAGATATGGTTCACTGAGATTGTGTGTGGACTACCGGGAGCTGAACAAGGTCATGATACGTAATAAGTATCCGTTGCCTCGAATCGATGACCTGTTCGACCAGTTGAGGGGAGCAACTTTCTTTTCGAAGATAGATCTGAGGTTGGGGTACCATCAGCTACGTATTAGGGAGCATGATGTTTCGAAGACTTCTTTCTTGACAAGATATGGGTCTTATGAGTTCCGGGTGATGTCGTTCGGACTCACAAATGCTCCAGCCGTTTTTATGGACTTGATGAACCGAGTATTCAGAGAGTTCTTGGATCACTTTGTCATCGTTTTCATAGATGACATTTTGATATATTCACACTCCGAGGAGGAGCATGCCGAGCATTTGAGGCAGGTTCTTCAGACTCTACGAGAGCATCAGTTGTATGCTAAGTACGAGAAGTGTGGATTCTGGTTGCGAGAAGTACAGTTCTTAGGCCATGTTGTTTCTGAGCAGGGGATAGCAGTTGACCCGAGTAAAGTGTCAGCGGTGAGGGAGTGGGGACATCCCACAACACCGACGGAAGTGCGTAGTTTCCTGGGGTTAGCTGGTTACTACAGGAGATTCATTCGGGGATTCTCCAAAATAGCGGGTCCATTGACCAATCTGACTCGCAAGGGAGTACCATATGTTTGGGATGACGCTTGTCAGTTGGATTTCGACGAGCTGAAAGACAAGCTTACTTAAGCGCCAGTCCTTGCGTTACCGCAGCCGGGTATGGAGTACCTGGTTTACACCGATGCATCCTTACGGGGACTTGGGGGAGTACTTCAGCAGGAAGATAAGGCTATAGCTTTTGCCTCCCGCAAGCTTAAGCCACATGAGAAGAATTACCCCACCCACGACCTGGAGTTAGAAGCGGCCGTCTTTGCATTGAGGATATGGAGGCACTATTTGTTGGGAGAGAAATTTTGTTTATTCACAAACCACAAGTCATTGCAGTACCTGTTCACTCAGCGAGAGCTGAATATGCGTCAGTGAAGATGGCTAGAGTCTGTGAAGGATTACCAGTTCGATATACAGTATCATCCGGGAAAGGCCAACGTAGTTGCTGATGCGTTGAACCGTAGACTGGTAGACGAAGTAGCAGACGTCTGGAAAGCAAAGTGGAAGGAGTTAGGCCACCAGGACGCAGTATCCCGTTCTTTCATATCCGTGATGTCAGTCACACCCGAGGTTGTTACGAGGGTGATACAGGCACAGACCACAGACCCGTTTTGCCAGGAGCAGATTGTGCGACTTCTAGCCGAGGGTGCTGAGTCCTATTCTGTTAGTTCTGATGGAGGTTTGCGGTTTAATGGGAGATTGGTGGTTCCAGAAGGAGCAGAATTACGTCATGCAGTGATGACTCATTCTCATGGGTCCCGATTTGCAGTACATCCGGGAGGCGATAAGTGGTACCAAGATATGAGGAGGCAATACTGGTGGAGTGGGATGAAAAAGGACATTACTGAGTTCGTGTCTAAGTGTTCTACCTGCCAGCTGGTAAAGGTGGACCATCAGAAACCGTCAGGATTGCTTCAGCCATTGGAAGTACCCGCGTGGAAGTGGGAGAGTATTTCCATGGATTTTATTACAGGGTTGCCCACATCACAGCGGGGCCACGATTCTATCTGGGTGATTGTAGACCGTTTGACCAAGGTGGATCATTTTCTGCCGGTGCGGACAGATTACACCACGGGTCAGTATGCTCAGTTGTTCATCGCGGAGATTGTCAGATTACACGGGGTGCCCCTGAATATTGTGTCAGATAGAGACAAGATTTTTGTGTCACGCTTCTGGGAAAGCTTTCAGGAGGCTATGGGTACTGAGTTGAGGTTGAGTTCAGCTTACTACCCACAGACAGATGGACAAACAGAGCGTACTAATCAGATGTTGGAGGATATGCTACGCATGTGTGTTCTCAATTTTGGAGGAGGTTGGGAGCCAAATCTTCCACTGGTAGAGTTGGCTTATAATAACTCTTATCAGTTTACGATTGGTATGGCTCCATTTGAGGCTTTGTATGGCAGGCCTTATCGTTCCCCAGCTTGTTGGCTCGAAGTGGGGGATAACAAGTTGCTAGGACCAGAAGTGATTCAGGAGACCTCCGCGAGAATTGAGATGATCAGGAATCGTATTCGAGTAACCCAGGATAGGTAGAAGAGCTACGCCGATGCGAAACGGTCCTTCCGGGAGTTTAGTGTGGGGGACCAAGTGTTATTGCGTGTATCTCCTATGAAAGGAGTGATGAGGTTCGGGAAGAAGGGGAAGTTGGCTCCGAGGTACGTGAGTCCACTTCCCATCATCGAGAGGATTGGGCCGGTTGCATATAGGTTGGGACTGCCAGAGTATTTACATCGCATCCACGATGTATTCCACATCTCGTCGTTGAGACGGTACCTTCGGGATGATATGGCCCATACTCACATTGTGATAGATGAGATCGACTTACAGCCTGATAGCTCTTACGAGGAGAGACCGGTGGCTATCCTAGACTATAGTGAGAGGAGATTGAGGTCGAAGATAGTTCCACTTGTGCGGGTCCAGTGGGAGCATCATAATGTGGAGGAATCCACTTGGGAGCGCGAGGCAGATATGCGCGAGAGATATACCAGGTATGCCTTATTTTCCGAATTTCGGGATGAAATTCCGTTATTAGGGGGAAGTATGTAATACCTCGTTTTTTTATGCTATATTAATTTGGGGATTTATTAAATTTAATGTGAATGAGTATTTAATAAAAATTCGGAAATTAATTATGTTATAATTATTAACGTGACGAGAGTTAGTAATTATGGGAAATTTGTTGAATATTACTAATGAGTAAAGTAATATATGTTATTGATTATATTGAATGTCACGAGTGAATAAAATGACAATTTTGGAAATTTGAATCGGGACGCGCCCGTGTCGCGTCGGGACTAAATTTTGTTAAATAAAAAGTGAATATGTTATAAGTTGTTCGTATGATCGTTTTGAGTGCGCCAACGCGTCCGGAAGGGTCGAGATAGTCAGAAAAGTGTACCCGGGGGTGTAGTTTGGGTCTCGGGGCGTTTTTAGGCCTAATTAGTACCCCGGGAGGGCATTTTAGTCATTTTACATATTTGGGTAATTAAACCCACGAAATTCAGTAACCTATATCATCCATTTAGGTTAGTCATTTAGGGTTATAATATTCAGAACCCTAGAACGTCTATTGGAGAAGAGAGGAGAGAGCCCTCAAGGCAATTCAAGGCCAAAAAGTCACCGGTTTGCACCGCCGCCACCACCAACGCGTAGATCGCGAGAAGAGGAATGCAACCATACCAAAATCAGCCGTAAATTAGAATACCAGAAATCCCAGGCAAGTGTTTAACTTGCTATTTTCGTTGGTGCAATCTTCATATTAGTTTAGGAATGATTAGGGATGAATTATGTAGAAGAAAACCCAATTTGTGATAGGAAAATCCATGTAGTATTGGTTGATATGATGATTCTGGAAACCCTTGCCATGTAGAGGACATTAACCACGAAATTTTGATGATTTTAAGAAAGAAATTCTGGAGAAAGATTTGTTAGAAAACTGTTTAAGAAAATGTTAGGGTTCTTGATAATTAGATGTAATTTTGGGTGGAAATTCCATGTTTAAATGATGAATATGTACATGCCTTACGTTAGAAACATCTGGTATACTGTTATAATGTTAGTAGTAGAATTCTTGGATGTTTGGGGTTGGAAAACATGTATTTGGATGAAGAAAATTGGTAGAACCCGTAACTGCAATTCTGCAAAAAATCGAAATACCTGTTTGATTGATCGATCGAGTATAGAGCTTCGATCGATCGAGCCCCAAACCTCGATCGATCGACCCCTCCTGGCAGACTCTTATTTCCCTTTGTAAATGATTTTAAAAATCGAATTGTCGTGATATAACTCTTGGGCATTCTTAGTATAATGATTTGGGAGACATGGAGGACCAGTAGGGCGTATAAATAAATGTTGGGATCATTAATATTCGACGAGAAGGGTATTTATGGGATATTTACTTTAGGGTTAGTAAATTGGTATATTAAAGGGTGAGGCGCGTAAGAGAGTTACGATGAAACTTAAATGTGACACCTACTGAATTTTCTACTTGGAAGAATAGAGTCCACGAGTGTCACGAAATAAGTGAGAAAACCCTTCGAGGTAAGGTTAGAGATGAAACCTTATACGTAATACTAGTATTGTGAAATTAAGGATAAATGTTGTAATTATGGGTGACGAGAGAACCTACATTAATATGATAAAAGTGGTATATTTATATGATTGTGTGTGCATATATTATATACATGTGAAAATCATGCCCACGCTACTTGCTATACCTGAGGTTACCGTGCTGGGACAGTCTTATCTCGATGGGACCTTTATGGGGGATATTGACTTGTACCCTAGAAGATAGATATCCTTGGTACAGGCTATCGACGTGATAGTTCAGACGGTCCTAAGAGACGCAGGCATGTGCCATCCTCTTAGAGACTTGGAATCTATTCTTCACCTCAATTTTATTTGTGTATTTTGTTAATACAATCCGAGAGTGATTCCAATTGTATTCCCCTTAATATGAGTGATATGGGGTTTTGGATAGTAGAGTATGCACGCACCATAGTTTTATTTGGGGTGCTGTTATTTTATATATATTATTCGAGTAGATAATATATGTATATGAGATTTGGAAACTTGAAACTGCCTACTGTGATTTGATAAGTGGGACATGGTTGATGACTCAAATAGTAAATACCTGGTTTGTGAAAGTATAATATGACACTGGGAAACTTTATAAATTAATAAATCTAAAACGAGAGTTGTGCTACTAATTGGAAGTATTCTTTTTAAACAATGATATTGTTCGGTTTTGAAATCTTATGAGTAAGTTAAGATAAGCTAAATTATGGGGAAGGTTAGTGTGATAAAATGATAAGATAACCCGTTGGGAAGGTTAGTACGATAGGCGTGCACATTAGAAGAGAGGTGAGAATTTCTCAAGAGAGTGTCGCTCTAATATGTTGTTGCATTGGCCTGTATCAATTTAAATACTTGCTAAACGTATTTTAAATCAAACACACTTTCGGGCTCTGACCCGTTTTTCTCTCTCTCTCTCTCTCTCTCTCTCTTGTATATATATGTATGTATTACAGGTGCCCAGCCACAGGGGCGTCTTTCTTAGGATCTCTTGGAAGGAACGCACTGCAGCTTAGGTGGGAGTTGCAGGTCTCTTGATTAGACGACTTCGTTCATCCGGATCCACTCTTAGTATTTTCATTTAGTTGAGCATGTGTAGCTCTTTCAGTTATCCCATTATTATTGGGACATTTGTATTTCAGTTATTTCCAGTATTGTTACTATGGGTTTCATTCAGTGATTGTGATACTTTATATTTCGCATGTGACATTCGGTTGAAGAATGCTTTAAATTAATTGGACAATGTTGCAGATATTTAATGTGGTGTGATTCTTACTTATTGAATGTTGTTAATAAAATAAATTTTTTTCTTTAAATAAAATTTGGAAAGTTATGTATGAAAATGGTTTTGACACTTAGCTTAATTATTTAGGGTGTTAAATTGGAAAAAAAAAATTATCGACAGTGATGCTGAGAATGAACCAACTGTATACCTTGATTTAATTTAATAAAGGAGTGATCGCCCGGTATTTAATTAGGCGGGGTGTCACAGGTTGAAGAAGTTTGAATTCGTACCGTTAATATTCCATCAATGCTTGAAGTTTCCAACTCATTTTGGGGTAGGTGTTATGAAAGAAAGGTGGCCAAAGAGTCTTATTACTCCTCAGCCGAGCAAGAGGACTTGATTGAATTGAAGAAGAAGAAGAAGAAGAAGAAGAAGAAGAAGAAGAAGAAGAAGAAGAAGAAGAAGAAGAAGAAGAAGAAGAAGAAGAAGAAGAAGAAGAAGACTACAACTTACAAGGTGGACACTACTGAGCCTAACGGTGAATCTTAAGTTAAAACCGTAGATCCACGAGATGAAATAGAGTTAGTTAAGGGACATATTATGAAATCTACTAAAAGAATTATCTTAGATGATGACAAACCAGAAAGGACTATGTAGATCTGCTCGATATTGGATCCCATCCTTAAACAAGAATTGACTATGTTCCTGAGGTAACAAAGAAATGTATTTGCTTAGAGCCATGAGGATATGTCTGGGATAGATCCCAATTTCCTCTCTTATGATCTCAAGGTCAATAACGATGCCAAGCCAATCAAACAAAGATGTAGGGTTTTAGTCCCGAGAAAAATCAATCTATTCAGGAAGAGGTGGAGAAGCTTCAAAAATCCCAGTTTTATTGAAGATTTAAAATACCCAGCCTGGTTGGCCAACGTTGTAATGGTCAACAAAAAGAATGATAAACGGAGAATGTGTGTGGATTTCACTAACTTGAATAAAGCTTGCCCAAAGGATCATTTTTCCTTACCTAAAATTGATCAATTGGTAGATGCTACATTGGGGCATGAGCTTTTAAGCTTCATGGATGCCTATTCTAGGTATAATCAGATAAAGATGAAACCTGAAGATAAGGAAAATACAGACTTCATCATTAACCAAGGGACTTATTGATACAATTTAATGCCCTTTGGGCTTAAAAATATAGGTGCAATATATCAAAGCTTAGTGAACAAGGTCTTCGAAGAACAGAGAGGCAAGAACATGGAGGTTTATGTAGATGATATGTTGACGAAGAGTAAGAAAGCTTCAGATTATATCGCCGACCTCGGTTAGACTTTTGATCAGTTAAAAAAGCATTTGATGAAACTGAATCCAAACAAGTGTATGTTTGGAGTACAAGAAGGGATGCTCCTCAGCTTTATAGTTAATCAAAGGGTAATTGAGGCTAATCCAGGGTTGATAAAAGCTTTAATCGAAATGCAGTCACCAACTTGAAAGAAAGACGTGAAAAGGATCACTGGAAGAGTGGTAGACTTAAATAGATTTATTTCTCGAGTAATAGACAGGTGCTTACCATTTTTTGAGGAGTTAAGTAAAACTTTTGAGTGGAATACAGAATGTGAAGAAGTGTTCCAAGAGTTAAAGAAGTACTTGGGATCACCACTATTACTCTCTCGACCAGTTTTGGGAGAGAAATTATACTTATACTTAGCTATTTCTGAGTCAGCAATGAGCTCATCCTTAGTCAGATAAGATAATGGAATCCAAAAACAAGTCTATTATACTATCAAAGCATTCAAAGGAGCTGAAATCAGGTACCCACGTTTGGAAAAATTAGCCCTAACAATTATTGAGGCTTTTAGACGTATAAAACCTTATTTCTAAGCGCATACCATAGTTGTGTATACTGATCTGCCTCTTCGATAAGCATTCTATAAGCTTGAGAAGCCAGAAAGATTGATGTACTGGGAGATAGAATTGGGAGAGTATGACATTGTCTATGAACCAATATCTTCATTGAAAGGCCAAGCTTTGGTAGATTTTATTGCTGAATTTACTTATCCAGAGGTTCCTGACCAATAAAACTTGTATGCCGAGCAGACTTCGAAAGAAGAGAGCTTAGCTCAAAAGCAAGATGATATGGCTGTCAATCAACCTGAGTCATCCAGAATTAAGGAAATGGACTAGAAATATGCGGAGGAGAGTAAGAAGATATTCCAGTATGGATCATTGATAGCAAAAGGTTTCAACAATAATGTTTCGTTATGGAATTTGTACATGGATGGATCTTTATGTGCTATTGGCAATGGAGAAGGTATAATACTTAATAATCCTGATGATATTGATATTAAGTATATTCTCAGGTTTCAGTTCAAAGCATTAAATAACGAGGCGGAATATGAAGCCTTGATAGTTGGGCTAAATTCCGCTCATTCATTAGGCGTCGAGAAAGTAGTGGTGTATAGCGATTCACAACTAGTCGTTAACCCAGTGCTGAATTTGTATGGAGTCAAAGGAGATTGATGAACAAGAATCTTGCTAAGGCCATAGAGGTTATAACCAAGTTTTTTGTCGTCCAAATGAATAGGATCCCAAGAATAGTAAACTGTCGAGATGAAGCACTTGCTCGACTAGCATCAGCAATAAGAATTGAGCTCAGAAGAATAATCCCAATAGAACTCTTGATTAATAGAAATATTAATGAGGACCTGATGGTTAGTTTCATTGCTATAGATTTGGGACCTTCCTGGATAGATTCCATCAAAGCTTATATTGAAGATAGAACCTACCACCTGATCCTAAAGAGGCCAAGAATCTCCGATATAAAGCAACGAGATATGTGTTAGACAAAGGAGTTTTATACAAAAGGGGATTAACGATATCCTTACAGCATTCTGTGTATCCAATAGAAGTGGAAGATATGATATAAGAAGATCATAAAGGTGTGACACCCCGCCTAATTAAATACCGGGTGATCAGTCCTTTATTAAATTAAAATCAAGGTGACGGTTGGTTCATTCTTAGCATCACTGTCGTAAAAATAACTTTACCAATTTAACACCCTAAATAATTAAGCTAAGTGCCAAAACCATTTTAGACATTACTTTCCAAATTTTATTTATATAAACCAACATTTAAACTGGACATCATTCATAGATAAAGAATCACACAACAACTATCCTGGAATATATAAATCCAAATAATCAAACATTCAATTAATTGAATCCAACATTTAATACTTAAATGAAAAACATCCTGACAATACTAATCCCAAAGTGCAAATAATGGAAATAAATGGATTACAATATCCAATAAAACAACTGAATAATGGAAAGGGCGACACATGCCCAACTGAAATAATAGTGCTAGAAGAGGAATCAAGAAGTGAGGTCGTCTAAGCAAGAGGCCTGCAACTCCCACCTAAGCTGTAGCGCGTTCCTTCCAAAGGATCCTATGAAAGTCGCCCCTGTGGCTGTGCACCTATAATATATACATATATATACAAGAGGGAAAAAAATGGAAACGGGTCAGAGCCCGATTGTAAAAACGATTTAAAATTTGTTTAGCAAGTATTTAAAATGTTTACTGGCCAATGCAACAACATATTAGTGCGACACTCCCTTGAGAAATTCTCACCTCTCTTCTAATGTGAACACCTATCGCACTAACCTTCCCAACGGTTAAACTTGTCTTATCTTAGGTTACTTGTAATATTTAAACTGGCAATTCAACTATTTAAGAAGTAAATTTCATTTAATAACAAAGCTCTCAATTTAACATTATTTTCTAATAAAGTTCTCCAATATCACATTATATTTTTCAACCAAGTATTTCCAAATTGAAATCATTTATCATCTCTTACTTACTATAAACATAGGAGGTAGTTCTCAAATTTCAGAATTTAAATATATATATTAAATACTCATATAATATATATATTCTAACAGCACCCCACATAAAAATTATGGTGCGGGCATACTCTGCTATCCAATCCCCGTATCACTCGTACTAAGGGAAATACAAGTTCAGAAGCACTCTCGAACGGTATTAACATAAACACAAACAACATTGAGGTGAAGCATAGAGTCTCGGTCTCTAAGAGGTCAGCACATACCCCCACGTCTCTTAGGCCGTCTGACTATCGATCCGATTAACCTGTACCAAAGGATCTCTATCTTCTAGGGTACAAGTCAATATCCCCCATAAAGGTCCCATCGAGATAAGACTGTCCCAGCGCGGTAACCTCAGGGATAGCAAGTAGCGCGGGCATGGTTTTTACACATTTATAATATATGCACAATCACATAGTCATATATATACAACACTTATTCACATTTCTCAATTTGGTGTACCCACAACCTATAATTATAACTTCTTGTTTTGAAGACATTTTACTCACTTATCCCGTATAACGGACTCATATCGTTTATTACGGTTATCTCCCTCTCGTGATCTTGAAAGTAGCCTCACCGTCCCAAATACTTAAATCGTCACACCTACACAACCCCAAAAATTTTGTACTAATCTGAATTCCTCGAATACTGGTTTTCCTCACTCAAATTAACCGATTTCTAAAATAGGGGTGAAAATAGGAATTTCCCTAAAAATTGAAAATCTCGCTCGAACCAGAATGGTTCTCGCTCGAACGACTTCCACGTGTCGCTCGAACCACTTCGAGTGACTTATCCATCTCGCTCGAATGACTTCGCGCGACATTGACATCTCGCTCGAACTACTTCGCGCGACATCGCGCGAACTGCACTGTTTCGTCTTCAACCTTTGGCAGATTCGTTTTTCACCATTTTTAAGCCTAAACGTCTCCTCTTCAATCACAATCAATAATATCATGATTATATAACATTAATAACTTCCTAGAATCATTAATTCATCAAAAATCATTTAGATTACATGAAATCCCCAAATTAATTCGTAAGAACTCTAATTCTCAAATTTTCAATTAAAGAACCTAATCAACATCAATTCGTTCATCCATATTAATTCCAAATTTCGTAATACAACCTCTACATATGATCAAGGTTCAAGCTACACAGATTCTCCTTACAACACATGCGATTTCTTCTTCCAAAACATATAATTTTTCATTAAAAATACGAAAATTTTATTCCTAGACTAAGATGAGAGGAACATTAACTAGAATTCAGCAAGATAAATACTTGCCTGTAGATTTCAGGGTTCTGATTTGTGGACGAATTTGGTATGGTTGCGTTCCCCATCGCGCGATCTACGCGTTGGTGGTGGTGACGGTGCAACCGGATGAATTTTTTGCCTTGGATTGCTTGGAAAGCTTTCTACCTTCCTCTCTAATGGCCATTCTAAGGTTATGAGTCTGCTAACCCTAAAAGACCATTCCAAATGGCTGATATAACCTAATAAATTTCGTGGGTTTAATTACCCAAAAATGCAAAATGTCCAAAATGCCCTCCCGGTGTGCTAAATAGGCCTAAAAACGCCTCGAGATCCAAACTAAATCCCCGGGTACACTTTTCTGACTATCTCGACCCTTTCGGACACTTTGGCGCACTCAAAATGACCATACGAGCGACTTATAATTTATTCACTTTTATTAATCAATATTTAGTCCCGACGCAACACGGGCGCGTCCCGACTTAAATTTCCAAAATTGTCATTTTATTCACTCGTGACATTTAATAGTACCGATATTATATTACTTTACTCATTAGTAATATTCAACAAGTTTCTGAAGCACCTTATACCTTTGACTTACTTAAGTCTATATTGTATAAGTGTTCATCTAATTTGGAAATAGTGACAAAATTTGTTGTCTAACCTAGAATCCAAAGAACCTCAGACTTATTCTCTCTAATCCTCTTCAATGATCCAAACAAGGTATAAATTGAATCACACTACACACATTATAAGTGCATACATGTGTATATATTGCTCATAATTGATTGTGTCCAAAGAACCTCAGACTTATTCTCTCTAATCCTCTTCAATGATCCAAACAAGGTATAAATTGAATCACACTACACACATTATAAGTACATACATGTGTATATATTGCTCATAATTGATTGTGTGTTAAATTCCCCTTAAAATGTTGTTTTAATAATTTTTGGGAATTTTTAAACATTTTTAAAATAATGTTTTCTTTAATAAAAGTGTGTTTATAAACTTTGTGTGGTTAAAATGCTATTATGAAAATTTAGTTTTTCATTAGAATGTTTAATTGGGTAGAATATTAATGCGCCAGAGACTTCAGGGTGTTACATGTAATTAATTTGGACGCGCGTTTGCCAGCCAATGAAATGCCAACACTTGTCATGCTCTTGTTATCTCATTTGTGTTTGTTTTGTGAGAGAACTTCCTGGTGTATTGTGGATCGTTAGATTAAACCTTATCTATGGCCTGCATGTGTTTTAAGTCTATCCATGTGCTATCACTATGGACCAATCGCCTTCGTCTTAACCACCGCTATTTTACCACCCTTAGATCAAGTCAATATAAGGAAGACTGAATCTCAACCGTTGATTGCTATCAGCGATCCAGAACCTTCCTTGTCTCCTATATAAACCCTCTCATTCTCAGCCTTTTAAGACTTTTGGCAGTCGTCCAACTTGAGAAAAAAAAAGAGAAGAGAGAAGTGAGAGAGAAGAGAGAAAAGAAAAGACAGAAGAGAGAGAAAGGGAACTGAGTTAGAGAAATCCTAACCCTAACCCTAAACAACTTCAAACCATATTCAAACCTTCGTACTTTCAGAAATCCAAACACAACCTTGAGTGTTTGAGAGAGATTGGTGTTACTGGTTTGATCGTTTGTAGCTGTAACCTCTTGATCTGTGATCTTGTTACCAACTTAGACATTTTGGTGAGATCTGTATTTCTTTTTCATAGAAATCTTAGATCTACACTATTGCATGTTATATATCACTAGATCTGCATATTTGTTTCTCGTTTTGTGAAAATCTTTGTTGATTTAGATCTATAAATGTTTTATGTTTTCTGTTCTTATGAAACAAAACCTTGACCTAGTTGGATTCTCACTTGGAGATTTTCAATCTCGAAAATATTTTTAAAAAAACTGAGATTGATTAAGATCTTGACCGATTTAGAAGCAAGATATCCGTGGAATCTGGGATAGATTAAAAGGTCAAAAAGGTTCTAAGTTTTGTAAGAAAGAAAGAAAAGAAAATCACAGCATATAGTCTTTATATGTAATTTTCTAGGACTGCCTGTAAAAACTAAGTGTGTGTGAGTTCATGCATGTGAATAGAAATCACATCACAAACACTTGACACACTACCACACTGAAAGTGTTGGGTATAAGATCAAAGATTATTGAGTCGACGCAAAGGAAGTTATCAAACTGGAAGAACATCATCAACAATCAGATCTACAAGAAGTTAGAAGGACACCAAGTGGGGTATATTCCTAAACTTAGAATAGGCTGAGTTGTGTGCATGTATGTTGTATTGTTTGTAACTGTTATTTGTTTTTAGTGGATTTTTACTTTCGTGACTTAGAAGTCACCGTGGATGTTTCCTCTATTGGGAGAGGTTTCACCACGTTAAAAATAGTGTGTTCTGATTATCTTCATCTCCTCATCTCATTCTATAGTGTGCTGATATTTTGAAACTATCTTAGTTTTAAAACTGATTACAAAGTCTTGGTTATTCTCGTACATAAGTTTTTGTAAACACATCTTGTTGTTTATCATTTTTATTTTCAAAAGAAAAGGGTTTCTTCAACAAATAACTCGGAGTTGCTTATACAGTTTAATCATTGTATTAAACGGCATTAGTAACGTTTTTTAGTTTCAAATGATTACTAACTCTCGTCACGTTAGTAATTAAAAATATTTAATTTTTGAATTTATATTAAATTAATAACTCACATTAAATTTAATAAATCCCCAAATTTAGAAAGCATAAAAATACGGGGTATTACAAAAGGTTCCTATGGGGCTCATTCCGCTAGTCGATCATTGCTCTAACGAATCAACACTCAGGGATACTATTGACCAATTCTAAGGGAAGATTGTACAGCCTTTGTGAGAAAGTGTGATAAGTTCCATAGATTCTCTATCATTTATAAAACACCTAATATTGCTTTAACACCAATAACTTCACCTTGGGCGTTCGCTATATGGGTAATTGACTTGGTCGGCCCACTGCCGACCATCAAAGGCAGGTTCAAATATTTAGTCGTTATTGTTGATTATTTCATCAAATAGGTGGAAGTAGAGCCATTGGTTGATATGCCTTATGAGAAAGTGTATCATTTCATCTGGAAGAATATAATCTGTTGATATGGTTTACCATATGCTTTCATTACAGATCATGTCACCCAGTTATATAATAAGGAGTTGAAGCATACTGTGACCAGTCCAAAATCCAAAAACTGCATTCTGCACCAGGCCATCCTCAAAGTAATTGTCAAACAGAAGTGACAAATAGAACTTTATTGAATAGGCTAAAAAAGAGACTTGATCCTGCCAAGGGCAACTAGATTAATGAGCTACACTCTGTCTTTGGGCTTACAGAATAATGTTGAGAACAGCAACTGGAGAAACACCACACATGCTGCATTTGTGACTGAAGTTATGGTACCAGCCGAGATCGGCATACCAACCCATAGAGTACTGAATTTTGATTCCCCAGTTAATGATTTGATGAGGCGATTAGATCTCGACATGTTGGAGGAGGTATGAGAAGATGCAGCTCTGAGAAATGCTGGCTACCAACACAGAACTGCTCATTTTTATAATAAAAAGGTCAAGCTTACTAACCTGAAAGAGGGCGATTATGTTCTTAAAAAAGTTATTAAGAAGAATAACAAACTTGAGGCCAACTGTCATGACCCATATCACATATTGAAAGACCCCGTAATTTTCGTTTTATAAAATGAACTCGTGATGATGCGGAAGCGTAAAGGTGATGGTTCAACTTTTAAACACCGGATTTTAATTTAATAAAACAATGACAAATTTTAATTTCTTAATCAAATTAAAATAGCACCAAGCCCTAGAATTTTCCTAAGTCATATTAATCAATTATCCAAAGTTAGGTGAAACCAATTTTTAGCAAATGACTTGAATAAACCAAATTTACCCAATATTTAATTTAGTCCCAAATTAAATGAGTGTGATAAGTTAAACCAAATTTTATCTTGAATTAGTCTAAGCATGCGTTCTACGTTATTATGCAAGATAAAATAAACCAATCACACTACGCCGCGATGTACGAGGAAAAACCCAAGACGGGAAACAACCTCGGACGACCCTAGCCACAAATCCACTAGATACGGAATTACAATTACAAGACAGATAGACTTACAACGACTGACTCGATCCCTCTCAAGACTCGACGCTTCTTCTTGTAGACACCTCTTCCTAGCGGATAACCTCGGAACACCACCGCGGTCTCGGAGTCCACCGATGGGGCTTTCTATGGTCACCGTCACCCGTACATGGAGCCTTTCTCCAAGTGGGTAGAGTCGCAACAAAAAGTCTTCTTCTTTGATGGATGTAGAAGCAAACCAAAACTTCTCTTCTTGAATTCGGTAGAGATAAACCGGTGCCAAACTCCAAGCAATTTAATATGTATATGTGAACTTGGATAAACTCAATTGGGTGTAAACACTAGAGTGATGAAAATATTTTTCTCTAAAATTCTCACTCAAAACATGAACATTTTCCTAAACCATTTTTGCTCTCAAACTCTCTCTAAGAGATAAACTAAGTTGGAAAAGTTATGGAAATGTTGGTTTGGAAAATGTGATTCCCGTCCTTCATAAAGTCTGAAAAAATCAGTTAAGAAACAAGTGGGAAAGTGGATTAAAAACTACCAAAAACTGCCTAAAAATTGTTCCCGCCTAGCAGTTCGTTCGAACGACATTTCGTTCGAACGAACTCTCGTTCGAACGAGACTTCTAACGACGCTCCAGTTTGGACTCGTTAGAATCTCGTTTGAAATCTTGTTAGAATGAACAATCTCGTTCGAACGACATTTCGAACGATGGACCAGTTTAGACTTGTTGGCAAACTCGTTCAAACAAAACCTGGTTCGAACGAAAAACTCGTTCGAACGACATTTCGAACGACTTCCAGAATTTTTTACAAAATTCGATTTTTGGCCCAGAAACTTTATATACTTTATTTTTAAAGTTCTAATTAAATTTTTTTGAAAGTAAACATAGTTTTAATTAAACCTAACACCCAACAAACTTTGTTCCAAGCTTCTATATAAACATAATTGCATTCATACCTTGGGAGCATGGAACTATAGTTGATGACATAGAAACGAGGCACACAAACCGGCATTTTGATGAAGCTTTATACTCTTTGCCGCTACGTCTTCAACAAACACTTCATAGGCTTGAGAATATTACAATTTAAATATTATCCTATGAATAAATGTTTTTGTCCGGAATTGAGCCAACACAATACATGGACTCAATTGGAAATTTGTGTCCTTAAAAATCTCCCCCTTTGGCTATTCCGGGACAAAAACCAAAACAAAAATTCTAAAGGGCCGTCAAGCTCACTAGACTCAAAACATAACCCGCCCAAACTTGACTCAACCCAAGGATCAAACGCTTTGCCATTAAACAATGCCGCTTTAGAAGAAATCCTGCACACTTAAGCAAACTCATCAAATGCATAGGGAATATCAAGATATTAAATGCAATTAATTAAATTACTCCCCCTAAATTAATTCTCCCCTTTATCAAACACATGACCTACTTAGAAAGACGTCTCCCCCTAAGATAAATCTCCCCCAAATGAAGATACGATAATAATAGGATTAGATACCAATTCTCCCCCTATCATCATTCTCCCCCTTTTTGTTCAGGGATAGAAAAAGGCTAAAGAATGAAAACATAAAAGCATGTTGAAGCTTAAAGTGATAAGACATGAAAGCATATGGGGAACAAAATCAAGGCAAAGACAAACAAATATCATATATATATAAACTAGAAATATACCAATGAAGCACTTGCATATATATAGATATAAACACACATATTACACAAAATACAATAAGTTTGCACACTCGTATGGCAAAAATGTGTCATATGGAAACGGAAGTGTAGGGGTGTGAACTAGCAACAATTAAAATTAGACCCAAACACTTAATAAACGTTCACGGAGTTCTCATTTGATTGCAAACTTCATCACATTGAAATATAACCTCATGTGACAATATAAATTGAACTCAATGAACAAACATACACAATGCATACAAGCCTAGCATGATGATGATTCTACAAACCAAATAGAGTCATGACATTAAAGACTACTAGGATAAACGGACATTGTGCAAACCGTTGATATACCATCCAATTCTCCCTCAATAAGCATATATATTCTTTTGCTTTTACATGAATATATCAAACAAACATAGGCCTTGGCAATTGTTTACTTTTTAATGCCAAATATTCTGTTTTTAGGCCTTTGGATCACGTATTTCTTTTATATCCAATTAACGGTGGCTTACTATCGCAAAGGATTTAATTCATCCTTTCGGAGCCCTTCCCCGTGCACATTTATATATATCATGTTTTCATTTTTCGCACAAATCTCACATGCAACGGATTTTGACATGCACTAGTCCTCCTAGGTCATAGATATGTAGATGACTAGATTGGTAGGAGAACACCTCAAAAAGCTCAAATATAACATGTGACATTAAGATTTCAAAAGAGCTCGTGCATATGTGAAAAGAGGCATATAGAAATAGAATCCATTTAAACAACACAAAATCCAACTACTCCATAAAATATGGTAAAGAACATTTTAAGGATTGATAATCTAAACCAAAAGTTCTAGCCACATGGGAGCGTAAACGATGGGATTCAAACACACGTATATGCCACTTAAAGTGTGTCAAACTAAAATACACACAAAAGAAAATCTTTTTGAGTTTTTAACACTTTTAATCAAAAAATAAAGATATATACTCAAAAGGATAAACAAAAATCATTTGTATTTTGCATTAAGCTTAAATGAAATAAATAAAACACAAATGATAAACAAAAATCTTTTTATATTATGCAGTCAAGTCAAGCAAAAATATAATACAAAAAGATAAACAAGTCATAATATCTAGTATGTGATATGAAAGAAAGTAATGACTAGAAAATGACTAAACAAGCATACATTTAGCATGTGAATATAGCATGAAGTACAAAAGCTAAAGTATGCATAACACTAACACATTCATCCTTTAGATTTAGCAAGGGAGGAAGCATGTGAAAGTAAATGAGAATCAAAAATCCTATTTTGCAAGGCAACCAAGTCGGATTTCCTAACCCAAATTAATGAAGAATGACTATCTTGGGGTGTTGGAATGTTAACTACCGTAGTTACTTTACTATGGGATTTTCTAGGAATTCGTTTAAGATCAAAACAAAATTTCCTAAGATGACCTTTTCGACCACAATGTGTACAATCTAAAACATGTCGAAAAGATTCACTTAAGGAGTGATCTTTAAATGCATTCCTAGTAGATTCTCCTAAAACATTGGTCTTGGCTTTATGAGAAGATTCATTACAAGTATTGAAGCCTAAACCACAAGTGTCATTTTTAATTTGGACCATTCCTAACATTTTATCTAATTTTTCAGAACGACATTCCAAATCAAATTTGACATTACTAGAATCTTTTAATTTATTTTCCAATTCTAAAATGTTAGATTCTAGTAAAACATTTCGTTCTTCAAAAGCAAGAAGCTCATTTTTCAAGGATTCCATTAAACCCCTAAGGCTATCTCTTTCGCCTTCTATATATTCAAGCTTCTCTTGAAGAGTCCTCACATGTGTCCTAAGGTCTTCTATTAAAACATTTTCATCAATGACCTTGACACTTTCTTCATTTTCACTCTCACTTTCTTCTCCACTCTCACTATCATCAAAAATAAGAGAATCATGTACAATGACCTTGGAAGTGGCATGTGCTATCGTTTCATCAATCGATGAGTTCTCACTATCACTCACATGACTAGCCATAAAAGCCACAAAATTTTTCTTAGTGGGGGAATCGGGCTTCTCTTCCTTATCACTATCACTAAGGGTCGCATTATATGAAATGGGTCGCTTACCATCTTTCCTTAGTTTAGTGGGGCACTCATAAGCCCTATGGCCATAATCTTCACAACCAAAACACTTATTAGACTCGTCCCTATCTAAATTGTCATTGCTAGGTTTAGGGATCTTCTCGGCTTTAGAAATCTTCTCGCTTTTATCATGTTTAGAAGTATCAAATTTCTTAAAATCATTTTTAAATTTATCTTTGTTAATTTTAAGAAATTTTCTAAATTTACGAGCAAACAAAGTCATGTCTTCCGAGTCACTATCACTATCGCTCTCTACTACTTGTTTGACCTCTTTTCGGGCTTTTAAAGCAACGCCCTTTTCAATTTTCTTTTCAGTTTTAGAGGGAAACATATCCAGTTCATAGGTTTGTAAATCACCTACAAGCTCTTCTAATTTCGTAGAGGCTAAAGTGGGTAAATAATTTAAAACGGTCACTTTTGGAATAAATCTATCAGGTAGGGACCTTAAAATTTTCTTTACAACACGGTCGTCAGGTATTTTCTCTCCCAAGTTAAATGATGAATTAACAATATCGGAAAGTCTAGCATAAAATTCATCAAAAGTTTATTTTTCATTCATTTTGATAGTTTCAAATTGAGTGGTGAGGTTTTGGAGTTTTGAAGATTTAACGACACTAGTTCCTTCATGAGTTAATTGTAAAATATCCCAAGCTTCTTTAGCAGTTTCACACGTCATAATACGACGGAATTCATCCGGTGTGACAGCGCTAAATAAGGCATTTAAACCACGGGAATTGAAATTAGCAAGTTTAAACTCATTTTCGGTCCATTTATCGGCGGGTTTGATAACACGTTCATTTTCAACTAAATAAGTTGGTGGGGACCACCCGTTAACAACAGACATCCAAACTCTCTCGTCGATAGATTTTAGTGCCGATCTCATTCGCGCTTTCCAATACGCGTAGTTTGAACCATCGAAAATAGGAAATTTTGAAAATGGGGAAAAATCCATTTTAGCCAAAAATTATTTAAAAGATCGTTTAATGAAATAATTTATCGTTTTTGGCTCTGATACCAATTTGAAAGACCCCGTAATTTCCGTTTTATAAAATGAACTCGTGATGATGCGGAAGCGTAAAGGTGATGGTTCAACTTTTAAACACCGGATTTTAATTTAATAAAACAATGCCAAATTTTAATTTCTTAAACAAATTAAAATAGCACCAAGCCCTAGAATTTGCCTAAGTCATATTAATCAATTATCCAAAGTTAGGTGAAACCAATTTTTAGCAAATGACTTGAATAAACCAAATTTACCCAATATTTAATTTAGTCCCAAATTAAATGAGTGTGATAAGTTAAACCAAATTTTATCTTGAATTAGTCTAAGCATGCGTTCTACGTTATTATGCAAGATAAAATAAACCAATCACACTACGCCGCGATGTACGAGGAAAAACCCAAGACGGGAAACAACCTCGGACGGCCCTAGCCACAAATCCACTAGATACGGAATTACAATTACAAGACAGATAGACTTACAACGACTGACTCGATCCCTCTCAAGCCTCGACGCTTCTTCTTGTAGACACCTCTTCCTAGCGGATAACCTCGGAACACCACCGCGGTCTCAGAATCCACCGATGGGGCTTTCTATGGTCACCGTCACCCGTACATGGAGCCTTTCTCCAAGTGGGTAGAGTTGCAACAAAAAGTCTTCTTCTTTGATGGATGTAGAAGCAAACCAAAACTTCTCTTCTTGAATTCGATAGAGATAAACCGGTGCCAAACTCCAAGCAATTTAATATGTATATGTGAACTTGGATAAACTCAATTGGGTGTAAACACTAGAGTGATGAAAATATTTTTCTCTAAAATTCTCACTCAAAACATGAACATTTTCCTAAACCATTTTTGCTCTCAAACTCTCTCTAAGAGATAAACTAAGTTGGAAAAGTTATGGAAATGTTGGTTTGGAAAATGTGATTCCCGTCCTTCATAAAGTCTGAAAAAATCAGTTAAGAAACAAGTGGGAAAGTGGGTTAAAAACTGCCAAAAACTGCCTAAAAATTGTTCCCGCCTAGCAGTTCGTTCGAACAACATTTCGTTCGAACGAACTCTCGTTCGAACGAGACTTCTAACGACGCTCCAGTTTGGACTCGTTAGAATCTCGTTTGAAATCTCGTTAGAACGAACAATCTCGTTCGAACGACATTTCGAACGACGGACCAGTTTAGACTTGTTGGCAAACTCGTTCGAATGAAACCTGGTTCGAACGAAAAACTCATTCGAACGACATTTCGAACGACTTCCAGAATTTTTTACAAAATTCGATTTTTGGCCCAGAAACTTTATATACTTTATTTTTAAAGTTCTAATTAAATTTTTCTGAAAGTAAACATAGTTTTAATTAAACCTAACACCCAACAAACTTTGTTCCAAGCTCCTATATAAACATAATTGCATTCATACCTTGGGAGTATGGAACTATAGTTGATGACATAGAAACGAGGCACACAAACCGGCATTTTGATGAAGCTTTATACTCTTTGCCGCTGCGTCTTCAACAAACACTTCATAGGCTTGAGAATATTACAATTTAAATATTATCCTATGAATAAATGTTTTTGTCCGGAATTGAGCCAACACAATACATGGACTCAATTGGAAATTTATGTCCTTACACATATCAGTTGTCATCCAACCAGGGACCTATCAGATAGAGACTTTGGATGGTGAAGAATTCAAAAATCCTTGGAATGTCGAGCATCTCCGAAAGTATTATCAGTAATTCAAAGGATTTCCATTATTGTATCTCTTTTTCTTTTACTTGAATATCAATAAAATGTTGGTTATAATATCTTCAATTTTTTGATTTTTTTTTAAGTACGGTGATGATATACATCATCCCCCAGAGCAAAGATAACTTTTTATCTTCAGCTCCGACCAAGTCAAAACAAGATTACAATCCTCAGCACTTGGTCGGCAAAAAACAAAAATAATAACCGACCAAGTCAAAATAGGATTACAATCCTCAGCACTTAGTCGGCAACAACAATTTGCTTCATGTATGACTTCGTGAAAAAAAAAATCACAAACAAGAAGTTGATTACTTCATGTATGATTTTGTATAAACAAGTCAAGAACAAGAAGTGTAAAACTTTGTATAAAACTAAAAAGGTTAGAAACAAGGTTTACCCAACTAAGTGAAATACAGGAAGACATGTAAAAATTCCTAAATACCGAAATATAAACATATATTCCGCATACACTTGGTCACCACTTATAACTAATGCTAAATTTAGATTAATATATCTAAGTGCATTAGTAGAATCATAGATATTACCACTGGTAACTAATACTAAATTTGGATTAATATATCTAAGTGTATTATTATAACCAATGGAATTATAACCACAAGTTAACTAATTGATTAAAATAATTCTCTTTCATATAACCTGTATTACATTCAAATGAATAACAAAATACAGGAAAATCAGTCAACTGGATGTTTCCCATCAACTTTGGAAGTCGGTTGCACTCTCTCCATCCCAGCAAGAGGATCATCCAATGTATAGGGAGAATTGATAAAGTTTGAGTCTTTCAACATTCTTCTGTTAGTGTTGCTTGGGGCGTTAATCAGATGTGAAGAAGAACTATTTCATGAACATCGTAAAGATCATAATCCCCCAAGTATTTAGTGATTGAACACTGAGATATGGCGTTAATAGGGATCCATGATTTATCCAACTTGAATGGAGGCTTGTCACAATCTAGTAAACCAGGTTCATTCCAATACCATAGTTTTTTCCTAATCATGCTTCAATAAAGATATACAATTGGTCCATCCCCACCTGTACCCTTTATCACGACTTTGGGCAAGATGATCATCAACATGGACAAGAGCCTCATTGTAGCCTTCCATCCATACTTCTTGAGGTTTCTAATAAAACTGAAAAGTTAATGTTTTAAAAAGAATCCCCCTCATCACCATTAGTAGCAGAAGATTTATTTAAAGCATTAAGCTCATTTCGGAGTCTATTTTTCTCTTCTTCTAAGAGCTTGGCATTTTTCGGGCTTTATCTACCTCTTTATACAGCAAGAATTCATTTTTTTATAGGCAGAGGCATATTTTTCGAGTTTATCATCAAAATCTCGTTCTTCACTTAAGGCCTTGTATTTGTCTTCATAGTTAGCATGCAACAACACTTTGCTCTCATTATGATATGCATGTAAATCTTCAATCATCTCATCGTATGCAATATTTTTTGCCACAGCCGATCAATAAGAAACTTGAGATAAGTGTATGCATCCCTTGCCTGATCAGAAGCGTTTACACCGAACAAGTATATTAATTCTTCATCAGTCAAGTCCAAGTGACCAGCTTTGAACAGATTGTTGCAAGGTTTGAGTGGGTTGGAGTCAGTGGAGGTAATTTGTTCCACCCTGACCATAAACTAGAAAGATAAAGTAATAATTGATCAATAATAAAAGAAGACAGGGCAACAGTCGAGCAACAACAAAGGATATGTTAATTGAGGGAAAAGTTATTTCATTAATTAATAAGGAACGTTACAAGTACATCAAAACTAAGACAAAAAGAAAACAGAAGAAAGGTACAAAGACTAGGAGCCGAATAAGTCTACACCTTCTTCTTATCCTTCTCAGCTTCAGGATTTATGCTCTGGGCGGCAGAAGGGGAAGATGAATCAACAAGAGAAGTATCTTGATCGGCTGAGGGAATACTGGGATCAATGGCCAAAGAGGATTCCCCTGAGCCTGCATCATCATCAATATTATCATCAAGATTGGGGGGGTGGGGGAGCCTAGATTGTGCCTCAGAAATAGCTCTGAGTCCTCAGCAGTGCCAACTTCTATCAGAGCTGCTGACCAGCCATCCTTGAAGAACGTCTTCATTTAGGCAGAAGTGGTAGAAATGGCTTTATCCCAGCCATTGTTGAAGGATTCTTCTCTAGTTTTCTTCCTTTTAGCCTTCTGATCAGATAGGTCAGTGGACATTTTGTCTACCTTATCTTCAGTAGACTTTTCCCTGTGCTCATCTTGAGCAGTGTTTGAGTTAGCCACAGATAAAATATTATCAGCTTTCTGTCATGCTTCTTTGGTAGTCTTGATCTTCTGCTCCCAAGCCTTTTTCTCTGTCTCCAAAGTTTACTGGGAATCCATCACAAATCTCCTAAGACCTTCAAAGGCCTCCTCTACTTCTCCCAAAAAAGAACGTAACTGATCGTCCTTCTCCAGCATTTGGTTGTAATCAACTACGAACTGTAAGAAAAAATCCAAGTCAGTACAAGTCAAAGAAGACATGAACAATATCCAACCAACTTCAAGTATGAAAATTTACCAAGGCCAAGCTTTGAGTAGCTCTTGCAGATAATTATGATTGGGACATTAAGGCAGCAATATCTCGATGGTCTGGGAGGGTGCCAGACTTTATCGACTTCCTAGCCAATCTAGGACTAAAGGATACAGATGATCCAGCAACAGATGGTAACATACCGACTAATCCATATTGTTCGACATCAATAACTTTTTCAACCTGCTTATCAGCAGGACCTCTCCTTAGTCTTTTGAGAGGAAATTCATCACCTTTGTTGGTTGGGGGCTTCTTACGAGCCTCAACCTTCTTCTTCTGGGTAGCAATATCAAGTGGTTTCTTGGCACTATCTTGAGAATTTTCCTTTTGCCCATGCTGGTAGAAAGAGGAAGGTCGAAATCAAAGGAAGAAGATGTGCTAACTTCAGCACAAACACCAGCAGATTCAGTGGCTGAAGAAGTAAACATTGAATCCTTCTCCAAATCAATTACAATTGAAGGTACGGTAGTTGTTGGTCGAGCTACAAAAGAAGTGATGGAAGTTTGATACTCCAGCAACACAGAAGCTGATCGGGGATTCTCTTCTCCTGCTATTTGGTTCAGACCCCATAAGAATTTAAGTTCTTCTAAATTCACTTCACCCCGTTTGGGGAACTTTCTCTTATGTTCTTCTGTAAAAAGCAATAAGCAGCAACAATTAGCATATATCAGAAAAGAAATTGGTTATTGCCAGACTGAGGGCACCTGGGACCATGATAGGCAACTCCATTCTCAAGTGGAGCATGTTGCCAATTTTTTGCTATCAAAGCATGATCCTAATAATCATTATTGGAATTAGGAAAATTCAACACTAAAGCCTTATTGGCTTGTCTGGTTTTCGAATAATAAGTGTTCTCCCCTGCAATAGACCATTTATAATAGAACATAAAATCTGGAATCCCAATATGGGTTCCATATATTTCATTCGATTTATTCACACCATTGACAACTCTCCAGGTATTGGGGGCTACTCTCACTGGAAACAAGGTCAAAATATTAGCATGAATGAAGAAGAAAGGGGTTTAGTGGAAAGGTAAAATCGCACTGAGTTATAAACAAAGTTGGGATCCAATGACCCTCAAATAAAGAGTAAACATCTATAGGGTTAAGAGGTATTTCTAAATCAACCCAAGAAGGAATTTTCTGTTCTTCCCAAAATTCCTCTAGAGAATTAGCATCAACTATGTAAACCATGGCTTAGAAAGAACGAAATGAAGAAAAACAAAAGGAAAGAGTTCTTACAGAAAATTAAGGATTCAGCAAGAACTATCAAAAGGAAAGATGAACGATGGCGAACGATCGCATAAAAAGCTCAGAAAATGGCTGCTACAGTTCAAAGATTTGGGGTAAGGCCAAGTTTGGACAACCTCCTGCCTTTTTATAGTTTGTCTCGAAAATAACGAACGTAATGGTTAAATGTACCAACGATTGACATTTCGACGGCTTCGTAATACAGAAGGTGAAAAATACACATTTACCCTTTGGCGGTTCGCTAAAATTCAAATTATTTGCAAAAATGCTATTTTCAAATAGTGCCAGTAAATTTTACAAGTGTGGGAGGTCGGCTGCCAAGCAAGCATCATAAAAATACTGCGAGCTACTTCTAGAATCAAATGCTCCATACTTTCACGCAAGCATAATCATGGAACATTGGGGGTCTTCTGTTGATATAAAAAATTATCCACCTACGTGGACCAATCAGAAGTGAACATGTGTCCTTCTACATGGCCAAAATTCTAGTCAGCAGATAATAAATTTGTCCACCAACATGAAGAATGCCGACCAACACAAGGAATGCAGACCAATAAGACCAATGAAGCGTCATCATACCAAAGGTCATACTACACGTGGTTTATACAACCAATCGTTACATTCATTATGTAAGGATGTAAATGCTTAATTATATAAAATCATTCCATCCCTTGACATTCCTCCCCTTGAATTTCGGGTCATTATAAATACGTTATATCCCTTTCATCAAGGGATGGTCGAACGGATTCTGGGATATTCTTATCAACAAGATTACCTAGCTTTCTGTAACCTCTAAAATCAATAAAACAACAGTGGACATAGGCTTTCTTACATAGCTGAACGACTTTAAAAACTCTCACTCTTTATTTACCATTACATATTTTATCTGTGAATATAAAATTAGATCAAGTCTAGTTTTTTACATCAACAGTGTACAGCCACAGGGACGCCCAATTTGCTAATTCTATCCAGGGATGCGCTGATGCAGCTTATGTGCAAGTTGCATGTCACACCCTGCTCAATTCTGGCGTCGGTCACCACCAAAACTAAGTCGGGCGTGAGTAAATAAAATACCATTCTTAGCATGAGACGGTTATGAGACATTTAAAATTAATTCACAAGATAAATGATAATCAATCCCAAAAGATAAACCATCCAACTAAGCGATAAAAGATCCATCTCCATGCTAAACTCAAATTAAATCCAATCTCTAATAATATGAAACTGAATAATCTCCAACTGAATCCAATGAAATAACTAAATAAAACCCATAACAACTTTGGAACCGAATGGCCCAATCAAAATCATAAACTGTGTCTCAAAGTAAATACGAAGGAATGAAAAACTAAACTAAATCAATACGCATAAGGTAGAGCAACTCCAACTGCACCTCTAAGAAAATCTTCGAATAATTATATGCAGCTTCTCCACATACTATTTCCTGAAAAGTTAGTTAACGCACGAGGTCAGAGCCCCGAGCATGAATACACATTACTCCTCTCAAATAAGGTCCGTGAACCCAGAAAATAGCATTATACACAATAAATATCACAATAGAGTATTTTAATTAGACGAATAATTTAAACGCGCCAAAGATAAATTACTAACTACCCCCAGAGATTCTTATAAAAATCACACCAATATATTTTAATTATCCCACTGTCCCAAAGTATTAATTTAATTCAATTAACCCAAAGTTATCATTTATCTCAATTTTATTATCCATTACGGTACTTCTGCAATAAATTCTACACTATCCATAATTCCCCTCGCCATAGCCAGCCAACCCGTTTAAACTGCCAGCCCTGCACGTTATGCACAAGGTTCCACACACGACACGTCTTCATAGTCAGTCAACCCGTTTAAACTGTCAACCCTGCACATTATTCAGACGTAACACACCCACACGTCGCAATAGCCAGCCAACCCGTTTAAACTGTCGATCTTGCACGTTATTAACGATTCCAATATATTTTAATACCCATTTTATTATCTTAGGTATTAAATTCTCAATTTTTTCAATTTCACAATTTACAAATTTCCTCCACCCTTATTATTGATGTGAGATCCTCAAAATACCCCTTAGTCCCATACCTAAGGCTCCCCAAGTTATCAATACGTCCTACCCTATGTATATAATGAATTTCTAACATAAATCTCAACCCAGTCACGTACTGAGACTAGTGTAATAACGATAAAATACCAAAAATCAGCCCACCCCTGATATGATAGAACCGCGATAATCTACCCTCACTAGTCCCATACCTAGAAGGCGTAAATCATCAAAAGGCCTACCCACTAGTCCCATACCTATAAGGCATCCTAAAATATAGGGAGAGCAAAAATACCCAACAACTCGTCGTCACAATGGCAATTTAATAATACCAACAAGTCACACAAACCAGCATAATTAATCAATGTACCAAACTACGCATGATAGTCCAATTCAATTAAATCTTAATTTAATATTCACATCATCATAAACACCCAATTAATCCTATTTAATTATTTTAAATTAAATACACCAACATTTCATCATTAATACATTATAATTCAAATTTCATTATCTTAACACAAATTACATGAGTTATACACCCCCAAATTTATTTAAATCAAAACTAAGATTTTTCTACATGCAACCTACACCAATAAAACCCAAAATCCACTTATAACTCCTACGTACCAAAGGTTTATGAATATTATTCATATTGAAAGATTTTATAAAAATAGTCTTAAAAATTGTTATTATTATTCCTAATTAAGTCACTAATCTCTTTTAAGAAAAAACATGATTAAGGGTTTATGTGACAACCCGAATATAATTACGATTAATTATGCTTAAATCATGCTTAGCTTATGTGATATGATTAGTGTGTTATTAATATATATGATGTTAATTTACTATGTTTAGTCTAATCCTACCTTCAAAAATCATGAAATGTCGGATTAGTTACAAATACAAAATTTTGAGGGTTTCGGTAGGAATGTTCATGTTTAAGGCTAGTTTTGACCTTTATGACATAACAATGAACTTGAGGTGTAAACTAGATATTTGTATATATATGAGTTAGGTTTATAACAAAATAAACGGTTCATCGAACGGACATCTGAGTGGGAAGATATTGTCCTTTTACGAACAAGGGGTAAAGTAGTCATTTAGCCTTAAATGAAATTTTGTTTTATGTAATGCCACATGTTATATTTTGATTGGACCAAGAGGGGGTGGCCTTATGCCGACTTAAAACCCTTTAATTAAGATCTTCCTTCAGCATATTTCAGCCATGGAAGAGTTTAACATAAGGAAAGAGAGTTTTGAAGTTTAGGAAGAAAGTGTGAGGAGAAATTGAAGAAAAATTCATAGAAAAATTACGTAAAAGCCCCTAAGGTATTTCCATCCATAAATCTTGTTTATTTTTTTGTATTATTTATTTAAATTATTGAAATAATCATTTGTTTACTGAAATTCCATGTCTTGATATGTACTGATGGATAGATGCAATTTAAGTAAACTTGAATGTGTAAACCCTTGAGATTGTTTTGTTTAAGAACCTTGTTTATTCAAACTTCCATATATTTCTCTATACTTACTGGAATTGATTGATTCTAATTGAAGATTAAACTGGACTTACATATGTATGACATATCCTAAAATCATGGGAAAATACCAAGAAACGAGTCCTTGATGAGAGTTTGAAGTTCGGGTATGAAATCTGCCCTAAGGGTGAAAGTATGCCTACCATGTGTTCGATGTTTTGCTTGACATAGAAAATAAACTCTGAAAATTATGAAATTTTAATCTTGTATTGTTCAATATGTTTACTGATGTTGGGTTAAATATCATATAAATTTATGATGTAGAAAAATTATGGAAATTCCTGGAAGTTGAATGAACGATAAAAGAGCCTATAGGGCAAATATGCTATGTGATAAAGAAATGAGCATATCTTGCTCTAGGAGACTTAAAATGATGTACCGTCTTTTGTATTGGAATAATAATATGATAAGTATTTAATTTCCAAGAATAAATGAATTTATATTTGGTCTATGATTTGGATATGTTAAATATATTAACATGGATTTGGATGGAACTTCACTTGTGATAAATGATTTGAATGGAATCATGTGATGGATTGAATTATGTTTAAATAATTATTTGGATTATTGATATTCTTATGATGATATAATATGGTAAGAATTATAGGAAGGGAAGAAGAGTTGATTGAACAAGTACCGGATAAAGGCAAGGGAAAAGCCAGTTAAACTATCAAGGTGAGTGTACTTATGATTTGTTTCATATATAAATGTGAATATAGCTCTAAAAGCGGATTGGTTTGAATACTTCGGTATTCAGGATTTGTTTGGATATTAAAATATTCAGGATTTGTTTGGGTCTCATGATCCAGGATTGGTTTGAATACTTCAGTATTCAAGATTTGTTTGGATATTCAAATATCCAGGATTGGAATTGGACAAAGATCCAATGATTTGTTGGAACTTATGTTCCAGGATTCGTTATTGCCAATGGGCAGAATTATTTGGAACTTATGTTCCAGGATTTGTTATTGCCAATGGGCAGAATTATTTGGAACTTATGTTCCAAGATTTGTTATTACCAATGGGCAAAATTATTTGGATCTTATGATCCATGATTTGTTATTACCAATGGGCAGGATTATTCGGATTTTATATCCGCATATTCGATATAGAATTGTTATTCTGTTGTAGGGAAGGAGTACCTCACTAAGCTTAATGCTTACGGTTTATATTTTAACAATTTCAGGTTTGTACGCTGCCAAATAGGATAACATATGATCGGTAACTTTGAGAGTTGCACCTTTAGAAGAGCTGGGGTTTAAGTATGGAGATTTTATCGTTGTCACACTGAAGATTTTAATATACTCACACATTGTATATATTGATTTAGTATGGATTGAGTTGATCATAGTTAATCATAGCATTGTATAATCTCTAATTATGACTCTGATGTTGATTTCGTTATGGCACAAGAATAATATTATGTTCATTATGCAGAAAAATATTGATAAATGAATTAAATTTTCAATGGGCTTGAGATTATGATCCAATTATTCTAATAATAAATGATTAGTATGGATATTGGGTTTGGGGTGTGACAATTAGTGGTATCAGAGCGTGGTTATAAATTCTGGACGTGTGTGACGGTTAGATGGCAGTATTGAGTTGATTTGATATTTATGAATTGTTTATGTACTAACCAATAGTTTAGTATTATAAACTGTTTATATTGGTTGTTAGAACTTTGTTGTATTACAGATTATTCCAGATGGAACCTGGAAATGGACAACCTAGAAAAGAGGGAGTAGCTTCTCGTACAGATAATGCTGAAGTAGAGCAAAGTGTTGCTGGGAGGGCTAGAGAGCAAGAACAGCCTACAGAGATGCAAATAATGGCACAAACAATGATGAGGATGGCAGAGCAACAAGAAAGAAATATGGCGCAAATGGCAGAACAACAGGCTAGATATCTAGAATCAAAGATTGTGGCCAGGATTGAGAAAGAGGCAAGGAAGGAAATGAAGGATTCCATGCATGAGAAGTTTTTGAAGTTGAACCCTCCAGAATATTCAGGGTCAGTTGAACCTACAGAAGCTGAGATGTGGGTCAGAGATCTAGAAACTATCTTTGCAGTTATGAAGGTTCCAGATAACCAGAAAGTGAATCTAGCTGTGTTTAAGCTCAAAGGAGAGGCGAAGTATTGGTGGGAAGCCAGTAACCATTTGGTGCAAAGGATGGAAGGTACTGATGTCATTACTTGGGCTGAATTTATTAAAGCTTTGTATGTTAAGTATTTCCCTAAGGTTTATAGGAGGGAGAAGCTGAGGGAGTTTATAAATTTAACCCAAGGGAAAATGTCTGTGAGGGAGTATGATGTTAAATTTACTGCTTTGTCTAGATTTGCTATTAAGTATGTGCAGGATGAAGAAGATAAATGTAGTAAGTTTCAAGATGGACTGATTTGGCCTATTCAAAATAGAGTGGCCACTTATGAGTTAGAAGATTATGCTTCTCTGGTGAACAAAGCCACGATAGCAGAAAGGCAAATGAACCAAGGGGTGGCAAGTAGAGAGAGTTTTAAGAAGATTAGATTTGACGCATTTCAGTCTAAGGGAGGTGAGGGTGGAAGTGTTAAGATAGAACCTCATAAATTTCAGAGAGGTAGTGGAGATAGTGGTAGAGGTCTGGGGAGATTTGGCAGAGATACTAGGGGTGGGGAATCTTCTAATCTGGTTAGGAGGTCAGGAAAGGGTGAGGCACCGACAAGAGTTATTACATGTTTCTTTTGTAAAGAGGAGGGGCATTATAAATCCGAGTGTCCTAAGCTTAAAGGAGTGGAATGCTACCATTGTCATCAAGTGGGGCATGTTAAGAAAAATTGTCCGCAGTTGGCAGAGACTCCAGCAGCACCTAGTGAAGCAGCAAGCAGAATGTTATCTCCAGGCAGTGCAGTGAAAAGTGTGGGTAGAGGACAAGCTAGTGGTTCCAGGCCAGGTGGACGAGACTTTACGATGAAAGAAGCTCAGATTACTCCAGACGTGGTGATAGGTACACTTTATGTTACTGATTGAAGAGCTTATGTTTTGATTGATCCTGGTTCCACACATTCTTTTGTGTCCTATGCTTTTGTTGTATACCTGAATAGACCATGTACTCGTTTAGATGTGGGGTTGGGTATTTATATGCCTGTGGGGGATATGGTTGTAGTTGAATATGTTTTTCGTGATTGTGTTTTGACTGTGGGGTCTAGAGATACAGTTATAGATCTACTTCCATTGGATATTTCTGATTTTGATATAATTCTCGCAATGGATTGGTTATCTAAATATCATGCATCTATGGATTGTTTTTGTAAGGAAGTTATTTTTAATATGCCTGGTGAGCCTGAATTTAAATTTGTGGGGGAAAGGAAAATTGTTCCCAGTTGCATCATTTCAGCTATTCAGACGAGGAAATTATTGAGTAAGGGTTGTGAGGGTTTTATTGCATATGTTCTTGACACTAGGAAGGGGGCTTTACAATTAGTTGATGTTCCTATTGTAAGGGATTTTCCTGAAGTGTTTCCTAGTGAGTTGCCAGGGTTACCTCCAGAAAGAGAAGTTGAATTTAGTATTGAATTAACACCAGGGACAACCCCTATTTCTATGGCACCGTATAGAATGGCACCTGCTGAGTTGAAAGAACTTAAGATCCAGTTACAGGATTTACTTGATAGGGTCTTTATACAACCCAGTGTATCTCCATGGGGTGCACCAGTTATATTTGTGAAAAAGAAAGATGGTACTATGCGGTTGTGTATTGATTATAGGCAACTGAATAAAGCTACAATTAAGAATAAATATCCTTTACCTCGTATAGATGATTTGTTTGATCAGTTACACAACCTCGTATAGATGATTTGTGCTAAAGTGTTTTCAAAGATAGACTTGCGATCAGGGTATCATCAGTTGAGGGTGAAGGAGAGTGATATTTCTAAAACTGCTTTTCGCACTCGATATGGTCATTTTGAGTTTTTGGTGATGCCTTTTGGGGTGACTAATGCTCCAGCTGTATTTATGGATCTTATGAACCGGGTACTGCATCCTTTTGTTGATTCATTTGTGATAGTTTTTATTGATGATATTCTGATTTATTCACATGATATGGTTGAACATGAAAAGCATCTCACAACTATTTTGAATCTGTTGAAAGATAAGAAGTTGTATGCCAAGTTTAGCAAGTGTGAATTTTGGCTATCACAAGTTGTATTTTTAGGCCATGTTGTTTCGGGAGATGGTATATGTGTTGATCCTAAAAAGGTAGAGGCTATTGTAAAATGGGAGAGCCCAATAATGTGACTGAGGTGAGGAGTTTTCTGGGTTTAGCTGGGTATTATAGAAGGTTTATTAAGGGATTTTCTTCGATTGCCTTACCAATGACTAAACTAACTCGGAAAGATGTTAAGTTTGGATGGAATTCTGATTGCGAAAATAGTTTTGATGAATTGAAAAAGAGGTTGGTAACTGCACCTGTTCTTACTATTCTGCATGGTGGAGATGGTTTTGTTGTTTATACCGATGCTTCACATCAGGGGTTGGGTTGTGTTTTTATGCAGCATGGTAAAGTCATTGCCTATGCTTCTAGGCAGTTGCGTACACATGAACGTCATTATCCTACACATGATTTGGAACTTGCTGCTATTGTGTTTGCTTTGAAATTGTGGCGTCATTATCTATATGGTGAGGTATGTAAAATTTTTACTGACCATCAAAGCCTTAAGTATTTATTTACTCAGAAGGAGTTGAATTTGAGGCAGAGGCGGTGGATGGAGTTAATTAAAGATTATGATTGTACAATTCACTACCATCCAGGGAAGGCGAATGTAGTTGCAGATGCTTTGAGTAGAAAGGCTTCAGGCAGGTTATCTTGTATTTGGTGTGCTAGAGTTGCTCATATTATGGAGTTGAGATTGATGGGAGTGGAATTGCAGCTAGCAGATGGGGACAGATTCTTTGCTCATGTAAGCGTGAGGCCTTTGTTAGCTACCCGTATTCATGATTTGCAAAGTCAAGATCCTTTCCTTGAGAAGAAACGATAAGATGTCAAAGATGGTAAGTCTGAAGATTTTTGTATTGTGAATGACGGCACTTTATTATATAAACAACGGTTATGTGTGCCTAATGTGGGTGGATTGAAGGAGGAAATTTTAGATGAGGCTCATAATTCCATTTATACTATGCATCCTGGTAGTACTAAAATGTATAGGGATTTAAAGCAATATTATTGGTGGAGTAATATGAAGAAGAAAATAGCTGATTTTGTTGCTAGGTGCCTTGTATGTCAGCAAGTGAAAGTGGAGCATCAGAAACCTACTGGTCTGCTTCAGCCATTGCCAATACCGGAATGGAAATGGGATCATGTAACGATGGATTTTGTAGTTGGGCTTCCTCGATCTCAGAAGGGGTCAGATTCGATTTTGGTAGTGGTGGACAGATTGACCAAGTCCGCTCATTTTCTAGCAGTCAAGACTACGTATACTGTTGATAGGTATGCTAGATTGTATGTTAATGAAATTATTCGATTGCATGGGGCGCTTGTTTCTATTCTTTCAGATAGGGACCCTACTTTTACATCCATATTTGGGGATAGTTTGCAGTATGCTATGGGTACCGACTTAAAGTTTAGTACGGCTTTTCATCCCCAGACAGATGGGCAGTCTGAAAGGACAATACAGATTTTGGAAGATATGCTTAGAGCCTGTGTGCTTGATTTCAAAGGTAATTGGGATGAATATTTGCCTTTGATAGAATTTGCATATAACAATAGTTTTCAGTCTACTATTGGTATGGCTCCATATGAAGCATTGTACGGTAGACGATGTCGTACACCAATATGTTGGGGTGAAGTTGGTGAAAGGAAGATAGAGGGTCCAGAATTGATTGAAGTCACCACTAAAAAAGTGAAGATTATTCAAGATAGAATGAGAACAACTCAAAGCAGACATAAAAGTTATGCGGATAAGAGACAAAAAGATTTAGAATTTCAGAAGGGGGATTACGTGTTTCTTCGGATATCACCAGGGAAAGGAGTTATGAGGTTTGGAAAGAAAGGTAAATTAAGTCCACGCTACATTGGACCTTATGAAATTCTTGAGAAAGTCGGGATGGTTGCCTATAAGTTAGCGTTACCACAGGAGTTAGCTCAATTACATGATGTTTTCCATGTTTCTATGTTGAGAAAGTATGTAGCGGACCCTTCACATGTATTGGTGGAACAACCTATTGAGTTGAAGGAAGATTTGAGCTACGTGGAAGAACCGCTTGCTATCGTCGATAGGAAAGAACAAATATTGAGATCAAAGGTGATCCCACTTGTGAAAGTTGTGTGGAGAAGGCATTCCATGGAACAAGCTACGTGGGAGAGTGAGGATAGCATGAAAATGCGTTATCCGTATTTGTTTGATTCGGACAACCAAGATATGTCAATTTCGAGGACGAAATTTCCTAACAGGGGGAGAATTGTGACAACCCGAATATAATTACGATTAATTATGCTTAAATCATGCTTAGCTTATGTGATATGATTAGTGTTTTATTAATATATATGATGTTAATTTACTATGTTTAGTCTAATCCTACCTTCAAAAATCATGAAATGTCGGATTAGTTACAAATACAAAATTTTGAGGGTTTCGGTAGGAATGTTCATGTTTAAGGCTAGTTTTGACCTTTATGACATAACAATGAACTTGAGGTGTAAACTAGATATTTGTATATATATGAGTTAGGTTTATAACAAAATAAACGGTTCATCGAACGGACATCCGAGTGGGAAGATATTGTCCTTTTACGAACAGGGGGTAAAGTAGTCATTTAGCCTTAAATGAAATTTTGTTTTATGTAATGCCACATGTTATATTTTGATTGGACCAAGAGGGGGTGTCCTTATGCCGACTTAAAACCCTTTAATTAAGCTCTTCCTTCAGCATATTTCAGCCATGGAAGAGTTTAACCTAAGGAAAGAGAGTTTTGAAGTTTAGGAAGAAAGTGTGAGGAGAAATTGAAGAAAAATTACGTAAAAGCCCCTAAGGTATTTCCATCCATAAATCTTGTTTATTTTTTTGTATTATTTATTTAAATTATTAAAATAATCATTTGTTTACTGAAATTCCATGTCTTGATATGTACTTATGGATAGATGCAAGTTTAAGTAAACTTGAATGTGTAAACCCTTGAGATTGTTTTGTTTAAGAACCTTGTTTATTCAAACTTCAATATATTTCTCTATACTTACTGGAATTGATTGATTCCAATTGAAGATTAACCTGGACTTACATATGTATGATATATCCGAAAATCATGGGAAAATACCAAGAAACGAGTCCTTGATGAGAGTTTGAAGTTCGGGTATGAAATCTTCCCTAAGGGTGAAAGTATGCCTACCATGTGTTCGATGTTTTGCTTGACATAGAAAATAAACTCTGAAAATTATGAAATTTTAATCTTGTATTGTTCAATATGTTTACTGATGTTGGGTTGAATATCATATAAATTTATGATGTAGAAAAATTATGGAAATTCCTGGAAGTTGAATGAACGATAAAAGAGCCTATAGGGCAAATATGCTATGTGATAAAGAAATGAGCATATCTTGCTCTAGGAGACTTAAAATGATGTACCGTCTTTTGTATTGGAATACTAATATGACAAGTATTTAATTTCCAAGAATAAATGAATTTATATTTGGCCTATGATTTGGATATTTTAAATATATTAACATGGATTTGGATGGAACTTCACTTGTGATAAATGATTTGAATGGAATCATGTGATGCTTATGGATTGAATTATGTTTAAATCATTCTTTGGATTATTGATATTCTTATGATGATACTAATATGGTAAGAATGGTAGGAAGGGAAGGAGAGTTGATTGAACAAGTACCGGATAAAGGCGAGGGAAAAGCCAGTTAAACTATCAAGGTGAGTGTACTTATGATTTGTTTCATATATAAATGTGAATATAGCTCTAAGAGCGGATTGGTTTGAATACTTCAGTATTCAGGATTTGTTTGGATATTAAAATATCCAGGATTTGTTTGGGTCTCATGATCCAGGATTGGTTTGAATACTTCAGTATTCAGGATTTGTTTGGATATTCAAATATCCAGGATTGGAATTGGACAAAGATCCAATGATTTGTTGGAACTTATGTTCCAGGATTCGTTATTGCCAATGGGCAAGTTTATTTGGAACTTATGTTCCAGGATTTGTTATTGCCAATGGGCAGAATTGTTTGGAACTTATGTTCCAGGATTTGTTATTGCCAATGGGCAGAATTATTTGGATCTTATGATCCATGATTTGTTATTGCCAATGGGCAGGATTGTTCGGATTTTATATCCACATATTCGATATAGAATTGTTATTCTGTTGCAGGGAAGGAGTACCTCACTAAGCTTAATGCTTACGGTTTATATTTTAACAATTTCAGGTTTGTACGCTGCCAAATAGGATAACATATGATCGGTAACTTTGAGAGTTGCACCTTTAGAAGAGCTGGGGTTTAAGTATGGAGATTTTATCGTTGTCACACTGAAGATTTTAATATACTCACACATTGTATATATTGATTTAGTATGGATTGAGTTGATCATAGTTAATCATAGCATTGTATAATCTCTAATTATGACTCTGATGTTGATTTCGTTATGGCACAAGAACAATATTATGTTCATTATGCAGAAAAATATTGATAAATGAATTAAATTTTCAATGGGCTTGAGATTATGATCCAATTATTCTAATAATAAATGATTAGTATGGATATTGGGTTTGGGGTGTGACAGTTTAAGTGACACTTAAACGCATAATACTAAAGGAAAGGAATAGAGTATTCATGCATGTGATTTAGATGAAGAAAATCTGAGTTGACGTTTGAATTCCTCTCGAAAAATTAGCAAAGAGTCGTTCTTGAACAATCTTGAGAAAACCCGGTTTAAAGCTTCAAAACTTGGATTGAAAATAGCTCTCCAATGGAGTTAAGGTTTTGAGGGAGGAAGAAGATGTAAACGAGGAGATTTATTCTCTTAGGTTTAGAATAATGTGTTTTTAAAAGTACTAAACTCGTCACTTTGTTTATATATATAAAAGAATTTGAGTCATAATCAAATACAAACACTCGAAAAATTATTACGGATAATTCGATCGCCAGAATGGCTTGAAATTTTAATATGTAGTAGAAAACGGTGAGATGGAGCTGCTGTGAAAAATTCATCTTGATCGGACGGTTGGATTTTAAAAAATATTATTTTTATCCTACTTAACTCGGATCCTCTCCCGATTTTTATACAAAAAGTTATAATTTCAAAATTTTAATTCCGATTTAAATTCCACTTAAAACCTTATTTTTATATATATAAACCAACAAATTTAATTACTAAGAATAATTAAATCCAAAATTTTATTTTTTCTCAAATTTCCCAATTAATTAATTTAATTAACTATTAAAAAACGGGGTGTTACATTGCAAGACTTCGCTATAGACTCTTAGTCATTCATTCTTAGTGTAGGATATCTACTTCAGTACTCATTTGGTCATGTCGCCCTCAGATTTAGTATTCCGTTATTTATGGGGCTTTGTATACACAGGTTATTATTTTCAGTTTATTGTTTTATTTAAATTGTTGAACCGATAGTTGATTCGGTCATATTTATTTGTATTATTCATCAGTGTTGGACTTAGTTATCAATGTATTGATGGTTTTATTATTTTTCGCTTGTTTTTAGTTATTGAAAGATAAAATTTGGCCTCGATCTAATTAAATTACTAGGTGGTTAGTAACTTTAAAAAGTTTTCGACAATGATGCTAAGAATGAGCCATATGAGACCAACGTTTTATTTTGATCACGGGCTGGCCACCCGGTATTTTTATGGGCGGGGTGTCACAGTTACGCACGTATGGACTAACTGACAATCGATCAGTTAAGGCTGAGGAACAAGTCGCAATGTTCCTTAATACCGTTGGACATAATGAGTGATATGTTTATGAGTAGTTGACTTTTTTTAGATCTGGTTAAACCATTAGTTACTACTTCCATAGAGTTTTACGAACATGTCTTGACTTGTTCAGTGATCTAGTTACTAATGCAAGTCCAATGAATTCCCCTTACGACAACGACAATGACCTACCTTAGTATCATTACTTTGAGGTTAGAACAATTTCATTAATTACTTTTATTCATTTACACTTTCCCATTACTAAATTCATTTCAACCCATTTAGGATGTCATTGGTGCAATTGACGGTACCCACATATCTACTTTGGTTCTTACTGCTAACCAAACAAGGTATCGCAATAGGAAATGGTCAATTTCTCAAAATGTTTTGGTCGCATGTACATTTGATATGCTTTTCTCATTTGTCCTCACTGGTTGGGAGGGATCAGCACATGATGGTCGCTTACTTCAAAGTGCGATTCAACGACAAGGGCATAAGTTGACCCTTCCATTAGGTATGTTCAAACATAAGTAACTTTCAATGAGGTCGCTTATTTCGGATTAGTGACATACTTTATTTAAATTATGCATAGGTAAATACTAACTCACAGATGATGGATTCCCTTTGGTACTTGATTTTCTCTCCCCTTATCGAAAAACACGTTATCATTGTAGGGATGTGGATGGACAACGACCCAAGAATAGTAAGGAGTTATTTAATTTTAGGCATTAATCTCTTCTAAATGTAGTTGAGAGGTTTATTAGGTTATTGAAAAAAAGGTTTGCGTATCTAAGGCATCAACCTTTCCACGGGATTGAAATTCAAGCGAAGATTGTCGTAACTTGTTGTGCCCTTCACAATTTCTTGAGGATTATTGATGTTGAGGATGAATGCTTAGGGGACGAGGAATGTGATGATGATGACATTATCCCCCCTCCCCTAAATGTGACAGACATACCTATGAATGAGCATATAACATTCACAACTGATGTTGTATGGATCGAGAAAAGAAATGCAATGACTAATTTGATGTGGGAAGAATGTGAGATCGAGGTTGAAAACACTGAAAAAGGAATATGTTGAGTTTCATGAGTTGTTGTAGGTCAGTGGTTTCGGTTACAACACAAATAGTGGTGGCATAACTGCATATGCTAGTGTATGGGTTGACTATATTACGGTTAGTACAAATAAAATTTTACTTTATTATGTACACACCATAAAAGGAATATGTTGAATTAACTTACTACGTTTGTTACAGGGTAAACCAGATGGTGGGGGGATGAGAGGAAGGAAATGTATGTACTATGACGAGCTACAAATAATCTTCGACAATGACATGACTACGGAGGGCAAATCAGTTCTCACCCATGGATGGTATAAATATTCTTACGATATACTGATATTCAAATTTTTTTGGGTCATAAAAATTGTTTTAATGATTATCATATTACAGGGATAGAAGATGTGGAGTTTACTCATGAACCGTGCATGAACACTGACACTGAAACAATGATTGCGCAGGAGACCGACACCCAACAACCGGCTGGACAGGAGATCGACACCCAAAAATCGAGTGGGCATACTACAAAGCGTAAGGGTTAGGGCCCTAATGCGAAGGCTCGTCATCGTCGTGTGAACCCCTGGGAAGAATGTGTTCAAGCGATGTATGTCATTGCTCAGTCGTCAAAGCATATTGCCACCGTAATGGAGCTTTAAATTGCCATTAACTCTCAAACTCATGTTAACTGGCACGGTATCCTGGAAAGGCTAGTGGGTATGGATATGGATGATGAGAATGTCATGCGTATGATGCCCTTATTTGAGGCCAACAATAGATTAGGCCGAGTGCTTATAGGGTTCTCTGACTTTTCATTCTCACGTACATGGGCTTACAACAAGCTCCATAATCTGTCTTGATCAGATGGTCTGTTAACTATAACTTATTATTATGCGTTGCTACTATTATGCTTTAACATTATCTCCACGTATTCCATTTTGATGCTTCTGGATGTGGGATTGTCGGATAATTGTTAGCAGATGTAATGTTTTGTGTAAACTTTGCTCTTATAAGGGAGTGGTATTCGGTTTATGTAAACTTTGCTCTAGTAATGTTTTGGGATGTAATGTTTTGTGGGATTATCAAAAATTATAACCATCCTTTTATAGTATGAACTAAAAAATTTAGCATTTCAAAATTTGACTTTAGCAATTCAAAATTTGTAACCATCCTTTTGAGACTTGAAGTTTGAAATTTAGGATTTCAAAATTTAAAATGAATGTGACTCGCCATGTGCTTGAACAGTTAAAGTCATAAATAATTCTGTCCAATTACTTTTAACCACACATAATTTCATAGATGTATGTGATTCAATAGTGTAAGTATGATACTAGTAATGGAAAAATCGTGATTCACTAGTTAAAATTGATGTATGTCATAATGCACAATAATAGCACCCATGTGTTTGAACAGTCAAAGTCGTGATTAATTCAGCCCCATTACTTTCAACCACATATTGTAGAGACGCATGTGATTCAACAGTGCAAGTATGATACCAGTATAAAGCATACGATAATTCATGCCATAATCACACACTATCAAATGGTTAGCCATAAACAGACGAACGATTATAAACAAAATATATACATGCCTTATGAAGATTCATCACCCAAAAGTAGGGGCGACTAGATTACTTCAGTCGAAACACGGTAAGCAGGAACAAAGAGCCCATGAAAGTCAAGCGTAAATCTAAAACATCAACATCATTTTATGTTGGCCATGTTGAGGATGTTGCACCTATTTTGGCTAACCCAAGAATCTATGAAGATCCCCACACAGGGAGTTGGTTTGGGGAGAAAAAGGTTTTTAAAAACATTCCTATATGCACATTATATTCTTTAAGTGATGTTGGCCATGTGATGAAACGGTTACCTCCAACTAAAGAAAATATTCCTTGCGATGATCATTTGAAATGGCCTAGGTTATATGATAGATGTTGCGATTTAGAGTGCTACTGTGATTGACATGATTTACCCGTGCCACAAGAAAAATCTGTAAATTATTGTGAAAATCCAACCAAAGACAGTAAAAAATGTATTCGTCTAATACAACGAGAAATCGAACAAATGGAAAAAAGATTAATGCGCTGGCATGATAAACATTTGATAAAAACTGAACTTGACGATCCAATGTATGGATCGGATCCGGAATCTTCGGACTACAAAAGGGACGATACCCACATGAATCTTGTACAACATTTACCAAGCATGTTGATGAGTGATGAGAATGCATTCTGTTGGGATTTGTGGTTGTCTACGGAACCACAAGTAATTAATATTCAACTTTCTTTTCTATGTGCTTATTATGTGTTTATTATGTAAATTTTAATATTGAATTTTGAGTTCTAAAATTGCTTTTTATTATTTGTATTTTTTATTTTAAATCTCCTTGTAAAACACATTTCCACAACATTATCAACAAGGCATTTTAAATTAATTTTGTCCACATTGTTGTATCACCATTCAAGTACATTCATTCAATTTCAACAGATTATGTCCTAATAAATGTGCTTTCATCCAAAATAAAGTGCATTCTTCCAACTTGAATACTTTAATCCAACTCATTTGCCCACTTGCAATACGAACCCTACATTCTTCCATCATTTCTCATCTAACACCACACTCGCATCTAAGATCACATCATAATTCCGAAAATGAAGATAAAAAGTGATAAGTATTAAAATAAATTGGATAATAAAAAGGTGGACAAATTACAAAATAAGTCAATTTTTGTAGTGACAAAACTCTCAATTTTTATGACAAATTTTGACTACCAAACAACAATAGTAGATATATAGGTATTTTCACAAAAATTATGTTTATCAAATACAAAAATATGAAAATTATAGAAAGTGTCAACATACAAATTGAATATGGGAGGACAAAACTTTTGATTTCACCTGTATTCCAAGTTTTGTATAAAAGAGGCCCTAATTAGATACGAGGACCAGTTACAACCGAACCGAGCCGACCCACAGAATAAATATTCTGGTTTGGGTGCTTCTGTTCTGACTTGTTCCTCATGCCAGGTATTAATCCCTTCCCTACGCTTTCTTATTTTACAATTTTGTTTTTATTTGATGTTCACTGGATGGATTATATCTGTTTTGCCACAGAAATTGAATTGAAATTCAACTAACACAGGTTTCGTCATCCAAATGTTTTTATATTCTTGTTTGATGATAGTTTTTAATCTTATTGAAAGATAAAACTGCTAGTATTATATTGCGTCTCATGATCTAGGGTTTGGATTTGTTCTCTGTTTTCCCGTTCTCTCATAATAAAGATGTTTTTTTTTTGTTTCCCTTTCTATTTTCGTAATTTGTTGGGTTTTTCCAATGAGATTTTCAAATAATTAGACTTACCCCGCATCTGCATCATCCTGCCTGTACCCTTATGGGATTATGTCTAAATACATCATTATCTCAAGGGGCAAAGTAAAATAAAAAACTATTTTGTTTGATCTAATTAACTTTTTTATGAGTAGAGCTTAGACTGGAAATTGACAAATTATAGAATTGTGGTTTATATTAACTTTTACTACATTTTATATTTTTCCATAGCGTACTGTGTATTTAACTGAAATTCAAGTATGTTTGTTTTTGTCTTCAATGGACTTATGAAGCTATTTGGTGCACTTTTACCTCTTAACAATTAAGAGGCAAAAACAGCCGTTAGCCTCTTAATCGTTCTAAAAAACAAACATCGTTTGGTACTAAGTGATTAACAAACAACACTAAGCATTGGCCTTTTTGTTTTTTTGGGGAGTAAGAACAGATGGGGAGGGGACGCAAGCTTGGACTGAAGCGCAATACAAGGAGAAGGATTCGGTCAAGAAAGGAGTCAGACGAGTCCGATGAGGATTATGACGTTGGGGCAGATGAAGAATTTGATGAGTATTGTTCTTTCGATGGGGACGAATCTGAAGAGAGTTTTAGTGAATTTGAAGACGACGAGGAATTGAAGGTGAAGAAGATTGGTGGATCAAAATCTCAAAAGAGTTTTCCGATTAAAAAGGCAAATGGAACTAAGAGCACGCGGAAAAAGAAGAGGGTTTTGCATAAACAACAAGACGACGACGACGATGACGATGATGAGGTTTATTATGACGACGACGACGACGACGACGACGACGACGACGATGAGGTTTATGATGATGAAGATGATGAGGAATTTACGCTGGATAAGATTGATTATGGAGACGATGAAGACGAGATGGCGGTGATGAAGAAAACGAAAAAAGCAAGCAGGCCTCAGTTGCGGGGAAAATGTGTTGCCAAAGAGCCAAAGAGAAAGAGGAAAAGGAAGAGGAAGAGGAACTCTAAGGTTCTGAAAAAGCCTATGAGGAATAAATCACGAAAAAGACGTAGTTTGGTGAGGAAAACAAGTAATGATGGGGAGTTTACTGGCAAGAACCTAGTTGTGGAAGAAAAGAATAAGAAGCTTTCTGGACGGGGGAGGTGGAGGAGATTTATGTCATGTTCTGACTCGGATTTCGTGAGTTCTGGATCATCTGATTATGAGTACACTATTTCTGAGGAAGAGAGAGAGCAGGTGAGAGAGGCCAATAAATTTTGCACAAGTTTGACCACTAGTTTAAGAAGTTCATCTTCGTCAAAGAGATTACAAGAAGAAGAAGAAAAAGAAGAAGAAGCACTGGATCAGCAAAGGAAATGTCTTCGGAGAAAGGGCAAGGAGAAGGTAGAGGGTTTGAAGAACGAAATAGGAAAGCAGGTTTGTGGGATTTGTTTGTCAGAAGAAGGAAAGAAAATAGTGCGAGGTACATTAAATTGTTGCAGTCATTATTTTTGTTTTGCTTGTATCATGGAGTGGTCAAAGGTGGAATCTCGCTGTCCTCTGTGCAAGCAAAGATTCATGACAATTAGTAAGCCTGCTAGATCAAACACAGGGTTTGACCTGAGGACTGTTACAATACAGGTCCCTGAGCGCGATCAGGTATCTTTTTTTATGTCCTTGGTGTTTTTTGTTGGTCTTTCTTTTGTCTTGTTCTTTACCTGAATTGAAAAAGTTTTGCTTTATGTACAGGTTTATCAACCATCTGAGGAAGAGCTTATGGGTTATATTGACCCTTATGAAAATGTAATTTGTACTGAATGTCTGCAAGGAGGGGATGATGCTCTCATCTTGCTGTGCGATATATGTGATTCATCTGCACACACTTATTGTGTTGGTCTGGGACGTGAAGTACCTGAAGGTAATTGGTATTGCGAAGGCTGTCGACCAACTGCTTTTGGTTCCTCTGCTCCACAAGCTTCACATCAAATTACAAGCGACAACTTGTTTGGCCTATCATCCCCTGCTCACAATGGTGGAGCACTTATAGATCTTAATTCAACTTATGTTCCTGATACGCCATTGACTCAGGAAACTAGTGGTATATTTTCTTTGGGACATTCGAATGGTGATTTTCATCCTGCTTCTCCAGCACCTTCTGGATCAGTGGCGTATACTGTATCAGAAAGACGAAGGATACAGCGTCGAGTACGTTTTCTCTTCAGTAACAGATCGAGCCTTTCAGGTGGTGGGTTGAATGGTGTTTCAGATACTACAATGTCAGAAGTTGTTAGCTTAGGTGTCTCTCAACTTGATCCAGGTAGGGAAATAGAATGTCAACATGGAATAATGCCAGAAAGGTTTATATCCGGTTATACATTGGCTGAGGAAAGGTTGCAGGATGATAGCATGTCTTTGGTGCATAATATGGCATTCAATTCAAGGTTGGCTCAAGCGCAACCCCATCCGTGCAGTGGTAGATCAAGTGTTGGATATGATGCTAGCACGTCTCATGCATGTAGAGAGGAGAGCTGCTTAAGTGTAGAGAAGAGACAAGTTCAACAAATAGTTAAAAGCCATTTGGACACATTGTCCAGAGATATTGAGTTAGGTATGTTAAAGTTGCAACTTTTTCTTATATTGCATTACATGTTTTAGTCCAAACATTTTGGATATATTTACCATTATATCTACAAGTCTGCTTCAGTCATATAGGGGGAGGATAGGTAAAGATGGAAATCCTTTTTGTTGAATTGTTGAATCACTCGTTCGTGTGTTCACATATATCGGATTCCTGCAGCACCATGGTTGGCTGCTCTCTGTAATTCACAGTACTAGGGCTGGCAAAGCTGATCCATTAAGGTCAGTTCGTCCAAATAGACCCGTAAAAAAATAAATATGAGCCCAACAATTTTAATTTGCGGTCGTAACGGACTGCCAGCAGGTTTTTACGGGCAACTAACCCGTTCACAAACCGTCTATACATTTGCCCTAAATTACCCAACTCCTACAACATTGCTTCGCCTACTTTGTTACAATAGAGAGTAGGCTACCCTCTCTTACTCTAGAACTGTGCCTTTATGAACAAACTATGCGTGGCTTCAGCTCGATGTCTTAGTATTTTTTTTAAAAAGGGTCAACGATGAAAAAGATATCGACTCCGAGAAGTATCGATCTGGACTTATCTCCTAAATTTCTTTGATCATTTTGGACTCGTAAGAGAACTTATGCTTTTTTAGCTCCTCAGTCCAAAGAGATTATATAAAGATGTATATGTAAGTGGTGTATCTGTATATACAAGTGTATATATATGTAATAGGTTTGAATTTCAGCTGAGCTTGATTTCTTTAACAATAAGGCCGCATTTGAAATCCATACTTTATTCAAAGAGGACAATTTATATTACTTTTTGGGTTGGAGTAAACGTTGAACTTTTAGTTTTTTTTTTTTTTTGGTATCATACCACGTGGTGTCCAAGCCAGCTAATTCACGTTCACGGTTCGTGGCTTCCGTTGGCCAAGCATTATTTTGACAGTGCCGGGAATCGAACTGGGGATCAAACCCAATCCACCCCAAGACTCACTGAGCCAAGAGGCTTGGTTTAGGGCTCATATTACAGTTAAGAAAAAAAAAAGTAAACAAACGAGTTCCCGGGTTGACCGGGAACTGAACCTGAACCAACCTGGTATTGGACCCGTGTCTAACCTGCCTATCCCTGACCAGCCCCTGTACAAGCCTCCCTAATCTGCGCATTTACCGAGTCTAAATTTACACAAAAGGTACATAATATCAGGTGTCATTTATTTGAGTTGTCAAACTAATGAGGTAGGACCAACTTTCCCAGCAATTAAATCACTAATATACATTTCTTGTAGTAACTTTTCTGTTCTTCTATCTAATATTATTGTATTCACTTTTATCTACCCTTATTTAGTAAAGCCGGCGTATCAAGCTAATTATATTATTAAAGGATCATTTGCACCTTTCGGGTTCTTTTGTTATTCATAAAATGAATTTGAGGTCCAAGGTTTATTATATTTTGAGCTTGGGGACCAAAGTGTCATAAAAAATTCTGATAAAGCATCATAAACAAGTATTTTGCCAATATTGGACCCCCTAACTTCATGAAAAGAATAGGTCCACTATGTAATTAACTTATAGAAAAGGTCTATTTGGTTTTTAGCCCCTATTGGTTATCCATATTGGGAATTTGCACCCAAATTTTCACTACAGGGTGACCCAAAAGTGTCACAAATACTCTCTGCGACCCTTTTATGTTTTTTGTGACTTCTATTAAATCTATTAATGACGCTACTTGGATGTTGTCATAAAATTGTCACTCTTTTGTGATGCTTTGAATGCTCGTGTCTGACAAACTTTTGACTTTCGGAGTCTCAACATGCATTCGGTGCCAAAGGCCAACTAAGCTTTAAAACCATCTACACACACTACGGGTCTTGAGCCTTGAATAATACATTGAGTTTTGTAGGTAGCATGAAATGTTTCATTTGCTTAAGAAAGTCATTAGTCCCGTTGTTATATGTCATGTATATGGCAGACTTAAACTGTCCATAAATTTCAGCGCGTGTAGAGTAGTAGTAGTAGTAGTACTACTACTACTACTACCACTACTACTAGTAATAATAATATTCAATTGTGTTATTGAAAATAAAACTACCCCCTACTTTGCTGCAGGGTACAGTACCTTCAAGGAAGTCGCAAGGAGCTCTACCCACACCATTTTAGCTGCGTGCGGGCTTGAGCACAGGGAGAGCGAGGTTTACCCTGTGCAACCACACTCCACATGTCACCACGTGGAATCACGGTCGTGTATGCGGATGAGTTTGATGAGGGGTCACTGTCCATCTTGTTTTGATTTATTCATAAAGGATGTCGTGAGAAAGATCATGGACACCAAGATTATCAAATGATGCGGTGGGAGAATTGATTTACCATTCTTTCTGTCCATTGACCGTATTTGTACATCATTAATTTGCGTTTGGAGGTCAATCGAAACATTTAGCCATTGTTTATACAGACAGGGTCCTAGTTGAATTTTCTTGCTGTTATTTCCTTGTTAACTTATGGCTTTGGTTAAGTTACTGACGGTGTACATCGGTGGTTTTTAAATTAGCCCAATTGTTGATTATTCCATCTACAGTCCTTGTTAATTTGCTTGTATAGATTGAGTCATACCACTGGCATTCTACCTGTTTTGTATTTTGCATACTATTATATCTCTAAGCTCTTGTTATGTTAATATTTTTCATCAGGATTCTGTGTTCCTGTTGATTACTTTATTAAACCCTTGAGAGGTTATTTTTGGCGAATAATAACTCTATTATTTCATTAAAAAATGTAACCTCGTTGTATCCAGTAGTTTTTTTTCATTTTTTCAACAAGAAGAAGCTTTATTTATATTATGGGTATTTTACAAGTGATATTACAAGCTGTTCCTTAAAGTAAATGTATTACAAAGAACACGAAAAAAAGACAAAAAAACAAGAAATTTGAACATAATATTTCATAAAAAGCAGTTTAGTAACCAAACTTGCAGCTAGAATTGAAACACAAGCAGATGGTGACGTGTTGAAATCGTTGAAAATCTTCACAGATTGTTCGGATCAAACTCATGTGAGTGGAATTATGGGTTGTGTTCCTATAAATCATATCAAGACAATTTCACTCTGTTTCAAACTCAATGCATGTAAATTAATGCTGATATGCAAGATTCAAACTCATGTGAGTGGAATTATGGGTTGTGTTCCTATAAATCATATTAAGACAATTTCACTATCTGTTTCAAACTCAATGCATGTAAATTAATGCTATGTTAATATGCAAGATCCAGATGAGTTTTTATAGCCCAAATTTCTGCCAGAACGGAGGATGTATAACGAATATTTTTAGTAAAAGCACAAATAAATTTCCCATGAGAGTTTTTAATAAGCCCTCCAATTGTAACGTGACCAGTAAGATGGGATTTTGCGCCGTTATTACATTTGAAGAAAGGGTGCACAAGTTTGGTCCAGGCAAATGGAAAAGCCACATATTGGAAGGTGAGACTGTTACGGGCGGCCGAGCATGACAAAATTATTGAAGCTGGTTATGAAAAGTAGTGTCGAAAGAATACAGCGTCATGGTTTTGTTGTTAAAAATAACCTCATTACGAATGAACCAAAACAACCAAAGAAGATAAATCGTTTTAAGCTTAGAAAAGGATATACTATTCATAAGGTGCAAATGAGAAAGTTGTTTGAGCAGGGAGATAGGGCTAAGGTCTAGATTATTAATAATTTGGCCGAGTTGAAAAAAAGCAGGGCAATCATAGTAAATATGGGTATTGCTATCTTCCAATTCACATAAGGAACACAAAGGTGTTAGTAATCTATGGTAGTAAAAAAGGCGGCGTGTCATTGGCAATGCCCGGTGTAGGAGGAATTACAGGATTTTTTTTTTATTTTTATTTTTTAGGGCAAGGTGCTTTACCATAAATAATTTCATGGAAGAGCTAAAGCTTGTTGAGAATACAAAGTGGAATTAAGCTAATGATAAGCAGATTCAACGACAAAAGATCCATTAGAACTAGGACACCAAAAAGGAATATCAGGACTATTAGTGATGGAGAAGTATAGAGCCTGAATATGATGAATAGGATCCATAGGCAGCCGTTGAGTTAAGGACGGAATGTTCCACTTGTCATTAAGGAAAAAAGTATTAAGAGGTATTCCTAAAATATTATGTGGAATATACGGGAATAAATGATTGAAAGAATCCTGAAGCACCCATATATGATTGCCAAAGGAGGTAGAACCATTACCAATGTGCCACTTAATACCATTCTAGAAAATAGGAAGTAATTTAGAAAAAAAATTCCAGAGCCACGAGGCCTTGGCATTACTATGAGCTGTAAGCAAATTAGTATGGAGGAAGTACGTATGCTTCATAGTCTGAGACCAAAGGTTACTGTAATACACCGTAATTTTATTGATTTTTATTTAATGGGATTGATTAGATTAAATGGGAATTAATTGGAACTTAATCCGAATTTAAATACTAGCGAGACGTGAGTTGGTATTTGATTATGATGATAATACTGAGTATTACTGAGTATATATGGTAATATATGATTATTGAAATTATTAAAATTGTCGCGAGTCATAAATACGACCATTCGAGAATTTAAATTGGGACGCGCGTGTCAGTCGCGTCAGGAATCAATTTAATTAGATTTAAAAGTAAATTATAATTCTATCACCTGTATGGTTATTTTGAGTGCGCTAACGTGTCCGGAGAGGTTGAAATAGTCAGAAAACACTAGTCGGGAGTTTAGTTTCGGTCCCGGGGCTTTTCTAGGCCAAACCGGCAACCCGCGAGGGTATATTAGTCATTTTAAATTTTAAGGAATTTAGACCCACGAATTTTAGGGTTTATTTAACAGTTATTATGAGGGCTATTAAGGCCATTATCAGCCAAAAAGCAAAAGTGGGCAACGTGAGTTAGAGGAGAGGTTACAAAAGCGCTTCCAAAGCCATAACCACCATCCACCACCAAAATCCACCGGATTTGTCACCGGAGAGAGAGGGAAAACCAACCATTTTCGCACCAGTAGATCAGAACACCATTTATAAGGCAAGTGATTTGATTTCAATTAATTTCAGTGAATATATCATCCATCCTAGTGTAGGATTATATGATAACCTTGAAAAATGATGAATACTCATGGAAATTTGGAGAATAAACCTAAATCTTGGATAGGACTTGCATGTAGATTAGTTCAGGAAATTATTCAGTAGCAAAATCGTAACCGTAGATGAATTAAAAACGAATTTGGAAGAGAAACATGATGATTCTTAATGAAATAGAAGAAAATAGGGTTTTTAGGATAATATGAAGATTTAATCCAAGAAAGGTTAATTGTTGATGTTTTAAAGGTTTTGGAACGTTAGAAATCATATAGTTAGGTTGTATAATGATCCCTTATACTTACATTAGAATTTCTGATCATGTAATGGCGTTTTGGGACAAATCTGGGGCTGAAAAGCAAAGAAACCCGTAACTGCTTGATCGATCGATCGACATTCATAGTCGATCGATCGAAATTCATGATCGATCGATCGACCTCCCCAGAAATTATGATATTTTTTCTTTTTTTGAATTTATCCAATTCCGACCCTTGTAAGTTATTGGTGGGGATCTTGTGAACACTTTTAGATTTAAGGAAGACCAGTAGGCGTGTATATGAGACCCGGATTATTATTAGAATTAAATTTGGGATTTATGTTAAGGCCTAATAAGGTTCGACGAGTGAGGTACTATTAAAGATGCGATGAAATGAGTTAAATTTATATAGTTGATAATATAAGGTTAGTGGAAGAAATATGGACCTGGATTAAAGTGTGGTAATAATAAGAGACTTAGTAATCTTTTGGGTTAGGTTTTAAGTACTTGGAACTACGACGTGAGATGTGTCGGTGGACTATATTATATCTTATCCGGAGGTATTAAAATGTACTAATTGGAATAATGGTGTAGTGATTGAGAAAATACCTTTAATAATATTATAAATTATCTAAGTTGTGTGAATGCTTAGTATATGGATTTATATGTGTATGACATACCTACCATACTTGCTATTACGGGAGGTCGGCTTTCGGAACAGGGTCATCTAATCTTTGTGTGCCTACGGGGGGATTTAGATTGGTACCTTAAGGATATAGGGTTGTGAATGACTTATTTGTGAGTTAATAAGTCAGCTGACCATGGGAGCGTAGGTATGTGAGTGACCCATGGGTATGTGAACTATGTTCGCCTCCAATATGTGTGATTTTGCTTATTGAAATGGTTCTTGAGAGATTCGGAACTCGTAGTCCTTATGTACGTGATGTACCGGGATTCGATAGCAAAGTATGTGTGCATTGCAGCTTAGCCTAGGGGTGCCCTAATTGTATATTTATGTTGAGATTAATATACTTGTAATTATAACGGACTCTTCTTCATTACAGTGCGAATGTGAATACTTCAGACGTTTGTAGTAAGGTTAAAAATGAGAAATTCCTATGATAATTATTATAAATTGATCTGAGAAATAAAAAGGTGAGATACACGCAGGTTATATTAGAATGTCTTGAATAAACCCCTATATTATAATGTGAGGACAGGAAGTGGTACAAACTAGTTAGTTAACGACATAATTAGTAAGGGTTAGATTTATACGTTAGACGTGCACATTAGCTAAGAGGTGAGAAACTCATGTGAGAGCACGTAACTAACATGTAATTAATATTCACTGTTTAATGCAATTAAATACTTGCTATATTTTAAACTGTTTCCACATTCGGCTCTGACCCGTTTGCTTTCAAATCTATTTTCTTGTAAAAACTTTTTAGGTGCCCAGCCACAGGGACGCTAAGCTTAGGAGTTCCATTCCTTTGACGTGTTGTACCTGCTGTGGAAGTTACAGGACCTCGATAGTAGACGCCTCCACATTCTACATTGATTCTATTTCAGATTTATTCATCAGTTAGGGCATGTCGCCCCTTTTCTTTAGAAACAGTTTTATTGTACTTTCAGTTTTCATTTCAGTTTTGGAGTTAATTAATTTACTTTTCAGATTTTGTATTTGGTTTTATTCAGTATTTGGATTATTTAGAGGAGTGTTACTCCAAGCTCATTTATTATTCCATTTATATTCTGTTGTGACTGTGATGTGATTGTGGTATCATTAGTTAATAATTTAATTGGTTGCAAGTTAATCTCATTTAAATAAAATTTGACAACTCACTTTTTAAATATTAGGTGGCTAGTAATTGTTTAAAAATATTTTCGACAGTGATGCTATAAACTGAATCAACTTGACATTTTGTATTAATTTGAATAAAGGGGTAGCTACCCGGTATTTAATTAGTCGGGGTGTCACAGTTACAAGGCTTGGTAAATAATTTCCAAAGAAGCTTTAACATATAAGCATTATTTAAGGAGTGTAAATTTTTAATACCCAGGCCACCATACTTCTTAGGAAGGGTAATCGTATGCCAGGGGATGGTAGGCGTTTTATGAGAAGTCTTAGAGGCATTCCAAAAAAATGGTTTGATTTTCTTTGTTAATGTAGTTAGAATATGTGTAGGGAGTGGATAGGAGGACATAAAATAAGACGGTAGCGATGTACACACGACATTAATTAAAGTGGATCTCCCAGTATAAGATAAGAAATTATTATGCCATGCCTGAAGATGTCACTTTGTCACTAATCACGAAAAACATTCGACGTGTAACTCGACCCGTAATAAGTGGGATACCAAGTTATTTGTCCTGCCCTTGATACCGGTGAAAGCCGAGGTGTCGCAAGGTAGCCCATTTGATAATATGCAGTGTAGAAGGGACAAATGTGATAGTAGATTTGTCTTTATTAATAGTTTGCCACAAAAATGGAAAAAAGTATTTAAGAGAATATTAAACTGAGTGATAGTGACGATAGTGAGTTGTAAAAAGAAAATACAGTCGTCCGCAAAGGTCAGACCATGAATTATGGGCCCCCTGGGAGAAGGCCTAAGCACCATCATTCTTTTTAAGAGGCAGTCCTTCTCAACTTTACGTAAAAGCACATCGAGAGCCATGATAAACAAATAAGGTGAGAGAAGGTCCCCTTGGTGTAGACCTCAAGATGGAGAGAAAGTTTCCCCCATATACCCATTAATAAGAGTTGTGAATGATGTGGAGGAAAGGCACTCTATAATATATTGGATCCAAATGTCCGGAAAGCCATGTTGTTGTAAAACCCATTTGATAAACGACCATTCCATCTGATAATAAGCTTTAGTTAAATCGATTTAAGGCATAACTTCCTTTCTTAGTTTTATATTTTTGCATAATATGTAAAATTTCATGTGTAATAAGTATGTTATCTTGGATGTGTCAGTTTGCAATAAATGCGTTTTGAAAAGGGTACACAATATATTGAATAATTGGACGCATGCGAGCAACAATAATTAAGGAAATGAGCATATAGATTACATTGCATAAGCTTATAGGTCCGAAGTGTTTAACTTGAGTAGGGTGTTGTATTTTGGGTATAAAAATGAGAATTCTCTTATTTAAGTCCCGGGGAAGTCTGCCATAATGGAAAAAATCGTTGATTAGACTAATGACCAACAAGCCCACCACGTCTCAATGGTTTAGGAAAAATCCACAAGTTAGGCCATCAATCCCCGGGCTTTTATTTTTACCTAAATTATGTAGAGAGTGTCAAATCTCCGTTCCAGTTATGGGCTCAAGTAACTTATAGTAACCCGTTTGTTTGACTTTGACAAACGTATAATCTGAATGTGAAATAGGTGGATTGGTTGTAATAAAAATAGATTCATAATATTGTTGGAATTGAAAATGAATATACCGTATAAAAGTGTGCCATCCAGTTTCAGTATTGTAGATGGCTTGAACCAAATTATTATGTCATTGTTGTGTGACACAAACATGTAAATATTTAGTGTTATTGTCACAATCAAGAATCCATTTATTTTCCAGTACTGACACTATTGTATCCAGTAGTGTGATGTTAGATTTTGGCTCTCGTCTTTGGCATAACTTCATAATGGTGGAATGCCTTGCCATAATGTGTGCGCACCTCACTTGTTACCTTCATGCATAATATTGATCTCCTCAGTCTGGTTACTTTAGCTACACCAATGCAATCTTAACGAGTGTGAACAAGTGAAAGGTGGTCAAATACAGAATTTGTAAATTATATATATATAAACCTACCAATTAATTTTTGCAAAAAGTAACAAATTTTTTTTGAAGAGCAATACTATTTTAAAAACTAATCGATCCAATTTGAAGATTTTGAAGACCAGTTGAATGTAATTTTGATCAAAGTGCCTGACATGGGTTCCACTTAGAACAAGTGTATGCATAATCATTTTATTTTTGCACGTAATCCCTAGGCTTAAGGTTATGTGAGATGTATCTAGCGTTTCCCTAAGTAATCATTATGAATGAAGCGTATAATCTAGGGTAAGTGAGAGTGCAACTCTTTTTTCAAGAGGATTGTCACTTCTCATCCATTCTAAGGACTAATAGATAAATGGTCGATTCATTTACCCCATTTCCCTTCTACATTTCTTAGGTATACCCCCACTCCTTTTCATTTCCCTTTTTTTCTTCCTCTACTCTTCAGCTTCAAGGAAAAAACTTCATCTTTTATCTCATGTCCAAGAGATTGAGGAGGTTTGAGGTTTCCTCATAAGATAACTTTAGGGATTTAGTAATAAATATAACATCCCTAATGTTGTTATTAGGGTTTCCTCTGAGGAGGAGGGTCTTTACGACCTCGACCATGGCCATATCGACATATATAATATGGTAGTGGTGGAAGGGGGTGTTCAAATCCCATATTATCCTTTACTAGTGAGGCATTCCATCATTATCGTGATGGACATGTTATCCATCAACCAAATTTATGGGATAAAATTAGACCTAAAGGGGATCGAATACTGATATGACCTTTAGTTTAATATTAGGTCCAGTACCTAACATTTCAAGTACAGCTGGTCATATGGTTGCCTATCCTATAATGACACAAAAAAAGATGTGATAGTATGTCAGAGTATATGTAGACTCATTTGATCTCCTATAGTTAGGGTGTTTTATTTTGTAGACCAAAACTCACTATGTGTCTTTAGTCAAAGAGGTTGTTTCGACAAATCTTTGTGTAAAGAATTATTCATCGTACTTCATCAAATTCATCCCAGTGTCATTCATAATCACTTCCATATATTTGATAATGCCACTTTAGGATAAAGATGAAGGACTTAGATGACACAGATACCCATGGTTTAACATAACTAAAATTTATTTTTCTTAAATTGAAAATTGTGTTAACCTTATGTGTGTTTAAGATTTGTCGTATACATGTGCCATGTACTCTTCATATATTAACATACTTTAAAAATGGAAAAAAAATCACGACCAAGCTCGCTGCAGCAAGTTTCTCTTTGCTATAAAGTTTTTCTAACGAATTTTCTAGTAAGATCTGTGACCTACTTACTTGCATCTAGACCTGGAAAAATGATACAAAACACAATAACATGACATGAAGTTATAAGTTAATGAGTATGCTCTTATTGATGTTGGGTCATGTCAGTGTCAACCCGATAAGACAAGATAGTTAACGGGTCGGGGTTAGTGTTGGCCTCCTTCACCCGTTAATACCCATTAAGACCCGTTAAGACACATAGGGGTGTACACGAACCTGAATAGACCGAACGGACCGAAAAAATCGAACCAGACCGACTTTTACGAGTTTTTTTTAATTCGGTCTAAAAATATATAGGACCGCATTATTCAGTTCGGTTTCGATCTTGGGTCGTAAAAATCGGTTTTGGACCGGACCGGATCGCTTATATATATATATATATATTAATTTCAGAACTCACTCTCAGGCTGCCACACACGAAGCATTTGTTGAAACCCAACAACACAACTTAAGTTTATAACCCTAACCCAAGTCCCAAATCTTATTTTCTCCTCTCTCTCTCCATACAACAATGGCTGCCCACTTTCCTCCGACTCACTCTCATCCCTTTTCTCTCTCTACATACAAGGCCTAAGTTATGGATCACTCTACACTACCACATACGAGTTTGATTTTTTCATGGATATGAGTTTATTCATCAAGGACTTAAGGAGGCTCATCAAGACCAAGTTCGAAATCCATCGTGTGGCAGTAAATTTTTGTGAGGTTTGTTTTCATTTATAAGATTATCTTATGATTTATTTTTTGGGGTATTGAATTGTTCTAGATTTGATCTTGATATTTACCCTCCTTAAAGCTTCATTTGAGAAAGTAAACAAAGAACATGTTCATTTCATAGTTTATAATCCCAAACCAGAGTTGTAAGAATTGGGGAGATGAAGTATACACAGTGTTTTAATTTGGGTATTTTTAACTGAGTAAACTTGTAACATATGAGCCTTCGCAAAACTCTCCCTCCTACAAGCCTTCATAAACTGCCAGGGCCAAATTAGTTTCTTCACAAGGAGACGACACGATGTTATTGTCTTCTGTAACTTAACTGTTCCATTTTGTTTGGGATTTTGGATCAAACTGATTTTGGATTGTTGTGCCACATCCTTATGGTTATGACCAATGTTTATGATAAACCCTTGAGATGATTTTTCAACTAGTAATGCGTATATGAATTAATATGTTTATGAGAACTAATTGGACCGAATAGGATTGAGACCGAACACGACCCGCTTGAAAACCGAATAGGACCGAGACCGATTATTACGGTCCGATCTCGGTCCATATTTTTTTAGGACCGATTGATGCGGTCCGGTCTAAAAAATTCCTCAAAACCGGACCGTACCGCGAACACCCCTAAAGACACATCAATCTAAGTAAATAAAAAATATTGTTAGGACTTTTAAAGGTTTTATGTTGCTTTATGTTAATTTAATCATAACAAGTGTATTAAATAAAAGATTTAGTAATGTTAATGAATTAATGAGTTTAGTTGTGTTTGATAAGGTGTATGTGATTCAAAATAATTCATTATCTTAATGTGTAATAATGGGTGAACACGACACGACACATGAGTTAACGGGTCGGGTTTGAATATGATTTTTTCGTACGATAAAAAAGTCACCCGTTTAGACACGAATCCGATAAGACCCGAGCACGATAAAAAAAAGACACAAACACAACTCAACACGATCCATTGCCAGGTCTAGCTGTAGAGAATTACCCTTTGTTGGTCACGTGTTTGGGCACCTACTTTTTTGACAAAAAAAATTATTCAAATTTGGTGCACTTTTTGGCAACTTTGTGAAAACCTCTTTTTCAGTCATATCACTTGGCTAGATTTGTTTTTAACTTTTTTTATGTGGACAAGAACCACATAGGCTTAAAGAGAATGTTTCCACATGTTCTTTTTGTCTATTTATGTGGATATTCTCTGTTCAAACAAGTTATGATTTTTTAAAGGTATTTAATTTTTTTAAATATTTTTGTCTCAATCTTTTCATTCTCATCATATATTTAGAGTGAAAAAACCCTCTTTGTATTTTTGAGATATTTTGAGTATTTTACTTCGATCTAAAATCTCATTGGAGTATTTTATTGCTTCAACTTTTAAAAACCTTTAACAAAATCCTTTCTGATTTTTCCTTGTGTGATTTTAGATTTTTATTATCTTAAAAATACTTTTGAGTTTATTTTGAGTGGCCAAACACTTTATACACTTATATCAACCTTTAAGAATATCAAATCCTACGAAGTTAGAAATACATTGGTGGCTTCTTACATGTCCCTTTAGAGTAAAAAGTTTGGATCTTCAACTATAAAGAAAACATTTTGAGTTTGGCACAAGATTTGAAGATATTGGTTGCGATCGAAATCGGGGGTGGTTGTGTAACATACCCCATCTATTGGCGATCTACTCAAAGAATACAGTGCGAAAGAGTGGATTGTCAGTTAACGCGTTGTGTTATTGTAATTCGTTTATTTCTATTTATAAATATCTACCATAGTGCATTTTTTTATCAATTTCAGTGCGAAATTTTTTCCCATTGTGAGTTTTTCCTTGTACATTTGGTGTTGTGTGATATTTTTCTGTATTTTTATAATCATGTTTCTTAACTAAGAAGATTGAATTTGGTTGATTCAAAACTAGATAAAACTTTTATCACGTGGACCTTGAAGGGTGTGCCCTTTTCTTTTAGCATTCTTAAAATTTGAAAATAGTTTTAATTTGTGTATCTCTGTTGATCCATCGTACAATGTGCTCTCAACTGGTATCAGAGTTTGTCCCCATTTTTATTAAGTTCAACCGCCTAGAAGAAGATCGTGTTTTGTGTGAAAATGGAGTTCAACATGATATTTGAAAATTTACCTATTAAGATAAAGCATGTTTCTACCGAACTTATGACCATGTCATGTTTTGTTAATCACTTTATTTCTAACATTAAATAGGCTTATGTTTGTAATAATGATAGTGAAAATTATGATCTCTAAAATTTTTATGGAAAGCTTTATATAGAATAAAATAATATTATTTAAAACCAATGTGATTCTATCTTCCAAATTAAAAAAGATTTCGAGAAGAAAAATCCATTAAGAAGAGTGAAGATCATACCTATTCCCAGTTCCACTGAAAGGGATATTTTACTAGAATATATCAAAATCATTGAAAATGAGAAACCCAAAATTTGTAATGGGCTTCTTTTTGTAAGATAAGAAAATGTTTTTTTTTCAAGTTTTGGAAGCTCATGGTCATTACCTCTTAATATTGACTTTACTGACCTCCTAGATTTTCTTAATGAGTTAAATGACCAAAAGGAGGTTTTCAAAGACAAGGATAAAAATATGTCCATTTTGAAAAAGGAAAGGGATGGTTTGACCATATCATCTGACACTTTGAAAAAGAAATAACAAAGTTGTGAAGAATTATTTTTGTTGGTCCTAAATACAAGTAATGCTATGAGTAACAAAGGCATACCACAAACCATCCACCAAATGATGTGTCGTGTAAATAAAGTGTTTAACTTTATCATTATAACACTACAATATTCAACATATAATGCCACATCATTTGGAGGATGATTTTTAGCACATATTTAAGGCTCGTATCACTATTGATTAAATACAGACAAGATAATATTTTAAAGAAAATTGAAAACATTAAAAAAGACTTTGTATCTATGAAATTATGCATTCCTCGAGGAGAGATAATCTTTGTCAAACCTTCGTCATCAAGTGAGACAATACTCAACTCAACTCAACAAAGCCTTTTCCCAATTATTTGGGGTTGGCTACATGAATCAAGTGAGACAATACTTCTTGGAAATGTTCCCAAAATTCTCAAAAGAAAGAAAAACATGTTGTCACTCATTTATTTTCCCTGCCATATGTGATAACAAAAAATATTTTCTTAATCACAAGAGACCTAAAAAGGACTGTATTTTTTTTTCTTCTTGTCATACGAAAAGTCACCTTAAATATTTGTGTTGCAAGTTGAATAAAGTTCAACATTTTATAAAAATTGCCAATGAACCCAAAACTCAAATGAGTAGACCTAAAACTTTTAAATGTGATCATTGTCACAAATTTGGCTATTTTCTGAAAATTTTCTTTTTTACTTTGTAGACACCCCATTCTAATACCCCCACAATCCTCCATGGGGTCCAAACAAAGTTCCTTCAAGTCTCGAACCCATGTCCTCCTTCAAACCCTAACTAGAGAACAACCAAATGCTCTTCGAAACCCATTTTACTTTGGTTTACTCTCTAGCTTGGGAGAGTATATCAAATTTTTTTTATAGAGATATGAAGTCTCTTTCCAACGGTCCCTGCCATGCATGAATAGGACTTACGATTTGCATTTTATGGTCGAAAAACCAATTATGCTTGCCTATCGGCAGGACACCTCTCCTGCCTGGAGGTAGGTAAGACTTTATTTGGACACCAAGTTTGGCCACCTTTCCAGCAGGCAGGGCAACTAGTATGCCGGCCAACATCCCCCTGGGGTAACTTGGTCTTTTTATTCCTTTAGGGTTTTCTATTTAAGGAGATAATAACCTTAGTATTCAGGACCTTTAGCCTCGAAATCAGTGCAATAATTTTCATTACATCATTTTCAAATCATTCTCTTTGCATTGTCTTACACCACCCGACCTCACCATTAGCCACAATTCCACCATCATGTCAACATTCAAAAGTCATATCGCAAAAAAAAGTCTCAAAAAATAGAATTCAAGTAGCTTTGAAGGTCTAAATCATTTCCACACCATTTTCCCAAGTAGTTACTATTTCACTTACTTTATTATTTCTAGTATATTCTTCTTGAATTTTGTTTCTCTTGTCACTAATCTTATCCTTTTATTATATATAGCTCTAGTCTTACTTTTATAAATCAAAACCCTCCAAAAAGGTTTTATGCATAATTCCTAAATTAAAGTTTTCTCACTTTTCTCACACTTTCATCGCATTTCACACACTTTTCATAACAAGGAGAAATTGCAATTTCAGATTATGATTTAAATCTCAATCTCACCTTTCTAATGAACTACTTGGACTTTGATTCCATTTTTGGCTACGTACGTGTTCCGAAGTCACATTTGGGATTCAAGTCCTATTTATTCTCTTTCATATTCGTATTCCCATGTTGTTATTCAACTTATATATTTAGTATGTTTTACTCCCATAGTTAGTTTTCTCATTTAATTACTTTTTAGAGGTTCCGTGACACGCGTGCTACTTTTTCATAGTGATTCTATGATCTGATACACCACTCATATTTAGTTAATCATTTTAGTTGTATTTATCTTCTTTACTCTTGTCAATTATCAACGGTTCTGTGACACGCACACTCACTTTATTCTATAGGGGCGCTACGATCCTCTACATCGATCACCCAGTAGTTTCTTTTCACACTTTTTAATTAGGTATATCCTTAGAATGATTTGTTCTCGTCCTTTCTATGACATGGTTATGATGATTTTACTCCTCGCACACTCTCTCACATATGCACATCTTTACTCCACACACTTTACACACATGATACATTTTATACATTGTACACATGTTCACGCACTTTAGGAGAAGAAGATTATTGTGTTACCCATGAGGGATCGAAAATGGTGGAATGGGCTCCTAACACCTTCCCATTCCGTAACATAGACTTCGAGCCCATCTATATCTTTTTGGTTTCGCATACACTAGTAGTCTTTTATGCTAACTCTTTGGAGACGACGATATATTTTGTCTGTTTTGAGTAAAATAGACCGAAGACTCTGATATCTACACATTCACACACAAACACACCGATGATGACCGATTTGATAGTCCCCCTCACCTCAAGGGAAGCCAACGTGATCGCCATCTATGCACGAGTGCCAACGGCGGCGAGGGGCCGGGATAGACACAAGGGGGAACTTCGTCGGGGACCTTGTATGAGGACTATACTCTATTTATATGGGTTTTATTTTCTTTGTCCTACATCATTTTCCACATGTCTATATATTTTATCACCTATATATTCATCTTCCTCTCATGCTCATATGTTCTATATACCATGACCATGTCATGTTATCATATGTATATACCATCCTTTTATCACATGCTTCATGCCACTTGTATATATCCATAATTTATTCACTTATTTGCATCTCATGCTTCATGTTCACTTGTATGTATTTACATGGTTCACTTCACTTATCCACATTTCCATACTACATGTCATTTTTACATACCCATGCTTTATTCACTTTGTATATATCACATGCTTCACATTACTTGTACATATCGCCATATTCCCATGCTTCTTCCTTACGTTTGACTTGTGTATATCCACATATTTCACATTTGTACATGATTCCATATTTTACTTCACTTGTATATATTTCATATCCCATTATTTCTCTCACATGCTTCGTGTTTCTTATACATATCCACATGCTTTACTTAACTTATGTAGTTATCTCTCTTTATAACATGCCATTTGTATATATTTCCCTCATTTTACTTCATGCTTAGTATTTGTACATATCCCTCTTAACATGCATAAAGATACTAATTAAGACTCATGCATTTGCACACTACATCAAACGAGCATTGAATATTGACCTTATATTTATCCCATACTAGGGAGGGTCTTCGCGATGAGTTATCGGTTCTGCAAGGCACGGTTAATCTAAGCAATGGGCTCCCACCTTCTATTGATTAAGTACCCTCGATGTATATCGAACATTTCCCCCGCATCGTACCACTTGACCGAACTCATGATGGGAAGTATGTAGCTAGAATTCATTCACGCACGTCGAGTATATTAAATTCTCTCTCACACGTATTGTCACCAAAAGGTATATCATGAAGCACTTCATGTACAGTCGGGTATATTAAATGGATTATCCATATGTACTGATGAATGATTGCCTTAATAGGTAAGAGGTATACTGTGGATGTCATGCCAAATGGGGGAACCCTTACACTAACCTCCCATACATAACCCTCATATAGATGTCTGCCCAAAGACACTTATATCTACATTGTCGATTCTAACATAAAACTCTTCTAAAATGTCAGGTCGCCTTACAGCGCAATTTTACCAGCGTTTTCAAATGGGATCTTGTCCATGAGTTTGAAAACGAGCTGAATCGTGCCTTGCAGTACGTACTATTTCCTCCAAGACTCCGATCATGTTCGACATTTCACTTGCACCCTAGGCAGAACATAATACTAGAAGAACCTAATAATAATAACTACACCGAGGGATTTTTCTCCCCTTATTCCTTTTTCAAAAATACCAAAAATATATTTTTTTTCCAAAAATAAAAATAAAAAATATACTTTCCCTCTCAGGTGCGGCTGTATTCCCCCAGCTTGGGCTGGCTCCCTATTGGTTAAGATCAGGTATCAGACCACCTCAGAGTTCTACTTCGTCAATGCACACTTCAGTAGAGACAGATCAGTCTTACCACAGATTCCTCAGAGACAAGCCTCATCAAAATGCTAATGCTCAACCATATTTGATGACCATACTTGTCAAGCTCACCGTGAAGATCGACATCATAGAGGCGAATGTTCATTAAATATAAAGAAATAGGGACCAGATCCTAGAGATGCCTAAACCTGAGACCATATTAAATCCCAGTGTTTCTTTTTCCCGTGTCATGGCACCACAAATTCTTGAATCCATGTGCCCCCCCCAAAGAATACCAATATGCTACACATGTTGTAATGCCTTCGCGCATTACGCACGTCAATAGGCTACCTCACGCTCATCCACCCATGCCTAATCTTACTCAACTAGGGGCTAACTCTACCATAAATGTTTTGACATATCCCAAAGCTGAAGAATTAAATCGAATGAAGGAGGACCTTTAAACGATCTCCTAAAAATTTGATCAAATTAAGCTTTTAAGAAACTATGTGGACTATACTCATTACTCTCTATATTCAAAGGCTCGGTTACCTGAGAAATTCAAGATGCCTGACATTGAGAAGTTCGAAGGGAGCGGTCATCCCATCGTGCATCTATAGACCTATCATTGCACCTTAAGTTTACTAGGGGCTAAAGTAGAAATCATGGCCTAGATGTTTTAGTAGACACTCAAGGAAAGTGCTCTTCGTTGGCTTTTGTCAAAGGAATAATTTCGCATATGAAGTTGGAAAGATCTTGCTAGAGAGTTTATTATTCAGCAAAAGTATAATGAGGAGTTGGAGGTAATGCGCCAAGACCTTGAGTTACTCTAGGGCCTTGGAGAGTCCGTTAATAAGTGGAGAGAGAAAGCTACCACCATAACCAATCACCCATATGAAGAAAATCAAGTCAGCATAGTAAAGAAGAATTTTTTGTCGAACAATTAAAAATCACGGGTAGCCAATATTACCCTGAGAGACCTCTGGGAGGCTAGGTAGAGATTGAAGAAAGTTTCTCCAGTCAGAAGACATGATCAAAAGGGAAAGCATTAGTTGGCCAGTTGAAGCACCTTATACTCTTGACTCACTTGAGTCTACATTTTATAAGTGCTCATCTAGTTTGGAAATAGTGACAAAATTGTGTCCTCTCCTAGAATCCAAAGAGCCTCAGAGAATTGTCTACAATTGATTCCTCTTGTTTGATTGATCAAGGTATATTCCCCAATCACTCACACACAATTAGGACTGCATACATGGGTCTTATATTGCATAAATTGGTTGCATATATAGTGTGTGTATTAATTTCCTTCAAATTAATTTTAATATTTTTTTGGGAATTTTAATGGTTTTTTAAATAAGTTTTTCCTTAAATAAAATTGGTTTTATAAAGTGTTGGGGTCATTCTGCAATTTTGGATTGTTGGTTTTATTGGCTGAAAGTTCATTTGGGTAGAAATCAAAAGCGCTGAAGACTTCAAGGTATCTTGGTAATTACTTTCAAACAAGCATATCAGAATCGATCTCAGTCCTACACCTGTTGCTTATATATCGGTTTGATTTGTGTTTCTTCCAAGAGACAACCCCTGTGAACAATCTCAACCCTTGAATTGTGTTAATTGATGATCTGCATGCATTCTAACTCTATCCTAGTGAAACGCTTTTAAGCCAATCAAAAGCGTTTTAATCACCGCGTCTTTTTAGCCCTTAAACTAAGTCAACTTGCTGTGACCAAATCGTAGCCTTTGATTTGGATCTGCCTTCTCGATCCTTCTCAGCCCCCTATATAAGGAGACTTACCCTCAGCCAAACGAGACTTTTGCCACTTCGTTTCATTCAAGTGATAAGAGAGAGAAGAGCGAGAGAGAGAGAGAGAGAGAGAGAGAGAGAGAGAGAGAAACCAGAGTTAAGAAACCCTAACCCTAATTCGGTTCAAACACTTTTCAAACCCTAACCTCTTTTAAAAACAAGTTTATACCAAACACAACCTTGAGTGTTTGAGAGTTTTGAGTGTTGGTTTGATAGTTGTTTGATGCTGTAACCTCTTCGTTCTCAGATCTTGTTTTCAACTTAAACATTTGATTAGATCTGTGTTTCTACTTTTATAGAAATCTTAGATCTAGTCGTTGCATGTTATATTACACATAGATCTGCATCTATAGTTTCTCATCTTGAGAAAACTTTTGTTGATTTGTTTATGTAAATTTTTTTATCTTCAAAATCAACAATATTATTTTATATTTTTAGTTCTTATGAAACAAGACCTTTGACCTAGTTGGAATCGCACTTGGTAATTTTCAATCTAAAAAATATTTTCAAAATTTGAGATTGATTAAGATCTTGAAACATCTTCCGAGCAAGATAGCCGTGGATTCTGGGATTATAATAAAGGTCAAATAAGGTTTAAGTTTTCTAAGAAGAGAGAAATAGAAAATAACAGCATATAGATCTTATATGTAATTTTATAGGACTGTTTGTATAAATAAGTGTGTGTGTGTGTGTGTGTGTGTGTGTGTGTGTGTGTGTGCATGCATGTGTTAGAAAGTACCCTCACAAACACTAGCACCCTACCACACTAAAAGTGTTGGTAATAAGATCTTAAGAACAACAGTCGGCGGAAATAACTGGAACAAATTGGTTGTTAGCAAACTGGAGAACAACATCAACAAACAGAACTGCAGAGAAGTTAGAAGGACACCAGTTGGTACATTCCTAAACTTGTATAGGTCTGATTTGTGTGCATGTGTGTTATGTAGTTTGTAACTGTTATAATTTTTTTTAGGGAATTTTGGTTTACTTCGTAGAGGGAGTCGTGGATGTTTCCTCAGTTGGGTGAGGTTTTACCACGTAAAAAATCCCTTGTCCTTAATCTTTCTACATCTCCTCATCTAATTCTTATGGTTGTGCTGAGTTTAAGTTTTTTAAACTGATTTACTAAACTTGTTAATCAATCTTGAATAGATCTCGTACATATTTTGTTAAACACATCTTGTGATTAATTTGATTTGATTTTAGGAAAAGAGTTTATTCAAAAAACAGTTCGGAGTTACTTAAATAGTTTAATCTTGTATTAAACAGCTTTAGTAACAGTATTTCACCAGTTTACCCCTTGAAAGTATAAAACACTTGTTGTTCCTACCATGAATAATATTTCCTCCCAATAATCCACTTCATCGACACCGAAAGCTCCCTCTGTTTCCACCATTGAACTGCATGCTCCCCTCTTTAAAGTATATAAACCCTTCTGTCCCGCAACCTTATCAAACCTTTGGACCCTCGTCCGCTGCCTTAACATTTCCTAAATACTTCAAAAACGATGCCTATTGTGACTTTCATCAAATCGTTGGTCATACCACCAACCAGTATCACCACCTGAAGAATGTTGTTTAAAGTCTCATTGAAAATAGCACCATTACCCCTTCTGCAGGCCCAAAACCAAATACTATCCACCTCCAGAGCCCTTTACCCATTCATCAAGTTAACATGAATGTTTACTCAAAGATAAAAACCCTTATTTTGATCCATCTACAAAAATTAAACCCATAAACAATTCCATCTCATCCATTAGCCTAGAAAAATCCATGATTGTTCTCTAAGTCTGACCATCCTTCTTATTACATCTGACAAATGCCCATGGCAGGGATATCTCATTGATAATGAGAGCTTGTATCATCGTTCAGACCAGATCAAAAATAGAGAGTATGGATCTACCCACTGTCCTCGAGAAATTGAGAAACTTTGGAATGAAGCTCCTATCGAAATTGATCCTCGAAGAAGGGGATCGTGCAAGAATTAGTGATCTTTACATGGAAGCCCAAAAGTGGGCCCAAAAATCCCACGATTGGTTTGTGACACTAGAAATATTCATCATGGACGGAATTTTTCAGGCCCTAATAGAAGAAATCATCAAGAAAAGAAGGATTTGAGAAGGTCCTAATCTACTAACTACCCTAAAGCTGAAAGCGTATTTGGTCCCTTCCTAGAATCGTTTCCCTACAAAACATGGGAGGATTTATACTTTCAGGCACTTGAAGTTGTTGAGTGCATTGATTTATCTTAGAACAAACAGATTATTGCCACATGTGGGGAGATTATACTGATCCTTCAGATGATTCAGACACTGAACCCGACATTTAAAACCCCTATGAAATTGCCTCCTTTTATGTGGTGATCTCTTTTGAATAACTCCTATCAGAGATCAACGAGGTTTCTTCTGGCCTTGAGATAGACGATGAAACTAGTTTCCTCTTCTTCTCACCATGCATAAACCACATGATTCTATTTGTCCAGTACTAGAAAAATACAATCCTTCCCACATAAAGTGCAGCTGTGGATAAGGGGAAAAACATCATCAAAGAAGCATCGAAGCCTAATATGACCATCGAGCAAAGCAAGATCATCGATGAGTTAAAGTAGACCCAAACCAATATCTCCCTGTAGGGACTTTTCATATTTTCCTAACTTCACAAGACTTATCTTATCAAATTGATCACTCAAGCTACAATTCCTCCCTCTACCTATCCTAATGAAGCCATTCATTTAAATTGATTCTTTTATTACCAATAGACTCGTCGTTTTTTCTAATGAGGAAATCCCCAAGTTTATCCCCGATCGCAACTACGCCCTCAATATTTCAGTCGAAGTCCTACAGAAAATGGTCCCGTTGGTGCTCGTTGATAATGGTTCCTCCCTGAATATATGGCCAGTACGAATGCTCTGATGCTTGGTGATACAAGTCTGTGATCTCACTCCAACATTTATTGTCGTACGTGCTTATGATAATGCTCGGTGAAAATACATGGGGTCAATACTACTCACACTAGGGACTAGCCTAATATTCCTTCAAACAGAATTCTGAGTCATTACCATCCCCATATTCTTCAATCTATTTCTCGATCGCTCATAGCTTCACAGCATCAGGTGGTTGCATCTTCCCTTCATCAAAAATTAAAGTTCTTTATAGATAATCGGGTCATTAAGGTCATTAGAATTGAAAATAACATAGATGGATTTGATACATATAACTAAATTCTTGAAATCCAACATAACACAAATGACATGCTCCTTCATGGATTTAAGATTGATCGTCTCTCTCTCACGACCGAAAAATATTTCAAAGATAAGGTGAGTCCCGAATATAGACCCTATGGGAATGTCAATGTGATTCAGATGTTCAATATTGTGAATTTTTTTAAAATCGGGTTGGGCACCAGACAATAAGGGATCCTTGACCCGATTGTCCTGAAAATAGCTTATCCACCATGTCGTTTGGGTTATCAGTCATCCCCAGCTGAACTTATGAATACTCGATAACCGTATAGAAAGAGTGTGTCAAAGACAAAATAAGTCATTTTTAGTGATTATCTGAATAGTTGTTTTACCAAAGAGGGTGAAAATTTTCCTTATTGTAGCTTTTCGGAGCCATGGTACGATGTAGTTGAAAAGAACCTGAAGCTAGGGTTTGAGATTTTCTTTAAGGATAAATTCACTTGGACCGAGGGATCCAAGCATGAGGTGAAGCCTCTACATATCAACTCATCTAATTTAATCCCGTTTGATAAATAAAGCACCGACAGTGATGAATCCTTCTGTGGTGACAATTAAGTTTAGCACAAAATAATAATAAAAGGCAATCACCAGAACAAATAAAGAACGTAAGGAATGACAATCACACAACACAAAATTTATGTGGTTCAGCGAGAATGCCTATGTCCACGGTGGTGCTCTTAATATTATTTCTCTTTACTCCGAGGAGTGTTTTACAAGAATAATAGTACATGCCCTTTGCCCCAGGCGAGGAGTTTGTTATATACATGTTCTTTAGGAGAGTGGGGGAGTGGAACTCCCCAATGTTAGCCCACAATCCCTAGGATATCTCTGAAGAGGGATTTTAGGAACTGACTGGGTCAAAACTAATTTGGTTGAGGCGCGGGGCCTTTGGACTCTGGGTCGCGTTTGATTGGGCTTCTCGTCTGGGCCCAAATGACAAATCGAGGTACCCACAATTGCCCCTAAAAATTTTGGGTCACAATTTGGGCTCAATAATTTTAAATGATTAGTCTTAATGGCATTTATGTGATTCGTGCCACACTTTTGAACTAAAGCGCCCTTCCCGAACTGAGTTAGGTGACAGATTGCCTCGTTTCTGGTGCATTATGATTAGAAAGGTTTAAATCCTTTTAGAGAGGTCATTTCTCGAATCGTCACTTTTATATCTCTTCGCATTCTCTCAATCTCTTGAAGCTTTCACTGCAGCTCTTTTTGTTCTCAGGTCTCGTCTTCCATTTCCAAGATTTTTTCATCGACCCTGCTTGTGGCTTTGCCTCGTCTCAAGCTGACTCTTACATCGTAAGTTCTTCTTGCTTCTTATTTTTTTTATTTTCTGTTGGAATTTCTTCATATCCGCTGCTAGGGTTTTTCTTTTTTAATGGCTAGAGTAGGCAATAGGTCGATAGGTGAATTTAGGAAATACTATAATATTCCAAACTGGGTGGACATTGAGTGTGCCCCTATCCCTCGTAATGTCAGAGAAGTTGAGGATGGTCATTGGATCCATGCACTCTTGCTTTCCTAGGGGGTCTTAATTTTCCCCCAAATAATTTGTTTTTGCACTTTTTTTGTTACTTTAATATAGTTCCTACACAATGCTCGCCCAATGTCTGAAAAATCGTCAATGGTGTCCATAGAATAAATTAGCTCTATGGAACCAATTTAGGGCTTGCTGAAATCTGATTCTATTATTCTTTTTCTCGAATAAGCTCTGGTCTTCTTACCTAAAGTCCAGGAGTCCTGATAGGGTATTGGTAGTGAATTTACCTGATTTCCATAAGGACTACTGGCATGAGAGGTTTATTGCCAAAAATTGGCAGTTTTCACCCCATGATGAAGGGTCAAGGTCTGGTAGATTTGTGATTCCTTTTTATGGGGAGGAATTCATAGGTAGGCATAGCTTTTGTTTTGCCCATTGATCCTTTGTTCATGCATGTTTTTCTTATATTTTCCTTGCTTTCTTTTCAGGGAAGACAAAGAACTCGGAGCCTGCTCTCAGCGAGATTTGAGCTGCTGAGTTGGTCAAAGCCTGGAAAATCAGGGAGCTCTTGGCTGACGGTGAACACCCTCGATCAGCGGCGTTCCTTCTGAAATATAAGAACGTTGGGTTCAGTTTTATTGCACAACTTGTGGATAGCGTTCCTGAGCTAGACATTATCGAAGAGGTTACTGCCGATCCCATCCAATTAGACGAGGAAGAAAGTAGCTCTGCTGAGGAGAGAGAGGGTGCTAACATGGGCAGTGCTGAAGGTAATTCTAGCCAGGAGAGCTCTAGTGGTGAAGAATATTCCAGCTCGGAAGAGGTTTCAGAGGATCAAGAGGCCTTGAGTGAATTAAGTAGTTCTAGTGAGGAAAACATAGCTCCTCCCAGGAAGAATCTGATATGATGATGATGTGCTTCTGTCTTGCCAGTCGAAGAAGCAGAAGTCTGGCAGTGGGGATGCTGCCATTGGTTCTCAGTCAACTACTCATGAGCAGGAGAAGAAGAAGAAGAGGAAGAAGAAGAAGAAGAAGAAGAGAGAGGATGTTTTGCTGAGAGGGAGAGGGAGAGAAAAAAGGAGGAAGAGAAAAAGAAGGTAGAGGAGAGAAAGAGAGATGAGAAGGAGAGGAAAGGGAGGGAAGAGGAAACAAGGAGAGAGGAGGTAAGGACAAAGGCGGGGAAAGCTATTGTGCCCGTATCTGCTTTGCCTGGGGGGGCTTCTGTTACCCTTTCTCCTCAGCTGGCCCCTGCGCTGCTCGAAAGAGGAATTTTACTGACTAATTGTCAAAAGGCGATGAGGACTGACCAGTTAGCTCTGAAGGCGAGTTAGAGGCTAGCCTTAGTAAGTATGTTTTTTCTTTCCTTCTTTCACAATCCTCTGTTCAATACTTCTTTTACTAACGTTTCTCTTTTCTGCAGTTTATGATCGATTTTATCGTCCTCTACCGCAGAGGCAATGAGCTGGTGAGGAAGAATACCGAACTGGAGGCCAACTTGAGGATTGCTGATGCTGCCCAAAAGTCTTCTGATCTTTCCCTTATTGAGGCTAATTGAGAAAAGGAGGCGACAACCAAGGAGCTCAAGGAATTGAGGCGGTCCTATGACTTGGTCTGCTCGAGCAAGCTAGTCGTGGTGGAAGAGAACAGGGTGCTCACAGAAAAGGTGAAGAAGGTGGAATTCGAGGCCGCCACCCTTAAGGAAAGCTCGTACAACACCGGATGGACCGCTGCGTATGAGGATACTGATGTTCAGATTGGCTTTATCAGCCGTCTGAACTTCACGAAGGGTTGGAATAAGGCTCTCCTAGCTTCCGAGGTCGATATCGACTCCCCATTTTTTACGAGTACGATCCTATCCCTAAGCCCATTGTGGATGAGGCACCTGCTCCTGCTATCGGTGTAGATGTTCCTCTTGCCCAGACCACCGCTATCGAAGTTCCCCTCAACTAGGTAATGACAATTGCTCTGTCTGAGGGAGGTGCGCCTGGGGCTGCTGTAGATAAGGGGAAGCAACCAGCGACCTCAGAGCAGACTAAGGATGCCAACTAGCTTTTCTTAGGGAGCATCTTATATTTTTTGCTTTTTTTGTTCTTTCCTTTCTTTCACTGATGTACTTATAACCTTTTCTTTAATGAAATGAAATCTTCTTCCTTTCTGCATACTGATTTCTTTTCTCTTTAATGCTTGTATGGCTTGTAGTTGGTTGATGTTGATGAATACATACCTGCTACTTCTCCATTGGGAAGAATACTTGGTCTTAATACTAGTAACCAAGTTCGCCAAGCTTTTGTAAGGATTTGCGTGTCTCTTAGTTCGAGGAACCAGAGCTTTAAAGACCATTCGGAACTTGTTACCAAACTGAAGGATAGGCTTCAGGAGATGGAAGAGGTTGGTGCTTCCATTCAAGAGGAAGTGAATGCTTTGAGAGCTAAGCTTCTGGATGCCTCAGAGATCAATCAAGTCGGAGAAGTTCTTCAATAAGAGAATGAAGCTCTGAGGGGCGAGGTGTTGCGACTTAGAGAGAATGCATCGAGCGTCGCTCCTCAATTTTGAGAGGTTCCTCCTCATTTGTTGGTCCGCGGGCTGGTACAGCGTCGAGTGCCACCCTTCAAGTTTTGTGAGGTTCCTCTTCGTCGGTTGGTCGGAGAGCTGGTACAGATGACGGGGATCTAACTAGGGAGATGGACAAGCTTTAAGGAGATGTTCATCGAGCATACGTGATAGCTATTGGGCTCCAAAGAGATGTCACGCTGCTAAGGCACCTGTTTAAGAAATGTCCTCGATGAGTGTGGGCTGACGGATATGATCAGGGTTGGGCAGATGCCCCGATGAGGTTGACAGAGTTTAAAGAGCTATCCTTTATTAGGGGATGGTTGAATGTCTCAGGGAGCTGAAAGTCCCCAGGAACTTAGTCCTCTGGTATCTCCATGAGATCTCCCCTTCGACTCTGATGCCTAACCCTTTCAGGAGGGATGATCAGTGGGTCCCTATAGATGCTATCCACAGGCAGCTATTGGAGATAGATGCGAATGAAGTAGAGTTGGAGTTAGCTCCTCACCCAGATGACGACCGACTAAACATGTGTTGTGTACCGTTTACTTCATTAATTTCTTGTTTTGAGTGTCTTAGGCATTTATTATCCGACTAGAGTTGTCTTGAGTGAGTATCCTCCCAGTTCAGTATGTTTATAAGATACCATTCTGCCCTACTTTACCTTTTAGGTCTTGTCATCACACTCCTTTACGCTTAAGTGTGGCAATGGCGAGGACACACCTGGTATTGGATGTTCCATCCGAGCAGGTTTTTTGAGCCAAACATTGTTTGGCGACTAATTTTGAGTTGGTCGAGATGTCTAAGGGTCCCCTGTAGGGCTTCATATATTACCAGGGGAAATGCTAAGAGGTTGTTCGTGTTAAACGAAGAGAACCTGAGGAGGGTAAAACCCTGCTTATCTATGTTAGGATGGGAGACTGTCACTTGGAAAAGGTGCACAAGTTATAAAGTTTCTAAAAAAGAAACCAACACTTCATAGAATTCCACTACCAAACTATCTTTTATTAATCAGGAAATACTTGCAAATTGTAATAAAAGATTAAAACAAAAAACTAGAAGTATAATTTCTTTAAATTGGCTGCATTCCAAGCTCGAGGTATCTCCTCGCCCTCCAGCGTTTATAACTGATAGGCTCCTTGCAGGTTGTCCCTTGTTACCTTGAATGGTCCCTCCCAGTTTGGTCCTAGCTTGCCATCTGATGGTTTTATAGCGCTGCCAAGAACTTTCCTTAGAACGTAGTCCCCAACTTGGAATGTCCTTGGATTGACCCTCTTGTTGTAGCTCTTCGCTAGCTGTTGTTGATAGCATGCTAGTTTCACTAACGCCAGCTCTCTACGCTCGTCATCTAAGTCAAGTTCAGTGAGTAATGCTGCATCGTTCTCGCCTCGGTCGACCAGGGTTGACCTCATGGTGGGGAGGCCAGCTTCTAAGGGGATGATTGCCCCCATACCATATGTTAGTGCGAATAGGATTTCCCCGATTGCTCGTCGCAGGGTAGTGCGATAAGCCCATAGGATATGTGGTATCTCTCTCTCCCATCCCCCTTGGCTCGCTCTAAACACTTCTTCAATCCATCAATCACTATTTTATTGGAAGATTTAGCTTGTCCGTTACTATGGGGATATGCCACTGAGCTGAAATGGTGCCTTATTCCGTGGTCGTTACGGAAACTCAGGAAGAGGCCACTCTCGAACTGCGTTCCATTATCAGTGATGATGGTCCTGGGGATTCCAAAGTGAGTAATTATGTTCTTACATATGAATCTCATCATATCTGCGTCTCTGGTGTTTTCCAGTGGCTCCGCCTCAATCCATTTGGTGAAGTAGTCTGTCGCGACCAACATATACTTGCGATTATCGGTAGCGGTAGGAAGTGTCCCCATGATGTCCATTCCCCACTGAATGAAAGGCCAGGGGCTAGTAAGTGATTTTAGGTCACTGGCAGGTTGGTGAACCATAGGAGCGTGTAGTTGGCATTTCTCGCACCTGCGAGCATATACCCTAGAATATTTCTGCATGTATGGCCACCAGTAGCCTTCCTTCATTGCTCGAAAAGCTAGCGATCTTCCCCCAATGTGGTTCCCACATATTCCTTCATGAAGCTCGTGCAGAACTTATTCAATGTCCTTCGGGTGAATACATTGGAGGTAAGGGATGGTGAAAGATCTTTTATACAGCTTTCCCTCAGGATATAAATGAAAGAGGGCAGCTTTGACTCTTATCAGATGAGCGGACTTCTTATCATCTGGTAGGGCACCATCTTTCAAATAGTCCCTCAGGGGGTCCATCAAACTGGGTGCTAGTTCAATCTGGAGAACAAGGCCCATATCTGGTAGCTCGTCGCTCTAGTTGATGCTCGGTTGGGCGAGGAAGTCAATAGGAATTGCTCTCTTTAAGTCAGAGTTGATTGCTGAGCTCAAGGCCGATAGGGCGTCAACATGACCATTTTGTCCTCTGGGAAAATGCTGGACATTGACTTGCTCAAAGTTAGACGTTAATTTCTTTGCTAAGGCGAGGTAGGTTGCCATTCTCTCATCCCTCACGTTGAAGTCTCCGCTTATTTGATTAGAGACCAATTGTGAGTCACAGAACACCTGGAGTTTCTTTGCCCCCAATGCTTGTGCCTTCTGCAGGCCTGTTATTAATGCTTCATATTCTGCTTTGTTATTGGAGGCTTCAAATCCAATCCTGATTCCTTGCTCGAGGATTTTATCTTCTGTGGTAACGAGCACAATGACTACTCCTGCCCCCTTGGAGTTGGAGGCTCCATCAACAAACAGTCGCCAAATACCTTGTGTCGAGTGATCTTCCCTTTGACCCACAGATTGAAGTTGGTCGCAAGGATGATCTCCTGTAAATTCCACGATGAATTCGACGAGGATCTGCCCCTTGATTGCATTCCTTGGTTAAAATTGAATGTCAAATCGCCCAAGCTCGACCGACCACTTTGATAGTCTGTCAGATAGATCCGTTTTCCACAGGACTGATTTAAGGGGGTGTGATGTAAGGACGATGATAAAGTGAGCTTCAAAGTAGTGCTTCAATTTCCTCGAGGCCACCACTAGTGCAAAGGCGAGCTTTTCCAGTGGCAGGTATCTCTGCTCGGCGTCTAAGAGGGTCTTGCTCGCATAGTAAACTGGGTGCTGGATTCTCGTCCTCTCGCATACTAGTGCAGAGCTGACAACGTGGCTAGAAACTGCAAGGTATAGGTACAAGGAATCATTATCTTGAGGTATTACGAGCAAGGGTGGTTTGCTGAGATAAGCTATGAGCTCCTTTAATGCTTTCGAGAAATCTTGGTTACACTCCACTATTTTGCTTTTCTTCAATAGCTGGAAGAACGAATGGCACTTTTCGAATGACCTCGATATTAACCAATTAAAGGCAGCAAGCATGCCCATGAGCTTTTATACGTCTCTTATCGTGAGGGGAGGCTGCACCTAATTGATTGCATCAATATGGTCTGGGTTGGCTTCAATGCCTCTCTCGCTAACTAAGTACCTGAGAAATTTTCCTGACTAGATACCGAAGGAACACTTGCTCGCATTGAGCTTCATTCGGTATTTCTTGAGGATTTCTAAGGGTCTTGATAGGTCCGAGAGATGGTCTTCTTTCTGCCTACTTTTAACGAGTATATCGTCAATGTAGACTTCCATGGTATCTCCCATTTGGTCTTTAAACATCTTGGTGACTAGCCACTGGTAGGTTGCTCCTGTATTTTTTAGCCCAAAGGGCATAACTTTGTAACAATATAATCTGACGGTGGTGATGAACGCTGTCTTGTCTTGGTCTGGTATGTACAGAGGAATCTGGTGGTACCCCGAGTATGCGTCCAAGCAACTCATTCTTTCATGAGATGCTGTGGCATCCACCAATTGGTCGATCTTTGGGAGAGGGAAACAGTCCTTAGGGCACGCCCTGTTAAGGTCGGTGAAGTCAATACAAACTCTCTATTTCCCATTTCTCTTTGGAACCACTACTGGGTTGGACAACCACTTAGGGAATTGAACTTCCCATTGGATCCTGCATCCAGTAGCTTCTCCACTTCTTTATCTAAAGCCTTGTCCTTCTCGGGTGCAGTTTGTCGTGTCTTCTGCGCGATAGGCCTGAAAGTTAGGTTGATGTGAAACCGATGACAAACCACACTGGGTCAATTCCAGGCAGCTCGTAAGGTTCCCACACGAAAACATCCATATTTTTCCGTAAGAGTACCGTCAATTCCTTCTTCTCTCGATCTGCGAGAGAGGCTCCAATCAAGAACATCCTATCTTCTTTGTTGCCACCGTCTGCGACCTCCTCCAGGTTTTCAATCACTTACTCAGAGGGGAGGATCCTAGTCTCCTCCACTCTGGGTCTTCCATACTTTAGCTGCTATTTTGAAGGTATCAAACCTTTTTATTCCTTAACCTTCTTTTTGGCCTTCTCGACCTTCTTCTCTAGTTTTGGGCGGATAGCTACTATGAAGCACCTTCTTGCCATCGCTTGATCTCCGTGGATCTTCATTACTCCTCGCTTAGTTATGTACTTGAGTTTCTGATGGTAGGTCGAGGGAACGACCTTCATTGCATGTAGCCACCCTCTATCGAGGATAGCATGGTAGGGCGAGTCAATGTCGACTATCAGAAACTTGATCATCTTGGAGACACTTCCTGCCCTCACTGGCAGTACGATATTTCCCACAGGGATAGTCACTTTTCCAGCAAAGCCAACTAGAGGGACATTAGCTTCCTTCAAGTCGGATATGCTTAACTACAATTTCCTGAATAGGTCGAGATACATTACTTCCCATGAGCTTCCCTAGTCGACGAGCAACTTGTCGACATCATAGTTTGATATCCTGAGTGTAATGATCAAGGCGTCATGATGTGGGGTTCTCACTCCCACTAAGTCTTTATTTATGAACATGATGTATTTGCTGTAGTCGACGTCACCTGCTCGCCGACGCTTTCCTGCCTGTGTTTTTATCGATTAATTTGAAAAGCTTACATTACTGTCGTAAGCTTTTTCACTACAATCCAAGCTGAATTTACTTAAATCTGCTTCAGATCCGATTCCCCATGAATCACTGCGAACTCATGGCCATCATCCTCCTCGAGCACGTTGTTGGGCCTTGTTTCTCCGTTGGCAGCAACCTTCTCTGCCTTCTTCTCTACAAACTCGTTCAGGTGCCCAGTCTGGGCCAACTCTTCAAGATGGGACTTAAGAGCTTTGCAGTGCTCAGTTTTGTGCCCTCATTCCTTATGAAAAGTGTATCTCAGCGCGTTGTTTCTCTTTGAGGGATCTCCTCCCATCTTTTTGGGCCAATTGACGAATGATTCGTCCTTGATTTTTACCAGGATCTTGTAGATTGGATCTTTAAAGACAGTGTTCACTGCCTGAAATGATTTTGAGGCATCGTTTTTGTTCCCGTTCTTAGAACTACCTTTGCCCCCATTCTTACTTCCTTTCTTCTGGTTCTCAGATTTATCTCCACTCTTATCGGAGAACTTGGCGTTACTACTTTCCCCTGCACTCAGGTGGGTCACATCCTCGACTTTGGCATATTTTTCGATACGATCCATTAGGTCGTCAATGGTTATGGCCTCCTTCTTAGTGAGGGATTGGTACAAGAGGTAGGAGCTGGGTAGGCCAATTTTAAAGGATGCCACGATGACCTACTCCAAGCAGTCCTCGACCTCGTTGAACATTTCCCAATATCTTTTTGCATAGTCCCTGAGGCTTTCTTGAGGCATTTTCTTCATTATCAATAAGGCATCCATCCTCTTTGGATGGGAGCTTCTAGTGATGAAGAGAGCTGTGAAGAGCTCTGCCAGGGACTCGAAGCTCCTGATGGACTTGTGAGGGAGTCTCTTAAACCACTTCTGGGCCATATTGTGCAAGCTCGAAGGAAAGATTCGACACATTAGTACGTCCCTGTGGTTCCAGAGGGTCATAACCTACCTGTACTGCCTAACATGATCGATAGGGTCAGTTTTTCTATCGTAAATCTTGAATCTAGGAATTGCGAACTTCTTGGGGGATTCTTCTTCCTCTATCTCCCTTGAGAAAGGAGATTTCATCTGGGTCTTGAGAGCTCGCCTGGCTAGCTCTCTGATCTATCTGGCACCCCGATGTGCTGGGTGCTGGTCCATTTCCCTCCGGACCAGATTTCGTATATCATCATTTCCTTGAGTTGGACTCCTGTAACAGCAAGAAAGTTGCTGTTGTTCGAGTAAGTCATCATCCGACCTGTGTTCCTCGAATCTCTAAGATCCGTGCCTAAGGCTCCTTTTTTGGCTGTGAGACTTGCTCGCCTGAGGGCTAGGAGTGCGATATTGACGTTGCCTGGTGATACGATGGAGTTCTTTCTCCATCCTTTTCAATCTCCTTTTGAGGTGAGCATTCTCAGCTTTTTGCTTACGAGCGGCCTGCCCTTGCTCTTGGAGCCTAGCCTCATAGTCATCGATCAACCTGGAGATCTGCGTGGACCTGGCTAGTCCTTGACTTTCTTCTGAGGCTTGCCGTTATGGGCGAGCCCTATAATCTGAACGTCGAACTTCAGATCTGATCCTATAAGGGGCAAGCTGCTCTTGGATATCCCCCGCTTGAGGGGCATTTCTACTATGACCAGACATTCCAAATTCTTTGTTAGTGAGGGAACGTTTCCCACAGACGGCGCCAATTGTGGTGATAATTAAGTTCAGCACAAAATAACAAGAAAAGGTAATCACCAAATAATGAACGTAAGGAATGACAATCACACAACACAAAATTTATGTGGTTCAGCGAGAATGCCTCCGTCCATGGTGGTGCTCTCAATATTATTTATCTTTACTCCGAGGAGTATTTTATAGGAATAATAGTACATGACCTTTGCCCTAGGAGGAGGGTTTGTTATATACATGTTCTTTCAGAGAGTGGGGGAGTGGAACTCCCCCACATTAGCCCACAATCCCTAGGATATCTCTGAAGAGATATTTTAGGAACTGATTGGGTCAACACTAATTTGGTTGAGGCGCGGGGCCTTTGGACTCTGGGCTGCTTATGATTGGGTTTCTTGTCTGGGCCCAAGTGATAAATCGAGGTACACACACCTTCGATCTCACTAAATTACTGATGCACCTCTACATGATCCATACCGGTCTAAATCACATGATCCTATAAAAATGATATCTCCTGTTGTCAAGCCTCTTCTCAACTAGTGGAGCATCCAAGCCAGTCTAACCCTACTATCTATCACCTTGAGAATCAACTTGTTTTTATTTCTATTGTTTCTGATTCAAATGTAAACAAGTCCTCCTTTGAGAACGTCCTCACTACTATTTATCCAAAAATGTTATCAATGAAATGAATGAAGACTTTGAGTATCTTGTTGTGCCTTACGTTAATTACATTGATTCTAATAATCAAAAAATTGACAAAGATGACTTAATTAATGAACAATTCTTAAATAATCTCAATAGGGAAAAAACTAAACAACATGACCGCATTCAAACTTATTATGAGGAGATTATTATCATTAATTTTATTTCTAGTAGCACTTCGTGTGAGATTAGGATAGGATCAACCTTCAAGAGCATAAGGGATCATAAGTTGAAGAGATTTTGAAGGAGTTTGTGTATGTCTTCGCATAGCCATACAATAACATGTCTGGTATCGACCCAAAAATCGTGCAACACGAGATCCCTATCATTAGGCATAAATTCTTCACATTTATCCCCTTAATTTCGGTATTTTTATAATCCCGTGCATTGTAAATAGCTTGAATGTGTCTCATATTTATGCTACTAACCCTTTTTGGTAAGAATTTTGTATTTTGTGTATCCCTTATGTGTTTTACAGGTATTTCATGCAAGAAAGATGGAATAGAGAACTCAAAATAGTGAAAGAAACCAAGAAATGGAAAGTTCAAGGGCATTTTCATAATTTGGCAGCCATATTTCGGAGGTAGGGCCAACTAGAAAGTTCTAGAGCCTTCAATTACAAGAGCACTGAAAAATGGCAACCTCAATCGGAGCTACGGTGAAAGATTTATGACCCTTTGAAGTTGAAGAAAAATCCTAGGAAGAAAGGAAGAAAACATGAAAATTTTCTAAGTGTGGAAATGAAGCAAAGAAGGCTCCAAACCAGCAAGATTTCCCGAACCACAGTGTGAACCGATTTTGGGGCGAACCGGTTCAGGGTATCTGCGAACTGGTTCGAGGTGTCCGATGCGCGAAATTCTACTTGAAAGTTGATTGGTCCAAACAGTCCTATTATGTTACAAACTCTTCTAAAACGTACATGTATCATTGGATTGTCTTAAAAAACACCGTTTTGAATAGTTTTTCATAGAGAGGAAGGTAGGAGAGTAGCTTAGAAACCTAGAAAATAATTCTCCATCAAGTAGGTACTTTTATTGTTTGAATTACAAGTTTCTTTAAATAAACTTTGTTCCTTTCTTTATTAATCTTGTAGTTAATTTATTTACAGGCTTTCTTTATTTTCTGGGTTTCCAATTCATTTATACATGCTTAGAGATAGTTTTTTTATTGATTCAATTACATGCAACGTAGGATTCATGTTTTTAATTAATTGCACCATGTTAGGCTAGATTTCTAAGGGTTGGTGTGCATGAACCCAACCTGATGTAATTTAGCCATGTAGAAACTAGGGTTTGAATTGAAATCTGAATGAATCGTGTTGTGTAGTTGCCACAACCATCATAGACCTTTTTAGCTCGGTTGACTCCAGGTAACCGTGGTGTTTAAGGATGTGATGCGTGTGTAGCTATTGCGACACTACTTTACTCATCCTTTGATTATGTATGATGCGGTCTTGAACCTCATATATGTAATGCTTGGGAGTACTAAAGACCGGGTTTAATTAAATTTCTAATTCAAAATTCTAGCATTCTATACGGTAAATTTACTAAGGTTTGGGGGATCGTATTCCCAACCTGTTTTCCCTTCATTCTTATGAAGTAATTCTTAGTTAGTTAATTTTGATCACATAGTTATTGCAGTAGTTTAATTCAGTGTGCATTTAGTTGATTAGTTATTTACCATCTCAATTATATTTTGTTTCGTTTTAATTCAAGTTAGGGTTAACAGTCTTACCTTTATCGTCACGTTCACTCGTCCTAGTTCTCTGAGAATTCGAAACCCAAACTAGCCACTATACTCCACAAGATTGTAGTTAAAGTTTAGGTTTTTATTGTGGTTGGAAGTCGATAACAATGACTATCGTATCTACATGGATGCTTGGTTTCCACCTCGATCACCCTACATATCCTAAGTGAAAACCTGTCAAGCAAAAACTAAGAGAAATTTATCCTGAATGGTCCCTCCAAGTGAAAGATGAAGTAGTCAAGCAATTGAATGTGGGATTCATCCGTGTATACAAATATCCAACTTGGCTTGCCAACATAGTCCCTATGCCTAAATCAAGAGGAAAATTATGCATGTGCGTCGACTATCGGGATTTGAACAAAAAATTTCTAAAAGATGACTACCATCTGCCCAATATTGATATGATCATCGATAATACGACTAATCATGCACTCAAGTCATTTGTCGATGGATTTATAGGGTATAATAAAATCAATATGCATCCCGATCACCAGGAGAAAACTGTCTTAACCACCCTATGGGGGACTTTTTGCTACATCGTTATGACTTTTTATCTAAAATTGTCAGGGCTATGTCAAATAGTAGCCACAACTGTCTTGTATGATCTCTTCCATAAGGAAATCGAATTATATATTGGCTTCATGGCGATCAATTCCAAAACTCGAGAAGGTCACATCCCTGCCTTGAGGAACTTCTTTGAATGACTATGATAGTATCAAATGCGCCTCAATCCACAGAAATGCATCTTCGGCATCACGAAAGGTAAACTCTTAGGCTTTATGGCCAGCGAAAGAGGAATCGAAAAGGAATCTATCTTCAAAATGTCACCGCCTCAGACTAAGAAAGAGGTACGCAGTTTCTTGGGATAACAAATAAACATTTTTCTAATTCGAAATTCATTGTCGGTGTGGGGGAATTATCTGAACAATCCGAGTTGTTCGGATTGAGTGACGTATGTCCGACATCATGGATGAAGATTGCAGATTAAGAAATAAGAACAAAATGGGGTCTGATTAGTGGAAGTCTCGGGAGAATATCATCCCGATCTAGTTGTAGCTACACTTAGCACTACTAGAATCCTACGTGGCTCATTTACCTTTTGTTCCCTATAAATACAACCCACCCCCCGAGGAAGGGGGCATGCAATTCTTGTTTTTTTTTTTTTTTTTTTTTTTTTTAAATCAGGATATTTATTGAGACTATAGAGAGAAAAGCCCTCTCACATGGCTTACAATCAAATCAAATAAAGCATTTGTTAGAAACTACTAAAATAGATGCTCTAAAGCAATTCTTGTTATTTCAAGTTGATTAATAAGAAAGAGAGAAACACCTTGTGGACATAGGCACATTGCCCAATCACGTATATTGTTGTGTTATGAGATCCTGTGACTTTCTTTCTTTGTTTGGTTTTAATTATTTGGGACCATTAATTGTAGGTTTTTTGCAACTATAGTTAGTTAAGGAACTTTGCATTTCTTTTTTGGGAACGTCATATGAAACGTATAGGAGTGCATTTATCTACCACCATGTATATTGCACTCTTACTCTTGAAGTTTTTGCTATTAGGGAAAAAATATAACAAAGTAATATAAATAACACATAGTAATAACAATCCTAACACAATCAAAGTGGAGTTTATCTCTCATATATTCAATATCTCCAAATGTATATATATATATTGTGTGTGTGTGTGTGTTTGTGTGTGTATTGAGGCTTTAAAAATTTCATACATAATCCACCCTAGTTGCTCCAGCGATAAGGGATGAGCTTGAATTGTGTGGGTTAGGTGCACGGTCTCGATTTCGAATCCCTCAAAGGATACCAGAATTTAAGCGGGGCATGTGTTAGGGTAGCTATAGCACAATGTCCCCCAGTTTAGCTCGTATGGGGGAGTCTAAAGGGCTCGTTCGTGAGGAGGTTCAGGGTTATAAAAAACTGCAAACATAAGTTAAAGGAATTATGTATCTCATTTTTAGGTAGTTAATTGAAAATTTTTCTCAAATTTGGTGTAGATGATCTCCATGGTGAGGAGATTTATCTCCACAAAATTTCATTAAAAAAATTCAAGAGTGTAGTGAGTGAAAAGAAAATTGAATACATATGTGTGTATGTGGTCTTGTTGAAACTTTTGATAATCAGATCATTCATTAAATGACAGAATTTTGTAATCAAATTTGATGGAAATGGTCTGTAAGAGCAAGTTTTATGATTGATCATTATGTTTTAGTTTGGAATTTTCCGTTACACCCTATTTCACCATCAGGTACATTCTCAAGACTTCAAGTGAAGACAAGTTAGTGACCGAAAGTGGCAATCGAAGATTAAAGAGTTGAATCGTCACTTCATTTATCAGAGAAGGTATATGAGGTTGATTTTGTGTAAACATTTTATTCAGGGGTATTTTTTTTAAAAAAAATTATAAAAAATATTACAAGGAAATTTATAAAAAAATTTAAAGTTTTTTGTTTTTTAAGTCGTTCGAATGAGATTTGTAGTTCGTTCAAATGTACTTCAAACAAATAATGAACGAGGTTTCTCAGCTAGCAGAATAAAAATCGTTTGACGCTCGTTAGAAGTTGGTTCGAACGATATGAGTCATTTGTTCAAATGGGATTGGTTTTGGTTTGAACGAGATAAGCAATTCCGTTCAAACGAACTCCTTTTTTCATTCGAACGAGCCCTCGAAATTTGTGTTACGTTGAAAAATATATTTTCTATGTAAAGGATTTTTTTAGAATTTTTGGCGAAAATCAATTTTCTATACAATTCCAAAAGGTCTTCGAACCCTAGTTTCACTAAAACACTTTGGTTTTAGAATCGAAACCCCTAGGATGATTTTTTATCACTTTATCAAATCTTGAAGAACACATATCATGTTCATATCCCCGTGGAGTTAATTATTCACTATTAAAGATAGGAAAAGAGTTTCCTGAGACTGATCAATGGACACCGAGGCAAGTGAATCTTGTTGTGGGACATTACTGGATTTTCTGTCAATGATAAGAAAGGAAGATATAACTGCGATACTTAGTTGAATCTAAGTCTCTAAGTGTGCCCACGTCATTTTGCAATACTTAGTTATAAGAGTGCTGAAAAATAAAAGGTTTTTCCTGAAAGGAATTTTTTCCTTATATTTTGCATTGTGGTTTGTTTATTTGATTCGATTTACATCCTATATCTTGTATGTTTAGTTTTGCCTAATTATGCCAGATAAAATTATATTAAATGGAATTTCGCTTGTGTGTGACCTAATTTACGAAATCTACATTTGTCCATATAATTGGACCACTCTATAATGCATATTTATTATCTCGGCTTTAGATCTCATATCCATTATATTGCATATAAATGTCCACCGTTTAACCCCCTAAAATGGGCTATCTATAAATTCCTTGACTTATGGATGGCCTTTTTTGAATCCTCACTTGTTCAAGAATCAATAATTGTGAAAATTGATCAAAACGAACAAAAGTTACATTATAGGATAGAACTGCCAACATGGACAAATAGGAAAATAAAACATAAGTATCTTTTTTATATTAGGGGTTATAGTGATTGTTGGAATCTTTGGGGCTTTTTTTGGAGTAGAGTTCATGCCTGCTCAAATATAGAGCAAGATCAATGTAATAGGGATACGATTAAAAATGTGTGTGGTTAAATTTGCTAAAACCCTTGCTAGGTCTATATCTGAAATAATGGCTGAGGAAAGGAACAATTGTAAGACTAATAAGTAGTTTTACAAGTTTGGGATACTTTTTTAAGGAAGATGGAGATCTCTTGTAAGCTCAGGCCTCGGTTAACGATTCATAATTATTTTGGAGTCTTTGACTTCTCCACTGAGCATAAGGTTTTGTATCCATCTTTTGTTCAAGGGTTTGGCTAACCATATGTTGTTGATGATTTAAATGGAAAGTAGAGAATGAATAGTGACTTTGTCAAGGTTTCAGAATATTTTCTTTGAAGTATTTTTCTCCAAAGTTGAGAAGAAAAAAGTGGATTTTTCATATCTAACTCGAGGAAGTTTGTTCGTGTCCATATGTGAGGTCAACTCCACTAAAGTTTATATTATTTTTCACCACACCACATTGACATTAAGGGAAAAAATGTGATTTTTTTGGAAAGGATTGCATCCTAGGTTGTTACAACCGATTTCTTGGTCTTAGTCTTCAAACTTACTCATAGATTATATAAGTTTCTTATATTAATTCTCCCCTAGGACGAGTCGATTCGTCTCGGTTGGAACTTCTAGTTTGGGCTGCTAAGGTGGGACAAATAGTTTTTTGTGGCAATATGAACCTATAACCTTTTAGGTACTGTCCTAAGGACATTTGGGGACCAGTAGGGAGTTTATTAGAGTTTGTGAGTGTCCTTAAACCTTGAGTTCCGTAAGGTATCTTTTAGGAGAGAGGTGTCGGGTAGGGTTGAATGTCATGATTGAACCTTTTGGAGTTATTATTAGTTTATGTATACATTTCATATATGATTTTATATGCATGAACATACCATGGGTGTGTGTGTATACTCTTGGAAAGTCTGATAGTTTAAGATTTGATGGGATGCATTCGCCGGGATCTTATACTATACCCCGAGTTGGTGACGTCGGTCCTGCATAGGTTTATATTTTCTTGATCCTACGTGATGAGGTCATTATCTTTCGTGTTGGGATAATGGGGATTGGATCCCTTCGTGTAGATATTGGTATGCAGCTATACAGATGGTGTGATGGTGTAGTGATTTCCCCTTTTGTGTAAATGGTATTATAGGAGTGAGAACCTTCTTTAGTCAGTATAAGTAGAATCACAAGAGATACTAGAAGGTGTAGACCTTGATGAGATATTTTATGTGAGGATCTTGTCTGTTCCCGACAGAGGAAAAATTGAGCATCGTGTAAATATGCTTGTCGTTATCATCGATTTCGCACCTCAATACAAAAAAGACTAAACATTAACTAGACATATTTTATATGTTAAACGGCAAGTTCAGGTATCGAATCCAGGGAGAATGTCGTTTAAAATTTAATTAATTTATTACTTTTAAAAGAAAGTGTAAAAGATGATTTTTGATTTTCTAATGTTATAATATTACAATTGATCTATTTCAAATTAATTTACAACTATAAAAAGCGTAGGTTGAGAATTAAATCCCTCACCTTGAAATACGTAGCATAAATAGTTACATGGTTAGACACATTTTAAAACGCGATTAATACTCATTTAGATTATTATTTAAACCCGGAGTGTCACTCCCCAAATTTCCATAACAATCTAAATACAAGTTAGTGTCAACAATATTCCCAAAGTTACACGTGTAGTGTCGCAAATATGGTGCATATGTGATATATCCCATTAAGGTCCCTAGGTGTAATTTCAGAAATAATCAACTCGTTACAACCGATCTATTCAATCATACCATAGCGAAGAAAATACACACCCGAGATGAGTTCATTAATCTCAATCTAATTAAAATTACCTATAAAGCATTTTTAATTAATTAAACAATACAGTGTGTGTGAATAAATAATTTTAAAAGGAAGAAAAATGATTTTAATGTGAGCAACTAAGTATGAATGAACTAAAAAAAATTAAGAGCTTAAATAATAACAACATAACAATTAATTAACTGAAAGAATAATCTATTAAAACCGCATTTAAATTACAAATTATAACTAAACTACACTCTCTAAAAATTATGTCTAAAATGAAATATTAGGTGTCCCAATCAATGAAACCCAATTGTCCTTTTATAGGTGGAAAGAAATAGCTTGATGGCAAAATTGAAATTTAACAAAATGATGGGTAACATTAATAAAATACTAAAAAGGATGGTCGGTGGAAAAAAAAGGGGGGGGGGGGAGGGGGAAGAATGGGTCTCATTTATAATTTGAGAAGGTATGGGGTTTAAAACAAAAGACCACGTGGGAAAAGGTGATGAATGGATTAAAAAATAAAATAAAGGAAAAATAATACAAAAAACAAAACTAGAAATAAACAAGAAAAGGAATAAAGAAGGTTGATGGCATCTCATGGGACACAATCTGGGTAAAGGGAATGTGGGTCTTCGTGGGAAACAGTCTAGAGAAAAACAAGGCCCTATTTGTAATCTCTTTTTAGAATTAAGAAAAATGGAGAAAGAGCATATGATAGGTTAATTGATTCATATGGGAGTAGTTTAGAAAAATGGGAACAAAGAATGATGGGATGAAAGGTATTTGGGACTTTTAAAAGGATTTAAACCGAATGGAAAGGGAACCAAGAGGGACCACGTGTGAAAAGAGGACAAAAAAGGGGAGCCATGCACCACGCGTGCATGTTGGTTGAACCACGCATACGCATTGCACGTAGAAGGAAAAGGGAAGGGGGAGGGTATGGCGCCACATGGTGTGATTATGGTCGTTGATCGCGCCACCACGTGCGTGGTCTTGATCCTTGAAGCAGGTCGCAAATTTAAAGAAAATGAGGTTTGTGAAGGGTTCATACTCGTGACCTCTCCCCCAAAATACTCTCCCCTGCCACTGAGCCGACTCCTTGTTAATTATATGGCACTAAAAATAAATAACCCTTAATTTTATCCTTGGTTTCAATATTACAAAATAACCCCCAAACTCATAACTTTCTTATACCATCTCGGATCGATGCACCGCAAGAATCGACGTGGCCTATGTTTTAGGCTCAACAATATTTTATCAGTGCTCGGGTCACGGGATTTGACCTTGGGTTTGACCCGTGTTTTTAACTTTGAAGTTCTTTTGGTTTCAAATTCTGCACAGTCATAATTTCTTCATTTGAGGTTGGATTAACACATCGTTTGAACACATGCTTTCCTTGATTCGAGGTCGACAACTTCTGTGAATTGTTCAAGTCCGAAATTAGCCATCTTAATTTACTATTTTGCCCCTGAAGGTGCGTATGTGACTTTTTCTTGTCGAGATTGCTTCCAAAATTTGCCATTAACATCGCAAACCCTGTAAATACTCAAATAAACCTTGGAAAAATTATTATACATGAATATTTAAGGTTATTCAAAAAATGAGTATAAAACGTGAGTTTAACAAGAGTGTAATTGCAAAATTTCACAATAAAAGAGGTGGTAAAATGAAATATTTGACACGAAACACACCCTCTGACTAATGTGTTGCTAGTCCCTAGAGACATAATTTAACATTTTTTGTGTCAAATTTCATCATTTTATTTAAAAAAAAAATGGATAGAGATTGATCAAGCATAAATAGTGTATATTTATCCCCTTAATTTCGGTACCTTTGTGAACTCGAGCGGTGCAATTGATATGGATTTAACTCGTAATTATGCTACTAACCTTTGTTGGCAAGTATTTCTTGTTTTGTGTTTCTCTTATGTGTTTTACAGATAAATGATGCAAGCGGTGCGAAAGAGAAATCGAAACAATGAAGGAAAGGCTAGAGAGGCTAGGAAGGCAAGTTCAAGGGCATTTTTGTAATTTTGCAGCCTGATCCCAGAGGTGGAGCCTAATGAAAAGTTAGAGAGTTCGAAACAACGATAACATTGGAAAAAACGGCACCCAAATCCGAGCTACGGTGAAAGAGTTATGATCCCTTGAAGTTAAAGAAAAATCTTAGAAAGAAAAAAAGAAAGCATGGAAATTTTCTAAGTGTTGGAAATAAAGGAAAGAAGGGTCAAACCAGCAAGATTTCCCGAACCACAGTGTGAACCGGTTCGAGGTACCTGCGAACGAGTTCGAGGTGCCTAATGAGTAAAATTCTACTTGAAAGCTGATTGGTCCAAAGAGTCCTATTATGTTACAAACTCTTCTAAAACATAGATGTATCATTGAATTGACATAGAAAACATAGTTTTGAATAGTTTTTTATTGAGAGAAAAGTAGGAGATTACCTTAGGAACATAATTTTGATTTGGTGCTTCAAGATCATTTATTTCCGGGTTTTATTACAAGTTTTAATTTAATTTTCATTCTCTCTATTATTGTTCTTGCATGTTCAACATATTTTCATCATGATTTCTTTCATATGCAACGTAGTTAATTTATGCATAGTTCGGTTCAGTATGTCCAGCTAGATTTCTTAGGGTTGGGATGTATGAACTCAACCCGATGTGAACGTTGCATGTGTATAAAATTAATCCTCTAAAATTAAGGATTTATTAGACCGTGTTACGTAGCGAACACAACCATTTAGATCTTTGGATATTGTTTTCTTCAGGGAAACCGGGATGCTTTAGAATGCAATGTGAGTATAGCTTTTGCGTTACCTCTTTACTCGTCCTCTGATTACGTATGGTGCGGGCTTGAACCTCATATACTTAATTCTTGGGTCTAATTAGTCACTTAATTTTACGATTAGTTTTATATTAGCAATAAACTAGGGATGAGGGATTGTATTCCCAACCTATTTTTATCTTCATACTTATTACTTCATTCTTAGTATTAATCCTTGCTTAATTCATTAGTTCCATAGTCTTAATCTAGTTTCTGTTTACTGAGTAGGATTAATTGCAAACCAATCATCTTTTCGTTCTTCTTAGAATTGAATTTAGGTTGACCGTCTGTCCTTCCTTCGTCACGATTTTCTCGTCCTATTTACCTGTGGAGACGATCCCGACTTACCGGGTTTATTACTAACGCGATAGGCTTGCACTTGAGCCTACAGAGTACAAAATTTAGAGACACATTCTTAGTCGCGCCAGAGATCCACTTTTGCGGGATGTACGATTGGATTTAGCTCATGCAACAAGCCATTAAACCCATAGGTTACCCTAGCGGATAAATTTTGTCTCGCGAGAATTTATAGTGATGATACTCACAAACATTAGATTTTCTCAAAATAGTTACCCATTTTCTAATCAAAATATTTCTCATTATTATAGTTTTTAACTAGTAAATAGCAATGACTAGTAGATTTTTCCAATGTTTATTTACTATTATCAATATGTTAAAGCAATTCATGATATTTATATGTATTGACTAAATGTATAACGTGTGTCACAAAAATTTTACAAGTGATATTGTTATCAGCTTTTAATGACTCGATGCTTATAATGAAGTGTACTAGTTCAATTCTCGCCGGTGATTACACTAAAAAAATGAAGACACTCTAAATTGGTGTAAGTCACTAGGAATATGTAGGCAGAAAGAGTGAATGTAATTAGAAACAAAGCCTGGCACATGTCACTGATGAAAGATGTTTATATATAAAATGATAAAGTGTAATCTCATAATAGGATACTGTTTTCTAAAGAATGTGAAAATGTAACTGAGAAAATCATGTTAACCCTCGGATTATTTAAGGACTTTTCAGGATAGAAAATATATTAACGGATGACAAAAGTTAACACCTCAAAATGATTTTGGATTTTTGAAAATTGGGTTGACTTTGAAGAGTTACTTTTATTTATTTTCCTTTCTTTGGAATTTTTTGCTATTTTTGAATTCCTTTATTTCTATTTTTCTTTTCTTTTCTCTCTTTTCTTCTCTTCCTTTATTTTTGTTCTGCCCCTATTTCACTTTGCATTTCTATTTTAATTAATTTTCAAGATGTTGGTGAAACTAATGAAATGATGAAACAGATTGCCTTTGATCAAAAGTGAGGTAAAACATAATTTAGAATTTTGTTTCGTAAAAAATCATATCACCATTCTTTAGTCGACAGTCAAAACAAAGATATTGAGATTACCAACGACTTAAAACTTTTATCAACAGAATAATGAATAAGTGTATACATCACTCAGAACAGGGAAGAGAACACAAAGCTGACGTGGTAGGTATATCTATGCATCTTTAAATTTACCGAATCATTTAGCTTTTAATAATTACGCAAGTATAATTCATATTGTGCATAAGGTGTCAATACATGAATCGTATGAATTAATAAAGCAAATTAGTCATGGTAAATACACTAAAGAGCTATTTAGGTAGGTTAATGCTTAGATATGTTTATTGCTTTTTGTTTAAATGAATGAGGTAACCTCAGATAGTAAAATCTTAGAAAAATAAAAACTTTAGGCAAAAAACCTAAAAAAGAAGAAGAAATATTTTTCGAAAATTTTGAATTTTTTTTATTTAAATGACTAGAGTTGATTTCACTGAAAAGCTTCCGTCAATAATCACTTAATGTAAATTTTATTTATTTAAATTTTTATTTTTATTTTTAATAAATAAAAATGAATAGGATGTGTGCAAATACATTATGACATACGCCCTAACTAAAATGTTACATTGTCCCCAATTTACTTTAAGAACAATATTCAATTGAAGTTATAGATAGATGTTATTTAATATGGGGTGATCATCGGATATCAGATTCAATAATCTTGCAAAATACATTATTAACAAGAAAAATAAACAGTTTTAATAAAACATGTACCAAATAAAAATATCATCCTCTAATTTACCATAACTAAAATGTGAAATTTTTTGGGATGCACTCAAAAAATGTGTTGACTTTGTGGGATTAGCGGTGGACTCCCATAATTTTTCATGTGTCCCGGTAAATAGAAGTTATGTTTAGGCAACGGGGGCATGCTTTGGGCGAAAAAAATGAACCACCACAAATTTTTGAATAATTATTTTTGGGGATGATGGGTGGTTTAAATATAGTGGGGAACAATTATAACTCGATTCCAAAAAAATCAAAATTTTCTTCCAAATATTTTTCAAATAGAATGAGAAGGTAGGACACGCTCAATTGAAACTCCCATCATAAAAATCATTTCAAAAAAGAATTCATTGACAAGAATCCGCTCAAAGTTTTTAAGACTATCAACTGGTTCTTGCGATACTTGTAATAGTTTGATAACAGTGAATGAAAATGATGAGGAAATAAATTCACTTTCAATCAATTCATTATTATTAAGCGTGGGTTGAATTTTTATATCCTATACATTTTCAGCCTCGTTTATTAATTGGGTGAGAAGAATAATGGTTTGTTCGAAAGTAAAATTCCTTTCAAACTCCTCCAATTTCTCATTTAGTTCAAAATATTCTCCATCTTCTAAGTTATTAAGAGAAAAATTATTATTGGATTCAAATAAGGCATCTAATTCCTTTTTCCAATACTAATTTTCTTCACGATCATAATTATCAAATCCTTCATTTTGTAGATTTTTTAAATACGCACCAAATGAATTTAGCAGTAGAGAAATTTCACTAAAAAGAAAATTTTGAGAAGTATTATCATAACTGTTTTCAAAATTATTAGAATAACAATTGTAAGAAATATTGTTACAATATTTCAGAAAATTATTTTCATAATAGTTATTAATATCATCATACTAATAATTTTGAGAAATTTTATCCTTCGAATAATTTTCTTATGTCCATAGACCATTAGAATTCTTATGCAAATACTCTCCTAAGGCTATTTTACAATTTCTATTTTTTTCATTTTGCAAGTATTCTCCAAAAGTCAAAGGTTTGGGGGGGAATTTGAAAATTATTATTATGATAAAAATGTGTACCCATAATACCGTTAGAATCACCGAAATACTAGAATAGAAAATAATTACCTGAAATAATTTGTAGGTAAAACCTCCAAAAAGTTATATACGGTCGAGAGATTGACAATCCTTGAAGCTCAATTATGCATGACCGGTACAAAAGAAAAAAATATACATACAAAATATATGTACAAATACATAATTAAATATAATTTAAAAATAAAACACTCCCCGACAATGACGCCATTTTGATTATATGTGTTGTCGGGATCAAAGCAATAAATCAATTAAGATTTAAAGCAAATCATTCCCCGACAATAGCGCCATTTTTTATGAGGCGTAAACTTAGCATGTAAAATATGTCATTGGGTATTTACGCCCTATACAAAATAAATACCACAACTTCATACACTTGTGAGTGTAGCAACAAGTAGGATTGAATTCACATGAAACGATATTTGGGATTAACTAGTTTAGTGTAATACCCCGTATTTTTATGCTATATTAATTTGGGGATTTAATATAAATCCGAAAATTAATCACTTTATAATTATTAACGTGATGTGAGTTAGTAATTGTGGGAAACTTGTTGTTGAATATTACTAATGAGTAAAGTAATATAATATTGGTTCTATTAAATGTCAAGAGTGAATAAAATGACAATTTTGGAAATTTGAGTCGGGACGCGCCCGTGTCGCGTCGGGACTAAATATTGATTAATAAAAGTGAATATATTATAAGTTGCTCGTATGGTCGTTTTGAGTGCGCCAAAGTGTCCGGAAGGGTCAAGATAGCCAAAAAAGTATACTCGGGGGTTTAGTTTGGGTCTCGGGGCATTTGTAGTCCTATTTAGCACCCCGGGAGGGCATTTTGGACATTTTGCATTTTTGGGTAATTAAACCCACGAAAATTATTAGGCTATATCAGCCATTTGGATTAGTCCTTTAGGGTTAGCAAACTCAAAACTTTAGAACGGCCATAGGAAAGGGAAGGAGAAAGCTTTCCAAGCAATCCAAGGCCAAAAAGTCACCCGATTGCACTGCCACCACCACCAACGCGTAGATCGCGCGACGGAGAATGCAACCACACCAAATTCGTCCACAAATAAGAACTTTAAAATTTCTAGGCAAGTATTTATCTTGCTTATTTTCGTTAATGCATCGTTCATGTTAGTCTAGGGTGATTAGGATGAGTTGGTAGAAGAAAATCTATGTTGGAGATAGGAAAATCGCATGTAGTAATGATTTGAATGATAATCTGAAAACCCCTTCACATGTAGAGGCTTAACCATGAATTTATGATGAATTAGGAGTAGAAATTTTTGGAAAAAGACTGATTAGAACCATGTTAAAGAAATTCTAGGGTTCTTGAGATTTATATGAGTTTTGGCCTATTAATTTATGGTTATTGATGAAAAATTGCATGCTTTACGTTGAAGATGTATAATATGGGTTTATACCATTTGTAGTACAAATTTTAGGGAGTTTGGGTGTGAAAAATCTGGATTTGATTGAGGTTAGATTATGAAACCCGTAACTGTTAATCTGCAGAATTCGTATACCTATTTGATCGATCGATCGAACCAGGGGTGTCGATCGATCGACGCATCGATCGATCGAGATCCTGCCATCGATCGATCGACCCCTTCTGGCAGACTCACATTTCCCCTTTGAAAATAGTTAAATTCAAATTAAATGAGTAGAAATATTTGGGCATCCTTATTAAAATAATTTGGAAGGTAAAGGAGACCAGTAGGTCTTATTAATAATTATGAGACCTTTTATGTAAGACAAGACGTACATTTTTGGGATATTTACATATAAGGGATGATGAAATTATGCATTAAAGGGAGAGACGCGTAAAATAGTTACGTTGGAAAAATAGATGAGTACCTACTGAATCCTACACTTGGGAGAATAGAGTCCATGAGTGTTACGTAGTAAGTTGGATTAATCCCTCAATTAAAGTAAGAGACGAACCGTTATACGTGACAACTAAAGATTTAAAAATAAGGATAAATATTATATTATGGGTGATGAAAGGTACCTAAAGAGATATGGTAAAAGTAGTATATTTATATGACTGTGTTTATGCATATATTATATACGTGTGAAAATCATGGCCGCGCTACTTGCTATCCCTAAGGTTACCACGCTGGGACAGTCTTATCTCGATAGGACTGTGACACCCCGACTAATTAAATACCGGGTAGCTACTCCTTTATTAAATCAATACAAAATCCCAAGTTGGTCCAGTTGATAGCATCACTGTCGAAAACATTTTTAATGATTACTAACCACCTAGTATTTAAAAAGTGAGTTGCCAAATTTTAAATTAAATCTGATTAACAAGCAATAAATGAAATATATAAATGTAACACAACCATTCACGATAAAGTCCAACTATAATGAATCAACAATTAAAGATGAGTCTAGAGGAAATACTCCTCACAACAATCCCAATATGAAAGGAAATAAAAACAAGTCTGCATCCTGAATTAATTACAAACCAAAGTCTGAATAACTGAAATATAAAATGAAATGTCTCTAAAAGAAATGGGTGACATGCCCTACAACTGATGAAATCTGAATATAGAGTCAAGGCAAATTAAGCGTCTACTAGCAAGGCCCTGTAACTTCCACAACAACTACAACTCGTCACCTGACTGGAAATACACTGCATGGTGTCCTTGTGGCTGGGCACCTAAAAATGGTTTTTACAAAAAAATAGATTTGAAAGCAAACGGGTCAGAGCCCGAATGTGGAGAGTATTTTAAAAACAGCAAGTGCTTTAATAATAATTAAAACAATGAATGCAACATACATGTTAGGACGTGCTCTCACATGAAATACTCACCTCTCGTCTAACAGTGCACTCCTAACGTTCCTGTACCCATTCATGTGTTATTTATCTAACTAAACCATCATAAGTTCTAACCCAACTACTCGATTCACAATATGAATTCCAAATGTTATTACTTAAATAGATAGCTTTACTCGAACTCGGATTCTCAATTGTTAGCATTACCGTTTACTGGAGGTTATCCCCTTATTTATCTTCTCATGGAGTTACTATAAATGATTCTCATAAATAAACATCACAATTCCTTTTCATTCAACCGTATATTATTCTCATCAAAAATATACAATATAAGCACCCCGAGGCTAAGTTGCGGTGCACACATACTCTGTTATCCATCCCGGTACATCACGTACATAAGGATTACAAATTCCGAATCTCTCAGGAATTATTAGAATAAACACCACACACAAAAATGGAGGCGAACATAATTCAACATATCCATGGTCACGTACATACCTACGCTCCATAGTCAGCTGGCTTAATAACTCACAATTAAGTCATTCCCTTGAACTATGTCCTCTAGGTACCAAACTAAATCCGGGCACACAAGGATTAGAAGGCCCTAAGCGAACGTAAACCTCCCGTGATAGCAAGTATGGTAGGTATGTCATACACATAAGATTATATACTAAGCATGCACACATCTTAGATATCTCAATATTAATAAAGGTATTCTCTACATCCTTATACCATTATTCTAATTGTATACATTTCTAGTCTTCCGATAATATATAATGTAGACTGTCGACACATCTCACGTCATAGATTCTTATACTTAAAACCTATCTCAAAGGGGTTATTAAGTTTCCTATTATTCCCACATATTACATCATTATTCTTAAGGTCCTTACTTCTGCCCCAAACCTCAATTCATCAATTTATTCAAAATTACTCTTTTAACCCTACTATTATCTCACTCATCGAGCTTCATTAGTTTTTAGAATAATTCCTCAAATTAAATTCGAATTAAGGTCCAAACTTTATAACCATACCTACTGGTATTCCTTAAGTCTAAGGATATTCATAAGGTCTCTAATAATATTTTCCAAGGGTTACCATCATTAAAATTTAACTAGGGGAAATTTTACTCTTTCTGGGAAGGTCGATCGATCGACCTTGACCTTCGATCGATCGATAGTGGTCGATCGATCGACTGATGAATGTCGATCGATCGAACGCACCAGGTAGGCTACGGACTGCTTCGATTTGCAGTTTTCAAATCATCTCAAAACACCATTAACAAGCATGAAACTCTAAGATAACGTTATAATATCATCATACAATCATCCTACAATAGTGTTAACATTCTAAAACCAATAATTCATCATTCAAGGGCTTTGTTTGGATCCAAACTTCATCAAGAATTCCAGTTTTCTATTTCTTTCAAGAACATTAGTAAACTTCTTCTAAATTCCGTTTTAGATCATCAATGGTTATGTTTTGAATATATAATTCATCCAGAAAGTTTCTACATGCAATTCCTAACATAGTTCATAGTTTTAATCCTCAAATTCATGGGTCTAATCAATCTTCCAAGATAAATTTGATGATTATCCTAAACATGGAAAAGCATAGCATTGAATCAATTATAATTAAACCACTTGCCTCTAATCTTTCTCTAAATTTGATGTTGAATCTTGAAGGCTGAGTTGTTCTCTCTCTCTCTCTCTCTGCAGAATTCTCTTCTCTCTCTCTCTTTACAAGTTCTTCTCTAAGGATGATGACAATGGAGGTGGGGGTTGGTTTTTGGCAAGTTAGAACTATTTCTTAACTTCTCCCGTAGCCCATTAAGTCCCTTAGTGTAGTTAGTGGGTTTAGTGGATAAAGAACAAGTCAGATTTTTATTTCTAATTTTCGTGGGTTTTAATTTCCAAATTTCCAAAATTACCAAAATGCCCTTTTAAGTTACCGGTATGGCCCAATAATGCCCCGGGACCCAAATTTAACCCCCGGCTAGTGTTTTCTGACTATTTCGACCCTTCCGGACACATTGGCGCACGCAAAATGACCATAGGGTTAATAGAAATAAAATTCACTTTTTAATTAAATAATTACTTTCCTGACGCGACTGTCACACGCGTCTCAACAAAATTTCCCAAATTGCCGTATTTCAATCTCGCGATAATTTCAATAGTTATAATATTCGTATATTGCCATATATTCACATTATAATCAAATACTAACTCACATTTCGTTAATATTTTATCCGGATTAATTCTCAATTAATTCACATTTAATTCAATTAATCCCATAAATAAATATCGATAAAAATGTGGGGTATTACATACTTCCCCCTAATAATAGAATTTCGTCCCGAAATTCGGAACTAAAAAGTACCTGGTAAAAACAACTCTGGATAACGTTCGCGCATTTCATCCTCGCGCTCCCATGTGGACTCCTCGACATTATGATGTCGCCACTGAACTCGCACTAACGGAACTATCTTTGACCGCAGTTTTCGCTCACTTCGGTCCAAAATAGCAATCGGTCCCTCCTCATAGGAGGTATCAGGCTGGAGATCGATGTCCTCCAAATCAATGTGAGAATGAGCCAAATCGTCTCTAAGATATTTACTTAGCGAGGAAATATGAAACACATCGTGAATCCGATGCAAATGCTCCGGTAACCCAAGTCTATACGCAACCGACCCAATCCGCTCAATAATAGGAAATGGTCCCACATATCTTGGTGCCAACTTCCCTTTCTTCCCGAAACGCATAATCCCCTTCATAGGAGATACTCTGAGCAAAACCTGGTCCCCCACTTCAAATTCCCTCAAGGATCTCTTCGCATCAGCATAGCTCTTCTGCCTGTCTTGAGCTACCCGAATGCGACTCCGTATCAGCTCTATCCCTGCCGAAGTATCCTGAATCACTTCCGACCCAAGTAGTTTGTTGTCCCCCACCTCCAACCAACATGCTGGGGGACGACGACGAGGTCTACCGTACAACGCCTCAAATGGAGCCATGCCAATGGTGAACTGGTAGGAGTTGTTGTAAGCAAACTCCACCAGTGGAAGATACTGCTCCCATCCACCCCCTAAGTCAATGATGCACATCCGCAACATGTCTTCCAACATCTGATGTGTACGCTCGGTTTGCCCATCAGTCTGCGGATGATAAGCCGTACTCAATCGCAATTCCGTGCCCATGGCCTCCTGAAAACTTTCCCAAAACCGTGAAACAAATATCTTGTCTCGGTCAGACACGATATTTAGGGGCACACCGTGAAGTCTCACTATCTCTGCAATAAAGAGCTGGGCATACTGTCCCGTAGTGTAGTCTGTCCTTACGGGTAGAAAATGAGCGACTTTGGTCAACCTGTCCATAATTACCCAAATGGAGTCGTGACCTCTCTGTGACGTACGCAACCCCGTGATAAAGTCCATGGAGATGCTCTCCCACATCCACATCCACATCGGAACCTCTAATGGCTGTAGAAGTCCTGCCGGTCTCTGATGGTCCATTTTTACCAGCTGACAAGTGGCGCATTTAGAAACGAACACGTCAATATCTCTCTTCATCCCGCTCCACCAATACTGACGTCTCATGTCTTGGTACATTTTGTCCCCACCGGGATATACCGCGAATCGTGAGCCGTGCGACTCTGCCATCACCTCGTGTCATAATTCCTCCCCTTTCGGAACTACCAGTCTCTCATTGAAGCGTAATCCCCCGTCTGAGCTAAACGTATAGGACTCGGCTCCCTCTGTTAATAATCGAACTATCTGCTCCTGACAGAACGAGTCATCTGCTTGTGCTTTTACTACTTTCGTGACAATCTGCGGCGTAACAGTCATCACTGACATGAATGATCGGGCCACTGCATCCTGGTGTCCCAACTCCTTCCACTTTGCCTTCCACACCCCTGCTACCTCATCTACTGGCCTACGGCTCAACGCGTCTGCTACCACGTTAGCCTTCCCCGGGTGATATTGGATATCAAACTGATAGTCCTTCACAAACTCAAGCCACCTTCGCTGCCTCATATTCGTCTCCTTCTGCGTGAATAGGTACTGTAGGGACTTGTGGTCTGTGAACAATCGAAACTTCTCCCCCAAAAGATAATGTCTCCAAATCCGAAGGGCAAATACCACTGCCGCTAACTCCAAATCATGGGTAGGGTAATTCTTCTCGTGAGGCTTAAGCTTACATGAAGCATAAGCTATGGCCTGACTCTCCTGCTGCAGTACACCTCCAAGTCCTTGTAAGGACGCATCGGTGTAAACAAGATACTCAACTCCTGGTCTCGGCAATGCTAACACAGGTGCTGAGGTTAACTTGTCCTTCAACTCATCGAATGCTAACTGACAGGCATCACTCCCAATGAACGGCACACCTTTATGAGTCAGATGTGTCATGAGATCCGCTATCTTGGAGAAACCCCGAATAAACCTCCTGTAGTATCCTGCTAAGCCCAAGAAACTACGGATCTCAGTCGGTGTCGTGGGCTGTCCCCACTCCCTCACCGCGGATACCTTCCCTGGATCAACAGATATCCCCCGATCGGAAATAATATGCCCCAAAAACTGAACCTCTTTCAGCCAAAACTCGCACTTCTCATACTTTGCATACAACTCGTTCTGACGTAGCGTCTGAAAAACCTGCCTCAAATGCTCGGCGTGCTCCTCCTCTGTCTGGGAGTAAACCAGAATATCATCAATGAAGACAATGACAACTGATCTAGGAACTCTCTGAACACCCTATTCATCAAGTCCGTAAACACGGCTGGAGCGTTGGTCAAACCAAAAGGCATAACCCGAAACTCGTAGGAACCATATCTCGTTAAGAAAGCAGTCTTCGAGACGTCCTCCTCCCTGATACGCAACTGATGGTAACCAGATCGTAAATCAATCTTCGAGAAGAAAGAAGCTCCTCTCAACTGGTCGAATAAGTCATCGATTCGGGGCAACGGATACTTATTCCGTATCGTGACCTTATTCAACTCCCAGTAATCCACACACAACCTCAACGATCCATCCCTCTTCTTAACGAACAACACAGGGGCACCCCACGGCGAAGTACTCCTCCGGATGAACCCGTGACCCAACAACTGCTCAATCTGATCCCGTAACTCTCTCATCTCAGCTGGAGCCATATGGTAAGGTGCGTGGGCAATTGGCCGAGTGCCCGACGTCAAATCAATCATGAAATCTATCTCTCTACTCGGAGGTAATCCAGGTATATCCTGAAATACATCGACAAACTTTCGAACAACCGGAATCGAATCAAGTGGTATCACCACTTCCTTAGAGGTCTCCTCCTCTATGTAGTACAAATGAGTGGACGATCCTCCCTCAGGACGAGGCATCGCCACTAAAAACATCTCCTGCCCGAGAATGGCAAAGATAATACTCCTACTAAAATAGTCAATCATGGCTCGGTACGCTACTAGCCAATCCATACTAATAATGGCATCATACTCGGTCATCTCTAACACTAACATATCGGCGGGTAAAGTAAACCTCCCGATATCTATACCCACACCTCTACACATAAGCGAAATCATGGAACCCCTACTCAACGGTGAGTCTACATAAGTAGCGGTGTTCTCTGCGGTGTCTAACAACCCAATGGTGCTTGCAAATCTCATAGCAATAAAACAGTGTGTAGCCCCCGTGTCAAATAAAATGCGCCCCAGAGTCCTCTGAATAGAGAACATACCCTCAATAGCTGGCATATTCTGTGGGGCTGCGGCCTGCTGAAGCTGATACACTCTCCCATACTGAAGCTGTCCCTGCTGAACTGGGACCGCTGAAATGGGTGGTAATGCTGCCATCTGCGGTGGTGCTGGGAGGGCGGCGGGAAACATAGGCCTCTGTGGCTCGTGTCGAACACCCTGTTGCTGCTGTTGTGGGGGCATGCCCTTATCAGGACAATCCTGACGTTTGTTGCCAATCTTACCACAAATGAAACACTTCCCCGGGAAGTTTCCCCCTCGCTGTCCCTGCTGCCCTCGGCCCTGGTGGCCGTTACCATTTCTGCCCTGGCCTTGCTGGCCCTGGTGAAACTGCTGTTGTTGACCATTTTGACCCTGCTGGCTCTGATGGCCGTTATGACCCTGCTGGCCATTCCGAAATCCTCCCTGACCGTTCCTGAAACCCCCTAATCGGAACCTCTTATGATCCCCCTGCTGGGAACCCTGATCACTCTACCTATACTGACCCTAAGCTGATTGTGCCCCGCTGGCACCATTTCCCCCTGTCCTGCCCTGATGGCTGGACTCTCCTGATCGCTTCCCCTCTGTCAAGTGAAAGTGGTGGTCCTGGCAATGGAGCAATGCAGCGTTAACCACGTCAGAATAAGTGGCCAACGAGAGGTTCCCCAATAAATGCTGACGGATCCTCCAAGTCAATCCATTTATGAATTTATGAATCTTCTTCTCTTCTGTCGGTATCTCATCCGGTACAATGTTCAGCAAATTTGTGAATTCGGCCTCATACTCGGCCACAGTCTTACCCTCCTGTCTAAGGCTCATCAACTTCCTCCTCATTTTCGTGTGAACAGCTGACGGAAAATATTTGCGGTTGAACCGCACCCAGAACTCCTGTATAGTGAGAGTATCTCTCTCCTCTGCGGTGGTAATAGACTCCCACCACTGCAATGCAGCTCCCACTAGCTTGAAAGTATCTAGTATCTGCCTCTGAACATCGGTGCACTCATATATCCTCAAGTGCCTCTGAATATTCTTCCTCCACTGACTAGATACCACAACATCGGAGCTACCTGCGAACTCCGAAGGGTGTGATTTCTGAAAAGCATCTCGAACTCGTTCCCAAGCAGATGGGAATGCATATGCCTGAACTAGTGTGGCTACCGGCGCCTGGGGTGGTTCCTGTTGTACAACGGCGAGAGCGGCATTTACTTCTTGGGCTACAATGGCTGCAACCTCGGCGGCATTCATGGTGCCCTGTACTGGAGCTGGCTGTGGCTCGGGTTGTGCATCCCTAGGAACTCACTGCGCACGTCGTGGAGGCATATGAAACGAGAATAAAGTTTATAAGTTCGCAGTTATAAACTTAAAATAGCTGAAGAACGAAGCATACATAAAAGAATACAACAGTCCTAAAATATAGGGCTCTATATCAAAGAAAGCTCAGCGGAAACATAATAAGCCGTACAGATCCTAAAGGACACTAGAACCTGATGCTCTGATACCACCTGTGACACCCCGACTAATTAAATACCGGGTAGCTACTCCTTTATTAAATCAATACAAAATGCCAAGTTGGTCCAGTTAATAGCATCACTGTCGAAAACATTTTTAATGATTACTAACCACCTAGTATTTAAAAAGTGAGTTGCCAAATTTTAAATTAAATCTGATTAACATGCAATAAATGAAATATATAAATGTAACACAACCATTCACGATAAAGTCCAACTATAATGAATCAACAATTAAAGATGAGTCTAGAGGAAATACTCCTCACAACAATCCCAATATGAAAGGAAATAAAAACAAGTCTGCATCCTGAATTAATTACAAACCAAAGTCTGAATAACTGAAATATAAAATGAAATATCTCTAAAAGAAATGGGCGACATGCCCTACAACTGATGAAATCTGAATATAGAGTCAAGGCAAATTAAGCGTCTACTAGCAAGGCCCTGTAACTTCCACAACAGCTACAGCTCGTCACCTGACTGGAAATACTATGCATGGTGTCCTTGTGGCTGGGCACCTAAAAATGGTTTTTACAAAAAAATAGATTTGAAAGCAAATGGGTCAGAGCCCGAATGTGGAGAGTATTTTAAAAACAGCAAGTGCTTTAATAACAATTAAAACAATGAATGCAAGATACATGTTAGGACGTGCTCTCACATGAAATACTCACCTCTCGTCTAACAGTGCACTCCTAACGTTCCTGTACCCATTCATGTGTTATTTATCTAACTAAACCATCATAAGTTCTAACCCAACTACTCGATTCACAATATGAATTCCCAATGTTATTACTTAAATAGATAGCTTTACTCGAACTCGAATTCTCAATTGTTAGCATTACCGTTTACTGGAGGTTATCACCTTATTTATCTTCTCATGTAGTTACTATAAATGATTCCCATAAATAAACATCACAATTCCTTTTCATTCAACCGTATATTATTCGCATCATAAATATACAATATAAGCACCCCGAGGCTAAGCTACGGTGCACACATACTCTGTTATCCATCCCGGTACATCACGTACATAAGGATTACGAATTCCGAATCTCTCAGGAATTGTTAGAATAAACACCACACACAAAAATGGAGGCAAACATAATTCAACATATCCATGGTCACGTACATACCTACGCTCCATAGTCAGCTGGCTTAATAAATCACAATTAAGTCATTCCCTTGAACTATGTCCTCTAGGTACCAAACTAAATCCGGGCACACAAGGATTAGAAGGCCCTAAGCGAACGTAAACCTCCCGTGATAGCAAGTATGGTAGGTATGTCATACACATAAGATTATATACTAAGCATGCACACATCTTAGATATCTCAATATTAATAAAGGTATTCTCTATATCCTTATACCATTATTCTAATTGTATACATTTCTAGTCTTCCGATAATATATAATGTAGACTGTCGACACATCTCACGTCATAAATTCTTATACTTAAAACCTATCTCAAAGGGGTTATTAGGTTTCCTATTATTCCCACATATTACATCATTATTCTTAAGGTCCTTACTTCTGCCCCAAACCTCAATTCATCAATTTATTCAAAATTACTCTTTTAACCCTACTATTATCTCACTCATCGAGCTTCATTAGTTTTTAGAATAATTCCTCAAATTAAATTCGAATTAAGGTCCAAACTTTATAACCATACCTACTGGTCTTCCTTAAGTCTAAGGATATTCATAAGGTCTCTAATAATATTTTCCAAGGGTTACCATCATTAAAATTTAACTAGGGGATATTTTACTCTTTCTGGGAAGGTCGATCGATCGACCTTGACCTTCGATCGATCGATAGTGGTCGATCGATCGACTGATGAATGTCGATCGATCGAACGCACCAGGTAGGCTACGGACTGCTTCGATTTGCAGTTTTCAAATCATCTCAAAACACCATTAACAAGCATGAAACTCTAAGATAACGTTATAATATCATCCTACAACAGTGTTAACGTTCTAAAACCAATAATTCATCATTCAAGGGCTTTGTTTGGATCCAAACTTCATCAAGAATTCCAGTTTTCTATTTCTTTCAAGAACATTAGTAAACTTCTTCTAAATTCCGTTTTTAGATCATCAATGGTTATGTTTTGAATATATAATTCGTCCAGAAAGTTTCTACATGCAATTCCTAACATAGTTCATAGGTTTAATCCTCAAATTCATGGGTCTAATCAATCTTCCAAGATAAATTTGATGATTATCCTAAACATGGAAAAGCATAGCATTGAATCAATTATAATTAAACCACTTGCCTCTAATATTTCTCTGAATTTGATGTTGAATCTTGAAGGCTGAGTTGTTCTCTCTCTCTCTCTCTGCAGAATTCTCTTCTCTCTCTCTCTCTACAAGTTCTTCTCTAAGGATGATGACAATGGAGGTGGGGGTTGGTTTTTGGCAAGTTAGAACTATTTCTTAACTTCTCCCGTAGCCCATTAAGTCCCTTAGTGTAGTTAGTGGGTTTAGTGGATAAAGAATAAGTCAGATTTTTATTTCTAATTTTCGTGGGTTTTAATTTCCAAATTTCCGAAATTACCAAAATGCCCTTTTAAGTTACCGGTATGGCCCAATAATGCCCCGGGACCCAAACTTAACCCCCGACCAGTGTTTTCTGACTATTTCGACCCTTCCGGACACGTTGGCGCACTCAAAATGACCATACGGTTAATAAAAATAAAATTCACTTTTTAATTAAATAATTACTTTCCTAACGCGACTGTCACACGCGTCTCAACAAAATTTCCCAAATTGCCGTATTTCAATCTCGCGACAATTTCAATAGTTACAATATTCGTATATTGCCATATATACACATTATAATCAAATACTAACTCACATCTCATTAATATTTTATCCGGATTAATTCTCAATTAATTCACATTTAATTCAATTAATCCCATAAATAAATATCGATAAAAATGCGGGGTATTACAGGGACCTTTATGGGGGATATTGACTCGTACCCTAGAAGATAGATATCCTTGGTACAGGCTATCTGATCGATGGTCAGACGGTCCTAAGAGACGTATGTACTGACCTCTTAAAGACTTGGAATCTATGCTTCGCCTCAATATTGTTTGTGTATGTGTAAATACAGTTCGAGAGTGATTTCGAACTTGTATTTCCCTTAGTACAAGTGAGACGGGGATTGGATAGCAGAGTATGCCCGCACCATAATTTTTATGCGGGGTGCTGTTAGAATATATATATTATACGAGTACTTAATATATATATATTAAATCCTGAAAGTTGGAATTTCCTACTGTGTTTATGTTAAGTAAGAAATGTATAATGATTTCAATTTGGATATACTTGTTTTGAAAAGCGTAACATGACATTGGGAAACTTTATTAGCAAATAAGGTTTAAATGGGAACTTTGTGATCAAAGATTAGTGTGATAGGCGTGCACATTAGAAGAGAGGTTAGAATTTCTCAAGAGAGTGCCGTACTAATATGTTGTTGCATTGGCCTGTAAATATTTTAAATACTTGCTAAACAAATTTTAAATCATTTATAATATCGGGCTATGACCCGTTTCTATTTTCCTTTCTCTCTTGTATATATATGTATATATTACAGGTGCCCAGCCACAGGGTAGTCTTGCATAGGATCCTTTGGAAGGAACGTGCTGCAGCTTAGGTGAGAGTTGCAAGCCTCTTGCTTAGACGACCTCATTCATTTGATTCCACTCGTAGCACTATTTATTTCAGTTGGGCTCGTGTCGCCCTTTCCATTTTTCAGTTGTTTTATTGGATATTGTAATCCATTTATTTCCAGTACTTGCACTTTGGGATTTATTATTGCCAGGATGTTTTCATTTAAAGTATTAAATGTTGGATTCAACTGGTTGAATGTTTGATTATTTGGATTGTATGTTCCAGGATAGTTGTGGTGTGACTATTAAATTGTGAATTATGAAAAGTTTTAAATGTTGGTTTATATAAAATAAAATTTGGAAATCAAAGTCTAAAATGGTTTTGACACTTAGCTTAATTATTTAGGGTGTTTAAATTGGATGAGTATTTTTCGACAGTGATGCTAAGAATGAACCAACTGTTCACCTTGATTTTAATTTAATAAAGGAGTGATCGCCCGGTATTTAATTAGGCGGGGTGTCACATTTAGTATTTAAAAAAGGGAGAAAATTTAAAAATGATATTGTATGAATATAATTAACACTTGGATGTAAGTAAACTAAATTAAATTACAAAAATGAGATTAGAATCATTTTTCAACCATAGGCTAATAACACGTAATAAGGAATTTGGTTCGAAAATAATTAACCGAGCATATTAAATTAATTATAAACATCAAACATTAAGAAATTTAATACAACAATGAAAGATTAAACTTTCACTCGAATATGGTCACGAATGGATTAAAATTGCAATATCGCTACAAATACTACTGTTGCATGACAAAGAAAGTTAAACGTCTAATATTTCGATTTCAATACACAAAGTTTCAATTAAAAGTCATTCAAACTAAACCCTATCTTTTAAATCTCAAAACCCATTAAGGGTGGTTTAATGATTCCAACCTTTAAACTAGCAACTAAACATCATTAAAACAATTAATACAACTAATTATCAAAGGAAAATAACAAATTAACCAACACAGACAAGAAATAAATGAAGATAACTATCTAATATCTTGGCAGACGTCTCCTGAACAATCTTTGGCCCCAATAGTTTGTTGTCCTCCACTTCTAACCAATAGGCAGGTGAACGACAAGGTTTCCCGTATAGTGCCTCGAATGGTGCCATACCGATCGTGAATTGGTAAGAGTTATTATACGCAAACTCTACCAGAGGAAGATATTTCTCCCAAACTCCCCCAAAATCTAATATGCACATTCTGAGCATGTCTTCTAGCATCTGATTGACTCCCTCAGTCTGCCCGTCAGTCTGTGGGTGATAGGCTGTACTCAAACGTAACTCCGTGCCCATGGCCTCCTAAAAACTCTGCCAAAAGTGGGACACAAAGATCTTGTCTCTATCCAACATAATATTTACCGGTACCCCATGCATCTTAACAATCTCCGCTATGAACAGTTGCGCATAACGCATCATCTCAAAGTCTGTGCGAACCGGCAGAAAGTGGGCTACTTTGGTCAACCGATCCACAATGACCCATATGGAATCGTAACCCCTCTGCGATGCCGGTACCCTTGTAATGAAGTCCATGGAGATGCTCTCCCAATTCCACACGGGAATCTCAAGTGGCTGTAGCATCCCTGATGGTCTCTGATGGTCAACTTTCACAAGCTGACATGTGGCACATTTCGAAACAAACTCTGCTATGTCCCATTTCATTCTTGCCCACCAATATTGCCTCCTCATATCCTGGTACATATTATCCCCACCGGGATGTACCGCAAATCTCGACCCATGGGACTCTGTCAACGTGCCTCAATTCCTCTTCCTCTGGCACAATTAACCTCCCATTAAGGCGTAAGCCTCCTTCCGAGATGACCGAGTAACCCTCTGCTCCCTCAGCTAGTAACTGGCTCACCCTATCCCGGTAGGTCTGATCCTCTGCTTGAGCCCTCATAACCCACATAATGATCTCAGGTGTGATGGATAATGCTGACATGAAAGCCCTGGCTACATCATCCTCATATCGAACTTCTCTCCACTTCGTTTTCCAGACTTATGATATTTCCCCAGTCGGTCTCTGGCTCAATGCATCTGCTACCACATTAGCCTTACCAGGATGATATTGAATATCAAACTGGTAATCTTTCACGAATTCTAGCCATCGCATCTGCCTCATATTCAGATCCTTCTGTGTGAAGAGATACTGAAGTCATTTGTGATCCATGAATAACGTGAACTGCCCTCCCAGAAGATAATGTCTCCACATCCTCAAAGCAAAAATTACAGCTGTTAGCTCCAGGTCATGAGTGGGGTAATTCTTCTCGTGGGGCTTTAGCTTCCTGGACGCATAAGTTATATCCCTTTCCTCCTGCTGAAGCACACCCACAAGTCCTGTAAGGATGTGTCAGTGTAAACCCGATACTCTAATCCTCCCTTTGGTAATGCAAGTACGGGTGTAGATGTCAACTTGTTCTTTAGCTCGTCGAAGGCTAATTGACAATGATCACTCTAAGTGAAAGGTAACCCTTTTCGAGTCAGATTCGTTAAAGGATTCGCAATCTTTGAGAATCCTTTGATGAACCGCCTGTAATAACCGTCCAATCCTAGAAAACTGCGCACCTCAGTCGGTGTCGTGGGCTGTCCCCACTCCCTCACCGTCGATACCTTACTCGAATCCACAGTAATACCTTGGTCTGACACCACGTGACCAAGAAACTGTACCTCCCGTAGCCAAAATCCACACTTCCTAAATTTGGTATAAAGTTGGTGATCCCTTAGTGTCTGTAAAACCATACGCAAATGCTTTGCGTGCTCCTCCTCGATGCGCGAGTAGATCAGGACGTCATCAATGAACATGATGACAACTGATCGAGAAACTCCAGGAAAACCCTGTTCATATGATCCATAAACACTGCCGGTGCATTAGTGAGTCCAAATGGCATCACCCTGAACTCATAAGATCCATACCGCGACATGAAAGCAGTCTTAGGAACATCCTCCTCTCGGATACGCAGTTGATGATACCCTGACCTCAAGTCGACCTTAGAGAAATAAGACACCCCTCTCAACTGGTCAAATAGATCATCAATCCTGGGTAACGGATACTTATTTCGTATCGTCGCCTTATTCAACTCCCTATAGTCCACACATAACCGTAGTGATCAGTCCCCCTTCTTCATAAACAACACCGGTGCACCCCACGGCGAAGTACTCTGCTGAATGAAACCTTGACCCAAAATCTGTTGAATCTTCTCTCTCAACTCACGCATCTCTGAATGGGCCATACGGTATGGGGCCCGAGCAATTGGCCTTATCCCCGGTGCTAAGTCGATTACAAATTCGATTTCCCTGCTAGGTGGCAACCCTGGTATTTCCTGAAACACATCCTCCTGTGAGGTTTCCTCCCCAATGTAATACAAGTGTGTGCATGACCCTCCCTCTGGTAATGGCATTGCTATTAAGAACATCTCCTGCCCTGGAATGGAAAACACGATCGTCCTCTCATAACAATCTACAGTTGCCTGATAACCGGCCAACCAGTCCATACCCAAGATGACATCATATCCCTCCATATCTAACACTAAGAGGTCTACTGCTAAACTAAGCCTCCCCATCACAATGTCCACTCCTCGACAAATCAAGTGGATCGTATCACCGCTGCCTACTGGCGACTCTACACACATCCAAAGACTACCCGTGGTCTCTAGTAATCCGGCCCGTTTAGCAAAATTAAATTTAATAAATTAATGTGATGCTCCCATGTCAACAAGAATACTACCCTCATAGCCATGAATGAGAAACATACCCTCAACTGCTGGCGGTGCTTGCTGCGCTGGAGGATTGGGAACATCCCGGATGTTATACACACGCCCGTAGTGCATCTGCCCCTGTTGCGGTGGGGCGGGTGGGGCTGCTACTGCTGATGGCGGCATCTTCCCCCGTTGCCCCTGTTGGGCCTCCTGTTGTTGACCTCTGCCCCTCTGTGGGCACTCTATCTTGAAGTGTCCTGGCTGGCTACAGACAAAACAGCGTCTCTGACCATCCCCCTGTCGTTGGCCCTATTGGCCCTGACGCGGCTGGCCCTACTGGCCTCCCCCATTGTTCCCTTGGCCCTGACGGCCTTGAGGAACCTGCTACTGCTGATTCGGGCCCGGCTGCCCCTACTTGAACCCCTGTCCTCCCGGTCAGAACCCACCAGGGTTAAACTTCTTAGCATGATTTCCTTGCTGACTGCCAGTCTGTTATTGAGTAACACTCGTGTCACCACTAGTAGCTGCCTTGCCCTGTTGGCTCGGCTCCCCTGTTCTCTTGCTCCCCTTCGCATGGAAGCGATGATCCTGGCAATGTACAAGTGGGCATTAACGACATCTGTATAAGTCACTAACGCCGGATTCCCAATCAAATGTTGCCTGATCCGCCAGGCTAAGCCATCCATAAATCTCGATTTCTGCTCCTCATCGCTCACCTTATTTGGCACAAAGTTTTCCAAACGGGTGAACTCTTCCTCATAGTCTGCCACTGATCGGTCACCTTGTACTAAATCACTGAATTTCTTTCTCATCTAAGTCTCTACCGCTGGTGGAAAGTATTTGCGGTCCAACCGCACCCAAAACTCTTCTATCATCATCAAATCTCGCTCCTCGGTGGTGGTAACTGACTCCCACCACTATAAGGCTGCTCCAGATAGACGAAAGGTAGCAAGCATCTATTTCTGTACCTCGGTACACTCTAGCATGTGCAGATGGCGCTGAATGTTCTTCTTCCAGTCATAAGCCTCAACTATATCTGTGCTACCCCGAAACTCAGGTGGGTGACCCTTCTGAAAGGTCTCCCTAACTCTCTGCCAATATGGTGGCCCCACTGGAGCCTGAACTACTGGTGCCATTGGAGGCGGTGCCTGGGGCTGTGGAAAGTGAGTTACCATAGCTCGCATTACTGTCTCGACCGCCTGGGCCACTATCACTGCCACTTGAGTAGTGGAAATCAACTCGGGTGGGGGGGGCGGTACTTGTGGCTCCAGATGAGCCTCCCTTACCTCATCCCTAGCCTCAACCCTTTTTGCTCTCAGTCTCCTCGGTGGCATCTGAAATAGATTGAATCGTATAAGTACACAATTTACACAAAATATTCACAACAGAAATACTCACAAGCGGAAAATGAATCAACAGTCCTAATAATAGGGCTCTATAACAATCGAGTGCTACGCTGAAACGTAGAAAGCCGCACAGATCCTAAGGACACTAGAACCTGATGCTCTGATACCATCTGTGACACCCCGCCTAATTAACCCCGGGTGATCAGTCCTAAATTAAGTTAGAACAGGTTTCTCAGTTGGATCATCCTTAGCATCACTGCCGTCCTTTTAATTGCTAACCACCTAAGTGAGAAAATTAGATTGGTGCCAAATTTTATCTTTCATTAACTTAAATGAAATCTCATGCGGAAATAAATAACACAATTAATCACAATTAACTAAAAACAACCATTCACCATTTTTATTAACTGACCGAATAAACCATCGGCCCAAAACCCAACAAGTAGAAATGAAGACAAATAAACAATCTCAACATATCTATCAAAACTATAGAATTGTGAGCGACATGCTTGAAATACTGAAGAAGTCTCTATACTAAGAATGAAAGAATGAAGCGTCTATCAAACTCCCGCAACACCCACATATGCTGTAGCAACGGATCTCCTGAAATAGAGTCAAGCCTGGCGTCCCTGTGGCTGGACACCTAAAAGGTTTTTAAAAAATTTATAGCAAGGGTTAGTACCCATAAATATTTGAAAAACATTTAGCAAATGATTAACTTGCAGTAATAAATTAATATGCATGCTCTCTATATTTTAGTTAGTGTCGCACTCCCTTGAGGATATCCTCACCCCTCCTCTAATGTGCACTACTAACGCCTTAATTAAATTTACCTAGAACTTTATCTTATGACTAGATAAATTAGACAACCCCTTATAACCACCCTACTCTAACCGAGTATGCCTTAATTTGATTTATAAGTTATTATAAACATCCACTTAAATAAATCATTTCCCTTTTTAATTTCATATAACTTCGACATCTATTATACATATCATACAACTCATGCTTTGTATTAATTAGCCCGTATATAATTATTTACCTAATTATATACTCAATCATATTACAATATTCACAAACATACTGATATAACATTTAATAATAGTATTTCCCCCGAGTAGAGTCTCACCGGGTATAAATCCTCTAAAGTGCTATCCCACTAGGTGAAATCACATAACCTAGTTACCCCAAGTCAGAATTGCTCACTAACTTGGTTAATACATATATATTGGAGGCGGTCATATTACTTCCCTGAAAGTGAGATGCCCCTCACCCATATAACGGACGCTATGTCTTGGGAATATACTCGCCCTACTCCTCAAGCTAGGGGATTCATCCACTACGCGCAACCTCCCCCTTACACCACTGGAGTATATAATAATATTTGTTCACTGATATTAATGTACACATCATATATATATACTATCACACGCCGTATGTATATAAATATAAATTATCCCGGCTATACCGCGCACTAAGTCCGTGACACAAGCCTATTCCATTTTATTTTGAGTTTATTGCCCAACTCTAATCATAAATTAATTTGCACATAATTTCTTTTGGTATTGCTCCAACCAATATATTCGGACTTACTCTCGTGGCCCGATATAACATCACCTATGTCTAAATCCCCGACTCTAAATTATTTATCCTTTACCTAAATAAAATTTACATTTCGATATCACACAACCATTATTCCCGAACTTGTCTACTACATCCGTATTTAGTCTCTTTGAAATAAACTTTCCAAAATTTAACCTTAGTGTGTCACACCTAATTTCCTCCAAATCTCAATTAATTTTAATTATGATGTCACACTAAGCCGCCTTCAAATTCTAATTAATTTTATTCACTATTAATTAGATTCAAACCCATGTATTAATTACTCAAAATTAAGGCATGGAAGTAAGTTAAATTTAAATTTCTCTACATATAAAGGAAAACTGGGGGAACTGTCAAAGTTTTCTGACCATCGATCGATCGATGGTCCCCCTTCGATCGATCGATCGAGCAGGTCCTCATCTTCCCCGAGTTGGCTGTTTCAGCCATGGACGCCCACCTCCAAACCCTAGTTTCTTCTATACTGAAAACTAAGCTTTTCCCTCAACAATAAACATCAAATATCTTATATGGGACCTCTATAAAGTCTAACCACATCAATAAATTTAATTTCTCTACTGTTTTCACAGATTGGGGTAAAATTTTATTCAGTCTTTAATCCATTTAAACATGAATTCCTTATCACTAAATTCGTCTCTAATTCATCCGGTTTACACATCTTACCAGATATAAATACACAACCCAGATTATATACGATCTTCTAATCCATTTATAAATCAGATTCATGATTTACAAAACCCCATGTTTATACCCCTTTAAAAACCCAAAACGAATTTCTTTAATTACACACATCGCATGAATATGAATTGAAATACACTTTATATGCTACAACAAGTTAACCACTTGCCTTAGGGTTCGTAGAGTCTGAGTTTGGAATTATGATTGCCCAAGGTTGAAGGTGACTCTTTTGGCTCTCTTGTGATCCCCAAATTTGCTTTGGCTGCTGTTAGGGTTTCCTAACCTTTTAAGTCTTCTCTAAAAATTAATTCAGTCGTTCCCTTATTTATTTTACTTGATTAATTAACCTTAATCCCGTTTTTTGTCTAATGGGCCAAGCCCAAGTGACCCAAATGCCCACACGCCCCGTTATGTCTAAAAACGTCCCGTGACCCGTTTACTACCCCCGGGTACACTTTTCTGACTATCTCGGTCCATCCGGACTTAACCATACACTCGGAATTTGCATCCGAATTAATTTATAAAAATACTTATTTCGCACCCAAATTAGTCGATACCGACTCCCGGCTGAAATAAGTACATACCCCGTCATTAATACCCGAAATGACGAAAAATACATTATTACCGTTCACTTAGTAAATAAGTTTCCTTAAATATTAACCATTCACTTCCCGGTTAATATTTAAATATAAATTACCATAATTAATTCAATTAAAATTACGACACACAAGTAATTTTAAATTCTCGAATTAATTAAATATTAAATGCATGAAAATACGGGGTGTTACATAATTGTTCTTCTTCCAATAATGTGCAATCAAGAATTGACAGAGCATTGCATAATAATCAATGGAGTTCCTATTTCTCGGACTCAAAAGCTGAGGTGTTATGCCCTGGAATGTCTGACCACAGTCCCATCCTCATCCACATCCTGTCCATTGAGGAAAGAGGAAACAAGCCTTTCAAATTATTCAATTTTTGGATAAATCATGATGACTTTAAAGATATCCTCAATTTCTCCTTGAGTGAGGATTGTCCTGGCAATCCTATGTACAAGTTATCCTTTAAACTGAAGAGGCTCAAACCCATTCTTAGGAACCTAAACCTGAAGTTCTTTAGCAATATCTCCCAGCGTGTCAATGAGGTGTAAGACCAAATGCACTCCATCCAGAGACTCAGAGATTGTGATGGCACCAACCCCACCCATATTGATGAAGAGAAGATCAAAGTCAAAGAGTATGATAACCTAAGAGCCAACGAAGAAGCTTTTTACAAACAAAAATCCATAATCGACTGGCTAAAGTAAGGATACATGAACACTACTTTCTTTCACAAGTGTGTGAATAAGAGCGTTGCAAGAAGAAAAACCATTACCCTTAAGAACAGTGAGGGTTGCACCATTGAAGGATCCAAAAATGTGGCCAGTGAGGCTATCTCTTTCTGCAGTTCCCTCTTGAAGTCTCCAAATGATAACCTGAACATGACCTTTGATATTAATATGCCTAGAACCCTTAGTCAACTGCAACAAGAGTCACTGGCTAATCCTGTCACTATTAAGGAAATCTTAAGTGCCCTCTTCTCTATTACTTCTGATAAAGCCCTGGGGCTGATGGCTTCAATGAAAAATTTTTCGAAGAAAATTTGGAGGTGGTTGGTGAGGACTTGACCAATGTTGTTTCTTACTTCTTTGATAAAGGGCATATGCTTAGGCAGTGGAACTGTACAGCCCTTGTTCTCATCCCCAAGGTCAAAACTCCCAATGATATAAAGGAGTTTAGACTCTTTACTTGTTGTAACACCATCTACAAATGCATCTCCAAAGTGCTTGCCAATAGAATCAAACCTCTCTTGCCTCTTTTAATTGATGAAAGACAAGCTACCTTTGTTGGAGGTAGATCCATTACAGACAACATTCTTCTACTTCAGTGGTTTATGAGGAACTGCCATAGAGAGCCTACTCCCAGATGTACCCTCAAAATTGACATCCTCAAGGCTTATGATACAGTTAGGTGGGATTATATCTTTGAGGTTATGCTTAAATTGGGATTCCCTCGTGTCTTTATTAATTGGATAACTGAATGTGTGACCACTCATAAGTTCTCCATCAGCCTCAATGGAGAACTTCATGGTTTCTTCAGCAGCTCTAGGGGTCTTAGGTAAGGTTGCCCCCTTTACCCCTATTTGTTGCTCTTTAAACATGGAGGCCTTTGCCTGAATCCTTGATAAGCACTGCTCTGAACCCCTCTACACCTTATATCCCAAGTGTCAGCAGCTAGGCATCAACCATCTATGCTTTGTTGATGACTTGATTATCTTCAGCAATGGGGATAACCAGTTAATTTAATGCATTAAAAGAGCTTTGGATGAGTTTTCCTCTCTATCTGGCCTTTGCCCAAACCTCTCCAAAAGTAGCCTATACTGCTCTGGGATTAGTGAACCCCACCTGACTATGATGACTAATATTATTGGTCTTAGGGTGGACAAGCCTCCTTTCAAATACTTGGGGGTACCCTTCATATCCACTAGACTCAAGTATGATGATTGTCGAATGATCATTGAAACAGTTACTCAAAAAGTCCAGTGCTAGACCTTAAAACTGCTCAATTATGCTAGCAGACTTCAACTTGTAAGGTTTGTTCTCTTTAGCACCCAAGTCTACTGGAGTAGCCTCTTCATCTTGCCCAAAAAAGTGCTTAATTGCATCGACCAAATCCTTAGAAACTTGTTATGGAATGGTACAGACCTTAAGCACTCTGAGGCTAAGGCTGCTTGGAATAAGGTGTGTGTGCCTAAGAAGGAAGGTGGGCATGGCATCATGTGCCTTCAATATTGGAACAAAGCTTCTATGTTAAGGCATCTCTGGAATTTGTTCAAAAAGAAAGACAATCTTTGGGTGAAGTGGTGCCATACTTATAAAAGTAAGAACAGAACCATATGGGCCATCAAAATACCTACAGATACCTCTTGGAGCTGGAGGAAAGTTCTCAAGCTGAGAGAGATTGGGAGACCTCTTATGAAGTCCAACATTGGGAATGAAAAGAACACATTTATGTGGTTTGATAATTGGCACCCTAGGGGTCCTCTTCAACCTCTCTATGGTGATAGAACTATTTATGATGCCGCAAGCAATGCTAAAGCCAAACTTGCTGAGTTTTTAAATGGCAGTTCTTAAAGATGGCCCAGTTCTACCACCAGGGAGCTTAATGAAATTAAAAAATGATACTCTTCCTTGTATTAACACCTCTGTGGAGGACTTTCTACTTTGGTTACCTAAAACTAGCGGAATATTCAGCACCTCTTCAACTATAAGAGCCATCTATGATCACCTTCCCCTCAATAATTGGTACAACCTAGTGTGGCATAATGCTAATATACCCAAATTCTCCTTTATTCTATGGCTGACTTGCAGTAAAGCCCTGATCACTAAAGATAAACTCATGCTTTGGGGGGTGAGTGATAACAACAGTTGTGAGTTCTGTGATAGTGGAGTTAAAACCATCAATCACCTCATGGTTTAATGTTTATACTCTAAGGAGGTTTGGAACGAAATCCTATACAAAAACCAGTTGCATAGAGGGATGGGGACATGGCAGAATGAAGTCAATGATGCTGCGAAGCATGCGCAAGGTAAGTCTTTCATTTCAAAGATAAGAGCCATGTCATTGAAAGAAATAATATAATACATTGAAGAGGCACCAAAAATCCCATTAAGCTGATGAAGGATATTGAGTTCATGATGAGATGTAAAATTTTGACTTAGAAGAAAGCTATGAGAAGCTACAATAACTGGATGACTTGCAATTACTGGAACCTCCCTGAGTCCTCCATAGTTGACTAATCCGGCTGCTTGTTTCCCTTTTTCGTTGTAATGTATCACTTTGATGTTTACGAGATATTTGTGCCTCTTACGGGGCCGTTTGGGGGGTTGTTTTTTATTTTCACCCTCTTGTGGCATATTTTTAAGCATAAGTCTATTTATTTGTAAATTTCCATCATATTCTCAAATCGAGTGTCATGTGACTGTGGGTTAGTTCCTACGAGTAACATTGGTCCTGTGTGATGGTTCGTGCCTCTTACGGGGTTGTTTTGAGTTTTCGCCCGTTAATGGCATTTTTTAATCCCAAGTCTAGATATTTGCAATTTTTTGTCATATTCTGAAACAGAGATTCCCATGACTAGGCGGTCAGTTCGTACGATTAACATTGGTCCCGTACGAGGTGTCCATGCCTCTTACGAGGTCGTTTGATTGTTATTTTAGGTTTTCTCCCTCTAGCAGCATGTTTTTCAACCTAAGTCTAAATATTTGTAAATTTTCTTCATATTCTAAAACTAGGAGTTCCGTGATAATGCATTCAGTTCTTACGAGTTACATTAGTATCGTGATGGGTGTTCCTGCATCTTACGGGGCTGTTTGGTGACTGTTTTGGATTTTCTCTCTCTCGACATATTTTAAACTCTAAGTCTAGATATTTGCAAATTTTCATCATATTTTCAAACTGGGAGTCCCGTGACTATGCAGTCAACTCCTACGAGTTACACTGGTCCCATATGAGGTGTCCGTACTTTTTACGGGGCCATTTAGGGGTTATTTTGGGTTTTCGCCTTTTAGCGACATGTTTTTAAGCCTATATTTAGATCTAGTTTTCGTCATATTCTCAAACCAGGAGTGAGGTTACTACACGGTCAATTTCTAAGAGTTACATTGTCTAATGCGAGGTGATCGTGCCTCCAACGGGACCATTCGGAAGTTGTTTGGGGTTTTTACCCTCTAACGACATGTTTTTAAACCTATGTCACGATATTTACAAATTTTTTCATATTCTCAAACAGGAGTCCCGTGACTACGCGATCAGTTCCTATAAGTTACATTGGTCGCGTGTGAGATGTTAGTGCCTTTAGGGGGAGTTTGGTGCTGGTTTTAGGTTTTTTCCCTCTAGCGGCATATTTTTAAGCTTAATATCTAGATATTTTCAAATTGGGGGTCATGGATTTGGGTCGTGACCATATCCACTAACAAATAAATAGTATTTATTTTTTAGCAACCCCTCCCCCTAAAAAAAACATGTGTTCAGTAACAAATTCATATACAATTAAACAGTATTGTGATTGTGGAGTTGACAATTCAAAGTAAAGCACCGTGCCATCCTAGTTAATTCATAAATCCTACTAAATATCATAAATCATACTCTAAACATTCATAATTCAAACTCAGTATTCATTAATCAAACTAAACATTTATAAATCAATCTAAACCCCCAATATCATAGTAGGATACAAATTGGATTGTCAAGGGGCAATATAATACGAGTTATAGGAGTCTTGTGACTATGCGGTCACTTTCTCTGGGTTATATTGGTCATGTGCGAGGTGTGCGTGCCTCTTAGGGCTCCATTTGAGGGTTGTTTTGAGTTTTCTCCCTCTAGCAGCATATATTTAAGCCTAATTCTAGATTTTTGCAAATATTCATCGTATTCTCAAACTAAGAGTCTCGTGAATTCGTGATCGGTTACTATAAGTTATATTGGTCCCGTGCAAGGTGTTTGTGCCTCTTACCGGCCGTTTGGGGGTTGTTTTGGGTTTTCGCCCTCTAGAGGCATGTTTTTAAGCCTAATTCTAGATATTTGTCACAGATATGGGCCGTGACCATATCCATCTATTAAAAAAAATTATTTTTAGGCATCCCCCAAAAAAATTTATTCAACAACCAATTCATATACAATTAAGCAATATTGTAACTGTGGAGTTAAAAATTCAAAGTAAAGCAGCGTGCCATCCTAGTTAATTCATAAATCATACTAAACATTCATATATCAAACTAAAAAATTTAGAAATCAAATTAAAGCACCAATAACATAATATCATATAAATAGTTACAATATAATACAAGTTATTGGCGTCCCATGACTATGTGGTCAGTTCCTATGAGTTATATTGGTCCCGTGCGAGGTGTTCGTGCCTCTTACGAGGCTGTTTGGGGGATACTTTGAGTTTTCACCCTCTAACGACATCTTTTTAAGCCTATGTCTAGATATTTATAAATTTTCATCATATTCTCAAAACGAGAGTCCCATGACTACGCGGCCAGTTCCTAAGAGTTACATTAGTCATGTGTGTGGTGTTTATGCCTCATAGGGGGCTTTTGGGGGTTGTTTTGGGTTTTCCCCCTCAAACGGTATTTTTTTCTGCCAAAGTTTATATATTTGAAATTATTTGTTATATTCTCAAACCGGGAGTTTTGTGACTAGGCATTCAGTTCTTACGAGTTATATTGGTCTCGTGCGAGGTGCTCGTGCCTCTTACGCGACCATTTGGGGGTTGTTCTGGGTTTTCGCCCTCTAGCAGCATGTTTTTAAGCCTAAGTCTATATATTGAAATTTTTCATCATATTCTCAAATGGGGAGTTTCGTGACTATGTGGCTAATTCGTACAAGTTATGTTGGTTCCGTGCAAGGTGTTCGAGCATCTTACGGGGCCGTTTGGGGGTTGTTTTGGGTTTTCACCTTTTAGCGACATGTTTTTAAGCCTAAGTCTAGATATTTACATATCTAGGCAGACCTCTCATTAAACACGTTATTGGAAATGGGCAGGACACTTTCTTATGGTATGATAATTGGCACCCCAATGGTCCTTTACTGGATCTTTATAGGGATAGAGTTATATATGATGCTGACTTGCCTACCATTAGACAGGAATACAATGATGAGGTTTTATGGATTCCCACCACCTCTACTTTCTCAATTGGATCTTCTTATATGGAGCTTTCCCTCGTTATTGCTGCCGTAAATTGGCATACGATTGTTTGGAATAAGAATAATATTCCCAAATGTGTCTTCATACTGTGGTTTATCTGCAAAGAGGCCTTGCACACCAAATATAGGCTCTATACTTGGGGCATAGCTGAGGATAACCTTTGTTGCAGCTGCAATGAATAGGTGGAGACCATCTCTCACCTATTTAACGAGTGTAGCTTTGCTGACTCTATGTGGCAGGAGATTAGATTCAGGAATCAAGAATATAGAGAGAGACTCAATTGGGATGATGAGGTTTATAATGAAATTATTAACTATGGAGGCTCTAAGTTTTTCAATAGAATCAGGAGTATCTCTTTCTCATAAATGGTAGGCACTTCAGCAGCATGGCCAAAACTAAGGAGGTTATTGTCAAGGAGATTGAGGGTATGGTCAGAGCTAGATCTATTACTTCGAGGAAAGATAGAAGAAGCTACCAAAATTGGATGGCCTGTCTGAATTGGGGTATCCCTAAAAGTGTCTTAAATTATATCTTTTATCCATTTTGCATACATTTGTGTTGTGCTCTGGGTCTTTTGATTGTATTTATTTGTTTTGGGGCTTTTCCATGTGCTTGGTAGGTTTCCTTCTCCTGTACTTGTAATAGTTTTTCTACGCTCCTAATATACATAATTCTTCCCCCAAAAAAAGTCTAGATATTTATAATTTTTCATTATATTTTCAAACAAGAGTCCTTTTGACTACGCAGTCAGTTTCTACGAGTTATATGGCTTCCGTTGAGGTGTCCGTGCCTCGTACGGGGCCATTTGGGGGTTATTTTGGGTTTTCACGCTCTAGCGGCATATTTTTAATCCTAAGTCTAGATATTTTCAATTTTTTGTCATATTCTCAAACCAGGAGTCCCGTGACTACGTGGTCAATTCCTAGAAGTTAAATTGTTCCCGTGCGAGGTGTCCGTGCCTCTTATGGCGTTGTTTGGGATTTTCACTCTATATCGGCATGTTTTTTAGCCTAAGTATAGATATTTGCAAATTTCCATCCTATTCTAAAATCGGCTGTTCCATGACTACGAGGTCAGTTCCTACGAATTACATTGATCCCATGCGAGGTGTCCGGGCCTCTTAGAGGGCCGTTTGGGGGCTGTTTTGGGTTTTCACCCTCTAGCGGCATGTTTTAAGCCCAAGTCTAGATATTTGCACATTTTCATCTAACTAATCATGTTTATGACTATATATATGTATATACCTTCTCATGATAAGACATTAAAATATGTTTAATATGTCTTATCTCCATCCTTTCGGTATTACTTTTTAAAATCAATGGATTTTTGCACGTGGCCAACTAACAAGAAGCGTATATATTTTTCCCTTATAGATGTCCATAACATGAACTCGGAATCCTTTCTTCTTCTACTTATTGGCAAGATTTAATTAAACGTGCATATGGTAGACTTAGTGTCAGACATAGTGCTTCACATAGACTCACACGTGGAGGGTATGCTTCCTATTTTTGGGCATGTAGGGAGCATTTTATTTGACACTGGTACATGACATTCATATGTTAGTACTAGATTTTTTAGGTTATCGGGGATGGTAGACTAAGCATCAGACATATTACTTCACATAGACTCACACATGGGTAGAGGGGAATCTTTACATTCCGTGTATAGAGGGATAGGGGTGGACAGTGGGAGACTTAGGTTTGTAGTTGACCTACTTGTTTTAGACATGTCATTGTGTGATTTTATCCCAGAGATGGATTAGTTATCCACTTTTAGAGCTTATGTGGATTATTTTAGGAGGTCCATAATCATTTTTATTTCGGGGCAGGAGACGTACTTGGTTGCGATATCGCGCTTGAAGGGAGGGTCGAACACGCATTTATATTATATTGAGGAGGAGACTTCTGAGGAAGTTAAAATTTCATTAGACTCTATTCTGGCTGTGAGGTGATTTTCGTAAGTGCTTCAGGATATTTTGGGATTACCATCGAGTAGATAAATTGAGTTTTTGATTGACTTAGCTCTGGGTACGATACCTATTGCTCGATCATCGTATCGTATGGCTATGTTGGAGATGAGAGAGCTTAGGGACCAGATTCAGCAACTTCTGGGTTAGGGTTTTATTAGGAGAATCAGATCGCCTTGGGGTGCTCCAGTTCTATTTGTGAATAATAAGAAAAATAAATCGTTAAGGTTGTATATAGATTATCGGGAGTAAACAATGTCACTATACTGAATAAATACCCGTTAACCCATATCGATGACATGTTTGACTAGTTGAGGGGTGTTTCATACTTTTTAAAGATTAAATTGAGGTTGGGGTACTATCAGTTGAGGATTTAAGAGCAAGATGTTCTGAAGATAGCATTTCTAACGAGATATAGATCTTATGAGTTTATGGTTATGCCATTCGACCTCACCAATGCACCAACAATATTTATGGACCTGGTGAATAGGGTGTTCAGGGACTTCTTGGATAATTTTGTAATCTTGTTCATAAAATGACATATTGATCTATACTCAAACTATAAATGATCACGCTCTTACAGACGTTATGAGACCATTAACTCTATGCTAAGTTCGAGAAGTGTAGATTTTAGTTGAGGGAGGTTCAGTTCTTGGGTTACATCATGTCCGAGGCAGGGATATCGGTGGACCCAGGAAAGGTTTCGACACTGATGGAGTGGGGATAACCCATAATACCAATAGAGGAGCACATTTTATAGGATTAGCGGGATATTATCATCGGTTCATTCAATGATTGTTGAATATAGCTGGGCCTTTGACAAACTTGACAAAGAAAGGTGTAACATCTATTTGGGATGATTCGTGCTAGTAGGCTTTTAATGAGTTGAAGGTCAAGTTGACTTTAGATATGGTGCTTGCCTTACATCGTAGAGGGAAAGAGTATATAATGTTTGTAAATGCTTCCTTACAGGTATTTAGGGTTGTATTAATACAGGAGGAGAGGCTAATAGCTTATGATTATCGTAATATTAAACCTCACGAAGGGAATTGCCCTACCCATGATCTGGAATTGGCTATGATAGTGTTTGCACTACGTATTTGGAGACATTATCTTTTAAAAGTGAGATTCGATTTGTTTACGAATCATAAGAGCTTGTAGTATTTATTCACGCAGAGGGATTTGAACATGAGGCAGTATAGATGGATTGAATTGTGAAGGATTACCAGTTTGATACTCAGTATCACCCTGGTAAGGCGAATGTAGTGGCATACGCCTTGATCCGTAGATCAACAGTTAAGCTTGCAACAATGTGGAAGGTGAAATTAGGTTTGCTTATTATAGGGGAAAATTTATCTCACTTGTTTATGGCAGTTCTTACCATCACACCCGATATCACCATTAGGGTTGTGAAGGTCCAGCGGGGGGATTTTTCTTGTCAGGAGAATATCAGGCAGTTATTGGCAGAGGGAGCAGAGTCTTACTCAATTGGTTCTAAGGGAGGCTTACGATTCCACGATAAGTTGGTAGTTCCAGTGGATGAGGAATTACGATGAGCAGTTATGACTAAGGCACATAGATCGCCTTTTTCGATGACTAAGGTTCACAAATTACATTTTTCGATACATCCCAATAGGGATAAGATGTACCATGATATGATACACCAATATTAAGGGACAAGCATAAAGAAGGAAATCAACGTGTTTGTGTTCAAGTGTGACACGTACCCGATAGTGAAGGTACATAGACCAATAGGTGTTCTACAACCTCTTGAGATTTCAATGTGGAAGTGGGAGAGCATTTTCATGGATTTTATCACGCGATTTCTAACATCACAGCGGGAACATAATGCCATCTGGGTGATTGTGGACCGTTTGACAAAGGTAGCTCACTTTTTGCCAGTATGGATGCACTATACTTTGAAGTAGTATGTCAAGCTCTTCATTGCCAAGATTATGAAGTTTCACGATGTACCACTTAATATTGTGTCAAATAGGGACAAGACTTTTGTGTCCCACGTTTAGGGGAGATTCTAGCAGGTATTGGAAACAGAGTTGGGGTTAAGTACCTCATATTACTCACAGACGGATGGTCTGATGGAGCGGGTGAATCAGATGTTAAAGGGCATATTAAGTATGTGTATCTTGGACTTCAAAGGTAATTGGGAGCAGTACTTACCATTGGTAGAGATTTTTAACAACAACAGTTACCAGTTTACGATCCACATGGCGCCATTTGAGGCATTGTATGGGAGACCTTTTCATTTTCCCTCTTGCTGGTTAGAGGTGGAGGACAACAATCTTCTCGGACCAGAGTTCATTTAGGACACCTCAGAGAAGGTGGAGACCATCAAAGGTAGGATTCAAATTTCCCAAGATCGGCAATAGAGTCACACGGATGCAGCGAAGATGGACTTAGACTTCGAGGTTGGGAATTAGGCTATACTCAAGGTATTTCCCATGAAGTGAGTTATGCGGTTCAGAAATAAAGGGAAGTCGGCTCCACAATATGTGGGGCCATTCACCGTTATTGAGAGGATCAGACCAGTGGCATACCATTTAGCTTTTTCCAGATCACTTGTAGAGGATTTACAAGGTTTTTCACGTCTTGGCATTATGGAGGTTATTTAGAGACGATGTAGCATATCGTCACATAGATGTTGATGAGATAGAGCTCCAGTCCGATGTGAGATACGAGGAGAAGCTAGTCGTTATTTTGCATCGTAAGGAGCGTAAACTTCATTCCAAATTAGTTCCTTTGGTGTGTGTAGAGTGGGGACACCACAATGAGGATGAGTCGACATAGCAGCGGGAGGATGACATGCGATGAAAGTATCCGAAACTTTTACAGTCAGGTATGTATCGAATTTCGAGGACGGAATTAGGGGAAGAATGTAATACCCCATTGTTTATTACATTTATTTTTAGTTAATGGTGAGAAGAAATTGATAAACAAGAGTTAAATATTATTTAAATTAAATGGTAATGAACAATTTCCTGATTATATGATGATTGAATGCATGTAATGTATGACTTTGTGTTGCATGTTATCTTAATTAATAAGTGTAATTAATTAGGTGGACTATAGGCGATTACGCACAAAGTAATTAATTGGTCGCTTTATTTTACGTCACGAGGTTTACCGTGAGATATGATTTATACCCAATTTGAGTGGAATCCTGAGTGACATGGAGGCATTGTTAAGTGGATTGATCATCTTAAGTTGGGCCCGGGAGGTAGGTATACCCTTAGGATGCGTTTTGGGCTATTCTAGGTAGTCTTTTGGGGTCATTTAGGGGCCAGAAATCAGGCCTCTTTTAGAGGTGAGGCAATTAGAGTTTTTAATGAGATTACGACTCTTTAATTAGTGTTAATATATCCCCTACAACAAACCCTAGCAGTCATATTAATTTGGGGGAATTAGAGAAGACTCGGAGAGGACAAAAGCAAATGATTCAAGTAAGAGTTATTTTCTCAAACTAAGGTAAGAAGTCTCTTGCAACATCGCGTTATAATCTGTAACTAATTTAGAATTCATGTTATTCCTTATTTTTTTGACATTAGGACACATGTTTAGGATTGAAATTTTTATATCTTAATCACGTTACTGTTTTGGGATAATTATGATTACCAACTAATTAACCTTGTATTGAAAGTTTATGTTTTCAAAATAGAAATAAGGAATTGATAATGATTATTGATTGAACCCATGTTAGAACTCATGCTTTAGGATTTAATCTCATTTTAAAGATAAATCCAAGTGTTAATTTGAAGATTAATTATGATTTTGAAAGAGATTTAAAACCAATAAATGTTTTTGATAAAATTATGGTTTTCAAATATTGAACCTTTAAATTGTTGTTTTGGATTGATTATAATCATTAGAAATCGTTAGAATCATGGACACATGTTTGGATTTGATTTTAGTATTGTTAGGTTGCCATTTTATAGCTTTAGAATTCATTAAGTGAGGATTTCTGGCCTGATTTACGTTCTAGGGATGAAGAGGGCATTCTGACGTAATTTTGTTCGAACGAGTTGTCACTGTCGTTTGAATGAGATTACTAGTTTCTTTTGAGCGAGTGGTTTTCTGAGATTGAACGAGGGGCAATTTTTGTTCTAACGGCCCTTGGGATGTCGTTCGAATGAGGTTTAGACAGTTTGGGCTTTGTGCCTATTTTCAATGGAGAATTTATTCTCGAGTTGATTCCAGTCATTGGATCTTTGTTTGGGTAAAGGACGAACAATATGGAGGTAGTTAAATTTATTAAATTATAATCATTAAGACTTAAATATTAGTATAACTTAAGTAAAAGTTGAAAATTAAGAATAGTAATTGATAGCACAATTCGACGTTCGGGGACTTGGGTAATTTGAGTAGACGCGTGATCGAGGTGACATCCTATTGGTAGTAGCATATATTGTGTGTTGTGTACATATGTATATGCATGTTATACTTGTGTGAACATACCGTTACTCGTGCATCTATCGGTTGGGGTTGTGTTTGAGATTGGGATGGTGTATGCCTGGCTGATTGAAGCAGGATGTAGTGGAGGTAGTGGCCCATTGTTTATTAATGTAATTTACTTAAGCTCGTTAAGAGATAGACTCCTACGGACTCACTGATGGATGCACGAGATGGTCCCCGAAGGTAGTGGCCTTCATATGATGTAATGAATAATGAGAAAGAATTTAATATAGTCTAGTAATGGACAATTGATAATGAACTATATGTCATGTTATATACATTAAGTGATTTACTTATATTTCCTTGAGGGTTACATTGCGGGGGTTATTACTTGGGTTATATTCTCATATGAGTAGTTAGTTACATTCCTATTGCATGATAGATAGTTGTTATTTATCCATTATGGTAATATAGAGATTGGTTAGTATAGTTATGCCTTGGGTTGGGACATGCGCATAGTATTGCACTTATAGGAGGAGTGAGGTACTTATTACTTGTGAGAGCTGACGGGTGGCATGATATTGTAAATAATTCGCATGATTATTTATCACTGATAATAGAGTTATTTCTTGCAACTTTCGGACTCTAACACAAAATTATAAAATATTTTTGAGGCTTACATAGACAATACCAGTAGGGTCAGGGAGAGTTCAGACTTATTGTCCCACCTTGCGTAGTAGCTTCCAATTCATTTATTCTAGCATAGGTTACTGCTCTATTTAATTTTTAGTCATTTACATTTCAGAATTTTATTTGGACTTTGAATCTGAATTTATTATTTCAGTTAGTCTGATTCAGAGTCGTGTTGTTTTGACTATTTCGGTGTTAGTTGGTTTGTGACTTTATCACTTATAAGATCGGAGTTGTTTTAATTTTATTGCATGCGTGGGTTGTTTAAATTTAGTTTTACTTTATAGTTTGATGCTGAAAATGATATAGATTATTTGGCAAGCCCTATCTTCTGTGTATTAGCCTGGTCGACTGTTACGTGGAAAGTAAAGGTTGTTACACATGCTTAGTCCGAAGCACTACATAGGTTCTTAAGTGGTCTTGAAAAAATGATGCAACTTTATGTTGTCCGATCAAAATCATTACACCGACTAGACTGAATGCAAACAAAATAACCAAATTACTTGCATTTTCTTCCTTTTACACATAGTAGGAACAAACCTCACATGGTTACACTACAACAAACACATGGGGTGTCATTATTCCCTTTTCAGCGAACACTGTTTCGCATGTCAACAACTATGTAGTTCGCATGGCATTCTGCCATGGAAAAGGCTCCACTCCCATGCATTTGAACAAATTAATTACACCGACTAGGCTGAACATAAGATAAATAACTCAAGTACTTGCATTTTTTATCTCACATTTAATGGGAATAAACATCACATGGTTACACTACAATAAACACATGGGGTGACATTATTTCCTTTTAAGGGAGGAATGTTTGGCATGCCTGTAATAATGTAGGTCACATGGCATCCTGCCATGGAAAAGACTCCCCACCCATCCTACCAGGTCATATGGCATCCTTCCTATGTAGGTCTAACTTTTAGGGTCATGAAAATCTCTGCTTAAATTATTAACCCGATATAATTGGTATTAAATACCCAATTGTAATGCGTCTTTGGATACACATATTTTTATGACAATCCCTTTACCATTATCTTATTTGAATCATGCCAAAGACCTCGTGCTTTGTGGGTTTTAAGGAAAGGAAAATAGGGATTTACAAAAGCTAAGAAGAGTGCAAACCCTTTGTCGATGGGTTACCAAAATGCAATTATTGAATTCTTCAACATTCATGAGAGTGTTAAGAATGCATTTGTGATGCACATCGAAAGATGGACGCGTCTGAGTGTATCACTTGACCCATATAAATACTATGTTCTGTTAGCAACCGATATTCTTGGCTTGAAACAAACAGACTACAAGTCGGGTAGCACTTCGGGCTAGTATATATTCTCCACGCAATGCATTTTATATTAACTAGGGTAATACCCCATGATTTAAAGTAAACTAAATAATTAAATAAATTGTATTTGAGCGTAATTATATGTTGTGATTGGTGATGTCACTACAAATTATGTTGTAAATAATTAAATAAATTATATTTTATGTGTAATTATTTGTTGTGACTGGTGAGAACACTACAAATTATGTTGTTATTTGAAACTGAATTGAGTGTAAAATACACTGGCGAAATAATAATTATTTAGTGAATAAAAATAATTATGTTGATACACAAATTCGAGTGACTTTATGGATGTGTAATTACACCTTAAAAGGTTGGGTTTTAAGGTCCATAGGTTAGTATGCGTGTTGGGCTAGACTTTCAACTATTTATAGATGATTTTGGGCTTAATGGACCAAGTCCAATAAGGGTCCCAACCCTAATTTCGTAGCTAACAAGATAAAAAGAGGATTAGGATTACCTTAGTTCATTCTTAACACTTTAGAGAGAAAACCCTAAGTCTAAAGAGAGGATAGAGAGAGGAAAATACTTGGAGAAGAAGAAATTAGAGGCAAGTGGACTTGGAGAAGAAGTAATTAGGCTAATTGAAGTGGAATTTCATATCTTTGTTCAAGGTAAGTTTATTTAGTGTAATTGTATAATGAAAATTGTATATATAGTATGATTATTCATTTTATTCTAAATATAAATGAATTAATCTAAAATTGTAGTAAAGTTAGTCAACTAATTAAGTTATTAGTCATATAATGAAATTATTAAGCATTTGAGGACAAATTCTTCATGAAATTGGAATTTGATTGGGTATTGGAATTGTATCAAAAGCCCTTTGATTTTTTATAGAATGGATAATTATAAGACCTGAATTAATCAAAACTATGAATATAGGGTTCTTGAATTAATTTTGAAACACCCATTGAATTTCATGTTAAAAAGTTGAGAAAAACTTAGTTATGTATGGTGATTGATGTTGGGATATATAGATATGATTATGTGCGGCCTTTGTTATGTGCGGGCTTAAGAAGGGCCCTTATATGAGGTACGGGTGTTGGACCTACTTGTATTATGTGGATATAGATGTAGTAAGAACTTCTATTGTGATATTATACAATTGAGATGTATATGATGATTAAGTAGCGAATACCCGTTCTTGTACTATGTGGATGTAGATATAGAGATTTCGATCCCCTGTGACACTATACAATTGTGATGTATGAATGAATAAAAATGAAATTGGTACATAAAATTCTATAGCAGTGATTAAGACTTAATTATAGGGAACATAGGGGCTTGGTTGTAGACTCGTGTGATATCTAGGGTTGTTTTAGGTTACATTAGCTTAAAAGCAACTAAAAGACAAGAAGAAGGTGTGTAGTTATGTTGTAACCCAAAATCAATTATATTATTATGCTACTTAGGCTTGCTATTAACGTATCCTATTAATATTTTCCAGGACCTAAATAGCTGTGTCGCCTCCGTCCTGAGATCATTTCAGTATATGGATTTATGTTGATACAGTTGTAGTTACGCGATGGTACTAATATGGTTAGTTAGTCTAGTATCAAAGATATGTGGTTCACCTATGGTATGTTTTAGTTATTTTGTATGCATTTAGTTTTTATTACAGCCATTCTTAGAATGATATTCAATTGTTTGACTCCCGTAAGTTTGTATTAGACCTCATTAATATATTATTAAATTTTGTGGGGTGTCACAGTTGGTATCAGATTATTCTAGGTTCTAGTTTCCTAGGGATCTTGAGTGCATCCATCAATTTTCCACATTTTGTTCTCTTATTACTTTAGAGTTCTACCCTTTAGGTCTTGTACTCTATATAACGACAACCGCTAAGGGAGTTTCACGTCATTGTTGCACATAAACGATTCGAATAAGACCGATTGTATCAGGAGGGTTCCTTGTTTGGATTTCCTTTATGAGACATCCCACGATGAGGCTGACTTCAGTCGAAAGTTGGGAACTTTTGGTCATGAGACCTTTAGCAAGTTATTAGTGTATAGATCGAGGAGAAATGTTTTTATCATTATTTGTACATTATTATAAGTACGTTTTTGAAAACCTTATCTGTACAATGGCGTGATAACCAGTATGAGTCTTTCTTCACTGAGAGATAATGATATAGAGGCGAAGAAGGATGTTTGCATTATTCGATTTAGTGTGATCAGAACTTGTTTTACATTAAAACATACTAGGTAAACCATTAATCACCACTTATGTTCCAATGGTGGGAGTTACTTTACTACATCGATAGGACCGCCACAACTATCTAAAGTATAGAGTTCCTAGGATCGTGAAGACTGAGTCTAAAGTAATACCAATGACTAGAGACGGTGTAGCGTGGACCCCAAGTAGGGAAGACCACACCAGTACAAGAAATTGCATAGGGAAAGAAGACCCCAAGAGGTTCCAAGAGTAGACAATAACTATTATGTCTAGTAGAAACAAAGAAATTATGACTAGTGAGGGCACAACCAATGAGGGCAAATCCAACAAGTAAGAGTTAGCAGTGACGACTATGGAGGTAGGGTCAATATGGGTTATTGAGAATACTACTGAGTGAAGGTTAAGATTATATCTATGTCTCACGCACATGAGTCTAACTTAGACATCAAGGAATTGTCATTCTCTGCTAATAGTGTGTTTAATAAGATTATGAGATATATCAATGTTATCACCGAGATTTATTTCTATGTGGATTCCCCGCAGGTGGGGGCTACTTTACGACATGACTGTAGAGAAGTGACAGTTTTTTGGTTGGCTGGGGTATTCAAATGCTTTATTGATTTAGACATGTGGTCTTACGATTCGTATTATTTGGATTTGAGTAGTAGTTACATGTATTACTCTTTTTATCGATTACCGGGGATAGGTTTCTATAATTATCATTTTTAGGCATGGATGTTACTTATAGTTATGCATGGGACAAGCGAGGGTTTAGCACATACTTGTTTTACATTGGCTCGACTTCATTTGAGGAGGTAATTATATCCTTAGACTTGATACAGATTATCTAGGAGTTTATGGACGTGTGTGATGAGGTAACAGGATTAATACTAGTTAGAAAGAGAAAATATTATATCGATTTGGTGTGTGATACTAGGCCCATTTTGAGGGCACCAAATCGAATGACTACATTAAACTTACGGGAGCCGAATGAGTAGGTTTAGCAGTTTTTTAGCAAGGGTCATACAAAAGAGCCTGCCTCCATAGTGAACCCCAATTTTATTTATGAAGAAGAAGGACGATTCACTTCGATTATGTGTGGACTGTCGAGAGCTAAACAAGGTCATGATATGGAATAAGTAGTTATTGCCACATATCGATGACCAATTAGTCTAGTTGAGAAGTGTGTCATTCTTCTCCATATTGACTTATGCTCAGTGTATTACCAGTTACGTATTCGAGAGGTTGACATTCCAAAGATAATCGTTTTGATGCGATATGGATCATACGAGTTTCGAATTATGTTGTTTGTGCTGACCAACACACCTGCAGTGTTTATGGGCATGATAAATTAGTTTTTTTTTATCATTCTTGGATCGGTTCAGCATCGTATATATTAGTGACATCATAATGTGTACTCTGAGGAAGGCAGAGCATGTAGAAAATTACGATTGGTCTTGGCAGGCACTGTGGGAACGTAAGTTGTACGCTAAGTTCTCTAAGTGTGAGTTTTGGTTTCGAGAAGTACAGTTCTTGGGCCACGTTGTATCAGTAGCTAGGATTTCAGTAAATCTTAGCCAAGTTTCTGTAGTTGTAGATTTTGGACAACCCAAGATGCCTACAAAAGTTAGGAAATTTCTTGGATTTGGCGAGGTATTATGGGAAGTTCATTCAAGGATTATTGAACATAGTCGGGACACTAATTAACCTCAACCAAAAGGGGGTACCATTATCTGGAGTGTAGATTATCATATAACATTTGAAAAGCTCAAGGAGAAGCTTACCATCATGATAGTCCTTGTGTTACCACAAGGCAGTGTGGACTACCTAGTATATACAAAGGCATAACTCCAGGGATTAGGAGGCATGTTGATGCAGGAGGAAAGGCCTATAGCTCATACTTTTCGAAAGCTTAAGCCTCACAAGAACAATTATCTCACTCACTATCTGGAGTTGGAAGCGATAATATTTAACCTTCTATAAGATATGCTTTAGGCATGTGTCTTTAACCTCAAAATGAGTTGACAACATCGTGATGTGGAACTTGTTTGATCATTTGAATATAAGTTTCTTGTTGTGATGAGTTCGTCGTTGGTTTTTATGGTGACTTCTTGATTAAGAAGAAGAATTTGTAATAATGGTGACCGTTACACCCAAATTTGGGGTTAAGGTGGGTTAGGGCTCAAGTGGGGAACTTTATCGAGGGAAGGAATGTGGTTGTAACTTGTAAGAGACCCTTTTTATGTTAATGAATGTAAAAGGTTACATTTTCAAGAGAAATTCATTGTGCCAGAAGGTCCCAAGCTGCGAAAGGTAGTTTTGGACAAGTAGGTGTACAATAATTTGAGGAATTCGTAAGGTTAATGCAATGAAGCATCTATGGGTATAGTTTATGATGAGAAGGGGCTCCTAATAATAGAAAAGGTAGATAACTAGAGACATTCAAAGAGTTGTAGTATTTGATATCCCAGTGTAGAAGTGCGCGAGTATAACTATTGAGTTTTATTGGGGTGCGGGAGTTCCAGAGTTCCAAATAAGTAGGCGATTGGAATTATTTGAGTTAGATTGACCAAGTGGATGAAAAGCCAAGAGTTTACAAGTTATTGTATGAGAATGTATTCAGAATACCTCAAAATAAGTGGTTCTCATAATAGGGTATATGAAGATTTTCGGACCTCATCGAGGATGGAGATTATGAGGTCGAATTCCAAAGGGAAGTGGCATTCTAAGGTATGGATCCTTTTTTATACAAGTGGATAGGGTGTGGTCGATATCATTTTATCTCACCTTATCATCATCAATGGAGACACGATACTGTTACGGGTATACAACGAAGGAAGTTCTTGCGGGACAAACTGATATTTCAACGGTCGAACTAGTTAGTTGAGTGTTAGCCGAATGCAATTTATGACGAGAGATCTTAGTGTGTATCAGGCCGATGAACGAGTAGATGTTGTGTATATATTATGAGTACGCTACGAGCAAGATATTCCTAGATTTTTTAGTCTAGGTATAATGAATTCGAATTTCAAGGCCAAAATTCCTTATTTTATGGAGGAAGAATGTAATACCCTATAATTTAAAGTAAATTAATTAATTAATTAAATAAATCATATTTGTGTGTAATTATCTATTATGACTCGTGAGGTCACTACAAATTATGTTGTAAATAGTTAAATAAATTATATTCGTGTGTAATTATTCGTTGTGACTGGTGGCGTCAATGCAAATTATGTTGTTTTTTGAAATTGAATTAACATTAAAATACGGTAATTAAATAATAATTATTTAACAAATAAAATTAATTATGTCGATACAGAAAATTGAGTGACTTTAGGGATGTGTGGAATGTCTGATCACACCTTAAAAGGTTGGGTTTTAAGGTCCATATGTTAGTATATGGTTTGGGCTATACTTTAGACTATTTACAGATGATTTTAGGATAGTGCGTTTGAGCTTTAATTATGTTGTTTGAGCTTTCAACCTTATACATTTTCCTATTAGAAGATTGTGAAAATAAAGGGAGTGTGACACCCCTCTTATTAAAATAACAGGTGGCCAACCCTCTACTAAAATAAAATAGGAATCTCAAATGGCTCATTCTTAGCATCACTATCGCACAGACCAAAAATACAACTAACAACCCATAAATTAAAATAGAGCGAATGCCAAAAGTTCCAATTATATAACACATTTAAATACATTAACGGGAACTATAAAACATGAACATGTATATATGTAACAATAACTGCACAACAAAAATAACCGAATAAGCTATCGGTTACCAGACCCATACAATATATCAAATGTTTGAAATCTAAAGTATATACATCAATACAACACTTGGGCAACACACGCCCGATTAACACTGCTGGCATTTAACTAGATTAACAAAAATGAGATGCGACTGTATCAAAAGTCCTACAACATTCCACATATGCGGCAGCTCCATAGACTCTGGAATGGGAGCTCATACATGGGGTACTTGTGGTGGGACACCTAAAATACAACAAAGGAAAAGAAAAAAAATAAATACAAGTCAGCACCCGGTTCTGAAAATATTTTATCAAGTAAATTAAAATACATAATAATTATTAATGCAAAATTCCATAATTAATTTAGTGTCGCCCTCTCTTGAGACTCATACTCATCCCTCAACTACAGCGCGCACCTAAACGTATGCATTTTAAATCTTTTTTTTTGTAACAAAAAGCAATGACATAAAATAGGGGAAATATATACAAGAAGATATGGGAATACCCACCTAGGATCAAATTTTACATCCAAAATTTATCCAAGAAACAGAAAACAACACCAACCTATGTGCTAAGCAGCATGGAGTCATTAAGACCCCAGTTCATACAAATGAGCCAGTTGTCAAAGTTTCTTCAAGACTTGGGTCACTTGTAGGACTTTCATCTAACAAAGAAGGATATATCATTCATAATATCACCATGGTTATCCTTTTTATTTCTAAAAGTCCTATTATTTCTCTCCATCCATAAGCAATGTATGGCAGCAGAAAAGGAAGTTCTCCTAATCTTGTCAAGGTGGGTTTTCCCTTTGAAGTTGATGGTAGCATCAGTGATCACCTCATACCAAGTGGTTGCATTATTGATATAGGAGTTGTTATATTTAGTGTCCTCCCTGATTGCCTTAGAGAGGCTGCATTTGAAAAACAGAAGGTCGCGATCCTCAATATCATTCTCACACAGCACACAAATGTTATCATAACTACTGCCCCAGCTGAGGGTCTTATCCTTATTGTTGATGGCATTCCTTCACACAAGCCAAAGGAAGAAAGCACACTCGGAGACGTTACTGTTACTCCAAATCAAGTTTGTCCAGTCCGGATGGGAGTGATGTAATATGATGGAGTTCCAGGCAGACTTAGTGGAAAAAAGGCCATTAGAAGTTGGATTCAACTTCGTGCTATCCTCAACGGAAGGGTTGATGATAGGGAGGTTTGCATTCTTGATCTCATTCAACTCCCAGGTTATGGTAGCAGGCCAATCCCAATTCCCATTCGAGATGAAATCAACAACTTTGGCTTTGTGGTTACTAGCAGCATCGTTTATGGTTCTCTTACCATAGAGGGTCCACAAAGGGCCCCTAGGGTGCCAGTGGTCATGCTAGATGTAACTGTGCTTACCATTGCCAATTGTTGCACTGATTAGAGGCCTTATCTTGCTTCTGAACTTCATGAGTTTTGTCCAAGTCCAAGAGGTATCAGAAGGAATCTTGATATGCCATAGACTTCTCCCTTTCAACTTATGCTTTTTAAATCTTAGTTAAGCTACCTAATCCATCTATGGATGACCCAACCTCAGGCTTACGCATTAACCCACACTCGCGTATCTAGTTCATACCAACATAACCGCTTTTAATATCAGTCTCAGTGATCATTTATCAATTCATTACTAACAACCGTCACTAGTTATAAGCATATTATTTCACACATTAATCTTTGAAGCCTGTATAATATTACTCTCGTTATTATACATGATTAATCATTTCATAACAAGTACACATACATATCACTCATTATATGTATAATAACCATCCCTCAGAGAATTATCTCACTGGATGTAGTCTCTAAGTGCTACCATCTTCCAGGGAGTACTCACACCATCGTGGGTACTAACCGTTGGACTCGCACACCGACTTGGTAAAACAAAGCACAAATGTATGGGATGCGGACATAGTTCATCACCTGAAAGCGAGATGAATCATACCCAAGGCTTCTCACCCATGATAAAAGCCACAATGTATATATACTGGACGCTATGACCTGGGGATTGTACTCTCCTTGCATTCACTAGCTAGGGGATTCACCCACATCGCGCAATTTCCCATGATAGCACTAGAGGGGTATGTTCCACATAATATATTATACACACAAGATATATATATATATATATATATATATATATATATATATATATATATATCAAACTTATACTTACCATCTCATATCCGAATGTATATATCAATAAACTCGGATACCTATATATAGCACTTATTACACTAGCCGATACCTCCTCACATATATTTCCAATCCGCTTTATCACTTAATCACTCACTTAAGCTTTAATAATCAATCGCACATTTAATTAATCATCAACTTTGATGTAACTCAGGACACACGACTTCTCTCAACTAGCCTGTGTCCAATATCTTAAATGAATTCCTCTTACCAGGAGAAATTTGTGAAGGCACCGGAGTATTAATCTCCCTAATACACTTCCATAATTGTCCCGATGTCTCCCTACCATCGTGTAGTAATATTATCCCTCTTTTTACATGATAAACATTAGTATCAAATCATATTAGAGGGTTCTCAATCTCTAAGCCCAATTGGAAAGGAGTTATGCAAAACGAATAAATACGGTGTGTGATACCGATTTAAATTAATTCGCAAACGTCTAATTTGGCGCACTTATTTAATTGGAGTCTATTTAAACTAAATTAATTCAGCCCTTAAACATGAAACTATGTGTGTGCGTGTGTCAACCCATAGATAAATAAAACATGCAACACAAATTTCAGGAAAAATCCCCGAAGGGTAAAACCTTTTATTTCTAGAACTTTGAAGAATTCACAAGACCATTGACTTATATACAACCTGATAATTTCCCACAAGTGTAGAACACGGTATCTTCGTCAAACCTTCAAAGCAACGGCTAGAAATGACGTCGGTTGGAATCTCCCACAAGGAACTCTAGATGGTCAGCAATGAAGAAGAAAATGGCTTCTCCACAAGTGTGAACTTTATAATGACTCCCTCCACAATAGCACACAGCTCTCTAGTTGTAGAGTTCTCCCCACAAAGAATGAACCACAGCAAATTGTGTTCTTAAACACCAAAACAACTCCCCAATGCATATGGGATTGTTGTGAATTATAAACAAAAAAGGATTAAACCCTAAAAGAAGAAGTCAAAAGGATTCTGTAGTTTTGCAATTTTCTATCTTTCAAAATGCTGGGACTTCTTAATGAAAACGAAACCATTTAATGAGTATTTAAACAAATCGCGCCACCTCGGTATACGAGCTCGTTCGAATGAGAAAGCTATCTCGTGCAAATGAAGTATGGATATCGTTTGAACGACAGCGCACGACACTGCCATGTCGTTCGAACGATAATACAATGTCGTTTGAACGACAGTACAAAGTCGTTTGAACAACTGTTGCGTCAAAAAAATATTATTTTAATGTCCGCTCCAATACTTAGAAAAAATACTCATTCTCAAATTTTGACGAAAAAGTCTACTTCAATACTTGGAAAATATTTTGTAAAAATATCCCAAAAGCTCTAAGTGGAAAGTTAAGGTATTAAAAACATAACCTTACCAAAGTAAACTTCGCGGAGTCTTTTTGATGAAGAACTTGATTAATTCGGATCCGTCTTTAATGGTTGAATGTTCTTGAATGCTCTTCGATGGTGTAGCGGTATATGACATAATTAATTGATAACGGACCTATAAAAATATGTCCTTACAAATCTCCCCGTATGTCTATGCCGGTACATACATAAAAACATCTGAATTATCAAATACCAAAATGCCTATACAAATCTACCCTCCCATGAATAAATTTGCAAGATCTCAAACTGTTATTCAAAAAGTCTTCATCAAATCTCAAAGCTTTTCTTATTAGGGTGTGCAACATAATGATTTTCAATCTTTGTACCTACACACATGAGATAAAGTAAAAACCTTCGTGACGCATCGAGTTTGAAATGATATAAGAATAAATCATTAATAAATCAAATCTCCCCCATAATGCAAAAACTCCCCCATAACATGATAATTATTTCTCCCCCTTTTTATGATGTCTCCAAATGGACAAATAAAAAGAAAAAATCAAAACATGGAGTGTCATGATAAAATGCATAGCAAACATGGATCAAACTACGCACATGCAAAGGAGTATCTCAAAAATTTCACAAACTATTTTTGATTTTTCAAATTTTTCATACAAAAATAAAATACTAAAAATCACACCATGGATTTAAACTAAAACAACCAAGTCATGGAAATGGAATGTATGGGTGTGAACACATTCGATAGGTAAATAAACTCAATCAATCATGTATGCACGATGCATACGTGTACACCTAACGAATGAACATCAAAAGTATCCTTAGGTGTAAAAATTGTTGAATTTAGATGACATCGTCTTATGCAAATCAACAAATCAAAGTCAAAGTGATTTCCACACCAATAACGTTCAAAAGTATTTAACGCTTTTTCAAGACTTTCAAGGACGTGCAAACCCGTTTTAAATTCCATCCAAACTCCCTCATGCATATTTTCTTATAGAGGTAATCAAAAATCTCAAACTTTGGAGAATTGGTGCAAAAACCTAATTGGCCCATAATTGGCATGAATTTCTTTTTATTGTCTTTAAATTTTTTCGGGCTCTTTTGAACCTCTTTGGACCCCGGATAATAAAATTCCTCATTTTTTTAGGTCCAATTAAACGGCGGCTTAATCTCAAAGGATAAATGATAATATTTCGTAGCCCTTCACCGTTCTCAAACAAGACACACAAATCCTCACAAACATGGTTCAAAGGTGCACACTTTTTATCGTCTTGTTTTATCGCGCTTGGTTCGTTTTAAGGATAGAATTGAAATGAAAACACCCAACCAACATGTGATAAGACAAGCAAAATAATCAAACAAATTCGTGCACGTGTGCAATAAAGGAAATCATGAGTCAAACATATAGGAAATAACACTTAATTACATCTCAATGACTCCAAACATTATAAAGCACATGGATGAATTGACCTATTGTCTCAAAACACTATCAAATAGTCACATGAAAAATGGAATGATGTTCTGACTCGATCATCCTAAGTGATCATACATAAATGATTCAAACAAAATAAAAAAATCTTTTTGGATTTTTCAAAAAATTTATCAAAATAAAATCTTTTTGTATTTTTCAAAAAATTTCAAAAGCAAAAATTTATACAAAAAGTACATGTCATTACATTAACAAATATATATCATGAAACCACAACTAGTGTATGACAAACATGCAAACACAATCATCTATATGATATGGCAAGAGAAGAATCATGTGCAAGCAAACGGGAATCAACTTGTCTAAAATCTAGTGCCTCTAAAAGTGATTTCCTAACCCAAATAGATGTGAAACGTCCTATGAGAAATTTAGGAACCAAGGGAACACTAGACATAAACTTCTTACGACATTTTCCAAGATCAAAACAAAAACGCCTAAGGTGACCTTTCCTACCACAATATGAACATGTGTAAATAGGTGGAATGACACCTATGGGTTGACCTTTTCTAACATTCTTGGGAACGGTTGACCCTCTAAAACAAATAATGGTTTTGGCTTTAGCACTAGAAGCATGAGAACAAGATGAGCCATTACCATCACTATCAAACCTACTCGAGTCTATCAAATCATTTTTTAACTTCAAATTTTTTTACTCAAGCAATAAATTAGACTCTTCCAATTTAAGGGACGCCTTTTTCAAACTTTTAACAATTCCTAAAAAGGTATCTCTCTCCCACACAATTAAAGAAAACTTGTCCCTATGAGTCTCTTCACGTGCCACAAACTCATTGATTAAAATATTTTTGTCATCTTTGGCACAGACACAAACCATCGAATTTTTAAGGTCCTCTAATTCTTTATCTAAAACTAGGACCCTATCATCACTCTCCTTTTTGGAAAATTTTAAAGCAACAAAGTCATGGTCCAAGGCAACAAATTTCTCACGATAAAAATCTCTTCGATTTTGAACCGTTTGTAAAAGATCCATCACGGATTTAAAACGAGAATTTTCTTTTTCCAAAAAATCAATTCTTTTAGAAAACATCAAATTCAAATGATTTATATCATCAAAACTCTGACTCGGGTCATCAAAGGGAGTCATCCGATTACACAAGTGCTCCATCGAAAAAATTACGATTTTTTACAAAAATGATTTATCAAAAAAATCAATATCACACAAATTTTGCGAAAAATAGGAATACGCGATAAATTAGCGCAACCTATTCTGATACCAATTTGACGACGTGAGAAGTCAAATTGTATCAAAAAAATAAATCCTTGAAAAATCAAGTTCACGCGATAAATTAGCATAACTCGTTCTGATACCAATTTGAAGAGGTGAGAAGTCAAATTGTAGCAAAAAAATAAATCCTCGAAAAATCAGGATCACGCGATAAATTAGCGTAACCCGCTCAGATACCAATTTGTAAAACGAATAAATGCGGTGTGTGATACGGATTTAAATTCATTAGCAAACCTCTACTTTAGCACACTTATTTAATTAGAGTATATTTAAACCAAATTAATTCAGCCCCTAAACATGCAACTATGTGTGTGCGTGTGTCAACCCATAGATAAATAAAGCATGCGGCACAAATTTCAGGAAAAATCTCCGAAGGGTAAAACCTTTTTATTTCTAGAACTTTGAAGAATTCACAAGACCATTGACTTACATACAACCTGATAATCACCCACAAGTGTAACGCACGATGTCTTCATCAAACCTTTAAAGCAACGGCTAGAAATATCATCGGTTGGAATCTCCCGTAAGAACTCCAGATGGTCAGCAATGAAGAAGAAAACGGCTTCTCCACAAGTGTGAACTTTATAAGGACTCCCTCCATAATAGCACGCAGCTCTCCGGTTGTAGAGTTCTCCCCACAAAGAATGAACCACAGCAAAATGTGTTCTTAAACACCAAAACAATTCACCAAAGCATATGGGATTTTTGTGAATTGTAAACAAAAAGGGATTAAACCCTAAAAGAAGAAGTCAAAAGGATTCTGCAGTTTCGCAGTTTTCTATCTTTCAAAATGCTGGGACTTCTTAATGAAAACAAAACCATTTAATGAGTATTTATACAAAATCGCATTGCCTCGGTATACGAGCTCGTTCAAATGAGAAATATGTCTCGCGCGAACGAAGTACGAATATCGTTTGAACGACATCGCGCGACACTGCCATGTCGTTCGAACGACAGTAAAAAGTCGTTTGAACGACTGTTGCGTCAAAAAAATATTATTTTAATGTCCGCTCCAATACTTAGAAAACATACTCATTCTCAAATTTTGACGAAAAAGTCCGCTTCAACACTTGGAAAATATTTTGTAAAAATATCCCAAATGCTCTAAGTGGAAAGTTAAGGTATTAAAAACATAACCTTACCAAAGTAAACTTCGCGGAGTCTTGTTATGAAGAACTTGATTAATTCGGATCCGTCTTTGATGGTTGAATGTTCTTGAATGCTCTTCGACGGTGTAGAAGTGTATGACATAATTAATTGATATGGACCTATAAAAATATATCCTTACAAGTTAAAGACGAGTTAGAAATCTGTAATGTGTGAATCGAACCGATGGTTTCATAAACGAACCAGTCCGCTACACTGGATGAGGCGAACCGAACCGATGGCTTCATAAACGAACCGGTTCGATGCTTCATAAACGAACCGATCTGATGCCCAACTAATCGAACCGAACCGCATTTTAATTCTGAACCGATTTGGTATTATCAATTTTTGTTCCCCTGACCTTACGAGATTTACCCAAATCTCTATAACCCATTTCTAACTTAACTCCACAAATATTTCCACCATACAAATCATATATCTAATATCAAATTCAAGAATTTATCAATAAATCAAGATTTAACCCTAAACACCCAAAACAAAATAACCCACCAATTAATTATACAATAATTCACACAAGAATCATTTAACAAGTTTAATCACTTGCCTTAAAGTTGTAGACTCAAATTCCTCTTCGTAGTTGCGGCTTTGGCTGGAAAATCCCAAGATTACTCTACTCTTTCTCTTTTTTCTTAGGTTTCTCTCAAGTGGATTTTCCCACCATAAGTTTGGCTAACTCTCCCTTAAGCCTAATAACCATGTATCTATTTATCCCAACTTTAAATGATAATACACACGTAAAATGACTCGTATACCCTTATCTGAGTTCAACTAGACACAAAGACCCCGGAACCCAAATACAACCCCCGGGCACTCATTTTAACTATCTCGGCCCATCCTGGATCAACCATGCACTCCAAATTGTCATTTGAGATTCCGATAATAAAAAGTCCTATCATTACCTCATATAACCCACACATATATGCCCCGATTGAGAAATAATCAATTCCCATCGCTTATACTCACATACGATGCAATAACATTCAATATTGTTCTATTTACTTTATCACACCAGTAAATATGAAAATCACAAAAATATTAACTCTTCTACACAAATTAATATTTATCTTAAATTTCCATTTTTTTGGGGGAAAATTATGTATATTATATCCAGAAACAATCAACGGAACAAATTAGAGGAAAAAAACCTCGAACCTCCAGAGGGGCATACCCCAACTGGAAAACCAAAGAAACAAAGGACCAAGGACCAAACAAGCCCTAAATCGATCCTACTCCAAAGTATTCTCTGGGATACCCTAGTTCATGCAAGCCATCCAGTTGACGTAGCTTCTTCTCCCCTTCCCCCAAGTCATGACTCTAGCTCTCACCATCTCCTCAATCTCTTTTAATATGGCCCCAGTATTTTTCTTCGTCTTCTTGTGGAGTCTATTATTTCTCTCCATCCACAGGCAGTAGCAAGTAGAAGAAAAGGAAATGCATTTGATACGGTTATATAACTTAGGCCCCCCCATAGTTGGAGATTGCAACTTGCATCTCCCCATCCCAGTCTCTAGCCTCCCTATACTCCTGGTTCCTGAACCTCACTTCCTCCCAGACCTCCCTGGCCACCTAGCACTCGTTGAACAGGTGAGAGCAAGTCTCCACCCCATTGGAGCAGCTGCAGCAAAGGTTGTTATCAGCGATGCCCCAGCTGAAGAGCTTATTCTTCATTTGCAAAGCGTCCCTACAAACTAGCCAAAGAATGAAGGCACACTTGGGGATAACATTCTTGTTTCAAACTAAGTTATACCAGGTGGTGGGAGGGAGACCCGGACTCAAAGCCTCATAAGCCGAATTAATTGTGAACCCACGTGGCCTGGGGACCCAAACCACCTCGTCCGTGGTATCAAGCCTAATACTCGGTAACTCCGCATTCCTTATCTCAAGAAGTTCCACAGTAATCGTAGAGGGCCACCTCCATCCACTCTCAGTAATGTAATCAGCCACCAACGCCTTGTGGTTGCTAGCAGCGTCATAAATAACCCTATCCCCATAGAGGGGGTGCAGAGGCCCTAAGGGGTGCCAGTTATCATGCCATAGGAAGGTCCCGCTGCCATCGCCAATAATACACTTGATGAGAGGCTTGGTTAAATGTCTAAGTTGCATCATTTTCCTCCAACTCCATGTAGTGTCATTAGCAATATCGATAGCCCACAAGCTCCTCCTTTTTAATTTGTAAACATTGCACCATTTGACCCACAAACCATCCTTCTTGCTGCTGAGGTTCCAAAGGAGCTTCATAATGGCAGCTTCATTCCATCTCTCAATGTTCTTAATTCCCAACCCCCCTCTTCAAGTTTACAGCACAGGTCCTTCCAAGCTACCTTTACTCCCGAGTGTTTCAAATCGGGCCCAGTCCATAAGAAGTCCTTCATAAGCTGCTCGATACTAAGGATAACTCTTTTAGGCAGGATGAACAGACTAGACCAGTACACTTGGATACCGAAGAGAACAGACTTAATGAGCTGAAGACGATCAGCGTAGCTGAGAAACCGATTGGTCCAACACTTAATCTTAGCAGTAATCCTGTCAATCAGCCTCTTGCAATCCTCACTCTTTAGTCTCGTAGTAATGAGGGGCACACCAAGGTACTGGAATGGAGGCCTACTGTGAGCGAACCCTAGCATATTACCAATCTGAATAATCCCACCCTCGTCAACACCTGAAGAGTAGAAACTGGTCTTGTTAGGGTTAGGCAGGAGCCCCGAGATGCTACAGAAATCCACAAGCACTTTATTAGCAACCGAATAGGAGGCAAAGTCCCCCCCACTAAGGATAATCAGGTCTTCAGCAAAACATAAGTGGTGAAGACCAATCTCCTTACACCTCGGGTGGAAGGTAAAAGTCAGGTCAGTGCTAGCCTTGTCCATTATGCAAGAGAAGGTGTCCATAATAATGAGAAATAGATAGGGTGAGAGAGGGTCACCCTGTCTTAACCCCCTCCTTCCCTCGAAGAACCCATGCAGATAGCCATTCATACTGATGGAGAACCTGGTCGTCGTGCAGCACTCCATAACCCACCCAACAAAACTAGATTGGAAGCCCAAGTGGTCCAACAGTTTGACCAAAAAGTCCCAACTCACAGTGTCATAACCCTTTAAGAGGTCAATCTTCAAGGTGCATCTGGGGGGGTTAAGCCCCCTGTGGTAGTTCCTCATAACCTCATGCAGCAGTAGGATATTAGCAGAAATTGATCTCCCTTCCACAAACGCAACCTGATTCGGACTAATGATGTTGGGGAGAAGAGGCTTGATTCTATTGGCATGAACCTTAGAGATACACTTATAAATAGTGTTACAACATGAAATAGGCCGAAAATCATGCATCCCAGTGGGAGTGGAAACCTTTGGAATGAGGGCCAAGGTCGTGCAATTCCACTGATGGGGCATGTAACAACTCCTAAAGAAGAATTTGATTGCCCTCATGACATCACTCCCAACCACTTGCCAATTCTCTTTAAAGAAATGCGCATTGAACCCATCTGGACCAGGAGACTTTTCCGACCCAATAGTAAACATGGCCCCCTTAATTTCTTCATCGCTGAAAGCCCTAGTCAAAGACGCTTTGTCTTCATCAGTTATTCTCTTGCAAACATTCGCATTAAGAAGAGGAGCAGAGTCCTCACGGGTACTTCTACTGCCAAGAAGGTTACTAAAATACTCAACTGCAACATTAGCCACATTCTGGGTTCCTTCCACTCTGTTACCATTCTCGTCATTAACACTTATGATCTTTCTTTTGGCTCTAGCCTGGTTAGCCTTCTTGTGGAAGAAGGTGTTGTTACCGTCACCCAGCTGAAGCCATCTAACCCTGGACTGCTGCTTATAAAAAGACTCCTCCGCATTACGAAGCTCCAAGTAAATGGATATCTTGAGATTCTCCTCCCTCTATATGCTGGTATTACCCCCGTCAGAATCCAGCCTTGATTGAACTTCATCCAGCTGATCTTTGGCTTCTTTGACTCTCAATGAAAGATGGTTGAAGAATCTTTTGTTGAACCCTTTAAGTTTAACCTTTAGACTTTTCATCTTCATGCTCAATCTAGTCATGGGGTTTCCCTGCACCCTTTCGTTCCACGCTTCGGTAAGAATCTCCTTAAAATCGGCATGGGACGTCCAAAAGTTGAAGAATTTGAAAGTCTTGGGACCTCTAGACTCATCATGGGAAAGAATCACAATGATTGGACAGTGATCCGATACACCGTGAGGTAACACAGTTGCTTGGGAATCAGGAAACCCCGCGTTCCAAGCATCATTCTGAAGAACTCTATCTAGTCTAGATTGGATATTATCCTCACCCTCCTGTTTTTTATTCCACGTGAACCATAACCCCTGCGTAGTCATATCATCCACACGGTTATCGTAGATACATTGGTTAAAAACATCCGTTGCATCCTCATCAATGCCATGCAACCCCTTCTTCTCATCATGGGATCTTACCACATTAAAGTCCCCCATTAGCACCCAAGGTTGGTCGTTGACAACTACATTGTTGGATCTCAGAAAATCCCAAAGAGAGAGTCTACTACTCGGAAGGTTTTCTCCATAAATAAAGGTAGCCCAAAAGCTAGCATTCCTCCCCCTTATCTCCACCTTACACCGCATGGCTTGGGGGTGAGATTGAACCAACTTCACAGTGACGCTACCCGAATTCCAGCCCACCAAGACCCTAGTAACGCCTCCTCCACTAGGACAATTGTCAATGTACTCCCAGTTAAAAAAGCAGTTACTTGTAACCATATTCAAATTATTAAACCTAACTTTGGACTCTAGTAAGCACACCAAGTCAAGCTGGTGGTCTCTAATAATCTTATTCACTTCCCGCTGTTTGTGAGGGGAATTAAGCCCTCTAATATTCCAAGACCCTAACTTTACCATTTGGTTATATTCCCCTTCCCTTTCTTCCTGCTTCTATTCCCAGTATGCCCCATACAAATCATCTCCCCTTTCTGTTTATTGACAAGCTCGTCAACAGCTAGAACTCTTCTGGCAAGGGCGTTTGGCTCAGGAGTAGTCTCGCTCTCCAAGTCTTGTTCCAAATCCATAAACGCATTAACAAGAGGTAGGTCAACATGAGGCATATGAATGCAAGGTTTCGCAGCCTGGACATTTACCTTACGTTGGTCAATGGGTTCAGGGGTAACCTCACCTTCTTCCTTTGGGACCATAGTTTCGTCCACGTAACTAGACCAGACGTCATTAGGTTCCTAAGAGTCCGGTGTAGCTTTGTGGGCTTCTCTGGACCCCTCCCCTCCATCAATATCTCTAGCTCCAGACGTTTCCCCCATCTCAAAGGCCCCTTGAGGTTTGGATGTGCACTTCCTGCTGACCATCTTCCAATCGGCGTCCACCTTAGCCCGCGCTTTCTCAGCTTCATTAGGGGTAGTCTGAGTACTCTTAGTTACCCTAGACTTGGTGCATTTATTAAGCGTGTGCCCAAACTCAAGGCAGTGAGGGCATGAAGGTGGCTTAGCTTGGTATTCAATACGCACAGGAGCAAAGGTTCCGTCTTCCATGACAACGTTGATATTGTCCGCGTAGGTTTCCTTAGCTTCTACCTCAACACAGATTCGCGCAAACGAAATTCTATTCATCTCTTCTGTGACGGCGTCAGCGTACAATGGAAGACCCACCGAGCTTGTGACGTAACTAAGTCCCTCCTCAGTCCAAAGCTGGATTGGGATATCATGTAACTTAACCCATGTGGGTATTTTCTTTGCGCTTTCTTTGCAGAAGACGAAGTTAGGTTGCCACTTCTTCAGCATGATGGTCATGCCGGCAAAATTCCATGGCCCATTATCTAGAACCTCATCCCTATGGAAAGGGTCATCAAAAATGAAGAAGAAAAAGCCATTATCGTGAGCCAATACCTTAGTCAGTCCCAACTTGCTCCACATCCTCAAAGCAATATTGTTGACGAAAGTATATGGGAGTTTTTTTCCGAGAAAATAACCCACCATGATGTTCTTCCATCTCCCATGGCCCTCTCTTGTCACTTCAGCCGGCGGCATGACAGTGATAACGTTTTCAACCACAGAGGGTTGGTGAAAAGTGAGTCTGAGTTTCATTTTCCTCTTTTCAGCAGCAACAGAGCACCAGGTCTTGTCATTAGGAATCCCGCTTTTGTTAGTCTGCTTAGTTGTTCCATTTCGACTATCAACTGACACCTTTAACTTGTTATCCGTAACCTCGTTATTCTGGGAACCTTCCTGGCCAACACCGTCATAAGCACCGATAGCCGAGTTGACCTCCGATGACGTCACATGTCTGGCAAGTGACCGTTCTCTGTCACCGCCCCTACTAGTGGCTTTGGAAAAGAGATCAACCTCTTCGGGTGAGAAGCCTTTGCTTCTTAAGAACTCCAAGACGTCTTTTTCATAACCCTCCTAATGGCCATTCTTACGTACATCTTCCTTAGTAGTGCAAGGGGCATATATGGTTGGGATGGAAACAACGGGTAACTCATGCCTGTCCTGACTAGGAAACGACGGGCCTTCAGCCATGGCGGCAGTAACTGGGAAGGAAATAGGGTTTAGAGGATGGAGGGGAGGGTAGAAAGCTGAGTGGTAACGTCTAGTTTAGGCTAGGGAAGTCTAGAGAGAAGGAGGAGCATTTTAGAATTTAATTTCCATTTTAATTCTCACTTATTTTAAATTACAACCCACAAGGTAATTTAATATGAATAATAAATACTCATAGGTAAGGGGTATTACAGGGAGTTTGTATGGAAATATGCAGTATCTTAAAAATGGAGGGAGTTTGTATGGAAATATGCAAAGGCGCTTTATTTTATTTATCAGTATTTAAAATTTGTTGTTAGTAAAATCGAATTCAAATTAAAAATAATTTGACTGAATTTGATGAAAGCAATAGTGATTTCAAGTAAAAAATTAGTTAATTGAATTCGTTGTTGTAGACAATGATTTCTATGGAATTCCCACTTATCAATAGCGAATTCAATTCAACTAGAAGTGCAATACTTTTATAAATATTTTTAAAAGCATATTATTTTGAAATTATATAATAGAAGTGCATTGTTGTTTAAAAATTGTCTCAAGATGTTCTAACATTATTTTTTATAAATAGTTCACATATTTAGTTTATATTCCATTAATACTTCAATAATCTATTTGTTCTAATTCAATAGTATTTGACTTTTGCATTTATTGAAGATACAATAATCAATAATGAATATCAAGACATATTAGTTATCGTGACATTTTATTCATTACTATTTGACTAAAAAGGAAATAATGGCCTATTTGATAGAAAATATGGAAAATGGGTAGATTGAAAAATTTTGACATGACAAATTTTGCACTGAAAAATATTATTGGAGTTGTTTGATAATATTTATTTTTTGGGTTAAAAATTTCATAATTTTCATCTTTTTCTGTTTGATTGGTATTATTTTCTATGAAAATTTTGATTTATTGTAATGACACTAAAGCTATAGAAGGTCGCGACCATATAAGGAATCACGACAACAAATGAAGTTCTGCTGGGAAAGGCCACGGCCTTAGGAAGTTAGTTCGCGGAGTATAAGTATGTCCATAACCTAGTGTTAAAGGCCACGGATTTTTACCTCAAGGCTTGCGACGGCCTAAAACGTAAATGGTGAGATGGCCTAATGAGATTACTCCTTGAGAATCAAGTTTTAAAGGCTCTAGAAGCCTTTTTGGAGGGGTATTTGAGGAAAATAATTAGCCATAAATGGAAGCCCCAGGATCCTTAACATTTCCTATAAATAACAACCCGTGACTCACTTTCCAAAGTTGCTAGAAACCCTAATTCACACTTTACATAGAGAAAGTCAGATTTTGTTAGGAGAAAAAAGTGTTGTCGAAGAAGAGGCTAAGGATTTTTACTGTTCACCGACAAGGAAGAGGTGGTTGAAGGCCGCCCTTCTACTATTCATCGGACTGTATCCTTTGGGTAAGGGGTATGTCATCATCCTCTTTTTCCTTATTAAAACCCTAGATTTTATGATTTTCATTGAATGAGATGATCCCTTATGTTATATTATGAGTTTTGGAGTAGGTCGCGTCTGTACAAGTCATTCTTTTAAATAATAAAATTACTATGTTTATTTACTTGTACAGGTAGCCTGGTTGAGCAAGCAGTGCTCAAATAGGCCGGTTGGGATCTTTTGAGAGAAGGTTCGTTGGCTTAGTGGCTGAGAGACAAGGTTCGTTGAGAAAAACTCAACCACTTAGCACTTTAAGATAGAGAGAATACTAGTAGAGAGACCCCTAGGAGTCACTCAATCACTTACATAGACAACATTTAGGCATAACTGCAGCGAGTAGTCACGTGGCTGCTCATAAAAAAATAGCTTTTACAAATGATTTTAGAGAGGGTGGCCCCCAAGGTCACTCTCAAGTTTACAAAAGTTTGTATAATAAGTTACCATTTAAAAAGATATTTAGCAAATCATATGTTTTGTCTCCATTAGGAGACATATTTTATTTTTGACTTTGGTTTGCACCGGGTGTCGTCTGTCAAAGAGGGACGGACGATAGCAGACAATGTAAGGATAAAAGGTACACTTCAGACCTTATACCTTAAAGTTTTATCTCATTTTTAGTGCCCAAAAAGGCCATGTCAACCCTAGCTTGTATCTATATATAAGACCATTGGGCTAGATCAAATTGGATCATAAAACTCAAGTTATATTATTACTCTATCAAAATCACACCACACCTAGTATTCTCTCTTTGATCTCTCGCTAAGTGTTGAGTGCTTATCTCTTCACTCCCATAATTGCAACCATCATTCTCAGGAGATCTTCTTCTCTGAGTTATCAATATTATTTATGAAGTTTCATATCTGCAGAGGGAGGTCTGACATTTACTCCATTTTTACCAGAAATATAATATTTTCATATCCAACTGCTCTTGATACCTTGAAGGCAGAGTTCATTGGAGTAGGTCGCGCCTCACCCATTATAATTATTCATAAACCCCGGTACAATCACCCTTTGACATTTAATGACTTCACTGGGGAGGTATCCTTGTTACCATGGACAAATAAGGTTATAATGTTTCTAAGCAACTGGTCTTTTAAGACACTCTAGCTGGAAATGTAGTTCAGAGTGCCCAGACCACCAAAGAGGAGGTGGCAGTGATCGGAGCTAGAGCACCTGCTCCTTAAGGAGGACAGACTAGTGCAGCAACAGTTGCTATATTGACAGGTATGAATTTAATGTACATGTTTTTTGAGTTTCTGAAGTAAAATAATGTGGATTTGGCAAGTTTGAGCCAAAGCTATGTAACAGCAGCAACCCCCTCTAGAGGGTTAGTTGTTGCAGCAACAGCAATAGTCGAGGTGGCTCCACCATGAAAGGTGGTGTTAGATCAAGTAGCAACACCTTTGAGTTCACTAACAACAAAAAATGTGGGTTTGGAGGAGTCTCCCTCCAACGTTGTTACTATATAGGAGATGAAGAAGCTACTTTCTTCTCAGAGGGAAACTTCTCATTTATATGAGGAATTGCAGATTACCTACCCAGAAAGTGTCAATGAGAAACCATACCTAGAGGGGTATGTCCTACCAAAGTTCATCAAATTCAATGGAAAAGTAGAAAACCAAGGAAAACATGTGAAAAGGTTTGTGGAATAGCTAGGAGTGGAACGGAATGACAAAAACCTAAAGTTGCGAGAGTTCTTCAAGATCCTCACTGGGAAGGTATACACGTGGTATTCCCACCTGGCACCCAATAGTATCTCAATATGGGAAGAAATGCGCAGGCAGTTCCTTCAAAAAGATTTCATGGCGGAAGACGAGTTCATGTGGAAACACCTGGCTTGAGAAGTGCAGAAGCTCGGTGAAGAGCTAATGCAATATATCAAGCATTTCTGCAAGAAGGCATTCGATGTCCATGAAAATGTAGCTGAGGCAAGGCTGCTGCAAATATGTGTCGAGGGACTCCTGAAAGAATATAAATTCATTTTTTCAATGAAACTAGAGATGGGACTTTTAGAGAATTCACCAGAGCTGCTAGTAACATAGCTATGATCATCAACCCAAGACCCTCAAATTAGGTTTCAAGTCTCTAGGAGAAAATCTGCTAACTATGTAGATGGAGGTTCAAAGGGCAAGAGGGGAGGCCCAGGGTTCAAAGGAGACAGCCCAAGAAGTAAGAGAAAATTTTAAGATGATGTCTCACCACCATTGCCTTGTAGTGTGGCAGAAGCGATGGATAATTATCGCACTTTAGTGCAAGAGGGGGTAGTAGGTCCACCCCACTCAAATGGGGAAGTCCCAGCAGCAGTAGATAAGGTTGATGCTGAATATTATGAGTTGCATCAGAGAGTGAAGCATGCCACCAAAGATTATTTCTACCTACGGAGGATCATTAGCGAGATGGTGGATAATGGTACTTTGTAGATACCCCCATAGATGTCAATGAGAACCCACTTCCATCAAAACATTATGGCACTGCCAATATGGTGGTAGCATATGATAAAGCAAAAAATCGAGACTTGAAGGAATGGGAAGATAGCGAGAAGATGTGCGAAGAGCTGGAAGGTCTAGCACTTAATAAAGAACAGAAAGCTAAAAGTGAGAGGAGGCATGGAGAATGGTTCTTCAGTTTTAATCAAGAAGAACATATGAGGCAGAATATGTCTACAATGCTCAAACTTATGAGGTAAACTTGGATTCTAAGTACGAAGCCATAGTAAGGAGTCCCAAGTTCAAATGGTTTTTCGACCAGATAGGGGTGAAGTATGACACTCGAGTGATCATTACAAGAAAGATTTTGGAATCAATGCAATAGCGAGGGGACCCCTCGCTAAACTGGCAGGGACCCATTGGGCGACTGATTAAAAGATACACTTTTGAGGTAGTCTTTTTTTAGGCAGATGGACAAGTGGATTTTTACAATTGCCCACTCTACATGACAACCATGATCAATGGGATTTCTTTCCCCAGGGAATTAATAAATGAGGAGCGTCCATCAACATCATGCCAATCAACACACTATATGAGATAGGGATCTCTCAAGACAAGATAATGCCCGTACCACTGGTGATTCGGGATATGACAGCGCAGGCATGCAGTCACTTGGGTATGTGAATATGGGTATCAAGTTGGGGAACTTCACTTCCCGCATTAAATTTCATGTCATCAATGCCAACACAAGCTACAAGCTGATGATAGGGCGAGTGTGGATGAACACTCATGGCATAGTGCCCTCCACATATCATCAATGTTCCAAAGCTAGTGTTCGAGGTACTGAGATTATAATCAAAGCAACCCAAAAGCCTGCAACATTTTATACTGAGCTTGAAGAAGAGAGAAAGAGAAAAATAAGAAGATCAGAGTGGATGTAAGTAGTTGAAGGAGGTTCCCAACCAAGGATGTATGTTCATGATCGCTTGGGACAAAGAGTGATCCCCCAAAGGGCAAATGGAAAGAGTAAGGTAGAGGAGGTAGCCAATCCCCCTCGAACATGTAAGTAGGCCGTCATTTCGGATGGAAAAGTTATATACCGCTTATAGAGGTATGTGCAGGAGGCGTTCTGGGATGAGAGTGTCGACCGGTACCAGAGTGTTTTGTGGTTGATGAGTCACATATAACAGATCATATTGAGGAACCCGAGGAGGCACCTGAATGTGTGCAAGGCGATCCAAGAGAACAGTTGCAAGAGCTAGAAGAGATTGGGAATAAAAGGGGGTGAAAGTAGACCTATTATAATCTCTAAAGGGTTTAACCCAAAGCAGAGGGAGGAAGTTATCAGTCTGCTCAAATAATTCACCGATGTGTTTGCTAGGAAATACACAGAAATGCCTTGGATAGATCCATAGGTGAGCTCCCATAAACTAAATGTTCTTCCTAATGCTTTCCCATTAAATAGGCCACTCTCACATACAAGGTTGAGCTAGACCTTAAGATAAAAGCAAAAGTGGAGAAATTATTGGCAGGATAAAAGCCAAATTCATATTTGCATTGACTTCCGTGAATTGAATCGAGAAGACCTTAAACATGAGTTTCCCTTACCAAATATAGACAGTTTAGTAGACTCTACCATGGATCATGAGATGTATAGTTTCATGGACGCGTATGTTGGCTACAATCAGGTCAGGATAGACCTGACGAATGCGGAGAAGACTGCCTTCCACACGTTATTGGGAAATCTTCACTACACGGTCATGCCATTCGGTTTGAAGAATGTAGGGGCCACCTACCAACGAACTATGATGGCCGTATTCCATGACTTATTTCATGACATATTGGAGTTTTATGTGGATGATCTGGTATGAAGTCAAAGAAAGAAAGCAAGCATATCCAAGACTTTAGGTGGGTGTTTAAAAAATGTCGCAAGTACAAGATGAGGATGAATCCCTCGAAATGTGCTTTTGGGGTAACTGTAGGAAAAAATTTGGGATTCGTAGTAAATTGGCAGGGGGTGTAAGTTGATGAGGAAAAGAAGAAGGCCATCCTACTGATGCCAGTGCTAAAGAGTCAGAGGCAGCTCAAAAGCTTCTTAGGAAAGGTGTCCTACCTAAGAATATTTATACCAATGCTAGCAGAGGTGACCCACCCGTTTGCCCCCTGATGAATTAAAAAGTTATATTGTTTTGGGGAGATACGCAGAAGAATGCCTTTGAGACGATTAAAGAGATATTAGCATCACTCTCAACTATGGTACCACCAGAGGTGGGCGCACCGATGTTGCTCTACCTAACTTCGACGGAGAGGTCCATAGGGGCTTTGCTAGTCCAAGAAAGAGCATGGGTAGAGAGACCCGTCTACTATTTATCGCGAGTGATCTCAAGTATTGAATCTAGAGACACCAATGTAGAGAGGTACTATCTGGCCTTGGTGTTTGTTGCCCAGAAGCTGAGGCATTACCTGCTGGCATTTACAGTCCATATTATCACCAAGTGAGACCCTATCAAGTACTTTTTGGCGCAAACGGTCCTTGTAGGAAGAATAGCAAGGTGGTTCTTGATCTTATCAGAGTACGATGTGTGGTGCCAAAGCCATCAAGAGACAAGCAGTGGAGATCTGTTAACCCACTTCCCAAACCAAAATTTTGAGCCTCCAAATGAAGAGCTACCTGGAGAAAATTTCTAAGCATTCTTAGCAGAGAAGATAGAGGGGTGGAAGATGGAATTTGATGGTTCTTTTGCACAAGGAAAGGGGAGTGCAGGTATTATCCTCTCGAATGGAAAGGGGAAGATCACTGTCTCCTTTAAGCTAGATTTTAAGTGTTCAAACAATGAGGCTGAGTATGAATCCCTCATTCTGGGATTGTTGGAGGCACTGTGAAAAGGTATCAGAGTGCTACGTATATGAGGGGACTCTAACTTGGTAGTGAATAGGTTAATGGGGAGATCGCCCTCAAGCATAACAATCTAGCACCATATAGATCCATCATCCATAGGCTGCTGAGCCAGTTCTTGAAAATAACCATTGAGAGACATGCGTGAACAATAAATAGACACTCAGATGCACTGGCTATGATAACTCAAAAATTGGAGATGGATGAACCGAAAGCAACCATTAGAGGCGAAGAACGGTACCTACCACAGTGAAGTCTCTATTTCCAAGTAAAGAATTGAAAGATTAGAGGTGCTCGATCGTGAAGCAGTTAGAAAATAGGGAAGGAAAGATGAAAATGTTAGAACTGGCCAACTACCACCTAGTGCAAGGAACGCTTTATTCTAAGAGACCCGAGGGGTTTCTATCAAGATGCATAGGAGAAGAAGAAGCTAGAGAAAGGTTGGGAGCAATACATGAGAAGTATTGAGGGGATATTGATATCCCTCTTTATCGCTGATGCAACGGGGGGCTACTATTAACCCACCTTGAGCACGGAGGCTGCTCGTCTGCAACAGAGATGACTAAAGTGCCAAACCCAGTTTAACCATCTAGCTAAAGTAAACTTCATCGGAGCATTTGAGTATTGGAGGCAACCTTACATGGGGTATTTGAAGGATGAAGAATTGCCAGTCGAGCGAGCAAAAAGAGAGTAGCCCGCTTCTATCTAGTGGAAGGGGGTTACAATGAGAAGGCGTTGAAGTGCATAGCTAAACGGGATGTATAAAGGGTGCTGAAGGAAGTTCATTATCCCTCGCACATGGGAGGTGCTAAGTTATACGATCAATTGTCATTGGGGTACTACTAGCCAACCATAAGCTGACTATATTGGTTATGTGAAGAAATGCAGGGAATGCCAAGTACTTGGAAACATGGTGCATATCCCCTCAGTAAGTCCTCAAAGCTTAGCCCACCCTACCCCTTCCACACGTGGGCATTTGATCTAGTGGGGAAGATCATCCCAACCTCTCACAGCATGACCTTCATCATAGTTGCTACAGAATTGTACACCAAGTGGGCAGAAGCAATCCCGCTAAAGAGAGTGACTGCTCAAGTGGTAACCCAGTTTATAAGAGATTATATCATATGTAGGTTTGGTATACCCTAGGTGATCCTCATGGATAATGGAAATCAATTTGCATGCAAGGAGATGGGATTCCTCACTGACAAATACAAGGTCGTGCACAACAGCTCAACTATCTCCTACCCAAAGGGAAATAGCCAAGCAGAGGCCACAAATAAAACTTTGATCAGCATACTAAAGAAGATGCTTGAGTACATGATAGGTGCATGGTATGAGAGGCTACCCATGGTGCTATGGGCCTACAATACTTCAAAAAGAAAATCGACAGGATTTACCCCATTCTCACAAGTGTACGGCACCGAAGTTGTCCTACCGGTGGAATTGGTAGTGTCCTCAACTTGGATTTCTCTTAGTAACATCATCATACTGTACCCTCAACATGTGCAACTGAAGGCACTAGACGAGCACAGAGACAAGGCCAAGGAGAACTTCAAGGTCTACACTCAGTAGCTGTCTGGGGCTTATGAGAACTTGGTCAAGCCTAGGGAATTTCAAGTAGGGGACTTGGTCCTACACGTGTCCACTCACCATCTTCGTACCTTGTCAGCATCAAAGTTCAAACCCAACTGGGAAGGCCCCTTCATGGTGAGAGGGGTGGGCAAGTCGGGTTACTGCGAGATAGCGGAACCTGGGAGTGACTGCCTTTAATCTATTAACTGTAAGTGGCTAAAAAAGTATTATGCTTGGTTTTTGTTAAACTTCATTTCTTCTGAAAAGTTTAAATGTCCCGCTCTAATATAAGAAACTTTTTCTTTGTAAAGATGGTAGAGCAAAGTCTTGTAAACAGCATACAATACAAAAGAAATGAATACCAGTTATTTTGATTATTATTTGATGAATTTTGCATTATTTATTTACCTACTTTATGAAATGGGTGCACCATATTAATGTTTTTCCCCCTTAAAAAGTAAGAATAGTAACACTCTCTACTAAGAAGAGGGTCCATTACAAAGGGAACTTTCCTCATTATACATGGGGGTACATCCACCCCAAGGAAAATTTGAGCAAAGTCCTTTCAGGCATAACAGATAATTTTTTTACACTAGACCAGCAGGAGGTTGCCCTCCTAGTAGTAATAATAAAAAAATAATATACATTTTTTTATATTATTTCATACCGATTTATAGCCTAGAGAATAAGTTCTAACCTTTGTTTTCGAGAAAAAAAATTACTTGACCAGTTTTCAGAAAATGTGGAGAAGGGGGTCTTATCCCCCCCCCCCCCCCCCCCCCCCCCACAACTATTTTTTTTTTTTTGTAATTAAGTATATTGAAATAAAAAGAGGATATACGGGGTAACAATGAATCACCAAGCCAAAAGGCAAGAACACTAGGGGTAGGGCATACCCCACTCCCACATTAAAAACAACACAAAACAAGCCCCCAGGACCTATGACAACCCTAGTAAGAAGGAAAACCAAGAGAAATAAAAGATACAACATTGACTCAGGAAACGTCCATTGGTTGCACACCATCCAATTGGTGTAGGTTATGGTAGTGTGCTTCCATCTACTGATCCTGATCTTCATCATGCTTTCAATATCTCTCATGAGTTGGATAGGAGTTTTAGCCCCTCTGTTATGATGTCTGCCATTTCTTTCGATCCAAAGACAATAGATGGTAGTAGTATATGATGAGGTCCTGACTTTGTTGAGGAAAGTGTTGTTGTTAGCATAATCTATAGCCATATCTAGTTCCCTCTCCCAAGTCCCCATAGTAATATAGCATTGGTTTCTACATAGAACATCCATCCAAACCTCCTTGGAGTATGGGAAATCATCACGGATTTGATAAAGAGTTTGAATCCTATCATAGCGTAAGTTACATCTATATATTGTTGTCCACAATTACCCAATCCAGAAGTTTATCCTTAGTGATTAGGCTCCTTCTACAGGCCAACTACGAAATGAAAGAGCATTTGGGGATATTGGCACGGTTCCAAACAAACTTGGCCCACTCCACATTGGAGTTGTGGCTACACATGGACTGGTAGGCAGACTGAGTAGTAAACATATCGAAGGTAGAAGGTATCAAGGAGACCTTATCCTCCTAATGAGAAATAACTGGGAGAGGACCTGCCTGAATTTCAATGAGCTCCCAGGTGATGGTAGATGGCCATCTCCAACTTGGAACACATATGAAATCAACAACTTTGGTAATGGGGTTACTGGTTACATCATAAATGGTCTTATCCCCGAACAAAGGTTGTAGTGGGCTAATAGGATGCCAATTATCATGCCACATAAAAGTGTTGTTGCCATTGTCAATGATGGACTTTATGAGAGGTCTGCCCTCCCTCCTCATTTTCAGAATTTTCCTCCATATCCATGAACAGTCACTAGGATAGTAAGTGCCCAGAAGCTCCTTCTTTTGATCTTGTAAATATGACACGATTTTACCCAAAGACTATCCTTATTGCTGCAAATATTCCATATATGTTTCATCATAGAAGTCTTATTCCACTCTTCATTGCATTTGATTCCAAGACCCCCCTCATCTTTAGATTTACAAACCTTATTCTAGGCCACTTTGGCCCCACTATGCTTCAGGTCAAAGTCATGATAGATGAAGTCCCAGATCAGTTGATCAAAAGCTTTGTTAACCCCTTTAAGCATGATGAAAATACTAGCCCAATACATCTGTATGTTGAAGATGACAGAAAGGGCCAGTTGAATTCTGTCAGCATAACTGAGAAATTTGTTGGTCCAGCTTTTTATCCTCGTAGTAAGCCTAGAGATGAGATCCTGGCAGTCCTCATTTTATAACCCGGTAGAGATCAGGGGCACACCAAGGTATTTGAAGGGGGAGCCTCTGTAATTGGAAACCAATTTTGTCAGCAAGAGCCTGGGCATGGTGCTCATCCATACCACCACTGTAGATGTTGCTTTTATCTATATTAGTACAAAGCCCAGAAAAAAGGGAAAACTCCTTAAGAGATTAGTTGATATAGTCAATTGAATGCTCATCCCCCCCCCTAACAGAAAATCACCAGATCATCGTCAATGCAAATCAAAGGTGGTTAAGCCCAATTTCCTTGCACTTAGGGTGGAACTTGAAGCTCATGTTGTTGCAGTGTTGATCTAGAAGGCAGGAAAAGCATTCCATAGCCGGAAGAAAAAGATAAGGGGATAATGGATCCCCTTGTCTAAGACCTCTAGAGCCCTTAAAGAATCCATGAGATTCACCATTGAGGCTGATGGAGTACCAAGCAGTGGTTACACACTCCTTAATCCAGGTGATCATGTTGCGAGAAAGCCTGGCCTGCTCCAAAACCTCAAAGAGAAACTCCCAGCTCACAGTGTCATATGCTTTCATAATGTCCATCTTGATAGTACATCTAGCGTCACCATTGACTCTATGATAGTTCCTTATGAGTTCTTGTAATAGCAGGACATTGTCAGGAATAAATCTCCCTTCACAAGGGCAGATTGCCTTTCACTAATAAGGTGATTCGTGAGAGGCATAATCCTATTAGCTAAGATTTTTTAGATGCACTTATAGATAGTATTGCAACAAGCAATAGGTATAAAGTCTCTCATAGCTGTAGGGTTAGATATCTTTGGTATGAGGGCAAGGATGGCACAGTTCCATTGTCTAGGCATTTTACTAGTGATAAAGAAGTGCTTCATAGCCTTGATCACATCATTCTCAACAACATCCCAATTCTTCCTAAAGAAGGAAATATTGAACCCATCAGGTCCAGGAGCTTTATCTGATCCAATGGAATACATAGCCACTCTTATTTCCTCATTGGATGGGATGGATGTGATGCCATCACACTGATTGTGTGTGAGTTTTTTTTATCATTAGGTTATCCATGTTGAAAGGCTTGTAGTTGTTCACATCATCACTAGAGAACAGATTTTGGAAATAGCTAACAGTTTCATTAGCAACAACCTCACTGCCCTCAATGACATGGCCATGGGAATTCTGAATCATGAGGATTTTCCTTCTAGCATAGTTATGGTTAACTCTTTTATGAAAGAAAGAGGTGTTCATGTTCCCCAGTTGAAGCCAATTAATCCTTGCTTTTATCTTGAAGAAAGATTCCTCTTTAGATCTTAGTTGGTTGTAGTAGCTAGATAACTCAGCCTCTTCCCTTCTCAGATCAGAGTTACTGCCATCATTATTTAGGTTGGATTGGACCTGATTATGAGAGTTTTAGTTTCCTACCCTTTAGCGGAGATATTAGAGTAAAACTTCTTGTTCAGGATTTTGAGTAGGGGCTTAAGCCTTCTAAGCTTAGTAGAGAGGTTAAACGTGGGATTCCAAGTGCAATCATCCTGCCAAGACTCCTTGAGAATGTCCTCGGAAGTGGCATGCTTCATCCAGAAGTTGTAGAACTTGAAAGGTTTAGGTTTGTTATTCATAGGGGGCAAGAAGGTAATGATGATGGGGTTCTGATCAGAGATACCTTAGTAGAGATAAATGGCTTGGCTGTCAGGAAGAAGGCACTCCAAGAAGGGTTCTGGAGGACTTTAACAATCTTGGTTTGGACACACGTAGTACCCCCACTTTTGTTGTTCCATGAGAACCACAAACCATTAGAATTCATATCCTCAGCATGGATGTCCTTAATGTAATTATTGAACTCTTACACAACTCTGTAGTCAAATTTTCTCCAAGCTGAAACACGAAAAAATGCTCCCACTTCTCTCTAAAAAACCATCAGCCAAACACAACCCTAAAATTGTCACCGCCATACCCAACCAAACTACCTCCGGCCACCCTAACCTATAGCCTACCATGAACAAACTACCTCCGGCCATTCGTGGTCGTTGGACTCTTAACCCTAACCCTTCCCAAATGTCCACACACACGGATGGGAACTCCCAGATGCGTACCACCCCCTTGGATGTTGCTAGATTTGTTCCTTATGATGCAGTGAGAATTCCCATCAATCAAGAAAGTGGCATGGGAATGGAGTCTGGTCTGATTGATATTCAAGATTCAATTGACAAGGAAGAAACTGAAGAGGGACAAATTGATGCCTCAGAAGAAAGTCTGGTCAAAGATACGATACAGGACTCTAAGATTGTAGAGATGTACAAGGAATTCATGAAGCATAAAGGTTTCTCATATGAGGATGTACTGCAACATGGAAGAGCCATATACGAAGACAAGGACTCCACCAATACCGGGGATGGAGGTAAGAGTGGGGAAATGCAAGTAGCAGGGGAATGTAATGGTTGTGGACCTATTCCCTGCTCCCCCAAGAACAAAGTTGTGGAGAAATCTTAGAAGGAGGTTGTTGCTGATAAGAGATACCCCAAGCTTCGACTCACATATCATCCCCCCTCTATATTTGATAACAGGATCACTGTAGTCCCTCTAGTGGAAATAACAGCTAATGGATATGCTAAATGGGACAATAGCATGGTGGGTTGCTTTCTGGGAAGAAAATTACCTTACACCTTAGTATGAAATATAGCACATAAGTTATGGAACAAATTTGGCCTCAAACAGATTGTGGGTCACAACAATGGTTTCTATTTCTTTATGTTTGATAATGCTAATATGAGGGATGAGGTAATTGATAATGGCCCATGGCATTTCGTGGGTAATCCAATTATCATCCAAAAATGGGCTCCAAATTTCTCTTTCAGCAAAGACTCAACTTCTGAGATTCCAGTTTGGGTCAAATTTCATGACATTCCTGTCCAGTTATGGACAGAGGAGGGGCTTAGCTATGTGTAAAGCTCAGTTGTAATACCAATGTATGCTGATACTATAACTGAAGGAATGCAGAAAATTAGTTTTGCTAGGATATGTGTAGAGATAAAAGTCATGGAAGAATACCCTAAGACCATTGATATTAAAATGGAGGATGGGTCCATTGCTGTGGTTGCAGTTGAGTTCCAAGAAAAACCTCCATCTTGTATCAAATGTGGCACTTTTGGTCATGATCTCCTTAATTGTCAGAAGGCTAAGAAGGCATGGGTGGCAACAAACAACAAAGAGGAGATGTATCCTTTCAAAAGTCAATCTGAGATTCAGAAGGCCTTAGAAGAGAAATGGACTCAAGTGCAACACACAACCACTAAGAAACCTGTTCCTAATGATAAGAGGGCAACAAAACCAAAAGCAGTACAGGCTGAGGAAGTTACCAATCTAGTTCCTAATGCCAGGAGGGATCCAAAAGCAGGGAAGGCTGAGGTAGTTACAAATCCAGTGATAGTAGCAGGGGATAAGAGCATAACTACATCTAATTCCTTTGATATTTTGGAGACTGAGAATGATGATCCTCTAATGTCCACTCCTGCACCAGTTGGCTTGGTTCTTAAGATTAAGGCAGTTGATGAACTTGACAAGGGGAAGGAAAGGGGAGGAGACAAAGGTGAAGGCAATGAGTTATCTGGAAGTAACAAGAAAGGAAAGAAGAAATCAGGTAACAAATTTAAAAAGTATATATGACCAGAATGGGTACATGGAATATAAGGGGTCTTAATGCTCCCCATAAACAGGTGGAGGTGGTTAAACTAATAAAAGATAATAGTTTAGACCTTATCAGTCTTGTGGAAACTAAGATTAGAAGGAACAACCTGGATACTATCAAAAGTATATGCTTCTATCATTGGGAGTATATCCATAATTTCCTTATGGATGGGGGTGTGGCTAGAGTGATTGTGGGTTGGAACCCCAATATTTTGAAGATTGAGGTGATTAACACACATAGACAGGCCATGTTCTGCCTTGTAAATATCATTGGTACTAGCTACTCTTTTCATGCTACTTTCATATATGGGGAAAACCTTCCAGAGCATAGGAGATTTCTATGGACATTCCTTAAAGAAAATAAAATGGTGGTTAATGATAGGCCTTGAATTCTAATGGGGGATTTTAATGTGGTCAGATTCCAGGAGGAAAAAATGGGGATATTGGATATTGATAGAGCTGCAACTGAGGAGTTTAATGAATGTATGAATGATCTAAATGCGGATGATATGGTCAATAGTGGATTATGGTTCACCTGGAATAGGAACCAGTGTGGTGACAATAATGTTTAATCGAGAATTGATAGAGTCATACACAATGATATGTGGACTGCTCTTTTTCCTAATTCACAGGCTATTACCCTACCTAGTGGAATATCAGACCACAGTCCTATTATCACCATTATGGATAACACTATAAATTGGAGACCAAAGCCCTTCAAGTTCTTCAACTTCTGGATGAATCACGATGAATTTTTGCCTACTATCATTGAAGCTTGGGATGTTGAGGTGGATGGGAACCCAATGCAGAAGCTTAATAGAGTCAAAGCCTCATTGAAGCACTTCAATAGGAAGTTCATTAACAAGAGTTCAACTCAGGTAGCTGATTCCAAGTCAAAGCTAGATGCTATACAAAGTGAGCTGGATAGAGATGGTGCTAATAGGGAGCTGCAGGCTGCAGCAAAGGAGATGAGAATCAAATATGCTAATCTAAGGAATGAGGAGGAATCCTTCCTTAGACAGAAGGCTAGAATTAAGTGGTTGCAGCTGGGAGATCAAAACAATACTTTCTTTCATAAGAAAGTAAATCAAAATGTGGCTAGAAGGAAAATTATGAGCATTGAAAATGAACTAGGTGTGAGAATTGAAGGAAAAGAGCAGGTGGCTGGTGAAGCTGTGAGATTTTTTGAAAACTTGTTAGGGAATAGGATGCAATGTGATGATGTTAACACTGTCTTGGGGGAGGTGATAATGAATAAACTCACCTCTAATCAAGTTGAGTTACTGGAGAAAGAGGTCACTCATGATGAAATCAAAGATGCAATGTTTGGCATAGGGTCTGACAAGGCCCCTGGTCCTGATGGTTTTAACAGCTACTTATTTAAGAGGAATTGGCAGCTTATTGGGGAAGAGGTGTGTGAGGATATAAAATTCTTTTTTGATAATGGGATTTTCTTCAAGCAATGGAACTGTACTAGTCTGGATTTGATTCCTAAGGTTGCTTCCCCTAGAAGTATGAGGGAGTTCAGACCTATATCGTGCTGCAACACCTTGTACAAGTGCATTTCCAAAGTGATCACTTGCAGGCTTAAGAAGATGATGCTGGCCTCATTAGTAATAATTAGGCTGCCTTTGTTGAAGGCAGATCCATAGCTGATAACATTTTGCTATTACAAGAGTTAATGAGAAATTATCATAAGGACTCTACCCCTCCTAGATATGCAATTAAGATTGATATTCTAAAAGCCTATGATACAATGAGTTGGGACTTCCTGATGCAGCGTTTGACCCATGTTGGCTTCCCCCCCCAAAGTCATTGGGTGGATCTCCAAGTGTGTGACTACTACCAGGTTCTCCATTAATCTGAATGGGGAACTGAATGGCTTCTTTCATGGGAAAAGAGGGCTCCGACAGGGAGACCCTCTCTCTCCCTACCTTTTCCTGCTAGTGATGGAGGTTTTCTCTGGGATTATTTCTAAAGCTACTGAACCAGACATGTTCAGTTATCATCCGAGATGCAAGGAGATAGCTCTAATTCATCTAAGTTTTGTTGATGATCTGATAGTTTTTCCTGGCGGGGACAAGGTTTCTTGCAGCATTGTGAAGGAGGCCATATCAAAATTTAGCTCTTTATCTGGGCTGATGGTCAACTTAGAGAAGAGCAACCTTTTCACTACTGGGGTCAATGTGGATGGGATTCAGGAGATTTCCTCTATTCTTGGAATACAACATAGTTCCCCTCCTTTCAAATATCTCGGGGTTCCTCTCTTTACAACTAGGTTGAAGAAGGAGGATTGCTCTCACTTGGTGGAAAGGATAACTATGAGAACCAGATGTTGGACTAATAAATTCCTGAGTTTTGCAGGTAGGCTCCTCCTTGTGAAGACTGTGATTTTCAGCATTCAAGTGTATTGGTCAAGCATTTTTATCCTGCCCAAGAGTATCATTAAAAAAATTGAACAAATTATGAGGAATTACTTATGGAAAGGGGATGAGGCTAATAGCAAAGGTGCAAAAGTTTCTTGGGAGGATATTTGTGTTTCTCTGGATGAGGGGGGACTAAATATCAAGTGTTTAGAGACTTGGAACACAGCAGTTATGGCTAAGCATTTATGGAATCTATGCAGTAAGAAGGACAGCCTATGGATCAAATGGTGCAACACTTACAAGATCAAAGGAAGGAGCATCTGGGCTCTGAGTATCCCAAACGATTCTTCATGGAGTTGTAGGAAAATCCTCAAGAGCAGAGAGAAGTTTAGAAGTAAAATCAAGACCATCATTGGGAATGGAAATCATGCATTTATGTGGTTTGATTATTGGCACCCAAATGGCCCGTTGCATCCCCTATATGGGGGAAACATTGTGTATGACTCTGCTGGTAATCTAAAAGCTAAAGTTTCTGATTTTATCCACCACATGGAGTGGAGATGGCATTCAACTGTGACTTGGGAACTGAATGAAGTTAAGAATGCTATTCTTCCTACTATTCATGATGCAAATGATAATGTTGTGTGGTTGCCCTCAAATCATGGGAAGTTCACCATAGCTTCTGCTTGGGAGCTCTTAAAGGCCCATAAGCCTATGGTTAACTGGAGCAAGTTTGTGTGGAGTAAGGTTTGCATCCCTAAATGCTCTTTCATTATTTGGTTGGTGGTTAGGATGGCCATCAACACTAAAGTTAAGTTACATAAATGGGGAGTTTCTGCGGATGACCTTTGTGAGTTATGTGGAAATGAGAGGGAGACATATAACCATCTGTTCTCTCAGTGCAGCCTTAGTAAAAGTATATGGCAAGAGGTGTTGCTTAGAAACCAATGCTACAGGGATACCCAGGGTTTAAATAGCAAGATGGATATGGCTACTATTAACCACTCTACGAATACCTTATGTGATAAGATAAGATCCTTATCCTTTACTACCACTATCTACTACATATGGGTGGAAAGGAATGCTAGATGCTTCAAGCATGTCACCAATTCCCTTGACTCCATTGTGAAGGGCATTGAAAACATGGTTAGAGCAAAAGTGCTTACTTGGAAAAAGGACAGAAGGAGCTATGCTAACTGGATGGCTTGTACGTACTGGAACATTCCTGAAGATAGGCTTCTTTTTTAAGGATTAGTCTTGTTAGGCTTCTGTCTTGTTGTTTGTTTGCCTTTGGAGTATGCCCCGGGGTTCCTTTTCTTCAGTTGAGGTTTTTTCCTCTGTAAATTCTTAGTTTTCTTTATATATTCAATCTTTCCCAAAAAAAAAAAAAAAAACTCTGTAGTCAATTCCAAGATGGTCCTTCTTATCCTCCTGATCTCTAACAACATTGAAGTCCCCCAGAATGATCCATTCCTGGTTGAGAGTGGAATTTAAGTTGCTCCTAAGGAAATCCCATAAGGCAAGTCTATTGGCGGGTAAATTATGGTCATAGACAAAAGTGGCAAAAAGTATCTTATTTAAGACCACTACTTTGATCTTACATAAGATATCTTGATGGTGGAGGTCACAAACTTCCACCTTAAACATAATAAGGTTCCAAGCAATAATGACTCCAGACACACCACCACTGCCCGGGCAGTTATGACACATGTTCCAATTAAAGAAATAATTATTCTTAATAACACTCATATGATTAAGCCTAACCTTAGTCTCCAATATACCAATGAGAGCAATATCATTATCTCTAATGGTCTTCCTAACTTCATCCTTCTTATGAGGGGAGTTTAGACCCCTAATGTTCCAAGAAGCTAGCTTGATCATCTTAATGCAGAGTTTCCTCCTCCTCCCTTAGCATATGTATGTGCCTTCACCAAACTAGCACTGCATTTCTTCTTTTCTTTCTTCTTCTTACTAGATGACTTGCTTTTTAGGTCATTATTAGAGATATTTTTATCCATTTCATCAATGGCTCTCACCTTGAGTACTATGCCACAAGGTGCTGGGGTAGTCTCATCTTATGACATCTCCTATATTCCTTCAACATCATTATTTCCTATAGCCTTCAGGTCCTCTTCCTCATCAAGAGCAAGAATGGCAAAGCTATTATATTCAAGGATTACGTTGGCTACAGTAGGTATGTCATCCTGTCTGTGGCTGCGATCTCCTTCTTTCTGAGGATTGCACTTCGCTAAAGCCCTAGCTTTAGTAACCTTCTTCCATCCATCCACCGTTAGCTTAGTCAACGTGGTATTAGAAACCTTAAGTAAAGCTTGGTCTTCATTTTTGTGAACTGGGCATGCGCTAAGGTTATGAACAAACACGAGGTAGTTTGGGCATGAGAGGGGCTTGGATTGAAACTCCACTCTGACTAGGACACTAGCACCATCCTCCATAATAACATTAATGCTGCTAGGGTAACTCTCTTGGCATCAACATCTATACACATACGAGCATATGTTATTCTATTCATTTATTCAGTCATCGCATCAGCATACAAAGGAAAACCCACAGAGCTGGCAATGTAGCTAAGACCTTCCTCAGTCCAAAGTTGGGCTGGTATGTCGTGGAATTTTACCCATATAGGTATTTTCTTCATGGTGTCTTTGTTGAAGTTAAAATTTGCTTGCCATTTCTTGAGGTTAATGGTCATGTCTGCAAAGTGCCAAGGGCCCTTATCCAGAACCTTGTCACGTTGTAGGGGGTTATCAAACATGAAAAAGAAGAAGAAGAACCCATTATCGTGGGCCTTGGTCATTCCAAACTTACCCTAGATTCTTGTAGCCGCATTGTTAACCAGGGAAAAGGGAGTTTTTTTCCCTAAAAAGTACCCAACCAGGCTATTCTCCCATCGCCCATGACCTCTACTAGCTACCTCAACAGGTGGTTTGAAAGTAATGGTGGAATCCACCATAGATAGTTGATGAAAGTTAAGTCTGAGTTTAGGTTTCTTCTTTTCTTCTGGCACAGAGCTCCACGTCTTCTCCATGCATGTCATGTTGTTTTTCCGAGATATTAGGACTCCCAAAATCTCTTTTCCATCGTCCTTCCTTCCCTTACTGGCTAGCATAGTGGCAGGTAGGGTAGAGGTTGTACTTTTAAGAGCTAAATCTTTTGAACCCTTTTCAACAACTGACTCTTTTATACCTATGTCCGTACCATTGAGCCCGTTGATTCTGACATCACCAGAATCTTCTTTATACCCCACCACCATATCCGTTGCCTTTGGTGGTTGAGCACCACACTCTCTCCGTGCCTTAGAGAGTCTGAAGTTCTTCACGTATTCATGAGAATATCCTTTGCTCATAAGGAAGTCCCAGTAAATGTTCTTTTCATGGTTAAGCTCCTGAAGCCTCATGATATGCTTGTTTACTCTTGAGATGCTATCTTCAGATGCAATGGTTTTACCTTCTTCAGTTTCATCTTCCTTGTCCAAGCACTCATCCACTGTTGAAATTTCAGATTGGATATGAATAGCAACTACGTCATAAGGCGGTACCACTATTTTAGCCAACATAGGAGAGTGGGTTTGGGAAACGACTTTCCCACGTATAGAAGAAGGTAGAGAAGAAGCAAAAGAAGATGGAGGTGGTAGGGGTTTGCGACCAACGAGCTTGGTCAAAGAATCCATCGAGCCACTAGGCGGAGGGAGAGGAGGTGAAGGTGGTGGTGTTTGGATGGATGAATGGATGCTATGGTTATAGAGAAGAGAGAGTTAGAGAGAAGAGAGAAGGGAGAAGGGAGAGAATTTTTTTAGGGGCTCCCCCCCCCCCCCCCCCCAACCTAAACTTGTTATCCTTCTGAGACAAAAAGTTTCCTAATAAAAAGTTTGGAATGAGGACCCCGTAGACCAGGGGTAGTTTTTAGTATAAGGAAATAATCATTTTCTTTACTTATGTCATTTGTTAAATTTTATCCAAAGTTTGCGGGAAAGAGAAAGGTTAACCCCCTCTCCCAGCTATTCCCTAAGAAATGAATGTTCATAACAAAATACCCTACCCGGGACTGCGCTAAAAAGTATAACTTGTTCAGATTTATGCAAGTACCCCACAGTATACGGGAATTTCAAATGGACCAAGCGCTCGCAGAAAATTAGAGCAGGTCATAGTAAACAAATGCTAAAAATACAAGTAGAGGCAAAGAATTAAAAAAAAAAGCACAATGGAAGCAAAAAGGTGTTTTTCATTAATAAGTGATCAATCCTTTACATATGAAGGAGAAAAGAAAATACAAGGCAAAATCTATATGCTAAAACAAAGAAAAGAAAAGAGATAGCTTATCAAATAGAAAAAATAAAAAATTGATCATCTCGAGAAAGGTTTCAGCATATGATGGGCCTGCCTCCTGCACGAACTCCTCGTCTAGTCTGGCCAATTTGATCTTACCTTCCTGATCACCCGCCTCGAGCCTGGCCAATTTAGCCTATATTATCTCTATCTGACCCTGAATCCAGGTAGCCTCAGCATATCGCTGCTCAGCCCTAGACTTCTTGGATGTGTGAAGCCTCACCATCTTCATGAATGGAACACTCAAGAAGGGGCGGACTACAGTATCAAGCCAGACTAACCGAAAGTGATAGAACTGCTGCAGATCTCAAAGAAAGTCCAAAAATAGTAAAGTAGAGGCACTTGTCAGTTCAAATGGGTAGGTAGCTAAGAAGTCGAAGACGTGGTTGGCAAGGGCTTTCAAGTTGAACACTGTAAGAATATCAATGTTGAAGCACACTCTGTGAAGTGAATATATCTGGGTGATGCTCCAAAATCAAATCTATAGTTTCTCGCTCGTGAGTTCTGAAATGACTCTACTACACCAAAATAGCTGACTTGTCACGATCTTTGACCATGACAAGTTTGGGGGTGATAAATTTTATGTTACGGACTTGTCACGATCCCTGTCACGGTCTTTGACCTTGACAAGTTGACAAGCCTATGACAAAACTAAAAAAATTATCACGGTAAAAAATCGTGACAAGTCCGTGACAAGTTTATTTGTCAAGGACTTGTCAGAGTTTTTTACCGTGACAATTCTGGTAGAATTTTAAAAAAAAATTGTTGGGAAGTATGGCTACTGCCATGCCCAGCAGTATATTTGTACTTGTTATAGTAAAATTATACCTGCCCAAACAGCATATATTCAAATAAAATAGAAATAATATACCAAATCATGGCATATATAATCTATATCCAAATAAAATACAAATGAAAATATCGATATCCAAACCACAGCCTGCTCATTAATGCCGCAGGAGCCTCCACCTCAGCATCGTCGCCAATATGACGAGACTCTACCTATGATGGAAGTAAAGAGGACCCCTCTCTAGAGTCAGCACCCATAGTTAAGGAAGTGGTCTTAGAGCTCTGGACTCCCCTCTCAGCTTCCCCAACAGGCTTGCTAGCAGGATCCTAAAAAGATGGCACGGGTATGATAAGTCAGGGGAATAAAGAAAACAAAGGATAACTATACTTAAATTCCTTAAGGGACTATGATATAAAGCTTACCCCAAATCTTAGAGGGGTGAGTATGCTGCCACCCAGATGAGATGGACCTGTGGGGTGTAGAGTGCCCAGACTAGTAAGGTAAAAAAAATAATATTAGCATGGCTTTTTTCATAAAGGATAGAAATGAAAAAGAACAAGAAACTCACAGCTAAGAGTCACTCGGGCATAATAATTAAATACCTGAGGAGTGCATTGTATAACACTCTCCACTCGTTTTGCACAATCAGAAATGGCCGACTCGCTAACCTGAAAACAATAAAACTAGGTAGGGAAGGTGAGCACACTTGTGCAGTCAAAGTAAGAAAAGAATGGAGGATGAAGGGAGAAAAGGGTATGGCTATATAATATCTGACTCATAGTTGCTTGTTGCAGATGCTCCACAACTATCGGAGCACTAGCTTTGCTAAATAGATAGGCATTAGCAAATACTTGCACTGTAAAAGAAAGAAGACAAAAAGAAGAAAAATATGTATAATACCTGGCTCGCAACTGCCTCCTGCAAGTGCTCCACGGCTATCCGAGCACTAGTTATGCTAACCTAAAAATAATGAAATAAGTGGGTATTAGCAAACGCTTGCACAAAAAAGGCAACTCACAAGGTATAAATAGTTAAACACTTACCAGAATAGTTTCTCAGGAGAAGTTAACCAAATGTTCCACAGAAGCAGGAACAGTTGTAGCACCCAACCTGAGAAGTAAGGAAGTGGGCAAGGGTTAGCAAAATAATTGCACAAAACATGCGACATGGAAAGAATCCAATGTGATAATCTTACCAGAGGTACGTACTCTAAACACTAGCTAAAGGCACCACAGATGCAGAGGTCTCCATAATACGACCTGAGAACCAAGGTATAGATCCCACAAATAAATGGACCGAAACTACATGTGCGTTGGAAATACTTAGAAATTTTTTGAAGCGTGAAAATAAAAAAATAGCATCTCGACTGTAAGGAACTAATACATGCAAAAGAAGTACCTGGGGATTCTCTACCCCAGAATTCACAACAGGCTCCGATAATAAAGGGACCTCAACTATGATAGTCTTAAAGCAAATAAAATAAAAAAAAGTTAGTAAAGTTACACATAATAGACGAGAGTTGTACATGAAAATATATATAGTACCTGTGGAACCGACTCCGTAGGACTCGCAGTGGAACCTATAGGTGAAGGCCCAGCAATACTAGACTAATTACCAAAAAAAGAGACAGTCAGCAAAAAAACTACTATTAAGAAGAAAATAAGCACAGAGTATAGCCTTATATAAAGGGCTATCAAGAATATAATCAACCCAAGAGACCCACTCTTTAGGGGCTCCGACACCAACCTTGAGTTCTATGTTAGAATGTGAAAAGTCACCACGACCCTGTCATTTAATTCAAGATTAAACAGTTTAAATGGATCCAAACAGTTTTTGAAGAAACTCCTTAATCATAACAAACAGCTAACACAAGATGTGTATAATAGATTATATGAACGAGTTATTTAAGGTATAGGTGTACCAATTTTGAAAAACAAAACTTATATTGATTTTAAATCAGCACATCCTCAAGAAGGTGATGAGAGGAAGAGTAAGTATGCAAGAACACCAAGATTTTAACATGGTAAAATCCTACCCAATTGGGGGGAAATCCACGGAGGTCTCTACAACTCAAAAGCAAAATCCACTGAAATAGAGTAATAGATTACAAACTATATAACAAACCAAACACTCAAGCAAACCTAATCTAAGTCTAGAATGTTTACCAACTCCTTTGGATTATTCTGACTCATCTAAAGGTTCTGATGTTGAGGTTATTTTCCCAGCTTTGTAACCACTTCTCCTTTTAGCTTTACGTCAAATCTAAAGTCAAAAATCTCTCTACCAACACTTCTTTAGTATTGTAGTGTGATAAGTGTAAGTGGTGAAGTGCCTAATCACATGCATGAAACACACAAACACACACACACACTTATACAGACAATTTTCCTAACAAATTACAAGTATCATTCTAAAATGCAGTAGAAATTTTTTATTCACAGTTTGTTTGATAGTCTCAGACCACGAATCTTTATTTCTATCCACAGATCTTGAGGGAACCTTGCTATAAAGGCAGCCAAGGTCCTAAACACTGTATTTATTTTATTTACAAAGCTATTTCACAAAGGTGAAATATTCACAAAAGTGTAAACCCAAATCAAGATCTTAACTAGATCCAAGTATGATTTTTCGCATAAACTGAAAACAAAAATAAGTTTGTTGGTTCTGATTTTGAAAAAAATCATATAAGAGTAAAAACAACCAAAAAATATGATTTCTTGAAAAAATAAATCAAACTTAACAAGATATAAGTGATATGTATTGCACAGTTTGAGATCTCAAATTTTTATGAAAAGAAATTGAAATCTAAACTTCGTGACTAGGTTGGACAAGAGATTAAAGACTAGAGAGACTGGTTCTCCTCACTTTTGTACTCACTCAAACTCACAGAAGGGTTTTCTAGTGAAAGATTTGGCCGGAGTTTGATTAGGGTTTCTATTTATCTCTCTATCTTCTCTCTCTCTTCTTCTTATTTTCTCTTAGAAGTCAAAATGATCAAAAGATTAGAGATGTTCACCAGTTGGTATCAATTTATACTATCCTAGGAAGGATTTGGAAGGGTTGTACAAAATCAATGGTTGAGATTAAGTCTAGCATTAACGGTGTAAATCTTACGGCTAAAGATGGACCGCTATTAAAAGCATTTTGATTAGTTCAGTTTGATATCACAAGGATTGAGGGAAAAGACATGCAGACTGCAGCTAGCAATTGATCCAATGGACAGGATTACGTATTAAGGTTGTGAGAGTAAACAAACACAAATCCAGTCGATCACTGGCCAACATGTGTAAGGCATAGATGAGCCTTCAAATGGGTGTTTTGAAGTTTTAAACAATCTCCTTTTCCACCACAGAAGTCTATGTCTCTTTCGGATCCTACCCAAGCAAGGTTTTAGGAAGAATAGGAAATTATAAATCAACCCACAACAATATTAAATCAACTTTTAAATGTTTAAAAATGTTTTATAAATTCCCTAAAAATTATTTAACATATCCCAAAAATTATTAAAAAAGGATTTTTATGGGAATTAACACACACACTCCTAAATTATAGTGAATACAATGAATGAATGCAACCCTAGGTGTAGTGTTGGTATTCTACCTTTGAGACTATTAGAGGAATTGGTATGTAATGTCTAAGTCTCTTTGGTAGACTAGGATATGACTCAATTTTGTCACTATTTCCAAACTAGACAAGCATCTATATAATGTAGACTCGAGTGAGTCAAAGGTATATGGTGTTTCAATCTCCACCTTTGGAAATATGAGACAAAATCTCCTTTGAGTCATCAAGGACTCGTAGGGATACAAAAATATAAGAAAATCCTATTCATATACAAAATTCTAAACTACCCCATATCCTAGAAAAGAAAATTACATTACTCAACTAAGTACAAACCAATACCCTAACAACATTATGATAACATGAGGTACTGATCTCCTGAAAATAGGATAACTAAGATCAAGCTTTTTAGTTAAAGTAATCAAAATAGAGTCCAAGTGGACTCAAAGCTTCTCCCCCATTTTATCTCAAATGGATAAAAGGTCTACACACAGATAAGAGAGAGAAATATCAAAGCATAAACATCAACGATACACTACAATTCTTCCATAACCATCCCAATTGAATTACTTAAGGATTCAAACCGTATATTGTCCAAGGGTTCAGTGAATAAATCAGCTAATTGTAATTCAGTAGGCGGATAATTAATCTCCAATTCCTTTTATTCGACTAACTCGCATATAAAATGATGTCGAATTTCAATGTGTTTGGTACGAGAGTGTTGAACATGATTTTTGGAAATATTAATCGCGCTTTGATTGTCACAATAGAGATGTAATTGTTCTTTAATAATACCATAATCTCTTAACATTTGTTTCAGCCAAAATAATTGAGCACGGCAACTGCCTGCGGTGATATATTCAGATTCAGTTGTGGATAAAGAAGTGCAATTTTATTTCTTACTATTCCACCCAACTAAATTATTGCCTATGCTCCTGATGTACTTTTACTATCATCAGAATACCCTGCCCCAATCAGCATTGGTGTAGCCAATTATCGTGCTAGATGTGTCATTAGTGTACCAACGGCCTAAATTGAGAGTTCCTTTAATATATTTTATAATTCGTTTAACGCAAAGAAGATGACTCTCTTTAGGATTATTTTGATAGCGGGCGCACACACAAACGGCATACATAATATCAGGACGGGAGGCAGTAAGGTATAAAAGACTTCCTATCATACTACAGTATAGGTATGACACCAATTTACCCAAATACTTTCTTTGTTGCTACATATGTTCCATATATGCCTCATCATGGCCACTCTATTCCATTCCTCGGTGCTTTTGATTTTGAGGCCCCCTCAGTTTTAGGTTTGGCAACCTCAATCCAAGCGACTTTAGCACCACTATTCTTCAGCTCATTCCCATTCCATTTGAAGTTTCTGATGAGTTGGTCAATTTGTTTGGAAACACCTTTGGGCAAAATGAAGAGACTGTCCCTGGTACACGTGGATACTAAAGAGAACAGAAACAGCAAGCTGAAGACGACCTGCGTAGCTAAGGAGCTTATTTGTCCAACTATTGATTCTCTTGGTGATTCTTGAAATGAGGTCAAGACATTCATACTTCTTCAATCTGGTTGAGATAAGAGGTACCCCAAGGTACTTGAATGGGGGGAACTCCAAGTGGAAGCCAATCAGGTTGGCCAAGGACTGAGCAGTAGAGATTTATATACCAGCACACAAGATATTGCTCTTATTCAAGTTGGGAAGGAGCCCAGAAATAATATCAAAGTTCTCAAGATTCATCTTGATACAATGCATGGAATTACTATCTCCCCCACAGAAGATAACTAAGTCATCCGCAAAACAAAGATGATTAAGAGTAAGTTCCTCACATTTTGGGTGGTACGTAAAGTTCATAATCCTATAGTATTGATCCAATAGGCATAAGAACCCTTCCATTACTAATGGGAAAAGATAGGGGATAAGGGGTTCCCTTGTCCGAGTCCTTTAGTAGCTTCAAAAAACCCATGAAGTTCCTCATTAAGGCTAATAGAAAACCAAACCTTATTCACACACTCGTTTATCCACTTGATCATGGTGTTAGGGATTTGCACCTGCTTCAAAACCTTAAATAGAAAATCCCATATAACAGTGTCATAAGCCTTCATAATATCTACTTTTATAGTACATCTAGCCACCCCATTACCTCTTTGATAGTTTCTCATAATTTCTTAAAGCAGAAGAATATTGTCTGCAATTGATCTTCCTTTGACGAATGAAAATTATCTCTCTCCCACAAGGGTTCCCATGAGAGGTTTAACCTACTAGCAATAATTTTAGAAATCCAGTTATACATAATATTGCAACAGGCAATAGGCCTAAAATCTCCCATTGTTGTTGGGTTTGGAATCTTTGGAATGAGAGCAAGGATAGCACAGTTCCATTATTTTAGCATTTTATGAGAAGTGAAGAAATATCTAACCACCTTGATAACATCTTCTCCCACCAACTGCCAGTTCTGAATGAAGAAGGCAGCATTGTACCCATCAGGACCCGGGGCTTTATCAACCCTAATGGAAAACATTCTCATCTTGATCTCCTCAGGGGAAGGAATGTTAGTGAGCCCAACAATTTAGTATCTGTTGAGTTTCCTTTTTCATAAGGTTATCCATGCTAGGGGCCGTCACTATTCTCCTCAGAACACCTAAGTGGGGTTTTGAATAAGGAGATCGCCTCATTAGCCACAGCTTCACTACCCTCCACCTCAATGTTATCACTATTCTGAATAACTAATATTTTCCTTCTAGCACAGTTATGGTTCACTCTTTTATGGAAGAATGACGTGTTCATGTCTCCCAAATGCAACCATATGATCCTCGATCTCTGCTTGAAATAATAATCCTCGTCAGCTCTAAGTTGGTTGTAATAATATGCCAAGCCAGCCTTCTCCTGCCTCAGCATTGGATTTGCACCATTAATGTTAAGGCAGGTTTGTACCATGTCAAGTTTGTCTTTGGCTTTGATAACTCTAATAGAAATTTTAGAGTAGTGCTTTTCATTCAGAAGCTTGAGATGGGGTTTCAATCTCTTAAGTTTGGTGGACAGGTTGTACATGGGATTACCATAGCTTTGTTCAAGCCGAGACTCATTCAAGGTCCTTCAAATTAGCATGTTACATCCAATAGTTGTAGAATTTGAATGTCTTAGGGCTATGCTTGGTGTGGGTTAAGAGAGTGATGATAATAGGGGTGTGATCAAAGATACCTTGGAAAATGTAGTTAGCTTGGCAATCAGGAAAGGTAGAACCCCACAAAGAGTTTTGCAACACCCTATCAATCTTAGTATGAACACAAGGGCTGCCATGACTTTTGTTGTTCCAGGAGAACCACAAGCATGTGTTATTCATGTCCTCGGTTTGAATATCCATAATGCAGTTATTGAAGTCCTCCACAACTCTATGATCAATACCAATGTTACCCTTCTTCTCCTCCTATCTTCTCGCCACGTTGAAGTCCCCCAAAACAATCCATTCATGGTTGAGAGTGGTAATTAAGTTGCTCCTAAGAAAATACCACAAGGCCTGCCTGTTGGTGGGAAGGTTTTGGCCATAAACAAAGGTGGGAAAAAACTTCTTGTTGAGGCCCAACATTTGGACTTTGCAAAGGATTGTCTGAGGGAGAGACTCTATAACCTCCACATCAAAGACAGTAGGGTCCCACCCCACCATGATTCTAGCAACACCCCCATGCTTGGGCAATTATGTATCATCTCCTAGTTCCAAAAACACTTATCCTTAACTCCAGCAATATGGTTTAATCTAACTTTAGTTTCCATTAGGCCAATGAGAGAGATCTTATTGTCCCTGATGGATTCCTTAACTTCTTCCTGCTTGTGAGGGGAATTTATCCCCCCTGATATTCCACGAGGCAACCTTGATCATCAAGATGTAGATCCCCCTACCCCCTTCCTCCTTATGAATCTTGCCATTTCCATCTTTCGGCTTCTTCTTTTTCTTTTTGTTGATTGCATTGTTACCATGGTCAAGAGTGGGCAAGATTTTGGCCATTACATCTATGGCCTTGACCTTCAACACAATTCCACTTGGTGCTGGCACAATCTCCCCTTGAGTTCCCTCTTCTCGATTTTCATCACATATCTTTACATTATCAGTTATACCTTCCTCCTCCTCTATTGCCATAATAGCAAAGCTGTATGTGTCAGTTATGGTTCTAGCTTCTGTGATCACTTCACCTTGGATATGACTGGGTCCATTTGGTTCCACAGTGGTGGTTTGTGTAATGTGCCTGGTCTTAGTTACATGTTTCCAACCTTCTGCTTCCTTGGTCTTGCTTCCACTGGCATATGTGGATTTAATATTCTCTTGGACGAGGCTCTTGTTTTGGGGGAATCTACTTATATTATAACTAAACACACAATAGTTAGAGAATAATGGTGGCTTAGATTGATATTCAATCTTCACCTGGGCAGCTGAGCCATCTTCCATGATAACATTATTCTACTTGGATAGGTCTTAGTGGCTTCAACTTCTATGCATATGCGTGCATATGAAATTCTATTCATCTCTTATGTCACTGCATCTGCATACAGATGTAGTCCAACTGAGCTGGCTATATAGCTTAGCCCTTCCTCCATCCATAACTGGACTGGAATGTCGTGGAATTTCACCTAGATGGGAATTTTCTTCATAGTTTCTTTATGGAAGTTGAAGTTAGCTTGCCATTTATTTAAAATGATGGTCATACCAGCAAAGTTCCATGGCCCATTGTCCAACGCTTCATCATGCTAAGTAGGGTTATCAAAAAGGAAGAAGAAAAAACCATTATCATGAGCTATGACCTTAGTCATACCAAACTTACCCCACATTCTATTAGTTGCATTATTAACATAGGAGAAAGGAAGTTTTTTCCCTAGGAAGTACCCAGCCATGTTGTTCTCCCATTGCCCATAGCCCCCAAAAGTAACCTCAGTAGGTGGTTTGACAGTGATAATGGTATCCACCACAGATGGTTGATGGTAGGTAAATCTGAGCTTAGGTTTCTTCTTTGCATTAGCCATAGAGATCCAAGTCTTGTCCTTGTGGGCCAGTAGATGTTTTGTTGGGAGGGTGGCACGGTAAGGGATGCATTATCTTTAAGAAAATATTCTGACACCTTTCCCTGCTCAACCAAACTCATGTTTAAGACCATACCATTGAGCCCAGTGCAACTAACCTCCCTTCTAGCTGAGTTTGGCCCCTCAGTCAGCTCTGCTTCTTCTGATGATTGAGCACCACCATCGTTTTGGTTGTTTGTGAGGCTAAACTTCAAAACTTCTTCATGGGAGTAACCTTTACTTTTGAATAAATCCTAGTAGGACTTCATATCATCATTTATATTTTGTTCCCTCGTTACATGAGTTTTAACCCTGTAGATGCTAACATCAGACTCGAAAACCTGGCCCTCCTCACACTCATCACTACCAGATGAGCCAAAAGCTCCATCCAGTGAAGATTCAGAAAGGAGCGGGGGGGGAGTGACTTGCTTACCACGAACAGTAGTAAGCCTTGACGAAAAGGTGGGAGGCAAGGTATTGCCCGCCATATCAGTGGCCAGGATAGGGGTGCTCATAGGGAGAAAGGAGGCGGACAGGGTGGCGGTGAGGGTGTATAAGTGGTGGTAGAGGCCGGATATGGGTAGGGGTTTTCTAGAGAGAAAGGAGAGCATAGTTTGTGATTTCCAACTTATTTATAGATGCTGATACACCATCTCCAAACAAGACTTTTCCTCTGTAAAAGTTAGTTTTATTTAAAAGTTTGGTATTGTAAGAGGGTAGTTTAGATAAGATGGAGGCATAAACCCTTTTTGAGTATAGTAATGATAAGTTAAATAGCGACACTATTGATTAACCACAGGACATACAAACACTACTCAATGAAGATAGACTCAGTTTGAACTCATAGATGTCTTGTGTATAACTCAGAAGGTAGTAATGAACTTAGAAGTAACTTAGCTAGAGGGAGAGAGAAGTAATCACCCTAGATACACCTTGGCAGGCAGCCAAACACACCAACCACCCTCAAGAATCTTTGTCAAGTATTAAAAGCTTCGTAATAAATGACAATGTGGGTTAGTAGACTCTCTAGTTTGTAATAACTCTCTCTCTCTCTCTCTCTGATGTATATTATTTCTAGTAATCACTTATGAACTCTTAAAAAGATCATCCTCTCCTCAGAGGTGGTTGGGGTCCTTAAATAGCCTCCTACGCCATCCCCGAGGCAACTCTGCCATTAATGCCTATGAAAGACATCCCCCATACTTTATGTCACAAACAGTAAATACCTGATGCACTAGTTGTCTCCACGTCATAAACATTAAATGCCAAGACATGCCTTTTGCCTAAGCACTGTGTGTGGGGGGGTTATTGTCACAGAGGTGGCTCACCAACTGTCTGACAGCCCCAAATACCACGGTGGTTTACTCAAGTACAGGTCTGACATTGCCTAGTTGGTTAGTGACATTAGATAAAGTGGATGTGACATTAAGTAGAGGGTTGTTTAGCTCACAACTCGACGCTCGATGGAACTCAAGGCTGCTCCCCCCTCCCCTCCCCTGAGGTTCCATGGTCCTTTGGTGTTTTACCAGGTGTATCTAAGATAGTTTGGGCAAGCCCCAATGGTGCCTCACTTCTCAATCCTCCAAACCAAGTCCCTCCAAAGTTCCCACAGTGAGGTCATTCGATAGAGCATGAAATCTCTCTCAGGCCCTGCCAAGCCTGGTCTCTCGCGAGTACCGTTCGACCTCACACATAATCATTATTCTTGTTACATCATTACAACCGTTATATCTTGTAGTCATTATAAATAAATATACAATATGACTAAACAAAACAACAAGCTAAAGTATGAGTTGCCACACTAAGCTGCCTCGCTGAGTTGCCACGCTGAGTTGCCTTGGTTTCTTAATCCCGAACACTGTTGCTAATGGGGGGATGCTAATGGGGGGATTATCCCTAATCTCAGGATTACCTTCAAGCCCCCTGTACATTTGCCCCTTCGTGGGATTTGTTGTTGGCACAAGAAATGTTTGCACAAAAACTTCTCAATCCGATAAACCTTCTCTGTGTGAAAAAAAAAATTGGCATCTTTTTTCTTCGTTAGAACCACCGCGTTAGAATCTCCAGGAAAAAGGAAAATTCTCCCCGATGTACCTGAACCGAAGCATTACAGCTTATTGGGGCTTTGACGAAGGGACATCACCACTTTTTCCTTACACTGAGCTTCAACCGTTCTAACTTTATTTTTTGAAATTATCCCGAAAGGCCTACTAACCTTCTCAAATACTCGTTTTGACTCTTGGGAAGTGAAATTTTCTTGTTCATTCCGTTTGTGGAGTACAGTCATGAGTGGTGATTTTTTCGTTGGTGCTGCCCCTATCATTGGGCCTTGTGAAATTCTCCTCGATGTATCCGAGTCGTAATTTAAACAACGTTTGGACTTGTGGTGAGGGGACATCATAACTTTTAGATACATTGGGATATCTTCTTCGTTGGGAGTTTATTGGATATGCCTGACAAAAATTCTGGCGCCAAAACTCAAACTTGCTTAAGAAGGCAACCCTTTCCATTCCCTAAGCATCACATCATTAATGATGTGGCGCTGTCATTTTTACTGCCAAGACACTTCCTGAAGTGCCACGTGTCCATTTGAAATGATTACGAGCGGCCTTGCACGTATGGTGGTGGGAAACTCAATAGACGGGTTCCTTAAAAGGTTTCAAACGTCTCTTTTTTCAAAACCCTTCTCTTTCCTCTGTCTTCTTCAAGCTCCCGTCATCTTTTAAAGAGAGAACTTTGTGCAAAAAACTCCATTGTTGTCCACCTCTTTACTCAGTTTCTTCCTTCTTTCATCTTTTACGCCACCGCCTGTGGTTGTGCTCCTCCCTCTTTGTTCCTAGACCTTCTTACCAAGATGTTTCATTCATCGCCACTCTAATATGGCTTTTTCAAGTGCCTCAAAGGTTTCCACTTCCGCTGCTCATCCAAGCTCCCCTTCTGCCACTTTTGGCGCCGCTGCTATCCCTAACGCCACTGCCCTGAATGTTGCTCGTCAAGAGAAACTAAGCTTCTATCGTCGGTCTCCCATCTTTGGCGAAGATCATGAATTCTCTGATGCATGTAAGACTTGTTATTACTCAGCCAAGTATGACCCTTTACTCTTGGATGATGAGGATAAGGATTCGTCAAAGTGGGTCTATCTTCCCCCAGAGGGGACTCTGCATTTTCCGTTGGACCGTAGTGGCTTCCCCTATTCTCATATCGATTTTGAGGCACCTGAGGGGTCGCCAGCCCACTTCTCTACCTGGAACACACATATGCAGAGCTCTCACGCTGCTCCTCTCATAAAGGTTGGTCTTCATCAAGCCTACTGGTTTGGGGAGTTCACACTTTTTAAGCATAACGTTGTGCTGCAAGTACTAGTTTCCAGATGGAATGTTACAACTCACATGTTCTTTGCTGTGTGAGGAGAGTTCATCATCACGTTGGAGGATGTCTGCGAGCTACTTGGGCTTGAGCCTATGGGTGATTTTACATACCACGATGAGGCCCTGGATGCCAAAGAGGCTGTTGATCGGGCTGAGCTGGATCTAATATTCCGTAGTTGCACTGGTTCTTCGAACAAAGCCATATTTACCCCCTCATCAGTTATTTTTTTGAAGTTCCAACCCCGATGGATGTCACTGCTGCAATGAGCCAAGGTAGAGGTATATCTCTGGAACTACCAACCTACATTCTTGTGTTGCTTTCACGCTTTTTCCTGATTGGGAAACCCAACGACCAGCCCAGGAGGGACCTCATAAATATTTCCATCTGTTTGACCAGGGGTTTCAACCTTCCACTGGCGGCCATTGCCTTGGAGTCCCTCTACACCTGGCTAGATCAAACTCATATCGACATGGCACGATCACTGGGCCAATTTCGCCAAGACCATTATCTTGACGGGCTTTCTCTCTCTCCCCATAAACCAAGGTATTAACCCCCCCACGCCTCTTATGTTTCCATAAAAAATAGATTCTAAAGGAGATAATGGGAGTTTTTGATCGTTTTGACTCCTTTATAATGAGGTCGTACAGCGAATCTACTTTTTCCCATTCTTGGGATTTTTTTCCTTCTATAGCTTCAACGGTCAAATTAATCCCGGTTGTAGAAGATCCTTCATAGGTCGTGGTGCTTGTGCTTACACCTGGGTTTCTTTCTTCCTATACTGAATGGGGATACACCTCGGAACCTTACAACCCTGATAGATGTAGCAGGCAGTTTGGATTTGATCAGGGGGCCCCTCGACCTGTGTTTCAACAAAACCACATAAGGGCCACTTTCACTGAAGCTTGCACCTTCTACCTTGCCGCAGCGGTGCTTGGTGTGACTTCTACCATCGATGGGCGAGTCACCCTTCCCAGTGACACTAGGAAGGGGGACGTATCCACCTCCTATGCCACCAAGTTTGTTTGGTGCAACTGAGCAAGATTCGTGAATATGTTCAGAGTCCCCCCAATATCCCCTGATCCTTTCTTTCTCTGCCTCTGAACTGGGTCTCAAGGGGAACTCCGTTATTGGAGTTGAGTTTCCTTCGAGTAAAACCATTAAATAACCTCCCCAGGATCTACCCCCTTATTGCCCGATAATCCCTACTACCACCCCGAAGCCCAAGGCCGTTGCAACTGCCAACAGCCTGCCCCCTCAGCCGAAGCTGCAACTGGCGAAGGGCCTTCCCAATCACTAGCCAAAAAGACCAGGAAATCCAAGGGTGGGACTTCCTCGAAATATAAGTCCCAAGCCCAAGCTCCTTTGGAGGCGTTCCCCATTGCCTCTGTTCCTCCTCCCATGTCTGCAGAAATGGATGAAGAGTTGAGAAGGCTAGTTCAGGCTGAGGTAGAATGAATAAATGCTGAGTTTTAGTGACACGCCCCTGTTGTTACTCTTTCATCTACCTTTCCCACGATTATAGTTGATCCAACTGAGTCAACGACAAAGAGGAGAAAAAGTTCGAGGGTACCTCATGGTGATGGTGAAACGGGCATGAGGAAGAAAACTCTAGGTACCAAGTCCCAGAAGAAACGGACGCTCGAGATACTTCCTGCCCCAGCTCCTTCTGCGGCTGCCTCCTCTCCACCTTCACCAGTGGTTATACCTTCTCTTTCTCCTTCCGGATATGAGGTACGTGTGCATGTTTTATTCTTGTTCACCTTTTCTTAAGGCAAGTTGCATCTGTTTATTTCTTTAATAACTTTGGTGAAGGCAGTTGAAGAAAGGCCCAGTCCCCCTAATCCCCCCGTGGGCCGTTTCATGGGGGGAGTTTTAGTGTCTCTCAAGCCGATACTACTCCTCCCCGTTCCCCCATGATAGGTCTCACCTACTCTCGCCATTTGTCCTCTGAACGGGATAACGCTATTGCTGCGAGGGGTGCTACCATTGAATCTGTTGGAATATCTTCCCAACCGGAGACAACTCCCCCAGCTTCTTCTGAATTAGCACCTCAACCCGAGGTTCTTCTGCCCCTTGTTCCAACTGCAGAAAGTTCCCCCAAGGTAACATATTTTCTATGACTTGTTAGGTCTGACATCTTTTTTCTCTCTTCGACCCCTTTTCTTTCTGTTTAACATGTTGAACCTTTGATATGTTGGGATGCCTTAGGATAAAATTGCGTCCTTGTTAGCTGACCTTCTTCTTCCCACCATACTGACGAGACCCATAACTGTGGTTCCCCTTTTTTGTGCCATAACGGGGGTAAGTAATACTTAGATGTATTCGTGCCTTTTTCATGTACTTGCTCCTTGTGTCTAACACTTGGTTTCGTATTTGCATCTTTCGCCAAGCCTTACCCCACCCTTTGCTCTTAGTGGATTTTCTCTTTCCAAGGCCAATGTTAATGATGATTCCCTGCATGGTGGTTCTTCAGTGCCTGCCCATACTGGGGCATCATTTGGAGGTTCCTCGTGTTTTTTCAGCGAAACTCCTTCGTTGGCCTTGGTACCATTTGTTGGCGAGGGAGCATTGCCGACCGTTGAGGCTTCTTTAGTTAGGGACGTCGTTGAGGCCTCCACGGTGGCTCCTATTCTTACTGCTACTACTGTTGAGGTACTTTGCTAATTTCTCTGCATTTCTCAGCCTCTCAAACTTCACCTATGTTGGTGACTTAACAACATAAACACTTGTTAAGATTTTCCATAATCTCCACCTATATCGGTGACTTAACAACGAAAACACTTGTTAAGATTTTTCATAAACTCCACCTATATTGGTGACTTAACAACGAAGACACTTGTTAAAATTTTTCATAAACTCCACCTATATCAGTGACTTAACAATGAAAACACTTGTTAAGATTTTTTCATAAACTCCACCTATATCGGTGACTTAACAACAAAAACACTTGTTAAGATTTTTTCATAAACTCAACCTATATTGGTGACTTAACAACGAAAACACTTGTTAATATTTTTAACAACGAAAACACTTTTTAAGATTTTTTTCATAAACTCCACCTATATCGGTGACTTAACAACAAAAACACTTGTTAAGATTTTTCATAAACTCCACCTATATTGGTGACTTAACAACGAAAACACTTGTTAAACTCCACTTATATCGGTGACTTAACAATGAAAACACTTGTTAAGATTTTTCATAAACTTCACCTATATTGGTGACTTAACAACGAAAACATTTGTTAAGATTTTTTCATAAACTCCACCTATATCGGTGACATAACAACGAAAACACTTGTTAAGATTTTCATAAACTCCACCTATATCGGTGACTTAACAACAAAAACACTTGTTAAGATTTTTTCATTATTTCATTATTTCCTCTAACTGTTCTCAGGTCGCTCGGGAGGATTCTCCACCAGTTCTTTTGCCTACCTCCTCACCCCTTCGGGAACCCGTTATTTTAGAAGACACCAGTCACAACGATCAAGGTTCCACGATCGGTGCTGCTACTGAGAGCGAATAGGGATGTGAGTTTCCTCTACTCGACCTGGCTCCTGATGCTTTCTGCCTGATGGTGCTTCAGCATTCTCCTCAGATGCCTGCCAACCATCGCTTAGTAGTTGAGCAACTTACAAACCACCATCCTGAAATGTTCACCGTGGATTGCCTGCATTCTAACATCTCTGTGATGAGTTACAGGCTTCACGGCATGGCTACCGTTGTGGCTGAGATTGCCTGTACTCCGACCTCAAACATTACTAGATCCCTCATCAACCAATTCCTAAGCCACCTGAAGGAGTTGGGTCATGATGGCGTTCGTTTTGATTAGCTTATCACGCATTTGAAAACCTTAAAGTGCCAGCGACTGGATAGCCAGATGGAACTGCTTCCAAAAGATCAGGAGGACCAACGGGCATAAGAAGATAAGTTGGCTGAGTTAGCACCTCTCCTTGCAGCTGTTGATGAAGAGGTGGGGGATATCGAAGAAGCTCTACGTCTGTCCAAGCTGAAGCGAGAAAGACTCCTCATTAAGCGTACACAAGTGTAAACGATATTGGAGGTTTCTATAAATGCCCAACAGTCTTGCCTGGTATCTTCTTCGTGCCTTCCTGGAGATTTTTTCTCTGCCCGAGATCTTTGGTTCCTCCTAGGTCAATGATTTGTTGTAAATATTTTATTTTCTTCTTTCTATGTAATTCTTGGGTAATAGCTCCCAATTTTGTAATGCCTCAAAGTTTATGAATGAAGAAAAAATGTATGTTTTCCATGTCATTTCTTTGTGTTACAACTGTTTGCGTACATTATGAAGTTCTATAATTCTTTCATCTCCACTTGAGTTATAATAAAAAGAACTTGCATACTCGTCATAAAAAGAAGTTGTGTGTTCATAACAACAGCTAGATACATCAGTGGTCTAAACCTAATTGCTTACACATGATAGACTTTCAACCATTTATTGTTAATCTTGAATGGTTTATCTTCTTCCAACCTAGAAATTAAGCAATAATATGAGTCATGAGCTTCTTTTACAATGAAAGGTCCCTCCCAATTTATTGCAAACTTAGGTAGGGGAAACCCTCTGACGTGCTTCACTACTTCTTTCAACACGAGGTCTCCCTCCACGAACTTCCTCGGTCTTACGAGGTTATCATATGCCCTGGAAAGCTGTTTCGTGTACATTTAAAAGTGTTGTGTCGCATTATCTCTGTGTTCATCTAATGCTTCCAGCTGCACATATCTACTCTGAGGGAGCATGCTACTTCGCAAGGCATATCGAGCAGAGGGAACTTCTAACTTCACCGGAAGGATTGTCTGAGCCCCATAAATGAGGGAGAACGGAGTATACCCTGTAGGCTTCCTCTTGGTTGTTCGATAGGCCCATAATACAGCTGGTATCTTATCGTCCCACGCTCCTGGGAAATCCTCCATCGTTTTAGCCAGGATATTAACCAAAGTTTTGTTAGTTGCTTCGGCCTGACCGTTTCCCTTTGGATATGCCACCGTCGAAGTATGATGAATAATGGAGTACTTGTCTGTGAGCATCGTTACTTCTGTATTGACGAAAGGGGTTCTATTGTCTGAAAGGGTAAATTTTTAGATCCCAAAATGGCAAACGATGTATTCTCTAATGAAGTTGCTCACCACCCTCGTTGTTGCCCTTCTTAGTGGTATCGCTTCAGCCCACTCTTTGAAGCACTTCGTTGCTACTAGTATCTGTATCTTCCCCCTCGAAGAAGGGTGTATTGCCCCTATCAGGTCGAACGCCGAAGTGTGAAAAGGATAAGGCGTTGCGAAGGAGTGTAGGTCCACCGATGGGGCATGGATCATATTTCTATGAAATTGGCAAGCCTTGCACTTTCGAATGAACTCAGCAGAATCTTTCTCCATTATTGGCCAATATTATCCTAACGTCATCAATCGGTCATACAACTTGGCCCCTCCTATGTGAGCTGGAGCGTGCACTTGTTTGAGAACTTCGGATGCTTCTTCCTCCGTGATACAACGCAATGGCATGTTGAAGTAGCCTCTTCGATAAAGCTGCCCTTCATAAATGTAGAATCTCGGGGTCCTTTACCGGAGTCCCATCGCATCAATTTTCTATATTGGGGCAACTTCATCTTTAATAAAGCCAATATACGGTTGTCTCCAATCAGGTTAAGCTTCCACTAAATGACATTCAACTACTTTGAAGAATAACTAGCATTAATCGCACTTCTGTTGTATCTCTGTCGCGTCCTGTTTCATTCTAGGCCAAAAATACCCCTCCCTATGAATTCTTCGGTAGAGAGGTATCTCAGTTGTCTCGCAGTGCTCTTTATGTGTTCTCTTCAATCTCCGCTCTGCCTCTTCTGGACCGATGCACCTCGACAACCATCCCCTTACATTCCTAAAGTAAAGGTCTTCTTGGATCCTAAATTATTGGGCTAATTCCCTCAGCCCCATCGCTCATTCCCCAGATTATAATTGCCCTCTAATATCTCCCCTCCAATCTACATCCTCCTCCATCGGTAGAATTGACTGTACTATCGAAGGAGATATTCTCCGTTGGATCACGATGATAGTTGTATCATTCCTCATTACCATCTTATGAACAATGGTGGTATAGGCATTTGGGTGACGGTTCATCGTTCTGGGTTATCTCTTAATCTTGGTCCGATGAAACTGGCAGAGGAGCCTCTGAATGATTGTTTTGTATGATTCCAGGCTCATGTGTTTCAATGCGTACTCTCCATTCACTTGTTAAACCACCAAATTTGAATCACCTTTTATGCAAAGCAAACGAATCCCCCTTAGAAGAGCCTCTAGCAACCTCAGCGCCAATGCTACATATTCCGCCTCATTATTAGAACAAGGGAAATCTAATTTGTAGGAAAGGCAAATTTCCTCCATTCCTTTTGAAAGAATAACTCCTGCTCCTCCTTTCTTTTCCACCGAAGATCCATCGAACTGCATTGTTCATTCCTCATCCGTTGCATCTAGGTGATTGGCCTGCAAATCGTCTCCCGAAATACTTTCTTTAGGGGGATTAAACATTTCCGAGGGGAAGATTATCAACAGATCGGCGTATGCTTGGCTTTTGATTGCGCCAGGAACCACACACTTCAAGTCATATTTGGAGAGGATAAGGAACCACCTAGATGCCCTAACAATCAATATAGTTCTTACCAGTAAATACTTAATAGGATCACATCTAGTTAAATATGAATTGTAAAAGACAACATATAATGTCTAAGTTTTTGTGCTACAAAGACTAAGGCTAAACAATGCCTTTCCAAGCTACTATATCTGACTTCTGGTCCATGGATGATCCTGCTGAGGTAGTAGACCGACTGTTCTTCCCCATCAATCTCCTATGCCAACAAAGCTCCCACGGACCTCGTGGTGGATATGAGGTATAGCTGCAACGGTATTCCTGCCTGTGGGGGAACCATGATCTGTGGTAAAATGAACAGCTTCTTCAGCCCAGCGAGAGACTCCTGGTGAACCCCCTCCCATTTGAATTTCGTGTTCTTTCGCAATAGTTGCATCAACAACTGTGTCATTTTGGCTAATCCAGGCATAAATCTCCTAAGATAGGAGACTTTACTGAGAAAACTCTTCAGCTCCTTCGCCGTTATTGAATATGGCTTCTCCAAGATCGCCCGCCGCTTGTCCTGGTCCATCTGCACCCCTTGCCGATCAACCATGAAGCCTAGAAATTTTCAATTTGTTACTCCGAAGACGCACTTAAGTGGGTTCATCTTTAATTTATATTTCCTGCATCGGGTAAACACCCTACTCAAATCACTCAAATGGGACTCCTCCTTTATCGATTTGATGACTGAATTATCCGCATAGAATTCCACAAATTTGTGGAAGAAGTCATGGAAAATGGCCACCATTGTTCTCTGGTAAGTATCCCCAGCGTTCTTGAGCCCAAACGGCATTACTCTGTACACGAAATTCCCTAACGGGGTTCTAAATGTCATTTTCTCTACATTCGAGGGGTCCATCTTGATCTGGTTGTACCCTACATACCCATCCATGAAGTTATACATCTCATGACCAGCCGTTACATCTATCAAACTATCAATGGAGGGCAGGGGGAACTCATCCTTGGGGCAAGCTCTATTAAAATCTCTGAAGTCCACATAGATCCTTATTTGGTTTTTATCTTTTTTTCTCACTGGGACAATGCTAGATAGCCAAAGCGAGTGTTGTATTAGTTTGATGAACCCTACCACCAATAAGCGTTGGACCTCTTCCTTTATCTTTAAGTCTAGCCCAGGTTTATACGTTCTTCTTGCTTGTTTTACTGGAATGGCTGAAGGCATTACGTTCAATTTGTGGCAGCTGACTCCCTCATCTAGACCTTCCATCTCCGTGTATTTCCATGCAGAAACATCTATGAACTCTCGAATCAACATAACCAAAGCCTCTCGTTTCTCCTTACTGAGATCTTTCACGATAAAAATAGGCCTTGGGTCCTCCTCTTCTTTTGCCAGGTTCAATTGCTCTAGTTCTTATGCCTGTAGTTTCGGTTGATCCGCCATGTATTCTGGTTCCTCGACGACTTCCTCCATAAATTCCTATACATTGGAGTTGTCTATCACCATACATTGTCCCCGTTGATCCATTAAAAAGCACTCATATATCGGGTCAGCCTCATTGTCAGCTTCTTTAGCCGCCCATTCACACCTTTATAATCGATATATCACCTTTCCTTCTTCGATAACGACCTTCTTGTACTGTCTGCTGGTAGCTGTAGATGCCTTCCTTTTCTTCTCTCTAGAGGCTTCAATCACTCTTTTTTTTTAAACTGGCTCAGCACGCTTTGCTGTTGGGCCTCATGTTCCATTGGATCCACTCTGGGCCTCATCCTGTCTTTAAGTTGCTTCGAGATATTTTGGGGCTGAGGGACCACCTGGTGAGCTTCTTCGGTCATCACTCTTGTACTACTTGCAAACTATTTATTCTGCTCATTCAAGGGCCCCATCTTTTCTCTGATCGAGTGAACGCATGCTCCCTCCATTTTTCTCGTTAGGACCCGAACATCCTCCTCCAATTCTATGTAAATTGCTACATCTACTAAGTGATCTTCCTCAATAGCGAAGGGCCTCTTCGTAGACCTAATGGTCACCTCTATTCCCTTAATATTCGTCTTAGTGCATTGATGGTACGTCGAGGAAACTAGCCCTTAGTTGTGCATCCACACTCTTCCTATCAGCCGATGGCACGAAGTTTCACTCTCTATTATGTGGAACTTGATATGGGAACTCAGATTTCCCATCAAAATCCCAACATTCATGTACCCAATGGATTTGGAAGACTGGTTGTCATATCCTGAAATCACCAAAGGCATGGGGACCAACCTTTCCTCCGTAATATTAGCTGCGTGAAAAGATTTGATTGGCATAATATTTATGGAAGCTCCCCCATCCATAAGAGTCCTTGCGAAACTAATTCCGTTGACATTGGCGGTCACATACAATAGCCTGTTATGAGGGAATCTTACAGCCCTATCTGCATCGCAGAAAGTTACTTCTGACAGAAACCTCCTCACCAACCTAGCCATGGGTCCCTTCCATCTCAGCGAAGGGACTGCGTTCTTCCTTGCAATGTCAAGTATTACCTGGGTTATTTCCAACCTACTCTCTTTCGGTATCCCCACTTGGTCGAAGAACCAGGTGAACTTTGGGGATTTTGAAACTGCACGTTACTCTAGGACTGGGTCTGCTTCCTCACCTTCAATGTTGTATACGTCCTACACGTCTTTGGCGCTTGCCTGATCGTAGGCTAGTACTACATTAGCTATTCCCTTCGTAAAAATTTCCAAAGCTTCCTCGAACTCCTCCTACTTCGTCGTTGGCTCTCTTTCTTCTCTCTCTGCCTCCTCATCATAGGCCACCACTATATTGGCCCCATGTGCTGGGAGTGGGTTGTTGTTAACATTTTGTGAAGGGATTTATAACGTCCCTGCCTTCATGTACTTGTCGATGATTCTTCTCAATGTGAAACAGCTCTCTGTTGGATGCTGGATCTTTCGATGAATTCGCCAATATTTGGGATCCACCCTCGTTGCCGCATCGGGTTCCCCAACGGGAATGCCCTTTGGTTCGTAGACTGTTCCTCCTTAGACCATTGCATCGTAACAGCTGACAACCTCCTCCACTGTACAAGGCAATGGTGGTGGGTCCTCCCAGTCTCTTCCAAACTTCTTCTTATTATCCTTCTTCGGTGCCTTGTCCCCATATGCTCCCTCGGTGTACCCTACCCTTGGGGATTAAGACTTCCCTCCCACAGGTTATATCGACTGCCTAAACATCATGGGCACCACCACTGGATTTGGTCGCACCACCAAGGAGATATTTCTTGCTGCTTTTAAGAATAACGAAAAAGTCTCCTCGCGCGTTTCATTAATGAGATGACAGATGTACTCAGGAAGAAGTCCCTCCACACAGATCTGCAATAACTTGGATTCTTTGGCCTCCTCCCTCATATCGAGGGACCTTTCCCTGAACCTTCGAATGTACGCCACCGCTTCTTCCCCGGGTCATTGCTTCTCCCTCCCCAGTTGGGTCAAAGTAAACTCATCTTCCGCCAGAAAGAACTTCTGGACGAACAAAACATGCATCTCCTCTCATGTAGAAACGCTCTTGGGATCCAAATGAGACTACCAGATATATGCTTTATCGGTTAAGGATTTAGAAAACTCCCTCAACCTGAGCTTCTTATTATTATAATGCTCCCCCAAGTGTTAAACAAAATGCTTAATATGCTCCTTCGGGCTTCCACCTTTCCCTGTGTATTTTTCAAAAATAGGAGGAATATAATCTTTTGGATAGGGCTCATCGTTGTATTCCTGGGGGTAAGGTGTTCGAAAGTCATCATAAACCAAAGCTACCTCGCCAGCAGATTGCGAGGAGGCTTGCATGAACTTCAGCATCTCTTTCTGCATCTTCTTCCTTATTTCCTCCATGGGTGATGCTACTGGGGCAACAACCAACTGGACCATTGGTTGAGTGCCTATTGCAGCTGGAGCAATCATTACAGTTGCAACCGTTGATACTCCCAAGGTTCCCACTGATGGATTCACAACAGAGGGTATACTTGCTGGGACTGTTCACGTTACGCCTGCACTTGGTGGGGCCGTTGGGGCTGCCCCTGGTGTTACGAAGGAGTTGGTTTCAAATCCTCCCAACACCGTTGAAGCTACCAGAGTTTGCAAAAACTCATAAAACTTATTCATGAGGAGTGCCACCTGGGCTGGTCCCAACCCAGCACTCGTGGAAGCTTGCGTCATCCCTGGAACACCTGTCGTCGCCTGAACTGGAGGTACCTCTATTCGAGGGGCCTTATCCCTTAGAGCCTCCAGTTCTCTCGCGGCATGTTCTTCATTGTGTTGAATGTCATCAAAGTTGATACTTTGATTAATGTTATCTTGCACCATACTCCTTGCTTAGAAGAATGCCTCCCCAGGAGAGTTGCCAAATATAATAGGATAGTTTAGATAAGATGGAGGCGTAACCCCTTTTTTAGTATAGCAATGATAAGTTAAATAGCGACACTATTGATTAACCACAAGACATACAAACACTACTCAATGAAGATAGACTCAGTTTGAACTCACATATGTATTGTGTATAACTCAGAAGGTAGTAATGAACTTAGAAGTAACTTAGCTAGAGGGAGAGAGAAGTAATCACCCTAGATACACCTTGGCAGGCAGCCAAACACACCAACCACCCTCAAGAATCTCTGTCAAGTATTAAAAGCTTCGTAATAAATGTGGGTGAGTGAACTCTCTGGTTTGTAATAACTCTATCTCTCTCTTTGATGTATATTATTTCTAGTAATCACTTATGAACTCTCAAAAAGATCATCATCTCCTCAGAGGTGGTTGGGGTCCTTAAATAGCCTCCCACACCATCCCCGAGGCAACTCCGCCATTAATGCCTGTGAAATACATCCCTCATACTTTATATCACAAATATTAAATACCTGATGCACTAGTTGTCTCCACGTCATAAATATTAAATGCCAAGACATGCCTTTTGCCTAACCACTGTGTGCCAGGGGGTTGTTGTCATAGAGGTGGCTCACCAACTGTCTGATAGCCCCAAATACTACGGTGGTTTACTCAAGTTCAGGTCTGACATTGCCTAGCTGGTTAATGACATTAGATAAAGTGGATGTGACATTAAGTAGAGGGTTGTTTGGCTCACAACTCAACAACCGGTGGAACTCAAGGCTGCTCTCCCCCACCCCCTTCCCGAGGTTCCACGGTCAGGGTCCTTCGGTGTTTGACCAGGTGTATCTAAGATGGTCAGGACAAGCCCCAACGGTGCCTCACTTCTCAATCCTCTAAATCAAGTCCCTCCAAAGTTCCCACGGTGAGGTCGTTCCATAGAGCATGAAAGCTCTTCCAGGCCCTCCTAAGCCTGGTCTCTCGCGAGTACCGTTCGACCTCACACATAATCATTATTCGCGTTACATCACTACAACCGTTATAGCTTATAGTCAATATAAACAATGATACAATATGACTAAACAACACAACAAGCTAAAGTATGAGTTGCCACGCTAAGCTGCCTCGCTGAGTTGCCACGCTAAGCTGCCTCAGTTTCTTAATCCCAAACACTATTGCTAATGGGGGGATGCTAATAGGGGATTATCCCTAATCTCAGGATTACCTTCAAGCCCCCTCTACAGGTATCATCCCCGGTCATATGTTTAGAACATCTAGAGTTTAAATACCATCCAGATGATGTGTGTTCAGCTTTAAAGGCACTTATCACAATATTGCATTTTATCTGGGCTAATAGCTCATCTTTTCTTACCCAAATACCTCTAGTTTTCAATTTGCGCTTATTAGCTCGTATTCGATAAAACTTGCAAGCTTCAGCCTTTTTACTAAAAGATTTTTGCACAAGTTTTTTAGGATGATAAAAGGTTTGAGCATTTGGTTTAGAAAAGAATCTAGGATTCCTTCTTGTTGATGATCTATTGGTATTTGTTCTTCTCTTCCTATTTCGATAGTTAGAATTCTTGTCCGGTTGTCTAGGTAGGACATAATTATTTCGGTTTCTCCTAGAATAGTTGAAGTTATGGAAAATAAGTGAATAACAGATTGGTTCATATAGACGTTTGGCATAGTAACAATAAAGGGAATGTATAGCTGTAAAGATTGTAATACCCACCCCTTTTATTTTGTACTCATCATCCTGTGGTAATCAAATTATTCGGTAATATTAATTCGTTGTGCTCTATTTTCACGTTGCACGAGTTCGTATGATTATTTATTCGTATCCTCCGTATTATTCTAGAACTATTAGAATTGTGACATGCATAGTACCGACGCGTAAACTACAACTTGCACAATTTATGTAGGACATTTTATTAGGGTTAAAAATAATTTGACCATATTTATGGGATGCTAAAAATAGGCTTAAGAGTGCCATGGGGTCAAAAGTTAAAAAATGAATAAATAAATAAAATATTATTATTTTGTCAAAAAATAAAAGTGCTCATAAAATTCTGAAAAACTCAAAATTGACTTAAAATTTAATTTTGAGAAACTTTCTCTTCTTGGACATCTCCAAAATAATTCATATAATACCATTTTGTAGGTAATTTCTACTCGACCAGACCATGGAAAGTGTTGTTTTCCACCTCACTTTGTTGGCTTGATTCTTATTCCCACCAGCCCCTCTTTTGAGATGGTGTGTGATGGATATCCTTGGAGTGTTATGAAGAGTGTAAAACACCTTTGGAGTCATGATTAATGGGTGTTAATGTGGCTCAATTATAAGAGGAAGAGGGGTGAGTTCCTTTGAGAAATCATCCTTGCAGAATTATTGCAAAATTCAAACCCCCTCCAAAACACTCTCTCTTCTACCATATACTCTTCCAAACTCGAAATCCCCTTCTATACCCTCCATACAACCACCCAAATACTTTATTTTGGGCATATAAACACCTTAGAACAACCACATAAGGGTGGAAAAGCTTGAAGAAATCTTTTTCAGCAAGTTTTTGGAGCTTAATATTGGAAGTTTGGAGCTTACTTTGGAGTTATTTTTGGAGATTATTATTGGACTTATTTCTTGATTATATTCATCCTCCATATTATCCAAATAGGGTTCTCCTCTCAACTCTTTTCTAAAGCTTAAAATCATGTGTTAAAGTAGTGAAAATCATGCTTGAAAATGGAAGTATTTCACTTATTTTGCTTTGTTGAAAATTATGATTTTCATGCTAGAATTAGTTTTGAAATTGAAATAATCATAAATGATGTTATTATATTTATAATGAATCATTATAGCATGAAATATTGAGAAAATGATTATGGTGAAAGACTTTATAATTATGAGCATGCTAGTAGCATTTTGGAGGATTTCTTAGGTAGAAATCCATGGAACTTGTAAAATGTTGAAGTAATTCATGGGTTCACTAATTAATATGATTAAAGATGGAGTATAATGTTTTTAACATATTTTTAGAAATATGAATAATGCAGCCCTATTTTATTATTTTCAGAAATAAAGATTAAAGGGTTAAATATGGTTTTTCAAGCTATTTAAAATGGAAATAAAGTCTTTTTATGAAATTCGGAATTTATTACTGAAATTATGTTGCACATATCATAAATATATTTTTTAGAAGTTATAAAATTATTTTTGGTGCAATTAGTATGATTAAACCCATTTAAAAGGATAATATTTGTGTAAAACAAATAGTAGTGGCATTGTCGTAAATACAGTGAATAGTATGCTGTCAAGAATTTATTTTGCAATTAAATGTATTAAGTGAGTTTGATAAAAAGAGATTAATGATACATTTTTGCTAAGAGAAAATAATTAGTTTCATAGAGATGATATTTGAAGACGGTGTTGCATTTATGGCCTCCACGACCGAGTTTATTTAAAGAAATTAGGAAAGTGATAAATAATAAAGTGTGAAACAAGTGAAAGTGAAAAGAATAATGAACTTGAAAAATGGTGAGAATAACGAAATATATGAATCTGATAAATGTGAAATACGTGGAAAAGATAAGAAAGGATACTTGGAAGATGCCAAGAATTAATCAGGGCATTACGTCCCTAGTGGTGAAAGACTCCAAAGCCTGTACAGAAGAACATATGGCGATTGGATACCAATGGTGTGGAGCCCGTGAAGTCCAGGACTGATGGCTAGACTCTAAGGCAAAGATTGATAAATCTTGCGATGAATAATTAAGAATGAGAATATTCTTAAGTTAAAGGTACTTAAGTCAATGAATTGTTAAGGACTAATGTTTAATTAAATAAGTCTCTGGCACGAGACATGAAATGGCTTAAGTATAAGTTTGGGCACCTAGCCCGGGTGAATTGCATATAGTTGCATTCATTTGCATAAATTGAATAAACTATTTTCTTAAAATATTAAAAGATACCGTATAAGTATAGTATTTTAGTACAAAAATTATTACTTAGTATCTCCCACCCTACTGGGCATTCCGCTCATACCTATTTTCCAAAACCCACAGGTACTTCAGGTAAGGACGCAAAAGCTTGTATCAGTAGAGCTCTGATTACCGCTATCCATTAGCAGAAATATTTGATATTTGAGATTTAACTTTGTATCAATTTTACTATTTAAATTCGGACTTGAACTTGGAACTTTGGTTTGTAATAATACAGGTCATTTTCCATTGATTGTGATTGAATGATATTTTAGTTGGACTCTTTTGAAAAATAATTAAATGAGATTTCTTCAAATTGATGGACTAAAATTATTGTTGAATAATTGGATAATAAATTATTTTTTTTTAATAAATGGCAAATTTTATTAAATGTTTTTTTTAATAAATAAAAAGTAATTTCCCCCTCCCCAATTGGCACCTCGAACTTGGTTGTGGGTTAAGGACGACGTTTACCCTAATTTCGGTTCGGGGCGTCACAACTTGGTATCAAAGCATTAGGTTCGACGTGTGTGGCGATACGAATTCACATTATTATACCCTAGTACGATTTCCCTTCTTACCGTTGTGCTAAACTCACCTTATTCCCTTTAGGATGCCTCCCAAGCATACTAGCGTTGAAGCCGAGAACAACGGGCTTAAACGTATGGAAGATGTCGTACATCTATTGGCTAAAACTTTATCCCAGCGTGAAAGGGGTAACCACAGTGGTTCCGTCGAAAGCTCCACAATGGCATCCATACTGAAAGAGTTCAGGAGGTTAAATCCTCTTACCTTCAATGGTTTTATCGGGCCCGATGCCGCGCAAGAATGGCTCGAGGAAGTTACACGACTCATGGATGTTCTCGACATCCCATCTGGGCATAAGGTTAAGTTGGCTACTTTTTAACTCACGGAACAGGCGCAGCGATGGTGGACCACTCACCTTGCCAGCGTTACCGAGACTGTGGCATGGTACTGTTTCAGGACATCTTCTCTTGGTCGGTACTTTCCCCAGGCATATAAAGATGCCAAGAAATATAACTTTGCCAAGCTAATTCAAGGTAAACTATCTTTGAATGAATATCAGGCTTAATTCGAGAGTCTTGTGAAGCATGTGAATACAGTCGAATCAGATGAGGCCGAGAAGACAAGACTATTTGTGAAGGGGTTGAACCCCCATATCTATAAACTCGTTGTGTGCTTTGACCATTTGGACTTCGGAGAAACAATGAACAAAGATATTCGACTAGAACTTGAGGCAGAAGATTCCTGATTCATCAGAGAAAAGAAAAGAAATTCTAGTGGAGCCCAACCTACAATTAAAAAAACTTTTCTATGTCCACCAAATAAAATATGTAAATTGTTCAATGATAAGGATTAAGATGTTTGCTAAATCCAGTCTTGAAGTGAGAGGTGTCTATTGAACATGTGGCTACAAATGCACCAAAAATTGAGACTTACCTCAGCAGTGGATCATTCTGATTAGTGGGGTCCATGAAGATATCATGCATCGACTTCGGAAATGAAAATTCAATACAACCAATCCCATTGGAAGAAGTAATACCATCGGCATACAGAATGTCTATATCAGAAGGCTCATAGTTTCTGCGACTATATATTGCTCGTCTTCTGATTGGCTGACCTGAAATGAGTTAAAAAATCATTATATGTCTACAATGTAAAGGTGATTTGACTTGGCTACCTCGTTGCCATAATTGTTTTTACACTTTTGACTTGTGTAAAGTAAACAATAACACAAATTTTGATTAACATCTGAACTCCTGATCTAAGTATAATGATATTCCAGCAATCTCAGTCCCTTAGCTTGAGAGCTAGTACAAAATGCTTGCTGTTAATGTTGTCAACCTCCAATTTGAAGGGATTTTTGGTCCATGGATTGTGGGCTTCTTCGTTGATGCCTCTGAAGAATGTAGGTTCCTAATCGACAGGCTGCAAGATCAAGAAGTGTTTCATTATGCTTTAATTGTCTCAATTATCACTACAAATTGAAAAAAAAAAGTTCTTAAATTCTCTATTGGACTAATGAGAATATCAAATATTCACATAAATACAAGAAACTATAAGTATCTTCGTAAGCATTATCCATTTTCATAAGTGACATGTTTAAAAAAGGACACAATTCTGTTGAAATAAATTTTTGAATTGGATAATTGAAATAAAACAAAACCACCAAAGAACCAACATCTGAAATCTACTTGAAAATAGTTAGAGCATATAAGTTGCATTATTGATTTCATAGGTCTTTTTATTTGATAAGTGCACTAAAATTTTCTACTCCTTTTCCAATTAAGGATGTCTTATTAATAAATTGAATGAGGTACCAACAAACATTACAAAGTAGGTGAAATCAACTTAAGAAAAGGAAAATACCATAACATCTACATAATAGAGGAGCTTCATCAATGTAGTTAGCTATTATAGCTAATATAACAGCATTATAGCCACTATTATAGTTGTTATAATGTTGTTATAGCATTTATATATATGTGACATGAAATATAACTTGTATAAATCAGTAAATTTACCAAAGACTGAATGCCATCAGGCCAACTTCGAAACCTCCACTTATGCACAATCAACTTCCCCTCCTACAACACAACATTAGACCCGGTCATGGACTTATAGAAAATCATAAACTCCCCACCCACCTCCTTATTAATCCTAGCATTGATCTGCGTAAAACCCTTTCACCACCGCCGCAGACGCAAGGGCGGCCATTTTTTTCTCACCAAATCTTCTTAGATTAACTAGCTGCTATAAGAAAATAAGAGAGTATCATTCTAAATATATTAGTTAGGCAGGAATCTGGAAAAGATATTGCTTTAATGCACTTGAGAAATTCCTCTTCTACAATTTTTTAAGATAATTGTAGTGAAAGTATAAAGACCTCCATTTGAAATACATCACTGCCATATCAATCAAGCTATATAAGTTCCCCGTAAAATGGTTTATCGAGGAACATAAGAAATATGACAATCAATCCATAATAGTTCAAATATACCAGTAAGCCATAGATATGAACAACATTCAATTTTGCCAAATAATCATCTCATTAAATCCATGATTCAGTGGGTGAAACATAAATGTATGATAATTCTACACTTACTTAAGATTCTTGAATGGAAAATTTTATATTCCAAAACCAAAAATTGCCCTTATCTTGTTAAAGATGAGATCCCGCCATCCCCTCTCAGTATTCTCCGCCAAAATTAAATTCCCATACCTGCATCAAACAAGTATATATGTAAGAAACCTAACATCATAAATTAAAAAACAAACCAACAAATCAAATAAATACCAATTACCAACTTGTCCTCCTTATGCACATCAGTGTGTATAAAGCTTAACAATTTTAACCCCAGGTTCGGGCTCATCAAGTGCCAACCTGCATCAAACAAACCAATGTTCAACAATTATACCCAAAATGTGCAAGTGGGTCGTAACCACATCTTATGAACGAACTTCAGAGATAAACAACATTTTAAGACTACAAAAGTGACTATCTTTATATTTATGTAAAAGCACAATCAACCATTCCTAATGAAACCAACGAAAACAAACTCAACACATGGAAGCATTTGATTGATGTGAATAAAGAGACATGTACACACACGCACTCACATGAATGTGTACAAAAATTATATTGCTCTCTTTCTTTAGCACAAGACACACTTTTAGCCATCGCCGTAGGCGCAGGGGCAGGGACGACCGCTGCCACCGTTTTTTTCTCACCAAATAATTAAATGAAAAATAAGTTCCATCGGGATCTTTAAAGAATTGTGCAAGACATAAAAGCAAGTCATAAAATAAATGTGTTAATCAATCTAATGTGTTTTTTGTATGAATATATATGAGATGGATTTACTTTAAATTGGTGCTATATGCTCTTTGATTCTTTTTATAATATCTCGTGCATTGCACGGGGCTGAAAACTAGTGGATAAATAATAATTGGGGATGCTTTGAAGTGCCAATGATATTAAGGTCAATCCACCCCCTCTAGATAAATACCCCTTTTCCAACCCATCAAACCATTTGTAAATTTTTTCTAACACCAGATTCCAAAAGTTATAAGAATTCGTATTCCAACCCAAAGAATTCCCCCAATAAGACTAGGCCCAAGACAATACAATACCCAACTCTGGAAGCAAACTTCAAAACCCAAAGGGGTCACATTTATACCTGTTAATTTGCATTTGTTCAAGTTAATATTATTAACCCCGAAACTTCACAAAATAAGAGTATAGAACAGACAAGATTACCAAATTTAACATTTTCCCAAGAGAAGAAAAAAATCGAGTCATCCATAAATTGGAGATGAGACGCCTCCACCAAAGCCCTCCCTACTCTAAAACCATCCACCACGCCATTCCATTGAGCTTTCTTCATAATGAGACTTAAAACGTCCACGACCAACACAAATAAAGAGGACAAATGTTTCACTTGTATAAGGCCGCTCTCACCAAAGATTTTACCTATCGGTCTCCCATTATTAAAAATTGAAAAGTTAGTCTAACCCACTCAACCACAAATCCACTTCCTCCGTTTGTCAAGGAAACCTTTCTTTTGCATCACAAAATCAAGGAATCCCAAATTATTAATTTGTCATAAGTTTCTTCAAAATCCATTTTTAAGACAATTTCAGACCTTTTATTAACTCAATAATTCTCAATAATCCCATTCGCAAAACACAAAATCAAGAATTTGACGACCCCTTAACAAAACCACATTGTGAAGATGACAAAGTATCCTCAAAACTTCTCTCAAACTAGAAGAAATCTCCATATCCAAAGAAAAATTAAGACTTGACATAAAAATATTTAGTCTAAAGTTTTTAACCATGACCAACTCCTTTTTTAGGGGGATAACACAAATTTAAGTCTCATTTACGCAAGCATTTGCCACTCATTTTTCATGAAATTCCCCCTAAAAAACTCAACTTATCATCTTTAATTCCAACATTTCTTATACCAAGATAGGAAGAAGCCATCAAGTCCTGAAGATTTATCCCTATTGCATTCCAAATTGGCCCACTTTATCACTCCTTCCTCAAAAGGCCTTTTAAGCCACTCAGCTTTCACCATCGCAATGGGGCACCACTTTACACATCACAAACCAACCCCCGACTTTAGAGTACCAACTAAAAAAAATATAGATAAATATAGATGCTATAATAGTATTATAGCAGCTATAACAGTGGCTATAATGGTGTTATAGCAGCTATAACAAGAGGAGAAACAAAACACAATTTCACACATTACACATAAACAATTTCACACATACACACAAGACCACACAAAATTTCACACACTTCCACACACAGAGGTAGTTTTACACACTGCACACACACAGACAGATTCACACACTGCACATACGCACAAAGTTACACAAACAATACACACACACTCAATGTCACATAGACTTTCACAAACACTGCACACACAGTTTCACGGATGGCACAAACACAATTTCACATATATACACATAGTTTAATACTGCATAAAATTTCATACACACAAAGTTAAAAAGTGAATTAATTACAATACAAAAATAAATTTAGAGTTCCCATAAAATACCAAATAAATTCCACAACATAACCAAACAAAATTCTAACATCATGGAATTAGAATTCTTTGATGAATTCCAATTCTATGCATCCAAACAAACCTTTAGAACATGTCATGCATGTGAACTGATTTCATGATTTTCATTAACTAGGTACTGGTTGAAAAAATATGTGAATGTGATTTCTAATGATAATTGAAATGATTTAGCTATGATTATGATAATGCTCTGACATATCAGTTGAACCGTACAATATTGTTCTTTTGTTGTGAACTTGACGTAATATCCTGCAAAGGAAATACTGAAAAACAAAAAGAATATCCCACAACTAAGGGTAAAAGAGTGAAAGAAACGAGACGCGCACACACAAACTTCCAACTGTGAATATAAAGTTGACATGTGTTGTGGCTCCTTGAGTTTTTCATTTGCATACTTTTCCATTTGGTAAACAATGGTATTTTATTTTGGGATATTATATTTGATTCACTTCAAATATATCATCATACACGGTAGCATCATCAATATTGTATTGTTTATTCAGTGGAATATTGCAGCTCATCGTATTTACTAAGGAAAAGAATGCAATTTTGTTTACCTATCCTTCTGCGGGATCCTTCAAGAGCATTGGTTTGGTAGTTTTTTCCAAGTTGCCAAGATTCTCCGATATGTATACACTTAATTTAACACCTTCCTAATTTAAAATCTCGATATATCACCTTCCTAATTTAACAGAAGAAAAATTAATTCAAAAATATGTACACAAGTATCTTGTTCGAAAAATCAATTCAACAATATGTACACAAGTATCTTGTTCTCAATAAAGTTGAAACTTTCAAGGCATAGCCGCTAAGGATTTATGGTATAAGAACAAAAATAGTTGAAATGTCGTTCACCATTTTATCTAAAACCACATAGGTTTTAGTGTATACACTTATTATCATTAGCATTAGTCAACTGAATGAAGTAAACTATATATCATGTAATAGAAGTAAAAGATGAGAAGTGATTACAACTAATGGCGACAACTAATGGCGAAATACCTTTATAGGCTAAATAACTATAGTACTAATTATAATTAAAGACTGAAAGATAAAGTATAAAATAAAAAGTTAATTCATGAACTAAATCTAATAACTAATAAAAATTATATTATAATTAATTATCTACTACTACTAAAAGGTAATTCGTAACATGGTAATAGAGTAGATTTTATACAATAAACAGAACATAACATGGACTTACAATATACACATCGTAATAGAGTAGATTCACTTATGTTCTGTTTTTTATTTGAAACAGAGCATAATAATATGATCAAAGATACAATGCGAGCAAGACAAGAACAAACTGCTTATTTGTTCATCAATAGGATTCAATTGTTTAATGAATTTCTTACGCTATTATAACATATAAGAGATATATAAATACACTATGGTTCGTGTATTATACTTTCTCACATTATATTGTTATACTGTTTGGATCTTATCAGATGATGTAAGAGGAACAAACTATTGTTTGGATCTTATCAGATGACTTAAGGCCAAAAATACTAAATTCAAAGTGATAAATCTATTTTTTGGTAAAAATAAAAAAGTATACCTGATCTGATATGATCAAAGAAAAAATATATGGGTCGAGCTCCAAGATCTGACTCCAAACTTTGTCGATCTGAAATACAATCGAAATCAAATACAAAAATCACAAACAATAGACAAACATCGAAATCCAAAAAAGGAAATGAAAAATTATCTCAAGATCGATACAAAAGCTTAGTTTTCAAACGCTAATGGTTCGTTTGGCAACCCAATTCCAAGCCATGGAATTGGAATTGAAAGCCAATTTTAATTTCACGGAATTGAAATTGGGCTTCCAATTCTAATTCCAAGCCTTGGAATTGGATTGCCAAACGGGCCCTAAGGAAATATTGATTCTCTAAACCCTACTGTCAAAACATAGGGAATTACCTCAGTGTCAAAACAAAGGGAATCACCTCACATATAACAACTAGAAGGTAACATTAAATTTGATAATCGAAAGCCCTAAAAATGTATATATAAAACCCTATGATCAATATATATAAAACCCTATGATCAATAAACTCATAAAAGCATAGTGACAGCCCAATAGAAACTTAAGCAAATATATATATATAACCCTAAAAATGCAAAAATGAGACTTCAAAATGTGTATTACCTGTGTAAGAGCCGAGCGGGACCAAAACATGGGAGACTCCAAAGTTACGAACTCCAAAGTGACCAAAAGTGACGAACTCCAAAGTGATGAGCTCCAAAGTAACCAACTCCAAAGTGACGAACTCTAAGAGAGAAAGAGACGAGCGGGAGACTCGAAAGTGAGAGAAGAAGTGAGTGGGAGACTCCAAAAGTGAGCAAGTGAATTTTGTTAGCATTTTATATTTCAGTCAAGTGTGCTCAATTTTGGCACACTTAAAAATAATGTCAAATTTTGGCACTGTTTTAAAATGTGTCAGATTGTCATTAAACCGTGCCAGAATTTGGCACGGTTTAAAACTGTGCCAAATTTTTAATATGAGGGTGTGCTAACTTGCTATTTTTGGTGTAGTGAAATTGAGTGGCTATGTGTCCTAACTTCTCACATCTATAGCATTCAGTGTTCTTAAGGTCTCTACTGGGTTTGCCAAGTCTTTTCTCATGAGGTCTATTATTAGAGTGGTTTGAATAGGTAGTTTTCCTTCTCTATATGCAATTTTATTTCTAAATTTCACAATTTTCTTGAAATGTTTACACATTAAGGCAATCTGATTCTCCAAATTCTCCAAATTACAGTCCTCGTTAGAATCTAAGTCAATTTCAGGTAAATGACATTCAGGTTTAGTCAACTTAGAGTTAAAGACTAGATTAGAGGTAGACTATTTCTTACTGGTCTGTATTAATTGCTTCTTAAACTCTAATTACATTTCCACAGTTCTTAACTTGCTACTGAGGAGTTTAGGGGTAAGGTTTTGACCATCCCTCTCCTCAATTGCGTAGCGCTTATTGACAAATTTTTGTGGAAGTGACCTTATACTTTTAGAGACAATTTCCTTCCTATCATAAATTATACCATTAGCATGCAGCTTAGTCACTATGTCTGTCAACCTAATGTAGAAGTCATCAAATGACTCAGTCTCAGTCATGACTAAAGTGTTCTACCACTGGATTAACATTTGGGTTTTAGTAGCTTTAACACGTGTGTCTCCTTCATGTGCAGTCACTAGAGTATCCCATGCTTCCTTAGAGGTAGTACAGAAAGATATCCTCTTGAATTCGTGTTCATTGATAGATATGAATATGGTATTTTTGCCTTTATTATTGTTAAGGGAGGTTTGTTTTTCTTCTTTGGTGAATTCGCTTAGCAGCTTCCTAATCCTAACAGTGTTTCCTTTAGCAGCTAGTTTAGTAGGAAAAGTGTAGCCATTTTTAATAGCATCCCAGAAATCATCTCCCAATGCCCATTGGATGAAAGCAACCATCCTCACTTTCCAGTAAGGGAAGTTGGTTCCATCAAAGAGAGGGGGCTTGGACAGGTCACCTAATCTCTCAAATTTCTCGTCCATAGTTTGTTTTGAGAAAACAATTTCAGAAACTCAAGATCTAAAAGAATTTGTAAAACCAAAGCTCTTATACCAATTGAAAAATTACCACTTAAGTCGTTTAATTCAAGATTAAACAGTTTAAATGGCTCCGAATAATTTTTTGAAGAAACTCTTTCATCAAAACAAACAGCTAACACAAGATGTGTATAAAAGATTATATGAACGAGTTATTTAAGGTATAGGTGTATTAGTACTGAAAAATAAAACTTATATAGATTATAAATCAGCACAGCCTCAAGAAGGTGATGAGAGGAAGAGTAAGTATGCAAGAACACAAGATTTTAACATCGTAAAACCCCACCCAATTGGGGAAAAATCCATGGAGGTCTCTATACCTCAAAAGAAAATTCCATTAAAATAGAGTAACAAATTACAAACTATATAACTAACCAAACACTCAAGCAAACCTAATATAAGTCCAGAATGTTTACCAACTCCTTTGGATTATTCTGACTCCTCTGAAGGTTCTGATGTTGAGGTTGTTTTTCTAGCTTTGTAATCGCTTCTCCTTTTAGCTTTACGTCGACTCTAAAGTCAAGAATATCTCTACCAACACTTCTTTAGTGTTGTAGTGTGATAAGTGTAAGTGGTGAAGTGCCTATTCACATGCATACAACACACACACACACACACACACACACTTATACAGATAATTTTCCTAACAAATCACAAGTATCGTTCTAAAATGGACTAGAAATTTCTGATTCACGGTTTGTTTGATAATCTCAGACCACGGATCTTTATTTATATCCACATATCTTGAGGGAACCTTGATCTAAAAGGTAGCCAAGGTCCTAAACACTTTCTTTATTTTATTTAGAAAGCTATTTCACAAAATCTGAAATATTCACGAAAGTGTAAAACCCTAATCAAGATCTTAACTAGACATAAGTCTGATTTTTCTCATAAACTAAAAGCAAAAATAAGTTTGTTGGTTATGGTTTTGAAAATAATTATATAAGAGTAAAAACAACTTACAAATATGATTTCTTAAAAAAAAATCAAACTTAACAAGATCTAAGTGATATGTATAACACAGTTTGAGATCTCAAATTTCTATGAAAAGAAATTGAAATCTAAACTTCGTGACTAGGTCGAACAAGAGATTAAAGACTGGATATGTATCGCACAGTTTGATATTAAAGAGAGGCTGGCTCTTCTCACTTTTGAACTCAATCAAACTCACATAAGGGTTTTCTAATGAAAGATTTAGCCAGAGTTTGATTATAGTTTCTATTTATCTCTCTATCTTCTCTCTCTCTCTCTTCTCTTATTTTCTCTCAGAAGTCAAAATGATCAAAAGATTGGAGATGTTCATCAGCTGGTCTCTATTTATACTATGCTAGGAAGGATCTGTAAGGGTTATACAAGATCAATAGTTGAGATTAAGTCTAGCATTAACGATGTAAATCTTACGGCTGAAGATGGACTGTTATTAAAAGCATTTTGATTGGTTCTCTTTGATATCACAAGGATTGAGGGAAAGACATGCAAACTGCAGATAGCAATTGATCCAATGGACAGGATTACGTATTAAGGTTGTGAGAGTAAATAAACACAAATCCAGTCGCTCACTGGCCAACACGTGTAAGGCATGGATGAGCCTTCAAATGGGTGTTTTGAAGTTTTAAACAATCTCCTTTTCCACCACAGAAGTCTCTGTCGCTTTCGGATCCTACCCAAGCAAGGTTTTAGGAAGAATAGGAAATTATAAATCAACCCACAACAATATTAAAGCCAACTTTAAAATGTTTAAAAATGTTTTATAAATTCCTAAAAATTATTTAACATATCCCAAAAATTATTTTAAAAAAGCCATTTTTATGGGAATTAACACACATACACACCTAAAGTATAGTGAATGAAATGAATGAATGCAATATTAGGTGCAGTGTTGGTATTCTACCTTTGAGACTATTAGAGGAATTAATATGTAGTGTCTGAGACTCAATTTTGTCACTATTTCCAAACTACACAAGCACCTATATAATGTAGACTCAAGTGAGTCAAAGATATAGGGTGCTTCAAACCCTAACCCTAAGGATGGAATCAGGGAGAACAATAGGAAGATCACCAGTTTCACTGAAACCCATGTGGGGTTGCTCGCATATTTTCAGAATAAATTATTCCTCAAATTTGGCGAGGGAAGACATGAAGCCATCATTCTCACCAAAATAGGATGCGCGGCGGTAAAGGCCAAAATCTCTGTGTTGGCGAGTGCATTAGTAATCCTTATGAGATTATAAGAGGGGTCAATGGTCTAGGAACCCCCAGTATCAGGTATCCCAGATGAGGGACCCCCGGTAGCAGTTGTCTTGGAGGAGGGACCCTCAGTAACAATCATCCCAAATGAGGGACCCCTAGTAACAATTAGTCCAGACGAGGGACCCCGAGCATCAACTATCCCAAATAAGGGACCCGTGGTAGTAGACCCCCCAGACGAGGAATCCTTAATATCAACTATCCCAAATGAGGGTCCCCTGGTAGCGCTCATCTAAAAAAATGAACCCCCTGGTGCGGTAGCAACAAGATGAGGGGTAGCGGTGGCTATGGTGGTTACGCTAGTAGCCACTACCATAAAAACAGTAATCGAGATAGGCAACGAGCAACCCAAAAACTAACTAACGGTGGTGGTGACACCAGTAAAGGTGGTTTTTGATGATGAGGACATTGAAAGGCGCTTTCCAAAAGCTTGAAGAAGAAAAGTTATGGAAGATTTTAGAACAAAATTTACCTCTCTTAAGAGCTCTGTAATTTTTGTTGGTGAAAAAGATGAAAAAGTGAAAGTGAAAAGAATGAAGTTTAAAAAAGAACTTTTATATGAAAATAGGATGGCGTGTAGGAAAACCAAAAGTTGGACAAATTTTTACCCAAATGATGGGATATCAGTTCCCATAATGACACGTGGCTCCTCGAGACACCAAAACCTGGGATGAAGTGAAAGGACATTTAATGATCATAGGGATAATAATGAAGGAGCCCTAGGGGGACCCTAAAAATTGAAGATTGTAATTACGACGTACATAGCCTTTTGGTCTTCCCAACACAAAAGACTTTGCATAAGGGGAGTAATGTAGAGGGGCATTGTTCCACAAGTCAAAAATATTATTTAGACGTGGGAGTCCACAAGCGAGGGACCCCTCTGCCAACACCCAGTTAAAATGATATTTAGGGAAAGGAGTCCACAACGAGGGACCCCTCTGCAGTTAAAATGATACTGGGTGAGGGAGTCCACAAGTGAGGGACCCCTATTCCAATGCTAGTCAAAATATAAAATTAGGTGAGGGAGTCCACAGCGAGGTACCCCTCTGTCAATGCTCAAATCCAAATACTATTTTGCAGCGAGGGGGAGACACAAGTGACCCAAAGAGAAAAAAAGCCAGGATGAGAGGGTTTATTATGAGGGGGAACTCGTCATAAAAAAGGTTATTTTTTAAATAACAAAAGTACTAATGTTTATCTACTTATACAGGTAGCCTATTTGAGCAAGCAGGGCTCAAATAGGTCAGTTGGGGTCTTCTAGGATTTTTGGCATGGTGGCTAAGAGACAAGGTTCGTTAAGAAAGACTCAACCACTTAGAACTTTAAGATAGAGAGAATACTAGTAGAGAGACCCCTAGTTGTCACTCAAGCACTTACACAACCAACACTTAGTCATAACTACAGGGAGCAGTCACGTAGCTGCTCATATAGAAATAACTTTTACAAATGATTTTAGAGAGGGTGGCCCTCGTAGCCACTCTCAAGTTTACAAAAGTTTGTACAACAAATTTATGTTTAAAAATATTTACCAAATCATATGTTTTGTCTCCACTAGGAGACATATTTTCTTTTTGACTTTGGTTTGCACCAGGCGTCGTCTGTCAGAGAGGGACAGGCAACTGTAGATAATGTAGGGATAAAAGGTACACTTCAGACCTTGTCCCTCAAAGTTACCTCTCATTTTTGGCGCCCCAAAAGCCCATGCCATCCCTAGTTTTTATCTATAAATAAGACCCTTGGGAGGGTCAAATCAAATCAGAAAACTCAAGTTATACTGCTACTCTATCAAAATCACACCAGATCTAGTTTTCTCTCCCCGCTCTCTCTGTCTAAGTGGTGAGTGCTTGTCTCTTCACTCCCGTCATTGTATCCATCATTCTCAGGAGATCTTCTTCTACAAGTTATCATTATTATTTGTGAAGTTTCATATTTTTAAGGGGAGATCCACAATATTTACTCCATTTTTACCAGAAATAGAATCTTTTTATACCCAGCTGCACTTGAGACCTCGAAGGCAGAGTGCATTGGAGTGAGTCATGCCTTACCCGTTCCAGTTATTGATAGCCCCAGTACAATCACCCTCCTACAATATAATTTTCACTCTTAGATGTAATTATTTAGGATTATAGTTTTATGTAAAAGATTATATGAGGAAAGAAACTTTTGAGGCTTTTGTTAGATACTTTAAATATTATTATCTATGGATTTAGTGTTTATTAGATGATACCTGTTATGATGTGCATTATTAAATCGTGATAATTGGATAATTTACTAACTCTGATAATGAGGTTGAGGCCTCTTAAAGGCCGTGACATAATAAGTTGCGTTATGTTTATAAGATTTAATATTTTGCCATGTGACAACAAGTGACATAACCCCTCGGCCTAATGGGGCAAGGTCACAGGCGTTACAAATGGTATATGTATCTGAGCATTCAACCTTGGAGATTTCATGAGTGTTATAAAAATACTATTTAGGTAGACTTATTTGGATAACCCTATATTAGGACTGTAGACTTATACGTATCTGATTCTCTTTAGAAAGTTATGGCAAGATGTAATGGCATAAGCAAGGTTCTAAAAAACGCGGGGCGTGATTGAGGCGTGGAGGCCAAGCCCTAAGCCTTAGAAGCCTAGGCGGGCCTAGACGTGAAAAAACGTGAAAAGGCGTTTAGGCCATCTTAATATATTTTAATGTTTTTTAACCATAACAAGGCTATTAAAATACAAAAATTGCACATATCATAAAAATATGTCTGAATATATGCAAATTAAAATACTATTTGATTATTTTGGATGAGATAATGGTCCGGTTTGTAAATAAATTCTTTAAAAGGCGACATCGTTTTACTAAAACATTGTTATTTTTAGAAAATAGTGCGCCTTAAGGGTTTTACCAAGAATAAGGCGTGAAAAGCGTAAGGCGAGGCGTTTCTCCCAAGCCTTAAGCCTAGGCGTGCCTAGGCGGAGCCTAGGCGTGCCTAGGCGGAGCCTAGGCGGGTTTTTTAGAACAGTGGGCATAAGAGTTAGAGGCACCGCCGATAATGACAACGTGCCACAAAAGCTACCCTCCCCAAAAATTTGTAAATGAGAGAGTGCCTGAGGTGGTTGTTGGGTTCCCAAAGGCTCTAGCTAGGGAAATGACTGTAAGAACGACCGAAGAAAGGCTTATAGGTTGTACCATTGGGCACTTAAAGAAATTGTAACCGTAACCTTTTAATAGAGAACCTGACCCATTAAAGGTCGGTGCTTGGATAAGAAAGACTGAGCAGATCTTTGAGGTGCTAAACTGCATGGAAGAGCAAAAGGCGTCCTTTACCTCATTCCTTTTTGAGGTTGAGGTTAATAATTAGTGGGAAATGTTCAAGAGAACACATGTAGGAAGTGAGTTTGTGACCATTTGTTAGGAAAGAATCAAGGGACTCTTCCTCGAGAAATACTTCCCTACCACAGACAAAGAGAAGCTAGATAAAGAATTTTTGGAACTAACTCAAATGTCAATGTCTATAGCCGAATATGAAGCCAAGTTCGCGGAGCTATCATAATTTGTACCTTTTATCATTGATACCAAGGAGAAGAAAGCTAAAAGGTTTGAAAGAGGCTTGAAATGTGGGCTCCAGAGCAGGGTGGTGGGTCTGAGGCTGCGGACCTATACAGAGTTGGTAGAAGTCTCTCAGATCACGGAGCAAGATTTTGAGGATGGGATGAAGTCAAAGGGTAAAAATAGAAAGGGAATATATGAGGGGGAAAAAATAAGGATAACAAGCATCTACATCAGGCTCAGAAGCAGCGACTAAATCATGGTGAGACAAAAGTAAAGCAGAATGAAAAGTCTGATATTGCGACAATTACTTGCTTCAATCGCGACATGAATGGGAACTTTGCTAAAGGTTCCCCATTGGGAATGATTTATTACAATAATGGCAATCCAGGCCACAAAGATAAAGACTTCAAAGTGTCAAAGAAAGATATAGAAAAGTCACGGACTCCGACGAGGGTTTTTTCCCTAATTACTAAAAATGTCAAAAAGGACGAAGACGTGATAAAAGGTACTATTACTGTTGATAATATAAACGCTCTTTTTTATTCTGGTGCCACACACTCTTTTGTATCCACCATTTTTGCATGAAAGATAAAAATAAATCCCTATATCTTGAACCCTCTACTAGTTATTGACACCTCGATATGTCATGGAGATAGAGGAGCAACACTTTGGAGTTAACTTGATTCCCTTAGAAATTGAAGATTTTGATGTGATCTTAGATATAGATTAGTTGTGCACCCATTTTTCTAAGTTGACTAAAATAGTAAATAAATTATCTTCTGTAAACCTGGAGAGGTCGAGGTGGATTTTAAGGGAACTAAACCAAGTAGGAAGCCCTTGATGATTTCAGCCTTGGGAGATAGGAAGAAATTAAAGGGTAGTTGTCGTGGCAATTTAGCCCATGTGAAGGACACTGAGAGATTCGCGGATGCTCTAGGAAATGTTCCTGCTGTCACGAAATTTGAAGATGTTTTCCCTAATGAGCTTTTAGGATTACCCCCAGATAGACAAATTGAGTTTACTATAGACATTGTGCCTAGGGTTTCCCCCATTCCAAAGGCTCCATATAAAATAACCCCCGCGGAGTAAAAGGAAATGAAGGAACAGTTAGAGCATATACTAGTCCGTGACTTCATTAGGCCTAGTACTTCCTCTTGGGGTGCCCCGATGCTTTTTGTGAAGAAGAAGGATAGATCCACGAGGATGTGCATAGACAATAGAGAATTGGATAAAGTGACCACAAAGAACAAGTATCCTTTGCCTAGGATTGATGATCTTCTTTACCAATTGAAGGATGTTATATATTTCTCTAAGATTGATTTGAGGTCGGGGCATTACCAATTAAAGATAAAGGATGAGGACATCCATAAAATAACCTTTAGAACGAAACATGGTCATTATGAGTTTGTGGTTATGCCATTTGGATTAACTAATTCCCCAACTTATTTATGGATTTTATGAATAAATTTTTAAGCCCTTCATATAAAATTTTGTAATTATTTTTATTAATAACATGTTGATTTATTCAAAGTTCACGAAAGATCATAAGGAACGCCTTTGTGGAGTATTTGAGGTACTTAAGAAAGAAAGTTGTACAACAGATTTTCTAAGTCTAATTCTGGCTTGAGTAGATTGCCTTCCTTGGATATATAATGCATAAGGATGGTTTGGCCATGGACTTGAGAAAGGTCATGACCATAGTTGATTTAGAGAGACCAACCACCGTAACAGAGGTGAAAAGTTTCCTTAGCCTAGGAGGCTATTATTGAAGAGTTGTGGAATAATTTTTTAAGATTGTCGTGCCCTTGATCAAATTAACACATAGGGACACAAAGTTTATCTGGTTCGCAGAGTGTGAAGAGAGTTTTCAGAAATTGAAGGAAAAATTAGTGGTTGCGCCCATTTTGACCTTATCAAAAGAAGAAGGAGGTTTTGTGATTTATAGTGATGTTTCAGGCCACGACCTTAGTTTTGTTTTAATGCTAAAAGGAAAGGTTATTTCCTATGCCTCTAGACAGTTGGTGCCACATGAGAAGAATTACCCCACCTACGACTTATAGTTAGAAATTGTGATCTTTGCCTTAAAAATTTGGAGACATTATGTAGATGGAGAGACTTGTGAAATCTTCACAAACCAGAAGATCCTAACTTATATTTTCAGCCAAAATAATTCAAACATGAGGCAAAGGATATGGTTAGAATTGATTAAGGATTATGATTATCCGATTAAGTATCACCCCGAGAAGGCTAATGTTATGACGGATGCCTTAGGTTCCCTTAATGATGCAAGGATTACTTAGCAAGAACCCATCTTAAAGGATTTGGAGACAATGGGAATATAGGTTGTTAGCCATAGATGCCACAAACACCTAAGCTCCCTCGCTTTGGAACCTAAGTTCAGTTGAGAGAATAAAGGTTGCACAGTCTACGAACCCCGATCTCCAGAAGATCCGAAAACGAATAAAGAGAGTAGACATCTTAACTTTTCAAATAGATGACCGAAAAATCTTGCACTTTGGGAGGAGGGTCTGTGTTATGCGGAATGGTGAGATTAAGACCGAGGTGTTGGAGAGAGGCCATTCCACACCCTTTTCAATTCACCCCGAAAGCACCAAAATGTATCTACATTTGAAAGAAAATATTTGGTGGCCTAACATGAAGAGATGTCGTGGAGTTTATTGCCAAATGTTTAGTATGTCAGGAAGTTAAGGCCGAGCACCAAAGCCCAATTGGACTATTGCAACCCTTGTCTACATTTACCTATCCCATAATGTAAGTGGGAATATATTTCCATGGACTTCATTGTTGGATTGTTATGGACACAGATAGGGATGAATTCCATTTGGGTTATTTTGGATAGATTAACTAAGACCACACACTTTTTGGCTGTCAAGACCATGACCATTATTAAGCAATTGGCCTTTATCAAGGATATTGTAAGACTCCACGAAGTTCTTAGAAATATAAGGTCTGACTGCAACACAAGGTTCACCTCTTGATTTTGGAAAAGCTTTGAAAGGGATATGGGGCTGCGATTGGACTTTAACATGACCTTACATCCACAGACAGATGGGCAGACCTAGAGAACAAATCAAACCCTAGAAGATATGCTGAGAGCCCATGTTTTAAATCTCCACAAAAGTTGGGAGGACCACTTACCTTAAGTAGAGTTTGAGTAAATAACAATTATCAAGCAAGTATCAAGATGTCCCCTTATGCTGCTTTATATGGGAGAAGATGTCATAACCTTTCATGTTGGGATAAAGTAGGAGAAAGGCAACTCTTAGGCCCTGTCGTGACCAAGGTAAGACTAATATATGAAAGGTTGCGGAGTGCACAAAGTATACAAAAGAGATGGGTTGATATAAAAATTAAAGATATTGACTTAGAGGCCGGGGACCATGCATTTCTTAAGGTTTCCCTTTGGAAAGTAATTATGAGGTTTATGAAGAAAGGTAAGTTAAGTCCGTTGTATGTGGGACCATTTGGAATACTTGAGAGAATTGGAAAATCATTCTATAGACTTGCCCTACTCCCAAACTTGTCACATGCGTACAATTTTTTTCACATTTCAATGATGACGAACTATATGAGAGACCGCAAACATATTATTAACCATGCACCTAGAGATCCGTGGAGATTTGAGTTATGAGAAGGACCAATTGAACTTTTGGATAGAAAGGAAAAACAAGTGAGGATAAAGAAAATTTCTCTAGCCAAAGTGTTGTTGATATGATTAGGCATAAATTCTTATGAATTTATCCCTTTAATTTAGTAGCTTTTAGCACCTCGAATAATGTAATTCGTATTGATTTATCTCATTGATATGGTACTGATAATTCCCACGTAGTGCCTCGAGTTTTATGTATTTTTCATGCTTTTTACAGGTATTTAATGCAAGTGAAGAGAAGAGTAAACCAAAGCTGAGAAATCAACAAAGTAAGGAAATTCAGAGGGCAAAATAGTTATTTCACATCTTCAGTTCGAACGAGGCGCCAACATGAAAAATGAAGATATCGTGTCTACAAGCGTGTAGGAAGAAACGACATCCCAAACCGAGCCCTGGATCAGAAGTTACGGATATTCAAAGATGAGATGAAAATCAAGAAAAAGGAAGAAAGAAAGAGACCCATACTCTAAATAAATTTCACCAATGGACCGGACCGGTGTTGGTTAAAATCGAACCGATCCGGGAAGCATGAAGACTCTGTATAAAATTCAACACCGGATTGATCTGGATACAACTAAAAATGAACAGGTCCGATGCCTTTAAGATGTCTGAATAAAATTTAGGGTCGCACCTATCCGTTTAGAGAAGAAAACGAATCGGTCCAGTGTCTTAAAGATCCCTGAACAAAATTGGATACCGAAGCGAATCAAAGAAGGCTCGCCGGACCGGTTCGGTTGAGATTTTCCCAGATTTTTCGTTTTTAATTTAGAGTTTTACTGGGTTCAAACTCTTGTAAATTTCGTAGTGTATTTATTTTAGATGATTGTTAGACATTACAGAGGTTCGAATATTATTAGTTTTAGAGGGCTCTTACATAGAAGAACCTTTGTTTTGAAGTTTTACAATTAATTCAAAATTCAAAGTTTATTTCCAGATTTCCTCATTGTAAGTAACATTCAATTTCTTCTTTCAATTTATTTCGTAGTTAGTTAGATTAATTTTTAATTCAAAAATTTCTTCTCAATTTTCCAAAATAGTCGTGAATTCCTGCACTTTTGAAATTGTGTTTTCCTTTAGTTTAGTCATGTCCGACTAAGTTTTTAAGGGTTGGAGTGCATGAACCAACACGAGGTAAGTTACCCATATAGAAAATAGGGTTTGGATTAAATTTTAAGTGAATCATGTTGTGTAGTACATACAACCATCGTAGACCTTTTAACCTCGTTTGCCCTAGGTAAGCGGGGTGTTTAAGGATGCGATGCACTCATTAGCTATTCAACACCACTTTATTTTTACTTTTGATTATGTATGATGCGGGTTAGTACCCTCATATATGTAATGCTTAGGATAACTAAAGACTGGGTTCAATTAAATTTCTAATTCAAAGGCTAGCATTCTATACGATAAATGTACTAGGGTTTGGGGGATTATAACCCGACCTGTCTTTCCCTTATTCTTAGTTAATTTACTAAATTAGTTTATTGCGATACTTTTAGTTTAATTAGGAGTTAATTTCCCTTTGCATTTAGTTAGTAGTCATTTCGTTCATAATTAATCACCCTTTCCATTTCTTTTCGAGAATCAATTTAGGGTTACTCTTCTTTCCAACGTCGTTACAATCTTTCGTCCTATTTCCCTATGGAGCCGATCCCGACTTATCGAATTATTACTAACATGACAGGCTTGCACTTAAACCAATATCAGCACGCACACTAGATACATATTTGTGGTCACATCAAGTTTTTGGCGCCATTGTCGGGGATTTAGGTAGACTTTAGGTTAGATGATTCAATCCCAAAATTTAAATATCAAAAATCCCAGAAAATTAACATTCAAAAAGAAATCATCTCTCAAAAGCCCTTTCATGCAAAATAAAGAACAAACTCCTCATAATACTCCAATATGAATTCACAAAAATCCCATCGTTGAGTATAATTCCGAAAGCCCCCATACCCCTCGCGTTTCATAACTCTGGGCTTCACCTCTTACCCCTCCAAACTCCATCACCACTCACACATTGAGTCATGCGTCTAGAACACTGAGTGAGGATTCTGAGTCCATTGGAGAGAGAACCATGTTGGATAAAGCTAATTTTGGTACGGGAGAGGAAACCTGTCATATCGTCGCATGAAAAAACTCTTCTTTCCCGAACGAACTGTCACCCCTGGTTGCATTTTACTCCTGTATAATGCCGGTAAGTTCCACTTTCGTAATGGGATGATACAAATTATTCTAACCTTTCACGTCAGTGATTCGAAGAAACCCTATCTCCATATCCGAGAGTTTAAAGAGACGTGCGAAACCGTTAGTGATCAAGCTTACACGTAATATGTCGTTCGCCTAAAGCTTTTTACTTTTTCCCTAAAGGATAAGGCTAAGAACTGGCTTTGGTCTTTACCACCGAACTCGATCATATCATGGATGGATATGCAATCCAAGTTTTTTTCAAAGTTCTTTCCACCACATAAAACCAACTTTGTCAGGCTCAAATTCAAGCCTTTCTACAAAGAGATAATGAGCCGTTTGACAAGTGTGAGAACGATTCCAAGAGTTGTTTAACGCTTACCCCCATCATAGATTTGAGAAACATCACCTTATATCTTTCTTCCATCACGGGCTTTCAATACCCTCAAAACAATATGTGAAAGACCATTTTGGGAATTAGATACGAGTGACGCTAAGGCTCATCTTAAGTATATCTCCAAGACTACTCAAGCATGGGACACATCTGATCCCAATGCCCAAAATCGACCTCGATAGGTGTCCAATACTCCTATTGCATCCGGTTTATTCCAATTGAATCATGATACCGTGGTAGACCGAAGACTTGATCAATTTGAGAAAAATATGAGGAACCTACTCGAGGTACGACTGAGAGAAGCTACCGTATCCTCCTGTGGTTTGAAAGAAACAGTGTGAGCTACTTATGAGGTGGGCCATTCAACAAAATAATGTCCGGCGATACCCACCTACAAAGCTATGCATACCGAGCAAGTGGAAGCAATAGGAGAGTTCAAGGAAAATTTTAAGCCCCCTCACGGGAATGCATACAATCCTTCATGGAGGAACCATCCTGGTTTTAGCTACGGGCAACAACACGATCCGATGAATCCCACTTCACATGTTGCCCTACCTCCACCCCCTCCTCAATTTCAACAAGTGCCACTTATGCAGCCACAAATGCAAGCACCACCTCCAGGCCCATACATTACCCCATTGCGGAGATCTCTTGAGGATAATTTAAACCAATTCATCCTATATGAAAATGCAACCAATGCTAGGTTTGAGCGTATGTTCACAGAGATGAATATGAGTATTTTTAGGTTGCAAGCATCCTTAAGTATCCAAGAGAAGGATAAATTTTTTGCCCAAGGCCAAAGACCACCCCAAGGCTAATCTTATATTAGCGCGAGATCCCACGAACATCCTGAGCAATGTAGTGCAATTACCACTCTGCGTAGTGGGAGAGTGGTTGACTTGTCACCTCTTCCATGCGCTAAGCAAAATGAAAAGGAGATTTTGCCTGGCACAAAAGAGGCTGAAGATGTCCCCATGAAAAAGAGTGATGATTTTGACACCAGCAGGCCAAAAGTTATGGTGAAACCCCCAGTGCAACCCCATATCCTCAACAGTTGATCCCTCAATCCAAAACGACTTCTTGGGACGATATCCTCGACGTTCTTAAGCAAGTAAAGATTAACTTACCTTTTCTCGAGACCATAAAGAAAATTACCGCGTATGCTAAGTTCCTTAAGGACTTACTCACGGTGAAAAGAAGGCTAAAGGTATAGAAAAATGTGTTTTTAACACTGAACGTCAGCTCAGTACTGATGAGTGGTCTTCCAATAAATATAAAGATCTGGGTGTGCCCACCATCTCGTGCATCATGGGGAAGAACCGAATCGAACAAGCGTTAATAGATTTAGGGGCAAGTGTTAACATTCTTCCCTATTCCATCTACAATCAATTAGATTTGGGGAACCTTAAGCCCACACAAATCACTCTTCAATTATCGAATCGCATAGTGAAGGTGCCTCGAGGGATTGTTGAGGACGTTATAGTCCAAGTGGACATTTTCTACTATCTGGTATACTTTGTCATTTGGGACACGGAGCCCTTCATCCATTCTAGCAACCATGTTCCCATCATTCTAGGCCACCCATTCTTAGCTACAGCTAATGCCTTAATCAATACACAAAATGGACAAATGCAACTCACTTTTGGGAACATGACCCTCGAGACAAATATCTTCAATGTTGCTAACCAAATGGGTGACGAAGATGAAATCCATTCAGTCGAACTCATAGAGGAGGTAGTAGAAGAGCACATCGAGATAACCATGGGTGGGGACGCATTATAAGCATGCCTAGTGAGAGTTGATGAAAGTGAGATGCCATACACTGAGTATGAGCGAGAGGTAGAGGAGTTGAAAGCCATATTAAACGACGGAGTGTCGTTAGAGGAGTTGAGAGATGTTCACTGCGCTTTTAGATTCGAGGAACTACCCCCGAGGGAGTCATGCTTGACACCTTCCGAAGAGAAATTTCCTACCCTCGAGTTGAACAAACTACCCTCTAATGTGAAATATGATTTTCTGGAGAGGATGAGACATTTCCTGTTGTTGTCTCCTCTAACCTAGATAAAGAGCAAGAGGGTAAGTTGCTGGAAATTTTGAGGAAGCACAGAGGTGCTTTTGGTTTATCTATAGAGGATTTGAAGGGAATAAGTCCCCTGATTTGTACCCACAAAATCCACCTCGAGGAGGATGTGAAGCCCTCGAGGGAAATGCAAAGACGACTAAATCCAACCATGAAAGAAGTCGTTAGAGCGAAAATTATAAAGTTATTACATGTCGGGATTATCTACCCTATCTCGGACATCAAATGGGCGAGCCCAATTCAAGTCATTGATAAGCACCTAAAACTGTACAATTTATACCCCGAATAGACGTATTTTAGTTGCTAATTCTCAACAATATGGGTCTTATGTGCTTAAATATTTATTTTGCAGGTCAATTGTGCATTGCAGAGTTCAAACGCTTAAATCAAGAAAATTTTGTACAATATGGAGCTAATTACCAAATTTTTCGAGCCTAAGCATAGCCTAAACAGTGTGTGTGTTGAGTTTGTGCCTTTTTATCAATTTTTAGATTTTTCGTTTGAGTCATTTTAATTTTAGGTTTATTTTAGAATTTTTAGGTTTTATTTTCTAATTTTTCTATTTTATTTTTATTAATATAATTTTATTTTATTGATTTTTAGTTTTAGTTTTTATTTCAGTTTTATTTTATTTTATTAGGATTAGAATTTTTTGGATTTCATGTATTTTTAGTATTATTTGAGTTTGCATTTTCTTTTTAGGATTTTTATTTTAAGTTTTATTAGATTCTATTTGTATTTGTATTTTTTTATTTTATTTTATTTTATTTCTTTTTAATTTTATTTTTAATTTGAGTCTTTATTTTATTATTAGAAGTAGGATTTTTATTTTAGATTTTTAGTTTTATTAGTTTTAGTTTTTTCTAGTGTTATTTTTATTTAGGTTCAAATTAAACACACACACACAACCCCACCTACACATTATCCAACACCCCAAACACTCACCTCACCCTCATACTACTAACCTATAACCTCACCACACTCTAATCACTCCCTTCATCTTCTTCCCTACACCCATCTTCTCTCTCATCCAAAACCACCATACCCAATCTTTCTCAAACTCCATTAACACCAAGAACCAACTCAATCATCATCACCATTACCAAACCCCAAATACAACCCCCAGACCCATTCCCGCCGGAGTTGACCCCTTGAAATCCGACCACTGCCATCACCCATACCCGACGTTATACCGTTGGCCAGCCCCAGCCTTTTCCGGCGCGACTTTCTGCTCCACAACCCCGCATCCAAACCTCCGGCGAGATCAAACCCGGAACCAACTCACTTTGCAACCCCCTCCAGCCCCTGTTACCGCCGGCGCCACCTGCCGTCGCCGCCCTGTCCTAACCCGTTGTCCACCTTACCCCTCCGCCGGTGCGACCTCCACCCAAAATTCCAGTGGTGCGGTTGTCCCAGCTCAAAACCCCGAGATCCTAGACCCAGCAACCGCGTCGGCGTGACCCAAATTCAAAACCTCCCTCCAGCGCTAATCCCTCCGATCTGGAGCTCACCAACAAAACCCATGTCCAGACCCATTTCTCCTATTTGAAACTTCACACAATTTCCTTAGCTGCCAAATAAAAACCAAAACAAACCAAAGTCAAATAACCATATGTGACTAATAAAAACCCACTTATTCCCTTTAAACCCTTTTACCCAAAATGCCCCCCAACCATATCTCTTAACCTCAATCCCAAAATTACCCCTCCCCATATCATATTTTTATTCCCATTCACATGACACACCCAAACCACATGCACACTTACCAATTACCCTATATACCCCTAGCTCCATGCCTTGTATAACAGGAAGATAAAAGGAGAGCTTTTAGATAGGAATTTTAGAGAGAGAATTGAAGAGAGATAAACACCAATTTGTAAATAGTTTTTCCTTTTGTTTTTTTAGATATTTGTTGAGAATTAATTGTGAGTAATTGAATTGAATGGAAGATGATAGAGTTCACATTGCAAATTTCAAGGAGACTTGTTTGAAGATTTGTTCTCTTTCTCTACTCTTTTATTATATATGCGTTTGATTATTAATTTGTCATGTTTTATACCATGTTAGGCTAAAACCCCTTTCAAGGGGTGGGGTAAAACCCTTATTTCATGTTATTTTATTTTAATTAGTTTAATTACTTGAAAAGTCTCTTTGGATGTTAATTTTGATCCCTCACCCTTAGATTTACGCCTCGAGAGAGGGTAAATGATTTTCGAGAGAAAATCGAAATTCTAGTTATAATACCCATTTTAGATTCGAACTAGAGATAGGAGTTTCTTAAGTGGGGTATTATAACTTGAATTTCAACTCTAAAATTATTTTCTAAGATTTACATGAATTTTAATCGATCGATCCTAGCGGGTGATTAATTAAAAGGAGTGTAGATCTATTTTTCTAGAGTTGTGGGGGTTAAACTTAATTTTCTAAAAGATTACTATTATAATTACACTTGCAACGAGAGTTGATTTGTAATTTTGATATTAACTTGGGAGAATTAAAATAATTAAATTAATTAATTAGAATAACTAAAATTTGGGGTGTAATCCCACTCCTTGATCGTTCTCACAATTATTTACCTCATTTATCTCTTATTTTTAGTGTTAGACTTTATTTTTCATTTTAGTCATTTTCTAGTTAGTTATTATCATATTACATTTAGTTTAGTTTAGTTTAGTTTAGTTTAAACATCACCTCACCCTATTGTTTTAATATTTGAAAAGGCTAAAAAAAGTAGAAAAGTGAAAAAGCACAAAAAGAAAATAAAAATTGAATTACAATTGAATTTGTCTCTAGCTTACACACTTTAAAGTGGATTGATACCCTTACTTACCTCTACACTTGAGTTGTTATATTTTGTAGGTATTTGAGGATTTTGACTAACTTGGCTTTCAACAACGACACATACGCAAAAGCATAGTTATCAAATGGCGTCGTTGTCGGGGATGTAGAAAAGTCAAGTTATCAAATGGTGCCGTTGCCGGGGATGTGGAAAAGTCAAGTTATCAAATGGCGTCGTTGCCATTCTTGGAATTGTGAAGCTCGGAGCGGATTCAATTTTGTGATTCACTTGTATTGCATTTTTTTTCATTTTTAGTACCATTTTTTTAGAAGGCTTGTATTTAGGATTATTTTATTCTTGGCTTGTATTGCGGTGCTTAGAGACACCATTTTATTTTTCATTTTAAAATTGTAATAATCAAAGACAAGCGTGATATGGAAACCGGACAAGGTAGAGAGAGGGCGTCCATAGGCGAGGATTTAGAAGTCTCTCTACCTTGGGTCGATAAGACTCCCGGGGACGACTGAGATTGGCGTATTCTCCCCCCGGTCGACTCAAAATTTTCGGCACCCCACGGCGTAAAAATCGTGGGAGGTACATTTCTAAACCCTCGCGCCTCTCCTGTTAGCGAGTCCTTTATTGTATGTGCTTGTGTGCTCTTGTGTGATTTTATTCTCGCATTTATTTTTTGAATGGTGTGATGAATTAAATTACTAAGACCTACACCCGGTCACTCACAAGAAGGGATTTCAACACCCGATTCACTCGCTTACCATTGTGTGCTACCCTATCCATCATTAAATTTAAAATCAATCACTAGGTAGCCCACTAGGAGAATATTTTGCAAAGGCGATCACTAAAATAATTCCGTGATTTTTATCGCCGCGGACTTAATTAAAATTTGACTACCCTTTCACTAAATTCAAAGATAAAAATTGGCTATGTGCTAGTTAGGACATTTTCTTGACTTGTGTGTGTGTCCAATTCCATTTTCGGTAGTCGATTTTAGTTAGTTCGTGCAAATTCAAAGAGTCCATATTTTCCCCACCTTTTCTTCCAAAAAAAAAATCCAAAAATATTTTCTTTCTTTCATTTTAGAAAAAATCCAAAAATATTTTTCTTCCTTTATTTTTTACAAAAAAAATCCAAAAATATTTTTTTCTATTATTTTTTTTTTTAAATCCAAAAATATTTTCTTTCATTTTTATAAAAAAAAATCCAAAAATATTTTCTTTCCTTTTAAAAAAATTTAAAACACCATAAAAAATATTTCTCTCCATATGGCCGAAGAACGTCCTTTACGGGACTACTTTGGTCATTTTTCATTGACACGTGACACGTGTGAGAGTGATCCTGAGACGTCTCTTTATGATATTCTTAGTCATTTCACCTCTCTCACGAGTACCGTTGGTACTCTTGACCCATCCATGCACGCACCTCCTATTCCATCACCCTCGGTGTCAAGTGTCACCGTGCCTCCTCCTTTGTTGTGCACCCACTGTTATTATGCCGATCACATGTCCCATGCGTGCCCATACTCTTCATATCCATACAAACCCACCAAGGACCATGTGTATCCATATGACACTGTTCCGGAACCCACCTCGGCCTACTATCCCGATATACCAAAACTCGAGTTGTGTGAGTACCCGAGTTATTCATGGAGGCCTGATCAACCTTCCACGCAATACATATCCCAACCCGATGTTGTGGATCATCACATGTTCCAACAGTCGTCATGGCAACCTTGTGCACCTGTTCACGATCAGTTCCCTCACTACGCAGCCCATGAGTATCAACCATTTGTCCATCACGAAAGCGGTCCTTTCGTGTATGATGCACTTGGCCCCACCCCACACACTTCATATGAGTATTCTCCATATAGTCCCGATTATAGCGAGTTGTGTCCACTTCAACCACCACCACCACCCATCATTCCACCAACACCTTCATCCACATCCGCTCTCGAAACCCTCTTGCAAAAGTTCATACTTGAGCAATAGCAAGCAATTCAAACTCAAGCTCTCCAAAGGCTTGAACAACGTTTAAATGAATTAGAGTGTGAGCGAGAGTGGGATTACATTCACATGGCCCCACCCATCGTTGCCACCGAGTGTGACGATGATGTGTCCTCTTATGACACGAAATTTGAGTGTGACCAACCCTACCACCCCGAGAATCTCGAAGTTGAGACCATCCCATGGTCTGGGCCCCAAGTCGACAATTATGTTGGCTTACCTTTAGATAGTGAGCCTGATCAATTCCTAGCATTCCCACATGAACCTACCATTGAGGTTCTTATTCCCATTCACCTTCCCACTCATTTTCCCATCGAATCCAAAGCAATGCCCGAGTCTACACCTATCGAGTTTCACCCTTGTGTTCCCGAGGAACCAATTCATCTTAGGTTAGCTCCGGCTACGAGTGTTCACCATTTTCCCGAGATAGAATCCGTGGTAGTTCCTAACTATCCGGATATGGATGATGTACCATCATGCATGGCTCCCTTTGAGCCTAATATTTCTAGTGATTCCTCTATCTTTGAGATTGGTGCCTTGTCTTACCCACCCACCACATTCCCCAATGCTACCTTTTTGGAGAAGTTGACAACTCCATCTTTAGAAACCACACTACCTTGTGAGTATTCATTTACTCCTACCAATGAGTGTATGTCTCCCACGCTTGAGTTGGATCATCTTCCTCCACCATTTATCCCACCCGATACACCATTTGTCCCACCCGACCCACCCATTATCCTTTCCACCCCACCACCTGGTTTGGATCTTAATTTTGCACATTTCAAGTTTCCATCTACATATTTAGATCCTAACCTGAAACCATCCTCTATCTACTAGAGTTATGGTGATACTCTCCACTTCCGTGACATCGAGCTTGTTACTCCATGCACACCACTTCCTTGTGGTGTTGATTTTTCTTCTCGACAGCTCCCTGGCATGTCACAGCGCGACCATTATCATTGCCCATTCATAGAACGATCGTGTGATTTTTATGAGGCCCATCCCATTCCACTTTCCACACCATTTCGCCTCCCTCACCAACTTGAGCACCATGCTTATAAGGCCCTAGTTTCCCTCACCTTTAAGCTCAACAAGGCCCGTGGTCGATACCTTTCCACCCTCACCTTAGCCCTTCCCCCCCCTCCCCCCCCATGGTCCACCGATGCTTTGCATCGTGTGATGCACTTTGCCATACAGGTGCATTGACCACTTTAGCTTGTTTCCAACAAGACTGGCGCTTCAGTCTTGTTTGGGGGTGATTCTCATCACCCAATTTTTCTGCCGCCCCGCGCCATCAAAGATCTTATATTTAAGGTGAGCATGGTTCGGTCTGGCTGAATACATTAAACTTAGCGCTACCGGGAGGCAGCCCGCATTTCTTGTACTAGTCTCATCTTGTTTGGGGGTGGTGTTTCTCATCACCAATGCTTTGTCATGCTTATAGACTTGTACACATTTTTTCTCTTATCATTTATTCAGGTTTATTCTTGGCTATATCTTTCCACTTCATTAGCGTTTCATTCTGGTAATCTCTTTCCTACCTTATGCTCTCAATTTTAAAAATCATTTTAAAGTGGTTCGGCTATGAATAAAGCCTACGTCCACTGTTATTTTATTCCCAGGGGTTTACAATAGCACAATATGGTGTAGAGAGAGAAAGGATGTGTATCTTGGGTATGGTGTTTCTTAGTTGTCCCTTTCTTTGGTTAAGGGAATACATGTATTTATAGCCTTGAGGTTGTCAATATGAAAAGGCGATGTGTTGTCATCTAGTAGACATCTATTGATACATTATAAATGTACATTAAGGCTCATTAAATGAGTTGTTATCTTCATTAATGCACATTAAATGCATAGTTATCCTTTGATCTAGAGTTGCTCTGCACGCCTTGAGTTTCTCTGCACGCAAGGTTGCTCGTTGCTCTGCACAGTTGCTCGTTGCTCTGCATACCTGCTCGTTGCTCTGCACAGTTGCTCGTTGCTCTGCATACCTGCTCGTTGCTCTGCATACCAACTTGTTGCTCTGCACGCCTGCTCGTTGCTTGGTATGCCGACCAACTCTCCTCGGGTGTCGACTAACTCTCCTTGGGTGCCGAGCAAGTATAAATATTGCCACGTAGGATGACATGTGTCCTTTTCTGATTGGTCCTCATAGATAAAGAATTTTTGCGTCAACAGAAGCCCCCAATGCTCCATGCTTGATGGTCCACTGAAAGGATGGAGTATTTATTCTGCAGTGTTGCTCGGTACTTATGAAATTCTTGATCTTCCTTCTTGATTTGTTCAACATAAAGTGTACTATCTCCTGGATGGCATATGATGCAGGTTGATCGATGGTTATTAATCTCTCTTTTGAGGAACTCCGTGTGCTATGTATCACCCCTGAGAATTTGGATACAGCCATGCCATAGTATGCAGCTCGTAGCTTGTCATAATCTTCAAGTATGTTGATTGGTTTGCTAGCCGACCAACTGCCTCCTGTGCCGAGCAACTGAGTGCTAACTTCACGTGCTTAATTTTTCTGATTTATGCTCCTCTAAATACTTTGTCCAACAACATACTAGCTTTTGAACCCAACTCTTCAATCTGATTAGTACCAAGCTAGTGGTGGACTTCGAAACATTTTCATACAACTTCTTCTTCAATATTGGTCGGGACAGTAGTAGTAAAGATCTCAGTGATGTAGATGCTGAATCTGACTCCTGAATGTGCATAATAACTCCTGAATATGCCTCCTGAACTTCAATAGCGTGTGCATAATAACTCCTGAATATGCCTCATGAACTTCAATATGCCTCCTGAACTTCAATAGCGTGTGCATAATAACTCCTGAATATGCCTCCTGAACTTCAATATGCCTCCTGAACGTCAATAGCGTGTGCATAATAACTCCTGAATATGCCTCATGAACTTCAATAGCGTGTGCACAATAACTCCTGAATATGCCTCCTGAACTTCAATAGCGTGTGCATAATAACTCCTGAATATGCCTCCTGAACTTCAATATCAAAACTAATTCCTGAGCAAAAGAAACAACTCCTGAATGATGATTGGTCGGGGCCCCGACCGTGTAAGTTTGTGGAGTTGAATATGATGCTCGACTGTATGATGTTATGAGAATGTGCCACCGAATGAATAACTAAATCTGTAATAGAAGCCCCCAAGTGTGGAATATGAACTTTGAGTGCTTTTTTGGCCTTGAAGTACGTTGGTCTTGCTAAAAAAATAAGGTCGAGGAAATGCTCCCTGAAATGACTCCCTGAGATCTTTGCATGTTTGCATTTTCATTTTCTTGGAAATAGTTTGTAAGATGCTTTCCTTGTTGTTTGCTGATGAATATATATATATATATATATATATATATATATATATATATATATATATATATATATATATATAAGGACAAATTGTCCTATTTTGCATAAACACTGAAATTTGCTTCACCTGTTGTATAATTATAGTGACTTGTCACTTTTTGGGCCTAAGCAATGGAATGATTTTCATCCCATATTCCTGCTTAGTTGTAGTAATCCCGTTAAGATTACCTTGCTACCTAGACAGTGGATGCCCCGGGAGATCACCCAACTTCTTGCCTAGTTTGGTACCAACCAATCGGAGTTGGTGGTATTGAGTTCCCGACCAACCGGAGTTGGTGGTAATTGAATTTCTGACTAACCGGAGTTGGTGGTAATGAGTTCCCGACCAACCGTAGTTGGTGGTAATTGAATTCCCGACCAACCGGAGTTGGTGGTAATTGATTTGTCGACCAACCGGAGTTAGTGGTAATAGATAATAAATGTTAGAGACTTCCTCGGAGTTTACCAACAGATTGTTGGGAATAAGGTATAATAAATGTTGGAGACCTCCTCAATAGAATGTTGGGAATAAGATAATATAAATGCTGGAGACCTCCTCAACAGATTATTGGGAATAAGATAATATAAATGCTAGAGACCTCCTCAACAGATTGTTGGGAATAAGATAATATAAATGATCGAGACCTCCTTGGAGCTGAATATATGTTTATAAATATTTTTCCGAGCTCCATGCTGAAATAAGAATAGAATATGCATCCAAATAGATATAAAGAATAATTCAAAATAATAAAGTGTCGCGTTGATCTGTCGAGGCAGAATTGTATAATGTCGAACAAGAATAAGATTTTCCAGAACATAAGAATATGGCCGAGAATGATGTTAGGCCTGAATATAAATAAGAATTACCCAACCAACTATCCGTTGGGGGTGAAATACAATGAATGTTGTGTAATACCCCGTATTTTTGGCGATATTTATTTTTGGGATTAATTAATTAAATGAGAATTAATTGCGAATTAATCCGAGTAAAATACTAGCGAGATGTGAGTTGGTATTTGACTATATTGAGTATATATGATGTTATATGAATATTGAATTATGAAATTTGTCGTGAGTTTGATATACGGCAATTTGGTCATTTTATTGGGACGCGTGTGACAGTCGCGTCAGGATATAATTATTTCATTATAAAAGTGAATTTAAATTCTATTAACCGTATGGTCGTTTTGAGTGCGCCAACGCGTCCGGAAGGGTCGAGATAGTCAGAAAACACTAGCCGGAGGTTTAGTTTGGGTCCCGGGTATTTTTAGGCCATACCGGCAACATAAAGGGTATTTTGGTAATTTTATATTTTGAGGAATTAAAAATGATGAAAATTAGGAGTCTTTATCTGATTGGGAATAGACCCACTAAACCCACTAACCAACCCTTATTGACCCAATAAGCTACGGAGGTTATCAAAATTAGGTTTCCAACTTTCCCAAAGAAAACCCTAGCCACCATAGCCACCTTTGGAGAAGAAGCTTGGAGAAAGAGAGAGAGAGGGAATTCTGCAGAAAGAGAGAGGACATCGTCATCAAAATCAGAGATCGAATCAAGGCAAGTGATTTAAATTACATTCTTTATGCAGTAAATGTTTCTTCCATGTTAGAAATCTTAATAATCATTCTTGTTTGAGAGATAAAGGAAAACCCATGAAATTGGAAGTTATTAGTTTAATTTTGGGTATAGGTTTGCATGTAGAAACGTTATTGGAAGATTGAATTCAGAAATTACATATTTATGTGATGTAAAAACGGATTAAATTCTGGGAATTGATGATGATAAAAATCTAGGGCTTATGTTCATGAAAAATTGGGGAAAAGAGTAGAGACTTGTGATTTGATGATGTGTAGGAAGAATTAATCCTTTAAAATACGTTAGTATGTGACTTTAACATGTTTAGGGACGATTAGAGACCTTAAACAATGGTTAGATTGAGGTTTGGATGAGATTTGAGGTGTAGAGAAATTGGAAAAACGAATATAAGAATTTCTAGGCTTGATTCCGGTCACTCGTTAGAAGACCTAACCAGGTCGTTCGAACGAGCTCGTTCGAACGAGCTTCTAACGAGTTGACAGTTTGGGGTTCTAACGAGAGGGATGTTCGTTCGATAATCTCGTTCGAACGAGATCTCGTTAGATAGCCCAGTTCGTTCGAAACGAACTCTCGTTCGAACAGCCTCGTTCGAACGAGACTTCTAACGAGCTGGCAGTTTAGGCCTTTTTGGCCTGTTTTGATTTTTGGGAGTCCCGTAAACTTGTTCGAGGATAGAGATAACACCCCTTGATGATATATTGATAGATTTGGGACATTTGGGTTATTATGAGGAGTAAATTATATACGAGTGATATAAATAATGGTTAATATGGGATTGAGACGTGAGTGTTTACCACGACGTGAGAATAAATTATGGCGCGTGTAATTATGGACCGGGATTTATATATGTTGTATATATATAAGTTGGTACGAGAATGCGATAAGTACTACAATTAAACTACGGGATTACTAAGATGTGTGCTTACTTAGTATTGGTATATGAATTGTGTGTATGACATACCTACCATACTTGCTATCACGGGAGGTTTGCGTTCGCTTAGGGCCCTCTAATCCTTGTGTTGCCCGGATTTAGACTGGTTACCTCGATGAACATAGGTCAGAGAAAGACTTATTGGGATGTTAATAAGTCTGCTGATCGTGGGAGCGTAGGTATGTGCGTGACCCATGTGATGTGACTGTGTTCGCCTCCATTATTTGTGATGTTGTTATCTGTGAACTATTCCTGAGAGATTCGGAATATGTGATCCTTATGTACGTGATGTACCGGGATGGATAGCAGAGTATGTGTGCACCGCAGCTTAGTCTCGGGGTGCCTATATTGTATATTTATGTTGTGGAAAATATACGCTTAATAAACTGGGAACTTTAATATGATATTGTGTGTATAACTATGGAATAACAAAAAGGGATGATCTACAATGAGTTGTATTACTTTTACGTGAGAACCTGAATTTAAGTTAAGCCCCTATTTTAATTGCGAGCGTTATTATGTTAATGGGAACCGAGTAATAAGGGTAGAACCTATGACAGTCTAGCTAGATATGATGTCACTTAGCTAGTGGTTTGTGTCATTTTAGATGGGTACTTACGTTAGGAGTGCACAGTTTGACGAGAGGAGAGAATTTCATGTGAGCGCACGTCCTAACACGTACTTTGCATTTAATGTTTTAAATGTTTTTAAAGCACTTGCAGGTTTTTAAAATATCTCCACATTCGGGCTCTGACCCGTTTGCTTTCAAATCTATTTTTCTTGTAAAACCATTTCAGGTGCCCAGCCACAAGGACACCATGCATAGGATACTCATTCAGGTGACGAGCTGTAGCTGTTTGTGGAAGCTACAGGGATTTTCTTTTAGACGCTTCTATCATTTGGATTCTATATTCAGTATTCTTCAGTTGTAGGGCATGTTGCCCAAATTCTATTAGAGACTTTTCCGTTTCAGTTTTCAGACTTGGCTTGTATTGATTTAGTACTCAGTATTCAGTTTAATTATTTCAGTTTGTGGAATTGTAGTGAGGACTTTTCCTACAGACTTTATTTACATTATGTGAAGGTTATTCTATTTACTTCGGTATGGTGAATGGTGTTATTATTCTTCATTACACTTGTTGCATGTTAATCAGACTTTAATTAAAATTTGGCAACTTACTTTTTAAATACTAGGTGGTTAGTAATAATAAAATATTTTCGACAGTGATGCTATTAACTGGACCAACTTGGCATTTTGAATTAATTTAATAAAGGAGTAGCTACCCGGTATTTAATTAGTCGGGGTGTCACATGTTGTAATTCTCCTTAAAGCTGAATAAGTATCTTGTCGAGGCACAATTGCATAATGCCGAATAAGAATAATATTTTCCAGAACATAAGAATATGGCTGAGAACCTTGCTGGGCCTTAATATAAATAAGAATTACCCCGACCAACTATCCGTTGGGGGTGAATTAAAACAAATGTTGTAGTTCTCCTCGGAGCTGAATATGATAATAAGTATCTCGTCGAGCTCCATGTTGAGATGAATATAGAATGTGAATCCGAATGGATATATAGAATAATTCGTGCTTGAGCAGATATTCGAGCAATAATACAATCAATAGTGCCTCGTTGAGGTAAAATATGATAATGTCGAACAATGATAATATTCTCCAGAAGTTTAAGATTATTTCCGAGCATTCATCGGCACTAAATCTTGTACCTGTAAAAATTAATAACTTGCCCTACTATATGTGTAGGCTAAATTGATTAGTCATAAGAATAATTTAGTCAACTAATCAATATATATGATATGTATATGCTCAGGCAATAAAAATATCAATTTCAAAAAATGAAATAATATATGCTGGCTAATATGTCGAGGCAAAATTTCCCGATATCGAGCAATAACAGTTTCCAGAAGTTAAAGATTGTGGTTGAGCTTTCGTCGGGATTGAATCATGTCCCTAAGTCGCTCGAACACCTGTTAAGACTAGATCAGATAGTTAGTCATGAGAATAATTTAGTGATCCAATCAATATATGATATGTATTTGCTCAGACAATAATATGTTGTGCCGACTTCGTGTGCCAAAGTGAGCAATTTTTTTAAAAAAAATGCTAGGCATTTTAATTTTAAGCAAAAAACCAAATATAAATTGGTTCAAAAAATTTATTCTAAAATAAAGCTTTGGAGTATATTTTATTTAGCTTTAAAAATTTATTTTATTAGAGGAGTGTGAGTTAAGAAATAGTAAGGGGTAATTTTGTCTTTTTACCACCATGGTGGTGATTTGGATAAAGTCAAAGTAATTCTCCATCTAAAAACCCACTCAAGGAATCACCACTTCTTCGTTCAGGTGTTAACCCTCCACACTTAGTCCGACCAATAACCAAGACTGTCGTCTAGTGGTCTCCAACCATATAATAGATACTGTCGACGAGTAATGATAATTGCCAAACCAGTGATGAGTTGAAGAGACTCTGATATGATGCCGACCAGAAGATTTTGTTAACAACTAAGTTAAATCCGATGAAGTTGCTCGGGTTTTCTTCGCAAATGACCATCGACCAGCAAGGGTGGTTCGGTAAACAAATTTTGGTCGAGTACCGACCTGTACAAGATAACGTCGACCAGTTAATAGGAGTGGCCGACCAGTTATTGTAATATAGGGATGATCAACCTGAGCCTCGAGGAGATTGCTTTAAAATAGACGCTGATCGATAAAGATATTGCGATAGAAATCAATAATAAGTTATGCCAACCAGCTACATATGGGAAAAACCCCGACCTGAACAAATCGTAATTTCAGATTGTAACGATGTCGCCGAGCAGTGGTTTATGGGCCCTAACTGTGTAACATTGTCGATCAAGTAAATGGATGGTGCCGACAAATTTAGCTGGTGCAGACCTGTAATTCGTGCAACCGACCTGTGTAAACATTCTTGTACAGTGATCATGTTGGTCAGATTTTGGGAAATCGTAACAACCCCTGGTATACCAATCTATGTCGCCGACCAACCATAAAACCCCTCCTACCAAAATTCATGTTGCCGACCAACAAAATGGTTCATCGACCAACATTAGATGATGCAAACCACTATTAGATGTTGCCGACCAACAAAATAGGAAGTCTGTAATTCCTCAACTTCGTTACCGACCAACCCTGATAACCTTATAATTGCAGAAAATTTGTTATTCACAGCCACCGATCAGAAAATAATGGACCGCCGAGCTACAGATGTATTTTTTCTTTTGTATAGTGACCTTCGACCATAAAGGGCGTTCCAGTGATATTTCGAGGCAAGATCCATTTTGTAATTTAGTTGCCAACTCTTGATGTAGCCGTCGCCAATCAGAGTAGAAATACCTCTGACCTACATGTATGATCCTTAAAATTCTATATATGTTTTCTTCTCGTATCCATCCAGAGTCCGGTGATGCCAACTTGTTGCCGATCAAGAAATAGGAGTTTTCGACCAACAAAGTGTTTTGCCGATCAGATAATATGGTTCATCAATGAGCTGTGATTATGAGGTAACTTGGTAACAAAAAATATATGCCTTGGTAACAAAAAATAATTTGTTGATCTTAAATCCAAGTCTGAGTGAAAAATCCAGAGCGAAAAATCTGGGGGCTCAGACTTTTTGTTGTTTCTAGTCCAAATAGTGATCATGCAGAGTTATGATATGAATGGATCTGGTAAATACTTGTTAAAGCCTATAAGTGAGGCGGTTCCTTTTAATAATAAAGTTCATGTCTGTTCATCTCTTCCCCTTTTTCAGGAGATAGGCAAATGAATTTTTAGGGACGATCGTATCACTGTTGATAATTTTTCAATATAGGGGGAATAGAAATGATGTAGATCAGATTTAACCTGTACTGGGTTTCAACTTTAACCTGTAATGGGTTTCAGAGTGAATCATTACCCCTGACCCTGTGATTTGTCATATAAACAAGGATTCATATTGCGACATGAAAGAGTTGGCGCTTGCGTTCAATTAAGAAATAATACAATAACTGCCATTTTTAACCCAAATTAACCCTAGGCATGCAACTAGGTGTGATTGAAACAATATGAAATTATGCACAAGATATTCAACACACAAAGTTAAGGAAAAATCCCCCACAGGGGCAAAACCATTTGTATATCACTATAATTTGTAAAAGACGGTTTACAATCGGATTACAATGAAATACAGTTTGACTAAGAATTACCCTCGGGTATCGGATTTTGTAGTCGCGGCTGGAAGAAACCCTTTCCAGTAGGGCTGGCGGCTGGAACTATCCCTGTCCAGTAGGGCTGCAATGAAGAGGAAGAAGCGGTCCACTTCACAAAGGGTTGAACATCAATGGTGTTCTTCGGTTACCAAAAGTGACTCACAAATGTATGGAATTTGTGTGAATCAAGGGTATGAATCAATGGACTCAAATACCATGAAGACTTATGAGTTATGGAACTCAGAAAATCATATGTAAGTCTTAAGAAAACCAACTCCCCGATCGTGGTATAAATAAGAATTCATTTGCCCTAAAAATCTGCACACGATCTGTTCGTGGTTATCCAGGGCGGACCGGTCAGGGCCTTAGGCGGATCGGTCCGATGGCGGACCGATTCTTTTATTTTGAGGCTGATTCGGTTCGCATTCGGTCCGGGGCTCACTGGTCTTAAACGAGCAAGGCGGATCGGTCCGGGTCTCAGCGGATCGGTCCGGCTAGGCGGATCGGTTCGTTTTTATATCAGGCAGACCGGTCCGGCTGTCTGATTTTCTGAATTCTTCCTTTCTTTTGATCTTCAGATTTTGTTGATGACGATGTGATCTTTTCAACTATCATTCTTGTAACGGCGTATGACATATCATATACATAATGATGGACAAATTGTCCTTACAAATCTCCCCCTATGTCTATGCCGGAACAAACATAAAAAATCCGAATTATCAAGTATGAAACAATGCATATACAAATCTACCCTTCCATGAACCCAAAACTGAAAGAGGTACAAATGACTAAGGCTGCATCGTTTGTTCTTCGAATCTTCAGAAATCTCACCGCTCCGCTTTTCTCATCAGGGTGTGCATCATGGGATTATCAAGGATGTACCTACACACATGAGACAAAGCAAATACCAAGTGACGTATCGAGTTTGAAATGAGATAAACATAAGCATATATATCCATTTAAGATGATATTCTCAGAATTTCAAAACTCCCCCATAATCAGATAATTCATTCTCCCCCTTTTTATGATGTCCCCAAATAGACAAATGAGAGAAATAAATCAAGCAATCAAGTACCGGGGTGACACAAGGCATAAAATCACACCATAAATGAACATAAAACAACCAAGTCGGTGATAGCGTAAAAGAATGGGTGTGATCAAAATTTGATAGGAAAATCAAAGCATACAAACATGACATATGTGCACGATGAATATTGGATATTCCTAACGAATGAACTCAAATGCTTCCTTTGGTGTAAAAGATTGGAAATATACGACATTGACTATATCAAATCTACAAATCAAAGCTCAAAGTGATTTCTACACAAATAACGTCCAAAATGATTTTCATGCTTTTTCAGGACTTTCAAGGAAGTGCAAACCCGTTTTTCAATCTCCAACCAAACTCCCTCAGATTTATATTTTGAATAGAGGTATACTAAATTCTCAAACTTTGGAGAATTGATGGTGAAACTTAAATGGCCCATATATGGCATGTATTGCTTTTTATTGCCTTTTCAATTTTTTCGGGCTCTTTTAACCTCTTAGGACCTCAGATATTACAATTCCTCCATTTTTTAGGTCCTTTTTAACGGTGGCTTTTGCGCAAAGGATAAAAATCAACTTTCGCAGCCCCTCCCCGTTATGCAAATTATCACACAGTCTCACCAAAACGGTTTTTACATGCAATCCAATCTTGTCAAGTTTTATCGCATTTTATACATTGTATAGACAGGATTGAGATGGAAACACTCAAGCCAACATGAGATCGACAAGCGCAATAATCAAATATAGCCGTGCATGTGTGCAATAAAGGATATAGGAGTCAAGCATGTAGGAAATATCACTAATTACATCTCAAGGACTCCAATCAATGTTAAGCACATGGATGAAATGATGTAGCCTCTCAAATCTCTATCAAACAGTCACATGGATATATGGAATGAAGTTGTGACTTGGCTATCTTAAATGCTCATCCATAAAAGGCAAATCTCTTTTTGGTCTTTTTCAAAAAAATTTATCAAAATAAGATCTTTTTGTGCTTTTCTCAAAAATTTTCAAAAAAGAAAATCTTTTTGTATTTTTCTAAGAATAATAAAAAATACATAAAAGCTGTACAACAAAGAATAGTACATATAAACAGACTAGCAATAGGAAGCATATGATATGATCATGAAGAAGCATCCTATTCTAGACATAGACCAACCCCTCAGTCAACTGTGCAAATCCCCAAAGACTTCCTAAGACTCTCAAATCTAAGGGCATCTAAAGGTTTCGTGAAAATATCGGCTAACTGACGGTTGGTAGGAACAAAACTCAGGGTTACGACCTTCTCCTCAACTAACTGACGTATAAAGTGCTCGCGTAACCTGATGTGCTTTGTGCGCGAATGTTGGACAGGATTGCGGGATATGTGTATCGCGCTCGTGTTATCACAGGAAATGGTCATGGTGTCCTGTGAAATCCCATAATCCTCCAACAATTGCTTCATCCACATGAGTTGCGTGCAACAACTCCCGGCGGCGATGTACTCCGCCTCCGCAGTGGACAACGAGATGGAGTTTTGCTTCTTGCTCAACCAAGAGACAAGAGCAGAACCAAAGTAGAAACATCCACCAGAAGTGCTCCTACAACCATCTACGTCCCCTGCCCAATCGGCATCCGAATAGGCGGACAAACGGTCATCGGTATCAAAGGAATACCAAATACCGTATGAGAGAGTCCCACTCACGTATTTGATAATACGTTTTAGAGCGAGTAAGTGTGACTCTTTAGGAGACGCCTGATAACGCGCACTGACTCCAACACTAAAGGCAATGTCGGGACGACTAGCAGTCAAGTAGAGAAGACTGCCTATCATACTCCGATACAAGGTTTGCTCTATGTCCTTGCCTGAAGTGTCCTTACTAAGCTTGGTAGTGGTACTCATAGGAGTACGAGCATGCTTAGCGGAGTCTAAACCAAATTTCTTCACTAGGTCTCTAGCATACTTGGATTGAGAGATGAACATCCCATCCTCTAGTTGACGAACCTGGAGACCAAGGAAGAATATAAGTTCACCAACCATGCTCATCTCAAACTCACTTTTCATCTCCTCCTCAAAGTGGTGAGCATGCTGGGAGCATGTGGATCCAAAGACTATGTCGTCCACATAGACTTGGGCAACCAAGATAGAACTATCATCTCTCCTGACGAACAACGTCATATCAACTCCCCCTCTCTTGAAGCCACGGGATAAGAGATAGGAAGTAAGCCTCTCGTACCAAGCACGGGGTGCTTGCTTCAAACCATACAAGGCTTTCCTTAGATAGTAGACGTGATCAGGGTGCTTAGGGTCTTCAAACCCTTTTGGTTGTTCCACATAAACCTCTTCCTGTAGAATGCCATTCAGAAAGGCACTCTTGACATCCATCTGATATACTTTGAAGTGCAGATGACATGCGATGGCGAGTAGTAAACGGACGGACTCAAGCCTCGCAACAGGAGCAAATGTCTCCCTAAAGTATACACCCTCTATCTGTGTGTAGCCTTGAGCGACCAACCTAGCCTTATTTCTGATTATGGTACCATTTTCATCCATTTTATTCTTGAAAATCCACCGGGTAATAATAACATTAGTATCACTAGGTCGGGGGACAAGATCCCAGACATTGTTCTTCTTAAACTGAAGCAACTCATCCTGCATAGCAGATATCCAGTGTTCATCTTTGAGTTCTTCTTTGTGATTCTTGGGCTCGACTTTGGACGTGTAGAAATGATGACTAACAACGTTCTCTAGTTGAGCACGAGTCTTGACCCCTAGAGTGGGATCGCCAACAATGGCTGAAGGATCATGACTCTTGCGAACCCAAGCAGGTGTGTCCCCTAACACAGGAGTAGGGTCCACAGAGTGTGAGAGAGGAACAGGTAAATCATTGTCAGAACAATCCTCATTCTCACACTGAAGATTAGGATCAATAACCGTTGAAGGTTCGTCATCTTGCACGGTGACGTTTATTGATTCCATAATCTTAGAGCTCTTCAGGTTAAAAACCCGGTACACTCTACTGTTCGATGAATATCCTAGAAATATTCCCTCGTCGCTCCGGGAGTCGAACTTTCCTAATTGCTCTCTATCCCGTAGGATGTAGCATTTACTCCCAAAAACACGGAAATATGCTAGGTTGGGCTTCTTGCCAGTCCACAACTCATAAGGAGTGTGAAGTGTGTGTGGACGCAGATACACCCTATTCACCTTATGCCATGCAGTAGACACTGCCTCTGCCCAAAATCTCCTAGAAACTTTACGACCTAGAAGCATAGATCTAGCCATCTCTTGGATCGTTCTATTCTTTCTCTCAACAATCCCATTTTGCTAAGGAGTTCTCACAGCAGAAAACTCATGTTTGATCCCAAGGCTATCACAGTACAAATCCACCTTTGCTTCCTTAAATTCAGTGCCGTTGTCACTACGTATTCTGTTAATAGTGACTCCGTGTTGATTTTGCAGGACACGGCACTTGGTCGTTAGGAATTCTACAGCATCGGATTTCTCTCTCAGAAAACCTACAATGGAGTACCTGGAGAAATCGTCCACCATCACGAGAATGTATCTCTTACCACCTAGACTCTCCGTGCGATTAGGACCCATAAGATCCATATGAATCAACTCAAGAACACGGGAAGTGGTAATGGAATTCAACTTCCTATGAGGGCTACGGATTTGTTTTCCCAACTGACAGGGTCCACAAATCATGGAAGTTGACTTTCCAAGTGATGGTAAGCCACGTACTAGGTCCTTTTTGACTAAACGAGATAAGTCTCTAACGTTCACATGACCTAGACGTTGATGTCACATATCCATATGAGTGATCGTGGCGCTGTTGCAAACAAATGAGGATTTGGGCTCAGTCCCATAACAGTTATCTTCTGTCCTAACCCCTTGCACTAAAAGTTTACCGGCTTGATTATAGACCTTACAAGCTTTCCGGTCAAACTTCACTCCAAAGTCATCGTCGCACAGCTGGCTGATGCTAAGAAGGTTTGCTTTCAAACCTTTGACGTACAGCACGTTCTCTAGCTTTGGAAATCCTGGTAACTCTACTGTACCTCGTCCAATTATGCTAGATTTGCTACCATCTCCAAAGGTGACTCTCCCATCATTATAATCCTCAAGATGGGTAAAATATGAGGTATCACCTGTCATGTGTCTGGAGCAACCACTGTCAAAATACCACTGTGAGGTATTATGGGCTTTGAGAGCGACATGGACAACAAGGGCCTTTTTCTCTTTCTTAGGAACCCAAGAGTAGGTACCTTTTTGTATTCCCTTGTTGTTGTTGGTTTTAGCCGAAATGCGGGGCGCATTCATTGATGATAAGGTCATCCGTCGGAATTCCTCCATCAAACTCTGTGATGTGGCGGCTAGGAACTCAACACGCTCTCTCAGACTGGAAAACTCATCAGTCTGAAGTGGTGGAGCAAACGTACGTCGTGTCCGACCCAACTTATAGCAATCATCCCTAAGGTGTCCATTTCTTTTGCAATGGGAGCAAAAGGGCACAGTATTTGGAGGACCTTGGTTTGCTTTTCTTGGTCGAACTCTCCTTCTTGGTTTTTTATGACGGCCATAAGGAGTCGTAGTGAACTCAGGAATTAGTCCGGGTGCAATTTGGGATGTGGAGGCACCATCAAAACCTATTCCTTGCCTGTCACCAAAACCTAAAGCGGGACCGAGGAGCATCTTTCCCATCTTTCCAGATCTGTCCTCGATTTGTACCTTGACTTTCCTAGCTCTCTCAAAGTCATGAGTAAGCTGGGAAACAAGGGCTTCAAGTTTCTTCCGAGTCTCCAGGGAGGAATGGAGCTCACTCGTAAGACTATCCACTTCTTTAGTCAAGTCCGCTTTTTCTTTCTCAAAACTGCTCTGTCTCTCTTTAAGCAAATTCTTTTTACTAACCCAGGCAGACTCTCTCTCTTTCATGGCGGTGCAGGTGGAGGACTCTCTCTCTCTCGTTTCTCCTAACTCCTCTTCTAACGCGGTGATCCTAAGCACTAGGGCTTTGTTACGCTTTTTAGTTTTAAATGATTCATTATACAACTCAGCGTACGCGCGTTGAAGGTTACTCTCGTCCTCACTACCTTCCTCCTCTCCCTCACTCACTTCGCTCTCGCTGTCGAGGTGTCCCTGTGAAGTAGCAATCTCATCGTCGTGAGATGCACTAGGAGTAATCACATGACTAGCCATGAACGCGGTGAAGTTACGCTCATGTGGTGACTCATCTCCCGAGTCCACCGTCTCGACCTCACTGTCGTCACTAAGGGTAGCATTTAGGACAGCTTTACCCTTTTCCCTATTCAGACGAGTGGCACACTCAAACGCTCTGTGTCCCTTACCGTCGCACTCAAAACACCTCTCACTGTCTTTAGGGGGTTCTTTGAAATCTTTCTTTTCAAACTTATTTTTCTGAAAATTCTGTTTATCTTTGAAATTCCCATTTTTCTTAAATTTCAGAATTTTCTTGAAGTTTTTAGCAAAAAGTGCCAAATCATCTAGGTCAAACTCACATTCAGAATCAGAAGTTTCTATCTTTCTAGACGACTCGACTCTCTTTCTTGCCGACCCCTCACTTTTTCTCTCTTGGGCTTTAAGGGCAATTCCCTTATCTTTTGGCTTGGCAGATTTAGGAAACATGTCTATTTCATAAGTTTGTAAATCTCCTACCAGTTCTTCCAATTTTAGAGTATTTAAATTACCCAAGGAATTTAGCACAGTGACTTTAGGTATAAAACGCTTAGGAAGGGAACGAAGAATCTTTTTAACAACTCTAGCATTTGGAATATGTTCATCAAGATTATAGCTAGTATTAACAATGTCAGAAAGCCTAGCATAAAATTCATCAAAACATTCATTTTCATGCATGGTGATGGTTTCAAATTGAGTTGTTAAATTTTGCAATTTTGACTCTTTAACAGCATTCGTTCCTTCATGGGTAAGTTGCAAAATATCCCATGCCTCTTTTGACGTGGTGCACGTCATTATGCGTTTGAACTCATCAGGAGTGACAGACCCAGAAATAGCACTTAGACCCTTAGAGTTAAAAGATGACCATTTAAATTCATCATTAGTCCAAGTGATGTCAGGTTTCAAGTTGGTCACATTATCAACAGTCACGGTTGGAGGAGTCCACCCTCGTTCAACCAAAATCCAGACACGTTCGTCAATGGCTTTTAAAGCCGACCTCATACGGGCTTTCCAATAGGCATAATTCGACCCGTCAAAAATAGGCATTTTATAATATGACTTCTCCATTTGAACACGCTCTTTTCAAAAATCAATTTATTTCAAAAATTGATATCTTTAGAAAAATTTTGTGGAAGTAAGGAATACGCAATAGAATGGTGTAACCTGCTCTGATACCAATTTGAAAGAGTTGGCGCTTGCGTTCAATTAAGAAATAATACAATAACTGCCATTTTTAACCCAAATTAACCCTAAGCATGCAACTAGGTGTGATTGAAACAATATGAAATCATGCACAAGATATTCAACACACAAAGTTAAGGAAAAATCCCCCACAGGGGCAAAACCATTTGTATATCACTATAATTTGTAAAAGACGGTTTACAATCGGATTACAATGAAATACAGTTTGACTAAGAATTACCCTCAGGTATCGAATTCTGTAGTCGCGGCTGGAAGAAACCCTTTCCAGTAGGGCTGGCGGCTGGAACTATCCCTGTCCAGTAGGGCTGCAATGAAGAGGAAGAAGCGGTCTACTTCACAAAGGGTTGAACATCAATGGTGTTCTTGGGTTACCAAAAGTGACTCACAAATGTATGGAATTTGTGTGAATCAAGGGTATGAATCAATGGACTCAAATACCATGAAGACTTATGAGTTATGAAACTCAGAAAATCATGTGTAAGTCTTAAGAAAACCAACTCCCCGATCGTGGTATAAATAAGAATTCATTTGCCCTAAAAATCTGCACACGATCTGTTCGTGGTTATCCAGGGCGGACCGGTCCGGGCCTTAGGCGGATCGGTCCGATGGCGGACCGGTTCTTTTATTTTGAGGCTAATTCGGTTCGCATTCGGTCCGGGGCTCACTGGTCTTAAACGAGCAAGGCGGATCGGTCCAGGTCTCAGCGGATCGGTCCGGCTAGGCGGATCGGTTCGTTTTTATATCAGGCAGACCGGTCCGGCTGTCTGATTTTTTGAATTCCTCCTTTCTTTTGATCTTCGAATTTTGTTGATGACGATGTGATCTTTTCAACTATCATTCTTGTAACAGAGTATGACATATCATATACATAATGATGGACAAATTGTCCTTACACGACAATAATCTGATATAGTTTTGATCAGAGATATAATTTTGGATCTTCACATGATTGTGAAGAAATCAAACGGTTTCAACAGTTTTTAATAAAGAAAATTTGAAATAGACGAACCCCAATTTTGTTGCTGTAGAACATTGAAGCCAAAGGACTGATATCGAATTTATTGCTGATAAGAATTAATCAAATTCAAATAGAACAAATATTAAGGAGAGATCAAGGTCTAAAAAAAACTAAAATTCCTATTTCGGGTTCCTTTCGATCGATGGAAAATCCTTTGATATATTGGCAGAATCATTTGAATATTTTTATTGGTATCAATATAATTGATACAAGGGATCATATGTGTTCACCCAGAATTTTTTTTTTATTTTTTTTAAGAGACTACACAATTTATAAATCAGTAAATGAAATATCTAAGAAGAGTGACAGATATGTTTGTATAAACTATGTAAATATCTTTAATGAGAGAATGTTTATCCACTCTCAAAGTTATAAGATACATGAATCAAATAATCCAGATTTGATGGCAGATATACACACGAATCAAACTTATGCAGGAAAGTTTATTATGAAAGAGTCTTGTTGATGTTTTTTTTCATGTCAATCAATATGAGGGATGACATTCAAAGTATCTTATATCTATATATCTCTATATAAGCATGTCTGTATAAAATATATCTGTATAGAATTTTCTTAACATTTGCGATTATGACTACGCATATTCATGAATATAAATTGATCCAACAATTTATGAATATAAAAGCCTGATTTACAATATTTTGCAGATTTCGTAAATAAATATGAGATAACTAAATTATGTATATAAACATAAAAATCATGACTAAATCAAAATATGTATGTATAATTGATTATACGTAGAGAAAAGAAAAACTTAGCTTTTGATGGAGAACAATGCTTGTAACACGTTCCCACAGACGGCGCCAATCTGTTGAAGACAGAAAATGGCATCTGCCATTTTAGTGGCGTCAACAGCAGATAAATGATGAGGATGAGATTGAGATTGAATATGAAGATAAACATGCACATCAAACATATAAGAGACAAAGGTTTTTAAAGTGGTTCGGCTATGAATAAAGCCTACGTCCACTGTTATTTTATTCTCAGGGGTTTACAATAGCACAATATGGTGTAGAGAGAGAAAGGATGTGTATCTTGGGTATGGTGTTTCTTAGTTGTCCTTTTATTTGGTTAAGTGAATACATGTATTTATAGCCTTGAGGTTGTCAATATGAAAAGGCGATGTGTTGTCATCTAGTAGACATCTATTGATACAGTAGAAATGTACATTAAGGCTCATTAAATGAGTTGTTATCTTCATTAATGCACATTAAATGCATAGTTATCCTTTAATCTAGAGTTGCTCTGCACGCCTTGAGTTGCTCTGCACGTAAGGTTGCTCGTTGCTCTGCACATTTGCTCGTTGCTGTGCATACCTGCTCGTTGCTCTGCACACCTGCTCGTTGCTCTGCACACCTTGAGTTGCTTGGTATGCCGACCAACTCTCCTCGGGTGCCGAACAAGTATAAATATTGCCACGTAGGATGACATGTGTCCTTTTCTGATTGGTCCTTGTAGATGAAGAATTTTTGCGTCAACAGGTAGGGAATTTTATCAAAATCGTACCTCTTTTGAAAAATTACGATTTTTGAACCTGGTTTTTAAAATTTTGTGCAGTTTCTTTCATCTCAATCATTGATGTGAATTTTCAATCATCCATCTTTTAAAGTCTAGGAATCAAGCTAGAGAATATTTTTTCTAAATAGCTTATGTAATATCTAACAAGGCATTTTGCACCATGAATTTCTAGACTCAACAAAATTGCGCACTTGTCACGTCAATACGGTTTAGAGTTGAGGTGTACTACAATTCTAAAGAGAACCTTAAGGATCACTAGTAGAGACTTTAGATTGTGAGATTCGTGCCTTTCACCCTTTTTGAGTGTTTTATGCAATCTCCGAGCCACACGTTGATTCAACTTCTTTTGAGTCTGCACTTTAATTATTGTATGATCTCATTATTCTTCACTAAATTTTGGCTTAATCATTGAGAATGACATCTTTTTTGAGTTGTAAGAAACGCGTGTCTTGAAATTTGTTCCGAATACTAGAATTTCATCCATACACTTACCACTTTTCCATATCACATTTCTATTCACTCACCCATTAAATCTCTATGTTCTTCCACATTCCCACATACTTCTCCCCATCCATAGACATACCCCACCACATTCATATATCATCCTTCATTTTTGAGAAAAATAGTGTTGATTCAAAATGTTAATGTCTTCATTGTTGGTTTAAAAAGAGTGGGAAAAAAATTTTAAAAAGAAAAAAAAAAGAGAAAAACATAAAAATAGCAAAAATAGAAGAAAAAAGGAGAGAAAAAGAAAAGAAAATTCGAAAAAAAAAAGGCGAGAAAAATAGAGAAAAAAGAAAAGAAAGAGAGTTTGTAGTTAATAGTTAGTTGTAAAATAAAGACATTTTTTAGCCTAAAGTGTATACACTCTTCTATCGCATACTCATCCATTTCCCATCGCATTACACATCCATCATATTATCTCATCCATCACTCATCCCATCCATCCCACCTATCATATCCTTCTCATCCCATTTCATTTCCCCTCACCCATAATCATCCATATTTCCCCCTAGGTGTTCGGGCAAATGAAAGTTAACGTGGTGAATAACTCGACGTTCTCACTATAGTGATTAGCATTTCTTTCATGAGATCAATTTTCTTTCTAATTGTTCGTTCTTTCTTATATGTGTGTGAGACGTTTGAACTTGCTTACATTTACTCACCTCCTCACACACAAGAGCGATACACTAACACAAATCTTGAGAGTTCGTTTGAGAGAGTTATATCTAGTGAGATTTGAAGTTGAAGCGTTGATTCCGACAAGGAAATCTAGGAATTACTCTCATGATACTCGAACCGTTTTGACTAATTCACACTACACACGTTGAGTTCTAGGAAGGATGTGCCTTGAGTATTTACTTATCTTAAAATTTTTATACATTTTATCTTGTATTTCTAAAATCATTTATCTCATGATGGATTGTGCGATTATTCTATGTCTAATAAGAGATTGACTGCATTCCAATAATTTTTTGCAAATAAGAATTTTGTGGGTATATTCCCTGCAAACTCTCATGAGACACAACTCGTCCTATAGGGCAACCTATAGGTTTAAAGGCTTGTTGCACATAATAAGTGCAATCGCAAGTGCCCGCGAAAGTGGTACACTTTTGGTTACTTATCTTTTTCTTTTTCTCTATCTTATTGCTCGAGGACTAGCAACGCTCTGTTTGGGGGTGGTGTGATAAGCACCAAAAACTGTACAATTTATACCCCGAATAGACGTATTTTAGTTGCTAATTCTCAACAATATGAGTCTTATGTGCTTAAATATTTATTTTGTAGGTCAACTGTGCATTGCAGAGTTCAAACGCTTAAATCAAGAAAATTGTGTACAATATGGAGCTAATTACCAAATTCCCCGAGCCTAAGCCTAGCTTAAACCTACCCTAAACCGTGTGTGTGTTGAGTTTGTGCCCTTTTATCAATTTTTAGATTTTTAGTTTGAGTCATTTTAATTTTAGGTTTATTTTAGAATTTTTAGGTTTTATTTTCTAATTTTTCTATTTTATTTTTATTAATATAATTTTATTTTATTGATTTTTAGTTTTAGTTTTTATTTTAGTTTTATTTTATTTTATTAGGATTAGAATTTTTTGGATTTCATGTATTTTTAGTATTATTAGAGTTTGCATTTTCTTTTTAGGATTTTTATTTTAAGTTTTATTAGATTTTATTTGTATTTGTATTTTTTTATTTTATTTTATTTCTTTTTAATTTTATTTTTAATTTGAGTCTTTATTTTATTATTAGAAGTAAGATTTTTATTTTATATTTTTAGTTTTATTAGTTTTAGTTTTTTTAGTGTTATTTTTATTTAGTTTCAAATTAAACACACACACAACCCCACCTACACATTATCCAACACCCCAAACACTCACCTCACCCTCATACTACTAACCTACAACCTCACCACACTCTAATCACTCCCTTCATCTTCTTCCCTACACCCATCTTCTCTCTCATCCAAAACCACCATACCCAATCTTTCTCAAACTCCATTAACACCAAGAACCAACTCAATCATCATCACCATTACCAAACCCCAAATACAACCCCCAGACCCATTCCCGCCGTAGTTGACCCCTTGAAATCCGACCACTGCCATCACCCATACCCGACCTTATACCGCCGGCCAGCCCCAGCCTTTTCCGGCTCGACTTTCTGCTCCACAACCCCGCATCCAAACCTCCGGCGAGATCAAACCCGAAACCAACTCACTTTGCAACCCCCTCCAGCCTCTGTTACCGCCGGCGCCGCCCTGTCCTAACCCGTTGTCCACCTTACCCCTCCGCCGGTGCGACCTCCACCCAAAATGTCGATGGCACGGCTGTCCCAGCTCAAAACCCCGAGATCCCAGACCCAGCAACCGCGTCGGCGTGACCCAAATTCGAAACCCCCCTCCGGCGCTAATCCCTCCGATCTGGAGCTCACCAACAAAACCCATGTCCAGACCCATTTCTCCTATTTGAAACTTCACACGATTTCCTTAGCTGCCAAATAAAAACCAAAACAAACCAAAGCCAAATAACCACATGTGACTAATAAAAACCCATTTATTCCCTTTAAACCCTTTTACCCAAAATGCCCCCCAACCATATCTCTTAACCTCAATCCCAAAATTACCCCTCCCCATATCAGATTTTTATTCCCATTCACATGACACACCCAAACCACATGCACACTTACCAATTACCCTATATACCCCTAGCTCCACGCCTTGTATAAAAGGAAGATAAAAGGAGAGCTTTTAGATAGGAATTTTAGAGAGAGAATTGAAGAGAGATAAACACCAATTTGTAAATAGTTTTTCCTTTTATTTTTTTAGATATTTGTTGAGAATTAATTGTGAGTAATTGAATTGAATGGAAGATGATAGAGTTCACATTGCAAATTTCAAGGAGACTTGTTTGAAGATTTGTTCTCTTTCTCTACTCTTTTATTATATATGCCTTTGATTATTAATTTGTCATATTTTATACCATGTTAGGCTAAAACCCCTTTCAAGGGGTGGGGTAAAACCCTTATTTGATGTTATTTTATTTTAATTAGTTTAATTACTTGAAAAGTCCCTTTGGATGTTAATTTTGATCCCTCACCCTTAGATTTACGCCTCGAGAGAGGGTAAATGATTTTCGAGAGAAAATCGAAATTCTAGTTATAATACCCATTTTAGATTCGAACTAGAGATAGGGGTTTCTTAAGTGGGGTATTATAACTTGAATTTCAACTCTAAAATTATTTTCTAAGATTTATATGAATTTTAATCGATCGATCCTAGCGGGTGATTAATTAAAAGAAGTGTAGATCTATTTTTCTAGAGTTGTGGGGGTTAAACTTAATTTTCTAAAAGATTACTATTATAATTACACTTGCAACGAGAGTTGATTTGTAATTTTGATATTAACTTGGGAGAATTCAAATAATTAAATTAATTAATTAGAATAACTAAAATTTGTGGTGTAATCCCACTCCTTGATCGTTCTCACAATTATTTACCTCATTTATTCTTTATATTTAGTGTTAGACTTTATTTTTCATTTTAGTCATTTTCTAGTTAGTTATTATCATATTACATTTAGTTTAGTTTAGTTTAGTTTAGTTTAAACATCACATCACCCTATTGTTTTAATATTTGAAAAAGCTAAAAAAAGTAGAAAAGTGAAAAAGCACAAAAAGAAAATAAAAATTGTATTACAATTGAATTTGTCTCTAGCTTACACCCTTGAAAGTGGATAGATACTCTTACTTACCTCTACACTTGAGTTGTTATATTTTATAGGTATTTGAGGATTTTGACTAACTTGGCTTTCAACAATGACACATACGCAAAAGCATAGTTATCAGGCATCCTAAAGAAGTCGTCGAAAATGCTAAGGATGAATTAATTCCTCAACGCACCACCACCGAGTGGCGTGTTTGCATTGAATACCGAAAACTCAATGCCGGGATGAGAAAAGATCACTTCCCCTAACCTTTCATCGACCAAATGCTTGAACGCGTAGCGGGCCACCCATATTATTGATTTCTTAATGTTTATTTTGGTTATAACCAAATCGAGGTAGATATACTTGATTAAGCGAAGACGACTTTCACATGTCCATTTAGTACGTTAGCCTATAGACGTATGCCTTTTGGATTGTGTAATGCGCCCGTGACCTTTCAAATGTGCATGGTAAGTCTCTTTAGTGACATGGTAGAAAGAGGACTTGAGGTTTTCATGGACGATTTCAGCATTTTTGGCACCTCTTTCGACCAATGTTTAGTGAATCTTGAAAAAGTTTTATCCCGACGTGTGGAGAAGAACTTAGTCCTTGATTGGAAAAAATTCCACTTCATGGTTACCGAGGGCATAGTTTTAGGCCAAATAGTTTCATCCAAGGGAATAGAAGTTTACCGAGCAAAAATAGATGTCATAGCTGAGCTTCCCCGACCTAAATCAATAAAGGACGTGCACTCTTTCTTGGGCTATGCAAGTTTTTATAGACAATTTATCAAGGATTTTAGCCCCATCGCTAGACCCTTGAGTAACCTCCTTATGAAGGATGCACCTTTTGAGTGGAATAACTCATCCCAAGAGGCTTTCGATAAATTAAAAAGCATGTTAATTTCCTCTCCCATCATGCAAGCTCCGGATTGGTCTCTTTCATTTGAGCTTATGTGTGATGTTAGTGATTATGCGATTGGGGCTATTTTGAAGCAAAGAAAAGACAAGAAAGCTCATGTCATCTATTACGTTAGCCGTATGTTAATCGAGCCACAACTTAACTACTCCACCATGGAGAAAGAGTTGCTAGCGATTATTTTTTGCTTTGGATAAATTTCGCTCATACCTTGTTGGGTCGCCCATCACTTGCTTTACCGACCACGCAACCCTGAAATATATCCTCACTAAGAAGGATGCTAAGCCACACCTCATAAGGTGGATTCTACTCCTACAAGAGTTCAATCTCTCTATAAAAGAAAATAAATGGGTAGAAAACGTCGTTGCCGACCATTTTTCATGGCTCTCATCCAACGTACCTAGTGATCTGATACCCATAGACGAGTATTTTCTGGATGAGCAACTCTTTGCTACTTCTTCTCTACCTTGGTTTGCGGATATTGTTAATTATATTATCACGGGAGTCGTTCCTCCCGGATGAACACCGCAAGAGAAGAAGAAATTCATGACTTGTCACGCATGTTCTTCTACGATGACCTATTCCTATTTAAATATTACGAGGACCAGCTCATTCAAAGATGTGATCTAGTTTTATCATACAAATGCTTGTGGAGGCCACTTCTCCAAGAATAAGATGGTCGTAAAAATCCTGCAAAGCGATCTTTATTGTCCCATAATATTCCCGGATGTTAACGTCTATTACAAATCTTTCGATAGATGCCAAAGGATGGGAGTTATTACCCGCCACGACATGATTCCTTTAACCCCTATACTCGTCATTGAGTTATTTGATTGTTGGGGTATTGACTTCATGGGACCTTTCCCTCCCTCCTTCGGCTTCTTTTACATCCTCATCGCGATAGACTACGTCTCCAAATGGGTGGAACCAATAGCTACCCAAACGAATGACAATAAGGTGGTGATTAAGTTCCTACAAGAACACATACTTTCTCGCTTCAGTGCTCCGAAGGTGATTATAAGTGATAACGGCACACATTTTTGCAATAATTCGTTTGAAAAGTTAATGAAAAAGTATGGGTTCATCCACAAGGTTGGGATGACTTATCACCCTCAAACAAGTGGGCAAGCCGAGCTAAAAAATCGTGAGATCAAAACCATCCTTGAGAAGACTGTCGATCTTACCCGAAAAGATTGGTCACTTCGATTAAACGATGCGCTTTGTGATTACGGTACCGCCTACAAGAACCCCCTCAGAATGTCCCCATTTCGTTTTGTCTAACTATGGCAAGCCTTGCCATCTCCCCGTGGAGCTAGAGCAAAAAGCATATTGGGCCATCAAGAGGTTGAATTACAATCTTGATAATGCCGGTGAAACTCGTAGGCATCAATCGAATGAGTTGGAAGAGATGCACAATGACCCATATGAGAATGCTAAAATTTCAAAAGAACGAATGAAACTCGCGCATGACAAGATAATTCGTCGAAAAGAGTTTCATCCGGGCCAAAAAGTGCTTCTCTATAACTCTCGATTACACTTGTTGCTCGACAAGTTGCGTTCAAGGTGGATAGGCCCATTTGTTGTTCGAGAAGTGTTCCCTCATGGTGCTGTGGAGTTAGAAGATTCAAAAGGGGGAACTACTTTCAAAGTGAATGGACAACGCCTCAAACCATACTTTGAGGCGTGTATCGAAGAAGCCGACACATTTGGTTATCAGACCCCATCTATGGGGATTGATTGAGAAGTACGAAAAGTTCGTCGCACTCCCGATGTGTATAGGGTGATTATTGTATATATTAGATGTGCGTAGGTTAGATTAGTTAGAGTCGGTAGGTATAGGACACATAGGATAGGTGCAGGAGAACACACGTTGAGAGAGAGCCTAGGGTTTCGGAGCACACATTGAGCGAAATTAGGTTAATTACGTGTCGGTATAGTGTGAGAGCATCCAGATATGTTGAGAGATGAGTGAATTCAGTCATAAGGGATTTTGCACAATTTTGGGAACCGGACCGATCTGCCCTTGGACACCGGACCGGTTCATTTTTGGGAAATATTAAATAAAAAAGGGACCGGTCCGGTCCAGTCATGGACACCCGAACCGATCCAACTTTTGGTTTTCTTTTATCACTCCCAAGGTACAACCCCCATCTCCCAGTACGTTTTCTCTCCCAAATTCACTCCCCCTTCCCTAAAAAACCAACCTTTCCCTCCACCATACCCACCTATAAATACACCCATACCCTCCTCCTTTCCACTACCACTCCTCCTTACCCTCATACTCTCTCTCTTCCAAATTTTTAGTGCCAAACACTACTGCTACACATGGCCAACCAAACCCGCCCTGAAAAGTACAACTCCGTCGCATTTATCGATGGCAACGATGCATACTGCTCCAATCAAGAATAACATTGGTGTGAGTGTTTTTTTCCAGACTCACAAACTATAATTGAAGAGCCAAGTGCCCTGGAACGAGCTGCCAAATTCCGTCACCAGCCTTTTCCTTCCACGGGGTTGGTGTCGGTACCTTAATGAGCCCCACGATGCAGTTTGGGCAGCCGAAGTACGAGACTTTTATGGAACCCTTGTCCAGACTGATGATTTTATTTTCGAGGCTCATGTGGATGGAAAATGCATCCCTTTCTCCCTCGATATTCTTGCCCAAAAACTAGCAGAAACGAATGTCCCGAACCCTGCCAACTTCATGTACCCCAACACTATCGCCAACATCAATAAAGCCGATTGCATTTCCCTTATAGCACCCGATGAGGTTTGGGCTACCAAAACATTTTCGGTAGGGTGGATGAGCGATAAATCACGTATCACGTTTCAAATCGTCTATGCCAATATCCTACAAACCTCGAATGATTCCGCAATGAGACTACGACAAGAAACCCATGTATATCATCTATTTGACCCCAACACCATGATCAACCTGGCCTATATTATTTATAAAGACATATTTTACGCGCCCTTGGAAAAAAGGGTGTTACCCCTCTCCCATATGCCCAACTCACAACGTCTATTCTAGCCGACATTTTATTTTTTTCCCCCACGGGTCCCTTCGCCTTCCCAATCCTCTTGGGCAAAGCACCCGTACCAAGAGTGAGCGCCAACGGGAGATTATTTGTGCCCAGCAAGCGGAGATAGGGGATGATGATGATAATGATGATACGAAGATGGATGATTAAGAGGATGGTGAGTCCTAGGAAGAAGCTGCTAGGGACGACGACATAAGTATGGGGGAAAGCGACGAGGGTGAATATAACGAGGACGGAAATTCTGGTTTTTATCCCTAGGGAGACAACTGCGATATGCGAATCACAACCCCAAAAGCCCGATTCGATGGGTTTATTGATCAATACAACGCTCACTGAGAGGAAGACCAATGCACATATCAGCGGGATACGAGCATGATACATCGCCTACAAGCTGAAATGTATCGAATGACCATGGGTCCCCCGACCTATTTCTATGGCCCGTAGGACCCAAATGCTCCCGAATCTTATCACCCTCCCCCTTAGTAGTTTTTTCTTTCTAGGTTGATCATATAATCTTTCACATTTCCTTTTTCCACATCTTTGTATGCTTTTTATATATCTAATGGAAATTGGATCACTTAATGTTGATGCAAAAAACTAGACTAGGCCTAATTAATTTATCACAGATAAATAAGTAAAACAAATTAGACAAATGAGATTTTTAAAGTGGTTCGGCTTAATGGAAAAGCCTACGTCCATTGTTATGTATTGATTGACTGACTTGATATGTTTTTTGATCCCTTGCAATGAGGGTGTTACAATGTATTTATAGCCCAAGAGGGTTGTCAAGAGTCGTCATATGAAAGGATGGAATGCCTTCATTTTTTGGGCATTTACATCAATATATAATCTGAATTAAACATAAAACTGTTGGCGCTTCATTGGCCATACTAGTTGGACTCCATGTTGCTGGTCAATCTTCCCAGTTGGTTGGTCTTCTATGTTGGTCGGGCTTCCTCGTTGGTTTGTCTACTCTGTTGTTCGGGTTCCCTTGTTGGTCAAGGATTTGTATAATACTGACTTGGACTTGTGCCACATTGGATTACACGTGCTGGCTTGTAATTTATCCACATAAGGCGGTGAATTTTGGTATCCACAGAAAATCCTAATGTTTCATACTTGGAACTCTTGCGAAAGTGTAGAACATTATTCTTTAACAATAGTTTGGGCTACTTGGTCGGCTGCGGACCTTCCAGAGTGGTGAAATTTATCCAGTTAATTGATAATTTTTTTAGCGCGAATGGTAGTTTTGTAAATATTTAAAATTTTAGCGAGCATTTCTGGGGTATCTTCGTCTTTTCTATTGTTAGCCGCCTTAAACTCAATCATCGTTCTATTTAATCATTATTTTTCCCCGTTTCTGAAGATATTATAAAAGGGCGGTAAAACTTCGATCATCTTCTATCTTCCATTTCTGATTCTGCTGTTGTATTCTTTGAACTTTCGTGCGATCACTTTCTTTTCTGTCTTTAGTTCTTTCTGAATCCTTAAACCCTTGTAATAACTCTTTTCTCTTCTTCTTTGCTTCTTCATCATGATTTATTCTATTTAATCGCTTGATAAGTTCAGGAATGACTTTGACATTCTGTCTTGGGTTGTACTGGAACATCCCACTTTTCCTTTCGATTTTTTCTCTCTTGTTGAGGGTCATTAGTTCCCTTCCATCTTTATTACTCAGTGTGGGTTCACATTTCCTCCCAATCCCCTGTGTCTGGAGTTTTGTAAGTATTTTGATGTTGTACCTGCTAGAGTAGCTCCTAACATATGCAGGGTGGTGAACGGAGTATATAGGTTAAATCAAATTCGTGGAACCCATCTAGGGATTTCATAAATAATATTTTATTATAAATGGGTAACTAGTGACACCACTTTTATTTAAAAACTAGGGCAGTTAGTAAGGCTTTAGTAGTTAACCTCCCTGATTCCAATATGGATTATTTTGATCATGGGGTAGTTGTAAAAAATTGGCAACATGCTCCTTTAAATGGAGGTGCAAAATATAAAGGACCTAGATGTCCTCTCTTTGGCAACGGGATAGGTTGTTCTGTGTTTAATAATTTTTTTCTCTGTTTATATTTGATAAAATGCCATATTGATTGTTGCTTTGTAAATTTGATTACAGTTGACCAGAAGAGAAACTCCCCCAAAGAGATCGAAGTAAACTTAAAAGAATTGAAGTTCATTTGGGTACTTCATAAGAAGGTTGCCAAGGAGAACGTTAGGTTTGCTTCTTATTTGCTTCAATACAAAAATATTGTTTCTTACTTCATTCCCAGACCTGCTGCTCCTCCCACTCTGTTGATTGATCTTGATCAGGAAACTGCTGTTGATTCAGACGTTCTTCTTTCTGATATCATGAAGAAGATAAAGTTTCCTCACCTTCTTAATGGCAACACTTCTGTCTCCTAAAAACCTGTTGAAGGGGTCAAGAAGAATACAGGTGATGTTATGAAAGAGCCCCCAACCCCCAACGATGATGAACTTAATTTGAGAAGACTTAGGGAAGGGCCTGTAGAGAAACAGGTTGAACAGGTGATTGATGCCGACCAACGGACCTTGGTCGAATTACTTTCTTCCGATGTTGGTCCTCCAACAGTTATTATTCCTGTTTTGGCCAAGAAGTTGATTAAGTCTATAACACTTCCAGACCACAGGGAAGTGGATGCCATGCTTCCCCGAGTAAAGGTTTTTGAATTGGCTGCTCAGAGCCTTGTATTGATAAGGGATTTCCATCTTCTTAATTTTATTGTCTTTATATTTTTCATAAACTAACTTGATCCTCTTCTTTTGTAGTTCTTGGTATATTTTAATAATATACTGGAAAAGGATGATGCAATTCAGGCTTCTTGTTCAAATGATGTGGAGGAAGCTTTGGCTGGCTTGAAGAAATCTTTGCTCGATTCTCAGCAAGCTTTAGAGACTAAGAGAATACTTAGGCAAAAAAATTAAAAACTGTTGAAACTACTCGACAATCGTCTGAGGGATGCCCTTGAGGCTGAGCGCAGGGCAAAGACAGCTGAGGAGCTTGAGACCAAATTGAAGGATGACCTTTCTTCTGAAAAGTTAAAAAGAAAGTCTGCTATGAAGGTATCCTTTAGTGCTGGTTGGGATAAGGGCTGGAACAAAGCCATTTCTGTTGCCTCTACTCAAATTGAGTATGAAAAATAAAAATATTTCAGAGATGGTTGGGTTGCTGCTCTCCAGAAGATAAACACCGTTGAAGGCCCTGAACTTTTTTAGAGATATACTCATGGTCCTCCTCCTATCATGGAGGATGAGATTGAAGATGAAGTTGGTTTTGGAGAGACTTCACTGGTGGTTGAATCTGCTGCCGACCAACCTAAAGTTACTGAGTCTTCGCTTCCCCTAACCGAGCAACCTAAAGTCACTAAGTCTTCTCTTCCTCCAACTGAGCAACTCTCGTCTATAGCCCCTTCTTTCGAGCAGGTTGAGAATGATAGGAAGAAGGTGTAAAATTATTCAGCATTTACCCTTTTACTTTTTTTGTTTCTTTTTCTTTACTTTTTATTGTACCTGAACTCTTCATTATTAATAAAAGAAATCTTTTGTTCCTTCTTGTCTCTTATTGATTATGCATGTCTTTCATTCTTGTTGTTGATCGGATGTCATTTCTTCTTGATAGTTTATAGTGAAGATGGAATAACTGTTTTCCAATGATACCGAGCTACTGAGAAAGTGCAATCCTTTTTTTAAAGCTGGTCATATAGACTTATCCGAAGAAGAAATCATTAAGTTGCTCGGTGATGATATATCAGAGCAGGCTGAAGAAGCCTATAAATATTTAAAGTACTTACTTGATAGGGCGATAGCAAACAATGTTGCCTATTATGAGATGATAGAAGAGCTTCAAGAACAGCATAAAGAATCCACTGTCTTGTTGCACCAAAGCTACGAGCAGAAATATCTAAGCTTAAATTTAAGTCGGGGTTTTGATAACTTTATTTCTACTTATAATAAAAAGGAAGCTTTGCTTAAGTTTGAAGTTGAATAAACTAGAACCGTTGCCAAACTCCTATAGGAGGAGAATAAAAATTTAAGGGATGAATTGAAGCTTTTGAAACCTGCTCCTGAAACTGCTGTTGCTACTACCAGTGACGGGTATTCCTTTTCAGAGGCTAAAAATGCAACATTAAGGGAGGATTTGGAAGCATTAAAAAAGATTAAGCTTGGATCCTCTTCCCGAGTAAAAAATAAGCCTGGTCGAGGTACCACAGAGGAAGTTAGGACCTAACAGGTCCTTGCTAATCAAGTTGCGCAGTTAAAAATTAAAGATCAAGCTATTGTTTAGATGTCCCAAAAGCTATAAAAAAAATTCTGAACAACTATCCACTCAATCTTCTCAATTACAAGTTAAGGATGGAGTGCTGAAGAAACTGCATTCTCAAGTTGACAAGTTAACCTTTCAATTCCATAAGCAACCAAGGGAGGTCTGGATTGACGGGTATGATGAAACTCTAGGGCATCTTGATGATAGGCTTCAACAAGCTAAGAATGAGGCTTATAAATGGGGTTGGACGAACGCTTTGACAATGATGAATGTGGATCAGAACAGTTCATTGTGGGATTAGTATGACCCGGGCTCGCTTGAGATTGACAATCCTCATTTTAAGTTGGATGTCAACTGGATTCTAGTTCACCGTATTCCTCAATGGTTAATTTCAAAGTACTTCATTAATTACGAGCTACATAATGAACCGGAGAACGTTTGACCTCCTCATCTGCTTGATCGTCCTATTAGTAGAAATACCAAAATGCTTCAGGATTTTAACCTCAACAACTCTCCTTACACTTTGGATGATCCTTCAGATGGCATGGATCCTGTCTCTAAGGCTGAAGGGAAACGCCCTGTAGAATAAGGTCTTGTATTTTGTTTCTGTATGTTTAGTATCAAACAACAATATATAATTATTTAATTGAATTAATGTAAAGTTTTGATCAACTTATTTTGTCAAACTTTGTTTGTGAATGGATCAACTTTTAGTCAATCTCTGTATATGAATGTCTTCTTAGTTTTCATCGGTTTTATTGATACCCTTAGGTTTTACCCAAGTATCGTACCAATTATAAATGTTTTACCATGGTTCTACTAATATGCCCCACTTTTTGGGTATTAGTTACCTTAGTGTCCACGTATGTGTGGAACATTTGTCCGTCTTTTAACCTAGTTTAGATGAACATTTGTCAGTTGGGTCTTCATTAACCAAGCATTTGGGACTTATAGTTTTGCCTTGCATGATTTTTATGTGTTGACAACCAACATTGTTGGTGCCTTAGTTGATGCCGACCAACATTTTGTTGGTGGTTTGTTTTTACAACCAACATTGTTGGTGCCTTTCTTGATGCCGACCAACATTTTGTTGGTGGGTTGTTTTGACAACCAACATTGTTGGTGCATTTCTTGATGTCGACCAACATTTTGGTGGTGGCTTCTGACACATTTGTGATGTAGTGTATAGCACTAGTACTCCGAAAAGAAAAATATTTTTTTTAAGAAAATCATATTCTCATTAATATTGAAATGAACTGGGTACAATAGGATTAAATCACTAATAATATTTCCTCAGGTGTTCTACATTCCAGGGATTCTTGAATTCTTCCCCCTCCAAAGTCTCAATGCGATATGTGCCTAGTCGGATAACTGTTATAATGCAATAAGGCCCATGCTAATTGGCTTCAAGTTTGTTATTATTCTGAATTACCTTCTTCAAAACATAATCACCTTCTTTTAAGTTGCTCGACTTCACCCTTTTATTGTAGAAACGTGCAGTCTGTTGTTGATAGGCTGCATTCCTTAGTGCTGCATCTTCGCGTACCTCTTTCAGTATGTCTAAGTCTAGCCCTCTCATTAAATCACTGACTGGGGTATTGAAATTAAGAACTCTGTGAGTGGGTAAGCCTAGCTCGACATGAATTACAATTTCAGTACCAAATGCTAACATGTAGGGTGTCTCTCAAGTAGCTATTCCAGGGGTTGTTCGGTAAGCCCGCAAGACAGAATGCAATTCATTGATCCAATTACCTTTAGCGTTTTCCAGCCATTTCTTCAACCCATTCAATAAAGTTCTATTCGTTACCTCCGTTTGGCCATTGCTTTGAGGGTGGCCAGGAGCATAATGGCTTTTTTGGACATTGAATTGGGCACAATAAGCAGTAAACTCGCCGTTGTCAAATTGTGTGCCGTGATCAGTGATAAAGGCGTAGGGCAAGACATACCTGCATATGAATTTCTTCCAAATAAACTGATAAACTTTTTCATAGGATATATCGATCAAGGGTTCAGCTTCCACCTATTTAGTGAAGTAATCAACAGTTACAACCACGTATTTGAACCTTCCTCGAGTGGTCGGCAGAGGCCCGACCAAGTCAATTCTCCACATAACAAAGGGCCAGGGTGAAGTGATCGGTGTTAGGAGAGCTTGTGGAGTCTTGTGTGTTGCCCAGAGAAATACCCAAGAGGGGGGTGAATTGGGATTTTGCAAACTTTTTGGATTAAATTAAAATTTCAGAAAATATTTAATTTAAACAATTTACTCCTAAATTTCAGATTAATAAATCTTAATTGATTAATCCAATAAGTATTAAATAAATATTACTAGTCAATTTAAACAAGTTAAAATTATAGTTTTGAACACACAATTTTTTTTTCTTCGTATACGATAAAAATTAATATTCTGAAATAAATTAATTAATTCGAAAATAGTTATTTTAATCTAAAAATAAATTTATCAATTTTCGGAATTAATATATTTGCAAATTTAAGTGCTGAAAAATATAAATTAAAACAAGCACAAATAAATTAGCAGATAAAGTGCGGAAAAATAAATGACACCGAATTTAGCGTGGTTTGACCAAAACTCGGCCTACGTCCACGCGCCTAGAGCAGCTCTCGTCTCCTTGCTCTTCATTATCCCTGATCCACTTGACGGTAGGATCAAACCACCACTTTTACAATCACTTGAAGCAAAATACCAGCTCCAAGACCTTGGTCTACTTAAGGGTAGGTATCAATCAGCGTTATAAACCAAAGCTTTAATAAAGCTTCAAACAAATCTGAATTTTTGTTCAAGGTTGAAACTCTTAAAAATACAAAATCAGTCTGAGTTTCCTCTTGAGGGAGACTTTACAATGAATATGATTTTTTGGCTTAAGTCCTATCTTGAAATCTTATAGCAGAGTATAATTTTTGTGTGCTTGAATTTCTTCTTCAAGAATAGTTGAATAATGACTTGTTGCTATCTGGAAAATTTACAGAGTTGGTCTTTCACTTTTGTTGCTCTCTTGTGGTTATTTTTTTTTTTGTGTCATGTATCTGTCTTCAACAAATTTGGCCTTCTATTTATAGTCTTCAAAATAATGACCGTTGAGAGAGTATTATCGGGTTCTTCTCCATAATGGATGTGTGAGAGACATGAGAGTATCGGAGCTATGTTTGTCAAAGATGAAGTTCTGTAAAATATAAGTTAGTACATAATATAGATACCAATCTGAAATTAAATACGAGTGAAATTATTATAAATGCATCAGACTCACTACTTGAGGAATATAAAGTTGTGTCCAAAGAATATTTTTTATTTTATTTTAACAATGTTTTTTTTTAGTCAGACATATGCACATATGATCTAATAAAAAAAACGCGTACTGTTAGAGTATTCTTGTGTATACAAAGCAGACTATAGGAGTATGAGCTTTTGTTTAAAAAAAACTAATATACTATCAAAAATAATTTTTGATTGTCGACCATAAGATTCCTTTTTCAAGCACATGTGTGTGCTTCTGTGCAAGAGAGTATGTATATAATATTTAAATATAAGTATGTATATATAATATTGTGGATTGTTAAAGAGAAAGGAAGAAGAGGAACTGTCCGAGACAGTTTTTGGGGCTGGAGGTTTGGTTCGGCATGCTGACAGCTCTCCACTGTCACTAATATCTATGTGTGTGTGTGTGTGAATAAAAATTGTCTAGCATGAGTAGGACAAATCATTACATGAATAAAAAATTATCTAGCATGAGTAGGACATATCATCACATGAATAAAAAATTATCTAGCATGAGTAGGACATATCATTACATGAATAGTAAATTATCAAGCATGAGTAGGACATATCATTACATGAATAATAAATTATCTAGAATGAGTAGGGCATATCATTACATGAATAAAAATTGTCTAGCATATATACGTATAGAACTAAAGATTCTATGAGTAGAATAAGTAGCAGGTTCTCATATCATGACAATGAGTACAATAGCTATTAAAAATCAAACACCAAAATATTTAAGTATGAATAGCTTAATATATTTATAAAAAAATTAAGACACAAGGCCTTAGAGAGTAATAATTAAATATAACAAAAATATAATAATAAAATCTTTAAAAAAATATTGTTATAAAATATATACGTTTAAAAAAATACGAAAACATTAAAAAAAATATAATATTCATATTTTTTTTTATTAATATTTAAGAGTTACAGATATTCGATGCAATTTTAACAACACCTCCAAGTATGTCTATAATATTACATAAACAAAATATGTAAACTATAATAACACACTTAGTGTGTATATATAAAACAAACTCTATATATAATATATAAAATGAATATAACGAATACAAAAGATATACTAGAAACTTAATATTTAAATGTTTGGAATCATCAAAATCAATATATAATATTAAACTAAAATGTACAATAATTACAATTAAACTTAATTAAATATTAATTAAGGGATAAATACATTTTCGTTTAACAATCTCTCCCTTTTTTATGATGACAAACAGTGATTCACACTGATCCATAAAATCATTAAATTAAGCACAATTAATGACTCATAAATATTTCTCCCCATTTGACATTATCAAAAAGTATGATGTAAGAACACTGATTTACAAAAATTAAGAAGAGAAGCTCCCCCTATCAGAAGTAATATATGCTGAGATTTAATAAATGGTTTGAAATACTGAGGGTTTTACCACTCCAATCGACATAGAAGCTTTTAGTCATCATGAGAGGTATGAAAATAAAGAGCATAAGTTAAGTTTAATGGGGAGGTATTTAGATCGCAAAAGATTTGTCGTTTACTAAAGATACCTCGAGATAAAAAAAAAACTAATATGTCTAAATCACTAAGACGTGTCATGCTGAGTTCGCGTCTAATGAAGCAAAAACGATCTTTCGGGAGAGGTTTAGTGAAGATATCGGCTAATTGAAGATCGGTGCCAATAAATTCGACCTTAAAATCTCCTTTTTTAACGTGATCGCGAAGAAAATGATGTCCAATCTCAATATGTTTGGTTATAGAATGTTGTATCGGATTTTTCGTTAAACAAATGGCACTAGTATTATCGCATAAGATAAAAATATTTTAAAAGACCATTTTGAAATCTTCTAATTGTTGCTTCATATACAAAGTTTGAGCACAACCACTACTGGCAGCGATATACTCTGCTTCGGTCGTAGATAGAGTGACATAATTTTGCTTTTTGCTAAACCAAGAGAGAAGTGAACGACCTAAAAGGTGGCATGTGCCGCTGGTACTCTTCCTATAAATTTTTCAACGAGCAAAGTCAGCATCTTAATAGCTAAGCAATTCAAAAGAGGTGAACTTAGGATACCATAAACCTAAATCAGTTGTGCCAATCAGATAACGAAAGATACGTTTAACAGCACATAAATGAGATTCTTTAGGATTTGATTGAAATCGAGCACATAAGCAAACACTAAACATGATATCAGGTCTACTAGCAGTTAAGTATAATAAGCTACCTATCATGCCGCGATATAGGGTAATATCTATTAATTTTCCATTTTTATCAACATCCAATTTTGTAAAAGTGCTCATAGGCGTGGTAAGTGTTTTAGCATTTTCTAAACCATATTTAACTAAAAGATATTTAATATACTTGGATTGGTTTATAAAAACACCATTTTTAGTTTGTTTTATTTGTAAACCCAAAAAGAAATTCAGCTCACCCATCATGCTCATTTCAAATTCCTTTTGCATAAAATCAGAAAAATCTTTGCACATATCTTCATTTGTAGAGCCAAAAATAATGTCGTCAACATATATCTGCACTAAAAGCTTTTCACTTTTATGAGATTTAATAAATAGATTTGTGTCCATTTTCCCTCTAACAAAATCATTTTGTAGTACACATCCACTTAACCTTTCATACCAAGCCATAGGGGTTTGTTTTAATCCATATAGAGCTTTGTTCAACTAAAAAACATGATTAGGAAACTTGTGATTTTCAAAACTAGGTGGTTGTTTCACATAAACTTCTTCTTTTATAAAACCATTTAGGAAATCACTTTTAACATCCATTTGATATAATTTAAAAATTTTATGACAAGCAAAAGCTAATAACATAAGTATGGCCTCTAGTCTAGTTACAGGGGCATATGTTTCATCATAGTCAATTCCTTCTTGTTAGTTATACCCTTGAGCTACAAGCTAGATTTGTTTCTGATGATTGAGCCAGAATCATCCTTTTTATTTCTAAATACCCATCTAGTTCCTATAATAGTCTTAGCTTCGGGTTTAGGAACGAGTGACCAAACATTATTTCGTTCAAATTGTAACAACTCCTCTTGCATAGCTAACATCCAAAATTCATCGTTATAATATTGAGATTTTTTTTATTAATATTTAAGAGTTACAGATATTCAATGCAATTTTAACAACACCTCCAAGTATGTCTATAATAAAATATAGTAATAAAAAAAACTTATATTAAACTATAATGTATATTATATAAAAAAAATAAAAAAAATATAAAAGTAAATATATGTATATATATATATATATATATATAAGGGTTAATATTACATAAACAAAATATGTAAACTGCAATAACATACTTAGTGTATATATATAAAACAAACTCTATAAATAATATATAAAATGAATATAACGAATACAAAAGAAATACTAGAAACTTAATATTTAAATGTTTGGAATCATCAAAATCAATATATAATATTAAACTAAAATGTACAATAATTACAACTGCAATAAAATTAACCATTAGATCTTCATCAATGCTCCTATTAGCAGGTAGCTAATAGGAATAGTTCTTCGTATCTTGGTTCTGGTTGCTGAAGCTAGCCGAGCAAGTGCATCTGCTCCGGCATTTTTCAGTCTTAGAATTATGATCATCTCAACAACTGGCAAAGTAGTGATTACCTTTAAAGCTTTAGCTAAGTATCTGGACATCAATTCTCCTTTGGCTGCATATAAGTTCAACACTTGATTTACCACCAATTGTGAATCACTGTATACCACAACTTGCTCAGCATTTAGTGATTTGGCTAAATTTAAACCAACAATCACAGCCTCATATTCTGCCTCATTATTGGAGGCTTGAAATTGGAATCGTAGAGCGTACTCTATATCTATTTCATCTGAAGTATTGAGGATGATTCCTGCTCCACATCCAGTTGTATAGGCTGACCCATCAACATACAGACTCCATATGGGAATATTGATGTCAAACACTTGGTTTGTCAGAATCCCTTGATGGAAGATTTTATCATTTACCTCCTCATATATATTTTTCGTCTTTTGTACTCCATTGGAGGGTTCTTGTTGATCGGTGGTAACTTCTTTTGTAGTTTCTTTTGCTTGGAGTTAATCGGGGATATCTCCAGTAGGTCTTTTGACTCCCGAGTATTGCTCAACAGGAGTCCCTTATTGCTCGGGAACCTCTTGGTAAGTAAATTCTATAATAAAATTCACTACAGCTTAGCTTTTAAAGAAGACCTTGGTTCATATACAAGATCATATTCCCCCAACTCCACAGCCCAATACATCAATCTTTTGAATTTCTTCGGCTTGTGCAAAGCTTGCCTCAGTGGCATGTCAGTGTATACCACTGTGGTATGAACTTGAAAATATGGCTTCATCCATCTACTAGCCTCAATTAAGGCTAGTGCTAACTTCTCCAGTCTGGGATATCTGACCTCTGCTCCTCAAAAAGCTTTGATTGTGTATAAATTGGCTTTTGAACTTCATTATCCGCTTTGATCAAGGCAGAGCTAACAGCTGATTCGAAAACAACCAGATACAAATACAGCTTTTCTCCCAACAATAGTCGGGATAGTAGTGGGGGTGCTCCCAGGTACTTCTTTAATTCGAGGAAAGCTTTTTCAAATTTATCGTTCCATTCAAAGATCTTTCTAAGCACCTTAAAGAATGGTAAACATTTGTCTATTGCGCGGGACACAAATCTGTTGAGTGCTGATACATACCCGTTAGCCTTTGAATATCCTTTTTACCGGTCGGTTATAACCAGAATATGCATCCATAAAACTTAGCAGCTCGTTCCCCGAAGTAGCATCCGCCAGTTGATCAATTCGTGGCAAAGGAAAATTATCATTTGGGCACCCTTTATTCCAGTCAGTGAAATCCACACACATCTTTCACTTATTATTTTTCTTTTTGACTATAAATACATTGGCTAACCAGTCTAGATACTTCACATCTTCAATAAAGGAAGCTTCTTCACTTCTTCCTATATAGCCTGGTTCTTTTCTGGGCTGAAAACTCTTCTTCGCTGCTTTACAGGTTTAAACTCCTTATTAACATTAAAGCTCGTGGCACGGGAAATTTAGGTCTATGTCAGGCATATCTTCATGGATCCATGCGAACACCTGCTTTCTTTGTCTTAAGAAGGCCATGAACTCCTATTTAAGAACCGAGGCTAATGACACTACTATTTGAGTTGTTCGCTCTGGTTTATCATCGTTTAAAATAATGTTTTGTGTTGCCTCCATCACCTGGCCTTTTACAAGCTCTAATCCATCTCTTGGATCTAAGGTTTCAACCTCAGATCCGCTGTTTGGTTCAGACATATCCACTTGATAAGTGGTTGTTTTCCTCTTTACTTCTACCATATCTTCCTCCTCGGCAGATGAATAATAACATTCTCGAGCTAGTTTTTGATCTCCTTTTACTATTCCCACTCCAAAGTTGGTCGGTAACTTCAGGCATTGATGAATAGTAGAAGGTCCAACTTCAAATTTCTTCAGACCTACTCTTCCCATGATCATGTTGTAAGTATAATGAACATTTTTGTCAATTACAAAGAATCTTACTTTCTTTATCCTGCTCGCTGGCTATGTCCCGATCAGCACATCTAACTTGATTATTCCCAATGGAAATACCTTCTCTCTAGAAATCCAATGAGGGGCCTGTGGTAAGGCTCGAGTTGGCAGAGTTTTAAATCTAAGCTATCAAAACAGGGATAGAAAATAATATCCGTCGAACTGCTGTTAGTGTGTTCTTGCTACCAGTACGTCTTTCATTCTGACGCTTATCACTAAAGGATCACCATGAGGACACGATACTCCAGATATATCATTCTTGGAAAAGCCAATTACGAGGTTATCCCTGTTGACTTTCCTTGGTCGATCTTCATCGGTAAGGTTAATTCACTGGATATTGGAACAAGCTTGAGCCTTACTGAGGTAAGCCTTCATTTCAGCTGTATGTTCTCCTCCTCTTACATCTCCACCTGTAATAATATGACAATCAAAGGATCCAAAACTGAGTGTGAATACCTCGCGTTTAGGTTGCCTAGGTTTCTTGGGAAGATTAGGTTTATCTTCTGGATCATCGTCATGGTTCCTCTTCTTCTCTTCTCTAGGTTTAACAAGATATTTAGATCTCCATCGACCTCTAACGCCAGCTTTTCCACCAGCCTGTCGATCAATAAATTCGTTTAATTTTTCTCGTCGGATGACCGCCTTTATCTCATTCTGGAGAGCAATACACCGGTTGGTCATGCGACCGTGGTCTTTGTGAAATTTGCAATACTTTGACTTATCCCTCTTATCAGCAGGTGATCTTAACTTTTTGGGCTAACTCAAATCATTGTTGTGCTTGATTTCTTCTAAAATATTATGTATATCCACCGTTAAAGGAATGTAATTGGTATATTTTCTGAGCCGATCTAGGCTTTCTTTTGCTTTCGAATTCTTACGCTCATTGTGATTCTTGTGCTCTTTCTTATTTAACTTCCCTTCGACTTCATTTCCACCTTTTCATCTGAATTTTTTTAGCAGCCATAGATTCCTTGGCATTCATAATCTCCGTTGCTTTAGCCATCAATTTCGTCATCATCTTTGGGGGATCTTTTACCAAAGTATAATATAGTTTGTCGGGGAGCAAACCACTCATGAGGGCAGTGATTGCAGTCTTCTCCTCATAATCAATAACCTCTAATTTTTTTATTGTTAAAACGAGTGATGTAATCCCTAGTACTTTCTCCTACCTTTTGTCTCACACTAAGAAAATGAGCTACTCGCTTCACTGGTTTGGCTCCAAATAAAAAATTACCAATGAATAGCTCAGCGAGTTGTTGGAAGCTAGAAATCTTCCCCTGAGGAAGACTATTACACCATATTTGAGCAGATCTAGTGATTGTTCCTGAGAAGACCTTGCACCTCATCTCGTCAGGGATAACATAGATATCGGCCGTTGCTAGATATTGTTCTTTATGAAGAACCGAATCAGTCTTCCCATCATACATAAGAGTAACCACTGGAGCTTTAAACTTGGTCGGTGTAGGAAAATCTATAATGGTTTACACAAAGGGAGATCCCTTAACAAAACTTATCTGGATAGGATTCTTGGCCTTGACCATTTCTCCCAATCTATCTTCCAAACGCTGAATGGACCCCTTCAAATCATCATTGCCAGCACCAGACCTATTGGTGGCGGCTCTTTCATTCTGACCAACTGATTGTGTTGAGCTTTCCTCTTACAAACCTTCTCTTTAACTAGACCGAGCAGTTAGAAGGGCGTTCGATCTGGACTAGGCTGAACTTTTTCTTAAGTCAATTGGTCGTCGAGGATTTCTCGACACAACCCAAGGGGCATTTCTATTTCCCTGGGTCCCAAACGATCGAAAGGAGAGGCCCTACTTAGCCTTTCTAAGGCACTTAGTATTTCTGAAGTGAGGGACTGTCCATCATAGGAATTAGGAGTCCTGACAGAAGAAGTTGCTCCAGGACGGTACGAAGTATCCCTTGAAGTTCTGGAATGGCTATGCCCAACACTCCTTATCGACGGCAGTGGCATACTCCTTTAATTAGACTGTGCAGGAGCTCCAGCTTGACGAGTTTGGGCCAATTGTCTTATCGTATCCTGCATAGCCTCTTAACCTTTGGCCAGGTTAGCCAAAATTCCAGTTAAATCGTTGTTACTTAGAGAGGAAGAGGGATTAAGCGGAATTCCCTCATTTCTGTTACTTGTTTAAGTGATATTAGCCATGTATGATGAATTAGTGAAAACGTTTAGCAATATGTTCCCACAGACGACGCCAATACATTGATGCAAAAAACTAGACTAGGCCTAATTAATTGATCACGAATAAATAAGTAAAACAAATAAGACAAATGAGATTTTTAAAGTGGTTCGGCTCAATGGAAAAGCCTATGTCCATTGTTATGTATTGATTGACTGCCTTGATTTGTTTTCGATCCCTTGCAATGAGGGTGTTATAATGTATTTATAACCTAATAGGGGTGTCAAGAGTCGTCACATGAAAGGATGGAATGCCTTCACTTGTTAGGCATTTACATCAATACATAATGAGAATTAAACATAAGACTGCTGGCGCTTCATTGGCAATACTGGTTGGACTCCCTGTTATTGGTCGGTCTTCCCAGTTGGTTGGCCTTCCATGTTGGCCGGGCTTCCTCATTGGTTTGTCTTCTCTGTTGGTCGGGAATTTGTATCATGCTGACTTGGACTTGTGCCACATTGAATGACACGTGTTGGATTGTAATTGGTCCACGTAAGGTGGTGAATTTGGGCATCAACACCTATCATGTGTGTTTTATGCTGGCTTTTGTATATTGCATTTTGTACTTTGTTCCATTTTTGTTGTTTCTCTCCTGAATTTAGCTTTTAGTCCTTTTTGCATCGGGACTTTGCAAAAATCTAAGTTGGGGGGGGGGGGTACGCATGCGCTTTCACATTTCACGAAGTTCAAAATTCCCCAAAACCAAAAAAAAGAGAAAATTTTCAAAAATTCTCCCCCCCCCCCCCCAAATTGAATTTTTTTTTAAATGTCAAAATAATTTTTCCTCAAAATAAATAAAAATTATAATTTAAATGTTTCAAAAATGTCACAAAAATTTGTTTGAAGTCTCATAATTTGTAAATTTCAAATTACACAAAGCCGAAATTGACCAAAGATGGAAATTGGGTAAAAATTGACGACTTAATGAATAAGTGTGGATATTAATAAAACCAGTGAGATTTTGAACTTTTCACTTTTTTGTGAGTTTTTAAAATCAATCTCAGTTAATAATTAACTCAAAGTTCAATTTAGCGCTGAAATAAGTCGTTGATGATCTCTAATTTATTATTTGGATCGGTCAAGGAATAGTGTGTGATATTACCTCGAAAAGCGCACTTAAATCTCTCTAAACTAAAATTCATCTCGAGACGCGTATGGTGATATAATTAGTAGTTCGGACAATGAAGTTACGCCCTCGTTTGTTACCCAAAAAAATTAGCCATAAAAATTGTGAAAAATTTCCCTTTGAAAACCAAGTTGAGCCAAATAAAATTTATCATTTTGTTTGATAAACCCAAAAATCCATAGAGCCCAGAATTGAGAAAATTGAAAAATTCAGCAATTAAGTCCAATTTGTGTGTAAATTTAAAGGGGCAATAAAAAAAAGTGCTCAAGAAAAATAGCAATAAAAGAAAAATGTGAAGAAAAAAAAGAGAAAAAAAGATAAAATTAGCAAAAGCCCAAAAAAGTACTAATGGACATCATAAAAGATTTTCCAATTCCGAAGTTTCCCTTTTTACCCAATACACCTTAAAAACTCGAAAAAAGTTTTAATCGAGTCCGGATCGTGAAATTGATTACCACGTGGAGAGCTAAAACACGAAAATATAATAGAAGAGATTAACCGGTGTGTATAAGAGGCAATGTTTCCGTTTCCTAACGATCGTAACCTGATGAAGAGATCTTTTCACCCATAAATTTTCGTTTTTCAATTTTATGTGCGTGAATTCGTCTTCCAATGCATTTACTCCTTATATCATGCATACCGAAAGAATTAGCCACATTTCGAGTGATTCGTTTGTGAGAGTATCCCGTGGACATTTGAATCAAAATGAATTTTCAGAAAAGTAACATAATGATCAATCAGTGAAAATTTGCAGTTAAATTTCTGACTTCACACACACACACACACGACAAATTGAGATTTGAGCATAATACTATATGGTGATTATTTTTCAAAAAAGTTTGAATTATACAATTTTTAGATATTTTGAATTTTATTGAGTCGACAAATAAATTTTGTGGGTATATTCATTGTAAAACCCTCACGAGACACAACTCGTCCTACTAGAATGACCTAGGGGTTTAAATGCTTGTTGCATATGCTAAATGCAATCGCTTGCCTGCGAAAGTGGTATTCTATCTTAATAAAATGAATTTCAAGAGTTGAGCCTTGGTGAAGTTCTTTTACATTGCTACGAATGCGCAAAGTTCTAAGTTAGGGGGATTTAATTAGGTATAAATTCTTCTGAATTTATCCCCATAATTTAGTAGCTTTTAGCACCTCGAATAATGTAATGCGTATTGATTTATCTCATTTATATGCTACTGACAATTCCCACACAGTGCCTCGAGTTTTGTGTATTTTTCATGCTTTTTAAAAGTATTTAATGCAAGTGAAGAGAATAGGAATCCAAAGTCGAGAAATCAATAAAAGAAGGAAAGTCAGAGGGAAAAATAGTCATTTCACATCTACAGTTTGAACGAGGGACCAACATGAAAAATGAAGATCTCGCGTTTTTAAGCGCGTAGGAAGAAGCGACATCCCAAACCGAGCCCTAGATCAGAAGTTACGGAGATTCAAAGATAAAAGGAAAATCAAGAAAAAGGAAGAAAGAAAGAGATCTATACTCTAAATAAATTTCACCAACGGACCAGATCGAGGTTGGTTAAAATCGAACCGATTCGAGAAGCATGAAGACTCTGTATACAATTCAACATCGGACCGATCCGGATACAACCGAAAATGAACCGGTCCGATTTCTTTAAGACCTCTGAATAAAACTTAGGGCCGGATCGATCCGTTTAGAGAAGAAAATGAACTAATCCGATGTCTTAAAGATCCTTGAACAAAATTGGATATCGAACCGAACCGAACCGAACCGAAGAAGGCCCGTCGGACCGGTTCGATTGAGATTTTCCAAATTTTCATTTATAATTTTGAGTTTTACTTGGTTAAAACTCTTGTAAATTTCGTAGTGTATTTATTTTAGCTGATTGTTAGGCATTAAAGATGTTCGAATATTATTAGTTTTAGAGGTCTCTTGCATAGAAGAACCCTAGTTTTGAAGTTTTACAATTAATTCAAGATTCAAAGTTTATTTCCAGATTTCCTCATTACAAGTAGTCATGAATTCCTCAATTTTTGCTTTCAATTTATTTCGTAGTTAGTTAGATTAATTCTTAATTCAAAAATTTCTTCTCAATTTTCTAAAATAGTCATGAATTCCTGCACTTTTAGATTTTTGTTTTCATTTAATTTAATCATGTCCGGCTAAGTTTTTAAGGGCTGGGGTGCATGAACCCAACCTGAGGTAATTTACCCATATAGAAAATAGGGTTTGAATTAAATTTTAAGTGAATCGTGTTGTGTAGTACAAACAACCATCGTAAACCTTTTAACCCCGTTTGCTTTAGGTAACCGGGGTGTTTAAGGATGCGATGCGCCTGTTAGCTATTCAACACCGCTTTATTTTTACCTTTGATTATGTATGATGCGGGCTAGTACCCTCATATATGTAATGCTTAGGATTTCTAAAGACTGGGTCCAATTACATTTATAATTCAAAGGCTAACATTTTATACGGTGAATGTACTAGGGTTTGGGGGATTGTAACCTGAACTATCTTTCCCTTATTCTTTATTAATTTACTATAGTAGTTTATTTCGCTACTTTTAGTCTAATTAGGAGTTAATTTCCCTTTGCATTTAGTTAGTAGTCATTTCGTTCATAATTAATCACCTTTTCCATTTTTTATCGAGAATCAATTTAGGGTTAGTCTTCTGTTCCTACATCGTTACGATCTTTCGTCCTATTTCCCTGTGTAGACGATCCTAACTTATCGGATTATTACTAACACGACAGGCTTGCACTTTAGCCTATATCAGTACACACACTAGATACATATTTGTGGTCGCGTCAGGATAAATCAGGCCGTAAAAGAGGCCACTTGAAACTGGAGTCATCTGTCAGAGAAAAGTATCCGCAGTTATTCCAAGGTATGAATTGAATTTTTATGTTTCTTATTCTGATTAAATTCCAAGGATGTAATTTTCTAAATTGGGAAGGTTGTTATGGCCATAAAGCTATAAAAGGCCGCAACCATATAATGAGACACGACCACAAATAAAGTTCTGTTGGGAAAGGCCACGACCATAGGAAGTTAGGTCATAGAGTATAAGTAAGGTCACGACCTAGTGTTAAAGGCCGCAAAGTTTTACCTCAAGGTCTAATGAGGTAATTTCTTGAGAATCAAGTTCTGAAGGTTCCACAAGCCTTTTTGGAGGGGTATTTGAGGAAAAGAGATGGCATAAATGGAAATCCTAGGATCCCTATCATTTCCCATAAATAACAACCCTTAACTCACTTTCTCAAGCTGCTAGGAGCCCTAATTCACACTCTATAGAGAGACAGTGAGATTTTATGAGGAAATGGAAGTGCTGCCGGAGAAAAAGCCGATGACTTTTATTGTTGATTGATGAAAAAGAGGTGGTTGAACCTGCTATTGTTCATCGGACTATGCCATCTAGGTAAGAGATATGTCTTCATTCTCCTTTCCTTGTTAAAACCCTATATTATATGCTTTTAATTAAATGAGATGAGCCCTTATGTTATATTATGAGTTTATGGGTTTTAGGCTATTGAGTTTTACTGTTAATGGTATTATGGGTTTAGAGGCCACGGTCAACTACTATTTATTGTGACATAGAGTTTTATGGGTTTAAAGATCATGAACTTTCACTATTAATCTGGAATCCTTATGTTAGAGATTGTTCTCTTAGGGATTGGTTTGCAGACTGTGGGGTTAAGGAAAAGAGGCTTTGAGGATTTCTTTATTGGTCTTATGAGGTTTTATTTAGGGTTTCTCCTTTGATCGTTGAGGATTTGGGATATGAGTTATTACAGGTTTAAAACCTCTGTTTCACTAAAATAACCTTATTGTTTGGAAATCTAGAGTTCTAACTCATTCATTGAGGCCGTAGATTTAAGCGGTATCATATTGTGCCTACTTATGGGTGTTTTGAGATGGGATTCGATGTGTAGGCTACGACATTATTTGGCTAGGCTGAGGCATAATGTCTGGAGACGGCTTCCTATTTTGTGCTTGAGGTAAAACGGTTAGTCCTAGGTAGATTGAGTCTAGGCTAGCTATGGATCTTGTACCTTGAAAGAGCTCGACCAAAGTTGTGGAGTTAACAACAGACCACATATCGCTCATCCTGGAATTGGCCAGGAGAGGAGGCTGCGACCTTTGACATGATTGGGTAAAAAAAATATGGAATAAGGCCGTGGAGATTGAGAAGTCCAAGGCCATAATTAAAGGCCGCGGACTACAGGGTGAACTAAGGGATATTGTGAGTGGTGAACCAAGGGAGATTGAGCGTTGGGTCATCAGGGTATTTAGAAACGGTTGGGAAAATAAAAACTTATTTCCTTCCTAGTTACTTTAAAATTGTAAAGCTTTCTTATTTACATTGTTTTACATAACTTTGTTAGTATATATATTATTCTTGCAAATAAACATCGACAAGTGGGCTAGTGACCTTTGATTTAACCTTTACTGAGCTATTTGAGCTCATTCCTTCTATATTCCTTGTTTTCTCAAGATGAGCAGCCGCAGAAAGTAGAGAGGCCCGTAAAGGTTCTTTGAGGCCGTGAAGGGTCTATTACTTTAGAAAGATTTTAGAAGATCTTTTATATAAATTTCACTCTTAGATGTAATTATTCAGCTTTATAAAGATTGTAGGAGGAGAGGAACTTTTGAGGCTTATGTTTGATACTTTAAATATCATTATGAATGGATTTAATGTTTATTGGATGATCCCTTTTATGTTATGCAATATTAAATTGTGATAATTGAATAATTTACCAACTATGATAATGAGTCCGAGGCGTGACACATTAAGTTTGCAATACGTTCATAAGTTTTAATATTTTGCCATGTGACCTCGATGTAATAGGGCATAAAACAAATTTGATTTTAATTTTTTATAAAATATAGTTAAATGAATTTGATTTTGAAAATGAAAGTGGTGTTTGAGGTTCTGACACAAATAAAAGAGGGGCACTAGTTAAAGGGGTGTGTGGTCACGTGATCTGTTTTTATCTCTTCTCTTCTCTCTCCCCGGCACTGGCAGCATCAACACTCCCAATCGCTTGCTGCTCTGCTCTGCTGGTAAAATACCCAGATCTGCCCTTTTATGCTTTTGCTTCTTCATAAAGTTTTGATTTCGGTGTTATGGGCATCTTTATGCTTTGGTAGTGGTTTTGATGGTTGAAGCGTTTGAACAAAATATTGTTTCTTGGTTGTAGGAAAGGAAAATAAATGGGTATTATCTCTCGGAAGATATTTCCAGCATGTGGGAATATGTGTATATGCTGCCCTGCACTAAGGTCACGATCTCGACAACCCGTCAAGCGATATAAGAAGCTGCTCGCCGAAATTTTCCCCAAATCACCCGTCAGTATACACTTTCACCTACTTACCAACATTATTTGATCATATAATATCACTTGTTCAAGCTCCAATATATACCTGCCTTTTGGAATAGCAATCAAATGTATTAAACCGCAATTTTAGATATTATGAAATTGAGTGTTGGAACCTGATTTTGGAGCACCCATATCATTACTCAATTTATACTTTCTTGTGCAGGATGCCGCTCCTAATGAACGCAAAATTAGCAAGTTATGCGAATATGCTGCAAAGAATCCTTTTCGGATCCCCAAAGTAGTTACTCTTTCATCCTACTTTTATATCCATTAAACATGCAACATTTGATACTATGTGAAAAATAACATATATACTTTTGCCGCTCTTTATTCTCATTAGATTGCAAAATATCTTGAAGAAAGGTGCTACAAAGAACTGCGATGCGAGCACATCAAATTCATTAACATTGTTTCGGAGGTGTACAATAAGTTGCTTTGCACTTGTAAAGAGCAAATGTATGTCTACTGTCCCCTATTAACTTCATATTTGACTCCGATGTTCACTGCTGAATCAAGGTTGTAACTATAAGTTCCTTTAGGGTCCGTTTGGCAATCCAATTCTAAGCCATGGAAATGGAATTGGAAGGGCAATTTTAATTTCATGGAATTCAAATTGGCCTTCCAATTCCAATTCCAAGCCTTGGAATTGGATTGCCAAACATACCCTTAGCCATAATTCTAATTCTGATTCTCTTTTCCTCTTCCTTTTGTAATTTTATATGTTGTCAAATATAATGTTGAGCAACTTTGAGGACACCATGAAAGAGTTGATTGACAAATTGAAATTGCAGAAATAAAAGGGAAGATTGGGTAAATATGGACATTCCAATTCCTTAGAAAATCAAAGTTGTCCTTGAAATGCAAGCCATTCTACATGTTGAAATTATATTATTTAATGATACAAACAGAAAATGTGCGCATTTTTTCATAATTTTCTTCGTGGCTTCAAAATGATCAATACAGCTAGTAGGTTTTTTCATTCTTCCCCACTCGATTATGCTTAGGAAATGTTTTTAATTGGATACTGGGATTAGATTGGGTTTTAATTTTATTTTTGACTAATAATTAGTTAGAGGTTGTAGGTTGGTAGGGTATATTTGTACATTAGTTTATTAGAGTATTTAGTACTTTACTACTTCAAGTATCAGTCCTACTTGTATAAAATCTTTCCTTTTGGCCTATATACGTCAATGTAATCCCTGTAATTGTAATTAATAATAAAGTTGAATGATTAGTCGTAAAGCTTTGTCCTTTAGACCGTGTGCTATTGGGCTGTGGTTATTGATCCCTTGTGACTTGTGGTTATTGAGCACTCTTTAACTTACTTTTTTGTGATTGCCATCTAGCACCCATGATATTTTATCAAAAAATTGATGTTTATTTGTTCAATCATTTTGTAGATGTCAGTTAGGCATATTGAATTTTATTATATCCTATTTTCTGAATGAATTGTCAGAAGTTTAATTTGCAATTAGTCTTAAATTTGCAGGGCATATTTTGCTGTGAATCTGCTGAACGTGGTTATTGAACTGTTGGATGATTCTAAGCGAGATGCTGTTCAGATAATTGGTTGTCAAACCCTAACTAGGTTCATTTATAGCCAGGTGAACAACAAGGCTTCATGTTATATGGTTGATATATTATGCTAAATTAGTTGTTGGTTTATGTCAATGATAACAAGTCATCCTCATAATACTTGATGTAATATTTTACAACGATTCCTTGATGAATATATTTCTTTCTTCCTATAATATGAAAAACCCTTTCTGAAAATCTTAACTGCCAATTTATGAATGTAGGAGGAAATGCAACTTTTTTATTTTCAATTTTTTTGACAAATATCCATTTACCTTGAGTTTCCACTGTTTTCATATTGTTACATGGGTATGCTAAATGCAGAGAAAATAATGCTAACTGGCATAATGAATGGTAATTTTTTTTTAATCAAATTAAGAAATGAATGAATTACGTGAGATGTCACTAAGAGACATTTGTTCTCCGAAACATCTTAAAAAAAATAAAATGCAATAGTGACCGAAAATGTTTCTTCTTTAGAGATGTTAGGGGGCACCCTGCACTCACCATCCGCACTGACAACAGTTCAGTGCAACTATCTAAGCCGTTCGGTTCAGCGGACAACAGTTTAGAGAAGCTACTTATATAAAATGCATTCATCCTTAGATAATTTCAAACATTCTAAGTTTTTTTTCTTTGGTTCAGGCTGAATTTTTTTTAACCTGGTATTGTGTAAAGTTATGGGAAGTATTTCACTTATTTGGTGTAAGAAAGTACATAAGATGTACATGCTATACTTACGTGATTTTGAAATTAATAGCGAACAAAATTAAACTCCAAATAACCCTAGTGAAAAATGTTTTACCCTGAACCAAAAGGAGCCTAAATGCATGAAATCATGAATGATTATTTAGAAACTGAAAAAAGGTGGGACTTATATTGATTAAATGTGCTAGTTTAACCGTAGGTCCTTACTCCTGGAAAAAGCAGAAAATTTCTGTGTTAATTCACAGTGAATGCATAGAATGTTAATCGCATCCACAGAATTCCCATAACCAACTCTTTGTTAGTAATGAAAGAAATTACTCCTAATTGGTGTGATTTTGTCTTGCATGCTCATTTTTTATTCAAGTGATGATCAGCACTAATTCTGCCATACTCCCTTATTTGACATGATGAATAGGTAGATGGCACTTATACTTATAACATCGAAAGTTTAGTCCACAAAGTTTGTATTCTAGCCCGAGGGGGTGGGGAGGAACATCAAAAGCGTGGTTTGAGGGCGTCAAGCTTGCAGTGCCTTTCAGCCATGGTAGTTTTATGGTTTTGTTACCTTCTTTATTTTTATTTTTATTTTTGAAATGCATTTTATATATTCAATTTTATTATTGAATTTGACAGGTATCATGTTGTTTCCTTGTAATGTTGAGTAATTAAAATTTCTGTTTATGTTATTTCTGTTGACCTTTTAGACATAACTGTAGTACTGAGTAAGTTTCCCCTCTGTAGGTTTGGTTCATGACGGAGTTTTCACATATCTTTGCTGATTTTGATGAGGTTGGTCTATTTGGGGGTCCTTTTCTTGGAATTATTTATTGACTTAGGGTTTTAAGAATGGATATGGATGTTTTGGACGCCCCACGATCTAAATATAATACAAAGAATCATCATAATGACTAAAGAGATACTATAATTTTTTTTACGGAACTCTGTAATCGTGACATTTTTAACAAGATTGCATCATCTTTAATACGTATACCTCTAAATTGCAGATTGTACATGTCACTTTAGATAACTATCAGCCAGAGAGGCATAATGAGGAAGATGATGAAAGAGGGGAGGCACATCATAACTGGGTGGATGAAATAGTTAGATGCGAAGGGAGAGGTGGTGCTGGTGTTGTTAGTGAAACTAGTTCTAGCTCCATAATTGTCAGACCTCGACCAGAAAAGAAAGACCCTTCACTTTTTACAAGGTTATTTTAATCATTCAAAAGCAAAGGTGTAAATATATTCAACGTAAATTGCAAAGAATCCGTTGAACTATGACATTTGACTGATGATTTTATGCTAGATTTTGGAAATTGTGCTAATATTGTACATTCACTACAGAGAAGAGGTTGAGACACCAGAACTATGGGCTCAAATATGTATCCAAAGGATGGTTGAACTGGCCAAGGAGAGTACAACAATGCGCTGCATATTGGATCCAATGTTTGTCTATTTTGACACAGGGAGACACTGGGTTCCTCGTTATGGATTGGCCATGATGGTTCTATCTGATATGTCCCACTTTGTTGAGAGTCCAGGTGACTTGATCTCTATTTGATCAGCCTTCTCTTATATTTTAATGATTTGCCAACTTTTAATTCTGGGATCTTTACTTTTTTTTTTTTTTTGGAGAAGTACAGTATTGTCCTTTGTAAAAATTCTTAATAGGGAAAGTCCACTTAGATATATGTTTCACAATGAACTCCCTTGGTGTGAAATGGGACTTTTTTGAGGAGGTCCCATGGTAAATAGGATCTTTCCGGTGTGGTTCAGATACCTGTTCACCGCATCCTAATAGATAGAAGTATCTGGATATTTTCGTAACATTTGTTTCTCCATGGACCTGATTGTGAGAAACCATTTTTTTCCCTCGTGTTTTCTTGTAGAGAGGCAAACTTCATAAACCTATCTATTTATACTTCTTAAAACCCATGCATATTGGTCATCTGGCCTTAGTGCCCAAGGGTCTATTTATTTGTATTTATCGTCCTTTATTTTGCTTACATATATGAACTACTTGTTTATATTTCTGTTGGTGATTTCAATATATTGTCGTCACTAGATTGTGTTTTTTGTCATTTCTTAAAATAAGGAAAGGAACAAAAAGATTGTGTTATTTGTTGCTATCAATGTAGGCATATTACTACATGGTTGTCAGATTGTATTATTATGCTTTGTATTCAATACTCAAATGTTGGATCAAACATCACTATTACGAATAGACTTGGGCCTTTTTCTTATTTCTCTTGGTTCATTCTAAATGTTTTGCTGTTTTGATATTATCTTGTAGATGATTGATTACCGTATACTAGTATTTATTTTTATGTTTATTTTTTAATGTTTTGGACGTTATTGTACAATACGGTCATGATATGCAATACATAGGTTTTCATACGCGAAATGGTACACAATTTGACAATTATGGTTAATTTTGTAACATAATTATCTGAAATTGATCTTGCCGATGCTTATTCTTCTGATTTCAGGAACTCAGCAGTTTATTTTAGCTTCTGTTGTTCGTCATTTGGATCATAAAAATGTTTCACATGATCCCGGAATTAAATCCCACGTCATCCAGACTGCTAGTGCTTTGGCTAGGCAAATCAGATCTGGAGTTATATTATCAGATATTGGGTTTGTTAGTGACCTTTGCAGGCATTTGAGGAAAAGCCTTCAAGCAACAGTTGAGTCAGTTGGAGAGCAAGAGTTAAACTTGAATATCACACTCCAAAATTCAATTGAGGATTGCTTACTGGAAACTGCGAGAGGGGTATGTGCCATCACAATTTTTCCAGGGTTATTTTTTACTTCATCTCATTGTTTTATTTTTATTTTTTTGAGGCAACTAAAAAATGTCGCTAAAAGTGGGGTTTATACATATATAATGAGAGTCTCCTGTACATACCAACGGTGCATACCAATTTTTTAAAATAGTAAAAAAATTATTTTTCGATTAAATTTTTTTATATGATGTTTAAACATTTCAATAGACCCATATAAAAAAAATCAACTCAAAATAATGTCTTTTGCTATTTTAAAAAAATCGGTCAAACTTTCGCAGCTTTTAAAGCACTTTAAAAGCTGCAAAAGTTTGACCGATTTTTTTTAAAATAGTAAAAAATATTTTTTTGTCCTGATTTTTTTTATATGGCTCCCCCGAAATGTTAAATACCACATAAAAAAATCTCAACTCAAAATCATTTATAAAATGGGTCCGCGCAAGCGGTATGTACCGTTTGGTACGTACAAGAGCCTGACTCTCTCTCTCTCTCTCTCTATATATATATATATATATATATATATATATTATTAGTAGAGATAAATGCTGTTACATTACTAACAAAAATCCTTCTTTGGGCTTCTAATTTATTTAATTGTTTACATTTTTTTTATTAGATTGCTGATGCACGTCCGCTCTTTGATATGATGGCCATTACACTGGAGAAGCTGCCGTCTCTTAGTGTTGTTGCCAGGGCAACCATTGGATCATTGATGATTCTTGCTCATATGATCTCATTAGCATCTGTCTCTTCACAATCACAGCAGGTGAGATGCTTTCTATTTCTCAAGTCTCATGGTATCAGTTACATGTTTTTTTTACTTTCTGCGTGCTCATGTAACCTACCAGAATAACACCTCTTTTTCAACCTCTCTGATGTCATTTCCTCCTTATAAGGAGCTGATCCAAATTTAGTTTATGAATTGCATTTAATTTAGGCTAAATTGTTACCCCTTCGAACTATTAATTTTTCAAAAAATTCTTGAACCTTTCATGCATTTGCATTTTCCTCACCGTGTCACTAAAAAAGCTTTTTAGCGACACAAAGAGGTCTAATTTTTTTTTTATAAATACACATGATTATATATTTGCAATCAAAACAATAGTTCATGGTGTTTCTTGGATTTTATCCTTTAATTTAAAACATAGTTGTTGATGTAAAGTGTAAATTTATTTATATTTCAACTGCAAAGTCCATCTTTTGATGAAAGTTATTCCAATATAAAAGTTTCAAAATAAAAAAAACATTTAAAAAAATGTTTTTGTATAGGTGTTTCCAGAGGCTCTTCTTCTCCAACTTTTGAAAGTGATGTTGCATCCTGATGTTGAAGTACGTGTTGGAGGTCACCAGATATTTTCTGTTCTTCTAATCCCAAGTTCTAATCATCCAAGACATGAAGCTTCTAACCATACAAGGAGATGGCACTCAAATACTGCATGTGCATTTGCCTCGATCACCGCACTTCTTGAGAAGCTCCGGAGAGAGAAGGAGGGAACTAAAGTTGAAAAAAATGGAATAGATCTCCATGACGAATTGAAGGAGAGGAATAATGCCGAAGAAGAATGGAAGCAGGGGTGGCCCCGCAAGAACCCTCCTAATTTTCACACAATAAGTTCCATTATTGACAGAACAGCTGGTTCAAGTAGCTTGGCCGATGCTGTAAGCAATATTTTCATTGCTATAGAACAATGTATACATTTAGTTCCTTATTAAAAAAATGATAAAACCATGCATTTTTTGCTAGATACCCACTTAAACTAAATTTTATCCCCCCAAGCCTTTGCATTTTGATGCAAAGCCCCATCCGAGAACTTTTTTAGCAAGAATTTATTTATTTATTTATTTTGGGGGGGTGGGGTGGGGTGGGGTTGTTGTTGTGTGCCACAAAAATCAATTAATTATTGTAATTTTTTACTTCAAAAATATTATCTGAGGCAATGTTATAAAAAGTGCGAGGTGGGATCGAGGCTTAAGCACCAATTTGTAAGGAAAAAAGTCACTAAATATTATAAAGAGTACCGATCAAATTGTAATATAATATATGGTGGCTACCATCTCAAGAAAATGTTCCTAATCAATGTGGCCAACATAAATATATATGTACTTTATGTAGCATAATTATCACTTCTTTACGAAAACGTCCATAATTTTCTGCTCACCATAGTAAATAGTGTAGTTCGTCATATGATTATATAATTTAGGATCACTTTGACTTTATCCACCATTTAGTTGTCATTATTTGACTTTAGCCACCATTTTGTTTTTCTTTAGACATCACCATTTTGACTTTTAGTGACATGTTTTTTCACTTTTTGCAACCTTTTTTGCATTGCTAAAAGTCAAAATGGTGGCGAAAGTATAAAGAAAAAGAAAAAGATGACTAAGGCCAAAAAATAATAACTAATTGTTGGGTGAAGTAAAAAAATGTCCCAAAAGTTAATCTATAATAAGAACCACCAACACTAAATAGTACATCATCATCAAATCACATAAAAAGGTGTATCATGAACTAAATATTGTGTCATCATTGAATCACACAAAAAAGGTGTATCATTAAATATTAACATTGTGATCGTTGATGTCTAAAAGTGGAGTAACACCAAATTTATAATCACGGATAAAAAAATAGAAATAACTCAAACCCTACACACAAGAGACAGATTTTAGAGTGGTTCAACTCTAAAATAGCCTACGTCCACTGTTGTTGTTATTTAGTAGGGTTTACAATAGTTCAGCATGGTGTGCATATGAGTGATTCGAGTTGTCCCTTGAGCTAAGTGATTAGTTTGTATTTATGGGTGCAAAATTCTAAAGATGGAACGCCTTTATATTGCCAGGCGTTTACATATGTATACAATAAGTAAAACTCTTAGAATTCAGAGTTGGTTGGTATCCCATCCGAGTAACTGTTGATGTTCTTGTTGGTTGGCCTTCTGGAGTTGATTGGCCTTCTGGCCAATTAAGTGTCTCTGAAGCTGATCAAGTAGGCTAGTCGGCCACGTTGGATGACAGGTGTGCATTCATCATTGGTCCACGTGGGAGTATAATTTTTACATACAACAAAAGCCTCCAATGCTCCATGCTTGATGCTTGCATGAAAGTATGGAGTATTTAGCCCAGGAAGTTGCTCGGCGTATTGTTTGGTCGACAACCGATCTCCCATACTTGTAAAAATTTATGCTGGCACTGTTTGATGATGGCATTTTTGTGATTAATTCGAACTTTTTTGAACCGCCAAAGGACATAGTCGTTTTTTGATGCATCGAAAAGCATGCAACCGATGGTAACTATACGGTTCGTTCAGTTAATCATTTCTTCCCATTTCTTGAGGCAACCTATAAATAGGTACAAAGTTTCCCTCCTTTCTTTTTACCTCAAACCTTCTGAACTTTAACAATCTCTTTGTCTTCAAACTTTTTTTTCTGTGTGATCATTTGCTGCCATTTCTCTTCAGTTCTTGCTGAATCCTTAGATCCCTGTAAGCTTTCCTTCCTTATTTCTTTGTTTTATCGCATTTTTTCTCTATTTTCACCATGGTTCATATCGTTGATGAGAACTCTTTAGAGAAGTTTAGAGAAAAAAGGATAATTCCCTCTTGGGTAGACTTAGAGATACCCAGGAGTCCCATTGATGTTTATTCCCTTTCTGAGAGTTACTAGATCCCAACCCAGTTCATAGCTGAGTGTGGTATAACCTTTCCACCGAATCCCCTTTCTCTTCAATTTTGCCAATATTTCGACGTAGTTCCTGCTAGGGTAGCCCCCCAACACTTGGAGAGTTGTAAACGGGGTTCATAGGTTAAACGAACTTTATGGGACCCATATAAGGGTTTTAGAGTTGATGTTTTTGCTACAAGTGGGTAACTGTGGGAGAGAGTACCTACTATTTAAAGACTAGGCAAGCCAATAGGGCTTTAATAGTCAATCTACCAGACTCTAATAAGGATTATTGGGAGTATGGTCTTATTGTCAAGAACTGACAATATGCCCCCCCAACTGGGGTAGCTTATACTGGTCCCAGATGTCCCCAATCAGGACGTGGCATAGTTTGGACTTTATTAATGATTTTTCCTCTTTTGATTTGTATTTTGATATCTGCCGATTAACTTTGCCTTTTCTTTTTTGATGCAAAGGAGAGTAAGAAAAAGTGTCCCAAGGAATGGGAAATCAATCTCAATGACCTCAAGTTTCTGTTGGGTTTGAAATAAAAGTTTGGGGAAGAACATCCTAGGGCTGCATCATTGTTGTTGGAATATAAGAGTTCCATCACATCTTTTGTTATCCGACCTACAATTGCTTTGCCCCCACTTGCTGAAGAAGATCCAGTGCCAACTTCTTCAGATACTGAAGTTATTCCAGGAGGAACTTCTTCCTCATTTGAATCTCAGGACGTTTCTGAGATTCCTCTTTCTCCTTCCGTAGATATGACGAAGAGAAAGATGCCCCATCTGATGGGTGGTCCCTTATCTCCTCAACCAAAGAAGGTTGTTGATACTGGAAAAAAAGCCAGTTGAAAAGAAATCCAAGGCCAGTGACAAGAGGCCTATTGGTGCTGATGAGACTCAGGCCGAGGAGCACAAATTGAAGAGGATAAAGAGAGGTTTGCTTGATCCGTCAAAACAGGTACAAAAGACATCAGGCGAGTAGCAGGCTTTAGCTGCAAAGAAAACCACCAACCAACAAGAGTTGGTGAAGAAAATTTAGGCTGACCTGGACATTGGGTCAGCCTCTCTTGTTGTTAACCCTGGATTAGCCAGAGGTTTGATCAAATCAGGGATCCTTGCTGTTGATCGGGCTGCTTCAGCCCCCATATCGAGATCCAGGCTCACTAAGAGAGCTTGCCACAACTTGGCCTGGGTAATTTTTCCTTTTTGATTATGTATGTTTGTCCATTTCTTTATAATGGTGAATTCATCTGACCCTTTGCCTTTATTTGCAGTTTCTGGTTGATTTTAACCAGATTATGGAGAAGGACGACCAACTGCGTTCTTCTCTTGGAGACGTTGAAGAGGCCTTTGAAGGTCTGAAGAATTCTTTGGTAGAGTTCCGACGAGCTTTGGAGTCAAAGCAAAAGTCCAGGGAAGAAGAGTTAAGGAAGGCCAATGATAGGGCCAACATTGTTGAAGGCAAATTAGAATCTGCTGAGGAGAGAGCTGCAGCTGTTGAAGGCAAGGCCAAAACTACTGAGGATAAGCTTGCAAAAGTCACCACCTGAGCTAAAAATGCTGAAGGCAAAGTAATTGGTGTGGCTTCTGAAGTTGTTTCCTTGAAGGCCAAAGGCAAAGCTGCTTTTGATAAAGACTGGAAAAAGGCAATTTTTGCTGTCTTTACTCAAATTGAGTATGCTAAAAAGTTGTCCTTCAAGGAAGGGTGGACTGAGGCTTTAAAGTTGATCGGCACCGAAGAAAGCTTTGAACTCTTTGCAAGGCATGATCCTGGTACTCCTCCCAATCTGGATGAGGAATTTGACGATGAGGAGGGGTCAGGGGAATCTTCTGCTATGCCTCCTGAGTCTTCACTGGTGCCCAGCACCAGTGCCGACCTACCAGCTGCCAGCCAAGACCACGCCAAGGACAAGGAGATGGTCTAACTAGTTTACTTTTTTGTTTTTCTTTGTTATTTCTTTTCTTGAAGATGTATCCCCTTATGCACTCCATTTATCAATGAATGAAAGAAACAAGTTTTCATCTTCAATTGCTATCTATGCTTTTGAACTTGTAGTTTCCGTTGAACTGTATTGTTTTACTTCTTATATTGTTTGATCTTTTTAGACGTTCACAAACTCATGTATTTGCAATTTTTCAGTTTGACGCCAGGAAAAAAGCTATAATTTCTGCTGAACCTGACCTACTCAGACGAAGTAAAAATTCCCTAGAGGCTGGTTATGTTCCCATGTCCGAAGAAGACTTGCATGGGTTGCTCGACCCAGATGTTTCCGACCAAGTTAAGGAGTCATATATCCACCTACATTGTTTGTTGGATAGAGGAGTTACCATCAATGTTGCATACTATGAAATGATCGAGCAACTGCAAGAAGATCACAAGCTGTCCCTTGCCACGAAGCCAAGTATAAAGCATTAAGTGAAGGCTGGAGTTTTGACAAGAAGTTGAATGATATTACTTCTGCTCCGAACACGAAGGAGCTTTCCTTGAAGTAGGATTTGGAGAGTGCTAGGTCCATTGCTGCGATGCCGGAAAAAGAAAACAATGCCCTGAGGGATGAACTTGACAGCTTAAAGAGATCATCTATCACTGGTCCTGATGAAGGTGCTTCCTTTTTGGAGAATGAACATGCAACTCTTAGAATAACTAGAGGCACTTCAAAAGAAAAAAACTAAATCTGGGCGGATTTTAGGCAGAGAATAGTTGTTCGACCAACCACTAATGAAGAAAGAACTAAGGAAACCCTTGTCGACCAAGCTGCTCAATTGAAAGCCAAAGATAGTGTTCTTAAGAAGCTTCAAAACCAGGTGGAGAGGCTTACATTTCAGTTTCACAAAAAACCCCGAGAAGTTTGGATGGAGGGCTACAATGAGGCATTAGCCCACATGAATGAACACCTTGCTCAAAGCAATCGTTAAGAGGCTACAAATGGGGATGGACCAACTTGCTAACTTTGTTGAAGTATGATCAGAACAGTACCTTGTGGCATTGGAATGACTCGGGTTTCTTGGACTGTTATTAGCCTCCATTCAAGTTGGACACAATATGGATTCCTCCAGATGCCATTCCCCAATGCTTGATGACTAAGTATCTAGGGGATTATGGCCTTCATGACGTGCATGAGATAATCCAACCTCCACACTTGCTTGATAGGCCAAGTAACATTAACAGGCGAATGTTAAGGGACTTTAACACAATCAACTCTCCTTATACCTTGGATGATCCTCCTGTAGGAATGGACAAGGCAAGCAAAGCATCCATCAAAATAAATATACCTTTCTTGTACTGCCTTTTGTTTATTTATGGCCATTGTAATGCACTTTCATCAATGAAATGGTGTTAGCGTTGATTGAATTCATTTTATTTAAGCTTATGGTGTGATTAATCTTTTTGCTGACTAGGTAAACTGTATAAAGATTAGTTAATCGGCTTATAGACTAAATAACTTACTCAAATGTTTAATATACGGCCTTAGATTCGACTAATGCACTTAGATAAAACTGTAAATAGCTTTATTGTATTAAGTTGCAACTTTAGTTATCAGTGGCGACCAAGTGTATTGAAAATGTATAAGTATTCTAGTATTTTAACCTGGTCGGGTAGAACTTATAGTTTTACTGACTTCTTGTTCGTGACTTGCCGAGGACAAATCATACATGAAGTTTGAACTTTTCTGGAGTTGGAAAAGTTTGAACCATGTTATTTGGCGAAGAACTTTCTGAGAACTTTTCTGAAGTTGGAAAAGTTTGAACCATGCTTTTCTCAGCGAGGAACTCTTTGAGAACTTTTTTGAAGTCGAAAAAGTTTGGAAAGTTTGAACCATGCCTTTCTCAGCGAGGAACTCTTTGAATTAAAAAATTGCTTGTTGTTTTCTCATAGTGTCATTAGGTGTAGCTACCATACTCCGAAAAATAAAACACAAACGATTGAGAATGGAGAAAAACTGAGATTTCATTAACTTGAATAAGCAATTACATCAAGGCTAGGATTTTTAAAGAAAATTACTGATAATACTTGCACAGATGATCTGCGTTCCAGGGATTTTTGAATTCTTCCACCTCCAAAGTCTCCAATCAAAATTTGCTGATCGGATAACTGCCGAGATACGATATGGACCATGCCAATTAGGCTTCAACTTGTTACTCTTCTGGATTACTTTCTTAAGTACCAAGTCTCCTTGCTTCAGGTTGGTCGGCTTGACCCTTCGATCATAAAACCTTACGAAATAGGCAACCATCCGAATAGTAGCATCTACTCGTACTTCTTCTATCATGTCCAAATCTAGTAGCCTCATAAGATCACTCTTTGGTGAATCAAAATTTAATACCCCGTGAGTGGGCAGACCTATTTCAGCCGGAATCACTGCTTTAGTGCCAAAAGCTAACATGTATGAAGTTTCTCCTGTTGCTGTTCTGGGAGTAGTCCTATATGCCCAAAGGACGTTGTGAAGTTCATTAATCCAGTTGCCTTTAGCTTCATCCAACCTTTTCTTCAACCCATCTAATAAGGTTTTGTTGGTGATCTCTGTTTGGCCATTGCATTGTGGATAACTAGGTGCTGAATGAAGTTTCTGGATGCCTGACCGAATGCAAGACTCTTCAAATTCTTCATTATCAAACTGAGTACCAAGGTCGGTGATGAAAGCATAAGGCATGCCATATCTGCAAATGATCTGCTTCCATATAAATTGGAACACTCTCTGATAGGGCATATCAATTAGGGTTTCTGCTTCCACCCATTTGGTAAAGTAATCAACATCGACAATAAGGTACTTGAATCTTCCCTTGGTGGTCGGCAGTGGTCTGCCCAAGTCAATTCCCCATATAGCGAAAGACCATGGAGAACTGATAAGAGTTATTAGACTTGCTCCTGGTCTCCGGTGAATGGTAGCAAATTTCTAGCATTTATCACACTTCTTGGTGAAAGCAACACAATCTGCTTTCATTGTTGGCCACTAGTAACCTTGCATTGCTATTCTTTGTCTCAAAGACCTTCCAGCTGCATGTGCACCACATGAACCCTCATGCACCTCTTTGTTCAAATCATTTACCTCATTCGGATGAACACAACGAAGTAAGAAGACTGTGTATCCTCGCCTGTACATGATACCTTTGTCGGAGGGCAGTATTCCTCGCTCGATGTATTCTTTGATCGGGTCCATCCAGGATGGACCTAACTCCACAAATATGACACTGATTTCCATCTCATTAATGCTTCAGTGAGCAAGAATCTCCACTGGGATTATTAGTCTGTGCTCTGTTGAAGTTGTTGAAGTAAGTCGAGCAAGAGCATCTGCTCGTCTTGGAATCCTCACTAGTTTGACTAAAGTAATCAGAGAGATAACTTCCATTGCTTTTAGGTGGTATCTCATCATTGTTTCTCCGCTTACACCATAAATCTATTGCATTTGATTAACAATTAACTGGGAATCACTGTATACTAATACCTGGTCGGCGCCCAGTGATGAAGCTAATTCCAGTCCCGTGGAGTGCTTCATATTCAACCTCATTGTTGGAAGCCTTGAATTGCAATCTCAGAGCATATTCCACATCCAAGTTATCCGGAGTGTTAATGATGAGGCCTGCGCCACTTCCAGTAGAACATGAGGATCCATCCACAAATAATTGCCAAGTTGGAATGTCGTGAGAGAACTCTTCCACTAATACTCCATGAATATCTTTTGATTTTGTTGCAATTTTTCAGAAGCATCCAACGACTCAGGTTGATCGGCTATAATCTCTGTTTGCTTTTGAGCTAAGATCTCTTCCGTAGAAGTCTGCTCGGCAGGCGAACGTGGATTATGTTGCTCCTCTTTTTATATGAACTCAACAATAAAATTTGCCACTGCTTGACCTTTTATTGCAACTCTAAGTTCGTAAACAATTTCATATTCTCCTAACTCCACTGTCCAAGACATTAATCTTCCACACTTCTCTAGTTTGTGCAGAGGCAAATTTGTATAAACGACAATAACATGAGCTTGGAAGTATGGCCTCATTAGATGCTTCAATAAGAGCTAGGGCTAATTTCTCCAAGCGTGGATACCTAATTTCAGCTCCTTGGAAAGCCTTATTAGTGTAATACACTGGCCTTAACACTAGTCGGGAAAGGAGTGGGGGAGAACCCAAATAATTCTTTAGCTTCAAGAAAGTCTTCTCACATTCGTCATTCCATTCGAAAGTCTTTCTAAGAACTTTGAAGAATGGAAGACACTTCTCAGTTGATCGGGAAATGAAGCGGTTCAAGGCAACTACTCTTCCTGTCAGCTTTTGAACTTTTTTTTTGTTGGCCGGGGATTGCATTTCAAGCAAAGCTTTGATCTTGTCAAGATTTGCTTATATTCCTCTCTGATTAACAATGTAGCCTAGGAACATCCTTTTTGTACTCCGAAGATGCATTTGGTTGGATTGAGCTTCATCTGGTGCTTCTCCAATTGATTAAAGGTTTTAGCCAAGTCTGCTATGTGGTCGGCAGTATGTTTGCTCTTAGTGAGCATATCTTCTACGTAGACCTCTATGTTTTTGCCGATCTACTCTTTAAAAAAGTCTCTGATAGGTAGCTCCAGCGTTCTTCAACCCAAAAGGCATGACATTATAGCAATACGTTTCTCGGCTGGTAATGAAGGAAATGCTTTCCTTGTCTTCGGGCTTCATCTTAATCTGGTTGTAACCAGAGTAGACATCCATAAAGCTGAGCAACGCATGACTTGCTGTAGCATCAACCAATTGATTAATCCTTAACAAAGGAAAATGATCTTTTGGACATGCCTTGTTGAGATTTGTAAAATCAACATACATGCGCCACTTGTCATTTCTCTTCTTGACCATTACTACATTACCTAGCCAAGTAGGATACATGACATCCTCTATGAACTCTTCTCTACTTCTTCTTGGATTGCTGCATTCTTTTCTGAACTGAAGGCCCTTCTCCTTTGCTTGATCAGCTTGGAACCTGGATAGATATTGAGCTCATGACACATGAATTTTGGATCAATTCCCAACATATCTTAATGGCTCCAAGCGAAAACATTTTTGCTCTCTAAGGAAAGTGATTAACTCCTGTTTCATAGAAGGAGATAATTTAGAACCGTTCTGAGTAGTTCTTTCTGGCTTCTCATCATCCAGCACTACAGTTTCTGTTTCTTCCATGACCTGTCCCCATGGTTCAAAGTCTCGGCCGAGTTGACTCGGTATCGGCCGAGTTGACTCGGTATCGAGGGTCACCGTTCCGATTCCGTGTCGCGATTCAAAAAACATATGAATCACTAAAATATCGCAAGATCTCGGGGATTTCTCGGCGATCCCGAGATATTCCTCGTTATATCGGCCGAGACAACAATTAACGGACGAGATATCGGGCGAGTTGTTTTTGTTGCCAAAAAAAAAGAAGAAGAAGAAAGGAGGTTGCAAAATAGTTGAAGAATACCTGTTGCGGAGTTGTGTAAGTAAGAAACCTGCGCTTAGTCCTGAGTCCTGTTTTTAGTCTGGGTAAAAAACCCTCGCCACAGCTGTTGCCAGTGAGTTTTTGTGTTTACTTTGGGTAAGCAATAAAGTGTTGTGTTTGTATGGATTACATCTGTTGTCCACGAGTCTTTCTGCTTAGGGTGTGTTTGGTTGGGCGTGTATTTCAGTTGGGGCTGTTGGGTTGGGCTTTTTGTTTTTGGGCTGATGTATTTTGTCCCAGTTTTGGGGTCTGGGAGCAGCTGGGCTGCCTTTATTTGTATTTATTTCTTGGGCTTTTGCCTATTGCTTTGGTATTTGTATTTAGCAAGTTTCTCCCAGTTTTTTTTTTTTGGAAAAAAAAGGCACGCTGTTTTATTGTCTCTTTTGTTAGTTTTTTTTTAAGAACCAAATCTTTAAAAGTCACCACTTTATTTTTTAAGGAAAAAATTCACCACTATTATTTTGTACAAATAATTATATTATAATTTGTCGTCAATAATTCTTAAGAACCTTTTTTCTCATTGTTTTATACAACTAAAATTTACCCTGTTGTTTTGTGCAAGATCTTTTTTTAAAAAGAAAAGTGTGTTGATTAAAAAAAAGGAGAGAGGTTTTGTAAAAAATATGTTGTCAAAAGTTCTTAAAACTAATTTTTTTTTCATTTTTGATAAATTCGTTAGTTAATGAACATTTGGTAAAAAAGTAACATTTGTAAAATTATTACATTTGTAAAATTTGTAAAAAAATATCTTTTTGTTAAAAAATAACATTTGTATAAAAAAAATCAATTGTAAAAAAAAAGGGAGCAATTGTATTCTTTATTTTTATTTTTATTTTGTAGAATGACTCGTAAACTAAGTATCGGTTGGACGTATGGAAGTGCTCTTAGTGGAAATAAGAAGAATATTGTTTGCAATTATTCTAGCAAGCTCGTTAGTGGTGGAAATAAGAAGGTTGTTTTATTTTTATTATGAAAAATTAAACCTGACAAGTCTGATGCGCATCAGTTTAATCAATTAGACAATGTTATTCATATTAAAGGGTGCTTTAAACTTATTTAAATGGTCCACATTGTTAATCTTATTTTTTTTTAAATTTCTATATTTTTTTCGGATTTTTTTGCGCCCTTTAAATAGTGTATCTTTGCGTATCGTCCGATACCGCGACCGAGTTGAAAATCGAGTGTCCGATACCGGTACCGATACCGAGACTTTGAACCATGCCTGTCCCTTTACCGGCCGTTCTTCCCGAGGATCTAGAGTGTCGATGTGGAAAGTGGTTGTGCTCTTCATTTGCATCTCATGCTGGTCGGCAGATGTATAATAACATTCTCTGACATCTTTTTGGCTGCTTTTTACTATGCCGACTCCATAGTTGGCTGGGAACTTCGTGAACTGGTGCACTGTAGATGGAACAACTTCTAACTGCTTGATTTTCACTCTTTCCAGATTGATGTTATAAGTTGACGGGACATTTTTATCTAACACAAAGAAACGAATTCTTTCTCTTCTACTCGTTGGTCAGGTGCCGACCAAGACTTCTAGCTTGATGGTCCCTAATGGGTATACCTTCTCCCCTGCAAATTCAATGAGAGGCCTGTGGTTCTAGCTTACTGATCTTCAGCCATAGGCTGTCGAAACTGTTGTAGAACATTACATCAGCCGAACTCCCATTGTCAACCAAGATCCTTGCAACTCCGCCATGATTAACTCTGCATGTGATAACCAACGAATCATCATCATGAGGATAAAGAACCCCATTCAGATCATTTTTGAAAAACTCAATTACTAGCCCGTCTCTGTTAACTTTTCTCGGTCGACTAGCCATATCAATTTGTCTGACGGTTGGGCAGGCTTTGACTTCATTCAAATAACCTTTCCTTTCTGCTATGGCATCTCCTCCTTCAGCGTCACCGCCTGCAATAAAATGGCATCCAAAGGATATCATGCCGACCTCAACTTCTGGTAATCAGGCTTCTTCGGCAAGTCAGGATCTTCAAAATCATCAATTCTTGCTCTCTTGTTATCATCCCTTGTTCGGGCTCGAGATTCTGACCTCTTCCGATCATTTCTGTTGCCATTGCAATCAACAAACTTTCTTAACTATCCACGCCGAATAAGATTTTCAATCTCATTCTTTAGCGCAATGCAACTGTTGGTGTTATGCCCATGATCTCCGTGGAAGTCACAGTACTTGGATTTATCCCGTTTGTTAGGGGGAGTTTTTAGTTTTCTAGGCCAATTTAAGTCTCTGTATTTCTTCCAAGATATGATGAACAACTTTGTTGAGCGGGGTATAGTCATCATACTTCCTGATTCGATCCAGCTTTTAGTCGTTCTGATCCTTTTTGAAGGAGTTGGAGTTATTTTTCTGACCTTCATCTTTGGTTTCAGCAGCTTCCTTGGCTGTCATGGCTTCCTCGACATTCATAATTTTACCAGCTTTAGCCATTAGTTTCGTCATGGTTTTGGGCGGATTTTTTTGCCAAGGCATAGTAATAAAGATCTTTGGCAAGTAACCCACTCATAAGTGCTGCTATGGTTGTTTTCTCCTTGTAGTGCTCAATGCAAATGAGTAATATATTCTCTTGTGCTTTCCCCAGTCTTTTGTCGCACAGTCAAAGATGAGTAACTCTCTTGATCGGCTTAGCCCCAAAACAAAAGTTATCAATAAACAGTTCAGTTAACTGGTGAAAACTAGATATCTTACCTCCGGGGAGATTATTATACCAAATTTGAGCTGGCCCAGTGATAGAACTAGAGAAAGCTCTACATCTCATCTCGTCGGGCATTGAGTAAATGTAGCAGCTATACTTGCCTATGTGCTTCCTGAGAGGTCTGTTCGGCACGCACAAAGCCCCTCATACTGGCCCTAGATCTTGTGGAACCTTCTTTTTATTCACGGTGACGATCTTGCTCCCTATGATGCCCTCTGGTTACTCGGGGGCCTAGCCGATCAAAGGCAGACTCCTTGCTGAGCCTTCTAAGACATTTGGTCTTTCTTTGGAAAAAGAACCACCATCATAATAATCAGTTGACTGGAATGAAAAAGTTGCATCAGGATGATATGACCGAATGAAAAAGTTGCATCAGGACGATATGACCTATTGTGAGAAGAACGAGAATGATAACTTCTTTCATGCCTAACTGGTGGTGGTGGTTGCATGTCCCTTCTGGAAGTGGAAGTAGAGGACTTAGACTGTATAGTACGAGCCAAATGCTTAACAGTCTCCTGCATGGCTTCTTGACCTTTAGCAAAGTTGAGAAGAATGCTTTGTAAATCTGCTGCACTAGGAGGAGCAGATGGAGCAGGAGCAGATGGAATGACAATGTTGCCAGGCATTTACATCTGTATACAATAAGTAAAACTCTTGGAAATTAGAGCTGGTTGGTATCCCATCCGAGTAACTGTTGATGTTCCGGTTGGTTGGCCTTCCAGCCGATTTAGCGTCTCTGAAGCCGATCAAGTAAGCTGGTCGCCCACGTTGGATGACATGTGTGCATTCATCATTGGTCCACGTGGGAGTATAATTTTTACATACAACAATGATTATTCATCAGATTATACATATAAATTGAACATAATTTTAACGTGACAATAACTTAATGATAGATATAAATTGAAAATAATTATAACATTATAATAACTTTACGATAAATTTTATATAAATTAAAAACAGTAAAACAATTCCAATAGTGTAGGAATTTAAAAACAAATTATATATGGCATAATAATTAAATTACAACTAACTATTCGTGTATAATTATAATAATAAAAATAGAACAGATCTATACATAAATTTAAAGTATTATAACATAATATTGAATGTAACATTATAATAATGTTATATAACATAATAATTACATTGTAACTGATTATGTTTATAAATTAAAAATAGTAAAACAAAGCATAAAAGGAGGCCTAAGCCCCGACTGCCTCAATGACCGCCTCTAGGAAAAGCACTTCAAGGTGCTCGGCTCAACCAATTGAGGCATAAGCCTCAATGATGTTCCACGAGGCTTAAGATTCGAGTCATATAATCACCGCCTCGCCTCATTCGGATTATTAGAACATTGCTTGGAGGTTTCTCGAAAATTCTTTTTTTTTTTTTTTTTTTTTGTTGTTGTTGTTGTTGTTGTACTTTCTCATTTGAATAAAACCATCTTAATTTTCATTTGCTGGAGGGGATGTAAACCTAAATTAGTTCAACAAGTCTCTAATGCGAGAAAACTGGCTTTGTTGGTTTGCACAGGAACCATCTATTGTGAAGTTCAGCGAGGATCAAATACTGCAGTTATTGTCTGCCTTTTGGATGCAAGTCAATCTTCCGGACAATCTACCTTCGAATATTGAAGCTGTTGCTCATTCTTTCTGCTTAACAGTAATTTCGTCTCGCCTAAGTGTGAGATCTCGGAGTACACATGCCTTTTCTTGTCTTATTTTCTCTCTCTCTCTCTCTCTCTTAATTCTTATAGACTTATTATTTGGCATAAGAATTTGAGCATGATTGAATATGAAATTAGAATTGCTTATTATGTTTAATATCACTCCTGGTACACTTTCATCGAGAATGGGAAAATGATGAAATAAGTTATATCCTAGGAAGCATGGACTCGACAAGCACTAGGGGATATGACCCGAGTCGGGTGGGATATGTAGTATACGGATATGTGAACTAGATAACATATACTATTTTCCCAAAATGTAGTATACGGATATGTGAAATATATGTATTTTTTATTTTATATATTTTAATAAAAATATTTTCTTAAATGAACTAGATAACATTATTAGCTATGGCCTGAATGAAGAGTTTCTAAATAAAAAATACAAAGCTTGTTTCTTAATAAAAAAGAACTAAATCAGAAATACTTTTATTTCTGGATAAACTGTTAGTGATCTTAATTAGAAACAAAGAGAGGCCCGAAAGGCTACACCGCCTAAATCTGGTCCGTGACAACCCAAATTCAAAGCCCAACCCCTGACTACAAGCAAAACACACAAGCTCAAAATAACCCTATCTTGGCAGCTAACACTAAGGGAAAAACTGGAAAATACACAAAACATCTAACTGTACCAGCTGACATATAAAAGGTTTGGAACTAATAAATAACTCGGCACTCTTGGTGTGAGACCTCCTCTACTTTTCACACCTTATCTACCACAAAACAAATATCCAACCTTAAAAATAAAAATCTCCTACAGTCAAAACATTCTTCTTAACTCACCATGAAACCCTTGCTGCGACAGGATCTGGACGAGCTTAAATGTCCATGCTATAGTCCAAACCCTATTTTCTCTTTTCTGCGATCCCTCTTTTTATTATTATTATTTTTTTTTATCTTTTCTCTTTTATGTAATTACAACCATAGTTGTCAAATCGCGAATCGTATCGTGAATCGTTTACCCCCCGAATCGCGAATCGTGAATCGAATCGTGAATCGTATCGGTCGAATCGGAACCAAACGATAAAAACGTAGTAAAACATATGTAAATGGAATTTAACACTATAGAATTGGCAATTAAGTGTAATATGACAAAAAACTAATCGTAGCACATGATAATATACCAAAATATATCACAAAAATTAACCGTAGTACATGTTCTCATTCATTTTAAGCTTAAAAATGTAAAAAACAAAAATATATCATAAAACAGCCTACATATTAATTTAAAACACCCTACATAAAACAAATATATATATATCATAAAGACCCTATATATTAATTTAATGTAAAAAAATCGCGGAAAAAAAAAAAAAAAAAAAAAAGGAAAAAAAAAAAAGAAGAGTGAATCAGACCGAATCGGGAATCGGATCGAATCGGACCCGAATCGGAAGATTCGAATCGTGAATCGCCGATTCGGTCCGATTTTTTAGACATTTGCGATTCTAAGGTTGATTCGAATCGTTTTGGTAGTGAATCGAATCGAATCGTCCGATTCGAATCGCGAATCGGACGATTTTGACAACTATGATTACAACCTTTACTTTTGATGACAGATATTCTGGTATCGCGAATCCCAGCGTGCCTCTCTGATGAAAAAAACGGATACTCTTGGACTTGCGAATCCTAGCATGTCGGGGCGTATCCCCCCCACGAATCCGAGTCCGACTCGAGTCTAGCAAGGATTCGAGGTCTTGGGAGAGTGTCCGTGCTTCATAGGTTATATCTAATAAGGTGAAATGTCCTATCAGTAAATGATGGAAATGGTAAAAAGGTTTATTTGTTATTTGTTATTTTCTTTTCTTTTATTATTGTATTTTCTTTCTTTTGCTTTAGTATTTAGAGGTAAGGAATAGTAAAGGTAATTAAGGGCATTTTTGTAATTAGAATATTAGCTTAGAGCCTTAGCTACTCCTCCCTTTTAAATACCCATTGTATTCCTCATTTGGGGACACCCTCCATTTTGAAATATAAGAATCTCTCTCTAAAAGTTAGGGCTTGGTTTATTTTCTTGGTCATTGGCGTGTAGTTTATGTAAAAATTGGTGTAGTGGTGTATCAATGTTTATTTTGTCAAAATCGTACACTACTTTCAATGGCTCCAAAAAAATCCAAACAACAAGAGGAGATACAAGAATGAAGAGAGGGCATTCAAGACTTGAAGCAACATATGGGAGAAATGGCACAAAATCTTAATCAAAAGTTTGAGGCCCTCTTCCAACTCATCTGCCCCCAAATCCAGAACCCTAGCCTAACCAACTTCCAAAATTCTAACCCTAACCCTAACCCCCTTTCCCACCCACCCGACCCAAAAAGCAGCCCCCACCCTGCTGCCTTAGGGCAAAACCCTAGACGCCCCAATTCAGGCCATATCCTCGGCCTGCCTTATCCCAAAATGCCCCGACACCTCCCCCTATCCACTAGCCCTAAAACAAGCCCTAGACCAACCCCCAGCCCGTCGACAATCCCAACCACCCCCACACCTTAGCCAACCCAAACCCTAGCTCACCCCACTCAAAAAAATCCCCACCCGACTCAAAACAGACACCCCTCTCCCCCCCCCCCCCCCCCCCCCCCGCCGTCCGGAACCCTTCCCAGGTGCCCGCCCCCACTACCGGACCCAAATACGGCCCAAAGCTCTGCCAAATCCAACCCCAAACCCATCTAGGTGCTCCAAAACGATGATTTTTAATCCGGGAGGAAGCTTCTAGGATTGATTTGGGTGAATAAGAAGAAATGAAGAAGAAAACTTGTGGGATGTGCACTACTCAACTTTTAGAAATTAATTTTTACCCCCCACAAGTTTTTGGCACATTTTTTTGGAATTTCCACACGAGTCCCCAATTTTTTTTTTGGGAGAGAGTGATGAAAATGGATCCCTTTTTAGGGTTTATTTGTCATTTTATATTCTTTTATTTTGTTATTGTATTTTCTTTCTTTTGCTTTAATATTTAGAGGTAAAGAGTAGCAAAGGCAATTAAAGGCATTTTTATAATTAAAATATTAGCTTAGAGCCTAAATTACTCATCCCCTTTAAATATCCCCTTGTATTCCTCATTTGGGGACACTCTCCATTTTGAAATATAAGAAATCTCTTGATTCTCTCTCTAAAAGTTCGGGTTTGGTTTTTTGTTGGCCATTAACGCGTAGTTTACGTCAGTAAATCATAGTAACAATGCTATAATGGCTTTGTTCTGGATGGATATTTGCTTTAATTTCTGTGTGAATTACAATAGAGTTATTTCATTATATAGGTATCCAACGTCACCCCAGTGTTTGTGGGCTATATTTTGCTGGGCAGTTTACAATTAGGTCAATTGTTAACAATTTTTAAATCTTTAAGGACAATTTACTATTAGATCTACTTGTTGTGCCACGAGCGTGGACTTTTACAAGAAGAGAATTAGTGGACTTGAGTGTTTAAAATATGTCAAAATTCCTTTAGTGTTTAAAATTTATTTGCGAGGGACCTAAGAGTACTATGATATGCTTTTTAGGGGCATTAACCTTTAGCTCCTTCAACTTAAGTACATCATTATGCAATCCCATTGACTATTGTATTAACAATTAGTCATGTCATTAATGCTCCAGAACAACACACGCCCAAAATACCCCAAGATTTAATTGGTGTTTTTATCGAGAAATTGCAATATCTTTTCTTTTTACATTTATTTTGTAAAATTGGTTTAATTGAAATTCATTTGTCAAGGTCTATCAAACGAGTTAAATATTCATAATATATTTCGATAAAAATACATATATACCATGATACATGTTTAACAATATATATTTAATTTACGAAAAACCACCTACGTGGTATAGTAGAGTGAATGTGTTTTGCATATTAAAATTTGAAAAATAACATATCCCATGATATATTTTAATGGTATATGTTATCAAAGTATTACGTTTGTATGTAAAAGATGCATAAAATAACTTAAGACTATAAGATATTTTATAGTGTGAAATATTTTTCTCCAGAATTTCATATGGAATATTGGGTTCGTTTGAATGGTATCAAAGAAGATATTTTAAAACTCTTAATTTTGTTGAGAACAAACGTAACTGATTACATGACAAATGGTACTAAGAAACAAGCTCAAATGAATATATTTTCTCTCTACTATGTGATAAACCCCAAATGGGGCGAGTACAATTATATTCGTAACCTAGGGATGAGAAACACTACAGAGGGAAAATACTTCAAATGACGAAAAGTAAATATTTAGAACCTAGCCCTTTATATCATGACTTAAATCATATTCAAAAGATAAAAACTAGAAGCAGCCTAATAAATTCAGTAAAACAACAAAAGAACCATCAACACCCAAAAAATTCAAAACACTCGGGATTACAAAAACATCCTATTACCCCTGGACTACATAGCCGTATATGACCCTTCCCCCGCCAAGAAAGACCTCGAACACGGTCTCAAAGGGGAAGGCCTCCCTCATCAAGCGGGATTCGAACCGTGTGCATCCCCAATGCCCGTCACCTCCTCCGCAACTTCAGCTTTGTGCTCTTCTTAGCTTTATAGTTAGAACCGGCGACCGTTTCATTTTGGGACACTTCGCCGCCTTATGCCCTGATTGCCTGCACTCGAGCAACATCCTCAATGGGTTTTCCTTGTGTTATGAGTAGTAAGCCTTTCATATTTGCGGGCCCAACATGCCCTTTTGGATGCTTCAGAGGCCCACCCACTATTGCCTAACTAAACGTAGTAGTGCTTGGCCGAATGTAGGTAATCCTCCCGCCTTTGAGCGTAATCGATGGCTTTCGCCATCGGTGGGATGTTGCGTAACAATAGATAACTGGGACAACTGGAATTGCTTGTGTAATCAATCACATCAATCAACGATAGTGACGCTTCTCTCAACACCTGATAACAAGACGGGGGTATGAATGCTCCTCTCAGTAGGTGTTGCATCACCAGCCATGAGTGGACTAGCTTTATCTCTTCTATCTCTCGCCCGTGCACAGCCTTGTTCCACCACACTTTTGCGAGTTCCTATACTTGGTTACAGAACACATTTACTCGAGCATTTTCAATGGGGTCCAACCAACCAATCTACAATCCTCCCATCAAACTCTGGAACCTCCACTTGAATGTTGTTGTGCAAGCTCTCGGCCAATGGACTAAGGCTTGACCAAGATGGTCGAGCGGAAACTCAGTCTCCTTGCTCGGATCCTCATCACCTCATCAACAACATCAACACAGCCCAACGTGCATGGTCTTTGGCTGCCTAAATGCTGCCTCAGAATCCTTCAAAAGGTCTACGTCCCCTTTCCTCATGCATTGGGAGCTTGTTCATCTTGTGTCCCCGTTCATAAAATAGGATGCAAAGTCGTTACTCTCGCTGCACATAGGGGTGCACCTTGGGGATTGAATCATCGAATGTAGACCGCTCCGTCTAACACTCTTGTTTTGGTCGCTCAATATCCTCAAGGGCTTAAATGGGTGAGTTTGTGTTGATTGGGCCCAGGGAACATGAGCTCTCCCCTCCACCAAAACCAAATCTGAGTTGTGAGTGGGGGTTGGGGGCCTTTGCGATTGAGGGTGAGGAGCATATGCAAATCGCGGAGGTGGCCCGCATATGGTAGGAGGACCTCGGCTGCCTGGGGTGGATGCGATTGGACTGGAGGTCCACCAACCCTAGCGGAAATGTGGCTAGGGTTTGTCGAGTGAACAATGAGGCTAGGGGCGACCATAGGGGAGTTCTCCTTTGTCGTGAGAGGAGAAGGACCCCTGGGGTGTGCATGCAATGGCTGGAGGAGGGGCGGAACAATGGGTACAGCACCTGATGTGCGCGAGCCCAGTTGGGTCCTGGTGGAGATGAGCCGAATCCTCAGCGTTGGTGAGAGTGGCCTGTGGAGGGGTGGTTGATGAGCATAGGGACTGAGGGTTGAGGAGGTTTCGAATGTCGGCGGGTAGCCCTTGACGGCATCTTCAAATGTGGTCATACGTCTGTCCATAACAACTTGGTTGGATTTCTTGGGATCCATGTGAAATTACGATTTCAACAACAATAACAACTTGGATTAGCCGAATTCTGATGTCAATATGTTGTAACACGACAAATGACACCAAGAAACAAACACAAATTATTATCTCTCTCTCTACTATGTGATGATCCCCGAATGGGGTGGGTACAACTATATTTATGGCCTTGGGATGTGTGGCTTAGGGCAACCCAATAAAGAGGAAAAAGAATAAAAAGGTAAAAATTGAAATATCTAAATCATAGCTCTTTATTGATTAGGGCTTACATCATACTAAAAAGGTTAAACTAGAAGTAACCTAATAAATGCAGTAAAGTAACATAACTATCAACACACACAAAGGTCAAAATACTTCGAGCGCAAAAAAACCTTAATGCCCTTGGGCTACATAGCCGCATACATAAAAAATACTATAAAGAGTAAAGTTGCTATTAACTGAAACACTAAGTATTTATTACTCCAACCAATACTTAGGCCTGTACGCTTATAGAATACATGTGCTGGACCACATGCTTTATGCAACATGATGCTTGGGACTAACCAAATTTCTATACATTTTAAGCCTCGAGTAAGTTCTCTTCTGCTGCTGCTTTGCTTTTAGACCTCGTGCACTAACACACTTTTATTATGTTCTTCGATCATGATTATGAATTTTGGTTTCATTTATAATAAAATGGCTCAAACTTGTAATGTTGCAGAACCCCAATGACAACCTCGTGGTCCGCTTCTTTCAGCTTCCCTTGTCACTCAGGAAGATATCGTTGGACCCTTACAATGGTATGGTAAACTGTATCTATATAAAAAGGGACTTGAATTTCGAAAACATAAAATTGTAATCTGACATGTTTATCAACCTTTTGTTAGGGATATTGGCTCCTACATACCAGAGATCACTTCTCATATTATCAACTGCTATGCTGATTTTTGCTGCTAAGATTTATCAGATTCCTGATTTTAATGATCTACTCAAGCCATTACTAGAATGTGATGTGAGTTTTTGTATTTTGTTATAATTTTAATTAGACTTAGCCGAATCGAGGACTTGTGAAGAAAATTGGACAGCACAGGACTGCTTCTGTGGACTTTAATTGTAGGGCTATGGTTTGTAATGTTATAATTTGGAAACTGTGATGTTGTGCCATCTTATGCTATTGGTGAATGTGTAGTTGGTTAATAATCTTGGATAAATATCTTGTACAATTCAGGTTGATCCATACGTGGGTGTTAGTGATGACTTCCAAGTATATGTGAAACCTCAGGTAGATGTTAGAGAATATGGTTCTGCTAATGACAATCAAGTGGCTGCCTCACTACTCGCCGAGTTACGGAACAAAATCTGTGAAACTGACAAGATCATATTGGATAAATTAGTTCAGAGTTTATTGAGCATAACTAAGGTATGATATGTTTGAGCTTGACTTGTTTGTCCTAACATCCTCTCTCTCTCTCTCTCTCTCTCTCTCTCTCTCTCTCTCTACTCTCATGTGATGAACTCTTTTATATATATGCGTTTTAAGCTGGAGGCAGATGACCTAGTTAAGCAGCTGTCGGGAACTTTCACACCTGATGATGCATTTATGTTCAGTTCACAATCAATGCTTGACACAGATCACGTTCAAATGGTTGCACACTCCACGGACTCCCTTTCTTTTGATGCGGTAAGCTTTTATATTATCTTTAGTTAATACATTTTAGGTTTATTTTGATAGCGTCAGTTTTGAGTTGAACCCCCCAAAGAAATACATTTGAGTTAAACCTTCTAAAAATGTAAAAAAATCCCTTCACAAAGTGACACTCGTAAGATTTTATGACACTTTCAGGAATGTAATTCAGAAAATTTTCTTTTTTGGGGTGCAACTCAAGTCAAAACCATCACTAACAGGTGGGTGGTGAAACTCGAAATAGTTCTAGTTTTTTTGAATCAGGAGAGTGTTCGTGTTGTGTCAAACATTTTAATCTTGAGTAATCCTTCTGACTTATAAGTTCCGATCTAAGTAGTCCAAAATCCAAACCAGTTGTTTATATGTTCTAAAAATTTAGTATCAGTGTTATTTGAATGTTGCTTATCTTGCAGGATTTCCCTACCATTTCATTATTAGAAGATGATGTGATCAGTGAATCTTCCGTTGTTGACTTTTCCCGTTTCATCCCCAGAATTTCTGCACCCCCTTCCATGTCTCACATCATTAGCATTGGACAGCTTCTGGAATCAGTAATCTCTCTCTCTTTCTCTCTGTGCATGCGCTTCTTGCTTGCACTGACATGTAGATATCTTCTCTGAATGCGTTGAATTATGTAGACAGCATGAAAACATACTGATACTAGTCAAGACCAGGTTATGCTATCCTAAATATTTGAAGTTCTTTAGTTCAGCGAATAAAATTTTAGCTTGAAAAAAATAACTAGAAATTATTTTGGTAATGATAATTCAGTACTATATTTTAATTAAAATCTGTCTTGTATTATAAATTTCTGTTTTCAGATGTTATTTTTACTTTTTTTTTGTACTTTACCCCTTGAGATAATTACATAATTAGACATACCCCCTCGAAGTTAAAAAATTACACGTACCCCCCCCCCCCCCCCCCCCCCCCCCCCCCAATACAAAAGTTAATGCATAACGTACAAGTAAGTTGATGCACATGCGTTACGAACATAACCCCTAGAAATACAAAAATTACACTTACCCCATTTCCCCTCGAATACAAACGATAATGCATAAGGTACTAGTAAGTTGATTTTGGAATTGACACGATAACTCGACATGAAATTCACACGATAAATCATCTACGTGTCGTGCTCGGGGAAAACTTATGTCTTGTTTTAGTAGTGGTATTCCTGTCATGTCGCGTTCTATTTGTGTTTTCGTGTCCTGTTAGTTTTAATTTGGTGTTGGTGTGAAAATCATGAATCGTGTTAATTGTGTAGTGTTTTTTGAATGGGTCCTGTCGTGTTTTATTGGGCCAAAAACACGATTTTCCACCCATAGAAATGATGTAGAGAGAGATAACTTAAAGAGGGTGATTCTGATTTAGAGTGGGGTAAACCAGAGAGGATAGGAGATGTAACCTGCTCAGTGTCGAGAAAGATCCGGAATGACTATTAATAGGCCCAAAAGAATTGCCAGAAAGAGATTACGGTGATTCTTGTTCTCACGAAGGTTATGGAGATTTTGTTAAAACAGTCTTCTCCCTGTGCTCCCCTTTCTAATGCTGAGAAGTCTTCTTTTTATATCAGTTTTGCAAGTTGATCCCAACTGGTGTAATTGGGCATTAGCTTTAATGCTTGGATTTTCTTTATTTCTTCATATTTTATCCTTCACACTTGCTTAAGACCCCCATCGGTGACTGAGCTTTAGACACTTTCACTTTGAACTTGCAACAGTCTCTTGGTTGCTACTCTTCAAAGGGAGACTGTAATCTTCAAGGTTCTCACTGGATAGACATGATTGTGTAAAATTCTCATTAAAGAAGGGACAAATGTTCTTTAGCTAAAGCCCCCTCTTTAAGTTTCTTATGGGAGAGGGATAGAGTTTAAGGCCTCCATTATAGATTTTTTTTGGTCATTCCTCACAATATAAGATTATTATTTATCCTTCTACATTAGCCCCCTTGTGCACGTGCACTTACTGTAAGGTGCCATGGGAGAAATACGTTCTTCGAATGAAGAGCCACATGTATTATAAGTAATGACTAGGTGTAACTCTAGCTGCATATTTAACATTGAAAATTGAAAGCAATTGTTGCCGAAGAGTTCAATTGAATTAAGGAAATGTTGTCCAAATAAATAAGGCCAGCAATGATGTTGCATCTGAACACGACAGTTTCCTACTTTAAAATATTTTCCCATCTATTTTGAGGAACAATTTTATTTGGGAGCAAATTGATTTTAGTGCGGCTACCAACTAGATTCTTTGGTTATGCCTCCCGTATGAGGCTAGCAAGTAGCACCGATATTGGCATTATTGGGCCTCGATTAGCACCCTGGGCCTCAGTCAACACCAATGTAAGTTGCGTCTCAATTTCGGTTTTGCCTCGGGCATCGCTTAGCACTTTTATCTTGGGTCTCGCTTAGCACTAATGAAATTTTTTCCCTGGGCCTCGATTAGTTTTAGTACCTTGACCGTAGGGGATAGCACCTAGTGTGGTCACAACACTTTGCTCGGTCTTACCTTTTCGAAGAGTCTTAGTATTCAGGTTCGACATAACTCTTGTTCGCGTAGTTGTTAAAGGCGCGCCTAGGCTCCGAACTCACTAAGGCGCAACATTGATGCCTCGCCTCACCTCACCTCAGGCAAGACCCTTCAGCAAGGCGCGCGCCTTGTGCATCTAGGCTCTTGGCTCAAGGTACTCCTAAGGCGAACCTTGTTAATTTTTTTTCTAGAAAATGTCCTCAATAGAAGAATGAACCAATTAATATGTTGACATTACATATTTTCGAATGAGGTATGGAGAATTGAACCATTTTCCACCAAAAAATTAACTAAAGTCGCTAAGTTGAGGTGAACCTTTATCATTCTCACTGGTCACTACATAGGCAAAAAAACTCCAACACTGTTGCTTCTCCGTTCGATTTTGAATTTTCTTTCCGGATATTGGAGTATACTTGTTTTATATATATATGTATATATTAATATCTTTGCTTTTGTTAATTATTCGATAATTAAAATGTTGAATTAATTTCAATATTTGGTTTTATATTTTCTTCAAATGGTATATTAGATATATGTGTCTCTTCGTAACCTATATAATAGTAATTCAAACTAATACATTTAAACATTTAGATCATAGAGTAATCTTATTAATATAGATATACAATTTTTACATTTTATGTATAATGCGCACCTTATTTTAGGTGTGCTCCTCGCCTTGCGCCTAGGCTATAGGGAGACATTGGCGCTTTGGTGTGCCTTAAATAACTATGCTTGTTCGGTGTGGTTTCTCTTTGCCACTACGATCCAATCTTGAAATTTAATAGGGTCCCAGATTTTCCAACCAGAGTAACTGAAATGATCCCTTCGGAGAAACAAGCATAGTAGGTGTTTGGAGTGAGTGAACACATTGAGCAAGGGGTTCCTAGTAATAAATTTCATAGTAATTGTGCTAAATTGTTGTTGAGCCAAGTGGGTTATTTGATCAAATTGATGAGGGGAGTCTTGTCCTATTGCCACTTGGCAATGGCAGAGATGTCAATAGGGCAACATAAAATTGACAGAAGGTAACAGGTGCCAATATTGCAATTATGGCTGCGAGGGTCTCTATGCTTATCTTGCAGATTTTGGTAGAGTTGAACTTTGAGCGGAACGTGCAACAAGTGAGTAATGAATCTGAAATGGTGTTTTCTTCGAGCATGTCTCCAATGATATTTTGGACGAGGTTTAGTTTCATGTTGCTAATTCTTTGTAGGAATCCCAAGAAACAAAACTCGAGTAAGCTGATTGTATTGAATCAGTGATTTAAGAGTTACAAGGTGGGTGTCCCTTATTCGAGCAAGTAGCTTGAAGCTTTTGGGTTCTCCGGAGTACACAGATGTTCTGCTAGCATGTCCGCTGTGTATGAGGTTAGAAGATTCCCCTTATGCAAGAGAATCCATGCACAAGAATTGTGTATTTCTAACATTAAGTATTCGAGTAAGTGAACCGAGTGAGGGCCTCTTAGACACCATAATTTGAGTTGGTTGTACCCGAGTGGATCACAAGAATCAAGTGAACGAGTCATAACCGAGCAGGATAGTAAGAACATGTATCAAACGAGTCTTTTGTATATTATAGTAACCAGATGGTGAACCATATATTTAGAGACTATTCTGATGGGCTGTTGTGTTAGTAACCAGCCGGTGAATCATATATTTAGAGATTATACTGATGGGCTGTTGCTTACAGCACATCAATGTTTACAAAGCGCGAGGCGGATTTTAGGTGGCGTGCTCAGCTGGGGAGGCGTTCAAGAAAAAATCACCAAAATAAATTAAAAAATACCATTAAAATCATGAAAATAATGTATCGTGGTTATCGCCACAAAAAGTATCCATAGTCTATATTACCAACATAATAAATTGTGTAGCATCACTACATCTCCAAAAAGGTCTATAAGTTATGTCATGAACAAAGAAAAATGTATCATCACAAAATCATTAGAACATTCAATAAACAGGCTATAAATATCTCATTGTTATTTGATCATATTCATTAATTAATAATACACGAGTGTTTTGCCTTTCTTCACAATAGTAGTATACGGGGGTGCCCTCATTATGTGCATTTTTAAGAAATGCAAACCACACAGTTCCAATCAGTTGGAGCTGTATTATTAGGCCATTTGGGATCTAGTATTTGCAGCAGATGAATTAAAAGATTAAAATGCAGCTCTATTCTATATCTAAAAACACATTAATATTTAATCTACTGTTAATAATCTGCTGTAATCCACCCTAAACGAGTCCTATTTAGCTTAGTCTTATCTTATCTCCTCACCTCAGTTTTAGAATATGAAAATCGTGTTTTCTTTTCTTTTTACAAAAAAAAAGTCATGTAACACAGACAACTAACGTGCATATGACACTTGTGCAAACTTATACATGAACCTTGTTGCTCTTTGTAAACAATAGTTTTTTGTGGCTTTAGGCACTTGAAGTAGCTGGTCAAGTGGCTGGAACATCGGTCTCAACTTCACCCCTTCCTTTCAACACAATGGCTAGCCAGTGTGAAGCTCTTGGTACAGACTCCAGAAAAAAACTCTCTAATTGGCTGGCCCATGAAAATCATTATGCCAACCCAGCTAACACACAACTTCCGGCATTTCCTTCTCATCCGATCAGGAAGGTTAGTTCAAATTGCTTCCAGTTATCTAGAAGGTAGTGTGGTGTTCATTGGAATCAGTCAACTCGAAGAACGGGACCAAATCTAACATTCATTTATAAAGTCAATTAATCGAATGATTCGATTCTGGAATTCCATTGACTTTATAAATGAACCAAACTCAGAATTGAACAAATCCGTATGAGTAATGTCATATATAATTTATAAAAAAATGTAAATTGCGAGAAGCACCGCCTGGACTAATGTGGAGTGCAAATAATTATGGGAAAGTTGGCAATACAATCATGGGAAAACTGCAAATAAATGAAATAATTCAATGAGTTTTTTTGCAAAATTAGAAGTGTTAGTACGGGGGGTTTCTTTAAATTTAACATCAAGCCTGAGCTAATTTATGGGTGGTAGTTTATTCTTCAATAAATTGAGGGAAAGGGTGGCATTTAATGAAGGTTGCTGTAAAATAACTACTCCCTCCGTCGTCCTAATTTAATAGCCTTATTTAAAATCAACGTTTTTAAGGTTACATTTGAGATCAATACCTGTTTACCTTTGTGGAATTTGTCAATTGTTTACTCTCCGAAAAAAGAGTGGACTCTTAATTTGGTACGTGCCATCAAAGAAAGGAGGACTATTAATTTGGGATGGAGCAGGGATTATTTGAAGAGGTGATCTAAGCCTAGTAGGAATAGGTCTGGATTATCAGGCTATGTCCATGGCTTTTCTCTCCTTTCCCATCCTCTCACTCTCTCCATCTTAGTACTTGCATTCGTCAAGTTAAGGGGACTCCTTGCCCATTTCAGTCACAATCAAGTGAATAATATTGATAGGAAATGGAAAGACCAAAGGACATTTAATTGAAAGAAAGCTGCGTCCAAAAGTTAGCTGATATAGGGATGGTCCATAATTGAGCCTCATTCCACGCACGCGCACACTCACACTCACGCATATTATATGTTGTACATATTTTAACATCTAATTCTATATAGATAGATGTGTGGAACTTCTCTTATTTTTTTTTTTTTGCGAGTAAAATGTCAAAAGTAAAAGGATAGAACGGATGAACGATGGTTTTTGTTTGGTTGTACTATTTGGTTCTAAAACAAGAGAATCAACCTGCCTTAGTTCTGTTTTTTACTTAGCTAGGTTACACTGACCCATGCACTAGGAAGGCTGCTAGGTCTATTGGAGCTCAGCTCATATTTGTGTGTCCCGTGTTTACCACATTATGTTATATTGATGTGTCAACTGTTTGCTTGTTTTGATGTAGACAATATGCGGAGATGGGTCTGTTTGTGGAGCTCTGCTACCAACAGATCCGTGGTTGGCTCTAAGGCTGCCTCCTGCTAGCCCATTTGACAACTTCCTCAGAGCAGCTCGACATTAGAGGAGGCTGGCTGTATATTTGGTTCAGAGGGTCCTTGTTTGTGTTATATCTAACTCCACTTTTTTGTTTCTGTTATCTAACTTTGTAGTGAGAGGCAGTGTTAGGATAAATATCTTGGTTTACTTGAGAATTGACGTTTGATGGCTTTGATGCCACTTGTGTTGTATGCACTTTTGTTCCCCCGATTCGAATATTATATTCCATCTTGTGTTGTATTGTATCAAAAAATTTACCTTGTTGAATTATGATCTCAGCCATCTGATATCTTAATTTGTATTATGCATTTACTCGCAAATGATTCCATCTTATATTGTTTTATAATATTGGCATAACAAATGTTATTTAATGATAGGTAGATAGATTGATAGAATCTTAGAATTATGTTTTTTTAGACATGATCCCCAATTTATAATGCCTTTTTTGATATAACTCTCACTTTACTAATGTGTTAGACATAACCCCACTTTTTAATTGAAATCTTACACCATCAAAATACTCCTAATTCGCTATTAGACGTAACCCCTATAATATTTTAAGACAAAATACCCCTCAAACCTTGTAACTAAATACCCATTTTCTTACTCGCTCAACAAACCCTAATTCAATACTTCACCCAAGCACACCCTCTCTCTAATCCATATTCCCCTCTCCCATCCTCTCATCCACATCCATCGTTCTCTCTATTGATTAGGGAGAGTGATCCGAGTTCTTTGTTGTTCATTACACACCCAACAAGTGTCGATTAAATAATTCCCAAATTGGTTCTTCATTAAATCATGTAAGGACGTGTTTTATAAATGTTCGGGGTAGAATCTAAGAATTTTCAAGTATCCTAGATCACAATTAAGTATGTTTGATACCGCTACATTCGGCATGTCTCCACGATCATTCTCGACGGTCTCGATCCGAATTCATGCATCCATCATCTTAGTACGTGCATCATGTGTCAAGCAACGTACTCTTCAACAGTTCCCACTACTCCACGTACATATGGTAAAAAATAATTTAATTGGAGTGTTTAAATTATTTGCATAAATAATTGGGAAATTGTTTTAAATAAATTTTCGAAGTCTAGAAGATGATAATCACGCAAAATCTTTTTAAGGAGTTTTTCTGTGACACATCACTGATGTCGTTCGAACGACATCGTATCTCATTCGAACGAGATGCCATCTCGCTCGAACGACACCGTGTTTCGTTCGAACGACGCACTCCTTAACTTCCTATTTAAACAGTGTTCGTGCTACACGTTTTTCTAAGTCTGCATATCTCCGTTTCTGCAAAACAGACCATGTATTCAGACTTCATATTTGAAGGTTTCAATACCTTTTTGATTCACAAATATTTTCCAATTCTTTATGTGAATCCTCTAAATCCCAAGGAAGATTATACTACTCATCTGGAGTACACTTGTGGAGAAGACGAAGCTTTTCCATTGCTGACCTTCTGGAGCTCTTGCGGGAACTCTTACCGACGACATCGAAATCGACCCCTGAGGGTATTTCGTATGTCACTACTTGTATTTTCATTATAATCAGTGTAAACCGTTCTTTACAGAATTATAGTGAAAATAAGATGGTTTTGCCCCTATGGGGAATTTTTCCTCAATCGTGATTGTCTTGCATGCTTAGATTATTTTTTATTCAATCACGTTTGTTTGCAAGAGTTAAGATTTGTTGGGACTAAAATTGGAATTTAATTAAATAAGTTTGACATTGATCGTTGGCACACTCTCAAATTGGTATCAGAGCCATTTACACAAACTTACCATGTAGTTTTTTCGCAATTTTTTTTTCTTGATATCGATTTTGTTCTGAAAAATTGATTTTTTGAAAAAACGCAATTTCAATGGATAACGCATATAATAAAGTTCCAACTTTTGACGGGTCAAATTATGCCTATTAGAAAGCACGCATGAAATCTCACCTAAAGGCTATTGATGAACGTGTCTGGGTTATGTGTGAAAGAGGGTGGACGCCTTCCACTGTCACCGTAGAAAACGTAACTACTTTAAAATCTGTGATTGCATGGACTGAGGATGAGTTTAAATGGAGCACATTTAACTCACGTGGGCTTAGTGCCATTTCTGGAGCCGTCACACCTGACGAGTTTCGACGCATCATGCATGTACCACGTCTAAAGAAGTATGGGATGTTCTGCAACTTACCCATGAAGGCACAAATGCAGTGAATGAATCTAAATTGCAAAACTTAACTGCTCAGTTTGAAACTATCTCCATGCATGAAAATGAGTGTTTCGATGAATTTTATACACGCTTATCTGATATCGTGAACACTAATTTTAATTTAGGAGATCACATTCCTGATGCTAGGGTAATTAAGAAAATTTTGATATCACTGCCTAAGAGATTTATCCCCAAAGTCACTGTGTTAAATGCATTTGGTAATTTGAATACGCTGAAGTTAGAGGAGCTAGTTGGAGACCTACAGACTTATGAAAATGACATGTTCCCTAACACGATAAAATCAACAGATAAAGGGGTAGCTCTTAAAGCCCAGGCCAAAAAGGGTGAAGGGTCAAAGAGAGGTGAGTCGTCTAAGAAAGGAAGAGATGTCTGATTCTTATTCTGATTTTGACTTAGATAATTTGGTCCTTTTTGCAAAAACATTCGAGAAATTTCTCAAATTAAATAAAAATGGAAATTTTAAAGATAAAAAAGAATTTTGAGAAAAATAAATCTGAAAAGAAATTTGAGAAAGATAAAAAGGACACCTCTAGGAAAGATAGTGAGAGATGTTTTGAGTGCGGTGGTAGAGGTCATAGGGGGTTTGAGTTTGCATTTAGGTTGAAACGTCAAGAACCATCCAAATCCACGTTAAACACTACCCTAAGTGACGATAGCGAGGTCGAGTCGATGGACTCTGGAGATGACTCATCGCATGAATGTAACTTCACACCGTATTCATGGCTAGTCATGTGAGTACTGACAATGCTCCTCATGACGATGAGGATGCAAGCTCACAAGGACACCTCAACAGTGATAGCAGTGTGGGTGAGGGGGAGGAAGATGCAAGTGAGAGCGAGAGTGATCTCTGACGTGCGTACGCTGATTTATATGCTGATACTTTCAAAACCAAAAAGCGTAACAAAGCGTTACCTCTTAGGATTGCATCTCTAGAGAAGGAATTAGGAGAAATGAGAGAGAGAGAGAGACCTCCATGTCCACTGCATTGAGAGAGAGAGAGAGACCGCCTGCGTTGAGAGAGAAAGTTTTTGGAGAGAGAAAAAGTGTGTTTGTGAAAGAAAAATGGGACTTGACTAAGCAAGTGGCTGATATGACGAGTGAGATCCATTCCTCCCTTTATGCTCGAAAGAAACTGGAATCCCTTGTAGCCCAACTCACTCAGGACCTTGAGAGAGCCCGGAAAGTCAAGGTAAGAATTGAGGACCGATCTGGTAAGATGGGAAAGATGCTCCTCGCTGCTTTGGGTTTAGGTGAGAGGCCGAGAATAGGTTTTGATGGAGCTTCCACGTCCCATTCGACATTAGGATCGATTCCTGAGTTTATTACAAATCCTTATGTCCACCCACCTAGAAACTAGAAGAGAGTTCGGCCATGAAAAGCAAACCGAAGTCGGCCTAAGTCTACATATTTTATGTACTTACTGCAAAAGAAAGGGCCACCTTTGAGAATTTTGCTATAGTTTGGGTCAGACACGACGTACTTTTTCTCCGCCACATGCCACTATTGATTTTGAGAATCTTAGAGAGCGAGTTGAGTTTTTAGTCACCACATCTCAGGGTATAGTAGAAGAGTTCCAACGGATTTCTATACTGTCAGTGGACACTTCTAAAATCTCGACTAGAGTTAACAATGGCAAGGGCAAACATAAGGTTACCACTACTTGGGTGCCTAAACACAACGCAAAAGCCCTTGTTGCTCTTAAAGCACATAATTCCCTACAGTGGTACTTTGATAGTGGGTGTTCCGGGCACATGACTGGTGACGTCTCTTTGTTTACCTCCCTCGAGGATCATAAGGAAGGTAAAGTCACTTTTGGAGACAGGAGCAAGTCTAGAATAGTAGGACGAGGTACAATAGAGTTACCAGGATTTCCTAAGCTAGAGAATGTATTGTACGTCAAAGGATTGAAGGCAAATTTACTCAGCATTAGCCAGTTGTGCGACGCTGACCTTGCAGTAAAGTTTGACCAAAATAAATGTTAAGTCTATGATCAAACCGATAAACTTTTATTGCATGGGGTGAGGACTAAAGACAATTGTTATGGGATCATGCCTGAGTCCTCATTTGTCAGCAACAGTACCACGATCACTTCTATGGATCTGTGGCACCAACGTCTAGGTCATGTGAACTTTCGAGATTTGGAAAAGTTAGCCAAAAAGGACGTAGTACGTGGCTTACCATCGCTTGGAAAGCCAACTTCCGCATTTTGTGGACCCTGCCAGTTGGCAAAGCAAATTCGTAACCCCCATCGAAAGTTGAATTCCATTAGCACCTCTCGCATCCTTGAGTTGATACATATAGATCTTATGGGTCCTACTCATACTGAGATTTTAGTTGGTAATAGGTACATTCTCGTGATGGTAGATGATTTCTCACGCTACTCTATTGTAGGTTTTCTGCGAGAGAAATCGGATGTTGTGGACTTTCTTACAACCAAGTGTCGTGCCCTACAAAACCAACACGGTTTCACTATCAACAGAATACGTAGTGACAACGACACTGAGTTTAAAGAAGCAAAAGTAGATATTTTCTGTGATAGCCTCGGAATCAAACACGAATTTTTGGCCGTTAGGACTCCTCAGCAAAATGGGATTGTTGAGAGGAAGAATCGGACGATTCAGGAGATGGCTAGATCTATGCTTTTTGGTCGTCATGTTGCAAGAAGATTTTGGGCAGAGGTGGTGTCAACCGCATGCCATACGGTGAATAGGATATATCTTCGTCCACACACTCTTACGACACCCTATGAATTATGGACTAGAAAGAAGCCCAACCTTTCATATTTTCGTGTCTTTGGGAACAAATGCTACATCCTACGGGATAGAGAGCAATTAGAAAAGTTCGACTCCCGGAGCGACGAGGGGATACTTTTAGGTCATTCATCGTCTAGTAGAGCTTATCGGGTGTATAACCTGAATAACTCTAAGGTTATGGAGTCAATAAACGTCACTGTGCAAGATGACGAACCACCGACGTTTATTGATTCTAACCTTTTGGGTGAGGGTGATGCTCTTACTGATGATCCCGTTATGCCTCCCACACCCAGAGTGGATCCCATTCCTGACTTAGGGGACACTCCGTCTTGGGTTCGCAAGGGTCATGATCCTTTTACTATATTAGGAGATCCCACCCTTGGGGTCAAGACTCGTGCTCAGCTAGAGAACGTTGTTAGCCATGTCTACTGCACGTCCAAAGTTGAGCCCAAGAACTATAAGGAAGCACTCAAATATGAACACTGGATACGTGCTATGCAGGATGAGTTGCTTCAGTTTAGAAAGAATCATGTATGGGAACTGGTCCCCTGACCTACTGAGATAAATGTGATAGGTGGCAAGTGGATTTTCAAGAATAAGGTGGATGAGACTGGTACCATTATTCGAAATAAGGCTAGGTTGGTCGCTCAAGGCTACACACAGATTGAGGGTGTAGACTTTGACGAGGCATTCGCTCCTGTTGCGAGGCTTGAGTCCGTCCGCTTACTACTCGCCATCGCATGTCATCTGCGCTTCAAGTTATATTAGATGGATGTCAAGAGTGCCTTTCTGAATGGAATTCTACAGGATGAGTTTTACGTGGAACAACCAAAAGGGTTTGAAGACCCTAAGCACCCTGATCACGTCTACTATCTGAGGAAAGCCTTGTATGATTTGAAGCAAGCACCCCGTGCTTGGTACGAAAGGCTTACTTCCTATCTCTTAGCCCGTGGCTTCAAGAGAGGGGGAGTTAATATGATGTTGTTCGTCAGGAGAGATGACGGTGCTATTTTGGTTGCCCAGGTCTATGTGGACGACATAGTCTTTGGATCCACTGCTCCCAGCATGCTCAACACTTCGAGGAGGAGATGAAGAGTGAGTTTGAGATGAGCATGGTTGGTGAGCTTACTTTCTTCCTTGGTCTCCAGGTTCGTCAGCTAGAGGATGGGATGTTCATCTCCCAATCCAAGTATGCTAGTGACCTTGTGAAGAAATTTGGTCTAGATTCCGCTAAACACGCACGTACACCGATCCTCAACTAAGCTTAGCAAGGACACTTCAGGCAAGGACTCAGAGCAAACCTTGTATCGGAGTATGATAGGTAGTCTTCTCTACTTGACCGTCAGTCGTCCCAACATAGACTTTAGTGTTGGAGTCTGTGTGCGATATCAGGCGTCCCCGAAAGAGTCACACTTACTCGCTCTCAAACGTATTATCAAATACGTGAGTGAGACTCTCTCACTTGGAATTTGGTATTCCTTTGATACTAGTGACCGTTTATCCGCCTATTCAGATGTTGATTGGGCCGGGGATGCAGATGGATGTAGGAGTACTTCTGGTGGATGTTTCTTCTTTGGTTATGCTCTTGTCTCTTGGTTGAGCAAGAAGAAAAACTCCATCTCTTTGTCCACTGCGGAGGCTGAGTACATAGCCACCGGGAGTTGTTGCATGCAACTTCTTTGGATGAAGCAGATGTTGGAGGATTATGGGATATCATAAGACACCATGACTATTTCCTGTGATAACACGAACGCGATACACATATCTCGTAATCCAGTCCAACATTTGTGCACAAAACACATTTGGATACGCGAGCACTTTGTCCGTGGGCTTGTAGCGGAAAAGGTCGTATCCTTGAGTTTTGTATCTACCGACCTCCAGTTAGCCGATATCTTCATGAAACCTTTAGATGCCCTTAGATTCGAGAGTCTTAGGAAGTCTTTAGGAATTTGCACAGTTGACTGAGGGGTGGTCACCAGGTCTCGAGTAGGATACACTTTTCATTGATCAGATCATTTGTTTCCTATCTCTAGACTGTAACTTTTGTATATGTATTTGTTTGATTTTTTTATTAGAACAAGCCAAAAAGATTTTATTTTTATAATTTTTTTTTAAAACACAAATATAGTTTTGTATTTTGTTTACATCGTTTATGGATGAATATTTAAGATAACCATAGTCACAACTTCATTCCATATTTCACGTGACTGTTTGATAGTGATTTGAGATGCTACATCATTTCATCCATGTGCTTTGTATTGATTGGGGTCTTTGAGATGTAATTCGTGATATCTTTTACATGTTTGGCTCCTTATCTCCTTTATTGCACACATGCACGGTATTATTTGAGTATTGTACTTGTCTATCACATATTGGCTTGAGTGTTTCCATCTCAATTCTGTCTATACAACGAATCAAATGCGATAAACCAAGATAATAAAAGATGTGCATGTTTTAAATCGTTTGTTGTGAGTTTGTGCGAATTTTATAAACGGTGAAGGGCTACGAAAGGTACACATTTATCCATTGCGATTAAGCCGCCGTTTAAATTGGACCTAAAAAATAGAGAATTTTTAACTATCCGGGGTCCAAAGAGATTTAAAAGAGCCCGAAAATATTGAATGGTAATAAAAAGAAATATATGCCAATAATGGGCCATTAGATTTATTCACCAATTCTCCAATGTTTGAGAATTTAGATCACCTTGAAAAGAAAATTTATTTGAGGGAGTTTGGTTGGAGAATTAAAACGACTTTGCAAGTGCTTAAAAAGTCTTGAAAAAACATGAAATCATTTTGGACGTTATTAGTGTGGAAATTACTTTGAGTTTTGATTTGCTGATTTGATTGAGTCAATTTCTTTTAATTCCATAATCTTTACACCAAAGGAAGATGTTGAGTTTATTCGTTAGAACTATCCAATATTCATCATGCACATATGTTATGGTTGTATGTATTGATTTTCCTGTTAAATTTGCTCACATTCCTTCATTTTCGCTATCATGAACTTAGTTGTTTTGGTGTTCTTTCATAGTGTGATTTTGTTTGCTTTAAAATTTGTTTGAAAAATTTAAAAAGAGAAAGTTTATTTCCATATGACATTCTCCATTTGCATTGTGTATGTTCTTCATATCTGTCTATTTGGGAACATCATAAAGAGGGGGAGAACGAATTATGGGGGAGAATTGTTTGTTTGTTTATATAATGATTTTCTTGCTCATAATTGATATTTGTTTCTGCTCATCATTATATTTCAAACTGTTGAGCATCACGGGTATTTGTTTTTTTGTCTCATGTGTGTAGGTATAAAAATGGAGAATCATTTTTGCACACCCTGATGATGACATATAAATTTTGAAGAGTTGAAGATTTGAAGATGATCGAATTTGTGAAGTCACACATTTAGTATTTTCAGTTTTCGAGTTTAATGGGGATATTAGATTGTATGTCAGTTTATTTATTTTGGGCAGCATAATTCAGATATGTTTATGTATGTACCAGCATAGACATATGGGGAGATTTGTAAGGATATATTTTATAAATGTCCGGGGCAAAATCTAGGAATTTTTCAAGTATCCTAGATCACAATTAAGTATGTCTGATACCGCTACATTCGGCACGTCTCCATAATCATCCTCGATAGCCTCGATCCGAATTCATGCATCCATCATCTTCGTGCGTGCATCATGTGTCAAGCAACGTACTCTTCAACAGTTCCCACTACTCCATGTACATATGGTAAAAAATAATTTAATTAGAGTGTTTAAATTATTGCATAAATAATTGGGAATATTATTTTAAATAAATTTTCGAAGTCTGGAAGATGATAATCACGCAAAATCTTTTTAAGGAGTTTTTCTGTGACACGTCACTGATGTTGTTCGAACGACATCGTATCTCGTTCGAATGAGATGCCATCTCGCTCGAACGACATCGTGTTTCGTTCGAACAACGCACCGCCTCAACTTCCTATTTAAACAGTGTTCATGCTACACGTTTTTCTAAGTCTGCATATCTCCGTTTCTGCAAAATAGACGATGTATTCAGACTTCATATTTTAAGGTTTCAATACCTTTTTGATTTACAAATATTTCCCAATTCTTTATGTGAATCCTTTAAACCCCAAGGAGGATTATACTACTCATCTAGAGTACACTTGTGGAGAAGACGAAGTTTTTCCACTGCTGACCTTCTGGAGCTCTTGCAGGAACTCTAGCCAATGACATCGAAACCGAGCCCTGAGGGTATTTCGTATGTCACTACTTGTATTTTCATTGTAATCCGTGTAAATCGTTCATTACAAAATTATAGTGAAAATAAGATGGTTTTGCCCCTGTGGGGGATTTTTCCTCAATCGTGATTGTCTGGGATGCTTAGATTATTTTTTATTCAATCACGTTTGTTTGTAAGAGTTAAGACCTGTTGGGACTAAAATTGGCATTTAATTAAATAAGTTTGACATTGATTGCTGACACACTCTCAAATCAACAATATGGTTAATCACTTCCAATAAAACCAGTTCAATCTCGTCCTCATTTGGGTTTTTGAATTTGGCTTTTAAGACTCTGCAATCATACTGTAGGGTATATCAAACATACAATAATGGTAATATTACTAATCGGCCTCAAAATACGAATGCAATGTAAAAAAAATGGACACAAAGAAGTATGTGATTCGACTAATCGTCCTGTCCGCGTTCACGGGGAAAGGATGAGAGTTGTATATTAACTGAGAACACAAAAGAGAATTTCATGTGTACTTTGGGTTTCTATGCAAATAACAAAAACAGACCTCAAAGTACATGCATATCATTACAAAATAAACGCATATATTCACGTGCGCTTTGTAATGTCTTGCGTGTACTTATATTCTGTAAAAAGAATATAAAAAGAAATTCCAAGTAAAGGCAATATATTGTACAATAAACTTCAATGCTTCACATTCACTATTGTTCCCATTCTTTACAGTTGCCGACAAAAATGGTTCCACGGTAGCGGCTCTTCAAAAAGTACTGAAATCTATCAATGGATCCTGCAAACATTACAAAAATTCTTTTGAATAATCTGCTCTCCGGTTCCATGTCAATAAGACAATGCGATCCTGCATTATACTACAATAGAAGTTCCCTATAATCATTGATTAATGCATCGGAAACTTTCTCATCACCATGCAACTCAACAGCAGTCATCTCTTTTCCACGCCATGCATGATGATAACCTATATACAAGATCGTAGTTCTTCGTTATATCTCTAACTACATCAATTTGCCAGGTTTCTTATATAAAAGTAACCATTTACTCTTGATAATGAAGCATGAACTCGCCACATGCAATTCTCAGTACTTCTTTGAGAACACTCTACTGTCACCCGAGTTTTATCATTCTTCAAATATATATACTTGAAATCAACCTCACCAGCATACTTTCGCAACTTATCACGAAACTCGACCACACCTCCTTCGAAACACTGTCTTCATGACTAATATATATGTCTTCCAATCATTCGAGAGATAAACTTTTGATGTACTCGGTGCCACACCTCCAACATAAACATCATTTTCAACTCCACTACTAATATCAATCGCAGTGGTTAATTATAGTCTACCCTTTCTCTACTTGTACCACTGCATTCAATCCTCTCGCAACTTATATAACTGCGGTCAACCCGTTCAAAAATTCTATATGGTTCAACACGTTCGTGAATTGTACTAGTGGCCAAAGCTATGGAATTAAAGACATATATCCAAATAAAATCAGTTTTGAGAATAACTAGATACCGCAACATACAACGAACATCTTTATCACAAACCAACATGAATCGACTTTCATGAGCAAAGTCATACTTCAATGAAAAAGATCCAGCATCCAAATCCATAAACCTACTATATAACTCATTGCATCTGAAATCTAATGAGTTGTCTTCAAATATTTCAATGCAAGCGATATTATCCAAATAATAACATCGGACAATCCTATAACTTTCCATTATGACCTGCATTAAATTAAAACAGAAAAATGCTTTTGTTAAAGCTCAAGATTAATTAATGCCGCTGGCGCGGACCCACAAACATATGACCAACTAAGACATGACTACTCTATTAAGCATGAGTTAACAGTAACAAAGTAAATGCACATTAACATTTTGTCAAATTAATATAAAAAAATAAATGAAAAATTAATCGTTAGAAAATCACATGTACTTTATATGAAATTGTGTATACTTAACTGCAATTTTGCTGTGAGCTATATACAAATGACTTTACTGTTGTAAAACCTTAAGATTTGTCAATGCCGCTAGCGCAGACCCACAAAGACATGCCCAACAAACACATGAAAAGTTTATTAAGTAATGAGTCAAAAGTAAGAGAGTAAATGCACATTAATATTATGCCAAATTAATGTCAAAATACAAAATTAGAATTAATCATTAAAAATTCATGTGTACTTTATATCAAGTTGCGTGTACTTTACTGCAATTTTCATGTGAGGTATTTAGAGGAACAACTTGTATATACATTAAGTGCACACACATATGAACACACAAGAAGACACACAGATGAACACACAATCAAAACATATACATACACATGTTACAAATTCAAAACACAAAGTCAAAATATATTCATATAAAATTTAATTTTTTTTATAAAAACACACAATCAAATCATTCATTCAATATTCGAGTTAATTCAACACATGAATTACACAATTACAATGATTTAATTAATCAAAACCAAATACATCCACCTATTTTAATTGATCGACATGCAAAACATTTCTTGATAGCAGGTATAAACTTACAAATGATCGAATTAATGGAAAGGTAAATCTAGATTAAATAGAAGCTGAAAGAATTGATTTCTTCAAATGAATTGATACCTTCTTTCTTTGAGAGAACAAAGTTGGTTGAACAGAAGTGGAAAAAAGAAAAATATCATAAGTTATTGACGAGAACGAAGCTGTTTGACAGAAGTGAAAAGGAGAAAGAGAATATCACAACTCATTGGAAAAACTGTCAATCGCTGACTAGGTTAATGATAACAAAATGAATGAAATGGCTAAAAAATGTATTTATATGGCCCTAATCGTTTAAAATTTGTTTGACCCGGTTAAAAAGTCCAAAATATTTAGTCAAGGGACTAGACCGTAAAAACCTATTTATTTTATCACCTTATATTTTTAAAACTGAAACTTCGTGCATTAATATTTTTATATTAGATATGTAAAGAAAACCCAAAATCTCAGTGGAGGCGATCAACCTAAGACCATGTAGCGCCTATGTCTATATCCATGTACATAACCTACCAATATATATTAATCCATTACACTTCAATTTTGTAAAATTCTCGTGCATCGCGTTGCTCCCATTGGATACGGACGCTCCGAAACCCTTTACTAATCAACTCAACAAGTCATGTCCCAACAATTTCAGATCAACTACGGACGACCACATTCTCTGTTTAAACATAAGTTTTATTACTATTTCAATTAACATTGAATTTGCTTTTCCCCTTTCTCATGTTGCTCATGTCATTTTTGCAATTATTGATCTTTGTTGCGTGTATCCAAACTATCCTTAGTTGGGATTTTTATTTAGAGCGTTTGACTGCGGGTATACTTAGAAACAATAAGTCTCATCACCAGCTCACATTTAAAGCGATAACCAACATATAAAATCGATATTACATTACAAAAACCCATACTTGGTAGTTGTCATTATGCCCTGTACATGTAAAATTGACATCTGGAATCGACTAGAGGTGTTAAAAAAACCCGATTGGATCGACGGAGCGAACCCACTCTTTTTTTTTCGATCTTTTTCTTAATCGGTCCGGTGTCGGTTCAACTTTTTGGCGGACCGACCTAGTCGGTCCGGTCCACAGTTTATAATTTCAGAAACCCTGTTAGGACCGACCCGGACCGACTCTATATAAAATAATATATTTTTACAAATATGTATACATATAAGATAAATAAATCGTGAAAACATATATTTAAATATTTGATTAGTTTAAATCATAGTTTAATCCAATACTAGGTTTGTTTTAATTTCAAATTTTGATATTTTTAAATTTCTTTTGTTTGAAAAAAATAAAGTCGGGTATATTTTTATTATTATAAATGATGTAATTCATTAATGTGAGGACCAACGGGTTAGACTGAACCGACCCTATAAAAAACCGAACCGACTAGGGTCGGTTAACCGACATTATCAGTCCGATCTTGATCCAATTTTTTAGGGTCCGATCCAAAAAAAAACCTCAAAACTTAACTGAACCGGACCTATAACACCCCTAGAATCGATATACAAATTTGCTAGTTGTCATTTGTTGCTCACGCAACAAATCAATGTCGTATTATGGGAACTCCGGTAAATATCTTTATTGGCACCCTATTTACAAGAGTTTAACATTTCTTAAACCATATATATACGGATAGATAGATAGATATATACACACACAAACATTCACTTGAAAATACAACTTCATCAACCATTAACAAAATGACATCATTCAATACTTCAATAAACAAATGAATTTACTAGGGCATGACGCGCTAGGAAAGTAAAAAAAATAAAAAAATATAATAATAATAATAATAATAATAATAATAATAATAATAATAATAATAATAATAATAAAGGAACATGACCCACTCAAGAAAAAATATAAAAATAAAATCGCCAAAGCTACTACAACGCATATTTTAAAACTCGCCACCATCACATAATTGTTAATTTTGATTATCCTTTCTAGTCTTCCATATCTAACATTTATATTTCGGTTTTGCTGAGTTCTCAACATGTCTCTTAGTTGCACAGTACTATTTTACAAAACAATAAAATGAACAATGGCAAATCTCCAACACAGCGACAAATATGATCGGAATTTGTTGCTGACTTTAAGTTGCACTTGAATCGGTTGTCTAGCCTGTAACTTACACCCCAAACAGCTCCTCATAATTAACTCTCACATAATTCGGATAAGAGAAAAAACTTTTTTTCATATAAGTTAGTTAAGCTTCAATTTCCAAGTCTTGTCTTATAGGATTAACCACATTAAACATGAGTTTTCTACTGCCAAGTAAGAACCCTTTCCCAATTTTGTCATGTGTGATGTAATTGGCTAGAAGGACAAGGGAAGCGTACATGGTTCAGTTGCTAATTCTGTATCAAGCAGAGAAATTCAAAATCAAAGAGAAGAAAATACTTGAATCACACTAGTAAAATCACTAAGAGTCCTTAAGTATCATACAGAGGGTTAAAATTGTATCACACAATCCAAAGAAGAGTACCACAAAGTACAAATCTATATATAAAATTCTATAACGACCTTAAACTTCTTTGACTTCTGGACTTCAACAGTTCTTTTATTCGCTTAATCCTTGAGTTTCCTATAGTCCGCATCTATTGTTGGTTCGTTCATCTTTATCATTTGAGCTTGTACTTTTGTGTGTGTTTTGGTGCATCCACATGTAGCTGGACCTTTCACGTTCTGTGTATGATCTTTGGAAAATTCCTTCTAGAAATCTATAGCTGCAGTCACCACTTCTTTCTACTCAGACAAATATTCTTTCTTAAAACATAATTTGCTAATTTGCTGCAGGATCAAACAGCAAATCTGCTTTGTGCCCTTTTCTTTGAAGTAAGCCTCATCAAGTCGGGCAAGAATTGAACCCAAGGGGGTAGTCTAGTGGTACAGGTTAAGAGTTAAAATCCTCTTGGGCCACCTCCCATAGTATGGCCTAGTATGTGCAGATTGGAGGATTCAAACATACCAACATACCCTTGGGGTCAGATGCTCAACCAGGCCTCGAATCAAGACAATATTAGAGACACCGGAAATTTAGGTCTCAGCTTTAGACTATTCCACACCCCACAGAATCACAAGCTACAGACACATGCACCGAGACGCATCATTGTAGTGAAAAGGCATAAATTTACTACCCCAAAAGGCAAAAGCAACCAGAGCTCCCACAAAGGCACTATATAAATACCCGTTCAGATAATTAAAGGAAACGAGAGCTAATAGACTGCTTATATAAAAGTTTGAACAATTTAAAGTAAAGAGTTAATAGACAGCTATCAAAAAAGATAAAGAAAAAAATATTAGCACGAGTGAAAAAAGACATGAATACATTTTCATCATAACGTAAATCCCAGGATCTAACGAGCATAACAGAGTTTGTAAACACAACAATAAATACATACCTCAGTTAAAAGGACTGGTCAAACAACTACCCTCAGGTCTGCTGTTTAATCCTAAAGGCATAGTTTAGTTTAACATAGGTACGAGCAAAGGGGAAGGCAACAACTCCCCCCCCCAATTACCTCATTCTGGCCCTCTTAGGATTGCTTCCACCTGGACCAGAAGGATGTCTCTTCTCGGGTACCCTTGCCTTCCCAAAAGCTTTGATCTTCCGTCTTGTCCTCTCCTCCTCACTGTCCGATTCGTTTCCTTTCTCTCTGTCCGCATTGCTCGCTTCTCTCTCCAACTCTTCCCAAGTTTTCCCTTCTTCCTCCTCCGAGCCCTCCTCATCTTCCTCCTCCTCGTCATCCTCAGACTCCACTAATGACTCACTATCATCATCCTCTTCCTCCGAAGCCGAATCAGATTGCACATCCGAAGGCACATACCCTTGATCAGATTCCTGTGAGTTTTCAGAATCTGAATCACTAGCCTCCATGTTCAAAAATTCCCACCCACCATCCTCTATAAACTTCTCCGGGTCATCTGTAATCGTCTTCAATATGGGTCGCCAGTTCAGATTCAGCCTGCTCTCATAAAACTTGAGGTCAGTAGTGTCAATCCACTCCTTGATCCCGTCCAATGACGACGATGGGATAGAATCGATCCTAAACACGTCCCGCTTGAAGTCCTTAAACACGATGGTCATGTCAAAATTCTTCTGCCCAAGCCCAACTCTCTCCAAATTAACAATCTCAATCTCACTTAGTGTGATTACCACGAACGGTGTCTCAATGAGCTCAACAAGACAACTCGAAGTTGGGACTATAAAAGCCGAGGATTTGTGGGGTACCCCGTGAAAGCCAAGCTCTCTGAGTGGCTGATCAAATTCCAAATCAAGAGATTTGAACTGGGGCTGTCCCCATAGATCATTCACACGGTTCACAAAGTTCTGGAAATCCATGCTAATCTTGTTTTTGCGGGCCCTCTCCCGCTGTTCTTCCTCAATCTCATCCGGGTCATAGTTAGATCTCTTTCCCCCTCCAATCGTCTGGACCACATCCATCACTTCAACATAAAACTGCACATCCTTGGTTTTCTTGTTCCCAACCATTATGTGATTGTGGAGATGAAAGTGTAAGAGAGTGATCATTTCCTTCTCTGCTGGCTGGAAAAACGCATGCTTGATGTTTCCGTACATGACGTCCACACGCTCATCTGCCCTCGAGGTTGAATACCGAAACCCATTTGCGTGTGCTTCTAGTGTACCCGTCAGCTTTCTTCCACGCCCGCCAAAAACAGGTCGGATCCAGAGATCAGACAACCTTATTGGCTTAAATTTTGCCCCCGAGAGTTGAAGTTTCTCCTGAGTAACCAACGTTGCCCTCTCAGCCCTCTCTGATTCCCGAGAGGCAACCTGCCTGCGGAGGGTTTTAATTAGCTGTACTACTTCGCTTATGTGACGTGGGTCCTTTGATCGGAAGGATACTTCCTTAACATAAATTGACCCTTGGTATTTAAGGGTATTTGTGTCATAAGGATTGAAAGGAGTACCAGGTACATTAAATATTATACGGATATAGCATGTGCGATTTGTATCCTGCTGGCTAGTAACACTCTTCACGGTGGCCACATGAAAGGGCACCATGTTTCCGTATATAGGCAATAGGATGGCTTCATTCCTTTGGTCAATTTGAATCATCAAATCTCTTGGAGGCGGAAGATCATTCACACTCTTGTAGGCAATCAATTCTCCAGAGTGTTTTGCGGTCCCACGATTATCCCCTGCTCCAGAACCCCCACCAGCAAGCCTCCTAGCAGTTTCCTCATTCTTTTGGCGGGCAAGTTCAGCTTGATGCTGCCTTCGTAGCTCCTCCTTTGACATCTCGTGGTTGACCGACCTGAGTGTTGCTTTAGAGAATGCCTCGGCACCGTTGACTTCGGGTTTGACTTTTGGTCGTTCTTCTTCTTCTTCTTCATCCTCGTTGAACGAATACGCCACATCCTTCACGGCTTTAGAGCTAGCAGAGGTCACCACCTCTGGGGCATTTGGGCCAAGAATAACAGTATCAGCAAGCAAAACAGAGAATCTTTGGGTCTTCGGGTTCTTGGTCTCTGTCTGCAAATTCTGAAAACCGAGGGACACGTTAAAAACCATGCCTGCTTTCAACAACCGATCATTCTTGCCATTAAGATTAAGACCTGACTCACGAAACTCGAGACCCATTCCCGTTCCTGCCGATTTCGTTAAGTTTGCGACCAATTCGGGAGCATCCTTCTCGACTATGGAAAGGGCTGCATGGTAGGCAGCCCCGACCTTATTCCCCGGTTTCAAAGCACTAATAGCTGCATCGTGGGCCTTAAGGAGGACTTCATATGCCTTACTCTGTAATGGATTGGCGTCAATTAAAAAGGTTCGAGCAACATTCGAGCAGTAGCTGTTGTAACGAGACCCGATTGCACATATGATCACGCTAGTAGAATCATAGTAAAGGTTCTGATCATTACTTGACGCGCTTGGTTTGAGATCAAACTCTCCTCCACTCTGGAAAATCGGAGGGTAACATATGTCAATATTTTCCGCCTTAAGTTTCACCTTAACCTTTGCTGGTTCAAGTATGACCTTCTCTGTGTCATCCATGAGTGAAGAATGGGAGATCTTCTTTTCCTCATCGATAACCTTTTCCAGCTTCGGCACCACAAAATGCTTCATCACTGATGAAGTCAGGTAAGCTGCTTTCTTCACGTTTGTAATCTCCGTACTATCCTTAACGGCGAAGAGGTCTGAGAACCCATTAGTTATATCGCTGAGCTGAAAATTCTCACTCCTTAGCTTGTCAGCCCACGTCTCCAAAAGATTACCTTCAGGAGCCTCTCTTGCTATGTGACCAACGACAGGGGTATCACGACCATCCGATCTTGACTGGGCATGTATAGCTCGGAATATATTATCCATCAGAGCAGTTCCATCGTCATTTTTCGCCTTAATGTGCATCAAAACTTCCACATCCGCTGCCTCCATTGCAGATTTTTTCACAACTTCAAGTAAAGAGGCCTTCTTCAGGCTACACAAAAAATGGATCTGCTTCTTCATGAACACCATAACAGTGTCTGGGAACTCGTAGCCGACCAACCACACATTCAGGGCCGACGATTTTAAATACCGCAAATCCTCTGATGGTGGGGGAGTTGCTATTGCAAGAGCCTCAGAAGAAGCCCACAAATCACTATTGTATTCATCCCAGTGGGAATATAACATCTTCAATCGTTTACTAAAGCTGTCCAAATTGATTGTATAGCTACCGGCTGATCCAGTTGCCTTGCCATCCGTAGTTTTGGGGTTGCCATTTCTATGTTCAGCCATTGAAAAATGGCAGATATATCGACTTCAATGCTGAGAATTTTATTGGGTTTCGCTCGATGATAAGCTGAAACTGTGAGCAATAGAAAAAATTGATTATCAGTTCGCTCCTGAATTGAACTTCAAATTAAACTATAGATTAGGTGAAGTGTAAAAAATAAAACAGTGTGTGAAAGTTGACAAATCAAAATTGTTTTGGTTTGAGTTAAAGAAATATACTGTCAAAGACAATTCAGAAATTAAATTAACTCAACAACACCAAGCAAAAGCGACAAGATCAAATTTACTTTTTTGGTGAAAATAAGACTTTTTTCAAGTAACATTTCAGGGGTACTATAAAAACAAATAGATGTGAATATTGTAAAGTTGATAAACCATTTGGGTTTGGGTTTGGGTTTGAGGTAGAGAAATCAAGTATGAAAGACAATTAAGAACATAAACTATGGGTTTGAGGTAGACAATTGTGTTTGGTTTCGTTAATGAAATGATTTATTAATTGCCCCATTTTAACTCAAGTGTAAAATTTGAAATTGAATCATTTCACAAAAAACGTGAAATGCATCCATTTGAAATAGGAGTCACATAAAGTGCATTCTCCATTCTCCGTTCACTCTTTTCCCTCCCTTCCCCTCTTACCCCCTCCCCCTCCCTTAACTAATTTTTATTTTTTTTTCTCATAGAACCTTAACATCAAATTACCAAACATTACATAAAAATGGATTTAGGGCCCGTTTGGCAACCCAATTCCAAGACTTGGAATTGGAATTGGAATTGGAAGGCCAATTTGAATTCCACGGAATTGAAATTGGCCTTTCAATTCCAATTCCAAGCCTTGGAATTGGATTGCCAAACGGGCCCTTAAACTCATTTCAAATCCACTCATTTACAATTCACTAATTCACAATAAACTAATTAACATAATCAAATAATTTGATCAAAGAGCCATAAGAAATTGATATATCAAAGATAACAAGGAAATTAAACTATAGCCAAAATTCCAATATTTTGAAATTGCGTAACTAAAGTTTCATCCCAAGTATTATATATTTAGTTTGCAGGTGCGGTGGTTGGATTCTAAGTATCGAGGCGAAATTCAAAGGTTTAGAAAAGATGAAAGATTTGAGTGCAATGCAAACTCAAAAGTTTTCGTAATGAAGAGAAAAGTCCAGTAGTGGTGACCAACAAATCAAAATTTATCCACAACACAATGATAATTACCCAAATAAATATTTACAAACCCTAACTCGTAATAAGAAAAAAACAAGGAAATTAATGTTACCTCAGATGAAATATGACGGGAGGGTAGTGGTAGTGGTAGTATCGTCGATCGGAAGTAGTAGATCGGATCGCTAAAAGGCGGACTATCGACTACGGCGGTCGCACTTCGCGATGATAAGTATGTATGGTATTAGTGTTTCTTCAACTCTTCTTTCTTTTAAGTTTAACTACCCCTATTAATGCAAGGACTAGATTTTAGCCGATCAACCACAAATATTAAAAACAAACATGTTTTTTAAATTGTAATAACCCCTAAAACTACATATAATCGTTCTGTAATTACTTCTTCTTTTTTTTTTTTTTTCTTTCAGAAAATGACACGTGTCTCATATTTATTATTATAATAATAGGACTAACAACTACAAAAATAAAAACATAAAAGTGAGCATAAGTAAATCTTAAAAAAGGGATTAAATACTAAAGATCCCATTCAAATATTATAAAAATATATATTTTAATATTTTAATGAACAAAATTTTCTATTAGTTGATAATTATATAGAAATTAAAATTAAATTTGCATAAAAAATAATTGATATGAAATTCACTCATTTATAGTATCCAACATTTTATTATATATTACTATTTTTATGGGGATTGTACTAAAACTAAATTTGACATAATTTTAATCGAATAGTTCCGAATACAATGCTACAACTTAATGTTGGAAGCTATCTAATGATAAATATTTTGTAATTTGGCCATAGCCTACTAATCTTATTTTTAATGGTGACGAAATGAGATATAACATAAAATATTTTTTGATCGTTAGATTTTTTTTCTTCTTATTACAAAATAAAATAATCAAATCATCAATTTAGTTGAGTAGCATTGTTACTTTTATTTAAGCAAAAAATATAAACACAATTCTTATTACAAAGTGATCAAAATTTGTAGTCGAACAAACACACAAATATATTTAATTTCTCATATATATATATATATATATATATATATATATATATATATATAGAGAGAGAGAGAGAGATAATCTCTCATACATAACACATGTGAGGTCCACCAATGCGAACCATTTTTAAAATAGTAAAAAAAATATTTTTGAGTTGATTTTTTTATATGGTGTTTAAACATTTCAACTTTCAAGGGACTCCACAAAAAAATCAGTTCAAAATAATTTTTTTGTTATTTTTAAAAAATTGATCAAACTATGTGAGTTTTTAAGTTATTTTTTAAACTGTTAAAAACTGGCATAATTTGACCGATTTTTTTTAAATAGCAAAAGAAATTGTTTTGAGCTGGTTTATTTTTGCGAGGTTTCCTGAAATGTTTAAATACCACACAGAAAAAATTAATTCAAAAATATTTTTTTACTATTTAAAAAAAATAATCCGCACAGGTTATATGTATAAGCGGTATATATATATATATATAATGTTTAATACTTAAATGATTAACAAATCCTTCAAAGGAAAAGCTAACTCTTCATCTCCTCTCTTTAATTTCCAATAATTTAATGAGTGAGTAAATTGGATGAGCTACGTGGAAAAACTGCTTTAAGAAACAACATTTTTATATTTATATATTAGGGTTCGTTTGATTCGCAAATTTGCCATGACAAATGTCAAATCAGTGGGCAAATATGGCATTTGCCCACTTTTTGGTCTGTTTGATTCACAAATTTGCCTACAACCCATTTGCCAATGTACCACACCTCTAATGCATAAAAAGTAGGCAAATTTTGCTTTGCTATTTGGGAAAGAATTATTTGCCAAACAATTTTGCCACTTCTTACAAGTGCTTTTTTTTTATATTTTTATGCTAAAATATTTTAAAAATTATTTTACAAAATGTTTTATAAAACTGTTTTAAATAAAAAACTTTTTTATAAAAGCTGTTTTTAAATTTTTTTAAAAACTGTTTAAAAAATGTTAAAAAACTGTTTTTAAAAACAATTTAAAAACTGTTTAAATTTTTTTTTTAAAATTGTTTTATTAAAAAATGTTTTATAAAAACTGTTTTGAAATGTAAAAAAAAAATGTTTGTTTTAAAAACGGTTATAAATAAAAAAAATACTGTTTTATAAAAAATGTTTTTTAACTGTCAAAAAGCTATTTTAAAAACGGTTTTAGAAAAATATTTTATAAAACTGTTTTATTAAAAACTTGTTTTAAAACTATTAAAAACACTATTTTAAAAGGTTTAAAATTTTTTTTGAATAATTTAAAAACTGTTTCGAATATTATAAAAATTATTTTTAAAAATTGTTTTATCAAAATTAAAAAAAAACTGTTTTAGAAATGTTTTAAAAATTGTTTAAAAACTTTTTATAAAATATTTAAATAAACTAATTGGATTGACTTTAATTTCGCCGAATTGTTGTTTGATAGCTTCGTGTGAAAAAACTAGGTAAAATTTGCAAATTTTATCCATGAAAAATTTTGCCATCTCTACTTTTGCCCACTTTTGAATCAAACGGACCCTTAGATATTAGATACAACCGGTGCCATGCACGGACAATATACAATAAATTAATATAATGATAATTATAAAAGTTAATATATATTATAAATTCAATATTCTATCTTAAAATCATTACAAAAGATTAATTTTTTCAAAAATAAAATTTATCTATTATTTTTATTATATAAAAATTATTTTTTATAAATAAAAACTTCAAAACAACTCTACGTATTTTATATAAAAAAGTTATGCATATTTTATTTGTTTTTAGTTTGAAAAGTTGTAAGTCATTTATAGATACAAACTTAAAGTTTTTTTTCTATAAATAAGACGTTAAAATATTTTTATAACCAAAAATTTTCTTATTTATATTTAAAAGATTTTTGAAATTTTTTAAAAAAATTAACTCAAAAAATATTTTTATAAATAAAAACTTCAATAAAATTGTACGTATTTTATATAAAACAATTATAAATATTTTTATTTGTTTTAAAAAACTTTATGTCACTTATAAATAAAAACTATATTTTTTTCTATAAATACAATGTTAAAAATATTTTTATAACCAAAAACCTTTTTTATTTATATAAAAAAAAATTAATTTTCAAAACTTTTTTTAAGAAATAAAATTTATATATATATGTAGTAGTATTAGTAACATTGTGTAATGTGATTTGGGTGGAGAATGATGAAAAGAGATTAATTAAATCTAGATTGTGTTGTATCGAAAGATTAATTAATGGAGTCTAGAATAGATCATCTTTTTCTAGAGACTTATAATTTATTTATTCTTTTGGTTTCAAAGAGAGTTTTGATTTATCAGTGTTTTTTATTTCAAAGAATACAATATTCAAGATGAGAGAGAAAATGATAATAAATATTAAAGCCTCATTAAAGTCCTCATTAAGTCCTCTGATACTATCGTATTGGAGGTATAGTAAGGATTACTACTAGCATATAACCGCGCGATGCGCAGAGTATTATAATCAGTCGAACAACGTATAAATATGAGTAATTTTTTTAAAGTATCGTGAATCCAAATACTCTTTTGTGGAGTAAAAAACGTTGAGTCAAATACTTAAAAATCAATATTTAGTTCTAGCCAAAGCTAAGTTGGTAAGAATAGATATTTTAAATGGTTTGCAGTTGAAAAATTACTTCATGCATTCAACATACATTACTAATTTTTATTTTAGACTTTAATACAACTTAATCAATTTATTAGTCTTGAGTACATTTTTTGTGGCCAACTGTGAAATTTCACCACTAAAAGTGATATTTGGTGACATTTAGTGATGAAAAATGTCATTTAGCATGAAGTCATCAGCTATGATTGGTCTTTTTCGCTTCTCACCCAAGCCACCTGGCAAACCTCCAAACCCATCTCCTACATCCAATCCTTCTTCATCGAAGCCATAACACAAACCCAAGAAACTCGACAATATCAAAGAGTATATGTATTATAAAAAAATTTCTATGAGCACATGAATGTAAATTATGTATTAATAAAATAATATAAACGAAGGAATACAAAATTATTTGTTTAAAAGTGGAAATTTAAGGGAAAATAGTTTCCATTTAAAACATCACTGTTAATTCATTTTTTCTTTCCAATAATTAAGAGATCAATGGAAAGTTATGTGAACTGTTGAATATGATCTATAACAAATACCGAAAGCTAATTCGACATTTCTATAAGTAGATTGCATTTAATCTGCAATTAACCTAAATCACGATTAAACACTACATGTGGAATTAACATACTTAATAACGCAAAGACAACCACACTAAGATGTCATTATTATGTATAGTTGACCATTAACATCCAACATATATATTTAAAAGTATAGAAATATAAGAAGAGCTAATCATTTCAAAGATACAATTATAAACTACACAAATCACAATATTCATGCAGTTTGTATAATTTTTTTCCTACAATTCATAAAATGATAAAGAACTTACAATATAATCCTAATATTCGCTTTTGCATTTCATCGAATGGGTAGGTGTACTATACCAAAGGAGATAACTGAAAAAACTAATTTAACCATTAATAAAAACATAAAGTCTAAAGTTATAAACAAGTCACTTCATACAAATTAAAGGAGGACAAAAATTATAGATTGTAACAATATCCAATTTAATAAAAGAAACATTATTAAAAACATAAGCAAAAAATAATATTGTTTCATGTCTATTCCGATCTATTAGTTCATGTCCACTGTCTTCCTGCACCACCAACATAAAGAAAGTGAAACAATGAAAACCATTAAGACCCTTTTGGTTGCGCAAATTGTTTGATTATGAAAATTGGTTCATTTTGAATAAGTGAATTGTAAATGAGTGGATTTGAAATGAGTTTAAATATATTTTTACGCAATGTTTGGTAATCTGAAATTGATGTTAAGGTTATTGAGAAAAAAAATAAAAAAAAATTAAGAGCGGGGGGGGGGGGGGGGGGGGGGAGGGGAGCTTTTGATGTCTAAATTTGTGTTATATATTTGGGAATGATCTTAGCTCAAGTTACCCAAACTTATAATCACATATAAATATGTAATGATAAAGAAGGAAGGAAGTGTAAAGAGACACAATATTGTTTACGTGGTTCAGTCCAGGAATGGTACCTACATCCACGGGAGAATGTCGCTATAGGTTTAGGGTTTAGTACAAGTCTCTTAGTAACAAATTTAGGGTTAGAACAAAGTGGTTCTGTTCCCTAGCTAAGAGAAGTAGTCAGGGGTGGACCCATCGCATTCCGAAGGGGTGCGGCTACACCCACAATTTTTTTGAAATTTTTTGTTGTGTATAGTGTAAAAAAATATGGACCTATGTGTAAAATTTCAAAACTATGGAACGAATATTGTAATTACACCTAAAGTTAAATAAAACTGAAACTAAACTTAATTCCTAAAATTCATAGCAACAGTCGACCCTCTCTCTCCCTCTCCCTCTTCCCTGCCTAAAGTTCTCTCCCTCTCCCCTCTCTCCCCTCCCCTGCCTGCCCCCTCATACTTCAGATAGGACAGCCAAGCGCTGTAGTAGCAGGTAGGAGCCCTTCTTCTCGAATTCTTCCCCTGCTCTACTCGGTTGCGGGGGTCTCTAGCCTCCTCTCACTCGTAATTCTTTTTTTAGTTTATTTTCTTATTTATGAAACTTTGATTTGTTGATGAAATTTTATGTATATTGTCATATTGATATTTTATTTATATGAAATTTTATTGTTGCTAAAGTTTTATTAGTTAATTTGTATGAAATTTATTGCTGAAATTTTGTAGTTATTCTATATAATTTATTGTTGTTGAAATTTTGTCTGTTAATTTGTATGAAACTTTATTGGTAAAATTTTCTTTAGTTAATTTGTGTGAAATTTATATTGCTGAATATTTTTTAGATATTCAATTGTTGTCGTACATTAGCTAAAAATTTAATTTGAAATATTATTTCAAATTTAGGTAATATTGGATTGTTAAAAATATTGTTTGTTTGGTTGTTAAAAAGTGTTGGCTTATTACGTAGGGGTAAAAAATTGGGTAAATATTAACCACAAATTTTAGGATTAAAAGTTGCAAAGTAAGTAAAACTAACCTAAAAAAATCGGGGGTGGGGGGTGGGGGGGGTGGGGGGGGGGGGGGGAGGAGCCCCCGAACCCCCGACATTTATTAAAAAATCTTCCACCCACAAACCAAAAATTCTGGGTTCGCAACTGGAAGTAGTAACCTATTTATAGTTATTGGAAACTAAAGAGATGGAATGCCTTTATACACTGGACATTTTAAGCTTTACACGATAATATGTAGTTGGATATTAGGTCACGTACATATGCATAGTGCCATTGAATATCCCACGTATGGCATATAATATTTTTGATGGTTCATCTTTTGAGGTGTAGTCTGCTGGACGACCGACCATGAGATATCTGAGCCGACCGGGTTAAATCGTTATTTGAGGGTCCAATGGTAATGTTGACATGTGTCACTATTTTACTAGTCCACTTGGCCTAGTTATTTTAGGCTACAAAAAAAGCCCCAATACTTCTGATTAGGCATAAATATTCATATTTATCCCCTTAAATTCGGTTCTTTTATGGTCTTGTGCGGTGTAAATAGACTGGATTTATCTCATATTCATGCTAACTTTTTTTGGTGAGTATTTCTTATTTTGTGTATCTCTCATGTATTTTAAAAGTATTTCATTCAAGTGAACGCGGGAGAGAACACGAAACAGTGAAAGAAATAAAGGAAAGGAAGTTGAAGGGAATTTTCATAATTTTGCAATAGAAACTTGGAGGAGGAACAACTGAAAAGTTGAAGAACTTAAAATTACAAGAACACTAGAAAAAATGACACCTCAATCCGATTACGGTGGAGAAGTTATGCTAGTGCGAAGTCAAGAAGAGAATCCATGGGTAAAAGAGGAATTTAAGAAATTGACAAGGGAGCCGGTTCGAATTTCAAGGGAACCAGTTCAGATGACTTGAACGCGAATTTTTCATTTATTCTGATTTTTTACCTAGATTTTTCGGGTTTAGGACTCTTTCAAAAACGACATCATTGGTTGTAACCTAACATTAAACATATCTAACGTTGTTTTAACCTAGTTTTAGAGGGTGAAAAGGAGGCAAGAACAAAAGAGATTATTTTTTGCACCCAATTTATGCTTTGTGGATCTTTTTTCATGCAATATTAAAGATAATTTATCTTCTCCTTCGATCTTTGCTTTTATTTATTTTTCTGATTTTCTTGCATCGTTCATAATTAGGAATTCAGTCTTGAATGCTTAGCTACTCATTAATGATGACTAAATTCACATGCAACGGAAAAAATTATGTCATGAATTAACAACATCATGTCTGGCTAGGTTTTTTAGGGTTGGAATGCATGAACCCAACCCTAAGTTTTTTGCATAAATATAAAATATGTTCTTGAGTTAAATAATTAATTGAAAATGTGGTATTTTGTTAATACAACCATCGTAGGACTTTTAACTCCGCTTGCCACAGGTAACCAGAGTGTTTAAGAATGTAATGCACGTGTTCACAATCTTGTCGCGCACTTTGTTTTTATTCTTAATTACGTATTATGCTGGTTAATTCCTTCATATATGTAATGCTTGAAATAAATAAAGTCTTTGTTTCAATTAAGTGTTTAATTCTCGACTAGTTTTGTATTCGGTGAAAGTACTAAGGGTTGGGGGATTGTATTCGGACGTTATCTTTCGTTCATATTAATTAATTAGCCAATCTGTAATATTGCATGCATAGTTAATTTAGATAGGATTTCTTTACTTTCGTTAGAAGTAGTATATAGGTTCTTATCATAATCATCTTTTCTTTTTATTTTTCGTGAGTCACTTGTTAGGGTTAGTCTTCTTACTTAGTAGTCGTCATGAGTAATCGTCTGAGTCCCTGAGTTTGACCCCCGATTTACTGGATTATTACTCGAGTGACCGGTTTACACTTGAACCGTATTTACATGCGTTAGAGACACTTTTAGAGTCGCGCCAAGTTTTTGGCGCCATTGCCATGGACTAGGTAGATATATTAGGTTAGGTTGAATCAATCCTATAATTTGACTCTAATTCTTAAAAAAATAAAAAAATAAATCCAAAAAGCTAAAAACATTTATAAAATAAATAATTATAAAAAAAATCCAAAAATACTCTCTCTATCCCTAAATACAAAACACTCCTCCTAAACTGATCATTCCTAGAGTACATGAGAATCCCACAGTCGAGCTTGCCTCCGATAGCCCATACATGCCAAACACTCCAAATTATTGGGTTCTACCTCCTACACCGCCAACCCCATCACGTGTCACATTGCGAGTCACACGTCTAGGGCGTCTCGTGAGGATATTGAGTTACTAAGAGAGAGCGTGATGTCAGATGACCCTAGTTATGGTACGGGTGAGGGTGAGTTACCGTATCACCTTATAAGAGACCTCTTATATTTAGAGCGAACCGTCACTCTGGGATGCATTATATTCCCGTATAATGTAAGGCAATTTCGTTTTAGAAATGGGACGATCTAGATTATCCTAACATTTCACGGTATGGAGTAAAAAAAGCCGTACCTCCACATTCGAGAGTTTGAGGAGGCGTGTGAGACTTTCACGGACCACGCATGCATTCAAGATATAGTGTATCTCAAGCTTTTCCCCAGCTCCTTGAAGGTTAAGTCTCAGACATGGCTTTGGTCTCTAGAACCGAACTCGATAGCCACTTAAAGGGATATGTAAGCTAAGTTTCTCAAAAAAAAATTCCCGCGCATAGGACTAATGCGACCAGGGTTCAAATTAAAACATTTAGACAAAACGAGAATGATCCCTTTGATCAATGTTGGGAGCATTTCAATGAGTTAGTCAACATGTGCCCACAACACGATTTTAGGAAGTGGAGACTCATCTCCTACTTCTATCATGGGCTAAGCTTAATAACAATTCGTTGAGACCATGTAACAACTCGTTGAGACCATGTGCGAGGGAGAGTTCATAGGGTTAGACACGAATGATGCGGAGGCCCATTTTAAGTACATCACCGAGACTACTCAAGCATAAGACACATCGGATCCAAGTACCTAACCCAATCCTAGACAAATGACCATGGCTCCTTCTGCATTCGGACTCTATCAATTGGATAAGGAAGCCGAATTAAAACTCCAAATTAATCAACTAGCAAAGAGGCTAGGGGACGTGGTTGAGGCTAGGTGGAAAGACATATCCGAATCCACTAGAGCATTGAGAGAGAAGGTGTGTGCTATTTGTGAGGCGGGACATTCAATGAAGGAATGCCCAAAGATAACCGCCTACAAAATGATGATCCAAGACCAAATGGAAGCGGTAGGAGCTTTTAAGGGTGACTTTAATGCCCCACACGAGAATTATTATAACCATTCATGGCAGAACCATCTGGGTTTTGGTTACGGGCAATCGAATGCTGCGATGAATCCGAATTCACTTGTTTCTCGACATTTGACACCACTCTCGCCTTTCCAATAAGCTCCTCCCTTAAAAGCACCCCCTCTTGCACCTTATATTACCCTACAAGGAAGAAGTCTCAAAGACACGTTAAACCAATTCATGCAAACTCAATCAGCGATAAATGCTTAAAATGCCCAAAATTATGCCGACTTAAAGGCGTCATTGTCTAAGTTGCAATCTTCCCTAAGTGTACAAGAAAAGGGCAAGTTTCCCACCCAGGGCCAAAGATCTCCTCATGGTAAAAAATGTGTTAGCTCTAATCCCGATAAAAAGCAAGAGCAATGTAGCTTGATAACCACTCTACACAGTGGAAGAGTTATTGACTTGTCACCTCCTCCACATGACAAGAAAAATGATAAGAAGATTTCGCCCAGCACGAAAGAGGCCGAAGATATCGCCTTGAGAAAGAGTGGTAATGATGGCATAGTCAGGCCCATGGTGGTTGTGAAACCTCCCATTGCTGCTTCATACCCTCAACGGTTAGTATACCACTCCAAAAAGACTACCTGTGATGATGTTTTAGACGATCTTAAGCAAGTAAAGATTAATATACCTTTCCTTGAAACCATAAATCATATTCCCCCGTATGCTAAGTTTCTTAAGACTTGCTCACGGTGAAATAAGGATAAAGGTAAAGAAAAATGTGTTTTTAGCACATAATGTCAGTTCAGTACTGTTAAGCGATCTTTACCAGAATATAAAGATTCGGGTGAACCAACTATTTTGAGCATTATGGGGAAGAAGTGAGTCGAGAGAGCACTAATAGATTTAGGGGTGAGTGTTAACATTCTCCCATAATCCATCTATAAGCAATTAGATTTGGTGGACCTTAAGCCCACAAAGATGACTCTCCAACTCGCAGATCGTTCTGTAAAGATAGCTCGGGCGATCATTGAGGACGTGATTGCCCAGTTGTCACTTTCTACTTCCAGATAGATTTTGTCATTTGGGTCGAAGAGCCTTTCGCTTTCTCGAGTAATCATATTCCTGTGATCCTTGGCCCCCCATTCTTAGCTACGACTAATGAAATGATTAATACACACAATGGGAAAATGCAACTCATGTTCGGAACCATGACTCTTGAAATAAATATCTTCAACATCACCAAGCACGAGGGTAATGAGGGTGAATTATGAGACACGGATCTTATAGAAGAGATAGTACACGAGTACGTTGAGAGGAATCATACGAGAGAGCCGTTAAGGGTATGTCTTGTTGCATCAAGTGAGAGCAATAATTTTGACGTTGAGCGAGAGGTAAAGGAGGTGTGTTTAATCATACCTATTGAGACCAAAAGCGAGCACATAGAAGTGAGCGGGAGATAGAGGTTTGATGAGATTAAGAGGGAGTATTCGGAGATCGAGCATGAGAGAGAGTTAAGACATATGAGCCTAGAGGATTTTGAGCAAGAATTGAAGCCGGTGGAGGAGAACTTCAATGTCGAAGTTCAATCGTTATTGGACTCTTTTTGTCACTTAGAGGAGGACGAATGAAAAGAATGAATAGACAAATTCCTTCTTTGTGACCATCCACCCATACCACTTGAGTTCTCGGATGTGATCGAGGAGAAAGTATCTCCTACGAGTTAGAGCCCGATCAAAACAGTCTCGAGTGTAAGGGGAATATAGGTTTAGTATATCCTTGCAATTTTCACCAAGATATTCTCTTCACGTCGGGACAAGTTTGTTGTGATTCAATTGGTCACCAGGATGATCTCATTCACATCATTCTTCACGAGCCTCGAGGTGTCCCCCATACCTATGGGGATGATCCCCACTTGTTCTGATTATTGGTTTATATTGTGAGGAAAATGGATAAGAAGAGAGCATCGGACCCCGTCCATGGGGTCGGGTGAGATTTAGGAGAAAGAGAGAGGTCGTCGCACCCCCGACGCGTATGGAGTGATTTTTGTTGTATATTAGTGCATAGAGTTAGTTTTAGGGTAGTTAAGATGTCCGTAGAAGTCGTGATTTAGGAAAATTAGGAGCACCACATTGAATTTTCACGTGCGGGAGAGCATACGCGCGTTAAGAGAGTGAGGTTGAGGTGTCCCGAGATCCTGAGGTGTTTAGGGAGGTTTGAGATACATTAGAGAGGAAAGATATAGGGTAAGAACACTTAGAATATGAAAATCATGAAGAAAAGGGGTTTGAGGCAGACCACATTGGCCGAACCGCAGGTCAAATCGGTTTGCCAACGAACTGGTTCGCTTGCACCCCCGAACCGGTTCGAAGCACCTATTCCAGATTCTCCCCCCCTTTTGTTTTTCCCACCAAATTCATTCACATATCCATCCCCTTTCACCCATGATCCGACACTACCGGCCACTCGCATTAGCTCGTGTGTTGTGATGTTTTGTTGCTCCTTATTTATGTAGTTCTTTTATGCTTTATTGTTTCATCATTGCTTATCATTTACCACATTGTAATAAATTGTGGCGGAAATGAAAAAAAATGCATTTTAAATATTTGCTCGTTTTAGTTTCGCACTTATTCTTTTTCTTATTTAGATTTCAGTCCTTTTGCTTGAGGACAATGCAAAAGTCTAAGTTGGGGAGGGGGGTGACAAGTGCGTCATTGAAAAAATGCACAAATTTTTAAAATCCCCCCCCCCCCCCCGCCCCAAATTGAAAAAAATCAAAAAGTTCAAAAAATTAGAAAATTCCGAAAATTTCCCAAAAAAATGGAAAATTTTCGAAAAAGTCAAAAATATTTTTCTTAAAAATAAATAAAAAATAGAATTTAAAATTTTCAAAAATATCACTAAAAACTGTTATTTGAAGTCTCAATTTGTAAAAATCCAATGCACAAAGCCGAAATTGACCAAAAACTGAAATTGAGCAAAAAATAACGACTCAACGAATAAGTATGTAGATTATTAACTCAGTGAGATTTCGAGCCTATCACTTTTTGCGAGTAATTAAATCAATCTGAGTTAATGATTAACTCAAAGTTCAATTTAGTGTTAAGAAGTCATTAAAGATCTTTATTTTTTTTTGATCGGTTACGGGAAGCGAGTGAGATGTTGTCTTAAAAATATCTTTAAATTAAATATAATCTTGAGACGTATATGTCAAATAATTTGTAATTCGGATAAATAAAGTTAGGCCATCGTTTGATACTTAAAAATAATCATAAAAAGCAATGAAAAATTATCCTTTTGCTAGCCATTTTGAGCCTAATAAAATTTTCCATTTTTGTTTGATAACTCAAAAAATCCATTTAGCCTGGAGTTGTGAAAATAAAACTCATCAAGCAGGTCCAAATGGTGTAACAAAAAGGGGCAAGGAAAAAAATAAAAAAATGCTCAACAAAAATAACAAGAAAAAAAATAGAAACATGAGAAAAAAATTAAAAAAGAAGAGAAAATGATCAAATGCCCGAAAAAGTTCCAATGGACATCATAAGAAAGAAAATTTTCCAACTCCAAATTTTTCGATCGTTCCCATTTTACCCAATACACCTTATAATCCGAGAAAGTCCTAACTGAATCTAAATAATAAAATTAATTACCGCCTGGAGAGCTAAGACACAAAAGGATAACAAGAGAGATTAATTGGTGCGGATAAGAGTCGATGTTTTTCATTTTTCAACAGTCGTATTCTGATGATGAGATCTATTCACCCCAAATATTTTGTCTTTCTAATTGTATTCGTGACTTTGTGTCCATTATATTTACTCTTTATATCACGCATACCAAGATAAATAGACATATTTTGAGTGATTCGTTTGTGAGAACATCCTGTGAGAATTTGAATTAAAATGAATTTCGAAAAATAACGTAATGATCAATCGATGGAAGTTAGCAGTTTGATTTTCAGCTTCGCACACACACACACACACACACACTATAAGTTGAGATTCTCGAAGAAAATTCAAAGTGACTATTTTTAAGAAATTTAAATTTTGTGATTTTTAGTTATTTTGACATTTTTTCTTTGAGTAAAAAAAAAAGAATTTTGTGGGTAAATTCACAAGAAACCCTCATGAGACACCACTCGTCCTACTAGGATAACCTAGGGATTTAACGACTTATTGCATAAGCTAAATTCAATCGCTTGCCTGCGAAAAAGGTATCATATTACATTAGTTATTTAGAAGTCCATTTAAACTCATGCTCTTATTCTTTTACATTGCTCGGGACGTACAATGTTCTAAGTTAAGGGGATTTGATAAGACATAAATATTTCACATTTATCCACATAAATTCGATGCTTTTATGGTCCTGTGCGATGTAAATAAACTGGATTTATCTCTTATTCATGCTACTAACCCTTTTTGGCAAGTATTTCTTATTTTGTGTATCTCTCATGTGTTTTACAGGTATTTCATGTAAGTGAATGGGGGAGAGAAACCGAAACAGTGAAATAAATAAAGAAAAGGAAGTTGAAAGAAATTTTCATAATTTTGCAATCGAAACCCGGATGAGCAGCCAATTGAAAAGTTGAAGAGCTTAAAATTACTAGAACACTGGAAAAAATGGCATCTCAATCCGAGTTACGGTGAAGAAGTTATGCGAGTGCGAAGTCAAAAAGAGAATCCATGAGCAAAAGAGGAATTTCCAAAATTGATAAGGAAACAAGTTCAGATTCTAAGGGAACCAGCTCGGATTTCCTGAACACGGATTTTTCATTTATTCTGATTTTTACCTAGAGTTTTGGGGTTTAAGACTCTTTCAAAAATGACATCATTGAGTTGTAACTTAACATTAGACATATCTAACGTTGTATTAACCCAGTTTTAGAGGGAGAAAAGGAGGCAAGAACATAAGAGATTATTTTCGCACCAAGTTTATGCTTTGTGGATTTTTTCAAGCAATATTAAAGCTAGTTTGTCTTCTTCTCCTTCGATCTTTTCTTTGTTATTTTTTTGGTTTTCTTGCATAGTTCATAATTAGGAATTCACTCTTGTACGCTTAGCTACGCATTAATGATGATTAAATGCACATGCAACGTAAAAATCACGTCTTTAATTAGCAACATCATGTCTGGCTAGGTTTCCAAGGGTTAGAATGCATGAACCCAATCCTAAGTTTTTCGAATGGATATAAAATGTATTATCGAGTTAAATATTTAATTGAAACCATAGTATTTTGTTAATACAACCATCGTAGGACTTTTAACTACGTTTTCCCTAGGTAACCAGAGTGTTTAAGAATGCGATGCGCGTATTAACAATCTTGTCACACACTTTATTTTTGCTCTTGATTACGTATTATGCGGGTTAATTCCTTCATATTTATAATGCTTGAAATAAGTAAAGTCTTCGTTTCAATTAAGTGTTTAGTTCTTGACTACTTTTGTATCCAGTGAAATTACTAGGAGTTGAGGGATTGTATTCTGACCTTATTTTTCTTTCACAATAATTAATCAGTCAATCTTTAATCTTGCATGCGTAGTTTATTTAGATAGGATTGCATTACTTTCGTTAGGTAGTATACAGGTTCTTATTATAATCATCTTTCCTTTTTCTTTTTCGTGAGTCACCCGTTAGGGTTAGTCTTCTTACTTAGTAGTCATCATGAGAGATCGTCTTAGCCCCTGAGTTCAGCACCTGCTTTATCGAATTATTACTGGAGGCAATAGGTTTACACTTGAACCGTATTTACACGCATTAGAGACACTTTTAGAGTCGTGTCAACTTCATACTTAATGGGATATTGAAAGGATGGAGTATTCTTCTTCGAAGCTGCTCGGCGCCTTAAAATGGTGTTGGTCGGCAACCGACCTCAAGGACTTGTAATTTTTAATCTGTCACACTAAGGCGGTGGCAATTTTGTAAATAGTATGAAAAATTATGAAGTGTTGAAGGGTATGCTGGTCTTCTGGACGTCTGGGGATATGGACATCGTCGATATCTAAAATGTTTAGTATATTTAATTATTTCAAACTTTGGAGCTTAAGAGTTGTCACTCACCTATAAAAGGTTTCTTCCCTCTCAATCTCATTTCACCTTGAATTTCAAACTCCCTCTTTCATTGTAGAACTTTTACTTCACTGTTAAGGAAAGAACTTCATAAAGGTTTTTGTTTTCACTGTAAGAATCCCCTCTCTCTCATCTCTTCCTTTCTGAGTTTTTAAGATGGTGTATATTATGGCTGAAAGTTCCTTGGAGGAGTTTAGGTTAAATGTAGGATCCCTGATTGGGTAATAACAGAACTAGTTATTGAACCGTGTGATTTATGTGCTTTGGATGAGGGTCATTGGCTTCCGACCATATTTATAATTGAGTGTGGAGTTACTTTCCCGCCTAATCATTTGTTTCTCGAGTTTTGTCAATATTTTGATGTGGTCCCAGCTTAAGTGGCCCAAAATACATGGAGAGTAGTAAATGGGGCGATCGTATTAATGAGCTATTTGGAACCCATATAGGAATAATATAGTTGCTGTATTGTTATAGTTAGGGGACCACTGGTGACAACATTTATATCTGAAGACGAGATATTCCAACAGAGCGTCGATGGTTAATTTTCCTAATTCCAATAAAGATTATTGGGATTATGGTATAATTGTTAAGAATTTGCAGTTTTCTCCTCTTCCCGAGGATGAAGAATATATGGGGCCACGTTGCCCTTAGGAAGGGCATGGCATAGGTCGGCATACCTAAAATTCGCATATTGTCTGCTTTACTCATTTTCATCTCATTAATTTGCTGATCAATATTTTTGTGCTTATGTTTGACAGAGAGAAGGAAAAAATATTATCCACCTGACTCTGAGGTGAAATTTGTGGATTTGAAGATCGTGTGGTCTATTCAGTAGAGGCCAGGAGAAGCTCACCCTCGCTCGATATTTGTGTTATTAAATTACTAAAGTACAATCACATCATTTATTGCTCGACCCACTGAGGACATACATGTAGCCCCCATCGATTTGGAGGAGTCGACTGTGCCCATCCCCGATCCTCGCGAAGAGAGAGAGGGAATCTTTGCGGTGAGAGGATCTCGATCCCCCGCATCCCTCTCGGGAGCGCTTCGATCGTTGTCGGTGATGTGTGAGGTGAAAAATGTAGAGAGGTGGAGTTGCCCGTCTATTTTACTCAAAATAGATAAAAGAAAGTGGATCCATCTCGAAGGACAGCATCAAAGACATACTGATACATACGAAACCAAAAAAGTGATTCGAGTAGGGGTTCGAAGGCTAAGTTACGAAATGGGAATGTGTTAGGCACCCACTTCGCCCTTGCGGTCTCTCATGGATTTGTTGTTATTTTCCTCTATATCCCCGTGATATGTGTGAATGTGTATATGTAATGGAGATAGGAATCATCGACTAGTATCATGGAAGAGATAGAGCGAGTTATCCATAGGAATGCTCCTAAAAGTAATATTAGAAAATAGGATTTACGCGATTATCCTTGCGTTAACCGTTATAATGGAATGATAATGCGTATGGAATAATACGCTACTAAGAACAAATATATGTATATGTAAATATGTAGATAGGAGAGAATTAAGTTAAAGAATTAGAAAAAAAAAGGAAAATAGAAAATTGAAAAAATAGGACTCGAGTCTCGAGTTTTATCCTGAGACGCCTACGTAGCTTATAGAGGCATCAAAGTCCATGTAGTTTGTATGCAAAATGAGGGATGGGGTTTATCCCATAAATCCAACTGGGGACTTCTCTTATGTGTGTGTGTGTGTGAAAAGGTGTTTTAGTGTGAGAAAAGTATGAGAAAAGTGTGAAAATTCCCGATTGAAATTTATGAGCAAACCCTCTTTTTCTTATTTTTAGGGGTTTTTATATGAAAAATAAGAGATGTACAATAATACTAAATAAAAAGTATATTAGAATATGTGAGATGGGGAGAATAAAAGTGCTAAGTAATAAAACAAGTTAATGTGAATTTAGGAGAATTTAAAGAGAGAGTTCAGAAAGTTGAACCTTCTTGAAGATCTTGAGCTTGATCTTGAATGTTGGAGAGAAGCCCTTTCACTAGGATGATGATGATGGGTAGTTAATTCACTAAGTTTGGTGAAAAATATGGTGAAAAGTGAGGGTTGGAAAGGGATTTGGATGTATAAATCACCCTGGCTTCTAGAGAGGTTTTCTGAGTTCGCTGAGAGTGATGGATCTTATATTTTGGGTCTCTTTACAATGAGGTCAGGCCCTCCTTTTTATAGGACCAGGGCCTTGATGATCGGCATAGGTCTGGTCCTGCCAATCAGCAGGTGATTTTAGGCACACTACCGATAGGCAAGATTTTGAACCTACCGTTTAGGAGTCTCTTTCATATTCCTTTAGAAAAATGGTCGTAAAATGCAATTCATTGATTCGAATCGTGCATGGGGCATACCGCTAAAAAGGTACTACAGAGACCTTTGAAAGTTCTTTGGACTGCTCCTGGGTCTGGGAGTTGTCTTTGGGACAAATGTGGCTCGAAAGCGCTCATCGGTCCTTTGGACGGGGGATCGTCGGGCGCAAACGGATCGTTTGTTCGCATGGTAAGTCATAATCACGCACGGGATGGACTGTTGGAAAGGTTAGGAGATAAACTTCCATATTCCAAAGAGTTTGACTCAGTTTAGGGAGTTGACGTTGGTCAACCAGGGTCCAAATGTGTCTGATGACGTTTCAAAGTAAAACGAATTATTCGTCCGTACCGTAAGTTAGAATTGGGTTTGGAGTGGACCATTGGAAAGGGGTTTCAATGTCCTTTGAGGATTCATTTAGTCTCGATCGAGCTGAAGAGTTGACGGTCAAATGGAGCCTAAAGTTTTGAGGGAAAATGATTCGTTCGTTTCCATCGTAAGTTAGAATCATGCACGGGGCAGACCATTGAATAGGGGTTTTAGTGCCCTTTGAAGATTCATTAGGTCTCAATCGAGTTGAAGAGTTTGACTTTTGGTCAAATGGAGCCTGGTAGCGCCCGATGGCCTCTAGGTAAGTATTCGGAACATGACCTAGGTTTGTGGTGATGAAGGGGTGCTGTAATGGGGTGTATACAGAGCCTTTAACGTGTGAGTTTGGAACAAATGTAGCCGTCGAATAGACGCCGCATGATGCCTTTTAAAAGAGGTCGATTCTGCGAACCTAAGGAAACGAGGATGACCAATTTCGAGGGTCGAGGCCGATTCTGAGGACCTAAGGAATGAGGATGACCAAATCAGAGGGTCGAGGCCGATTCTGAGGACATAAGGATGAGGATGATCGATTTAGAGGGTCGAGATCGATTATGAGGACCTAAGGATGAAGATGACCGATTCTGCAGTCCGAAGCCAATTCTGAGGGCTTAGGTTATGATGACCAATTCTGCGGGTCGAAGCCAATTTTGAGGGCTTAAATTGTGATGACCAATTCTGAGGGCTTAAGTTGTGATGACCAATTCCGCGGGTCAAAGCCAATTCTGAGGGCTTGAGTTGTGATGACCAATTCTGCGAATCGAAGCCAATTTTGAGGGCTTAAATTGTAATGACCAATTCTGCGCCAATTCGGAGGGCCTAGGTTGTGATGACCAATTCTGCAGGTCGAAGCCAATTCCGAGGGATTAGGTTGTGATGACCAATTCTGCGGGTCAAAGCCAATTCTGAGGGCTTAAGTTGTGAGGACCAATTCGGCAGGTCGAAGCCAATTCTGAGGGTTTAGGTTGTAAAGACCAATTCTGCGGGTTGAAGCCAATTCTGAGGGGTATGTTGTGATGATCAATTCTGTGGGTCGAAGCCAATTCTGAGGGCTTAAGTTGTGATGACTAATTCTACGGGTCGAAGCCAATTTTGAGGGATTAAATTGTAACGACCAATTCTGTGAGTCGAAGCCAATTCTGAGGGCTTAAGTTGTGATGACCAATTCTGCGGGTCGAAGCCAATTCTGAGGGCTTAAATTGTGATGATCAATTCTGCGGGTCGAAGTCAATTCTCAGGGCTTAAATTGTGATGACCAATTCTGCGGGTCGAAGCCAATTCCGAGGGCTTAAATTGTGATGACCAATTCTACGAGTCGAAGCCAATTCTGAGGGCTTAAATTGTGATGACCAATTCTGCGGGTCGAAGCCAATTCCGAGGGCTTAAATTGTGATGTTCTCGGGGAACTCCGCCTGGGAAATTACCTTTTGATTTTGATTTGAGTTGGGGAGCTGATCGCTGGGGGAACTTTCGTGTCTTTCGAATATTTTATAGGGGAATAGCCAATTTGATGCTATAAATTCCACTGGGGAGGTGTTTAGGTGGTCCAAGATTTGGACGTTTTGCTTGGGGAAATTTGAGACTTTTGGGGAATAGGAGATAACCTGCAGTTTGGGATACTTTAGGGGTCCTCTGGGGACGTTGCCAGGGAGAGATTCGCTTATCTTTTGAGAGTTCTGCTGGGGAAGTAGGGGTTTCACTTGAAGGAGTGTGAAATTTTCTTGGTGAAAATGTTTTATATTTTCCCCGTGATTTTAGGAATTTTCTGAGGAAGTTTCAGGGGTTTTCTGGTATTTTCTGGGAGTTTTTGTACGAAAATTTAATTGGGGGGGGGGGGGGGTGTCGGTCGGCATGGTGTGGAGGGTGCCATTCGGCAGTCGAGGAAGTCTCTTTCTCTGGAGGCGGTGCGTCAGGTCTTGAATGGCCTGGCCAGTGATAGGGTAAGAATTTTTCCTTCTTCAGTCTGGGTCTTTGTGTGCTCTGATTCCATATTGACTTATATCTGCTGGGGATTTTTCAGGTGACCTTTTACCGTTGGGGGATGGCTGTTCAGGACACGGGGGTGACTGGGGTGAATGCGTAGATGAGGCATTTGCTGGCGCATGAGTTTGGCCACTCCTGGTATCTTGGGGAGAGGGTGGTTTGACAGATTGCTGAGAAGGAGGTGTTGGTGCCACCTGTGAGTCCCCCTATGTCTATGAGGCGAGAGAGGATGTTGCCAGAGGACGCGAGGATTGCGGCGATGATTTACGAGTCCTATTTGTTGTACACTGACACGACTATGCCGTATGATTATATGGACTTTGTGACGAGTTGGCTAATGGCGCCTAGCATATATGATGCTCTGCCTTTCCCTCAGCTAGTGGGGTCTTCCCACCGTGGTGGTGGTCCTTCGACATCTGTGGTGGCGGTGACTTCAGAGATTCCCTTTGTGCGGTTGCATACCCCTTCCTACAACATTCAGCGGGATGATGGAGGGATAGTGCCTATGTTGCATCGTCCTCATGCGATGGACCCAGAGGAGTTGGGATTGACAGAGGAGGTCCTTCGTCCTTTGGTATACCTTTATATTCCTTTTTGGGTTTCTTTTGATCTTCTTTGCTTGATACTGATTCTGCCTTTTCTTACAGCAAGTTCGAGTGTCCACCACTTGACTTGGGAAATTAGGGACTAGATATCTTTGGCGACTACCCATATTCGGGACGCGGTTCTTATTCCTTCTTGCTTGGTGTCGTCTGCCTTGTCCGGGGAGGAGTCTGGTTCAGGTAGTGGTGGCGCGTTATCTCGCTGCAGGGGAAAGAGAGCGTGTTATAGGGATGAGAGCTCTTAGAAAGAGAGGGGAAGGGTAGGTGAGAGAGAGAATGTGGGTTCGGGCTGAGTACCATTGTTTTTATTTTTTTCTTTGATTCCTGCAAAACTGATGTAATAGAAAAATATCTATGCAATGCAATGGAGTTTTTTATTATCTTCTGTTAGTAATGAATGAATGAACGCATATGCGCTTTTTACTTTACTGCTGAGACTGCAAAAAGAAATATTTTTGGAACTGAAGGAAAGTTTTATCTATTTAAATTGAGAAATTATATAAATATAGAAGGGGATTTTGAACTTCTGTTGAGAATATCAATTTATTTTTATTGAGTTTTTTAATTTTGACAAAAGAGTAAAAAGGGAAGCTTCTAAAATAGGAGGTTGCCGATCGAAAAACCTCTTGTCCTGCCTATCGGCAGGTCAGTCCAGTGCCATCAATTCATGGCCTTGATTGGTACCCTAAGATTTTAGTACCTTGTGGGGCAGGATTCCCCCGATTTCTGCAAGGGTTGTGTCTTTTGTGAGGGTTTTCAAGTATAAAAAGGGGTAAGGGTGGAGTGTTTTCATCACACCTTCACATTCCTACTTTCTTATTCTGTGAGATGGTTCTCCCTAGTAGTATTGAGTTTGCTAACTATCTCGAGACTTTGGAGGTGATGTACTCCTACAACGTCGACTACGATGCTTTTAACATGCGTCGAGTCTCTTTATGGCGTAATCGTCCCATAGAGTGGAACATGCTAATGGTGGCAGTTCAAGTTTGGTACCCCGAAGACCATGTATTTCGCTTTGGCTTGAAAGAAGTCTGTTTGACTTATGAGGAGTTTTCCGCCATGTTGGGGGTAAATCCTAATATGGTGGCTACTATGCCTGAGTTTTCTCAATCTCCCCGGGAGCTGTTGGTTGGACTTCTCCACATTTTGCCCTCGGCGGTTAGACCTTTGGTTAATGGAGGAATGATTTCCCTTCCGGCAGTGCTGCGGTCTGTGTTTTTCCAGGAGGTTGGTGATGCTGGATATGCCGGAGCCGTCATTCTGGGCTTGGTCTAGAAATTACTACTGGTGACTGGGGAACTACTGGTGGACCCACAACTTGCAGCCATTACTTCATGGATGTCATACCATCGCAATCCTACGGCGGTGATAATGGCGGAGACTTTGAATGGCCTGGATGCCTGGAGAGAAGGTCGTTCTGACTTTCTGAGGGGTAGCCCTATGATGCTGTTCATATAGTTGTCTGAAAGTTTTGCCTGGTGACTCTTTCGAAATATCCTTTGTCAGCTATGCTTTAAAAAATGTTACTAAAGCTGTTTATTAAAAATAAACTATTTAAGTAACTCCGATCTGTTTTTTTAAGAAACTCTTTTCGTAAAAACCAAACTATTTGAACACAAGATGTGTTTAATAAATCAGTATGTACGAGATCTATTCAAGTTTCAAATAACAGGTTTATAAAGTAGTTTAAAAAACTTAAACTCAGCACAACCAAGAGTGAGATGAGGAGATGTAGAAAGATTATGTTCACGATGTTTTTTACGTGGTAAAACCTCACCAATTGAGGAAACATCCACGACTCCCTTTACGGAGTAAAATGACAAATCCACTAAAACAAATATATGAGTTACAAACTATATAACTAATCATACAAATAACTCAGACCTATATAAGTTTAGTAATGTACCCTCTGGTGTCCTTAAAACTTCTCTGTAGTTCTGATTGTAGATGTAGTTCTCCGAGTTTGTTAACTTCTGATTTGTTCCAACACTTTACGTCGACTCTTTGTTCACAAGATCTTATTACCAACACTTTTCGTGTTGTAGGGTGAAAGTGTTTGTGGAGGTGCTTTCTAACACATGCATGCACACACACACACTTATTAAGTACAAACAGTCCTAACAAATTATAGTAACACTATATGATGTGATATTTTCTTTTTCTTTCTTCTTACAAAACTTTTCACCTTATTTAACCTTTAAATCATTCCCAGAATCCACGGATACCTTTCTAGGAAGACATACAAGGTCTTAATCAATCTCAGAATATAGAAAAACTTTTCGAGATTGAAAACCTCCAAGTGAGATTCCAAACTAGGTCAAAGGTTTAGTTTTACAAGAACTAGAAACATAAAGCATTTATTGTTGATTTCAAAGTAAGCAAACGTTTTATAGAAAATAATCAACAATATATTTCTCAAGATGAGAAATAAAGAACGAAACTAAGTGTAATGTAACATGAATAACTCAGATCTGAAATTTCTATGAAATCAGAAAGTAGATCTGAGTAAACGTTTAAGTTGAAAATAAGATCTAACGAACAAGAGGTTACAACAACAATTATAAACTAAACTCAAACTCTCAAACACTCAAGAACACTCAGGGTAGTGTTTTGGATATGAAGGTGTTTTGAAGAAGTGTTTGAGTTTGGATGGAAGAGGCTTTGACGAACAGGGTTAGGGTTTCTAACTCTCTCTATTCTCTCTGTTTTCTCTCTTCTCTCTCTACTCTCTTTATTTCTCAGAAAAATGAAAATGGCAAAAGTCTTCGAAGTCTGAAAATAGGGTTCCTTTTATAGGGTGAGGAGAAGGTTCGAGAGACTGGGTCAAAACCAAGGGCCAGGATTAAGTCAAGTCAAATTGACTTAGATCTAAGGGTTGTAATAACGCGGTGCTTAAACGATTCCTGATTAGTTTAAAAGGTTGTAATGGGATTCACCAAGACAACATGCAGATCGTCGATAGCTAATGATCCAAGGGATAAAAACATACGCGTTTTAACTCAGTAAAGACACAATCTCAGCCAATCAGATTAAGACAGGTGTTGGTCAATAACAGGATATGAAACGCGCGTATTAAACTAATTAAAACCACACCCTGAAGTTTACTCCGCTTTCGGATTCTACCCAAGGTAACATTAGGCCAATAAACCCAACAAATTATATTTACAAATTGACCACAAAAACTTTTAAATCAAGTTTTAATTAAGAAAACCTTATTTAAAAAATGTTTAAAGAATCCCAAAAAATTATTAAAATTCCAACTTAGGGATTTAAACACACTCAACATATGTACACACATTATTATGCAGTATGATATGCAAAAAATAAATTCTACTGTGTGTGAGTGTTGGCAATATGTTCTTGATCACTACAAGATAGAGAGATGAAGTAGCAAACCAACTTCTGAGGTTCTTTGGATTCTAGGGAGGACATAATTTTGTCACAATTTCCAAACTAGATCAACACTTATACAATATAGACTAAAGTGAGTCAAAAGTATAAGGGCTTCAATCTCCCCCTTTGGAAATATGAGACAAAATCTCCTTTGAGTCATCTAGGACTCGTAGGGCAACAAAAAAAATAAGAAAAACTTATTCCTATTAAAATTCTATCTACCGAATACCTAGAAATAAAAAAATACATAACTTAACTAAGTACATTTGAATACCCTATTACAACTGTTGAGAGTAACTGTACAATAAGAACCTGCAATAAATCACTAAGATCAAGCTGTTTAGCATATGTAAGAATTGAATAGACTCAAATTTCTCCCCCATTTTGTCTCAAATGGACAAAGGGAAAAACTTGGATAAACAACAACGTTATTAGTCAGCATAAACCATACCAATAGATTTTCGTAATGAAATGAATCTATTATAATCTAGAGGTTTGGTAAACATATATGCAAGTTGTAGATCAATAGGAAGATAATTGATTTCTAATTCCTTAGATTCAACCAATTCGCGTATAAAATGATGTCTTATTTTAATATGCTTTGTTCGCGAGTGTTGAACAGGGTTTTTAGAAATATTAATCGCACTTTGATTATCACAATAGAGATGCAATTGGTTTTCTTGAATACCATAATCACTTAGCATTTGTTTAAGCCACATTAATTGAGCACAACAGCTGCTAGCGGCTATGTATTCAGATTCAGCTGTTGAGAGTGATGTGCAGTTTTGTTTTTTACTACTCCATCCTACCAAGTTATTACCTATATAATAACATGCTCCTGATGTTCTTTTACTATCATCAGTACACCCAGTCCAGTCAGCATCAGTGTACCCAATTATAGTGCTTAGTGTGTCATTAGTGTACCAAAGTCCTAGATTCAGAGTGCCTTTTACATATTTAATGATACGTTTAACAGCATTCAAGTGGCTCTCTTTAGGGTTACTTTGATATCGAGCACATACACACACAGCATACATAATATCAGGACGCGAGGCAGTAAGATATAGTAAGGTGCCTATCATACTACGATACAGAGTAGGATCTACAGATTTTCCATTTTCATCTTTGAAAAGTTTTAACGTAGTACTCATGGGCGTTTTAGCATCTTTAGCACTCTCGAGGCCAAATTTCTTTACTATCTCTAAAGTAGGGGTGGACAAAAAAAAGACCGACCCGAATGGACCGATTGGACCGAACCGGACCGAACCGAAAATTAAGGCTATTTTGAAATCGGTCCGAAAATCGGTTCACAAAACCTAAAAACCGATTAAACCGGTCCGGTCCGGTCCGCGGTCCACTATATTAAAAGATCGATTTGGACCGGACCGGACCGGACCGATTCCGATATATATATAATAAAAATAATGTTATTGTGTTTCTTATGTATAGTTTTTGAATTAATGTATATAACTTATGAATTTAATTTGGAACATTTTATATATGTATAGACATTTTTTATTTAGGTTAAAAAAACCCATATAAATATCACTTGGAGTTTCGAGTACTATTTTTTTTGTATATATATTTGTGAGAAAAATAGATAAAAAAATTCATAAAATGTACTTATATATAAAATAGGGTCAGGACCGAATTTTACCCCGGACCGGACCGAAAAAAGCCTGGACCGAATTAGTAGGTTTACCGAATTAATCGGTCCGGTCTCGGTCCAAAAAATTTGAGGACCGAATATTCGGTCCGGTCCAAAAAATAGGCAAAACCCGGACCGGACCGGACCGTGCCCACCCCTACTCTAAAGCGTACTTGGATTGCGATACAAATAATCCTTCTGAATTTTATTTGACTTGAAGGCCTAAGAAGAATTGTAGCTCCTCCATAAGGGACATTTGAAATTCCTTATGCATAGTTTCAGAGAAGGATTTGACTTCTGAGGAAGAAGTTGATCCAAATATAATATCGTCAACATAAACTTGAGCAATAGTGATGTGTTTGTCAAAATGTTTGACAAAAAGAGTTTGGTCATTTCCACCTCTTTTGAAACATTTATCCAAAAGAAAACTGGAAAGACGCTCATACCAAGCTCTAGGAGCTTGTTTAAGGCCATACAAAGCCTTTTTCAGACGAAATACATGATTTGGATGTTTAGGGTCAATGAACCCTTTAGGTTGTTTTGCATAGGTTTCTTCAGCCAGTATTCCATTAAGGAACGCATATTTGACATCATTTGGTACAGTGTAAAGTGCATGTGGCAAGCTATAGCAAAAAGCAGACGAACAGATTCTAAACGAGTAACAGGAGCAAAGGTATCGTTAAAATCTATTCCTTCTATTTGAGAGTATCCTTGAGCAACTAATCTAGATTTATTTCTAATTATTATCCCATTTTCATCAGTCTTATTTTTGAAAATCCAACGTGTGCCAACAACCTTTTTGTGATCAGGACGTGGAACAAGATACCAAACATCATGAATGACAAATTGTAAAAGTTCTTCCTGCATAGCAGAAATCTAGTGGGAGTCATTCAATGCCTCATTTACATTCTTTGGTTCCACAATGGAAACAAAACATGCATAGTGTGCATAGTTTCTGAGTTGGGATCTTGTACGCACTGGCTCACTAGGGTTACTAACTACGTTATTTATGGGATGATCTTTAGAAACCCAGTTAGGTACCTCAGGGGTCTCAATAGGTAATGAATTATCCATTTCAGAGGAGTCATTTTCTAAAATATTTGTAGACTCTTCCTCAATAGTAAATTCACCAGTCTTGCTTTCTACAGTAGTGTCACTAACAATTACATTTATGGATTCCATCAAGGTTTTAGTTCAAAGATTATACACTCGATAAGCTCTACTGTTAGGCGAATATCCTAGAAATATGGCTTTATCTCCCCGGCTCTCAAATTTGGATAAGTGTTCCCTATCTTTGCATACATAACAAGTACTGCCAAAGGTTCTAAGATATTTGAGATTAGGCTTTTTATTGTACCAAAGTTCGTAAGGGGTTTGTTTGGAATTCTTTCTAAGATAGACCCTATTTATAATGTGACAAGCAGTTCGAATAGACTCTACCCAAAAATATTTAGGTAAATTCTTGGCATGTAACATAACACGTGCCATCCCTTGAAGGGTACGATTCTTTCTCTCCGTAATACCATTCTGTTGAGGGGTCTTAGGAGCACTGAACTCGTGTTTATAACCATTATAGTCACAGTATTCTATAATACCAGTGTCTTTGAATTCACCACCTCTATCACTAAGAATTCTATTCACTTGAGTATCCTTCTCATTTTCAATCCTAAGAAGAATTTTTAGGAAGGTTTGAAATGTTTCAGACTTTTGTTTTAAAAAGGCTACCCAAGTAAATCTAGTGAAGTCATCAACCATAACTAGGATGTAACTGTGTCCACAGAGACTAACAGTTTGGGAGGGACCCATTAGATCCATATGGATGAGTTCTAAGGGATTAGAGGTAAGAATGTCTTTAACTTTCTTATGAGGTGCCTTAACAATTATACCTTCCTGACAGGAATCACAAATAAGATTGGGTATGAGTTTGATTTTAGGAGCTCCTCTAACTATTTCCTGAGAAGTCAGTCTACTAAGGTTATCGTAATTTATATGACCCATTCTGTTATGCCATATCTCATTGTCATCCATTCTGGCAACATTACAGATTTCAGAATTGTTCATGACAGTGTAGCAATTGTCAGGAGTTCTGAATCTAGTAATTATGCATTCACCTTTTTCATTTAAAATTTTGCAATTGTTCTTTCAAAAGGTAACAGTATGATCTGAGTCATAAAATTGCGATATGCTAAGTAGATTTATCTTAAGACCTTTGACTAGATGAACATCTTGAAGAATAGGAAGCCCATCTTCTTGGAGAGTTCCTTTGCCTATCATTTGAGATGAAACTCCATCACCAAAAATGACTTTACCACCAGCAAAGCTGGTTTTGTTTAAAAGTTTAGTTTCATCACCAGTCATATGCTTAGAACATCCAGAGTCTAAATACCAACCAGATGATGTGTGTTCAGCTTTTAAAGCAGTAACAACAACATTACACTTCATATGAGGTAATATATCATCTTTTCTAACCCAAATTGCCTTAGTTTTCATCTTGCGCTTATTAGCTCTCAATTGATAAAATTTGCGAGCTTTGGATTTCTGCTGAAAAATGTTTTGCGCATGATTTTGAATTTTGTGAAAGACTTGAGCATTTGGTTTAGGAAAGTGCTTAGGATTCCTTCTAGGAAATGTTCTTTTAGGTTTGGTCTTTCTCTTTCTATAATTAGAGTTTCTATCTGGCTGTCTAGGAAGTATATAATTGTTGCGGCTCCTCCTAGAATAGTTAAAGTTCTGATAGATATGAGGATTATAGATAGGTTTAACTAATCTCCTAGCATAGCAACTATCAAAAGAGTGCCCATATATGTCGCAGTAGGAGCAATAAAGATTGCTCAGAATTGGGGTCTCCTTAGGAAAGTCTCTAAACAAAGGTTTTGAAGAGTTTTGAGGCTGAACTCTATTCCTAGATATGACAGTCTTGTACGCAGACTCACTCTTCCTAATAGAAGGGCAGACGTATTTAGCCTTAGGTGAACTTTCATGTTTAGAGCAACTTGATTCCTCAATGTTAAAATTTTGATTTTTTGAATCAAACTCAGTTTTTAGAGAATGAAAGTCAGGGCATGTTTCAATAGGTCTTTTGCCTCCTGACACAAACTTGATAGTTTCAAAAGATTTTGTTTGTGTTTTCAAATTAGGGCAAAACCCTATTCCAGTTCGATCATCAGATTTGGTTTTTGATTCAGCAACAAATTCATCAAAACATTTTGAATTATTTTCAAATTTTATAATTTTTTTGAAAACAGTTGCTGTCTTTTCTTTAGTTTGCTCCAATTCTAACAATGTCCCTTTGTATTTTTTCTCCAGAGTTTCATTTGTTTCTTTTAAATTTCTGAGTTTTTCATCAAACATTTTGATTTCTCTTTTATGAGTCAAACATTGGGTAGTATACTCTTCAGCATTTAGTTTAACCATTAGTCTTAGATCTTCTAACTTCTTAGTGAGATCTTTCACAATCTTTTCTAGTCTAGTGCTTTTCTTGAGAGTTTTAGCATAAAGTGTGTGAATGTCAAGGAGGTCTTCATTTTCCGAGTCACTAAGTGTGGTGTGTGGAGTGACCCCTAAAGATTCATTTGTTAAACTCACACACCCATTGACATCGTCATTATCGTTATCCCTTTGACTCACACACCCCGAAGTAGAACATGCAACATTCTCAGTAATCAAAGCATCTAAACCAGTATAAACATGATTCTCATAGCAGAAGTAGAGTTACTAGAAAAATTTTCATACACAGGCATAGGCATATCATCATTATATATGATCTTGGCAAAGAAAGACATGCAAGGATCAAAAACATCAGATGACTCAGGTTCCTCCTTTTCAGAGTCACTTGAATCATCCCATGTTTTGCAAATGTTGGCTCTAGTGTTTTTGTTTTGAGTGTTCAAGTTAACTCTACAGTCTTGTGCAATGTGCCCCAGTTTACCACATCTATAGCATTCAGTCTTCTTAAGGTCTCTATTAGGTCTAATGTGAGAGTCCTTGTGATTTTTGTCATGGTTTTTCTCATGAGGCCTGTGATTAGAGGAAGTTGGATAATTTGAATTGCCTTGTTTATTTGCCACTTTGTTTCTAAACTTAATAATTTTCTTAAATTGTTTTATAATTAAGGCAATCTGATTGTCCAAACTCTCTATATTGCATTCCTCATCAGAATCATAAGTGGGGAATATAAGTTCAGGCTTAGTTAACTTAGAAGAGAAGCTCAGATTGGAACTAGTCTGTTTCCTATGGGTTTGTGTCAATTGTTTCTTAAATTCTAGTTCCATTTCCACAGTTCTTAGTTTACTACTGAGTAATTCAGGAGTGAGATTTTGATCACACATTTCCTCAATAGCATATCTTTTGTTATCAAATTTCTGTGGTAATGATCTTAGAATTTTAGATACAATTTCGTGTCTATCATAAGTCACCCCATTAGCATGCAGTTTGATCACAATATCAGTCAGGTTCATATAGAAGTCATCAAATGACTCAGTCTCAGACATAATTAAGGAGTTATACTGCTGAATAAGCATTTGGGTTTTAGCAGCCTTAACTCTAGTGTCTCCTTCATGAGCAGTAACCAAGGTGTCCCAAGCTTCCTTAGAAGTGGTACAAGATGAGATTCTTTTGAACTCATGTTCATTTATGGACATAAATATGACATTCTTTCCTTTATTATTATTTCGAGAAACTTGTTTCTCTTCTTGAGTGAACTCACTTAATGCTTTCTTAACCCTCTCATTACTTCCTTCGTTAGCTGGTTTAGTAGGAAAAGTGTAACCATTTTCAACAATGTCCCAGACATCATCTCCCAGAGTTCCTTGAATGAAAGCAATCATCCTTACTTTCCAGTAAGCAAAATTGGTTCCATCAAAGATTGGAGGTCTGGTCAAGTTACCAAATCTTTCATTTTTCTCGTCCATATTTGATTTTCAGAAAACAATTTCAGAAACACAGGATCTCTTTTGAAAGCAGTTTACAAAGCTCTGATACCTTGAAAAATGTTACTAAAGCCGTTTATTAAAAATAAACTATTTAAGTAACTCTGATCTATTTTTTTAAGAAACTCTTTTCGTAAAAACCAAACTATTTGAACACAAGATGTGTTTAATAAATCAGTATGTACGAGATCTATTCAAGTTTCAAATAACAGGTTTATAAAGTAGTTTAAAAAACTTAAACTCAGCACAACCAAGAGTGAGATGAGGAGATGTAGAAAGATTATGTTCACGATGTTTTTTACGTGGTAAAACCTCACCAATTGAGGAAACATCCACGACTCCCTCTACGGAGTAAAATGAAAAATCCACTAAAACAAATATATGAGTTACAAACTATATAACTAATCATGCAAACAACTCAGACCTATATAAGTTTAGGAATGTACCCTCTGGTGTCCTTAAAACTTCTCTGCAGTTCTGATTGTAGATATAGTTCTCCCAGTTTGTTAACTTCTGATTTGTTCCAGCACTTTACGTCGACTCTTTGTTCACAAGATCTTATTACCAACACTTTTTGTGTTGTAGGGTGAAAGTGTTTGTGGAGGTGCTTTCTAACACATGCATGCACACACCCACACTTATTAAGTACAAACAGTCCTAACAAATTACAGTAACACTATATGCTGTGATCTTTTCTTTTTCTTTCTTCTTACAAAACTTTTCACCTTATTTGACCTTTAAATCATTCCCAGAATCCACGGATACCTTGCTAGGAAGACATACAAGGTCTTAATCAATCTCAGAATATAGAAAAGCTTTTCGAGATTTAAAACCTCCAAGTGAGATTCCAAACTAGGTCAAAGGTTTAGTTTTACAAGAACTAGAAACAAAAAGCATTTATTGTTGATTTCAAAGTAAGAAAACGTTTTATAGAAAATAATCAACCATATATTTCTCAAGATGAGAAATAAAGAATGAAACTAAGTGTAATGTAACATGAATAACTCAGATATGAAATTTCTATGAAATCAGAAAGTAGATCTGAGTAAACGTTTAAGTTGAAAACAAGATCTAACGAACAAGAGGTTACAACAACAATTATAAACTAAACTCAAACTCTCAAACACTCAAGAACACTCAGGGTAGTGTTTTGGATATGAAGGTGTTTTGAAGAAGTGTTTGAGTTTGGATGGAAGAGGCTTTGACGAATAGGGTTAGGGTTTCTAACTCTCTCTATTCTCTCTATTTTCTCTCTTCTCTCTCTACTCTCTTTGTTTCTCAGAAAAATGAAAATGGCAAAAGTCTTCGAAGTCTGAGAATAGGGTTCCTTTTATAGGGTGAGGAGAAGGTTCGAGAGACTGGATCAAAACCAAGGGCCATGATTAAGTCAAGTCAAATTGACTTAGATCTAAGGGTTGTAATAACGCGGTGCTTAAACGATTCCTGATTGGTTTAAAAGGTTGTACTGGGATTCACCAAGACAACATGCAGATCGTCGATAGCTAATGATCCAAGGGATAAAAACATACGCGTTTTTAACTCAGTAAAGAAACACAATCTCAGCCAATCAGATGAAGACAGGTGTTGGTCAATAACAGGATATGAAACGCGCGTATTAAACTAATTAAAACCACACCCTGAAGTTTACTCCGCTTTCGGATTCTACCCAAGGTAACATTAGGCCAATAAACCCAACAAATTATATTTACAAATTGACCACAAAAACTTTTAAATCAAGTTTTAATTAAGAAAACCTTATTTAAAAAATGTTTAAAAAATCCCAAAAAATTATTAAAATTCCAACTTAGGGATTTAAACACACTCAACATATGTACACACATTATTATGCAGTATGATATGAAAAAAATAAATTCTACTGTGTGTGAGTGTTGGCAATATGTTCTTGATCACTACAAGATAGAGAGATGAAGTAGCAAACCAACTTCTGAGGTTCTTTGGATTCTAGGGAGGACATAATTTTGTCACAATTTCCAAACTAGATGAGCACTTATACAATATAGACTCAAGTGAGTCAAAAGTATAAGGGATTCATGCTTAACTTCTTTTCATGCCATTTCATCAGTGTTGGCCTGGATATCTAGAGCTGGGAGAACTGGTTTGTAGAGTATGGGGCTGTAAGTCTGCACTGGTCAGTGCCTTGGTGGGGATAACTGATGCCTATTCTGGAGTTGGGGGAATACCCGTACGTTTGGCTGGTTGGTCTCAGACATACCTCTTTTTATTTTTCTTGGTAGCTTTTGCACCAATTTGGCTGGGAGTAGGTTATGCCATCTCAGACACTAGATTTCTTTTCGGTAGAAGATCTGACAGAGCGTCTGCGCATGCGGCTTGGCTCTTTATGGGAGATTCAGTGTCCGTCGACCCATCTTTCTCTGTCTGTTGGGAGAGTCTGGCACATCTTCGGGGATTATATGAAGTGGTTGTAGAGAAGAGTAGTTAGCAAGATGTTGGTAGTGGAGACTGGACAAAGGTGGTTTATCTTATCCGATACCATGAAGGGAGGTGTTGTGGTTTTTTCGAGGCTGGTTTGAGCTTATCGGTCTATGGAGCGTACGTGATGTTCTATTCAGGCAGGGGAAGCTAGGGGACCCCAGGATGTAGATGATGATGGAGCGAGCTCCTCTGCAGCTGTGGGTAGGACTTTTGGAGAGTTTGTTTTGTAATGGGGAATAAATTTGGGAATTTATTTGGCTTTTTAGTAAGGTAGGGGGAAGGGAGTTATCCGTTCCTTTTCTTATGTAATTGCACTCTAATTTCTTATTAGTGAAATAAACAAGTTTTTGATCATCCAATTGTGCCTTTTAATGAATTTCGTATTTTGAATTACCTATATCGATCTCTAAGGCATGCATAATCCTTTTGTTCAAGTATATGTTAGAATGATCTGTCATTCTCGGAGATAAAAAAATAATAGGTTTTTGTGAAAAAGAAAGGGCTTTGCTCATGTAGGATGCATGAGCTGCCCACGTACCTCTGGGGGTTTTAGAAAGTTTTAATTTTTCTGAAAGCAAATAGTTTTTTAGAGGATCTGGCCCACGTAGTTCTGGGTAGAGGGAAATTAAGATTTTCTTTTTTTTTTTAGAATAAAAGGGAGATGGGAAGAGTCGTAGCGCGTCGAGGTTTCGGACTAGGGGTAAAATTTCTTGAGACTGTCCAGGTTGATTGGACGAGCCATATCTTCTCCATTTAGGCCAGTGAGTATATCGGCACCTCCAAACAAGATCTTCTTTATAATATAGGGGCCATTGTTATTCCTTCGGGCATGTTGACCATGGAGGCCAAGGTAGCAAGGGCATCAGGCAGGTTATTCTTTACTCGAGGTAGGTAGTGGAAGTTGATATCTTAGATTTGGGAGGCTAATTCTTCTAAGTGGGCATGGAAGGGTTGGAGTTTCTCGTCCTTGACTTTCCATTTTCTGAGCACTTGACCGATGATGAGGAAAGAATCCCCGTAGACATCTAGGCATTGAATACCTTTCTTGAGAGCAACTTTGTGGCCTACCGTACAAGCCTTGTATTCAGTCATGTTATTGGTGCAGAGGAATTCCAATTTGATAGCGATGGGAGTGTGGGAGTCACCTGGGGCGATCAGAAGTATCCCAATGCCATATCCCTTTTTATTGGCAGCACCGTCAAAGAACATTTGCCATCGAAGGTCGTCATTAGCAACACAGAGGATGTTTTCATCTGGGAATTCGGAGATCCAAACATCAACTTCTTTTATGGGGTAGTCAGCGAGGTAGTCAGAGATGGCTCTTCCTTTCATGTCTTTCTGCGTGATGTACACGATATCAAACTCGGCTAGGAGCATCAACCATCGAGCCATTCGGCTGGATAAGGAGGGTTTCTCAAGTAGGTACTTGATGGGGTCCATTCGGGATACAAGTTTGATGGGGAAGGCGAGCATGTAGTGTCGCAAAATGCGACACATGCCTTTTCCAAAGCAGTGTAGTTGCCTTCGTATCCAGTCAATTTGCGACTGGCGTAATAGATGGCTCTTTCTTTGTGGGATTCTTTAAGGTATTGGGATAGCAAAGCCCCAGTTGCAGTGTCCGTTATGATTAGGTATAGGAATAAGATGAGACCAGACTGTGGTGGCATGAGTACCGAAGGTTGGGTCAGATATTATTTAATTCGGTCAAAGGCTCCTTAGCTAGCCTCGTTCCAAACCTTGGTTGAATCCTCTTGGAGGAGTTTGAAAATAGGTTTACAGATAGAGGTTAGCTGGCTGATGAATCGACTGGTGTATTGCAATTTCCCAAGGAATCCAGGGACTTCTTTCTCCATTTGGGGAGATAGCATCTCAAGTATGGCTTTCAACTTGGCAGGATCTGCTTCTATCCCCTTCTCACTGACCATGAATCCTAAGAGTTTCCCCTTGGTAATGTCGAAGACACATTTATATGTATTGAGTCTCATTTGATACCGTCGCGATCGTTCGAAGAACTTTCGGAGAGCGGGAACATGACCTTATCTAGTTTTGGATTTAATAATCATATCATCCACATAGACCTCGACTTATTTTTGAATCAGATCAGGCAGGATGGTTGTGGCAGCCCTCTGGTAGGTAGCCCCAGTATTCTTGAGACCAAATGGCATAACAGTGTAGCAAAAGGTTCCCCATGGGGTGATGAACGCGGTCTTTTCTTGGTGATCTGGGTGCATTTTGATTTGGTTATATCCGGCAAACCCATCGACGAATGACTTAAGAGCATGACTGGCTATGTTGTCCATGATCATGTCAATATTGGGTAGCGGGTAATCATCCTTCGGAGAGGCTTTGTTCAAGTCCCGGTAGTCTATGCACATCCGAACTTTCCCTCCTGATTTAGGCACAAGCACTATGTTGGCTAGCCATGTGAGATATTCGATCACGCGAATGAAGCCCACGTTTAGCTGTTTGACCACTTCTTCTTTGAATTTGAGCGACCATTCGGTGTGGAGCTTTCTCAACTTTTGTTTAATTGGTTTGTAATCTGGAAGAGTGGGGATCTAATGTAGAGTTATTTCAGGATAAATGTTGGGCATATCGTCATAGGACCATGCGAAGACATCCACAAATTCCTTTAGTAATTCTTCGAGTTGTGTGCGCTCATGCTCGTCAAGGATAGCCCCTATCCTAATCTCGCGCAGTTGGCTACTAGAACCGAGATTAATAATAATAGTTTCTTCTTCATCAACTTGAACGCGGTTATGTTGTTTATTATTAACCTTGTTTAGATCAGTTAAGAATTGTTCATTTGCAAAATCATCATCATCAAAAGTTTGATTAGACTCTCACTACACCAAAAACAGGAAACTGGCACGGTTTAAAACAGTGCCAGATGCAATCTGGCACGGTTCAAAATTGTGCCAGAATCAGGGGTGCCAGATTTTCTGGCGCGGTTTAAAACCGTGCCAGATTTTTCAAACTGGCACGCTTTTAAACTGTGCCAGTTTCTTTATCTAGCACGCTTTTGACACGCTTTTAATTCGTGCTAGATGTTAAATCTGGCACGCTTTTGACACATGCTGAAACCGTGCCAAATTGTCTATTTTCTGGAACGCTTTTGGCACGGTTATAAAGCGTGCCAGATTGTTTTATAAGCATTCTCATTTTAATAAATTGGCACGGTTTAAAACCGTGCCAAATTTTTCAATTAATAAAAAAATAATAATAGGAAACAAATCTGGAAAATCTGCAAATTCCAAATCTGATAGGATAAATATTTATTATTTGCAAAAAAAAAAAATGAAGAAAATTCACAAATTATGAATATCGCATGTTATTGATAAACTAATGTGCATACAAACTTCAAAAAATTACAAGAGCTAATAGTTCCCAGATAAAAAAAAAATTGGGCAGAGTTTCCTCTATTTTTTGAGCATTCCAAAACCTGCTAACATAAAATCTGCCCATATAAAGCCCGCACGGCCATAAAAGTCGACAATAAAACTACTATAGCCAGTACGACCATAAAAGTAAATAATAAAGCTACTAAAGCCTGCTCGGCCATAACACAAAAAATAGAATCCTGAATATTAACGGCACTAAATAAATAATCCCCTTATTGTAAAGCATTGGCTTCTTCGTGCGTTCCAAGTGGATAAAAGCTAGCGATCAAATGTCATCCTACAAAAAAAATAAGACACAAAAACGATATGATATTAGTAACCAAGTCATTTTAAAAAAAATCGTATTCAAGCAGAAAAATTGCATATACGAGTCACAATTATTATTATATTCTCAACGGCCTGTTTAAGGGTTGGTTTGAGTTTTCACCCTTTAACGACCTGTTTTTAAGTTGAAGTGTTGATTTCTGAAAATTATTGTCATATTCTCAAATCGGGAGACCCGGGACTACGCGGTCAGTTCGTACAAGTTACATTGGTCCCGTGCGAGGTGTTCGTGACTCTTACGGGTCCGTTTGGGGGCTGGTTTGGGTTTTCACCCTTTAACGACCTGTTTTTAAGTTTAAGTGTTGATTTTTGCAAATTCTAGTCATATTCTCAAACGGGGAGACCCGGGACTACGCGGTCAGTTCCTACAAGTTACATTGGTCCCGTGCGAGGTGTTCGTGCCTCTTACAGGGTCGTTTGGGGGCTGGTTTGGGTTTTCATCGTCTAACGACTTGTTTTTAAGTTTAAGTGTGCTTTTTGCAAATTATCGTCATATTCTCAAATCGGGAGACCCGAGACTACGCGGTCAGTTACTACAAGTTACATTGGTCCCGTGCGAGGTGTTCGTGCCTCCTAAGGGGGCGTTTGGTGGCTGGTTTAGGTTTTCACCCTTTAACGGCTTGTTTTTAAGTTTAAGTGTTGATTTCCATTCGCAAATCGAAAGACCCGAGACTATGCGGTCTGTTCCTACAAGTTATATTTGTCCCGTGCGAGGTGTTGGTGCCTCTTACGGGGCCGTTTGGGGGCTGGTTTGGGTTTTCACCCTTTAACGTCATGTTTTTAAGTCTAAGTGTTTATTTTTGCAAATTATCATCATATTCTCAAACCATGAGACCCGGGACTACGCGGCCAGTTCCTATAAGTTACATTGGTCCCGTACAAGGTGTTCGTGCCTCTTACGGGGTCATTTGGGGGATGGTTTAGGTTTTCACCCTTTAACGGCTTGTTTTTAAGTCAACGTGGGATTTTTGCAAATTATCATCACACTCTCAAACCGGGAGATCCGGGATTATGCGATCAGTTACTACAAGTTACATTGGTCCCGTACGAGGTGTTCGTGCCTACTACGGGGTCGTTTGGGGGCTGGTTTGGGTTTTCACCCTTTAACGGTCGGTTTTCAAGTCAAAGTGTGATTTTTACAAATTATCATCATACTCTCAAATCAATAGACCCGGGACTACGCAGTCAGTTCCTACAAGTTACATTGGTTCCGTGCGAGGTGTTCGTGCCTCTTACGAGGCCGTTTGGGTGCTGGTTTGAGTTTTCACCCTTTAACGACTTGTTTTTAAGTTTAATCTTGATACTTTCAAATTATCATCATATTCTCAAACCGAGAGACCCGTGACTACACGGTCAGTTCCTACGAGTTACGTTGGTCCCGTACGAGGTGTTCGTGCCTCTTACGGGGCCGTTTGGGGGCTGGTTTGGGTTTTCACCCTTTAACGGCTTGTTTTTAAGTCTAAGTGTGATTTTTGCAAATTATCGCCATATTCTCAAACCAGGAGACCCGAGACTACGCGATCAGTTCCTACAAGTTACATTGGTCCCGTGCGAGGTGTTCGTGCCTCCTACGGTGTCGTTTGGTGGATGGTTTGGGTTTTCAACCTTTAACGACTTGTTTTTAAGTCAAAGTGTGATTTTGGCAAATTATCATCATACTCTCAAACCGGGAGACCCGGGACTACGCGGTCAGTTCCTACAAGTTACATTGGTCCTGTGCGAGGTGTTCGTGCCTCCTACGGGGTCGTTTTGGGGTTGGCTTTGATTTTCACCCTTTAACGACCTGTTTTCAATTCATAGTGTGATTTTTGCAAATTATCGTGATACTCTCAGATTGGGAGACCCGGGACTACGCGGTTAGTTCCTACAGCTTATATTGGTTCGGTACGAGGTGTTCGTGCCTCTTACGGGCCGTTTGGGTGCTGGTTTGAGTTTTAACCCTTTAACGGTTTGTTTTTAAGTTTAATTTTGATATTTTGATATTATCGTCATATTCTCAAATCGAGAGACCTGTGATTACACGGTCTGTTCCTACGAGTTACGTTGGTCCCGTGCGAGGTGTTCGTGCCTCTTACAGGGCCGTTCGGGGGCCAGTTTTGCTTTTCATCCTTTAACGGCTTATTTTTAAGTCTAAGTGTGATTTTTGTAAATTATCGCCATATTCTCAAATCGGGAGACCCGAGACTACGCGGTCAGTTCCTACAAGTTACATTTGTCCCGTGTGAGGTGTTCGTGCCTCCTACGGGGTCGTTTGGTGGCTGGTTTGGGTTTTCAACCTTTAACGGCTTATTTTTAAGTCTATGTGTTATTTTTGCTAATTATCATCGTATTCTCAAATCAGGAGACTTGAGACTATGCGGTCAGTTCCTACAAGTTACATTGGTCCCGTGCGAGGTGTTCGTGCCTCCTAAGGGGGCGTTTGGTGGCTGGTTTAGGTTTTCACCCTTTAACGGCTTATTTTTAAGTCAAAGTGTGATTTTTGCAATTTATCATCGTATTCACAAACTGGAAGACCCGAGATTACGCGGTCAGTTCCTACAAGTTATATTTGTCCCGCGCGAGGTGTTCGTGCCTCCTACGGGGTCGTTTGGGGGCTGGTTTGGGTTTTCACCCTTTAACGGCCTGTTTTTAAGTTTAAGTGTTGATTTTTGCAAATTATCATTGTATTCTCAAATCAGGAGACCCGGGACTACGCGGTGAGTTCCTATAAGTAACAATTATCCCGTGCGAGGTGTTCGTGCCTCCTAGGGGGTCGTTTGGTGGCTGGTTTGGGTTTTCACCCTCTAACGGCTTGTTTTTAAGTCAAAGTGTGATTTTTGCAAATTATCGTCGTATTCTCAAACCGGGAGACCCGGGACTACGCGGTCAGTTCTTACGAGTTACATTGGTCCCGTGCGAGGTGTTCGTGCCTCCTACGGGGTCGTTTGGGGGCTGGTTTGGATTTTCACCCTTTAACGGCTTGTTTTTAAGTTTAAGTGTCATTTTAGCAAATTATCATCATACTCTCAAACCGTGTGGCCCGGGGACTACGCGGTCAGTTCCTACAAGTTACATTGGTTCCGTGCGAGGTGTTCGTGCCTCTTACGAGGCCGTTTAGGTGCTGGTTTGAGTTTTCACCCTTTAACGGCTTATTTTTAAGTTTAATTTTGATATTTTCAAATTATCATCATATTCTCAAATCGAGAGACCCGTGACTACACGGTCAGTTCCTACGAGTTACGTTGGTCCCATGCGAGGTGTTCGTGCCTCTTACGGGGCCGTTTGGGGGCTGATTTGGGTTTTCACAATTTAATGTCTTCTTTTTAAGTTTAAGTGTTAACTTTTGCAAATTATCGTCATATTCTCAAACCGGGAGACCCGGGACTACGCGGTCAGTTCCTACAAGTTACAATGGTCCCGTGCGAGGTTTTTATGCCTCTTAGGGGGTCGTTTGGGGGCTGGTTTGGGTTTTCACCCTTTAACGGCTTATTTTTAAGTCTAAGTGTGATTTTTGTAAATTATCGCCATATTCTCAAACCGGGAGATCCGGGACTACGCGGTCAGTTAATACAAGTTACAATCGTCCCGTGCGAGGTGTTCGTGCCTACTACGGGGTCGTTTGGGGGCTGGTTTGGGTTTTCACCCTTTAACGGCCTCTTTTCAAGTCAAAGTGTGATTTTTGTAAATTATCGTCATACTCTCAAATCGGGAGACCCGGGACTACGCGGTCAGTTCCTACAAGTTACATTGGTTCCGTGCGAGGTGTTCGTGCCTCTTACGGGGCAGTTTGGTTGCTGGTTTGAGTTTTCACCCTTGAACAACTTGTTTTTAAGTTTAATCCTGATATTTTCAAATTATCATCATATTCTCAAACCGGGAGACCCGGGACTACGTAATCAGTTCCTACAAGTTACATTGGTCCCGTGCGAGGTGTTCGTGCCTCTTACGGGGTCGTTTGGGGGCTGGTTTGGGTGTTCACCCTTTAACGGCCTATTTTCAAGTCAAAGTGTGATTTTTGCAAATTAGCGTCATATTCTCAAATCGGGAGTCTCGGGACTACGCGCTCAGTTCCTACGAGTTACGTTGGTCCCGTGCGAGGTGTTCGTGCCTCTTACGGGGCCGTTTGGGGGCTGGTTTGGGTTTTCACCCTTTCAAACCGGGAGACCCGGGACTACGCGGTCAGTTCCGACAAGTTACATTGGTCCCGTGCGAGGTGTTCGTGCCTCCTACGGGGTCGTTTGGGGGTTGGCTTTGATTTTCACCCTTTAACGGCCTGTTTTCAATTCATAGTGTGATTTTTGCAAATTATCGTGATACTCTCAGATTGGGAGACCCGGGACTACGCGGTTAGTTCCTACAAGTTATATTGGTTCGGTGCGAGGTGTTCGTGCCTCTTACGGGCCGTTTGGGTGCTGGTTTGAGTTTTCACCCTTTAACGGCTTGTTTTTAAGTTTAATTTTGATATTTTCAAATTATCGTCATATTCTCAAATCGAGAGACCTGTGATTACACGGTCTGTTTCTACGAGTTACGTTGGTCCCGTGCGAGGTGTTCGTGCCTCTTACGGGGCCGTTTAGGGGCTAGTTTGGGTTTTCACCCTTTAACGGCTTATTTTTAAGTCTAAGTGTGATTTTTGCAAATTATCGCCATATTCTCAAATCGGGAGACCCGAGACTACGTGATTAGTTCCTACAAGTTACATTTGTCCCGTGTGAGGTGTTCGTGCCTCCTACGGGGTCGTTTGGTGGCTGGTTTGGGCTTTCAACCTTTAATGACTTATTTTTAAGTCTAAGTGTTATTTTTGCTAATTATCATCGTATTCTCAAATCGGGAGACTTGAGACTATGCGGTCAGTTCCTACAAGTTACATTGGTCCCGTGCGAGGTGTTCGTGCCTCCTAAGGGGGCGTTTGGTGGCTGGTTTAGGTTTTAACCCTTTAACGGCTTGTATTTAAGTCAAAGTGTGATTTTTGCAAATTATCATCATATTCACAAACTGGAAGACCCGAGATTACGCGGTCAGTTCCTACAAGTTATATTTGTCCCGCGCGAGGTGTTCGTGCCTCCTACGGGGTCGTTTGGGGGCTGGTTTGGGTTTTCACCCTTTAACGACCTGTTTTTAAGTTAAAGTGTTGATTTTTGAAAATTATTGTTGTATTCTCAAATAAGGAGACCCGAGACTACGCGGTGAGTTCCTATAAGTAACAATTATCCCGTGCGAGGTGTTCGTGCCTCCTAGGGGGTCGTTTGGTGGCTGGTTTGGGTTTTCACCCTCTAACGGCTTATTTTTAAGTTAAAGTGTGATTTTTGCAAATTATCGTCGTATTCTCAAACCGAGAGACCCGGGACTACGCGGTCAGTTCCTACGAGTTACATTGGTCCCGTGCGAGGTGTTCGTGCCTCCTACGGGGTCATTTGGGGGCTGGTTTGGATTTTCACCCTTTAACGTCTTGTTTTTAAGTTTAAGTGTCATTTTTGCAAATTATCGTCATACTCTCAAACCGGGGGGCCCGGGGACTACGCGGTCAGTTCCTACAAGTTACATTGGTCCCGTGCGAGGTGTTCGTACCTCCTACGGGGACGTTTGGGGGTTGGTTTGGATTTTCACCCTTTAACGGCTTGTTTTTCAATCAAAGTGTGATTTTTGCAAATTATCGTCATACTCTGAAATCGGGAGATCCGGGACTATGCGATCAGTTACTACAAGTTATATTGGTCCCGTGCGAGGTGTTCGTGCCTCCTACGGGGTCGTTTGGGGGCTGGTTTGGGTTTTCACCCTTTAATGGTCTCTTTTCAAGTCGAAGTGTGATTTTTGCAAATTATCGTCATACTCTCAAATCGGGAGACCCAGGACTACGCGGTCAGTTCCTACAAGTTACATTGGTTCCGTGCGAGGTGTTCGTGCCTCTTACGAGGCCGTTTAGGTGCTGGTTTGAGTTTTCACCCTTTAACGGCTTATTTTTAAGTTTAATTTTGATATTTTCAAATTATCATCATATTCTCAAACCGAGAGACCCGTGACTACACGGTCAATTCTTACGAGTTACGTTGATCCCGTGCGAGGTGTTCGTGCCTCTTACGGTGCCGTTTGGGGGCTGATTTGGGTTTTCACAATTTAATGTCTTCTTTTTAAGTTTAAGTGTTAATTTTTGCAAATTATCGTCATATTCTCAAACCGGGAGACCCGAGACTACGCGGTCAGTTCTACAAGTTACAATGGTCCCGTGCGAGGTGTTTATGCCTCTTAGGGGGTCGTTTGGGGGCTGGTTTGGGTTTTCACCCTTTAACGGCTTATTTTTAAGTCTAAGTGTGATTTTTGTAAATTATCGCCATATTCTCAAACCGGGAGATCCGGGACTACGCGGTCAGTTACTACAAGTTACAATCGTCCCGTGCGAGGTGTTCGTGCCTACTACGGGGTCGTTTGGGGGCTGGTTTGGGTTTTCACCCTTTAACGACCTCTTTTCAAGTCAAAGTGTGATTTTTGTAAATTATCGTCATACTCTCAAATCGGGAGACCCGGGACTACGCGGTCAGTTCCTACAAGTTACATTGGTTCCGTGCGAGGTGTTTGTGCCTCTTACGGGGCAGTTTGGTTGCTGGTTTGAGTTTTCACCCTTGAACAACTTGTTTTTAAGTTTAATCCTGATATTTTCAAATTACCATCATATTCTCAAACCGGGAGACCCAGGACTACGCAATCAGTTCCTACAAGTTACATTGGTCCCGTGCGAGGTGTTCGTGTCTTACGGGGTCGTTTGGGGGCTGGTTTGGGTTTTCACCCTTTAACGGCCTATTTTCAAGTCAAAGTGTGATTTTTGCAAATTATCGTCATATTCTCAAACCGGGAGTCCCGGGACTACGCGGTCAGTTCCTACGAGTTACGTTGGTCCCGTGCGAGGTGTTCGTGCCTCTTACGGGGCCGTTTGGGGGCTGGTTTGGGTTTTCACCCTTTAACGTCTTATTTTTAAGTTTAAGTGTTGATTTTTGCAAATTATCATCATATTCTCAATACAGGAGACCCGGGACTACGCGGTCAGTTCCTACAAGTTATATTGGTCCCGTGCGAGGTGTTGTGACTCTTACAAGGTCGTTTGGGGGTTGGTTTAGGTTTTCACCCTTTAACGGCTTGTTTTTAAGTCAACGTGTGATTTTTTCAAATTATCATCATACTCTCAAACCGGGAGATCTGGGACTATGCGGTCAGTTACTACAAGTTACATTGGTCCCGTACGAGGTGTTGGTACCTACTACGGGGTCGTTTGGGGGTTGGTTTGGGTTTTCACCCTTTAACGGTCGGTTTTCAAGTCAAAGTGTGATTTTTGCAAATTATTGTCATACTCTCAAATCGATAGACCCGGGACTACCCAATCAGTTCCTACAAGTTACATTGGTTCCGTGCGAGGTGTTCATGCCTCTTACGAGGCCGTTTGGGTGCTGGTTTGAGTTTTCACCCTTTAACGGTTTGTTTTTAAGTTTAATCTTGATATTTTCAAATTATCATCATATTCTCAAATCGAGAGACCCCTGACTACACGGTCAGTTCCTAAGAGTTACGTTGGTCCCGTGCGAGGTGTTCGTGCCTCTTACGGGGCCGTTTGGGGGTTGGTTTGGGTTTTCACCCTTTGACGACTTGTTTTTAAGTCAACGTGTGATGTTTGCCAATTATCGTGATACTCTCAAACCGGGAGTCCCGGGACTACGCGGTTAGTTCCTACAAGTTACATTGGTCCTGTGCGAGGTGTTCGTGCCTCCTACGGGGTCGTTTGGGGGCTGGCTTGGATTTTCACCCTTTAACGGCTTGTTTTTAAGTCAAAGTAAGATTTTTATAAATTATCATCGAATTCGCAAACCGAAAGACCCGAGATTACGCAGTTAGTTCCTACAAGTTATATTTGTCCCGCGCGAGGTGTTCGTGCCTTCTACGGGATCGTTTGAGGGCTGGTTTGGGTTTTCACCCTATAACGGCCTATTTTTAAGTTCAAGTGTTGATTTTTGCAAATTATCGTCGTATTCTCAAACCGGGAGACCTGGGACTACGTGGTCAGTTCCTACAAGTTATATTGGTCCCGTGCGAGGTGTTCGTGCCTCCTACGGGGTCGTTTGGTGGCTGGTTTAGGTTTTCACCCTCTAACGGCTTGTTTTTAAGTCAAAGTGTGATTTTTACAAATTTTCTTCGTATTCTAAAACTGGGAGACCCGAGACTACGCGATCAGTTCCTACGAGTTACATTGGTCCCGTACGAGGTGTTCGTGCCTTATACGGGGTCGTTTGGGGGCTGGTTTGGGTTTTCACCCTTTAACGGCTTGTTTTTAAGTCAAAGTGTGATTTTTGCAAATTATCGTCATACTCTAAAACCAGGAGACCCGGGACTACGTGATCAGTTCTAATAAGTTACATTGGTCCCGTGCGAGGTGTTCGTGCCTCCTACGGGATCGTTTGGGGGTTGGTTTGGATTTTCACCCTTTAACGGCTTGTTTTTAAGTCAAAGTGTGATTTTTGCAAATTATCATCGTATTCGCAAACTGCAAGACCCAAGATTACACGGTCAGTTCCTACAAGTTATATTTGTCCCCCGCGAGGTGTTCTTGCCTCCTACGGGGTCCTTTGGGGGCTGGTTTGGGTTTTCACCCTTTAACTGCCTGTTTTTAAGTTTAAGTGTTAATTTTTGCAAATTATCGTCGTATTTTCAAACCGGGAGACCCGGGACTACGTGGTCAGTTCCTACAAGTTATATTGGTCCCGTGCGAGGTGTTCGTGCCTCCTACGTGGTCGTTTGGTGGCTGGTTTAGGTTTTCACCCTCTAACGGCTTGTTTTAAGTCAAAGTGTGATTTTTACAAATTATCGTTGTATTCTAAAACTGGGAGACCCGGGACTACGCGATCAGTTCCTACGAGTTACATTTTTCCCGTGCGAGGTATTCGTGCCTCATACGGGGTCGTTTGGGGGCTGGTTTGGATTTTCACCCTTTAACGACTTATTTTTAAGTTTAAGTGTGATTTTTGTAAATCATCGTCATACTCTCAAACCGGGGGGCCCGGGGACTACGCGGTCAGTTCCTACAAGTTACATTGGTACCGTGGGAGGTGTTCGTGCCTCCTACGGGGACGTTTGGGGGTTGGTTTGGATTTTCACCCTTTAACGGCTTATTTTTCAATCAAAGTGTGATTTTTGCAAATTATCGTCATACTCTGAAATCGGGAGATCCGAGACTATGCGGTCAGTTACTACAAGTTATATTGGTCCCGTGCGAGGTGTTCGTGCCTCCTACGGGGTCGTTTGGGGGCTGGTTTGGGTTTTCACCTTTTAACGGTCTCTTTTCAAGCCAAAGTGTGATTTTTGTAAATTATCGTCATACTCTCAAACTGGGAGACCCGGGACTACGCGGTCAGTTCCTACAAGTTACATTGGTTCCGTATGAGGTGTTCGTGCCTCTTACGAGGCCGTTTAGGTGCTGGTTTGGGTTTTCACCCTTTAAAGGCCCATTTTCAAGTCAAAGTGTGATTTTTTCAAATTATCGTCATATTCTCAAACCGGGTGTCCCGGGACTACGCGATCAGTTCCTACGAGTTACGCTGGTCCCGTGCGAGGTTTTCGTGCCTCTTACGGGGCTGTTTGGGGGCTGGTTTGGGTTTTCTTCCTTTAACGTCTTATTTTTAAGTTTAAGTGTTTATTTTTGCAAATTATCATCATATTCTCAAACCAGGAGACCCGAGACTACGCGGTCAGTTCCTATAAGTTACATTGGTCCCGTGCGAGGTGTTCGTGCCTCTTACGGGGTCGTTTGGGGGCTGGTTTAGGTTGTCACCCTTTAACGGCTTGTTTTTAAGTCAACGTGTGATTTTTGCAAATTATCGTCACACTCTCAAACCGGGAGATCCGGAACTATGCGGTCAGTTACTACAAGTTGCATTGGTCCCGTACGAGGTGTTCGTGCCTACTACGGGGTCGTTTGGGGGCTTGCTTGGGTTTTCACCCTTTAACGGTCGGATTTTAAGTCCAAGTGTGATTTTTGCAAATTATCGTCATACTCTCAAATCGATAGACCCGGGACTACGCAGTCAGTTCCTACAAGTTACATTGGTTCCGTGCGAGGTGTTCGTGCCTCTTACGAGGCCGTTTGGGTGTTGGTTTGAGTTTTCACCCTTTAACGGCTTGTTTTTAAGTTTAATCTTGATATTTTCAAATTATAATCATATTCTCAAACCGAGAGACCCATGATTACACGGTCAGTTCCTACGAGTTACGTTGGTCCCGTGCGAGGTGTTCTTGCCTCTTACGGGGCCGTTTGCGGGCTGGTTTGGGTTTTCACCCTTTAACGGCCTATTTTTAAGTCAAAGTGTGATGTTTTCAAATTATCGTCATATTCTCAAACCGGGAGTCCCGGGACTACGCGGTCAGTTCCTACGAGTTACGTTGGTCCCGTGCGGGGTGTTCGTGCCTCTTACGGGGCTGGTTTGGGTTTTAACCCTTTAACGTCTTGTTTTTAAGTTTAAGTGTTTATTTTTGCATGTTATCGTCATATTCTCAAACCAGGAGACCCGGGACTACGCGGTCAGTTCCTAGAAGTTACATTGGTCCCGTGCGAGGTGTTCGTGCCTCTTACGGGATCGTTTGGGGGCTGGTTTAGGTTTTCACCCTTTAACGGCTTGTTTTTAAGTCAACGTGTGATTTTTGCAAATTATCGTAACACTCTCAAACCGGGAGATTCGGGACTATGCGGTCAGTTACTACAGGTTACATTTGTCCCGTACGAGGTGTTCGTGCCTACTACGGGGTCGTTTGGGGGCTGGTTTGGGTTTTCACCCTTTAACGGCCTGTTTCCAAGTCAAAGTGTGTTTTTTGGAAATTATCGTCATATTCTCAAACCGAGATTCCTGTGACTACACATTCAGTTCCTACGAGTTACGTTGGTCCCGTGCGAGGTGTTCGTGCCTCTTACGGCGCCGTTTGGGGGCTGATTTCGGTTTTCACCCTTTAACGACATGTTTTTAAGTCTAAGTGTGATTTTTGCAAATTATCACCATATTCTCAAACCAGGAGACCCGAGACTACGCTGTCAGTTCCGACAAGTTATATTGGTCCCGTGCGAGGTGTTCGTGCCTCCTACGGTGTTGTTTGGTGGCTGGTTTGGGTTTTCAACCTTTAACGGCTTGTTTTTAAGTCAAAGTGTGATTTTTGCCAATTATGGTCATACTCTCAAACCGAGAGACTTGAGACTACGTGGTCAGTTCCTACAAGTTACATTGGTCCTGTGCGAGGTGTTCGTGCCTTCTACGGGATCGTTTGGGGGCTGGTTTGGGTTTTCACCCTTTAACGGCCTGTTTTTAAGTTCAAGTGTTGATTTTTGTAAATTAACATCGTATTCTCAAATCGGGAGACTCGGGACTACGTGGTCAGTTGCTACAAGTTATATTGGTCCCGTGCGAGGTGTTCGTGCCTCTTACGGGGTCGTTTGGTGGCTGGTTTAGGTTTTCACCCTCTAACGACTTGTTTTTAAGTCAAAGTGTGATTTTTACAAATTATCGTCGTATTCTAAAACTAGGAGACTCGGGACTACGCGATCAGTTCCTACGAGTTACATTGGTCCCCTTCGAGGTGTTCGTGCCTCATACGGGGTCGTTTGGGGGCTGGTTTGGGTTTTCACCCTTTAACGACTTGTTTTTAAGTCAAAGTGGGATTTTTGCAAATTATCGTCATACTCTCAAACCAGGAGACCCGGGACTACGCGATCAGTTCCAATAAGTTACATTGGTCCCGTGCGAGGTGTTCGTGCCTCCTACGGGGTCGTTTGGGGATTGGTTTGGATTTTCACCCTTTAACGGCTTGTTTTTAAGTCAAAGTGTGATTTTTGCAAATTATCATCATACTCTCAAACCGGGAGATCCGGGACTACGCAGTCAGTTACTTCAAGTTATATTGGTCCCGTGCGCGGTGTTCGTGCCTCCTACGGGGTCGTTTGGGGGCTGGTTTGGGTTTTCACCCTTTAACGACCTGTTTTCAAGTCAAAGTGTGATTTTTACAAATTATCATCATACTCTCAAACCGGGAGACTCGGGACTACGCGGTCAGTTCCTACAAGTTACACTGGTTCCGTGCGAGGTGTTCGTGCCTCTTACGGGGCCGTTCGGGTGCTGGTTTGAGTTTTCACCCTTTAACGGCTTGTTTTTAAGTTTAATTTTGATATTTTCAAATTATCATCATATTCTCAAACTGAGAGACCCGTGACTACACGGTCAGTTCCTACGAGTTACGTTGGTCCCGTGCGAGGTGTTCGTGCCTCTTACGGGGCCGTTTGGGGGCTTGTTTGGATTTTCACCATTTAACGTCTTTTTTTATGTTCAAGTGTTGATTTTTTGCAAATTATCGTCAGATTTCAAACCAGAAGACCCGGGACTACGCGGTTAGTTCCTACAAGTTACATTGGTCTTGTGCGAGGTGTTCGTGCCTCTTACGGGGTCGTTTGGTGGCTGGTTTGGATTTTCACCCTTTAACGGCTTGTTTTTAAGTCTAAGTGTGATTTTTACAAATTATCACCATATTCTCAAACCAGGAGATCCGGGACTACGCGGTCAGTTACTACAAGTTACATTGGTCCCGTACGAGGTGTTCGTGCCTACTACGGGGTCGTTTGGGGGCTGGTTTGGGTTTTCACCCTTTAACGGTCGGTTTTCAAGTCAAAGTGTGATTTTTACAAATTATCATCATACTCTCAAATCAATAGACCCGGGACTACGCAGTCAGTTCCTACAAGTTACATTGGTTTCATGCGAGGTGTTCGTGCCTCCTACGAGGCCGTTTGGGTGCTGGTTTGAGTTTTCACCCTTTAACGACTTGTTTTTAAGTTTAATCTTGATACTTTCAAATTATCATCATATTCTCAAACCGAGAGACCCGTGACTACACGGTCAGTTCCTACGAGTTACGTTGGTCCCGTACGAGGTGTTCGTGCCTCTTACGGGGCCGTTTGGGGGCTGGTTTGGGTTTTCACCCTTTAACGGCTTGTTTTTAAGTCTAAGTGTGATTTTTGCAAATTATCGCCATATTCTCAAACCAGGAGACCCGAGACTACGCGGTCAGTTCCTACAAGTTACATTGGTCCCGTGCGAGGTGTTCGTGCCTCCTACGGTGTCGTTTGGTGGATGGTTTGGGTTTTCAACCTTTAACGACTTGTTTTTAAGTCAAAGTGTGATTTTTGCAAATTATCATCATACTCTCAAATCGGGAGACCCGAGACTACGCGGTCAGTTCCTATAAGTTACATTGGTCCTATGCGAGGTGTTCGTGCCTCCTACGGGGTCGTTTGGGGGTTGGCTTGGATTTTCACCCTTTAACGGCCTGTTTTCAAGTCATAGTGTGATTTTTGCAAATTATCGTGATACTCTCAGATTGGGAGACCCGGGACTACGCGGTTAGTTCCTACAAATTATATTGGTTCGGTGCGAGGTGTTCGTGCCTCTTACGGGCCGTTTGGGTGCTGGTTTGAGTCTTCACCCTTTAACGGCTTGTTTTTAAGTTTAATTTTGATATTTTTAAATTATCGTCATATTCTCAAATCGAGAGACCTGTGATTACACGGTCTGTTCCTACGAGTTTCGTTGGTCCCGTGCGAGGTGTTCGTGCCTCTTACGGGGCCGTTTGGGGGCTAGTTTGGGTTTTCACCCTTTAACGACTTATTTTTAAGTCTAAGTGTGATTTTTGCAAATTATCGCCATATTCTCAAATCGGGAGACCCGAGACTACGCGGTCAGTTCCTATAAGATACATTTGTCCCGTGTGAGGTGTTCGTGCCTCCTACGGGGTCGTTTGGTGGCTCCTTTGGGTTTTCATTCTTTAACGGCTTATTTTTAAGTCTAAGTGTTATTTTTGCTAATTATCATCGTATTCTCAAATCGGGAGACTTGGGACTATGCGGTTAGTTCCTACAAGTTACATTGGTCCCGTGCGAGGTGTTCGTGCCTCCTAAGGGGGCGTTTGATTGCTGGTTTAGGTTTTCACCCTTTAACGGCTTGTTTTTAAGTCAAAGTGTGATTTTTGCAAATTATCATCGTATTCGCAAATTGGAAGACCCGAGATTACGCGGTGAGTTCCTATAAGTAACAATTGTCTCGTGCGAGGTGTTCGTGCCTCCTAGGGGGTCGTTTTGTGCCTGGTTTGGGTTTTCACCCTCTGACGGCTTGTTTTTAAGTCAAAGTGTGATTTTTGCAAATTATCGTCGTATTCTCAAACCGGGAGACCCGGGACTACGCGGTCAGTTCCTACGAGTTAGATTGGTCCCGTGCGAGGTGTTCGTGACTCCTACGGGGTCGTTTGGGGGCTGGTTTGGATTTTCACCCTTTAACGGCTTGTTTTTGAGTTTAAGTGTCATTTTTGCAAATTATCGTCATACTCTCAAATCGGGGGGCCCGGGGACTACGCGGTCAGTTCCTACAAGTTACATTGGTCCCGTGCGAGGTCTTCGTGCCTCCTACGAGGACGTTTGGGGGTTGGTTTGGATTTTCACCCTTTAACGGCTTGTTTTTCAGCCAAAGTGTGATTTTTGCAAATTATCGTCATATTCTGAAATTGGGAGATCCGGGACTATGCGGTCAGTTACTACAAGTTATATTGGTCCCGTGCGAGGTGTTCGTGCCTCCTACGGGGTCATTTGGGGGCTGGTTTGGGTTTTCACCCTTTAACGGTCTCTTTTCAAGTCAAAGTGTGATTTTTACAAATTATCATCATACTCTCAAATCGGGGGACCCGGGACTACGCGGTCAGTTCCTACAAGTTACATTGGTTCCGTGCGAGGTGTTCGTGCCTCTTACGAGGCCGTTTAGGTGCTGGTTTGAGTTTTCACCCTTTAACAGCTTATTTTTAAGTTTAATTTTGATATTTTCAAATTATCTTCATATTCTCAAACCGAGAGACCCGTGACTACACGACCAGTTCCTATGAGTTACGTTGGTCCCGTGCGAGGTGTTCGTGCCTCTTACGGGGCCGTTTGGGGGCTGATTTGGGTTTTCACAATTCAATGTCTTCTTTTTAAGTTTAACTGTTAATTTTTGCAAATTATCATCATATTCTTAAACCGAGAGACCCGGGACTACGCATTCAGTTCCTACAAGTTACAATGGTCCCGTGCGAGGTGTTTATGCCTCTTAGGGGGTCGTTTGGGGGTTGGATTGGGTTTTCACCCTTTAACGGCTTGTTTTTAAGTCTAAGTGTGATTTTTGTAAATTATCGCCATATTCTCAAACCGGGAGATCCGGGACTACGCGGTCAGTTACTACAAGTTACAATCGTCCTATGCGAGGTGTTCGTGCCTACTACGGGGTCGTTTGGGGATTGGTTTGGGTTTTCACCCTTTAACAGCCTCTTTTCAAGTCAAAGTGTGATTTTTGTAAATTATCGTCATACTCTCAAATCGGGAGACCCGGGACTACGCGGTCAGTTCCTACAAGTTACATTGGTTCCGTGCGAGGTGTTCGTGCCTCTTACGGGGCAGTTTGGTTGCTGGTTTGAGTTTTCACCCTTGAACATCTTGTTTTTAAGTTTAATCCTGATATTTTCAAATTATCATCATATTCTCAAATCGGGAGACCCGGGACTACGCAATCAGTTCCTACAAGTTACATTGGTCCCGTGCGAGGTGTTCGTGCCTCTTATGGGGTCGTTTGGGGGCTGGTTTGGGTTTTCACCCTTTAACGGCCTATTTTCAAGTCAAAGTGTGATTTTTGCAAATTATCGTCATATTCTCAAACCGGGTGTCCCGGGACTACGCGGTTAGTTCCTACGAGTTACATTGGTCCCGTGCGAGGTGTTCGTGCCTCTTACGGGGCCGTTTGGGGGCTGGTTTGGGTTTTCACCCTTTAACGTCTTATTTTTAAGTTTAAGTGTTGATTTTTGAAAATTATCATCATATTATCAATACAGGAGACCCGGGACTACGCGGTCAGTTCTTACAAGTTACATTGGTCCCGTGCGAGGTGTTCGTGACTCTTACGGGGTCGTTTGGGGGCTGGTTTGGGTTTTCCCCCTTTAACGGCTTGTTTTTAAGTCAACGTGTGATTTTTGCAAATTATCATCATACACTCAAACCGGGAGATCCGAGACTATGCGGTCAGTTACTACAAGTTACATTGGTCCCGTACGAGGTGTTCGTGCCTACTACGGGGTCGTTTGGGGGCTGGTTTGGGTTTTCACCCTTTAACGGCCTGTTTTCAAGTCAAACTGTGATTTTTGCAAATTATCGTCAAACTCTCAAACCGGGAGACCCGGGACTAAGTGGTCTGTTCTTACAAGTTACATTGGTTCCATGCGAGGTGTTCGTGCTTCTTATGGGGCCGTTTGGGGGCTGGTTTGAGTTTTCACCCTTTAACGGATTGTTTTTAAGTTTAAGTGTTGATTTTTGCAAATTATCATCATATTCTCAAACTGGGAGACCCTGGACTACGCGATCAGTTCCTACAAGTTACAATGGTCCCGTGCGAGGTGTTTATGCCTCTTAGGGGGTCGTTTGGGGGTTGGATTGGGTTTTCACCCTTTAACGGCCTGTTTCCAAGTCTAAGTGTGATTTTTGTAAATTATCGCCATATTCTCAAACCGGGAGATCCGGGACTACGCGGTCAGTTACTACAAGTTACATTGGTCCCGTGCGAGGTGTTCGTGCCTCTTACGACGCCGTTTGGGGGCTGATTTCGGTTTTCACCCTTTAACGGCATGTTTTTAAGTCTAAGTGTGATTTTTGCAAATTATCGCCATATTCTCAAACCTGGAAACCCGAGACTACACTGTCAGTTCCGACAAGTTACATTGGTCCCGTGCGAGGTGTTCGTGCCTCCTACGGTGTTGTTTGGTGGTTGGTTTGGGTTTTCAACCTTTAACGGCTTGTTTTTAAGTCAAAGTGTGATTTTTGCCAATTATGGTCATACTCTCAAACCGAGAGACTCGAGACTACGCAGTCAGTTCCTACAAGTTACATTGGTCATGTGCGAGGTGTTCGTGCCTTCTACGGGATCGTTTGGGGGCTGGTTTGGGTTTTCACCCTTTAACGGCCTGTTTTTAAGTTCAAGTGTTGATTTTTGTAAATTAACATCGTATTCTCAAATCGGGAGACTCGGGACTACGTGGTCAGTTGCTACAAGTTATATTGGTCCCGTGCGAGGTGTTCGTGCCTCTTACGGGGTCGTTTGGTGGCTGGTTTAGGTTTTCACCCTCTAACGGCTTGTTTTTAAGTCAAAGTGTGATTTTTACAAATTATCGTCGTATTTTAAAACTGGGAGACCCTGGACTACGCGATCAGTTCCTATAAGTTACATTGGTCCCGTGCGAGGTGTTCGTGCGTCTTACGAGGTCGTTTGGGGGTTGATTTGGGTTTTCACCCTCAACGGTGTGATTTTTGCAAATTATCGTCATATTCTCAAACCGAGAGACCTGTGACTACACGTTCAGTTCCTACGAGTTACGTTGGTCCCGTGCGAGGTGTTCGTTCCTCTTACGGGGCCTTTGGGGGCTGGTTTGGGTTTTCACCCTTTAACGTCTTGTTTTTAAGTTTAAGTGTTTATTTTTACAAATTATCGTCATATTGTCAAATCGGGAGACTCGGGACTACGCTGTCAGTTCCTATAAGTTACATTGGTCCCGTGCGAGGTGCTCGTGCCTCTTACGGGGTCGTTTGGGGGGTGGTTTGGATTTTCACCCTTTAACGGCTTATTTTTAAGTCAAAGTGTGATTTTTGTAAATTATCGTCATACTCTCAATCCGGGAGATCCAGGACTACGCGGTCAGTTACTACAAGTTACATTGGTCCCGTGCGAGGTGTTCGTGCCTACTACGGGGTCGTTTGGGGGCTGGTTTGGTTTTTACCCTTTAGCGGCCTGTTTTCAAGTCAAAGTATGATTTTTGCAAATTATCGTCATACTCTCAAACGGGGAGACCCGGGACTACGCGGTCAGTTCCTACAAGTTACATCGGTTCGGTGCGAGGTGTTCGTGCCTCTTACGGGTCCGTTTGGGTGCTGGTTTGAGTTTTCACTCTTTAACGACTTATTTTTAAGTTTAATCCTGATATTTTCAAATTATTGTTATATTCTCAAACCGAGAGACCCGTGACTACACGGTCAGTTCCTATGAGCTACGTTGGTCCCGTGCGAGGTGTTCGTGCCTCATACGGGGCCGTTTGGGGGGCTGGTTTGGGTTTTCACCCTTTAACGTCTTATTTTTAAGTTTAAACTTGATATTTTCAAATTATCGTCATAATCTCAAACCGAGAGACTCGTGACTACGCTGTCAGTTCTTACGAGTTACATTGGTCCCGTGCGATGTGTTCGTGCCTCTTACGGGGCCGTTTATGGGCTGGTTTGGGTTTTCACCCTTTATCGACTAGTTTCTATGTTTAATCTTGATATTTTCAAATTATCGTCATATTCTCAAACCGGAAGACCCATGACTACAGGGTCAGTTCCTAGGAGTTACATTGGTCCCGTGCGAAGTGTTCGTGCCTCTTACGGGGCTGTTTATGGCCTAAGATAGATGACCTTCATTTACAGTTATGCTCCTGATAGGAAGCATGAATCAGCCTTTCATTTGTGGTAACTAGTAGAACTCTAAAAGTTTTGGAGTGTACACCGGAAAGAGACTAAGAACTCTAAAACTTTAATACAATACATTCTTAAATTACTACCATAAGACTTGTGTGCTTATTTTCTTTTTCTATATTCTTATCCGTATAAGATAAAATTCCATTTCCCCCTATTCAATTCCTCATTAATAGAAAAATACCTCATTATCTACTACTACACTTTTATTTCTTCTTTTTACCCCTGTTCTTATCACAATTAGTTGGAGTTCTTTTACCCATTTTGGATTCCTCATTCTTGAAGAAAGTTCATCATCCCAAAGAGTTTAATGAAAAATGGCACTTAATTTTCAAAACATTATCTTCCTTGCAATAACTAAAAACTGTATGACCCCCAAAAGTCGCCAAACTACCAACTGTCATATTATTTCTTAAAAACTGATTCACTTAAAATAAAAAACATAAAAAATGACTTAGGATATTAAATGAAACTAAGAGATTTTGAAGCTGCTGTCACCTCTGGGCCTTATTTGTGGCTTGAAGTTCACATCGTTAGGCTAGCTGCTGGGCACGTGCTTCATGTACCACTTTCGGCTGAGGGCAGTCTCAGTGGGAGTTTTCGAGAGGCTTGGGCATTAACCTAGTGGCTAGCTGTAGACATAGAATAAGAAGAGCAATTTTCAGAAGGGGAGGAACACGATGCAAACTAGGCCAAATAGCTTCAATCAAAACATAATTCTAGAACTCAAACAGGACATTGCACCAAGGTAATCTCTCTTTAGCATTTTATCAAACATGTAACATATGACATTTTCAATAGACTGTAACTTAAAAAAATACCTAGTATGTAAAAGAAATTTATTATGGAGACATAAAGGAAACACGAACCAAAATCCATCGGAGCTGAAACCACGGGTTCTCACTCATCTTCTCCCTTGTCGTATTATCACCACCTTGAATTATACACAATACTTTCCTAAGATAAAAATAAACCGCAAAATTAGGCATGAGAATATATAATACAGTGAATAAGAATCAATGTTTCATTTCAGATATACTTCACTAGAGTATGAATTCAACAAATATATCAACTAAATAATTTCTAAATCTAACACACGATTGAAAAGCCTAAGTAACAATGAAATTTGTTACAAGTGAAGATATGTTTCATCGAAGTACTCGACAAATACATTAATTCATCTATTTAGAAAGATAATATGGAACTGGTCGTTGCCTAAGACAAAAGTAAAATTGATGGCAAGACTAGCTAGTCCTTGCCTAAGATAGTTAAGGCTCTAAGGTTATGCTTTGGATTAGTGGTTTTTTATAGAAATTTTTTGAGAAGATATATGTCCTTATCAGTAAGCCCCTGACCATGATGCTCAAAAAAGACCCTGATCATGATGCTCAAGAAGAAAAACTTTTAATGGTCAACTGAATCTATAAAAATTTTCAACAAGCTTAAAACAGCTATGACTACTACTCATGTTCTAGGAATACTGATTTTATTCAAACCTTCATGCTAGTAATTAAGGGATTAGTGTTGATCTTATGCAAGGCTCTTAGCATTACTAATCAAGGCATTACCTCCAAGGACGGCATTACCTCCATGAAATCTACCAACAACAATGTGATAAACACCTCCATGGCAACCACTTATTATTCTCTACAAAAAACGATACTATCAATAAAAAAAAAAGTAGGTAAACTAAATTTCAACCAATATTCATGAAATCAAACAAGAAAAATTATTGAACCATGTCTGGATGTATAGTTGGATCTGAAGTTGGATCGTGAGACTCAAGCAGATTGACCAAATCTTCAATCTTAAATTTCTTATTAGATGGGATGCACAAATTACCTTTGTTTATGACCAAACCAAATCGCCGAAGCTTTTGGAGATGACCAAACCAAATATTCAACCAAATCGTTGGAGGTTGGTCTGAACTAACTGAGCCGGAAGAAGAGGATGATGGCAGTTTGTGGACGAAGTAGAGGGAGTGGTAGCGATAATGGAGGCGACGGGTAGTGCGGATGATGGCGTCGCCTCGTAGCGTGGAGATAGATAGAGAGAGAGAGACTTAGAGAGAAGAGAGAAGAGAGAAGAGAGAAGAGAGAAGAGATTATAATGATTCGTCCGGCCTTGAAAGTTTTGGTCCCCGATTGAAATTTTGGGATATTATTTTTTTAATGAACTGTATTGATATTTGGCACGGTTTAGAACCATTCCAGAATCTGACACTGTTTTAAACCGTGCCAGTTTATGATTAAATCGAGCCAGATTCTGGCACGGTTTTAAACCGTGCTAGAATTTCCTTGCCTCAGCGTGCCAGATTAACATTTTTGGTGTAGTGTCTAAATCATTAATGTAAGGCACAACAAGATACTCAAAATCTTGATTTATTTCATTGATAGGAAAAATAACATTGAGAACCTCATCAAAGGAGGTCTCGATTACATTAGAGCAAGGATAGACGAAGAAGAGATGGGGTAAACATTGGGGTTAGGTGGTATTTCAACAGGTAGAATTGGCGCAGCATGCCAATTGAGGAGAGGTGTATCAGCAGCTTTAATCAAGTGGAATGGATCCAGTGATGTAGTGCTTGAATGAACCATGCAGAGTGTCAGCCCCAGTGTCTGTAAGTTAAACGAATCCTCAGAGTCACTTCCCTCGAAATCTTTGGTACCTTTGATGAGTGGTTATACATGGTGTTGAGAACTTTCGGACCATGGGTAGCTATCTTGAAAAAAGATCTCCATTCCAGGCTTCATCTTCTTGTCTGTATGGTCATACCAAGGTTTCAAAAAGCCATAAAAGGGGAAGTCCTCACTCTCTTTAATGAATCTGCCATTCAAGGATTCACCTAGGATAGTCTGAATGCAGTCTAGTCTTCTCTTTGGTTGAGACTGGCGGATCATTCTGAGTTCTTGTTCTGATGGTTGATACCCCAAACCACAAGGAGGGAAAGATTTTTCAGTATAATGGGCTCAATTATCCCTTGCTGTCTTCGTCCTATCCCCCGTGAAGTGCATGTTTTTAAACATTTGAATCAAATTGATGTTGCCATGAGGGTCGTATTCTGGAAAAACCCTTTTTTTAAAATCGTCCCCTGTCGTGAGTAGAAGTGTCTCAACTCGAAATCTTGATAGGAGCATATTATTTGACCTGTACTATATCTCAAGGATTGGATTACTGGTACCTACACTCTCGGCATTGTCGTCATTGCCTAAAATGGTGATGGCTCGTCCGTCGGTGAAGAACTTCAATTTATGATGGAACAATGAAGACACACCCTTGAAACTATGGAGCCAAGGTCATCCAAGCAACAGGTTGAAATAAACTGGGATCTCATTAACTTGGAATTCAACGACAAGGTTTATAGGGCTAGCCCCTATTACAAGTTTTATGGATCCCATCACTTCTCGATGGGTATTATCGTAGGTACGTACATCAACGGAGGTTGGAGCGAGGTTAATTTCCTTCAGTCCTAAGATTTTGAAGGTTATTAATGGTCAGACATTCATGGCGGATCCATTATCGACAAGAGAGTGGTACGATCTTCCCCATAACTTCGACGGAGATGTCGAGTGGATGATTGTGGTTTGTCCCGATTATGGGGATTCTTCTTCGAAAAAGGATAGCATTTGGGTAAAGGTGAGGGATTCGACTAAATTTATCACTTTTTCTGGTGTGAAAGAAGGAAGAACTGTGGGTCCTGTGAGCAACTTGATCAAAGCATTTTTGTGCAGCTGGGAAGACATGAAAAGCCCCCATAGAGTGATGTTAACTTGAGTTTTCTTCAGTTGATCGAGGATTTTGCTCTCCTCGAGGGTCATCTATCGCATAAGAAGGTTTTTAACACCCTTCCCTTTGTCATTTGATGGTAGTAATCTTGGGATCTGGTAATGCCTTCCTGATCTGGTCATGTAATGTATTGAAGAAGGGAAGAACATGAACCCTGTTTCTTCGTCAATCTCGGGTTATTTTGCCACCTTATTTATTTCTTCGAGGAGTTATTAAAATAATATCATCCCATATATGTCGGCTATCGAGCCAGTTTTCTCTGAAGCTTGCTCTCCATTTGAATTTTCGAATCCTTCCCCCCATCCGGTGGCAATAATTATGTCTTTTCATGTAAAGTCAATGCATTCCACGACTTCAATGGCTTCTTCGTATAGGTCTTCCCATTATGCGGGGAGATGTAAGGGTGAAGGGGGACCAGGTGCCCTTGTAACTTCAGAGTATCAAGTAACTCAACCATACTGCAAATATTATTGGTTTGCTCGAATAATTCTGCCATGATCTGGACAACGCCATCTAGGCTCACTTCATCGGTTGGTACCACACAACTGTCTGACTTTCGGGCCCATTCCTGTGCTTCCAAGAAAAACATACTAAACCTCTAGCAATTAATGATCATCTGCGAGTGCAGTTTTATCCCGAACTCTAGGAGTTAGTTTAATACTTCTGATAATTTCATACTTCCATTTTCGGTACGAATAACAATGCATGCTCTGGTAGGGAGTGACAGTGCCTGATCAGTGAGGCTAGCAGGGTGTAGGAGGAAATATGGGCAAGTTTGGAGAGGTTTGGGAGAGTATATGGGTGTGATTTGAGTTGAAGGATCAAATTGTGGGTTCCTTTAGCGGAAGATGGCATTGACATGATTTGGGAGAGGGTTGTGAGTAGCGTTTGGCTTAGGATTGGCTGGTAGGGCAATGGTACCTCTATCAATTAGACCTTAAATTATGTTTCGAAGGTGAAAGCATTGGTCGGTTGTATGGCCAACAGTTTGGTGAAAGGCGCAATGGGCGTCTGCCTTGAAGTTTCTTGGAAGTGGATTTGGCAATGGACGGGGGTCCAAGGGTTTGATAAGGTTTCGTCTTAACAGGGCTTGATAAACTTTAGAGAGCAGAGCATGGAGCTCGGTGTATTCCTTTCAAACTGGGATAGGGCGACTTTCTGGTGCCAATAAGGTGGTTGGTTGAGAGATGTTGTTGATGGTCGAGATTGCATCATTGACAGGTTTGTCATATTTTTTGGGAGTGAATTGTCCGGACGCTTTCTTTGGTTCAACTTCTGTTTTAGCAAGACCTTCCTCAATTTTTTCTCCAACTTCTCTGAGAGCTCGGAAGTGGGGATAGTATTGTCCTCCCATTGTTGCTCGAACATGGGGTAAGAAGTTCTTCTTCACTATGCTGACTTGTTCTTCCTCGGATGACCGATTGGTCATGGTGGTTGCTTTTTCCCTTCATCGGGCTATAAAGTTACTGACTAATTCCCCAAAGTTCTGTTTGAGCAGCTCTAAATCACGACGGGTGACCTCAAGCTCTTATTTGTATTTCTACTGTGACATGAATTCTCGGGGTACATCCTCCCAACTGCGGATTCTTGACTCCTCGAGAGACAAAAATCATCGAAGGGCGCTATCCTTCAAAGTTTGTTGAAATAATTGGGCCATCACTTCTTCGAAAGCCCATATGAGAGTCATATAATGGTCATAACTGTGAAGATGAACAATCGGGGGTTCACTTCCTCCAAATTTCTCGATATTTGGCATCTTGAACTTCTCGAGTAACCTCGCTTTAGGATAAGGAGACATGTGGATGTAGTCCATGTAATTCCCAGAGATTCTGACTTGGTCGAACTTCTTAGTCAGCATCTTGATATCTTCTATGACCTTGTTCAACTCTTCCTCTTTTGGATCAGTGATCATAGGCAAATTAGCCCCAGGCTCGGCAAGGTTTGGCATAGGAAGCTAGGCAAGCGGAGGCCCATTAGCAGGAGGGGCACATGGAGCGTGCTGATACTCTTTGGAAACCCAGATAAGCTCGGGTGGACCCATAACATGAGGGAATAGGGCCTCGAGATATTGAGGAATAGGAACCTGATTGGTTTGCATCTCACGGACCTCAGTTTGGAGGTTGTCAATCTTGGATACGAGCTGAGCTAAGACTGCCATCAGATCTGGCTGCACAACTGGTACTTGATCTGTGTTCTCCATAGAAAGCGGATGGATTCTTGACTCAAAAAAAGTAGCAGGGGAATGGACGGAACTCTGGGGTGATTTGACTGAAGACCGAAGCCAATAAGGAGTCAGGCCAAGGGCGTGCAATCGACCTGAGAAGGCATAAAATGGGATTTATTTTTGAGAAAAAAGAATGAAAATATTTTTGACATTTTTTCTTATTGAGATTAAAAGACAAAATATTTTTGGATTTTTGATAAAGAAAGGAGAAATATTTTTGAATTTTTAATAAAAAAATGATAAATGTTTTTGGATTTTTGATAAAGAAAGGAGAAATATGTTTAATTTTTGATAAAGAAAAGAGAAATATTTTTGGGAGATGGGTCTCAGCATGATTATTATAATTAATATGTTCTCACTTGTATTAAATTCTCCTAAATCCAAAAAGACATGCCGGACGGGACCCGAGCCTGAAAAAGTTGGGTTTATAACATATGTAAAGCTATGGTTGGACTTGTAACCAGGCTAACGGGTAGGGTCCCGTTTAAAAATGCGCAAACATTTGGGCGACAGGCCAACTCGGAATTTTGATAGAGTTTCGGGTCAAAACCGATAATCTAACATGTGTGTCCTAGGCTTGACACCTATTTGTGGGTATGCAATTGATTGGGTGAATTAGAAAGGGTTCCCTCCTTTGGCGTGACTTCCACGATATACGTCTTTGCTTTTGAGGGTAATCGGTACGTGTGGACAAGCCATTTGATATACCTGAGTGTACGTGAATTGCCTCACTATATACCTCGTAGGGACGGTACATGTGAGAGCGAATTTTATATACTCAGGGTACGCGAATGAGTTCCCTACGATATACCTCCCGTTATGACTTTGGTCAAGCGGTATGATGCAGGGGAATCGTTCGATATACGTCGAAGGTGCCAATGGAAGGTGAGAGTCATATCGCTTAGGCTAACTGCGCCCTGCCGGACCAGTGCCCATCACGAAATGACCCTCTAGTTACTGGACAAAATTTGGTAAATAACAATGCTCTTTGGTGATGTCGTGTGAATCATGCATGATTCTATTATTAGTATCTTATGACGAGAGTATCTTTCTTGATCATGCCAAACATGGAGCAAAGTATAAGTAACAATAGTATACCAAGCATGGATAAGTGATGTGTGCAACATGTGGATATATGTGATCCTAGGTGCACGTGGTGCGAAGTGTACATCGAGAATCTTCTACAAGTGTGTGAATAGAAGCACAAGCATGAGATACACATGAATAATAAAAGGGAACATGCAAAATAGGGGAATATATAAGAAAATAACTCACCCATGTAAATAGAGTCTAGCCCTCTTAAACAACATCCCCAGCGGAGTCGCCACTGTGGCCATCCCTGATCCTCACGGAAAGAGAGAGGGTATCTCTGCGGTGAGAGGATCTTGGTCCCGTGCATCCCTCTCAGGAGTGCTTCGACCGTCGTCGGCGATGTGTGAGGTGAAAAATGTAGAGAGGTGGAGTCGCCAATCTATTTTACTCAAAATAGACAAAAGAAAGTGGAGCCATCCCGAAGGACAACATCAAAGACATAGTGATACATACGAAACTAAAAAAGTGATTCGAGTAGGGGTTCGTAGGCTAAGTTACGAAATGGGAAGGTGTTAGGCACCCATTCTGCCCTCGGGGTCTCTTATGGATTTGTTGTTATTTTCCTCTATTGCCCCGTGACATGTGTGCATGTGTATATGTAATGGAGATAGGAATCATTGACTAGTATCATGGAAGAGATAGAGCGAGTCATCCATAGGAATGTTCCTAAAAGTAATATTAGAAAATAGGATTTACGCGATTATCCTTACGTTGACCGTTATAATGGAACGATAACGCGTATGGAATAATACGCCACTAAGAACAATTATATGTATATGTAAATATGTAGATAGGAGAGAATTAAGTTAAAGCATTAAAAAAAAGGAAAATAGAAAATTGAAAAAATAGGACTTGAGTCTCGAGTTTTACCCCGAGACGCCTACGTAGCATATAGAGGCATTAAAGTCCATGTAGTTCGTATGCAAAATGAAGGATATGGTTTATCCCATAAATCCAATCGGGAACTTCTCTTATGCGTGTGTGTGTGTGTGAAAAGGTGTTTTAGTGTGAGAAAAGTATGAGAAAAGTGTGAGAATTCCTATTTGGAATTTATGAGCAAACCCTCTTTTTCTTATTTTTAGGGGTTTTTATATGAAAAATAAGAGATGTACAATAATACTAAATAAAAAGTATATTAGGATATATGAGATGTGGAGAATAAAAGTGTTAAGTAATAAAACTAGTTAATGCGAATTAAGAAGAATTTAAAGTGAGAGTTCAGAAAGTTGGACCTTTTTGAAGATCTTGATCTTGATTTAGAATGTTGGAAAGAAGCCCTTTCACTTGGATGATGATGATGGGTATTTAATTCACTAAGTTTGGTGAAAAGATGATGAAAAGTGAGGGTTGGAAAGGGATTTGGATGTATAAATCACGTTGACTTCTAGAGAGGTTTTCTGAGTTCGATGAGAGTGATGAATCTCAGATTTTGGGTCCCTTTGCAATGAGGTCAGACCCTCCTTCTTATAGGACCAGGGCATTGCTGATCGGCATAGGTCTGGTGTGTTTTTAAGCACACTACCGATAGGCAGGATTTTGAACTTTCCGTTTGGTAGTCTCTTTCAGATTCCTTTGGAAAAATGATCGTAAAATGAAATCCATTGATCCGAATTGCACATGGAGTGTACCTCTAGAAAGGTACTCCAGATACCTTTAAAAGTCCTTTGGACTGCTCCCGGGTCCGGGAGTTGTCTTCAAGACAAATATGGCTCAGAAATTCTCGTTGGTCCTTTGGATGGGGGATCGTCGGACGCAAATGGATCGTTTGTTCGAATGGTAAGTCAGAATTGTGCATGGGGTGGACATTTGGAAAGGTTTGTAGATGAACTTAGACATTCCAAAGAGTTTGACTCGATTTGAGGAGTTGACTTTTGTCAACCGGGGCCCGAAAGCGTCTGATGACCTTTAAGAGTAAAATGGATCGTTCGTCTGTACCATAAGTCAGAATTGGGACCAAAACGGACTGTTGGAAAAGGGTTTTAGTTCCCTTTGAGTATTCATTCAGTCTCGATTGAGCTGAAGAGTTGACTTTGGTCAAATAAAGCCTAGGAGCATTTGGTGGTTTTCTGATCAAGTTTCAATGGAACATGTGTCGTTCGTTCGCACCGTAAGTCAGAATTGTGCACGGGCCGGGCCACTAAAAAGGAGTTTTAGTGACCTTTGAAGATTCATTCAGTCTCAGTTGAGCTGAAGAGTTCAACTTTTAGTCAAATAGAGCCTGGGAGCGCCCGATGGCCTTTAGGTAAGTATTCAGAACATGACCTAGGTTTCTGGTGATGCAGGGGGTGCTAGAATGGGGTGTCTACACCGAACTCATCCTATTCAATCGCTGCTTTGGAAAATCCCTCCCAAGAAGAAGGGAACATGCTTACTGGAGCTAAATCTCCTCCCCCATCTGAGAAGAATATTGTTAGCGAGGGCAGTTCCAAGCGCCCTCTGATAGTGGTGCCTGAAGAGGTCAAGACCCAAGAAACTCAATTTAAAAGATCAAAGAAAGGATCTATTGACCGTCAAAGGTTGGTAAAGAAGATCCAAGTCGACCAGGATCCTACTGGTGCTGCTTCTGTGACAGTGAACCCTGGTTTGGCTAGGGGTTTGATAGGCTCAGGAGTCCTTCCTGTCGATGAGTTTAATGATGTTAGTGTTTCAAAGGAAAGATTATTAGAGAGGGCCAACCATAACCTAGCCTTGGTAATTGTCTCATCTTTTAACTTTATTTCACTGCTTTATATATTGGCGTTATGATTCACTGATTTCTTTACCTTTGGTTTTAGTAGTTTTTGGATGATTATGATCAGATCCCGAGGAAAGATGACCAACTAAGAGAGTCTACATCTGATGTTGAATATTATTTAGATGCCTTTAAGAAGGCGCATTTGAAAGATCAGGAAAAATATAAGGGTATAGTGGAGAAGGATGAGCAAGATAAGAAGGACGCCTTGAAGACTACCGAGGATGCTTCCAAGAAGATCAACTAGACTGAGATGACTGTTACTTACATGGAGGGCAAGTACCAGGGGCTAAAGGCCAAATTCAAGAAGGAAAAAATGATGCTTATACCCGAGGTTGGGATAAGGCCTTTGCCATTGTGGCTGTGCAAGTCAAATTTTTAAAGAAGTCATCCTTCAAAAAAGGATGGGATGCTGCTCTTATGAAGGTCGACACAACTATAGAATCTGAATTATTTCAATAGTTTAACCATGGTACTCTTCCTATTATTGCTGAAAAAGGGGTAACTGAGGCTTCCGTGGCTCCTAATCGAGTGGAAAACCGAGCGTCCGTGTAATACGCTAGTCGTTGTTATCGGCTTCCAACCTCAATAAAAAAACCTAAAATTTTAACTACACTTTTATGGAGTATAGTAGTAAGTCTGGGTATCGAATCCACAGAGAATGTTTTATAGAATTTAATTGATTTATTACTTCTAAAATAAAAGTGAAAAGGATGATGATGGTTGACAAGGGGAAATAAGTTGGAACAAATTTATAAAACTAATTAAAATGAATGAGGAAATAGGTTGGAATACAATCCCCCAATCCCTAGTAATTACCCATTAGAATACTAGAATTGTAAATTATAAATTTGAATGAATCCAGTCTTTATAGATCCTAAGCATTACATATATGAGGTTCAAGCCCGCATCATATGAAATAAAAGATAAATATAAAGCGGTGCTAAATAATTACACGCACATCATATTCTTAAATATCCCAAGTACCTAGGGCAAGAGAGATTAAAAGATCTAGGATGATTGTGAACTTATCTTACACGATTCTTTCAAATTTAAATTTAAATTCTATTTCCTACGTAAATAAATTACATCGGGATGGGTTCATGCATCCCAACCCTTAAAAATTAGCTAAACATGATGAAAACAAAAGAAAACTCTAACAAACATTGTTAACAATTTGCAAAACAATTGAGAATTGAATGGAAAAATAAAATAGAGAATAGAAATTGATACTTGTATTTAGCAAGAGGAGAAAGAGATGAATTTGAATCCAGCAAAACTTCTTCTTCAAACTTACAACTAGGGTTTATGAAAACTTCTACCAAGGAAAACTACAATCTAACTTTCTCTCTCTAATCCTACTCCTACAACTTGATAAAAACCACCTAAAAGAATTTTTTTAAGCCTCTTCCAAAAGAATGCTAGGGCTTGGCCTTTTATAGCATCAAGTTGCACGAATTTAACATCAAATTTCGCTTGTGGAACAAGTTTTTGCCAACCAATCACCATAAAATCTGCATAATTAATGACAGAAATCCGCACATCCAGACTCTTCATTATCGCGCAACTTCAAAACATCGTAACTTCTTCACCGTAGCTCGGATTGAGGTGCCGTTTTTCCAGTATTCTTATAATTTAGAGCTCTTCAACTTTCTAGTTGTCCCCACCTCTGGACTAAGGTTGAAAAATTACGAAAATGCCCTTCAACTCTCCATTTCTTTGTTTCTTTCACTGTTTTGAGTTCTCCTTCGCACTAACTTGCGTGAAATACCTGTAAAACACATGAGAAATACACAAAACACGAAATACTTGCCAAAAGGGGTTAGTAGCATAAATACGAGACAAATCCAAGCTATTTACACTGCACAAGATCATAAAAATACCGAAATTAAGGGGATAAATGTGAAGAATATGTGCCTAATCACACTCCGTAACTTAGAACTTTGCGCGTCCCGAGCAATGTAAATGAAATTAGTTTAAAGTTCAACTGTTGAAAATCCTTTTATTGGGATAGAATACCTTTTTCGCGGGAAAGCGATTGCATTTAGCGTATGCAATAAGCCTTTAAACCCCTAGGTTACCCTAGTAGGACGAGTTTTGTCTCGTGAGGGTTTGCAGTGAATTTACCCCCAAAATTCTTTATTGACTCAAATAAATATCAAAATACTTAAAAATTGTACAATTTAAACTTTTCGAAAAATAATCACCATAAATTCATATTCAAATGTCTCAAACCATAGTGTGTGTGTGCAAAGCCAAAAATTAAACCTCAAATTTCCACCGATTGAGCATTACGTTACTTTCTAAAAATTCGTTTTGATTCAAATTCTTACGGATTGCGCTCACAAACGAATCACTCGGATTGTGGCTATTCTCACGGTATGCATGATATAAAGAGTAAATATAATGGACACAAATTCACGCATACAAAATTGAAAAGAAGGAAATATATGGTGAAAAAATCTCATCATCGGAGTACGGTTATTAGGAAACGGGAACATCACCTCTAATTCACACCATTTTAATCTCTTTTATTATCTTTTCATATCTTAGCTCTCCACGCGGTAACCAATTTCGCCATTCGGACTCGGTTAGGACTTTTTGGGTTAAAAGGGTGTAAAGGGGAAAAATGGAAATGGTAGGGAATGTTGGAATTGGAAAATGTCCTTATGACGTCCATTAGTGCTTTTTTTGGGCATTTGCTCATTTTGTCTTTCTTTTTCTATTTTCATTTTTTTCTTTTCTTTTCTTTTTCTTGCTATTTTTGTTGAGCATTTTTTCTGTTTTTCTCTTGCCCCTTTTTGTTGCACTTTTCGGACTTAATGAATATTTCATTTTCGCAATTCCGGGCTATTTGTTTTTTTTGGGTTATCAAACGAAAGGGAAATATTTATTAGGCTCAACTTGGGTTGCAAAGGGATAATTTTGTTTTTCACAACTTTTTATGGCTAATATTTTTGAGTAACAAACGAAGGCCTACTTCATTGTCCAAACTGCTAATCACCTTACCATATGCATCTCGAGATTAATTAAGTTTAGAGATATATTTAGCACGAATTTTGAGACAACATTTCACACATTTCCCATAACTGATCAAAACAAAGTATTGAGATCATCAACGACTTATTAAAACGCTGAAAAGAACTTTGAGTTAATCATAAACTCGGATTGATTTAAAAAATCATAAAAAATTGAAAGGCTCGAAATCTCACTGGGTTTGATCAATCTCCACACTTATTCGTTAAGTCGTCAATTTTCTTTCAATTTCCATCTTCGGTCAATTTTGGCTTAGTGCAATTGAGATTTAACAACTTGAGACTTCAAATAGAATAAAGGTGACATTTTTGAAAAATTTAAATTCCAATTTTTATTTATTTTGAAGAAAAATATTTTTGGCTTTTTTTTCAATTTTTTTTTTCCAATTTTCTAAAAAAACACACTTGGAAAGAACATGTGATCGAATCAATGAATCTAAACAATAAACGGGAAGAATATCCCACACCCCCTAACTTAAATGTTGCATTGTCCTCAATGCGAATCAAGAACCCAACATAAAGAGAGGAAAAGAAAGATATTACCCAAATGAAGTGATCCCCGATGAGTGCGAGTCCATTGAATCTACAAAACATGTTAGAACCAAGCATAGTAAAAATAATAACAAAAACTCTAACTATCAAAACTAGACTATAATAAAAGAGAAAAAGAAAAAGAAAAAAAAACTAACTATTTACAACCTAAAATTGGAACGGCTAATAAATCATACATAAAAGTCGAAAAATTTGAGGGTCCACCCAAAATACAATTTGACTTTGAGGGATTAATGGTGTGCCCTCACTAGGATGCATGCCTCCCGAAAAATAAGAATTCCATTTGAAAAACGAAAGGCATGTGCAAATTTTAAAAAATGAACCATCACCAATTAAAAAATTTAACGGGATGATGGGGGGTTTGGGTGCTAGGTGGGACAAGTACAATTGAGATCCAAGAAAAATATAATCACCTCCCAAAGATTTTTCAAGTAGTATGGGGAGAGCGGCACACAAAAAGGAACAGTCCATATTAGAAAACAATTCTAGCAAAGTGTCTTTGTCGGTAAAAGGTGTAAACGTTTCAAAATTTTCAACCGACTCATAAGAATCTAGCGGTACTTCTAATGGTTCAATAACCGTGAACGAAAATGGTGATGAAATAAACTCAATCTCAAGTGATTCATCATCAATTGGAGATTGAATTTTAAGGGAGCAAGACTCACTTTCAATGAGAAGTTCTTCAAAAATTTGAGGTGACACACAAGTCTCAACCTCCTCTTTGTTTTCCAAAATAGAACGCACATCATCGCAAAGTGTGACCATTTCCTTCACAAGACCATAATCGATATTCTTTGTGCTTTGGGTGGAAAGAAAATCCAGTACTCTTTTGGTTAGAAAAAGCGTGGTTTCTTCCAAAGTAGGATCCCTTGGCTCTAAAACCTCGGATTCCTCATTTGGTTGAAAACCTTCTATAGTTTCACAAATATCGGAAGAAAAAACTTCATTGGATTCCCCAAAATGATTTTTTTTTCGATATTCGTTTTCAAGCTTTTCATACGCAAGATTTAGAAAGGCCTCACCCATGGTAATAGGTCGAGGCACAAATTCTTGAGAATATTTAATATAAATTTCTCTCCTATATTCATTTTCAAGCCTTTCATACTCCAGAGTTAGAATGGCCTCACCAATGGTAATAGGTCGAGCCGCGGACTCTTGAGAATAAAAAGTTTGAAAACGATTACCATATGAACCATTATAATTACCGAACTCACCATGAAAAGACATGATTACCGAATAGTATGTAAATGGAAATTAGAGTACAGAGGTGTGCGATTGAGGATTCAACGTTTCTTGGTGCTCAATTGTGCAAGGCTACAAAAAAGGTAAAAAAAAAAATCCAAAGAAAAAAAAATCTTTCGAAATAGTAAATCAATTATAATCTATAACAAAACATTCCCCGGCAACGGCGCCATTTTGATGGAGTGGAAAACCGAGCGTCCGTGTAATACGCTAGTCGTTGTTATCGGCTTCCAACCTCAATAAAAAAAAAACCTAAAATTTTAACTACACTTTTATAGAGTATAGTAGTAAGTCTGGGTATCGAATCCACAGGGAATGTTTTATAGAATTTAATTGATTTATTACTTCTAAAATAAAAGTGAAAAAGATGATGATGGTTGACAAGAGGAAATAAGCTGGAACAAATTTATAAAACTAATTAAAATGAATGAGGAAATAGGTTGGAATACAATCCCCCAATCCCTAGTAATTACCCATTAGAATACTAGAATTGTAAATTATAAATTTGAATGAATCCAGTCTTTATAGATCCTAAGCATTACATATATGAGGTTCAAGCCCGCATCATATGAAATCAAAGATAAATATAAAGCGGTGCTAAATAATTACACGCACATCATATTCTTAAATATCCCAAGTACCTAGGGCAAGAGAGATTAAAAGATCTATGATGATTGTGAACTTATCTTACACGATTATTTCAAATTTAAATTTAAATTCTATTTCCTACGTAGATAAATTACATCGGGATGGGTTCATGCATCCCAACCCTTAAAAATTAGCTAAACATGATGAAAACAAAAGAAAACTCTAACAAACATTGTTAACAATTTGCAAAACAATTGAGAATTGAATGGAAAAATAAAATAGAGAATAGAAATTGATACTTGTATTTAGCAAGAGGAGAAAGAGATGAATTTGAATCCAGCAAAACTTCTTCTTCAAACTTACAACTAGGGTTTATGAAAACTTCTACCAAAGAAAACTACAATCTAACTTTCTCTCTCTAATCCTACTCCTACAACTTGATAAAAACCACCTAAAAGGATTTTTTTAAGCCTCTTCCAAAAGAATGCTAGGGCTTGGCCTTTTATAGCACCAAGTTGCACGAATTTAACATCAAATTTCGCTTGTGGAACAAGTTTTTGCCAACCAATCACCATAAAATCTGCATAATTAATGACAGAAATCCGCACATCCAGACTCTTCATTATCGTGCAACTTCAAAACATCGTAACTTCTTCACCGTAGCTCGGATTGAGGTGCCGTTTTTATAGTATTCTTCTAATTTAGAGCTCTTCAACTTTCTAGTTGTCCCCACCTCTGGACTAAGGCTGAAAAATTACGAAAATTCCCTTCAACTCTCCATTTCTTTGTTTCTATCACTGTTTTGAGTTCTCCTTCGCACTAACTTGCGTGAAATACCTGTAAAACACATGAGAAATACACAAAACACGAAATACTTGCCAAAAGGGGTTAGTAGCATAAATACGAGATAAATCCAAGCTATTTACACTGCACAGGATCATAAAAATACCGAAATTAAGGGGATAAATGTGAAGAATATGTGCCTAATCAGCTCCTAAAAAGGCAGTGGTAGCAGTTCGTTTTGAAGAGGAGGTTGCTCAGGACAAGGAGAAGGTGTAGATATATTAGGATTGTTTTCGTGTTTCCTATCTTGTAACACCATTTCTTTTGCATTTAATCGGGACTAGTTCTCTTTTCATGTATTTTTTTCAAGAGTTATTAATGAAATTTCTTTTTCTTTCTTATACACGATGTTGATGCCTGTCATGCTTTCTCTTTGACATTCCATACTCATATCATGTTTTTCAATTTAAATCCAGGAGGGCCATCATGACAATTGCCATGAGTGATTTTTATAGAAGGAGTGTTCGGATTTTTGGGGCAGGTCATGAGGATCTGGAAGAGGAAACGTTACTTGGCTTAGTTGCCTCCAATCAAGTCAAAGAAGCATATATTCACTACACAGATTGTTTAGTCAGACTGTGGTGACTAATGCATTGTATTATGAAATGACACTTCAAATGCAGGAGGATCACATGGTGTCACTTTTTAATTTGAATGCTGATTACGAGGCAAATTTTGCTTGGCTGAGTAGTGAAAGTGGCTTTGACAAGAAGCTGTAGGACATCTCCTTGGCTTATAGTAAAAAGGAGTTTGTGATGAAATGTGAGTTTAATAGTGCTTGGGAGGTTGCTAGATTATTGGAGCTAGAAAATAACTTGTTGAAGGATGATTGGAAGGTTTAAAGAAATTAGTAAGTGTTGATTAGAGCGAGGGTGTTTCTTTTTAGGAGCTAGAGAATGATAGGTTAATGAAGGAGATTGAGAAATTGAATAAATACAAAGGTAGACAATCATCTAAGCAAGTGGTGGTTGATCGACCCGCAGTTGAGGAGGAAAGGACGAAGAAGACTTTGGCTGACTCGGCCAATTTGGTAAAGAGCCAGTCTGCTAGTATTAAGAAACTAAGTGAAAAGGTTAATCGTCTTACCTTCCATTTCCATAAGCTGTCATGTACCATTTGGATGAACATTTATGATAAGGCCTTGGCACACATGGGTAAGGAGCTGGAACAAGCTAGGAAAGAAGATTATAAATGGGGTTAGCTCAACGTCCTGACGATTTTGAAAGTACCAAAAGAGGATACTCGATGGTATTAGAATGACCCAAGATATCTAGATCATCCTACTCCTCCATTAAAGTTGGACATTAATTGGATTCCCACTGATGCTATACTTATAAGCCTAGTTAAAAAATATCTCGGGATTATGGTCTTCATGGAGAAGATACTTTAGTCCGACCTCTGCACTTGGTGGATAGGCCCATCTCCAGTAGACATAATAGGCTTAGGGAGTTGGGGTCTATTGTTATTCCTTTAACTCTAGATGTTCTCCTAAAGAGGTGGAGAAATCATTGAGGAAACGTTCAGTCCAATGAGAAATGTTTATATTGGCTCTGTGTTGAGCTTATGTTAATAACCAAGAACTTGTAATAATGCCATATTTTATTTCTCTTGAATAAAATATGAATTGTTGTTTAATGTTTTTATGAATGGTTGTTGCCTACTAGTATCTTAACATTATGATTATGTGGTCGGCCTTTGGCCGACCAATCTTTTTTACTAGTTACCAATTTGGACGAACCTAAGTTGTCTAGCCTTAGGTTCCACTAACACACTTGTAGTTGTCCAAACGGATCCTACCATTTTGACTAAGTGTTTATATTAGTTACCATTGGTGACTAAATGATACAGGATTATTCCTTAATTTGGTCTGGTAAAACTTCTTTTTATTGATGTTAAAAGGTCATACATGAAGTTTTAAGATTAGGAACTTCTTGTTCGTGTCTTTTTAAAGACGAAGTCATACATGAAGTTTAAAGATTTCTCTTGCTTTGAATTATATATTTGAGATTTGTTACATCTCCCATTCCCTTAAAAAAGCATATAAATGGATATAAATTATGATAAACTAATAATTTTTCATTAATACTGAAGAAAGCTACTACATATATATCAAAAGCTCTCATAGTTACTGGTAATACTTTCTCAAGTGGCCAGCGTTCTAGGTGTTCTTGAATTGTTCTCCTTCCAGTGTTTCTAGGCGATAGGTACCTAGTCCAATGACCACAGAAATGTTGTAGGGACCATACCGGTTAGATTCTAACTTATTTCCTTTATAGATCACTTTCTTTAAAATATAATCTCCCTCTTTTATGTTGCTCAGCTTTACTCTTCTGTTATAGAACCTGGCAATGCGTTGTGGTAGGCAGCCATACGAAGTATTGCATTTTATCTCACTTCTTCTACTAAGTTTAAGTATAGTCTTCTCATGAGATCACTTTTACGAGAGTTAAAGTTAAGCACTATGTGACTAGGTAAGCCAATCTCCATAGGGACCACAACTTCTGTTTCAAATGCCAATATATAAGGAGTTTCACCGGTAGCTATCCTCGGCGTGATTTATAAGCCCATTGCACACTGTGTAATTCATTGATCTAGTTTCCTTTGGCGTCATCTTGCCTCTTCTTCAAACCATAAAGTAATGTTTTATTGGTTATTTTTATTTGGCCATTGCATTGAGGGTGCCCAGGTGCGGAATGCAATTTTTGGATTTTGGACTGGATGCGTTAGTCGTCAAAATCCTGGTTATAAAATTAAGTCTTATGGTAATAAAGGCATATGGCATACCATAGCGGCGTATGATGTTCTTCCATATAAACCAGAAGACTTTCTCATAGGGCATTTCAACCAGCAGCTCAGCTCCCATCATTTGGTGAAGTAGTCTATAACGATGACCAAATACTTAAACCTTCCTCTTGTCTTTGATAAAGGGCCGTTCAAGTTTATCCCCTATGTAACAAAAGGATATAGAGATGCGATTGGTGTCAGAGCAGACCCGAGTCTTTTATGTATGGTGGTGAACTTTTGGCACCTGTCGCATCACCTAGCATATGAGACATAATCTGCCTTCATGGTTGGCCAATAATATCCTTGCATGGCTACTCATCATACCAGCAATCGTCCTGCCGAATGAGCTCCACATGATCATCCATATACCTCTTTGATCAGGTCTTGCACTTTAGAAGGATGGATACATTTGAGTAAATTGACTGTGAATCCTCTTTTATACAAAACCCCTCATTCCAATATGTAGCTAGCTGCTCTGTAACTCAATTTCTTAGCTTCCTTTGGGTCTTCGGGCAAGGTTTCGCTTTCAATATACCCCTTGATGGGATCCATCCATGAGGGGAACAAGTCTACTGCAGTAAGACTACAATTTCTTTGTCAACACTTCTGCTTATTAGAATCTCCACAGGAATGGTCCTTCTTAATTCTATTCTGGTCGCTAAGGCTAGTCGAGCAAGTGCATCTGCTCGAGCATTTTCAATTCTGGGTACTCTGACCATTTTAACTACTGGAAAATTAGATATTCTATCTTGGACCTTTGTTAGGTATGTTGTTATCAATTTTCCTTTGACTCCATATATCCCCAACACTTGATTGACAATTAATTGATAATCATTATGGTCTATGACTTGCTCAACACCCAATGATAGAGTTAATTTGCTGCCCATGATCAGTACTTCATACTCTGCCTCGTTGTTAGAAGCTTGGAGTTGAAAACGTAGCGCATATTCCATATCTATATCATCAGGAATATTGATGATCAATACAGCACCACTACCAGTAGCACATGAAGATCCATCCATGTACATCTTCCATACATGTATTTCTCCATTAAAGTTCCCTTTGACTAGGGATCCATACTTGAACACCTTTTGGCTTCACTCCAAGTATCGTTTGGTTGCTTCTCACACAGTGGATGTTTCTGATTTTTCTATTTTGGAGCTATCTTCCAGAGAAGTCTGCTCAGCATGGTTTGCCTTTGAGCTCTCTTCCTAAGAAGTCTGCTCGGCATGGCTTGCTAGAGTTTAGTCGGCAGGACTTTTGTCATAAGTAAATTCAATTATGAAATCTTCTACCGCTTGGCCTTTTATTGACGTCTTGGATTCATAGTGTATATCGTATTCTCCTAACTCCACTTCCTATGCCATAAATCTCCCTGACTTTTTGGTTTGTAGGCTTATCGTAGCAGTAAGTCAGTGTAGACCACAATAGTGTGGGCTTGGAAATACGATTTCATCCTTCGTGAGGCTTCAATGAAGGACAAAGAAAGCTTCTCTAGTTGTGGTTACCGAATTTTTGCTCCTTAACTGGCCTTATCGGTGTAGTAAACTGACTTCTGTACCCTATTTTCCTGTCGGATGAGTGCTGAACTAACCACCAATTCAGATAATGCTAGCATAAGTATAAGTTTTCTCCCATGAGTGGTCGAGAGAGTAATGGTGGAGATCTTATATATTTCTTCAACTCCAGGAAGGCATTCTCACATTCTTCATTCCACTCAAAAGTCTTTCTTAGCACCTGAAAGAAGGGGTAAGCATTTGTCAGTGGATCGGGAACTGACCTATTAAGGGAAAGTACTCTTTTAATTATCTTATATACATCCTTCTTATACGAGGGAGACTGTATGTCAATTAATGATTTTATCTTGTTCAGCTTGGCTTTAATGCCTCTTTAGTTCACTATGAACCCTAAGAACATTCCTTATTGTACGCCGAACATGCATTTGGTAGGATTGAGCTTCATATGGTGCTTTTCCAATTGATCAAATATCTGCCCCAGATCCATAATATGGTTGACAACTTTTTTGGTTTTGATGAGCATGCCATCCAAATATTCCTCCATATTTTTCCTAATTTGTTCTTCAAAAACCTTATTTACTAACCCTTGGTATGTTGCTCCAGCATTTCTCAGCCCAAAGGGCATAACGTTGTTGAAGTAAGTACCTCGGCTGGTGATAAATGAGGTTTCTCCTTGTCTTCTGGTTTCATCTTGATTTAGTTATACCCTGAATAATCATCCATGAAACTAAGCAATTCATGCCCAGCTGTGGCGTCAAATAATTGATCTATTCTGGGCAAAGGGAAATGATCCATTAGATAAGCCTTATAGATATCCGTAAAATCAACACACATGCATCATTTATTGTTCTTCTTTTTTACTATCACCACGTTGGCTAACCAATCAGGGTATTTGACATCTTCGATAAAATTTGCCTTATGCAATTGGTCAACCTCTTACTGGATGACCATGTTCTTCTCAGGACTTAACACACACCGCTTCTTCTTGGTCGGCTTAGCGTCTATGATAATATTTAATTCATGTCAATCTGGGTCAATCCCTAATATATCATCATGTCTCCAAGCGAATACATTTTTTTCTCTTTAAGGAATTTTATAAATTCCTATTTGAGAGATGGATCTAAAGATGAGATGATTTGTGTAGTCCGCTCTGGGTGGTTGTTGCCCAAAATGATCATTTTTTTTGCCTCCACCACATGTCCTTTAACTAAATCAGCCTCCTCATAAAGACCCAGGGTCTCAATCTGGTAGGTGGTGGTGAGCTTCTTTACTTCTTCCTGGTCGGCTGATGTATAATAGTATTATCTAGCTTCAATTTGATGTTTTATGACAACGCCGCCCCCATAATGAGTGGGGAACTTTAAACACTAATGGAAAGTAGATGGAACTACTTCTAACTTCTTCAAACCGACCCTTCTAAGGATCATATTGTAGGCTGATTGGACGTTTTTATCTAAAATGAAGAAATGAATCCTTTCAGTTAATCTTGCAGGCCAAGTGCCGATGAGAACTTCCAATTTGACAGTTCCCAAAAGATTAAAAGCCTATTAGGGGCCTGTGATAGGGTTATAACTTTTAATCATGCAATCGTAATCCTCTTCAGCAATTGTAAAACATAACATCGACCAAGACGCCATTGTCTACTAGGATTCTGGCCACCTTTGATTCATGTACTCTCACAAGATGACCAGAGGATCATCATGGGGATATATCACTCCAAATAGATTGTTCTTAGAGAAACCTATCATCAGTTTGTCTTTGTTCACTTTTATTGGACGACCATCGACATCATCAAACATATTGATTTATCGGACATATGGACATGCTTTGGCTTCATTTAAATAGGATTTGCTTTCAGCTATTTGGTTGCTGCCACCAATGTTTCCTCTGACAATAAAATGATAGCCAAAAGATATCATCTTTACCTCAAGTTTAGGTTCTCAGAGTTTCTTCGGCATATTTGGGTCATCTTCCGAATCATTGTCTCTGCCTCTTTTACTATTTTCCCATCCTTTGGAAGGGGATTTTGATCGTCTTTTGGTGTCTCTTTCTTATGTCTTGTAAACTAAGTTAGAAAGCTTGCCACTTCAGATAAGGCTTTCTATCTCATTCTTTAGGGCTATATAGTTGTCAGTAGTATCACTACACTAAAAACAGCAAATTGGCACACCCTGATATTAAAAATCTGGTACAGTTTAAAACTGTGCCAGATTCTAGCACGATTTAATGAAAATCTGGCACACTTTAAAACAGTGCCAAAATTTGGCACTATTTTAAAGTGTGCCAAAATGGAGTATAATTAACTAAAATATAAAAGCCCTAAAAAAATAATACCCCTCACAATTTTTTTCTCTCCCGATCACTTTGCTCTCTCTTTCTAGTCTCCCACTCTCTCTCTATCTCACCTTGGTAAAGAAGGTTCGGGGATGGCCACCACCATCACTTTGATCTCTCATTCTAGTCAAGCCATCACCTGCCGATGTTAGCGGGCTTTGATTTGCGCAGGTCGGGTTCGGGGCTGGCGGTGGTGGCGGTTTCGAGTTAGAGGGATCCGGTGCTGGTGCTGGGCGTGGTGGTGGTGGCGGTTTTGGGGCTGACGGGTTGAGTTCCAGGGATTTGTTAATACGAATAAGAAACTATTTTGGTACGTGTATATCATTATACGTAAAAGAAACATTGTACACGTTTGTAGTTTGTGATTGTTGTATAATATTGCATTATAGGGTTTGATTTCATCTTTTCATAAATTTAATAGGATATGAAATTTGGTAACATAAACATGGAGGGCTAAATACTATTATTCTTGTTATCAATTATTGTAAATCATGGTTAATTAGTATGGAATTCAGTAGTAATTAGTTAGTTATATAATAATCCGGTAATTTCAGTGTTCTATTACATTGAATAACCTCTTTGTATTTGCATTTCTATTAGTTCATCCGAATGCCATCCTGCCTAAATCCCTTGATTAAGAATTGTAATTTCACTATCATGTAGTAATAAAATTATAAATCGTGGTGAATTCAACGAATTTGAGTTTGTTTTCCTCCCCTTTCTGATAATTAAATTGGATACATGCTCATATACAAATAGTCATAAATACAATCAAAACATATATTGAATAAAAAATTATGTTTTTGTAGTGAGTACAGTAATCATTGATTGGTTAATGGTCATTAGAATAAAAAAGATGCTTATATAATATTTTCAAATAGATATAGATCGTGTGATCCCTTAAATCACACATAAAAGCAGTAATCTAGTTAAAAGAGTTGTTGAAATTTGAGGAAGAAACACAGTAGTTTGTATGCATTGTTTTCAATTGCTCTCAACTGTCAGTGTGATTTATTCACAAGTTTGTTAATATACCATCTCACGATGAGACACACTATTAGTTGAATGGTTCCCATTTTGGGCAAGCAAATCTGATTGCCTTGAGGCAACCTTCTCTCACTTTTTTTTGATAAATAAATGCTTTTATAGGAATCAACCGCTAAAGAAGCGGAATCTATACACATGAGTAGACCAACACCACTAGAGATATGAGGAGGCTCTTCGCAAATTCCCCACAAAGACTATAAAATTAGGAAGCGATGTGACATGCCTCTTCTCAAACCAACTCAATAAAGTACACAAAACTAGGTAAAGAATTCTAGAAGATGCAATCTTCGATACTTCAAAACATCTCGAGTTTCCCTCCTACCAGATCATCTAGAAAATACTGTGTGGGGCCAAGTGCCACATTTCTAACCCCCTTCCACTCCTTAGGAGGGAGCCATATCCCTAAACATGCCCTCACCGTCTCGGGCATAACCCACGGAATCCGACTTACGAATATAAAGACATCCCACAAGCCCCTCGTCACCCAACAATGCAAAAGGAGATGATTGGTCGTCTCTTCCGCCTCCTTACACAACCAACATCTCGTATTGCTATTTTTTTCGACCAATTAATCTGTTCTTCATGTTTCATATTACCTTTTGCTTTTGAAATAAATTTCACATCTTTTCAGTAGGATATAATAATGTGTTATGATGTTCATTTTTGTTAAAATCAATGACAACAACTTTACCCTAACAGTACAATTTAATTTAAAATATACCAAGTGTGTGAAGACATGTATGTTGGACATTGGAGCCTCCTAAATAAGTCAACCCTTAACCTCTTTTTGACTCCTAAATAAGGTAATATTTACATATTTCTTTCATTTCCACACACATGTTGCATTTCATTTACACTTTTGAGGATATTTGTTTGTATATGTATGATTGTATGTTGAAAATTCGTATGTCAATGGGTAAAAATTATTTGTATATGTATGTGTGGTGTTTTTTTTATCTTTATATGATGTTTGTATGTTGGAAATAACCCATAAATTTGTCAATTTATTTTTGTATTTGAATTAACCTAGGGTTCTTGAATTTTTTGCACTTTTGTTGAAACTAACTCATGAATATATGTTTGTGTATGTTTATTAGGTGTATATGATGTTTATATGTTGGAAATAACCCATGAATTTGTCAATTTGTTTGTGTGTTGTCTGGCGTTCTTGAATCATTTTTGTACTTATTCTCCATACATATATCCACTACTAAATCATTTGAATCCTTTTGGTGTTTTAGATCTCTCATATGTATGAACTATTTTTTATGTTTCTCACTCTTAGATTCGCTAAACTATGGTTCCTATCAGGTATACTCTGTGATTTATTTTACTTTTTATATGTTAGGTTTAGAGAGTTTAATGTAGTTGATATATGGGATTGGTTTGTTAAGAGTATCTCTTTATCTTTATTATATTTTCCTTATCAGCGGTTGATTTGTACTTCGAGATGCCCCTCAAAATTGTTCAATATCCACACCCAATACTATGCAAAGAACAAGAGGATTGATTCATTTGATGACAATTCAAAGAAGTTAGTTGATGATTACAGAATTTGCAGACATTGTCGGACCAAATGGGATACTTTCGAGAAGTTATGGCTCGAAGAGTTCATCGGGTGTCTACCAAAATACAAATGAAATCTGGTTAGTCTCAAAGTATCAAATTTTCTTTAAATGTTGCAACATTAAATAAAAAAATGGCCTAAAATAGCGGCAACAAGTAGCCAAACGTAAAATGGCTTACTTTATGAGCTTATGTAGTTAAATTGGTGGAAGGGATTTACTGGTGGTTTGATTTTGGAATTTGCTGCTGCTGTTGAGTTTATTTTAAATGTTAAAACATGTTGGATTTAACGAATAAACAAATGAAACTATGTCAAAATTTTCTAAAATCAATAAACGTTCTAAATTGATTAAAAACATACCGTTAGAGGATGAAAACCCAAAACAACCTCCAGACAACCCCAAAGAGGCACGAACACCTCGTATGGGATCAATGTAACATGTAGGAACTCACCGCCTAGTCACGGTTTGAGATGATGACGATAATTTCAAAACATATAGATTAGGCTTGAAAACAAGCCGTTAAAGGGTGAAAATCCAAACCAACCCCCAAATGGCCCCGTAAGAGGTACGAACACCTCACACGGGACCAATGTAACTTCTACGAACTGACCGCGTAGTTGCGGGCCTCCCGATAGATTAGGCTTGAAAATAAGCTGTTGAAGGGTGAAAATCGAAATCAGCCCCACGAACACCTCGCACGGGACCAATGTAGCTTGTAGAAATTGACGGCGTAGTCACGAGTTTCTCGGTTTGAGAATATGACGATAATTTGCAAAAATTAACACTTAGACTTAAAAATAAGCCGTTAAGGGGGGAAACTAACCATCCCCCAAATATCCCCTTCAGAGGCACGAACACCTCACACGGGACCAATGTAACTTGTAGGTCTCCCGGTTTGAGAATATGACGATAATTTGGAAAAATAATACTTAGACTTAAAAACAGGCCGTTATAGGGTGAAAACCCAACCATCTCCAAACGGCCCCGTAAGAGGCACGAACACCTCGCACGGGACCAATGTAACTTGTACGAACTGACCGCATAGTCGCGGGTCTCCCGATTTTAGAATATGACAATAATTTGTAAAAATCAACACTTAGAATTAAAAATAAGCCGCTAAGGGTGAAAACTCAAACCATCCCCGTAAGAGGCACATACATCTCGCACGGGACCAATGTAACTTGTACGAACTGATCGCGTAGTCGCGGGTTCCCGGTTTGAGAATATGATGATAATTTCAAAATATATCGATTTGGCTTGAAAACAAGCCGTTGAAGGGTGAAAACCCAAACCAGCCCCCAAACGGCCCCGTAAGAGGTACGAAAACCTCGCACGGGACCAATGTAACTTGTACGAACTAACCGCATAGTCGTGGGCCTCCCGATTTGAGACGATGATGATAATTTCAAAATATGTAGATTAGGCTTGAAAATAATCCGTTTGAGGGTGAAAACCCAAACCAGCCTCCAAACGGCCCCGTAAGAGGCACGAACACCTCACACGTGACCAATGTAACTCGTACGAATTGACCGCGTAGTCCCCGGGTCTCCCGGTTAGTGAATATGACGATAATTTGCAAAAATAACACTTAGACTTAAAAATAGGTCGTTAAAGGGTGAAAACCCAAACCAGCCCCCAAACGACCCCGTAAGAGGCCCGAACACCTAGCACGGGACCAATGTAACTTGTAGGAATTGACCGCGTAGTCGCGGGTCTCCCGGTTTGAGAATATAATGATAATTTGCAAAAATCAATATTTAGACTTAAAAACAAGATGTTAAGGGGGAAAACCTAAACCATCCCCCAAACGTTCCCGTAAGAGGCATGAACACCTCGCACGGGACCAATGTACCTTGTAGGAACTGATCGCGTAGTCACAGGTATCCCAATTTGAGAATATGACGATAATTTGCAAAAATAACACTGAGACTTAAAAACAGGCCGTTAAAGGGTGAAAACCCAAACCAGCCCCAAACGGCCCCATAAGAGGCACGAACACCTCACACGGGACCAATGTAACTTATACAAACTGACCGCGTAGTCGTGGGTCTCCCGGTTTGAGAATATGATGATAAATAGAAAATATGTCGATTTGGCTTGAAAACAAGCCGTTGAAGGGTGAAAACCCAAATCAACCCCCAAACGGTCGCGTAAGAGTCACAAATACCTCTCACGGGACCAATGTAACTTGTAGGAACTGACCGCGTAGTTGCGGGCCTCCTGGTTTGAGAATATGATGATAATTTCAAAATTTGTCGATTTGGCTTGAAAACAAGCCGTTGAAGGGTGAAAACCCAAACATCCCCCAGATGACCCCATAAGAGGAACGAACACCTCGCACGGGACCAATGTAAGTTGTACGAACTGACCGCATAGTCGCGGGCCTCCTAGTTTAAGATGATGACGATAATTTCAAAACGTGTAGATTTGGCTTTTAAACAAGCCGTTGAAGGGTAAAAACCGAAACCAGCCACTAAACGTCTCTGTAAGAGGAACGAACACCTCGCACGGGACCAATGTAACTTGTAGGAACTGACCGCGTAGTCACGGGTCTCCCGATTTGAGAATATGATGATAATTTGTAAAAATCAACAATTAGACTTAAAAATAAGCCGTTAAGGGAGAAAACCTAAACCATCCCCTAAACGTCCTCGTAAGAGGCACGAATACCTCACATGGGACCAATGTAACTTGTAGGAACTGACTGCGTCACAGGTCTCCTAATTTGAGAATATGACGATAATTTGCAAAAATAACACTTAGACTTAAAAATAGGCCGTTAAAGGGAGAAAACCCAAACCAGCCCCCAAATGGCCCCGTAAGAGGCACGAACACCTCGCACGGGACCAATATAACTTGTACGACATGAATGCGTAGTCATGGGTCTCTCGGTTTGAGAATATGATGATAATTTCAAAATATGTCGATTTGACTTGAAAATAAGCCGTTGAAGAGGGAAAACCCAAATCAGTCTCCAAACGGCCCCGTAAGAGGCACGAACACCTCGCACAGGACCAATGTTACTTGTACGAACTGACCGCTTAGTCGCGGGTCTCCTAATTTGAGAATATGAGGATGATTTACAAAAATCAACACTTAGACTTAATAACAAGCCGTTAAGGAGGAAAAACCTAAACCATCCCCCAAACGTCCCCGTAAGAGGCACCAACACCTCACACGGGACCAATGTAACTTGTAGGAAGTGACCGCGTAGTCACATGTCTACCAGTTTGAGAATATGATGATAATTTGCAAAAATAACACTTAGGCTTAAGAACAGTCCATTAAAGGGTGAAAACCCAAACCAGCTCCCAAACGGCCCCGTAAGAGGTACGGACACCTCGCACGAGACCAATGTAACTTGTACGAACTGACCGCGTAGTCGCGGGTCTCTCGATTTGAGATGATGATGATAATTTCAAAACATGTAGATTTGGCTTGAAAACAAGTCGTTAAAGGGTGAAAACCCAAACCAACTCCCAAACGACCCCGTAAGAGGCATGGACACCTAACACGGGACCAATATAACTCGTACGAACTGACCGCGCAGTCGCGGGCCTTCCAGTTTGTGATGATGATGATAATTTCAAAACATGTAGAGTAGGCTTGAAAACAAGCCGTTGAAGGGTGAAAATCCAAACCAACCCCCAAATGACCCCGTAAGAGGCACGAACACCTCGCACGGGACCATTGTAACTTGTAGGAACTGACCACGTAGTCACAGGTCTCTCAGTTTGAGAATATGATGCTAATTTGTAAATATCAACACTTAGACATAAAAACAAGCCGTTAAGGGTGAAAACTCAAACCAGCTCCCAAACGGCCCCATAAGAGGCACGAACACCTCGCACGGGACCAATGTAATTTATATGAACTGATCGCGTAGTCGCGGGTCTCCCGATTTGAGAATATGATGATAATTTCAAAATATGTCAATTTGGCTTGAAAACAAATCGTTGAAGGGTGAAAACCCAAACCAGCCCCCAAACGGCCCCATAAGAGGCACGAACACCTCGCACGGGACCAATGTAACTCGTAGGAACTGACCGCGTAGTCCCGGGTCTCCCGATTTGAGAATATGATGATAATTTCCACTCCTACATGTAATTTTTTAGTTTGAGTAAGCTTTTGTTATAAATTTCTTGGTTACTAATATCGTATCTTTTTTGTATCCTATTTTTTTTGCATGATAACATTTTATCGTTAGCATTTATTCACGGGGAACACACGGAGAACTAAATGTTTTACAACAAGGGGTTTATTCATGATTCTATTTTTTTGTGTTATGGCCGTGAGGGCTTTTGTAGTTTTATTGTAAACTTTTATAGCCATGCAGGCTTTTGTAAGTTTATTTTTTATATTTTGTGGCCGTGCGGGCTTTATATTATCCAAGTTTTATATTAGCAGGTTTTAGAATGTCCAAAAAATAGATGAAACTCTGCCCCTTTTTTTTGGTCTGTGAATTACTAAAGGCTTGTAATATTTTGAAGTTTGTATGAACATTAGTTTATCAACAACGTGCAAGATTTGCAATTTGTGAATTTTCTTGTTTTCAAATATTTTTTTTCTTTTTATCAAAAATTTGGCATAGTTCAAAACCGTGCCAAAAGTGTATCAAATTTTGGCACGGTTTTGAACTGTGCCAAAAGTTTTTCAAACTGTGCTCAATCTGGCACAATTCAAAAGTGTGCTAGAAATATCAAATTCTGGCACGGTTTAAAAGTGTTCCAGAAGTTTTCCTATTTGGTCAAATCTGGCACACTTTTTAACCATGCCAGAAAAAAATGGCCATTTTAGAACACCGGATTCTGGCACAGTTCAAAACCGTGCCAGATTTGATCTGGCACAGTTTTAAACCGTGTCAGATTCCTATTTTTGGTGTAGTGTATGTCCATGGTCCTTGTGAAATTCACAATACTTGGACTTATCCCTCTTATTAGGATGGGACTTCAATTTTCCAAGCCATTGAGATCCCTTCTTCCTCTAATCTCCTCCAGGATATGATGTACGCTAATAGTGAGGGGGTATATTCATCATACTTTTGGGGCTTTTGAGCGTTCTTATCCTTTTGGTCCTTCTTTTAGGATTTTTTTGTCCATCGGCCTAGGATTCAGGGGTCTGTTTAGCAGCCATAGTCTCCTCAACGTTCATAATCTTGCTAGTTTTAGCCATTAACTCAGCCATAGTCTTAGAGGGGTCTTTGACCAGAGCATAATATAACTTCTTATGGGGAAAACCGCTCATTAAGGCAGTGATAGCTGTCTTTTCTTCATTATCTACCACTTCTAACTTTTCGTTGAGTAATATACACGTAAGTGGTTTCCCCTGGTCGCTAACGAACACTTAGTAAATGAGCCACCCTTTTGATGGGTTTGGCTCTAAAGTAAAAGTTATTGATGTGCCGATCCACGAGGCAAATTGTTATACCAAATATGTGTCGACCCAGTTGTTGATACCAAATTTAGTCAGCTGATGTGGATCAATCATATGAAGACACGTGTCAATCTACATAGCAAATAGAAATACTTTCAACGAATAACATACTTTCATCGAGCTACTCAGACGCTCCGAGCTACTTAAGCCTACCGAGCAACTTAGGCGGTCCGAGCTACTTAGCGTGCAGAGCATCTAATCAAGAAAACCAAAAGGCGATTACGCATTAAATGAGAATTATTATTGTACAGATGTATATGTCTACCAGATAACATCACATTACCTTTTCATATGTACAACCTCAAGGCTATAAATACATTGTAACCTCCTCATAAGAAGGGGACTTTGGATCTTATAGGGAACTTACCATCGAGATTCGAGGCAAATAATCAGCAATACAAGAACACTGGACGTAGTCCATTTTCAGAAGGCTGAACCGCTTTAAAAATCCTTTGTCTTATTTATTCATTTTTATCTGTGATTGATTAATTAGATATAATCTAGTTTTTTACATCAACAGATTGGCGCCGTCTGTGGAAAATGATTATACTTAGCATTTTCTACCAAACAACTCATCATCTATGGCTGAGATTCCAAAATCCAGTAATCGAAACACCGGGGTCCCTCCAAACCCCTCTACTCCACCAAATATTCAAGATCTAGCTGGCATAATGGCTAATTTAGCCCAAGGGCAAACGGCCATGTAAGAAACCATGCATCAACTTATACAAACTGTTCGAGATTGAGTGCCGACCCAATCAGGACAACGAAGTGTTCAGAGAAATACACATTTGCCATCTTCAAGAACTAGATGAACGCTATTCCCAGAGGTCTCTCAATCTAGACGTACTGAATCATATTGTACAGAGATGACTAATCATCCTTCATATCAACCTGGCCGAACTTCATCAGTACGAGCTACAGATTCTCAACGAAATATCACTCTAACTCCAGAACGGACCAGTGCTCTAGAAAGGTTGAGTAGATTCTCTCCTTTCAATCGATTGGGCCCTAGGAGGAATAAAAATCCTCTTAGGATCGTGTCGAGCAACTCTCAACATCCATCCAATCTAAGGGAAGGCTCTGCCCAATCACGCCCAACAACCTGTAATAAAAGGTCCCAAGAGGAAAACTCAACGCGATCAGTTGCTCGAACAAATGATGTATGGAAAGGCTCTATTCAAAGGTTGGAAGACAGGTTAGGGGAAATGGCTAAGACCAAGAATCCTCTACAAAGAACTTTTGTCCAAGGGACACCATTCATGCAGGCAATTGTGGATTTTCCCACACCATCAAAATTTAAAGCTCATATGGTGACACCTAAATATGATGGAAAAACTGATCCTATCCTCCATATAGAGCAATACCAAGCTGCTGTCGATATCTATGCGGTTCCAAATGAGATGAGATGCAAGGAGTTTTTAGGAACTCTCACCAGGTCAGCTCAGATATGGTACAACAACCTTCCTCAGGGGAAGATTGCAACTTTCCTTCAATTGGCAGTGCTTTTCATAGGAAATTTCTATTTTGGAGCGAAGCCAGTTAAAAGAGTAGGACACTTACTGAGCGTTAGACAGAAGACAAAAGAAAGTACCAGGGACTATATTAGTCGTTTTAATAACGAGAAACTTGAGGTAATTGATTACGAAGAGAAGACAACAATTACTGCTCTGATGAGCGGACTATTACCAGACAAGTTGTACTACACTTTGGCCAAAGATCCGCCTAGGACCATGGCAGAACTGATGGCAAAGGTATCCAAGATCATTAACGTTGAGGAAGCCATGTATGCGAAGAAGAATACAGATACTAAGGAGACCAAGGTTGAGCCTAGTAAAACTGAGAAAAAGGATTAAAAAAATAATGGTGGCAACAAGTAGTCGAAAGGTAAACAAACGCTGAAGCAGATGAGGAAGTATGGAAACTATACTCCCTTAAAGGTAAATATAAATCACATTCTGGAGGAGATCAAGAACAACGAGGAGCTAGCTTGGCCAGAGAAAATGAAGGCAGACCCTGACAAAAGGGACAAGTCTAAATATTGCGAATTCCCTAAAGACCATGGTCACACGACCAAACGTTGCATAGCTCTCCAGAACGAAATTAAAACACTCATCAGGCGAGGAAAACTAACTAAGTACGTTGATCGCCAAAATGGTGGAAAAACCAACAACAGAGGAAGGCCAAGATCTAAGTCTCCTCGTCGAGAAAAAGAAGACAAGAAGAGAGATCACGAAGATGATCCAGAAGACGACCCCGATCTCCCCAAAAGGCCAAGACAGCCAGAGCGCGAGGTATTTTCAAATCATTTTGGATCATTTGAATGTAATGTCATTACAGGTGGAGATGCAGGAGGTGGAGATCTCAATGCGGAGAGGAAAGCTTACCTCAATGAGGCCCAAGATTGCTCTTACATACAGCGCATAAATTTGGCTGAAGACAATCGCTCGAGGAAGGTGAATAAGGATAAACTGGTCATTATATTTTCTAAAAATAACCTGGCAGGTGTACTATATCCTCATAACGACCCATTGGTGATCAAGATGAGAATGAAGGAGGTGGTGATTTCACGGGTACTGGTGGATAATGGTAGCTCTGCAGATATCATGTTCTACCCATGCTTTTACAGCTTGAATTTGAAGTTAGCTCAGTTGGAGCCATATCATAGGCCCCTCCTCGATTTTACTGGCAAAAAGGTTTTTCCCCTTGGGACGATCAAGTTGGACATGCTTATTGATACATGGCCTGCTTGCCGAACAGAAAGAGTACGCTTTTTTGTAATGGATAAAAATGTGCAATCAGCTTACAACATCATCATGGGGAGGGTAGGTCTGAAGAAGTTTGAGGCAGTACCATCTACTGTACATTAATGTTTAAAGTTCCCAACCAATTTCGGAGTGGGAGTTATGAAAGGCGACCAGAAAGTAGCTCAGGAATGCTACTATTCATCTGCTGAATAGGAAGAACGATAAGAATCCAGGAAGAAGACTACTACATATCAAGTAGATGAACACTACACCAAAAACAACAATTTGGCACACCCTGATATTAAAAATTTGGCACTGTTTTAAACTGTGCCAAATTCTGGCACGGTTTAATGACAATTTGGCACACTTTAAAACAGTGCCAAAAAGTGTGCCAAAATTAAGAACACTTGACTGCAATATAAATTACCTTAAAATTTTGGCACACTTTAGTTTCCCTCTTCTCTCTCCTCCCTCATCTTCTCCCCCGACCCCCCCTCTCTCTCTCGACCAAAAACCCAAGCCCTAACCTCTCATTCTCTCTACCGCTGTCGTCGCCCCTATTCCTCCTCTCATTCTTTGAAGTCGCACGTGGTCCTGGCCTCTGTCAACGAAGCTAACTCCGACCTCTCCTCCCATCAAAAATGGATCTTCAAGGTTGAAAATCACATCAGCGTCGCCATCGTCGGTCTCACCGTCAACGATCACGTCGTGTCCCGCTATACTAGTCTCCCCTCCCCATCGGTCGACTCGTTGTTCAGCTCATCGACAAAGCTCAGGTCCTCACTCTCTTCTATTACTATTACTACTACTAGTGTGTGATTCAATTTTAGTAATTGCCCTCGTTTCACATGTTCAGGATTCTAAGCTAGTATAAAGGTTTACATTTCAGAAATGTGACATATGTTTATTTAAGGTTTTTGTTGCTTTCTCTTCATTTGGGGTTTAGAGTACAAAGAAGGAGATGTTGGGCCTTTAGACCATACATGTTTATTACTCTCTCAGTCCCAAATTAAGAGTAAGGCCACTATTTTCTTTTGGTTCGTACTCCACTTTTCTTTTTTGGACATAATTAACGTACCAAATTTCATCATAGTGAACGAATGTTGATCTTGACAATTGATTTAGAGTATCCTTAATCTATGCGAAAAAAGGATAAGGACTCTTAATTTGGGACGGAAGGAGTACTTAGGGTGTGTTTGGGAAACCCAATTCCGTGATTTAGAATTGGAATCGGAATTGGTAAATTTTTAAACTTGGACTTGAATATTTTTCATCCATGGCATGGACTTTAAATTATGATCATGGTTGATTTTTGTGGATTTTTGTGTATAGGATGATAAAGCTCCTTTGCTTAATTTGTTTTGTTTTGGAGGGTATGAGGTGTTAGTGTCTATGTGTTAGGCAATGGTAATATACACACAAGCCCTACCCTCTTTTGATGCAACTTCTCCGTTTCCTCTAACCTCAAGCGCAGTAGCGCCAAGGTCCACCTTAAGGGTGCTGGTCAGCCCTTAGCTCTGGTAGGTAAAGCTCACCATTACATCGTCCTCTGGCTCAGGCAGGTTTCTCCATCTCGGGTAGGACCACTTCCGGGGGTTTGAGGAGCATGGGGGAGTACAATGGCGGTGTCGACTTTTCTTCTTCTGTACAAAAAAACCATATTCCAGTATATTTATTTATATAGTCATTTCAGTTTAACTACTAGAGTACATGTATTCTTATTCTTGAGTAACATTGACCATATGTGTTTTCACAGCCACATGGAATGGCTAGATTTAATTACCTGATTCAGTATGCCCTTTCAATTGTAAGTAATTAATTCTATGAATATCATTAATTTATTTAGGTTTGATTATACATTTACCCCTCATCTTTTTATCTACTTTAGATTGTAGCTGAAAGTGTTAAAATGTATGTAGCAATTACCGAAGGAACTCTCAATTTGGTTGACAAGGTAACATTTGATTTTATCTATTTGACACAATCAAATTGGTCTCATTCGTATCATCTTATAAAAATAGCATTCACATTGTGTTCTGTAACAGTTTTTTGATATGCAGCGCCATGATGCCGTTAGAGCACTTGAATTTTATAAGAAATCAGGAGATCAGGTATATATATCATATGTGTGTTATTTGTGTCTTCTTAGAGCATTCACAATGGTTTTCCAAACATAAGGAACCGGATAGCTTAAATGTGTCATATCCCTATCGTAGCAGCACAATGGTGGAGGATAGGATAGATAATAAATGACCCCAGAATACACACAACCGTCCTAATATTAAGATGTTCAAGCAGATGACTGTTAACCATCCCAGGTTGGATAGTTCAAACTAGTGACAGTCAACCTTCCCAACTTTTATCCACCACTCACCCATCCCACTTTGTTGTTTTACTCAGTAGATGGTTAACACTTTGTTGGGTGGGTGATATAGGAAGTGATTGTGTTTTCTTGGCAAGATCTAATGGGGGTGATGGGATTTCCAAGAACGTGAGGTGATTGTGTTTTCAAAGGCCCACTCAGGGAACACTCCCTCAAAGGCTGTTGCCGCCCCTCTGAGGTATTTCGCATACTAATTTTTGAAATGGTTTTTTTGTTTTGCAACAAAATGCATTTTTTTGGCACAAAAATGGTTCAATGGATTTTTGTGAGTAGGTAGGAGATCCCAAGTTTTTATTTGAAGGCAAAACCATACAAAGAATGGAGCTTCTTATTTTGAGAACCTTGAAGTGGAGGATGCAAGCTTGCACTCCTTGTTCTTTCATAGACTACTTTCTTAAAAAGATTAACCATGATCATCTCTACATTAGAATTCCATAAGCGTCGGGTAACACACTTAGTATAGAATATATGATGTGTTAATACTTCTCCACTATTGATAGTCATATAGTGGTTTATGATGCTTAATTATCATGGAAACTGTATGCACTAGGTTGTAGTTACCTTAGACTTGTTGATCATGGGATATCCACATGCATGTCACATGTAAATTGAACACGATGTGAATGTGAAAATCGAATTCACTTCATTTTCAACTACAGTAGGATATTGCACTCGACAAAAATTTCAAAACAAGGTTGTTAACAGGCAATTTTATGTCGAACTTGACTAGTCAAAAATTGTCTTCATAATCATACTTGTGTCTAGTACTACAGCTGAATATTACTTGTTCATGCGATAATCCAGTACCTAATCCCACTAAATGGAAAAAAAATCTTGTCATTGATATCCACTTTTGAGTTCCCGCTTCCCCCCCCCCCCACGGTATAACAATCTCTGGTGCCTCTCTTATACTGAATTGTTTGCATAAGGCTTGTGTACCCTGTTAAGATGTTATATTGTCCTGTATTTAAAAGCATAGTACTGCTGAACATTATGGATTTGCATGGAGTATCAATGACATGCAAGTTGTGTCCTTGTTTTGTTACACTTCATGATATTTTCCAACTCCTTATCTCATTCAAAGAAGGCATTTATAAATTTATAAATGAAGACACAACATGTATAATTTTCTGGTCGTATTTACATATTTTCTTTATCTTTATTGTATTTTCCTTGTCAGCGAAAGATTTCAGAAATTTTAGACATTGTTGGAGCAAATGGGATACTTTCGAGAAGTTATGGCGCGAAGAGTTCATCGGGTAGCTATCAAAATACAAATGAAATCTGGTTAGTCTCAAATTCTCTTTAAATGTTGCAGCATTAAATAAAAAAATGGCCTGAAATAGCGGCGACAAGTAGCCAAATGTAAAATGGCTTACTTTATGAGCTTATTTAGTTAAATCGGCGGAACGGATTTGCTGGTGGTTTGGTTTCGAAATTTGCTGCTCCTGTTGAGTTTTTTTTAAATGTTAAAATATTTTGGATTTAACGAATAAACAAATGAAACTATGTCAAAATTTTCTAAAATCAATAAACGTTCTAAATTGATTAAAAACATATCGTTATAGGATGAAAACCCAAAACAACCTCCAAACAACCCCAAAGAGGCACGAACACCTCGTACGGGATCAATGTAACACATAGGAACTGACCGCCTAGTCACGGTTTGAGAATTTTGAGAATATGACGATAATTTGAAAATATCTAGATTAGTCTTACAAATAAGTCGTCAAAGGCTGAAAACCTAAATTAACCTCCAAACACCATCGTAGGTGGCACGAACATCTCACACGGGACCAATGTAACTTGTACGAACTGACCGTGTAGTTCCGGATCTTCCGATTTGAAAATACGACGATAATTGGCAAAAATCAACACTTAGACTTAAAACCAGGTCGTTAAAGCGTGAAAACCCAAACCAGCCCCCAAACGACCACGTAAGAGGCACAAAACCTCGCACGGGACCAATGTAACTTGTACGAACTGACCGCGTAGTCCCGGGTCTCCCGGTTTGAAAATACAATGATAATTGGCAAAAATTAACACTTAGACTTAAAAACAGGCCGTTAAAGGGTGAAAACCCAAACCAACCCCCAAATGACCCTGTAAGAGGCACAAACACATTACATGGGACCAATGTAACTTGTAGGAACTGACCGTGTAGTCCCGGGTCTCCCGGTTTGAGAATATGACAATAATTTACAAAAATAACACTTAGACTTAAAAACTGGCCGTTAAAGGGTGAAAACCCAAACAAGCCACCAAATGTCCCCGTAAGAGGCATGAACACCTCGTACGGGACCAATGTAACTTGTACAAACTGACCGCATAGTCCCGGGTCTCCCGATTAGAGAATACGATGATAGTTGGTAAAAATCAACACTTAGACTTAAAAACACACCGTTAAAGGGTGAAAACCCAAACTATCCCCCAAACGACCCCGTAAGAGGCACAAACACCTTGCACGGGACCAATGTAACTTGTAGGAACTGACCGCGTAGTCCCGGGTCTCCCGGTTTGAGAATATGACGATAATTGGCAAAAATAACACTTAGACTTAAAAGCAGGCCGTTAAAGGGTGAAAACATAAACCAGCCACCAAACATCTCCGTAAGAGGCACGACCACCTCGCACGGGACCAATATAACTTGTACGAACTAACCGCGTAGTCCCGGGTCTCTCAGTTTGAGAATACGATGACTATTGGCAACACTTAAGACTTAAAAAACAGGCCGTTGAAGGGTAAAAAACCAAACCAACCCCCAAACGACCCTGTAAGAGGCACGGACACCTCGCACGGGACCAATGTTACTTGCACGAACTAACCACGTAGTCCTGGGTCTCCTAGTTTGAGAATACCACGATAATTGGCAAAAATTAACACTTAAACTTAAAAACAAGCCGTTAAAGGGTGAAAACCCAAACCAGCCCCCAAACGACCCCGTAGGAGGCACGAACACCTCAAGCGGGACAAATGTAACTTTTACGAATTGGGCGCATAGTCCCGGGTCTCCCGGTTTGAGAATATGACGATAATTGGCAAAAATAAACACTTAAGACTTAAAAACAGGCCGTTAAAGGGTCAATATCCAAACCAGACCCCAAACGACCCCGTAAGAGGCACAAACACCTCGCATAGGACCAATGTAACTTGTATGAATTGACCGCGTAGTCTCGGGTCTCCCGGTTTGAGAATACGACAATAATTGGCAAAAATCAACACATAAGACTTAAAAACAGGTCGTTAAAGGGTGAAAACCCAAACCAGACCCAAACGACCCCGTAAGAGGCACGAACACCTCGCACATGACCATCGTAACTTGTACGAACTGACCGCATAGTCCCGGGTCTCCCGGTTTGAGAATATAACGATAATTTGTAAAAATAATACTTAGACTTAAAAAAAGGCGTTAAAGGGTGAAAACCCAAACCAGCCCCCAAACGAACCCGTAGGAGGCACGAACACCTCGAACGGGACAAATGTAACTTGTAGGAACTAACCGTGTAGTCACGGGTCTCTCGATTTGAGAATATGACTATAATTTACAAAAATAACACATTTCCACTCCTATATGTAATTTTTTAGTTTGAGTAGGTTTTTTTTGTAAATTACTGGGTTACTAATATCGTATCTTTTTTTTGCAGGATTACATTTTATCGTGGCATTTATTCACGTGGAACACACAGAGAAATCAATGGTTTACAACAAGGGGTTTATTCATGATTCTATTTTTTTGTGTTATGGCTGTGCGGGCTTTTGTAGTTTTATTATTAACTTTTATGGCCGTGTGGGCTTTTGTAAGTTAATTGTTATATTTTTTGGCCGTGCGGGCTTTATGTTAGGAGGTTTTGTATTAGCAGGTTTTGGAATGTCCAAAAAATAGGGGAAACTCTTCCCAATTTTGTTTTGCCTGTAAAGAATTGTAATATTTTGAAGTTTGTATGTACATTAGTTTATCAACAACGTGCAATATATTCAATTTGTGAATTTTCGTGCTTTCAAATAATGATTTTATTTTCTTTTTATAAAAAATTTGGCACAGTTCAAAATCGTGGCAAAAGTGTATCATATTTTGGCACAATTTTGAACTGTGCCAAATTTTTTTGAAAATGTGCTAAATCTGGCACAGTTAAAAACTGTGCCAAAAATATCAAATTCTGGCACGGTTTAAAAGTGTGCCAGAAGTGTTCCTGTTTGGTCAAATCTGGCACACTTTTGAACCGTGCCAGAAAAAATGGCCATTTTGGAACATCTGATTCTGGCACAGTTCAAAACCGTGCCAGATTTGATCTGGCACAGTTTTAAACCTTGCTAGATTCCTATTTTTGGTGTAGTGGAAACAGAAGATGCAAAGATTGAAACATTAGATCCTAGAGACGAGTCTCAGGTCGTGAAGGGCCAAGTCATGGAAGCTACCGAAAATGTCATTCTGGATGATGAACATCCAGAGTGAACAACCCAAATTGGTGCGTCATTGGATGTATCGATAAAATAGGACCTGGTAGCATTTCTAAGGCACAAAAAATAGATTTTTGCATTGAGTCATGAAGATATGCCTGGGATAGACCCGAGTTTCCTGTTCCACGAGCTCAATGTTAACAAGGAAGTTAGGCCAGTGAAGTAGCGAAGAAGGGTGTTCAGTCCTGAAAAGAACCAAGCTATACAGGAAGAGGTAGAGAAAATACAGAAAGCCTTTTTTATTGAGGACGTTAAATATATAGATTGGCTAGAAAATGTGGTGATGGTAAAGAAGAAAAACAACAAGTGGAGGATGTGTGTGAACTTCACTGATCTTAATAAAGCCTGCCCAAAGGATCATTTTCCTTTGCCTCGAATCGATCAACTGGTGGATGCTACCTCAGGGCATGAATTGTTGAGTTTCATGGATGCTTACTCTGGTTACAACCATATTAAAATGAAACCTGAGGACATGGAAACTTATTGCTATAATGTTATGGATGCTTACTCTTTCATCACCCCAAGGGGAACTTATTGCTATAATGTTATGCCTTTCGGACTTAAAAACGCAGGTGCAACATATCAGAGGCTGATGAATAAGGTGTTTACAGAGCAAATCAATCATAACATGGAGGTTTATGTCAACGATATGCTGACGAAAAGAAAGAAAGTTACTGATCATTTAGTTGACCTAGGTCAAACTTTTGATCAACTAGAAAAATATCAAATGAAGTTGAATCCCACCAAATGAATATTTGGAGTACGAGAAGGTATGTTTCTCGGGTATATTGTTAACCAACGAGGTATCGAGGCGAGCCCAGAAAAGATCAAGGCCTTAATGGAGCTACGATCTACAGCTACGAAAAAGGAGGTGCAAAGTCTCACAGGGAGAGTTGCAGCACTTAACAGATTTGTGTCACGAGCAACAGACAGATGCCTCCCATTCTTCAAAACACTTCGAAAAACTTTTGAGTGGAATGATGAATGCGAGGAGGCCTTTCAAGAGTTGAAGAAATATTTGGGGACACCTTCATTATTATCTAGACCAGTGATGGGAGAAAGGCTATACTTGTATTTGAATATTTCAAATAACGCGGTTTGCTCAGCATTCATAAGAGTGGAGGATGGAGTGACGAAACCAGTCTATTACGCCATCAAGGCCTTCCGAGGAACAGAGATCAGATATCCAAGACTGGAGAAGTTAGTGTAACACCCCGCCTAATTAAATACCGGGTGATCAGTCATTTATTAAATTAAAAACCAGGTGAACGGTTGGTTCATTCTCAGCATCACTGTCCCAACATAATATTTTCAATTTGAACACCCTAAATAATTAAGCTAAGTGTCAAAACCATTTAAAACCTCATTTTTCCTTTCTTAAATACCAATATAAAAACCATTTTAATACCCAACAGTTAAGACTCACATAAATACTAAGGATGAAAATTTACACACAAGAATTAAACAATCGATATAATCCAAACCAAGTATAAGAACCATAAATGAAATCATTTTGACAAGAGTTAACTCCCAAGGAGTACCGAATGCTGTAAATATACTAAATCTCTGACAAATCCAACTGTAATAGGAAATCGGGCGACACATGCCCAAACTATGAAGATCTAAAGTAGGAACTGATTCAATGACGAAGTCGTCTAAAGCAAGGGCCTGCAACTCCCACAAAACCTGCAACACGTCCAATCCAAAGAACCTAAGCATGACGCCCCTGTGGCCGGGCACCTGTAATACATACATATATATACAAGAGAGAAAGAAATGACAGAAAACGGGTCAGAGCCCGAGTGTAAAATAGTTTTAAAAATAGTTTAGCAAGTATTTCAAATGCTTACTGGCTAATATCACAACCATGTTAGAATGCGACACTCTCTTGAGAATCCTCATCTCTCATCTAGTGTGCACCCCTAACGTACCTCTAGGACATCCTAGTGATAGTTCCCGCGCTAACTAGATTAACCATATGTATCCATTATTTATAGCCCAAATTATTCCCACGTATTAACGTCATAATACATATAATGATGTCATAAACATATATATATATATATCCATTTAGATTCAACATGGATAAGTCCCTTATTAATTTAATTCAACTAAGTGTTTTCATACATAACTATCTTACATTTCTACTTTAGCCACATAGTAGATATCATCACATGTATATATATATATATATATATATATTCACTATAATATATATATACTATATTACACCCCAAGACACAGCTGCGGTGTTGCATTACTCTGTTATCTTGTCCTAATACATCACGTCGCTGTATAGGAGACTATAGGTTTGGTAAAGATTCCTAGAACCACAAATATCAAATCACAATTAATTGGAGGCGAACATAGTTCTCATACCCACGGGTCACGTACATACCTATGTTCCCATAGTCAGCAGACTTATCAACTCACCGATAAGTCTTTCATAGTCCTATGTTCTTGAGCGACAAATAAAAAATCCCATGAATTCATCAGGATATGACTGTCCTCAAGCGCAAACCTCCCGTCGATAGCATGTAAGCTAGGTATGTCATACACATATACATAATATATGCACAATCACACAATCATACATATAAATATTCATATTTTCCAAATTAGGTTCGCCCACGATCCATAATTGTTATTATCCATTCTCAACACAAATTTTACTCAATTATTTCTCATAACGGATTCATCTCTTTTATTTTCATTTATTATATACTTCATTCTTACTTCTCATCTCTCGAAGTATTCTCTCTCACTAAGTATAATTATCAGTAGGTATACCCTCACTTACCTTCACTTATCTTCTAGTTTAAATCTTTCACGAGTCTCAATATTTTAGTAAATGTACGCACAATTCCCAATGTATAAATAACTCCCCGTTAACCCAAAATTTCATCTCATATTAATTTCACTCAACAGAGTTTACTTAGACCCTATTGGTCATATTCATAACCCATTATACTCTATCAATGATAATTAAGGGTTCCTAAGCATTTTAACTGGACTAAACAAAAAGGGAAAAAATATGCAGTTTTCTAGGAGGGGTCGATCGATCGAGGAAAGGGGGTCGATCGATCGATCATTGATCGATCGATGCTTTTGGTCGACCGATCGATCAAGCAATTCTTTCCCAGTTTGCTGCAAATTTCAACCTATGGGTTCAAGCATTCTAACCCCTCCAAACCTCTATAATTTCATCCCAAACTCCCATCAAAGTTATCCAAATGTATAAGCAATATATATAAACGAGTTCTTACGTAACAACATCAATAAATCCTCAACAAATCAATCAAAAAGGGGTTTAATCTCAAATCTCTTTATAAAACCAAATTTTGCATGAATAATCACCACCCTTTATTTTAATCAAGATTTTCTGCCCAAATATCATAATAAATTCATGGGTAATTCTCTACATATGATCAAGATTTTAGACTACATGGGTTCTCCCTACAACACATATAAATTCTCTTTCAAAATATATAATTCTTCCATTAAAACATATGATTTTCATTCCTAGACTAACATGGAAGGTATATTAACTTGGAAATCAGCAAGATAGATACTTGCCTGAGATTCAAGGATATGATTTGTTGATGAAAATTATATAGATGCGTTCCTCGTCATGCGATCTACGTTTTGGTGGTGACGACGGTGCAATCGGGTGAGTTCTAGGCCTTGGATTACTTGAAGACTCTTCACCTTCTTCTCAAATCTCTTCACCTTCTTCTCTAATCACTTCACCTTCTTCTCTAATGGCTGGCTTAGGCTTTGTGTTTGTTAACCCCAAGAGACAACTCTAAATGGCTAATAAATACTAAGAAAATTCGTGGATTTAATTACCCAAAAATACCAAATGTCTAAAATACCCTCCCGGGGTGTCAATTAGGCCTAAAAACTCCCCGAGACCCAGACTAAACTCCCGAGTACACTTTTTTGACTATCTAGACCCTTCCGGACACTTTGGTGCACTCAAAATGACTATACAAATGACTTATAATTTATTCACTTTAATAATAATAATAATTTAGGCATGACACGACACAGGCGCGTCCCGAATTAAATTTTCATAATTTCCATTTTATTCACTCGTGACAATTTTTAATAAAATAAATCTCTTATATTACTTTACTCATCTAATAATATTCAACAAATTTCCAATAATTACTAACTCACATCATGCTAGTAAATATAAAAAAAATAATTTGCGGATTAATATTAAATTAATACCTCAAATTAAATTTAATAAATCCCCAATTTTAAAAGCCACAAAAATACGGGGTATTACATACTTCCCCCCTAATAATGGAATTTCGTCCCGAAATTCGGAAAAATAAAACGCAACTGGTAAGGACAACTCTGGGTATTAATCTCACATCTCATGTAATTTCCGTCGTACCGTCCATATAGTACATTACCGAATACCCCCACTAATGTTATACTCCAAGCTATACCATTTAGTTTAAATTATCTTGAGTTAAACTTTACCCAAATCCGTACTATACCATCCTCATGGAAAAATTATGGGGAGTAACGATCCTAAGTCATCAAACAACTAAATCTGGAAGTCACAACTTCTACTTTCATTAACCTCAAGAATACTTACTGTGCCACAATTATGGAAAATACTACAATCAAACCATCCAGGGCGCCCTTACACCCAATGTGTGCACATTCCATCATAAGGTCTAAATGAATGTGATTCCTCTGTAAGGTTACCCTTAATTAACTGACTGCTTAGTCTATAATTCGTATTTCTATGATTTCCACATTCTCATTTGGCGATTCCATTTGCCTCAAATCATGCTACAACTCATAACTCTCTGATTAATGTAAATATATACATATAATGGCAAAGGTTTTAAAATCCTATTCTAAAGGCCTAACTTACTTCGACTCCCAATGTTCTTTAGTTTCATGCATGGGGTGTCTCGCAGAGCAAAATCCAAACAAGGAACCCCCCGATACACTACTACCTAAAATAGTCGGTCCTCAAAATTCCTTAGGTCCTTAGTCTATAGTATATAACATCCCAACAAGTTTTATCTTTTTGTAAAAGTCTACTTATTCACTCTCGTATCAAAGACAATACGCTGGCTATAACGATCATTCTTGGTCTCATATACAACAAGTCAATCCATGCCGATAATCACATCTTACTCGGATATGTCTATAACAAGTAAATCCCCGATAAAATTAAACTCACGTTTTGATATATACAAGAAAATAATAGGCGCCCCACTACCCATCGGTGAGTCTACATAAATAATAATGCCAATGGCCAAGTCTAGTAACCCTATGGTCCATGCAATTCTAATAGATACAAATTAATGTGAGGTCCTAATGACAATCACTATGCGCCCCATAATTCCATAGATAGCAAATGTACCCTCATTCGCGGGCAGTGGTTGTTGACTCCCACTATTATAACTTTGCTCCGATGAGTCAAGAAAAATTTTACCCCAAATTTTCAGTTTTAGTTAACCACACTCCACTATATGTCCAAGCCTTTGAATATATTGCCTTCGTTGGGTAACACACCCAATTCCCGCATTTCTAGAACTTCTACTAATGACTCTCCTCAATTTTCCATTTGACCCTCTCCCAAGCGTACTACGTTGGGTGGGTCTAATTTGGCATCACCTTCGACTATAGCAACACTTGGAATATGTAGACTGCGTCCTAACCGTCTTTACAGTCCTGGCCTCTCGTGCCATACTAGGGGTGACCTCGACTATGATCATCATCCTCGAACATACTTCATAACCTCCTAAGTACGACCTTCGCTATCCGTCTAATGGCTCTCATATTCCATACTTCTTGTACGAACAAGTCCGAACGCAAATAAAATTCACTAATATATACGTTATAGTAGGAGAACTGAATCTTACCATAGAAATCAATAACCCTAATCATAGGTCTCTATATCAAACAATGTAACGCTCAGCTGAAAGTATAGTAAGCCGTATAGACCCTAAAGGACACTAGAACCTGATGCTCTAATATCACCTGTAACACCCCGCCTAATTAAATACCGGGTGATCAGTCCTTTATTAAATTAAAAACCAGGTGAACGGTTGGTTCATTCTCAGCATCACTATCGCAAAATAATATTTCCAATTTGAACACCCTAAATAATTAAGCTAAGTGTCAAAACCATTTAAAACCTCATTTTTCCTTTCTTAAATACCAATATAAAAACCATTTTAATTCCCAACAGTTAAGACTCACATAAATACTAAGGATGGAAATTTACACACAAGAGTTAAACCATCGATATAATCCAAACCATGTATAAGAACCATAAATGAAACCATTCTGACAAGAGTTAACTCCCACGGAGTACCGAATGCTGGAAATATCCTAAATCTCTGACAAATACAACTGTAATAGAAAATCGCGCGACACATGCCCTAAATATGAAGATCTAAAGTAGGAACAAATTCAATGATGAAGTCGTCTAAAGCAAGGGCCTGCAACTCCCACATAAGCTGCAACACGTCCAATCCAAAGAACCTAAGCATGACGCCCCTGTGGCTGGACACCTGTAATACATACATATATATACAAGAGAGAAAGAAATGATAGAAAACGGGTCAGAGCTCGAGTGTAAAATAGTTTTAAAAATAGTTTAGCAAGTATTTAAAATGCTTACCGGCCAATATCACAACCATGTTAGTATGCGACACTCTCTTGAGAATCCTTATCTCTCATCTAGTGTGCACCCCTAACGTACCTCTAGGACATCCTAGTGATAGTTCCCGCGCTGACTAGATTAACCACATGGATCCATTATTTATAGCCCAAATTATTCCCACGTATTAAACTTATAATACATATAATGATGTTATAAACATATATATATATATATATATATATATATATATATATATATATATATATATATATATATATATATATATATATATATATCCATTTAGATTCAACATGGATAAGTCCCTTATTAATTCAATTCATCTAAGTGTTTTCATACATAACTATCTTACATTTCTACTTTAGCCACATAGTAGATATCATCACATGTATATATATATATATATATATATATATATATATATATATATATATATATATATATATATATATATATATATATTCACAATATTATATATATACTATATTGCACCCCAAGACACATCTGCGGTGCTGCATTACTCTCCTATCTTGTCCCAATACATCACGTCGCTGTATAGGGGACTATAGGTTCGGTAAAGATTCCTCGAACCACAATTATCAAATCACAATTAATTGGAGGCGAACATAGTTCTCATACCCACGGTTCACGCACATACCTATGTTCCCATAGTCAGCGGACTTATCAACTCACCGATAAGTCTTTCATAGTCCTATGTTCTCGAGCGACAAATCAAAAATCTCATGGATTCATCAGGATATGACTGTCCTCACGCGTAAACCTCCCGTCGATAGCAAGTATGCTAGGTATGTCATACACAGATACATAATATATGCACAATCACACAATCATACATATAAATATTCATATTTTCCAAATTAGGTTCGCCCACGACCCATAATTGTTATTATCCATTCTTAACACAAATGTTACTCAATTATTTCTCATAACGGATTCGTCTCTTTTATTTTCATTAATTATATACTTCATTCTTACTTCTCATCTCTCGAAGTATTCTCTCTCATTAAGTATAATTATCAGTAGGTATACCCTCACTTACCTTCACTTATATTCTATTTTAAATCTTTCACGAGTCTCAATATTTTAGTGAACGTACACACAATTCCCAATGTATAAATAACTCCCCGTTAACCCAAAATTTCATCTCATATTAATTTAACTCAACGGAGTCTACTTAGACTCTATTGGTCATCTTCATAACCCATTATACTCTATCAATGATAATCAAGGGTTCCTGAGCATTTTAACTGGAGTAAAAAAAAGGGTAAAAATATGCAGTTTTCTAGGAGGGGTCGATCGATCGATCAAGCAGTTCTTGCCCAGTTTGCTGCAAATTTCAACCTACGGGTTCAATCATTCTAACCCCTCCAAACCTCTATAATTTCATCCCAAACTCCCATAAAAGTTATCCAAATGTATAAGCAATATATATAAACGAGTTCTTACGTAACAACATCAATAAATCCTCAACAAATCAATCAAAAAGGGGTTTAATCTCAAATCTCTTTATAAAACCAAATTTTGCATGAATAATCACCACCCTCTTAATCAAGATTTTCTTCCCAAATATCATAATAAATTCATGGGTAATCCTCTACATATGATCAATATTTTAGACTACATGGGTTCTCCCTACAACACATATAAATTCTCTTCCAAAATATATAATTCTTCCATTAAAACATATGATTTTCATTCCTAGACTAACATGGAAGGTATATTAACTTGGAACTCAGCAAGATAGATACTTGCCTGAGATTCAAGGATATGATTTGTTGATGGAAATTATATAGATGCGTTCCTCGTCATGCGATCTACGTTTTGGTGGTGGTGGCAGTGCAATCGGGTGAGTTCTAGGCCTTGGATTACTTGAAGACTCTTCACCTTCTTCTCTAATCACTTCACCTTCTTCTCAAATTGCTGGCTTAGGCTTTGTGTTTGTTAACCCCAAGAGACAACTCTAAATGGCTAATAAATACTAAGAAAATTCATGGGTTTAATTATCCAAAAATACCAAATTTCTAATATACCCTCCCGGGGTGTCAATTAGGCCTAAAAACTACCCGAGACCCAAACTAAACCCCCCGAGTACAGTTTTTTACTATCTCGACCCTTCCGGACACTTTGGAGCACTCAAAATGACTATACGAACAACTTATAATTTATTCACTTTAATAATAATAATTTAGTCCTGACACGACACACGCGCGTCCCGAATTTAATTTTCATAATTGCCATTTATTCACTCGTGACAATTTTTAATAAAATCAATTTCTTATATTACTTTACTCATATATTAATATTCAATAAATTTTCAATAATTACTAACTCACATCAAGCTAGTAAATATAAAAAAAAATAATTTTTGGATTAATATTAAATTAATACCTCAAATTAAATTTAATAAATCCCCAATTTTAAAAGCCATAAAAATACGGGGTATTACAGTTAGCACTAGCACTAATTGAAGCAAGCAGAAGGATGAGGCCATACTTCCAAGCCCATACTATAGTCGTGTATACTGATATGCGATTAAGGCAAGCTTTGCATAAATCGGAGAAATTCGGAAGATTGATGTACTGGGTAGTAGAACTTGGTGAATATAACATAGTTTATGAACCCAGGTCGTTACTTAAGGGGCAGGCAGTAGCATATTTTATCGCAGAGTTTACTCACTCTGATGCATCCAAAGAGCAGGAGTTTAATACAGACCAACCCGTGGATGTTACGGGATCATCAAAGATAACACCCAACCAACTTCCATTTGTTGATAACCAAGAGAAGATAATTAATGAGAAGTGTTAGGGGAAGATAAAAGGAAGTATCAAATATTCCACCGAGGAACCCTGTCTGACCAAGATTTTGATAATGAAGTATCTGTATGGAATCTATATATGGATGGCTCTTCGTGTGCCACGGCCAGTGGAGCAAGAATAGTTTTAAATAGTCCTGATGGAATTGATATGGAGAATGCTCTACGTTTCCAATTTAAGGCTTCCAATAATGAAGCTAAATATGAAGCTATGATCGTGGGTTTAAGTCTGGCCAAAACCATGAAGGCAGAGCAGGTTGTTGTATTCAGTGACTCACAATTAATTGTAAATCAAATTCTTGGGTTGTACGCAATGAAGGGAGAACTAATGGTCAAGTATCATGCAAAAGCTCTAGAAGTTGTCTCGACTTTTGCCGTAGTTCAGTTGATCAGAATACCGAGATTGGAGAATGCAAGAGCCGACGCCCTAACTCGGTTGGCATCAGCAACACGCACCGAGCTACAAAGAACAATCCCAATAGAAATCCTGGTAGATGGGAGCGTAGATGAAGATTTGATGATGAAATTCATTGCCTTCGACTTGGGACCATCCTGGATGGATCCCATCAGGGCCTATATTGAAGAGGGGGCTTTGCCAACTGATAAACTCGCAGCCAAGAAACTGAAGTTTAAAGCTGCTTGTTACGTATTGACTAGTGGCATTTTGTATAGAAGAGGTGTTATAGCAGGACTACATAGATGTGTCCATACCTCCGAAGTTAAAGATTGGATTGAAGAGGTTCACGAAGTATCTCGTCGGGCCCATGTAGCAGGTCGGACGCTTTTACAGAGAATAACAATACAGGGGTATTACTGGCCAACGATGAGAGCTGACTGTGCAGCTTACGCTAAGAAGTACGATAAATGCCAACGTTTCTCTTCCATCTGAAGAACTCCCCAAGCATTGTTAACACCCATTACATCCCCATGGCCATTCTCCATGTGGGGGATAGACTTGGTCAAGCCACTTTCAATGACCAAAGGGAGATTCAAATACCTCGTAGTTGCTGTGGATTACTTTACCAAATGGGTGGAAGCTGAATCTCTCATTGACATGACGTATGACAAGTTCTATCAATTTATTTGGAAGAGTATTATTTGTTGATATGGTCTCCCACATGCATTCATTACTCACCATAGAACCCAATTTGACAACGAGGAATTCACTGTATTTTGCCATCAATCCAATGTACATAAGATCCACTCTGCGCCAGGCCATCCCCAGAGTGAAGTGACAAACAGAACCCTACTGAATGGTCTAAAAAAATAACTGGATGGCGCAAAAGGAAACTGGATTAATGAGCTACACTCTGTGTTGTAGGCTTATCGCACTACACCGCGAACAGTAGGTGGGGAGTCTCCATACATGTTGACATTCGGGAGTGAGGCTGTCATACCTGCTAAATTGGGTCTACCCACACATAGGGTGCTTAATTTCAATTCTCCCATAAGCGACTTGATGAGGCGTTTAGACCTAGATATGCTCGAAGAAGTTAGGGAAGAAGCAGCAATCAGGAATGCTGCATACCAACAACGAACAACCTTGTTCTACAACAATAGGGTGAAGAAGTGCGATTTGAAAGAAGGGGATTATGTGCTGAAGAATAGGGAGGGAAATTTTCCCCGAAAACCCACGGATACCAGAAAAAAAATCCCCAAAAAATTAGAGATCGGGTCGGGTTCGGAGAATAAAAAAAATCCCCGAAATATTTTGGGTCGGTTTCGGGTATATCCTCGGGTCTCCACGGGGATACCCGATTTATTAATATATAATATAATATAATATATATATTTATATTGCAATAAATATATAACTATATAAACTTCTAAAAAATAAAAACCCTATCTCTTCTCTCTTTACTCACGCCGCCCTTTCCTCTTTTCTATCTCACGCACGAAGGATCTGATCTAAGTTGAGCTCCCCCTCTCTTCTCTCTCACGCACGCAGCCTCTGAGTTCCCCCTCTCTTCTCTCTTATGCACGCAGCTCCCAGCCTCATTTTGTGTAAGGTAACGTCTCTCTCTCTCTCTCTCTCTCCGCTGTTACTGATGTGTGTGTGATGTTAGTTACAGATTGTTAATGTTAATGTGTGGGTGATGTTAGTTATAGATTCTAATAAGTTTTTAATAAGTTTTTTCTAATAAGTTTCTAATAAATTCTAATAAGTTTTTAATGTTTTTTAGTTTAATGAATTGGGTTTTTATCTATGTAAGGTTTTAACATTTAGATTTGTATATACAGTAGAGGTTTTGTTTTAGGTCACTTTGATTGAGCATTGAAAGTTTCAGTTTTCCATTTAGAGCATTTTTGTAGAATAATTCAAGGACAGTTTCAGTTTCTCTTTGATTGGGAACGCTTGGCACAAACTTAACCAAGATTCTGTGTGTAAAAGGCTTGTTAGGTTGATAGATCTGTCAGGTTTTATACACATTATTGTGTACTTATAGTGTATTTGAACTGGGTTCATGTTATTTTAGATTAGTGTTTTTTATATTTTTTGAGTGTTTTATTGTGGGTCTGGAAAGATGTTACTGTAAGGGCCTCCCACTCCACTTGGTGGTGGTGCCTAGCCTGGTCCATTTTTACCATTGCGATCATTTTCTGGGTTGATGGGTGGTCAAAGTGGTTTGATGCCTTTTAAGTCTTAAAATAACAATATACCGATGATTCTAATAAGTTTTTAATGAGTTTTTTTCTAATAAGTTTTTCTATACTGATGATAATTTTTTCTATGCTGGGAAAATCTTGCACTCCATGCTGATGGAAATCTTTTCTAATAAGTTAATACATAATATGAATAATTTCCTTTTAAAAAATAAGAGCTCAGAGAGAAATACTTCAAATTTGGGGTGGTTCTTAAGACTATGTTAATGCAATTACTGATTAGGAAATGCAAAGTTGATGTTGACTATGTTGTTATGTTTTCATTAGTTCAGATTTCATTAGGTGCTTAAAGAGGGGTTAAAAAAAAATGGGTTCCCCGCGGGGAACCCGATACCCGTTTTAAACGGGGACGGGGATCCCCGAACCCGTTATAATGGGGAACAGGGCGGGGACAGGGAACGGTTTTTCTAGCAAGGACGGGGAGTTAAAACCCGACCCCGAACTGACCCGCTGCCATCCTTACTGAAGAAAGTGACCCAAAAGCATAACAAACTGGAGGCCAACTGGCATGGACCTTACAGAGTAACTGAAGTTATTCGTCCTGGGACATACAAAATCGAAACTTTGGAGGGAGAAGAATTCAAGAATGCATAGAATGCAGAGTATTTGTGCAAGTACTATCAGTAATTAAAATCCATATGTAACACAGTTCTTTCAATATGAATAAAGTGATGTTTCTCCCATATTTCCTCTTTTGTTGAATTTTTTTCGAAATATTAGTGCTACACGCTACACAAACACAAATTCAGAGCAGTAACCACCAACTCCGATTGGTCGGCAATTTAATACCCACCAACTCCGGTTGGTCGGCAATTCATCAACCACCAACTTCGGTTGGTCGGTAATTTAACACCACAAACTCCGGTTGGTCGGCAATTTAATAACCATCAACTCCGGTTGGTTGGTAAATAAAAATCATATAGTGTAAAATCCTATTTGATCACGGGTGATCTCAAGGGACATCCCAAACTAGGCAAGAAAATGGGTGACCTCCCGAGCCATCTACTGTCTAAGCAACAAGGTAATCCTCGCAAGATTACTACAACTAAGCATGAACATGGGATGAAAATCATTCCAGTACTTAGGCCCAAAGAGTGACAAGTCACTATAATCAGACGATAAATGGGACAAGTTCCATTTTTTAAAAACAAAACAGGACATTTCGTCCTTCTACATATATATATATATATATATATATATATATTCACCAACGATTAACAAAGACATTCTACAAAATATTTCCAACGAAATGAAATTGTAAAAGATACTAAACATTTCGTTATTAAAACCAAGCAGATTACATACGATATGACATTTGATACAAATGTCCTATTCTATAGGTTTATTTCCCTCTGTTTTTGAAACAGGTTACACCCGAGCTGGAGGATCATCTAATGCATAAGGGGAGTTTATAAAGTTCATATCTCATAACATTCTGACATTAATTATGGATGGTCGATCAAGCAAGTGCTCTGGATGAGATATCTCAAAATATGAATAGAGACTATAATCATCGAGATACTTGGAGATCAAAATCCGAGGAATAGCACGGGCTAAAATCCAGCTAAGGTCAAGTTTGAAGGGAGGCACAGGTAAATCAAGAACTCCAGGTTCATAATAATCCCATAAGAAATGACCTTGCTCCAGTTTCAGAACACATAAGACATTCAACCATCCCTTCTAATATGCTTCGTTGTTCGACTGCTGCAAACGAGCATCAAGATGATACAGAGCTTCATTATACCCAGCCATCCAAAATTCCCTCGGATGCTTGTGAAATTGATAAGTCAATCTATCAAGTTACTCGTGGAGCTTTTTCACCAGAATTTCTTTACTTTCCAGTGTAGAACTCTGATTGGAGAGTTGGTCGGTGAAACTCTGAATTTTTTTAGACATTTCTACCAAAGCTTGATTCTTCGCCGTCAATTGAACGACTTGATTTTCTAAGGCCAATTGAGTTCTTGTCTCATTAATATTAACCCAACCAGCCCTTGCTCATCCACGGGAAAAAGATCTTGCTCTGCCACGAGCAGGTTTGGAAAACCCGATTCGTTTTAAAGCCTCTAACTCTTCTCGTAAGCTAGCATTTTCTATTTCTAAAAAGGAAAAACCATCATCATTAATTGGGACCAAGGCTCCCGAAGAAGAGGAGGCAGCAGATTTGAGCTATTTTATTTCCTCTTGCAACGCGATATTCTCCTACTCTAGCAACCTGGAAATTTGTCTATGCTTTTTAATCTCAAGCTTTAACACACTTTCCTTTTTCTCATGGGCTGAAATGTACTTGTCATCTCCCCTGTCAGCACTCAATTATTGGTACTTTTTCTCATAACCGTGATGCAAAAGTGTAGTGGATTCTTTGTACTGCTGATGAAGTTCCTCGATCATTCCTTGAAGATCTTCAATCATTTTGTAATAAGCCATATTATTGGCTACGTCACTATCAAGTAGGCACTTCAAGTACTGGTAATCATCAATTGCTCGTTCAGAGGCATCTGATCCGAGGATGTCAATTATTTGGGCCTTAGTAAAGTCTGCATGACCAGCTTTGAAATAATCATTGCACTTCTTCATTAACTCTGTATCATTAGCCGATAAGAGTTCCATCCTAGCCACAAACTAGCAAAGAGAAAATGAAAAACAAAATCAACAATGATGCGAACAGAGCAAGTAAGAGAGAAATTCCAAACGAATAACAAAAGTTCACTTTTTATTCATCACAACAAAGGAAAACACATTTCAGGGTTACATCCAAGAAATAACGCAATAAAAGACCCGAACAACTTTAAACCTTCTCCTTATTTTCTACGACTTCTTCGAACAGTTTGGATGAAGGGGTTGGTTGCTCAGGGAGCAATGGTAGTTGCTCGACAGATGTGCTAGCTTATTGGACTTGCTCGGATGGTTGGACAACAGCAACAATAGGGACCTGCTCTCCTATCATCATAGAAGACTCATCTGATGCAACTTCTTCTTCTTCTTCTTCTTCTTCTCCAGAAAATGGAGGAGGGCCATGAGTATGCTCCTGGAACAACTCAGAATTTTCAGCAACCTTCAATTTCTTCAAAGCCTCTATCCATCCATCCCTAAAATACTTAACACTGGCATAATCCATCTGAGAAGACATTACACATCTAGTCCCTTATTCTAACCATTGTCCCAACTAGCACTAAAAGATTTCTTAACACGAACTTTCCTTTTTTCTCTCTCCGAGGAAGTCTTTTCCCTAAGGAGCTTTTCGGCAGATTTCAGTTTTTCTTCTACCTCTGTCTTACGTCGTTCAGCATCTTGAAGCTTGGCGATATTTTCCTCGGCAGATTTGACCTTGACCTCAAGCTCCTCTTTACGTTGTTCAACATCCTTTAATTTTTTCTCCAACTCTTTGGAGGTAGTCACAACTTGATCTCGATTTATTTCAACAGACTTGAATTGTTTCTCCCATGCATTTTTGTTTTCCTCGTACTTCTGATGAGATTCCTTCAAAGATTGAGTTAATCCAGCAAAAGCTTCTTCTAGCCCACCCGAGGAGGTGGAAGACCTGATGGATTCATCTTTCTTCAAAATACTATTGAAACATGTCACGAGCTGAAAAAAAAGAAGTTTAATTCAATATATGAATATAGTACTAGAAGATAAAAGACTCAGGCTAACGATACTTACTGACGTAATGTGTTAAGCACCCAAAGTAGTAATTCTCTCACGAGAAAAGGTGTCTTCAATACCTTGGAATTCTGGGACAGTCCAAGATCTGATCAAGCCCATAGCAGAGCTCGGAGGAATAAGAGCTGGAATATTACCTTCAACATTTGAAGGTCAAGAGACAGAGTCAACAGGCCTCTCGATAGGACCTCTTTTCAATCTCCGTAGAGGAGCACTTTCAATTAAAGGTGCTATCTCTCTTTGTGAAATGGAAACAGTTTCACTCGAAGGTGCTGCCTCTTTTGGAGGCACAGGGGGCTTCTTGCCAGTTTTCTTAGCAGCAGTAGAGGGGATACATCTACATTCTTTGTCCCCTCATCTGGGGCATCCTGTTTGTTCTTCTTTGCCTCATCAGTGGCAAGGGCAGACTTGTCAAAAAATGTGGGAGCTTTCCTCTTCTTCATCAGATCAGTAATAGGAGTACTTAAATCAAAAGAAGATCCTCTCACACTAGTTTCAGAAGTTGGTATCCTATCAAGATCAACCACCACAAGACGAGCAATGAAAGATGAAGTGGAGCTTCTGTATCTTAACAAATATGAAGCGGACCTTACATGCTCTCCAACGATCGACTGATACAAGCTCCAGATAAGTTTTAAATCTTTTATGTTAACGTCAATCTCTTTTGGGGGCTTCCTTTTACTGTCAACTGTAACAAACAAAATTAATGTCAGTAAGACATGTCATCAAATACAAAGAAAATAAGATTTTAAAAATAAAAACAACCTATCCCATTTCCATAAAGTGGACATCTGGGACCTTGATACACATCATTTCCATTTAATGGAGGGTGTTGACAATTTTTCATCACAACCCCATGATCAAAGTAGTCCCTATTGGCGTCAGGAAGATTGACAACTAAAGCTCTATTCGAAAACCTAGTTTTTAAATAGAAAGTAGTGTCACTGGTAACCCATTTATAACAATACATAATTTCTTGAATTCCTAAATGAGTTCCATGAATTTGATTCAACCTCTTACAGGTACAATATTAAAATATTGGCAAAACTTCAAACACAGGGGATTTGGCGGGAAAGAAAAGCCACACTCAGCTACAAAAAGTGTTGGGAACCAGTGTCCCTCAGCCAAAGAAAATAAATCATAAGGACAAGGAGGTTCTTCCAAAATAACCCACGAAGGGAATGAAAAATCAGACCGAAATTTATCCCACGATTCAACAAGATAAACTATGGCGAATAAAGTAAATAAAGAAGAGGGAAGAAAATCTTACAGAAGAAAGAGAGATCGGTTGATAATGAATGATGGAAAGAACGAAGGCACAAGATAGAGAGAAAATGAAGAGTTCAGAAATACATATTTGAAAAGTAGAAGACAATAGGATTTCTGTCGTACTTAAATACTTTACCTCGAGAATAGAGAAAAGCAATGATTACAAGGGAAGACGTTTGCATTTTCGACGGCTAAAAGAAGAAAAAGGCACAAATATCGAAGTGATCGTGAAAAATTCAAAATATTTATGAAGTTTGATATTATGCGCTCAAAGGAATTATATACAATGAAAATTTTCCTAATCTGAGAAGACCATTAATCCAGGCAACTTTCAAGCAAAATGTTCCACCCTCTTCTTTAACCTAGTTAGTTGACGTGGATACCAAATCTAGTTAGTTGACGTGGATCAAATATATGAAGACATGTGTCAATCTACGTAGCAAATACAAATACTTTCAACGAACATCATACTTTCATCGAGTTACTCAGACGCTCCGAGCTAGTTAAGCCTACCGAGCAACTTAGGCGGTCCGAGCTACTTAGCGTGCAGAGCATCCAATCAAGAAAACCAAAAGGCGACTACGTAATAAATGCGCATTATTATTGTATAAATGTATATGTCTACTAGATAACAACGCATTACCTTTTCATATGTACATCCTCAAGGCTATAAATACATTGTAACCTCCTCATAAGAAGGGGACTCTGGATCTCATAGGGAACCTACCATCGAGATTCAGGCAAATAATCAGCAATACAAGAAGAGTGGACGTAGGCCATTTTCCGAAGGCTGAACCACTTTAAAAATCCTTTGTCTTATTTATTCATTTTTATCTGTGATTGATTAATTAGATATAATCTAGTTTTTTACATCAGCACCAGTGATAGTGCTTATCAATGCTCGGAAACACATTTCATTTGGGACTGAGTAGATGTCAATTGTAGCTTAGTATTGCTCTACATAATGGAAATGACTAAATTTTCCATTATACTTAGGAGTAACCACATGTGGTTTGAACTTAGTAGGCATTGGGAAGTCCATAATAGCTTGAACGAAGGGTGATCCTTTCACAAAACTTCTCTACAAAGAATTTTTATATCTGTCCATTTCTCCCAAGCGGCCTTCCTACAGCTGAATTAAACCTTTCCAGGGATGATCATCTGGATTAGTTTTATGGGAAATAGTTTTAGTCGTTCGGTCGTGCATTTGTGCTGAGCTCTCTTCCTGGAAAGTCTGCTCCGTGCGCATAAATTCTTGCATGCTAGTTCTTAACTTGGCATAATCTTCTTGGTGATCTTGAGATCTAGATGGCTCCCCATGATAATGGCCTCCATTTGCTCGGGGACCTAGTCGATCGAAGACAGAGCCCCAACTTAGCCTATCCCAGGTGCTCGGTCGTGCTTGTAAGAGGGATAGTCCATTATAGTAATCAGCGGATTTGAGGGAGAAGGTCACACCAGGGTGGTAAGACCGGTCTTGCATGGATTGTGAATACTTGGTTCTGCTTCTTTCATTTCTGGGAGGTGGAGGAGGTATCTCCCTTTTAGAAGGTCGAGTAGAAGCGGGCTTACCTTGGAGCATTTGAGTCAGTTACCTTATTGTTTCCTGCCCCTTAGTGATGTTTAATAGAATTATTTGAAGATCTCTTAGGCCAAGGGGAGCAGAAGGACTGAAGGCGTCGTCTCCAACAGGACTGCCTTCTGGGATGTTTGTCATACCTCGACAGTGTGATTGAATAGTAATACGTGAAAGAAATTGGTAGGAAACAATAATAACTTGTTGTTTCATAGACAAGGCCATTCTGTTGATGTCTAAATTTGGGTTATATATTTTGGGAATGATCTTAGATCAAGTTACCCAAACTTATAATAACAGATACATATGAAATGATAAAGAAAGGAAGGAAGTGTACAGAGACACAATAGTTTTTACGTGGTTCAGCCCAGGAATGGTGCCTACATCCACGAGGGAATGTCACTATAGGTTTAGGGTTCAGTACAAGTCTCTTAGTAATAGTTTTAGGGTTAGAACAAAGTGGTTTCATCCCATAGCTAAGAGAAGTAGTAACCTATATATAGTAATTGGAAGTTAAAGAGATGTAATGCCTTTATAGACTAGGCATTTACATCTTTACATGATAATATGCAGCTGGATATTTGTTCACGTGCATGTGCATGGTGGTTGTTAAATATCCCACGTGTGGCTATTCATATTACTAATGGTTCATCTTCCGAGGTGTGGTCGGATGGACGGCCGACCATGAGATATCTGAGCTGATCGAGCTTATCCATTATTTGAGGGTCCAACGGTAATATTAACAGGTGTCACTATTTTATTGGTCCACTTAACCTAATTGTTTTAGGCTACAACAGGAGGGAGGGAGGGAAAGATAGAGAGAGATCATGCACTTTATGTGACTCCTATTTCAAATGGATGCATTTCATGTTTTTTATGAAATGATCCCATTTCAAATTTTACACATGGGCTAAAATGGGGCGATTAATGAATCATTTTATTAATGAAACCAACCACAATTACTGGGTTAATTTGTAAATGGACCAATTTATTAACGAGCCAATTTATAATTTTGGGTCAATCAAGTGGGACCTAAGTAAATACAATCAACATTATAATGGGAAAAACTTTAATACAAAAAGACCTTATTATTTTGGCACGGAGGATCGAACACCAGCACAAAAGCATAAACACAAACATGTATTATGCTTGATTTTACATCAGACTTGTATAAAGGCCATGATAATACACCACCACATCCATATAAATTTCTAAAACAACATAATATCAGTGACTTAACGATTGGATATAACAATAATCCGAAATTTATATTGACAACTAATACAAAACTCATCTTTCCAAGCCCTATATATGAAACCCATATATGTACATAAAAAATATCAAATGATATGCACATATATGGAAAATGAATACCTTTTTTTAACTCGATTGACTAGATATATAATATTGGTGAGGATTTTTTGTGTCCCAAATGAAACAATGCGCTATTTATTTATATGATAAAATAAATTGAATGGAAAGAAATTAAAACACAAACAAAGTTAGTTTCATGAGTCTTTACATATTCCTTAAGACTTTAGTAGCTTTATCTCTTTGGTTTTGATTCATTTTGATAGAGGAGAAGAAATAGCTGAGAAAACACTAGGTGGGATCTCTATTTATCTTGAGCACCCATAAGTTACTTTCTCTGGAGAGGATGTGACTAATGAGAGTTGCCTCATTCTTATACCAATGGTCTTTATCATAGATAATTTTTTTGTAATTCCAACAATTATACAAAACTAAATAATTTATACGGAAATTGATCAAACCAAACTTAAATTATCATTTACACAAATATTAAGACCCGATAACTAAAAACACAAACTACCACCAAGATCTTTACTTGTACTACAATCATTAGGAAGAATTCTGAAAAGGTATCACCGCTGAGAGTTATTTACAACACAATAACTTTTTTAATTTGGAAAACATTACATTTCAACATGTCATAAACATTACAATGTAAAGAATGCTTTTAATTTATCTAAAAACTAAAAAAATAGAAATAGATATAAAATCCATTCGTTTACATGGAATTTATTTGAATAGAATTTAAATCATTAAAAAAATATATCAACCTACAACTAAAAATAAAAATATACTCTCAAAAAATAGACATAATAATAATTTTCAATTTCTAACATTCAAAACTCAGTTATAATCCCAAATCTCAGTTCTAGGAACTTTTTTATATAAAAATAGTCAGAATGTCCTATGTATACACAATCTCTGGAGCAAACATATCTCTTAATTATATACAACCTTTGTCCTCTGTCCTTTTCTTTCACGTAATGTGCAATTGCAAGATAAATAAATGAATGGTGACAAAATGAGTATTCTGCAAAGGTAACATAGATGGGTTTGGAGAGAGAAAAACGTTTTTGTTTGGGTGCTTCAGCGTGATGGCATGAGGGTATATATATAGAGAGGGATAAAGAGGGTTTCTTATTGTTCATAACTTTTGAGCAAAAAATAATTCTATACTTGAAGATGAAGAAATAAGAAAAAGAAAAGACATTAAAATAAGAAAATGAGAAGTTATTAAGATTCAAGAGAGAAGGAGATGCACTGCATTAAAGAGATGGGTATTGAAGGGCTTATCTCTTATTACTATAAAATGAAAAACAAGGCATTAATGCTACTCACTAAAGAGCCTATCCACGTGGATACTCAAATACTCTGCAAAGATTTAATCCTAAAATACCTCTCCCTCCTCACCCTTTTCATTTATCATCGATACCCCAAAAATCCTCAATTTTACATCCTTCTGAAATACCATTGGAATAAATCACTCCCTCACACTTTTTGGTTTCCCCACCTTCTCGATTTTCCCCTCCTCTTTATCTTCTTAAATCAAGCATTTAGTCTTCTTAACAATGAAGCTGTCCACGTAAGTCCAACCCACAATCACAATAATAACATCCTCTAAATTACATCCACATAAAACGCACCTACAGAGTAACCCTTTTAAATTTGTCCATTTTGAGTTACCCAGAGGATTCGCAGTTACCCAGAGGATTAGGAGATCTCCGATGAAAAAAGGACCAAACTCTGGCGAAATTGCCGTTGGGAATGGGAGTGAAAGAATTAACAGATCTCTGATGAGGAGAGGGGGGAGGTCGAGATCGAATCTGGGTTGGGTAATGGCCACTCCGAAACGGGTCATGGGGTGCCGAAAGGATAATGGAAATCGTTCAGCAAGGAGGTCGAGGTCGCCGGTGACACGCGGAGAGTTAGGACCACGACGGGATATGAGGTATAAAAACCCGATAACAACTAAAGGGATGGTGACCGGAAGGACCGATCGCCTGTCATCGGTGAGGACTGTAGAGTGTAGTGATTGTTTGGAGAAGCCGATGCCAGACGACGACGTTTGGGCGGAGCCTGGGGAGTCACTTGAGAACCTCACCTGTTTGTCTTGAGTGCTTTATTTTTCAATAATTTTTTGGGTTGCATTGGTAGAATCGAATCATTTTGGGAAGGTTAGTGTTATTTTGGAAGAAAATTATTGACTTTTGTGAAGTTCTGTTGTTAAAACTCGCAACAAACAATATGTGTCAAATATAGTCCCGTCCTGTAGCTTTTAGAGGTTGCAGTTTGGGAGAGAGTGATTGGGGTGGATTTAACAACTCAGATAGAGCGTGTTCCTGGGCGTCAATGTTGCTGGTGAACCTAGCTCTGACAAGGAGCAGTGGTGACAATGTAAGTGTGGTGGTCATTGATCTCAGGTGGAATCCCTAGGGGGACCCATGATTACATTTTTTCTCCTTTTCTTTCTCTTTTTTTCTTTTTGTTTTGTTTGTTAATATTTAATGTCATTAGGGAAAATGTTTGTTTTTTTACTGCAATATTATACAATTTCAATTATATTTAACTTATTTATCTGATATTCACATTATTGAATAAAAGTTTATCCTTGGAATTTTTAACTTTATAAATATTCGTGATGAAAATGTTAATTATAAAAATAGAAATTTATAGAAATTTTATATATTCATCTCAATATGACATGACAGGGTTAAGATATAAAAATATATAATGATAGATTTTTTTGCTATAATATTTTAATAAAAAAAATTATATAACATGGACAAAGATAATATCACTTACATTCTCTAAGATTGCTCTATAATCGTAGATATATATTTTTTTTAAATATCTCTACTGATGCAAGAGAGAGTTCCATTCAAACCAAATTAGTTTTTTAAGTAGCTTCACACCTGATAGAAAGATATTTAAAAATTATAGTTAAATAGGTGTTGGTATAACTTATAGGCATTATGTTTTGGGATTTAATAAACTATTGACTTTTGTGATGTTCTGTTGTTAGAGTAAATGTTGTTTTCTTAATAGGGTTAGTTCTTCAACTATATTTTCGTTTTTATCAATAAAGATGTATGTATATATTTTGCAATCTATAGATAAGATTCATAATCTCTAGATAAGGCTACGTAGATATAATATAGTAATTTTTAACGATTAATTCCGTTTAGTAAGTATGTAGTTCAATAGATCTTACCATTTTTTTCAGAAGGTCCGACGAAAAAAGTTTTTTGGTCCAATTGGTCTTTATTCGTAAATATATAGTTAATATTCATTGTATTTATAAATAGGTGGAACAAAATGTTATTATAGAACCTATTAAAAAATGTCTTATGTAAATAAGATTTTTTTGTCAAGCTCCCTATAATTTATCTTATGTATACTTTCTTAAACATTTTTGCTTTATCAATAATAATGTATGTATATCTTAGAAATAGTCAAAACGTTTTGACCGCTATTCTCTAATGATTATATCTTATAAATAAGGTAAACTACAAGACACCAAAACCAAAATAGAGAGAGCACAACCAAAACCACAATATTTATTTGTGTCTCCCTCTTTTCATCTTCCCACCATATTATCTCCTTTATTTATACATGTTATTAATTAACTACATATATATACACATAGTATTCCTCAAACCCGTCTTCATTTTTGGTGTTTGGATTCTCCGTTATTTCGGATCTGCACTTCCCCATAACTGTTGGTGTCAAAAAGTTCAAGATTTACGTTTTACTTTTTTTAATGAGAACATTTTACTTTTTGTTATGAACTGTTCAATCATGAAAAAATTTATGAGAATGTAGTAATGATGAATAATTGTATGTAGTTGCATGATTTATTTTTTTTATTTTTGGGTTTATTCTCATTTGTGGTATCAATTTGATTTTATTTTGATCCTCTCAGTTTTTGGGTTCTTTTTATTCCATTTATGGTTAGCATCAACGGGATACTTTTTACCTAACACCTATTTTGTTAACTTTTTTTAACTAAAGATTATAGACTAAATCATATATATATATATATATGTGTGTGTGTGTGTGTGTGTGTGTGTGTGTGTGTGGTGGGGGTGGTCATGTTTGTTTATAAGGTAATTGTGTAAGATTACTGTAACAAGTGTCTTGAGGTATGGAAATATTGAATTGAACAACCAAACAATTTAATGTTTAATTTATATATTTTAATTAGTTTAACAGTGTTGGAAGAATCACGTGTCTATCAAATTTTGAAAAGCACCATATTCTCTCTGGAAAAAAAAAAGAAATGAAATTAAAAGCATAATGAAAACGTTATGAAACGAAAAGCATGTTAATTTGATTTGTTATACTTAGAGATATTTTAGCTTTGAAGTGAAATACATGAATATGTACTACAAAGGGTAAGAAGCTAGATGGCATAAAAGTAAACAATTTGATGTGCAAAACGGCTATTACAAACGGTTTGCCCGTGCATCGCACGGGTTTACATCTAATGAGTCATAAAAATGAAACTTCGAGAGACGAGAGAGATTATAAGCGAATGGGTAAATAATTGGAGGAGGAGAGACGTGGGCAAATGAGTGTTCATATCCAATTTGCCACGCGGATAGCCTAAAATAAGGCAAAAATTTGTTAATGTCTTTCATTTTATAATATTTTATTGATAATAATCCATCCATCCATATTTACATTTTTCTTCTTTTTAATCACTCTGTTTTTATTTACTATGGATTAATGGAGCATTATTTTTCAAAAGAAAAGGAGGGGATTTTAAATACTAACTAGAAAGTTGGATAACTACAAAATAACCCTAAAGTAATATATATATATATATAGATAGATAGATAGATAGAGAGAGAGAGAGAGAGGTTCAAAAGAGAACCAAAAGATCGAACTTTTTAACGAACCTATTAAGACATTAAAAAATAACCTAATTAATTTTAATTCCTTGTTGTAATTGGTCCACGCCAGCGGTTAACGAACAAGCGTGTGACACGAGTGACCTCACCAGAAGTTTGTCGGTTACTGGGAGGTCTCACCGGAAGTTTTTTCAGCAAGTAAGAAGATTGGGAAGGCGAGTTGGGTTTTAACGGAGCTTTACCAGAGGTCGGGGTTTTGATTGTGATCAAAATTGTATTCGGGTTTATGGGTGAGGGTGAAGAGTTTGCTGGAGTGTATCTACTCGAAGTGGGTAAGGCATCTTGATCTGCATGTATAAGGGTGATGGACATTTTGGGTTTAACGACTGATTTTGGGCAGTTTGAGTGAAGTGGGTCGGAGTTATAAGGTATGTATGATGTCGTCGATGTTTTGTTTGAGTTTTCCATCCAGTTTGGGATGCGATGTCCGGTATGGTTGGATTAGGAGATGGGTTTCGAGGATGGAGCAAGAGGGATTAAACTGGCCAAAGTGATTAGGAGGTTGGTTCGAGTTGTTGACCGAGGATGGGTAAGCAGCTGGGTGAGCAATTGGGGCTACCTCCGACGTGGGCAGATTCAGGGGATGTCGTGACTTCCGACATTGATTTCCAGCCATAACCAAGTGTCAATAAGACTCTGACCACTCCTAAGGTGGTTGGGTGTGGGACATCGGAGGTGAGGGGATAAGGCTACCGGAGTTTGGGGGTGGGGTAAGGGGTTCTCGTGTAACATGTGTGTCCATTGCCGCTGGCGCGGACCATATACAGCATAGGAATTAAAATTAATTGGGTTATTTTTTAATGTCTTAATAGTTTCGTTAAAAAGTTTGGTTTTTTGGTTCGCTTTTGAACCCCTCCCTCTATCTCTCTTCATAATAGAAATTAATTAAAAATGAGCGCAAAAAAAAAAAAGAAATAGATTACAATACACAATAGCGGAGAGGGGGAATCGATCGATTTAGTAAAAGATGCCCAACTAATAGGGCAAAAGAGAACATTAAAAAAAATTTAATTCTGGGTGGGTGGGGGGACCCTATAGTTTTTTAGAATATAATAAATGACTTAATAAATAATTAAAGTGGAATTTTAGCATTTTAAATGAATCTATAATGAAAAGTGAAATATTAATAATGAGATATTAAAATTCAATTTATTAATAGATTGCATGTAATTAAAGTCATTTAAATTGAATTAGGGTATAATTTAATATGGGCTTGTTTAAGTAATATGGCTGATTTAGTTTAGTGGGTTTATCCTTATTGGACTGGAATATTTTAGAATGATTTTATGGGGAATAGAATGAAACCCCGAGGATAGTATGGTCAATAATGCATTTCTTGGGGAGCAATAGTAGGGTTTGAAGGGATTAATTACGTGGATAAAATATGTAATAGATTTGATTAGGATATAGCCTCAGAGTCTTGATCGCGGGTTTTAGAGGTCATGACCACAATACTTTCCTTAACTCAAACGAGTCTACATTAACAAACACATATATAAAACACAATATTAAAGAGGACGATTCAAGAGTAACAGTGGATAAATTAAAGGAATTTAAAGAGGAATTCAAAAGGATTCAAAGTTATTTGCCACAGTACTCAACAAGCAATCAACTTGATTTTAATATTTCTTCAATTAAAATACAAGATATTATTATACTCTTCTCATTTCATATATATAAATGTTAGTAAATAAATAAAATAGGCCTAAAAATCAAGTAAAAATAATTAGGGTTTTCACCTCTTCTCATCTCGATTTAATATTTGTTGTACTTCACTTATGATTTATGTAGGTGGAAAAATCCTATTGTTGTTGAGTCAACACAATTAAGTCGATCTAAGTAAATAATCACAATCACACAAGAACATAGTATGTATGTGGTTCGGTAATGTGCCTACGTCCACGGGGTGTTTTATCTCTCTTTATTTATCAATTAATGATAATAGATATTACATGTCCCTTTTCCCAGGGGTGTGGGTTGCATTTATAGAGAATAAAAAGAGGTCAATTAGTGTGGGACTCCATGACGTTAGATAGTTATCTTGACTTGGTCGGCTAAATTTAATTCCAAGATTATTACTAATAAGCCTTGATCCATCCTTATCTCTTTAATCTTTGATTATTGTCAAGTCCATCGAACACGCGTCATTTTCTCCTGCCCGGTCGAATAAGCCTCGATCCATCCTTATCTCTTTTATCTTTGATTATTGTCAAGGTTTGCTTGCCTGTTGGATGTAGTTCTAACAGTGGTCGATAGTGAGACTTGGTTTCCCACAGAAGCTATGGTCTAGGGTACAAACATTTGGTGCTTTTTCAAATGATAATTGACTTTATTTTTCTCATAGGTTCAAAGGACAGGCTGGTAATTTGCCTCGGTATTTAAGGGTAATGCTGGTAATTTTTCATTATTTCGACAAAAGGTGATAGCTTGTATCATCCATCAATTGGGGACATGTTTCAAATGATGTTTTTTTCTTCGAAGTTGAGACTTGTACTTAATGACCCTATTGTCATCATTTGGAGCGCATTTCATCTCCATTGTGTTTCAAAAATAATTCTAGTGCCATTTGCCTTCGTATCCTCACTATAAGTTCATTTTTTCTCCCTCTCTTATTTTTGTAAAACTTGTCTTTCAAGCATCGTTTTTGTTATCCCATTGTTCTTATATTTTAACTATGAATACGATTTACCCGGTTGGTGAGGGTTCCATTGTGGAGTTCTGGAGATGTTTCTCTATACCGAATGGATTATCATAATGTTTGGAGAGAAGCACAAGGATTATTATAACATTGAGGGAGTATATTTGATGTTCTCTCAATTCATTATTGAGGCTGATGTAACCTTTCCCCCAAACTAACTATTTTTAGATTTAAGCAAATTATTTTGCGTAGTCCCGACCCAATGCTCCCCAAATACCTGGACGATAGTGGATGTGGTTAATAGCATAAATGAATTGTATAAGGCTAAGCTAGGGATCCCAAAGATCCGTTATTACTATATGTGGGTAGGTCTCATGAAGACATCTATTATCTAAAGGTGAGGAAAGCTCGGAGGGTCCTTGTAGTAAACCTACCAAATTCTAATAAGAATTACTGTTCACATGATTTCATTATGAGGTAGTGGGATCACCTGCCTATTCCAGACGGTGGTAAATCTTATAGCGGTCATAGATGCATTGATAGGGTATATAAAATAGGTGAAAAACTGATTCTTGTCCCTTTTTATTCGTCTATTACTAGTTTAGTTTTTATTGACGTCCTTGTTCTTTTGTCTTTGCAAAAACAAATATAAAAAGAGAGAGATCCGGACCAAATGCACATTAATTTTGATGAGCTGAGCAAAATTTAGAAGCTTAAAAAGCCCTTCATTATCGGTGTCAAATATCCTAGGCTACTTTCACTATTATTGAACACACATCCACCACTATCTCCTTCATCACCCGATTAGTAGATAAGGACCCATAGATCCTTGTTCTTCCTGATGAGGAAGAGTATGCAACTGTGATCACTTCAGGCTCATTCGAGTTTGTGTACATTACATCCATCCCTGCCTTAATTCCTTTTACTTTCGAGGACAAAATATAATTAAGGAAAATGATATCAAACTTGTTAAATGCCCCGTCTTCCAAAAGGAATGAGTTTGGGATCCATTCGACTCTATTGGCTTGGGGTATGCCCCTGACAAGACACATGCGTAACTTGTGAAGAAGAGTAAGGCTGTCTCAAGCCTTGTAGTTGTTTTGTCCACCAAAAAGAAGGTGGATGCCTCTGGTAAGGGTATGGGCCTAGATGATGGGTTAATGGATGCTAATGTCAACCTAGCCTCTGCATTAATGAGATGGGCTTATCTTCCTATCGATTGAGAGGTGGTCGAAACCTTATCAACTGATAATGTTTTCTCCCATGCTGTCTAAATGCTTTCCCTGATAAGTGTTGATAATTTCTTATTTGTATTGTCATGCCTTTAAAAAATTTATGTATAGACTTATTTGCTCATCTTTTGACTTTATAGTTTCTAGTGGACTTTATTGACCTCCTTGATAGAAGGGCTAACCAGGACTTTCTTGTATTTTATATATTCTATCTTTATGATTGTTCAATTTGTAAGGGCTTGCCTAATTTCCCATATTAATGAAATGATTCATTATTTTGGCTCCACTGTACTTTGTTCAATTGCTTTTGTCTACTTATTTTGATGATTGCTAGCTCATCTCTAGTTTTTGAATGCCTTCTATTCTTTCTAACTTTTTGTAGTGTGACAATAAATTGGCATTGGTGCCAATAGTTCAAGAAGATAAGGACTTGGACTTTATTCTTGGTTGGGATGCTTTTGGTCGAGCTCGAGAGGAGTTTTCTTCAGTTTAGCAAACGCGTTAAAAGATTACAAGTGCTTACGACGACCAAACTCGTGTGGTTGCTTTTCTTTAGGTCGAACATAAGGATGCCAGTAATATTATCGGCCTACTATAATATGAAAATAATTCTCTAAGGGATCATCTCGACAAGGACAGACAATATTTTGAGAATAATGGGGCAATCAAGCATGGTTTGCATCGCTAGTCATAAAGTTGAGGTATCATTTTAGGAAGGGTCCTCACGCAATCTGACTGCTAGATATGACGAAGGATAAATGGATGCGCCACTTCATTTGTATGAGCCAAATAAGTGGCTTATAAGATTGGTTATCTTAATGTTTGGACAATCTATAAGATTCCCAAGGATTATTAATTCTGATACTGGTACGAGGTAGACTGCCCTTTTACTCGATTGCCACCCCTTGCAAGCGATGAATGATGGAATCCTACTAATTCTATTCCTCTTTATCTAGTTAAGAATTACCTACTGGCTCATGATAGTGATGATGAGTTCCAGCCTAATCTTGACGAAGTTCGTCGAGCTGCTATAGCAAAGCTAGTGACTCACCAAGGATGATGTCTGACTTTCGTCATTTTATATCTCTATGCATATCCATTTTGTAATTTCGCCTATCTGGCTAACTATAATTAAATGAATGTTTTGTGAATGGAATTATTAGTTAATTCCATGTTTTGCATTTTCCTATTTTTTATGTCGAGCATGATTTTATTTTCTGCATTACCTTTTAGGATAGTGTCTCCACACCTCCTTAGGCCTAGATAAAACTATGGAGAAAATGCACCTGATCACAGTGCTATCTACTCATTTAGGATTTTAGCCGACCAAATTCATAACATTAAGTGCCTAGGAATCCCCCATAAGTTTTTTTCTTACCTGGGCAATTCTTGATGTTTTCATATTCATTAGTGATAAAAATATATAACCTTAAGATATCTTAAGTGTAATACTACTATGGTATTAAAAAAGGCGATAAGAACTTGATCAAAAAAATTTGAACAAACTTGTAATAATAATGGCCTTGCCATAATGATATTTTTGTAATTAACGATGTTGGCTTGTCACTTGTAATAATAAGAAAAAACTTCTTGCATTAATTGAGTTATTAAACAACCAAATACTAAGGTGACAAATCAATCAGGAAAAATGCTTTAGAAATAAAATTTTCTAAGGTTGGCCACATTCCAGGCCCTAAGTATCTCCCTGCCCTCTATTTTTCCAAATTCTAGGCTCCTTAGAGGTTGTCCCTGGAGACTGTAAATGTCCTTCTCGATTAGGACTCAATTTCCCATGTGATTTCTTCTTCATGTTTTCGATAACCTTCTTTAGCACATAGTATCCGATCTAGAACTTCCTCAGATTGACGCCTTTGTTATATAGCTTGGCTAACTGCTTTTGGTAAGACGTTAGTTTGATAAAGTCTTATTCTCTGCTTTCCTTGGCCAGGTCGTGATCAGTCCTTATGATTTCTTCGTTCAAGCTGTGATCAACAATCGCCTTAATGGTTGTCAAGCCAATTTCTATCGGAATTATGGCTTCCATTTCGTAAGCCAAAGCGAAGAGCATTTCCTCGGTCGACCTCTTGGGCGTTGTTTGATATGCCTAGAGGATATGGAAAAGCTTGTCTACCCAAATGCCTTTTTCTTTCTCCAATATTTTCTTCATTCTGTCAAACACTGTCTTGTTGGAGGTCTCAACCTTCCCATTATCACTGAATTGTAGTAAAGCTTGATTTTGTGACTGTTATATAATTTTGGAATGGTCCACTTTCAAATTGTGCTCCATTGTTAGTGATGATCCTCCTCCGTACGCCAAACAATTCACATATTCCTCTAGATAAATCCTACTATTTTTGAGTCTCCACAATTAAGTCTAGCAAAGTAAATAATCACAAGCACACATGAACACAATACGTACCTGGTTCGGCAATGTGCCTATGTCCAGTGGGTTTTTCTCTCTCTCTTTATTAATCGATTTTTGATAATAAAGATTACATGCCCCTTCTTCCCAAGGGTGTGGGTTACATTTATATAGAATAAAAAGAGGTTGAATCGTATGAGATTCCGTTATCTTAACTTGATCGGCTAAATGTAATTCCGAGATTTTTGTTGATTGGCCACAAACCAACCTTATCTATTTGATCTTTGGTTATTGTCAAATCTGCCAGACGCGCGTCAACTTCTCATGTTTGGTCGGATAATTCCTCTACAATTTACATTATTAAAATGAATTGGTCTTACTTAATTTAGTTAATTCACAGATTAATGTAAATTGTTGGTAACCTTCATAATAAAGTTTAGTAACTGAATTTTTTTTAAGAGATATGTTTTAAGAGAAATTGATATAAATCCCCATGTTAAGAGTATAAATTTGGAAATTGAGATTTGAATCATGATAGAGTTGTACCTTTAGGTCCATATACTGTACATTAATGTATAATCCTATAGGTCAATGCATATTGGTAACTAATTAGTTTTCAAATCCATATGTTAATATGAATTTAATAATAACCCCTATAATTAGGAGATTTATGGTTTAATTCAACATTTATTCGAATATATATTAGATTATGAATTGGCTTATGGACTTAATAGTTCATACTAACGCAATTTTAACCCAAATTAGAAATAAATAAAACTTAGGACCTTAGACTTTCTCAATTATATGGTTGGGTTTAATTAGTATTTGGATTAGTTATGGATTGGTTAGGTGTACCTAGTATCTAGTTTAGTTGGGGCACTTAGTAATCAGATTAGTTATGGAATGGTGAGTTGTTCTTAGGAAATACATCAGTTATTATTTTGATAATTGCACATAGTATCTGGGTTGGTTATAACACGATGAGATGTACTTAGTAGTTATATTGATTATGGATTTGTGGGGTATACTTTGTAGTTGGATCGATTACGGAGTGATGGAACTGTACCTTGTGGTTGGATTAGTTGCGAGTTAATATACAAACTTGAAAATTTGGTTTGCGTTATTCATCCCCTAATGATGTGTCGTTTGAGTAGATTTGTACTGACTCATTAATACTCAGGTTGATCAAGTCTAATTATTAAAATATTACGGGTTGTTAAAACAATTAAATACAGTCTCATAATGAAGAGATCAAACGAAATGTCTGAAAATTTTTGAAAGCGATACGAAAATCCTCTAATGCAATCCATAATCCCTAAAAAGAGATATATGATAATGTCCCAACATAAATCCCCAATAAAAATCCTGAATGAACTCAAAGTAATACAAGACAAACTATAGTCCCATAATACATGCCGACCAAAATGTCTCAACATAAACTAAACAAGATAGATACCCATTTCGTCTCTAAGGTGGGAGATCCTGAATGAAAAATATGAATAGTGAGTTCTAGTTGGAACAAGGAAAGCTAAGTGGGAGGTCCAACCTTAGCATCTAAAAGACACCATGTAAAAAGATGGATTAAAACCCTAACAAGTCACTTAGCTACGCAACTCAAAGCAGTTATATAGGTATATGATAAAATTACAGTTTATATATAATCAATATGAATGGTACATCGCATAAAATGCAACCTCACAATGCATTGCAATTATCTCAATTTATTTCATTAATGAATTATTCTCTTTAATTAATTAACACGTAATCGACATGCGCCCCTTCTCCTCATCTATCTTAAGAACATGCGATATGCCACATCAAATTATCACACATTCTACAGCCACATGCTCCACAATGTCGTAATATCCATGACCATCCTGCTATGCATCATCGAAACTCCACAACATTATGTGACGTAATAAAAAACCATAATTAACCCATTGATGGGCTCAATACTAGTCATCTTCCACTTAGGGGGAAGATCATACTGTTGGACCTCATTGGAGAATGGAGATAGCATCTTTTGGAGGGCCAACTCTATAGTATTGGGAATTTGCATCTTGTATTGGTTGAGGAAGTTCCCCAACTATTTTCATCTATTAAATCATGTTATCCCAAGGCATAACCACCCTATAACCTCCATGGGATTGATCTTCTAGAAGTGACAACCCATCCTTAATAGGGATACGAGTCATGGATTGTTGTGGAGCTCGGGCCATATCTTCTAGGTTGTTTTCATCGTCTAACCGGGGCTCATGGTTTTCCCCAGTTTTGTTATGTTCAGATCCATTTAGTTCCTCTACCACAGGTGGTAAAGGAAGTCTCTTGAGGACATCATTGAGTTGATCTTAAAGTTATTTTTATACGGGCTCCTATCTCTTTGAAAGAGCGAGCTAACTTGGCATTGGTAGTCATCCCAATAAGAGAAAAGTTTTTATATGATATTTATTGAATGGAACTGTGATTCCCATAGATGGTGCCAAACTGGTGGGTGTTGAAATCATTTGAGACCATAAAACCAATAAGTGCGCCTCACAAGACCTTGGGCCAATTAGTGGGGAGAAGTGTCAAAGTGATAAATAAGGATGCAAAGTGGTTCGGACCTCAAATGAGGGTCATACATCCACTATGAAAGGTGATGCTTTGTATATTTGATTATAAATGAGAGTACTACAACTTGGGGACCTCTTAGGCTTTGTCCAAGAAAGTCTGAGGTATTTATGGAACTTGTTATTAATCGAAGGGTCCTTAAGAAGTAACCGATGGACTTATATAAGGATTACTTTCTTAGTTTAGGACTCAACATAGTATATAATGTGTGAGAAGATGGAAGTGATCCAAACCTTCTTCAATCTTCTACTAACAATGGGTTAATAGAATATGTGACGATGACCACTTGTTATATCTATATTAGTTTGTTATCTCATGATTTTCAAACTGATTAGCTTGCCCTTAACAGTTCATAAGTCTCCCATATATATATCTAATCCCTTGGAGAGAGAATGAGTGAACTTCAACAGCATGGCTGGAGCTTCCCTGAGGTCTGACGCCTATTAACACGATGAAATATTGGTGAAAGGCTAACATGTAGGTAAGGTATTTAATGGGAGCATTTAATGAAAATGGGAGCTTTCAATGCTAGTAGGAGTGAGTGATAGCAATAGTTAGAACAATGTATATGCCTTTTACCTATAACACGACTCAAAATGTGTCTCTAGTGCGTGCTAATATTGGTTTAAGTGTAAACTATTCGCATAAGTAATAATCCAAGAAAGTTGGGTATTGAACTCTGGGAATAGGACGAATAACGTGATGACGAATAACCTCATGATTGACTCAGGGAAAGAACGAAAAATATGATTGTTTTGGGAAAATCTTATCAAATAATGCAAATTGCTTACTATTATGAACTAACTACGCATGCAAGAATAAATATTTGATTTTAAATCTATGTGAGAAAATAGAGTTGGAGTACACTTGCCCGAACTGTCGATATTGACTTAGGACATAAAACCTTCAAGAACTTAATTCATAATTCAAAGTAACACTAAATACTTTCTAAGCATTTAACATATGTGGATTTTAATCCTCATAATATCGAATCAAAAATCATATTTAATGGGAATGATAAATTACCAAAACTCGTATTATATTCTTAAACATTCTGGTTACCTAAGGCAAACCGAATTAAAAGACCTACAATGTTTGTTTCAATAAAATTTCAAATCGTTGAATTAGTAATTAGATTTTATCTAATTTTAAGTCCATCCGTAATAACTTGGTTGGGTTCATGTACCCCAAACCTCTAAGAACTTTGCCGGACATGGCGATGTGAAAAATAAATGAGATTCTAGCATTGCATGGAATCATATTCATGATGAAAGAGTAACTAAACATGCAAGAAGTTCTTAGAAATCCAGAAAATATATAGAACATGTGAAGAATAATAGAATTCAGGAACAAGATATAGAAATCAAACTTTATTTATAAAATCTTACGATTCAATTAACAAAATTGTAAACTTGATGATGAATTTAGTTCCTAGGGATCTTGACTCCTTTCTTGATCTCCAAACTAGGTTAATATTTATCTAACTAACTCCTCGAATAATGAATTAATAAAGCTCCACGTTTTTACAAGTGTTTTAACCAAAACAAACTCTCAAAATAAGGTGGATAAACTTGTAATTTCATGCATCAGAAAATCGAACTGGTTCTACTTCAGAACCGAACTGGTTCTACTTTCTAGTGTGGCCAAGGCTTTGTGCAAACCAGTTCTACTTTAAAACTGAACCAATTTAACTCTCAACAATTCTTAGCTTTGCCTTTTTTATTCTTCATCTTCAAACGAGCATAAGTTCTTCACCGTAACTCGGATTAAGGTGCCATTTTTTCTAGTGTTCTTGTGACTTCAATATATTCAACCTTTCAATGACTCCTCATCCGTATTCCAGTTATAAAATTATGAAATCGTCCTTAACTATCCTTTCTTGCATATGTTTCACTGTTTCATTTCTAATTCTGGTTTCTCTCTTGCTTTCATGTGCATGAAATACCTGTAAAATATAAGAGAAATACATGAAATATAATGTACTTGCAAGAAGGGGTCAGTAGCAGTAATATGAGATAAAATTGATGAATTAACATTGGACGAAATAATAAATATAGCTAAATTATGGGGATAAATACAAAGAATTTATGCTAATCAAACCCCCTAACTTAGAACTTTGATCGTCTCGAGCAATGTAAAAGAATACTATCATGGTCTAAACACTTGAAAAATATTTTACTGGGATATAATATTTTTTTCCCGGATGAGCGATTGCATTTAGCGTATGCAACAAGTCATTAAACCCCTAGGTCACCATAGTAAGACGAGTGGTGTTTCGTGAGGGTTTGCAGTGAATATACCCACAAAATTTATTTTTTGACTCAAAGAAAAATCAAAGTACTTAAAAATTATACAACTTAAATTCCCCAAAAATAGTCACCTTAAATTCATATTCAAGAGTATCAATTCGTAGTGTGTGTGCACGAAACCGAAAATTAAATTGCTAACTTCCACCGATTGATCATTATGTTACTTTCTGAAAATTTGTTTTGATCCAATTCTCACGGGATACTCTCATAAACAAATCACCCGGAATGTGGCTCGTTCTCTCGGTATGCATGATTTAAAGTGGAAATATAATGAAACATGAATTCACGCATACAAAATAGAAAGACAAAATGTTTGAGGTGAATAGATCTCATCATTGGATTACAGTCGTTAAAAAATGGGAAGCGTCTCCTCTTATTCACACCAAGTAATATCTCTTATTATATTTTTGTGCCTTTTCTCTCCACGTGGTAATTAATTTTGTTATTCGGACTCAGTTAGGACTTTCTTGGGTTGTAAAGTGCATTGGGTAAAATGGAAATGGTTGGGAAATTAGAAGTTGAATTTTTTTCTTATGATGTCCGTTGACACTTTTTCAAGCATTTACGCCTTTTCTTTTCTTTTTTTTTTCTATATTTTTTCTTATGATTTTCTCATTTTTGTATTTTCTTTTTCTTTCTATTTTATTACTTGAGACTTCTTGTTGTTCTTGGCCCTTTTTGTTGCACTATTTGGACTTTTGGTGAATTTTTCGATTTTCACATCTCCGAGTACATGGAATTTTTGGGTTATCAAACGAATTAGAAAATTTATTTCGCTCAATTAGGTTTGCAAAAGGGATAATTTTCACAACTTTTTATGGCTCATATTTATGGGTAACAAACGACGGCCTAACGTCTTTTATCCGAATTACTAATCTCATTACCATATGCATCTCGAGATTCATTTAATTTAGAGATATTTTAGTGCGTCTTCAAGACAACATCTCACTCATTTCCCGTGATCGATCAAAACAAAGAAATAAGGATATTCAACGACTTATTTAAAGCTAAATTGAACTTTGAGTTAACTTGTAACTCAGATTGTTTTAAATACTCACAAAAATTAATAGGCTAGATATCTCTCCAAGTTAAAAATCTCCACACTTATTCGTTAAAGTCGTCAATTTGCGCCCAATTTCCATTTTCTGTCAATTTCGGCTTAGTGCATTTGAATCTTACAAATTGAGACTTCAAACAAAATTTTAATGATATTTTTGAAAGTTTAAATTCCAATTTTTATTTATTTTGAAGAAAAACATTTGTTTGATCAGGGATTTTCTAGTTTTTTTGAAATTTTGGAAATTTTCAATTTTTGGGGGGCAATTTAAAATTTTGTGAAGTTTTTGAAAGACGCACTTGTCAACCCCCCTAACTTAGACTTTTGCATTGTACTCAATCAAATTGACTAAAATCTAAAGGAGAAAAAGAATAAGTGCAAAAATAAAACAAGCAAAGATTTAACTTGCGAATTTTTTATTTCCACTACAATTTATTACAATGCGATGAAGGATAAATTACATAGTTCTTGCAATGATGAAACAATAAAGCATAAAAGAACTACATAAAGAAGGAGAAACATAAACATCTCAACTAAAGAGCTAACGTGAGGGGCCAGGGGTGTCAGGATCACGAATGAATAGGGAAGAATAGGGAGAAATAAGAGATAGTAGGACAAGGTCCGAACCAGTTCAGCCCTACAAGCTTAACTAGGCAAACTAGTTCGCATAAATAGTACATCAATTCTAAATTTGTACGCCCTCACTCATCGGCTAAGTGTTGGAAATCCTTCTATTCAATTCCCTAAACGTGACCAAGGCTCTCCTACCCATTTTTCTACCTCGGCACACCTCAAAATCCCACCACGACTCGACGTATGCTCACTCGTGTTGTGCATCGGTGCGCCTAACCTTTCTAAACCGCGACTCGCAGATGTCTATTAACCTATCCTAACGCGTCTTACTATGACACAACAAGAATTACCCCATACACGTCGTGGGTGCGACAATTTCTCTCTTTCTCCTAAAAACTCACCCGACCCCATAAACGGGATCAAATGCTCTCCTCGTTTCCATCTTCCTCACATCGTAAACCAATAGTCGAAACAATTGGGGATCATCCAAAATAAATATGTGGGACAACTTAATGATTGGTATGGATGATGTGAAAAAAATTGTAGGGGTGTCCAATCACTCACAACAACTTTTTCTCGACCTTGAGAGACCATCTCTGTGAAGATTGGGAGGTATGCAAAGCCTAAGGTTTCATTTAGCTTTTGGACTGCATTGGTCGGTCTCTAAATCGTACGAGACTCTAGTCCTTTCCTCGATCATATTTAAGGACACAAACGACATGGGTGGATGGTCACAAAGAAGTAATTTATCTATTCTATCTTTCCATTCATCCTCATATAAGTGACAAAAAGAGTCCAATAGTGATTGAACTACAACATTGAGGCCCACATCTACCGACCCAAATTTTTTTTCAAAATCTTCTAGGCTCATATCTCCTAACTCTCTTTCTTGATCAATCTTTGAATCCTCTTTATCTCTCCCAACTATATGATCTCTCTCGCTATCAACTATAGTCACGAAACATATCTCCTTGACCTCTTGCTCAAAACAAAATTGTCGCTCTCACTTGCTGTAACAAGACATACTTCCAACGCTCTCTCATGCAGTTCCTCTCAACGGGTTCGTGCATAGCCTCGTCCATAAGATTCGTCTCTTAAATCCCCCTTCATCCCCCTCGCCTTTGGTGATGTTGAAGATGTTTGTTTCAAGAGTCATGTTCCTGAATGTGAGTTGCATTTGCCCATTGTGTGTATTAACCAATGCATTAGCCGTAGCTAAGAATGGGTTGCCAAGAATTATGAGATCATGATTACTCAAGAGAGCGGAGGGCTCCTCATCCCAAATGATAAAACCTACCGGGAAGTAAAAAGTGTCAACTTGGATGTTCCGTCCTCAATGACTCCCATAGGTATCTTCACGGAACAATCCGCTAATTATAGGGTCATTTTGTCTTAAGATAACCTAAGTCTAATTATTTACAGATGGAGTAAGGGAGAATGTTCACACTCGCCCCTAGATCTATTAACGCTCTCTTAATTCGGTTTTTCCCATGATGCACGAAATGGTCGGTACACCAGGATCTTTATATCTTTGTGGAGTACTTAACTGGCATTTTGTGCTAAGAACACATTTTTCTTTACCTTTAGCCTATGTTTCACCATGAGTAAGTCCTTAAGAAACTTAGCATATGTGGGAATTTTCTTTATGGTCTCTAGAAAAGGTAAATTAATATTTACTTGCTTAAGAATGTCTAATACATCGTCATGTGAGGTCTTTTTGGCGTGAGAGACCAACTATTGAGGGTATCGGGAAGTAATGGGAGGTTTCATAACCACCTTGGGCCTGACTGTATCAACATTACCACTCTTTTTTTCAAGGGACCATCTTCGGCCTCTTTCGTGTCGGGCAAAATCTCCTTGTCATTATGCTCATCATGTGGTGGAGGTGACAACTCAATTACTCTCCCACTACGTAGAGTGGTAATTGCACTACATTGTTCTTGATTTGCGTTGGAAGTATAATTAACACTATTTTGACCTTGGGGAGGTCTTTGGCCTTGGGCGGGATACTTGCCCTTCTCTTGGACACTTAGGGAGGATTACAACTTAGACAATGACGTCTTTAATTCTGCAAACTTTTGGGAATTTTGAGCGTTAATCATGGACTGAGTTTGGATGAATTGGTTTAAAGTTTCCTCGATATTTCTACATGGTGGGGTGATATAAGGAGCAGGAGGTTGTGCTTGCATAGGTGGAGCTTATTGAAAAGGCGGTAGTGGTGGTGGGGGAGGGGCAACATGTGAATTAGGATTCATCGCTGCGTGTGGTTGCCCATAATTGAAATCCGGATGGTTCTGCCACAAAGGGTTAAATGAATCTTTGTGAGGGGCATTAAAATTACCCTTAGAATCTCCTAGCGCTACCACTTGCTCTTAAAGCATAACTTTTTAAGCGGGTATCATCGAGCATTCCTTCATTAGATGTTCCACCTCTCAAATCGCACACACCTCCTCTCTCAATGCTCGAGCGGAGATGGATGTGTCTCTCCCTCGTAGTTCGACTACATATTTCACTTCTTTGAAAGTTGGTTGATTTGAAGCTTCAACTCGGTTACTATGTCCAAATGATAAAGTTCTAACGCATAAGGAGCTATCACTACACCAAAATGGGCAAATTGTCACCTTTCAGCCGGCCAGCCTTGTCAAGGTCATTGACCGTGACAAAAAAACACGCGTTTTATATCACGGTCATTGACCTTGACACGACCGTGACAACGAATTGTCACGGTCATTGACCGTGACACGACCGTGACAACTTTTCCAGCAAAAACGCTACCCCCCTTCTTTTTTCCCTCCCGCGCCCTTCCCTCCCTCTCTCTCTCTCTCTCTCTCTCTCTCTCTCTCGACGCTGCTCTCTCTCTCAGGTCCAATTTCTCTCTCTCTCTCTCTCTCTCTCTCTCTCTCTCTCTCTCTTCCATTTATATATATATATTTGTCTGTATATTTATGTGTGTATGTGTATATATATATGTGTGTATGTGTGTGCGTGTGTGGGGGGTGGGGCGGGATGGGGGTAGGGGGTGGTGGAGGGGGGCAGGGGGTGGGGCAGGGTGGGGGAGGGGGTGGGGGGTATGTGTATATATATATGTGTGTATGTGTGTGCGTGTGTGGGGGGTGGGGCAGGGTGGGGGTAGGGGTGGGGCGGGGTGGGGTGGGTAGAGGGTGGGGCGGGGTCATCGTAAATATTATGAATAAAAATGGTACTTTCTTGGAGACTATAAATTATTATGTACAAACTTTGGTTCTAGACCTATGTTGTTGGATTTGGATGTTGGGTGTTGATTAGTTGGTATTATTGGGAAGATTGGGTTAAGTTGAAGCATATGTTGTTGGAGTTGAAAATTATATGTTAATTCATTATTACTATTGGGGGATACAGTGTTGAAAAATATTGGTATTTATCGTAGATAGTAGAATTGTTTAGTAATTGGTATCGTTGAATGTTAAAAGATTACGGGTTGTGATATGTGCAAAAATTATGGTTGGGTGAATAGTTACATATTTGTTTGATGGATTTGTTTTTGGTGTTTATTATCGATGGGACTTAATTTGTTGAATGATAATATTTGTATTAGATACTTGTGTGGTTTTACCTAACTTGAATGAATTAATAAATGTTTCAGTAAAGGTTGAAGTGGACAAAAAACATGTGAATTGATTAATATCCATAATGTAAATAAAAGGTAAAGTAAGTGTGTAAATGGGTGGTTGAGCAAGCTAAGAGGTCTAACCCATATTTAATACATAGGTGTGTTATGAAAGGTTTTCAAAGGGTAATTAAGTATTTTCAAATAATGACCCCGAAACATAGAAATTCAATCTCAAGCAATTTAATTTCAATCTCTACAAATTTATGCATGTATTCAAGGGATTAATGAAGGATTAATATTAAAATTCAATTCCTATACATAATCTAAAAATTATAACTCAGATTCAACTAGAAATAAACCAAACCAAAGTTAGTTAAATAAACCAAAGGATTAATATTAAAATTCAACTCTATTAGTTAAATTATAAATGTAATAGAATTAATCCATATAAATCAGATTTTAATCACAATTAGGTTTTAGAGTTACATAGATAGGCATAATCTAAATCAATTTCAGTCCTACAAATATTCTAATTAACTTGCCTCAAATTTGATGAATAATAAGGGCTAAAAGTATTGTTCATTTAATTCAATTAGGTAAAACCCATGATAATGAAATTTATGCTACAATTATAATTATCTCATGTCATAATTTTATTGATAGACAATATATGTAGTTGTCACGATCGTGGTGGGGGGAGGGGGTGGGGGTGGGGTGGGTAGGGGTGGGGTGTGTGTGTGTGTGTGTGTGTGTGCGTAGGTGTGCGTGTGTGTGTGGCGGGGGGAGGGGGCAGGGGTGGGGCACCCATTTAATAACTCTTTAAATATTTGCAAAAAACATAATATTACAAAATTGAAACGAAATGGTATTGACGGAACTTACACATACGTTATAATATAGACGGAACATTTTTTTATCTGTACTAATAACATTTTTTTTACAGCAAAAATGTCTCCTTCAGATGTTAGGGCGAAGATGATGATGCTGTTTATGATGATGTCGTCGTCTGGGTTCGGTGGTAGCGGAGGCGACGAGGGCTCCTCCGCCCCTAGGCTCCCCAAATATGGAAAATTTGGGATTACCGTCGAAAACAAGTCGGAGCTTTTAGCAAGATCCCTCGAGCTGCTAAAGACGGTCATCGGCCCGGGGTTTATGAGTTGGAAGGAGGTGCCGTATGAGCTCAAGTTAGCTGTTTGGGCGGCACTACAGGTAATATTTATATGAATATTTCAATTTCAATTTATATTTATATTTATATTTATATTTATATTTATATTTATATTTATATTTATTGGCAACTAACATTGTATTTGTTGGACAAGAACAATTCAACTTGGATCCAAAGCTACGCGATTCCGTCTTGGAGCAGTTGAGGGAGCAACACAAGACGTGGAAAAAAATATGCGGACACGGTACTTTGGAAAAACACGAGAGTCCATTTTACAATGGCGCGGATCCGTCCCGCCCAAGGAGCTGATCTCATTGGCACAATGGCAAAAGTTCATTGACAATGAGATCGAGGATCGACAATTGGCATCTCGCCAATCGGGGAGGGAAAATCGGGCTAAAAAGACGGACGTGCACTACTCCGGCCGGACCTCTTACGCTGAGGTGGAGCATAGGATGAAGGTAATATTTAATTTATCTATAACTACAGAAATATATTATTGGATATTTTTTACTTTGCGGGGCCGATACTAATTTTACTTTACTTTATTTTATTTCAGGGGGTAGGGAGTGGGCCAGGGGGTAAGCCACATAGGCTCGATACTTATGTGGCTCTTCGGACGAAGAAGGGGAAGGACAAGGAGGTGTCCCCGAGCGTCGCGGCCACGATTGTAAGTAATTCGACAGTTTAATTACTGTTAATTACGTTATAATTTTTAAGTTTACTTATTTTACTAATCATGTGCTTTTTGTCGTTTCAGGCAAAGCTTAAGGAAGTGCATGAGTCGCAGTCTGATGCCGACAAGGCATCTTTGTCCACAGACGCACTCAGCCAAGTGCTTGGCTCTGATCGCAAGGGGAGGACAAGGGGAGTGAGCTCGCGGGTGGCCAAATCTAGGATCATCGGATTGGAGACGAGCGACACCGGGTTGGCTCGAACGGTGGATTCACACGACGCGAAGCTGTCCCGTTTGGAGGCGACGGTCCAAGATATGTACGCATTCATGAAGCGTACGTTGGGTGGAGATCGTAAAGAGAAAGGGAAAGGGAAAGGGAAGGAAAAGGCGGTGGAGGAGGAGGTGCGGGAGGACGAGGAGGTGCGGGAGGACGAGGCGCAGGATGACGAGGATGTGGACCTCGCTGCTTCATCACCGATACGTTCGTACTTCGACGATCCACTTCCCTATTTGACGCCCTCCAACAGACCATTATCGACAATTGGTTGGCCGAGCGTGTTCATATTGGACATATTTGATGGCCAGCGGATAGGGCGGGGGTTGAGGGACCCGAATATCGTCGAGGGTGGAATAGTCCATGGGCGTGTGCTTCAATAGATGGAGTCCAGGGTGCTCATCACGCATGTCATACCCGGGAAGGAGAACTCCCTATTGTGGTTACGCGAATAATGCAGCATGACGTATATTAGTGGGTGCGTTAATTCGTATGTCGTGTGGCCTACTCACCTCCTCAGTTTTATCCAAGACATGTAGTAACATTATTTTCTAGTTTGTCCATTTTAATTATATTTGGATTATATCGTCATGTATATTATTTTTACTTTGAAGATTTGGATTATACTATCATGAATATATATTTGCATTATCTTTAGTTTGTGTTGGATATATGATGTTTGGAACAGGTACAACGTTGCTATAACAGGTACAAATATTCTGCCCAGAATTGTCACGGTCAATGACCGTGACAAATTTTTAAAAAAAAGGCTCACGGCTTTGTCACGGTTTATAACCGTGACAAACATGTCACGGTCATTGACCTTGACACGATCGTGACACAAAACGCGAGTTTTTTGTCAAGGTCAATGACTGTGACACGACCGTGACAAAAAAATTTGTCTCGCCTCGAAATGTCACGGTCATTGACCTTGACAAGGTGGATTTGTCAAGGTCAATGACCTTGACAAATGGGCAGATTTGGTGTAGTGTATTGACATCTGTTGAGCTCGAAATTGGGCGTTTGGATTGGATGTGTCCCACGGTTGACTAGTCTCGGCAACATACTTAAGACGAGCCTTTGCATCATCTATATCAAATCTTGGAAACTCCTCAGGGCATATGGTTTGAACGAGTTACTTGAACTTAAGTTTGGCCCGTGATGGAAAAATGAGATGAGTCTCCACTTCTCAAAGCCATGGTATGAGCACATATTAAGCAACTCATTATAATGCTCACACCATCTATCAGAAGGCTAATTTCGAGTTGTCTAAATGTTTGAATTTGAGCTTTAATGGAGCTGGTCCGATGTTGGGGAAATAATTTTTGGAGAAACTTTGCTTGCATATCCCTCCATATTCTAATCGAGTTCGGTGCTAAAGACCATATCCAAGTCTTGGCTTTATCCTTCAAAGAGAAGGGAAAGAGTTTGAGGCGAATGACATCTTGGTGCACATTTGACCGCTAAATGTTTTGCATGCCTCTTAGAATTCGCGGATGTGGAGGTATGGTTTTTCGGACTCCGTACCGTGAAATGTGGGAAGAATTTGAATCATCCCATTATGAAAGTGAAATTACCCCGCATTATATGGGAATATAATGCATCCCAGAGCGACAGTTTGCTCGGGATATAAAAGGTCTCTTATATGGTGATATGGCATCTCACCCTCATTCGTACCAAAATTACCTTGACCCGACATCACGCTCACAATAATAGTATCACTACCCTCTCCGAACTCTCTAAATGTGTGACTCCTGGTGGAGTTAGGTGGTGTAGGAGGTGGAACCCAAAACTGTGGATCACGTGGAGTGTGCAAGCTATGGGGACTGTACTCAACTATGGAATATTCGTGAATTCTCGTAGGAGTAGAATGAGGAGTTGGCTGAGTATTTTGCATGAAAGGATTTGAGAGATTTTCTTTTTTTTTTTGATTTTTTTTGCCTTTTAAGAATTAGAGTCAATTTTAGATTAATTCAATCAAACTTAAATGTCTACCTAATCCCCGGCAACGTCTCCAAAAACTTAATGTGACTCAAAATGTATCTCTAGTGCATGCTAATATCGGTTCAAGTGTAAACCGGTCGCGTAAGTAATAATCCGAGAAAGTTGGGTATCGAACTCAGGGAATAAGACGAATAACAAGACGACGAATAGGAAAGACGAATAACCTCATGATTAACTCAGGGAATGAAAGGAAAATATGATTGTTTTGGGAAAATCCTATCAACTAATGAAAATTGGTTACTATTATGAACTAACTACGCATGCAAGAATAACTATTTGATTTTAAATCTATGTGAGAAAATAAAATTGGAGTACACTCCTCCGAACTATCGGTAATTACTCAGGACATAAAACCTTGAAGAACTTAATTCATAATTCAAAGAAACATTAAATACTTTCTAAGCATTTGACATATGAGGATTTTACTCCTCACAATATCAAATCAAAAATCATATTTAATGGGAATGATAAATTACCAAAACTCGTATTATATTCTTAAACATTCCGATTACCTAGGGCAAACGGAATTAAAAGACCTACAATGTTTGTTTCAATAAAATTTCAAACCTTTTAACTAGTACTTATATTTTATCCAATTTTAAGTCGATCCGTAATACCTAGGTTGGGTTCATGTACCCCAACCCTCTAAGAACTTAGCCGAACATGGTGATGTGAATAATAAATGAGATTCTAACGTTGCATGGGATCATATTCATGATGGAGGAGTAATTAAACACAAAAGAAGTTCTTAGAAATCCAAAAAATATATAGAACATGCAAAGAATAATAGATTTCAAGAACAAGATATAGAAAGCAAACTTTATTTAGAAAATCTTGCGATTTAAGCCCCAAAAGTGTAAACTTGATCATGAATTTTATTTCTAGGTTTCTTGCCTCCTTTCTTTCTCTCCAAACTAGGTTAAAATTTATCTAACTAACTCCTCAAGTAATGAATGAATAAAGATCCACGGTTTTACAAGTGTTTGAACCAAAACATACTCTCAAAATAGGTTATAAACTTGTAATTTCGTGCATCAGAAAATAAAACCATTTCTACTTCAGAACCGAACAAGTTTTACTTTCCAGTGTGTCCAAGGCTTTGTGTGAACCAGTTCCAATTCTTAACTTTTCCTTTTTGATTCTTTATCTTCAAACCAACATAGCTTCTTCACCGTAATTCAGATTGAGGTGCCATTTTTTCCAGTGTCATGTGACTTCAAGCTCTTCAATTTTTCAATTAACTCCTCATCCGGATTCAAGCTATAAAATTATGAAATTGCCCTTGAATTTCCTTTCTTGCATTTCTTTCACTGTTTTGGTTCTTATTTTGGTTTCTCTCTTGCTTTCACGTGTATGAAATACCTGTAAAATATAAGAGAAATACACAAAACACAATGTAGTTGCAAGAAGGGGTCAGTAGTAGTAATATGAGATAAAATTACTGAATTAACATTCAACGGGATAATATATGTAAACTGAAATATGGGGATAAATACAAAAAATTTATGCCTAGTCAACCTACCTGCTAGAGAAGTTATAGGAGCTTGGTCAGAAATCTAAGGGGTCCGGGACTAGCGAAGTCTCTCCTATAATGGGTTGAGCATGATTTCGTGATATATCATAAGTTTTTTTATAGAAGAGGAACCATTGGACCTTCAGAGGTTAATTCTTATTATGATAAGGTCCGCTGAGTTGGTTTGAGGCTTGGAGCCATTGATTCTAAGGTCTTTGAGTTAGTCCCTTGAGGTATAATGGAATAAGTGAGTATCTTGCGATAATATCTTTGACTCTATTATGGGCACTCCTATAAGGTAATCATAGTCTTTACAGATCAATGATGGTTTAACGGAGGTATCCATTATACCTTAGGACCTCCTACCTTGCATGGGTTAAGTCAAGAGGATGTGAATCTTTATAATTCTAAAACATTTAAATGGGGTATCAACAAAGAGGTTGGGTCATGTGAACTTTAGGGATCTTGGAAAACTTTCCTAAAATGAACTAGTTTGCAACCTACCTCATTTTGAGTTGACTTCTTCCAGCATATGTGGTATGGGAAAATAAATTTGTAATCCACATAATAAGTTGAACATGATATCTACCTCTCGAGTTTTTTTGGTAAGTTAATAATGTATTAGAAATAAATTTACAAAAGGCCTAATGCTAAGGAGCCATCTAGTTACAGTCAACTATAGAGAAAATAAAACAACTAACACAAAACAACCAAAGAATAAACTAACAATCAAAGTCCTCAAATAAAGGACAAGCAACCAAACTAAGATCCTAAACCCACTGGATTAGTCATACATAAGAGAGGGATATAAACCCCATAATTGCAAGTCATCCAGTTGGTGTAGGATCTCCTTGATTTCTTCCATCTGCAGGACTTGCCTTGCACCATGCCTTCAATGCTTCTAATCACCTTAATAGTAGAACTAGGGCCTTTATTATGAAGTTTAGAGTTACTTTCTTGCCATAAGTAGTAGGTGGTGGCAGAGAAGGAGGTGGTATTTATCTTGGAGAGAGGCTCTTCCAATTGGCTTCAGTTATTGCAACATTAATCTCAAAATCCCAACAACACATGGTTATGTAGGATTGATTATGAAATAACACCTCATCCTAAATAAGGGTAGAATAGATGTAATCATTCATGATGTGATTGATGGTCTCAACACCAGAGTTGTAAAGAAGACAAGTGTTATTATCAATTAAACCCCAATCAAAGAGCTTATCTTTGGTCACTAATGCACTCCTGCAAGAGAGCCAAAGGATGAAAGAGCATTTTGGGATGCAAACCTTGTTCCAAACCAGGCAGTGCCATTTAAAAATAGTCACAAGAGGATAAATGGAGGCAAATGCAGAAGAAATGGATAAATCCCCTTTTCTAAGAGTAGATCATATCACACCATCGACCAAAAGAGGGTTGATAGGAGGTAGGGGAGAATTTTTGATGTCATTCAGCTCCCAAGTGATGGTAATTGGGCAATTCCAATTGGTACCATCAATGAAATCAGAAACCTTAGCCCTAGAGTTGCTAGCAGCATCATAAATGGTTCTATCCCCAAATAAAGGTTGAAGAGGGCCAAGATGGTGCCAGTTGTCATGCCACATGAATGTATTCCTCCCATTGCCAATAGTTGCCTTAATGATCAACCTACGGTCCTCTCTAGCTTTAAGAATTTTCCTCCAGCTCCATGAAGAGTCTTGAGGAATGTTGATAGCCCATATACATCTTCCCTAAATCTTATATATGTGACACCACTTTACCCATAAACTATCCTTCTTGGTGAAGAGATTCCAAAGGTTTTTCATAATAGTCGCCTTGTTCCAATGAGCCAAACTTTTAATTCCCAAACCTCCAGCCTTTTTAGGCTTGCATACATCATCCCAAGCAACCTTGACACCACTATGTTTGAGATCAGGACCTGTCCAAATAAAGTCTCTAATGCACTACTCAATAACCTTCACCACACTTTTAAGCAAGATAAAGATAGAAGCCTAGTAAATTTGGGTGCTGAACAAGACTGAGATAGCAAGTTGCAGTCTACCAACATAGCTAAGGAATCTGGTGGTCCAACTCTTAACTTTTTTGGTAATTTTATTAAAAAGGCCTTTACAATCAGTGGGCTTGAGTCTGGTAGAAATGAGGGGGACTCCCAAGTACCTGAAGGGGGTTTTTGATTGCTAAATCCCAAAAGGGAAGAAATAGTAGAGATATCATCAACATACACCCCAGAATAGTAGAAGTTACTCTTAGAAGGATTAGAAAACAAACCACTAAACTCAACAAGGTCATCTAGAGCACCCTTCACACAACCAACTGATTGGATGTCACCACTGCAGAAGATGACCAAGTCATCAACAAAGCACAAATGATTAATGTTATTATATTTGCGCTTGGGGTGAAATTTGAAGGTTTCCCTACTGGTGTGCTTATCAAGAATGCATGAGAGGGACTCCATCACAATAAGAAAGAGAAAGGGAGAGAGGGGATCCCCTTGTCTCAATCCCCTTTTACCAACAAAGAATCCATTAAGCACCCCATTAAGAATAGAAACTCGACTTTTAGATCTCTTACACATACACCAATAAGAATAGACACCCGAGGTGACTGTTGATGTAAAAAACTAGATTATATCTAATTATTTAATCACAGATAAATAAGACAAAGGATTTTTAAAGTGGTTCAGCCTTATGAAAATGGTATATGTCCACTGTTTTGTATTACTGACAGTTTGCCTTGAATCTCGATAATATGTTTACCCAGAGATCCAAAGTCCCCCTCTCATGAGGAGGTTATAATGTATTTATAGCCTTGAGGCTGTACATATGAAAAGGTAATGCGCTGTTATCTAGTAGACATATACATTTGTACGATAATAATGCGCATTTAATGCGTAGTCGCCTTTTGGTTTTCTTGATTTGGATGCTCTGCATGCTATGTAGCTCGGACCGCTTAAGTTGCTTGGTATGCTTAAGTAGCTCGGACCGCTTAAGTTTCTCGGTAGCTCGGAGCTTAAGTATGCTTCTCTTTGAAAGTATTTGTATTTTCCACGTAGGTTGACACGTGTCTTCATGCAATTGGTCCATGTCAGCAGGCTAAATTTGGTATCAACATAAGCCCCCAATGTTTCACAGTTGAGGTTGAAGAAGAGTGTGGAATATTTTGCTTGCAAACCACTTGGATTACTGGTCTTCATGAATTGTAGGAAGATTTTCATTGTATATAATTCTTTTTTGAGTGCATAATATCAAGCTTCATAAATATGTTGAATTTTCACGATCACTTCGATATTTGTGCCTTTTTCTTCTTTTAGCCACCGAAAACGCAAATGTCTTCCCTCGTAATCATTATTTTTCTCTATTCTCAAGGTAAAGTTTTTAAGTGTGACAGAAATCCTATCGTCTTCCACTTTTCAAATCTGTATCTCTGAAATTTTCATTTTCTCTCTATCTTATGCCTTCGTTCTTTCCATCATTCATTGTCAACCGATCTCTCTTTCTTCTGTAAGATTTTCTTCCTTCTTCTTTATTTACTTTATTTACCATAGTTTATCTTATTGAATCATTGGATAAATTCCGGTCTGATTTTTCAATCCCTTCGTGCGTTATTTTAGAAGAACTTCCCTGTCCTTCTGATTTATTTTCTTTGGTTGAGGGACACTGGTTCCCAAGTCTTTTTGTAGCTGAGTGTGGCTTTTCTTTCCCGCCTAATCCTCTATGTTTGGAGTTTTGCCAATATTTCGATATTGTACCTGCAAGAGTAGCTCCAAATACATGGAGGGTAGTTAATGGCGTACATAGGTTGAATCAACTTCATGGAACTCATTTGGGAATTCCAGAAATTATGTATTGCTATAGATGGGTTACCAGTGACACTACTTTTTATTTAAAACTAGGTTTTCGAATAGAGCTTTAGTTGTCAATCTTCCCGATGCCAATAGGAACTATTTTGATCACGGGATTGTGATAAAAAATTGGCAACACCCTCCATTAAATGGAAATGATGTGTACCAAGGTCCCAGGTGTCCGCTTTATGGCAATGGGATAGGTTGTTTTTATTTTTGAAATCTTGTTTTCTTTGTATTCAATAAATGCATCACTGGCATTAATTTTGTTTGTTATAGTTGACAGTAAAAGGAAACCTCCAAAAGAGACTGACGTTAACATAAAACATTTAAAACTTATCTGGGGCTTGCATCAATCAGTTGTCGAAGAGCATGTGAGGTCAGCTTCATATTTGTTGAGATATAGAAGCTCCACTTTTATTCATTGCTCGTCCTGTGGTGGTTGATCTTGATTGGATACCGACTTCGAAAACCAGTGTGAAAGGATCTTCTTCTGATTTAAGTACTCCTATTACTGATCTGATGAAGAAGAGGAAATCTCCCGCATTTTTTGACAAGTTTGCCTTTGCCACTGAGGAGGCAAAGAAGAACAAACAAAATGCCCCAGATGAGGGGACAAAGAATATAGGTGTACCCCCTTCTACTGCTGCTAAGGAAACTGGCAAGAAGCCCCCTTTGCCTCCAAAAAAGACAGCACCTTCGAGTGAAACTGTTGCCATTTCACCATTATAGACAACACCTTTAATTGAAAGTGTTCCTACTCCTTTGAGGGGATTGAAAATAAGTTCTACCGAGAGACTTTTTGACCCTATCTCTCAACCTTCAAATGTTGAAGGTAATGTTCCAGCTCTTATTCCTCCGAGCTCTGCTATGGGCTTGATCAGATCTTAGACTATCCCTGAATTCCAAGGCATTGAAGATACCTTTTCTCGTGAGATAATTACTACTTTGGTTGCTCAACACATTACGTCAGTAAGTATCGTTAGCCTGAGTCCTTTATCTTCTAGTACTATATTCATATATTGACTTCAATTTCTTCCTTTTTCAGGTCGTGATGTGTTTCAATAGTATTTTGAAGAAAGATGAAGCCATCAGGGCTTCCACCTCCTCGGGTGGGGTAGAAGAAGCTTTTGCTGGATTAACTCAATCTTTGAAGGAATCTCGTCAGAAGTACGAGAAAGACAAAGATGCATGGGAGAAATAATTCAAGTCTATTGAACTAAATCGTGATCAAGCTGTGATTGCCTTCAAAGAGTTGGAGAAGAAATTAAAGGATGCTGAACAATGTAAAGAGGAGCTTGAAGTCAAGCTTAAATCTGCTAAGGAGAATATTGCTAAGCTTCAAGATGCTGAGCGACATAAGACGGAGGTAGAAGAAAAAATTGAAATCTGCCGAAGAGCTCCTTAGATAAAAGACTTCCTCAGAAAGAGCAAAAAGGAAAATCGCTGTTAAAAAAATCTTTTAGTGCTGGTTGGGACAAGGGTTGGAATAAGGGCCTGGCTGTTATGTTTTCTCAGATGGAGTATGCCAGTGTTAAGTATTTTAGGGATGGATGGGTAGAAGCTTTGAAGAAATTGAAGGTTGCTGAAGATTCTGAGTTGTTCCAGGAGCATACTCATGGCCCTTCTCCCTCTCCCGGAGAAGAAGAAGAAGATGAAGCTGCATCAGATGAGTCTTCTATGATGACAGGAGAGCAGGTCCTTGTCGTTGCTGTTGTTCAACCCTCCGAGCAAGTCCAACAAGCTAGCACATCTGTCGAGCAACTGCCATTGCTCTCCGACCAACCAACCCCTTCATCCAAACCGTTCGAAGAAGTCGTAGGAAATAAGAAGAAGGTGTAAAGTTGTTTGGGTCTTTTATTGCGTTTTTTTATGTAACCCTGAACTGTGTTTTCCTTTGTCGTGATGAATAAAAATGAACTTTTGTTGTTCGTCTGGAATTTCTCTCTTACTTGCTTTGTTCGCATCATTGTTGATTTTGTTTTTCATTTTGTCTTTGCTAGTTTGTGGCCAGGATGGAACTCTTATTAGCTCATGTTACAAAGTTGATGAAGAAATGCAATGACTATTTCATTGCTGGTCATGCAGACTTTATCGAGGCCCAAATAATTTACATCCTCAGATCAGATGCCTCTGAACGAGCAATTTATGCTTACCAGTATTTGAAGTGCCTACTTGATCGTGTTGTAGCCAACAATGTGCCTTATTACGAAATGATTAAATATTTTCAAGGAACGATCGAGGAACTTCAACAGCAGTACAAAGAATCCACTATAATTTTGCATCAAAGTTATGAGAACAATTACCAACAATTAAGTGCTGACAAGGGATATGACAAGTATATTTCAGCTCATGAGAAAAAGGAAAGTGTGTTAAAGCTTGAGATTGAAGAGCATAGGCATATTGCCAAGCTGCTAGAGCAAGAGAATATCGCGTTGCAGGAGGAACTAAAACAGCTCAAATATGTTGCCTCCTCTTCTTAGGGAGCCTTGGTCCCAATTAATGATGATGGATTTTCCTTTTTAGAAATAGAAAATGCTAACTTACGGGATGAGTTAGAGACTTTAAAACGCACTGGACTTTCCACACCTGATCGTGGTAGAGCAAGATCTTCTTCTCGTGGACGAGCAAGGGCTGGTCGGGTTACTATTGATGAGACAAGAACTCAGTTGGCCTTAGAAAATCAAGCTGTTCAATTGATGGCGAAGAATCAGGCTTTGGAAGAAATGTCTAAGAAGATTCAGAGTTTCACCGACCAACTCTCCAATTAGAGTTCTGCTCTGGAAAGTAAAGAAATTCTGGTGAAAAAGCTCCACGAGACACTTGAGAGATTGACTTATCAATTTCACAAGCAGCGCAGGGAATTTTGGATGGCTGGGTATAATGAAGCTCGGTATGATCTTGATGCTTGTTTGCAACAGTCGAACAACGAAGGATATAAGAAGGGGTGGTTGAATGCCTTATGTGTTCTGAAACTGGAGCAAGGTCATTTCTTATGGGATTATTATGAACCTGGAGTTCTTGATTTACTTGTGCCTCCCTTCAAACTTGACCTTAGATGGATTCCATCCCGTGCCATTCCTCGAATTTTGATTTCTAAGTATCTCGATGATTATAGTCTTCATTCAAACTGTGAGATATCTCGTCCTGAGCATTTGATTGATCGACCATCCATAATTAATGTCAAAATGCTGCAAGATATGAACTTTATAAACTGTCCTTATGCATTAGATGATCCTCCAGCTGGGGTGGAACCTATGTCAAAAGCAGAGGGAAAGAAACCCATAGAATAGGACATTTGTAATGAAACCAATTTCATATCGTATGTAATCTTCTTGGTTTTAATAAAGAAAGATTTAGTTTCTTTCACAATTTCATTTTCTTGGAAATATTTTGTAGAATGTCCTCGTTATTCGTTGGTGAATATATATATATATCCTGTTTCGTTTTTAAATAATGGAACTTGTCCCATTTGTTGTCTGATTATAGTGACTTGTCACTCTTTGGGCGTAAGCAATGGAATGATTTTCATCCCATGTTCCTACTTAGTTGTAGTAATCTCGTCGGGATTATCTTATTGCCTAGACAGTGGATGCCCCGGGAGGTCATCCATTTTCTTGCCTAGTTTGGTACCAACCAACCGGAGTTGGTGGTTATTGAAATAATGACCAATCGGAGTTGGTGATTAATGAATTACCGACTAACCGGAGTTGGTGGTTAATGAATTGCAGACCAACCGGGGTTGGTGGTTAATGAATTGTCGACCAATCGGAGTTGGTGGTTAATGAATTACCGACCAACCGGAGTTGGTGGTTAATGAATTGCCGACCAACTGGAGTTGGTGGTTAATGAATTGTCGACCAATCGGAGTTGGTGGTTGCTGAATTGCCAACCCACCGGAGTTGGTGGTTAATGAATTTATGTTTGTGTAGTGTGTAGCACTAATATTCCGAAAAAAATCAATAAAAGAGGAGATATAGGTGAAACATCACTTTATTCATATTGAAAGAACTGTGTTACATGTGAGTTTTAATTACTGATAGTACTTGCACAGATGCTCTGCATTCCATGCATTCTTCTCCTTCCAAAGTTTTAATTCTGTATGTCCCAGGGCGAACAACTTTAGTTACTCTGTAAGTTCCATGCCAGTTGTCCTCCAGTTTGTTATGCTTTTGGATCACTTTCTTCAGCACATAATCCCCTTCTTTCAAATCACACTTCTTCACCCTTTTATTGTAGAACAAGGTTGTTCTTTGTTGGTATGCTGCATTCCTGATTGCTGCTTCCTCCCTAACTTCTTCGAGCATACCCAGGTATAATCGTCTCATCAAGTCGCTTACAGGAGAATTGAAATTAAGCACCCTATGTGTGGGTAGACCCAATTCAGCAAGTATGACGGCCTCACTCCCAAATGTCAACATGTATGGAGACTCCCCAATTGCTATTCGTGGTGTAGTGCGATAAGCCCACAACACAGAGTGTAGCTCGTTAATCCAATTTCCCTTTGCATTATCCAGCCATTTTTTCAAACCATTCAGTAGGGTTCTGTTTATCACTTCAGTTTGTTTGTTGCTCTGGGGATGGCCTGGCGCAGAATGGATCTTCTATACATTGGATTGATGACAATATGCTGCGAATTCTTCGTTGTCAAATTGGGTTCCATGGTCAGTAATGAATGCATGTGGGAGACCATATCTGCAAATAATACTCTTCCAAATAAATTAATAGACCTTGTCATATGTCATATCAATGAGAGGTTCAGCTTCTACCCATTTGGTAAAATAATCTACAGTAACTACGAGGTATTTGAATCTTCCTTTGGACATTGGAAGTGGCCCGACCAAGTCTATCCCCCACATGGAGAATGGCCAAAGGGATGTGATGGGTGTTAACAATGCTTGGGGAGTTCTTCGGATGGAAGAGAAACGTTGGCATTTATCGTACTTCTTAGCATAAGCTGCACAATCAGCTCTCATCGTTGGCCAGTAATACCCCTGTGTTGTTATCCTCTGTAAAAGCGTTCGACCTGCTACATGGGCTCCGTAGGACCCTTCGTGAACCTCTTCAATTAAGTTTTTAACTTTGAAGGGATGGACACATCTTTGTAGTCCTGCTATAACGCCTCTTCTATACAAAATGCCACTGGTCAATACGTAACGAGCAGCTTTAAACTTCAGTTTCTTGGCTACGAGTTTATCAGGTGGCACAATCCCTTATTCGATATAGGCCCTGATGGGATCCATCCAGGATGGTCCCAAGTCGAGGGCAATGAAGTTTATCATCAAGTCCTTGTCTACACTTCGATCCACCAGGATTTATATTTGGATTATTCTTCATAGCTCGATGCGTGTTGCTGATGCCAACCGAGCTAGGGCGTCGGCTCTTGCATTCTCTAATCTCGGTATTCTGATCAACTGAACTGTAGTAAAATTCGAGATAACCTCCATTGCTTTTGCATGATACTTGACCATTAGTTCTCCCTTCGCTGCATACACTCCGAGAATTTGATTTACGATTAGCTATGAATCACTGAATACAACGACCTGCTCTGCCTTCATGGTTTTCGCCAGACTTAGACCCACGATCATAGCCTCATATTCAGCTTCATGATTGGAAGCTTTAAACTGAAAATGTAGAGCATACTCTATATCAATCTCATCAGGACTGTTTAAAACAATTCCTGCTCCACTGCCTGTGGCACACGAAGAACCATCCACATACAGATTGCATACAGGTACTTCATTATCAAACTCTTGATCAGACAGAGTTCTTCGGTGGAATATTTGATGCTTCCTTTTGTCTTCCCCCGACACTTCTCGCTGCTCGCTGATTATCTTCTCTTGATCTTCCATAGATGGAAGTTGGTCGGGTGTTAAATTCGATGATCCCGTAACGTCCACGGGTTGGTCTGTATTAAACTCCTGCTCTTCGGAGGTATCAGAGTGAGTAAAGTCTGCGATAAAATCTGCTACGTCTTGTCCCTTAAGTGATGCCCTAGGATCATAAACTATGTCATATTCACAAAGTTCTACCGTCCAGTACATTAATCTTCCTGATTTCTCTAATTTATGCAGAGCTTGTCTTAATGGCATATCAATATACACTACTATAGTATGGGCTTGGAAGTATGGCCTCATCCTTCTACTTGCTTCGATCAGTGCTAGTGCCAACTTCTCCAGTCTTGGATATCTGATCTCTGCTCCTCGGAAGGCCTTACTGGTGTAATAGACTGGTTTCTGCACTCCGTCCTCCATTCTTATCAATGCCGAGCTAACTGCATTCTCTGAAACTTCCAGATACAAGTATAGTCTTTCTCCCATCACTGGTCTAGATAACAATGGAGGTGTCCCCAGATATTTCTTTAATTCTTGAAAGGCCTCCTCGCATTCATCTTTCCACTCAAAAGTTTTTCAAAGTGTTTTGAAGAATGGGAGGCATCTGTCTGTTACTCGTGAGACAAATCTGTGAAGTGCTGCCACTCGCCCTGTAAGACTTTGCACCTTCTTCTTCGTAGTTGGAGATCGTAGCTCCACTAGGGCCTTGATATTTTCAGGGTTCGCCTCAATACCTAGTTGGTTAACAATATATTCGAGAAACATACCTTCTCGCACTCCAAATATGCATTTGGTGGGATTCAACTTCATTTGATATTTCTCTAATTGATCAAAAGTCTAACCTAGGTCAACCAAATGATCAACAGCTTTCTTACTTTTCCTCAGCATGTCGTCGACATAAACCTCCATGTTATGATTGATTTGCTCTGCAAACACCTTATTCATCAGTCGCTGATATGTTACACCTGTATTTTTAAGTCCGAAAGGCATAACATTATAGCAATAAGTTCCCCTTGGGGTGATAAAAGAGATACTTTCCCTGTCCTTAGGTTTTATTTTAATCTGGTTGTAACCAGAGTAAGCAACCATGAAACTCAACAATTCATGCCCTGAGGTAGCATCCACCAGCTGATCGATTCCGGGCAAAGGAAAATATTCATTTGGGCAGGCTTTATTAAAATCAGTGAAGTCCACACACATCCTCCACTTATTATTTTTCTTCTTTACCATCACCACATTTGCTAGCCAATCAGGATACTTAACACCCTCAATAAAAAAAAGGCTTTCTGTAGTTTCTCTACCTCTTCCTGTATAACTTGATTCTTTTTAGGGCTAAACACCCTTCTTTGCTGCTTCACTGGCTTGACCTCCTTGTTCACATTGAGCTCATAGCACAGGAAACTCGGGTCTAGCCCTGGCATGTCTTCATGACTCCATGCAAAGGTCTATTTTCTGCGCCTTAGAAATGCTACCAATTCTTGTTTTAAAGATACATCCAATGACGCACCAATTTGGGTTGTTCGTTCTGGATGTTCGTCGTCCAGAATGATATTTTCGGTAACTTTCATAACCTGGCCCTTCACGAGCTGAGACTCGTCTCTAGGATCTAATGTTTCAATCTCTACATCTTCTGTTTTATCCACTTAATATGTAGTAGTCTTCTTCCTGTATTCTTTTCGTTCCTCTTGTTCGGCAAATGAATAGTAGCATTCCCGAGCTACTTTCTGGTCGCCTTTCACAGTTCCCACTCCAAAGTTGGTTGAGAATTTTAAACATTGATATACAGTAGATGGTACTGCCTCGAACTTCTTCAGACCTACCCTTCCTATGATGATGTTGTAAGATGATTGGACATTTTTATTCATTATAAAAAAGCGTACTCTTTCTGTTCGGTTAGCAGCCCATGTACAATTAAGCATGTCCGACTTGATCGTCCCAAGTGGAAAAACCTTTTCTCTAGTAAAACCTAGGAGGGGCCTATGATATGGCTCCAACTAGGCTAACTTCATATTCAAACTGTCAAAGCATGGGTAGAACATGATATCTGCAGAGCTACCATTATCCACCAGTACCCGCGAAATCACCACTTCCTTCATTCTCATCTTGATCACCAATGGGTCCTCATGAGGATATAGTACACTTGCCAGGTCATTTTTAGAAAAGTCAATGACTAGTTTGTCCATATTCACCTTCCTCAGGCGATCATCTTCAGCTAAGTTTATTCGTTGTATGTAAGAGCAAGCTTGGGCCTCATTGAGGTAAGATTTTCTCTCTGCAATCATATCTACACCTCCTGTATCTCCACCTGTAATGACATTACATTCAAATGACCCAAAATGGATTGAAAATACCTCACGTTCTGGCTGTCTTGGTCTTTTAGGGAGATCAGGGTCATCTTCTGGATCATCTTCGTGATCTCTCTTCTTATTTTTTTTTGCTCGACGAGGAGATTTAGATCTTTGCCTTCCTCTGTTACTAGTTTTTCCACCATTTTGGCGATCAACATATTTAGTTAGTTTTCCTCGCCTGATGAGTGCTTCAATTTCATTCTGAAGAGCTATGCAACGTTTGGTCGTGTGGCCATGATCTTTGTGGAATTCACATTATTTAGACTTGTCCCTTTTGTTAGGATCTGCCTTCATTTTCTCTGGACAGGTTAGCTCCTCGTTATTCTTGATCTCTTCGAGAATGTGATTTATGTCTACCTTCAATGAGTATAATTTTCATACTTCCTCATCTACTCCAGCGCTTTCTTAACTTTCGACTGCCTGTTGCCACCATTGTTCTTCTGATCCTTCTTCTCGATTTTACCAGCCTCAACCTTGGTCTCCTTAGTGTCTGTATTCTTCTTTGCAACCATGGCTTCCTCAGAGTTCATGATTTTAGCTGCCTTTTCCATCAGTTCTGCCATGGTCCTAGGCGGATCTTTGGCCAAAGTATAGTACAACTACTTGTCTGGTAACAGTCCACTCATCTGAGCAGTAATTGATGTCTTCGACTCGTAATCAATTACCTCAAGATTCTTGTTATTGAAATGAGTAATATACTCCCTGTTACTTTCGTCTGTCTTCTGTCTAACACTCAGTAAGTGTACTACTCGTTTAACTGGTTTCGCTCCAAAATAAAAATTCCCTATGAAAAGCTCTGCCAGTTGAAGGAAAGTCGCAATCTTCCCCCGAGGAAGGTTGTTGTACCATATCTGAGCTGACTCGGTGAGAGTTCCTGAAAATGACCTGCATCTCATCTCGTCTGAAACCGCAGAGATATCGGCAGCAACTTAGTATTGTTCTATACGGAGGACAAGATCAATTTTTCCATCATAATTAGGTGTCACCATAGGAGCTTTGAATTTTGATGGTGTGGGAAAATCCACAATTGCTTGCACGAACGGGGTCCCTTGGATAAAATTTCTTTGTAGAGGATTCTTGGCCTTAGCTATTTCCCCTAACCGGTCCTCCAACCTTTGAATAGAGCCTTTCCATGCATCGTTTCCCACCTCTGGCCTATTTATTCGAGCGGCTGATCGCGTTGAGTTTTCCTATTGGGACCTTTCATTACAGGTTGTTGGCGTGATTGGGCAGAGCCTTCCCTTAGGTCGGATGGTCGTTGAGAGTTCCTCGACGCAATCCTAAGAGGACTTCTATTAATCCTAGGGCCCAAAAGATCAAAAGGAGAGACTCTACTCAACCTTTTTAGAGCACTAGTCCTTTCTAGAGTTAGAATGACGTTCCGTTGAGAATCTGTAGCTCGTATTGATGAGGTCTAGCCAGGTTGATACGAAGGATAATTAGATCTCTCAGTACGATATGAGTGAGTATGTCTAGATTGAGAGACTTCTAGGAATAGCGTTCGTCTAGTTCTTAAAGATGGAAGATGGGTATTTCTCTGAGCATTTCGTTGTTCAGATTGAGTCGGTACTCCACATTGAATAGTTTGTATAAGTTGACGTATGGTTTCTTGCATGGTCGTTTGCCCTTGGGCTAAATTAGCCATTAGGCCAGCCAAATCTTGGATATTTGGTGGAGTAGAGGGGTTTGGAGGGAGCCCAGTGTTTCGATCACTGGATTCTGGAATTTCAGCCATAGATGATGAGTTGTTTGGTGAAAAACGCTAAGTATAGTCGATTTCCCACAGACGGTGCCAATCTGTTTACCCAGAGATCTAAAGTCCCCCTCTCATGAGCAGGTTACAATGTATTTATAGCCTTGAGGCTGTACATATGAAAAGGTAATGCACTGTTATCTAGTAGACATATACATTTGTACGATAATAATGCGCATTTAATGCGTAATCGCCTTTTGGTTTTATTTATTTGGATGCTCTGCACGCTAAGTAGCTCGGACCGCTTAAGTTGCTCGGTACGCTTAAGTAGCTCGGACCGCTTAAGTTGCTCGATAGCTTGGAGCTTAAGTATGCTGCTCGTTGAAAGTATTTGTATTTGTCACGTAGGTTGACACATGTCTTCATGCAATTGGTCCACATCAGCAGACTAAATTTGGTATCAACAGTAACATTGACCCCCTCTCGTCCAGAAGGCCCATAATCGATACTTAACCTAACTGCAAAAAACACCGCCTCCAGCAAACCAAATCCTACTCCATACCTTTAACCCCTGAGCCCGAACATGTCTACTACACTCACCTGTCAGAGCGAGGAATTACAGATTGTTTTGACTATATATTAATCACCAAGGGAAACACATCACTAAGGCATGGAGACGAATTTGTCATCAACCCCTAAATCTGGGAAATGATGACATAATGGGACTTCTCCCTGGGAAATGGTTCAGGACTTCACGAATAAGGATCTATCTCATTTGAAGCTCCGAACATCTGAGATTACAAATTCAGGATAGGATATAGAGATACCGTAGAAGAGCTTGACTGACTTGAATAATATGCACACTGGACTTGTCGTATAAAAAAATGCTACAATTAAGATAATTTATAACCAAGTTTGTCATACGGCGGACCACCCCTCCAATTATTTAATAAAAAGGGAGAACACAGACACCCCAACGTCGACATATACCAAAATATCTAATCCACTGGATGGGATGATTTACCTATGGAAATACAAATACCATCTACGATACTAAAGAGGCCGACCCTAATCCTCCTGAAGTCAGTCAACCCAGGGAAGACCCGTGAGCTCGATCTTCTCGTTCTATATCTAATATTCGACCTATTCATGCTTGGGGTCTTACCCTGGACCCCCCATTACACTGATGTAGTATGTAACTATGGGAATACTTACCAGTATGTAGACTAAAAAGTCAGTATAATCTAACTTCAGGACGAGAGGACTCGTCGAGGCCGTCCCCTGTCGGAGGTACTCATATAATGTTGAGATGGAATTGTTTAACCCTATTCCCTATGACCATGCACATGAAAAGCTTGATGGCCTATAATATGTTGTGTATGCACTGATCCATGCTAGATTTATCAAGGAAATCTAGCCTTGGAGGTCAGGATTCACTGAATACTTGTACTACTATGGGGACATCTTTTGCAAGGCCTCTATTATCATGAGAAAAATAAACCCAGAATAACCCAAATCATCCTCCGATGACGAAGAGCATCAGGAAACTGCCTCTAATAATAATAACTGGTTGGGATCATCTATGTCTAAAGAATCATCACCTAATATGCCAAACCAAAAAGACGAACAAGTCTTGGCCATGGTGGAAGAAATCCCCACCCCTCCCCTAACTCTGACATTACCATATGGTGGATAGATGACTCCATGTTGCTAACTCCCTCGACAACGTAGAACGAGGCTCCTAAAAGCCCAAATTCGGCACCCATACAGGATTAAATTGAGGTGATGGTTCCAAAACTAACACCGCCTACCTCAGACCCCAAATCCTCGATTGACCTTATGATTCGTGTATAGAAAGTTGAACAAGAAGCTCTCCATACATATAGATCTACTTCCTCATTCGGTCGGGTCGACACTCCACTCCGCCCAACCTATCTAGAAAGGAGAAAGGTCCTCCGAAGAAATTAGTATACCCACTCCTCAGGAAAATGACAAAATATAAGAGCAACTCCATTAGACGTTAGCTAACATGTCCATCTGGGAATTGCAAGCTATATCCTAAGAACACTAAGTCGCCCTCATCTATCTATTGTCTTAATCTTTTGTTCCTACAAACAGGACTTTTGATTGAAATGTCATCTACCATGGGGTCCATTACCATGAAACAACACATTAGCTTATCTGATGAATACCTCCCCATATAGGTCCGTAATCACGAATTCGTGCTTCGCGTCACTATCGAGGCCTGCTGACATATTGTACCCTTAATGCTTATAGATAATGGGTCTACCATCAACGTATGCCCCCTTCTCACTACCAACGATCAGGGATATACTGCCTCTAAGTTCTTACCCTCTTTAACAACCATCAGGGCCTATGATAATACTCATTGAGAGATCGTGGGAGCCATCATCCTCACTCTCATAGTAGGGTCTATCAAGTGTGATGTATACTTTCAAGTGCTCGACCTCCTAGCCAGTTTCAACCTCCTTCTCAAAAGGGCCACACCCCATAGGGTCATTACCCTCATCACTTCACATGAAAATTAGGTTCCCATTCAATACGGAGGACATCGCGATTCAAGAAGACGACGGATGGCCCATAATTTCCAACACTAGTACTATACCCCTTCTGGACACCCACCATGATAGTAGAAATATCTGCCTCAAGGGATTTTGAGTTATCCCACTTGCTCCCATAATAGAGGAGGAGCTATTATTCATAATGTATCCGCCTAAAACATTCAAAAAATGGGACACCTATCAGGATTTGGACTTGGAATGAAATAACAAAGAACCCTCGAGGATGTCATCGCTACTGAACATAAAGGAAAGGATGATCTTGGGTTTACCCCCAATAACAAAATCCAACCCCCAGTCTCAAAGACCATCATCAAGGGTGGAATAGTCACTTTCATCTCTAAAGAGAGTATTTACCCTATCACAGACTTCTAGAGCCATAGTGGGATGAAGTAAAGAAATCCTTACAACCCAATATAGAGATCCTCTACAAGGAAGGACTATACGTGGATTATGGGATAATACAGAAGGTTGGCCAGAACGAGCTTAACGTGTCATGGGTTACCCAAGAAGACAGAAAAATCTTCGATCCCGAAATAGAATGGGGACTACTCGCATTATTCCCTGATGAAGTTTCTCTAGTAGCCACGTTAGGTTCCTTTGACTTGATCCCCATAGAATTCTTCCAAGACTTGTATATTGCCTCCACCACTCCCAATATCACAACTGCAAAAGTACAGTTAGTTAGCATCCTTGAACTCAATCTCTACCCGTGGGTACCAGACTCAACATCCCCACCATCCGAGACATTATCTTCGGTCGAACCTCAAGATATGACCCACCAAATCCCGTGGGACTACCAATGGAATAAATAATGTCACCAACACTTGCTGCGATACCTCTTCAAGGCAATCCCCTACACTGGCCCCATGGTAGGCCCGATAGAGGATCATATTACAAACTCTGAGGGAAATATAGTCCAGCCCGAAGTGTACCGCCTACCATAGCCTATAGTCCAGAATTAGCAATGAAATTATGAGTAACCTCCTCAATCTTAGCTTCCTAACTACCCATGTTTCTATAAATATGATTCTTATAGAGGACTTTATTCCATACTTCAGTGGAATAAAGGCTTTCATCCATAAGATGATTGATGATTTCACTAGAAGTGTTGCATAACTCACACACACTGTTCTCAATAACTCCCCACAACATCAACTTATCTTCGGTAATGATGCCCTGCCTGCAAACCAACCATAGAATAAATGAACATTTAGGGATATTTCCCTTATTCTAGACCAATTTACACCAGTTAGTCACAGGGAGTAGATTTCTAATAGCTTCTATAGCAGTGGCAGTGTTATAGCTCCCATTCTTAGCAGGAGCCCAAGAGTGGAGTCAAGCGCAATGGGATGAATAGGAGGAAATATGGATCCTTTGATTTCATTTAACTCCCATGTGTTTGATGAAGTCTATCTCCACGCATTCCCATTAATAAAGTTAGCAACTTTGGCCTTAGGATTGTTAGCAACATCATAGATAGTTCTATCACCATAGAGGGGTTGGAGGGGCTTCGGGGGTTCCAACTATCAAACCACATAAAGGTGTCTTTCCAATTACTAGTGAATAAACCTCATGAGGTTCCTGATAAACTCTCTAAGTTTCAGCAACTTCCTCTAGCTCCAAGAGGCATCATTAGGTATTACAAGATCCCCAATACTTATATGTTTAATCTTATAAGTATGGCACCATTTAACCCAAAAATCTTTCTTATTTCACAAGTTCCAGAGGTATCTAAGCATAGAGACTTTGTTCCACCTTTCTAAGCATTTGATTCCTAAACCACATTCAGTCTTAGAAACACAAACATCCTTACAAGTCACTTTAGCACCTTGAATGCTTGAGTTTGGGACCATTCCATAGGAAATATTTAAGATATTGATCAGTATAATCCATCACTCTCTTGGAGATGATAAAGAGGCTTTCCTTGTAGACCTGTGTGCTAAATAAAAAATCCTTCACTAACTAAAGTCTACCAGTATAGCTTAAGATCTTAGAGGTCCAGTTTCTAAGTTTTTAAGTTATTCTATCAATGAGTATTCTCCAATCCTCAAACTTCAATCGCACACCTAGGTATTTGAAAGGTTGCTTATCCACATTCAAGCTAAGTCTAGCAGTCTAGAGGCCAGTGCATCATCATTAACTCCAGAACAATAGAGGTTGCTTTGGGGCAAATTGGGGCTAAGGCCAGAGCAGATTTTAAAATCATTTGAGGCATTCTTCACACATTCCTCACACATTTTATGCATATCTTTTTCAGCTATGCATATTTAGTTATAACCAGAATGACCATCCACCATAGACATGATAACATGACTAATTGATGTATCAACAAATAAATCTAATGCTGACATTAGATATTCATCATTTGGAGTAACAACATTTAAATTTGTAAAATCAATGTACACGCTCAATTTGCCTTTTTTCATGATTATCGGCACTATATTAGAGATCCATTTAACATACATGTCAGTTCAATTGAATCCCTCCATCAATAGCATCTCTATATGTTTTTTTTTATTTTGACTGTGACTATAGAGTCATTTATCTTGGCAATTGCTTGACAGGCTTGTAGCTTTCTTTGATTGGTAGTCTTTGCTCCACTAATTTTTTGTCTAAGCCAGGTAGCTCATCATATTCCCATGAATAATAGTCCTTGTACTGATGTAAAAGGCCTACAATTAACAATTGGTCTTCTTTTCTTAGGTTAACACTGATATATTCAACTCTTTTATTTTGTTTAGTTACCAAATTGATTTATACCAAGGGATCCAGTTGATTCACTATAATCTCATCATATTCTATTGGTGAGCTAGTCAATTAACAACTATCTTGAGAACTTTCATTCTCTAATTGTTCTTTGAAGACATAATCAATCCAATTAATGGTATTTTCCTCACCAATTCTAGTGCTCAAGTCCAAATTTTTGAGTTTATACAAAACCATGGTCAAACTTTAATTGGCCTTCAATGTAAAAAGGTGTACAGTCCATTAAAAAATATTTTATTTTCTTCAGTCAACTTCATCAAGCCAAAAACTAACTCATCCCAAGCATCATCTGAGACCTCTCATTCTGATGCCTCTGGAACCAAAGCATCTGCCTTCATTGGTCCCACAATCTCTAGGTATAATCCTACCTCCACACACTTAAAGCTAGTGGGAAAAGTAAATGGACCATCTTCGACCTCTTACAAAATCCCATTATCTTTCATAAAAAGTAGTTCCTGATTCACAAAAGAAGCAATACAGTTATTAGAGTGAATCTAATCCCTATCAAGCAATACATTAAAGATTGGTTTACCAATAATAATGAAGAAGGGAGTTTTGGATTTTCTTGTGCCTACTTCAATGTCAATAGGTAACATACCTTTGGTCGAATTTTGATGTTCAAAAAATCCTGAGATAATTATTTGAGCCTAGACCAATTTGGTGTTCTATTTTTTATTTTAGGAAGCATGGAATATGGTATTATATTAACAGTTGTGTTGTTATTTACCAATATTTTATTTATTAGAATTTCATTTATACAAGATTTTATAAACAAAGATTTAATATAATTAATCATAGTCTTAGTATGCTCTTCGAACCCATATTTTATATCTAGAGAAGATATAAATAAGTCAAAGTTGTTTACTTCTAACTTCTCTTCTTCATCTATCTCCATCACGGGGACCTCATGTCCTTCTTCAGTGTTGAACCTCTTTGGGAGGATCATAACCAGATTGACTGGCATTTGCTAAGGCAGAGACCCAAAATGGATGAACTGTTATTGCTCAACCCATTGCTCAAATATTGTGGCATTTACTGCTATCATCTCTTCTATTGTTCTTCATTAGAAGAAATGTCTTTAGATGAATTGTCCCTATCCACACCCATGGATTTTTCTAGCTCTTTAAGCCTTTCAACCAACCGGTCTGATGATGAATTACTTACTTTTGGTTTCTTGTGAGACCTTGGGTTTGGTTTTTATGATAAAGAAGAAAATCCCTCTTATCCAGTACTACGCACAATCTCAGAGCCCTCTTGCTAATCCCTGCACTTTTTTTAGATCCTTTTCTATAGTGTTCGAAAAATCACCACCACTAGTTCCCTTCTCTTTGAATTGGGTGGCTGCACCATATGCCACATACCTGGGGCCACGTGATGGGGCTTTGGTGCCTTTGGCCTCGTTTGCATTTCTTTAAATATATGTGCTGCCTTTGGATCTTGTACCACAAATCAATCTGGAATTCCTTTAACCATTGGGATAGACTTTGGGACTTTTTTAGGCCCAGAGTTCCCAAAAAATTGCTGTGATTTATCCTCTTTGAAGTCAGGTTTGATATATTGGTTGTTTAGTGGCATCTTAGCATTCCCCTGAGGGTAATAAGGACCAGAGAATGGTCTCACTTTTCCAAAGGCATTACTTTGAACTTCCTCTCGACAATGGAACATTGGGGCTTTGGCAACATAGCCACTAATCCCATTCTTATTTCTTTTGAGTTGTTGCAATCCCTTCAAAGCCATAAACTGACACAATTCTATATAATGCTCTCCACACCTGATATATAGGTGCTTCATGACCTTTTGATCTGGATCCCCAACCAATTCAGACTTCAAAACTTTTGATTCAAACTTAGTATTTATTTTAAACTCAACATGCTCCTTATTTCTAGGTAGTTCAATGGACTACATATTTATCCCCATCTATTTGATATTGGGGAATGGGTCATTATCCACACCCATGGTGATTTCTTCTTTCCCAGGGAATTTGATGCCCGTCTCAATTTGCTCTTGGATCCTGTCGAGAAACAGAAAACATGAATTAGTTGAGCGTGAGAAAATATTGTGCCATTTGTAATAATTTTTCCCTTTAACCTCAATTGGTTTTTTAGCATCATTAGGTGGTTTCAACATTTTAGTATTTAAGAGACAATTAAAGGTCTCATCAGCTTTGGAAATGTCAAATGAATATTTTTTTTATCATTTCCTTTATTTTAAGCGCAAAAGATTCTATTGCTGTATCCTATCAGACCAATGGTTCACAAACTATAGACTAAGTACTTATAACTACATCAACATCTATTTTGAAATTAAGATCCTTGTAATATGTCTTGAAAGAATAGGTGTTTATTTCATGCTCTTATTCTAGTAGGGCTTTATATCTAGATACCTTGTTAGTTAAATCTACCAAATCTCTAAACTTAGTGGCATTAACCTTTTTCTAAGCCTCAATTCCAACCCATTCTATGCCGATTTTACAATTTCAAACTTAGGTAGGACTATTTTGCATTTATTTCTAGCCCCTTTGAACCTATTTATGAAGGCAACAACATTCTCATCAAGTTTTCGATTAAGTCTAGCCAAATCATCCATTGAGACATCTGTTCTACTTGAAAAAATTATGCACGAAACATATCTTTCATTTATTGCCAAATCTAGACAAAGTTAGTCGATAAACTTATGAACCATGTGAAGGTTTCATCAATGAGTGAACTGGAAAAAGAATGCAATCTTAGATATTCATTTGTACCTACATTATCACATTGACTAGTGAATCTAGTAATGTGTTCCACAATGGACTGACTTCCATCCCCTGCAAAGAGGGTAAAAATTGGGAATCTGAAACCTTTTGGGAGTTCAATCATATCTATCCACTCACGATATGACTTCCTTCAAACCGGGGTCTACACCCCTTAGCCATTGGTCTACATATTTCATGAATGAGATTCCTCCTAACCCCCCTAGGCAGTTGCCTATTTTGTGGAGCAATTATATAATTTATTAAGGGGTCTGGTTGAACCATTGTTGGTGGCACTTGTGGAGGCATTATTTTTATGCTTTATAGTTTGAGAGATTGGGGGAATTTGATTATCAAACCTCCTACTGTTCCCCAACCCCTCGAGTTCTTATTCAAACACATGATTATTGATAATCCCATTGTTCGAAGCATGTGGCAAGCCTAGATTGGACTCATTTTGGTATGTCCTAGTTCTCCGTACATTTGGGAGAGATGTTATCCCTATTGGGTTGTTGTAACCCCACTGTTTGCAGGTTTTAGATGACCTTAAACATTCCATTGAGTTATTGACATCTAGACTAGTGGTATTAGGGCATTATCATATCCTTAGGTTATTTCTAAAGTTGGTTTAACCAATGTTAGGTCACCATGTTCCCAAGATGATAAAAAAAATAGTTTCAGTTGGTTGATCAATTCGTATTGAGTATTCGTGGGTACATCAATGACTGGTGTGTTATGAATATTATAGATTCTTGGAGCTGTTGATATATTCAAATCCTGACTGTAAGCATTAAGTCCCAACTCATGAGTTATTTCAACCATTGTTTATGCTTCAGTCATAATATGTTGGTTAGTTGAGCCAATTTCACCAATATTTTGAGTTACATCCTCTCGCTTCTACGTGCCCTAGCCATTTTAAACACTAATTCAGCACTGACAGTCCCATTAGGCATGCCAAAAATATATTAGGGTTGTTTTCACTTAGCTTTGTAAATAGGTTTAAATTTTAATTGCGAGCATGCCAAGCAAGGTTATGGTCATGCCAACCAAAATATCTTAGCCTTGTCATAATATTAAATGATTGTGTACCGTTCAATACTACAATTAAGAAGATTTGTGCTTCCTTTAGGGAAGAATTGGAAGTGAATGATAAATTACTATGAATAACTAAAACAAAAGAAGTTGTAAAGTAAATAAAAGAAAAGAAAATTAAATAAATGATAAAAACGAGTAAATGCAGTTTTTTGTTGAGGGAGTCTTTTTTTTCTTTGTCTACTCGTTGCCTATTTATAGAGTTTCTTGTCATGCAATATAACTATTTTTGAAAATGTTGGGTGGTTATTCATCTCAATTGAGTTTTTCCCGTGTAGGTGCATTTTTGCTCTTATAAACACTACTTAATGCTTAATCCACGTCCAAAGTCTTGACATGTGTCAATTGTTTAAGCTTCTTTTGTTATTAATCTAATGCAGTTTACTCGGATGTAATTTTTGTCTACAATAATATGTGGCATTTTCTCATTGGATGATAATTAGCCACCATGTGCTCAACTTCAATCCTAAGGTCAATGACTTCATGAGATGCCTAAACTTAGATCTGATCGAAGAGGTGAAGGAGCAGGTAGTATCGAGAGTAGCGACTTACCAATATAGAGTAATCAAATACTATAAAAAGTGGGTGAAGATCTATATACTCAAAGAAGGAGACTTGGTGCTACAAAAAGTCTTGCAGATGGGGAACAAGCTTGAGGCCAACTGGAACGGTTCATATCAGAGCAGTGCAATTGTTCATCTAAGAACGTATAGAATTGAGACTTAAGAAGGAGAGTCGTAAATACTATTATTAGTGAAATCTTATGATGTGACTGCCAAGGTAGTGTAATAAGAGCAATACACATGATCGAGCGCGAACCGTACATCGTGTAATACGTAAATCGTTGTTATTGGTTCAACGACTCAATGCAAAAAAACTAAACTACAACTACACTTGACAAGCAAGCACAATGGTAAGTCGGGTATCGAGAATTGACGGGGAGTGATTGAATTTTATATTTTAATTGATTTATTATTTCAAGAATAAAAATGTACAAGGTGATGGGTTGAAATGGTAAAAAAGAAAAAAAGAAAAGAAGTTAAAACTAAATTACAACTAATTAAAACGAGAGTCGGGATCGCAACCCCGCCATGGTCTAAACACGCAAAATTAGAATTTCGATTAAAAAATATTTAATCGAGAATTTTTAGTTAAGCATAAACATCACATATGGAGGGGTTTTAACCCAAAAAATGCGAGATAAAATATTTAATCAAAAATGGTCACACGCGCTTTAAATTCGGAGTATCACTATAAACACCAACGTTGCATGACAAAGAAAGTTAAACGCATAATAATACGACTTTAATATGTGAGGTTTCAATTAAATTAAGTTTTATAGAAAACCTAATTTTCGGAGCTCGACGCCCATCAATGGCGGACACACGACCCAAACTCTATGTAACTACTCACTACACATAATTAATCTAATTAAACAACTAATTAATAAACATAACAACACATAAATAAACTAAACTAATTTACCTAGGCAAGAAAGTAAAGAACAACAAAGAAATTAAGCTAAAACAACTAAGTACAAAGCTTGAAGACATTGAATAGTAATATTAACTTACAAACTGGGCAAAACACCCATGGAAATGGAGGAGAGGGAAGCGCCACAAAAATCCCCAAAAATCTAATTTTCTAACCTAACTAATGTAAAAAACATGAAGTCCCAACTGAATAGAATATTTACATATATATACCCAACCAAAAACCAACTTAAAAAATAAAATTTGCGGACTTTAAGCCGAATCGATTCGCACTTAAGCCGAATCGATTCGTACCTACAAGTCTGGTTGCTGCAGCTTTGCCCAACTTTACGAAAAATACCGTAACTTCTTCGTTATATCTCGTAATTAGGCACGGTCGGAGGCTATGCGAAGATAACTTAAAGGTCTAGAACATCTAAGAACAGATTAGGCCAAAATAAAAATGACTAAAATTCCCTTGAATGTGGCCTTGAGTGTGTTTTGAAGATAAAACCATCCTAAAAATGCCATAACTTCCTCATTATACATCGGAATCATGCACCGTCGGTGGCCATGCGAAGAGAAAGCAAAGGGATTTAAATTCCGTGAAGAGTCCGGGATCAAAATCTTAATGCTGAAATTATTAAAATGCCCCTGAATCTACAATCTTTAACGAAATTTTATAGAAGCTCAATTAACCCCTGAAAGCATGTATATGTAGAAATCCCAGGTTGTCTGGTTAACAAACATAAGTATAGGGATTAAGATACCCGAGGGTGCTAATAATGCGTAGGTTAACTGGTGAAATACGCAATATTTGCGTCGTATCAACACATATCAATGATAAGAGATTATTTCAAAACATCTTGTCCTTGCTTTTATTATTATCTTATTTAATCATAAGCTAAGTCCTATGAGATGGGAAAGAAGATAAGACCGAAGTTATCTTTAAAGGACGAGCTAATGCGAAATCTTTAAATAAAGCATTTCCCTTAAAAGGAAAACATGCCTGAGAAAGTTCCACCTAAGAAAGTTCCACCTAATTAAGCCTAACGAGTAATTGGCGGATCTTAAAGTCAACACTTCCTCAAGGGGCAGAAAATATCCAAGTTTAATACCTCGACCCCGGCCTTGTAATAACTATGGATTAACCACTCAAATTTATAATAAAGCAAAAACGTGAGAAAAGGCTTGTAAGGAAGGAGACCTCTCACTTAATGAACTTCGTTAAGACAGGTTACAACATGTATGTCCATTGGATAAATCAAGTCGTATATAACCTCATCCATAAGATTTTAGTGCATTCAAAAGAGGGCTGGATAAGACCGATCCAAGCAATATGCTATCTAGGCTAAAGCACTAACCATGTCCTTGAAAATGTCCAAGGACATGAATAGCTTATGAAGACAACTGTCTTAGGTCGAAGCCGGAGATATTTAACATAAATATTTGGCTAAATATAATAGCCTTCTAAATATATTGCATATATAGAATTGGGTGAAAACTAAAATCTTTATATTTGTAAAAAATCCATAAGTTTCCTAACATGTCAAGAAAAATATAATGCATACTTTACACAACACTAGTAGTCATTCTTTTAAATAATACCTCATCCAAATTATACAACATTATCTAAGTACATACGTCCCGGGATGTTTCCAATAACACCGTCTGTGAGAGAAAATCTCATGTCTTCAGATGGTCTCCAATGTCGTTTCCTTTGGTTTATAAACCAGTTGTTAATTTGCTTATGGTCTAAACCAGTAATCTTACAGAGATTGATTTTCTCTTCCTCCTGTTTCACGAAACTCTTTAGTAGGAAAATTTTTAGTAGTTAAGATAAAATAATTGAAAATTCCAAACTTCAGGGTTATAATTGGAGCTTACGATAAACTTTCAACGCCTTTCATAAAAAGCTTTATATGCTTCCACTAGACTATGTGAATCTTATGGGATGAATATAAATTGAACTATGTTTGGAGCTCCAATTTCAAGCCTTGGAATTAGAATTGGAAGTGTATTAGTTCTGATTTTAAACTTTTCCTTTTAATTCCAAACCCAAAGCACGAATTTCACATTGGCAAGTACATTTAGAGAAAAATCTTCAGTGGCATACTGGATTTGTAATTTTATAAAATGCATCAATCTAATATTCTTTAAAAATAAATTTAGTAAAATAAGGATACTCCTGGACTAATATGTCTCCAAAACATTGAATTTTGGTATTATTTTAAGTCATTAATTACAAACATGGATGTGATTCCTAGAAAAGACCTATATGTAAAATAATTAGCCCAACATTAACTTGTCTACTCATTTTTCCAATAGCAGATAAAATACATAGAAAATAATTTCCATCTAGAACCAACAATAGTAGATGAGGGTAAGACTTAACAAAATGGTGTGGTTGTTTGAGTGTCACCTGGAGAAAAACAGTCACATTGTATACGAGGGGCAAAGCCACATGGTTTCTTTGAGGGAGGCTATACCCTTTGAACTTTTGAATTTTTTAAAATATACACTGGTATTATAATGACCCCATTTTCTTATGCCAATATATAATTTTTTTTCTTTTAATTTCATCACACTTACTATGTTGTATTATTACATACATGATATTCTGGATTCTTAATATAATAAAACCCATTTTTAAATTTGAAGAATTAAACGTAAAATGAGTCAAATTGATATTTTATGACACCCTAAGCTAAATGATAAGTTACATAATTATGATTAATTATGTTTGAATCATGTTTAACCTATGTGATATGGGTAATGTGTCATTAATATATATATAAGGTTAAGTTATTATACTTTCATAAGGCATGAGGTATCGAATTAATTGCAACTACAAAATTTTGAGGTTTTTGGTAAAAATATTCACGATAAAGACTAATTTTGACAATTTTAATATAACAATTGACTTGAGGTATAAACTAAAAAGTTGTAGATATATGAATTAGGTTTGTAACAAAATAAACGATGTGTTAAATGAAGGTCCGGGCAAAAAGTTATATCTAAATTATGAAATAAGGGCACATATGTCCATCCTTTAAGTCATATTTTGAATTATTACCACACCATGTGAAATATTTTGATTGGTTGAAGGGGATGTTGGTTTGACCGACTCAAACACTTAGAAATAACCTCATTCTTCATCAAAATTGATTAAATCAAAGTCTTATGGCACATCCTAAGCTAAATGATAAGTTTTGGAGTAGAAAATATAAATTTATGAAACTTTAGGGACTTGATTTTAAATAAAGAAAGATTTAGGGACTAAAATGAAAATATAAAAGAACCATTTTGTAAATAAAATATTTTCAAGGTTCTCTAAGAAATATTGAAAATGTATGGGGTAAAATTACTAAAATACCCTTTCATGTGTAGAATGACCCTTATACCCTTAATAACTTTACACCTCGTGCTTGACACCTCGTGCTTAGTTTTGACACCTCCACCGTACACGTGTCAACTTTAAAGGAAGGGACAAAACACATGTCATGAAATTAGAGAAAGTTAAAACACATGTCGCCACCTGGTGAATTAAGACTGCACGATAGTCCCGTTATGCGACACGTCAAACGTCGACTCACCAAAATGAATGCTTAGTCATCGGGACACTTGTCAACACCATAATAACTTTGGGAAATTATAAATAGAGGCCTTAGGATCAGTTCTTACACAAAATTCATTCCATAGATCAGAGAGAAACAGTGAGAGAAAGTACAGGGATGTTTAAGAAGAAATTTTGTCTTAGTGATCCAAGACCCGATACCTGTAAGTTCGAACCTCTTTTTAGGTGAGTACTCTGACATTCCTTGTGCATTTTAATTATATGATATTATGTAAACTATACATATTTTGTGAACTTCTTTTATTCTCAAAATTCATCTGATACCGAATATTGATTCCTTGTGATATGTTTATATTTGTCTATATAGGCATACCGATTAAAAAGAGTTTTGAAAATGATATTGAAATTGGAAATAAGATTTGGCCTAAGGGACCTCTCTTACTGACTGACCTTCCCAGCTGGGTTATCGCTGGTGTGCCCTAAATAAGGCGTTGTGACAAACATGTCCGATTGACCTTCAACTTATCGGGGAATAACACGGTAGAAGAATACGGTATTAGAGTGTACTTGAACAATAAAATGATATGATTGAAAGAAAAATATATTATAAATTGATTTGTGGTATCTGTTATATTCCGTGCTATTCATTTCTATATACTGCCATCTCAAATTTTATACAACAAATTCCTATCCATATATGTATATGTTTACTCTTTGGATTTGAATATGTATCAATTTTTTAAACAAAATCTTGGAATGTCTAGAGATTGAACCTCACTCGGCTTTTAGCTGATGTTGTATAACTAACCTTTTTTCAGAAAATAAGTAGGCTTGGAGGGAACGTAAAAGGACTATATGGAAGATTCATCTTTTAGAGCTCTTTTTGTTATTTTAAGTAAAAATTTTGTTATATCATATAGAGCATGTTTGGATCTCTTGTAATAAGTTTTAAATTTTGTTTTAAGTTGTAACTCGTTGTTACTTGTAATATAAATGAATTTTCCTTTTAGAAAGCTCTGATGACGTAATTCCTTTAATTTCAGTATTTTACGATTCATAACCATGTAATTGTATTTCCGTTGCATTTAATTAAGGAAATAATTTAAGTTAAAATATTTGTTGCCTTGGTGGCATGTCAAGATAGGCCTGTCATTGGATCGGATTTTATCTGAATCAGAATCCTAATCCGATCCATTTAAGCGGATATGGATCATGCCTAAAATTCGATTATCCAATTACCCGATTACCCGATTATCCGTTTATTAAATGGAGCGAATTTGGATTCATATACTCCGATCCGATTAATATTTTTAATATACATATATAAATTATATATAATATATTTGTAATTAATATATATTGTATTTAATAATATTTGTTATACATATTTTAAATATTTATTATAGTAGTTCTTTATTTCATTATCCATTTTTTGGAACATTTGCAAAATAAATTTATGAAATAAGAGTTGAAAATAAAAAATTTGCAAGTCAAGTTTAACATAAATGGATAATCGGATAATCGGATCCGATCTGAATCCGTTTAATATTAACGGATATGGATTTGGATTTGCCTGATCTGATCCCATTGATAAACGGATCATATCCGAATCCGTTTAACATAAATGGATATGGATTTGGATTTGCTTGATCCAGTCCGAATTCGATCCGTTTACAGGCTTATGCCAAGACACTCGTTCCCCACTACTATTTTGGGACGGGGTCGTGACAGAGGTGATATCAGAGCATAGGTTATGAACCCGTAGACTACTGAACGTAAGTTTGGAACGTTATCGATTTTAAGTTTCCACACATAGGATATAGGATTAAATATCCGACTTATGTGATAACCCACCATATGTCTTACAGTCTCCATATAATTGTTTATATATGATTGTTCTTCTAATGTGCAATCTTGAGATAGTATAATACGTCTTATGTTTGGCCATGACTATAGAAAATGACTAAGACGAGATCAACTATGGGAACTAGTGGTTCAAATATGAAAGGACTGGAAGGTGCATACAAGGCAATTGAAAGTCTAGCAAGAATTGTGGAGCATCAGGTGAATAATGGAGCACCAAGGAATCTTGAACTAAGTAGTTGTACTATTGAACAGTTCAAGAAGTTTAACCCGCCATCTTTTAAAGCTACTCCTAACCCCACTGAAGAAGAAAATTAGGTGATGCAAATGGAAAAGATGTTCGATGTTCTTCAGTGTACAGATGAACAACGAGTTTTATTTAAAATATTCATGTTAGAAGGTGAAGCCGAACATTGGTGGATAATGACTAAGAGAATACACGAGGAAAGGAATAATCCCATAGGTTGGAATGACTTCTTAGTGATCTTCTACGAGAAATACTTTCTTGAAACGGTGCAAGACCAAAAAGTAGCTGACTTCATGAGTCTGGTTCAAGGAAATATGATGGTTAGTCAATATGAGGCAAAGTTTAATGAGTTATCCCATTTTGCATCTCATATTGTGATAACCGATGTTTTAAAAGCCAAGAAGTTTGAACATGTGTTGAGGTTGGATATTCGTAGTCGAATTTCCATCTTGAAGTTGACATCGTATAGTGACGTTGTGGGTATGGCTACGATAGCCAAAAGGGAAGGCGAGGAGTATAATCGAATTAGAGATGGTAAGAGGAAGTTTGGGTAACAAAATAGGAAAGAGCCCAAATAATAGAAATAATTTTAGGAGTACATCCAATGTTAGGGGAACTAATGATAACAAATAGTTTAATAATAAGATATGTCAGCGATGTGGGAAGATGCATGGAGGACGACCTTGTTACAAGGATACGGGAGCTTGTTTTAGATGTGGACAGAAGGGACATCAGATAAAAGACTGCCCAATCCCATCAAGGATTCCAATACAGCCTTTAGGTGAAAAAAAGGACCAAGGCAGACAAGGTAGAGTTTTTTCACTTTCTGATACCCGAGCTTCTAATGTAGTAGTGTCAGGTACACTTTCTATATGTGCACAACCTTTTCAAGTTTTAATAGATCCTGGTTCTACCCATTCATTTGTTTCTGTGCATTTTGTTAATCGCTTCCCTAATAAGCATGAACCCTTAAATAGTTATTGATGGGAACCTTAGTATATAAGTCTTTCCCTATAGATGTTAGTAGTCATAAACTATTCGCTGATTTGGTAGTTTTAGACATAAGAGATTTTAAAGTCATTTTGGGGATGGATTGGTTAGCATCGTACCATGCTAATGTAGATTGTTTTGAGAAGAGAGTTACTTTCTAAATCCCTAACCATCCAGAATTTAGTTTTGAAGGAACTGGCATCCTATCTCCCATACATATTATCTCTTCAATGCAAGCTCGTAGTTTTCTTAAGAAGGGATGTCAAGAATTCCTTGCAAGTGTTATTTATTTGCAAACAAAAGAGCCTAGTTTAGAAGATATTCCCATAGCCAAACATTTTCCAGATGTTTTTCAAGATGATTTACCCAGTCTTTGTCTTAGTAGAGAAATAGAGTTTACGATTGACCTTATTCCTGGAACTATACCAATCTCAAAACCACCTTATAGCATGACACATTTAGAATTAAGGGAATTAAAAGTTCAATTACAAGATCTTTTAGATAAGGGTTTTATTAGAACAAGTGTATCTCCTTGGGGTGCTCCAGTGTTATTTATTAAAAAGAAGGATGGGACGATGAGGTTATGTCTAGATTATCATGAACTAAATAAGGTGGCAATTAAGAATAAATACCCCTAACCTCGTATAAATGATTTGTTTGACCAAGTTCAAGGCGACCAAGTATTTTGTAAGATTGACCTTAGGCCAGGCTATCACCAATTGAAGATTAAGGAGGGTGATATTTCAAAATCATATTTTCGTACTAGATATGGTCACTATGAATTTCTTGTGATGCCATTTGGACTAACTAATGCACCAGCCGCTTTTATGGATATGATGAATATAGTGTTTAGGAAATATTTGGATCATTGTATGGTCGTTTTCATTGATGACATCCTTATTTATTATAAGAGTATTGAAGAACACGAAAAGAATTTAGAGACGGTGTTACGAATCCATAGGAAGGAGAAATTATATGAAAAAATAAAAAAGTGTGAGTTTTTGTTGCCTAACATCTCTTTTCTAGGACATGTCATTTCTAAGGAGGGAGTGTCGGTTGACCCTCAAAATATCGTGGCTATACTAAGTTGGCCTAAACCAACTAATGTGACGGAGATTCGTAGTTTACTTGGATTAGCAGGATATTGTCGAAGATTTGTTGAAGGATTTTCTAGTATTGCCAAACCTCTATTTAGGTTAACCCCAAAGAAGGTGAAATATGAATGGTCCGAGGAAGTTGAGAATAGTTTTCAAGAACTTAAGAATCGATTAGTAACTTCTCCAATTTTAACTATTCTTTCCGTGACAGGGGGATTTGTGATTGATAGTGATGCCTTTAAAAATGGTTTGGGATGTGTGCTAATACAAAATAGAAAAGTAGTAGCTTATGCCTCGAGACAGTTAAAAACCCATGAGCAGAATTATCCAACCCATGACCTTGAGTTAACAACTGTAATTTTTGCTCTTAAGAATTGGAGACATTATTTGTATGTTGAGACTTGTGAGATTTATACCGATCACAAGAGTTTAAAATATATCTTTACACAAAAAGAATTGAATATGAGACAAAGGAGGTGGTTAGAATTGATGAAGGATTATGATTTAATTATTCATTATCACCAAGGAAAAGATAATGTAGTAGCCGACGCTTTAAGCAGGAAGTGTACAACAAATTTAGCATGTCTCATTACAAATTAGGAACCTTTATTAACGGATTTAAGAAGTATGAAAATAGATGTACGTATTAATAGCAAAGGAGGAATAATCGCAAACTTACAAGTACAACCCATGTGGATGGAAATGATCAAAATTGCACAAGTAAATGGCCCACAACTGAAGAAGATTAGAGAAAAAGTCATTAAGGGTAAGAGAATTGAATTTGTGATACGAGATGATATATTGAGGTTTGGAAATAGAGTGTGTGTGCCATGTGATTCCCAACTAAAGAGGAAATATTTGGAGGGAAGTCATTGCTCAAGATTCACATTTCATCTTGGATGTACAAAAATATATAGGGATCTTCGAGAAGTATTTTGGTGGAATTACATGAAGAGGGAGATAACGGTATTTACATCTCAGTGTTTGTTTCATCAACAAGTAAAGACTAAACATGAAAAACCATCAGGATTACTACAACCCCTACCTATCCCTGAGTCGAAATGGGAACATATTACTATGGATTTTGTGATAGGTTTACCAAGGAGTTCAAATGGTAATGATTCTATTTGGGTAATTATTGATAGGTGAACTAAATCTACTCATTTTCTTGCCATTAATATTACCCATTCTTTAGAAAAGTTTGCTAAGTTGTACGTGTGGGAAATTGTTAGGCTTCATAGAACTCCAGTTTCAATTGTTTCTGATCGTGACCCTAGATTCGTGTCTCGCTTCTGGAAAAGCCTACAAGCTGCCATGGGAACAAAATTGAATTTCAGCACTGATTTTCACCCTCAAACGGATGGACAATCTGAGAGAACCCTTCAAGCCTTAGAGGATATGCTTAGGGTATGTGTACTTGATTTGAAAGGGAATTGGGATGATCATTTACCGTTAGTCGAATTTGCGTATAATAATAGTTATCAAGCAAGTATTCAAATGGCTCCGTATGAGGCACTCTATGGTAGAAGGTGTCGTTCCCCTACACGTTGGGTAGAAGTTGGAGAAAGAAAATTAATGGGACCAGAATTGATCCAGATCACAACAGAGAAAGTGAAATTGATACAAGACCGACTTCGAATCACTCAAAGCCGTCAAAAGAGTTATGTTGACAATCGTCGATAAGAGTTGGAATTCCAAAGAGGAGATTATGTGTTCTCAAACCGGGGACACGTGTATTGGTATAAGAATGAGAAGTGTACCACTAATAAATTATGGTAATTAATAATATGTGTGCATGCTTAGTATATGTATATGATTTTATGTGTATGACATACCTACCATACTTGCTATCACGGGAGGTTTACGTTCGCTTAGGGCCATCTAATCCTTGTGTGCCCGGATTTAGATTGGTACCTAGAGGACATAGTTCAAGGGAATGACTTAATTGTGAGTTAATAAGTCAGCTGACTATGGAGTGTAGGTATGTACGTGACCATGGATATGTTGAATTATGTTCGCCTCCATTTTTTTGTGTTGTGCTTATTCTAACAATTCCTGAGAGATTCGAAATTTGTAATCCTTATGTACGTGATGTACCGGGATGGATAGTAGAGTATGTGTGCACCGCAGCTTAGCCTCGGGGTGCTTGTATTGTATATTTATGATGTGAATGATATACGGTTAAATGAACAGAATTGTTATGTTTAATTATGAGAATAATTTATAGTAACTCCTTGAGAAGATAAATAAGGGGATAACCTCCAGTAAATGGTAATGCTAATAATTGAGAATCCGAGTTTAAGTAAAGCTATCTATTCAAGTGATAACATTGGGAATTCATATTGTGAATCGAGTAGAAAAGGGATAGAACTGATGACGGGTTAGTTAGATATAAATGTCACTTAGATGGGTATGGTACGTTAGGAGTGCACAACTAGTAGAGAGGTGAGTAGTTCATGTGAGGGCACGTCCTAACATGTATTTTGCATTCATTGTTTTAATGTTATTAAAGCACTTTCTATTTTAAAATACTCTCCACTTTCGGGCTCTGACCCGTTTGCTTTCAAATCTATTTTTGTAAAAACCTTTTTAGGTGCCCAGCCACAAGGACACTATGCATAGGAATTCTATTCAGGTGACGAGCTGTAGCTGTTGTGGAAGTTACAGGGCCTTGACAGTAGACGCCTCTTTTCTAGTCTTGACTCCATATTCAGTTTCATCATTTGTAGGGCATGTCGCCCATTTCTATTAGAGACTTTTTATATTTCAGTTATTCAGACTTTGGTTTGTAATTAATTCAGGATGCGGACTTGTTTTATTTATTTCCTTATTGGGATTGTTGTGAGGAGTATTTCCTCTAGACTCATTATTACTTTTTGATTTCACTTTTGGGACTTTATTGTGTGTGGTTATGTTATTCTTTTATTCTTCACTTACTTCATGTTAATCAGAATTAATTTAAAATTGGCAACTCGCTTTTTAAATACTAGGTGGTTAGTAATCATTAAAATGTTTTCGACAGTGATGCTATTAACTGAACCAACTTGGCATTTTGTATTAATTTTAATAAAGGAGTAGCTACCCGGTATTTAATTAGTCGGGGTGTCACAAATGGCTCTCTAACCCTCTCACCTCTATTTATATCTACCAACCCTTAACCCTTTAACCAAAGGTTAAACCCTTATTTTGATCTAAGCTGCCGAGAGATAAAAAACTCAGCAAATCCAACACCTTATGTCAAGATAGCACATTAAAATGTGCAGAAAATCCTCATATGTGTCCGGTCGTTGGAACAACTTGGACCTCATTTAACGAGATCCACTCTCATTTGAATGAGAGTTCTAACGGGGTACTGATGAGAGAGAAATGTAGGTTTAAATGGTCGAGAGGAACCACCTCGTTCAAATGGAAAGGTACCCCTCGTTCGAACGATAACACATCTCGTTCAAACAAGGGCGTTCCAACGAGATTCCATGGAACGATAGAAAATGAATAGGTTCTAGTCATTAAAAGGTCGTTCGAACCTCGTTCGAACAACAGGCCCTTTCTCTTTCGAACAATAATGACCTTCGTACGAACAACGGCCAAAAATTTCATTATCAACTTTAGGACATTAAATTTTAATGTAAGTTGCACAAAAGCCACAAGCTCAAACTTAACATCCATGCATAATATACAGTTCATGGTCCAAGGGCATACAGATTACAAGGACCGAAGTACAAATCTCGAGCACATGTGTTATATTCTTGACACCTTAGGAGATTTCATCCCCGAAATCAGAACTACCAAGCTAAGCAAAGAGATTTGGGTGCTTCTCACGCATCTCCGACCCGCACTCCCAAGTTGCACCCTCAACACCTTGAAACTCCTAGAGAACCTTCACTAACGGAATAACCTTATCACCTAAGACTACGTCCTCGTGGTCCAAGATGGACATAGGTTGCTTATGGAAATGTAACATATTCCTCCCACTCAATGCGGTTCCAATCGATGACATGATGGGGGTCATGAAGATACTTCTTCAACATAGAGACGTGTAACACGTTATGAACTTGGGATAACTCTGGAGGTAGCGCCAAGCGATACGATACATCCCCTATCAATTCCAGGATCTCAAAGGGGTTGATATATCTAGGGAAAGCTTTCCCTTTTGGCCGAATCGCTGACTATAGGTCCTAGCTCTAACCTTCGATAGCATATGATCACCCACCTCAAACTCGAGAGGTATCCACCGATTATCAGCATAATTCTTTGATTGGCTCTGAACTATCATGAGCCTCTGTCAAATTACCCAAAGTTTATCGATCATCTCTCGAATCAAATCTTAATTGGTGAGATGCTTCTCAACTACCTTTACCTAGTAAATTGGAGAGTGGCACGATCTCCCATAAAGAGCCTCATAAGGAGCCATCTCCATGCTCGTTTGATAACAGTTGTTATAGGATAACTTTGCCAGATGTAGTTCTCAACTTTAAAATCAAGCGCACAAGCTCTCAGTATGTCTTCCAGGATCTGGATGCTTCATTTTGATTACCTATCTTTCTTGGGATGATACGTCATACTCATGTTCAATTCGGTGCCCAACTTCTGCTAAAACTTCTTCCAGAACCAGGACGCGAATCGGGGATCCCTATTCGAGAAAATCAAGAGTGGAACACCATGAAGTCGGACTATATCCCAAACATATAACCTCAGTAACTTAGCCACGCTGTTCATGACCTTAATTGGCAAGAAGTGTGATGATTTTGTGAGTCAATCCACTATATCCCATACGACATCGTGACCACGCTCGAACTGTGGTAAATCTGTGGCAAAGTCCATTGCGATATTCTCCCACTTCCACTCTACTAAGGGTAGCAGTTGTAATAGTTTGTGCTCTGCCTTCCCTTGGTGGCAAGTGTAGCACTTGGCTACATACGTCATCACATCCCTCTTCATAATGGATCACCAAAAATCTCTACATAGGTCTTTATATATTTTCGTAGCATCGGGATGTATGCTTAAGTGCGGGTGATGTAACTCCGCCATCACCTCGTCCTGAAGCTCGTCAATCATCGAGACAATCCACCTGACCTTGTGCCTCACACCACCATTCTTGTCCACGATAAAAGTGTAGAACACTTCACCACTCTGAATATGGTCACGATAATGTGCTAGCTCAGAATCACACAACCGAGCATCTAGAACTTTTTGCTAAATGAGTGGCTTAGATGCCACACCCCAAAGGTACGACCTATCGTAACCCCACTGGACATGTAGATCGGACTTCTGTAGTTCACCGAACATCTTTTCTTAGTGACATTTCATCGCTACCAGAGTAAGGCTAGACTTTCGACTAAGAGCATCAATCACCACTGGACATGTCCATTTTCTCTAACGCAGCTTGAGGTAGTCTAGACTATGACTTTCGACATCTTAGTCTAGACTACGACCTATCGTAACTATCGTTTGAGAAGTTTAGACTACGACTTTCGACTAAGGGAGAAGTCGTAGTCTTATATCAATTTCATCCATCTTCTCTAACGAAGATTGAGGTCAAGCTGCATGAAAATATACTGGAGGCTCTTATGATCAGAAAACACCTCCAATTGTTCCCCGTATAGGTAGTTCCTCTAGTTCTTAAATGAGAACGCCACAACGAATAACTACAAGTCATGGGTTGGATAGTTCCTCTCATGCATCTTTAGCTAACAGGATGCATAAGCGAATACCTAATCGTTCGACATCAATACCGCACCGAGCTCTGACCCAGAAGCATCACAATATATGGTGTAACCATTTCTGTACTCTGGATGGATAGGAATGGGCGTAGATGTCAGCTTAAACTTTAGCTCTTAAAAGCCTGACTCGTAATCCTCAGACCACTCAAAGTGCACACCTTTCCGAGTCAATATGGTGAGGGTCAATGCAAACCTACGGTAGTAACCAGTAAACTTAGGAAACTGCGCACCTTCGCGACTGTCCATGGCCTATCCCAATTCATAACAGCCTCAATCTTGGAAGGATCAATGGAAACGCCCTCATCGAAAACCACATTACAAAGGAACTTGACCTCATCCATCCAAAATTCACACTTACTGAACTTAGCGTACAACTTGTTATCCCTGAGCACTTGCAACGTCGTGCGAAGTTGCTCCTCGTGATACACATTTGATGTCGAGTAGACCAGTATATCATCTATAAAGACCATTATAAATTGGTGTAGGTAAGGGGGATAGATGCGATTCATCAAATCTATGGATGTTGGAGGGGCATTCGTCAAACCAAAGGGAATCACTAGAAACTAGTAGTGTTATACCGAGTCCGTAACATTATCTTAGGAATGCCCTCCTCTTTGACACGCAACTAATAATAACCGGATCAAAGGTCAATATTCAAAAACCTACTCGCCCCATGCAACTCGTCAAATAAATCTTCAATTTAGGGCATATGGTACTTGTTCTTCACTGTTACCTTGTTCAACTGCCCATAATCGATGCAAAGCTGGAAGGAGTTATCCTTTTTCTTATTAAAGATGATTGGAGCTCCCCAAGGGGACACTAGGGCAAATGAATGGCTTAATGGTCAAATCCTTCAATTGAACCCGTAACTCCTGCAATTCCTCTGGATCCATCTTATTTTGTGCTATGGAGACAGGCGAGATGCCTTAATGCACCTTTGTGGCAAAGTCCACCTCTCAATATGGAGGTAAACCAAGAAGATAGTCCTGGAATACATTGAGAAACTCCCACATTACTGGATAGTCTAACATCATACCATCTAACTCATCCCGAGCCACCAAACTTCTCAACCAACTGAAGTACCATTTTTGCTTACGCGCTGTGGAGAACTTGCAAGGATAACAACATCCTGCTCACTATTAAAATGATGGTGAGACCTGTCTAGAAGATATACTGAGACACTATGTTGTTGGCATTCGATGGTAGTGTCAAAATACGATAACCAATACGTACTAAGAAACGCATCAAACCCATCAATGTCCATGAGAATCTAGTCATACTCCAGAACATAGTCTCCAGTCATAACCATGCAACTACGATAGACCCTATCGAGAAATATGTCGTCGCCAATCGAATCTCCTATGAAGATAGGAGGGTTAAACCGATCTACCTCTAACCCCAAAGTGAATGCTAACAAGCTCAAGATAAACAAATATTATGCACTTGAATTAAATAGTGCCTTTACCCATGGGTTGAACAAAAGAATCATACATTTCATCATGAAGGGATCACTAGAAGGTGCTACAAATCGTGATATGGTTCAGTGTTAAACCTGCTCCTTTGGCCACTGGGCAACTTACCTTTCTCGTGGCTACTCTACCCCTAACTAAGACGTGAACCTTCCATGCTATGCCTCACCGTCTGGTTATAGCCCGAGGAAAACTACTGCTGCTTGGTGGGACTCATATAGCTAGAACTCCTATCCGATACATAATTGATATTTTACTGCCTGCCCAACTAGTTACCCGAAGCTCTCCGTGGGCAATCCCTCTTGAAGTGATCGGGGGACCTACGTGCAAAAAAATTCCTCTATATAGGGGTCCATATGACTCTGGTCACTGGTACACTGGGCGAATGATGAATGTTAGCGGCCTTTAGCTTTGCAAAAAAGCCTCAAGCTCCACACTTAGACTTCTTATGACCACTGCCTTGGGGCCCATTGGGATCCCTTTTATTTTCCCTGGCGAATTTTCCATCCACTGCCTCTAACTCTATCTTAATGGCCTTATTCACTGCAGTTCTGAAGTTCAGAAGATCCAAACTTGTCATGATCCGCTAAATACCGAGGATAAGGCCCTTGACAAATAACCTTGTCTTTTCTACCTCATCCTTCTACACGACATCCACATGCTTACACAAACTCTCGAACTGGACCTGGTACTCATTCATGGACATCTTCTCAAGAATCAGATGAAGGAACTCATCCTTCTTAGTGTCTTTAAATTCTTGGGAAAGAACCGATCAAGGAATGCAACCCTGAAGTTGTCCTAGTCCATCGTCCTTCTCTGTGAGCTGAAAGGTCATTATCTTGACTTTGTGCTTAGTTTCACTTCAAGAATATCTATGGCCCGAGTGACCTCATCAAGCCACTCTTCTGTAGCATCAAGGCTTGTTTCCCCATTAAAAGTGGGTGGGTGAAGCCTCTTGAACTCCTTCAGAATGGAGGCCAAAGTAGTGCTCTCAACCGTTCCACTATGGTTGGCCCTCTGTTGCTGCGAGAGGGAGTCTGCAACCTGACGCACAGCCTGCTCCATGTGTCTAAGCTCACAGTTCACTGAGCCATTAATCCCATCATGCCGTGTAGTCATCTACACCAAAAAAGAGAGTACAGTACACAATGATACAAAATGAAAGCAATAACGGAAGTGATAACTTAAACAGTAACTAAAGCGGTAACTAAAATGAAAACGTATAAAGAAACGTACTAAGAAAGTGTAAACACTCCATCACATTCGAGGATCCTATTGCTTTGATACCATTTGTAACGCCCTGGCCCGAATTTGGATCACCGTCGGGTCAACCCGCACCGAGTCAAGGAGTTAAAGGGGGAGGTGGCAGAGTCCTATTCAATTATTTAAGAAAACCTCTTTAATTGCACATTTTTATGAGGATTAAATTACCAGTTGTAATTAGGGAAACAAATGATCCCTTTAAGTAATTTGGTTAATTAACAAGGTTTATTTATGAAAATCCGTTTTAATCCAACAATACTAAATAAATAATAAGTAAATCATAGTTGCCCATATACTATTACATCACTTGGACAAAGGCCCGAATAAAATGATTTAAAAATATTCCAACCAAATTCAATATTTCATAGACAAGTTTTGAAAATAGTGGCAGAGCTTCGAACGATGGTTATTACCCTTAGGGCCCTTACCAGCGTCCTTGCCAACGTCCTTACTCGATGTACCTGGATGGGGGTGGGGTTTTTAACATAAAAAGCCGGGGTGAAAGAACGCTCAGTAGGGTTGACATACTAAGCTATATGTATTCTATAAAAATACTATACATATAACATGTATTTTAAACAATTCCAAAAACGTTTGACAATTTATCTTGTATTAATGCAACTACCATGCAATGCACCGAGTGATGTTCTCAGACTCATGCTTAACCATTTCATACCACCTTTAATTGAGATTAGCGACGATTTAATCTTATTTTACTTCATAATCTCCATTTTATCCCTTTTATTAGGTTATCTTGTTTTACGTTCCTTAAGCACAACCAAGTTTATTTTCATTTCCATTATCTTTCCTAGGAAATCTCCAATTATCTACATACTTTAATGGGCTCCACACTGTCAGATATGCTACTATATGCTCCGGCTAGTGATTTTAGGTCTTTCACCCTAAGGATCTGGGCCCTTCTTAATTAACTTTTAGTCTCATTCGAGTCCACATTAATGTGTTTTAACATTTCTACCAGTGAGCATATTATTCCTTTACTTTGACCATTCTTATGTCATTTCATTCATTTATTCGTTTTCCACAAAACCGACTGATAAGGTCAAATGAGGAAGTCCAGCCACTAGAGCCCTCTATTTTTTTTTATCAAAATTACCTTTTAGCCTTCATTTACCGAAACCTTGTGAAAACCACATTTCTTTCATCATGGCATTATAAATTGTCATTTTACATTCAAAATCTCCTTTCATGATTTTACGTTAAAAATAAGACATTATCCTTTTCTCCAAGAAAATCCCATTTCTTCAAATTTCTTTTTAAGAAACATATTCAATGTGATAAAGACCATTTTATAATTATCCTTTTTACCCTTATATCCAAATGTTGCATTAAATATAATTTCTTCTCCATTTTACAACATATTTAGGGTTAATAATTCTAACATCTTTATTTCATTAAGAAATTCATTTTTAATTCTACATATCACGTCCAAGATCCTTATTTAACTTTCTACGACATTTTATGCTTATTTGGAGGATTTCAAGCCCACAAACCCTTAAATATGCAACTAAACATGATATTAACTTGGAAATATATCTTCGTGCTTATTTCCTCATTTTCCAAGATTAAAATACCATTTGTAAATCAAAAGCTACTTCAAACTATGTTTTCATTAAAAAAATCCCATTTTTGTAAGAAAACCTTTAAATAAACATACTATACAATATTTTTTGCAAAATAAACCCTTCCAGCATGCATCATAATAGCTTTTAATCTTGAAAATACTTGGAGGAAAGCCCTACCTTGATTAGAAGAGGAGAAACTTGAAGGAATGACTTGAAAGCTCCTAAAAAATCTTATGCTTTAAGAAAGCTCCAATTTCTGCTAGAGCTCCAACAATGTCTTTTTTTACCCAACTTCTTCCTCAACTAGGCTTAAAATGGGTGTTTTAGCCTTGGAATAGCTTGGAAAATGCTTGGTGTGGAAGGGGAAAATCTTAGAGGGTGATGGAAATGGGTGGGTAATGGAATAGTTTGGTTTAGAGAGGGAGAGAGAGCTTCATAAATCTAATGAAATTGGTTCTCTAACGCTCTCACCTCTATTTATATCCACCAACCCTTAACCCTTTAACCAAGGGTTAAAACCTCATTTTGATCTGAGCCGCTGAGAGCTCAACAACTTAGCAAATCCAACGGCCAACATCGCAACAACACATTAAAATGTGCAGAAAATCCTAATCTGCATCCTATCGTTCGAATGAGATCCCCTCCTCGTTTGAATGAGAGTTCTAACGAGATACTAACGAGGGAGAAAAGCACATTTAAAAGGTCGAGGGGAACCACCTCGTTCGAACGGGAAAATACACCTCATTCAACGCACCCTATGATGTACCCGTTTATATCCTTGGCTTGGCTGAAGACTATGTCCAAAACGGACGACCCTAAGATGGGCCGACCCTTCACCAGGCCCCCAGCTGGCCCCCACCAGGCCCAAACGACCCTGCGAGGGGCCGACCCTCCACCAGGCTCAAGACGAACCTACGAGGGGTCGACCCTCCACCAGGCTCCGGACGACCCTACGAGGGGCCGACCCTCCCCCAGGCTCCGGACGACCCTACGAGGGTACGACAGTACGAGGCCAGAATCAAGCCAGACTCACTACCGGAAGAAACTTTGCCCTCGGCCTCGTCTCATAGGCCGAGGGTGACATCATCACGGCGCGTGGTTTGGGAGACGCGTGGAACAGTGCGCGTGAGGCGCATATGGCACGTGGCAGACCGTTATAACAAAATCACACCCTCACGTGAGGGAATATTATGTCATCATTTGGCATCTACAGGTGTCAGCAGGGGATTGGCTAGATCATTATTCACATGCACCATGCTTACTTGGGGGGTACACTACACCCTCCAAGACCTATATATACTTGTCATCTACAACCCTACAGGGGATCGATCCATGAACAGTAGCCCTAGCTAAAACTCTGCTTGTACACACGGTAGAGAGAGAGAGAGGGTTATGTGCATTGTATCCAAGGCCATTAGCTCCCATACTTAGTGGATCACACACTCACAGTGGATGTAGGCCAAATTGGCTGAACCACTATACATCATTGTCCTAATTCCTCTTATACTCATCCCCTTCTACATACTTATACACTTATACATCTCTATGGCTTCCATGGCTGCTACTGTTTGAGCTCACTATCACTTATCTGGTGGTGCTAAATCCAAGCATCATCAGTTTGGAGCCGTCTGTGGGAAACGAGAAGACATCTCTTCCTTTGTACAGCTTGACCTCACTGGGCACTCTGGTGGTGAACCAACACTCCCCCTGAGAGGAGGTGTTTCACCATTGAAAGAGACCCACTAAGGTTCTCAAGCTCTCCAGTATTTTCTTCAGTTCAACTTTTCATAGCTCAAGCACATGGCACCTGAGATGCCACCGCCACCACTTCCCCCGCCGGATGAGGGGGGAAGACCCAGTTCCAGTCAGCCACCACCCCAGTCTGAGATGGCTGATGTGGCGGCAGCCCTAAAGTCTCTGGCAGCAAGCCAGCGAATGATGCAGGAGCAGTTCACAGCTCTAAGCCAGAACATACTGAGAGCACCAGGGATTTCACCTGAGATGATTACTCCGGCAGCAGCTCCAGGGCAGCATGAGGCTAGGGGACCACCCAGGCATCACGCAAAGACCTACCACCCCCTAAGCGGCGTAGGGATGTTGCTGACCCCCGGCGTTTACGCCTGGGGAGGCAAGGAAACCCTTGCCCTGAGGACAGGTATGACGATCTGGAGGGAGAGGAAGCCCCAATAGAATGTTGGGAACCCTATGAGGTCTCAACAATACTGTACGACCCCTCTAGGACAGTAGAGGGAAGTGTGGGAGACCAAACCCTGATGATCGTCCAAGAGGCTCCGCTTTTGATCGCTTGAGCAGGGGGTCGGCCTTTGAGAGGCTAGGCCCGGTAAATGACCTGCGGGAACAGTTGTCCAGACCAAGAAGCGCTGCGAGATCCAGGAAGGAGGCAGCAGATGGCCGACCCCAAGGACGGGATGATTGCCAAAGGGAAGTAAACAGCCGACACAGGCCTGCTGCAGCAGAACCCTCCGTCCACCTCAGAGAGGCAGCAGGGGATAACATCGGCCAGGCCGACCCTGTGAGGCCCTGGAATGAATCAATTCAGCGGCTAGAGGATAAGATTGGTGATATATTGAAGATCCGAGACCCTCTTCAGAGGGGATACACCATAGTCTCACCCTTCGTGGCGAAGATAGTCAACTTCCCCACGCCATCAAAATTCAAGCCACCTATGGTCACCCCAAGGTATGACGGGAGTACCAACCCCATCCACCATGTGGAGATGTATCAGTCGGCAGCAGACATATACTCTATCTCAGATGAGATGAGGTGTCGTGCCTTCTCTGGTACCTTGAAAGGGGCTGCGCATGTCTGGTACACGTCTCTTCCAAAAAATTCCGTTGAAAACTTTAAGAAGGTGGCCGACCTATTCATCCATAATTTCTGCTTTGGGGTGAGGCCACAGAAGAAGACCACCCACCTGCTCTATGTTAAGCAGGGGAAGAGTGAGAGTCTGAGAGACTATATAGCCAGATTCAATAAAGAGAAGCTGGAGGTGGAAGACTATGAGGAGAGCATAGCTATGAAAGCCCTGATTGGAGGACTCCAAAAGGGGAAGCTGTTATGGAAGCTTGCTGAAGACCCTCCGAGGACGATGGCCGAGTTGTTGTCGACAGCAGGAAAGGTGATGAACGCCGAAGAGGCGATGGCTGCAAAATATGAGGACGAAAGAGGAGGTGCAAGTGGGAGTAAATACCCCAAGAAGAATAAAGAGGGGAAGAAGAGGTCCTCGGATGACAAGTTCGTGGGGTACACCCCTCTGACGGTCAGCTGTGAACAGATTCTCAATGAGATTAAGAGAGACCGATCCCTGAAATGGCCCGAGAAGCTGAGGGCAGCCCCCGGGAAGAGGAATAAGAACCTGTGGTGTGAGTTTCACCAAAACCACTGCCACGTAACGGACAAATGCTTTGCTCTGAAAGATGAGATTAAGAAGATGCTAAAGGAGGGGAAGCTTAGAAAGTACGTCGACAAAGGTTCCTTCAAGAGGGGTCGAGGGGACGATCCCAGAAAGAAGCGAGGCAACGCATGTAGAGAAGGTCCTCAAAAAAGAGGGGACGACCCTTCTGATGATGAGGACGACCCTGACCTCCCGCCGAGAGACGACCACGGCCCTGTTAAGAGGCTTAATATGATCTCTCTCGGAGTGGGAATGATCTCCGGGGGGTCTTGCAGGAGGAGGGTCTGAGGTCGCCGACAGGAAGGCCCATGTGGCTGAGGCCAAGGCAGTGACTAAGACGGTACACGCGACTTCTCTGGAGGGCAAATCAGAAAAAAGGAAGAAGGTCGATATGGACACACTGATAGTGGGATTTTCAAGAATGGACTTCAAAGGCCTCTTGGCCCCGCATGATGACCCTCTCGTCATCACTACCAGGGTGCACGGGTGCGAAGTGCCGAGGATCCTGGTAGATGGGGACTCATCCGCAGATGTGATGTTTTGGCCATGCTTCAAGGCCTTGGGCCTCAGTCGTGCCAGACTTGTCCCATACCATCATCCATTGATTGGGTTCAGTGGGGAGAAGGTTCACCCCCTGGGAATATATGAGGCTGATGTCAGGATGGGGGACGAATGGCCGAAGTGGCTCACCAAGAGGGTCAGTTTCTTTGTGCTGGATGAGCATGTGTTTTCGACATACAACATCATACTGGGACGTGTGGCCCTCAAGGGGTTTGAAGCTGTGCCGTCCACAGTCCACCAGATGGTTAAGTTCCCTACCCCTTACGGGGTGGGGGAAGTTCAGGGAGACCAGACGACAGCGAGAGAATGCTACTACAACTCCGCTGAAGAAAGGGAAGCACACAAGAGGGCTACAGCCACTTACAACATTGATACCCTAGACCCCAGGGACGAGACGAAGCTCAAAAAAGGAGAGGCCGCTAAGGAGGTAGAACCCATCATCCTCGATGAAGATGATCCGAGAAAAATCGTCCAAGTTGGCAAGTCTCTGAAGCCCAGTATCAAGGAAGACCTCATCAAACTGTTGAGGAGAAGACGAAGCGTCTTCGCATGGAGTCATGTAGATATGCCAGGGATCGACCCTGAAATCATGTGTCACAAACTCAATGTGGTAGAGGGAGTGAAGCCGGTAAAGCAAAAGAGGAGGATTTACTCTAGAGAGAAGTACGAGGTCATCAGGGATGAGGTTAAAAAATTACAAGACGCTGAGTTTATCAGGGAGGTCATCTACCCTGAATGGCTATCCAACGCAGTCATTGTCCCAAAGGCCAACGGGAAGTGGCGGATGTGTGTGGACTTCACAGACCTCAACAAGCACTGCCCCAAAAACAGCTTCCCTCTCCCTCGCATTGACCAGATGGTAGACGCTACTGCAGGCCATGAGCTCATGAGTTTTATGGATGCCTACTCAGGGTATAACCAGATCTTCATGAACCCCGAAGACTCGGAGAGGACTGCCTTCATCACTGACAAGGGGACATACTGCTATAGGGTCATGCCCTTTGGTCTAAAAAATGCGGGGCCAACGTACCAGCGCCTCGTAAATAAAATGTTCGAAGACCAAATTGGGAAGTCTATGGAGGTCTACGTGGATGACATGATGACCAAGAGTTTGAAAGCAGAGGATCATGTGGCAGACCTGGAGAGGACCTTTAATACGATGGACAAGTACTAGATGAAGCTTAATCCGACCAAGTGTGTCTTCGGGGTCAGAGCAGGGAAGTTCTTGGGGTTCATTGTCAATCAAAGAGGCATCGAGTCCAACCCTGAAAAGATAAAGGCCCTTATTGAGATGAAGACCCCCAAGTCCATTAAAGACGTTCAGAGGCTCACACGGAGAGTGGCTGCCTTGAACAGATTTGTGTCAAGGGCCACAGACAGGTGTCTACCATTCTTCAAGATCCTCAGGAAGGCCTTTGAATGTAGTAAAGAGTGTGATGAGGCTTTCAAGGAGCTAAAATCATACTTAGGGTCTCCCTTGCTGCTGTCACGGCCCGTGCAGGGTAAACGACTTTACGTGTACCTCGCTGTCTCAGAGTCTGCCATCAGCGCAGCCATTGTGAGAGACGAGGACGGTATACAGAAGCCTGTATATTTTAACAGCAAGGCACTCTAGGGGGCAGAGCAAAGATACCCGAGGATGGAAAAGTTGGCCTGCGCCTTGATCCATGCCTCAAGGAAGATGAAACCGTACTTCCAGTCCCATACTATGGTCATCCTTACTGACTCTCCTCTTAGGCAGGTCCTACACAAGCCTGAAAAGTCAGGAAGGCTAATGACCTGGGCTATAGAGCCGGGGGAGTTCGATATTGTGTACCAGCCTAAGACAGCCATTAAGGGGTAGGCGCTGGCAGACTTCGTTGCTGAGTTTACGTGGGAGAGTGATGAAGCCGAGGGAGAGACCCTCGAGAAGACAGATATACAAGACAGGATCACCAACACGCCCGCAGCCAGTGCTGAGACAAGCACCGCTAGGAGGAAAGCGACCGAAAATGAAGAGGAAAGATACGTCTTTAGACAAGGATCCCTCTCCGAGGAAAGCTTCTCAGAAGAACAGACCATGTGGAGTCTCTTCGTCGACGGGTCCTCTTGCGAAAGCGGGAGCGGAGCTGGGTTGATAATATCAGCACCCGACGGCACAGACATCGAGTACGCCCTGAGGTTCAATTTTAAAGCCTCCAACAACGAGGCTGAATATGAGGCCTTGATAGCTGGCCTCTCCTTGGCCAAATCCCTTAGCGTCTGCCAGATTGTGGTTCATAGTGATTCGAGGCTAGTAGTGAATCAGATACTAGGAGCCTACGAGGCCAAGGATGAGAGGATGGCTAGGTACCTTGAGAAGGTGAGGTCGTTACTAAAGGGCTTCAGAGAAGTAAGGTTAAAGAGGATACCTAGGCTCGATAATGGTCGAGCTGACGCCCTTGCTAGATTGGCCTCGGTAACTAGGACAGACATCAGGAGGACGGTCCCAGTGGAAATTTTGCTTCGGCCAACGATTGAAGACGCTGAGGGAACACTTAGCAATTGCCTGAATGTTTCTCAAGAAGCTTCATGGATGGACCCTCTGATCAAATACATTAAGGAGGGAGAGATGCCAGAAGCAAGGCAAGAGAGGAAGAAGCTGAGATACAGGGCTGCAAAATTCACTGTCATCGGAGACACGCTGTACAAAAAGGGGTTTCTGCTCCCCTTACTTAGATGCGTGCATCCCTCAGAAGTCCCTTCCATTCTACAGGACGTGCATAAAGGGTCGTGCTCAAGCCACATTGGGGGTAGGTCCTTGGCGAAGAGGGTGATCACCCAGGGCTACTGGTGGCCAACCTTGGGGAAAGATGCCGCAGCATATGTAAAGAAGTGTGATAAATGTCAAAGGTTTGCCACCATCCCTCACCAACCCCATCAGCCTCTTACCTCCATTACCTCCCCATGGCCGTTCGCAGTATGGGGAATTGACCTGGTAGGACCCTTATCGAGGGCAGTCAATAACTATCGGTTCCTCATCGTAGCAATTGACTACTTTTTAAAGTGGGTAGAGGCCGAACCAATGGTCATGATTATGGAGCAGAAGACCTTTCAGTTCATCTGGAAGAATGTGATATGCAGATACGGTCTACCCAACACCCTCATCTCGGATAACGGGACCCAGTTCAAGAATGCCTCTCTGCAGAAGTACTGTGAGAGGGTAAGTATCAAACAATTTTTCTCCACCCCAGGCCGACCTCAGGCCAATGGGTAAACCGAAGTCACGAACAGGACAATCCTGGATGGGATTAAGAAGAAACTTGAGGAAGTAAAAGGAAGATGGGTTGAGGAGTTATATGCAGTGTTATGGGCATACAGGACGACAGTGAGGACCTCTACCGGGGAGACCCCATTCATGCTAGCTTATGGATTAGAAGCCGTCGTCCCCATCGAAGTCTAGTTTCCTACTCATAGGGTCCAAATGTACGACCCCCAGGGAAATGCGGAAGAGAGGAGACTCGACTTGGACCTGATTGAGGAAAGGAGGGAGGACGCCAAGATAAGGCAGGCCTCCTATCAGCAGAGGACCGCAAGGTTTTACAATCAGAGGGTGAAACAGAGACCTATCGTAGTAGGAGACTTGGTTCTCAAGAAGACTTGGCAAAAGCCCAACAAACTCCATCCTAATTGGCATGGCCCCTATAGGGTCATCGATGAAGTTGTCCCTGGGACCTATAGACTAGAAAACCTAGAAGGGGAACCTTTTTCCAACCCCTGGAATGCAGATCATTTGAAGAAATACTACCACTAGTATTGTGAGGTCTTGATAGACCACAATTGTAATAAGAATTGCTCCAACAGGACACTTTGGAAAATTAATGAAAAGTGTTTCCCCTCACCTTATGGTTATCAGTTCTAATATGCATGGAAACATCTACAGAAAACCATTAATTTGGCAAGTTGAACCCTCGGCTATAATGAGGGCCAGTGGAGGGGACGACCCCACCACTGTCCTCAAGAAAGACGAGGGTAGACTTTGTTAAAAACCATTAATCTGGTAAGTTGAACCCTCGGCTATAATGAGGGCCAGTGGAGGGGACGACCCCACCACTGTCCTCAAGAAAGACGAGGGTAGACTGTTAAAAATCATTAATTTGGTTACTTGAACCCTCGGCTATAATGAGGACCAGTGGAGGGGACGACCCCACCACTGTCCTCAAGAAAGACGAGGGTAGACTATGTTAAAAACCATTAATTTGGTAAGTTGAACCCTCGGCTATAATGAGGGCCAGTGGAGGGGACAACCCCACCACTGTCCTCAAGGAAGACGAGTGTAGACTTTGTAAAAATCATTAATTTGGTAAGTTAATCCCTCGGCTATAATGAGGGCCAGTGGAGGGGACAACCCCACCACTGTCCTCAAGAAAGACGAGGGTAGACTGTTAAAAATCATTAATTTGGTTACTTGAACCCTCGTCTATAATGAGGACCAGTGGAGGGGACGACCCCACCACTGTCCTCAAGAAAGACGAGGGTAGACTTTGTTAAAAACCATTAATCTGGTAAGTTGAACCCTCGGCTATAATGAGGGCCAGTGGAGGGGACGACCCCACCACTGTCCTTAAGAAAGACGAGGGTAGACTGTTAAAAATCATTAATTTGGTTACTTGAACCCTCGGCTATAATGAGGACCAGTGGAGGGGACGACCCCACCACTGTCCTCAAGAAAGACGAGGGTAGACTTTGTTAAAAATCATTAATCTGGTAAGTTGAGCCCTCGGCTATAATGAGGGCCAGTGGAGGGGACGATCCCACCACTATCCTCAAGAAAGACGAGGGTAGACTGTTAAAAATCATTAATTTGGTTACTTGAACCCTCGGCTATAATGAGGACCAGTGGAGGGGACGACCCCACCACTGTCCTCAAGAAAGGCGAGGGTATACTTTGTTAAAAACCATTAATATGGTAAGTTGAACCCTCGGCTATAATGAGGGCCAGTGGAGGGGACGACCCCACCACTGTCCTCAAGAAAGACGAGGGTAGATTGTTAAAAATCATTAATTTGGTTACTTGAACCCTCGTCTATAATGAGGACCAGTGGAGGGGACGACCCCACCACTGTCCTCAAGAAAGACGAGGGTAGACTTTGTTAAAAACCATTAATTTGGTAAGTTGAACCCTCGGCTATAATGAGGGCCAGTGGAGGGGACGACCCCACCACTGTCCTTAAGAAAGACGAGGGTAGACTGTTAAAAATCATTAAGTTGGTTACTTGAGCCCTCGGCTATAATGAGACCACATGAGGGGACGACCCCACATTGGTCCTCAAAAAAGACGAGGGAGGGGTTAGTAGCATCAACAAAGAGCAAACCATAAAAGAATTAAATATGGAAGACAACAATTATGGAAGGGAAGAGACGATGGTATTAATAAAACATAAAATATCAAGTGTTTTACAAGGCCATTGAACAAAAATACACTAGAAGGGTATGGGCTACAGGCAGCCACCCTATGGGACGACATCAGAGGGCAGGGCCTCAACATCTATGGGAGCCGTCTCCTCAGTTACCAGCACTGGATGATCTTCAGATGTACCGACCCCCTCGATTTGGACTTAGGATTCCACCTGGTTGAGGGCCTCGGCAATTAGGGGGTCGTCCAGTTGAACACCCTCCAGTGAAGGGAGAACAGAGGAGACGACATCGCCGAATTTGAGGACGACCCATCGGCAGGCCGTCCTGATCCCCCTCTCTAGATACTCAAGGCCGAAGCCCTGAAATTCATCTGAAGTCTTGAAGGCCTCAACAGCATCAGCCCCGGCTTTCCTGACAGCCTCTTCAAGATCAGTTTTGTGCTGGGTCTCCAGTTTGATCAGGGCCGAGTCCCTCTCCTTAATGAGCAAGTCCTTAGCCTGCAGATCGGCATCATGTTGCCTCGTCAGCTCATCAAGAACTCTAGCGTGCTCAGTCCTTGTACTCTCCAGCTCGGCCCTCGCAGTATCCAGCTCTGTTCGAAGGTCGGACTCATGTTGAATGGCCCTCTCAGCTTCATGAAACTTTTGTTGGTTCTCAGCCATCCACTTGGTGGCTGAGGTGAAGGCACAAACGGACTACACAAAATAAACAAAAAATAGATGTCAAGAAGGATCGAGGGAACAGTTAGTGAGAATGAAATTAAAGGAGGTCAAGACCGATACCTGAGCAAGGGAGTGTAGACCATAGTCGTACACTTTGGCGGGAGGCATCTTTGCCAAGAACTCGAAATCAGAGGCCGACGGTGCAGAGAACATCGAGGCCTTGGCTGCCCTTAAGTTGGTGATCAATGACGAGGGGTCGGCCCTCAAGTGTGCCAGATTCTGAGACCAGAAGGCCCCCATGCTCGACGAAGAGGTCGTCCCCTCAGAGGCTTCAACCCTGGCCCTTGTCCTAGGATCAGGCTGATGCTCAACAGGGGCCTCAGGCTCCTTCCTTTTATGACTATCAGTGGTCGGCTCCACCACTGTCGGCCCAGCGGCCTTTGTCTTCCTCGGAGCCTGCTGGGACTCCTTCCCTTTCCTCTTGGCTAATCCAGATAGCAAGCTGGGAGCTGTCATTTCCCAAAGGTAGTCTGGTGTACCTGCAGGACGATCTGATAAGAGGACGATATGTTAGAAAAATGCAACACTTGGAAAAAAGCAAAGAATGGAAAATGTTCAGTATAACTCACATAGTTCAGTCAGGGGGCCGACCCTCAGACCAGCTTCTTTGAGAAACTGAGGGGTCATCAAGTCTTCAAATTTTGCGGGCTCACCCTCTCGCCCTCGTCCTCTAAGATAATCAACAATGTCTTTCTCCTCCAGGCTAAGTCCAGGGTCTGGTCTGGCCTTCATGGAGGGGTTGGACCACTTCCTGGGGACCCTCAGACAATCGGCTACGGGCTCCCACTCCCCAGAGATAAAGAAAAACCTCTTCTTCCAATCATGGTTGGAAGTTTGTGCCACATAGAGGAGTTTCTTCTCAGACCTCCTTGCCCCCAGGTGATAATATCCAGGCTGCTTGGACGAGGAGGTGATGTTGTAACAGCCCAGGAATAGGTCAGCCGAGGGCTCGTCGGTAAAGGCATTCTTCCACAAGGAAATATATCCCAAGATCATCCTCCAAGAGTTGGGAGGAAGTTGAGAGGGGGAAACGCCGAGGGCAAATAGGATATCTGCAATGGCAGGATGCAGTGGGAGCCTGACTCCGACCTTGAACATTTGCTCATATACTGCAACCTCTCCCTCTTGACAGTCAAAAACCCTCTCAGTCTCAGAGGGAACCCTCATAGTTACCCCAGAGGGCACTCCGTAAATATGCCTCCATGTCAGAAGATCCCTATCCCTAACGGAGGAGATAAAAGACGAGGCATGGGAGGTATCAACCTCATCATCTGTATCGTCGCCCTCGTCCTCATCCCCTTCCCCCTCATCACCTGCAGGTGGACCCTGAGGAAAAGCCACTTGGAAGGCATTGGGGGATAGGGTTGTCACAGGAACGACATCAGAGGGGACTGTACCCTCGGCCTCACGGCCTGGGCTAAGGTCAGATGTGTCCCTCCTACCAGAAGTTCCAGCACCAGTTGGCGAGGATGCTCTCCCGTCCATCTCACTTGGTTTGGGAGTCTCGGCTGGACGAGATGACGACCCACAAGACTCAGAGGGTTCAGATGGTCTTATGGTGGCAAGAGGAATGGGAAAGATGGGTCGTACCCAATTAGGGTCGTCCCCTCGTCTCCTTTCTTCCTCTTCCTCTATTCGTCTGATTTCAGCAAAGAGTTTCTCTCTCAAGGGGGGGAATTCAGACACTAAGTTGTAAAGCCTCCTAAGCATTAAGGGGAAGACCCTACACTTGGAGAAATTACACTAGACTTGGCTAATTCAACTACAAACACCTGGGGGATTGACCAGGTTTGACTTTTGGATTAAACCAAAGAACTAAAACGTTTTTCGTCAAGAATGTTCAAGAACCTTTAACCGGAGAAGACACCGGAAAAAGCTATGGGGAACTCGAAGAAAATGTAACCCTATGACCTCAAAAAATAAACAGAATTGAAGGCAAAGGAAAGCGCTTAATGAGGGAGAGTACCTGATGACGAGGGTGAGTAATGCTGTTGAGACCTGACGAAACGAAGGTTGCAAGTGGCAAAGCTCACTGGTTCTAGAGAGAGAATGGACTTGGGCGCGAAGAAGAAGAAGATGTGGAGAGAGAGTTTAAAAAACTCTTAAATACCCTGGTAATAAATGGGCACATTTCCCAAGAAGGGTATAATTAGGGCATAAAGCCCCATGCAAGTGTGCAGTCACCGTGCCTTGGAAACTTGAATAACAATGAGTACCTGCCCAAGTGTCACTCACCTAACTAATCATACACGCATCCCAATTTCAACATTATCCCTCAGCCATCTCAACGGCACCTATGGCTAAGGGCTGGGGGGTGATTGATGTACCCGTTTATATCCTTGACTTGGCTGAAGACTATGTCCAAAACGGACGACCCTAAGATGGGCCGACCCTTCACCAGGCCCCCAGCTGGCCCCCACCAGGCCCAGACGACCCTGCGAGGGGCCGACCCTCCACTAGGCTCCGGACGAACCTACGAGGGGCCGACCCTCCACCAGGCTCCGGACGACCCTACGAGGGTACGACAGTACGAGGCCAGAATCAAGCCAGACTCACTACCGGAAGAAACTTTGCCCTCGGCCTCGTCTCATAGGCCGAGGGTGACATCATCACGGCGAGTGGTTTGGGAGACGCGTGGAACAGTGCGCGTGAGGCGCATATGGCACGTGGCAGACCGTTATAACAAAATCACACCCTCACGTGAGGGAATATTATGTCATCATTTGGCATCTACAGGTGTCAACAGGGGATTGGCTAGATCATTATTCACATGCACCATGCTTACTTGGGGGGTACACTACACCCTCCAAGACCTATATATACTTGTCATCTACAACCCTACAGGGGATCGATCCATGAACAGTAGCCCTAGCTAAAACTCTGCTTGTACACACGGTAGAGAGAGAGAGAGGGTTATGTGCATTGTATCCAAGGCCATTAGCGCCCATACTTAGTGGATCACACACTCACAGTGGATGTAGGCCAAATTGGCTGAACCACTATACATCATTGTCCTAATTCCTCTTATACTCATCCCCTTCTACATACTTATACACTTATACATCTCTATGGCTGCAATGGCTGCTACTGTTTGAGCTCACTATCACTTATCTGGTGGTGCTAAATCCAAGCATCATCACCCTATTCGAACGAGGGCATTCCAACGAGATTACAAAGAACAATGGAAAACGAACAAGTCCTAGTCGTTAGAAGGTCATTCAAACCTCATTCGAATGACATACCCTTTCCCGTTTGAATGACAATGACCTTCATTCAAACGATGGCCGAAAATTCCATTATCAACTTTAGGCTATTAAAATTTCAATTTAAGTTGCACAAAAGCCACAAGGATAGCTCAAAAACTTAACATTCATACATAATATGCATTTCAAGGCCCAAGGGCATACAAATTATAAGGACCTAAGTACAAATCTCGGGCAAGGGTGTTACATTCTCCCTTTCTTAGCTAAGCGAAGAGCTCCGGGTGCTTCTCATGCATCTCCGACTCGTACTCCCAAGTCGCACCCTCAACACCTTGAAACTCCCACAGAACCTTCACGAAAGGCAGAATATATGTGATAAAGAACTTTTCAGTACATTTCATCGTTGCTTCAAAATCCTCTAATCAAAACCTCAATTACCTACAAAATAATATCAAACTAAAGTGTAAAGGTAAGTAAGGGTATCAATCCACATCAAGGGGGTAAAGCGAGGGGAAAACAATTGTAATTCACTTTTTTTTTGGGGGGGGGGGGGGGGGGGCTTTTTTACTTTTTCTATTTTTTTTAGCTTTTTTTAAAAATATTAAAACAATTTTTGGGTGAGAAGAAGTGAAATAACACTAAACTAAAATGAGAGATGAACAAAACTAACTAAAAAGTGACTAAAATGAAAAACAAAGTCTTAACACAAAAATAAGAGATAAAGTGAGGTAAATAATAGTGAGAACAATCAAGGAGTGGGACTACACCACAAATTTTAGCTATTCTAACTAATTAATTCAATTATTTGAATTTTTCCAAATTAATACCAAAATTACAAATCAACTCTCGTTGCTAGTGTAATTTTAATAGTAATCTTTTAGGAAATTAAGTTTAACCCCCCCCCCCCCCCCCCCCAACTCTAGAAAATTGATAAACACTCCTTTTAATTAATCACTCGCTAGGGCCGATTTATCAAAATTTATGTAAATCTAGAAAATGAATTTTAGAGTTGAAATTCAAGGAATAATACCACACTTAAGAAACCACTATCTCTAGTTCGAATTTAAAATGAGTATTATAACTTAGAATTTCAATTTTCTCTCGAAAATCATTTACCCTCTCCCGAGGTGTAAATTTAAGGGTGAGGGATCCAAATTAATATTCAAAGGGAATTTTCAAATAATCAAACTAATTAAATTAAAATAACATCAAGTAAGGGTTCAACTCACCCCTTGAAAGAGGATTTAGCCTAACATGATATTAAACATGATAATCAGATAAAGTAGGCAATTAAATAAAAGTAGAAGAGAATAGAACAATCAAACCAATTTTTTTTGAGAAAGTTGAACTATAATCTTCCAATTTGAAGCATACAATCCCTTTAATTGAGCATCCACTCATTTAAATCTCTTACAAAATTTAACCTCACAAATATCTAACAAAAAACATAAAAATAATAAAATAAAACTATTGACAAAATGATGTTTATCCTAATTTATTTTCTGCACTAAACTATCTCTAACTCTCTCTTTCTCTTGATGTTTTTTCAAACGGCCATGAGTCATCTTGTATATGCACATGGAGCTCAGGGGGTAAATTGGGAAAATAGGCTTGGGTGAGCATGTGGGAGATGTGTCATGAATTGTGTGAGGTAATGAGAATACGAGAGAATAAAAATCAAATTTGGTTAAGAGGGTGTTTTGGGTATTGGGTTAAAAGTGATAGTTGGGGGTAAAGGGTTTAAAAGAGGTTTATTAGGCATGTCGTTTATTAGTTTTGGTCTTACTTTATTTGTTTGGTTTGTATTTTGGTGTTTAGTTTTGTGCAGATACGTTTTTTTTTTTTGCTTTGGAGATGAAGGATTGCAAATGGGTATTAGGGAAATGGGTTGGAGGGCATCCGGGGTATAGCATGTGAGGTGGGTCGCGAATTGGAGCAAGGGTCGCCGGCGGCAGAGGTGGGCGGCGACTGGGGCAAATGGGTTTCAACCGGTTAGCCGGGTATGGGACGAGCAGGAGTTTTCACCGGGTTTCAAGTTTTCGGGTTGCATCGAGTCTATGTGGGCTGGTGGATCGGGGCACCAATATGGACAATTGGGCGCGGTTTTCGAGATGTTTGCCGGAACAGGGCGGACAGGGATATGGTCGCATCGGGGTAGGTTTTTTCCTTGGCCGGATCAGGGCGGATAGGCGTCGGAGTGAGGAGGTAGCAGGTAACTTGGATCGCGGGTTGACTGGTTGGAGCGATGGAGGTCCAGCGGGTTTCGTGGGTTACGATTTCGACGATGTGGCAGGTGGAAATCGGGGTTGGGGATTTGGAATTGGAGGTCATTTTTTTTGTTAAATGGGTTTGGTGGATAAGAGGGAGAGAGGGTGTTGGGTTGTTTGGTAATGGAGTAGAAGAGAGAGAGAGAGAGGTGAGGAAGATGATGGAGGGGTGTTTTAGTGTGTGAGGGTGTATCGAAATATGGTGTAGGTTAGGATGTGTTTGGGTGTGAGGGTGTGTGTAGGGGAGTTAGGGTGTGTGTGAGTGAGTTGATTTGGGTGATGGTGTGTGTTTAATTTGGACCCTAATAAAATAAAATTTAACTCAGCAAAGCCTTTTTCCAATTATTTGGGTCGGCTACATGAATTCTATTTTTTCATTTCATTATGTCGAGTGCAATATCTTCGGTTAAACCACATGACATCACGTCTTTTTTTATAATAGCACACCAAGTCAATTTAGGCTACCTCTACCCCTTGTGTTACCATCAATACTAACTAAATCACTCTTCCTTATAGGAGCATCCATTGGTCTACGCTTGGCGTGTTCAAACCATCTAAGTTGATTTTCTCTCAATCTATCTTCTATAGGAGCTAATTTTACCGTTTCACGAATTTGTTCATTTTTAATTTTATCCTTTCGAGTTTTACCACAAATCCATCTTAGCGTTCGCATCTCTGCCACACTCATTTTCTGCACATTTTATTTCTTGGTTGCCCAACACTCTGTTCCATATAACATGGCAGGTCTAATGGTTATCCTATAAAATTTACCTTTTAACTTCAAAGGTATACACCTATCACACAAAACACCGGTAACACTTCTCCACTTAACTCAATCTGCTCTAATCCTATGAGTAACATCATCACTAATATCTCCATCTTTTTGGATAATCGATCCTAAATAACGAAAATGATCGTTTCTAGGTATCTCTTGACCCTCCAATTTTACCATATCTCTATTTGTCCTCCTATTACTACTAAAATTGCACTCCGCATATTATGTTTTAGTTCTGCTTATTTTAAATCTTCTTGTTTTGAAAGTTTCTCTCCGCAATTCCAACCTAGCATTAATCCATGTCTTAGTCTCATCCACTAAAACAATATCATCTGCAAATAGCATACACCATGGCACCTCATCTTGTATTTGTTTAGTCAACTCACCCATAATAAGAGCAAAGAGATAAGGACTTAATGTTGAACCTTGGTGTAGACCTACCGTAATTCAAAATTCACTACTTTCTCCGACTGATGTTTTTACTGTAGTCATCGCACCATCATACATACTATTGATCACATCAATATATCTATAATTCACTCCTCTTTTATGTAGAACCCACCATATTATATCTCTGGGTATCCTATCATATGCCTTCTCCAAATCTATAAAAATCATATGAAGATCCTTCTTTTTCTCCCTATACCTCTCCATTCATCTCCTCAATAAATAGATTGCTTCCATTGTTGACCTCCCAAGCATAAACCTAAATTGATTCTCATATATTGTTGTCTTTAATCTCAATCTATATTCAATCACTCTCTCCCAAAGTTTTATTGTATGACTCATTAACTTAATACCACGATAATTTGAACAACTTTGTATGTCCCCTTTATTTTTATAAATAGGTACTAAAACACCTTTTCTCCATTCATCGGGCATCCTATTAGTCATTAAAATTCAATTGAATAATTTTGTAAGCCATAATACTCCATCCTCCCCTAAACACTTCCAAACCTCAACAGGGATACCATCTGGTCCTAAAGCCTTCCCTGTTTTCATCTTTTTTAAAGCAATCCCGACCTCTGTAGTCCTAATTCTGCGAAAAAATATATTTTCTCGAGTCTATACCTAAGTTCCTCTATATCTAATCTACTCCCATTATCTCCATTTAATAACCTCTCAAAGTAGTTTTTCGATCTTTCCATAATTTTATCATCTTTGACTAAGACTCTCGAATCATCACATTTGAAACACTTAACGTTATTAAAATCTTTTGTTTTCCTGTCCCTAAGTTTAGCAAGCTTATAAATACTTTTTTCCCCTTCTTGTGTACCTAATTTTGTATAAAGATCATCATACGCTTTTAACTTAGCATCTCTTACCACTTTCTTAACTTCCTTTTTATCCCATTTATATTTCTCGAAATTTTCTTCATTTCTATTTGTTTGCCATGTATTAAAGCACTCCCCTTTAATTTTTACTATATTTTGTACTTCTTCATTCCACCACCAAGTTTCTTTAGACTGTGACCCCTTGCCTTTTGATTCTCCAAGAATTTCTTTTGATATTCTCCTAATGCATGTGGCCATCTTATTCCACATTATGTTAGTCTCTTCTTCAGTATTCCATGTTGATTCATTTAATAATTTATCTTTAAATAGTTCTAATTTCTCTCCTTTTAAGTTCCACCACCTAGTTCGTGGGTTAATCTTCACTTTTCGCACTCGTGATTGATTTTTAATATTTATATCCAACACCATTATCCTATGTTGTGAGGTTAAGCTCTCTCCCGGGATAACCTTACAATCTTTTACACGTTAATCGGTCTCCTTTTCTAGTAATGAAAAAATCTATTTGGCTCTTATACGTTCCACTTTTATAAGTTATTAAGTGTTGAAGCCTCTTTTTAAAACATGTATTTACTAGTACAAAATCATAAGCCATCGCAAAATCTAAGATAGACTCTGCCCCGTCGTTCCTATCTCCAAAACCATATCCTCCATGCACTATCTCATATCCTACATGATCTTCTAACTAATAAAAATAAAAAACTAAAAATTAAATTCCTACTCTAAAAATAAAATAAAGACTCAATAAAAAATTAAACTAAAAAGAAATAAAAATAAATAAACAAATATCTATTAACCTAAAAACTAAAATCCTAAATAAATGTAAAATCAAATAAAACTAAAAGATAAATGAAATCCTAAAAAAAATCTAATCCTAATAAAAACTAAAAAATAATAAGATCAAAATAAAATAAAATTATACTAATAAAAATAAAATATAAAAAATTAGAAAATAAAACCTAGAAATTCTAAATAAATCTAAAATAAACTCTAAAAATAAAAATGACTCAAACTAAAAATCTAAAAAAATATAAAAAGGCACAAACTAAACACACATGGGGTGGGGGGTAGGTTTAGGCTCGAGTAAGGTTACAGAGGAGGGAATTAGCTCCATTTTAACTTCAAATTGCCTCGAAATATAGCTTTTGACACCGCAACTGCAATTAAGCCTGCGCAATGAACATTTACGCGCATAAGACCCATATTGTCGAGAATTAGCAACTAAAAATCATCTATTCGGGGTATAAAATGTACACTTTTGGGTGCTTATCACACCACCCCCAAACAGAGCGTTGCTAGTCCTCGAGCAATAAGATAGAGAGAAAAAGAAAGATAAGAAACCAAAAGTGTACCACTTTCGCGGGAACTTGTGATTGCATTTAGCATGTGTAACAAGCCTTTAAACCTATAGGTTACCCTACAGGATGAGTTGTGGGTTTGCAGGGAATTTACCCACAAAATTCTTTATTTGCAAAAATTTATTGAAAGGCAATCAATCTCTTATTAGACATAGAATGATCACACAATCCATCATAAGATAAATATTTTCAGAAATACAAGCTAGAATGTGTAAAAAATGTAGCTAAGTAAATACACAAGACACATCCTTCTTAGAACTCAACATGTGTAGTGTGAATCAGTCAAAACGGGTCGAGTATCACAAGAGTAATTTCTAGATTGACTTTTCGGAATCAACACTTCAACTTTAAAATCTCACTGGATATAACTCTCTCAATCGAACTCTTGAGATTTGGGTAAGTGTATCGCTCTTGTGTATGAGGAGGTGAGTAAATGTAAGCAAGTTCAAACTTCTCACACATACATAAGAAAGAACGAATATTAAGAAAGAGAATGATCTCATGAACGAATATTAATCACTATAGCGAAAACGTCGAGTTGTTCACCACGTTGTCTATCATTTGCCCGAACACCAAGGGGAAAATATGGGTTTATATGGGTGAGGGGAAATGAGATAGAAAGGATGGGAAATGATGGGTGATGGATGAAAGATGGATATGCGATGTGAAAGAGTGTTCAATACATGAAGACCAAATGTATTTATTACAACATAAACTACAAACTCTTTCTTTTCTTTTCTCTCTTTTTTTCGATTTTTCTTTTTCTTTTTCTTTTTCCTTCTTTTTTCTATTTTTCTATTATTTTTTTTTCTCTTTTTTCTTTTTTCTCTTTTCAAACCAAGAATGAAGACATTTATATTTGAGATCAACACTCTTTTTCTCAAAATAATGGATGATATATGAATGGAATGGTGAGGGGAATATGAGGAAATATGGAAGAATATGGTAAAGTAATGGGTGAAATAAATAGGTGTATGGATGAAAATTTGGTATTCGGGACAAACTTCAAGATACGTGTTTCTTACAACTCGAAAGAGATGTCATTCTCAGTGATCAAGCCAAAAATGAAGAATAATGAGATCATACAAAGATTTAGTGCGGACCCAAAAGAAGTTGAATCAACTTGTGACTCGGAGATTGCATAAAACACTATGAAATGGTGAAAGACACAAATCTCACAAGCTAAAGTCTCCACCTGTGATCCTTAAGATTCTCTTGGGAATTGTAGTACTCCTCAACTCTAACCGTAGTGACGTGATAAGTGCGCAAATTTTATTAAGTCTAGAAATTCATAGTGAAAAATGCCTTGGTATGTATTACATAAACTATTTAGAAAAAATATTCTCTAGCTCGATTCCTAGACTTAAAAGATGGATGATATAAAATTCACGTCAATGATTGAGATGAAAGAAACTGCACGAAAATTTTAAAAATCAGGTTTAAAAATCAGTTTTTTTTTCAAAAGAGGTACGATTTTGATAAAATTCCCCACCCCTAAACAAAAAAGAACATCGTCCTCGATGTTAAGTAAAATGATTTTTAAAATGGAGAGTAGAAGGGAGGAAAGAGATTACCAGAATCAACCGTTAATGAAGTGGACAGATATCACCAAGAAGAAACCTAAATGAGTGATAAGAAAAAAATGTGTACAAGTCTTCAAAGCATGGTATAGCATTGGGTGATGTGAAACACCACCCCCAAACAGGATGAGACTAGTACAAGAAACAACGGGCTACCTCTTGGCAGCGCTAATTTTAATATCTTCAACCAGACTCAAGGGATCTCACCCTAAAGATAAGATCTATGAAAGTACGAGGAGACAGAAAAATTGGGTGATGAGAATCACCGTCAAACAATACTGAAGCGTCAGTCTTGTTGGATAGAGGATAAAACGGGTCAATGCACTTATATGGCAAAGTGCATCACGCAATGCAAAGCATCGGTGAACCATGGGTGGTTGGGGATTAGGGTAAGGGTGAGGGTTATGAGGTATCGTCCACGGGCCTTGTTGAGCTTAAAGGTGAGGGCAACAAGGGCCCTATAAGCATGGTGCTCAAGCTGGATGGGGAGGCAAAATGGTTTGGATAGTGGGATGGGGTGGGGCTCAGAAAAATTATATGACCTTTCTATGAATGGGCGATGATAATGGTCGCGCCGTGATACACCAGGGAGCTGTCGAAGAGAAAAATCAACACCACAAGAGAGTGGTATGCATGGAGGAACAAGCTCGGTGCCACGGAAGTGGAGAGTATCACCACATATACTCTCATAAATGGTGGAGGATGGTGTTAGGCTAGGATCCAAAAATGTAGAGGGAAACATGAAATGTGCAAAATCAAGATCCAAACCAAGTGGTGGGGTAGACAGGACAACGGGTGGGTGGGGTGGGATAAATAGTGGAGGAAGATGATCCAACTCAAGAGTAAGAGACACACACTCATCGGTAGGATTAAAGGAATACTCACTAGAGAGTGTGGTTTTTAAAGATGGAGTGGTCAACTTCTCCATAAGAGTAGCATCGGTGAATGTGGTGGGTGGGTAAGACGAGGCACCAAGATCAGAGATAGAGGATTCTACATCAACATTTGGCTTAAGGAGAGCCATGCATAGTGAGACATCAACCATATCCGGATAGGTAGGAATTATCACGGATTCTATCTCAGGAAAATGGTGAGCACTCGTAGCCGGAGCTAACCTTGGATAAATTAGTTCCTCAGGAACACAAACGGTGGGTTCAATAGGTGTAGACTCAGGCATTTTTTTTATTTAGCGGGAAAGGGTATGGGAACCTCAAGTGTGGGTTTCTTTGAATTTTGTGGGAGAAAATCAGTCTCACTAATGAAAGGTAAGTCAACACAATTGTCGACTTGGGACCCAGACCATGGAATGGTCTCAACTTCGAGATTACCGGGGTGGTAGGGTTGGTCACACTCAAAATCCATGTCACAAGAGGACACATCTTCATCACACTCGGTGCAACAATGGGTTGATGCATGGGAATGTCCGAATCTCTCTCACACTCAAATTCATTCAATCATTATTCAAGCCGTTGGAGGGCTTCATTTTGAATTTGAGTGGCTTGCTCTTGCTAGAGTATGAACTTTTTCAAGAGGATTTCGAGAGCGGATGTGGATCGTGGAAGTGGATTGATGGGTGGTGGCGGAGGTTAAGGTGGACACAAGTCGCTACTATCATTACTATAGGGAGAATACTCCTATGAAGTGTGTGGAGTGGGGTCAAGTTCATCATACACGAAAGGATCTCTTTCGTGATGAACAAATGGTGGATACTCATAGGGTGCGTAGTGAGGGTACTGATCGTGAATGGGTGCACAAGGTCTCCATAACGACTGTTGGAATGTGTGAGGATCCATCGTGTTGGGATTCGTATTGCGTGAAAGGGTGATCGGAGCCTCCAAGAATAACTAGAGTACTCACACAACTCGGGATTTGATACATTGGGATAGTAGGCCAAGGTCTGTGTCGGAACAGTGTCATATGGATAAACATGTTTCATGGTGGGTGGTGCATAGGGATATGAAGAGTATGGGCACTTATGGGACAGGTGATCGGCATAGGAACAATGGGTGCACGACAAAGCATGTGACGCATTGATACTCATCATCGGAGGCGATGAAATGTAAGATGCGTGTATGGGCAACGCATGAGTATCAGCGGTGTGTGGTTGAGAGTTAAAGCCACGAAGTAAGGTATGGAGGTTTGACTCGGGCTCAACCTAAAACATGCTTTGAGAGAATGAGAAATGGCCAAAGTAATCCCATAAGAGATGTTCTTCGGCCATATGGAGATATATATATTTTTTTAATTTTTTAAATTTTTTCAAAAGGAAGGAAAATATTTTTGAATTTTTCGGAGAATGAAAGAAAGAAAATATTTTTGGATTTTCTAAAAAGAATGGAAGAAAATATTTTTGGAGTTTTGTGAAAAATAAAAGAAGAAAATATTTTTGGATTTTTTAAAAATAATGGAAGAAAATATTTTTGGAGTTTTGTGAAAAAGAATGGAAGAAAATATTTTTGGATTTTTTTTTGGAAGAAAATAGCGGGAAAAATAGGTGGACTCTTTTAATGGACCAACTAACTAAAATTCGACTACCGAAAAATTAAATTGGACACACACACGTCAAGAAGAATTCCTAACTAGCACATAACCAATTTTTATCTTTATATTTAGTGAAAAGGTGGTTAAATTTTAATTAAGTCTGCGGGCGATAAAAAAATTCACGAAAATCTTTGTGATCGCATTTTCAAAAATATTCTCCTAGTGGGCTACCTAGTTGATTGATTTTAAATTTAGTGATAGGTAGGATAACACACAATTGGTAGACGAGTGAGTCGGGTGATGAAATATCTTCTCATGAGTGACCGGGTGTAGGTCTTAGTCAATTAATTCATCACACCATTCGAAAATAAATGCTAGAATAAAATCAAGTAAGAGCACATAAATCACACAAAATAATTGACTCGCTAACAGGAGAGGCGTGAGGGTTTAGAAATGTACCTCCCACAATTTTTAGGCCGTGGGATGCCAAAAAATTTGAGTCGATCGGGGGGAGATCACGCCTATCTCAGTCGGCCCCGGGAGTCCTACCGACCCAAGGTAGAGAAGCTTCAATTCCTCACCTTTGGACCCCCTCTATCTACCTTGTCCGGTTTCCCTATCACGCTTTTCTTCGCAATTAATTATTACAAATTTAAATTAAAAATAAATGGTGTCTCTAAGCACTGCAATACAAGCCAAGGATAAAAATCCTAATACAAGCCTTCCAAAAATATAAAAATGGTACAAAAATAATAAAGTGCGAAAAATAAATGAACTACAAGATTGAATCCGCTCTGAGTGCTTCACGCTCCCAAGAATGGCAAGGGCGCCAATTAATAAAGAAACTTTTCGGTATATTTCGTCGTTGCTTGAAAGTCCTCTAATCAAAATCTCAATTACCTACAAAATAATATCAAACTAAACTGTAGAGGTAAGTAAGGGTATCAATCCACATCAAGGGGGTAAAGCGAGGGGAAAACAATTGTAATTCACTTTTTTTTTCTTTTGGGGCTTTCTTATTTTTTCTATTTTTTTTAAATATTAAAACAATTTTTGGGTGAGAAGAAGTGAAATAACATTAAACTAAAATTAGATATGAAAAAAACTAACTAAAAAGTGACTAAAATGAAAAATAAAATCTAACACTAAAATAAGAGATAAAGTGAGGTAAATAATAGTGAGAACAATCAAGGAGTGGGATTACACCACAAATTTTAGCTATTCGAACTAATTAATTTAATTATTTGAATTTTTCTAAATTAATACCAAAATTACAAATCAACTCTCGTTGCAAGTGTAATTTTAATAGTAATCTTTTAGAAAATTAAGTTTAACCCCCTACAACTCTAGAAAATAGATCTACACTCCTTTTAATTAATCACCCGCTAGGATCGATTTATCAAAATTTATGTAAATCTAGAAAATAAATTTTAGAGTTGAAATTCAAGGAATAATACCACACTTAAGAAACCCCTATCTCTAGTTCGCATCTAGAATGGGTATTATAATTTAGAATTTCGATTTTCTCTCGAAAATCATTTACCCTCTCTCGAGGCGTAAATTTAAGGGTGAGGGATCAAAATTAATATTAAAAGGGAATTTTCAAGTAATCAAACTAATTAAATTAAAATAATAATAAATAAGGGTTCACCCCACCCCTTGGAAGGGGATTTAGCCTAACATGATATTAAACATAATAATCAAATAAACTAGGCAATTAAAATAAAAGTAGAAGAGAATAGAACAATCAAACCAAATTTCTTTGAGAAAGTTGAACTCCAATCTTTCAATTTGAAGCATGAAATCCCTCTAATTGAGCATCCACTCAATTAAATCTCTTACAAAATTTAACCTCACAAATATCTAAAAAAATAAAATTATTTACAAAATGATGTTTATCCTAATTTATTTTCTACAATACTATCTCTAACTCTCTATAAAATTCTCTTAATGTTTTTTCAAATGGCCATGAGTCATCTTTTATATGCACTTGGAGCTCAGGGGGTAAATTGGGAAAATAGGCTTGGGTGAACATGTGGGAGAGGTGTGTCATGGATTGTGTGAGGTAATGAGAGTGTGAGGGAATAAAAATCAGATTTGGTTAATAGGGTGTTTTGGGTATTGGGTTAAAAGAGAGACTTGGGGGTAAAATGGGTAAAGGGTTTAAAAGAGGTTTATTAGGCATGTGGTTTATTAGTTTTGGTCTTACTTTATTTGTTTGGTTTGTATTTTGGTGTTTGGTTTTTCGCAGATACAATTTTTTTAGGGGGCTTTGGAGATAAAGGGTTGCAAAAGGGTATTGGGGAAATGGGTTTGAGGGCATCCGGGTATAGCATATGAGGTGGGTCGCAATTTGGAGCAGGGGTCTCCGGCGGCAGAGGTGGGCGGCGACCGGGGAAAATGGGTTTCAACTGGCTAGCTAGGTATGGGATGAGTAGGAGATTCCGACGGGTTTCCAATTTTAGGGTTGCAGCGGGTCTATGTGGGCTGCTGAATCGGGGGGGCGGTATGGACAGCTGGGCGCAGTTTTCGGGTTGTTGGCCAAAGCAGGGCGGACAGGGATATGGTCGCGCCAGGGTAGGTTTTTCGTTGGACAGAGCAGGGTGGACAGGCGCTGGAGTGAGGAGGTAGCAGGTAAATTGGATTGCGATTTGACTAGTTGGAGCGATGGAGGTCCGACGGGTTTTGTGGGTTACGATTTCGGCGTTGTGGCAGGTGGAAATCGGGTTTGGGGATGCGAAATTTGCTACATGACTTCTTCTTCAATATTGGTCGGGACAGTAGTAGTAAAGATCTCAGTGATGTAGATGCTGAATCTGACTCCTGAATGTGCATAATAACTCCTGAATATGCCTCCTGAACTTCAATATCAAAACTAATTCTTGAGCAAGAAAAACAACTCTTGAATGATAATTGGTCGGGGCCCCGACCATGTAAGTTTGTGGAGTTGAATTTGATGCTCGACTGCATGATGTTATAAGAATGTGCCACCGAATGAACAACTATATCTGTAATAGAATCCCCCAAGTGTGGAATATGAACTTTGAATGATTTCTTGGCCTAGAAGTATGTTGGTCTTGCTAGAAAAATAAGGCCGAAGAAATGTTCCCTGAAATGATTCCCTGAGATCTTTGCATGTTTGCATTTTCATTTTCTTGTAAATACTTTGTAAGATGCTTTCCTTGTTGTTTTGCTGATGAATATACATATGTAGAAGGACAAATTGTCCTGTTTTGCATAGATAATGGAACTTGCTCCACCTGCTATTTAATTATAGTGACTTGTCACTCTTTGGGCCTAAACAATGGAATGATTTTGATCCCATGTTTCCGCTTAGTTGTAGTAATCTTACTAGGATTACCTTGTTGCCTAAACAGTGGATGCCCCGGGAGGTCACCCATCTTCTTGCCTAGTTTGGGGTGTCCCTTGAGATCACCCGTGATGCCAACATTGTTGGTTAAATTTATTGTTACCAATCAATCGGAGTTAGTGGTTATTACCGACCAACCGGAGTTAGTGGTTGTTGATATGCCGACCAACCGGAGTTGGTGGTTTGTTGATGATAACCAACCTTAGTTGGTCTCCTGAATATATATAGAGAAAATAATTTTCCTGACCAACAGTTCGTTGGGGATAAAATATAACTGATACAGATTTCCTTGAAGCTGAATATATGATAACAAATATTTTGTCGAGTTCCATGCTGAGATAAATATAGAATACGCATCCGAATAGATATAAAGAATGATTCAGAATAATAATACAGTATCTTGCTGATCTGTCGAGGGAGAATTGTATAATGCCGAAGAAGAAGAATATTTTCTAGAATATAAGAAAATGGCCGAGTACTTTGCCGAGCCTGAATATAAATAATAATTACCCCGATCAACTATCCGTTGGGGGTGAAATATAATAAATGTTGTAGTTCTCCTCAGAACTAAATAAGTATCTTGTCGAGGCAAAAAAATTTATAATGCCGAACAAGAATAATATTTTCCATAATATAAGAATATGGCCGAGAATATTGTCGGTCCTGAATATAAATAAGAATGACCCAGACCAACTATCCGTTGGGGGTGAAATATAATAACTGTTGTAGTTCTCCTCGGAGTTGAACAAGTATCTTGTCGAGCTCCATGAGGAGATGAATATAGAATATGAATCTCACTGGACATATAGAATAATTTTTGCTTGAGCATAGATCAGAGCAATAATAAAATATATAGTTCCTCGCTGAGGTGAAATTTCGTAATACCGAGCTATGATAATATTTTTCAGAAGTGTAAGATTGTTTTCGAGCATTCGTCGACACTGAATCTTGTACCTGTAAAAATTAATAAATTTCTCTACCATATGTGTAGGCTGAATTGATTAGTCATGAGTATAATTTAGTCAAATAGTCAATATATATGATATGTATATGCTCGGGCAATAACAATATCAAAAATATGAAATAATATATGTTGGCTGATATGTCGAGGCAAAATTGCCTGATGTCGAGAAATACCAGTTTCCAGAAGTTTAAGATTATGGTCGAGCTTTCGTCGGGATTGAATCTTGTCCCTATGAAATTTTAATAAGTTGCTGGAGCACCGGTTGAGACTAGATCAGACAGTTATTATCATGAGAATAATTATTCAGCCAAACAATATATGATATATATCAGCATAAGGCAATAAAAATGTCAAAATATGAAATAATATGTTTTGTGCCAAATGTTTGTCACGTGAGCAGATTTTTTTTATCAAACGTGATGCCATAAGGTTTGATTTGGACTTTTTACAAAATGATTTTAATTTTAAGCAAAAGACCAAGTATAGATTGGTTTGAAAATTTTATTTTAAGGTAAAGATTATGTAGCTTTTAAAAATTTATTTAGAAATGAATGAATTAAGAAGTGGTAGGAGGTAAATTTGTCTTTTAATAAAATGGTGGTGATTTAAGAGAATTACAACGATGCCTCCGACGAAGGGTAGATGTCGCCGACCAATAGTAGATTCCACCGACCAATAAAAATGTCCCATTGATCGAGCAAACAGTGGTCGAGAACTGTTACCGACCTGCTCAACTTTTGGTACAGAAAAAATATCTCCGACCAACGAAAATGTTTCCGACCAGCAATTTCTTTGATGCTCAGAAGAATTCGTCACTCCCGACCAGTGATGGTAGGTCGAGAAAAACTGATAAATGGGCAGTCCCTGTCTCCGACCAAGAATTAATTCCATCGACCTGCTGTATGATTCTCCGATCAAGAAGAAAGTGGTCCCCGACCAGCAGAGTGATTTCGCCGACCATCAAAGCGATTTCATCGACCAACTTTGTTCGTGCCGACCAAGATGGTTGCCAACCACAAATTGATGCCGACCACATAGTGGTTTGATGCCAACCAGAAATAGATGATCTTCAACCAACTATAGAGGTATTTGATAGGGCCGTTGATCTGATCTGTCTGTTGATGGGTCTTTGCATCTGGCCTCTGTCCAATAAAAATCGTCCAGTGGAGCTGTCGACTACTAGAAGAAGAGTCGGTGATGGTGTTGCTGATTTCGAAGTCAACCTCCTTGCGCCTAATTGTTCAGAAAAATCAAATGGATGACGATCCAACTTCATCATCTTCATTAAGATGAAAATCCATTTCTCATGATCAAATTTGCAATGGTCCGGGGTCAAAACTAGACTTTTCTGCGACCTTGTGGCTTTTGAGAGTGGAATCCATCGATATTTCTAAGGTTTAACCATTGGTCTAGGGACTGAAATTATAAGAAACGTCTATTTGAAGATCTGGTGTTTTGGAGTTTGAATTTTTTAGATCTGACTTGTTGAATATTATTCCTCTGTACATGTTGTGGGATACAAATCGCCATTTTTTCAATTATGTGTTGTCTGTGTGCTGATTATAAGAAATTCGCAGTTCATGAATGTAAGTGCACGATATATATAAAAATCAGATCCAACATTTTTGTTTCGAAAATTTTCAAGTGGATCCATATATGTAAGGATTTGTATAATATTTATGAGTCTAAAATTCACTAGATCCCCAAATTGAAATCAATCACACGGTTAGTGCATATAAAAATTATAACTAAATTAAAAGATTTCCAAATGAATCAGATATATATATACTCATATAAAAGAGATTAATGAATACGGAGAAATTATTTTATCTCCTTAAAAGAGAAATAATATAATATGTACACAAATTTCTCAAACTTTGTGATTATGAAATATACATTTATGCAGATTTGTAAAAATTGATTCAACAATTTGTGAATATAAAATCATGATTGAATTAAAAGATGTATGCATAATATATAATTGATTTGATCTCTAAGTTTATGTAAATAAACATATGAGAATTATGATTTGAACAAAAAGATGCGTGCATATAATTAGTTATACGTAGAGAAAATAAAAACTTAGCTTTTGATGGAGAATAATGCTTGTAACACGTTCCCACAGACGGCGCCAATCTGTTGATGACTAGAAATAGCATCTATGTTATCTTATCCGCATCAACAACAGATAAAAATGAAGGTATGCAGATGATGATTGAAGATGAAATGGTGATCACATCAAACACATAAGAAACCAAGGTTTTTAAAGTGGGCCGGCTATGAATAAAGCCTACGTCCACTGTTATTTTATTCCCAAGGGTTTATAATAGCACAATATGGTGTAGAGAGAGAAAGAGTGTGTATCTTGTGTATGATGTCTTAGTTGTCAGATCGATCCTCCTCTATGATGGGGGTACAATGTATTTATAGCTTTGAGGCTCTCAATGTGAATAGACAACGTGCTGTTATCTAGTAGGCATATACTTCTATACAGTAGAAATGTTCATTAAGGCTCATTAAATGCATTGTTATCTTCATTAATGCACATGAAATGCACAGTTATCCTTTGATCTGCCTACTCTGCATGCTTTGAGTTGCTCTGCACGCCTTAAGTTGCTCTGCACGCTTTGAGTTGCTCTGCACACCTTGAGTTGCTCTGCACGCCTTGAGTTGCTCGGTACGCTTGAGTTGCTCGGTGAAAGTATTGTTTTTGCCTTGTAGAGTGACACATGTCTTCATGTGATTGATCCACGTCAGCTGACTAATTTTTGTGTCAACAGTGTGTGTTTATGTGTGTGTTTAATTTGGACCCTAATAAAATAAAACTAACTAATAAAAATAAAAATCTAAAAATTAAATTCCTACTCTAAAAATAAAATAAAAACTCAATAAAAAATGAAACTAAAAAGAAATAAAAATAAATAAACTAAAATCCTAAATAAATGTAAAATCAAATAAAACTAAAAAATAAATGAAATCCAAAAAAATCTAATCCTAATAAAAACTAAAAAATAATAAGATCAAAATAAAATAAAATTATGCTAATAAAAAAAAAATTAGAAAATAAAACCTAGAAATTCTAAATAAATCTAAAATAAACTCTAAAAATAAAAACGACTCAAACTAAAAATATAAAAAGGCACAAACTACACACACATGGGGTGCGGGGTAGGTTTAGGCTCGGTTTAGGCACGGGTAAGGTTACGGGGGAGGGAATTAGCTCCATTTTAACTCCAAACTGCCTCGAAATATAGCTTTTGACACCGCAACTGCAATTAAGCCTACACGATGAATATTTACGCGCATAAGACCCATATTGTCAAGAATTAGAACCTAAAAATCGTCTATTCGGGGTATACAATGTACACTTTGGGGTGCTTATCAATATGCTCCACACACGCCCTTGGATAGAACAGTAATTCAAGAGATGCACAGTTAATAACTAATTTCTAACCTATCCTTTTGGTGTTTTTCTCACAGAAACATCGGTGATCAATTATTGGACCTAGCCTTATGCCATTTAACTTTTTCCAAGAAGCACAATATATGATTCGAGGTCTTTTATTAAATTTTGGGCACTATAGGTCTATGGGATAAACAATTATTCAAAGGATTGAATATGCAAAAACTAGAGACTTCATTCTATAAGTGGGTGATAACCAGGTCACGACATAGTCATATTTACTAAAAGGTCGCAGACCGTTAAATCATAGTAGAGAAGAATAACATATTATGACGCAGATCTACCTCAAATGCCATTTTCTACCCTAATTATTAGGCTAAAGAAACTTTGGATGCTCAATATAGGGTATCCTTGATATCCTATTGCAAATAAAGTTAACCTTAATAGTAATTACCTATATCTTAGGTTTTTATGCAGCTTAATTGCATGTAAACAGAGAATATCCTCATCCACAATCAGTCTTTTTAAGGCGATAACATACTAAGCATTTCTGAAAATTTTGACACAAAGACAACCTAGGGGAATGTAAACCTTCCCCCAAACCCTTTTCCATGGCTTAGTTAAAATAGATCGAAATATTTTATAAACCCTAACTAAGGTTTCTATGAATATTTTGGTCTAGCCCAATTATTATACCTAAAAATAGATATATGTGGATCCTTATGGATAAAATGAGGTATCCTTGACCCAATTTATAAGAAACTTAGTAGAACACACCATTTTCCACAATGGTGCCAAACTATTGATGCGTAAAATTGGACCTACTAGTGTAGTGCATGCCATCTAAGCCATATCCAATGGTCAAAGTGTAAAAATAGTAGAAAAGATTAAATGAGAAGAAGAAGAAGAAGAAGAAGAAGAAGAAGAACATGAAATTTAGAGTGGTTCGGCTATAAACGAGCTTATGTCCACTTTGGTGCCTTACTCTCATAAGATTTATGTTTATAAATACGTAATTGGGTCTCAAGGGGATACAAATAGTAATGAATATAATAGAATATGGAAATTACATACTTCTAGGCAACTGAGGTCGATGCCTTGTAGAGAGACATTATGTGAGGCCACAGCCATAGTCTTCTGGTTAGGTCGACGCAAGTGATCGGAGCTATCCTCCGGTCGGTTGGTGTCCACTTGCATTGTTCACATTCTTGAGGATAAGAAGGAATCTTTTTAGAAGGTTGATATACGATAGTACATAGGTCGAGGTGTAAATTCAGCGACCTCTTATGCGAGTATCATGCTGAGGTGTAAATTACACGACCCTGATAACCATATCTGGATGAGGCCTCATTCTAGGGTCAAGGCCTTTTACATGTATTTGCATACATCTCCATGCCATGCGTCCACTAGGTATTGTTCCAAATGGTGCATTGGATCTATGGTTCTATTATACTTTGGAGCGATAGAGGGTGGTTTGAACCTTGCGAGGGTTCAAAAATTTGTGATGGATAGAATACAAATAGTGATCCCTCCACGTAGCCATGATGGTATAGTCCTTTGTTCTTCATCATATCTCTTAGTTTGTTCTCTAGTGTTTAGATTGACATATTCCAAGGTTGATCTGGTCGATCCTTATTTTCATCGGCACCTTATCTCGCCCTTGACTTGGCTTTGACTGATCCTCGATGATTATGATTCGATCTAGTTAACGAGGACTCCACCTTAGTAGTAGACCATGTAAATTATTCCCCATACCCCCTCCCCTATCGCCCTTATGAACCTCGAGGGTAAGGACCCAAACGATAAAAAATATGTCCTCTACCTATCCTATTAAAAGCGTTACATCAGGAATGAGCCCTTGTTGAGGTTACCTTAATGGAGAGGATTGAAGAGGTCCTTCATGGCCTATAGGATGTGTAAGGACATAATTCTATAAATATCCGGGGTAGAATCTAGGAATTTTCTGTTTTCTCCTAGATCACAGTTCATATGTCTGATACCGCTACATTCGGCACGTCAACACGATCATCCTCGATGGCCTGTATCCGAATTCAATGCAACCACTTTCTTCACGTGCATCATGCTACATGCAACGTGCTGCTCTGCTCATTCCCACTACTCCACTACGCCTTATCAGTAAAATATTTTATTGGAACTTTAAATATTTGCATAAATATTTGGGAATTGTTTTTTAAAATTATTTTTGAATTTTGGATTAATTTTTTATCAAAAGCATAATTTTTTAAGTGTAGAAGCGAATGGCCTCAGTCGACGAGATCGCTCGAGCGACTTTGCAAGTCGTTCGCGCGAGATAGACATGTCGCGCGATATCATTCGAACGACTTCTGTCCTTCATTAGAGCGACATGCTATCTCGTTCGAGCGACATGCTATCTCGTTCGAATGAGCCACCGCCTCGATTTTTGTATAAATATCTGATCTCCTTCTACATGTTTTTTCAAGTCTTTCTGCAATCACGAAAATCTGCGAAAACATCCCAGAATAAGACTTCACCTTTTAAGGTTTTCTAAACCTTTTTGATTCACAAAACCATTCCCATATATGTGTGTGAATCTTTAAACCTTCAAGAAGATCGTTTACTGATCTGGAGTACTTTGTGAGGAAGTCACTCTCTTCGTCACAGCTGCCCTACTGGAAAGGGATTGTTCCAGCCGCTGACAACAGAACCGACACCCGAGGGTATTTCTGTGTAACTTGTATTTTTATTGTAATCCGTTGTAAGCCGTTCTCTTACTAAAATTATTGTGAAAATAAAAGGTTTTGCCCCGTTGGGGATTTTTCCTCATATATGTGTTCTTGCATGTTTCATCATCGTATTTAATCACATATAGATGCATGTTTAGGACTTAAGTGGTAAAAACTGTGTTTAATTAAATAACTTCCTTATTTGAACGCAAGCGCACTCTTCTCAAATTGGTATCAGAGCCAGTTACACAATTTTACCGTGTAATTTTCCGCAAAATTTTTCTAAGATATCAATTTTCTGAAAAATTGATTTTTGAAAACGTGTGTGCTCATTATGGAGAAATTATATAATAACATGCCAGTTTTTTACGGGACAAACTATGCATATTGTAAAGCCCGCATGAGGTCTACTTTAAAAGCCATTGATGAACGTGTCTGGATTTTGGTTGAAAGAGGGTGGACTCCTCCCTCCATCACCGTTGATAATGTGATCAATTTAAAACCTGTCACTTCTTGGACTGAAGACGAATTTAAATGGTCATCATTCAATTCTAAGGGTCTAAGTGCTATTTCTGGGTCTGTCACACCTGATGAGTTCAAACGCATAATGACGTGTACCACGTCAAAAGAGGCATGGGATTTTTACAACTCACCCATGAAGGAACTAATGCTGTGAAAGAGTCTAAATTGCAAAATTTGACAACTCAATTTGAAACCATCACCATGCATGAAACTGAATGTTTTGATGATTTTTATGCTAGACTTTCTGACATTGTTAATACTAGCTTTAATCTTGGTGAACATATTCCTAATGCTAGAGTTGTGAAAAAGATTTTCGTTCTTTGCCTAAGCGTTTTATCCCCAAAGTCACTGTGCTAAATTCTATGGGTAATTTAAATACGCTAAAATTGGAAGAACTTGTAGGAGATTTGCAAACATATGAAATTGATATGTTCCCTAAAACTGCTAAGTCTAAAGGTAAGGGAATTGCACTTAATGCCCAAGAGAGAAAGAATGAGGGGTCGGCTAGAAAGAGGGTAGAGTCATCTAGAAAGAGAGAGACTAACACGTCAGATTCTAATTGTGATTTTGACTTAGATGATTTGGCTCTTTTTGTAAAAAAATTCAAGAGGATTCTCAAATTTAAGAAAAATGACAGTTTTAAAGATAAAAAGAAATTTGAGAAAAATAAGTTTGAAAAGAAAAATAAAAAGGTTTTTAAAGATCCTCCTAAGAAATAAAGTGAGAGATGCTTTGAGTGCGACGGTAGGGGTCATAGAGCCTTTGAGTGTGCCACACGTCTGAACAGAGAGAAATGGAAAGCTGTTCTTAACGCTACCCTTAGAGACGACAGTGAGGTCGAGTCAGTGGATTCTGGAGTCGAGTCACCGCATGAGTGTAACTTCATCGCATTCATGGCTAGTCATGTGAGCACTTCTAGTTCTCCTCACGATGATGAGGATGATGCTTCACAGGGACACCTCGACAGTGAGAGCGATGTGAGTGAGGGGGAGGATGACACAAGTGAGAGCGAGAGTGATATTCAACGCGCCTACGCTGAGTTATATTCTGAGCCATTTAAAACTAAAAAGCGTAACAAAGCATTAGTACTTAAGATCACCTACTTAGAGGAAGAATTAAGAAAAGCGAGAGAGAGAGAGTCATCCACCTGCACCGCCCAGAGAGAGAGAGAATTTGCCTATGTTGAGAAAGAGAGTTTGTTTAGAGAGAGAGAGCACGTTTGAGAAAGAGAGAGGGGACTTGACTAAACAAGTGGCTAGTCTTATGAGTCAGCTCCAAGACTCGGAAGAAACTTGAAGCCCTTGTTGCCCAGCTGACTCATGATCTTGAGAAAGCATGGAAAGTTAAGGTACAAATCGAGGACAGATCTGAGAAAATGGGAAAGATGCTCCTCGACCCCACTTTAGGTTTTGGTGATAGGCAGAGAATTGGATATGATGGTGCCTCCACGTCCCAAATTGCACCCGGACCAGTTCCTGAGTTTACTACGACTCCTTATGGCCATCGTCAAAAACCTCGAAGGAGAGTTCGACTAAGAAAAGCAAACCAAGGTCCGCCTTTGACTGTGTTCTTTTGTACTTATTACAAAAGAAAAGGCCACCTCAGGGAGTTTTGCTATAGTATGGGTCGGACACGACGTACTACTACTCCACATCAGCATACTGATGATTTTACTAGTCTTAGAGAGCTAGTTGAGTTTTTAGCTGCCACGTCACAGAGTTTGATGGAGGAATTCCGACGGATGTCTTTGCCGTCAGGGAATGCTTCTCACATTCCAGCTAAAACCAACAACAACAAAGGCAAACAAAAGGTCACCACTTCTTGGGTACCTAAGAAAGATAAAAAGGCCTTCGTTATTCATGTCGCTCTCAAGGCACATAATACCTCACAGTGGTATTTTGACAGTGGATGCTTCAGACATATGACAGGTGATGCCTCATTTTTTACATCTCTTGAGGATTATCAGGATGGCAGAGTCACCTTTGGAGATGGGAGCAAGTCTAGCATTGTAGGACGAGGTACTGTAGTGTGACCAGGATTTCCTAAGCTAGAAAATGTGTTGTACGTCAAAGGTTTAAAAGTAAACCTTCTCAGCATTAGCCAGCTGTGCGACACTGACTTTGCAGTAAAGTTTGACCGGGACGCATGTAATGTTTACAATCAAGCCGGTAAACTCTTAATGCAAGGGGTGAGGACCGAGGATAACTACTATGGTAATGTGCCTACTTCCTCACTTGTCTGCAACAGCGCCACGATCACTCCCATGGATCTGTGGCACCAACGTCTAGGTCACGTAAATATTAGAGATCTCACTCGCTTAGCTAAAAAGGACCTAGTACGTGGCTTACCATCTCTTGGAAGGCCAAATTTGACGGTTTGTGGACCCTGTCAGTTGGGAAAACAAATTTGTAGTCCCCATAGGAAGTTGCATTCCATTACCACCTCTCGTGTTCTTGAGCTTATACACATGGATCTTATGGGTCCCACTCGTACTGAGAGTCTGGGTGGTAAGAGGTATATCCTCGTGATGGTGGATGATTTCTCCAGGTACTCCATTGTAGGTTTTCTGATAGAGAAATCCGATGCTGTAGAGTTTTTAACGACCAAGTGTCGTGTCCTTTAAAATCAACACGGAGTCACTATTAACAGGATTCGTAGTGACAACGGCACTGAATTTAAGGAAGCAAAAGTAGATTTGTATTGTGATATCCTTGGGATCAAATATGAGTTTTCTGTTGTGAAGACTCCTCAGCAAAATGGGATTGTTGAGAGAAAGAATAGAACGATCCAGGAAATGGCTAGATCTATGCTTCTAGGTCGTAATGTTTCTAGGAGATTTTGGGCAGAGGCAGTGTCTACTGCATGCCACACGGTGAATAGGGTTTACCTGCGTCCACACACACTTAAAACGCCTTATGAATTATGGACAAGGAAGAAACCCAACCTGGCATATTTTCGTATTTTTGGGAGTAAATGCTACATCCTACGGGATAGAGAGCAATTAGGAAAGTTTGACTCCCGGAGCGACGAGAGAATATTGCTAGGATATTCATCGAATAGCAGAGCGTACCGGGTTTTTAACCTGAAGATCTTTAAGGTTATGGAATCAATAAACGTCACTGTGCAAGATGACGAACCTCCGACGGTTATTGATCCTAACCTTCAGTGTGAGGATGAGGACTCGTCTGACAGTGATCCACTAGTCCCCCACCTACACTCTATGGTCCCCACTCCTGTGTTAGGGGACACACCCGCTTGGGTTCGCAAGAGTCATGACCCGTCTGCCATTGTTGGTGATCCCACTTTAGGGGTCAAGACTCGTGCTCAGCTAGAGAACGTTGTTAGCCATCTTTGCTATACGTCCAAAGTCGAGCCTAAGAACCATAAAGAAGCACTCAAGGATGAACACTGGATATCTGCTATGCAGGATGAGTTGCTTCACTTTAAAAAAAATAATGTCTGGGAACTTGTTCCCCGACCTAGTGATACTAATGTGATTGGTACCCGATGGATTTTTAAGAATAAAATGGATGAAAATGGTACCATAATCCGAAACAAGGCTAGGTTGATCGCTCAAGGCTACCCATAGATAGAGGGTGTAGACTTTAGGGAGATATTTGCTCCTGTTGCGAGGCTTGAGTCCGTCCGTCTACTACTCGCCATCGCATGCCATCTGCGCTTCAAGTTATATCAGATGGATGTGAAGAGTGCCTTTCTGAATGACATTCTCCAAGAGGAGGTTTACGTGGATCAACCAAAAGGGTTTGAAGACCCTCTACACCCTGAGCAAGTCTACTATCTGAGAAAAGCCTTGTATGGTTTGAAGCAAGCACCCCGTGCTTGGTACGAGAGGCTTACTTCCTATCTCTTAGCTCGTGGCTTCAAGAGAGGGGGAGTTGATATGACGTTGTTCGTCAGGAGAGATGATGGTGCAATTTTGGTTGCCCAGGTCTATGTGGACGACATAGTCTTTGGATCCACGTGCTCTCAACATGCTCATCACTTTGAAGAGGAGATGAAAAGTGAGTTTGAGATGAGCATGGTTGGTGAGCTTACTTTTTTCCTTGGTCTCCAGGTTCGTCAGCTAGAGGATGGGATGTTTATCTCCCAATCCAAGTATGCTAGAGACCTAGTGAAGAAATTTGGTTTAGACTCCCCTAAGCATGCACATACACCTATGAGTAAGACTACCAAGCTTAGTAAGGACACTTTAGGCAAGGACGTAGAGCAAACCTTATATCAGAGTATGATAGGTAGTCTTCTCTACTTGACTGCCAGTCATCCCGACATAGCCTTTAGTGTTGGAGTCTGTGCGCGATATCAGGCGTCCCCGAAAGAGTCACATTTACTTGCTCTAAAACGTATTATTAAATACGTGAGTGGGACTCTCTCATACGGTATTTAGTATTCCTTTGATGTTGATGACCGTTTGTCCGCCTATTCAGATGCCGATTGGGCCGGAGATGTAGATGGTTGTAGGAGCACTTCTGGTGGATGTTTCTATTTTGGTTCTGCTCTAGTCTCCTGGCTGAGCAAGAAGCAAAATTCCATCTCTTTGTCCACTGTGGAGGCTGAGTATATAACCGCCAGGAGTTGTTGTACGCAACTCTTGTGGATGAATGGCCTTAACGAGACTTCTAACGAGTTGATAGAATGGCCTTTTTGGCCTGATTTTATTTCAAATGTCCCGTAGACTTAAGTAATTGAGAATTAACCTTCCCTTATTGACTAGTGGGTATAATTGTGAGAATTGGGATACGTTAGGAGTAGAACTTAGAACCTTATAGTAATTCGGATGACATTTGTGGAATAGGAAACGAATACTTAATTACAATGTGAGAAAGTTTGACGACGTTAATATACAAATCGGGGACTTATAAACGTATAACATTAAATGACGGTATAAGAACGAGAAGCATACCTATACTAATAATTCGAGATATCTAAGATGTGTGAATGCTTAGTATATGTGATTTTATTTGTAAAACATACCTACCATACTTGCTATCACGGGAGGTCTGCGTTCGATTAGGGCCATCTAATCTTTGTGTGCCTACGGGGGGATTTAGATTGGTACCTCGATGACATAGGTCAGAGAAGGACTTATTGAGAAGTTAATAAGTCTGCTGATCATGGGAGCGTAGGTATGTGCGTGACCCATGTGATGTGAACTATGTTCGCCTCCATTTTGTGTGATTATTGTTATTTGAGAACGATTCCTGGGAGATTCGAAATGCATGGTCCTTATGTACGTGATGTACCGGGATTAGATAGCAGAGTATGTGTGCACCGCAGCTTAATATTTATGATGAGAATAATATACTGTAAATTGAAATGAACTGTAATGTATAAATGGGAGTATCTATAATATCAACGTTTTGTAAAAGATAAAATGGAAGATCTCTAGTGATTAGTAGTACTAAAATGGGAAATTGTGTAGAAGAGCAAAACACTCTGTTTAAAATAAGATATCGGGAATTAAATCGTGAATCGTATAGTAACGTTAGATTTTATATTGAACCAGTTAGATACGAGCATAACTATATTCGATTACGGGTACGTTAGGAGTGCACAGATAGTCGAGAGGTGAGTATTTAATGTGAGAGCACGTCCTAACATGTATTTTGCATTCATTATTTTATGTCATTAAAACACTTGCTATATTTTAAACTGTTTTCCACAATCGGGCTCTGACCCGTTTGCTTTCAAATATATTTTTGTAAAAACCTTTTAGGTGCCCAGCCACAAGGACACCATGCATAGGAGTTCCATTCAGGTGACGGACTGCAGTTGCCGTGGAAGTTACAGGACTTTGACAGTAGACGCCTCCACTTTCGATCTTGACTCTATGTTACTAGATTTTCCTCATCTGTTGGGCATGTCTCCCCATTTCTTATAGACACTTTATTTATCCAGTTATATCAGATTTTTGGGTTGTAATTAATTTAGTGATGCAGACTTAGTATTTGTTTATTCTTGTATTTAGATTGTTGTGAGGAGTATCCCTCCAGACTCATTACTATTTTATGGTTATTCCATTAGCATTATGTTGTGGTGGTTATGTTAGTATTTCATAATTTAATTATTGCATGTTAATCGGATTTAATTAAAATTGACAACTCACTTTTTAAATATTAGGTGGCTAGTAATTAATAAAATATTTTCGACAGTGATGCTATGAACTAAACCAACTTGGCATTTTGTATTAATTTAATAAAGGAGTAGCTACCCGGTATTTAATTAGTCGAGGTGTCACATCCACTTACGCATAAACCCCCAAACATGACCCTAAGTACCCCTCAATTCTTATTTTCTCTTCTCTCTCTCTCTCTCTCTCTCTCTCAGCAACGACGGTAGCTTGTAGGCAGTCTCCTCCTCTGGTTGTCTCCTCCTCCGATGATAACCCCTCATTTACTCCTTCGGCTTCAATGGTTTTTCCCTCACCTCGTCCGGCTGTCTCTTCCTCACCTCGTCTCGCTTTAATGATTTCTCTCTCTCTCTCTAAGATCCTTACGATATGTTAACTGTAGATACTTCCAAGATCATTCTTAGTATTTGTCAGATTGGGCATTTGTTAGTATACAGATTGGGTGCTTGTTAGTATACGTGATGTTTCAGATTAGGTATTTGTAAATCATTGTTAGTATTTATTAGTATACTGATTTATATGGGTATGGTAAAATTGAAGTATGATTTTATGACTCTCATGGGGAATTTAGTGAAGCAGTATTTGATTGAGAGGAGATTTATGTTGCCTCACACTGCTACACTTGTTGGCTTTTACAGTGATTAGGGTGAAGTTGAGTTGGCTGTGGCAGTGGCAGGTACTGTGGAAGTTAGATTTGATAAGAGGAGTGTTAATGCTAATGCTACCTCACCTCCCATACTTGATGCTCCAAATAATTCACCCTATGTTTGTAATATGACTGTAAAGAAGCACCTTAGGAGGTATGTATATCCATGTTAATTCATCCATTCATGTTTTTTTAACTAATACCATTATATGATTTTATTACTAGAAATACAGCATTGATAATTAAATGACAAATTTGAGGTTATTTTGCTAGTCTTACAACCATCTCCCACATGCCACAGATCCTTTATTTTACGCCATGATCTTATTTAGGTTGGGAGTAGGATTTCATTGGTTTGGATATTTAAAATTGAATTGCTGTTTTTTTATAAGTTTTTTTTTTTAAAGTGTTGTTTTTAATATAAAAAAACATGAGCTGTTTTTATAAAGAAAAAAGGTGTTTTTTTTAATAATGTGTTGTTTTTGTTTAAAAAGTCTTGTTTTTTTTCAAAAAATATTATTTTATAAAAAACGTGTTGTTTTTAATTAAAAAATATGTTGTTTTTACCGAATAGAACTGAGATTGATCACGGATGACTTGAAAATCGAATAGGACAGAAACCGATTATTTTTATCCTATCTCGGTCCATAATTTTTTAAGGCGATTAATGCGATTCGATCTCAAAAATACCTCAAAATCGAACCGGACACCTTTATGGGTGACATCGGTGCCAGAGGACGTTACAGTGAAAGGGAGCCGTTACCCAGCTACTGCATTGTGTCCAACCAATCAACTATCAAACACGGGCTAATGTCGGAGTATTAGAATTCATTCATTCACCACACCATACTACTCTCTGAATGAGCACACGCACGCACGGGACTGCCTCGAACAAGATTTGTATAAATCTGTTTTACTATTTGAGAGCATGCGAGAACGTGCGGCTTTCCAGGACCCCTTGTCCAACTATCTCTCTCTCCCCTCAAGTACATCTACTTTTTTTTCACAACTATGCTACACTAAGTTGAACGGAAAGCGAGGTCTGATCTTTTTCAACATAAAAGTAAGGTGCCAAATTTCATTTGTTCACTTCTGAGCCTACTCTCGATCTCATATCCAATTTTTACTTTCCTAGTTTCTCTCACCCTTTACACTTGAATATGGAATTTGTTAGGATAAGCTACAATATAAAGAATAGCAGTTAGGTACATAATTTTATTAATTTTCGTTTCTCCAAAAATTATTGGTGATATTTGGTTATTTTGGCCTGAGTTGAAAAGGAAGATTGCTACACAAGTCAAAGTCATTCTTCAATTTCGTGTTGGGATGATGTTGTTGAGGAAGGTGCGATGACTAGGAGACTTGACAACAGTTAACTTAGTCACCGAATTCAATTCCATCCTCCTGAAACCGGATCAGAGGTCTGTGATATGATCAAGATTCAGATTGCCAATCATCCTCTTTATCCAAACTTAGTATCTGCATATATTCACTGTCGAAAGGTGATCATATCTTCTTACTACAAGATAAACATTTCTTACAACAAACGTAAGCTTAAAAGTTAGTGTGACTACAATAGGTTGGAGCACCACTAGAAATGGCTTGCGTACTTGATCAAATCAGCAAAGAAGGCCATAAAATTGGCAGTTCCAGTCAGATAGGAGCTGATCCAGAACTTGATGAGTTCATGGTATTATATACGTGTACTCCCTAGATGTAGTTGGATTCGTTTTATAATTTTTTTTTTCATTTTTCTTTGGTTGATGGTGAAGGAATCGTATTGTGCGGTTCTACATAGATACAAGGATGAGCTATCTAAGACTTTTGAATAAGCGACGACGTTCTTGAGTGACATCGAATCACAGCTCATTAACCTCTGCAAAGAACCGTTGACAGGTAAAGTTTCTCTCTTCATGTTCCAAGTACCTAGATGAACAAGAAGCGCAATCCTGTGCGTGTATGTTTTCTAAACTGAGCATGTGCACATGGTCCGGTCTTTAGCCTTGAGCAGCATTTTGTAGAACATGGAATGAGGGTTTTAGACACGGCATCTTTTTTATCAACACGTTTCATTCTTGTACCCAAAAAAAGAAAAAAAGAAAAACGTTTCATTCTTTAATATACTTTATGTACCTAAATCATCTAAAGTGCAACTGCTACCCATCATGTTACAGTATAGGTAAAGAACTTTGGGTAATTTCGGTACATTTCTCATCCTTAATATGTACCAGCATTATTTTCACTTTTTTCCTCTTTTCTTTTTTATTTCTTTTCTCACTTACTATATAAAGCATTTCTTATGTAAAAATAGATAGAATTCATTTTAGGTTAGATAGGTTAGGGTTTGGGAGTTGAGAGCTCTTTTCTTCTTCCTCATAGGGTGTGACAACATTTGGGTTTGTAAGATTGTACTTTCATCTTCCTTTCCATTAAAATAGATTGTATTTCCTTATTTCCTTGCTTTCTAGTTAATTTACATGCTTTCTAATTTAGGTTTACATGCTTTCTTTCATTGCTGTCTAGATAGATTTATCGCGTTTATTTCCCGCTTTCATTTACCACGTTTTTATCATGCTTTCTAGCTAATTTAAATTAGGTTGTGTTTGAATGGAACTTACTCGAGTTGACGCGTTGCTTGGCTTTGGTGATGGTGTTTATGGGTCTATTTCGGGTGCGTTGTCCTGGTTATTGCGCCTAGGAGATTTGACGGGGCATATCATGTATGTCCCGTGCTTACGATCCTACGTGCGCAATTTTCGGGATATTTGTTGACGCCAAAATCTTATTAGCCTTTTATGCGGATTTTGGGGCGTGACAACCCTTGATTCAATTAACTGTCGAAACGAGAGATGCATTTGTAATAACTCATCGACCCATGTATCTATTTTATACAAATTAACTCGGGTGAGGGATATTCGACGCAACCTATAGTTTTTACTTGCTTTGTTAGTCTGTTTTCAATACACTTGCCTAGATTAACATTTCCCTTGCATGCATCTTTTCTTTTAGTTTGTAATCATCTTTTACACTTTTATTTCGAAATATTAAATCAATTGAATTCTAGCAACTCGTCCCAGTGGATATTTTCGATACCCGACTTACCGCTAGGTTTGCCTCGCAAGAGTAGTCGTAATTTAGGTTTTTGTATTGAGTTGACGAAACGAAAACAACGATCAGCGTTTGGCACGCGCTACTTTTCGCATTCGATCAAAATGGCGCCGTTGCCGGGGACGAGTTTGTTTTAGACTTTATTTGATTTAGTATTTAATAGTATTTTCTTTCTATTTGTATTATTTTTTGATCTTTTTGCAGGACTTCCACATTTGAGCACTTAGAAACGCTCGAATTTTTTCCCCGCGCACTTACTTTGTGGAATCCGCCACTTCGAGTCATTATTGGGGTAAGCATGTCTTATTCCAATTCTTTCGGTAATCATTGTTATAATTCTCAAAATTCTCGTAATTCTATGACTTTCGGTCAATACTTAGAACCCAAAGAATTTCAAATTCAAATATGACTTTGGGCGAGTATAACGAAAGTCAAAATTTGGGTTATTGGAATTTTGATGATGATGACAATGATTTTGGGCCTTTACCTCCTTATAATAGGAATTTTGAAACGAATTCGAATAGTTTTCAAAATTCCTATAATAATGAGGTTTCGTTTAAGTCCGATGGTAATTTTTAAAGTTTCCATTTTCTTGCATCCGCACCTCGACCTATGACATTCGGTGAGGGTTTGCGTATATATGAGAATGAGAAAATTGAAAGTCGTTATCGGGAAGAAAATCGTTATTGGGAACATGAATTGGATTTATTATTTGAGTCCGACGACAATTTTGCTTCCGAGACTTTCGAAGTCGAGGAATGTTTTGAACCAAATGAGGTACTTGTGCCTACTTTGGAACAAACCATTCTAGACTTTGCCCATTGCATAATAGATATTGAAAGTGAGGATGAAAATGACGTAATATCTATTTGCATTGAAATAATTTATTGTTTGGCCCCCAAAGAAGAACATTTTATTGAAAATGATATTATTTCATTCGAAACTCAATCTTCATGCGATGATGATTCATCTCATGAGTTTGAATTTCTTTCATTCCCATTTTCATTCTTTATTATCACACCGTCACAAGTACCCGATGATTAGGTTTCAAACTTTAATGTTTTAAACATTTTCGCGGATGAGGAGTGCTTGCTCGATTCGCCCTCCACGATCGCATCTTTGCCTTTGTGTGCGCCGTCTCCCATTCCAATTTCAAAATTCTTGGGAGGATATTCAGCTTTTCTCGGTCCGCACATGTTTTTATCACCCGTTGAATCCAAACCCCCAATCGTCCCTCCAAAAATTTTAATTGTCGATGGTTCATTTCTTTCGCCTTACACATGCCTTTCGTTGTTAAAACGGAATTCATATTTTTCGGAGGGTATGCTTGTATGTGAGGGTACACCGATTATCCTCCAAAGTCAAATCGTTTTCACGGTGGATCCTCAACTATTTAGACTTCTAGTGTATAGTTAGTGTGAGGCCTAAATAGTAAGTAGTATATAGTTAGCTTTTTATTCTTTCTTTCTTTATTTTTGCCTTCCTTTTTATTTTTAGTCTAGTGTAATTAGTTAACCTTTTGTTATTTATTTTTGCTATTCTCGGTACTAACTTGTTTTGTAGACTCTTTGGACTTGTTCTTATGGGGATCGCTCCAATTTTGGGTAATATCGCTCTTTTCCTCTCTTTAACTTGGTTCTTAATTCACATTGAGGACAATGTCAAGTTTTAAGTTAGGGGGTGTGGGATATTCTATCCATTTCTTTATTTATTTAGTCCATGTTTTTGCTCACATGTTAGTTACTTAGTATGCTTTTCCTAGAAAAATTAAAAATTTCAAAAAGATTTGAGTTCATACTTGAAATGTGTTACTTGATCATGATTTTTATATATTGTTTTGATTCGAGAATTGCGTAAACTTTTGGAAATGATCATAGGCATTCTTCGTTATATCACCTATATTGACCTTGACCTCACCCTTATATGTTTACCCTCGTTAACCCCTTTGAGCTTAAATATTAGCCTTTCATTTCATACCCCATTCCCATAACAAACTCTAAATTGGAGTTTTTAGCCGATACATACACTTCCGCACCTTTGTTTGGAATGTTACTTGGAATTGAATGTTCTTGTTGTGATGTCGATTGCAATTTAGGCATATGAGAGTATGAAAAGTAAAAAAGAGAGATGTGAAAAAAGTGAAGAAAAAGAGAAAGCAAAAAGAAAAAGAAAACATGAGAAAAAGAAGAAAAGAAAAGAAAGAGAAAGTTGTATATGTTGTGTATAGTGTTGAATAAGCTTTGATTACTCTCCCCAATGATATATGTAATGCCGTTTTGGAACTTGTTTTCCAATTTTGATATTGCTCGCATTTTCCCATTATCCCGAGCTTTCATCCCGAACACTTTGAATCCGTACATACATTCCTTTCATTTCATACTCTCGCCAAACCTACATTACAACCCTATTAAAGTCCTATGTGATCTTAGGTTGATGTAATTCAAAAGTCATAATAGTTTTGATAATCTGTGAAAATGCATTTCGCCTCCTTTAATGTGCGGTATCCTTTCATTGTGATTACGGTTTTTCAGTTTATATATAGCGTTCTTCATTTGTGACATGTGTGCAACCTAGTTTCCATTTACATTTACTCTTTATGACCGCATGTTCCGCGTGTTACCTCCCTGTTTCGAGGGGATTCGCTTGATGAGTGTAATGCCCGTGAGGATTGAATATATGCTTGCGTTAATTTAGTATTCGATTTATTTAAGTTTTTGCCAAATCAAACTTTGCATGTGCTCGTCCCCTTCCCACATTTTAACGTTTAAATTTATGAGTTGCATTCTATAATGTTAATGATTTCAGACTTTTGTTTGAATTCAATGTGCTAATAATGCGTATGAAATCCTTTTCGCAATTGTTGGGCTTATCGCTTTTTGGTTTGGGCATATTTTGAGGAAACCATTTGATGTTTGTGGGTACCATCCCTGAAAACCCTCACGAGACGACACTCATCCACTAGGGTGACTTAGGAGTTTAACGGATTATTGCATACGCTAAATACAATCGAATCGCCCGCGAAAGTGGTCTTTTTCTTTTATACCCTACTTTTGTACTATCCCTATTTCTGGTTTGCTTGTAGTTCTTGTTGCATCCTATTTCATTGCTAGGGACTAGCAATGTGTAAGTTAGGGGGTGTGATGATACGCAAATATTACGTATTTCATCCTCCGAACGGACGCATTTTAGCCCCCTCGAGTATCTTATTCCCTATATTCATGCTCGTTAACCAGACAACCTCGGATTTCTACGTTAACATGTTTTGGAAAGGTTAATTGAGCTTTTATAGGTATTTGGATGCTAAGTGTGAAGTTCAGACGCATTTCGCTCGATTTTCGTACGCGATCGTACGTTCAAGGGCATTTTAATCTTTTTACAGCTTGGACATCTGGCCCAATATCTTTACGGAAGTTGTAGCCCTCCTTGCTAGCTTCGCGTGGCTGCGAACGGTGCGTGATTCCAATTCAGAACGAAGAAGTTACGAGAGTTTTAGCGGACAGGAAATCCAAGCAGTCCAAAACAGCAATGCAGTGTGCTGATACTTGCTTGATCGATCGATCGATCAAAAGGATCGATCGATCGATCCTCCTCGATAGTGGATATTTTGTTCATGATCGATCGATCGACCAAAAGGGTCGATCGATTGATCCCCTGTTTTCAGGAGATATTTTGCCTTTTCTTTTCTTTTCTTTTCTCTTTTCTTTTCTATTTCTTTTTCCACATACTATATAAAGCATTTTTAATGCTAAAACAAATAGAATTCGTTTTAGGTTAGATAAGTTAGGGTTTGGGAGTTGAGAGCTCTTTTCTTCTTCCTCATATGGTGTGACAACATTTGGGTTTGTAAGATTGTACTTTCATCTTCCTCTCCATTAATATAGATTGTATTTCCTTATTTCCTTGCTTTCTAGTTAATTTACATGCTTTCTAATTTAGGTTTACATGCTTTCTTTCATTGCTTTCTAGGTAGATTTATCGCGTTTATTTACCGCTGATTTCTAGCTAATTTAAATTAGGTTGTGTTTGAATGGAACTCACTCGAGTTGACACGTTGCTTGGCTTTGGTGATGGTGTTTACTGGTCTATTTCGGGTGCGTTATCCTAGTTATTGCGCCTAGGAGATTTGACGGGGCATATCATGTATGTCCCGTGCTTACGACCTTGCGTGTGCAATTTTCGGGATATTTGTTGACGCCAAAATATTATTAGGTTTATGCGGATTTAGGGGCGTGATAACCCTTGATTCAATTAACTGTCGAAACGACATGCATTTGTAATAACTCGTCGACCCATGTATCCATTTTATATAAATTAACTCGGGTGAGGGATATTCGACGCAACCTATAGTTTTTACTCGCTTTGTTAGTCTAGTTTTAATACACTTGCCTAGATTAACATTTCTCTTTCATGCATCTTTTCTTTTAGTTTTCAATCATCTTTTCACTTTTATTTCGGAATATTAAATCAATTGAATTCTAGCAACTCGTCCCAGTGGATATTTTCGATACCCGACTTACCGCTAGACTTGTCTCGCAAGTGTAGTCGTAATTTAGGTTTTTGTATCGAGTTGGCGAAACGAAAACAACGATCAGCATTTGACACGCGCTACTTTTCGCACTCGATCAGTTGATCTTATTTTTGGTGAGTTGATCAGCTCGCTTCATCTGAATGAACGCATCCATTTGTGAGTCAAATTTATGGGCACGGTTATTCTTCTACTCCTGCTTGCTTTTAAACATTGCATTGAATTCTTCATAATGTTTAAGTATCGCGTTGTTACAATCCAAACTATCAGAACGCGCTCGTTGATGTGCACGTTGTTTCTCACCCTTCCTGTCTGGGGGTCTATCCGATACGTCTCGTACCTCCGGAATGTCATCTTCACCTACGGTTCTAGGGCTGTCATCATTCCCCGCTATATTTCGTAAGTCAAATTTTGATAAATCTTTCAAAATTTGATAGCAGTTATCGTACGCAAAAAGTTTTTTCATTTCAGTACGGTATGCTTCTCGTGCATCTGTAACCGCTTGGAACTCATTCGTCCCGCTTCCTATAGTATTTAGTTGGTGAGAAAGCTTCGCAACATATATCATTATGAGATGCGATATATGATTGTAACGCGTCGACAACATGGATCTCGTACGAGAAATTATAATTCCATTTGCGACGTTATACTCATTCATTACGATATCCCAAAATATGCCCGACGGCATCGAGTTTCCTTCAGTACTTTGGGTCGTATATTTAGCATAAACGGTACTTAAGACTTAGTCTTCAAACGGAGTCATATTATATTGTCGAACAGTACTCGAAGAAATTAGTTGAGAAGAAGACATAATTTCGGTATAAATATAAATTTTTTCGAATGGGAATAAGAAAATACAAAGGGAGAGAATTTTAGGCTAAAAAAAAAGGGTGAGAATGATAAATTGATTACCTGTTTGGGCTGTATTTATAATGAAACAGCCGTTAAGTTACATGCAGTAAAATATTCCGACGAACTTGTATTGTTCGTAGCAACTTTCTATGAACTTCTTTTGTTCGTAGGAAGTTCCTACGAACTTCTGATCATCGTAGGAACTTCCTACGAACAAAAGAAGTTCGTAGCAAGTTGCTACGAACAATACAAGTTTGTTGGAATATTTACTGATTCATTACCCATTCAATAAATTTTCCAAACCCTTACCATTTCTTCTACCCTATTTGGCATTTGCCTCACACCATTGCAGCCCTCGCGACTGCCAACTTTACAAAATTTGTTGGATTTACTCTCCACCATAGTTGATGCTCTTAACAGCTAGGTAAAAGAAAACGTCATAAATGACCATAACTTTTAAGCATTTATCTATCAGACATAAAAGAAATAAATATCATATTGCAGAGAAATTTGCTTGTTGGTCGCAATGATGCTTATTAAATGCCTTCTCATAAAATCGTTTAGTCCAATCAATGACTCCTACTGATTGGAGACAAAACATATGTTTATCCAACTTCTTCTAATATATTTTATTACTAATGAATTAAATAAACCTGTTATACCAATCTCAAGCTTGATCTTTCGAGTGATTATATTCGAAAACAAACAGAAGCACAATACTATTTTGTGTTTTAACAGGTGGTATGATGATTTCTCACAATCAGAAAAATACGACCAATAGTCTCACTATGATATGCGCATATATAATATTTACACGTAACTATATTATAAACTTTTTATATAAAACATTAGAGATTATAAGCATAAAAATTAGATTGTTTATCTGAAATGGGGTGTCTTTGACACCTTCTCCATTCTCGCCGAGTTCTACGTGTGTGCGCATGAGGCGTAACGCAAACGAAATCACAAATACCTCCCCAACGGAGTCGCCTGTAAGATGTGAGTGCAGGTTTGGGAAAGCACTACGTTGAGCGTATTTTAGACTTGAGCAACGTTGTTGTGCCTACGTATCCATATTGTTGTGAAATCAAAGTCTTCATAGTTCATGGGTTCATACAATAAGCCAGAAAACTCGATTTTTAGTGGTTTTGGTACGCAGGGGGTGCCAGATGTGGCTAGCCATCTCTAAACGCCCATACACCGTAATGAAACTATGTAAATCGAACCCGTGACGGAGCTCAAGAGGTGCGTGAGGGAGAAGAGTTAGGTTTCCTCTCCTTAGTTTGCCCCCAAGACCATCATCCTTGCAAATGAGGCGGGGGGGGGGGGATCCTCTTTTTATAGTAAAAGTGTCTCAAGTGGGCTTGACACATATCATGTTCTCTATGGAACCCAAGCATCCAATAACTATGGTGCCACTTGTCACAATATATGTGGTGGAATTTTAAATGAACAAATTAAATCATTACTAGAGTGTTGTCTAGTGTAATTTATCGAATGGGAGTATACACAATATATTAAATCGCGCGTTATAATATCTCAGCTCGTGCATGGTCTGGATTATAGTAAAACTTGATAAATTATAAATTAATATTTGATCAAATCCATGGAGTTAATTTATTATTGGTGGTTAATTTATTTAACCCCACTCTACACACTTCAAAAGAGACTGCAATGGAACTTCTTGGAATTGAAGGAGTTGGAATTGAAGAGAAAGATACATTATAAAGATCCTATAAGTATCTATGTATGAAATTTGAAGTTAAGTAAAATATAAAATTGAAATGATAGTGAGTGTGTTCCAGAGAAAAATTATCTTCATTTTTCTCCCAAATTTATATATTTTTGTTGTTTTGCATTTTCAAAAGCTTTCCCTTCTTTGATTTTCATTTTTTAGGCCAAAGTTAATTTAGGGAAAGGTGGTGTCGTATTGGTACCAACTAGTATCTGCCATGTCTAAATTTCATAATTGGATTTTGGCTATAAGCCCCTTATATATTGATTTTTGCAACGGAATCAGGATCTTTTCTCCATTCTAGTCATGTTCACTTTATATTTGTATTTTCAAGTGTTTAAACTTTCATAATTTCACGTCTACATATTCAATATTTACAATATTTGTATTATTGAAAACTATTCGTCAAGAACTATCAAACAAAATCTATATTTGATATAATAATAATAATAATAATAATAATAATAATAATAATAATAAAAGATTAAACATATACACTGCTAAGTGTTTAAACAAAATAAAGCCAAATAGTAATTTGTCAATTTACTGATATTCGTTGTTTTGAATTCATTAACGTCTAATATTATGTCCCTTTTGAGAAAGAATAATAATAATAAGATGGCGAGAAGTAAAATGGCCACCCATGAGATTTTAAACTAAATTAAAATTACCATCCTCCAAATTAAATGTGACTTTTCACAAAAAAGTCAAAATAAAAAAGAATCCTTTGCATCAGAATCTTAAAAGTAACCAATTACCTATTTCATAAGGGTGGTGGCACCACCAAAATTTATACTCAATATCATTGCACAATATTTTTAAATACAATGTACATTCATTTTAAAGCATTCAGTGGTGCTCAATATAAATTTTGATGGTGCCTTTAGCACCACCCATTTCATAATTGGTGTCATGTAATTGCGTTTGTTAACCCCCACAAATAAAATTAACTAAGTATGACATAGTAACCCTCAACTAGACTACTATTGACTATCAACTAGGAAGCACGTCCATGTTCGACTCTCATTTTTACGTGTCAATAATTTAAGTAGAATGAGTTTGACACTTATTTTCACGTATTCCACACTTGTTTGCACCTCTTCGTACTTGGTGTACTAGCATATAACAATATAAGGTAGATTTGTGGCATCTTTTGAGTTTCATCCTCAAAGGAATATGCCCCAGTGACACTCAAATTGTCCCCCTCCCGCCATTGTTGTTGACTATCAACTTGGAAGCACATGCAGTGCGTACATTTCCGACTTCATTTCTGTGTCAATAATTTAAAAATGATGAGTTCGCCACTTATTTTCACGTGTCCAACACTTGTTTGCACGTGTCCTACTTGATGTACTAGTATATAACTATATAAGGTAGATTGGTGGCATCTTTTGAGTTTCATCCTCAAAGGAATACGCCCTAGTGACACTCGAACTATATAAGGTAGATTGGTGCGTCCATGTTCGACTCTCATTTTTGTGTCAATGATTTAAATATAATGAGTTCGCTACTTATTTTTATGTGTCCGTACTTGAAGCACATGCACTGCGTCCATGTCCGACTCTCATTTTTATGTGTCAATAATTTAAATATAATGAGTTCGTTCGTCATTTATTTTCACGTGTCTGGTACTTGTTGGCACATGTCCGTACTTCATGTACAAGTATATAATAATATAAGGTAGATTGGTGGCATCCGTTTGAGTTTCATCCCCAAAGGAATATGCCCCAATCACACTCGAAGTGTCCCCACGCCCCCTACCCTTGCCGACACTACCAGAACAGTTCTCCAAGAAAATTCATATTAAAAGAGACCTTCATTTGCATGTTATGTTTTCGGATATTAATTTCTTTTTAATATGTATACAAACATGTTTTTCTTTCCTTTTTTTTCACGTTCTTGTAAATTTATAAAAATATATTTCGTTATCGATGTGTTCTCCTTGTGTTTGTCCTAATTTTTTTTTTATAATTGCGGTATTGGCATGTTCATTCCATGCCAGAGACACACACACCCGTTTGGTATTTTGGCATACCTGATTGTTTGAGTTAAACGTTTTGAGCTTGTGACTTTAGATATCTATTTTTACGTGCTTACATGTATTTGATTTCCTTATTTATGCACCTTTAATTTGTACAACATTTTAACAAACATAAAATTGCCCATAGGAATAGAATGACTTGCATTGTCATGGTGCAAAGTTTTTCTTTTCTTTCAGAAATGAATAGTATGCTTAGAAGGTTTTAAAAAAAAAATCGTAAATGTAATGCATAATCCTATATAAATAAAGTTGGCAATGGCAATGAATGAACGCATTTTATTTGGCAATTGTGGTTGATATTGATTTATCATTACCTGATATATTTATCTTATTTTAAGATGTATAGATGCTGGCTAGCCAAAAGATAAATGTTAGGTAGGTGGAAAACATTCTTGAGCAGTAAATGGTATGAAGGTAATGAACTTGTTGGAAAAAACTAGAACTATAAGTTAGGCATTTTGAAACTAGAACTATATGTCCTTTAGAAACCAATTATACATAAGATTATTATAGTCTTTAAATATTGTTCAGATGAAGGTGGCGGTAGTTCAGAAGAGTTGGAAGCAGGTGAAAGTCAAGAATCATGGGGTGGCAGGGAGCTGAAAGAAATACTATTATGCAAGTATAGTGGTTATCTTAGCAGCTTAAGAAAGGATTTCTTGAAGAAAAGAAAGAAAGGCAAGCTGCCAAAGGATGCAAGGACTGCATTGCTTCATTGGTGGAACACACACTACCGATGGCCATATCCCACGGTAATTTCAAATACCTTCTCACTACGCTAATATTGATTTTAAAAATGTGTTATACAATCTAAATATTGAAAGGGAACTCGATTTTAAATTTTGATCACCGGCCTTGGCCTTCTAAATAGCAACTGTTGCTACTCAAAGGCAAATCCTAGTGTACCAGGGTTCTGCTATTGCGGCTTCTTTGGAGGATTAAATATATGCACTCTTATTCCCTTGTACATAGCCATGTGAGTGAGTTTTATTTTCGATAGAAAATAAAGGAATCCTTTGGAAATTTAAATTGGGAAGAAAATGTTTTTCTCTCATATGAAAGTTTAAAAGGCTAAAGAAAGAATTTTTTTTTTGCAAATATTCTTCTCTTTAAAAAAATTATTTTATTTTCAACTCTCATCTCTTATTAACTTTTTTTTTTTTTTTTTCCCCTAATAAAACTTTCATTTCCCTTCTTTTCTCTTCAAAATGACCAAACGAGCCCTAAGGGGACGAAATATATGATTAACTTTTTAATCAAAAATTAAGATAAAATTAGAAATAAAAATCATAATTTTAAATATGCAATATTGGTCACAACTTCATTCCCTTATGCATAATAAGCCTATAGCCCATTCATTGTGATAATGTATTAAATTCACCTTCCCTCTCTACAAAAAGAGCTTATTGCTCCTCTATATATGGATCGGATAAGGTTTAACTGTAAAAGATTGGGTTATTTGTATTTTGGGGATCATTTGTTGTGCTTAATATGTAATTGAACCACATAAATTTTCAATTTATGTGGTTGAGAACTAAAATTATTTAATACTATGCTGTTTCAAGGATGCTATGCCACTCTTTCTTTTTTATTTGGGATATTTTGGAGCCACAACTTCTAATATGAAAAACGATGCACCCTTCTTTATAATACACACAACAATGTGCAAATGACCCTAAAACCCGACACTAAGAAACAATACAAGTCATGTATATTACATTAATTACTCAACTTATAACAATACGAATGGCACCTAATATAGTGTAACAAGAATTTGGATGAACTTCTGGGGTATGTTAAAAAAAGGTTAAAGTACCGTAGGTCCTCTTTCAATTTCGTTTATTACCTTTTATTTATTTTAATTTCGTCCCCACCTTTCAATTTCTTTCAATTTAATTCTTATAAACTTTCCATCCAAATTCAACCTGATTTGAATACGCAATATATAATTTAACCCATATATTTTCTCATCTTTGAATTTACTAAATCAATATAAATATTAAGAGAGTATTCACATTAATATATATACATATGTAAATATTTGTTTATATGCTTATGGGTTAATATAAAGGGTTATTTGCATACACATTAATATTCTGAAAATAAAAAAGGACTATTTGCATCTAGCTATTATGTTATTTTTAGATTATTTTCGCCTAGCTATTAATTTATATAATTTTGAAAACTTAAAAAGATCGTAAAATTTTGGAAAATAAAAAATAATATTTTGGAAATAAAAAAAATGGTTTTTTTGAATATCAATTTTTTTAAGTTATACAAAAACATTTTGTAAAAACAGTTATAAATAATGTTTTATAAAAACTGACAAAAAATGTTATGTTAAAAAGTTATAAAAAAACTTGTTTCATTCTATATAAGAAAACTAGAAAAAAATATTTGTATAAAAAGTTCATAACATTTGGACGTTATTTATAACATTTTAAAAAACAATAAAAAAATATTTTATAAATAGAAAACAATCTAGTTATTAAAAAACTGTACGTTTATTTATTAAAAAAAATAAAAATTGAACATTATTTTTTGGTAAAAAAATGGCTGGACAAAATATTTTTTATAAGCTATATTCTTTGTTTCATTATTTAAAAGTTTTTATTAAAAAAATGTTTCGTTAATCAAAAGCTGAATTTTTGAAAAAAAAAATAACAGTAATATTAACATAATTTTTTTAAACAGTAATAATAAGACTGGATGGAATTTTAAAACAGTAATAAATAAAAAGTCCATTTTTTTAAATAAAAATAGCATTCTGTGTTTGTTTTTTAATAAATAAATATCCAGTTTTTTAATATCTAAATTGTTTTTTATTTACAAAATAATTTTTTTGTATTTTTTTAAATGTTATAAATAACGTCCAAATGTTATGAACTTTTTACACAATTTTTTTTTCTGTTTTTCTTATATATAACGAAACAAGTTTTTTTATAACTCTTTACCAAAACAATTTTTTTGTCACTTTTATAAAACCATTTTTATAATTGTTCTTACAAAATGTGCTTTTATACCTTCAAAAATTAATATTCAAAATAACCCCTTTTTATTTCTAGAATATTATTTTTTGTTTTCCAGAATTTTACGATTTTTTAAGTTTTCAAAATGATATAAATTAATAGCTAAATGCAAATAATTTAAAAATCAACGTAATACCTAGACACAAATAGCCCTTTATATTAATCTATAAGTATATAAACAACTATTTACATATGTACATATATTTATGTATATACTGTATTGATATTTATATTGATTTAGTAAATTCAAAGATGGGTAAACACGAGGGATAAATTAGACAATATGTATCCGAGTTAGGTTTGCTTCGGATAGAAGTTAAAATAAGGATTAAATTGAAACAAATTGAAAGTTGGGGGACGAAATTGAGATAAATAAAATGTAAGGGATGAAATTGAGACATGATCAAAATTGACGAACGAATACGGTACTTTACTCATAAAAAATGCAAAAGTTGAAAAGGGCATGACCTCCTTTTAGACCACAAGTGGCTCCCCCTTGATGTAGAAAGAGTCTGTTTCCATTTGAGGTGACACTCAACAACCATACCTGTCACGACCCCGTCCCAAAATAGTAGTGGGGAACGAGTGTCTTGACATGCCACCAAGGCAACAAATATTTTAACTTAAATTATTTCCTTAAAATACAACAAAAATACAATTACATGGTTATGAATCGTAAAATACTGAAATTAAAGGAAATATGTCATCAGAGCTTTCTCAAAGGAAAATTCATTTATATTACAAGTAACAACGAGTTACAACTTAAAACAAAATTTAGAACTTATTACAAGAGAGCCAAACATGCTCTATATGATATAACAAAATTTTTACTTAAAATAACAAAAAGAGCTCTAAAAGATGAATCTTCCATATAGTCCTTTTACGTTCCCTCCAAGCCTACTTATTTCCTGAAAAATTGTTAGTTATACAACATCGGCTAAAAATCGAGTGAGGTTCAATCTCTAGACATTCCAAGGTTTTGTTCAGAAAATTGATACATATTCAAATCCAAAGAGTAGACATATACATATATGGATAGGAATTTGCTGTATAAAATTTGAGATGACAGTATATAGAAATGAATAGGACGAAATATAACAGATACGACAAATCGATTTGCAATATCTTTTTCTTTCAATCATATCATTTTAATGGCCCAGTACACTCTAATACCGTATTCTTCTACCGTTTTATTCCTTAGTAGTTGAGGGTCAATCGAACTTGTTCGTCACAACGCCTTATTTAAGGCACACTAGCGATAATCCAGCTGGGAAGGTCAGTCAGTAAGAGAGGTCCCTTAGGCCAAATCTTATTTTCAATATTCAATATCATTTTCAAAACTCTTTTTAATCGGTATGTCTATATGGACAAATATAAACATATCAAAAGGAATCAATCATCGGTATCAGATGAATTTTGAGAATAAAAGCAGTGCACAAAATATATATAGTTTGCATAATATCATATAATTAAAATGCACAAGGAATGTCAGAGTACTCACCTAAAAAGAGGTTCGAACTTACAGGTATCGGGTCTTGGATCAGTAAGACAAAATTTCTGCTTAAACATCCCTGTACTTTCTCTCACTGTTTCTCTCTGATCTATGGAATGAATTTTGTGTAAGAACTGATCTTAAGGCCTCTATTTATAATTTCTCAAAGTTATTAGGGTGTTGACAAGTGTCTTGATGACTAAGCGTCCATTTTGGTGAGTTGACGTTTAACATGTCGCGTAACGAGACTATCTTGCAGTCTTAATTCACCAGGTGGTGACACGTGTTTTAATTTTCTCTAATTGCATGACATATGTTTTGTCCCTTCCTTTAAAGTCGACACGTGTACGGTGGAGGTGTCAACACCAAGCACGAGGTGTAAAGTTATTAAGAGTATAAGGGTCATTTTACACATGAAAGGGTATTTTAGTAATTTTACACCTTGAAAATATTTTATTTACAAAATGTTCCTTTTATATTTTTATTTTAGTCCCTGAAACTTTCGTTATTTAAAATCAACTCCCTAAAGTTTCATAAATTTATATTTTCTACCCCAAAACTTATCATTTTGCTTAGGCTATGCCATAAGACTTTGATTTAATCAATTTTGATGAAGAGTGAGGTTATTTCAAAGTGTTTAAGCCGGCCAAATCAGCCTCCCCTTCAACAAATCAAATATTACACATGGTGTGGTAATACGACAAAATATGACTTAAAGGATGGACAGATGTGCCCTTATTTCGTAATTTCGATATAAATTTTTGCTCGGACCATCGTTTAGCACATCGTTTATTGTGTTACAAACCTAATTCATATATCTACAACTTTTTAGTTTATACCTCAAGTCAATTGTTATATTAAAATGATCAAAACTAGGCTTTATCATGAATATTTTTACCAAAAATCTCAAAATTTGGAAGTTGCAATTAATTTGATACCTCATGCCTTATGAAAGTATAATAACTTAACCTTATATATATTAATGACACATTAACCATATCACATAGTCTAAACATTATACAAACATAATTAATCATAATTATGTAACTTATCATTTAGCTTAGGATGTATCATAAAATATCAATTTGACTCATTTTACATTTAATTCTTCAAATTTAAAATTGGGTTTTATTATATTAAGAATCCAGAATATCATATATGTAATAATACAACATAGTTAGTGAGATGAAATTAAAAGAAGAAAAAATAATATATTGGCATAAGAAAATGAGGTCATTACATCCTACCCTTCTTATAAAAAGTTTGATCCCCAAACTCGTCTTACATTAATTCACAAACAAGTGAGGATATCACTCCTTTATTTCATCTTCTCGCTCTCATGTTGCTTCTTCAAGGGAATGGTTATGCCATAACATTTTAAGCAATGGAATTACCTTAGTTCGTAATATTTTATGGTCCAAAATTTCTATCAGATGCTCAATGTATGACAAATCTTCTCTAACTTGAAGAGGTTCGTAACATAGGATATGCATTGAATATGGTACGTATTTTTTCATCATTGACACACGGAACACATTATGCATACTAGAGAGTTCTGGGGGTAAAACTATTCTATAAGCAACAACTCCTATCGTTTTAAGTATTTCAAAAGGTCCTATGTATCTTGGACTCAATTTCCCTTTTTTTCCAAATCGAATTACTCCATTTGTTGGTGATACACATCATCCATTATCCTCACGTCGTAATTAGTTATTCGCGTCCTAACCCACAATTACCATTTGGTTAAAATCATTCTTCTATATTTTACTCCCCAATATATCCCGAATATCCCAACTATATCAATTAGTCATCAAGGTAATGTTATCTCTACAATTAAACAAGGTTACAGGACACTAGAAATCAAACCAGGCCAAAAAGGCCAATCTGTCAACTCGTTAGAAGTCTCGTTCGAACAAGGTCGTTCGAACGAGAGTTCATTCGCATGAAGTGGGCATCTAACGAGGTCTCGTTCGAACGAAAGGCATCGAACGAACATCCCACTAGTTAGAAGTCAAACTGTCAACTCGTTAGAAGCTCGTTCGAACGACCTGGGCAGGCCTTCTAACGAGGTGACAGTTTCGAGCCCAGAATTTTCCTATCTCGTTTTTCCCAATTTTCTTCACCTTTAATCTCATCTAAACATCATTCCAACAGTAGTTCAAGGTTTCTAATCATTCTTAAACATACTTAGGTCGTATATTAACATATATATGGGATCAAATCATCATAAACCGCATCTAATCATCAAATCTCCCCAATTTTTCCCAAACCTTATGAACATGAACCCTAGAAATTTAAAGTCTTAAATTTGCATAAATAAATCCATTTTTGTAACATAAAAAGTAGTAATTCTTTTAGTTCAATCACCCAACAACAATTCTACATGCAAACCTATATCAAAATCTGAATTTATAACTCCAAATTACATGGGTTTTTACAAGTCTCCCAATACAATGCAATTATATCAATTTATAAGCATGGAAGAAGCATTCGCTTGAAATTAATGTAATTAAACCACTTGCCTTGGATTATTCTCTGAATTTGGTGTAGAATGATGAAGGTTGCACTCTCTCTTTTCCTCCCAAGGTAAGGTTGAAGATGGAGGTTGTGTTTTCTCTTTGGAAACTCTCTCTAACCTCTCCTATAACTCCCGTAGCCCTTTAGTTGGTTAAGTTCTGGTAATGGCTTAGTGGGTCACTATATATCCTAATATTTAACTCCCAAAATTCGTTGGTTAATTATCCTAAAATTTCGAAATTACTAAACTACCCTTTTAAGTTGCCGGTATGGCCTAAAAATGCCCTGGGACCCGAACTAAACCCCCGACTAGTGTTTTCTGACTATTTCGATCCTTCCGGACTCGTTGGGGCACTCAAAATGACCATACGGTTGATAAAAATAAAATTCACTTTTTAATTTAAATAATTATATTCTTGACGCGACTGTCACGCGCGTCCCAACAAAATTTCCCAAATTGCCGTATTTCAATCTCGCGATAATTTCAATAGCTTCAATATTCATATATTGCCATATATACACATTATAATCAAATACCAACTCACATCTCGTTAGTAATTTATCCGGATTTATTCTCAATTAATTCACATTTAATTTAATTAATCCCATAAATAAATATCACAAAAATACGGGGTATTACACCATCTTCATCAGATTTTTGGAGCTCTCTCTCTCTAAACCACACTATTCCATTGCCCACCCATTTCCATCAAACTCTAAGGTTTTTTACATCCACACCAAGAATTTTCAAAGATATTCCAAGGCTAAGACACCCACTTCAAGCCTTATTGAGTAAGAAGTTGGGTAGAAGAAACCATTGTTAGAGCTCTTGAATAAGTTGGAGCTTTCTTGGAGCATAGGAGTTTGTAGGATCTTTCAAGTCATTCCTTTAAGTCTCCCCTCTTCTAATCAAGTGTGGGGTTTCCTCCATGTGTTTTCAAGATCAAAAGATATTATGATGCTTTCTAGAAGGGTTTATATTGCAAAATATATTGTCTAGTATGTTTATTTAAAGGTTTTCTTACAAAAATGGGATTTTTGATGAAAACTTAGTTTAAAATGGCTTTTGATGAACAATTGGTATTTTAATCTTATAAAAATGAGAATATAAGCACGAAGATGTATTTCCATATTAATATCTTATTTAATGGCATATTTAAAAGTTTCTAAGCTTGAAATCCTCCCAAAAATGCTTAAAATGTCGTACTATGTTCAATAAGAATTTGTGGACATGATATGTGGAATTAAAAATGAGTTTCTTGATGAAATAAGGAAGTTGGAAATATTAACCCCAAATATGTTGTAAAATGAAGATGAATTGATATTTAATGCAACATTTAGGTATAAGGATAAAATGGATAATTATAAAATGGTCTTTAAGATATTGAATATGTTTCTTGAAAAGAAAAATTAAGAAATGTGATTTTCTTGAAGAAAAAGGATAATGTATGATTTTTGAACACAAAATCATGAAAGGAGGTTTTGGATGTAAAATGACGATTTATAATGCCATGATGAAAGAAATTTATTTTTGATAAGGTTTCGGTGAATGTAAAAGGTAACTTTGATAAAATTAGAGGGTCCAAGTGGTTGGACTTCCTCATTTGACATTATCGGTTAGTTTTGTGAAAAACGGATAAATGAATGAAATGGCATAAGAATGGTGAAAGTAAAGATATAAGGTGGACATTGGTAGAAATGTTAAAACACATTGATGTAGACTCGGATGAGATAGAAAAATAATTAAGAAGGGCCCAGAGCCCTAGGGTGACCCAAAATCACTGGCCAGAGCATATAGTAGCATAGCCGGCAGTGTGGTTCCCGTTGAAGTGTACGGATAATTGGAGAATTTCGGGAAAAGATAATGGAAATGAAAATGAACTTGGTTGTGCTTAAGGAATATAAACAAAAAAATCGAATGAAAGGGGTAAAATGGAGATTAAGGAGTAAAATAAGATTAAAAAGTCTTTAGACCCGATAAAAGGTGGTATGAAATGGTTAAGCGTAAGTTTGAGCACATCGCTCGGGTGAATTGCATGGTAGTTGCATTAATACTAGCTAAATTGTCAAATATTTTCGGAATTGTTGAAAATACATGTTATATGTATAGTATTTTTATAGAAAACGTATATCTTAGTATTTTCTACCATCCTGAGCATTCAGCCACCCCTGTTTTTTATGTTAAAAGCCCAACCCCCCAACCCAAGTACATCGAGTAGGGTCGTTGGCAAGATCGTCGGTAAGGGCCACGAGGGTAATAATCGTCGCTAGAAAATTTGCCACTATTTTCGAACTTGTCTATGAAACATTGGATTTTGTTTGAATATTTTTAAATAATTTTATTCGGGCCTTTGGCCAAGTGATGTAATAGTACGGGGATAACTATGATTTATTTAGTATTGTTGGATTAACATGGATTTTCATAAATAAACCTTATTAGTTAACAAAATTACTTAAAAAGATCACTTGTTTCCCTAATTACAATCGGTAGTTTAATCCTCATAGAATGGTACAATTAAAGGGTTTTTCTTAAATAATTGAATTAGACTCTCGCCCTCCCCATTAATCCTCGACTCAGTACGGGTTGACCCGGCGATGACCCAAATTCGAGTCAAGGCATCACAAGAGAAAAATATATAGAGGATAGAATCTACCTACAAGAAAACCATGTTAGATCATGTTACACAGGAAGTTCCTTGTGAAGGAATATAGCCACCGCACCATTATTTTTTAGCTTATAGGCTGTAAACTATTATGATAATCAACCTTTATGATATTATCTTAGCTTTATTACTTTTCTAATATTACTTGATATGATTATTTGATTACTTACTCTATTTAAGTTTATTTTTTCTGAAAAAATAAAGATATTTCTAAAAAATAACTGTTTGGAAGAGGAGGATCCATGAAAGGCAGCTCATGAAGCAAGCAAGCAGATGACATTGCTCACCTCATGACGTTAATTAACCACCTCCACGAGGGGTATGAAGCCCTCCAAGTTCATGTAAATATCCCCATCCAGAGGATCCTATTGTTAGAATCTAAAATCGTTAGTATCATGATAGAGGTTAACCAGAGGTAACAAAGGTGAAGAGTAAGAGCGAGCACGAGGCCTTTCCTGAATTGCAATTTGAAGAGTTTACTCCACTGACTTGTAATTTGAAGCCATCTTCCTCAGCATCAAAGAGGATCAATACCTCATGTGGCCTCCTAAATGATGTCTCCTTATAGAAAAAGAAAGGCAGACAAGTGGTGTGAGTTCCACTTGGACCACGAAAACAACCAATTATTGCATTGGCCTAAAGAATGAAGTTGAAGGGCTGATCAGACAAGGAGGCTAAGAAGGTCCATTTCGCGACCTGGAATTAAGAACTAAAGAAATTAAAACACAAGAGATATTTGAAGGATATTTTAGTGAAAGTACATTTTATAATTGCTTCAAGGCCACATATAGTCCAAATGATTAATTTTGTACTCCTTCAAAGTTATGAATTAATCAAAAGTTTTACTTGACTCTTTTCCTCGACATTTTTATTTAGAAGTCTTCATTAATTTGTAATCAATCACAAGTATCCCAAGAAACCAATAATAAGGTATGAGAGACAGTAGGTCACTGAAAGTCATTGCCACTCTTTGCCATATACCTCCATGGTCAGGTGACGTTAAATGGTAGCGGATTCATTTCAAGTTCCAACTAAAAAGATGAGTGCGGGCTTATCCACCTCTGAGGGAAAAATCTTTCCAAGAGGAGATCCAAATATCCAAAAGATGAAGTTATCTTCATCTCAAATAAAAAAATCTTAAGTCATAAGAAGAGGACCTGGATCTAATGTTCAAACTCAGTACCGCATGGAGATCCTAAAGACAAGAGCCTTGTGCTAGTGGATCTTTCCGGTTCCTCTTAGAATACAGTCACCCGATAAGAGGGAGTCTCTATTGAAAGAGAATTGTGGAAGCTTCTGCTATCACATGCCCACTTTAAGAAAACCTTAGAACCTCCATGGGGGTGGGGTGGGTGGGGTGGAGGGGGGGGGATCTCTAAGGTTTGGGCTTTAAGGGTGGGAACAAGTCCTTTATCCTTGGTTGTGAACCTTTACTACCATAGTTATATAGCCGGAGGGATTAATTGAACCAAAAAATAATAGCCTAGAGTACTTATAGAGGGGGGTGGGGGTGGGGTGGAATAGGCTTATCTTTTTTCAAGATCAAGGCCATGGTCCTATAAGGAATATCGTGGAAATACAAGATCATTACATATATGTTGTGAACATACCTGGTAACTTGTCAGGCAAAAGGCTTGGGGGGAAGTAATATTCCACATGCCATGGAGTGTTGATTCAGAACCTTTGAGCATGAAAAGGTGCCATTGATGCAACCCAAATCAAGAACATTACAAAAGTTATCAAATATGGAAAGATATACAAAGCAAATACATAATTCATAAACAAAGATGTAGAATATACAAAAATGAATCAAGATAAAGAAATTGGTTCTATCAATAACAAAATTCAAGTTCGTTGCATGTAAATTTTGAGGTTACAAAATGTAAACATAAGAAATACAATGCTAAATCCAGGGTAGTTACCCAAGAGGTCGCGTCCTCTTATTCATATTCATTATCCCCTTCGAAGGTAGTCTCAATCTCATCATCAGGCTAAGAGGCCTCGACTAATTCCCTCTGGCTTATCACTACAGCCCCTTGGACTACGAGTTGAAGATAACATATTTGCATCTTGTCTTATCACAGCCCCTTGGCTTATCACCACATCTGTGCACCACTTCAAATTCAAAATGCTCAAGGTCATTGGACTACGAGTTGAAGATAACATATTTGCATCTAGAAAGTTCTTGGCCACCCTAAGCCTCATCTCCTTGTTGCCGCAGATGTAAGCCTTATTTTGGCCTAGCCAGTAATCATTAGAAGTCTTAAACCTCTCCACGACTTCCTCCTCAGCCTTGAATAGTCTAGATCCATACTCATTATTGTCCTTCTTCAAGGCCACGACATATTCCTCATCATCCTTCTTTATAGCCTTAGTATGACTACGGGCTTACGAATAAAGCTAGGTTTATAGATCAACTATCTTGTTGTCCTCCTCCGTGGAATTTTTCTCATTGTCATAACACTTATCTTTAAATATACGGAGAGAATCCGTGGTCTTTCATAGTTGTTCTTTAGCAATGGACTTGGTCTTCTTAAGAGCTTTAACATTGGCCATTGCCGCTTTCTTTTCACCCTTAGAGGTCACGATAGAGAACTTATTTCTAACTTAAAATGAAGTCTTTTGGGCCTCCTCAACCTCAACCTTATTGAATCCCTATGTGTCCTGAAGTTGTTGCAGCACTTTCCTTTAGATGACAGAGGCCTTGAAAACCCGAATAAAAGAAACGTTAGCAAAAATAGATAAATATGAAGATAATATGTCGCGAACTAAAGAAATTTATCTCGAAACAGAAGTGGAGTTGGTGGCTCTCTACATCCTCAACATATATACGTGAACGATATCCCTTATCTTAAAGACCATGACACTCTTTTTGTCCCAGGGAGAGTTTGGGTTCATAGGCCTAAGTTGTGGCCTATGTCACGGTACCCCCATTCATGGCCTCTAGTTGTAGGCGTGACAAATGTGGGGTTAATGCAAGGAGAAGACCGTGGAGGGGTCTGGTCTTTTAGGTTAACATGTTCATAGGGATATCTGGCCTTAAATACCTCTCTACGGCTGAGGCTGGTGAGTCAAGATCCACTACCCTATCAAAAGTTTGTGTAGCCTTGACGTTATTAGTAAGAGGCTCTGGATTCAAACCAACAACTGTGGGCTCATAAAGGACTGTAACATTAGCAGTAATAGACGGCATGGTCACGGCCCTCAAGTCTTGGACTCCCAAAGATCCTTATTTATTTCCATCATAGGAGCACTGTCTGTGGATGTACATGCACATCAAGTTCAATATTAGTAAATGAAGATAAAAAGGCCATGAACTATAAAAAGTAAATGCCTCAGCCTTATTATTACTATCCTGGGATGGACTTTGAGGTATTGAATGAACTGGATAATAGCCAAGTCTCCATAAGTCTCATAGAGTTACCAAGACCATAAAATCTTTCTTCTTATGTGGGATATCTACCGTGGCCTCCATACGTTCCTTATGTCATTTTGTAAGTATAAATTCAGTAAGAGCTAAAATAAAACTTCAAGTCAATAAAAAGTTGGTATACTAGAGAAACAACGTAAAAATCAAAAGTAAATTTACCTTCCTGAGCCCCCCCCCCCCCCTGCCCCTCCCCACATGCCCGCTGAATGGTAAAAGATCTCTCAAGATGAAACTCCTATGGTTGTATTTCCAATTTTTCCCTAAACACAGAGGAATACTTACCTTTCCAGTTCTTGATACTGGAAGGCTTGTTGGTCAAGAGGTATCTCGAGGCACTCCGTAGCCCCAAATAGCAATACCAAGGGTTGTTAACGGCATCTTCCTTTGGCCTATAGAAGTCCAAGAACTTTACGGGAGTTATATTTTTCTTGAATTTCTTCTTCCAGACCACAAGAGAGACTAAGATTTACCTCCATCCATTTGAGCAAATCTATATAGGGGCCAAGTTTATAGCATTAGGGATTTCCTTTTTGGGAAAAGGATAGGAAATATGAGGCATATGACAAAAGCATGAAGGTGGAAACAAACCCTAGTATGTGGTACTACGGTTCATGCCCTCTAGTCCACGATAGGAAAAAAGTAAATTGTGCCCTCTAGAAATTTAGAGGGCTCCGATAGGTAGGTCAACCACTCCTTGTTCATCTCACCTATCATCATGACTATAAGAGTATATATTATACTCAAAGTTCCCCATAAGATTAGATTGTCGAAATTCCTTTTAAAAACTTTTTGAGTCTTTGTCCTGTAGGTCCCTAGAATGCTTTATGGATTTCAACCCGGATCCGTCACATCGAACCTCAAGTACACCACTTAGGAAACGTACCAGACTTAGTGGACTTATATTCACACCTTGGTTAATTATTTTCATAATTGAAACATATTTTTAATTAACCATTTATGATAAATTGTGAAATACACTATGGAAATATTTAGCAAAAATTTATATTTTAAGATATTGTATATTTTTGTGTATTTTAAGTATGGGTGTTCTTGGTTGGAACAAACATACTTAGGTTTTGCCAAAAATATATTTTAAAAATATTTTTTAGGTAAATCTAAACAAATCCCTAAACAATTTATTGGGCTTCCTGCCACAACATCACCGCAATCAAGGAATCTTTCGCTTAAGTGAACAACTATTTGTTGGTAAGTTTTTCCTCCATGCTTTTTCGTTAGAACTTTGCACGACCTGTTTCACTTCAAGTTAGCTACAGCAAATAATATTTTCACTACAGCAAAGCTAGCAGTGAACAACATGAGAAAGCGCTGATCATTATTAAGTGTGTTAAGTACACCTTTTTGGCTGATTCAGTCCTAGATGTGACTACTTGAAAACTTAAGAGTTTGACACCTAACATATTAGCCTCCTAAATGTTGCTTACCTCATGGATATATAGTTTTGTGTTCAATACTATTCCAAACTAAGAGTTAGAGTTTAAGCAAAATATTTTTTACTGATCAAAATCATTTCAATATTTGAGAGCATATTTTTCATTTCTCTTCTTTCAGTTCTTCAAACAATATCTTTTGGGTTTTTCTCTTTGAGATGTTTTTAGCGATTTATATACTCCACTTCGGCTTAAAATGTTCATTGTGAGATTTAGAGCACCATACCCTAGTAATACACCTACCTAACCTTTTAGGATTCCCTCATAATCCTAGGTGTAGATTTTATGGTTCCTTGAAAGTTCTAAGAATGGAACAATATTACTTAACCTTTAAAGAATATTTTTTCATCGAGGATGATTTGAAGACACTGGCCGCGAACTAAAACCAATGGCAATTGTGTAGCATTCTTCACTTGTCACTGCCTTCTTCAAAAGATATGGTGTGAAAGAGTGTCTAGTGAATGTTGTGTAAGTGTGTCACAGTTTCCTTTTATAAAACTCTACCATAGTGCATTTGTCGTTCATTTCGACTCAAGATTTTTTTCTGTTAGTGGGGTTTTCCCTCGTACATCCGATCTTGTAATGATTGTTGCACTTTTTTGCATATTTTATAATCATTGACTTAATTTAAGAAAATAAATCTTGGATTATAAAACTTAGTAACATATTTTATCACATAGACTTTTGGGATTGTTCACCCATTTGTAATAATAAATTATTACTCTTTTTCCTTTGATAAAGTGAATTAATTTTTATTTGGGTAGTTACCATTGAGAGACACACTACTCTCAACTAGTATCAGAGTGGGTCCTTAATGTTTTAGGTGTTATGACTTATAGTAGATCCTTTTCGTGTGAAATAGATAGAACTTCAACCCACTAACCTCTTCCATTTAATGGTAACAATTACTCTCCATTTAATGGTAATAATTACTTGTAATGGAAAGCTCATATGTTCACATACATGATGTCTATTGATGATAGGATTTGGTATAACATTCTTTTGGGATGGAAGTGTACTATAATTGTTCTCGATAATGTTCCCGTAGCCAAGATTAGATTTAGTTAGGACGATAATGATTTTAAGGAGAGTGCGTGGAACATGAACGGACTTAATGCATTTTTTTTGCCTATCACCGATAGAGGTTTAGCATATTTCTGCATGTATGACATCTAAGGAGATGAGATAAATCTTATAGATGTCCTACGAAGTCACCTTCATCGACTAGCCTTCTAAGATTCAATAATTGACCACCCATTTTGAACTCCTCACCATGAAGGAGAACAAAACTTTTAACGAGTTTTATGTTGAGCTGAACGACACAGTAACGTCAACATTTGCGATATGGAAGACTCAATTAAATCTAGGGAGTCAACTATTTATGGTGCTTCAGCATCCACCGACATCTAGTGGGGAACTGAATTTTTAGGCTAATGTTTTCCTTACTTTTGTTCGCGGGATGATCCTATGTCTTGTCGGGGGAATCCACTAAAGTCACAGGGTTGTATGGACCCCTGACCTCCTTCCTTTTTTAAGGTTGAGAAGTTAGTGAAGTAGGAGGTAATCCCCCTCCCCCCACATCAGGTAGGGGATTTTCCTTTTCGGTGCCATCCCTTCTTCAAAATTTATGTGAGTAACTATGGGGTTGGTGGAGATATCAACAAACTCAAAAGAGCCTGAGGTGGTGGCAGTTGAAGGATTGTACTCGGTAAAACCTTCAAGGATTTTAGGTTCTCTATCTATTGGGAGATTATATAATGATGTGGTGGTAGAGGTACAAGACAGAAAGAGTGAGGCTGACCTGGGATTATCGAAAGATGTCAAGGGTGGTTTGAGAGACCAGGCCTTTTTTAGATTAAAAAAAGTATATGTCTTTGGGTTTAGGCTATTTCTTCTTGCGTCGATCTGCATAGTAAAAGGTCAAAACAACAGAATAGGTGAAAAGCAATGAAATAAAAAAAGACAGAATCGAGGAAAGTAATTTCAAGCAAACTCTACCTATTTCACAACCATACTTGGGGCACCTAGGTCCCTTATTAGGTTTACCACCCTCTGGGATGAGCAAGTGTTTCTAGTCCTTCACGACAAATCTGTGGGACCAATACTGTTTATTGGAGTTCGACAAGTTAACTACAAGAACTCTTTCAGCCTTCCTTCCCTTCAACAAATGATAGATACCCTCATTGGAATTCCTCCACATGTAATAGTAATGTATTTCAGGGATCCCAAGTGGGGTCCCATACAAGTCATTGATAATGTTGACACCATTCACGATTCTCCACGTATTGGGAGATCATTAGTCAGGAACAACTTCAAAATATTTCTAGAACTTAAGAAATAATTGGTTGGGCATAAGGTAATCCCAACTTCAGCCACGAATTAGGAGAAAAGACAATATCCTCCTTCAGTGATATAATAATTTGAAGGGCCCTTCCCATAGCTCAGCCATTACCCAATCAAGTATGTAATGACTTCTAACATCCTCAATAGTACTTTCATTGATAATGTAAACCAAGTTTGCAAACAAACGACGAAAAATAGGAAGAAAAAGAAGACCTTTTTTAAGAAATTATTGAGAATATAAAGAACGGGAGTGAGAGAAAGAGACACTTACAAAATATGGAGGGGAAAATGAACCCTGAAACTCTTGAACATGAAGAAAAAAGTGCTGGAGAATGAATGAAACTAACATTAACAAGAGTATTAGTTGGTTGGATCGGTTTTCGAGATAATAAACATTATTAATTGCACGCACCCAAATGGCAGGCTTAAGCATGAAAATACCCTTTTTGTTAGCAACTTCTTGATTACCAGTGTACCCTTATAAATGTCGGGCATGTTACTGGAATGCCCGTAGGAAATTATTTGGAACAATTCAAACACAAGTTTCAAATGTATCCTCCAAGCATGGAATCTATGGGCAACGAAACGTTGATCAATGATCTCGATTAGGACCTAATTAGAAAAGAAATCAAACCTTTATACCCTCAACTAACTGTAAAGCTTTGGGGGCAGTTATGGGGGATAATTTGACAATAACTTGGGGATAGAAAAGTGTCCTCTATAGATCTTGTTGAAGATCTCACATAAAGAAGATAAAGACTAGTGATGCCGAGCTACACAAATCTTGAGATTAGATTCGCGCAATCATATCAGATAGCTATCTAAGGTTATGGAACATGACTCAAGCTTTCATCTTTTCTCTATAAATGTTACCCTTACACCAGGACTGAGGGGCTTGTAACAAGTGTTATCCCAATGAGATCAATAAGGATAGATAAACACCTTGTGGATGCAGGCACATTATCGAATCACGCACATCCTATTCTTGTGTGTAAGTACATGTTTTACATTTTTCTCGGCTTTAATTATGATAAATAAATATCGGTATAATTTTACCACCTACACATACATACGAATGATATATATATATATATATATATATATATATAAGATGTCTTGTCTAAATGTAATATATTTAATAAATAATGTATATTTTATGTGAGGATTTGGCTTTGTTTCACAGCTCACATAGTACCACACTTATTTTGACACAAAGCAAACATTTTCTTTGGGTATACTCCTTATTTGGTTCTCCATATTTGGCGGGATTTGTTCCATGGGGAAGTCAATACACCATTAATGGGTGTTGGTGTGTGTTGGAATCATATATACCAAAATAAAGGAGTCAAAGAATTAATTCGGGATAAAAACAAAGAGTGCTTAAAAGAGTGAGTTGTGGTATTTTTCTATTGAGAGAAAAATTATACGGCTGGGGTATTCTTATTTTATGAGAAGAATTGTGAGAATTTTTGCGTGATTTGTAACATAGTCTTGATTATTAGTGAAGAAATAGAGACCACCATCACATGTGGATGTAGGCATCATTTATCGAACCACGTATATCGTTGTCTTGTATGTTGTGTGATTTTCTCTTGCAATTATTTTCTCACTATTGCATATTAATTTATTCCATCTTTCATTAATTATCATCATCCTTTCATAAAAGATTGAACAAGCTTGAGTGCTAAGTTTTTTTCCCCAAAAAACTAGTATTAGAGCTTTGGAATTAAATCATTTTTGGTATCTTAGTATTAAAGCAATTTTAAAGAAAAAAAAATCCAAAGTGATTTATTTTTTCAAAATTTGGAGTTGTTAATTTTTAAAGTGAGATGGAAGTGAGTTCTTCAAATTCAAAATATGCAAAGGGACCTATCGCATCAAGGTTCGATATTAATAAGTTTGATGGAAAGATTAGTTTTGAGATTTGGTAAACTCATATTCGAGACTTGCTTGTGAAAGATAGTTTGAACGTTGTTAAGGGGAAAATGCAAAGATATAAAGGAAGGTGATTGGTTCGATTATGATTTGGAGGCTTGTAGAACTTTTTGATTGTGTTGGTTTTTAGAAATTACTTACAATGTGTAAAAGGAGACATCGACGAAGACTTTGTGGTATAAATTGGAGAAGCTATTTCTTGATTAAAAAAACACTTACTGAAAAATTTATTTGAAAAAAGAGGCTCTACATATTCCGGATGGAGCAAGAAAAATCCATAAATGATCACATTAATGATTTCAATAAGTTAATTATTGGTCTATTAAATATGGATGAGAAGATTGACGAGAATGATAAAATATTACTACTATTGAGTTATATACTCAGCTCGTATGAACACCTAGTTGATATATTGTTGTATTAAAAAGATTTTATATATTTTCAAGATGTTAGAAGGATGCTTATCTCTAGCGACTTCAAAAGAAAGAAGACAGTGAAGAGGTACAAAGTGTTGTCTTGGCTGTGATGGGAATAATTGAAGAAAGGAAACATGGGAAACAAAGAGGACATTCAAATTATAATTATGGGAAGACGAAAGTCGAATTTTATTGGTTTCATGAGAAAGGTCTAAGTGGGACTATCCTAAGTTTAAAGATTGAAAGGGGGAAAAGGTGGAAAAATCATAGCCAACTTTAGTTGTGCAAGTATCTACCTTAGATAAAAAAGACCAATGTAACTGAATTTAGAATTGAGAGAGAAGTTACCCGATATACCGAACGGTAGGTGAAAAGAATGAGAATATTCATCGATGCCTAGCCTTTTGACTGACCACTTTTGGCCACGAGGGTACGAGTCTAAATAAAATTAAAATCAAGACTATGTAGTGTGTGAAGCAAACAGGTAATTTTTATTTTTGCACACTTTGATATTTTTTTACAGTGAGGTCCTTTATGCGTACTTATCTATTTGGGAAAATGTATAATGATGTACATGGGGGCCTAAGCACGTATTTATATTTTGAGGGACCCTAAAAATAAGGCCTCTAAACAACTCTAAAATTTATGTAAAGTAGATGTGTAGGGATCGATATTAAGTGTAGTAAAAAGGAAGCATAAGGTGTAAGAGAAAAAAAATATGATTGATCATTCTTTTTTTTGGTTTGTCTTATCCCTATATACACCACTACAGCTCCATGAACGTTCTCAAGTCTTCAAAAGAATAATAGCTAGTGATCACTTGCAAGGATTAAAGATTGAGCATCGCTACTTTACCCGAGATGATTTATGAGGTGGTCTTTTCAAAGAGTTTGTTTTTACAAATATTTTTTCAAAAAGGTTTTAAAATGATTTTTAAAAGTTTTTTGAAAAATTTGCATGTTTGTTAGAACGACTTTAAATGTAGCTCAAAGAAGTCTCCGTTGGTCATTGGAATGCTTCCCTATTTGTTCGAATAAGTTCTGATGCTTCGACTTTTGGCAGGCTCTGGAATATCATTCGATCTTTTGTTAGAACTTCGTTCGGATGAGAATGGGTACTTCATTCTAACGAGATGTGACTTCGTTCGAACGATTACACGAGATTTTTTTTATCCCAAATCAAATGCAATCGAAAGAACTGAGCTCAAGCTTTGCCTTTTTTTCGACCAATCAACCTTCCTCAACATCATCTATAAAAGCACACCTTGGTACAGAGAAAGTGATTGAATGGGTAACATAAAATCAACTCAAAATTTTGCTATTTTCGAGTATACCTATATTTTATGCATAGATCCCGGTTCTTTCGATATTACTTAGTTTTTGCAGTAGTTTAGAATTCATTTATTCTTTTACATGCTTTACTTAACGTAGAAATACATAGTTAAGGTTTAATTTTTAGAAAAATCATGAAAGCTTGAGCTTTAAGGGTGAATTATGTGTTCTTAACTTGGAACCAGTTTTGAAGTGGGAATAATTGTCCTTAGACCTGTAGGAACTCAACCATACTATTTAATTTGATTATGGTATACCTACATATCCCAAAATCAAGTTTTTATATTTCGACAGTTAAATTTTCAAAGCTAAAATTCTCCTTGTATACTATGAATTAGAACCTCAAACCAAAACCATTTTACTCCAAATTCACACAGAAACAAAAACCATACCGCTGCCATAGATTGAATTATACTATAACGCCATAAATATGAAGCTTAAATATTTCCAATTTTATAGTTCATGGAGATGAGGCTGTAAAGTACTCCTCGTGACCTTTAAGTCTTGTAGTGATGAGGGGAACTCCTTGGTACAAGAAAGGAGGGTTACTCAGAGTGAAGCCAAGAACATCCCTGATTTGATTTTTCCCTTCATCACCGTTGCCAGAATAGTAGAAGATACTCTTTTTAAGATTTGGACAAAGGCCAAAAATGCTATAAAATTCATCCCATGCCCTCTTGGCAATGGAGCATGAAGAACCCCCCCCCCCCCCCCCACACACACACACACATAGAATAATCACATCATCCAAGAAGCATAAGTGATTCAGGCCCACCTCTTTACACTTAGGGCGATAAGTAAAAGAAGGATCAAATATTTCTCTATTCATGATGCAAGAAAAGGTATCCATCACCAAAAGGAAAAGAATGGGTGAGAGGGGATCACCCTGTCTCAGCCCTCTCTTAACATAAAAAAAAAACATGAAGATTCCCATTCAAACTAATAAAAAACCTGGTATTAGTTAAGCACTCCTTCAACCATCCAACAAAGACAGTAGGAAAACCCAGGTGCACCAGAATCTTGAAAAGGAACTCCCAACTCACGGAATCATATGCCTTTTAAAATCTTCAAGGTGCATCTAGGGGTCAAAATCTTCCTATGTTAGTTCCTCATTATCTCCTGGAGTAAAAGGATATTATCCAAAAATATCTCCTATGCAGAAACGCGACTTAAATCGGGTTAATAATAAGAGGGAGAATATGCCTCGTCCTATTAGCAAGAACCTTCGAAGTGCACTTGTAGATGGTGTTATAGTAAGATATGGACTGAAAATCATGCATACCAGTCGGCATAGAGACCTTAGGGATGAGGGCTAGTTACACCTGAAGAAGAATTTGATAGCCTCCACCACACTTGGTCTAGTCTTTTCATTTTTCCTAAGTGGGTCATCAAGAGAATTGAGAAGTTGATGAATGAATTTTTATGAATGGGGTCTGACCAAAAGCATTCGGGCGCTAAGGTTACATGGGAGGATCTGTGTAGTAGATACAATGAAGGGGGATGGGTGTTAAAAGTATTGAGAGGTGGAATGTTGCTACCATTATAAAAATGTCGTGGAACCTCTACAGTAAGAAAGAAGGCATGTGGGTTAAATGGTGTAACATTTATAAACTTAAAAGTAGGATCATCTGGGCCATTGTAATAGCAAATGATACCCCCTGGATTTGGAGGAAGATGATGCAGCTTAGAGACCTGCTCAGACCTCTCATCAAGTGTATGGTTGGCAATGGCAAGGGCATGTTCGTTTGGTATGCTAACTGACACCCCTTAGGGACTTTACATTCCCTTTATGGGGATAGAGTTATATTTGACCTAACAAGCAATCACAAGGCCCTGATCATTGATTTTATACATGAGAACAGGTGAAGATGGTCGGCTTTGGTCACATGGGAACTGATGGGGATCAGAAATGCGGATTTGCCCATCATTAGGCAGGATACCAGTGACGAGGTGGTTTGGGTTCCCAACCAGTCTGGCTTCTCTATTAGTTCTGCCTACCACAAGCTTACCCTAGTCATCCATCCGTGGTTTGGCACAGCTTGGTATGGGATAAAGTCAACATTCCCAAGTGTGCATTTATATTATGACTGTTATTTAGGGATGTTATTCACATGAAGGATAAACTCTTTACTTGGGGTGTTGTTGAGGACAACTTATGTTGCAGTTGCAACAGCGGGGTTGAGACCACTACCCACTTGTTCAATGATTGCCATGTTACTAAGGAGGTTTGGATGGAGGTGAGGTTCAACAATCAAGAACATAATTATTCCATGGATTGGGGAGGAGAGGAGCAACATGCAACTGCTAACTATGGGGGTACAAGCCTTTATAATCAGCTTACATGAATTTTTTTCTCCACTACTATCTACGGCCTTTGGTTGGAAAGAAACCGCAAGACATTTTACGAACATGTCAAAAAGTACTGATATCCTGGTTAAGGAGATTGAGGTAATGATCAGAGCTAGGGTCATAACCTGGAAGAAAGGGAGTAGGAGGTTCGATAATTGGATGGCTTTCGTGAACTAGGGAATCCTAAAGAGTGCAATCCAGTAGTTTTGAGTGTAGGGTTTTTGGGCCTTTGGCCCTTTGTTTTTATTTTCTCCTTCTTGAGGTATGCCCCTAAGGGTTTCAAGAGGTACCATCCTCTCTATTGTAATTAGTCCGCTATTTTTAGATACATAACTCCCCCCCCCCCCCAAAAAAAAAGTACACTTCGATCCACAAAAGTTATATTTTCAGATTCCTTGGAAAAATTAGAAAGAATGGATTTTAAATCATCTCAAATGGTATCCTGTACTTGATTTAATTGAAGATCAAAGTTTGTAACCCTAAAGTCAAAATTATGAAAGTTGAAGATGAAGTGGTCAACACGCGCGTGAGTGAGATCAAAATTAGTGCATGGTAACTTTAACTGAGAATTTTTAAACTTTTTTTAAAAATATTTTATTTTATTTTTCTTCTCAAACACCTTGTTTAGTCAACCAGAAATCAAATTCGAAGTATTGAAACTTTATACTATTTTGCACATAAACCCCTGAAGTTTTTCAACTACTGAATTGTCACCCCAAACTTTACCCACTTATTTATGACACCATTATGAGCAAAAAAATCTATTACCACTAATCTTGAAAACCTAAGGAGCTATAAGAAACTGATTTGAAACTTTATTTACATTTTAAACCCTTAAAAGTTATGTTATATGCAATTTCAAGTACACGCATCTTGAGCGTTTTAAAAACCAAACCTTACTTAGAGACTTTTCACTTTTTAGACTTTCTCGGACCCCCACCTTAAATCAAATCGACTAGAATTATTTTTCGAAAAGACTTATACACAAATAGGTGACTTCTTATTCAATATTACTTTGTATGTGATTTCTTATGCAATATTATTTCATGCAATGCTTTTGATTATACCTAGTGTTGATATCACTATGTGATAGTCCCAGTTTAACTTATTCTCATTAATGAACTCATTTGAGTAGTTCTGACATTTACATACAATTGACTAGATTTTCAAAACCTATGTTTATTTTATTTAATGATATCAGTTAATATGATTCATTTTGAACCTGTTCTATTATGGCATACATTATAACCAGGGAATAATCTATCGGTATACCCACGATTCTATTATTTGACCTGTAGGACTCAGATGATTAAAGGCCTAGTTATTGCAACCATATGAAATATTTGTGATTGACTTTGTGTGGTTACTTTATCTCCAGTTACCTGGATTGATTATCTCCAATTTTATTGGATTGATTTGTTATATGTATGTCTATTGCCCTAAAGCCTATAAACGGATAATTATGGGCTATTTGTTTAGAAACCATCTATAGCACTTAAACTTGTTCTAGACCCTAATATTTCTAATTGTAGAAATATCATTATTTATTATTGTGCTTATCTCATTCTAACTATTGAATCTCATTTCTTATGATGCCTATAATATTACTAAACTCTGAAGTTGTTTTACAAACTGTATAGAATAAAAAATTTCTACTGGGCAATTTTGCTTATTCTTTAAAAAATTCCAGATGGACCCCGAGCGTAAGGAGGGCATCATTCCCCCGACCCCGCATAATTTAATGCATTATCTTGTGTATATCTAGCCATCATTTAGTCATGGAAAGTCTGAAGAAGTTCTAGCAAACCTATCATAATTTCATATGTTACCACTTATAAGCTGATGTATAAATTGTATTTTTTCTTTTTTACGTTTTCTTTTCTTTTATATACTTTTTATGTAATGTGGGAATAATATTATTGCCCAGTATGCGTGTAATGAATTAAGTGCCTTGTCACTATACTTATCCAATGTAATGTAATAGAGCCTTTATTATCTTACTTATGCGTGTATTTCAATGTTTTTCTTATCTACACGTTTCTTAGTGCCGCTAAAAACTTGGGATATGATAACATGGTATCAGAGTTAACGCTAGGTTTATTACTCATATGTGAGGCTTATTTTAGAAATATAGTTATTTTAATTTTGTAACTTCTTTATATTACTCGATACTAAACACTTGTTTTGCAGGTATGAACACTTAGGATCAAATCTATCTGAACCCTAAAGGAATTGATCAAGCTCAATTTATCCAGATTATCTGACACGAAGGATACAATAAGCTATGTAAAACAATTCGAGATATCGATAGAGAATTTTCAATTGCAACCCCTGACATCAAACACCACTTACTGACATGTTTATTAATGGGATAGTAACAAGCTATTAAACAAAATCGCCGATTTGCAAAAGATGAAGAATTTCTCCAACAAGCAATTCACTTTTCTTAAAATTCAGCATCAGCAATAGAACTTCGTGAAACTCCACATGTGTCTCCCGACGACTATGGGCCAAATTTTCCTATCTCGATGCCACGAAATTTTTATTAGGATCCAGTACTAGAGGATCGGAAGAGGAGGAAAGGGAAGAAGGCTCGTTAGTATCGCAAGCGAGATGACAACCTTGAGAAGATAACAAAATTGTATATAAATAAACTCTTAACGAGCACGTGTGGTGTGTAATGTGAAGAAAGGCGGTGAAGGGCAATCAACTTGTTACGTTAACATAACTAAAATAGTGTGACAACTCTGATAAATCTAGGACTACTAATTTAACTACTTATGTGTTAGAACTAAAGCCCCTATGTTTTGTACGCTTAGGCACCGACTTTACTTGTTAAAAAATCTATCTATATAGTTATTCTTGTTATGCATAAATCATATTATATACTCTGCTTTAAGTCTGATTTAATGCTATAGGATGGTAAGAACACGCAATACCAACATGTCAACATAAACAGTACCACAATCAGAATCAACTCAAACAAATCCACCTATAGCTATGGACAATATAGCTCTGTGTGTTCAAGAACTCACCAGGATTAGTTAAATATGTCAAAATCCATTGCCTACTCCAGGGAGTGAAATGTCAGTCGAAACTCGCAGAATGAATGCCTTGAAAGAATTTATGCACCAACGGACTCCAGCATTTCATGGTATACTTGGAGCTTTCGAAGCGAAATGATGGTTTAGGCAAACACTAAAAGTACTAAACGATGTAGGAATAGTACCCTAACTGGGAGTGGACATAGAAACAGATATGTTCGAAAGTGAGGCAGACCATTGGTGGAAGTCAGTAAAACGTACCCAAAATGTAGAGAATTGGACATGGGCACAATTTGAAGACATGTTTTTCAAGAAATATTTTTTCAAAACTTTACGGGACCAGTTAACTGTAGAATTCTGGGACTGCAACAAAAAAATGATAGTAGCATAATAGGAGGCTCAATTTACCGAATTATTTCGCTTGCTCAGGAATATATAGATACGAACATTAAAAAGTGCAAACACTTTGAGTGCGGATTAAAAGCTAATATCAAGACTTCTCTTATTCCCCTATAAATTAGCGAATTTGGGAAAATGATTGAAGTTGCTAATCTCATTGAAAGAAAAGAAGCCCCAAGTGTAAGTTCTTGAAACATCACCCCAATTTATGAAAATAATTTAAATAATCGCTCGACGAATATTCCAATTAGAAATTGCCCGAATTTCATACGTAACGAAGGTCGATCATAAAGTCAAATTCATCATATGAATAATGGCACTACAATTCGTTGTCATGAATGTTATGATCCTGGACACATTAGACCCTAATGCCCCAAACTTCGTAAACCTAACTTTAATCCATGGCCATCCATGAACATAGACCAATGAAACCCAATGACCTCTAGGAAGAACCCCAGTTTCATGAGGAAAAGTAATATATAACCAAACTCCAGGAACTTCTAAAGGACCGGTAGCAGGTAATCAAACACAGGGTCAAACTTTTGCTCTCCAAACACAATCTGATAGTTACGATATGATTGAAGTTAATATTTCGTTCAATGAACTTATGGTTCATGTACTGATTGGTTCAGGATCTTCGCATTCATTTATTAGTTCCGAATTTATGATCATAGCAAATCTTACTTCTTCTACCTTAGCATATCCTTTAGCCATAAGTCTGCCTACTGGTATTATAGTAAAATGCACCAAATTTGTAAAAATTGTGAAATTTAACTTGATGTAGGAACATTTATCATTGATTTAGTAGTATTGCATATAGTAGGATTTGACATCATCATTGGTATAAATTCGTTATCAGCAAAAAAAGCTTATATCAATTGTTACTCCAAAAAGGTAATCTTTAGAAATTCCCAAAATAAGAAGTGTGAATTTCAAGGGCAGCGTTTCAAAAATACTTACCAGCTATATTCTTACTCTCTTTCCATTCTTGATGACTATGAAGATGTATTTCCCTAAGACATGACTATTCCTCCGCCAAGGGAAGTCGAGTTGTAACTAATATATTTACTAATACTTTTCCTATTTCCATACTACCTTATAGGATGGCTCTCTTAGAATTGCGAGAAATTAGAACTCAATTAGATGAATTGCAAGCCAAAGTCTTGTAATACTGCTTGTATCTAAATTAAATACCAAAGTCTACCCCATGTGTGTTCCCATTGCGTTACATTTGGACACTCTATAAACAAATATACAAAGGTTAAACGTGTTTGTAAGGAAAAGAAAGACCAACAAACAACTCCTATGGTTACTAACACCGCCGCCACTACTAACATAGTGGATGGAAATGAGTAATGGATGCTTATAGGGAATAAATAGATGAAGATGAATCCAAATGAAGTAGGGAGGACCTTAAATATGGTTTAGGGTGAACCATCTCAAACTAGAAGGGAGGAACCGATGGAGGAGGTGACTGCAATATTGCAACCTAATGAATTAGAGAGCATAACCACAATTACCACGTCCAACTCATTCAGTGCTATGGATTGTGAGAGTGAGTTTGAAGAGACACCTGAGCCCACTACTCTATATAGGAGAGTTAAGTCGGTTGATGAGCTTGTGGGGAAAAACATTGGGGTAGGAAACAATGTGATCAACTCTGGGAGGAAGGGTAGGAGAAGTAAGAAAGGAAAGGGGACTAAATGATCAAGATTAGATCACGGAATATAAGGTGTCTCAATTCCCCTCATAAACAACAAGAAGTGAAGAAAATCATTAGAGACCATAAGTTGGACTTGGTGTACCTACTGGAAACAAAGATGAGAAGAAACAATTTAATTAATGTTAAGAACATTTTTTTAGTTGGTAATGCCTAGATAACTGCCCTGTTGGGGGAGGGGTAGAAAGATTCATTATGGGATGGAATCCTAATAGTGTTAACATCCAATTAGTTCAATCTCACCCACAAGCAATGCTATGAAAAGTTGACATTTGTGGGAGAACTAACAACTTTTTTGCCTCTTTCATCTACGAGGATAACTTACCATCTATTAGGCATCATTTGTGAGAGTTTCTAAGTTGGAACAAAGGGTCTGTGAATGATCAACTGTGGGTTTTGACGAGGGACTTTAATGTTGTTATATCACATGAGGAAAAAATAGGAATTCATGGTATTGACTTGGAGGCCACTGCTGCTTTCAACCATTGCATCAATGACCTTCAGGTTGATGACATGGGGACCATTTTTTTTGGTAAGCAAGTAAGATGAATAAATAAATAAAAAATAGGTACAAATAATAGAGTGGGCATACCCTCCCGAGACAAGTGCACATTTTACAAATAGCCAACAAGAAAGTACGAGACAAAGAACATATAGCTCACAATAGAACCCCAACCTTGTGGGTGAGAAAACCCTAACCAAACCGGACATACACGTAAATAAAGAAGACACTAGAAAGTGAGAAAGAAAATTGTCCAAACGAAAACAAGCCCAAAAACAAGGGCACCCCCTTAAAAATGGAAAAATCAAAATCTAGCCTAACCAATGGGGGAATCACATGGCCCATAGAAATAAGCCCCAAATATGCAACATATAATAAAGGAATGAGATGCACAGTAAAATGAACCCAAATAAGTCCCACAAGCCTAAACGGTAAAAGATTGATTGACCAACCCAAAATCAAGAGCCGTTACCGGTGGTAAACTCCATAGTGGCAACATAGTACCCACCAGAGGCAAGAAAACAACAGCAGGAATCCTACATCATTATGGATGTTTCCAGTAAAAGGTCCCCAACACCATAGCTCAATCAGAGCAACGAGATCTGACCTAATAACAGTAAATAAGTTAGACCTGGTGTCAAGCATCAACATCGGCGAACGATAACAAACTAAGCGATTAAGAAAACCTAGACCAAACACCATCATCATAAATGAACCATCAATAGAAGAAGAGAAAGGTGAAAGAAACCACCAGTGGTTTCAAAATCACAGCCTCAAAGAAGATGAGACCAGTAAGCAAATGAAAATCCATATAAATAGGACCGCAAAAAAAAAAAACCAAACCCATCGAAAAACCAGTTGGAGACCCCATCGCCAACCGCACACAAAACCAATCCAGACCATAACACACCTCCAAAAGAACTCCCATGGTATACCGAAAAACTCTATTGTGGGCCTGACATAAAGAACACATCCCAAAGTGGCGATCCTAAGCAGAGGTGAATCAGGCAAACAAAGAGGTTGGAGTCTCATAGTGGAAACCACTCCCGATCAGAACCACCAAAGAGTTTGGGAAAACCCACCTCAACCAAGTGCCGATTGGACCACCATTCCGAAGCTAGGTACTCTCGATCTAACATGAAGTAAGTAAAACCACCATTGCCTAAAAGTAGCGATCGAGATCAACATCCATCTCAAGAGATGGTAAGACCAGGAATATTGAGGGAATGCCACCACAAGGGGGAAAAACTCTCACAAACCAAATCTGACTTGAAGAAAACTAGGTATAAAATAACGATTTGAATAGGGTACTAGGATTAACCATATGGGGAATGAGGGAAATAATCAAAGGAGGAGTTTGGAGGGGTGTGTCGGCTAAGGAAATGGGGTCTCAAGAAACCCTAGAGAGAGAGAGGATCTCAAAACCGTTCGATAAAGGACCCATTCTTCCAAATCTAAAATTTTAATACATAGTGACCAATGGTTTATGGTTTACCTGGAATAAGAGGCATGAGGGAACTGACAATGTGCAATCTAGATTAGATAGAGTCCTACATAATGATGCTTGGCTCTTTAGCTTCCTAGACTCTCAAGCTACTGTACTGCCACATGGGATCTTTGATCACTCTCCAATCATCATTCTCTTATCCCCTCATCGTTTAGACCCAAACCCTTTAAATTTTACAATTTCTGGATGGCCCATGATGATTTACACGAGATTCTTATTGATTCTTGGTCTGTTAGTGATTGGGGTAATCCTATGATTCAGTTAAGCAAAAAGATGATGCGTCTTAAGGAAAATTTAAAAGAGTTTGATAAAAAGTTTTGCAACCATTTATCAAAAAGGGTGGATGAGGCCAATGCTGCCTTGGATGAGGTTCAAACTAGGCTGGATAGGGATGGTGGGAATATTAGTATCCAAGTAGAAGAGCGAAACTTGTTGACCAAGTATTTGGAGCTAAGAAATGCAAAGGAGTCCTTCTACAAATAACACTCTAGAGAGAAATAGATGATGTTGGGGGATGAGAATAACACCTTTTTTCGTAACTCAGGCTACTGCTAGGAGAAAGATCATAACTATTGAGGATGGGAATGGTATCATTATTAAGGGATCTCAAAATTCAACCAACACTGCTATGTATTACTTCTTTAATTTTCTTGGCACTAACAGCTCCCGTGTGGATCCTTATCCCCTAGTTAATGAGGTGGTTTTGAAGAGAGTCCCTAAGATGCATGTAGAACCATTGATTTCCCCCATTGCTGATGAGGAAATTAAGGAGTCCATGTTCTCCATTAGTTTGAAAAGGCCCTTAGACCTGATGGATTGAAAGCTTTTTTTAAGAAAAATTGGGATGTGGTTGGAAGGGATGTAATTGAGGCTATCCAGTTCTTCTTCAATTGCAGCTACCTTCCTACACAGTGGATCTGTACTGCCTTGACCCTCATACCTAAAGTCCCTACCCCTATTGGTATGCATGATTTTAGACCAATTTCTTATTGTAACACAATTTATAAATGCCTTTCCAAGATTATTGCTAAGAGAATGAAGTCTGTCTTGCCCAATCTTATTAACCCTAGCCAGGCTGCTTTTGTGGAAGGGAGATCTATCTCTGATAACATCCTTTTACTAGAAGTAATGAGAAACTATCATAGGGTACTCAACCCTCCTAGATGCACTCTAAAAATTGACCTCTTGAAGGCATATTACATAGTAAGTTGGGACTTCCTTTTCAAACTTCTTGTGCATATGGGCTTCCCTTCTAACTTTCTAGGATGGATCCATGAATGTTTTACCACTACCAGATTCTCTATTTATTAAAATGGCTAGCTTCAGGTCTTATTTGAAGTCAAGCAAGGATTAAGTCAAGGTGACCCCCTGCACCTTACCTTTTGCTTTTAGTCATGGAAACATTTTCTTGCATCATGGATAGAATAAGTAGAGGCCCTAACTTTACTTACCACCCTAAATGCAAGGAGGTGGGGTTAAATATCTTGAGCTTTGCTGATGACCTTATCATTCTTTGTGGAGGGGACATTCCCTCTTGCAACCTTGCTAAGAAAGCAGTGGATGATTTTTGTAGTATCACTGGTCTTAAGCCTAATGCTAGTAAAAGCAATTTCTTTTCCTCTGGTATTGATGATGCAACCATTATTGATATGGAGGATTTCCTTAGTTTCTCTCACATCACCCCCCTTTCATGTACCTGGAGGTTCCCCTCATAACTTCTAGGCTCAGATATGAGTGATGCCGTAGTCTGATTGATAGGGTTACTGTTCGAATCAAAGGGTGGGCAAACAAGTACCTCAGCTATGTAGGTAGGTTACAACTTATCAAGTCTGTAATCTTTAGGATACAAGTTTATTCGTATAGCCTCTTCATTTTTCCCAAGGGGGTTATTGCTAAAATAGAACAGTTAATGAAGGTCTTCTTGTGGACTGGGTTTGATCTTAGGCACACTGGTGCTAAGGTGGCCTGGAAAGATCTTTATGATAGCACTGAAGCAAGGGGATTGGGCATTAAATGTCTAGAGAATTGGATTGTTACTGCTACAATAAAGATTTTATGGAACATTTGTAGGAAAAACTACTGCCTTTGGGTGAAGTGGTGCAATACATATAAGTTAAAAAGAAGAAGTGTATAGGCCATATCAATTCCAAATGATTCCACTTAGAGTTGGAGGAAGATTATGAAAACTAGGCAGTTGGGCAGACCTCTCATTAAAAACAAGATTGGAAACGTCCAGGACACCTTCTTATGGTATGATAATTAGCATCCAATGGTCCTTTACTTAATCTCTATGCTGATAGAGTTATTTACGATGTTGCAAGTAACTAGAAAGCTTTGGTGGCTAACTATATTCATGGTAATAATTGGAGTTGTCCACCAGATAATACTTGGGAACTCATGGAGATTAGTGATTCGTATCACATATTGGATATTTCTCCCCTATTTCTTTATGCATTCTAGCACTTTTACGGTAATAAATGCCTATATTTATGCTCGTTTACCAGACAACCTAGGATTTGGATATATACATGCTTTCCAGGGGTTAATTGTTCTTTTGTAAGTATTGGAACGCTAAAAGTGAGGATCTGTTGCATTCCAAAGAAGTTCCATCATCGGACGCTACTTCAAGGTCATTTTAGTCAATTCACATTTCTTGTATAGCTCATTGAAATTCCACGTATGCGTATTTCATTGAGTTAGCATCGCCTGGCCGCAAACGGTGCGTCATTTGGAGTTCGGACGAAGAAGATATGGCCGTTTTCGTAATCAACCTTTCCCCCCTCTTCATGGACCAAATGCAGCCTAAAAACAAAGTACCGATCGACCGCGTCCCTGGGACCGGTCGACCTCGATTTCATATTTAATTTTGGGAAGGAGACAGTAGACTTTTGCCTTAGGGACCGGTCGACCGCGGTCCTACCGCCGGTCGACCTGTTATGCTAGATATTTTGGGCTCTTTCCTCTTTCTTTCTTTTTTTCTTTTTACTTTTTCCTACTTACTATAAATAGGTTTTTTGTTGTAATAATCAGAGATACTTAGTTTAGAATAGTTGTAGAGAGTTGTAGCTTAGGGTTTGAGGGTTTTGGAGAGTTTGGCTTTGATTCTTCTTGGTTTGACACCCAATTGGGTTGTAAGTTACACTATTCATCATCCTCTTCCTTTAATATAGTTTGTATTTCTTCATTTCTTGCTTTCTAGTTAATTTACAAGCTTTATAATCTAGGTTTACATGCTTTATTTATATGCTTTCTTCCCGTGATTTCTAGTGTAAATTTACCGCGTTTATTTATTGTGTTTCTTTACCGCGTTTTTAACATGCTTTCTAGGTAATTTAAATTAGGTTGTATTTGAATAGAACTCACTCGGGTTAATGCGTTGCTTTGCTTTGGTGATGGTGTTTATAGGTTTATTTCGGGTGCCTCATCCTAGTTATTACGCCTAGGAGAATTTACGGGGCATAGCATTTATATTTCGAAATATTAAATCCTATAAATTCTAGCATCTTGTCCCTCTAGATTTTCAATACTCGACTTATCACTATACTCACCAGTTGAGTGTAGTAGTAACTTAGGTTTGTTTGTATAGTCGCGATGAGATGGAAAACAACGACTGTGCACTTTACACCCGTAATCGTATATATGCATCGAAATATAAATTCCACTTTCGTAGGAGCACGATTGCATTTAGCATATGCAATAAGCCTTTAAACCCCTAGGTCACCCTAGTGGACGAGTGTCGTCTCGTGAGGGTTTTCAGGGATGGTACCCACAAATATCACATGGTTTCCTCAAAATATTCCCAAACCAACATGCGACAATCCCAACAATAGCAAAAAGGATTTCATACGCATTATTAGCACATTAAAGGAATTCAAACAAATCTAAGTTACTACTACACTCAACTGGTGAGTAAAGCGGCAAGTCGGGTATCGAAAATCCACAGGGACAAGATGCTAGAATTTATAGGATTTAATATTCCGAAATATAAATGATATGCCCCGTCAAATCTCCTAGGTGTAATAACTAGGACAATGCACTCGAAATAAACCCGTAAACACCATCCCTAAAGCAAAGCAACGCGTTAACCCAAGTGAGTTCCATTCAAACATAACCTAATTGAAATTACCTAGAAAGCATGTTAAAAACGCGGTAAAGAAACGCAATAAATAAATGCGGTAAATTTACACTAGAAAGAGCGGGATGAAAGCATATAAATAAAGCATGTAAATTAACTAGAAAGCAAGAAATGAAGAAATAGAAACTATATTAAAGGAAGAGGATGATGAATAGTGTAACTTACAACCCAATTGGGTGTCAAACCAAGAAGAATCAAAGCCAAACTCTCCAAAACCCTAAGCTACCACTCTCTACAACTATTCTAAACTAAGTATCTCTGATTATTACAACAAAAAACCTATTTATAGTAAGTGGGAAAAAGTAAAAAGAAAAAAAGAAAGAAAGAGGAAAGAGCCCAAAATATCTGGCATAACCAGTCGACCGATCGCAGAACCGCGGTTGACCAGTCCCTAAGGCAAAAGCCTACTGTCTCATTCCCCCAGAAAAATATGAAACCAAGGTCAACTGGTCCCAGGGACGCGGTCGACCGGTACTCTATTTTCAGGCTGCATTTGGTCCATGAAGAGGGGGAAAAGGTTTATTACGGAAACGACCATATCTTTTTCGTCCGAACTCCAAACGACGCACCATTTGCGTCTAGGCGATGCTAACTCAATGACTACGCATTCGTGGAATTTTTGTGAGCTACATAAGAAATATGAATTGACTAAAATGCCCTTGAAGTAGCATTCGATGAAGGAACTTCTCCGAAATGCAACGGCTCCTCACTTTTAGCGTTCCAATACCTACAAAAGCACAATTAACCCCTAGAAAATATGTATATATCCAAATCCAAGGTTATGTGGTTAATGAGCATAAATATAGGCATTTAGGACCGTAAAAGTGCGAGAATGCATAAAGAAATAGGGGAGAAATATGCAATATTTGATACGAATCAATTAGAGATGCTGACTTGCCTAGAACTAAACAGGGAATTAAAGATGAGGTTGTTTGAACTCCCTCAAATTGTGGCTTCTCTATTGGCTCTACTTATAAGGAACTCTACCGCATTGTTCCTATCACCAACTAGTATAAGATTGTCTAGAATAAGAGTAATATCCCCAAATGTGACCTTTGGTTGACTAGTAAAAAGGTTTTACATACCAAGGATAAGCTCCTTAGTTAGGGCCTCTCTGAGGATAACCTATATTGCAGCTGTAATCAAGAAGTGGATACCATTTCCAACATGTTTAATGAGTGCAGTTTTAATGAGTCTGTATGGAAGGAGATCAGGTTTAGGAACCAAGAATGTAGAGATAGATTCAATTGGGATGATGAGGTTCATAATGCCATTACTAACTATGGGGGATCCAAGTTTGTTAATAGAATTAGAAGTATCTCCTTATCTACCACCATTTATTGCCTTTGGTTGGAAAGAAATGGGAGGCACTTCAGTAGATTGGCCAAGACCAAGGAGGTTATTGTCAAAGAGATTGAGGGTATGGTTAGAGCTAGAGCCTTAATGACTTGGAAGAAAGGGAGAAGAAACTACCAGAACTGGATGGCCTGCTTGAACTGAAGTATACCTAAAAGTGCTTTGTGTTAGGTCTTTTGTCCTTGAGCTTACAATTTGTGTAAGGCCTTGGGCCGTTTATTTGTAAAGTGTTGTTGATGGGGCTTTGCCTTAGTGTTTTGATATGTTTTTATCTTTGTTTCTTGTAATAGCTTTTCTTTGGTATTTAATATACATAATTTCCCCAAAAAAACTTGTTAGCCAAAGGATTCATTTGACCCAATACATCCCCATGGGGAGCCCCGGTTCTATTTGTGAAAAAAAAGACATATCATTTTGATTGTGTATCGATTACTGTTGATTAAACCAAGTTACCATAAAAAATAAAAAACTCTTACCCCAAAAATGATACTTATTTGACCAGCCGCGCAGAGCAAAAATATTTTCAAATTTTGATTTAAGATCAGGATTTCACCAACTACGAGTTAGAGAAGAAGACATATAAAAGACGACATTTAGGACTCGTTATGGACGTTTTGAATTCCTAGTAATGTCTTTTGGACTTACTAATCTACCAACAACTTTTATGGACTTAATGCACTGAGTATTTCAACCATTTTTGGATTAGTTCATAATTGTATTCATAGAAGATATTGTAATATATTCAAAAAATGAGCAGGAGCATGGAACTCATCTACAAGTAGTAATAGAAACACTTCGAACTCATCGATTATATGCTAAGAAAGTAAATGAGACTTTCTTATGAAATAAGTAAAGTTTCTAGGACACGTCATCACCGAACTCGGAATCCAAGTAGATCCAGTAAAAATTGCAGCTGTTATTGAATGGCCTCAACCCACTACCGTAATAAAATCTCGTAGTTTCTTTGGATTATTCGGATATTAGGGAAGATTTTTGGAAGGATTCTCCACCATCGCATTACCTTTAATGAAGCTAACTCAAAAGGATATATGCTTAGAATGGAACTGAGAATGTACCCAAGCATATCATACTTTGAAAGAACACTTAACTACTACCCCTATGCTTATTATACATTCTAGTGATGTTAGTTATGATGTATACACTGATGCTTCTTTAAAAGGACTAGTAATGTACCCAAGAGTCTCAAATATATATTTACACAGAATATATGAATTTACGCCAACGACAATGCATCAAATTTTTAGAAGATTATAAATTTTATTTGCAATACAATCCAGGCAAAGGCAATGTTATAGCAGACGCTCTAAGTCGAAAAATCAGGGGAAGATTTGCTGGAATTTATGCTTATCAAATCATAACTACTTTTGATGACTATAACTTGCAAAGCAAAACACCCGAATTCTTCATAACATTATTCCTTATCCTATGCTTTAAAAGCAAAGAGAAGAACAACAATCCATCGATGATTTTGTCAATAACCAATGTCGAAAAATTGAAGAAGGGAAAACTAGTAAAGATTAGACATATCATCCTAAAAATGGCATGCGATTTAGGAATCGAATATGTGTACCTTCTAACGCCACGTTGAAAGAAGAGTTTTTGCAAGAAGTCCATCACTCCATATTTATTATCCAACCTAGAAATACCAAAATGTATCTTGATCTCAAAAGATATTATTGGTGGACAAGTGTTAAACAAGATGTTATAATGTTTATTGACAATTGTATCACCTGTCAGCAAGTCAAGATTGAGCACAAACACCAAGGTGGATTATTACAACCTCTTCTAATTTCTTCCTGAAAATGGGACCATGTCACTATGAATTTTGTCAGCGAACTACTCCCCACAGCCCAAGGTTGTAATTCAATTTGGGTGGTCGTAGACCGATTGACTAAATTTTTATATTTTCTTAAAGTACATACCACCGAATCATTTAAAAAACTTAGTACATTATATAATCAGGAAATCGTCAGATTGCATGGAACATCTCTATCCATCACATTAGACCACGACCCTTGATTTGTAGGACATTTTTGGCAAGTCCTGCAAATAGTTATGGGTACTAAGCTACACCTTAGCACTGCATTTCATCCTCTAATGGATGGACAATATGAATGATTAATTCAAAAACTTAAGGATATGTTACGTGTATGCGCACTAGATTCGTCAGGAAGCTGGAGCGATAATCTAGCCTTGGTAGAATTTTCCTATAATAATAGTTATAAAGCTAGTATCCAAGCCGCTCCATATAGAGAAATTTATCGAAGATCATGTCGTTCTCCACTCTGTTGGAACGAATTAGGGGAAATTATACTTTCGGACCAAAAATAATTGAAGAGAGTAAAAAAAGATACGTTTAATTAATATTTAAAAGAAAAGGTAAACATGCGTCACAATACGTAGGACCTTTCCCCATCATTGACTGTGTTGGACCAGTGGCCTATCGATTGACTCTACCCCCAGATTTATCATAAATTCATGATGTATTTCATGTCTTTCAATACGGAATTACATTCCCGGCCCGAATAATGTCATATTATAGGAAGGACTTTCGATACAACCGAATCATAATTTTGAAGAAAGATCTCTTCAAATTTTAGGTTCCTACGATCGGATTCTTCGTACCAAGACTATCCCCTAGTTAAAGTTCTTGGGTTACACCACAAAGTGGAAGAATATACATGGGAACTTAGGGATGTTATGAAACAACAATATCCTGAACTCTCCGAAGGTAATTGTAAGATCATGAACTCTTCGAAGCTAAGCATGAATTTTTTTTGGTAGGGAGAATTGTAAGATCTAAAAAATGATATATAAACTCAAACCCTTGATATTTATATACTTATATTTATTTGATACCCTTACCCAAGTATAAAATTCTTGAAATTGAAAACTTTGAATATTAACTACATGAACTTAGAAAAACTTAAATTAAGTAATTACCGTAAAGTTTTAAATATTACAAACTAGACCCTAAAGTTTTTGTTTGACTTTTAAATGAGTTATAAACCCCAAACTTTTTCCATACTTGACTTTAAAACTATTCTACTTCATAAACCAACCCTTATAAGTACATCACTTAGTTTTAGAAATTACAAAAAGACACTAAAGTTTGAAAAAGTATAGAAATTGAACTAAAAGCCAAACCAAAACTTCCCAAGGACCAAAACTCAAACTCCTAACTTTATCCTCATCAGTTAAGCTGATGAGAATGCCACTAAGCAACCATCAGAGCCAAAGGGAGCCAAGGTAACACATGCTTTCATATGTGCTCCAAATTCCTTCAATGATATATTCAATTAAACCAGCTCAAACTCTGCCTTTTTTTACCAATCAACCTTCCTCAACATCATAAAAGGCACACCTTGGTACATAAAGTTATTGAATCAGTAGTATGAAAATCAGCTCAAAACTTTGCCATTTTTGGGTATACCTGTATTTTATGCATAAAATCAATACTTTCGATTCTATTTAGTTTCTTTAGTAGTTTAGAATCCGTTTATGCTTTTACATGCTTCACCTAACATAGAAATTCATTGTTAAAGGTCCATTTTCAGAAAACACCATGAAAGATTGAGCTTTAATGGTGAATTCTATATTCCTGACTTTGAACCAGTTTTGAAGTGGGAATAATGGTCCTTAGACCTATAGAAACTCAACCATAACGTTTAATTTGATTATGGTACCTGCATAACTCAAAATCAAGTTTTTACATTTCGATAATTAAATTTTTAGAGTTAAAATTCTCCTTGTATACTATGAATTAGAACCTCAGACCAAAACCATTTTACTCCAAATTCACACAGAAACAAAACCATACCACTGCCATAGCTCGAATTTCATTATAACTCCTCGAATATGAAATTGAAATTCTTGCAATTTTACAGTTCATGGAGATGAGGCTACAATCACCTCAATCCATAAAAGTTATATTTTTGGATTCCTTGTATAAAATTAGAGACAATGGCTTTTGAATCATCTCAAATGGTATTATGTACTGGATTTAACTAAATGTCAAAGTTTGTAACCCTGAAGTCAAATTTACGAAGGTTGAAGATGAAGTCATCAACACGTGCGCGAGTGAGGTTAAAATCAGCGCGTGGTAACTTTGACGAAGTGCGTGAGGGCGCGTGACCAATCAGAAATTTTTGAATTTTATTCTAAATTTATATTTTACTTTTCTGGTCAAAATGGTATATTACAACAACTTGTTTGGTCAACCACAAATTTTTCAACTACTGAATTTTCACCCCAAACTTTTACACACTGTTTTCTGACACCATTATGAAAAAAAAATCTATTACCGCTAAACTTGAAAACCTAAGGAGCTATAAGAAATTGATTTCAAACTTTATTTAAATTTTAAACCCTTAAAAGTTTTGGTCTATGCAATTTCAAGTACACGCGTCTTAAGCGTTTTAAAAACCTGACCTTACTTAGAGACTTTTCACATTTTTTAGACTTTCTCGGACCCCCACCTTAAATCAAACCGACTAGAATTATTTTTCGAAAAACCTTAAACACAAATAGGTGACTTCTTATTCAATATTACTTTGTATATGATTTCACATTTGGTATTATTTCATGCAATGCTTTTGATTACGCCTATCGTTGATATCACTATGTGATAGTTCTAGTTTATCTTATTCTTATTGATGAACTCATTTGAGTACTTCAAACATTTACGTACAATTGACTCAATTTTAAAAACCTATGTTGATTTTATGCAATATATCATTTAATGATTCATTTTGAACCTATTCTATTATGGCATACACTATGATCAGGGAATAATCTATCGTTATACCCATGATTGTTTTTGGCCTATAGGACTCAGATGATTGAGGGTCTAGTTATTTCTTTTGTAAATATGTTATGAACATACACTCATTTTTTATAACTTGTCAAACAACGGGTGTTAGGTATTACCATGTAACGGATGATAGGGAATTTGTTTATTGAAATTATTTTTTACGAATTTCTTGTATTTTGTTGAGATTTGTATGAAGTGTTAAGAGAATATTGCATGTACTTTTGTTAAATACACATGTACTTTATTATTTCAGCCTCTATTTTATTCCAATTTGTGTGTATATTATTTTTTGTACATGTAATTAATCATTATAGGTTTGTAATTTAAATGTTATATGTTTAGATTATTAGAATGGGGATGAACATGAGACCAATAAAAGGAAAGAACAATAAGAAAAACAGTTCTGAAGAAAGTTCTTCAAGCAATGATGTGAAATCTATACGTGTTGTGATTAAATTCGACCACTATAAGTCGAATGTTGTTAGGTTTTATCATGATTTGTCTGCTATTAAAAAAATAATAGGCATATTGAACTGCTTAAGAAGACTCTATTACGGGAGCTTTTCAATGCCTACTGTAGTGAGGAAGTAGTAGAAATGATGTACAAAAATACTGATATAAATATTCTATCCATTATCAAGTTGTATAAAAAGGAAAGTAGGAGTTTCGACATGATGATCAATGGTTAAATAAGCCCAAAAGATATAAGTGAAATATTTGGGATCCCAATGGTAGATGGCCAACAATTAATAAATCTAAAAAAGAGATTGGATGCGTCTGCTCCAAAATCGAATTCCTTGCCGATACTTCAAAGCTAATGAAAAAATTGGAAAGTCAGGCATAAATAAGGGTTTGAAGAAATAGGTAGAGTTGGACGCAGATGAGGACATAACAGATTTTGTAAAACTTATTTGTCTTCACTTCATGATGATGTTGCTTTTCTCCAACTCAAACTTCACAATTGGAAAATTTTTAACACTATACATCAATGATATGATTAAATATGATTGGGCAACTGCTGTGCATGGGTTTCTCATTAATTCACTCAACAAAATAGTAAGTTCAAAGTCTAGCATAACAAGTGGATGTGTCATTTCACTATTGGTGAGCAAAATTTACTAATGCAATTGTTCTAATAAACTAATTGAAAATTTTGTTTGAAAACCTGAGTTCATGTGTAATCTATAAATATCACGCGTACTTTCAAAATACATATGATATTTATAAAGTACACGCATAATTTCAGTGACCATGGTCATTGGAATATCATGTGTACTTTCAAAATACACGGGATATTTATAAAGTACACATGTGTAATTTAGAAATATTGCGTGTACTTTCAAAATACACGTGATATTTATAAAATACATGTGTTATTTCAATGATCATGATCATTCGAATAACGGATGTATTTTATAATTATCACATATATTTTGAAAGTACATGCATGTACTTTATAAATATCATGTGTATTTTTAATGTACACGTGATATTTTATAGATTACATGCATTATTCCAATTATTAAAACTAGATAATGCGATTATTAATATCACGTATATTTTTGCATGATCACAGTATTTGGTACGTAAGAAGATTGATGTCATTCCACCTGTTAAAGGGAAGGAAGAGAAGACACCAAAATTTCTTAGATGTAACTTGTCATCTTTGAAATATTACTTATGTGAGAATGATATCGCTTCTGCAAATTTGAAGAAGGAGACTACAAATAAAGCAGCCAGTAAGGACAGTGCAATGGAAAGTGAAGCTGATATCACAAAGGGCATAAAAAAGAGTAAAACTCAATGTGAAGGGCCCACTTTCTCTTTGAACATTTCTTAAGAAAGTCCTATACATATTGATTCTTCGTCCAAAGAAGCTGTTGAAGAATGTGATGACAATGAACTTTCATCAGGTTGGAATATTCACCTTAAAAACTTTGTAATTCCTTCAAAAAAGAAGGAAAATGATCAACCAAAAGATACTGGGAATTTTGAATCAATGGATTATGAAAAGTTTGAGAATATTGGGAATTATGAACCAACAGATACTCAAAATTTGGAATCAAGAGATTCTAATAATGCTGAAAAGGTGAATTTGGATTAACAAAATGTTACATTGAAAATGGAGTTGTTGGAAAAAATACCAAACTATCTAAAGCAGCTGTAGAACTTGATTTTGCACTAGAGAAGGTGAAGACTTTGGAAGTGGAAAATGCCAAACTTATTATTTCGCATGTACAATTGGAGATGGATAATTGTAAACTTGTGGAAGCACAAGAGAAAATGAAGAAGTTAGAGGTGGAAAATGCCCAACTTGTTGTCATAAACAATTCTTTGAATGAAAAACTTATTCAAGCAATAGTGAGTGACTCAGAAAGAGTTAAACAATTGAATGAATCATTGAAAAAGCAAGTTTAATCATAAAAAATGTTGGAGCAAACGAATGCCTATCTATCTGAGAGTAATAAAAATCTAAAAAAATGTATCAAGTTTACTAGGCCAGCCTCTTCATTTTGCCCAAGGGGGTTATTGCTAATATTGAGCAATTAATGAAAGATTTCTTGTGGATAGGATCTGATCTTAAGCACACTGGTTCTAAGGTGGCTTAGAAAGACCTCTGTAGCAGTACTAAAGCTGGGGGATTAGGTATCAAATGTCTATAGAAGTGGAATGTGGCTGCCTCCATGAAGCTTATATGGAACATTTGTAGTAATAAAGAATACCTTTGGGTGAAGTGGTGTAATACATATAAGATAAAAAGAAGAAGTATCTGGGCCATCTCAATTCCAAATGATACAAGCTAGAGTTGGAGAACGGTTATGCAACTCAGACACCTAAGTAGACCTCTCATTAAACACACGATTGGAAATAGGCAGGAAACTTTCTTATGGTATGAGAATTAACACCCAAATGGATCTTTACTTGATCTATATGGGGATATAGTTATTTATGATGATGTAAACAACCATAAAGCTATGGTTGTTGATTACATTCAGGACAATAATTGGAGAAGTCCCTCAACTACTACTTAGGAACTCATGGAGATTAGAGAAGCTGACTTGCCTAACATTAGACAGGGATCCAAAGATGAGGTTATTTGGACTCCCACCACCTCTAGATTCTCAATATTCCGCAAATTGCTATACGATTGTTTGGAACAAGAATAATATTCCCAAATGTGCCTTCATACTGTGGTTGATCTGCAGAGAGGTCGTTCACACAAAAGATAGACTCTATACTTGGGGCATATCCGAGGATAACCTTTGCTGCAGCTGTAATGAAGAGGTGGAGACCATCACTCACCTATTTAACGAGTGTAGCTTTGTTGATTCTGTGTGGAATGAGATTAGATTCAGGAACTAAGAATATATAGAGGGACTCAATTGGAATGGTGAGGTTCATACTGCAATTACTAACTATGGAGACTCCAAGTTTTTAAATAGATTTAGGAGTATCTCTTTCTCTACCACCATTTATTGCCTTTGGATGGAAAGAAATAGAAGGCACTTCAGTAGCATGGTCAAAACTAAGGAGTTTATAGTAAAAGAGATTGAGGATATGTTTAGAGCTGGAGTCATTACTTGGAGGAAAGATAGAAAAATCTACCCGAACTAGATGGCCTGTTTGAATTGGGGTATTCTTGAAAGTGTTTTAAGTTAGATCTTTGATCCATTGAGCATACCATTTGTGTAGTGCCATGGGTCTTTTGATTGTATTGTTAGTTTTGGGGCATTCTCCCAGTGCTTGGTAGGATTTCTTCTTGTGTACTTGTAATAGTTTTTCAATGTTCCTAATATACATAATTCCCTCCCCCCCCCCCCCCAAAAAAAAAATGTTATGAAACAAAGTACACGCGTTTTAATTAAAAGTACACGCTTTATTAGCAAAGTACATGCAAAATAAACCAAGTGCACGCGTTGATTAATTAAATAAATTTTGATTTTTGCAATTGAAAATTACTATTAAATTATAAGACATGCATGAAAGAAAATAATTTTTAATAGAAAAACAAAAAAAAAGAGATTTTGAAAAAAAAACATAAAATTAAAAATCTTATCACGAAATTTTGCAATTAAAAATTACTATTAAATTATAAGACATGCATGAAAGAAAATCATTTTTTTATTAGAAAAAAAATCAAAAGAGATCCTGAAAGAAAAACATAAAAAAATCAAAACATAAAAAGCTTATTAGGATAACATTCAAAACTATATATTGCGTCAAGATGATATGCAAGCTATACACGAAACGATAACTAACACAAAATATCCTATGTAAGCTTATATTTTCTCTGGCGTGGATCACAATACACGTAAGGTATACACAATGATAACTACCCGAATAATTTCTTCAAGTAAATGTTGTGAAGCAAATTTTACGCATTTTAATCAAAGGTACACACTCTATGAGAAAAGTACATGCAATATAAACAAAGTATACGCATGGATGAATAATTTCTTCAAAGTAAATATTATGAAACAAAGTACACACATTTTAATCAAAAGTACACACTTTATGAGAAAAGTACACGCAATATAAACAAAGTACACACATTGATTAAATAAATAAATTTTTATTTTTGCAATTGAAAATTACTATTTATATTTAAAAACTAATTTTTTTTACAAGTTTACAAGTATGAAAATGCAAGAAAAGTGTACACATGTTCTTTACTTCGTTTATATCTGTGTATACACAATAACCAAAAATCATTTACCTCGTTTATATCCAGTAAAACACAATAACCAATAACCTTTTTTAAGCTCAACTACTCATGTATCCCAACTACTTCTGGTCAAAGAAATAAATAGCTTTTATTTGGCCTATGAAACAGTAATATATGTTCCTTTCTATACCATTACATGTAAAGTAAAAATTATATAATTAGTATCCCAACAGAATAGTTGCGAGCTAGTTTAGAAGATGAAGAAAAGTATAAATTTTTTTTAGGGAAATTGAGGAAACTATTTCCTTATATGAAACTGCATATGATCAGTTTCAAGCATATGCCAGGGAAGGTTGCTCCAGACTTCCTCCCATTCCCATTTATATATTTGATGTGGATGAGGATCCTCCTCAAAGACATGAAGGCCTCATGTCTTTCTATACACTCGAGGTTACAAAGAAAATTATGGAGCTGAGGGAGAACAAGGCTTACCAGGAAGGCCTTGTATCTTCCATGGAAGGACAAATTCGAGTTTACTCGAATATAATTGATGAAATTCAAGGAGCTGAATATACTGAAGATGAACGTGGGGCTAATCATACACATGGGAGTGGAGATAAATTTGCACAAGACCCTTTGTCACTTTTTAGTGGTCCAATTACAAGACTCAGAGCCAAACATTTTAAGGAAGCACTTATTGGGTTGATCCAAGGGAAGTGGGCTAATTTTGAAAAGAAGGAGACCAATATGGGCCCAAATGATAATCAAAGCTTAGTCCATGTCATTAAAGCAATTTGGGGAGCTAATTATCATGCAAAAATATGACCATCATGTTCACACCATAAATGGGCATGAATTTATCTATTTTCAAGGCTAATAAATGGGAGATGAATCTAGTCTTAGCTGGTTATCTTTAAATACATTGAACTTAGTCATTTAGTCATATTTTGTTATTTTCTAAGTCCAAGTGGCCAAAAAAATGTGGGAAGTTGTTTACTTTGACAATTATATTGTTTTAATGTTGTATTTATTTCATTTCCTATTCTTGGAGGGTTGTTCCAAGTATAACTGAGGAGAGCTACAAATTTTTTAAACAATTTTTTGACATAAACTATTATTATTATTAGGTATTTTTGTTCCTCTTGGTTCTTAAGAAAACTTTCTGAACTTATCAAGTTGATCTTGTGGCATTCAAACAACCAAACTTATCACCTTAATTCGTGAGAGATTCTTGGTGTGGCATTTTAATCCTTTGTAGTCTTGGTTCTTATCTTACTAGGTAACGGGTCAAGGCTCAATAAACATTATTATTGGGTTTCATCACAATTGTTGGTGGGGTTCATATCATTTGGTATCAGAGCCTATTTCTAAGGCAAGTTTGACTATTCTTTTATTTTTCTTATTTCCTCCTTTAGAAAAAAAAATGAATAAAAAGAGAACAAAAAAAATTAAAAAAAGGAAAAAAGTGTTTTAGGAGGTGAGAAATAATATTGAACACAAAAATTGTATGCATTCTTTTCTTTTCGTATTACTGAAACATAGAAACTGTGTGATTCATTCATTTATTTTTCTCCCGTAATCAAATTCCTTACCTTGTGATGAGATTTAGTTCCTCCTCAATCTAAATTGTTGGTGGTTAATTTGAATTTGTTTATTGAGTTCGATTAAGAACTAAAGAGGACACAAAAGAGTGGAAAAAGGCAAGACAGTGTGAGATCATAAGAGGGTAAAAGCCATTTTGAGTGAAAACACGAGTGTGAGTGAAACAAGCGAGGGAGTGCGTATGAGGTTTTTAATCTTTTTGCAGATTCTAAATATGTCCAATATTCAAGAAGAAGACACAACCGAAGAAGATAAACAACCATTTATTTCAAACCTTGAAATACAAGCATTGATAGGGGAGATGAGGCATATGCTGAAAGCTGAATTAGAACCTATTCAAGAGAGGTTGTATAGGGTAGAAGCAGGAACACCTAGGGGTAGCAACAAGACATTCCCAACAGGCAATAAGGTGGGCGTGTTCCATGGGGAAATGTTGAGGAAGAAGTAGAGTTGGAGGAGTTTGATGTGCCAAATGTGAATTGGGGTAGGTTTGGATGTGGTTATGAGAATAAAGATGTTAGGGTGGCTGGACCTAAGAGGGATAATGATTAAGGAAACATAAAGATTAAAATCCCATATTTCCAAGGTAAAAATGATCTTGAAGCTTATTTGGAGTGGGAAATTAAAATGGAGATGGTGTTTGATTGTCACAATATTTAGAGATGAAGAAGGTTAAATTGGCTGCAATTGAATTCAACGATTATGCCATTATTTGGTGGGATCAATTACTGATTAATAGGAGGAGGAATAGAGATCCACCCATTGACACTTGGGAGGAGATGAAAATGCTTATGAGGTGGCAATTTGTACACAACCACTAGAGAGATTAACTCAAGATTCCAAGTGTGTGGATGAGTATTACAGGGAGATGGAGGTAGCTATCATCCGAGCTAATGTGGAAGAGGACCGAGAAGCCACCATGGCTAGGTTTTTGCACGATTTAAACTGTGAGATTGCCAATATAGTTGAGTTGTAGCACTATGTTAAGTTGTCAGATATGGTGCATCAAGCCATAAAGGTGGAGGAACAACCCAAGCGGAAGGTGTTAACAAAGAAGAGACAATTTGTGTCTACCAACAACACGTGGAAGATAACCCTTAAAAGGGATGAGAATGTACAAAATCAGCCAAAATTTAAACCCTTTAAGAATGCCAAGTCAGAAATAATCACAACTTCAGGTAACACCGATACGTTTACTTTTAAAACACGTGATATTAAGTGTTTTAAATGTCAAGACGAGGTCACATAGCCAACCAATGTGTAAATAAAAGGGCGATGGTCATCAATGTGCAAGGAGAGCTTGAGTTGGAGAATGAAGAAGAAGTAGATGATGACATGCCACCTTTGGAAGACATTGTTGATGAGCAAAATGTTGTTATTAGATATTTATTAGTAGCAAGGCGAGTTCTTAATGTGCAGTTTAAGGAAGAAGAATGTAACCAAAGGGAGAACTTGTTCCATACTAGGTGCTTTGTTAATAAGAAAGTTTGCAGCCTTATTATTAATAGGGGAGGGAGGGAGTTGCACAAATGTGGACAACACTGATTTGGTGGAGAAACTGGCATTGACAGCCTTAAAATATCCCCACCCTTACCGACTTCAGTGGCTGAACGAATGTGGTGAAATCAAGGTGATGAGGCAAGTGTTGGTGGAGTTATCCATTGGCAAATATGAGGATGAGCTGCTTTGTGATGTGGTTCCTATGCACACATGCCATTTATTATTAGGGAGGCAGGACATGGCAGTTTGACTGAAAGGTAACGCATAATGGGTTCACAAATAAGTATTCTTTTACTCTTAAAAATCTACCTATCACTCTTGTGCCATTAACACTAAAAGAGGTTATGGAGGACCAACTAAAGTTGCAAAGGATAAATGAAAAGAAGAGACAAAAAGAAAGGAAGGCCAAAGTTGAGAAAAAAGAAAATGAGAAAAAAGAAGTTGAGAAAAAATAAATTGAGAGAAAAAAAGTTGAGAAAAAAGAAATTAAGAGAAAAGAAGTTGAGAAAAAAAATCTAAAAATAAAGAAAGAGGGAAGAAATTCAATTACAGTGAAAAAAATGTGAGATCAAGAGAGCATTATTTTTACATCAACCTCTTATCGTACTCATGTACAAGGAGGCTCTTTTATGTACTAATGATTTAGCCTGTTCATTATCGAGAAATATTATTTCTCTTTTATAGGAGTTTGAAGATGTCTTTCTCGAAGAGGTACCTCATGGCTTGACTCCTATTAGAGGAATTGAACATCAAATTGATTTCATACCCGGTGCATCACTTTCAAACCGACCTACCTATAGGACCAATCTAGAAGAAACAAAGGAGCTTCAGAGGCAAGTAAGTTAATTAATGGAGAAAGGGTATGTGCGGGAAAGCTTGAGTCCTTGTGCAATTCTAGTGTTGTTAGTTCCTAAGAAAGATGGGGCATGGACGACGTGTGTTGATTATCGATCCATCAACAACATAATGGTAAAGTATCATTATCCCATTCCTAGATTAGATGATATGCTGGATGAATTGCATGGTTCTTATGTTTTTAAAAAAATTGATCTTAAGAGTGGATATCATCAAATTAGGATGAAAGAAGTCAATGAATGGAAAACTTCCTTTAAAACTAAATATGGCTTATATGAGTGGTTAGTAATTCCTTTTGGTTTAACTAATGCTCCCAACACTTTTATGCATTTGATGAACCATGTTTTGCGTCCATTTATTGGCAGATTTAGTTATATATTTTGATGATATCCTAATTTTTAGTAAAAGCTAGGAAGAACATGTAGTAAATTTGAAATTTGTTTTAGATGTGCTATGGAAAGAAAAGTTGTTTGCTAACTTAAAAAAGTGCAGCTTTTGCACGGATAAGCTTGTGTTTCTTGGCTTTGTTATTAGTGCTAAAGGAATTGAAGTGGACGAGGAAAAGGTGAAATCAATCCAAGAGTGGCCAATGCCTACAACAATCAACCAAGTGAGGAGTTTCCACGGACTAGCTTGCTTTTATAGACGATTTGTGCATGATTTTAGTAGCTTCTCCACCCCTCTCACTGAAGTCATCAAGACAAATGTGTTGTTTAAGTGGGGAAAGGAAGAAGAAAAGGCATTTAATATGATTAAAGAAAAGTTAACTAATGCACCTTTGCTTGTTTTACCTAACTTTACTAGAATATTTGAAATTGAGTGTGATGCTTCAGGAATAGGTATTGGAGCTGTTTTGATACAAGAAGGTCGTCCAGTCGCCTATTTTAGTGAAAATTTGAGTGGCGCAACCCTAAACTATCCCACTTATTATAAGGAGATGTATGCTCTGGTGAGGGCTTTAGAAAATTGGCAGCACTATCTATGGACAAAGGAATTTCTGATTCACACAGATCATGAATCCTTGAAGCATTTTAAGGGACAACAAAAGTTGAACAAACACCATGACAAGTGGGTGGAATTCATTGAAACATTTCCTTATGTGATCAAATACAAGCAAGGTAAGGAAAATGTGGTGGTTGATGCATTATCTAGAAGGTACACTTTACTTTCCATCTTAGACACAAAATTACTTGGTTTTTAATACATTAAGGATTTGTACGAGCAAGATTATGATTTTTGTGATGTGTTCAATGCATGTGAAAAAGCAGCATTTAAAAAGTTTATAGGAATGATGGATTTTTGTTTCGAGAAAATAAATTGTGTGCGCTTATGTGTTCTCTGCGTGAATTTGAGAGAAGCTTATTGTAAGAGGGTAGTGAGACTGGGTTCTATGGATATCTGGAAAGGGTGAGGCGTGACCCACTCTAATAGACACTGCCTGTAAGATCTTCAAGGTCTTCTGGTGCAACCTTTCATGAAACCTTTTCCTTATAGTAACAGTGGAGCTCAAACTTCAACCCACTCCCTGAAAGAAGATGAACTTTCACAACGAAAATAGTAATTTTATTAATGGAAACTCTCGAGAATAATGGATGTCAGTTGAGGAGTGAAAGAATAAGGAACTTAACACTAAGATAATGAGAAGGGAGAGAATACTAGGTAGGTCTGGTGTGATTTTGACAGAGTAATAGTGCAATTTTCAATTATTCTCTTTGACCTTGCCCAGGGGTCTATTTATACTTGGGCATTAAGGTTGAGTTGGAACTTTTGGGCGCCAAAATTGAGAGGGTTGGTGGGGGAAAATGTCTAAAATTTACCATTCGTCCCTACCTGCATCCAGCTCTGCCTGTCCCCTCCTGCAGGTGACACCTGGTGCCAACCAAAGTCAAAAAGTAAATATGTCTCCCAATGAAGACAAAATATCCGATTGGGTGAATATCCATTGAAACGGTAACTTGCGGTACAAAATTTGCAAATCTTGAGAAAGGAGGACTTAAGGGTGTTTCTCCTCTAAAATCATTATTTTACTTGAGAGGGATCTTGAGGATCCCCTCTTGTGAGAAAGTCATTTTTTGTAAAGAGTTCATTCCTTGTGAGTAGCTAGCTTTTTGGCTGCTCACTTCACTTATGACTAAGTGTGAGGTATGTGTAGTCTTGAGTGACTCCTGGGTCTTCCTACTAGTATTCTCTCAATCATGTAGTGCTAAGTGGTTGAGCTTTCTCAACATACCTTGTCCCTCAGCCGCCAAGCCAAAACTCCCAAGAGATCCCAATAGCCTACTTGAGCCCTGCTTGCTCAACTACGCAACATGTACAAGAAAATAAGGGTTAGTACTTCTGTTCTTTTAAAGAATGACTTTTCATGAAGAGGGGTTGCTTATGGTAGCCACCCCCTCATCCTAACTTGGTTTTTTATGAGCTGAGGCGGGGAGGACCTTGAGGGTACCTCCTCCAATATGAATTTTTGCTGTTGAGGAACCTTTGGGGGGGGGGGGGGGGGGTCCAACTCAAATATCATTTTTTGCTATTGAGGAACCCTTGGGGGGTTCCTTCTCAAATGTCATTTTTGCTGTTGAGGAACCTTATGGGGGGTTCCTTATTAATGTGAATTCCTGGCAAGGGACCCTAGGGGTTCCTTCTCAATGTCAACTTCTGTTATTGAGGAACCCTAGGGAGTTCCTTCTCACTGTCAACTTCTGCTATTGAGGAACCCTAGGGGGTTCCTTCTCAATGTCAAATTCTGCAGGGACCCTGGGCAGTCCCTCCCAATATGGTCTTCTTCCACCACCTAGGTGAGGTTCCTTCTCAACGTGAGTTTCTGCAGATACCTTAGGGAGTCCCTCTCAACATGGGCTTCTGTCGCCACCTAGGTGTGGTTTCTTCTCAACTTGGGTTTCTGCTGCGACCCTAGGGGGTCCCTCTCAACATGGGATTCTGCCGCCACCTAGGTGAGGTTCCCTCTCAACTTTAGTTTCTGCAGGGACCCTGTGGGGATTCCCTCTCAACATGGGCTTCTGCCGCCACCTAGGTGAGGTTCCTTCTCAACGTGAGTTTCTGCGAAGACCTTGGGGGAAGTCCCTCTCAATATGGGTTTTTCCACCACCTAGGTGAGGTTTCTTCTCAACTTGGGTTTCTGCAGTGACCCTGAGGGGTCCCTCTCAACATGGGCTTCTGCCGTCACCTAGGTGAGGTTCCCTCTCAACTTGAGTTTCTGCAGGGACCCTGGGGGGGAGTCCCTCTCAACATGGTCTTCTGCCGCCACCTAGGTGAGGTTCCCTCTCAACTTGAGTTTCTTCCAGGACCTCAAAAAGTATTTTGGGGAAGACCCCCTTTTATATTATCCCCTCGTGCAAAGTCTTTTGTGTTGGGTAGACCAAAAGGCTTTATATGCCATAAACTCGATTTTCAATTTCAAATTTTTTTGAGGGACTCTAGGGCCATTAAATGCACTATCCCCTCATCCGAGGTTCTTTGATTTTCGAGACTCCACGCGTCAGTGTGGGAACTATCTCCTCATCATTTGGAGGAAAAATTGTCATAACCTTTTTGCCTTCCTGCACGTTTTCCCACTTTGATGTAAAAAACATAAGGCCCCCTTCTTAAAAAAGAACTTTCCTCTTCTTCAAAATCCTCACCAAGAGTTTTAGTTTATAGTGAGAGAAAGAGAGAGAGAGAAAAAAAAACTTAAATACCATAGCCCCCCCATTTTTTTTTTTGCTCTAGATTTTTCTCAAACACTCCATTAATGGATTCTAAATCATCAAACACCTCTTCAAATGTTAACACCACCATTGTCCCCATTGTTTTTGGTTCAATACATTTCCCCATTATTGTTTCTTTGCCCCTTACCACCGTTACAACCACCGTCCAAGACGGTTTGAATTTTTTAGCTCCTTCTATCGTCGAGGGTACCTCGCCTCTTGAGGGTTCCTCATGTGTTGTTCCTCATGTGTTGTTCCTCAACCCCAAACCTTTGTGGCTGGAGGTTTCTTTTCAGCGGGTTCCTCATCTGGATTTTCTTTGGAGGGTTCCTCGTCAGTTTTTTTGTCGGCAGCAATTAGCGAGGAAATCAGTTTGGATTCATATATGTTAGGTCCCTCGACCCTTGCTGTTAGTACAAATGATTCTTTGCTGGAAATGGGTGGGAGTCTCCATTATGTAAGTAGTTCCTCGCAAGTTGTCCCAATACCCAAGGGTCCCTCGTCAAAAGTGCTGTTTGTGGTTTCTGGTCACTTGCGTGTTTGTTCTCTGTCCGAGGGTTCCTCGTCTGCTCAAAGTAATTTTTCGCTCATAACCTTTGGTTTTTCATCTGGCAGTGATATAGTCCATGGCTCCGCGCGAGACCAGTTGCGCATTGGTTCCTCACGTGTATATTTTCTACCGGAGAGTTCTTCGTCTGCCATGTCCTAATTGCCTTCGGGTTCCTCGCGCCTCACCCCAGATATGGAGAGTCCCCCGCGTCACGCAACTGTGGGTTCCTCGCCTAATGGTGGGGGTTCCTTGCACGTTGGTTCACTACTCTTAGGTTTCTCGCGTGTTGACTCCTCATCCGAGGGTGTCTCGACCTCATGATTTGTCGAGGATTCCTCATCTGGTGGTATTACGTTTGGGAGTTCAACACACTTGGATTTGCCACTTGGGGATATAGCCATGACTTCCTTTTTGGCAATGAGGGACACCCAAGACTCCTTGTAAGTTGATGTCTCTAAAGGGGTTGTTGCTTCCACTTCTTTTTTGGTGACGGGGGACACCCTGGGTTTCTCATCCATGGGTTCCCCGCGAATTGGTATTTCTAAAGGGTCTGCTGCAGCTGAGGGTTACTCATTTGGAGTTTCTACCGTGATGAGTTCTTTTCTTAAGACAATGGGTCTTGGTAATTCCTCAGCTACATCATCTTCTTCTCAGTCATGAAAATACTATATGCGCATTCACTAGGGGTGATATTTTGGTATCAACCGCCGTGCTCCCTTTTTTGGTCTAGCTGACAACTTCATGGCTTCTCTTACCCAATTTGAGGAAAAATTTTCTAACACTATTCTCGAGCACCCTCATGTGGGGTTGAGTGTGTCTGTTGATTCTCCTACTATCTTTTCAGACTCTATTCTTCGGGTCCGAGTCGACCGTGGTGATTTTCCTTATTCCAACATTGAGGTTAAAGCTACAGGGGGTGCCACGGAGGAATGGGATAGCTGGGTTAATTATGTACTGAGCGGCTACGTGGTTGTTCTTAGGGAAGTGAGCCTTTTTACTGTCATCAGTATCCTGAAGTACTGCACGGTATCTAAGCACAAATCTTCGCTCAATCTTTTACTATCTCGGTGGATTATAGAGTCTCACACATTTGTCATGGGTTGGGGTGAATTTACCGTCACCCAAGAGGATGTGTGTGGGTTGTACGCTCTTCCTTTCTATGGGAAACATGTCTTTTCTGATGACTATGAGGATTATTTAGAGCAGGAGATGGTTGGGGAGCTACAAATAGCTCTGAGAGAGTGCTCAAAGTATGTAGCTATAAATGTGATCGATCATACCAAGCACTCCGTTGCCAATTGGCAAAGATACTAGTTCAGGGATTTTGAGCAGTTGCAGCAAGGGGAGACTTTTGGCGTAGCCCCCAGGACCGAGGATGGCCCTAAGCTCCACTCTCCTTCGCATTTAGCCGCATTCTTGGTTAATTTTCTGACTCGATTCCTACTTCCAGTAAACCCGAAGATTCCCCTCATGAGCTTCTCTTTAAATTGGCTATAAGGTTATCTCGTGGCCAATCGATCCCTGTAGCCACTATGACTCTCAGTTCCTTTTATACTTGGATAGACCGAGCACATATATATATATATAGAGAGGTCTTAGGGTCAGTACGATGTTGCTAATTTTGCAAACGCCGCTCTTTTGATGGCCTTTCTATTTGAGTGTTTCCTCCACCTTGCTTCGGGGGCTCAGGCTTGCCATAGCAATGTTGCTAGTCTTCTAAGATAGCACAAAAAAAACTCCCAAGAAGACCTTGGGAGAATTAATTGATGATATTGAGGATTTTTAGTTTTGGCCTTACAGTAAGCACCTTGACGGCATCTTCAGCTGGCTTTCTTTTCCTGGTGATGGAAGGATCTTATATTGCCCTTCCAATATGGAGTCTGTTTCTACCTTCCCTCATATTAATGTGGTTACAATGTTGTTACCAGGCCTCCTTCCTTCTTGGATCGAGTTGGGCCAATGTGCTGAGTTCTACCATTATGAGAGGGTAAGAAGGAAGTTTGTCTGTGATCAGGGTGTTCACACCCGTCCTCTTCCTTCCTGCAGTGATCCTTCTGAGGCATTTTTAGAGGCGTGCACCAACTTCACTCGCTAGGGACTATTCCATAGAGTTAGTGGCCTAGGGGGACTCTACGTGCCTCCTCGCGATTATCATCCCTCATTTACTTCGTCTTGGTTCCTGTTCTGACAGCGATAGATTCACCTGATCCAAGATTGTGTAATTGGTCCCCCTCTTGAGACTAACCCAGTCAAATATGTTAAAGCCCAACTTTTGGTCAAGCGGACACAGAAGGATTCCTGGTTTCTCAGCACCATTTTTAGACAATCCTTGGAGCGGGCCAGCCCCATTTTAGTGAAACCCCTTCTTGACGAATTCCTTCAGCTCACATCGACTAAGCTTCCCCCTACAAAGTCTAAAGGCCTATCTAAGCACAAAGTAAAAGTGAACACCCCTTTCGCAGGAAAAAGGAAGCACCCGGTCATGGACGTGTCTAATTTGATTCCTGCTACCACCGCTTCTCCTCCTTCTCCTGTGGGGACCCGAGCTGTAAAGAAGAAGGGAAATAATGCCGATATTGCTGCCCCCTCCTTGGTAGACCAAGAGTCTGAGAGTAATGATCTTCAGGTGGAGGAAACTTATAGGACGGTGAAGGATGAGGGTTATGAAGCATTGGGCATTTCTTCTCAGGAGGCACGGGTCACATCTATCCCTACTGTAAAAGGTACTATATTGCAACATTCTTTGCTTAGTGGATCTGGTTCTCTGGAAGTTTTACTTAGTGGTTCTCCCTCCCCTTCATTTGAATATGAACAATTTGATTATGGAAGAACCCCTTCCTATGATGATCATAGTTCTTCTTAGGGTGATATGGGTGGCTTGGATCTCCATAGCAAATGCACTACTGACACTTGTGCTTTGTTATTACTTTTGAGGGAATCCTCCAGTGATGATGAGGCCCCCCATTCTCCTGAGGGGGTTAGTTCCACTATCCGACCCCTTCCTTATGGTCAGACTATGCATCCTGCTGCTGTAAGTATTTATCTCACATGAAGTTTTATGCATATGATTTTCTTTCTTTTCCATTATTATTTTATTTACTGATAAAGTATTCTGTCATATTTCTGCAGGTTACTTCCGCAAAGGTGAGTACTCATTCGCTCCCCCCATTACGACTGGATCCTTTTCAGCGGGAGAGGAACTTTATGCTCATTTTTTTCCCGGGGTCTCTTCAGAGAGTTTTACTACTCCCTCATTTCTTTTAACATTGAATGTAATTCGTTGGTCACCAATCACATTTTGGTAATGTGTTATATGTTGGTACTTTCTTGCAGCTTTCATATGTGCACCATACTAGCACTAGGACCACCCATGTAGCTTCGCGTTCTGCTGAGGTATGCCGTATAATTTTTTTCAACTTTCGTTGCTCTCTTTTCCTCTTTCTTTCTTATTTTTCCTTACCCGCTTATGATTGCAGAGGGTTGTGCCTTCCAGCCCCGTCACTTCATCTTCTCTTACTTCGGTGGTAGGCACTTCTATAGTTGAGCCCCTGGTTACCCCATCATCTAAGGTGTGTATCTTTAAATTTTTTTCTTACTTCAGTAATAAGCACTTTATGCTTTTTGACCTTTTTCATCTCTTAGGTACTGGCAACTTTTGTATTTTCTTCCCGGGGGGACTCTTCCCTTTCCCGATGTTACTATCCCGGGGTTGTCCTCTTTGGGGAGGATCTTTATTCCTCAGGTCCGCATATCTATGGATGGTAGGCCTTTGGTTCAGGCAATTTCTCATGGTCCAGTATTTACTGTGGCTGTGACTATTGAGCCCACACTACAGGTTAGGACTTTCCATTAGAATGTTGAATCTTTTTTTCTTGAACACGTGGTAACATACTTTGGCATCTACAGGCCATCAACACAACCCCTGTTGCACCGACTATCATTTTTCGCTCTTCCTCCTTAGATGGGGTTTAGGTACTTTAACATCTTCTTGTTAAACATTTTTTTCTAACTATCTTGTACTTAACAAAGTTCTATTTTCCTTCTTTGCAATTGTCTCTTGGCACTGTTTCGACAGTGACTTTTGTTGCTATCTCTTCGGCAGCCCCTGTATGCGGGCCATCTTGCCCTGTTACCTCACCCCTTCAGGTAACCATCTTTGTCATGGAGTTTTGAATTTTCTCCTATATATTTTGCCTTTATGAGGTAGGTGATTTACTAACTCTCACCCCTTTTTTAATTTGCAGGCTCAGTTATCCCCTGCGACCACCATCGCTGAGGTAGCTCCTTTAGGATCACCCGCGGTTGAGGAAGTCTCTTTAGGAGCATCTGTTGCTGAGATAGCCCCTTTAGGAGCACCTGCATCTCCTCCCTTGACTTCTATGGAGGGCGTTACTCAGGTATAGTATATGAGGGTACCCATTTTCTTTATGCCATTTTTGTATCTCTATGTTGTTCAAATGTTTATCACTACTTACCTGTTTCTTCTGTTCTTAGGTCAGTGATACTATCACCTTAGTGACAGTGAAGAGCATGGGAGGAATATCAGTAGGGGAGGTATTACACCGACATACCTCTTTCTCTTTTTTCCTCTCTCCTTTTTTTATTATTATTTCATTTTGCCTATATTGTGCAAGTATGCTCATCTTCACCCTTGTTGCACTGTTTCCAGGTGAGTGGGGTTGCTATAGTAATCGTGGAGTATGATGATGGGGTGGCTATAAGAGAGGTATTAAGCTGTCATACCCCCACTTCTTATTGTTCCCCCTTTTCTTCTTGCGTATATTGTGTAAGTGTTCTCACTTTCACCTTTGTTTCATTGTTTCCAGGTGAGTGAGGTTGTTGCTTCAATAACTGTGGAGTCTGTTGAGGGAATGGCTGCGAGAGAGGTATCATACTGGTATACCTTCTCTCTTTTACTCTTTCCTTCTTCTTGCTTATACTGTGAATGTGCTCTCACCTTCACCTTTATTTCATTGTCTCCAGGCGAGTGAGGCGGCTGTTCTGATAACTGTAGAGCCTGTTGAGGGGATGGCTACGAGAGAGGTATTATACCTGCATACCCTCTCTCTTTTACTGTTTCTCCTTATTTTCTTCTTGGATATACTGTTCAAGTGTTCTCACCATCACCCTTGTTTCATTATTTCCAGGTAAGTGAGGCGGCTACTCCGGTAACTGTGGAGCCTGTTGAGGGGATGGTTGCGAGAGAGGTATTATACTGGCATATCCTCTCTCTTTTTACTGCTTCCCCTTCTTTTCTTCTCGCGTATATAGTGAAAGTGCTCTCATCTTCACCCTTATTTCAATGTTTCCAGGTAAGTGAGGTGGGTGCTCTGGTAACTGTCGAGCCTCTTGAGGGGATGGCTGCGAGAGAGGTATTATACTGGTATATCTTATTTTTTTTTACTGTTTCCCCTTTTTTTTTCTTGCATATATTGTGCAACTGTTCTCATTTTCACCTTTATTTCATTGTTTCCAGGAGAATGAGATTTCTCCTCCGGTGGTATCTTTGGAGCAAGAAGAGAGCGTCGAGTTGTACACTTCTCAGGTGTTTTACTATCGCATCTATATTACCATTACTTGGTTGTTGGTTTGTGAATTGTGTTGGTAGTCCATAACATTTCTTATGTTTATCCTTATGCCCCCGCTTTGGCCGACCCTCTTTAGACCGACGATAGCATGATCACCCCTTTGAGTTTAGGGGTAAGATTTCTATCATAGCTAGGGCCTGGATCATAATTATCATTCTTCTCTTTTGACTTGTCGTGAGTATTTCTTTTCAAGTCCTTATTAATGAGTCTGCCGGGGCAGCTGCTGAGAGAGATCATAGTTCTGAGGCCACCCCCATGACCTGTGATGCTGATTCTGATGGGGAGTCTTCTTTCCTCCCCTCTGAGGTAGGGTCTCATCATTCCGATGGTGATGGCGAAGAAGAGGCTGCTGCAACCATCGAGAGTAGGCTATAGCGTGAGTAGCTACTTTGGAAAATTCAGAACACATGAGCGTCAACTCTTGGATTTGATCTTAAAGCATCACCCCGAGACGTTCACTCCTCAGTGCATACTTCAGATTGACAGTCTCACGGCATTCAACCTGAAAGCTCTTGCCAGCCTTGTTCATGAGTTCTTAGCTATCTCTCCTGCTAAGCTGACCAACTCTTCTATTTTACTATTCTTGGATTCTCTCAATGACTTGCAGCAATTCTATCATTTTTATTTGGATTGGCTCGATACAGGGGTTTGCCAATTTCTAAGGATTCCTTTTCGGAAGATGGTAATACTTCATACTTCCAGGCAGTCTAGGACCGAGCAGCGGGAGGCTGAGGCCACGAGAATATGGAATTAAATCCCATTACTTCAGGAAAAACTCTACAGACTTGAGTCTGGTGATCAAGAGGATGCGGCTAAATTCATCGGGTTAGAGGAAGAGTTCCTGCGGGAGGATGGTCCGTCATATGCCGGTGCCATCACTCGTGATGACTTATTTTTTGTTATTTCTAGCGAATAGGATACTTCTTGGTTTGAAGTATTTTTAATTCTATGTGTACATCACTGATCATTCATGAATGAAAGAAATGACACTTTGTTTCTCTTGCGCTTTTCTTTTCCCTTGCTCTCCATCAATATTATAGGTATTTATTTTATAAGACCTGCTCTAATTTCTGTGAGCATTTGATCAATTTAAGCTGCCCCATATACTGCTGGGTACTTGCATTAATCTGAGCAAGTTATGTATATATATGCATTGTTTTTTTGTTTTTTAAAATGCACCTTTTGTGACTGCGAGGAATTTGGATGTTACTGTTTCGGATCACCCCTCCTGTCTGTGGGGGTGCTCCTGCACACTATTACTTATGTTCGTAAGGACTAGATTGGAGGGGGTGACCCCTGTCTCCTTCCTTTAAGTTTTGTTTCATTGAAAACTATTTAAATTGGCTAGCCCCTAGTCTTTGGGGCCCCTACTCTATATTCTCTCTAAGAGCTTCATTGTTCTTCAAAATATTAAAGAGGAGGAATTTAACCCCCTTTTTCACATTTTCTATTAATTCAGTCAAATAAATCCATTATTACCTGGAGCTTATCCTCCTACTAGTCAGGTGACTAAAAGGGAAACTGTCTTTTATGTCTAGGAGGACTTTGCTCAGTATACTTTCTCTTAGGATGGACTTACCCCCCCCCCCCCCCCCAAGTGTAATGAGCAAAGTTCCTATTTTTTTATGTACTCTCTTCTAGCCTAGTAGAGTGTGTGTATATATATATATATATATGTGTGTGTGTGTGTGTGTGTGTGTGTGTGTGTGTATTCCTCCCTTTTTTTAAAGAAACATACATATGTATATATATTCTACTGGGTCTTTTTCATATAAATGAGTAATCAAGGAAAGCATCAACAATGATCAAAAGTGCTGCTATTTCATTTCTTTACTTTTGTGTACTGTTTTATAATATGTTATTGCTCTATAGTTTTTACAAAAAAGAACTTTTTTAGTATAGGAGCAAACCTCAAATTCTACTATATAAATGAAATTTTTTTTAGCGTTACTGAGCATGATACATCTTCAACCACTTGCAGTTGATGGACTGGAGGCAATCACTCTCCGGCTTTGAGATCTAGCAATAACCCGACTTCCCACCCCTCTGACGGCAAAGGAGCCTTCCTAGTTGGGTTTGAACTTTGATGCCGACATGCTGCGGAGTTGTTGATTGGATACTCATAGGACTAAATCTCCCACCTGAAACTCCCTAGGCTTGACCAAGTTATCGTAAGCTCTGGACAGTTTCTTAGTGTAGACTTTGAAATTCTCCTTCGCCTTATCTCTATGCTCGTCTAGTGCCTCCAGCTGCACATGCCTTGGGTTAGGGATGAGATCGTTGTTGAGAGTAACTCTGGCTGAAGGTACCGCCAACTCCACTGGTAGGATAGCTTTGATCTCGTATACTAGGGAGAATGGGTTGAACCCTATCGGTTTTCTTTTCAAAGTACGATAAGCCCATAGCACCATGGGCAACTTCTCATCCAATGCCCCTGGCATGTCCTCTAGTATTTTCTTCAAAATATTTATCAAGGTCTTATTGGTAGCCTCAGCTTGTCCATTTGCCTTAGGGTAGGAGATAGTTGAGTTGTTATGCATAATTTTATATTTATCTATGAGGAGGGCCATCTCCTTGCATACGAATTGCTTCCCATTATCTGTTAAGATTACCTTGGGTATACCAAACCTGCATATGCTATACTCCTTTATAAATTGGGTTACCATTTGGGTGGTCACTCTCCTTAGAGGGATGGCTTCCGACCATTTGGTGTATAATTTGGTAGCCACAATGATAAAATCCTTGCCGTGAAAGGCTGGGGTGATCTTTCCAACTAGGTCGAACGCCCATGTATGGAAGAGATAGGGAGCTGCCAGGCTTTGTAGGATGACGAAAGGAGCATGAACCATGTTTGGTGCACTTGATAGGCTCTTCACTTCTTCACATACCCAATGGAGTCAACCTCCATGGTTGGCCAATAGTAACCCAGCGTCATCAGCTGGTCATATAGTTTGGCACCCCCCATATGGGATGGCTCATGAGCTTCTTTTAACACTCTCTCTATGTCCTCTTTGGCCATACACCTCAGCGCCTTCTCATTGTACCCCTTCCTGTATAACTCTCCTTCCACCAAATAAAAATGAGCTACCCTCTTCTTGAGATAGATTTCATCCACTCTTTCTACGGGTAACTCATCGTCTTTCAGATATGAAATATACGGTTGCCTCTAATCTTCAAAATCTTCTACAAAATTGGATTCTGTGGGTTAATCGAAGTGAGTTTGTAATTTTAAACAACCTTGCTTTAGCGAGCAGCCTTTGTGCACATGGTAGGCCAATAGTAGCCCCCTCGCTATAGCCTTCAGTAAAGTGGGATGTTAGTATCCCCACAATGTTTTTCATGCATTTCTGCCAAACTCCCTTTTACTTCTTGCTCCCCCCCCCCCCCCCCCCCCACACCTTGCTAGGAATCCTCCAGGACTCTTAAAGTAAAGTGTTCCTTGCAACAGGTGATAGTTAGCCAGCTCTAACATCTTCATGGTCCCTTCTCTTATCTCCAACTGCTTCACCAATAGGTATCTCCAGTCTTCTAGCTCATTGCTTGGGAACAAAGACTTCCTGGTAGCAGGTACTGTCCTCCGGCGCACCATGATTATGGCCTCTGCCTCATCTATATCCAACTTCTGTGCTATCGTGGCTAGTGCGTTGGGGTGCCTGTTCATTGTTCTTACATGCCTTTCAATAGTCACTTTCAGTAATTGTCCCAATAACCTGTGGATGATATACCTATAGGGTGCTGATGATACACAAATATTGCATATTTCATCCTACAAACCTACGCATTTTAGCCCTCTCAGGTATCTTATTCCCTATATTTATGCTCGTTAACCAGACAACCTCATATTTCTACATTAACATGTTTTGCAGGGGTTAATTGAGCTTTTATAGGTGATTGGATGCTAAGTGTGAAGTTCGAATGCATTTCGCTCGATTTCCATACACAATCGCACGTTCAAGGGCAATTTAGTCAATTCACATTTTGGGCACTCACAAAAGTTGTAGCCCTCCTCGAAAGCTTTATGTGGCCGCGAACGGTGCGCGATTCTGAGTCTGTATGAAGAAGTTACGGGAGTTTTAGCGGACGAGAAAGGAATTCAACCAAAACAACAATGCAATGTGCTGCCTTGGTTCATACCTACGATCGATCGATCGACCAAAGGGTTCGATCGATTGATCCTCATCGACAGTGGGATATTTGTTCACCATCGATCGATCGATCAAAGGGGTAGATCGATCGATCCCCTGTTCCCAGGAGATATTTTGGCCTTTCTTTTCTTTTTCCTTTTCTTTCCTATTTTTTTTCCCACTAACTATATAAGGTTATTTTTTTGTAAATAACAGAGATGAAGGTTTTAGGATAGATTTTAGGTTAGGTTTGGGAGTTGAGATCTCTTTTCTTCTTCCTCATATGGTGTGACAACATTTGGGTTCGTAAGATTGTACTTTCATCTTCCTCTCCTTTAATATAGCTTGTTTTCCATTAATTCTTGCTTTCTAGATAATTTACATGCTTTGTTAATTAGATTCACATGCTTTCATTTATTTCTTTCTAGTGTAGATTTATCGCGTTTATTTACCGCTTTATTTATTGCATTTTTAATATGCTTTCTAGGTAATTTAAATTAGGTTGTGTTTGAATAGAATTCACTCGAGTTGACACGTTGCTTTGCTTTGGTGATGGCATTATGGGTCTATTTTAGGTGCGTTGTCCTAGGTATTTCACCTAGGAGATTTGACGGGTAATATCTTGTATGTCCCGTGCTTACGACCTTTCGTGCGCAATTTCTGGGATATTTGTTGAAGCCAAAATCTTATTAGGATTTTATGCGGATTTAGGGGCGTGACAACCCTTGATTTAATTAACTGTCGAAACGAGATGCATTCTAAATAACTTATCGACCCATGTATCCATTTTATACAAATTGACCCGGGTGAGGGATATTCGACGCAACCTATAGTTTTACTCGCTTTGTTAGTCTAGTTTCTATACACTTGCCTAGATTAACATTTCCATTTCATGCATCTTTTCTTTTAGTTTGTAATTCCCCATTTACACTTTTATTGAGAAGTATTAAATCAATTGAATTCTAGCAACTCATCCCTGTGGATTTTCGATACCCGACTTACCGTTGCGCTTGCCTCGCAAGTGTAGTCGTAATTTAGGTTTGTTTGTATTGAGTGGGCAAAATGAAAACAACGATCTACGTCTAACACGCGCCTCACTTTTCGCACTCGATCATGTGCCAAGTTAGCATGCTTGAGAGAGAACTCTCCATTAACATGTTTTACTACCAGGTTAGAGTCTGCTCGGATGCATAATACTTTGATACCTTTCCGGAGTGCCTCTAGCATACCCAAAATGAGAGATTCATACTCAGCCTCATTGTTCGAGCATTTGAAGTCTAACTTGAAAGAGAGAGGGATATTTTCCTTTCTGTTCAAGAGTATGATTCCCGTGCCTCATGTTCCTTGAGCACTAGAGCCATCAAACTCCATTTCCCACTTCTCCATTTCTTCTACCATACATGCTCGAAAGTTCTCACCGGGCAGTTCGTCACCGAGGGGCTCAACATTTCCACTTGGGAAGTGGGCCAACAGGTCTTCCACTGCTTGACTTTTGATTGCCTTGGGCACTACACACTTTAAATCATATTCTGACAATATCAAAAACCACCTCGCTGCTCATCCCACAAGTATTGTTCTTGCTAGCAAATAATTTATAGGGGCGCACTTGGTGACTATGTGCACTATGAAAGCAAGAAGGTAATGTCTCAACTTCTGAGCCACAAAAACCAATGCCAGACAATGCCTCTCCACGCTGGTATATCTAGATTCTGGGACATTATCGATTCCGGTCGCAGAAGTCAACAAAAATTCTAATTTGGCTTTTATCCTTCTTTGCAATCGGAACTATGCTAGAGAGCCATATAGGATGCTAAATGGGCTTGATGAACCCATCTGCCAGTAAATTCTTTACCTCCGCCTTTATCTTCAGATCTAAGTCAGCTTTGTATGTGTGTGTAGCTTACCTTATTGGGAAGGCATTGGGGAGGATGTTCATTCTATGGGAGTTCGCTTCTGGGTCTATTCCTGGCATTTCTGTGTACTTTCAGGCAAATACATCAGTGAACTCCATTAGTAAGCCAATGAGATTTTCCTTCTATTTTTATTCCAGACTCTTAGAGATTAGGATGGGCCTGCTCTCACCCCCTTTTGGACCCAAATTGATATTCTCTAATTCTTGCAGTTGCTCTCAGGGTCCATCTTTCTTGCATTCTGGAGCTTCTTTCGGTTCCTCAACGTGATTAACGATATGGGATTCACCAATAATAAAACACTCAGGCATCGGGTTGATGCTCTCATCCCAAAACATCGCTCGTGTAGACCGTTATAAGTGGTAAATGACCTTTCCATAAGGAAGACCACCTTCTTGCAAGTTCGAGGAGGCTTAATCACCTCCTCAACTTTCATCTTGCCCTTCGCTATGTAGGGGATCACCCTCCACCCAAACACTCATGAACGAACTTCTTCTGCGGGACACTCTCTTCAGCTATTTACCTCCCTTCTAACTTTCTTGCAGATGACTTCCTTTCCTCATCTAATTCAGTGTAGAATGCAACATCCACCATATGGGCATCCTTAACGGCGAAGGGTCTCTGCGTGGCCTTGATAACTTTCTCTGTACCTCTAATGTTGGCCTTTGCACATCAATGGTAGGTGGAGGGCACTATGCCGTGGGTGTGCATCCATACCCTCCTGATGAGTAGTTGGTAGCTAGTGTTAGCATTGATGACATGGACCTTAATGTGGTAGGTGAAATTTCCCAATTTGATTCCCACATTTACATATCAAATAGATTGCATTCTAGCATTATAAAATTCGGAAACTACTAGCGGTACCAGCACTACCTTCCCCTGGTTGATTCCTGTTTCATATAATGTACTGATGGACATGATGTTAATAGATGTTCCTCCATCCATTAATGCCCTGGGAAATGAGACTCCATTGATCATGGTTGTAACATATAATGGGCGGTTGTGGAAGTAAGGTACCTACCTATCTGCTTCTGAAAACACCACCTCAGAAGTATACTTCTTAATCAGTCTTCCAATTGGCCACTGCCAATTTAGTGAAGGATCTCCTCGCTGCTGCACAGCCTCCAAGACTTTCCTCGTGATGGTTATTCTTTTGTCATACTTCACCCTATCTGGTCAAAAAACCACTTGAACTTGGGGCTCCTTGTTATGGCCTCGCATTCGGAATCCAAGTCTAACTCATACGCCTGGGCATTGCAAACATACTCTGCTTCGGAGGTCCACCCTCATCTAGAGTGAGGATGACATCTACCTCACCTTCCGAGAGGGTCATCTCCTCAATTTACCCATTTCCATCTTCTTGTTCTGGAGTGAAGATCCACTCCTCTCGCTTTCTTTCTAGCTCAAATCTTCTTAGTGATAGATTTTCCAATCCCTCACATAACTGATCACCGCTCTCCCACTCCATATGGTCTTTGGTGGATTCTTCATCATAAGCAACTACCATGTTGGCGGTACTGAAGTGATGTACTAGAAGTGGGTTCTCATTAACATTGATAGGAGGGATCTGTGATAATATGCAAATATTGCGTATTTCATCCGTTAACATACACGTTATTAGCCCCCCATGTATCTTATTCCTTATATTTATGCTCGTTAACTAGACAAACTCATATTTCTATGTTAATATGCTTTTCAGGGGTTAATTGAGCTTTTATAGGTATTTGGATCTTAGTATGAAGTTCAAACGCAATCCGGTGAAGTTTCGTACAATTCCGCACGTTCAAGGGCAATTTAGTCTTTTCACATTTTGGGCACCTGGCCCAACATCTTCACGAAAGTTGTATTCCTCCTCGCGAGCTTCGCGTGGCCACAAACGGTGCGCGAATCAGATCCCTAACGAAGAAGTTATAAGACTTTTGTCGGAAGAGAAAAACAAAGAAACCAAAGCGGGGGAGAAGGAAAAAGAATGCAGTGTGTTGAGACCTGACTAGTTGATCGATCGACCCTTCAATTTTCACTCTTCGAACAAAGACAGTGGGCTCATATCTGACTGATCGATCGATCGACCAAAGGGGTCGATCGATCGATCCCCTGTTTTCCACGATATTTTGCTCTGCATTTTCTTTTTCCTTTTCTTTTCTATTCTTTTTCCAACTTACTATTTAAGAGATTTTTGCTGTAATATCAGATATAATTAATTTTAGGTTAGAGAAGCTTAGGGTTTGGGATTTTTGGGTGCTCATTTCTTCTTCCTCATTTGGTATGACAACTTTTGGGTTTGTAAGTTGACTATTCATCATCCCTAACATATATATAGTGTCTTTCCTTTATTTCCTTGATTTCTATTTAGTTTAATTTAGTTAGTTACTGTTTTAATTAGTTTAATTAGTTTAATTAGTTTTAATTTGGTTTAATTCATGCTTAGCCTTTAGATAAATAGGGTCGGGGTTGTGTTTCGCCATTAACAGGCCTCGAGCTCCGAAAATTAGGTTTTGTGTAAAATTGCGTGTAATTGAACCCGCTTGTATTAAAGTTGGATTCTTATGAGTTTAACTTTATTTGTCACTCAACTTTAGTGTTTATAGCGACAATCTGAATTTAATCCATGTGCATCCATTTTTAATTAAATGTTTATTCAAGCAACTTTGGCTAAAATTCCTTATTGCGTGAAGTTTATGATTAATTGAAATCGCTCTCGAGCCGAAATTTTGATTAGTAGTTATTTCGATCCGTGTGGTAGGATGTGATCCCGATCCTCACTTTACTTTTGTATAGACTTAACTTATTCCTTTCTTTTGTCAGCATAACAACCTATCACCTTTTACACTTTTATTCCTAAAGTTATAAAACGATTAAAAATCTGTCAAACATTCCCTGTGGATTCTCAATACCCGACTTACCACTATACTTGTATTGCAAGTGCAGTCGAAATTTAGGTTTTTGTATTAACGTGATGATATGAATTCAACGATTAGCATGCTGACAACGCCCTATCTTTCACGTGTGTCATATAATATTCTAACCATACGCAACACATAGCGCCCGAGTCCTAAGTATTATTAATCCACTCTTACTTTCTCCATTACCATAGGTCCTTAAGTGCTTCTCGACTCTCGGAGTGTATCATCTTGGTAAATATAAAATCAGTTGGTGTACGCTCTCTACCCTACAGGTCTAAGTCATTCTTAATACTCACGAGACCTAATTTAACGTACCCACAATTTCCACTCCTTTTCATGCCCCCGAAATCCCACAGTTAAATTCCACATAAAGTCATGTTACCTGGACCTTCAAGTCCCATTATGATATTTAAATTATGTCCCAAGGTCCCTACACATTAGGAATGGATTGACATTTAAAAGTGAAAGAGGTTTCAATTTCCAGGAGGAGTTGATCGATCGATGAAAAGGGTAGATTGATCGATCCAATCAATCGATCGATCTAGATGATCGATCGACATTCTGGAGTCGATCGATCGATCGACATTCTGGAGTTTCTTAGCCCAGTTTCTTCAATTCTTTACCTACGGGTTTCATCAACTTAAATCCTCAAAACCTCTATTAATTCATCCCAAACTCCCTAAAAATAAAACCAAGAGTTGTATTATCCTATATACATGATTTCTAACGTAAAACATATACAAATTCATCATGGGCCATCAATTAAAGGGTTAATTCATCAAGAATCCTATTTTTATCATCATCATCATCAATATCTTCCTAATTCTTCCAGAATTTAACCTCTATTGGACATCAATCTCGTAGTTAATCATCTACATATAACAATAGGGTTGTCCTAACATGATTGCTACTCAGAATTTCAATATAAATCTCCCAAACATCATTTAACTTTCATAAAAACATAAAATCAATATCTCCTATACTAGAATGGGCGTGTTATCAACTAAAGAACAACAAGTTAGATACTTGCCTTAAGAATGAAAGTATAAATTATAAAAGATGATGGGTATGATCCCGCTCCTCGTTTCGCGTTCTACGCTTTGGTGGTGGAATTGATGAGAATAGTGTAGGGTTGGTGGTTCTTCTCCTTGGAATCCTTCTCTCTTCCCTCTTCCTTAGCCTCTCTGCAACTCCAGTGTTTCAAACCCTCAAGGACTCCCAATTCCATCAGATAGAACCTCTCAATTTTCGTACTTAATTAAGGCCTAAAATAAAAAATTACCGAAATGTCGTCCCGGGTTGCCGGTTAGGCCTAAAATCGCCCCAAGCCCCAAACTAATCCCCCGGGTACATTTTTTTTACTATCTCGATCCTTTCAGACACATTGGCACACTCAAAATAACCATATGAATGGATTAGAATTAATTTACTTTTTATTCCATTAATTAAGTCTCGACTCGATACTTAATTTCTATAATTGTAGTATTATTCACTCGCGATAATTTTTAATAAATTCAATACCATATATTAATTTACTCATTTATTAATATTCAACATAATTCTCGCCAATAAATACTTACTCTCGTCACGCTAGTGAATATCTATTTTAAAATCAAGATTAATATTAAATTAATTTATCCCAATTTAATTTAATTAATCCCATAATTAAATGCCATAAAAATACGGCAACCAGCTCCACCTTACTTCTTCATTCAAGGCATAAATGTTCTTCTGAAATTCATCAACTGTTACAACATACACACAACGCATGAAATCTTGCATAAGCTTCTTTCAGAAGTTTCCACTCCCACGTATATCCTTCTTTATATATCCTTGTAAATGATGCATACAGTAGGAATTTGCAGACATTAAAAATGTAAGAACATTGTCCGTCACATTTATTATGTCGTATACAGCTACAAGTTTGTCAAAGAATTGGGAAGCTTACATCTACAATCGATAATCCGAATTTCAAGGCGACTTCAACAATCATGCCCAAGAAGGACTAACTTGGTAAATATGTTTAAGTTCCATTTACAATTTTCATAAAAGCGTTGGGATATTTTTTATAAAAAATTAAAATATTTTTTCTTTTATGAAAAATGATTTTTGGATTATTTTAAATGGTTGTTATTTTTTTTCAAAAATATTTTTATCATAAAAGATTTTTGGGTAACTGTTCTCAGATTCGTAAGAGTGTTGTTTTTTAAGTCTCCAAATGTTTGAAAACTTTCTAAAATGAATCTCGAGATTTGTGCCCGGTCGTTCAAACGAGATCCTATCTCGTTCGAACGAGACCAGAAGTCATTCGAACGACATGACAGTTCGTTCGAACGAGAAGTCTTTTGTTTGACGCGTCACCACCTTAAATTTTTTATAATAGAGTGTTAGACGTATTGATTTCATGTGGAGAAAACACTGGTTTCCACAAAATACATTTTAAGTGTTTTTGGTTTATTCTCCATCACTTTAAGGGTTCAAAATTTGTTTTTACAATTCACAAATCCTAGTGCTTTTGTGTGAGTTGTTTCTTGGAACCCAAAACATAGTTTTGCTAGGTCTTTTGCTAATTCAACCTTTGGAGGGTGATCTCTACAACTGAAAAGCTGCGTGCTACTGTGGAGGGAGACTCTACGAAGATATGACGGCATGTCATTGAGGATCTTCGGCATTATGATTCTTTCCTAAAAACCGCGTGTCAGGGCTGCGTGTCCTTGTGGTGTTGCTGCGCATAAACCACTGCTAATTTCTAGACCGGTACTTTGAAGATTTGCTGAAGGCACCGTGCGTTACACTTATGGGAGATTATCAAGTGGTCTGTAAGTCAAAGGTCTTATAAGTTATTTCAAAGTTCTAGAAATATAAAAGGTTTTGCCCTTCGGGGATTTTTCTTGAAGCTTGTGCATAATTAATTTAATTTGACACGTAGTTGCATATTTTAGGGATGATATAAAATTGGTTTAAAATTGAGTTTTATATGCTTTGGAGTCAAATTATGTAAAATATTGAAAATTGTTTGAAATCACCTATAGGTAATTATTGGATAATAAGTGGTATCAGAGCGGGTTACGCTAATTTATTACGTTTGATCTTGTTTGCTTGCATCTGGGGTGGTTTGTTTTTATCTCAATGGATTTGTGTAGTTTTGTCAAAGAAAATTTTGAGATATTGAAACTCACACATAATTCTTCTCTTGCTATATCTTATAAAGGATTGTGTCAGTTTCTTTTGCCATATGCTAGTTATACTTCATGATATATCCATGCTACTGTTATGACGTGTGTACCTTTTTGTATTATATTTTTTAAAAAAAATACAAAAAGATTTTTGAAGTTTGGTTTGCACCTTATATGGATGCACAGTTAGGATAACCAAGTCACAACTTCATGCCATATTCATGTGATTTTTTGATAGTTGTTTGAGATAATATATTCTGTCATTTATGTGATTTACAAAGTTTGGAGTGTTTGAGATTACTTACATGATTGATTCATTTTGTACTTTATTGCACACATGCACGGATTTGTTAGACTTTTGTGCTTGTCTATCACATGTTGGTTACGTATTTTCATCTTAATTCTGTCTATTAAAACTAACCAAATGCTATAAAACAAAATAATAAAAGGTGTGCATGTTTTTACTGTTTGCCATAAGTTTGTGTGGATTTTATAAACGGTGAAGGGCTACAAAAGGTACACATCTATCCTTTACGATTAAGCCGTCGTTTAAATTGGACTTAAAAAATTGAGGAATTTTAATTATCCGGGGTCCAAAGAGGTTAAAAAGAGCCCGAAAAATATTGAATGGCAATAAAAAAATATGTATGCCAATAATGGGCCATTAGGTTTATTCTCCAATTCTCCAATGTTTGGTAATTTAGATCACCTCGCAAAGAAAATATTTACGAGGGAGTTTGGTTGGAGATTTAAAATGGCTTTTCATGTCCATAAAAATCTTGAAAAAGCATGAAATCGTTTTGGACGTTATTGGTGTGAAAATCATGTTGACTTCGATTTGTTGATTTTGATTTAAGACGATGCCAAATAAATTCAATAATTTTACACCAAAGGACTATTTTTTATGTTCATTAGTTAGAAGTACACTTATGCATCTTGCACATATAATATTATTGAGTTGATTTTCCTATCGAATTTGTTCACACCACCCATTCATTCTGATTCCTTGATTTGGTTGTCCTAGTAAAAAGATCATGGTGTGTGATATTTTTTTTGTCTTTTTTATAAAAAATTGAAAATTTCAAAAAATAGTATGTTTGGTTTGTTTCCCGTGACACCCCATTGTGCTTTATTGTGTTTATTCTTTCCTTGTCTATTTCGGACAAATAAAAAGGGGGCTATTTGTAAGGACATTTTTGTCCATTATCAATTTATATGTCGTATACCGCTACATCGTCGAAGAAGATTAAGATCACATTCACATCAAGACGAATCTGAATAATCAAGGTTCTTTAACAAACAGTCTCCGCAAGGTTAACTTTGGTAAGGTTACGTTTTAGAGTACCTTAAAAATGCACTTAGAGTATTGGGATTATTTTTCATAAAATATTTTTCTAAGTGTTGGATCGGAGATTTAAAAGTTTTTATTAAATTTTTTTTGAATTCATACTATCAAAAAATTTTGTTCTCGGGCACCTTTCCATAGAAAAATCATAACTAATTCATAAAAAATCAAAAAAATATGAAACTGGCGGCCACGCATTCGTATCGAAATTATCTACAATCATGGCCTCGTTTAATAGGTCGTTCAAACGAGATAGGATATCATTCGAACGAGATAAATATCTCATTCAAACGACATCTTATGTCGTTCGAACGAGAAGAGTTATTTTCTAACATGTCACCGCCTTTTTTGTAGTATTTAAAGGGTGTCAGACTAGTGGATGTCATGTGGAGAAAAATTGGTTTTAAATAGAATACGATTTTGAGTGTTTACTTTATTCTCCAACATTTTGAGAGTTCAATCTCTTGTTTTTTGAATTCGCAAAAAACCACAATCTTTAGTGTATTGTTTTGGAACCCAAGATACAATCTTTCCATTGTTCAACTCTTTGTAAAGAGGATAAACCTACACCGGACTGAGATAAGAATCAGGGAGTGTTGTGGTATTCTTGGGCTGAAGATAGGACTGCGGTTCTTGTGAGTTCACTATGTGTGGATTCTTTGCTGACGACTGCGACCAACACCTGCGGGTATTCGTAAGTCAAATTGTATTTTCACTGCAATCTGATTATAAGCAGTTACTTTACAAATTATTGTGGAAATAAGAGGTTTTTACCCTGCAGGGATTTTTTCCTTAACTTGGTATTTCCAACCTTTGCATGCTTCTTGCTTTATTATTCCATATCACTTAGATGCATGTTCTAGGATTAAATAAAAACTTGCATTTTATTAAATTTGATTTTGTTGATATACAATTAAAATTGGTTTATTTGTGTAGTCGCATTAATTCCGCTATAGAGGCTCTTTCATTATTGGTATTAGATTTGATTATGCTTACATGTTTTATGTTTAGATCATTTCAAACTCGATACGTCACGAGGTTTTTTTTCTTTGTCTCATGTGTGTAGGTACAATTGAAGATCATAATGTTGCACACCCTGATGAGAAAATCTTGGAGATTTGAAAAGTTGATTGTTGAAGACATGTTTGAAAAGTTTGAAGACTTATTTAGTTTATCATTCCTTTTTTATTCATGGGAGGGTAGATTTGTATAGGTCATATTTTGATTGATAATTCGGATATTTTTATTTTGTACCGGCATAGACATAGGGGGAGATTTGTAAGGACATTGTTCGTCACATTAAGTATGTCATATACCGCAATAAGTTTGTCGAAGAATTAGGAAGCTTACGCCTACAGTTGACAATCCGAATTTCAAGGAGACTTCAACAATCATGCCCAACAAGGACTAACTTGGTAAATGTGTTTAAGTTCCATTTACAATTTGCATAAAAGTGTTGGGATATTTTTTATAAAAAATTAAAATATTTTTTCTTTTATGAAAAATGATTTTTGAATTATTTTAAATGGTTTTTATTTTTTTTTCAAAAATATTTTTATCATAAAAGCTTTTTGGATAACTGTTTTAAGATTCGTAAGAGTGTTGCTTTCTAAGTCTCCATATGTTTAAAAACTGTAAAATGAATCTCGAGATTTGTGCCTGGTCATTCAAACGAGATCCTATCTCGTTCGAACGAGACCCGAAGTCGTTCGAACGACATGACAGTTCGTTCGAACGGGAAGTCTTTTTGTTTGACACATCACCGCCTTGAATGATTTATAAATAGAGTGTCAGACGTATTGATTTCGTGTGGAAAAAATACTTATTTTCACAAAATACGTTTTTAAGCATTTTTGGTTTATCCTCCATCACTTTAAGGTTTCAAAATTTGTTTTTACATTTCACAAATCCCAGTGCTTTGTGTGAGTTGTTTCTTGGAACCCAAAACATAGTTTTGTTGGGTCTTTTGCTGAGTCAACCTTTGTAGGGTGATCTCTACAATCAAAAACCTGCATGCTATTATGGAGGGAGACTCTTCGAAGATTATGACTGCGTATCATTGAGGATCTTTTGCGTGTTGATTCTTTGCTGAAAACTGCGTGTCAGGGCTATGTGTCCTTGTGGTGTTACGCGCGTAAACCACTACTGATGGAACCATGCGTTACAATTGTGGGAAATTATCAAGTGGTCTGTAAGTCAAAGGTATTGTAAATTATTTCAAAGTTCTAGAAATAAAAGGTTTTACCCCGCGGTGATTTTTTCCTGAAGCTTGTGCATATTTAATTTTTTGTGACACGTAGTTGCATATTTTAGGGATGAACTAAAATTGGTTTAAAATTGAGTTTTATATGCTTTGGACTCAAATTGTGTAAAAGATTGAAATTTTTTTGAAACCACCCATAGGCAATTATTCTTGGGCTAACAGAAAAGACCCTAGAAACACCTTTAATAAGACCAGTGTTCCAATCGGATATAAATGTGATGTTTCGATCTTGATGAGCGAGTGCATCATGTAAATTAATGAGAAACCACATCCAATTATCCTCCCTCTCTGAATCAACAATTGAATATGCAAGAGAATAAAGGCCTAAAAATATAATGAAATATATCAGTACATGCACATTGTATGATGAACTCAAAAAATGGTACCGCTGGCGCGGACCATTAAGCGCGTAAGCTATACAAAGAATAATTATATTTGTAGTGATAGGCTACACAAATGTAAATTATAAACATATTATGCTTGTAATTTAATATATATGGGTGTAATTTATTAAATTTAACCATGACAAAGAAAGAATCCCAAAGTACATGCAAAAATTACAAAGTACACATAAACTATAATCAAAAGTTCACGTGTACTTTATAATTATGTGCTTGTACTTTGCAAAGTTTTCCATAAACAAAAAAAGAATCCTAAAGTACTCATGACATTACAAAGTACACGTAAAACAAGAAAGAACGATTAAAGTTCTAGGGTTGCTCGTTGAGAGTCCAAATCATCATGATATGAATACAATTGAATGTGTCCCAATTTAACGGGGTCACCCTTATTTAAAAGTACAAGGTACATACAAATCTAGGTCTTTCCTCATTGATCTTATTTCCATAGTAGTAGAGTTTTGGTTGATTTGATACGACCGTGTTAGGTTAGGATTCTTCTTGATTCTCAGTAAGTAATCCCGCGATATTCAGTTAACTACCCCACTTCAACTTCTAGGCACCATGTGTCAAGCCACGTGTCCTTATTGGCCAAATTCCTATTCAATTGCCCCTAGGATTTAGGGTGATCGATCTTGAGGTCTAGTTAGCCTAATCCGGCTATCAGTTGTCCACATGTCCACATCGGTTTCCTCAAGCGTCTCCAACAAACTGACACATGCCCACTTATACAGGTGGGAGCAATCATTTCTGCTGACACACGTAATCCCTTGCCTAGGATCATGAGAGATGCAAGTTACCTACTTTAAGTAATGATTTCACCTGGGGCACATTTTCGGTGGGACAACCAGAGCACCCATATTACATCTATCATGGGTTCTTCCGATTATGATCTCAGACCTACTCACACAATTGCCACCTAATGTGCGGGGATTATTTGACCCTATATGATATTAGATCAGACCGACAACAATCAAAGTGATATTTGCTCAAGCATTCCAATCCTCATAATTCACGGGATTAAGAATATATGCATCCTTTGCAAATGGTGTGAGATTGCCTGAGTCTAATCAAGATAACCCTTAGGCCCAAATCTCATGGGTGCCCCTGTTCAATACATTTTTAGTATGTACGATCACAATCCTCCATTGAACTATCGTATAACTTCTCGTACCATCACACATGTCCCCGTAGTTTAAGATAAACTACTAGGATTGCATTGGAACCGTTCCGATAGGATGTCAACTCTCTATTAAAAATGTAAACATTTGTAATATATATATATATATATATATATATATTGACTATTTCTTGTGTCAAAATATCGAGTCATGCACTACATCGAACCCAAAATCTCAGAAGACAGAGATGAGTGTGAGTGTTTTTGTTCTTTATCGATGGAGATTATGATTCGAAGACATGAAGACACCTCAAGAAGGTTTTGAAGCCATCCATTTTTAAAAATGAAGTATATCCTTTTACGGATTGATTTAACTTTTCCTATTGCACACACTCACGTGTTTTCCAAATTGAGAGAATTTTTCATAAAATATTTTTGAAAAATCCTATTTTTGAGTTGTGTATTTATTTTGCTAATTCGAATCAAGGATGACTTTTATAAAATATTGAAAATGTAAATTTTGTAGTGACATATAAATTGCCTATATTCTCGTGTCAAAGCATTGAGTCTATCAAGTCACACAGACTCAATTTTTTATGAACGAGGGGCGATCTAGATTAGGTTATGTGAACCTTGAAATCTAAAGATTGAAATTATAGAGGGGCATCCACTCAACCGCCCACAAATAAGCCCAACATGGCGATGGGGTGCCACACGAGTGGGCCTAAAAATAGAAGAGTTGGTATCAGCCAAACACTGGCAAGGGCAATGTCAAACGAGCAGGTCCAAGAATTAAGGAATTAATATTAGCCAAATAAGAAAAACATGCTGAGGAGATGCCACACTAGTGGGCCCAAGAATAAGTGAACAATAGTTATCCAAACAATTCAAAAGAGGCGAGGGGTTGCCACACGAGTGGGCCCAAGGACAAGTGATAAATAGTTAGCAAAACAGTTCAAAAAGGTCGGGGGCACACGAGTGGACCCAAGAAAAAGTTAGCCAAATAGTTCAAATGTGGCGCGGGGATGCCATGAGAGTAGATCCAAGAACAAAGAGGGGATACCTGACCAAGAAATCCCAAAAATTGGCGAGGGGATGTCTAACGAACAACCCCAAGATAGGAAACAAAATAAGTGCATGTGCAGGCCCAAGATAATGAGGGATGTTGTGTGAACAGTCAAATGACCATAAATGTTTGTATAATAGAATATTTACTATCACTGTTACTTTTTTTGTACAGGTAGCCTTGGTCGAGCAAGCAAAGCTCAAGCACGCCAGTTGGGATTTCTTAGGAGTTTAAGTTTGGAGGCTGAGAGGCAAGTCTTATTAAGCAAGTTAAGGCCCAACCACTTCAGTACTTTAGGAAGGAGGGAATACTAGGAAGGGACTAAGATGTGACTCACACACTTACATAGTTCACACTTAGAGCAAATAAGGCACTGCTCGCAAAGTTTTTCAAACTTACCTCAAAGCCACTCATAAGTTTTCAAAAGATTGTTTACCAAGTTAACATTTGAGAAAATATTTACCAAATTAAACTTTTTGGCACTATGCCTGACATATTTGCTTTATGAATCTGAGTTGGGCCAGATGTCGTGTGTCAGAGAGGACAGACGATAAGCAATTAAATGGGATAAAAAGTAAATTTCAGATGGTCAAAATAGAACACAAGTTAGCACCTGACTCTACTCAAATATCACCAAAAATTATTCTCTACCGTTCTCTCCTTAGTAGTTATAGTGCTTGTCTCTTCACTTCGAAGAATAATTACTTCCAAGTGATCCCTTTTTCTCTATTATTATTGTTGAAAAGTTTATAGCTAATCATTATCTTCCTTATATAGCAATCACATGATCACCATTTTACCAAAAAATTTAGATTTTATCTTCTTGCTTCTCTTGAAGCCTTGAATACCTTGAAGACAACTTCCATTGGAGTGGGTCATGCCTCACTAGATCCAGTACATTCATATACCCCAGTACCACTACCCTCTTACATTTGGTGACTCTGTCGGGAAGGTTTCCTCACTACCATGGATAAATAAGGTTACAACATTTTAAAGAAACTAGTTTTTAAAGATACTTCAGCTGGTAATGGAATCCAAAGTTATCAGACGACCAATAAGGAGGTCGTGGTTACCGGAGCAAAAACAACTGCTCTTTTAAGAGGGTATGCAAGCACAGCAGTGGGCACGCCATTAAGTGGGGTGAACTTGATGAGCATTTTCTTTAAGTTTCTGAAGTAGCGTAATGTGGATATGGTTAGTTTTGGTTAGGCTTGTGTGACGCCTGTGATGGTGCTTGCAGAAGGAGCAGCAGTGGAGACGGCTTAACCTAAAAAATAGTGACAGAGAAGGTGGCGATGCCTGTGAGTTCGCCACCAGCAAAAAAGGTTGGGATGGAGGAGTCACCCTTCAAAGTTGTCGTGATGGAGGAGGTGAAAAATTTTCGTCGAAGGGATCCACCTCATATGTACGACGACCTATAAAACCCTTATCCAAAAATAATTAATAAAAAACCATGCCCAGAGTTGTATGTTCCTACTAAGTTCATAAAGTTCAAAAGTGAAAAACTTAGAGAGCACATCAAGAGGTTTATGGAGTACCTTAGTGAGAATGAAAATTACAAGGAGCTAAAGCTACGAGAGTTTTAAAAGACTCTCACAAGAATAACATAGACGTGGTATTGTCACTTGGCGCCAAATAGCATTCCCACTTGGGAAGAGATGCACAGACAATTCTTGTAGAAATTTTTCTTGGCAGAGGATGAGTTCACTCTATGGCATCTTGCCCAGGTGGTGCAAAAGCCAGGTGAAGAACTGATTCATTATATAAAGAACTTCAGATTAAGAGCATGAGATGTTCATGAAGATGTTGCAGAAGCAAGATTATCATAAATTTGCATCAAGGGGTTGCTGGAGTATGAGATCCACCTGGTCAATGAGACCCAAGATGATACTTTTAGAGAGTTCACAAGAGCAGTAACCAATATAGATATGATCATTAAACCCAACCCTCAAGGATGGAGGGCATAAGTGCCTTTGTCAGCTAGAAGGTTTCAAGTTTCTCGACGATAAGCTATGAATTATGTTGATGGGATCCCTAAAGGCAAGAAAGGGAGACATTGGTTCAAAAATAATTGTGTTGCGGGAAAGAGAAAGTTTGGGGATGATGTCCCACCACCATTGCCTTGTAGCTTAGCGAAGGCTATTGACTACTACTAGAAGTTGGTATGCGAGGGAGTGGAAGTTCCTCCCACTCTATTGGCCAGATACCAATAGCAGCAGAAAAGGCAGATGTAAAGTTCTGCGAGTTGCACCAGAGGCTCCAACATGATACCAAATATTGCTATTACCTACGCAGAATAATAGGAGAGAAGGTGGCCAATGGTACCTTGCAGATCCCACCGATGGACATTAATGAAAATACTTTGCCAACTCATCACTATTGCACGACGAACATGGTGGTGGCATACAATGAAGAAGAAACCCTTGAACCTGAAGAATGGTTGAGCAATGAAAATTCTTGTGAAGAGTGGATGGATAACTTGGCCAAAGAAGATCGAAAAGATAAGTGGGGTGAGTGGGCGAGTCCCCAAGAAGGAAGCGTGGATGTAGTCCTTTCTCTAAATCGGGGAGGGACATAACAGGCATAATATGTGTGTAATTCACAAACATATGAAGCTGAACTCGACTCAGAATGCGCGACTATTGTAAGAAGCCAAAAGTTCAAATGGTTCTTTGAATAGATCGGAGTGAAGCATGACACACAGACCGTGATCACCAAGAAAATTCTGTTCAGGAGCGAGGGGATCCCTCTTTTAACTAGCATGGTCCTATTGGAAGATTAATTAAAAGATACACGTTTGAGGTGGTGTTCTCCAAAGAAGACAGACAGATACCCTTCTTCCATAATCGACCTTTATATGTCACAACCTTTGTGAATGGAATTACTTTTCCAAGGGCACTGTTAGATGAAGGGGTATTGATAAATATCATGCTTATTATCACCTTGTATGAAATTAGAATCTCTCAAGAGAAGATTGTATTGGTGCCACTTGTGGTTTCTGGCTTTTTTTTTGTAAGTAAAAATGCATTAAACAAAAGGAATAAACAAGAGGAAAAGTAGGGGCATACCGCTCCGGGATTCAATTTCACAGATGAAAATTAACCCTAAACCAAGAAAGGCCAAACATAACCATACAAGATAAAATAATCAGAAAACAAGGAGGTTCTCATCAAGCCCCCAATTCATGAAACAAAGCCAGTTATTGAAATTCCTTTTAGACTTCTTCTAGTTGTAAGATTTTTATTTGACAAAGAAGGTAATCTCGTTCATGATTCCAGCATGGTTGGACCTAGTGTTCTTGAAAATTCTGTTGTTTCTTTCTATCCATATACAGTAGATAGCAAAAGCAAAAGGAAGATCATTTAAGCTTATCAATGAAAGTTTCCCTTTTAAAATGAGTTGTAGCATTCGAAATGATATCATCCCAATTTGTAGCATTATTGGAGCGCAAGTTATTATACTTTATCTACTCCCAGATCCCATTTGAGAAACTGCAGTTGAAGAACATGTGTTCCTTAGCCTTAGTTACATTGGCACAAAGCACACACATATTGTCATGTGAAATTCCCCATGCAAGAGTTTTATCTTTTGTATTGATAGCATCCTTACAGACCAGCCAAAAAATAAAAGCACACTTTGGGATATTACTACTTTTCCAAACCAAATGGGACCATTCAGGAGGGTTATGATGCTGCCTAATGGAATTCCATTCAGAGTAATGGTGAAGCATCCATTTGTCGTAGGATCCCATAAGATACTGCCCTCCCTATTAGAGATAGGAGGTAAAGCATCATATTTTATCTCATTTAGCTCCCAAGTAATAGTTGATGGCTAGGACCGCACACCATTTGTAATAAAATCATCCACTTTGGCTTTATGGTTGTTCACATCATCATAGATGGTTCTCTCCCCATATTTTCTCCACAGAGACCCCAGAGGGTGCCAATGGTCGTGCGATATGAAGGTGTTATTCCCATTCCCAATGACAGATTTGATGAACAGTCTGATTTTGTCTCTCGATTTCATAAGTTTATTCCAAGTCCAAGATGCATCAACTGGTGTGTGAATATTCCACATACATCTTCCCTTAAGCTTGTAGGTGTTGCAACATTTAACCCACAGAATGTCCTTCTTACTGAATAAGTTCCATATGTGCTTGAACATAGCTGTAATGTTCCAATCATTTGAGTTCTTTATACCAAGACCCCCTTCGGTTTTTGGCATGCAGACATCACTCCATTTTTCCTTAGACCCGAAGTGATTTATGGCTTTAATAGCGCATGGATGCAGTCTCTCAGATATGTTAATGTGGGGATCAAGTTAGGAAACTTCACATCCCACATAAAGTTTCACATTATCAATGCCAGCACTTACTACCAACTCTTGATCAGATGAGTGTGGATGCAAATGTACGGGATTGTGCAGTTAACATTCCACCAATGCGCGAAAATATTCGCAAAACATAGATTTTAATCAAAGCTACAAAAAAACCATTCTCGGTAGAAGAGGATCTTGATCCCCACAGTAACATATTCGAGTGACTTCATCCCCGCGTTATCAAAGCCAAAAATCACATAAAGGTTGGTTTGAGCTACCCATCTTCATTTCTAAGGGTTTGAGTCCCGAGCAACGGGAAGAGATCGTTAGCCCACTCAAGGAATTCATAGACGTATTTGCATGGAAATACATGAAGATGCCTGGGATATATTTGGAAGTGAACTCTCATAAGCTGAATGTCTTGCCTAACGCTTTGCCTACGAGGTAGGCCACGCAGACTTACAAAGATGAACTGGACCTAAAAATCAAAGCAAAGACAGAGAAGCTACTCTCGATGGGATTCATCAACACTATACAACACTTAACCTAGCTTTCAAGCACTATACATGTAGCGAAGAAGGAAAAAAAGTAGATACGGGTTTGCATTGATTTTAGAGACCTAACTCATACTTGCCCGAAAGATGAGTTCCCATTGCCCAACATTGATAGCTTGATAAATGCCACAGTTGTCCATTAAATGTATAGATTCATGGATGTATATGTAGGCTATAATCAAATTAGAATTAACCCAACGGATGAAGAAAAGACAACCTTCAGAACACACTTGGGAAATTTTATTACACGATCATGCCCTTTGGATTGAAAAGTGCGGGTGACATATACCAACATACCATGATGGAGATATTTCATGTTTTGTTTCATGGCATATTGGAGTTTTATGTCGATGACTTGGTGGTAAAATCTAAGGAGATCAAGCATGTTTAAGATCTCAGGAGCGTCTTTAAAAGATGTCGAAAATACAAAATGAGGATGAACCCTTCGAAATGTGCTTTCAGAGTAATTGCAAAAAAGTTTTTGGGATTTTTGGTAAATAGATAAGGGGTGCAAGTTGACGTGGAAAAGAAGAAGTACATTCTACTGATGACCCCACCGAAGGTCCTAAGACAACTCAAGAGCTTCTTGGGGAAAGTTTCCTATTTAAGGAGGTTCATACCGGCTTTAGCGAAGGTCACTCACCCCTTCACCCCCTCATGAAAGAAAAATATAAGTGGGTCTGGGGGGAGGAGAAAAATAAAGAATTTGAGAGAGTAAAGGAGATATTGACTTCTCCTTCGACGATGATTCCACCAGAAGCGGGTGCACCTTTATTATTGTATCTAACTTTAACTGAGCGGTTTATGAGGGCGATGATCACCCAAGAGAAAGCAGGAATAGAGCGATCGATGCACTATCTATCGCGATTGATTTCAAGGGCGGAATCCAGATACACAAGTATGGAGAGGTATTATTTAGACTTTATTTTTATAGCACAGAATTTGAGGCACTACTTGCTCGCATTCACGGTGCATATCATCACCAAGTGCGACCCTATCAAATATCTATTGGCACGAACTATCTTGGTCGGTTGAGAATCCACATGTTTTTTTATACTTTCTGAATATGATTTGAAATGCAACATCCCAAAAGCATTCAAAAGCCAAGCAGTGGCTGATTTATTGGCCAACTTTCTAAGCTAAAACTTCAAGCCTCCCAACGAAGAGCTGCCGGGTGAAAATTTTCAAGCCTGTCTGGAAGAAGTGATAAAGGAGTGGAAGATGGAGTTTGATGATTCTTTTGCACAAGGAACAGGCGGTGAAGGCATCATCATCTCTAATGGTAAGGAAAAAGTCACCCTCTTCTATAAGATAGATTTCAAATGTTCTAATAATGAGGCGGAGTATGAGTCTATCATACTTAGCCTATCGGAGGCACTGAGGAGAGGCATCAGAGTGTTGTGCATAAGTGGAGACTCTAACTTGGTCAAACAAGTTAATGGAGAGTTCACACTCAAGAATGCCAACCCGGCACCATATATATTGATTATACAGTGGATGTTTGGACAATTTTTAGAAGTGAAGATAAAAAGGCATGCGCGAATAATGAATAGGCATCTGTACCCGCTGGCAATAATAGCTCAAAAGTTGTAAATAGAATAGCAGGAAGCCACCATCATTGTTTGACAAAGAACGGTGCCGATAACAGTAATTTTATTATTTTTAAGTGAAGAGCTAGAAGATTGGAGATGCTCTCTTATGAAGCAGCTGGAAACTAGAGAATGAAAAATAAAGATGTCTGAGGTGGTCAACTACCACCTTCTCTAGGAGACATTATACTTCAAATGTCCGGGAAGATTTTTGGCAAGATGCATAGAAGAAGAGGAAGTCAAAGAAGAACTGGCATCAATGCATCAGAAGCCTTGTGGGGATACTGATATCCCACTTTATCAGCGGTTGTATCAAGGAGGTTATTATTGGCATATTATGAGTGTGGAGGTTGTTTGTGACAAGATGGTTTAAAGTTCCAGACACAGTTTCATCAACCGACCGAAGCTATCTTTTTGGAAAACTTTGACGACTAGAGGAAGCCTTATATTTCATACCTCAAAGATGGAGAGTTGTCGACTGAAAGTGTAGATGAAATATACTTGAATAAAAGGTTGATCTCTTCCACTTGATAGAAGGGGGCTCTACAATAAAGGATATAATGATAAGGCACTACGGTGAGTGGAAGGGGAAACGTGGAGAAAGTGACGAAGGAAGATCACGAACCTTCCTATATGGGAGACGCTAAATTATATGATCAATTAATGACCATAGGGTATTACTAGCCAATAATAGAGGCCTACTCGGTCAACTTTGTGAAAAAGTGTAGAGCATGCCAAGTGCATAGTAATATGGTTCATGCCCTCTTAGTGAGCTTACAGCATTTAGCAGCCCCCTACCCCTTCCACACTTGGGCATTTGATCTGAGGGGAAAGATCAACCCAACTTCTCATGAAAAAGCCTTTATCATTATTGCCACAGAGTTATACACTTAGTGGGAAGAAGAGCCAAACCTGCATCCCTTAAGGAGGATCACTGCCGAGGTGGTGACACGATTCATCCGGGAGTACATAATCTGCAGGTTTGGGTTTTCAAAAGTCATCCTCATGGACAATGGGATGCAGTTTGTATGCAAAGAAATGGGGCTTCTCACTGAAAAGTATCAAATCGTTCATACACGACAAGAATTTATACCATTAGCAACAATATTTAGCAACACAAGCTATTTTTGTTGCCAAAGATACCCTTTTGGCAACAAAATCTGAATTATGTTGCCAAAAGACTATTTTACATTGTACTTTTGGCAACATAAAATAAAACTTGTTGTCAAAAGTTAAAATTTCAAGCGGGAAGCTAGCAAAATAAAAGAGGGAATTTTTTTAGCTTGTAGCATCATATTTTTTTGTTGCCAAACATGACTTAACTTTTGGCAACATAGGAGTGGGTTGAGAAAAATCTCATACTTTTGGCAACAAAGAAAATTATGATGCCAAAAATATTTTATTTGTTTGTTACTTATTTTTGTTGGGGGTTAAGTTAACTAAAAGACTAAAAAAAAAAACTCTCCCTCACCTCCGCTCACCGAAACCGAACCCTAACCTCTACTCTTCCTCTCCTCCGTCCTACTATCCCTCTCCTGCTCTCCCTCTCCTCCGTCCTGCTCTTCCCCTTGTCCACCACCTCTGCTACCTCGGTTCAATCCTCTACTCTAGATCCGGCACACGGGAATGCTCATAGTGAAGATCCCCAAGATTTTAACCATCAATGCTTCTCTAAAACATTTATCACAAATAGATTTCCTTCTTTTTAGAGAGATAAATAGAGATTAGGTTTTCAATTGTTCACTTCTTTTCAGGTACATCATTCGTTTGACAATCCTTACTCTATACCTCATTTGTTCATTTGTAAATATATTATATTTTATTATATTAGTTTTATAATAAAAATTAGTGTTTATGCTGATTTAGTTTTGATGAGAATGATTGATTTAGGTCATCTCCTTGTTTATTTCTTCACTTTACATATTTGGGTCTGTTTACAAATCTGATGATGGCTTTAAACTGGCTATCTTGACTTTGATTGATAAACATTATTGTGATTCCTATTTTATAGCTACTGTAAATTTATTTTTATTTGCTGAAAAATAATCAAATGGCTGGAAGCTACAATTTGTACTGCAAGTACACCGAGACAGCAATTTCCGTTTAGGAAAATAATAAATCAACAAGAAATCTAAATCATGGTATTACAAGGGATGCTATTATTATCTTGAAGTCAAATGATCAATTTAAACCAAAATCATTATAACTAATATCAACCTAGCGTATCAAACTCCGGCAAGCAGTGGGTGCGCCTCATTTTACTTGATAAAAATTCAGCAAAAGAAAAATAAACCTAAAAATAAAATATCTTCAACCAGGCACGTCCAATGTAGAAATAAATTTTATAGCTTAAAATGTTTAGGTGAAATGTTTTTAGTTGAATTGTGATGGCACAAAGATAAAATGAATTTAACTATCAGATAAAACATATTGATGGTATTACAAGGGATGCTATTACATTGTTTATTGAAGGTAATTAAGTTTCTAATTATTATTATTATATTTATTGATATATTTTTTTTGAGATTGGGGTTTGAATCTGTAGTTCCATTCATTGATGAGTGAGATTATTTATTTTGGTGTTCTCTACTCCATTATATGTGTAGTTGCTTAAATTTATTTGATTTGTTTTGTTTTTAGTATTTAAAAATAGATTGCAGTTAATTAAGCTTTGATTTTGGTGGATTTTTTACTAGAGCTAATTTATGGATCAGATATGGGATATATAGGTCTTAGTTTGCGGATTGAGTATACTTTAAACAGTGTTCTTTATTCGTTTTGTGTGTAATGAAATCTATTATTATTTTTTTTGTCAATTTATATATATAATATACACACATAGCCGATCAGGTGCTGACCCAAATAACGGGTTTACTAATGGACCACCTCAAAACGATTTAGTTTTGGTATGAAAATGAGGGTGAGATTACAAGAAAACCCCTCACTTCACCTCAAAACTACGTCGTTTGAGGTAGTGCGTTAGTATCCGTTATAATATTCAGTTATATATTTGTAATGAGTCATTTTTTTTGTTAACAGTTATAATTTAAAAGAGTGCAAGCTTCAGACCTGCTTCTGGTTGACCTCTCTGGCTCCATCTCCATTTTTCCTCTCTCTGGCTCCAACTTGCTGGTAACTTGTTAACTCATCCATCATTTTTTTTTAATTTGACATAATTGGTATGAAATTTGAATGATGTTTAGATTTATGTTTCCATTCAAGAATTTTTTAAACTTATAATTTATGTTATTTCCCTTTTTTCGGTTTATAATATTCAAATTAATGTTTATAAGATATGTGCATTGCTCTTTAATTATAGTTTTAATAGTATTTTTGTAAGGGGTTAGTTACGGTCTAAGAATTTAAAAGTAAAGTATAAATACTATTATCTGATTGGCGGTTTTAACGTGGTGAGCAACATAACTTTTAAAGCATCAATTAAAAGTAGGGTAAATTATACATAGTAATAAACCTCTCAAGTTACACATAGTGCGCATAGATACTAGCCATCTAGTTCTTATGCGTACGCATTCAATAGCCCTTAGACCCGTTCGAGAGTCATTACCCCTGTAATGAGATCTCTCGAATTGTCCCATTTGGACAGTTTGGGACTGCATAGATTCTGTATAATAATGTACTTAGTGGTGTACACTTGTTACTTTTGGGGGAACTTCTGTTGCCATCTCTTAATGTTCTCTGGGTACATACTAGATTGATGCGGTGTTGAGTGTTAATTCAATTGATAAATCGACATCAATTGAAATAACGCGAACACTTGCGAATCTATGTCGTGTACTTGGAGAACTATGGGGATATGCTGCCGAAATTTCCTCAGATTGAAACAATGTGGATGAGCTGCTAAGTGTGTTACAGAAATATGCGGTCTTGAATGGGATAGGACCACTCACCTTTTAGAGGAGATGGAGGCGATACAATTATATTGTTTTATACGAGATGCACAAGGAAATAAATTGTAACTTCTAAGTAAAAGTTAATTCATCATTTGCTGTTTATGTACTCTCTCAATTAGCGAGTATATAGGGGGTCAATAAGAGTTTAAATTATATTGCTTTGTATGAAATATACGAGGAAAAAAGGTAACTTTTAAGTAAAATTTAATTCATCTATTGTTGTTTATGTAATCTCTCAATAAACAGATATGGAAAAAGTGGATAAGAGTTGGATGACACTTAAGCATAGAGTAGGTGAGCGATATCGTGAGGGCGCTAAGTCTTTTGTTGACAGAGCAATGGCCAAAGTGAGCCAAAATGGTACAATTCAATGCCCGTGTAATAATTGTTGTAATAGTTATTGGTACATTGACCATGTTGTGATGTATCATTTAGTACGACATGGCATAATGGAAAGTTATAAGATCTGGGTTCATCATGGGGAATCTATTTTGCAACACCAAATCAATGAATCTGAAGATGACACGGATGTTAAAATTGGTGATAATGAAGACGAGGATGACGATTTCCCCTAATTAGTAGAAGACTATTGTAGGGGGACTTATACGGGGCGTGATTAAGGGGATTTTGGAACAAACGAAGCGTATGATAACACCAAAACGAAAGATGTGTAAAATATCAAAAAAAATACTAAAGGCTGCCCAACGTGAGGTGTACCTAGGCTGCAAAACAAATACGCTATTGAAATTTGTGATTACAATGTTTCATTTGAAGGTTGTGGGTAAATGGAGTAATAAGTCATTTGACATGTTGATGTAGGTATTAGTGGATCTTCTGCCTACAGGGAATTTGGTTCCGAAATCGATTTATGAAGCCAAAAAGCTTCTACGTGAATTGGGCTTGGGATATGAGACAATCCATGCATGCCAACATGATTGCGCTCTCTTTTGGAAGGAGAATGCATCTCTTGATAATTGTCCGATATGTGGGGAGTCTAGATACAAGCCCAATTTTTGCAATGGTAAAAAGATCCCTCAAAAGGTACTACACTACTTTCCATTGACACCTAGGTTGCAAAGATTGTTTATGTCAAGGAAGACGGCTACAGGCATAAGTTGGCACAGTGATAAGCGCGTGGATGATGGGATATTGAGGCATTCAGCTGATAGTGAGGATTGGAAGGACTTTGATCGATGTTATCCTGATTTTGCTAAGGATCCCCGTAATGTAAGGCTAGGCCTCACCACCAATGGGTTCAACCCTTTTGGGAACATGAGCACCTCTTATAGCATGTGGCCTATGGTAATGATGCCATATAACATGGAACCCTGGAACTGTATTAAGGATGCATTTTTCATGATGACTTTACTTATTCCTGGGCCTAATGCCCCCGGTAAAGAAATTGATGTTTATATGCGACCATTGATTGATGAGTTCAACGAGTTGTGGGAAAATGGCGTACTCACTTATGATGCGTCTACTCAACAAACGTTTCGGATGCATGCAGCTGTAATGTGGACGATAAATGACTTTCCTGCCTATGGTAACTTATCTGGGTGGAGTACGAAAGGTTATCTTGCTTGTCCCCCATGTAATTAGGACGCATTATCTCAACGCCTGCGAAGTAAGATTGTCTACTTGGGCCATCGACGTTACCTTTTCGGGGACCATTCTTGGCGAAGGAGTAAGGCATTTAACGGTATGTGTGAGAATCAAACTCGATCCTTGGAGTTACCAGTGGAAAAATTACTAAATCAATTGAATTGCTTGTCAAATGCCAAGTTTGGAAAGCATCCGAGCAACAAGAAAAGGCCTCGTGACCCAACAGAATTGAACTGGACAAAGAAAAGAATTTTATACGAGCTCCCGTATTGGAAAACACTAAAGCTTAGGCACAACCTTGATGTGATGCACATTGAGAAAAATATATGTGACAATTTACTTGGAACAATATTGAACATGGATGGGAAGAACAAGGACACAGAAAAGGCACGCCTTGATCTAGAAGATATGGGCATAAGGGCGGAATTGCACTTACAAAAGCGTCCTGATGGGTCTTATGTCAAGCCTCCCGCAATATATACATTAACCCCAAAGGAGAAGAAGTATTTTTATGATTTTTTGAAATCAGTTAAGTATCCAGATGGCTATGCTGGTCAGACGGTCCTAAGAGACGTGGGGGCATGTGCTGACCTCTTAGAGACTTGGAATCTATGCTTCACCTCAATATTGTTTGTGTTTGTGTTAATACAGTTCGAGAGTGACTCCGAACTTGTATTTTCCTTAGTACGAGTGATACGGGGACTGGATAGCAGAGTATGCCCACACCATAATTATTATGTGGGGTGCTGTTAGAATATATATATATATATATATATATATATATATATTATATGAGTATTTAATATATATATTTAAATCTGGGATTTGGGAACTACCTGTTGTGTCTATGGTAAGTAAGAATGGAATAACTAATTCAATTTGGGAATAAGTGTTTGAAAAGTATAACGTGTTACTGAGAAACTTTATTAGTAAATAAGGTTTAAATGAGAACTTTGTTGTTAAATGAAATTCACCCCTTAAACAATTGAATTTGTCAGTTTAAATCTTACGAGCAACCTAAGATAAGATAAGTTAAACCGTTGGGGAGGTTAGTGCGATAGGCCTGCACATTAGAATAGAGGTGAGAATTTCTCAAGGGAGTGTCGCACTAATATGTTGTTGCATTGGCCTGTAAACAATTTAAATACTTGATAAACAAATTTTAAATCGTTTTTACAATCGGGCTCTGACCCGCTTCCATTTTCTTTTCTCTCTTGTATATATATGTATATATTACAGGTGCCCAGCCACAGGGGCGTCTTGTATCGGATTCTTTGGAAGGAACGCGCTGCAGCTTAGGTGGTAGTTGTAGGCCTTTTGTTTAGACGACCTCATTTGTTGATTCCACTTCTAGCACTATTTATTCAGTTGGTCATGTGTCGCCCTTTTTCATTATTCAGTTGCTTATCGGATACTGTGATCTATTGATTTCCAGTATTTGTACTTTTAGATTTATTACTGTCAGGATGTTTTTCTTTAAGTTTTAATGTTGGGATTACTTAGTTGGATGTTTAATTAATTGGATTGTTTGTTCCAGTATGTTTGTTGGTTGATCCTTAAATTATGAATTACGTAAAGTTTTAAATTATTTTTTTTAACTAAAATTTGGAAAGTAATGTCTAAAATGGTTTTGACACTTAGCTTAATTATTTAGGGTGTTTAAATTGGAAAAGTTATTTTACGACAGTGATGCTAAGAATGAACCGACCGTTCACCTTGATTATAATTTAATAAAGGACTGATCACCCGGTATTTAATTAGGCAAGGTGTCACAGGAGGTACCAAACCTAGTCAAAGACATATATAAAGGATCGTGTGGTGACCATGTAATAAATCGGACCTTGGTAAAAAAATAGCAATACAAGGATATTACTGTCCTGCAACGAAGAAAAACTGTGAAGAATATAATCAAAAGGGCTACAAGTGTCAGAGATTCGGAGTGGAGCACAAGAAATCGGGAGGCGATCTAGTGCCAATCACATCACCTTGGCCTTTTGCCATATGGGGTATGAATTTGGTCGTCTAACCATTAAAAACCTTTCAAAGTTAAGTCGGTTAAAGGCTAACCTAATTGACCAAAGCACGTCTCTTACTTCATAAAAATCTTTTAAGATCAGGTCGGCTAAGGTCGACCCAATTGACCAAAGCACATCTTTTATTGCACAAAACTTTTGGAAGAGGGTATTCAGGAGTTCTAAGAACTTGTAAATATAACTTTCCTAATTGGACAACTAAATAGTTCATCCCTAGGGAGCTAGTAAGCCTAGGTTATGAAGACAAGATCCAATAACACAAACAAAAGGCTAAGAAATATTGGCAAGACCCAAATTAAACATGGATTAAACTGCAAAATTGACTAGATCCAATCATGAAAATCTATGAGTAAAAATATTTTGAAAATATAACATATGTTCATGCAAAAAATAGACTATCTCTAATTTTTTTATCATAGATAAATAAGTAAATAAGAGACACAAAAGATTTTTAAAGTGGTTCAGCTCAAAGGGAAAAGCCTACGTCCATTGATGTATATTGCCTTGTGTTTGTTCAATTATCTCTTGTTTCGTCTCCCATGGATGTAGGGATTATAATGTATTTATAGCCCCTGAGGGTGTATTAGCAGTGGAATATTAAAGTATGGAATGCCTTTATAACATAGACATTTACACATGTACAACGTTCATAATGTGTACAACTAATGGTTCTTGACAGCCCCTGTTGGTCGATCTTGCTGGTGTTGGTCTGTCTTGCTAGTGTTGGTCGGTATTCTGCAGTATTTACATTCTTGGATTCATTCTAATATATAGGCCTTGTTGATTAGGATTAATGCCATAATGGATAACACATGTCTATCTCTGATTGGTCCACGTAATAGGATAGTTTGTGCTATCAACAGATGCCCCCAATGTTTCATGCTTGAGGATTTTATAAGAGTATGGAACATTTAGCTCTTAAAGTTGCTCGGGCAACAATTTTGAGTCTTGGTCATCTATCGACTTCCCATACTTGTAAAGTTAATGATTTGATTATCGTCTCATAATGTGTATAGCATTTTTGTAATTATCCATAGTTTTAACGAATCATTTTTGGGCAAATGTGTCTTTTCTAGCTTTATCCTCCAACATATCAGTTGATGCTTCCTTTAATCATTACCTTCACCGGTTTCGAGGCAACCTATAAGAGGTGGGAAAAGTCACGATTATCTCTTACCTCAAAATCATCAGAGTTTTTGCTGTTATCTCTTTGTGCGATCATTTTCTCGTTCTTCAGTTCTTGCTGAATCCTTAAATTCTTATAAGAATCTTTTCTCTTTCCTTTTTCTTTTTCTTAGAATATGGTTTATTCTGTAACCTCTTTAGAATAATTCATAAATGAATGGAATATCCCTTCTTGGGTAGAGTTGGAACTTCCTATTCTTCCCACTGATCTTTTTTCTTTACCTGAGAGCCATTGGTTACCTTCCATTTTCATTTCTGAGTGTGGGTTTACTTTTCCCCCAAACCCATTTTGTCTTGAATTTTGTCAGTACTTTGATGTTGTTCCTACTAGAGTAGTCCCCAACACTTGGAGAGTGGTTAATGGGGTTTATAGGTTAAACCAGCTCCATGGGACCTATATAGGGATCCTAGAAATTATGTTTTATTCACAAGTGACAACACATATTATTTAAAAACTAGGGCTATAAACAAAGCTTTAGTTGTTAATCTCCCTGACTCCAATAAAGATAACTTTGATCATGGAGTAATTGTTAAATATTGGCAACATGCTCCCATGACTGAAAATGCTGAGTATCTAGGGCCTAAATTCCCACCAAGTGGCAATGGGATAGGTTGCATATGTTTATTTATTTTTCTTTGCATATTCTGCTAATTGCTAATATTGATGTATACCTTGTTAACTTTGATTGTAGTTGATCAAAAAAGAAAGTGTCCCAAAAAGAGTGATATCAATCTTAGAGAGTTGAAGTTCATTTGGGGCATTCACTAGAAAATTAGGAAGGATCATACCAGATCAGCCTCATATTTGTTGCAGTACCGAAATACCATCACTTCTTTCGTTGCTTACCCCACTGTTGTTGTGCCTTCACCCCTGATTGATCTTGATCAAGATCCCATCTCCACATCCTCAGCCGCGGCATCTGGCAGTGGTGAACTTGTTGTTGCTTTCCCCTCATCTCTAGACTCTGATTTACCTCTTGCTGCTGCTATGGGGAAGAAAAAGTTTCCCAATATTTTAGGTGATATTGTTGCTACTGGTTCCTCCAAGAAGGCTGTTGATGGGGCTAAGAACAAAGAAGATGCTGGGAAGAAGCCCCCACCTAATAAGGAAGATATTGAGAAGAGGTTCCCAGCTAAGAAATCTGATGAAAGCCATCTTAAGAGGCTGAAAATAGGGCTCCCTTCTAGGCTGGTAGAAGGTTCTTCAGTTAACACCGACCAATAAGAGTTGGTTGATTTATCTGCTTTTGGCTCACCAGTGGACCTTGGCCCTGGTAACTAATAAAGTCTGTTACATTGCCAGACCACAGGAGTGCTGCTTCTGCACTTCCCCGGTCAAAAATTTCTGAAAGGGCTGCTCAATCCCTGACTATGATAAGTACTATAATCTCTTCTTATGTTTAGTCATTTCTTTGTTACTCTTTACACTAACTTGCTATATTTTTTTGTTGCATTTATTGGTTGACTTCAATAACATGTTGGGGAAGGATGATATTATGCATTCTTCTTCAACTGAGGTTAATGAGGCCTTAGATGAATTGAAGAAGTCATTACCTGAATCCTAACAAGCATTGTTTAATGAGCAGAAGAAGTGGGAGTCCAAAATAAAGATGTTGAAGATGATGTTGCTGCTGCTCGGGGGTAGGTTGCTGATCTGTAGAAAGATTTGGATGCTAAAAAAGCCAATGTTAATACAAAGAAGGATAAAAGATCTAAGGCCAGGGAATCTGCCATCAACAAAGGTTGGGATAAGGCCATTGGAGCTTCTTCTACACAAATTGAATTTGGAAAAAAAAAATTACTTCAAGGATGGCTGGTCGATAGCCTTAGTGGAGGTCGTCACTCCCCAAGAATTTGAACTATTACTCATACATGGCCCAGGATCTCCTCCTAACATGGATGAGTAAATTGAAGATGACGGGTGATTTAGTGAATCTAATTTTGTGTTGGAATCTATCTATCAACACCAAGCTGCTGCAGTTGACTCCTCTGCTCCTCCAGCTGGTGGTAACCTTGCCTGCTCCTGCCTCCAATCATGCTGGGTCTACTTCAGATGTGAAGAAGGTGTAGACCAATTGCCTGAATGGCTTTTTATTTTATTTTATTTTGCAGTTGTAATTTTTCTTTTCTTCTATGTTGATGTACTTGTACTCAACAGTTTATCAATAAAAATAACTTTTACTTATAATTTACCTATCTTTTCTCCTTACTTCACATATTACTATTGATTGAAAACTTTTCTTGCTCTTAATAGTTCATGGATAAATGGGACCCATTCTCTATAATTAACACCGAGCTACTTCAGAGATGCAATGAACACTTTAAAGCTAGTAATCTATCTTTGATCGAGGAAGAGATATCCAATTTTCTTGGGGAAGATGATTCAGATCAAGCCAAGGAAGCCTACCTTCATTTAAAATGCCTCATTGATCCTGCAGTAGCCAATAACGTGGCTTACTATAAAATGATTGAGTAACTACAAGAGAGTCGTAAGGAATCCAAGGCCCTTTTGCATGATGACTACGAACAAAAGTATCAAGCTTTAAGTGAAGGACGGGGTTTTGAGCAAATGCTGGAGAAATATGCTCCCCATTTTAAAAGACAAGAATTTTTTATTAATCGTGAAGTGGAAGAAGCTGAGGCTATTACTAAGTTACTGGAGGAGGAGAATAATAGCCTGAGGGAGGAATTGAATGCACTGAAGACTTCCTCTTCCACTGTTGCTGCTATTGATTAAGGAGTTCCGTTCTTGGAGGCTGAAAATGCCAAGTTAAGGGAAGAAGTGGAGTCACTGAAAAATACCAAATATGCTTCATCTTCCCGAGCAAGAACTAAACCTGGTCGAGATACGACAGATGAGGCAAGGACACAATAGACTCATGCAAATTAAGTTACTCAATTAAAAGCCAAGAATCAAGCCCTTACTGAAATGTCCCAGAAGCTTCAAACACAATCCGAGCAACTTGTTACTCAGGTTACTCAGCTACAAGCCAAATATGGGGTGCTAAAGAAGTTACAACACCAAGTCGATAGGTTAACCTTCCAATTCCACAAGCAGCCTAGGGAAATCTGGATGGAGGGGTACAATGAAGCTTTAGGTCATTTTAATGAGCGATTTAAATAAGCTCAGAATGAAGGTTATAAATGGGGTTGGACTAATTGCCTAACAGTACTGAAGGTAGAGCAAAACAGTCATTTTTAGAAATGGTATGATCTTGGGTTATTGGACCTTGAAGATCCTCCATTTAAGTTGGATGTTAATTGGACTCATATCAACACAATTCCCCAATGCCTGATTTCCAAGTATTTAGGGGACTATGGACTTCATGACGAGCTAGAAATTATTCGTCCTCCTCATCAATTAGATAGACCAAGCAACATCAATAGAAGTATACCCCAAGATTTTAAGTTTATCAATTCTACTTACACCCCAGAAGATCCTCCAGATGATATGAAGCCAGTTTCTAAGGCTGAGGAAAATGTCCCTTAGAATAATTTTTTATAATCATGTTAGGAACAAAATCATGTAATGATCGGTAAATGAATGAGATATATTTGATAAATTTGTCTCGTCAATCTTTGAATGCGATTGTCTTCTTTTTTCATTAGTTCCAGTGATACCCTTAAGCATCAATTACCAATGAATACATAGGTTCTACTAGTTTACTTAGATTAAAATCTAAATTTAGCACTAGTTACTGTATTAGTTATCAGTAGTTTGACTAGGCGTATGTGGAATATGTGTCTACATTCCTCTTGAGGAATCTTCACAACGTTCTTCCTTCACTTTGCCCAGTGGGATAAAGATCTTGTTTTATCCTTATCTTTGTTGACCAAGTTTCTTGAGGACTTAATATCCTGTTGTACTTGGGTTTTTCATCTGTTGTCGATCAGGTTATGTTCATGCTGAGAAACTTCTTGCCTGAGCCGACTAACATTTGATTCATCCCGAGCAACTTCTTGCTTGGACCGACTGATATTTGATATCAACTATGTGGTTGTACTTATTCTGAGTGGCGACCAACAGTGTGGTGCAGCTTTTGAAGTTTTTCTGGCAACTTAATATATTGTAGTGCATAGCACTAGTACTCCCAAAAAAAATCAAAAATAAAATAGAAGGAATTATCACTTTATTGATACTAAAAATTGATTTTGAACTGAGTACAATTGATTACATCATTGGTAGTACTTCTTAAGGCGTTCGACATGCCATGGATTCTTGAATTCTTCTCCCTCCAAAGTCTCAATTCTGTAGGTTCTAAGTCGGATAATTACTGAAATGCGGTATGGCCCATGCTAATTGGCTTCAAGTTTGTTGTTCTTCTGGATAACCATTTTCAGCACATAATCTCCTTCCTTTAGGTTGGTTGGCTTCATTCTGTTGTTGTATAAACTTGTTATTCGTTGCTGGTAAGCAACGTTTCTCAAAATTGCATATTCACATACTTCTTCCAACATATCCAAATCCATTCTTCGCATTAGATCACTTATAAGAGAGTTAATGTTCAAAACTCTATGGGATGGAAGACCCAATTCAGCAGGTATTACATTTTTAGTCCTAAATTCCAGCATGTATGGGGATTTTACAGTTGTGGTCCTTGGGGTTGTTCGGTATGCCCATAGAACATAATGTAACTCATTGATCCAATTTTCATTGGGATCATCAAGTCTTTTTTCAACCCATTAAGAAGAGTTTTATTTATAATTTCAGTTTGCCCATTACTGATGAGCTGGAGCAGCATGTAGCTTTTGGATATTGGATTGGGCACAGTAGGTAGCAAATTCATCATTGTCAAATTGTGTTCCATGGTCGGTGATAAAGGCATAGGGAAACCCATATCTATAAATGATATTCTTCCAAATGAATTGGTAAACCTTTTCATAAGGCATATCTATCAATGGTTCTGCCTCAACCCACTTCGTAAAGTAGTCCACAGTAATAACCAAGTACTTGAATCTTCCTTGGGTGGTCGGTAATGGCCCAACCAAGTCTAAACCCCATATGGCAAATGGCCATGGTGAAGTGATTGGAGTTAGAGAAACCTACGGATTTTTACGAATGCTAGAATACCTTTGGCACTTGTCACATTTTCTGGCAAAGGCTACACAATTTGCTCGCATTATAGGCCAATAGTATCCTTGTGCACTGATTCGTTGCATCAGTGTTCTTCCTGCTATGTGGGCTCCACAAGATCCTTCATGCACCTCATAAATCAACTTTGTAACCTCTAATGGGTGAACGCAACGTTGCAGGTTCACTGTTAGTCCTCTCCTATATAAGACTCCTTTATCTTGCACATATCTGGTAGCCTTATATTTCAACTTCTTGGACTCAATTACGTCTGCTGGCAGAGTTCCTTCTTCAATGTAAGCTCTAATGGGATCCATCCAAGATGGTCCCATGTCTACTGTAATCAAATTGATCATTAGGTCTTAAATATACTCCTATTTTCTAGAAGCTCGATAGGAATAGTTCATTAGAGCTCAATTATGGTTGTTGAAGCCAACCGAGCAAGTGTATCTGCTCAATCATTGTCTAGTCTTGGAATTCTACACATGCGAATTGCATGCACTGTTGCTATTACTTTCAATGTTTTGGCTAAATAGCTAGTCATCACATCTCTTTTAGCTCCATACAAGCTCAATATTTGATTCACCACTAGATGAGAATCACTGTGCGCTACAAGTTGCTCGACATTCAGTTATTGGGCCAAACTCAAGCCCACAATGAGAGCTTCATATTCAGCTTCATAATTTGAGGCCTGGAATTGGAATCGCAAAGCATATTCAATATCTATTCCATCCGGAGTGTTAAGTATTATACCTGCTCCACTGTCGGTTGTGAAAGATGACCCATCAACATACAGGTTCCATATTGGGATATTCTTGTTAAATGCTTGGTCTATCAAGCTCCCATAATGGAATATATATCTCCCCACTTCCTCATACTTCACTGACATCTCTTGAGCTCTAGACGAGGAATCATGTAGGTAGGCATTGATTTCTTCTGACCTTTCTTCCAATAAAGGTTGCTCGAGGGATTGATTGCTGATAGGGTTATGTTTCGTCCGGATCGAATCGGAAAATGCCTCTTCGGAAAAAATTCCAAATTTTTCGAAAATAAAATAACTATTCCGATCCGGTTTTTTTGAAAAATTAAAAACAATTCCGAATTCGAAAAAATCAAAAAATCGACAAAAATCGAAAATTCACAATATATATTAAAAATCCAGAAATTTCAAAAATTCCAAAATTTCAAAAAAATAAATTATGAATTTTCGATTACTCAAAATTCTCATTTTAAAGAAACAAAGAAAATGGCTTAACCCAACAAGTAAATACATGAGGATTTGGCCCATTTTTTCATTTGTGTAGAAGTTAGGAGGTTACTCTCCTTTTATAGAGCATATTTTGGAGTCATCTCCCTCTCCCAACCGATGTGGGATATGGAAAACTTTCAAGAAATCATAAAAATCGAAAATCAAAAAATGATTTCGAAAAATCGAAAATAATTTGGAAAAAATTCGGAAAAATAGGATCGGCATCGTTTCAGAAAAACCGGATCGAAAAATCAAAAAATCATAAATTCAGAATTATTTTCGATCCGATTTTTTTCGAAAAAATCAAAAATCGGAAAATCAAAAATCGGCAAACTAAAATTTCATTCCAAATTCGAGAAAAATCGTATCGAAAATCGAAAAAATTGAAAAGTTAAAAAAAAAATACAACCCTAATTGTTGACAACCTCTTCTCCTAATTCTTGTTCTTTCTGCCCATCTTGTTGCTCGAGAATCTCGGGGTAACTGAAGTCTGTAATAAAATATGCTATAGCTTGAACTTTTAAAGAAGATCTTGGTTCATAAATAATATCATACTCCTCCAATTCTACTGCCCAGTACATTAATCTACCAGATTTCTCCGATTTGTGCAAGCCTTGCCTTAGTGGCATATCAGTGTATACTACAATCGTATGGGCTTGAAAATTGGGCTTCATCCATCTGGACGCCTCAATCAGTGCCAATGCTAACTTCTCGAGGCGTGAGAATCTGATTTTTGCCCCTCATAAAGCTTTACTGGTGTAGTAGACTGGTTTTTGAACTCCATTTTCTTCTTAGATTAAGGCATAACTTATAGCTGATTCAGAAACAGCTAAGTATAAGTACAATCTTTCCCCTAGAATTGGTCGGAAGAGTAGGCGAGGTGACCCCAAGTACTTTTTCAACTCCAGAAAAGCTTGTTCGCATTCGTTATTCCATTCGAAACTCTTTCTCAGTACTTTAAAGAATGATAGGCACATGTCAGTAGCTCGGGATAGAAATCTGTTTAGAGCTTCTACACACCCAGTTAGCCTTTGTACATCCTTCTTAAAAGTACGGGATTGCATCTCAATCAGGGCATTTTATCTGCGTTTGATTCAATTCCCCTTTGATTTACTATGTACCCGAGGAACATTCCTTCCTGCACTCCAAACACGAACTTGGTTGTGTTCAGTCTCATCTGGTGTTTCTCCAGTTGGTCGAAAGTTTGGCTGAGGTCGGCAATATGATCAAATGCCTTTTTGCTCTTTGTTAGCATATCATCCACATAAACTTCCATGTTTTTGCCTATTTTCTTCTCAAAGACTTTATTCACCAATCTATGATAAGTTGCACCTGCATTTTTCAAACCAAATAGGATAACATAACAATAAGTTCCTCGGGGGGTAATGAAGGAAGTGATCCCCCTGTCTTCAGGCTTCATTTTGATCTGGTTATAACCAAAATAGGCATCCATGAAACTGAGTACTTCATGTCCCGATGTAGCATCTACAAGATGATCAATTCGTGGGAAAGGAAAATGATCTTTGGGGCATATTTAGTTCAAATCTGTGAAGTCCACACACATTCTCCACTTATTATTCTTTTTCTTGACCATAACTACATTTGGCCAACCAATCTGGGTACTTCACTTCATTAATAAAATCATCTTTTTTAATCTTTTCAACTTCTTCCAGTATTACTTGGTTCTTCTTGGGGCTGAACACTCTTCGCCTCTGCTTTATAGGCTTGGACTCCTTATCAACTTTGAGCTCATATCAAAGAAAGTTAGGATTAATCCCTGGCATGTCTTTGTGACTCCATGCGAACTACATGCTTTCTCTGTCTAAGGCAATTCACTAGTTCCTCTTTAAGAACAGGATCCAGCATTGCTCCTATTTGAGTGATGCATTCTGGCTTGTCATCATCCAACACAATGCTTTCTGTTGCCTCTACTATTTGGACCTTCCCCAATTCTGTTTCCTCCCTTGGATCTAAGGTTTCAACCTCAGATTCTTCATCAGGTTTAGAGGTGTCCACTTGGTAAGTGGTGATTTTCTTCTTTATTTCTTTTAAATCTTCCTGCTCGGCAGATGAGTAGTAGCATTCTCGAGATACTTCTTGGTTGCCCTTTACAATGCCTACCCCAAAGTTGGTCAAGAACTTCAAATATTGATGGACTATAGATGGTACGACTTTATACTTCTTCATCCCTACTCTTCGAATAATCATGTTATAGGTCGAATGAGCATTTTTGTTCATTAGAAAGAAATGTATATTCTCTGTTCGGATGGCTGGCCAAGTGTCGATCAACATCTCCACCTTAATTCTTCCCAAAGGGAATACTTTCTCACCAGAAAAACCTATTAAAGGTCTGTGGTAGGGCTCCAATTGGTTGAGCTTAAAATCAAGACTTTTAAAGCAAGGATAGAACATAATATCTGTCAAACTACCATTCTCAATTAGTACTCTGGAAATAATAATATCCTGCTTTCTGACTTTAATTACTAAAGGATCATCATGGGGGTACAATACTCCTGAGAGATCATTTTTAGAGAAACCGATCACCAGCTTATCTTTGTTGACCTTCCTCAATTGATCTTCTTCTTCTAGATTGATTCTCCGTGTATAGGAACAAGCTTGGTCCTTATTGAGGTAAGCCTTCATTTCTACTGTATGATCTCTTTCTCCTGCATCTCCACCTGTAATCATTTGACAATCAAAAGAACCAAAGCTTAGTATGAATACCTCATGTTCTGGTTTCCTAGGCTTCTTGGGTAGGTTAGGATCATCCTCCTGATTATCTTCATGGGGCCTCATTTTCTCCTCTCTAGGCTTGCAAGGCTTGACCTTTGGCGAGCTTCTTCGTTGTTTTGTCGATCAACAAACTGGTTCAATTTGCCACTTTGGATGAGAGTTTCAATTTTATTTAGCAGGGCAATGCAACGATCTATCATGTGTACGTGGTCTTAATGAAAATCATAATATTTGGAGTTATCCCTCTTGATAGGGGAACTCCTCAACTTCTTAGGCCAACGCACATCTTTGTTCTGTTTAATTTCCTCCAAAACATGGTGAATACCCATTGTTAATGGAGTGTAATTGTTGTACTTATTGAGTCGGTCTATAATCCCTTTTTTCTTCGATTCCCTACATTCCTTGGAATCTTTATGTTCCTTCTTGTCAGTTTTGCTTTCTCCTTTTGTCCCCGAGCTCCGCTTAGCTGCCATTGCTCCTCTGCATTCATGATCTTGGCTTAACTCGGTCATTGTCTTTGGGGGATCTTTATCAAGCGTGTAGTAGAGTTTCTTGGGGAGAAGTCCACTCATAAGAGCTGTTTTGAAACACCCTATACCTTTAACACACCTGAGTCTACATTATATTGGCGCTTGTCTAGTTTGGAAATAGTGATAAAATTATGTCATATCCTAGTCTACCAAAGAGCCTCAGACACTACATATCAAATTCCTCTAAAAGTCTCAAAGGTTGAATACCAACACTGCACCTAGGATTGCATTCATTTGTTGCATTCTTTATAATTTAGGGGGGGGTGTTAAATCCCATAAAAATGATTTTTTAATAATTTTTGGGATACGGTAAAAAAAATTAGTATTTTATAAAACATTTTTCATCATTTAAAAATTGGTTTTAATAATGTTGTGAGTTGATTTATAATTACCCTTTTCTCCTAAAAACTAGCTTGGGTAGGATCCGAAAGCGGATTGGAATTCTGTGGTGGAAAATGAGATTATTTAAAACTTCAAAACACGCGTTTAAGGCTTGATAATTGCCTTACACGTTGTAATACCCCGTATTTTTATGCTATATTAATTTGGGGATTTATTAATATTAATGTGAATTAATTATTTAATAAAAATCCAGAAATTAATTATGTTATAATTATTAACGTGATGAGAGTTAGTAATTATGGGAAAATTTGTCGAATATTACTAATGAGCAAAGTAATATATAATAGTGGCCATATTAAATGTCACGAGTGAATTGAGTCGGGACACGCCCGTATCGCGTCGGGACTAAATATTGATAAATAAAAGTAAATATTTTATAAGTTGTTCGTATGGTCATTTTGAGTGCCCCAACGCGTCCGGAAGGGTCGAGATAGTCAGAAAATTATACCCAGGGGTTTGATTTGGGTCTCGGGGCGTTTTTAGGCCTAATTAGTACCCCGGGAGGGCATTTTAGTCATTTTGTATTTTTGGGTAATTAAACCCACGAAAATTAAAGGGGTTATATCAGATGTTTAGGTTATCTCCTAGGGTTAGATAACTCAAAATACTAGAACGGCCATTGGAGAGGAGAGGAGAGAGCTCTCAAGGCATTCCAAGGCTCAAAACTCAACCGTTTGCACCGCCGCTACCGCCAACGCGTAGATCGCGAGACGGGGAACGCAACCACACCAAATTCAACACCAAACCAGATTTTTGAAAATCCCAGGCAAGTGTTTATCTTGCTTATTTCGTTGATGCATCTTTCATATTGGTTTAGGAATGATTAGGATAAATTGTATGGAAGAAAAACCCAATTTGAGATAGGAAATTGCATGTAGTGATGACTTAAATGATATTCTGGAAACCTTTTGTGATGTAGATGATTAAACCACGAAATTTATATTCTGGAAACCTTTTGTGATGTAGAGTAAACCCACAAAATTTTGATGTTGTATAAGAAGGAAACCTTAGAGCAAATCAGAATAAAGGAGGAAAATCCATGCATCAGGTCCCCCGGACCGGTTTGCATGTACCCCAAACCGGTTCACCCCCCAAATCGGTTCGCCCTTGGGTTCGCGAATGTTTGCTGGCCTGGGGTGCTTTTTCTTCTATTCAACACTTAGAAATTTTTTCTTGTTTCTTTCCTTTCTTCCTTGGATTTTTCTTCAACTTCAACGGGTCATAACTCATCAACCGTAGCTCGGAATTGGGTGCCGTTTCTTCCACTTTTCTCATTGTTCCGAGCTCGTCAACTTTCCAGTTGACTCCTCCTTCGGGATCTATCTGCAGAATTACCAAAATTCCCTTGAACTTGCCTTCTTAGCTTTTCTTTCATTGTCTCGCTTTCTCTTTTGCGCTGCTTGCATGATTAACCTGTAAAACCAATAAGAGAAGCACGAAACACGAAATACTTGCCAACGAAGATTAGTAGCATAAATGTGCGTTAAATACATATGGGTTACATCACTCGGGTTCACAAATGCACTGAAATTAGGGGAATAAATATACAATATTTATGTCCAATCACGTAGTAAGTTGGAAAAACCCTTAGAATTAAAGTTAGAAACGAACCATTATACTTGATATATAATAATGGGAAAATAAGGATAAATGTTGTGAATGTGGGTTATGGGATAAACCTAAATTGATATAATAAAAGTGGTATATTTATATGATTGTGTATGCATATATTATATACTTGTGAAAATCATGCCCACGCTACTTGCTATCCCTGAGGTTACCGCGCAAGGACAGTCTTATCTCGATCGGACCTTTATGGGGGATATTGACTTGTACCCTAGAAGATAGATATCCTTGGTAAAGACTATCGATGTGATAGTTCAGACGGTCCTAAGAGACGCAGGCATGTGCCATCCTCTTAGAGACTTGGAATCTATGCTTCGCCTCAATATTGTTTGTGTATGTGTTAATACAATTCTAGAGTGATTCCGAATTTGTATTCCCCTTAATACGAGTGATACGGGGTTTTGGATAGTAGAGTATGCCCGCACCATAGTTTTTATTTGGGGTGCTGTTATAATATAAATATATATATATATATATATATATATATATATATATATATTATACGAGTATTTAATATATGTATGAAATGCTGGAATTTGGCACTGCCTACTGTGATATGATAAGTAGGACATGGTTGATGACTCATATTGTAAATACTTATTTTGAGAGAGTATAATATGACACTGGAAAACTTTATAAATTAATAAAGTTAAAATGAGAATTTTGGATACTAATTGAAATATTCTTTTCAAACAATTGTATCGTTCAATTTTAAATCCTGCGAATAACCTAAGATAAGTTAAATCCTTGGGGAAAGATGGTGTGATATATGAAGAGATAAACCATTGGGAAGGTTAGTGCGATAGGAGTGCACATTAGAAGAGAGGTGATAATTTCTCAAGAGAGTGTCGCACTAATATGTTGTTGCATTGGCCTGTATCAATTTAAATACTTGCTAAACGAATTTTTAAATCATACACTATGGGGCTCTGACTCGCTCCTATTTCTCTTTCTCTCTTGTATATATATATGTATATATTACAGGTGCCCAGCCACAGGGGCGTCTTGCTTAGGATCCCTTGGAAGGAACGTGCTGCAGCTTAGGTGGGAGTTGCAGGCCACTTGCTTAGACGATTTCATTTACTTGATTCCATTTCTATCATTCTCCTTATTGGGCATGTGTCGCCCTTTCCACTATTTATCTGTTTTATTGGGACATTTGTATTTCAGTTATTTCTAGTACTGTTACTTTGGGATTTATTCAGCATGAATGTTTTACTTTAAGTTTTAAATGTGGGGATTTTGAATGTTGAATGTTTAAATAAATTGGATTATGTTCCAGGATATTTGTGGTATGATTCTTACTTATTAAAAATGTTGTTAATAAATAAATAAATAAAAAAATCATTAAAAATAAAACTTGAAAGGAATGCTAAAAATGGTTTTGACACTTAGCTTAATTAATTAGGGTGTTTAAATTGGAAATTTATTTTCACGACAGTGATGCTAAGAATGATCCAACTGTTCACCTTGATTTTAATTTAATAAAGGAGTAATCACCCGGTATTTAATTAGGCGGGGTGTCACAGGTGGTATCAGAGCCTCAGGTTCTAGTGTCCATAGGATCTGTACGGCTTATTTTCGCTTTCAGCTTAACGTTTTTGCTATAGAGCCCTATTTTTAGGATTGTTGTATTTCTGCTTTTACGTTACGTCTTCAGCTATTTGAAATTTGATAATGACTGGAGACTAATAAACTTCTTCACGTTTCAGATGCCTCCGAGACGTGCACCGAAGGATAGGCGTGCCCAGGCCGAGCAGCCCGCAGCTCCGGCACAAGGCACTATGAATGCTAATGAAGTAGCCGTCATTGTTGCTCAGGCGGTGAATGCCGCGCTAGTGGTGGTTCAGCAGGCTCCACCCCAGATTCAGGCAGTGGCGCCAGTACCAGCACAGCTTCCATATGCATGGGAGAGGGTTAGGGATGCTTTTCAGAAGGCACATCCCCCTGAGTTCTCTGATAGCTCAGATATCGTCACAGTCAGCCAATGGAAGAAAGACATCCAGCGGCATCTTCGTATGTATGAGTGCACCGACGTGCAAAGGCAATTATTGGCTTCCTTTAAGCTGGTGGGGACGCTTTGCAGTGGTGGGAGTCCACTACCACCTTGGAGGAGAGGGACACGATCTCTATTCAGTCGTTCTGGGAGTGGTTTGATCGCAAGTACTTTCCACCCGCCGTGCAGATTGAGATGAGGCAGAAATTACTGAATTTGAAACAGGAGAACTCTACCGTTGCTGAGTATTAGGAGGAGTTTACGAGACTTCTCACCATAGTGCCGGATGAGGCACCTACTGGGAGTAAGAAAATTATGTTGTTTATGGACGGGTTAACTTGGAGGATCCGTCAGCATCTTATAGGGAATCTATCTCTGAGTACTTTCACTGATGTACTCAATGCTGCGTTACTACATTGCCAGGATCACCGCTTCCATCTGCAGGGAAGCAAGAGAGCAGGAGAGTCCAGTCAGCAGGGCAGGACCAGGGGTAGTAGTGCTAGTGGGGCACCATCTCATGGACAGACTCGTCAGCACGAGCAGAGTTCCCATCAGGGGGACCCTGCTAAGCGATTCCATTCAGGTGATTCCAGGCAGGGATTTGGGGGTTATAGGCAGGGCCAGCAAGGCCAACACCGACAGTAGGGTCAGCAGCAGGGCCAACAGCGTGTTCATCAGGGCCAACAGGGCCAGTGGCGTAGTGGTAACGGCCAGCAGGGTCAGAGGGGAGGCAACTTCAAAGGCCGATGTTTTGGGTGTGGTAAGCACGGCCATAGGCGCCAGGATTGTCCGGAGGGAGATAGGGCCCCACAACAGCAGGGTGCCCGTAATGAGGCGCATAGACCACTTTTTCCACCTGCCCTCCCAGCTCCAGCCTAGGTGCCAGCCCTACCAACCATTCCAGCAGCTCCAGTGCAGCAGGGGCAGTTACAGTACGGACGTGTCTTTAACGTCCACCAGGCAGCAGCTCCACAGGCACCACCCACGATTGAGGGTATGTTTCCTATCCATGGTACTATGGGTCGGGTTTTGTTTGATACTGGGGCGACACATTGTTTTATAGCTACGCATTTTGCGAAGGCCTTAGGGTTGTTAGCCATAGCAGAGAGTACAGTGACGTGTGTAGACTCACCACTGGGGAGTGGGTCGCTTATCTTCTTTATATGCCGGGGAGTGGGGGTAGAGATTGGTAGTTTGGTATTACCTGCAGACATGTTAGTCTTAGATATGCATGAGCATGATGTTATTATCGGTATGGATTGGCTCGCAGCTTATAGAGCCATGATTGATTGCTTCGGTGGGAGCATTGTTTTTTCCATTCCGGGGCAAGAGATGTTTGTAGTGGCGATGCCTCGCCCAGAGGGAGGTTCGACCGCTCATTTGTATTATATAGAGGAGGATACCTCTAAGGAGGTTGTGATTCCGTTAGACTCGATTCCAGTTGTTCGTGAGTATTCCGATGTGTTTCAGGAGATACCAGGCCTACCCCCAGTCGAGAGATAGACTTTGTCATAGATTTATTGCCAGATACGAGACCTATAGCACGCGCTCCATACCGATGGATCCGGCGGAGATGCGAGAGTTACGAGATCAGATAGAGCAGCTGTTAGGTCAGGGCTTCATTCGCAAGAGTACCTCACCTTGGGGCGCTCCAGTCTTGTTTGTGAAGAAGAGAGATGGTTCACTGAGGTTATGTGTGGACTACCGGGAGTTGAACAAGGTCACGATACGGAATAAGTATTCGTTGCCTCAAATCGATGATCTGTTCGACCAGCTGAGGGGAGCAACTTTCTTTTCGAAGATAGACCTGAGGTCGGGGTACCATCAGCTACGTATTAGAGAGAATGATGTTTCAAAGACTGCCTTCTTGATGAGATATGGGTCTTACGAGTTCAGAGTGATTCCATTTGGTCTCACAAATGCTCCAGCCGTATTCATGGACTTAATGAACCGAGTATTCAGAGAGTTCTTGGATCAGTTTGTCATCGTCTTCATAGATGACATTTTGATATATTCACACTCCGAGAAGGAGCATGCCGATCACTTGAGGCAGGTTCTTCAGACTTTACGAGAGCATCAGTTGTATGCAAAGTACGAGAAGTGTGGATTCTGGTTGCGAGAGGTACAGTTCTTGGGGCATGTTGTTTCTGAACGGGGGATAGCAGTTGAGCTGAGTAAAGTGTCAGCGGTGAGGGAGTGGGGACAACCCATGACACCGATGGAAGTGCGTAGTTTCTTGGGGTTAGCCGGACACTACAGGAGATTCATTCGGGGATTTTCCAAAATAGCGGGTCCATTGACGAATCTGACTCACAAAGGGGTACCATATATTTGGGATGATGCTTGTCAATTGTCTTTCGACGAGCTGAAAGACAAGCTTACTTCAGCACCAGTCCTTGCTTTACCGAAGCCGGGTGTGGAGTACTTGGTTTACACCGATGCCTCTTTACGGGGACTTGGGGGAGTACTTCAGCAGGAAGAGAAGGCTATAGCTTTTGCCTCCCACAAATTTAAGCCGCATGAGAAGAATTACCCCACCCACGACCTGGAGTTAGCAGCGGTCGTCTTTGCATTGAGGATATGGAGACACTATTTATTGGGGGAGAAGTTCCATTTTTTCACAGACCACAAATCACTGCAGTAACTGTTCACTCAGCGAGAGCTGAATATGCGTCAGTGCAGATGGTTAGAGTTTGTGAAGGACTATCAGTTCGACATACAATATCATCCGGGGAAGGCCAACGTAGTTGTTGATGCGTTGAGTTGTAGACCGGTAAATAAGGTAGCGGACGTCTGGAAAGTGAAGTGGAAGGAGTTGGGTCACCAGGACGCAGTAGCCCGTTCCTTCATATCTATTATGACAGTCACACCCGAGATTGTTACGAGGGTAATACAGGCCCAAACCACAGACCCATTTTGCCAGGAGCAGATTGTACGACTTTTAGCCGAGGGTACTGAGTCCTATTCTATTAGTTCTGATGGGGGTTTGAGGTTTAATGGGAGGTTAGTGGTTCCAGAAGGAGCAGAATTACGTCATGCAGTGATGACCCAATCTCACGGGTCCCGATTTGCGGTACATCCTGGAGGAGATAAGATGTACCAGGATATGAGGAGGCAATACTGATGGAGTGGGATGAAGAAGGACATTGCTGAGTTCGTGTCCAAGTGTTTTACCTGCCAGCTGGTGAAGGTGGACCATCAGAAACCGTCAGGGTTGCTTCAGCCATTGGAAGTACCTGCGTGGAAGTGGGAGAGTATTTCCATGGATTTTATTACAGGGTTGCCTACATCACAACGGGGCCACGACTCCATCTGGGTGATTGTAGACCGTTTGACCAAGGTGGCTCATTTTCTGCCGGTGCGAACAGATTATACCACGGGTCAGTATGCTCAGTTGTTCATTTCTGAGATTATCAGATTACATGGGGTGCCCCTGAATATTGTGTCAGATAGAGACAAGATTTTCGTGTCACGTTTCTGGGAAAGCTTTCAGGAGGCTATGGGTACTGAGTTGAGGTTGAGGTTGAGTTCAGCTTATCACCCACAGATAGATGGACAGACAGAGCGTACTAATCAGATGTTAGAGGATATGCTACGCATGTGTGTTCTTGATTTTGGAGGAGGTTGGGAGCCACATCTTCCACTGGTAGAGTTTGCTTATAATAACTCTTATCAGTTTACGATTGGTATGGCTCCATTTGAGGCTTTGTATGGCAGGACTTGTCGTTCTCCAACTTGTTGGCTCGAGGTAGGGGATAACAAGTTGCTAGGACCAGAGGTAATTCAGGAAACCTCCGCGAGGATTGAGATGATTAGGAGTCGCATTCGAGTATCCCAGGACAGGCAGAAGAGCTACGCCGATGCGAAACGGTTCTTTCGGGAGTTTAATGTGGGGGACCAAGTGTTACTGCGTGTATCTCCTATGAAAGGAGTGATGAGGTTCGGGAAGAAATGGAAATTGGACCCGAGGTACGTAGGACCATTTCCCATTATCGAGAGGATTGGCCCGGTAGCATACAAATTAGGACTACCAGAGCATTTACATCGCATTCATGATGTATTCCACATCTCGTCGTTGAGACGGTATCTTCGGGATGATATGGCCCATACTCACATCGCGATAGATGAGATAGACTTACAGCTCTTACGAGGAGATACCGGTGGCTATCCTAGACTATAGTGAGAGGAGATTGAGGTCGAAGATAGTTCCACTTGTACGGGTCCAGTGGGAGCATCATAAAGTGGAGGAATCCACTTGGGAGCGCGAGGCCGATATGCGCGAGAGATATCCAGATTTGTTCTTACCAGGTATGCCTTATTTTTCGAATTTCGGGACGAAATTCCGTTATTAGGGGGGAAGTATGTAATACCCCGTATTTTTATGCTATATTAATTTGGGGATTTATTAATATTAATGTGAATTAATTATTTAATAAAAATTCGGAAATTAATTATGTTATAATTATTAATGTGATGAGAGTTAGTAATTATGGGAAAATTTGTTAAATATTACTAATGAGCAAAGTAATATATAATAGTGGCCATATTAAATGTCATGAGTGAATTGAGTCGGGACGCGCCCGTATCGCGTCGGGACTAAATATTGATAAATAAAAGTAAATATTTTATAAGTTGTTCGTATGGTCGTTTTGAGTGCGCCAACACGTCCGGAAGGGTCGAGATAGTCAGAAAAGTATACCCGAGGGTTTAATTTGGGTCTCGGGGCATTTTTAGGCCTAATTAGTACCCCGGGAGGGCATTTTAGTCATTTTGTATTTTTGGGTAATTAAACCCACGAAAATTAAAGGGGTTATATCAGATGTTTAGGTTATCTCCTAGGGTTAGATAACTCAAAACACTAGAACGGCCATTGGAGAGGAGAGGAGAGGAGAGAGCTCTCAAGGCATTCCAAGGCTCAAAACTCAACCGTTTGCACCGCCGCCACCGCCAACGCGTATATCGCGAGACGGGGAACGCAACCACACCAAATTCAACACCAAACCAGATTTCTGAATATCCCAGGCAAGTGTTTATCTTGATTATTTCGTTGATGCATCTTTCATATTGGTTTAGGAATGATTAGGATAAATTGTATGGAAGAAAAATCCAATTTGAGATAGGAAATTGCATGTAGTGATGACTTAAATGATATTCTGGAAACCTTTTGTGATGTAGAGGATTAAACCACGAAATTTATATTCTGGAAACCTTTTGTGATGTAGAGTAAAACCACGAAATTTTGATGTTGTATAAGAAGGAAACCTTAGAGCAAATCAGAATAAAGGAGGAAAATTCACGCATCAGGTCCCCCAAACCGGTTCGCATGTACCCCGAACCGATTCACCCCCCAAACCGGTTCGCCCTTGGGTTCACGAATGTTTGCTGGCCTGGGGTGATTTTTCTTCTATTCAACACTTAGAAATTTTTTCTTGTTTCTTTCCTTTCTTCCTTGGATTTTTCTTCAACGGGTTATAACTCATCAACCGTAGCTCGGAATTGGGTGCCGTTTCTTCCAGTGTTCTCATTGTTCCGAGCTCGTCAACTTTTGAGTTGACTCCTCCTTCGGGATCTGTCTGCAGAATTACCAAAATTCCCTTGAACTTGCCTTCTTAGCTTTTCTTTCATTGTCTCGCTTTCTCTTTTGCGCTGCTTGCATGATTAACCTGTAAAACCAATAAGAGAAGCACGAAACACGAAATACTTGCCAACGAAGATTAGTAGCATAAATGTGTGTTAAATCCATATGGGTTACATCACTCGGGTTCACAAATGCACTGAAATTAGGGAAATAAATATACAATATTTATGTTCAATCACGTTGTAAGTTGGAAAAACCCTTCGAATTAAAGTTAGAAACGAACCATTATACTTTATATACAATAATGGGAAAATAAGGATAAATATTGTGAATGTGGGTTATGAGATAAACCTAAATTGATATAATAAAAGTGGTATATTTATATGATTGTGTATGCATATATTATATACTTGTGAAAATCATGCACACGCTACTTGCTATCCCTGAGGTTACCGCGCTGGGACAGTCTTATCTTGATGGGACCTTTATGGGGGATATTGACTTGTACCCTAGAAGATAGATATCCTTGGTACAGGCTATCGATGTGATACTTCAGACGGTCCTAAGAGACGCAGGCATGTGTCATCCTCTTAGAGAGTTGGAATCTATGCTTCGCCTCAATATTGTTTGTGTATGTGTTAATACAATTCGAGAGTGATTCCGAATTTGTATTCCCCTTAATACGAGTGATACGGGGTTTTGGATAGTAGAGTGTGCCCGCACCATTGTTTTTATTTGGGGTGCTGTTATAATATATATATATATATTATATGAGTATTTAATATATGTATGAAATGCTGGAATTTGGCACTGCCTACTGTGATATGGTAAGTAGGACATGGTTGATGACTCATATTGTAAATACATGTTTTGAGAGAGTATAGTATGACACTGGAAAAACTTTATAAATTAATAAAGTTAAAATGAGAATTTTGGATACTAATTGAAATATTCTTTTCAAACAATTGTATCGTTCAATTTTAAATCATACGAATAACCTAAGATAAGTTAAATCCTTGGGGAAAGATGGTGTGATATATGAAGAGATAAACCATGGGGAAGGTTAGTGCGATAGGAGTGCACATTAGAAGAGAGGTGATAATTTCTCAAGAGAGTGTCGCACTAATATGTTGTTGCATTGGCCTATATCAATTTAAATACTTGCTAAACGAATTTTTAAATCATACACTATCGGGCTCTGACCCGTTCGTATTTCTCTTTCTCTCTTGTATATATATATATGTATATATTGCAGGTGCCCAGCCACAGGGGCGTCTTGCTTAGGATCCCTTGGAAGGAACGTGCTGCAGCTTAGGTGGGAGTTGCAGGCCACTTGCTTAGACGATTTCATTTACTTGATTCCATTTCTATCATTCTCCTTATTGGGCATGTGTCGCCCTTTCCACTATTTATCTGTTTTATTAGGACATTTGTATTTCAGTTATTTCTAGTACTGTTACTTTGGAATTTATTCAGCATGAATGTTTTACTTTAAGTTTTAAATGTTGGGATTTTGAATGTTGAATGTTTAAATAAATTGGATTATGTTCCAGGATATTTGTGGTATGACTCTTACTTATTAAAAATGTTGTTAATAAATAATAAAAAAAAATTCTTTAAAAATAAAACTGGAAAGGAATGCTAAAAATGGTTTTGACACTTAGCTTAATTAATTAGGGTGTTTAAATTGGAAATTTATTTTCACGACGGTGATGCTAAGAATGATCCAACTGTTCACCTTGATTTTAATTTAATAAAGGAGTGATCGCCCGGTATTTAATTAGGCGGGGTGTCACACACGTGTTGATCTATGAGCGACTAGATTTGTGTTTCTTTACTCTCATAACCTGTTTATGTAATCCTGTCCATTGGATTAATTGCTATGTACGGTTTGAGTGTCTTTACCTCAATCCTTGTGGTATCAAAGAGAACCAATCATAATGCTTTTAATAGTCGTCCATCGCCAAACGTAAGATTTACATAGTTAATGCTAGACTTAATCTCAACCATTGATCTTGTACAACCCTTCCAGATCCTTCATTGCTTAGTATAAATACAGTCCAACTGGTGGACGTTTCCAATCTTTTGATCATTTTGAATTCCGAGAGAAAATAAGAGAAGAGACATATATTGATAGATAGATAGATAGATAGATAGATAGATAGATAGATAGATAGAGAGAGAGAGAGAGAGAGAGAAATAGAAACCCCAATCAAACTCCGATCAAATCTTTCACTAGAAAACCGTTATGTGAGTTTGAGTGAGTTCAAAAGTGAGAAGAACCAGTCTCTTTAGTCTTTAATCTCTTGTCCAACTAAGTCACGAAGTTTAGATTTCAAATTATTTTCATAGAAATTTGAGATCTTAAACTATGTGATACATATCACTTAGATCTTGTTAAGTTTGATTTCTTTTTTCAAGAAATCGTACTTGTTGGTTATTTTACTCTTATATGATTGTTTTTAAAACCAGAACCAACAAAATTATTTATGTTTTCAGTTTATGAGAAAAATCAGACTTAGATATAGTTAAGATCTTGATTGGGGTTTTACACTTTCGTGAAATATTTTACATTTTATGAAATAGCTTTGTAAATAAATTAAAGAAAGTGTTTAGGACATTGGTTGCCTTTTATAGCAAGGTTCCCTAAAGATTTGTGGATAGAAATAAAGATCTGTAGTCTGAGACTATCAAACAAACTGTGATTCAAAATCCTTACTGCATCTTAGAACGATATTTGTAATTTGATAGGAACATTATCTGTATAAGCATGTGTGGGTTGCATGCATGTGATTAGGCACTTCACCACTTACACTTATCACGCTACAACACTAAAGAAGTGTTGGTAAAGATATTCTTGACTTTACAGTCAACCTAAAACAAATAGGAGAAGCAGCTACAAAGCTGGGAGAACAACCTGAACATCAAAACCTTCAGAGGAGTCAGAATAATCCAAAGGAGTTGGTAAATATTCTGGACTTAGATTATGTCTACTTGTGTGTTTGGTTTGTTATATAGTTTGTAATTTGTTACTCTATTTTAGTGGATTTTGCTTTTGAGATGTAGAGACCTCCGTGGATGTTCCCCAATTGGGTGAAGTTTTACCACGTTAAAATCTTGTGCTTTTGCCTACTTACTCTTCCTCTCATCACCTTCTTGAGGCTGTGCTAATTTAGAATCTTTATAAGTTTTGTTTTTCAAAACTTGTACACCTATACCTTAAATAACTCGTTCATATAATCTTTTATACACATCTTGTGTTAGTTGGTTATTTTAATTAAAGAGTTTCTTCAAAAAATTGTTCAGAGCTAGTTAAACTATTTACTCTTGAATTAAACGACTTAAGTGGTGATTTTTCAACTGGTATCAGAGCTTTGGTTTTACAAATTCTTTTAAATCTTGAGTTTTAGAAAAAAAATCTCGAAATAAACTATGGACGAGAAATTTGAGAGATTATGTAACCTGTCCAGGCCCCCTCTCTTTGATGGAACCAACTTCCCTTACTGGAAAGTGAGAATGGTTGCTTTCATCCAAGGAACATTAGGAGATAATGTCTAGGATGCTATTGAAAATGTGTACACTTTTTCTACTAAACCATCCGCTGAAGGAAGTACTGTGAGGATTAGGAAGATGCTAAGTGAATTCACCAAAGAAGAAAAACAAACCTCTCTTAACAATAATAAAGGCGAAAATGCCATATTTATGTCTATCAATGAACACGAATTCAAGAGTTTATCTTTCTGTAATACCTCTAAGGAAGCATGGGACACTCTAGTGACTACACATGAAGGAGACACACATGTTAAAGCTACTAAAATCCAAATGTTAATCCAGCAGTACAACACTTTAGTAATGACTGAGACTGAGTCATTTGATGACTTTTACATTAGGTTGACAAACATAGTGACTAAGTTGCATGCTAATGGGATAATTTATGATAGGAAAGAAATTATTTCTAAAATTCTAAGGTCACTTCCACAAATATTTGGCAATAAGCACTATGTAATTGAGGATATGGATGATCAAAATCTTACCCCTGAACTCCTCAGTAGAAAGCTAAGAACTGTGGAAATGGAATTAGAGTTTAAGAAGCAATAAATACAGACCCATAAGAAATAGTCTACCTTTAATCTATTCTTTACCTCTAAGTTGACTAAACCTGAATGTCATTTACCTGAAATTGACTTAGATTCTGATGAGGACTGTAATTTAGAGAATTTGGATAATTAGATTACCTTAATGTCTAAACATTTTAAGAAAATTGTGAAATTTAGAAATAAAATTCCAAATAGACAAGGCAAACATACCTATTCAAACCACTATAATAATAGTCCTCATGAGAAAAGACTTGAAAACAAACCCAGTAGAGACCTTAAGAACACTCAATGCTACAAATGTGGGAAGTTAGGACACATAGCCAGTGACTGTAGAGTTAATTTGAATAAGAACAAGAACACTGGGGCTAAGTTGTGCAAGACTTGAAATGACTCAAGTGAATCAGAAATCGAGGAACCTGAGTCATCTAATCCTTATGACCCTTTTATGTATTTCTTTACCAAAATTATATACACCGATGATAAGGAATCTGATCATGCTATGTTGAATTATGTTATCCCTGCTGATTTATCTGCCTTATTACTTGAGAATGCTGATAATTCATCAAGCGTTGTGTGTGTTAGTCAAAGGGAATGATCTATTGTTGATGCTAATGGGTGTGTGATTCCTAAAAATGAATCGTTGGGGGACACTGCCCACTTAGTGACTCCGACAATGAGGACCTTCCAGACATTTACACACTATACTAAAAAACTCTCAGGAAAGGCACTAGACTTGAAAAAATTATCAGCGACCTTACACAGAAGATAGAAACCCTGAGCCATATGATCAAACAGAATGCTAAAGAGTACACTTCTCAATGTCTGATTCATGAGAATGAAACTAAAACTTTTGAACAAAAACTGAAAGAGTTGTCTGACTTAAATGAAATTCTGGAAAATAAATACAAAGGGACGTTGTTAGAATTGGAACAAACAAAAGAAAAGACATCAACAATGTTTAAAAAGTTTGCTAAATTTGAAAATAACTCAAAATATTTTGAAGACTGTGTTGCTGAAAGTAAGACCAATTCTGACGATAGAATTGGAATAGCTTTTTGCCCCCAAAATACCAAGCAAACTAAAACCTTTGAACCTATCAAGTTTGTGTTTGCTGGCAAAAGACTGTTGAAACTTGTCCAGATTTTCAAGCCTTGAAAAATGATTTTGACTCGCGACAACAAAAATTAGACATTGGTGAATCAAGTAATTTTAAGCGTAATGTTGAACATAAGGCTAAATACATCTGCCATCCTATTAGACAAGTTGATTCGTCATTTCATCCTGTACCACCTAGGAATAAGACTAGAGCACAAAACTTAGACAAATCCTTGATTTACAATTTTCCTAAGCTTAAGATTTCTACGAGTCATCTTTACTACTCCTATTGTGATGTCTATGGAAATTCCATTGATGGTTGATATTCCAAATGTCTATATAAATCAGTCTATCACTCTCCTGTTTACCATAACTTCAACTATTCTAGAAGAAGCAGAAACAATTATGTCCTACCTAGACAGCTGAACAAGAATTCTAACTATCGAAATAGAAAGAGAAGAACAAATACTAATATATCATCAACAAGAAGGAATCCTAAATTCTTTTCTAAACAAAATGCTCAAACTTTTTATAGTCTTCATAAACCTGCGCAAAAATATTTTGGAGAAAAGACCGAAGCTCGCAAGTTTTATCAAATACGAGCTAATAAGTGTAAATTGAAAACTATAGCAATTTGGGTTAGAAAATATGAGCTATTATGCCAGATGAATTGCAATATTGTGACCAGTTCCTTTAAAGCTGAACACACAACGTCTGGATGGTATTTAGACTCTGTATGTTCTAAATATATGATCGGGGATGATACCAAACTTTTAAATAAAACTAACTTCTTCAGAGGTAAAGTTTTGTTTAAAGATCGTGTATCTGCCCTAATCATTGGTAAAGGAACACTCCATGAAGAAGGATTACCATTTCTTGAGGATGTTCTTTTGGTAAAAGGTCTTAAAGCTAATTTACCAAGTATATCGCAATTTTGTGACTCCAAACATACTGTCACCTTTTCAAAGAACAATTGCAAAATTTTAAATGAAAAAGGTGATTGCATTATTATAGGACTCCATACCCCAGATAGTTGTTATACAGTCAATCCAAGTACAGAGGTTTGTAACATTGCCAGAATGGATGACAATGAGATATGGCATAATAGGCTGGGTCACATTAATTACGACAGCCTTGATAAATTATGTTCCTAGTAGATAGTTAGAGGTCTTCCTAAGATCAAAACAATTTCAAATATCATATGTGGTCCCTGTCAAGAAGGAAAGATTATTAAGGCTCCCCACAAGAAAGTTAAAGAAGTTTTATCCACCATACCTCTAGATATCATCCATATGGACCTAATGGGTCCTTCTCGTACTGTTAGTCTTTGTGGAAATAGTTACATTCTAGTTATGGTTGACGACTTCACTCAATTTACCTGGATTGCCTTATTAAAACACAAATAAAAAACATTCCGTAAGTTTTAAAAAAATTTAGTTCGTATTGAAAATGAAAAGGACTCCCAAGTAGATAGAATTCGTAGCGATAGAGAAGGTGAATTTATAGATTCAGGTGTCATCGAATACTGTGACCATAATGGTTATAAACATGAATTTAATGCCTTTAATACACCTCAACAAAATGGAATTATTGAGTGTAAAAATTGCACTCTTCAAGACATGGCCCCTGTGATGATTCATGCGAAGAACTTACCTAAATATTTCTGGGTAGAATCCATTCGTACAGTGTGTCACATAATCAATCGAGTATACTTAAGGAAAAATACCAAACAAACATCTTATGAACTTTGGTATGGGAAGAAACCTAACCTAAAATACTTTATAACCTTTGGCAGTACTTATTATGTATGCAAGGATAGAGAACATCTGTCTAAATTTGAAACCAGAGGAAATAAAGCTATTTTCTTAGGATATTATCCAAATAGTATAGCCTACCGTGTCTATAATCCTCATACTAAAACCTTAATGGAATCCATTAATGTGGTTGTTAGTGACACTAATGTAGAGAGTAAGATCAAAGTATCAACTATAGTGGATGAATCCGAAAATGCTTTAACTTATGATTCTCCAGAGATAGATGATTCTTTACCAACTAAGACGCCTGAAGTGCCTAACTGGGTTTCCAAAGAACATCCTTTAGATAGTGTAGTTGGTAAACCTACTGAGCCAGTTCGTACAAGATCCCAACTACATACTCTTGCTCATTATGCATGCTTTGTTTCTCTTATAAAACTAAAGAATGTTAATGAATCATTGAATTACCCATTGTGGATAAGTGCTATGCTGGAGGAACTTTTTCAATTTGTCATTCATGATGTATAGTATCTTGTACCCCGACCTAAAAATAAAAGGGTTATTGGCACACGTTGGCTTTTCAAGAATAAAACAGATGAATCTGGGATGATCATTTAGAATAAAGCTAGATTAGTTACCCAGGGATATTCTCAGATTGAAGGAATAGACTTTGAGGAAACTTTTGCACCTGTCACTCACCTTGAGTCTGTTCGTTTACTCTTAGTAATAGCTTGTTATTTTCATTTTATAATTTATCAAATGGATGTTAAATCTGCTTTCCTTAATGGTATCTTAACCGAAGAGGCCTACGTGGAACAACCCAAAGGGTTCATTGACCCTCACCATCCAAATTACGTCTACCGATTTAAGAAAGCCCTCTATGGGTTAAAATAAGCTCCTAGATCTTGGTATGAATGTCTATTTACCTTTCTTCTAAATAACGGTTTTAAGCGAAGAGGGAATTACCAAACTATTTTTGTCAAACACTTTGATATAAATATTACTATAGCCTAAGTATACGTAGACGATGTCATTTTTGGATCTACCTCCCCAACAGATGTGAAAATATTTTCTAGCATTATGCATAAAGAATTCTATATGTCACTTATGGGGGAGTTACAATTCTTCTTAGGCTTTCAAGTTAAGCTAAATTCAGATGGTTTATTTGTATCGCAATCCAAATACGCTTTAGAGATAGTCAAAAAGTTCGGTTTAGAAACAGCCAAAGATGCTAGGACTCCTATGAGTACTTCGGTTAAACTATTGAAAGATGAGAATAGGAAATCCATCTACTCAACCTTAGACCGTAGTATGATAGGAAGTCTTTTATACCTTACTGCATCCCGTCCTGATATTATGTATGTTGTTTATGTGTGCGCCCGCTATCAAAATAATCCTAAAGAGAGTCATCTTCTTTGTGTTAAAAGAATTACAAAATATGTTAAAGGAACTCTCAACCTAGGACTTTGGTACACTAATGACACATCTAGCACGATAATTAGCTACACCGATGCAGATTGGGATGGGTATTCCGATGATAGTAAAAGTACATCAGGAGCATGTTATTACATAGGTGATAATTTGGTAGGGTGGAATAGTAAGAAACAAAATTGCACTTCATTATTTACAGTCGAATTTGAATATATAGCTACAGGTAGCTGTTGTGCTCAATTACTTTGGCTAAAACAAATGTTAAGAGACTATGGTATTATTGAAGAACAATTACATCTCTATTGTGACAATCAAAGCGCGATTTAATATATCCAAAAATCCTGTTCAACACTCTCGTACTAAACATATTAAAATTTGACATCATTTTATACGCGAGTTAGTCGAATAAAAGGAATTAGAGATTAATTACCTGCCTACTGAATTGCAATTAGCTGATTTATTCACTAAACCCTTGGACAATATACGATTTGAATCCATACGTGAATCAATTGGTATGGTTATGGTAGAATTGTAATGTATCATTGATGTTTATGCTTTGATATTTCTCTCTCTTATCCGTGTAGACCCTTTATCCATTTGAGACAAAATGGGGAGAAGCTTTGAGTCCACTAACATTATTTTGATTACTTCAACTAAAAATCTTGATCTTAGTTATCTTATTTTCAGGATATCAGTACCTCATGTTATCAGAATGTTGTTAGGGTATTGGTTTGTATTTAGTTGAGTAATGTAATTTTCTTTTCTAGGATATGGGGTAGTTATAATTTTGTATAGGAATAGGATTTTCTTATATTTTTGTATCCCTACGAGTCCTTGATGACTTAAAAGAGATTTTATCTCATATTTCCAAAGGGGGAGATTCAAGCACCCCATATCTTTGACTCGCTTGAGTCTACATTATTTAGGCGTTTGTCTAGTTTGGAAATAGTGACAAAATTGTGTCATATCATAGTCTCCCAAAGAACTTCAGACACTACATATCAAATTACTCTAAAAGTCTTAAAGGTAGAATACCAACACTGCACCTAGAATTGCATTCATTTGTTGCATTCTTTATAATTTAGGGGGGTGTGTGTGTTAAATCCCAGAAAAATAATTTTTTTAATAATTTTTGGGATATGGTAAATAATTTTTAGGATTTTATAAAACATTTCTCATCATTTAAAAGTTGATTTTAATAATGTTATGGGTTGATTTATAATTACCCTTTTCTCCTAAAAACTAGCTTGGGTATGATCCGAAAGCGGCAGAGAATTCCGTGGTGGAAAATGAGATTGTTTAAAACTTCAAAACACGCGTTTAAGGCTTGATCACTTCCCTACACATGTTGATCTATGAGCGACTGGATTTGTGTTTCTTTACTCTCACAACCTGTATACGTAATCTTGTCCATTCGATCAATTACTATCTACGGTTTTCATGTCTTTACCTCAATCCTTGTGGTATAAAAAAGAACCAATCACAATGCTTTTAATCGCGGTCCATCGTCAGCCGTAAGATTTACATCGTTAATGCTAGACTTAATCCCAATCATTGATCTTGTACAACCCTTACAAATCTTTCCTAGCTTAGTATAAATAGATTCCAAATGGTGGACATTTCCAATCTTTTGATCATTTTGAGTTCGAAAAAAAATAAGAGAAGAGAGAGAGGGAGAGAAAAGCTAGAAAGAGAAATACAAACCCTAATCAAACTCCGGCCAAATCTTTCACTAGAAAATCGTTATGTGAGTTTGAGTGAGTTCAAAAGTGAGAAGAACCAGCCTCTTTAGTCTTTAATCTCTTGTCCAACTAAGTCACAAAGTTTAGATTTCAATTTCTTTTCATAGAAATTTGAGATCTTAAACTATGTGATACATATCACGTAGATCTTGTTAAGTTTGATTTCTTTTTTCAAGAAATCGTACTTGTTGGTTATTTTACTCTTATATGATTGTTTTTAAAACCAGAACCAACAAACTTATTTATGTTTTCAGTTTATGAGAAAAATCATACTTAGATATAGTTAAGATCTTGATTGGGATTTTACACTTTCGTGAAATATTTTACATTTTATGAAATAGCTTTGTAAATAAATTAAAGAAAGTGTTTAGGACATTTGTTGCCTTTTATAGCAAGGTTTCCTCAAGATTTGTGGATAGAAATAAAGATCTGTAGTCTGAGACTATCAAACAAACTGTGATTCAAAATCCTTACTGCATCTTAGAACGATATTTATAATTTGATAGGAACATTGTTTGTATAAGTATGTGTGGGTTGCATGCATGTGATTAGGCACTTCACCACTTACACGTATCACCCTACAACATTAAAGAAGTGCTGGTAAAGAGATTCTTGACTTTACAATCAACCTAAAGCAAAATGGAGAAGCGGTTACAAAGCTGGGAGAACAACCTGAACATCAAAACCTTCAGAGGAGTCAGAATAATCCAAAGGAGTTGGTAAATATTCTGGACTTAGATTATGTCTGCTTGTGTGTTTGGGTTGTTATATAATTTGTAATTTATTACTCTATTTTAGTGGATTTTGCTTTTGATATGTAGAGACCTCCGTGGATGTTCCCCAATTGGGTGGAGTTTTATCACGTTAAAATCTTGTGTTTTTGCATACTTACTCTTCCTCTCATCACCTTCTTGAGGTTGTGCTGATTTAGAATCTTTTATAAGTTTTGTTTTTCAAAACTTGTACACCTATACCTTAAATAACTCGTTCATATAATCTTTCACATCTCGTGTTAGTTGTTTGTTTTGATTAAAGGGTTTTTTCAAAAAAATATTCGGAGCCATTTAAACTATTTAATCTTGAATTAAACGACTTAAGTGGTGATTTTTCAGGGCAGTCTTCTCATCATAATCCACAACCTCCAATTTCTCGCTATTAAAACGACTGATGTAGTCTCTAGTACTTTCTCCTTCCTTTTGTCTCACACTGAGAAAATGAGCTACCCTTTTTACTGGTTTGGCCCCAAAGCAAATGTTACTAATGAATAACTCAGCCAGCTGATTGAAGCTGGAAATTTTCCTCTGAGGAAGTCTATTGTACCAGATTTGAGCAGGACCAGTAATTGTTTTAAGAATGCTCTTCACCTCATCTCATCGGGGATGACATATATGTTAGCTGCTGTCTGATACTGCTCGATATGAAGGACAAAGTCAGTCTTTCCATCATATTTGGGTGTAACCACAGGAGCTTTAAACTTTGAAGGTGTAGGAAAATCTACAATAGCTTATATGAAAGGAGATCCTTTCACAAAGCTTCTTTGTAGAGGGTTCATGGCTTTAGTCATTTCTCATAATTTATCCTCCAAGCATTGGATGGAGCCCTTCCAAGCGTTGTTTCCAGCATCGGATTTGTGTGTTATAACTTTTTCATTCCTACCAACTATTTGTGCTGAACTTTCTTCCTGCGATTTTTGCTCGGTGCGGGTAATTCATCGGGTCTCTGATCTAAATTGGGTTTAGCCTTCCTTTTAATCGGTTGGTCATCGTGTATTCCTCGACAGTGCCCTTGGAACATTTCTATTCACCCTGAGTCCCAAGCGGTCAAAAGGAGATACCCGGCTAAGCCTTTATAAGGCACTCAATCTTTTAGGAGTAAAAGAATGATCATCATAGGGCTCCGATGTTCTAAGAGAATAACTTGCTTATGTGAGATAATAGGTACCTGTAGTATTCCTAGATTGGCTATGCCTACTTTTTCTTGGAGGAGGAGGTGGCCTATTTTCATAAGCAGGTAAAGAAGGTGACCTAGCTTGTAAGGTTTGCGCTAACTGCCTCATAGTATCTTGCATAGCTTCTTGTCCTCTAGCGAGACTAGCCAGAATTCCAGTTAAATCATTGAGAGTTGGTGGGGCAGAAGGAATAGGTAAAATGCCATCATTTCTGAGGCTTGATTCAGGAATATCAGCCATTTGAATGAATGAATGAATGAATGAATGAATGGGTAAAAACGGTTAGAAACACGTTCCCACAGATGACGCCAATTTATTGATGCAAAAAACTAGACTATCTCTAATTATTTGATCACAGATAAATAAGCAAATAAGAGACACAAAATATTTTTAAAGTGGTTCGGCTCAAAGGGAAAAGCCTATGCCCACTGATGTATATTGCCTTTTATTTGTTCAGTTATCTCTTGTTTTGTCTCCCATGGCTGTAGGGATTACAATGTATTTATATCCCCTGAGGGTGTACCCGCAGTGGAATATTAAAGGATGGCATAGACATTTACATCTATACATAATTCATAATGTATACAACTAATGGCGCTTGATAGCCCCTGTTGGTTGGTCTTCCTAGTGTTGGTCAGTCTTCCTAGTGTTGGTCAGCATTCTATATCGTTGGGCAGCATTCTGCACCGTTGGTCGGCATTTTAGGATTCATTATGATAAATAGGCCTTGCTTACTAGGATTAATGCCACGATGGATAACACATGTCTATCTCTGATTGGTCCACGTAATAGGATAATTTTTTGTATCAATAATATCGAAAGTACATAATGAACATATAAACTCTTTTATTTGATACTAACTAGTGAGATGTTTTTACAGAAAAATATAGATTTTCCCAATTCATAGATTGTTCATACATGGGTGCAAGAACAATGTTTACAAAAAAATAAAATGACAGATAAATTAAGTTGTAGCATCCTTGGGGGACAACTCAGTGTTTCTAGCGGTAGGAAGCTTCTCAAGATCATCATGTTTATCCTTAGCTACGATCTGTTTTTTCTCATCAACTTAGATCAAGCTTATAGGGCTCGACATGACCATATGGAGATAAAAAAATATGACCCCTTGTATAATCTCTGAGAAGGTTGACCAACAATGATAATATTCTCTTTGGCATTAAAGCGGGGAAATTTGGGATCCTTAACAGACGGATCATCCAGATGCATTTTCTCACAAGTTTGCCTCTCCTCAAACACTTTGCTTTTACCTTTGTCAGCATTTTTCTTCTTCTTGGCCTCTTTAGCAGCCAATTTTACTGCCTCAGCGTTTGAAAGTTGAGTTTTGTCATAATTTTTTTATTTGGTACGATCTTCCTCCTTGGCTTTCTTAGCAGCTGCCCACTAGGCTAGTTCTTCAAGCTGTTTAGCTCGAATTTCCTTTAGTTTCTCTCGAGAAAAATTAGTTTGAGTCATAACAAAGGAGCTTGTATTTGGATTTAAGATTGTACAAAAAATATGGACAAAGCTAGTTAATAAGTAAGTTGATATAAGTATAAAAACATATAAAAAAAAGGACGACCTAAGACTTGTAAACGTTTCTCACTTTCTTTGACCTCCAATTCGATCTCTTAATAATTCCCTTCAATCTGGTTACCCTTCACCTCATCTTCCTCCTCTTTCTTAGAACTTTTTTCATCATCATCAACTGACCTTGGTTGCCTATAAGTCTCAAGATCAATACTACTGATGCTCAGATAGTTTGTTAAGGCCCCAAACTTCTTGGGAGAGTATACATCCTCAAAGTATTGAGGGTCCGAGGTGAAAATTTACCTAATTAACTTTACCAGTCTTTTGTACCATGATAGGGCCTTCTTGGCAATCAAATTTAGAGAGTACCAGTCCCTGGGAATATTGATCCCTCTTTTTGGTTCATTAGGAAAGAACTCCCATGTGCCAGAAATATAGAAGAAATTGGTTTTCCAATTATAGCTTCCACTTAAGCTGACTTGGACTATTTTGGTGTTGGACTTCTAAGGAGAAAAATAATATTACTCGGGTTTTTTATATTGTCCTTTAAACCATATACAAGCCTAAAAATATATCCCCATTAATATGAAACCCTTCATATTTCTCCCAGTAGATTATGGACCCTACTATCGACCTATAATCATTGGGAGGAAGCTGGGTAAGGGCCACTCTAGACCCCTTAAGATGGTTTTTATTAAGGGATGGAGGGGAAGACGAACTCCAACTTGAAATACCCACAGGGGAAAGTAAACCGCGTTGGCATTTCTCCTATCATAGGCCCTCTCCTTTGGGTCAGGTATTCTAATGGTCACATCATTGGGTATATAATATAGAATTCTAAGGTCAGCCATATCATATGCTCGGATATCACTTTTGTACCATTTGGCATCAGAGGTCGAAGTATCGTAAGAGGTCATAGGAACCTCTTCGAGGTCCACCTTCTCAGAAGTTAAAGGAACCTCAATAGATAAGGTAAAAGGTGAACGATTATCCATCAAAGTCCTCTCTTTAGAATTTAGATGATCAGATGAAGTTGTGTTGCTATTATCAGTGTAATTTCTCCCCCCAACTCTATGGTTTATGTTGTTAAAACTCTCAGAGGTGTGATATTTCAATGTGCTATACTCAACATTTGGGGGGATTGGGGGCTGATGCAGAAGAATAATCAAATTTTGGCATGAATTTTGGGTTGGCTGGATCATCCTCAGGTCTGAGGACCGGGAGTGGAATGGGAAACCTCTTAGCAAAATATTCAGGGAAAATCTTGTTTAGGTCAGTAATATATTTCAAGATTCTCGAATCTTCACTCATACAGGGCACCCACACTTAACCCTGTAAATGGAAACCCTAGAAACGAAAAACCCTAGCGAACATCACTCAACTCAATACAAACTCAAAAAGAAAGAACAGTAAATGATATAAACTTGAGAAAGAAAGCACAAAGAGTACCTCATGTTAGAAACAAACCGAAAGCTGATTTTTAGAATCTCCAAATACTTGGCAATGGCTCACAATAGATCTCTCTCTCTCTCTACAATGCTTGGACACATGAAAATACCAAAAGACGGTTTGTTTTTCTTTTATAAGGGAAAAAATGCATGTGTCAAATGTGCCTTTCGAAGACCCACCCGATTGCTGACATGTGGCATAATTAAATCAGCTGGAACTTTCATCAAGGAAACTTACAAGTCATTTTGCTCGTCCGATCGATCAGAATAAGTGCCTACCTCTGAACCAAGATATGTCAACCCAGAACCATTTTGTAAAAACTTTCCTTACTTCTTTACTCTATGCTTCTCCTGAAGATTAAGATCTGCAGTCGTAAGCAAAGTCTTGGGGGATTTTATTATTCAATATTTGTTAAAAGAACTTAGTAAAACCATTCAATAGAGTAAACAGCTTGTCCCCGATCGAGCATATGTACTAAGGGATAACCTCAGCTCAGCATATTAGATCGGCCTTAGGTAATGTGGTCGGCCTTTTTTCCATCTGAACGGACGATATCATTGCTAGCAAGGCTAACTGATGGAATATAACTTCAATAACGTTGTTAAAGACTGGTGAGTACCATGCGACTGGCACTATCGACGACCAACATGTGTAGGGACATTCCATCATGGGTTAAACTTCAAACCATTATATATCTTGGTTGTAATCCATTAATAAGATGCGTTTTCCTAACCTATAAGGGAATGCCACGTGTTTAGGCCTGACATACATTTTCCTCATACTCACCTACTATAAAAGGAGAGATCCCCCATTGGGATTTGGACCGGCAAATAGATACTCACACATTTAGACTTTCAAATCACTACGTGAGTAAAGATTAAGTGAATTGTATTGGTCTTAGACCTCTCGTCAATTGAAACATAATACAAGAAGCTACCATGTGTATATAGGCTCCTCTTTGAGGGTTGAATCACGTAACCCTTGTCGTATTTCTTCTTATTCTCACCCCTCTCTTTACATATTTGCATTTTATTGCATATTTATTATTTATTGCCTTGGAATGGATCTCAAACCTGCTAAGACGAACCTTAAAACTAATTTTAGATAATAACGGTAACAAAAGAAAATTCCAACATAACACATTGGGATTGAGTGTAGAAAATGTGCCTCATTATTGAAAAAATGAGAACAAAATTATGACGACCCGGATATGATTATGATAAACCATGTTTAAATCATGCTTACCTTATGGGATAATGAAGTTGCAAGGTTATATGTACTAAGTCTGATTCGTGGAATACACACACACAACCCAATAAAAATTTGGTAGAGATATATTCCAATATTAAATTCTTTTTGCAAGTTTACAAGTTAGCATAAACAATTTCCAATTAATGCGATGAGATTGATAACTTGATTAATTGAAATAAAATTATCCAATTTGATCCATATTATCTTAAGCATACATCTATGTGATTTAATAAAGTAAATTATGAAAATCATAACCACAACGCGCCAATGTACGAGGAAAACCCAAATGGGAAAAACCTCAGACGGTTGGGCCTAGACAAAATCCACTACAAAATAGGTTTTACAAGAGACTCAAAAGACTTACAGACATTGACTCACTCAAGACATTCTTTTGCCATCCTCGACCTCCGAATTAGTAGTACGCGAAGCTCCAACGCGTTGCTCGACACTCCTCGTGTCGCGATATCCACCGAAGCCCAAAACCACCATCTCCACTAAGCTTGAATGCAGAGATCCACTGCAAACTTGCTTGTTGAATGTCAAGTTGATTGAAAGGGATTTTGTTTCAAAAGTTGAAAATGGTGTTGGAGATTGATTTTACCAAAAAAGGGAAGATATGAAAAATTCTCTCTGGAGAATATAAAACTTCCATAGTTTTTGAAACTGATTTTCGTCCATATATTACAACTGAAAAAGTAGTGGACCAAAACAGTTTTTGTAAAATAACTGCTAGAAAATAAGTTAAAAAATTTCAGATCTTGTAGAACTCGTTCGAACGAGTTATCTAACGATGTTCCAGTGTAGCATTAGATAGGTCGTCAAAAATCTCGTTCGAACGAGGTCGTTCGAACGACATTTATAACGAACTTCTAACGAGTTTTCAGTGTGGCCTGGGGAATGTCGTTAGATCCAGGTCGTTCGAACGACCTGGAGAAAACTTCGAACGAGATTTCTATTTTTCATAAAAAATGTTGAAATTAATTTCAAAAATAGTTCTTTATGAAAATTAAATATATACAAACATTACTCTATATGAAAATTTCTCGTTTATAAAAAATACTCCAACACATAAAATTGATTTTGGTCATATAGCTTTTAGAAGAGTGAACATGGCTTGCATATTGATGTCGCATGAACTTTGGATGCAATGCTCGAATCTTTACGGTTGTATGATGCTTGATGAGGAATGACCCAAAATTGTTTTGTCCAACGAAATGTAGCCAATATAACAAATGAATCGATTGGAAATTTGTCCTTACAGATGGGTATAATGTGTTATTAGAATCTATAATGTTAAGTTATTTTTAAAGACAAAATGTGGTATACGAAAATTGTGAAGTATTGGAAGTAATCTCTTATTATACTGGAATATGTAGACTTGAGTTGTGTCATTTATTAAGCCATGGTTTTGTGTGTGCACATTTATGTGGGAGAATGAGGTACATGAACCCATATTCTGTTAAAGGATGAGATAGTAAATTGTTAGAGAGTGAATAAAATGAAGATTCACATGGTAAAGGTGAAGTAAAAAGATTAATAGGTGTATATATTTAAATTTAATATGTGAAATGGTATGAAATTCAATTACTAGTCAAAATATCACAATTGATCCGAAAATATGGGTTCATACTGAATTATGATAAGTAGAAGAAAAGAGTAATAAGAATTGAGATGTACTTCTTTAATAGTATGAGTATATGTAGTGGGTATTACCCTTATAATGTTTTAAAATGCTTGTATGAATAGTAAAGTTGAGACGAGGTGTTAAAGAGTTGTAAGTTTAAAAATATTAAGGAGCCCTTTTAAGAGTATGTGTTTTGTATGAGTATGGGAACGGTGCTCATCAAGTTGGAATATCGACAACTGGTTTGGGTGGATATTGAGTTGTATTTGTCATTGTACATACGTGTTATCACTAAGAGTATAACATATAATGAATATGATTGACAGTATACTGGGTGACGAAGAAGTATGTGTAAGGATAATGTGCTATGTGAGATACCATAATGTGATATATTAAGGTATTTATACAAGTTAGAGAAGTATTATGGGGTTGGTAAGTATGGTTACAGTTTTAAGTGGTGATGGTACATTTAACATCCATGTTACCAAATGGGTAAGATGAGTGTATTAATTATATTGCATAAGAATATCATATTAATAAACGTTGGGAAAATATTATGATTGTAAAGTTATTGTGTTGGATAGATGACTCGCCAAAGTCATTGTATGTTTAGTTAAAGTTAAATCAAATGTACTGAAAAAGGGAATATAATGAGAAGTTAGATTGAGTTCATATTGCATGACTGTACAATATACATGGAGATGAATATGAAACCTTGGTTAAGAATAAACATTTAGTGAATGATTGTTCAGTTTCGATATATGAATAGTAGTGAGGCTATATTTAAATTAAGAAATTGTAAGGATGAGATTTAACATACTCTTAAACATAAAAAAATGATATAGATAGTAGTTAAAGTCAAACATGTGTATTTGGTGTCGAATGGAAGATGTAAATATGACGTGTAATAAGCTAATCTGGTAATATGATATTTATGAATTGAAATATTACATAATGATAAGGATAGATTATAGGAATGGAGGAATAAATGTAAAGAATGATACTAGGTTTGTTAAAAATATTCACTCATTGTGAATATACAATAATACAACTAATAATCTAGTATGTGTGAATGATTGACATACTTATATATAGGTATGAAGTAATATATTAGTTGGGGATTGGTTTTCTTTAATAATAAATCATTAGACGATTATTCTTACGTGAATGATAAAGAAACTGAAGTTATTATGAAAGGAAAAAGTACATCGAGGGACCGGTTGAAATTCTTGGCCATAAGGAGCAAGTATTAGGGAATAAAGTTAGTTCCATAGTTAAAGTGTTGTGGAGGATCCATGAAATTAAATAAGAAACTTAGGAAAATGAAGATAGAATGAGAAAATAGTCTCCCCAATTGTTTGATAAGTGAAATTCATCCTAAATTTCGTGGACAAAATTTTCTTAGGGGGAAGGTTGTGACGACCCAGATATGATTATGATAAACCATGTTTAAATCATGCTTATCTTATGGGATGGGTATAATGTGTTTTTAGAATATATAATGTTAAGTTATTTTTTTTAGTCTAATCCTACCTTCATAACTTATAAAATATTGAATTAGTTACAAACACAAATTTGTGAAGTCTTCGGTAGGAATGTTTGAGTTCGAGACTAGTTTTGGCCACTATAATATAATAATTGACTTGAGGTAAAAACTATATAGTTGTATATATATATGAGTTAAGTTTGTAACACAATAAATGGTGTGTAAAGCAGAGGTCCGAGTAAGAAATTATACTGGAATTATGAAGCAGGGGCAAATTTGTCCATTTGTTAAATGGCATTTCGTCTTATTAAGCTACCAAATGGTGGATTTTGATTGGTTAAGGAAGGAGGTGGGTGTTTACCTACTTTAAAGTCTTTAAATAAGCTATTCCTTAAGCATATTTCAGCCATTAAAGAGTTTGGCTTGAGAGGAAGAGAAGTGGGAAGTCAAAGAAGAAGAATTGAGGAGAAAAATAGGAGAAAAGTCCGTGGGAAATTACGTAAGAGTCCTTAAGGTAATTCCATATGTAAATCTTATTAATTTTCTTGTGTGAATTATTGAAAGGGTATAAATCATATATTGTTTATGTAACTTTCATGTCTTGGTTTATATGTATGAATAGATGCGAGTTTAAGCAAAGTTGAATGTGTAAATTATGTATATTGCTTCGATTGGAACCCTTGTGTATTCAAACTCCTATATATTTTTGTATATTTATTGGAATTGAATAATTCAAGTGGAGATAAAAATTGACTCATATATGTATAAAATATCCAAAAATTATTTGAAAACACCAAGAAATTAATCTTTGGTGATAGTTTGAAGTTCATGTATAAAATCTGCCCCAAAGGTATAAATATGCACACCAGGTTTTCGATGTTTTGCTTGACATATCAAATGAAGCTTAAAAATTATGAAACTTAATTTTTTATTGTTAAATATGTTTATGGATGTTGGGTGAAATATCATAGGAATTCATAGTGTAGAAAAATTATGAAAATTCCTTGAAGTTGACTGAACGATAAAAGAGCCTATAGGGCAGATTTACTTTGTAATAAATAAATGGACACATCTTGCTCTAGGAAAATTGAAATGATGTGTTTTATTTTATATTGGTAACCTTTGTATTACCAAGAATAAATTAAAGTATGTTTGGGCTATAGATTAAATATGTTAAATATTTTAACATGAAATTGGATGAGACTTCATTTATGATAAATGATTTGAATGGGATCATATGATGCTTATGAATTGGGTTAAGTTTAAGTTATTCTTTGGATTGTTAATATCCTTATGATGATACTAATATTGCAAGAATTTATATGTGAAAGGGAAGAAGAACTGGTTGAATAAGTGTCAGACAAAGGCAAGGGAAAAACACATGAAGTGGCCAAGGTGAGTGTACTCACTGGAAAGAGATGTATTATATATGGCTATGGATACGATCTGAATATCACTCACTGGTAAGATGTATTATATATGGTTATGGATATGATCTAAATATCACTTATTGGTAAGATGTATTATACATGGCTACGGATATGGTCAGAATAATATTGAATAAGAATTTCTTCATTTCGGTTTACCGAAATGGGAGGTTACTCCCTGACCCGGAATGGGGGAGATTTGCCTATTAAAGACAAGGGGTTACTCCTCGACCAGGAATGGGGGAGAATTATCTATTGCAAACAGGATATGTGAATCATGATTTGAATAAGTTGGTCATTCTTTAAGAATGAGCCGGATAAGTATATAATTGATCATTCTTTATGAATGAGACAGATAAGTATATAATTGGTCATTCGTTATGAATGAGCCGAATAAGTATATAATTGAAAATTCTTTATGAATGAACCGAATAAGTAATACATAATTATGAATGGGTCGGATAAGTGTATATATAAATTACCAAATAAATATGATTTATTGCATTTAATTATATGCAATAGTTTAGTAGTGATGCATTCACTGAGCTATTTTGCTCACGGTTACTATGGTTATGTGTTTTAGATAAATGTGATGGCACTGCCAAATCTAGGAGGTTGGTGGGGTTAGCCATGATTTTGGTCAAACGTAAAAGGGGTAATTTAAGCATACTTATATTTTCAGTAAGTTTGAATAAGCATAATTTCCTCAAAAATTGTTAAAAGTTTTAGTTTATGAATTCATGTTAATAACTGAAAAAGGATACTCGTGTTTATGATTTGGTTAAGGTAATTATGATTTGACTCACTTTGACTTTCAAACTTAATAATAAGTAACTGGGTTGGGGTGCGTCAAAAATAATATTCTTGGTTAGTAACTAGACCATAGATATTTTAGTATTTTTTTATGAAAATGGAAAAGGATAACTGAGAGATATTTACTTTGAAAGAAGGAATGAGGCCAGTCTTAGGCATAAATGGGTGGACATCTTCCCCAACAGCAAAAACCCCAACAATTAGCAAATATCAAGCATGATGGGCCCTACCATGCCATATTTATCAAAACAGTTATCTGCAGGGTTCCCAAATGAAATGACACTTGAAATAACATAAAGATCATATATGATGTGTGTACGAAAAAAACAAACTACAGGTAAGATACCTACACCATTAATGTCTGAAACTTTTCATACACACATTTTATTAACCCATGCTAAACAGTTAGTGTCAAGGGGATTTGGGGCCAAACCCTAAAATCTAACAGATGAGGGGCCTTCAATGGAGTCGTGAGATAGATAGGTTTGGTCACCAAACCTAGGATAGTAAACAAAGTACAACGAGGAGTGTCACCACAAAAAATGGTGTCAACTGCTATATGCACCCATTCAGTTGGTAAATCGATAAGTATAATGGTCTCACTAATGAGTGGCAATGATTTCCTAATGAGATAGACATCTATGTCGTTCAGAATTCATATTTCCAAATACATCAAAGAGAGACATTATTGAAGAAGAGCTAGATACTAAGAGAGATTTGCATATTAGGAAAGACGAAGAGTCAAAGAAAATTTGCAGAGATAAATGAGCTTGAGAGAGTGATAATATCCAAAAGTGAATTGTTTGAAAACAAATTGCCTCTTTTATTGTGGTGGGGAACGTACAATGGCCACGTGGCTTATCATGTTCCTACCAATCATTATGAGCTGATTAATGGGATGATGTCCCAACACCTTTAGTATAAAATTACAATTACACCATGAAAGGTTACTTTTAACACCAAAGTAAAAAAAAAATGTCAAATATTCATCCTCTTAAATCCAAATTTTTCCCATCCTTAAATAAAATAACTTTATTCGAAGCTAGGGAGCCTTATTTGGTTTAATGCTTCGAAAATAATCTAATATCATATTATCTTTATTGAACAGTAAGCAAACATATTAGTGGTCACTTTTAAAGCCACCAGAAAAATGAATCAGTTAAAAGGCCAAGCTTTAGAAGAGAATTGGCCATCAATGCAACAACTAGATTAATTATAACAACATTTAAACTTCACAAAACTTTACTCAAACTGAGATAGTACAACTACGATTTCCATTTTTATGTCCAAAAAGTAGTTACAACATTAGAATATTAAAACCCTCAAACTATTTAGGGGTTTATACAAAGTAATGGGAGAACATATAAGTTACAAAACTTATGAAAATTATCCCACATTAACTAATAGTGGCTATATTCTTGATCCAATTGTGTTTGTATTTTGGGTATAGTAAAAGAACTAAAGTAGCATGATTTAAAGATCTCGTTATCCTTAGCCTCTAACTCCACCTTCTTCGAAGAAATCTTCTCAATTGTCAAGAGAATATAAATTATTCTCATCAAGAGGAATAATGTTGGGATTAAAACTCAGTTCGAAGGTCATAATAGGGCGCCTATAGATCTTCGGAGGTAGTATTCCGAGAAGAGAAATACACAAACTTTAAAAATATGGGGAAAATCTCCAAGAAGAGACATGTGTTGGGCCCTCATGATTGGTTGGACTCATTTGGAATGTATAATAATTTCACTATCCTATTTGAAATTATTGTGAGAAATCTCTTTAAGGAAGGTAGTAAAAGGGAGATGGGAGAATGCATGCAACAAATTTTGAGCCCGAGAAATATATGACTCAAAAAAGGATATCCAAACCGAATAGAGCCAGTCTTAGGCTCATCTTTAAAATAAATCTTTATATATACGAAGGGGTCATCTGATGGTTGCATGGGAACCACAAAGGTGGTACTTTCCCCAAATCAAAAGTAATCCCACGAATCACATCGGAAAGATAGAGGTCACTCTTTAAAATAGGTAAGGGGGTTTAACAAAAGCATGTATTTGGGTGGGAGTATGCTTAACCCCATCATAATGAAGATCTTTAATTGAAAAATAGTTTGGCCAAAACCAAGGAGTCAATTGACAGTTGTTTGCATAGGAAGAGTACTAGTCCACAAGTTAACTTTTTACAAAAAATAACTAGTATGTGGGGTATGTTTACCCCATATCTAACATGCCAATCAATGAACAACACGTGTTAGGTACACATAGAAACATAAGAGACGAAATTTGTCTAGGTAACACATGGTAGTGCATATAGAAGACATATAGCAACATGCATGCATATGGGCAATTGTTAAAGAAAGAAGTGGTTGTGCATGATGAAGCTCACGTTTATTGCGCAATTCAATTTTTTAAGGAACGCCGAGCATTTTTTTTCATCGTGGCAATTACATTTAGGATATTTTAAATAAGCAATTTGGGATTAAAATTTAAAGAGGACTCTCCAAGAAAAAACTTAATTTATCTATTTTATTTTCTTCTTGAATTAGTTCGTAAGCTTATGTTTCAACTTTATTTCGAGTTGAATTTCAATACATTTCTCTTGTATATTTTACAGTTCAGCTTCCATTTACTTTAAGTTGTCACATTTCAATTCGTTTACTTTTTATTGCGCTTAAATTCTTTTATTCAACTTAATTCCTCTGTGTTTAATTATAATTATAATTTCTTCTCTTTAAACCACTTTTAATTTCTATTAATTTTTAATCACTTCATAATTAAGATTAGTTTAATTTTAGGATATATAACACTTCATAAAAAGTCTTCATAATCAAAACATTCGAACAAAACACAATGACGCGATCAATTTTTGGCTAAGAACATTTTGTTGAAATAATCTTGAATGGCCCGCTCGCAAAATTACATTTGACCTTAAAAGGTCAAGATAAGCCAAAACATTTTCTATAATGATTTTCCATTAACATATGTCTAGATTCTATGGGCATAACTTTATCTACCTTTGGTCGGCCACGCTGCATGTAATCGGTCGAACTTCGTTTAACGAATAAGTCGATGGTCGATATGGAGTATGGGCAATTTAGGGAGTTCTTTGCCATATGTCTTACTTTGTGGGACAGTTCGATTTATTTCCTTTTCACATTTTCCCTTGTCAAGGTATGCATCATCTCGATGTGTTTCCCTATCAAACGTTGCTATATCAAGTATATTATTGTGAACTAATTTCTTTACTTGCATATGTCTAGATTGATGCATGAATCCTTGGCCATTTTTTTTTAATTTTTAATTTTTTATATTTATAGTATTGAGTCATAGTTGAGAGATGGATGATTTATTTTTTATCTTTTAATGTATAGTAAAAAAAGAAAAGAAAGAGAAAAGGTCCAAAATGATATAAGTGGCAGATGGCGAAAAATGTAAATGAAATCTGAGGCGGTGGTTATTAATCTAACGGTGCAAATTGTGGCGATGACACAATAAGTAGTTGCGTAGAATCCTGATTGGGCAGACAGTTGATCCCCGGTGAGAGTGGTGGTAATGAACCGGATGAGCCAGTGGACGGTACATTTAAACAGAAGAATATATGTATATGTAGGAGGAGAGGAGATTTGGTAGTTTGAGTTGAGATTTGGTAATGATGTTTTTGGTGGATTGGTTTTACGGAGTTTTGGCATCGCTGGGTTTGTGGCAAAAGGAGGCAAAGATCTTGTTCTTGGGTCTGGATAATGCCGGCAAAACAACCTTGCTTCATATGTTAAAAGACGAGGTGAGGTTCCCTCCCCTCCCTCCTTAATATTGGATTTTTAACAAGTATCTGTATGTCTGAGTCTCATGTGTTTGGATTTGGACAGAGATTGGTTCAACATCAGCCCACTCAGTATCCAACATCCGAGGAGCTGAGTATTGGCCAAATCAAGTTCAAGGCTTTTGATTTGGGTGGCCATCAGATCGCCCGCAGAGTTTGGAAAGATTACTACGCCAAGGTCACTTTATATATATATATATTTGCTTTGCTTTGCTTACATTACACCACAATGCTCCGCTCCTTATATCTATCAAAATTTCATCAATCAAAAAGATGCTAACTTCTGCTTTCCTTTATTAATCACTATGTCGCTTTCCATATATTCACTCATTCCTCATTGCAAACTTTATAACCTATTTTCACTACCTGCGCAATACCACTTTACCATATTTGCAAACATTTATTTATTTATTATTATTATTATTATTATTATTATTATTATTATTATTATTATTATCTATGAGATTTTGTGTACCACCAAAATTGCTCCACGGCTCATGCAGCTTAATTACCTTTCCCGCGGCGGCAGATCAATAGGCGCGCATCCCGGGTCCCTGCGGCAGCTGGCTTGCCGCACGACCAACAACGATGCCCTCCTAGTTTTTGTTTATGTTAGTTTAAACAAATGTGAAGTTAACCTTTATAGTGCTAATTTAACTTTACATTTTCATTGTTTATTAGTTATTTTTTAATCAACTGTGTAACTAAATTAAATTTATAGAGAATTAAGGTAAAGGTCATGTTCCTTCCTATATTTGGATTTTTAGGATAATGCTTTTCAAGTTTATAAATCTAGTCCCTGTGGTACAATAACATTTATAAATCTAGTCCCTGTGGTACAATAGCCTTTATTTTTTGGTCTGCGCCAGCGGCACTATTTTTCACCATTTTTCATGGTATTTTTAGTACAGGGACTAAATTTATAAAATTATATGGAGTGTTCTATTTTTATACACTTAGAGCATTATGAGGACCTTTTCTCAAAACCCCCTTAAATTTAACACTACCTATTTAACCAGCACAACAAATTTAGCCAACGAATATTATTAATATAGCCAACAACATTTCATTAAAACTAAATAGGCTACAACTACTTGTTGCACTTCGAGGGCTTCCCGGGGTGTAGTGGTAATTATGTTGAACACGTGTGGGAGGAATTGTCCATGGAAACTTGCGTTTTCGTGCTGTCTTCGCTCACAATTCTGCCTTTGCCTCTAACACTTGTTCCAGTTATGAAACCATGTTCAGTTTTGTCCTTGAATCGACAGATGAGGGGGAGTCGACTGCTGCATGGACTTCTCTTCCTCGAAGTAGTAATAGTATTCGGGGTTCAATTTAATGTCGGGGCGCTTCCACCGATCGATGAATCTCACATACGCCGAGGACGCTTCCTCATACATGTTGAATTTTTAGATTTATCAATCGGTGCACCCATTAGTCTGCCAAATAGTGTCTCGGGCGTTGTCATAAATTCAGGGCAAACTCCCTTGAAAACGATATGAAATCTGAATCACTCATTATTAAATGTTTGGCGCTTAAAACAATTTGTGGGATGAATTAAATACGCCGGTGTGAAACTATGATTGTTGACGGCATGGCATCCAAATACCGTGCGGTGCGCCTGTCCTTCCCGCGACTATTGGTTTGCTGTGATCGGGTGAACTATGCTTCTCCAAGAGCATTTTTGATGTGAATGAAGAATTAGGGGTTATTTTTAGTATTTAGAGGGTTTTATTGTATTTTTATTATTTTTAGTCTTTCTTTTATTTTTAATATTTCATTGTATTTTCCTTTTTTGTTAGTATTTAGAAGAAGGAAGGTTATTGGCTCTTAGGGATATAAATGTAATCAAATTCTTAGCTTAGAGGCCAAAGTAACCTCCTTTATAAATACCCATATGTAGCCTCATTTAAAGCATTCTTCCATTTTGAGAGTTTATTGATAGAGAGTTGAGACGTTTGATATCTTCTTCTTATTTCCCATTTGGCATCATTTACGTCAATTGGTATCAGAGCCTCGTTGGTTCTACCCGTTGTTGTTGTGTAGGAACAAAAAAATCGTAAACGACAAATGGGTTTTAAAAGGAGATATGCTCCCGTGGAAGCTCGTATGGATCGATTCGAGGGGGTCTTGAACCACCTCTTAGCGCGACCTGACGATCTTGAGGTACGCCTCCCTTCCACCACCACCCAAAATCCAAACCCTAGCCACCAAAATGTCTCTACCCACGCTTCCGCCACTATCCCCACCCCAAAGACATCACCACCACCCGTGACCACCACAAAAACCCAAAAAACCTCCACCAACCGGGCCGGACCAAACCTACCCGATTAGAGGAACCACCGAAAAACTCAAGAACCACCGGAATACCACTGCCCCTACTCAAAAAAGGGTTGGACAACCATTACGGTTGCTTCCCACGACCCCTACCCTTCTCGCTACGCAAGAAACCTTAGTTTCTCCAACCAAACCCTCCGATCCCATTTCAATTTCATCTCCAACCAAAATTTTTACCTAAGAAACCCTAATTTTTTATCCAGGAGGGTTGAAGATTGCTATCAAGAAGTCCAAGAAATTCCATCAAGAAATTGTTACCGCATTTCTCTTTAGAGGACAACCTAAACGACATCTTTTTACTACTGGCTGGAGTGTGTTTGTTAGTGCCAAGGGACTTGTTGCTGAAGAATCAAGTGTCCGAAGATACATGGGTACGATCACTGGCATCGGTGACTTAGATCCCGTTCGCTGGCCAAATTCTCACTGGCGATCTGTCAAGGTCGGTTGGAATGAGTCGACTGCTGGTGAGAGGCAGATGCGTGTATTATTATGGGAAATTGAACCTTTGATAACTTTTCCCATATATCCATCGTTGTTTTCCTTCAGGCTCAAAAGACCTTGGTATCTTGGAGCCTCATCTTTTCAAGATAGCAGAGACGAAGCCATTAATGGCATCACGTGGTTAAGAGGAGGGGATACTGGTGAGCAAAGACTTGTCAATTTCCAATCCGTTGGTATGTTTCCGTGGATGCAACAGAGAATCGACCCAACATTCCTCCGAAATGACCTTAATCAGCAGTACCAAGCCATGTTGGCAGCCGGTTTGTTGAATTTAGGAGGTGGAGATTCTCTAAAACAATAGCTGATGCAATTTTAGCACCCTGTCCAATTCCTTCACCACTCAGGCAACCCTAATCTCCTCTTACAACAGCTACCTACAGCTCAAAGACAAGTGGTCGTGCAGAGGTTTCAAATTGCCATTCATCTTGACCCGTTGCTTATACTCAAGCTGACAACATTTTTCCAAAATTATTTTGAGACCCTAATATTTTTTGTTGCCTATTTTGGGAATGCATATTTTGGGAATTTTTCACTCGATTCCAATTTTAAAGTTCGAGGACGAACTTTTTTGAAAGCGGAGAGAAGGAGAGAATGACGTGAATGAAGAATTAGGGGTTATTTTTAGTATTTTATTGTATTTTTGTTATTTTTTAGTCATTCTTTTATTTTTAGTATTTCATTGTATTTTTCTTTTTTGTTAGTATTTAGAAGAAGGAAGGTTATTGGCTCTTAGGGACATAAATGTAATCAAATTCTTAGCTTAGAGGCCAAGTAACCTTCTTCCTATAAATGCCCATATGTAGTCTCATTTGAGGCATTCTTCCATTTTGAGAGTTTATTAATAGAGAGTTGAGACGTGTGCTATCTTTTTCTTATTTCCCATTTGGCATCATTTACGTCAATTTTTCTCCTGAATTTGATTGTTATGAGAAGAGCCCAAATCAACAAAATGATGTAGCAAAATAGCACTTGGAGATGGTCTTATAGCTTTTCCATTTTATTCTTGTATCCGAAAACGGCCTTATGTTGCTTATCCTTGTAGGTTGGCTTATGTTTTTTTGATTTTATGAATAATCTATAACTTTTCTAAGTGTCTCATATTAAAGTTCTATATGCAAAGTGAATTCAATTATAGATTAATGTCAGCCAAGGCAAACACATTTTATAACGAGTTTTTATGTCCTTTAATCTAAGAAGCACATATTCGGATACGAGTTATGGATATAATACATATTTGGAAACTCCTGTTCTTTCTTTTTTGTTGAAAAATGTAGGATAGTAATACATTGAACTTCAATTATAAGATTAGGTTAACATTAAATATACATATATGTGTAGACACATACCAAGAAGAAATAACGTGACAAGGACGTTATATAACTAAATTAAGAACCAAAACTTTCACATTATTTATTGTAACCACCCCCATTTTCTCACGTAAAGGTTGGCCAGACACAATACGCCGAAGATGGGGCTTGTTTGTCAATTAATACCATTCTCATCATCAACAATACATAAAGCATATATTAATAGCCCATAATTGAGTTTTAATCAACACTCAAATAATAATAGATTCCAATTTAACACAAAGCGTATGATAAATCTAACATAAAAGTAAATATCTCAAACCGACATGAAGTAAATGAATCTCGGGCTTATGCCCATACAATAATCCCAAATAAAATAAATAAACTGAAGCCAGAATCAATAAGTCGGAAAAGTCTGAGGAGCAAAAGGAGATTGCAAGGCTGATACGTCAACAGTCTCGCTATCCCTGTCTAGGAGCACCTGGGGGCAGAAAACATATAAATTTGGGTTAGCGCCTTAGAATTGCAAGAATTAACTTATTTAATTTAAAGTGCAATAAATACAGTCGATTCAAAGTGAATATCCCCCATCGTCACTCACATACGATTAACATCTCACTCCTCATCTAAGTGTGATATTATTCGTATCCCAACAAGTCCTGAAATGATAAATGACAAACATGTCAATTTAATAGCAAATGCATTAACTAGAGACAACATGCGAAATTGTAACCGTCTACAATTATATCATCAATGCCCAACGTACCCCAGTCTCAAATATCTCGCGAGATGGCATAAACATCTATTATGCACAATATAGTTTAGGTCGGTAATTTACTGTCTATGTTCTTAAACAAAATAATCAATCTCATTTAATTCGGGCAATTTATATATATATATATATAGCCTTTCATAAATGCGACACACAAAGGCATCTACCAGCGGTGTCTCGTTCGTGCTTTATCGGCATGTCCGAAGGAGATCTCTATCCAAGCCAGACATCACAAAACACACATAAGTGGGGCGGTCCCTACGCTGTACACCAGTTCACATCCCATACCCAACGGTGACGAAGGATCCCAACATCTACACCTACCTCTGGTAGATGGCGCTGCTACGTAGCACCTATAATATGACCTACACAACGTCTAACCTACATGTGCCGACGTGTGCTATGGTCCCGAACGCACGAAACCCCAAGCCGATAGGACCGTCCACGGACATTAGTATGTCCACACAAATAAATATAAATAAATATTATTCCCATATAATATGAGTAGGTAATTAATCTATAATTACCTAAAATATCCCACATGATATCCACAAATATTCATCCATTAATAATTGACCATCTAGTTAATTATTAATCCCTTGTTCTTTACAAGATTATTTAACCGTCTAGTTAAATATAATTTTCTAATTAATATGTGTGCCACATTTGCATTTTTAATAAATTCATCGTTGTCCCAAATACCGTCCCACCAACTCGTATGGACTTCTAAAAATACCCCGGACCTAACTCCGGTCCCAGCTCGTTCCGCCCCTAGGACCGAATCGATTCGCATCAAGGCCGAATCGATTCGAAATGGGACAGTAGCCTAGATCTGATAGGCTTCTTTATTACGTTTTTTATTTATTTCTTTCCCAAAATCCATTCCAATTGTCAATTCCTTTGTATAATCATATGAACAGGTCCCTACTAGTTAGTTACTCATCGTAGAGTCATAAATTTCATATATAAACATCAATTCTTTTCCCCAATTCCCAGATTTTACATGAATAAATCAAGACCCTTAGCCCAGATTTTTTACCACAATATCAACTATGTATAAATTAGATTTTGGGGAATATAACATGGGTTCAAAGTCACTAATTTTCAGATCATAAACATGCATAAAAACCTCTACATGTGATTCCAAATTCTCTAAATCTGTCCCAAGAACTATAAGGCATCTATCATTCAATTTAGGCCTGTCATTGGGTCGGGTCTGGACCCGGACCCGACCCGACCCCAACCCGATCCGTATAATAGGGTCTGAGCATATTTTTTTGAACCCGAAGACCCGAATACCCGTTTATCAAACGGGTAGGTTGTGGATCTTATACAAGACCCGGACCCGACCCGAATTGTATATTATTATTTTTTAAATATATATACATATACTATAAATTTATATATATTTCTAAATATATCTTATCAATATAACATGTAAGTAATATATATATAAATATATATTTATGTATATAATAAATAAAAATAATATATGTTTTATTTATAGTTATAATATTCTATAATACATTACAAAATATTCTAATTTAAGATTAAAAAATAAAGAAGAGGGATAATATAAAATAAATGTATATATTTGGCCAGACCCGAAGACCCGAACGGATCCGGGTCTGAATCCAATATTGTAGACTCGATGAAGATCTGGATCCGAACCCGAACTCGATGAAGATCCGATTACACGGATTTGGATCTCTCTAAACCCGACCCGGCTCCGACCCGTTGACAGGCCTAATTTAATTCAAGATTTCGATTAGCGTAGTTTTCTGGGTTAGCAACCTATATCCCAATTAATCCTCTACATGCATAAGATTAATCCCTAACATTAAATCATTAAATTACAAACTAAAACTCAGAAATCGTCTGGGGTTTACTATGATGAATCAAGAAGCACATTGAACGTTAAATTAAGCAAGAAGTTCTTGCCTGGATACGCAGTTGATGAATTTCCCTTTGAATTCCTCGTTTCCTCTCCTTTTTGGCCTCAGTTCTCATCTCTCTCTTAGTGGTGTAGACTAAGGTTCTTAGATGTAACCTCCAGGGAGTTATTAGCTCTCTTAATATAGGTGATTAGCTTATTAATCCCGAGTTGGGTGTATTTCTCAAGTTTTGGACCCCCAAATGGGCCCGAACTCATAATTAGACTAGCCTAAAAGTCTCCCAACTCATATACCTATATTCCGGCACCATTTCTAAAGGTTAAAACACCTAAACGGGCCCATATGACTTCCCGTAATGCGTCCCAATTATTTTTATGTCAAAATTATATTTATAAGCGAGTTGTACATCATACATTAATTACTTACTACACATGCAATTATTTTCCATTGTAATTATTAGCATAAAAATATCAATCATACATGATTACGACATAATAAAAATTTACTGGTTCGCAATTAATACATTAAATTCACTGATTTAATTTAATTTCCACAAATTTTTATTTTATTCCAAAAATATGTAGTTTTGTTTATTCTAGAAAAATACGGGGTATTACATTTATGATTTAAAAGAAATCGATAATTATTGTGTATCCATCTTATAATATTAATATTTTTAGTATCAAACATTAAAATAATTAATAAGGAATACATGGATAACAAATAGTTAGATAATAATGAATATTCAATTCACAGTCATTATTAATAATTTTTCATGAAAAATTATTTAATTACACACACACACACACACATATATATATATATATATATATATATATAGAGAGAGAGAGAGAGAGAGAGAGAGAGGTCTTCTCCTGTAAGGGATTAAAAAAGAGTCCGCTCAATGCGGACTCTTTTTTTTTAAAATACCCAAAAGGATTGTGTTAGATTTTTTTTTTGTGTTTTAAACAAATCAAGGTACCCATAAAAAAATCAGCTCAAAATGATTTTTTTTTTGCTATTTTAAAAGAATGGAAAAACTGTAAAACATTGACCCATTTTTTTAAATAGCAAAAAAAAATCATTTTGAGCCGATTTTTATATGGGTGTCCTGAAAGATTTAAAAACCACACAAAAAAAATTAACACAATTTTTTTTTGGTATTTTAATAAAGAGTCCGCATAGTACGGACTCTTTTTTGAGCCCGTACCTCAGATTCTCCTTGGCTTTTGTTTCCTTTTTCTTCGGCATCTCGGTAGCCTCTTTTGTCAACTTGGCAGTCTCGGGGGAACTTTCACGGGATCAACCTCCCCAGTAGTGAGAGATTCATCATCATTATCATTAACTTGGTCAAGTTTTTCCGATCTCACCTTTTGGTGGGGGCAAGAGCTTTCACCCACCTTGGAGGCTTTTATCTTTGCTTTTCGAAGATAGACGCCCTCTCGAGTGGATGGTTTAAAGCTGGGAATACCTTTGACTGGGGGCAACATCTTTTTTATTCGGTTTCGGTTACCCCGCCAAGTACCCTTTCGCGTGTCCTTATTTGTGAACCTCAAAGTCTCACACCAACTCAAATGATTTTAATAATAGGATGGGATCACCAAGAACAAACTTCAAGAGAGAGTCGTCCAGTTGGCACCAATGAACATTCCACGCGAAGGAAACAGCCCTACTCTTTCCTCAAAAGGACGAACCAACTGGTTCAATCTTCGTTGCTCAGATTGACGAGGAGTCTCACTTCACTTTACATTCCTTTACCGAGGAAGTGGGTGCTTTTATTCATCATTTCTTTTAGCCTCAAGAAGGTATTTATCATCATCTCGAGTAAAAATCGTCGGCATGGGGTTCTTTCTTCAATTTCTATATCCCTCTTTAATTATGACCAAGTGGCTCCTAATCATTTGGTTGCTAGTATGCCAGCTTTTGAGGCTTCTTATCATACCATGTGGGGCCACTATACTAGAAGGTGTGTTACAGAGCTAAGAAGCACCGATTCTTCTAAAGGGCCGTCAAGTCCGAATCATATACGAATTGGGTGCAGGTGTGGCCCAGATTCATCTCCGATTCGGACCCATGAAGACTCGCGTAATAAAAAATAAATCTGAAATTTGGATTCATTTAGAATTCTCTCTTGCGTGTAGAGAGAGAGAAATAGCTACAAAAGAGAAGGGGGTTGGTTATAAAGTGGGCATTTGGGTAATTTTGCAATCGAAAAATATTTAATTGAAGGTTTTTTAGTCAATTTATAGCCTAAAATAACTGAAATCCGAATTTTGTATTAATTGTAATGGGTTGAAAATTTAGGGGTAGTTTATTGGGTTTTTAAATGAGGGGGGTGACTCGTAAGCCCAAAATAGTTCAAAATGGTTCACTGTGATTTACCCTTAATATTATTCACCGTGTATAGTATAAGTGATATTAGAATTATTATGTATTTAAATATAATGTAAGCGACTACAACATATATAACCATTTAGTGATCCATAAAATATTGTATAACTATTTTCTTAACGTAGCAGAAGAAAGAAAAAGGAAGAAGATAGAGGGAAGATGACGTAAATGACGTCAAATGGGAGCAAGAAAAGATAAATCTCTCTAAACTCTCTCAAATCACTATATTTCAAATGGAAGAATACCCCAAACGTAATTTATGAAAAGTTGCGGAATATTTTTCAAGTCGTGCATCAATCTTCATCTTCTTCCCCATGCCACACAAGTCCAACATTAAAAATATCTACCACTGGGGTCAAAGACTAAGGTTTTGGTGCTAAACCTTAGTTCTTGCACATGTTGGTGGGTTTCACTTAGGGCAGAAAATAGATCGGCTAGCATAGGAGGGGATTTAGGCAAAATTGGGTCGAAACCGTGGGGTTTCATGGCCGCCGACATGTCCAGGGTGGATTTCGGCCACCGGAGTAGGGATTTGATTAAGACAGAGGAGTGCGGTGGGGCTGGTGACACCTCCAGCCAGATCTGGAAAGTTGTGGGTCAGATAGGGGGTCAGGGGGGTTGGATCGGCTGTTGGAGGGGGTTTTCGGCCTCTATTAGGAGGTGATGGGGGACGACCAGGGCTAGGGGATGCCTCTGGTGGTCTGCGACCTCCACCAAGGCAAAACCCTAGTGGGTTGGGGTTGCCCAGGGTAGGGGAAGGCCTATCGACCACCTGAGGGGAAGGCCTGTCGACTACCTGAGGGGTGGTCTGGCCCGTGGGGAGGTTTTTTTTGGGTTGTCGGGGCCTTGTTTTGGTGGTAACGAAGGGGGAAGCAGCTTCTGGAGACTCCAGGGGACTAGTCGGCATCGGAATGGGGCCTAGGAGGCTGGCCGGAGGTGGTTGGGTGTTGGTTCTTGATGCGGTGGTGGGTGAAATAGGGTTAGGGTTTTGATTTTCTTACGGTAGAGGTGTGAAATAGGTTGCGAAAGCGTAGGTAGAGGGGTTTGGGGGGCTAGGGCTAGGGTTAGGGTTACGTAAGTTAATGGAGGTGGGTGGCAATTTGGATGGTGGTGGAGGGAGGCGAGCGATGTATCCATCCAATTGGGCCACCAATCCATTGATGGCTTCCAAGATTTGGTCGTAAGGAATTTCCGCGGAGGTGTTCATCTTTTCTTGAATCCACCTTGACGTTGTTTACGAGTTTTGTTTTTATACAACAACAGCAACCGGTGGAGCGAACTAGGCTCTGATACCAATTGATGTAAATGACGTCAAATGGGAGCAAGAAAAGATAAATCTCTCTAAATTCTCTCAAATTACTATATCTCAAAATTGAAGAATACCCCAAATGAGGCTACATATGGGTATTTATAAGAAGGAGGTTGCTTGGCCTTTAAGCTAAGAATCTATTTATATTTATATCCCTAAGAGCCAAATAACCTTCCTTCCTCTAAATACTAACAAAAAAAAAAATACAATAAAATACTAAAAATAAAAGAAAGACTAAAAAATCCTAAAATTACTAAAAATAACCCCTAATTCTTCATTCACATCATTCTCTCCGCCTTCGAAAAAGTTCGTCCTTGAACTTTAAGATTGAGGTCGAATGCAAAAATTGCGGAAGAGGCAAACTTGAGGGGCCAAAACGTAATTTCTGAAAAGTTGAGGAAGATTTTTCAAGTCGTGCATCAATCTTCATCTTCTTCCCCATGCCACACAAGTCCAACATTAAAAATATCTACCACTGGATTCAAAGACTAAGGTTTTGGTGCTAAACCTTAGTTGTTGCACATGTTGGCGGGTTTCACTTAGGGCGGAAAATAGATCGGCTAGCATAGGAGGGGATTTGGGCAAAATTAGGTCGAAACCTTGGGGTTTCATGGCCGCCGACATGTCCAGGGTGGATTTCGGCCACCGGAGTAGGGATTTGATTAAGACTGAGGAGTGCGGTGGGGTTGGTGACACCTCCAGTCAGATCTGGAAAGTTGTGGGTCAGATAGGGGGTCAGGGGGGTTGGATCGGTGGTTGGAGGGGGTTTTCGACCTGTATTAGGAGGTGATGGGGGGCGGCCAGGGCTAGGGGCTGCCTCTGGTGGTTTGCGACCTCCACCAAGGCAAAACCCTAGTGGGTTGAGGTTGCTCAGGGTAGGGGAAGGCTTGTCGACCACCTGAGGGGTGGTCTGGCCCGTGGGGAGGGTTTTTTTGGGTTGTCGGGGCCTTGTTTTGGTAGTAACGAAGGGGGCAGAAGCTTCTGGAGACTCCAGGGGGCTAGTCGGCACCGGAATGGGGCCTAGGAGGCTGGCCGGAGGTGGTTGGGTGGTGGTTCTTGATGCGGTGGTGGGTGAAATAGGGTTAGGGTTTTGATTTTCTTACGGTAGAGGTGTGAAATACGTTGCGGAAGCGTAGGTAGAGGGGTTTGGGGGGTTAGGGCTAGGGTTAGGGTTACGTAAGTTACTGGAGGTGGGTGGCAATTTGGATGGTGGTGGAGGGAGGCGAGCGATGTATTCATCCAATTAGGCCACCAATCCGCTGATGGCTTCCAAGATTTGGTCGAAAGGAATTTCTGCAGAGGTGTTCATCTTTTCTTGAATCTACCTTGACGTTGTTTGCGAGTTTTTGTTTTTATACAATAACAACAACCGGTGGAGCAAACTAGGCTCTGATACCAATTGATGTAAATGACGTCAAATGGGAGCAAGAAAAGATAAATATCTCTAAACTCTCTCAAATTACTTTATCTCAAAATGGAAGAATACCCCAAATGAGGCTACATATGGGTATTTATAGGAAGGAGGTTGCTTGACCTCTAAGCTAAGAATCTATTTATATTTATATCCCTAAGAGCCAAATAACCTTTCTTCCTCTAAATACTAAGAAAAAAAGAAAATACAATGAAATACTAAAAATAAAAGAAAGACTAAAAAATAATAAAAATACAATAAAATCCTAAAAATAACCCCTAATTCTTCATTCACATCATTCTCTCCGCCTTCGAAAAAGTTCGTCCTTGAACTTTAAGATTGAGGTCGAATGCAAAAATTGCCAAAATTGTTGAAGAGGCAAACTTGAGGGGCCAAAACGTAATTTCTGAAAAGTTGAAGAAGATGTTTCAAGTCGTGCATCAATCTTCATCTTCTTCCCCATGCCACACAAGTCCAACATTAAAAAAATATCTACCACTGGGGTCAAAGACTAAGATTTTGGTGCTAAACTTTGTTCTTGCACATGTTGGTGGGTTTCACTTAGGGCAGAAAATAGATCGGCTAGCATAGGAGGGGTTTGGGCAAAATTGGGTCGAAACCCTGGGGTTTCATGGCCGCCGACATGTCCAGGGTGGATTTCGACCACTGGAGTAGGGATTTGATTAAGACAGAGGAGTGCGGTGGCGCTGGTGACACCTCCAGTCAGATCTGGAAAGTTGTGGGTCAGATAGGGGGTCAGGGGGGTTGGATCGACGGTTGGAGGGGGTTTTCGACCTCTATTAGGAGGTGATGGGGGACGACCAGGGCTAGGGGTTGCCTCTGGTGGTTTGCGACCTCCACCAAGGCAAAACCCTAATGGGTTGGGGTTGCCAGGGTAGGGGAAGGCTTGTCGGTGGTCTGGCCCGTGGGGAGGGTTTTTTTGGGTTGTCGGGGCCTTGTTTTGGTGGTAACGAAGGGGGCAACAGCTTCTGGAGACTCCAGGGGACTAGTCGGCACCGGAATGAGGCCTAGGAGGCTGGCCGGAGGTGGTTGGGTGGTGGTTCTTGATGCGGTGGTGGGCGAAATAGGGTTAGGGTTTTGATTTTCTTGCGGTAGAGGTGTGAAATAGGTTGCGGAAGCGTAGGTAGAGGGGTTTGGGGGGCTAGGGCTAGGGTTAGGGTTACATAAGTTAATGGAGGTGGGTGGCAATTTGGATGGTGGTGGAGGGAGGCGAGTGATGTATCCATCCAATTAGGCCACCAATGCGTTGATGGCTTCCAAGATTTGGTCCTAAGGAATTTCCGCGGAGGTGTTCATCTTTTCTTGAATTCACCTCGACGTTGTTTACGAGTTTTGTTTTTATACAACAACAACAACCGGTGGAGCAAACTAGGCTCTGATACCAATTGATGTAAATGACGTCAAATGGGAGCAAGAAAAGATAAATTTCTCTAAACTCTCTCAAATTACTATATCTCAAAATGGAAGAATACCCCAAATGAGGCTACATATGGGTATTTATAAGAAGGAGGTTGCTTGGCCTCTAAGCTAAGAATCTAATTATATTTATATCCCAAGAGCCAAATTACCTTCCTTCCTCTAAATACTAATAAAAAAAAAAGGAAAATACAATGAAATACTAAAAGTAAAAGACACTAAAAAATAACAAAAATATAATAAAACCCTAAAAATACTAAAAATAACCCCTAATTGTTCATTCACATCAGGAGATGTCAACACTATAATATGGAATTTGTTGGGTCATACGTTTGTCAAAAATACTTGATGTTGGGATTATAAACATCCTAAAATCAATGCTGGAATTGTCTTGGGCCCTGCAATACTAAAATAAAATGTTGCTATATCCTAAAATTTGGTGGCTTAGTTGTTAAAGTTATAATGATATATATTTTCCCATATTATTAATTAAGGAATAATATAATATAATATAATATATTTTATATTAATATTATTTTTTCTAGCCGCTCTCATATCCTATTTTGTTGAGAATTTCCGAATTGCCGCACCCGCACTACTCAATCATGCTTCTTAGTTGCAAGAGGCATAATTCAAAGATTCTCAACTCCCCTAATTCAAAGATTTACTTCCAGAGAAAGAAGCCTCTTGTAACCACTTCACTCCGAGTACCACTTTTGATGAACTCACCTCGCACTGATCCAAATCTACGAGTATCGATTCTCTTCCTCGACAGCAAAGTCATCAAAGAGTTGAGGTTCCTTGAAAGTGTAATATTTTGAAAAGCCTTAACTGCTTGAAGAAGGCTTGGCCTCCTTAGCCTTCTTTGAAAAGAAACTTCGTTTAACACGTGATCTCTCCAATCTAGCCAATCATCCCTAGAGTTAGAAGGAGTAGAAATCAGTGTTGCGCATAAAGAGAATCTCCCCTATCGACTGGAACGACGATGTTACAACAGTGGTTTGTCTGTCACCGACAAAGGGCGAATATTGTTGACCACTCGAAGAAGATTCTGAAATTTGTCCTCTAGAACAAAGAAGGGAATGATATGATACTGTCAACGGCGTAAGGGACCACCCATTATTCCCCGTCAATTGTGCTCTCTCAGCCATAGTAAACAACAAAAACAAGCAAAGATGAAGTGACGGAACGAACCCAGAATCAATCTTTCTCCCCCACAATTGGTTAAAGAGGGGGAATTAGAGGTAAATTTTTTACCCAAAACTATAGATATATATAGAAGAGAAATAAAAAGGACGCATCACAAGTTGGGAAGCGAGGCATCTCCCACTCTAAACTTGCAAAATGACGTGATTGTTTGAAGAACCAACCACAGCCCCCCCCCCCCCCCCCCCCCCCCCCAACACCCACCCACACCCACCCACCACTCGTAAACATGGGTAAAATGAAAGGACGTGTGAGTATAGAGGCATGCAAGTGGCATTAAATGCATGAGAACTACCTAGATCCTTACTTACCCCTACCCCTACCCTCCTCACGCGAAGTAATTTGGAAAAGGGGAAAAATAAATTATCCTCTTGATCACAACCATACACGTGACACTACTGAAATTTAGTAAAGTGAGTTTTATTTAAGGAGGATTACCAAAAAGCACTTGGACATTTGAAATCAAAGCACTAAGATGGTACCCTCTTGAGATGATTGAGAAGAGGGATGCTTGAGAAGAATGGGCTAATGTGGAAGGGCAACATGCCACTCAAGAAGGTGGTGCATCAAAGGGTTATTTTGTTCACGCGCTCTTATTGACACAGGTACTCGTGAGCAAGAGGCGAAATGTAGAAGGTTAACTGAAACCCTTATACTTGAAGGGTAAGGTATACCCATAAACGAGTTCATTCAATCAAGATGGGTGTTATTCCCATATGCAAGGTACAACGGAGTAACATTCAGCTAAGATGGGTGTTTTCCCACAAGACAATTAGTTTAAAGCAGAACTAAGATGTGAGTTATCCCACTGGAGATGGTGCTAACCGTGATCCCAGGGCAACAACACTCTTGAGAATGGTATTAAGAACTATAGCGTAGGCATAACACGTTAGCTGAAATCTCTATGTGTTGGTCTCTTTGATACCTTATATATCTATATATCTATCTATGTCTATATCTATATATCTTTTTTTTTTCCATCTAGCAAACCTACTTCTATCTAAGTAGGGGATCGAAATCCGTTCTTGGACTTGTTGGGGGTTTTGATTTGGAGGATAGAGAATAGGGTCTTGTTGGATTGTCAGCCCCCAACCACTTTACATTCGAGAGACAGTAGTCTATAAGCTATAACCCCTCAAAAACCTTCCAGCCAGTAACGACTAAACCTAGTGAAAACAGCATCTGCTTAGGCTTTTCCAGTGATTAATTTTATTTTATTTAAAAAAAATAGAGGTCTTTGGGTGTAGTTTTCAAAAGCTAGAGATTAACTAAACAAGGACAGATGCTTCATTTGCACTCTTGGAAAACTATAGGTAGTATCGCAAAAATCATGACGTTGGTAAAAGCACGCCTGCTTGTCGCCAATGCCATTCATTCATTTAAATATTTATTATATGCTTACTATGCTATGTAAGACTGTTCATATAATACTATGCAATGCAGATAATTATATTTTTTTCAATCACTGTATTCTTGTTGCATCTGAAGTTCATTGTCTTAAGAGTTGCATTATCATATGATATTGTTTCTCGTAACCAAAGTGTGGTTTATGATAGTACAAGTAATATGCATCGGAATTGTGGGTTTTAAAGGTGGATGCAGTTGTATACCTGGTGGATGCTTATGACAAGGAAAGATTTGCGGAGTCAAAGAAAGAGCTGGATGCTCTTCTTTCGGATGAGTCTTTGGCTAATGTTCCGTTCCTGATATTGGGCAACAAGATTGACATCCCTTATGCTGCCTCTGAAGATGAGTTGCTTTTCCACATGGGTCTGACGGGCCTCACCACTGGCAAGGGCAAGGTCAGCCTGGCTGACTCTGCTGTACGTCCTCTTGAGGTATTCATGTGCAGCATCGTTCGCAAAATGGGTTATGGTGATGGATTCAAGTGGGTTTCTCAATACATCAACTAGTACAAGCATTGCATTGCCTCTAGAATCTGTTTTCAATTTGTTATTTTCATGCTGGACTTCAAGACTTGGGACTTTAATGTTATAGCAAAGCACTGTTTTATATATATTCTTCTTTTTTTCCCCTTGGGTGAAATGAGAGCGTGCAATCTTATGAATGCATAATTGTTACTCTTTTTATTAATGCTTTCTAAAATCTATCCAAAATTTGTTTGCTCCCCCACTCTTTCAGAAAACCATTTTGGAAAACGTTCTTGAAGAATAATGATGCTATGAGTACCGAAGATATACACATAGAAAGTTTATCATATTGACATTGGAAAATGTTATACACACCGGGTGGTAGTACCGGTTAAGTACCGGTACTGCTTTATTTGCTTGTACTATGGTGTGGGTCCCGCCAGGAAATGCTGTAGGTCCTACCAATGTACAATCAAATAAAGCGCATTTGGTACTAAACCGGTACTAGGACCCGGTAAGAGTATCATTACTCTATTGACATTATCTAATGATTTATTGTGCAACACTTCATCATTTGGTGCACTTTTTTCCGCTACTCACGGCATGGGAAAATGATGAGTCCTAAATACGTTCCCTTAGGGCCTGTTTGATTCTATGATTTTACCATGGCAAATGTTAAATAAGGGATTTGTTTTCTAGACGAAATTCGCTCTAACATTATTTTCGACCTTTAAAGAATGTGCAATACCCCTAGGGCTTGTTTGGTTCGAGATTTGGAAAGTGAATGAGAATTCATGACCTGGAATCTTCAATTCCTTTCAATTGTTTGGTTCAAGCAAGAATTCTTTTTTTCCGGCATCTAAAATTATTTTTTCAAATTAGGAATAAATATTATTTAACTAAAATACCATTCTACTTGATTTGAGTGTATGCGCGAGTGTGTGGTGAGTGTGTGTGTGTGTGGTTGAGAGAGAGAGAGAGAGAGAGAGAGAGAGAGAGTGCGTGTGTGTGTGGTTGTGTATGTTTGAGTGTGTGTGTGTGTGTGTGAGAGAGAGAGAGAGTGTGTGTGTGTGTGATAGAGAGAGAGGGAAAGAGAGTGTGTATGTGTATGTGTATGTGTGTGTGTGTGTGTGTGTGAGAGAGAGAGAGAGAGAGAGAGTTCGTATGAGTTTATGTGAGATGACATTTTTATCTCACCACAAAAGTAAGGGAATATATGATTACCCCCATTTTAGAGGGGAAAGGAGAATTCAATTTCGTGGGAATTCTAAATTCCAGGAATTCTAAGTTTTTCTTTAAATCTCCAACCAAACATTGTAATTCTAAATAAGGGGAATTTTAAATTCCAGGAATCCTAAATTCCCTTTCCAAACTTTGAACCAAACGAGCCCCTAAAGTACATTTGTCTCTCAACATATTCCCCCGTAAGGGTAAGTTTTTCTTTTCCAACATTTGGTGACAAATGTGAGCTACCTTTTTCTATTTTTTTTAAATTCTCTTTATAATGGTTATTTGGGTTTTGGCCCGCACATTATACTGTTTGAGTTTTGACCTTCAATTAAAAATTATTGTATGTAAACATCCCCCCCTCCACACACACAAACACACACCCCACACCAATTTTTCACTTTTAGTGTTACTTTTTGAAAAAAATGCGTCAGCTAAAAATATTAAAAAATTCAAAATGTTAATCATACAATAGTTTTTAATTGAGGGTTAATCCCCAAACGGACAAAACTAATGGGGGTCAAAACCCAAATAACCCTATAACTATATATTCCAGAAAATTATAAACGTTATTATTAATTCCAATGATACACTTTTTGGAACATTTAGTTATTTTCCATAATTTAACATTCCACTAGTTAATAAAAATATTTTTCAGATTTTTTAATAAATCGTTAATAAAAATATTAACGTTATTATTAATATTAATGTTCCACTAAAATATTAACATTATTATTAATATTAACGTTCCACTAAAATATTAACGTCATAATTATTAAAGTTCAACTAAAATATTAACGTCATTATTAATATTAACGTTCCACTAAAATATTAATCTTATTATTAATATTAAAGTTCCACTAAAATATTAACGTTATAATTAATATTAGCCTTATTATTAATATTAACGTTCCAAAAATTAACTAATTAACATTCCACTATTTTAGTATGCCATAAGTTAAATTATTTTCATGAAATAAGATATTTTCCAAAAATTAAATAATTCTTGGGGCATATACCAAATAGTCCCTCGAACTTTTTTTAATACACATTTAATCCAACCCTTTTTATTTTGCACCAAAAGGTCCTTTACCATGCCAAAAGGGCTTTAATATGCCGCTGGCGCAGACCTTTAAAGATAAGAAAATAAGGGACTTTTTGGTACAAAATAAAAGACTTGGACTAAATGTGTATTAAAAAAATGTTTGAGGGATTTTTTTATATTTGATCCATAATTCTATGCCCAAATAATAAACTTTTTTCCAGAAATATATATATTTTTAGAAATTAATAAATGTAAATTAAAAGTCCAAAATCATAATTTTTCTAACAATAACTATATTTTCCATCTTTGGTATTTGATAAAAAAGGTCGAAAAATTGTGGTTTTTCATTTTTTATCACACACAAAAGTGGCAAAATTCTGCTTAGCCCCGAACAACTTTGTGAAGCCAAATTTTGGCTAGGAGAAATTTGCAATTTTCCCACAATTTTTTTTAAAATTTTAATCAAATATGCCTTTAATTATCTTCTAAATAATGTTTACATATATTAAGTGTTGTAACTTTCTACTGAAATTGTAGAGTACAATACTATATTGCTATGCCATATAATTTAGTGAATGATTTGGCGATGTACTCGAAACTCGTAGCATTACTCAAAGGCAAGAGGTAAATAGGAATGTATTTTGTTTACTATTTACCTTTTGTCATTAATTTACAAATATGACCTTTCTTTTGTCCTATCATTCTTTGTTGTGATGATCTCCTTTGTATAGGGAGTTTTAGAGGAGGTTGTTTGTTTTTTTTCTTTTTTAAGTTTCTACAGGTTACCTATTATTTTTGACTCTTAATAGTTATGAGGTAGAAGAGTCTGAATATTAATACAGAATCTGAATTAACCTACATACATCTACTTAGATGTTCTATTTAGATAAAAAACAACATATTTTGCATGTTCAGACTTGAGATTCAAACAAAAAACAAATGCACCATAAGTAATATGTTTTTCACCATTAAATAATGATGATAAAAAAATGTATGTAAAGTATATCTAACTACGGAAAACGGTCATTAATCCTTATGGGAATTTTTTTATTTTTTATTTCTTATTACTTATCTATACTTCTTGCAAAAGTACATTAAAGGTATTAGTTTTTTGCCCTTTAGATTCTATTGTTAGTGGTATTTGCACGTCGCTTGCAATTGATGCTTTATTTGATCTTTGGTGCATGAAAGGAAATGCCACGCCTACATGGGGATAAAGGGTGATGCAATACAGTACGTTGATAGTTATAATTTTGGTTTTGGCTCATAAAGTAGAGTAAAAGGTTAAAGAGTGCTGGTAACACGTGCTGTAAGGCACACGCTTGAAAACAAAAATAGTAGTGATAGAGTTCTAAAATGCAACTGGGACACAAACACTCAAGTGGACCTTTCGTACTTACGAGCACATGTTAACATTTTCCAAATTTAAACATGAAAATCCTAAAATGTTGGTATTAAAACTACCCTCACAAGTGGAGGGGGGGGGGGGGGGGGGGGGGGGGGTGTTGTAAGGGGCGAAGGGAGAGAGATTCTCTTCTTGATTATCAATAACCTTCTCCCTCCTTGTTCCTAGTAAGAAAAGGAAACATTTATCAATCAAACACAATATTCTAGCCATTGATTTTCTTTTTATTTTTCCATACGTGTTGGTATAGACAACACACACACACACACACACACACACTCACACACTCACACACTCACAACCTCCCAGGCCTATTGGGGGCTTGAGCCCCACCAAACTTGTAAATTTTATTACATGTAGTATTGAAAAAATCAAGGATGGAATAAAATAATTTTAAATTTGGGTCAAACTTATGTAACAATTTCAAACATTTTATTTTAACATAAGTTCATGTTAACTTTGCAAGGAAACACACTATAATACTCTGTGATTTTAAGTAATTAAATAATTAAAATTTAATTTGAAAAGTGCATATTTATGTTATTAAACCGCATGGCTTACCAGCGGAGCTGAAAATGCCTCGGTGTTAGAAGAGTAAAAATATACATATATGAACCATTACTTATCCCCACTGAGGCGATGTGACATATAACTCTATGGCTACCAGATCAGTCATGAGACAATTCTATTACATATGTTTCTTTCTTTCTTTATTAGCACAATTTATTTATGTTTGATGTTGTAATTATGAACCTTTGTTAGGTTGAATCATATGATTGAAGCTGAATCAATATGTTATTCATTGAGGATTAGTTTAACTTTAATTCATGACGAAATCTGTATATCCATTAGAGGAATTATATGAATACATGTGTCACATGATTAGATTATGGATTATTATTTAAATCTATATTTTAAATGATTAAAACCAGATCTATAAAGGAACCCAATTGAAAAACATAATATTGTTGAGGAATAATCATTGTTGGAGGTTATGATCATTCTTTTTAACGAACTTATAATGCTAAATATGCTTAGGATCCTTTAGAAACCATTTTATATTTTTGGGAATGATTAGAGATTGGGAAAATCTTTTATATAGGTATAAAAGGGAGAAAATAAAAAACAATGAGTCATAGATCAAATTTTATAAAATTACGTCGTTTTGGGGAAGACTTGATCGACCAGGGTTACAAGGGCCGGTCGATCGGGTACCCTTGATGCCGATTGATCAGGTAGAACAGGTTGACGACCGATCGGGTAGGCAAAAGGTAGATCGATCGTGCCTGGCCAGAATCAGGGGGAATAAATTTTTGTGGTTTTTTCGTAATGGTCATATACTTATGAGTTCGGATTACTAGAGGGGGATGTACAAAGGACCTATGAGACACATTCCTACATATAATTATAGTATATGGTGCTTAGTCTCAAATATTGCATTAAATACCCCTGTTATTTATGCATTCTAGCATTATCGCTACAATTTTCTCTTATATTTATGATCTTATACTTTATAACCTCTATATTCGATATATATATATCTTGTCCAAGGTTTATTTAATTTTTTTTATAGGCGTGGGAATGCTTAGCGGAGCAATTTGATGCGTTTCGAGAAAGTTTTATCATACGATACAAATTCAGGGGGATTTTTTTAATTTCATACTTATGAATTTGGACTTTTATTTTTCATGGTTGTGTAGCTCTTTGAATTATCTTCGCGTGGCCCCCAACCACGTGTTAGTCCGAGTCCGAACAATCAAGTTATGGCCATTTTCGTAACGCGTTCCAAGTAGGAAGAAAAGTGAGGCACATTTGTACATGGATCGATCCACAGATTTCATGGATTGATCGACATTAATGCAAATAATTTTTCCTATTTTAACATGGATCCATACACGAAAAGTATGGATCGATCCATGGTTCTGTAGCTTAGTTTTCCCCCCTTATTTTCGTTGTTTGTTATTTCTATTTTAGGGACTTGCTATAAATAACAAGTGCAATATTTTATTCAAGATATATCCAGTATTTTGGAGAAGCAATAGCATAGAAATATCTCTCTTCTCTCTCCTAGGGTTTTAATATAATTTCTTCATTCAATCTCATCAATTACTACTTTGTAAGTATTGAATGCTTCGTTTGGTTGCATTTTATATGTGTTGAACACTTCATTGTTAATTAATATAGTAGTTAGGTTTGAATTCTTGTATTGAATGTCTTGTCTTCCTTTTGCTACATGTAATTTGCATTTTGATTTCTTCATTACCATGAGTAACTAGTCTTATTTGTTTGGAAGCATAAACCCACCTTGGATGCTTGTACTTCATTATTAGGTTATTAGTTTGAATCAAATCATTGGGCATATGTGTTGATACTGGAGTATCTTGGTGTATTAACTTCTCTTATCATGTAAGGGTTGAATTTTAGGCTTTACTACAACATTAACACATTTGACACATAGCTTATTGAAATCTTCATTTTGTGTCATTAGGTTTATACCTTTCATGCTTGAGTGTTGGCATCAATACATTATTCACATTTGATTGTGATTTGATCTTTAAAACCTTATCTTTTATGTTAGTCCAAGGTGGGAGAATTCCCACAGACCTCTTTTAATCTCAGTTTAACAACTCTCTAGTTAATACTCGCTTAACTTCAATTATCTCTAATTAGTTTGTTCTTCATAAGTTTCATTTCACATTAGTTCTTTAACCCACTCTCTCACTTAAATCATCTTTTCTTATATTTTTAAACTTGCTTATTAATACTTTTCTAAACAAATATTAACTTTACATTATTTAAATCCCTGTATAATTCGACTCCGGTCTTACCAAATTTTTTACTACTCTCGTGATTAGCTTGCACCTGAGCTATACATTATTTTAAGTGAGTTAACTTTTTGGTGTCATTATCGGGGATTTTTTAGTAACGTGGATATTAATTTAGATCTTTGTTGACTAACACACTTGCATTTAATCCTTTAAGCTAGTGTTGTGTTAAAGGTTTAGGTACCTTACTCTAATAGCATTGGAGTTGTTCAATGAGCAACAACTTGAATCTAGCGTTTGACAGTAACGTGTTTGACATGAAACTTGCCTCCTCATATATCTTGAATAATCTTACTCGTAGTTCAAGCACCTCTGACTTTTGGCGACCACCGTCTTCTCTCGACCATCCCTTTACGCTTAATACATCAGTTACGCAATCATTTTTGCGGACCCAAACGCCTTATTCAACCACACCGCTCTCGGTGCGATCATCACTCTCTCTTCCAAATTCACCACGATTTGACCCTCCAATGGGAAACATTCGTGGTTCACCACGTGATGTCGCCACCGTACACCGAACATATGGTGCCTATCTCTGCCCGGAGTTGGTCACATCTCTCGGGTGCATCACGTTCCCTTTTAATTTTGGGAATTTCAATTTTAGGAATGACATTATTGATCTTATTCCTTCCTTCAATGGAATGGAAAATGAATGCCCGTAGCGACGCATAAGCAATTTTGAGGAGGTGTGCACACATTTTCTAATCAAAATTTCACTCCTGAGCTCGTACGAATTAAGCTTTTATCCTTCTCAATAAAAGATAAAGCTAAATATTGTCTCATAACTCTCCTGCCCAATTCTATCAGGTCTTGGAAATAACTACAATATCTCTTTCTAAAAGAGTTTTTCCTAACACATAAAACCAATGCCATCACAAAGCAAATCCAAAATTTTACCCAATTTGAGCATTAAACGTTTGACAAGTGTTGGGAATGTTTCAAATCATTGAAGCGATCTTTCCCCCAACATAATTTTAACCAAATTAGGTTAATTTCTATATTCCATGAGAGGTTAAGTACGTTGACCAATCAATTGGTTGAGACCATGTTCCAATGTAGTTTACTTACCTTAAGTGGCGAAGAAGTGGAAGCTCACTTTGAGTCCGTTGCCACCACCTCACGAGGGTGGGATACAACAAGCCCTCACGAGCAGGCTACCAAAGCAAGCATCACTCCCAAGGTCAAAATCAAGGCTTGTTCCAACTCAAGGTGGAAAATGACCAACTTTGTCGGAGGGTCGATGTTATGCAAATCTCTTAAGAATACACCCAAAATGTTTCTGTTGTGGAGGAGGTTCGTATTATCTTTTATTTGATTGGCCACCCAACCAAGGAGTGCCACACACTCCATGGTATTAAAGGCCAATTTCTCGAGCAAGCTAATGCTATACAAAAAGGCATATCAGAACAACCCTTATGGTGATCCCAACAATCCTCCTTACAATACTAATTGGAAGGCGAGTCACTCTCTCCTTATGCGAAAGAATAACTAAAATCAAAATCAAGGTTTTCAAGGGCCGACTAATCCACTACCTAACCTTCCACCTCCACAATACCAACAACCTCAAATTCCACATCCTCAAGAGAAACCTCCCTAGGTGCCATATGTACCACCTCATAAAAATCCAAATGAGGAGAAATTTTTCTCCGCCTAAACGCTTAATCAAATTGAGGAAACCTTTTCTCAAATGGCACATACCATGCAAGAGATTCAAACTTTTCTTGCTCAATTAAACCAAAATTCTCATGGATTTGTGAGACCGCTTTTACCGGTGCAACCTCACACAATCCCAAGGGTCAAATGAGCATGGAGAGTTGTTGTCCGAGTGCACCACAAACCGAACATGCTAAGGGTATAACTACCCTTCGAAGTGGAAAATAGGTCGATAACCACATTTTAAGGCCCATCCCACACTGGAACAAGTTGTTTCAATTCCTTCCACAGGAAGAATCGCCGACCCAAAGGATGTGTAATCGCACACTCCAAAAATTATAGCCGATGACATCTCCAAAGAGGGATGAAAGCCTATTATTTTGACGGACTCTGTTTACCCTATTTCGGCCTCATTTCCTCAAATGCCCAGGCCTAAGGCTAATAAATCCTTGAATGAGGGTTCTCTCGAATTGTTAAAACAAGTGAATATAATACCCCTCCTAATGGCAATCGAGCATGTACCGAAATATGCTATGTTCATGAAGACTCATTAGCGGTCAAAAGGAAGCTGTAGACCCCCAATTATAGTACTCCATTATAATACCCCTCATGAACCTTCATAGACCCCAAACACAATTCCTTTAACCTTTGGACCTAGGTTTTTCCTTTTAAACCCCAAACTAGAGGCCACCAGATGCTTTCGAGCTCCGTTTGATTTCGGCGAACTCTTAAAATCGAGAGTAATCATAGGGATCTGAATACCCTTTCCAACAGTCTATAGCGTGTATGAATTTGCCTTACACGTTTTTCATTTAATTGCCATTTTCCTTCAAAACCCTAAACTATAGACCATCAGATGCTTCTGAGCTCCATTTGACTTTGATTAACTCTCATAATCGAGATTAGATCAATGAGCTTTTATAGGGCTACGGATTCCCTTTCTAACGGTCCATACCGGGTGTGAATCTGCCTTATGATTTGTATTTACTTGCCTTTTTTACTCTGAAGCCCTAAACTAGAGACAACAAACGCTTTTGAGATCCATTTGACATTGGTCAACTCTCAGAACTGAGGGTAACTCAATGATCTCTCATAGGGCTCTGAATAAACTTTCTAACGGTTCATACTGTGCGTGAATCTGCCTTATGGTTCGATATACTTGCCTTTTTACTTTGAAACCCTAATCTAGATAGGCCAGTAAACGGATCGAATTCGGACCGAATCAGGTAAATCCAAATCCATATCCATTTATGTAAAACGGATTCAGATCTGATTCGTTTATTAATCGGATCGAATCAGGAAAATCCAAATCCATATCCGTTTATGTTAAATGGATTCGGATCGAAGCCGATTATCCGATTATCCATTTATGTTAAACTTGATTTGTAACATTTTTATTTTCAACTCTTATTTCATAATTTTTTTTTGCAAATGTTCCAAAAAAACAAATAACGAAATAAAGAACTATTATAATAAATATTTAATATATATATTTAAAATATTATTAAATACAATATATATTAATTAAAAATATATTATATATATAATATATATATATCAAAAATATTAATCGGATCGGATTATTAACGGATCGAAGCATATGAATCCAAATCCGCTCCATTTAATAAACATGTAATCGGGTAATTGGATAATCGGATTTTAGGCATGATCCATATCTGCTTAAATGGATCGGATTCGGATAAAATCCGATCCATTGACAGGCCTAAATCTAGAGATCTGTGGTTACTTTCGAGCTCCGTTTGACTTTGGTCAAATCCCAGACCTGAGATTTTCTCATTAACTTTTGTAGATATTTGAATCCTCTTTCCAACGGTCCTGGTCGTGTGTGAATCGAACTTACTGTTCGGATTTTTTGCCCATTTTAAAAAAAAAAGACCATTTTGGACTGCCTGTAGGCACCCCTAGCCCTTCGCCTTTCGGCATGGGGTTACTTTACTTAGCTTGCAAGTCAGGGGGTATGCCAATGGCCAGACCTAGGCCTATGCCAATTGGCAGATCCCTCAGCCATAAAATTTTCTTATTTGAAGAGGCTATGACCTCATTTGAAAGGATATTATTTTCGAGATCCTAAGACCTCCTTTCCTCAAAATTACTGCATAGCCTTTTACACGTGCCTTTCAAAACATTCCTCCAACATTTGTTTGCATCATCCACACACGTCATCATTCGTAACCACTTTACACCCGTTACACCACCACCAAAATCAACTTACATCACCATCAAAGTCAGAATTCAAGCTTCATTGGAGGTCTAAAACCTATTAATTCAAACTTTCTACTTTAGTACTATTGTTCACTTTTTTTACTTACTAGTATATTTTTCAGATTTAATTGTCATTGTCTCACCTTAATCACCATTTTACTATTTATATATTCACCAAATTTATTTTAATAAACTCAAAAAACCATAAAAGAGGATTTGATCCTTAAACCCCAAATTAGATCTTTCCTTCCATTTTTACTATGCTTTCCTCACTTGTGCACATTTTTTAAAAAACCAAAAGAAGGAAATTCTATATTTGGGTTCATGGGTTAAATCCCACCCTTATGTATTTTCGTACTATGTGGACTTTTGATGCCATTTCCGTCTACGTACGCGTCTTGAGTTTTCCTCGGGATTTGACTCCTCTTTTCTTGATTTTTTCACTTTATTCATTCTCACTTTTATTAATACCATATATATGTATATATACTAGTTTACATATTCTTAGTAGCCTTGTCTGACATGCATATTTAATTCCTCATAATGAATTATGACTCGGTGTGTTGCAAACATTATATTATATTTTTGTATTTTTTATTCTCTTTCATTTTTGCAATCTCGTCAGACATATATATCCATTTCCTCATAGCGAATTATGATCCAGTGTATTGCATATAACGTAGCCTTTTTTCTTTATTATATTTTTTAGTGGCCCCGTCAGACATGCTTATTCCAATCTTAGTGATGGATTGTTATCCCGTGTGCTGCTCACATTTTAACTTATTTTTAGATTATTTTTTCTTTCCTTTTTTATTTATACTCCTTAGAATTACTCATTTCCGTCTTCTCGATAACATGGGTACGATGATTTCTTCTCTCACCTATTTCACTCTACACACATTGTACACACGAATTGTACTTTTGAGAAAAAGGAGAACATTATCATAGCTCGTGAGAGACCGAAAGGGCGGAGTGGGTTCCTAATGCCTTCCCATTTCGAAACTTAGTCCCTGAACCCGTGATCTATTTGGTTTCGAATGCATCGATTTGTCTTTAATGCCATTTCTTCGAGAACATCTACATATTTTGCCGATTTAGAGAAAAATAGGCTCGCGACTTCATTTTTTATATTTTTACACCACTTGATGACGGCCAATTTATGTCCGTGGGAGCCCGCGAATGCCGAGAGAGTGGTAGAAAGGGTATTTTCTTCCTTCATCCTTGCACGCCATTTTATTTATTTTTCTCTAGGGGTGAACCCATCAGATCCCTGATGGCCACAGTGGCGACTCCTTTGGGGACTTTATTTTTAGAGGACTAGATTTATTTTACACGGGATTTATTTTCTTCTTTCTCCTTTTCTCTATTTTCTACATGTGTATATATCTCCACTTGTATATTCTTCTTACTCTCATACTTACATGTTGTGTATATTCTTCTTCTTACTCTCAATCTAGGACACACATACCTAGTTTGTTGATTTTAATGCGAAACACTGCTAAAATTTTGGGTCGTCTTACTACCCAAATTTTATTATATTTCTTCCATTCTTAAAACAAAACCCTATCCATGAGTTTGGAAACAAGTCAAGCCGTGTCTTGTATCGCGTACCCACTCCTTTACCACATTCGGGTATTGTTCGATATTAATTTTTACACCCTAGACGGAACATAATACAAGTGAAACCTAATGATAACAACTACATTCAGAATTTTTCTTCCTTCCTTTTTCAAAAATAGCAAAAATACTTCCTTCCATTTTCAAAAATATATACATACCAAAGATATCATCTCCTTTTATCAAAATACCAAAAATATTATTTTTCCAATAAAAATAAAAAAGAATCTTTCCATCTCAGGTGCGATCGCACTCCTTATCCTGGCTCCTTATCCTCTCAGATCTACTATCAAGTCACCCTAGAGATTTATGCCCTCATCATCTTCTGCAAAAATCCTTCTGGATATCCTTATGGAGAACCATGATCAGAACGCCAATGTTCAGCGAGACCCGACGACAGTGCTTTCTCAGCTCAACGCCAAGATCGATAGTCAACAGGAAGATGTCTAAGAGATACAACAAAACAGGGTCAGACGCTCAAGGTTCTTGAATCGAATATTTCCTTCCCTCGTGCTATGGGTTTGCAAGCACCTAAATAAATATGGTCTATAAAGGAGTATCAACAAGTTCATCATGCCCTACGCATCCCACTTGTTAATGGGTCGCCACCATCTCAGATTCCAATGTCAAACCTTGCCCAACTAGGGGATAACTTGCGGATGCCTATTCTTACTGTTCCTAAAGAAGAAAAATTAAACAGGGTTAACGAGGACCTTATATTGCTATCCAAGAAGTTTGGCCAAGTCAAAATATTGGGAAACTACATAAATTACACCCATATATGTATCTATCTGAAGGCCCGGTTTCCAGAAAAATTCAAATGCCATACATCAAAAAGTTTGGAAGTAACAGACCTCCCATCATTTATCTTTACAACTAACACCGTTCCATGAGACTATTTGAGGCCATAAATGTCACACCCCAAACCCAATATCCATACTAATCATTTATTATTAGAATAATTAAATCATAATCTAGAGCCCATTGGAAATATAATTCATCTATCCATATTTTACTGTATAATGCGCATAATCAACATAATATTATTATTGTGCCATAACGAAATCAATATCAGAGTCATAATTTAAGCGGACATACAATACTATGATTAACTATGATAAAATTTCACAATCATCAACTCAATCCATACTAACGCAAAATATACAATGTGTGAGTAAATTAAAATCTTCAGTGTGACAATGATAAAATCCCCACATTTAAACCCCGGCTCCTTCCAACGGTGCAACTCTCAAAGTTACCGGTCATATGGTATTCTAGTTCGCAGCATAGAAACCTGAAATTGTTAAAATATAACTGTAAGCATTAAGCTTAGTGAGGTACTCCTTCCCTACAATGTAATAACAATTCTATATAGAATAAGTGGATATAAAATCCGAACAATCCTGCCCATTGGCAATAAAAAATCCTGGAACATAAGTTCCAACAAATCATTGGATCTTTGTCCAATTCCAATCCTGGATCATAAGACCCAACCAATCCTGGATATTTTAATATCCAAACAAATCCTGAATACCGAAGTATTCAAACAAATCCGCTCTTAGAGCTATATTCATATTTATATATGAAACAAATCATAAGTACACTCACCTTGACAGTTTAACTGGATTTTCCCTTGCCTTTATCCTGTACTTGTTCAATCAGCTCTCCTTCCCTTCCTATCATTCTCACAATATTAGTATCATCATAAGAATATTAATAGTCCAAAGAATAACTTCAATCATAACTCAATTCATAAGCATCATATTATTCAATTCAAATCATTCATTAAAATGAAGTCCCATCTAGACTCAGGTTCTGATATTTAACATATTCAAATTACAGCCCAAACCCTTTTTAATTATTCTTGGTAATCCAATCCTTATTATATCATGTTTCCAAAACAAAAGACGGCACATCATTCCGAGTTTCCTAGAGCAAAATAAGCCTATTTCTTCACTACATAGCAAATCTGCCCTATAGGCTCTTTTATCGTTCATTCAACTTCCAGGAATTTTCATGATTTTTCTACATCATAAATTTCTATGATCTTTCACCCAACATCATTAAACACATTGAAAAATATAATATTAAAGTTTCATAATTTTTAAGGTTCGTTTGCTATGTCAAGCAAAACACCGAACACATGGTGGGCATATTTTCACCCTTAGGGCAGATTTCTTACCCGAACTTCAAACCCTCACCAAGGACTCATTTGTTGGTATTTTCACATGATTTTCGGATATGTCATACATATATGAGTCCATGTTAATATACAATTGGAAGCAATCGATTCCAGTAACTATACAAAAATATATGGAAGTTTGAATAAACAAAGTTTCTAAACAAAGCAATCTTAGGGTTTTGTACATTCAACTTAACTTAAACTTGCATATATCCATACATATGCACCCAAACATGAAAGTTCAATAAAAATCAAGGATTTATATCATATAAATCGTAAATGAAAGAAAAAATAGCAAGATTCATGGTTGGAATTACCTTAGGGGCTTTTTCGTAATTTTCTATGAATTTTCTTCAATTTTCTCCTCACTTTTTCTTCCTAACTTCCAACTTCTCTTTCCTTAGGCTTAAAATCTCTCATGGCTGCATTTTGGCTGAATAAAGAGGTAATTCTAAGGGTTTGAGGTCGGCCAAAGCCACCACCCTTCCCAACCAATGAGAATAAAACATTTGTTGCCATAATAAGACAAAATACTACTTAACAGATGGACTACTTTGCCCTTGTTTCGTAATTTTGGTATAACTTCTCACTCGAACCTCCGTTTCATTCACCGTTTGTTGTGTTACAACCATAACTCACTTGTCTACAATTATGTAGTTTTCACCTCAAGTCAATTGTTATGTCATAAAGGTCAAAACTAGCCTTAAACATGGACATTCCTATCGAAACCTTCAAATTTTGTATTTGTAACTAATTCGACATTTCATGCTTTTTGGAGGTAGGATTAGACTAAACATAATAAATTAACATCACATATATTAATAACACACTAATCATATCACACAAGCTAGGCATGATTTACGTATAATTAATCGTAATTATATTCGGGTTGTCACAATTCTCCCCCTGTTAGGAAATTTCGTCCTCGAAATTGACATACCTTGGTTGTCCGAATCAAACAAATAGGGATAACGCATTTTCATGCTATCCTCACTCTCCCATGTAGCTTCTTCCATGGAATGCCTTCTCCACACAACTTTCACAAGTGGGATCACCTTTGATCTTAATATTTGTTCTTTCCTATCAACGATAGCAAGCGGTTCTTCCACGTAGCTCAAATCTTCCTTCAACTCAATAGGTTGTTCCACCAATACATGTGAAGGGTCTGCTACATACTGTCTCAACATAGAAACATGGAAAACATCATGTAACCGAGATAATTCTGGTGGTAACGCTAACTTGTAGGCAACCATCCCGACTTTCTCAAGGATTTCATAAGGTCCAATGTAGCGTGGACTTAATTTCCCTTTCTTTCCAAACCTCATAACTCCTTTCCATGGAGATATCCGAAGAAACACATAATCCCCTTTCTGGAATTCCAAATCTTTTCGTCGTTTATCCGCATAACTTTTCTGTCTGCTTTGAGCTATTCTCATTCTATCTTGAATAATCTTCACTTTTTCAGTGGTGACTTCAATTAATTCTGGACCCTCTATCTTCCTTTCACCAACTTCACCCCAACATATCGGTGTACGACATCGTCTACCATACAAGGCTTCATATGGAGCCATACCAATAGTAGACTGAAAACTATTGTTATATGCAAATTCTATCAAAGGCAAATATTCATCCCAATTACCTTTGAAATCAAGCACACAAGCTCTAAGCATATCTTCCAAAATCTGTATTGTCCTTTCAGACTGCCCATCTGTCTGGGGGTGAAAAGCCGTACTAAACTTCAAGTTAGTACCCATAGCATACTGCAAGCTATCCCAAAATCTGGATGTAAAAGTAGGGTCCCTATCTGAAACAATAGATACCGGTGCTCCATGCAATCGAATAATTTCATTAACATACAATCTAGCATACCTATCAACTGTATACGTAGTCTTGACTGCTAGAAAGTGAGCGGACTTTGTCAATCTATCCACCACTACCCAAATCGAATCTGACCCCTTCTGAGATCGAGGAAGCCCAACCACAAAATCCATCGTTACATGATCCCATTTCCATTCCGGTATCGGCAATGGCTGAAGCAGACCAGTAGGTTTCTGATGCTCCACTTTCACTTGCTGACATATAAGGCACCTCGCAACAAAATCAGCTATTTCCTTCTTCATATTATTCCACCAATAATGCTCCTTTAAATCCCTATACATTTTAGTGCTACCAGGATGCATAGTATAAATGGAATTATGAGCCTCATCTAAAATTTCCTCTTTCAATCCACACACATTAGGCACACACAACCGCTGTTTAAACAATAAAGTGCCATCATTCACAATACAAAAATCTTCAGACTTACCGTCTTGGACATCTTGTCGTTTCTTCTCAAGGAAAGGATCTTGACTTTGCAAATCATGAATACGGGTAGCTAACAAAGGCCTCACACTTACATGAGCAAAGAATCTGTCCCCATCTGCTAGCTGCAATTCCACTCCCATCAATCTCAACTCCATAATATGAGCAACTCTAGCACATCGAATACAAGATAACCTGCCTGAAGCCTTTCTACTCAAAGCATCTGCAACTACATTTGCCTTTCCTGGGTGGTAGTGAATTGTACAATCATAATCTTTAATTAACTCCATCCACCGCCTCTGCCTCAAATTCAACTCCTTCTGAGTAAACAAATACTTAAGGCTTTGATGGTCAGTAAAAATTTCACATACCTCACCATATAGATAATGACGCCATAATTTCAAAGCAAACACAATAGCAGCAAGTTCCAAATCATGTGTAGGATAATTACGTTCATGTGTACGCAACTGCCTAGAAGCATAGGCAATAACTTTACCATGCTGCATAAAAACACAACCCAACCCCTGATGTGAAGCATCGGTATAAACAACAAAACCATCTCCACCATGCGGAATAGTAAGAACAGGTGCGGTTACCAACCTCTTTTTCAATTCATCAAAACTATTTTCGCAATCAGAATTCCATTCAAACTTAACATCTTTCCGAGTCAGTTTAGTCATTGGTAAGGCAATTGAAGAAAATCCCTTAATAAACCTTCTATAATACCCAGCTAAACCCAGAAAACTCCTCACCTCAGTCACATTATCGGGTCTCTCCCATTTCACAATAGCCTCTACCTTTTTAGGATCAACACATATACCATCTCCAGAAATAACATGGCCTAAAAATGCAACTTGTGATAGCCAAAATTCACACTTGCTAAACTTGGCATACAACTTCTTATCTTTCAACAGATTCAAAATAGTTGTGAGATGCTTTTCATGTTCAACCATATCATGTGAATAAATCAGAATATCATCAATAAAAACTATCACAAATGAATCAACAAAAGGATGCAGTACCCGGTTCATAAGATCCATAAATACAGCTGGAGCATTAGTCACCCCAAAAGGCATCACAAGAAATTCAAAATGACCATACCGAGTACGGAAAGCGGTTTTAGAAATATCACTTTCCTTCACCCTCACCTGATGATAACCCGATCGCAAGTCTATCTTTGAAAATACTTTAGCACCCTGTAACTGATCAAACAAATCATCTATACGAGGTAAAGGATACTTGTTCTTAATTGTAGCTTTATTCAGTTGCCTATAATCAATACACAAACGCATGGTACCATCTTTCTTTTTCACAAATAAAACTGGCGCACCCCATGGAGATACGCTAGGTTGTATGAACCCCCTATCAAGTAAATCTTGCAATTGAATCTTGAGTTCTTTCAACTCAGCAGGTGCCATTCTATACGGTGCCATTGAAATAGGGGTTGTCCCTGGTGCTAATTCAATACTAAATTCAACTTCTCTTTCTGGAGGTAACCCTGGCAACTCACTAGGAAACACTTCAGGAAAATCCCGTACAATAGGAACATCGACTAATTGTAAAGCCCCCTTCCTAGTGTCAAGAACATATGCAATAAAACCCTCACAACCCTTACTCAATAATTTCCTCGTCTGAATAGCAGAAATGATGCAACTGGGAACAATTTTCCTTTCCCCCACAAATTTAAATTCAGGCTCACCAGGCATATTAAAAACAACTTACTTACGGAAACAATCCATGGATGCATGATATTTGGATAGCCAATCCATTCCCAGAATTATATCAAAATCAGAAATATCCAATGAAAGTAGATCTATAACTGTATCTCTAGACCCCACAGTCAAAACACAATCATGAAAAACATATTCAGTTACAACCATATCCCCCATAGGCATATAAATACCCAACCCCGCATCTAAACGAGCACACGGTATATTCAAGTATATGGCAAAAGCATAGGACACAAAAGAATGTGTGGAACCAGGATCAACCAAAACATAAGCACTTCTATCACTAACAGAAAGTGTACCTGTCACCACATCTGGCGTAATCTGAGATTCTTTCATCGTAAAGGCTCGTCCACCTGGCCTGGAACCACTAGCTTGTCCTCTACCCACACTCTTCACTGTACTGCCTGGAGATAACATTCTGCTTGCTACTTCACTATGTGCTGCCGGAGTCTGTGCCAATTGCGGACAATTCTTCTTAATATGCCCCACTTGATGACAATGGTAGCATTCCAATCCCTTAAGCTTAGGACACTCAGATTTATAATGTCCTTCCTCTTTACAAAAGAAACATGTAACACCTCCTATTGGGGCCTCACCTCTCCCTGACTTTCTGGCTGAACCAAAAGATCCTCCACCCCTGGTATCTCTACCAAACCTCCCCTGACCTCTACCACTATCTCCACCACCTCTCTGAAATTTATGAGGTTCCACCTTAACACTTCCACTCTCACCTCCCCTATACTGAGATGCGTCGAATCTACTTTTCTTAAAACTCTCTCTGCTCGCCACCCCTTGGTTCATTTGCCTTTCTGCTATCATGGCTTTGTTTACCAGAGAAGCATAATCTTCTAACTCATAAGTGGCTACTCTATTTTGAATAGGCAAAATCAGTCCATCTTGAAACTTACTACATTTATCTTCTTCCTCCTGCACATACTTAGTAGCAAATCTAGACAAAGCAGTAAATTTAGCATCATACTCCCTCACAGACATGTTCCCTTGGGTCAAATTTATAAACTCCCTCAGTTTCTCCCTCCTATAGACCTTAGGGAAATACTTAACATACAAGCTTTAATAAATTCAGCCCAAGTAATAACATCAGTACCTTCCATCCTGGGCACCAAATGGTTGCTGGCTTCCCACCAATATTTCGCCTCTCCTTTGAGCTTAAACACAGCTAGATTCACTTTCTGGTTATCTGGAACCTTCATAACTGCAAAGATAGTTTCTAGATCCCTGACCCACATCTCAGCTTCCGTAGGTTCAACTGACCCTGAATATTCTGGAGGATTCAACTTCAAAAACTTCTCATGCATGGAATCTTTCATTTCCTTCCTTGCCTCTTTCTCAATCCTGGCCACAGTCTTGGATTCTAGATATCTAGCCTGTTGTTCTGCCATTTGTGCCATATTTCTTTCTTGTTGCTCTGCCATCCTCATCATTGCCTGCGCCATTATTTGCATCTCTGTAGGCTGCTCCTGCTCTCTAGCCCTTCCAGCAACACTTTGCTCCACTTCAGTATTCTCTGTACGAGAAGCGACTCCCTCTTCTCTAGGTTGTCCATTCCCAGGTTCCATCTGGAATTATCTGTAATACAATAAAATTCTAACAACCAATATAAACAGTTTACAGTACTAAACTATTTGTTAGTATATAAACAATTCAATAATATCAAATCAATCAATAACTGCCATCTAATCGTCACACACGTCCAGAATTAATAACCTCGCTCTGATACCACTAATTGTCACACCCCAAACCCAATATCCATACTAATCATTTATTATTAGAATAATTAAATCATAATCTAGAGCCCATTGGAAATATAATTCATCTATCCATATTTTACTGTATAATGCGCATAATCAACATAATATTATTATTGTGCCATAACGAAATCAATATCAGAGTCATAATTTAAGCGGACATACAATACTATGATTAACTATGATAAAATTTCACAATCATCAACTCAATCCATACTAACGCAAAATATACAATGTGTGAGTAAATTAAAATCTTCAGTGTGACAATGATAAAATCCCCACATTTAAACCCCGGCTCCTTCCAACGGTGCAACTCTCAAAGTTACCGGTCATATGGTATTCTAGTTCGCAGCATAGAAACCTGAAATTGTTAAAATATAACTGTAAGCATTAAGCTTAGTGAGGTACTCCTTCCCTACAATGTAATAACAATTCTATATAGAATAAGTGGATATAAAATCCGAACAATCCTGCCCATTGGCAATAAAAAATCCTGGAACATAAGTTCCAACAAATCATTGGATCTTTGTCCAATTCCAATCCTGGATCATAAGACCCAACCAATCCTGGATATTTTAATATCCAAACAAATCCTGAATACCGAAGTATTCAAACAAATCCGCTCTTAGAGCTATATTCATATTTATATATGAAACAAATCATAAGTACACTCACCTTGACAGTTTAACTGGATTTTCCCTTGCCTTTATCCTGTACTTGTTCAATCAGCTCTCCTTCCCTTCCTATCATTCTCACAATATTAGTATCATCATAAGAATATTAATAGTCCAAAGAATAACTTCAATCATAACTCAATTCATAAGCATCATATTATTCAATTCAAATCATTCATTAAAATGAAGTCCCATCTAGACTCAGGTTCTGATATTTAACATATTCAAATTACAGCCCAAACCCTTTTTAATTATTCTTGGTAATCCAATCCTTATTATATCATGTTTCCAAAACAAAAGACGGCACATCATTCCGAGTTTCCTAGAGCAAAATAAGCCTATTTCTTCACTACATAGCAAATCTGCCCTATAGGCTCTTTTATCGTTCATTCAACTTCCAGGAATTTTCATGATTTTTCTACATCATAAATTTCTATGATCTTTCACCCAACATCAGTAAACACATTGAAAAATATAATATTAAAGTTTCATAATTTTTAAGGTTCGTTTGCTATGTCAAGCAAAACACCGAACACATGGTGGGCATATTTTCACCCTTAGGGCAGATTTCTTACCCGAACTTCAAACCCTCACCAAGGACTCATTTGTTGGTATTTTCACATGATTTTCGGATATGTCATACATATATGAGTCCATGTTAATATCCAATTGGAAGCAATCGATTCCAGTAACTATACAAAAATATATGGAAGTTTGAATAAACAAAGTTTCTAAACAAAGCAATCTTAGGGTTTTGTACATTCAACTTAACTTAAACTTGCATATATCCATACATATGCACCCAAACATGAAAGTTCAATAAAAATCAAGGATTTATATCATATAAATCGTAAATGAAAGAAAAAATAGCAAGATTCATGGTTGGAATTACCTTAGGGGCTTTTTCGTAATTTTCTATGAATTTTCTTCAATTTTCTCCTCACTTTTTCTTCCTAACTTCCAACTTCTCTTTCCTTAGGCTTAAAATCTCTCATGGCTGCATTTTGGCTGAATAAAGAGGTAATTCTAAGGGTTTGAGGTCGGCCAAAGCCACCACCCTTCCCAACCAATGAGAATAAAACATTTGTTGCCATAATAAGACAAAATACTACTTAACAGATGGACTACTTTGCCCTTGTTTCGTAATTTTGGTATAACTTCTCACTCGAACCTCCGTTTCATTCACCGTTTGTTGTGTTACAACCATAACTCACTTGTCTACAATTATGTAGTTTTCACCTCAAGTCAATTGTTATGTCATAAAGGTCAAAACTAGCCTTAAACATGGACATTCCTATCGAAACCTTCAAATTTTGTATTTGTAACTAATTCGACATTTCATGCTTTTTGGAGGTAGGATTAGACTAAACATAATAAATTAACATCACATATATTAATAACACACTAATCATATCACACAAGCTAGGCATGATTTACGTATAATTAATCGTAATTATATTCGGGTTGTCACAATAAAGGAGATAATGGACCAAATGTTTCAACAAACTCTTAAAGAAAGCATTATTCGATGGTTCTTATTATTAGAGGAATCCCCAATCCATAGTTGGGAGGATATGGCCCTAAAATTCATGGCATAATATAAATATGATAAGGATTTAGAAGTCACTCACTAAGACCTCGAGCTGCTTAAGAAGAACCCTGGAGAGTCAGTCAGTAGATTTATCAGCAGGTGGATAGAAAAAGCTGCTACTATAACAAATCGACCTTTCGAGGAGGAATAGTTTAGTATCACGAAGAAGAATTTTCTGATACATATCCTAAACTCAATGGGAAGCCAATACTATCCACACTTCAGAGCCCTTTAAAAAGAGGGGTCGAAATCGAATAGAGTGTTAGTAATCAGATTGTCGAGTCTGAGCTAAAGAAACCAACGAAGGTGTTCAGTCCTTGCAAACTAGTTAATACAACCGTCTCAACCATTAGCATGATTTATGAGCTTGATACATCATGGGCACCGCAATATCATCTTATTATATTTAGGAAGGAATACACCGAGATCCATGATCCCCTCTCGAAATAATATCAAGCTTTCTTGTCAAGAAACCTCATCAAACCTTTGGAACTTCTTCCATGGCCAGACCCACTTCCATAGAACTTTAAACATGATGCTCTTTGTGATTCCCATTAGATCGTCATGCATAACACTGACCAATGTTTCCAATTGAAAAATGCCATTCAACATCTCATCGATAATGGGGTCATCGCACATCCAGCCAAAATTAAACCCAATACTACTCAAAACCTTTTGCCCACACACTAAATAAGTGTAAATGCCATCCTCAATGATGATGACCCTGATTTCTATCCTTCCACTAAAATCTAACCATCAATACACCAGACACATCTTCCAGTTATCCTAAACCCCTTAAAATCTGCCCCTATTTCCTTTTTCACCCTAAAAATGATCTAAACTAATCCCTATCCCTTGTGATAAGGGAATGTATCACCGTCTAAACTCACTCAAAAATGGAGAGCATGGAGTTACTACTTGTTTTGGATAAACTCAGAGAATTTGGGCTGAAGTTACCACCTAGGACGACCCACCCTCAAAGAGAACAATTATGAAAGAATAAATAATGTATACATGGAAGCTTGAGAGTGGGCTCGACAGTCAAATGATTGGTTTGTGTCATCGGGGGAATTAAGCTTAGTCAATATTGTGCAAGTCATGTGAGATGAGTTCATTAAGGAGGGAAAGATATGCACAACTTCTAGAATTCTTACCGTCCTAAAACTTAAGGTATACCTGGTTTACTCTTTCCAACACTTCTTCGTTGAGGGGAAGATTTGTATAACAAAGCATTTAAAGTGGTAGAATGCATCGATTTCTCACACAAAGACAATATTGTTTCCACCGGGTGTGGTGGTGACTCAGACACAGCTTCCTTTAACACTGAGAGCACTAATAACATAGAAAGTATCAAGAATAGTAACATCGATGAATCATTTAGATTCCACACACTATGACTGAATATCTGGATGATCCATACTAAGGCTGAGCCATTCAACTTGTCTACAAAGATTAGCCTTACCGGTAAACCATTTCTCAACTGGCGTAGTGTCCCTGTCAACCCATCTTTAGCCATCCAGGAACCTGATATTTACCTACTAGAAAATGAACATGATTTTGTCCCCCCTTTTTCTATTACTGATATGAATGTAAACGAGTCTTCTTTTATGAGGTTGTATTTCCAGAAAATTTTCTTAATGAAATGAATGAATATTTTGAGTATCTTATTGTGCCTTACGTTAATTTCATTAATTCTAGTCAAACAATTGATGAAGATGATCTAATAAATGAACAATTCTTAACTGATCTTAATAAGGAAAAGATAAAAAGACATAATCGCATTTAAACTAATTTTGATGAGACTCTTATTATTAATCTTGTATCTAGTAGTAATTCGTGTGAGATTAGGATATGGTTAATACTCGATGAGGATGAGCGGTCTAAGTTCAAGGAAATTCTAAGAGAATTTATGGACATTTTCACATGGTCCTATATAGATATGCTCGACATTGACTCAAATATTATGCAGCATGGGATACCTACCTAGCAAGAATGTAAGTTTGTCAAGTAAAAATTGAGAAAGATCCACCCGAAGTAGTCCCTCAAGGTCAAATATAAAGTCGTCAAATAGATGAACGTGGGTTTTATTCATATATTCGAATTTCAACATGGATCGCCAACATCATCCCTGTACCAATGTTAGGTGGAAAAGTCAGCATGTGCCTCGACTACCAGGATTTGAACAAAGCTTTTTCAAAGGATGATTACCTTTTGCCCAACATTGACATGGTCATTGATAACACTGCTAATCACACCCTCAAGTTGTTCGTCAATGGTTTCACCAGGTACAACCATATCAATAAGCATACCGATCACTAAGAGAAGATTGCCTTTCCTATATCGTGGGGTACATTTTACTATACTGTCATGCCTTCAGGTCTTAAGAACGTCGGGACGCCATACCAAGGAGCATCTACAACCATCATGCATGATCTTATCAACAAAAAGGTCAAGGTCTACGTTGAAGATATGATCATCAAGTTGAAAACACGAGAGGGTCATATCCCTGACTTGAGGAAATTTTTTGAACCACTATGAGAATATCAAATGCACCTCAATCCATAGAAATGCGTCTTCGACATCACAAAGGTAAACTCCTTGGCTTCATGGTCAGTGAAAGAGGAATCAAAGTAGACCTTTCTAAACTAAAAGCAATCCTTAAAATTTCACCGCCCTAATCAGAGAAAGAAGTATATAATTTCCTAGGGAAACTTCAATACATTAGAAGATTAATTGACCAACTCACTTATATATGCGAACCCATCTTCAAAATCCTCCAAAAGGACTCAACCAAGCCTAGAATGTGTCATGTCAATAAGCCTTCGATAAGATCAAGCATTATTTCACCCAACCTCCGGTGCACTTGCCACACAACCCGATCTTCCCCTCCTTCTATACCTCACTATTACAGACACCGCAACCGGGGCTATGCAAGCCTAATACATTGAGGAATCATGCAAAAAGATACCCATCTAGTATGCAAGTTAGAAATTGGTAGGGTATAAAATAAACTTCACCGCGTTGGAGAAGGCTTCTATTGAGTTAGTTTGGATCACTTAAAATCTCTAACACTACATGCCTGTTGGAAAATACCACCTTATTCAGCCACATAGCCCGCTGTTTTCTATTACTAGCTGTGTTTGACATCGCATATGTTACCTAAAAATCCATGAAAGGGAGAGCCATCTCTGATTATCTTGCTGACAATCCCATGGGAGAAGCAGATGTATGGATTTCTGAGTTCTCGAAAGAGAATATTCTTTATACTTCCCAAGAAGATCTATGATGGAACATGTTCTTTGATGGTGCTATTAACAAGAAAGGATATGTAATTAGCCTTGTACCAATAACATGACTGAATATGATGCATGCACTTTAGGTCCCAAGACTGCATTTGAAAAAGGAATATAATATCTTGACGTCTATGGAGACTCGACCGTTATCATAGAACCGATCCTCAAAAAATGGAAGGCGAAGGAAGAGAAAATCCTTCCCTTTAATTCCCACCTCGAAGAGATCGTCTCCCAGTTCAAAGATGTCACCTTTCACTACCTCTCCCACTCAAGAAACAGTTTTGCCGATGCTCTGGAAACCTTTGCCTCCATGGTCGATGTGCCCGAGAAAATAACAATGACCCCTTTCAATAACAAAAACAATCTCTAACAACTCACTATTACACCATCAAGCTCACAATAGAGGAGGACTCAGACAAAGTCGGGTTGTGGTATGATAATATTTTGTGCCTTCTCAAGCATGGTCGATATCCTTAAGGGACTAATAATAAATACCATGTAACTCTTCGCAAGGTTGCAACTCAGTACATCATATGCGATATGGAACTTTTCAGGAGAGACTTCGATGGAACCCATTAGCAATTCATTGCATGGGATGGCAATCAAGACATGATGAAGAAAATCCACAACGAGGAATTTGGACCCCACTTGAATGGTCATATGATTACCAAGAAGATCATCTGTTAGGGATACTACTGAACCACCATAGTCCAAGACTCCTCTGCTTATGTTAGAAGGTGCCTTAAATGCCAACAGTCTGCTAATCTACAATACGTGCCTTCCCGTGAGTTGTACAATATGACTTCACCTTGTCACTTCTCAACTTGGGGTATTGACATCATTGGGAAAGTCAGTCTCAAAGCATTAACTGGGCACGAGTCCATCCTCATCGCCATCGATTATTTTATTAAATGGTTTGAAGCTGAGTCATATATTGTGCTAAACTCGAAGAAAGTGGCCAAGTTCATTAGGAAAAATATCATTTATTACTGCAGGATCCTGCATGAATTGGTATTAGATATTGGGATCCACTTTAAAGTAAAAGTTACTGAAGTGATCGATGAGTATGGGATTCAGAGGCACAAATCTTCTCCCTACCGATCGCAAAAGCTATCGAAGATTGTAACAAAAGCCTCAAATCCATAATTAGTAAGATGAGTGAAAGTTACATAGACAGGGTCGATCGGATCCCTAGACTATCCCACATCTATCAGGATTCCCGCCGGGGCTACACCATATTCCTTGGTATACGACATGGAAGCAGTCATGCCTATTGAGCTAGAAATACCCTTTGTGTGAGTTATGATAAAAATCAAGTCAGAGAAGATAATTGGAAACAAAGCCATCATGACAAACTTACACTCTTGGATGAAAGGAGATGGAAGGCTTTACACCACATACAAGGGTACCACCATCGCATTGCACGATCGTTCAATAAAAAGATTAAAGACCACTATATACGAGAATGTGATCTCACTCTCAAGGAAATAATAAAGCACATCTGGGATCCAAGAGGGAAATTCAAACCTAACTAGAGTGGGTCAAACCTTGTGAAAAAAATCCTTTCAGGTGGTGCCACTATGCTTATAGACCTTGACGGAGAAGAAACGACACGTCTAGTCAACTTGGAATGTCTTAAGAAATTTTACCCTTAATTTGATTCTCGTTGTGCTACGACTCTCCTCACCTCCCTTCTATTATAAATAAAAAAATCCCTCCTCTTTTCTCTATCTACAATAACTACATGGGACATGATCCTCTCAGAATCGCCTTTTCAAAACTTACAGAACAATTTTTCCTATCCCTACAGAGGTATGGAAGCAAACCATAGTCACTTTGGGCATGGTCCTTTCTCTTTCTCAAAATGATATTCTTTTCTTCCATCAAGGTATACATGTTTCTATCATCATTGAAAATGAATAAAAGGATTATGTATTCCTTAGCGATTGGTACAAATAGTTCAAATAAGAAACTCTTCCAAAAGGCACAACACGATGAGACAAAATCATAATCATTTATTTATTTTATTTTAAACACAACAATTAGATGAAGTATCAGTGATAAGAAAGTCCCCAAAACCTACGTCAACTCCCCATCCACTCACAATAACATAAGCCTACCAAATATATACCTAAACACAAACATTTACTACCAAACATACCCCATACTAAAAAATCCTCACAAACTCTTTTTAACTACCAGAAGGTGTTGCCTCATCACCACCATTTCCTATAGGACACTTAAAATCCCAATCTTCAAGGCATTTCCTTATACAGTCCATGAGGCGATAGGCCTTGATCAGTTTGAACGAAATCACAATACCCTCCTCCTTGGTTTCAAACATTAAACCTTCGTAATCATATTTCTACATAACCACCTCAGATAATCCCTATATTTTATCCCAGGCTCTCCATCAGATTGGGATAGATGGGAAGACGGTCGATGACGCTTCCACAAAGGCCCTAAGTTAACCTTAACGATTCAGTCAAATCCTCCCACAAAAAAAAGTTAGTTATGAGCGGAGGGATAATTTTCTCCTAGCCCACTTGACACAGAAGCTGCCAAGGGAAGTAAAACAAGTTTTGTTAAGGCCTACCAGCCAAACGTACTTTTAATTATCCAATACAAGATAGGCTGCAACCATTGTATGGACCAACAAAGGTGTCTAGCTTTATGATCCACGATCCATTTAATCCAATTATCCACAGAAGGACCAAACCTCTCAAAATACCGTGCAAATAAATGTGGAATGTCACCAGAGGATACTCGACAGGGGTCATCAAATGAAGTCTCTTTATCAACCACATGAATAACATTATGGGGTTGTTGTACAAGAAGTTTGCCCGACCCTCCTTCCAGTGATCAAGTCCATTCAGCGTCTCCACTATTATAGTAGCATGAGGGTTACGGTGATAGGATATCAATAGCATAATTATGGAAACTTAGGGATCAAAGTTCATATCGCCTGTCACCAAAAGCATCCTAGTAGTCAATCCCAAAACTATGATGCCAATAAAGTCATCATCTTCCATCTCTAATGCACATAATTCAGCACCGTCAGAAGGTTGATACTTCCCTCACGTACCAGCGGTCGGGCAATAGAAGGAGAAACATGTAGCATCTCGGCCAATGACATCCGAGGAAAATGAGACAGGTTGGGCATAGTAGCAGAAATGTTGGGGTCAACACCCAACATGATAAAAAATTCTTCATAAGTGGGACACACCTCATCCAGGCCAAAGAGAAACATATGCTCTTTAGGATACCAAAACTCGAAAGCCGCCTCCAAGAGATTCCAGGCAATTGGACAGTTGCGCTAAAAAGTATCTAGGAGTAAGTTGAATGCCTCATAATTGATGTTGTATAGGTATATGGCCTCCAAACCCTCAAGGTAAGTGACAAAGTCTTCAGTCATCGGAATGGCCATCTCAGAGAGCAAGAAATCTTAGATAAACAAAGAAAGAAAGAAATAAGTCAAAGTGTGGTCTGAAACTCCACCCCAAAGGCTCTTTTTATACTTGAAATTGCGCACAAAAGATGAAGTAATTAATTTGTTGGTGTAACAACAGTTTTTGCATACCAAGGAATACAAAAAGGGGACAATCATGGCTGAAAAGTGACGTTAACTACATGAGTATGCCTATAAGAAGGCGAAGGAGTATGCCGATTGGCACACCCAAGTTTGTAAAAATTCCCTTTTCCTTTTTTTTTACCTCATTCATTTCCAAATAAATCCCTATTTAATTTAACTTTTTGCAACAAGGGTTTCCTGAGCATTTCTTCTCAAGAAATTTTTCAAAAATACATAAAAACATCTTTCTTTACTTTTCATCACTAAATAAATCCCCAGTGGAAAATTAAAATTTCATGTAGACTAGGTCATTGATTCAAGATAAACTAAAAATGGAAAAATCATCATTTCTTATATATCTGTAATTTTTGTTACATTTTTCAGGAATAAAAGAATACAAAAAAGCAAAAAAGACCAGAATTTTCGGGATACATCTCGGACTTTCCAAACTTAATCAAGAATTGCCACCTCAAGGATCTCGGAGAACACGCTTCCCATGACGATGAGAAGTGGTCCCTCCGCTTCCAGAACTAAAGTTCTCCTCCCGATCCTCAGCAATCACCGATGGTGCCACGCGAGATCGAGCTATCTTCCTCGCTTGGTCATCAACAAAAGCCATCCGATCTATGATATGACACAACCAAGACACTGACACATGCACAGTCTGTAAAAGAGCAATCAAGCGGAAATAAGCTAGTCAGTAATAAAGAATAATATCAAAATCCAAGTGCAAAATCAAAAGATATGGCCATACCTCTCGTTGAAGAACTTCCTCGGAGAATGGAGGGAAACCATCTATCATTGCCTTAGGACGATGAGGCACTGACACAATGGGGCCTCCACCCAGCTGGATGTGATAAAAAGAATAGAGAAGTGATGGAAGGGAGTTGCCTCCATTGAGACTGAGTCGCTCCCTGATGCTTGTGCCGAAGGAAAGGACTTGGCACACAACTACCACCCCTAGTCCCTTCCGAAGGTGGAACGCACCCTCCGTATCATATATGGATGGTGACATCATCTACCTGATCATAAAATCTAGATAATCTTACCCCACCATCGTATCAATGTAGAACGTATAGGGCTCATCCTCTATTGCCTACGTCCTCTCCTTATCTCCTTATCCAACAACTCCCCCAATTTCCTCATAAAAGTAGGAGGTGACGATAGTGGGACCTCCACCTCGCTTGATTCACCTCCCTCTCTCCTAATTAATAAAGGTACCCAAACTCGTGCGCAAGTAATCTTCGTATTTGGGCATGAATGCCCGTGGCCCCCGTTGCCCCCGAGACCAGAAGGCAAGGATAGAACATCACCTGTCTCATAATAAAATCAATTATTGAAGAAAAATATAAAAACATAAGGAAAATTTATAAGGAGAAAATAAAGTCTAACCTAATCATTCGTAAGGGCATTTAACACCGCCCACATCCTTCAAAGCCAAAAATTCCTTCGATACCCTATTCAATCCCCTCTATCGACTCATCCTCGGGAAATTCCTCGCCTCACTCACCTTCAAAGACACCAACCCCATCTGCAAAAAAGACAACACAACTCTCTCAATGAAAATCTCAAAACATAATAATTAAGAAGAAAATGCAAAAAGTGAAGGCTACCTTCAGAAGATACGTGAGCCCCGTAAAAGTATACCAATAGCAACAACTGAAAACATCCAGAGAAACATAGATGGACACTAGCGTGAATCTCCCCCAATCATACAAGTGAATCTTGAAGATGACCCGGAGGAAGGTCAATACCATAAGTGAACAACGTCACCACTCGAAGCCACCGTGAAGCCTCCCAATAGAAGCAAAATGAACATATGGGTTGCTTATCGTACCTTTTGTACATCTATGATGTCTATCTGATGAGACAACAAGGTGTCCTTCAACATCGATATCCTCACAGATTTCCCATAAACAATCTGCCCAAAGTCCCCCAAATCAGCTAGAATTACAGCCTTAGAAATGCGTAATATCTGATCCACCACAATCTGCTGACCCTCACACTCCAGCCCCATCAGCTGGTACGCATATATCAAGGCGATATTTATCTCACCCACGCTCAGATGAAATATGTGTGTAGTGCCCCACTAACTACACAGAACAATCGATGATCTCGGCATGTCATACAAAGCCCGCATAACAAGACCGAACCCCAAAACCTCCACCATCAACTACACTTCTCTACGGAGATTCTCCCATAACTTCTCAATCGTTGTAAATCCTGAGAGAGTATGCCCGATGAAGCAATGTCCACCTGTATAAGAGAAATAATTATTATTCCCCAGCAGAAAAAAATCAGAATAGAAAAGAGTTCAAAAATAAAATAAAATAAATAAAGAACAATCACATAGCCATTTGGGTTCTTCACCCTCGTTGCACGGTGACTCTAAGGATCCCTTAACCAAATTCGTTCGGCATCCACGTCTTCGATATCATGATATATGTTCTTTTTTCTAATCATCCACAAACCTATATGGTGCCAATCAATGCCAACCCAATCGTCGGTGTTCACAAGAAGGTTGCTAGCCATATCTTCCACGAATCCCTTGAGAGAGAAATGCCTAAAATTAATTTCTAAAGAGAGAGAAGGATTTTTAGTTTTGAAGTTATGAAGAATAATGAAGACTCTCCCGTTTATATAAGGAACCAAGGGGTACGCCGATCGATACTCCTCTCACTATGCCTATCAGTAGGGTTCCTTGTTATGCTAAAAAACTCTCAGGATTATGTGCCATTGCTGATAGACACACTCATGCCTATGCCTATCAGCATACTCCCCTAAATTTTATCACAAAAATGGCAAAGAATTGCTCGAAAAATCTCTGAAAAGACAAAAACCTCAAAAGTTGTCAAAAACCCAATTTTACATAAAAAAAAATCCATTTTTAGATATGCAGGTGCATTAAAAAATATGAAAGTTTTTGAAAATTCCAATTTTTTTTTAGAAATCAAGAATAAAAATGCACAAGTATTAACAAATCGTCAAAGTTCTCAAAATACATCACACATTCATGCCATCAATCGTTAGGTTCTCATAATTGACCTGGGCCCGTAGAATTGGCCTTGCCCCCTGAATCAGTCACTTCCACTCTTTAGGTCTGTAAACTTGACATATACTCGCAAAATTGGCTTTGAGCCTCTGAATAGGTCGTTTCTACTCTTTAGGTCCCTAAAATTGACCTAGGCCAGCAGAATTGGCCACGACCTTCTGAATCGGTCGTTCCACCCTTTAGGTCCACATAATTGACCTAGGACCGCAAAATTGTCCACGACCCTTTGAATCAGTCGCTTTCACCCTTTAGATCCTCATAATTGACCTAGGTCCGCAAAATTGGCCTGACCCTCTGAATCGGTCACTTCCACTCTTTAGGTCCACATAGTTGACCTAGGCTGACAGAATAGGCCTCGACCCTTTGAATCGATCGCTTCCAAGTTCGCAGAATTGACCTAGGCACACAAAATTGTCCTTAACCCTCTAAATCGGTCACTTTCACTATTTAAGTCCGCAGAATTGACCTAGGCCTATAAAATTGACCTCGACCGTCTGAATTGGTCGCTTCTACCCTATAGGTCCTCAAAGTTGACCAAGGGCCATAAAATTGGTATCGACCTTTTTAATCCTTTGCTTCCACTCTTTAGGTCCACAGAATTGACCTAGGCTTTTAGAATTAGCCTCGACCCTCGGAATCGATCACTTTCACCCTTTAGGTCCGCGAAATTTACCTACACTTGCAGAATTGGCCTCGACCATCTAAATCGATTGTTTCCAGTCTTTAGGTCTGCAGGATTGACTTAGTGTAATACCCCGTAGATATATATATATATATATATATATATATATAATCAAACATTTAAATTATGCGGGTGACACATAATTTAATTAAATCAAGAAATAATGATAAAATAAATAAATATTAATTTAAATTGAAATGAATTAATGTGTATGTGATATTATATTTACTAGTGTGATACTAGTAAATAAAATTGAATGTCAAATAGTATTATGTCATAAATGAGCAAACACAACAAGACTTGCTAGTATCTTAATCGAGACACATTATATGAGATTGAGATGGATAATATTATTAAGTGACTCGGATGATGATTTCGAGCGTACAGTTGATCAAGAATGGGTCAAATTAGTCCAAATTAAGTACTGAGGAGTGGTTTTTGGGTGTCAGGGACATTTTAGAATAGTATGGACTAGTATATGGGTGTTTTGATTTTTTTAATGGGAGGTAAAGACTCAAAAACGGGATTGAGTTATAAATGAAGAGGCTAAGGGAAACCAATAATTATTTCACAAAATACTATAGGTTCTTTAATGAAAACCATAGGGTGTGAGGGAGAGTGAATAGAAAAGTCAAGAAAAACTAAAGGAATTCTTAAAAGTGTCAAGAAAGGCTAAAGGAATTCAAGAACAATTCAAGTGGGAAGATTTGTAGAGGAACTCGAGAATATTACTCATCTTCTACAACAAAATTCAGACACAACGAAACTAGGGCAAGTAATTATCATACTAATTATTTGTGTGTAATTTTCAAATTATATTATAGTTGAGAACTTTTGAATTGAAATAATTTTAGGATGGGATTTTATATGAAGTATGGGTTTTGACACATGATTTATGAAAATTTATGTGTGAACTTTTAAATTGAAATTTTGATATTATGAATTCATATGTGGTTGGATTAATTTATAGAAAATTGATGATTGAATTATCTAGGAATTTGTGAATATAACATGTAGAGGTTAATTTAAATTACCATGATATTTACATATAGAGATGATGAATATGTGAAATGATAAATCCAATTCATGTTAAAACTCATTAAGGTTATTAGTTGGTGAAGAAAATATTATTTAGTGATCAATATATGGGTATTTGCATTGCTGGAAATTGATTCATAGCTGTAGAAACATGTATTGGGATGAATTAAAATTGGGTGATATGGTTGAAAATCGATTTTGGGGAAAATTGGGGCAGTTAGCAGGGGTTAACCGATTCGCCCCATAGCCGAACCGGTTCGATCCACCTGCTACTGCTAGTTGGGTTTATTTGATGAAAAATACTATAATTTGAATTCGGGGTTATATTAAAAATATCCGGTGACAAATTAAGACTTTTGGAAAAAATTATATTAATTGAGATGGTGGGTTAAATTAATTGGGATTGTTCTGGGACACAAATTAGAGTAGTTGGGAAGGATGTTACTAAAAAATGATTAATTAAATTTGTGATAAAAGTTCGAGAAATAGGGACTCGGGAAAATGGAACGTGTCTAGAATTTATAGTTTTAGGAATCAATTAATTAATTAAGTAATTATGAATATAAATAATATTTAAAAAAATTGGTACTTGTGCCACGAGTGATAGGCACGATTAATTGGAATTATTGAGAATATATATATACGGGTATAGAGATAGTATATATGCATTATTATATTTATGTGTATGGTATAATTAATTGAACATATCAATCTAGGGGTGCTATTAGTGGAGGTTGCGCGATGTGGGTGGTATTCTCTGGTGAAAAATAACAGGTTACGCTCACTGTCTTAGGACTATGACCCCCTCCAAAACGTTACGATTTTGGGTTAGGTGGTGAGATTCCATCCGTATAGCTCAGGATTTGGAAATGGTGCCCTAAAACATAACACACTAGAGAACCTCATCCAAAGAGTCCTAGCTCAGAGGGATGTCGGTGATACGTATATAGTGAGAGATATATATGTATGTTATGATGTGAAAATTTTGTATATAAATGTGAAGGAATTATATCCGACTTTAAGACATTAAGTGTGAATAGTGTTTAAATAATCGGTAAAAGTTATTGGGTAGAAATTAATAGATTATAATTGAGAATTATAATTATTAATTATTAATTGTAAGTGTAAATTAATTTGATATAATATGCAGGAATGGGAAAGCGTATAGAATTAAGGATATTTTCGGACTCGTTAGGCGGGTAGCATAACTAGGCGATTGAAATGTATACGTTAGGTGCGCACTTTAGATGATAGGTGAGTAGTGTCTCATGAGAGTGTGGTACCAATTTAAATATGGAAGAATGGACACATAATTAATTATGCATTTTAATTACTTGCAAAATATTTTCAAAAGGATTTGGGCTCTGACCCGTATCAAATTCATATTCAAAACTTTTTAGGTGTCCAGCCACAGAGATGCCAAGCGTGATTATTTCTTCTAGGTATCGGAGCTGCGACAAATGTGGGATGTTGCGGGATTTGTTGTAATCACTTCTATTCTCATGCTCTAGACATGGTTCTTTTCAAATTCGGACATGTTTCCTATGTCAGATAGATTTATTTTATTTTATTTTGGGATTTATTGTATAGATGTTATCCCGATGATTCATTCGGGTAAGTGTTGCATGCAATGGATTTCTGTTTCAAACTTATGATATGATGTGGATTTTATTTATTTGTTTAAATAAATTATGATTTGAGTGTAGCGTTGTTATGTCACGTTAATAAAGATTGAAATTGACACACGACTTAATCTAACAATAGGTGGTTAGTAAATAAACTGGTTTTTGATGGTGATGTTAAGAATGAGCCAAATGAGATTCCTATTTTATTTTAGTAGAGGGACAGCCACCCATTATTCTAATAAGCGGGGTGTGACAGATGATAACAGCGTATCAGGTTCTAGTGTTCTTAGGATCTTTACGAACTTACTACGTTTTCAGCGTTGCTTTCTCCTTGATGTAGAGCCCTATGCTTAGGACTCTCATTTCCTATCGCGATTTACATTTTCTTGATATAATGGATAATTGAAGTGAATCACCCATGTTTTAGGTTGGGTTTCGTATACCGAACAATAAAGAACGACCACCGAGGGCCATTAGAAAGATTGTAAGAGGAGCCAGAGACTATTTTTGGAAGCGGTGGAAGTCACCACTATTAATTACTCAAGAATTTAATGCTGTGATAATCGCTATAGCGCCGCAGTTTCCCCAAGCACCGCCATATTAGATGCTAGAGACAATTTAGACTCATCCAGTACAGTTTCTATGGGAGAGAGTTGAAAGGGCTTTTCAGAAGGGCCATTCACAAGAGTTAGGGAAAAGCGCAAACGTGTATTGGCTAGCTAGTGGAAGGAGAACATGAAAAGGAATTTGCATATGGCGTAGTGTAGTGACATTCAGGATTGAATTTCAGGAAATTTTAAGCTCGTAAAAGTAGCGTTGTAGGGATGGAAGTTAGATACCACATCTGAAGAGAGATACTATGAATATCGAGGAATTTGGGGGTGCGATTTGATCGCAAATCCTTTCATCTGCTGTTCGAATAAAGATGCGAAGGAAGTTTGTGTAATTATTATAAGAGGGTCAGACAATGGCCGAGCATGAGGAAGAATGTACTTGTTTAGAGAACTTCGTACCCAATGAGGTGGATATAGAGGAGAAAAATGGTCCTTAAGTTGGTCCTTAAGTTTGAGGATAGACTCATGAGCATAATTTGCCAAAACTTATTAGGAATCCGATTTAGAGGACTTATGCTGATGTCATCAATGTCGCATTTTTATAATGTCAATATCAATGCTTCCATATGAAGGGAGCCAGGATTATGGGAAAGACTAGGCAACAAAGTAAGACTGGGGGTATCGATGTTATAGGGCACCACTAGATAATTACCCGAAAGGGATACCCTTTTAAAACATTTAAATCGATGGAATTCTGATCGAGTGATGGTGGATTAAGAAAGGCCATCAAGGCTAGCAACGTGTTCCATAGGGCAAGCGGGGCCAAGGGAACAATAGAGGTGGCTAGCAAAGCTAAGTCCACTAGAGACAACGACCAAGGTAACCTCAACATGACCAGTGGGACCAGAGACAGGAGGATTACACATAGGGTTGCTTTATAGGTGAAAAAAGGACCATATGTGTCTATTTTGTCCAAAAAGAGATAAAGGATAGGAGCAGGGTGCTTAACAGGGGCAACTGTTACAATAGTTTTGGTTTAGTTTAGGCGTGAGTACTACGTCAAGGAACCATTTGAACATCCAGTGCCATTGGCAATGGAAGGTATGATCTTTTATCCACGGGTAAATGGGGTAAGTTTTATGTGACATTAGAGCGTCACAATATTTGAGCTAACACTAGATTAATGTGTGAGACGGGTTTAGTGGATGTATATCACTTTTAAGTGTATACATTTACCGTGGTTCCATCTACGGGGAAGTGGGTGTGGACACTAAGAGGATATGTTTTTGTATATTTGCTCATTTTAGATAAATGTTATGCGAGTATGATGTTATCATAGGTATGGACTGGTTAGCGATGGTGAGTGATGGTGGAATGCAATAGTAAGATATTGTGTTAGGGCAGGATGTGTTATTTTTGCGATATTTTACCTGAAAGAGGGCTGAGTCACATATATATTATCTCATTTTATTCGGAGACTTCGGAGAATGTAGTTATCTCATTTTAATCGACCCTGGTGTGTAGGGAATTTATTGACGTGATTCAAGACATATCGAGTTTACCACCGAGCAGAGATATGTAGCTCATTATTAATTTAGCGCTGGAGACTTAATGATAGTGCGAGCGCAGTGTTGTATGACTCTTTTAGAGATCTGGGAGTTGAGAGTTAAACTTATACGTCTAGGGATAGAATTTTGGGTGTCTTGTTCATGTGTTGTGGGGAAAAGGATATCGATAACCGATAATGCCAAGTGACATGACATTGGGGAAATTCTTAGGTTAAATTTGGTTATGTGAAGTTGAATGCATGAACCTTAATAAACGAGGGAGTTATGAGACATTGTTGGATGTTAGGGCATCAGTTTTCAATGTAGGTAAAACACTTTGAGTTGAGAGCTATTATACAATACAAGGACAGTGGAACTTGGCGGTACGATGAAAAAACACTAAAAATGTTAACACCACTAGTGGATAGGTGGACAAACTGAAGGATATTTAAGGCGTGATTAGTCGTGTGATCAAGAATACCCTTAATATATATCCACACCGAGCATGTAGAGCCGAGCTTGAAATTAAAATATTGCATCTGTGATGTTTGTGCAGATATGCACGGGATACAGGGTGTATAGGCACCCTGGCTAGTTCGATTTTCTGAATCGTCTAGCTTAAGGGGTATGTGGTAAAAAAGTGTTGAACCATATGCCTGTGGGGCATTTGAAACGAAATTGGAAAAGTAAGATGGACTGAACTTTGTTTGAGGAAGGAGATAGTCCGGATATATAAATATATATAAAATAAGAAGATCTATCCTACCCGAGATGGGTTGAAAGACTGGGGATACAAGCGAGGGATCTTTTTAGTCAAGGAAAGACTCAAAAGTTTCGAAGAGTGAAGTGAAGTATTATTCAATGGAATGCTGAGGGTGTATTGCACATAGTAGGATGTTGGTGTTACCAGGCGAGGAGGACCAGGAAAGTACACATTTTTAAGCAAACACATAGGTCATGATTTTTAAAGTACCCCACAAAAGCGAGTAAGATTTACCACATGACGTCGGATATTAAGCTTGTGAATCGGTGGGGAGGAAAACCTAGTGAAGTTGTCTCCAAGTGCACTACTCGTGGATGGGAAAAGGTTGATCCAAGGCGATCCACCATTTTTTTTTTTTATAATTGATGATTCCAATGACGGATTGGATAGGCATACTGATAGAGTTCATTATTGGGTTACCAACATCGTGAAACAATCAAGATTTTCTTTGGGTTTGAGAAATTGGTTGATCGAGATGGAACATTTAATGCTAATTTAGGTCTAGTAGGCAGCGTGCCCAACATTTCATAGTAGAGAGGGAAAGGACCGGTACAAGGTGCTACCCAATATCGTTATGATAAGGATGGACTCCTTAAATCCTACCTCTGATGGGAAATGTAATGAGACGATGTGGACAAAGTTGCGTGTTGAGCAAGACATATTACAAGTAGAACGTGGAATCAACAAGAGAGATGACTAAAATGTGGATGAATACGAGATAAGCGTATTCTAGATTTTAGGATAATGGGAAGGAGAAATTACCATTAGTAGAGTTGTGTGTAATAACTCGTATCAAGCTATTACTGTGAGGCACCTTTTAAGACTTTAGGCGGGAGGCCTTGTCGTTCGCCCCGTGGTTGGTTAAGGGAGGGGAAATAATAAATTTCGCGGGTCGAGCATGTATTAAAGTCGGCCAGTAGGGATTGAATTAATTAAATTTATTTTTTTATAGTTCAAAAACGTCATAAGAGTTAAGTCGTCACTCACCAAGGAGTTAACGACTGACATGTGTGGTCAGAAGTTGTTGCGAGTGCCTCCCATGAAGGGAGTTATGTGATTTGGGCAAGAAGGGAAGTTTGAACCTAGGAAAATGGTGCCTTTCCTAAGATATAAGTGATAGAGCTAGTGGTGTCTAGGCTTGTCTTATGGGAACATTGCTAGTGGATTCATTGAAGTTCTGCGTATCATACCTAAGATATAAGTGATAGAGCTAGTGGTGTCTAGGCTTGTCTTATGGGAACATTGCTAGTGGATTCAATGAAGTTCTGCGTATCATAGTACAAGTGAAACCTTAAGAATGAGTGAGTATAACAATGTGAAATGATTTGAATATACTTGTCGTTGATCTTGGGTCATAGCAAGTAGATCTTCAGTAATGATGGTACCACAAGCGAGTGTATAGTGGAGGCACCAAAAATATTTCCATGAATTGATTATGGGTACGTTCGGATGCCATGAGGTTAAGGATCCGAAGTTTTTAGTACTATTCGTATTCGAGTTTCGAGGATGAAATTCCTTTTCAAGGGGAAAGTATGTAATACCCCGTAGTTTTACACACACACACACACACACACACACACACACATATATATATATATATATATATATATATATATATATATATATATTAATTGGACATTTAAGTTATGAGGGTGACACATAATTTAATTAAATCAAGAAATAATGAGGAAAAAATAAATATTAATTTAAGGTGAAATGAATTAATATTTATGTGATATTATATTTACTAGTGTGATAGAGTAAATAAAATTAAATGTCAAAATATACTATTTTGTAAGTGAGTAAACGCGACAGGACTTACTAGTATCTTAATCGGGACACATTATATGAGGCTGAGATGAGAAATATTGATAAGTGACTTAGGTGATCATTTCGAGTGCACGGTTGTCCCAAAATGGGTCAAATTAGTCAAAATTAAGTACCTCGGGGGTAGTGTTTGGGTCTCAAGGACTTTTTAAAATAGCCAAGACTAGTATATGGGTGTTTTGGTCTTTCTAATGAGAGGTGAAGAGTCAAAAAAGGGATTGAGGTTATAAAATAAAGAGGCTAAGGGAATCCAATAATCATTTCACAAAATACCAAATGTTCTTTGATTAAAACCAAAGGGTAAGAGGGAAAGTGAAGAGAAAATTCAAGAAAAGCTAAAGGAATTCAAGAACAATTCAAGTGGGAAGATTTGTAGAGGAAATCGAGAATATTATTCATCTTCTATAATAAAATTTAGACACTATGAAACTAGAGGCAAGTAATTATCTTGCTAATTATTTGTTTGTAATTTTGAATTCATATTATAGTTGGAAACTTTTGAATTGGAATAATTTTGGGATAAAATTTTATATGAAAATTGGGTTTTGACACATAACTTTATGAAAATTTATGAGTGAGCTTTTAAACTGAAATTTTGATATTATGAATTCATATGTGGTTGGATTAATTTAGAGAAAATTGATGATATAATTATTTGGGAATTTGTAAATATAGCATATAGAGGTTAATTTAAATTTCCATGATATTTACATATGGAGATGATGATTATGTGAAATTATAAATCCAATCCATGTTAAAAATCATTAAGGTTATTAGTTAGTGAACAAATTATGATTTAGTGATCATTCTATAGGTATTGGGAATGCTGAAAATTGATTCATCGCTGTAGAAACATGTATTGGAATGAATTGAAATTGGGTGATATGGTAAAAATCAAGTTTGGGGAAAACTTGGGCAGTCAGCAGGAGCGAACCAATTTGGTCCACCTGCTACTGCTAGTTGGGTTTGTTTGATGAAAAATGCTATAATTTTAATTCGGGCTTAAATTAAAAATTATATTAATTGAGATGGGTTAAATTAATCCGGATTGTTCCGGGATGAAAATTAGAGTAATTGGGAAGGATGTTACTCAAAAATGAATAATTGAATTTGTGATGAAAATTCAAGAAATAGGGATACGAGCACATGGTACGTGCCCATAATTTATGGATTTGGGAATCAATTAATTAATTAAGTAATTGAGAATATAAATAATATTCGAAAAATTTGGTATTTGTGTCGTGAGTGATAGGCTCGATTAATTGAAATTATTGAGAATATATATATATATATATATATATATATATACATATATATATGCATTATTATATCTACTAGTTTTTAGCCGGCGCGATGTGCAAGTGTTTTATTGTTATTATTGTACAACATATGTCAAATTTAAAAATTGCACATAAATGAAATAAATAATGACTTTTGAACTTCTCAAACCGTTTGAAAAACAGAGTGAAGAAAGAGGAGTTACCTACGTCTAGAGATCCCAAAGCTAAGAGCTGGAAAAGGGGGAAAACTGGAAAACAAATATGATGCTTTATATATATAAAGATTTTATATTTGGTAGTCTTTGTTCTACTGAATTAACCAAAAAATGCATATCCACGTTGAATACACATAAGTTTTAACTATTACACTTGAAGTGGGCTTATAAAAAATCAAAGTAGTGTCTGATTAAAGACAAAAAAAACACGATGCTAAAAACAGGGCCACTTGAAAGGAGACAATCACTTATAATTCTTACTTCTTTATATTCATTTCATTAGTGAAAGATCAAATGGATATTAAAAATTAGTGAAAGATCAAATGGATATTGAAAATTGCGTTATTTTCCACACTCAAGAGTTTTATCAGATCCAAAAAGGAGCGGTAGCCCAAGTCTGATCCTTCAGATGTAAACTATATTAAGATTATATCCCTCAATGACCCATATGAAAAGTTATGATGATCCATGCCACCAAATAAAGATGAAACATTAAAAAATACAAATCCTCAAAGACCCACTCACACAAATGGATGCAGAAAATATCTTAAAAAACCCAATTTCCTCATGAAGTTTTTGATCCAGTTCTTTAAGAAACTTTTCGAAACTTTTTAAATATGAATACAAAACCCCCAAATAATTTGTTTGTTTATCTATAACAAACTGATAGTGTATTGGATAGAGTCATAAACCTTAATATGATGGTTTTGAAGTATATCCAGGCGCCCAGATTCGCAAGCGTGAAAGAGGCGAGGATTACTGAAGACCAGTTTCAAAATGGTATACAAGGAAATATTGTGTTTGAGATTGGGGCATTTAATTCGTGTTAAAGAACATGAATATGCAAAGAATACACACGTATGGAAGGTAAAGAGATGGCATAAAGATGAAAAAGTTGCAAGCATTTGGAGAGATAGGAAATAAAAATTGAGATGGAGACAAAGAGTCTTAGGGTCCATTTGGCAACTCAATTCCATGATTTGAAATTGGAATTTCAAGGCCAATTTTAATTCCGCTGAATTAAAATTGATCTTTGAATTTCATTTTCATGAATTGGAATTGAGTTGCCAAATGCACCCTTAGGAATTTTGTTTTGATTAGTCAATGATAAGTTTGGTTTTTTATGTGTAGTTGGATATCCTTTATTAAGTCCACGTGGCATAGATACATGAATTTAGTAGGAGCGTGTGTTGGTTTTAGATATTTGATAAAGTAGGTTATTAAATAGGAGGAGGCGAGATGAATAGACTGATAGATGGAAAATGAAAAGAATCGAGGGAGATGAGTGGAATCTCAAAGTAGAAAACGACATATGATTGAATTAGGTAGGAGATATAGAGGCATCCACGTGGATACTTTAGTTGTAAATGGGGAATAAATGGTTTTAAGCGTTTTATAAGATTATATAGATGTGAATGGCATAATTATTTGAACATACCACTCTAGGGGTTCTATTTATGGAGGTTGCGCGATGTGGGTAGTATTCCCTCGCGAAAACCAGTAGGCTAAGTATCGACCCCAGGTTATAGTGTCATGCATGCCCTTGTGAGGTTAGAGTCGAGTGAGATAATTTTGGTAGGGTTATGCTCACTGTCTTAGGACTATGACCACCTTCAATACACTACGATTTTGGGTTTAGTTGTGAGATTCCGTCCCTATAGCTCAGGATGAGGAATTGATGCCCTGAAGCATAGCACATTAGAGAACCATATTCAAAGAATCCTAGCTCGGAAGGATGTCGGTGATACGCATATAGTGAGATATATATATGTATGTTATGATATGAAAATTTTGTATATAAATGTGACGGAATATGTGCATTTAAGACATTAAGTGTGAATAATGTTTAAATAATTGGTGAAAGTTATTGGTTATAAATTAATAGATTATAATTGAAAATGATAATTATCAAGTGTAAGTGAAAATTAACTCGATATAGTATGCATGATTGGGATAGCTTATAGTATTAAGGATAGTTTGGGACTAGTTAGGTGGGTAGCATAACTAGGCGATTAAAATGCATACGTTAGGTGTGCACTTTAGATGAGAGGTGAGTAGTGTCTCATGAGAGTGCGGTACCAATTTAAATATGGAAGAATGGACATATAATTAATTATGCATTTTAATTACTTGCAAAATATTTTCAAAAGGATTTGGGCTCTGACCCGTATCAAATTCATTTTCAAAACCTTTTAGGTATCCAACCACAGGGATGCCAAGCGTGATTATTCTTCCAAGTATCAGAGCTGCAACAAATGTGGGATGTTGCAGGATTTGCTGTAGTCACTTCAATTCTCATACAATAGACATGATTATTTACATATTTAGACATGTTGCCTATATCAGACAGATTTATTTTATTTTATTTTGGGATTTATTCATGGATGTTATACCGATGGTTTATTCAGTTAAGTTTTGCATGTAATGGATTTCTGTTTCAGACTTATGATGTGATGTGGATTTTATTTATTTATTTAAATAAATTATGATTTGAGTATAGTGTTGTTATGTTACGTTAATAAAGATTAAAATTGACAAATGGCATAATCTAATAATAGGCGGTTAGTAAATAAACTAATTTTCGACAGTGATGCTAAGAATGAGCCATGTGAGATTCCTATTTAATTTTAGTAGAGGGTTGTCCACCCGTTATTTTAATAAGTGGGGTGTCACACTTAGGCCCGTAGAATTGGTCTCGACCCTCTAAATTGATTGCTTACCCTCCATAGGTCCTAAAGATTATACCTTTATCCACAACACTCACTTTCTTTAGGATGTTTATCTTTTGACAACCTTCGCTTATCCTAAGCTCGCCCATAGTCGACCTTCATTTCACTTTGGTCAACTCTTAAAATCGAGAGTAACCTAATGCACCTTCATAGGGCTCTGAATACCCTTTCCAATAGTCCATAGCATGTGTAAATCTACTTATCGTTCGTATTTACTTTCCCTTTCCCCTTGAAACCCTAAGTAGAGGCCATTTAACACTTTCGAGCTCTATTTGACTTCGGTCAACTCTCACAATCAAGAGTAGCTCAATGCACTTTCATAGGTCTCTGAATACCTTTTTTAACGGTCTATTCCTTGCGTGAATTTGTTTTACAGTTCACATTTACTTGTCATTTCCCTCTGAAACCCTACATTAGAGACCAACGGATGCTTTCGAGCTCTGTTTGACTTTAGTCAACTCTCAAAATTGAGAGTATCTCGAAGCACTTTTATGTGTATCTGAATACCCTTTATAACTGTCCATAACGTGCACAAATATCCCTTAAGGTGTGTATTTATTTGCCTTTTTACTCTGAAACCCTAAATTAGAGGCAACTGGATACTTTTGAGATCCGTTTGACTTCGACAAACTCTTAGAACTAAGGTTAACTCCATTTAATAGGTCTCTAAATACTATTTCTAATGGTCCATAACATCTACGAATACGCCCTACGTTTCAGATTTACTTGGATTTTTTTTACTTTGAAACCCTTATTTAGAGGTCATCGGCTCCTTTCGAGCCCTGTTTGACTTTATTTAACCCTCAAAGTTGAGAGTTTCTCAATGATCTTTTGTATAGATCTGAATTCTATTTCCAACGGTCCTGACCGTTCATGAATCTAACTTACAGTTTGCATTTTATTCCCCTTTATCCTTAAAAAACTCATTTTGGATTGTTTATAGGCACCCCTGGCCCTCTTCCTATCGGCATACGGGTACTTTTCTTTGCTTGCAAGTTAGGGGGTATGCCAATAGGAAGTTCGAGGCCTATGGTGATTGGCAAACCCGTCACCCTTAAAATTTTCCTATTTAAGGAGTCCACGAACTCATTTGAAAAAACCTTCTTTTTCAAATCCCAACACATTTTTTTCTTAAAATTAGTGCGTATATCAACGGGATGAATGAGGGGGTAGCTCGGTTGCTGTCCGATGATAACAAAGATCATTCCACCAAACTCGAATGAATCCCTAAAATTTGGTGGCAGCAAGAAGAACACAAGAGCGGCCCTGAACCCTCTTGTAATCAAAGACTGTCTCCGTGGAAGCACACAAGTCGATCATGGCATCGAGTGATAATCATCCATCGAACATAGGGACATCAATGCGTATATCACCCTAGAGACTCTGAGAAAGTAGGTGGAGTGCCATCGATAAGGAATCTCCATCTTGATGTGAGTCAAGCCCCATCACATCACCTATAACAGGTGCAACATAATCAGCAAGTAAGGGGGACATCTAAATAGGTGGTGGATGAGGAGGTACATGCTGGGCTACCAGAGGTGCAGGAAGGTCGTGGGGGTAATGTGGACATGTGCCAATTAAATGGTTGTGCTCACCATAATGGAAACACTAGCGGTCTCATAATGGCATAAAGTGAGGAACACTAGGTGGAGGGGAGGTATTTACTCCAAGACGCTGCGATGGGTGTCTCCAGTGTTGGAGGATGAGGAAGAATCGGTATAAGTAGGGATAAATTGTGGTGGGAAGGTGTATGATGTGATGGGGGAGGTGGGTGGGGGAACAAATGTGGATTAGGGGGTCGGGGGCCTACTATTTTAAAATGTCGACCGGAGTCATAAGGCTGTCCGTGGTGGTTTAAGGGGGGTGGTAAGGCTGCAAATCTCGAGGGAGCCGGGTCAGCCAAGAGACTCGAGTGTATGATTTTGGCCGAAGGGCTCGGTAATGCCACCGGTGCCGAAGTCTTCAGGATAATGGACTGGAGTTTCAAATTTTCTAAGGAGGTCGGATCTTCTGGGTTTTCCATCTAAGGGGGTCTAGATCACTGGATATACTGAGGCTTCCAAATTTTTTGAGTAGGGTTTAATCTTGAATTTGGCCGAGCGACCCGATAATCAGGAGGGAACCGAGAAATTGTGAATCTTGTCTAGGGTCGAAGAGTTCCCGATAATGACTGAAGTTTCCTATTTTTTCGAGGAGATCAAGACTCCGGGGTTTTTCGAAGAGGTTGGGTGCACTGGGTTTGCCGAGGAGATTGAGTTTTTCGAGTGAGACGGGAAGGACAAATTTTCTGAAGAGGCCGGGATTCCTAAGTTTTCAGAGGATTTTTTATTTTTTTCAAGTTTGCCAAGGAGTTTGGAAATCCTGAGAGGTTAAGGTCGCATTTGACCGAGGGTTCAGAAACTCTCCGACTATTGAGGGTTTCATACAACAGCCCGGGTAGGTGAGTCAGGTCCTTGTACTCAAGTTGGCGGGTCGACGAGTTGGGTTCAGAGGGTCCTTGTTCTTGGTAGAGAGGTTCAATAATTATGATGGGTTCTTTATTAAATCTTTAGGATATTGGCTCCGGTGGTTCATTCGCGATGGTAGGTGGTTGAATTATGCCGAAGAGGCGCAAGAGAGTATCAAATTTTTGGTTGATTTCTAGGGATAATTTGTCATATTTTTGCCTCAATTCTTGATTAATCTCTTCTTGATATAGATTTGATTTCTTCGAGGCCATCGAAAGTGTTGTGTACAATTTTTTGATAATCTACACACCAATCAGGGGAATGATACCTCGCTCTGATACCAATTTGGTGTAAACTACACGTCAAAGGCCCAAAACAAAACAAATACAAACTATTGAGATAGAATCAAAGAATTTATTATGTTAAAAAATGGTGAAGGGTCCTCAAATGAGGAGTACATGGGTATTTATATGTGGGATATTACTTACGAATCAAGTAATAACCCAAATAACCTAAAAGGACAAGTACCAACAAAAATATATCTAATTAGTCCTAAATATGCTTGGAGAGCAATTAGAAGAGATAAAAAAAAGAACTAGAATAAAAGGGAAACTGATATGAGATCCATTCCCATCATTTTTATAGCCCCATAAACACTAGTGTTTGAGTAAATATTTTGGTGGTGCATTTATATTGTCGTGGACATATGGTGAGGGTATATTTTTGGAGCAATCTTAGGTTATTTCTTCGTAGTATTTTAATAGAGTATGGAGGGGGAATTAAATGAGACGTTTAATGGACTTTTATGGGAGCCTGGTAAACCCTTTAAAGCCACCTTTGGAAGTGGGGGTTTGCCTTTTTCTTCTTCAACTTTGCTTATATTCAAGAAATCTTTGTTAATGAAAATAATCCATTTTTAGGATATATTAGTATATATTTATGCCTATTTCGCATGCTACCTATTTATATATTTAAGTTTTATATACAAGTTATTTATGTGACAAGATTGCTGTTTTATGTGAGAAAATGATTTAACTAATTTAAAATGATTTTTGGACGGAATATTCATAATATTAAATGTGTGATTTCATGGAAACTATTGCTAAATATTTTCAAAGAAAGTTCATGTTAAAACCCAAATTGTACATGTGATACATGTAAATGGGTGTGAGTTTAAACACCATAAATGTGTATAAATATGCATAACAAATTAGTTTAAAGTATTAAACTCGAAATATTGAGTAAATATTAAAATAATTAAAAAAAAAACCTAAGTTTATTTATTAACAAAATAGCCCCTAAAATGCAGAAATTATATTTTTACCCCTTGAAATTATAAAGCTAACAAATTGGTACCACAAGTCATACTTTTTGCATAAACTATCCTAAATTAGTGTGGATTAAATTCTGGTCCTTAAGACTTAACATATTTTGCATAAAATAATAAATAAAGTCTTGAGAGATAAAATGGTATTGAGTTGGTAATACTCACAAAATAAGGACCTAAAAGTTGAAAAGGGTAAACGAAGTTTGTAACTTTTGTAAATAATATGATTTAAACGAATGGATTGTAATACCCCATGATTTTTGGGCTGATAATTTAATTATTTTTGGGAGAATTAATATTTATTTAAATTGGAGAATTTAAATTTGGCAATTGAGGTCAAAATTTGAGGATGTTAGAAAGTATTTTGAGTGATGATTCTGAGTGTGCAGTTGATCCCGGATGGGTTGAGAAAGTCAAAATGACTGTACTTGGGTTTTATTTGGGTTTCGAAATATTTTTTAAGTTCGTTTCGCTCGAATTAAAGTAACCGAGTCATTTAAAGTGTGTATTATCATTTAAAGTTGGGTATTTTGGAGTTAAGGCTTATTAAGCCTGCGTGAGAAGCCAATTTCATTATAGAGAAAGAGAAAGCCCTAGAGAGAGATAGAAGAGGAAAGGAAGAAGAGAAATGTAATACCCCGTATTTTTATGCTATAGTAATTTGGGGGTTTTGTTAAATTTAATGAGAGTGAATTATTTAATAAAAATTCGGAAATTAATTATGTTATAATTATTAACGTGACGAGAGTTAGTAATTATATAAAAATTGTCGAATATTACTAATGAGCATAGTAATATATGATATGGGTTATATTAAAGGTCACAAGTGAATGAAATGTCAATTTTGAGAATTTTAGTCGGGACGCGCCCGTGTCGCGTCGGGACTAATTATTGAGATATAAAAGTAAATATGTTATAAGTTGTTCGTATGGTCGTTTTGAGTGCGCCAACGCGTCCGGAAAGGTCGAGATAGTCAGAAAAGTGTACCCGGGAGTTTAGTTTGGGTCTCGAGATGTTTTTAGGCTTAATTAGTGACCCGGGAGGGCATTTTGGTCATTTTACAATATAGGGTATTTAAACCCATGAATTTCAACCATCCTTAGCAGCCATTTAGGTCAGCCTTTTTGGGTTAGAACATTCAGAACCCTAGAACGACCATTGGAGAAGAGAGGAGAGAGCTCTCAAGGTGATTCAAGGCCAAAAACACCACCATTTGCACCACCGTCACCACCAACGCGTAGATCGCGAGGAGGAGAACGCAACCACACCAATATCAGCAGGAAACCAGACCTCTGAAATCCCAGGCAAGTGTTTAACTTGCATATTTTCGTTGGTGCAATATTCATATTAGTGTAAGAATGATTAGGAATGTAATCTATGGAAGAAAACCCCAATTTTGATAGGGATTTGCATGTAGAAAACATTATAACCATATTCTGGAAATATTATGTGAAGTAGATGATTAACCCACGAATTTTTGATGATATGTTAGAAGGAAGTTCTGGAGAAAACTGATTAGAACAAAAGTCAAGAAAACATTAGGGTTCTTGATGTTTAAATGAGATTTTGGATTGTTTAACCATGTTTAATGATGGATATACGCATGCTTAACGTTAAAAACATCTGGAAATATGTTATTATGTTTGTAGTAGGAGTTTTGGGACGATTAGTGATGGGAAATATTGATTTGGGTGAAGAATTTTGGTAAAACCCGTAACTGCACTACTGCAGGATTTCGCAGACCTGCTTGATCGATCGATCGAGCCTAGAGCTTCGATCGATCGAGCCCCAGACCTCGATCGATCGACCCTTCCCGGCAGACTCTTATTTCCCCTTGTTGAATTAATTGAACATGATTCATCGTGAAATAATTTTTGGGCTTTATGAATAAAATGTTTTGGGATATAGGAGAGACCAGTAGGACATATGATTAAGTGTTGAGAACTTTATTATGAGACGATAATTGTATCTTAGGGACAATTATTTATCAAACGAGGAAACTACGTAATTCAAGTGAGAGATTACGTCAAATACTTACGCTAGTGAATAGATGTTTACCTACTGATTTTGCTACTTGGATGGATAGAATCCACGAGTGTCACGTAACTAGTGAGAAAACCCTTCGAGTTAAGGCTAGAGACGAAACCTTATACGTAATCATAATAATGGGAAATTAAGGATAAATGTTGTGACTATGGGTAACGGGAGGAACCTATATTAATATGATGAAAGGGTATATTTATATGATTGTGTGTACATATATTATATACATGTGAAAAACGTACCCGCGCTACTTGTTATCCCTGAGGTTACCGCGCTGGGACGATCTTATCCTGTGTTGCTTTATGGGGGATATTGATTCGTACCCTAGAAGTCAGATTGATAGTCGGACGGTCCTAAGAGACGTGTGGATATGTACTGACCTCTTGGACTTGGAATCTATGCTTCGCCTCAACGTTGTTTTGTATATGTTAATACAGTTCGAGAGTGATTCCGAACTTGTATTTCCCTTTGTGTGAGCGATACGGGGATTGGATAGCAGAGTATGCCCGCACCATAGTTTAGTTGGGGTGCTGTTATATATATATATTATACAAGTAGTTAATATATATATGAGGTTATAAACTTTAAACTTCCTACTGTGATTTGATAAGTAGAACAAGGTTGTTGACTCAAATTATTAAATACTTGTTTTGAGAAAGTATAAAATGTCACGGGAACTTTATTATTTTTACGAAGTTAAAAATAGAGAATTTTGGGCTACTGTTGGAACATCTTTTAAAGTGGATATCGTGTATTACAAATCTTACGAGTAATTTAAGTTAAGTTAAAGCTGTTAGAGAGACTAGTATGTTAGATGCTAAAACAAACCGTTGGGAAGGTTAGTACGATAGGTGTGCACATTAGAAGAGAGGTGAGTATTTCTCAAGAGAGAGACGCACTAATATGATTTGCATTGGCCTGTATTAATTTAAATACTTGCTTAACGTATTTTAAAATCAAACACACTTTCGGGATCTGACCCGTTTCTTTCTCTCTCTCTCTCTCTCTCTCTTGTATATATATATGTATATTTTCAGGTGCCCAGCCACAGGGGCGTCTTGCTTAGGATCCCTTGAGAAGAACGAGCTGCAGCTTAGGTGAGAGTTGCAGGTCACTTGAGTAGACGGCTTCTGTTATTGACTCCACTCCTATTATTCTCATTTATTGGGCACGTGTCGCCCTTTTCATCATTTCATTTGTTGCTGGGATTTTGTATTTCATTTATTTCCAGTATTGTTCTATGGGATTTATTCAGTATGGATTTGTGGTTTTAGTTCCAGTTGTTGACATTCGATTGACGAATGTATTATGTTATTTGGTTTATTGTGGTGTGATTCTTTATTGTAGAAATGTTGTTTTAATTAAATAAATATTTTTCTTTAATTAAAATTCGGAAAGTTTTGTATGGAAAACGTTTTGACACTTAGCTTAATTATTTAGGGTGTTAAATTGGAAAATTATTTTTATCGACAGTGATGCTGAGAATGAACCAACTGTTTACCTTGATTTAATTTAATAAAGGAGTGATCGCCCGGTATTTAATTAGGCGGGGTGTCACAAGAAAGAGAAGAAAAGCTTGGGGATTCCGAGTATTGCGCGATTTCGAGGAAGATTCAGACTCTACAACTTTGAGGCAAGTGATTAAACTTGCTAAATAATTCTTTTGTATCATTTATTTCATGATTTGTGGATAAATGATGGATTTTGGGCTAAATATGTTAAAACCTAGATTTTGGGTTAAATCTTACATTTGATGTGTATATAATGGATTTAAGGTTGTAAATTAGTTAGGTGGAGTTATTTGATGAGTATTAAGGTTAGAAACATGATTGGGTTGAAGATTGGTGATTAAAAGTTGGTATTTTGAGAATTTTGGAAAATTGGAGTTCTTCTAAAATGGGGTATGGCCGAGCTATCTGCTATGGCCGGTCGACCGAGGCCAGGGGAAAAGCCTACTGCCTTGTTTTATAGTCAAAATTGAAAACCACGGTCGATCGGGGGTCAGGGGCCGATCGACCGGTCCTCGGTTTTTGGTCTAAGTTTGGTATTTCAAGTTTACCCTCGTTCTTTTGGGTTTATATTTATGGACCTTCTTAGTTATTATATCATAGAGAGTTAAGTGATGACATCAGGGGATTGATGACCTTAGGAAGGTGAGGAGATGTTTGGGGTCTTTTTCATAATGGAATTGAGTGTGTAGTGCCTCTCTCATTAAGGAAATGAGAGCCAGATTGGTAGATGATTAGATGTAATAGTGGAGTCGTATTGGGTTATTGCGAGAGAGCACAAGTTTGAGTTATGGTATCGATTTAGTGGGGAAATCCTCTTATCATCGAGATTTGTATTTGGGGTATAATGATTCACTACACCAAATCTGCCCATTTGTCAAGGTCATTGACCTTGACAAATTCACCTTGTCAAGGTCAATGACCGTGACATTTCGAGGCGAGACAACTTTTTTTGTCACGGTCGTGTCACGGTCATTGACCTTGACACAAAACTCGCGTTTTGTGTCACGGTCGTGTCGCGGTCAATGACCGTGACACGTTTGTCACGGTTATAAACCGTGACAAAGCCGCGACCCTTTTTAAAAAAATTGTCACGGTCATTGACCGTGACAAGCCCGTGACAAATGTTGTCACGGTTTTGTCACGGCCAATGACCGTGACAATTCTGGGCAGAATTTAAAAAAAATCTGCTGGGCAGTATGGCCACCGCCACTGCCCAGCAGTATATTTGTACCTGTTATAGCAACGTTGTACCTGTTCCAAACATCATATATCCAACACAAACTAAAGATAATGCAAATATATATTCATGACAGTATAATCCAAATCTTCAAAGTAAAAATAATATACATGACGATATAATCCAAATATAATTAAAATGGACAAACTTAAAAATAATGTTACTACATGTCTTAGATAAAATTGAGGAGGTGAGTAGGCCACACGACATACGAATTGACGCACCCACTAATATACGTCGTGCCACATTGTTCGCGCAACCACAATAGGGAGTTCTCCTTCCCGGGTATGACATGCGTGACGAGCACCCTGGACTCCATCTCTTGAAGCACACGTCCATGGACTAGTCCACCCTCGACGATGTTCGGGTCCCTCAATCCCCGCCCTATCCGCTGGCCATCAAATATGTCCAATATGAACACGCTCGGCCAACCAATTGTCGATAATGGTCTGTTGGAGGGCGTCAAATAGGGAAGTGGATCGTCGAAGTACGAACGTATCGGTGATGAAGCAGCGAGGTCCACATCCTCGTCATCCTGCGCCTCGTCCTCCCGCACCTCCTCGTCCTCCCGCACCTCCTCCTCCACCGCCTTCTCCTTCCCTTTCCCTTTCCCTTTCTCTTTACGGTCTCCACCCAACGTACGCTTCATGAATGCGTACATATCTTGGACCGTCGCCTCCAAACGGGACAGCTTCGCGTCGTGTGAATCCACCGTTCGAGCCAACCCGGTGTCGCTCGTCTCCAATCCGATGATCCTAGATTTGGCCACCCACGAGCTCACTCCCCTTGTCCTCCCCTTGCGATCAGAGCCAATCACTTGGCTGAGTGCGTCTATGGACAAAGATGCCTTGTCGGCATCAGACTGCGACTCATGCACTTCCTTAAGCTTTGCCTGAAACGACAAAAAGCACATGATTAGTAAAATAAGTAAACTAAAAAATTATAACGTAATTAACAATAATTAAACTGTCGGATTACTTACAATCGTGGCCGCGACGCTCGGGGACACCTCCTTGTCCTTCCCCTTCTTCGTCCGAAGAGCCACATAAGTATCGATCCTATGTGACTTACTCCCTGGCCCACTCCCTACCCCCTGAAATAAAATAAAGTAAAGTAAAATTAGTATCGGCCCCGTAAAGTAAAATAATATCCAATAATATATTTCTGTAGTTATAGATAAATTAAATATTACCTTCATCCTATGCTCCACCTCAGCGTAAGAGGTCCGGCCGGAGTAGTGCACGTCCGTCTTTTTAGCCCGATTTTCCCTCCCCGATTGGCGAGATGCCAATTGTCGATCCTCGATCTCATTGTCAATGAACTTTTGCCATTGTGCCAATGAGATCGGCTCCTTGGGCGGGACGGATCCGCGCCATTGTAAAATGGTCTCTCGTGTTTTTCCAAAGTACCGTGTCCGCATATTTTTTTTCCACGTCTTGTGTTGCTCCCTCAACTGCTCGAAGACGGAATCGCGTAGCTTTGGATCCAAGTTGAATTGTTCCTGTCCAACAAATACAATGTTAGTTGCGAATAAATATAAATATAAATATAAATATAAATATAAATATAAATATAAATATAAATATAAATATAAATATAAATATAAATATAAATATAAATTGAAATTGAAATTGAAATATTCAAATAAATATTACCTGTAGTGCCGCCCAAACAGCTAACTTGAGCTCATACGGCACCTCCTTCCAACTCATAAACCCCGGGCCGATGACCGTCTTTAGCAGCTCGAGGGATCTCGCTAAAAGCTCCGACTTGTTTTCGACGGTAATCCCAAATTTTCCATATTTGGGGAGCCTAGGGGCGGAGGAGCCCTCGTCGCCTCCACTACCACCGAACCCAGACGACGACATCATCATAAACAACATCATCATCTTCGCCATAACATCTGAAGGAGACATTTTTGCTGTAAAAAAAATGTTATTAGTACAGATAGAAAAAATGTTATTAGTACAGATAAAAAAATGTTTCGTCTATATTATAACGTATGTGTAAGTTCCGTCAATACCACCCCCGCCACATGCACACACACACACACACACACACACACACACCACCCCTACCCACCCCACCCCAACCCCGCCACACGCACACACACACACGCACACACGCACACACACACACACATATTTTGAATGAAAATATCAATTATTTATAAAATTGATGTCTACTTTTAGTGTTGTGTATATATGTTAGTCTACTTTTGCTTTTTTTTTTTAAATAATCAATTAACCAAATTTCATAATAGTGAATAAGGGTTAATCCTAACCATTGATTAAGTGTATTATTAGTAAGTACAAAAAATAAATATGGACTCTTAATCTAGGATATAAGGAGTATTTGTTAGTGAAATAATAATTTAGTGATAAAAACACACTCGAACACTACCAAGTTTTGACGACACGGGTCTCTAGAAAGAAAAACAAGCATTTCCAAATTACACGTCGAAATAATACAAGTGCATGCTTTGCAATCAAAGGTATTTATCTTTAGGGGTTTGTAAATTTAGGATTTATTGTAATATGTATTTTGAAAATAGGACAACAAACATTTTATTTATGATTTTAGTCCCTATTTTTTAATAAAACCGCTGGCGCGGACCCATATTCATAAAACGTTAACCAATCATAACATGCCGCGTGTCCCTTTAATTTGAAAATAGGGACAAAAAATGGAAACAAAATGTTTGTTGTCCTATATCCATAATCAATATTATTTTAAGTCCTAAAATTACATAATCTATTATCTTTATAAGGATAAAATTATCTTAAAATGATTGGTAGGGAATGTCTATGAGGTGGATGATAATTTATTTGATATTTTATTTTATTTCTTTTGGTTAGGTTATTAAGACTTTATTTGAATTGATATCTTAGTAATTATTATTTAATATTTATTTTGAGCAATTATCTTATAGTAGGATTATTATCCTAGAAACAATTCTATCAATTCAAATAAATAGATATCAATTCAAATACATGTCTTGGATATCAATTCCCACTAGGGGTGGCAATTCGTGTGCGTCGTGTCGTGTTCGGGTCGTGTCATGTCGGGTTCGTGTTAAGTATTAGTCAACCCTAACCCGACCCATTTAACTAATCGTGTCAGATGAACAAACACTAACCCGACCTATTTATTATCGTGTCGTGTTCGGGTTGACCCGCATAACCCATTAAGTAAAATATAAAATAATTTTTTTCTTCTCTCTTAACCAATCATAGCACTCATACGCCTACAATAACTTAATTTAATTAATTTCAAATTCTTGCAACACATAAATAATTTATCATCCGAGTTCGTGTCGAGTTCGTGTCGGGTATCGTGTCGTGTCAAAAATTGCCACCCCACCCCACCCCTGCCCCCCTCCACCACCACACACCACCACACACACACACACACACACCCCACCCCACCCCCTCCCCCACCACACACCACCACACACACACACACACCCCACCCCTAACCACCCCCTGCCCCACCCCTCCACCACCCCCTCCCCCACCACACACCACCACACACACACACACACACCCCACCCCACCCCACCCCACCCCCTCCCCCACCACACACCACCACACACACACACACACCCCACCCCTAACCACCCCCTGCCTCACCCCTCCCCCACCCCCTCCCCCACCACACACCACCACACACACACACACACACCCCACCCCACCCCCTCCCCCACCACACACCACCACACACACACACACACACCCCACCCCACCCTCCACCACCCCCTCCCCCACCCTGCCCCACCCCCTGCCCCCCTCCACCGTCCCCACCCCCTCCCCCACCCTGCCCCACCCCGCCCCACCCCCACCCCCTGCCCCCCTCCACGCACACACATACACACATATATATATATATACACATACACACAAATATATATATAAATGAAAGAGAGAGAGAGAGAGAGAAAATGGACCTGAAAGTAGAGAGAGAGAGAGAGAGAGAACAACGTCGAGAGAGAGAGAGAGAGAAATGGAGGGAACGGCGCGGGAGGGAAAAAAGAAGGGGGGTAGGGTTTTTGCTGAGAATATTGTCACGGTCGTGTCAAGGTCTTTGACCGTGACAAGAATTTAAATAATTGTCACGGTCAATGACCGTGACAAGTCCGTGACAAATTTACTTGTCACGGACTTGTCACGGTCATTGACCGTGACAATCCGTTGTCACGGTCGTGTCAAGGTCAATGACCGTGACATAAAACGCGTGTTTTTTTGTCACGATCAATGACCTTGACAAGGCTGGCCGGCTGAAAGGTGACAATTTGCCCATTTTGGTGTAGTGATTGTTGATCGGTGTGTATTCGGATATAGAGGGTGTTGATGTAAAAAACTAGATTGCTCTAATTATTCAATCACAGATAAATAAATAAAACAAAGATTTTTAAAGTGGTTCGGCTATGAATAAAGCCTACGTCCACTGTTATGTTATTGCTGAGTGTTTGTGGAATTCTTGATTACAAGTTCTCTCAAGAAATTCCGGTCCCCTTGAATGGGATTGATACAAGGTATTTATAGCCTCAAGGCTGTACATGAAAGGTCCAATACATTAAATGATATACATATGAATGGGTAATACATTTAATGCAGCGTGTGCGTCAAGAATCTAATGAATAGTTGAACAGTTGTCCGTCTGATAATTGATGACACGGCCGAGGTGCAGTTCGGACCGCCTTAGTTGCTCGTTAATAAAGAGTTCTTCGGAGTGTTTAGAGTATCTCGGGATGATGGAGTTCCTCGGATGGAGTTCCTCGGTATGATAGAGTTCCTCGGTGTATTCTCTTTGCTCGGAAAGAAACATGGTTGGTCGGGAAATGATCTTCCTCGCTGTTATTGTGCCACGTAGATTGACACGTGTCTTCATACTATTCGTCCACATCAGCATATTAATTTTGGTATCAACAGAAGCCCCCAATGTTTCATATTTCGAACTTTGAGGAGTATGGGACATTCTTTCTCGGTATATGGTAATATTAAATGACCTTCCTGGGTTTCAGGAACATTGTATTCAAATTTCCTTCTCATTTCGCAGTTTCCGCCTTTTTTATAAGCGCTTCGATCTTCGTGCAATTTTTGTCTTTTTAGCCGCCGGAAGTTCAGTAGTTTCTTTTTAGTAATCATTTCTTTCGCCGCTTCCCAATGCAAAGTATTTAAACTCCTTTGGTAACCATACCGTCGTCTATACTTTCCAATTTTCTGCATTCAAGTTTTCTATTCTCTTCCTCTCTCTTGTGTGTTCATCATTGTTTCCGTTCGTTGTCAACATATCTCCTTTCTTTCTGTAAGATCTTCTTCTTTTCTTCTGCATCTCTTTTATTCAATATGGTTTATATTGTTGAATCTGCTGAGAAATTTCGTTCTGACTTTTCCATTCCTTCTTGGGTAACTCTAGAGGTTCTTTCTGAGCCTTTAGATTACTTTCGATTGGCTGAGGGACATTGGTTCCCCAGTCTTTTCATTGCTGAATGTGGTTTTTCTTTTCCACCAAACCCATTATGTCTTGAGTTTTGTCAATATTTTGATCTTGTTCCTGCAAAAATAGCCCCCAATTCATGGAGAATAATTAACGGGGTGCACAAGTTAAATCTAACTCATGGGACTCGTATAGGGATCCCAGAAATCATGTACTGCTATAAATGGGCCACTTTAGATAATGTTTACTATTTAAAAACTAGGTTTTTAAATAGAGCCCTTGTAGTTAACCTCCCTGATTCAAATAGAGATTATTTTGAGCATGGGTTGGTCATAAAAAATTGGCAACACGCGCCTTTATCTGGGAATGAAGTATACAACGGTCCCAGATGCCCCCCATACGGCAATGGGATAGGTTTATTTTTCATTTTATTTTACTTATGAAATTGCGTTTTCATCATGTTTGACAAAATGTATAACTGAAATTTATGTATTTATTTGCAGTTGATAGTAAAAGAAAAACTCCAAAAGAGTCGGAAGTGAATATCAAGCATTTAAAACTTATCTGGAATTTGCATAAGACAATTGCAGACGAGCATATTAGGTCTGCATCATATTTGCTGCAGTATAAGAGCTACACAACCTCTTATACTGCTCGCCCTGTTAAACCAGCCTCAACACCAGAAAGTTCATCTTCAGATTCTCATATCCTCCCATCTCAGAGAATGGGCAAGAAAAGAGCTCCTCCTGCTCTATTTGGTGAAATTTCTTCTGCTGTTGGAGCACAGAAAGGCAAAATTGATGTCCCAGAGGGGACTAAAAAAGTAGATGCTAGTTCCTCCAAAGTTGCCGAGAAGCCCCCAGTGGCCCCGAGCAAGAAAAGTGCTAGTGCTGATGTAATTACAATATCTCCGACCAAGACTTCTTCCTTGGTTGATGCTGCTGACCCTCCTTTGAAGAGATTGAGGAAATCATCTTCGGTTAATCTTGCTGGAACTGCATCTTCTCTACCCGCTGGTGGTAGTAGTGTTTCAAAAATCCTTCTTCCGAGTTCTTCAACGAGCTCAGTTATACCTGAGGTTCTCGGGGTTGATGAAAAGATTCCTAGGGATACACTGACATCCCTAGCTGCTCGCCATCTTTCTTCAGTAAATTTCTCATACCTTTGGTCTTTCTTTCTTTTTCTTGAATTCTTGCATTTGTATTGACTTTATTGTTTTTCTCATCTTTCAGTTGGTGAACTGCTTCAATACCATCGTGAAGAAAGATCAAGCTATTAAAGCTTCTAGTTCCTCGTCCGATGTTGACGATGCCTTTTTGGGTTTAGCCCAATCTGTGAAAGAATCTCGCCAGCAGTACGTCGAGGAGAAAACTGCCTGGGAGAAAAAGTTGGCTGCAGCTGAGGCTGATAAGATGAAGATGGCTGAAACCTCCAAGAATTTGGAGGAGAAGGTGAAAAACTTGGAGGTCAATCAACAAAAGTGCGATGACCAACTGAAGAAGGCAGAAGAAGAACTGTCTGTCCTGCGAGACATCAAAATCCAGAAAGAACAATTGGATGTCAAACTCTCCTCGGAGAAGTTGAAAAGAAAAGCTGTAATCAAGAAACATTTCAGTGCTGGTTGGGAGAAAGGATGGGATAAAGGGATTGCTGCTATGACATCCCAAGTCCAATATGGGGAGTTGAAATACTTCCATGACGGTTGGGTAGCTGCTCTACAAGAGCTAAAAATCCAAGACGATTCTGAGCTATTCCAACGGCATCTCCCTGGTCCTCCTCCACCAATTGTGGAAGAAGAAGAAGATGAACCTGCTTCAGATGAGTCTTCCATGGATGTGGATGTCCCAATCTCTGCTTCTCAACCCTCTGTCATTGAGGATATTTCTTCTATGCCTCCTCCTGCTGAGAAGATTTCTGCCGATCAAGCTGTTGTTATCACCGAGCAACCGAGCTCCTCGTCCCAGCCTCCCGAGAAAGTCTTGGGAGACAAGGAAAAGGTGTGAAGTTGTTCGGTATCATTTCTATCTTTCATCATTTGTAATCGAACAATGTAATACTTTTATGATCTAATAAAATACTTCTTTACTCATCGCTGTTATTGATGATTCTTTGTTGATTGTTGTCTTTTTCTTGTCTTTAGTTTGTTGCTAGAATGGAATTAATCTCTTCTCATGATACCGAGCTGATGCAGCAATGTCACCGATACTATTGGGCTGGTCATACAGACCTTAGTTCTTCTGAAATTGCTGACATTCTTGGTCATGATGCTTCAGAACAAGCGACTGAGGCTTATCGGTACTTGAAAGATTTACTCGACCGAGCTGTAGCTAACAATGTCGCTTATTATGACTTGATTGAAGAGCTGCATTGTTCCTTAGAGGATCTCCAAGGTCAGCACAATGAATCGATGGCTTCATTACACAAGGAATATGAAAATAGATATCAACAACTTTCCTCTGATACAGGTCATAAAAAGATCATTGCTGCATATGACATTAGGGAAAGGACCCTAAAAGGTGAAGTTGAAGCCTGCCGACAAATTGCCGAGATCCTGGAACAAGAAAATAATAGTCTGCAGAAAAGATTGGCTCAATATGAATCCGCTGCCTCCTCTTCTACTGCATTAGTACCAGTTACTGATGAAGGTTTTTCGTTTCTAGAGGTTGAAAACGCCAAACTAAGGCAAGAATTGGACGACTTGAAAAAGTCTATTATTCCTGTGACTGCTCGGGGACGAGGAAGGAGTTCTCGGGGACGAGGAAGAATCGTCGAGGAGCAAAATTCTCCAGTTGCTTCTCGGAGCCGATCAAGAGTTCTTAGCCGCAGTGTTGAAGAATCTCGCACCCAATCTACTCTGGAAACTCAAGCATTCCAACTGAATGTTAAGGATCGTGCTCTGTCTGATTTGTCTAAGAAAAACTTATCTTTAGAGGATCAACTGGCTGCGATGAAGTCTGCTCTGAATAATAAAGATGCTCTTATCAAGAACTTCCTCGAGCAAGTAGATAGATTAACTTTCCAGTTCCATAAACAGCCTCGGGAGTTCTGGAATGCAGGCTATAATGAAGCTCTTTATCATTTGGATGCTCGTATTGAAAATGCTAACAACGAAGGTTATAAGCAGGGATGGTTGAACGCCCTGGGTGTATTAAAATTGGAACGAGGTCATTATTTATGGGATTATCATGCTCCTGGATTGCTAGACTTGCCTGTTCCTCCCTATAAATTGGATATGGCATGGATTCCTGCTCGTTCCATTCCTCGGAGTTTGATCTCTAAATATCTTGGTGATTATAACCTTCATTCTCAAGTTGAAGTATCTCGTCCTGAGCACCTGTTGGACACTCCTACAATAATGAATGTCAGAATGCTGAAGGACATGAACTTTATTAATTCTCCTCTTTGTCTAGAGGATCCTCCTGCTGGCGAGGAACCTGTCTCAAAGGATAAAGGAAAGAAACCAATAGAGTAGGAATCTTTAATGTAATAGTTAGCACATACATGTAATATGTAATACATTTTTATCTTAATGAAAGAATTTCATTTTCTGTTTTGCCAATAGCTATTTTTCTGTTTGCAAATTATATGGTTCATCAACCAACTTATAATTTATAATAAGCATAAATTGTTCAAAATTGTTTCCAACCAACCAAGGTGGATAAATAATGTTTGTCGACCAACCACAGTTGATGGGTTTCTATCCCCGACCAGCCATACTTTGTTCAATTTCAAATATAAACATGCGTCTGACCAACTAATGTCAACACTTTTGTCCTCGTCGACCAACTACAGTTAGTGGGTTTTTATCCCCGACCAACCATACTTGGTACAGTTTGGAATATTTTGTTCTTTAAAGAACTTTTTGTAATAATATTACCTCCCGACCAACATAAGCTGTAATGCGAGAGTATATAAAGTCTTACCAACCGTAGTTGATCATGCTGGTATACACCTCCTAATCAAAGGAGTAGTAGGGTTCTTTCGAACTTTTTGGCTCCTTGGAGCATATCCTCCTAACCAAAGGAGGTTGGCTACTTATAGCACTTTTTGCTCCGTAGAGCGCTCCGTAGAGCTTGTCCTCCTAACCAAAGGAGGTTGGCTACTTATAGCACTTTTGCTCCGTAGAGCGCTCCGTAGAGCTTGTCCTCCTAACCAAAGGAGGTTGGCTACTTATAGCACTTTTGCTCCGTAGAGCTTGGCTCCGTAGAGCATGTCCTCCTAACCAAAGGAGGTTGGCTACTTATAGCACTTTTGCTCCGTAGAGCTTGGCTCCGTAGAGCTTGGCTCCGTAGAGCATGGCTTCGTAGAGCAGTCTTCTTCTTGTTATCAAGCAGTGTAGTGTTCAACACTAGTATTCCCCGAAAAACTTTCAACAGAAAGAAAATGGTGAACCATCCTCATTTTATTCATCATTTTATTCATAATGAAAGAAATACTTTACATTTTATATCACTGATAATACTTGCGCAGGTGTTCAGCATTCCATGCATTCTTAAATTCCTCTCCTTCTAGAGTTGCTATTCTGTAAGTTCCAGGTCGAACAATCTCTGTAACTCGGTAAGGTCCATGCCAGTTTGCTTCCAGTTTATTCTGTTTCTGAATGACTTTCTTCAGCACATAATCACCCTCCTTCAAATCGCATTTCTTCACCCTTTTGTTGTAGAACAGAGCTGTTCGTTGTTGATAAGCAGCATTCCTAATTGCTGCCTCTTCTCTTACTTCTTCGAGCATATCCAAATCCATTCTTCTCATCAAGTCACTGATCGGAGAGTTGAAATTCAGCACTCTATGCGTTGGGAGACCCAACTCGGTCGGTATCACAGCCTCACTTCCAAATGCTAGCATATATGGTGATTCTCCAGTTGCTGCTCGGGGAGTTATTCGGTAGGCCAATAATACTGATTGGAGCTCATTAATCCAATTTGCTTTAGCTTCACTTAGCCTCTTTTTCAACCCGTTTAGTAATGTTCTGTTCGTCACTTCAGTCTGTCCATTGCTTTGGGGATGGCCTGGTGCTGAATGAAACTTCAAAACGTTCGACTGATGACAATAGGCAGCAAATTCTTCATTATCAAATTGTGTTCCATGATCTGTGATGAAAGCATGAGGGAGACCATATCGACAAATGATATTCTTCCATATAAACTGGTATACCTTCTCGTACGTCATATTGATAAGAGGCTCAGCTTCCACCCACTTAGTAAAATAGTCCACTGCAACTACGAGATACTTGAATCTTCCTCGGGTGGTCGGCAGTGGTCCAACCAAATCAATTCCCCACATGGCAAATGGCCAAGGGGAAGTTATTGGTGTTAGCAATGCTTGTGGAGTTCGTCGGATGGAGGAAAAACGTTGGCACTTGTCACATTTCTTGGCATAGGCTATACAATCAGCCCTCATTGTCGGCCAGTAATATCCCTGTGTCATCACTCTTTGTAAAAGTGTTCGACCTGCTACATGAGCTCCACAAGATCTTTCATGGATTTCTTCAATCAATTCTTTCACCTCGGTGGGATGTACACATCTCTGCAAACCTGCCATAATTCCTCGTCTATACAAAATACCATTAGTTAATACATACCGAGCAGCTTTATACTTCAGTTTCTTGGCAGCGAGTTTGTCCTCCGGCAATCCACCCTCTTCAACATATTTCCTGATTGGATCCATCCAAGATGGTCCTAAATCAAGGGTAATCACATTCATTGTCAGATCTTCATCTATGCTCCGACCTTCTAATACTTCAATCGGTATAGTTCTTCGCATCTCGGTACGAGTAGCTGATGCTAGTCGGGCCAGTGCGTCTGCTTGTACATTCTCCATCCTTGGTATTCTCACCAATTGAATGGCATCAAATTCTATCAACAATTTCATCACCTTTGCATGATATTTGATCATTAAATCTCCTTTAACCGCATATATTCCCATCATCTGATTCACAATTAATTGAGAATCACTGAATACCATCACTTGTTGTGCTTCCATAGTCTTTGCTAGACTAAGACCTGCTATCATGGCCTCATACTCCGCTTCATTATTAGAGGCTTTGAATTGGAATCGCAAAGCATATTCCATATCAATCTCGTCTGGAGTGATCAAAACAATTCCTGCTCCACAACCAGCTGTGCAGGATGATCCGTCTACATATAATCTCCATGTAGGTATTTCGTCTTCAAATTTCTTATCTGTCAGAGTTCCTCGATAAAATATCTGCTGTTTTCTTCCATCATCCCCCGGTATCTTTCGCTCCCCGTCAGTCATCTGTTCGTACCCTTTTACCAACCTTGGTTGGTCTGAGTTTGAATATAATGATTTCTCTACATCCACAAGTCCTTTTATCAACCTTGGTTGGTTTGGACCTGTTTCTGCTGATCCTGTATCATCCACAGGTAGGTCAGCAGATGTCTCTGTTGATCCTGTATCGTCCACAGGTAAATCAGCATGCACCTTTTGCTCCTCGGGGGTATCAGGGTACGTGAACTCTGCTATAAAATCTGCTACAGCTTGCCCCTTCAATGATGATCTGGGCTCATACACAATATCATATTCACCAAGTTCTACTGCCCAGTACATTAATCTCCCCGATTTTTCTGGCTTATGGAGGGCTTGTCTCAATGGCATATCAGTATAAACGATGATGGTATGGGCTTGGAAATATGGCCTCATTCTTCTACTTGCTTCAATTAGTGCCAATGCCAATTTTTCTAGCTTTGGGTACCTGATTTCTGCACCTCGGAAAGCCTTACTTGTGTAATAAATTGGCTTCTGGACTCCATTCTCCAATCTGATCAATGCTGAACTGACTGCATTCTCTGATACTGCCAAATACAAATACAATTTTTCTCCTGTTATTGGTCTGGACAACAGTGGAGGTGCTCCCAAGTATTTCTTCAAGTCTTGAAAGGCTTGTTCACATTCCTCATTCCACTCAAAGGTTTTTCGAAGTGTTTTGAAGAATGGTATGCATTTATCAGTTGCTCGAGATACAAATCTGTTGAGCGCTGCAACTCGTCCGGTAAGACTCTGCACTTCTTTCTTCGTCGTCGGGGATCGCAGCCCTAGAAGAGCTTTGATCTTATCTGGATTTGCCTCAATACCTCGCTGATTGACGATGTATCCGAGGAACATTCCTTCTCGTACTCCAAAGGTGCACTTCGTCGGGTTAAGCTTCATTTGGTATTTATCCAATTGATCAAAAGTTTGACTCAAGTCAACCAAATGATCAGCAGCTTTCTTGCTTTTAGTGAGCATGTCATCGACATAGACCTCCATGTTGCGGCTGATTTGTTCGGTAAAAACCTTGTTCATCAACCGCTGATATGTTGCACCTGCATTTTTTAAACCAAAAGGCATAACATTATAACAATAAGTTCCCCTAGGGGTAATAAAAGAAGTACTTTCCCTGTCTTCAGGTTTCATTTTGATCTGGTTGTAGCCAGAGTAAGCATCCATGAAGCTGAGTAGCTCGTGTCCCGAGGTAGCATCCACCAGTTGATCAATTCTGGGCAATGGAAAGTGATCCTTGGGGCATGCCTTATTGAGATCGGTGAAATCGACACACATTCTCCATTTGTTGTTTTTCTTTTTTACCATCACCACATTTGCCAACCAATCTGGATATTTTACATCTTCAATGAATTGAGCTTTCTGGAGTTTCTCGACTTCCTCCTGTATGGCCTGGTTCTTCTCGGGACTAAACACTCTTCTCCTCTGCTTCACAGGCTTGATCTCCTTATTCACATTGAGCTCGTGACATAAGAAATTTGGATCTATTCCTGGCATGTCTTCATGACTCCAAGCAAAAGTATTTTTCCTGTTTCTCAAGAAATTTATCAATTCCTGTTTTATTGAAACATCCAACGACGATCCTATCTGGGTTATTCGTTCAGGATGCTCGTCGTCCAGAATAACATTTTCTGTAGATTCCATCACCTGTCCTTTTACAAGTTGAGATTCATCCCTGGGATCAAGAGTTTCAATTTCTGTACCTTCCTCCACCTGGTAAGTAGTAGTCTTTTTCCTGGACTCTTCAAGCTCCTCTTGCTCGGCAGACGAATAATAACATTCCCTAGCTACTTTTTGATCACCTTTCACAACTCCAACCCCAAAATTCGTTGGGAATTTCAAACATTGATGAACTGTGGATGGAACTGCTTCGAACTTCTTCAATCCAACCCGTCCCATGATGATGTTGTAGGCTGACTTCACATTCTTATCCATCACAAAGAAGCGTATTCTTTCTGTTCGACAAGCAGGCCAAGTTCCAATGAGTATATCCAACTTGATCGTCCCAAGTGGAAAAACTTTTTCGCCAGCAAAACCCAGAAGGGGTCTATGATAAGGTTCCAATTGAGATAATTTCAAATTCAAGCTATCAAAGCATGAATAATACATGATATCTGCCGAACTACCATTGTCTACTAACACCCTTGAAATGACCACATCCTTCATTCTCATTTTGATCACCAAAGGATCATCATGAGGGTAAAGAACACCTGCCAGGTCGTTTTTTGAAAAACCAATCACTAGCTTCTCTTTGTTTACCTTCCTCGGGCGATCATCCTCAGCCAGGTTTATTCGCTGAATGTATGAACAAGCTTGAGCCTCTCCGAGGTAAGCTTTTCTTTCTGCAGTAAGGTCTCCTCCTCCTGCATCTCCTCCTGTAATAACGTTACAATGAAATGATCCAAAACGTATGGAAAATACCTCTCGTTCAGGTTTCCTTGGCTTCTTGGGAAGATCGGGGTCATCATCTGGATCCTCTTCATGGTCCCTCCTCTTTTTCTCCTCTGCACGACGAGGAGATCTAGATCTCTCTCTAGTTCTATCATCATTCTTCCTTTCACTTCTGCGATCTACATACTTTGATAATTTTCCTCTTCGAATGAGTGTTTCAATCTCGTTCTGAAGGGCTATACAATTTTTGGTCATATGGCCATGATCTTTGTGAAACTCGCAATATTTGGCCTTATTCCTCATGTCGGGATCTGTCTTCAGTTTCTCTGGCCATTTGATTTCCTCGTTATTCCTGATCTCTTCTAAAACATGATTAATACCCATTTTCAATGGAGTATAATTATCATACTTCTTTAGGGCTTCCAACTTTATCCTGTTATTCCTGGAATGTTTGTCACCACCATTACCTTTCTGATCTTTCTTCTTAGAGTTGTCGACCTCCACTTTAACTTCTTTATCCATATTCTTCTTCGCAGTCATAGCCTCCTCGGCATTCATAATTTTGGCCGCCTTTGCCATCAATTCCGACATATTTTTAGGCGGATCTTTGGCCAGAGTATAGTATAGCTTGTTAGGTAGCAAACCACTCATCAAAGCAGTGATTGCTGTCTTTTCTTCATAATCTATGACTTCCAACTTCTCGTTATTGAAACGAGTTATGTAATCTCTAGTACTTTCTCCTGATTTTTGTCTAACACTTAGCAAGTGCGCTACTCGCTTTACCGGCTTTGCTCCAAAACAAAAATTGCCAATAAACAGCTCGGCTAACTGAACAAAAGTTGAAATCTTACCCCGAGGAAGATTATTGTACCATATCTGTGCAGATCCGGTAAGAGTTCCCGAGAATGCTCTACACCTCATCTCGTCGGGAACATCGTAGATATCTGCAGCAGCTTGGTACTGTTCTATATGAAGTACGGGATCTGTTTTTCCATCGTACCTGGGGGTTACTACAGGTGCTTTGAATTTCGACGGTGTAGGGAAATCCACAATGGCTTGCACAAAAGGTGTCCCTTGAACAAAAGTTCTTTGTAAGGGGTTTCTCGCCTTAGCCATTTCTCCCAGTCTATCCTCCAACCGTTGAATGGAACCTTTCCATGCTTCATTCCCTTCCTCAGGCCGCTTAGTCCGAGCAACTGATTGCTCTGACGTAGCTTCCTGGGTTTTATCTCGATGAGTAATTGGTCGTGATTGTGCAGATCCTTCCCTCAAGCCTGGTGGTGGTCGAAAACTTCTTGATGGAGCCCTAGGTGGACTCATGTTCCTTCTTGGTCCTAATCGGCTGAAGGGAGACACCCTGCTTAATCTTTCCAAAGCGCTAGTTCTCTCCGGAGAAAGAGAGATATGTTGATTTGTATCCGTAGCCCGTATTGATGAAGTTCGCCCAGGTTGATAAGAAGAATCGTTGGATTCTCCATTGCGATATGACCCGGTACGTCTGGATCGTGATTGCCCATGATCAGTCCTTTGCCCTGAATAAGTAGGTACACCGCCTTGAAGAGTTTGAAGGAGTTGCCTCATAGATTCTTGCATGGCGGTTTGTCCTTGAGCCAGATTCGTCATAATCCCGGCTAGATCTGGAGATGCAGATGGAATGGAAGATTTCCAGTATTTCCAGCATTTCGATTACTGGACTCTGGGTTATCTGCCATTGGTGATAAATGATTTTTATGAAAAACGATAATAACAGTCGTTTCCCACAGACGGCGCCAATCTGTTGATGTAAAAAACTAGATTGCTCTAATTATTCAATCACAGATAAATAAATAAAACAAAGATTTTTAAAGTGGTTCGGCTATGAATAAAGCCTACGTCCACTGTTATGTTATTGCTGAGTGTTTGTGGAATTCTTGATTACAAGTTCTCTCAAGAAATTCCGGTCCCCTTGAATGGGATTGATACAAGGTATTTATAGCCTCAAGGCTGTACATGAAAGGTCCAATACATTAAATGATATACATATGAATGGGTAATACATTTAATGCAGCGTGTGTGTCAAGAATCTAATGAATAGTTGAACAGTTGTCCGTCTGATAATTGATGACACGGCCGAGGTGCAGTTCGGACCGCCTTAGTTGCTCGTTAATAAAGAGTTCGTCGGAGTGTTTAGAGTATCTCGGGATGATGGAGTTCCTCGGATGGAGTTCCTCGGTATGATAGAGTTCCTCGGTGTATTCTCTTTGCTCGGAAAGAAACATGGTTGGTCGGGAAATGATCTTCCTCGCTGTTATTGTGCCACGTAGATTGACACGTGTCTTCATACTATTCGTCCACATCAGCATATTAATTTTGGTATCAACAGAGGGTATCCTTAATGTTTGTTGAATTGGGAGACTTTCATACTCATAGGTGTGAGGGATGAGTAAGTTTCAAGTGAGGGTTCGGTGTACGATAATGGGAAGGCATGCGAGTTAGCAACAACTAGTATATTGAGAGTTATATACTTATAAATGGATTTACTTCTTTTATACATACGAGCATAGAAGAGTATATATACTTATATGGCGTGATGTATATACCTTTTGTGATGTCTTGTATTTATATGATGTGATTATATATATATATATATATATATATATATATATATATATATATATATATATATATATATATATATATATATATATATATAGAGAGGCAGGCTCCTGTGCACACCAAGTTTGCACACTAAGTTTGCACACTAAGTTTGCACATTACCTTTTTAATGTAGTAAAAAAAATATTTTTGAGTTGATTTTTTTTGTGTGATAGTTAGACATTTCAAGGAACTCATATAAAAAAAATCAGCTCAAAAAAACTTTTTTTGCTAGTTTTAAAAAATCGGTCAAACTTTCTATGCTTTTAAGCCCTTTAAAAACTGCGAAAGTTTGATCGATTTTTAAAAAATAGCAAAAAAAGTTTTTTTGAGCTAATTTTTTTTATGTGAGTCCGTTGAAATGTTAAAATATCACATAAAAAAATTGGTGTGCGCCAGCACTCAAAAATATTTTTTTTACTACTTTAAAAACTTAATGTGCAAACTTAGTGTGCACAGGAGCCTGCCTCTCTCTCTCTCTCTCTCTCTATATATATATATATATATCTAGTGTGAATGATATATATATACTTATTGTGTGAGCATACCCTCCATTGCCATCATGGGAAGTTGCGCGATGTGGGTGAGGCCCCTGGCTTGAGGAGCAGGGTGCGTATAGTCCCCAGGTCATAGTCATCCTTTATTTATTGTGTGATTTGATTCGGGGTGAGAGGTCTTGGGTATGATTCGCTCTCACTTTCAGTTCGGAGCTATGATCGTTTCCTAAGTGATTGGATTTTGGATATTTATATGTATGCTAAGCGTGCTATGTGTACTTAATTGTTGGGATTGAATGATTGTGCTTTATAACTAGAGTAATGTTATAGACCCTAAATGGTTTAGAGCATTTTCTTATTTATGGGATTAGATATTAGTGCTCCTTATATGTATTCGAAGTTATGTGTGGGGTACCGAGGGCATAATGGACCTCAACGACCACCATTGTCAAGGAGTAGTGTATCGGGGGGTTCCTTGTTTGGATTTTACTTGAGAGACGTCCCACGCGCGAAATGCAGTGCAATGCTGGGAGTGGGGATAAGTTTAGTCCTTAGTACTCAGATTTATATGTTATAGTGAAAGAAGGTTTTATGAGAATAAACTGGAGTAATATATATTAAATTGAGTAGTTGATGTTTTATGCGTCGTGCATTGAGGGCATAATGAATCTCGACAATCAATAGTGCCAAGGAGTAGTGTATCGGGGGGTTCCTTGTTTGGATTTCGCTTTGCGAGACGTCCCACGCACGAAACGCAGTGCAATGTTGAGAGTTGGGAGAAGTTTAGTCATTAGCATTTTGACGCTAATAACTCGTGTAAGTTAATAACTAGAGTCCGATAAATTCTAGCAAGGTTTAGGTATATGTATATTTATATGTTAAAAAATAAGTTTAGACGTATATGTGGGTTACGGTAGAATCAGAAGTTGATGGTTATATTATAGATGATGGGTTACCTGAGTGTGGTTTTGGGTGTAGGTTAGATTGGTTTGCCCTTAGTTAGTGTTGGGCAGTTATTTGTGGACCATGTGCATACGTTTAGGCGTGCGCTCTAATTGAGAGGTGAGTTGGATTTTCTGGAGAGTGAGACTCCACTTTAATCATGTTATAATGCATTTATAATTATTATGCATTTTAATGCACGAGCTAAAATATTTTCACACCTCGGGCTCTGACCCGTTTTGTATTTTCCTCTTGCTATATATATTGTATTATTTTAGGTGTCCCTCTGCAAGTGCACCAGTGATGTTTTCTATCAAGTGTATTCGGGGAGCTGTGGCAGTAGTGGATTGTCACGGGATTTTGATATAGTCGTTTCCTATCTTTTGTATATCTAGATTAGGATTCCATTTGTATATCTGGTTTACACCCTTGAGTTTTAGTTGCAGTATTTTATTTATATTTCTTTTCTCAGACTGTTGTATTATCTGTGACCCGACAACATATTCGGGTATTTCCTTTTGTGTATTTTTGGTGTACTATAGAACTATTCTCTTTTATCTTAGCATGTGTGTTCATTATCATGTTCAGTAGTTAGTATATTATTGGTGGGTTATTGCATGGTATGTTTTAATTTTTTTTTGGCACCCTCTTTTTATGGTATTGGGTAGTTAGCTATGTTTATCTTGTATCGTCAGTAGATGCTGAGAATGATCCACTTAAGATTCCTGATTTATTTTAGTATAGGGCTAGCCACCCTTTATTATTTTAAGCGGGGTGTCACAGGTGGTATCAGAGAATCAGGTTCTTGTGTCCTTTGGATATATGTGGGTTTTATGCGTTCTTTCGTAAGCGTTCTTGATGTAGAGCCCTAATATAAGGACTGTTCTGTTCATTACGTCTATATTTTCTTCTGCGATGTGAAATCATTTGAATGGAGTTCTGATAAAATTGTTCTTGTTTCATATGCTACCGAAGAGAGGTCGTCCAGGTAGGGCAAACAGAGGGGCTGAGATTATAGAACACCAAATGCCTCAAGGGACAATGACCACATCCAAAGTTGCCAATATTGTGGCACAAGAAGTAACTGCTGCCATTTCTGCGATGGCACATCAACCTGCAGCTTAATCAGCTCAAGCCCACCCACGGCCGTCTACGTGGGAAAGAGTACGGGAAGATTTTAGGAAGGGGCATCCTTCAGAATTTTCAGGGGGAGCTGATGCGATGGTTGCAAGTTGTTGGAAGAAGAGTATGCAAAGTCACCTTCGGATGGTTGAATGTAGTGAGGTGCAGAAGTAATTTCTCACCACCTCTAAATTAACGGGAGCAGCTCTCCAATGGTGGTAGTACATCACCACATCGGAGAAAAGATATGCGATACCCATAGTGGATTTTTGGGAACTCTTTGATCGTAAATATTTTCCTTCTGTGATCTAGAAGGAAACAAGGAGGTGATTATTGGATGTGTTTCAAGGTGATCGAACGGTGGCGAGTATGAAGAAGAATTTACTCGATTGGAGAATTTAGTGCCCGGTGAGGTAAATACATAGGAAAAGTGTATAGCGAAGTTCACGGGAGGTTTAGAATGGAAAATTCGGAAGAATTTATCAGGGAACCCAACATTTTAGACTTTTGCCGAGGTAGTGAATGCGACATTGTTACAGTGTCAGAAATATCATCTTCGTTCGCAAATGGGCAAGAACTTTAGATACTCGGGTTTATCAAGTAAGTCCGGAGAAGAGAATGCCAGTGAAGAAAAATGGTATGAATAGGATTATCAAGGGTCGCAACAAAGTTTTGTTCCTAGGAGGGGAAGGGAGTATTTGCTGGTAGATGTTTCTTTTGTAAAGAAGTGGGACATAGGAAGAGAGATTGTCTTGAAAGAGGTAGATGGCCACTTTTTGAGGAGGTTTTGGATGTGCAACCCCTACAAAAGATCATAGGCCATTTTGGTCTGGAGGACTTTGAGGAGGAACCCATCGATGAAGCGATGCAGTCGGACTAGAGAGGTATGGTGTGAATTATTTTCCTTTGTGATTAGGATTATGCTTTGAGGGGCATTGGGAGTATCGTATGTAAGATTTTGATGAGTGGTTAGTTGTTATATCCCTATTATGTATGGAATGACTCAGAAGAGAGGAGTGAGCAAGTGAGGCTCTTAGATGATATCTTTTGGGAGAATAAATTATTTTGTGATGTGCTAGTAGAGAATTACGACTTTGTTTTGATCATAGGAGCCATTGAAACGTGTTGTGTAGTAGCAGTAAATCTATTGTTTTATGGTTATGTTATACTTATGTATTTGTAATGTTCTAGTGATGGAAGAGCCTAGTGTATGGTAATGTTTTGTTATGAGGTAAGGGATTTGTGTTACTGTAGAGATTCAGGGTTTAGTGGGCTATTGTTGAGCCAGGAATTTTAGCTCCTGGTTATGCTAGTTTTGAGAACTAGATGTTGGTAAGATGATTATATTTGTTGGCGCCTTGTGTCTTGGGCATAAGGTATTTGATTTGGATATCGAAAGACATAAAATGTTTTTAAAATAAAATTGTTTTATATGCCTTCGAGCAACATCAAAATGGTTTTGAAATTATTTCTTTTAAACTTAGTCCTGATCTAACTGATCTCAATCCCCGACAGAGCTACATAGTAGTGTATTGGGAGGGTTCCTTGTTTGGATTTCGCTTGCGAGACCTTCCCCAAATGAAAGTAGCGAATGTCAGGAATTAAGAGGAGTTAAATCTTTGGACCTTTCAAAATATTTAAATAATTAGTATGTTAATATGGATTAATTTATTTCGAGTTATTGTACGATTTGAGTCTAAGTGAAGCTGGGTTATGTTTTTACGAGTAGAGCTCGGGTACAGGGTGTATGGGCGCCTTGGTTGGTAGATTTGGTTTTAAATTTTAAATGATTCATCGTGAGAAGTGGGAGGAATAGGCATAGTGATTTTGAGGATAGATATTATGGGAACTAGTTGAAGTTTGGCGTACTAGGCTTAACTTAAATTTTGAGGATGAAATTTTTGTAAGGGGGGAAGTCCGTAATACCCTGTGATTTTTGGGTTGATAATTTAATTATTTTTGAGAGAATTAATATTTATTTCAATTGGAGAATTTTAATTTGGCAATTGAGGTCAAAATTTGAGGATGTTAGAAAGTATTTCGAATGATGATTCTGAGTGTGCTGTTGATCTCGGATGGGTCGAGAAAGTCAAAATGACTGTACTTGGGTTTTGAAATATTTTTTAAGTTCGTTTGGCTCGAATTAAAGTAACTGAGTCATTTAAAGTGTGTATTATCATTTAAAGTTGGGTATTTTGGAGTTAAGGCTTATTAAGCCTGCGTGAGAAGCCAATCTCATTATAGAGGAAGAGAAAGACCTAGAGAGAGAGAGAGAAGAGGAAAGGAAGAAGAGAAAGAGAAGAAAAGCTTGGGGATTCCGGCTATCGCGCGATTTCGAGAAAAATTCAGACTCTACAACTTTGAGGCAAGTGATTAAACTTGCTAAATAATTCTTCTGTATTATTTATTTCATGCTTTGTGGATAAATAATGGATTTTGGGCTAAATATGTTGAAACCTAGATTTTGGGTTAAATCTTACATTTGATGTGTATATAATGGATTTAAGGTTGTAAATTAGTTGGGTGGAGTTATTTGATGAGTATTTAGGTTGAAAACATGATTGGGTTGAAGATTGGGGATTGGAAGTTACTATTTTGAGAATTTTGGAAAATTGGAGTTCTTCTAAAATGGGGTCTGGCCGAGCTACCTGCTATGGACGATCGATCGCGACCATGGAAAAGCCTAATGCCTTCTTTTATAGTCAAAGTTGAAGATTGTAGTCGATCGGGGGTCAGGGGTCGATCGACCGGTCCTCTGTTTTTGGTCCAAATTTTGTATTTCAGGTTTACCCTCTTTCTTTTGGGTTTATATTTATGGACCTTCTTAGTTATTATAACATAGAGGGTTAAGTGATGATATCAGGGGATTGATGACCTTAGGAAGGTGAGGAGATGTTTGGGGTCTATTTCATAATGCAATTGAGTGTGTAGTGCCTCTCTCATTAAGGAAATGAGATCCGGATTAATAGATGATTAGATGTAATAGTGGAGCCGTATTGGGTTATTGCGAGAGAGTGAGAGTTTGAGTTATGGTATCGATTTAGTGGGGAAATCCTCCTATCATCGAGATTTTTATTTGGGGGATAATGATTGTTGATCGATGTGTATTCGGATATAGATGGTATCCTTAATGTTTGTTGAATTGGGAGACTTTCATACTCATAGGTGTGAGGGAAGAGTAAGTTTCAAGTGAGGGTTCGGTGTACGAAAATGGGAAGGCACGGTGTACGAAAATGGGAAGGCATGCGAGTTAGCAACGGCTAATATATTGAGAGTTATATACTTATTAATGGATTTACTTCTTTTATACATACGAGCATAAATAGTATGTATACTTATATGGCGTGATGTATATAGCTTGTGTGATGGATTGTATTTATATGATGTGATTATATATATATATATATATATATATATCTAGTGTGAATGATATATATATATACTTATTGTGTGGGCATACCCTCCATTGTCATCATGGGAAGTTGCGCGATGTGGGTGAGGCCCCTGGCTTGAGGAGTAGGGTGCGTATAGTCCCCAGGTTATAGTCGTCCTTTATTTATTGTGTGATTTTATTCGGGGTGAGAAGTCTTAGGTATGATTCGTTCTCACTTTCGGTTCGGAGCTATGACCGCTTCCTAAGTGATTGGATTTTGGATATTTATATGTACACTAAGAGTGCTGTGTGTACTTAATTGTTGGGATTGAATGATTGTGCTTTATAACTAGAGTAATGTTATAGACCCTAAATGGTTCAGAGCATTTTCTTATTTATGGGATTAGATATTATTGCTCCTTATATGCATTCGAAGTTATGTGTGGGGTACCTAGGTCATAATGGACTTCAACGACCAACATTGTCAAGGAGTAGTGTATCGGGAGGTTCCTTGTTTGGATTTCACTTGCGAGACGTCCCACGTATGAAACGCAGTGCAATGTTAGGAGTGGGGATAAGTTTAGTCCTTAGTACTCAGATTTATATGTTATAGTGGAACAAGGTTTTATGAGAATAAACTGGAGTAATATGTATTAAATTGAGTAGTTGATATTATATGCATCGTGCATTGAGGGCATAATGAATCTCGACAATCAACAGTGCCAAGGAGTAGAGTATCGGGGGGTTCATTGTTTGGATTTCGCTTTGTGAGACGTTCCACGCACGAAACGCAGTGGAATGTTGAGAGTTGGGAGAAGTTTAGTCATTAGCATTTTGATGCTAATTACTCGTGTAAGTTAATAACTAGAATCCGATAAATTCTAGTAAGGTTTATGTATATGTATATTTATACGTTAAAAAATAAGTTTAGACCTATATTTGGGTTACGGTAGAATCAAAAGTTGATGGTTATATTATAGATGATGGGTTACGTGAGTGTGGTTTTGGGTGTAGGTTAGATTGGTTTGCCCTTAGTTTGTGTTGGGCAGTTATTTGAGGACCATGTGCATGTGTTTTGGTGCGCGCTCTAGTTGAGAGGTGAGTTGGATTTTCTTGAGAGTGCGACTCCACTTTAATCATGTTATAATACATTTATAATTATTATGCATTTTAATACACTTGATAAATTGTTTTCACACCTCGAACTCTGATCCGTTTGTATTTTCCTCTTGATATATATATTTTATTATTTTAGGTATCCCTCAGTAAGGGCGCCAATGATTTTTTCTATCCAATGTATTAGGGGAGCTGTGGCAGTAGCGGGCTGTCGCGGGATTTTGATATAGCCGTTTCCTATCTTTTGTATATCTAGATTAGGATTCAATTTTTATATCGGGTTTACACCCTAGAGTTTTAGTTACAACATTTTATTTATATTTCTTTTCTCATTCTGTTCTATTGTCTGTGACCCGACAACATATTCGGATATTTTCTTTTGTGTATTTTTGGTGTACCATAAAACTATTCTCTTTTATCTTAGCATGTGTGTGTTCATTATCATGTTCAGTAGTTAGTATATTGTTGGTGGTTTATTGCATGGTATGTTTTAATTTTTTTTGGCACCCTCTTTTATGGTATTGGGTAGTTAGTTATGTTCATCTTGTATCATCAGTAGATGCTGAGAATGATCCATTCGAGATTCCTGATTTATTTTAGTATAGGGATGGTCACCCGTTATTATTTTAAGCGGGGTGTCGCATGGATGTGTTCAAAGTATGTAATATTGTGATAATAAAAATAATGAGGTTGTAATTGCCTTGGAATAAATGCCCTTTGGGTTGAATATAAATAGTAATGTGAAAAAATAAGCCAAAAGATGCAATTATGTAAGTAATAGAACGACGATAAACTAAAACATGCAATTATGAATCTGATGAAAAGTGAAATATTTTTCATAAAGGAGGACCTGAAAAACTTAGGGAGGGCCCGGAGCCCTAGAGTGCAGTTTCGGCTTAGATCCAAAACCATTGGCCACGAAAGCAATGACTTCTGTATTTATGGCAGATGGTGAAAGCCTGTAAACATAAATGGGGTATGGTTAATTCATGGATTTTAATGGAAATAAATGGGAAAATATAGGATTGGTAAATTCCAGAAAAGTTAAGGGGTTAATAATTGTACACAAACATGATATTCCGGGTTTAAATGGCATATAATGGAATTATGGGTAATTGTGCAATTAAGATAATTGGTAAACCCATGGTATAACGGATTAAAGAATGTAACAAGTTAACCCGGTAATGTGTTGATAAAGATAAAGACAAAAATGGAAAAAAAAGAAAAAAATATTGCATTTGGGCGCTTGAATGAAGAATTAGAGTGAGAGTTTCCTCTATTTTATCATTGTTGTTGTTGTTATTGTGTAATGTAGTTAATACGCTTTTGCTACCCACTACACATCAATTTATTTCATCACCAACGTGCTAATGAAATTTAAAATTTGGTAGATAATTTATATGACATGTACTTAAACTAAAATTTGAGAGGTACGAGAAAGGTAAAAAGAAAAAATGTCATTGATTAAAAACATGTCTCTACAGAAAACCATAATATAATTCATCAATTTATAATTATCTTTCCCTCAATTCCATCAAATTCTACATTTTAAAGTTCTTATCCCATCCCCATTCCATTTGAAATGATTTTGAGTAAATTAGGATGCAATGGAATATTAAATACGCTTAGACGTAATTTAAAGGTAGACAACAAAGTACAAAAGTGAACCAAACTATGATAAGAAAACATGCTGATTTATGTTTTAACCAAAGATAACCAAATACAGTAACAAATTCATCAAGTAATTAACCTAAAGACTAGTAATTGAAAAGTTTCGGTTTGTTCTAAATGTGCAATTAGTAGGGTAAGACCTTGTTGAGCTTAATAACTTGAATTATACACATAAACATTTGAAGTCAAATCATTCTACTAAAATATCCAACATAGCAAAAATCGAACTTAAAAACATATTAATTAACTAATAACAGCTGGATCGAACTCAGTTACATAAGAATACAGTCTAGTTCTAATCTCTTAAACCTGTTTAGGCCAAACTGCATACATTGACAGCCCGATGCGAAGGTTAAGATACCACTCATACTTCACCCAATCCAAGATCCCACATTTAGGAGAATGTCACAAGGGTGGAAAAAGATTTCAGGTACCGAGATACATATAATTTTTATCTTCTTTACCTGTTCAAGGACATTCGAATTAGGAAACTGATGTAGTAATAATAAATTCAGGTATATTACTTGACCTCTAAATGCTTCCAATATATTACAGTTGTATATGAAGATATGAACACCTTCATGAGGAGGGCTTCAGATAGTTATCAAAAGGACGAGACCTATATTTGCATGAATTGCAGTCAAAGGACTCCCCAAAGTGTTTAAGCAAGGTTTGTCAATGACATTAAGCCTACAGGGTGAGAGATCAACGAGCAAGCTTTTATGGTTGCAACGAATAAAATTGAAAACTCCTTTTTACAGACGACGTCAGGGGTTAGAAATTGAATAATCACAAATCCTAATAGAATTGTTCGTTCCTGATTTGTTGAACATATGATATATCCACTTACCTTAAGTTCACAGTACTCTTGCATTTTTCGTGCTTGGACCATTGCTAGCTTAAAGATTTCGCTCTTGCATCATTTCCCACTTCTTAACATACATACTGTCCGACAGAAATCCTTCTTCTGAGATAAACCAATTCATGCTGCAGGAAGATTATCTCTTCCCGCCCTTCCAGATTTGTGGTAATATCTTTCAATTGATTTCGATAATATGTTATGAAATCGCTGAAATATAGAGGGGGTGGAATTATCATTTCAATTTTCATTTAAAAATGGTAAAATAAAGTAAACATAAAATTGCTCATCCCAGTAGAAAGGTCAAGATAGAAATTAATATAACACTATAACTTCAATTAAAATATAAGACTGGAACTAATGGCTGATTTTAGATTGGGTACCCTTGAAACTAGGTTATTCTGTTAAAATAACAAAAATTAATTTGTTTTCCTTTTTCACATCATAATATCATATTGTTTGTTTTATTTATTGAATCTTAAATATAAAAATTAATGATGAACCATTGATATCGAGTAAATTCAAGAAACACCCTAAACAATCGGTCAGATTGCATATGCCCCTTGTTATATTAAAATTTGTAAATATCTCTATATGTATTGTTAAAAACCTCTTTTATGTGGCACATATAGGGGTATGCAAACAAATGAATAGTTCAAGTACTTTTTTTTTACAAATAATGTGCTAGTTCATATACAAAGTTTTTGAGTTTGACCCTTGAGAGAGTGACATAATTAGACTTAGCCCCATGTTTTCGAAAATATTAGACTTACCCCTTTACCCTTTCTTATAACAAACTTCTAATTCAGTTAAATGGGAATTATATTAATAGTTAGATTTAACCTTAGTGCCCTAATTAGTTAGATAGGGTCGATGATCGCGCCTACAAATCGCAAATTAGCCAAATTGTAGCTAATTCGTGGACAATTCACGACTTGACAAAGTCAAAGTTGTGTGTTTATGAGTCGAAATCGTCTAAATTAGAATCCAAACTTGTACGACACAAATTTTGAACTTGATAAAAAAAAAATTGGGTCAAACAATCATATGTACTGGAGCCCATAAACACATGACTTCTGTCGAGCAAAATCCTAGCTTTGTTAGGTGGAAGCAACAACCTACTAGGTCTATTTATAAAGCTTCACAGTCAATGACTTACTCCCACTACACCAAAATGGACAAATTGTCACCTTTCAGCAGGCCAGCCTTGTCAAGGTCATTGACCGTGACAAAAAAACACGCGTTTTATGTCACGGTCATTGACCTTGACACGACCGTGACAACGAATTGTCACGGTCAATGACCGTGACAAGCCCGTGACAAATTTACTTGTCACGGTCATTGACCGTGACAATTATTTAAATTCTTGTCACGGTCAAAGACCTTGACACGACCGTGACAATCTTCGCAGCAAAAACCCTATCCCCCTTCTTTTTTCCCTCCCGCGCCGTTCCCTCCATTTCTCTCTCTCTCTCTCTCTCGACGCTGCTCTCTCTCTCTCTCTCTCTCTCTCTCTCTCTCTCTCTCTACTTTCAGGTCCATTTTCTCTCTCTCTCTCTCTCTCTTTCATTTATATATATATTTGTGTGTATATTTGTGTGTATGTGTATATATATATGTGTGTATGTGTGTGCGTGGAGGGGGGCAGGGGGTGGGCGACGGTCCAAGATATGTACGCATTCATGAAGCGTACGTTGGGTGGAGACCGTAAAGAGAAAGGTAAAGGGAAAGGGAAGGAGAAGGCGGTGGAGGAGGAGGTGCGGGAGGACGAGGAGGTGCGGGAGGACGAGGCGCAGGATGACGAGGATGTGGACCTCGCTGCTTCATCACCGACACGTTCGTACTTCGACGATCCACTTCCCTATTTGACGCCCTCCAACAGACCATTATCGACGATTGGTTGGCCGAGCGTGTTCATATTGGACATATTTGATGGCCAGCGGATAGGGCGGGGGTTGAGGGACCCGGATATCATCGAGGGTGAAATAGTCCATGGACGTGTGCTTCAAGGGATGGAGTCCAGGGTGCTCGTCACGCATGTCATACCCGGGAAGGAGAACTCCCTACTGTGGTTGCGTGAACAATGCGACACGACATATATTAGTGGGTGCGTCAATTCGTATGTCGTGTGGCCTACTCACCTCCTCACATTTACCCAAGACATGTAGTAACATTATTTTTAAGTTTGTCCATTTTAATTATATTTGGATTATATCGTCATGTATATTATTTTTACTTTGAAAATTTGGATTATACTGTCATGAATATATATTTGCATTATCTTTAGTTTGTGTTGGATATATGATGTTTGGAACAGGTACAACGTTGTTATAACAGGTACAAATATACTGCTGGGCAGTGGCGGTGGCCATACTGCCCAGCAGATTTTTTTTAAATTCTGCCCAGAATTGTCACGGTCATTGACAACATTTGTCACGGGCTTGTCACGGTCAATGACCGTGACATTTTTTTTAAAAAGGGTCGCGGCTTAGTCACGGTTTTAAACCGTGACAAACGTGTCAAGGTCAATGACCGTGACACGACCGTGACACAAAACGCGAGTTTTGTGTCAAGGTCAATGACCGTGACACGACCGTGACAAAAAAAGTTGTCTCGCCTCGAAATGTCACGGTCATTGACCTTGACAAGGTGAATTTGTCAAGGTCAATGACCTTGACAAATGGGCAGATTTGGTGTAGTGTCCTCACTACCGATGTGGGACTTTACTCTCTCAAATTAACCTCCCGTATGTTGCTTTTTACCTTTTTACTTAAGTTTTATTTTTGTTGTGTAACACAAAACATATAATAATATAAAAATAAATTGAATCATTTATCTCCATGTTTTTTATATTTATGTTCAAACTAAAATTTAATTATATTTATATATATACAAATTAAAATTATATATTAATATTCATATTTGTGAATATTAAAATATATATATATTTTAACATATTTATTATATATATATATATATATATATATATATATATGTGTGTGTGTGTGTGTGTGTGTGTGTGCATGTGTGTGTAAATATATTTTTATATGAATATATGTAGAAGATACGACGCAAATATTGCGTATTTCATCCCTCGAACCTACGCATTTTAGCCGCCTCGGGTATCTTATTCCCTATGTTTATGCTCGTTAACTAGACAACCTCGGATTTCTACGTTAACATGTTTTGCATGGGTTAATTGAGCTTTTATAGGTATTTGGATGCTAAGTGTGAAGTTCGGACGCATTCCGCTCGATTTTTGAATGTGATCGCACGTTCAAGGGCATTTTAGTCTTTTCATAACTTGGGAACCTGGCCCAACATGTCCACGGAAGTTGTAGCCCTTCTCACAAGCTTCGCGTGGCCGCGAACGGTGCACGATTTTGATTCAGAACGAAGAAGTTAAGGTGATTTTAGCGGACGGGAAATGCAAACAAGCCAAAACAGCAATGCAGTGTGCTCATGCCTGCTTGATCGATCGATCGACCAAAGGGGTCGATCAATCGATCCTTCTTATTTTGCCAAATCGTGGGAAAGAGTGGGCTGGGTTTCTAAGCATCGATCGATCGAGCCCCGGGGATCGATCGATCGGTCCCCTGTTTTCTGCAGATATTTTGGCATTTTCTTTTCTTTTTCCTTTTCTTTTCTAATTTTATTCCTTTTACTATATAAAGGAATTTTGATGTAAAAACAGATATAATTCGTTTTAGATAGATTAGGTTAGGGTTTTGGAGGTTTGAGAGCTCATTTCTTCATTTCTTCTTGGATTGACACCCATTTGGGCTTGTAATTGGGGCTACCATCTTCCATCTCCTTTAATATAGTTGTATTTCCTTTATTCTTACTTTCTAGATTAATTTACATGCTTTCCTAATTATGTTTACTTGCTTTATTTACTTGCTTTCTAGTGTAGATTTATCGTGTTTATTTACCGCGTTTTTACCATGCATCCTAGCTAATTTAAATTAGGTTGTGTTTGAATGGAACTCACTCGAGTTGACGCGTTGCTTGGCTTTGGTGATGATGTTTATGGGTCTATTTTTGGTGCATTTTCCTAGTTATTGCTCCTAGGAGATTTGACGGGGCATATCATGTATGTCCCATGCTTACGACCTTGCGTGCGCAATTTTTGGGGTATTTAGGCTTTTATGCGGATTTAGGGGCATGACAACCCTTGATTCAATAAACTGTCGAACGAATTCGTAATAACTCGTCGACCCATGTGACCATTTTATACAAATTAACCCGGGTGAGGGATATTCAACCCAACCTATAGTTTTACTCGCTTTGTTAATCTAGCTTTATTTTCCCTCCCCTAGTTAATCATTTCCCTTTTACGCATCTTTTCCTTTTTAGTTTGTAATCACCTTTTTCCCTTTTATTTTTGGAGTACTAAATCCTATAAATCTAACATCTCGTCCTTGTGGATTTTGGATACCCGACTTACCGCTGTGCTTGCCTCGCAAGTGTAGTTGCAATTTAGGTTTGTTTGTATTATTGCGGTGAAATGAAAACAACGATTGTGTCCTTACACAAGCACACCTTTCACGCGCAATCAAAATGGCGCCATTTCCGGGGACTAGTTTGTTTTAGACTTTATTTGATTTAGTATTTCATAGTATTTTCTTTCTATTTGTATTATTTGCTAACCTTTTTGTAGGACTTTCACATTTGAGCACTTAGAAACGCTCGAATTTTTCCCGTGCGCACTTACTTTGTGGAATCCTCCACTTCGAGCCATTTTTGGGGTAAGCATGTCTTATTCCAATTCTTTCGGTAATCATTGTTATAAATCTCAAAATTCCCGTAATTCTATGACTTTTGGTCAATACTTAGAATCCCAAAGAATTTCAAATTCAAATATGACTTTGGGCGAGTATAACGAAAGTCAAAACTTGGGTTATTAGAATTTTGATGATAATGATAATGATTTTGGGCCTTTACCTCCTTATAAGAGGAATTTTGAAACGAATTACAATAGTTTTCAAAATTCCTATAATAATGGGTTTTCGTTTAAGTCCGATGGTAATTTTCAAAGTTTCCATTTTCATGCATTCGCACCTCGACCTATGACATTCGGTGAGGGCTTGCGTATGTATAAGAATGAGAAAATTGAAAATCGTTATCAGGAAGAAAATCATTTGTGGGAACATGAATTGGATTTATTATTTGAGTCCGACGATGATTTTGCTTCCTAGACTTTTGAAGTCGAGGAATGTTTTGAACCAAATAAGGACTTTGTGCCTACTTTGGAACAAACCATTCTAGACTTTGCCTATTGCATAATGGATATTTAAAGTGAGGATGAAAATGACGTAATATCTATTTGCAATGAAATGATTTCTTCTTTGGTCCCCAAAGAAGAACATTTCATTGAAAATGATATTATTTCATTCGAAACTCAATCTTCATGCGATGAGGATTCATCTCAGGAGTTTGAATTTCTTTCATCCCCATTTTCATTCTCTGTTATCACGCTGTCTCAAGTACCCGATGATTTGGTTTCAAACTTTAATGTTTTAAATCTTTTCGCCGATGAGGAGTACTTGCTCGAGTCGCCTTCCACGATCGCATCTTTGCCTTCGTGTGCGTCACCTCCCATTCCAATTTCAAAATCATTGGTAGGATATTCGGCTTTTCTCCGTCCCCACATATTTTTGTCACCCGTTCAGTCCAAACCCCCCATCGTCCCTCCAAAACTTTTAATTGGCGATGGTTCCTTTCTTACGCCTTACACATGCCTTCCGTTGTTCAAACGGAATCCATGTTTTTCCGAAGGCATGCTTGTATGTGAGGGTACACCGGTTATCCTCCAAAGTCAAATCATTTTTGCGGTGGACCCTCAACTATTTAGACTTCTAGTGTACAGTTAGTGTGAAGCCTAAATAGTAGGTTGTATATAGTTAGTTTTTTATTCTTTCTTTCTTTTTATTATTTTCTTTCTTTTAATTTAGTCTAGTGTAATTAGTTAACTCTTTGTTATTTGTTTTTGCTATGCTCGGTACTAACTTGTTTTGTTGATTCTTTGGACTTGTTCTTATGGGGATCGCTCCACTTTTGCGTAATATCACTCTTTTCCTCTCTTTAACTTGGTTCTTAATTTACATTGAGGACAATGTCAAGTTTTAAGTTAGGGGGTGTGGGATATTCTATCCATTTCTTTATTTAGTCCATGTTTTTTCTCACATGTTAGTTACTTAGTATGCTTTTCTTAGAAAAACTAAAAATTTCAAAAAGATTTTCTTTCTTTTTTCTCCTTTTTTGGGCATTTTGCCCTTGTTTTCGATGATAAATTTCAATAATTGCCCGATCCAATAGACAATTAAATGATGCATGTTCTCGATTTTAGAAGTTATTAGACTTTAGTTCTCGATTATTAATATTATGAATGACTTCATGAATTAAACTTTAATCCCATAAGCACATGCACTTTTATCGTTCTATTGATTTGGTTTAAAATTTTTATAACTCGGTAATCTTTTGTTGCATTGTATATACTTACACCGAGTAAGCTTTGTACCTTTCGTCGTTTGTGAGTGTTATACACTATTCTTTTCTCATTGAAAACGTTGAATTCGTTGGTAATCTCTCTATTCTTTCATTTGACCGTTCATTAATTGAGTTCATACTTGAAATGTGTTACTTGATCATGATTTTCATGTATTATTTTGACTCAAGAATTGCGTAAACTTTTGGAAATTATCATAGGCATTCTTTGTTATATCACCTATATTAGCCTTGACCTCACCCTTATATGTTTACCCTCGTTAACCCTTTGAGCCTAAATATTAGCCTTTCGTTTCATAACCCCAATCCCATAACCAACTCCGAATTGGAGTTTTAGACCATACATACACTTTCCATACCTTTGTTTGTAATGTTGCTTGGGATTGAATGATGTTGTTGTGATGTCGGTTGCAATTTGGGCATATGAGAGTGTGAAAAGTAAAGAAAAGGAGAAAGCAAAAGGCAAAAGAAAACAACAAAAAACATGAGAAAAAGAAGAAAAGAAAAGAAAGAGAAAGTTGTAAATATTGTGTATATAGTTCAATAAGCATTGATTACTCTCCCCCGATGATATATCTAATGCCTTTTTGGAACTTGTTTTCCAATTTTGATATTGTCCGCATTTCCCCATTATCCCGAGTTTTCATTCCGAACACTTTGAATCTGTACATACATTCCCTTCATTTCGTACCCTAGACAACCTACATTAAAAGCCTATTAAAGTCCTATGTGATCTTAAGTAGATGTAATTTAAAGGTTTAAATAGTTTTGATAATTTGGGAAAATACATTTCGCCTCCTTTAATGTGCGATATCTTTCTTTGAGATTATAATTTTTCATTTTATACATAGCGTTCTTCATTTGTGACATGTGTGCGGCCTAGTTTCCTTTTACATTTACTCTTTATGCCCGCATGTTCCGTGTGCTACCTCCCTGTTTCGAGTGAATTCACTTGATGAGTGTAATTCCCGTGAGGATTGAATGTATGCTTCCTTTAATGTTTATCCAATTTATATAAGTTTCTGCCAAATCATACTTTGCATGTGCTCGCTCCCCTCCCACATTTTAAGGTTTCAATTCTATGAAGTGCATTCTATAATGTTAATGATTTTGGACTTTTGTTTGAATTCATTCTCTTTGCTAATAATGCGTATGAAATCCTTTTCCCTATTGTTGGCTTGTCACATATTGGGTTGGGCATATTTTGAGGAAACCATGTGATGTTTGTGGGTATCATCCCTGAAAACCCTCACGAGACGACACTCGTCCACTAGGGTAACCTAGGGGTTTAACGGCTTATTGCATATGCTAAATGCAATCGAATTGCCCGCGAAAGTGGCCTTTTGCTTTTATACCATATTTTTGTACTTATCCTGCTTTTGGTTTGCTTGTAGTTATTGTTGCATCCTATTTCATTGCTAGGGACTAGCAATGTGTAAGTTAGGGGGTGTGATACGACGCAAATATTACGTATTTCATCCCTCGAACCTACACATTTTATCCCCCTCGGGTATCTTATTCCCTATATTTATGCTCGTTAACCAAACAACCTCAAATTTCTACGTTAACATGTTTTGCGGGGGTTAATTGAGCTTTTATAGGTATTGGGATGCTAAGTGTGAAGTTCGGATGCATTCCGCTCGATTTCCGTACGCGATCGCACGTTCAAGGGCATTTTAGTCTTTTCACAGCTTGGGTACCTGGCCTAACATCTACATGGAAGTTGTAGCCCTCATCGCAAGCTTTGCGTGGCCATGAATGGTGCGCGATTCCGATTCAGAACGAAGAAGTTACAATGATTTTAGCGGACGGGAAATGCAAACAAGCCAAAATAGCAATGCAGTGTGCTCATACCTGCTTGATCGATCGATCGACCAAAGGGGTCGATCGATCGATCCTTCTTATTTTGCCAAATCGTGAGAGACACTGGGTTGGATTTTTGAGCATCGATCGATCGAGCCCAGGGGATCGATTAATCGATTCCCTGTTTTCTGCAGATATTTTGGCATTTTCTTTTCTTTTCTCTTTTCTTTTCTAATTTTATTCCTTTTACTATATAAAGGAATTTTGATGTAAAAACAGATATGATTCGTCTTAGATAGATTAGGTTAGGGTTTTGGAGGTTTGAGAGCTCATTTCTTCTTGAATTGACACCCATTTGGGCTTGCAATTTGGGCTACCATCTTCCATCTCCTTTAATATAGTTGTATTTCCTTTATTCTTGCTTTCTAGATTAATTTACACGCTTTCCTAATTAGGTTTACTTACTTTATTTACTTGCTTTCTAGTATAGATTTATCGTGTTTCTTTACCGCGTTTTTACCATGCATCCTAGCTAATTTAAATTAGGTTATGTTTGAATGGAACTCACTCGAGTTGACGCGTTGCTTGGCTTTGGTGGTGGTGTTTACGGGTCTATTTCGAGTGGGTTGTCCTAGTTATTATGCCTAGGAGATTTGATGGGGCATATCTTGTATGTCCCGTGCTTACGACCTTGCGTGCGCAATTTTCGAGCTATTTGTTGATGCCAAAATCGTATTAGGCTTTTATGCGGATTTAGGGGTGTGACAACCCTTGATTCAATTAACTGTCGAAACGAGACGCATTCGTAATAACTCGTCGACCCATGTGACCATTTTATACAAATTAACCCGGGTGAGGAAAATTCGACGCAACCTATAGTTTTACTCGCTTTCTTAATCTAGCTTTATTTTCCCTCGCCTAGTTAATCATTTCCCTTTTATGCATCTTTTCCATTTTAGTTTATAATCACCTTTTTCCCTTTTATTTTTGGAGTACTAAATCCTATAAATTCTAGCATCTCGTCCCTGTGGATTTTCGATACCTGACTTACCGCTGTGTTTGCCGCAAGTGTAGTTGTAATTTAGGTTTGTTTGTATTATCGCGGTGAAATGAAAACAATGACTGTGTCCTTACACGAGCACACCTTTCACGCGTAATTAGTTGACTCAAGCATATTTGTGTTTTAAAATTAATTCTATATTAGTTTGTATAAAATAATTCTATATTAATATATATTATACAAATATACATATATTAAAAATCATTATTATATATTAAAAATATATATTTATATATTAAATATATGGACGCACCGGTGGTGCTCTCAACTTCTAATAATTTAAAAATCAACGCATTGACGTGCTCACATTCTCACCTGCATCCGACTTCACACTCGCATTAGGGCACTTAGGATTTAACCCCTGATAAATAAATTTTCAAAATACCCTTCAATTTATCTTCCACCTTCATTTCCTTCTCCCAACTACAAACCCTAGTTCTTGACTGCACAACATAACTTCTCCGTTTCTCTCTTTAAGTTGCTATCAGTCATCAATGGTGGAGGATTAGATTTTAGCAATATAAACTCAAGACTATTTTCTCCACTACTGCTGATTCCTTTTGATGCCTTACATGTAGTTCGCCTTGTCCTCAAATTCCATAGCATCGATATCTTCTCCAAATTTTTCCTCAAAAAAATTTCTTTCATTTTATCAACTTTTGTTAGGAAATAAAGAATCAGTTTCTTCCTAATCGTCTCAATTACGTTGTCTTTCTCACTTTTCAACTTAGCTTTATCTCCCAAACCAGAAATCTCTAATGAAACCTTGAAAGTCTCCCTCCGATCACTTGATCCAAGCCTTTCCACCTCCTGCTATATAAATCGTTCGATCAAACCTCTCAGTAGATCTGGAAATTTACCCTGCCACTTCTCAGTAGAAGAAGGGACATCATTTTTGGTTAAACCTCTCACTAAATTTTGAAATTAGGGATATTGATTTGAACTTTATTTTGGGATAAACATCTTACTACATTTTTAGATTAGGGATATTGATTTGAAATTTGAATTTTTGTGTTTAATTTTTGTATTTCATTTAGAATTAAGGGTTGTATGAAGAAATTAGGGTTTGAGTTGGGAGAAGAAGATTACGCTAAAAGATGAATTTGTTAGATTCGGGGTTGCAATTGGTTAATGAGATTAGTTTTGCTTATATCATTAGTTATCCAGCTTACAAGTTTTGATTAGGTCATTCAATTATTTGTTATTAGTTTTAATTCAGTTGTAATTATTTGTTATTAGCTGTAATTCAGTTGTAAGAACCCTTTGAATCTCTAGTTAACCCTTTCCCATTTGAATCCGACATTATTATAATGCCATCCCTTACATTTTCAGCAAAACTTCCCATCCCTCTCCTCAAGTTTCTAAAATTGCATTTTACCCCCCTGAAATTCCTAAAATTCCCAGATCGAGTTTAGGTTTCAATATTATTTGTCCTAGTTACCATGCGTCCTACGTTATTGTTACCTATGACGGAAGTCTCCAATCCACTACTATTTTTATCTCCTTTTGTCATTTTGTTATCATCTCTTAGTTTATCTTTATAGGATATTAGTTTTAACAGAGTCCATGTTTAGATTTTGGTTAATTCAAGGCTAGTCCTATTTATTGGATCAAAGATGCATCAAATCTCATTAATTTTTTTTAATGCACCAAGTCCTTTTTTATTATAAACTACATAATTTATACAAATATACCCTTACATATACCCATTTTAAACCCACTTACTTTCTCTCTCTAAAAATAAACACATAATCTCACACTTTTTCTCTCCCTAACTGCCCCGCCTCCACCTCCACCCCCACCCCCCCACCCCGTCTGAGACTCACCGGAAACAGCTCATCGGAAAATCTCGTCGGAGTATTTTTCTCTCCTCATTTCTCTCTCTCTCTTTGTCTATTTCTTTATTTTTCTGGTTCGCGCCAGCTGTATCATCCCTCGAGCTGGAGAAGAGTTTTTGCCGAAAAAATAGAGGTTTTATCGAAACAGTAAATTTATATATTTCGATTTTTTTGTCAAAAAATATCGAATATTGGTGTTGTTTGATAGATCTTGACGAGTAGATTCCAAATATATAAATTTTATGAATTTTGGATTTGTAGATTGGAAGTTATGGACTTTTAAAAATTTGGTGTTTTTTTTCAAAACGACGTAACAGTTGGTTGGATGTATTTTGAGGGTATATTTGTCATTTTAATGTGTTAAGTTGGCAAAATAGAACCTTTGAGACCTTTGACTCAGGCAAAGGATCCCTTGCCTCATTGACCAAGTGAATGGGACTTGAAAATAATTACCCCTTAGGTTTATCTTTAAGTTATTTATTAGATTAGCTCTGTAGTTAGTTTTTATTTCAAATAAGGACTTTAATACCCTTTGTAATCATTTAATTCTTAATGAGTTGAGTTTTAAAAAAATTATTTACATCAAAGTGGTTTCAGAGCTACGCCAACTGTAGTTTCTACCAAAAAAATATGTTGCCTATGAAGTTTAACAATATGGAGGAGGAAGTCAACCAACTTTCGACTAAGCCTTGGTCACATCATTGACTCAACCCACTCCGAAACCCATGGTCGCAGGGACGAAACCAGGATTTGTTGTTAAGGGGGTCATAAATTAATATATAAAAATATTATTTTATCGACAATATAAATTCGAAACCGCTCCCTTCTGCTTTTAAATTTGAACTTCAAACTTAACACTAATTGAAACATTAAAAATATGAAATTAGAATTTATTAAAAGTTAAAAGCATGAATGCTCTATGATAAACTATATATGTCTTAAATTAAATCTACAATACTGTCAAATTTACAATTAAAATGGATTTATGTGTTAGAAATTATATGTGCAATTTTAACAAAGAATCAGGAAAACAGTTAATTTCAATTTGATCAAAATTCAAAATTTATAATACATATAAGGAAAATAATTGTTAATCCTTAATCCATGTGTGTGACGTCACTAATGTGTATCTGTATATAGAGAATTTATTTGACATTGTCACGAATGCAACAAAAAATTGTGTTGGAAGCCAAAAAGAAACTAAGTGTTATAATGGTCAATATTCATTATTTTTTTATAAAGGAAAAAATATATATATAAAATGTTCAGATTATGTCCTTGCTTTCACCAATTCTCAGAAATAAGATTACTATATACTCCATTACTACACAGATATGGAAAAGTTTGAGGGGGCAGTGCCCCCCAGCCCTAGGGTAGTTTCGTCTCTACATGGTCGCCACTATCGGTAGCCTCAACGGCAGTAGTGGAGTTATCCACCACCTTCCCACCGATCATTGCACCACACGCTGCCGCCTCGTCGGCGTTAGGTCTTGCATGTTCTGGTCTCTCCCCACCACCCTCGCAACAACTGTGCGCTTTTTTCGTGAACCACCCTAAACACATTGTGCCCGATGCCGACCCACCACCAGATTTACTGCTGATCGGCGCCTTCACTGCCTCTTCAGCCTAACCCATAATACCTCCTCGATCTACAGTCATCCCCTATGAGTCTATGACTCTTACTCATCCTTTCTCAGGCCACCTTCTTGTAAAAAACACATCAGCCTCATTTATACCGGTCCACTTTACCTTCACCCCTTGTACCCCACCGTGGTAGACTCACCCCTGGCCTTGTCTCCACCCGCCGCTAGTTGTTCTACTCAGGGTAGTGAGAATCCATTGCTACCTGTTGCTATCAACCCTTCGGTGATCGAATCTGACGAACAGTCAATGAGGGGCCCATCATCGGCTATCTTGCATCTCTTTGGCACTGTGTATGACACCCAAGGGCCGACGCTTCCTCCGGCATTCTTCTTGGGAAGGATAAGGCACCGATAAAGTTTCCACAACTACCCTGCGATAATTAATCTGTTGCCTCCACCCCTGATATCTCGGTTGACGCAGAATGTGACTACAAACAGATGATTCATGACTGAAACCAACTGTCGCCACCTCATCGTATACCCTTATCTCTCGATGAATTTTCTCTCATTGAGGTGGATGGTGACGATATTTATGATTCCTCACGGCAAGCCCCCGAGTACTAATTTTTCAGCCACCCTAACCACAAAGGTGCCCTGTCAAACCTTATCGGTGACATAAAATCCCCAGTAACACACAATCGAACCCACCCAAACCCAACCAACTGATGCACCACTTACCACAGGTTCGTCCAAGAGACGGATAGTTTCTCCGCCTTTGTCTCGTCACAATCCGTATCAAGCAGCTCACTAAGTACTACCCTCGACAACCCACGACCGAGCGACACAAGTCAATGACAATTTCAGAGTTCCACGGCCTTAACCAGCCTCCTACTAACAATAATATGGGGCAAGTTACTCTAAGTTATATTTTAGACATGATTCCTAAGATCTTTGAACAATATGATAATCACGTCAATAAACATGTGAAAAGAGTAATTTTATTTACCTCCTTTCGTCGCCATGGATTCAGCCACCATTGTGATCGCATTAGCAATCCTTTAAGGGAGAATTTGTCTTCTCTCTCCTTGCCTATAAAATTTTAGGTATGTGTTTTTAATTGGGATGATTATACCATACCAGATCCTTTGCACCTGAACACAACTCAGAGGCCGACAATCAACGAGTGTGTCGCTACATCAATAGCCTTCAAACAATGATCTGCCAAGACCTGCTCACCAAATAAGTTCCCACTGCTGAGGTTGAGTAGGAGTACTCTATGAGTAGAGGAATTCTACAACACTTCATACACCTCTCACCATTTCGAAGGCTGCACTGAATCCTTTCTTCGAGTCCAGGCATCACCCATGGAGTGCTTCCGCTGCCATAAGTTTGGATAGCAAGTCGTAAATATCCCCACTCGATCCCCTTTAAGTCTAGGGTGAGCTCTTTGCAAGAGGGGGATGATGTGGCACGGATCCCCCCCACCTCCACCCACACATACTGTGACACCCTGCCTAATAAAATATCGGGCGATAACTCCTGTACCGAATTAAAATAGGAGTCGCATATGGTTCATTCTTAGCATCACTGTCGAAAACTAAATTATTTACTAATAACCTATTAGACTGGCGTTAAAATTTTATTTAACTAATATTTTTAAACAAACTATACAATTACAACATTCACACAGTTTATATAAATGGAACATAAAAGAAATAAAATAATAGAACACTCAGTCTAACAATAATACAACCCAATTGAAATTCACATAAAAAGCGGTAAAAGAATAAATAAATGCAGTTGGGATTTTAACCCGAGTATTTCTACAGTAACTCCTATCTAGATTTCAAGGATAGAAATGTCTACCAAAAACCTGCATGCATCCACAACTGCTGCAGCAGACATCTGACTCGAAAGGATCATCATCCAGGCGTTCGGGTGTCTGGACACCTATATATATATAGCAATAAAGGAAAAATATAGAAACGGGTCAGAGCCCGAGTTGTGAAAATATTTAGCAAGTGCATAAATGCTTTATTTAAGAAAATATGTTTTTATCTCATATTTAAATTGGTATCGCACTCCCATGAGATACTCCTTACCTCTCTTCTAATAGTGCACTCCTAGCATATCCCTTTAAAAGTCCTAGTCAAGCTACTCTGCCTAACCAATCCGTCACCCCAAACCCTAAAGGTCCTAAGTAAACCGGGTACTAAGGGCTAAACTTCTCCCCATTCCCAACACTGAGCTAAATTCGTGCGTGGGGTGTCTCGCGATGCGAAATCCAAACAAGGAATCCCCCCGATACACTACTACTTGGCAGTGTTGTTCGTCGAGATCCATTAAGTCCTCAACCCACCACGTATATATATATATATATATGTATATATATATATATTTATCTGAGTACTAAGGGCTAACTTCTCCCCAGTTTCCACACTGTGCCATGTTAGTGCGTGGGGCGTCTTGCGAAGCGAAATCCAAACAAGAAACCCCCTCGATACACTACTACTTAGCAACATCGATCGTCGAGATCAATTAGACCTCAATACGCAGCGTATAGGTATACTCATATAATTGTATACATTATCATACTCACTTCATATGCATATCACTAGATACGTCCGGATATAATCTCCCGGAATGAGAATTAATCCCTTTTCATTTTATCTCTTTACTATAATAGATATATATATAATATCTTGTTCTCATGCACAAGTAATATACTATACACACTAGTATAATGACCATCCCAACAAGCTATAACTAGAGGATGTGGTCTCTATGCTATCATCTACCAGGGAATCGCTCACGTATCATCCTGGGTACCAACGGTCGGAATCTCACACCACCTAGGTAAAAGCCGAATCACAACATACGGGAAGCGATCATAGTTCCTCCCCAAAAGTGAGACGAAACATACCCACCACGTCTCACCCCTAATAAAAATCACACAATTTAAAATGAACGCTATAACCTGGGGACTATACGCTCCCTGCTCCTCAAGCCAGGGGCCTCACCCACGTCGCGCAACTTCCCATGATAGTACAGAAGGGGTATGCTTCACATAAATATATATACCATTCACATATAGATATACATACATAGTCGAATCATATTATATATATACTAGGGTATGCCCGTGCCTGAAGGCACGACACTAATTTTCGAAAGTGTACGTCATTCATAAGACCATACGTCGTATTTAGTGAATATGAGCAGGGTGAATTTTCAAAATACGTAAACATAAAAGGGCAAAAATTCTCGTAGTACATAATTGCGAAACGTCAAAAAATTTCATTCCCTAACAAAGTATTCCGTGTGTAAAAAATTTAGGGAATATGGGCAAACTCTTCTTTGTTTATAGGATTATCCACCCTATTTAAAAAATAATAAATACACCAACAACGACAATACTAATAGTCAGTTTTGCACCTTGTATAAACATCATAGCCATCAAATAGAAAGAGTGATTTACATAGGTTTAATCTATTTCACACGTGTTAGATTTAGAGTAATGTTTTCACACACATCATATTTGATCATTATATCATATTTTTCTTGGAGACTTAAATAATACATATCTTTATGCACAACCAAGTCAACATGTGTTGAGTGAGTAAATCTACCCAAAAGCCATACCCACATATAAGATAAAATCTAAAAGTCCATTATTACATGAAAATATGAAAATAATATAACATAAATCAAATACGTTGAACGACATTATTACATGTTTTCTTAAACAATATCATGAAACCAAATCGAGAATGATAGTATTATTAGTTATTTAAGTTACATCATATCTAGAGGAGAAAATAAAAACAAAAGAATAGAATGGACAAATGTCAATCTTATAAAATATGTAAACATGAACAATGGCAATGACACACCAAATATTGGTAAAAAAAATATTATCAAATAAAAACACTATAAAAAACATATTATGATTTGATCTATGCGTGCCAGCTATACTCAATACCTTATTTATGCCTTTGGTACATAAAACTGAGTAATAACCAATGCGTATAAGTATCGAAAATGCCATCTATCATTAATATATCTAATGCGGGATTTGAAATTCATAGCTTGAAAAAATTGTTATGAATAGTGATATAGATACATAAAACTCCCCCAAGTCTGATGTGAATTTCACATATTCTCTCACTTACCTATTAAGTACTACATTGTGATATGAAATCACGTCAGAAAATAATTTTTTTTTTAATTTTGAGAAAAAAATTGTAAAATTACTTTATACGCATAATACTACTCGATTGTTAATGTTGCAAATCCTTTAAAGTAATTGATTGAAACTGTGCCATCGATAAAAAACTAATATAGCTGCCTTGGGAACGAAAATGACATATTAGCTTTAGGAGAGTGACCAATGAAATGAATAGACAACTCATTTATTTTAATTAAAAGGATGAAACCTAACACGTGTTATAATGCATTAAAGGGCATTTGATCATTTCAAAAATGATCAAATACCAAAAGGTCCCTTAAACAATTTTTAATACATATTTAGTCCAAGCCTTTTATTTTGTACCAAAAAGTCCCAAGACTTTTTGGTGCAAAATAAAAAGATTTGGACTAAACGTGTATTAAAAAATATTTGAGGGATTATTTGGTATATGCCCCTTTGAAAAATAAGATTTGCGAACATTAATTTTTTTATAAAATCGAGATCTGGTTTCGACTTCGTTCAAAGGCCTTTTCTCGAGCTTTGAGCTCTTTTTATTACAAACCATCCACAACTTTCTATCAACATTTTCTTATTAAAACTTTCTATCCGACACGGTGTAAATACCCACAACCATCCAAAACTGAATTTACTTGAAAAATAGACCCAAAAAAAACATGTAAACGTAAAATAAAATTAAATTCAGTAATAGTTTTGTGAACGTACGGATGGCACAATAATAATAAATTAAATAAAAAACGCTTAAAATGACAATATTGAATGTCGATAATAGTTGAACTTTGGTGTTATTCAAGGGTTGTAGTGATAGAGAAATTCATTTAATTTGACTTAATATTTAGTCCAAAGTATTTTCAAAATTAATATTTAGTCAACAACATTCAGATTAGTATACAAATAACGACATCAATTATGTATTCACTTAGTATCACTTTTTTGTGATAATATAAAAAATATGTAATTTTCAAAATATATTAAAATAAACATGAAACAAATTTTTACTCAAAGATTAAACATTAATTACCCCTTTATTTATGATATATAGAAAGAATTGAAACGAAAAGAGAAAAAATTCAAAAACAAAATTGATGCCCATCGTTTACACACCTTCAACATGTTTGCCCAACGTGTTTTTATAGAATTTTATGCCCAACATTTGCTCCAAACGTCATACAAACCTTCAAATCTGCAAAAAATTGTAAAAACAACATAAATCAACGGTTTAAGTATAACAATATAATATTTATAACACATTGTTATCTAAATCTGAAATAAATAAAAAAAGAAAAGAAAAGTCAAACTTCAAAGAAAAAGTTTAAACCATGGTGACTACCACCAATGGGTGGTCCGGCAGTAAAATGGTAAACCCGTGATGATGTCTTTCCCTGATTGTTTATTCTTGTTTTTTTAACGGACCTAACCTGATTAACCATTTATTTATACAGGGAGATTATAAACATTTGATTACCAATGCATAAGTAGAAATAAAATTAAATATCAATTATTTTTCAGGAAAAAAAAATACAGATGGGTGAAGGAAGATAAGATGCAAAACCGAAAAAACATAAACAAAAAATACAGAAAAATACAAACCTAAAAAAAGGGGTTGAGAGAGATTTATATACAAACCTAACTCCTAAACCCACCTACACTATTTAGCAAATATGTAATCTCACTGATTGAAACAAAAGATATTATATTAGCAAGTTATACACATCAAAACAATAATCACATTTACCTGCACCATTTTCATTAGCAGGGGTGCGTTAGGAAACCTCTTGATGAATACATGTCATATTTTCTTGTTGCAGATATCATTGAGAAAAATGTCATTGCGAGAAATTTCTGAACTCAACCAAATTAGCAAAAATATGGTCAGAGGAAAGAGTAGGAGAAGTCACGACTTGCAAATATGCTTAATACCCGAAGGAAACCCGTCAAGAAATAACACCCAATTTTCAAAAGGTTTAAAACATCAAAGAAATTAACAGAACGAAACCGAGTTCTTGATCTTCATGTTCAAATCTACTAAGGTTTGTAGAACTAAATCGAGTTCTTGATCCCACCCACCAATATTTTCGTCAACAGATCTGTTGATGTTTGTGATGGGAGATTGAGGCGAGTTAAGAGAGTGAAGGGGGCTTACTTTTAGTTCCACCCATCATAGGCATCCTTTTTTAATTCCAATGTCCCAAGAGTGGGTGGTTATAGCACAGTCCAGTAGCTGTGAGTCCCAATAAAAAAGCTCGATGTCCAAAGGTTCTTGAAGTTGTCCAAAGTCTTCCAAAGTTGGAGTAATGTGAGGAGTTGGATTGGCAGCATTAAATCGTGGCCATTCTTTTTTTTTTTTTGTGATTCTAAGCCATCAGATTCAGGGATTTGAGTTTCTTTTTCATTTTGGACATATTTATCCTTATTTTTGAATTTTGAAAAAAATGGGGAAATAAATTAGAGTGTGTTAAAAAAGGGGGAATTAAAAAGTTTCAAGGGTAAAATAGGGAGTACAAAAAAAAATTATATTGATGACATCATAGTGTTATCTTGTGACATATATAAGTTTCTTACTTTATTATATATATATATATATATATATATATATATATATATATATATATATACCACATTGTTCCTCAAATATATATAAATGGCCACAATTTCCAATCACACATAACGATGACTAATAACCCCAAAGATTCTCATAAATACTATCATTCAAGTATTCGCACACTCACAATACTAAATTCAAAAGAATTCACTCACTTGATAAATAACCTGTACCTTATTCGCGCATAAAGATTTATATAATTTCTCCAACTATACTAATTTATCCTAGTACTCTCGTAGAATTTATCAACCATAAAAGATATAATTACGTTTTCTACATGCACGATTATATATGCTTAAATGCCCACTGAAATTATCCCAAGAAATATTCCTCACTAAACACCCTCAATTTAAATAAGTCGTGGATATCATTTCCAGGCACCCAAGGACTACGTTTCATTCAAATAATAATTTAGAGGTCCCCACTCCATTTTTTGGAAATCCCAACTCTCTAACTACTCACTTTATCTATGTTCCTCGAAAATATAATTTTAGTGTCACACGCTTAAAACACTCTCTTATCCCCCATAAATTTTCTCAATTGGATAAATATATCTTCCTTAGTTATGTCTATTTATTTCCTCAATTAAATAGGCTAGAAATCCTTAATTTGGGAATTTATCCCATATAAATTGAACCAACACAAATCGCCAAAAGTTCTGTAGGATCGATCGATCGATCCTAGGGCATCGATCAATCGATCAAACAGGGCAGCCGAAACTGCTTCTTCTCCAACGGGTCTATTTCGGCCATTAACAACCTTCCAAGATTTTATATTTACCTACTTTCCCACCAACATACAACCAGACCCACCAACATATACACAAAGGAAATAGGTTCTAATCATCCTAGAACCAAGAATTAACAACTAAATTCAATTAATTCCTAAGTTTCTCCAATTTGATATTTTCCGGGGTTTACCCGTTAAACTTCCGAAAACCCATTTGATCCACAAAAATCCAACCCAAAATCTTTAGAGTTTGTTATTACCAATTATGATATGAAATTTATGCTCAGAATAAATAAAGTAAACACTTGCCTGGAGGATAAAATCCGACGATCCCGACTCGAATCCAGCGGAGTTTGGCCCGAAAATCCTTTTTCTCACCTCTTTTCTCCTCTTCCTTTCTTCTCTTCTTCTTTTCTCTCTTTTTCTTTCTTTCTCCCACTCTCTCGTGTCTTATAGGGCAAGAAAATAGGGTTTATCCCTATTAAATCCAAAAATGACTCGTTTACTCAATTACGAGTCCCTACTGGCCCAAAAATTCTCGAAACTCAATTTCTACCCCCGGATACTCTACTCTGACTATCTTGGCCATTTTGAAACCAACCGTACACTCGAAATCTCCATCTGAGGTACTTGATCGCAACTCACTAATTTAACCCAACACAACTTAATGTGGGATTTCCCATTAAAATAATATCCTCTGTCGCTTTACCCAGCTGCAACATATAATTAAATACTCCAGTTCATTTACTTAATCCCAAAAGTAAATATAACACCCATTGAAAATCATCTAATCCTTGAAAACTCCAAAATTTACTATTCACGATAATTTCTTAAATTCCCAAATCACACTGAATTATTGAATTTAATTTTCCATAAAAGTGCGGGGTATTACATATTCCCCCCTTTACAATAGAAGTTCGCCCTCGAAATTCAGATACAACCGATACTACCAACACTAACCTAGGATCATGAATCACTCCACATACTAATGCCTCAAAGTGGAATGGTACTAATCCGATGGCACTCAACCATGCACTCGTTCGGTACCCACCCATCTCAAAGCTTATACGATAACACACATAAATCCCTATGTTCTACAATACTACCTCGTCGTAAGGTGACTCTAATAATGTCATACCACACCCGCCATTTCTAGTGCCACATATAGAGGAAATGAGCCTATTGTCGCCGCTCTAACGTCTAAATCTCACCAGTGTATTACTCATGTAACACTCTCTCTAAAGATGGGCCTTATTTCCTCGGTGTAATATTTACACATGGGTTCTCTTAACCAACAAAAATCCAATTCTTCCTATACTTAGAAATCTAATCCTTCTCAAGGTTAACTCACCACAATCTCCTGATATCCGCGCCACTAGTCCTCCTGGACCTTATTCCCAATAATTCTAAGATCGATACGTATTCTACACCAGTAAAATAATACTATTCTAACTATGTCCCTCGTTTCCAAGACCTCTCTCAACTTCCGACATGTGCTCGATTTCATGCGTGGTACGTCTCGCAAAGCGAAATCCAGACAAGGAACCCTCCCGTTGCACTACTCCCTCGCATCATCGGTCATCCAGATATAACGGCCTAAGGCACACTAGTGGGACGTCCAAAATCCTACCTCACTAACGCACTCACATACCTCTACCATTCTATCCTTCTTCTTAACGATATGGAATGTCTATCAAATTGGGGCGCCTACTCTTTGCAAAAGTGTTACGAACATCATACCCAAAACATACTTCCTCCAAAATTTTCCTTTTCATTAAGGCCTGTCTATAAGCCTCAAATCAATTTTTCTAATTCCTCCTTCACCCACCTACTTGCAATGAGAGGACCACTTTAGTGCGTCTCCATAGAACTTATTTTCCATAAGCATACCATCATCATGCGACCCTCAATCTATAGTGTTTCTTCCACACTATATGACTTATCGACAAAACCAACATCCTTTCATCCTATAACATCTCTTCACTCCCGACGTCGTTAAGGTTCATGTGTGGAGCGTCTCGCAAGCGAAATCTAAATAAAGAACCCCTCCAATACACTACTACTTAATTTGTCGATCGTGGAGGTCCGTTAGCTGGTAATATGCAACTGGGTCCTATCCCCTCTTTCAACAAAATGTGGTATGAACTTCTATCTCTGCCTAGGAGCCACAACATCAAGTGCCCGCACTAACATTAAGTCCTTGCGCAAACAATAATGAGTTTAAACTCACAGCTCAACAATGAACCCTGCATACCTTAAACTACCTCTATAAGGTCGCCACGCACTCGTATCACGATAATGAAACATCTGCTCACTGAAGTTTCACCTACCCATAATAACAAAGGCTAACTCAACCTGTATCCAGGTGAGATATCGCAATAACTACCTGTTCCACCCTGGAACCGCGGACACGATAGTCTTGCAATCATTAACCTGCTATCGCTTCGAACAACGAAGAACATATTATACTTAAAATGATACCATACTCGTATATCACACATAGAACGAGTAATATAAACCATATATGTATATTCAAAATATTATGCCGCTATCATGGAAAAACACATAGACCTACACTACATAATATTACTAATAGCTCCAAATGCTCAAATTACACACACGAGTCTAAGGCTAACGAAATACCGCGACTCTATCTAGTCAGCCCAACTATATCTCCTCCGCCTGAGATGAAACTCATAATAACATTCTTGCCAATTACTCTAGCTACTCCAAACTGAATCCCGGACTTGGTGCGATCTTAGCTTAATGCCCTAACTAAACCGAAAGTACTTAACTTAATGCCCCTATCCATGCACCCAACTCTTGCCCTTTAACTCCTACTAGTCAAGATTAAAGCAAGTGGTTATACACTCCACATTACAACATTCCCCCATGTCTGTCCACCTTGACCATATTAAGGTTATCAGCCTCTCAGGATCTATGGCCCCGATCCTGACAATCGCCTTCATAGTCCCCTTAACTTCTGCGTCAAGAGGAAACTCCAGTACCGGCCTTAATAGCCCCGTTCCAATGAATTCCCCAGGTGGATGTCCAACAATGGGGTTCCACGAACACCACTTCTCCCTAAGTGTTAACAACACTTCTCTAGTGAGACTATCATTCCACTGAAAGACTCTATCTTTATTGTACCTACCTTACTTTGGTACTAAATTCACTTCTCCATATCACTCTTTATTCACTGTCGGCCTCTGACCGATCCTTACGTGAATAATCCAAAACTGTATTCTCTTCCTTCCTAAATAACCCAAGGAATTTGCGATTAAAAACCGTCCGTGAGATTCCTTTATGAGCAGAACATCCTGCTCCCTCGAATATGGTTACCACCATTCCCACCATTTCAATATTGCTCCAACGAGTGAAAAATTTTCCTCTAATTTTCACATATGGGTATTTCCACACCGTGATTTAAGCCAAAGCTTCTAAGCCTTTCACTTTCGTTGAATCACCTTACACTTACACGGTATAATCTCAACTTTAACATATGGTCCTTATCAAGGACCTTTTGAACCTTTTTCCCAATTTACTTCATTGGGTAATTTAAGTTTAGCACCACCCTTTCCTATAACGGTGAGTGGATAATTATAACCACCATACCTTAGTAGTTATTTTAACTATCTTTGACAAATGCCACAAGGAGAGTGACTTCTACTACGGTCCTAGTCTCCAACTTCAACTAACCTCCCCAAATAAGTCCCGCCTTCTGCTACCCTTGCAATGGCCTTCTGTGGTCGTCCTTCATCGATCAGCACACGAGTCACAAATGAGTACACAAAAGGTTACTATAATCTTATGAAACGGAAGGAAAATGAAATCTCACAAGAAGAATCAACAACCCTAATCCTAAGGCTCTATATCAAATCGAGAGCAACGTTGAAAGCGTAGTACGTCCGCATAGGTTCCCAAGGACACTAGAACCGGATGCTCTGATACCATCTGTGAAACCTCGCCTAATAAAATACTGGGCGATCACTCCTGTACCAAATTGAAACAGGAGTCGCATATGGTTCATTTTTAGCATCACTGTCGAAAACCAAATTATTTACTAATAACCTATTAGGCTGGCGTCAAAATTTTATTTAACTAATCTATTTAAACAAACTATACAATTAAAACATTCACACAATTTATATAAATGGAACTGAAAAGAAATAAAATAACCGAACACTCGGTTCAACAATAATACAACCCAATTGAAATCCTCATAAAAAGCAGTAAAAGAATAAATAAATGCAGTTGGGCTTTTTACCCGAGTATTTATACAGTAACTCTTATCTAGATTTTAAGGATAGAAGCGTCTACCGAAAACCTGCATGCATCCACAACTGCTGCAGCAGACGTCTGACTCGAAAGGATCATCATCCAAGCGTCCCTATATATATATATATATATATATATATATATATATATATATATCTATATATATATATATATATATATATATATATATAGCAAGAGAGGAAAAATATAGAAACGGGTCAGAGTCCGAGTTGTGAAAATATTTAGCAAGTGTATAAATGCTTTATTTAAGAAAGTATGTTTTATCTCATATTTAAACTGGTATCGCACTCCCATGAGATATCCCTTACCTCTCTTCTAATAGTGCACTCCTAGAATATCCCTCTAAACATCCTAGTCAAGTTACTCTGCCTAACCAATCCGTCACCCCCAAACCCTAAAGGTCCTAAGTAAACCGGGTACTAAGGGCTAAACTTCTCCCCATTCCCAACACTGAGCTAAATTCGTGCGTGGGGTGTCTCGCGATGCGAAATCCAAACAAGGAATCCCCCCGATACACTACTACTTGGCAGTGTTGTTCGTCGAGATCCATTAAGTCCTCAACCCACCACATATATATATATATATATATATATATATATATATATATATATATATATATATATATATATATATATATATTTGAGTACTAAGGGCTAACTTCTCCCCAGTTTCCACACTGTGCCATGTTCGTGCGTGGGGCGTCTCGCGAAGCGAAATCTAAATAAGGAACTCCCCCGATACACTACTACTTAGCAGCGTCGATCGTCGAGATCCATTAGCCCTCAATACGTAACGGATAGGCATATACATATAATTATATACATTATCATACTCACTTCATATGCATATCACTATATACATCCGGTTATAATCTCCCGGAATGAGAATTAATCCTTTTTCATTTTATCTATTTACTCTTGTTCATATGCATACGGATCTGACAAAGTTTTACGCTGGCTGTCAGCTACCTAACGCAACCCTCCTCCTTTTTCCGGGCTTGGGACCGACATTGTCAAAAAAATAAGAAATTAAGCACGACACAGGCGGAGTTATCTCTTTACTCTAATAGAGATATATAATATCTTGTTCTCATGCACAAGTAATATACTATACACACTAGTATAATAACCATCCCAACGAGCTATAACTCGAGGATGCGGTCTCTATGCTATCATCTACCAGGAAATCGCTCACGTATCATCCTGGGTACCAACGGTCGGAATGTTACACCGCCTTGGTAAAAGCCAAATCACAACGTATGGGAAGCGGTCATAGTTCCTCCTCGAAAGTGAGATGAAACATACCCACCACGTCTCACCCCTAATAAAAATCACATAATATAAAATGGACGCTATGACCTGGGGACTATATGCTCCCTGCTCCTTAAGCCAGGGGCCTCACCCATACCGCGTAACTTCCCATGATAGCATAGAAGGGGTATGATTCACATAAATATATATACCTTTCACACATAGATATATATACATAGTTGAATCATATTATATATATAATTTAATCACATCATATATATATATATACCACATTGTTCCTCAAATATATATAAATGGCCACAATTGCCAATCACGCATAACGATGACTAATAACCCCAAAGATTCTCATAAATACTATCATTCAAGTATTCGCACACTCACAATACTAAAGCCAAAAGAATTCCCTCACTTGATAAATAACCTGTATCTTATTCGCGCATAAGGATTTATATAATTTCTCCAACTATACCAATTTATCCTAGTAGCCTCGTAGGATTTACTCAACCATAAACGAATTATATATGCCTAAATGCCCACTGAAATTATGCCAAGAAATATTCATCACTAAACACCCTTAATTTAGATAAGTCGTGGATATCATTTCCAAGCACCCAAGGACTACGTTTCATTCAAATAATAATTTAGAGGTACCCACTCCATTTATGGGAAACCCCAACTCTCTAACTCCTCACTTTATCTATTTTCCTCGAAAATATAAAAAACACTCTCTTATCCCCCATAAATTTCCTCAATTGGATAAACATATCTTCCTTAGTTATGTCTATTTATTTACTTAATTAAATAGGCTAGAAATGCTTAATTTGGGAATTTATCCCATATAAATTGAACCAACACAAATTGCCAAAAGTTCTGTAGGATCGATCGATTGATCCCAGGGCATCGATCGATCGATCAAACAGGGCAGCCGAAACTGCTTCTTCTCCAACGGGTCTATTTCGGCCATTAACAACCTACCAACCTTTTTTTTCCTACTTTCCCACCAACATACAACCACACCCAACAATATATACACAAAGGAAATAGGTTCTAATCATCCTAGAACCAAGAATTAACAACTCAATTTAATTAATTCCTAAGTTTCTCCAATTTGATATTTTTCAGGGTTTACTCGTTAAACTTTCGAAAACCCATTTGATCCACGAAAATCCAACCCAAAATCTTTAGGGTTTGTTATTACCAACTATGATATGAGATTTATACTCAAAATAAATAAAGCAAGTAAACACTTGCCTGGAGGATAAAATCCGACGATCCCGAGTCGAATCCCACGGAGTTTGGCTTGAAAATCCTTTTTCTCACCTCTTTTCTCCTCTTCCTTTCTTATCTTCTTCTTTTCTCTCTTTTTCTTTCTTTCTCTCACTCTCTCGTGTATTATAGGGCAAGAAAAGAAGGTTTATCCCTATTAAATCCAAAAATGACTTGTTTACTCAATTACGAGTCCTTACTGGCCCAAAAATTCCTGAAACTCAATTTCTACCCCCAGATACTCTATTCTGACTATCTCGGCCATTTAGAAACCAACCACACACTCAAAATCTCCATCCGAGGTACTTGACCGCAACTCACTAATTTAACCCAACACAACTTAATGCGGGATTTCCCATTAAAATAATATCCTCTGTCGCTTTACCCAGTTGCGACATATAATCAAAATACTCCAGTTCATTTACTTAATCCCAAAAGTAAATATAACACCCATCAAAAATCATCTAATCCTTGAAAACTCCAAAATTTACTATTCACGATAATTTCTTAAATTCCCAAATTACGCTGAATTATTGAATTTAATTTCCCCTAAAAGTGTGGGGTATTACACATACGTAGGGATGTCAGACCAAAAAAGGGATAGGAGAGTTATTTCCTTTTTATTTTGGTTATTTAATTATTATATCTGAGTGTATCCCTATGTGATTAGTTTTGTTGACTTGACCATAATTCTAGAAAAATATTAATGTGTGAATATATACATAAATACATGCAAAGAAGGATAAATAAAGGTCATACCTCACACAGTGTGCTTCATCAACAACAAATCCAGGTAGTTGTCCAAATCATTTGGAACAACTTAAAAAGCAAAGGACCATTTCGGGATGGAGGGATTAGTGTCCAAATCATTTTGCTACTCATCCTAGCAAAATAGTGGAGGGAAAATCGATTAAATAAGGAAAGAAACCTGACCTAGTAACATAGGCTTTTACCACCTCCAAAGCGCATAAAAATAAAGCAATCACGTTTGGATAGGGATGCTGCTGCACAATCTTGATGCTACAAAATTACTACATTTGCCAATTCAATGTGATCCTAAGCCTATAAGTCTTCGTAGCTGAGGGTTCATATTTTAATGTTTTGGAGTGCGTCATATTATCACTAATTGATGAAAATCAACCTTGAGAAATACTGGTCTTACAATCCTTCCACAAATACAAAACCATCACAGAAAACATTATAAGGATCAAACCAGGGCTTTCAATACATTAAACAAACTGTTAAAAGTAGAAATATAAATGCTTATTACATATATACATTATGTACATATGAATATGTGTGTCCATATGATCCAAAACTCTTACTTAAACCCATCAATAGTGAGTTAATTTTGCTGCATAAGTGGTAACTATTGAAGAAAGCGTCCATCTCACTTGGACTATATGCATAACAAGTATAGTGTATACAGTCACAAGAAAAGGGGAAACATAATTCAAAGATACCCTTTGTTTACCTGAATAAAATTGAAATCGACAGGTTCGTAAGAAGAACTCTAACCGTAGATTTTGAAAGAGGCTTTCATGAGCTTTGAGTAAGCTCCCAGATGCTCCAAGAGGAGTGTGTAGATTCAAGATCCTTTTTGCACGAAATTATGAAATTGTTGGATATTATGAATGCAAATACAGAAATGGAACTCTTTATATATCACAATAATGTCAACTTCAATACAAAAATGTAACTTCTGAATAGATAGTAGAAAGTTTCAAGGCATGATGTCACTTTCCTAAATACAGTATTTGCCCCACACGAATAATTTCGGTATACAAACGGGAATCCGCAAATCCGTAATCAAGATACAATGAAGCAACTTGCACTGCCTGCAACTTGTATATTTGAAGACAACCTTTGGATGCAGTAGCGAAGAACAGTCAATCAAGTTCTTATTCTGTTTATGTGCACAAAACAGAATAAGATAATTTATATCTCCTGAAAATTGTAAGAGAGTAATAGCAAGGGTTGGAAATTTCGGAACTGGGTAATATCTGTTATATGTGCAAATTCGTTTTAGGTAGCCTTTATATATAGATAATGAAAGGCATTGTCTTCAAGAGTCATGACTGTTGGATTAACAGTCTTAATCAATTGCGAAGTGCAAAGTGCGCCACTAGCGCCTCTACAACCCACTGCCCCGTACCCGCGCGCGCACGTGTGTACGTACGGTGCTTCGCACCGTATTGAGGTCTCTTGAATAGCCTCTTAAATGTTAGATGAATTAACTCTTCATCTTCCATTTGTACTTATTAAGTGTACAAATTCTTAATATTTTTCCAATGTGGGACTCAAAGGTTGCCCACTCCTTTTATAGCTTAGTGGTAACACTTAGCTTTGTACATTTTCAATGTGGGACACTATCCCTTTTTATATTTGGGTTAGCTTCCCACCTCTTCCTCACACTTCTTACACTCAAAAAATTCTTACTCACTTATTTTAAAAATCACCGACAGAAATCTGGGTCGCTATCAGTCAACTTCATGACGTTCAATTGAGTTTTATAGGACATGAAAATAACTTCTTGCAGGGTCATCATTATTTGCTTCAGAATTATTAAGGACATCCTTGTCAAACATGTCAGCCAAAGTTCCATAAGCCTCTGATTCCAATGCTTGTAAATCATCCCAGTCCTCACCGTCTTTCATAGATTTAGCCAGGGCTGCAAGATAATCGTCACCACAGCATCCACGGTGATAAAATTTCACAAGAATATGATAGTAATGAATATTATAGTAAGCTATGTACTCAACTTGACAACAATCTGAATTCTAACAAAAGTTTTGTCAATTTTTGTCAAGTTTATAAACTGTGATAGATCATAGACGCAATTAATATGCAACATGTATTCCTAAATTGCATGTGGTAGCTAGTGTCTGTGCTTTATCCAATATTATACATAATTTGTTAGGAGAAAAAGGTTATCCAGTAATTTAGTGAGAAAAATGTCCTCAAACACACGAGATAGAAATTTCCAATCGGAGGAGAAGATATAAACAATAAATGCAATAATTAATGGGTAGTGTCATATAGAGTAAAGTCAGGGTTTATCCTAGAGTGAATGCAGTATGCAATAAGTGAGGTAAATGTATATAGATAAATCATAAAGGGTCCGGCTATTCCAACACCCTTAACATCTTTCCTCACGCCTTTTTCAAATATTTAAAATACAAAGATAAAAATATCCTTACCCATTTCATTAAAATATAATATAATTTTAAAACATAGCTTTATTTTAGATAAGATAAAATTTATACTTTAAGATAAAAATAATTTTATTATTATTATTTTAATTTTTACTTTAACATATTACTAATTTTTTAATTAGATTATAATACATTTTATGAATTGATTAGACTTTACCACATATTTCATCGCTAAATATGAAACTTTTTCTACGAAAAAAATGACATTTCGTGACATTTAATAAATATTTAACCCCAAAAACCTTCTAATGAAAAAAAAAACAATTTTTTTTAACAAATTTTTTTTTTGAAAATAAAACTATTTTTACAAAATAAAAACAGTTTATCGAAAAAACCCTTTTCTAACAAAATAAAAACAGCTTATTGCAAACAAATTGTAATATCATTTTTTTCATGGGGAAGTTTCATATTTTGCGATGAAATGTGTAGCAAAGTCTAGTAAATTCATAAAATGTACTATAGCCTAATTAAAATAATTAGTAATATGTCAAAGAAAAAAATTAAAATAATACTAATAAAATTATGTTTTATCTTAAAGTATAAAATTTATCTTATCTGAAATAATGTTATGTTTTAAAATCATATTACATTTTAATGAAGTGGGAAATGGCATTTTTGTCTTTATATTTTAATTATCTGAAAAGGGTGTGGGGGAGGATGTTAAAGGTGTGGGAATGACCACGCTCAATATAACTTTTTTATATTATTATTATTATTATTATTATTATTATTATTATGATTCTTATTCTTATTCTTATTCTTATTCTTATTCTTATTCTTATTCTTATTCTTGTCTTAATGTTTTACTTTAACATATTACTAATTCTTTTAATTAGACTATAGTACATTTTATGAATTTAGTAGACTTTGCTACACATTTCATCGCTAAATATGAAACTTTCTCTTCGAAAAAAATGATATTACTATTTTTTTTGTTATAAACTTATTTTATATTGTTAAACAACGGTTTTTCGTTAAAACTATTTTTATTTTGTTAAAAATAGTTGTATTTTTAAAACTATTTTTTTCCAAATCATTTTTGTCAAAAAACTGTTTTTTTTTTCATTATAAGCTTTTTTGGGGTTAAAAATTGTTTAAATGTCATCAAATACCATTTTTGCGTAGAGAAAGTTTCATATTTAGCGACGAAATATGTAGAAAAGTCTAATAATTTCATTAAATGTACTATAATCTAATAAAAAAATTAGTAATATGTTAAAGTAAGAAATTAAAATAATAATAATAAAATTATTTTTTTTATCTTAAAGTGTAAATCTTATCTTATCTAAAATAATGTTATGTTTTAAAATCATATTATATTTTAATGAAATGGGAAAGGGTATTTTTGTCTTTGTATTTTAAATATTTGAAAAGGGTGTGGGAGATGATGTTAAGGGCGTGAGAATAGCCCCAACCATCGTAAATATGGTATTTTTTTATTTAAAGGATATGGTTGAACAATTTTGCTTGTACATCAAGCATATGAAATATTTACAATTGTTGGGACAATTAGATATTGTGATTAAAAATCACACCATAAAGTTTATAGAGAAATCAAAAAATAAAATCATATTTAATTTTAGTCTACTGCTCAAAATGAAATTGTTACCTCATACAATTAATCTCAAATATGAACCGTATGCTTTGGAATCCAAATATATAATGTAGATAAAAAAAGAAACAATATTACGTCAATTGTTTATAAAATCTGTCGTAGACGATTCTTGGGACGAGTCGCGGACTAGGTCGCTTTCTTTGAGACGTTCGTGGCTCTACCCTCTATGTGAAGGTAGTGCAGTTATATGACATACTAACACCCATTCGAAACATATATATTGCTCAATGTTGCAATGTTGTAATTGGGGGAGTAAATATTTTTGGAATAAAAAATATTTCCAGAAAGTAATTTTATAGACATAGCCAATTCTTTTTCAGTTATGTTTGAAAAATTGGATGTAAGGAGAAAACATTTTGAGATGAAGAAAAACTATATGGAAGAGATAAACAGTCTTTTATGTATTATATGAGAGATAGATTTTTCAAGTGCTCCTCACAACCAACTCTAACTCCCTTCATATATGTGGCCGGAAGTGGGAGTCATAATTGTGTAGACAAATTGGACATTTAAAATGGAGAAAGTCGGAGGTTAAAACTATCAAAAGGACATGCCCAATGATATTTCCCTCTCATTATTCCAAAGTCTTTTCAAACTTTACACACACACACACACACCATTTACCATCCGGTTCCCATAATCCCCCATTTGTAAATTTTGAAAAATTATTGAGCAATAATAATTTCTAGAATTGTGCATAAGCAAAGGTGTCTTTTGACTTGATCCTTCACATAGTAAAGATGATTAAGATTATAATAGAGTAACTCTTATTTTTTGAACTCTTATCTCTGACAACATCCCACACACAACCCTACTTGGGTGTAGTCCTCAAGCCAACACTTTATGACCATGTGCATTTATCACAGTATGTGAATACTCTAGAGAATTTTCCCAAGATTACCCTAGAAAGCAGCCACACTTTTATATTCACATAGGTGAGTCTATCAAGGATACTCCTGTAGCTAGGTATCCCACTTAAAATAGATCTATAGATCTTCATTAAGAGTTATAATTAACTCAACCTTAACTCGCTTAAAGATCTCCATAGGGATAGACTCGGAGTAAAATCCCGTAAGCAACAATTAGCATGATTCAGCCCATATCACTTGTGACTTGATATTACCCTTTGAAACTATTTCTTGGGATCTCCAGTCTATTGGTTGGGTTACCACCGTAAGTGATTCAACTATCAATGAGCTTTAATCCCATCCCTTCTAGGTGTTTAAACACCTTCTCCTGCACTAGTCCTTTCATCAAAGGATAAGTAGGTTATGTTCTCATTAGTCCAAACATACTCCCCACTCACAACTCATTAGTTTTAAATTCTCAAACTATGTTGTGCTTATGACATATTTTGTCATTATTTTCGTTATGATAATCGTTCTAGAATTTTACAATAGTTATGGTTCTATTGTTGTGGACAAGACGACTGGTATTAATATATCTCATAAAGGGTATCTTCTAGTAGTTCTTTTAACCTTTTATTTTCACACTAGACATAGCTGATGGTATCACCATAAACTTCATCATTAATTGTGTTAATAGTTAATATTTCTTGAGTTCCAAAAAATAGCATCATAATATGTGTTAAACAAATATCCATTAATTGATTCAAAATCAATTCTAAGTTCATGATTTTTATCAAAACACGTAACCTTTCTCGATAGCATAAGAATTCACTTTTCAATTATAAACCTTCATAGTACTCCCTAAAACTATACAATTCCAAGTCAATTGTATTTAGTAGATGAGTTGAGACTACTTAAAATGTTCGCATATTAAGATAGTTCATAATTAACATGTATCTATTAAATAGAAATTTTTGTATTTCAAGGTACTCAATCTATTATTGATCCATATTTCGCCTTGTAATATTAACAAGTAATATCCTTGTTTCACTGTAATTCATTCTGCCAACACTTGGACTTAGCATAAATTTAGTTTTCTTGGCAATAAAATATCATAACGAAATATTAGCTAACCATTCTTGCATAAATATAATAGTGCATTCATGTTTCAACATGCTAAGTGATAAACACGATTTATTTTATTCTTAATTAATTCTTACTTGATGATTTATCAAACTATCATGCCATTTATAGGGGGCCTTTCATATTCATAAACTCTTCAACTTTAAGTTGCTCCAAGTATGTTTCCTTACCTTGGTCACCATTCGAAAAGCGGTATTACATACATTTAATTTTAACTCAACATCATTTATAATATTAATGGCAATCAAATTAAATGAAGCTACTTTATTTTTATGAGAATAATTTAACATGCATCATGTATAATATTGATAAATCTTCGCTATTAAATATAACTTATACTCATAAATGACAATGGCTTCATTATTCCATCAAAAGATGTGTATACATATTATTATCTTAAAGTTATAAGAGAAGTCAATTATAAACTAATTTCTAGTTCATTCAAGGGAATTTAATTAATCATTTATGACATGACTTCTCTAAGAATTTTTTTTGAAAAATTTTCAATAGCATAAGCAAGATTTTATTTTTAAGTCACAACTCAAAAAATTAAGAGTTCTCGTGAATACCAAAGTTTTAGATTCTATAATGTGTTCTCTAATTATAGTTGAGAGGTACTCGCTTGAGTGCCCCCACTGTTCTCTAGGTATAACATTGAGAAATAACACATAATGTGCCCCACTATATCCTTAATTCATAAAAATAAAATCTAAACTCATTGTGTTTCATCATTAAATAAGAATTAATCTTATTTCTTAAATTAATATATACTTAATGCTTTCAAGTATAATCGATTCAAAAAATACATGTTCATTCATTCTAGTCATAACTTTATACTTTCAAGGTTTTGAACGCCATATATAGATTACACAATATCTTTCTTGAATAAATTAAATATACGATTTTTCATATATTATTTTTCACAATGTATAAGATAATATTTTGTATTAGAGTTTAAAACTTTATTCCGAATCATTCAACTAGAATATCTTTACCAAACTAAAGATTATATTTGCACCAAACTCAATTATGATAAAATCGTCCAATTATTATTATTATTTCACATATGGATTCTATTTACTCAATATGAAGTCCGACATATGAGTTCTCTACTTATCATGATTATATCATATACATGAGGTGCAAAGTATTATATGCAATTTTCATAGGTTGCACAAATAATTGTAGAATATACACACCATCTTATACAATTTTAGAAAACTCAATTTCATTCTAACCTCAAAAGATTCTTAGAACTTTATAACCTTCCAATTTAAAACCGCTAAAATATATAAAAGATTTAAAATCTATTTAGAATAATAATGTAGTTCAAATTTGTAAGAAAATATTTAAATTTAAAACATTTCCTTCAAACTTAATGTTTGAAATTTCACCACGATCAAACCGCTTATCGAAACTTTATGAATTTTTTTAGAATTCATACTTTATGTATAACACCCGCCCCGCGACTTTAACTATACTTGTGTGATTGGGTAACTTGGTAGGACCCAATTGGGCTTTAGACCTCGTAAAGTGCACGTTTACTCAGATATGGGTAACTTCGTGGCTTTTGCGCCAATCGAATCGATATTTTGTGGCCTAAAGTTTATATAGTGGAAAATGAAAGTTGTTCAAATGAGGTGTTCATATCGTTTAAACGAGATTCGAATGATCTTTGAACGAACTTCTAACGACCTTAAAATGGTCAATTTTCCCCACTCTTTGGAATCTTATAGGAAGTCCACGTTCCAATAAGGTGCTTAGTCATTCAAATAAAGGGGCACTTCCCGTTCGAACGAGGTGCTTCTCAAACCCCTTTTAACTCTACAACTTTGGCTCGTTAGTACTTCGTTATATCTCTCATTCTGATGAGAGGGGTTCTCGATCGAACAAGGCCCAATGTCGTTCGAATGATCGGAGAAAATTCAGAAAAAAATTCTGCAAATGTTAATGTGTTGTCATGATGTGGAGTGTAGGATTGCATGACATGTCAAGCTCTCAGCGGCTCAGTTCAAAACATGGGACAAAAGACTTGATTGACCTTTAGTTAAAGGGTTAAGTGTAGGAGCATTTTGGGGAATGTAACCCTTAGGGTGTTGGAAGTATTTAATGCGAGTTTTGGCTCATTTGAGCAAGTCCAAAACAAATTTTCTCTCTCTCTCTCTCTAGCTCTTGGATCTCCTCTTCCACCACCACCCAAACACCACCATGGATTAACCATCTTTCACCATATGTAAGCCTTATAAACCCATATACACCATTATTGGGCAAAGCTACGAATCTTGGAGATATTGTTTTTTTTAAGAAGAAGGTAGAAGAAATCATGGAGTTTGAAGGTTTTTTTTATGGATCTTTCAAGAAGGCAAGCTTAGTGGATATCGACAACCTCTTTAAGGCCACCTTAAGAGGTGAGTGGTTACCATCTTCTCCTAAATTTCATCCTCCATTATTGAAGCTTCTTTAATGTGGGAAAAACTCTACTCTTAAATTAAGAACTTTATTTTTTCATGGCATTGGTCTTTTAGAGTAGGAGATTTAAGGTAGTTGTTTCTTATGGTTTGTGAAAAATGAATTGAGAAAGATCCCTAGGAGCTGGAGAAAAATGAAATATTTCAAGAAATCTTGATATCTAAATATTTTATGGAATAAAATGTTTGAAATGACATTTCTCTTGTGGAAAATATTTATGAACAAATGTCTTAAGCTTTTCTTGTGAAAATTTGAATTTTTATGTAAGTAAGACATTTACTCAAGTTTTAAAGAACAAAAATGCGTTTTCGGCTTAAAAAACGTGCTTACACAAATATTATGAAATTTCTAGAATGAATTGTGCTTATGCCTTTTCGTCTTAAAAAGCGTGCTTGAGCCCGACCCGGCCCGAGAATTAGATATCATATTGATTATATATATATATATATATATATATATGTATATTTATTTTTTATTTCTTTAAGGTTAAAAGTTACAAAAAAGAATACAAACGGAGAACATTTAGAAATATCAATTTTAGGCTTTATTTACCCTTAGTCTTAGGAGTACATTCTAAAATAAATTTGCTAAACAATAAAATTTAAGTAAAAAAAAAAATTTATGTCCGGGCCTGGGCAAGCTTTCAGACTTGTGCGGGCTTGGAATTGCACAATGATGTCCGAGTCAGGCCTGAGCGGGCTTAGGATAGCATAAATATTTATAGGCTTGACTGGGCCCGCCCAGGCCCAGACCATACCACCCCTAGTGTGTATATCATTATAAAACTGAGATGATATTTCAACTAAATTCATAATAAAAATTTGAGATTTTTTTCTTTCCATCATCGATCATCTCAGTGTGTTAACAACTACACTTTCATATATATACTTAAAAAATATTCGAACAATTTCTTTTACAGTAAACATAGCGCATGGCACAAATGTTTATTATTTACCCTTCGAATCCAAATATCAAATTTTAATTTGATTTCTTAACCACAACTAGCTCTAAATGAATTGCCTGAAAAAATGGATAATTCAATTTCTAACATTAACATCTTGTGTGAAATAATATTTCACATTCATAACCAAAAAATTAGATTGACCTATTTAAGAGTTTTTCGTGAAGGGTTTCACTATTGTTCAAATTCTAACTTTTCACCAAATTATTGATCAATTCTGGATTGACTTAAATATTGAAATTTATTTTTTTACTTCATAAATATAATATTTAGGAAGTCCGGGGGCTAAACTATAATTTCTAGAGGTAAAAGGTCAAAGTAATAATTTCTAGATCCAAAAACTTTGTTGGCTTTTTTTGGCATCATAAAAATAATCATATAAGCCCATGAGATTTATTTTTTGGTCTCCAAGGTAGATATAAAATGTCTAAAAGTTGTTAGGACAATTTAGATACTGTGATTAAAAATTACACCCGAGAGTTTTATGGAGAAATCAAAAAATAAAATCATAATTTAATTTTAGTCTACTGCTCAAAATGAATTTGTTACCTTATATAATTAATCGTGAATATGAACCAGATGCCATGGAATCCAAATATATATTGCACATTAAAAATAAACAATATTATCTCAATTATTTATAAAATCTGTCGTAGATGATTCTTAAGTTGAGTCGTGGACTAGGTCGCTCTCTTTAAGACGTTTTGCGGCCCTACCCTTTATGTGCAGGGAGTGTATAGTTACGTCGTTCTAAGGATAAAACAAGCCCATAATCACCTTTGTCTCATATATATATATATATATTGTAGTTATATGACATATAGTAATACCCATTCGAAACATATATATTGCTAAATGTCGCAGTGTTATAATTGGGGAAATAAATATTTTTGGGACAAAAATATTTCCATAAAGTATATTTATAGAAATAGCCAATTATTTTTCAGTTATGTTTGAAAAATTGGATGTAGGGAGAAAACAGTTTGAGGTGAAGAAAAACTATATGGAAGAGATAACGAATCTTTTGTGTATTATCTGATAGAGAGATTTTTCAGGTGCTCCTCACAAACAACTCTAACTCCTTTCATATAATTTGCCAGAAGTGGGTATCATAATTGTGTAGAAAAATTGGACATTTAAAATGGAGAAAGTGGGAGGTTAAAGCTCTCAAAAAGAGATTCCCAATGATATTGCCCTCATTATTCTAAATTCTTTTCAAACTTTATACACACACCATCCACCATCCTGTTCGAAAAACAATACCAAACAAATTGATTATGGTTTGGACAAATATATGATTGGACATGATTGAGTTTTTGTATGATGGAAGGGTAATACCCTTTGGTCCAGAATATTCCACCGACTTACTCTACCACCTCTTTATATTTGGTCTAGAATAATTTGGTTAATTTTTTAATCCAATGGTGGAGATTTGTCTACATTTTTCTAGATATTAGCTTTAGTCGGTCAATGAGACTTATAAATATAGCCATGTAATTACCTTTGAAATCATCAAGTCTCACAAACACATCTAAACTCAATAAGTTATACTATTCTCTCTATTCTAATAAATATCCATTTCCTCCTTCTCGTTCTTTTAATATTCTCAATACACCCCAAAATATTTTTTCTCTACATATCAAAATTACCATACTATTCCAATTATTCTACTTTTATAATCCAACAGTGGTATTAGAGCGTGTTCGATTATTTTTGGGCATTGGGTAATATTCTGACACCAAAAATATTGCCATCATGTCTAGACTTTGTTCTAACCAATCCTCCATGTCCAATTTTTGATGGAGAGAATTTTGATTTTTGATGCATAAAAATGAAGACCTATTTTTTGTCCCAAGACTCATGGGATATTGTTGATGGAGGATTTGTTATTCCAAAAAGTACCTCCAACCTATCCACACATCAACAAACACAATTGAAGGAAAATAAGATTAAGTATTCAAAAGCCCTTTTTATCATTCAACAAGCACTCGTTGATTTTATTTTTTAAAGAATTATGGGAATTGTGACGGCCAAAGATGCATGGAACACATTAAAGGAGGAGTTTGAGGAAAACGCCAAGTTACAAATTGTCAAACTTCAAACTTTGAGAAGAAATTTAGAAAATATTAAAATGAATGATTTTGAGACTTCTAAGGATTACTATTCTAAAGCAAAGGATATTGTCAATTAAATGAGGGCATAGGGTGAAAATATCGTTGACGCTAAAATTGTTAAAAAATTATTAATCAGTCTCACTGAAATATATGACCCTGTAGTGACCACCGTTGAAAATACAAAAGATGTAGAATCCCTTTCTGTGGCGGAACTTATGGGATCACTAGAGGCATATGAACAAAGACTGAGCAGGCGTAATGAAAGTCCAATAGATAATGCCTTCCGACCCAAACTAAATTTAAGGTATCAGAAATCTAAAGAAGGGGGTAGAAAATTCAGGGAAAATTTAAGATGAGGAGAAAATACAACAATGTAGAAAATAAAAGAGAGAAGAAAAATTATCCTCCATGCCCGATGTGCAAGAAGACAAGCCATCTAGAGAAGGACTATTGGTTATGTGAAAAGTTTCAATGCAGAATTTGTAAAAAATTTGGGCATATGGAGAAAGATTATTGGTCTAAGAAAAATTATGAAGCCAATTATTATGAAGAAAATGAGATGGTTGATCATCTATTTTATTTGTGCCAAGTAGAAACTGAAGAAAAGCTTGGTACGTGGTATATCGACAATGGCTGTAATAACCGCATGACTAGGAATGAAAGCATTTTTCATGAAATAGACTCATCTATCAAATCCCAGGTTAGACTGGAAATGTCACTCTGGTAGAGGCTAATGGAAAAGGTACAATCTCTATTCAAACTAAGAAAGGAACTAAACTTATCAGTGATGTGTTAATAGTTCCTAGCTTAAAAAATAATTTATAAGTGTTGGATAAATGATTGGTAATGGCTACTCATTCTATTTTGGAGGGGATTCATGTACAATATAGGGTAGAATAGATAAAAATCAAGTGATAACAAATGTAAAGATGAAGAATAGGAACTTTCCTATTCAGTGGAAGTACGTCCAAGACACAACCATGAAAGCAGAGGTTGAAGATTCTTGGATTTGGAACTGAAAGTTTGGGCACTTCAATTTTCACGCCCTAAAAATTATTTGCCAGAAAAATATGATACGAACAGAGATAAAAGACGTATGCGATGGGAAACAACACAAACAATCATTATCATATGGAAAATCCTGGATAGCCAAATCACTCCTAAATCTAGTTCTCACCGACGGCTGTGGACCTATGAGGACTTCGTCTCTCGACCAATGTAAATGTTTCATCTTCTTCATAGATGATTATACAAGAATAACATGGGTATTTTTCTGCACCAGAGATCAGAAGTATTCACTGTCTTCAAAAGATTCAAGAATTATGTGGAGAAGCGAAGTGGTCACTACATCAAGGCGCTTAAGAGAGATAACGGTAAATAATACACCTCAAAAGAATTTGACAAGTTTTGTGAAGATGAAGGGGTCGAGCACCAACTTATAGTGGGATACACTCCAGAACAAAATGGAGTTTGGAAGAGAAAGAATATAACAGTAATGGATATGGCAAGGGAGATGCTATATAAAAAGGCCTACCAAATAAATTCTGGGCAGAATCAGTGTATGCATTAGTATACTTGCTAAATAGGTGCCCCATGAAAGCTCTTCTTAACAAGACTTTGGTAGAAGTATGGAATAACAAAAAGCCATCTGCTCAACATCTTCAACTTTTTGGTTTCAACTGCTAGGTGCACATTCCAGATGTGAAAAGGAATAAGCTCGAGGAGAAATCAGAGAAGTATATTCTAAGGATATAACACTCAATCTAGAGCCTATATATTGTATAACCTAAGCACTAAGAAGATAATAATCAGTAGAGACATGGAGTATTTTATGAGAATGCAACATGGAACTGGGATGAAGAAAAGGTTGAAAAGGGAAGCATAATTGTACATTATTGATACCAAAATTTACCATCCTACATGGACCCATTACAAGACAGCAGATGTCATCCTATGTGGCACAAGTCCAAGTCAGCATGATATAAAAGCCCGAACAACATAGCGGCCCAACCAACAAGGAAGCCCGACCAACTGAAAGGCCCGACCAATAGCCGAAAAGTCATCTTGTATAGCCAACCAAGCGCCAGTAATCTTACAGCCTGTATTGCCTGTGAAGCGACAAAATTTGTATAATTAATCCTCATTATGTATTGATGTAAATGCCTAATAAATAAAGGCATTCCATCCTTTCACATGACAACGATCAAGACCCCCCTTGGGCTAGAAATCCATTGTATCACCCTCATTGAAAGAGATAAAAAAAAAAAAAAAAATCAAGGCAGTCAAGACATAACAGTGGATTTAGGCTATTCCATTGAGCCGAACCACTTTAAAAAGTTATCTTGTGTCTTGTTTGTTTTACTTAATTTATCTGTGATCAATTAATTAGGCTTAGTCTAGTTTTTTGCATCAACAGATTGGCGCCGTCTGTGGGAACGTATTGCTAAACATTTTCACTCATTCATCTTTCATCATCTATGGATGACATTCTAGAATCAAGCACTAGAAATGAGGGCATTCCGCCTAATCCCTCTGTCCCTATTAACAATAACGATTTGACAGGAATTTTGTCTAGCCTGGCCAGGGTCAGGAGGCCATGCAAGATAATATACGACAACTGGACCAAACTCAGCAAGCTGGAGTGCCAGCACAATCTAATCATAGGAATATGCCACCGCCACCAACCAGGAGTATTGGGCACAGTCGTTCCAGAACTGCTAGGGATCCTTCATACCTACCTGGAGTAACTTCTTCTATTAGGGTCACTAATCCAACTGATGGACAATATCTCATCCCAAAAAGATTAAGTGCCTTAGAAAGGCTAAGTAGGGCCTCTCCTTTTGATCATTTAGGACCCCAAGGAAATGCTCAACGGGTTGCGTCAAGAAATAGTCAATGAACAAGTGATCTAAGGGAACGTTCAGCTCAATCCAGATTAAATTCCCAATGAACTAAAAGGACTAGTCAGAGAGAAGGTTCACATGAAGAAAGTTCAGCCAGATCTGGAGGTCGGCATAAAAGATATGCCATCCATGGTGCTAACAGTGATGCATGGAAGAGATCCATTCAACGTTTGGAAGACAGATTAGGTGAAATAGCCAAGATAAAAAATCCCCTTCAAAAAAGTTTCATTAAGGAGTCTCCCTTTGTGCAAACCATCATGGATTTCTCCATGCCGACCAAGTTTAAAGCTCCAGTAGTCACTCCCAAATACGATGGGAAAACTAATCCAGTTCTCCATATAGAGCCGTATCAGGCAGTGGCTGATATCTATGCTGTTCCTGATGAGATGAGATGTATGGAATTCTCAGGAACAATCAATGGATCTTCTCAAATTTGGTACAACAGCCTTCCCTGGGGGTAAATTTCTTGCTTTCAATAATTAGTCGAGCTATTCATTGGTAATTTTTTCTTTAGAGCAAAACCGGTTAAACGAGTAGCTCATTTGCTCAGCGTGAGATAGAAGGAGGGAGAAAATACCAGAGATTATATCACTCATTTCAACAACGAGAAACTGGAGGTAATTGATTATGAAGAGAAGACATCAATCACTACCCTCATGAGTGGTTTTCTCCCTGATAAATTATATTATACCCTGGCAAAAGATTCACCAAAGACGATGACAGAGTTGATGGCTAATGCTGCAAAGATTATGAATGCCAAGGAGGATATGGCTACTAAAAAGAATTCAGACGTGAAAATGGAAGCAAAAGTAGAAGGGATGTCAGAGAAGAAGGAGAACAAGAATTATAATGAGCGTAGGATTTCGAAGGGAAAGGAAGGCCTAGATTGGCTCAGGAAGTTCACTAATTACACCCATTTGACGGTGGACATACATCATGTATTGGAGGAAATTAAGCACAACAACTATTTAAGTTGGCCTAAAAATTTAAGGTCACCTGCTGATAAGAGGGATAAGTCCAAGTATTTGTGAGTTTGACAAAGGCCATGGTCATACTACCAACAGATGCATTGCCCTCCAAAATGAGATAAAAGTGCTCATCCGAAGAGGAAAGTTGAACATATTTGTTAATCAGTAGAATGGCGGAAGAAATGGAGGAAGATGTCGATTGAGATCTAAATTGCCAGTTAAGCCCAGGGAAGATAAGAAGAGTAACCACGACGATGATCCAAAAGATGATCCCGATCTTCTTAAGAAACCTAGACAACCGGAATGCGAGGTATTCACAATCAGTTTTAGATCTTTCGATTGTCACATGATTACAGGTAGGGATGCCGGAGGAGGAGATCATACGGCTAAAAGGGAGGCTTACATCAATAAGGCTCAAGCTTGTTCCTATATCCAGCGTATCAATCTCGCCGAGGAGGACTGACCAAGAAAAGTCAATAAGGATAAGCTCATAATTAGCTTTTCCAAAAACTATTTATCAGGCGTTTTGCATCCTCATGATGATCCTTTACTGATCAGAGTCAGGATGAAAGAAGTATTGGTAGCAAGAACATTGGTGGACAATGGCAGTTCGTCCGACATTATGTTCTATCCTTATTTTGATAGTTTGGGTTTAAAACTCAATCAACTGAAGCCTTATCACATGCCACTCATTTGATTCTCAGGAGAAAAGGTGTTTCCACTGGGAACTATCAAGCTGGATGTATTGATTGTGACTTAGCTGACAAGCATGACAGAGAAGGTCAGATTATTTGTAATGGAAAAATATGTTCATTTTGCTTATAGTATAATCATAGGGATAATTAGTTTGGAAAAGTTTGAAGCTGAACCCTCAATTGTTCATCAATGCCTGAAATTCTCGACCAACTTTGGAGTAGGAGTAGTGAAAGGAGACCAGAAAGTAACTCGAGAGTGCTACTATTCCTCTGCCGAGGAAGAAGATATATTGGACGCTAAGCAGAGAATAACTACATACCAAGTGGATACAACTGAGCCGAACAACGAGTCTGAGGTTGAAACCTTAGACCCACAAGATGAATATGAACTTATAAAAGGACAAGTGATGTAAGTAATAGAAAGTATTGTTTTGGATGAGGATAAGCCAGAACGAATAACTCAAGTAGGAGCATCATTGGAACCAGTTCTTAAGCAGGAATTGATAGCTTTTTAGAGGCAGAGAAAACATCTATTCATATGGAATCATGAAGATATTCCAGGCATAGATCCAAACTTTCCGTGTCATGAACTTATTGTCAATAGGGAAGTCAAACTTGTGAAGCAGCGGAGAAGAGTTTTCATCCCGAAGAAGAACCAGGCTATACAGGAAGAAGTGGATAAGCTTTAAAAAGCTTAATTTATTGAAGATGTGAAGTACTCTGATTGGCTAGCCAATGTAGTTATGGTCAAGAAGAAGAAGAACAACAAGTTGAGGATGTGCGTGGATTTTACTGACTTGAACAAAGCGTGCCCTAAGGATCACTTTCCTTTACCATGAATTGACCAACTGGTGGATGCTACTTCAGGGCATGAATTGTTGAGTTTCATGGATGCATATTCTGGTTATAACCAGATCAAAATGAAGCTAGAGGACAAAGAAAGTACTTCCTTTATCACTCCCCGAGGAACTTATTATTATAATGTTATGCCGTTTGGTCTGAAAAATTCAGGTGCTACTTATCAGAGACTGGTGAAAAAAGTATTTGTGGAGTAGATAGGTAAGAATATGGAGGTATATGTTGATGATATGCTCACTAAAAGGAAAAAAGCTGCTGAGCATATTGACGATTGTTGATGTAAAAAACTAGATTTGATCTAATTAATTAATCACATATAAAAATGAGTAAAGAAATAAGACAAGAGATTTTTAAAGTGGTTCAGCCATAAGAAATTGGCCTACATCCACTGGTTTGTATTACTGGGTATCTTGCCTTGATGTCGAGTATGTTCGCTTACCCTGTCAAGAGGGTATTACAATGTATTTATAGCCTTTGGGCTGTCAATGTGAATGGATTGTGTGCCTTTATCAAATAGGCGTATACATCTGTACATGGTAAGTAATGACTGTAAAACAATAAACATTGAATCTGTCTGGTCGTTTGGCCTTCCTAATAAGTTTCCTAGTACGCTGAGTAGGTCGGTATGCTGAGTAGCTCGGTATATTAAACTTGTGCTATGTAGGATGACACGTGTCTTCATATAATTGGTCCATGCCATCTGACTAGTTTTTATATCAACAGATGCCCCTAATGTTTCACAATTGAGGTTGGATGTTAGAGTGTGGAACATTTTATCCAAAAGTTATTTGGGAACATTTCTGATCTCTTGGTTAATTACTGACCTTCAATACTTGTAAAATTTTTCCACTTTGCGTAACAGTTTTGAGCGCGAAATAGCAAACTTGTAAATATTTTGAATTCTGATGACTACTTGGGTATCTGCGTCTTTAGCCGTCGAGAATGCAACCGTCTTCACTTAATTGTTACTTTTCTCATTTTTTGAGGGGACATATATAAAGACGGTAAAATCTGATTATCTTTTACCTTTTGCCATCTTTATTTCCAAAGCCCTTGTTTTCTCATTTTTCTTCTTACGAACATTCTTTCTGTCATCTTTCTTAGCTGGCTCCTTAATCTCCTGTAAGAATTTCTTCCTTCCTTCTTCTTTCTTTGCTTTAGTCACCATGGTTTACTCTATTGATTCATTGGTTAGGTTTAGAATCGATTTTGTGATTCCTTCATGGGTTGATTTGGAAGAACCTGCTTATCCTTTTGATTTCTTTTCTTTAGCGGAGGGACATTGGTTTCCCTCCATTTTTGTAGCTGAGTGCTGTTTTACTTTCCCGCCTAATCCACTGTGTTTGGAATTTTGCCAATATTTCGATATTATACCTGTAAAAGTAGTTCCAAATACATGGAGGGTAGTTAATGGCGTACATAGGCTAAATCAAATACATGGAACTCATCTAGGGATTCCTAAAATTATGTTTTGTTATAAATGGGTCCTCAGCGACATCACTTTTTATTTAAAAACTAGGTTTGTTAATAGAGACTTAGTGGTCAATCTCCCTGATTCTAATAAGGATTATTTTGAACATGGGGTTTTGATGAAAAATTGGCAACACCCCCATTGAATGGAAATGACGTGTACCAAGGTCCCAAGTGTCCACCTTATGGCAATGGGATAGGTTGTTCTTTATTTTTAAACTAGCTCTATTTTTGTTTGATAAAATGTTTCACTGACTTTTGCTTTCTATGATTTTAATTTACAGTTGACAGTAAAAGCAAACCCCCAAAAGAGAGTGATATTAATATAAAAGAGTTGAAGTTTATTCGGAGTCTTCAACAATCAATTATTGGGGAGCACGTGAGATCTGCTTCCTATTTGTTGAGATACAAAAATACTACTTCCTCTTTTATTTCTCGGTCTATTGATCAATCTACTTTGGTGATTGACTTTGAGTAAAGTCTAGCATCTCCCTCAGTTGTTGAAGAATCTTCCTCTGATTTGGGTACCTCTCTTGCTGATCTAATGACGAAAAAGAGAAAAGTTCCTGATCTTTTTGTAACACCCCGCCCGCCCGGGGAGAGAGAACGGAGCGCTAATGCAATAAAAATACATCCAAATCCACAAGTGACGAGGTATAGAGCATCTAAGTCTCACAACAACAAAAGAGAAACTACAAATCTCAATCTCTTCAAATTAAATATCAAATCTCTCGAATTACATACAACAACTAACTCGAAATTAAAATACAAATCTCCAAAGCTCTATACATCAAAATAATATAAATCTTTCCCAAATAATCCTCGCTAAAATCAATCTCCATAGCGCCCCAAAATCCGCGCTAACCTGCCACTAAAAGAAAATATGGGGAAGTACACAATACGACAAGAAAGATGCTCAACAAATGTATGTTAGCAATGAATAAAATGTAACAACACGAGTACGAATATTCAAATCGAAATGAAAATCTCAAAGAATTTATCAATATAATTTCTCAACAACACTTTAACCGGGTCACCAGGCCTCACCACCTCCGTATATGCCCAATGTAACTTGTAGGAAATGACAGCGCATTCACGAGATTCCCGATTTGAGAATACGGTAGTAATTTGAATGTTTATAGGCTTAGGCTTAAAAACATGGCGTTAGTTGGGAAAACCCGAAACAGCCCCCGAACGGCCCGGTGGGAGGCACCAACACCTCCCACGGGACCAATGTAACTCGTACGAACTGACCGCGTGATCACAGGACTCTCGGTTTGAGAATACGACAATAAGTGAAAAATATCAGGACTTAGGCTTAAAAACATGGCGTTAGAGGGTGAAAACCCAAAAGAGCCCCCGAACGGCCCCGTGGGAGGCACAAACACCTTCCACGGGACCAAGTAACTCGTAGAAACTGACCGCGTAGCCACGGGACTCCCGGTTTAAGAATACGATGATAATTGAAAAATATAAGAACTTAGGCTTAAAAACATGGCGTTAGAGGGTGAAAATCCGAAATAGCCCCTGAACGGTCCCGTGGGAGGCACTTACACCTTCCACAAGACTAATGTAACTCATAGGAACTGACCACGCAGCAACGGGACTCCCGGTTTGTGAATACGATGATAAGATTTAGGCTTAAAAATATGGCATTAGTGGGTGAAAAGCCAAAATAGCCCCCGAACGGCCCCGTGGGTGGCACCAACACCTCCCAGTGGACTAATGTAACTCGTAGGAACTGACCACCCATCCACAGGACTCCCGGTTTGAGAATACGATGATAATTTATATATTTCTAGACTTAGGCCTAAAAACACGGCGTCAACGGGTGAAAAACCGAAATAGCCCCCGAATGACCCCGTGGGTGGCACCAACACCTCGCACAGGAGCAATGTAACTCGTAGGAACTGACCGCGCGATCACGGGATCCCTGGTTTGAGAATATGATGATAATTTGCATATTTCTTGACCTATGCAAAACATGGCGTTAGTGGGGGAAAACTCAAAATAGCTCCCGAACGGCCGTGTGGGAGGCACCAACACCTCCCACGGGACCAATGTAACTCGTAGGAATTGACTGCGCGATCAGTGGACTCCCCATTTGAGAATATGACGATAATTGAAAAAGATCAGGACTTAGGCTTAAAAACATGGCGTTAGAGGGAGAAAACCAAAAACAGCCCCCCGAACGGCCTCGTGGGAGGCACCAACACCTCCCACGGGATCAAGGTAATTCGTAGGAACTGACCGCGCAGCCACGGGACTCCCAGTTTGAGAATTCGACATTAATTTACATATTTCTAGACTTAGGCTTAAAAACATGGCATTTGTGGGTGAAAACCCAAAACAGCTCCTGAACGGCCTCGTGGGTGGCACCAACACCTCCAACGGGACCAGTGTAACTCGTAGGAACTGACCACGCAGCCACAGGACTCCCGGCTTGAGAATACCATGATAAGACTTAGCCTTAAAAACATGGCGTTAGTGGGTGAAAAATCAAAATAGCCATCGAACGGCCCCGTGAGTGGCACCAACACCTCGCACGAGACCAATGTAACTCGTAGAAACTTACCGCACGACCACGGGATCCCCAATTTGAGAATATGATTATAATTTGAATATTTATAGACTTAGGCTTAAAAACATGGCGTTAGTGGATGAAAACCCGAAATAACCCCCGAACGGCTCCGTAGGCGGCACCAACACCTCCCATGGGACCAATGTAACTCGTAGGAACTGATCGCACAGCCACGGGACTCCCGATTTGAGAATACGATGATAATTTGTATAATTCTAGACTTAGGCTTAAAAACATAGCATTAGTGGCTGAAAACCCGAAACAGCACCCGAACGGCCCCGTGGGTGGTACCAACACCTCCCACGGGACCAATGTAACTCGTAGGAACTGACCACACAGCCACAGGACTCCCCGTTTTAGAATATGATGATAATTTGTGTATTTCTAGACTTAGGCTTAAAAGCATGTCGGTAGTGGGTGAAAAGCCGAAACAACCCTCGAACGGCCCCGTGAGTGCCACCAACACCTCGCATGGGACCAATGTAACTCGTAGAACTGACCGCACGAGCACGGGACTCTCGATTTGAGAATACGACGATAATTTGCATATTTCTAGAGTTAGGCTAAAAAACATGGCGTTAGTGGGTGAAAACTCGAAACAACCCTCGAACGGCCCCGTGGGTGGCACCAACACCTCCCACGGGAACAATGTAACTCGTAGGAACAGACGACGCAACCACATGACTCCCAATTTCAGAATACGATGATAATTTGCATATTTCTAGACTTTGGCTTAAAAACATGGCGTTAGTGGGTGAAAATCCGAAAGGCACTCGAACGGCCACGTGAGTGGCACCAACACCTCGCACGGGACCAATGTAACTCGTAGAACTGGTCGGGCGATCACGGGACTCTCGGTTTAAGAATACGATGATAATTTGCATATTTTTAGACTTAGGCTAAAAAAATGGCGTTAGTGGATGAAAACTCGAAACAACCCTCGACGGCCCCGTGAGTGGCACCAACACCTCACACGAGACAAATGTAACTCATAAGAACTGACCGCGCGATCACGGGATCCCCGATTTGAGAATACGATGGTAATTTGAATATTCCTAGACTTAGTCTTAAAAACATGGCGTTAGTGGGTGAAAATCTGAAATAGCCCCTAAATGACCCCGTGGGTGGCACCAACACCTCCCACGGGATCAACGTAACTCGTAGGAACTGACCACACTGCCACGGGACTCCCGATTTGAGAATATGTTGAAAATTTACATATTTCAAGACTTAGGCTTAAAAACATGGCGTTAGTGGGTGAAAACCCAAAATAACACCCGAACGGCCCCGTTGGGGGCACCAACACCTTCCACGGGACGAATGTAACTCGTAGGAGCTGATCGAGCAGCCACGGGACTCCCGGTTTGAGAAAAAGACAATAATTTGAATATTTCTAGACTTAGGCTGAAAAACATGGCGTTAGTGGGTGAAAACCCGAAACAACCCCCGAACGGCCCCGTGGGTGGCAACAACACCTCCCATGGGACCAATGTAACTTATAGGAACTGACCACCCAGCCACGGGACTCCCGGTTTGAGAATACGATGATAAGACTTAGGCTTAAAAATATGGTGTTAGTGTGTCAAAAGCCGAAACAGCCCTCGAACGGCCCCGTGAGTGGCACCAATACCTCGCACGGGACCAATGTAACTCATAGGAACTGATCGCGCGATCTCGGGATCCTCGGTTTGAGAATACGATGGTAATTTGAATATTTCTAGACTTAGGCTTAAAAACATGGCGTTAGTGGGTGAAAATTTGAAATACCCCTAAATAACCCCGTGGATGGCACCAATACCTCCCACGGGATCAACATAACTCGTAGGAACTGACCACGCTTCCACGGGACTCCCGGTTTGATAATACGTTAAAAATTTACATATTTCAAGACTTAGGCTTAAAAACATGGCGTTAGTGGATGAAAACCCGAAACAACACCCGAACGGCCCCGTGGGAGGCACTAACACCTTCCACGAGACCAATGTAACTCGTAGGAGCTGACCGAGCAGCCACGAGACTCCCGGTTTGGGAATACGATGGTAATTTGAATATTTATAGACTTAGGCTTAAAAACAAGGCGTTAGTGGGTGAAAACCCCAAACAACCCCCAAACGGCCCCGTGGGTGGCGACAACACCTCCCATGGGACCAATGTAACTTGTAGGAACTGACCACGCAGCCACGGGACTCCCGGTTTGAGAATACGATGATAGGACTTAGGCTTAAAAATATGGTGTTAGTGTGTCAAAAGCCGAAACAGCCCTCGAACGGCACCGTGAGTGGCACCAACACCTCGCACGGGACCAATGTAACTCGTAGGAACTGACCGCGTGATCTCGGGATCCCCGATTTGAGAATACCACGATAATTTGAATATTGCTAGACTTAGGCTTAAAACCATGGCGTTAGTGGGTGAAAACCTGAAATAGCCCCTAAATGACCCCGTGGGTGGCACCAACACCTCCCACGGGATCAACATAACTCGTAGGAACTGACCACATTGCCACGGGACTCCCGGTTTGAGAATATGTTGAAAATTTACATATTTCAAGACTTAGGCTTAAAAACATGGCGTTAGTGGGTGAAAACCCAAAACAACCCCCGAACGGCCACGTGGGAGGCACCAACACCTCCCACGGGACCAATGTAACTCGTAGGAGCTGACCGAGCAGCCACGGGACTCCCGGTTTGAGAATACGATGGTAATTTGAATATTTCTAGACTTGGGCTTAAAAACATGGCTTTAGTGGGTGAAAACTCGAAACAACGCCCGATCGGCCCCGTGGGTGGCACCAACACCTCCTATAGGACTAATGTAACTCGTAGGAACTAACTGAGCGATAACGGGACTCTCGGTTTGAGAATACGACGATAATTGAAAAATATCAGGACTTAGGCTTAAAAACATGGCATTAGAGGGTGTAAACCCAAAATAGCCCCCGAACGGCTCCGTGGGAGGTACCAACATCTCCCACGGGTCCAATATAACTCTTAGGAACTGATCGTGAAGCCACGAGATTCTCGGTTTGAGAATATGAACATAATTTTCAAATTTCTAGACTTAGGCTTAAAAACATGGCGTTAGTGGGTGAAAATCTGAAATAGCCCTTGAACAGCCCTGTGGGTGTCACTAACACCTCCCATGGGACCAATGTAACTCGTAGCAACTGACCACGCAGCCACGGGACTTTCAGTTTGAGAATACGATGATAAGACTTAGGCTTAAAAACATGTCGTTAGTGGGTAAAAAGCCAAAATAGCCCTCGAACGGCCCCGTGGGTGGCACCAACACCTCACACGGGACCAATGTAACTCGTAGGAACTGACCACGCAGACACGGGACTCCTAATTTGTGAATACGATGATAATTTTCATATTTATAGACTTTGGCTTGAAAACATGGCATTAGTGGGTGAAAAGACGAAATAGCCCCCGAACGGCCCCGTGGGAGATACGAACACCTTACACGGGACCACTGTAACTTGTAGAACTGACTGTGCGATCACGGGACTCCTAGTTTGAGAATACGATGGTACTTTGCATATTTATTGACTTAGGCTTAAAATCATGGCGTCACCGGGTGAAAAGCCGAAACAACCCCGTGGGTGGCATCTACACCTCCCACGGGACCAATGTAACTCGTAGGAACTGACCGCCCGATCACGGGATCCCCGGTTTGAGAATACGATGATAATTTGCATATTTCTAGAATTAGGCTTTGAAACATGACGTTAGTGGGGAAAAATCGGAACAGCCCCCGAGCGGCCCCGTGGGAGGCACCAACACCTCCCACGGGACCAATGTAACTCGTAGGAACTGACCATGCGATCACGGGACTCCCAGTTTGAGAATACGATGATAATTGAAAAATATCAGGACTTAGGCTTAAAAACATGGTGTTAGAGGGTGAAAACCCAAAATAGTCCCCAAACGGCCCTGTGGGAGGCACCAACACCTCCCACGGGACCAATGTAACTCGTAGGAACTGATCGCATAGCCACGGGACTCCCGGTTTGAGAATACGATGATAATTTTCATATTTCTAGACTTAGGCTTAAAAACATGGCATTTGTGGGTGAAAACCCAAAATAACCCCCTAACGGCCCCGTGGGTGGCAACAACACCTCCCACCGGACCAGTGTAACTTGTTGGAACTGACCGCGCAGTCACGGGACTCCCAGTTTGAGAATATGATGATAATTTGCATATTTCTAAACTTAGACATAAAAACATGGCGTTAGTGGGTGAAAACCCGAAACAACCCCCGAATGGCCCCGTGGGTGGCACCAACACCTCCCATGGGACCAATGTAACTGTAGGAATTGACCACGCAGTCACGGGACTCCCGGTTTCAGAATATGGTGATAATTTGCAAATTTCTAGACTTAGGCTTAAAAACATGGTGTTAGTGGGTGAAAAGCGGAAACAACCCTCGAACGTCCCCGTGAGTGGCACCAACACCTCGCACGCGACCAATGTAAATTGTAGGAACTGACCACGCAGCCATGGGACTCTCGATTTGAGATTACGATAGTAATTTGAATATTTCTAGACTTAGGCTTAAAACCATGGCGTTAGTGGGTGAAAACTCGAAATAGCCCCTGAACATCCCCGTGGGAGGCATCAACACCTCCCACGGGACCAATGTAACTCGTGGGAACTGACCATGCAGCCACGAGACTCTCGGTTTGAGATTATGATGATAATTTTTATATTTCTAGACTTAGACTTAAAGACATGGCGCTAGCGGGTGAAAAGCTGAAACAGCCCCCAAACGGACCCATGAGTGGCACGAACACCTCGTATATGACCAATGTAACTCGTAAGAACTGACCGCGGGATCACGGGATCCCTGGTTTGAGAATATGATGATAATTTGCATATTTCTAGGCATAGGCAAAACATGGCGTTAGAGGGTGAAAACCTAAAATAGCCCCCGAACATCCCCATGGGAGGCACCAGCACCTCCCACGGGACTAATGTAACTCGCAGGAACTTACCGCGCAGCAACGAGACTCCCGATTTGAGAATACGATGATAATTTGTATTTTTCTAGACTTAGGGTGAAAAATATGGCGTTACTGGGTGAAAAGCCAAAACAACCCTCGAACGGCCCCGTAAGTGGCACCAACACCTCGCACGTGACCAATGTAACTCGTAGGAACTGACCGCGCGATCACGGGACTCCCGATTTGAGAATACGATGGTAATTTGAATATTTCTAAACTTAGGTTTAAAAACATGGTGTTAGTGGGTGAAAACCCGAAACAGCCCCCGAACGGCCCCGTGGGTTTCACCAACACCTCCCACGAAACCAATGTAACTCGTAGGAACTGACCACGCAGCCACGGGACTCCCGGTTTGAGAATACGGTGATAATTTTCATATTTCTAGACTTAGGTTTAAAAACATGGCGTTAGTGGGTGAAAAGCCGAAACAGCCCTCGAACGGCCCCGTGAATGGTACCAACACCTCGCACGGGACCAATGTAACTTGTAGGAAATGACTGCGCGATCACGGGATCCCCGATTTGAGAATATGATGGTAATTTGAATATTTCTAGACTTAGGTTTAAAAACATGGCGTTAGTGGGTGAAAACCTGAAATAGGTACCAAACGGCCCCGTGGGTGGAACCAACACCTCCTATGAGACCAATGTAACTCGTAGGAACTGACCACGAAGCCACGAGACTCCCTGTTTGAGAATACGACGATAATTTTCATATATCTAGACTTAGGCTTAAAAACATGGCTATAGTGGGTGAAAAGCCGAAATAGCCCCCGAACGGCCCTGTGGGTGGCACCATCACTTCCCACGGGACCAATGTAACTCGTAGGAACTAAACGCGTGATCACGAGACTCCCGGTTTACGAATACGATGATCATTGAAAAATATAAGGACTTAGGCTTAAAAACATGGCGTTAGAGGGTGAAAACCCAAAACAGCCCCCGAACGGCCCCATGGGTGGCATCAACAGCTCCTACGGGACCAATGTAACTCGTAGGAACTGACCGTGCGATCACGGGATCCCCGGTTTGAGAATACGACAATAATTTGCATATTTCTAGACTTAGGCGTTAAAACATGGCGTGAGTGGGTGAAAACCCGAAACAGCCCCCGAACGGCCCCATGGGTGGCACCAACACCTCCCACGAGACCAGTGTAACTCGTAGGAACTGACCGCGCAGCAACAGGACTCCCGATCTGAGAATACGATGAAAATTTTCAAATTTCTAGACTTAGACTTAAAAACATGGTGTTATTGGGTGAAAACCCAAAACAGCCCCCGAACGGCCCCGTGGGTGGCACCAACACCTCTCACGGGACCAATATAACTCGTAGGAACGGACCACGTAGCCACGGGACTCCCGATTTGATAACATGATAATAATTTTCATATTTGTAGACTTAGGCTTAAAAACATGGCATTAGTGGGTGAAAAGCTGAAACAGCCCCCGAACGGCCCCGTGGGTGACACCAACACCTCCCAAGGGACCAATGTAACTCGTAGGAACTGATTGTGCGATCAAGGGACTCCCGGTTTGAGAATACGATGATAATTGAAAAATATCAGGACTTAGGCTTAAAAACATGGCCTTAGAGGGTGAAAACCCAAAATAGCCCTCGAACGGCCCCATGGGAGGCACCAACACCTCCCACGGGACCAATATAACTCGTAGGAACTGACCGCATAGTCACGGGACTCCCGATTTGATAATACGACCGTAATTGTTTACTACATGAAGATTATTTATATGTTGTGGACATTCAGTATTATGTTTTTTATGTGCTACAGCCGTGCGGGCTTTTATAATTTGATTGTTGAATTTTATGGCCGTGTGGTCTTTATAATAAGCTAGTTTTACATTTACAGGTCAAGAAAATAGAGGAAACTCTGGCCCATTTTTTTTTATCTTTGAACTATTAAGACGTGTAATATTTTTAAGTTTGTATATATATTAGTTTATTAACAACGTTCTCGATTCGCAATTTGTTATTTTTTTATTGTTTTGCCAATAATAAATATTTGTAACACCTCGTACGCATCCAACGTCACACGTAGCAATCAACGGTGCACTCACAGGACCCCCAATTTTAGGATTGGACCAAAAAAATACATTTTTTAAAAAAATTATAGTTAAATATGGTCATGGACTTTGTCCATGACCATTTTTATTTTTTCCATCGTGCATAAAAATGGTCGCGGCCAAAGTCTTCGACCATTTTTTCCTTTTTTTCGTCTCGGTGTCGATCACGGACTTGGGCCGCGACCATTTTTTCCTTTTTTTTTTATCACGGTTGTGGGTCGCGGCCAAAGTCTGCGACCAATTTGTCACGGTTGTGGGTCACAGACTTGGGTCGCGACCATTTTTTTTGTTACGGTTGTGGGTCACGGACTTTGGCTGTGACCAATTTATCACGATTGTGGGTCACGGACGAGGGCCGCGACCCGTCACGGCATGGGTCACGGCCCAAGTCCGCGACCATCTGTCGTGACCCCCTCTGGGCCGTGACCATTTTTTGGTCGTGGACTTGGGCCGCGACCCACGAAATTGGTCACGCCCGAAATGGTCACGACCCAAGTCCGCGACCCACAATTTTGGTCAGGGATTTTGGCCGTGACCAATCGCCAGTTTTGGTGTAGTGATGATGATGTTAGTCATGGATTTTTGAAGATAGCACTAGGGATAAATTATTAGGCTTAATTATAGCACCTACGTGTGCTACCCGTGTGGTTAGTAATGACTCCATTGAGGAAAATCTTTAGGCATGAGTGATGTTTGAAACTTGAGTTGCCATTAGAATAATTATGATTTAGGATCATGTAGGCAATCCTAAGAGCGGCAACAATAGTTTATGCTGAAACTATGTGAGTGTTATGTTTATTTGATGAGAGTAGTCTAAAAAACGGAGGTTAGCTACTGCGTATTGAAATTTTGGAGGCCTAGAAGTGATAGGTCGGTAACTAATGATAAATGTCAAGAGATGTAACTTAGTCTTGATTTAGGATAGTTAAGCTTACCAGTGATGATTGGAAGTATTAATCCTAGGGAGGGAAGCCTAGTATTTCATCTCCTGAAGGAAACTTGTTTGTGTTGCATTCATCTAGCATGGACGGATGATTCTTGAGTAGAACTCATCAAGGTTAGCAGACCAATGTAGGATACGTGGCACGGCTATGGTGCTTAACATGGATCGGCAAAGCGTTATAGACTTCAATTATATGTTGTGGGTTTACACTTCGCGTGGTCAAAGGAAGATCGTTTCCCTCGGGCATGACAATCACCTGATTCGTTACATTTTTGTTAGATAGATATGTTAGGCGTACTTGAGATTTTTTGCAATAAGACCTTAGGGTTTTTGTGACCGAATTGGCAATGGTGATCGATTGAAGTGAAGTCTTTGGGATTAGCCCACTAGTGTAGAGGATTCCTAGGATTGGAAATTGGTCCTAGGTAATTGGACTATGGACTGTGATAAACCAAGAATTTCGAGGACAAAATTCCTTAAGGAAGGAAGTTTTTAATACCCCGCCCTAAATAAGTTATTTAATCCCCGCATAAGATTACGATAATATGAAAACATTGAAACTTGGATAAGTATGATAGGATGATATCCCTAATTAAATTGATATGTGTACTTAATGATAATTATCGGAGGAATTATGGGTAAAATATCAAATTACGCAAAGAGGATTATTGGCTATAAAAATCCCATCCTTTATATTTTGGTTTGGTATCCCCTGTGTAATATAAGGGACTTAATGGTCGAATTATGAAAGATGAGTTCGCTATCGTTATGGCAAGAGGAAGGCCCTATCGCTTGAATGACTAGGCATGTCGTTCGAACGACTAAGACTGTTGTTTGAACGACTAAGTTACTCCCTTGAACGATCAGGACGAAATCAGATGCCATTTTGTCCTGTCATCCCCTCGTTGGTTGCTCAGTGTTTTTAGTCAGCTCATGGGCTTGACATCTGCGGAATGGAATTGTGTTAAGACCTTGTGGTCTTTGGGATGATATAGATATTGAGGAAATGTGGGTGGTACAAATGTGTTGTCCTGATTGGGTCCATTGATCAAATTATGACGACGGTGATTTAGTAGGTGGATTGTGAAATATGTTTGGGGTTTTATATATAAGAAGTAATCTCAGGGGAAACGACTATTTTTCCATTTTCTTACATAAGGAGCTTAAGGTCATCTCGTTCGTTTACTGCCTCATTCTGATTGAGGTTTTAAGAATTACAACCCGAACCATTAAATCCCCAAAGTTTTCCCAATGTAAATATATAACAACGAAATGTAGAAGTACATGTAAATAGTTTTGGGTATTTTGAGGAGAGGGTTCTTGAAAGAAGAAGATGGGTTTGTAGTGTATTTTTATGCAGTATTTTTGGAGCTTTCATGGAGGCTTTTTGGTGGAGCATTTTTATGACTCCCTTTAGGGCCACCTTTCGAGGTGGGGGAGTTATCCATCTTCGTCACCACCATCACCTGAGACCATTTTGGTGGGTAACCTACTTCTTATTGTATTTAAGACTCTATTGATAAATAGTGTAGTCTTATTGTTGTGTATGATTAAGAGTAGGATTATAAGAAATAATGATGCGTACTTATTAAACTGAAATTATACATTTTTTATGGAATAATAATGTAACACAATATTATTTGTGTGTATTTCTATTAAAAATAAATATTGGACATTTTTATGGAATAAAAAGGTAAGAAAATATTATTTGGGTGTATTTCTAGTAAAAAGAAATATTAGAGATTTTTATCGAATAAAAAGGCAAGAAAATATTATTTGGATGTATTTTTAGTAAAAAGAAATATTGGACATTTTTATAGAATAAAAATGCAAGAAAATATTATTTGTGTATAAATCTAGTAAAAAGAAATAATGAACATTTTTGTGGAATAAAAATGTCGAGAAAAAAGTTATTTTGTTAAAAATAATGGGTGGATAATTATTTCAAGGTTTGAAATAATAAAGGTTGATGTTTTATGAAAATGTTGCATGTTTTAGTAATTTTGATGAAAATATATTTAAACCATGTAGTAGGATTTTTGAGTTTAAAATCAATCTTATCATGCATATAAACTTGTAGTATTTTCAAATAGAATGTATAAACAAGTTTAAAGAATATTTTGTTTGGTTTAAACTAGAAATAATAAAACACTACACCAAATCCTGCGAATGGTCCCCCCAGGCGGTCACGGCCCAAAGTTGTGACCACATAAAGTTTGGGGTGACCATATCCATGACCCATTGTGGTCATGGATGCTCTTAGAAGTGGTTACGACCCAAATCCCTGACCAGTGTGAGTCACGGCCTTAGGTTGTGATCAGGTCGTGATGATCATGGCGCTAATTTCGCGCCAAAGTTCCCTCTAAGTTTCGTCACGAATGGGTCACGGCCTATATCCGTGACCAATTATACAATGCACACCACATGGGTCACGTCTTTGGGCCGTGACTATATCAATCTTTTCACGGGCGAGGGTCACAACTTAGGGTCGTGACCACATGGTTGACTACGCACTGATGTGGAAAAAATTTAAGGGTCATGGTAGTGGGTCACGGCTCTCGATCGTGACCAATGTCCTTAGACTAAAACCATTCTCCCTCGTTTTCATTTCATCCCACGTCAATATCTCTCTCTCTCTTAAACCCTAATTTTGGCGATTTGTAATTTCTCTCTCACGCTCTCTCTCAAACCCTAATTTCGGCCCTTATATCTCTCAATCTCAAAGGTAAACCCTAATTTTTGTGTTTCTGATTTAAACCCTAGTGTGTATATGTGTGTATTTATGTGTGTATGTGTGTGTTTGTGTGTATGTATCTGTGCATGTGTGTGTATATTTGTGTGAATTCGTGTGTATGTGTGTGTACATCTGTATATGTGTGTGTATATCTGTGTATGTGTGTGTATCCCCAGTTTATGTGTGTGTATATCTGTGTATGTGTGTGTATCCCTAATTTATGTGTGTGTATATCTGTGTATGTGAGTAGGGGTGTGCACGGGTCGGTTCGGTTCGGTTTTGGACCGCAATTCAGACCGAACCGATCGGTTCGGTTTTGGAAAAAATCAGACCGAAACCGAACTGACGATGAAAAAAACTGCCGGTTTCGGTTCACATCGGTTTCGGTTCGGTTCGGTTCGGTTTCGGTTCGGTATTAACCGATTTTCAGTTTTGGTCGGTTTTTTGTAGGTCGGTTTTCGGTTTTGGTCGGTTTTGGAGGTTGGTTAATGGTGTTTGGATATAAAAATAAAAGATATTTAAGGGTTTTTTAATATATAATATTGATGTCGGTTCGGTTCGGTTCGAATCGGTTTTTTCTTTGTCTAAACCAACAACCGAACCGATATTGTCGGTTTTTTAAATCCTTAAACCGTAAACCGAACCGGGCTAAAAAAAACCGCCGATTTCGGTTCGGTTCGGGCCGGTTCGGTTCGGTTTTCGGTTCGGTCGGTTTTTTTGCACACCCCTATATGTGTGTGTATTTTTTTTTCTTCAATAAAAGGGATGTTAAATTTAGGAGTTAAAATTTATTGCATTATTTATTGGGTATTTATTGGGTATTGTTAACATTGATTGGGAATTGTTGTTTAGAGGTTGAAATTAACTGCATTATTTAAGGTTATTTATTGGGTATTATAAGTACTGACTGAATGTGGTTACTTAGAGATTAAAATAAATTGCGAAATTTATGGGTATAATCCTTTAGGGCTTGAAATTTATTTAGAGTTTGAAATTAATTGAGTGTTATTAGTATTGACTGAATGTGGTTACTTAGGAATTAACATAAATTATATTATTTACAGTTTGAAATTACTTGAGTATTTTAGGTTCCTCATCCTAATCAAACTAATATAATGAAAATCCTTTATTTATTATCAAAACCTTAAACAAACTAATATACCCCAATATACACGCCCTCCTATATTTTTCTCAGGAAAAATGAGCTACGATGATAATCAATGTCAACAAAAGTTGGAGAAGTTGCAATTAGACCGCACACGTAACTCTTTATTACTGAGTGTCATATAGATGGTACTCCTATTTATAGGTATGGAAATAAAAAGATTGAACAATCTCACCACCTTCAAAACTATGGAGTTAATTTCCAGCAAGATTACATGTTCGATCGTATTCTATTTTCCCTATCAGAAAACTGGGATGATGTTATACAAAATATATTTCACACGCATAATCCTGATGTAGCCCTGACCTTGGTTACGTTGTTGGAGAAGGCGGAAAAAAAATCCACACATTATTGATACAACTACGTACAGAGAGCACTGACATGGACTGTGATGTATCACGACATATGCACGCTCAATGGAATCTTGCTAACAAGTTGAAAATGATGGGATTTAGAGTTCATGTCATGGATATCTACACCTCAATCATAGATACCCTTCCTCCTAGTTGGCCACGTGCCAAAATTTATAGGTTCTTAAAAACTAGTACCGAATGGATGGAGATCAGGCACATTGAACTTATTCTAAAGTCTTACTATGAAAAGGTATATATATATATAGTCGTAAGCTTGATTAATTAATTATAATTTCTTATTATAATTTTTTAGTCACTTATGGTTTTTCATTTCTGTTGATAATGTCACGAGGAAACAACCCAAGGGAACACCGCAACGAGGTTCACCATCTCGTGCAAAACCCGAATTCTCAACACCAATTGGTGAGAAATACACAACTTCACCAATGTTTTCCTCCTCACCAAGTCCAACCAAGTCCAACTAGTTTGACACCCCCATCTAGCACTCTTGTTGCTCCACCACCCCCATCCAACACTATCGATTCCTCCCGCTCAACCTAAAAGAAGCCCATTGGGTTATCCTTTCTCAGGAATAACTCGACATGTGATAGGAATGATGTGCTAAACTTTAAAGCCTAGTATTTGGCTTTGGGAAAAATGAACGTGGGGGTTGGTGGACCAGACAACTGAAACCAGGTTGATCAAGCTGTCAAGGATGATATATACAATCAACTCTCCAAGTATTTCCCATTTCCTAATCGTTCCAAGAATAAGGTTTTATCTCGGGTTACTGAATCATTAAGAACATACATGAGAAACCTTCAGAAGAAACATTTCTTGAAGTAGGCAGCGAGCTCCGATATTTTATCTTTAGAGGAGAGAGTACCTCAAAATCTTAAAATTTGGGTGGAGCAGTGGAATAAGTTTTGGAGAATGAGGCGACGGAAAAAAGTTGGTCCAAAGGGAGAAAAAAAATAGGGCACGAAAAATTGATATCCACAAGTTGGGATCCAAATCCTATGACGTTGTGAAGAATGAATGGGAGGGTAGGACAAATGATGGTTCAGATGCGGGTAAATCACCAAATCGTTCCAACATTTTCGTTCACGCTCGAATGGGTAAAGATAATACATTCTAGCCGCACCTGGCTGAGATGCTAAAATCAATAGAGGCCATCAGCAGTTAGTCAGGTTCGAGCCCTACTAATGACTTTGACCTTGATAATAATGCCCTGACCCAAACCTTTGGAAAGGAAAAATGGGGGAGGACGAGAGGTGTTGGCTCACATATGCCAAAAACAAAATTTCAACAGACCGCACCTCTCGTAGATGATTTCTCTTCGATCAATAATCGTTTCTCATTCAATGACGAATGACATGCCAAGACCGATGGGTATGTCTAGGAAATAAAAAATACCCTAGAAAGATTGAAGAATCAAATTGGAAAACATGTGTCCCTTTTCCAAAATTATGGGGTCCGAATTCAGCCTTCTCCTCCTCAAGGTTACCCTTACCCTCACCCTCCTCCTTAAGGTTTTACCTATCACCCACCCCTTCAAGTTTACCTTCCCAAATGCCTCCTTATCCACCATTATCCTCCGAAATTCTGCCTCATCCAACATTCCCCTCATAAATGCCGCCTGTCACGGGACTTGGATCATCAACAACAACTCACGGTGACTATGGCAAAAATTACTATTTCAAATACCTGAGCAATAAGAAATTTGTTGGGATATGCACACTCATCTCTAAGGTTGTTGGAACTAAAGTACACAACCGAACATTGGAGACAGGTGAGGCTCAAATACTGGTCGATGAAATATACAACGGCTGCGGAGATGTACATGTGTTCGCTGCAGTCGGGGATGGGCTAGAATTGAGGAATTATAAAAACACTTTTCTTGTTTGGATAATTTATCTATGGGAAAAGATCGAATAATATTTTGTTTTGTTTCAATTGTAATGATTTTTTTTATTTCAGTTGTAAGAATTTTGGTTTTGTTTCAGTTCAAGAATATTGGTTTTGTTTCCGTTCATGAATATTGGGGCCTTTAAGGGTTATTGCCATTTCATTTTTACGGAGGAAAGGAACAGACTTTAGTTGACGGAAAGGAAATGTATATTGTGAAATCTCGTCCCAACATAGCTTTTGGTTCGGCTCTACTCGATTGAGAAGAAGCAGCTGCCGTTGCTTGGGTTCCCCTTCCCCGGCTGGATAGGGATAAATGGATAGAGACTTGGCCCCTGCTGGGAGATCACTCGTCATTCCAATGGGCGAGGAGCACTGCTTTAAATACAAAGAAAGAAAGCAAGATGCAAGGTTTTTTCGGTGTTCTCGTTGGTACACGCGGGCGTACTCCTTGCTTCTGGGGACATTGATCCGAAGCTCGAGTACGGTCCGTGCGCCGTTTTTCTTCTCTACCATGACGGTCGTCCATGGATTATAGGTGCTATCCATTGTATATAAATAAACTTTCGTATCCTACTCTGCAAATCCAATTTTCTTGTTTTAGTTTTAATAATATTTTTGTATTGCTTTAGTTATAGATTATTACATTGATTATTATATGGATTTTAGTTTTAACCTATATCCACATGACTGGAATTTGTAGATTATTACATGGATTTCCCACTATACAAAGAGTGTGGGAGAGATTGATCAAATTTCAAATAATTATGTAAAGGGCGTTCAAGAATTTGTTAAATACGCTTTCAAAAATCTTAAAAATGATAAGATTCTGTGTACGTGCACCCATTGTGAAAACAAAAAATAAATCATTAGAATACATTGAGTTGCATTTAATACATTGGGGAATCTATCAAGACTATAAAATATGGACATATCATGGTGAAAAAAATATACCTTATGTTCCGAAAGAATTGCCGGTGCTCGACCTCGTAATGGAACCCCAACGAGTGAAAGTGGTACATGATTCACCAATACATTGTCCATTGAACGACTTAATTGATGATGCTTATGGACTCCACAACTGTCAAAATCACCAACATATGGATATGAATAATGCGCATTGTGTCCAGCTAAATAAAAATTCTGATGTTGAATTTCTAGGGGATCGAGAATACATATGGTTGAAAGCCGATGCAGCTAGAACGTTGTATAAAGATTGCGATGAAGATCACTCGGTATTATATTCAATGATTGCATTGCATAATTTGAAGAGTCAATTTAGTTTTGTCTGGGAACAGCCTAATTAGAATTCTTAAGTGGGTTAAAGATATTCTCCCAAAAGAGAACACGTTACCAGGCAATTATCCTACCATGAAGAAGAGATTGAAGGGTGTGGGTTTGAAAAATAAATCTATTCATGCATGCAAGTATGATTGCACATTGTACCCTAACGAACATCAATAGAAGGATGAATGTCTTGTATGCAGTGAGCCTAGATATGATAATGGAAAGAACAAATCTGGAAAAAATCGCAAGTGCTCGCAAGTCCCACAAAAGGTTTTGAAGTATTTTCCACTTGGGCCACGATTAAAACGGTTATTACTGTATCGTGGATAGTGAAGGCAATGACATGGCATGTTCGATGCGAGGTGGGTGGGAATTTAATGCGTCATCCAGTTGATTCACCCATCTGGAAAATTTCAAATGCACAACACCATGAATTTGCAAAGGAATCACGCAACGTTCGTCTTGCAATCTCAACCGATGGGTTTAACCCTTTCGGTAATTTAAGTACTAGTCAGAGTTATTGGCGAGTTCTCAAGGATCCTTTAAGTCCCCCTCCAACACTATGCATGATAAAGGAGTTCACATTGTTGTCTTTATTGATACTTGCGCCGAAGGCTCCCAGTGATGATATTGATATATTCTTAGAATTATTAATCGAAGAACTTAAAGAGTTATGGGACAAAGGCATGACTGCATTCGACACTCATAAGGGTGAAGAGTTCACACTTAAAGCAATGGTGATGTGGGCGATCCATGAACTTCCATCTTATGGGACCTTGTCTGGTTGTAATGTTCATGGTTATTATGGATGTCCCATACGTGGGGAGGAAATTGAAGCCTATTGGCTAAAACATAGCGGTAATATGAGTTACACGGGTCATCGTAGATTTTTTCCAACCAGTCACCCTTTTAGGAATGACAAGTCTAACTTTTTGCCTGTCAGTTACGAATGTAGGAAATCACTTGTGGGAGACTACATGGCTACGCTGGTTTCTTTGGAGTTTTGTCTGGACAGTCTTTGGACCAGAGGAGCTACATAGTCTCCCACGAGTGAATTTGTGGATTTTTACAACTATAGCAAGTGTTCCCATTATTGATATTAGATGGAGGAGTTCGATTTTGTTGATAGAGTGAGATGTAATGTTTGTAAGGGATTAATTTCAAGGTGCAGGGAACTCAACATTACAAGGTGGCCTCATAGGAAGATTAATAGCTTGACAACCCTCAATGAGGGTTGTCAAGATCTTAATATTCCTATGAGGCCACCTCTTTTGTTCATAACGATGGGGTCGGGCTGCTACTACAAATTATTCAAAATGTTGGGGTTATTATTGAGCCAGCTCAGAAGAAATTGCATCCCCATCCTTCGTCTCCTGAGCATAAGTTGAGTTCCCTGTGAGGTCACCTTGAGTTACCTAGAGTGTCCTATATTAGTGGTTCTTTATGAAGGCCACACTCCCTGTAATGAGAGGAGTCATATTTGAAATACTCTATCAAAATCCAAATGGGAAAACGCATCATATTATTAGGGACTCCTTTCCAGAACAATTTTAATGAGCTTTATAACACGTTGCATTTGGCAAGGCTAGAAAAGGCAGGTTTTCTTACCAAACATGCCTTTTGAGGGCGAAAACCCAAAGAACCTCCCAAATGACCCCGTGAGAGGCGCAAACACCTCGCAAGGGACCAATGTAACTCACAAGAACCGATCGTGTGGTCACGGGACCCCAATTTGAGAATATGACGATAATTTAAGAAAATCCACAATTAGGCTTGAAAACGTGCCGTTAGAGGGCGAAACCCCTTAGCACCCCTCCCCCCCAAAGCGGTCCCTTTAGTGGAGCGATCACCGTGCATGGGACCGATGTAACTTGTAGCAACCGATCCCATGGTCACGGGACCCCCGATTTGAGAATATGATGATAATTTGAGAAAATCTACACTTAGGCTTGAAAATGTGTCGTTAGAGGGGGAATCCCTTAGCGCCCCCTAAATGATCCTTTCAAGGGAGCGATCACCGTACACGGGTCCAATGTAGCCAGTAGGAACCGATCGCGTGGTCACGGGACCCCCAATTTGAGGGCACAACACAAATTTGTGAATATCCACACTTAGGCTTGAAAATGTGCCTCTGGGGGGAGAAACCACTTAGTGACCCCTAACGTCCCCATGACCACATGGTCAGTTCCTACATGTTATAAAGCTCATTGAAATTGTTCTGGAGTGGAGTCCCGGATAATATGATGTGTTTTCCCATTTGAAGTTTGATAGAGTATTCCAAATACGAATCCTCTATTGAAGTGTCCTGGATTGATGGATCTTGATGAAGGCCACACTCCCCGTAATGATAATATCTACCATTACGAGGATTGTGGCCTTCATCAAGATCCACTAAACATGCCTTTAGAGTAGTCGTATCTAAAACATTCTGTCAATATCATATTATTCGGGGAACATTTCCAGAACAATTTCAATGAGCTCTACAACACACCTCATTTGTTCAGGCCAGAAAAGACATATTTTCTTGCCAAACTAGCCTTTAGAGGGCGAAAGTCCCTCAGTCCCCCCAAATGGCCCCGTGAGCGGCGTCAACACCTACATGGGTCCAATGTAACTCATAGGAGCCGACTGCCTAGTCACGGGACCCTCGGTTTGAGATCACGACCCAAAACAGAGAAAATCCTGCCAATGTTTTTAATATTGCTAAAACTGGTCACGGCGAAAGGCTGTGACCATATTTATTTTTCTATCATGCATAATAAGGGTAACGGACTATAGCCATGACCAGTGTTGTGATCGTCTAACAAAATATAAGAAGGGATCACGGCCTTGGGCTGTAACCAATGATGTGACCATCGAACTATAATTAAGGTTGGGTCATGGCCTAGGTCCGTGACCAGTGATGTGACAATCCAACTAAATTTAAGGTTGGGTCACGGCCTAGGACCATGACCATCATGATAAATGGGTCACGGTCTTCGTTCGCGACCAAGTTCCATGACCCACTAAGATTTGTGACCATCAGATGATCAAAGACATGGGCCATGACCACAGGAAATGGTCACGGACCAAATCTGCGACCCATAGCTTTGGTCAGGGACAAAATTTGTGACAATCACCCAGTTTGGTGTAGTGAAAGTTGGGATTTTAGTCTTCAAGGTATGTGTAAGTGGGACTAAAAGACATAATATGTATGAAGTTAAAAGACTACATATTAAATAAAAGAAGTGGCAATATTCTTATAAAAGTAGTCTTAAGTGTGAATGAATTTCTTGAATGAAGAAGTAAAGAAATGTGTACTTGAGAATGTTGATATAAAGTATTAACTAAGTGTTAATGGGTAAACATGGAATGGTTAGTGAGTGTAACTTACTAATGTTATGATCTATTAACACCTATGGAATTAAAGGTGTAAAGGTATTTCTAATCAAGTAAATAAACTACTCCAAGTGTAAAAAGGTGTTAAAGGGTTAAACACTTAAGAAGTTGGTGTATATAATAGTGTTTTTAAGTGAAATTAACACTTGAGAAATGGAGTAAAAGGTGATTTTCAAAACAAATGGGTCAAATGGTAATTTTACTTAAAGTGGAACATTTTTATGAAATAAAAATATTGAAAAGGGGTGTTACACAAAGTGGTCCTAAACGAATATGGTTTTGGGAAATAAAAATCAAGGTTCAGGTATAAATGACATGAAATGGAAAATTTTCAAAGTGTAAGACAAATGGGGTTGTAAAGTCCCAAGTTTCAGCATCGGCAGGGTAAAAAGGATAAGTGGAACAATGTGGACATTTGTAACATATTAAAACACATTAAAGGAACTCGGATGACATCGGGATAAAGCAAGAACGACCCAGAGCCCTTGAGTGAAAAGCCTTAAATCATTGGCCAGAGCATATGGTGCGCATAGGCATTGGCGTGGAGCCCGTGTAAGTATGCGATATTGAAAGATTCCTAGAAAAGATAAAGGAAATTCAGAAAATATCAAGAAGTGGGTTGTGTGGTACTTGAATGAATGTAATAAATGTTCCGATAAAGATGAAATGGACAAGTAAATGCATAAATTTATTAATGTCTATAAGATAAGGCAAAATGATAAAGTAAGTGGGTAAATGGGTAATTAAGCAACCAAGTTGTTAAACCCAAAATTTGCGTAAGTATGTATGAAAAAAGGTTTTCAAATGACAAATGAGTATTTTCTATCACGGTGAATGCCTGTGTTGAAATAGTTATTTTCAATGAATATACTAAAGTGTAATGTAATAAATGAAAGGGGTTAAATTTTGGTAAAGGAATGGGTTCGAATTAAATAAAGTGTAATGGTTTCACGTGTTTAACCGGGTGTGCTAAACAAGGTGGAAATGCTAAATATGACTAAAGGAAGCCTTTACTAGATAAAGGTAAATTAATTTGGATAAGTAAGATTTTTCAAAAGTAAAACGGTTAACACATTGTCATATGTATTTACCAAAGGTATACATATGTAAATATATACATATTTTCGCATGCATGTGGTTGTAGTGTGCGAGTATTCATTTATGATGTTCGTTTCTATATGATTTATATAAATTCATATTTTGAGGGCGTTATACATGTAAGTATATTTTATTTATGTTTACATTAATAGCCCTGTTTACTTAGACTTCGGGGGTGCTCCCCATGGGTCCACACGTAGTTAATCTTTAAATTGAAATCGCATGCTAACAAGTGAAATGTTAATTAAAATAGAACTTAACTAGCAAGATTATTTAGGTTGTTTTATTGCTCTTCACACCTAGCACTCGGGTCAGACCGGGTTGACTCACGGGTAACCCATAAATTCGGGTCGGGGCGTTACACCAAATATAACCAAGCATGTTGATTTTGTACAAGCTCTTAAAATGGTTTCTAGGTAATAGACTCGGGCGATAGAATCTCTAGGTGTTCTTGTGTTAAAGTTGATTTTTGAAGCTTATTTAGCCCACAATAACCGCCGACTGCTCAATCCCCCAACGAGTCATTAGAGGCCATGTGTCTTTGGCATTAACTAAGCGGAGTGGAGCAGCGATATGTAAGTACTCGTAGGCCCAATACTAAAAAATTATAAATGAATTATTGGTACACAATTTCTCATAAATATAAAATATACTATGAGAAGTATTACCTCCAATATTTACCACATGCAATTCAATTATTTGACCTCTAGACGACTTAAAGCATCTAATTCATAAAATATCCATGCTAAACATCGCTATATTGTGTAAATCGTATAGGTACTCGACCCAATCAATTAGAATATCCGTATTCAAATTAGGAAAGAATAAATGCCGAGAATAAACATTATCAATACCATGGCTATCTGTAAAGGTGTAGCTGGGTGATTAGCCCATTGTAATCCACCATTCTTATAAATAAGTTTTAACGAAAATGGATGCCATATATTCTCCCATTTATGTTAAAATTATTAATGCTGGGAACATATGTGGCAATCAGCGTGTCGAAGGTCTGAGTGGATTTGGTTGGAAATGGAGGCACTGCGTCTCCCAAACCGATTGTAATTCCTACAAAAAATAGCTAATTTCATTTAGTAAAATTACAAATCAAAATGAAATGAAATGAAATAAATGAACACAATTAAAATAAATATGAACTTGTTAAATAAACAAAATGGAATGGAGTTATTCGAACCTCAATATACGAAAAATGGAATGTATGGGTCACGAAGGACCATCTGGATGCTAGGGAATCCACTAGTTTGTCGTCTAAATTTGCAATAATCTCTATATAAAAAATTATTACAAAATTGAATATTGTGAGTGAATAAGGAGAATTTGGAGTGAAAAATGAAAATATTGTGTGCGTTGAATTGTGACTATGAGGAACTATTTATAGGGTTATTCCAATGATTAGAAACGAATAGTTTGCAACAGGCAGAAAAGGGTTCCAAACGTGGAACATTTGGACGTTTCTACCAGACATGGAAATGTTCCATGATTGGAACTTTGACACACCCAGTCGCAAAACATTCCCATGATTGGGAGATAAAATATCGGATCCCATTGACTCCAGGTCTCGTTTCATACCATAAACCCACAAATTTACAACATCCCATTGTGGATGGCCTAAGGCCTTCAAGAAGAAAAAGTAGAGTTTGGCAAAAAAATTGCAAAAATATCCCCATATAGATCTTTATTCTAGATTTATTGATAACCTCGGTAATCATGATGTTCATAAAGGCAGCATGAGATAACGCCAATAAAAAGGCATATTATTTCTCAAAGAGAGAGACAAGCAACTATAAGTATCACTCATCAGTCCAAGTGGCTACGAGACTAACTATTATAGAGTTTCTATCTCAATCATAGTTGTTAAAAACTATCCATTATTATAAGGTCCCATATGAACAAAGTTTCTTTAATTAAGTCATATTGACTTATCAACTATTAAATAGGTCCTATTCCTAAATTTTTGGGACTTTTTTTTACAATTATACCCTTTTAAAACCAATCATCTCTAACTTCTTTAGTGAAGTTACATAAGTGATTGAAGTTTTTTTTCATTTTATTTTCAATTTTAAAATGATCATAACTTTTGATTGACTAATCCGTTTTTCACAAAATTACTATTTTTGAAATCTCCTCATCGAGATCTATCAAACAAGATCGATAAAGCCTATTAAGTTTCAAAGAAAAAAAATCATATAGACAATAAACTTTACAGTATGCACCAAAAAATGAAATAGTTTTATATCTGTCACATTTTCACAAACAGTGACATTTTTGTGTTAATATTACACAGACAGTAAAATTTACTGTGTTTTCAATAAAATTTTACCCATATACTTATCAAACAAGATCCACGGAGTACATAATACTTCAATGAAAAAAAATTACATAGACGCTAATATTTACTGTGTATGCCTTTAAAATAGAATTAATTAATGGTTGAATAGTCAATGGTACTTAATTAAAAAAATCTCAAAATAGGAATTACAGATAACAATACATATTAACCGGATTGTTACATTTGTTGTTATTATTAAACATACAAACAATTTGGTCAAATAAACGGGTCAAATAATAAATAAACCCATATATATATATATATATATTGAAAAAAAGGACACCTATTTTTAGTTTAACCCATTTAGTCACTCAAACATCCATTTATCCAATATTCTCTTATTTTAAAAGGTCCGCGCCAATGACACCCAATTCCACCCCTACTCACCCCAAATAGGACATCTGATGGATCCAAACCCCATTTATCCAATATTTTATTATTTTTAAAGGTCCTCACCAGCGGGATCCCATGCCAGCCCAACCCACCCAAAATCGAAAAATGAAATAGTTTTATATATGTGATATTCTCACAAATACTTATGAAAATATCACATTTTCTTGTAGACACAGTAAACTTTACTGTATGCAATAGAAAATGAAATACTTTTATATTTGTGACATTTTCACAGGCAGTAACATTTACTGTGTTGAAATAGTTTTATATCTGTGACATTTTCACAAACGATAACATTTATTGTGTTGATATTATAGAGACAGTAAAATTTACTGTGTTGGTTAATTAATGTATAAACCCATATATATATGTGTGTGTGTATTGTAAAAAAGACACTTATTTTTAGTTCAACCCATTTAGTCGCTCAAACACTCATTTATCCAATATTCTCTTATTTGTGAAGGTCCGCGCCAGCGGCACTCCATGCCACCCTTACTCACCCCAAATGGTAGCTGTGGTGGATCCAAACCACTTTGTTATAATATTCTCTTATTTTTAAAGGTTCGCGCTAGCAACACTCAATTCTCACCACCACCCACCCCCATTGTCAGAGCTCCAACGACCTTCATCAGGGCTCCAGTTTGGAGTGGGCAGGGGTGGCATGGGTACCACTGGCGCGGCCATTTAAAAATAGGAGAATATTGGATAAATGGGTATTGGATCCACTGGAGCTCCGGTTTGGGATGAGTAGGGGTGGCATTGGGTGCCGCTGGCGCGGACCTTTAATAATAAGAGAATATTGGATAAATGGGTGTTTGAGCAACTAAATGGGTCAAACTAAAAATATGTGTCTTTTTTCATATATATATATATATATATATATATATATATATATATATATATATATATATATATATATATATATATATATATGGGTTTATAGATTATTTGACCCATTCATTTACCCAATTTGTTTATATGGTTATCTAATAATAACAATGAATGTGACAACCCAGTTAATATGTATATTATATGTAATTCCTATTTTGAGATTTTTTTAATTAACTCCTGTTGACTATTTAACCCTTAATTAATTCTATTTTAAAGGTGTACACAGTAAATATTACTGTCCGTGGAATTTTTTTCATTGAAATATTATGTACTCCGTGGATCCTGTTTGATATATATATATATATATGGGTAAAATTTTCTTAAGAACACAGTAAATTTTGTTGTCTGTATAATATTAACACAGTGAATGTTACTGTTTGTGAAAATGTCACAGATATAAAACTATTTCATTTTTCGGTCCATACAGTAAAGTACATTGTGTGTGTACTTTTTTTTCTTTTAAATTTTATAGGCTTCATGGATCTTGCTTGATAGATCTCGGCGAGGATATTTCAAAAATAATAATTTTGTGAAAAATGAATTTGTCAATCAAAAGTTATGATCATTTGAAAATTAAAAATAGAATGAAAAAAATGTCCAACCACTTATGTAACTTCCCCTAGGAAGTTACGGATAGTCGGATTTAAAAGGGTAAAATTGTGAAAAAAAGTCCCCAAAATTAGGAATAAGTCCCATTTTATGGCATTTTAGTCTTAAGTATCAAATGACACAAATTCCAATTTTTCTCTTTTTAAAACTAAAAGAAAATTATGGTTTTGTTGCAACAATTGTGCGTATCTTTGATGAAATTTGTGACCTTGATTTATTTGATTTAGGGTTTGAAGATCTTAAAATTTTTTGGAATCTATCCTTTGGGAGGTCACTACACTATTTGGGTCTTTTGTCACAGTCGAAGACCTTGACAAAAACAGTTGTCACGGTTAATAATCGTGATAGTTCTGGGAGTGACAAATCCATGTGTCACGGTCATTTACCGTGATAATATCCCTTTGTCATGATCCCTTTTACGTTGATAAAATTATTAAAAAACGGGTGTAGCCAAGACTTGTCAAGATTAAGGACCGTGATAACATAATAATTGTCAAGTCATGTCATGATCTTGTCACGGTCTTTGACCATGGCAAAGTCAAACTTATATGTGTTCATGGTTGAATTTTACCTATGCACACAAAGGGAAATCACTGTTGAAATATTTGACGACTGTTTGCACGAACTAAAATTAAGATCGTGCGAACGGATAAGGTTTTTTCTATAGTATTGTCACAGTCCTTGCCCATGAAAACTCCTCTTTATCATCTTCAAATACCGTGACAATACTTTAGAGTATGAAAAAAATGTTGGGTAGTCGCTACTGCCCAATCGTAAACTTGTTTCAAATAAGTCCTATTTTTATTCAAACCAACAACAACATAATCATCAATATAATATGAAAATATATTACACATCAAAACCAAAATATAAAAATTTGATATATCAAAAAAATTAATATTTCAATTTAATTCAAAACACTTCGATTTCAAATACACCAATTCCTACAAAAACTCAGTAACGCCTGAGGAGAAAAGTCGGTGAAACGATGTATGTACCTAATAAGCAGTCAATATATCAGACACCAGCTTGATGGTCCAGCTATAATACCCCAACCTCTTTCCCCACCATTATCGCAGTGACCCAGAACTAAGACTCAAAACCTTGGAGTGGACGGTTATACACCATGCTACCAGGAGTGATGATCATGACCTTCAATATTTGGGCAATTAGGGAGCCTCCACACGCGTCAAGGATATAGACTATCTTCCCATTTGGCTCAAATGAAATCAGGATAGTTAGGTTGGGGGTAAAGTACATGTCGTATGGGGATAATGACTTAGTCGGTGTCGGTGGGGGGGATGAAGTAGTGGTCCCTTAACCTACCTTCTCCTTTCCCTTTACTTTGTCATTCTCATTCCCCTTTCCTTTATCCGCGACGGCGTGTTTGGCCCATTTAAGCATGTGGTTCATCATTTGTTGGATACTTTCCCATTTCAAGTTCATGTATGACTTGTACTTGTCAAACTAGGAGGACAACCTAATGTTACTGCAAGCCATGCTCACCAGCTTATACTTTCCTATTCGACAGTTGACACTCCAAGTACGGCCTTTTCTATCTTGACTTAGCACTTGGCTTAGTGCATCCATACTCAAAGATGCCTTATTGGCATCATTCTTGGTGTTGTGAACCACCTTTAGCCTTTCCTAAAACAATGTAAAGTCATGTTATTGTCTCAGCGACCTGTGGATTAGCATGCTTGTCCTTCTTCATCTGAATCTAGATATAAGAGTCGATCATATGTGGCTTTCTCCAAGGGCCACTCCGAGACTCTTGCAAAATGTGACCACCACTAAACAAAGCATAATTTAAATCAATTTACTTATCATCCTATTCTCCACATCCCTGTCACATATCCTCCCGGAGTAGTTCACATACACCTTCTTAGATCGGTTAGTCTTCCTTGAGTCACGGGAGGACAATTATCTCTTGGACGCCTTGTTGTCCACAAACCTATGTCAGTTGACCAACGTAATTGGCTCTTTATCCGGGATAGAGTCCCTACACGCAACAATGGACTCTCAGACCTTCCTAAAATATTGGACACGCATCTTCTTTCATGTCTTCCATTGCCCACCTACACCCGCTAATACATTGTTTTGCGCTTCTAGGGGAAAGTTGAATTGTTATTGTATAACAAACATATAATATAAGAAAGTTAGTGGATTAACATTAAAAACATAATAATAAAATCTTATATAAAATTCCAATAATTAATATAAATATTGATATTTTCATACCTCTAAGGCCCCTCAAACAACTATCTTCAGCTCTATGGACGCGATCCTCCAATCTTCGTGTGTGGGACCAATTACTGATTTTTGGAACTCTAATGCCCTCATTTGTAGACTACTCTTATTTTAAACTATGTTCCCATACTTTTTGGACTTGATGGGATTATTGTTAGAAGACCCCTCGTCACCCCCGCTTTTTCCTGGGGTCTAATGGCTTGATGAAGCGATATTCTGCAAAAAAATAGGCTTTACTAGCATAATATTTAACATAAATCAAATGGAAATACTCAAGTTTAGGATATAATAATTTAAATAATATAAAACTATTCTACCCACTTATTTTTATTAGCGAGTAGGGGTGTGCACGAACCCGAATGGACTGAACAGATCAAAAAAATCGAATCAGATCGGACCCACTTTTACGGGTTTTTAAAAATTCGGTCTTAAAATATGAAGGACCACTTTATTTGTTCTGGTCATATATATATATATATATATATATATATATATATATATATATATATATATATATATATATTATATTTTTTTAGTTTACTAAGTTATTATAAACTATACAGAATACACAAAAAAAAAATCATCTTTGCAACACAAGTACTCCACTATCCACATAGAGGAGTAAGACCCACTTCCTTTTTTCCTTTTACAAAACATAACAAAATACAATTTTATACATAACTCGAAACATTTCCCTCTCCTTCCTTCTTCTTCTATAAGCCTCCGCTCCTTCCTCCCCCTCTACTTGTTCATCTCTTCTCTCTTTCTCTGCTGATATTTCCTACCAACAAACATCTGACAGTCCCTCTTTGACATTTCTCCAATGTACCTTGTAAATACCGTAGTGTTCTTTTTGCAGCTCCATGGTGTATCTGGATAGGATTCTGCATAATCATTAAAGTAGGCTAGTCTCCTACGTAATGTCTGGCCGCATAGCTATATGATATAGTAAACTCCCAATGAGACTTCTATAGATTGAGGCATTTGCCTTGTTTGATCCATCCTCTTTACAAAGATTTTTATTAAGAATTAGCTATGTGGCTACATTCTTGCACCCATACATCTTAAACTTCTTTAGAAGATTTTCTATATACATATTTGACAAATGAATATTCCATTTTTCTCTTGGCATAATTCAATGCCAAGAAAGTAGAGCATCAATCCATGGTCGGTCATCTCTAATGTCTTTATCATATTCTTTTTCAACTCCTTAAATATTTCTCCATTGTTCCCTGTATATATGAGATCATCTTTATACAAAGAGATAATGAGAGTATTAGAGTTACCTTACATTTTGATGTAAGTGTGGGCTCACTCTTACTCCTCTTGAAACTTGAATCTATGAAGTATTTGTCTATGTGACTGTACCATGCTCGGGGTTCTTGTTTCATCCCATATAAGTCTTTCTTTAGTCATAAAACTTTATCTTCAACTCCTTATTTTTCAAATCCTCGTGGATGTTCCACATAGACTTCTTCTTCTAACTCACCATTTAGAATTACTGACTTGACATCAAAATGGTATATTTCCCACTTTTTCTAAGCTGCTAGTGCCACAAGAGGTCTTAATTACATCAAACCGTGACATAGGTGCAAACGTCTCATTATAGTCAATTCCTGGATATTATGAGTAACATTGCTTTGTATTTTTGGATTTAATCATGAGGATTAAGTTTGGTCTTCTAGACTCATTAGACACCAATGACTTATTTATCTTGTGGATAGATTACAAGCTCCCATGACTTGTTCTTACCAATTGTCTTAATTTCTTTCTCTAAAGCATTTCTCCAAGCTTCCATTTTTTCTGCTACTTCAAAGCTTCCTGGTTCCAAAAAACTGAAGTTGCATGTCTCGTATATCTCCTGTAGTGATCTTACTCTCCTTAGTGGAGACCCTGATGAAGATTCATCATGCATTATAGGAGATATCGGGGGTGTGGATGGAGTTTCTTAACTTGGAACTTCAACTTGGTCCTCCTCATGTTGTCGTGGAGAAGACACATGTGTTTCTTCATGTATGTTAATGCAAAAAGCTATACTAATCCTAATTAATTGATCACAGATAAATTAAGTAAAACAAACAAGACACAAGATAAACTTTTAAAGTGGTTTGACTCAATGGAATAGCCTTCGCCCACTGTTATGTATTGACTGCCTTGATTTAATTTTTTTTATCTCTTGAAATGAGGGTGATACAATGGATTTATAGCCCAAGGGGGTGGTCTTGATCGTTGTCATGTGAAAGGATGGAATGCCTTTATTTGTTAGGCATTTACATCAATACATAATGAGGATTAATTATACAAATGTTGCCTCTTCACACGCAATACAAGCTGTAAGATTACTAGCGCTTGGCTGGCTATACAAGATGACTTTTCGGTTGTTGGTCGGGCTTCCTTGTTGGTCGGGTCGCTATCACTTATGCCACATAGGATGACATCTGCTGGCTTGTAATTGGTCCATATAGGATGGTAAATTTTGGTATCAACAGAAGCCCCCAATGTTTCATACTTGAAGTTTAAGAGAAAGTGTGGAACATTATGCTTTGGTAGTAGCTCGGGCTTTTTTTTGGTTGCAAAGATTCCAGACTTGTGAATTTTATTCACTTGACAGTTTTTGAGCGCGAATGGTAATTTTGTAAATATTTCAAATTTTAGTGAACACTTGTAGGGTATCTTTGTCTTTTCGTCTGTTTAGCCATCGTAAATCCAATCATCATTTTCTTTAATAATTACTTGGCCCAGTTTCTGATGCGTTTAAAAAGGGCGGTAAAAACTTCGATCATTTTTTACTTCTTACTTCTGATTCTGCTGCTGTGTTCTTTGCTTTCGTGCGATCATTTTCTTTTCTGTCTTCTGTTCTTACTGAATCCTTAAATCTTTGTAAGAATCTTTTTTCTCTTCTTCTTTGTTTTCTTCATCATAGTTTACTCTATCGAGTCACTTGAGAAGTTTAGAGCTAATTTTAACATTCCTTCTTGGGTGGTATTAGAAAATCCCACTTTTCCTTCTAATTTTTTCTCTCTTGTTGAGGGTCATTGGTTCTCTTCTATTATTGTTGCTAAATATGGATTCACATTTCCTCCCAATCCCTTATGTTTGCAGTTTTGTCAATATTTTGATATTGTACCTGCAAGAGTAGCTCCTAACACATGGAGAGTTGTTAATGGAGTTTATAAGTTAAATCAAACTTATGGAACCCATCTAGGGATTTCAGAATTCATGTTTTGTTATAAGTGGGTAACTAGTGATACCACATTTTATTTGAAAACGTGGACTGTTAGTAAAGCTTTGGTAGTAAATCTCCCTGATTCTAATAGGGACTATTTTGATGATGGGGTAGTTGTAAAAAATTGGCAACACGCCCCTTTAGTTGGCAGTGCTAAATACCAAGGACCTAGATGTCCTCTCTTTGGCAATGGAATAGGTTATTTTATGTTTTAGTAAATCTGCCCTGTTTATGTTTGATAAAATGTCATTCTAACTGTTGTTTTATAAATTATTTTGCAGTTGAGCAAAAAAGAAAGTGCCCCAAAGATAGCAAAGTAAATTTAAAAGAGTTGAAGTTTATCTGGAATCTTCATAAGGTAGTTGCTGAGGAGCACGTGAGGTCTGCTTCCTATCTTCCCCAGTACAGGAATACTGTTTCCTCTTTTATTGCCAGACTAGCTACCTCTCCTGCTCTGGTGATTGATCTTGCCGCAGAGTTGGTTATTGATTCTCATACCCCTTTATCTAAAGTTATGAAGAAGAGGAAATTTCCTGATCTTTATAGTGGTGTTGCACCTAGCTCCCAATCATCTGCTGAGGGTGCTAAGAATAAAACTGGGGAGGTTATGAAACCCCCAACTCCTAAGAGTCCAGTCCCCAAAGATCCAGCCCCCAAGGATTAAACTCCCAAAGACTTTGTTCCTAAGGAAGTAGCTCCCAAAGAGGTTGAGGTTCCTCTGATGAGACTTAGGAGAGGTCTTGCAGAGAAGCAAGTTGATTAAGTGTTCGACCAACAGGCCTTGGTAAATTTTCCCTCAGCTGATGCGGTTCTTATTACTCCTAGTTTGGCTAGGAAGTTGATCAATTCTGGTACTCTTCCTGACCACTGGAGTGTGGATGCCAAGCTTCCCAGAACAAATGTCTCTAAATTTGTTGACCATAACCTTGCATCAGTAAATAATTTCCATCATCTTGGTTTGGTTGTTATTTACATTCTTCATTTGCTTACTTTAATCTTCATTTTTGCAGTTCTTGGTACACATTAATAATATGCTGGAGAAGGATGATGCGATCAAGGCTTCTTCTTCTTCGAATGAGGTGGAGGAAGCTTTGTCTGGTTTGAAGAAGTCTCTGCTTGAGTCTCAGCAAGCCTTAGAGACAGAGAAGAACATTTGTGAAGAAAAACTGAAGACAGCTAAATTAGCTCGTCAAACCTCTGATATAAATGCCCTTGAAGCTGAGCGCAGGGCTAAGGAAGCTGGGCTCTAAAAGGATGAAGTTGTGAGCAAGAAAGAGGAAGTTAAGCGCCCGAAAGAGGAAGCTGAGCGCAGGGCTAAGGCTACTGAAGATCTTGTGTCCTATGCCTAAGCTAAAAGAAAATCTACTTTGAAGGCTTCCTTCAACGCTGGTTGGGATAAGGATTGGAACAAGGCCATTTATGCTGCTTCTGCTCAAATTGAGTATATGAAGCAAAAATGTTTCAGAGATGGTTGGGTTACTGCCCTTCAGGAATTGAACACAAGTGGAGATTATGAACTTTTTCAAAGGTATATCCATGGTCCTCCTCCAGCCATAGAGGATAAGGTTGAAGATGAAGCTGCTTCTGATGAGTCTTCAGTTGTGGTTGAATCTGCTACCAAATAACCTGAAGTTTATGAGTCTTCTATTCCTCCAGCTGAGCAATCCGAGCAACTCTAGCCTGCAACCCCTTCTTCTGAGCAGAATAATAAGGTTGAGAGTGATATGGAGATGGTGTAATGTTGTTTGGCATTTTTCTCTTTTTTTTTTTTGTTGTTTCTTTTTCCTTTGTTTTGATTGTACCTGAACTCTTCATTATCAATAAAAGAATTTTTTCCTCCTTTCACTTATCTTCTGTTGATTGCATCTGTTGTCAATATTTGTTGTTGATTGGTGGTTATCTCTTCTTGCTAGTTTATTGCAAAGATGGAACGACTATTTTCCCATGACACTGAGCTATTGAGGAAATGCAATGCTTTTTTTAAAGCTGGCCATATGGACTTATCCGCTGAAGAAATTACCCAGTTGCTTAGTGATGATGCTTCAAAGCAAGTCAGGGAATCTTACAAATATGTGAAGTACTTACTTGATCGGGCGGTAGCAAATAATGTTTCCTATTATAATATGATAGAAGAATTTCAAGAATAGTATAAGGAATCCACTACACTGCTGCATCAGAGCTATGAGCAGAAGTATAAAAGTTTGAGTGAAGGTCGGGGATTTGATAAGTTTATCTACGTGTATAATAAGAAGGAAGCTTTACTTAACCTTTAAATTGAGGAAACTAGGACCATTGCCAAACTCCTGGAAGAGGAGAATAGTAATTTGAGGAATGAGTTGAATCTTCTGAAGTCTTCCACTGGAGCTATTGTTGCTACTACCGATGAAGGTAATTACTTTTTAAAAGCTGAGAATGCCACCTTGAGAGATTAATTGGAGGCTTTGAAAAATATTAAGTCCTCCTCTTCTTCTCGAGCTAGAAATAGGGCCGTACGAGGAACTACAGAAGAGCTTAGGACCCAATAGGCCCTTGCTAACCAAGATGCACAGTTAAAAGCGAAGGACCGAGATATTATCAAGATGTCTCAAAAGCTGCAGACTTTATCGGAGCAATTATCCACTCAATCTTCTCAATTGGAAGCTAAGGATGGGGTGCTGAAGAAACCGCATTCGCAAGTTAATAGATTAACCTTCCAATTCCATAAGTAGCATATGGAATTTTGGATGGGTGGTTATAATGAAGATTTGGGACATTATGATGACAGAATCCAACAAACCTAAAATGAATCCTATAAATGGGGTTGGATTAACGCTTTAACTGTGCCTAAGGTGGATAGGAATGATACTATCTGGGATTGGTATGATCCAGGCTTGCTGCAGCTTGAAAATCCTCCATTTAAGTTAGATGTCAATTGGGTACCTGTTCACCGTGTTCCCCAATGTCTGATTTCCAAATACTTGGGGGATTACGAACTGCATGATGAGCTTGAGATCGTTCGTCCTCCTCATTTGCTTGACCGTCCTAGTAGCAGCAATACCAGGATGCTTCAGGATCTTAATTTCATCAACTCTACTTTTACTTTGGATGATCCTCCAGCTGGCATGAATTATGTTTCTAAAGCTGAAGGAAAGCGCCCTGTAGAATAAATTTTTGTATTTTTTTCTCCATTTTTTTAGCAACAATATGTAATCATTTAAATTATAATAATTTAAGTTTGATGAAGAGCTTATTTTGTGAATGGATCAACTTTTAGTCAATCTTTGAATGTCTGTGAATGTTTTACTATGAATGGATCAACTATTTTAGTTAATCTTTGTTTTTAACCAGTTCTATTGATATTCTTAGGATTATCCTAAGTTTTATACCAATTACCGATGCTTCACCATGGTTCTACTAATGTACCTGAATTTTATAGTAATTGCACTACTTACCTTGGTTCCTAGATATAAGTGGAACATTTGTCCATCTTTTAGCCTAGTTTAGATGAACATTTGTCATCCGGGTCTTCACTAGTCAAGCATTTGGGACTTACGATGTTTCCTTGTATGATTTTATAAGTTTGATACCAACCAACTTTATTGGTGGTTTTATTGATGCCGATCAACTTTGTTGGAGACTTTATTGGTTATCGTCCAACTTTGTTAGTGGTTTTATTGATGCCAACCAACTTTGTTGGTGGCCCTGATAGATACCGACCAACTTTGTTGGTGGCCTTGATGGATACCGACCAACTTTTTTGGTGGTTTTATTGATGCTGAACAATTTTGTTGGTGTCTTCATAGTTAGAACTACTGTCCTGGTGTTACAAGTGCATAACACTGCTACTCCGCAAAAAGAAAACAACAAAATAACAATTTTCTGAAATGTCATGTTCTCATTAATATTAAAATGAACGGAGTACAACACAACTATTTTTACTGATAATACTTCTTCAAATGCTCTGCATTCCATGGGTTCTTGAACTCTTCCCCCTCCAAAGTTTCAATCCTATATGTCCATGGTCGGATAACTGCTGTAACATGATAAGGCCCATGTCAATTGGCTTATAGCTTATTATTCTTCTGAATAACTTTCTTCAAAACATAATCTCCTTCCTTTAAATTTCTCGGCATGACTCTCTTGTTGTAGAAACATGCAATCCTTTGTTGATAAGTTTCATTTCTCAAAGCTGCGTCTTCATGGACTTCTTCCAGCATGTCTAAATCCAATCTCCTCATTAAATCGCTAACTGGGGTATTAAAGTTAAGGAATCAATGCGTAGGTAAACCTAGCTCAATATGGATTACAACTTCAGTACCAAATGCTAATAGATAGGGAGTTTCTCCAGTAGCTATTCGGGAAGTAGTTCGGTAAGCCCATAGGACCGAATGCAGTTCATTAATCTAATTTCCTTTTGCATTTTCCAACCTTTTCTTTAACCTATTCAACAAATTTCTATTAGTTACCTATGTTTGGCCATTGCTTTGAGGATGTCCAGGAGCGGAATGGATCTTTTGGATATTGGATTGGGCACAATAAGGAGTGAATTCTTCATTTTCAAACTGTGTACCATGATCAGTTATAAAGGCATAAGGTAAACCATACATGCATATAATATTTTTCCAAATGAACTGGTAAATCTATCCATAAGACATGTCAATCAATGGTTCAGATTCTACCCACTTCATGAAATAATAAACAGCTACAACTATGTACTTGAACCTTCCTCGGGTGGTTGGTAGGGGCCCGACTAAGTCAATTACCTACAGGGAAAAAGGCCAGGACGAAGTGATTGGTGTTAAGAGAGCTTGTGGAGCTTTACGTATACTAGAAAACCTCTGGCACTTATCACATTTCTTAGCAAAATTTGCGTAATCTGCTCGTATGGTTGGCCAGTAGTACCCTTGAGTATGTGGTCTTTCTAATAGTGCTCTTCCTGCTAATTAGGCTCCACAAGACCCTTCATGGACTTCTTCAATCAGATCCTTTACTTTAATTGGATGCACACACCGTTGTAGTCCGATGGTTAATCCTCTTCTGTATAACACACCACCATCTAGCATGTATCTTGCAGCTTTGTACTTAAGTCTCTTACCTTCAAGTAGATCGGATGGAAGAATCCCATCTTTAATATATGCTTTTATGGGGTCCATCCAAGATGTCCCCATATCAACTGCAATAAAGTTGACCATCCGATCTTCATCAATGCTCATATTAGCAAGTAGCTCAATAGGAATAGTTCTTTATATTTCCATTCAAGTTGTTGAAGCTAACTGAGTAAATGCATCTGCTCGGGTGTTCTCCAACCTTGGAATCCTTACGAACTGTACTGCTAGCAAGGTGGAAATTATTTTCAAAGTCTTAGCCAAATATTTGGTCATCAGTTCTCCTTTCGCTGCATATAAACTCAACACTTGATTTACAATCAATTACGAATCATTGTAGACCACAACTTGCTTGGCGTTCAATGATTTAGCTAGATTTAGACCAACAATTATAGCTTTATATTCTGCTTCATTATTGGAGGCTTGAAATTAGAAACGTAGAGCGTAGTCCATGTATATCTTGTCTGGGGTATTGAGGATGATTCCAGCTCCACATCCGGTTGTGCAAGATGACTCGTCGATGTATAAACTCCATATGGTAATATTCCTATCAAACGCTTGGTTTGTCAGAATACCTTCATGGAAGATTTTGTCCCTCGCCTCCTCACATTTCTTCTTCATCTCCTGTACTCCACTTATCGATTCTGGTTGGTCTTTTTCTACAGTTTCCCCAGTTTGGAGTTGGTCGGGCGTATCTCCAGTTGGTCTAATTTCTCCTGAATGTTGCTCGATTAGAGTCCCTTTTTGCTCGGGGACCTTTGGATAAGTGAATTCTGCAATAAAATCAGCCACAGCTTGGCCTTTTAAAGCAGTCCTTGGTTCATCCACAAGGTCATACTCCCCTAATTCAACAGCCCAATACATCCGTCTTTAAGATTTATATGATTTGTGTAAAGCCTGCCTTAATGTCATATCAGTGTAGATCACTATAGTTTAGGCTTGAAAGTAGGGTTTCATTCGTCTACTAGTTTCAATTAAAGCCAGTGCCGATTTCTCCAATCTGGGATATCTTACTACTTCTCCTCGAAAAGCTTTGCGGGTGTAATAAACTGGCTTTTGAACTCCATTTTCCTCCCTGATTAAGGCTGAGCTAACTTCAGACTCAGATACTCCCAGATACAAATACAACTTTTCTCCCAACATTAGTCGAGAAAGTCATGGTGGTGCTCCCAGGTACTTCTTCAATTCTAGGAATTCCTTTTTAAATTCATCATTCCATTCAAAGGTTTTTCTGAGAACCTTGAAGAATGGCAAGCATTTGTCTGTTGCTCTTGACACAAACTTGTTAAGTGCTGCTACACGCCCAGTTGGCCTTTACACCTCTTTTTTGTACGTCGGGGACTTCATTTTGATAGAGCTTTAATCTTATTTGGATTGGATTCGATTACCCTTTGATTGACTATATACCCGAGAAATATTCCCTCATGCACTCCAAATACGGTGGGGTTTAATTTCATTTGATGCTTTTGCAGCTGATCAAACATCTGACTAAGATCGGTGTTGATACAAAAATTAGTCAGCTGATGTGGACCAATTATATGAAGACACGTGTTATCCTATATGTCACAAGTTCAATATACTGAGCTACTCAATGTACTGAGCTACTCAGCGTACCGACCTACTCAACATACCGAGAAACTTATTGGGAAGGCCAAACGACCAGACATATTCAACATTTATTATATTATAGTCATTACTTACCATGTACACATGTATACGCCTATTCGATAAAGGCACACTATCCATTCACATTGACAGACCGAAGGCTATAAATACAATGTAATACCCTCTTGACATGGTAAGCGAACATACTCGAGATCAAGGTAAGACACCCAGTAATCCCAACTAGTGGATGTAGGCCAATTCCTTAAGGTTTAACCACTTTAAAAATCTCTTGTCTTATTTCTTTACTCATTTTTATCTGTGATTAATTAATTACATCAAATCTAGTTTTTTACATCAACAGATTGGCGTCGTCTGTGGGAAACGACTATACATAACGTTTTTCACCAAAAAATCATCATAAATGGCTGAAATCCCATAATCTAGCAATATGAATAATGAAGGGAATCATCCTAATCCTTTTTCCCCTCCAAATGCAAACAATATAACAGGAATCTTGATAAGCTTAGCCATGGGACAAGAGGCTATGCAGGAAACTATGCGATAGATCATTCAGACGGTTCAAAATGGAACATCTGCCCAGACAGACCAAAAAAGCGTCCAGAGAAGCATGCATCCTCCATCTTCTCGATAGCCACGATATATGTCACGATCCAGACGTACTGAAGTCAATTATTTCAGAAATTCAAGTGATCCATCATAGTTCCCTTCTTCAACTTCCTCTATAAGAATTCTGGATTCTCAAAAAAACATCACTCTAATGCCAGAAAGACCAAGTGTTCGATAAAGGTTGAGCAGAGCCTCTCCCTTTGACCGTTTGGCCCTAGGAGGAATAGAAATCCTCCTCAGTCTGTGTTGAGAAATTCTCAATGACTAAATGATTTGAAGGAAGGCTCAGCCCAATCACATCCAAACTCGAGGCCTGCAGCTCGAAGAGAAATATCCCAAGAGGAAAATTATGTGCGATCTGTTGCTCAGGCAGATACAAATAAATCAAGGGCAGGAAATGATGCATGGAAAGGATTTATTCAGAGGTTAGAAGACAGGTTGGGAGAGATGGCCAAGGCCAAGAACCCTCTCCAAAGTACCTTTATCAAGGGATCTCCATTTGTACAAATGATTGTGGATTTTCCTACACCAGCAAAATTCAAGGCCCATGTGGTTACACCGAAGTATGATGGAAAGACAGATCTTATTCTTCAAATAGAGCAGTACTAGGCTGTAGCAAATATTTATGTCGTTCTAGATGAAATGAGGTGCAGGGAATTTTTAGGAACCATTATCGGATCTGCTTAGATATGGTATAACAACCTTCCTCAGGGACAGATTGTAACCTTCCACCAACTGGTAGAGCTCTTTATAGGAAATTTCTATTTTGGTGCAAAGCTAGTTAAAAGGGTAGCACATTTGTTGAGTGTTAGGCAGAAAATGGGAGAAAGTACCAGAGACTACACCACTCGTTTCAACAACGAGAAACTGGAGGTCATAGACTATGAGGATAAGATAGCCATTACAGCTCTCATGAGTGGTCTTTTGCCAGACAAGTTATATTACACCTTAGCCAAGGATCCCCCCAAATCCATGGCTAAATTAATGGAAAAAGTAACCAAAATTATGAATGCTGAGGAGGCTATGGCTGCGAAGAAGAATGCTGAGGCAAAGGTGGAAGCTAAAGCTGAAGGCAAGTCGGAGAAGAAAGATCAAAATAATAACGGTGGGAGCAAGCAGCCGAAAGGCAAAGAAACGTTGGATCATGTAAGGAAGTATACAAATTATACACCCTTAAAGGTGGATATAAACCACGTTCGGGAGGACATCAAGAAGAACGAGGAACTAAGCTGACCAGAAAAGCTAAGGACAACTCCCAAAACACTACACCAAAAACAGCAATTTGGCACATCCTGATATTAAAAATCTTGCACAGTTTAAAACTTTGCCAAATTCTGGCACGGTTTAATAGCAATTTGGCACACTTTAAAATAGTGTCAAAATTTGGCACTATTTTGAAGTGTGCCAAAATTGAGTACACTTACTAAAATATATAATACCTCCCCAAAAACACTAGACATCCTTTCATTCAATTCTCGCTCATATCTCGCCCCCAGGGCTCTCTCTCATGATTCCTGCTCTCTCTCTCTGCGACGGGTCTCAACCCTCCGACGCGCTCTCTCTCCGGGGGGCACTCTTGCCCCTCAGTGCTCTCTCTACGACGCATTCTCTCTCTCCGGCACGCTCTAGCCCCTCAGCTCTCTCTCTCCTCATTCCCGCTCGTTCTCCGCTCTCGCCACTCATTCCAATTAGGTAATCTTTAAGCTTTATCGCATTCCTGTATTTATATATACTAGTTGTGCCCACGTGCGTTGCACGTGTGGCTGATTCCAGATATTTGATCTGATAGGTTTGCAATTTTAGAGAGGTGATTGACATATGTAAACTAATTGATTTCAGTTTTAAGGCTATGAATTTTCGAGTGGTTGGAGGAAAAACTTATTAGAATGTTTGCAAATCAAGAATGAAGTTTTATCTATAAATATATTTTATGAAAAGTTGGTTGTGGTGATCACTGGAATTTAATTATTTGATTCTCATAGTTTGAAGTATATTGTGACTAATCTTGATTATATAATTGTTCATCACTTTATTATTTCGTTTACTTTAGTTCATTTGTGATATTTAAAGACTATTTTATTTATGAATAAGGTGTATTGCAAGAAAGATCATAAATAAAATTATGATTATGTTGTATGTACATATGCTGTCATGGACCAAAATATGTGGAACTGAAATTATAATTTAATATTCATTATACATATTAAAGTAAGTAAATGTAGTTACTCTATAAATATAAGACTTAAAATCTTTATTGTAGGCAGATTGATTAGGCAGATGCTACCAATAATCTCATCATTCTTAGCAGTATATATATTTATCAGATGTGTTTGGGAGTTCCCCCCAAACACTTCAGCAGAGACTATTTCACCAAATCTTAAAAATGAAATTGAGTCCTCAATGAAGTGGTCAAGGAAACTCTAGAGGACAACTTATGTTTCTTCAATATTCTTAATTGTTTTGTTTTCTTGTTTACTGCTATTACATACCCTACTATTCAAAGTATGTTGATTTATTTGTTTCAAGTTCTAAATATTAGCTTAAGAGAGGATACAAATGTAAAAGAATGAAGACATGGGCAGTGAACGTAGTCCCAAATGTGTGTTATATAATAGGTGGAGAATATTTGTTACTATATTTGTTACTAAATGTAATAGTGACATCCACGAACCAAGCAGTAACATCTACATCTACTGATTGACATAATGGAGCCACTACATATCCAAATTCAGTGGATGTTATCTCCATTTTAATAGAAGAAGGAAATTATTTGCCTATATTGAGCATTGTCATCCTCAAACAGTTGGAGGCTAATGTTATAGAACCGAAATTTGATCGAATACAGAAAAAAAAGAAACCAATGGGAATGAAGCAGTCCACATTGACCCTATAAACCCAACTTTGAACACTCATAAACCAGTTAAGTATTCCAACATAATAAGTACAGATATGACCAATGGAAAACTACAGGTTACATTGATTTATATAAAACTATAATAGCATAGCTCAGAAGTTAATTTAGTACAATTATTATTAATTGCAACCAGAAATTATAAACTGAATTCTTACTAATCAATTTAGACTTCATGGAATTTTGGTTGGGATTTATTTCTTCATTTAAGGATTTTTTTTAAACTAAGGTTAAGAAGATCAAGCTTTCATTTCTTTCTTCGTTTGTCCATATAATAAATAAAAAGGTGGAGTATATAAGATTACAGAGAGATCTCAAACCAGGGAAAAACTAATGCAGTATTGAATTTGTATAAGGTATGCACAGGCCCACGTCTAACAAAGCTTCATATGTTGCGATTCGCCTCAAATCGGGTGAGGCTCCTTCATTAAGGCCTATGCCTTGCGGGCGCAGGCGGTAGGCTGAAGCGTGGCTTAGGCTCACCTCATTATACATTTCGGATAAAGTATAAAATTTTAATGAATGTGATTCGTCACATTTACATTACAATAGATGTTTATGACCTGTGATGGATTTTGTCTACTATCATCTAGTCAATGACAGAGTTTTATCAAATCCTATATAAGAAAAACTATCTCAATTATTTGGCTTAGGACAAGGAGGTGAATGCCTATTCTAGCCCATAAAACAACACTGACAGACGTTTCTTTTTCATTTTTGGGAACATAAGACAATCTTATATAGATCAGTTTTTCTTCAACTGGTTTCCAATTGGTCCTAAATACTATTGGATAGGGAATGCAAGAAATTTGTACTTCATTTCAGTCCCCTAATACCAGTAACATATCCTTGGAGTCAACTTCTATATTGATAGTTCACCTATATAACTGAGATCCATCTTAAATTAGGACTCCAAGAAGAATGAATTTAATTTAGGGAAGATCTACAATTTTATTCTGAAATTCTCAAGTAGATTAATATTCTTTTTCCTATCACCTTGTACACATTTCAAAATCAATACAACAACAACAATAAAACCTAATTACAGCTTGATGACATGTCAATGAATGGCATTAAAGACATGAATACGTAAGTTTAAGTTTAAAAAATATAATGAAAATATTTTGAAAAAATTAGGTTAAAAAAATATATATTTGGCTAATATAAAAAAAAATGTGTGTGAATACGTAAGTTCTTGCATCAAAGTCATTTTAAACTTAGTGATCCCAAAATTTCACTCACTGAGTACCTAATTGCTAAAAAAAAAAACACTAAATAATGAATCATCACAGTCTTTGATTCTTTTGGTTCATAAGTTGTTTCATTCATCATGATATCAAAACGTTAAATATGTATATTGCAATGACTTAATTTTGTTTATCTAAACAATTATGTTATTCATTAGTTTATAAAGATTTGGGTATCTACTTGGTTCTACTCTATAATTTTTTTATACAAGTGTAGTTTGTGTTTCATATCATTCAATTGATATGATGTAATTTATTTCCTAACTCTTTAATTTTTTTTCTTTTCCATAACAAAGAAAAAAAGCTACAAATTACAAATTGTAAAGCGTATGATTTTTTTAGCTCATCTACATATTTCTTCAATTGGTTTCATAATGGCCAGTAAATTAAATAAAAAATGATAAGTAAATTCGCAATCATACATTAATCAATTGCAATTGTCTCGTAAATAAAATTAAGATTCCTTCACTATGAGATTGAAAGTCCAAGATTCTATAAGAAATATTGACAATATCCTACAAAAATTCAAACGAAATATATTACCATCTCGAATATAAATTATACGAAACAGTTTCAATATGGTATTAAGTACTTCACATACCACGTAAACAAAAGTAAAATTCCTTCACTCTGAGATTTACAATTCGAGCTTGTACCACCAATGTTGACAATATCCTACAAGATTTCAATTAACAATTACTTAAGAAAAAGTGAAATGATAACAATTTCTTATGAACTATCAAATTACATTCCTATTACTGTTAACATACTTGTAAAGAGTAAGAATATCGTATTATATAAGAATGACAATAAACCCCAAAAGTAAATAGTTGTCTTAGTGCCATCAACTAATGTATGTAATAGTGAACTTTCAACTTACAAAAAAAATTGTTATCATGAGTGAAATTTCCGTAATTAAAAATTATATAAGAATGACAATATACTATAAATTTAAGTACTTGTCTTATCTGTGGTACCAAAATATTGAACTTCCACCTTATGAAAATAATAAAAAAATTTATTACCATGAGTGAAATTTTCGTAATTAGAAATTATATAAGAATGACAATAAGCCATAAATTAAGTACTTGTCTTAGTGCCATCAACTATTGTAGCAGTGAACTTCCACCTTACGAAAGTAATAATTTTTTTTATCATGAGTGAAATTTTCGTAAGTAGAAGAAAATCACAAAAAATAATAAGCACACAATCTTTAGTACTGAAAAAGTTTATATCAGTATGCATAACTTTCAAATTATTAACATTTAAAACCTTAGGCATATGTGAATGTATATAATTGTTTTAAAATTAACATTTAATTTAGAATATATAATAAGTACACATATCTAAAATCATGAAAAAAATGAAAATGAGAAATACAAACTCTGATCACAAATGAGAGACAAAATTCTTCAATGAGATATATATAATTATAAATTTGTGTAATTGTCTTCATCTTCAAATTAACAAATGCATACTTTGCTGACATAATAAAAATTTATAAACGGAATTAGGAGTATTGACCTTAATTTTGGCAGAAGAAATGATAGCAACGAAGTAAAGAAAAGCAAAGAAACGATGGACTTTCAATTAAATAGTTGTTTGAGCTTCCATTTGTAAAGATGAATTTCTAGGGTTGGAAGATGAATGTATTTTGATGGTTGATATGCGTGAATGAAGAGGAGAGAGATATGATGCATGAATGTGAGTGAATTGGAGAATGAAATTTGAGGCAATTGAATTTGGATTTTTAGGATTGGAACATGAATGTATTTGGATGCTTGGTATGTGTGAATGAATATGAGAAAGATGAGATGAAATGAACCTGGTTATTTTGTAGGAGTCAATGAATTGGGAAAATATATGTTGACTATTATTAAGGGTATAATAGAAATTTTAAATTTAATGAGGGTAGTTTAGTCTTCTAATCATTGAAGAGGAAGTTCCCTCTTTTTAAGTAGTATATATATATATATATATATATATATATATATAACCTATTAACATTGTGCATTATTTTTTTTAACTTGGGTATCAGATTTGATCATAGAGTTTATACAATATGTGATTTGATTCGTGTTTGCATTTTTAGGGTTATATATATATATTTTTAAATATTTATTGTGTTTTTTTAATGTGTGAATTTTTGGTGCAAATTGAATGTTGACAGTGGAAAAAAATAAATCAATGGTTTTTGGACAGAGCTTGGGATCTATGTTTTCATGTTCTTACCTTTCTATTTAAAATGCATATTTTTTCTGATTCGTATAGGTTACAGAGTTTTAAGAAAATTTAAGTGCTAAATATTCAATAATAATGAAAAAACAACAAATTGAAATAGTAAGTAGACACCCCACTAATTAAATGGATAAATGAGATTTTGTGTTGAAAATTTAAGAAAAAGCAAAAAAAAAAAAACTATTTAAATAGTAAATAGACATTAATACTAAACATTCAATAATAATGTTACACATGTAGAATAACCTTAGACTCGTTCAAGAGGTCTCACTATGACTGTGGTGAGAACTCTTGAATTGTCCCATTTTTGGACAGTTTGGAAATGCAAAAGTTTGTATTGTAGATAATATTTATGCTGTCCTTATTTGAAAATTTTGGTGGTATCTCTTTATGTTCTTTGGGTGCATACTAGATTGATGTAGTGTTTTGTGTTTTCTTGGTTGAAAAACTTAAGTAACACATGAACACTCCTAATTTAAGTTGTGTACTTAAAGAACTATAGGGAGATTCTGGCGAAATTTTTCAGATTAGGACATGGCATGAGACATTATGAACAATACAAAATATGCATTTTCGAATGGGATAGGACCCTTACCCTGTAGAGGAGATGGAGAAAATATAGGAGCTAAAATATATACATATTTACACATGAATAAACTTAAATACATTTACAGTAAGCGTTTATATTATAATGTGTTTTCTTTAAACTTATCAGGATGTCGTCGAGAATCAACAAAGAGTGGATAAATGAGAACAATATCGAGACTGATACATATGGAGATGGGGTGTTACAGTTTCTACATTATGTGTAATAATAGTTCGAATGCTAAACATTCATGTCCGTGTAGACGCTGTCGAAATGGAAAAGTACATGTTGTTATAGATGATATATTCGTTCATTTAATGACATATGGCATGGACATGAACTATCTTATGGCATTTTCATGGTGAGACATTACTCGTTGATCAAGTCCAACCAACACCTCAATCTGTGACACCGACAGAACACGCTGATGTGCACAATAAAAGTGCCCAATATGTGTGCGTTTCAAACAAAACCAAATTTTCACCAAAAAATATCCAACTTTTAATATGCACCAAACCAAGTTGTGAAACCCAATTCTTACTTTAAACCAGTTTTATCTTGATGAATCCTAAACATGCATCTAGTGATTAAAACAAGTACAGTAAAGTAAAGAATACTCGCAACTCCGGATGTACGAGGAAAAAACCCAAAATGGGAAAACAACCTCGGACGGCCCAAGATAAAAAATCACTATGAACAATGGTTTTACAAAGACAACTTAGACTTACTCAATGACTCGATCCCCATGGGTCTTGACGCTCCTTCTGATCTTCTACCGCTCTTAAATAGTGTCCATGCAGAAATTCCTTCTTCCACGATACCTGTCCACAACACACGCGTCCACGTATGTCTCGGTGTCCACCGATTAGCTTTGATTCGTCTACGATGTTGAACAAGAAGTCCTTCTCTTTTCTTCACCATAAAACCCTTATGTTTAATGATAGAACAAACAAACTAGTGCAGCAGGATCACATAACATATAAGAATGATAACTCAGATCTTTGCAAACTCTAAGGATGTGCTTAATCTTTTAGACCTCAGAAAACATGTGCCAAACTCGTACTGGAATGTAAACTATTTTTTCCAGATGCACACTTACAAAACTCTGATAGAAACACGCTTTAAATAAGATTTAAATGCCGCCTCGAAAAATGTGTCGTTCGAATGATAATGCCACGTTGTTCGCATGATATAGGCATCTCGTTCGAACGAGAGCTTATGTCGTTTGAACGACAGGGTGACAGTTTGAATTTTTTTTACTTTCTGATTAAAATGTCTCTTTTAAAAGAGATCCAAATTAGTCAAACTCTATTTCGAGTATATCAGAATAAAATGTAGTGTAAACACTTAAAACACTTTTACATATATTTTAAAACATTTTTCTTTATAAAAATACATCCTTATCTTTTATAAAAATAATTCCGAGCACCATTAATTATACGCATTCATACCTGAGTGATCTCGAAATGCAATTAACTTTGGAGACGATTAAACTTACACCAATTAAACTTCGGCATGATTAATTCTTTGAAGCTTTGCCGCAACGTCTTAAATTTTCTTCAATACATCATAGACCAAGTGGGATCGTGACAAAATAAAATCTCCCTATGACATATTACGAACACAATTTTGTTCACGGAATTAACTCAAAACAATACAGGGACTCAATTGGAAATTTATGTCCTTACAAATCTCCCACTTTGACTATTTCGGGACAAAACTAAACCAGTGAAAGGCCTAAGCCTGGCCGTCAAGTTGTATGACGCCAAATCCCATCCCATAAGCCCAAAATCAAAAATTACAGGACACAGACTAGTATATGTAGCACCGGCGAGCATAAACTGTTTGAATGTGATGTGGACTTGAAATCTCGAATCGCTGAAGCATACCTACACACATGAAACAAACAAACAAATACCGAGTGAAGTATAGAGGAACAAATGAAACCAATATATATCCAAATGATACCAGACAATAATAGATACCAATATGAATAAACTCTGAAAAAATTATTTATTAAACAATTTGAGCAACAAACTGATACCGATGTGTAATACCAATTTGAAATACCAATTTGTAAACATATGTAAACTAAAACATGCTCAAAAATCCACCTACATCACATACATCTCTCCCCCTTTTTGTCTCGAATAAACAATCCGGTGAAAAGATAAACCAATCAAAATATCTAGCATGAGAATATAAACCAATTTGAATCAATGTGAAATTGCTAGATAATCATGAAACAACCAACTAAATATGATCAAGAAATGGCAAATTAGTAGCTAGTAAACCAATGAATCACACAAATAATATAGCAATCTAATCAGGTGTGATAAACGGAACCAGTCAGTCCAGAAACACTTCCAGCAGTAACAAAAATATACCAATATAAACCAGTGGACTACAAACCAATCAGAAGAAAGAAATCAGCCTGTCATTCGAACGAGCCAGGGACATCGCTCAAACGAGTTGAGGACGTCTCTCGAACAAAGGACAGATGTCGTTCGTACGACGTAGAGATGTCGTTTGAACGACTTCTCACGACTTGTTAGAATTTCCCAGATTCCCAGAAATATTATATATTATTACCCAGTGAAAAAATTTCCACAAAAAAATTCCAGGAAGGGCCTAACAGCAGTAAAACAGTGTTAAAACAATATGCTTTTAACACAAAATGCAAAAACTCATAAAAACTAAAAATGTGAGTTACATGCAAACATAGTACCGACGTGCTTAAACATGGATATGGAATGTATAGGCGTGAAACTACAACAAATGAATCACAATTCCAACACATCAAAATGATCAAGAAGCTTTAATTGATAGTGATAAATCATCAAACTTTATTATAGCCATATGACAATAAAAGTCTGAGCTTAATGAACTAAACAGACTACATGCACACAAATCCAGAATTTTGATGATTCTACAAATAATAACGTCAAATTGCAATATTTCAACATTTGGATTAGTTGTGCAAACCCATTTAATATTTAATCCATCCAAACTCCTTCAATAATATCATATTTTCTTTGGAATGAACTAAACTAATTTGGCCCTTTTCTTAACATATTGCATTTTCTTTTGGGTTCTTTTAAACGGTGGCATTCACGACGAGTTATTTTGAACTCTCACAGCCCTTTCCCATGAATCACTCATCATTTTTTCAATTCCAATCCTCATGGTAAACGGTTCTTACATGCACATTTCTCCTTAAGTCTACTTACGCATAGATGACAAGATTAAGATAAGAATGCCTCACCAAATTCAAATATGCAAGAGAAATCAAACATCCATATAAACTCGTGCATGTGTGAAATGTTGGCATATAAACAAAGTCGAATAAAAAAGCATATAACCTTCATAACAACCCCATATAAACAATGGTTAAGATCATTCTAAGCGTTGATAGTAATGACCAAATGTCCTAGCCACATGAATAATGAAACGATGGGGGGGGGGGGGGGGTCCAAGCACACCAATATGCCATATCAAACATGTAAACTCAAAAACAAAAACATAAATCTTTTTGTCTTTTAAAAAGTTTTCTCAAAAACAAAATCTTTTTGTATATTTCAAATAAGACTCAAACAAATGAAAAATGTAATACAAAGAGATAAACATGTCATAACACTAGCAAATTGATTAGGCATAAATTCTTCTAAATTTATCCCTTTAATTTAGTTAATTTTAACACCTCGAACAACGTAATCGATTTAATTTTATCTCAAAATCTTGCTACTGACTTATTCTAATGAGTACCTCGAGTTTCTGGTATTTCGTACTGATTTTACAGGTATTTGATGTCAATAAAGAAAGAAAGAAACTAGAAGAATCGAGAAAGAAAAGAAGGAAAGTCAGAAGGGTAAAGTTATAATTTTTACCCGAAATTCGGATGAGGCATCTAAAGAAAAGTTGAAGATATCAAGCTCACAAGTATATAGGAAGAAACGGCACCTCAATCGGAGTCCCGGTGTGAATGTTATGAGCAGTCAAAGCCTGAAGAAAAAGTCAAAGGAATCTCGGACCGGTCCAAATCGGATCGATTCAAAATGCCAGTTTCCAGAGAACCCTAGACCGAAGACGGATCGATTCTGAAGGAAAATAAATGAATCGATCCATACCGGATCGATTCAGCCAAGAAATAAAAGAATCGATCTGGATTCAAGCTAGACCGAACCGAAGAAGGCCCGGACCGGTCTGATTGTCGAATTTTTATTTTTTACTCTTCTTCTAATGGAGAGTCCTAGTTCAGCTAAAACTCTTGGAGCCTTGTAGGGTATTTAAACCCAATTTATTATCATTCTAAACAAAGGAGAATCTATCTAATTTTCCATTCTTTTAAAAAAAAACCTAGTTTGAAGATAGATTGCAATTTTCATTCCAAGATTGAAGTTTATTCAGATTTCTGTGATTACAAGAAATTTTAGTTAATGCTTTGAGTGCTTTGGTAAGATTAATGATTAGTTTCCTCTGTCTAATTTTCCATCTACATCATTCTACAATTCTCCCTTAGTTTAATTATGATTTCCTACAATTAAAAAATCATTTTCATTAATATCATTATGGTAGGCTAGACTTTTAAGGGCCGGATGCATGAAACCAACCCGATGTGGTAGTTGCATGCGTATAAAAGTAATCCTTTAAATTTAATGATTTGATTATGATCGTATTGCGTAGGAACGCGACAATTGTAAATCTTTGGATCTCATTTGCTTCAGGGTAACCGGGATGCTTTAGAATACAATTCGAGTGTAACTATTGCAATACCGATTTACTCGTCCTCTGATTAAGTATGGTGCGGGCTTGAACCTCATATACATAATGCTTGGGAGTACTAAATTTTGGGTCTAATTAATGATTTAAATTTACGATTAGTTTTATATCATCAATACACTGGGGTTGGGGGATTGTATTCCCGTCCTGTTTCTTTCATCATATAGTTTAAATCTCAGTTCAGTCATTATCAGTAGGTTTGATAATTTAGAATAGTTGTATTCCATTCATACTTTAGTTCATTAATTAAATAATTTCAAAATTGCATTTAGTGGTAGTCAATCTCCAAATCAAATCATTTTTTTTCTTTTTCTTTAGAGTCAGAGTTAGGTTTCCTTCGTCTGTCCAACGTCGTCACAACCCTGTTGTCCTATTTTCCTGAGGATCGATACCCGACTTATCAGATTATTACTTGAGCGACAGGCTTGCACTTGAGCCTAGAGAGAACGCACTTCTGAGACACATTCTTAGGCGCGTTAAGTTTTTGGCGCCGTTGTCGGGGATTTAGGTAGACTTAGGATTAGATCAATTCAATCTAAAACTTTGACCAAAAATTTCCAAAAATCCAAAAACATATAAAAATTTGAAAAAAAAAGCACAAAAAGATTCATCATCATCTCCCATAAGATTTTAATGCAAAATTCTGAACTCACTCCAACTCCCCATAATACTCCAACCCACATTCACGAAAATCCAATAGTTGAGTACGACCATGATAGCCACACACTCCTAATGTTCCATAGTTCTGGGTTCCACCTCCCACACTGTCACACTCAATCTCAAATAACACTCCATTTTCCTTCTTAGGACACACTTCAGAGCGCGCTCCGAGTATACCAAGTGAGGATACCGAATCTTTGAGAGAGAGAGACATGTCACAACACGGTAGTGCAGCCGCCGACGAGGGAGAGGCCCCGTATCGCCCTTTGAGAGACGTCTTATATCCCGAGCGCACTGTCACTCCATGATGCATTTTACTCTCGTACAATGCTGGGCAATTTCTCTTTAGGAATGGGATGTTCCAGATACTTCCCACTTATCATGGACTGGATTTAGAAAAGCTATATGCCCACATCATGGAATTTGAGGAGGCATGAGAGACTCTCAGTGATCAAACTTGCACAAAAGATGTGCTCTGCCTTAAGCTCTTCCCATTCTCACTAAAGGATAAGGCTAAGACAGGGCTATGGTATTTCCTAAAAATTCGATTTCATCATGGAACGAGTTACAATCCAAATTTCTCAAGAAGTTCTTTCCTCCACATCGAACGAATTCCGTCAAGGTTCAAATTCAAACTTTCTGACAATTAGAAAATGAGTCATTCGATCGATGCTACGAGCGTTTCAATGAGTTAATTACGTCGTGTCCCCATCATGGTTTCGATAAAATGCAAATCATTTCCTTTATCCATAATGGGCTGAACATTAATTCCAAGCAACTCGTTGAAACCATGGGTAGTGGTCTGTTTGTTGACTTAGATGCCCACGATGTTGAGCTTCACCTGAGGTATGTCGTCGAGACTACCCAATCCTGGGATACATCTGACCATAATGCTTGAAATTGAAATCGTTAAGTGACCACCACTCCATCGGCGTCCGACCTATTTTATGTAGAAAAGAATTCTATGATGGACAGTCGACTGGATACTCTTGAGAAAGGACTGCGGACCTACGTGAGGTATATGGAATAGGACCAACTGGATCCATCCCAAACCTCATCGAGAATGTGTGTCCGATTTTTGAGGTGAGTCATTCAACTGAGGAATGCCCGACTATTCTCGCCTATAAAGTAATGCTTCAAGAGCAAGTCAGTGGTATAGGAGGATTCAAGGGTAATTTCGGTCCACCGCATGGGAATTATTACAATCCTTCATGGAAAAACCACCCTGGTTTTAGCTATGGGCAACAACAAGTTACGATGAATACTAATTCACATGTTGCCCCTCCTCTACCACCGCATTTTCAACAATCTCCACACATGCAAGGACATATTCAGGCACCACCACCTCAAGGAGCATATATCACTCCACCGCGGAGAAATCTCGAGGATACAATCAACCACTTTATCAATACCCATACTGCAACTAATGCTAGGCATGAGCGCATGAACAACGGCATGAATGCGAACATTTCACAGTTGCAGTCATCGTTGAGTATCCAAGAGAAAGGCAAGTTTCCTATCCAGGGCCAAAGACCGTCGCAAGGTCAAACTAGTCTTAGCTCCACCTCGACAGAAAATTAGGAGCAATGTCAAGCTGTGACCAATCTTCGTAGTAGGAGGGTCATTGATTTATCACCTCCCTCACACGATGCAACCAAAGACAAGGAGATTTCTCCCGACACGAAAGAGGCCGAAGATGTCCCCATGAAGGAGAGTGATAAAGAGGACACTAGTGAGCCCAAGGTAGTAGCGAAACCACTCACAACGGCATCATTTTCTCAAAGGTTGATTCCTTCCCACAAAGGAAACCCCCGTGAAGAAGTGTTAGACGTACTTAAGCAAGTGAAGCTAAATTTACCTTTCCTCGATGCTATTAAGCAAATTCTAGCTTATGCAAAAGTCATCAAAGACTTGTTGACGGTAAAAAGGAGGATAAAGGTAAAGAAAAATATCTTTCTATCATGGAATGTGAGCTCCATCCTACTTAATGATCTCCCACCAAAATTCAAGGATCCCGGCGCACCCACCATTTCTTGCATCATTGGAGAAAATAAAATCGAAAAAGCCTTACTTGACTTAGGAATAAATGTCAATATTCTCCCTTACGCCATATATAGGCAACTTGATTTGGGCGACCTCAAGCCCACAAAGATCACTCTCCAATTAGCAAATCGAACCGTGAAGATTCCAAGAGGTATAGTTGAGGACGTGATCATCCAAGTTGACACTTTTTACTTCCCGATAGATTTTGTCATTTGGGACACGGAGCCCTCCTTCGTCTCGAGCAATCATGTTCCCATTATTCTTGGGCGCCCGTTCTTAGATAAAACTAACGCAATCATCAATACTCAGAATGGGAAAATGCAACTCACTTTTGGGAATTTGATTTTAGAGACTAACATCTTCCATATCTCCCAACAAATGGGGGGAGAAGATGATCTTCACGAGGTGAGTCTGATAGACGAGATCGTAGAGGAGTATTTCGAGGAAAATTATTATAGAGATTGCTTAGGGTCCTATTTAGTGTCGAGCCACGAGAGTGAGGGGACGTACGCCACATTCGAGAGGGAGGTTGAGGAGTTGAGAGAGTTACTTGATGAGAGAGCGTCGAACGAGGACACGAGAGATATAAGTTGGGTTTCTAGATTCGAGGAGTTACCACCGAGGGATACACGCATGGTTCCCTCCAACGAAAAAATTCCAACCCTCGAATTGAAGAAACTCCCCTCCCATACTAAATATGCATACTTAGGAGAGGATAAGACATTTCCTGTTGTTATCTCCTCTAGCCTAGACGAAGAGCAGGAGGGTAAATTGCTAAAGATTATAAGGAAGCACCAAGGTGCATTTGCTTGGTGCATTGCTGATTTGAAAGGGATAAGTCCTTTGATTTGCACCCACAAGATCCATCTCGAAGAGGATGTCAAACCCTCGAGAGAAATGCAAAGAAGGCTAAACCCTAATATGAAAGAAGTGGTCCTCATTAAGCTATTGGATGCCGGGATTATCTATTCAATCTCGGATAGCAAGTGGGTGAGACCTATTCAAGTTCTCCCGAAGAAGTAGGGCATGACAGTGATTGGGAATTCTAAGGGAGAGCTAGTTTCCCAACGTACCACCACCGGGTGGTGCGTTTGCATTGATTACCGGAAACTCAATGCGGGAACTAGGAAAGACCATTTCTCCTTGCCATTTATTGATCAGATGCTTGAGAGAGTAGTGGGCCACCCTTACTATTGCTTCCTATATGGTTATTCGGGATAAAACCAAATTGAGGCAGATGTACTTGACCAAGAGAAAACAACCTTCACTTGCCCTTTTGATACGTTTGCCTACAAACGTATGCCATTCGGCTTATGTAATGCACCCGCGAACTTTCAAAGATGCATGTTGAGCCTATTTAGCAACATGGTCGAGAGAGGACTTGAAGTGTTCATGGACGACTTTAGCATTTTTGGCACCTCTTTCGATCTTTGTCTTGAAAAACTGAAAAAAGTACTTGCCCGGTGTGTGGAAGAGAACTTAGTGCTAAATTGCGAGAAATGCCATTTTATGGTCACCGAGGGAATAGGTCTTGGCCACATAGTTTCATCCAAGGGGATAGAAGTTGATAGAGCTAAGTTATATGTCATAGCCGATCTACCCCCACCAAAATTGCTCAAAGACGTGCACTCCTTCTTGGGCCACGTGGGGTTTTATTGAAGGTTCATTAAGGACTTTAGCGCCATCGCTAGGCCATTTAACAACCTTCTCATGAAGGACCCCCCATTTGAGTGGACGGAAGCATGCCATGGCACTTTTAAAAAACTGAAAACCATGCTTGTGTCCGCTCCCATCATGCAAGTTCCGGATTGGTCCTTACCATTCGAACTTATGTGTGATGCTAGCGATTATGCGATAGGGGTTGTTTTAGGCCAAAGTAAAGACAATAAGTCTCATGTCATCTACTACGCTAGCCGGACTCTTACCGGACCACAACTCAATTGCTCCACTACAAAGAAGGATTTGCTAGCGGTAATCTTTGCTCTTGACAAATTTCGGTCCTACCTTATCGGTTCTCTCATCACTTGCTTCACCGATCACGCGGCGTTGAAATACCTACTTGCGAAGAAAGACACAAAACTGCGCCTCATAAGGTGGATCCTACTCCTACAAGAGTTTAATCTCTCCATTAAAGATAAGAAAGGAGTAGAAAACGTTGTTGCCAACCACTTATCACGGCTTTCGTTCGACGTGCCTAGTGATCCAATACCCATAGACGAATACTTTCTGGATGAGCAACTCTTTGATACCTCTTCTTTGCCCTGGTTTGTGGATATCGTGAACTATCTTGTCACGGGAGTCTTCCCTCCTGATTGGACACCGTAAGATAAGAAGAGGTTTATTACTTGGTCACGCATGTTTTTCTATGATGATCCTTTTCTGTTTAAATATTGCGCCGACCAAATCATCCGACGTTGTGTATCGGATGATGAGATCCTAAAAGTCATCCAATTTTGTCATTCGGGAAGCTTGTGGAGGCCACTTTTCGATGAAAAAGACGGACGCTAAAATTCTGCAATGCGGCATCTATTGGCTCACAATATTCCGGGATGTGAACAATGCTTGTAAATCTTACAATAGGTGCCAAAGGATGGGAGATATTACCCGACGAGACATGATGCCATTAACCCCGATACTCATTATTGAGATCTTCGACTGCTGGGGTTTGACTTCATGGGCCCTTTCCCCCCCGTCCTTTGGTTTCCTATACATCCTTGTCGCGGTAGACTACATTTCTAAATGGGTGGAAGCTATAGCTACCAAGACTAATGACAACAAAGTGGTGATTAAGTTCCTACAGGAACACATACTTTCTCGCTTCGGTGCTCCGAAAACGATAATTAGTGATAATGGCACGCACTTTTGCAATAGGCCATTCGCGAAGATCATGAGAAAGTATGGTTTCATTCACAAGGTTGGAACGACTTATCACCCACAAACGAATGGGCAGGACGAACTGGCAAATCGGGAAATCAAGAATATTCTTGAAAAGACCGTCAATCCTACCCTGAAAGATTGGTCACTTAGATTCAACGATTCTCTATAGGCCTATCGTACCACATAAAAAAATCCGCTCGGCATGTCCCCATTCTGCTTTGTGTATGCAAGCCTTTTCATCTTCCCGTGGAATTAGAGCACAAGGCGTATTAGGCGATTAAGGAGTTGAACTACACCATGGATAAGGCCGGTGAAGCTCACAAGCTTCAATTAAATGAGTTAGAAGAGATACACAATGATGCATACAAGAACGCAAAAATTTCCAAAGAAAGGAAGAAACTCGCTCACGATAACATCATTCGACGCAAAGAGCTTCTTCCCGAACAAAAAGTGCTTCTCTATAACTCTCGGCTTCACCTATTTTCGAGCAAGTTGCGATCACGATGGTCTGGTCCATTCATAGTAAGGAACGTTTTCCCTCACGGAGCTATTGAATTAGAAGATTTAAAAGGGGGAAATACGTTGAAGGTAAATGGACAACGCCTAAAGCCATATCTAGAGGCGTGTGTGGAAAAAAGTCAACACTGTTTGGTTGTTAGACCCCATTTACGGGGTAGAGTGAGCTTCTACAGTGAGGTCATTGCACCCCCGATGCGTATGGGGTGAATTCTTGTGTATAGTAGGCAAGATTCGTGTGAGTAGTGAGATTCCCTAGGATTAGGGTACAATAAGTTGAGAGCATTCACATGTTTCGGGAAATTGAGTCAAGTTGCATTAACCATAAATATCGAGAAGGTTTTGCATCCAAATTTATAGGGAGCATGCTGAGAGTCAAAAAAAATTCGGAGGAGAGCATTTGAAATTAAGTTAGGGGAGAATTCCAGCTTAATGCAAGAACCGGATCGGTTCTTTTATTTATGAGCCGAACTGGTCCGGACCAGATTAGTTCGTTTCTTTTAGAGCCGGATCGATCCGGTGATTAAAGAACTCAAAAATTAAAAGGATCGGACCGGTCTGGTCTTGGAACAGCCGGATCGGTCCAGTTTCTGCAGTCTTTCCCCTTTCCCTAGGTGAACCCCCTTCTCCCAAATCCCTTACCTTACCTCCCAATTCGTCCAACCATACCCAATCCTTCAATTTCCCTCCCAAATACATCCCCTCTTTACCTCCTAACCCTTTCCCTCCATTTCCAAAACCCTACCCCCACTTCTCACCTATAAATACCCACCCATAGCCTCCATTTTTCTCCACACCTTCAACCACATACCTTCTCTCTTCTCTTTCCCTAATTTTTTTCCAACACCCTCCACTTGTCCCAATGGCCCAAAGAGCTCCCCCCGTCAAATATGACTCAACTGAAATCCTACCCTCCGGCCATGGTGAATTATGTTCTCGCCAAGAGGAGCGTTGGTGCACTCGTTTATTTGGTCCGAATCATAAACTCCACATGGAGCTCGCAATCCAATGGATGGGGCTGCCCAATTCTGTCACCACCCTCTTCATGCCTAGGGGTTGGTGCCATTTCCTTAATGAACCGTACGAAGCGATTTGGGCCGCCGAATATCGATCTTTCTTTGGATCCCTTATTCGCACGGGCCAATTCGAGTCCCAAGCCTATGTCTATGGTACCGTCATCCCTTTTTCTTTGGCCCTTCTCACGGCTAAGTTGGGCGAGTATGATGTTCCTGATGTTCAAGACTACACATACCCAAGGAATGCCGCCCCGGTAGCCAAGGACCTAATTATGGAGCGCATTGCCCCGGAGTTGTACGGAGGGGGGAGACTGTCGTTGTTGGCCGACTTAACGAGAAAGCATGCCTCACATTCCAAATTGTGTGTGCTAACATCCTGCAAAATTCCAATGATTCCGCGATGCGTCCCCATCAAGCAACATTGACATACAATCTCTTCGATCCCAACACTTCCATTAACCTGGCTCGCACCCTATATGCTGACAATCTCGTTATAGCCATGGATGAGAAAGGTGCAGCCCCACTTCCATATGCACGCCTGATTACCTCCATTCTCAAAGATGCTGGCATTGAGGCTTCGCTAGACCGTACTCACCTCCCCGGTCCCTTTGGACAGGGCACCCTCACTCGAAGCGCCAAACAGCTGGCCATCATTCGGGCAAGGCATGGAAGTGATGACGAGGGCGAAGCTGCCTCGAGTACAAAAGAGGAAGAAGAAGAAGAAGCAGGTGCTGATGTGGAGATGGGAGACGTGGGTGTGAATGAAGAGTCGACCGAAGAAGAAGACGACCCTGATTTCAAATGGGCAGGTAGCGACCTCACTAATCGTATGTCGGCCCTTGAGATGAGATTTAGCAACTTTATGACCGACTACCGCCGCGATACAAGCATGATGTTTCTTTTCCAAGCGAACTTGTACCGGTGCCAAGGGGATCCCAACGAGCCATTGCCATCCTACTTTTATGACCCATATGGCCCCGACGTGCCCAGCTCTTCCCACCCACCACTGCAGTGAAGTTTTGTTTGTTTGTGATAGTTTTTAGTTATTTCCCTTGTTCACATGCTTGTATGCTCTTTCCTGTTATTGTACCACAATCTTGTTTTATAAAAATCTGCATTTTCTCCATTTGTTTGTTTTATTTATCGCACTTCTTATTTTGCCTTGTTTAGATTTTAGTCCTTTTTGCTTGAGGACAATGTAAAAGTCTAAGTTGGGGGGGTCACAAGTGCGTATTTCTAAAACTTCACAAATTTTCAAAAATGCCGAAAAATCTCAAAAAAATCATAAAATTTTGAAAAATCCAAAAATATTTTTCTTTAAAATAAATAAAAATTGGAATTCAAAATTTTCAAAAATATCATTAAAAGTCGGTTTAAAGTCTCCATTTGTAAAAACCCAATACACATAGCCGAAATTGACCAAAGATGGAAATTGTGCGAAAATTGACGACTTGACGAATAAGTGTGGAGATTAACAAACTCGATGAGATTCGAGCCTTTCATCTTTGTGAAAATTATAAATCAATTTGAGTTAAATGTTAACTCAAAGTTATTTTCAGCGTCTAAAAAGTCGTCGAGGATCTCAATACTTTCATTTTGATCGGTTATGAAAAATGTGTGTGATATTGCTTTGAAAAACATGCCAAAATTGATCTCTAAACTTAATTCACCTCAAAACGCATATGATAAATTAATAAGTAATTCGGACAATGAAGTAGGCCATCGTTTCTTACCCAAAAATATTGGCCAGAAAAAGTTGTGAAAAATCATCCATTTTCTAACCCAATTGAGCCAAATAAAAATTTATCCTTTTCGTTTAGTAACCCAAAAAACCCAAATAGCACGGAATTGTGAAAAATGGAAAATTTCATAATTAAAGTCTGAAAAGTGCAACAAAAAGGGGAAAGAAAAAAATAAATATGCTCAACAAAAAATAGAAAGAAAAGAAAAGAAGTGGAAAACAGAAAAAAAAATAGAAAAAAAAGCAGAGAAAATGAGCCAAAGCCCAGAGAAAGCACAAATGGACATCATAAATGAATTTTCCAATTCCAACCTTCCCTAGCATTTTTATTTTACCCAATACACCTTCAACCCGTAAAAGTCCTAACTGAGTCAAAAATTGCGAAATTGGTTACCGCGTGGAGAGCTAAGACACCAAAAGATAATAAAAGAGATTAAATGAGTGAATAAGAGGCAATGTTCCCATTTTTCAAACCGTATTCCGTTGACGAGATCCAATCACTATAAAATTTTCGTCTTTCTTCTTGTGTGCGTGAACTTGGTTCCAATATATTTACTCTTTATGTCACGCATACCGAGAGAATAACCATAATTCGAGAGATTCGTTTATGAGAGTATCCCGTGAGATTTTGAAATCAAAATAAATTTTCGGATAAGAAACGTAATGGTCAATCGGTGGAAATTTGAGGTTAAATTTCTGGCTTCGCATACACGCACTACGATTTGAGACTCTTGAGAATGACTTGATGATGACTATTTTCTGGAAAAGTTTGAATTATACTATTTTTGCGTATTTTGAATTTTCTTTGAGTCGAATTTTGTGGGTATATTCTCTGCAAACCCTTACGAGACACAACTCGTCCTACTAGGGTAACCTAGGGGTTTAAAGGCTTGTTGCATATGCTAAATGCAATCGCTTGCCAGCGAAAAAGGTATTCTATCCTAATAAAATGATTTTGAAGAGTTGAGCCTTGCTAGGATTCTTTTACATTACTCGGGACGCACAAAGTTCTAAGTTAGGGGGATTTGATTACGCATAAATTCTTCCAAATTTATCCCTTTAATTTAGTTACTTTTAACACATCGAATAATGTAATCAATTTGATTTTATCTCATAATATTGCTACTGACTTATTCTAATGAGTGCCCCAAGTTTCTGGTATTTCTTACTAATTTTACAGGTATTTGATGTCAATAAAGAAAGAAAGAAATCGGAAGAATTGAGAAAGAAAAGAAGGAAAGTCAGAAGGGCAAAGTTGTAATTTTTACCCGAAATTCGAATGAGGCATCAAAGAAGAGTTGAATATATCAAGCTCACAAGTACATAGGAAGAAACGGAACCTCAATCGGAGTCCTGGTGTTAAAGTTATGATCAATCAAAGCCTAAAGAAAAAGTCAAAGGAATCTCGGACCGATCCGAAATGCCAATTTTCAGAGAACCCCGGACCGAAGACGGATCAATGCTGAAGGAAAATAAATGAATTGATCCGTACCAAATCTATCCGGGCAAGAAGTAAACGAACCGATCCCAATCCAAGCCAGACCGAACCGAAGAAGGCCCGAACCGTCCGATTGTCGAATTTTGATTTTTTACTCTTCTTCTAATGGAGAGTCCTAGTTCAACCAAAACTCTTGGATCCATGTAGGGTATTTAAACCTGATTTATTATCATTCTAAACAACAGAGAATTTATCTAATTTTCCATTCTTTTCAGAAAAACCCTAGTTTGAAGATATATTGCAATTTTCATTCCAAGATTGAAGTTTTTTCAGATTTCTGTGATTACAAGTAATTTTAGTTAATTCTTTGAGTACTTTGGTAAGATTAGTGATTAGTTTCCTCTGTCTAATTTTCCATCTACATCATTCTACAATTCTCCCTTAGTTTAATTATGATTTCCTGCAATTCAAAAATTGTTTTCATTAATTTCATCATGGTAGGCTAAACTTTTAAGTGTCGGGATGCATGAACCCAACCCGATGTGGTAGTTGCATGTGTATAAAAGTAATCCTCTAAATTTAATGATTTGATTACGACCATATTGCATAAGAACGTGACAATTGTAGATCTTTGGATCTCATTTGCTTCAGGGTAATCGGGATGCTTTAGAATACAATTCGAGTGTAACTATTATAATACCGATTTACTAGTCCTCTGATTAAGTATGGTGCGGGCTTGAACCTCATATACGTAATGCTTGGGAGTACTAAATTCTGGGTCTAATTAATCATTTAAATTTACGATTAGTTTTATATCATCAATACACTTTGGTTGGGGGATTGTATTCCCGTCCTATTTCTTCCATCATATAGTTCAAATCTCATTTCAATCATTATCAGTAGTTTAGATAATTTAGAATAGTTGTATTCCATTCATACTTTAGTTCATTAATTAAATAATTTCAAAATTGCATTTAGTGGTAGTCAATCTCCAAATCAAATCATCTTTTTATTTTTCTTTAGAGTCAAAGTTAGGTTTCCTTCGTCTGTCCAACGTCGTCACAACCCTGTTGTCCTATTTCCCTGAGGATCGATACCCGACTTATTGGATTATTACTTGAGCGATAGGCTTTCACTTGAGCCTAGAGAGTACGCAATTCTGAGACACATTCTTAGTCGTGTCATAATTTATAAATCATGATGTAAGGACTAGCATATGACAAAACATGTAATTTACTATTCATAAAAAATAGCAAGAGATGAATCATGAGCATGCATGTGAGAATCAACCAATGAAGCATTTAGCATCTTCAAAATGGATTTCCTAACCCAAACAGGTGTATACCTAAGAAAACGGGTTTTGGGAACCAATGGGACACTACGTTTAATCTTCCTAGGGTCTTTTCTAAGATCAAATAAAAAATTCCTAAGTTGAACTTTCCTACTACAATGTAAACATGTGAAAACACGACGAGGAATGGGACCTTTAGGTTGACCTTTTCTAATACCCTCAGATGTGGTTGATGCTCTAAAACAAACTGTGGTTTTGGCTTTTACAATCGAACCACTAGAACAAGATAAGTCGCTACCATCACTACTCGAGTCATTTAAATCATTTTTTAACTTCAAAACTTTTGACTCAAGCAAACGATTAGACTCCTCAAACATTCGGGACTACTTAATTAAATTTTCAATTAACCCTAGAAGGTTATCTCTCTCCCCCTCAATATGAGCAAACTTATCCCTAAGAGCCTTTTCTCGTGCCACAAAATCATTAATCGAATTGTTTTCCACAACGGCACAAACTTTAGAATTTTTTAAATCCTCTATCTCTTTTTCTAAAATGAGGACTCTATCATCACTCTCCTTTTTGCCCAATATTAATATATTAAAATCTTTAAATAAGGAACTAAAGTGCTCACGATAAATATCTCTTTGAATTTGAAAATTTTGCAAATATTCAATCCTATTTTTGAAACCATAATTTTCTTTCTCCAAAATTTCAGTACGTTTTGCAAACTTTAAATTCAAACGATGTAAATCGTCAAAGCTTAGAGAATCCATCGAGAGAAAACAAACACAAGAGAGATACACAAACACACGGGATCACAAAATAAATAAAATATGTTTTCTAGCTATGATACCAATTTGAAAGTGCCCAATATGTGTGTTTTAAACAAAATTTCACCAAAAATTATCCAACTTTTAATATGCACCAACCCAAGTTGTGAAAACCCAATTCTTACTTTAAACCAATTTTATCTTGATTAATCCAAAACATTCATCTAGTGATTAAAACACGTAACTCACAACTCCGGATGTACGAAAAAAAAACCAAAATGGGAAAATAACCTCGGACGGCCCAAGCCAGACAATCACTATGAACAATGGTTTTACAAAGACAGATAAGCCTTACTCAATGACTCGACCCCCAGGGGTCTTGACGCTTCTTCTGATCTTCAACCGTTCTCCAATAGTGCCCATGTAGAAATTTCATCTTCCACAATACATGTCCACAACACATGCATCTACGTATGTCTCGGTGTCCACCGATTGTCTTTGATTCGTCTACGATGTCGAACAAGAAGTCCTTCTCTTTTCTTCACCACAAACCTTTATGTTCAATGATAGAACAAACAAACTTGGTGCAACAAGATCATATAAGTATATAAGAATGATAACTCGGATATTTGCAAAATCTAAGGATGTGTTTAATCTTTTAAACCTTAGAAAACATGTGCCAAACTCGTACTGGAATGTAAACTGTTTTTCCCAGATGCACACTTACGAAACTCTGATAGAAACACGCTTTAAATAAGATTTAAATGCCACCTCGAAAAATGTGCCATTTGAACGAAAATGCCACATCGTTCGCACGATATAGGCATCTCGTTCGAAAGAGAGCTTATGTCGTTTGAAGGACAGGGCGAAAGTTTGACTCTATTTTTTACTTTCTGATTAAAACGTCTCTTTTTAAAGAGCTCCAAATTAGTCAAACTCTATTTCGAGTATATCAGAATAAAACGTAGTGTAAACACTTAAAACACTTTTAAAAACATTTTAAAACATTTTTCTTTATAAAAATACATCCTTATCTTTTATAAAAATAATTTCGAGCACCATTAATTATACGCATTCATACCTGAGTGATATCGTAATGCAATTAACTTTGAAGACGATTAAACTTGCACCAATTAAACGTCGGCAAGATTAATTATTTGAAGCTTTGCTGTAACGTCTTCAATACGTCATAGATCAAGTGGGATCGTGACAAAATAAAATCTCCCTATGACATATTACAAACACAGTTTTGTTCACGAAATTAAGTCAATACAATACAGGGACTCAATTGGAAATTTATGTCCTTACACACAATATTCCAATTTTGAATGATCTTGTGAATGATGCTAGTGAGATGTTTATGGGTGAAGCAGAACCTAGTGAACCTAACGAACCTAATTGTGTAGGAAGTGATGAAGCCCCCCCAACTTTTGAGATTCCTAATGATTAACACACACATAAATACAAAGGCAAGAATTATGATCGTTTACATCAACTCGCACATAAGGTTGCTTCGGGTGCTTCAAGAGTAGGTTATGACTTTTCCGCTAAGAAATTAAAATTTAATAAGCACTGCCTTCTAGTTGGTGAAGATTCATATACACTCTCAACCAGGTTGGGAGACTTAGCAAGGACATATGTTCCCATTTCTTATACGAGTTGAAAACAAGTGGATGTGCGATATAAGAACTCAGTTTGGTCATCATTAATGGTATACTCTTCCAAAGAATGTAATAGTTAGTAAATTCAATTATGTGATGTTTTAATTTTATTTCTTCATATATTGTAGAAAGAGTTCCCAGATGAGCGCAAAAGTCAGAAGAATATTTTTATGAAAAAAGATAACAATGCTTGGAAAAAGTTCAAGTCAAAGCCAAAGGTTAATTTGAAGGATGGTGATGTTGGAAAGTGGAAGGAGAAAGTGCCACGAAATGTCAAATCTTAGGACTTGAAGGATGGTGACGTTAAAAATCTTTGCGAAGAAAGAACAAAGAGACTAAACAAAATTGTGTGAGAAAGACAACTCATAACACAGACCGTCATGGTTATGCCCGAGCTTCAGAGAATTGGAGAAAGAAGCATGGGCGTGCACCCATGAGTGCTGAATTGTGATTGGCAACTCATATAGTCAAAGGAGGTGGTTATGCCCCTCATAATAAAATATTTGCGGTAATTTAAATTTTTTAATGTTCATTTTGTCTAAAAAAAGTATCGTGTCATCAAACCTAATGTTAATATATTTTTGTACAGGACCAAATTCAATTGCTTCTGGATGTATACAAAGCGAGTGGTCAGGAGGAGACCTTGGATGTCGGGCCTATTTTTGAGGTTTTCAGAAAAAATACACGAGGAAATATTCATTGTGTTGGGTCAATAATTTCGATAACCGCTATACTAAGGTCGACATTTTCTAGATAAATGCTTGAAGAGGTGAAAGAGGACACCGAAAATTGGAAGGATCGTGTTGATCACCTTAGGAGTGATGTAGAGGGGATGAAGTCCTCATTATCAGAATTCATTACTGACTTCAAAATTGAAATTTTTTCATGTGTTGGACACAACGTTCAGGAGTTACCTACTTTAGGCACTGGAACTCCTTCGTGCTATCTTTCCTCCCCTGCATTCGAGGTTCCAAATTTCACCTCCCTAATTGAATGAAAAATACTATCCCACACACATGATGAACTTGTTGGCTATGGGAGGAAAACGCAACTAGGAGCCATCTCTACCGTTGACTTCCATACGTTGAGAAAAAATGAGGTGCGAGTTTTACTCGATGACATCAAAGTGCCCAAGTATCCAGTTTGGGGTGGAAAATAAGCTCATTGCGAGAACTTGTAAGATGTTGGTAAAAATGGAATTATGTATTGGCTCGACGACCTTTGTCCTCCTATTGGTGACACCGACGAATGATGTAATTGAGTCAACTTTTGTAACTTTTGTGGTATTGTGTTTGATGAACATGGAGATCTCACATCGTTAAAATAGTTGTTTGGGTGCTAATTAGGTATTGCATCCACTTTTTTAGTCCCAAGTGTAAAAGTAACTATCACTACTGACAATATAACTGCTATCTATGTTTTTTGTTTCTTTGTATATTACATTTGCTTTTGTGGTTTTAGATATAAAATTATTATTATCACATCCTTTGTTTCTTTGCATCAAATATTTTTGTCACGGATGATGATTATAGCTTCAGTAAAATGAGCGTTCGGGACTCGATTATGGATGTATTGGTCAGTGAGTGCTAGTGCGGTGATGGAAACAAATCCGGGACACTATGTGTCACTTTTTTTGGTAAAATCATGTTTCTTCTCTTAGTTTCCATTTCATTTTATCTTTTGCATGTTATTGATGGAAGGAAAATTGGTATTTTTTTCCTTAGATTCATCATCTAAATTTTGCAAGTTTTTCATCATTTGCAGGGTTTTCAGCCACCAACAAATCTCAGACCACCCGATTCTCCGACGACCACCACCAACTCTCAAACAAAATCCCAGGAAAAAAGGGAGTTTAATTTCGTGTCAAGGAAAATAAGTTTTACATTTTTTGACACCACAACTATCAATGGTGGTGTCTCAGACCACCACCAACACCTCCGTTGTGAGATTTCTAATCGGAGGTAACAAATTGTGAGATTTCTAATCATTGCCTCTTAATTTTGAGTTTTGGTTCATAGAGTTTTATATGATGAGATTTGTTTGGGTTTAGGTTCAAAGATATTTGACTAGGGTTTGTTTGACAATAGCTCGACCACTGTTTTGTTTTGGTTCATAATAGCCGAAGGTTTTTTTTGGGTTATAAACTCAGTTATTGGTTCGGTTTGGGTTAGAAACTCAGGGTATTGGTTCGATTTGGTGAACTCCATTTAGGATGGGTTTCTGGCTGGTGTTAAGGTCAGGTTTGGGGATTATATCCTACGGTTTAAAGATTGATCACACCGAAGTTAAGGTCGGGTTTTTTGGCAGGTCAAAAAATGGGGGAAAATGTCACCAGAGGGTTTGGGTTAAAGAATGGTTGAAATTGGTGCTTTGCATATGCATATATGCCATATGCATATATGCAGATTCATATATGCATATGGTATATATGTGATTTAAAGATTGATCATGCCGGAGTTAAGGTCGGGTTTTTTGGCAGGTCGAAAAATGGGGGAAAATGTCACCAGAGGGTTTGGGTTAAAGAATGGTTGAAATTAGTTCTTTGCATATGAATATATGCCATATGCATATATGTAGATGGTATATATGAAGATTGCATTTATGCAGATGCATATATAGATATTGCATATATGCATTAGCAAATAATGGGAAGTTGTTCTAATAACCCCCACTGGAATCTCCTCTAAAATCGGTCCGGGCATTCTAATATTCAATATGAACGTAAATCGTTCCGAGCATCCTTCTTTGCTCAAGACTTCAAACCATTGCAAATAAATTTGGTGTTAAGACTATGAGGTATATCTAATCAACATTGGAATGTGTTCATCAACTATTTGTGTTCCATATACTTCATCAATTCTTTAAATGTGTTAATATTGAAAGCAGTATTATAAATATGATTATACTGATCAACTATAATGAATCATCTAGTGTTAATATTGATCAGTTAGTGTACTATATTATGAATCATTCAGTGTTAATTGTTTGAAACAATCATCCATTTATCTAGCACTTTGCATTTATTGCAACTAATTATTTGTAGCAGGTGTTGAGTCTGCTTGTTTACAACAGGTGTTACATCTGATTATTTAGAGTATGAGATCAGGAATCAAGGTTATAACCATGTTCGCTTAGATCTGTTAATTGTAATTCCCAGGGTATTGATCTTAAAAGTGGTAATTCTATTTCAACTTGAATTGATTACAACAATGTGGAGGAGAAGTTGCAAGTGTTCTCGAGGTACTCCACTATGTCAATCGAGGGAAGTACTGAGGTTCATATGATTGAAAATTGGAGCTTTCACACTTTTGAGATCCACCCGATTTGACCAAGAACTCATCCACACAACGTCACCAAAAACTCCATGATCATGATGCCGTTGATTCCGGTTTTGGTTGAATCCAGTAATCATGACAAGCAGCTACTATATATATATATATGTGTGTGTGTGTGTGTGTGTGTGTGTGTGTGTGTGTATATAGCAGCTGCTATATATCTATATAATATGGGAGAGGGGTGTTTGAATAGTAAAATGATTTAACGGTTGGGATCAATTTTTTGGAGCAATCTAAGGGTGTGAGGTTTTGCCATGTCACCACTTAGAATTATGACATGGCGAATGAAGGGAAAGACTCTTAATCCCAAACCCTACCCCCCATCTCTCTTTATTAGGCTCTCCCCTTCCCCCTCATTCTATCCCCTCCCCTCCCCACGTTGCCTTACCCCTCAATCCCAAACCCTAGCCCTGTCCCCCTAACCCTATCTGCCCCGCCTGCACCTCCACCCTACGCTTCCACCTCTGCTAACTTCAAGTAGTCTCATTACACACGCTACCACGAACACACACATCTGGGAGCTTAATTTTTTCACATTATAATGTTTTGTTTGCAGATCTTATGTTTTTTTGTAATACAAAATCGATTTGTGATTTCGAAGTGTGAATATGAGCCACAAGCAAAGGTACGTGTTTTTGACATTCAGATCTAGGGTTTTATGAGCTATAATCAAGATTTATACAATACAATAACTCAAATGTGGGTTTTATGAGTTATAATCAAGCTCATTCTAGGTTTGTTGACATTGTTTTTGAGTTTTACGTATTTGTTTCTATTTGATTAGTTTTTGGTATGTTTTGAGATTTTTTAGGGTTATGGATTTGGGAAATCTTGGGTTTATACATCCAAAATTTTGATTTTGATTTTGTTTCCCTTTTTGTTGATACCAGTTTGTATGTTTTGTTTTTGGTTGTTCCTATTCAAAAATATTTTCTCTATATACTTGATTATTCACATGTGTATAATAGCAATTAATATCATCTACCGTGGCTTAAACATTGGTGGGTTCAATCATTCAGGTGGTTTGAATCTTAGGTAAAACTACGTTCAAATCCAGTTTGATTTACATAGGAATCCGATTGTGTGTGCTCTCGCTACACATTCAGGTGATTCACTTTTGGTATGCATGTCATAACATCTTTGTTTTTTTCACACATTAGGTGTTTAATGGTTATCTAACATAGTAGTAATTTTTAATAACATGTTCATTCCTTCTTTTGTTGATTATTTTTTAGTTTTACATTTTAGTTTCTATTTGATTAGTTTTTGATATGTTTTGAGTTTTTTTAGGGTTATGGATTTGGAAAATCTTGGGTTTATACATCTAAAATTATGATTTTGATTTTGTTTCCCTTTTTGTTAATATCAGTTTGTATGCTTTGTTTTTTGTTGTTCCTATTCAGAAATATTTTCTCTCTATACTTGATTGTGTATAATAGCAATTAATAGCATCTATTTAGGCCTAAACATTGGTGGGTTTAATCATTCAGGTGGTTTGATTCTTGGGTAAAACTACGTTCAAATCTAGTTTGATTTACATAGGAATTCGATTATGTGTGCTCTCGCTACACATTCAGGTGATTCACTTTTGGTTATACATGTCATAACATCTTTGTTTTTTTCACACATTAGGTGTTTAATGGTTATCTAATATTGTAGTAATTTTTAATAACATGTCCATTCCTTCTTTTGTTGATTTTAAAAATGTGAAATGCTTATACTGATCGGATTTTAGAGTTTAATTGTTTAAAGATCCTCTTTTGATCTTTAGAGTCTAATATCTTTAGGTATTATTTTTTAGGTTTCATCAATAGTTTATTTAGAGTTTTTTTCATCCTTGGTTTCCCCCTTCTTGACATACCATCCATTTCCCTCCTCTTTTATTTATTTTTTAGTTATATGTTGTTGTGGGTCCTTGCCTGACAAATTTATAATTAATCTTACTATTAATTGTTTAAATTTAAGCCTCTATGAGGAATTGCTTTCCCAAGCTTCAAACGGTGGTCTGCCACCCCTGCTCAACTTGCATAATATGTGTTTGATTATATGTCTAATCAACATTTCTACAAATTTAATAACACATTTTGGGATTGGACCCTCCAAACATGAGTTTCGTGACATCTCTTCTTAAGTAACACTTCTTTTGATATTTTTTGAATGTTTTTTTCCTCGGGTCAGGTGATCTTCCAATGCTCTTTATTTGATGAACGGTATCATTAATGGTATGTTAGGTATCTAATTGCTTTTTTTCTTTGTATTGCATTGAATCATATCAGATTGCTATTTTTCTTTGTATTGCAATATAATAAGTTTTACATGTTTTACGTGTTACAATTTGGTGTAGCTCACACAATGTTATGTTTTACGTGTTTTATAAGGTAAATTAACGATTTGAAAATTCATTCATGTTGATATTACAATGTTGATATAATTAAATATTGGTTTGTGCAGGGCACCCCGACCACGTCTAATTGATATTTTCGGGAAAGTTTCCATTTAGTAGCATTGATGGTATGCACTCTATTGTTTTTATGCCTTTCTATTGGATGTTTTTATTTAAGAATACAGACATCGATCAAGAATATTGTCCATTCTCAATCAAGAATACTGGCATTTAATTGGTATGTACTCTATTGCTTAAGAATACTTGCATACTATAGTTACTAAATCAAGTTAATGTTTTCGCTATAAATATCTCCTTTATTCCATTGTGATGCAAAATCATCTTATAGTACCTAATGTGGATTGTTATTTGTGTTTATTAGGGCGTATGTTTCAGCTGTGAGAAAATTGCCTCCCTTTGTTCCAAGAGATTTGGAGGAGTACATTTCTATAGCTTACCCAAGCATCAGGAAAGAAGAAGCCATATACATTCCTATAAGACCATTAGAAATCTTCTCAGCATTCCCCGCATTCCAGCTGTAAGTTTTGACCTTTTCTATTCAGTCATTTTTGTTGCTTTGTAGTTTATCCAAGTTCTGTCCTGATCTTTTTTGCATGTGGCGGCTAGGGAGCAAATAGTTATTGCCTCAAAAACGTACCTGAGTTCAGGTATTACTTTTTTCCAAAAGTCTTGCATTCCATTTTTAGCAAAAGTCACAATTTGGTAATTCTCATTCCGATTATTTGTTAATTTTTCATATACTACAATTCATTTCTACTTTCACATTTATTTATAGGCATTGAAGATGTTCAATTTGATGAATTCGTATATACAATACATGTGGGATTGATAAACACAGGTATTGGATCTATATGAACTATTTTTTCATGTTGATAATGGAGATATTTACACAGTTGGCTTTAAATAAGAGGCATAAAATGGACCTCTGTTTCAAATTAAGGTTATTTTTGTTTTAATTTATGTTTCCCTCTCCACATACATGTCTCCTTGATGTTTTCAATTTATGTTTGATTGATATTATTTGTTGTGTTCAAATGTGCAAACGATATAATAAATTGACATTCTTACAAGGTAATTGAGACTCATACTCGAACTTTACAAATGAATTCTTGAACTCTATTTCACTTTTTCGAAACCCACCCAACCCCAATCTCTATTTCATTTCTGTGACACCCCAACTAATTAAATACCGGTTAGATACTCCTTTATTCAAATTAATACAAAATGTCAACTTGGTTCAGTTCATAGCATCACTATCGACAACATTTTAAACAATTACTAACCACCTAATATTTAAAAAGTGAGTTGTCAAATTTTATTAAAGTAAATTAACATGTGACCAATTAAATTATAAGTTAACTATACCACATCCACATCACAATCACAATAGAATAATAATGGAATGATAAAATGAGTCTGGAGTAACACTCCCCTGAATAATCCAAATACTGAATAAAACCCAATACAAAGTCTGAACAACTAAATAAATCCAAAATTGAAATGAAACTGTGAGTTTGAGAATGCTATCTCTGAATGAAAAGGGGGCGACATGCCCTAACTGATAAATGACCCTAAATAGAATCAAATGCAGAATGTGGAGGTGTCTACTAGTGAGATCCTGTAACTTCCACAGCAGCTACAACACGTCAATGGAATGGAACTCCTCTGCTTGGCATCCCTGTGACTGGGCACCTAAAAGGTTTTACAAGAAAAATAGATTTTGAAAGCAAACGGGTTAGAGCCCGAGGTGAAAATAGTTTAAAAATATAGCAAGTGTTTAATTGCATTAAACATTAAGTAATATATACATGTTAGTTACGTGCTCTCACATGAGTCCCTCATCCCTCAACTAATGTGCATGCCTAACGTATAACCTTAACCCGTCCTAATTATGTCGTTAACTAACTATTCTGTACCACTTACTGTCCTCACATATCATATAGGGGTCTATCCACATCGTTCTAACATATTCTGCATGTAACTCACCTTTTCATTGATAAGATTAATTTAAAACAATTACGATTGGAAATTCTCATTTTAAATCCCATTCAAAATGTCAAAATTAGTTATATTCACACTTTAACAAAGAATCCATTATAATCACAAGTATATTATTCTCAGCACAAATATACAAATAGGGAACCCCTAGGCTAAGCTGCGGTGCACACATACTCTGTTATCGAATCCCGGTACATCACGTACATAAGGACTACGTGTTACGAATCTCTCAGGAATCGTTTCAATAATCAAAATCACACATATTGGAGGCGAACATAGTTCACATACCCATGGGTCATGCACATACCTACGCTCCCATGGTCTCCTGACTTATTAACTCACAAATAAGACATTCACAACCCTATGTCCTTAAGGTACCAATCTAAATCCCCCTGTTGGCACACAAAGATTATATATCCCTGTTCCGAAAGACGACCTTCCTTGATAGCAAGTATGGTAGGTATGTTATACACATAATAATCCATATACTAAGCATTCACACAACTTAGATAACTTATTCTATTACTAAAGGTATGTTCTTAGCCCTATACCATTAGTCCAATTAGTACACCATTATAATTCCAGATGATATATAATATATTTCACCGATACATCTCACGTCGTATAGTTTCGGGTACTTAAAACCTAACCGAAGAGATTACTAAGTTTCCTACTTTCCAACATATTAATTCAGTACTCTTAAGTCCTTATTTATGTCCCAAATCCTAACTTATCACTCCTAAGAATTTATATCATGCTATCGCATCATAAAATAGGAAATTACTCATCGAACCCTCGTCAATTCAACACTACATTCCAACCAAATTCTAATATGTTTCGAGCTTCAAATATATCCCTAATGGTCTCCCTCAAGTCCTAATGTATTCACATAACCCCCAACTACAACGTTCGATGGTCGAAAACACTTAAAATTAAAAAAGGGAAAAAGGTCAAAGTTTTTGGGGAGATCGATCAATCAATCTTGAGCATCGATCGATCGACGGTCGATCGATCGACCTATGAATGTCGATCGATCGATCAAGCAGGTGTAGGCTACGGGTTTCTTCATTTTTCAGTCCTTGTTTTGTCCCAAATCTTCATTACATGATGTCAAATCCTAAAGTAAACATATTGGGTAATTATACTACATAATTACATGATTCTTAACATTCCATAACTCTCAAATCATTATCAAATAGACTTTTCTTGGATAAAATCATCATATTATCATAAAAATCCTATTTTTCTATTTTCTTCAGTAACCATCATATTTCTCTTCCTAAATCCGTTTTTCATTCATCTAGAGTTATGATTTTGTTACTGAAATACTTCCAGAATTAAACTACATGCAAATCCTATCCAAAATTTAGGTTTCTTCTCCAAATTTCATGAGTTTCAATTATTGTTCATGGCTATAATCAAATCCTACACTTTCATGGATAAACTATTTACTGAATCTTAATGAAATCAAATCATTTGCCTTGGAATTGATGTTCTAATCCGTTGGTGGTGTTAAGGGCTGGTTCTCTCCCTCTCTCCAGTCACAATTCCGGCGAAAAGTGGTGGTGTGTGGTGGTTATGGCTTTGTAACCCTCTTGTAACTTATCCTCTTTCTCACGTTGCCCACTCCTTGATTTTTGACAGATAATGGCCCTACTGGCCCTCATATTGGCTGATAAATAAGGCCTAAAATTCGTGGGTCAAAATCCCTTAAAAATTAAAATGACTAAAATACCCTCCCGGGTTGCCGATTTGGCCTAAAAATGCCCCGGGGTCCAAACTAAACCCATGGCTAGTGTTTTCTGACTATTTCTACCTCTCCGGATACGTTGGGGCACTAAAAATGACCATACGGATGATAAAATTAGAATTTACTTTTAAATCCAATTAAATTGATTCCTGACGCGACTCACACTCGCGTCCCAACTTAATTTCTCGAATTGTCGTATTTAAGACTTGCGACAATTTTAATAAATTCAGTAATCATATATTACCATATTCACCCAGTAATATTCAACATTATTATCATAATCAAATACCAACTCTTGTCTCGCTAGTATTTAAATACAGATTAATTTCCAATTGATTATCCCATTTAATTTAATTAATCCCATTAAATAAAATCAATAAAATTATAGGGTATTACATACTTTCCCCCTAATAACAGAATTTCATCTCGAAATTCGAAAATAGAATATACCTGGCAAAAATTACTCTGGATAATGCTCGTGCATCTCATCCTCGCACTCCCAGGTAGACTCATCGGCATTATGATGCCGCCACTGAACACGTACTAATGATACTATCTTCGACCTCAATTTCCTCTCGCTATGGTCTAGAATAGCAATCGGCCCCTCCTCATAAGAACTATCTAGCTGTAGATCAATATCCTCTAAAGAAATGTGAGTATGGGCCAAATCATCTCGAAGATATCTCCTTAGTGAGAAAATATGGAACACGTCATGGACCCTATGCAAGTGTTCCGGTAACCTAAGTCTATACGCGACTGGCCCAATTTGCTCGATGATAGGGAATGGCCCCACATATCTAGACACCAACTTCCCCTTCTTTCTAAAACGTATAATCCCCTTCATAGGATACACTCTGAGCAGCACTTGGTCCCCCACATTGAACTCTCGAAAGGACCTCTTGGCATCGGCATAACTCTTATGTCGGTCCTGAACTATCCAAATACGAATCTGTATCATCTCTATCCTCGTCGAAGTATCTTGAATTACCTTAGGCCCAAGGAGTTTGTTATCCCCCACCTCTATCCAACATGCTGGGGAACGAGAAGGTCTACCGTACAACGCCTCGAATGGAGCCATACCAATAGTGAACTGGTAGGAGTTATTATAGGCAAACTCCGCCAGTGAAAGATACTGCTCCCAACCACCTCCCAAATCTAGGATGCACATATGCAACATGTCTTATAACATACTCAATCGTAACTCCGTTCCCATGGCTTCCTGGAAACTCTCCCAAAATCGTGACACAAATATCTTGTCTCTGTCGGACACGATATAGAGAGGCACCCCATGGAGTCTCACTATCTCAGCTATGAAGATCTTGGCATACTGTCCCGTAGTGTAGTCTGTCCGGGCTGGCAGAAAGTGATCAAGCTTTGTCAACCGATCCATGATCACCCATATGGAGCCCTGACCTCTCGATGATATAGGTAATCCCGTGATGAAGTCCATGAAAATGCTCTCCCATTTCCACATAGGAATCTCTAATGCCTGTAAAAGTCATGTCGGCCTCTGATGGTCCACTTTTACTAGATGACACGTAGCACATTTCGAAATCAACTCGATAATATCTCTCTTCATTTCGCTCTACTAGTACTATCGCCTAATATCTTGGTACATCTTATCCCCATTAGGATGCACCACGAATCATGACCTGTGCGACTCTGTCATTACCTCGTGTCGCAAGTCCTCCCCCTCAGGAACAACTAACCTTCCATTGAAGCGTAATCATCCATTTGAACTAACGGTATAAGACTCAAACCCCTCTGTTAACAATCTTACTATCTACTCCTGACAAAACGGATCTTCTGCCTAGGCCTATATCACCCTCGTAATAATCTGGGGCGTAACTATCATCATAGACATGAATGATCGGTCCACTGCATCCTGGTGTCCCAATTCCTTCCACTTTTCTTTCCACACCTATTAGCCTATGGCTCAACGCCTCTGCTACCACGTTAGCCTTCCCTAGGTGGTATTGGATATCGAACTGATAATCCTTCACAAACTCGAGCCACAGACATTGACGCATATTTAGCTCTTTCTGCGTGAAGAGTTACTAAAAGGACTTGTGGTCTGTGAATAAATGGAATTTCTCCCTCGGGAGATAATGTCTCCAAATTCGTAGTGCAAATACGACTACCACTAACTCCAAGTTATAGGTGGGGTAATTCTTCTCGTGAGGCTTAAGCTTACGGGAAGCATAAGCTATAGCCTGGCCCTCCTACTGCGGTACACCCCCAAGTCCTAGTAAGGACGCATCAATGTAGACTAAATACTCCATTCCCATCCTGGGCAATGCTAACAATGGTGTTGAGGTCAACTTATCCTTCAACTCGTCGAATGCCAACTGGCAGGCATCGCTCTAGATAAATGGCACACCCTTGTGAGTCAGATGTGTCAAAGGACCCCCTATCTTCGAGAATCCCTGAATAAACCTCCTCTAGTATCCCACTAATCCTAAGAAACTACGTATCTCTGTCGGTGTCGTGGGCTGTCCCAACTCCCTCACCACTAATACCTTCCCCAAATCAACAAATATCCCCCTGTCTGAAATGATATGCCCCAAGAACTGAACATCCTTCAGCTAAAACCCACACTTCTCATATTTTGCATACAACTCATTATGACGCAGCGTCTGTAAAACCTGTCTCAAGTGGTCAGCATGCTCCTCCTCTGTTCGAGAGTAAACCAGAATGTAATCAATAAAGATAATGATGAACTGGTCTATGAACTCTCTGAACACCCTATTCATCAAGTCCATGAACACGGCTGGGGTGTTGGTTAGGCCAAAAGGTATAACCCTAAACTAGTAGGAACCATATCCCGTCAAGAAGGCAGTCTTTGAGACGTCCTGCTCCCTGATACGCAACTGATGGTATCTCGATCTCAACTCAATCTTTGAGAAGAAGGTAGCTCCTCTCAACTGGTCGAATAAGTCATCGATTCGGGGCAGTGGATACTTATTTCGTATTGTGACTTTATTCAACTCCCGATAATCTACACACAACCTCAAAGATCCATCCCTCTTCACTACACCAAATCTGCCCATTTGTCAAGGTCATTGACCTTGACAAATTCACCTTGTCAAGGTCAATGACCGTGACATTTCGAGGCGAGACAACTTTTTTTGTCACGGTCGTGTCACGGTCATTGACCTTGACATAAAACTCGCGTTTTGTGTCACGGTCGTGTCAAGGTCAATGACCGTGACACGTTTGTCACGGTCATTGACCGTGACAAAGCCGTGACCCTTAGTAAAAAAATTGTCACGGTCATTGACCGTGACAAGGCCGTGACAAAATTGTCAGGGACTTGTCACGGTCAATGACCGTGACAATTCTGGGCAGAATTAAAAAAAAACTGCTGGGCAATATGGCCACTGCCACTGCCCAGCAGTATATTTGTACCTGTTATAGCAACGTTGTACCTGTTCCACACATCATATATCCGAACAAACTAAAGATAATGCAAATATATATTCAAATAAGAAACTATTTAAAAAGAAACAACATCACCATCATTTTATCTCAAATCTACAAACTATTTGCATGGAAAAGAGATTTTGTACCGCGACGCTCGGGAACACCTCCTTATCCTTCTCTTCTCGTCCGAGTAGCCACATAAGTATAGAGCATATGTGGCCTACCCTTAGGGCCACTCCCTGTCCCCTGAATTAAAATAAAGTAAAATTAGTATCCGCCCCTCAAATATAGATAAATATAAATTGTAATTGAAATCGAAATCGAAATTGACATATAAATATAAATACATTACCTGTAGTGTCACTCAAACAGCTAACTTGAGCTCATATGGCACCTCCTTCCAACTAATGTACCCCGGGCAATCGTGTCAATTATAATTCTCTTCATATCTAAACACTAAGAAATACCATAATCCTATGGAGGTATGCGTTGCAAATTCCTTCCAACCGTTGTGTAGCCAAAAATCAGCAGTTGAAGTTGTCAACTCCACCTTTGAATGGGGTATGGAAAGTGGTGGGGTATGGAAAGTGGAATTGACAACTTCAACCGGTGATGTTTGGCTACGTAACGGTTGGGAGGAATTTGCAGAGCATCGCTCCATAGGATTATGGCATTTCTTAGTGTTCGGATAGACGAAGAGATTCAGTTTCCTCTCCACAAATAGGACACCCCAAATAACTATGTACTAATCACCTATTAAAGGTAAGAAGCGTATATTCATGGATTAGTATAAACAAAACTTAGATGTAGTTGGAATATTTATGTATTAATCTCCTCTCCACACACGCACACTACACAAGAGTGAAAATGATAAAGTGCAGATCAAGTAAAAGCATTAAAAATGGATGTTTCGGTACAAATTGAAATAATTATTACAAATTGAAAAATTGTTTCAAATTCGGGTTATCATCAAAAATGGATTGATATTTGGTAGGAGCAGCCAAGTCATCCACACTACTATTTAGACGCCTTGGCGCGTGTTGGACAATTGACCACGGCTCGTTGTTGATATACTCCGAGTAAAACACTTGCTTAACCTTTTGAAATGCACAAACAAACGGCTCATCGCTCACGTGGTCGTTGCTCTTCAACTTGGACAAGTCAACCATGATCAAATTGGTGACAGGATCAATTTAGAAGCATTTTTATCCTCAACTCTTACCCATTCACAGTAAAATACAACCTCTTTGAAGCTTATATAATCCAATTCAAATATATTTTGAATTACACCATAGTAAGTCATTTCAGCTTCAACGAGGTTTTTATCTTTTGCGCTTGCTTGAAAGAAAGTAAGAGCCTTGTATGAAATACCCGAGTTCTGTACATTTGTACTTTCCTCGTACACTTTAGCGCCGAAAATGTAACCGTTCAATCGATATTTTTTGTACTCTTGTGCCACGAACAAGGGTCCAGTGGCTAGACGAGCAAGCCTTGATGTCGCATCACCCATCTTTAGGAGCTGAGAATATAGATAAATTAATTATATTAGTGGTAAAATATGAGTGTAATGTAACGTTATATAACGAGTGTTTTCATTGTAATTACCTCTTGTGTCAACCATAGCCTAAATTCGCTGTCTGATTGTACCACTGTTTTTCGTCTTTTATTGTTCTCACAGGCTTCATATTTACTACATATTACAAAATTAATCATGTATAAAATAATCTAAAATAATGTTAAACATTATAATATTCGAAACTTACTTTTTCCATTCTTCGACATCTTCATGTGTGTCAAATAGATAACGAGCTACTTGTTCATGTTGCAAACTCGTTAATTTCACTCGTTTTCCCATCACATTACCACCATCATCGAGGAATTCATCAGTGTCATCAACGCTGGTAGAGTCAGTCATATATTCCCGAGTATATATTGATGACTCCACGGTGATGTATTCCTCTGCAATTGATCCTGCAATGTATCGCGTATTCTTGACGTAATCTTTAAAAACTTTCATCAATCTTTCAAACGGATACATCCACCGATATCTAACTGGACCACAAAGAAGTGCCTCGTCGCATAGGTGTACCAACAAGTGAACACTTATGTCAAAGAATGCTGGGGGAAAGTACTTCTCCAATACACAAATCGCTTCGTTCACAGCCAATTTTGCGGCCACTATGTGTTCTCGATTCACTACCTTCTCACACAAGAGGGAGAAGGTAATACTAATTTGCATAATAGCCCTACGCAAATCCTTGTGCTTGGAGAAACAGTGCTTAAACAATAGAGGAACCAATTGCATGATCACATGCCAATCGTGGGACTTACACTTATGTAAATCATGAGTAGCATAATTCACAATCCTTTGCAAGTTGGACGAAAAAGTAGATGGGCCCTTCAAATTATATATTGTGTCTAGAAGCACCTTCCTTTCCTCACTCGTCAAAGTAAACGCACCGGGGGGAATTATTGTCCTTCCCCTACTATCTTCTTTCAACCATAGTTGTGGTTTAAGTTTTAACGTTTTAAGGTCTTTTCGTGCATTTTCTCCATCCTTCGAATGACTCCCCCCAAGGCAAGTACCCACAATATGTTCAGCGAAGTTCTTCTCTGCATGCATCACATCCAATACATGGCGCACCGGGTTTTTCTTCCAATAAGGCAAGTCAAATAAAATTGACCTCCGAGACCATGCCTTTCTTATCTCAGTTTCATTCCCAGTTGGGGTCTTCTTATGCTTGACATTCTTAAATTTGGGATTCTTACCTGGCATATTTGGGCCACATTGAGAAGATTTACTTTCAATTTCTGAACCCGAAAGTTGTCTCGGCGGTAGCCTATGTTCAACTCCGCCCAATAAAAAATTGGAAGCTTTCTCAAATCTGAAACTATGAGCTGGGGGTAAAAACCTCCTGTGGCAATGGTATACATTTTTTAAGCTGGAGGATAGACGAAGAGATTCAGTCTCCTCTCCACAAATAGGACACCCCAAATAACCATGTACTACACATCCGGATAATGTCCCATAAGCTGGAAAATCATGAATTGCCCACATCAACATAGCTTTCAGCTTCAACTCTTCTTTTCTAAAAGAGTCAAATGATTGCACACCATCTTCCCACAACTCATTTAATTCTTCTACCAAAGGAGCCAGGTAGATATCAATGTCTTCACTTGGTGCCTTTGGCCCAGGTATCAATAAAGCCATCATCGAAAATTCAGGTCTCATACACTGTGAAGGAGGGAGGTTGAGTGGGGCTAGGATCACTGGCCATACACTCTGATTGGTGCTTAGATTTCCAAATGGATTGAAACCATCTGTTGATATAGCCAAACGAATGTTGCGTTGTTCTCGAGCAAAATCGGGATACTCATAATTCATCCTCCGCCAGGCAGTAGAATCAATAGGATGACGCATGATATTACCCCCTACTTCTGCCCTAGCATGCCAAGTCATTGCCTCTGCAATCCATGGTACTGTGAAAAATCGCTTTAATCTAGGCCCAACGGGAAAATATTTCAATACTTTTTGAGGCACTTTTGAGCTTGTGCCTTCCTTACTAGTAGATTGGACATATCTAGGTTCATCGCATACCGGACAACGATCGAGATTTTCATACTCCTTTCGGTATAGTATGCAGTCATACACACAAGCATGAATCGATTTATACTTCATTCCCAAACCTTTCAAACTGTTCTTCATAACAGGATAGCTATTTGGAAGTGTATTCACCTTGGGTAATAAGCCCTTCACCCATTTCAGAATTCCCGTCACGCTATTGCCAGACAAACCGTACTGCGTCTTCAAACTGTGCAAACCAACCATGGCATGTAAAGTTGTTTGATCTTTCTCACAGCCAGAGTATAACGGTTGGGTCGCCTTAAATTTTAAACTTTGGTAGTCATCGTCAAGTTTTATCGTGTTATCTTCACGAGCACTTGAATCTTCTACATCATCAGTAACCTCATTCTCCTCAGCTTCATAAACTCCGTACGCATCATCAACTAAATCCTCTAACATATTATGATCTACGTCGTCCCCTTCTTCATCTATTCTACTTGTTGAAGGATGTTTTGAAGGTTGGTCAGGGACAAAAGGAACTTTCAATTCACCGTGAAAACTCCAAAATCGATAACTATCTTGCATACCCGATCTTAACAAATGTAGTTCAACTGTTTTCCACTCAAACACCTTACCATTCTTACACCTAGCACACGGACACGGAAACTCTTCATCATTACGACATCTCTTTGCATATTTCACAAATTCGTTAGCACCTCTGCGAAACACATCCCCCATTCTATTAGTCTCACCCATCCACTCTTTGTATTTCGGATATCCCATCACAGCTACCACAACTAAACACCTATTAAAGGTAAACAAAACTTAGATTTATAGTATGTTTTTTTTAATTATCCCATCATTTAATTATCCTATTAAAGGGTATGTGGTCCTATCCCATTCAAGAATGCATTTTTCTGTAATACACTTAACAACTCATGCACATTGTTACGATTTGAAAAAAATTCGACAGCATATCCCCTTAGTTCTCCAAGTACACGACGTAGATTGGCAGGTGTGAGTGTTATTTCAATTGGTCAATTAAAATAACAGTCACACTTGTCAATCTAGTATGTACCCAGAGAACATTAAGATACGACTGCAGAACTTCCTCCAAAAGTAACAACTTTAAGCCAATAAGAATATTATACAAAAATTATACAGTCTCAAACTGTCCAAACGGGACAATTCGAGAGATCTCATTACAGGGGTAATGACTCTCGAACGGGTCTAAGGGTTATTGAATGCGTACGCATAAGAACTAGAATGCTAGTATCTATGCGCACTATATTAAATTTCAAGTATGTTTCATATAATGGGTTAATTCAAATACACAAATAAATTCATGGGATAATTCAAATACAAAAATAAATTCATGGGATAATTCAAATACAAAAAGAAATTCATGTATTGACCACATACACACACACACACACACTATCTAAGTTGTTCTATAGGTATAAAAACAATTATTATCCAATTATTATCCAACTATTATCAATTATTTATTTTGAATGTAAATAATATTCAAATATTCTAATATTCAAGCCTAGGTGCGTAGGTGTGCATGTGTGTGGCGTAGGTGTGCGTGTGTGCGTAGGGGCGTAGGTGTGCGTGTGTGTGTGGCGTAGGTGTGCGTGTGTGCGTAGGTGTGCCCACCCCACCCCACCCCCTCCCCCCCTCCACTACCCCCTCCCCCACCCTGCCCCATCCCGCCCCACCCCCACCACACACCACCACACACACCACCACACACACACACACACACACCCCACCCCACCCCACCCCCTCCCCCTGCCCCCCTCCACCACCCCCTCCCCCACCACACACCACCACACACACACACACACACCACTCTACCCCACCCCCTGCCCCCCTCCACCACCCCCTCCCCCCCTCCCCCAAAACACACCACCACACACACACACACACTGCACCCCACCCCACCCCACCCCCTGCCCCCTCCACCGCCCCCTCCCCCACCCTGCCCCACCCCGCCCCACCCCCTGCCCCCCTCCACCACCCCCTCCCCCACCCTGCCCCATCCCGCCCCACCCCCCACACACGCACACACATACACACACACATATATATATACACATACACACATAAATATACAAACAAATCTATATATAAATGGAAGAGAGAGAGAGAGAGCAGCGTCGAGTCGAGAGAGAGAGAGAGAGAGGGAGGGAACGGTGGGAGGGAAAAAAGAAGGGGGAAAGTGATTTTGCTGGAAAAGTTGTCACGGTCGTGTCAAGGTCATTGACCGTGACAATTCGTTGTCACGGTCGTGTCAAGGTCAATGACCGTGACATAAAACGCGTGTTTTTTTGTCACGGTCAATGACCTTGACAAGGCTGGCCGGCTGAAAGGTGACAATTTGCCCATTTTGGTGTAGTGCTTCTTAATGAACAGCACAAGAACACCCCACAGCAAAGTACTCCTACGGATAAACCCCTGACCTAACAGCTACTCTATCTGATCCCGTAGCTCCCTCATCTCCACTGGATCCATACGGTAATGTGTGCGAGCTATTGACTGAGTGCCCGACATTAAATCTATAACAAATTATATCTCTCTACTAGGAGGTAATCTCGAAATATCCTAGAATACATCAGCGAACTCCCTAACAACTGGAATCGAATCAAGTGGTATCACCACCTCCCTGGAGGTCTCCTCTTCTATATAATATAAGTGAGTGGACGATCCTCCCTCAGGATGAGGCATCGCCACTAGGAACATATCCTGTCCGATTATGGCAAAAATAATACTCCTACTAAACAATCAATCATGGCTCAAAACGCAACCAACCAATCCATATCAATGATCGCATCGTACTCGGTCATATCTAATACTAACATATCGTCAGGTAAAGTAAACCTTCCAATCTCTACGCCCACACCTCTACATATAAGAGAAATCACAGAACCCATACTCAACGGTGAATCTACACAAGTAACAGTGCTCTCCGCGGTATCTAATAACCCCATAGCGTGTGCAAATCTCGTGGAAATAAAATAGTGTGTGGCTTCCGTGTCAAATAAAATACGCCCCATAGTTCCCTAAATAGAAAACATACCCTCAATCGCGGGTGGGTCCTGCAGGACTGCGACCTGTTGGAGCTGGTAAACTCAATCATACTGAAGTTGTCCCTACTGGACTGGGATTGCTAGGATAGGTGGCAATACTAGCATCTACGGTGGCGTTGGGAGTGAGGCGGGAAACATCGATCTCTAGGGCTTATGTCGAGCACCCTGCTACTGCTGCTGCGGGGCCCTGTGTGACACCTCGACTAATTAAATACCGGATAGCTACTCCTTTATTAAATTAATACAAAATGCCAAGTTGGTTCAGTTAATAGCATCCCTGTCGAAAACATTTTTTTAATGATTACTAACCACCTAGTATTTAAAAAGTAAGTTGTCAAATTTTAAATTAAATCTGATTAACATGAAGTAAGTGAAGAATAAAAGAATAACATAACCATACACAATAAAGTCCCAATAGTGAAATAAACAAGTAATAATGAGTCCAGAGGAAATACTCCTCACAACAATCCCAATACGGAAATAACTAAAACAAGTCTGCATCCTGAATTAATTACAAACCCAAGGTCTGAATAACTGAAATATAAAAAGTCTCTAATAGAAATGGGCGACATGCCCTACAATTGATGAAACTGAATATGGAGTCAAGACTAGAAAATGAGGCGTCTAATATCAAGGCCCTGTAACTTCCACAACAGCTACAACTCGTTACCTGAATAGAATTCCTATGCATGGTGTCCTTGTGGCTGGGCACCTAAAAAGGTTTTTACAAAAAGTAGATTTGAAAGCAAACATGTCAGAGCCCGAAAGTGGAGAGTATTTTAAAAACAGCAAGTGCTTTAATAACATTAAAACAATGAATGCAAAATACATGTTAGGACGTGCTCTCGCATGAAATACTCACCTCTCGACTAATTGTGCACTCCTAACGTACCGTACCCATTCAAGTGATTCTCATATCTAACTAAACTGACATAAGTTCTAACCTTCCTACTCAATTCACAATATGAATTCCCAATGTTATCACTTAAATAGATAGCTTTACTTAAACTCGGATTTTCAATTATCAGCATTACCATTTCACAGCAGGTTATCCTTTTTTATCTTTATCGGGACGTTACTACAATCATACTCGCAATTAAACATAACAATTCCTTTTCATTTAACCGTATATTATTCACATCATAAATATACAATATAATCACCCCGAGGCTAAGCTGTGGTGCACACATACTCTGCTATCCATCCCGGTACATCATGTACATAAGGATTACAAATTCCGAATCTCTCAGAAATTGTTAGAATAAGCACCACACACAAAAATGGAGGCAAACATAATTCAACATATCCATGGTCACGTACATACCTACGCTCCATAGTCAGATGACCTATTAACTAACAAATAAGTCATTCTCTTGAACTATGTCCTCGAGGTACCAATCTAAATCCGGGCACACAAAGATTAGATGGTCCTAAGCGAACGTAAACCTCCGGTGATAGCAAGTATGGTAGGTATGTCATACACATAAAATCATATACATATACTAAGCATGCACACGTCTTAGTAATTACCATAATTTATTAGTGGCATACTTCTCATTCTTATACCAACTTATAATGTTACGCAATTCACACATCCCCGATTAATACTAACGTTTAAATCGTCAATTATTCTCACATCGTAATTAGTCACTCACGTCCTAATCCACAATTTCCATTTGGTTCAAATCATTCTTCTATATTTTACTCCTCAATATATCTCGAATATCCCAACTATCTTAATTAGTCATCAAAGTAATGTTATCTCTACAATTAAACAAGGATACGGGGCACTAGAAATCAAACCAGGCCAAAAAGGCCAATCTGTCAACTCGTTAGAAGTCTCGTTCGAATGAGTTCGTTCGAACGAGAGTTCATTCGAACGAAGTGGGCATCTAATGAGATCTCATTCGAACGAAAGGCATCGAATGAACATCCAACTCGTTAGAAGTCAAACTATCACCTCGTTAGAAGCTCGTTCGAACGAGCTCGTTCGAACGACCTGGGCAGGTCTTCTAACGAGATGCCAGTTTCAAGCCCAGAATTTTCCTACCTCGTTTTTCTCTATTTTCTTCACCTCTAATCCCATATAAAAATCGTCCCAAGAGTATTTTAAGGTTTCTAATCCACACTAAACATTCGTAGGTCATAACTTTACATTTATATATGCCAAATCTTCCTAAACATCATCTAATTGTCATAACTCCCCAATTTTTCCCAAACCTTATGAACATGAACCCTAGAAATTTAAAGTCTTCAATTTCCATACATAGATCCGTTTTTGTAACATAAAAAGTAGTAATTCTTTTAGTCCAGTCACCCAATAACAATTCTACATGCAAACCTATATCAAAATCTCAATTTATAACTCCAATCTCATGGGTTTTTATAAATCTTCCAATACAATGCGATTATACAATTTTCTAATCATGGAAGAAACATTCGCTTAAAATTAACGTAATTAAACCACTTGCCTTGGATTTTTCTCTGAATTTGGTGTTGAATTGATGAATGTTGCTCTCTCCTTTTTCTCCCAAGGTTGAAGGTTGAAGATGGAGGTTAAGGTTTTCTCTTTGGAAACTTTTCTAACTTCCTCCTCTAACTCCCGTTGCCCTCTAATCACTTAATTACTGGTAATGGGTTAGTGGGTCATTAATATCCTAATATTAAACTCCCAAAATTCGTTGGTCATAAATCCTCAATTTTCAAAATTACCAAAATACCTTTTTAACTTGCCGATATGGCCCAATAATGCCCCGGGACCCAAACTAAACCCCCGGCTAGTGTTTTCTGACTATTTCGACCCTTACGGACTCGTTGGCGCACTCAAAATGACCATACGGTTGATAAAAATAAAATTCACTTTTTAATTTAAATAATTACATTCCTGACGCGACTGTCACGCGCGTCCCAACAAAATTTCCCAAATTGCCGTATTTCAGTCTCGCGACAATTTTAATATTTTCAATATTCATATATTTCCATATGCACACAATATAATCAAATACCAACTCACATCTCGTTAGTATTTTATCCGGATTAATTCTCAATTAATTCACATTTAATTTAATTAATCCCATAAATAAATATCGATAAAAATGCGGGGTATTACACCATGCCCCTTTCAGGACACTCCTGGCGTTTGTGGACAATCTTGCCACATATGAAACATTTCCCTGTGAAGTTCCCCCCTCTCTAACCCTGCTTCCCACAGCCCTGATGACCGTTAACACCCCTACCCTGGCCATACTGGCCCTGCTGAAACTGCTGCTGGCCCTGATGGCCGTGCAGACCCTGTTGGCCATGTCAAAAACCTCCTTGGCCATGCCTGAAACCTCCTGATCTAAATCTCTTATAATCCCCCTGCTGGGAACTCTGATCACCCTGCCTATGCTGACCCAGAGCTGATTGTGCACCGCTGGCACCAGTTCCCCCTATCTTGCCCTGCTGAGTGGACTCTCCAGCTCGCTTACCCTCTGACAAATGAAATCGGTTGTCCTGGCAATGAAGTAATGTTGCGTTAACCACATCTGAATAGGTGGACAATGAGAGATTACCCAGTAGGTGCTGAAGAATCCTCCACGTCAACCCATCTATGAACTCCTGGATCTTCTTCTCTTTAGTAGGGATCTCATCGGGAACGATGTTCAGAATATTGGTGAACTCGACCTCATACTCTACCACTATCCTCCCTTACTGCTTAAGGTTCATCAATTTTTGCCTCATCTCGGTTTGAACTACTGAGGGGAAATATTTGCGATCGAACTGCACCCAGAACTCTTGAATAGAAAGAACATCTCTCTCCTCTGCGGTGGTAATAGACACCCACCACTGTAACGCTTCTCCTACCAGCTTAAATGTAGCCAGTATCTACCTCTGCACATCTGTACACTCATGCATTCTCAAGTGTCTTTAAATGTCCTTCTTCTATTGGCTCGACACAACAACGTCAGATCTCCCTACGAACTCCGCAGGGTGCGCCTTCTGAAAAGCATCATGGACACGTTCCCAAGCATACGGGAATACATGAGCCTAGACTGGGGCTACCACCGGTGCTTGAGGTGGTGCCTCCTGCACAACTGTTAACACGAAATTTACCGCCTGGGCTATAATGGCGGCAACTTCCTCAGCGTTCATAGAACCCTGAACTGGTACAGGCTGAGGCTCAGGCTGGGCAACCCTGGGAACTCCCTGTGCACGTCGAGGAGGCATCTGAAATGAGAGAGAAGTTTTATAATTCCACAGTTAATATCTAAAAATAGCTGAAGAATGTAAGATACACAAAAGAGTATAACAATCCTAAAATATAGGGCTCTATATCAAAGGACGCTATGCGGAAACATAGCAAGCCATACAGATCCTAAGGACACTAGAACCTAATGCTCTGATACCACCTGTGACACCCCGACTAATTAAATATTGGGTAGCTACTCCTTTATTCAAATTATTATAAAATGTCAAGTTCGTTCAGGTCATAGCATCACTGTCGAAAACATTTTTAAACAATTACTAACCACCTAATATTTAAAAAGTGAGTTGCCAAATTTTATTAAATTAAATTGACATGCGACCAATTAAATTATAAGTTAACTATACCACATCCACATCACAATCACAATAGAATAATAATGGAATGATAAAATGAGTCTGAAGTAACACTCCCCTGAATAATCCAAATACTGAATAAAACACAATACAAAGTCTGAATAACTAAATAAATCCAAAACTGAAATGAAACTGTGAGTCGGAGAATGCTATCTCTAAATAAAAAGGGGGAGACATGCCCTAGCTGATAAATGACCCTGAATAGAATCAAATGCAAAATGCAGAGGCGTCTACTACCGATATCCTGTAACTTCCACAGCAACTACAACATGTCAATGGAATGGAACTCCTATGCTTGGCGTCCCTGTGACTCGTCACCTAAAAGGGTTTGCAAGAAAAATAGATTTTGAAAGCAAACGGGTCAGAGCCCGAGGTGAAAATAGTTTAAAAATATAGCAAGTGTTTAATTGCATTAAACATTAAATAATATATACATGTTAGTTACGTGCTCTCACATGAGTACCTCACCCCTCAACTAATGTGCATGCCTAACGTATAACCTTAAACCCGTCCTAATTATTTCGTTAACTAACTAATCTGTACCACTTACTGTCCTCACATATAATATAGAGGTCTATCCACACCGTTCTAACATATTGTAACACCCCGCGTAATTAAATACCAGGTGATCAGTCCTTTATTAAATTATAATCATGGTGAGCGGTTGGTTCATTCTCAGCATCACAGTCGTAAAATAAACTTTCCAATTTAAACACCCTAAATAATTAAGCTAAGTGTCAAAACCATTTAAAACATTATTTCCATTTTATCAAATCCAATTATGAAAACCTTTAATAAGTAACAATTTAAAAATCACACAATCATTAAGACTATAAATAAATGCCCATGAATGGAACCATTCAGATAAACCAATACCAACTTTAAAACTACAAAGGAAAACCATCCTGACAGTAATCAAATCCCAAAGAGTAAAAATACTAAAGATAAATGAACATAATCTCCGACAAATCCAACGGAATAAGGAAACGGACGACACATGCCCAACTAATTAGAACTGAAATAACAATGGAATCAACAACGAGGTCGTCTAAGCAAATGCCCTGCAACTCCCACATAAGCTAAAACACGTCCAGTCCAAAGAACGTAAGCATGGCGCCCCTGTGGCTGGGCACCTGTAATATATACATATATATCCAAGAGAGAGATAACAAAAAACGGGTTAGAGCCCGATTGTAAAGCAGTTTAAATTTAGTTTAGCAAGTATTTAAACTGCTTACCGACTAATGTAACAACCATGTTAGTATGCGACACTCTCTTGAGAAATTCTCACCTCTCATCTAGTGTGCACGCCAACCGCAATATTAATCCCAAAAGTTTCTTTTAACTTAACTTTACCATAAGGTTTCATGTTGACCATTAATATGGCTAGGATAATTAATTTCTGAAATTAAAGTTCTCACATCTATCTCATTTCATTTTAAAATATTCCAGTGTTGTCAAAAAATTCTCAAACACTTAACAAATAAAATTAGAGTATTTATTCATTTCTTAACTACCTTTATGCACAGTAGAACATTCCCATACTTAAGTATACATATCTATATTAGTCACTCATATAATATATATATACTAGCGGCACCCCACATAAGCTTTATGGTGCTAGCATACTCTGCTATCAAGTCCCCGTATCACTAGTACTAGTTCGGAATCACTCTCGAACTGTATTAACACAAAACATTAACAAGTGAAGGCGAAGCATAGTTCCAAGTCACTAAGAGGTCAGCACATACCCTCACATCTCTTAGGACCCTCTGACTATCAATCAGATAGCCTGTACCAAGGAATCCTATTTTATAGGGTACAAGTCGTTATCCCCCGTAAAGGCCCAATCGAGATAAGACTATCCCAGTGTGGAAACCCCCCGTGATAGCAAGTAGCTCGGGTATAATTTTTTTTACGCATATATATAATATATGCACAATCACACAGTCATATATATATATATATATATATATACTAGGGTATGCTCGTGCCTGAAGGCACGATGATATTCGGCAAAGCTATAATAATCACAATAAACTAACGATCGACCCGATTTAATTTCAATACAAATAAGTTAAATTTTTAATAAAATGGACAAAGTTCCCTTTATTTACACGACTATCCACTTGCTTAAGGTATAAAAAGCACTTCAACAACGAAATAAATAGTGACTCATACATCACCTATCTAATAATATTCCAATACAAACTACAACATAACCCAACTCTTTGAACATACAACATTTAGATATCATTATATAACTAAAGTAAGCCGGTTAACTGTACAAAAACATGGAGATCTTAGAATATAGTTCTCAAGACTCAAAACACAAATGATCCATCTGAATATAAAGAATTGAACATATGCACATTCAATCTAGCTACACCGTTTTGCACTGTTTTGCACCATTTCCAACTGCAAAAATAAAGAGATGAGAAGATGTCAATTTCATTTAACCAAAAAGAACAAAACATAGAGGATGACTAAAAAATAATTAATAAAAAGTAACAATCAAAATACACAAAATTAGAGGCAAGATAAACCTTAGTATATTCATATCTCAATTTATAATTGGTTACAAAAATATTTGCTAATAACTATTTTAAATGCCATGTAAGCAAATAGTTGAGTACCTTCCATGGGAGACATCATGCTTTCTATTAGTCAACATCATTTTCCATAATCGGATAGCATGTCCAAATGGAATTTATGTGGAACTCAAATTAAGACAGTGAAAAAATTGTGAAATTATGTTTTATATTTAATCAAATGTCAATGAACAATTCTGAAGAGAAAAGCCCTCCAAAGTTATTCATGGAAAAATAATATCTTACATACAACTAACATCAGTAGAAAATTAACATAACAAAACATAACAAATACTCCAATAATATATAATGTAGAGAAAAAAGGAGAAACTATAACTTACATCTTTCTTATAAATTGCTCCGTGGAAATACACCAGTATCGGGCGTTCATCAAATGTGGATGAGTTGCTTGAAGCGACGGTCTTCACCATATGTTTGTAAGGACCAATCACATTTTTTTCAATGTTTGCTACTTCAATCGAGTACCTTCCAAAATCTGCGAGCACAAACATGGCATAACCCAACCTCTTTCTTGCAACCAACATGTTTATTTGGATGGTGGGCGAGATGATCCTTCCCACCTAATCGCTTCCATTCATCGCGACCCTTTAAAAAAATCAACTAATTCATCCTGCAACATTTTTTCCGAACTGACTTTCTCCTTTCCATGAAGCTTGGAGTGCCTGTTGTAGCTCAAAGATGAAAAAAGGGCATAAATATCACATCTGCTTGGCTCAAATTTTGAATAAACAATAAGAGAAAAGGGGCACAAATATCACAGCTAAAATATTGTGCAATAGGAAGTGAGCAACTAAAATATTGTGCAATAGGAAGTGAGCAGCAGTACATAAACATATATACTGATAGGGAAGTAATTATGCATTGAGTAGTTCTATATTGAGTAGTTATCCGTACTAAAAGCCTCTGCTCAATTCGTGAAGAAATTATATTAACACATGAAATCAAACTCACATTCTCTGCAAAATGCAGTTTTGTCACTAATCAAACAAACAAAGATGGAAGAATTATCAACATTACTAAGACTCGAGTGAATCTGCTTCAAATAGGTGAAACAAATATCCAACTCATTACGAAAATACAAATTGACAATGTCTATGACACTTCCAAATATCCAACTCCAGAATATTTATGTATAACCTACACCACTGCTTCGAATTGACAAATATCAAACTTCAGTTCATGCTAAATAGCATGAAAAGAGATAATATATAATTCTATCCAACTCCAATATGATGTCTTCTTTTATTTATGTAGGATATCATATAGGCAACATGTGTTATACCCGAAGCTAATTTTTTGACATGATGCCGAAAATTTCTGTAAAAAAATAATATATTAACAGAGATAATATATAATTCAAAAAGTAATTAGAGATGAAATTAAAGTGAACTGTTGATTATGTACATCGTGGACAGTTGATGATGTACGTCGTGGATAGTTGATGACTTGGTAGTGGTATTGCGGGTTCAGTTGTGCGCTGTGGATAGTTGATGATGGTAATTAGAGAACTTTAATTTTAGAGACCTAAACAATAACGAAAGCACCAAAAATATAAATTCATCATCTAAATCAATAGATGGTTGAATTTATCCAAACATAATAATCATTCAAATAAACAGAGGTCAAAATTAGCTACGAACGATAGCAGGTCTGCTATCAGTTACGAATGGTAGTGTTAAATGGAACCTTAAAGCTAATGGCTATTATTCTAGTAAGTCTGTTTGGGAGGATATTGGATCTCATAAACATTTAAGTTCTCTGGATGTAATCTGGTCTAATATAAACCTGAAGTGTGCAGTTAACTTGTGGCTTGTGTGTGTAAGAGCAGTGAAAAATTAAAGGAATGAGGGAGTATCAATGAGGATGGTTGTGTCCTACCTATGTCGAAGAAACAGGGAGAACAAAAACAACTTGTTTACCAATACCTCTGGTACAAATTTAGGAAATTCTGATTGATATGTCTCTATCCGAAACAACATTAATGCCCACATATCTGGCAGCAGCGAGTCCGATGGTTCACAACCCTATGATCTCCAGTAATGTCGTATGTGCGGTGGAAGGGCCAAACAGTCTATCATCTACCCGAACAATATATCAGCCAACCGTTGAATCTGGTAAAAAATAAAAAAAATAAAAACATATGAAAAACTTTAGTAATTTTATAAAATAGATATGGATCAAATTTTTAAGAAATTAAAGGAATGAGATAGTAAATATAATTTTACCAAAAGCTCTAAAATACCTCAAAATGGGAGGGCACTACAGGGTGGGGGATCGACCCGGATCGTCCTGAAATCCGCTGATGCCATAGCATGCAAGGGTCATCCAATGGCATGTCACCATCGTATGGGTCTCCAGCTAAAGCAATATTTCTCATATCCCCCACAACCTAATGTATCTGGCGTGAAGTCGAGAAAAGTCATTACGCGGACATCCTTTCATTTTTATACTAAATAAAAAGAGAGTACTTGTGAAGAAAAAATGATGCATCAAAGCTTTAAACGGAACTTTGTTCCCTATATCTAACACTAAAACTTACGAATGAAATCTTAAAAAATCTCTAAATTCAACAAAGTAATAAGAATGAAAACTAATACTCAAATTCAACAGTACACTAAAGAACTATACTCAAATTATAAACCTTTTGGCAATCGATGTAGGCGTGAAGTGATCTCCATGTAATTTTATCAAACACATGGTATTCACAACACAAAAAAATCATACTTTCTCTAAATCGATGTGCTTTTGGTAGTGATCTCCATGAAAATAAAAATAAACCATCTAGGAAACTAACAAAATTGGTGACCAAACAAAACCCATATTAGATAATCAAAATATGAAAAAATAATAGATCAGAAGTGTTTCTAATTTGAAATGCAATGTTAATCTACATCATTATCAAATTGAAACAGAAATAGTAACAGCAAAAATCCTCACCAATAAATTTCCTTTTGCTAAAAAATGAAACTCTGAATATAGAAGTGGCATTGTTCCACAATAGAGTCCATTATCTAACATTATATTTGTTACAACTAAATCGAGAAGTTTACGACATAAGATTCCCAAAACCTAAGCTTTGAGTATATAAATGATTTGAGCCAATTTCCATTCCATAGGTATATATACAACGGAGGTTTTTTAAGAGAAAAATAGAATTGAAATACCTAGTGGTTTTGAAGAGAAAAAATAGAATTGACATTACCAAAACCCTGATGTGACGTCCCTATTTTTATTACACAGTCTGATTTTGAAGAGACTCATCCAAAAATACATATTATAAATCAAGGATTTAAAGTCTGATTTTGAAAACAAAGAAAAAAAAACTAAAGTGAGGGAGAGATTACCTGTGTAGATAGTGGTAAGAGATGAGAGCAGTGAAAATGAGACAGGGTTCAACTCAGCTATTTGGTAGTTGATTGTTAGTTTCTGTCTCATGTACAATGTGGTTCAGAGGTTGAAAAGGCTACTGGAATGGAATCAGCATCTCCTGCTAAACTTGTGACATGTGCGCAATCAGTGAATTGCCTTTTTGTTTCGTCTACTTCATGTTCAAAGTCTTTTGAGGCTGAATCAGCAAGGTCATTTGCTCTGGAATCACACATCTCATGGAACATGAGCTTCACAATAATAGACGTGGTCATTTAATATGAATTAAATAGTCGAATAACAAAACATTAAGAACATTAAGCAATCATATACCTCGATGCTTGGAACCATTGTACTTCCATCATAAGTACCTAGTACGTACAGTTTTTAATTCATAATAGCCAAAGAAGTTGAAATTAAATCGAAGTTGAAATTAAAGTCATAACTAAAACTAACCAAATCATTGAAACGCTATTTCTAAGAGTAAACACCAAATAGAAAAAATAAAAAATTTGAACACTTGCTTCAACAGCAGGGCTTCAAAAGCAGCTATGGCTCCAATGATGGGGGATACTACAAAAACCTTTGGATTTTTATGAACACCTGCTTCAACAGCAGGGCCGATACTCCTAGCAGGATTCATGTAAGCTCTAGTGATAGGCCTGCTAAATAAAAACAAAAAATAAATTAAAGTTGACCTAAAATTGAATCACACACTTTATTTCTTGAAACTAAATAAACAAATTTCATACAAAAAATGGGAAGAAAAAGAATTGACTGAACTTTAAACTTTTAGGATAAAAGTACAATTTTGTCGACAGAGAGAGGGGTTGGCTGTTTCTCCTCCACCGAATGCTTCAACGACATTGTTTCATGGCTCCCACACATCTAGTGTTTTATTGAAGTGAAATTGAAGGAACACAGATAAAAGAATGTCTATGATCAGGGCTTCTGAAGATCTGAAGTAACTGGTTCCAGGTTCTTAAAGTGCGTTACAATTGGTGACGGCGTCGTCGGTAAAACCTCTCTTAATTTCCTATACCAACAATACCTTCCCCATGGACTATGTACCTAGTGTGTTTGACAATTTATGTTCAAATGTGGTTGTTAATTTGGTCTTGTGGGACACTACTGGGCTGTAGGATTACAATAGATCAAGACCTTTGAATTACTGTGGTGCAGATGCATTCAATTTGGCACTCTCTCTGTAGCAAGGCTAGGTGTGAAAATGTCTCCAATAAGCGATTCCAGAATTGAAGCATTATGGCCCTAGCATACTATAAGGTATAACCATCAATACATAGAGGATACCAAGCATACCATAAGGTATAACCATGAAAAATTAAGAAATGATGAAAGTTAAATAAGATACCATAGGATGAAGAGCCTTGAATCGTCCATAATACAACTTGGTCTGATTTATGTTGATCAACATTCTCTACGATGCGGAACCAAAATAGGTAACCAAAATAAATAAAAGTGGCACGTTGCTTTTGTAAAAAAAATATCAAAATAAACTTTAGTGAAATGCATTAGTAACACATTAGAGGAATACTCAAAACCAGAATCCGTAAAGTACTGCAAAAATTAGAAATCAAAACCTTACTCAAAAATTAAAATTGTAAAGGACTCCTCACGTAAGACCACCAAATGCCACAATAACCAACACTTTAAAGCCTTAAGTAAAAAAAACGAATCCCTCTTTAATATATGATAAAAAAAACCTGAAAATCATTTAAAAAGAAATATGACATCAAGATAATGAGTCCCACTCTTTCCGTTGGGGATTCTAACCAGAAATCCAGAGCCCCTCTCTCTGCTTCCTTTTTTTACCTCCTCTTTTTTGTGTTTTCTCTTAAAATTTTCAACATGATAATATAAGACCTATGCAGCAAAACACATTTGAAGACTACCCCAAAGCTAATAATGCAGCATGTCTAAGATTTATAAAGGCAACATATACGAAAATACAGCGTTCTCCATACATGCTCCATTTATTCTCCTTATTCTTATGCTTGAATTTGTATCATGATTATTCCACGCTCCGTAGCTTTAATATATACCTGAAATTCAACCCGATAATTAGTCTAAAACATAAATAAAAAATACCTAGACCTCCAAAACCTAGAGATGAACAACCCTATAATTAGAACCACACAAAAATTGAAGCAAAACATCTCACATACTCACCCGCATTGTGATTTCATCCCAATCACCATATGCCAAATAGAAAGTTCAAATCTGCAGAGTTCAAATATTGTATTAAACAGAGTTCAAATCTCTACAATAAACTAACCAAAGAATAAAAGATCCATAAAAATCCCTAATTTGAAATTAAAATCAGATACTAAAATTGAAGGTTAATTGCATTTCAAACTTAAATAAAAGGTTAAACAACACATATAGAAGATTAAACATTTGAACCATACCTGAGAGGAGAAACAATGTCGTGCGGCGGTGTGAGAACTACGACAACGGCGTGAGACATAAAGGCCCTAAACAAAATCTTCAGAAGATCCATATTAAAATCATGTTACCTGTAAAAGACAAAATAAATAACATACACAATAGATCTTAGATGAAATCTGTAAACAAAATCTACAATCTAAATCTACAGATCTTAGTCGAAATCGAAATAAGTGTGCGTGTTTATGTGCATGAAAACTATAATAAAGAAGAGTGTATACCTCATCTGATCGGAACCATCGTTGGGTTGGGTGAATCTAAGCCCATCTTTAATAGTGAGATGAAAAACATTAGACCTGAAAAACAATATGAATGTGAATAACAACAAATAGGGCTTAGAGAACAATAAATCAAGCAAACAGGTCGCACCTTGATATAGTAAACTCATGAAATAAACAATACAACCATGGAAACTCCAAATAACATGGCTTTTATTAAAAAAAAAAGGAAACCCTAATTTTCAGCATCTATCTTTTTTCTCCATAATCCTTTTCCCCCAATTTTAAACTACAGAAACCTAAAATTAGTGAACAAATAGCATTCAATACATACATTAGGGTTTCAAAACCCACAATATTTAATATTTTAAACCAAAAAAAGACACCTAGGTGGTAGTTCAAAATCCCAAACTTCTACAAAGGTAAGATGTAAATGAAATGGAGTTACCTAAGATCGAACATACGTGTAGAAATCCGGTATAGAAGAATATCACACTTAAAAAGAAGAACAAATCCAAAACTGAATATAGAAAGAGAAACGATTAGGAACGAAAAATACCCAAGAGAAACCACCTGAGAAGCGAGGACACCTAAGAGAAGCCGAAGAAGAGAAGCTACCCAAATCTGAAAGCCCTAGCTTCGGAGCTGAGGCTAGCACCGAGGAGAAGAGAGAAGGGCGCCAAGGTTGAGGGAGGGTTTTTTTGTTTGTTGCCGAAGCGTAAGAATGAGGGACGGGAGTGAATGAGATGAAGGTAGTTTCTTTTCCGCAATTTTGAGAGATTAAAACGTGTCAAATACTATTATGCCCCTATTTTTGAATTTTGGCGAAAATTGAAAAAAAATATTGAGTGTGAAAAAAGAGAGGGAACTCAAACACATGAAGGGTAAAATGGGTATTGCAAAAAAAATAGATTTGATGACATCATCAACTCAACTTGTGACATACATATCTTTGCTACTTTATTATATATATATATATATATATATATATCACTATTCACATTTCTCAATTAGGTGCACTCACAACCCATAATTATAATTATCCGTTCCTAATATATTCTACTCGTTTATCCCGTATAACGAACTCGTCTATTTTATTTTCATTTATAGGTTTTCCTTACTTACTTCATATCTCTCGAAGTATTCTATCTTCCTAAGTATAATTTCAGTAGGTACTCTCACTTACTTTCTAGTCTAACTTCCTAACGAGTCTCCATCTCTTATTTAAACGTTCGCATGATTTCATATGTGTAAATCAATCCCTGTTAACCCTTAATTTCATCTTACATTAAATTCTCACTTATTGGGGTTTACTAAAACCCTACTGGTCCTATTTATATCCCCCAAATGTTCTAACAATTATACTCAAGGGTCACTACGTATTTTAATCGGAATAAACTATAATAAAAGGAATATACAATTTTCCAGGTGGGGTCGATCGATCGATGGAAGGAAGTCAATCGATCGATCATCGATCGATCGATGTTCTTGGGTCGATCGATCGTTCAAGCAGTTATGGCGAAAACTGTATTAGCCCAGTTACGGAAATCCATCTCCAACCTCAACCAAATCTCCATATATGATTCCCAAACTCCCAACAAATGATACTACAAACACTATATGCCCAATATATGAGTTTCTACGTAAAATATGTGAGTTTACATCAAGTATAACAAATTAAAGGGGTAAAATCTACATAGACTTCAAGAACCCTAATCTTTTCTTCAAATTTCAATTCTTCCAATTCTTTTCCATATTTTCTACTTCTAAATCCATGAAAATTTTTGGTGTATCCTCTACATACGAATTAGATGTCCAGAATATGATTACTTCTTCTACGGCATGTGAATTCTAGTCTCCAAACTACACTTTCTTTCATGAAGCAAGTTCTACACAACCCTAGACTAACGTAATTGAGACATTAACTAAAAATAAAGCAAGATAGATACTTTCTTGGAAATTTAGTTTCTGATTTGTGGAAGAAAGTGGTGTGGTTGTGTTCTTCGTCGCGCGATCTACGATTTGGCGGTGGTGGCGGTGAAAACGGTGGAGTTTTTTAGCTTTGAACTCCTTGGAAAGCTTTACCACTTTTCTCCAATGGTCGTTATTTGGTTTTGCTTTTGTTAACCCTAGATGACATCTCCCAGAAGCTGATATAACCCTTAGGAAATTCGTGGGTTTAATTGCCCAAAAATACGAAACGTCCAAAATGCCCTCCCGAGATGTTAATTAGGCCTAAAAATGCCCCGAGACCCAAACTAAACCCTTGGGTACATTATTTTGACTATCTTGGCGCACTTGAAATGACCATACGGGCGACTTATAATTTATTCACTTTTAATAATACTAATTTAATCCCGACACGACAAAGGCGCGTCCCGATTTAATTTCCACAATTATCAAATTATATACTTGTGATAATTTCAATAAATTCAATTACACATATTACTTTATCCATTAAGTATTATTCAATAAAATCCCAATAATTACTAACTCTTATCATGCTAGTAAATATTTAAAATAATTTTCGGATTAATATTAAATTAATATCTCAAATTAAATTTAATAAATCCCCAAATTTAAAAGTCATAAAAATACGAGGTATTACATACTTCCCCCTAATAACGGAATTTCATCCCAAAATTCAAAAAATAAGGCATACCTGGTAAGAATAACTCTGGGTATTTCTCGCGCATGTCTGCCTCATGCTACTAAGTGGATTCCTCCACGTTATGATGCTCCCACTGGACCTGTACAAGTGGAACTACCTTCGACCTCAATCTCCTTTCGCTATGGTCTAGGATAGCCACTAGTCTCTCCTCGTAAGACCTGTGGGGCTATAAGTCAATCTCCTCTATCGCGATGTGGGTGTGGGCAATATTATCCCGAAGGTATCGTCTCAACGACGAGATGTGAAATACATCGTAAATGTGGTGCAAGTGCTCTGGAAGCCCCAATCTATATGCTACCGGCCCAATACTCTTAATAATGGGAAATGGTCCCACGTACCTTGGAGACAACTTCCCCTTCTTCCCAAACCTCATCACTCCTCTCCTAGGAGACATGCGCAGTAATACTTGGTCCCCCACATTAAATTCTCCAAAAGACTAGTTTGCATTGATGTAGCTTTTCTACCTATCCTGGGCTACCCGAATGCGACTCATGATAAGCTCAATCCTAGCTGAGGTTTCCTAAATTACCTCTGGTCTAAGCAACTTGTTGTCCCCCACCTCTAGCCAACAAGTTGGAGAACGACAAGGCCTGCCATACAATGCCTCAAATGGAGCCAAGCCGATCGTGAACTGATAGGAGTTATTGTAAGCAAACTCCACCAGTGGAAGATGCAGCTCCCATCCTCCTCCAAAATCAAGGACACACATGCGTAGCATATCTTCCAACATCTGATTGGTACACTCTGTTTGTCCATCCATTTGTGGGTGATAAGTTGAACTCAATCTCAACTCTGTACCCATGGTCTCCTGAAAGCTCTCCCAGTAATGCGACATAAAAATCTTGTCTCTATCCGACACAATATCCAGGGGCACCCCATGTAGCCTAAAAATCTTGGCAATGAACAACTGAGCATACTGGCTCGTGGTATAGTCTATCCATACTGGCAGGAATCGATCCACCTTGGTCAAATAGTCCACGATCACCCAGATGGAGTCATGACCCCGCTGTGATGTAGGCAGCCCAGTAATGAAGGCCATGGAAATACTCTCCCACTTCCATATAGGTATATCCAACGGCTGAAGCAACCCCGACGATCTCTAGTGGTCTACCTTTACCATCTGGCAAGTAGAACACTTGGACACAAACTCAGTAATGTCATTCTTCATCCCACTCCACCAGTACTATCGCCTCATATCCTGGTACATCTTATCTCCTCCGGGACGTACCACAAATTTGGACCCATGAGACTGTGTCATCACTGCATGACGTAAGTCTTCTCCTTCTGGAACCACCAGTCTCCCATTAAAACTCTAACCTCCATCGAAACTTACTGAATAGGACTCAGTGCCCTTAGCTAAGAGTCATATAATCTGTTCTTGACAAAATGAGTTCGTTGACTGTGCCTGTATCACCCTCATAACAATCTCGGGTGTGATTGTCATGACAGATATAAAGGAACGGGCTACCACGTCCTGGTGACCCAACTCTTTCCACTTCGCTTTCTAGACGTCTGCTACGTCACTTACCGGTCTAAGGCTCAACACATCAGCAACCACGTTAGCCTTTCCCGGATGGTACTGAATTTTGAACTGGTAGTCTTTCACAAACTCTAATCATCTGCGCTGACGCATATTCAGCTCTCGCTTAGTGAACAGGTACTGCAGTGACTTGTGATCTGTTAACAAGCGAAACTTCACCCCCAATAGATAATGTCTCCATATCCTCAAAATCAAAAATGACCGCTTCTAGATCTAGGTCGTGGGTGGGGTAATTTCTTTCGTGCGGCTTAAGCTTGTAGGAGGTAAAAGCTATAGCCTTCTCCTGTTGAAGTAATCCCCCGAGTCCCTGTAAAGAGGCATCGATATAAACCAGATACTCCACTCTCGGCTTGGGTAAAGCAAGAACTGGTGCCAAAGTCATTTTATCTTTCAGCTCAGCGAAAGCCAATTGACAAGCATCGTCCCAAACATACGGCACCCCCTTGCGAGTCAGATTCGTCAATGGACCCGCTATCTTTGAGAAACCTCGAATGAATCTCCTGTAGTACCCGGATAACCCCAAGAAACTATGTACTTCCATAGATGTTGTGGGTTGTCCCCACTCCCTCACTGCCGACACTTTGTTCGGGTCAACCGATATCCCCAATTCTGACACAACATGCCCCAAAAACTGCATCTCTCATAACCAGAATCCGCACTTCTCGTACTTAGCATACAACTGATGCTCTCATAGAGTCTGAAGAACCTGCCTCAAGTTCTCAGCATGCTCATCCTCAGTGTGTGAATATATCAGGATGTCATCTATGAAGACGATGATAAACTGATCCAAGAACTCTCTGAACACTCGATTCATCAAGTTTATGAATACAGCTGGAGCATTTGTCAGCCCAAATGGCAAGACTCGGAACTCATAGGACCCATATCTCGTTAAGAAATCAGTCTTCAACACATCTTTCTCCCTAATCCATAGCTGATGGTATCCTGATCTCAAATCTATCTTCGAAAAGAAGGTTGCTCCTCTCAACTGGTCGAACAGGTCACCGATTCGAGGTAACGGATATTTGTTCCCTATCGTGACCTTATTCAGCTCCCGGTAATCCACGCGTAACCTCAGTGAACCATCTCTCTTCTTCATAAATAAAACTGGAGTGCCCCAAGGTGAGGTGCTCCTACGAATGAAGCCCTAACCTAATAGTTACTCTATCTGATCCTGTAACTCCCTCATTTCTGCTGGAGCCATACGGTACGGAGCACGTGCTATCGATCGAGTATCCGGCATCAAGTCTATGAAAAAATCTATCTCATAACTGGAGGGTAGGCCCGGTATCTCCTAAAATACATCGGAATACTCACGAACGACTGGGATCGAATCTAATTGAATCACGAACTCCTTAGAGGTATCCTCCTCTATGTAATACAAATGAACGTAAGATCCTCCCTCTGGTGAGGCATCTCCACCAAAAACATCTCCTTCCTCGGAATGGCAAAGATAATACTCCCACCGAAACAATCTATCATGACTTTATATACGACGAGCCAATCCATGCCAATAATAATATCGTGCTCATGCATCTCTAAGACTAACATGCCTGCTGGTAAAATCAAGCTACCAATCTTTACTCCCACACCCCGGCATATAAAGAAAATCAACGACCCATTCCCCAGTGGTGAGTCTACGCATATCACAGTGCTCTCTACCATGGCTAATAATCCTAAGGCCTTTACAAAATGAGTAGAAATAAAACAGTGTGTCACCGCAGTATTAAATAAAACCCGACCCATAGCACCATGGATAAGAAACGTACCCTCAATCGTGGGTGGTGCCTAAGGAGTTGTCGCCTGGTGGATGTTGTAGTCACGTCCGTACTGTAACTGCCCCTGCTGTACTGGAGCTGCTGGGATGGCTGGTAGGGATGGTACCTGAACTGGCGCTGGGAGGGCGGATGGAAAGAGTGGCCTTTGTGGCTTATTACGGGCACCCTATTATTGTGGGGCCCTATCTCCCTCTGGATAATCTTGGCGCCTATGGACATTCTTGCCACATCCGAAACATTGGCCCCTGAAGTTACCTCCCCTCTGTCCCAGCTGACTACGACCCTGTTGGTCGTTACCACCCCGCCACTGGCCCTGCTAAAAACACTGTTGGCCCTGATGATCCTGTTGCTATCCCTACTATTGACGGTGTTGGCCCTGCTGATTAGACTGGCCCTGCTTGCCCTGCCTAAATCCCCCGAATCCCTATTTGGAGTCACCTGATCGGAACCGCTTGGTAGGGTCCCCCTGATGGGAACTCTGCTCACTGTGACGAGTCTACCCCTGGGCTACTGGTGCCCCACTAGTACTACTGCCCCCAGTCGTGGCCTGCTAGCTTTAATCTCCTGCTCGTTTGCTTCCCTACAAATGGAAGCGGTGATCCTGACAGTGTAACAACGCAATGTTGAGTACATCCGTGTAGGTACTCAGTGATAGATTGCCTATGAGATGCTGACGAATCCTCTAGGCCAATTCATCCACAAACAGTAGTATCTTCTTCCCCTCTGTGGGTGCCTCATCTGGCACTATAGTGAGAAGTCTAGTAAACTCCTCCTCGTACTCAGCAACAGTCATATTCTCCTATTTCAGATTCAGTAACTTCCGCCTCATCTCATCTATACGGCGGATGGGAAGTATTTGTGATCAAACTGCGCCCATAATGAATGAATCGTGATGATGTCCCTCTCCTCCAAGGTGGTGGTGGACTCCCACCACTACAAAGCGCCCCCCACTAGCTTAAAGGAAACCAACAGTTGTCTTTGTACGTCCGTGAACTCCTACATGCGCAGATGCCTCTGGATATCTTTCTTCCATTAGCTGGAGACTATGATATCAGAACAACCCGAGAACTCCAGGGGATGCGCCTTCTGAAAGGCATCCCTAACCCGTTCCCATGCAGATGGAAGCTGTGCTGGTACTGGCGCCACTACCTGAATCTGGGTGGAGCCTGCTGCACTACCGCCAATGCGGTATTCACCACCTAAGCAACAATAGTGGTTACCTCAGTTGCATTCAGCATCCCCTGAGCTGGAGCTCCTGGCTGCTCGGCCTGGGCATTTCTATCTCGAGGTGCACGTCTCGAAGGCATATGAAATGAGAAGGAAGTTTATTAGTCTATAGTTATTATCAAATCTCGAATAACTGAAGACGTAACTGTAAATAAAAGAATACAACAATCCTAAAAATAGCGCTCTATATCAAGAACGCTAAGCTAGAAGCGAAATAAGCCGTACAGATCCTAAAGGACACTAGAACGTGATGCTCTGATACCACCTGTAACACCCCACCTAATTAAATACCAGGTGATTTAGTCATTTATTCAATTATAATCAAGGGGAACGGTTGGTTCATTCTTAGCATCACTGTCACAAAATAAACTTTCCAATTTAAACACCCTAAATAATTGAGCTAAGTGTCAAAACCATTTAAAACATTATTTCCATTTTAAAAAATCCAATTATGAAAACTTTTAATAAGTAACAATTTAAAAATCACACAATCATTAATACTGGAAATAAACGCCCATGAATTTAACCATTCAGATAAACCAGTACCAACTTTAAAACTACAAAGGAAAACCATCCTGACAGTAATCAAATCCCAAAGAGTAAAAATACTAAAGATAAATGAACATAATCTCTGACAAATCCAACGGAATAAGGAAATGGGCAACACATGCCCAACTAATTAGAACTGAAATAAGAATGGAATCAACAAAGAGGTTATCTAAGCAAATGGCCTGCAACTCCCACATAAGCTGTAGCACGTCCAGTCCAAAGAACCTAAGCATGATGTCCTTGTGGATGGGCACCTGTAATATATACATATATATATATATATATACAAGAGAGAAGAGATAACCAGAAACGGGTCAGAGCCCAATTGTAAAACAGTTTAAATTTAGTTTAGCAAGTATTTAAAATGCTTACCGGCTAATGTAACAACCATGTTAGTATGCGACACTCTCTTGAGAAATTCTCACCTCTCATCTAGTGTGCACACCTACCGCACTATTAATCCCAAAAGTTTATTTTAACTTAACTTTCCCATAAGTTTTCATCCTGATCATTACTATGGCTAGGATAATTAATTTCTGAAATTAAAGTTCTCACATCTATCTCATTTCATTTTAAAATATTCCGGTGTTGTCAAAAAATTCTCAAACACTTAACAAATAAAATTGGAGTATTTATTCATTTCTTAACTACCTTTATGCACAGTAGAACATTCCCATGCTTAAGTATACATATCTATATTAGTCACTCATATAATATATATATATATATATATATATATATATATATATATATATACTATCGGCACCCCACATAAGATTTATGGTGTTGGCATACTCTACTATCAAGTCCCCGTATCACTCGTACTAAGGGAAATACTACTTCGGAATCACTCTCAAACTGTATTAACACAAAACATAAACAAATGGAGGCAAAGAATAGTTCCAAGTCACTAAGAGGTCAGCACATACCCTCACGTCTCTTAGGACCATCTGACTATCAATCAGATAGCCTGTACCAAGGAATCCTATATTCTAGGGTACAAGTCGTTATCCCCCGTAAAGGCCCAATCGAGATAAGACTGTCCTGGCGCGGAAACCCCCCGTGATAGCAAGTAGCTCGGGTATAATTTTTTTTTACACAGACATATATATATATATATATATATATATATATATATATATATATATATACAGTCCTGCTCTTGTGCGAACTAGTCCACATTTTAAAAATGCGGACCGGACATGTGTCACCTGGCGGTGAGCCCAGAAAAGAGAGAGAGTGTGCCTACAATTTAGGCGATAATTTCTAGGCGCACCGTTAGGTGACACATGTCCGGTCCGCATTCTTAAAATGCGGACTAGTCAGCACAAGAGCATTATTATATATATATATATATATATATATATATATATATATATATATATATATATATATATCACTATTCACATTACTCCATACTTACTTCATATCTCTCGAAGTATTCTATCCTCCTAAGTATAATTTCAGTAGGTACTCTCACTTACTTTCTAGTCTAACTTCCTAATGAGTCTCCATCTCTTATTTAAACGTTCGCATAATTTCATATGTGTAAATCACTCCCCGTTAACCCTTAATTTCATCTTACATTAAATTCTCACTTATTGGGGTTTACTAAAACCCTACTGGTCCTATTTATATCCCCAAATGTTCTAACAATTATACTCAAGGGTTACTACGTATTTTAATCGAAATAAACCATAATAAGAGGAATATGCAGTTTTCCAGGAGGGGTCGATCGATCGATGGAAGGAGGTCGATCGATCGATGTTCTTAGGTCGATGGATCGATCAAGCAGTTATGACGAAAACTGCATTAACCCAGTTACGGAAATCCATCTCCAACGTCAACCAAATCTCCATATATGATTCCCAAACTCCCAACAAATGATACTACAAGCACTATATACCCAAATATATGAATTTCTACGTAAAATATGTGAGTTTACATCAAGTATAACAAATTAAAGGGGTAAAATCTACATAGACTTCAAGAACCCTAATCTTTTCTTCAAATTTCAATTCTTCCAATTCTTTTCCAGATTTTCTACTTCTAAATCCATGAAATTTCTTGGTGTATCTTCTACATACGAATTAGATTTCCAGAATATGATTACTTCTTCTACGACATGTAAATTCTAGTCTCCAAACTACACTTTCTTTCGTGAAACAAGTTCTACACAACCCTAGACTAACATAATTGAGACATTAACTAAAAATAAAGCAAGATAGATACTTTCCTGGAAATTTAGTTTCTGATTTGTGGAAGAAAGTGGTGTGGTTGTGTTCCCCGTCGCGCGATCTACGATTTGGCGGTGGTGGCGGTGCAAACGGTGGAGTTTTTGGCTTTGAACTCCTTGGAAAGGTTTCCCACTTCTTCTCCAATGGTCGTTCTTTGGTTTCTCTTTTGTTAACCTAGATGACAGCTCCTAGAAGCTGATCTAACCTTGGGAATTCGTGGGTTTAATTGCCCAAAAATACGAAACGTCCAAAACGCACTCCCGGGATGTTAATTAGGCCTAAAAACACCTCGAGACCCAAACTAAATCCCTGGGTACATAATTTTGACTATCTTGACCCTTTCGGACCTATTGGCGCACTCGAAATGACCAGCCGAGTGACTTATAATTTATTTACTTTTAATAATACTAATTTAATCCCGACACGACACAAGTGCGTCCCGATTTAATTTCCACAATTTTCAAATTATATACTTGTGATAATTTCAATAAATTCAATTACACATATTACTTTATCCATTAAGTATTATTCAATAAAATCCCAATAATTACTAACTCTTCTCACGCTAGTAAATATTTAAAATAATTTTCGGATTAATATTAAATTAATATCTCAAATTAAATTTAATAAATCCCCAAATTTAAAAGTCAAATCCCCAAATTTAAAAGTCATGAAAATACGGGGTGTTACACATATTCTGCGTGTAACTCACATTTTCATTGATAAGATTAATTTATAAAAATTACGATAGGAAATTCTCATTTTAAATCCCATTCAAAATGCCTCAATTATTTATATTCACACTTTAACAAAGAGTCCTTCGTAATCACAAGTATATTTTCTCTGCACAAATATACAAATAGTGAACACCTAGGCTAATCTACGGTGCACACATACTCTGTTATCGAATCCCGGTACATCACGTACATAAGGACTACGTGTTCCAAATCTCTCAAGAACCGTTTCAATAAGCAAAATCACACATATTGGAGGCGAACATAGTTCACATACCCATGGGTCACTCACATACCTACGCTCCCATGGTCAGCTGACTTATTAACAAAAAATAAGCCATTCACAGCCCTATGTCCTTAAGGTACCAATCCAAATCCCTCCGTAGGCACACAAAGATTAGATGGCCTTGTTCTGAAAGTAGACCTCACGTGATAGTAAGTATGGTAGGTATGTCATACACATAATAATCCATATACTAAGCATTCACACAACTTAGATAACTTTATATATTATTAAAGGTATGTTCTTAGCCCTATACCATTAGTCCAATTCGTACACAATTATAATTTCGGATGATACATAATATATTTCATCGATACGTCTCACGTCATATAGTTTGGGGTACTTAAAACCTAAACAAAGAGATTACTAAGTTTCCTACTTTCCCACATATTAATTCAGTACTCTTAAGTCCTTATTTATGTCCCAAATCCTAACTTATCACTTCTAAGAATTTATATTATTTTATCGCATCATAAAATAGGAAATTACTCATCGAACCCTCATAAATTCAACACTACATTCCAATCAAATTCTAATATGTTTCTGGCTTCAAATATATCCCTAATGGTCTCCCTCAAGTCCTAATGTATTCACATAATCCCCAACTACAACGTTCGATGGTCGGAAACACTTAAAGTCAAAAAAGGGAAAAAGTTCAAAGTTTTTAGGAGATCTATCAATCAATCTTGAGCATCGATCGATCGACCTATGAATGTTGATCGATCGATCAAGCAGGTGCAGGCTACGGGTTTCTTCATTTTTCAGTCCTTGTTTTTTCCCAAATCTTCATTACATGATGTCAAATCCTAAAGTAAACATATTGGGTCATTATACTACTTAATTACATGATTCTTAACATTCCATAACTCTCAAATCATTATCAAATAGAATTTTCTTAGATCAAATCATCATATTATCATAAAAATCCTATTTTTCTATTTTCTTCAATAACCATCATATTTATCTTCCTAAGTCCGTTTTTAATTCATATAGAGTTATGATTTTGTTATTAAAATACTTCCAGAATTAAACTACATGCAAATCCTATCCAAAATTTAGGTTTCTTCTCCAAATTTCATGAGTTTCAATTATTGTTCATTGCTATAATCAAATCCTACACTTTCATGGATAAACTATTTACTGAATCCTAATGAAATCAAATCACTTGCCTTGGAATTGATGTTTTGATCAGTTGGTGATGTTAAGGGCTGGTTCTCTCCCTCTCTCCAATCACAATTCCGGCGAAAAGTGGTGGTGTGTGGTGGTTATGGCTTTGTAACCCTCTTGTAACTTATCCTCTTTCTCACGTTGCCCACTCCTTGATTTTTGACAGATAATGGCCCTATTGGTCCTCATATTGGCTGATAAATAAGGCCTAAAATTCGTGGGTCAAAATCCCTTAAAAATTAAAATGACTAAAATACCCTCCCGGGTTGCCGGTTTGGCCTAAAAATGCCCCGGGACCCCCTGGCTAGTGTTTTCTGACTATTTCGACCTCTCTGGACATGTTGGCGCACTAAAAATGACCATACGGGTGATAAAATTATAATTTAATTTTAGATCCAATTAAATTGATTCCTGGCGCGATTGACACTCACGTCCCAACTTAATTTCTCGAATTGTCGTATTTATGACTTTCGACAATTTTAATAAATTCAGTAATCATATATTACCATATTCACCCAGTAATATTTAACATTATTATCATAATCAAATACCAACTCTTCTCTCGCTAGTATTTAAATCCAAATTAATTTTCAATTAATTATCCCATTTAATTTAATTAATCCCATTAAATAAAATCAATAAAATTACGGGGTATTACAATTTCTCTACAATTCCTCATATAGTAGGCACATGTTTATATATATGTAATTTCGTCTACATTTTTTGTATACGAAAGCAGTGTGGTTTTTTATACTTTATGGCACACCAAAATTCTACTCCACCTTAGTTTTGGTATGTTCTAGAATGTTGGTTTATGTGAAATACAACGTTTAGAGCTCAAAGTGATGTTCAATTGCTGTTTAAATTCCCTTTAAAGTAAGCTAGATTTCATCTTTTATGCTTTTATCTAAGTTTTTTACATTTGTGCTTCAATTGCGGCGTTAGGAGTTGGTTAAATGCTTCCTCACAAATGAAACTAAAGAACTAAAAGGCAAAACGTTGTTATAAAACTGTGTTCATGTTAATTATATATGCCAATAGTTTACAAAATGCTAACTTAACCAAAACATAGTTGTTATTTGCAGAGAAGTCACCAATACACATTAAGTAAGTTGGACTCACCTACTCAAACAAAGTTGTTATTGGCAGAGAAACATGCTATTGAGAAACCATTGGCTTAACGTTTCTAAAAATTACAAGCCAACTAACTGCCTAGAATCATTTATATTGTCATTTTGCAGTTACATTCCTTTCCTTTATGATATAAGACTTTATTCATTTCCGACTTTATTTTTTATTTGCGACTTTATTCACTTATTTGTGTACAGACATTTACTTCTCATTATATTATGTTCTATTCCTACTATCATAAGAGTGGATAATGGACCCCATGGTATGTTCTCAAGACCATTTTCTTTGTACAAGACTTTTGAATTGGGCAAGTTTCATGAAAATGCCTTTTGATCATTTTCTATGTTTGGGCAAGTTTCATGAAAAGGTATGCATCAATTACAAGTTTTAGATGAATGATTGTACTTTTCCCAAGTTTGTATATGTTATTTATATGTATAAACTGAATTCGTAGGAGTTTGGTCTGTAGTCAAACCATCGTATAACAATATGTTCATTTTGAAGTTCTATCTGGGATCTATTCAATGTTCACAATCTCATATTCGGTATGGAGATGATTCGGAGATCATTCAATCTTATTTGTTCATCTGTTGTAATTATAAAGTTTGTTTTTGTCTCATTGCATCATTCAATAATTGTGATTTGATCAGGTGAATAACTATGATTTGATCAGTTTGGATTTTTTACACCCGAAAGATTCATTCTCATCATCACAATTTCAATTATTTAACGAACTTATTTATACATAGTTTTATGTCACCTCCTAATCAATGCACTTTTATAACCCCTCCTGATCAATTATGTGGGCAACAATTTTTTATTTTCTCAGATTTGTTTATTATCGGGAACATATGCTTAACTTGGACAGTGGACATGGACAGTGGACATATGCTTAACTGGTATGAATTTTCCTTATCATTTTGTTGTTTTTAATTTAAATAGGAATCCTATCAATAAACCTTTGAATTTTGAGGTGCATTTGATAATGACAGTGGACATGGAGAGTAAAATCATAATTCAAGACCGGTATAGATGATGAAGACCAACCTCGCCGAAGATACAAATGAGGGGGAAGAAGAACAGGCTGCAGATGAAGCTAAAGCCAACTTCCAAAAGTGAGACTAAGCTGAATGGTGGGTTTTTCATGGGGAATGTGATGTTTTTCATGATTTCTTCAGGGATATATATTTAAGTTTATCAATAAGTATGTGATAATGAGGTCCGAGAATGGTAGATTTTAGTTTTAGAGCAAAAATCATGAGGTATATGTTGGACTTTATCGAAAACTTCACGGGAAAGTGGCGGATTTATAATTTAGATATTTTTTACCTGTATGTGAATTTATATTTCTTTGTATCTTTTTGTACATTAAAGTGTTATTTTAAAGTGGGCGATTTATAATTTAGCAAATGAAGTGTTATTTTATCCCGTCGTTTTGTACAAATTTCATTTATTTGTCGTCATTTTGTGCAGACTTCCTGACTGATTTTTTATTGGAGAATTACGATGGTATTTATCATTCAATGACACCATCTCCACTCCACTTTTGGGCATATGATGAGCTGAACCGCATCAACAAGAGAGCTCATCGTCAGACGAGCCTCACCCAGCTCCTAAAGCTGATCTGATAAGACTGCAACTCATCTACGTGTTTGGATCAAACTTGAAGCATCCATTTGGATTGTCATGTATTGGCATATTACATTTACACCTTCGAGTTCAAATAAGACTATTGTTCATCATCTCTATAATCATGGAATATTTTTGTGTTTCGAAGAGTAGTTATATGAACTTAGTTTCTCCTTATATTTCTGCTTTCAGTTTTATCTTTGTTTTATTTAGTTTAATATTGGTTTTATTTTCATATTATGTATCGATTTATTAAATTGTGTATGAACATGTATGGAAATGTTTGATCAGATTGTGAAATTTGTACGAAATTTTTTTCTTAGATACTTCGTGGTTTCTTTTTGTTTATAAAGTATGTTAACAAGGGACATGGAAGATGGAATTCTAATGAGATATATGTTATGATCGGGGTGATGTATAGACTGTTATATCTGTGGAATTTTCTATGGTATTCTCTCTATAAAATTTAGAAAATTACTATGTGTTTAAAGATATTTCCCTCTGCTTCTAATCAAAGATGAAGAACTACTACTGATTTACATCTTTGTTAGTTGATATAGATTTTTACTTATTCCAGAATATCAAATGCATATTACATCCATGCTTATTGATTAGTTTTGTTTATTTTTAGTTCGGGGTGATGTTTTATCTCATAACATGGCTGCGGATCTATGGGCGTGGCTGATATGCAGTGGAGGTTTTTCATTGTTGGCCAGAAGACCTGTGATTGCGACCTTGTGTATTTGTGGTATTCAGGTTTTTATCTTAAAGGTATTCTATCTTTTTTCATTTCTCTATTTCATATTTTTATATATTTATATTTTTTTCGTGTTTTTATATTTTTTAGATGTTAAACCAATTCTTAGAAGGAGGTTGCGATGGAGACGCCGACGAGACCAGTGTCGGAGCCAAGCTCCTATAAATGTAATTTTCTTCGCACAAATTTTTTTCTTAGCTGCACTTAAATATCTATTGAATGGCCTTGATCTATATTTACTTACAGTACACTATTAGGTAATATTACTTTTCTGTTGTGTGAATCTATATTTGTTGTATGTATCTATATTTGGAAATAAGGTGTTTCACATATTTCGGATTTGGAAATAAGAAGAATTATTGGTTTAAGTACTACATTATGTTTCACATATGCTAATTTCTTAGTTGAGTGCCATTATAGTCCGGTGTCATCACACTTTTTTATTTCATTCTAAGAACCTTTAACGGTCATATTTAGCTTCTTTCAAATTTATACTTGATCAATTTGGATTTAGTGACTTAAATAACATGGGGCGTTCAAAAATATAGCTTACGGGATTGTGATTTAATCACATTAGTTATCAGAGAAAATAATCCAAATCCAACGTGACACTTTAGAAATTTGACCACGAGTGATGATTTGAATTTTTTATTGTAGTTATGCACTTTGAAAATCTTTGTTGTTTCGCAATTACGTTGGGGTGAAATTTTTTTCGCGATTACGTACTTTGAAAAAAAATTCGTCGTGCCTTCAGGCACGGGCATACCCTAGTGTGTGTATATATATATATATATATATATATATATATATATATATATATCAGGCATTTCGTGATTAGTTAGATGGCATTTTTTGTTAATTTCATGTTGCCGTCACATCCTGTGTATAATCTTGCAACTTCATTTCATATTTTTTTCGTGTGTCACCTAACTTCATATCATATCGTTTTTCAGGTTTCTATACGACTAATTGCACCAATGCACAACTTTTGTGGAGTTAGACGCACTATTTAGACAAATTATCATCACACTGAAATGAACACTGATTCGGTACAATTTCAAATTGTATTCTTATAAATCGTTTGTCTATTGTTTTTGAAGTGGTACATAACACCAGTTAAAATTCTTTCCACTGACACGGGATTTAGGTGATATGCACTGGTATGCTTTCCATTGGCCTTGGTTAGGTGCACAATCGATGTTTGCTTATGAGACCCATATGATGTAGCCTCTAAGTTCAGTAAATAATATTAGTATTGTTGTGGTTTGAGTAGTTTTTAGTTGTTAAACAGGGTGGATAGTCCTATAAACAAAGGGAACTCTGCCCAAATTTTGTAAACTGTTTACAAATTGTATGCAATTCACATACATCTCAACATAAAACTATGGAATTAGTTGTGTAAAATGCTTACCTGCTACTTTCTTTATTTCATGAATATTTTATGCATATTTTAGTCTTTTTCAGGCTCAAGTCATTGTGACTATACACACAATTTTAGTGTTAATACCAGTTCTTACTTTGCATCTGTAGGTACCAACTCATTAGAGCTCATTCAAGTAGCCTTGGAGATTATTGCAAGTGGTATTGACATGAATTTCATATGTATTGACATGAATTTTATATTAATGGAATTTCATATGTATCGACATGATGGTTGTGCATGTATTGAGATCAATTTCATACGTATTGACATGAATTTTATATTAATAGCCATTAATTTTTAGTGGGCTTATTGTATGTGTGTTAGTGTTGTTGCGGACTATTTGTATTGTTGTATTATTTTTGTTATACTGGTTTTATATTATTATTGAATTTTTGTTACTGTAAAACAGGTATAAAAAATAGTGAAAATGTTGCTGATTTTTTGGGGGAAATATTATTTATAATTTTTTTTTCTTTGATCCAAAAATTTGGCACAGTTCAAAATCATGCCAAAAGTGTATCAAATTTTGGCACAGTTTTGAACTGTGCCAAAAGTGTACCAAAATGTACTCAATCTGGCACAGTTAGGAAGTGTGCCAAAAGTGTGGCAGAAATATTAAATTCTGGCATGGCTATAAAGTGTGCCAGTTGTGTTCCTGTTTTGTCAAAACTGACACACTTTTAAACCGTGCTAGAAAAAACTGGCCATTTTGGAACACCTGATTCTGGCGCAGTTCAAAACCGTGCCAGATTTGATCTGGCACAGTTTTAAACCGTGCCAGATTGTTGTTTTGGTGTAGTAAAAGGAGAGATAAATACAAGTATTGTGAGTTCCACAACGATCATGGTCACACAACCAAGCAGTGTATAGCTATCTAAAATGATATAGAGGAACTCATTAGATGGGGAAAGCTGAACAAGTTTGTTGATCATCAGAATGGTGGGAAGACCAACAACAGAGCTCGGTGGAGATCCAAATCTCCTTAACGATTAAGAGAAGATAAGAAAAGGGACCATGAAGATGACCCTGAAGATGATCCTGATCTCCCAAAAAGGCCAAGACAACTTGAGCGTGAGGTATTTTCAATTCATTTTGGTTCCTTTGATTGTAACATGGTTACAGGTGGAGACGTGGGAGGAGGTGATCATACCGCTGAAAGGAAAGATTACCTCAATGAGGCTTAATCTTGTTCCTATATACAGCGAATAAACCTGGCTGAAGAGGGTCACCCAAGGAAATTTAACAAAGATAAGCTGGTCATTAGTTTTTCTAAAAATAATTTGGAAGGAGTCTTGTATCCTCATGATGATCCTCTGGTGATCAAAATGATAATGAAGGATGTAATCATTTTGAGAGTGGTGGCGGATAATGGTAGCTCGGGAGACATCATGTTTTACCCTTGTTTCGATAGTTTGGACCTGAAACTTAATCAGTTTGAGCCGTATCATAGGCCCCTCATTGGGTTTTCTGGAGAAAAAGTTTTTCCACTTGGAACGATCAAGATAGACATGTTGATTGGTACCTGGCCAGTTAGTAGAACAGAGAAGGTGCATTTTGAATGATGGACAAGAATGTCCAGTCAGCCTATAATATAATTATGGGAAGAGTATGCCTGAAAAAGTTTGAAGTAGTTCCATCCACAGTACATCAGTGTTTAAAGTTCCCGACTAACTTTGGGGTTGGAGTTGTAAAAGGAGATAAAAAATTAGCTCGAGAATGCAACTACTCATCCTCCGAGAAAGAGGAATTGGAGGATGCTAGGAAGAAAACAACCGCTTATCAAGTGGATGAATCTAATGAGTCTGAGATTGAAACCTAGACCCAAGAGATGAAACGGAACTCGTTAAAGGCCAAGTCATGGAGGCAACATAAAGTATTATTTTGGATGACGAGCAACTAGAAATAACAACTCGGATCGGTGCTTCACTTGATCCAGTACTGAAGCAAGAGCTGGTAGCATTTTTGAAGCAAAGAAATAGGTATCTGCATGGAGTCACGAGGATATGCCGGGGATGGACCCAACTTTCTTATGCCACGAGCTCAATGTCAACAAGGAGATCAAACCTGTGAAGCAAAGGAAAAGAGTTTTTAGTCTGGAGAAGAACTAGGCTATTCAAGAGGAAGTGAAAAAGCTGCAAAAAGCTTCTTTCATCGAAGAAGTGAAATATCCAGATTGGTTGGATAATGTGGTGATGGTCAAAAAGAAGAATAATAAGTGAAGGATGTGTGTGGATTTCACATATCTGAATAAATCTTGCCCGAAAGATCATTTTCCTCTGCCTAGAATAGATCAGTTGGTGGACACAACTTCGGGACATGAGCTGCTAAGCTTCATGGATGGTTATTCTGGATACAATCAAATTAAAATGAAGCCAGAAGACTGGGAAAGTACCTTTTTCATTACTCCCCGAGGAACATATTGTTACAATGTTATGCCTTTTGGTCTTAAAAATACAGGTGCTATATATCAACGGCTAGTGAACAAAGTATTTGCGAAGCATATTGGCAAAAATATGGAAGTATATGTCGAAGAAATGTTGACAAAAAGCAAGAAAGTTGCCGACCATATAACTGATTTGAGAAAAACATTTTATCAATTGGAGAGGTACCAGATGAAGCTGAATCCGACCAAGTGCATTTTTGGCGTACAGGAAGGCATGTTCCTCGGATACATTATGAATCAAAGAGGTATTAAAACAAACCCTGACAAGATATAAGCCTTGCTGGAGTTACAATCTCCAACCACCAAGAAGGAGGTGCATAGCCTTACGGGGCCTGTTGTTGCTCTTAATAGATTAGTCTCCCGAGCAACTGATAGATGTCTTCCATTCTTCAAGGTGCTCAAAAAGACCTTTGAGTGGAACTACGAATGAGATAAGGAGTTCTTGGAGTTAAAGAGATATTCGGGGATACCTCATTTATTGTCCAGGCCAGTAGTGGGAGAAAAATTATATATGTACTTAGATATCTCATAAAGATCAGTTAGTCCAACCTTGATAAGGATAGAAGATGGAGTATAAAAGACGGTTTATTATACCTGTATATCATTCATGGGAGCAGAAATTAGGTATCCTAAACTGGAGAAATTGGCGTTAGCATTTATTAAAGCAAGCAGGATAATGAAACCATATTTTCAAGCCCATACAATAGTGGTATACAGTGACAAGCCACTCAGACACACTTTACATAAGCTAGAAAATTCTAGAAGATTAATGAATTGGGCAGTGGAGTTATGGGAATATGACATTATCTATGAGCCAAGATCCTCTCTCAAAGGAGAGGCAGTGGTAGATTTCATTGCTGAGTTTACGTGCCCAGATGTCTCCGATCAATAGGGGGCCAATGTTGAGGAACTCAAGGATGCCAGAGGGTCTACTGAAAATACCCCCGATCAACTCTCAGCAGCAGAATTGCTAGAAAGGGTGGCAACTGATCAACCCGAATCCTCAGGTAAAGTAGAAGAGTTGAAAAAGAAGTATGAAGAAAGGAAGGATAAGATATCCCATCAAGGGATTGTGTCAGACCAAGGGTTTGAGAATAGTATTCCTATATGGAATTTATAGCAATAGGTTGAGCTGGAATTATTCTAAACAGTCCAGATGGGATAGACATTGAATATGCTATGCATTTCCAATTCTAAGCTTCCAATAATGAAGTTCAGTATGAAGCCGTGATTGTGGGTCTCAACTTAGCTAAATCATTGAATGCAGAGCAAGTTTTGGTATTCAGTGATTCACAATTAGTGGTGAATCAGATGCTAAGTCTTTATGCAGCAAAAGGGGAGTTCATGTCGAGATACTTAGCCATGGATTTAGAGATTGTAACAAATTTGGCAGCTATTCGAGTGGTTAGAATACCTAGATTAGAAAATTCAAGAGCATATGAACTTTCTCGATTAGCCTCAGCTACTCGCACCGAGATACAAAGAACAATCCCCATTGAGCTACTTGCTAGCAGAAGTATTAATGAGGACCCGATGATGCATTTTATCACCTTGGATATGGGACCATCTTGGATGGATTCCATCAGGGCTTATATTTAATATGGTACTTTACCAGCCGACCTACTAGCAGCCAAGAGGCTAAAGTACAAGGCTACCTGATATGTTTTGAATAATGGAGTTCTGTATAAGAGAGGTTTGATAGCTGGTTTGCAAAGATGTGTTCACCCAGCAGAAGTTAAAGACCTAATAGAGGAAGTTCATGAAGGATCTTGTGGTGCTCATTGATGATGCTGAAATCTAGCACCACCAGATAAGTGATGATGATCTCAAACAGTAGTAACCATGGCAGCCATTGAGATGTATATGTATAATTGTGTAAGTGTGTAGAAGGAGATGAGTATAAGAGGAACAAGATAATGATGTATAGTGGTTTAGCCAATTAGGCCTACATCCACTGTGAGTGTGTGATCCACTAAGTATGGACACTAATGGCCTTGGATACAATGCACATAAGCTCGCTTTCTCTCTCTACTGTGTGTATAAACAGAGCTTTTGCTAGGGTTACAATTATTGATCGATCCCCCTGTAGGGTTGTAAGTGACAAGTATATATAGGTCTTGGGGGTGTAGTGTACCCCCCAAGTATGCATGGTGCATGTGAATAATGATCTAGCCAATCTCCTGTTGACACCTGAAGATGCCAAATGATGACATGATATTCCCTCACGTGAGGGGGTGATATCGTTATAATGGTCTTCCACATGCCATATGAGCCTCATGCGCACTGTTCTACGCGTCTCCCAAACCACGTGCTGTGATGATGTCACCCTCGACCTATGACATGAGGCCGAGGGAAAAGTTCCTTCTATTAGTGAGTCTGTCCTAATCTGGGCCTTGTACTATCGTACCCTCGGAGGGTTGTCCGAGCCTGATGAGAGGTCGACCCCTTGAAGGGTCGTCTAGGCCTGATGAAGGATCGTCCCCTTGAAGGGTCGTCCGAGCCTGATGATGGGTCGGCCCCTTGAAGGGTCGTCCAAGCCTGATGAGGGGTTGGCCCCTTGAAGGGTCGGCCCCTTGAAGGGTCGTCCGAGCCTGATAAAGGGTCGGCCCCTTGAAGGGTCGTCTGAGCCCATCTTGGGACCGTCTTGGTGGAGGGTGCCCTCAGCCTGGCCGAGGGTATATATGGGTATATCAATCACCCCCATCCCTTAGCCATCGATGTTGTTGAGATGGCTGAGGGATAGTATCCATTATTGTTTCAGTTTCTTAGGCGTGGCGCCTGCGCACTGCTTGGGACTTTATTCCCTAACGATGCCCACCTCGTGGTTGTACTCTGCCTTGGTTAATGGGCCCACTCAACAACTAGTTATTTAAGCAAAAAAAAATTTGAATTTATTTCCTTCTTCTTCTTCTTCGCGCCCAAGCTCTCTCTCTCTAAATTTTTCACAGCTCCATAGCAGTAGCCATTTTTGTGACTTCTGCATCAAGCCTCATCGTCCTTTCTCAGGTAATCCTTCTGAGCCAGTGCCCTCTTTACATTCCATTGTTTTTTAACACTTCGACTGCTTTAGGTCTGTAAGACTAGATTTTTCTTTGGCTATTTCATACTTTTTGGCGTTCTTCTCCGATGGCTTGTTCTTGAGTGTTCTTGATTAAAACTTTTACTTTCCTTAGTTTCAATCCAAAGGTCCAACTTGGTCAATTGACAACTTGTTTGTAGTTAGGTTATCAAAATTCTTCTAAGTGTAGTGTCTCCCCCTTAATGCTTAGGAGGCTTTACAATTTAGCTGAAGATTTCCCCTCCCTGAGAGATAAGTTCTTTGTAGAGATCAGAAAAGTAGAGGAAGAGGAGGAGAGAAGATGAGGGGCCGACCCTAATTAGGTACCACCCATTTTTCCCATTCCTCTAGCCACAATAAAACCATTTGAGTCTTGTGGGTCATCCTATCGTCCGCCGAGAGTCATTCGGGAGAGATGGATGAGAGAGCGTCGTCACCAACTGGCGCTGGGCCTTCTGGGAGGAGAGAGACGTCTGATCTAAGCCCAAGCTGAGGGGCCGAGGGGGGGTCCCTTTCGAGGCTGTCCCTATGACAACTTTATCCCCTCATGCCTTCCAGATGGCTTTTCCTCATGGACCTCTAACAGGTGATGAGGCCGAGGGAGAGGGGACTGAGGATGATGATGAGGATTCAGACGCTGACCCAGTTAACACCTCCCATGCCTCGGCCTATATTTCTTCAGTCAGGGATCGTGACCTCCTGTTGTGGAGGCATACATTTGGTGTGCCTCCCAACACTAGTATGAGGGTCCCCTCTGAGTCTGAGAGAGTCTTTGAAGGGGACGAGGGGGAGATAGCAGTGTATAAACAAATGTTTAAGGTTGGTGTTAGGTTCCCTCTGCACCCTGCCATGGTCAATATATTGTCAACCCTCGGCATTGCCCCTTCTCAGCTTCCCCCCAACTCCTAGAGGATGATCCTTGGCTACGTCTCCTTGTGCAAGAATGCCTTCACAGACGAGCCTTTAGCCAACATGTTTTTGGCTTGTTATAATATCACTTCCTCGTCCAAATAGCCTGGGTACTATCACCTGGGGGCGAGGAGGTCTGATAAAAAACTTCTCCACGTGGCACAAACCTCCAACCACGACAGGAAGAAGAGATTTTTCTTCATCTCTGGAGAATAGGAATTTGCTAATGAGGCCCAGCCTTTGGACGATGGTCCGAGGGTTCCAAGGAGATGGTCGAACCCCTCGATGAAGGCTAGGTCAGACCCTGGACTTAGTCTGGATGAAAAGGACATAGTCGAGTATTTGAGAGAACGAGGTAAAAAGGGTGGACTTACAAAGTTTGAAGATCTGATGACCCCTCGGTTCCTCACAAAAACTGGTCTGAGGGTCGGCCCCTTGACAGAGCTATGTGAGTTATTATTATTTTTTATTGTCTTAGTTGTGTTTCATCCTTGCCTCTGTATTTTTCTGGTGTGTCGTCTTCTTTTCAGGTCGTCCTACAGGCATCTCTGATTTTCTCTGCGATATGACTGCCCCAAGCTTATTATCTGGCCTAGGTAAGAAGAAGGGGAAGGAGCCTCAGCAGACTCTGAGGAATGTAACAACCCAAATTTTTGAACGACTATTTTATATTATTTTTGCCCGATGGGCTAATTTTATAAAATAGGGGATGTGGGAGTAAATATTGTTTCCCGTAATATTAAGGGATAATATTTACTATGTTTGTCTATTTACCGTTATGAAAAGGTAAATAGTATTATATGGTGTATTACTGCGTCGTTGTATGTGAAACGACGGTTATGACCTACATATAAATTGGGTAAAATTTATGAAATAACATGAAATTGGAACACAAAAAAATAGTTCACACTTTCCCGAATGCCAAAATAGGGGGTGCGGTTGTTTTTAGAATAATCGAGATAGTCGAAATAAGTACCCCGTTGTAAATTTTGAAATTTGGGCATTTTAATGGGATTATGACTCAAATTAGTGGTTCCGAGTCATTTTAGTGGTGTATTTACATTTTAATGTGGGGATTTATGTTTTAAAACCCGTATAAGTTCCCCCACCCCTTTTTCTTTCTTCATTTGTGAGAGAAACCAAAGGAGAGAGAGAGAGAGAAGAAAGAGTTAGGAGAAATGGAGAGAAAGAGAGAGAATGGGAGATTTGGACCGGATTCCATCGCCACCGAAGGTGATCAGAGACTACGAACCTTGAGGCAAGTTTCTTACTTGCTATATATTGATTTAATGTGATAAATTTGCATGTATAGTTAATTTTGGAGGTTTAAACCCTAAATGGGTTTTTGGTTGATTTTTGTGTTAAACCCTTAAATCTTGTAGATTGTATGGTTTGGGGTTGTTATATGGGGTTATTTTGGTGTATAATTGTTCGGGTAGTGTTATCGGTGGAGGGTAATGAAGGAAGTAGAGGATTTTGGGTTTTAGGGTTCGGATTTTGGCTTTGAAGAAGAAGGGTTTTCGTGGATCTGTTAGGTGCGGTCGACCGCGGTCCAAGGACCGGTTGACCGGTCATGCCAATACGAGCTTACTGCTTTCTTTGGTATGCAAAGCCATTTAGGGGCGGTCGACCGCGGTCCCCTGGCCGGTCGACCGATCCCCTGTTTTTCCACTCTTATTTTCTTTAGTTTCTTCTAGCTTCTTTAACTTATGATAGGAGCTTAGGAACCTTCCTTTGGGAATTATTTAAGAGTCCTAGAGGGTTGTTATGGGTAGACTAATGTCCTAGGATAAAATGGGAGGTTTGGGTTTATCCCGAGGGCTAGTTGTTTAGGTTAATGTCCATATAGAGTTGGAGATTAACCGAAGGATATAAATTGGAGAAATGCGGAAGTTGAGACTCTTGGGAGATACTCCTTGAAGGAGGTTTACTTTGAGGGTTTATGAAACTTTATGAACTCTTGGAGACTAGTTTGAGGATTATGGTACTTCGGGTCTTAACTATTAATAATAACAATGACACTAAGAATGAGATAAACATATGATAATATGTGGTATTAATGGGTAAGTACAAATGATTTTTGAGAATGAAAAAGTGGAAGTTTTCAAAAGGAAAACGTAATGATTTTTATAAGTGTTAACTTATGATTACACACCTCCCTAAATCGCTATCATAAGGGAAGTTGCGTACGTGTGGTGAAGCCCCCTGACTAATGAACGCAGGGTGGATATAGTCCCTAGGCCATATGGGCATGATATACTGCGCCGGTTAGGAGATTCTGGGTGTGGCCTTGACTTTCCCGCAGGTAATATGGCCACTTCCCGACGTTGGTAGGTTCCCAGGTTGTCTTGTATAGATAGGCCCTGGAAGATGATAGCCATTTAGGGGCGCGTCCAGTGGGGAAACCCGGAGGGACGGTCTTAGATTATTAAAGCAATTCATGATAATGAATTGGCTTTAATTACATTTCCTGGATGGAAGAAGGGAAATGGGATATATGGTACAAAAGTATTTTTATGATAATAAAAATGACTTTTGATTTACACTTCCTGGATGGAAGAAAGGAAGTGGGATTTTATGAAAAGGTTAAAGCATTTTTATGTTAATAAAACTTGCTTTGAAAATGTATTCTTCCTGGATGGAAGAAAGGAAATAAAATTGGTAATGTAACGGTATAAATAAGATTACTTGGTAAACATTTGATAAAATGTTGTACCATTTATGTATATTCCTATGAAAGAAATGGGAATGATACATAAGAGTTATGAGATTGAAATGGTAAACATTTGATAAAGTGTGGTACCATTTATATACATATTCCTAAAGAAAGAACTAGGAATTCTGCTTTTATATGGTGGATGGGTTTTATTTTATATTTTCTTTGTGTAGCTGTAGATGTAACCTTCCACACTTATGCACACATACATTCATATTTTAATTATGTGCTTAGGGTCTAATGGATCTCAATGATCAACCTTGCCTAAATAGTAGTGTATCGGGGGGTTCCTTATTTGGATTTCGCTTTGCGAAACACCCCACGCACGAATAGGGCATAGTGTTGAGACTGGGGAGAAGTTAGCCCTTAGTACTTGGGTTAACTAGATCACCTCACGTTATTTCGTTAGGTTACTGCTAGATTGAGAGGTGAGATTTATCTTATGCTATATGCGAGTGAGATACGCATTTAACTGTCATGCATTTTTTGTCACATGGGAATCATATCAAACCGGGTCCTGACCCGTATCTATTTCTTTGCTTTTGCACATACTCTTTGCCGTTACAGGTGCTCTACCGCATGGACACCCGTATTTACATTTCCATTCCTGCTGTCATGGAGCTACATCATAATGCGGATGGTGTAGGTTGTTTGTATTAGACGCTTCTTTCTATTGTACTCTAGTTATGTTCAGTACATTTATTCGGGCGTGTTTGCCCAAGGTATTGCACTCATTCGTTATATTGTATTGGTCTGTTCACCGACAGCTTATACGGTGATGTTTATTTTATTGTCATTCTTCATTCATCGATTTTTGATATCCACTGTTTTTGTAAATAGGATTGTCTAAGTATTTTTCTTTTACTTTCAAAATTTTAAATTTGACAGTCCATTTTCTAACATGATTGGTGGTTATCTCGTACTATTATTTTAATCGACAGTGATGCTGAGAATGGACCATCTATGATTCCTGTGATTATTAGAGTATTGGGTTGGCCACCTATTATTTTAGTAGGCGGGTGGTCACAGTCCAAGGCCGTGGGGCCGACGCCTGTCAAACCTTCCACCGAGGGTTCCAAAAGAAAAGGTCCTGAAGTTCCTGTTGACCCTCGGCCTGATTCGAGGACGAGGGAGAGGGTGGAGGCATCGGAGGGGACTGGCTCCTCTTCCAGCATGGGGGCCTTATGGTCCCAAAACTTAGCATTTTTGAAGGTCAAGCCATCTTCCCTGATTGCCAACCTGAGGGCGGCCAAGGCCTCAATGTTTCTGCCCCTTTCGCTGCCGACTATGAGTTCTTATCCAAGATGCCCCCGGAGAAGGTGTATGACTATGGTCTGCACACACTGGCTCAGGTATTTGTTTTTACTTTATCTCCTTAATTGAATTTTTTACCAATTATTTCCTCGGCCTCTTAACAAGTGTTTTTTTTGTGCCTTTACCTCGGCCACTAAGTGGATGGCTGAAAACCAGCAAAAATTTTATGAAGACGAGAGGGCCATTCAGCACTAGGCTGACCTGCAGACAGAGCTCGAGTCTGTAAGGGCTAAACTAGAGAGTTCCAGGACCGAACATGCCAGGGTTCTAGACGAGCTGATGAGGCAGCATGATGCTGACCTGAAGGCCATGGACTTGCTTATTAAAGAGAAGGATGAGGCCTTGATCAACCTAGGGGCTCAATTCAAGACTGAGCTATCTGAGGCAGTGAAGAAGGCAGAGGCCGATGCGGTTGAGGCCTACAAACGTTCGAACGAGTTTCAAGGCTTCGATCTTGAGTATTTGGAGAGGGGAATTAGGACGGCCTGTCGATGGGTCATCCTAAATTTTGCTGATGCAGTGTCGTCTGTCCGACCTTATCTCGAATTAGTTCAACTGGACGATCCACTGATTACTGGGGCCTTAGCCCAAGTGGAGTCCCAAGTTCAGGTCGAGGGTACCGGCACGTCTGAGGATCAGCCTCCCTTGGTCATAGAAGAAACCCCCATAATTAATGTTGAAACATTACCCTCTGATGTTGCTCAATAGGGTGGTTGTTTGTAGCCCATACCCTCTTCATGTAACCCATATTTTTGTACTCATTTATTGGACAAACATCACCATTTTGTAATATAATGCCTCTCTGTCTTCTATACTTGTCTCTTGTATGATTTTCCTTGTGATGTTTTTAAATTAACTCAATAACCCCTCCCTCATCTTTCTTGAGGATGAATGAGGGGTCATCCCCACCATTTTCCCTCATTATAGCCGAGGGTGGTTTTTACCAAAATGTTTTTTTCAATAAAGTCCCCCCTTGTCTTTCTTGAGGGCAAAGGAGGGGTTGTACCCACCATTGACCCTCATTATAGCCGAGTGTGGTTTTCACCAACTTAATGGTTTTTTCAATTAAGTCCCCCCTCGTCTTTCTTGAGGGCAAAGGAGGGGTCGTCCCCACCATTGACCCTCATCATAGCCGAGGGTGGTTTTTACCAACTTAATGGTTTTTCAATGAGGTCCCCTCTCGTCTTTATTAAGGGAAAAGGAGGGATCGTCCCCACCACTGACCCTCATTATAGCCGAGGGTGGTTTTTACCAAAATGGTTTTTTCAATTAAGTCCCCCCTCATCTTTCTTGAGGGCAAAGGAGGGGTCGTCCCCACCATTGGCCCTCATTATAGCCGAGGGTGGTTACCACCAATCTTAATTGATGTTTAAAATTTTGAAGTCCCCCTCGTCTTTCTTGAGGGTGAATGAGGGTCGTCCCCACCATTGACCCTCATCATAGCCGAGGGTGGTTTTTCGCCAACCTAATGGTTTTTCAAGTCCTCCCTTGTCTTTCTTGAGGGAAAAGGAGGGGTCGTCCCCTCCATTGACCCTCATTATAGCCGGGGGTGGTTTTTACCAACTTATTGGTTTTTCAATTCCTCCCTCGTCTTTCTTGAGGGTAAAGGAGGCGTCGTCCCCGCCATTGATCCTCATTATAGCCGAGGGTTGTTTTTACCAACTTAATGGTTTTTAAGTCCTCCCTCGTCAATCTTGAGGTCAAAGGAGGGGTCGTCCCCGCCATTGACCCTCACTATAGCCGAGTGTTATTTCACACCAACTTAATGTTGTTTTAAATTAAGCCCTCCCTCATCTTTCTTGAGGGTGAATGAGGGGTCGTCCCCAGCATTGACCCTCATCATAGCTGAGGGTGGTTCCCCGAAGATGATCCCAGTCATACTAGAACTGACAAACGCAAGATGAGGGAAAACACAATATGATATTTCTCATTAACATTCCAAGTGTTCTGTTGGAGTAACACCCCTTACAATTGTGGTCCGATAGGACATTACAACACTACTGATAGTATTTCTTCAAATGATCTGCACTCCAGGGGTTGAAAAAGGGTTCCCCTTCTAGGTTTTCTAGTCTATAGGTTCCAGGGACAACTTCATCGATGACCCTATATGGGCCATGCCAATTTTGATGGAGCTTGTTGGGCTTCTATCAAGTCTTTTTGAGGACCAAGTCCCCCACTGCAATTGGCCTCTGTTTCACCCTCTGGTTGTAAAACCTTGCAGTCCTCTGCTGGTAGGCGGCTTGCCTTATCTCGGCGTCTTCCCTCCTTTCCTCAATAAGGTCTAAGTCAAGTCTCCTCTCTTCCATATTTCTCTGGGGATCATACATTTGGACCCTGTGAGTAAGAAACCCAATCTCGGTGGGGATGACGGCTTCTGAGCCATAAGCCAGCATGAACGGGGTTTCTCCGGTAGAGGTCTTTGTCGTCGTCCTGTAGGCCCACAGTACAGTATATAACTCCTCAACCCATCTTCCTTTTGCCTCCTCAAGTCTCTTCTTGATCCCATCTAGGATTGTCCTATTTTTAACTTCCGTTTGCCCATTGGCCTGAGGTCGTCTTGGGGTAGAGAAGAATTGCTTTATACTCACCCTTTCACAGTACTTCTCTAGAGATGTATTCTTGAATTGAGTCCCGTTATCTAAGATGAGGGTATTGGGGAGACCATATCTGCATATAATATTTTTCCAGATGAATTGGAAGGTTTTCTGCTCGGTAATCGTGACCATCGGCTCTGCCTCCACCCAATTTGAGAAATAGTCAATTGCCATGATGAGGAATCGATAATTATTGATGGCCCTAGGCAAGGGGCCTACTAGGTCGATCCCCCACACTGCAAATAGCCATGGGGATGTAATGGAGGTAAGAAGCTGATGGGGCTGGTAAGGGATGGTGGCAAATCTTTGACATTTGTCACACTTTTTTACATATGTCGTGGCATCTTTCCCCAAGGTTGGCCACCAGTACCCTTGGGTTACTATCCTCTTCGCCAAAGACCTACCCCCAATGTGGCTTGAACACGACCCCTCATGCACGTCTTATAAAATGCGTGGGACTTCAGATGGGTGCACACACTTAAGTAAGGGGGAGCTAAAACCCCTTTTTGTACAAGGTGTCTCCGATGACAGTGAATTTCGCCGCTCTGTATCTCAGGTTCTTCCTTTCTCGACATGCTTCTGGGATCTCCACCTCCTTAATGTATCTGATCAGAGGGTCCATCCATAAAGCTTCCTTAGAAACATTCAGGCAAGTACTAAGTGTTCCTTCAGCATTTTCAATAGTTGGTCGAAGCAAAATTTCCACTGGGAATGTCCTCCTGATATCTGTCCTAGTTGTTGAGGCCAGCCTGGCAAGTGCATCGGCTTGGCCATTATCGTGCCTAGGTATCCTCTTTAATTTTACTTCTCTGAAGCTCTTCAATAGTGACCTCACCTTTTCAAGGTACTTGGCGATCCGTTCATCCTTGGCCTCGTAGGCTCCTAGTATCTGATTTACTACTAACCTTGAATCACTATGGACCAAAATCTGGCTGATACTAAGAGACTTGGTCAGGGAGAGGCCTACTATCAAGGCCTCATATTCAGACTCGTTGTTGGAGGCTTTGAAGTTGAACCTCAGGGCGTACTCGATGTCTGTACCGTCTGGTGCTGACATTATTAATCCTGCCCCACTTCCGCTTTCGTAAGAGGACCTGTCGACGAAGAGGCTCCACACTATCTTCTCCTCTGAGAAATTTCCCTCGGTGAAGGATCCCTGTTTAAAGAGATATCTTCCCTCTTTATTTTCGACCACTTTCCCTTTAGCGGTGCTTGTCTCAGCCTTATCTGCAGGTGTGTCGGTGAGCTTGTCTTGTTGGGTATATGTCTTCCCGAGGCTCTAATCCTCGGCTTCATAAACTTCCCAAGTAAACTCGACCATGAAATCTGCCAATGCTTTCCCCTTAATGTCCATCCTAGGTTGATACACAATGTCAAACTCCCCCAGCTCTATAGCCCAGGCCATTAACCTACCTGATTTTTTTGGCTTGTGTAGGACCTGCCTAAGAGGAGAGTCAGTGGGGATGACCATTGTATGGGACTAGAAGTATGGCTTCATCTTCCTTGAGGCATGGATTAAGGCATAGGATAACTTCTCCATCCTCGGGTATCTTTGCTCTGCTCCCTGGAGTGCCTTACTATTAAAATACACAGGCTTCTATACACCGTCTTCGTCTCTGACAATTGCTGTGCTGATGGTTGATTCTGAGACAACTAGGTATACATAGAGTCATTCATCCTGCATTAGTCATGACAACAGCAAGGGAGACCCTAGGTATGACTTTAACTCCCTGAAAGCCTCATCACACTCCTCACTCCATTCGAAGGCCTTTCTAAGAATTTTGAAGAATGGTAAACACTTGTCTGTGGCTCTGGACACGAACCTATTCAAAGCAGCCACTCGCCCCGTGAGCCTCTGAACATCTTTAATGGTCTTAGGGGTCTTCATTTCTAGAAGGGATTTTATTTTCTCAGGATTTGCCTCAATGCCCCTTTGATTCACGATGAACCCCAAGAATTTCCCTGCTCCTACCCCGAAGACACACTTATCCGGGTTGAGCTTCATCTGGTCCTTGTCCATCGTATTAAAGGTCCTCTCAAGGTCGGCCACATGATCGTCTACCTTCAAACTCTTGGTCAGCATGTCATCTACATAAACCTCCATAGACGTCCCAATTTGGTCTTCAAACATTTTATTTTTAAGGCGTTGATACGTTGCCCCTGCATTCTTTAGGCCAAAGGGCATGACCCTATAACAGTATGTCCCTTTATCGGTGATAAAAGCAGTTTTCTTCGAGTCTCCATGGCTCATAAAAATCTAGTTGTAGCCTGAGTAGGCATCCATGAAACTCATTAGTTCATGGCCTGCGGTGGCGTCTACCATCTGATCAATGCGGGGGACGAGTCTAACATGGCCAAAACATCACATCTGCGGAGCTACCCCCGTCGACCAGGATCCTCGGCACCTCACACCCGTGTACCCTGGTAGTGATGATGAGATGGTCATCATGTGGGGCTAAAAGGCCTTTGAAGTCCATTCTTGAGAACCCCACTATTAGAGTATCCATATCGACCTTCTTTCTCTTTTCTGACTTTGCCCCCAAAGAGGTTGAGTGCACAGTTTTCGTCACTGCCTTGGCTTCAGCTACATAGGCCTTCCTATCTGCGACCTCTGACCCTCCTCCTGCTAGTCCCCCGGAGATCATCCCAACACCGAGAGAGATCATATTAAGTCTCTTGATAGGGTTGTGGTCGTCTCTTGAAGGGAGGTCAGGGTCATCCTCATCATCAGAAGGGTCATACCCTTTTTTCGGAGGACCTTCTCTACATGCATCACCTCTCTTCTTCCTGGGGTCATCCCCTCGGCCACTCTTGAAGGAACTCTTATCAACATACTTCCTTAGCTTCCCTTCTTTCAACATTTTTTTAATCTCATCTTTCAGAGCGAAGCATTTGTCTGTCACGTGGCCATGGACTTGGTGAAATTCACACCATAGGTTTTTGTTCCTCTTGTTGGGGGCTTCCCTCAACTTCTCAGGCCATTTTAGGGACCGATCACTCTTTATCTCATTGAGAATATGTTCACAGCTGACCGTCATAGGGGTGTAATCAGCGAACTTGTCATCCGTAGACCTCTTTTTCCCCTCTTTGTTCTTCTTAGGGTACTTACCCCCTGAAGTGCCTCCTCTTTCATCTTCATATTTTGCAGCCATCGCCTCTTCATCTTTCATCATCTTTCCTACTGTCGACAGCAATTCATCCATCGTCCTCGGAGGGTCTTCAGCGAGCTTCCATAACAGCTTCCCCTTTTGGAGTCCTCCAATCATGGATGTCATAGCTATGCTCTCCTCATAGTCTTCCACCTCTAACTTTTCTTTGTTGAATCTGGCTATGTAGTCTCTTAGACTCTCGTTCTTCCCCTGCTTAACATGGAACAGGTGCGTGGTCTTCTTCTGTGGTCTCACCCCAAAGCAGAAGTTGTGGATGAACCCGTCTGCCAGCTGCTTAAAGCTTTCAATGGAGTTTTTTAGAAGAGACATGTACCAGACATGTGCAGCCCCAGTCAGAGTGCCAGAAAAGGCACGACACCTCATCTCATCTGAGATGGAGTATATGTCTGCCGCTGATTGATACATCTCAATATGATGGACAGGGTTTGTACTCCCGTCATACCGAGGGGTGACCACTGGTGGCTTGAACTTTGATGGTGTAGAGAAGTTGACTATCTTCACCACAAAGAGTGAGCCTATGCAGTATCCTTTCTGAAGAGGGTCCCGGCTCTTCAGTATATCACCGATCTTATCCTCCAATCGCTGGATAGAGTCATTTCAGGGCCTCGTAGGGTCAGCTTGGCCGAGGTTATCCCCTGCCGCCTCTTTGAGGTGGACGGAGGGTTCTGCTGCGGCAGGCCTGTGTCGGCTGTTTACTTACCCCTGACCATTGTCCCGTCCTAAGGGTCGACCCCCGTGGGGTCGGCCATCTGCTGCCTCCCTTCTGGACCTCGCAGCACTCCTCGATCTGGACAATTTTTTTCGCATGTCATTTACTGGGCCCAGCCTCTCAAAGGCCGACCCCCTGCTCAAGCGATCAAAAGTAGAGCCTCTCGGGCGATCGTAAGGATTTTTCCTCCCACACCTCCTTCTGCTCTCCTGGAGAGGTCGTATAGTATTATTGGAGACCTCATACGGCTCCCAATAGTCTATGGGGGTCTCCTCTCCCTCCAGATCATCATACCTGTCCTCAGGGAAAGGGTTTTCTTGCCTCCCCAGGCGCAGATGCCGGGGGTCAGCAACATCCCTCCGCCGCTGAGGGGGTGGCAAGTCTTTGTATGGTGCCTGGGGTGGTCCCCTGGCCTCATGCTCCCCTGGATCCACTGCCGTATTAATCATCTCAGGTGAGACCCCTGGTGGTCTTAGTATGTTCTGGCTGTGAACTACTCCTGCATGATCTGCTGGCTTGCTGCCAGAGACTTCAAGGCTGCCGCCACATCAGCCATCTCAGACTGAGGTGGTGGCTGACTGGAACTAGGTCCTACTCCACTATCCGGTGGAGGAAGTGGTGGTGGTGGCTGTAACAACCCGCGTAATTTTGGGCTATTTTAATTAATTTTTCGAAAATGGAGGAAAATAAAGTTTTTGATAAAATTATTTTCATTGCTCAAATATGTTGGTTATTATTTTTAAAGGCGAGAATTTCAAACGGTTTCGAAATCGGAGTTAAAACGGATTTTAAAATGATTTTTAATATTTTTAACTCTTGGAATTCTTACTCGGCGAACATTAAGTAATTTTCAAGAGTTGTTTTGGCTTCCAACTCTTCATTTCTTTGCCTTATTTAAAGGAGTCTTTTGGATTCCAACTCTTCATTTCTTTGCATTATAAAAGGAAGTCGTGGGCAACCCTTTTAACCTACTTTTGGCACAAATTTTGGCAGCAAATATATTTTATATTCCTCTTCTTTTTATATATATTTTGGCCCTTGATATTTGTGAGTTCCAACCTTAGATTAGAGGTGTTCTTGGGACTATTTTGTTAGAGTTTTTTGGAGGAGCTTTTATAGATCTTTTGAGTTGATCTTGAGGATGTGATTATGATTTCTGGGCAGATCTATAGTTAAATTCTCATCATGGTTTGAGGTATGGGGTTTTACACAATATGCTCCTTAAATCTCGCGAGTGTCATTCTCTTTGAATTCTTGTTAATTGAACTCATATTTGAATTGATAAATTCATTGAAATATGGAAAATAATTGTTGAAATTATTTTGATTCATGTGGTGTCATTATATTTTTGATGAGCACGTTGTCATGAGATTTTAATATGGCACGGAGGTTGGGCACAAATTCCTTCTTCCCGGGTTATGTCTTGATAAAGCATATACGGATGGGGTGAGGCCTGGTGACCTGGTTAAAGTGTTGTTGAGAAATTATATTGATAAATGCTTTGAGATTTGCATTTTGATTTGAATATTCGTACTTGTGTTGTTACGCTTTGTTCATCGTTAATATAATTGTTGAGCATCTTTCCTGTCGTATTGTGTAATTCCCCATATTTTCTTTTAGTGGCAGGTTAGCGCGGATTTTGGGGCACTATGGAGATTGATTTTAGCGAGGATTGTTTGAAAAAGATTTGTATTATTTATTTTGATGTATAGAGCTTTGAAGATTTGTATTTATTTTTCGAGTTAGATGTTGTATTTAATTCGAGAGACTTGTTGTAATTGAATAGATAGATTAGTGGATTTATATTATTGTGGGTTTATTTAGATGCTCTATACCTTGTCACTTGTGGATTTGGATTTATTTTATCGCATTAGCGCTCCGTTCGCTCTCCCCGGGCGGGTGGGGTGTTACAAATGGTATCAGAGCTTAGGTATACGGTAACCCTCGGGGCTTGGGTTTTGGGTTCATTGCGTGGTTAGCAATTTTTGAAGATAGAAAATTTTAGGTGATATTCGTGATAGGAATCTAGATTAGATGTGAGGAATTTATTTTTGGAGACGAAATTATTTTTGGAGATTGTTAGACTGATTTTTGAGAGTTAGGCATTCGGCGAATTTCGAGGGCGAAATTCCATTGTTAGTGGGGAAGTGTAATAACCCGCGTAATTTTGGGCTATTTTAATTAATTTTTGGAAAATGGAGAAAAATAAAGTTTTTGATAAAATTATTTTCATTGCTCAAATATGTTGGTTATTATTTTTAAAGGCGAGAATTTCAAACGGTTTCGAAATCGGAGTTAAAACGGATTTTAAAATGATTTTTAATATTTTTAACTCTTGGAATTCTTAGTCGGCGAACATTAAGTAATTTTCAAGAGTTGTTTTGGCTTCCAACTCTTCATTTCTTTGCCTTATTTAAAGGTGTCTTTTGGATTCCAACTCTTTATTTCTTTGCATTATAAAAGGAAGTCGTGGGCAACCCTTTTAACCTACTTTTGGCACAAATTTTGGCAGCACATATATTTTATATTCCTCTTCTTTTTATATATATTTTGGCCCTTGATATTTGTGAGTTCCAACCTTAGATTAGAGGTGTTCTTGGGACTATTTTGTTGGAGTTTCTTGGAGGAGCTTTTGTAGATCTTTTGAGTTGATCTTGAGGATGTGATTATGATTTCTGGGCAGATCTATAGTTGGTTTCTCATCATGGTTTGAGGTATAGGGTTTTACACAATATGCTCCTTAAATCTCGCGAGTGTCATTCTCTTTGAATTCTTGTTAATTGAACTCATATTTGAATTGATAAATTCATTGAAATCTGGAAAATAATTGTTGATATTATTTTGATTCATGTGGTATCATTATATTTTTGATGAGCACGTTGTCATAAGATTTTAATATGGCACAGAGGTTGGGCACCCGCCAAAATTCCTGCTTCCTGGGCTATGTCTTGATAAAGCATATGCGGATGGGGTGAGGCCTGGTGACCTGGTTAAAGTGTTGTTGAGAAATTATATTGATAAATGCTTTGAGATTTGCATTTTTATTTGAATATTCGTACTCGTGTTGTTACGCTTTGTTCATCGTTAATATAATTGTTGAGCATCTTTCCTGTCGTATTGTGTAATTCCCCATATTTTCTTTTAGTGGCAGGTTAGCGCGGATTTTGGGGCACTATGGAGATTGATTTTAGCGAGGATTGTTTGGAAAAGATTTGTATTATTTATTTTGATGTATAGAGCTTTGAAGATTTGTATTTATTTTTCGAGTTAGATGTTGTATTTAATTCGAGAGACTTGTTGTAATTGAATAGATAGATTAGTGGATTTATATTATTGTGGGTTTATTTAGATGCTCTATACCTTGTCACTTGTGGATTTGGATTTATTTTATCGCATTAGCACTCCGTTCGCTCTCCCCAGGAGGGCAGGGTGTTACAGTGGCATCTCCTGTGCCATGTGTTTGAGCTATGAAGAGCTGAGGTGAAGAAAAGACTGGTGAGCTTGAGAACCTTAATGGGTCTCTTTCAATGGTGAAACATCTCCTCACAGGGGGAGAACTGGCTCACCACCAGAGTGCCCAGGGAGGTCAAGCTGTACAAAGGAAGAGATCTCTTCTCGTTACCACAGATGGCGCCAAAGTGATGATGCTGAAATCTAGCACCACCAGATAAGTGATGATGAGCTCAAACGGTAGTAACCATGGCAGCCATTGAGATGTATATGTATAAGTGTGTAAGTGTGTAGAGGGAGATGAGTATAAGAGGAACAAGATAATGATGTATAGTGGTTCAGCCAATTAGGCCTACATCCACTGCGAGTGTGTGATCGACTAAGTATGGGCACTAATGGCCTTGGATACAATGCACATAAGCTCGCTTTCTCTCTTTATTGTGTGTATAAACAAAGCTTTTGCTAGGGTTACAATTATTGATCGATCCCCCTGTAGGGTTTTAGGTGACAAGTATATATAGGTCTTGAGGGGTGTAGTGTACCCCCCAAGTATGCATGGTGCATGTGAATGATGATCTAGCCAATCTCCTGTTGACACCTGTAGATGCCAAATGATGACATGATATTCCCTCACGTGAGGGGGTGATATTATTATAATGGTTTTTCACGTGCCATATGAGCCTCACGCGCACTGTTCCGTGCGTCTCCCAAATCACACGCTGTGATGATGTCACCCTCGGCCTATGACATGAGGCTAAGGGCAAAGTTCCTTCTATTAGTGAGTCTGGCCTAATCTGGGCCTCGTACTGTCGTACCCTCGGAGGGTCGTTCGAGCCTGATGAGGGGTCGACCCCTTGAAGGGTCGACCCCTTGAAGGGTCGTCTGGGCCTGATGAAGGTTCGGCCCCTTGAAGGGTCATCCAAGCCTGATGAAGGGTCGGCCCCTTGAAGGGTTGTCTGGGCCTGATGGAGGGTCGGCCCCTTAAAGGGTCGTCCGATCCTGATGAGGGGTCGGCCCCTTGAAGGGTCATCTAGGCATGATGAAGGGTCGGCCCCTTGAAGGGTCGTCTGAGCCCATCTTGGTGGAGGGCGCCCTCAGCCTGGCCGAGGGTATATATGGGTATATCATTCATATAGCACGAAGAACTCTACTGTAGATAATGAATATGCAAGGATATTGACAACAATGCATTCTGATTGTACGATTTATGCCAAAAATGTGACAAACGTCAGAGGTTTTCTACTATACGAAGAACTCCTCAAGCGTTGCTAACACCAATTACTTCAGCTTGGCCATTTTTTATATAGGGAATAGAATTAGTTGGGCATTTGCCGACTATAAGAGGATGATTCAAATATTTAGTGGTAGTTGTTGATTACTTCACAAAGTGGGTGGAAGCCGAACCTCTCATCGATATGGCTTATGAAAGGGTTTATCAATTCATCTGAAAGAATATCATTTGTAGATATGGTCTACCCCATGCCTTTATCACTGATCACGGTACCCTGTTTGACAATGATTAATTTACAGTATACTATCTACAGTCCAACATTCAAATAATCCATTCGGCTCCAGGTCATCCCCAAAGTAATGGGCAAATAGAGGTAACGAATAGAACTCTTATGAATGGGTTAAAGAAGAGACTAGATGATGCTAAAGGGAATTGGATCAATGGGTTGCAATCATTGTTATGAGCTTACCGAACAACGCCCCGAACAGCAACTGGAGAAACCCCTTATAAGTTGGCTTTTGGGAGTGAAGAAGTGATACCTGCTGAACTAGGATTACCGACTCGCTCAATTTCAATTCTCTGGTGAGTGATTTGATGAGACGCTTGGATTTGGATATGCTCAAAGAAGTCATAGAATATGCAACAATCCGAAATGTAGCCTATTAGCGAAGGACCATTATGTTCTATAATAAAAGGGTGAAGTAATGTGATCCAAAGGAAGGTGATTACGTGTTAAAGAAGGTAATTCAAAAGAACAATAAGTTGGAGGCCAATTGGTATGGGCCCTATCTCATAACGATAATTATCCGACCTGGCACTTACAGAATAGAAACTCTTGAAGGGGAAGAATTCAAGAATGCCTGGAATGCAGAGCACCTGCGAAAGTACTACCAGTAATGTAACAGTCAATGTACTCAATTCTTTCAATATGAATGAAAAAGATGATTTCTCCACTTGTTTGTTTGTTTTTCGGAATACTAGTGCTACACAATACACACCAGCTAAAAGTTGGTCGGCATCAACAACCACCAGCTAAACGTTGCTCGATAATAGCTACTGTCAGCTAAAAGTTGGTTGCATCAACAACCAGCAGCTAAAAGTTGGTCGATAATAGCAACCGCCAGCCAAATATTGGTCGACATCAACAAAGACACCAACAATGTTGGCAAAACAATCGAGCAAGGTAAGTCATGCTTGATTATGGGTGACTCAAGAAGGCATCTAAAACTGGGCAAGAAGTTGGGTAAAATATCCACTGCCTAGGAACCAAGGCAATCTAGATAAGATTGTTACAACTAAGCAAGAACATGGGATAAACATTACATTTCTTAGGCACTTATGGGTGAAAAAAATCACTACAACTAGACAAACACATGGGGCAAAAGTTCCATTGTCTAGGCACTCAAATCAAAAAGGGCAAAATGTCCATTCGTTGAATATATATATATATATATATATATATATATATATATTCAACGACTGAAAAGTACCCCATTATTTTTATTAGTACAGTATCAATATCGTTGATCTCATATTATGAACAAAGATTGATAGAATAAACATCATGTAAATTATTTTATTTCCAAGGAACCAAAATTACAAGAAGATGGTTTTTTTCTTCATTTACAACAACAATTACAAACAAAATATAAATAGCCTATTCTATTGGTTTCTTTCCTTCAGATTTTGATACAGGATCCATTCTAGCTGGAGGGTCATCTAAAGCATAAGAAGAATTAATAAAGTTCAAATCTTGAAGCATTATGGTGTTACTTAAACTTGGTCAATCTAGAAAATGAGGAGGTCAGGATATCTCAAAGTCTTCATGAAGATAGTAATCATCGAGGTACTTGGAAATCAGATAATGAGTAATGGAGCGAAGTGGAATCCAATTAACATCTAGATTAAAGGGTGGTACTGGAAGATCAAGTAGCCCTGGGTCATAACAATCCCACAGTTCAGTTCCTTGCTCAACTTTCATTATAGTTAGAGCATTTATCCATCCTTGGTTGTCTCCTTCATTGTTTGATTTCTTCAGTCTGGCATCAAGATGATATAAGGCCTTATTGTATCCCTCCATACAGAACTCTCTGGGCTACTTGTTAAACTGATAAGTTAGTTTTTCAAAATATTGGTGTAGTCTTTTCAGCACACTTCCTTTATTCTGCAACGAATAACTCTGAGTGGATAATTGCTCTAAAAGAGTTTGAATCTTCTGGGACATCTCTGCCAAAGTTTGATTTTTCACCTTCAATAGAGCAGCTTGATTTTTTAAGACTTGCAGAGTTCTAGTCTTTTCAATGCTACTCCAACATGCTCTTGTTCTACCTCGGGAAGTGGATGCAGGTCTAACTCTCTTCAAAGTTTCCAACTTTTCTCTTAGTAAAGCATTTTCAGTCTCCAAAAAGTAAATACCTTCATCATTGATTGGGACTATAGCTCTAGAGGAAAAAGCTAATTTTAACTATCTCAATTCTTCTCTCAAAGCATTATTTTCCTCCTCCAGCTTTTGGCAATGTTTCTATGTTCCTTAATTTCAAATTTCAGCACATTCTCTCTCTTATTATGGGCAAAAATGAATTTATCATAAGCCCGGTCAGGGCTCAATTGTTGGTATTTCTTCTCATAACCTTCATAAAGAATAGCAGTGGCTTCCTTTTGTTGAAGTTGAAGTTATTCAATCATTCCTTGAAGATCTTCAATCATTTCATAGTAAGCTACGTTATTTGCTACTACACTATCAAGTAAACATTTCAAATACTTATGAGCCTCAATTGCTCGTTCAGAGGCATCAGGACCAAGAATGTCAATTATTTGTGCCTCAGTAAAATCTGCACGACTAGCTTTAAAGTAATCTATACATTTCTTCATCAACTTTGTATCATGAGCTGACAATAGTTCCATCCTGGTAATAAACTAGCAAGAAAAAGTAAAAACATATCAACAATAGATATATTGAACAGTATAAGATATGTTTAGATAATTAACAAGTCAATTTTATTGATCATAACAGATGAAAGTATAACTAGAGGTACAAAAACTGATTTTGAAGAAGGAGTTGGTTGCTGAAGTTGCTCGGAAGGCAGCGGATGTTGTTCGGAGGAAGTCGCTATCTGTTGGGCTTGCATGGAAGACTGAGGGATAACGGCAATAGGTGTTTCTTACACCATCATTAAAAAAGATTCATCAGATCTAGCTTCATCATCTTCTTCTTCTCTAAAGACAGGAGGAGAACCATGGATATGTTTCTGAAATAATTCAAAATATTCAGTAGTGTTCAACTCTTTTAGAGTTGCCATCCATCCATCTCTAAATAATTTCAAACTTGAATACTCAATTTGAGCAGAGGCAGAAGTCAAATCCTTATTCCACCCTTTATCCCAGCCATAGCTAAAGGACTTTTTTATAGCAGACCTCCTCTTCGCCACTCCAAGGAAGAATTCTCCCTAAGTAGATCTTCAACAGATTTTACCTTTTGTTCAAGATCTTTCTTAGGTCATTCAGCCTCTTCAAGCTTGCTCTCAGTTTCTTCCTTACTGGTAATATCAACCTTCAATTTCTCTTCTGTCTCCTGGGAAGAATTCACAACTGCTTGCTTAGCCTTTTCAGCATCCTTAATTTTATTCTCCTATAAAATTTTGTCATCTTCATATTTTTGCTGGAGTCCTCCAAAGATTTTGATAACCCAGCAAGGGCTTCTTCTACTTCACTGGAAGAGGAAGCAGCTTTTATAGCTTCATCCATTTCCAAGAAATTATTAAAATACACCAAAAATTGCAAGACAAAGAAAAACTCAAGTTAGTGTATGAAAATTTAAAGAAGAATTGAAATGTTAAAGTAAAATAAAAATTACTGATGCAAGGTATTGGGCAGCCAAAACAGAGACTTTTCCCTCTGTGATCTGGGAGAGTTCCAGACCAGATCAATTTCCTGGCGAAACCAGGAGTAATTAATGCTGGAAGACCAGCACTCAAGGAAGGTAATTCAACCTTAACAGGTTGAGCAACAACATCAATGGTCTTTTCATCAAGACCCCTTCTCAGTCTTCTCAAAGGTGCAGCCTCTTCAATCAAAGGTGTTGCCTCTTTTTGAACAGCAGAGGGCTTCATGGTAACCTCCTTAGCAGATGTAGTTTCCCCCACAGTTGGAGCACTATCCTTTTTCTTAATCCCTTCAGTGGGGACATCTTCTTTGTTCTTTTTTTCCCCTTCGGTACCAAGGACAATCTTAGCAAAAAGTAATAACCCGCGTAATTTTTGGGGTATTTTCAAAATAAAGAGGAAAAATAAAGTTTTTGATAAAATTATTTTTATTGCTCAAATATGTTGGTTATTATTTTTAAAGGCGAAAATTTCAAACGGTTTCGAAAATGGAGTTAAAACGGATTTTTAAAATGATTTTTAAATGTTTTTAACTCTTGGAGTTGTTTTGACTTCCAACTCTTCATTTCTTTGCCTTATTTAAAGGAGTCTTTTGGATTCCAACTCTTCATTTCTTTGCATTATAAAAGAAAGTCGTGGGCAACCCTTTTAACATACTTTTGGCACAAATTTTAATAGCAAATATATTTTATATTCCTCTTCTTTTTATATACACATTGGCCCTTGAGATTTGTGAGTTCCAACCTTAGATTAGAGGTGTTCTTGGGGCTATGTTTGAGGAGGTTCTTGGAGGAGCTTTTGTAGATCTTTTGTGTTGATCTTGAGGATGTGATCATTGGTTTCTCATCATGGTTTGAGGTATGGGGTTTTACACAATATGCTCCTTAAATCTCGCGAGTGTCATTCTCTTTGAATTCTTGTTTAATTGAACTCATATTTGAATTGATAAATTCATTGAAATCTGGAAAATAATTGTTGAAATTATTTTGATTCATGTGGTATCATTATATTGTTGATGAGCACGTTGTCATGATATTTTAATATGGCACGGATGTTGGGCACCCGCTAAAATTCCTGTTTCCTGGGCTATGGCTTGATAGATCCCGTTCTAGGTGTTGGTGCCACTCACGGGGCCGTTTGAGGGTTATTTTGGCTTTTCACCCACTAACGCCATGTTTTTAAGCCTAAGTCTTTTCATCGTATTCTCAAACCGGGAGTTCCGTGGCTACGTGGTTAGTTTCTACGAGTTATATTGGTCCCGTGGGAGGTGTTGGTGCCACCCACGAGGCCATTCGGGAGTTGTTTCGGGTTTTCACCCACTAACTTCATGTTTTTAAGCCTAAGTCTAAAAATATGCAAATTATCTTCGTATTCTCAAACCCGGAGTCCCGTGGATGCGCGATCAGTTCCTACGAGTTACATTGGTCCCGTGGGAGGTGTTGGTGCCTCCCACGTGGCCGTTCGGGGGCTGTTTTGGGTTTACACCCTTTAACGCCATGTTTTTAAGCCTAAGTCCTGATATTTTTCAATTATCGTCGTATTCTCAAACCAAGAGTCTCATGATCGCACGGTCAGTTCCTACAAGTTACATTGGTCCCGTGGGAGGTGTTGGTGCCTCCAACGGGGCCGTTCGGGAACTGTTTTGAGTTTTCCCTCACTAACGCCATGTTTTGCCTAAATCTAGAAATATGCAAATTATCATCATATTCTCAAACTAAGATTCCCGTAATCGTGGGTCAGTTCCTATGAGTTACATTGGTCTCGTGCGAGGTGTTGGTGCCACCCATGGGGTTGTTTCAGCTTTTCATTCGTTAACGCCATGTTTTTAAGCCTAAGTCTAGAAATATTGAAATTATAGTTGTATTCTCAAATCGGGAGTCCCATGGATGCGTGGTCAGTTCCTACGAGTTATATTGATCCCGTGGGAGGTGTTGGTGCCACCCATGGAGCCGTTCGGGGGCTGTTTCGGGTTTTCACCCACTAATGCCATGCTTTCAAGCCTAAGTCTAGAAATATTCAAATTACCGTCGTATTCTCAAATCAGGAGTCCCGTGGCTGCTCGGTCAGTTGCTACGAGTTATATTGGTCCCATAGAAGGTGTTGGTGCCTCCCACAGGGCCGTTCGGGGGCTATTTTGGGTTTTCACCCTCTAACGCCATGTTTTTAAGCTTAAGTCCTGATATTTTTCAATTAGCATTGTATTCTCAAACCGGGAGTCCCGTGATCACGCGATCAGTTCTTAGAAGTTACATTGGTCCCGTGGGAGGTGTTGGTGCCACCCACGGGGCCGTTCGGGGGCTGTTTCAGGTTTTCAGCCAATAACGCCAAGTTTTTAAGCCTAAGTCTTGAAATATGCAAATTATCATCGTATTCTCAAACTGGGAGTCCCGTGGTTGTGTGGTCAGTTCCTATGAGTTATGTTGATTCATTGGGAGGTGTTGGTGCCACCCACGGGGCCGTTCGGGGACTATTTTGGGTTTTTACCCACTAACACCATGTTTTTAAGACCAAGTCTAGAAATATTCAAATTATCGTCATATTCTCAAACCGGGGATCTCATGATCGTGCGGTTAGTTCCTTCCCGTGTGAGGTGTTGGTGCCACTCACGAGGTCGTTCGAGGGTTGATTCGACTTTTCACCCATTAACGCCATGTTTTTAAGCCTAAGTCTAGAAATATGTAAATTGTCATTGTATTCTCAAACCGGGAGTACCGTGACTGCGCGATCAGTTCCTACGAGTTACATTGTTCTCGTGGGAGGTGTATGTGCCACCCACGGGGTCGTTCGGGGGATTTTTTGGGTTTTCAACCACCAACGCCTTATTTTTAAGCCCAAGTCTATAAATATTCAAATTACCGTCATATTCTCAAATCAGGAATCTCATTATCGCACGGTCAGTTCCTACGAGTTACATTGGTCCCGTGTGAGGTGTTGGTGCCACTCATGGGGCCATTCGAGGGTTGTTTCGGCTTTTCACCCACTAACGCCATATTTTTAAGCCTAAGTGTAGGAATATGCAAATTATCATCGTATTTTCAAGCCGAGGGTCCCATGATTGCATGGTTAGTTCGTACGAAGTACATTGGTCTCATGCGAGGTGTTATTGCCACTCATGGGGTCGTTCGGAGGTTGTTTCGACTTTTCACCCACTAGTGTCATGTTTTTAATCCTATGTCTTGAAATATGCAAATTATTATCATATTCTCGAACCGGGGACCCCGTGATCGCGCAATCAGTTCCTACGAGTTACATTGGTCCCGTGCGATGTGTTGGTGCCACTCACGGGGCCGTTCGGGGGCTGTTTCGGGTTTTTACCACTAACGCCATGTTTTTAAGCCTAAGTCCTGATATTTTCAAATTATCCTCATATTCTCAAACCGGGAGTCCGGTGATCGCACGGTCAGTTCCTACGAGTTACATTGGTCTTGTGCGAGGTGTTGGTGCCTCTCATAGGGCCGTTCGAGGGTTGTTTTGGGTTTTCGCCCTCTAGCGCCATGTTTTTAAGCCTAAGTCCTGATATATGCAAAATTATCCTCGTATTCTCAAACCAGGAGTCCCGCGATCGTGTGGCCTATTCGTAAGAGTTACATTGATTCCATGCAAGGTGTTGATGCCTCTAACGGGACCGTTTGGGGGATGTTTCGGGTTTCTCCCCTCTAACGCCATGCTTTTAAGCTTAAGTCTACACATTTTCAAATTATCGTCGTATTCTCAAACTGGGAGTCTAAAATATTTTCAACATATTATCTAATAATTATCTCGTACTCCTTCTAATTTTCCCATACTCCTTCTAACATGCTATCCAACAATAAGCAACAACTAATAATTATCCAACAGCCAAACCAAACAAAACCAATAATTATCACGTACTCCTTCTATCATCTAAAAGATTTAATAGATAATGCATATCAATTATATAACTACTTTTGTTAAAGTAAAGCCTAGCATATCTAACCTGCAATAATAGTAATAGGGAATGTTCTTCTCCTTGATCCGAGACAACACATTGTCAATGTAGAACTGTGCTGGAGTATACTTTGGGAATGTTTTTTACTGTCCGTCTAGCATGCATAACACAAGATTTTTAAAAAATATAAATTGGAGTTATAGCACACTGATACTAAAATGAGTCCCAACAAAATATACAATATATTCCCCAGAAGCATAGGTAGCTGTATTAAAAAAAATCTAACGAAATTTAAAAAAGCCATTCCAGTAAAACTACAATCTTGGTTGAATTAGGAACATAGCCATTCCGCAAAGTTCAAATTTGACTCACAACACTAAATCGAATAATTAGAAGAATAATTATATAAAGACATGACATTTTGCGGACGAATCTGAATATGCTTAAAGAGAGTACCTAAGGTCCTTCCTAACCTTTTCACAGATGGTCCTACATTTAAACCTGCATTTCCATTGGGATTTTGAAAACAAACGCATTAAATAAGTAGCATTCTTGGAAGAAGAAAAAAACACGACAGAAAATTATACAAACACTGACTCGTCCTCTAGAACTGGCACCAATCTGAGGATACTTCAATATAGTCCAATAAAACACATAGTCAAATTGATAACCTACAAAGTGGGACAAAATCAAATATAAAAGATGAGAATATATAACTACCGAAAGCCTAAATACTCATATAGTACAAAAAAATAAAAATAAAACTAATTTACTTGCTTTAAAAAACTTATAGTTATACTTTCTATTTACCTTCACGAATAAATAAGTCTCGAACAATACCCGATTGAACCCAAGTCATATTAGCAAAGCGAGAGTGGCTAGTTATTCTCCCACTTTAATAAATCTAAACCGAGCAAATACGCATTTGATATTGCAGGACATGAATTAAAAAAATGCAAAACATTGGATATATGCTTATATATGCCCACTTTCAAAATGAATTAGTGAAATTTGACTCTACAAAAATACAGAACATCACTCATCTTTGCGAATAGGCACAATGCTTCAATGATAAGAAATATGTAAGTGAGCAATTTTGAAGACCTTCAAACTTTGAGGCATTTACTCAAACACTTGGGCACTAATTGTAATAAATCATAAAAACAAAAGGTATCATTTGTATAAAACTCGAATTAACCCAACAACACTCAAAACTTTGGGCCCCTACCAAAAATCTTGGATCCTCTACTTAACCTTTAGGCTATCATACTTGAGGTTGCATTCGCACTTTATACGTATATAATCAATCGCAACTTAAAGTTAAAAAACTGAGAAAGATTCTTTATTTAGAAGGAACCCTCCTAATATTAAAGTGTGAGAGTGTCATGTGTTTAAAATTATAGTGTTAAACATTTATATTACTAGTTTATACAACTATTAAATTAAAAAAACAAAAGAAATTGATACGTGTTTGTTTAGAGAGATGGGGGTACCTCAGGAGGGTAAATTTATCGTAAAGCGATCGAGTGCTCGAGCCATCACCAGTGTACACAATGCAATCGAGATCCTATTGTTTAAGAACTCTTCATGTATGGAACCAAATCAGACTTTCTTCTTGTATGGCTTTCACTGCACACCAATGAACTCTCTCTCCTCCACCGTCGTCATTGGTGTATGGGTGAAAGAACCCTACAGTCTTCTTTCTGTTTCTAAGACCGTTTACAACAATCGAAATGAAAGAAACCCGCACTACACCAAATCTGCAGAATTGTCAAGGTCATTGACCTTGACAAATCCAACTTGTCAAGGTCAATGACCGTGACATTTCGAGGCGAGACAACTTTTTTTGTCACGGTCGTGTCACGGTCATTGACCTTGACACAAAACTCGCGTTTTGTGTCACGATCGTGTCGCGGTCAATGACCGTGACACGTTTGTCACGGTTTATAACCGTGACAAAGCCGTGACCCTTTTTAAAAAAATTGTCACGACCATTGACCGTGACACGTCCGTGATAGCTTTTTGTCACGGACGTGTCACGATCAATGACCGTGACAATTCTGGGCAGAATTTAAAAAAAATCTGCTGGCCAGTATGGCCACTGCCACTGCCCAGCAGTATATTTGTACCTGTTATAGCAACGTTGTACCTGTTCCAAACATCATATATCCAAACAAACTAAAGATAATGAAAACATATATTCAAAATAGAAACTATTTAAGAAGAAACAACATCACCATCAATTATCTCAAATCTACAAACTATTTGCATGGAAAAGAGATTTTGTACCGCGACGCTCGGGGACACCTCCTTATCCTTCCCTTCTCGTCCGAATAGCCACATAAGTATAGAGCATATGTGGCCTACCCTTAGGGCCACTCCCTGTCCCCTGAATTGAAATAAAGTAAAATTAGTATCCGCCCCTCAAATATAAATAAATATAAATCGTAATTGAAATCGAAATCGAAATTGACATATAAATATAAATACATTACCTGTAGTGTCACTCAAACAGCTAACTTGAGCTCATATGGCACCTCCTTCCAACTAATGTACCCCGGGCAATCGTGTCAAATATAATTCTCTTCATATCTAAACACTAAGAAATACCATAATCCTATGGAGTTATGCGTTGCAAATTCGTTCCAACCATTGTGTAGCCAAAAATCAGCAGTTGAAGTTGTCAATTCCACCTTTCAATGGTCTCCCATGTTTTTCTAGAAGTTCCAAGTGGTGGGGTATGAAAAGTGGAATTGACAACTTCAACTGGTGATGTTTGGCTACATAACGGTTGGGAGGAATTTGCAAAGCATCACTCCATAGGATTATGGCATTTCTTAGTGTTCGGATAGACGAAGAGATTCAGTCTCCTCTCCACAAATAGGACACCCCAAATAACTATGTACTAATCACCTATTAAAGGTAAGAAGCATATATTCATGGATTAGCATAAACAAAACTTAGATGTAGTTGGAATATTTATGTATTAATCTCCTCTCCACACACGCACACTACACAAGAGTGAAAATGATAAAGTGCAGATCAATTAAAAGCATTAAAAATGGATGTTTCGATACAAATTGAAATATTTATTACAAATTGAAAAATTATTTCAAATTCGGGATATCATAAAAAATGGATTGATATTCGGTAGGAGCAGCCAAGTCATCCACACTACTATTTAGACGCCTTGGAGCGTGTTGGACAATTGACCACGGCTCGTTGTTGATATACTCCGAGTAAAACACTTGCTTAACCTTTACTACGGGTTTGTCAAATTGAACGCATGATGCGACTTTTTTCGTAGTTAAATAAAATAACAATTTTTTGCTCCAACGTTTAAAATGAGTGTCTTCATATTTTAAAGGCTTATTTAGGTTACTTGAGTTAATTTCGTCCATGGCAGAATATTGAACACCTTAAAATTGTTATTGCAGTAATAAACAATTAAATGCAGAATTAAAATTAGGAACGAAATTACCCAATTTTTGGAGAAAATAAATCTGGGGCAGAAAAGTATAAGAAATCCCGAACTGGAAAGTATAAGAAATCCCGAACTGGACAGTCAAGAACACGGCTGAGTCGCGGACAATGTCGCTCTCTTTAAGGTGTTTCGCGGCTCTGCCCAAAGTGTGCTGACAGTCTCGAAGTCCCGCCACCCCCAGGATAAAACAGCCTCCAAAATTGAAATACGGATTGATAAAGCACAAGAATCAATCCGGTCTGTATATACCCATTCCGTATTAATTGCTCGATTCTAAATAATATAATTAATCTGTACAGCGAACGAGATTAATTATTCTGGGAAAAAATTATTCTGGGAGAAGGAAATTTTTTTTTAGAACTGTAGAAGAAATTCTGTGTTGAAAACTGTTAGGAGATAACTGTGTGTTAAAAACGGAGGCTACAACCTCTTTTATGGGGCAAAAAGAAAAGAGACGTTGGTAAACAACGTGGAGAAAAATCTGGAAATAGTGGGCAACTCGGTTGAAGAAATCAACACGGAATAAAACACGTTTTAATTTTTCGGAATTAATTACCGTTAAAAATTAATTTTTAAAGCCCAAAAAACAGTTATGTATTTGTCCAAAAAATTAATTCTTAATGAGCTCAAGCCCAAGACCCCGGACACGGGCGGACGGCGGCGGCGCGCGTGTGTGACTTGGCCCATTAGATCTGCCCCACATACCCACAAAAACTTAAATGCCCAAAAGACTGAACCTTTATTTTTAAAAAATTATATATTAACACACTCCATTTATTTGAACCTACCGATGTGGGACTTCCACTTTCAAGATTTTGCACCTTTAACAACTTAACAGCTCAAAGCTGTTACAGCTTATGAGCTGTAACCAACAACTTCATTACCCCCATTTAATTGCTTCAACCAAATCTGATGTCATTAACTTCCCTCCATGTCTCGATTTTTCAACAGCTTCTTCCATCAACTTAATAATCACCGATCCAGATTCAACCATTTTTTCACAAATAAATTTCTCAGGGGTATAACTATTGCATCCATTTTATTTCATCCCTAATTTATGGCTGACCACCACAAATTGTGATCTTTTGGATAAGATCCTAGTTGACTCCGTATTTTTTCTCCAGTGATGGATGGTGTTTGAATATAGGAGAGAGAATAGTTTGTTTAGTATGGTGATTGATGAAAGAGAAGATTTGCATCGACACTAGATCACAATCGTCCTCACTAGAAAAATGATCAGAGATGAGAGAAATCTGGAGCAAATAATGAACGACTTCCCATTCGCTGTTTACTGTATCAAAAAAGAGGTTGGCGACCAAACAAATCTGACAGCAAATGACAGTTCACCGGATTATGGCTATATTCTGGTAAAAGTCTCTATTCGTGAAAGAGATCGGCTTGAATTCCATTGTTGATAAACACAACCGTCTTTAATGACTAAAGTCCAGAAATCACATAAATCTAGTGACTATTGTTTCACTCTCTTCTATTGTTATGTTTCCCTCTATTCTCCCTCTGTTTTCCTTTGTTTGATTCACATTTAAGAACACTTATGTGTGTGTAGGGTATATATATGTGCCGACTTGTACGTATTTGGAGTCATATATACATATCTGTTGTCGGAAGTCCATGCGATTGCCGAAAAAATATACACGTGCCCCAGCATTTAAAAAAAAAATTCCTTTTGCGTCAACAACTCCTTCGACTGTGATGGAATATGAGGTCTTTTGCTTTTATTGAAATAAGTTGAAACTCTAATTTTGGGAGCTATAATGCGAATATGGGTTGTGTACCTTGAACCTGCTAAATTTGGGATTCCAAATAGAGATTCAAATTCAAATTTGATTTGTACCCACACTTGCTCATCATCAATGAGGGTATAACGATTTAGTTCTGTTCAAAACTATTTTTTTTGTAGAGATTGTTCAAAACTATATTTGTAGAGATTTATTATGCTCAAAACTATATATCCGATTTAGTTTAATGTCCTCTCAAAACTATTTTTTTTAATATCCGATTTAGTTTTATATCCTGCTCAAAACTATTTTTTATGGGGTTTTGTAAATTTAGGGCTTATTGTAATATGTATTTTGGAAATAGGATTACAAACATTTTATTTATAATTTTAGTCCCTGTTTTTTAATAAAGCCGCTCGCGCGGACCCACATTCATAAAAGGTCAATAAATCACAACATACCACGTCAATCGATAATTTGAAAATAGGGACTAAAAATGGAAACTAAATAGTTGTTGTACTATATCCATAATTTATATTATTTTTGGCCCTAAAAATATATAGACTATTTTTTTAATATCGAATTTACTTTAATATCTTGCTGAAAACTATTTTTTTTATTATCCAGTTTAGTTTTGCATTGTGTCATATGGTTCCTAATAATTTTTTTCTTCTATTGATTGCATTTTCAATGACGCAATTGTGGACCGATTCCAAAAGATGAAAAATTGTAGAGGGATATATATATATATATATATATATATATATATATATATATATATATATATATATATTTGTGTGTGTGTGTGTGTGAGTTCGAAATTATAATCCGAAAAATTCGATTTGTAGTGTGCTCAAATCTTTATACACCGATTAATACATATATGTGGGCCGCTAAGCTTTGTGATTTCACCGGGTTGATAGGGGTTGGGGTTCGTCGGAATGCAAGAGGTATAGGAAAGTCACCAAAGAGAGGGGAAGCCATTGGAGAACTCCGTAATAGGGAGCGGGGGAAAATGCAAGCAAGAGGGTTATTTTATCACTTTTTTTCCTTTTTAAGATATAGAGATTGTGAATTGGTTAAATCTTAGGTCTAATGAGAGTCCAATTTATGGTTAACTAAGGATTACAGATTATTATTGATAGTTTCTAGGTTAATTATTTTAGAACTGTGGTTTATTTTAGAGTATAAATTGGTTTGACAATTTTACCGTCCATTGCATTAAAATTAGCAGAATAAATTAACAGAAGGACCACATTGAATGAAATTGATCGGTTTAGGGGCTAACTGAGATGAGATAAAGTTTCGGGGTCATTTAAAACTTTGGTAATAGTTTAGGGACTAACTAGGTAATTTACTCTAAACTACACTATAGTCGGAAAAGAGACAAGGCTTGTATGCCATTGCAAGACTATGCAGGGACTTTAGTGAGGGTGAGAAATTAAATTTATCTTCTTATTTTTCCTGTGAAATATGGGTATCCGTGTCGCATTCTGCTATAAGTAGCATTATTTGTGTCAGTTATGCATTTTTCAAATTTTGTTTCTACAAATGTGGCATTCCATTGAAAGGGGAACATATTATTTTTTTGGTTTCTTACAAGGTTCACCATTTCGATTATTTGTTTCTTTCCATTTAAAACAAATATTTCTATAAAATACATGTGTTTATCAACTTCCTTGTTTTTATACAAACTGGAAGTTTAATAAATCATACAAATTTTTTTGAGATTTTATGTGGTTGTTACAGTAATCGAATTTTTGTATGGTTTATTTTTGTATAATAGGATGCTCGGGGAAAAATGTGAAGTTATTTGGACTATTGCAAACTCTTATTTTGCCTTTATTTTTTCAGTTGTGATTTTAGCGATTATATACGAAAGAAAATAGTTGCTTTCCTTTTAATTTACTTATGATTTGAATTTATCTCCTAAACAAACAAGTGGTGATGCCCATATAGTTCATGAGTTCAGGAACATCTCATTTACTTAGTGTTTGGGTGATGGAAAAAATAATCTTATATTGTTTCAAACAAATGATAATGATTGTAAATAGTTCAGCATTTAGCATCGTACTATCAGGACATCTTTTAAATTTTATGTAGTCAACTCAACAAAGTTTATTCCAAATTATTTGGGACTACATGAACTTAAAGGGGTTTAGTAAGTGACGTGAAATTGCCTTTTACATACAACATTTTTACATTATTGATAACCATTGATTAGTTTGAATCTCTTTGACTGTTTTTGTATTTTCTAATTTTGACACAATTTCATGCCAAAAACCTCATCCCGTACACGACAGAAAATGACATTATGTAAATTTTGGACCAAATTTGGATCGTATCACTCCATCGTGCCAAAATTATCACCCCTAATGTTGAATAAATGTTCCTACTCATACCATAAAATATAAAGTATAATATATTTACAAATTCTATCAACTATTATCAATTTATATTGTTAGGATTGTTTTAAATAAATCTTAAGTATTTTTTTCTATAAAATGCCCGAGCATCGTACGGGTTACCTGCTATCAAATAATAACAAAGGCAGGCAACAGACTTAACTTTATAGGACACAATAATAAATATCTCAAGTCTCACTCAATCGTGGTGTAAGATATTCGCACACACCCCATGCATGGGAATCGAGTATGATATTCTTGGCCTTTTCTGGATGATGCATCTTGTCTTGTGGGACAACAACTTTTCGACCTTTTTTTTTGCCTCATAAACTCTTTTTTTTTATGAGGGTGGGGGCAGTTTCGTTCCTTTAGTCGTGGATTATTACTTTTTTTCTTCTATTTTTAATTTTCATCTTCATTTTTAATTTTCATTTTTCTTGAAAAACTTTAGAAAATTCGTTCATATGGTAGATAAATTATTGTTTTCAAAATGTAGTTTATAGAAAATTTAGTGGTAAAAAATAATTGACACAAAGATTAGGGTTATAATGTAATTACAAAGAGTTGAGGGTCCAAATATAATTTATAGATAGTCGAAAAAGCCAAAATAAAATTTATAGAATGTTTAGGGGCCAAATGTAATTCTCAAAATTTTAAGGCCAACATGTCTTTTTTAGAAAACTAAGAGATTAAAATGTAATTTACCAAAAGGTTAAGAATCTAGATGTAAGTTATAGAAAGTTCGGGATTAAATTGTAATTTTGGGGTTATTAAAAATCGGTGGAAAACTTGCTAAAGTAATTTTCAAATTTCTTGAAAAAATGGAAATTTGAAAAATTGTTTTTTTAACTTTCAATTTTGGAAAAACTATTTTTTAATTTTCTTTGCAAGCAGGGCCATGTCAAAATGAGACTCGTCCTTAGATTCAGATTCATAAAAATTGACTTTCTTTTTCCTATCACTCGTGGACACTTCATCCCCTTCCTAGTATGGGCTTTAAGCGCTATCGCTCTATCCTTAGGTTTGACAGTGTCGGGGAACATGTCAATTTCGTACGTCTGGAGGTTTCTTACTAACTCTTTTAGTTTCAGACGACTCAAATTTCCTAAGGTATTTAAAACAGTTACTTTTGGGATAAAATATTTAGGCAGCAATCTTAAAATCTTTTTGACCACTCGTGCATCAGGTATAGGCTCACCAAGATTAAAACAAGTGTTAGCAATATCAGACAAACGTGCATAAAACTCGTCAAAACATTCAGTCGCTAACATAATGATCGCCTCAAATTGTGTAGTCAAATTGTGAATTTTAGACTCTTTGACTGCGATAGTGCCTTCGTAGGTGAGTTACAAAATATCCCATGCTTCTTTAGACATGGATGACATCATAATACTTCGGAACTCGTCACGGGTGACATGTTCAAAAATTGCCCTAAGCCCTCTGAATTCTAAGTGCTCCACCTAAACTCTTCCTTAGTCCAGTCTGACACAGGTTTTAAATTTGTGACATTATTCGTGGTGACAGTGGGAGGATTCCAACCTCTTTCACAAATGACCCAAACTCCTTCATGAATTGCTTTTAAATGGGATTTGATTCGGGCTTTCCAGTAAGCATAATTAAACCCATCAAAAATTGGCAACCAATCATATAAGTTTTCACTTGGAAACATTGTGATAATTTTACAAATATGATTTTTCAAAAAAAAATCAATATCACACAACTTTGCAAAAAATAGGAATATGCAATAAATTAGCGTAACCTGCTCTGATACCAATTTGAAAAGGTATTCACTCGCTTTTAATAATGCTCTGATACCAATTTATAAAACCTTATGTGTGATGTTGATTCGAATAGATGCGTAAGTTCCAATTACAAACTTATTTGTCAATTTATAAAATATATTAATTCAGCCCTTAATATCAATTAGCTACGTGCGTGCAGTGCCAAACCAACATAAATAGAATATGCGACGCAAATTTAAGTAAAAATCCCCTCAGGGCAAAACCTTTTTATTTCACTATAATTGTAAATCGCAAGTTACACGGTTACAATGAAATACAGTTGGTTAACACACGAATATCCACAGGCGTCGATTGGCGTCGTCAGCAATAATTTACGCTCAACAATCCACAAGAACCGCAGTCCTAACTTCAGCAAATATCCACACGCAGCAAACCTCAATGACACGCTACCATATGATGTAAATATCCTCTCCACAAAAGTATGAACACCGGCAAAGTGTGTTCTCAAACTCCAAAACAATTCACATGAATAATTGGGACTTTTATGAATTGAAAACAAAAGAGATTAAACTCTAAAAGAAGAAGCCAAAAGGTTCTGTTGATTTTGCATTGTATGCAGAATGTAAAAACATACAGACTTCTTATGGAAAACGGAGTTGAAGAGTCTCTTAAATAGAAAACTTAAGGCGGTGGGTCTTTCAAGTGAGACATGCTGTCGTTCGAGCGACGTATGCTGTCGTTTGAAGTATCGCGCGAGACGGCACATCGTTTGAACAACATACGGTGTCGGATGAACGAGACCCATAAAATAATATATTTTTTCTCGTTTATCCTTTCAGTAAATGCACCGCCTCAAACACTTCGAAAAATAATTTTTTGACGAAAAACATTTAAAGCTCCGCTCCAATACTTAGAAAATATTTTGTGAAAAATATCCCAATATCCTAAGTGAAATATTAAGGAATTAAAAACACAACTTTACCAAATTCATTTCGCGGAGGCTTGGTTGTTGATGAAGTTAGATATTCGGGCCGTCTCATTGCATATTTGATCTTGAACATCTTCGACGGTTGTAGCGGTATACGACATACTTAATTGTGACAGATAATGTCCTTACACTTCCCAAACCAAAGCTTGAGCTATTTTTATTCCTTGTATGCATATGGTGTTTTCTATTATAATCCAATGGTGGAGATAGTGGGCATTTATGTGGTTAAAAAAGTGAGGTGAAAAAATAGCATTTGGGAGACAAAGTCATTTCATTTTCTTTAGGATTGCTTTAAACACATGTTATGGTTTAAAGGGAGAATAATTTTATTCAAAAGTTTACAACTCATAACCCATATGCATGCTACGACAATCCATGCAAGCAAAAGCATATGGGAAAAGTAATTATCTTTCCACTTTAAAAACTCCAACAATGCCCCATTTGCAAATTTTGAAAAATATTTTTATCAATAAATAATTCATAGAATTGTGCATAAGTAAATGTGTCTTTCGACTTAAACCATTACGTAGTAAAGATGATTCAGAATATACAAGAGTAGCTGTAGTTTTGAACTCTATCGTTAATAACATCCTACACACAACCCTACTTAGGTGTAGTCCTCAAGCCAGCATGTTGTGTCCATGTGCTTCTATTCTAGTATAGTGAATGCTCTAGGGAATTTACCCAAAATTACCACAGGAAATGGCCACACTTGCCCACCCATATAGGTGAGTCTATTAAGGATAATCCCATAGCTAGGTACCCCACTTAAAATGAGCTATAGATCTTCATTAAGAGTTATAATTAACTTAACATTAACTCGTTGTAGGATATCATCCTCTATAGGGATAGACTCTGAGTAAAACCAAGTATACAATTAATTAGTATGATTCAAGACATATCACTTATAACTTGTTATTACCCTTTGAACCTATTCCTTGGGATCTCCAATCTATAGGTTGGGTTACCACCACAAGTGATTTAACTATCAACGGGATTTAGTCCCATGCCTTTCTAAGTGTTAAACACATTCTCCTGCACTAGTCCTTTCTTCAAAGAATAAGTCAGGTTCTGTCTCATCAGTCCAAACATAATCAACACTCACAACTCATTAGTTTTACATTTTCAAACTATATTATTCTTACGACATATTTGTCATTCTTTCCGTTATAAAAACGGTTCTAAGTTTTTGCAATAGCCATGGTTCTATTGTTGTGGATAAAATAATTGGTATCAATCTCTCCTATAAAGGGTATCTGATAATAGGTCTTTCAAACTTTTATTTCCTCACTATCCATAGATAATGGTATCACCATAAACTCCGTCATTAATTATTCAATAATTAATATTTCTTGTTTTTTCAAAATACTGCATCATAATATGTATTAGACAAATATCCATTAATTGATTCAGAATCAATTTTAGGTTTATGTTTCTTATCAAAACACATAACCTTTCTCGATAGCATAAAAATTCACTTTTCAGTTACAAACCTTCATAATGCTCCTACAAAATAAACAATTCCAAGACAACTGTACTTTTGTAGCTCAGTGGAGACTACTTAAGATGTTCACACATTCATCTTTTTAGCACTATATATAGTGTTCTTGAACAATTCGTACTTGAGTCATGTGGAGTATATGATGTTCACAATTAGCATATATCTAATAAATAGATATTCTTGTGTTTCAAGATACTCGATCTATTAGTGATCCATCTTTGGCCTTGTAATATTAACATGTAATATTCTTATTTCATCTAAACTCATTGCGTCAACACTATGACCTAGCATAAATTTAGTTTTCTTGGTAACAAAATGTCATAACCAAATATTAGATAATCATGCTTGCATAAAAAAACAATAGTGCATTAATATTTCAATATACTTAGTGATATACACGATTCATATTATTCTTAATTCATTCTCATTTGATGATTTATCAAAATATCATGTCATTTATTGGTGCCTTCCATATTAATAAATTCTCTAACTTCAAGTTGGTCCAAGTAAGCTTCCTTATCTAGGTCACCATTCGAAAAGCGATATTATATACATTTAATTTTAACTCAGCGTCATGTATAATATCAATGGTAATCAAATTAAATGAAGTGGCTCAATTTTCATGAGAATAATTTAACTTGCATCATGCATAACTAAGTTATCTTACTATCGATGAATCTCGGCTATTAAATAAATCTTATATTCATAAATGATAATGGTCTCATTATTCTTTCAAAGGATGTGTATACACCTTATTATCTCAAAGTTATAAGATAAATCCATTATAAACTAATTTCTAGTTCATTCCAAGGAATTCAATCAATCATTTATGACATGACTTCTCTAATAATTTTTGAAATACTTTCGATAACATAAGAAATCTTTTATTTTTAAGTCATAACTCTTAAAATTAAGAGTTCTCTTTAACACCAAAGTTTTAGATTCTATTAAAATATTCTTTAAATATATTTTAGAGGTACTCGCTTGAGTGCCCCCATTATTCTCTAGGTATAGCATTGAGAAGTTACAAGTAATGTGCTCCCACTATATCTTCAATTCATAAAATGGAATCTAAACTCGTAGAGTTTCAGTATTAAATAAGAATTAATATTATTTCTTAAATTAATACTTGCTTAATGCTTTCAGGTATAGCCGATTCAAAAAATACATGTTCATTCATTCTAGTCATAAATTCAAATTTTCAAGGGTCTGAAAGTCACATATAGATTACACAATCTATTTCTTAAAGAATTGAAACATATGATTTTTCATATACTATTTTTCACATTGTATAAGATAATATTTCTTATTAGAGTTTCCAAATCATTCAACTATAATATCTTTACCAAAGTTAAGATTCTATTTGCATTAAACTCAATTACGATAAATTCCATCAACTATTATCATCTCGACATGTGGACTCTATTTACTCAATATGAAGTCCGACATGGATCAAACAACCTCCTAAAATCATAACATATTTGATTTCATATGCAAATACATAAGGTAAAATATTTGTCTTAGAGTTTGAAACTCTATCCAGCACATAATATAGGCTCAAAATAATTTTACCTAAAATAAATTATTTCTACACATATATGAGGCACAACAATTGATTCCAATATAGTAGAATACATTTTTTCTACATTTTTCAATGCATACTAAGTTAATGATATGAATAATTATTTATATAAATTTCTATAGGTTGTACTTGTAAACTCAAATGTTGCATAAATCCTTGTACAGTTTCAAGAAATTTCATCTTCCATAAATTTGATTTCAAAATTTTCTAAGTAGTTCATTAATCCTTTAATAAGGAATTTATAAAGGTTTGAAAATATTTTGAATCCATTGGGAACACTTACATAGTAAAATTTTCTAAGAAAATGTTATTGTCCAAAATATTTATTTAAAAAGAAAAACCTTCAAGTTGTGAAATTTCACCATAGCCAAACCACTTATTAAATTTTTTTAAAATTTTTAAAATTTGTCCTTTATGAGTCTAGTTATATACAAAATTTGAATCACTCAAAAATATTAAGTATAAGTTAAGAAAAACTCATTTTACTACAAGCTATCTACAAATTTCGGCATTTTGCATCAGATTTGTAAAACTCATAATAAAAGATATACAATTCATTTTTTAGAAATTTAAAAGTCCAATATTTATAATCTCATCAGACAATATGCATGCTAAAATTCACGAATTTTCAGTATTTATATCATCAAAAAACTGAGATGATATTCCAATAAATTTGTATAAGTTATTTCAAATTTTTTTTCTTTCCATCATCGATCACTTTAGTGTGGTTGAAAACTCCCAACTACACTTTCATATAAACATTTCAAAAATTATTTGAGCAATACATAGCGCAATGCATAAATATTACTATTTACCCTTCGAAACCTTATATTAAATTTTAAATTGATTCCATATAACAAATTTTTCATTAATTTTTCCAATATCAAATTTTCATTTGTTTCCAAATATCAAATTCTAATTTGGTTCCATACAACAAATTTTCATTTGATTCCAAATATCAATTTTATTTTTATTCCATATAACAAATTTTCATTTGTTTTCAAATATCAAAATTTTATTTTCTTAATTTCAAGTGACTTTAAAAGAACTGTCTAAAAAAGTAGACAATTGAAATTCCAACTTAACTTATTATGTAAAATAACATTTCACATTCAGAACTAAAAAATAGGATTGACCTATTTAAGAGTTTTCGATGAAGGGGTTCATTATTGTTCAAATTCTAATTTCTCACAAAATTATTGATCGATTTCGGATTGAATAAATACTTAAATTTATTTTTCTACTTCTCAAAATATAATATTTTGGCAATTCTGGGTACTAACTGTAATTTCTAGATATATAAGGTCAAAACTTATAATTTCTAGAGGCAAAAAATTTGTTAGCTTTTTTTCATTTTAGGCATCATAAAAATAAACATATAAGCCCATATTTTTTGGTCTCCATGGTAGATATAAAACGTCTTAAAAATATTTTTTAAATGTATATATTGCAATTAAAAATGACACCAGTGAGTTTAATAGTATTTTATTTTAGACTACTACTCAAAATTAAATTGTTACCTCATACGATTATCGCAATTAAGAACCGTATGGTATCAAATCCAAATATATGTTGCACAATAAAAATAAACAATGTTATCTCAATTGTTTATAAAATCTATAGTAGACGATTCTTGGGTTGAGTCGAGGATTAGATCGCTCTCTTTAAGACGTTTCGCGGCTTTACCCTCTCTATGTAAGTAGTATAAAGTCACGTCTCCCTAAAGATATAACAAGCCCATATTATCTCATATAATTATGCAATGTAGTTATACGACATACTAACAACATCTGAAATAAAACAAAACAAAGCACAGTATAACTAAAGCTCTGGATGGAAATTGAGAGCTCAGTTATTTGTAGCCTGGGAGGGTTAAATCGCCCCTGTCATGTCAGCGCCTAGCTCCTCTATAATATCCACAGGGAGTCCTTAAGCCAAAAAACTTCCTCTTCATTTTAGAGCCCAGTCTTAGCCATCCGGCCTGCCGCACGATTACCTTCCTGCTTGGTGTGGCAGAGTGTAGCACTTATCTGCCCAATCAATTCCGCGTAGGCCATATTGATGGATTTATATGGATGTGAATCCCTCTCCTCATCTTTATTGGAAATGAAAGAGATAACAATCATAGAGTCGGTTTGGAGAGTGGTATTGGACCAATTTATTGCTTTAATTAACCGCAACCCTTGGTAAATTCCTTCAAGCTCAACACGTAAACAAGTAGTCTCGTATCTCATTTTGCCAAAAAAGCCTTCAATCCAACTCCCATCATCTCTTCTTTCAAGTCCCCCAAATTTACTAATCCTCTAATTTCCTGTAGAGATTCCATTCTTATTCACTTTAATGCCACTTGTTAAGGGAAAAGGCCAACCAATCAAAGTATTATCAATTCGACTCACTTAACTTTTAAAAGGAGGATAGACTTTAAAAATATTTTTTGCAAAGTAATAAATTCTCATAATAGTCAAGTGGGGGCGAGACATTAAGTTTTTGAAAAACAAATTCATTTCTAGTTTTCCATAAGTGCCAAAGAGAAGAAACAAAAATGACATATCGGTTCATTCCATCACTAATAGGCTTGTTAGTGACCCAAATATTATGCAAAATTAGATGAAACATAAGGTTAGCATCCAAATTCCAAAGGTCTAAATTCGTGATTTTTTCCAAATGGATGTGGTTTTGCTACAATGACGGAATAAGGCTTCAAGAGACTCCATAGTACCACACAAATCACATTTATCATTATTAAAAATTCCTCTAGTGGCTCTTGCTATTAGTGAGAATTTTACGGACGAATGGAAGACAAAGAAAGGATATTAATTTCGTGTGGATTTTTAATTTCCAAGTTTTAGCCCAAACAAGGGGATTCTAGGCCCTCTCATTTTTAATAATAGAATTATAACAAGATTTAGAAGAAGATCATTCATTTCTAGTACCACTTCATGTAAGAGTATCTTTTATATGAAAGAGTTGAGGAATGTGGGTGTTGAGGATTAAGCCCACCTCATTAGTGATAAGGTGAGAGGGTACGTCCCTAGGGTCCCACTCCCCATTCTCATTAATCATGGTGTTGATATTAATATTCAAATTTCTTCCCGGGTTATTTGGCGGGGGTGGGAGCTTAGCATTCACACACCAAATATCTTTATACATGTCAAACCCTTTACCATTACCTATTATCCAACATGAGTTTTTAACAAGTACGCCCTTAGACTTAAAAATGCCTCACCAAATGGGGGAGTCTTTGGTTCCCTTTTTCCTATCTCTCGGGTTAGGAGAGGTCTTATACTTATGGCGGGTGAATTTGAGGCTTTTGATTGATGGGTAATTTCCACCCAAGTTTGGAAATGGAGGCAAGATTATTGTCTCTAGTTTTTCTAATACCCAACACACTTATTTCTTTAGGTTAAACACATCATCCCAATTAGCGAGGTGGAATCTTTTCCTCTCCTCTATGTCCCCCAAAAGAAAGTTCATATTGATTTGATTGATTTTATCACAAACTTTTATGGGCAACATGTGGGTTTCCATAGTGATATAAGGTCTCGGGGATGCACATCTCATAGGTCTGGTCTAAGTCGTTGACATAACATTCCATGCGTGGAGCTTCCTGCTATGACTGTAACATCATGTTTAGCCAACCTCTATGAGGAACGATTGAATGTGAGAGATGGAAAGATTAACCGAACAATATAAATGGCAGGGGTCTAGCTCCCACAAACTTAAACGTCACAGATTAAGGACAATCTGACCTCCCATATTCCCTTAGGTTATCCACAATGGTAGAGCCTCTAAATATAGGAATCCACAAGTTACACGCTCTAATTCTCCTCGACTAGACCATTCCTTTATTTGAAGAATCACAAGCCATGGCATAGGACCAGATCGGCCGGCTGAGTCTAGTTACAACAATAATTCATCCAAATCTAAATTTTTTAGGGAAAAACATCGATCGTGAAGACATGCGCAAATTTATCAAGAAATAATTGAAGGGACACCTAAATCCTAACCTGATCACCATAGATCAGCCTCTCCTTTCACTGTTAACATAGAGTCCCTAAATAAGTTCTTTGTGCCAAATATCACCACATACGATAGCAAAACTAATCCATCCCATCGTATCAAACACTACAAGAAATAATTGTCGTTGTCGAGCCATCACGATGCTTGTATGTGTTGCATTTTCCCATTTACTTTAGGAGAGATTGACCTCAGTTGGTTTGAGAAGCTAAACCCTAGGTCACTATCCTCCTTTTGGGAACTGGCTAAGCAGTTTACATACTGCTTCATCGCTAATAATTAAATAGTGAAGGAGGTATATTTGCTAACCATTATTAGATACAAGAAAGGGGAGTCTCGTAGGAAATGCACTCAGCGTTACAGGGAGATATTTAATAAGATTGACAATTACAATGAGAAATTGGCAATTTCCTCTTTTAAATTCAGCCTTAACAGATCAAACTGAGGATGTGTGTTTAAACTACAAGTTTTCACTCTAAAACAAACCTAGAGGGGGGTAAATAGGTTTTATTGCACAAGATGGACAATTTTATATTCAAATCAAATTTGCTTTCAATTTTCAATGTCCTAGCACAAGGAAATACTAGGTGATGTGATGAAAGTTTTAGATCAACACAATGAGTTTAATTAGGCAAATCTAGTAGGAATAACTAGAATCAAACACATAATTTCAATTTTAGCCAATTATGTTAGATCTAGATATGATCTACATGTAGTGTGTGATCAAAGTACGCAATTGAATAATAAACATTCACAAGCAATCCAAAAGACATATAATTATGAGGAAACCCCACCTAGGCTTAAAAAACCTCGACGCGCTCTAATTTTAATTCTACTTTAACAGAGTTGTTACATAAAGTAAGAAAGTACCTCTCACTCAATCACAAGTTACTTATTAGCTTTGAACTTTCACCTATAGAACATAGAAATTCACCTTAAGATCCAAAAAGTGAATGAGAAATTTCATTATTCTCCTTAGAATCACACCATGCTCCAATTCCTCTAATAAACCAAAACATCTCTAATTTACATCCAGGAGCAATGGATCATACAATTCCTAGTGAAGTAGTTTGAATTGAATAGGCTAGTGTAGATCTTAGCCAAAAACACTCTCAGTGCTCTCTCAAAAGCAGAGATCAAACACAAATCTAAGTTGTATGAAATTTTAAACGAAACTAGTGAAATTTGGTAATAGAGAAGTAATGAAGATCTCTCAACCTCAAAATTTCACTCATAAGTGTTTTTAAATTATCATATTTTCAGATATGTTCAAAATGGGAGCGAAATGGACCTATTTATAAAAAATATTAAAAAATTTCTCCGTGATGTGCACAGTTTATTATTTTCGTGCACACAATTTCATGCAGTGCTGAAATGTGTTCAAAAACGTTGCGCTCAGGGAAATTTCTTGTCATGAGTATGAGTTCAATTTGAACAATGCAAACAGGTTGAAGTTGGAAATCTAAAAAAGCCTCAAATAATGCACTATAAGTTAGGTCACTTTCCAAAATGGTTTACACAACACTACTGAGTAAAAATTCACTTGTTCATCCATTTTAAAAGGCAGATTATGAAAAACATGCAAGTGTGTGTAGCCTTAAATTCAATTCATAAAACTACTAAAATTATATGTCTTCAAAGTATGTGGTGGCAAAAGTCTTGTGTTGTAAAGAAAATTTCATCATATTCATGTTCAAAAGTCCATTTAATCCAACTGAATGTGCCTCATCTACGTATCACGCCTATGTGTCTAGAATAACTTAAATGTTTTGTCACAAAAATTATCCATCTTTTATACAAAACAATTACAATACAAAATTTTACTTTTTCAATCTCCCCCTTTGGCTATTCCGTGGTGAAGTAATGCACATATGAGTGATATGTCACAAATATTGCATACTCGCGCCCGTTATCTTGATGCATTCCAGTACTTTTTGTGCTCATTATGCCTATATTTATGCTCGTTAACCAGACAACCTCTATTATGTGTGTTTTTGTGAATTACAGGGGTTAATTGAGTTTTTGTAGGTATTGGAACGCTTAAAGTGAGGATTGGTTGCATTTCGAAGAAGTTTCGTCATCGGACTCAAATTCCATGGCATTTTAGACATTTCACACTTCATCTCCAACTCAGTGGAATTCCACAGAATCGTAATTCATCGAGTTAGCATCGTATAGACGCAAACAACATGTCGTTTCGAGTTCGGATGATCGAGTTATCATCGTTTCTGTTTTGAAGATTTCACCCCCTTTATGGATCAAGTCATCCTAGAAAATAGGGGAACGGTTGATCAGCCCTGAGCCCCTCGTTGACCGGTGAATCAGAAATAAGCCTACGAAGGAAATAGTAAACCAGGGGCCCAGTCGATCGATCCCCAGGCCGCTGTCGACCGGTAATAGCAGTTATTGGGCTCTTATTTCCTTTATAATTTCTTTTTTCCCACTTACTATAAATAGAACCTTTGTTTTATTATGTAAATATCTATTCTTTTATTTAGTTTTAGGTTTTGGTTCTATTAGGGAGGTTAGGGTTTGGAGGAGCTTTTGGGTGTGTCATTTCTCTCTCCTAGGGTTTTCTCATATAGGTTATGTAACAACATTATTCATCTTCTTCTCTATCAATCGAAGCTTCCATTTCTTTATTTCTTGCTTTGTCATTTATTTACTTGCTTTCTAATTTAGGTTTACTTGCTTTATTTATTTCTTACTTTTAATACATGCCATTTAATATGCTTTCTAGCTAAGTTAACCTAGGTTGTGACTGATTGAACTCAAATTATTTTTAATGGGTTGCTTTGCTTTGGTGATGGGTTTTATGCATTTAATTCGATTGGGTTGTTCTTGCTATTACTCCTAGGATATTTAATGAGGTATATCATGCATGCTCCGTATTTACGACCTTGCGTGTGTAATTTCTAGGGGATTTATTGATGCCAAAATCGTATTAGGCTTTATGAGAATTTAGTGAGTGACAACTCTAGATATAATTAATTGTTGAAACGAGTTTCAATCTTATTAAATTCGTAGTCCCATGTAACCATTTATACGCCTTAAGTCGAGGTGAGGAATATTAATCGCAATCTATAGTTTTATTAATTTTTGTAATCTTAGTTTAAATACAAGCCTATATTACCTTTTCTTTTGTTAACATGTCATCTTTTACATGTCTTTGTGGATTTCGATACCCGGACTGGCCGTTGTTCTCCCTTAAAAGAGTGTAGTCAATTGTCTAGGTTTTTTCATAGAGGTGGGAGCCGAGCATAACGACCAACATATATCTTTATACACTTGTGTTGCGATTTTCCCCTATTGTCAAAATGGCGTCATTGTCGAGGACATGTTTGTTTTAGAATTTAATTGATTTAGTATTTCGTAGTATTTTTCTTTCTATTTGTATTCTTTGTTAACTATTTTTATAAGACTTATACATTTGAGCTCCAAGAAATGCTTGAATTTGTCGGATGCACATCACTCTGTGGATTTTGCTATCTTGAGCTATTTTTAGGGTAAGCATGTCTTATTCTAATTTTTTTTCGGTAATTGTAGTAATAATTCTTAAAGTCCCCCTAAACCTATGACTTTTGGTGAATACTCACAGGCCCAAAAAATTGAAACATCTAAAATGTCTTTGGGTGAGTATTACCAAAGTCAAGTTATGGATTACGGGAATTTGAGAACGATTATTCTAATTTTGGGCCTCAAAATCCATATGGTAAGAATATTGAAATGATTTGAAATAGTTTTCAAAAATTCTTATGACAATGATTTTGATAGTTGTTCCGAGTATAGATTCCAAACTTTACATTATCAAGAATCGACTCCTCCACCTATGACCTTGTGTGAGGGTTTGCGCCTTCTTGAAAATGAAAAATTTTAAAACCGTTATCGGGAAGAAAATCGTTGTTGGGAACATGAGTTGGATGCATTATTCGAATCGAATGATGATTTCTCTTTCGAGACTTTTGAAGTCAAGGAATGTTTTGAACCAAATGAGGATTTTGTGCCTACTTTGGAGCAAACCATTTTTTACTTGGCCCATGGTATAATAAAGAATGAAAATGAGGAAGAAATGGACGTAGTATCCGTTTGTAATGAAATGATTTCTTCTTTGGTCCCAAAAGAAGAATATTTTATTAAAAAGGATCTAATTTCCATCGAAACTCAATCTTCAAGTTATGACGAGTCATCTCTTGAGTTTGAATTTCTTTCTTCCCCATCTTTATTCTATATTGTGGAGCCAATACATGTATCTGATGAATAGGTTCCAAACTTTAAAACGTTGAACCGTTTCACATATGAGGATTACTTGCTCGAGTTGCTTTCCATGAAGGAAATTTTACCTCCATGTGAGCCACCTCCCATTCCAATCACAAAACCTTTGGGAGGAAATTCTATTTTTTCTAGATCCCATGTGCATTCGTCACCCATTCAATCCAAATCCCCTATCATCCCTCCAAAAATTTATTGGTGATGGTTCATTTCTTTCGCCTTACGTAGCCTTTCGTTGCTTGAACGAAATTCCTATTTTTTGGAAGGTATGCTTGAAATGGAGGGTCCCCCGTTGATCCATCAAAGCCAAATCGTATTTTGGGCGGACCCTCAAAAATTTCAATTTCTAGTGTATAGTTAGTGTGAAGTTAAAATTATAGGTTGTAAATTGTTAGTTTTTTTTTTCTTATTTTTCTTCATTCTCACTTATTATCTAGTGTAATTAGTTATAGTTTTATTTCTTCTTTCTTTTATTCTTGGTGCTAACATGTTTTGTAAAATCTTTGGACTTGTACTTTCACGGGATCGCTCCGTTTGGGGTAATATCGCTCTTTCCCTTTCTTTAGCTTGATTTTTAATTCACATTGAGGACAATGTCAGGTTTTAAGTTAGGGGGTGTGGGATATTCTATCCATTGTTTTTCTTAGTCCATGATTTTATTATAAGTTTTTCCCATCCTTGTTGGGCATTTTCCCTTTGTTTTCGATGATAAATTTTAATAAATGCCCGATCCAATAGACAACTTGATAATACTGTAACACCCCGTAATTTTGCTTAATTTTAAATTACGTAAGTAGAGTAATTTAATGGGATTAATTACGCACTTTAATTAAATTACGTGAGTAGAGTAATTTAATGTTATTAAATATGTTTGATTTAAATTACGTGAGTAGAGTAATTTAAATAGATATTATATTAATAAAGAAGAATATGTGTTATAGAAAATTTACTAAGGTGAGTAAAAATTTTCAATGCTGATATGTACGGTCTAGTGACTATATGGACGTACCAGATGTAACTCGAAAAAATTAAGAATGAGAGTAGAAAAATATTTACGAGACTCAAATGATAATTTAGAGTCTACGGTTAATTCCGAAAGGGTCGAATTAGTCAAAATAGTGTACCCAGGGGTACTAGTTGAGTGCCGGGTCACTTTCGGACTAAACCGGGACCATTCGGGGGCGTTTTGGTCTCTTTACAATTATGGGAAAGAAGACCCACGAATTTTTGTAACCCTAAATCTGATTATAAGAGTGGTGGCTAGGGTTAGGCAATTAGAGTTACACCATAGCCATTAGCGAAGAGAGAGAGGGGCAAATTCCTTAGGCAAGAAGGAAGGAGGGATCATCTTAGGAGGATTTCACCACAATGATTGTTGAGAAAGAGGATTGAAGTATCAATATCATCAATCGTCATCAACAACCACGAATTCAGACCCTACAAATCTTAAGGGAAGTGGTTATTTGAAAAATAATTGAGTTATAATACCCATGATTAAGCTTGAGGAAGAACATGATTTCTAAAATATTCTTGGGAACAAACAATTGATAATAATCCATGATTGATTAGGATTTGCATGTAGGATGTTTTTGAATTACCAAGTATGTTTATATCATAGAAAGCTTGATGAAAAATTCGTATGAAAATCTGAAAGTTTGATGAAAAATATAAAGAATGCAGTTTTAGGGTTCTTGAATATTAGTGAGATTTTCAGTGAATTTGGCCAAGATTTATAATGATTTTGATGTTTTAAATCGTTAGTAATCATCCCATAATATGTAGGAATGATTAGAAATTGTTGGTAGTGAATATGATGGCCTATCATGAAAGTTAGAGGTGTAAAAATGGTGAAACCCGTAGGAAGAAGATGAATTGGGTCTGTCACTGCTCAATCGATCGATCGACCCTTGAATATCGATCGATCGAAGCAGTCGATCGATCGACCATCTTCCTTCGATCGATCGACCTGTCTGAACTATAGAAAAATTGTGTAGAAATTTCTTTAATTGCCGTTACTTAATGGGAACCTTAGAATTGATATTTTTCCTATAAGGGGACTTGGAAATTACCGGTAGGCGTGCCATTAGGTTCCTCCACTAATGATTGAGTAGGAATGTTGGAGAAATGGAATGACGATAGAACGCGTGACTTAGCCGTGAGTTGAAATGGTTAATTTAATTACGGAAAGAGTGAGACTTAATTCCGGAAAGAAAATACCAGTAGGTTAAAATTAACTTAACTACTGAATTAAGGGAGGGGTAACTAGGACCCTTAGAGTTATGCGAATACTTGAATAAATACAATAGTGAGAAAATATTGTAATTAATAAGTACGGAGAATATAAGTAAAATATATTACGTACGGGTATGATTTATTAGGTCGAGTGTGTACCTACTATATCTATATAAATAGGTTTGGGTTATGAGAATATTACCCAAACTAATTATGTTAGGGTCGATGTGACATTCCGAACTAACATAAGTTATTTGGGGTCGATGTTAATGCCGAACCAAACTTTGAACTGGTGCCGCGATGAAAGAGTCCCGAACCAGAATATGTGTATATATTTATATTTGTAGATACTTGGGGTCGATGAACCATTCCGAACCAACTTTCACTTGGAGTCGATGAATCATTCCGAGCCAAGGGTCCTTTATGTGTAATAAAAGGATATATTAGTGGTAACTAATATTATATACATTGTTGTGGGAAAAAAATGTTATATGTGCTTAATCTACAAATTGAGAATAGTAGACAATGAAATGATAAGTAAATGTCTTAGTAATAATTTATAGCATGATGTAATTATTACAAGAATGAGGTAACGAACGGTAAATGAGTTAACTACGATTATGGGTAGTATAACTAGATAGATCAAGTTTCCTCGATAGTTACATACTATGTAAGAGAGGTGAGGAGGTTCAAGGGAGTGTGCAAAACCTTAATATGTGTAATCAATAACTTAATTGTGATAACCGCTTGCAAAATATTTTCAAATGTTTTGAGTACTAACTCTTGCTATGTAAAATTTTAAAAACCTTTTAGGTGCCCAGCCACAAGGACACCCAGCTTGATTTCATGTCAGAGATTTGGGAGCTGCAGCCAGTGTGGAGGTTGCAGGGATTGTTTAGACGCTTCCTTTTCTTTTCAGTTCTAGTTCAGGATCTCAGTTTTATTATTCCTTATTGGTACATGTCGTTCCACCTTTACTATTACAGTTTATTCTAGTTATGGATTTGTAGTTGTCTTTTTGGGCCGTGGTTTACGGCAAGACTTTAACTGCTTTCAGATTACTTTTGCATACTGCGTATTCATATCTAGTTTTGGTAATGTGTGGTTTGGAATATTTGTTGTTTAAGAAAGATAAAATTTTGCACCCGTTTTAATTTCATTTAGGTGGTTAGTAATTTTAAAAGGCGTTCGACAGTGATGCTAAGAATGAACCATTAAGAAACCTGTTTATATTAAAATAAGGCTTGATCACCCAAGGTTTAATTAGGCGGGGTGTCACAGATGGTATCAGAGCATCAGGTTCTAGTGTCCATAGGATCTGTACGGCTTACTACGATTCAGCGTTACGTTTGTTTGTATTAGAGCCCTACTATTAGGATTGTTGATAAATTTCCAACTGTTGCGTTATCGTACTTCTGCTCTTAAATTTTGTATAAACTGTGTACTTATACAATTTGAATCTTATTTCAGATGCCGCCAAGGAGATTGAGAGCAGAGAGGGCTGAAGCCAGAGAGGAGGTGAGGGAGGCTCATCAGGAGCCACAGGTACCGATACCACCACCCCCACCCAAGCTAATCTCCACTACTCAGGTTGCAGTGATAGTGGCTCAGGCAGTTGAGACAGCGATGAGGGCAATGGCAGCCCATTTTCCTCAGCCCCAAGTACCTCCCCCTGTGGTTCCGGTAGTGCAAGTTCCGGCAGGGCCATCTACTTGGCAACGAGTCAGGGAGACATTTCAGAAGGGGCACCCACCCGAGTTTCAGGGCAGTACTGATATAGTGGAAGCGTGCAACTGGAAGAAGAATATTCAGCGCCACTTACGCATGCTAGAGTGCACCGGAGTACAGGAACAGATGCTAGCCACTTTCCGTCTGTCAGGAGCGGCCCTACAGTGGTGGGAGTCAATTACCACCACCGAGGAGAGAGATACTTTGACTATTTCTGAGTTTTGGGTGCGGTTTGACCGCAAGTATTTCCCTCCAACAGTAGAGTCTGAGATGAGAAAGAAGTTCAGCGAAGTGGTTCAGGGGGATCGCTCAGTTGCTGACTACGAGGAGGAGTTCACCCGCTTGGCCAATTTTGTGCCAAACGAGGTGAGAAATGAGGAGAGGAAGAAGTCCAAATTTATGGAGGGCCTAACCTGGAGGATCAGACAACATTTAATTGGTAATCCGGCATTGGTAACCTACACAAATGTCGTCAATGTCGCTCTACTACACTGTCAGGATCACCGTTTTCATACTAAGGGAAGTAAGAGGGGTGAGCCTAGCCAACCGGGCAAGGTGGATGGAGGTAGTGGCAGCAGCACACAGCAGCAGGCAGCGGGACAGTTGGGGCAGGATTCCCGATAGGGGAACCCTGCCAAGAAGTTTAAGCACGGGAAGTATCGCTTCGATCGGCAGGGCCAGCAGGGTCCTCAGCAACCAGTCCCTCAAGGTCGACAGGTCCAGGGTAATCAAAATGGGGGACAACAAGGCCAAGGCCGACAGGGACAACGTCAGGGACAACAGGGCCAAGGACAAAGACAGTTCTAGGGTCAGTGCTTCACTTGTGGTCAACAGGGTCACAAGAGCATAAATTGTCCACAGCAAGACCGGGCACAACAGCAGGGTGCCCAACAGGGGCAGTAGGCACCATTAGCCCCAGCAGTAGTACAGGCCCCACAGCCAGGGCAGATGCAGTACGGGCGTGTGTTCAACATCCGTGACATTCCATTTCAGCCGGCACCGCCAGCACCGCCGGCAGTTGCGGGTATGTTTCCTATTCATGGGCTTGAGGGGAATATTATATTTGACACAGGGGCGACGCATTCATTTATTTCCACTAGATTTGCACGGGCAACCGGCCTATTAGCGACAGCAGACACTCATCTTATGTGTGTGGAGTCACCGATGGGTAGTGGGTCCCTCATACACTCGATTTGTAAGGGTGTGGACATTTTGGTCGGGGGATTGAGTCTAGCGACGGACCTTCTAGTGCTGGATATGGAGGGATATGACGTCATCCTAGGCATGGATTGGTTGGCACATAATAGGGCAATGGTAGATTGTTATGAGAGGACCATCGTGTTCTCTATCCCGGGGCAGGAGATGTTACTTGTGGCTATGCCACTTCCCGAGGGAGGATCGCTAACTCACTTATATTATATTGAGGAGGAGACCTCACATGGGGTGGTCATTTCTTTGGACTCAATCCCAGTCGTGAGGGATTTTGAGGATGTCTTTCAGGAGATACCAGGGTTACCACCTAGCAGAGAGATAGAGTTCGTAATTGATCTAACACCGGGGACGAGACCGATTGCCAGAGCACCATATCGCATGGCTCCTTTGGAGATGCGGGAACTGAGAGAGAAAATCCAGCAACTATTAGGACAGGGTTTTATTCGACAGAGTACATCGCCATGGGGTGTGCCAGTACTGTTTGTGAAGAAAAGGGATGGTTCACTTCGTCTGTGTGTAGATTACAGAGAGCTGAACAAAGTAACGATACGTAATAAGTATCCATTACCGAGGATTGACGACTTGTTTGATCAATTGAGAGGGGCTGCATACTTCTCAAAGATCGATTTGAGATCGGGTTACCACCAATTGTGCATTCGTGAAGAGGATGTACCTAAGACCGCTTTCCTGTCGCGGTACGGGTCATACGAGTTCAGGGTGATGCCTTTTGGACTAACTAATGCGCCGGCAGTATTCATGGATCTCATGAACAGGATATTCAGGGAGTTTTTGGATCAGTTTGTGATTGTATTCATAGACGACATTCTGATTTACTCCCGTACGGAGGAGGAGCACGCAGAGCACTTACGATTGGTCCTACAGACATTGCGGAACCATCAGTTATACGCCAAATTTGAGAAGTGTGGATTTTGGCTTCGGGAGGTTCAGTTCCTAGTCCACGTCGTATCTAGCAGAGGCACTGCTGTTGACCCAAGTAAGGTATCGACGGTGAGGGAGTGGGGACAGCCCACGACACCGAAAGAAATCCGCAATTTCTTTGGTTTGGCTGGTTATTATCGTCGCTTCATCAAGGGATTCTCAAAAATTGCCGGACCGTTGACGAATCTGACTCGGAAGGGAATTCCCTTCGTATGGTGTGATAGTTGCCAGTTAGCATTTGATGAATTGAAAGACAAGTTGACGTCAGCCCCCGTTCTTACCTTGCCTAAGAGCGGAGTGGAATACCGAGTCTATACTGATGCGTCCTTATAAGGACTTGGGGGTGTGTTACAGCAGGAGGAGAAGGCTATAGCTTATGCGTCATGAAAGCTTAAGCCACATGAGAAGAACTACCCCACCCATGGCCTCGAGTTGGCAGCAGTTGTTTTTGCATTGAGGATTTGGAGACATTATCTTTTGGGCGAGCAGTTCACGTTATTCACGGATCATAAGTCTTTGCAATATCTGTTCACTCAGAAGGACCTGAACATGAGGCAGAGAAGGTGGCTTGAATTCGTGAAGGACTACCAATTTTATATACAGTACCATCCTAGTAAGGCTAACGTGGTGGCAGATGTGTTAAGCAGAAGACCTACCGGAGAGTTAGCAGAAGTGTGGAAGGCAAAGTGGAGTGAGCTCCGACACGAGGATGACATGGCGAGAGCATGTATGGCAGTTCTAGCTATCACTTTCGAGAACGTTATGCGGATAGTGAGAGCACAGGCAGAAGACCCATTTTGTCAGGATAAAGTACGGCAGTTACTGGCCAAGGGGGCAGAGTTCTACTCCATCAGTTCAGAGGGTGGACTACGCTTCAACGGTAGACTGATAGTACCCGAAGATGATGATTTGAGGCATGCCGTTATGACAGAGTCACACGGGTCAAAATTTTCGGTACATCCAGGTGGGGACAAAATGTACCAGGATATGCGACGAGTATATTGGTGGTCAGGTATGAAACGAGATATTGCAGAATTTGTCTCGAAGTGTGTTACATGCCAACTCATAAAAGTTGACCATCAGAGGCCTTCAGGGTTGCTACAACCACTAGAGATTCCCGTGTGGAAGTGGGAGAGTATCTCAATGGATTTTATTACCGGGTTACCAACCTCGCAGAAGGGCCACGATTCCATATGGGTGATAGTGGATCGTTTAACTAAGGTCGCACATTTCTTACCGGTTCGTACGGATTATGATACTATGCGGTATGCGCAGCTTTTCATTGCAGAGATTGTTAAGCTGCATGGAGTTCCTATTAATATCGTGTCGGAACGAGATAAGATATTCGTTTCGCACTTTTGGCAGAGTTTTCAGGAGGCCATGGGCACCAACTTACGGTTGAGTACGGCATATCACCCACAGACGGACGGCAAGACGGAAAGAGTAAACCAGATGTTAGAGGACATGCTGAGAATGTGTATTCTAGATTTTGGGGGAAATTGGGAGCCATATCTTCAATTGGTGGAGTTTGCGTATAACAACTCTTACCAATTCACTATTGGCATGGCTCCGTTCGAGGCGCTTTACGGGAGCCCTTGTCGTTCACCCGCTTGTTGGTTAGAAGTGGGAGATAACAGGCTTTTAGGGCCAGAGATGATACAGGAGACTTCCTCCAAAATAGAGTTGATTCGAGGACGTATTCGAATAGCCCAGGATAGGCAGAAGAGTTATGCTGACGCCGACAGAAGGAATGTGGAATTAGATGTGGGAGACCAGGTGTTAATTCGAGTATCTCCTATGAAAGGGGTTACGAGGTTTGGCAAAAAGGGGAAGTTAGCACCGAGATATGTGGGGCTGTTTCCTATCATTGAGAGAGTGGGACCGGTAGCTTACAGATTGGGACTCCCTGAGCATCTTCAGCTAATACATGATGTGTTCCATGTGGCGTCGCTGAAGAAATACAAGAGGAACGAGAGAGCCTTCTGGCACATTCCACTAGAGGAGATCGATTTGCAGCCTGATATCTCGTATGAAGAAAGACCCGTGGCTATCCTGGATTATAGTGAGCGCAAACTAAGATCCAAGGTGGTACCCTTAGTGCGAGTACAGTGGGGGCATCACAATATGGATGAGTCTACTTGGGAACGGGAAGAGGATATGCGAGAACAATATCCAGAATTATTCATACCAGGTATTTTTTCTAATTTCGAGGACGAAATTCCTTTTGTAAGGGGGGAAGTATGTAACACCCCGTAATTTTGCTTAATTTTAAATTACGTAAGTAGAGTAATTTAATGGGATTAATTACGCACTTTAATTAAATTACGTGAGTAGAGTAATTTAATGTGATTAAATATGTTTGATTTAAATTACGTGAGTAGAGTAATTTAAATAGATATTATATTAATAAAGAAGAATATGTGTTATAGAAAATTTACTAAGGTGAGTAGAAATTTTCAATGCTGATATGTACGGTCTAGTGACTATATGGACGTACCGGATGTAACTCGACAAAATTAAGAATGAGAGTAGAAAAATATTTACGAGACTCAAATGATAATTTAGAGTCTACGGTTGATTCCGAAAGGGTCGAATTAGTCAAAATAGTGTACCCGGGGGTACTAGTTGAGTGCCGGGTCACTTTCGGACTAAACCGGGACCATTCGGGGGCGTTTTGGTCTCTTTACAATTATGGGAAAGAAGACCTACGAATTTTTGTAACCCTAAATCTGATTATAAGAGTGGTGGCTAGGGTTAGGCAATTAGAGTTACACCATAGCCATTAGAGAAGAGAGAGAGAGGCAAATTCCTTAGGCAAGAAGGAAGGAGGGATCATCTTAGGAGGATTTCACCACAAGGATTGTTGAGAAAGAGGATTGAAGTATCAATATCATCAATCATCATCAACAACCACGAATTCAGACCCTACAAATCTTAAGGCAAGTGGTTATTTGCAAAATAATTGAGTTATAATACCCATGATTAAGCTTGAGGAAGAACATGATTTCTATGATATTCTTGGGAACAAATAATTGATAATAATCCATGATTGATTAGGATTTGCATGTAGGACGTTTTTGAATTACCAAGTATGTTTATATCATAGAAAGCTTGATGAAAAATTCGTATGAAAATCTGAAAGTTTGATGAAAAATATAAAGAATGCAGTTTTAGGGTTCTTGAATATTAGTGAGATTTTCAGTGAATTTGGCAAAGATTTATAATGATTTTGATGTTTTAAATCGTTAGTAATCATCCCAGAATATGTAGGAATGATTAGAAATTGTTGGTTGTGAATATGATGGCCTATCATGAAAGTTAGAGGTGTAAAAATGGTGAAACCCGTAGGAAGAAGATGAACTGGGTCTGTCACTGCTCGATCGATCGATCGACCCTTGAATGTCGATCGATCGACCATCTTCCCTCGATCGATCGACCCTGTCTGAACTATAGAAAAATTGTGTAGAAATTTCTTTAATTGCCGTTACTTAATGGGAACCTTAGAATTGATATTTTTCCTATAAGGGGACTTGGAAATTACCAGTAGGTGTTCCATTAGGTTCCTCCACTAATGATTGAGTAGGAATGTTGGAGAAATGGAATGACGATAGAACGAGTGACTTAGCCATGAGTTGAAATGGTTAATTTAATTACGGAAAGAGTCAGACTTAATTCCGGAAAGAAAATACCAGTAGGTTAAAATTAACTTAACTACTGAATTAAGGGAGGGGTAACTAGGACCCTTAGAGTTATGTGAATACTTGAATAAATACAATAGTGAGAGAATATTGTAATTAATAAGTACGGAGAATATAAGTAAAATATATTACGTATGGGTATGATTTATTAGGTCGAGTGTGTACCTACTATATCTATATAAATAGGTTTGGGTTATGAGAATATTACCTAAACTAATTATGTTAGGGTCGATGTGACATTCCGAACTAACATAAAGTTATTTGGGGTCGATGTTAATGCCGAACCAAACTTTGAACTGGTGCCGCGATGAAAGAGTCCCGAACCAGAATATGTGTATATATTTATATTTGTAGATAGTTGGGGTCGATGAACCATTCCGAACCAACTTTCACTTGGAGTCAATGAATCATTCTGAGCCAAGGGTCCTTTGTGTGTAATAAAAGGATATATTAGTGGTAACTAATATTATATACATTGTTGTGGAAAAAAAATGTTATATGTGCTTAATCTACAAATTGAGAATAGTAGACAATGAAATGATAAGTAAATGTCTTAGTAATAATTTATAGCATGATGTAATTATTACAAGAATGAGGTAACGAACAGTAAATGAGTTAACTACGATTATGGGTAGTATAACTAGGTAGATCAAGTTTCCTCGATAGTTACATACTATGTAAGAGAGGTGAGGAGGTTCAAGGGAGTGTGCGAAACCTTAATATGTGTAATCAATAACTTAATTGTGATAACCGCTTGCAAAATATTTTCAAATGTTTTGAGTACTAACTCTTGCTATGTAAAATTTTAAAAACCTTTTAGGTGCCCAGCCACAAGGACACCTAGCTTGATTTCATGTCAGAGATTTGGGAGCTGCAGCCAGTGTGGAGGTTGCAGGGATTGTTTAGACGCTTCCTTTTCTTTTCAGTTCTAGTGCAGGATCTTAGTTTTATTATTCCTTGTTGGAACATGTCATTCCACCTTTACTATTACAGTTTATTCTAGTTATGGATTTGTAGTTGTCTTTTTGGGCCGTAGTTTACGGCAAGACTTTAACTGCTTTCAGATTACTTTTGCACACTGCGTATTCATATCTAGTTTTGGTAATGTGTGGTTTGGAATATTTGTTGTTTAAGAAAGATAAAATTTGGCACCCGTTTTAATTTCATTTAGGTGGTAAAATTTTTAAAAGGCGTTCGACAGTGATGCTAAGAATGAACCATTAAGAAACCTGTTTAGATTAAAATAAGGCTTGATCACCCAAGGTTTAATTAGGTGGGGTGTCACAAATACATGTTCTCGATTTCAGAAGTTATTAGACTTTAGTTCTTAAAATTATTGATACTGTGAATAACTTGAGGGATTAAACTTTAATCCCATGAGCACATGCGCTCCTATTGTTTTATTGATTTGGTTTGACATTTTTATAACTCGGTAATCTTTTATTGCATTGTATATACTTACACCTAGTGAGCTTTGTGCTTTTCTTTGTTTGTGAGTGTTATATACTTCTCTTTCCTCTATGAAAACGTTACAGTCATTGATAATCTCACTATTCTTTCATTGATCATTCATTAATTGAATTCATATATGAAATGTGTTACTTGAGCATGATTTTCAAAGTTTGTTTTGACTCAAGAATTGCAAAAACCTTAGGAAATGATCATAGGCCATCTTTGTTATATCACCCATATTGGCCTTGACCTCACCTTAAATGTTTTCCCTCGTCAAGCCCTTTGAGCCTAAATATAGCCTTTCATTTCATAACCCAAAATCCTATAACCGACTCCGCACTGGAGTATAAACCATATATATCACCTTACATACCTTTATTTAGAATGATACTTTGGGTTGAATGATGTTAATGTTACGTGGTTGCAATTGAGCATGTGAGAGTGTGAAAGAAAAAGAAGAAAACAAAACAAAAGAAAACAAAAGAAAAGAAAAAGTGAGAAAAAGAAGAAAAGAAAAGAAAGAGAAAGTTTCCATTTATGTATATAGTGTTTAGTAATACTTGTCACTCTCTTATTTCATATCTAGTGCTTGTTATGGAATCATATTCCAATTTTGTAGTTGCCCACAATTTTCCATTATTTCGAGTTTTCACCCCTGAACATTTTGAATACTTATATATTCCTTCGTTTCATAACCCAAGCCTAACCTACATTACAACCCTATAAAACTCCTATGTGACCCTTGGGTGAATTCAATTCAAAAGTCACAACAGTTTTGATAATCTGTTAAAATACATTTCGCCTCCTTTAATGGGTGGTATCTTTCATTGAGATTACAATTTTTCATTTTATATATAGTGTTCTTCTTTAGTGACATGTGCGCGGCCTAGTTTCCATTCCCATTTACTCTTTATTCCCCCAAGTTCCGTGTATTACCTCCCATTTCATAGTGATTTCATTTATTGAGTGTAATATCCAATGAGGATTGATTTATGCATGATTTAACGCTTATTTGATTTATTTAAGTTATTTGACAAATCACACTTAGCATGTGATCGCTCCCCTCCCACATTTTAAGGTTTCAATTCTACGAAGTTCATTCTATAATGTTAATAACAACGAACTTTTCTGTGAATTCATTCACTTTGCTAATAACATGTTTGAAATCTTTTTTGTCATTGTTGGGCTTGTCACATATTGGTTGGCCATATATTTTGTGGAAAATTTGATGTTTGTGGGTTTCATCCCTGAAAACCCTCACGAGACAACACTCGTCCACTAGGGTAACCTAGGGGTTTAATGGCTTTTGCATATGCTAAATGCAATCTTATAATCTATGAAAGTGGCATTTATATTTTATGCTTATATACTTTTTGAACCGCTTTCTGTCGACTAGTTTTGTTTGTTTCATCAGTAGGGACCAACAATGTCTAAGTTAGGGGTGTAATACGTCACGAATATTGCATACTCGTGCCCGTTATCATTATGCATTCTAAAACTTTTTGTATTCTTTATGCCTATATTTATGCTTGTTAACTAGAAAACCTCTATTATGTATGTTAATATGCTTTGTAGGGGTTAACTGAGTTTTTGCAGGTATTGGAACGCTTAAAGTGAGGATTGGTTGCATTTCGGAGAAGTTTCGTCATCGGACTCAACTACAAGGGCATTTTTTACATTTCACATTTCATTTTCGACTCAGTGGAATTCCACAAAAGTGTAGTTTGTCGATTTACCTTCGCGTAGACACAAACGTAACATCGTTTCAAGTTCGGATGATCGAAGTTATCATCGTTTATGTTTTGAAGCTTTTCCCCCATTTATGGACCAAGGCATCCTAGAAAGCAGGGGATTGATCGACCGGCCCTGAGCCCCTGGTCGACCGGTGGACCAAAAATAAGTCTACGAAGGAAACAATGGGTTTTAAACCAAGGGTCCGATTGACCGGTAGTAGCAGTTATTGGGCGCTTCTTTAGTTTTTAATTTCTTTTTCTATGTCTTTTTCCCACTTACTATAAGTAGAACCTTTATTTTATTTTGTAAATATCTATTCTTTTAATTATTTTTAGGTTTTGGTTCTCTTATGGAAATTAGGGTTTGGAGTATCTTTTGGATGTGGCATTTCTCCCTCCTTGGATTTTCCCATATAGGTTGTGTAAGAACATTACTCATATTTTTCTCCATCAATCCAAGCTTCCATTTCTTTATTTCTTATTTTATCATTTATTTACTTGCTTTTTAATTCATGTTTACTTGCTTTATTTATTGCTTACTTTTAATACATGCCATTTAATATGCTTTCTAAATAAGTTAACCTAGGTTGTGATTGATTGAACTCACATTGGTTTCAACGGGTTGCTTTTCTTTGGTTATGGGTTTTATGCATTCAATTCGATTGGATTATTCTTGCTATTATGCCTAGGAGATTTAACGAGGTATATCAGGAATGCTCCGTATTTATGACCTTGCGTGTGTAATTTCTGGGGTATTTGTTGACGCCGAAATCATATTAGACTTTTATGCGAACTTAGGGGGTGACAAATCTAGATTTAATTTATTATTGAAATGAAATTCAATCTTACTAAATTCGTAGTCCCATGTAATCATTTATACGCATTAAGTCGAGGTGAGGAATATTAATCGCAATTTATAGTTTTTATTCCTTTTTGTAATCTTAGTTAAAAAACACACCTGGATTACCTTTTCTTTTGTTAACACATCATCTTTTACACTTTTATTCTTGAAGTATTAAATCAATATAATTCTACCAACTATTCCTTATGGATTTCGATATCCGGACTGACCGTTGTACTACCTTAAAAGAGTGTAGTCAATAGTCTAGGTTTTTGCATAGCGGTGGGAGCCGAGCATAAAGACCAATGTATTGTAACACCCCGTATTTTTAATGATTTAAATAATTATGTAATTAAATATTTTTGTTGGATTAATTGAACTAAAATGTGAGAATTTAATTGTTAATTAATCCAGATTAAAATAATTATTAACTAGCGTGCCAAGGGTTAATACTTATTGTTGATAATTATTGAATATTAATGTATGATATGTAATATGGAATTATAATATTTGATAAATTATCGGAAGTGAGAAATAAGGCAGTTTGGTAATTTAAGTCTGACGCGCATGTGAGCAGTGTCGAGACTAATTGACTAGGATAAAAAGAGAAATTATTTTTATTAACTCGTATGGTCATTTTGAGTGCGCTGTTGAGTCCAGGAGGGTCGAGATAGTCAAAATAGTATACCCGGGTGTTTAGTTTGGGTCCCGGGGCAATTTTAGGCCTAACCGGCGTCCCGAGAGGGCATTATGGTAAATTATGTTTTGGGGTTTAATTAATGGACGAAAATTGGGAGTTATTTTATCAGCCAAGAAAAGTCCTTTAGGGTTGAGAGATACAGAAAGTAAAGAACGGCCATAGAGGGTGTGAGGGAGAACCAATTTCCAAGAGGGAAGGCCAAATTATCACCACCTTGCACAACCACCACCACCAATGCGTAGATCGAGAAGAGAGGAATGCATCTATACCAACATCACCAAAGGATTCAGACCTTCAATTTAAGGAAAATGTTTATTACTTGCTTTCTTTTAGCAATAATCATACTCATGTTAGAGTAGGTGAAATTAATCATGATTTACATGTTAATTGGATGAAAATTGGAGTTTAAATGATGATTAGAGGCTGGGCTAATTAGTTGTTGATATTCCTTCATGTATGTACAGGATAAACTACGAAATTGAATCATATATTAATGAACGAATATGGGTTGATTAGGTTCTTTAATTGAAATTTTGGAAACTAGGGTTCATGTGAATTAATTTGGGGATTTTATATAATTATGATGATTAATGACGAATTAATGATCCTAGGATGTTAGGAATGATTTATAACCTATTATGTGTTGAGGGGTATTGATGATGAGGCATTGGGTGTTGAATCTTAGAGGTTTTTAGGTTTAAAAATGGTGGAAAATGCTGAAATTTTGGGGAAGAAGACGAACAGTAGAGTCTCGCGTGATCTCGCGCAAAGGGTCGTTCAAGCAAGATAAGGATCTAGGGTGAAGTCATTTGAACGACACGTGGAAGTGGTTTGAGCGACATGTCACTCTGGTTCGCGTGACATGTCACTCTGGTTCGAGCGACAGGGTGAATTTCTGGGAATTTTCTTAGAGTCTAGTTTTGAGTTTGCTGATTTATTAGAGTGAGAGAAACTGCCCGATAGTAAACTTAAACAAGACAAAATTTTGGAAAGGTATGTGAGAATTAATACTTTACTTATTTAGGTATAAAGAGAATGTACCCTGGAGATTACGAGAGAGATAGTAATCTAAATATTTATACTATACGTAGTGTTGAGATTAAAATACATATGAGAAGTATATATGTAGGTTGGAGAAATACCTATAAATTCTAATAGGATGTGTGTATGCCTATTTTGTGATATTATTGTTAAGATCACTAATGGGTGATAACTCGGGGGTGCAAGAATCTTATTATTAGGTGCACTAATGAGTGATAACTCAGGGGTGAAAGAACATTATTGATTAAGTGTACTAATGGGTGATAACCCGGGGGTACGAGGATATTATTGTTAGGTGTACTGATGGGTGATAACCCGGGGTACAAGGATGATTATTATTAGATTCACTAATGGGTGATAGCCGGGCGGTGCTGTATTATTATTGATAGGTGCATTAATGGGTGCTAACCGGGGGATGCAGGATTTTCTTGATAGGTGCACTAATGGGTCTTAGCCCGAGGGTGCAGGATTTGTATATATATGTATAGGGATGATGTGACTATATATATATATATATATATATGAACTTGTAAATATTTCTACTGTGTGAAATTAGTAGACTTGGTAATAATAATAATCATTACATTGCGCCAAGTAATCTTAACCTAAGGGTGCATGATTAGTGTATATATATAGGGACGATGAGACTATATATATGTATGAGTGTACTTGGGGAACTTTCTACTTTGTGAAACTAATAGATAAAGTGGAAATGAGAAATAAAATAATCTTAGTGGATAAAAGATTAACCATTTGAACGGTGAATAATGAAACTTAGTATGTGAGATAAACTATCTGAATAGCGTATTGTATGGGCAATACGGGAATACTACTAGTGAGCATATTTAGTATTAGTATGGTTTCTGACTAGTTAGACTGGGTGGTATAACTAGGGGAGATTAGATGTACGTTAGGCGTGCACAATAGATGAGAGGTGAGAAACTCATGTGAGAGTTCGATAACTAACATGCGTATAAGACTTGTTTTAAGAACCAGTTTTAAATACTTGCTAAATCATTTTTAAACCTCGGGCTCTGACCCGTTTCTTGTATCTCTTCTCTCTTTTGCTACATACATATATTATATCAGGTGCTCAGCCATAGGAGTACCATAATTAGAGATTGGAGTGTCAGACGTGCTGCAGCTATTGTGGAAGTTGCAGGTCCTTGCAGTAGACACATCTATCTTTTCCATTCAGTTTCATCTAGACTTCTTATCTAGGGCATGTGTCGCCAACTTCTGGTACCTTCATCGGAGATATTGTATTCAGTTTAGTTTATGGTTTGGAGTTTCGAACAGGGAGTTTTACCCAGTCTTATTTGTTTCAGTATTTGATTCACGTTCAGTATTTATTTTATTCCTATGTGTGGTGAATGGTTTATGTTTTATGACTGGATGAAAAAGGATTTACTTGGTTTTACAAATTGGAAATGTTTTAACACCTAGCTTAATTTCATGTTGTGTGATTAATATGGTTTAATTGTTTTCGACAGTGATGCTAAGAATGAACCAACTGAATATCCTATTTTAAATTGGTAAAGGACTGATCACCCTATATTTAATTGGGCGGGGTGTCACAGGTATATCTTTATACACTTGAGTCCAAATGACCAATGATGCCTCAAAGTCGAGTCTAAAATGGTGGGTCAGATCCCAAATCAACATGGTTATATCTAAAATAACGTGAAACAACAAAGAGCATCACACATCTAATAACATGCACGAAGAGAAGCTTTTCTCTGCTTTGGTAATCCTTCAAAAAGTCAATAAGATATAATTGATATGAATCATGTAGGTAAGTGAAATATGATAAGAATCATCTAATATCAATGAATACAACAAGTATGTTCTCCAAGCAAATGAAATAACACAACAAAAGTGTATCCCGCCCCAAAGCCCTATAAAACAAATTCCCCCATAACACAAACTTTATCCCTCTAAAGCAAGAAACACGACAACATATGGAATCTCCTCTTATCAATGTGTCTCCAGCATAAAGAAGAAAACATAGGATCAACTCCCCCTATATTAGAAATTTCTCCCCCTTTTTTTACAGGAAAAAGTCCAAAATACGTAGAAAGACATAGATAACGGGTATATCATGATAATAAATCATACTCTCAGTGAATAAATAAGAACCGGTAAAGCAAAATCTAGTGAATCATATTAAATACCAAAGCTATAAAGGGAATATGCAAGAAAACAACATGCGTATGAGCAACATATAAGAGTAGAAACAAATGAGTCTCAAAACATGAACTATTAGATGAAAGATATCAATAATATATTAATTGATATCAAACAAAACTTTTTGCGAAAATGGATCACACAGTAAATTAGTGCAACCAGCTCTGATACCAATTTGAGAGTGCACGTGATCTAATGGATAGATTTATATAATTAATTGTTATATACACCAATCCAATTTTAATCAAATTTTATCTTCAATTAATTATGGTGTGCATTTGAGATGATTTCAAATTTCCTTTTACAATAAACAAGCCAAGCATGAAAAAAAAATGAATGAGGAAAAATCCCCAAGAAGGGAAAAACTTTTTAATTCAGCACTATTGAGAGTTTTGAATCCAAACGACTTATAAAACACCTGGCTACACTAAGTTAGATGCGTAGGGTCTTCAATACTTCAACAGATATGACTCAGCTCTAAAGTCATCCACAACTAGCAGTCCACCCTCGGTATCCACCGATAAGCCTCATCTTCTTCTCCAGTCGTGAAACCACATTTCACATATCATCAGTAGAGAAAAGTCTCTACAAGGGTTTTCAGCAATAATCCTTCTTATGATATGGAAAAAGTAATCTTCAATAATTTCAGGTTTAAAATATGTTTGGAAGTGTTTAATCACAAAAGAAGAACTCAAAAAGTGTTTTTGGCTTTCAGAAAGTGTTATTTAGTCATCTAATCCCGTTTACCCTTTATAATAAGGTTGTATAAAAAGGATAAACACAAAAGATTTGGGATTGATTATCTTTAAAAAAAATTATGCCCGATTGTTCGAACGAAATAGGATGTCGTTTGAAAGACACTCTGCAACTTGTTAGAACAACTTTGAATGAAGTCTTCGAAGGACATTCCAAAGAACCATGGAAAATGCTGAATCGGTTCGAATATTGCATATATTCACCCTCTTTACTTATGCATTTTATCCCCCTCAGGTACCTTAATTCTTATATTTATGCTCGTTAATCAGAAAACCTATATTTTATATGTTTAAATGTTTTTTAGGTATAATTGAGCTTTTGTAGGTATTATCGTGCTTAGTGTGTAGCTCGTAGGCATTCTGACAAAGTTTCATCGACAATCGCAAGTACAACGGCATTTTAATAATTTCACAATTTGGGTTTATGGCCCAATGTCTTCACAAAAGTTGAAGCCCTCTGAGTCATCTTCGTATGGCCACTGATGGTGAGCGATATTGATCAATAACGAAGAAGTTATAGGAATTCTAGCGGAGGAAGGATAACACCAAAACCACTTAGGACAAATCATTTATTTTCCATTTATTTCTTTTACCACTTACTATATAAGTGGGTTTTATGTATTGGAAGACATATCTTTTATTATCTTATTTTTAGAAGTTAGGTTATGGAAGTTAGGGTTTGGAGGTGATTTTGGGTTTTTGCATCTCTGTCTCCTAGGGTTTCACCAAGTGGGTTTGTAAGTGCACTATTCATCATCTCTTTCACTAATCCAATCTTCCATTGTTCGTTTTTCTTGCCTTGTTATTTTTTTTACTTTATTTTTAATCTAGATTTAATTTCTTTCATTTACTTTCATGCATTCATTGTTTTCATTTAATTAATGTCTTTTAATATGCTTTCTAGCTAATTTAGTTTAGGTTGTGATTGATCGAACTCGCCTTGGGTTGATTTGGTTGCTTTGCTTTGGTGATGGATTTTATGAGTTTAATTTGATTGGGTTGTTCTTGATTTTACGGCTAGAAATTTTATCGGTGTATATCATGTATCAGACGTATTTATGACCTTTTGTGTGTAATTTTTTGGGTATTTATTGATGCCAAAATCATAGTAGGCTTTTATGACGATTTAGGGGTGACAACTCTAGATTTAATTAATTATTGAAATGAGATTCAATATTGTTAAACTTGCCATCCCATGTAACCATTTATGCCAATTAACTCGTGGTGAGGGGTTATAGTCACAATTTATAGTTTTTATTCCTTTTTATAATCGTAGTTTAAATACATGCCTAATATTATCTTTTCTTTTGTTAAAATATTCTTTAACACTTTTATTGAGAAGTAATAGACCAATTAAAGTCTAACAATATTTCTCTGTGGATTCGATACTCGGACTGGCCACTATAATCCCGTAAAGAGTGTAGTCAATAGTTTAGGTTTTTGTATTGAATAGGTGAAACGAATTCAACGACTGACGTACAGACACTGCGCTACTTTTCACCTGTGATAAAAATGGTGCCATTGTCGAGGACTTGTTTGTTTTAGAATTTAATCGATTTAGTATTTCGTAGTATTTTATTTTCTATTTGTATTCTTTGTTAACTATTTTTGTAGGACTTTGACATTTGAGCTCTAAGAAGCGCGTGAATTTTTTGGACGCACATCACTTTGTGGGACTTACTATCTTGAGCTATTTTTGGAGTAAGCATGTCATATTCTAATTTTTTTTCGGTAATCATAGTGATAATTATCAAAATCTCCGTAAATCTATGAATTTTGGTGAATACTCGCAAAGTCAAAAACTTAATACATCTAAAATGTCTTTGGGTGAGTATTACCAAAGTCAAGTTATGGATTACGAGAATTTTGAGAATGATTATTCCGATTTTGGGCCTCAAAATCCTTATGATAAGAATTTTGAAACGAATTGCAATAGCTTTCAAAATTCTTATGTTAATGATTTTGATAGTAGTTCCGAGGATAGTTTCCAATCTTCTCATTTTCAAGAATTCGTATCTCTACCAATGACTTTGCCCGAAGGTTTACGCATTCTTGAAAATGAAAAATTTGAAACTGTTATCGGGAAGAAAATCATTATTGGGAGCAAGAGTTGGATGCATTATTCGAATCCAACGACGATTTTTCTTCCGAGACTTTTGAAGTCGAGGAATGTTTTGAACCAAATGAGGAATTTTTGCCTACTTTGGAAAAAACCCTTCTTGACTTGGCCCATGGTATCATAGAGAATGAAAATGAGGAAGAAATGGACTTAGTATCCATTTGCAATGAAATTATTTCTTCTTTGGTCCCCAAAGAAGAATATTTCATTGAAAATGATCTTATTCCTTCGAAACTCAATCTTCAAGCGATGATGACTCATCTCTAGAGTTTGAATTTATTTCTTCCTCATCTTTATTCTATATTGTCAAACTAATACAAGTATCCAATGAATCGGTTCCAAACTTTAACCGATGAGGATTATCTGCTCGAATTGCTTTTCATGAAGGTAATTTTGCCTTCATGTGCACCACCACCCATTCCAAATGCAAAACCTTTGGGAGGAAATTATATTTTTTCCCACGTGTATTCGTCACCCATTCAATCCAAACCCACCATCATCTCCCCCAAAATTTTGGTTCATGATGGTTCATTTCTTCCTCCTTATACATACCTTCCATTATTTTAAGGTATGAACTCAATTAAGGGACCTCCAATTATCCCTCAAAGTCAAATCATTGTTTGAGCGGACCCTCAAAATTTTCAACTCCTTTTGTATAGTTAATTGAGTAATTGAAATTTAGGTTGTACATAGTTAATTCCTTTTTTATTTATTTTAGTATAGATTTTAGTGTAATTAGTTAATTTTTTTTGTTATTTTTTGTGTATTCTTAGTTCTGACAATTTTTGTAGGTTCAACGAACTGAAATTTACGGAGATTGTGCGTCCTGGACATGCGTTTTTGTAATTTTTTTTAATTTGTGTGTGTGCATGCCCCCCATTGTAAATTTCATACTTACATTAGTATTGTAGTTTATATACTTATATATATATACACTTATTTCATCCTTACTCCTTTGAGTGTATATACTCTTTTATAGTAATTTTTATAAATATTTTTCATTTTTCTTTTATAACTTTTGTTTATTTTTAATATTTTTATGTCCCCCCTCATTGTCCCATTACAACCAACAAAGGCTTTCAAGGAAACAAGAAAGTCTTTTGGCCAAAAATGTGAGCAAGTATGTGCAAAAATGAGAGTAGTCGTAGTGGTAAAACACATTTTATAATAGGTCTTGGTCCAAAGGAGAAGTGTAGGCATAAAATAAGAAAGAGAAGCAGGTCCGAATTTACAAAAAGCAAGCAGGTCTCTGTTTTTTGTGTCCCCGGTCGACCGGTCTCTATTTCTTGTGTCCTCGATCGACCGATGCACAAGTCGCGGTCTACCCGTTAGATGTTTGAAAACCTCTGTCCCAAGTGCACGGTAATATTGCAATTCCCGATCGACCGGTCCTCACCCGTGGTCGATCGAGGACAGCAAGTATTGCCTTTTTGTTCTGCACTTGCGATTTCACCTTATTTCTCTACCTCTCCTCTACTGCTATACTCCCCGTTTCGTGTCCTCCGATTTTATTTTCCTCCCAACCTTAATCCATATCAACCATTTCTACACAATCAAGGTACAAATTCTTCCTAGTTTTCATGTCTATTTGGTGTTTTTTGGTTGTTAATTCTCATCATTCTAAGGTGTTTTGCACAATTTAACACTTTGTGAATTTTTTTGTTGGGTGTGTTCTAATTGTTGTTACAACCTCATTTATGCTTGATTGTTGACTTATAACCATTCATGAACACAAATTGTTGTTGGATTATTGTGTTTGTTCATGAATGGGACTTGTGTTGGTTCAAATGTCACTCACACACCCTTATACCACATTGTGCATACCAAGTGTTAGCTAAAATGCCTAAATCAATTTTTTCAAGATTCTTAGCATACACTTGCGTATCTTTCACTCGTTGTCGCTCCTTGACACATTTCATCACATTGTGGTATATTTTCACCCAATTTCACATACTTGCACACGACATTTTGACTCGTTCATCGACTAACTTTAATTGCGCTTTACAATTTTTTTGTCTTGCCTAATTATTATTTTGTAGGTTTAAATGGCCGCATAGTACGATTCGACCAAGTGTGTGCCCTCCCAGGGTGTCCAGCGATTCCGTTGTGAAAGGCGAGTCATTTTGTGTCGCCAAAATTGGGCACATTTTTCTTGCCAAGAATGGTCGCATCACTAAAGACTTTGTGCATATTTTTCATGCGACATTCATGGTGGTGAAAGGGGGGTCGCTCCAAATTGGGGTATTTATTTCTATCCCACTCTTTTTCATAGTGTCTTTAACTTCATTGAGGATAATGTGCGTTTTAAGTTAGGGGGTGTGTGATTTTTCATCTCAATTTCTTTTTCATCATCGTGAGCCATATTCATATTTATTAATTATATTTTTAATTTTAAAAAATAAATAAATATATAAAAATTCAAAAATTATTTTATTTATTTCGTTTCTCTTTATTAGGCCTTTGCCCCAATTTCCTATGATAAATTCAATAATTTCCCTATCCAATTGCTAATTTAATGATTCATTTTTTGTCTCTTTCACGTTATTAAACTTTAGTCCTCAATTTATTTAATGTTGAGAATAAATGCATGAATTAGACCTTGAAAATTCATGAGCACTTGAGCATGTTTTATAAATGATTTGATAGGAAAATTATAACTTGGTGTCTTTTTGTTACTTTGTGTACACTAAAACCGAGCGAGCTTTGTGCTTTTCTTCGTTTGCAAGTCTTTATTCATTACTCTTTCCTTCTTGAAAATGTTAATTTATTGGCAACCTCACTATTCTTTCACTGATCGTTCATTAATTGAGTTCATTTTGAAATGTGTTACTTAGCATGATTTTTAAAGTTGTTCAGACTCGACTACTGCGTAAACTTTAGGAAATGATCATAGGACCTCATTGTTATATTACCCATATTGACCTTGACCTCACTTTATTTTTTTCCCCTCGTTCACCCCTTTGAAACTAAATATAGCCCTTCGTTTCATAACCCAAAATCCCATAACTAACTCCAAATTAGATTTTTAAACCATATATATCACCTTTCGTACCTTTGTTCGGAATGATACTTGGGATTGAATGATGTTCGTGTTATGTGGTTGCAATTAAGCATGTGAGAGTAAAAAATGAAGAAAAAAAGTGAAGTGAAAAAGAAAAGAAAAAGTGAAAAAACAAAAGCAAGAGAAAAAGAAGAAAATAAAAGAAAGAGAAAGTATCTACATGTTGTATATAGTGTTCAATATCCTTTGTCACTTTCCAATATTATATTCAATGTTTATTTTGGAAATCATTTTACAATTTTGAAATTGCTCGCAATTTTTCATTATCCCAAGTGTTTCATCCCCTAACACCTTTGAATTTGTACATATTCCCTTCATTTTATAACCTTAACCCCAAACCTACATTACAACCCTATTAAAGTCCTATGTGATCCTGGGGAGAATTTTCCTCAAAAGTCATAATAATTACGATAATATGCGAAAATGCATTTCACCTCCTTAGTGAACGATATCTTTCATTGATATTACACATTTTTCATTTTATATATAGCGTTCTTCATTTATGACATGTGTACCTACACCAAAATTGGTCCGTGACCAAGAAGTGTGGGTCGCGAATTTGGTCGTGACCAAATTGGGCGTGACTAACTTCAGGGGTCACGGCCCAAATCCCTGACCCATAGTCACAGATGTGGTCACGGCCCATAGCTCTGCCATATTTGTAAGCCTGGTCACGGCCCAAACCCAAGACCATCAGGCAATTCAAATACTATTTGGTCACGGCTCTAAACCGTGACCAGATTTCTGCGCCTCCAACTTTGTCACAGCTTTAGGTCGTGACCACCTTTACTATATATCTGATACTGTCCCGGCTTTGGGCCGTGACTATACTTACTGTGCATATAACATTGTTAGGGCTTTGGGCCATGACCAATTTTAATAATAAAAAAAAAATTCCTCGAATCGGGAGGCTAATCGGCCAATTGCTGAAGTGCTCGTTGGGTGACCTCGAGGGGGTCCCCTGCTCTCAAATCGGGGGGTCCCGTGACCACACGATCACGGGACCCGTGTAGGTATTCAGAAATATGGGTCATGCTCTCATACTGAGGGTCCCGTGACCACGTAGTCGATTTATGCAGGTTATGTTGGTCCTGTGCGAGGTGTTGATGTCAGTCACAGGACTATTTTGGGGGTGTTGCGGGGTTTCACCCCACAACGACACGTTTTCAAGCCTAAGTGTGGATATTCTTGATAAGCACCCAAAACTGTATAATTTATACCCCGAATAGGTGTATTTTAGTTGCTAATTCTCGACAATTTGAGTCTTATGCGCTTAATTGTTCAATATGCAGGTTTAATTGCAGTTGCGGTGTCAAAAGCTATTTTTTCAGGCAATTTGCGGTTAAAATGGAGATAATTCTCTTATCCCGTAACCTTACCCGAGCCTAAACTTAGCCCAAACCTACCCCAAACCCCGTGTGTGTTTTGTATGTCCCTTTTTATTATTTTTTAGATTTTTAGTTTAAGTCATTTTAATTTTTAGGATTTATTTTAGATTTATTTAGTATTTTCTAAGTTTTATTTTCTATTTTATTAATATAATTTTATTTTATTTTGATTCTATTAGTTTTTAGTTTTAGTTTTATTTTATTAGGATTAGAATTTTTAGGATTTCATGTATTTTTTGTTTTATTAGATTTTGCATTTTCTTTTTAGAATTTTTATTTTAAGTTTTATTAGATTTTATTTTAATTTGTATTTTTTTATTTCTTTGTAATTTTATTTTTATTTAGTCTTTATTTTATTTTTTAGAGTAGGAGTTTAATTTTAAGATTTTTAGTTATAGTAATTTTATTTTTATTTTATTATTTTTAAGTGTCCAAATTAAACACACACATAAACTAAACCCACTCACACCCAACACATCATATCCTACACACTATCTACCCAACACCCTCACCACACACAATCACCCCCATCCATCTTCTTCCCCAACAACTCAATCTCTCTCCTCTCTACTCCATAACCAAACTTTTCACCCTCTCTCACATCCATCATCATCCAAACACCACCCAACAAAAACCCAGCTGACCCAGATCGCATACCGCCAGCGACAGCTGACGACCCCTTCCCCTTGCCTCTGTCGCCGATGGCGACGGCGTCCTAACCCAAGCCGCCGGTGCCCACCTGCCACAACCCAAAACTACGGCCTGACCGATGACCTCTTCGTCAACCCCCTGCGCCGATGAGACCCTACCCATATACCTCCTGAGCCTGCGACCTACTACCCTCTACCCGATCTCCCCTAACTCGCCTCCGGCGTACCCGCCGGACCTACCCGACGAAACCGCTGCCATGCCGCGACCCAAACGGTGGCCGACCTCTCCTCTTTCCCTTACACCGGCGCCGACCCTTATGCCACACCTCCGGCGTCTCCAAACCCGGTTCAACTCGACCCCATCTCATCCCAAAACCCATTTTCCATTCATTACCCATTTCTCCAAAGCCACGTTTTCATCACTTGTTACAAACAAATCCAAGACCAAAAGAAACAAACAAATGTCACGTGTTTAAAACTTTTTTTTAACCCTTTTACCCAAAATACCCCCAACTACTCTTTTACCCCAACTTTCCATTATACCCTCTAAACCAAATCTGATTGTGTCACCCCATTTAACCCACATGCCCGCACACCTCTCTTACCTCATGTACACACCCCATTTCCATGCAAATTAAACCTTCCCAAAAAGCCCCTTAGCCCCATGTGTATCATGCATCTACTATAAAAGAAGACTCAAGACCCATTTAAGAGAGTTTTTAGAGAGGAAATTCTATAGAGAGAGTTGTAGAGAAAAATACCATTTGTAAATAGTTTTATTTTATTCTTTTTTTTGTTAGATATTTGTGAGATTAAATATTGTAAGAGACTTAATTGAGTGAATATTTAATTTCAAATCATTTGGATGCTCAATTGGAGGGATTGCATGCTTTAATTTGGAAGAGTAGAGTTCAACTTTCTCAAAGAGATTTGATTTGCTTGTTTTATTCCCTTCTATTTTATTTTAGTAGCCTTGATTATTAATTTGTCAAATTTCATATCATGTTAGGATAAATCTCCTTTCAAGGGGTGGGGGGAAACCCTTATTTGATGTTATTTTAGTTTAATTAGTTTCATTACTTGAAATTTTCCTTTGAATGTTAATTTTGATCCTTCGTCCTTAGATTTACGCCTCGAGAGAGGGTAAATGATTTTCGAAAGAAAATCGAAATTCTAGTTATAATACCCATTTTAGATTCGAACTAGAGATAGGGGTTTCTTAAGTGGGGTATTATAACTTGAATTTCAACTCTAAATTTATTTTCTAAGATTGACATAAATTATAATTGATCGATCCTAGCGAGTGATTAATTAAAAGAAGTGTGGATCTATTTTCTAGAGTTGTGTGGTGCTAAACTTAATTTTCTAAAATGTTACTATTGAAATTACATTTGCAACGAGGGTTGGTTTGTAATTTTGATATTAATTTGGGAGAATTCAAATAATTAAATTAATTAATTAAAATAACAAAAATTTGTGGTGTAATCACATTCCTTGATTGTTCTCACAATTATTTACCTCACTTTATCTTTTATTTTAGTGTTAGACTTTGTTTTCATTTTAGTAATTTTCTAGTTAGTTATTATCATATCACATTTAGTTTAGTTTAGTTTAAGACCTCACCTCACCCTATTGTTTTAATATTGAAAAAACTAAAAAAATTAGAAAAAGTGAAAAAGCACAAAAGAAAATAAAAAGTGAATTACAATTTTGTTCCCTTCGCTTTACAACCTTGAAAGTGGATTGATACCCTTATTTACCGCTACACTTGAGTTGTTATATTTTGTAGGTAATTGAGGTTTTGATTAGAAGGACTTTTCAAGCAACGACGAAAGATACACCGAAAAGTCTTTTCTATCAAATGGCGTCGTTGCTGGGGAGATGAAAAGTCATTTCTATCAAATGGCGCCGTTGCCGGGGAGATAAAAATTCACGTTATCAAATGGCGCCGTTGCTATTCTTGGGAGCGTGAAGCACTTGGAGCGGATTCAATTTTGTAGTTCATTTATTTTGTATATTTTTGCATTTTTGTACCATTTTTATATTTTTAGAAGGCTTGTATTAGGAATTTTTATCATTGCTTGTATTGCGGTGCATAGAGACACCTATATTTTATTTTTCATTTTAAAATTGTAATAATCAAAGACAAGCGTGATAGGGAAACCGAACAAGGTAGAGAGAGGGCGTCCATAGGTGAGGATTTAGAAGTCTCTCTACCTTGGGTCGGTAGGACTTCCGGGGACGACTGAGATTGACGTATTCTCCCCCAGTCGACTCAAAAGTTTCGGCACCCCACGACCTAAAAATCATGGGAGGTACATTTCTTACACCCTCGCGCCTCTCCTGTTAGCGAGTCAATTATTGTGTGTGCTTGTGTACTCTTGTGTGATTTTATTCTCGCATTTTTTTTAATGGTGTGATGAATTAAATTACTAAGACCTCCACCCGGTCACTCACGAGAAGGGATTTCATCATCCGACTCACTCGCTTATCATTATGTGCTACCCTAGCCATCACTAAATTTAAAATCAATCAACTAGGTATCCCAATAGGAAAAAATTTTGCAATGGCGATCACCCATTTCTTCCGTGAATTTTTATCGCCCGCGGACTTAATTAAAAATTGACTACCCCTTTCACTAAATCTATAGATAAAAATTGGCTATGTGCTAGTTAGGAATTCTCCTTAACTTGTATGTGTGTCCAATTCAATTTTTTGGTAGTCGATTTTAGTTAGTTCATCCTAAATTTCTTAGTCCATATTTTTTCCCCACCATTTCCTTCCAAAAAAATCCAAAAATATTTTCTTTCATTTTTATAAAAAAAAATCCAAAAATATTTTCTTTTTTTCCTTTCAGAAAAATCCAAAAATATTTCTTCCTTTATTTTAATAAAAAATTCAAAAATATTTTCTTCCATTACTTTTAGAAAAAACCAAAAATATTTTCTTTCCTTTTGAAAAAATTTACAAAATCCAAAAAAATATTTTTCCCCTCATGGCCGAAGAACGTCCTTTACGGGACAACTTTGGTCATTTTTCATTGACACGCGACACGTGTGAGAGTGATCCGGAGCCATCTCTTTATGAGATACTTAGTGATTTCACCTCTCTCACGAGTCCCGTTGATACTCTTGACTCGTCCATGCACGCACCTCATATTCCATCACCCTCGGTGTCAAGTGTCGACGTGTCTCATCCTTTGTTGTGCACCCACTGTTATTATGCCGATCACATGTCCCATGAGTGCCCTTGTATGTCATATCCATACAAACCTACCACGGACCATGTTTATCCATATGACACTGTTCCGGAACCCACCTCGGCCTACTATCCCGCTATACCTAATCCCGAGTTATGTGAGTATCCTAGTTATTCGTGGAGGCCTGATCACCCTTCCACACAATACGAATCCCAACCCGATGTTGTGGATCCTCACACGTTCCAACAGTCGTCATGGAAACCTTGTGCACCCGTTCACGATCAGTTCCCTCACTACGCACGCCATGTGAATCAACTAATTGTCCATCACGAAAGCGATCCTTTCGTATATGATGAACTTGGCCTCACCCCACCCCACACACTTCATATGAGTATTCTTCATATAGTCCCGATTATAGCGTGTTGTGTCCACCTCGACCACCACCACCACCCATCATTCCACCAACACCTTCATCCACGTCCGCTCTCGAAACCCTCTTGCAAAAGTTCATACTTGAGAAAGAGAAAGCCATTCAAACTCAAGCTCTCCAAAGGCTTGAACAAAGGTTAAATGAATTGGAGTGTGCGAGAGAGTCGGATATTTCCATGGACCCACCCATCATTGCCACCGAGTGTCACGATAACGTGTCCTCTTGTGACACGGATTCTGAGTGTGACCAACCCTACCACCCCGAGAATCTCAATGTTGAGACCATCCCATGGTCCAGGTCCCAAGTCAACAATTGTTTTGCCTTGCCTTTAGATAGAGAGCCTGATCAAATCCCACCATGTCCACCTGAACCCCACTTTACGGTTCCCACACACTTTCCCGTCGAATCTAAAAATATGCCCGAGTCGACACCTATCGAGCTTCACCCTTATGTTCCCGAAGAACCACTTCATCTTAGGTTAGCTCTGGCTACGAGTGCTCATTATTTTCCCGAGATAGAATCCGTGATGGTTCCTACGTATCCGGATATGGATGACGTTACACCATTCTTGGCTCATCTTGACCCCATTATTTCTAGTGACTCATCTACCTCCGATCTTGGTGCCTCATCTTACCCACCCACCACATTCCCCGGCAATATTCTTGTGGAGAAGCTGACCACTCCATCTTTAGATACCACACTTTCTCCCGCGAGTTCCCTTGTGGATCACTTTGCACCTCATGAGGAGTGTGTGTCTTCCACTCTTGAGTTGGATCATCTTCCTCCACCATTTATCCCACCCGATCCACCGTTTATCCCACCCGACTCACCCATTATCCATTTTATACCACCACCTGGTTTGGATCTTGATTTTACACATTTTAAGTTTCCATCTACATTTTTAGATCCTCACCTGAAACCATCCTCCACCATCCACGAGAGTATAAGTGGTGACACTCTCCACTTCCGTGACATCGAGCTTGTTCCTCCATGCACACCACTTCCTTGTGGTGTTGATTTTTCTTCTCAACAGCTCCCTGGCGTGTCAGGGCGCGACCAATATCATCCCCCATTTATATAATGGTCGTGTGATTTTATGAGCCCCATCCCATTCCACTTACCAAACCATATTGCCTCCCTCACCAACTTGAGCACCATGCTTATAGGGCCCTAGTTGCCCTCACCTTTCGGCTCAATAAGGCCCGTGATCGATGCTTAATCAAGCATGCCTTTCTCACCTTTACCCTAATTTCCACCCGCCCATGGTCCACCGATGCTTTGCATCGTGTGATGCACTTTGCCATACAAGTTCATTGACCTATTTTATCTTCTATCCAGCAGACGCTGCAGTCTTGTTTGGGGGTGATTCTCATTACCCATTCTTCTGCCGCCCTGCGCTTTCCTAATTCTTATCTTTAGGGTGAGATTTCATCAGTCTGGCTAAAGACATTAAACTTAGCGCTACCGGGAGGCAGCCCGCGTTTCTTAAACTAGTCTCATCCTGTTTGGGGGTGGTGTTTCATCACCCTATGCTTATAGACTTGTACACATTTTGTTCTCTCTTATCACTTCTTCTTCAGGTTTATTCTTGGCTTCATCTGTCCACTTCATTAATGGTTCATTCTGGTAATCTCTTTCCTACCTTATGCTCTCAATTTTAAAAATCATTTCACTTAACATCGAGGATGATGTTCCTTTTTTGTTTGGGGGTGGGGAATTTTATCAAAATCGTACCTCTTTTGAAAAATTTTGATTTTTAAACTTGATTTTTAAAATTTTGTGCAGTTTCTTTCATCTCAATCATTGATGTGAATTTTCAATCATCCATCTTTTTAAGTCTAGGAATCAAGCTAGAGAATATTTTTTCTAATAGCTTATGTAATACGTATCAAGGCAAATAGCACCATGAATTTCTAGACTCAACAAAATTTGCGCGCTTATCACGTCACTACAGTTCAGAGTTGAGGAGTACTACAATTCTAACGAGAACCTTAAGGATCACTGGTAGAGACTTTAGACCGCGAGATTTGTGCCTTTCACACTTTTTGAGAGTTTTACGCAATCTCCGAGTCACAAATTGATTCAACTTCTTTTGGATCCGCATTTTAATTGTTGTATGATCTCATTATTCTTCATTTTTTTGGCTTGATCACTGAGAATGACATCCCTTTCGAGTTGTAAGAAACACGTGTCTTGAAATTTATCCCGATCATTAGGGTTTTCATCCATACACCAACCACTTTTTCCCCATATCATATTTCCGTTCACTTCACCCATATTCTTCCATATATTCCCCATACCATCTATATACATACCACACCTCATTTCATATATCTTCCATCATTTCAAATAAAAGAGTGTGATTTCAAATGTTAAATGTCTTCATTGTTGGTTTGAAAAGTGAGAGAAAAACCAAAAAAAAAAAAGAAAAAAAAGAAGAGAGAAAGACATAAAAAAAAATAGAGAACAAAAAAAGAAAAGAAAAATCGAAAAAAAAGAGAGAAAAGAAAAGAAAGAGAATCTGTAGTTAGTAGTTTAGTCCTTGTTAAATAAAAACATTGGTTCTTCATATATAGAACACTCTTCTCACATATCCATCCATTGCTCATCCATCATACATCCATCATTTCACACATCCGTCTTATCCTACCTCACCTCTTCCCACATATCCCATTTCATTTTCCCCTCACCCTTAAACATCCATATTTCCCCTAGGTGTTTGGGCAAATGAAAGTCGACGTGGTGAATAACTCGACGTTCTCACTATATTGATTACCATTCTTTCATGAGATCATTTTTCTTTCTAAATGTTTGTTCTTTCTTATGTGTGTGTGAGATGTTTGAACTTGATTACATTTACTCACCTCCTCACACACAAGAGCGATACACTTACCCAAATCTCGAGAGTTCGTTTGAGAGAGATATATCCGTGAGATTTGAGGTTGAAGCGTTGATTTTGAAAAGGAAATCTAGGAATTACTCTTATGATACTCGACCCGTTTTGACTGATTCACACTACACACGTTGAGTTCTAGGTGTAATACCCCGTATTTTTGTGATATTTATTTATGGGATTAATTCAATTAAATGTGTATTAATTGGAAATTAATCCGGATTAAAATACTAGCGAGATGCGAGTTGGTATTTGATTATAGTGTGCATATATGATTATATATGAATATTGAATTATGAAATTTGTCGTGAGATTGAAATGCGGCAATTTGGGAATTTTTTTGAGACGCGTGTGACAGTCGCGTCAGGAATAATATTATTTAATTAAAAAGTGAATTTTATTTCTATTAATCGTATGGTCATTTTGAGTGCGCCAACGCGTCCGGAAGGGTCGAAATAGTCAGAAAACACTAGTCGGGGGTTTAGTTTGGGTCCCGGGGCATTTTTAGGCCATACTGGCAACGTATAAGGCTAATTTGGTAATTTTGGATTTTTAGGAATTAAAACCCACGAAAATTAGTAATTAATATTTGACTCGGTAATTACCCACTAAACCCACTAACTACACCTTATGACCTTATGGGCTACGGAGGTTATTAGAATTAGTCCCAAAAGTTCCTAAGGCAAAAACCCTAGCCACCATTCACTTTGGAGAAGAAAAGCTTGGAGAGAGAGAGAGAGAGGAGAAATTCTGCAGAGAGAGAGAGAACGATTCGATCTTCAACATCAAAATCAGAGATACACATAAGGCAAGTGGTTTAATTTCGTTTATTACAAAGAATGTTTCTTCCATGCGTAGGAAATTGATAAAACTGTATTGTTTTGGGAGATTGATGAAAACCCATTAAATTGGAATTAGAAACTTGTATTTTGATGAGGAATTGCATGTAGAATTGTATGTAGGTGATTAATCTAATGATAATATATTTTGGATGAAACAAAAACGGATTTAATTAGACTCATTGGGGATTTAAGAATTTCTAGGGTTCATGTTCTTGAAATTGGGGAAAATGTATAGATTTGATATTTGAATGATGTTTAGAATGAATTAACACCATCAAACACGTTAGTATGTGACCTAAGTATGTTTAGGGACGATTAGAACCTTGAACAATTATTGGATTGATGTTTAGATAATATTAGAGTGGAAGAAAAGATGGAAAAACGAGTTAAGGAAAATCTGAGCTCGAATCTGGCCACTCGTTAGAAGACCTGCCCACGTCGTTCGAACGAGCTCGTTCAAACGAGCTTCTAACGAGTTGCAGTTTGACTTCTAACGAGAGGGATGTTCGTTCGATGACTTTCGTTCGAACGAGATCTCGTTAGAAGGCCCGAACGAACTCTCGTTCGAACAGCCTCGTTCGAACGAGACTTCTAACGAGCTGACAGTTTAGGCTTTTTAGCCTGTTTTGATCCCGAGTGTTCCGTAACCTTGTGTATATGTAGAGATAACACTTTCTTGATGATTAATTGATATAATTGGGATATTTGGGATATAATGAGGAGTAAAACCTATAAGTGTAGTTGGACCTAAGGGAAATTATGGATTAGGACGTGAGTGTCTATTACGATGCGAGAACTAATGGCGGCCTCAATAATTATATTAACCGGGAACATATAAATTGTGTAGCATTATATGTCGGTACGAGAATGAGATGTGTACTACAAATAAATTATGGTGACTACTAAGATGTGTGCATACTTAGTATATGTATATGATTTTATGTGTATGACATACCTACCATACTTGCTATCATGGGAGGTTTACGTTCTCTTAGGGCCCTCTAATCCTTGTGTTGCCCGGATTTAGACTGGTACCTCAATGAACATAGGTCAGAGAAGGACTTATTGGGATATTAATAAGTCTGCAGATCGTGGGAGCGCAGGTATGTGCGTAACCCATGTGATGTGACTGTGTTCGCCTCCATTGTGTGTAATTGTTGTTATCTGAGAACGATTCCTGAGAGATTCGGAATGCGTGATCCTTATTTACATGATGTACCGGAATGGATAGCAGAGTATGTGTGCACCGCAGCTTAGTCTCGGGGTGCTTGTATTGTATATTTATGACGTGAATAATATACACTTAATAAATGGGAACTTTCATGTTGGTATTGTGAATATAATTATGGTAATGTTTTGAGAAAACATAACGGGTTAATTGATAGTGAATTGTATTACTAATTGAGAATCTGAGTTTAAGTAAAGCCCTCTATTTAATTGATAACGCTAGAATGTATTATGGGAATCTAGTAGTAAGAGGTAGAACTTATTACGATTTTGTTAGATATGTATGTTATTTAGATGGGTACGGTACGTTAGGAGTGCACATGTAGTCGAGAGGTGAGAATTTCATGTGAGTGCACGTCCTAACATGTATTTTGCATTTAATGTTTTAATGTTATTAAAACACTTACTGTTTTTTTTAAAATGATTTCCACTTTCGGGCTCTGACCCATTTTCTTTCAAATCTATTTTTGTAAAAACCATTTTAGGTGCCCAGCCACAAGGACACCATGCTTAGGATCCTCATTCAGGTGACGAGCTGTAGCTGTTTGTGGAAGTTACAGGACTTTGCTTGTAGACGCTTCATCTATCTTGACTCTATATTCAACATTTATCAGTTATAGGGCATGTCGCCCATTTCTTTTAGAGACATTTCATTTATTTCAGTTATTCAGACTTCTGGCATGTAATTAATTCAGGATTTAGACTTGTCATATTATTTTCAGTTGTGGGATTATTGTGAGGAGTTTTCCTCCGGACTTATTACTATTTGTTGGTTATTTCATTACTTCGTTATGGTGAATGGATTATGTTATTCTTCCATTATTCTTTTATTGCATGTTAATCAGACTTAATTAAAATTTGGCAACTTACTTTTTAAATACTAGGTGGTTAGTAATCATTTAAATATTTTCGACGGTGATGCTATTAACTGAACCAACTTGGCATTTTGTATTAATTTAATAAAGGAGTAGCTACCCAGTATTTAATTAGTCGAGGTGTCACAGGTGGTATCAGAGCATCAGGTTCTAGTGTCTTTTAGGATCTGTACGGATTATTATGTTTTTCGCTGAGTTTTCTTTGATGTAGAGCCCTATATTTTAGGACTGTTGTATTCTCTTGTATATGCTACGTTCTTCAGCTATTTTGAGTTTATAACTGCGAACTTATAGACTTTATTCTTGTTTCAAAATGCCTCCACGACGTGCACAACGGGTTCCCAGGAATGCAACACCAGAACCACAGCCCGCACCAGTTCAGGGCACGATGAATGCCGCCGAGGTTGCAGCCATTGTAGCCCAAGCGGTAAATGCCGCACTAGCCGTAGTTCAGCAGGCACCACCTCAGGCGCCAGTAGCCGCGCCGGTTTAGGCACATGCATTCCCGTCTGCTTGGGAACGTGTTCGAGATGCTTTTCAGAAAGCACACCCACCGGAGTTCGCAAGTAGCTCCAATGTTGTGGTTTCGAGTCAGTGGAGGAAGGATATTCCACGGTACTTGAGGATGTATGAGTGCACCGATGTCTAGAAGCAGATACTAGCTACCTTTAAGCTAGTGGGGTCTTCACTGCAGTGGTGGGAGTCTATTACCACCGTGGAGGAGAGAGATACTCTCACTATTCAAGAGTTTTGGGTGCGGTTCGAGCGCAAGTACTTTCCGTCAGCTGTTCACACGAAAATGAGGAGGAAGTTGATAAGCCTTCGATAGGAGAGTAAGACTGTGGCCGAGTATGAGGCCGAATTCACTAATCTTCTGAACATTGTTCCGGATGAGATACCGACAGAGGAGAAGAAGATACATAAATTTACAGACGGGTTGGCTTGGAGGATCCGTCAGCATTTGTTGGGGAACCTATCGTTGGCCACTTACTCTGATGTGGTTAACGCTGCACTATTACACTGCCAGGACCATCGCTTTCACATGGCTGAGGGCAAGAGGTCAGGAGAGTCCAGCCATCAGGGCAGGACTGGAGGAAATGGTGCCAGTGGGGCACAATCTGTTCAGGGGCAGAGACAGGGTGACCAGGGTTCCCAGTAGGGGGATCACAAGAGGTTCAGGTCGGGAAACTTCAGGCATGGATAGGGAGGTTTTCGGTAGGGCCATCAAGGTCCGAACGGCCATCAGAACCAGCAGGGTCAGAATGGTCAACAACAGTTTCAGCAGGGCCAGTGGAGGAACGGTAACGGCCACCAGGGCCGGGGACAGCAGGGATATAGAGGGAGGAACTTCCCAGGGAAGTGTTTCGTTTGTGGCAAGACTGGACATAAACGCCCGGACTATCCCGATAAGGGCAGGGCCCCGCAGCAACAGCAGGGTGCTCGACATGAGCCACAGAGGCCACTTTTTCCACCTGCCCTCCCAGCTCCAGCCCAGGTGCCAGCACTACCAGCAGTTCCTGTGCAGCAGGGGCAGTTGCAGTATGGGCGTGTCTATAACATCCACCAGGCAGCAGCTCCACAGGCACCACCCGCGATTGAGGGTATGTTTCCTATCTATGGTACTATGGGTCAGGTTTTGTTTGATCCGGGGGCAACACATTATTTTATAGCTACACATTTTGCGAAAGCCTTAGGGTTGTTAGCCACAGCAGAGAGCACAGTGACAAGTGTAGACTCACCATTAGGGAGTGGGTCTCTTATTTTCTTTATATGCCGGGGAGTGGGGGTAGAGATTGGTAGTCTGGTATTACCTGCAGACATGTTGGTATTAGATATGCATGTACACGATGTGATTATCGGTATGGATTGTCTCGCTGATTACAGAGCCATGATTGATTGCTTCGGTGGAAGCACTGTTTTTGCCATTCCGGGGCAAGAGATGTTTGTAGTGGCGATGCCTCGCCCAGAGGGAGGTTCGGCCGCTCATTTGTACTACATAGAGGAGGATACCTCTAAGGAGGTTGTGATTCCTTTAGATTCGATCCCAGTTGTCAGGGAGTACTCAGATGTGTTTCAGGAGATACCAGGCCTACCCCCAATAGTGAGATAGAATTTGTCATAGACTTATTGCCAAATACGAGACCTATAGCACGCGCACCGTACCGTATGGCTCCGGCAGAGATGCGAGAGCTACGAGATCAGATTGAGCAGTTATTGGGTCAGGGGTTTATACGGAGGAGTACTTCGCCGTGGGGTGCCCCTGTGTTGTTCGTGAAGAAGAGGGATGGTTCACTGAGATTGTGTGTGGATTACCGAGAGTTGAATAAGGTCACGATACGGAATAAGTATCCGTTGCCTCGAATCGATGACCTATTCGACCAGTTGAGAGGAGATTCTTTCTTCTCGAAAATTAATTTGCGATCGGGATACCATCAGTTGCGTATCAGGGAAGAGGATGTCTCGAAGACTGCGTTCTTATCGAGATATGGATCTTACGAGTTTCGGGCTATGCCTTTTGGTTTGACCAATGCTCCAGCCATGTTTATGGACTTGATGAATAGGGTGTTCAGAGATTTCCTAGATCAGTTTGTCATTGTCTTCATTGATGATATTCTGGTTTACTCCCAGACAGAGGAGGAGCACGCCGAGCATTTGAGGCAAGTTTTACAGACGCTACGTCAGAACGAGCTGTATGCAAAATATGAGAAGTGCGGGTTTTGGCTGAAGGAGGTCCAGTTTTTGGGACACATTATTTCCGATCGGGGGATATCTATTGATCCGGGGAAGGTATCCGCGATGAGGGAGTGGGGACAGCCCACGACACCGATAGAGATCCGTAGTTTCTTGGTCCTAGAAGGATACTACAGGAGGTTCATTCGGGGATTTTCAAAGATAGCGGGTCCTTTGACACATCTGACTCATAAGGGTGTGCCATTCATCTGGAGTGATGCCTGTCAGTTGGCATTTGATGAGTTGAACGATAAGTTGACCTCAGCACCTGTGTTAGCATTGCCGAGACCGGGAGTTGAGTATCTAGTCTACACCGATGCGTCCTTTTAAGGACTTGGAGGTGTATTACAGTAGGAGAGTCAAGCCATAGCTTATGCTTCCCGTAAACTTAAGCCTCATGAGAAGAATTACCCCACTCATGATTTGGAGTTGGCGGCAGTTGTATTTGCCCTTCGTATTTGGAGACATTACCTTTTGGGGGAGAAGTTCTGACTGTTCACGGACCACAAGTCCCTACAGTACCTATTCACGCAAAAGGAGTTGAATATGCGGCAGCGAAGGTGGCTTGAGTTTGTGAAGGACTATCAGTTTGATATTCAGTATCACCCGGGGAAGGCTAACGTGGTAGCAGACGCGTTGAGCCGTAGGCCAGTAGATGAGGTAGCAGGGGTGTGGAAGGCCAAGTGGAAAGAATTGGGACACCAGGATACAGTGGCCCGATCATTCATGTCAGTAATGACTGTTATGCCGCAGATTATCATGAGAGTGATAAAGGCACAAGCAGATGACTCGTTCTATCAGGAGTTGATAGTTCGATTACTAGCAGAGGGAGCCGAATCCTATACCGTTAGCTCAGACGGGGGATTACGCTTCAATGGGAGATTGGTAGTTCCGGAAGGGGAGGAATTGCGGCACGAGGTGATGGCAGAGTCACACGGCTCACGGTTCGCGGTACATCCCGGAGGGGATAAAATGTACCAAGACATGAGACGACAGTATTGGTGGAGCGGGATGAAGAGAGATATTACCGTGTTTGTTTCTAAATGCGCCACTTGTCAGCTAGTAAAAGTAGATCATCATAGACCGGTAGGACTTCTACAGCCATTGGAGGTCCCGATGTGGATGTGGGAGAGCATATCCATGGATTTTATCACGGGGTTACCTACGTCACAGAGAGGTCACGACTCCATTTGGGTGATTGTGGATAGGTTGACCAAAGTCGCTCATTTTCTACCCGTAAGGACAGACTACACTACGGGACAGTATGCCCAGCTCTTTATTGCAGAGATAGTGAGACTTCACGGTGTACCCCTAAATATCGTGTCTGACAGAGACAAGATATTTGTTTCACGATTTTGGGAAAGTTTTCAGGAGGCCATGGGCACGGAATTGCGATTGAGTACGGCGTATCACCCGCAAACCGATGGTCAGATCGAGCGTACAAACCAGATATTTTAGGACATGCTACGTATGTGCATCATTGATTTTGGGGGTGGATGGGAGCAGTATCTTCCACTAGTGGAGTTTACCTACAACAACTCCTACCAGTTCACCATTGGCATGGCTCCATTTGAGGCATTGTACGGTAGACCTTGTCGTTCCCTAGCATGTTGGTTGGAAGTGGGGGACAACAAACTACTTGGGCCGGAAGTGATTCAGGATACTTCGGCGAGGATAGAATTGATTCGGAGTCGCATTCGGGTAGCTCAGGATCGGCAGAATAGCTATGCTGATGCGAAGAGGTCCTTCAAGGAATTTGAAGTGGGGGACCAAGTTTTGCTCAGAGTATCTCCTATGAAGGGGATTATGTGTTTCGGGAAGAAAGGGAAGTTGGCACCAAGATATGTGGGACCATTTCCTATTATTGAGCGGATTGGACCGGTTGCGTATAGGCTTGGATTACCGGAGCATTTGCATCGGATTCACGATGTGTTTCATATTTCCTCGCTAAGGAAATATCTTAGACACGATTTGGCTCATTCTCACATTGCCTTGGAGGACATCGATCTCCAGCCTGATAGCTCCTACGAGGAGGGGCCAATTGCTATTTTGGACCGAAGTGAGCGGAAACTACGGTCAAAGATAGTTCCGTTAGTGCATGTTCAGTGGCGACATCATAATGTCGAGGAGTCCACATGGGAGCGCGAGGATGAGATGCGCGAACGTTATCCAGAGTTGTTCTTACCAGGTACTTTCTAGTTCCGAATTTCGGGACGAAATTCAGTTATTAGGGGGGGAGTATGTAATACCCCGTATTTTTGTGATATTTATTTATGGGATTAATTGAATTAAATGTGTATTAATTGGAAATTAATCCGGATTAAAAATACTAGCGAGATGCGAGTTGGTATTTGATTATACTGTGCATATATGATTATATATGAATATTGAATTATGAAATTTATCGTGAGATTGAAATACGACAATTTGGGAATTTTGTTGAGACGCGTGTGACAGTCGCGTCAGGAATAATATTATTTAATTAAAAAGTGAATTTTATTTCTATTAACTGTATGGTCGTTTTGAGTGCGCCAACGCGTTCGGAAGGGTCAAAATATTCAGAAAACACTAGCCGGGGGTTTAGTTTGGGTCCCGGGGCATTTTTAGGCCATACCGGCAACGTATAAGGGTAATTTGGTAATTTTGGATTTTTGGGAATTAAAACCCACGAAAATTAGGAATTAATATCTGACTTGGTAATTACCCACTAAACCCACTAACTACACCTTACGACCTTATGGTCTACAGAGGTTATTAGAATTAGTCCCAAAAGTTCCTAAGGAAAAAACCCTAGCCACCATTCACTTTGGAGAAGAAAAGCTTGGAGAGAGAGAGAGGAGAAATTCTGAAGAGAGAGAGAGAACGATTCGATCTTCAATATCAAAATCAGAGATACACATAAGGCAAGTGGTTTAATTTCGTTTATTACAAAGAATGTTTCTTCCATGCGTAGGAAATTGATAAAACTGTATTGTTTTGGGAGATTGATGAAAACCCATTAAATTGGAATTAGAAACTTGTATTTTGATGAGGAATTGCATGTAGAATTGTATGTAGGTGATTAATCTAATGATAATATATTTTGGATGAAACAAAAAGGGATTTAATTAGACTCATTGGGGATTTAAGAATTTCTAGGGTTCATGTTCTTGAAATTGGGGAAAATGTATAGATTTGATATTTGAATGATGTTTAGAATGAATTAACACCATCAAACACGTTAGTATGTGACCTAAGTATGTTTAGGGACGATTAGAACCTTGAACAATTTTTGGATTGATGTTTAGATAAGATTATAGTGGAAGAAAAGATGGAAAAACGAGTTAAGGAAAATCTGGGCTCGAATCTGGCCACTCGTTATAAGACCTGCCCACGTCGTTCGAACGAGCTCGTTCGAACGAGCTTCTAGCGAGTTGACAGTTTAATTTCTAACGAGAGGGATGTTCATTCGATGACTTTCGTTCGAACGAGATCTCGTTAGAAGGCCCATTTCGTTCGAACAAACTCTCGTTCGAACAGTCTCGTTCGAACGAGACTTCTAACGAGCTGACAGTTTAGGCTTTTTAGCCTGTTTTGATCCCGAGTGTTCCAGATCCTTGTGTATATGTAGAGATAACACTTCCTTGATTATTAATTGATATAATTGGGATATTTGGGATATAATGAGTAAAACCTATAAGTGTAGTTGGAGCTAAGGGAAATTATGGATTAGGACGTGAGTGTCTATTACGATGCGAGAACTAATGGCGGCCTAAATAATTATATTAATCGGGAACATATAAATTGTGTAACATTATATGTCGGTACGAGAATGAGATGTGTACTACAAATAAATTATGGTGACTACTAAGATGTGTGCATACTTAGTATATGTATATGATTTTATGTGTATGACATACCTACCATACTTGCTATCACGGGAGGTTTACGTTCTCTTAGGGCCCTCTAATCCTTGTGTTGCTCGGATTTAGACTGGTACCTCGATGAACACAGGTCAGAGAAGGACTTATTGGGATATTAATAAGTTTGCTGATCGTGGGAGCGCAGGTATGTGCGTGACCCATGTGATGTGACTGTGTTCGCCTCCATTGTGTGTAATTTTTGTTATCTGAGAACGATTCCTGAGAGATTCAGAATGCGTGATCCTTATGTACGTGATGTACCGGGATGGATAGCAGAGTATGTGTGCACCGCAGCTTAGTCTCGGGGTGCTTGTATTGTATATTTATGACGTGAATAATATACACTTAATAAATGGGAACTTTCATGTTGGTATTGTGAATATAATTATGGTAATGTTTTGAGAAAACATAACGGGTTAATTGATAGTGAATTGTATTACTAATTGAGAATCTGAGTTTAAGTAAAGCCCTCTATTTAATTGATAACGCTAGAATGTATTATGGGAATCTAGTAGTAAGAGGTAGAACTTATTACGATTTTGTTAGATATGTATGTTATTTAGATGGGTACGGTACGTTAGGAGTGCACATGTAGTCGAGAGGTGAGAATTTTATGTGAGTGCACGTCCTAACATGTATTTTGCATTTAATGTTTTAATGTTATTAAAACACTTACTGTTTTTTTTTTAAATGATTTCCACTTTCGGGCTCTGACCCATTTTCTTTCAAATCTATTTTTGTAAAAACCATTTTAGGTGCCCAGCCACAAGGACACCATGCTTAGGATCCTCATTCAGGTGACGAGCTGTAGCTGTTTGTGGAAGTTACAGGACTTTGCTTGTAGACGCTTCATCTATCTTGACTCTATATTCAACATTTATCAGTTATAGGGCATGTTGCCCATTTCTTTTAGAGACATTTCATTTATTTCAGTTATTCAGACTTCTGGCATGTAATTAATTCAGGATTTAGACTTGTCATATTATTTTCAGTTGTGGGATTATTGTGAGGAGTTTTCCTCCGGACTTATTACTATTTGTTGGTTATTTCATTACTTCGTTATGGTGAATGGATTATGTTATTCTTCCATTATTCTTTTATTGCATGTTAATCAGACTTAATTAAAATTTGGCAACTTACTTTTTAAATACTAGGTGGTTAGTAATCATTTAAATATTTTCGACAGTGATGCTATTAACTGAACCAACTTGGCATTTTGTATTAATTTAATAAAGGAGTAGCTACCCGGTATTTAATTAGTCGGGGTGTCACAGGTGGTATCAGAGCATCAGGTTCTAGTGTCTTTTAGGATCTATACGGAATATTATGTTTTTCGCTGAGCTTTCTTTGATGTAGAGCCCTATATTTTAGGACTGTTGTATTCTCTTGTATATGCTACATTCTTCAGCTATTTTGAGTTTATAACTGCGAACTTATAGACTTTATTCTTGTTTCAAAATGCCTCCACGACGTGCACAACGGGTTCCCAAGAATGCAACACCAGAACCACAGCCCGCACCAGTTCAGGGCACGATGAATGCCGCCGAGGTTGCAGCCATTGTAGCCCAAGCGGTAAATGTCGCACTAGCCGTAGTTCAGCAGGCACCACCTCAGGCGCCAGTAGCCGCGCCGGTTCAGGCACATGCATTCCCGTCTGCTTGGGAACTTGTTCGAGATGCTTTTCAGAAAGCACACCCACCGGAGTTCGCAGGTAGCTCCAATATTGTGGTTTCGAGCAATTTGCAATTAAAATGGAGTTAATTCCCTTATCTTGTAACCTTACCCGAGCCTAAACCTACCCCAAACCCCGTGTGTGTTTTGTTTGTCCCTTTTTATTATTTTTTATATTTTTAGTTTGAGTCATTTTAATTTTTAGGATTTATTTTAGATTTCTTTAGTATTTTCAAGGTTTTATTTTCTATTTTTCTTTTTTATTAATATAATTTTATTTTATCTTGATTCTATTAGTTTTTAGTTTTAGTTTTATTTTAATAGGATTAGAATTTTTAGGATTTCATGTATTTTTAGTTTTATTAGATTTTGCATTTTCTTTTTAGGATTTTTATTTTAAGTTTTATTAGATTTTATTTGTATTTGTATTTTTTTATTTCTTTGTAGTTTTATTTTAATTTATTCTTTATTTTATTTTTTAGAGTAGGAGTTTAATTTTAAGATTTTTCGTTATAGTAGTTTTATTTTTATTTTATTATTTTTAGGTGTCCAAATTAAACACACACTTAAACTAAACCCACTCACACCCAACACATCCTATCCTACACACTATCTACCTAACACCCTCACCACACACAATCACCCCCATCCATCTTCTTCCCCAACAACTAACTCTCTCTCCTCTATACTCCATAACCAAACTTCTCACCCTCTCTCACATCCATCATCATCCAAACACACCCCAACAAAAAACCAGCTGACCCAGATCGCATACCGCCAGCGACAGCCAGCGACCCCTTCCCCCTGCCTCCATCACCGGTGGCGACGGCATCCTAACCCAAGCCGCTGGTGCCCACCTGCCACAACCCAAAACCCCGGTCTGACTGATGACCTCTCCGTCAACCCCCTGCGCCGATGAGACCCTACCCATATACCTCCGGAGCCTGCGACCTGCTACCCTCTACCCGGTCCCCCCTAACTCGCCTCTGGCGTACCCACCAGACCTACCCGACGAAACCACTGCCATGCCGCGACCCAAACGGCGGTCGACCTCTCCTCTTGCCCTTACACCAGCTCCGACCCTTATGCCACACCTCTGACGGCTCCAAACCCGGTTCAACTCGACCCCATCTCATCCCAAAACCCATTTTCCATTCATTACCCATTTATCCAAAGCCACGTTTTCATCACCTGTTACAAATAAAGCCAATACCAAAAGAAACAAACAAATGCCACCTGTAATTAAAACCTTTTTTTTAACCCTTTTACCTAAAATACCCCGAACTACTCTTTTACCCCAACTTTCCATTATACCATCTAAACCAAATCTGATTGTGTCACCCCATTTAACCCACATGCCCTTACACCTCTCTTACCTCATGTACACACCCCATTTCCATGCACATTAAACCTTCCCAAAAAGCCCCTTAGCCCCATGTGTGCCATTCACCTACTATAAAAGAAGACTCAAGACCCATTTAAGAGAGTTTTTAGAGAGGAAATTCTATAGAGAGAATTGTAGAGAAAAATACCATTTGTAAATAGTTTTATTTTATTCTTTTTATTTTTGTTAGATATTTGTGAGATTAAATATTGTAAGAGAGTTAATTGAGTGAATATTTAATTTCAAATCATTTGGATGCTTAATTGGAGGGATTGTATGCTTCAATTTGGAAGAGTAGAGTTCAACTTTCTCAAAGAGATTTGATTTGCTTGTTTTATTCCCTTCTATTTTATTTTAGTAGCCTTGATTATTAACTTGTCAAATTTTATATCATGTGAGGCTAAATCCCCTTTCAAGGGGTGGGGGGAAACCCTTATTTGATGTTATTTTAGTTTAATTAGTTTGATTACTTGAAATTTCCCTTTAAATGTTAATTTTGATCCCTCACCCTTAGATTTACGCCTCGAGAGAGGGTAAATGATTTTCGAGAGAAAATCAAAATTCTAGGTATAATACCCATTTTAGATTAGAACTAGAGAAAGGGGTTTCTTAAGTGGGGTATTATAACTTGAATTTCAACTCTAAATTTATTTTCTAAGATTGACATAAATTGTAATTGATCGATCATAGCGGGTGATTAATTAAAAGAAGTGCGGGTCTACTTTCTAGAGTTCTGTGGTGTTAAACTTAATTTTCTAAAATGTTACTATTAAAATTACATTTGCAACGAGAGTTGGTTTGTGATTTTGATATTAATTTGGGAGAATTCAAATAATTAAATTAATTAATTAAAATAACTAAAATTTGTGGTGTAATCCCATTTCTTGATTGTTCTCACAATTATTTACCTCACTTTATCTTTTATTTTAGTGTTAGACTTTGTTTTCATTTTAGTAATTTTCTAGTTAGTTATTATCATATCACATTTAGTTTAGTTTAGTTTAGTTTAAGACCTCACCTCACCCTATTGTTTTAATATTGAAAAAGCTAAAAAAATTAGAAAAAGTGAAAAAGCACAAAAAGAAAATAAAAAGTGAATTACAATTTTGTTCCCTTTGCTTTACAACCTTGAAAGTGGATTGATACCCTTATTTACCGCTACACTTGAGTTGTTATATTTTGTAGGTAATTGAGGTTTTGATTAGAATGACTTTTCAAGCAACGACGAAAGATACACCGAAAAGTCTTTTCTATCAAATGGCGTCGTTGCCGGGGAGATGAAAAGTCATTTCTATCAAATGGCGCCGTTACCGGGAAGATAAAAATTCACGTTATCAAATGGCGCCGTTGCCATTCTTGGGAGCGTGAAGCACTTGGAGCGGATTCAATTTTGTAGTTCATTTATTTTGTATATTTTTGCATTTTTGTAACATTTTTATATTTTTAGAAAGCTTGTATTAGGATTTTTTATCATTGCTTGTATTGCGGTGTATAGAGACACCTATATTTTATTTTTCATTTTAAAATTGTAATTAATCAAAGACAAGCGTGATAGGGAAACCGAACAAGGTAGAGAGAGGGCGTCCATAGGTGAGGATTTAGAAGCCTCTCTACTTTGGGTCGGTAGGACTCCCGGGGACGACTGAGATTGACGTATTCTCCCCCAGTCGACTCAAAAGTTTCGGCACCCCACGACCTAAAAATCATGGGAGGTACATTTCTTACACCCTCGTGCCCCTCCTATTAGCAAGTCAATTATTGTGTGTGCTTGTGTACTCTTGTGTGATTTTATTCTCGCATTTATTTTTTTTTGAATGGTGTGATGAATTAAATTACTAAGACCTCCACCCGGTCACTCACGAGAAGGAATTTCATCACCCGACTCACTCGCTTATCATTGTGTGCTACCCTAGCCATCACTAAATTTAAAATCAATCAACTAGGTAGCCCAATAGGAGAAAATTTTGCAATGGCGATCACTCATTTCTTCCGTGAATTTTTATCGCCCGCGGACTTAATTAAAATTTGACTACCCCTTTCACTAAATCTAAAAATAAAAATTGGCTATGTGCTAGTTAGGAATTCTCCTTTACTTGTGTGTGTCCAATTCAATTTTCGATAGTCGGTTTTAGTTAGTTCTTCCCAAATTTCCGAGTCCATATTTTTTCCCCACCCTTTCCTTCCAAAAATATCCAAAAATATTTTCTTTCATTTTTATAAAAAAAAATCCAAAAATATTTTCTTTCTTTCCTTTTTGAAAAATCCAAAAATATTTTCTTCCTTTATTTTTCACAAAGCCCCAAAAATATTTTCATTTATTATTTTAATAAAAAATCCAAAAATATTTTCTTCCATTATTTTTAGAAAAAATCAAAAATATTTTCTTTCCTTTTGAAAAAAATTACAAAATCCAAAAAAATATTTTTTCCCTCATGGCCGAAGAACGTCCTTTACGGGACTACTTTGATCATTTTTCATTGACACGCGACACGTGTGAGAGTGATTTCGAGCCGTCTCTTTATGAGATACTTAGTGGTTTCACCTCTCTCACGAGTCCCGTTGATACTCTTGACCCGTCCATGCACGCACCTCATATTCCATCACCCTCGGTGTCAAGTGTCGACGTGTCTCATCGTTTCTTGTTCACCCACTGTTATTATGCCGATCACATGTCCCATGAGTGCCCTTACATGTCATATCCATAGAAACCCACCACGGACCATGTGTATCCATATGACACTGTTCCAGAACCCACCTCGGCCTACTACCCCGCTATACCTAATCCCGAGTTGTGTGAGTACCCTAGTTATTCGTGGAGGCCTGATCACCCTTCCACACAATACGAATCCCAACCCGATGTTGTGGATCCTCACACGTTCCAACAGTCGTCATGGCAACCTTGTGCACCCGTTCACGATCAGTTCCCTCACTACGCACCCCGTGCGCATCAACCAATTATCCATCACGAAAGCGATCCTTTCGTGTATGATGAACTTGGCCCCACCCCACCCCACACACTTCATATGAGTATTCTCCATATAGTCCCGATTATAGCGTGTTATGTCTACCTCAACCACCACCACCACCCATTATTCCACCAACACCTTCATCCAAGTCCGCTCTCGAAACCCTCTTGCAAAAGTTCATACTTGAGCAAGAGCAAGCCATTCAAACTCAAGCTCTCCAAAGGCTTGAACAAAGGTTAAATGAATTGGAGTGTGCGAGAGAGTCGGATATGTAATACGCCGTATTTTTATGCTTTCTAAATTTGGGGATTTATTAAATTTAATGTGAATTATTAATTTAATATAAATCCAGAAATTAATTATATTTTTTTTATAATTACTAACGTGATGTGATTTAGTAAGTATGGGAAACTTGTTGAATATTACTAATGAGCAAAGTAATATACAATATTGGTTCTATTAAATATCACGAGTGAATAAAATGACAATTTTAGAAATTTAAGTGGGACGCGCCTATGTCGTGTCGGGAATAAATATCGATTAATAAAAGTGAATAAATTATAAGTTGCCCTTACGGTCATTTTGAGTGCACCAAAGTGTCCGAAAGGGTCTAGATAGTCAAAAAAGTGTACCCGGGGGTTTAGTTTGGGTCTCGGGGCGTTTTTAGGCTTAATTAGTACCCCGGGAGGGCATTTTGGACATTTTATAATTTTGGGTAAATAAACCCACGAATTTGCAAGGGTTATATCAGATGCCTAGGTTATTCTTCTAGGGTTAACACAACCAAAGACAAGTGACGGCCATAGGAGAGGGAAAGAGAGAGCTTTCCAAGGAGTTCTTGGCCGAAAACTCCTCCATTTGCGCCGACGTCGCCGCCAAACGATAGATCACGTCACAAGGATCATAACCACACTGATTTCAGCACAAATCGACCAAATATTTCCAGGCAAGTATTTATCTTGCTTAATTTCATTAATGCTTCATTCATGTTAGTTTAGGGTTGATTAGGATGAGTTCTATGAAAGAAAACCCATGTTGAAGATTAGAAAATTGCATGTTTTAGTGATATAGATAATAATATGGAAATCCCCCTTCATATGTAGAGGTTTAACCACGGATTTATGATGAATTGGAAGTAGGATTTCTGAAGAAAGAATGATTTGAATTAAGTTAAAGAAATTTTTAGGGTTCATGAGTATTATATGAATTTGGGCAGTTTTAATCCACGAATCTTGATGAAACTCACATGCTTTACGTTAAATATTGTTCATTTGGGTTTAGGACGTTTGTGGTGTAAATTTTTGGGAGTTTGGGAGTGAAAAATATGGATTTGAATGATGTTGGATGATAGAACCCGTAACTGGATTTCTGCAGAATTAACCATACCTTCTTGATCGATCATAAATCATCGATCGATCGATGGTTCGATCGATCGAACACCTGCCCTCGATCAATCGACCCCTCCTGGCAGACTCATATTTTCCCTTCTAAATAGTTGAATTCAATTTAAATGTGTAATAATATTTGTACATCCTTAATAAAATATTTTGGGATATAAAGTAAACTAGTAGGACTTATTAGAAATATGAAATCTTTAATGTAAGACGAAATTCGCATTTTCGGGGACGTTTACAAAAAAGGGACGATGGAACTATGTATTAAAGAAAGAGAAGCGTAAGATAGTTATGTTGAAAATAAATGAGTACCTACTGAAATTATACTTTGGAGTTTAGAAATTCACGAGTGTTACTTAATAAGTTGGAATAATCCCACAAATTAAAATAAGAAGCAAACGTTATATGTGATAACTAATTAACGAGTAATAAAGACAAATGTCATAATTATGGGTTATGAGATGTACCTAAATTTGACATGATAATAGTAGTATATTTATATGACTGTGTTTATGCATATACTATATACGTGTGAAAATCATGCCCGCTCTACTTGTTATCCCTTAGGTTACCGCGCTAGGACAGTCTTATCTCGATGGGACCTTTATGGGGGATATTGACTCGTACCCTAGAAGATAGAAATCCTTCGGTACAAGCTATCGAATCGATAGTTCAGACGGTCCTAAGAGACGTGTGGGCATGTGATGACCTCTTAGAGACCTGGAATCTATGCTTCACCTCAATATTGTTTGTGTTTGTATTAATACAGTTCGACAGTGATTTCGAACTTGTATTTCCCTTAGTACGAGTGATACGAGGACTGGATAGCAGAGTAATCCCGCACCATAATTATTATGTGGGGTGCCGTTATAATATATATATTATATGAGTATTTAATATATATATTTAAATTCTGGAATTTGGGAACTACCTACTGTGTATTGGGAAGTAAGAAATGAATAATTATTTCAATTTGGGAATAAGTGTTTGAAAAGTAAAATATATTGCTAAGAGACTTTATTAGTAAATAAGGTTAATGAGAACTATGTTGTTAAATGAAATGAACCTCTTAAACAGTTGAATTTGTCAGTTTAATCTTACGAACAACCTAAGATAAGATAAGTTAAACCGTTGGGAAGGTTAGTGCGATAGGCGTGCACATCAGAAGAGAGGCGAGAATTTCTCAAGGGAGTATCGCACTAATATGTTGTTGCCTTGGCCAGTAAACATTTTAAATACTTGCTAAACAAATTTTAAATCGTATTTTACAATCGGGCTCTGACCCTTTTCCATTTTCTTTTCTCTCTTGTATATATATGTATATATTACAGGTGCCCAGCCACATGGGCGTCTTGCATAGGGTCCTTTGGAAGGAACGCGCTGCAGCTTAGGTGGGAGTTGCAGGCCTCTTGCTTAGACGACCTCATTCCTTGATTCCACTGCTAGCATTTATTTTATCCAGTTGGGCATGTGTCGCCCTTTTTCATTATTCAGTTGTTTTATTAGATATTGAAATTCATTTATTTCCAGTATTTGCACTTTGGGATTTATTATTGTCAGGATGTTTTCCTTTAAGTCTTAAATGTTGGTATTTTCTCAGTTGGATGTTTAATTAATTGGATTGTTTGTTCTAGTATAATTGTTGGTTGATTCTTAAATTATGAATTATGTAAAGTTTTAAAATATTGGTTTTGAATAAAATTTGGAAAGTAATATCTAAAATGGTTTTGACACTTAGCTTAATTATTTAGGGTGTTTAAATTGAAAATTTTATTTTGACGACAATGATGCTAAGAATGAACCAAATGTTCACCTTGATTTTAATTTAATAAAGGAGTGATCGCCCGGTATTTAATTAGGCGGGGTGTCACAGGTGGTATCAAAGCATCAGGCTCTAGTGTCCTTAGGATCTGTACGGCTTATTTCGCTTTCAGCTTAACATTTTTGTTATAGAGCCCTATTTTAGGATTTTTGTATTCTTGCTTTTACGATTACGTCTTCAGCTATTTGAGATTTGATAATAACTGTAGACTAACAAATTTCTTCACGTTTCAGATGCCTTCGAGACGTGCACCAAAGGATAGGCGTGCCCAAGCAGAGCAGCCAGCCGCTCCGGCTCAGGGAACGATGAATGCTAATGAGGTAGCCGCTATTGTTGCTCAGGCAGTGAATGTCTCATTTGCGGTAGTACATCAGGCTCCACCCCAGATTCAGGCAGTGGCGCCAGTACCTGCACAGCTTCCATCAGCATGGGAGCAGGTTAGGGATGCCTTTTAGAACGCGCATCCCCGTGAGTTCTCGGGTAGTTCAGATATCATCATCGTCAGCCAATGGAAGAAAGATATCCAGAGGGATCTGCGTATGTATGAGTGCACAGACGTGCAGAAACAGTTGTTGGCTTCATTTAAGCTAGTGGGGGCCACTTTGCAGTGGTGGGAATCCACCACCAACTTGGAGAAAAGGGATACTATCCCGATTCAGTCATTCTGGGAGCGGTTTTACCGCAAGTATTTCCCATCCACCGTCCAAACTGAGATGAGGCGAAAGTTACTGAACTTGAAGCAGGAAAATTCCATTGTTGCTGAGTATGAAGAGGAGTTCACAAAACTTCTCACTATAGTGCCAGATGAGGCACCCACTGAGGGTAAGAAGATACTATTGTTTGTGGATGGGTTAGCTTGGAGGATCCGTCAGCACCTTATAGGAAATCTGTCTCTGAGTACCTTCATAGATATACTCAATGCTGCTTTACTACACTGCCAGGATCACCGCTTCCATCTGCAGGGAAGCAAGCGGGTAGGAGAGTCCGGCCAGCAGGGCAGGAGAGGGGGTAGTGTCACTAGTGGAGCACCAACATCTCAGGGGAAGACTCATCAGCATGAGCAGAGTTCCCATCAGGGGGACCCTGCCAAGCGGTTCCGATTAGGTGATTCCAGGCAGGGATTTGGGGGATTTAGGTAGTGTCACCAGGGCCAGCCTAATCAGCAGGGCCATCAAGGCCAACACCGCCATCAGCAGGGTTAGCAGCAAGGCTAACAGGGCCAACAGCATTTTCATCAGGGCTAACAGGGCCAGTGGTGAGGCGGTAACGGCCAACACGGCCGTGTTCAGCAGGGTTAGAGGGGAGGTAATTTCAGAGGCCGATGTTTTGTGTGCGGAAAGCATGGCCATAAGTACCAGGATTGTCTAGAGGGTGATAGGGCCCCACAGCAGCAGGGTGCCCGTAATGAGCCACAGAGGCCACTTTTCCAGCCTCCCTCCCAGCACCAGCTCAGGTACCAACCCTACCAGCCAATCCGCTCCAGTGCAGCAGGGGCAGTTACAGTACGGACGTGTCTATAACGTCCACCAGGCAGCAGCTCCACAGGCATCGCTCGTGATTGAGGGTATGTTTTCTATCCATGGTACTATAGGTCGGGTTTTATTTGATACTGGGGTGACGCACTATTTTATAGCTACCCATTTTGCGAAGGCCTTAGGGTTATTAGCCACAGCAGAGAGCACTGTGACGTGTGTAGACTCACCATTGGGAAATGGATCGCTAATTTTCTTTATATGCCGGGGAGTGGGGGTAGATATTGGTAGCTTGGTATTACCAGCAGACATGTTAGCCTTAGATATGCATGAGCACGATGTTATTATTGGTATGGATTGGCTCGTAGCTTACAGAGCCATGATAGATTATTTTGGTGGGAGTATTGTCTTTGCCATTCTGGGGCAAGAGATGTTTGTAGTGGCGATGCCTCGCCCAGAGGGAGGCTAGACCGCTCATTTGTATTACATAGAGGAGGATACCTCTAAGGAGATTGTGGTTCCCTTAGACTCAATCCCAGTTGTAAGTGAGTATTCCGACGTATTTCAGGAGATACCAGGCCTACCCCCCAATCGAGAGATAGACTTCGTCATAGATTTATTATCGGATACTCGACCTATAGCACGCGCTCCATACCGTATGGCTCCGACGGAGATGCGAGAGTTACGAGATCAGATAGAGAAGCTGTTAGGTCAGGGCTTCATTCGCAGGAGTACCTCACCTTGGGACGCTCCAGTTTTGTTTGTGAAAAAGAGAGATGGTTCACTGAGGCTATGTGTGGACTACCGAGAGCTGAACAAGGTCACAATACGGAACAAGTATCCATTGCCTCGAATCGATGATCTGTTCGACCAGCTGAGGGGAGCAACTTTCTTTTCGAAGATAGATCTGAGGTCAGGGTACCATCAGTTACATATTAGGGAGAAGGATGTTTCAAAGACTGCTTTCTTGACGAGATATGGGTCCTATGAGTTCAGAGTGATGCCATTTGGCCTCACAAATGCTCCAACCGTATTCATGGACTTGATGAACCGAGTGCTCAGAGAGTTCTTGGATCAGTTTGTCATCGTCTTCATAGATGACATTCTGATATATTCACACTCCGAGGAGGAGCATGCCGAGCACTTGAGGCAGGTTCTTCAGACTCTACGAGAGCATCAGTTGTATGCTAAGTACGAGAAGTGTTGGTTCTGGTTACGGGAAGTGCAGTTCTTAGGGCATGTTGTTTCTGAACAGGGGATAGCAGTTGACCCGAGTAAAGTGTCAGCGGTGAGGGAGTGGGGACAGCCCACGACACCGACGGAAGTGCGTTGTTTATTGGGATTAGCCGGATACTACAGGAGATTCATTAGGGGGTTCTCCAAAATAACGGGTCCATTGACGAACCTGACTCGCAAGGGGGTACCATATGTTTGGGATGATGCTTGCCAATTGGCTTTCGACGAACTGAAAGACAAGCTTACTTTAGCACCGGTCCTTACTTTACCTAAGTCGGGAATGGAGTACCTGGTTTACACCGATGCTTCTTTACGGGTACTTGGGGGAGTACTTCAGCAGGAGGAGAAGGCTATAGCTTTTGCCTCCCGCAAGCTTAAGCCGCACGAGAAGAATTACCCCACACACGACCTAGAGTTGGCAGCGGTCGTTTTTGCATTGAGAATTTGGAGGCACTATTTATTGGGAGAGAAATTTCGCTTGTTCACAGACCACAAGTCACTGCAGTACCTGTTCACTCAGCGAGAGCTGAATATGCATCAGCGTAGGTGGTTAGAGTTTGTGAAGGACTATCAGTTCGACATACAGTACCATCCGGGGAAGGCCAACGTAGTTGCTGATGCGTTGAGCTGTAGACCAGTAGATGATGTAGCGGACATCTGGAAAGCAAAGTGGAAAGAATTAGGTCACCAGAACGCAGTATCCCGTTCCTTCATATCTGTCATGACAGTGACAACCGATATTGTTACGAGGGTGATACAGGCACAAACCGTAGACCCATTTTGCCAGGAGCAGATTGTATGACTTTTAGCTGAGGGTGCCGAGTCCTATTCTGTTAGTTCTAATGGGGGTTTGAGGTTTAATGGGATATTGGTGGTCCCAGAAGGAGCTGACTTACGTCATGCTATGATGACCCAGTCTCACGGGTCTCGATTCGCAGTACATCCTGGGGGAGTTAAAATGTACCAGGATATGAGGCGACAATACTGGTGGAGTGGGATGAAAAAGGACATTGCTCAGTTCGTGTCTAAGTGCTCTACCTGCCAGATGGTAAAGGTGGACCATCAGAAACCGTCAGGGTTGCTTCAGCCTTGGAAATACCCGCGTGGAAATGGGAGAGTATTTCCATGAATTTTATTACAGGGTTGCCTACATCACAGCAGGGCCACGATTCCATCTGGGTGATTGTGGACCGTTTGATCAAGGTGGCTCATTTTCTGCCGGTGCGAACGGACTATACCACGGGTCAGTATGCTCAGTTGTTTATTGTTGAGATTATCAGATTACATGGGGTGCCCCTGAATATTGTGTCAGATAGAGACAAGATCTTCGTATCGCGTTTTTGGGAGAGCTTTCAGGAGGCTATGGGTACAGAGTTGAGGTTGAGTTCATCTTATCACCCACAGACATATGGACAAACAGAGCATACTAATCAGATGTTAGAGGATATGATACGCATGTGTGTCCTTGATTTTGGAGGAGGTTGGGAGCCACATCTTCCACTGGTGGAGTTTGCTTATAATAACTATTATCAGTTCACGATTGGCATGGCTCCATTTGAGGCTTTGTATGGCAGGCCTTGTCGTTCCCCAGCTTGTTGGCTAGAGGTGGGAGATAACAAGTTGCTCGGACTAGAGGTGATCCAGGAAACCTTTGTCAGGATTGAGATGATCAGGAGTCGCATTCGAGTAGCCCAGGACAGGCAGAAAAGCTACGCCGATGCGAAATGGTTCTTCCGAGAGTTTAATGTGGGGGACCAAGTATTACTACGGGTATCTCCTATGAAAGGAGTGATGAGGTTCGGGAAGAAAGGGAAATTGACCCCGAGGTACGTGGGACCATTTCCCATTATAGAGAGGGTTGGGCAGGTAGCATACAGATTGGGACTGCCAGAGCATTTACATCGCATCCACAATGTATTCCACATCTCATCGTTGAGACGATACCTTCGGGATGATATGGCCCACACCCACATCGCGATAGAGGAGATAGACTTACAGCCTGACAGCTCTTATGAGGAGAGATCAGTGGCTATCCTAGACCATAGCGAGAGGAGATTGAGGTCGAAGGTAGTTCCACTTGTACGAGTCCAGTGGGAACATCATAATGTGGAGGAATCCACCTAGGAGCGCGAGGCAGATATGCGCGAGAGATACCCAGATTTATTCTTACCAGGTATGCCCTATTTTCCGAATTTCGGGATGAAATTACGTTATTAGGGGGGAAGTATGTAATACCCCGTATTTTTATGCTTTCTAAATTTGGGGATTTATTAAATTTAATGTGAGTTGTTAATTTAATATAAATTTGAAAATTAATTATATTTTTTTATAATTACTAACGTGATGTGAGTTAGTAAGTATGGGAAACTTGTTGAATATTACTAATGAGGAAAGTAATATATGATATTGGTTCTATTAAATGTCACGAGTGAATAAAATGACAATTTTGGAAATTTAAGTCGGGACGCGCCTGTGTCGTGTCGAGACTGAATATCGATTAATAAAAGTGAATAAATTATAAGTTGCTCATATGGTCATTTTGAGTGCGCCAAAGTGTCCGTAAGGGTCGAGATAGTCAGAAAAGTGTACCCGGGGGTTTAGTTTGGGTCTCGGGGCATTTTTAGGCTTAATTAGTACCCCGGGAGGGCATTTTGGACATTTTGTAATTTTGGGTAATTAAACCCACGAATTTTCAAGGGTTATATCAGATACCTAGGGTTTTCTTCTAGGGTCAACAAAACCAAAGACAAGTGACGGCCATAGGAGAGGGAAAGAGAGAGAGCTTGCCAAGGAGTTCTAGGTCAAAAACTCCTCCGTTTGCGCCACCGTCGCCGCCAAACGATAGATCACGTCACAAGGATCATAACCACACTGATTTCAGCACAAATTAGAGACCGAATATTTTCAGGCAAGTATTTATCTTGCTTAATTTAGTTAATGCTTCATTCATGTTAGTTTAGGGTTGATTAGGATGAGTTATATGAAAGGGGACCCATGTTGAAGATTAGAAAATTGCATGTTTTAGTGATATAAATAATAATCTCGAAATCCCCCTTCATATGTAGAGGTTTAACCACAGATTTATGATGAATTAGAAGTAGGATTTCCGGAGAAAGAATGATTTGAGTTAAGTTAAAGAAATTTGTAGGGTTCATGAGTATTATATGAATTTGGGCACTTTTAATCCATGAATCTTGATGAAACTCACTTGCTTTACGTTAAATATTGTCCATTTAGGTTTAGGACGTTTGTGGTATAACTTTCTGGGAGTTTGGGAGTGAAAAATCTGGATTTGAATGATGTTGGATGATAGAACCCGTAACTGGATTTCTGCAGAATAAACCATACCTTCTTGATCGATCGATCGATCATAGATCATCGATCGATCGATCGAACACCTGCCCTCGATCGATCGACCCCTCCTGGCAGACTCATATTTTCCCTTCTAAATAGTTGAATTCAATTTAATGTGTAATAATCTTTGGACATCCTTAATAAAATATTTTGGGAGATAAAGAAGACCAGTAGGACTTATTAAAAATATGAAATCTTTAATGTAAGACGAAATTTGCATTTTCGGGGATGCTTACAAAAAAGGGACGATGGAACTATGTATTAAAGAAAGAGACGCGTAAGATAGTTACGTTGAAAATAAATGAGTACCTACTGAAATTATACTTTGGAGTATAGAAATTCACGAGTGTTACTTAATAAGTTGGAATAATCCCACAAATTAAAATAAGAAGCAAACGTTATACATGATAACTAATTAACGAGTAATAAGGACAAATGTCATAATTATGGGTTATGAGATGTACCTAAATTTGACATGGTAATAGTAGTATATTTATATGACTGTGTTTATGCATATACTATATACGTGTGAAAATCATGCCCGCGCTACTTGTTATCCCTGAGGTTACCGCGCTGGGACAGTCTTATCTCGATGGGACCTTTATGGGGGATATTGACTCGTACCCTAGAAGATAGAAATCCTTCGGTACAAGCTATCGGATCGATAGTTCAGACGGTCCTAAGAGACGTGGGGGAATGTGCTGACCTCTTAGAGACCTGGAATCTATGCTTCGCCTCAATATTGTTTGTGTTTGTATTAATACAGTTCGACAGTGATTCCGAACTTGTATTTCCCTTAGTACGAGTGATACGAGGACTGGATAGCAGAGTAATCCCGCACCATAATTATTATGTGGGGTGCCGTTATAATATATATATTATATGAGTATTTAATATATATATTTAAATTCTGGAATTTGGGAACTACCTACTGTGTATTGGGAAGTAAGAAATGAATAATTATTTCAATTTGGGAATAAGTGTTTGAAAAGTAAAATATATTGCTAAGAGACTTTATTAGTAAATAAGGTTAATGAGAGCTATGTTGTTAAATGAAATGAACCTCTTAAACAGTTGAATTTGTCAGTTTAATCTTACGAACAACCTAAGATAAGATAAGTTAAACCGTTGGGAAGGTTAGTGCGATAGGCGTGCACATCAGAAGAGAGGTGAGAATTTCTCAAGGGAGTATCGCACTAATATGTTGTTGCCTTGGCCAGTAAACATTTTAAATACTTGATAAACAAATTTTAAATCGTATTTTACAATCGGGCTCTGACCCTTTTCCATTTTCTTTTCTCTCTTGTATATATATGTATATATTACAGGTGCCCAGCCACAGGGGCGTCTTGCATCGGTTCCTTTGGAAGGACCACGCTGCAGCTTAGGTGGGAGTTGCAGGCCTCTTTCTTAGACGACCTCATTCCTTGATTCCGCTGCTAGCATTTATTTTATCCAGTTGGGCATGTGTCGCCCTTTTCCATTATTCAGTTATTTTATTAGATATTGAAATTCATTTATTTCCAGTATTTGCACTTTGGGATTTATTATTGTCAGGATGTTTTCCTTTAAGTCTTAAATGTTGGTATTTTCTCAGTTGGATGTTTAATTAATTGGATTGTTTGTTCTAGTATAATTGTTGGTTGATTCTTAAATTATGAATTATGTAAAGTTTTAAAATATTGGTTTTGAATAAAATTTGGAAAGTAATATCTAAAATGGTTTTGACACTTAGCTTAATTATTTAGGGTGTTTAAATTGGAAATTTTATTTTGACGACAATGATGCTAAGAATGAACCAACTGTTCACCTTGATTTTAATTTAATAAAGGAGTGATCGCCCGGTATTTAATTAGGCAGGGTGTCACAGGATATTTCCATGGACCCACCCATCGTTGCCACCGAGTGTCACGATGATGTGTCCTCTTGTGACACGAATTCTGAGTGTGACCAACCCTACCACCCCGAGAATCTCAATGTTGAGACCATCCCATGGTCCGGGTACCAAGTCGACAATTGTTTTGACTTACCTTTAGATAGTGAGCCTGATCAAATCCCACCATGTCCACCTGAACCCCACTTTACGGTTCCCACTCACTTTCCCGTCGAATCCAAAAATATGCCCGAGTCGACACCTATCGAGCTTCACCCTTATGTTCCCGAAGAACCACTTAATCTTAGGTTAGCTCCGGCTATGAGTGCTCACCATTTTACCGAGATAGAATCCGTGATGGTTCCTACGTATCCGGATATGGATGACGTTACACCATTCTTGGCTCATCTTGAGCCCATTATTTCTAGTGACTCCTCTATCTCCGATCTTTGTGCCTCATCTTACCCACCCACCACATTCCCCGACGATATTCTTGTGGATAAGCTGACCACTCCATCTTTAGATACCACACTTCCTCCCGTGAGTTCCCTTGTGGATCACTCTGCGCCTCATAAGGAGTGTGTGTCTCCCACTCTTGAATTGTATCATCTTCCTCCACCATTTATCCCACCCGATCCACCATCTATCCCACCCAACCCACCCATTATCCATATTATCCCACCACCTGGTTTGAATCTTGATTTTACACATTTTAAGTTTCCATCTACATTTTTAGATCCTCACCTGAAACCATCCTCCACCATCCACGAGAGTATAAGTGGCAATACTCTCCACTTCCGTGACATCGAGCTTGTTCCTCCATGCACACCACTTCCTTGTGGTGTTGATTTTTCTTCTCAACAGCTCCCTGGCGTGTCACGACGCGACCAATATCATCACCCATTTATAGAATGGTCGTGTGATTTTTATGAGCCCCATCCCATTCCACTTACCAAACCATATTGCCTCCCTCACCAACTTGAGCACCATGCTTATAGGGCCCTAGTTGCCCTCACCTTTCGGCTCAATAAGTCCCGTGATCGATGCTTAATCAGGCATGCCTTTCTCACCTTTACCCTAATTTCCACCCACCCATGGTCCACCGATGCTTTGCATCGTGTGATGCACTTTGCCATACAAGTTCGTTGACCTATTTTAGCTTCTATAAATGCAAGACTGACGCTTCAGTCTTGTTTGGGGGTGATTCTCATCACCCATTCTTCTGCCGACCTCCGCTTTCCTAATTCCTATCCTTAGGGTGAGATTTCATCGGTCTGGCTGAAGACATTAAACTTAGCGCTATCGGGAGGCAGCCCGCGTTTCTTATACTAGTCTCATCCTGTTTGGGGGTGGCGTTTCATCACCCTATGCATATAGACTTGTACACATTTTTTTCTCTCTTATCACTTCTTATTCAGGTTTATTCTTGGCTTCATCTATCCACTTCATTAACGGTTCATTCTGGTAATCTCTTTCCTACCTTATGCTCTCAATTTTAAAAATCATTTCACTTAACATCGAGGATGATGTTCCTTTTTTGTTTGGGGGTGGGGAATTTTATCGAAATCGTACCTCTTTTGAAGAATTTTGATTTTTAAACCTGATTTTTAAAATTTTGTGCAGTTTCTTTCATCTCAATCATTGATGTGAATTTTCAATCATCCATCTTTTTAAGTCTAGAAATCAAGCTAGAGAATATTTTTTCAAATAGCTTATGTAAGGCATATAGCACCATGATTTTCTAGACTCAACAAAATTCGCGCACTTATCACGTCACTACGGTTTAGAGTTGAGGAGTACTACAATTCTAAAGAGAACCTTAAGCATCACTAGTAGAGACTTTAGATCGTGAGATTTGTGCCTTTCACCCTTTTTGAGAGTTTTATGCAATCTCCGAGTCACAATTTGATTCAACTTCTTTTGGATCCGCATTTTAATTGTTGTATGATCTCATTATTCTTTATTTTTTTGGCTTGATCACTGAGAATGACATCTCTTTCGAGTTATAAGAAACACATGTCTTGAAATTTATCCCGATCACTAGGATTTTCACCCATACACCTACCACTTTTTCCCCATATCATATTTTCGTTCACTTCACCCATATTCTTCCATATATTCCCCCACACCATCCATATACATACCACACCTCATTTCATATATCTTCCATCATTTTAAATAAAAGAGTGTGATTTCAAATGTTAAATGTCTTCATTGTTGGTTTGAAAAGTGAGAGAAAAACCAAAAAAAAAAGAGAAAAAAAAAAAAGAAGAGAGAAAAACATAAAAATAGCAAAAAAAAAAAAAAATAGAGAACAAAAAAAGAAAAGAAAAATCGGAAAAAAAAGAGAGAAAATAAAAGAAAGAGAATTTGTAGTTAGTAGTTTAGTCCTTGTTAAATAAAGACATTGGTTCTTCATGTATAGAACACTCTTCTCACATATCCAGCCATTGCTCATCCATCATACATCCATTATTTCACACATCTGTCTTATCCTACCTCACCTTATCCCACATATCCCATTTCATTTTCCCCTCACCCTTAAACGTCCATATTTCCCCTAGGTGTTTGGGCAAATGAAAGTCGACGTGGTGAATAACTCGACGTTCTCACTATAGTGATTAGCATTCTTTCATGAGATCATTTTTCTTTCTAATTTTTATTTCTTTCTTATGTGTGTGTGAGACGTTTCAACTTGATTACATTTACTCACCTCCTCACACACAAGAGCGATACACTTACCCAAATCTCGAGAGTTCGTTTGAGAGAGATATATCCGTGAGATTTGAAGTTGAAGCGTTGATTTCGAAAAGGCAATCTAGGAATTACTCTTATGATACTCGACCCATTTTGAATGATTCACACTAAACACGTTGAGTTCTAGGAAGGATGTGCCTTGGGTATTTACTTAGCTTAATCTTTTTACACATTCTAGCTTGTATTTCTCAAATCATTTATTTCATGATGGATTGTGCGATTATTCTACGTCTAATAAGATATTTGAGTGCCTTTCAATAAATCTTTGCAAATAAGAATTTTGTGGGTATATTCCCTGCAAACCCTCACGAGACACAACTTGTCCTGTAGGGCAACCTATAGGTTTAAAGGCTTGTTGCACATGCTAAGTACAATCGCAAGTTCCCGCGAAAGTTGTACACTTTTGGTTTCTTATCTTTCTCTTTCTCTCTATCTTATTGTTAGAGGACTAGCAACGCTCTGTTTGGGGTGGTGTGACAAGCACCCAAAACTGTACAATTTATACCCCGAATAGATGTATTTTAGTTGCTAATTCTCGGTAATTTGGGTATTATGCGCTTAATTGTTCAATATGCAGGCTTAATTGCAGTTGCGGTGTCAAAAGCTATATTTCCAGGCAATTTTCAGTTAAAATGGAGTTAATTCCCTTATCCCGTAACCTAACCCGAGCCTAAACCTACCCCAAACCTACCCCAAACCCCGTGTGTGTTTTGTTTGTCCCTTTTTATTATTTTTTAGATTTTTAGTTTGAGTCATTTTAATTTTTAGGATTTATTTTAGATTTATTTAGTATTTTCTAGGTTTTATTTTCTATTTTTCTTTTTTATTAATATAATTTTATTTTATTTTGATTCTATTAGTTTTTAGTTTTAGTTTTATTTTATTAGGATTAGAGTTTTTAGGATTTCATGTATTTTTAATTTTATTAGATTTTGTATTTTCTTTTTAGGATTTTTATTTTAAGTTTTATTAGATTTTATTTGTATTTGTATTTTTTTTATTTCTTTGTAGTTTTATTTTTATTTAGTCTTTATTTTATTTTTTAGAGTAGGAGTTTAATTTTAATATTTTTTGTTACAGTAGTTTTAATTTTAATTTATTATTTTTAAGTGTCCAAATTAAACACACACTTAAACTAAACCCACTCACACCCAAACACATCCTATCCTACACACTATCTACCCAACACCCTCACCACACACAATCACCCCCATCCTCTTCTTCCCCAACAACTCACTCTCTCTCCTCTCTACTCCATAACCAAACTTTTCACCTTCTCTCACATCCATCATCATCCAAACACCACCCAACAAAAACCCAGCTGACCCAGATCGCATACCGCCAGCGACAGCCGACGACCCCTTCCCCCTGCCTCCGTCGCCAGTGGCAACGGCGTCGCTGGTGCCACCCTGCCACAACCCAAAACTCCGGCCTGACCGATGACCTCTTCGTCAACCCCCCCTGCGCCGATGAGACCCTACCCATAGACCTCCTGAGCCTGCGACCTGCTACCCTCTACCCGATCTCCCCTAACTCGCCTCCGGTGTACCCGTCGGACCTACCCGGCGAAATCGCTGCCAGGCCGCGACCCAAACGGCATCCGACCTCTCCTCTTTCCCTTACACCAGCGCCGACCCTTATGCCACACCTCTGGCGGCTCCAAACCCGGTTCAACTCGACCCCATCTCATCCCAAAACCCATTTTCCATTCATTATCCATTTCTCCAAAGCCACGTTTTCATCACCTGTTACAAACAAAGCCAAGACCAAAAGAAACAAACAAATGCCACATGTGTTTAAAACCTTTTTTTTAACCCTTTTACCCAAAATACCCCCAACTACTCTTTTACCCCAACTTCCCATTATACCCTCTAAACCAAATCTGATTGTGTCACCCCATTTAACCAACATGCCCTCACACCTCTCTTACCTCATGCACACACCCCATTTCCATGCACATTAAACCTTCCCAAAAAGCCCCTTAGCCCCATGTGTGCCATGCATCTACTATAAAAGAAGACTCAAGACCCATTTAAGAGAGTTTTTAGAGTGGAAATTCTATAGAGAGAATTGTAGAGAAAAATACCATTTGTAAATAGTTTTATTTTATTCTTTTTATTTTTGTTAGATATTTGTGAGATTAAATATTGTAAGAGAGTTAATTGAGTGAATATTTAATTTCAAATCATTTGGATGATCAATTGGAGGGATTGTATGCTTCAATTTGGAAGAATAGAGTTCAACTTTCTCAAAGAGATTTGGTTTGCTTGTTCTATTCCCTTATATTTTATTTTACTAGCCTTGATTATTAATTTGTCAAATTTTATATCATGTTAGGCTAAATCCCCTTTCAAGGGGTGGGGGTAAACCCTATTTGATGTTATTTTAGTTTAATTAGTTTGATTACTTGAAATTTCCCTTTGAATGTTAATTTTGATCCCTCACCCTTAGATTTACGCCTCGAGAGAGGGTAAATGATTTTCGAGAGAAAATCGAAATTCTAGTTATAATACCCATTTTAGATTCGAACTAGAGAAAGAAGTTTCTTAAGTGGGGTATTATAACTTGAATTTCAACTCTAAATTTATTTTCTAAGATTGACATAAATTGTAATTGATCGATCATAGCGGGTGATTAATTAAAAGAAGTGTGGATCTGTTTTCTAGAGTTGTGTGGTGTTAATTTTCTAAAATGTTACTATTAAAATTACATTTGCAACGAGAGTTGGTTTGTAATTTTGATATTAATTTGGGAGAATTCAAATAATTAAATTAATTAATTAAAATAACTAAAATTTGTGGTGTAATTCCATTCCTTGATTGTTCTCACAATTATTTACCTCACTTTATCTTTTATTTTAGTGTTAGACTTTGTTTTCATTTTAGTAATTTTCTAGTTAGTTATTATCATATCACATTTAGTTTAGTTTAGTTTAGTTTAAGACCTCACCTCACCCTATTGTTTTAATATTGAAAAAGCTAAAAAAATTAGAAAAAGTGAAAAAGCACAAAAAGAAAATAAAAAGTGAATTACAATTTTGTTCCCTTTGCTTTACTCCCAAATGGCCCCGTGAGAGGTGCAAACACCTCTTACGGGATCAATTTAACTCGCAGGAACAGACCTTGTGGTCATGGGACCCCTGGTTCCAAAAAATGACGATAATTTGAGAAAATTCACACTTATTCTTGAAAACGTGCCGTTAGAGGGCGAAACCCCATAGCGCCCCCCCAAGCGGCCCCTTTAGGGGAGCGATCATCGCGCACGGGACCAATGTAACTCGCAGGAACCGATCGCGTGGTCACGAGACCCACGGTTTGAGAATATGATGATAATTTGATAAAATCCAGACATAGGCTTGAAAACGTGCCTTTATAGGGGAAACCCCTTAACGCCCACCCTACAACCCCTAAAGAAGTTTGAACACCTCGCACGGGACCAACATAACTCGCAAGAACTGACCGTACTCCTTCTAACATAATATCCAATAACAAGCCAACAACCAATAATTATCCAACAGCCAAACCAAACATAACCCATAATTATCCCGTACTCCTTCTAACATACTATCCAACAACAAGCCAACAACCAATAATTATCCAAAAGCCAAACCAAACAAAACCAACAATTAGCCCGTACTCCTTCTAACATACTATCCAATAACAAGTCAACAACCAATAATTATCCAACAGTCGAACCAAACAAAACCAATAATTATCACACGCATCTAAAATATTTAAAAGATAATGCAATAAAATTATATAACTACTTTAGTTAAAGTAAAGAGTACCTAATTCCTGTAATCCAACAAGGCCATTAAATAGAATCTTCTGAATGTGTGATTGGACCAAATTGATCCTGGATCCCCCAACATATTCTTTTGCATGTACATTTGTTGACTAGTTTCTTTAATACAATCTTCATAAAATTAAGCTAATTTAACTTCATTTAATGAACATTGCATCAATGGAACTGATTAACAAATGTAGATGTATATGAATATGTGGAAATTGAGTTGGGTCAATTTGATCCAATCACAAACTCAAATGACTCTATTCTCAAACCGAGTGTCTTGTGAAAGTAACTAAATATTTGACTGAGCGTAACATATTATCGAAAGTTAACTTACATAAATCATATTAAACATTCGTAAAAGTATCTAAACATTCATACATCAAAGTAAAGCGCTAATACAATGTCAATATCAAAATAGGATACAAATAAGATTGACAAGGTTAACATAATATTTTGATACTGAATCTTCCTCTAAATCAACTAAAAAATCCTTCAAATTAGGGTTGTCATCAAGAGCTGGCTGGAACTCTTTTGGAGACTTCAATGCATACACTTGAGTAGTCATACCCTTTGGTGCATCCACAACAATAGACCACTTTCCATCATTTATGCACTTCGAGTAGAATACCTTATTTATGTTCTGAAAGTCACAAATAAAAGGCTCGTTGACTATGCATTCTTTACTCTTCAGCTTTGATAAATCTACGATAATACATTTGGAGTCAGGATCAACTTTGCAAGCATTCATAGTATCCTCCACCTTTACCCAATCATAATAGAATACAGTTTCTGTGAAATCTAAGTAGTCAAGTTCTAGGATTTGTTGGACTATCCCATAATAGGTTAGCATGGTATTCTTTGGATTTTTATCGCTTTTGCTAACGATACAGGTGGTTAAGGCAGAAATTGATATTCCATTATTTTGCGTCAAAAGTTTTTACTCATATGGATATGAAATGAAATCAAAATTGTTGGTGCGGAATTTCTTAAACTCTTTCGTACAAAAATTAGGGCCTTTTGCAAGGCATGCAAGCCTCTAAGAGACATCACCTCTTTTTAGAAGCTGCATTTATTAATGAATTTGTATTAAGGCATGTTTTTATGACACACAAATAAATAACCACAGACATAAGATGTAAAGTTTACCTCTTTTGATACCCATGCCCTAAAATCAGTTGTCGTGCAATTTCTCCTTTGATTTTGAGCAATTTCATTATCGTACTTCCTATAGTTAAATTGAAGAGTTTAGATCATAAAATGTAAAATACATATAATCAAATAAGAAGAATTTAATAGATACTCACTCTCTCCATTCTTCAACTTCATCTTGCGATTCGAAGACATAACGAGCTGCTTGCTCGTATTGTATATTTGTGAGCTTCACCTATTTAGGGTTCCCAAATGGTACTTTATCCTCAAACTCACCAGGTTCCTCGATCACTCCTCCTTTACGAGGATTGAACCTCCTCACCTCTTGTTCTAGCATATATTCCCTAGCGCATAATGATGATTCCACAGTTACGTATTCTTTAGCATTGACCCTCCAATATACCATGTATTCTTTATGTAATCTTTGAAGGTTTTCATCAAGTGCTTAAAAGGATACATCCAACGATACCTAACGGGACCACAAAATAAAGCTTCACTGCATAAATGCACAAGCAAGTGGATGTTGATATCGAAGAACGACGCAAGAAAATATTTCTCTAATACACAAACTGCCTCGTCAAAAGTTGATTTTGCAGCTCTAATGTGCCTTTTGTTTACCACTTTTGCAGCTCTAATTTGCATAATTTCCCGACATAGATCTTTGTGTTTAGAGAAGCAATGCCGAAATAACAAAGGGATTAATTGGATGATTACATGCCAGTCATGAGAATTGAACTATTTTAAGTCATTTGCTTGGTAGTTAATGACCCTATGTAAATTATCAGAATAACCAGAGGGAGTCTTCAAGTTGAACAATGTGTCTAAGAGGATCTTCTTCTCACTAGTAGTAAAAGTGAAAGCAGTCGAAGGGGTAGAAATTCTTCCTATTATAGGATTATTTTTTAACCACAGTTTTTTCTTTACCTTCATATCGTGTAGTTCTCGACGGGCCCGCTCTTTATCTTTGGAATGAGATCCACCTAGACATGTTCCTATCAGATGTTTTGCAACATTCTTCTCTATGTGCATCACACCAATTACATGCCTTACACGATGATCTTTCCAATACAAAAAATCAAAAAATATTGATCACCTGGACCATAGTTTTGTTTTAGTAGGGTTATTAGGATCTCCCCTTGATTTATGCTTCAGGTTTACAAACTTAGGGTGTTTACCTACGTACCTATTCCCTGCAATTGCATCCAATACCTTCTCCTCGATCTGCTGACCAGAAATCTAAGCAGGTTGCATCCAACACTCATGACCAATAGGATAAAATTCAGACTTGTCATTCCTGAAAGGGTGACTGGTCGACAGAAATCTATGATGACCTGTGTAACTCATCTAACTACTATGTTATAGCCAAATGGCTTCAGTTTCCTCCCCACATATAGGACATCCATAATAACCATGAACATTAAAACCGGACAAGGTCCCATAAGCGAGAAGGTCGTGGATCGCCCACATCACCATTACTTTAAATGTGAACTCTTCACCCTTGTAAGAGTTGAATGTCGTTATGCCTTATCCCACAACTCGATTAGTTCTTCGGTTAATGGGGATAAGAATATAGGCATATCATCACCCGGATCCTTCGGCCCGGGTATCAATAAAGATAATAATGTGAACTCCTTTCTCATGGAAAGTGTCGATGGGAGACTTAAAGGATCCATTAGAACTGGACAATAACTTTGACTAGTACTTAAACTACCGAAAGGGTTAAACCCATCAGTTAATATTGCAAGACGAATGTTGGGTTGTTCTTTTGAAAATTCATGGTGTCATGCATTTGAAATTTTGCCAGACGAGTGAATCAATCAGATGACGCATCATGTTCCCATCCACCTCGCATCGAGCGTGCCATGTCATGACCTCCGCTATCCACGGTACACTAAAACATCATTTTAATCGTGACCCAAGTGAAAAATACATCAAAACCTTTTGTGGGACTTGCGAGCTCTTTTGATATTTTGCAGGTTTGTCATTTACCTTCTCACAGACGACCTATCTAGGCTCATCGCATACTGGACATTCATCCTTATCTCCATGTTCGTTATGATACAATATGCAATCATGCTTGCAGGCATGAATAGATTTGTATTTCAATCCTAAACCCTTCAAGCTCTTCTTCATGGTAGGATAATTGTCTGGTAACGTGTTCTCTTTTGGGAGAATTTCTTTAACCCACTTAAGAATTCCAGTTACGATGTTCCCAAACAAGCCAAATTGACTCTTCAGGTTATGCAAACCAATCGTTGCATATAATATCGAATGATTTCCATCACAATATTTATACAACGTTCTAGCCACATCGGCTTTCAGCGGTATATATTCTCGGTCTCCTGGTAGTTCAGTATCAAATTTTTCATTGGGTGCATTATATGTCCCCATAGGTTGGTGATTTTGGTCGTGGTGGACTTCGTAAGCATCGTCAATTAGTTTGGTCAATGGACGATGTGTCAGCATATCATTTACCACTTCCACTCGTTGGTGTTCTGTTACGTGGTTGGTTACCGATAATTCTTCGATAACATAAGGTACATGTTTTTCACCATGGTATGTCCACTTGTTATAATTTTGACAAATTCCCCACATTATTAAATGTAACTCAACATCTTCTAAAGATTTATATTTTTCGTTTATACAATGGGTGCACGGACACAGAATCTTCTCACTTTTAAGGTTCTTAAAAGCGTATCTAATAAATTCTTGAACGCCTTTAGCATAACTATTAGTTATTGGGTCAATCCCCCCCATCCACTCTTTGTATTGAGGAAAATCCATTTAATAATCTTCAAATTGCAGTCTTATGTTAACATGATAAAATAAATATCATGTTGCATAAATATCATATTGCATAGTAAAGCACTAATATAGTATCAAAGCAAAGCACTAATATAGTCAACAATGCACCAACTAATCAAACTATGCAATAACTTAAATACAAGAACATGTCAATCAACGATACTACAAAACCACTTAAACTCAAATTAAAAAAATTTGTCTACTGATATTATTACAATATAAGAAAAATATTACTACATCTTAATCAAGTGATAAACTAGCAAAGTGGTAACAGAGTCTACATAATTTTTCAAAAAATTCCCTTCTCCACTATTGACGTGCACTGGAACAGTTTCACAACCCTCATATACTGTATCAACCACGATTTGACACTCACCCTCCTGCAAAGGTCGATTATGTACCAAAGTTCCTATGACAGTGGACATGAGCGTGAAGATTCTAATGACAAGTTTATTGCTCAGGTCCTGTATATAGTATTTCTCGCCATAGTCACCATGGGTTGTTGACGATTATCCAAGACCTGTGCCATACTGAGGCGCTGAGAAAGGCAATGTTGAAGGAGGAACCGAAATGTGTGGGGGAATGGAGAATGAGGAAAATTTTGAGGAATCATTGGCATTCGTGGAGGGAAACTGGGATGCATTCGGGGCTGCAGGGGCATACGACCAGTTAAAAGGGACACAATCTGTGCAAGTTTATCATTCGAACCTCCCAATTCATTTTGAAGCCCCATTATATCCCCTTTAGTCCTAGATTGACGTTCATCATTGGACGCGGAACGCTTATTAACAGAAGAAAGCTCGTTCGTGACAGGTGCGGTGTGTCTGAATTTTGTTTTTTACATATGCAACCCCAAACCTCTCATCCTCCCTCTGTGGTCCTTCCCAAAGGTTTGTGTGGTGGCATCATTGTCAATATCGTCGATCGGGCTTGAATCTGATTGACTACTGATAGACTCTATTGATTCTAGAGTCTTGGCTAAGTGAGGAGAGAATTTCTTATCTTTGTATCGTCTAGCATGCACGTACAAGTTGGCCCTATTCAGTGTTTTCCCTTCATTTCGGCTGCCTTTCGTAACGATCATCCACTCGTTCTTCAAATCTTCATAAGATTTTGAGCCAAGCGGATGGACATCAGTTTTTTTGGCCCTGTTGTGCTTGTTTTTCTCCCTTTGCAACATTTTGGAGTCCTTCGCCCCATTCTTTAGAAAATTGAAAAGTGCCGAAAATAAAAGCGGTGTGTGATATTGAAATAAAAATTATTCGCAAGTTTCCAAGAAAATCAATTTTAATTAGAGTCTATTTTTTAACAAAATAAATACAGCCCCTAAACATGCACCTACGTGTGTGCGTGTGTCAAACATTAAATATATAAAGCATGTGACACAAAATATTAGGAAAAATCCTCGCAGGGCAAAACCATATTATTTTCACTATAATTTGTAAAGAACGATTACACGGATTATAATGAAAATAAGTGTGACATACGAAATACCCGCAGGTTTCGGTTCCGATGTCGTCGGCTGAAATCTCCCGCAATAATTCAGGATGGGAAGCAATGAAGAAGGGACCGGCTTCTTCACAAAATACTCCAAAATGAGTAAGAATGATATCTTGAAGGTTTATCATCTGCACATGTAAATGGGAGTGCAATTGTGCATTTAAAGAGGCATAAAGCCTTAAAATGATGAAGTCTAAAGTCTTAAAATGATGAAGTCTAAAAAGAGGGTAGTTTTTAGGGTGGTTGGAGAAAAAAAAATTCTTTGAAACAATTGAGTAGAAAGGGACATAAAAAGATTTGCGTCACTTTTTTTCTAAAATCTTCTCCATTTTCAAAGGACCGTAACTTCTTCACCGTAGCTCGGATTGAGGTACCGTTTCTTCCAGTATCTTCGTGGCATTGAGTACTGAATACTGGAAATATAAATAAACATAAATCTCTGACAAATCCAAACGGAATAGGAAATCGGGCTACACATGCCCTAACTATGAAGAACTAATATAGGAACTGAGTTAATGAAGAGGTCGTCTAAACAAGGGCCTGCAACTTCCACATAAGCTACAGCGCGTCCAATCCAAAGAACCTATGCATGACCCCCTGTGGCTGGGCACCTGTAATACATACATATATATACAATAGAGAGAAATGACAGAAAACGGGTCAGAGCCCGAGTGTAAAACAGTTTTAAAAATAGTTTAGCAAGTATTTAAAATGCTTACTGGCTAATGTGACAACCATGTTAGTAAGCGACACTCTCTTGAGAATTCTCACTTCTCGTCTAGTGTGCACGCCTACCGTACTACTGATCTCATAAGTCTATCTAACTTATTTTCCATAAGGTTTTATCCCGAGATGTACTGAGGCTATGATATTTAGTTTTAGAAAATTAATCTCTTCAATTTTCTTATGCTACTTAGAACCACTCAGTACCGTTGCAAAATTCACGAACACTTGTTATAAAGTTGGAGCATTTATTGATTACTTAACTACTTATACACACAATAGAAAGTTTCCATATATACAAGTATATATATATTAGTCACTCATATAATATATATACTATCGGCACCCCACATAAAATCTATGATGCGGACATACTCTGCTATCAAGTCCCCGTATCACTCGTACTAAGGGAAATACTAGTTCGAAATCACTCTCGAGCTGTATGAACACAATACACACAAAATGGAGGCGAAGCATAGTTCCAAGTCACTAAGAGGTCATCACATACCCCTCACGACCCTTAGGACTGCGTGACTATCATTCTCAGATAGCATGTACCAAGGAATCCTATGTTCTAGGGTAAAAGTCAATATCCCCCATAAAGGTCCCATCGAGATAAGACTGTCCTGGCGCGGTAACCCCCGTGATAGCAAGTAGCGCGGGTATGATTATTCACAAATATAATAACTAATATATGTACACAGTCACACGGTCATATATATATATATATATATATATATATATATATATATATATATATATATATATATATATATATTCACATTTTCCAAATTAGGTTCGCCCACACCCATAATTATTATTATCCGTTCTTAGCACAAATTTTACTCAATTATCTTGCATAACGGATTCATCTCTTTTATTCTCACTTATAATTTATTTCATACTTACTTCTCATCTCTCGAAGTATTCCTTATTACTACAATATAATCTCAGTAGGTACTCTGTCTCTAACCTTCTGTTCTAAGTCTTTCATGAGTCTCTAAATTCTATAGTGAACGAACGCACAATTTCTAATGTGTGACAAAACCACCCCTTAAACCCATAATTTCATCCCGTATTAAATTTCATTCAACGGAGTCTACTTAGACCCTATTGGTCCTTTTCATGTCCCATTATACTATTTAAAGGATATTCAAGGGTTCCCATGTATTTTATCCGGATTAAACAAAAAGGGGAAAAACATGTTGTTTTTCTAGGAAGGATCGATCGATCGAGGAATGGGGTCGATCGATCGATCGATCGATGCTCTTGGTCGATCGAACGATCAAGCATTTCTTGCCCAGAAACTGCAAATTCGACCTACGGTGTTTCATCCACCAATTTACTCCAAAACGCCATTAATGATCCCCAAACTCCCAAACAAGATTTCTACTGGTTATATCTACCTATATACATGATTTCCTACGTGATACATGTATAAAGTCATCAAAGGTATTGAATTAATGGGGTAAATCATCATAATTGTCAAGAACCCTAATTTTTCATAAAACTTTCATTCTTCTAATTCTTTTCCAGATTTCTTACTTCTAAATCCATACAATTTTGTGGGTAATCCTCTACATATGATTAAGATGTCCATAATATATCTATTTCCTCTCAAACATGTGATTTAATTTCTCTAAGTTATCAAATTCTTCCATGAAACATGCCTTTATCAATCCTAATCTAACATGGGTGAAACATTAACTAAAAATAAAGAAAGATAGATCCTTGCCTGGAATTCAAGGGTCTGATTTGTTGATGAAAAATATATGGTCATGTTCCTCGTCATGCGATCTACGTTTTAGTGGTGGTGGTGGTGCAATCGAGTGAGTTCTAGGCCTTTGATTGCTTGGAAAGCTCTCTACCTTCTTCTCTAATGGTCTTTCTTACGTTCTGTGTTTGTTAACCCTAAAAGACAACTCCTAATGGCTGATATATCTTAGGGAAATTCATGGATTTAATTACCTAAAAATACAAAATGTCTATAATACCCTCCCGGGATGTCGATTAGGCCTAAAAACGCCCCGTGACCCAAACTAAACCCCCGAGTCACTTTTCTAACTCTCTCGACCCTTTCGGACACTTTGGAGCACTCGAAACGACCATACGGGCGACTTATAATTTATGCACTTTTATAATAATAATTTAGTCCCGACACGACACAGGCCCGTCCCGGCTTAAATTTCCATAATTTCTATTTTATTCACTCGTAATAATTTTAATAAAATCAATCTTATATATTACTTTACTCATGTAGTAATATTCAACAAATTCCCAATAATTACTAACTCTCGTCACGCTAGTAAATATTTAAAATAAAGTTCCGGGTTAATATTAAATTAATTCTTAATTAAATTTAATAAATCCCCAAATTTAAAAGTCGTAAAAATACGAGATATTACATACTTCCCCCCTAATAACGAAATTTCGTCCCGAAATTTGGAAAATAAGGCATACCTGGAAAAAATAGATCTGGATATTTTTTGCGCATATCTGCCTCGCGGTCCCAAGTGGATTCATCCACATTATGATGCTCCCACTGGACCGGTACAAGTGGAACTACCTTCAACCTCAATTTCCTCTCGCTATGGTCTAGGATAGCCACTGGTCTCTCTTCATAAGAACTGTTGGGATGTAAGTCAACCTCCTCTATTGCGATGTGAGAGTGGGCCATATCATCCCGAATATATCATCTCAACGACGAGATGAGGAATACATCATGAATATGGTGCAAGTGATCTAGCAACACCAATATGTATGCCACCGGCCCAATCCTCTCGATAATGGGAAATGAGACCACGTACCTCGGAGCCAACTTCCCCTTCTTCTCGAACCTCATTACTCCTTTCATAGGAGATACACGCAGTAATACTTGGTCTCCCATGATAAACTCTCGGAAGGACCGCTTAGAATCGGTGTATATTTTTTGTCGGTCCTGGGCTACTCGAATGCAACTCCTGATAATCTCAATCCTAGGTGAAGTCTCCTGAATCACCTCTGGTCCGAGCAACTTGTTGTCCCCCACCTCTAGACAATAAGCTGGACAACGACAAGGCCAGCCATATAATTCCTCAAATGGGGCCATACCGATCGTGAACTGATAGGAGTTATTATAAGCGAACTCCACCAGTGGAAGATAAGGCTCCCAACTTCCTCCAAAATCAAGGACACACATGCGTAGCATATCCCCCAGCATCTGATTGGTACGCTTTGTTTGTCTATCTGTCTGTGGGTGGTCATGCATAGGTTCTTTGGATTATCCAGTAAGCATTTTAAGTATTGAGTGGTTCTAACGGCTGGAGTAACACAATACACACAAAATGGAGGCGAAACACAGTTCCAAGTCACTAAGAGGTCATCACATACCCCTCACTTCTCGTAGGACCATCTGACTATCATTCTTAGATAGCCTGTAGCAAGGAATTCTATGTTCTAGGGTACAAGTCAATATTCCCCATAAAGTTTCCATCGAGATAAGACTATCTTGGTGCGGCAACCCCTGTGATAGCAAGTAGCACGGGTATGATTATTCACATATATAATAACTAATATATGTACATAGTCACACGATCATATATATATATATATATATATATATATATTCACATTTTTCAAATTAGGTTCGCCCACGACCCATAATTATTATTATCCGTTCTTAGCACAAATTTTACTCAATTATCTCGCATAACGGATTCATCTCTTTTATTCTCACTTATAATTTATTTCATACTTACTTCTCATCTCTCGAAGTATTCCTTATTACTACAATATAATTTCAGTAGGTACTCTGTCTCTAACCTTCTGGTCTAAGTCTTTCACGAGTCTCTAAATTCTATAGTGAACGAACGCAAAATTTCTAATGTGTGACAAAACCCCCCGTTAAACCCAAAATTTCATCCCGTAATAAATTTCATTCAACGGAGTCTACTTAGACCCTACTGGACCATTTCATATCCCATTATACTATTTAAAGGATATTCAAGGGTTCCCATGTATTTTATCCGGATTAAACAAAAGAGGAAAAACATGTTGTTTTTCCAGGAAGGATCGATCGATCGAGGAATGGAGTCAATCAATCGATTGTCGATCGATCGATGCTCTTGGTCGATCGATCGATCAAGCAGTTCTTGCCTAGAAACTGCAAATTCGACCTACGGGTTTCATCCACCAATTTACTCCAAAACGCCATTAATGATCCCCCAAACTCCCAAACAAGATTTCTACTGGTTATATCTACCTATATACAAGATTTCCTATGTGAGACATGTACAAATGCATCAAATTTATTGAATTAATGGGGTAAATCATCATAATTATCAAGAACGCTAATTTTTCATAAAACTTCCATTCTTTTAATTCTTTTCCAGATTTCTTGCTTCTAAATCCATACAATTTCGTTAGTGATCCTCTACATATGATTGAGATGTCCAGAATATATCTATTTCCTCTAAAAACTTGTGATTTAATTTCTCTAAGTTATCAAATTCTTCCATGAAACATGCTTTTATCAATCCTAATCTAACATGGGTGAAACATTAACTAAAAACAAAGCAAGATAGATACTTGCCTAGATTTCAAGGGTCTGATTTGTTGATGAAAAAGATATGGTCGCGTTCCTCGTCGTGCAATCTACGTTTTGGTGGTGGTGGTGGTGGTGCAATCAAGTGAGTTCTAGGCCTTGGATTTCTTGGAAAGCTCTCTACCTTCTTCTCTAATGGTCGTTCTTATATTCTGTGTTTGTTAACCCTAAAAGACAACTCCTAATGGCTGATATATCTTAGAGAAATTTGTGGGTTTAATTACCCAAAAATACAAAATGTCTATAATACCCTCCCGGGATGTCAATTAGGCCTAAAAATGCCTCAAGACCCAAACTAAACTCGGGTACACTTTTCTGACTCTCTCGACCCTTTTGTACACTTTGTCACACTCGAAACGACCACACGGATGACTTATAATTTATTCACTTTGATAGTAATAATTTAGTCCCGACACGACACAGGCGCGTCACGACTTAAATTTTCATAATTGTTATTTTATTCACTCGTAATAATTTTAATAAAATCGATCTTATATATTACTTTACTCATGTAGTAATATTCAACAAATTTCCAATAATTACTAACTCTCGTCACGCTAGTAAATATTTAAAATAAAGTTTCGGATTAATATTAAATTAATTCTTAATTAAATTTAATAAATCCCCAAATTTAAAAGCCGTAAAAATACTGGGTATTACAAGGCATCCTAGCAAACTATCCAACTAGATAGAAATGGGTGTTCTATCTCTCGGATATATGAGAGGAACAAATGTAACCCCTTTCATCACATCACTCCTTTTTCTCAATGCATTTCTAGGCAATCCACTACCAACTCTTGGTATCTAACTTGCATTCCTCCTAGTATTCGTATGCCTAGTCCTTGGGATTTAAGCATATGGTCTAGGTTTAGGTCTACGAAACTCCCTTCTAGCCTCACCACTACTTTGCACTAGGAAATTCACCCTTGTCATAAACTCACCTACTTAATTTATAATTTCATGAATAGGATCTATCTAGAAAAATTACTTCCTATTATTCATGAACCTATTGTTTTAATCTTTCAAGCACTTACAAGCTTAATTAATATGGCCTGTACAAAATGGAGCATTTATTCTAACACCTTTTCTGACATTATTTCTAGCTATGTAAGCTCTCCTCTCAACTTTCTTACCACACAAATGAGTAGATACGTATAACAAAGGTCTTGATTCACCATTAAGATTTCCAGCAAACTTGTTTTTATTAAAGACATCTCCAAGGACAAAATCATCTTCCCTTTTCAATCTCATGGAGTCAAACCCATGTTTACATTTAACCTTTTGCAATCTATAATAAAAGGATTCAAAATGTTCATCATTGTGACAAAATGTTCAAGATAATGATTTTGGATCATCCTTTAATACTTTTTATTATTTTCATTTGAACACTATCTTCCACTTTTTGTTTCTTCTCATTTTTCTTCAAGATCAAACGATCGGTTTTCTTTGAATCATGTGATGAAAATGCACTCGATGTGTCAACTTGAGAATAAGACAACAAGTTAAATTCATTTTTCAAAGACTCCAATCTCTTCTCAAGTTTACTTTAGAAACATCACAAACACGAAGCCCCTTCTTCACCTTTTCGAGTTCAAGAGTCGAATCATTATTTTATTGTTCAATAAACTTGAGTTATTCTAAATAAAACCTTATTGAACTATTTTATTTTCTCAAATCTGCATTTTTTTCTCCCAAGGGCGATGATATCTTCTTTCAAAGCACAATTCAATTCTAATAAGCCACCCTCATCTTTTTCAGTCATTTTTAAGTTTTGATTGGTAAGTTGACTGGTCTTTTCGAACTCATTAAAAGATTATTTTTCTTGTTCATGGAGTTTGATTTTATTAGCCAATTTAACATTCAACTTTTTAATTTTGAGAAGTTGAGCATTTAACTATCCTTTGTCTTAACTCAATGATTTGACACTTTCAACATCTTCACGTTCATGAAAGTCAACATCAATATTCTTCGATTTTGGAAAAGAATGAGAAGATTTCTTTTTCTTATTTTCCATTTTGGATTTCACAATATTTATCCTTTCATTAGGAAACAAAAGCATAGTAAACTAATCGCAACAACTTGAATAATTAGAACAAACAAAGTCTAATATCCTAGCACTCATACTCACACCAAAACAACCACAAATACAAGTTAAGCAAACAAACGAATCTACTTATAAGCAAAATAGGTTTATGAGAAACAAGACAATAAACACACATCAAATGTAGGATCAACTATAAGAATGTAAATGTAAAAACAAGAGCAACTGCTATAATACCAATTGAGGATAGGTGTTTAAACTACAAGTATTCACTCCAAAACAAATCCAAAGGGGGTGAATATGTCTTATTGCACAACATGGACAATTTTTTATTCAAATTGAATATGCTTTTAATTTTTGTTATCCTAGAATATGGAAACACTAGGTGATGTGATGAAAGTTTTAGATTAACAACACAATGAGTTTAATTATGCAAATATAGTAGGAATAACTAGAATAAAACACCTTGAGAAACACCCAAGTGCTAGTAAGGATATATTGATTGTTAAACACCAATTTTAATTCTCAATTAAACTACCAAATTATCAATTGAACTAATTTTAATCAATCACCAATTAAACATGCGTCGAGAAAACTATTAACCAATTTTGTCTTTCCCTCGGCATGCATTTAGGTGATATTCACAAGAATACAATAAATCAATAAACTAAAATGTCACGATATGCGAGGAAACCCCACAACGGTAAAAACCTCGGACGCCCTAGACACACAAGTCCACTATGATATAGGTCTCATACAAGGACAAACTAGACTTACTCATAGACTCGATGCCTTTAAGCTTTCATGATCTCTTTTTCCCTTTTCACCTTCTTCACAGCCACTACAGGATGCCTTCTAATAGCAATCACAATACAAATGCTTCCCACATCTTAATATCCACCAATCTTTCTTGACTAGTCCAACCGTCACCTAACGCAACATAAAATCCACCACACGAAACGTATTCGACAAAGATGCAGAGTAAACTGATCATTGGTGCTCAAACTTGAGATCTAATAAGAAATATTATGTTGAAACTTGGATATCAAAACTTAGGTTTTGGAGTCTTTGTACTTTCTTTTGGAAAACTATTTTCAAAACCTATATTTTTTTTTTAAAAAACTTTGTAAAGCTTAATATTTATATTATCGTAAAAACATGACAGCGCGCAAAATGAGGCATCTCATTCAAATAAAACTTAAGGTCATTCGATTGAGATTGGCTACCTCGTTCGAACGAACCTCAAGGTTGTTAGAACGAGACCACACATATCGTTTGAATCCACATCAAACGACCTTTAGGCAAAAACTTTCTGCCAAGCAGAAACATTTCGCTCAAAGCTCGTTCAAAGCTTGTTAGAACGAAATCCTCATACTAATTTGAGCGAAATCACAAGTCATTCAAACGAAGTGCGTAAACTCTTTGAAGGACATCATAAATTTGTTCGAACGAAACGAAACTACAAAAATATTTTTCTTTAAAAATACTTTTTAAAAAATAAGCCTAAAAAAGATAAATTCATTAAACACCCAAACTAAATCCAGGGATCAACAATAATACACCGCTCATACCTTTGTAGAGATCCATGGGATTAAGACAAAACTGGCACAAAACTCAACTTGAATTTGATCATCGCTTTACTTGGTCATTACGGTCTTCGACTGAACTCAAATCCTGATCTATAACTCAAATAATTTTGTACAAACAAAATAAAGCCAATATTACAAATTTTTAAATAAATGTTTTACAATTTAACACATGTGAAATTTGCCCTTACAAATCTTCCTCTTTGGTTATTCGTGAACAAAACTAAAATAAAAAACTACTAAGCCGTCAAGATCTCTAAGACTCAATCCTAACCCCAGTATAAATTGACACGTGACGGACACAAACTCTTGAGTAGCTTTACTCTTGTGAAACTTTTTCGCATCATTAATAAAACCTACACACTTAACACACCTTTCAAATGCAAAGAGAATAAGAAATAATTAATCCTCATATGAATGAAAAAATCATCCCCTTTGTTAAACATCTCCCCCTTAGAGAATACTTCTCCCCCTTAAGTTATACTTCTCCCCATTTTTTGTCCCCCAGTAGACAAAGGTAAGGTGCATAATATAAAACAATTTCTCCCCTTTAATTCGACACATATGAACCTAAAGTAAATAAGAGTATCATGCGATGTGAAGTAAAACGTTAACAATAAATAAACTCGACAACACAAGCACAAATAATCTAAACGATGAAACATGTGATATGAATGAGATACAAATTTTAAGCATATGATACCAATGTAAACAAATATGACAAACGTGGGTTAAATGCATGCAAAGACTCAAAATAAATATACCATATATATATATATATATATATATATATATATATATATATATATATATATATATATATATATATATATATAAGCACACGTATAACACGAATGCACATGCATATATATGTATAAACACAACAAAGAAACAAAAACATAAGCTTTCCACACTTGTATGGCATAAATATGTCTAAACAGAAGGTGATATGGAGTGAAGGGGCGTGAACTAAAAAATGAAAGAAATATATCCCAACCACTCAAGATAGTCCAAGGAGTTCTATTTGATCGCATTAATTTATCAAACTTAGATTTAACCTCAAGTGATAAATAATGTCAACTTATAATGAACAAATATACAAATTTTACACTAGCCTAGAAAATATTCACGAGTCTCAAATCATTAGCATCAAACATTAATGATGAACTAGGACTTATTGTGCAAACCCATTGATCTTCAACTTATAACCCCCTCAAAATAAACATATTTAATTTTTCTCTCTTTTTGAAGATATCACTTTTGATGATCAATTCTAAACATGGACTTGGCTCATTTTCTCCTTTTCTTTAGCCTTTGTTTCATTTTCAAAGGCTCTTGCAAATGGAGGTCTTTCATGAAAAAGAGATGTAATCCCTTCATAGCCCATTCCATTGCACACTCATATTTTTTCAAAACTAAGACCAAACACATTGCAATAGTTCCTACATGCAAAAATCTCCTAATAAAATAGATATGTATATTACAAGATTGATAGGTTAACACCTCACATAGTTCGTGAAACATAAGTAGTTAAAATTCAAAACATCTCGTGCAAGTGTGTATGGAGGTATATGCAAAGATGAATCCATTAAACAAATCGAATTCAAACAACTCCATGCAAGCATGATTAAGAAACAATCCAAAATATTGTAAACCATATTCTAATGTTCTAGCCACATGAAAAACATGGAATGAATAGAACTCAAACACACCGGTATTCCACTCAAAATGTGTAAAACCAATTACACAAACAAAACAAAATATTTTTGAGTTTTTAAATATTCTTTTATTAAAATGAATTAAAATACTAACAAAATCTTTTTGTATGTTTCTCCTATAGACCCAAAAAAATGAAGCATCAATATACAAAAAACATAAACATCATATAACTAGTCAACACATATAACATGAAGCATAAAAACTAGTGTATGAAAAAACATGCGAACACAATCACTCATAAGATATAGCATGTGAAAAATCATATGAATGCATACGAGAATTCATAAGTCTAACATTCAATGCTTCCAAATGGGATTTAACCCACAAAGGTGTAATGTGACGAAATTGGGTTTTAAGAACCTTTGTGACACTAGACTTAAACTTCCTAGGACCTTTTCTAAGATCGTAACAAAAATGCCTAAGGTGACCTTTACAACCACAATGTGTGCATGTGTAAACACGAGGAATGTTACCTTTGGATTGACCTTTTTAACGTCCTTGGCAATGGTTGACTCTCTTAGAACTTTGTTCTTGGCTTTATGAGCGAAAGCCTTATGATCATCGAAGTCAATTCCAATCTTGTCATTTTTTATTTGGATGGTGCCTAAAATCTTATCTAAATTTTTCAATCTATATTCTAAATCAAATATGACACAACTTGAGTCCCATCTTCAAACTTCAAAATTCTACACTTAAGCAAAGATTTAGACTCTTCAAACTTTAAGGAGTCCTTCTTCATATTTTCAACCATTCCAATAAGGTTGTCTATCTCCCCCTCAATGTAAATAAACTTATCCCTAAGAGTCTTATCACATGACCTAAAATATTTAATTATATTATCATTAGTTTTTATGGCACGCTCTTCCAACATAGCCTCTACGTTCCTAGAGTCCCTTAACTCGCTCTCTAAAACAAGGACTCTAGTCTCACCTTCTTTCTCAGACTCTTTTATTTAACGAAATCATGTTTCATATTCTTGATATTTTCATAATAAAAAAATATCACTTTGCCTTTGATTATTTTGCAAAAAATCTAGTTCTGCTTTTAAGGCCAAATTTTATTTTTCAAGAAATTGTATTCTTTTTACAAATTTAAAATTCAAATGAATTAAGTTTTCATCATGACTATGAAGCTCATTAAACTCCTCTTGAATGTCAAAATCATCCTCACCACTAAAAACATCCATGGAATTATCATTTTGAGGACCCATCGAGAGAAATAAACAAACAACCCTAAAAGATCAACACAATATGATAGTGTAACCCGCCCTGATACTAATTTGAGAAATGCCCAAGTGTTAGTAAGGGTACATGGACTGCCAAACATAAATTTTTAATTCTCAATTAAATTATTGAAATAACAAACCCATTTTAAATAATCACTGATTAAACGTGCATTGTGAAAATTATTAACCTATTTTATCTTTCCCTAAGCATGCATCAACGTGATATTCGTAAGAAAAAAATAAATCTATAAACTACAACGTCGTGATGTATGAGGAAAACCTATAATGGAAAAAACACAAATGACCTAGCCTAACAAGTCCACTATGATATAGGTCTTATATAAGGAAAAATTAGACTTACTTACAAACTCGACGCCATTAAGCCTTGATACTCTCTGTAACACCCTATAATTCTGAGGATTGAGAATTTTATTATTTTGGGGAGAAATAAAAATTACTTAAATTGGAGAATTTTAAATTTATAATTTGGAGAGTTTATTTGAATTGGAGGAATTATTTAAATCTAACGAATACAAATTTAATTATTCGGATTATTGTTGTGTCGCATTTTTCAGGTCGAAAATCAGAGGATGTTATAAAGTATTTCGTATGATAATTCTGAGTGCACGATTGATTTCGAAAGGGTCGAGATAGTCAGAAAAGAGTACCCGGGGTAGTAATCACGTCAAAAGGCATTTTTAGGCATAATCGGTCCCACGCGGGGGTGTTCGGGTCATTTGGGCTTGGCCCATAAGCCTAAAAATGGGATTAGGTACAATTAACCTAAGTGTTAATGTATTGAACGGTACAAAACACTATTCTAAATCTAAGAGTTTAAGAGAAAACTAGACGAAGCAATTATGGATCAATTGGGAGTCTTTGGGAGACAAAACAAGGAGCAATTGAGGGTGTTCTTTGTGGAATCATCATCAACACAAAAGGAATCAGAATCTACGATTATTAAGGCAAGCTGTTAATTTGTTGCAATTGTAAATTGGATGATAAGAAATTCATCTTATGGTGATGTGTATAATCAAATCCGTTTTGGGGTGTGTGTTGACAATTAAAATGGGTCTTTCGAATTATAGTAATATGTGTAGATTAATTACTCAATGGATGTGAGACTGTGATATGGGACTATTGAAATTATATTGCAGGAGGAAAATTAGTAAGTATTGATGACTAATTTTGAATCTGAATGATGAATTCAAATTGGTGGAATAAAACTCGAAAAATACCCAATTTGGTAAACATTAGATTTATGTAAATTTATTTATGATTTAAGGTTTCAGGGAGTTTAGAACCTACTATTTCACGAATTGAATGTTGATTGTGATTGTGTAAATGTTAGGAAGTGAGTTAAAAAGCTTGAGGTTCCGAAAATGGTGGAAACAAAATCGTGGAAGAAGCTGGATATCGGGTCGATCGATCGATCAACCCCTTCAGTTATTGTAAAATATGAGATTGTATATCTTTTCATCACGGTCATGTTGGCGCCGACCTCGTATTTTTTTTATTTTTTTTAATTAGTAATGATTTTTCTACAAAAGGGTGCGTGAGACCGACATCTTTAGGAAGAAATAAATTCGGGTTATTCGTAAATGTCCGTAGATGAGTGAAGGACTTTGAAAAAATATTAAGGAACATTATTTTATCCTTGGATTAGATAGGGATGAATCCGGGGTATAAATTTAGGAGTATTTAGAATGAAAGACACTCGAAAATATATGAACGTATTCGAATAAGAATTTCGTATGAATTTAGGATACGGGTTGGTATCTTAAGGTGGAATTTAATTGATAGAAATTAAATGGAACCTAATATTTAGAGTCTTATGGGATGAGTATTAAGGAATATTAAATTTAATAAGGGTGTCAAAATTATTAACAGAATTTGGTGAAATAAATTCTAAAGGGTTAAATTGCGGGCCGAGTGAGTGCGTCCCAGTATCGTGGTTGGGTGACACTACTTTAATGTACCCATAGGTTAGAGATAGATTAACTACAAAAATAAATAAAGGGATAACTAGGTCCCTTAGAATTGGGCGAATGCTAAAATAAATACGATAGTACGATAAAAAAATAAAAAATAATAGTACGACGAGTATATGAGAGATATATACTACGTACTAACACGTATTATCGGGTTATGTGAATACCTATTGATGCATAGAAACACATAGGTTGTGTGAATACCTAAAGTATATATATATATATATATATATATATATATATATATATATATATATATATATATATATATATTTGTGCTCGAGGTATGATTTCGAGAAAATATAGATGACTAGTGTAGACACCTCATTCTGTTACCCCCTAACTCTCCTTAGGTCCCTAGTACCTCCACTCATCACTTCAAACCCAGGTCATGTCCCGAGCACTGACCTGGAATCCATCGGGCACCCCTCGGCTCAATTTGACCAAAAATCAAACTCTTCATCTCGATCGAGACTCAATAAATCTTTGAAGGGAACTGAATACCCTTTCCAACGGTCTGTCCCGTGCACAATTCTGACTTACCATGCGGACGAACGATCCATTTGCGTCCGAAACCCCAACCTAGAGGCCACCGGGCGCTCCCGGGATCTGTTGACCTAAGTCAACCCTTCATCTCGACCGAGGCTGAATGAATCTTTGAAGGGCACTGAATTCCCTTTTCAACAGTCCGTCCCGTGCGCAATTCCGACTTTCCATGCGGACGGACAATCCGTTTGACTCCGAGAGGTCACCGAATGCTTCTCGGGCCCAGTTAACCAAAGTCAACTTCCCGAACCGGGCCAAACTCTTTGGAATGTCAAAGTATATCTCCTACCCTTTCTAACAGTCTGCCCCGTGTGCGATTCGGACTTACTATGCGGACGAACGATCCATTTGTGGCCTAACAATTCCCCGTCCAACGGACCGATAAATGCTTCCGAGCCACATTTGACCCAAAGTCAACTCCCGAACTCGAGAGAAGTCCAAGTACTTTCAAAGGTCTCTGAAATACCTTTCCAACGGTATGCCCCGTGTGCGATTCTGACCAACGGTTTGCCCTCGGCGGCCAATTTTCCGAAAAAGCCTGAGGCGCACTGCCAAATGGCAGGTCCCAGACCCTGCCTATCGGCACCTGCCAAAAGGTAGTGCCATGGCAATGCCGATCGGCAAACCCCTTGGCCTATAAAAGGAGGCCTTGGCCTCATTTACAAGGGGAGCTCAGATGAGAAGCAAATCACTCTCAACAAACCCCCAGAAACCTCTCTCGAAGGCAGCGTGATTTCAACTTCCAAATCCCTTTTTCACTTCCACTTTTCATCATCTCTTTCATCAAACTTGATGAATTAACCACTCCCCATCATCATCCAAGTGCAAGGGCTACTTTTCAACATTCAAGATCAAGCTCAAGGTCTCCAAGAAGGTCCAACTTTCTCAAACTCTCTCCTAAATTCTCTTATATTTGCAATAACTTGTTTTCTTACTTAGCACTTTTACTATCTCATCTCACACACCATAAATACACTTTTTATCTAGTATTATTGCACATCTCCTATTTTCATATAAATAAAAACCCAAAAAACAAGAAAAAGAGGGTTTGCTCATAAATTCCAAGTAGGGATTCTCACACTTTTTCCACACTTTTCTCACAACTAAAACACTTTTTCTACACACACACACACACTTACAAATAAGAGATTTCTCCATTTGGATTTATGGGTTAAACCCCACCCCTCACTTTACATGCGAACTACGTGGACTTTGATGCCTTTATAGGCTACGTAGGCGTCTCGGGGTAAAACCCGAGACTCGAGTCCTTTTCTCACTTTTTATCTTATTTTCTATCTTCGCTTTATCTCATTTTCTATTATATTCTATATAGTTGTTCTTAGTAACGTATTATTCCATATGCGTAATCGCTCCCTATAATGATCAACGCATGGGTAATCACGTAAATCTTATTTCCTACACTAATCTCACATTCCTACGGATGACTCGCTTTGTATTTTCCATGATACAAGTCGAGGATTCCTACCTCCATTCTATATATACACATGCACACATATCACGGGGGGAAATATAAAGGAAAATAGCAAATATTCATGAGAGACCGAAAGGGCGGAATGGGTGCCTAACACCTTCCCATTTCGTAACTAAGCCTCCGAACCCTTCTCGAATCATTTTGGTTTCGCACGCACCAGTATGTCTTTGGATGCCATCCTTCGGGGTGGATTCCCCTTTTTCTTTTGTCTGTTTTGAGTAAAATAGACTAGCGACTCTAAATCTCTCTACATTTTCACACCTCACAAATCGACGCCGGCCGAAGCACTCTCCCGAGAGGGGACGCGGGGGACCCAAAGGATCCTTTATCCCTCCGCGGCGGGGATCGGGGATGGCCACAGTGGCGACTCTACTAGGGACGTGTATTATATTTTGAGGGCTTGACTCTATTTACATGAATGCTATATTTTATGTTTTCCCCCATACCTGTATGTCCCCCTTTCTCAAATGTGTATCCCATGCTTATGCTTATATTCACACACTTGTAGAAAATTCTTCATGTACACTTCACACCACGTGCACCTAGGATCACATGTATATCCCCATGTTGCACGCATCACCCATCCATACTTGGTGTACCTTTTGGGGTACTTGTACTTGGCTCCCTGTTTTTGGCATAATCAAGAAAGGCATTCTTATCATAAGATACTAATAAGAGAATCATGCATGATTCACACGATATCACCAAAGAGCATTGCTATTGACAAAATTTTACCCAGTAACTGGAGGGTCACTTCGTGATGGGCGCTGGTCCAGCGGGTCGCAGTTAGCCTAAGCGAATATCTAATGGTTCCCCCGCATCATACCGCTTGACCGAAGTCATGACGGGAGGTATATCACAGGTAATTCGTTCACATACGCCAAGTATATCGAATTTGATCTCACACGTACCGTCCCCACAAGGTATATGGTGAGGCAATTCGCGTACACTCAGGTATATCAAATGGCTTGTCCACACGTACCGATTGCCCGCAAGAGCAAGACGTGTATCGTGGAAGTCACGCCAAAGGGGGGAACCCATGCCGATTCACCCAACCAACTGCATACCCGCATATAGGTGTCAAACCTAGGAGACGCACTTTAGATTGTCGGTTTCAACCCGAAACTCTGTCGAAATTTCGGGTCGACCTGCCGCCCAATTTTCGCGCATTTTTTAAAATGGGACCCTGTCCGCGAGCCTGGTTACAAGTCCAAACGTAGCTTTGAATATATTAAGACCCCCACTTTTCCAGGTTCGGGTCCCGTCCGGCATTGCATTTAGGAGAATTAAATACAAGTGAGAACATAATAATCATGCTGGGTTCCGTCTCCAAAAATATTTCTCCCTTCTTTATCAAAAATCCAAAAACATTTATTCCTTCTTTATTAAAAATCCAAAAATATTTCTCCCTTTTTATCAAAAATCCAAAAATAGTTTCTTCCCTTTTTCTCCAAAAATAAATCTCATCCTACGCCTTCTCAGGTCGATTGCATGCCCTTGGCCTGGCTCCTTATTGGCTTCGGTCTTCAGTCAAATCACCTCGGAGTTTCATCCGCTCCTCTACTACTTCTTTCGAGTCCGAAATCCATGCATCTTCCATGGAGAATGCGGATCAAGCACCGATCATACAACCAGATTTGTCGACAGTCCTAGCTCAGCTTGTGGCCAAGATTGACAACCTCCAAGCTGAGGTCCGAGAAATGTAAAGAAACCAAGTCCCTATTCCTCAAGAGCCCGAGGCCCTGTTCCCTCGTGCTATGGGTCCACCCGAGCCCATCTGGGTCCCGAAGGAATATCAGCATGCTCCACGTGCCCCTCCGGCTAATGGGCCATCGCCTGCCCAGGTTCCAATGCCAAACATTGCCCAGCCTATGGCTAACCTGCCTGTGGTCGCTGATCCAAAGGAGGGGGAGTTAAATAAACTCAAAGAAGATCTTAAGATGATCACTAAGAAGTTCGACCAAGTCCGAATCTCTGGGAATTACATGGACTACACCCATATGTCTTTTTATCCTAAAGCAAGGTTACCCGAGAAGTTCAAGATGCAAAATATCGAGAAGTTCGGGGGGAGTGGTCCCCCAATTGTTCATCTTCGCAGTTATCATCGTTCCATGACTCTACTAGGGGCTTCTGAAGAAGTAATGGCCCAATTGTTCCAGCAAACTTTGAAGGACAGTGCCCTCCGATGGTTTTTATCTCTTGAGGAATCCAGAATTCGTAGCTGGGAGGAGGATGTAGCCCGAGAATTCATGTCGCAGTACAAATAAAACGAAGAGCTCGAGGTCACCCACCGTGATTTAGAGCTGCTCAAACAAAACTCCGGAGAATCCGTCAGTAACTTTATAGCCCGATGGAGGGAAAAAGCAGCTACCATGACCAATCGGCCATCTGAAGAAGAACAAGTCAGCATAGTGAAGAAGAATTTCTTACCCCATGTCCGAACAACCATGGGAGGACAGTACTACGCCCACTTTCGAGCTCTCAGAGAAGCAGGAGTAGAAATCAAGGAAAGTCTTGTAAAAATAGAAGTTGAACCGAAGAAGGGGTCCGGACAGTTCACCCCTAGAAAGTATGAAAAGCTTCCCAATGCTACAGTCTCAACCATCAACAACATCTCTCAACCAACCACATCCTGGGCACCAGAAAGTCGCCCTGCCCCCATCCGAAGGGAATACACTAAGCTCCATACTCCCCTCTCCAAAGTTTACCAAGCCCTGTTAAGCAAAAACCTTATAAAACCCTTGGATCCCCGTCCATTACCCAATCCACTTCCCAAAAATTTCAAGACCGATGCTCATTGCGCCTTTCACCAAACAGTTGGCCATACCACCGACCAATGTTTCCACCTTCGAAACATAATCCAAGATCTCATTGACCGGGGACCATCGCCCCACCAGCCAATCCTAAACCAAACACTACTCATAACCCACTCCCAAATCACACCAATGCCATCTTCTTGGAAGAAAACCCGAAGTTCGATCCGTAAACCCAAATCACACCCTTATACCCTCTTAAACCTCTTCAACTTTGCCCATATTTCCTCCTACACCCTACCAACCCCGTTGATCAGGCACTGTCACTCCTTACCAGAGCGTGCATCACTGTCCGGACCTGTTCTAAAAGTGGAAGTATGGAATTTTCAGAGGTATTGAATCAACTCCTAGAGTTCGGGATAAAATTGCCCTCACAGATGATTATCGATTGCTAGAGGTTCAACGCGCTATTTTTGGAAGCACGAAAATGGGCCCAAGAATCACATAGGTGGGTGGTACCAACCGACGAAGTCAGCTTAGATGATGTTATTCAGGTCATGGAGAAAGCATTCAGGCAAACCAACAACATTTGCAGTATCACCGAGTTAATCGACACTTTGAAGCTACAAGGGCGCCTGATCCCTTCACCCTTACACATCCCCACAGAATGGGAAGACCTATATGAGGAAGCCATTGAAGTTGTGGAATGCATTGATTTCATGAGGGAAAATAGAATTGTTACCACCAGATGGGGGGAAGAATTTGAAGATTCAAATGAAGAACAAGCTTCAGGAGGAACTGGCCCAGTAGCCGACATATGTGGGATGATATCATTTGAAGAACTCCTCGGAGAAATAGATAGGGTGGTAGAACAACCTGAGATTGACGAGGAAACTGGATTTAAGTTTTTCCCTTCTTCAGTAAATCACATGACCAGATCTGGGAGACATTACCAAATTCAAAACTCACTACCAGCAAATGACAAGGGGAAGGGCATTGAAGACCTTCCCATGCTAGAAATGACCCTCGAGGAGAGCAAGATCCTCGATCAACTAAAGAAAACTCAAGCTAACATCACTCTATGGGGGCTTTTCATGTCTTCCCAGCAGCACAAAAATGCTTTAATCAAGTTGCTCACAGGACTCATAGTTCTTCCTTCTACCACACCAGAAGAAGCGGTAAATTTGGTCTGATTCTTGACCTCCACCCAAATGCTGTCCTTTTCTGAAGAAGAAATCCCCAGAATTGGGCAAAATCACAATCATGCACTCAACATCTTCGTCGAAGTTATGGGGAAGGTTGTACCATTTTCTCTCGTTGATAACGGATCCGCTTTGAATGTCTTCCCACTGAGAACCTTCAAATGTCTAGGCCTAAAAGAAAGCGACCCAGCTCCAACATTCGCTGCCGTGCGTGCCTACGATAATACCCGTCGTGAAGTGAATGGATCCATAAAACTTGTAATAGGGGCTGGTCCTATAAACCCTGTCGTCAAATTCCAAGTCATCGATATCCCGGCCTGTTTCAACCTGTTGCTCCACAGTATAAAGGGTGTCTCTTCTTCATTCCATCAGAAATTGAAGTTCTTCGTCGATGGGTGAGTCATCACCATCTTGGGTGACGACGGTAACGCCAAGGGTGCAAGCAACAACAGTCTAATTCTTGAGATACAGCATGGGTCAAATGATATTCTCCTATCAGGATTTCGAGTCGAGCCATCCCTACTCCCGGCAGGGGACGATTTCAAAGAAAGGGTTTGTCCAGAATATGACCCTCATGGAAATGTCAATGTGATTCAGATGTTCAGAAACATGCATTACATACCCGGACTGGGGCTAGGACAAAGGCAGCAGGGGATACTTGAGCCCATCGAACTGAAGAAAACTTTCCCTCCTTGCGGCTTGGGGTATCAACCATCAAAACAAGAGCTCAGAATGATCCACTAGACTCGATCAAAAAGAGGGTTAGACTGCATTCGAACTATCTCAGGTGATTCCTTAAATGGAAGATTCATTAAAGAAGGCGAGGATTTCCCCTTTTGCGGCTTTCCAGAACCATGGTACGACCACACAAATAAGAAGATGAAGCCTGGAATGGAGATCTTTTTCCAAGATAGCTACCCATGGGATGAGAGTTTCCCACACCGCGTACAACCGCCCATTAAAGATACCGAAGAAACTGAGGAAAGTGACTCCGAAGATTCCTTCAACCTGCAGACTCTGGGGCTAGCACTCTGCATGGTTCATTCAGACACTACATCACTGGACCCCTCTCATCTGATCAAAGCTGCTGACACACCTCTCCTCAACTGGCATGCTGTGCCAGTTCTACCTCTTGAAATCTCCCCTAACCCAAATATTTACCCTATTTCTTCTACTGTTGTCCACCCTTGCTCAAATGTAATCGAGACCTCTTTTGATGAGGTTCTCAATGTTTTTTTTCTATCAATGAAATAAACGAATATTTTGAGTATCTTGTTGTGCCTTACATTAATTGTTTAGATTCTAATCAAGCTTTGTATGATGATGATTTTGCAAATGAACAATTCTTAACTGATCTAAATAAGGTTAATAATAAACAACATAACCGCATTCAAGTTAATGAAGAAGAGACTGTTGTTATTAATCTCGGTTCTAGTAGCCAACTGCGCGAGATTAGGATAGGGGCCACCCTTGACGAGCATGAGCGCGCACAACTTGAAAAATTACTAAAGGAGTTCGTGGATGACTTCGCATGGTCCTATGATGACATGCCCGGTATTGATCCCGAAATAGCTCAGCATGAGATCCCCACTCTCCCAGATTCCAAGCCAGTTAAACAAAAATTAAGAAAGCTCCGCACCGAATGGTCGCTTAAGGTCAAAGAAGAGGTGATCAAACAGTTGAACGTGGGTTTCATTCGAGTGATCGAATATCCCACATGGCTAGCCAACATTGTACTTATACCAAAATCAGGAGGAAAGGTTCGAATGTGTGTGGATTACCGAGATTTAATTAAAGCCTCTCCGAAGGATGATTATCTGCTACCCAACATCGACATGATCGTGGACAACACAGCCAGTCATGCTCTCAAGTCATTCGTCGACAGGTTTGCCGGATACAACCAAATTAAGATGCATCCCGACTACTAAGAGAAAACCGCATTCATCACCCCATGGGGAACCTTTTGCTGCACCGTTATGCCATTTGGTCTCAAGAACGCTGGGGCTACCTACCAAAGGGCCGCCACAACTATCTTGCACGATTTGATTCACAAAGAGGTCGAGGTTTACGTGGATGATATGATAATTAAGTCCAAAACTAGAGAAGGTCATGCTCCTGCCCTCCGAAAGTTCTTCGAACGACTGCGACAGTATCAGATGAGACTCAATCCACAGAAATGCGTCTTCGGCGTTACAAAGGGAAACCTCTTAGGATTCATGGTTAGTGAGAAGGGGATAGAGGCAGATCCCGCCAAGAAGAAGGCCATACTTGAGATGTCACCACCCCAAACAGAGAAAGAAGTCCGAGGTTTTCTTGGGAAATTACAATATATCAGCCGGTTCATCAGCCAGCTAACCTCCATCTGCGAACCAATCTTCAAGCTCCTCCGAAAGGATTTAACCAAGGTTTGGAACGAGGTCTGCCAAGAAGCTTTTGATCGAATCAAACAATATCTGACCCAACCTCCAGTTCTCATGCCACCACATCCTGGTCTCCCTTTGCTCCTATACCTAACCACAACCGACACTGCAACTGGGGCTTTGCTAGCCCAATACCTTGAAGACTCCCGCAAAGAAAGAGCTATCTATTATGCCAGTCATAAATTGGCCGGGTATGCGCGCTTGTCTGGGTCACCCAAAAGTTGCGACACTACATGCTCGCCTTCCCCATTAAACTTGTATCCCGAATGGATCCCATCAAATACCTGCTCGGAAAACTCGCCTTATCCAGCCGAATGGCCCGATGGTTGATGCTCCTAACCGAGTTCGATATCGTGTACATCACACAGAAATCCGTTAAAGGAAGACCCATCTCTGACTACCTCGCTGACTACCCTGTAGAAGAAACAGATGTTTGGATCTCCAAATTCCCAGATGAAAATGTCCTCTGCACCACTCAAGACTACCTCCAATGGAAAATGTTCTTCAATGGCGCTGCCAACAAAAAGGGATATGGCATTGGGATACTTCTGGTCGCCCCAGATAACTCCCACACTCCTATCGCCATTAAATTGGATTTCCCTTGCACCAACAACATGACAGAATACGAGGCATGTACAGTGGGCCTCAAGGTCGCTCTCAAGAAAGGTATTCAATACCTTGATGTATATGGGGATTATTCCTTCATCATCGGTCAAGTTCTCAGAAAGTGGAAGGTCAAGGATGAAAAGCTCCAACCCTTTCATGACCAATTAGAAGAGTTAGTCTCCCAATTCTGAGATATCACCTTCCATTACCTACCCCGAGCAAAGAATTAACCTACCCGATGCTCTCGCTACTTTGGCTTCCATGGTCGACATGCCCGAGGGAATAACAATGACCCCCTTCCTAGTTCAAAAGCAAGACAAACCAACCCATTGCTACCACATTGAGCTTGTTACCTCAGAAGATCCTGAGCTAGTCAATTACTGGTACTATGATATTTGGTGCCTCCTCCGGTACGGTAGGTATCCCGAGGGTTCCAACAAGAAAGACCGAGCTACCCTCCGAAGGCTGGCTGCTTAGTACATCATTTGTATTAAAGCACTACTCAAGAGGAATTTCGATGGAACTCATTTGCACTGTATCACAGGGGCTGACATTGAAAAGATAATGCAGAAAATCCACAGCGGGGAATGCGGGCCCCACATGAACGGTCACATGCTTGCCAAGAAGATCATCCGACAGGGATACTACTGGACCACCATGGCCCAGGATTGCACCGCCTATGTTCGAAGATGCCCTAAATGCCAACAGTTCTCCAATCTCCAACATCTACCGTCGCGGGAATTACACAACATGACTTCTCCCTGGCCGTTCTCCACCTGGGGTATCGACATCATAGGGAAGGTTACACCAAAGGCGTCAAATGGGCATGAGTTCATCCTGGTTGCCATCGACTACTTCACCAAATGGGTCGAAGCTGAGTCATACGCAGTATTAAATGCCAAGAAGGTGGCCAAATTCATCAAGAAAAATATCATCTGTCGATATGGAGTCCCGCATGAGCTAGTGTCAGATAACGGTTTGCACTTCGAGGAAGAAGTCCCAGAAGTTGTCAACGAGTATGGGATTCAGAGACACAAATCTTCTCCCTATCGACCTCAAACCAATGGTGCAGTTGAAGCCGCCAATAAAAACCTCAAAACCATCATCAGCAAGATGACCAAAAGTTGTAGGGATTGGGCCGACCGGATCCCGTACGCCCTCTGAGTCTATCGAACCTCAATCTGAACCTCTACTGGGGATACCCCTTACTCTTTGGTCTACGGCATGGAAGCAGTCCTACCTGTGGAGCTGGAAATACCCTCGCTACGTGTCATGCTCGAAGCAAGGTTAGTGAAGAAGACTGGTACCAAAGCCGTCTTGATGAGCTAGCCCTCCTAGATGAAAGAAGATTAGAATCTCTTTATCACATACAGGGATACCATTGCCGAATAGCGCAATCGTTCAGTAAGAAAGTCAAGGACTGCGGTGTCCGGGAGGGGGATTTAGCCCTCAAAGAGATAATCGAACCCATCTGGGACCCCAGAGGAAAGTTCAAGCCCAATTGGAGCGGCCCTTACATTATGAAGAAGATCTTGTCTGGCGGTGCCGCCATCCTCACTGACCTAGATGGGGAAGAGATGGTTCGTCCAGTCAATCTGGACCGTCTTAAGAAATTCTACCCCTAGTCCAAAATCTCGGCGTGCTACGACTCTTCTCATCCCCCTTCTATTATAAAAAAAAAACTCTCCATTTCCCTCTACCCAGAACTACGTGGGCCTGATCCTCTGCATAAAACTATTTTAAAACTTTTCAAAAATACCCCAGAGGTACGTAGGCAGCTCATACATCCCACATGAGCACGGCCCCTTCTTTTTCACAAAAATATATTATTTTCTTATCTCCGAGAATGACAGTTCATTCTAAACATCTACTTGAACAAAAGGATTATGTATGCCTTAGCGATTGGTATAGATAATTCAAAATACAAAATTCATCGAAAGGCACAGCTGGATGATCAGAAACTTGTTTATTTCATTAATAAGAAACTACAGTACAGATTACATAAGAAAAAGGAACAGATAACTCCTTTCCCCCTACTACCATAAAAACCAGATAAAATCCCCCACATCTGTTACATAAATAAACTCCCCAGGAGGCCTACCCACAGCTACCCGAAGAGCCTGCTCCCTCATCATCTACATCCTGAGGACCCCAAGTTTCTCCTGCCTGAATGGAGTGCCTCAAACACTCCATGGACCGATGAGCCTTAACCATCTTCGAAAAGACCACAACACCCCCTTCCATGGAGTCAGATAAAATAAGCCACCTTTGACCAGTCTCTACTGCCAACATTTTGCTGACTACTTTCCTCCACAACCACCTCATATAATCTTTGGGGACATGCCAAAGCTTCCCGACAGACTGAGAGGGATGGGTCGACGGACGCCGATTTTCCCACAGAGATCCAAGCAACAGACGCAAGTGCTCAGTCAAATCTTCTATCGGAAAGAAATTTGAGGTCCGAGGGGGCACGACCTGCACCCAACCAAATTGGAACAAAAGCCGCCAAGGGAAATAAAAAGAGGTCTGTCCGAGACCAACCAGCCGCACATATGAATACTCTCCTAGCTCCAGAACAGGCTGCAACTGTCCCCACCACGGCACTCACCAATACAGCCCACGAGCCCCATGCTCCACAAGCCAATTCTCCCAATTCTCAACATGCAGGCTAACACGAATGAAGTAGCGCGAAAAGAAGTTGGGTACAGCCGACAAAGGATATTCTGGACGGGTCGACAAGCGGAATCTTTCAGACAACCACATGAACAGCATCACAGGGCTACCCCTAAAAAAGTCGAAGCGACCTTCTCTCCAGGCATCCAGGCCATTCAGAGTCTCCGCCAATATCACCGCCGCAGGATTGCGACGGTATGACATCCATGAGTTAATGGCTGCAAGTTGTGGGTCCACTCACACATCCCCAGTCACCAACAGCAATTTTAAAACTAGGCACAGAACAATGGCTCCAGCATATCCAGCATCACCTACTTCCCGCGAATGCACGGACTGTAACACTGTCGGGAGGGAGATCATTCCTCGGGCAACCAATAACCTAGCCGCCGAAGGTGAGATATGAAGAAGCCCGGCTAACAAATCCCTAGGGGAGCGGGAAAATTCGGGTAAAGTCGCGGCAACACTGGGATTCACACCTAGTATGGCAGAAAATTCCTCGTAGGTAGGACAAGCTTCTTCCAACCCAAAGCGAAATACATGATCTTCGGGGTACCAAAATTGTACTGCCGCCATCAGCATATTCCACTCAAAAGGTCAATTACGCCACAAGGAGACTCGACGCATGTTGAAAGCATCATAGTCGACATTATAAGAGCACATATCTTCCAAGGCTTCAAGGTAGTTGACAAACTCGGTGCTACCAGGGAGTGCCATCTTGTAGGGCAAAGAAATAGTGGGCAGGTAGATAAGGATGCAAAGGTGTGATGAAAATACTCCACCCCTCCCCCTTTTTATACTTGAGAACTCTCACAAAAGACATAATCCCTGTAGAAATTGGAAGGAATCCTACCCCGCAAGGTACAAAAGGCTGAAGAGGGTACCAATCAAAGCTTTCAATTGATAGGACTGGACTGAACTGCCGATAGGCAGGCCTGGGTGCTTGCCGATCGGCAACCCCCCATTTTTGGAAATTTCCTCCTTTCCTTTTTTGTCAAATCAGAAAACTCCATAAAAATAAATTGATATTCTCAAAAGAATTTCAAGAATTCTGTTTTCTCCTTATGGGATTCCCCGTTTTAAATAAAACATCTTTCCTTTGAAAAATTCCAAAAATACTCCTGTTTTACGGTCTCAGTAGCAAATTAAAAAGCGCATGTGCATGCATTCATTCATCATTAAAATAAAAGATATTCAAAAAATTACATTGCATTGCATATATCTATTTTCTGTGTTACATCATCTTGCAGGAAATAGAAAGAAAAAGACAAAAAACAACGGGACTCAGCCTGAACCCACACTCTATCTCTCCCTCTCTCTCTTAAGAGCTTTCAGCCCTGCGACGCGCTCTCTTTCCCCTACGGCGAGACGACGCGCCCCCACTACTCGAGCCAGAGTCTTCCCCAGACGAGGGTGACAGCACCAAGCAAGAAGGAACAGGGACAGCATCCCGAATGTGGGCAGTCGCCGATGATATCCAGTCTCTGATGTCCCTGAGCCAAGTGGTCGACACCCGGATTTGCTGCAAGGAAAATACAGAATCAGTATCAAGCAAAAGAAATCAAAAAAGAGGAAAAGGACTGAAAGGTTTATCGCAGGATGAAGGACCTCCTCTGTCAAGCCCAGCTCGTCACAAAGTCCATATAATCATACGGCGCGGCCGTATCAGTATACAATGCATAGGACTCGCCGATCATCTCCGCGATCCTCTCATCCTCTAATAAATGTCGCTCCCGCCTCATAGACGTAGGAGGCTACGCGGGAGGCACCACCACCTCCTCCTCAGCAATCTGACGAATCACCCTCTCCCTGAGGTACCAGTAATGGCCGAACTCATGCACCAACAAATGCCTCATCTGCGCGTTCACCCCAGTCATCCCCGTATCCTGAATGGCTGTCCCCCAGGGATAAAAGGTCACCTAAAAATCCCCAAGCAAGCATGAGTCAATACAAGATCAGAAGGAGCAAAAACCAAGACTGAAATGAAAAAAGTCTTACCCGACCACTCGTCAGGTCATTTAAGACCTGACGCACCGCCTCCAGGGAAAGAGATCCCTTCGACTGCCGGTTGGCCTTATGCCATCGATACAGTAGGCAGAAGTCCCCAACGGTGTCGTCCGTCAGATCAATCAGCGGGGTGTTGCACCCAATCACCTCATAGAACCACGTGTGAATTCACAAGCAAAAAGAGACGCATAAAGAAAATGCGAATGCATGAAAGGAAAATGCACAAAGTAAAGAATACCTCAAAGAGATATGTGGCTCCAGTAAAAGTCTGCCGGCAGCACCGGCTGAATGCATCCAAAGAAGAGTAAAGGGTTGCCAAGGTCAGACTCCCCCAATCATAGAAAGGGATGTTCGAAAACATCCTCAAGTACGGCAGAAACCACAAATGGACGACGTCGCCGCTCGACGCCACCATGAAACCTCCCAGCACTAACAAGATGAACAACCGGGCCATCTGCCTCACTTACAGCCCATCCTCCACATCAACCACCCTGCTCGACAAAACATCCTTCAGCAAGGACAGCCGGATAGAATCCCTAGAGACTATCCTCCTCACATCACCAAGTGCCGCATACACTGCCTATGGCCTCACCCACAAGGAGCGATCCACCTCTATCTTCTCCCTGTCACAATCCAGCCCCAGCAATTGCTGCACATCAATGGGAGTCACCGTCATCTCCCCGAAGCCAAAATGAAAAGTGTGGGTAGTGTCCCACCACCTCTCCCCCAAAGCACACAGGACTGTTGTCGAATGAGGCGTCTCATCCAGCGCAGCCGCCAACCTCCCAAACCCCACTGATGATACCATCCAGCACACCACGGGTGGAAGATGCTCCCAAACATCCTTAAGCCCCGTCGTCCCGCAGGCACGCAGGTTCTTCAAAGAAATATCTGATTGGCAAAAGGAAAAATCACCTAAAAAGAAAGGAATGCCAAAGGTCAGGTTACTTACACAACCACCGGGAATCACTCTCGAAGAGCGATGACGCGACGGCTCCCGCAGCAAGGTCCGCTCATTCGCAACCGGCTCAAATGCATCAAAGGCATTCTTATTACCCAAAGCAAGAGACACCATGTCCCTCCAATCCACATTCTCCCAGTCATCAACGGTCAACCATTCCCGATGGACAGCGGTACTCACAAAGGCGTCCATTTCTTAAAGATCGGAACGTTAGAACAATTCGCCGAAAAAAATCGCAGAAAGAGAGAATGCAAGAAGCTGTGAAAAATGAAGGGGATTCTCCCCCTTTATATAGGAGGCCAAGCGCCATGCCAATCGGCACTGACCCCAGCCATACCGATCGACACTGTCTCCTCAACTTCCCGACGCAGCCCAAAAGTCCTTGCCACTGCCTAATGGCACCCCCCATACCATGCCGACTGGCAACCCCTTAAAATTTCGTACAGAAATTCCCAGAAAATACCAGGAAGCCTTGAAAAATCCTTGGAAAATTCCTAAAAATCCCAAGAAGGATTTAGAACGTTTTCATCAAGAAAATTTCGCACTTCTTCAGGCGACACATCTTTTTCCCCAACAAAACCCTCAAAATCCAAGCGAATGACCTCTCGAACAATGCACCCAAACCACCTAATCACCTCCTCAGCAGATTTTACAAAAGGCCTCCCCAGCCATCGGCTATCCGGTGCGATACAATATCACATGGTATTTTTCCCAGTAAAAATCAGAAGAATCACTCGCCCCAGGCGATCTCTCCCAAAGGACAATCCAAATTTTCCCCAGCTCATTCATCGTTCCCCAGCGGAACCTCAAATCCAATTCTTACTCCCAGTGGAACTCTTTTCTTTTCCCAAGGAAATACAATCACTCTTGGGTCAGAATTGACCCCGGTCTTGGATCGTCACCTGAGTTAGGTCAGAATTGACCTCGGTCCTCGGTCATCACTAATCTTGGGTCAAAATTGACCCCGGTCTTGGATCGTCACCTAAGTTAGGTCAGAATTGACCTCGGTCCTCGGTCGTCACCACTCTTGGGTCATAATTGACCCCGGTCTTGGATCGTCACCTAAGTTAGGTCAGAATTGACCCCAGTCCTCGGTCCGCGGTTGTCACCACTCTTGGGTCAGAATTGACCCCGGTCTTGGATCGTCACCTGAGTTAGGTCAGAATTGAACTCGATCCTCGGTCGTCACCACTCTTGGGTCAGAATTGACCTCGGTCCTCGGTCGTCACTAATCTTGGGTCAAAATTGACCCCGGTCTTGGATCGTCACCTAAGTTAGGTCAGAATTGACCTCGGTCCTCGGTCGTCACCACTCTTGGGTCAGAATTTACCCCGATCTTGGATCGTCACCTAAATTAGGTCAGAATTGACCTCGTTCCTTGGTCGTCACCACTCTTGGGTCAGAATTGACCCCGGTCTTGGATCGTCACCTGAATTAGGTCAGAATTGACCTCGGTCCTCGATCGTCACCACTCTTGGGTCAGAATTGACCCCGGTCTTAGATCGTCACTTGAGTTAGGTCAGAATTGACCTCGGTCCTCGGTCGTCACCACTCTTGGGTCAGAATTGACCCCGGTCTTGGATCGTCACCTAAATTAGGTCAGAATTGACCTCAGTCCTCGGTCGTCACCACTCTTGGGTCAAAATTGACCTCGGACTTCGATCGTCACCTGAGTTAGGTCAGAATTGACCTCAGTCCTCAGTCGTCACCATTCTTGGGTCAGAATTGACCCCGGTCTTGGATCGTCACCTAAGTTAGGTCAGAATTGACCTCGGTCCTCGGTCGTCACCACTCTTGGGTCAGAATTGACTCCGGTCTTGGATCGTCACCTGAATTAGGTCATAATTGACCTCGGTCCTCGGTCGTCACCACTCTTGGGTCAGAATTGACCCCGGTCTTGGATCGTCACCTGAATTAGGTCAGAATTGACCTCGGTCCTCGATCGTCACCACTCCTAGGTCAGAATTGACCCCGGTCTTGGATCGTCACCTGAGTTAGGTTCGAATTGACCTCGTTCCTCAGTCGTCATCACTCTTGGGTCAGAATTGACCCCGGTCTTGGATCGTCACCTGAGTTAGGTCATAAATGACCTCGGTCCTCGATCGCCACCACTCTTGGGTCAGAATTGACCCCGGTCTTAGATCGTCACTTGAGTTAGGTCAGAATTGACCTCGATCCTCGGTCGTCACCACTCTTGGGTCAGAATTGACCCCGGTCTTGGATCGTCACCTAAATTAGGTCAAAATTGACCTCGGTCGTCACCACTCTTGGGTCAAAATTGACCTCGGTCTTGGATCGTCACCTGAGTTAGGTTAGAATTGACCTCGGTCCTCGGTCGTCACCACTCTTGGGTCAAAATTGACTCCAGTCTTGGATTGTCACCTAAATTAGGTCAGAATTGACCTCGGTCCTCGGTCGTCACCACTCTTGGGTCAGAATTTGGCCCGGTCTTGGATCGTCACCTAAGTTAGGTCAGAATTGACCTCAGTCCTCGGTCGTCACCACTCTTGGGTTAAAATTGACCCCGGTCTTGGATCGTCACCTAAGTGAGGTCAGAATTGACCTCGATCCTCGGTCGTCACCACTCTTGGGTCATAATTGACCCCGGTCTTGGATCGTCACCAGAATTAGGTCAGAATTGACCTCAGTCCTCGGTCGTCACCACTCTTGGGTCAGAATTGACCCCGATCCTTGATCGTCACCTGAATTAGGTCAGAATTGGCCTCGGTCCTCGGTCGTCACCACTCTTAGGACCTCAGAATCGACCTCGACCCTCTGATTTGGTCGTCCCCAGCACGCTCCTTAGGTCCTCAGAATCAACCTTGATCCTCTGAATCGGTCATCCTCGCTTCCTTAGGTCCTCAAAATCGGCCTCGATCCTCTAAACCGATCATACTCTCTCAGAAGAATCATGCGGTGTCTAATCGACGGCTATCATTTGTTCCAAACTTACCCATCGAGGGGCTCTATAGACACCTCATTCTGTTACCCCTAACTCTCCTTAGGTCCCTAGTACCTCCACTCATCACCGCAAACCCAGTTCATGTCCCGAGCACTGACCTGGAAGCCATCGGGCACCCCCCGGCTCAATTTCACCAAAAATCAAACTCTTCGTCTCAATCGAGACTCAATGAATCTTCGAAGGGCACTGAATACCCTTTCCAACGGTCCTTCCCGTGCACAATTATGACTTACCATGCGGACGAACGATCCGTTTGCGTCCGAAACCCCAACCTAGAGGCCACCGGGCGCTCCCGGGCTCTGTTGACCTAAGTCAACCCTTCAGCTCGACCGACGATGAATGAATATTTGAAGGTAATTGAATACCCTTTTCAACGGTCTGTCCCGTGTGCAATTCTGACTTTCCATGCGGACGGACGATCCGTTTGACTCTGAGAGGTCACCGAATGCTTCTCGGGCTCGGTTGACCAAAGTCATCTTCCCGAACCGGGCCACACTCTTTGTAATGTCGAAGTATATCTCCTAACCTTTCTAACGGTCTACCTCATGGACGATTTGGACTTTCTATGCAAAACGAACGATCCATTTGCGTCCGAACAATTACCCGTCCAACGGACCGATAAATGCTTCCGAGCCACATTTGACCCAAAGTCAACTCCCGAACTCGGGAGTTGTCCAAAGGACTTTCGAAGCTCTCTGAAATACCTTTCCAATGGTATGCCCTGTGTGCAATTCTGACCAACGGTTTGCCCTCGACGGCCAATTTTCCGAAAACGCCTGAGGCGCAGTGCCAAATGGCAGGTCCCAGACCCTGCCTATCGGCACCTGCCGATAGGTAGTGCCATGGCAATGCCGATCGGCAAACCCCTTGGCCTATAAAAGGAGGCCTTGGCCTCATTTGCAAGGGGAGCTCAGATGAGAAGCAAATCACTCTCAGCAAACCCCCAGAAACCTCTCTCGAAGGCAGCGTGATTTCAACTTCCAAATCCCTTTTTCACTTCCACTTTTCATCATCCCTTTCATCAAACTTGATGAATTAACCACTCCCCATCATCATCCAAGTGCAAGGGCTGCTTTTCAACATTCAAGATCAAGCTCAAGGTCTCCAATAAGGTCCAACTTTCTCAAACTCTCTCCTAAATTCTCTTAAATTTGCAATAACTTATTTTCTTACTTAGCACTTTTACTATCTCATCTCACACACCATAAATAAACTTTTTATCTAGTATTATTGCACATCTCCTATTTTCATATAAATAAAAACCCAAAAAACAAGAAAAAAAGGGTTTGCTCATAAATTCCAAGTAGGGATTCTCACACTTTTTTCACACTTTTCTCACAACTAAAACACTTTTTCTACACACACACACACACTTTCAAATAAGAGATTTCTCCATTTGGATTTATGGGTTAAACCCCACCCCTCACTTTACATGCGAACTACGTGGACTTTGATGCCTTTATAGGCTACGTAGACGTCTCGGGGTAAAACCCGAGACTCGAGTCCTTTTCTCACTTTTTCTCTTATTTTTTATCTTCTCTTTATCTCATTTTCCATTATATTCTATATACTTGTTCTTAGTAACTTATTATTACATATGCGTTATCGCTCCCTTATAACGATCAACATAGGGGTAATCACGTAAGTCTTATTTTCTACACTAATCTCACATTCCTACGGATGACTCGCTTTGTATTTTCCATGATACAAATCGAGGATTCCTACCTCCATTCTATATATACACATGCACACATATCACGGGGGGAAATATAAAGGAAAATAGCAATATTCATGAGAGACCGAAAGGGCGAAATGGGTGCCTAACACCTTCCCATTTCGTAACTAAGCCTCCGAACCCTTCTCGAATCATTTTGGTTTCGCACGCACCAGTATGTCTTTGGATGCCATCCTTCGGGGTGGCTTCCCCTTTTTCTTTTGTCTGTTTTGAGTAAAATAGACTGGCGACTCTAAATCTCTCTACATTCTCACACCTCACAAATCGACGCCGGCCGATGCGCTCTCCCGAGAGGGGACGCGCGGGACCCGAAGGATCCTTTCTCCCTCCGCGGCAGGGATCGGGGATGGCCACAACTAGTATTGGTGATCGAGGTACGATTCCGAGCCAATAACCCCTAAAATGTGATACAGGGAGGTGATTATATTGTATGTGTTTATAGTATATATTGTGTACAAAATATATATACCTGAAGTATGCTTATTTATGTATTGGGGTCGATGATTATCCGGACCAATACATGAAAGCTCAGTTTGGGGACGATGATTATCCGGACCAAATTCGAGGATGAATAATATTGGGGTCGAGGATAATGCAGACTAATAAACATTTGTATGACCTTTACATTGGGGTCGAGGGATATCCGGACCAATGTAAATGGTAGGATTAAATGGGTCGATGATTTACCAGACCAATAAATCCTTATAGTATATATCATATGTGAAATATATACTTCATGATATTCTAATTATGTGCAAAAGTAGACTTGTAGATGACAAACATATATATATAGATATAGGTATACATGTAAATGGTAAATTTAAGTAGAGAGAAACTTAATTTCAAGATTAAAAAATAGATTGGGAATATCTATTGTAAATTAAGTAGTGAAACTTAGTTATGGAAGTTGATTGATGTTAGATATGAAATGCTATATGAAGTAAGTAGTGAGACTTAAATATAAATATGAAAAGATAACATAATTCATATGTTACATGAGAATTAGTTAACATATGAGAGATGTTAATAAAATGATGTAATGTATGGGCAGTACGGGAAACTTAGACCTGTAGATAAGTTCAGTTTAATACTATAGTCTAGTTAGCTTGGGTAGTACAGCTGGGTGGGTTAAGTATAGAATGTTAGGTGTGCACTCTATATGAGGGGTGAGAAATATCTCAAGTGAGTACGACACTAACCTAACTACGAAGACCATTCATGCATTTTAAATTATTGCATTTCAATTCACTTGCTAAATATTTTCAAAATGTTTTGGGTTCTAACCCTTGCTATAAAAATATTTTCAAAACCTTTTAGGTATCCAGCCACAGGGATGCCAGACTTGATATCTGTTCCAGGGACACGCAGTTGCGACACATGTGGATGCTAGATGGAGTTTGTATTAGACGTTTCATTCCTTTATTCCTAGATTAGGGATTTATTCTCATACTCTCAGTCATAGTTCATGTAGGGCATGTTGCCCAGTTACTTTCAAATTAAGTTTCAGTTTCTTTTATTGATTGTTGGATATTTATTTATATTAGGATTTTAGCCAATGGATTCTTCGACAAGTCTCTTATTAATTATTCAGTTGGTTTCAGTTCTAGATGATGTGATTGGTTTAGTTATATTTTTTCATGTTGTGTTTGTTTAATTAAAAAGATAAAATTTGACACCAGCCTTTTGAATACTAGGTGGTTAGTAATGTTTTTAAAAGTTTCGACAGTGATGCTTAGAATGAACCAGATGAAATTCCTGTTTAATTTGATGTAGGACTGATCACCCGGTATTTTATTGAGTGGGGTGTCACGGATGGAATCCGAGCATCATGCTCTAGTGTCCTTAGGATATGTGCGACTTTTGACATTTCAGCTTAGCGTTCTTTGACATAGAGCCTTATTATAGGATTATTGTATTCCTCTACGTATGCGACTTACGTTCTCCTTCTATTAAGTATAGTTGATTTGATTCATATATGAGTTCTATTGGGTGTGGTACATCAAACAATATTGGGCGACCAGCGAGGGCCGCTAGAAGTACTGCAGGAGGAAAGTAGAGGAGAAAAACGTAGAGTATTCGGGGAATGATGACCGTGATAGAGGTCACCATAATTAATGTTTGGGGCAGTTGACGAATAGGATAATAATTCAGGGACAATATTTTCCCCAAGAACTATTGTGGAGAAATGGTGATACAACTTCGGACTCACCCAGCATTGTAGGCAGGGAGAGTTGGGGAGGATTATTTTGAGGAGTTACCTCAAGGAGTCTTAGAAAGAAAGGAAGTGTGATAGACCAATTGATGCAGGTGAGGCAATTGTGTGGGATAGAGTGTAGAGGCACCATAATTAAATTGTGGACAAATTTTAGCTCGTAGGAGCAGTGTTGGGTGACGATAGTTAGTCACCACGTAGGAAAAAGAATATATGGAATCAAACGAGAAATTTTGGATACGATGTGATCATGAGATTGTCCATCTGTTGTTCAGACAGGGATGCGAGTGCAATTTCAGAGCTTATTAAGTGGGTAATATAGTTAACGATCGTGAGAGTGATGATACCTTATTTAGCAAACTTCGTAACCGGCGAAGGGGATATGAAGAATGATAAAGGAACCAGCAAGTGGATAATGGAACCGGAGGGAGAATACACAAGAACAGACGGGAAATTCGACTAGGATGACTAGTATTGAGGTCGTCAATATCTTTTTATGGAAAGCTTACATTAACACTTCTAAGATAGAGGAGAAAATAGGGTTGGAGAATTTAACCTAAGAACAAGATGAGATTTAATAGTGCTAGTAAAGCACGACGGAAGGGTATACCCAGTAAGGGACCCATTTAGATGTTTTAAATTAATTGAATTCCTACCAAGTGAAGGTGGATTTAGTCAGGGCCATAAAATCCAATGATGAGTTCCCAAGGGCCAGCGGAGCCTAAAGGGACAATTAGAGGGGTAGTCATGAGGGTCAAGGCTACCAGGTTCGAAAGAAAGACACGCCAACATGGCTAGTGGGTCCAAAGATAGGCGAGGGAATAATAAGGTGTTCTCTGTGTAGAGAGTAGGACCACCTATATTGAAATTTCCCATAATAGGAAAAAGGAAAACAGTATGGCTGGGAGACAGGCAGGAATTGTGCCAGTGGGGCAAAACAGCAATAGAAGCAGGACTTCTGACAGGAGGATAGAACTAAGAGTTTTAAGACCAAAAGTGACCAACCCGAGAGTGGTAAGTTCAGGTAGGACTAGTAAGGCCCTCAATATCAACATAAGAACATTCATTCCTCAGGGCCGTCAGGGCTGAGAGAATGGTGGTCGAGGCCAGTAGGGCCAAGGACAGAAGTAGGAGGGTTCTTTAGCAATTGTTACAATTGTGGAGAGAGGGACCATAGGAAGAAGGGTTGCCCTAAAGTGAGGCAGGGGTGATTACAGTATGAGATCCTAGATATGAGACCATTTCAACAGATTATGGGGAATTATGGCATGAGAGTTATGCTCAGGAACAGTTGACCAGGTATGCTAGATGGAAATTGGAGATAGAGCTTTACCTTATCCGTATGAGAACATGATACATTTCAAGTGACATGGGAAAATCACAACATTTGATTATTAGCACTGAAATTCGTGAGTGAGTCGGATGTAATGGGTGCGTTGGTAGTAGCGGATTTATGATGAATATGTATGATTAGTTACCGTGGGGTAGCGAAACTTTTGATGTCTCCTATGAGAGAACAGGTGTACACTAAGGATGGATACATTAGGTGTTAGCTTACTTCTTTGGAGAGTTATGAGAATTGAGTAGACTACTTGTTGAGTTTTGACTGGTTAGCGATGGTTTAGGCTATGGGGGTAATTATAGCAAGATTTGGTGTTCGCTATTCTAGCCTAAGATTTTTGCTAGTTGTCGCCTCAAAGAGGGTTTAACCTATGTATGTGTGTATTTATGTTATTATTTGTGGCATAATAGACTGATATGAATATGTGATTATATTTTTATGTTTGATCCCGTGTGTGGGGATGGCTACAGATGAGAGTCAGGGGTGGAATGTCTTATTTTCGAGCGGGGTGATACAGCTCGGGATTTCTTTTCGCACAAGGAAACTAGTAATAGTAAGGGTACGGTATTGTATGTTGTCTTTTGTAACATTAGAGTGGATGTGTATACTTTTATGTCAAGAGACGGGTATTTGGGGGTACATACTATGGAATGAGGGCCTAACGGATCTCAACGACCGACAATGTTAGGTAGTAGAGTACCGGAGAGTTCCTTGTTTGGATTTCACTTTGCGAGATGTCCCACGCATGAAACTTAGCGCAACGTTGGAAGCGGGGAGAGGTTTGGTCATTAGTACATGAGTTGGTTACCTCGGTTATTGTTCATGTATGTCATTATAACAGTGAGATGGAAGTTATATTACGATTTCAGGTTGGAAGAAGCCATGTATTATTTGTGCGATTGAGCACAGGTACAGGGTGTATAGGCACCCTGGTTAACTAATTTGATTGTTAAAAATAAATTCGGGATTAGAAGTGGGAGAGATGGATGTAGTGATCTTAAGGGTAGGCGACTTGAGAACTAGTTGAGGTTTGGAGTACTAGGCTTAACTTATTTCAAGGATGAAATTCCCTTGTAAGGGGGGAAGTATGTAACACCCCATAATTCTGAGGACTGAGAATTTTATTATTTTTGGGAGAAATAAAACTTATTTAAATTAGAGAATTCTAAATTTATAATTTGGAGAGTTTATTTGAATTGGATGAATTATTTAAATCTAATGAATTTAAATTTAATTATTCGGATTATTGTTGTGTCGCATTTTTGAGGTCGAAAATCAGAGGATGTTATAAAGTATTTCGGATGACAATTTTGAGTGAACGTTATTACCGAAAGGGTCGAGATAGTCAGAAAAGAGTACCCGAGGTAGTAATCGGGTCTCGGGACATTTTAGGCATAATCGGGCACACACGAGGGTGTTCGGGTCATTTGGGCTTGGTCCATAAGCCTAGAAACGGGATTAGGTATAATTAACTTAAGTCTTAATGTATTGAACGGCAGAAAACACCATTCTAAACCTAAGAGTTTAAGAGAAAACTAGAGGGAGAAATTGAGGATCAATTGGGAGTCTTTGGGAGACAAAACAAAGACAATTTCGGGTGTTCTTTGTGGAATCATCATCAACACAAAAGGAATAAGAATCTACAATTATTAAGGCAAGTGGTTAATTTGCTGTAATTGTAAATTGGGTGGTAACTAATTCATATTATGGTGATGTGTATAATCAAATCCGTTTTTGGGTGTGTGTTGACAATTAAAATGGGTCTTTCTAATTAGATTAATATGTATGGGGATGTTGAAATCAGATTGTAGTGTTAAAATTAGTAAGTTTTGATGACTTATTTCGAATCTGAATGATGAATTGAAATCGGTGGAATAAAACCCAAAAAATACCCAATTTGGTAAACATTAGATTTATGTAAATTTATTGATGATTCAAGGTTTCTAGGGTGTTTAGAACCTACTATTTCATGAATTGAATGTTGATTGTGATTGGGTAAATGTTGGGAAGTGAGTTAAAAATCATGAGGTTTAAAAAATCGTGGAAATAGAATCGGGGAAGAAGATGGATATCGGGTCGATCGACCAATCATATTCGTCGATCGATCGACCCCTTCAGTTATTGTAAAACATGAGATTGTAGATCTTTTCATCACGGTCGCGTGGGCGCTGACCTCGTATTTTTTTTATTTTTTTAATTAGTTATGATTTTTCTACGAAATGGTGCGTGAGATCGACATTTTTAAGAAGAAATATATTCGGGTTATTTGGAAATGTCCGTACATGAGTGAAGGACTTTGGAAAAATATTAAGGAACATTATTTTATCCTTGGATTAGATAGGGATGAATCTGGGGTATGAATTTAGGAGTATTTAGAATGAATGACACTCGAAAATATATGAACGTATTCGAATGGGAATTTCGGATGAATTTAGCATACGGCTGGTATCTTAAGGTGGAATTTAATTGATAGAAATTAATGGAACCTAATACTTAGATTCTTATGGGTTGAGTATTAAGGAATATTAAATTTAATAAGGGTGTCAAACTTATTAATGGATTTTGGTGAAATAAATTCTAAAGGGTTAAATTGTGGGTCGTGTGAATGCATTCAGGTATCGTGGTTGGGTGACACAACTTTAATGTACTCGTAGGTTAGAGATAGATTAACTACTGAAATAAATAAAGGGGTAACTAGGGCCCTTAGAATTGGGAGAATGCTCAAATAAATACGATAGTGCGATAAAAAAAATAGTACGGTGGGTATGTGAGAGAGATATACTACGTACTAACACGTATTATCGGGTTGTGTGAATACCTATTGATTCATAGAAATACATAGGTTGTGTGAATACCTAAAGTATACTATATATATATATATATATATATATATATATATATATATATATATATATATATATATATATATATATATATATATATATATTGCTGCTCGGCGTATGATTCCGAGACAATATAGATGACTAGTATTAGTGATCGAGGTATGATTCTGAGCCAATGACCCCTCAAATGATTAAGGGAGGTGACTATATAGTATGTGTTTATAGTATATATTGTATACGAAATATATATACCTAAATTATGCTTATTTATGTATTGGGGTCGATGATTATCCGGACCAAATTCGAGGATGAATAATATTGGGGTCGAGAATAATGTCGGACCAATGTACATATGTATGACCTTTACATTGGGGTCGAGGGATATCCGGACCAATGTAAATGGTAGGATTATTGGGGTTGATGATTTGTCGGACCAATAAATCCTTATAGTATATATTGTATGTGAAATATATACTTCATGATATTCTACTTATGTGCGAAAGTAGACTTGTAGATGATATATATATACATACATATATATATACATACATACATACATATATATATATATATATATATATATATATATATATATAGAGAGAGAGAGAGAGAGAGAGAGAGAGAGAGATAGGTATACATCTAAATGGTAAATTCAAGTAGAGAGAAACTTAATTTCAAGATTAAATAATAGATTTGGAATATTTTTAGTAAATTAAGTAGTGAAACTTAATTATGAAAGTTGAATGATGTTAGATATGAACTGCTATATTAATTAAGTTGTGAGACTTAAATATAAATATGAAAAGATAACATAATTCAAATTTTATATGAGAATTAGTTAACATATGAGAGATGTTAATAAAATGATGTACTGTATGGGCGGTACGAGAAACATAAATGTGTAGATAAGTTCAGTTTAATACTATAGTCTAGTAAGCTTGGGTAGTACAGCTAGGTGGGGTAAGTATAGAACGTTAGGTGTGTACTATAGATGAGGGGTGACCAGTATCTCAGGTGAGTGCGACACTAACCTAAATATAAAGAGCACTCACTCATTTTAAATTGTTGCATTTTAATTCACTAGCTAAATATTTTTAAAAAATTTGGGTTCTAACCCTTGCTATAAAAATATTTTCAAAACCTTTCAGGTATCCAGCCACAGGGACGCCAGACTTGGTATCTATTCCAGGGACACGCAGTTGCGGCACATGTGGATGCTAGCAGGAGTTTTTATTAGACGCTCCATTCCTTTGTTCCTAGATTAGGGATTTATTCTCAAACTCTCAGTCATAGTTCATGTAGGGCATGTTGCCCAGTTACTTTCAGATTCAGTTTCGGCTTATTTTATTGATTGTTGAATATTTATTTAGATTGGGATTTTATCCGATGGTTTATTCAGCAAGTTTCTTATTAATTATTCAGTTGGTTACAATTCCGGATGGTGTGATTGGTTTAGTTATATTTTTGCATGCTGTGTTTGTTTAATTAAAAAGATAAAGTTTGACACAAGCCTTTTGAATACTAGGTGGTTAGTAATGTTTTAAAAAGTTTAGAAAATGACGCTAAGAATGAACCAGATGAGATTCCTATTTAATTTGATATAGAACTGATCACCCGGTATTTTATTAGGTAGGGTGTCACACTCTCTCTGCTCGTTATCACCTTCTTTACAGATAATACTGGATGCCTTTCAACAACAACCATAATGCAGGCGCCTCCCATGTGTCGGTATCCACCGGATCTTACTTGTTTCTTGACTAGTTTAGCAGCCACCCAACGCAACAAGGAATCACCCGTAAAAACGTACTCAATAAAGATGAAGAGTAAAATAATCTTTAAGGATTAAACTTGAGATCTCACATAGACATATTACGTTGAAACTTGGGTGTAAACCAGTGTTTTAAAGGCTTTGTATTTTCTCTTGGAAAATTGTTGAAAACCCTTTCTTTTTTAAAAACTCTTTGCAGTGCCTTATATTTGTAGAATTTTGAAAAGAGATGGTGGCACGCAAAATGAGGAGTATCGTTCGAATGAAACTTAAGGTCGTTCGAACAAGATTGGCTACCTCAAGGTCGTTCAAACGAGACCACAAAACTCATTTGAACGGACATCAAATGAATTTTGTGTGAGAAATTTTTGTCAAATAAAAAAAAATCGCTTGAAGCTCGTCAGAACGAAACCCTCATACTCCTTTAAATGAAATCACAAGCCGTTTGAAAAAAGCACGTAAAATCATTTGAATGATATCATAAATTCATTCAAACGAAACTAAACTCCAAAAAATATTTTTCTTTGAAAAATCCTTTTCGAAAAAAAGCCTCAAAATGTTAAAAACATTAAACACCAAAATTGAATCTAGAGATCAATAATAATACACCATTCATAACTTTGTAAAGATCCCTAGGATGCAAATAAAATGTGGCTCTACAAAGTAAATGAGAAGTTCAATTCTTCTCCTTGGAATCACGCCATGCTTCAATTCCTTCAATGAATCGAAGCACCTCTAATTTTCAATCCATAAGTGATAGATCATGTAATTCACAGTGAAGTGGTTTGAATTAAATAGGATAGTGTTGAACTGAACCAAAAATAATCTCAATTATCTCTCAAAAGCAAATATCAAACACATATTTAAGTTTTATGAAATATTGGAGGGAATCAGTGAATTTTGCCAATAAAGAAGCAATGAAAAGCTATTGACCTCACAAATTCACTCAGAGGTGTTTTTGAATTATGAGGTTTTCAGATATGTTCAAATAGGAGGGATATGGACCTATTTATAAAAAAAATCAAAAATCTGATCCGCCGTGTGCACGGTTGATTTTTCGTGTGCATGATTTCATGCAATACCAAAATGTGCTCACAACCACGAACAGGGTCGTGCGCACGGGTTCAATTTGAACAGTACAAACAGTATTAGAAAACAGTTTGAGGATGGAAATCTCAAAAGGCCTCAAATAATGCATTTCAAGTTAAGTCACTTACCAAAAATGTTTACATAACACTACTTAGTAAAAATTCATTGTTCATCCATTTTAAAATACATACTATAAAAAAATGTGCAAGTATGTGTAGCCTTAAATTCGATTCACAAAACTACCAGAAGGATATGTCTCTAAAGTATGTGGAAGCGAAGTCCTATGTTATAGAGATGCTTGCATGACATTCAAGTTCAAAAGTTCGTCTAATTCAAATAAATGCACCTCACTTTACATATCAAGCCTATGTGGATCGAATGACTCAACGACTCAAATGTTTTGTCACAAAAATTAGCCAAATTTTATATAATAACTACAATACAAAACTTTATGTTTCACCGATGAGTTATATGAGTCCCTCACTAAGAAGTCAACGTTATTCATGGACAATCTTATGGAAACACATTGAAAAATATGCCAAGGTTTAATGCAAGCTCCTCACTACTGATAATCAGGCCGAATAACCTTCAAAATAATCCTAAAAGAACGGCGTGAAGAAAAGGCAAACGAAGGGACATAGTAAATTTGATAAAATAGAAAATCCTAAGGGACGATTAAAGATGGGATCCAATAAGAATTCTTACCAAGCAGTAAACACCTTATTCAAGGAACTAATTTATAATCTCCTTCATTGGATAAAGGAAAAGATGTACTTCAAAAAACCTCCTAAAATGGCTAATGACCCAAACGATAGGGACACCAATATCCAGTGCACTTATCATTAGGAACATAGCCATAAGATAATAATTAAAATATGCTCACGTTCCATTTAGAAGACCTTATTTAAATTCGCCACCTTAAAGAATATATTGACACTAACAAGATGAAGTCCTCGATTCGGGTCAATGTCGTACAGAAGAGAGTGGATGATTATCTCCCACCATTAAGAATGATCATAACCACACATGGTTATATATATCCTCCCTAATCCACAGGTAAAAAGATTGAAGAAAGAGTCAGATTTATAACCAACGTGCAAGAAGATTTTCAGGTGGAGGTATCCAGGCCCATCCTCACCAAGATTGAACATAAGTATATCGATCTCAACCAGACAATCATGTTCACTGATGAGCACCTGGTCGGTATCAATTTACTCATAAGAACGTGTTGGTCCTCAAACTTAGAGTGGCCAACTCCGATGTAAAAGGAATACTAGTCAATCAGCGTATCTCCTCAAATATCATATATGTTAATCTGATGTATAACTTTAGATACAACATCCAAGACTTATACACAAAGGTTAGCCCTGTGATTGGTTTCAACGGTAATATAGAGATGCCACTTGTAAAAATCAAATTATCGATCAAGGTCAACTATGTCAATCATGAGATTAAGTTCTATAGTATCCAATTATATTAAACTTATAACGCTTTATTAGGCAAATGATAGCTTTATACCATGATGGTAGTAACTTCTTTGTAACAACCCATATTTAAACATTAGGGTTGATAATGACCTGATATTAAATATACGACTTGTCAAGATAGTTTAAAATGCCATTCTTAATATGTATATAATCAAATCAAATAATATGATAAGATGTTGATACAATATGATAAAACTCAAATGATAACTCATAAAAGTTCACAAACTAAAAAGATATGAGAAACATATACAACCACATCAACTAGTCTCAATTAAATATACCAACTACAAAGTCTCACTACATAATACCAACTTAACTAAAGTATAAGAATGCATGTTAATAATCATATCTGCCATATACATGCCAACTAAAGTTTCTAAACTAATGCAACTTACACCACCAAAGGAGAAAAAATGTCTCGCTTTTTTGACCAGCCTTTGTCACGGTCAAGGATCGTGATAAAAAAAACATGTGTTTGTTGTGACAGACACAACCCACCTAAAACCCTTCTTTCGGTCAATATTTTCACTTTTCCCCATCTCTCTCCCTCCCCTAGGTAAAAATCCTCCATTTTTATTCACTCAAAAGGTATATATATATATATATGTGTGTGTGTGTGTGTGTGTGTGTGTGTGTGTGTGTGTGTGTGTGTGTGTAGTTCTTGAATATATGTGTTGTAAGCTAGTTATATATACATGAATTGTCTCCTTATTCTTTGATATAATGTTGTGTAAAAACTAAGTTTGAACGTCCAAACCATTGTTCATTAGAATGTGAATATTTAACTTTATATATTTGTTTGGGCTTCATTATAATGTGTTTGTTTATTGTAAACTATTTGTATATATGTATGGCTTTGATATTGTTAGAAACAATTGGTACAAAAATTGGTATGAACATTCAAACCATTCTTCATTACAACGTGAATATTTGACTTTGATAAATGTTTGGACTTCATTATAATGTGTTTTTTTTATGTAATTCTAATAATGTTGGTTAAAACATATAATTTGTGGGTATATTTAAAAATGTGAAGGATTTTGGGATTTTGGCTGAAAATAAAAGAACACAATGAACATTCTTCGATAATTTTTATTGTTCTTCAAATATACAAAGGTTTTGAAAGTTGGATTTGATTAGGTTAAAAAGTATAATTAAAATCAATTTGGTATGTATACTTGGCTTAGGGTTTCAACATGATAGTGCCATGGGCCTCACGAAACACATTATTGGAGAAGTAGTTCCCCCGATAATATTTGACATTAGAACTCACTTGTTGGTTCACTACTCCATCTACCTCATCGATGTCGGCTCACTCATCATCCCCATACGATATATACTCTACCCCCAACCCCACTATCTTGACTCCATTTGAGTCAGGTGGGGACAAAGTTTATATCTGTGACACCCATGGAGGATCTCGTATTGCCAATGGAGAGAAGGATTCCAGAGCCATTGCGGGTACCATGGTGCACAATCGTCCACTGCAGCCTTATGAGTCTGTGTTAAATTTATTAAAGTGTTGTCGAGGAAATTTCACGAGATCTTGTGGTTGGACGAGCCAGGCGGTGTTTGACATATCGACGGTGTCGTGGGGTTGTTTATTATTTGGTAGACTTTTCTCCTCGATCAATATTGATCTTTTGTATTTCTATACTTACGATTAAACTTACTTTAATGCAATTAAACTTGCATGTTTGGTTTTGATCTAATTAAACCATAATTTTATGAAATTTAGTTGGATTTGTTTTATTGCGTAATTGGTTTGATTAATTTTAATTGCATATTATATTGTGGTTGGTTGTTGCTGTTTTGTTTGAACAAAAACGAGTTATTTTTTGTTGTTTTGAAGTAGGTTTTCTGTTGAGCAGTATCTACTGCCCAACATTTATTTATTTTGGGGTTCTAGTTTTGTCACGGTCATTGACTATAACAGGATATAGTCACCCCTAAGTTTAAATTCAAGTGTTAAAAGGACCGAGAAAATAAAGAGTTGTCATGGTCCTTAACTACGATAAGGTATGTTGTCACGCCAAGAAATTTCATGGTCCTTCACCATGATAATTCCTTATTGTTATGATTAAGTATCGTGATAATCCGATTGTTTTGGTGTATTCGGACATAGTCTGAAAGTTGTCGATGCTATTGGGACCATAATGACTGAGGAGGATAAGCATTTTCTTAGTGCCTTAGATATCCCTCTACTGGTCGAGTTCACTCTTCACAGATCGATTCAGGTATCAATTTTTAGCTACTTTTCTTCCAAGTGTTGTCTCTGCTCTTTAGGAATTATTACTCATTTGTCTTATCTTCTTATGCAGAGCGTGGTGTCTCTTCACCGTCTTGTTGAATGGACCTTAAACAAGCTTCCCCTTATAGAAAAGGGTAAGGATACTGAAAAAGTTGAGGCCTCTCTGAAGGCCGAGGTTGGAAGGTTGAAAGGAGACCTCGAGGGAAGAGATAACCAGATATCTCAGCTCAAGGAGGATCACGGCGAAGCTCTGAAGTCAAAGGATGATTGATAGACAGGGTTTTGCCACGGCGCGAGAGTCACCTACGCGCCGGTCATTTTGTGTTCGGCTCACCTGAACTATACAAAAACCTAAACTACGACTACACTCAACGGGTGAGTATAGCGGTAAGTCGGGTATCAAAAATCCACAGAGACAAGTTGCTAGAATTTAAGTGATTTAATACTCCGAAATAAAAGTGTAAAAGATGATTACAAACTAAAAGGAAAAGTTAATCTAGGCAATGTGTTGAAACTAGATTATGAAAGCGAGTAAAACTATAGGTTGCGTCGAATATCCCTCACCCGAGTTAATTTGTATAAAATGGTTACATGGGTCGACGATTTATTACAAGTGCGTCTCGTTTCGACAGTTAATTAAATCAAGGGTTGTTACGCCCTAAATCATCATAAAATCCTAATAAGATTTTGGCGTCAACAAATATCCCGAAAATTACGCGCGAAAGGTCGTAAGCACGGGACATACATGATATGCCCCGTCAAATCTCCTAGGCGTAATAACTAGGAAAACGCACCCGAAATAGACCCATAAACTCCATCACCAAAGCAAAGCAACGCGTCAACTCGAGTGAGTTCAATTCAAACACAACCTAATTTAAATTACCTAGAAAGCATGTTAAAAACGCGATAAATGGAAAGCGGTAAATAAATGCGGTAAATCTATACGGAAAGCGTGTAAATCAAAGCTTGTAAATAAAGCAAGAAAACTTAAATTAGAAAGCTTGTAAATTATACTACAACAATGGAAACAAAGGAAATACAACTTAAATTAAATGGAGAGGATGATGAATAGTCAACTTACACCACAAATGGGGTGTCAAACCAAGTATAAATGAAGAAGAACCATCCAAAACCACCCAAACCCTAACTACCACTCTCTACAATCTATTCTAACTAAGTATATCTGAATTAAAACCAAAAATGGGTTTATATACTAAGTGGGAAAAAGTAAGGGAAAAAGGAAAGAAAGAGGAAAGAGCCCAAAATATCTGGCACTACCGGTCGACCGGTCGCAGGGGCGCGGTCGACCGGCCCCTTAAGCAAAAGCATACTGTCTCCTTCCCACGAAAAAAGTTGAAACCGCGGTCGACCGGTCCCAGGGACGCGGTCGACCGGTACTCTGTTTTCAGGCTGCATTTGGTCCATGATGAGGGGGAAAAGGTCCATTACGAAAACGAGCCTAGCTTCTTCGTCCGAACTCCAAACGACGCACCGTTTGCGACCACGCGATGCTAACTCAATAAAATACGCATCCGTAGAATTTCCATGAGCCGGATAAGAAATGTTAATTGACTAAAATGCCCTTGAAGTAGCGTCCAGCGATGGAACTTCTCCGAAATGCAACCGAACCTCACTTCTAGCGTTCCAATACCTACAAAAGCACAAATAACCCCTACAAAACATGTATATATACAAATCCAAGGCTGTCTAGTTAATGATCATAATTATAGGTATTTAGGACCGTAAAAGTGCTAGAATGCATAAAGATAATGGGCGGAAATATGCAATATTCGATACGAATCAATGATGTTCTTCAATCAAAGGTTCATGTTGCAGTCAAAATTGCATTGGAAGATGCCGCAGAGAAATCCATTGAGGACTACAAAGTCTCTGATGAGTTCGTCAGCTTCGGCTTTAAGTATCTAGAGAGGGGTATTAAAGCGACCAGTCGATGGGAGGCATTGAAGCAAGATCAATCTGGGGGCTTGACTGCCGAGGATTTTATTGGTCTTGGCTTTGAAGATCCTCAGTTTGCCCAAGATTTAAAGGAAGTTGAAGAGAGTGATGTTACCCAGGCCGAGACGGCTACTCTTGAGGTCACGGAGACTGACGACGGTGTTCAATACGGTGATGAGGTTGAAGTTACTAACCTTGACCAAACAACTCAGGCTACGGATGGGTCGGCTCCTGCTGAGGGATAAGCCTAGGTGCGAAGATCTAACCTGCTACTTATTTGGCTATTTTTTGTGAAGCTTTTTTAGAAAATTTAATGAACTGTTTAGCAATGTTATGCTATCTGTGTGACCTCTTCTTTCTAAGTGACGCAATTTTTCTTTTTTGTTGTATATGCCAACTCTGCAACATCATATTTTTATGATTGTAATGAAGTTTCCTTTCCTTGTTTCTATTACTTCCTCTATGGTATTTTGTTGTTATGTAATTGTGATGTTCCACATACCACAGATTTTAACATAAGAATATAAACATAATTCTATTTTAAGGTCTGAAGTCACCAAATTATAATATTTTAACCTCATATTTTCACCAAACTAATGATGTTAAAGGTCCTGAGATCACCAAATTATAGTGTTTAACCTCATATTTTCACCAAACTAATGATGTAAAAGGTCTGAGATCACCAAATAATGGTGTTTAACCTCATATTTTCACCAAACTAATGATGTTAAAGGTCTGAGATCACCAAATTATGGTGTTTAACCTCATATGTAAGAATAATACCCCCGATTTGAATCTTCTTTAAAATCCTAGAAATATTTCCTTTTTATGCAATAGATGCGGAAGCGTTAGGAGATGGTTCAACTTAAAATAACAAATTTTAATTTCTTCTTCAAATTAAAATTAAGCACAAGTGAAATATGATGAACACACACACTAATTTAAATTTCACTTAAACACAATTAATTAATCCATTTCCTAAAATTTTCCTAAGTCATATTTCTCTATTTTAACGAATTAGGCCAAACTAATTTTAACACATTAAAATAATGACATGAATTAACTACATTTACCCTCACATAATTATGTAGCACCAAATTAAACATGATTAGTGATTAAAACCTAATTTTATCTTTAATTACCTAAGCATGCGTTCTAGGTGAGTATAGCAAGATAAAATAAATAATGAAACCACTACGCCACGATGTACGAGGAAAAACCCAAGACGGGAAACAACCTCGGACGGCCCTAGCCTCAAATCCACTAAGTACGGAATTTATATTTACAAGACAGATGACTTACTTCCTCAACTCGAACCCTCTCAAGCCTTGATGCGTCTTCTTGCAAACAACTCCACTTAGAGAATAACCCCTGAGCCCCACCACGGTCTCGAATTCCACCGATCGGACTTTATGTGGTCACCGTCACCCGAACTAGAAGCCTTTCTCCAAGTGGGTAAATCACGAAAACCTCTTTTTATTTGTGGGATTTAGAAGCAAACCCAACTTCTCTTCTTCAATGGTGTAGAGAAAACCGGTCCCAAAACTTCAAGCAAGATTTATATATATAAGAACTTGAATAAACACAACTATGGGTGTAAACTAGAGTGATAAATGATTTTCTCCTTGAAAATTAACACTCAAAACCAATGAACTTTTTCTAAAACAATTTTGCTCTAAAACACTCTCTAGAGGTTGGTAGGATATGAAAAAGTTAGATTAGAAGAATGAATTCCCGCACATTGATATTCAGTAAAAAGATAGTGGGGTAAAACAAGTGGGGGAAAGTGGGCAAAAGTGCTCAAAACTGCCAAAAAACCTGTTCCCGCCAAATCTCGTTCGAACGACATTTCGTTCGAACGACATTCTCCTTTGAAGGAGTCTTCTAACGAAGTTCCAGTATGAACTCGTTAGAAGCTCGTTAGAAATATCGTTAGAACGACCATCTCATTCGAACGACATTTCGAACGAATTTCTAGTATCCCATAATGGTAAGTCGTTGGCAATCTCGTTCGAACGACTTGTGGTTCGAACGACACTTCGAACGAACTCACAGAATGTTCAAAAAATTCTTTTTAACCCCAGAAACATTATATACTTTATATATAAGTTTTAATAGAAAACATTCTGAACACAAAACACAGTTTTAAAAACCTAACACCCAATATAAATCGTTCCAAGCTCCTATATATATATATATATATGTAATGCATTCATACCTTGGGAGCATGGAACCACTGTTGATGACGTTGAAACGAGGCACATAAACCACGGCATTTTGATGAAGCTTTATACACTTGGCCGCTATGTCTTCAACAAACACATCATAGTCTTGAAAGATGATCAATATAATCTATCCTACGACTCAAACGTTTTTGTCCGGAATTGAGCCAAAAATACAAAGGACTCAATTGGAAATTTGCGTCCTTACATCATATTTTCACCAAACTAATGATGTTGAAGGTGTGAGATCACCAAATTATGGCGTTGAACCTCATATTTTCACCAAACTAATGATGTTAAAGGTCTGAGATCACCAAATTATGGTGTTTAACCTCATATTTTAACCAATCTAATGATGTTAAAGGTCTGAGATCACCAAATTATGGTGTTTAACCTCATATTTTCACCAAACTAATGATGTTAAAAGTCTGAGATCACCAAATTATGGTGTTTAACCACATATTTTCACCAAACTAATGGTGTTAATGGTCTGAGATCACCAAATTATGGTGTTTAACCTCATATTTTCACCAAACTAATGATGTTAAAGGTCTAATATCACCAAGTTAATGATGTTTCACCTCATATTTTCACCAAACTAATGATGTTAAAGGTCTGAGATCACCAAATTATGGTGTTTAACCTCATATTTTCACCAAACTAATGATGTTAAAGGTCTGAGATCACCAAGTTAATGATGTTTCACCTCATATTTTTACCAAATTAATGATGTTTAATACATATACATTGGAACAAAAGAAACATTATTATTTTCTCATTGACATTCTCTGTTATAGGTTGGTACATGTATTACAAAAAGAAAAAAATAATTGTAACATCATAAGTAATATTTTTCAAGTGGTCAGCATTCCAAGGGTTGGAGAAGGGCTCCCCTTCAAAATGTTCTAGCCGATAGGTGCCAGGTACAACCTCATCAATTACCCTATAAGAACCATGCCAATTAGGGTGGATCTTATTAGGTTTCTGCCATGTCTTCTTCAGGACCAGGTCTCCCACTGTTATCGGCCTTGCTTTTACCCTCTGATTGTAGAACCTCACAGTTCTCTACCGATAGGTTGCATGTCTTATCTTTGCATCCTCTCTTCTTTCCTCAATCAAATTAAGATAAAGTCTTATTTCTTCCTCATTCCTCTGAGGGTCGTATGTTTGAACTCTATGGGTGGGAAGCCCTATCTATGTTGGCATGACAGCCTCTGAGCCATGGGCTAACATAAATGGAGTTTCCCCTGTGGGTGTCCTTATTGTCGTCTTGTAAGCCTAAGGCACAGCATATACCTCTTCTATCCACCTTCCTTTGGCCTCTTCAAACTTCTTTTTTATCCCATCAAGGATTGTTCAATATGTGACCTCAGTTTGACCATTTGCCTGGGGTCGGCCAGGGGAATATAAGAATTTCTTGATCCATACTCTTTCACAGTACTTTTCTAGGGAAACATTCTTGAATTGGGTTCCATTGTCTGAGATGAGGGTGGATGGGATGCCATACCTGCATATGATGTTCTTACAGATGAACTGGAAGGTATTCTTCTCAAAGATTGTGATCATTGGCTCGACTTCTACCCATTTGGATAAATAATCAATTGCTATAATTAAGTACCAATAGTTGTTTACAGCTCTTAGCAAGGATCCTACCAAATCAATACCCCATACTGCAAATGGCCACGGAGAGTTGATAGAAGTCAGAGGCTGGTGAGGTTGATGGGTAATGGTGGAGAACTTATGGAACTTGTCACATCTCTTCACATACGCAGCTGCATCTTTGGACAAGGTCGGACACCAGTACCCCTGAGTGATTATCCTTTTAGCTAACGACCTTCCTCCAATGTGGCTTGAACAAGAGCCCTAATGCACATCTTTCAAGATGTATGGAACCTCTGAAGAATGAACGCATCTGAGAAGAGGGAGTAGAAATCCCTTCTTGTACAGGACATCTCCCACAATGGAGAATTTAGCAGCTCTGAACCCTAGCTTTCTCTTTTTACACTTTGATTCTGGAAATTCTCCCTCTCTGATGTATCTAATAAGATGGTCCATCCACGAGTCCCCCGTGTTCAAATTTTGACATGGTTTACCAACCTCTTCCTCTTCAGTGGTCGGCTTGAACAGAATCTAGACTGGTACTACTCTCTTTATGTCGGTTCTTATTGCTGAGGCCAACCTCGCAGTGCATCAGCTCGACTATTATCTAGCCGAGGTATCCTCTTTATTTATATCTCTTTGAAGTCTTCTATCACCGATATCACCTTCTTCATATATATGTCCATCCTTTCATCTTTGACTTCATACACCCCAAGGATCTAGTTCACAACCAATCTTGAGTCATTATGTACTAGGAGTTGGTTGATGCCTAGGGTCTTTTCCAAAGAGAGACCTACCATAACCCAGCTCCACTCCCATTTTTATGGGACGAACCATCAACGAAGAGGTTCCAGATGGTTTCATTTGAAAAGAAGTCTCCCTCTGTCAGGGCCCCTTGTTTGAAGAGGTATCTCACTTCTTCATTCTCAGTTGCCTTTTCCCTGGATATGCTTATATCGGCCTCGTCTGCTTCCCAGACGCTGTTCCTCTCCACTTGCTCATCTGAAGTTCCAAGATGGTTCTCAACGTCAACCTCATCCTAGGTAAACTCGGCCACAAAATCTACGAGTGCTTGTCCTTTTATGGCAACCCTGGGTTGATAAACAATATTGTACTCCCCCGACTCAATTGCCCAGGTCATTAGCTTTCCTAACTTCCTTGGCTTATAGAGGACCTGTCTGAGTGGGGAATCAGTGAGGATAACCATGGAGTGAGGCTAGAAGTATGGATTTATTTTCCTAGAAGCATGTATCAAAGCATAGGCTAACTTTTCAATCCGAGGGTATTTCTGCTCTGACCCATGAAGTGATTTGCTATTGAAATACACTGATCTCTGCACTCCATCCTCTTCTCTTACTATTGCAGCACTAATGGCTGACTCTGAGACAGCTAAATATACATATAGCTTTTCCCCCTGAATTGGTCGTGATAGAAGTAGAGGGGATATGAGGTTGGACTTAAGCTCTTTACAAGATTTATCGCATTCCTCATTCCATTTAAAGGCTATTCTAAGAACTTTGAAAAATGGCAGACATTTATTCGTAGCTCTGGAGACAAACCTGTTAAGTGCAGCCACTCGTTCGGTTAGCCTCTTAATGTCTTTTATGATTTTAGGTGCCTTCATTTCCAATAAATCCTTGATCTTCTCAGGGTTAGCCTCTATTCCCCTTTGGTTGATGATAAAGCCCAAAAACTTTCCAGCTCTGACCCCAAAGACACACTTGGTTGGGTTGAGCTTCATTCTGTATTTGTCCATGGTATCAAAAGTTCTTTCGAGGTTGTCCACATGAGTGTCGTCCCTCAAAATCTTTGTCAGCATGTCGTCAACGTAGACTTCCATGGTTTTTCCCATCTGATCCTCGAACATCTTATTTACAAGACGTTGGTAAGTTGCCCTTGCGTTCTTCAGTCTGAAGGGCATAACCTTGTAGCAATAGGTCCCCTTATCTGTAATGAAGGTTGTCTTCTATGAGTCAGCCGAGTCCATGAAGATTTGATTATACCCAGAATATGCATCTATGAAGCTCATGAGCTCATGTCCTGCTGTGGCATCCACCATCTGATCTATACGAGGCAGGGGAAAACTATCCTTTGGGCAAGACATGTTTAAATCGATGAAGTCTACACACATCCTCCATTTCCCATTATCTTCAGGCACTATGACAGCATTAGATAGCCACTCATGGTATATAACTTCTCTAATAAACTCGTATTCTTCAATCTTTCGAACCTCGTCTCTAATGATTTCATACTTCTATCTTGAGTATAACCTTTTCCGCTGCCTAATGGGTTTGGCATCCTATACAATATTGAGTTTATGACACATAATCTCAGGATCAATACCTAGCATGTCTTCATAGCTGCAGGCAAAGATATTATGTCTCTTCCATAACAGCTTCACTAGCTTCTCCTTGATCTCAGGTTTTAGGGCTTTGCCGATTTGGATGGTTTTTTCTGGCTTGTCCTCATTGAGGGTGATGGATTCTACCTCCTCCTTAGCCTCTCCCTTTTCGAGTTTTGTTTCGTCTCTGGGGTCAAGTGTGTCAATGTTGTAAGTGGTTATTGCCCTCTTATGAGACTCTCTCTCTTCTGTAGAGTCAAAGTAGCATTCTCGTGCCGACGTTTGGTCGCCTTGCACTTCCCCTACTCCATAGGGAGTCGATAATTTTAGCGTCTGGTGGACCGTTGAAGGCATGGCCTCAAATTCCATGAGGGTCACTCGTCCCATGATGAGATTGCAGGCTGAGAAGACATTTTCATCCATCACAAAGAAATTGATTTTTCTGGTCAACCTCTTAGGCAATTCATCTCCCATTCTCATGTCCATTTCATACATTCCCAATGAATGGACCTTCTCCCCGTTAAATCCAATCAAGGGGTGATGATAAGGGACAAGCCTTGCTCGGCTGAGTCCCAAACTCTTGAAATAGGGCCAAAACATAACATCTATAGAACTGCCCCCATCCACAAGGATTCTCTGAACTTCACATCCATGTACCCTTGTGGTGATGACTAGAGGGTCATCGTGAGGAGCTAAGATACCCTTAAAATCAAGTCGTGAGAAGCCTACTACGAGGGTGTCCATGTCTACCTTCTTTCTCTTCTTAAGTTTGACCTCTGTTGAAGCCAAGTTCACAACCTGGTCTTTGGTTACCGCTTTCACCTCTGCCAAGTGAGCCTTGCAATCAACTACCTCTGAGCCACCCCCTCCCAGCCCCCCACAGATAGTGCTCACACCAAAAGAGATTATGTTGACTCTCTTACTGGGATATTGTCATCCTTTGGTGGGAGGTTAGGGTCATTATCTTCATCATCTAAGGCATCATCTTTCCATGCGGAGGCATCTTCCAGGCATTTATCATTTCTTTTCTTTCAGGGGTCGGCTCAGTCATTCTTTGAAGCCCTTGTATCCACATACTTTCTTAGCTTTCCAGACTTCAGCATTTTTTCAATCTCGTCCTTCAGGGCAAAACATTTGTCAGTTAGATGGTCGTGATCTTGATGGAACTCACACCATAAGTTCTTATTTCTCTTATGTGGAAGAGCCTTCATCTTCTTCGGCCATCTCAGAGACCTGTCATTCTTTATCTCGTTGAGGATGTGTTCACAACTCACAGTTAATGGAGTATAGTCTGCAAAATTGTCATCCATAACCCTCTTCTTTCCATCTTTTTTCTTGTGAAACTTCCCACTTCTACTTCCATTACAATCCTCATACTTCGCAGCCATTACTTTTTTTGCATTCATGACCTTTCCAGCTACTGCCAACATCTCGGCCATAAACTTTGGAGGGTTTTCAGCAAGCTTCCAGAGTAGCTTTCCCTTCTGAAGTCCTCCCATGAGGGTTATCATGGCTATACTCTCTTCATAGTCTTCTACCTTCAATTTCTCTTTGTTGAACCTCGTAATATAATCTCTGAAGCTTTCATTATTTCCTTATTTTACAAAAAGCAAATGGGTTGTCTTCTTCCGAGGCCTTACCCCAAAACAGAAGTTGTGAATTAACCGTTCAGCCTAACCTTTAAAACTCTCAATTGAATTTTTAGGAAGATAAGTGAACCAGATATGTGCAGCCTCAGTTAGAGTGCTTGAGAAAGCTCGGCACCTCATCTCATCAGAGATTGAATAAATGTTTTTTGCAGACTGATACATTTCAATATGATGGACTGGGTTGGTACTTCCATCGTACTTGGGAGACACCATTTGAGGTTTAAATTTGGCACGGGTTGGGAAGTTGACAATCCTTGCCACAAATGGTGAACCCTCTGAGTACCCCCTCTATAATGGGTCTCGGATTTTTAGGAGATCCCCTATCTTCTCTTCCAGCCTTTGAATAGATTCATTCCAGGGCTTAGCAACATCGGCCTGGCCGAGGTTATCCCCAGCCACCTCCAAATGGTAGACTAAGGGTTCCCCAGCAGCTGCATAGCGTCGGCTGTTGACCTCCCCCTGACCACAGTCTCGGGCCTCTGGGGGTCGGCCATGATGGGGCGACGATCGCCACCCTCTCTTCATGAGACAGCGATGCTTCTTGACCTGGACAGCCTTTATCGCAGGTCATTAACTGGGCCGAGTCTTTCGAAGGCTGACCATCAACTTAGTCGATCAAAAACTAAACCTCTTTGACGGGCATCGCAGTCTCTCCCTTCATCTTAACCTCGGCTCTGCTAGATAGGACGTACAATGTTGTTTGAGACCTCATATGGCTCGCAACAGTTAGCTGGAGCATCCTCGGCCTCTATATCGTCATACCTATCCTTTGAACAAGGGTTTCCTTGCCTCCCCAGGCGTAAACGCCTAGGGTCAGCAACATCCCTCCGTCGTTGAGGAGGAGGTAGGTCTTTCTGTGGTGCTTAGGGTGGTCCCCTGGCCTCATGTTGTCCCTGATCATCTACCGGAGTAATCATCTCCGGTGAGACCCCGGGTGGTCTTATTATTATGTTATGTCTTAGCTGGGCAAATTGCTCTTGCATCGGTTATTGAGTTGCAGCTAAGGACTTCAAGGTCGTCGCCACCTCAGCCATTTTGGACTCGGGTGGTGCTTGGATAGAATCGGGTTCTCCAACACCAAATGGTGGAGGTGGTAACTCTGGTGCCATATAAAAGACTATAGATCTTGTAATGACAATATTAGAGAGCTTGAGTCCTTAAGGGATCTCTTTCAATGTTGAAACAGCTCCATACAAAAGGGGAGGATTGGTTCACCACTAGACTCTCCGGTGAGGTCAAGCTGCAAAAAGGAAGAGATAGCTTCTCATTCCCACAGACGACGCCAAAATGATGATGTTATAAACAGCACCACCAGTATGAGGTGTTGTTAAGCTCAAGATAGCAATAACAATGGAAATACAAGAGTAAATATCTAGTAGAAGGAGGTGAGGAGAAGAGGTGAAACACTGGTATATAAGTGGTTCAGCCAATTTGGCCTACGTCCACTGTGAGTGTATGAGTAAGTTTCACTAGAATGAGGGCACTAATGGCCTGTGATACAATCTCAATTTCTCTTTCCACTGTGTAATTCTACAGAGGTTCCGCTAGGGTTACCATTATAGATCCTTCTCTAGGTAGAAGAAGGCATGTATATATAGTGCTTGGGGGGTGTAGTTTACCCCCCGAGCATGCCATGAGCATGTGTGTAAAGATCGAACTAATCTCATGTGGACACCTGCTATGCCACATGCAGGCAATGATGACCAAATATTCCCTCGCGTGAGGGGAATAAATTGGTTATAACGGTTTAGTCCACGTGTTCCAAGTCTTCCCATGTGCTTACGTATGCTCGAACTTATGATGTCATCTATGGTAACCTTGGCCTAGCCGAGTACGATGCTTGGTAAGTTCAAGGGTTGTCTTTGATCTGTCAAACGCAAGTACAACCTCGGCCTAATTTACCAGCCGAGGTTAGATTTTAATCATAGCTGAAGTGTCAGCTGAACCAGAGTACGATGGTGGCAGTTGCTTGAGCCAATGATGTATGTCTGACCTTGTTTGATGGCCAACTGAGGTGGGTTATTGTGGAGCCGACCCTTTGGAGGACAACCTCTCCGATTGCCATTATGAGCTTCCTGTTGACTCGGCTGCTATGTCAGTCGAGGTTGTTGACTCTAAGTATGAGGGGACATATCGAGCATATCAATAACATTTTGCAACATTTTCATTCCATAAAAATGTTAAATACCAAATTAATTGAAACTCATCATGTTACCAAATGAATCTTACTCTTATAATCTAACAATGAGACTACTAATTATGCAAATAGAGTCTTAAACAAAGATTAGGATTTTCCCACCTCAAATGAAGCTCTAATAATGGAAGGCATGAAATCTTGAAGAAGATGGCAACCTCCCACCTCCTAAGGTGGCCATAGAGAGGTTTCTTAGCTACACAAAGCTTGTCTCCATGGAAGCTTCATCAAAACCCTATTTAAGCTCCATGAATCATCCATCTTTATCCTCTACAAAATCCCCAACAACACCTCCAAAATTCATAGCTATGCCCAACAATTGTTGAAACGGATATAGTGGGGGAGGACCTCTCTCTCTCTCTCTCTCTCTCTCTCTCTTCCAACTCTAAAATAACCCAAATGACCCAAACAAGCTTTATAAAAACAACTCGCAACCTTAAAATCCCAATTTTGACCATCTAGGACACTCAGAACTCAACACCTCAATGATCCAAGGGTCCAAAATGTGACAACACACAAGGGCAAGCCGAAATAATAAAATCTGGGCAACCTCGTTCAAACAAGAATCACCTCTCGTTCGAACTCCTTTAGAATGACCCAGGCCTATTATGCAGAACGAATCTCAACTCATTCGAATGACCCTTCTTTAATTCCTCCATCTTCCCAAAACTTTTAACAATTATTATCAGGGCCTTATAAACGGTAGAATAAGAATACAAACCCAATCAACACGATCCAAATCCCAAGGATCTCATATTATATCAATTTATGCATGAAAACAATAAAATATTAGGGATAGGTATTACAATCAACATGGGGTTATTTTATACTTATAAGTCTACATGTGATATTAAACTTCAATTGTTGAGCATTAATTAGGAATTTCTATCTAAAAGTACTACCAGCCAAGCTAAAGGTACAACCCTATATAGCATATACCTTTTCAATAACAATCAATTTTAAATAAGGGACGGTCATCAATTATCAATTTATTATTATCAAAAATCCACTAATTAATTCTCAAAACCCTAATATGTAAGTCAAGTTGTAATAGGCCCAATCTCACAATTCATAATTCAATTAAATCTGAAACTAATCGAACTTAAGTGAACCCAATCATTTTGTATCATAATTAAGGCAATAGAATGAGAGGTTTGAAACTCTAAGGATTTATACTCAATTATAACTCTAGAAATTGAATTTAGGTGAATTTAACACTTATATATATATAAGGATGAGAGTAGATTAGTAACTTGCCTTAAAATGTCAAAAAATGAGATTAGATTGATATATTGAAGGAGACTTTAAAAACAACCTTAAACCTCCTTGGAGAACCTCTTGAAAAAGCTTGAATGTGATTCCTCTTCTTTTAGAATTCTTAATTGAATATGTATTCAAAAACTCTTGTAATTTGATTATGAAATTGGTTTGTAATTTGGAAGAGATAAAAGAGGGTTTGTAAGAGGTAGAAGGTTTATGGTGGGTTTTATAAAGTAAAAGGAGAGTTGTGTGCAAAATAAGAGAACGGAGGGAACAACACGATTACCCCCCCCCCCCCCACCACCACCACCACCACCCACCCACCCACCCCACCCCCGCTAAAAACGGCTCCTCTTGCCTACCATAGAGGTCGACATACTTGATAAAAGGACCCATTTACAAAAATTCATTTAGTGCCCAATTCTCTCACGTTCCCTTTACTAAACCCTATACTTCCTATGCAAGAAATGTTCAAATGACCAACATGACCTTTGGGTTTTTGTAAAATCCCGCATATGTCCATATTAGAGAGTTCTTATTTAGATAATTTATAATTTAACCCCAAATTCTTAAATATTAAACCAAACCCCATAAAACTTTAAAAAGTTACCAAATAAATTCAAGACTTTCATTTTAATCAATATTAACTTTAAATTCACATAATTATTATCCAAATTAATTTTTAGTTAATAAAATTAAATTTCCATTAATTTTCCCAATTATCTTTCATTTGATCAATTACAAAATCCCTTTAAAATATAAGGTCTTACATTCTTCGCTCCATTAAAATATCAAATTTGTGACCGGACATGGAATCGTTGAAATTAAGGGTGATCAAATGGTAGCATGAAGTTGTTTTGTCTCCGCCACCAAAGGAAAGAATGCTCAGTGTATGAAGAACCAAGAGGAGGAGGATTCAGAATGCAATCAGTCCAAATTTCAACCAAAGGCCATTTGGAACGGGGTAGAGGAGACTAGACTTACCCCGATCGACCGAGTGATGGAAGAACTCGGAATTGTTCCTCTAGACTCATCCGAGCCTGATATACCCTTCCTAATCGGATTCAAACTACCAGAAGATACCCTTAGACTCATCCCAACCTGAGCTTCATAGTCACTTTCTTAAGATATCATCGAATACCCTTATTCGGTCCAGATCAACAGAAGGCTTCTTGCATCACAACGCTACGAATTTGTTCCTATAAAGTTATGATGTTCAGTCCTAAGAATGCTAGGATAACATACCAACGTCTTGTGAAAAAGATGTTCAAGAAGAATATTGCCTCAACTATGGAGGTTTATATTGACAATACGCTCGTCAAAAGCATAAATGTGGTTGATCACATCAGAGACCTTTCTAATACCTTTAAGATCCTAAAAGACTATATGATGAAATTAAATACCTCCAAGTGTTCCTTTGGAGTTAGCTCTGGCAAGTTAATGGTTTACCTGGTGACGTAGAGAGGTATTAAATCCAATTTAGGCCAGATCAAATCAAGGTATTGCAAGACATAAAGAGATCGACCAGTGTCAAAGATGTCCAGGTCTTAACTCGGATATTAGCCGCCCTTAATCGGTTCATATCATGATCATCTAATAAGTGTCATCATTTTTTCTTAGCATTGAAGAAAGAAATTGTTACAATCTAGATAGAGGTATGCAATCAAGTGTGTTGGATAAGATCAAGTAGTACGTGGGATCTCCCCCATTGTTGTTACCATTGATCAGCGATGAGAAGATCCACTTGTACCTAGTCTAGTAGATCATGGGTCTTGTACCATGATGGAAATCAGGTACTAGTTTATAACGTCGGTCACACTCTTCTAGAATCCAAAATGAGGTACTTGCCTATTGAGAAGTTAGCATTATCACTGGTGATTTCCCTAAGAAATTTACACCAATACTTAGACGCTCATACTATAGTCGTCCTAACCTCTTTCCCTCTCAAAGAGGTATTGGAGAAAGCATACTTAACCAATAAAAAACCAATTACTCATGGAGTCGACCCATTTCAACATTATCTATGAGTAAGGGTGTGCATGAACCCGAATGGACCGAAAAAATCGAACCGGATCGGACCAACTTTTGTAAATTTTTAAACTTCAGTCTAAAATCTTAAGGACCAAATACATTCAGGTCGATAACCGGTCCGCATATATATATATATGGAGAGGATCACAAGTGGTCATAAAAACCGAACTTTTTAATGGACCTTTACAAAAAAACACCTAACAACCTATTAATTTTAATTCCTATGGTGTAACTGGTCCGCGCTAGCGGCAACAAACTCGCGTGTTGATTGAATATTTTTTTTACACCCCCCCCCCCACACACACACACCTCATGGCATCCCTTACCCTTGAGTAAACATTCCAGCAACTTAATTTACTTTAACTAGTGGTCTGCCATGATGGAACCCCGTAGGGGGATAGGGGGTTTAAGGGGGTCTCGGATCACACGCGTGTCCGTTGCCCATGGCGTGGACCAATTACACCATAGGAATTAAAATTAATGGGTTGTTAGGTGTTTTTTTGTTAAGGTCCATTAAAAAGTTTGATTTTTAGGTCCACTTGTGATCCTCTCCATATATATATATATATATATATATATATATATATATATATATATATATATATATATATATATATATATATACATCATTACTCAAACCATCGCTAACCAGTCCATACCGAGGATAACATCATAATCGTCTATCACGTCTCTTTAAAATGAGTAGATCTACAAAATCATATCCTCCCAGTGTCCAAACCTGCTCCCCTATAGGTGAAACTAAAGAGAGCCCTGCTACCCAACAGTAAATATATACACACAGTATTGATACTAATGATACATCCACTAAACCCATCTCACACACAAATATAGTGCTAACAAAATACAATGACGCACTCGTGTCACATAAAACGCACCCCAATTGCTCAAGTGTATATATATATATAATATTTAACATTTACTAACTTAATCTGCTACACAACCACATGCTCACAACACACTACCCACACGTTCATCCTAATAACACATAATTCACAACCCGCCTAAATCAATGCCCAAAATTACCCTAAAGCCTTTTTCCTTTCTACATATCTCATCGTTCTCTATGTCTTTGTTGCACCGTTCTATCATCTCCATATCCATTCCTTCACTCCTCTTCATCTTTGGATTAAGAAATTGATGAAGATTCAAGATTTTAAAAAAACTAGTTTTTGCTGGGATTGAATGTCTATATGAAGGTATGAGCATTTTTAGGAAGTTTTTTATACAGGTTTATGGATTTTTTAAATCCATATTAGTATTACTTTTAGTTGTAGTAAAAGAGATAAGATTGGTGGGTTATGGTCTCATATGTTGTAGTTGCATATCAGTTTATTTGTTGCAATTTTTATAGTTTGTTATGAAATTTTGTGTATTTATTTGAAGAAATATTGAAGATTAAAAGAGAGAAACTCAAATATAAGGTTCAAGATATGAATCAAAAGCTTGATAAAAAAACATATTCAATTATTTAGAGAAAAACATATTCATTTTATGAAAACAAATTCATGTAATCAGCTCACTATTTTAGACTAAATAGGATCGAGATCTAACTCGGATAGACATGAAACCGAATAGCCCCGAGACTGACGGTCTAGTTCGATCTCGGTCTTGAATTTTATAGGACCGATTAATTCTGTTCAACCGCCAAAATACCTCAAAACCGAACCAGACTAGACCGTGAACACCCCTATCTGAACTACTATAAATAGGTAAGTATTATCCAAATTCATCACTGAGTTCTTAACAAATCTAAAGGGAAATACTATTCAGCATATCCCTATCCTAGAGAGGCTCAACCTGGAGCAAGCATATCAAACGCCTAAATGGAAGTTGGTCCTGGACGGAGCATCCAACGAGAAAGGAACCGGCATTGGAATAATTTTCGTCACTCTATAAGGTTACATCATTGAACATCAAGTTTATCTTAACCAACAATGAGTTGAAATATGAGTCCATGATAATTGGCCTACAAAGGACGATCGCCATGGGAGTAAAAAACATCGTTGTGCACTACACTTATCGTCTGGTCTCCAACCAACAAAGCGAGGAATATGAAGCCATGGATTCAATAATACTTGCCTACCAAGATAAGGCAGGAAAAATTCTTAAGGATATTAGGTCGGCATCATTTGAACAATTGTTGAGGAACTACAATAGTCATGCTGATACCTTAGCCATTTTGGCATCAACAATTGACACCAACCTCAAAAGAACACCCGAAGTTGAATACGTCAATCGACCAAGCACTGATAACCAGATAATGTACCATTGGTTATGTAGATCGAGTTGGTCCCATCATAATGGACCTTGTTATTGCCTATTTAAAGAATGGAGATCTTCTTTAGGATGATAAGTAGGCCCACAGATTGAAACTCTAGTCAACTAGGTTTTACCTTAACTCTGAGGGAAAACTTTTTAGATGATCATTCATGGTCCTTTTCGCAAATGCATCCACCCAGGTCAGGTTAAAGGAATCCTCAGTAAGATGCATTAAGGCAATTAAAAAGCCCAGTGAGGAGGAAGATCTTTATTTCATGCAAAAGATGTGACCTAGGTCATCCAAAAATGTGTTACATATCAAGAGTTCTCATCCATCATTAAGCAACTGGTCGTCAACCTCAACCCTCTTATAAGTCCATGGCCTTTCGCTCTATGGGGCATGCATATTATAACAACTTTGGTTGTCGCGTCTGGGAATCAAAAGTTCGACACCACATGATTCATGTGGAGAAACATAATTATAAAATAATAAATGCGGTGTGTGATACTGATTTAAACTAATTCGCAAGTTTCCAAGTAAACCTTATTCAATTAGAGTCTATTTTAAAAAAAATTAATTCAGCCCCTAAACATGCATCTAAATGTCATAAATCATTCAAACCATGCATGAAAAATAAAGACGACCGATTCAGGAAAAAAAACCTTTCGGGTAAAACCTTTTGTATCACTTTGAAGAATTCACAAGACATCTGACTTACATACAACCTGATAATCGCCCACAAGTGTGTAATACACGGTGCCTTCAGCAAACCTTCAAAGATACGAGAGATAGTGAAATACCCTCCAGGTGTCGGCTCGTCGTCTTCGGATCGTCCACACGCAGAATGACTACGCTCGGTATCCGCCGATTAAATATGGAGATGCCTTCTCCACATAGGTTGAACAAAATCAAAGCAGTGTTCTTGAACACCAAAACAATTCACCAAAGCATGTGGAATTTTTGTGAATTGAAAACAAAAAAGGGATTAAACCCTAAAAGAAGAAGTCAAAAATATTCCGCAGTTTCGCAGTTTTCTGTCTTTCAAAATGCTGCAACTTCTTCATGAAAATGAAACCATTTAATGATTATTTATACAAAAACACACTGCCTCGGTTGTCGAGCTCATTCGAACGAAATAGCAAAATGTCGTTTTAACGAAATCGCGCGACATGCACATGTCGCTCGAAGGAGATGACATCTCGATTGAACGACCTGGGCGTCAAAATCGAGGTACGCTTCAGGACTTAGAAAAATACTTCATTCTCAAATTTTGACGAAAAAGTCCGCTCCAACGCTTCGAAAATATTTTGTAAAAATATTCCAAAAGCTCTAAGTGCAAAGTTAAGGTATTTAAAATAAAACCTTACCCAAGTAAACTTTGCGGAGTCTTTTTGATGAAGAACCTTGATATTTGTATCCGTCTTTGATGCTTGAATGTTCTTGAACGCTTTTCGACGGTGTAGCGGTATACGAAATACTAAATTGATAACGGACTTATAAAATAATTGCCTTACAAATCTCCCCCTATGTTTATACCGGTAAATACATAAATACATCTGAATTATCAAATACCAAAATGCCAATACAAATCTACCCTCCCATGAATAAATTTGCAAGGTCTCAAACTGTTCTTCAAAAATCTTTATCAAATATCAAAGCTTTTCTCATCAGGGTGTGCAATATAATGATCTTCAATCTTTGTACCTACACACATGAGATAAAGCAAAAACCTTCGTGATGCATCGAGTTTGAAATTATATCAGAATAAATCAATCAATATAATCAAATCTCCCCCATAATGCAAAAACTCCCCCATAACATGATAATTCTTTCTCCCCCTTTTTATGATGTCCCCAAATAGACAGATAAGAAGAAACAATCAAAATATGGAGTGTCAGGATAAAAATGCATAGAACACATAGATCAAACTAGTGCATGCAAAGGTATATCCCAAAAAGATCCACAAACTATTTTTCAATTTTTCAATTTTTTTAAAGAAAAAATAAGATACAAAAATCATACACCGTGGATTTAAACTAAAACAACCAAGTTATGGAAATGGAATGTATGTGTGTGAACACATTCGATAGGTAAATAAACTCAATCAATCATATATGTGCATGATGAATACGTGTACTCGTAACGAATGAACATCAAAAGTATCCTTAGGTGTAAAAATTGTTGAATTTAGGTGACATCATCTTATGCAAATCAACAAATCAAAGTCAAAGTGATTTTCACACCAATAGCGTCCAAAACTATGTAACGCTTTTTCAAGACTTTCAAGGACGTACAAACCCGTTTTAATTCTCCATCCAAACTCCCTCATATATATTTTCTTTTAGAGGTGTATTAACTAAATTCTCAAACTTTGGAGAATTGGTGCAAAAACCTAAATTACCCCTATTTGGCATGAATTTATTTTTATTGCCTTTAAATTATTTCGGGCTCTTTTAAACCTCTTTGGACCCCGGATAATAAAATTTCTCAATTTTTTAGGTCCAATTAAACGGTGACTTAATCGCAAAGGATAAATGATAACCTTTCGTAGCCCTTCACCGTTTTCAAATAAACCACACAAACTCGCAAACGGCTCTTACATGCATAACTTTCTTGTCAAGTTTTATCGCGCTTGGTTCGTTTTAAGGACAGGATTGAAGTGAAAATACATAACCAACATGTGATAAGACAAGCATAATAATCAAACAAATCTGTGTACGTGTGCAATAAAGGAAATCATGAGTCAAACATGTAGGAAGTAACACTTAATTACATCTCAATGACTCCAAACATTATAAAGCACAAAGATGACATGATATGTTGTCTCAAAACACTATCAAATAGTCACATGAAAAAAATGGAATGATATTGTGACTCGGTCATCCTAAGTGTCTATCCATAAACGGTGTAAACAAAATACAAAACTCTTTTTGAATTTTTCAAAAAAATTATCAAAATAAAATCTTTGTATTTTTTAAAAAAATGAAAAACATACAAAAATGATACATACTAGCAATAGGCAAATAATTTCATCATGGAAAACATCATATGCTAGTAAAGAAGTCAAACCTCAATCGTTAGGTTCGAAGGGGTTTTCCAAAGGTGGTGCCAACTTATGAAAAACCTCCATCAAATTTTGTGAAGTTTTGACCAAAAACTTAACTTGCTCACCTAGATGTGCAAACTCTCTCATGTAGTCTCCAGGAGCATGTAAAGTATCATGTGTGGGTGAATGTGTGGCAGAAATATGTGACACATAACCCAACTTAAAATAAAATTCCCTAAGGTGTCCTCTCCTTTTGCAATGGGAACAAACATATATAGGCCTAGGAACACCTCTCTCAAAAACTCTAGGACGCGCTCTTCTAATAGGAATGGAATGCCTAGGTGGGTTAGGGTGAGACTCACGTGAATCTAACACTAAAGTGGTAACCGGCTCGGGTGTTAATTGGAAAGTAGAAGCACCGTCATGACTTATTCCTAACTTCACACCTTTACCCAAAATGGGATCAAGAACCATCTTTCCAGCCTTCTTAGATGCGTTCTCTAAAGAAACTTTGACCTCCCGGGCACGTTCGAGATCACTCTCGAGTTGGGATACACGTGTCGTCAGACTAGACACCGTGTTGGTCAAATCACACTTTTTCTTTTTAAAACTTCCTTCTCTCTCTCCAAATCTAAAACCCGACGACCTAAATCTCTATTATACTTTTGTTTTCAAGGTCTCGGTGTACAAATATCAAAAGGCTTTTTGGAGCTCACTTTCATCTCCACTCTCAAATTCGCTCTCATATCCACTAGAAACACTCGAGTCATCACCGGTGCTCTCATGATCTCTATCAACGTGAGACAAAGTGGGTGTGCTCACACGACTCGAAAAATCTACACACATCCCATGTGTTAAACCTTTACCAGACTCATCGACCACATCTCCCTCATCACCCTCACTGTCACTAAGTGTGGCGAGAATAGCAGTCTCTTTACCCTTCTCCTTATCCTAGTAGGACCCTATTTAGCCATGTGCCCTTTTCCCTCACACTCAAAGCACCTGATCTCATCCTCCTTATCACTATCTTTGGCCTCCACTTTCTTTTTATTTGACTCAAAAGATCTCTTTTTATTGGAAGAATTTTCTTTATTCATTTTGAGAAAAATTTTAAAAAATTTCACAAGCATGGCCACATCATCAAAATCAAACTCGCCCTCAGAATCGGACTCACAGACTTTTTCTTTTTTCTTAAAATGATTCTTTAAAGCAACACCTCTATCCTTAGCCTTAATGGTTTAGGGAAACATGTCTATCTCATAGGTTTGAAGGTCTCCTACAAGTTCTTCCAACTTAAGTGATTTCAAATTTCCCAAAGAGTTCAAAACAGTGACTTTAGGAATAAAGCATTTTGGAAGAGATCTCAAAATCTTTTTAACGACACGCGTGTTATCAATCACCTCAGTGTTAACAATGTCCGACAAACGTGCATAAAAATCATCAAAGCATTCAGACTCATACATGGTGATAGTCTCAAATTGGGTGGCCAAATTTTGTAATTTTAATTCTTTAACTGCGCTCGTACCCTCATGTGTCAATTTCAAAACATCCCAAGCCTCTTTAGACGTGGTACACGTCACAATTCGACGAAAATCATTTGGAGTGAGCTCCAGAAATAATACTCAGACCACGGGAATTAAAATTAAAAATTTTATAATCATCCTCAGTCCAGTCCGACACAGGTTTCAAAGAGGTGATATTATTAGCGGTGACCGTGGGAGGATTCCACCCATTTTCACAAAGCAACCAAACATGCTCGTCAATGGATTTTAAACTAGATTTCATACAAGCTTTCCAGTAGGCATAATTAGACCCGTCAAAAATAAGCATCATATTATATAAGTGCTCCATAGGAAAAATTATGATTTTTCACAAAACTGATTTTTCAAAAAAGATCAATATCACACGATTTTGCGCAAAATAGGAATACGCAATAAATTAGCGCAACCCGCTCTGATACCAATTTGTAAAATAATAAATGCAGCGTGTGATACCGATTTAAATTAATTCGCAAGTTTCCAAGTAAACCTTATTTAATTAGAGTCTATTTTTAAACAAAATTAATTCAGCCCCTAAATATGCAACTAAATGTCATAAATCATTCAAACCATACATGAAAAATAAAGACGACCGATTCAGGAAAAAAAAATCTTTGGGGTAAAACCTTTTATAATACTTTGAAGAATTCACAAGACCTTTGACTTACATACAACCTGATAATCTCCCACAAGTGTGTAATGCACGGTGCCTTCAGCAAACCTTCAAAAATACGAGAGACAGCGAAATACCCTCCAGGTGTCGGTTCGTCGTCTTTGGCTCGTCCACACGCAGAATGACTACGCTCGATATCCACCGATCAAATATGGAGATGCCTTCTCCACAGAGGTTGAACAAAAGCACAGCAGTGTTCTTGAACACCAAAATAATTCACCAAAGCATATGGGATTTTTGTGAATTGAAAACAAAAAAGGAATTAAACCCTAAAAGAAGAAGTCAAAAGGATTCTGCAGTTTCGCAGTTTTATGTCTTTCAAAATGCTGGAACTTCTTCATGAAAACGAAACCATTTAATGAGTATTTATATAAAAATGCGCAGCCTCGATTGTCGAGCTCGTTCGAATGAATCTCACGCGAACAAAGTACAGATGTCGTTTTAACGACATCGCACAACATGCACATGTCTCTCGAACGAGATAACATCTCGCTTGAACGACCTGGGGGTCAAAATCGAGGTACGCTTCAGTACTTAGAAAAAATACTTCATTCTCAAATTTTGACGAAAAAATCTACTCCAACACTTAGAAAATATTTTGTAAAAATATCCCAACAGCTCTAAGTGCAAAGTTAAGGTATTTAAAACAAAACCTTACCAAAGTAAACTTTGCGGAGTCTTTTTGATGAAGAACCTTGATATTCGAATCCGTCTTTAATGCTTGGATGTTCTTGAATGCTTTTCGACGGTGTAGCGGTATACGACATACTAAATTGATAACAGGCTTATACAATAATGTCCTTACAATAATTAGTTGATTCGGCATCCCTATAACCTTAGTATCAAATAACAAAACCCAGTTTGACAATGATGCATTCAAATAATTACACTTGGAATATGGAATTCTAAAGCACTATAGCTCAATGGTTTTCCCACGATACAATGGACAAGAAGAGATCACCAATAAGACAATACTCGTCGGGATCAAAAAGCGATTAGAGAACACCAATGGAAGATGGGTGGACGAACTCCCATCCATCCTTTGGGCCTACAGAACCACCCCAAGGAGTACAATGGAGGAAAACTCCATATGTCTGGGTCTATGGAATGTATTCGAAATCAAACTCCTTTCCCTCATTTGGGCCTACAGAACCACTCCCTATGCCTTCACCTATCAAGAACACTTTGTAGAATTAAGATCAAAATGTATTCAAAACCAAAATCGAATCCAACTATAACCCATATCGAAACCAAACACCAAACCAAGTACAACCGTAAACTAAAATTGAAATCGAACTTCAGCTAAGATTTGCAAGCGACGATTGTGTGAGGGGTGAGAGAGAGAGAGAGTTCTGATTTTAATGCCGGCATTGGAGATTCATTATTAATGTTAAAATGAGTGTGGTGGTAGGTGGAGGGGTGGGGAGATGGATTTTTATGTGGGTGAGGAGGGGTTAACTCTTGAGTTTTTTTGGGTATGATTTTGATTTTTTTTTCTTTTATGATTTATTTTTAAGATTAAGAGGGATTAACGTGGCATTAAATGATTGGACTAACTCATAAAATTAACACATAAGATGCTTACTCAGCACCTCCATTAAGTGTCCTACCGACATTGTAACGGTGGTTCTAATTGAAATAATTTTTATATTTTAAGATTAACATTACAACTTTTGAAATATCGAATCTAAAATTAAAAATCACCCTAAACTTTATTGTTAGTTTTGAATTTTCCCCTATAACTAATTATCAGATGCCTATGTAATTTTACCATTTGCCAGTATCCGCATTAGAATTGCACTGGAGAATAATTTGACCTTAGAATATATTGTATACATTTTTACTCGGTTTGTTAGAGGTTTCGCGTCCATTAATTCTTTGTAATATAGTTTAATTCATTTCTTGGGGTTTGGCCCCCAAAATGACTTTTAGTGACGCAAAACGTGTCACAAAAAGCTTTACCATGTATTTTTTGCGACACTTTTTTCGTCGCTAAAAGTCATTTTGGGGAGTCAAAACTCAAGAAATGCAAAAGTTGGGAGCCAAATTAATATCAAAGAATTAATGGGGACCAAACTTCAAATAAACCTTTTTACTAAAAAAATTCTATAGCTATACATTAGATCTTAAAACCTTTTTGTTTACAATTTTCTCCCAAACTTGAACGAAGACCCTGAAAAAATATATATAAAGAACTTAATTTAAAATTACTAAGAAATTAGGTCATTGCAATTCCCGCCTTATTTGATCGAATTTCCATATGCATCTTTGGCCACCACCTTTCCTTACGCATAATTATATGATAGGTGTCGGTATGTATTCTTTCTGATCATTCAGATTTCTACATGTTGCCGCAATGCCCCAAAACACCACAATTCACACATTTGGGAGATGGATTCTCACACTTCACTATCAACCCCACTCTGTTATGGGGACTCCCAACCATTATTATTTCATCAGAGCTTCTTTCATAACAATTTTAACAAGAACTCTAGCACAATATCCAAATATTCACATCTTAGTAGTTACATACAATCTTAGAAAACACCCAACTCTACTGCATCAAAACCCTCATCGGCATGCAAGAGAACTCTCGCTAGATGCCTAAGAAAATATGCATCTATGTATGTATATAAAGTTGTAGCTTGAAAGAGTCCTAAAGCTACACCTGTATAACTCATTAATTATATGACTTCAAACCATTTGAAAGGAAAAGCCATAACACCAAAATGTTGGCTCATTCTCTCCTCCATTCATTTCTCTCACACTTTCCTATTCTGTCTTTTCTCATCCCTCTTTCTTTCTACTTCCCTTTCATTTTCTCTATAAACATCTTCTCATCCAAAACCATCCACCTTTCCAACTCACCCAATTTCTCTATAAGATGTGGGAAAAGTTGTAGGCTGAGATGGATGAAGTATCTTCGACTTAATTTTAAGTGTGGCCATATTGCCCCTGATGAGGAAGATCTCATTCTCCACCTTCATCGCCTACTTGGAAACACGTTTTTAATCTGGATTGTGATCTTAGTGAGTGGTATGTAGTGTTTATAGACTATTGAGGAATGTTATTATGGTTTTGGGATCTGAGTTTTGTATTTCGACAGTGGGAATTTTTTGTTTGTGTCTTTGTAGTTCTTAATATCTAGGGTTTCACTGTTTCCATTGAAGCTTCGTACTTTCTATTTATTGGATTTCATTGTAACATTGTTAAGCTATTTGTCTTTCTCTCAAACACACACACACACATATTTGACCTCTTTATCACTCTCAAACACACACATTGGGTTTCGTTGAACATTTTCAACCTCTATCTTTCTCTCAAGCGCGCATACACATCTGCACCCACAAAAATTGTACATTTGTGTTGAATTGTTATTTGAGTGGATCATAGGAATTTTATGTTTTTGTGTATTTGGATCTGGGTTTTTATTTTTTTCAAGTGAGATTTTGGTTTCATTCTATGCAGCTCTATATGTCTATATGTGTGTGTTTGGATTACGATTCTACTGTGTATTACAAATTATTTCTGCACATTTGATGAATGTTTTTGTGTTTTTTACGATATGAGGTTTCTGATAGTGGGAGTTTTTGGTCCCAAATCCCTCGTCGAAAATCTTCATCCTCTCCTACCTATCTATTACAAAGGGCCCTCACTATCAACCTAACATGATGATTGTATGGTTCTGTGAAGCAGGTCATTGTAACTATCATGATAAAATTAATAACAATATTTAAACGAACCAAACTTACGCAATATATTTTTGTTGTTTTAATTTTTAGAAAATCAAAAGGGTTCAAGAATATCATCGATTCAGAGAGAAAGCTAAGGAGAGAGTTTTCAATACAATTCAATTACAGCAAACCAATTTTCCATTTCTAAGATTAGTGAGTATAATATGCATATATTTTTGGGCTAAATTGTCCATAAATAAACTCTATAAAATTTTTTGTTGTTGGACTTTCCATCTTATGTTTATTTTAATGATATATCTTTCCAACTTTTAATAAGTTTGGAGTTGATTTTAATTTGAACTTACGTTCTTTTAGAGAATGTTTGACATATCCATTTGGTCTTTAAAATTTGAATGCCAAAACTTAGTATTCTTCACATAATTAAAAATACATAATTAACAATTTTTATCCCATAATTTTAGTTCTAAAAATGATTTGTAATTTTAATTATTATATTAAACTACTTCAATGATTGAAAATAATTGTTTTCTTTGTTTAGTGATCATAAAACTGAATGAAAATTGAGTTATAATGTATTCTCAAAATTAAAATTATCGATTGCACTTATTGAATGTCATTCATATGACTTTTGATATTAATTTAAAATTCAATCTGAAACAAGCTACAACAACAAAATAATATAGTTGAGATAAATTCGACCACGCATCCCGTGGCCTACATGCTAGTTTGAAAAATATAAAAATGAACCAAATGTTATGATGCTATAAAATATTATATCTAACCAACATAACAAAATAAAAATATAGAACCATGAGACTGAATAACAACATTAATACAACACAATTTATTTCATCACCAACGAGATAATGAAATTTAAAATTTGGTAGATAATTTATATGACATGTACTTGAGCTGAAAATTGAGAGGTACCACAAAGGTAAAAAGAAAAATGTCACTGATTAAAAGCATGGCTCAACCGAAAAACATAATATAATGAATCCATATACAATTCTCTTGTGCTCAATTCCATCGGCTTCTACATTATAAAGTTCTTATCCCAGCCCCAATTAGGATTGCTATGGAAAATTAATTACGTTTAGACGTGATTTAAAGGTAGAAAACAAAGTAAAGTGAACCAAACTATGATAAGAAAACATGTTGATTTATGTTTTAACCAAAGATAACCAAATGCAATAACGAATTCATCAAATAATTAACCTCAACACTAGTAATTGAAAAGTTTCTGTTTGTTCTAAATGTGCAGTGAGTGGGGTAAGACTTTGTTGAGTTGATATTCACTAGTAACTTGAGTTGTACATGGAAATAATTGAAGTAAAATCTTTTGGCTAAAATATCTAACAGAGCTAAAATCAAACTTAAAAACATATTAATTAATAACAGCTGGATCGAACTCAGTTATACAGGAATATGGTCCAGTTTCAATCTCTTAAACCTGTCCATGCCAAACTGCATACATTGTGACAGCTCGATGAAAAGGTTAAGATACCACATATACTTCACCTAATCCAACCTCCCACATTTAGGAGAATGTCACAAGGATGAAAAAAGATTTCAGGTACAAAGATACATATAATTTTCATCTTCTTTACCTGTTCAAGGACATTTGAATTATGAAACTGAAGTAGAAATAATAAATCCAGGTATATTACTTGACCTCCAACTGCTTTCAATGTATCACTGCTGTATATGAAGATATGAAAACCTTCACGAGGAGGGCTTCAGACAGTTATCACAAGGACTAGACCCATACTTGCATGAATTGCGGTCAAAGGACTCTCCGAAGTGTTCAAGTAAAGTTTGTCGACGACATTCAGCCTGTGGGAACCAGAGATCTTCATCAACAAGCAAGCTTTTATGGTTGCAATTAATAAAATTGAAAATTATTTTTTACAGACGACGAATGGTTTAGAAATTGAGCAATCATAAGTCCTAATAGAATTGTTCTTTCCTAATTTGTTGAACATATATCCACTTACCTTAAGTTCACAGTACTCCTGCATTTTTCGTGCTTGGACCATTGCTAGCTTAAAGCTTTCGCTTTTGCATCCTTGCCCACTTCTTAACATACATACTATCCGACTGAAATCCTTCTTCTGGTATAGAGCAATGCATGCTGCAGGAAGATTATCTCTTCCTGCCCTTCCAGATTCCTGATAGTAGCTTTCAATTGATTTCGACAATGTGTTATGAACAACAAACCGCTGAAATATGGAGGGGTGGAATTACCATTTCAATTTTCATTTAAAAAAAGCTAAAGTACAGTAAACATAAAACTGCCCATCCCTGAAGAATGTCGATATAGCAATTAATATAACACCATAACGTGTATTAAAATATAAGACTCGAGCTAATGGCTGATTTAGATTGTGTACCTTTGAAACAAGGTTATTCTGTTAAAATTAATGATGAACCATTGATATAAGGTAAATTCAAGAAACCCCCTAGTCAATAGGTCAGAATGCATATGCCCCTTATTATATTAAAAAGTTACAAATACCTCCGTATGTGTTGCTAAAAACCTCTTTTATGCGACCCACATGGGGGATATGCAAATGAATTGAATAGTTCAAGGACTTTTTTGAAATAATGTGATAGTTCGCGGGTTTCTTGCAATTTACCCTTAAAAACATGCGTTAACAATACATCAGAGCGACTAAATATGATAGATACAACGTAGTAATGCTATAATTAATTAAATGTAGACTTTTTGAGTTTGCCCCTTGAGAGAGTGCCATAATTAGACTTAACCCCCTGTTTTCGAAAAAATTAGACTTAAACCCCAACCTTTCCCAGACACCCCAACCCCTTCCACACCCCCCCACCCCCACCAACCCGCAGCTTCTAACACCGTTAAGTGGAAACTATATTGATAGTTAGACTTAAACCCTGCTAATTAAATTATCAAAATACCCTTCAATTTATCTTCCACCTTCACTTTCTTCTCCCAACTACAAACCCTTGTTCTTAAATGAACATCATAACTTCTCCCTCTCTCTCTTCAGTTTGCTATCAAACATCAATTGTGAAGAATTAAATTTTAGCAAAAAAAAAAAACTCAAAACTATTATCACCACCACTGCTGATTCCTTTTGACGCCTTACATGCAGTTTGCCTGGTCCTCAAATTCCATGGCATCGATACCTTCTCCAAATTTGTCCTCAAAAAATTATCTTTCATTTTATCAGCTTCCGCTACGAAATCGAGCATCAGTTTCTTCCTAATCGCCTCAATTACATCGTCTTTCTCACTCTTCAACTTAGATTTATCTCACGAATCAGAAATCTCTGCCGAAACCTTGAAAGTCTCCTTCAGATATTGAAATTAGGAATATTGATTTGAACTTGATTTTGAGTTAAACATCTCAGTACATTTTTAGATTAGGGATATTGATTTGAAATTTGTGATTTTGAGTTTTGTGCTTATTTTTTGTTCATTTAGAATTAGGGTTTGTATGAATAAATTAGGGTTTGAGTTGGGAGAAGAAGATTAAGCTGAAAGATGAATTCAAGGCTATTTTTGTCCTTACATACAGGGGAGAAAGCCTAATTTTCAATTACAGGCCCATTTAACAGTTTACATTTGTTAAAAATCAGGGGGTATCTATAATTTTTTTAAAGCGGGGATAATGTCTAATATTGGCACTATCTCAGAGGGCAAAGTCAAAAAAAAGTTAAATATATTATAGAAGAAAGAAAAAGTCTTTGAAACTCAAATAAAATAATTGTTAAGATTGCAAATATCAATTGACCATCCCCCCCAAAAAAAAACTAAAAGAAAGAACCATTAAATTGTACTTTTTAACCAGCCTTTTAATGAAAATAACAATGAACAGGTCGTCGTCCAAATCAATAATGGTCCAACATATATTTGTAAATTGCAAAAAGCTTCCCATCAGGACTAGTCTAGCAATATAGGCAAAAGCAGCAAGGAAAGATACTATAGATATAGACTCACAACATCAGGCTTGTCAATCCCCATGCCAAAGGCTATAGTAGCACACACAACATGGACCTCTCCAGTATGCCATTTCTGTTGAACAGCAACCCTCTGACGAGCGGACAAACCAGCATGGTAATATACTGTTTTAATTTTACATTTCTCGTTCAAATATTTTGAAACCTCCATGCATTCACTTTTCGAGAGGCAGTAAACAATTCCACAGAGATTCTTGAAACAATCCAACAGTATCTTTCCGAGTTGTTTCAGTGGCTCTTTGTTCTTCCCAATCACTTCATACTTTAAGTTGGGTCGATCGAAGCTTGTCTCTAAAACAAGAGCATGGGGGATTCTTAAAGCCTTTAAGACGTCCTGCACAAGATCAATGAATCTATCTTTATATTGTTATACTAAGGGGGAGGGATGGGAATTTTGTATGCCCATAAAGCGACCGTAATAACCACATCAACCTAACTATTTGTTTACTCAAAAATGTCCTGATATTACATTTTGTTCTAATCCCCCAATACCCCGCAGTGGCGGGAGCCTCGTGCACTGGGTTTGCCCTTTATTATTCATATTACATATATACCAAGTAATAATGACATAAAATAAAAAATAAAAACTTAAATTAATTATTTTTAAAAAAAAATCCTTTTAACAATCTATAGGAATGCCCTTATCATTTATTAATTTCAAGAAAAAAATTATATTTGTATTTTGTAACAAAGATCAGTGTTCTAAAAGGCGCCTAGGCATGAGGCGTGGGAGAACCGCCTCACCTATGCCTTATGCATGGTAAAAGGAGGCAATGCACGTGTAAGGCGTGGTCAACGGCGCCAAGGCGTGTTAAAGCGCATTTTTATTTATTTTTTATTTTTTAATGCTTTAGCAAAACGACATCGTTTTTAACGACCTTTTTTTACAAACCGGAACAATATATCGCCCAAAACGATCAAAGGACAAACGTAAACCCAAATCTCTCTGGTTCTTTCTACCTCTCATCCACAAAAAACCCTTACATTGTCGAGCAACTTCCGACCAAGCCCCTCTCTGTCTCCGACCGACTTCCGACCAAAACCTCCTTGACTTCGACACATTTTCGACTCCGACCTGCTCATTTCCAACTCCAACTTTCAGATTTTCTGGTATCTCTCTCTATTCTCATTTTTTATGGCTAATCACTTAAGTTTTTTTTAGTTTCTCTATTTTCAGCTCCAAGTATGACTCCGAACTGAAAAATATAAATACTTTCAGTGTTTTTTTGTCTCCTATTAAGTTTTTGACCATATAAAATACATTCAGTGTTTTTTTTCCTATTTGTTTCATTTGAAAGCTGAAAAATACATTTTTTTATATTGAATCATTTTGTATTGATTATTCATATGGATAATTGAATGATGATTACCAAATATACGGATATATTTTCAAATTTCAATGTATGTATTATTTTATTATTTTACTAGACTTAAAATAATTAAAAAATACTAAAAGAAGAAAACGCCTTTTTACGCCTACGCTCCTAAGGCTTGAGGATTGAGGTTTGGCCTCTACGACTCGACCACGCCTCGCGCCTTTTAGAACCTTGACAAAAATATTTTTATAATATTGCCTTCTACATCATAATCATAATCAAAATCAAGAGAGAAAGTCAGCATTACCTCACGAACTGACTGGGTTGCAGTAGCAGTCAAAGCCATTAATGGAACATCTGGGAAATTCTGCTTAAGACATCCCAATACCCTATAATCTGGACGGAAATCATGTCCCCATTGACTAGAAAGCATAAATAAATAGAAGTTAAATAAACAAGTATCGGATGTCTCTTGTTCAAACTAGGTACATTATACAAACAAGTAGATGGATTTTTCCATGGATAACAATCACCTATACTGTACTATAAGTTATATACTAGGACCAAAAAAGCTTCCAACTTGATCACTTGCATAGTGCTGAAATAATCCCCATTATTTTAACTTCCCACAAACAAAATTTTCTAGGAAAGAAAGTAGAAGGTTATTCAATTATATAAGATTGGAGAGAATATTCAATGACGAAGGAAAAAATTGAACTTAGAATTTCAGGAGAAACTAGAAAACTCAAAACAAAACTGGACCTATACATATCTATAAACACATATGCGCACGCAGATATATTATTTTAGGTTGGTATCGTGAGTCAGAATGTCCAAAGGCCAAGTTATGTAAGCACAATGGAAAATACACACAAAAACATAATTTCAGAAAATAAGGTCTCTCTCATTTATTCATTCGCAAAAGTTAAGTGATTACAAGGCCTTATTTATATGCTAAGTTATCTTGCTAGCTAAGATAACCTAGATAGGTAAAAAGGCTATAGAGAATATTCCGCCACCTAGCATACCAAACTCTAAAATAAAGAAATGATCTAAAAAGACGGAAAAGTAAAAATGTTACAATTAAACAAAATACAAATAAATCATTGGGACCTCACAAATACGTCACTAAGTGAGATTTTACATGAATTATTAAGGTTGAAATAATATCACAACATTAGGATTCAGGATAGTGGAGAAAGTTCAGAATATGATAAAATTTCTATCATAGAATTAAATACCTATTTTAATTAAGATGTTTTAAGCCAATACCACATTAGTACATTGTTGATGCGGATAAAGGCTATGATCATCACTTAAAATGTAATATGTAATAAATAGAGAAAATAAATTTAAAATTTGTATTAAATTTATTTTCTCTATTTATTACATATTACATTTTAAGTGATGATCATAGCCTTTATCCACATCAACGATGTACTAATGTGGTATTGGCTTATAACATCTTAATTGAAATAGCTATTCTGTAAGAAGTGATATTGGTTTCTAGAACCTATAAGATTTGTGTGTTAAGAACTCTTTTGTTCCAACTTTATAGTATGTTGTCTTTCCTTTTTAGTCCGTCCCAAATTGATAGTCATGTTTCTGAAAATAGCATATAAAACTAAATGAGATTACAAAGTCAGCCATCCGAACAATACCTAAAAGCGTGTCCTCATTCAAAGGTATTCGTCACTATAGAAGAATAAATTTGGAAAGTAAAACCCATCAAGATGAGGAACAACGTCAAAATTTCATATTTTGAAGACGGGATGCGGAACAGCGTCAAAACTCCGTAACCCCTTTGACCTCGCCGACGACCGGCAACTCCTACCGACAACAGGCGATCTCCGGTGACCTTCCCTCAGGCCTTATGAAAACCTTGTGAATCTCTAGTTACCCATATCCTATTTCGATATGACTTATTACAATGCCACCTCCTACACTTTCAGCAAATACGCATCCCTCACCCATCCCTCTCCTCAAGTTTCCAAAATTGCATTTTATCCCCCAACCTTCTGAAATTCCTGAAACAGCCCCTCCCACTTCCCTCATTTCTTTTGGGCAGCCCACCAACTGCCATACACCCATTTTGGAGACCAAATATAGTGATTTGGGATATGAGGAACAATCAAGGAAGAGATTAGGACTTTCAAGCCTACTATCACGAGACTCTCCCAAATATTGTGGAAATAATTTAGACTGTGCGCTCTTACTACTACGACGAGAACATTGGGTATCAGTTTGGACTCATCGCACGGAACGGGGAATGTTGTTTAATGGCCGAGGAGTGTGACGAGTAGACACATTATTGAAGATCCGAAATCAAGTTTGGGTTTCAAAATTATTTGTCTGAGTACCCATGTGGCCCACGTTACTTTTGCTTGTGAAGAAAGTCTCCCATCCACTACTATTTTTTATTGCTCTTAGTTATTTTATTATTATCTCTTAGTTTATCTTTAGGTAATTAGTTTTGCCAGAGTACATGTTTATCTAGGTTTATCTGTAAGTTATTTGTTAGATTAGGTCTTTAGTTAGTTTCTATTTCAAATAAGGACTTTGATACTCACTGCAATCATTTAATTCTTAATAAGTTTAGTTTTTAGAAAAATTATTTCCATCAAAGTGGTGTCAGAGCTACGTCAACCGTAGTTTTTACCAAACAACTATGCTGCCTATGATGTCTAACAACATGGAGGAGGATGTCAACCAACTTTCGACTAAGCCTTGGTCACGTCATTGACTCCACCCACTCCGACATCCATGGTCGCCACTACAGGTAGCCTCGCCAGCAGTGATGGCATTCTCCACCACCTGCCCACCGATCGTTGCACCGCACACTGTCGCCTCGCCGTGATCAGATCTCGCATGTTCTAGTCTCTCCTCCCCACCCTCGCAACAATTGAGCGCTTCTGTCACGAGCCACCCTATACACAGTGTGCCCTACACCAACCAACCACCAGATTTACTGTTGCTCGCCGCCTTTGCAGCCCCTTCGGCCCAACCCCTATTATCTCCTCGACCTACAGCCATCCCCTATGAGCCTATGACGCTTACCCATCCTCTCTCGGGCCACCTTCGGCCCAACCCCCGTTATCTCCCACCTCTTTGGCACCCGCATAGTGTGTACGTCACCCGAGGGCTGAAGCTTCCTCCGACGTGGTTCTTGCGGAGGGCAAGGCACCAATAAAGCTTCCACAGCTACCCTCTGGGGCAATCAATCCGTCACCTCCACCCCTAATATCTCGGCTGACGCAGAATGTGACTACAAATAGACGATCTGTGACAGAATTTAACCGTCACCACCTCATCGCATACCCTTAGCTCTTGGCAACTTTTCTCTCATCGAGGTGAGGATGGTGATGATATTTACGATTCCTCACAGCACGCCTCTGAGTACCAATTTTCCAGTCGTCCCAACCACAAAGGTGCCCTGTCAAACCTTTTCGATGACCCGAAATCACACAACTGGACCCACCCGACCCCAACCTACAGATGCACCACTTGCCACAGGTTCGGCCAAGAGATGGCTATTTTCTCCACCTCCGTCACGTCGCGATCTGCGTCAAGCAGTTCACTGAGCACTACCCCCACAATCCACGGCCGAGCTACACATGTCAACGACAATTTCAGAATTCCACGACCTTAACAAGCCTCCTACCAACAATAATATGTGGCAGGTTATGTGCCTTTAGGGTAGGGGTATAAATGGATATTCGATGATCCGAATCCGTCCGATATTCGAATCCGTTTTTCGCGAATATTTATTCGAATAGATATCCGGAAGAGCGGATTCGGATCCCACCTTTAAATATCCGAGAAAATGGATACGGATACTAAGGTATCCATCATGAATAATCCGTATCCAAAGCGGACTATTTGTATTTACGGATATCCATTATGGATATTCGTATACGTAAAATTATCTTATATATAGAGAGAGAGGTCATACCTTGGTGTGATGACAAGTGCCCTCGCCCAAGCTACGGTTGGTCTCGGGTTTAAGCGGGAGCCTTGTGCACTGGGTACGACCTTTATATATATATATATATATATATATATATATATATATATATATATATATATGTGTGTGTGTGTGTGTGTAATTTAATTATCTTGATTTTTTTTGCAAACAATTTAAATCATTAATTATTTCATGTATAAACACAATAAAGAAAATTTTATCCATTCGTCTCCCGTCTTTAATACCTTCTCACGCACTATGTCTCTATTTTACATTGGTCATCTTGTTGTCAAATGTCACTATAACTCTGGACATTGTCTCATTTGGTTGACATATTCATGGCGACTCATGGATAGTGGTTTTGCCAATGTAGTATAGTTGAAACTCAATTTTGATTCCTTTGTGTGTTCACTAAAATACTTTCTCAAACTCTCATTCAGCCGATATGACCCGTTATCGGTCAATGAAGGGTCACTTAGTACACATTAAATGTTAGCACTTGTTTTTAAGCTTCCTAAAATTTGATTTTCTCAATTTTTCAATCATATTTTAATAAAATATTTTACCTTATGCCGAATGTTATATAAAAATTATTTTTGTTAATATTTAGCAGATTTTCAAATCAATGCTTGACAAGCACAATGTATGTATATTAAAATCACAAACGAATACGAATATAATCCGAATTTGAGAAATCCGAGTGGATTGATACCAAAAGTTATCCACCTACGTGGACCAATCAGTGAACACTTGTCCTCTTACGTGGCAAAAATTCTAATCAGCAGATAGTAGCTCGGCAAGCATGCCGACCAACATAAAGAATGTTGACCATCAAGACCAATGAAATGTCACCATACGAAGGGTAAGCCACACGTGGTTCATACAACCAATCATCACATTCATTATGTACAGGTGTAAATGCTTAAATGTATAAGGGCATTCCATCCCTTGACATTCCAACTCTTAGCCTTCGGGTCACTATAAATACATTGTATCCTTTTCATCACAATTCCTAGAATATTCTTATGTACAAGAATATCTAGTTCTCTGTAATCACTGAAATCAATACCATAACAGTGGACGTAGGCTTTCTTATATAGCCGAATCACTTTAAAACCCTGTGTCAATCTTTTAACTATTTCATTACATTCTATATTTTATCTGTGATTCCAAAATTGGACCAAGTCTATTTTTTTACATCAACAAATTGGCGACGTCTGTGGGAATGTGTGTCTAATCGCCGTTCTCAATCTTGTATATCCTTATTCAAGGAAAAATGAATGATCCAGAGCCCAGTGCCAGAAACGAAGGCAACACGCCTGTTCCATCTGCTACGCCTACAGTAGCTGACCTAAATAGGATCCTTGCTAGCATTGCTAGGGGTCAAGACGCTATGCAAGAGTCAATGAAACAATTGGCTCAATCGCTACAAGCCAGATCTCCATCCCTATCCAGACAGCAAATAGTTTTATCACCACGGAGAGAAATGCCGCACCCACCTCCGAGGCATAGCCGACGCAGCTACTCCAAATCATCTCATGATAAGACTTATCACTCGGGAATCAGTTCCTTAATCAGAGCCTCAGAGTCTTATGATGACCATTCTTTCTCTCCTGAAAGGCCAAGCGCCTTGGAGAGATTGAGTTGAGCTTCGCCTTTCGACCGATTGGGACCCTGAGCAAACAGAAACCCTCCTAGAGCGTTATCCAGGAACACTCAACATCCGGCCGACCAGTGTGAAGCCTCAGTCAGATCATGATCAAGCGTCCGACAATCTGTATGTGTCGAGCAAACTTCTCAGGAAGAGAGTTCAGCGCAGACACATGGTCGGGACAGCCGAGCTACTTCGCATTGATGCAGGCAATCCTTCGTGGAAAGGATCAATCCAGCGGTTGGAAGATCGGCTAGGAGAGATGGCGAAGGCAAAAAATCCTTTGCAACGAAGTTTTGTTAAAGAATCCCCTTTTATTCAAACAATTGTGAATTATCCTACTCCATCTAAGTTTAAAGCTCTTGTGGTTACCCCTAAATATGATGAGAAAATTGATCCAGCTCTGCACATTGAACAATATCAAGTTGCCGCTGACATTTATTCGGTCCCCGATGAGATTAGATGTCGAGCATTCTCAAGTACTATTACAGACTCTGCTCAGACTTGGTACAATAACTTGCCCCGAGGATAAATTACCAACTTCAACCGGCTTGCCGAGCTATTTATTAGCAATTTTTGTTTCAGGGCCAAGCCAGTAAAGAGAGTAACCCACCTCTTGAGCGTAAGGCAACAAGTAGGGGAAACAATCAGGGAATACATCACTCGTTTCAATAACGAAAAATTGGAAGTGGTAGATTACGAGGAAAAAGCAGCCATCACTGCTCTCATGAGTGGATTGCTTCCCAAGAAACTCCTAAAACTATGACCGAGTTCATGGCTAAGCAGGAATAATAATGAACGCCGAGGAAGCAATGGCTGCAAAGCAGAGTCCAGTCACAAAGACCAAGAAGAAAGATCAGAAAGAGCAGAAGGAGCAGAATCTGAAAAAAGAGGACAAGCTTAAAAAATATGGAGCCTACACCCCATTGAGTGTTAGCATTCACCATATCCTCGAGGAAATTAAAAACAATAAGGATTTGCGATGGCCTGAAAGGTTGAAAGCACCCCCTAATAAGAGGAACGGATCTATATATTGTGAATTCCACAAGGATCATGGCCATACAACAGATAATTGCATCTCTTTGAAAAATGAGGTAGAATCCCTCATTCACCGAGGAAAACTGAATAAGGTTGTTGATAGGCGAGAAGGCAGAGAAGCAAGAGGAAGGTCAAATTCTCCATGCAAGCCCAGAGATGACAGAAAGAGAAACCGTGAAGATGATTATGAGGATGATCTTGACCTACCGAAGAAGCCCAAGCAGCCAGAACGTGAGGTAGCTATGATCAGTTTTGGTTCATTTGATTGTCATGTGACTATAGGCAACGATGCAAGAGGAGGCAATCACACTGCTGAAAGAAAAGCTTACTTGAATGAGGCCCAGGCCTGCTCCTATATCCAGAGAATTAATCTGAACGAAAATGATCGGCCCAAGAATGTCAACCAAGACAAATTGGTGATCGGTTTTTCAAAGAATGATCTCTCTGTGGTACTTTATCCCCATGACGATCCATTGGTTGTCAAATTCAGGATCCAGGATACTGTCATCGCTAGAGTTTTGATTGACAATGGGAGCTCAGCAGATATTATGTTTTATCCTTGCTTTCAGAGTCTGCATTTGAAACTCAACCAACTAGAACCCTACCACAGGCTATTAATAGGTTTTTCTGGTGAAAAAGTTTACCCTCTTGGGACAATCAAGTTAATTGTATTGTTCGGCACCTAACTGGCAAGTCGTACGAAGAAAATACGCTTCCTCATGATGGATAAAAATGTTCAATCTGCCTATAACGTGATCCTCAGCACGGTAGGATTGAAGAAGTTTGAAGTTGTACAGTCAATAGTTCATCAATGCTTGAAGTTTCCAACTCATTTTGGTGTAGGTGTCTACGAACCACGATTTTCATTAAAAGGCCAAGCTTTGGCAGATTTTATTGCTGAATTCACCTATCCAGAGGTTCCCGACAAGCAAAACTTACCTGTCGGGCAGACTTCTAAAGAAGAGAGCTCGGTTCAAAAGCAAGCTGAAATTGCTGCCGATCAGCCTGAATCATCAAGAACTCGGGAACTCGCCCAGAAATATGCAAAGGAGAGCAAGAAAATATTCCATCATGGAGTTCTGTATGAGGAAAGCTTCACTAATGATATCCCATTATGGAAGCTGTACGTCGATGGTTCTTCATGTGCTACTGGGAGTGGAGCAGGTTTATTACTCACTACTCCTGATGATATTGATGTTGAATATGCGCTTAGATTTCAATTCAAAGCATCAAACAACGAAGCAGAATACGAAGCTCTGATAGTTGGATTAGATTTGTCCCATTCACTAGGCGCCGGGCAAGTAGTGGCGCACAGTGATTCACAGCTGGTGGTTAACCAAGTGCTTCAGTTATATGGAGTCAAGGGAGAGTTGATAACAGGTACCTTGCCAAAACCATGGAAGTTATTTCCAAGTTTCCAACCGTGCAAATGAATAGGATCCCCAGCCAACGCCCGAGCAGATGCACTTGCTCGACTGGCTTCAGCAACCAGAATTGAACTCGGGCGCACCATCCCAATAGAGATCCTAGCTAATCGGAGCATTGACGAGGGCTTGATGATTAATTTCATTGCCGTAGATTTGGAACCTTCTTGGATGGATCCAAAAAAAGCTTATATTGAAGATGGCATCCTACCACCTGATCCCAAAGAGGCCAAGAAGCTCCGATATAAAGCAGCAAGATATGTGTTAGACAAAGGAGTTTTATACAGAAAGGGATTGATGATCTCCTTACTGCGTTGTGTTCATTAAATGGAGGTGGAAGATTTGATCAAAGAAGTGCACGAAGGTTCCTGTGGAGGTCATTCCGTTTGTCGATCATTGCTCCAACGAATCAACACTCAGGGATACTACTGGTTGACTATGAGGGCAGATTGTACAGCTTTTGCAAGAAAGTGTGACAAATGCCAGAAGTTCTCTGCAATTCGTAAAACGCCCAATGCTGCTCTAGCATCTATAACTTCACCTTGGCCATTCCCTATTTGGGGAATTGATCTAGTCGGCCCACTACCGACTACTAGAGGTAGGTTCAAATATTTGGTCGTCGTTGTTGGTTACTTCACCAAATGGGTGGAGGCAGAACCGTTGGTAGACATGCCCTATAAGAAGGTGTATCAACTCATTTGGAAGAATATTATATGAAGATATGGGTTACCGTATGCTTTCATTACGAACCACGATACTCAATTTGATAACGATGAGTTTGAAGCATATTGTGTTCAGTCTAAAATCCAGAAACTACATTTGCTCCAGGCCATCCTCAAAGTAATGGTCATACAGAAATAACAAATAGGACTTTGCTCAACAGACTGAAGAAGAGGCTTGATGCTGCTAATGGCAACGGGATTAATGAGCTACATTATGTTCTTTAGGCTTACAGAACAACGGCGAGAACAACAACTGGAGAGACACTTTACATGCTTGCATTTGGGACTGAAGCCATGGTATTAGTCGAAATAGGCCTACCAACCCACAGGGTACTGAATTTTGATTCTCCAACTAGTGACTTGATGCAGCGACTAGATCTAGATATGTTGGAGGAAGTCCGAGAAGATGTTGCCCTGAGAAACGTTGCATACCAGCACAGAACTGCTCGCTTCTATAATAAAAGGGTAAGTCAACCAACCTTAAAGAAGGTGACTATGTTCTTAAGAAGGTCGTCCAGGAGAACAACAAGCTCGAGGCTAATTGGCATGGCCCATATCGCATTTCCACTGTTATCCGACTAGGAACCTATCGACTTGAGACTTTGAAAGTGGAAGAATTCAAAAACCCCTGGAATGTCGAGCACCTCCGAAAGTATTATCAATGATTCAAGGGATCGTTACTATCGTATTTCTTTTGCTCTATGTTTTACATGACTATGCGTCAAGTTTCAATAAAATATTGATTTCAATCCCTTCAATTTTTTCGAATTTTTTTTTTCGGAGTTTGGCGATATACATCACACAAAAACAACAAATTAAGAATGTCTTTTAGTCTTCAGCTCTTGCTGATTAACAGTACATACATACTTAATCAGGTCGAACTTATCTGCCGATTAGCTACAGATCAGCAGAACATACTTAATCAGGTTGAATTTATCCAGATACACCAACAGCTTGAGGCACAATTGTTTCTCGCTCATATGCAAACTTCTTGTATGATTTCGTACATACAAGCCACGAACAAGAAGTAACTATTACTTCGTGTATGGCTCTATATAAACAAGTCCCGAACAAAAAGTATTATCCAACTAAGTTCAAGAACAATTTACTTCATGTATGACTTTGTCATTGACAAGTTAAGAACAAGAAGGCTGTAAAACTTCATATGTAACTAAAAAAGTTACAAACAAGTTTTATCCGACTAAGTTAAATGCGGGAAGACATGTAAACATTCCTAAATACTGGAATACAAACATATATTCCGCATACACTTGGTCACCACTGATAACTAATGCTAAATTTGGATTAATATATCTAAGTGCATTGGTAGAATCAATAGCATTACAATCACAAGTTAACTAACATAATCATAAGTTAACAATACAAACATATGGATTTTCATTCATATAAACTGTATTACATTCAAATGAATAATAAAATACATACGAATTATTCAACAGGACGTTTTCCTTGAGCTTTGGAGGTCGGCTGAGATGGCTGTACTCTTTCCATTCCAGTAGGTAGATCATCCAAAGTATAGGGAGAATTAATAAAGTTAAAATCCCTTAACATTCTTCTGTTGTTGTTGTTGTTGTTGCTGCTCGGCACATTGATCAGGTGAGGAGGAAGGACTATCTCATGAACATCATGTAAACCATAGTCCCCTAAAGTATTTAATGATCAAGCATTGGGGAATAACATCAACAGGGATCCATAAGTATCCAACTTGAAACGGAGATTATCACAATCTAATAGACCAGACTCATTCCAATACCACAGCTGGCTATTACGATCATGCTTCGGCAAAGTCAAGCAATTAGTCCAACCCCATTTATAGCCTTCAAGATGGGTCTGAGCAAGGTAATCATCTATATGGCCTAAAGCTTCGTTGTAGCCTTCCATCCACAACTGTCTGGGTTGTTTGTGAAATTGAAAGATTAACCTTTCAACCTGCTATTGAAGTTTCTTCAAAACATTATCCTTCACCTTCAACTGTACCGATTGGTTGGCAATGACTTTGTCCTTAATTTCCAGCTTTGTAAACAGGTCGGCAATAGTTTGACTCTTTGCTTTCAGCTGGGCAGCCTGGTCAGCTAAGGTTTTCTTGGTCCTAGTTTCTTCAACAATTGGTCGACTCGTTCTTTGTTGTCTAGAAGATTGCACAGGTTTGGATGTCTTCAAAGTTTCAAGTTCTTCCATCAGCCTGGCATTCTCATCTTTAAAAAAAGAAGCACCTTCATCGGCACCACTAACAGAAGACTGTTTCAAAATCTCCAACTCATTCCGGAGTTTATTATTCTCCTCCTCCAAGAGCTTGGCGATTTATCTGGATTCATCAATCTCACGGTTGAGCAAGAACTTTTTTTTCGTGTATGAAGAAGCATATTTTTCCAGTTTCTTCTCAAAACCCCAGCCTTCACTCAATGCCTTGTACTTGACTACATAGTCGGCATGCAGTAAAGCTTTGGTTTCATTATGGTCTGCCTGCAAGTCTTCAATCATCTCAAAGTATGCAACATTGTTGGCCCCAGCCCGATCAAGAAGGAATTTGAGATAAGTGTATGCATCATCTGCTTGATCAGAAGCGTCTGCGCTGAGCAAGTCTGTTAATTCTTCATCTGTCAAGTCCAAGTGACAAGCTTTAAACAGATTGTTACAGCGTTTCAGTAGGTCGGAACCAGTGGAGGCAATTTGTTCCATCTTGGCAATGAACTAAAAAGATAAAGCAACAATTGATCAACAATAAAAGAAGGCAGAGCAACAGCTAAGCATCAAAAAGTAACAAGTTAATTAAAGAAAAAATTCTTTCATTGATAGATGGCAACATTACAAAAAGGTACATCAGAACAAGACAAAAAGAAGACAAAAGAAAGGTGCAAAATACAAAAACTAGAAGCCAAACAAGTCTACACCTTCTTCTTATCCTTCTCTACCTCAGGGTTTATCTCCTGGTCGGCAAGAGGGGCAGCTGAGTCAACAGGAGCATTGTCTTGATTGGCTGGAGGAACAATTGGCTCATTTACCAGAGAGGATTCCCCGAACCTGCATCATTATCAAGGTTGGGGGGAGCCTAGATCGTGCCTTAGAAATAGCTTTGAATCTTCAGCAGTGCCAACTTCCCTCAAAGCTGCCGACCAACCGTCCTTCAAGAATTTCCTCTTGGCATACGCTATTTTGGCAGAAGTAGCAGAGATGGCCTTATCCCAGCCCTTGTTAAAGGATGCTTCTCTGGTTTTCTTTCTTTTGGCCTTCTCAACAGAAAGGTCAGCAGACAGTTTGACTACCTTCTCTTCAGCAACCTTTGCCCTGCGCTCAGCTTGAGCAGAAGCCAAGGTAGCCACAGTCAGAGTTTCATCAGCATTCTGCTGCACTTCTTCGGCAGCCTTGATCTTTTCCTCCCAAGTCTTTTGCTTTGTCTCCAAAGCTTGTCTGGACTCCTCCAAAGATTTCTTAAGCCCCCCAAAGGCCTCCTCTACTTCTTCCGAAGAAGAACGTAGATGATCGTCCTTCTCCAACATTTGGTTATAATCAACCAGGAACTGCAAGAAAATAACTAAGTTAGTACAAATCAAGGAAGACATGAATAATATCCAACCAACTTCAAATATGAAAACTTACCAAGGATAAACTTTGAGTAGCCCTCTCCGATAGTTTTGATAGGACATGAAGGCAGCAGCAACTCTATGGTCTGGGAGGGTACCAGCCTTGATCAACTTCCTAGCCAAGCTAGGACTAAAGGCTACAGACGAGCCAACAACAGATGGGACCTTACCAGTCAATCCCTATTGATCGGCATCAACAACCTTCTCAACCTGCTTATCAGCAGGACCTCTCCTTAGTCTCTTAAGAGGAGACTCATCACCTTTGTTGGCAGGACCTCTTCTTTTGGGCATTAGTATCAACTGGTTTCTTGGCACCAGCAGTGGAGTCCTCCAGAAGATTGGGAATTTTTCTTTTTCCCATGCTGACAGAAATGGGAAGATTAGAGTCAAAAGAAAAGGAAGTGCCACCAATAGCAACTTCAGCATCAGCACCAGCATCAACAGACTTGGTAGAAGAGGAAATAGACACTGGATTATGGCACACTAGTTGTTGGCCGAGCTACAAAAAAGGTCATGGAACTTTTATACTCTAGCAATACAGAAGCTGATCGTGGATGATCTTCTCTTGTCCTTTGATTAAAACCCCACAAGAATTTGAGTTCTTCCAACTTTACTTCACCCAGTTTGGGGCACTTTTTCTTACCTTCTTCTCCAACAAAGCAATATGCAATAGCAGTTAGCATACATCAGAAAAGAAATCAGTAAAGAAAGGCGAGAACTGAAATAACAACCTATTCCATTCCCTGACTGAGGGCATTTGGGACCATGGTAGGCCACTCCATTCCCAAATGGAGCATGTTGCCAATTATTAACTATTAAAGCATGAAACCAATAATCCTTATTGGAATCAGGCAAATTCAATACTAAAGCCCTATTGGCTTGTCTAGTTTTCAAGTAATATGTGTTCTCCCCTGCCACAGACCATTTATAGCAGAACCTGATCTCTGGAATCTCAATATAGGTTCCATAGATTTCATTCAATCTATTCACACCATTGACAGCCCTCCAGGTGTTGGGGGCTACTCTTGCTGGAACGATGTCAAAATATTGGCAGAAATGAAGAAGAAGAAAAGGATTTGGTGGAAATGTGAAACCACACTCAGCTATAAACAAGGTTAGGATCCAATGACTCTCAGCCAAATAATATACATCTATAGGGTCATGGGGTATTTCTAAATCAACCCAAGATGGGATTTTCCTTTCTTCCCTAAATTCCTCTGGAGAATCATCATCAACAATGTGAACCATGGCTCAGAAAGAAAGGAAATGAAGAAAAACAGAGAAAAAGAAAGAATTCTTACAGAAGATCAAGGATTTAGTAAGAGCTATGGAAGGAAAAGACGAACGACGGAAAACGATCGCGTAAAAGTTCTGAAATAGCTGCTACAGTTCGAAAATTTGGGGTAAGGTAGCCTCCCGCCTTTTATAGCTTGCCTCGAAACAGCGAAAGAAATAATTAAACGCACCAACGATTCACATTCTTAAGGCAGGCTATTTCAAAAACAGAAAATACAGATTTTCCCTTTGGGCGGTCCTTTAAAATTCAAATTATTTACAAAAATGTCATCTTCAAACGGTAACGGCAAAATTTTACAACTGTAGGAGGTCGGTTACCGGCCAGGCAACATGAAAATACTCCGAGCTACTTCCAGGATTGAATGTTCCATACTTTCATGCAAGCATCAATGTTAGAGCATTGGGGGCTACTGTTGATACCAGAAATTATCCACCTACGTGGACCAATCAGAAGTGAACACTTGTCCTCTTACGTGGCAAGATAGTAGCTCGGCAGGCATGCCGACCAACATAAAGAATGCCGACCATCAAGACCAATGAAGCATCACCATACCAAGGGTCTTACCACACGTGGTTCATACAACCAATCATCACATTCATTATGTACGGGTGTAAATGCTTAAATGTATAAAGGCATTCCATCCCTTGACATTCCAACCCCTAACCTTCGGCTCACTATAAATACATTGTATCCCTTTCATCAAGGGCACGATAGAACAGATCCTAGAATATTCTTATTTACAAGAATACCTAGTTCTCTATAATCTCTGAAATCAATACCATAACAGTGGACGTAGGCTTTCTTATATAGCCGAACCACTTTAAAATCCGGTGTCAATCTTTTAACTATTTCATTGCAATTCTATATTTTATCTGTGATTCCAAAATTGGACCAAGTCCATTTTTTTACATCAACAATGGATAAGGATACGGATAGTGTACATGTAAATGGATATGAATAATGGATAGCATGGTATCGACTCCGTATCCGTTTATTTCACCCTATTTGGGGGGCATAGTAGGCAAGGCAACATTCAACTTGATGTGCCCAATTTTGACGAACATCTTGAACCCGATGCTTTCATTGATTGGCTCAACACTTTAGAGTCGATCTTCGTGTATAAGAGTATATGGGTGTCCATTTTTTTCACCTTACCGCCCCTAATTTGAGGGTTTTGCATGAGTTTGGTGGTAAGAATTTATTCACCGTCACACACTTGATCACCGACCACTTCGTAATTCGGTTGAATTTAGGACAACTATGCGAGTGCATTCCCTCCCGCGCAATTACAACAGGGATCTTTTTATGCTTATGTAGAATCTTCGCGAAGGTACGAGCTCCATTATCGACTATACCAAGATATTCCAGCTCCTTCGCACCCGACAACAACTCAAAGAGGCCGACAATCAACGCGTAGGTCGCTACATCAATAGCCTTCAAACACGGATCCGCCAAGACCTGCTCACCAAGAAAGTTCCCACCGCTAAGGTTGCGTATGAGTACTCTCCGAGTGTAGGAATTTTGCAACACTTGATACACCTCTCACCATTCCGAAGGCCTAAGTCCAGGGCGAACTCTTTTCAAGAGAGGGGATGATGTGGCACGGATTTCCCCACCCCCGTCCACCCACCCACACATAGGGATGTCCGACCAATAAAAGGGAGAGCAGAGGTTTATTTCCTTTTTTATTTTGGTTATTTGGTTATTATATCTCAGTTTATCCCTATTTAATTAGTTTTGTTGAATTGACCATAATTCTAGAAAAATATTAATATGTATATATCTATACATAAATACATGCAAAGAAGGATAAACAAAGGTCATACCTCACACAGTGTGCTTCATCAACAACAAATCCAGCTAGTTGTCTCTGCGATTTATGTGAAAAAACTTCTCTAAATCAGCACAGCCCAAAATATCTTAAAGTCTAGCACATCAAGGACTGGCCTTGGTGAACAGAACCCACATCTCCAATAGAAAGGCGATGGGCTCGAACCCCCCACTGCACCCGATGTACTAAAGAAAACTTAAAGCCTACAGCAAACATGAATTCGATAAATTCAATTATAGTTCTGAAAGCTCACCTTCCGATGCAGACATTTTAGGATCTCTTGAAATGACAAGTTGCCAGCGATCCTTTCAGGAGTTACATACAAGAGCTTGCATGAAGGTTTATCTTTCCTGGATACATAAAAATGAAATGAAATTACAGTTATTTACACAAACAAGAATCAGTAAGCAATGCTAAAACCATTATATGGAGATTATTTTCTCAGCAACATGGTTAATAAATAACTTCTTGTTGAACGAAACTCATATTTCTGTAGACTACAAAAAATGACCCTGCATCAAAACCTCAAGAAAACAACACTAGTACTCGATACAATAAGGAGTAATGCTACATGGACCAAGTTAATAGACAAAATGATATGTCAAAAAGTGAATTGGTCAGTGTTTCAATTAAACTCTACATGCTGACCAGTACACTTTCTGACACATCATTGTAACACTAAATTGGTTCATTTAAGTTGGTCCACGTAGCATTATTGTACAATAAGACACTTGTAAACGATCCCTTGTTTACGATAGAGAACTTAAAGTAGAAAAAGGCAGAAAGAAATGAAACCTTGCCTCAACTCTTGATGTACAGCTGCTGCTTGAGAAGTAGTTTGTTGAGAATTTAGAAAAGTAGAAGGTATTCCAAACTTGAGGTTCAGTGTGATTATCTGGTCCTGAATGAGGGAAAGTAGGGGAGATATAACAATAGTAATACCTGGTCGCATAGTAGCTGGAAGCTGCATAAGATGAACACCACAAGAGAGGTTTCTTTAGGGCATTGTAAATCCAGGATAAAAATGAACACCCTCTCAGGCAGGTGCTATATTTATATATTTATATATTTTTGTATTAACTCTTACTTATCAGATAAGAAGTTTTCATTCAAGTAAGCTAGAAAAAATATGAACCTCTAACTCATTTCCACAGAAGTAAAGATTAAATACCAGAGACATACTGGCTAGCAGGTATGATTAAATTAATAAACAAGTTCAACAGGCCTTTTTATCACTAAATGGCACTTGAACCAATCAGATAGTCAAAAAATATGAAGGCAAAAAGGTTTGACCTAAATTATGGATAAAATGCGATTCTAAGGTGCTTGTTTCACTAAATGACACTTGAACAAATAAGATAGTCAAAAAAAGATGAAGGCAAAAAGGTTTGACCTAAATAATGGATCGAATGCGATTCTAAGGCGCTTGTTGAAGGATTGAAAGGAACTGTATCTGTTCCTTAGCTCCTACATAATCAATGGAATGGATGAGTTTTAGGTTTCGAAGTTGGGAAGTCTCTTCATATGAAAGTCAAATTTTAAGAAAACCTTGCCTTTGACATAATCAAAACTAAAACTAAAACTAAATCTTGGATGTCATGATATATGGTACGTAAAATTTCAAAGTGAACTCTTAATTTGGAACAATCTAAAAAGGAATCTCATTTCGGGATGGAGGGATTAGTGTCCAAATCACTTTGCTACTCATCCTACCAAAATAGTGGAGGGAAAATTGGCTAAATAAGGAAAGAAACCTAACCTGGTAACATAGGCTTTTACCGCCTCCCGTGGGCATAAGAATAAAGCAATCACGTTTGGCTAGGGATGCTGCACAAGCTTGATGCTGCAATGGGCGAAAGGTCAGGTTACCAAATATTATTACATTTGCCAATTCAATGTCGTCCAAAGCCTGTAAGTCTTCGTAACTGAGAGTTCCAGATTCATCTTTTGATGTCTTGGAGTGCGTCATATTATCACTAATTGATGAAAATGGACCTTGAGTAGTACTTCTCTTACAATCCTTCCACAAAACCAAACCATTACAAAATCATTGTAAGGATCAAGCCAGGACTATCAATACATCAAACAACTGTTAAGAGTAGAAAATACATATGCTTATTACATATATGCATTACATACATATGAATACGTGTCCATATGATCCTAACTCGTACTTAAACCCATTAATAATGAGTCAATTTTGCTGCATAAGTGTAAACTATCGAAGAAAGCATCCATGTCGCTTAGGCACGGTGCATAACAAGTACAGTGTTACCAGTCACAAGAAAAGGGGAAACATAATTCAGAGATGCCCTATGCTCACCTGAATAAAATTGAAATAGAGTTCATTTCTTACCACAGATTTTGAAAGATGCTTTCGTGAACTTTGAGTAAGCTCCCGGATGCTCCTCTTAGGCTTAGAGGAGTGTCTAGATTCAAGATCATTTTTGTGTGAAATTATGAAATCTGGGTCTTCACTGTCAGTTGAAGAATCCAACTGCATGAAGTTTTGATGCTCCTGAGGTTCAGGTGAGTCGTCTAGGACATGGACATAATTTCTCGCAGGGCCATCATTACCTGCTTCAGAATTATTAAGGACATCCTTGTCAAACATGTCAGCCAAAGTTCCGCAAGCCTGTGATTCCAGGGCTTGTAGATCATCCCAGTCCTCAGTGTCTTCCATAGATTCAGCCAGGGCCGCAAGAAAATCGTCACCACAGTGCTCCACGGTGATAAAATGTCGTCCATCGTCACCTTCACAAGAATATGATAGTAATGATGATTATGACTCTCATGATTATAGTAAGCCATGTACTCAACTTCGCAACAGTCTCAATTCGAGCAGAAGTTTCATCAAAAATTTAGGGTTATTTGAGTTTTGGCCCCCACTAACTCCGTCTTTGTCGTGCTTAAGTTCTTATATATATTTTTTGGACACTGTCGGTCCCAACTCCGGATAAAGGAAGAGGGTTGCATTGGGTAGCTGACAACCAGTGTAAAACTTTGTCAGATCCTTATGAACATGAATCCTATGAATATACGCGCTAATACTAGGGCATTCCCCTTAAGCGATGCGTTGCGCCTGCCACTGAGTGTCTCGAAAAATAGTCAAGGGGTGTTGCACCTGCCACCGGGTGTCTCAAAAAATTGACAAGGGGCGTCGCATCGGCATCCGGGTGCGATGAGAAATGGGCAAGGGTTTCTGCAACAAACTGGACGTGTGTGGGTAAAGACTAGTCCAGAATAGTAGACTTAGGTTAGCGACTTGAAATATAGGGACTATGGCAGGGAAAGGGATGGAGTTAGTGGATAAGAAAAGTTAACATAGCTTGTTTACAAGAAACTAAATGGGTCGGAGAGAAAGCTAAAGAAATAGAAAATACAAGATTTAAATTATATTATACAGGAAAATATAGAAATAAGAACGAAGTCGAAATAATGGTAGATAAGAACCTTAAGGATGATATCGTAAACATTATTAGGAAAGGTGATAGACTTATAGTTGTAAAACTGGTATTAAATGAAAATATAATTAATATTGTTAGTACTTATTGTGACACCCCGCCTAATTAAACCTTGGGTGATCAAGCCTTAATTTAATTTAAAACAGGTTTCTTAAATGGTTCATTCTTAGCATTACTGTCGAAAACTTTTTAATTACTAATCACCTAAGTGAAATTAAGCTAGTGCCAAATTGTATCTTCATTAAACAGATAAAACAACTCATACAGAACAATATGATTAAAGCAGTACTAAACCAATCATCATAAATAACTGAATGAAATAAAGTTTCGCTGAAAACCACGGTTGAAATAAAACTAACTCCAAATCCAAGATATCAGAATAACTACAAAAGTAAAGATTGGACAACATGTCCCCAAACTGAGAGTACTAAAACTGAGATCCTACACTAGATCCGAAACAAAAGAATCGTCTAAGCAAGCTCTGCAATATCCACATGTGCTGCAGCTCCAAAATCCCTGGAATGAAGTCATACTGGGTGTCCCTATGGCTGGGCACCTAAAAGGTTTTTAAAAGAATTTTACATAGCAAGAGTTAGTACTCAAAACATTATAAAATTATTTTGCAAGCAGCTATCACAATATGAGTTATTGATTATACATGTTAAGATTTCGGGCACTCTCTTGAGTTACCTCACCCCTCTCCTGTAGTGCACGCCTGTTAGGACATTTTTGTCCATTAGCACTTTATATGTCGTACGCCGTTACACCGTTGAGAAAATTCAAGAATCATTCGCTCATCAACGGAATCCGAATATCAAAAGCAGAAAAGGAATCAGGGAACAGACCGGACCGATCCGGCTCCAATAAAAGAACCGATCCGGTTCCTCCGGACCGATCCACCTAAAGAGACCGGACCGATCCGCCTGCTGAGGTGAGGCCAGTGTACCCCGGATCCATAGCAAACCGATGAAGCCAAAATGCCGAACCGATCCGATGCCAACCGGATCGATCCGCCTTCAAATAAAAGAACCGATCCGGTTCATCCGGACCGATCCGCCTAAAGAGACCGGACCGATCCGACGAGGATAATTCCAAACAGATCGTGTTCAAATCATGTTCCGAATTTTAGGGCTCAAGTTCTCCTATTTAATCCCACTACGGGAATTGATTTTTCCAAGACTTCTACACACGATTTTCAGAGTAGAGAAAGCCCCAAGTCTTCACCTATTGAGTACCAATACTCTAGGTATTTTGATTCACACAAATTCCATACATTTGTGAATCCTTTTGGTAACCCAGGAACGCAGTTTTTGCAGTTCAACCCCTGTGGGGGATTTTTCCTCAATTATGTGTGTTTGAATAACTCTTGCATGATTTCATATTGTTTCAATCACACCTAGTTGCATGTTTAGGGTTTATTTGGGTTAAAAAGTGTTTTAAATATAATTTGATCATTTGAACGCAAGCACACACGTTCTCAAATTGGTATCAGAGCAGGTTACGCTAATCTATCGCGTATTCCTTTTTCCGCAAAATTTTTTCTAAGATATCAATTTTCTGAAAAAATTGATTTTTGAAAAAGTGCGTGTTCAAATGGAGAAGTCATATTATAAAATGCCTGTTTTTGACGGGACAAATTATGCTTATTGGAAAGCCCGTATGAGGTCGGCTTTAAAAGCCATTGATGAACGTGTCTGGATTTTGGTTGAACGAGGGTGGACTCCTCCCACCGTGACTGTTGATAATGTGACCAACTTGAAACCTGACATTTCTTGAACTGATGAAGAAATTAAATGGTCATCTTTTAATTCTAAGGGTCTAAGTGCTATTTCTGGGTCTGTCACACCTGATGAGTTCAAACGCATAATGACGTGTACCACGTCAAAAGAGGCATGGGATGTTTTACAACTCACCCATGAAGGAACTAATGCTGTGAAAGAGTCTAAGTTGCAAAACTTGACAACTCAATTTGAAACTATCACCATGCATGATTCTGAATGCTTTGATGAATTTTATGCTAGACTTTCTGACATTGTGAATACTAGTTTTAATCTTGGTGAACAGATTCCGAATGCTAGAGTTGTTAAAAAGATTCTTCGTTCTTTGCCTAAGCGTTTTATCCCTAAAGTCACTGTGCTAAATTCTATGGGTAATTTAAATACGCTAAAATTGGAAGAACTTGTAGGAGATTTGCAAACTTATGAAATTGATATGTTCCCTAAAAATGCTAAATCTAAAGATAAGGGAATTGCTCTTAAAGCCCAAGAGAGAAGGAGTTGCTTCAGTTTAATCTAAATCTAAAGATAAGGTCACACTCAAGGATGAACACTGGATATCTGCTATGCAGGATGAGTTGCTTCAGTTTAAAAAGAATAATGTCTGGGACTTAGTCCCCCGACCTAGTGAGATTAATGTGATAGGTACCCGGTGGATTTTTAAGAACAAAATGGATGAAAATGGTACCATAATCCGAAATAAGGCTAGGTTGGTCGCTCAAGGCTACACACAGATAGAGGGTGTAGACTTTGGGGAGACATTTGCTCCTGTTGCGAGGCTTGAGTCCGTCCGTCTTTTGCTCGCCATCGCATGTCATCTCCGCTTTAAGTTATATCAGATGGATGTCAAGAGTGCCTTTCTGAATGGCATTCTACAGGAGGAGGTTTATGTGGAACAACCAAAAGGGTTTGAAGACCCTGAGCACCCTGAGCACGTCTACTATCTGAGGAAAGCCTTGTATGGTTTGAAGCAAGCACCCCGTGCTTGGTACGAGAGGCTTACTTCCTATCTCTTAGCTCGTGGCTTCAAGAGAGGGGGAGTAGATATGACGTTGTTCGTCAGGAGAGATGACGGTGTTATTTTGGTTGCCCAGGTCTATGTGGACGACATAGTCTTTGGATCCACATGCTCCCAGCATGCTCATCACTTTGAAGAGGAGATGAAAAGTGAGTTTGAAATGAGCATGGTTGGTGAGCTTACATTCTTCCTTGGTCTCCAGGTTCGTCAGCTAGAGGATGGAATGTTCATCTCCCAATCCATGTATGCTAGAGACCTAGTGAAGAAATTTGGTTTAGATTCCGCTAAGCATGCTCGTACACCTATGAGTACCACTACCAAGCTTAGTAAGGACACTTCAGGCAAGGACGTAGAGCAAACCTTATATCGGAGTATGATAGGTAGTCTTCTCTACTTGACTGTCAGTCGTCCCGACATCGCCTTTAGTGTTGGAGTCTGTGCACGATATCAGGCATCCCCAAAAGAGTCACATTTACTTGCTCTAAAACGTATTATTAAATACGTAAGTGGGACTCTCTCATACGGGATTTGGTATTCCTTTGATACCGATGACCGTCTGTCCGCCTATTCGGATGCCGATTGGGCTGGGAATGTAGATGGATGTAGGAGCACTTATGGTGGGTGTTTCTATTTTGGTTCTGCTCTTGTCTCCTGGCTGAGCAAGAAGCAAAATTCCATCTCTTTGTCCACTGCGGAGGCCGAGTACATAGCCGCCGGGAGTTGTTGCACACAACTCTTGTGGATGAAGCAAATGCTGGAGGATTATGGGATATCACAGGACACCATGACCATTTCCTGTGATAACACGAGCGCGATACACATATCCCGCAATCCAGTTCAGCATTGGCGCACAAAACACATCAGGATACGTGAGCACTTTATACGTCAGTTAGTTGAAGAGAAAGTCGTATCCCTGAGTTTTGTTCCCACCGACCGTCAGTTAGCCGATATTTTCACGAAACCTTTAGATGCCCTTAGATTTGAGAGTCTTAGGAAATCTTTAGGGATTTGCACAGTTGACTGAGGGGTTGGTCTATGTCTAGAATAGGATGCTCCTTCTTGTTCATATCATATGCTTCCTATTGCTAGTCTGTTTTATATGTACCATTGCTTAGTTGTACAGCTTTGTTTTATTCATGTTGCTTTTTATATTTCTTTTGAAAAATACAAAAAGATTTTCCTTTAAGAAAAATTTTAAGAAAAGCACAAAAAGATTTTATTTTGTCAAAATTTTTGAAAAATCCAAAAAAAAAATTTCTGTTTTTGCACCTTTTATGGATGCACATTTAAGTTAGCCAAGTCACAACTTCATTCCATATATCCATGTGACTGTTTGATAGAGATTTGAGAGGCTACATCATTTCATCCATGTGCTTTACATTGGTTGGAGTCTTTGAGATGTAATTAGTGATATCTTCCTACATGTTTGACTCCTATATCCTTTATTGCACACATGCACGGCTATATTTGATTATTGCACTTATTTATCTCATGTTGGCTTGCATGTTTTCATCTCAATCCTGTCTATACAATGTACAATATGCGATAAAACTTGACAAGATTGGAATGCATGTAAAAACCGTTTTGGTGAGACTGTGTGATTTTGTATAACGGGATGGGGCTGCGAAAGGTAATCATCTATCCTTTGCGCAAAAGCCACCGTTAAAAAGGACCTAAAAAATGGAGGAATTTTAATATCCGAGGTCCAATGAGGTTAAAAGAGCCCCGAAAAAATTTACAGGCAATAAAAAGCAATTCATGTCAAATATGGGCCACTTAGGTTTCACCATCAATTCTCCAAAGTTTGAGAATTTAGAATGCCTCTATTCAAAATTATATCTGAGGGAGTTTGGTTGGAGTATATAAACAGGTTTGCACTTCCTTGAAAGTCCTGAAAATGCATAAAATCATTTTGGACGTTATTGGTGTGAAAATCATTTTGAGCTTTGATTTGTTGATTTGATTGAGTCAATATCTTATATTGTCATTATTTTACACCAAAGGAAGCATTTGAGTTCATTCGCTAGGAATATCCAATATTCATCATGCACATATGTCATGTTTGTATGCATTGATTTTCCTATCGAATTTGATCACACCACTTCATTTACGCTATCTTCGACTTGGTTGATTTGTGTTCATTCATGGTGTGGTTTTATCCCAGTGACACCCCGCTCTTGCTTATTTGATTTATTTCTCTCATTTGTCTATTTGGGGACATCATAAAAAGGGGGAGAATGAATTATCTTATTATGGGGGAGAAATTATGGGGGAGAATTGAAATTTGAGTTTGCTCATAAATTGATATATATATGTTTATCTCATCATTTCAAACTCGATATGTCACTTGGGGTATTTTGCTTTTTCTCATGTGTGTAGGTACTACATTGATTATCATTGTATTGCACACCCTGATGAGAAAAGCGTTGAGATTCCTGAAGATTTAAAGATCAAACGATGCAGTCTTATTCACTTGTACTCTTTCAGTTTTGGGTTCGTGGAAGGGTAGATTTGTATAGGCAATTTTTTATGATTGATAATTCGGATGTTTGTTTTTATGTATGTACCGGCATAGACATAGGGGGAGATTTGTTAGGACATTTTTGTCCATTAGCACTTTATATGTCGTACGCCGTTACACCGTTGAGAAAATTCAAGAATCATTCGCTCATCAACGGAATCCGAATATCAAAAGCAGAAAAGGAATCAGGGAACAGACCGGACCGATCCGGCTCCAATAAAAGAACCGATCCGGTTCCTCCGGACCGATCCGCCTAAAGAGACCGGACCGATCCGCCTGCTGAGGTGAGGCCAGTGTACCCCGGATCCATAGCAAACCGATGAAGCCAAAATGCCGAACCGATCCGATGCCAACCGGATCGATCCGCCTTCAGATAAAAGAACCGATCCGGTTCATCCGGACCGATCCGCCTAAAGAGACCGGACCGATCCGACGAGGATAATTCCAAACAGATCGTGTTCAGATCATGTTCCGAATTTTAGGGCTCAAGTTCTCCTATTTAATCCCACTACGGGAATTGGTTTTTCCAAGACTTCTACACACGATTTTCAGAGTAGAGAAGGCCCCAAGTCTTCACCTATTGAGTACCAATACTCTAGGTATTTTGATTCACACAAATTCCATACATTTGTGAATCCTTTTGGTAACCCAGGAACGCAGTTTTTGCAGTTCAACCCCTGTGGGGGATTTTTCCTCAATTATGTGTGTTTGAATAACTCTTGCATGATTTCATATTGTTTCAATCACACCTAATTGCATGTTTAGGGTTTATTTGGGTTAAAAGGTGTTTTAAATATAATTTGATCATTTGAACGCAAGCACACACGTTCTCAACGCCTAACGTTGGTATTTAGTCCATCTAGCTATACTACCCAAGCTAACTAGACTAGAATACTCCACTGGGCTTATCTACTCTCTAAGTCACCATATCATACACGCATTATTTTAATAGTTCATATCTCATATGTTTTACACGTAGATAACTTATTCATTTTTGGTTATCTTTGTTCTTCTTTTATAATTAAGTCTCACCACTTAATTATTACTTAAATATTATCAGTCCATCTTATGATCTACTATTCATGTCAGTAGATTATACCTACAGTATACATTTATCACACGACATATACTAAATATTAGTTATCACTAATATGTCCTTATAACATACATAAAGGACTCTTGGTTTGGAATAACTCATCGACCCCAAGTAAGAGTTGGTTCGGAATAATACATCGACCCCAACTATTTATATATATACACATATTCTGGCTCGGACTCTTTCATCACGACACCAGTTTTAAGGTTTGGTTCGGCATTCCTCATCAACCCCAAACATATAATAACTCTATGTTAGTTCGGAATATCTCATCGACCCTAACATAATCAATTTAGGTATAATTCTCTTAACCTAAAAGTTCATACAATTCAGTAGGTACACACCCGACCTATCAATCATGTTCGTACGTAATATTTTATCCTCTTATTCACCGTACTCGTTATTTTACGATTTATTTTCACTATCGCATTTAATTGAGTATATGCACTACTCTAAGGGCCCTAGTTACCCCTCCAATTAATTCAGTAGTTAATTCATCTTTACCCTACTGATAATTATTTTGAATTCATGTTAACTCCCTTCGTGACTTAAATTCACCATTTTCGATACTCGTCCCGTTCGTTCTTTGCTTATCTAGTCATTTTCTAAGTCTTTCTCTCAATGACTGTGATGGGTCTTAACCCTCTACCTACTGGTCTTTATCAAGTCCTAGGATAGGTATAAAACCACTCTAAACTTCCCAATAAGTGACGACCATCGAAGAAAATTCACTCAATAAGATTTTTCAGGAAACAGCAAGGGTCGATCGATCGACCTTCATCATCGATCGATCGACTGATGAACATCGATCGATCGATCTTCATAGTCGATCGATCGACTGTTCTGGGCAGCTTCTACCTGTTTCGTCTTTCTTAAGTTTTAACCACTCAAAACTCCATTAAATCTTCTGGAACTCTCTACTAACATCACCAATTAGTTTTTATATGGATAGACTATTCCTAACGTTAATATATCATCAAATCTTCACGAAAATCACCCAAGAACCACAATTATTCTTAACTTCTCAAAACCCTAGATATATGGTTTCTTTATCTTAAATCATCATATACCCAGATTTATATTTCGTAATAGGCATCATATTTCTTCTGTAATTTAATCCTCTACAGAAGTAAATCTAACTACATGCAAGTCCTATCCCAAACATGTATCAAATCTTCCTTCAAGAATTATTCAAAAACCATTTATTCCACACGTCTTATACATGGATATTATAACTCAGATTTAGATTTTGTAAATAACCACTTGCCTTGATTCAGAGATGATCTGATTTCGTGGTTGTTGTAGAGTTTGATTGTTTGTCTCCTTCAATCTTCACTCTTCAATTGCTTGAGTTTCAAGGATTTCTTTGAATCTCTCACACTTCTCTTTTTATGCTTTGAGAAAAACTTCTCTTTTCTCTCTAATGGCCTCTCCGTGAGTTATGAGGTTTCTAACCCTAATTCCTTATTTAATCAGATGATAAAAGACTCCAAAATTCGTAGGTCTTCCCACTCCTATCTTTTAAAAGACCAAAATGCCCCTAAATGGTCCCGACTTAGCCCAAAGATGTCCCGGGACCCAACTAATACCCCTGGGTATACTATTTTGACTCTTCCGGAGTTAACCGTGACCTCTAAATTGTCATTTGAGTCACTCATATAATATTTCTTATCTCAACCTCTCGTTAGCCCATGTTTGTCACTCGGTTAAGATTTAAATCATATACGTCCATATCACTCGTTATGACGTAAGGTAAATTCATGAGTTATTCACAAGTCATTTTCAGTAACTCGACTTAAAATATTAAATCATCCCATTTAACATTTAGATCATCTTAAATTACTCTACTCATGTAATTTAAATATAAGGTCTCATTAAATTACTCTACTCACGTAATTTAAATATATGGTCACATTAAATTACTCTACTCACGTAATTTAAATATAAGGTTACATTAAATTACTCTACTCACGTAATTTAAATATAAGGTCCGTATTTTCTATTTAATCGCTCCATTAATTAAATTCTAATCCGAATTTTCTATTTAATCGCTCCATTAATTAAATTCTAAATACGTAGAAATACGGGGTATTACACTTATGCACCCTAAGTAGGATTAAATGAGCACACAAAAGTACAATTTTGGGAAAAAATGGATGAACTAATTCAAGAAATACCCGTAGGTGAGAAAATCTATATAGGGGGAGATTTTAATGACCATGTAGGAGAAGATTGTATATGATATGAGATAGTGCATGGAGGATATGGTTTGGGAGATGGGAACGACGGTGGAGAGTCTTCTTAGATTTTTAGATGGCTTAAGCTTTTGTACTAGTAAATACATGTTTTAAAAAGAAGCTTGAACACTTAATAACTTATAAAGTGGAACGCATATGAGCCAAATAGACTTTTTTCAAAGGAGACCGATTAACATTTAAAGACTGTAAAGTTACCCAGAAGAGAGTTTAACCTCACAACATAGGATAATGGTATTGGATATGAATATTAAAAATCAATCACGAGTGCAAAAAGAGAAGACTAATCCACGTACTGGGTGGTGAAATTTAAAAGGAGAGAAATTAGAACTATTTAAAAATAAAATATTAAATGAAGCGTAATGGAATACCGAAGATGAGATTAACATAATGTGGGATAAGATGCCCACATGCATTAGGAGAATATCGAAAGAAATTCTCGGAGAATCAAAAGGCAAGGGACCATAATCTAAAGAAACTTGGTGGTGGAATGAAGAAGTACAAAATATAATAAAAATAAAAAAGAGTGCTTTAAAACATGGCAAACAACTAGAAACGAAGAAAATTTTGAGAAATATAATTGGGCTAAAAAGGAAGTTACGAAAATGGTAAGAGATGCTAAGTTAAAGACGTATGATGATCTTTATACAAAACTAGGAACACAAGAAGGGGAAAAAAGTATTTATAAGCTTGCTAAACTTAGGAACATAAAAATAAAAGATTTTAATAACGTTAAGTGTATTAAAAGTGATGATTCAAGAGTCCTGATTCAAGAGTCCTATTAAGGATGATGAGATTATGGAAAGATGGAAAAACTACTTCGAGAGGTTATTGATTGGAGTTAATGAGAGTAGATATAGAGGAACTTAGGGAAACTCGAGAAAATATATTTTTTCGCAGAATTTGGACAGCAGAGATTAAGATTGCGCTAAAAAGATAAAAACAGGGAGAAATTTAGGGCCAAATGGTATCCTTATTGAGGTATGAAAATGCTTAGGGGAGGAAGGGGTGTCTTGGCATATAAAATTATTTAATAGAATTATAATGACTGATAGGATGCCCGATGAATGGAAAAAGAGTGTTTTAGTACCTATTTATAAAAATAAAGGGGACATACAAAGTTGTTCAAATTATCGGAGTATTAAGTTAATGTGTCATACAATGAAACTTTGGGAGAGTGATTAAATATAGATTGAGATTGAAAATAACGGCATCTGAGAATCACTTTGGGTTCATGTTTGGGTGGTCAACAATGGAAGCAATTTATTTATTGAGGAGGTTAATGGAGAGGTATAGGGAGAAAAAGAAAGATCTTTATATGGTTTTTATCAGTGTTCCAAAAAACGCGCCTAGGCGCGAGGCTTTTTAGATACGCCAAGTTTTGGCCCTAGGCGTGGTCAACGATGGTCAACGTTTTTTGGGGTAAGGGGTGAAAAAACGCACGTTTTTTGGGGGTAAGGCGTGAAAAAACGCGAGTTTTTTAGGAGTAAGGCGTGAAAAAATGTAATTTTTTTTATTTTTTTTTTGTATTTTAAAAAAATAGTATTTTAATTTACAAATATTTAGACATATTTTTAAGGTATGTACCATTTTAGTATTTTTAATAGCCTTGTCATAGTTAAAAAAATATTAAAATATATTAAAAAATGCCTAAACGCCTTTTCACGCTTTTTTACGCCTAAGGCACGCCTAGGCTTCTAAGGCTTAAGGCTTGGCCTCCACGCCTCGGTCACGCCCCGCGTTTTTTAGAACCTTGGTTTTTATAGATTTGGAGAAGGAGTATGATAGGATACCAAGAGATATAATATGGTGGGTTTTACATAAAAAAGAAGTGACTCGTAGATATATTAATGTGATCAAGGATATGTATGATAGGGCCATGACTATAGTAAGAACATCAGCGGGAGGAAGTAGTCAATTCCCAATTACTGTAGGTCAGCATCAAAGTTCAACACTAAGTCATTATCTCTTTGCTCTTGTTATAGATGAGTTGACTGGACAAATACAAGATGAAGTTTCGTGGTGTATGTTATTTGCAGATGATATTGTTTTAGTGAATGAGATTAAGATGGGGATTAATGGTAGATTAGAATTGTGAAGAGAAACTCTGAGAAACAAGAGAATTTAAAATAAGTAAGACTAAAACATAATATGTGGTGTGTAATTTTAGTAGCAATAGGAGGACAAACGGAGATGTGGTGAAATTGAAGGGTCAAGAGAGAACTGGAAATAATCATTTTCGTTATTTAAGCTCGACTATCCAAAAAGATGGAGACATTAGTGATAATGTTACTCATAGGATTAAAGCAGACTGAGTTAAGTGGAGAAGTGCTACCGTTGTATTTTGTGATAGGCGTATACCTTTGAAGTTAAATGGAAAATTTTATAGGACGGTCATTAGACCCACCATGTTATATGGGAAAGAATGTTAGGCAACCAAAAAACAAAATGTGCAGAAAATGAGTGTTGAGATAATGCGAATGCTAATATGGATTTGTGGTAAAACTCAAAGGGATAAAATTAGAAATGAACAAATTCATGAAACGGTAAAAGTAGCTCCCATTGAAAATAAATTGAGAGAAAATCGACTTAGATGATTTGGACAAGTCAAGCGCAAACCAATGGATGCCCTTATTTAGTTAGTATTGATGGTAACGCAAGCGATAGAGGTAAAGCTTAAATTGACTTGGTGGGCTATTGTAAAAAAGGACATGATATCATGTGATTTAACCGAATATATTATATTGTACTGAAGAGAATGGAATGGAAAAATAGGATTCATATAGTCAACCTCAAATAATTGGCAAAAGGCTTTGTTGAGTTGGGTTTTGTATGTATGGCCCCCATTTTTCACTTTTTGTGACGCTTTTTGGGAAAAATGTGTTGCTAAAAATATCAATAAATTGAAAAAGCATCGCTAAAATTAAAAAATGGGGGTCAAACATACAACTAGTGGGGACAAAACCCAAATAGCCCTCAAATTTATATAGTGTGATAGATGATAGAGGCAAGAGTATGCAGCAGGTATTCCTAAATTGCCCATACTATACATAATTTGTTAGGAGAGGAAGGTTATCCAGTAATTACGTGGGATGTGTTGAAATTGATTGAGAAATTTCCAATTGGAGGAGAAGGTATAAACTATAATGCTAGTAATTAATGGGTTGTGTCATATAGAGCAAAGCCGTGGAATGGAGTGTGAAGTAATGGTTAGGTAAATGTAATTAAGCCATAAAGTGAAGGCTTCAATTAATTAATAATAGATCACAAAATAACAAGCATGTATGTTTATCCAATCCCTTTGGGTATGTATGTATGTATGTATTATTATTATAGGTTTGGTTAAGAGTTGAAAGAAGAAATAAAGACCGTAGAGGTGAATAAGACGATCCAAGCACTTGTTTGCAGATTGTTGATCGAATCCCAAATCAAGAGCCAAGCTCAGCAACCTTGTCTTTTCCACCTCCCACTCCTTCATTTCCCCCAACAACTTCCCACACAAACTATGAGATTGGTAAACACTATGGGGCATGAATTCAAAAAATTTCACTTCAAATTTTTATGCAATTTTCTCATTTCAATTCCGTTGTCCATGCTATAGAATTCAGGTCCCAAAACAAACCATTATTAAAACGATTGTTAATGGTTTAAACTACGCTTTTTTATTTTAGTACATTATAAATTCTCGGTTTTAAATTTAAATATATTTTGATTGAAAAATTAGGATTTGCCCAAAATTGTTTAGAAAAAATGTTAATTCTAATTGACACGTGAAATTTTGAAGGGACATATACCAAATAGTTCCTCGGACATTTTTTAATATTCATTTAGTCCAAACTTTTTTATTTTGCCTCAAAAAGTCCTTTGCCACATATTTTGGAGAGGGAGTGCCGCTGGGGCGGACCTCTAAAAATAAGAGGATATTGAGTGCTTGAGGGACTAAATGGGTTAAACTAAAAATATGTGTCCTTTTTAAAAAATATATATTTATAGTAGGGACTATTTAATAATTGACCCAATTTTGAATTAAAATAATTTAAAATTCTCAAAAATAAAATAGAAGAAATACAAAACAAAAAAAATCAAAAAATCATCATCTACAACCTACTTTCAAAGGGAGTCGTGGTAACTCTCTCACCTGATTGGTTAAAACATTAAAATAATAAATAAGTCGTTACAGCGGGTCACGCTGTTTTTAATGTTTTAACATTTTTAGTGTTTTAACCAATCAGGTGAGAGGATCATCATGACCTACTTTGAAACTGCCATGAGTTGATACCAATTGCTCAAAATCATAAATTTAATGTAACAGCGGCTCTAATGGCTAAAAATATTAACACAACACTTGTTGTTGATATACTCTCAAATGCCTAATATCAACTGATAAACCAGTTAAACTCGATTCTTGATCATCTTGGAAATATAATACAAAATATTAGCACAATGATCACGACAATAACTAGTAGGTTGTCAACACCTACTGTGGTAGTGTCCAATGGTCAATGGTATGCACCACAAAATTGGTGTAAGTACCACTACTCAACTTAATCCTTATCATCTTGTGTGTTGGAGGCCTAATAGAGGTGAAACTAACTTTGGAACAAACCTAAGGATGGGGAACTACCCAAATACTATTGGTCTATGTGTCAATAACCCTCTAGAGGCTTTAGGGACATTTAAAACGTATCAATAGTTGGGTTATAACAACCCAATAGGAAGAACACCCCTCCTAGAGGTAAGGAGGACTAGGCCCTATAATAATGAGACCAATTTAGGATTCCCTAGCACTTTGAACTATGGGGTAATAAAAAATCATGTGTTCGAACAAGAACTCGGGGTTGAAAAACAATAGGAGGGTTGACAATAAAATCCCTCGAGACTCTTAAGCAATGCCTTTTTAAATACAGCAAAACGTTTCACCCCATATTTCCACCACCATTGGTGCAACCAGCACCCATTATAAACCAAACTATTACTCCACCAAACAAGCAGTTGCCTGAGGAGTTAGAAGAAACGAAAGTGTAGATCTCATACATGAAATTTGTGGAGCAATAGCTCGGGGATGAAGAGCCCAATATATAGAAAGACATACCCTGAATGGATAGATATAATTGAACTGCCAAAGGGTTTTAAATTCCTAGCTTTCTCTCTCTTTTCTGGATATGGGAGTTAATCAACTATAGAAAATAATGTTAGGTTCACTAGTAAGTGTGTGGATGCTGGAACAAATGATATCTCCAATTACATTTGTTTTCTAGTTTCCTCACTGATACAACTTTTTCCTTATTCATAAGTGTGTATCCAAACTTAGCAGCAAATGGAAGGTATGTTTCATGCGCAATTCTTCCAAGTTGAACGGACAGTTTATATGGTTGATTTAGCTAGATTAAGCCAAAAACCAAATGAAAAAGCCACTACATTCATAAATAGGTTCGAAAGGTCTATGAATAAGTGTAGGATAATTATACCTGGTCAAATATTAACTTCATTTAGGAATCTTGGGACATATTTTAGTGTGACCTCATTAAATTTGGATAGTGAATTCAAGGCAACCTAGTTATATAAATTTAAACTATAATGGACACATCTATATTCACCAGTTAACTGTTTTATGACCAATTGGGAATTCCCATAGATATCTATTACAGAAGCATTACAACTGCGAACGACTTCTAGGATCATTATGATAGCTTCATACTCCATGTTAAATAAAAATATAATTAACCCTTTATTTAATATTTAATTATCCTAATTGTAATCAATGTATATTTTAGTTTAAGATTATATATTGATTATGATGATTCCAAACATACATAGGATTTCTACGTAAATAAATATTTTTTCTTTTGTATATAGTCCTTTTTAAGTAGTTCCAATACATATTATAATATATAATATAACTTTTTTAATTCTTCTTAGTGCTTATATCATATTTCTTAATTGAGTAGATATGTTACTATATAATATAAGTATCTCTTTTACATTTTATAATATATATATATATGTCAACTTTATAACGTTCTTTTTAGGAGGGGTTCAAACTGTATTATATGCATATGCATTATTTATATATATTGTCTGTTTTATGTTACTTTTTGTACAGTAAAAAATTCTGATTTCTTATGCACATATAAACTAATTGCCTCGGGTAGTGTTCATTTTTTTAATATATATTTTGGAGCAATGGTTGCTTACAATTCATGTTAATTTGACTGACTTAGACGCCTAGTCCCCGCGCGTGCCTTGTCTATTTTGATAAGTTGTAACTCCCTTTCTTTCTTCTCAGTGCGTTGTCATGCCCATCAGCTACTTTTCTTTTAGAAATGCTATCAACATATCTGCCACTGAAATCGTTTACATATATACTTTACATATATATAGCCACGCGCCTCTCTTATTACCTGCAATGTCCTCATGAATTGTCTTGGATGAAAACGTATCATATAATATTTTAGCTTATTTGTTCCCATTTTTCATTTAGCTATCAGGACTTCTCCGTGGGCCCCGCACTGAACAAACTGCCCTGGAAATATGAAATACAAATTTCTAGTAAATCTTTTTTCTCCTCAAGTCACGCGCCACAGTCTTGGGTTGTTTATATCATCTTCTTTTGATAGATATATAATTTATATATATACACTTCTTTTGTTTATATATATATATATTCGTTCTCTTATTATATTATGTTTATATACATCTATATAAAGTTTCATCTTGAGCCGCACAATAGCCTTGCAACTACCTTTTATTTTGTCCCATTTGTGTACATAAGTTAGCTAAATATCTTTCAACTTAAAGAAATTTTTATATGTTGCTTAACATTTTGTATATCAGAGTTTTGATTTTCTCTCTCTCGTGCTACTAATTTTTATTTTGCAAAAACACTATCATCTCTTCTATTCAAATAAAGACACTTTATTTTTGGACTATATCTCCACTAAAAATTAATCAAGAGATATGCATGCCATTTTCATGTCTCGACAGCTATATTCTTCTTGAGAAGACAAAATGGGATTTCAAGATCATTTTTCAGCCATCTTCTTCCAGCAAAAATTAGGAGCATTTAATGATCTCAAGGGTTGTGTATAACAGCTAGTTCTGGGGTCTCTATTCAGATACTATTTAAGCATTCAGGTATTGCATTAAATACTATGAGACTAGAGAATTTATTAAAAAGCATTTGAATTCAGTTTTCATCTATATCAAATAAAAGATAAATTAATATTACATTATGCTCATACACATTCAAGAGAGCAACACAAGTTAATATTCAGCTCTACTGATTTGAGATAACAACAAAGTTTATATTTTTCTATCATTGAAGAGAGAACAAAGAGCAAGAAATTATATTCTGCTATTGTTCAAAACATGACTAGTGCCAAATTCGGATGTATTCCAAGTCTTGTTCTAAGAAGAAACTCAGATTCACATTATATTTTTAAAGAGTTTCATCATCCAAAACTGTGTACTAAACATTCAGATTTATTTGAAGCTTTATTAGAAGCTTCTGATTGTACAAATTGTTGCTCTTTTTTGTTACACGTATTGTACTAAGTAGCTCGGTTTTAGCTACTCGGAGAGTACCATTGTAACTCGGATTTTAGCTGCAACGGACTTGTACGCGATGATTTGATTTTACTTATAAATGGATCGTGATAGTGAAGCACAAGGAGACGAAAGCTCTAGGCGCATGGACGTACGCCGGGTTTTGGCCGAACAATGTTAAATTTTAATGTCTTTATTTTTTGCTCTTTATCTGCATATTTACTTGTGCTTGTTTAATTTCATATTTTCAGTACTTATATTTTCCAATAAATTAATTTTGAAATTCGGTAAAATTATTTTAAGATTAAAATAATTATTTTTAAAGTAAATGATTATTTACGAAATTGATTATATATTTATTGAGAGTTATAATCTGTAATTTAAACTTGTTTATTTGATTGACATCTTTTTTACTTGATGTTCACTATTTTAATCATCAAAGATTTATTAGTTTGAAATTTGATTAAGTGCTTTAAATTACATATTTTTTGAAAATTTAATTTAATCGAAAACATTTGTAAAATCCTAATTCACACCCCTCTTGGGTAATTTTTTGGGTAACACTCCACTTGATTATTGGAACATGCGTTTTCTTCCGATTAGTATCAATGTTTAGTTTTAATATGGTCAAGGGATTCAATAATTACCCCAATTGGCGATATTATCTCAATCTTCGAACCATGAAACCATAATTTTCATGGACTTAAAGCTACGTATCATATTTCATATTCTCCTTTTGGCTCATCCCCACATGGATTATCTATAAAAAAAAGTCAGCCAAAGCTTGGCCTTTTATTTCCCTTTGAGGTACATAATGTAGGCAAAACTAATAAAGCGATAACATCCACTTACCAATTTCGTTACGCCAAATAAGTTTGGTTAACATATATTTGGTCAAATCGAACTTGAAATGCGCCTCTTTAGGCAGTAAGTAATATCTCAATTTCATGGTATCAAAATACAAAGTTAAACATAGCTTTTCCACACAGAATATTTAGATTCGCAATAATTTAAAAAACTACTAAGATAATACACAACTTGTTCCTTATGGTTCTCGTAGTCTTGAGCCGTTATAACTCTAATTGGGGCATCAAAGGTTGAGAATTACAACTTTAGTGCCCTATCTTCTATATAGGTGCTAAAACAGGTGGTTTAACCAAGTATCTCTTGAGTGATTGGAAAGTTAGCTCGTGATCTTCCTTCTAGTCTAGCTCATATTGATCTTTTAGCTTCAAGAAAGGAGAAAATACTTTAGTCTTTCCTGTTGCATTAGATATAAATCTTCGAAGAAAATTAACTTGCCCCCAAAACTTTTGTAATTCTTTCTTGTTTGTGGGGGGTGGGGGGTGGGGGGTGTTATGATTTAAATTATAGCTTTGGATTTTTTTATCAACTTGTATTCCATTTTGGTGCACCAAATATTCTAGAAAATTTTCAGCAGAAACTCTAAAGACACACTTCAAAGGATTCATTTTAACTTAATAAAAACTCATTCTTTCGAATGAATTCTGAAGGAGTGTTACCTGATCAGTTACAATTTTTTATTTGACAATTATATCATCAACAAAACACTTTAAAAGGTGTCAACCATAACATGGAAAATAGTGTCCATTCCTTTTAGTAAGTAGCCCCCGCATTCATTAGTCCAAATGACATTTTCATCCATTCGAAGGTTCCTAAATTATCAGGGCACCTAAAAATAGTCTTATGCATATCTTCTTCAGCTATGCATATTTGGTTGTAACATGAATGTCCATCCATCATAGGAATTATGGGGACTGAATTTATTCATCAGGCCCACAAATTTAGCCGACCAGACCAATGCGAAGTAAGGATTGCCCGACCCAATTTAAATATCAGATATTTTTTAGACTTGTATTTAACATGTGCTTAAATACATATTGATAGGCTCAAATCGGTTACAAACAATCTTGAAGAAATATTCAGGGACACCTTACGAGCTATCTACGAGATGGATGAATTGCTTGCACAATTTAACCACTCATTTGTAACTACTATAGATGTAAACCCCCACCCCAGGGGAAAGGGGATGTAATTTTCGATTACTTAAGAGAAACTAATAAAGAATATTGGCCTTTTCGTGGACGTAGGCAAATTGTCGAACCACGTATATCTGGTGTTGTGTGTGATCATTTACTTTCTGCTTTTTATTTGCTTTCTGTGATTATTTTATTGTGATAATTATGCACTCACAATTGGCACCGTCTGTGAGAAATGATTATTTTTCTTACGAAAGTAATCACAAAAGAAAGCACGTGATGTCTCGCCACAGCAGTAACTTACCGCAAGCAGGAGACATGAAGCTTGACCTAGTTTCACCCAGGGTCAGGGCTGAAATTCTCCAACAAAACCCCAAGTTTTTCCAATAAAGGCAACCTTCGGAAGAAAGTCATAGACGACCTAGGTCTACCCATATTTTCAGCCTGGTCGATGCATATGAAGCAAGGCTTCAAGAGCAAGAAGAGGCCATGCGTGTAATAGCCCGACCCAATATTTTATTCATTTCCATGTAATTTTTAATCATGTGAAGTTAATGGAATATAATTATCATTTTATAAGCTTTTATTCCCTCTCCAATTGTTTTAGTGGCCTTTTTGTAATTAATTAAAGTTGTTGGGTTGGATTTGGAAAGATTTGAAATTTAGGTGGTTCGAACGAGATCCTTGTCTCGTTCAAACGAGATCATGTGGTTCAAACGAAAAATCAAACTCGTTCTAACAGGCTTCAAACGAGCATCGAACGAACCCTTTTTGCATTACAATTGACCCTCGTTCGAAGGTCGTTTGAAGGGAGGTTCGAACGAATGACATTTCTCGTTCGAACAAGATCAGCCTCATTCGAACAAATTTGTCTGGAACGATACTTGGCTTATATCCTGTCATTATTCTATCCCTAAATTTTTGTTACGTGTCGAACTCGTGGGGCTTGATCAATTTGATGGTTATTTTTTTTTTTTTTTGGGGGGGGGGGGGGGGGGGGGTTTATATATTTTTATGTGGAAATTAATGTGTTATAAGAGGGAGGATAGGGGATTCTTCCCTCATATTCGCATATTTCTCCTCTCTCTTTAAAGAGCCTACACTCATCTTCCACCCCTTATTCTTCCATTATCAAGTGCCTCCAACCACTCCTACACTATAAAATACTCCATTTCTACACCCATTGTACCATTTCCAAGCTCTCTTCCAAGAACAAAGTGGTGGAGAAACATTATAGAGAGGTTTTTGTGGAGCTTTGAAGAAGCTAGGAGTTTTAGACCTAGAAGTCATGGAGCTTAGGAGTTTAGGACCTTTAAAGTCATCCATTTGTGGTTTATCCTCTTTTAAACCTAAAGTGGGGTTTTCCTTCCATGTTTTCAAGGTTCTTATAGCTGTGGAATTCATGTAAGATGTTGTTATATGGATTTTAATGCCTAAAAATGTAGTTACATTTATAAAATATTTAGTCTTGCAAAAAATGGAATTTTCTTCAAGACAAACCCTAAATGTGTCTTTTTATAGAAATTGCATTTACCTTGATACTTGGAAGAAAGCATGTGGATTTACATAAAACCCATGATTAGTCTTGATTTCAAATGCATATGTGAGTTATTTGTATGTTGAAATCCTTTTTTGAACATATGGGAACATGTAGTATGTTAAATGGTGACATGGTAGACTTGAATAAACATGTTAAAATGGGTCTTGTAAAAAAATGAACAAGTATGGAAAAACATCCCAAAATATGCTAAATATTGTTATGATGAAAAAAAAACTAACGTAGGGGTTTACGTGTGATCATAAGACAAGACTATGAATTTTGATAAAATTATCTTAGATGATAACAATATTTTATATGGCAGGAAAATTAGATAAGTATAGTTTTGAACATGAAATAATGGAAATAGTGTTGGAAGAAAATGATTTGCTTTTTGTGCCAAAAAAAGTTAAAGATAATGTTTTCTCAAAATTATGACAAAAAGGGGATTTTGACAAACTTGAGGGTTCTAAGGGGTTAGGTTCCCTCTCGAGACCCTATCGATCTATTTTTAGCAGAAAAATGGATAAAGTAAGTTTTGGCACGTTGATAATGAGAAAAATGCTTCAAAAATATAGTACGATAAAAATGGTAAAAAAGGAATGGAATAATGTGGACAATTGCCAAATGTTAAAAACACATTAATAAGGCTTCGGCTGACACCGAAAAAATTAAGATGGGCCCGGATCCCTGGGATGAAAGACCCAAAATCATTATCCAGAGCATATGATGGCATCGTCGGCGGTGTGGAGCCCATTAAAGTACTTGATGTTCTGAAGATTTCGAGAAAGATAGTGATAAAGGAATTAAATTGGTTGTACTTGTAATTTAATAAAGCAACCCAATGAAAATGTGGTAAGTGAGGTAAAGGTTAAAATGTGAATAATTAGTTTATAGACTTGGCAAAAGGTGGCAAAATTGGTTGAGTATGAGTATGAGCTCAGCGATCGGGTGCATTGCATGTAGTTGCATTGCATGTAGTTGCATTAATACTAGTTAAATTGTTAACGTTTTCTTAATTGATTAAAATACACGTATATGTATAGTATTTTTATAGAAAACATATAGCTTAGTATTACCCACCTTGTTGAGCGTTCGCTCACCCTCTGCTTTTTATGTTAAAAACCCCACCCCTACCCCAGGTACGTCAAGTAGGAATATCATACAGGATTCGAGTAAGGCTCCAAGGGGCGATGAACGTCATTAGAATACTCTGTATTGTTTTTAGACAATGAACATTTGGTATTTGAACTTTTATTCGGTCCTTCAGCCATAATTTGTAATAATACATGATGGTTGTGATTTATTTTCTGTTTAATTAGTATTGTGGATTAGCTCGGATTTTTATAAATATATCTTGCAAATTGGTTAATTACATAAAATGGTAACCACTTTCTCAAGCTAAGATAGAGACTTCAAATACTAAATAAATTAGGCAAATTAAGGAATTTCACTTAAATAAATTAATTAAACTTACCCCCTAACTCCTTTACTAGGTGCGGGTTGACCCAACGGTGACCCAAACCCATATCGAGGCATAACAAATGGTATCGGAGCAATAGGATCCTCGGGTGTGGCAGAGTGTTTACGATTTCTTAGTACGTTTCCCCTTACTTTTTCACATGACTCATGTTAGTAGTGACACACCCTAACCCAGTTACTTATAATTAAGTCTGAAAGTCAAAGTGAGTCAAACCATAATTAATTTAACCAAACCATAAACACGAGTTTTAAGTCTTAGAGTCATCATTGTAAAACCATATAACTGAGAGCCTTTTTACGACATCAGAGTAGTCATGTCTATAAATACTTTCTTGAAGGATAAGATAACTTAATTACATCATTTACATTTACACAAAATCATTGTTTCTCCCATTCCTGGCTAACCTAACCCGACCTCCTAGATTTGAAAGTGACATCGCGTTTCCTGAAAAATGTGAACATAGGAACCATGAGCAAAATAGCACAGTGAATGCATCACTACTATACTACTGCATAAATTTAAATGCAATAAACCATGTCCATATAATTATGTATTAACTTATCCGGCTCATTCATAATGAATGACCAACTTTTCCGAATCATGATTCACATATCCTGTCTAAATAGACAATTCTCCCCCATTCCTGGTCGAGGAGTAACCCCTTGTCATTAATAGACAAATCTCCCCCATTCTGGGTCGGGGAGTAACCGCCCATTTCGGTAAACCGAAATGAACAATTTCACATTCATAACATTATGATCATATTCGTAATAGTATACAAATACATCATTCCAGTGAGTACACTCACCTTGGTTGACAACTATGTATTCAGGTTTCCTTCTGGTGGATCTGAACTGGGTTGATTAGACCTTACACCTGTCAATCCAACTAAATCAGTACTGAACCCCAATCATAAATATTATCCTAACATAATTATGTAACTTTCCATGATTATACATCAACAATATAATTCCAATTATGTCACATTCCATAAAACATAAGTAAAGGCAAAACAATGATATACATGTTGATAAAGTTACGGACATTCAACCGTAGGAAATACCTTATAAGTAATTTATAACCAAAGTCAAGTAAACATGAAATTATACTTCTCAATGTATATACACATGAAACATGTACTCAAAGTACCCTTTTTAAGGATGAAATACAAACATTCATTCAAGGGGTATCCAGTATGGCCTGAAATTATTGTCCTACATACTTAACCATCCTATATTCCTAAATTGTACAAACACAGGTGTCCAACCTTATCAATAGGAAAACATATATGAATATACTTTCCAGTACAAGTGACGGTATAATTTTTCAAGCTTCCTAGAGCAAGTTATGACTATTTCTTTACAACACAAGAAATCTTCCCTACAATCTCCTCTATTGTTCCTTCAACTTCCAAGAATTTTCATGATTTTTCTCCATCACAAATTTCCATGATTTTCAACCCATTTTCAATACACATACTGAATATACAAAATTAAAGTTTCATAATTTTTTGACTTCATTTACTATCTCAAAAGCTTGACTAAACTTAGGGCATACCGAAATGAAGTATACAAACAACAACTATGTACCAACTTGAAATCATCATTACGGCCTAACCACAAGGAGATAAATTCTAATTTTCGGATATGATATGAAAATATGAGTATAATTTCATGTCCAATTGGAATTTCTCAATTCTAGTAATCACACAAAGAGATATGCAGATTTGAATGCAAGGGATTTCAATACAAAGCAAATTTAAGGGTTTCCACATTTAATTTAACTTGAACTTTCATATAACCATACATATATATAAATAGATGAAACTTTAGTAAACAAATGATGATTTATATAATCTAAATCAGTAATATAAAGAAAAATAACAAGAATTTCAATTAGGATTACCTTCGGGACTTTTACGTAATTTCTACGATTTTTTTCTACACTTTTTCTCCTAACTTTTCCTTCCTAAACTCCCTCATTCTCTTTCCTCAAGGTAAAACCCTTTCATGGATGATTTTGGCTGAAGGATAAGGCTATTTCAGGGGTATAAGGTTGGCCAATGTTGCCTCCCAAGCCAACCAATCAAATTAAACCATTTGGTTTAATAAAAGACAATTTACCACTTAAAGGGAATTGACCAAATTGCCCCTTGTTCGTAAATTCGGTATAACTCCTTACTCGGGCATCCGTTTGATGCACCGTTTATTGTGTTAAAACCCTAACTCACATATCTACAACTATCTAGTTTTTACCTCAAGTCAATTGTAATGTGATAAGGTACAAACTAGTCTTAAGCAGGAACATTTCTATCAAAAACAACAAAAAATTGTGTTTGTAAATAATTCGACCTTTCATGATTTATGAAAGTAGGATTATAATAATCATGATAAATTAACATTAGATATACTAATAACACCTTATTCATATCACATAAGATAAGCATGATTTAAATATAATTTATCATAATTATATCCGGGTTGTCACAACTTCCCCCCCCCCCCCCCTTAGAAAATTTCGTCCTCGAAATTTATTATAAAGGTCACTTACCAAAAAAATGGGGATACTGTTTCCTTATGCTATCCTCCGTTTCCCAAGTTTCTTCTTTAACTCCATGGCTCATACACATAACTTTAACTAAGGGAATAACTTTATTTCTCAATACTTGGTCCTTACGATCAATAATTTCCATTGGTTCCTCGATGCACGACAAGTCTTCCTTCAGTTCAATTGGTTGAGTTTTCAACTGATGAGATGGATCTGCCAAATACTTACGTAGCATCGATACGTGAAACACATCATGCAAGCGGGATAAATCTGGAGGTAATGCTAATCTATATGCCAGGTGTTGACGCCACTAAAATGGCCTTCTTCTATTTGCTTTAATTAATGCCACTGCCAATTTTTCCAGCTTTGGGTATCTGATCTCTGCACTTCTTCTTTCGTTTTTGGGGATCGCAACCCTAAAAGGGCTTTGATCTTGTCTGGATTTGCTTCAACGTCTCGCTGGTTGATGATGTACCCGAGGAACATTCCTTCCCGTACTCCAAATGTGCACTTCGTCGGGTTGAGTTTCATTTGGTATTGATCCAGTTGATCAAAAGTTTGACTCAAGTCAACCAAATGATCAGCAGCTTTCTTGCATGTCGTCAACATAGACTTCCATACTGCAACTGATTTGCTCGGCAAAAACCTTGTTCATTAGCCGCTGTTATGTCGTTCCCTGTCTTCAGGTTTCATTTTGATCTGGTGTTAGCCAGAGTAAGTATCCATGAGCAACTCGTGTCCCGAGGTAGCATCCACTGCTTTGTTGAGATCGGTGAAATCAACACACATTCTCCATTTATTGTTTTTCTTCTACCCGGCAAGGAGATCTAGATCTCTCTTTGGCTCGGTCTTCATTTCCTCTTGTGTAGCTTGATTCTTCTCGGGGCTGGATGCTCTTCTTCTCGTATGTCATGTCAATAAGTGGCTCAGCTTCTATCCACTTAGTAAAATAATCTACTGTGATGACGAGGTATTTGAATCTTCCTCGAGTCGTCGGCAATGGTCCAACCAAATCAATCCCCATATGGCAAATGGCCAAAGGGAGTTATGGGTGTCAACAATGCTTGTGGAATTCTTCGGATGGAGGAAAAGCGTTGGCACTTGTCACATTTCTTGGCATAGGCTTATATAGTTAGCTCTCATCGTCGGCCAGTAGTATCTCTGCGTCATCACCTTTTGCAAAAGTGTCCGACCTGCTACATGGGCTCCACAGGACCCTTCATGGATCTCTTTAACCAATTCTTTCACCTCGGAGGAATGTACACATCTTTGCAAACCTGCCATAATTCCTCGTCTATACAAAATACCATTAATTAATACATACCGAGCAGCTTTAAACTTCCATTTCTAGGCAGCGAGATTATCCTCCGGTAATTGTTCCTCCTCAATATATGCTCCGACTTTCTAATACTTCAATTGGTATCGTTCTTCGCAGCTCGGTACAAGTAGCTGATGCTAATCGGGCCAATGCGTCTGCTCTAGCATTCTCCATCCTCGGTGTCCTCACCAATTGAATAGCATCAAATTCTGTCAATAACTCCATCACCTTTGCATGGTACTTGACCATCGACTCTCCATTCACTGCATATATTCCCATCATTTGATTCAATTAATTGAGAATCACTGAAAACAATTACTTGCCGTGCCTCCATGACTTTCGCCAAATGAAAACCTGCTATCATAGCATCATACTCAGCCTCATTATTGGAAGCTTTGAATTGGAATCTCAAGGCATACTCCATGTCAATATCATCTGGGGTGTTTAAAACAATCCCTGCTCCACAACCAGCTGTGCAAGATGATCCATCTACATATAATCTCCATGTAGGTACCTCGTCTTCAAATTTCTGGTCTGACGGAGTTCCTCGGGGGAATACTTGTCGCTTTCTTTCATCATGTCGTGATACTTCTGAATACACCTCTTGAATTTCAATATACCTCCTGAACTTCAATATTCCTCCTGAACTTCAATATTCCTCCTGAACTTCAATATATTTCCTGAACTTCAATATTCCTCTTGAACTTCAATATACCTCCTGATTAGTCGGGGTTGAATTTGATGCTCGACTGCATGATGATATAAGAATGTGCCACCAAATGAACAAATATATCTGTAATATAAGCCCCCAACTGTGGAATGTGAACTTTGAATGAGATTTATCGACCAATACCAACCGGAGTTGGATTTTATCTACCAACCGGAGTTGGATTTTTTCTACCAACCGAAGTTGGATTTTGTCTACCAACCGGAGTTGGATTTTTTCTACCAACCGAAGTTGGATTTTATCTACCAACCGGAGTTGGATTTTGTCTACCAACCGGAGTTGGATTTTATCTACTGATCAGAGTTGGTGGTAATTGATAATAAATGATGAAGACTTCCTCGGAGCTGACCAACAGATTGTTGGGAATAAGATAATATAAATACTGGAGACCTCCTCAGCGCTGACCAACAGATTTGTTGGGAATAAGATAATATAAATGCTGAAGACCTCCTCGGTGCTAACCAACAGATTCGTTGGGAATAAGATAATATAAATGCTGGAAATCTCCTCAGCGCTGACCAACAGATTCGTTGGGAATAAGATAATATAAATGATGAAGACCTCCTCGGCGCTAACCAACAGATTGTTGGGAATAAGATATAATAAATGCAGGATACTTCCTCTTCGATAACCAACAGATTGTTGGAAATAAGATATAATAATTGCAGGATACCTCCTCGGCGATGACCAACAGATTGTTGGTAATAAATATAATAAATGCAGGATACCTCCTCGGCGATGACCAACAGATTGTTGGGAATAATATAAATGCAGGATACCTCCAACAGATTGTTGGGAATAAGATAAATGCAGGATACCTCCTTGGTGATGACCAACAGATTGTTGGGAATAAGATATAATAAATGCTTGTCGAGCTCCATGCTGAAATGAGAATAGAATATGCATCCAAATAGATATAAAGAATAATTAAAAATAATAAAGTGCCTCGCCGATCAGTCGAGGTAGAATCATATAATGCCGAACAAGAATAAGATCTTTCAGAACATAATAATATGGCCGAGAATGTTGTCAGGCCTGAATATAAATAAGAATTATCCGAACGAATGTTGTAATTCTCCTTAAAGCTGAATAAGTATCCTGTCGAGGCATAATTGCAGAATGCCGAATAAGAATAATATTTTCCAGAATATAAGAATATGGCCGAGAACTTTGCTGAGCCTGCATATAAATAAGAATCACCCCGACCAACCCGACTAACTATCCGTTGGGGGTGAAATATAATAACTGTTGTAGCTTTTCCTCGGAGCCGAATATATATATAGAGAAGAAATTTTTCGAGCTCCATGCTGAGATAAATATAAAATATGAATCTGAACGGATATAGAATAATTTATGCTTCAGCATTCGTCGGCATTGAATCTTGTGCCTGTAAAAATTAATAATTTGCTCTACCATATGTGTAGGCTGAATTGATTAGTCATGAGAATAATTTACTCATCCAATCAATATATGATATGTATCAGCATAAAAATTTCAAAATGTGAAATAATATGTTTTATGCCAAATGTGTGTGAGATGGATAAATTATTATCAAATATGCATCATAAATAAGACGTAAAGTTTTTTTTTTTTAATCTCCAACAACTAATCAGGTATTAGTTGCTGTTTAAAAATATTTTTGGGGTGATCATAAGTTAAAGAAAGACTTAAGCCCCCTGCTTGTTCCCAAGCCGAACTCGTGTTTAAAGAAATATCAGGGGTGCTTAGCATTTTTTAATACCCCAAGATTTTACTGTTGCCGACAAACAACATGGATGTTGCCGACCAACATTTAAGGATATCTCAAATTATTTCTTGAGTCTTTAGATTAAAAATAACATTCAATGTAAAATTTAAGCCTTAAGAACGTTAATTAAATGAATAAATATATAACCCACTAGATCGTGTGATTTCGACGAAGAAATCTTGTGATGTGATGAACGAGGGGCCAACATATCAAATTTATGCCCAGACTTTTTTACAAGAGGTGGGTAATGATTTTTCAGGTGAGAGAAAATTATTTTTTATATTGATCCCTTTATATTCCCAATTTGGAGAGATAAAAATATGGTGAATGATTAAAGTCATTACCAAATTTATATAAAAAATCAATCAATTTGACTTTATTGACATAGATGGAAGATGAACCAAATTAAGTATATAGTTCATAAAAGTGAATGCAAAGGGACTCAAACTTGAAGAGAGAGAGAATATATATGGATCATAATTTCCATGAGAAGACTTTTCATTGTCTTTAACCTTTTCCCATTCTTTTATTAAAAATATGATGGGAATTCGAATAGACATCAAATATCTTACAAAATTTATTTCAAAATCAACAATGAAAATGATCAAATCTTATCATCGTCGTATATATTGGCATATGTAATCATTTAAAATATTTATTCCATGATATAAAATAGAAACTTGAGAATCAAGCAAAAATTTATGATTTATGAAATCCACTATTTTTCAGATTTCTAAATAAGGATAAATCTAACAGTTTAAAAAAAATCATGATATGCAACAATTTGCAGATAAAAATTGGACAATTAATTTATGTATATAAACATAAAAATCATGATCGAATCAAAAGATGTATGTATAATTGATTATACGTAGAGAAAATAAAAACTTAGCTTTTGGTGGAGAATAACGCTTGTAACACGTTCCCACAGACGGCGCCAATCTGTTGAAGACAGAAAATGGCCACTGCCATTTTAGTGGCGTCAACAGCAGATAAATGATGAGGATGAGATTGAAGATGAAGATAAACATTCACATCAAACATATATGAGACAAAGATTTTTAAAGTGGTTCGGCTAGGAATAAAGCCTACGTCCACTGTTATGTTATTGCTGAGTGTTTGTGGAATTCTTGATTACAAGTTCTCTCAAGAAATTCCTCTCCTCTTGAATGAGGATGATACAAGGTATTTATAGCCTTGAGGCTGTACATGAAAGGGTCGATACATTAAATGATATACATATGAAAGGGTAATACATTTAATGCCCTTAGGCTTGTGCGTCAAGGATAATCATTTAATGAACCAGTTGGACTGTTCGTTATCTGGCAATCAGTGCTGTGGCCGAGATGCAGCTCGGACCGTCTGAGTAACTCGGGTATGTTGATCCTCCTGGTATTCAAGAGTTCCTCGGAGAAGTATGTTCCTCGGAGAGGTATGTTCCTCGGAGCCTGTGAGTTCCTCGGAGCCTGTGAGTTCCTCGGAGAGGTCTGTTGTTGCCATGTAGATAGCCAGGTGTCTTCGTATGATTGGTCCATGTCAGCAGATTAAATTTGGTATCAACAGAAGCCCCCAATGCTTCATGCTTGATGGTTTACTTGAAAGGATGGAGTATTTTATTTTGCAGTGTTGCTCGGTGCTCATGCAATTCTTGATCTACCTTCTTGATTTGTTGGACATAAAGGGCATTATCTCCTGGACGACATATGATGCCGTTTGTAGCTTATCATAATCTTCAAGTATGTTGATTGGTTTGTTAGCCGACTTACTGCATTCTGTGAGTTAGTGGTGGACTCTGCTCGGGGACGATCAAGAGCTGCTCGGGGATGAGCAAGAGTTGCTCGGACAGACCATCTGTGATGAACATCAGAATACTGAAATATCTTAACTTCATAAAATTCCCATTATGCTTTGGATGATCTTCCTGCTGGCGAGGAACCTGTTTCAAAATCAGAGGGAGAGAAACCAATAGAGTAGGAATCTCAATGTAATAGTTAGTACACAATTTAATATCAATGTAATAAATTTGCATAATTCATTTTGAATTCAGTGAAAGAATTTCATTTTTGTTCGCAAATTTGAATTTGCTATTGTTTTGTAAATATCAAACACTTTATTATTTGTGCTTGCATAACAATATTGTATGGTTCATCGACCAAAAAAAAATTATAAGTATTAGTAATGTTGCTCGATCACTTAATAATAAAGTAATGAGTATAATTTATTCAAAGTGTTTCCAACCAACCAAGGTGGATAAATAATGTTTGTCGACCAACTACAGTTGATGGGTTTTTATCCCCGACCAACCATACTTGGTATAGTTTGGAATATTTTGTTCTTTAAAGAACTTTTTGTAATAATGTTACCTCCCGACCAACATAAGTTGTAATGCGAGAGTATATAAAGTCTTACCAACCGTAGTTGATCATGCTGGTATACACCTCCTAATCAAAGGAGTAGTAGGGTTCTTTCGAACTTTTTGGCTCCTTGGAGCATGTCCTCCTAACCAAAGGAGGTTGGCTACTTATAGCACTTTTGCTCCGTAGAGCGCTCCGTAGAGCTTATCCTCCTAACCAAAGGAGATTGGCTACTTATAGCACTTTTGCTCCGTAGAGCGCTCCGTAGAGCTTATCCTCCTAACCAAAGGAGGTTGGCTACTTATAGCACTTTTGCTCCGTAGAGCGCTCCGTAGAGCTTATCCTCCTAACCAAAGGAGGTTGGCTACTTATAGCACTTTTGCTCCGTAGAGCGCTCCGTAGAGCTTGTCCTCCTAACCAAAGGAGGTTGGCTACTTATAGCACTTTTGCTCCGTAGAGCTTGGCTCCGTAGAGCATGGCTCCGTAGAGCAGTCTTCTTGGTTGATCCTGTAACATCCACAGGTTGATCAGCGAGCAATTTTTGTTTCTCAGGAGTATTAAGATCAGTAAACTCTGCTATAGCTTGTATTAATGGCATGTCGGTATGCATGGTATGGGCCTGGAAACACAGCCTCCTTCTTCTATTTGCTTTAATTAATGCCACTGCCAATTTTTCCAGCTTTGGGTATCTGATCTCTGCACTTCTTCTTTCGTTTTTGGGGATCGCAACCCTAAAAGGGCTTTGATCTTGTCTGGATTTGCTTCAACGTCTCGCTGGTTGATGATGTACCCGAGGAACATTCCTTCCCGTACTCCAAATGTGCACTTCGTCGGGTTGAGTTTCATTTGGTATTTATCCAGTTGATCAAAAGTTTGACTCAAGTCAACCAAATGATCAGCAGCTTTCTTGCATGTCGTCAACATAGACTTCCATACTGCAACTGATTTGCTCGGCAAAAACCTTGTTCATTAGCCGCTGTTATGTCGTTCCCTGTCTTCAGGTTTCATTTTGATCTGGTGTTAGCCAGAGTAAGTATCCATGAGCAACTCGTGTCCCGAGGTAGCATCCACTGCTTTGTTGAGATCGGTGAAATCAACACACATTCTCCATTTATTGTTTTTCTTCTACCCGGCAAGGAGATCTAGATCTCTCTTTGGCTCGGTCTTCATTTCCTCTTGTGTAGCTTGATTCTTCTCGGGGCTGGATGCTCTTCTTCTCGTATGTCATGTCAATAAGTGGCTCAGCTTCTATCCACTTAGTAAAATAATCTACTGTGATGACGAGGTATTTGAATCTTCCTCGAGTCGTCGGCAATGGTCCAACCAAATCAATCCCCATATGGCAAATGGCCAAAGGGAGTTATGGGTGTCAACAATGCTTGTGGAATTCTTCGGATGGAGGAAAAGCGTTGGCACTTGTCACATTTCTTGGCATAGGCTTATATAGTTAGCTCTCATCGTCGGCCAGTAGTATCTCTGCGTCATCACCTTTTGCAAAAGTGTCCGACCTGCTACATGGGCTCCACAGGACCCTTCATGGATCTCTTTAACCAATTCTTTCACCTCGGAGGAATGTACACATCTTTGCAAACCTGCCATAATTCCTCGTCTATACAAAATACCATTAATTAATACATACCGAGCAGCTTTAAACTTCCATTTCTAGGCAGCGAGATTATCCTCCGGTAATTGTTCCTCCTCAATATATGCTCCGACTTTCTAATACTTCAATTGGTATCGTTCTTCGCAGCTCGGTACAAGTAGCTGATGATAATCGGTCCAATGCGTCTGCTCTAGCATTCTCCATCCTCGGTGTCCTCACCAATTGAATAGCATCAAATTCTGTCAATAACTCCATCACCTTTGCATGGTACTTGACCATCGACTCTCCATTCACTGCATATATTCCCATCATTTGATTCAATTAATTGAGAATCACTGAAAACAATTACTTGCCGTGCCTCCATGACTTTCGCCAAATGAAAACCTGCTATCATAGCATCATACTCAGCCTCATTATTGGAAGCTTTGAATTGGAATCTCAAGGCATACTCCATGTCAATATCATCTGGGGTGTTTAAAACAATCCCTGCTCCACAACCAGCTGTGCAAGATGATCCATCTACATATAATCTCCATGTAGGTACCTCGTCTTCAAATTTCTGGTCTGACGGAGTTCCTCGGGGGAATACTTGTCGCTTTCTTTCATCATGTCGTGATACTTCTGAATACACCTCTTGAATTTCAATATACCTCCTGAACTTCAATATTCCTCCTGAACTTCAATATTCCTCCTGAACTTCAATATATTTCCTGAACTTCAATATTCCTCTTGAACTTCAATATACCTCCTGATTAGTCGGGGTTGAATTTGATGCTCGACTGCATGATGATATAAGAATGTGCCACCAAATGAACAAATATATCTGTAATATAAGCCCCCAACTGTGGAATGTGAACTTTGAATGAGATTTATCGACCAATACCAACCGGAGTTGGATTTTATCTACCAACCGGAGTTGGATTTTTTCTACCAACCGAAGTTGGATTTTGTCTACCAACCGGAGTTGGATTTTTTCTACCAACCGAAGTTGGATTTTATCTACCAACCGGAGTTGGATTTTGTCTACCAACCGGAGTTGGATTTTATCTACTGATCAGAGTTGGTGGTAATTGATAATAAATGATGAAGACTTCCTCGGAGCTGACCAACAGATTGTTGGGAATAAGATAATATAAATACTGGAGACCTCCTCAGCGCTGACCAACAGATTTGTTGGGAATAAGATAATATAAATGCTGAAGACCTCCTCGGTGCTAACCAACAGATTCGTTGGGAATAAGATAATATAAATGCTGGAAATCTCCTCAGCGCTGACCAACAGATTCGTTGGGAATAAGATAATATAAATGATGAAGACCTCCTCGGCGCTAACCAACAGATTGTTGGGAATAAGATATAATAAATGCAGGATACTTCCTCTTCGATAACCAACAGATTGTTGGAAATAAGATATAATAATTGCAGGATACCTCCTCGGCGATGACCAACAGATTGTTGGTAATAAATATAATAAATGCAGGATACCTCCTCGGCGATGACCAACAGATTGTTGGGAATAATATAAATGCAGGATACCTCCAACAGATTTTTGGGAATAAGATAAATGCAGGATACCTCCTTGGTGATGACCAACAGATTGTTGGGAATAAGATATAATAAATGCTTGTCGAGCTCCATGCTGAAATGAGAATAGAATATGCATCCAAATAGATATAAAGAATAATTAAAAATAATAAAGTGCCTCGCCGATCAGTCGAGGTAGAATCATATAATGCCGAACAAGAATAAGATCTTTCAGAACATAATAATATGGCCGAGAATGTTGTCAGGCCTGAATATAAATAAGAATTATCCGAACGAATGTTGTAATTCTCCTTAAAGCTGAATAAGTATCCTGTCGAGGCATAATTGCAGAATGCCGAATAAGAATAATATTTTCCAGAATATAAGAATATGGCCGAGAACTTTGCTGAGCCTGCATATAAATAAGAATCACCCCGACCAACCCGACTAACTATCCGTTGGGGGTGAAATATAATAACTGTTGTAGCTTTTCCTCGGAGCCGAATATATATATAGAGAAGAAATTTTTCGAGCTCCATGCTGAGATAAATATAAAATATGAATCTGAACGGATATAGAATAATTTATGCTTCAGCATTCGTCGGCATTGAATCTTGTGCCTGTAAAAATTAATAATTTGCTCTACCATATGTGTAGGCTGAATTGATTAGTCATGAGAATAATTTACTCATCCAATCAATATATGATATGTATCAGCATAAAAATTTCAAAATGTGAAATAATATGTTTTATGCCAAATGTGTGTGAGATGGATAAATTATTATCAAATATGCATCATAAATAAGACGTAAAGTTTTTTTTTTTTAATCTCCAACAACTAATCAGGTATTAGTTGCTGTTTAAAAATATTTTTGGGGTGATCATAAGTTAAAGAAAGACTTAAGCCCCCTGCTTGTTCCCAAGCCGAACTCGTGTTTAAAGAAATATCAGGGGTGCTTAGCATTTTTTAATACCCCAAGATTTTACTGTTGCCGACAAACAACATGGATGTTGCCGACCAACATTTAAGGATATCTCAAATTATTTCTTGAGTCTTTAGATCAAAAATAACATTCAATGTAAAATTTAAGCCTTAAGAACGTTAATTAAATGAATAAATATATAACCCACTAGATCGTGTGATTTCGACGAAGAAATCTTGTGATGTGATGAACGAGGGGCCAACATATCAAATTTATGCCCAGACTTTTTTACAAGAGGTGGGTAATGATTTTTCAGGTGAGAGAAAATTATTTTTTATATTGATCCCTTTATATTCCCAATTTGGAGAGATAAAAATATGGTGAATGATTAAAGTCATTACCAAATTTATATAAAAAATCAATCAATTTGACTTTATTGACATAGATGGAAGATGAACCAAATTAAGTATATAGTTCATAAAAGTGAATGCAAAGGGACTCAAACTTGAAGAGAGAGAGAATATATATGGATCATAATTTCCATGAGAAGACTTTTCATTGTCTTTAACCTTTTCCCATTCTTTTATTAAAAATATGATGGGAATTCGAATAGACATCAAATATCTTACAAAATTTATTTCAAAATCAACAATGAAAATGATCAAATCTTATCATCGTCGTATATATTGGCATATGTAATCATTTAAAATATTTATTCCATGATATAAAATAGAAACTTGAGAATCAAGCAAAAATTTATGATTTATGAAATCCACTATTTTTCAGATTTCTAAATAAGGATAAATCTAACAGTTTAAAAAAAATCATGATATGCAACAATTTGCAGATAAAAATTGGACAATTAATTTATGTATATAAACATAAAAATCATGATCGAATCAAAAGATGTATGTATAATTGATTATACGTAGAGAAAATAAAAACTTAGCTTTTGGTGGAGAATAACGTTTGTAACACGTTCCCACAGACGGCGCCAATCTGTTGAAGACAGAAAATGGCCACTGCCATTTTAGTGGCGTCAACAACAGATAAATGATGAGGATGAGATTGAAGATGAAGATAAACATTCACATCAAACATATATGAGACAAAGATTTTTAAAGTGGTTCGGCTAGGAATAAAGCCTACGTCCACTGTTATGTTATTGCTGAGTGTTTGTGGAATTCTTGATTACAAGTTCTCTCAAGAAATTCCTCTCCCCTTGAATGAGGATGATACAAGGTATTTATAGCCTTGAGGCTATACATGAAAGGGTCGATACATTAAATGATATACATATGAAAGGGTAATACATTTAATGCCCTTAGGCTTGTGCGTCAAGGATAATCATTTAATGAACCAGTTGGACTGTTCGTTATCTGGCAATCAGTGCTGTGGCCGAGATGCAGCTCGGACCGTCTGAGTAACTCGGGTATGTTGATCCTCCTGGTATTCAAGAGTTCCTCGGAGAAGTATGTTCCTCGGAGAGGTATGTTCCTCGGAGCCTGTGAGTTCCTCGGAGAGGTATGTTCCTCGGAGCCTGTGAGTTCCTCGGAGAGGTCTGTTGTTGCCATGTAGATAGCCAGGTGTCTTCGTATGATTGGTCCATGTCAGCAGATTAAATTTGGTATCAACACCAGGTTCCCAATTCTTTCCAATACCTCATATGGTCTAATGTATCTTGGACTTAGTTTCCCCTTTTTCCCAATCCTCATGACGCCTTTCCATGGTGAAATACGTAGGAAAAAAAAATCCCCCTTTTGAAATTTCAATGGATGCTTCCTCTTATCTGCATAAATTTTTTGTCTACTTTGCGCTTTCTTTATCCGTTCCCGAATAATTTTGATCTTTTCCGTCGTCACATTTATTAATTTCGGACCCAAAATTTTCCTTTCACCTACTTCATCCCAGCACAAAGGCGTTCTACATCTCCTCCCATATAAAGCTTCATAAGGAGCCATGCCAATGGTGGACTGATAACTATTATTATACGAAAATTCCATCAATGGCAAATGATCATCCCAACTACCTTTGAAGTCAAATACACAAGCTCGTAACATGTCTTCTAATATTTGAATCGTCCTTTCTGATTTCCCATCAGTTTGTGGATGAAACGCAGTGCTAAACTTCAAACTTGTGCCCATGGCATTCTGGAGACGAGGCCAAAACTTAGAAGTGAACGTTGGATCTCTATCTGATACAATTGACATTGGTGCCCCATGTAAACGGATAATCTCATCAACGTACATATGTGCATACTTGTCAACAGTGTAGGTGGTCTTAACTGGAAGAAAATGAGATGACTCCGTCAATTGGTCTACAATCACCCAAATAGAATCATGACCCTTTGGTGACCGGGGTAATCCTGTAACAAAGTCCATTGTTATATGCTCCCACTTCCATTCCGGAATAGGCAATGACTTTAATAATCCCGCCGGCTTCTGATGCTCCGCCTTTACTTGCTGGCATACTAAACATTTAGCTATGAACTCTGCAATCTCACGTTTCATATTGTTCCACCAGTAATATTCTTTCAAATCTCTGTACATTTTGGTACCTCCCGGATGCATAGAGTAAATAGAACTATATGCCTCTTCTAATATATATTTCTTTAAGGATGGATCATTCGGTACACAAATCATATTTTTATAACGCAACGATTCATCATTCTTAATTTCAAAGTCACTCTCTTTACCATCCAGGACATCTTGTTTCTTCTTCTCAAGGAATGGATCACTGGTTTGCAAATTTCGTATGCGTTCGGCCAATAAAGGTCTCACTGTGACATGTGCTAATAATCCTCCGCTTTTTGAAAACATCAATTCAATCCCCATCGATGCCAAGTCAATAATATTTCCAACACGGGCACACCGTATGCAACCGAGAATACCTGATGATTTTCGACTCAAAGCATTTGTTACTACATTGGCCTTCCCAGGATGATGATGAATGGTACAGTCATAGTCTTTAATCAGCTCTATCCAACGCCTTTGTCTCAAATTCAATTCTTTCTGTGTAAACAAGTATTTCAAACTTTGATGATTTGTAAATATCTCACAAGTTTCTCCATACAAGTAATGTCTCCACAACTTTAAAGCAAAAATAATGGTTGTTAGCTCCAAATCGTGTGTAGGGTAATTTCATTCATGCGTCTTTAATTTTCTGGAAGCATATGATATTACCTTCCCATTCTGCATAAGAACACATCCTAAACCCTGAAATGAAGCGTTTGTATAGATCACAAAAGACTCATTCCCACATGGAATAGTAAGTATAGGGGCTGAAACCAATCGATTCTTTAATTTTATAAAACTCCTCTCGCATTCTTCATCCCATACGAACTTCACTTCTTTACGAGTCAACTTTGTCAATGGTAATGCTATTGATGAAAACCCTTTAATAAATCTGCGATAGTAGCCTGCCAATCCTAGGAAACTCCTAATTTCTGTCACGTTCTTAGGACTTTCCCATTCAACGATTGCTTCCACCTTCTTTGGATTAACACATATCCCATTTCTCGAGCTAAAAACACAATTTCATTCAACCAAAACTCACACTTGCTAAGTTTAGCAAATAATTTCTTCTCTCTCAAAATCTGCAATACAAGTCTCAAATGTTTCTCATACTCCTCCATGCTACGCGAATAAATCAACACATCGTCTATGAATACAATCACGAATGAATCAATAAAAGGGTGGAATGCCCGGTTCATCAACTCCATAAAAACTGCTGGAGCATTAGTTAATCACAATGGCATCACCAAAACTTATAGTGCCCATATCGAGTCCGAAAAGCTGTTTTGGAAATATCACTATCCTTCACTTTCAGTTGGTGGTAACTCGATCTCAAATCAATCTTCGAAAATACAGTGGCCCCTTGTAATTGGTCAAATAAGTCATCGATACGAGGTAGAGGGTAATTATTTCTAATGGTCACCTTGTTCAACTGTCAATAATCAATACATAATCGCATTGTCCCATCTTTCTTTTTCACAAATAACACTGGTGCTCCCCATGGCGAAACACTAGGCCGAATGAAACCTCTGCTTATCAGATCTTGTAATTGCACTTTTAATTCTTTCAACTCCGCTGGTGCCATTCTATATGGAGCAAGAGAAATTGGACCAGTACCTGTAATTAATTCAATAGAAAACTCCACTTCCTTATCAGGTGGCAATCCTGACAATTCCTCTAGGAAGACATCAGAAAACTCTCTAACCATGGGTATATCTTGAATTTTAACTATATCTTTATTAGTATCAACAACATAAGCTAAATACCCTGTACAACCTTTACTCAATAACTTTCTGTTCTTAATTGCTGAGATAAGACAATTAGGGACAACATTCCTTTCTCCTGTAAACTGGAACTCAGGTTCACCAGGCAGATGAAATGTAACTTCTTTTCGAAAACAATCAATAGAAGCGTGATATGATGATAACCAATCCATCCCCAATATAATATCAAAATCTCGAATGGCCAATGGTATCAAATCAACATAGAAATCTCGTTCCCCCATTCGTAAGATACAATCTTTATAAACATGCTCAACCAGAATCACACTTTCCATTGGGGTAGAAATATATAAGGCACAATTGAGAAATGAATATGGTCTACCCAAATATGAAATAATATGTAATGCCCAAATGAATGCGTAGATCCAGGATCAATGAGTACATATAAATCTTTGTTTGCAATAGAAAGTTTACCTGTAACCACTTCAGGTGTAGCATGGGCATCTTGCAATGTCATCGTAAACACTCCTCCTCCTGCCTTCGATCCACTTGCTTGTCCTGTACCTCTTCCCCTGGTGGCACTGCCTAGAGAGGATCCTTTATGAGGCCCCACACTACTGACTGAAATCGCTCTTGATAACATCGGATAATTCTTTCTCAGATGTCCCTTCTGATGACAGTTGAAACATTCTATATTCAGTAGCTTTGGGAAATTTCTCTTTACATGACCCGATGTCCCACAAAAGAAATAAATATTCGGATCTCCTTGTGCTGAAACTCCTGAACCTCTTCGACCACTAGCTTCACCCCTTTGTAAACTACTTCCATCTCTACCCTGTTGGAATTTCTGTCCTCCAAACCTTGAATATTCAGTATCGCTACCCTTTTGATAGTTTGGATCGCATTTACTTCTCTTTACACCTCGTTCTCGATTCCCTCTAGCTTCATTCACGTCCCTTTCTACTAGCATGGCTTTGTTCACCAAGGCTGAATAGTTAGAAGTCTCTAAAGTCGACAATCTAAATTTAATGACTAACTCAAGCCCATCGAGAAATCGTCTGCACATATCTTCCTCATTCCGTATAAACCTCGAAGCAAATCGAGATAATGCCATAAGTTTAGCTTCGTATTCTCTAACTGTCATACTCCCCTGATTCAACATGAAATATTCCTTCTCCTTTTATTTTCGATACATTGGGGGAAAATACTTATCATACAAAGCTTTGACAAAAGCATCCCATGAGATCACATTCCCACCTTCTGGAGTAATCAACAAATGTTTTGTGGCATCCCACCAATATTTATCTTCTTCTTTCAGCATATACGTCGCCAAGATCACTCGTTGATTTTCAGGCATCCTCATCACCCCAAAGATAAGTTCAATCTCCTTAACCCAGACTTCTGCCTCCGCGGGATCAACTGCTCCTTCGAACGATGGTGGGTTCATCTTAATAAATTTCTCATGTGAAGTATGTGACACCCCGCCTAATTAAATACCGGGCGATCACTCCTTTATTAAATTAAATCAAGGTAAACAGTTGGTTCATTCTCAGCATCACTGTCGATAAAAATAATTTTTCCAATTTAACACCCTAAATAATTAAGCTAAGTGTCAAAAACATTTTTCATACGAACTTCCAAATTTTAATTAAAGAAAAGATTTTTATTAATTCGAAACAACATTTCTACAATAGAGAATCACACCACGAAATTTAAATAAAACCATACATTCACCAAACGAATGACAATAATATAAAACTAAAATCATAAACCATCCTGAAACAAATCCCATAAACAATACCGGAATAACTGAAATATAAAAATCCCCAACAATAAATGAAATGATGAAAAGGGCGACACGTGCCCCATAAATGAGAGTAATAAGAGTGGAGTCAATGTCGGAAGCCGTCTACACAAGGGACTTGCAACTCCCACCTAAGCTGCAGCTCGTTCTTCTCAAAGAATCCTAAGCAAGACGCCCCTGTGGCTGGGCACCTGAAAATATACATATATATACACAAGAGAGAGAGAGAGAAAAGGAAACGGGTCAGGGCCCGAAAGTGTGTTTGATTTTAAAATACGTTAAGCAAGTATTTAAATTGATACATGCCAATGCAACATCATATTAGTTCGTCTCTCTCTTGAGAAATACTCACCTCTCTTCTAATGTGCACTCCTATCGTACTAACCTTCCCAATGTTTCGTTTATCTTAACTTATTCATACGTATACAAAACCGGACGATGACAACGTTTTATAAAAATATAACTTTCAATCTGAAGCACTCCTCTCGTTTTAGCTTCATTAAATTATAAGGTTTCTCAGTGTCTTCTCATATTTTCACAAAATAAATATTTATAATTGCATCAACAACTAATTCCCACTTAACACATTATAGTAGGCATATTAAAGTTTATCACCATATATATATATTAACTACTCGAATAATATATATACAACAGCACCCCAACTAATTTATGGTGCGGGCATACTCTGCTATCCAGTCCCTGTATCGTTCACACAAAGGGAATACAAGTTCGGAATCGCTCTCGAACTGTATTAACATAAACAAAACAACGTTGAGGCGAAGCATAGATTCCAAGTCCAAGAGGTCAGTACATACCCACACGTCTCTTAGGACCGTCCGACTATCAATTTAATAGCCCGTACCTAGGATCTATAACTTCTAGGGTACGATTCAATATCCCCATAAAGCAACACAGGATATGATCGTCCCAGCGCGGTAACCTCAGGGATAACAAGTAGCGCGGGTACGTTTTTCACATGTATATAATATATGTACACACATTCATATAAATATACCAATTCCATTATATTAATATAGGTTTCTCTCGTAACCCATAGTCATAACATTTATCTTTAATTTCCCATCATTATGATTACGTATAAGGTTTCGCCTCTAACCTTAATTCGAAGGGGTTTTCTCACTAGTTATGGGACACTCGTGGGTTCTATCCATCCAAGTAATATATTCAGTAGGTAGACGTCTATTCACTAACGTAGGTATTCGTTGAATTCTCTCATGTGAAATACGTAGTTCGTCGTTCCTTAATTAACTATTCCTTAAACCCAATTATCATTACATAATAAAGTTCTCAACACTTAATCATATGTCCTACTGGTCTCTCTTATATCCCAAAACATTTTATTTGAAATACCCAAGAATTCTTTCATGATAAATTAATTCAACTAATTAAACAAGGGAAATAATAGGCTGCCAGGAAGGGTCGATCGATCGACGTCTGGGGGTCGACCGATCGAACCTTCGATCGATCGATGCTATAGGGTCGATCGATCGATCAAACAGGTATTTCGATCTCTGCAGAAGTGCAGTTACGGGTTTAACTAATATTCTTCATTAAAATCCATGATTTCCAACACTAATCGTCCCAAAACTTATACTACAATCATAGTAATATATTTCCAGATGTTTCTAACGTTAAGCATGCATATAACCATCATTAAACATGATTAAACAACCTAAAATCTCATCTAATCATCAAGAACCCTAAGTTTTCTTAATCTTTTGTTCTAATCAGTTTTCTCCAGAATTTTCTTCTACAATAACATCAAAAATTCGTAGGTTTATCATCTACATTACATAAGACTTCCAGAATATAATTTTAATCTTGTCTACATGCAAATTCCTATCACAAAGTGGGGTTTTCTTCCATAAATTATACTCCTAATCATTCCTACACTAACATGATTATTGCACCAACGAAAATACGCAAGTTAAACACTTGCCTGGGATTTCAGAGGTCTGGTTTAGTGCTGATATTGGTGTGGCCGCGTTCTCCTCCTCGCGATCTACGCGTTGGTGGTGACGGTGGTGCAAAAGGTGGTGTTTTTGGCCTTGAATCACCTAGCAAGGTCTCTCATCTCTTCTCCACTAGCCGTCTTAGGGTTCTGAATGATCTAACCCTAAAAGGCTGACTTAAATGGCTGCTAAGGATGGCTGAAATTCGTGGGTTTAATTACCCTAATATGTAAAATGACCAAAACGCCCTCCCGGGTCACTAATTAAGCCTAAAAACATCCCGAGACCCAAACTAAACCCCCGGGTACACTTTTCTGACTATCTCGACCCTTCCGGACGCGTTGGCGCACTCAAAACGACCATACGGACAACTCATAAAATATTTACTTTTATATCTCAATAATTAGTCCCGACGCGACACGGGCGCGTCCCGACTAAAATTACCAAAATTGTCATTTTCATTCACTCGTGACATTTACCATATATTACTATGATCCTAAGTAATATTCAACAATTTCATATTATTACTAACTCACGTCACGTTAATAATTATAACATAACTAATTTCCGAATTTTTATTAAATAAATCCCCAAATTAATTATAGCATAAAAATACGGGGTATTACAAAGTACTTCTTTCTTCCCGGTGTATCACTTCCTCAGCCCTAGCTAAGGCTTGTGCCTCCAGTTGCCTGGTCTGTTGTTCTTCCATCTGGGCCATAAATCTAGCTTGCTGCTCTGCCATTAGCGTCATTTCACGTGCCATTTTTTTGCATATCTATCAGTTGTTCTGGATCGGGTTCCACATTTATCTGAACAGGTTGCTCAACCTCCGCTTTTACTGGAATATTTGAAGCCTCATCTTCTATTCTCACATTTACATTCTCTCGTTCCATTCTCTATATCTGAAATGAATTAAAGATATAACAACATGCAGATATACATATCTTTCCTAACATAATCGTTAGTATAAAATAAAATATATTTCTAACATTCACTGCCAAATGTAGACTCTTCTCACTCCAGAACCTCTAAAAACCTAGGCTCTGATACCAAAAGCTGACACACCCCAACCCAGTTACTTATAATTAAGTCTGAAAGTCAAAGTGAGTCAAACCATAATTAATTTAATTTAGGGGTGGTAAACGGAGGGATACGGATCGGATTCCATATTTTCCATATCCGTATCCGCTATCTGAATGTACTATCCGTATTCGTATCCGTATCCGCCCGGATAGTTAAAACAACTATCCATATTCGTATCCGCTCGGATACCTCGGATTCGGATAATATCCATATTCGTTTACATTATTTAGCCATCACAAAAAATAACAATTAAAATATCCAATCCAATGAAATCTAACCCAATCCAAATAATTATATAACAAAATTACTGCCTCCTAACATCAATAATTATGGATTCCATAATAATAATATCATTCCATAATGATAATATGGCTTAAATCCATCCATACTTTACAACCAAATAAGCTTAAAGCCATCCAAAAAAAATAACAGTCGCATTCCATGACAGTAGAAATAAATATGCACCTTTTAGATTAATCAAATTTATTGAGAATGATAATCTCATGGACCTTTTGTCTTCAAAACATACTGATGTTTTTATTTTAATAAGTATATATTTCTATTTTGTATATAATATACATGTTGTTAACTTTAGTTTTCATCACAATCAAAACCATCTCTTTACTTTTCTGTTTCTCTCTTACATTCTATTATGTTTTTCTCTTACATTTTTTTCTGTTTCTCTCTTACATTTATTTATAATTAAGGAAACTATCGAACAACCACATGAGAGTTTCTTTTCTCTTGTTATGTACAAAAGAGAATTGAAACGAAGTTAGTTTTGTTTTGTTTTAAGTGGAGTATATGTTCTTTAGTCGGTGTATGTTCTGTGTGATATGGTGTATTGTAACTTTAGTGTAACTCCATGATAATATACCCAATAAAATAATAATACATGATATTTTATAATATACCTAATAAAATAATAACTTTAAGGTGTTCTTGTTTTGAGTGGAGTATGTGTTTATTTTGTTTTGGGGAATAAACGATTAAGGTTTCTTTTAATATTATTTTATTAGTAATACTAATATTAATATTATTAGTAATATTTTAAACATATGTTAGACGGATACGGATATCCGGTAAAACGGATATCCGATAAAATGGATACTCCGCATTAGATACTGATTATCCGTGTCGGATACTAGTACTATCCGTATTCGTTTTCTCGGATATTTTTATAGAGTATCCATATTCGTATCCGTTTCCATATGTTCGGATAAATATCTGCAAATTCGGATTCGGATATCGGACGGATGCGGAATTTTGAATATCCGTTTACAGCCCTAATTTAACCAAACCATAAACACGAGTTTTAAGTCCTAGAGTCGTCATTGTAAAACCATATAACTGAGAGCCTTTTTACGACATCAGAGTAGTCATGTCCATAAATACTTTCTTGAAGGATAAGATAACTTAATTACATCATTTACATTTACACAAAATCATTGTTTCTCCCATTCCTGGCTAACCTAACCCGGCCTCCTAGATTTGGCAGTGACATCGCGTTTCGTGAAAAATGTGAACATAGGAACCATGAGCAAAATAGCCCAGTGAATGCATCACTACTATACTACACCATAAATTTAAATGCAATAAATCATGTCCATATAATTATGTATTAACTTATCCGGCTCATTCATAATGAATGATCAACTTTTCCGAATCATGATTCACATATCCTGTCTAAATAGACAATTCTCCCCCATTCCTGGTCGAGGAGTAACCTCTTGTCATTAATAGACAAATCTCCCCCATTCCGGGTCGGGGAGTAACCTCCCATTTTGGTAAACTGAAATTAACAATTTCACATTCATAACATTATGATCATATTCGTAATAGTATACAAATACATCATTCCAGTGAGTACACTCACCTTGGTTGACAACTATGTATTCAGGTTTCCTTCTGGTGGACCTGAACTGGGTTGATTAGAACTTACACCTGTCAATCCAACTAAATCAGTACTGAACCCCAATCATAAATATTATCCTAACATAATTATGTAACTTTCCATGACTATACATCAACAATATAATTCCAATTAAGTCACATTCCATAAAACATAAGTAAAGGCAAAACAATGATATACATGTTGATAAAGTTACGGACATTCAACCGTAGGAAATACCTTATAAGTAATTTATAACCAAAGTCAAGTAAACATAAAATTATACTTCTCAATGTATGTGACATGAAACATGTACTCAAAGTACCCTTTTTAAGGACGAAATACAAACATTCATTCAAGGGGTATCCAGTATGGCCTGAAATTATTGTCCTACATACTTAACCATCCTATATTCCTAAATTGTACAAAAACAGGGGTCCAACCTTATCAATATGAAAACATATATGAATATACTTTCTAGTACAAGTGACGGTGTAATTTTTCAAGCTTCCTAAAACAAGTTATGACTATTTCTTTACAACACAAGAAATCTGCCCTACAAGGTCCTCTATTATTCCTTCAACTTCCAAGAATTTTCATGATTTTTCTCCATCACAAATTTCCATGATTTTCAACCCATTTTCAGTAAACATACTGAATAGTAAAGAATTAAATTTTCATAATTTTTTTACTTCATTTACTATCTCAAAAGCTTGACTAAACTTAGGGCATACCGAAATGAAGTATACAAACAGCATCTATGTACCGAATTGAAATCATCATTACGGCCTAACCACAAGGAGATAAATTCTAATTTTCGGATATGATATGAACATATGAGTATAATTTCATGTACAATTGGAATTTCTTAATTCCAGTAATCACACAAAGAGATATACAGATTTGAATACAATGGGTTTCAATACAAAGCAATTTCATGGGTTTCTACCTTTAATTTAACTTAAACTTTCATCTAACCATACATATATATAAACAGATGAAACTTTAGTAAACAAATGATGATTTATATCATCTAAATCAGTAATATAAAGAAAGATAACAAGAATTTCAATTAGGATTACCTTCGAGACTTTTACGTAATTTCTACGGATTTTTTCTACACTTTTTCTCCTGACTTTTCCTTCCTAAACTCCCTCATTCTCTTTCCTCAAGGTAAAACCCTTTCATGGATGATTTTGGCTGAAGGATAAGGCTATTTCAGGGGTATAAGGTCGGCCAAGGCTGCCTCCCAAGCCAACCAATCAAATTAAACCATTTGGTTTAATAAAAGACAATTTACCACTTAAAGGGAATTGACCAATTTGCCCCTTGTTCGTAAATTCGGTATAACTCCTTACTCGGGCATCTGTTTAATGCACCGTTTGTTGTTTTAAAATCCTAACTCACATATATACAACTATCTAGCTTTTACCTCAAGTCAATTATAATGTGATAAGGTACAAACTAGTCTTAAACAGGAACATTTCTATCAAAAAGAACAAAATTTTGTGTTTGTAAATAATTCGACCTTTCATGATTTATGAAAGTAGGATTATAATAATCATGATAACTTAACATTAGATATACTAATAGCACCTTATTCATATCATATAAGATAATCATGATTTAAATATAATTTATCATAATTATATTCGGGTTGTCACAAGTAGTGTTTAATAAATCACTTCCACTATTGTTTTCATATGTATCATTGTGTACTAAACTCTCTATTCTTGTGTAGATGCCTCCACATTGCGACGTAACCAGTGATCCCGACTCTAGTGAGCTCCAGTGTATGGAGAAGGTCGTGTGATAGTTTGTTGACTCTCTCTCTCTCTCTCTCTCTCTCTCTCTCTCTCTCTCTCTCTCTCAGTAGCAGCGAACCAATCATAGTGGGACCGTTGAATGTTCCACATCCGCTTCGAACCTCAAGGAATTTAGGAGGCTGAACCCGCCAACCTTCAACTGGGCAGCTGGCCCCGAAGCAGCTGAGGAGTGGCTCGATGAAGTCACCGGGATGATGGAGATCTTAGATGTGTCGACTGAGCAAAAGGTCAAGATTGTTACATTCCAACTAACGGAACAAGCGTAACGCTGATGGAGCGCCAATTTTTCCAGCACTAATATGACTGTTGACTGGAGCAGCTTCAGGTTGGCCTTCCTAGATAGATACTTTGTACAGGCATTCAAGGATGCCAAAAAGGATGAGTTTTCCATATTGATTTAGGGGAGAACTTCAATAAATGAGCATTTGGTAAAGTTCGAGAGTTTGTGCAAGTATGTCGATGTCGTGCAGAGGGACGAGGCGGAGAAAATGAGGTTATTTTTTAAGGGCCTTAATTTGGGTATTCGGTGGATCTTAGTAGGTTTGGATATGCTCAATTTTAGAACTACAGTGAACAATGCCATACGATTGGAGCTTGATACGAAAGATAGCAAGACTAATCGGGATAAGAAGAGGCAGCCCGGTGGGTTTCAACCAGGTGGGAACAAGAAGTCCCAAAGTGGGGCTCGAGGCTTATTCGTGAGGCTTAAGGTAGCCATAGGGGTTGGCTCCTCTTAGGCATAATGCACTAGTGACTAGAGCCCCATAACCCCGACGAAGAGGACCTGCTATAACGATGGGCTATAAGGTTACATGAAAAGGGAGTGCCTCCATAGGTCTCAGGGTAGCCAGCAAACCATTAACATTGTACCAAGCTGAAGTTCCAGTTATACAGGACCCACCCAGCAGCAGCAACAACAACAGTAGTTTCTTTTAGGGTACCAACATCGATAAGGCACATCATGGACGGGTCACGTCCAAGCCAGGGATAGGGCATTCATGCGCAGGGTCAGCTGCCTAGCAATCGGACTAAAAGGTTTAATCCCGGGCAAGCGTACGCCAATTCCCAACTAACTGAACCTTCTAGTGTTACTTCAGTGATAAAAGGTATGATTCTTTTGTATAGTACTTCGGTAAAGGCATTAATTGGCTCTGGAACATCACATTCCTTCATATATAGTTCCTTATCATTTAGTTTGGTTTTAGTGGTAGACCGGTTCCACCCTCCTATCTTCATTGGACTTCCAGTAGGTGGTGGCATAGTCCTCGATAGGGTTTACCATAAATGCATGATTATGGCTGGAAATTCTCTCCTATAGTATGAATAGATCCTTATGGACATGGATAGGTTCGAGGTTATCCTTATTATGGATTAGCTATCATGTTTTAAAGCCATCATCGAATTCCATCGACACAGTGTCTGAGTGTCGCTTCTGGACGGATCTCGCCATCGTTTCAGCAGTGAGCAGGATATTGATTATCCTAGAAAATTCTCCACAGTCCGTGAATATAAGAAGTATTTTGGTTGGTTGAGCAACATAGTGGCTCAAAATGAGACATATGTTATGATTTTAGACTATGCCGTGGTGCGGGAGTTCCCCGATGTGTTTTTAGATGACCTCCCCGGGTTGCCACCATGACGAGAGGTGGACTTCGCTGTAGAGGTGCATCGGGGTGTCTCACCCATCTCTATTCCACCCCACAGGATGGCCCTAGTAGAATTACAGGAACTAAGGGTTTCAGCTGGAAGAATTAACCAGCAAGGTTTTCATCTGCCCCATTGTGTCCTCGCGGGGAGCCCCGATCCTACTCGCAAAGAGAAAGGATAACTCTTTATGATTTGCATTGATTATCGACACTTGAATAGGGTGACCGTGAAAAATAAGTTCCCTATGCCTTGTATTGGTGATCTATTTGACCAGTTTCATGGGGCAAGCAGGTTATCAAAAATTTACCTTCGGTTCGGGTACCATCAATTGTGTGTTAGAGAGGAGGCTATTCCTAAAACTACATTCTGGACACGTACGAGCACTATGAGTTTTTGGTAATGCCCTTTGGATTGACAAATGTCCCAAAAACATTCATGAATCTGATGAACCGCATTTATCATCCTTATTTAGATCAGTTCATTGTGGTTTTCATAGATGACATCTTGGCTTACTCGACATCAGATATAAATCATGAGGAGCATCTCTGAATGACATTATAGGTGCTTCGGGAGAATTAGTTGTATGCCAAGTTTAGTGAATGCGAATTCTGGATGGAAGAGGTGATGTTCCTTGGCCATATGGTTTTTGATGAGGGTATCTCCATCGATTTATCGAAGGTAGAAGCAGTATTGGGTTAAAGTCAGTTGAAGACCGTCACTGAGGTGTGCAGTTTCTTGGGTCTGTTCGGGTACTACCGTAGATTTGTACAGGACTTCTAAAGGGGGTGATGCCCCTAACCACGCTAACTAGGAAGGATGTTCATTTCGAATGGTCTAAGGTGAAATACCCCACCCTAAATATTTTATTTAATCCCCGCATAAAGTCGCAATAAAACGAAAAGAATAGGGACATGGATGACTATGATTAATTTGGCGGCTTGAGAATGATTATTGAAAATTTGGGATTTGGAATAAAGTGAAGGGAAATTATTAAATCAGGAATTATATATAATTTTATATAAAGAGGGATAAATTCTAATGATAAGGAATAGCGAGACGAATTTGACTAAACAAAGAAAATTATTGGGCTGAGGATAACACGTAAATTATATAGGGTTATGGAATTATTAAGTTATAAATCGTATAAGCCCCTTTGAGATTTTATAAATTAAGTGGGACAAACGTGCAAATAAAGAATAATGGGTTAAAGGCAAACCCCATTCTCCCATTATATTACTGCCGCCGGAATAAATAAAGTGGAAACATATGCTGAAAAAAAAGGGACAGACTCAATATGAGGAGCACAACTCAAACGTTTTTACTATCTTGTTCAAGCAATAGTGAAAGGGGATAGACATCTCTCTCTCCGCTGTCAGCTCTGAAATCATGGACTCCACCTCTTATCCAGCTCATAGGCTGACCTAACGACAGGGATAAAGACAAAGCTTGTGGCATTCGTTTGTTTTGGGGATAAAGGGAAAAAACCAAGGCTTTTGCAAACCCACTTGCCACCAGCACGCTGTCAACACGACAACCGTAGATCTATTATGGTGTCGATTCGTGGGTTCCTTAGTACCCGATTTAGGAGAAATTTGGGACAATAAGGTCCTTTAGTTATTAACCCTCTCACTGATTTGCACTATAAGAGAGAGAGAGAGAACGAGAAATGTTTGGGTAACAAAAATCCATACAGGGTCACCATTGGGGGCTCTGCTAAAGGGCTCTTAGCTCTCCTCTTCCCTTGTCGTCTATCACTTCTTGATTTGTGACGATAGTATAACAACCATGATGAAATAGGACTACGAATAGGACTACGAATATATATATATATATATATATATATATATATATATATATAGATGTTGAGTATTTAATGGTGTTATCATGGTTGTTATACTATCATCATGGTGTTATCATGGTTGAGTATATATATATATATAGAGAGAGAGTCAGGCTCTCCAACATACCTCCTAGCAACATACCCTTTTTTTTAAATAGTAAAAAAAATAATTTTGAGATGATATTTTTTATATGGGCTCATGATATTTCAATGTGCCACTATAAAAAAAATCAACTGAAAATAATATCTTTTGGTATTTTTAAAAAATAGGTAAAAAAACTGTCAGTTATTACCCTTTAAAACTGCCAGTTTTTTTACCTATTTTTTAAAAATATCAAAACACATTATTTTGGTCTGAATATTTTTACAGGGGCACATTGAAATATCATGAACTCATATAAAAAATATTAACTCAAAATTATTTCTTTTACTATTTTAAAAAAAATAGGTATGTTTAATGAGGTATGTTGGAGAGCCTAACTCTCTCTCTCTCTCTCTCTCTCTCTCTCTCTCTCTCTATATATATATATATATATATATATATATATATATATATATAAGAGAGAGAGATTAATATTGGGATTTATGGGGATTCGAGTGGGTATTATCCGAAGGAGATGGGTGTGTTATGGGAGATATTTGAAGAGGATTTCAGTGGAGCTTTTCTTGGAGTCTGCTAGAGCTCCACGGAGGCATATTTGGTGGAACTATTTGTGACTCCCTTCAAGGCCACCCTTTAAGGTGGGGGAGTCACCCATCTTCTTCAAAGCTACCACCATTTTCAGAGTAGTGAGGTGGGATAATCTACCCTTATATTTGAGACTTTATTGGTGTATATTGTAGCCTTAGTACTATTGAGTATTAAGAGTAGGTTTCCTATATGCAAAATGATAAGTGTCTAGTAAAAATCAGAAGTGTGTATTTTTATGGAAGATAAAAATGTAGGAAGTTTTTATTTGTGTAGTTTTCCCTAGTAATCTGGAAATAGGCATTGTACGTAAGAGAAAAAAATGTAGAAAATATTATTCGGATGTAATTTCTAGTAAAAAGAAATGCGGGACATTTTTATTTTATGAAAATTCAAGAAACATAGTATTTGTGTAAGTTTCTAGTAAGAAGAAATACGGGGAATTTTTCTAGAATAAAAATGCCAGAAAGTTGCATTTGTGTATAATCCTAGTAGAAGGGTATGATGAACATTTTTATATTATAAAAATGTGGAAAATGTTAATGTTGTCAAATATTTACGAAATAAATATTTCTAAGTTGTTTTCAAATGGAATATTTATGAATAAACGTCATTTTTCGAATGTAAGGAAGTTAAGAATGTCTCACTTATTTGAAAAGTATGTTTATTGTGAAAAGTATAAAATTCTAGAAAGAAATACATGTTTAACCCATTGATGGGATTTTGGCATTTATAGTACATTCTCTATGCATATAAACTCGTAGTATTTTGTGAGTAAATACACAAACGAGTTTAGAAGAGGTCTTTTTGGATTTAAACATAAAGTAGGACAAAAATGTTATCTTGCGTAATGAGATTGTTGAATTGACAAGTGTGAAAGTTGGGGAAAGGCGTGATGTTAAACAAGTGTTAAAACAACTAAGGCGTTAGAATGTTAAGTTGGAAACTTAATGATTGTTTCGAGAAATGACGCTTGTTACAGAACGAAATTGCAAGTTTTGGTAAACGAAGGGTAAATTGGTAATTTATCTCAAATGGAACATTCTTATGAAATACAAATGTTAATGGAAGTTTTTATACTAGTATGGGTGAAATTGAATTAAGTCATAAAATGTGAATGATTTTTGGTATAGTATCAACACGTGTTTAAATAAAGAACTTAAAGAGAAGTGGTGATTTTCCAAGTATAATGGGAAATGGACGGTTAAGTCCAAAGCTTTGGCTTCGGCCCAAAAAATTCAAATTGAAGTAAAAATTATGAAAATGTTGAACACATTGACAAGATAATGATATTGGATGATGTTGGGTTAGATAATTACGCAGGGCTATGATGTCCCTAGGGTGAAAAACCCCAAACCAACTGCAGTAATATATGGTGGCGGAGACCGGTGGTGTGAGGCCACGAAGTCCGTGAGTGTTTCTTGACAAAATCCTATAAATAATGCTAAGTAATGAATCGCATATTCATGAAAGAGGCATAAATGAATGGCACTAATTCACATATTTACTAATGCAAGAATAACGTATTAAATGTTTAAATATTCATGTTGAAAATGGGATGGTTTAAAGGGAAATTCAATGAAGTTTGAGCTACCTAATGAGTTTTGAACTACAATCAACACAAGCATGTGTTACGTAAGGTTTTCAAAGGAAATTGAATATATTCTAAACACGATGTGCATGTACATTGAAAGCAAGCCTTAAGTAATGATTATTAACTCGGTGTGAGTTTAATGAATATTGGATAATAAACGTTTGGAAGTAAATGGAAGATTTTCCCAAGAATTGTTAATTGTTTAATCGTGTACGTTAGTGGGAAAAAATGCTAGTTTTCAAGCATAATGATATAAAACGATTCTTTGTAAAGACAAGGAGGATAATAGGTATCAAGTAACGTTTTCAAGATGAAACGATTAAGTACATTGGGGTATGTATTTTCCTACAGTATATATATAGATATATACGGATTTTCACATGCATGTAGTGTATCATAATTGTATTCCTTTCTGCCGTTTGTTTCTATATTGCTTTTGTATACAATCCCACTGAGCATTGGGCTCACATCCCTCTTTTGTTACGGCAGGTTGCACGATGTTCCGTACTTTGGGAGCGTTATACAGGTAAGTAGTTACTTGCTGTTACGATTAGTAACTCTGTTTACTTGGCCTTGAGGGCACTTCCCTTAATTCATATCATGTAGTGACTGTAAATCGGACTCGCATGCTAATAAGTATAACATTAAATAATAATAAAACAGGATTATAAACATCATTTAGGGCGTCTCATTACACTTTACAATTAACGTACCAACTGAATCGGGTTAGTCCTCTAATAACCTTTAAATTCGGGTCAAGGCGTTAATAAGGACTACGAGCTAGCATTCCAGGAATTAAAGGTCAGGTTGACCTCCGCGCCCATTCTTGTCCTTTCGGAACGAGGCAAGGGTTACATAGTGTACTGCGACTCTTTAGGTTTAGGACTCAGAGCGGTATTAGTCCAGGACGGCCGGGTAGTAGCCTACGCATCTCGCTAGTTAAAGGTGCATAAGAGGAACTACCCCATTCATGATTTGGAGTTAGGTGCCGTAGTATTTTCATTAGAGAGCTAGAGGTACTATTTATTTGGGGAATGATTTGAGGTGTTTTCTGATCATAAGAGTCTCCAGAACATATTCACGCAGTGAGACCTTAATCTCAGACAGAGGAGGTGGATGGAGTTGATGGAAGACTATGATTTCTCGTAAGAGTACCATCCCGAAAAGGCCAATGTGGAGGTCGATGCTCTTGATAGAAAATGCAGTCTCACTCATGCGGTAAGAAAATGCCTCTGGGTAAATATGTTTGGAGAATTGCAGAAGTTTAATTTGCACATGCAGCGAGGTTAAGACAAATATACCTTTAGGGTATGGTAGCTAGGCCCCTTATCTAGCAGAAAGTTCTATATGCTCAGTCATGTGACCCCGAGTTCACTTAGTATTGTGAACGTATTTAGAATAGGGAAGTGTTCGACACTCTTACCATGGATAAGGACGACAGTGTGCGACATAAGGACTTGTTGATCATTTTGATTATTAAGGAGCTTCAGGACGAGGTAATGGCAGAAGCCCATCACTCGCATTTCAGTATACACCTGATGCCACCAAGATGTATAAGGTCCTATGCAAGGACTTCTGGTGGTCCGGCATGAAGAGGAATGTGGCAACTTATGTGGCCAAATGCTATATGTGTCAACAACTGAAGGCCGAATATAAAAAATCGGCAGGGTTGTTGCAGCCATTACCTGTGGTAGAGTGGAAGTGGGAGAACATAACGATGGATATCGGTACAGCTTTACCAAGATCTTGTGACACCCCGCCTATTTTAATCTCGGCTGATCAATCCTTTATCAAAATAAAACAGGATTCTCATAATGGATCATTCTCAACATCACTGTCGAAAACCAAATTAATTACTAATAACCTATTAGGCCCGGTGTCAAATTTTAAACTTCCTAATCTTGTTAACTAAAACACACAATAAATCCATCCACACAAATAATATACACATCAACTGAAATAAATAAACAATAACCGATAACTCTTGGTAAAACATTTATACAACCATATCGAATGGGCGTAAAATAAAAAATGTGAAAAACAAAATAAATGACAACAGTTAGGCAATATGCCCGATTATAACTCACATTACCTCTTATCTAGATCACAAGGATAGAAGCATCTAAACAATCCTTGCTAGCATCCATAGCTGCTGTAGCATTGTCTGACTTGAAGGAATAATAACATCCAAGCGTCCGTGTGCGAGGACATCTAAAAGATTTTTAAAATATTTGCAAGCGGGTCATAGACCAAAACGTTTTGAAAATATTTAGCAAATGTTTAAAATACTTTAACATTTAAAATATGATATTCTCCATATTTAAATTGGTATCGCACTCACATGAGATACCCCTTACCTCTCATCTAATAGTGCACACCTAACGCATGTATTTTATACACCCTAGTTACGCTACCCCGCCTAACTAGCATCTCACCAAACTTCTAAACACCCATACGCTATCTCATACCTCGCATATATACTATCTTAATCTTTTGCACGAGCTTATGCATTATAATTCTCACTTATAATTTATCCGTTTATAATAAGCAACTTTCACTCGTTATAGTACACTATTCACGTTTTAGTGTTATTAGTCCCGTATATAATTTTATCATCTTTATATATGTATCTCACATTTTAGTCAGGATTTTATTCTCCCAGATGTAACCAGAAATCTTTACTCATCATTCTTTATTTTGTCCGCATATATATATATATAGAGAGAGTCAGGCTCTCCAACATACCTCATAACAACATACCTAGCAACATACCCATTTTTTAAAAAAGTAAAAAAAATAATTTTGAGATGATATTTTTTATATGGGTTCATGATATTTCAATGTGCCCTATAAAAAAATCAATTGCAAATAATGATTTTGTTATTTTTAAAAAATAGGTCAAAAAACTATCAATTTTTACCCTTTAAAACTGTTATTTTTTTTACTTATTTTTCAAAAATATCAAAACACATTATTTTGATTTGACTATTTTTACAGGGGCACATTGAAATATTATGAACCCATATAAAAAATATTAACTCAAAATTTTTTTTTTTAGTATTTTAAAAAAATTGGTATGTTCATAGGTATGTTGGAGAGCCTAACTCTCTCTCTCTCTCTCTCTCTCTCTATATATATATATATATATATATATATATATATATCTTTTCACATCTTCATATATATATACAATATACTATACACATAAAGTATATCCATACTTATATATCACACACTATATAAGTATAATAACCATCCTTGAGAGCTATAACTCAATGGATGCAGTCTCTAGAATGCTATCATCTTCCAGGGAATTCACACATCATCCCGGGTACCACCGATCGGGATCTCACACCGACCTCATAAAACATAAAACAAACATAGGGGAAGCGGTTATAGTTCCTCACCGGAAAGTGAGACCGAATCATACCCAAGAAGTCTCACCCGTGATAAAGATCCACACTGCTTAAATAACTAGACGCTATGACCTGGGGACTATACTCGCCCTCCTCATCAAGCCAAAGGATTCACCCACATCGCGTAACTTCCCAATATAGCACTAGAGAGTATTGTTTCTTATAAATATATCATTCACACACAGATATATTTACAATCATATCATATATATACTCGTGTATATATATATATATATATATATATATATATATATATATATATATATATATATATAATCCCGAATATACCAATTCGTATAAATTCATAAGTATACACACAACTTATGTTAATCCCATAAGTATTCACTCACTTATGATACAATTATCACATTGATTTCTTCTGAATATTAGCTTATCACGTCTAGCTAGTATTCTAGTTTCATCCTACTCGCACATTCAGATTTTACTCACATTTCTCGGCACATACATTCTACACGCATAAACATATATATACCCGTCGAAATGACTTTTTCGAGTGTCATTCGTACCAAAACTCCTAAAATTTATAACTCGGATCTTATTCCCGCAAACCTGAGATTTATATATCACTCATTTAATCTTTTAGAGTCCCTCACACTCTATTTAGGGTCCCCTATTATTTATCTTCAAAAGGAATTCTTCTTCAATCCTTTTAAGTACAAGAAAAAATCCTAAATTAAATGCCATCCCCGAACAGAAACCGATGGCCAGAAAAACGAACCGATCCTGTTCTGAAATAAACGATCCGAATCGATGTCTCCAAAAATGAACCGGTTTGGTGACCGAACGGAACCACAATCTACCAGTTCAACGTAATCAGTTCGGGAGTTTCATCTTCTCTAACTCCAAAATTGATCGTTTCTAACATCACCATCCATCACTATAAACATCTACACACTTATTTCTACCCAACACATAAATTTATTCACAGGATTCATCAATTTAACTGTGGTTTAAACCCTAACTTAGTTAAACCCTAATTTTATCAAACTCTTCCAATTTCTCACCAAAAAATTACACCATAAACATGGATTTAAACTCAGATTTCATATGGAGTTTTTATCACCTCAAATTTATATGAAATCATTTCCAAAAAACCATTTTGATTCAAGAATCCCAGCCCAAAATCATGTAGTTTTCACCAACTATAATATAAATAATAAACAAACATAAATAGTTAAAGCAAGTTAAATATTTGCCTCGTTGGATAAATTCGACGACCTCATGCTGGAATCCGCCGGAGCTTGGCCGAAAATCTCCTATTTTCTCCCTTTTTCTCCTTCTTTTCTTTCTTTCTTTGTTTCTTTCCCCCCCCCCCCCCTCTCTCTCTCTCTCTCTCGTGGCCTTATAAGAGAGAAATAGGGGTTATCTCCTTATTAAACCCAAAATTGACTCGTATACACAAATGCGAATCCCTATTAATCCAAAAAGTGTCCAGAACCCAAACACTACCCCTGGGTACTCCATTTTGACTATTTCGCCCCATTCTAGACCAACCATGCACTCGAAATCCTCATCCGAGTCACTTATAAAAAATTCACCTTTTTAAATTCAATATAACTCCACACATATTTTCCAAATAAAATATTATTACTTGTCGCTTTTCCCAACTACGACATGATATAAAAATAATCCAACTCATTTACTTTTTCCCGTAAGTAAATATAACATACATCAATATTAACCCGATACTCGCCAATTAATATTTATCCACTCACTTTAAATTCTATTTCACTTAAAATTCTCAAATAATTAAATTACCCCCACTTATGTAATTTAAATGTCCATAAAGTACGGGGTATTACATACTCCCCCCCTACAAAGGAATTTCATCCTCAAAATTCGGATAAGGCCGGTACTAAAAACTTAGGATCTTGAACCACACAACACCCTTTAATACCCAAAATCAAATCACGATAATGGTATGGTCACTTCACTATTCACTCGCTAGTGGGACCCAGTTGTATAAGGGCTTACTCACTATAGCACCAACTTAAGAACAAGCTTGTTCAATACACTTCATACTGATATACTCCATCAGTCATAAGGTCCCACCTCAATGACGGCACATCACACATTGTGTTTCTGCCCATGACATCCGAATAAGACGAGCATATACATCATTGGCTCTATCGCCTTAATACTATTGGAAGGCCGCACATCACTAAGTTCCAGCTTCCCATATCAATCCCAACACAACTCCCATCCTGAGAGAAACCATAAGAACATCTAACCACTCCTGTCAGACCTTCAAATCTCGATTCACGGCGATGTAACTCTCACGACACTCAAAAGTCACCCCAAATCAGTTTGTGGTTAATGCCCCTCTCAACAACGGACTCTAAATCACATTCAATCCAAAAGTCTAGTTATTCAATCACTTCTAAAAAATCATAGGGGGAATGACAAGGATTTCCACGGAAAACCTCAAATGGCACCTAGTCCATAATAAATCGGTACGAGTTATTACACACAACTCTAGCAATCGATAATTTCCCTTCCCAATTACCGTACAATTTATAACGCTCAACATTAGCATTATCCAACCTTGCAAATCACCTCCCTTATACTTATCGATTATAGGTGACACAATTTTGCCCAAAACAAAATGTCATCCCCATTGCTTCCTGAAAATCCCTATCGGAGGTGGGGTTCAAGGATCTCATCCTCATACAAACAATATTGGGCGACACCTTGCACCGGTGTAATCCTTATTTTAAAATAAAGGTTTGGGCACATCCCATCAATGAAATTTACCAGCCTATCTACCAATTCCATCACTGGAATCGTCGGCTTGATACAAACTTTCTGGTTGATCATCTCGAATCAACATATTTCCATCTATGAGTGGTGCACCCAGAGACAATATCACTGTCTCACCTAACACAAATTCCCACTTATAACGTCTCACATTAAATGGTACTTTATACTCCCCTTCTTTACCCGAGTTATACCAATAGTCACGGCCTGTGCGCTTTTTACCACAATGCGCACTTATGGGCCCTTTTTACCTTATAGACATCGACATTCTATTTACTCGCAAGTCACCCTCAACATTCGTCTGAGTAGGACTCCGATCTACTTTCCCACAATAGTTGGATTTTCCTCATCTCATGAGATATCCTTTTAAATGGCTTCCCATAGCCTTTCAACCCATCTCAGGTGTGCTACTCCCACTGCGCATATATGTACTTGGATCATCGTCTTTCTCACACGACATTCAATCCATCATGCTATTTCAGCTTTGTTTATAACTGCCCCACGGGCACATATTCCATACATTTATTCCCACGTCCTCCTATCTCAGACGATTTGAAAATCAAACTAACCAAGGTGCCCACACACCCTATAATCCGTGCATATTTGCACAACACTGGGAACGTCACACCCTCAACACACTTTTCTTAAAATTGGCCTCGTAGTCTCGACGTGGATTTAACACATGGGTATTCTCAATCACCCCATAAATCGAAATTTAATTCTCCTCAACATCATTCCACCTTTCAACTCATGGTGAGAAGAAAAAAATTCAGTGCTCTCTAATGGCACTATCGGTTCTAGTGACCTTATACTATATAATAACTCTCATCTCGGAGTGTTTTCTCTACACTTTCATTGATTAACATTCAAAATTGACGCCCTAGCACCCATCAACATCTCTCTACTCACGACGTTTTATCAAGGTCCATGCGTATCTCATCCCACAATAACATCCAAACAAGTAACTTTCCCCAATGCACTATCACTTAGTATTAGAGGAAATCAAATTCTATACTTCAAACACATAATCGTGACTCTAAAAAATCTTGTACCCAGACATATAATTATAAATATCAACTCCCACGTCTCTAAAGGAGTGATATAAAAATGCTCTCTCCCTATCCAAGTCTTGAGTACTAAACATAATAATGAGCTAAATCTCTCCGCTCGATAGTAAACCTAATGCACCCCGAATCATATCGGTAAAGTACCTACACACCAGGATCAATATCTCGAGACAACTATACTCTCCGAAGACTCTAAGATAATATAATATGAATGCGAGCTCGACCCTCTTTTAGGTGAGGCATCGCCAAAACAACACATCCTGCCCTAGAACAGCAAACACGATAGCCTTGCAATAACTACCCACTATCGTACTAGCCAATGCTAACCTGTCCATACCCAGGATAATATCATACTCGTATAACGCATCACTAAAACGAGTAATTCCAATAAAATATATTCCCAATGACTACACCCACTCCCCCTGTGGATGAAACCAAAGATAACTCCGCTATACCACGGATAATACATACACATAAAAATGTTATCTATAAAACCACTTAACTCATCTCACATGCGAATCTAATGCTAATCAAAATACCGTGACTCGCTCATGTCATATAAATAATACCCCATTCATCCGAGGTTAAAACCCATACTTCTACCTTGCCAAATCTCCCTGGATGATCAAATGGTTCCCAGACGTGACATGCTTGTCTGAACTGAACCAAAACTATCTTAATCATTGCCCCTGCTAAGCACCATACTCTTATCCCTTTACTCGCTTTGGACAAAATCAATGCATGTGGTCCTACTCTCCACATAAATATCTCTTCATATAATCCATTTATCTCCAGCCACGCTGACCATGTTAGGATTTTCCTTCTCGTGAACCTTGGTAACCTCAACCCTGATGGCCACCCCGTTGTTCCCTTAGCTCCGCCGACCGTAAGGCACACGCTACTGGCCTTACCAATCCTGACTGAATCCACCATCACTCGACAGGAATTCAGCTATGTGAATCCTTTAAATGGGTCCCCTGATGGATCTCCCCTACGGTGTTTCTCTAGCACCGTTACATCCAGTCTTACTCTCTGACTAAATTCTCCAATTGTTTTAGCTCTCTTCACAAAGAAGCATTACTATCCTCATTGTCAAAACACGACATTGTTGCCATCTGCATTGATTGTCCACGCAGAATTCCCATAAGTGCTGGCGACTCCTCTCGTGAGTCTATCACCCACTTAAGGACTCCTTTCTCCATTGTACCTACCTCATCGGGTAAAAAGTTTGCTAGACAAATAAATTATTTTTTCACAAATGGGCCTCTGTTCAGCTCTCCTGTGATAAGTTCAGAACATCATTCGCATATCCTTCTGAGCAACAGATGAAAGAACTCGTGGTCAAACTGTACCTAAGATCCTTCCATTGACATATTGTTTCACTTTTCAAATATGGTGATTAACTCCCGCCATTATAACACTGCTCCCATGAGCTAATAAATCTTTTACCCCAATTTTCACTTTCGGGTATACTACACTCTATTGTATGCCAAAGCCTTTGGGTATCATGCATCCATTGGCTAACATACATAATCTCTGCATTTACTAAAATTCCAACGGGTGGTCATCTTCAAAGACCCCTCTGACTCCTCCCATTCTAATCACGCTGGGTGAGTCTAGTTTAGCACCACTTTTTGCTAGAGCCGTACTTGAAAATATATATTTCACCCTAGCAATACTTACATCCCCATCTTCCCGAGAAAAAATAGGGGTGACCTCGACTATGGTCATCGTCCCCAAAATATATTACAACTCAAGCTGAGCCCTGCCTCCTGTTGTCCTCGCAACGGCCCTCACTGGTCATCCTTCATTGTTCGACATACAAAGCACACCCAAACGCATATAAGACTCATTACAATATTCATAATAGAAAGATAACGAAATATCATAATATAAATCAATAATTCTAAGCAAAGGGCTCTATATCAAATAAAAAATAATGTTGAAAACGTAGTACGTCTGCACAGATTCCTAAGGACACTAGAACTTGATTCCCTGATACCATCTGTGATACCCCGCCTATTTTAATCTCGGCTGATCAATCCTTTATCAAAATAAAATATGATTCTCATAATGGATCATTCTCAGCATCACTGTCGAAAACCAAATTAATTACTCCTAATATATTAGGCCCGGTGTCAAATTTTAAACTTTCTAATCATGTTAACTAAAACACACAACAAATCCATCCACACAAATAATATACACATCAACTGAAATAAATAAACAATAACCGATAACTCTCGGGAAGACATTTATACAACCATATCGAAAGGGCGTAAAAGAAAAATGAGAAAAATAAAATAAATAACAACAGTTGGACAACATGCTCGAATATAACTCACAGTACCTCCTATCTAGATCACAAGGATAGAAGCGTCTAAACAATCCTTGCTAGCATCCACAACTGATGCAGCATCGTCTGACTCGAAGGAATAATAACATCCATGCATCCCTGTGCCTAGACACCTAAAAGGTTTTTAAAATATTTGCAAGCGGGTTAGAGCCAAAAACATTTTAAAAATATTTACCAAGTGTTTAAAATACTTTAACATTTAAAGTATGATATTCTCCATATTTAAACTGCTGTCGAACTCACATGAGATACCCCTTACCTCTCATCTAACAGTGCACACCTAACGCATGTATTTTAAACACCCTAGTTATGCCACCCCGCTTAACTAACATCTCACCAAACTTCTAAGCACCCATACGCTATCTCATACCCGCGTATATACTATCCTAAGATTTCACACGAGCTTATACGTTATAACTCTCACTTATAATGTATTCGTTCAAACTAAATAACTTTCACTAGTTATAGTAAAGTATTCACGTTTTAGTGTTATTAGTCCCGTATATAATTTTCTCATTTTTATATACGTATCTCACATTTTAGTCTAGATTTTATTCTCTCGGATGTAACCAGAAATCTTTACTCATCATTCTTTATTTTCTCCCCATATATATATAATATACTATACACATCAAGTATATCCATACTTATATATCGCACACTATATAAGTATAATAACCATCCTTCAGAGCTATAACTCAATGGATGTAGTCTCTAGAATGCTATCATCTTCCAGGGAATTCACACATCATCCTGGGTACCACTAGTCGGGATCTCATACCGACCTCATAAAACATAACACAAACGTAGGGAAACAGTCATAGTTCCTCACCTGAAAGTGAGACCGAATCATACCTAAGACGTCTCACCAATGCTAAAGAGCCACACTGCTTAAATAACTGGACGCTATGACCTGGAGACTATACTCGCCCTGCTCCTCAAGCCAGGGGATTCACCCACATCGCGTAACTTCCCACGATAGCACTATAGAGTATGTTTCACATAAATATATCATTCACACACATATATATATTTATAATCATATCATATATATACTGTCTCTATACCCGTATATATATATATATATCATCAAATCCAGCTATTCCTGCCTATCTTATTGGCATTAGCCTATAAACCCGAATATACCAATTCGTATAAATTCATAAGTATACACATAATATGTTAATCCCATAAGTATTCACTCACTTATGATACAATTATCCCATTGATTTCTTTCAAATCAGGTCTAGTTAGTATTTTAGTTTCATCCTACTCGCACATTCGGATTTTACTCACATTTTATCAGCACATACATTCTACATGCATAAATGTATATATACCCGCCGAAATGACTTTCCTGAGTGTCGTTCGTCCCAAACACTCCTAAAATTTATTACCTGGATCTTATTCTCGCTAACCTGAGATTTATATATCACTCATTTAATCTTTTAGAGTCCCTCACACTCTATTTAAGGTCCCTTATTATTTAACTTCAAAAGGAATTCTTCTTCAATCCTTTTAAGTCCAAGAAAATTTCCTAAATTTAACTGCCATCTTCGAACCAAACCGGTGGCCAGAAAAATGAACCGATTCGGTTCTGAAATAAACAAACCGAATCGATGTCTCTAAAAATGAATCGATTCGGTGATCGAACCAAATCACAACCTACCGGTTCAACGTATTCAGTTCGGGAATTTCATCTTCTTTAACTCCCAAATTGATGGTTTCTAAAATCACCAACCATCATTATAAACATCTACACACTTATTTCTACCCAACACATAAATTTATTCATGGTATTCATCAATTTAACTAAGGTTTGAACCCTAACATAGTTAAACCCTAATTTTATCCAACTCTTTTAATTTCTCACCAAAAAATTATACCATAAACGTGGATTTAAACTCAAATTTCATATGGAGTTGTTATCACCTCAAATTTATATGAAATCATTTCCAAAAATCCATTTTGATTCAAAAATTCTGACCAAAAATCATATAGTTTTCACCAAATATAATATGAATAATAAACACACATAATAGGTAAAGAAAATTAAACACTTGCCACGTTGGATAAATTCGACGACCTCGTACTGGAATCCGTCGGAGCTTGGCCGGAAATCTATTTTTTTCTCCCTTTATCCCCTTCATTTTTTTCTCCCTTTATCCCCTTCATTTCTTTCTTTCTTCTCTCTCTCTCTCTCTTGTGGCCTCATAAGAGAGAAATAAGGGTTATCCCCTTTTTAAATCCAAAATCGACTCGTATACACAAATGCGAGTCCCTATTAATCCAAAAAGTCCTCGAAACCCAAACACTGCCCCCAGGTACTCTATTTTGACTATTTCAGCCCACCCGAGACCAATCGTGCACTTGAAATTCCCATCCGAGTCACATAAAAAAATCACATTTTAAAATTCAATACAACTCCACACGTATTTTCCAAATAAAATACTATTACTTGTCGTTTTTCGCAACTGCGACATGATATAAAAATAATCCAACTCATTCACTTATTCCCGTAAGTAAATATAGCACACATCAATATTAATTCATTACTCGCCAATTAATATTTATCCATTTTTCACTTAAAATTCTCAAATTATTAAATTACACCCACTTATGTAATTTAAATGTCTATAAAAATATGGGGTATTTCAAATCTGAGCGTGGTTATGATGCGGTGTGGGTGATATTCGATCGATCACCAAGTCGGCATATTTCTTGTTGATTAAGGTCACAGACAACGTGGCTAAATTAGCAAGGTTATATGTTCGGGAGATAGTAAGGATCCATTGCGTTCTGCTCTCGAACGTATCAGACAGGGATCCGCAATTTTGTTTCCCGATTCTGGAAGTAGTTCCAATATAAATTGGGAATCGGACTGAATATGAGCACTTCGTATCATCCCGAGACTGACGGGCAGTCGGAGCAGACTATCCAAATCATAGAGGATATGCTAAGGGCTCGTGCACTTGATTTCTGAGGCAGTTTGGCAGATAACTTACATCTGACAGAGTTCGCCTACAACAATAGCTACCAGGAAAGTATTGAGATGGCCCCCTTTGAGGCCCTTTACGGGAGACAGTTTTGTTTGTCGGTTTATTAGGCTGAAGGGAGAAATAAACACCTCATTAATTCAGAATTTTTCCTGGAAATGACTAATAAGGTACGGGTATTCGCCAGATAATCATGACGGCACAGAGCCGATAAAAGAATTAAGCCGATAATTACCGAAAACACTTGGAATTTGGGTAGGTGATCATGTGATGTTGAAAGTGAGAGCAAGAACCGATAGCCAAGGGTTTGGACAGAAGGGAAAGCTGGCCCCATGGTACATAGTCCCCTTAGAGATCCTAGAGCGGATTGGGGATGTGTCGTATCATTTGGCGCTGCCTTCACAGTTGTCCCAAGTGCATAACGTATCCCACGTATCCATATTAAAAAAGTATCTTCATGATCCCTGTCATATTATTGACTAGAATCTTATCGAGTTAGAGAAGGATGTCACGTTTCCCACGAGGCCAATATCCATTATAAACCATGAGGAGAGAGTCGTACGTAATAAGGCTATTCCGTCAGTAAAGGTCATTTGAGAATTTTAAGGTGTCGAAGGTGCTACTTGGGAGCATGAGTCGGAGATTGAAGAGGAGCACCCAAAACTCTTCCCTTAATTGATTATTCTGATTACGAGGATAAAATCTCCTAAGGAGGGGAGAATGTAATACCCCATCCCAATGTTTTATTACTTTCCATGTAATTTGTAATCATGTGAAGTTAATGGAATAAAATTATCATTTCATAAGCTTTTGTTACGTCTCCAATTATTTTGGTGCCCTTTTTCTAATTAATTGAAGTTGTTGGGTTAGATTTGAAAACATTTGGAATTAAGGTGTTTCGAACGAATGATATCCTTGTCTCGTTTAAATGAGATAAGGTGGTTCGAATAAAAAAGAAGGCTCATTCTAGAAGGCTTCAGACGAGCATTGAACGAACCCCTTATGCATTAAAGTCGAACCTCGTTTGAAGGACGTTCAAAAGGAGGTTCAAATGAATGGCATTTCTTGTTCAAATGAGATCAGCCTCGTTCGAGAGAATTTATCGGGAACCAGATATGACTTATGTGTTATCACTATTTTGGCCCTAGATTTTTGTAACGTGTCAAACTCATGGGGCTTTATCAATCTGATGGTTATTTTGGGCCTTTTTTTTATTTATTTTTGTGGGAGTTAATGTATTATAAGAGGGATAAGAGGGGGAGTCTTCCCTCACATTCTTATATTTCTCCTCGCTCTCTCTGAAGATCCTACACTCATCTTCCACCCCAAAAAACCTTGTTCTTCCATTATCAAGTGTTTCCAACCACTCCTACACCACATAATACTCCATTTATACTCCCATTCTACTATTTCCAGGCTCTCTTCCATGAAGAAAGTGGTGGAGCAACATTGTAGAGAGGTTTTTGTAGAGCTTTGAATAAGTTAGGAGTTTTGGATCTAGAAGTCTTGGAGCTTAGGAGTTTAGGAGCTTTCAAGTCATCCATTTGTGGTTTCTCCTCTTCTAAACCTAAGGTAGGGTTTTCCTTCCATGTTTTCAAGGTTATTATAGCTTTGGAATTCATGTAGGATGTTACTATATGGATTTCAATGCCTAAAAATGTAGTCACATTTATAAAATAAATGGTCTTCCAAAAAATGGATTTTTCTTCAAGATAAACCCTAAATGGGGCTTTTTGTAGAAATGGCATTTACCTTGATGTTTGGAATAAAGCATGTGAATTTACATAAAACCCATGATTAGTATTGATTTAAAATGAATATTTGAGGTATTTCTAGGTTGAAATATTCTCTTGATCATATGGGAACATATAGTCTGTGTAATGGTGACATAGTAGACTTGAATAAATATGTTAAAATGGGTCTTGTAAAAAACTGAACAAGTATGGAAAAACATCCCCAAATATGCTAAATATTGTTATGATAAAAAACTAATGTAGGGGTTTGCATGTGATCACAAGATAAGAGTATGTATTTTGATAAAATGGTCTTAGATGATGAACAATATTTTATATGGCAAAACATAAAATAGATAAGTATGGGTTTGAACATGAAATAATGGAAATAATGTTAGAACAAAATGATTTGCTTCTTGTGCCAAAACAATGTTAAAGATAATGTTTTCTCAAAATTATGACAAAAGGGGGATTTTGACAAACTTGAGGGTCCTGAGGGGTTAGGTTCCCTCTCGGGACCCTATCGGTCTATTTTTGGCAGAAAAGTGGATAAAGTAAGTTTTGGCACATTGATAATGTGAAAAATGCTTCAAATCATAGTATGGCAAAAATGGTAAAAAGGGAATGGAATAATGTGGACATTTGTAAAATATTAAAAGCACATTAATAAGGATTTGGTAGACACTGAAACAATTAAGGAGGGCCTGGAGCCTTGAGGTGAAAGACCCAAAATCACTGGCTAGAGCATATGGTGGAGTTATCAACAGTGTGGAGCCCGTTAAAGTACGCGGCATTTGAAATATTTCGAGAAAGATAATGATAAAGGAATTAAATTCGTTATACTTTTAATTAAAGAAAACAACCCAATGGAAATGTGATAAATGAGGTTAAAGGATAAAATGTGAATAATTAGTCTCCAGACCTGGTAAAGGGTAGTAAAATTGGTTAATTGTGAGTATAAGCTCATCTTTTGGTTGCATTGCATGTAGTTGCATTAATACTAGTTAAATTGTTAACATTTTCTTAATTGATTAAAATATACTTATATGTATAGTATTTTTGTAGAAAACATATAGCTTAATATTATTCACCCTGCGAAGCGTTCGCTCACCCCCTGCTTTTTATGTTAAAAACCCCACCCCAGGTACGTCAAGTAGGAATGCCGGGAAGGATTCAAGTAAGGCCCCAAAAGGCGATCAACGCCATTAGAATGCTCTTTACTTGTTTGGTATTTGCACATTTGGTATTTGAACTTTTATTTGGGCCTTCGACCATAATTTGTAATAATATAGGATGGTTGTGATTTATTTTCTATTTAATTAGTATTGTGGATTAGCTCAGATTTTTATAAATAAATCTTACAAATTGGTTAATTACGTTAAGTGGTCACCCATTTCTCAAGCTAAGATAGAAACTTCAAATACTAAATAAATGAGGCAAATTAAGGGATTTTTCTTAAATAAATTAATTAAACTTTCCCCCTCCCCCTTTAACTCCTTAACTCGATGCAGTTAACTCAATGGTGACCCAAACCCGGGTCGGGGCGTTACAATACGCCTCCAAATGGAATAGAATGCTCGCCTCCAGAGGCAACTTGAACAGATGGAGAGAGATCTCCATGGAGACAACATGAAATGTCACGATGGACTCCTAGTCTTCAGGCAAGCAAGACTCGCAGACGAGGGAGGAGTTCCAGGTGGGACCAGGATCATTTAGAATGTGTTCGGTCAGAAGGCACCACAGAGACGACGAACATTAGAGAGAAGATATTCGGAGCTTATTTCTAAGAGATATGGATCAACACCCAGCCAATCGAAGGGCTGGGTCCACTAAAGAGATGGCCAGGAGAGCTCTCAACACACAGATGAAATATCTTTCTTCAAGGGTGATTGAAGAGGAATAACCCCCAAAGAAGTTTGTTATTCCCAAGTTTAAAATCTACGATGGAAAAATCATTCCTATAGATCATGTCAGGCAGTACAGACAAGCGATGACTTTATGGAGTCATAATAATGCCCTCACGTGTTTTGTCTTTCCTTCTAGCCTAAACGACGTAGCCCAGAAGTGGTTCGAAACACTATAACACAGGTTCATCGGGAGCTTCAAGGCCCTCGCTAAGGCCTTCAGTTCTCGCTTCGTAACTAGCAGTTCCCACATAAAGAAGATGGACTCGCTAGTTATGATGAAGAAGAAACCACGAGAGACTCTTCATAAGTATGCCAAGCGATATTGGGAGATTTTTTACGAAGTGAAAGATTGTACGGTGCAGGTGGTCGTTGCATCCTTAAAGATTGGTTTGCTAACCACATCCATACTACACCAGTCCCTGACCAAGAAGGAAGCTAATATCGTTGATGACCTTATGGCACGTATTGATTAGTACGCCAAGGTTAAAGATGTGGTTCATGCTAGTCCTTGGGATAACGGTCGCGCCAAGTCAAATAAGGGAGGAAATAAGTCTGACAATCCCAAGAAGGGGAATAAGAACTAAGGTAAGAATGGTTCAAAGAATGGGAGCACGGTGGATCCATCAAAAGCCTTACGGGCTATCAATATAGTCTTCAAAGAGCCGATCTATAAGATCCTCGAAAAAATTATAGACTATCCATTTGTGAAGTGGCCTAAGGATATGGGTGGTTACCCGACGAAGAGGACCAACGCATTGTGATGTGCATTCCACAAATAGGGTGGCCACAAAATATAGAATTATAAAGCATTGAAGTCGCACTTGGAGGAGCTGGCCCAAGCTGGGAACCTGAATGAGTATATAGACAGAAAGGCTGATAAAGTCACAACCAATGGAAATCGAAAGCCAAATAATATCCTTGATGACAACATAGGACAGGAGTTTGCAGTGATTTAGGGAACATTCGACCTAAAGCAGATCCAAGGGAACGCTATTCGGATGAAACTCAAGAAGGTCACAACTCTTATGGAGGCATCCCAGATTAACCCTGCAAAAAGCCAGGCTTGCAAATGCTAGTGGCCAGAGGATATTGACTACACTAAGAACATCGTCTTCACAAAGGAATATTTGGTTAGGGTAAGGACTCCACACCATGATGCACTCATGATCACCCTCAAGATCGCGAATTGGGACGTTGATAAACTTTTGGTAGATCAAGGGAGCTCATACAAGGTGATGTACCTCGATATATTCTATAAGTTAAAACTCAACCTAACCGACCTAAAAAAGTCTATCGTTTTATTGATCAAATTCACGAGGAAGACCACAATGCCATTGGGGAATATAGTCCTGCCAGTGAGTGCGAGAAATATTTTAAAGATGATGAGCTCGTATTTGTGGATATTGATTATCCCTACCATGCCATTCAGGGTAGAGGGTGGCTTCGTGCTATGAAGGTCGTGCAATAGACCTATCACCCTAAGCTCAAATGTGTTACTGATCGGGGAGTAGTGGAGATTCGTAGCGACTAGGCCACTACGAAAAATTGCTTCATCACTGTCATTCGGCCCCAAAAATAGAAGAAGAAGGAACCCGAGGTTCTACTAGAGGAAGCCAAGGATGGGGTTGCCCCTTTGAAATAGCAACTACAGTACGACTGACTAGGGGTGGAGGATACCAGGGTCCACCCTTCTGACAGGGTTGTTGAAAGCCTGAAGAAGGTTACATTTGATGCCAACCTACCACAGAGAAAATTTTTGATTTGGAAAACACTTGCCAGTCACAAGAAAAAGGAGTTAATCACCTTTTTGAAAAAGCAACCTGGATGTAATTGCTTGGGAATCCTATGATTTACAAGGGATTGATCTCGAAGTAGCTCGTCACCACCTCCACATGGATCCAACCTTTAATCCAGTCACTCAAAAGGTGATTCAAAGAACCCCAATGAAGGCTAAAGCGGTAGAGAATGAAGTAAAGAGGCTTCTCGATGTAGGGTCCATTAGGGAAGTTATGTTCCCTAAGTCGTTATCAAATCCAGTGGTAGTACAAAAGGGTAACAACAGGTGGAGAGTTTTCATCGACTTCACGGACCTCAACAAAACGTGCCCCAAAGGCTGCTTCCCTCTATCGAATATAGATCAATTGATCGATGCCGCTACAGCGCATAAACAGATGAGCTTCTTAGATGCCTATTTTGGTATCACTAGATCCCACTGTTTAGCCCCAATCAGGATAAGACGTCGTTCATCACACTAGTTGGACTATACTGATACAAGGTCATACCATTTGGCCTCAAGAACGCGGGTGCTACCTATTAGAGGCTGGTCATCAAAATGTTCAAGCAGTAGATGGGAGATACTATGGAGGTTTATATTGACGATATGGTGGTCAAGAGAAGACAAAGGGAGACCACCTTAGAGACCTGTCCAACACCTTTGAAATCCTCAAGAAATTTTGAATGAAACTCAATGCGAGCAAATGCTCATTTGGTGCCCAGTTCAGGAAATTTTCTGGGTTATCTGGACAATAAGGGAGGAATAGAGGCCAATTCAGACCAAATTGATGCTGTTAATAGGTTTCAGTAGCTAAAGACATTGCAAGATGTTCATAAGCTTACTAGATGCTCGTAGCACTCAACTGCTTCACCTCCAAATCATCGGAGCGCTGTCGACCATTTTTTTTAGCTCCTTAAGATATATAAGGGCCTCACCTGGAATGACAATTATTTGAAAGCCCTTGAAGAGATCAAGTCTTAACTCAATAAATCTCCCTTTCCAGCAATCCCTGATAAAGGGGATCCTCTCTACCTTTACCTTGCAGTATCATGCCACGTAATTAGCTCATCTTTTATATACGAGGAAGAGGAAAGGCAGTGTCTTATCTATTACACCAGCAAAAAACTTTTGGATGCAGAACAACGCTACTTGCCGCTGGAAAAGCCATCTTACACTATGGTAGTTGCCTCCAGGAAGCTTAAGCGTTATTTTGAAGGCCACATAATAACCGTTATTACTTCCTTCCCCCTCAAAGTTGTTCTTCAAAAAATTAACCACTCTGAGCGATTGTCAAAGTGGTCAATCGAGCTCAAATGGTTTAATATTCACTTTCTGCCAGGGATAACAATTAAGGGTCAGATCTTAGCTGATTTTATTGCAGAATTTATGGGAGACAGGCCTATCGACCAACAACTTGTAGAGAAGTTATCAAACAAGGAAGCACAGTCCAAGGATCGAACCTTGTACGTTGATGGAACCTTTAATTCTAAGGGTGCAGGAGTGGGGATTATCCTGTTAACCCCAGAGGACATTATCATCGAGTAAGGAATCAGGATGAGATTTGAAGCCTCCAACAACGAAGCTGAATACGAAGCACTGATAGTTGGCCTCTACAAGGCCCAACTGCTAGGGGTAAAGGGTCTCAATGTGTTTGACAATTCCAATATAGTATACAACCAACTGAGCAAAGATTTTAATGTGGAAGATGACATGATGGCATCCTACCTCGTTGTAGTTTACGAACTTATAGCAAAATTCAAAGAAGTCCACATCCAGCAGTTCCTTTGGGGGAAAAATAGTCATGATAATGCTTTAGAAACCCTAAGCTTTATAATGGAAGCTGATCTCAAATGAACAATTGAAGTAGAGTTCCTCGCACGACCCAGTATTGATAGAATTATATTCACTGAACAGATTTTTTCCATAGATAAGGGTCCTAGCTAGATGGATCCGATCAGAGCCTACCTGCAAAATGAGGCACTGCCAGATGATAAAAGATTGGCTCACCAAGTGAGAGTAAAGGCTACTCGTTTTTATCTTAATTTTGGAGGGAAGCTCTACAAAAAGTCCTTTATAGGTCCTTACCTCCAATGCGTCCAACCATAAGACATTGGGTAAGTTCTCCATGAGCTTCATGATTGTATTTATGGGAGTCACGCAAGAGGAAGATCTTTGGAATTCTGAGTAATCAAAGAAGGCTACCACTGGTCACATATGCAGGAAAATGCAAGTATCTATATTCGAAAGTGTGATAAATGCCAGCTGTTATATTCTATGGTTCGTCAACCAGCTAATGACTTAAAATACTTGACCAGTCCTTAACCATTCGCACAATGTGGGTTGGACATCGTGGGACCCCTACTTACTGTACCTGGGAATCATAAGTATCTATTGGTCGGCATAGATTACTTCACCAAGTGGGTAGAGGTAGAACCACTAGCCAACATCAGAGATGCCAACATGACAAGGTTCATCTGAAAGAACGTCATAACACGCTTTGGGTTACCGAGAGCCATTATCAAGGACAACAGCACACAGTTCGAAAGCATTTTTTTCCAAAACTTCTATGATGAGCATGGCATCAAGCATCACTTTAGCTTAACATCGTATCCATAGAGCAAGGGTCAAGCAGAGGCTTCCAACAAAACGATGCTCGATAGTCTGAAGAAGAGGCTAAAAAAAGTAAAAGGCGCATGGGTAGACGAGCTTCTCTATATCCTCTGGGCCTATCGTACTACGACCAGAAGGATGAACATGGAAACACCCTTCGCACTCATATATGGAATGTAAGCTATCATCCCACTTGAAGTCGGTCTCCCTACTATAAGAACTAACTTGATCGACCATGGACTAAACGAAGATGCCTTGCGCACTGAACTTGACCTTGCAGATGAGCGAAGAGAGCAAGCCATGATTAAGATGGCCTCATACCAATAATAATTGGCAAGTCAGTACAATAAAATGTCAATTTGAGGACGTTCCAGATATGAGACTACGTCATAAGGAAAGTCCTCAGCAGTGCCATAAGACTGTTAAATGGCAAACTAGGACCGAACATGGAGGGGCCTTTTAAGGTGGTTAGGGACAATCTTCAAGTATTTTATCACTTGGAAACGTTGGAGGGCAGATAGATACCAAGAGAATGGAATGCGACCAATCTGAAGAAGTTCTATTTTTAGTCTTCTTCCTCTATTATAGCACATTTAGTCTCAAGAAGTTCTATTTTTAGTCTTTTTTCTCTATTGTAGCATATTTAGTTTATAGAAATTTTCATTTCAAACTCATGTTGCTTGCAAGTTAATATTTTATGAATAAAGGCCCACTTGGTCTTACATGTTGATTATCTCAATTTTATATGATGTCTTGATTATCTCGGTATCATGCACCATTCCAAGCACAACTCCACCCCTGGAGCCTAAGTAGGATTACATTTGATTACAGTAAGCTACTCAACTTATTTCAACCAAGGAACATCCTTGCGTCGAACATAATTCCACATAATTACAATAAGTTATTAAACTTATTCCAGTCAAGGAATTTCCTCGCACCGAACATAATTCCACCCAATTATAATGAGTTACTCAACTCATTCCAGTTAAGGAATTTCCTCGCCTCGAGAAGGATTTAAGTTAATCAAAATAAGCTGTTAAGCGTATTTAGATTAGGAAACTCCTCAGGTATTTCTCATTTCAAACATAAAGGACCTCACGGGTTGCCCAGGCAATAATAAAAGCCCTACAAGGAATCCTTAGGTAAAAAGCCAACTTAGGTTAGTCGCCAACTATGTTGGTCAAAAAATTCCTGAATGGGTGGATGGCCCATTAAACAGGTGCATTTTTGCTATCATATCTCTTAGGTCCACGAGAGTGTGACGACACAACCTAAAAGGTAAGGGGGATCGAATAATACATGCTAAGGCATAGTGGATTGGAAAAATACAACAGTGGTTAATATTAACTCCATTTAGTCGGCAAATGCCCAAAATACATAATAGTTATTATTAACTCCATTTAGATGGCAAACGTCCAAAATGCTTAACAGTTATTAGTAACTTTGTTTAGTAGAAAAACACACAAAATCCACAACAATTAATAATTGACTTCATTTATTTGGCAAAAGCCCAAAAGTATGAAGTACACATGGTATTAATAACATAGCAGAATTACAAAAGTATCTTACAAAGGCACATACTATCTATAGTCGACGAGCCAAAAATTCTATTATTTGCCTTCGCGAACCATCGTTCGGGTTGGGGGAAAACTCATCCTCGCTACCAGGATCCTCGAAGTCATTGAGCAGCTGACGAGGTATAGCATCCTGAGGAACCCACTGCTCATCCTTCCCAAAGGGATGTCGTTGATACACCAGGCAGTCCATCTGGTACATATATGTAACAACCCAAAATTTATTTTAATTTAAATTGAATTATTTATGTGTCAAAATGACTTTTTATTTTTCGGACAAATAAATAATAATTTTCAAGTATAAAATAGATATTTTTACAAAATTATACATATGAAAAAATTGCATTTGTTTAAAATAATTTTTTATTTTAAACTAAAAAAATCCCGAGTTTAAGTTTTAAATCAAAATAAATTTAGGTGGTAAACTTAAGGGCATAAAGTATAAATTTCCTAAACTAAAACTTTAGGGGATAAAAGTAAAAAAGGAAAGAAAAGAAAACTAAAAATATCTTAGGTTTTTTGTCCTATTCGATTTAGGAAAAAAGATAATAAAAGAAAAAAAAAGTCAAGCCGCCCCTTTACCCCATTTATACACTTGTTATGGATAAAAAATAAGAAAAAGGAAAAAAAAGACCGATCACTTTGGGAGGAAAAAAAGAGAAAAAAACAATAAAAACCAGCAACAACCGCCCTACCTTTTTTTCCACATATGTTACGTGTGGATAAGAAGAAGAAAAAAAAGAAAAAAATAATTATAAACTAAACCGCCACAAAAGCCTCAACTTCTTGACTCTTAATGCCTCATAAACATGTATTTTTTTCTTCCTTCTCTTATTATTTTCTTTCGATTTCACTTATAAATGGGTATATATATTTATATACACACACATATATATAAGAGGATGTATGTGGTTATGTATGCAAATTTTTTTTAACCTTACCTGCTTGGACAAACATAAAGGTTTCTGTATATATATTTATGCTCGGTATATATATTATATATATGGTGCTTCTTTGTGTAAGACAACTGAGTGTGTGTGCATGTCTATTAATTGGGTAGTGTAAATCAGTGTGTGTGTGTGGCCATCACAAATCTCTCCCTTCTCGGTTGGGGGGGGGGGGGGGAAGGAGGGGAGAAAGGTCTCATGCCATGTTCCTCTAGGAGCGCTTCGGTCGTTGTCGATGTAAAAAGTTGGAGTCGCCAACCTATTTTGCACAAAACAGGCAAAAGAATATGTCGCAACCTCAAGAGAGCGGCATCAAAGACAAACCGATGCTTACGAAACCAATAGTTCAGAGGTTCGGGGGCTAAGTTACAGAATATGAAGGTGTTAGGCACCCATCATGCCCTTTCAGTCTCCCATGGGCTCCTGTTACTATTTTTCTTAATTTCTCTATGAAATGTGTGTGCGTGTATATATAAATGGAAATCGGAATCGCCTAACTCATATTATGGAAAAAATAGAGTGAGGTCATTAACGGGAATATTCCCAAAATAATATTTAGAAAATACGATGTATGCGTTTAACGAGATATTGATCGTTATAAAGAAACGATAATACTTGTTAGATAATACACCGATATGAATTACAAATACACACTACATATGTAATAATGTATAAATGACAGGGATTCAAATACGAAAATGGGAAAAATTGGACTTGAGTTTCGAATTTGATCCCGAAATGCCTAAGTAGCCTATAAAGGCATCAAAGTCCACGTAATTCGCATGCGATACAAAGGTGGAGTTTATACCATAGATTTGAACGGAAATTTATTATATGTGTGTGTGGAAAATGTATTTTTAGTTTTGAGAGATTGTAATGGAAAATCCCGTTAGAATTTATAGGGGTAACCCTCTTTTTCTTAATTTTATTTTTTGTAATAGAAAACAGAGTACGTGCAATATGACTAATAAAGGATAAGATATTAATGTGTATGAAATAAAGTAAAAAAATAAATTAGATTTTATGTAACTAATGCGAAAATAAAGAAATTTAAAGAGATAAGAGAGTGTTTAGACCTTCTTTGGAGAATTGAGTCTTGATCTTGATCCTTGATGAGCTCCCTTGAATGTTGAGATGAATGTTGAATGAGAGAGAATGATATTTTGATAAATTGGGTATGAAAATGATGGGCATGAAAGATGGAAAGGAATTTCACATAAGGAAACTTCGTTGATTGCAAGAGAATGTTGCTGAGATCACTGATGTTGATAGATCTGAGGCCTGCCTTGAGAGTGAGCTCATGCCCTCTATATATAGGGTAGGAGGGGTTCCAATCGGCATAAACCTAGCTCTTCCTATCGAAAGGTAACCCTAGACACAATGCCTATAGGCAGGGAAATGAACCTGCCAATCAATAGTCTCGTGCATATTTTTTTAGAAAAATGATCTTTAAATGCAATTCGTTGATTCAAATCATGCACGAGTCATACCATTAGAAAGTTAATTCAGATACCCTTAAGATTCTTTTGGTCCTCTCCCAGGTTCGGGAGTTGATTTTGGGTTAAACAGGGTTCGAAAGCGCTCGTTAGTCTTTTAGACGGGGGATCGTCGGACGGTAATGGATCTTTCATCCCATCCGTAAGTCAGAATAGTGCATGGGGAGGACCGTTGGAAAGGTTATGCAAGTTACTTTGACATTATAAAGAGCTTCTCTATGTTCGAAAAGTTGACTTTGGTCAATCGATGCCACCCTGAAGCATCTAATGACCTTTCAGAGTAAAATGGGTCGTTAGTCCATACAGTAGGGCTGATTTTCACAAAGAGTGGACTGCTGGAAAGGCTATTTTGTGTCCTTCAAAGATTCATTCAGTCTCGTTCGAGTTAAATATTTGACCTTGGTCAAACGGAGCCCGAGAGCGCTTGAAGGCCTCCGAATAAGTTTTAGGGGGAAAATGAATCGTTCGTCCGAACGGTTATGCCGTCTTGCACATGGGGCGGACCATTAGAAAGGGGTTTCAGTACCCTTCGAAGATCCAAAGAGCTTTTACTCTGATGATGAAGTTGATTGGAGTCAAATCGGGGCCTAAGAGCGCCCAATGGCCTCCAAATTGGTTTTTGGTAGTAAAATGGTTCGTTTGTCTGAATCTTTATGTCGAGTCATGCACGGGGAGGAACATTGGAAAGGGTATTCAGATCCCTTTAAAGATTCACAAGATTCTCTTTGACAATAGAGTTGATTGGAGTCAAACGGGGCCTGAGAGCGCCCAAGGGCCTCTAGATCGGTAATCGGGGTACGACCTAAGTTTTGTAGTGAATTGGGGAGGTGATAGGGACCTAGGGAGAGGCTCAGTAGGTCCTAGAATGTGGTGTCTACAGAGCCCCTCGATAGGTGAGCTTGGAACACTAGCCGTCGAATAGACACCACATGATGTTTTGGGAAATAACTTAATTCTGCGGACTTAAGGGACGAGGATGACCTATTCAGAGGGTTGAGGTCAATGTTAAGGACCTATGGTACTGCTAAGGATGTTTGATTCTACTGGGCTGAGGTAAATTCTGAGGACCTAAGATGGGAGCAACAAATTTTGAGGGTCAAGATCAATTCTGAGGATCTGAAGTAGGAGCGACCAATTTTAGGACCTTAGGTAGAAGCGACCAATTTTACGGGTCGAGGTCTATTCTGAGGACCTTAAGTGGGAGCAACCAATTCTGAGGATCGAGGTCAATTCTGAGGACTTAAGATGAAAGCGACCAATTCTGAGGGTCGAGGTCAATTTTGAGGACCTAAGATGAGAGCGACCAATTTTGAGGCCCTTAAGTGGGGTGTGGAGTATAGTTTTCTTAGGAAAATTTGGGGACTCCTCTGGGGAAAATATATTAATCCGAGGATTAGATATATCCCTGTTAGGGGATTTTTTTTATTTTGGTTGTGTCCCTTGGAGACTTTGCTAGAGAGATATCCGACTGGTTTAAAGTTCCACTGGGGCAGTTGGATTTGAGAATTATACTGGGGAAATAATTATAGGATTTCGTTAAGGAATTATGGGATTCAAGCTGGGGGAAAAAATGTGGTATTAATTCAATTAGGGATTTGTGAACATTGAAAAATGATTTCTCGGTGAAAAAAGGTTCTAAAATTTATTTGGCAGTTTTAGGGTTCTTTCGGGAAATTTTCTAGATTTTTTAGGCTTTTTTTTTTTGGGGGGGGGGGGGGGGGGGGTTGTACAAAATTTTAGGGAGATGCCGAGCGGCATGGTGTAGGGGGTGCCAAACGGTAGTGGCACAGTCTTTTGGACTACCTTTTGTAGGTAAAGGGACAGTGTCGATCGGTATGTGGCGGTGGTGCAAGCTATCGGGTAAATTCTTCATTCCCCTTGAGACCATTTTTCTTCGATGTCCTTTTTTAGATATTAATTTTTCGTTGGGGATCTTTCAAGTGACCTTTTACCCTTGTGGGATGGATCCTTAGGATTTTCTTGCACAATTTGTATTGACTGTAGGAGCTTGGCATTTGACCATATTGCATTCCTGATGTAGCGGCATTGCATCTGAAAAGAGACTCAAACAAGGCAAAAAGATATACATATTTTGTTTAATTGTCTGGATTTAGTGGCTCACTCTACATGCACTTTAATTTGCTGTTGAGTTTTTTTGCTTTGTGAAAGAGTTAGAAAAGTGTGGTTTTTGAATTTTTTTGAATATATTTGAGTAGAAGATGGCCTCGGGAGCCTTATTGCAAAAGAGTTTCCCTTTTGAAGGGATTTATTTGGATAAGAAGTGGTTAAAATGAGTTTTTTTGAAATTTTTGAGTAGTGGAAGGCCTTTGCGACTCGGTTGGCATATGGATTAGGAGATAGAAAGTTGGGTTGTAAGGTGGTGCTTGTTTCCTTCATTAGATTGTGCTGAATCTGGTGTATTAAAGAGACTGTATTGATGTTGGAGTTATTGCCCTGGGCTCAACTTCGAAGCTACTACTGGTGACCGGGGACCTGCTGGTGGATCCTTAATTTGCTGCCATCATTGCGTGGATGTCATACCGTCGTAATCCTTCGACGGTGATACTGGCAGAGACCCTGAATGGTCTAGAGGCTTGACGAGAAGGCCATTCGGACTTTCTGAGAGGCAACCCCATTGTGTTGTTCATGTGGTTGTCTGAGAGATTTCGTTTAGCGGTACCTCATTAATACCCCTTGGCAGTTGTGTCGAATTTCTTTACCCATTATTTTATTAGCTTTTGGCCTGACCGTCGAGAATTAGGAAAACTAGTTTATGGATCATGGGGCTCGATGTTTGCGCTGGTCGGTACCCTGGGTGGGGGAAGTTGCATCCCATTCTAGAACTGGGAGAATACTAGTACGTTCGGTTGGTTGGCCTTCGACAGACCTTTTTCTACTTTCCCTGATGGCTCTTATGTCAAGTTGGAAGAGAACAAATTATGCCTTCCTGTGTTTTGGACTTCTTTCCTGTAGAAGATTTGACGAAAGTCCTTCGCATGTGACTGGGTTACTTATGGGAGAGTCGTCGATCGTCGACTTGTCCTTCCTAATATGTTGGTGGAGTTTGACATGTTTCTGGCGACTTCATGAAATGGTTGTGGAGGAGGATAGTGGCTAAAATGATGTCCGTAGAGATCAGGCAGAGAGTTCGCTATGTTTGACATCATGGAGGGAGGCGTAGTGGTTTTCCCCAGGATGGTTCGGGCTTACCATTCCATGGAGCGCCTTTAGTATTCCATCTAACTAGGGGAAGTTTAGGGATCCCAAGATGTAGATGATGATGGGGTTGGTTCTTCTAGCAGCTGTGGGTAGGGACTTTTGTGAAGCTGGTTTTTGTGGTGTTTATGTGAAGCTTTTGTATGGTGTTATATTTGGTCATGTATCTGGTTGTTTGGAAAAATTAGGAAAGTTTAGAAATTGTTTGGATTAGTTTGTTTAGGAGAAGCTTGATTTGGTTTTATTTTTAGGATAGTAAGGTTAGAGGGGGAAGTTATTTGTCTCCCTACGCTGATATGTCATATAATCGTGTTGGGTTTCTCGAAAATGGAATAAAAGAATGATTTTGATTATAGGGTTATGTGTATTGATGAGTTTTACATTTGAATTGTCTATACCAATCGCTACGACATACATAATCCTTTTGTTCATGTAAATAAAAAAATGAACCGTTGTTCTCGGGGTTGAGAAAATAATAGCATTTTGTGAAAAAGAAAGGGGCTATGCTCATGTAAAGCGTATGAGCTGCCTATATACCTCTGGGGGTTTTGAAAGTTTTTGTATTTCATTTTTGGAAGTGAATGGATATTTTGAGGATCAGACCCCACGTAGTTCTAAGTATAGCGAATTGAAGTTTTTTTTAGAATAGAAGGGAGTTGAGAAGAGTCGTAGCGTATCAAGATTTTGGATTAAGGGTAGAATTTCTTGAGATGGTCTAGGTTAATTGGACAGACCATCTCTTCTCCATCAAGGTCAGTGAGCATAACGGTGCCACCAGATAGGGTCTTTTTCACAATGTAGGGTCCGCTCTAATTGGACTTAAATTTTTCTCAAGGGTCCCAAACGGGCTCTACTACTCTTTTGTTGAATGATCATGCTATTAGGCGATGGCACCCATGTATATGTATAAAGATTTTAGCCTTTTTTTGTCCCAAAGTGACAACTCGTCAAGACGGCTCTGATGCCAGTCTTACTCGTTAACTTTGCTTTCAAGCATGACACTTTGTGAAGGTATTTATAATTCAACGGGTAGGACTGCTTCCATGCTATATACCAGAGAGTATGGGTTAGCCCCAGTAGATGCTCGAACTGAAGTGCGGTAGCCCCGGAGAGCGTAAGGGATCCGATCAACCCAATCCCAACAATTCTCGATCATCTTTCTAATGATTGCTTTGAGGTTATTATTAGCGACTTTGACTGCACCATTGGTTTATGGTCCATAAGGAGAATACTTGTTCCTCTAGATCCCATACTCATCGACCAACTCCATGACTTTTGTCTTAAAATACAACTTGTTATCTGACACTAGCTCGTGCGGGACTCTATATCGACAGATAATATTTTTTTGGATAAACTTGGCCACTTTTTTTGCATTCAAAACTGCGTATGACTCGACTTTGATCCATTTGGTGAAGTAATCAATGGCAACTAAGATGAATTCATACCCATCGGAGGCTTTGGGTGTAACATTCCCTATGATATCAATGCCCCATGTGGATAACAGCTAGGGGAAGTCATGTTGTACAATTCTAGCGGAGGCAAGTGCTAGAAATTAGAAAATTGTTGGCTTTTGAGGCATCTCCAAACATAGGCAGTGCAATCTTAAACCATGGTAGTCTAACAATAACCCTATCGGATGATCTTCTTGGCGAGCATATGGCCATTCATGTGGGGTCTACAGTCCCCTCTATGGATCTTCTGCATGATTTCTTTAATGTGAGCCCTTGCGATGCAGTGTAAGTGGGTTCCATCAAAGTTTCTTTTGAACACTGCTTTATCGTAAATAATGTATAGAGCAGCCAGCTTGCAAAGGGTTACTTGGTCTTTCTTATTGGAATCTTGGGGGTACCTATTGTGCTTGAGGAAGTGCCAAACGTCGTAATATCAACACTCTATCATATCAGGATCTTATCCTGTGATGATATCGATATGGTAGTAGTGGGTTGGTGTAGCCTGCTTTTGGATTAGGAAGAGGGCCATCGTTATTCCTTCGGGCATTTTGATTATAGAGGCTAAGGTAGGAAGGGTATAGGCTAAATAGTTCTTTGCTAGAGGCGGGCAATGGAAGGTAATATTTTGGGATTAGGAAGATAACTCTTCTAAATGGGCATGGAAGGGCAAGAGTTTCTCATACTTGACTTTTAATCTTTTGAAGACTTGGCCGATGACGAGGGATAAATCCCCATAGACATCTAGGCATCGAATTCCTTTCTTGAGAGCGACCTTGAGACCTATGGTGCAAGCCTCGTATTCGATCATATTATTGGTGCAGGAAAATTCTAGCTTAATGGTAATGGGAGTGTGAGAGTCATCAGGGGTGATTAGGAGTATCCCAATGCCATATCCTTTCTTATTGGTAACACCGTCAAAGAACATTTACCATCAGTGGTCTTCTTGGGAGGTACAAAGGATATTCTCATCTGGGAATTCAGAGATCCAAACATCGGCTACTTCCATAGGGTGGTCAGCAAGGTATTCAGATGTGGCACTTCCTTTTATGGCTTTTTGCGTGACATACATAATATCAAATTGGGCTAACAACATCAACCATCAGGCCATTCAATTGGATAAGGTAGGTTTTTCAAGAAGGTATTTGATAGGGTCCATTCGGGATACCAGTCTGATGGGAAAAACAAGCATGCAGTTTCGTAATTCTTGAGTAACCCAGACAAGGGAGGCACACACTTTCTCCAAGGCAGTGTAATTGACTTCGTATCTGACCAACTTACGATTAGAATAGTAGATGGCCTTTCTTTATGAGATTATTCAAGGTATTGGGCCAATAAAGTTCCAACTGCGGTGTTTGTTACGGTCAAGTATAAAAGTAGGGGTAGACCAGGTTGTGGTGGCATGAGTGTTAGAGGCTTGGTTAGATATTGTTTGATTTGGTCAAAGGCTTCCTGACAAGATTCATTCCAAACTTTGGTTGAATCCTTTTGGAGGAGTTTGAAGAAGGGTTCACAGATAGAATTCAACTGGCTTATGAAACGGCTAATATACTACGATTTTTTAAGGAATCCCTGGACTTACTTCTCTATTCGGGGTGGTGGCATCTCGAGTATGGCTTTCAGCTTAGCAGGATCTTCTTCAATCCCCTTTTCACTAACCACGAACCCCAAGAGCTTTCCTTTGGTAACGCCAAAAACACACATTTATGGGTTAAGTCGCATCTAGTATCGCTGTAGTCGCTCGAAAAACTTCTGTAAAGTGAGATTATGACCTTCCCGAGTTTTAGAATTGATGATCATGTTGTCAACATAGACCTCGACTTCTTAATGTATCAGATCATGCAAGATGGTTGTGGAAGCCCTATGGAAGGTAACCCCCGCATTTTTTAGACCGGACGGCATAATGGTGTAACAGAAGGTTCCCAAGGGGTGATGAATGCGGTTTTATCTTAAAGATTTGGGTGCATCTTGATCTGATTGTATTCGGTAAAACGATTAAAAAATGACTTGAGAGCGTGATTAGCCATATTGTCTATAATCATGTCGATATTGGGCAACGGGTAATCATCTTATGGGGAGGCCTCATTCAAATCTCGATAATCAATGCACACGCGAACCTTCCCTCTTGATTTCGGCATGGATAAGATTTTGGCTAACCATGGGGGATATTTGATCACCCGAATGAAGCCTACATTCAACTACTTGACGACTTCTTCCTTAACCTTGAGCAACCATTCAGTGCTGAGCTTACGCAGTTTTTATTTGGCTGATTTGCATTCTGGGAGCATTAAAATCTTGTGCTGAGCTATTTCGGGGTCGATTCTGGGCATGTCATCGTAGGACCATGTGAAGATATCCACAAATTCCTTTAATAATTCCTCGAGTTGCGCGTGCTTATGCTCGTTAAGGTAGACCCTATCCTAATCTCGCGCAGTTGGCTACTAGAATTGAGATTAATAAAAACTATGTCATCTTCATTAATTTGAACGTGGTTATGTTGTTTGTTATTAACCTCATTAAGATCGATTAAGAATTGTTCATTTGAAAAATCATCATCATCAAGAGTTTTATTAGAATCATGACAATTAATGTACGGCACAACAAGATACTCAAAATCTTTGTTTATTTTATTTTAGGAAAAACCATGGTTGAGAACCTCATCATAGGAGGTCTCGATTACATTATGATCAGAACAAGAAGGAACAACAAAAGAGAAGGAAATGGGATAAACGTCTGGGTTGGGTTACATTTCATCAGGTGGAACTGGTATAACATTCAAGTTGAGGAGAGGTGCATCAACAACTTTGATGAGGCGGGATGGATCCGATGATGTAGCGCTTAAGTGGATCATGCAAAGTGTCAGCCCTAGTGTTTGCAGATTGAATGAATCCTCGAAGCCACTTCCCTCGGAATCTACGGTAACAGTTAAAGTCTTCTCAATGAGTGACTGCACCTGATGTTGGGAACTTTCGACCCATAAGTAGTTGGCTTAGAAAAATATTTCCATTTCTGGTTTCATCTTTTTGTCCACATGATCATACCATGGCTCGGGAAAGCCACAAAGGGGGAAATCTTCACCCTATTTGATAAATCTTCCATTCAAGGAATCCCCTGAGACAGTCTTGGTACTTTCTATCCTTCTGTTTAATCAAGGTTAGCGGAGCATTCTGAGTTCCTTTATTATTGGTTGATAACCCAGGCCATAAGGAGGAAAGGCCTTCTTCAACACTATGGGTTCTAGTATTTCATGTAGTCATCTTCCCAGCCCCAGTCCGGACATGAAGTGCATATTATTGAACATCTATATCACAATAACGTTATCGTGAGGGCAATATTTTGGACAAAATTTATATTTGAAATCATCCCTTGCTGGGATCGAAAGTGGTTCGACTCGAAAATCTAACAAAAGCATATCATTTGCCCCATGTTGTATTTCTAGTACCGGATTATTGGTGCTTACATTCTCAACATTATCAACGTTGTCCAAGATGGTGATGACCTTCCCATTGGTGAAAAACTTTAAAAATTGAGGGAAGAAGACACACATGTGACACCCCGTCTAATTAAATACCAGGTAACTACTCCTTTATTAAATTAATACAGAATATCAAGTTGGTTCAGTCTTAGCATCACTGTCGAAAAACATTTAATTAATTACTAGCCACCTAATATTTTAAAAAAGAGATGTCAAATTTTACTAATCAAGTTATCAAATAACCAAGAATTGAATCATTAACCATCAATCGCATAAACAATCTCATATGAATAACCAACGAAATGAAATCAACTGAGTCTGGAGTAAACATTCCAATAATAATAATGCCAGAGTAAATAAAGTCCAAATACAAGAGTTTGAATAATTAAACCAATAACTGAAATAATGATAGTCTGTAACTACAACCTCCAAATAAGAATGGGCGTTATGCCCTAACTGATACGAATGACTCTGAAGGAACCAAAGATAAATAGGAAGGAGTCTAATACCAAGATCCTGTAGCTTCCACAACAGCTATAGCATGTCATCAGAATGGAACTCCTATGCGTGGCGTCCCTGTGGCTGGGCACCTAAAAATGCTTTTACAAAACAAAATAGATTTGGAGGAAAACGGGTCAGAGCCCGAGGTGAAAACAGTTTAAAACTTTAGCAAGTGTTTAAATTACAATTAAACAACACATATTATAAACATGTTAGTTGCGTACTCTCACATGAGTTTCTCACCTCTTAACTAATGTGCACGCCTAACGTATGCCCTTAACCCATCCTAGGTATGTCACTAACTAACTAGTTTGTACCTCTTCCGCTTTCGCATTCTACCATAGGATGTCTACTCTTAGTACCCAAAACAGTTATATTTATAACCCATATTCGCATTCATTAAAATTACTTATCTCAAGTGTTAATTAAATTCTCATTCTTAGCCCATTCAGATATCTTAATTATTCACATCTACTAAGCAACAATAAAAACCAGTCACAAATACATAAGTATATCACTCTCAGTACATAAATACATATATGGCACCCCTAGGCTAAGCTGCCGTGCATGCATACTCTGCTATCGAATCTCGGTACATCACGTACATAGGGACTACGAGTTAAGAATCTCTCAAGAACCGTTTCAATAAGAAAAATCACACATATTGGAGGTGAACATAGTTCATATACCCATGGGTCACGCACATACCTACGCTCCCATGGTCTGCTGACTTATCAACTCACAAATAAGTCATTCACAGTCCTATGTCCTTAAGGTACCAGTCTAAATCCCCCCGAAGGCACACAAAGATAAGAGGGTCCTTTAAAAAAAACTAACCTCCCGTGATAGCAAGTATGGTAGGTATGTCATACACATAAGAAATCCATTCACTAGGCATTCACACAACCTTCGTAATCATATTTCAATATTGACATTCACATTCTATCTAGTAAGTCTCGTATGTAGTAAGATTATTCCGAACATCATACGTAATTATATATTTAACTTGATAACTTTCTCTCGTCATGTCAATTTGAGTACCTAAACCTACCCCAAAAGGTTACTAGGCCTCCTATTAGTTTCTAATGCTATCTCAGTAACTTAAAGCCCCTCCATTACTGTTCTTATCCTTACCTCAGTGTTTATTCCCATTATAGTTTCAATTTGAATGATTTTTAACCGTAACTCACTCGGTAGTCCCTCGTAAGCAATAGTATTCAAATCCTTAAGGTAATCCAATTTTTTGGGCTTCAACTAAGACCCTACTGACCTTATCTAAGTCCCAAAATATTAATTTAAACATCCCAAGAATCATCATCGCCCTTGAGATTTTTATTAAGCCTTAAGGGAAAACAATTGCCAAAAATCATAAGGGGTCGATCGATCGAAGAAAAGGGATCGATCGATCGATCGTCGATCGATCGACATTTTTGAGTCGATCGATCGATCAAGCAGGTATCAACCCAGATTTTCTTAAACAATTACGGGGTTTCCTCTTTTTACGCCTCTAATTTTTCATTACAATGTCTTAAACTCCCAACCAAGTATACTAATTATCATACCAACATGTTTGCATCATTTCCCACGTTTTAGAATTACCAAATCGAAATGGAACATCAAATTCTTGGATCAATTTACCTAATTTTCATATAAAAATCCTAGTTCTCCTATTTCTTCAAGAACACTATATAATTCAATACAATTTCATAATACTCTACCCATAAATCATAATTTCGTGGTTGCTATTATCTCCAACATTAAACTACATGCAAGACCTACCCAGATTATGATTTAAATTCTTCAAATACATTCAATTTTCATTATTTAAGGTTATTCTTCAATTCTAACCTAACATGAATGGTATATGCGCTAAATTATTGCAAGTTAAATCACTCGCCTGGTAATGAAGATTCTGATCCGACGAAGTAGACGATATGCGGATGATCCTTGCTTTCCGATCTATCCGGTGGTGGTGACGGTGGTGCAAAAGCCTCTAATTGGTGGTTCTCCTTTGGAAACTCCATTTTCTTCCACTCTAATGTCCGTTCATGATTTTTGGTTGAGAAACCCTAAGGGACTCAAGTGTTGGATGATATTAACTGTCTAAAATTCGTGGGTCACTATTCACCCAAAAATAGGAATGACTAAAATACCCTCCCGGGTTGTCGGTTATGCCTAAAAATGCCTCGGGACCCAAACTAAACCCCCGGCTAGTATTTTATGACTATCTCGAACCTTCCGGACACGTCTGTGCACTCAAAATGCTCATACGAATGGCATGAAAATAAAATACTTTTAAATCCATTAAATTGGGTCCTGACACGACTGACACGCGCGTCCCATCTTAATTACCGAAACTACCGTATTTTCAACTCACGACAATTTTAATAATTTCAATAATCACATATTACCATAATCACTCAGTAATATTCAACAACATTATAATAATCAAATACTAACTCTCGTATCGCTAGCATTTAAATCCGAATTATTTTCTAATTAATTAAACCAAATTAATTTTAATAAATCTCAGAATTAAAAGCCATAAAAATACAGGGTATTACATACTTCCCCCTAATAACGGAATTTCGTCCCGAAATTCAGAAAATAGGCATATCTGAAAAAATTAGTTATCCTCCAGTACTCAAAGTAAAATACAAAGAAAGGCTCAATCATTACAACCCTCGCTTCACAACAAGCTTGTTGAACAGTCTCAATACTTTATCAGTTATAGGGTTACACCTTAATAAATGCACCTCACATTGTGCTCTTACTAAACAATAGTCGAATAAGAATAGCCTATACCTCATTGGTCGCATTATCTCAATATTATTGTGAGTTCGCACCTCACTACGTATCAACTCCCGCGTTTATCTAGACAAAAACTCCAATCCTGGGGGAAACCATAAAACATATGACTACTCTTGTCCGTTCTTTGAATATTTGTTCCCCACGTTATGATTTTTACACAAGGGAAAGCCACTCACGACTGATCTAACTCTAACTCCTGACTGATCTAAAACTCTGATAATCCGTTCACCTCTAAACATTCAGAGAAAGAATGATAAGGTTTATCCACACAAAACCTCAGTAAGAACCTTGTCCACTATGAATAGGTACGAGTGTTTTCACCCAACTCTACCATTAGGTAATATCTTTTCCCCACAATATACCTCACTTACTAGCTATACCCATTTTGGAAATGAAATGATCGCAATGGATCTAAAATTTCTTTCATACAGTTCCACCAGTTGTCAATCACCTTGCGCCTACTCCTCGGGCTATCGGTGAGATAACCTTCTCAGAATGAAATGTTATCTCCACTACTTCCTGATACCCCACATTGAATATGGATTTTGGGGATCTCATCCTAGTTCTTAATAATACTGCGTAGGACCACGTACCGGCGTGTTCACTATCTAATAGTGTAATTTACCCAAGGATATAACAATTACTTTCCTTCCGAACAACCTGTCCCACATATTCGAATGAACCCGTTATTTATCTATAAGTTGGCAACCCCTCAAGGAAATTCACCAACTTGACTCTTTCATCACTGGAATGTCGGCTTGATACAAAATTATCTGGTTGATCATCTTACCCCAACCGATCAACTACTTACTATACCCTTTTCAATGCCGACTTTCACGTATAATTCTTCCCATTAAGTGATACTTACTAACCCTCTTCTTCCCTCGACGTATCCCAAAATTTTGACACGTGCACCTTTCACTACGTTGTGCACATTTGGACTCTTATACCTTATCAACATCCTCACTCCATTTACGCGTAAGCCACTCTCAACATTCGATTTGGTGGAACTCCGCTCCAAATTGTCCATAATAGTTAACTATTTGCATTCTCAAGGGACACTCCCTTTTTAAATGGCTTCCCACTGCCTTTCAACCAATTTTGAACGTGTTATTCTGATTGCACAAGAATCAATAGATTGTCGTCCTTCTCACGATGCTTAATCCACTCTACCACTTCCATTTTGTCATTTTAGTCTCACAAGTAATAATTTCACCCATCTATGTCCCTTCTTTCGGCGATTAACACCTAAGCAAACCAGGGTGTCTACACCCCTTATAACCCATACATACAGGTTTAAACATCATATACGCTCCATACGCACTCCAAACTCTTTATTTCCCCTACATTTGTAACGTGTCTATACCACTTGGGCGTTCTCAATCACCCCCGAATTTGAAATCCTAAATCCTCCTTAACCTTAGTGCATCCTTTAACCCACCGAAATAAAAACCCCAAATTTTTCAGTACTTCCTCACCACACCACTGGCTCAACTGGACTTATATCGTAATTTACCCTTTAACTTCCAGTTATAACTACATACTTCCATAACGATCGAGGTGTTGAAATCATGAACGAATGGCCACACATCTCCTTACTACCAACCTTGCGGTAAGTCTCATGTGTGGGGTGTCTCGCAATGCGAAATCCAAACAAGGAACCCCCCGATACACTACTTCCTAACATTGTCAGTCATCAGAATCTGTTAGGCCCTCGGTCCATATCATGTACCCCTATATTCTCGCTTCTTGACAATAAAGTTACGTCTCCTTCCGCACTTACACTTAAACAAGGGACTCCTTCCGAAATTCATTGTCTCTTAACATTGATGGAAATCACCTTCCATAAACATCATGAAAATATAATCGGGGTTCTCAAAATCCCGTCCCCAGACATACAACCATGCGTATTAACTCCCACCTCTCTAATGGGTGATATAACAATGAACTCTTCTTATTACTACATCCTGAGCGTTAATTATAATAATTAGCTAAATCTTTCTGCTGAACAGTAAACTAAATACACTTCGCATCATATCGATAAAGTCCCTACACATAGCGGGAACAAAAGTCCGAGACCATTATACTTTTCGAAGTCTCAATAATATATATATATATATATATATATATATACATATATTCAAAAATACAACAGCGAGCCCAGCCCTCTCGCAGATGGGGCCTTGCCAGACTAAAACATTCTACACCAAGGTAGTAACCTTGATAGACTTGTAATAACCGCACACTACCGATTTAAACATTATAATAAAAATATAATTAGGATAATATCATACTTGTATAACACACCACTAAAATGATTAATTTCAATAAAGTATATATCGCTATCAATATACCCATTCATCCTCCGCGGATAACACTAAAGGTAACCCCATTATACCAGGGAGGAATATTCACATAAATAATAACATTACCGAGATACTCGCTAAACGCGACTCTCAAATGAAAAATAGCAATAATAACAAATGTAGCAACTCGTTCATGCCACATACATCACACAATATCCTCTGAGGATATAACTCATACTTTTACCTTGCCAATCGCCCTGGCAGCTTAAATGGTTCCTGGACTTATCACACCTGTCCGTACCAAACCAAAATTTTTAATAACTACTGCTCTTGCTAGGCACCATTCCCTTATCCCTCTACTTGCTTTAGGGAACATTTTAATGCACGGGTTTTACTCCCCACAAAATACATCTACACATACTTCACTTATCTCCGGTCACACTGACCATGTTAAGGTTTTCCTTCTCTTGGACGTTGGTAGTGTCGACTCTGATGACTATCTCTGTTGTTCCTTTAGCTTTGATAGCCCTAAGGAACACGCTACTGTTTTCCACATCTCTTTTTGAAATCACCATCGCTTGGTAACAATTCAGCTATCCAAATTATTTAAATGGGCTCCTGATGGGTCTCCCCCTTGTGGTACTTCTTCAACACCATTTCCCCCAGTCTTATTCTATCTAAATTCGTTGATTCTTGTAGCTCCCCTCACAAGGAAGCGCTTACCTACATATTAACAAAACGCGACTTAATTACCATCTGTATTGACCGTCCAAGCAGAATTTCCCAGAAGTGCTAAATTTTTTTCTTATATGCAAATTTTCCCTTTAATGTCCTCTTCTCCATTTCACCTACTTCACCCGGTGTAAGGTTCGCTAAATAATGAAATTTCTCCTCATAAAGTGACCTATGTTCGACCCTCTTGTGTGAGTTCAGAATAACATTCGCATATCACTCTGAACATCTAATGAAGGAACTTATCGTCAAACCATACTTATGCGCCTTCTCTCGACGACAGATTCCACTTCTAAGTGTGGTGGTTGCCTCTCATCATTGTAACTCCGCTCTTACGAGCCAAGAAAAAATTTTACCCCAAATTTTCACTCCCGATTAGCCATACCCCGTCATATGTCCAAACCTTTGGATATTTTACATTAGTTGGCTAGTACACGCCATCTCCGCATTTCTAGTATTTCCACTGCTGGTTCTTTTCAATGTTTCATCTGACTCTCTCCCAATCCAACCTTGCTGGGTGGTTCTAATTTGACCCCACTTTCTACTATAGTTGTACCTGGAAGTCACAAGTCGCGCCTTAGCCGTCTTTATCGTCCTGAACTTTCGAGCCACAATATGGGTGACTTAAATTACTGTCACCCTTCTTTAATAAATCAAGTAACCTCAACTGATCTTTGCCTCCTGTTGTCCGCCCAACTGTCTTCGCCTGATGTACTGCATTGTTCGGCACATGAACACACTCGAATGCAAATAAGATTCACTATCATATACATCATAGCAGGAGAACAAAATCTCACCAAAGAAATCAACAATCCTAAACATAGGGCTCTATATCAAAGAAAGCTACGCTGGAAGCATAATGAGCCACACAGATCCTAAAGGACACTAGAACCTGATGCTCTGATACTACCCGTGAAACCCCGTCTAATTAAATACCGGGTAGCTACTCCTTTATTAAATTAATACAGAATATCAAGTTGGTTCAGTCTTAGCATCACTGTCGAAAAACATTTAATTAATTACTAGCCACCTAATATTTAAAAAGAGAGATGTTAAATTTTATTAATTAAGTTATCAAATAACCAAGAATTGAATCATTAACCATCAATCGCATAAATAATCTCATATGAATAACCAACGAAATGAAATTAACTGACTCTGGAGTAAACACTCCAATAATAATAATGCCAGCGTAAATAAAGTCCAAATACAAGAGTTTGAATAATTAAACCAATAACCGAAATAATGATAGTCTGTAACGATAACCTCTAAATAACAATGGGCGTCATGACCTAACTGATACAAATGACTCTGAAGGAACCAAGGATAAATAGGAAGGCGTCTAATACCAAGATCCTGTAGCTTCCACAGTAGCTACATCACGTCATCAGAATGGAACTCCTATGCTTGGCGTCCCTGTGGCTGGGCACCTAAAAATATTTTTACAAAAAAAAATAGATTTGGAGGAAAACGGGTCAGAGCCCGAGGTGAAAATAGTTTAAAACTTTAGCAAGTGTTTAAATTACAATTAAACAACACATATTATAAACATGTTAGTTGCGTACTCTCACATGAGTTTCTCACCTCTTAACTAATGTGCACGCCTAACGTATGCCCTTAACCCATCCTAGTTATGTCACTAACTAACTAGTCTATACCTCTTCCGCTTTCACATTCTACAATAGGATGTCTACTCTTAGTACCCAAAACAGTTATATTCCTAACCTATATTCGTATTCATTAAAATTACTTATCTCAAATGTTAATTGAATTCTCATTCTTATCCCATTCAGATATCTTAGTTATTCACATCTACTAAGCAATAATGAACCAGTCACAAGTACATAAGTATATCACTCTCAGTACATAAATACATATATGTTACCCCTAGGCTAAGCTGCGGTGCATGCATACTCTACTATCGAATCCCGGTACATCACGTACATAGGGACTACAAGTTCCGAATCTCTCAAGAATCGTTTCAATAAGCAAAATCACACATATTGGAGGCAAACATAGTTCACATACCCATGGGCCATGCACATACCTACGTTCCCATGGTCAGCTGACTTATCAACTCACAAATATGTTATTCACATCCTATGTCCTTAAGGTACCAGTCTAAATCCCCCCGAAGGCACACAAGGATAAGAGGGTCCTTTATAAAAAAAAACTAACCTCCCGTGATAGCAAGTATGGTAGGTATGTCATACACATAAGAAATCCATTCACTGGGCATTCACACAACCTTAGTAATCATATTTCAATATAAACATTCACATTTTATCTAGTAAGTCTTGTACATAGTAAGATTATCCCCAACATCATACATAATTATATATTTAACTTGATAACTTTCTCTCGTCGTGTCAATTTGAGTACCTAAACCTACCCCAAAAGGTTACTAGGCCTCCTATTAGTTTCTAATGCTATCTCAGTAACTTAAAGCCCCTCCATTACTGTTCTTATCCTTGCCTCAGCATTTATTCCCATTATAGTTTCAATTTGAACGATTTCTAACCGTAACTCACTCGATAGTCCCTCGTAAGCAATAGTATTCAAATCCTTAAGGTAATCCATTTTTTCGGGCTTCAACTAAGACCCTAATGACCTTAACTAAGTCCCAAAATATCAATTCTAAAATCCCAAGAATCATTATATCCATTGAGATTTTAATTAAGCCTTAAGGGAAAACAATTGCCAAAAATCAGAAGGGGTCGATCGATCGAAGAAAAGGGGTCGATCGATATTCTTGAGTCGATCGATCGATCAAGTAGGTATCAACCCAGATTTTCTTAAACACTTACGGGTTTTCCTCTTTTTACACCTCTAATTCTTCATTACAATGTCTTAAACTGATCAACCCCGATATAAGGGCGAGGTACAAACTTTTCAACTTTGTCAATTAAAGACACGAATGGTTTCTTGAAACTCTTGTGATTCCAATAACAAATATAAGGGAATCTGATAGGATGAGAGCTGGGATAACTGCCTACTGGGGCATACTCCGAAAAGTGAGCATATAAAAAGGCTGTCAGCAGCACATGATTCACATAATTGGAGACACCGAACTACTAATGCGCCGAGCCCAGCTTGCACCCGATCTAACCAAGTATATAGTGAGCCGAGAGTAATGGAAGCCAGGGGATGCTTGACACCGTTGTCCATGCAAACGACCATATTGATTAGATCTTTCCTAGGGCGGTTATGGGTTTTGCATGGTAGAAATATCTTTGATAGTACAGCCCAAATGTAGCCCGTGATATGCCCAAAGTGCACCCTCGTACTCAGGGTCACTAACTTGGCCTGTCTCACAACCGAGTTGATAAAAAGCTCCCAACTTCCATCCGAAAGGTCGTATTCTGCAAGGTCGTACCTTCATTGACCAATCTCGAATGGCCATCAGTCGAGGTAAGCAGATACTCATGGGCACAAGCTATTACCAATATCGTACTCTGCCTCAGCCGACAATACATCCTACCTCATACACAACCTCGGCCAGTCTTCCAGGCCGAGGCCATATCGGTGACTGACAAGATAAGGCGACACTATCGAACTTCACCAACCTTGTACTCGGCCAAGCCGAGGTTACATCAGTTAATGACACAAGTTTGAGCACATGCAAGCACACAGAAGGCTTAGAACACATGAGCAAATCAGTTATAACCGAATCATTCCCCCCACGTGAGGGAATATTTTGGTCATCATTATCTACATGAGATCATCCAGGTGTCAATAGGATATCGGTTCAATCCTCATACACATGCTCATTGCATACTTGGGGGTACATTACACCCCCGAAGCATTATATATACATGCCTTATCCTACCTTGGAAAGGGATCGATAATTGTAACCCTAGCTGAAACTCTGTTGGTTTATAAAAAAAGAGAGAGAAATCTTGAGAGATTGTATCTAATGCCATTAGTGCATTCATGTAGTGAAATTACTCACACACTCACAGTGGACGCATGCCAGATTAGCTAAACCACTTATATACTAGTGTTTTTTCTCTTCTCCTCACCTCCCTCTACTAGATATTTACTCTTGTGCTGCCATTGTTATTACTAGTTTGAGCTTATCAACACCTCATACTAGTGGTGATGTTTACAGTATCATCAGCCCGAAAGCTCCACCTTTGAATTAAACCCCTTCCCAGCTGATGGGTACTCGAATACTTGTTTCCCTTTTGGGTTATCCTTGACCGCCTCATGCGCCTTAATCACGGCTTTATCTTCGATGAATTAGAAATACCTTATCACTTCTGAGTAAGTGTAGTTATTATATATCACCATACAGTCCTTCATAACTGCCTCAAGCTCCACTCGGGTAGCCTTCTGTACACTAGAGACTAGCTCCTCAAAGAAGGTGTTAAAACTTGCTGCCTCCAAACCTAGCAACTCACAGACATCCTCAAGGGTAATGGTGAATTCGCCCCAAGAGGCGACAAAGGCGTGGGACCTGTGGCTCCAGCGTGATATAAGTAACTAGAGAGTGTTTTTATTCTTCGTAAATGTGATCACCTAACTATCTAGTACACGATAAACTAATCATAGCTAACTGAACATAATACTTGGAGCCAATGTAATCAGTCCAAGGACCCAGTCCCTCATAAGTGCCTGAAGTGGTCCACCTTAGAAAAAGGGATAATCATCTCGTTCGATACGGAATCACGTAACGATGGCAGTTTGGATATAGGCCGAATCCTCAACATTATCACTTGCCTTCATTAATAAGTTTGTAGGTTCCACTGACAAAAGATCACCGGGGAAATGTTCATCCACCGACCAGATTCAGTCAGACTCACTAAAGTATAGCGCACGCCGATAGCGTGCCCATTGATTCTGATGCGCCTAAGTACGAAGAGAAGCACCTATGGCAGATTGAGTTCTCTTCACGATGTGTGCCATAGGAACAGTGACGAAAGTGTGTGATTAGGGTTGAAAATAAAACAGGGGATAAACGCTGGATTTCCTCTCTCTAAAAAAAGAATGATGGTAAGTAAACCTAAGGGTGAAGGCTTGGAACATCAAACATGCCCTTTTATAGGGGCAGTACAAATCCCAAAAGGCAGCAAATGGAAGCACTTTGGGAAATGCAGTGACGATCAAGTTGTCCCGGGTAGCTTACATACGCGTGTAGGGGAAGGAATTTAAAGGTCATAATGATTACGCTTTACGAAATGACGGGGTTGCTCACATGAGAAAAATGCGCTTGTCCAAAGCCGCCACATGCAAAGCGCAAAAGTACAAGAGACATCCTCATTAAATGAGATGCGTCCAGAGAAATAAATGGGGCATGCTTGGACTCTTTTCAACTTGGGGGAGATGAAGCGCTTTGGGGTAAATTTGAATAAAACCTCTTCACGTCCCCCAAGATGGTTGTTACACGCAATCAGAAATGTCCCATCAAGAAATGGCGCTGTCATAAAATCTTAAGATATTTCAAAAAAAGAAGTAGTTTTAAATATAAGGACAAGATGAGTTCCTCGCACATGCTTCTCTTTAAATAAATAGCCTAATATTTATTATGATATGATTATTTGCCTATGGATATTACTTATTCTTACAGAAAAGTTGGAAGATCAACTAAGTATTTCATACATATATTTCTTCATGCAATAAAGAAACATATCTACGAAGGGGCAAATGTAGGGGGTGTCCTCACCAAATATTGATTAACCAAATGGATCCTATACTTGGCAAATAAGGAAGGAAGACAATGATTACTCGAGGGAGCTCCCAATAAGACCTTCCACAGACATTTCTTGAAGGACCCCTCTCGAAGGCCAAAGTTATTTGAATAATGATACCTTGTAATGTAGAGAAGAATGTATTTGCTTATACGCTACATTTATTAAGCACGCTTTCTTTGTAATATGGGCAAGGTTGCTCGGTACGCTCGACGGACTATGCCTGGCAGGGCATAGGAGAACTTATATGCTCTATCAAATGACCTCCTCTTGGGAACCTCGCAGGGACATGGTTGTAACAACCCGTCCTTTTGGAGATAATAAAATTCTACAATTGGGTATAGATTAGGAATTTAAGAAATTATCGTGAATAGTGATTTTTGGGGTTTTCATGGATTAGATGATTTTCGATGGGTGTTGTAATTAATTTTGGGATTAAATATGTCGAAGTATTTTAATTATACATCGCCGTTGAGTAAAGCGACAAAAGTTAAAGTTTTAATTAGAAAATCCGCAGTGAGATGTATTGGGTTAAAATAGGGGGTTGCGGTAAAGTACCTTGGATGGGAATTTCGACTATGCCGTGAGTCTCAGAATGGCCGAGATAGTCGAAAAAGAGTGTCCGATTATCGAAACTGAGTTTCGGGGAATTTTAGAGTTAAAAAGGGCTGGTAATTGAGTAAACGAGTCGTTTTTGGGTTTTAAGGGGTATAAACGCTTTTTTCCTTATATAAGGAGGGAGAGGGGGGAGAGAATATAAAGAAAAGAGAGAAGAGAGAGGAAGGAAGAAAAAGGAGAGAAAAGGGAGATTTCGAGCCAAACTCTGCTGGACTCGACTCGGGATTGTCAGATTTTATCCACGAGGCAAGTGTATACTAGCTTTATTTACTTTTGAGCATAAATCTCATATCGTAGTTTGGTAATAACAAACCCTAAAGATTTTGGGTTGGATTTTCATGGAGAAAACAGGTTTTCGGGAGTTAAAACGAATAAACCCCAATAATTTCCTAATTTGAGAAACTTAGGATTTAAACGAAAATTGTTGTTGGTTTCGGGCTCTAGGATGTTTAGAACCCTTATTTTATGTGTAGATGTTGTTGGTTGAGGTTGTAGGACGTTAGAGACGGAGATAAAAGCTTGGGAGAAGCTTTCATGGCCGAAACAGCTTCTCAGAGAAGAAGCTATCCGCCATAATCGATCGATCGAGCGTGGGGGATCGATCGATCGAACCATCAATCGATCGAGGGTCATGGGTCGATCGATCGACCCTTCAGGAAGTTTGACAATTTTTCCTTGGGTTAATTAGATGGGATGAATTCCAATTTTAATTGATACTATATTATTTAAGAAAGGAATTAAGTAATCTTTTAAGAGTAAATAGACATCAAATGAAGGGAATCTATGGGAACCATGTGAGTGTTTTATGTGTGTGACACTAAAACTACATTTTCGAGGAAAATAGAATAATTGATAAATTAGGAGGTTGGGGTTTCTAAAATAGGGTGGGGTCCTCTAAATGATTGTTTGGACGAGATGTCGTCCTTGGGTTTGTGGGAAGGAAATCCACAACCTATTTAATTTTAGGGTATGGTGGGCTTACGTGAGGGAGTCAAATATCCTAGACTAGCATGGGGTGAATTGGGTTTATTATAAGGATGTTTTATAGAGGTTAAGTTCCAAATGATATAGGAAGTTAACCTAGAATTAATAGGAGGTAGAATGGTGATGTTTCGGATTATTGGGAGATTAGTGTAAGGACAATTACACTTTAGGTCTTAGGTCATTAATAAAATATGACTATGAGAATAAGAAATGCACATACTAAAATTGGTATTTCATCATTGAAAATAAATGGTTTTGAGAATGTAAAAGTGAATGATTTCAAAATGGAAGAAATGATTTTCATAAATGATAATTTATGTATACACACCTCTCTAAATCGCTATCATAAGGGAAGTTGCGCGCTTGAGGTGAGTCCCCTGGCTAATGAATGCAGGGGAATATTGTCCTAGGCCATATGAGCGATTATTGTATGTTTTTCTACGATGGTGAGGTAATTCTGGGTGTGGTTATGACTCTCCCGCAGACATATGGTCGCTTCCCGACATCTTGCGTTGTAGGATCCCAGGTTGTCTTGATGATAGGCCCTGGAAGATGATAGCCATTTAGGGGCGCGCACAGTGGGGAAACCCGGACGGGCGGTCTTAGAAACATTATATGGTATGTAATATAACTATTCTTAATAATGTGGGACATTATTGATGTTAAAGAAATTTATCGTAATAAATTGGCTTTAAATACATTTCCTGGATGGAAGAAGGGAAATGGGATAAATGAATTGGCTTTATATACCTTTCCTAGATGGAAGAAGGGAAATGGGAGCATATGGGATGAAAAAGCATTTTTATGATAATAAAATTGGCTTTTAAATACATTTCCTGGATAGAAGAAAGGAAATGGAAAGTTTTGAGATAAAAATAAAAATTGAATTGCCAAACATGTTGTAAATGAATTCTCATTCCGGGAGATATATCCGGAAGTACAACATGATACGTATATAAAAGATGAATATACAGTAAACCTCATTCCGGGAGATAGATCCGGATGTATATTGTAAGATGTTTATTTGAGTAAGTATGTTATGTAGAATATTATATAATATATATGTATCTTTCATGTACTGAGGGTCTGATGGATCTCGACGATCGACCTTGCCGCGCAGTAGTATATCGGGGGGTTCTTTGTTTGGATTTCGCTCTGCGAGACCCCCCACGCTCGAATATGGCATAGTGTTGAGACTAGGGAGAAGTTTAGCCCTTAGTACTTGGACTAACTAGGGTTGTTAGTAGATGGATGACGGATTAGTTAGGCAACGTCGCTTGACTAGGATGTTTAGATGGATGTGTTAGGTGTGCACTGTTAGAAGAGAGGTGAGGGGTATTTCATGGGAGTGCGATACCAAATTTAAATATGAGATAAAATATTTTTATAAAAATAAAATAAGGCATTTATGCACTTGATAAATATTTTTAAAACTCGGGCTCTGACCCATTTATCTAATTTTCCTCTCTTACTATATATATATATATATATATATATATATATATATATATATATTATATATAGGTGTCCAGACACAGGGACGCCTGGATGACACTTCTCTTTCGAGTCAGACGTCGGCTACAGCAGCTGTGGATGCATGCAGGTTCTTGATAGACGCTTTTATTTTTGTACTTTAGATATGAGGTATTGTATAAATATTCGGGCCAATGGCCTACTTGCATTTATTTATTCTTTTCCTCCTTTTCGTGCGGCATTCGATATGGTTGTATCATATTTGAACCGAGTGTTCGGTTATTTTATTTCATTTCAGTTTCATTTACATAAACTGTGTGGATGTTTTAATTTGGTAATTGTTTAAAAAGAGTAGTTAAGAAATATTTTGACGCTAGCCTAATAGGTTATTAGTAATTAAATTTGTTTTTGACAGTGATGCTAAGAATGATCCATATGCGACTCCTGTTTTAATTTGATATAGGAGTGATCGCCCGGTATTTTATTAGGCGGGGTGTCACAGATGGTATCAGAGCATCAGGTTCTAGTGTCCTTAGGAATTTGTGCGGACGTACTACGCTTTCAGCGTTGCTCTCGATTTGATATAGAGCCTCAGGATTAGGATTGTTGATTTCTCTTGTGAGATTTCGTTCTCCTGCCATAAGTATAAGATTATGTAAATCTTTTGTGCACTCATTCGAGATTCATGTGTGGGGCTTGGATGGAAGCAGGAGGCGGGGCTTAGCTGGAGCAGCTGGTAGAAATTATGGACATGGACCGTAGTAGAGGTCACTTTCTTTGTAGTGTTTGCTAAGGATTGTCACAACGACTACTAAAGTATAGTAGTTATGAGTACCGCAGTACCGTCGTAGTAGAGAGTGGTACTAAAGTTGAATTTCCCAGTGACGATAAGGATTCGAAAGGGATCTTACTGACAGTTTTAACCGTGAGTCCCCATGATTCAGCAGGAATGAGAAGAATGTAGTTTCTGAATTATTCACATAAGGATCGGCCAGAGGCCGACAGTGAATAAAGAGTAATATGAAGAAGTGAACCTTGTACCGAGGTAAGGTAGGTACAATTAATAATGAGTCCTTTCAAGGAATGATAGGCTCACTAGAGAAGTGTTGTTAACACTTATGGAGAATGGGTGTGTTCGAGGACCCCATTGGTGGACATCCACTCGGGGAATTTGTTAAAGTGGGATTGTGGAGGTCGGTAGTGGAATCTCCTTCTAACGAAGAAGTAGGGGGAATTAGTGAAGTGATTGTCAGAATCGCGGCAATGGATTCCAAGATACTGATAATTTTATCATGGTCAAGAAGGCCAGTGATGAAAATAATGATGTGGAGTGCGGAGCCGCACGGGTGTCCTTTCCCGATAGGAATAAAGGACAAGGTTAGGGTGCCTAGATGGGGCATATATTTAAGTGAGTTTGGTTCAGTTAGGACAAGTGAATTAAGTCCGGAAACCATTTGGAGTAGCTAGAGAGATTGGCGAAGTTGTTATTGTGAGTTTCACCTCAGAAGGAAGAGGTATAATTGGCGTGGCTAGATAAAGTCGCGGTGTTTCGTTAGCCCTAGACTCGTGTGTGTAATTTGAGTTTTGTAGAGGTCTAGATAACATTATATAATGTATATCTATGTGTTTTCCGCGGTAGCAGAATTTTATTTTCCTCCATTCGCCATAAAGGCGGGTGTTGATATTTTAAATAAGTATATATATCTGGTCTATGATACTCGTCTTATATGTTTATACGAGTATGGTAATATTATGAGTATATTATATTCTTCGTTGTTTAGAGCGATAGCAGGCTAATGATGGCAAGACTATCGTGTCCACAGTTCCAGGGTGGAACGGGTGGTTGTTGCGATATCTCACCTGGATACAGGTTGAGTTCGCCTTTATTATTATTATGGGTAGATGGAACTTCGATGAGCAGAGGTTTCATTATCGTGATTTGAGTATGTGGCGACCTTATAGATGTGATTTGAGGTGTGCTGGGTCAATTATTGAGCTGTGAGTTTAGGCTCATGATTGTTGGCGCTAGCACTTAGAGTTAGTACAAGCGCTTGGTGGTATGGCCCTTGGATAGAGATGGGAGTTTAGACCACATTTGGTTGAAAGAGGGGATAGGATTATCCCAGTTGCATATTCGAAAATAACGGACCTCCATGATCGATGAAGTTAAGTAGTAGTGTGTTGGAGGGGTTCCTTGTTTGGATTTTGCTTTGCGAGACACTCCGAGCATGAACCTTAACGACGTCGGGAGTGGAGAGATGTTATAGGATGCAAGGATGTTGGTTTTGTTGATAAGTCATATAGTGTGAATGAAACACTATAGACTACGATCCATGAGATGATGGCTTATGGAAATATTGTGCTATGGAAAAGCACTAAAGTGGTCCTCTCACCACAAGTGGGTGGGTGAAGTTGGACTTAGAGAAATTGATTTGAGGATTACAGTCAGGCCTTAATGAAAAGGCAAATTTTGAGGAAGTATATTTTAGGTATGATAATCGTAACGCTTTTGCTAAGAGTGGGCACTTCGATTAGCTAGGTTTTCCTTTTTCGCTCAGGTGGGAGGATAGAATAGTAGAAATGCGTTCGTAGGATAGCGAGGTAGGATTTAGGATGTCCCGCTGGTGTGCCTTAGGTCGCTATATCTTGATGACCGACAACGCGAGGGAGTAGTGTAACAGGAGGGTTCCTTGTCTGGATTTTTCTTTGCGAGATGTCCCACGCATGAAACCAAGCAAATGTTGGAAGTTGAGAGAGGCCTTGGGCACTAGGGACATACTTAGGATTATACTTGTTTCGCGTAGGTAGGGTAACGCTTAGACCGTAGCATTATTATGATGCAAGTTCAATAGAGTTAGTGGCACCGATGTAAGGAAAATTGAATTTCGCGGGTTGGGAGGACCCATGTGTGAGTATTACACCGAGGAAAGGAGACCCTTAATTAGAGAGAGTGTTATGTGTCAGACGTTCGAAATGGATGTGCAGATGTGCACGGGTTAAAAAAGGTGTATGGGCACCTTAGTGAGTTGGTTTATATACCGCCTGAAATAGGAGGGGCGTAGTATATAAAGTTGAAGTTTATGCCGTGAGGCAGGCACGAATGGATTTGGAGTGTGCTGGATGGAATGTCGTGAGAGGTACACGATATTTCAATTGTATAAGGGGCAATAAGAGGTAACGTGCCCAAGATAAGCGACGAGACTAACAAAAATAGTCAAGTCTTAGTAGAGTTTCCTTTTTAAAGGAAATAAGTTGTCGTGCTGTGGATGAGCGGACACTTGTTAGCAAGAGTATCAGCTTTGCGAGATGTTAGAACGGTAATTATAGACTCGTTTCTCTTATTGGAAGCAATAAAAGCCGTCAGAGTAATGCGTCCTTGTTGTGCGTTAGTAGGAAGAAATTTAGATGAGATTGTGGTGAAGCTAGTACATTTGAGTACACCTTGAGGTAGGTGGAATATGGTAAGGGACCATCGTGTTAGCACCTTTTTGATTTTGGGGGTACTAAGACGTAATGGAATTTGTGATCGTCGGTTGGTGGTGTAGATTATATCCGAATTTCGAGGATGAAATTCCATTGTAAGGGGGGGAGTATGTAACAACCCGTCTTTTTGGAGATAATTAAATTCCATAATTGGTTATAGATTGGGAATTTAAGAAATTATCGTGAATAGTGATTTTTGGGGTTTTCATGGATTAGATGATTTTCGATGGGTGTTGTAATTAATTTTGGGATTAAATATGTCAAAGTATTTTAATTATACGTTGCCGTTGAGTAAAGCGACAAAAGTTAAAGTTTTAATTAGAAAATCCGCAGTGAGATGTATTGGGTTAAAATAGGGGGTTGCGGTAAAGTACCTTGGATGGGAATTTCGACTATGCCGTGAGTCTCGGAATGGCCGAGATAGTCGGAAAAGAGTGTTCGATTGTCGAAACTGAGTTTCGAGGAATTTTAGAGTTAAAAAGGGCTCGTAATTGAGTAAACGAGTCGTTTTTGGGTTTTAAGGGGTATAAACGCTTTTTTCCTTATATAAGGAGCGAGAGGGGGAGAGAATATAAAGAAAAGAGAGAAGAGAGAGGAAGGAAGAAAAAGGAGAGAAAAGGGAGATTTCGAGCCAAACTCTGCCGGACTCGACTCGGGATCGTCAGATTTTATCCACGAGGCAAGTGTTTACTAGCTTTATTTACTTTTGAGCATAAATCTCATATTGTAGTTTAGTAATAACAAACCCTAAAGATTTTGGGTTGGATTTTCGTGGAGAAAGCAGGTTTTCGGGAGTTAAAATGAATAAACCCCAATAATTTCCTAATTTGAGAAACTTAGGATTTAAACGAAAATTGTTGTTGGTTTCGGGCTCTAGGATGTTTAGAACCCTTATTTTATGTGTAGATGTTGTTGGTTGAGGTTGTAGGACGTTAGAGACGGAGATAAAAGCTTGGGAGAAGCTTTCATGGCCGAAACAGCTTCTCAGAGAAGAAGCTGTCCGCCATAATCGATCGATCGAGCGTGGGGGATCGATCGATCGAACCATCAATCGATCGAGGGTCATGGGTCGGTCGATCGATCGACCCTTCAGGAAGTTTGACAATTTTTCCTTGGGTTAATTAGATGGGATGAATTCCAATTTTAATTGATACTATATTATTTAAGAAAGGAATTAAGTAATCTTTTAAGAGTAAATAGACATCAAATGAAGGGAATCTATGGGAACCATGTGAGTGTTTTATGTGTGTGACACTAAAACTACATTTTCAAGGAAAATAGAATAATTGATAAATTAGGAGGTTGGGGTTCCTAAAATAGGGTGGGGACCTCTAAATGATTGTTTGGGCGAGATGTAAGCCTTTGGTTTGCGGGAAGGAAATCCACAACCTATTTAATTTTAGGGTATGGTGGGCTTACGTTAGGGAGTCAAATATCCTAGATTAGCATGGGGTGAATTGGGTTTATTCTAAGGATGTTTTATAGAGGTTAAGTTCCAAATGATATAGGAAGTTAACCTAGAATTAATAGGAGGTAGAATGGTGATGTTTTGGATTATTGGGAGATTAGTGTAAGGACAATTACACTTTAGGTCCTAGGTCATTAATAAAATATGACTATGAGAATAATGTAACACCCCGCCCACCCGGGAAGAGCGAACGGAGCGCTAATGCGATAAAATAAATCCAAATCCACAAGTGATAAGGTATAGAGCATCTAAATAAACCCACAATAATATAAATCCACTAATCTCAATCTCTTCAATTACAACCAGGCTCTCGAATTAAAATTACAACTATCTAACTCGAATAAAAATACAAATCTCCAAAGCTCTATACATAAAAATAATACAAATCTTTCCCAAACAATCCTCGCTAAAATCAATCTCCATAGCGCCCCAAAATCCGCACTAACCTGCCACTAAAAGAAAATATGGGGAAGTACACAATACGACAAGAAAGATGCTCAACAAATATATGTTAGCGATGAATAAAACGTAACAATACGAATATGAATATTCAAATCCAATGCAAATCTCAATAGCATTTTATCAATAAATTTCTCAACAACACATCAATGGGTAACCGGGCCTCACCCCATTCGCATATGCTTTATCAAGTCATAGCCCGAGAAACAGGAATTTTGGCGGGTGCCCAACATCCGTGCCATATTAAAATCTCACGACAACGTGCTTATCAACAATATAATGATACCACATGAATCAAAATAATTTCAACAATTATTTTCCAGATTTCAATGAATTTATCAATTCAAATATGAGTTCAATTAACAAGAATTCAAAGAGAATGACACTCGCGAGATTTAAGGAGCATATTGTGTAAAACCCCATACCTCAAACCATGATGAGAAACCAACGATCACATCCTCAAGATCAACACAAAAGCTCCTCCAAGAACCTCCAACAAAATAGCCCCAAGAACACCTCTAATCTAAGGTGGGAACTCACAAATCTCAAGGGCCAATGTGTATATAAAAAAAAGAGGAATATAAAATATATTTGCTGCCAAAATTTGTGCCAAAAGTATGTTAAAAGGATTTCCCACGACTTCCTTTTATAATGCAAAGAAATGAAGAGTTAGAATCCAAAAGACTCCTTTAATTAAGGCAAAGAAATGAAGAGTTGGAAGTCAAAACAACTCTTGAAAATTACTTAATGTTCGCCGACTTAGAATTCCAAGAGTTAAAAATATTTAAAAATCATTTTAAAATCCGTTTTAACTCCGTTTTCGAAACCGTTTGAAATTCTCGCCTTTAAAAATAATATTCAACATATTTGAGCAATAAAAATAATTTTATCAAAAACATTATTTTCCTCCATTTTCCAAAAATTAATTAAAATAGCCCAAAATTACGCGGGTTGTTACAAATAAGAAATGCACATACTAAAATTGGTATTTCATCATTGAAAATAAATGGTTTTGAGAATGTAAAAGTGAATGATTTCAAAATGGAAGAAATGATTTTCATAAATGATAATTTATGTATACACACCTCTCTAAATCTTTATCATAAGGGAAGTTGCGCGCGTGAGGTGAAGTCCCCTGGCTAATGAATCCAGGGGAATGTAGTCCTAGGCCATATTTGCGATTATTGTATGTTTTTCTGCGATGGTGAGGTAATTCTGGGTGTGGTTATGACTCTCCCGCAGGCATATGGCCGCTTCCCGACGTCTTGCGTTGTAGGATCCCAGGTGGTCTTGATAATAGGCCCTGAAAGATGATAGCCATTTCTTGGCACGCACAGTGGGGAAACCCGGACGGGCGGTCTTAGAAACGTTATATGATATGTAATATAACTATTCTTAATAATGTGGGACATTATTGATGTTAAAGAAATTTATGATAATAAATTAGCTTTAAATACATTTCCCGGATGGAAGAAGGGAAATGGGATAAATGAATTGGCTTTATATACCTTTCCTGGATGGAAGAAAGGAAATGGGAGCATATGAGATGAAAAATCATTTTTATGATAATAAAATTGGCTTTTAAATACATTTACTGGATAGAAGAAAGAAATTGGAAAGTTTTGAGATAAAAATGAAAATTGAATTGGTAATAATGTTGTAAATGAATTCTCATTCCGGGAGATATATCCGGAAGTACAACATGATACGTATATAAAAGATGAATATGCAGTAAACCTCATTCCGGGAGATAGATCCGGATGTATATTGTAAGATGTTTATTTGAGTAAGTATGTTATGTAGAACATTATATAGTTTATAATATCTTTTGTGTACTGAGGGTCTGATGGATCTCGACGATCGACCTTTCCACGCAGTAGTATATCGGGGGGGGGGGGGTTCCTTATTTGGATTTAGCTCTGTGAGACACCCCACGCATGAACATGGCATAGTGTTGAGACTAGGGAGAAGTTTAGCCCTTAGTACTTGGACTAACTAGGGTTATTAGTAGATGGATGACGGATTAGTTAGGCAACGTCGCTTGACTAGGATGTTTAGATGGATGTGTTAGGTGTGCACTGTTAGAAGAGAGGTGAGGGGTATCTCATGGGAGTGCCAATCCAAATTTAAATATGAGATAAAATATTTTTCTAAAAAAAATAAGGCATTTATGCACTTGCTAAATATTTTTAAAACTCGGGCTCTGACCCGTTTATCTAATTTTCCTCTCTTACTATATATATATATATATATATATATATATATATTATATAGGTGTTCAGACACAGGGATGCCTGGATGACACTTCTTTCGAGTCAAACGTCGGCTGCAGCAGCTGTGGATGCATGCAAGTTCTTAATAGATGCTTCTATTTTTGTACTCTAGATAGGAGGTATTGTATAAATATTCGGGCCAATGGCCCAATTGCATTTATTTATTCTTTTCCGCCTTTTTGTGCGACATTCGATATGGTTGTATTATATTTGAACTGAGTGTTCGGTTATTTTATTTCATTTCAGTTTCATTTACATAAACTGTGTGCATGTTTTAATTTGGTAGTTGTTTAAAAAGAGTAGTTAAGAAAAATTTTGATGCTAGCCTAATAGGTTATTAGTAATTAAATTTGTTTTCGACAGTGATGCTAAGAATGATCCATATACGACTCCTGTTTTAATTTGGTATAGGAGAGATCGCCCGGTATTTTATTAGGCGGGGTGTCACAATGGTTTGGAGGATTAAGAGCAAGACAACGTTGGGAATGCAATAACCAACCCTCTTGGCACACTTGGCCAAAACTTCATCTGGTACAAATAGTTGCTCGAGCCACTTACAACCGAGCTACCATGATTCAAATCTACTCGGGGGAACGAGGAACCCCAATTTTGTATCTTTGGTCTGTAAACATCTCTTAGCTAATAAATAACATACTAAATTCCTCGAGCCACCTCAAGCTATACATCATCTGCCCGATTGAAGTGACTACACATCTAGTGGAGTCACTGTTCATCCACTTTGTGATGTCATATCGTCTGACATTGAGGAACTCAAAATCGTAGCACTCAATTGAGATTATCTTTAGGATGGCAGACCTAGGCTACCACAATTGGTTTCATAGCCGTTTTGAGGCAAGCCTTTGAGCTGTCACGTCACGTCCCTTATTAATGCCTCCATGCTTCTAACAGGTTAGGCAGTTTCCCGCCAAAATATAATATCCCATGCATTTAATGCAGAATCTTGGATATTAATGCGATGGTACTTCACCATTTAAGACCGGTCAATCACATTCAATGCTAGTAAGGTTAATCGAGTGACCTTGCCTTCATATAATTAGTTTAAACGAATGGTTTATGAGGATGACACTCTTGATACCGAAGTTCTATTGGATTTCCCTCATACACGAGAGCTCCTATGAGATAACATATATTGTTAAAACATTCTCCTTACACCCATTAATACCCATATCATTGAGCATCAACTGAACTTTAAGTTATTTCCTTGCCTTTATTATGTCTGGAGTGGTTTCTCTTTCTCCCTCTGACCAAGTTGCTTGGTGGTCCCATTTATTTATTGTGTTACAGAGCATTTATGGTGTAAAGATCATTTTTAATACTAGCCTGGGTATTGAATGTTGTTTTCTCTTTCTCTCCTATATTTATCATCAATATTGAATACAGTCTTGTGCATTAGTCCTGATCTTGATAAGGGGTTACGCCTCGCTCGATACTAATTGTACTCCAAGAACCCACATCTTACACAACAATAGGAAATATATAGAGATACTAATAAAAGAATAAGCCTTTTAAACCAGTGCAAGACAATTTAGCTTTTATAAATTCTTAGTTAGCTTAGTATGCATGGCTCAATTACGATTTAGCATTATTTTAAGATAACACTCGCCCCTAAGAAATCAGGGCGTGACAAGTTGGCATCAAAGCTGAGCCAAGTTAAGTAGCCTATGAGGGGCGTAAGTTGAGCATTGGTGATGATACCAGAAATAATATCACCAAATCAAAGTGATAAGCAAGCTCAAACCAGCACAACAATGGAGTATGAACATATATAAAAGTATAGAGAGAGATGGCAAAGAGGAAGATAACACATAATATAAGTGGTTCAACATTTAGAGGGCATACGTCCATCGGGTGAGTGTGTCTGAAATCCACTAAATAAGGGCTTTAATGGCATTGAGATACAAACACTCAAGTTTTCTATCTATATATAGTGAGTTAAATATAGTTTCAATAGGGTTTACAATAATCGATCCCTTATAAAGATGTATAAGACAAGTATTTATAGTGCATAAGGGGTGTAGTGTACCCCCAAGCATGTAATAAGCACGTGTGGAATGTTCTTAGCCAATGAGGAGGAGCCAGCTGTCTCTGTCACATGTAGGTCATGATGATCAAATATTCCCTCACATGTGAGGGAGATATTATTATAACGATTTTGGTACATGTGGGATTTATATCCCATGCACCCCACCAGCTGTCCACCATCGACCATCTGCCTAGGCTGAGATCGAGTTGTTGAACTTTGGTCCACTGATGTAATAACACTTATCCTATCGGGCTGTCTCATCCTTGCTTCATCATTTGGAGGTAGGTCGAGGACGAGGGTTATAATTTGTAGGGTTAATAAGTCAAATCACATTGATTGGCCTTGAAGGACGAGAGGTCATTGGTCAAGGATGAGTTAGCTCGGGCTGAGTCCATGGCTGAGGCATAACTGGTCATTAAGGATAAATTGGCACTGGTTGGATTTGGCCGAGGTAATTCAAATACGGTATGGGTCTATACTTGGCATATCGAAAACCCCCTGTAATACCCCGTGATTTTTAGGACTGGAAATTTAATTTATTTTGGAGAAATAAAATTTTCTTTAAATTGGAGAATTTTAAATTTGGCAATTAAGGCTAAAATTTGAGGATTTTATAACATAATTCGAATGATGATTTTGAGTGTGTGGTTGATCCCGGATGGGTTGAGATAGTCAAAATGACTGTCCTTGGGTTTTATTTCGGTTTCGAAATGTTTTAATTTAGTTTGACTCTAATTGGAGTAAACGAGTCATTTAAAGTGTGTATTGTCATTCATAGTTGGGTATTCTGGAAACAAGGCTAATAAAGCCTATGGGAGATAATAATCTCATTCTTGAGATTGAGAGAGAGAGAGAGAGAGAGAGAGAGAGAGAGAGAGAAATCCCTAGAGATAGAGAGAGAGAGAAGAGGAAAGGAAGAAGAGAGAGGAGAAAAGCTTGGAGGTTTCGGCCAATACGCGATCTCGAGGACGATTTAACCCCTACAACTTTGAGGCAAGTGATTAATATTTCTAAATAATTTATGTGCGTAATTTATTTCATGATTTGTGGATGAAAACATAGATTTTGGGTTAATATGTTAAAACCTAGATTTTTGGGTTAAATCTTGCATTTGATGTTTATATATGGATTTGAGGTTGGATAAATAGTTGGGTTGATATATATAATGAGTTTTGATGTTAAAAACATATTTGGGTTGAAGAATGATGGAGAGAAGATGTTATAATTGGGTATAAAGTTCATGGGTTTATGCAGAAATGGGGGACCTTTGAAGTTCTGCAGACCCGAATCAATTCACCCCCTAAGAGAATCGATTTGGCTTAGGCAAAAGTGTCAGGTTTGAGTGATCGAATCGATTCGGATCTAAGGCGAATCGATTCAGCCTAAGACAGACTCACAGGTCCTTTGGACCGAATCGATTCGCATAAGGGGCGAATCAATTCGCCTTTGGGACCGAATCAATTCGGACTAGGTCGAATCGATTCGAAAACATGGCTGCTTTGCGAGGTTTTTCTAGAGTGATTTTTACTTGGTTTAAATTAGTTTTATCAATTGGGAACCTTCTTATATGATACGAGAAATACGTTTCGGAGATTTATTGTGAGTCCTTTATATAGTGTAGTCTCGGGGAAGTATCGAGCTATTTTGGGATTGTATATATATATATACACACTAGGGTATGCCCGTGCCTAAAGGCACGACGAAAATATTTCAAAGTATCAATCGTGGTCAAGTCATAAAAGTTTTGTATTGTAGTATCTATCGTGATCAATTTTTTTGAAGGCGCGACGAATACTTGCAAAGTATTGAACTAACTACATATTTTTGCAAAAATATTTATATTATAATAAAAAACATGTACACTATTTTAGAAATTGTGGGGAAATTTTTCTTTTTTTTATCTATCCACCTATTTTTAGGACAAAAAAAAATAACCCAACAACACTACAAAATGTCCACTTGGGACTTCATGTAAACAAAATCGTTGATTAAACATTATTTATACAATAAATCTATATATGTCATTTATTTATAAAAAAATTCCTTGAATTCCCATGCCAATGGCATGGTACTGCAATATGATCCACATATCGTAAGTAAAAATAAAGATCTACTTTTGGCACCACATTCGTAAAGTACATGTATTATTACGTTGATATGGCCAAGTGATGTGCACGCAATTGTTATGTTAAGAACATGAGTAAAGTCCTGTAATTGTTTGATAAATATGTTGGTAGAAATTGGTAAGTGTTTTAAGTTGAGAAATATGAGTAAACTTAGAAAAGGTTTTGTCGAATCGTGTTCATGCCGATTAAACACACTTATTCATAATTTTCACTAAAAAAAAGGTAACAGTAAGATAACAATATCTCTAGTGGTAGCCCGTTCCATGCACGGGCACATGAAAAATAAAAATATGACAAAATTCTAACCATTGTAAAATTTGGAAAAATAACTATTCAGTCATGTCAAACACCATCAAAGTTTCCACCAAAGTCTTATTATAATAATTCAAAATCATAAACCAATATCTTATTTTTTCCAATAAATATTAATATAAAAATTCCTAAAAAAGACACTACAAATTAAAAAAAATCAATACCTCAATTAGAAATAGTGCATGACAGCTATTGTACATTGCAAAAGTCATATATTTAATATGACATGGTAGCTATTTGAATCGAAATGAATTAACATCAGGTCAAATGTTACACCATAAATTATAAATTTTTTTCCATCCTCAAAATGGAATTCTAGGTCGTTCGCATTATGCAATCCAATATTTAACTTCTAGTGCAAACTCATAATCTGCAAACTTATCCTTGTTTTTTCATGTTTAGAAACCCCACAAGTTTCCAAATTTTGATTTTACTTACCACCCTCAATGCCTTTGATTTTTCCTATTTCAAATTTATCATAACTTCACACCGTTAGAAGAAATGTGAAAAATATAACATTAAAAAATGTAAACCCAAAAATTACAGCAGACTAATACATGTTTGAGTACATTACTATCAACAGTGGTTGTTAAAGCTATCGTGATAGATATATTCACACAATCTTAAGAAATCATTTCTTTAAGAAAAGTTATGGCTATTATGGGCTACTACACAGATGCACTGTGGCAGCCGTTTATTTGTTCTCTTTTTTATTTTTATAAAATAGATCTTTTTTTATAAAGTTATTGGGAACATATGAATTGTTGGGGACTTGATACGTCATACCTCGAGCCATGTGCTACAATAAAATTTATGGATTAATACATGTGACATGAATTTGTCTAAAGGGAGGTCTTGTTAGTCCACTATTGTAAAAAGTCAAAAGAATTAAGAAAACTCGAAAATAATTTCCCACACATCATATATTAGATTATCCCGAAAACAACAAAACATATACACTTAGATAATTTGAATACAAAAGTTCAAAACATAATAAAAGTTTTTTAAATACTACTTGCATCCACTACCGAATATAATAGATAATTATTTATGTCTATAGTTTTGATGTACAAACTTTATCATTTTCCACACACTGAAGGTAACATGATTGAGAGAACTATTTAACACTTTGAAGCCTCTTTGAGGCATTTACTCAAACATCTGGGCATTAATTGAGAAAATACCTTAACATATTAATTCAATGTACAACAAAAACTACACCTGAGATCTGAGTTCCTCATATAATACTTTCATCTTCAAAAAACCTCAAACAAAATCAAAAACCCCAAAAATGGCATCTCGGAAACAGTGATTTAGGGAAATAATTACTGTAAACAATTCCCATCAAAATTCACAGTGTCATTTGTATATTTGAATCAAACTGTGCTTATATAACATCACCTAGAAGAGTACTGTTTATATTAGAATCAAACTGTTTATATAACATGGGGATACTAGGGATACAATGTGATATTAGAATCAAATTTCCTTAACTGTTTTCACTCCAATTATCCAAGTGTATTATACGTGATCCCAGTGATGTTTAGAAAATTTAGAAACCAATTTATAACACAAACCCACACCAAATTGAAAAGTGGATCTATACAATCTAACATTCCCTTCCCAATATACCATACACAATGTTAGATTATTTGGTTCAGCGAATCAACACGGTTCAACGAGTTAGCAATCTTATCACTCCAAACCAACTTACTTTGGCCCCTACTTCCATTTGTTGCAAAAGATAGCATCCGAGTTGCTCTCTTATCAATTGGAGTTGATTCTCGAGGTAAGGAAACTAAAATCTTCTCATTCTTAAATGAACTCAATGGTTTTATAGATCGCTTTTTCCTCTTGCAGTCAAAGATTTTCTTCGGAGTTCAAGAATAGATGGAATTTTTCTATTGGTAGCCTTTGATATATTCCCCGAGTACTCAAAACATGAGGCAGATAAAGTCACCTGAAAGAGATTGCATTGCTCTGCTCTCTAATTCGGTTAAGAAATTCTACTGTCCAGGGTGATCCTTTCTGTGGTTGAGCAAATCAAATGGCATTTGAGAATGACCTGACCAAAATTCTCTCAGAGTGGTGGGAGAACACATCACGTTTGACGTTCGACCCGATCAAACTAATAACTATAATCTTGTAACTGCCTTATCTTATAACTATGCATAAAGATCACTAAATGACAACCCAACTACTCAATGAATCACAAAGAATATATAAACAAACATAAAGACCTGGAATCGCCAGAACAAATACTTTAACAAAACCCATTTTTTCCATCAGTTTAGACCTGAATTCTTTAGTATTCTTCTCAATGGATACAAAATTTTGAACCTCCTTTTTTGTACCACTTGCTTTAGGACCTTTTCGAGCTGGTCAGGTCAATCTAAGCTGTTGGATCGCTTTGGTGGGCCCTACCATACTTGCTTCAGGACCCAGCCGAAGTTATTTAGGCCGTTAAAACACCTTAATGGTAACACTATCAGACCTGCTCGATCCAGGCAAAAAAAAATCAAATTTGTTTTAGATCGAAGACAAAAAAGGTCAATATAAACCTAACCTTCTAGCGATTTGAACACTAAGACCATTTGAATGCTATATTAGCTTATGTAACGATTATAAAAGCTCAGGTGCCATATGTTAATTTCTTGCGATCGTTAAACACAATTTTGTCTCATAGAATATCATGGCCTACTTATTCTTTTAGAAGAAATAAATCATTTTTTAGTTAATTTTTTGGAAACTAAAACGAAATCCTAAAAAAATACTATAATGTGAATACACATATGCGTAAATTATATCATCCATTTAAGAGAACATAAAATTCATTACCACCGGCTTGAAATTTCTACAATGATGATATTCCCTGTATGCCATTTTTGCAACAATTTAAGAAAGACTAATGAGTTTATTCCACCTATAATATCCATACATCTCCTGTATTCGAGTTCACAATATCCATACAACTGCTACATATATGCTGTTGTATGCATATATGAAACATATATATTGTTGTGCATATATGCAACAGCAGCTGCCTATATGCACACGGCGAAAATTAGAAGTATGCAACATATATGCAGTATGCAGAATATATGCAACACAGAAGTAACTATTTAGTAGTATGCAATAATTAGAAGTAACTATTTAGCTGTAGCATATATGTAGCATATATACATGTGATGAATCCACCTTGTTTAGCAGTATAAGTTAGAAGTAACTATTTATTTTCATCCTATGTTAAAGTCCAACTGTAACCCCTCTAAGCCATCAAACATAAACAGAGAATACTCACAAAGAGCCTCATAGTACTCAACTTCCAAACTCATCAAAGAAATTGTTTCCCTATAAAAGTGACATATCAGAGAAAAAAATCAATGTCAAATTGGAATAAAAGTGAACAAAACATCTGAACTTATAGTTAAACTATGTGATAATCCAACTAATCTTTGTATCTCAAATACAAAAGAATAAGCAAATAAGAGAAAAAATGGAGAGAGAATGATAAAGTAAATCTTAAGGGGGAGTTTAGACCTACGAAGAAACATAGGCGAGAAAAGACAAAGAGTACTGTAACATCAAATTAGTTGAAAAACGAAGTGAAAAACACCAAATTAGTGGAAAAAAATCTAATAAATTAAGAAGAGAAGAAGCATGAAAAAAACAATGGAAACTTATATTAATGAGGAAGAATATGAATAGTGTGCTTATGTACAAAAGTGGATTGAAACCCAAAGAGGGAAAGGGAAAAGCTCCCAACTAAACTTAAAAAATTCAAGATTTTCTTCCAATAACATCCCACTATTTATAGTAAGTGGGAAAAAGGAAAAATAAAGAATAAAGAATAAATAAAAAGGGAAAAATATTGTGGCTGAACACCTCCAGCTCGGGCTGCCCAGAACTGGCTCTGGTCCATTTTGCAAAATTCAGATCCTGCAGCCATGGTCTGCATCAGGCCCAATTTAGCGCTTTGATATGATAACGACTGTAAAATCCTCATACAAACTCAAAATGATGCACAGTTAGAAGCCATGCAAATGAAATTCAATGCTCTACATGTTGGTCTTTTTAAACCCGTGTAGTATGAAAAGATAAAATTACCCTTGAAGTTGAAGCAAATGTCAAAACGTTTTGGAAATGGCCATAAGTTCTTCATTCAGGATCGAAATAACACATGGTTGGTGGTCACACGAAGATAATTTGATGATCTACATGTTCATATCTTTATACCATCCAAAATATAGAGTTTGAAAATATCAAATTGCCCTTAAGATTTCATCTTGCGACGAAACTTTTATGAAATGCAACCAAACTTCACGCTTAGGACCGTAATACCTACAAAAGATCAATTATACCTCACACAACATATATATCCATAAAAAAGGTTATCTGATTAACGAGCATAAATATAGAAATTGATGCACAAAAAGGGGGCTAAAATGCGCAAGTATAAGGGGTAATAATATGTAATATTCGAGACGAATCACACCCCCTAACTTACACGTTACTAGTCCCTAGCAATGAAGTGCAAAGGAAAAATAACAAAAAGTAACACCATAAGAGGGGAAATATATACAAAGGAGATAAATGTCACTTTCGTAGGCGAAAGATTGCATTTAGCGTATGCAATAAGTCGTTAAACCCCTAGGTTACCCTAGTGGATGAGTATTGTCTCGTGAGGTTTTCAGGGATAAAATTCAGAAATATAAAAAAATTCTCAAAATGTATGCCCAAATAACAATGCGACAAGCCCAACAATAACAAAAAAAATGTTTTAAAAAGTCAAATGACATTAACATTAAAGAATGAAATTAACCTTAAGTGTGGGAGGAAAAATGAATACATGAAAATTTTAATTTGGCAAAACTTATATAAATCGGATAAATATTAAAGTATGTAAGATCTCAAATCTCTCCGGATATTACACTCAACAAATCATTAAGAGCGGGTGTAATACACACGAGACAATTAGGCATAAAGAGTAAATAGAAATGGAAACAAGGTCGCACACATGTCATTAATGTTGAACGTTATTTATAGAAATGAAAATTTTCAATCTTAATGGAAGATACCGCTCATTAAGGAAGGCAAAATGCATATTCACAGATTATCACAACTATTATAACTTTTGAATTGCATTCACCTTAGGATCACACAGTACTTTTAAAGGGTTGTAATGCAAGTTTGGGGTTACATATTTGAAATTAAGGGGATATGTATAGATTCAAAGGTATTCGGGGATGAAATATTTGGGATAATGGAAAAAAGTGGGCAATTTCAAAATTGGAATAATTTCCATAAAGGCAATGGATATGAAATTAGAGAGTAACAAGGATTACTGAACACTATGCAAAACAAGAAAATATTTTCTCTTTCTTTTCCTTTCATCTTTTCCTTTTGTTTTTTACTTTTTCTTTTCTTTTCACTCTCACTTGCCCAATTGAAAACACATAACAAGAACATATGTGGTTGCGATTTGAAATATATTAAACTTTAAGGTTGTTTTGTTATACAATAAACTTTAAAGGTTATTTTTCAATTTTAACAACTTATACCAAATAATCCTAGTTATAACATTAATGTCATATTTATGAACTTTTACAGTTCATTATTCGGTATTTTACCCCAACCCAACCTACGTGATTAACAATATTTATACACATTTTTATAACATTTTAAGGTTTGACAAAACTTAAACATGAAATGCATTATGAAAATATCTTAATAATATTTTCTTAAAAACATACATTTTTAACAATATACATGATATACAACACAATAAAATACATGGTTCAAATTTTTTCCACATAAAATAATAACTTTATAGTATACTTTCTTCACATGAAATAACATATTATTTACTTAAATATAAGTTGCATGTTGTTAAGGCGCGCGCGCGCACACACACACACACACACACACACACACACACACACACACATATATATATATATATATATATATATATATATATATATATATATATATATATATATATATATATATATATATAAAATAAGTTACAATGGTGCTTTCACTATTCATAGGTTTGGAAGACACACCACGATTCAGATCGAAGCCAACAATGCAAGAATCCAAGGGTTGAGATTAAAAGATATTTTTTCCTTTTTTGTCCCTTTAGTATTTCAATTCCCCCTCTTTTTCATTACTCTAATTAAGTTCTTCATCATTTTAAAAAATTCAAAAATATGGGTAAAAGAGTAAATTGCTTTGCACCTAGCTTTAACAATTCACTTTAATTCAAAATTGGGGGCATTTTGGTAACACTCCTCCAAACCTCTCTCATCTCTCCCTGACTCATGACACCCAAACAACAAATCCCACCGGTTCCAAACACACAGAACCTCTCTCATCTATTTATCTCATTTTGTATCTATCCACGCTCTCCAAGCTCTCTATCTCCAAGCGAATTTGGGTTTAGATTTCTGTATTTTAGGTTCATTTTTGTCTATTTGGGTTTGGATTTCAGGTAACCATCTCTCTCTCTCTCTCTCAATCACATTATCTCTCTTTAGTTGACTAATTTGAGGTTTTGTGGTTATTTGGTTTGTGTTTTGGTTGGTTTATTTAGGGTTTTCAGATTTGATAATGTGGTGAAGATGAATGAAAGTTTAAACTCAAGGTATTCCCCCTCTCTTTACATACGCACACACAGAGACTCCATCCACCACTTAGATTAGTGGTGGATTATCTTGTATTATCACTATTGGTATATCATATATTGTATCATCCAAATTCATTTTTTTAATATTGAATGGGATCGTTAAAGATTCATATGAAGTCTGGATCACGAAGAAATAAAATGTGGAAAGTAACCAAAATTTTGTTGTTCTTGTGAACTGATATGATTAATTAAAATGGGTAACTTTGAAAATGTTCTTGTGAACTGATATGACATGATTCGTTATCCCTGTGAACTGACATGCTTACTGGGTTTTTCTTTTCTCAAGAAATATTGGAATGCTAGCTAGATTAGTGACGAGAGAGTAATCTTCTACCGCCGATAAATTTGTTGAATATCTCATAGTTAATGCTCATAAGTTCGCTATAAATCCTGTCAGCAGAAGGTGTTTTGTGTTTTTTACTCACTGTTGTTTGGAATGTGCTTTTCAGCTGAAAAGGGAGAGTGGATGGAGGGGTCTTCAAGAAAGCTTAAGAGCCAATCACTATAATCTAACATTGTAATTTGTTTTATATATTTATGCTTCTCTTGAATATCTTTGTTGTGGAATCAATAGTACATCAGTCAAGATAAGCGTGGCTCTTCACAAGTTGAATTTTCGTCCTTATAAAGAGAATAAATATGTCATATTGGGAGAAAAGGCAAAGGATCAGCTGATAAGGGACTCTAAGAAGGACAATGAGATATCCATTATTGAATTACAAAAGAATTTTTTGAATTATAGTCAGGTTTCTGTAATTACAAATGACATCTTAAAGAATGTAGAGTATGATGCATTGTGGATTGTTTTCAATGAGTTACAATCAGTTGTTGCATTTTTTCCAACAAGTGCTACTGTTTTCAAAAAGTTCTAATCAATTGTGGATAGCTCTAGCTGAAATGCTGGCGAGATGCTTGATCGCCTCACTCTTGCTTATAACAGAACTCGGTAAGCATCAGTCACCACATAATTGATTGAGATTATATCTGGAGCATCAACGATCGAGGGCTAAATCAAAACCTTCCGCAATACTTAAGTTTATGGCGAAAAAATAAAACCTGTTGGCTTTTCTTGCCATGGTGGTGATACCTTTTGAGAGTATTTTGTTGGACAATTTTAATAATCTCCCTTAACTTCATCTCTGGGAAAAAATATCTTTATTTTTCTGTTTTATTCTGGATTTCCACATATTAAAGATATTCCTTAAATATTTTATAAGTATGCGTTTATATCTTAGTTTTTTAATGAATAATAACAGTAATTGCTAATTTTTTCATGTTTTTACTTTGATTCCCATTCTTATCATGTATTTGTTTTTATTCCCATTTCTATGTACTTGACAAATAATTTTAAGGAACGATATTTGTTGCAACTCTGTTTTTCTAACATCATCTTTTAAGTGATATTGTGTAGTTCCTCACATGTTTATAAGCTATAGAGCAAGATATTATCTTATTGAGGTACTCTTGAGTTTTTCCTTCTTTTTTAGTTTATTATCTCTAATTATAATGAATTTCCTAATTATATTTATTGGATTTGATGTTGTGCTTTAATTATGCTTTTTATTAAGATTTTCCATCCTCATAAACAATCCTTAAAGTTTGGGGTAATTATTCGAATATTGGTTGTTATTTTATATAATTTTAACTCGCCAATTGCATGTTTTGATGTGTAGAATTCATATAACTTGGTCTGCAAAACTTTTGATTCTAGGATGGTTGAGTGTTGTCATGACAAGAGTTTATTGCGAGCGAAGACCGATTACATTAACCTGTATCAAATTCATTGGCCCGATCGCTATGTTCCTATGTTTGGAGAAATTGAGTATGACCCAATCAAACAATTATGTTCTGTGAGTATTGAGGAACAACTTGATGCTCTAGGCAGAGCTGTCGATGCCGATAAGATCAGGTACATTGGACGGCTTCAATTATTCATCATAAGAAAACTGACATTGTCACCATTCATCATCAGAAAACTCTAGGCAGAGCTGTCGATGTGCCATCTCTGTTCTTGTTCCTATATTTTGTCATTGTGCCATCTTCGTTATTGTTCCCCAATAAATTAAAGATGTTTGTTATGATATTGTATTTATATAGAAATTTTATATGTTCTTGCTTTTATGTTATATAGTTTCAACAGATTAAATTTTATATTTTTTGCTTTTATGTTATACACTCATGGGGTGTTTTTTTTTTTGCAACTTCTGTTCCTTAAATAAATATCTAATTACTTTTATGTTAGATCACTAATTATTTGAGTTTATTTGGTATTGGAAATTTTCGCTGAATCGCGGTTATGTTTTTTGAGTTTATTTGGTAAGGGGTGTGTAGTAGGTACAAGGGTGGGTTTGTGGGTTTTCAGTGTGTTAGCAGGTAGGGGGTAATGGGTTTGGGGCAGCAGGTATAGGGGTTGGAAAGTTGTGTTTTGTGAATTTTGGGACACTAGTTTAAGTCCTCATTTGTTTGCCTAATTATTTTTGCCTCTTTTGGAGTTTTTAACTTACTAATCCATGGTTTGGACAGTTAGGTATGTTTCTAATTTAGAGTTTAATGTATGGTTTGGTTGCCCTCGTCTGTCTTTTGATTTATTATTTCTTTTTGATAATTTAATTATGTAGTTTTTGTATACCAGTTGAGGGCACCGTTGCCGTAAGCACTATGACAATCATGATAGCAGTAACCAAGTGCAAGACTTAAGAATCTATAATGTATTTTGTAATCTCATTTGCAAGGACTATTTTTATCTGTGCAATGGTACCAGATTGTATCTCATTTACTATTGTATCTTCCATGACATGAATTAATTAATTTATGACTATTTTTTATGCCAAATATGAGCTCTAAATCCCAAGTTCATTAGAGGCAGCTCATTCCTCATGTCGAGAGCATAAAAAATAGATAAGCCTTTTTTTCCAACAAGTATTACTTGTGTGGTTGATATGAGATTTTGTTTGAATGCAATTTCATAGATATATGATATTAGGACTGGAATTTACAACTTGCGATGTTGCGATCGTATTGGTGCCAACATAATGTTTTTTATTTTTGTCTTTGTTAAACGGTGAAGACACTTGATGATCATTTGTATACTTTTCGTAGTCATTTCCCCAATTCTCATTATGAATTTGAGTGTAATGTTGTTGAAATTAATAAAAAATTCATATTCGTTATGATGATGTTATTTAGAGGAGGTCCAAAACGGACTAATTGTTGGTGTGCTTTTTTAATTATTTTTAAGCAAGTTGGATAGTCCTAGAATTATAGAAATTTTTTCCCAATATTTATAATTTGTTTACAAATATTTGTGTTATACAATAGTTATTAACAACTATTACTAGATTCATGATGGATTTAACACGGTGAATAGTTATATTAACATATGAAAATTTGCCCAATTTGTTAAATTGTTTACAATTATGTGTTGTAATTTTTTTCCTGACATAATTGGTTTGTACCACGGTGTATGTATGCACATAAATACGGTGTTTGTATGTATGTAAAAAAACTACAAAATTTTTCATTTTTTTTAAACTAATAGGTTCGTATAATAGTGTATTTCAAAAAGTATTTATCCATTACAAACTAAATGGCGTATGGTCCAATGAATAACGTACACTTTCGAAAATTTGTGTCGTGCCTATCAATTAAATTATTTATATTCGATTAAATATTTTTGTCGTGTCTTCAGGCACGTGCACGACCTTTAAAATTATACTTTGTTTTGTTGGGGAACGAAATTATTTTCGTTTCACAATTACGTACTTTGAAAATTTTCGTCGTGCCTTCAGGCACGGGCATACCCTAATATATATATATATATATATATATATATATAACTAAACATCTTGTATATTCATTTATGAAAGTACTTAATATAAACCCCTACCTAAAATTGTAGAAAAATTCTTGAAATGGGGTAAAATATAAGTTGCAACAAATACTTGAAATACTCCTTAAAATGCTCCCAGCTTGCTACAAATACCACTCTAAATTAACCTTTGAAAATAACTTTAAACAGTTATAGTCTATATTTACTCATGCATATATCTTGGTTGCAATTAAAGTGATGAAGAACATTGTGTTGTGGTGGGTATTTTATTGCATGGGAGGGTTTGCCTTCCTTTGAGTGAGGATACAAAATAGCAGATTAAGTTAATGAGAGGATGAAATAAATATAAGAAGGAAAATGGATTGCACGACTCAACAATTGACAACACAACAAGAAGGTCTGATTATGATTTTAAAGGCTTGAGAGAGTTAGATTTCACAGAACAACGGTATCAAGTAGGTGTGTTTTAAACCACCAAAAGGCATCAATCAAAGTGACCACTAATGAACACCCTAAAACCTAGCTTCATCCGCGGCTATGTTCCTTTGCACCTACCCTCTTAACCTCCCTCACAGCTCACTCATCTGCTGCCATTGCCTCCAATCTATTGGAACAAACTCCATCGCGACTTGTCTTTGCCTCAATCGTGACTAGCCCGCGGTTCCTCTTCTCCTTGCTTCTCCAACTAGCTATAGGTTAATTTCTTACCGGTATGATTTCCTTAATCCCTTTAATTTCTTTATAACTTAAGCCAAGGTTCGATTCTTATTTGCTTTAATCCTGACAACTGATTGTTAAATTTACTAATGCCAAATCCTTTAATCAAAGTTTTTATTACGTATATGAAGTTAACTAATTAACCTATTATTTAATAATTTGACATAAATTACTGACCTATCTAATGTTTTATTACAAAGATCCCATTTTTACGCAATCAATCTCAAAACATTTATTTAATTTAATTAAATAAATCTCCTTACATGAAATAACACAAACTCGTGCTCAATTTTAATTACTTCATTTATCTTAATGAGTTTATATCTCAAACTCATTAATACGGGATAATTAATGAGTTTGTACTTTAAAACTATTTCCAAATCTCTCGACGTAACTTTAATAATTCCATTAATTAGCTCGTATTAATTATAGATTCACATTAATAAGAAATCCGAATAATGCCTCAATGCACAAATAAACATGAATTAATCAAAAATATTACTATCAAAAATCTGGATTATTACACATAATTTTATCAAAAATGTCTCTTCCTCATTGACCAATAATTTGTCATCGATTTCCTTTCCCGATCTCGTACATAATAGCGACAAACTTTAATACATTTTGAAAAAAATTAAGACATTCTAAGATATTAAAAAAATTGTTCGAATAAAGAGAAGAGGGACATACCCCCAAAATGCCAAATAACTCTTGTAACTATCCATTTAAACTTATCGTAGGATTGATCAATCGCTCATAGAGAAAACATGAAACTAGCATAAAAATCACTACCACATCAACAACCAATACTTTTCTTCCCTTTATTAGAATTCCTAAAGGTGTTCCCCCACAAATAAACTCTTCAAGGTATGACTCGAAGAATGCCTCAAGGAGTGACCAGTGGTATTCGAACCATGTTCTTTCTTTGTAACGACTCATTCTGTTTTAAATTAACCAAATTGTTTGTCCTTCAATGGATGTATTAAAAATGTTTGTAATAAAATGTGAAAATTATGGGAGTCAAATTTCAGCACCATCATTCGAATGATTCTCTAATCATTCAAAAAACCCAGTATTATAACCCAAGTGAATTTGTGAAGAATACCTCGATGGGATCTCATTTGAATTCGTTCCCCAGACATCAGTTCGACAGAGACATTGTAATAAGTCGTACTACAAATTAGGAAATTTATTATTTTAATTAAATATTTGTTACTAGTTATTTATTACCAATTAGTCATGTTTACTAAGTATGTAATCAAATAGGTCATGCGATCTTTTTTTGCTCCAACAAGTTCCGTAAAAAAGAATTTTTCTCTAATAGGTTATATTTGTAAACATGTAGTGAATATTCACTACATATATAATTAGGACTTATTAAGAAAATTATGTTTTGATAGGACCAATTAGAAAATGTCTTATATAAATAAGACATATTTGTCAAACTCCCTTATTGAAATTTTGATTTAAAATTAATACATTAATGAGAGTACATTAAAGGTTATCTCAGAGTCTCTGGACATATTAAGAATTTAGAAGAATGTTTGGAATACTAGTTTTTTATTCTTAAATGACTTAGCTGGATAGTATTTAGAGGGGAACTAAATACTTTGAATCTTACCAAATGGGAAGAATCTTCCATTCATAGACAAAGAAACAAATTCTGGGAAACAAATCAAAAAGAGGAAAGAAGAAAAAGGCTTAAATGGGTAATTTCACATCTTTGAGATATATGGGAAGTTATAACACGCTTCTTGAAGCTAATTGAGGGAGAACATTATCAGTTAGGTGTGCACAACCATATTTCGGGGGCACAAATTTTAAACATTTAGGACATAATGCCTTTTGAGAAAGAAATTGTGAGAATAAGAGAGGGAAGGTAAGGGATTATCCATCCTCGTCTTGTTTTCCTTTAGTAAAACCCTAGTTCTATTAGTTACATTCAATGACATGAGCGCTAGTTAAATATTGTGACATTTGTCCCAACTCTAAAATTAAACATAAGCCTTTGACTGCTGATTTTATTAAATTATTAGTGTATGTATAATCAATGCGAAACTACCATATATCTTTAGTAGGAGGTTGTTTTGGGAGGATTTTTTGGGTTCTTAAAGTAATTAAGGCTTGGATTAGGGTTTGGGATTTTGATTTTTAAAGGTCAAAGATATAATATCTTTGTGAGAAAACTATCTACATTAGTCAAATGCCCTTGGTGTTTGAGCTGAGGCAAGTTCTATTTGTGCCTCAACTTCTTTTGTGTACCTTTTCTTAGGATGTCGTGGTCGCAACATTAAGGTTCGTCGGGTCACGCCATCTTAGGATTTCCTTAGACTTTTATCTTTTGTGTGAAATGTTAAGGTAAAGAGTTTTAAGTTGGATCATCTCACTCTTTTCTTTGTTATTAGAGCGGGAAGATGGGATAACTATGGGCTTGCACCTTATGAAGATCTTGGACACAAATCTTTATCATAAAAGTTGGTGGGAGAGATGACCATGGTGAGTTGAGGTTCTACCAATTCCCCAATAGGTCAAAAAGGATAACTTTGGTTGGCTTCTTCAGGTTGAAAGATGTTGAAAAGCCGAGGCCTCATTGAGGACCTACCTTTGAATGCCCCTTGAGCCGAGGTTTACATTGACAATATTGCATCTTATTGTCATTTGATTCTAATTATTATTGACATGGTTGGAAAATTTAAACTTATATCTTGAAAGGTAGTAGGCTTACATCCCTTGTTGAACCATTTAATTGATCATTCATCTATATTCTTTAATTGAGAGGGTTTGAGGAACAACGGACCTGTATAGTTTGGTGAAGTCCAAAATAATATACCTAGGCCATTCTTTCATTATTGTTATTAGTTTAAAGTGAGTTTATTAACTTAACCCCAAATTTATAATAATGTATTTGACATAACCTTTAGTTTTATAATCTCTTGGACATAACCCCCAAATTTTTAACACCCTTAGAGATGTGTTAAAAAAATCCGTATTTCATAATTAGACTTAACCCTAACTCAAATTTTTGACCAAAATACTCTCATTTCATTTTTGTTCCCAAAACAAAACCCTAACTTCTCATCTAGCACTAAACCCACCACCACCTCCTCCACCTCCATCACGGTCACCACCTCCACATTTTTTAAGATTTTTCAATTTGAAACTGAAAACAAGTAGAAGAAACAAACTGTTTGGGAGTCACTCATAGACCAAAATTATTTTTTTATTCACGCTCATAAAATCCTACAACCATCCCAATATCTGGGGAGTCCCCTCACAATCTCGCAATTTGAAAATTCAAAAAAAAACTCTTTTTGTTTTGAATAGTATCACCATCATTTTTACTCCCCCAACCTATTTTTGTCTCTTCCGTGAACAAATTGTTACCATGTTAGTTCAATATGAAATTCCCTCTACCTCTAAAATTCAAGCCACATCCAGATCCAGATCCAGATCGACGATAAATCTCGCTACTGTGTTTGGAAATTCAATTTGTGTAACCCATTTTAATCCACTTCCGCATTCATATGAAAACTTAGGATGATCATATTGTGATAATGTTTGTGAAGACGTCTGTGACAAGGTATTGTGTTTGTGACGCCAAATCTCGCTATTGTGTTTGTGAAGAAGTTTGCATATGTGATGGATATGGAGGATGAGGAGATGGTGGTGGAGGAGTAGGTGTTGGGTTTAGTGTTGGATATGAATTTAGGATCTTAATATATAGAAGAAAATGAAATGAGGTTATATGTTTAAAAATTTGAGTCGGGGGTTAATTCTAATTGTGAAACATGAATTTTTTAAATGATATCTAATGGTGTCAAAACTTTTGGGTTTATGTCTAAGAGATTATGAAACTAGGGATTATATTAAATACGGTATTATAAACTAGGGTTACATAAAAAAAGGCTTAGTTTAAGTTAAGAGTCGATATTTTAATGGATGGAAGCAATAAGATATTTTCCATACTTTTTTTGAAATGTAATTGTGAACAGTTTTTTGATACAATTTTACTTTTACCATGATGTTGATGGCCCTAGCCTTTATTGCATTGATGATTATCATTTTTTGAATTTCTACCGAGGGGAAACCAAAATGTCAATTGAGGTGATGAGATGTGATCGAGGTCCTTTAAAGGTTGAGTCCTAGTTTAAGGCTTTCTCCAATTTTGTGTTATAACATCTGAGTCTATCCAATGCATCACGACGTCCAAGTTTAACTGGATTTATGGGTGTGAAGTGAAACCCCATTTTTTCATACAAAATAAATGTATAAACTTTTGCTCTTTTAAACGCTTAAAAATGAAAGGCTTTAACCCATTTAGTCCCTAAGACATATATAAATACAAAATTAATCCACGACTTTTACACATCCTACGTTCCGTCCTTCCTCAACATTCCCTTCCCGCACCTTTTCTTATTTGCCCAAAGATAATTTTATCCCTCAACATCACTTACCCTTTAACTCTTATCAGTTTTCACATTTTCATTTCTTCTTTTCCAGAAATCAAACTGCAACAATCAAAACGCATACTCGATCATCAAATGAGCAATTGTAAAAATGAAGTTGAAGCCTCAAAGTTCATTTTCATTGTTCTATTGAGCCAAAAAACCTTCCATTAGGTATTTTGGCATGCATTGTTTAATTTTAATGGAATAATTATCAATTACAAACCCTAACTTTGCAAAATCAACAAGTTTCGTATTTGTAATTCTATTATCTTCATATTCAATCAAATATATTGAATATATATCAATAATAATAAAATTCCTACATAACAACTAAAATTAGGGTACGTTTGCATGCAATTAGTTTCAAATACATTTACATTGTATGAAAAAAGTTTATGTTAAGAACAAACTTTGTAAATCTAAGAGATTATTAATTAGGTTTACTCATTTTTTTTGGGGGGGGGGGGGGGGGGGGGGGGGAGGGAAGAGGGAAAATACCCCTAAGTTTACAAGGTAGATAGGTAAAAAAAATCCCTACCACGGTGGCTCACACAAAAATTAAAGGATGAATTTATAAGAAATCATCTTTACAAGAGCCAAGGCAAATAATTAAAACTAAGCCAAAGAAACAGAGTGACTTTCTAATGGGCCACTATTACAATAATAGGAGCAACAAAATTAAAAAGGAAAGGAAGTGGAAACTATGTTATTCTTTACTCTAATAGAGTGAATACCTTGAAAGTCAATTCTAAAGTGACCTCTAGAATGTTTAGGTAGCTCCACAACTTGATTAAAAGTGTTGAATTTGAGAATTTAAATGCCATGGTTAACAGACAATCAGCTTCTCCATTTGATTCTCTCCAATAATGAATATAGGAAACTGAGATTTGAGTTCCAATTTCCATAATAAGATTGAAACTCTCTATAAGAAACCAAGGAGGTTTCTTAATTTTTCCTTAAAGCACATCAATAATAAATTGAGAATCTCTCCACAACCATATTGTAAGATATAGAGAAGCACATAGTCTCAAACCTCTTAGAATATCCAAGCACTCATCCTTATTATTGGTACCTATCTCTTCAAAAGAAGAAAAAGCTTTAATAAATCCCCCTTGTGATCTCTGATGATACCACTGAATCCAGACAGTCCTGGATTACTCTTAGAAGCACCATCAGTGTTAAGTTTTACAAAGCCTTGCACAGGTTTGATCCACATAACCAAATGGAAGACCTTATTTACCCTTTTAGCAATTTCCAAACTGAACATTTAAAAAGTATCTTCATTATTATTACTATTTGATTTGAAAGGACCATGAGAACTAGAACAATCTTTTATGAGGTTAAACACCTGACTAATGATGAACTTACTGTCCATTTTAGATCCTTCATATCAACTTTGATTTCTGCCTAGCCATGTTTCCCATAGAATTACCCCAGTGATGATGAGAAATAAATATTAAAGATTGTTTACTTTAGACTAAATGAACCACCAAGACATGAGCATACGGTTAATGGCGATGAAAGAGATCTTTACACCAAGCAGGTTAGCAAAAAAACTCTATATTTTAGAGGCTATAGGGCTATGTATAAACAGATGATTGAAATATTCTTCAAATTGATCACAACACATGCATTGAGAACTTAATAATATCCCCATATTTTGAATATACTTATCTATAGTAACAATGTTATGGTAACATTTCCAAAGAAAAATATTAATTTTAGCAGGATATACAGATTGCCAAATATAGCTGTACAGAAATGAGGATGGATTAGAAGACCTTATGGCTTGCCGAGTAGACTGAGTAGAGAACTGAACTCCATTAAAAGGAGCCCAATATAAACGTACCACCAATTTCAGTAATAAGCTTATCAGTGTTCTTTTATCATATTAATCCTTTTATAAGTACTAAAGCCAGACTTTGAAGAGCAGTCTTGTATTTTCAGAAAAAAGGTAGCCTAAAGACTATTTTGAGTTTTAAGATTCCCCCGCAACTTCATACTAAAGGACTTATGCAAATCTGGAAGAGATTTAAAACCTAGACCTCCTTATTCAACTGGGAAACATAGTTTTTCCCATTTCAACTAATGATGTCTTAAGCCAAAATCAGGAGAAGAGCCTACAAAAAAGTTACTGAACACCCTTTGAATCTAGTTAAGAGTTTTACATAAAGGTTTTTATGTAGCAATAACATGGATAGGAATTGAGGCTAGAACAGAAAGAATTAGAGTTCTTCCACCTGTAAATGAGAGAAATTTTGATTGCTAGCCTACTACCCTATGCTTGATTTTTTTAACCAGATCTTCAAAGTAGATATGCTTGATTTTGCCATAAAAATGGTACATCCTATGTATTTCAAAGGGATCTTTTTATATTTGAGATAACAAGCTTCAAAGATTGTTTTAATTCTTTTTCTACCCAAAGATTCATGGACTGTAAAGTTGCTCTTCTCAAAGATATTGACTTGGCCAGATGCTTTTTCAAATTTTCTCGAAAATCATCAGAGGTTTCTCATACTTTTGAATTCCTCCATTACAAAATATTATAATAATCATCTGCAAAACTTAGATTGTTAATCAGAGGGCTGCGTCGAGGATTGGAGAAAAAATTTAGTAAGCCATTAACAATGAGGTTATGAATGCCTCTATTCAAAACTTCAGCATCCAAAAAAACGTCCAGGGGATAGAGGGTCCCCTTGCTTCAACCCTTTATAAGATTTGAAAAAAACTGCATTTTGACCATTGATAATTTTGGAAAACCAATTGTTGGATAAACATCTCCATATTCTATCAATACAAACTTCAGAGAAACCAAATTTCATTAAATTTTTTAGGAGGAATAACAAGCCACCCTATTTGAAGCCATGGAAATATCTAATTTGATAACAACATTAGATTCATGGTCTTTCCTCCCAATTAATTTCATCATCTCTTGACTTAGCAGAATATTATCAGTGATGAACCTGCCTTTAATAAAGATAGCTTGAGACTTGTCAATAATGAGAGGGAGAATAGAGGACAACCTAGTTGCAAGAATTTTGGTGATAATTTGAAGAAAAAATTGCAAAGGCTTATAGGTCTAAAGTCAGAGCATTTGGTAGAACACTTGGTTTTTGGAATCAAAATGATATTAATGATACTCCAACTTTAGGCAATTCTTCACCTGAAAATAAGAATACAATAGCATTTAAGATATCAACCTTGATTATATCCCAAAAATTTTTGAAGAAAATTCCATGAAAGCCATCAGGGCCAACATTACTTTCAGCATTAAGACTGAATATTAATCAAAAACTCTTCTTTCATTGGTATTTCATCAAGAAACTGAGATTATAAGTAATCCTCTTGTCTAGTTAGTTAAGATACCATCTTCACCCTCTATATCGTCTGGTTGGAATAAGTTTTGAAATTATTGAATGAACTCATCTTTAATGCCCTCAATAGATTCAATCAAGTCCCTATCTTCTTTGTTGATCCTATGAATCATTAGTTGCATCCTCTTAGCTTTCACAGAGGCATGGTAGAATTTAGTGTTGGAGTCCCCATATTTAAGCCATCTCCCTTTTATTTTCTGTTACTAGAAGGTTTCCTTATTTTCTAAGGCAGTTAGCAGTTGAGCCTTAGATTGAGACAATTTATCTCTATTCTCTAATGAGGGGTAGTTTTCATAGTTGATCTCACAAGCCAAGACATCATCCTCAATCTTATAAATCTGATCAAAGATATTCTTATAAGAATCTTTATTCCATCTTAAAAGAACAGTTTTCAGTCTCTAAAGTTTTGAAGAGACGACTCCGAATGGATTTCCATCTACAGGCTAAATCCAAGAACTAATAATGACATCTTTAATATTAGGATGAGAACACCACATATTCTTAAACTTAAATGGTTTGGGAAAGGATTCCATCTGAGATTTAATAGAGAAAAGGAGGGGAGAGTGGTTAGAGCAGGTCTTGTTGAGATGACTGGGATTGAGGTTAAGAAAGCAAGTTGATAATTCAGAGGACATTAAACCTCTATCAAGTCTAGCCCAAATATTTCCATTATCCCTAAAGTTATGCCATGTAAACTTAGATCCAGTGAACCCCGCTTCTTATAGAGCAGTATTAGAAATAAAGTTATTGAAGTCTTCCACTGCTAGATTATCAATCTCATCCCCTCCTAGTTTATCATCACTATTGGTCACAACATTGAAATCACCCATAACTAACCAAGACTTGACCATAGACAAACTTTTATGAAAAAGAAGAGAAACCCAAAGGGTAAGTATCAATTGTCTAGAACATTTAGCATAAACCACTAAGATGAAAACCTCTGTCCGAAAATGATCATGATGAATTTTCACTAAAAAGCTTGATCATCATCATCATTCACTAACTCACATCTAACTCCAAATCTCCATAGGACCCAGATTTGGTAGATGAATTGGCACAACCTCCTCCAATATTAATGATGCTTATAAAATCTTCAATCCTCCCATATTTAAATTTAGTCTCAAGAAAATATATGAAAGGAAGTTTATGAACTCTACAAAGTTTTTTCACTTTTCTTTTAGAGGGCTTCTTGGACAGACATCTAATATTCCAAAGAATAAAGTTTATCATTGAGAAAAGGTGGGAATGGAAGCTATGGATATCTTTTATGGTGCTCTTGTAAGTATTTAAATATGGGATCATGTGACAACCCGCTCATCAAAATAAGGGGTGGCCAGCTCGATACTCCAATAATAAAGGGAATCATAGATGGACCATTCTCAGCATCACAATAATACAATAAGTATATGGGATAACCACCCTATATTTCAGAAAAAACGGGTTGCCAAAAATTTAATTTTATAAGTTAAGGAAAACATCTAAGCAATCCAAATTAAAAGAAAGTGGAAACCCAAGAGAACTTATATTACATCCGTATCAAATATACAATAAGGGGACCGAATATGCTGTCGGTCAACAGTATCTTACAACAATATTCAACAAGTTCATTAAGTTACATAATACATTACAATAAGAAAATACAAAAGCTTGGGCCACATGCCCGAGTAAATGACCCGATCATAACTAGAGTACAAAAATGAAGGCGTCTATAACAACATATCCCGTAATATCAGCAAAGTATCACGGCTCCCCCAAAACACCAGAATAGGAAAGTCAGAACGGGCGTCCTTGCGACGGAGCACCTGAGCGAATATAAGATTCATGCACAATAAGAAATATGAACGGGTCAGGGCCCGGTTTTATATTATCACCAGATGAATAAAAAGTATGACAGTTATGAACAGTAAATCGTGATTGATAAAGATAATAATCTACCTACACAATCTCAAAGCATAAACTAAGGCAATTCAAATGATCATAAGTTTAATTCAGTTATGCAAAAGGATATGAATGATTAACATTAATTAAAAACCTCCATCATTTACATTGATTCATTTCATCATTCCATATCTCATTATGAAACATAATCACAGTTATTTACTCTTTATGGCATTTATCATGAATCAAGTCCAACTTGAATAAGAATAGTTGTATTCATCTATATATATAACGATTCTAAGACCTCCCGTCCGGGTTTCCCCACTGTGCGCGCCCCTAAATGACTATCATCTTCCAGGGCCTATCAACCAAGACAACCTGGGCATCCTAACGCAATGTCGGGAAGTGGCCATATACCTGCAAGTGAGTCATAACCACACCTGGAATTACCTCACAGTCGCACAATAAATACAACATAGATAATAACCGGTCATATGGCCGAGGACTATATTCACCCTGCATTCACTAGCCAGGGGACTTAACCTCATGCGCGAACTTCCCTTATGATAGCATTTAGAGAGGTGTGTTTAAGTAAATTATTATTTACCATTTTCATTTCTATTTTAATGAATACATCACATTTTATCCGGAGCCATACATATTTCATGCCATCATTACAACTTCAATGATTAATGAACCTCTTATTCATACTCCAAGAATTTATGGTATCACTATAAACCACCAAGTCCAGCATACCTCAATTGAGCCTCTAAAGTCTCTCAATATGACCTTACAACTCCTAGTCTCATAATAATTAACTAAAGAAAAAGAATGCCCTAACATCAATTTGTACACCCCTGGAATAAGCCCCATTTAATCCATTTCTAATGTAAGGTAGTTAACTAACTCATCTAGGACTCTAGGACTCTAAGTTTACTTCATGCAAGAAGGTTCCTAAGTCCTAAACCTAAAGAAAAAGGGTAAAAATTGAGTTAGAAAAATAACTCAAAACAGCAAGATTCCGAATCGATTCGCCCTAGGGCCAAATCGATTCGCCCCAAGCATCGAATCAATTCGCCCAAAAGAGAATCGATTCGGATGGAGAATCCAAGTTTCTGTTTCAACCGAATTGATTCGGACTTAACCCGAATCGATTCGGGTTCCCTGACCTGTAAGCCGACCCCTTAGCGAATTGATTCGCCCTAGGGCCTGTGACACCCCGCCCAAATAAATATCGGGTGATCAGTCCTATATCAAATTTAAAACAGGAATCTCAGGGGTTCATTCTTAGCATCACTGTCGAAAACTTTTTAAAACTTTACTAACCACCTAGTATTCAAAAAGACTGATGTCAAATTTTATCTTTTTATTAAACAATTAAATATGCATGCTGAATAACAAATAAACCATACATCCAAACCATGAGTCTAAAACAGTACTAAATGACATACCGAATAAACAATCAGCTCAAAATCCCAATAATAATAATTCAATAAATGAATACATAAACCAAATACTGAGTCTAAAAGTAAAAAGGGGAAACATGACCTGAATGAATCTACAACTGAGATAAGAATCCTACTCTAGGAATAAAGAAATGATACGTCTAAATCAAATCCTGCAACCATCCACAATGTTGCAGCTGCGTAACCCTGGAATAGATAAGTCAACTATGGCATCCCTGTGGCTGGACACCTGTTAATATACATATACATAGACAAGAGAGAAGAAGTACAAGAAACGGGTCAGAACCCGATTTATACAAATGTTTAGCAAGCATTTTATTGCAATAAATGAAATGCGTAGTATATAATGTTCATAATTGCTTTTACGGTCCCACTCTCTTGAGGACAATCTCACCTCTCTTCTATAGTGCACACCTATCGCATTCATTTATTCCGCCTATCCATCTGACAAACTTCTAACTAGGAAAAAGGCTTATCCTTCTGGTTACCCCTCGTAGTAGTATATCATATTTGATCTCAACAATTATCATTTTTAAATAAGTGTTATCACACTAAAGTCAAGTATTTACTCTTTACGTTTATATAAGATTTCACTATCTTAATAGCCTGTAATTATCTCATTGTAGATATACCATAAACATACATATATATCCCTCACTATTATATATATGTATTAACACAATCTTAATAGCCTACAATTATCACATTGTAATTATATCACAAGTATACATATATATCCACCACCATTATATATATATACTAACATAGCACCCTAAGGATACACCTATAGTGCATTGAATACTCTGCTATCATGTCCCGGTACGTCTCGTACTCAAACAAGGACTATCGGTTAGGAAATGTCCCACGAACCATATAAACAAATCACACATATTGGCGGCGAACATAGTTCACATACCTATGGGTCACGCACATACCTACGCTCCCATAGTCAGCGGACTTATCAACTCACAAATAAGTCTTTCACAGTCCTATGTTCTGAGATACAAGTCAAATATCCCCCCGAAGGTCACTCAGGATAAGACCGTCTCTACACAACTCCCTGCGATAGCAAGCAGCTAGGTATGTCATACACATAATAAAACAATCAAATATGTATTCACGCACCCTATTAAAATATTAGGTATTCACACAACCTTTCATTGTTTTACGTATTCACACAACCTATCATTGTTTTAGGTATTCCCGTAACCTATTATCATTTTTCTATTGGATTATGTATTCCCATATTTATATATATAATTCACACATTCATATATATATACATATATTCCAATTATTACTAGTTCGCTCGTATTAAATACGATCCAATACCAAAATAACTACATCCCACTATTTAATATAATTTATATAATTATATATCTCACCTCATATATACTTGATAAAGTTCATATTAGTCTCACAAAGTTCCCAACAATTTTTAGTTTCAATTCGGGAAAGTTTCATCACTAATTAAAACTCCAAGGGTATTTTAGACATTTCACAATATATGCCTCAGTAATGAAATTCCTAGTACTGCGTACTACTCTCCATTTGCTATGCGTGGTCACAAACGGCACGTAAATCCGAATTCGTATGACAAAGTTATGCCCATTTAAAGTTGTGCTAAAAATCAAATAACTCGTTTCGTCTTCAAAGGTATTTTAGACCTTTCAATTTTTGTGTCTAATTAGAAACATTCCCAGGACAGCGTAATACTCTTCGCTATCTATGTGTGGCCGTGAACGGCACACTAATCCGAGTCCGTATGCCAAAAGTTGGGGCATTATAAAGATTCACCTCAAAGAATATTTAAAAAAAACCTTTCTTAAAAAGTTTTCCCACATTCTGCCCAGATTAATAAATTGATGTTTTGAGGCATTTTGGAGCAGTTTTGGAGGAAGCGCGTGATACAACAAAATATAGAAAACGCGATTTTCTACAGGGAAGCGCGGACAGAATCGCCATTAAAGCTCCAAAACCTTCGATTATACCCAGATCTTTTAACCCAAAAACCTCCCAAGATTCATCCTAAATCCACCCAAACTTCATCATTAACAATTTCTTCCAACAATGCCACTAATGGAGATTCAAAAACCAAGATCTAATCATGTTGTTCACTTCTCAAATTAAGTTATAATTTCACTATTAACCCAATTTCTCACAAAGTTAAAAATCCCCTATCAATGGTTATTCTTCATCTTCTTCACCATAAACCCACAAATTTCAATTCAAATTCCTACTTCCAAATTTCCAAAATTAATTGACATAATTACAACTATTTACATCATTAACTACAACTCAAATTAAAGCAAGAAAACACTTGCCTTGGGGGATTAAATCTGACGATCCCATGTCGAAATTCTTGCCCGGATTGCTCTTGTCATCCTTTTTTCCTTCTTCTTCTTTCTCTTTTCTCTCCTCTCTCAACCCTTTGTGTTTTGGAATGACTCATGGCTGCCCAACACACTTAAACCTAGGTTAAAATTCCCCAATCCCGTAATTAAGCCTATTGGCCAATTAAAAATGACTTAAATGCCCCCGTATGGGCTCGATCATGTCTAAAAATGCCCCGAGACCCATTTACTACCCCCGTGTACTCTTTTTCGACTATCTTGACCCTTCCGGACTCAACCGTGCACTCAGAATTGTCATCCGAGATACTTTATAAAATTTTCCAATTTCAACCTCAAAATGCGACACATGTGAAAATTTTCAATAACCCGAATTAATTTGAATTTCTAAATCCCCAAATTTAAATATTAAATTCTAAATCTCCAAATTCAATAATTTCTCCAATTTAAATAAATTAAATTTAAATCACCAAATTAAATGAATTTCTCCAAATTAAATAAATCCAACTCACTAATTTAATTAATTTATATATCCTCTAAAATATGGGGTGTTACAGGGCCGAATCGATTCGCCCCTGCGAATTTGCCAAGAATGGGCTACGGGTTATGAACCCTAGTTTTTCCCCAAAACCAATTTCTCCTCCATTTTTACACGCATCCATCAACATTAATCTACCCAAAACCATCCTACATGATTATCAACTACCATAACCTACAATATCATCAACTTAAACTATGATTAGGGCTCAAACACCATAAAATCCATATTTGTTCCATTATTTCCAATACACAACAATCAATACAATTTATTCATCTTAAATCACATATTAGCAAGTAGAAAACTTGCCTTGAGGTTGAAATCTCAGATTTCCTTTGATAGCAACCACTCCAAGCTTCAATCTCCAAATCTCTCTTTTCTCCTCTTTTCTCCACAAATTCTCTTCTTCTCTCTTTCTCTCTAGGTTAGTAAATACACACTTAACAGAAATGTAAGGCTTAGTAAGACTAAATCGTGACTTTAGTCCAAATTCCCAACTTAAATGGTTAATACCACATTAAAATGACTCACAACTACACATTTAAGCTATAACCAGTCAAAAGTGCCCGAAACCCAAAAATACAATATGGCACTTATTTTGACTATCTCGCACATTTCGGGACCAACTACACCCTCTAAATTGGCATCCGACCATTTTATAAATTAGTTCAAGTTCCGGTTTCATTTAAACCATAAATGTCATTTAAAGCATATGACACTATAAAACGTAAAATGATGATATTTACATACACATACAGTAAATATGCAACAATCTAGTAAATATTATCTTTCAACTCATTCAATTAATATTTACTCCATTTTCCAACATTTTATATAATTACTTCACACAGTAAATTAATATAAAATAAGTTCTCAAAAGCGAGGGTTGTTACAGATCAATTAGTTGAAACTGAGTCTTCTTAATAACCATTTTTTTTATGACTGGATTACTAGTTACATCCATATTTAATTGTTGCTTTCTTCTTATTCCTTCGATAATGGTGTAGCTTCTTAGACAGGTCTTTAGAAAATACCAGTAACTCCTCCATCATACGTGGATTTTCTTCAGCACATACTTCAGAATCAGAAGTAGCCTTACCTTTATGAAAATCATTCTTCTCATGGAGGGTAGATCTATAGCTCTGGGAGAAAGCATAAGGCTTTCCAAGGACAACACTTAATTGCTTTCCACATTCACATCTTAGATCTTATGGATGAGTTCTTGAATATTATTTGAGATTTTAGAATGTTTAGGAGCAATTATAATAGGTTCTTAAAGAATTTTAGGCTCAGTTGGAAAAGGATAATGAGGAAGTTTTTGGGATATATCTTGGATTGAGATTTTTCAGGCTAGGACTGTAACTTCCATATAAGAGTTGAGGTTCATCTTTTATGTTTGAACAACTCAATTCTAATGTTTCTTGTTAGTCTTGGGTTGCTCTTGCACCACGACTAGAGTTGGGAGAGGATTTTACTTGGGATGGGGGTTAGCTATTTTTGGGGATTTCTTGACTATCCTAGGCACGCCATTATCTTTAAAGGATTTTTTGTCCAATAATCAGTTAGATTTATCATGGACCAATTTGAAACAATCAGTGAAATAATAAGAGATGTCTTCATAAATGATCTTATTCTAGAAGACATCTTCACCACAACCTATCCAAACTCGATCAGGTCTATGGGCAAGGAGGTCTAGTTCAACATATACTCTAGAAACACTTGGTCTAATTCCAGATGCATCCAATCCATCCAACTTTAATGGACAACCAACTACCTAGGCAATAGAGTATAAGGGGGATTTTGAGGGGAAAAATGGATTGGATGGGCTAGAAAGGAGATCCAAATGGGGCAACATGACTTCCCTTCTTAGGTCTAAAGTTAGGGCTCCATTTGAAGGTTCTCATAGGTAATTTGACAAAATACCATTGATTTCTCATCCATAAGCAAATGAAATCTTCCTCTATAAAAATCTTTATAAGAATATGTTTCTGATCTAGAAGACAAACCTAGAATGCAGCCTTGAGATTCATAGTATGAAAGATTTTCCTTATTTCTTCAAGATAGGGCCATCCATGAGAGAACTTACCTACAATTGAATATTTAAAAGTAGTAACAAGTTTTTGTATATCTTTATAAGAAAATCTAACGGTAGGTTCTCCTTTGTATGAGGATATTTTCATTAATGGAATAGCTTCCGATGAAGAAGAACACTTAACAACACTTGCAAATGATTTGTTCCATGTATTAAGAGGATTGGGAGGGTTTTTTCATCAAGATTAAGAATTGATGTAAGGGTTACCATGAAACCCTAATTAAGGTTAGATAAGAGGATAGAAAGAAAAAGTGGATAGGTAGATGATGTATAATTAGGATTCTCACTGAGGGGTCATTGTAACAGGGGCCTTTCTCACAATAATTTAGGTTTACTCAAATTTGACTAATTTTGGGTGATTTTGACATTGAACTCATGTGTTTATTTTGTTGAGTATCTTATTACAAATACATTAGGTACATTACATTGATAATATATAACTCCAGCTATAAACTAATTAATTTAGTGTGTTCTGTGGTATACAATAATTAGGTATGTTATGTGTAATTTTATTCTAATTTAACTATGGATTCAAATTAACTAATTATTTGTGTGATGCATGAATAAATTTATTGTTATTTGTTTGTTATTGTCATGAAAATCACTGACTGCTAAAGCTAATAATCTCACTTCACTACCCTCACTTTTTTTATTGTTTTCTTTGGCATTACTATGAAGATCACTGAGTGTTAAAGTAACTAATTTTACTTTTATTACTCCATTTTTGTTAACTAAACTCAATATTTTGCATAAATGATGTCATAATATTAGGTGGGTGGTGGAGGTCGCTGGTACGGACCTTTAAAAATAAGATATTATATGGTAAATGAGTATTTGAGGCACCTACATGTTCATTTTTTGGGGCTTTAACCATGTAAGAGCAAGTTTTACAATGTATTATTTATTTGGTTTATCCCGTTATATATACATTGCACCTTTATGACTACTTCTACATATTCGAAGACAAAGTTGAAGACTTTCGAAAGATTGAATAATTATACGTCTCAACAATATTCAAAAGAGTTATGGTTACTTTGGTAGAGCCTTTATTTTTTCAGGGGATTTTACATTTTTAAAAGTTTGCATTTTAAAATGTTTTTAAATATTTTTTAAGAAAATTTTAAAAATTTCGACGACTCGTTAGAACGAGTTTATGTTGTCATTCAAATGAGGTACACAAGGTCGTTAGAACAAGGTTCCCACGATCGAACGAGACGATTTTTCATTTTTCATCGGAATGTCGTTCGATAGGTCGTTGGAAGCGGGTTCGAATGAAAATGGGTACGTCATTCGAACGAGGTACCTGGTCATTCGAACAAGCGCACGAGATTTTATTTTTAAATTAAATCTTGTCCAAATCTCTTATGTTTATCCTTTTATAACAAACTTCCTTATAAATAGAGATGCAGGACTAGAGTCTTAAAGAACTCTTTTACAAGGTTTTTCACACCCTTTTAGAGTTCCATTTAGGATCAAACTCTTCCAAATATCATCCAACCCCTTGGAAATTTAAAGATCACTTTATCAAATCAAGAAGAACACTTTCATATTCAAGAACCCTCTTATAGTTCATCTTTATTATTGATTTTTGGAGCAAAGTCTCTAATGTTGAAGAAGAAGGTTGATCGGTGGATACCGAGGGAAGACTACTTCCCGTGGGCGATGCAGGATTGTACCGTTGTTGTAAAAGATTTGAAGAATTATGCGTCATACTTAGTGAGTGATACGGCGGAAATATTGCGTATTTCACCCGTTAACCTACGCGTTATTAGCCCCCCCGGGTATTTTAATCCCTATATTTATGCTCGTTAACCGAAAAACCCTCGGATTTCTATGTTAACATGTTTTGCAGGGGTTAATTGAGCTTTTGTAGGTATTTGGATGCTTAGTGTGAACTTCGGATGCGTTTCGCTCGATTTCCGTACACAACCGCACGCGCAAGGGCATTTTAGTCTTTTGACAGCTTGGGCACCTGGCCCGACATCTACACGGAAGTTGTAGCTCTCCTTTCTAGCTTCGCGTGGCCGCGAACGGTGCGCGATTCCGATGCATAACGACAAAGTTACGGCGATTTGAGAGACGTTGGATTGTATGCCAATGCAGGGAGAATTGCAGGCTGCCCCTGCTTGATCGATCGATCGAGCCTGGGGGTCGATCGATCGAGCCTTATTATTTTTGCCATGTTTTCCAATGTCGATCGATCGACCACAGATGTCGATCGATCGATCCCCTGTTTTTCCCCTGCAGATATTTTCTTTCTTTTATTCCAACTTACTATATAAGTTGGTTTTTGTTGTAATAAAAGGGAGACCAGATATACTTAGAGATATTCTGAATTAGATAGTTTAGTTAGGGTTTGGTGTGGAGATTTCCTTTCTTCTTCTTCTTGGATTGACAACCCATGGGTTTGTAAGATTGAACTATTCACTTCCTCTCCATTAATCTAGTTTGTTCTTCTTCTCCTCTTGCCTTGTAATTTAGTTTCAATGCTTTCTAACTAGTTAACATGTTTTAATTCTTGCTTTCTTAGTCTAATTAGCATAATTTAGTTTAACTCACCATGCACCCTTAGATAAATAGGGTCGGGATTTCATTTCCGCCATTTTCGGGCCCCGAGCTCCGAAAACTAGGTTTAGTGCAAAAATCGGGTTTAATTGAAACCGCGCGTATCAAAGTTGGATTGCTAAGCGTTTATCTTTCTTTGTCACGCAACGTTAGAGTTTATAGCGACAATCCGAATTTAATTCACGTGTGATCATTTTTCAGTTAAATGTTTTATCTCGCAACTTTGGGTTAAATTCCTTCTTGCGAGATGTTTATGCTTAATTGTAAATGCTCGATTAGATTGCTTTCGAGCCTTAACTCTAGTTAGTAGTTGTTTCGATCCGTTTGGTAGAATGCGATCCCGATCCTTGCTTTCCTTTAATCTAGCATTAACTTATTCTTTTCTTTTGTCACCATAACCACCTATCACCTTTTACACTTTTATTCGTGAAGTAATTAAACAATTAAAATCTAAAATTCAATAACTCCCTGTGGATTCTCGATACCCGACTTACCGTTGTACTTGCCTCGCAAGTTCAGTCGTAGTTTAGGTTTTTGTATTGAGTAGGCGAAACGAAAACAACGATTAGCGTTCTGACGCGACGCTACTTTTCGCGCTCGATCAAAATGGCGTCGTTGCCGGGGAGTGTGTTTTAGATTGTAATTGTTTTATTATTTCGTAGTATTTTTCCTTTTGTATTTGTATTCTTTGTTTTAACCTTTTTTGCAGGATTTGCATACTTTGAGCGCTAAGAAACTTTGATTCGCGGTTTCTCACTTTATTTCTTGGATTCTCCATCTTTCAACAACGAGGTAATCATGTCCTATTATTATAGTTATTACGGTTATTCTAATGATTCATACTTTGGGGATAGTTTTCAAGTTTTCCATTTTCAAGATTTTCTTGAAAATGAAAGACTTGAAAACATTTATCGGAATGAAATTTTTTATTGGGAGCTTGAGTTGGATTCATTATTCGAATCCAATGACGATTCTTATTTCATTACTTTCGAAGACGAGTTTCAACCAAATGAGGAGTCCGAGGCTCTTGAGCCGAGGAAACCTACTTTGGAAGAAACTTTGCTTCTTTACTCCCAAGGTTTGGAAAGCCTAAATGATGCTGGAATGAGACTTGGTGCATTTTGCGATGAGATGAATTCTTATGCACAAAACAACGAGGAGGTGGAAACTTGTGTTTCACCTCAATTCTTTAAAGAATTTCTCATCGAGTGTGAATCTCTCTCCCTCGAAATTCAATCTCCTTCCGACGATGAGTCGATTGAGATTGAATTTGTTTCATCACCGTATTCGTTTTCCGTGATCGAACCATTAGAATCACCGGTCGATTCCTATGAGTCGGTAGAAACTTTTAAAATTTCTACACTTCTTGCCGACGAGGACTCTTTACCGGACTTGTTTTCGATGGACGTTATCCCGATGTGTGCACCATCTCCCATTCCCTTTGAAAAACCTTTGGGAGATGAATCGATTTTTCTTGGACCTCAAGTGTACTTTTCCCCCTTTTTATCCAAATCCCCCATCGTCCGCCTAGAATTTCAAATTGGCGATGGTTCATTTCTTTCACCGCCCACATGCCTTCCGTTGTTCAAACGGAATTCCTATTTTCTTGGAGGCATGCATGCTCGGGAGGGTCCACCGTTGATCCTCCAAAGTCAAATCGTGTTTTGGATGGACCCTCAAAAATTTTAACTTTTGGTATATAGTTAATTGCACATCCAAAGTGTAGGTTGTATATACTAACTTCTTTATTTTTGTTTTTCTTGATTTTAGCCTAGTGTAATTAGCTAATCTCTTTTTATTTCTTTTTGTATGCTTGGTTCTAACTCTTTTGTAGGTTCAACGGACTTGAATTTGCGGAGATATGCGCCCCGGCACACATTTGTTAAGAAAACAATCAAAAATCACAAAAACATTTTTTTTCCCTTTGATTTTCACACACGCATCCTCACGCATTTGCATTTGTTTTTATTTTTTCTTTTATTTTATTTTTCATTTGTTGTCGTGAATATGCGTGTGCGTTGCTCATTGTACATATTTTTATTTTTATTTTTTTAATTTTTTTTAGCTTAGGCCTTTTTGGTATGTATAATTAGGCCTATGTGTATTTTATTTTTATTTTTATTTTATTTTTATTTTTATTTTTATTTTTCTATTTTTATTTCATATTTTTATGTGTGTATATATATATATATATATACTTATTTATAGTTATTTTGATTTTATACCCCATAATTGTCCCCAAATTGCATTCCCCCCCCCCCCCCCATAAAAAATTTGGATGCAGTAGGCTTTAACATGCTCGATCGATCGATCGAGCCTGGGGGTCGATCGATCGATCGACCAGGTTAAAGCCGAGGTCTGCCTTATTTTTTCCCCACATTTCTCTTATTCTCTCCTTCCTCTCTCAAAACCGTTTGTGCCCTAGTTTTCCCCTCACCACATTTAATCATTTTTCTTCCAATCACTACACTTCCAAGGTATATTCTTAACTAGTTTTACACGAATTTGTAGTTTTTGGTAGAATTGTGTCACAAATTGCATGTTTAAACCCTTGTTTGACACATTGTTTGAATGTTGGTTTATCCCCTGATTTCGATTTGTTCCAACTGAAATTTTGCATGATTCTTGTTATAAATCCACTCATGAACATGTTTAGATTGCTACATTGTTGTTTGTTCATGAGTGGGGTGGTTTTGTTGGTTCAAACTTGGTATTTTCGACCTTGACGCACATTGCGCACGCCAAGTGTTCGTCAAAATGCCTAAAACAGATTTCAATCATTATTTTGACGCACACTTGGGTGATTTTCATACCTTGTCGCATTCCGACATTTTTAATCGCAATGTTGCATATTTTCACCTCGGTTTTGCGCACTTGCACCACCTTTCACACTACTAACCATAAATTGTGCTTACACTTGCTTGTATTGTGTAATTTGTGTTTTGTAGGTTGAAATGGTTCCAAAAAAATATTCTTCTACTAGGTGTGTGCCCGCCGGGGGCGTCGATGGGTTCCGCACAGAACAGGAGCGGGATTGGTTCCGTGCACATTTCTACACTTCCGAGCGACCTCTTGGTCATCATTTTGCATGGGTCCTTGAGCACATACCGAGGGAGGCTCGGGTTCTGTTGCGCCGTCAGGGGTGGGAGCCCTTTCTTTCTACTAACGGGCGTGTCAACGAGGAGTTGGTACGGATTTTCTACGCGACATTAGTAGAGGTGAAGAGTAGTGATGGGCCGACTACATATGAGGCCATGGTTCGTGGGGTGAGGATTCCATTTAGTATTTCAGACTTAGCGGATTTTATGGATGTTCCTCTCCTTGCGGACCCAGTCAGTTTTCTCGATGGGTCTATCTACGGCCGTGGGACATTGATAGAGTCCCTTGCACCGGGCGAGCCGTGGAAGAGGGGTGATTTCCGCTCGGCTGCGATGGAGGACTTGCCTAGACTACTACACTACATCAATGTCCATTCCTTCATGGTGATGAACAACAGGTCTGAGGTTCGTCACAAGCATGCTGCACTGATCTACACTATGCTGAATGGATTGGGCAGTATCAGTTTGCCCGCTATTTTTCTAGATATGATGTGCGCTACGGCGAAGGAGGTCGCTTGGAGATTTTCCCTTCCTTTTCCTGCCCTTATCACGAAGATTTGTATTTCTCACGGTTGCCAGGAGTTAGACGCAGACCGTAAGCATGTGCCACTCGGGCTTCTCTCAAAAGACAACATCGCAAAAATGCTGAAGCGCGAGTGGGGGCAACCGGATGAGAAGAGACAGAGGGCAGAGATACCTGACTTGCCTGATGACGACGAGGAGGATGAGATCAGAGAGATGGAGACGGGTGAGGGTTCTCACGCGCCACACACAGAGGATGATGCCCACTTTGTGGCATACCAGGCCGTGCAGGACCAGCGCTGGGAGGAGACCCAGCTCAGGTGGGCGACTTGGGAGTCCCGCCTGGATCAGCAGCAGGCTCAGCAGGAGCAGTTTCAGGCCGAGCAGCGGCAGGAGTGGGCTTTGCAGAGGCAGGCTAGGGCACTGAGCAGACAGGATTACCGGATGATGCAGCGGATGATGAGAGATCTTTATCTGCAGCGCAGTGATTCTGACGCACCAGTGCCTCCTTATTTTCAGGACCCCTCCGATCCTAGTGGTTCTGGCCACTAGGCTGTTGTTGTACTGGGTTGTTTTTGTATTTTTGGGATCGGATAGTATATTGTACTTTTTGTTTTTATTTGTATTTGTATTTGTATTTCTTTTATTTCAGAAGTTGTAATGTATTAAGTAATTTTGTATTGAACTTATGAAATGAGAAATGAAAATGTAGTTTGTGGTTGTTTATTGGATTTTGATGTGTGTGACCTTCCATTTTATAAAATCAAAAAGTTCACCATCAATTTATCTAGTATTTGCACTTCAGCCCCTCTATATTATTGTGACTTGTGACATAGATTCTCTTAACTTAATACATCGGTACATATTCTTCATATGCTTTGTACTAACTTGTTTTGCAGCTTCATTTGGACTTGTACTTATGGAGATCGCTCCACGTGTGGGTAATATCATTCTTTTCCTAACTTTGTGTTGTGTTCTTTAATGGACGCATTGGGGACAATGCAACATTTAAGTTAGGGGGTGTAGGATATTTTATTCATTTTGCTGTTTAGTCCTTGGATTTGATTACAATTTAGTTACAAAGCATGTTTTTGTTAAAAATTTGAAAAATTTCAAAAATATTTTCTTTCTTTTTTCTCCTTTATTGGGTATTTTTCCCTGTTTCCAATGATAAATTTTAATAATTGCCCGATCAAATAGACAATTCAACTATGCATGTTCTCGATTTTAGAAGTTATTAGATTTTAGTCCCTAAATCATTGATATTATGAATAACTTCATGAATTAAACTTTATCCGTGAACATATGCACCATTCTTGTTATATTGAATTGGCTTAAGATTTTTATAACTCGGTATGCTTTTGCTGCATTGTATATACTTACACCGAGTGAGATTAGAGACTTATCTTCATTTGTGAGTGTATACACTATTCTTTCTTCTTTGAAAACGTTAAATTCGTCGGTAATCTCTTTATTCTTTCATTGACCGTTCATTAATTGAGTTCATACTTGAAATGTGTTACTTGAGCATGATTTTCATATGTTGCTTTGACTCGTGAATTGCGTTTACTTTGTGAAATGATCATAGGCCCTCTTTGGTATATCACCCATATGACCTTGACCTCACCTTTTATATGTTCCCTAGTCAACCAACTTGAGCCTAAATACTAGCCTTTCTTTTCACTACCCAAAATCCCATAACCAACTCCAAATTGGAGTTTTATACCAATATTACCTTACATACCCTTGTTTGGATTGTTACTTGGAATTGAATGTTATTATTGTTGTGTGGTTGCAATTTGAGTATGAAAAGAGTAAGAAGTGTCAGAAAAAGAGAAAGCAAAAAGAAAAAGAGAAAGCAAAAAGAAAAAGAAAACAAAAGAAAAAGTGAGAAAAAGGAAGAAAAGAAAAAGAAAGAGAAAGTTGTAAATATTGTTTGTAGTGTTTCAATAAGCTTTGATTACTCTATCGATTGTTATATCTATGCTCGTTTGGACATCTTTGTCCAACTTTTGATATTGCCCACTTTTTTACATTATTCCGAGTTTTATCCCCAAACACTTTGAATCTGTATATACATCCCTTTCATTTCGTACCTTAACCTAGCCATACATTACAACCCTATTACAAGTCCTATGTGATCTTAAGTAGATGTAATTCAAATGTTTAAATAGTTTTGATAATCTGTGAAAATGCATTTCGCCTCTTTTATATGTGCAGTATCTTTTCACTGAGATTGCAATTTTTATTTCCTATATAGCGTTCTTCTTTTGTGACATGTGTGCGGCCTAGTTTCCATTTACATTTACTCTTAAGCCTGCATGTCCCGTGTATTACCTCCCTTTTCATAGTGAATTCATTTGTTGAGCGTAATGCCCGTGAGGATTGAATGTATGCATGCTTTGATGTCTAGTATCCGAATTATTTAAGTTTTTCGCCAAATCATGCTTTGCATATGCTCACTCCCCTTCCACATGTTAAAGTTTCAATTCTTTGAGGTGCATTCGATAATGTTAATAACTACGGACTTCTCATGCGAATTCGTTTGTTATGCTAATAACATGTTGAAATCTTATTCGCACCGATGAGTTTGTCTTACTTGATTGGGCATATTTTGAGGCAACTTTATGATGTTTGTGGGTTTCATCCCTGAAAACCCTCACGAGACGACACTCTTCCACTAGGGTAACCTAGGGGTTTAACGGCTTATTGCATACGCTAAATGCAATCGAATCGCCCGCGAAAGTGGTCTTATCTTTTTTTATTGCTTTTATACCATACTTTTGTACTCTCTCCTGTGTTGGTTTACTTGTTCTTCTTGTTGCTTCCTATTTCATTGCTAGGGACTAGTAATGTGTAAGTTAGGGGGTGTGATACGGCGGAAATATTGCGTATTTCACCCGTTAACCTACGCGTTATTAGCCCCCTCGGGTATCTTAATCCCTATATTTATGCTCGTTAACCGGACAACCCTCGTATTTCTATGTTAACATGTTTTGCAGGGGTTAATTGAGCTTTTGTAGGTATTTGGATGCTTAGTGTGAACTTCGGATGCGTTTCGCTCGATTTCCGTACACAACCGCATGCGCAAGGGCATTTTAGTCTTTTGACAGCTTGGGCACCTGGCCCGACATCTACACGGAAGTTGTAGCTCTCCTCGCTAGCTTCGCGTGGCCGTGAACGGTGCGCGATTCCGATGCATAACGACAAAGTTACGGCGATTTGAGAGACGTTGGATTGTATGCCAATGCAGGGAGAATTGCAGGCTGCCCCTGCTTGATCGATCGATCGAGCCTGGGGGTCGATCGATCGAGCCTTATTATTTTTTCCATGTTTTCCAATATCAATCGATCGACCACAGATGTCGATCGATCGATCCCCTGTTTTTCCCCTGCAGATATTTTCTTTCTTTTATTCCAACTTACTATATAAGTTGGTTTTTGTTGTAATAAAAGGGAGACCAGATATACTTAGAGATATTCTGAATTAGATAGTTTAGTTAGGGTTTGGTGTGGAGATTTACTTTCTTCTTCTTCTTGGATTGACAACCCATGGGTTTGTAAGATTGAACTATTCACTTCCTCTCCATTAATCTAGTTTGTTCTTCTTCTCCTCTTGCCTTGTAATTTAGTTTCAATGCTTTCTAACTAGTTTACATGTTTTAATTCTTGCTTTCTTAGTATAATTAGCATAATTTAGTTTAACTCACCATGCACCCTTAGATAAATAGGGTCGGGATTTCATTTCCGCCATTTTCGGGCCTCGAGCTCCGAAAACTAGGTTTAGTGCAAAAATCGCGTTTAATTGAAACCGAGCGTATCAAAGTTGGATTGCTAAGCGTTTATCTTTCTTTGTCACGCAACGTTAGAGTTTATAGCGACAATCCGAATTTAATTCGCGTGTGATCATTTTTCAGTTAAATGTTTTATCTCGCAACTTTGGGTTAAATTCTTTCTTGCGAGATGTTTATGCTTAATTGTAAATGCTCGATTAGATTGCTTTCGAGCCTTAACTCTAGTTAGTAGTTGTTTCGATCCGTTTGGTAGAATGCGATCCCGATCCTTGCTTTCCTTTAATCTAGCATTAACTTATTCTTTTCTTTTGTCACCATAACCACCTATCACCTTTTACACTTTTATTCGTGAAGTAATTAAAGAATTAAAATCTAAAATTCAATAACTCCCTGTGGATTCTCGATACCCGACTTACCGTTGTACTTGCCTCGCAAGTTCAGTCGTAGTTTAGGTTTTTGTATTGAGTAGGCGAAACGAAAACAACGATTAGCGTTCTGACGCGATGCTACTTTTCGCGTTCAATCAGTGAGCTAAGTAGTTTGTAAGTCGTATCGTGTCTATCGAATCTTGTACAAAACTGAATTAAAGGTTTTACCCGAAAGGGGATTTTTCCAACTTTGCATAATTTCCTGCTTGGTTTGCTATATTAAATTTGGACTACATCTTTGTAAGCACACTAAATTATTTCAAAGATAAAATTTGGTAAAATTGAATTTGTATGTGATTGGCCTAATATATAAATCATTCAACAGAATCCCCGCCTTCTCAAATTAGTATCAGAGTAGGTTGCACTAAAATATCGTGTGATCCTGATTTTTATGGATTTTCTTTTGAGATACCAATTTTCTCAAATTGCTATCAAAGTCGGTTGAACTAAAATAATGTGTGATCCTTTTTTTTACAAAAAAATTTTACATCAATTTTTAAAATTGATGATCTTTACAAATTTGGATTTCATGAATAATTTGTTTAATAGGATACCTATTTTGGCTGGGTCTAATTATGCGTACTGGAAAGCTAGGACGAGGTCTGCCTTAAAAGCAATTGATGAAAGGGTTTGGCTTATTTATGAAAGAGGGTGGATACCACCCACTATGATCAACGACAATTTCAAAAGACTTTAATACATCACTGCTTGGATGGAGGATGAACTTAATGGAGTACTTACAATTTTTGTGGCTTAGGTGCTATTTCTGGAGTCGTTACCCCTGACGAGTTCCGTCTCATTATAACGTGCACCACATCTAAAGAATCTTGGGATACCCTCCATCTCACTCACGAGGGTACCAATGTTGTGAAAGCTTCTAAGCTACAAAATCTCACCACTCAGTTTGAGACTATTACCATGATAGAGTCTGAGCCGTTTAATGAATTTTAAGCATAATTGTCTAATATCGTAAACTATGGTTTAAATTTAGGTGAGAAAATTTCTGAAACGCGTGTAATTATCAAAATTTTGAGATCTCTTCCAGCCGTTTTATTTCGAAAGTCATTGTCCTGGATTCATTAGGAATTTTAGATACTCTAAGGTTAGAAGAACTCGAAAGAGACCTTCAAACTTACAAAATTGACATGTTCCCATCTAAAAAGAAAAAGAAAATAGGGATTGATTTAAAAACTCAATCTAAACAAAGAAAGAAAAGATTTTTGATTATGAATTCTAGTTTGATTTTGAGCTTCATGATTTAGCCCTTTTTGCAAAAAAAATCAAAAAAAAATTGAAATTCAAGACAGAAAATTCTTCCAAAGAAAAGATTTGTGAGAAAAATAAAAATGGCAATGAGGACTAGAATATTTATGAGAAAGATGAAATAAGATTCTATAAGTGTGAGCAGTTAATTGTTGTAGGTAGGGAGCAGATTGATTTGACCAACACCATGGAAAGTCTTACGAGAGATATTCAAACTTCCTTGGAGACTCGTGAAAAAATTAAAGCCCGTGTATCCAAACTCGAGATTGATCTCGAACGTGCTCGGGAGGTCAAGGTCATTTTAGAAGACACGTCTAAAAAGGCTGGAATGATGTTCCTCAATTCTGCATTAGGTAAAGTTAAGAGACAAGGAATAGGTTATGACGGTGCATCCACCTCCCATGTCGCACCCTAGTCGGTTCCCGAGTTTGTGATGGAACTATATGTCACTCATCCTAACCCACCTAGGATACCTAACCCATCTACGAAATCTCTTCCTAGACGTTTTGATCAAGGTGGACCCAAGCCCATAAATGTTTGTTCCCATTACAAACGAACAGGTCGACTTAAAGAGTTTTATTTTAAGCTAGGGATTGTTTTTCACATGCGTGTTCCCCATTATTCTCCCACACAAGTTCATACACATGTTCCCACACGCATTTCCACACGTGTTACTCCACATGCCCCCTCATATCACCATAGATATTTTGCTAGTTTTTTAGAGCAAGTAGAATATTTAGTCAAGACTTCACAATGTTTGATGGAGGAATTTCATAGAATATCTTTTCCTTAAGAACTCCTCTGGGCATAATGATTGAGTATTGAGACTTGTTTCTAGAATAGGATGTTTATCATGTTCATATCTCATACTCCTATTGCTATATTGCATCATCCTTGTATTGATATGTTTTTTTCTTTTTGATATATTTTTGAAAAATTCTGAAAAAAGTTCTGTTTTTTGGAAAAAGATACAAAAATTCAAAAAGTTTTTGGGTTTAAGAAAAAGTTTGGAAATTTGAAAAGATTTTATTTTGATAAAAATTTTGAAAAAGACAAAAAGATTTTGTATTTTTTATTTTTCACCATATATGGATGAGCATTTAAGATATTCGGATCACCCCTACATTCCATCCATTCACTTGATTTTGTTATAATGTTTTGAGACACGACTTTGTTTCGTTAGTGTGCTTAATAGTGTGTGGACAACATTTCGTTGATCATTGATGATTACTCTCTAAATAGTAGACTCTTTGTCACCTTAATTGCACACATGCACGGACTTTTTGAACATTGCACTTACTTGTCATGTGTCAAATACGATGTTCTCATCTCAATTCTGCTCAATAACGAACCAAATGTAAAAAGAGATAAGTTGTTCATGTAAAACTATTGTCCGAATTTGATTTCCTGGAAAATATTGATAAATGTTAAGCAGTGGAAAGGGGCTACAAAAGAGAAAAATATTCTTTGCGTTAAAGCCACCATTTGTAAAAAGAGCCTAAAAAGATTAAAGGCACACAAAAACATAATGTCTAATATCATAAACTATGGTTTAAATTTAGGTGAGAAAATTTCTGAAACGCGTGTAATTATCAAAATTTTGAGATCCCTTCCAGCCCGTTTTATTTCGAAAGTCATTGTCCTGAATTCGTTAGGAATTTTAGATACTCTTAGGTTAGAAGAACTCGTAAGAGACCTTAAAACTTACAAAATTCACATGTTTCCAACTAAAAAGAAAAAGAAAATAGGGATTGATTTAAAACTCAATCTAAAAATAAGAAAGAAAAGGTTTTTGATTATGAATCCGAGTTTGATTTTGATCTTGATGATTTAGCCCTTTTTGCAAAAAAAAAATTGAAATTCAAGACAGAAAATTCTTCCAAAGAAAAGATTTGTGAGAAAAATAAATATGGCAATGAGGACTATAATATTTATGGGAAAGATGAAATAAGATTCTATAAGTGTGAACAGTTAATTGTTGTAGGTAGGGAGCAGATTGATTTGACCAACACCATGGAAAATCTTACGAGAGATCTTTAAGCTTCCTTGGAGACTTGTGAAAAAATTGAAGCCCGTGTATCCAAACTCAAGATTGATCTCGAACATGCTCGGGAGGTCAAGGTAATTTTAGAAGACACATTTAAAAAGGTTGAAAATATGTTCCTCGATCATGTATTAGGTAAAGTTAAGAGGCAAGGAATAGGTTATGAAGGTGCATCCACCTCCCATATCTCACCCAAGTCGGTTCCTGAGTTTGTGATGGAACCATATGTCCCTCATCCTAACCCACCTAGGATACCTAACCCATCTAGGAAATCTCGTCCTAGACGTTTTGAGCAAGGTGGACCCAAGCCCATATATGTTTGTTCCCATTACAAACGAAGAGGTCGCCTTAAAGAGTTTTATTTTAAGCTAGGGAGAGTTTCTCACATGCGAGTTCCCCATTATTCTCCCACACAAGTTCATACACATGTTCCCGCACGCATTTTCACACGTGTTACTCCACATGCCCCCGCATATCACCATAGAGATTTTGCTAGTTTTTTAGAGCAAGTAGAATATTTAGTCAAGACTTCACAATGTTTGATGGAGGAATTTCATAGAATGTCTTTGCCTTAAGAATTCCTCTGGGCATAATGATTGAGTATTGAGACTTGTTTCTAGAATAGGATGTTTATCATGTTCATATCTCATACTCCTATTGCTAGATTGTATCATCCTTGTATTGATATGTTTTTTCTTTTTGATATATTTTTGAAAAATTCTGAAAAAAGTTTTGTTTTTTGGAAAAAGATACAAAAATTCAAAAAGATTTTTGGTTTAAGAAAAAGTTTGGAAATTTTAAAAAGATTTTATTTTGATAAAAATTTTGAAAAAGAAAAAAAGATTTTGTATTTTTTATTTTTCACCATATATGGATGAACATTTAAGATATTCGGATCACCCCTACATTTCGCCCATTCACTTGATTTTGTTATAATGTTTTGAGACACGACTTTGTTTCATTAGTGTGCTTAATAGTGTGTGGACAACATTTCGTTGATCATTGATGATTACTCTCTAAATTGTAGAATATTTGTCACCTTAATTGCACACATGGACGGACTTTTTGAACATTGTACTTACTTGTCATGTGCCAAATACGATGTTCTCATCTCAATTCTACTCAATAACGAACCAAATGTAAAAAGAGAGAAGTTGTGCATGTAAGAACTATTGTCCGAATTTGATTTCCTGGAAAATATTGATAACTGTTAAGCAGTGGAAAGGGGCTACAAAAGAGAAAAGTATTCTTTGAGTTAAAAGCCACCATTTGTAAAAAGAGCCTAAAAATATTAACGACACACAAAAACAAAAATGTCAAGGCCATTTAGTTTATATCCATTGATGCTTTGCTACATATAAGCATTATGATTTCTTCAAAATATTTTAGAGTGAATTCTTATATATGAGAGATTTTAAGGGAGTTATAAAGTAGAAGATCAATCGATTTGCACAACGAACTTTCTTGAAATGCATTAAATAGTTTGGCATTATTGTTTTGAGAATCATTAAAATTCATAACATATTGCCGAAGTCGAGTCAATTTCATGTAAGTTCAACATTTTACACCTAAGGTAGAAATCAAGTTCTTTCTTTAGAAGTATCTCATGACTTCGTCCACCTATGTTATGAATGTTTATGTTTATTTGCCTATGAAAAATGTTCACATAGTTACATTTCGTATTCACGATTCAGATATCTTATTGTTATTCCATGGTAACTATTTGTTATTATACCTATATGTACTTTTTATAATTATACTTAAAAATTGTTGAAAAAGTTACAAAAATAGTTGGTATGCCTTTTGAGAGTATCATTACATGTGCTTTAATTGATTATCTTTGTGATGATACCTTGCTTCTTCATATGATGTTTGTTATTCATGTTTAGTTTTTACTCCTTTATAAATTACGAACAAAAAGGGGAAGACCAAATTGAGGGAGAGTTTTATTTATATCTTTTAAAACTCGTATGTGTCACGGTATATCTTTTGTCTTATGTGTGTAGGTCATTTTCGCCTTAATGATGATATGACTTCATGGACTGCGCAAGATAAAGACATTTTAGTTGAAGACTTTTATAAGATTGCATTTTCATTTCTTGATTTCAAAGGGCATTTATTATAATAGTCTTTAAGGGTGAATTTGGCTTTGATTTGTGTTTTGTACCGGAATATCTAAAGCGGAAGATTTGTAAGAGAAAGTTTTATAATTACTCAATGTAATTTTTATTTGGCTTATCCTGTTACACATACACTGCACCGTCATGACTACTTCTACATATTCTAAGATAAAGTTTAAGACTTTTGAAAGGTTGAATAATCGTTCGTCTTAACAACATTCAGAAGAGTTATGGTTGCTTTGGTAAAGCCTTTGTTTTTTCAAGGGATTTTACATTTTTAAGAGTTTGCATTTCATAATGTTTTTAAAATATTTTTTAAGAAAATTTTGAAATTTTCAGTGACTCATTAGAACGAGTTTGTATTGTTGTTCGAACGAGGTATATGAGGTCTTTAGAATGAGGTTCCCACGATCAAACGAGACAATTTTTCGTCTTTCACTGGAATGTTGTTTGATCGGTCGTTGGACGCTGGTTCAAATGAAAATGGGTACGCCATTCGAACGAGAGTGCGAGATTTTTGTTTTTTAATTAAATCCGATCCAAATCTCTTATATTTATCCTTTTATAAAAAAAACTTTTGAATAAAAATATATGCGGGATTAAAGTCACAAAGAGCTCTTTTACAAGTTTTTTCACATCCATTTAAAGTTTCATTTATGATCAAACACTTCCATATATCATCCAAACCCCTTGGAAAAATAGAGATCACTTTATCAAAATCAATAAGAACACTTTCATGATTAAGAACCCTTATAGAGTTCATCTCTACTATTGATTTGTGGAGCAAAGGCTCTACTGATGAAGAATAAGGTTGATCGGTGGATACCGAGGGAAGACTGCATCACGTGCGCGATGCTAGATTGTACCATTGCTATAAAATATTTGAAGTATTGCGCATCATAATTAGTGAGCTAACTAGTTTTTAAAGTCATATCATGTCTGTCGAATCTTGTATAGTGCTTAATTAAAGGTTTTGCCCGGAAGGAATTTTTTCCTACTTCTTCGCGTATATGCCTGCTTGGTTTACTATATTAAATTTCAACTACATCTAATTCAAACATGAAATTTGATAAAATAAATTTTGTGTGTGATTGGCCTTATATACGAATCATTCCATAGAATCCCGACTTTGTCAAACCCATTTACTCCCTTAAAATAAAATTAATAAATGTTTAATCCAACACTTAATCGCATTATGGTTTTGAAAACATATTTCATCACTTGCATGTAAATAGATTGATATATATTTTAATTATATCAAAAAGCTATGTTCACAAAGTTAGAAAATCTATGCGATAATTCAATGTGACTTAAATTATTTGGAGTAATTTCGACATCGAACTCATATGCTCTTTGTTTTTTTACTATCGTATCACAAATACTACCTAATTTACTTGTCTTATTCAAGCTCATCTTTATATATTATCACTCAATAATCCATATCATATACTTGAAAATAACTTTAACTATGTGCTTTCTCTACTACATACAATAATTAGGTATATTCAAATTAACTAATTATTTTTCAGTTGCATTAATAACTTTTTTATTGTTTATTTATTATTACAATTAAAATAAATGACTGTTAAAGTCACAAATCTGAATTTTAGTAACTACCTCGTTCCACTGTTGTTAATTAAATATATTGCATAAATGAGTCTTTTATTCTATTTTATCTATATATTCAAAGTAACTAAATATTATTCTGGTGCACGAGTAAATTTTTTATTCTTTGTTTGTCATTACAATTATAAACAATGACTATTAAAGTCATAAATGTGATTTTTACTAACTACTAAATTAACTACCATGTTCAATTGTTGTTAACTAACCTCAACGTATTGCATAAATGAGTCCATTGATCGTTATGAAATTCATTTTTATTTGATATTGAAAACAAGTAACTAAAATGATTGTTTCAATTCATAAAGTTGACTACTTGTATATTTAAATACAAAGTGAATGCTTAGGATATGAATGTTGAATATTCAAGTAACTATTTGGATTACTTATATCAAAATGCTACAAATAAAAGTGAATAGTTATTATACTAATAACTGTTAAAGTCTTTTTATATATATAGTAATTAAAGATCTTTAATTTATATTATTTATGTTCACTTATCATCTAAATTGTAGGTATAATGACAAAAAGAAGTCCACATATATCGCCTCATTATAGTTCAGCTAGTGAAGAAGATGTAAATAATCAAGTATTTAAAGAAGATAATCAAAATGATGAAGGAGAATACAAGGTACATATTGATCAAATAAGGTTCAGGTTTTTACCTTTAAACAAGGTAATGAGGGCCATTAAATCAAATATCCAACTTAATCACTTGACATTAATGAAGAAAATTCCATTTTGGTCCCTTGTAACGGAGGGTTTTAAAAAATGCAATGCAAATATATGCTCGATTATATCAACATTTTATGTAGAGGTCAATAAATTCAGGGTTAGGGATTATCTAATTGAAATTCAGGAACATCAAATTGAAGATGCTTTCGAAATACAAACAAGTGGGAAAGTACCTTGTATTGTCGAAAGGGCGATTAAGAAAGTTGTGATAGGAAATTTGATAAGAGACCACAAAAACTTTGCCAGACTTATTTCTATTCATATCTATTGTGCCCTCCTATTTCCAAACAAGGGATCAAAACATGGATGGTTCTTCGTTAATTACATCGATAAGTTAGTGAAAATTTTAATTTTTGATTGGGCAAATGCATTAAAGGCTTTCCTAATGAAGTCAATCAAGAAATACCATGCCACACCAATGAAAGTAATTGGTTGTGTTATCCTGTAGGTTACATATGTGTAAATTTATTCTTTTTTTCAGTTAGATTCATTGAATTAACATAATACAATTTATTTCAGTTTTGGCTTTGTGAGAGCACACACACTATCAAACATAGGGTTGTAATCAACGAATCCATATTTTACAAGATGGAATCTTTGAGATCTAAACAAGAAGCTTTAATATGTCCCCGTCTATAATTTATAATTCCAATAGGTAAATAATTATATTTATATTTGACAAGAATTTATATATAAACTAAATTTATTTGTAGCATTATATACAAAAAGATATTAGTAATGTATGTTTCTAAATTGTTAGTATATTGATTTGATTTTTTTGTATTAATTAAATGCTTACTAGCTTCTGAAGTAACTACTTGGTTGCACTTCTTATATTATGAGTCAATATTTTTGTTTGTATCGAGATATAATGTAACTATTGTTATTTCTTAAGGTTCATAAAGTAACTATTATTGCATGGAAAAACAAATTTGACTCCAAGACAATAACTAATATATTAATTCTATATTTTGAAAGTAACTACTTTCGCATATGAAATCTGAAAATGGTGGAAGTATGAGTCCGTTTATTTAAGCTTGGTATTATTAAGGTGATTACTGACTTCTAAAGTCAACAATCTGAGTATTAGTACCTATTATAGTAATTACTCTAGTACACTTTTGATTTTAATTGTAAATATTTTTATTTGTATCAACATGTGAACTACTATTACTTCTTGTGGTCATAAAGTAACTATCGGTGCATGGCAAAAATAATTGTGGCTTCAAAAAAGTAACTAATATGTTATTTTTATACCCTGGAAGGAACTACTTTTTCATATGAAAATTATAAAGGTCACTAATAAGTATTAGTCCATATATTTAAGCTTGGTATTATTAAGATGATTACTGACTTCTAGAGTCAAAAATCTGAGTTTTAGTACCAACTAATGTAACTATTATGTTTCACTTTTGATACTACATTTCAATAATTTTGTTTGTATTGACATATGAAGTAACTGTTGTTATTTCTTGTGGTTCATAAAGTAATTATCATTGCATGGCAAAAACAACTGTGCCTTCAAAATAGTAATTAATATGTTATTTTTATACTGTGAAAGTATCTACTTTTGCATATGAAAATTGTAAAAAGGTCAGTAATAAGTATTAGTCCATTCATTTAAGTTGGGTATTATTAAGATGATTACTGACTTCTAAAGTAAAAAAATCTGAGTTTTAGTATCTGTTGAAGTAACTATTATGCTGCACTTCTGATATTACGTGTCAATATTTTTGTTCGTATCGAGATATGAAGTAACTACTGTTATTTCTTGTGGGTTATAAAGTAAGTATCAGTACATGGAAAAAATAACTGTGGCTTCAAAATAGTAAATAATTTGTTGATTTTATATGGTGAAAGTAACTACTTTTTCATATGAAAATTGTAAAGGTGTCTAATAAGTATTAGTTTATTTATGTTTTGTATTATTAAGATGATTACTAACTTCTAAAGTTAATAATCTGAGTTTTAGTACCAGTTGAAGTAACGACTCTGCTATACTTCTGATATTATGAGACAATATTTTTATTTGTATCGACATATGAAGTAACTAATGTTACTTCTTGTGGGTCATAAAGTAACTATCATTGCATGGAAAAAATAATTGTGGATTCAAAACAGTTGTTAATATGTTACTTCTATAATTTGAAAGTAACTACTTTTGCATATGAAAATTGTAAAAGGTCACTAATAAGTATTTGTCCATTTATTTAAGTTTGGTATTATTAAGATAATTATTTACTTCTAAAGTCAAAAATATGAGTTTTAGAACCTATTGAAGTAACTATTATGTTGCACTACTGATATTGCGAGTCAATATTTTTATTTGTATCGAGATATGAAGTAACTAATGTTTGCATGGCAAAAAACAATTGTGCCTTCAAATAGTAACTAATATGTTATTTATATACTGTGAGAGTATTTAGTTTGCATAATGAAATTGTAAAAAAATTCAGTAACAAGTATTAGTGCATTCATTTAAGTTTGGTATTATTAAGATGATACTTACTTCTAAAGTCAAAAATATGAGTTTTAATATCCGTTGAAGTAACTATTATCTCGAACTTCTAATATTATGAGTCAATATGTTTGTTTGTATCGAGATATAAAGTAACTATTATTATTCTTGTGGGTCATAACGTAACTATTATTGCATGGTAAAAACAATTGTGCCTTCAAAACAGTAACTAATATGTTATCTACATACTGTGAAAGTGTGACACCCCGACTAATTAAATACCGAGTACCTACTCCTTTATGAAATTAATACAGAATATCAAGCTGGTTCAGTCGTAGCATCACTGTCGAAAACATAAATTTATTATTAGCCACCTAATATTTAAAAAGAGAGATGCCAAATTTTATTAATTAAATCAACATCAACCAAGTAATTAAATAAACATCCATCAATCGCATTAACAATCTCATGTAGATAACCAACGAAATGAAATAAACTGAGCCAGGAGTAAACACTCCAATAATATTATTACCATAGTAAATAAAATCCCGATACAAGAATTTGAATAATCCAACATCTGAAATAATGAAAGTCTGCATCTACAATATCTAGATAAGAATTGGGCACCATGCCCCAACTTATATGAATGGCCCTGAAGGAATCAAGAATAAATGTGGAGGTGTCTAATACCAAGGTCCTGTAACTTCCACAGCAGCTGCAGCACGTCATCAGAATGGAACTCCTATGTTTGGTGTCCCTGTGGCTGGGCACTTAAAATATTTTTATAAAACAAAAATAGATTTGGAGGAAAACGGGTCAGAGCCCGAGGTGAAAATATTTTAAAATTGCAAGTGTTTAAATCACAATAGTAAATAACACATATATATAAACATGTTAGTCACGTGCCCTCACTTGAGATCCTCACCTCTCAACTAATGTGCACGCCTAACGTATACCATTAACCCATCCTAGTTATGCCACTAACTAACAAGTTTGTACCACTCCTGCTATCGTACTCTAACATAGGGTATCTACTCGTAACACCCAAACAAATCATATTCATAACCCATATTCTCTTTCATTAAATTACTTATCTAAATTGATAATTAAATTCTCACATTCTTAGCTCATTCAAATATCTTAGTTATTCACATCTACTAAGCAACAGTGAACCAGTCCCAAGTATATATATATAAATCACTCTCAGTACATATATACATATAAGGCACCCCTAGGCTAAGCTGTGGTGCACGCATACTCTGCTATCAAATCCATGTACACCACGTACGTAAGGATCACGGGTTCTGAATCACTCAGGAACCGTCTTAATAAATAAAATCACACATATTGGAGGCGAATATAGTTCACATATTCATGGGTCACGCACATACCTACGCTCCCATGGTCAGCTGACTTATCAACTCACAAATAAGTCATTCACAGTCCTATGTCCTTAAGGTACCAATCTAAATCCCCCCGAAGGCACACAAAGATAAGATGGTCTTTTTTTGAAAACTAACCTCCCGTGATAGCAAGTATGGTAGGTATGGCATACACACAATAATCTAGATACTAAGTAATCACACAACTTAGATAATCATCATATTTTTATAGATATACACCAGCCCTATATCTTAAGTCTCGTACGTATTATAGTGTCATATCGAATATTCTATGTAATATGATTAGCGCTACAACTCTCGACGTATGAGTCCGAATACTAAAACCTGCCTCATAGGTTACTAAGTCACTTACTAGTCTCTAAAGTTATCTCAGTAATCCTAAGTCCCTCTTATATTGGTCCTAACCTTAAATTAACATTCGTCCACTTTAAATCCCAATTTATCTGAAACTTCTAACTGTACCTCACTCGATTAATAATCGTAATTATTCCATTCAATCTCATAATATATAACATATTTCGGGCACTATTTACGATCCTACTGACCTCAATCAAGTCCCATAATATTTTATAAGTCACACTAGAATTTCTTACAAGTTTGGAATTTGACGGAACTTAAAGGAAACACTTCTATAAAAATAAGAAGTGGTTGATCTATCCATCCATCGATCGATCGATCGACATTCTTGAGTCGATCGATCGATCGATCAAACAGGTATCTGCCCAGAATTTCTTTAACAGTTAAGGGCTTTACCACCTTTACACCCCAAAAACTCCATTACAACGTCCCAATCTCCCAAGTAAGTTTACTAATCATTAAACCAACATATCTATACAAGTTTTAACGTTCTAAAACCATCAAACTATCATAGAACCTCGTTTTCTTGAATTAAAAGTCAAGAATTTCACTACAACCCTAATTCTTCACTATTTCTTCCATAATCATCATAATCCTCAATTAAATTTCGTGATTCTTAACCCTTAATTTATAATTTCATTCATCAACCATTTTTAGAAGCACCACTACATGCAAACCTACCCAAAATCAATTATTAAGTCTCCAAATTCATGTTTTTTTTTTGCCATTATTCATAAATTGACATCAAACCTAAAATATCATGTAAAATATATGCGATAAATTATTGTAAGATAAATCACTTACCTGAATTATAGATTATGATCCTTTGAAGCAGACGGTATGGGAGTGATTCTTGCTTTCCGATCTACCCGGTGATGGTGACGGTGGTGTTAAAGCCTCCAAGGGTTGGTTCTCTTTTGGGAACTTCCTTCCATTCCTCTTTAATGGTCGTTTATGATTTTTGGTTGTGAAATGCTATGGAACTCAAGTGTTGGCTGATGTAATCAGTATAAAATTCATGGGTTACTATTCCTCAAAAAGTCAAAATGACTAAAATACCCTCCCGGGTTGCCGGTTAGGCCTAAAAATGCCCCGGGACCCAAACTAAACCCTCGGCTAGTGTTTCCTGACTATTTCTACCCTTCTGAATACGTTGGCGCACTCAAAATGATCATACGGGTGACATAAAAATAAAATACTTTTAAGTCTATTAAATTTGGTCCTGACACGACTGACATGCGTGTCCCAACTTAATTACCGAAACTGCTGTATTTTCAACTCACGACAATTTTAATAAATTCAATAATCACATATTACCATAATCACTCAGCAATATTCAACATTATCAACATATTAAAATACTAACTCTCGTCTCGCTAGTTATTTAAATCCGAATTAATTTTCAATTAATTATCCCAAATGAATTTAATTAATCCCACAATTAAAAGCAAATTCATTTAATTAATCTCATAATTAAAAGCCATAAAAACACGGGGTATTACAGAAAGTATCAACTTTTGCATATGAAAATTATAAAAAGGTCTATAATGGGTATTAGTCCATTTATTAAACTAATATCCCATTAATATAAGTTTTTCCCATCTTTATTGTTAATGGGAACATAAAGGGGCACAAAATATAGATGTCCAAACACAACAAGACGATGAAGAACATAAAACAAATGTGCAACTTTCAAAAAAAAGTTCAGTAGAAAGTTGAATAAAGATGATATGAAAGAGAAAATGGATGTAGATGAACAGATTGAAGTTGAAGAGCAAGAAAAAGAAGAAGAGAATTGCAGAATGAATAATGGCATGTACAACAAAGAAGAAAATTACGAAATGAATGACAACATGTTCAATGAATATAAAATTGATAAGAAATGTTATAAAGAGCTGAACTTCTAGATATTTGAGCTCACTAAAGAGTGGCAAAGTTGAAGGAAGATATGCAACTAAAAATGATCAGACAAGCGAGGAAAATAAAATGGAAATTAAAAGAATAAAATGAGAGCATAGAGAAAAGGAACTTTGCTACCTAGATCAGTTATACTGTATGTCACTTGAAATAGAATGGATGAAGGATGAAAAAGATAAAAAAATAATAACGCTCATAGTGATGAGGTAACTGTTTTAACTTGTAAAACAATTGAGAAAATAGTGAAATCACAACGTTGGAAGTGGAAATAAACACTTTTAAATCTACCAACACATGTAGAAACATAATTGAAATACCAATTAGCTCGGAACCCATAATGAAATAATATTGTAACAAGTTCTATGGCTAAATGTGTAAAGATGAGGGATAATAGAATTCCAAACATAAATAAAGATTACACTCATGGCAAGAAGAAAATAAAGAAGTGGGCTAAGAAAGAAAGTGGTGTGGATCAAAGTTCAAAATGACAAGAAGAACCCATGAGAGAGAGAAAAATTTATGCATTGATGGAGCAAATAGTTTTGGCAGACTGTAAAATTCACATTCACATTCAAAAATAAGATAAGAAGAACCTTCAAAAAAAATTAACAACTCAAATGTCTAGTAAGTTTACTTATGATTTTTTTGTTATTTTTAGGTTCATTAGATTTGAATACCATTGCAATCTTTCATGTTTGATTCCAATCTGCAACACTTACTTTTGGGCCAGACTAAGAGTTTATTTGAGTAGAATAGAAGCATACCTCATTCTAAAAAAAGAAAGGAATTATAAGCCACGTAATACAAAATTTCACGTATTGTGTATTCTTTTATATGATAACTACAAATGTCAAAATTACTTATATAGTTATTGCTAGAGTCACTACTTTATTATTCATAAATGCTAACATCATTTATTTTGTACAGACTATTGATGCTTATGCAGAGTTGCTTTATAACAAAATTCACCAAGGTGATACAATCCAGCACAAATCATTACTCATCACAAGTTATTCTTTAGCAAGATTACATACTTAATATTATTTTATATGAACAAATAAAGAGAATAAACAACACAATGTGGCATGATTTCTTTTAATCTTTAGGTTTAATATTTTACAGCAAAAGTAACTAAGTTTGTATCATGCTACTCTTAAAGTCACTAATCATCTATGATGACGAATATAATGAAACAAATTACTTATAATATCAATGAATTAACTACTATTCAAATATTTTATGGATTGATATTTGTAAAGTTTATTAATTTGTAAAATAACTCGTAAAGTAAGTTTTACTTCACCTATAAATGATGAAATTCACTAATATTATTTTTTCTAATTGAATTATGTGTATAATGGGAAGGTAATTGTTACGAACATGAAAATATTTGAAAATATGTTAATGTAAATTGGAAATGTACGATTTGTCATCCTCCCTCTATTCCATGATAAGCCAAGACATTTCACTCTCCTACCGTTTGATAAGGAAGTCAACAAGTGGTGGCATCACGATTCAACCAGATTTGGAGGTAGAAGAAATAAAGGAAAATACTTCAAGCAAACTCTCTTAATGGTAAAAATTTACCTAAATACTTTCTCAAATTCATTTTTATATGATGCTAATTTTTTTCAATTGATGTTGATTAGATTAAAAATATTGACAAATGTGTTGAAGAAAAGAAGAATCAAATGAAAAAAATCCAACTATGAAATTGGTAGAGTCACCAAAGAAAATAGGATCTTCCACAAATCTTCAACTGATATTGAGAATGTTGGGATTCTATGGAATGATTTGTACATTAGGCCAACTATACACAAATTCAATTTACCAAATTTTATCTTTGAATTAATTTTGGGAGCATGCAACGATGTAGTCCAAATTAAATATAACAAATCAAACAAGCAAATACGCGAAGAAGTAGAAAAAAATCCCTTTAGGGAAAAAACTTCTATTTCAACACTATACAAGATTTGACGGACAAGATACAACTTACAATATACTTAGCTCCCTAAGCATGATGCATTGTTCTTCAAATCTTCTACAGCAACGACACAGTCTAGTACCGCCCATAGGAAGCAGTCTTCGCTCGGTATCCACTGATCAACCTTCTTCTTCAGCAGTGGAGACTTTGCTCCACAAATCAGCACTAGAGATGAACTCTACAAGGACTTTTAACAATGAAAGTGTTCTTCTTGATTTTCTGAAGTGATCTCTAAATTTCAAAGGGGTTTAGGTGATTTTTGGAAGAGTTTGATCACAAATCGAATGCTAAAAGGGTGTGGAAAAGCTTGTAAAAAAGTTCTTAAAGACTCTAATCCCACATCTTTATTTATAAGGAAGTTTGTTGAAAAAAGATAAACATTATAGATTTGGATTATATCTAATTAAAAATCTAATTTCCGCGCGCTCGTTCGAATGACGTACCCTTTTTGGTTCGAACCAGCTTCCAATAACCCATCGAACGAAATGGTAGTAAATGACGAAAATTAACTCGTTCGATCGTCGGAACCCTCGTTCTAACAACATACCCATTTTTGTTTTTATGACTCGTAACGAGGTATCGAATGACATTCCAGAGCTTGGTGAATAATCATTTCGTTCGAACCATGAAACTCATTCTAACGACTAGGGGAAACTCTTCAAACAACAAGTAGATCTCGTTCTAACGAGGCGTAAAAATTTTCAAAATTTCTTTAAAATATATTTAAAAACATTTTGAAATGCAAACTCCTAAAATTGTAAAATCCCGTGAAAAAATAAACCAAACCAACCATAACTCTTATGAATGTTGTTGTGACGAACGATTCTTCAATCTTCCAAAATTCTTCAACTTAGTCTTCAAATCCGTAGAAGTAGTCATGTAGGTGCAGTGAATGTGTAACGGGATAAGCCAAAATCAAAAGTACATTGAGCAATTATAAAATTTTCTCTTATAAATCTCCCCCTTTGGCTATTCTAGTACAAAACACAAATCAAAGCCAAATTGACCCCTAAAGACTAATACAATAAATACACTCCCAAATCAAGAAATGGAAATGCATTCGTGTATTAGTCTTCAACTAAAATATCTTCATCTTATGCAGTCCGTGAAATCATCATGAATGCAAAATTGACGTACACACATGAGACAAAATAAATATTATGATGCGTATGAGTTTTAAAAGATAGATAAAACTCCCCCTCAATTTGTTCTTCCCATATTTGTCCATAATGAGTATAAACTAAACATGAATAACAAGCATCACATGAAGAAGCAAGATATCATCACAAAGATAATCAATAAAGCATGTGTAATCATAATCTCAAAAGGCATATGATCATCACCTACTATTTTTGAAGTTTTTCAAAATGTTCATGTAAAAACATACATATAGTTACAAAAACACAGTCATTGTTGATGTCTAAAATTGGACTAAATCCAGAATTATAATCACAGATAATAATGTAGTAAGTAATTCAAATCACACGCACACAAGAAGAGATTTTTAGAGTGGTTTAGCTGTAAAATAGCCTACGTCCACTGTTGATTTTTATTCAGTAGGGTTTACAATGGCTTAGTATGGTGTGAGCAACTCGAGTTATCCCTGGGCCAAGGGATTATTTTGTATTTATATGGGTGTAAAACCCTAGAGATGGAGTGCCTTTATATTGACAGGCGTTTACATCTATGTACAATAAATAAAACTTTGGGAATTCAGTGTTGGTTGGCATCCCATCTGAGTAACTATTTATATTCCTATTGGTTAGCCTTCTGGAGTTGGTCGGTCTCCTAGACGACTAAGTATCTCTGATGCCGATCAAGGTAGTTGGTCGGCCATATAGGAATACAGGTGTACATTTATCATTCGTCCACGTAAGAGAATATTTTTTACATATAACAAAAGCCCTCAATGCTCCATGCTTGATGCTTATTTGAAAGTATGGAGTATTTAGCCCAGCAAGTTGCTCAGCGTACTGTTTTGAATGTTTATTCGACAGCCGATCTCCCATACTTGTAAAAATCTCTACTAGAACTGTTTGATGATGGCCTTTTTGTAAATAATTCAAACTTCTTTGAATAGACAAAGGATACATAAGTCTTTTGATGCTTTGGGAAGCGTGCACCCGACAGTAGTTATATGGTCCGTTCAATTAATCATTTCATTCCCATTTATCGAGGCAACTTATTAATACAGAGAAATTTCCCTCCTTTCTTCTTGCCTCAAATCTTCTATACTCAAAAGTTTTCTTTTGTCTCTAAGTTTCCTTTGTGTGATGTTTCTCTGTTGTTGCTTTCTTTTCTTCAGTTCTTTCCATCACCTCTTATAATCCCAATTTTATTTTCGTATAAGACTTCTTTTTCCCTTTTTCTTTGTTTTATCATCTCTTTCTCTATTCCCACAATGGTTCACATAATATATGAGAGTTCATTATATGAGTTTAGAGAGAAAAGGAAAAACCCAGATTGGGTAGATTTAAAGATAGCCCGGGGTCCCATTGATGTTTATTCTCTCCCTGAGGGTCATTGGATCCCTACTTTATTCATAACTCAGTGTAGTATCCACCAAACCCCATTTTTTTCCAATTTTCCAATATTTTGATGTAGTTCTTTCTTGAGTAGAGCCCAATACTTGGAGGGTTATAAATGGTGTACATAGGTTGAATGAACTTTGTTAGGCCCATATTGGGGTTTTGGAGTTGATGTTTTGTTACAAATAGGGTAATGTTGGAGAAAGTACCTATTATTTGAAGACTAGGAAGGCTAATATGGCTTTGGTAGTGAACCTTATAGATCTTGATAAGGATTACTGGGGATATGGTGTAGTGGTTAAGAACTGGCAACATGCTCCTCTCGCTACTGGAGCATCTTATACTGGCCCCAGATGTCCTCAGGACGTGGCATAGGTTGTGCCTCTATTGATTATTTTTCCTTTTTTGTTATCCATTTCTGTTATTTTCCAACTAACTTTGCAATTTCTTTTTTATGTAGAGGAAAGTAAGAAAAGGTGTCCCAAGGAAGGGGAAATCAATATTGATGAACTTAATTTTTATGGGGATTCAAATAGAATATTGGAGAAGAACATCCTAGATCAGCTTCTTTGATGTTGGAGTACAAAAGTTCCATCGCTTCTTTTGTTGACCAACCTACGCTTGTTCTGCACCAAGTTGTTGTCAACCTTGAGGAGGATCCTGTACTGACCTCTTCGGCTACAGAGTCTGCTGGTACTGAATTCATCAAAGGGGGAACCTCCTCCTCATTTGAATCATTTGGCATCTATAAGATACCCCTCTCTCCTTCAAAAGACATGACCAAGAGGAAGATGTTTAACTTGATCGGTGGACCTCTATCTCCTACCCCCAATAAAATTGCTGATGCTGGTAAGAAATCAGCTGAGAAAAAGTCCCAGGCCAGTGATAAGAGGCCTATTTGTACTGATGAGACTCAGACCGTTGAGCTCAATTGAAGAGGATCAAGAGAGGTTTACTTGATCCTTCAAAGCAGGTCCAGAAAAACTCAACCGAGTAGTAAGCATTGGCAGCAAAGAAGACCTCCGACCAATAAGACTTGGTGAGAAAAATTCAGGTTGATAAGGATATTGCTGTTAACCCTAGACTGGCCAGGGGTTTGATCAAGTATGGAACCCTTCCTACTGATCGGGCTACATCAGCCCCCATTGCTAGATCCAGGCTTACTGAGAGGGCTTGCCATAACTTGGCATTGGTAATGTTCCCATTTTCTGTTCTTGTCTTTATGCTGGTGAATTCTTTCTGACATCTAGTATTTTTGCTTTTTTTACAGTTTTTGGTTCACTTTAACCAGATGATGGAGAAGGACGAACAGTTGCATTCTTCTCAAAGAGAAGTTGAATAAGCCTTTGCAGGCTTAAAGCAATATATAAACACTTCTCGACAGGCCTTGGTAGCAAAATAAAAGGTCTAGGAGGCAGAGTTAAAAAAGGATAATGATCGGGATACTGCTATTAAAGGTTAAATAAATTCTGCTGAGGAGAGAGATAAAGATTTTGAAGGCAGGGCCAAGGTTGTCGAGGACAAGCTCTCAAGTGCCATAACCCGAGCACAAGTTACTGAAGACTAGGTGGTCGACTTGAACTCAGAAGTGACTTCTTTAAAGGCCAAAGGATAGGAGGAGACCATTTTTATTGCCTCTGCTCAAATTGAGTTTGCCAAAAAAATATCCTTTAAGGAAGGATGGACTGAAGCCCTGAAGATTGTCGGCACAGAAAAAAATCTGAATTCTTCCAAAGGCATGACCCTAGTACTCCTCCTAACCTGGATGAGGAGTTTGATGACGAGGAGGGGCCTGAGTTTTCTATGATTCCCCTTGAGTCTTCACTGGTGCCAAATATTAGTGTCGACTAACCCACTGTCAGCCACGACCAGGCTAAGGATAAGGAGAAGGTCTAGTTCCTTTTTGACAAGTTTATTTTTTATTTTTTCTTTCCTAATGATGTATCAACTTTTGTACTTTAACGATTAATCAATGAAAGAACGACTTTTTCTCTTCTACTGTTGTTTATGCCTTGGAATGATTTTTATTTCTTATTGAACTGTGTTGTCTATCTCTCTGGATTTTCTCTATAAACTCATATATTCATAACTTTACAGCTTGATGCTAATAAGAAGGCCATAATTTCTGCTGAATCCGACCTACTTAGGTGAAGCAGAAACCTTTTGGAGGCTAGTCATATTCCTATGTCCGAGGAATAATTAACAAGGTTGCTCTTCCCCGACGTCTTCGACCAAGTTAGGGAGTCATATATCCATTTTCACTGTCTTTTGGATAGGTTTGTTGCCAACAATGCCGCTTATTATGAGATGATTGAACAACTACAAGAAGGTCACAAACTATCATTGGCTTTGATTCACTCTAATTATGAGGCTAAATATAAAGACTTAAGCAAAGGTTAGGACTTTGAAAATAAGTTGAAAGACATCACTTCTGCTTTGAACAATAAGGAATTATCTTTTAAAAAGATTTGGAGAGTGCCCAATCAATTGCTGCAATATTGGAGAAAGAAAATAATGCCCCGGGGAATGAACTTGACAACCGAAAGAAAGCAGCCACTACTGGTCCAGTTGAGGGTGTTTCCTTTTTAGAGACTAAAAATGTAAGGCTATTGGAAGAGCTGATAATATTACGGAAGAAAAAGACCAAGTCTGGGCAAATTTCCAGACAAAGTATAGTTGTTCGGCCAACCATTGAAGAAGAGAGAACTAAGAAAAATCTTGCAGACCAAGTTGTCCTATTGAAATCCAAAGATGTATTCATCAAGAATCTCCAGGATCAAGTTGACAGGCTAGCGTTCCAATTTCATAAGTAGCCAATGGAAGTTTGGATGGATGGGTATAATGAGGCCTTAATTCACATGGATGACCATCTTGCCCAAAGTAATCGTGAAGGATACAAATAGGGGTGGAAAACCTAGTTGACACTTTTGAAGTATGATCAAAATAGTGACTTTTGGCATTGGAATGACCCAGGCCTATTAGATTATAACGAACCTCCTTTGAAATTGGACACAAGATGGATTCCTCCTAATGCCTGATAAGTAAATATTTGGGTGATTATGGCCTCAACAATGAGTGTGAGATTGTTCGTCCTCCTCACCTCCTTGACAGGCCAAGTAGCAGCAATAGGCAAATGTTAAGAGATTTAAACACAGTCAATTCTCCCTATACACTTGATGATCCTTCAGTAGGGAACGACAAGGCACAAGAAAACTGTCCAGCAGAATAAATTTATACTTATTGTATTGTATTTCTATCAATGACTGCTATTGTAATCCATTTTGATCAATGAAAGGAAGTTACTTTAAATTGAAGTATATTTATTCAAGCTTATGGTTTATGTTAATATCTTTTGCCAACTAGGCAACCTACATAATGATTAGTTAATCAGCTTATAGACTAAATAACCTGCTTAAATATATATGGCCTTAGATTCGACTAATGCACTTAGATAAAACTGTAAATAGCTTTATTGTACTAAATTGCAACATTAATTATCAATGGAAACCAAGTGTATTAGGAATGTGTAACTATTCCATTATTTTAACCCGATCAGGTAAATAAGAAATTTTACTAACTTCTTGTTCGCAACTTACCGAGTACAAATCTTACATGAATTTGAACTTTTGTGGAAAAGTTTGACGAATATAAAGAACTTTTCTAAAGTTGGAAAAGTTTGAAAAATTCTGAACCATGCCCTTTAACGAGGAACTTTTTGGAAACTTTAAAATTGCTCATTAATTTACTTGTTAAGGTGTAGCCACCATACTCAGAAAAACAAAAAAAAAGGATGTATAATAGAGAAAAATCCAAAATTTCATTCTCTTGAATAACCAATTACATTAAGGACAGAAATTTTAAAACTAATTTACTGATAATATTTGCACAAATGGCCTGCGTTCTAAGGATTATTGAATTCTTCTCCCTCGAGAGTTTCCAAGTGATAAGTTCCTGATCGGATAACTGCCAAGATACGGTATGGACCATGCCAATTAGGTTCTATCTTATTGCGCTTCTGGATTACTTTCTTAAATACCAGATCTCCCTGCTTCAGGTTGGTCGACTTGACCCTTCGATTATAAAACCTCGTAGTCCTTTATTGGTAGGCAGCCATCCAAATAGCAGCATCTTATCTGACTTCTTTTATCATGTACAGATCTAGTCACCTCATGAGGTCACTTTTAGGTGAATCAAAGTTCAATACCCTATGAGTTGGCAGACCTATTTCCACGGGTACTACTGCACTGAGCTAACATGATGGAGTTTCCCCTTTTGCTATTATGGGAGTAGTACTGTATGCCCCAAGAACACTGTGGAGTTCATTAATCCAGTTGCCTTTAGCCTCATCCAACCTCTTCTTCAACCCATCTAGCAATGCTTCGTAAGTGATCTCTGTCTGGCCATTCCATTACGGATGTCTAGGTGTTAAGTGAAGTTTCTTGATGTCTGACCGAATACATTACTCTTTAAATTCTTCATTATCAAATTGAGTGTCATGGTCGGTGATGAAGGCATAGGGCATGCCATACCTACAAATGATCTATTTCCATATGAACTTGAAATCTCTCTGATAAGGCATTAACCAAGGGCTCAGCTTCTACCCATTTAGTGAAATAATCAACAGCTACAACCATGTACTTGAATCTTCCTTTGGTGGTCGACAGTGGTTTGACCAAGTCAATTCCTCATATAGCGAATGGACATAGAGAAGTGATGGGTGTTAGACTTGTTCTTAGTTTTTTGTAGATGGTAGAAAACTTCTGGCACTTATCACACTTCTTGGTGAAGGCAACAGAGTCTGCTTTCATCGCCAGCCAATAGTAACCTTGCATTGCTATTCGTTGTCTTAGAGGTCTTCCAATTGTATGAGATCCACATGAGCCTTGATCTACCTCTTTAATTAAATCATTTAATTCGTTTAGATGAACACAATGAATTAGGAAAATAGTATATCCTCGCTTATATGTAACACATTTTTCCAACATGTAATTAGTTGCTTTGTACCTCATCTTTTTAGCTTCTTTCTGATCGGACGATAATGTTCCTCTTTCAATGTATTCTCTGATTGGGTCCATCCATGAAGGACATAATTCCACATAGATGACGCTGACTTCCATTCCATTAATGCTTCAATGGACAAGAATCTCCACTTGAATTGTCCGTCTGAGTTTTATTTAAGTTGCTGAAGCAAGCCAAGCAAGAGCATCTGCTCGGGCATTCTCCCATCTGGGAGTCCTCGCCATCTTAACGAAAGTGAATAGATAAATAACCCCCATTGCTTTTTTATGATATCTCATCATAATTTCCCCTTTGACGCCGACATGCCATACCTGCAAATGATCTACTTCCATATGAACTTGAAAACTCTCTGAAAAGGCATATCAACCAGGGCTCAGCTTCTACCCATTTAGTGAAATAATCAACAGCTATAACCAGGTACTTGAATTTTCCTTTGGTGGTTGATAGTGGTTCGACCAAGTAAATTCCCCATATAGTGAATGGCCATGGAGAACTGATGGGTGTTAGACTTGCTCATGGTTTTTCGTGGATGCTAGCAAACTTCTGGCACTTATCACACTTCTTAGTGAAGGCAACACAGTCTACTTTCATCATCGGCTAGTAGTAACCTTGCATTGCTATTTGTTGACTTAGAGATCTTCCATCTATATGAGATCCATATGAGCCTTCATGCACCTCTTTAATCAAATCATTTACTTTGTTTGGATGAACACAGCGAAGTAGGAAAATAGTAATCCTCGTCGATATAAAACACATTTTTCCAACACGTAACTAGCTGCTTTATACCTCATCTTTTTAGCTTCTTTCTGGTCAGACGAAAGTGTTCCTCTTTCAATGTATTCTCTGATTGGGACCATCCATGAAGGACCTAATTCCACATAGGTGACGTTGATTTCAACAATCCTTCTATGGGCAAGAATCTCCACTGGGATTGTTCGTCTGAGTTCTGTTTGAGTGGCTGAAGCAAGCCGAGCAAGAGCATCTGCTCAGGCATTCTCCTATTTGGGATTCCTCACCATCTTTACTGAAGTGAACAGAGAAATAACCTCCATTATTTTTTTATGATATCTCATCATAATTTCCCCTTTGACGTCGGCATGCCATACATGCAAATGATCTACTTTCATATGAATTTGAAAACTCTCTGATAAGGCATATCAACCAAGGGCTCAGCTTCTACCCATTTAGTGAAATAATCAACAGCTACAACCAGGTACTTGAATCTTCCTTTGGTGGTTGACAGTGGTTCGGCCAAGTCAATTCCTCATATAGCGAATGGACATGGAGAAGTGATGGGTGTTAGACTTGCTCCTGGTCTTCTGTGGATGCTAGCAAACTTCTAGAACTTATCACACTTCTTGGTAAATGCAACACAGTATGCTTTCATCATCGACCAGTAGTAACCTTGCATTTTTATTTGTTGTCTTATAGATCTTCCATCTATATGAGCTCCACATGAGCCTTCATGCACCTCTTTGATCAAATCATTTACTTCTTTTGGATGAACACAACGAAGTAGGAAAATAGTATATCCTGGCCGATATAGAAAACATTTTTCCTACACGTAATTATCTGCTTGTACCTCATCTTTTTAGCTTCTTTATGGTCGGACCGAAGTGTTCCTCTTTCAATGTATTTTAGGGACCATCCATGAAGGACTTAATTCCACAGAGATGACGGTGATTTCCATTCCATCAATCCTTCTATAGGCAAGAATCTCTACTGGGATTTTTTATTTGAGTTCTGTTTGAGTTGCTGAAGCAAGCCGAGCAAGAGCATCTACTCGGGGATTCTCCCATCTAGGTGTCCTCACCATCTTGACTTAAGTGAACAGAGAAATAACCTCCATTGATTTTTTCTGATTTCTCATCATAATTTCCCCTTTGATGCCATAAATTTACTGCATTTGATTGATAATTAGCTACGAGTCACTATGTACCAACACCTGGTCAGCCCCTAATAAAGAATTCAATTCCAATACTGTGATCAATGCTTCATATTCGGCCTTATTGTTAGAAGCCTTGAATTGTAATCTCAGAGAATATTCCACATCCAAGTTATTCAAATGTTGATGATGAGGCCTGCTCTGCTTTCAGTGGCGCTTGAGGATCCATCTGCAAATAACTGCCAAATTGGAATGTCATCAGAGAACTCCTCTTCTACCAAGACTCTATGTTTGAACATCTTCTTGCTCTTTTGAATTCTTTCTTGAGCATCCAACGAGTTAGGTTGATCGGGTATAATTTATATTTTCTTTTGAACTAAGCTCTCTTCCGTAGAAGTCTACTCAGCAAGAAAATGTGGATTATGTGGCTCCCCTGCATATGTAAATTCGGCAATAAAGTCTGTCAATGCTTGGCCTTTTATTACAACTCTGGGTCCGTAAACAATTTCATATTCCCCTAATTCAATCGCCCAATACATTAACATTTTAGACTTAGCTTGTTGCAGAGGAAAATCTGTGTAGACAACAATGGTGCGGGATTGAAAGTATGACCTCATCATTCTAGAGGCTTCAACGAGAGTTAGGGAAAAAAATTCTAGGCATGGATATCTGATTTCTCCTCCTCCAAATGCTTTGCTAGTATTATAGACTGTCTTTTGAACTCCTCCCTCTAGTCAGATCAACACTGAACAGATAGTTGACTCTGAAACATCCAAGTATAAATATAGTTTTTTCTCTTAAAATTGGTGGGGAAAGGAGTGGGGGAGAACCCAAGTGTAACACCCATATCAATTAAATATCGGGTGATCGGTCATATACCCAATTAAATCAGAGTATACAGTTGTTTCATTCTTAGCATCACTGTCGAAAAACATTTTCTTTTTGTTAATCACCTAATACTTAATTAAGTTGGTGTTAAAAACGTTCACATCATAATTTAATACAATCTCATTTCACCATTATAAATAATTTCATGTAATTCATTCCACAACAATGCATAATAGATAAGTAACATCACAACTGAAATAAATGCAACTGGAATAAACTCACCAGTTTAAATATCTCAATACAACCATCCAAATAAACTGAATGTATCAAAACTGGCATAATTAATACCACTATCTGAGATGGAATCGAAATAACTAAAATCCTTAGGAGACATTCCCAACATCAACTAACTACTACGGATGTATGAATCAAGAGACATTCCCGTGATAGCAAGTATGGTAGGTATGTCATACACATAATAAACAATAATATAGGTACACATTCCACCTATATAAATATATCATCAATTAGGTATTCACACAACCATATTATAACGATAGGTACTTATCTCACCTATACATAATTTCCCATAGGTAATTATTTAACCTGTGTATATAATAACATCAGGGCATACGCACCACCCATATAATAATCCCCTACGTAGTATATTTATATCTCGACTATCCTATGCATTTATCAATTTTTGACTAATCCCCAATATTATATTTCCGAGTTTTTCTCACCGCACAATGATAATATCAACAACCCCGATATATTCATTCGTCTCATAATATATATACTTTAACGACATCGTATATATATTATATATATCTCTTCTCAATATACTATGGCTATAATTTCCACTCTTATAACGATAGACAATAACCTCAAATATTTTCATTCATAATAATATAAGCAGTCACACCCTTAAAATATTATCCCCAATACGTACTCTTTTATTTATTATTCAAATCACACCTAAATGCCCCTTTAAGTATTATTCCTCACGAACACCCCTATTTGGGTAAATCTTGGATTTTACTTTCAACTAACCCAAAGTACGCGCCTTACTAAAAAAAATATTTAGAAGTCCCCACACTATTTTTAGGAACCCCAAATATTTATCTCCAAACAATTCTAGCCTTTATTTTTCCAATTTTCGGTTTGATTTCCGAGTTAATGATTAACCCCGGAACTGCTTTCTTAGAAAAATCATATCAAATCAAAAAAAATCAGAAAAGTACAAGGTCGGTGCTCACGCGACGGTATCGAAAATATCTACAACTTTCATGTTTTGACTGAGAGCTGAATCGGCAATCTTCCTAGCCAAAATAGTCCGGAAGTGACACTGGTCACTATTCACCTTCTTCTCCAAAAATCCAAACCTCCATTAAAACACCTCCAAGCTTTTTATCTCCTCTCTCATCATCAACCAACCTCAAACAACCATAAATACACATGTAGAAAGGGTTCTAATCATCCTAGAACCCATATTCAATAATTAATTTCAATAAATTCCAAGTTTCTCAAATTGGGCATTAATCGAGTTATATCCGTTTTAATCTTCCGAAAACCCGTTTGATCCAGAAAATTTCAAACCAAAAATCTTTAGTTTTATACCAACTACAATATGAGAAATTAAACACACTAAATCATAAAGCAAGTTAAACACTTCCCTCGTGGATTAAATCCGACGACCACGAGTCGAATCCCGCGAATTTTGGCCAGAAATCTCTTCTTTTCTTCTCTTTTCTTTCTTCTTCTTTCTTATCTTCTTTCTCTCTTATCTCTCTCTCTCTTAGGGCTGATATTTGGGGGAAATAAGGGCTTTCCTCTTATTAAACCCGAAATCGGTTGTATACCCAATTGTTAAATGACTCCTGTACTCATTTACGAGTCCCTACTAGTCCAAAAATGTCCGGAACCTAAATACTACCCCCGGGTACTCTATTTTGACTATCTCGGTCATTCCGAACCCAATGGCGGAGTCGAAATCTCCATCCGAGTCTCTTAACTAAAATTCACTATTTTGATCCAACACGTTCAATACGCGTGTTTTCCAATTTAAAATATTTTTCTTTGTCGCTTTACCCAACTGCGACATGTAATAAAAATAATCTACTCATATACTTAGTCTTGAAATATAATCCACGTAAATATTAATCTGTCGCTCGAAAACTAATATTTACTATTCACTTTATAATATTGAATTTATTTAATTTCACTCATTAATCCCAAAATTACTATTCGTAATAATTCCTCAAATTACCAAATTACATTCACAGTGTAATTTAAATACCTTTAAAAGTACGGGGTATTACAATCCCAATATCGTTCCCACATATTTCTCTCGCAATATAAGTAATGCATATATATCCAATTTCTCTTTAACATGGGTAAGCACTTTTTCAATTTAATATAATTAAGTGTTCACCAACCTAATTCATTTCAGATTTCATTATCATTCATGTCTACTTAATTCACACAGTAGATAATATATATATATATATATATATATATATATATATATATATATTCACTCTATTATATATATACAACACTGCACCCCGAGACTCAGCTGCGGTGCATGCATACTCTGCTATCATGTACAGGTACATCTCGTCACTGTACAAGGGATTGTCGATTCGATATATCCCTCGAACCATAAATAACAAACACAAACATTGGAGGCGTACATAGTCCTAAGCCTTTGGGCTACAAACAAACCTACGCACCCAAATGACCATTCAATACCATTGTTTTCACACAGGGCAATCCAACCTAAGCCCTATGTTCTCAGGCACAAGTAAAAAATCCCCCCTAAGGCTCATCAGGATATGACTGCCCTCAACGCACAAACCTCCCGTCGATAGCAAGTAGGCTAGGTATGTCATACACACAAATCATCATGCGGGTATACACTCAACCTATATATATCAACAATAGGCCATAAGCACATCCCATATTACAACTCTCATACGTAGTATACTTATATCTCGAATATCCTACGTATCAGGGTATTTTAAACCTCAATTATATTATAGGTATTCGCTCCATCAATGTATATATATCAACAAATGGGTATACTCTCATCCCATATTCAAATCCCACATGTAGTACATTTCGAGTATATCCCATAAACTAATAGTTCACATTTTATTCACATTTTCCATTACTCCTAACGTCTCTTGTTAACCGAAAGGATTCCATTAATTATTCTAGTAGCTACCTTCAACCCATACTTATTGGTCCAAAACCCAAACTCTTTATAACAATCCCGGATTATATTTTAATTCCCAATAATCCTTTTTCTCGATAAAGTTACATTATACCCAGAAATATTAAATTACAATTTGAGGCTTTTATGCTCCGATTTAAAAAAAACTTAAAACAACAAAGCTGTGAAGAACGTGATTTTATACAAGAACACTCGTGCACACTGCCAATTTCCCTTAAAAATAGTCCTAAAATTACCACACAATGTTCGTCCTTTTTCTACAGATTTCTACCTACCGGTTGTAACATAATTCATCCTCAAAACCTCTACAAAATGATCACAAACTCCTTATAATTCATCCCAAATGATATACACAAGTACGTACATTATTTATCTCATCAAATCATATCAAAATCATCATGGAATATTGATTAATCGTGCTAACCCCATTTTAATTCAGAAAATCTGCATTTTATCATTCTTATCCAAGAACACGTATAAACCCCAAAAATTTTCATCAAATAAACCCAAGTTTCGTGATGCTAATTCTAATATCAACAAGGGATTAATCCTATATGGTTTCCATTTCAAGGATTAAATTAAAATCATTAAAGTTCATCTTTGATTTATAAAACTTTTAAATAAATCTTTTTTTATCTACCATGGACAACATACATGCTATAGATTGCAAGAGTTAAAACACTTGCATTTGATTTCGTAGGTCTGAACCTTTGGAGAAGATTATGTTATGGTGTTCCTCTCTTTTTCGGTCACTCTCTGGTGGCGGCGGTGGTGGTACAAGGTGCCTTTGTCCCTTAATCTTTCTAGAAAGACCCTTCCTCTCCTAGAGAATTTTTTCCATTTCCTCAATGGATGTCTCTTAGAGTTTTGGTGAATAAACCTTTGGCTAACATATCTCTTAAATTATATAAAAATACGCAAATTTCATAAGTACGATTCATCTCCCAAGTAAAATGACCAAAATACCTCTTTGGGGTGTCTATTCGGTTCCAAATTGACCTGAGACCCAAATCAAACCCCCGGGTAGATTTTTCTGACTATTTAAACCCCTCCCGACACTTTGGCACACTCGAAACGACCATTAGGATGACATAAAAATAATTTACTTTTCATTCCATTCAATTATAGTCCTGACACGACTCACATGCGCGTACCAGCTTAATTACCGTAATTATTGTATTTATAAATCCCGACAATTTTTATAAAGTCATAATCATGTATTACTTTTAATCACTAAGTAATATTTAATATCAATCACATATTACTTTATTCTAGTAATATTCAATCCGGATTAATTTCAATTATTTTCACATAAATAATTCCAATTAATCCTCATTGATTTAACCCATTTACTTTTAATGTGTCTCATTTTAAAAGTCATTAAAATACGGGGTATTACATACTCCCCCCTTATAACGGAATTTCATCCCGAAATTCAGAAATTAAGGCATATCTAGTAAGGACAACTCTGGTTATTAATCTCACATCTCATGTAAGGTTCATCATACCGCCCATACAGTACATTACCGAATACCCCTAATAATGAACACCTCACTGATGTTATACTCCAAGCCTTACCATTTAAGTTTCAGTACTTAAATTTTAATTCTAAATAATCACTATCTATCCTCCTTCTATTTGCACTATAGTAGATTAATCAGTCTTTAGATATATACAAACTCGTCTTACTACTATGTCACATCAGTAGTTTATTCTGGTTTGTACGGTATATATTTTACACACAATACATACTATAAATGCCAACACATTTTTGCAATACCGTCGCAGCAAAGGAAGCTACCGATCCAATCTTTATAACAATAGAAAATGGTCCTACGTATCTTGGTACTAATTTCCCTTTTTCCAACATACAATAATATAACACCAAATCATTTCAATTCTTGATTACGAGCCCTGAATCCTTCTGGCCCGAGTAGCTCATTATCCTCCACCTCTAGCCAATAAGCAGAATGATGACAAGGTCTTATATATAATGCCTCTAATAGAGTCATACCGTAAATGAGCTGAGAGGATTTATTGTACACGAACTCCAAATATGACACTAGATCTTCCCATAATAAAAAATACAACATACCCCTCAATATGTAACTAGAATTCTCAGTCTTCCCGTCCATCTATGGGTTTGTTAGGCCGTATACATTCGCATCTCGATACTCATGGTCTTTCGAAAACTCTTCCCAATAATGGAGACATAACTCTCTTGTCTCTATCAGACACAATGTCAAAATGTACCCCATATAACCTTACTATCTCAGGAATAAGGATTGGGGTATACAGTCACACGTTATGATTAGTCCTAACTGGCATAACGTGAGCTACTTCGATTACCCGACCCACTATCACCCATATAGGGTCGTGATCCCTTTGTGAAGTAATTAACTCTGTGATAATTTAGGGATACGCTCTCCCATTTCTACCAAGGAATTCCCAACGGCTGAAGGAACCCTATTAATTTCTGATGGTCCACTTTCAGTTAGAACTCAGCAATGTCTTGCTTGGTTTTATGCCATCAATACTACATTTTTATATCATGATGCATGTTATCTTTCTAAAAAATGCATCCATAACCATGAGTCGTGCGATGATGCCATCACCGTGTGTCGCAAGTTTTCTCCCTCTCTTCAAATTTTATATTCTCATGAAACGTAGGCCTCCACATACGTTACCATGTAAGTTTCAACTTTCCCGAGTTAAACTTTATCGAATTGTACCTATACCATCCTCATGGAAAATTTAGGGAGTAGCGCTCCTAACTAACCTAAACCATCAAATAGCTAAGTCCTGAAGTCACAACTTCTACATTTATTTACCTCTAAAATACGTATTGTGCCATAATTCTCAATTATGGAAAAGGCTACAATCCAACTATCTAGGGCTCCCATATACCCTATGTTGTGTACATTTCATCATACGATCTAAATGGATGTGATATCCTACACTAGGCGTGATTAATCTATAAGGTTACACTTCACAAACTTACTACTTATAATATAATTCGTATCCCATTAATTTTCACATTCACATTTGGCGAATCCACTGCCCTACTATAACCCATAACTCACAGTTTTAATAGATACATATTATAACAAAGGTTCTAAACCCATATCCTAAAGACCCAACTTACTTGAACTCCCAACGTTCACTAGTTTCATGCTTGGGGTGTCTCGCAGAGCAAAATCCAAACAAGGACCCCCCCCCCCCCCCGATACACTACTACCTAACCTAGTCGGTCGTCGAAATCCTTCAGGTCTTTAGTCCACAGTATGTACCTTCCCAACAGGTTTTTTCTATTTATATAAAAGTCTACTCATCCACTCCAATGTCCCTTAAAGATAACATTAAACATGGAACTCTTGCTAACACAAGTTCTTAGTAGTACAAAATAGCAAGAAACATCTCTCTCTGCACGAATTAAGAACACAATATATCCTAAATCACATCAGCAGCAAGTCCCTACACACCGGCATACTTACAGATGCCAAGTATAGAATGCCATCTATAAATTTATACACTTAGGCCCAACCTTATTTAAGATGGCGCCTAACAGAACAAATACAGTTCACTCTGAAATAACAAATACGATAGTCTTATTACACAATTTACCATTGTTTCAATACTCGAAAATCAGTCACTACACATTACCGTAATAAATACTACATTCCTTACTCACAAATGTAGTATATAATAAAATAATTCTTAATTATCCTACCCGTTTCTCCCTACGATTGTCAACAGCGGGTTTCGCTACCCCATAAACATATGTGATGATATTCATACCTAGGATTCACATCTTCTGTTCCCAGTCTCATGGACCCCACTCACTTTCTATGGACTCATTCAACATTAATAGTCCCAGATTTTTTTTCTCTACACCTGGAACAACTTTTCTTGTCATTTCCCCTGTCCCTAGTCCTACAGACCATTTTGAACCTAACAATACTAGCATCAATTGTTGCTCTACTAATTTGTTCGGCTCCACTTTCCCTATGGAACTCGTTATCGACTATACTAGTCTTGAGTGAATCCGCCTCCACTTAGTAGATATTCAATTAAACCATATATATGGGTCCCCCCTTATAGGGTATGACCCTAAGTGGTGTTCTACTATCCTCGTTAACCCTAGTCTCACTTTTCGACTAAATTCTCCAACACCCTTGACTCCCTTCTAACGGAAGCATTGATATTGATTCGTAAATGTACACCCTTGACGACATCGTCACCAGTCATCTAAATCTGATTTTTCCATTTACACATGGGTATATCAATCACGAACTCTTCAATAAAAAGTAACTCATTTTTGTCAGGTACATTCCATTTATGATAAGGTCCAAAATTTCACAATTTTCATTCGCATCTCTGTTACAACAGCAGATGGACGATTTCACGGTCAAACTGTACCCCAAATTCCACATTTAGCTCAATACCAACTTCTTTATATACGAACTCTAATTTCCATCACTTAAGATTGCTCTTATGAGCGAAATGTTGTCAAAAATTCTTAAATCCTTGGGTGTTGCTACACTTCACCCTATACAATTGCCTTCGGATTTCTACTTGCGTTGGCCCCTCACTCTTCTTCCTTCACACATTTTAAAAATGTTCCTTGTTTTTAAATCCTTCCAACTCCGCCACCCTTCACCGATAAATGCTAGGGGAGTCTGGAACGGCACTATCGTTATCAATGATGGTGTTTAAGGAAACTACAGTTCCCAATGGATTTCTTTATTGTCATCAACTTGAACAATAATTACGATGAATTTTACCTCGATCCACATTTACATTAAGTCTCCTGTTGATATTTCCCCCCCGCATTTTGTCCAACGGCCTTCATTGGTCGTCCTATACTATGTTCGGTGTACGAAGCCCGACCGAACTTGTATAAGAATTTCACCACTTATATTTAATTGCAAGGAATACAATAATCCTAATCATAAGGCTCTACATCAAAGGACGCTACGTTGAAACGTAAATATCTGTACATATCCTAAAGACTCCAGAACTTGATGCTCTGATACCACCTGTAACACCCATCTAAATTAAATACCAGGTGATCAGTCATATACCCAATTAAATCAGAGTATACAGTTGGTTCATTCTTAGCATCATTGTCAAAAAATATTTTTTTTTTGTTAATCACCTAAAACTCAATTAAGCTAGTGTTAAAAACTTTCAAATTTTAATTTAATACAATCTCATTTCACCATTACAAATAATTTCATGTAATCCATTCCACAACAATGCATAATAGATAAGTAACATCACAATTGAATTAAATGTAACTGGAATAAACTCCCCAGTTTAGATATCTCAATACAACAATCCAAATAAACTGAATGTATCAAAACTGACATAAGTAATACCACTGTCTGAGATAGAATCGAAATAACTAAAATCCTTGGGCGACATGCCCAACATGAACTAACTACTACGGATGTATGAATCGAGAGAATGAAAGCGTATAAGCAAAGTCTGCAACTCCATAGCATCCATAGTACCTTAAGTATCCAATCCTCTACAGTTGGCGTTCCTGTGACTGGACACCTAATATAGAAGATACAAGGGAGGAAAAAATATGCAAAAAAACGGGTCAGGGCCCGATGGTAAAATATTTTTAAAAATAGCAAGTGATTAACAAGTGCAATTAAGCAATTATTATATACATGTTAAATTCTCGAACTCTCTCTTGAGATTCTCACCTCTCATCTAGGGTGCACGCCCAACGTACCTTCAAACCATACTAGTTACTATTACTATGCTAACTAGTTCTTTCCCGTCTAACATCTAAACATAGCCCAATATCGTTCCCACGTATTTCTCTCGCAATATAAGTAATAAATATATATCCAATTTCTCTTTAACATGGATAAGCACTTTTTCAATTTAAGTGTTCTCCAACCTAATTCATTTCAGATTTTATTATCATTCATGTTTACTTATTTCACATAGTAGATAATATCACAAGTATATATATATTCACTCTATTATATATATTCAACACTGCACCCCGAGACTCAGCTGCGGTGCATGCATACTCTGTTATCATGTACGGGTACATCTCGTCACTGTACAAGGGACTGTCGGTTCAGTATATCCCTCGAACGATAAATAACAAACACAAATATTGGAGGCGTACATAGTCCTAAGCCTTTGGGCTACGCACATACCTACGCACCCAAATGACCATTCAATACCATTTTTTTCACACATGGCAATCCAACCTAAGTTCTATATTCTGAGGCGCAAGTCAAAAATCCCCCCTAAGGCTCATCAGGATATGACTGCCCTCAACGTACAAACCTCCCGTCGATAGCAAGTAGGTTAGGTATGGCATACACACAAATCATCATGCAGGTATACACTCAACCTCTATATATATATATATATATCAACAATAGGCCATAAGCACATCCCATATTACAACTCTCATACGTAGTATACTTATATCTCGAATATCCTACGTATCATGGTATTTTAAACCTCAATTATATTATAGGTATTCGCTCCATATATGTATATATATCAACAAATGGGTATACTCCCATCACATATACAAATCCCACACGTAGTATAATTCAAGTTTATCCCATAAACTAATAGTTCACATTTTATTCACATTTCCCATTACTCCTAACATCTCTTGTTAACCGAAAGGATTTCATTAATTATTCCAGTAGCTACCTTCAGCCCATACTTATTGGTCCAAAACCCAGACTCTTTATAACAAGCCCGGATTATATTTTAATTCCCAATAATCCTTTTTCGCGATAAAGTTACATTCTGCCCAGAAATATAAAATTAAAATTTGAGGCTTTTCTGCTCTGATTTTGAAGAAACTCAAAACTACAAAGTTGTGCTGAACGTGATTTTATACAAGAACAAGCATGCACACTACCAATTTCCCCTAAAAACGGTTCTAAAATTACCATACAATGTTCTTCCTTTTTCTACATATTTCTACCTACGGGTTGTAACATAATTCGTCCTCAAAACCTCTTCCAAATGATCCCAAACTTCTTATAATTCATCCCAAATGATATATCCAAGTTTTTATATGATTTATAACATCAAATCATATCAAAATCATCATAGAATTTCGATTAATCATGCTAATCCCATTTTAATTCAAAAAATCTACATTTTATCATTCTTATTCAAGAACACGTATAAACGCCAAATTTATTCATCAAATAAACCCAAGTTTCGTGATGCTAATTCTAATATCAACAACGGATTAATCCTACATGGTTTCCATTTCAAGGATTAAATCAAAATCAATAAAATTCATCTTTGATTTATAAAACTTTTAAAAAAATCATTTTTTATCTACCATGGACAACATACATGCTATAGATTGCAAGAGTTAAAACACTTGCATTTGATTTCGTAGGTCTGAACCTTTGGAGAAGATGATGTTATGGTGTTCCTCTCTTTTTCGGTCACTCTCTGGTGGCGGCGGTGGTGGTACAAGGTGCCTTTGTCCCTTAATCTTTCTAGAACAACCCTTCCTCTCCTAGAGAATTTTTTCCATTTCCTCAATGGATGTCTCTTAGAGTTTTGGTGAATAAACCTTTGGCTAACATATCTCTTAAATTATATAAAAATACGCAAATTTCATAAGTACGATTCATCTCTCATGTAAAATGACCAAAATACCTCTTTGGGGTGTCTATTTGGTTCCAAATTGACCTGAGACCCAAATCAAATCCCCGGGTAGATTTTTCTGACTATTTCGACCCCTCCGGACACTTTGGCACACTCGAAATGACCATTAGGATGACATAAAAGTAATTTACTTTTCACTCCATTCAATTATAGTCCCGACACGACTCACATGCGCGTACCAGCTTAATTACCGTAATTGTTGTATTTATAAATCCCGACAATTTTTATAAAGTCATAATCATTTATTACTTTTAATCACTAAGTAATATTTAATATCAATCACATATTACTTTATTCTAGTAATATTCAATCCAGATTAATTTCAATTATTTTCACATAAATAATTCCAATTAATCCTCATTGATTTAACCCATTTACTTTTAATGTGTCTCATTTTAAAAGTCATTAAAATACGGGGTATTACATACTCCCCCCTTATAACGGAATTTCGTCCCGAAATTCAGAAATTAAGGCATATCTAGTAAGGTCAACTCCGGGTATTAATCTCACATCTCATGTAAGGTTCATCATACCGCCCATACAGTACATTACCGAATACCCCTAATAATGAACACCTCACTGATGTTATACTCCAAGCCTTACCATTTAAGTTTCACTACTTAAATTTTAATTCTAGATAATCACTATCTATCCTCCTTTTATTTGCACTATAGTAGATTAATCAGTCTTTAGATATATACAAACTCGTCTTACTACTATGTCACATCAGTAGTTTATTCTTGTTTGTACGGTATATATTTTACACACAATATATACTATAAAAGCCAACACATTTCCGCAATACTGTCGCAGCAAAGGAAGCTACCGATCCAATCTTTATAACAATAGGAAATGGTCCTACGTATCTTGGTACTAATTTCCCTTTTTCGAACATACAATAATGTAACACCAAATCATTTCAATTCTGGATTACGGGCCCTGAATCCTTCTGGCCCGAGTAGCTCATTATCCTCCACCTCTAGCCAATAAGCAGAATGATGACAAGGTCTTCTATATAATGCCTTTAATAGAGTCATACCGTAAATGAGCTGAGAGGAGTTATTGTACACGAACTCCAAATATGACACTGGATCTTCCCATAATAAAAAATACAACATACCCCTTAATATGTAACTAGAATTCTCAGTCTTCCCGTCCATCTATGGGTTTGTTAGGCCGTATACATTCGCATCTCGATACTTATGGTCTTTCGGAAACTCTTCCCAATAATGGAGACATAACTCTCTTGAGGCTTTTATGCTCCGATTTAAAAAAAACTTAAAACAACAAAGTTGTGAAGAACGTGATTTTATACAAGAACACTCGTGCACACTACCAATTTCCCTTAAAAATAGTCCTAAAATTACCATACAATGTTCGTCCTTTTTCTACAGATATCTACCTACCGGTTGTAACATAATTCATCCTCAAAACCTCTACAAAATGATCACAAACTCCTTATAATTCATCCCAAATGATATACACAAGTACGTACATTATTTATCACATCAAATCATATCAAAATCATCATGGAATATTGATTAATCGTGCTAACCCCATTTTAATTCAGAAAATTTGCATTTTATCATTCTTATCCAAGAACACGTATAAACCCCAAATTTTTTCATCAAATAAACCCAAGTTTCGTGATGCTAATTCTAATATCAACAAGGGATTAATCCTACATGGTTTCCATTTCAAGGATTAAATTAAAATCATCAAAGTTCATCTTTGATTTATAAAACTTTTAAAAAAATCTTTTTTTATCTACCATGGACAACATACATGCTATAGATTGCAAGAGTTAAAACACTTGCATTTGATTTCGAAGGTCTGAACCTTTGGAGAAGATATTGTTATGGTGTTCCTCTCTTTTTCGGTCACTCTCTGGTGGCGGCGGTGGTGGTACAAGGTGCCTTTGTCCCTTAATTTTTCTAGAACAACCCTTCCTCTCCTAGAGAATTTTTTCCATTTCCTCAATGGATGTCTCTTAGAGTTTTGGTGAATAAACCTTTGGCTAACATATCTCTTAAATTATATAAAAATATGCAAATTTCATAAGTACGATTCATCTCCCAAGTAAAATGACCAAAATACCTCTTTGGGGTGTCTATTCGGTTCCAAATTGACTCGAGACCGAAATCAAACCCCCGGGTAGACTTTTCTCACTATTTAAATCCCTCCGGACACTTTGGCGCACTCGAAATGACCATTCGAAAGACATAAAAATAATTTACTTTTCATTCCATTCAATTATAGTCCCGACACGACTCATATGCGCATCCTGACTTAATTACCATAATAATCGTATTTATAAATCCCGACAATTTTTATAAAGTCATAAACATATATTAATTTTAATCACTAAGTAATATTTAATATCAAACACATATTACTTTATTCTAGTAATATTCAATCCGGATTAATTCCAATTATTTTCACATAAATAATTCCAATTAATCCCCATTGATTTAACCCATTTACTTTTAATTTATCTCATTTTAAAAGTCATTAAAATAGGGGGTATTACACCAAGTACTTCTTCAATTCTAGGAAGGATTTCTCGCACTCATCATTCCACTCAAAGGTATTCCTAAGCACCTTTAAGAATGGAAGACATTTGTGAGTTGCTCAGGAGACCAAACGGTTCAATGCAGCTACTTTTCCTATCAATTTTTGAACTTCTTCCTTGTTGGTCGAGGACTGTATTTCATGAAACGCTTTTATTTTGGTTGGGTTTGCTTATATTTCCCTTCAATTGATAATGTACCCGAGGAACATTCCTTACTATACTCTGAAGATGCATTTGGTTGGGCTGAGCTTCATCTGGTGCTTTTTCGGTTGATTAAAGGTTTGAGCTAAGTCTGTAATATGGTCGACGGCATGTTTACTCTTGGTAAGCTTATCATCTATGTACACTTCCATGTTTTTATCAATCTGGTCTTAAAAAACCTTGTTCACCAGCGTCTGGTAGGTAGCTCCAGTGTTCTTTAACCCAAAGGGCATGACATTGTAATAGTAAGTTCCTCGGTTGGTAATAACAGAAGTGCTTTCCTTGTCTTTAAGTTTCATCTTAATTTGGTTATATCCAGAATAAGCATTCTTAAAGCTGAGTAATTCATGGACTACTGTAACATCGACCGATTGATCAATCCTTCGTAGAGTGAAATGATCTTTTGGAAATTCCCTGTAGAGATCAGTGAAATCCACACACATGCTCCATTTGTCATTTTTTTTTCTTTACCATGAACACATTAGCTAACCAGCTTGGATACACTTGACATCTTTAATGAACCGTGCTCACTGTAATTTTTCTACCTCCTCCTAGATTGTCATATTCTTCTCGAGGTTAAATACTCTTCTCTTTTGCTTAATCGACTTAGCATCTGGGCATATATTAAGTTCATGGCAAAAGAAGTTTGGATCAATCCCTGGCATATCTTCATGACTTCAGGCGAACACACTTTTCCTCTCTCTGAAGAATGTAATTAATTAATGTTTGAGAGAGGGAGATAACCTAGAACTGATCTGGGTGGTTCTTTCTAGATTATCTTCATCTAGTACAATAGCTTTTGTTTCTTCCATAACTTGCCCCTTTACCAACTCCTCTTCTTCTCGAAGATCCAGAGTGTCAACATGGAAAGTGGTTGTATCTTTTATTTGGATTTCCTATTGGTCGGTTGAAGTATAATAGCATTACCTGTCTTCTTTCTGATTGTTGTTTACTATGCCGACCCCATAAGTTGTTGGAAATTTCATGCATTGATGCACTGTAGATGGAACAGACTTTAACTACTTTATTCCCACTCTTCCTAGGATGATATTATAAGTTGACGAGACATTTTTATCTAACACAAAGAAATGAATTCTTACTTTCATGCTTGCTGGACAGGTGCCGACTAAGATCTCCAGCTTGATTGTTTCCAATGGGTATACTTTCTCTCATGCAAATCCAATAAGAGGTCTATGGTAACGTTCTATCTTTCTATCCTTCAGCCCTAGGATTTGGAAACAGCTATAGAAAATTACATCAGCTAAACTCCCACTATCAACCAAGATCCTTGCAACTCTTCCATGATGAACTCTGCATGAGATAATTAACGGATCATCGTGAGGGTAAAGGACCCCACTTAGATCATTTTTGGAGAATCATATCATCAGCCTATCTTTGTTGACTTTCCTTGGCCGACTATCACTGGATTCAGTAGGGGTGCAATCGGTATGCTACGGTCAGTAATGACCCCTTACCAATACCAAAACCACAATCTAAATGATAAAATCGTAACGTACCAATTTATCGACCGGTGCATAAAAAAAAATCAAAACCAAACCGATCAGTTTTTCGGTTTTTTCGGTATTTTCGGGGTTTTTTGGTTTTGATAATTTCGGTTTCAATTCGATTTTTCTCAGTATAGTACGGTTAGAACTGATTTTTCTTTATTTATTTGAACCCTGAATCCTAATTTCAACATCTGAGACTATGAAAATCCTTCAGAAAAATTATTTTTACAATATTTACTGTGATTTGTTGGAAAAAAATCATTTAATAATAAAAATTCATTTTCAATGATATTTCTAACACAGTATAGTTTTTCAGTTTACAAAATAGTCATCAACACATCATAAAAACTAACAAACCATTGGACACAAATAGAACACATCATTGAACACAAACATATCCTCCACAAATCCTTAAACACATAATAAAAGAGCAAAGGACACAAATGTTTGGTATTTCAGAAAAAATGCCTTCTTTATCATAGTTACTTTGATTAGTTTTTATGAGGGTTTGATATGGGTATGCCATTTTTTCTCTGTCTGTGGTACTAAAACGAAGTGAGAGGAAGATAGATAGATGAGGCATCAAAAATCTGGTAGAGAATAAGGAGGAGGCACCGTTGATACCAGTTGTTTAAAATAAAATATTCACAGTTGTTCAAAATAAAATCTAACAGTTGGTTAAAATCACTAACCAAAATGGATGAGCAGCGGTGGTGTACTAACGATTGAGCAGTGGCGGCGTAGCCAGAATGGTTGAGTAGCGGCACCAGTGTTAGGGAGGGTTTTGTTGAGTAGGGCGTGGGCTTGAGGTAGAGTCTAGAAAGAGATGGTTTTGTATTATGTAAAATGTGGAAGTGGGTTACTTTAGGTTAGATTATGTTAATAACTTACTACTTAAGTTGACCGTGTAAAAAAAAAGCATGGGACAGCACGGGTTTAAATGGGTTCTAATTGGGTTAGAAATCCTTGATATCGTGTTATAATCGGGTTATAACGGACTGATTTTGGGTTAATTGCGTGACAATTTTGGTCGGTACGGTAAATCGGATTTTTATACCTAAAAACCAAAACCAACCATTTTTTTGCGATATTTTCAATTTTGGTAAAATCGGTTTTCGGTATTTCATAATATGAAACCAAAACCATTTTTTCAGACCAAAACGGTACGGTACGGTAAAAACCCGTACCGGTTGCACCCCTAGGATTCAGCCATACCAGTCTGTTCGACAGTTGGGCAGGACTTATCTTAATTTCAGTAAGCTTTCCTTTCTCTAATTGCGTCTCCTCCTCCAGCATCTCCTCCTACGATGAAATGGCATCCAAAGGATATCATGCCGACCTCCACCTCTGGCTCATTAGGTTTCTTCAGCAATTATGGATCTTCTTCAAAAGCATTATTTCGTGCCCTTTTATTATCTTCTCTTGTTCGGCCTAGAGATCCAGACTCCTCCAATCATCTCGATTGCCATTTCAATTAACAAAGTTGCTCAATTTTCCCCATCGAACAAGATTTAAAATCTCATTCTTTAGTGCAATGCAGCTATTGGTGTTATGCCCATGATCCCTATAGAAATCACAGTACTTGGACGTATCCCTCTTGTTGGGGGTGTCTTCAATTTTCTAGGATAATTTAATTCTTTGTTCCCTTTAATTTCCTTCAGGATATGGTGAACACCCTTGTTGAGGGGGGTGAATTCATCATACTTTTTGCTCCGGTCCAGTTTTTTGTCCTTAGATCCTTGTTGAAAGAATTGGAATTATTTTTCTGACCTTCACCCTTGGTCTCAGGAGTTCCTTAGCTTCCTCGGCATTCATTATTTTTCCATCTTTAACCATTAATATTGTCATGGTTTTAGGTGGATTCTTTGATAAAGCATAATAAATATCTTTAGCAAGCAATCCACTCATAAGTGTTGCAATGATTGTTTTCTCCTCATAGTCCATCACTTATAGTTTTTCATTATTAAAACATGTAATATCTTCTATAGTGATTTCTCCTGGCTTTTATCGCATGGTCAAGAGATGAGTAACACTCTTGATCGGCTTAGCACCAAACCAAAAGTTATCTATGAACAATTCAGCGAACTGATGAAAACTAGAGATTTTACCTCTTGGGAGATTATTATACCAGATTTGGACGGGTCCTGTGATGGAACTGAAGATATCTGTACATCTCATTTCGCCGGGCACAGAGTAGATGTCGACAGCAGCGTAATATTGCTTTATGTGCAGGACTGGATCAGTTTTCCCATCATACTTAGAAGTGACTATTGGCGGCTTGAACTTGGAAGGTGTGGGGTATTCCACACTAGATTGGATGAAAGGAGGGCCTTTAACAAAACTCCTTTGCAATGGATTCTTGGTTTTATCCATTTCACCTAGCCGATCTTCCAACCGCTGCATGGATCCCTTCTAGGGATATTCTTTTGGCTTAGAATTGGCTGCGATTGATTTAGTGGCTTTATAGTTCTTATGTGTTGATCTCTCCTCCTAATAGGTCTGATCGGCACGCACAGATCCCCTCATACTGCCCTAAATCTTGTGGACCCTTATTTATATTCACGACGATGCTCCTACTCCTTATGATGTCCTTTATTTACTCAAGGGCCTAGACGATCAAAAGCAGACTCCATGCTTAGCCTCTTCAAGACACTTGGTCTTTCTTAGGAAAAATATTTACCATCATAGTAATATATTAAACGAAATGAAGAAGTTACCCTAGAACGGTATGACCTATCGTGAGAAGAACGGGAATGATAACTCCTTTCATTTCTAGTTGGTGGTAGTGGTGGCATATCCCTTCTAGAACTGGAGGACTTAGCTTGCATAGTACGAGCCAATCGCTTAACAGACTCTTGTATGGCTTCTTGCCCTCTAGCAATGTTGAGAAGAATTCCATATAGGTCTGCTGCACTAGGAGGAGCAGAGGTAATGATGACATTTCCTTCATTTCTAGCTCTATTTTTTGGGTCAGTCATTTCTTTAGAGGCAAAGAAACGAAACAAATGGTAGAGAACGATGACAGACAAATGTTCCCATAGACGGTGCCAATCTGTTAATGTCTAAAAATGAACTAAATCCAGATTTATGATCACATATAATAATATAGTAACTAATTCAAATCACACACACAAGAGAAGATATTTTTAGAGTGGTTCAGCTATAAAATAGGCTACGTCCACTGTTGATTTTTATTCAGTAGGGTTTACAATGGCTCAGTATGGTGTGAGCGACTCGAGATGTCACTGAGCTAAGGGATTGATTTGTATTTATATGGGTGTCAAACCCTAGTGATGGAGTGCCTTTATATTGATAGGTGTTTTACATCTATGTACAATAAATGAAACTTTTTGAAATTCAGTGTTGGTTGGCATCCCATCCGAGTAACTATTGATATAACACTCACACTTGCGAATCTATGTCGTGTACTTGGAGAACTATAGGGATATGCTGTCGAATTTTCCTCAAATTGGAACAATGTGCATGAGTTGTTAAGTATATTATAGAAATATGCGGTCTTAAATGGGATAGGACCACTCACCCTTTAGAGGAGATGGAGGAAATAGGAATTAATATTATAAATTGAATTTGAATTTGAATTTGAAATTTAAAAATAGAATATAAATAAGACATAATTAAATGAAACATACGATAAATTTTATACAACAAGTAATAAGTGATTGTTTATACTAATGGGAACTAAATGTACACACTTTTGTTTATACTAATCCACGAATATACGCTTCTTACCTATAATAAGTGATTGTTTGTAGTAGCTATGACGGGATATCCTAAATCCAAAGAGTGGATGGGTGAGACAAATAGATTAGGGGATGTGTTTCGTAGAGGTGCTAATGAATTTGTAGAATACGCAAAGAGATGTCATAATGATGAAGAGTTTTCGTGTCCATATGCTAGGTGTGAGAATGGTAAGGTGTTTGAGTGGAAAACAGTTGAACTACATTTGTTAAGATGGGGTATGGTAGATAGTTATCGATTTCGGAGTTTTCACAGGGAATCGAAAGTTCCTTTTTTCCCCGCTCAACCTTCACAACTACCTTCAACAAGTAGGATAGATGTACAAGGGGACAACGTAGTTCAAAATATGTTAGAGAATTTAGTTGATGATGCATACGGAGTTCATGAAGTGGGAGAGAATGAGGTCACTGATGATGTACAAGGTTTAGGTTCTCATGAAGATATCAGGATAAACCTTGACAATGACTACCAAAGTTTAAAATTTAAGGCGACCCAACCGTTATACTCTGGATGTGAGAAAGATCAAATAACTTTACATACCATGGATGGTTTGCATAGTTTGAAGACCCAATACGATTTGTTTGGCAATAGCGTGACAGGAATTCTGAATTGGGTGAAGGGATTGCTACCCAAGGAGAATACACTTCCAAATAACTATCCTTTTATGAAGAGAAGATTGAAAGGTTTGGGAATGAAGTATAAATTTATTAATGCTTTTGTGTATGATATCATACTATATCGAAAGGAGTATGAAAATCTCGATCGGTGTTCGATATGCGATGAACCTAGACATGTCCAATCTACTGTCAAGGAAGGCCCAAACTCAAAAATGCCTCAAAAAGTTTTAAAATATTTTCCCGTTGGGCCTAGGTAAAAGCGGTTTTTCACAGTACCATGGATAGCAGAGGCAATGACCTGGAATGCTAGGGCAGAAGTAGGTGATAATCTCATGCGTCATCCTATTGATTCCACAGCTCGGATGGGGATGAGTTACGAGTATCCCAATTTTACTAGAGAATAGCGTAACATTCGTTTGGCAATATCAACAGATGGTTTCAATCGATTTGGAAATTTAACCCCCATTCAGAGTGTATGTCCAGTGATCCTATCCCCACTCAACCTCCCTCCTTCACAGTGTATGAGACCTGAATTTTTTATGTTGTCTTTCTTGATACTTGGGCCAAAGGCACCAAGTGATGACATCAATGTCTACCTGGCTCCTTTGGTAGAAGAATTAAATGAGTTGTGGGAAGAGGGTGTGCAAGCATTTGACTCTTTTTAAAAGAAGAGTTTACTCTGAAAGCTATGTTGATGCTGGCAATTCATGATTTTTCAGCTTATGGGACATTATCCGGTTGTGTAGTACATGGTTATTTGGGGTGTCCTATTTATAAAGAGGAGACTGAATCTCTTCGTCTCCCCGTTAGCTCAAAAAATTTATACCATTACCATAGGAGGTTTTTACCCCCAGCTCATAGTTTCAGATTTGAGAAAGTATTTAATTTTTTAATGGGCGGGGTTGAACATAGGCTACAGCCAAGAAAACTTTCAGGCTCAAAATTTGAAAGTAAATCTTCTGATTGTGGCCCTAATATGCCAGGTATGAATCCTAAATTTAAGAATGTCAAGCATAAGAAGACCCCAACTGAGAATGAAACTGAGACAAGAAAGGCATGGTCTAAGAGGTTAATTTTATTTGACTTGCCTCATTAGAAGAATAACCCGGTGCAACGTGTATTGGATATGATGCACGCAGAGAAGAATATTGATGATCATATTATGAGCACATGCCTTGGGAGGACTCATTCGAAGGATGGAGAAAATGCACGAAAAAGACCTTAAATCGTTGAAACTTAAGCCACAACTATGGTTGAAAGAAGATAGTAGGGGAAGGATAATAATTCCCCTGGTGCATTTACTTTCACGAGTGAGGAAAGGAAGGTGCTTTTAGACACAATATATAATTTGAAGGTTCCATCTAATTTTTCGTCCAACTTACAAAGGATTGTGAATTATGCTACTCATGATTTACATAAGTATAAGTCCCACGATTGGCAAGTGATCATGCAATTGGTTCCTCTATGTTTAAGCACTGTTTCTCCAAGCATAAGGATTTACGAAGTGCTATTATGCAAATTAGTATCTGCTTCTCACTTTTATGTGAAAAGGTAGTCAATCAAGAACACATAGTGGTCGCAAAATTGGTGGCTACCGAAGCAATTTGTGTATTGGAGAAGTACTTTCCCCCATCATTCTTTGATATAATTGTTCACTTATTGGTACACCTATGCGACGAGGCACTTCTTTGCGATCCAGTTATATATCGGTAGATGTATCTGTTTAAAAGACTGATGAAAGTTTTCAAAGATTACGTCAAGAATACACGATACATTGCAGGATCAATTGCAGAGGAATACATAACCGTGGAGTCATTAATCTATAGTCGGGAATATATATCTGACTCAACCAGCGTTGACGACATTGATGAGTTCGTTGATGAGGGTGGTCATGTGATGGGCAAATGAGTGAAATTAACAAGATTGCAACATGAACAAGTATATCTTTATCTATTTGACAATGAAAAAAGTAGGTTTAAATTATTTTAAGTTTTACATTATTTTATACATTCGTCACATTAATTTTATGCAGAAAATATGAAGCCTGTGAGAACAATAAAAGACGAAAAACAATGGCACAATCAGACAGTGAATTTAGGCAGTGGTTGTCACACGAGGTAATTATAATGAAAATGGTTGTTATATAATGTTACATTACAATAAAAGTTTACAACTAACCTAATTAATTTATCTATATTCTCAGCTCTTAAAGATGGGTGATGCGACATCAAGGCTTGCTCGCCTATCCACTGGACCCTTATTTATGGCACAAGAGTACAAAAAGTATCGATTAAACGGTCACATATTCGGTGTAAGGGCGTACGAGAAAAGTACAAATATACAGAACTCGGGCATTTCATACAAGGCTCTTACCTTCTTTCGAGCGAGCGCGAAAGATAAAAACCTCGTTGAAGTTGAAATGACTTACTATGGTGTGATTCGAAATATATTTTAATTGGACTATGTAAGATTCAAAGAGGTTGTATTTTACTATGACTGGGTAAGAGTTGAGGATAAAAATGCTTGTAAAGTTGATCCTGGCACCAATCTGATCATGGTTGACTTGTCCAAGTTGAAGAGCAACGAACACGTGAGCGATGAGTCATTTGTTTGTGCATTTCAAAAGTTCAAGCAAGTGTTTTACTCGAAGTATATCAACAACGAGTCGTGGTCAATCATCCAACATGCGTCCAAGCGTCTAAATAGTAGTGTGGATGACTTGGCTTCTCCTACCGAATATGAATCCATTTTTTATGATAACCTGAATTTTAAAAAAAAAAATTAGATATGTAATAAGTATTCCAATTACCGGACATTAGTTTAATGCTTTTAATTCATTTGTACTTGACCGACTTACTGCATGTAATATTTAGATTTAATCGGACATCAGTTTAATGCTTTTATTATTGGGTGTATTATTCTAGTATTTTATTATTATCGAACACAGTTTAATGATTTTAATTCATTTGTACTTAATCAGTTTAGTGCATTAATTGAAAGTTGCCAGTGTTTTCTTATAATATGGTTAGTGCTCTGTATTCTTCTAATTCATTTAAATTTGTACTAATAATAACAATTTTTACATAAAATGTCTTCTTCAGGGCTTGTCGGGAGTGGATGCGACGAGGGTTCCTCGGCCCCTAGGTTCCCAAAATGGGGCAAATTGGGATCGGTCGTTGAGAACAATACGGTAATATTGGTTAGATCCCTCGAGTTGGTGAAGAAAATTATCGACCCGAGGTACACTAGTTGGAGGGAGGTGCCAAATGAGCTCGAGTTGGTTGTTTGGGCGACACTACATGTATTATATTTCAATTTCAATTTCAATTTCAATTTCAATTTCAATTTCAATTTCAATTTCAATTTCAATTTCAATTTCAATTTATATTTATATTTATATTTATATTTATTAGCAACTAACACTTATTTTCTTTTTGTTTTGTATTTGTTTGACAGGAACAATTTGGCTTGCCCCCATAACTCCACGATTTTGTGTTGAGGCAACAACATAAGACGTGGTCGGGACTCCATTCTCTAACTGCGTGAGATCGTCCTGCCAAAGGAGCCAATCGCATTAATAAAGTGGCAGAAGTTCATCGACAATGAGATCGAGGAACGACAATTGGCATCTCACCAATCGAGAAGGAAAAATCGGGCAAAAAAGACGAATGTGTGCTACTCGGGGCGGATGTCTTATGCCGAGGTGAAGCACAGGATGGTAAGTTTTTATTTTTTTATTATTATAGTTTTATGTTATTCTGCATTATTTTATTTTGCGTAACTTACTAATTTTACATTATTTTATTTCAGGAGACGGGGAGTAACCCTGGGGGTAGGCCACATAGGCTTGATGTCTATGTGTCAATTCGAATGAAGAAGGGCAAGGACAAGGAGGTGTCCCCGAGCGTCGCATCCATGACTATAAGTTATAAATGTTTAATTTTTATTAATTACATTATAATTTTTTTATTTACTTAATTAACTAATCGTGTGCTTTTTGTCATTTCAGGCAAAGCTTAAGGAAGTGCATGAGTCGCAGTTTGATGCCGAGAAGGCATCTTTGGCTACGGACGCACTCAACCAAGTGCTCGGCACTGATCACAAGGGGAGGACTAAGGAGTGAGCTCGCGGGTGGGCAAGTCTAGGATTATTTAAATGGAGACGAGCAACACTAGGTTGGCTCGTGATGTGGACACGCATGACGAGAAGCTATCAAGGTTGGAGGTGAAGGTCCTAGATACGTACGCCTTCATGAAACTTGAGTTGGGCAAGGGCAAGAGGAAGGAGGAGACGGTGGAGGAGGAGGTGGACGTCACTGCTTCATCACCGATACGTGCGGACTCACCGCTTGATGATCCATTTCCCATCTTGGCTCCCATCCAGCGGCTTATGTCAATAATCGATTGGCCGAGCGTGTTTTTACTCGGCATATATGATGGCCTGCAGATAGCGAGGGGGTTGAGGGACTCGAGAACCCTCCCGATTATGCCGATTCATGGACATATCCTTCAAGACATCGAGGCCAAGGTGCTCATCACGCATGTGATACCCAAAAAGGAGAACTCTTCATTGTGGTTACACAAACAATACGGTGTCACGTATATTGAGGGGTGTATCAATGCGTATATCATATGGCCTTCCTTCCTCCTCCAACCTACATCAGACTCTATACAATGACATTATTTGTATCTATTTTATTTGGACACTTGGATTATATTTTTATTGTTTTGATTTGTTACATTTTGGTTTGGATACGGATTGTATTTCTATTTTATTTGGATATGGAATTATATACGCAATGATTTAGTGCATTCTTTCTATTTTATTTGCATATATGCTATTTGAGTAGGTATAATTTTTTTATAAGAGGTACAAATATACTGCTGGGCAGTGACAGTGGTCGTACTGCCCGTAAATTTTTATAAACTCTGCCCAGAATTATCACGATCATTGACCGTGATAAGTCTGTGATAAGTTTCTCTGTCACGATCAATGACCGTGACAATTATTTTAGGGTTTGTCACGATGACCATGACAAGAATAGTTGTCACCCCCAAACTTGTCATGGTCAAAGACCGTGACAAGTTTGACTTATCATGGTCAATAACTGTGATAATCCGACAGTTTTGGTGTAGTGAGTTGGATCCCCCGGGGTAATATGAGGACGGATGGTATCATCACCATGGGGGAGTCATCCTCACACTTAGGGTTAGGCTCAATAGACATTGGCAGCTCGTCATTTTTAATCGTGACGTTTATTAACTCCATAACCTTATATCTTGAAAGGTTAAACACCCTATAAGCTCTACTCAATGATGGATAACCTAAAAATACCCCTTCATTGCTCCGAGAAAGTGATTTCTATCTCTCAATATGTAACAAGTACTCCCAAATATACGAAAATGCAGTAGGTTTGGCTTCTTACCTGTCCATAACTCATATGGCATGTATAGCATGTGCGGACGAAGATATATCTTATTCACCGTATGGCATGCGATACTCATCGCCTCTACCAAAACCGTCTAGGCAAACTTCTCCCAAGAAGCATTGATATATCCCTCTTTTGTATCATTTGGTTCTTCCTTTCAACTATCCTCTTTTATTTAAGAGTACGAACTGCCAAAAACTCGTGTTTGATACACACTCCATCACAATATCTATCCACTCCGGCATCTTTAAATTCAGTGATATTGTCACTACGCATCTGATGAATGGTGACACCGTGTTGGTTTTGTAGGACACTACCCTTTGTTGTTAGGAACTCAACCTCATCGAACTTTTCTCTAAGAAATCCCACAATAAAGCATCTAAAAAAGTCATCGACCATCACGAGAATGTATCTCTTACCACCTAAACTCTCGGAGCAAGTAGGACCCATAAGATCCATGTGAATCAACTCTAAAACACGTGTGGTGGTAATGGTATTCAACTTTCAATAGGGACTTTGAATTTATTTTCCTTGTTAGATAGGTCCACAAACCAAGGAAGTTGGTTTCCCAAGTGACGGTAAGCCACGAACTAGGTCCTTTTTCACTAATCTCTCAAGATATCTAAAGTTCACATGACCTAATCGTTCATGCCAAAGCTCTATGGACGAGACCATGGCACTATTGCACACAAAGGAGGACTTGGAAATGATCCCATAACAATTATCTTCGGTCCTCGTCTTTTTTATTAAAAGTTCACCAAATTGATCATATACATTACATTTGGACCAGTTAAACTTTACTACAAAGTTTGCGTCATACAGCTAGATTGTGCTAATTAAGTTCGGTTTCAACCCTTTTATATACAATATATTGTCTAGTTTAGGAAATTCGGGTATTTCAACACATCCACGTCCTATAATCCTAGACCTACTCCCATCTCCAAAGGTGAATTTGCCTTCCATCTGATCCTCAAGGTTGGGAAAAAATGATATATCACCGGTCATGTACCTAGAGCACCCACTACCAAAATACCATTGGGAAGTATTTTGAACCTTGAGAGAAATATGCACAACAAGGGCTTTGTCATCTTGCTTAGGTACCCAAGTGGAGGTAACCTTTTGTTTGCCTTTTTCATTGTTTGCTCTAGTCGGAGCGTTAAAAGCATTCTCAAACGCATAGGCATGTGTTGAAATTATTCCATTAAGCTTTGTGAAGTCACGACTAGGAACTCAACTTTCTCTCTTCGAAATGACTAAACTAACTTTCGAGGTCATCATGTTTAGTAGCTTACTCATCAGCGTAAGGTGCACTAGATGTACTAACATGACTATCCATGAACACGGTGAAGTTATGTCCATGTAATGATTCATCCCCGAAATCCACTCTCGACATCGCTCTCACTAAGTGTGGCATTGAAGGTAGCTTTGCCTTGTCTCTTCAATCTCGTAGGACACTCGTGAGATTTGTAACCCTTACTCTCACACTCATAACATCTCTCTTCATCTTTCTTAGGGTAAAATTTCTCTTTCTTTTTAAAAAATTTTCTTGCCCGATTTATATTTTTTGTTTTTTCTCAAAATTCTTATTTTCTTTGCAAGTATTTTCTTTTCTAAGTTTGAGAATTTTTTGGATTTTTTTTAAAAAAGGGTTAAATCATCCAAATCAAAATCATACTCGGAGTTAGACGACACTTCCTCTTTCCTATTAGATTAAAATTTTAATGCAATTCCCTTATCCTTAGGTTTGACAGTTTTGGGAAACATGTTGATCTCATACGTTTGAAGGTCTCCTACAAGTTCTTCTAACCTAAGTGTATCTAGTATCTCAATGAATTAATCATGGTAACCTTAGAAATAAAACGGGTCGGAGGTAATCTCAAAATCTTTTTAACTACAGGCGTTTAAGAAATTTTCTCACCTAAATTAAAACTAGAGTTTACGATATCATACAACTATGCATAAAATTCATCAAAGGACTCAGACTTTGGAATGGTAATAGTCTCAAATTGAGTGGTAAAATTTTTCAGCTTCGAAGATTTCACAGTATTGGTACCCTCGTGAGTGAGCTAGAGGATATCCCAAGCTTCTTTAGATGTGGTGCACTTTATGATGTGACGGAACTCGTCAAGGGTGATGGCTCTAGAAATGGCATTTAAACCGCATGAGTTAACTTTATTTAAAATCATCTTCTTTCCACGCAGAGACGGGTTTTGTACTTTTGACATTGTCTTTGGTCACAGTGGGTGGTGTTCAACCTCTTTCACATACAAACCAGACCCTTTCATTAATTGCTTTTAAAGTAGACCTCATCCTAGCTTTTTAATATGCATAATTTGATCCATCAAAAACAGGAAGCCTGTTATACAAATTATCCATAAAATCCAAACTTTTAAATATTACCGATTTAAAAAATTAATATAAAAATTATAAAAAGGATCGCACAATATATTAATGCAACCATCTCTGGTACTAATTTGAGAATGCAGGGATTCTATGGAATGATTCTTATATTAGTCCAACAACACACAAATTCAATTTTATCTTTGGATTAATTTAATGTGCATACCAAGATGTAGTTCAAATTAAATATAGCAAATCAAAAAAGAAAATACGCGAAGAAGTAGGAAAAAATCCCTTTCGAATAAAAACCTCTATTTCAGCACTATAAAAGATTCGACAGACACGATACGACTTACAAACTACTTAGCTCACTAAGTATGACGCGTAGTTCTTTAAATCTTCTATAGCAATGTCACAATCTAGCACCGCTAATAGGAAGCAGTATTCCCTTTGTATCCACCGAGCATCCTTCTTCTTCAGCAGTAGAGCCTTTTCTCCACAAATCAGCACTAGAGATGAACTCTACAAGGTCTTTTAACAATTAAAGTGCTCTTGATTTGCTATGGTGATCTCTAAGTTTTCAGGGGTTTGGATGACTTTTGGAAGAGTTTGATCACAAATGTAACTCTAAAAGTATGTGAAAAACTTGTAAAAGAGTCCTTGAAGACTCTAATCCCACATCTCTATTTATGAGGAAGTTTGTTAAAAAAGGATAAACATTACGGATTGGGATTAGATCTAATTAAAAAGATAATTTTTGCCTGCTCGTTTGGACGACTTGCTACCTCGTTCGAACGGCGTACCATGTTTCGTTCGAAACAGCTTCTAACAACCCATCGAACGATATTATAGTGAATGATGAAAAATCAACTCGTTCGATCGTGGGATCATTCTAACGACATACACATTTTTGTTTGAACGACTTGTAACGAGGTATCGAAAGACATTCCAAAGATTGATGAATATTCATTTCGTTCGAACCACAAAACTCATTCGAACGACTAGGGGCAACTCTTCGAACGACAAGCAGATCTCGTTCTAATGAGGCGTCAAAATTTTCAAACTTTTTTTAAAAAATATCTAAATAGATTTTGAAATTCAAACTCTTAAAACTGTAAAATCCCTTGAAAAAATAAACCAGACCAACCATAACTCTTCTGAATGTTGTTGAGATGAATGATTCTTCAATCTTCCAACAGTCTTCAACTTAGTCTTCAAATCCGTAGAAGTAGTCATGTAGGTGCAGTGTATGTGTAATGGGATAAGCCAAAATAAAAAGTACATTGAGCAATTATAAAACTTTATATTACAGATATGCAAATAGATTTGAGTACGACAGAGATATGGGTACAATCATAAAAACAAAGCCAACTTCAATCTACAGTAATTTGCCCTCGGCAAAAAGAGGGTTTTTAAGTGATTATACTTTCAATTACAAACTTATTTATCATCAAAATTTTATATTAAACTTGATTTTTTTTAAATAAACAAGGATGATTGTGGGATAGCAGTGACATATTACATGGAAAACTTATAAACAAGGAGGGGATTGAAAAGAACTTTGTAGAGAATACGATGGATGAAATGCGTACGAATATGCTTATCGTTTTACTTAATTCTCTTGAGCATAAAAAAGCACAAAAATGATGAAAATTATAAAAGATAGATATCTTTGAAAAACAATGTTTCAAACATAATTTTCAATGATTCCAATTCTATAACTCAAATACTTAGTTTTCAATTTTCGGCTTCTACTCTAGTTGACAATTAAACTCATATTTGTTAAATATATACGTCTCATATTTATTTCCGATGAATGAATGTTTATTTCATTTGAATTAATTAAATATTATTGGGAGATGCAATAATTGTTTTGATTAACATTCAAGCATAACAAAGAAAGTTGCAAAAGAAAATAAAAATATTGGTGTATCATATCAGTGTTAAAGTCAATGATTTTTCAATTTCACAAATAAAGTCATTGATTTTTTCAATTTCACAAATAAAGTCACTAATATCACTACTGAATTGACAGGTCTTATTACATAGTTAAGTAACTATATTTAATTTATCATAATGAATAAATTAACTTATTTTCCATATAACCGCATCATAAATAATTATATTCACCTTTTAAAAACATCTAAACTCAATACTTCTTAAATTTTTTTCACTTATAAAGTCACTGACTTTTTACTCTTAACTGTTAAAAATGAGAATCTTGACAACATATATTGTAACAACAATTGTTTATTAATAAACATTCAATCATAATAAAGAAATTTGGAAAATAAAATAAAAATGTTAGTGAATAATAGCAGTGTTAAAGTCACTGATTTTTTCAATTTCACAAATAAAGTCATTAGTATCACTATTCAATTAACATGTCTTATTACATAGTTAAGGTAACTATATTTTATTAATATTAATGAATAAATGAACTTATTTTCTATAAAATCACATTATAAATAATTATATTATCCTTTCAAACACACCTAAACTCAATACTTTTCAAAAAGAATCCCTTGTAAAGTCACTGACTTTTTACTCTTAACTGTCAAAAATCATAATCTTGACAATATATATTATTACAACTACTGATTAAGTGAGCACACTTCTTTAATATGACTAACAAAGCAACTAAAATTATATGTTGTGATTACTAACACAATAACATTAAATTAGTTAAATATTGTTGGGAAATACAACAATTGTTTTGTTTTCAACACTAGTTTTTGTTTTCAAAATATATAAATGTCTCAAACTCATATAATTTGATTCATAATAAAAAATCACAATATCAAAAGCAAAAAAATACTTAACTTATTTTTTCTCATTTATTAAAACTCCAATACAAACCGATATATTAAATCAAATGTCAAATAATATATACAAAGTAAATGCAAAATAATTCTAAACAAAAAATTACATCAAACAACTATACACAAGTAGCTCCTATGATCACTTTACAAGTTTTCTTATTATGATTCCCAGCTAATTGACACCTACTACACTTCATAAGCCTTCAGTATTCACCACAAGACGTTATTTTATGCTCTCTTGATCTTCCTGGAGAAAATTTTGTTATAGGGGCTTTTAAAATCACATCCTTGCTAACAACTTCCTCTTCTTGTATACCCGTCACATGAATAATGAAAAATGAGTAAGACCTCTTGAAATAATCAACAGTGAAATATGCCTCAAATTATTGAAATATATCTTCACCATTTGATTGTATCGCAACCAAAGCATGTGAGCATGAAAATCCACTTAATTGCCATTTGTAACAAGAACAAACATGATCCAACAAATTTATAGTCTTAGCTTTCCTCTATGAACCTGAAAAATAAACTCATTAGACCGAGTAACATTCCATCCCCTACAAACTATTAATAACTCATTCAACCTCTTATTCATCTCTGGGCACAATATTATTGTCCATTTATGTGAATCTTGACATCTTTTTGAGATTTGGTTCATCATTTTAATTTGAATACTCTCAACCAAGTGTGTTATTGGTAAATATCTAGCCTCTTTGATCTAAACATTGAAAGACTCAGTCGCATTCAAATACATCTCCCCGTACCTACGTCTATTGAAAAATGCATAATACGAATGCTTCTCCAAACACTTTTGTAAGAAATATCTCATCACACCACCTCCCTCGTTTATCAATTCATTTTGATATTTCAGATAATACTCCATAGTTGTAGAAAATGCACACATGTTAAACATCTTCACCATTTTCTCCTTAAAATTTGAACCAAATCCACGATACCTATCATGTATTTTATTTTGAAGATGATGAAGATAATAACCACATGGAGAGTGGGAAATGTTTGGGTACAGCATCCAAAATTCCTTGATTACGATCTGATATAAATATTATCTCTCTCCCTATAGGATTTAAAACCTCGGCAAGGCATTCCATGAAACCAATTCCAATTGCTATATTTTTCAGCATCAATAATAGAAAAGGCAAATGAAAATATACCTGCAAAAATTTAAAAACATACAACAACAACAATACAAAAATTGAACAATATAACATATATTCTTATATGCCAATATGTCTCCACATTGATAATAGATAAATCTTTTTTAAATCATTTTAAGATAATGTAAAAACATTAAAACTCACTGATTTGCAAAACACGATGAATAAAACTTATAAATTGAAGAATAAGTATGTCGTCACATACCTTAATCACCATTTTCCGATGTGGCAGACAACAATGTTCATTTTATTTACTATACAAATATGTCCCATTTAAGAATAGTATCGATCTACAATATTGAAAGCCCTGTACACATGCCCCAAAACTTATGAACAATCGTTTAAACCGATAATCAACAACATAACGCTTAATAAAACATAATGAATTTGGGTGTCTTTCAATTAATCAGTTGTAATACGACATTAGTTGGTTCTAATATTGTTCCTCATCCGCATGTAACTCAACACTTGCAAGTTCCTTTCCCTTCCAAGTTATCGCATTTTCTCTTAAAGCTGCTCATTATATCAATGGGCCTAATTAAAGGTTTATCACGAACATCATCCATAAACTTTGATTAAACAATTTGAGACGACATCATTTCACTAGTTAACTTACAAACACGGGTCCTATAAGTGTTCATATTATTCAACGTCCGAATATAGAAAAAAACATTTGCAGGATTTACCGATGCATGCACACGCTAACTACATTCAACATCCCCATCTTGAACACACCGAGTCGTCAACCTAACATTATCATTCTTCAAATACTTTAACTTAAATTTGGTCTCCACTGCATACTTATGTAATATTGTCCAAAACTCTTTCACGGTCCCTTTGAATTTTTGTCCAACTTCAATAATTCCATGTCCCCAAGAATCGGACAAAAAAACTTTTGATTTTGATAATGCAGATTCAACCAAATATTCATCAATAATATCAAATGTACTTGTAACTAATGAATGTTCAACATCAATAAAATGTTCCTCGATCTCACAAACTTCACTACCAATACACTTACAATCTTCTACCTTTATTTCAATAAAATCACACTTTAACTTCTCGCAACAAAGCAACATAAGTCTAAAATTCCCATCGAATTCCAAAATAACTCTCGAAAAACTTCCAACTAAATATGAAAATTTAACACTTTCTTTTGCAAGATCTTAAATTTATAACACACTTCATCAACAAAAGAATAATACGAACTTTTAGCTTTAATACTTGTAGCAATCGACAAGCAACCGTAAGAACACATACAAACAGATTTACCATCCATCACTCTACAAGATCCAAAAAAATACATAATACACATCATATTACCATAGAAACTCATAACAATGTTATCGTAGAACACTAAATTAACAAAAACAAGAATAAACGACAAATCACTATATAAAACATACACATAACAATAACACTAACAATATCTAATAAAAAAACAATAATACTTTCAAAAACTGAGAACCACAAGAAAAAAGAAGAAAAAAAAAGCATATAGAAACACATATACTTACAAACAATAACCAAAACCATGGATAAAACCATGAAAGATTCAAAAGAACCATAACTCTCATATTAAACACTATACAAATAAGACATATCAATTAAATTCACATAGACTACAATTCATTACAAAATTAAGAAAAAAAAACATAACGAATAACTTTACAACATAACTATGATCTCAATACAAGCCCTAACTGATTAATTTGCTATAAAACATAAAAACAGATCATCTAATACATAATCTAATCAAAATTAATGGATAATATATAATGATGAATCGACAACATAAATGGAAAACAAAACTCAAAATACAAAACCTAAGCACACAAATTCAATATGAAATCGAAAATAAAACAAAATTAATGAATTAAGCATACAAGCATATGAATATATGAACTGATATTTGAATCAAATTGGAAAACGAACAACAAATACCTTTTAATGTGAAGAACAATAATGATGAACCACAAAATGTTTCAAATGTTAAAATAATTTTCAGATTGATAAATGTTTCAAGGCGTTTTCATCAATTTTGGTGAGAACATGTAACGTAATTTTGGAAAGTTTCAACAACTCATCCATATTTTGGCTCCAACAAATTAGAACATATAAGTTTGCAAACAATCCTCCCAAAAAGGAGAACATTAAACTTGAAAACACACAATTTAGAATATATATATATATTGAAGGGACTAAATGGGATAGACTAAAAATAATTGTCTTTTTTAAAAAAATATGTATTTATGTAATGGACGACCCAAAATAAAAAGGATTATATATGAGTTTAGCCGGTATCTCGGAGTCTAGGTTTATGAGTGTGAAACCCCACCATTTTCATACAAAAAAAATGTACAAACTATTGTCTTTTTTTAAAAATACGTATTTACGTTGGGGACGACCCAAAATAAAAAGGATTATATATGAGTCTAGCCAGCATCACGGAGTCCAAGTTTTACTAGATTTATGAGGGTGAAACCCCACCCTTTTCATACAAAAGAAATGTACAAACTGTTGCTCTTTTACATGCTTAAAAATAAAAAGGATTACATATGAGATTGTGGAAATTTAAAAAAAAAAACTGGCTACGAGTCCGAAAATGACTTGGCTATGAGATTCATGAATGCATAACTAAAATTGTAGAATCACTCAATTTTTACTAGTCAAACCAATGGGATAGAAAGGTTATGGTTAGACATGTGTTTCGACCGGATTGGATCGAAAAATGCCTCTTCGAAAAAAAATCAATTTTTTTTAAAATAAAATAATTATTCAGATCCGATTTTTTCAAATAATTAAAAAAAAATCCGAATTCAAAAAAATCAAAAAATTGGCAAAAATCGAAAATTCACAACTCGAAATTCTCATTTTAAGGAAACAAAAAAAAAGGATTTAACCCAAGTTGTAAATACATGAGGATTTTCGATTACTCGAAATTCTCATTTTAAATAAACAAAGAAAATGATTTAACCCAACCTGTAGATACATGAGGATTTGACCCGTTTTTTTTATAGGTGTTTCTAAGGGCATCCTAAATAATACTTCAAAATACCACAACTCTTTTTTTTACTACAAAATACAACTTAATTTTAATAGTTACTTCCAAATACCACCAAATGGCAACCCTATATTTAAAGTTGTAAAAAATTATTTACCCACGTTTTTTCCTTCTCTCTACACATTCAAACCTCTTAACGTCGCAACCTTTCAACTTCAAACCCTCTCAACTTCAACTACAAATTAATCCCATTGTCTAAAGCTTCAAAGCTTCAAAGATCATCATCCAATCATCATTCAACACCATACAAGCAAGATTATAGTCATCAAAACATGTATAATAGACATTATTTGATATATTATTCATTATGAAAAATATGTTAAACCCTTGAAAAACATGTTAAACCTATTAAAAATACGTTAAAAATTAATAATGTGTTCATTTTTTATGCAAAGAATGTTTAATACTCTTCATATGTTCAGAAAACACCACATAATCAATAAACCTTAGCGTACAAAACCCTAGCTAGTAACTCAGTGATTCAGTATCCCGACCCCGAGTAAAGACCCAAATTTTGTCATGTTTGTCCCGAACCAAATATGGTATGAAAAATTGAATTCAAACATAATTCTGTATAATTAACCCAAGTATATGCGTTTAATTCGACATGATTATCCCGAATAAATGCATTTCATTCGGTATAATTACCCGAATGAGACTTTTCAACAGAAAAAATATATATACATTCCATTCGGCATAATTCCCCCGAATATATGCATTTAATTCGGCATAATCACTCTGAATATATGCATTTGAGAAAGTTGTAACGGTGATAATTGATTAAATTCGCAAATTTCTACGTTGGCACACTTATTTAATTAGTGTCTATTTTTTAAACCAAAATAAATCAGCCCCAAATCATTCAACTGCGTGTGTGCGTGTGTCAAACCATAAAATAAATAAAGCATGCGACACAAGCTTAAGGAAAATCCCCGCAGGACAAAACCTTTTATTTCTAGAACTTTGAAAAGTTTACAAGACCATTGACTTACATACCAACTTGCATCGCCCACAAGAGTAACGTACGGTGTCTTCGTCAAACCTTCAAAGCAACGGCTAGAAATCTGCAGTGGGTCACGCGCAGCTATACCACAAGGACCGCAATCCTAGACACGCAGTCTGAAATCTTCACAAGGATTCCCTCCACAATAGCACGCAGTTGTCGGTTGTAGAGCTCTCCCCACAAAGAATAAACAAGGGCAAAAGTTGTGTTCTTGAACACCAAAATAATTCACTAAAGCATATGGGAGTTTTGTGAATTGAAAACAAAAAGGGATTAAAACCCTAAAGAAAGAAGCCAAAAAGGATTCTGCTTTTGCAGTTTTTCTGTTCGTCAAAACGCTGTGACTTCTTAATGAAAACAGAACCAAATAATGAGATTTTATAGAAAATCGCGCCGCCTAGAAAACAGAGCTCGTTCGAACGAGAAGCTATGTCGCTCGAACGAAGTACGCATGTCGTTCAAACGACATCGCGCGACTTCCAATCTCGTTCGAACGAGATGCTGATCTCGCGCGAATGACCTGGGCGTCAAAATCGAGGACGCTTCAAAACTTAGAAAAAATACTCATTCTTAATATTTGACGAAAAAGTCCGCTCAAACACATAGAAAATATTTTGTAAAAAACTCCCAAAAGCTTTAAGTGAAAAGCAAAGGTATTTAAAACATAATCTTACCAAAGTAAACTTCGCGGAGCCTTGAATGATGAAGAACTTGAGTAATTCGGATCCGTCTTTGATGTAGATGTTTCTTGAATGCTCTTCGACGGTGTAGCGGTATATGACATAATAACGGACCTATGAAAATATGTCCTTACAAATATCCCCCTATGTCTATGCCGGTACATACATAAAAAATCCGAATTATCAAAAATCAAATTGCCTATACAAATCTACCCTCCCATGAATAAATTTGCAAGACCTCAAAACTATTCTTCAATCATCTTTGTCAAATCTCAAAGCTTTTCTCATCAGGGTGTGCAACATCATGATCTTCAATCTTTGTACCTACACACATGAGATAAATCAAAAACCTTAGTGACGCATCGAGTTTGAAATGATATAAGAATAAAGCATTAATAATCAAATCTCCCCCATAATGCAAAAACTCCCCCATAACATGATAATTCTTTCTCCCCCTTTTTATGATGTCCCCAAATAGACAGATAAGAAGAAACAATTAAAAACATGGAGTGTCACGACAAAATGCATAGCAAACAAAGATCAAGCTACGCGCATGCAAAAGGAGTATCTCACAAATTCCACAAACTATTTTTGGATTTTTCAATTTTTTTATACAAAAATAGGATACAAAAAAAATCACACCATGGATTTAAACTCAAACAACCAAGTCATGGAAATGTAATGTGTGGGTGTGAACACATTCGATAGGTAAATAAACTCAATCAATCATATGTGCACGATGCATACGTGTACCCCTAACGAATGAACATCAAAAGAATCCTTAGGTGTAAAAATTTGTTGAATTTAAATGACATCGACTTATATAAATCAACAAATCAAAGTCTAAATGATTTCCACACCAATAACGTCCAAAACTATTTAGTGCCGTTTCGAGAATTTTTCAAAGGACGTGCAAACCCATTGATATATCCATCCAAAACTCCCTCATATATAATAATGCAATTTTTATATCTAAAGAGGTACTAAATTCTCAACTTAGAGAAAACCTATTGGCCCAAATTTTTGGCATATTTCATCTTTTTATTGCCTTAATTTTTGTGTGGGCTCTTTTCAAACGGTGGCTTTCACGACGTGATTATTATTCGCTCGCAGCCCTTTCCCGTATTCACTCATCATTTTTTTAATCTAAACAAATTTCTCACGGGTAATGGTTTTTACATGCACTACTTTTATTACTCTCGTATTATTGCACTTGGTTCGTTTTAAGGACAGGATTGAGATGAAAACACCCAACCAACATGTGATGAGTCAAGAACAATAATCAAACAAATCCGTGCATGTGTGCAATAAAGGAAACATGAGTCAAACATGTAGGAAGCAACACTTAATTACATCTTAATGACTCCAAACATTATAAAGCACATGGATGAATTGATCTATTGTCTCAAAACACTATCAAATAGTCACATAAAAAAATGGAATGATGTTGTGACTTGGTCATCCTAAAGTCGTTATCCATAAAAGGTGCAAGAAAAATACAAAAATGTTTTTAGATTTTTCAAAAAATTTATCAAAATAAAATCTTTTTGTATTTTTCAAAAATTTTCAAAAATAAAAATTTATACAAAAAGTACACATGTCATAACACTAGCAAACAAGTAAAAATCATGAAACCACAACTAGTGTATGACAAACATGCAAACACAATCATCTATATGATATGGCAAGTGAAGAATCATGTGCAAGCAATCGGGAATCAACTTGTCTAAAATCTAGTGCCTGTAAAAGTGATTTCCTAACCCAAATAGATGTGAAACGTCGTGTAGGGGATTTGGGAACCACGGGAACACCAGTCATAAACTTCCTAGGACTTTTTCCAAGATCAAAACAAAAGCGCTTAAGGTGACATTTCCTACCACAATATGAACATGTGTAAACGGGTGGAATGACACCTAAAGTGTGATCTTTTCTAACATCCTTTGGAACGGTTGACCCTCTAAAACAGATAATGGTTTTGGCTTTAGCACTAGAAGCATGAGAACAAGATGAGCCATTACCATCACTATCAAACCTACTTGAGTCAGTCAAATCATTTTTTAACTTCAAAATTTTTTACTCAAGCAATGAATTAGACTCTTCCAAAGACAGGGATTTCTTTTTCAAATTTTCAATTAAACTTAACAGTTTATCACGCTCCCCCTCAATTAAAACAAACTTATCCCTAAGAGTCTTTTCACGTTCCATAAAATCATCGATTAATTTTTTATCCTCGACGGCACAAACGGGAACCCTAGAATTTTTTAAGTCCTTTAATTCCTTCTCTAAAACTAGGACTTTCTCATCACTCTTCTTTTTGGCAATTTTTAAAGAATCAAAATCAATACACAAATTACCAAAGTGTTCACGACAAATATCACTTTGAGTTTGAAACGCTTGCAAATATTCAATCTTACTTTTAAAGAGAGAATTTTTTTTGTCCAAAACTTTAATTCTTTTGCAAAGTTTCAAATTTAAACTTTTTAATTTTTCAGCACGGTCGTGAACTTTTTCAAAAATAGGCTCCTCATTAAACGGGCGTTCCATTGAAAAAATTGTGATTTTTTACAAAACTGATTTTTCAAAAAAAATCAATATCAAACAATTTTGCGGAAAATAGGAATACGCGATAAATTAGCGTAACCCGCTCTGATACCAATTTGAGAAAGTCGTAACGGTGATAATTGATTAAATTCGCAAATTTCTACGTTGGCACATTTATTTAATTAGTGTCTATTTTTTAAACCAAAATAAATCAGCCCCAAATCATTCAACTGCGTGTGTGCGTGTGTCAAACCATAAAATAAATAAAGCATGCGACACAAGCTTAAGGAAAAATCCCCGCAGGGCAAAACCTTTTTATTTCTAGAACTTTGAAAAGTTTACAAGACCATTGACTTACATACCAACTTGCATCGCCCACAAGAGTAACGCACGGTGTTTTCGTCAAACCTTCAAAGCAACGGCTAGAAATCTGCAGTGGGTCATGCGCAGCTATACCACAAGGACCGCAATCCTAGACACGCAGTCTGAAATCTTCACAAGGACTCCCTCCATAATAGCACGCAGCTGTCGGTTGTAGAGCTCTCCCCACAAAGAATAAACAAGGGAAAAAGTTGTGTTCTTGAACACCAAAACAATTCACTAAAGCATATGGGAGTTTTGTGAATTGAAAACAAAAAGGGATTAAAAACCTAAAGGAAGAAGCCAAAAAGGATTCTGCTTTTGCAGTTTTTCTGTTCGTCAAAACGCTGCGACTTCTTAATGAAAACGGAACCAAATAATGAGATTTTATAGAAAATCGCGCCGCCTAGAAAACAGAGCTCGTTCGAACGAGAAGCTATGTCGCTCGAACGAAGTACGCATGTCGTTCAAACGACATCGCGCGACTTCCAATCTCGTTCGAACGAGATGCTGATCTCGCGTGAATGACCTGGGCGTCAAAATCGAGGACGCTTCAAAACTTAGAAAAAATACTCATTCTTAATATTTGACGAAAAAGTCCGCTCAAACACTTAGAAAATATTTTGTAAAAAACTCCCAAAAGCTCTAAGTGAAAAGTAAAGGTATTTAAAACATAACCTTACCAAAGTAAACTTCACGGAGCCTTGAATAATGAAGAACTTGAGTAATTCGGATCCGTCTTTGATGTAGATGTTTCTTGAATGCTCTTCGACGGTGTAGCGGTATATGACATAATAAATTGATAACGGACCTATAAAAATATGTCCTTACAGCATTCCATTCGGCATAATCATCTCGAATGAAAAAATTTCTTCGAAAAAATTTGAACTTTGATTCGGGATAATCACCCCGAAAATCATCTTCTTCGGGGGCCCGATACCAAACCACTGGAATATTTCATTTTCAGGTTTAATTTTTTCTAGGGTTAAAAAAACATTAAAAAATATATATTTGTGCAGCAAAAATTACACCAAACATAATATTTTAACAATTTTCATTAGTTTTAAAGTTGCACATGCCCATTGTTAACACCTCAATTAGTTGTTGTAACTTCAATATGGTAACTTCAATGAAAAACCCTAGTTATTATGTCATTTCAATAATTAATATGATAATTTGTTGGTGAAGATATAGTGTTTGAATGGGAAGTTTATGTACATTTTTGAGTGAGAGAATGGTTGAGAGAGTTGTGTTAAAAGAAAAAATATTTTGGAAGAATGGTTGAGAGGAAATAAAAGTATATATATATATATATATATATATATAGGGAGAGGTTCAAAAGTGACCCTAAAAAGTGGACTTTTCAATGGACATTAACAAAACAAAATTAAACCCATTAATTTTAATTCATATGATATAATTGTTCCGCGTCAGCGGCAACGGATACACGCGTGACACGAGACCCTTTACCTCCACCCCTACCCCCCACCCCACCCCACAATGGCATCCTCAAAAACCCCTCTCTCCAAAAACAACCCACCTCCTGCTGAAAACCCACCACACCTCTAAACCCATTTCAACGACCCAACAGGAAACCAAGAACGGAATACCGGAGCAACCCCTACCACCTGCTCCGGCCAAACACGCACCACCCTTCTACCCCGGAACCACCATGGCTGCCGTACCAGGCCGAAAAACTCAACCTGCCATGGCTACTAACCACAACTCCGACCATCATTGTACCCCCGGCCTATTCAAACCAGCGACCTTAATACTCCGATCAGAAGACCCCATTCGGGTGTTTGGTCAACCACCAGCTGGTGGTTGTATGGCCGTGGGTTAGAAAGCAGTGGTGGTCGGAGATGATTGAGGGTTGAAGTGGGTCAGGGTAGTCATGGAGATCTGGTGGTTTGGCTGTTGGGTCGAGCAGGTCTTCCCGGGGTTTAAATCGGAGCAGCGAGCGTGAGTCAATGGGGTAGGGGAAGGGCGACGGGTTAAGGGTGTCTCAGGTCGCACGCGTGTACATTGACGTTGACGCGGACCAATTAAACCATAGGAATTAAAATTAATGAGTTTTGTATTTTTTTGGTAAGATCCATTAAAAAATCCACTTTTTAGGTCCACTTGTGATCCTCTATATATATATACACTATGTGGTGGCCCTTGACAAAAAAAAGTAAAAAATCTCTTTTGGTATTTTGAAGAATTTTTTGTGGTGCCCTTAGAAACACCATTTTTTATTTGTGTAGAAGTTAAAAGGATAATCTCCTTTTATAAAACACTTTGGAGCCCCCACCCTCTACCAATCAATGTGGGATATGAGAAAATTCCAAAAAATCAGAAAAATCAGAAATTGAAAAATAATTTGAAAAAAAAAACAAAAATAATTCGAAAAAATATAGTTTCAAAAAATTCGAAAATTCAGAATTATTTCCGATTTCCTATCCTATTTTTTTCGGAAAAATCGAAAATCGGAAAATAGTAAATCGACAAACTAAAATTTCATTTCAAATTCAAAAAAAATCGAATCAAAAATCAGAAAAATCGGAAGTTCGGGGGGAAAAAAAAGAGCCCTAGCTCTGGTGAACATATGTATTATTTTCTCAAATACTGAATCAAACTAGAACCCTTTGCTTGCACAGAAACACCCTCAATCATAATAAACTAAACCCTTCGATCATAAAAACCCGGAACTCCTAGTCTTCATTACCAAATTGAATAAGCCCTAATCTTTGGTTATTATAATCAGATTCAAGTATGTTGATCCAGGATACTTGGCAAACCTATAAGGTGCTGGAATTCCATGGTGCAAGTATTAGATGCACAAGACCACTAATGAGTTACCTTCTTTATCGACCATGAACTGAAATTAAAATGGGATACATAAGTTTGTTTCCGCCTTACTACTAACTTCTCAAGGTAACATATAATTTTACAATTTATTGCTACATGTTATTTTCACACACTGGTTTTGATACATTAGCATACTCACTACAGAACTATTCATCATGGAGGCACAATAGGGCCTTTCATAAGTTATCGTCGAGAATAGTTGACAACAGCAGCCCCTCAACAAACTCACATTTCCTTGCCCTCTCTTCCTGATCTTTGATCGACAAGGGACTCGATTGAATGTTTCTGTTACCACAAAACCCAACATTAGATTAAGGAGAGCTATATAAATTATTGGACACAAAACACAGAAAAATGAGGTTTACTTAAAATCAAAATTTATTCAGCAATACATAGATTCCCAAAATAACCAAACAATAGATAGGAGTAACCAAAACACACACACACACGCACATGTTGGAGTGCAGCAATTAATGGCTTTGCAAGAGTAAAATTGTCAACACTGGGTCGCACAACCATTAATATGGTCAGTTCGCGGTCTGGATCTCCAAAAGTGGCACTCCTCATAATAACATTTACAATAGCTATTATTCGTTGTCATGCAATTTTGACTTCAATAATAAAATAAATGGGAAGAAGGAAAACAAAAATACCTCTAAACCAATGATATATATATTTTTAGAGAGAGAGAGAGAAATAGATATATCTTATTACTATATTTAACAATATAGAGATTACCCACTACAGATAATCGTGGGGATTCCTTCTAAACTAGTAATACATGATATTAATACTAAATGAGCCCCAACAATAGTTTTAAAGCAATGTCAAAGTAGTGAACCTACCAAGTATATCCCACCATACCTCGTACCGCCTAGAGAACCACTCCCAACGCACCACGTAAACCAATGTTACATCCAAGTAACTTTGGAAACACTGTTTTGGGACACGATTTACTTGTGATTTATGAACTAGTTCTCGGATCACTTACGATATTTTTGTACCAAAATCATACAATGTGAGCAAGTTTTTTCTACCAAAACTCGGAAGAACGTGTTTTGTTTTCACTAAATATATAGAGAAACTGAAAAGGTTAAACAATCTAATATAAATATTTAAAAACGGAGTCTCTGCTCAGTGTTATGGCACGTGATTGCAGGCCATCAATTGAATCCATCTACTAAACTCCTCTAATTGAATCCTCTCTTACCGGACCTGCCCATTCCCCATGTTTCTCTCTCCCTCCCTCACATGTCTATTCATTTGTCTCTCATTCAGTAGTTTAACATTTATGTTTCAATCTCTTTTTATATTCTACTTAAAATTGAAAACTCCCTTTCTATACCTCTTCCCTTACTTGGATTAATTTTGTTTTATTCTAATTTGGCTTAATTGATTAATGGTGAGCAATATAACGTTTGTGATTTTTGTGTCTATGATTATTTGTTTTTTAATATATATTCACGTCATTAGTTTTTATTCATATATGTAATATTTTAGGATTAGTTTAGGATTTTTTGGTATTTGGGTTTTGAGTTTGTATTTTGTTTTCAGATTTCACATTAAAAAAATGGCATATGGGAATATAGTGTTAACTTATACATGCGTTGTCTATTATAGAATATATATTTTTAACATCTCTGTATCTATTTATTCTGAAATTTATTTGAGAGATTTCTTTTTAATATTAGTTGTCTATGTAATAATGATTACGTTTCTTTTAAGATGAACAAGTTTTCTCCCCATTCGATGGGGCATATTTTATGTTTGTTGAAATGCCTCAATGAATACTAAGCAGGCAAAGATTCCATGTTATGCCTGTTATCTATTGTGTTTGCATCGCAATTCTTTGATTAAGTCTCAAGGCCTTACCTGGTCTAATTTGACTAAAACACAATATATATTAAATGAGTTTATATATTTAGTGAAAAAAACAACTTTTACAAATGAGCTTATATAATAGTTATCTATTAGGCATAAACAATGTTTCAGGTATATTTAGTTTAATATCTTTGTAAGAGATATCATCAGTCGTGGGCCGAAAAAAAAATTGGTACCTGAGCTGGTAATGTCATAATATGCCACAATTAGCTTTCTGCATCTGTAAAATTGGTATTGACAATTGAACAAAAGATTGTATGACAAAAGGAAGATGACCAATCCGAGAGAAAAACTGCTGAGCAATCCTAATCCATGAGTGAGCCTATTAGATTTGTCAAACATTTTTTCTCATATCATCTTTCCTTCTCCAGATCTTATCATGCCATGTTAACAACTTACAAAAAGAAACGCAAAAACAAAACCATATTTATTTTCTTAAGAATGAAGTAGTGAAATACATTGAAGAAATTGTATTATTAACAACTTAGTATATGATTAAGAAAAACTTAGTATATGATTAAGAAAACTAAACAACGAGTTTCTTTTGTTTCCAGATCAACTGCAAAAAAAGTGAAAACAGTTTTCAAAGTATAAACGTTTTTTTGTGGGACTCTCATTTTTAAATATTCCTTATACAAATTTATTTTCTTTTGTTCAATTTTCTAACAAAGAAACTATTTTGTGACCACTTTCAAGGATACATAGCATCATCAACAATACTAAATGATATTAGAGATATTATGACATTTTTTATTACAGCCTATATTTAGATCTCCCTACTTTTATTTTGCTCCCACCATTTAGAAATCTTTACCTTGCAACCTGTTGTGTGTGGCTGAAGATTCTATATATTCCTTCATGCTCATTTTATTAATATCAATACATTTGGTAAACTTGTGGCATTTCCTTGTGCTGTTTTTTTTACTATTACAAAAATTTTACTCTCTTTACTTAGAATGATATGTTGCCAATTTTTATTTAACTTTTTCTACTAAATATTGTACCACCAGAACTACAAAAATGCATGTGCATCTTCTGTGATCAACTAATTACTAAAAGGTTAACAGTGTAAGTTACATAGTATCATCATTTCATCCCCAAGTCAAATAGAATGCACAAAAAAAAAAGACTCAAAATAATGGCAGGACATAAGAGGCTTACTAAAATATAATACTTGAAACGTATTTTTTATGTAAATATATAGGGTCATTTTGACACACGCATTTTATAGTATTCTGTATACAAGTAATATGCAAAAAAGAGAGCCTCTAAAAATTCTAAACAGGCTTCAGAAAAAACAACTAAAAAAGCATTAGAATCTGCTTATGTGATCTCAAAGAGCACTCCCCCACCCCACCCCCAGCCCAGCACACACACAAGCAACCCACAAAAAGGGAATAAGAAGGCTTAACAGCATGAGTTCCTAGTATACTGCACCTTGAGGAACCTTTTTGGTACACACCAACCTTTTCACCCAAAAGGAAGAGCCTTCAGCGGTCGGGGGATCACCCAGACAATACCAGACAGAACTAAGAAAGATCCCAAATCTTCCTCGTCAACTCAAAATGGAACAAAAGGTGGTCCACAATTTCCTGTCTACTTGCACATCAGCCAAGTGCCCACCACTCCTCTAGATTGTCTAATGTCAAAATTCCCCTACTAGTTGTGGTCCAAATGAAGAAGGCCGCTTCTGATGGCATTGTATATGGAATTGGAGGGGATATCTTCTTTTTTCATGATTTCAACACATCTTAGGGATTAGATTTCGGATTGGAATTTTCTTTAGTTCTTCACGACTCTAAAAAGGTCGTACCACAAGGCTCCCGCTTAACTGCAAGTCTAGGAGAGGCGGATGTCGGTTGGCCTTACCCCCATATATGTAGAGGTTGCCCCCATGTCTCGAACCCGAGACTAACCGTAGCTTGGGCGAGGGCACTTGCCATCGCACCAAGTTACGACCTCTAGTTCTTCGGGACTCTACCTAGGATTATTATAAATAAGACTATTGACCTCCTGTTGTAATCATTTAACCATTGATATTAACTAATTAGAATAAGTGACTAAAAGAGATTTTACATTAGATTTCGTGTTCATGTGTGCGTGAGTGGGCAGTGTGAGTGTCTTCCGCTATGTTCACATCAAATTGGTATCAAAGCGATATTCGTGCTTGGTGTATATTTTTAGTAGTTGTGAGTAAAAGATGGGACCACCTTCCATAGCGTGTCACGGTGTGCTGATTGGAGGGTAAAGCTCGGAGGAATCGTTGAGTGATGCCTTCAAAATATCAATTGCACAAAATAGTGTCAACTATTTCTATTTTTTGGCTTACTGTTAGCAATCTTTTATTTATGTACAAGACTTCAAAAAAATGTTAAGAATATTAAAAGTGTAGGGGTTTCAGTGTTCTAAAAGGTGTGTCCAGGCGTGAGGCTTTTTATAAATGCCCCGCATAAGGCATAGACGTGGCAAAAGGTGTGGTCAACGCGTGTGTAAGGCGCGGTCAATGGCCCACGAACGGTACGGCGTGAAAAGGAGCGGTAAGGCGTAAAAAGGCGCGCCCTTTTTTTTTTAAGTTGTCTTTTTTTTTCCCCATATCAAAAGCAAAAAAAAAAAAAAAAAATTGGTATATTATTGATTCTACTCCATGACGTTTCTGCTTATAATTGTCCCTTATTTTACTCCATGACGTTTCTGCTTATGTTCTTTTTTTCTTATTCTATTACAGTTTTTTGGTTCTACTTATATTTTTTTTTTCCTTGTTCTGTTAGAAAGGGATGATGTTTCCGCTTATGTCATTTTTCTTTTTTTGTTATATTTGAAATATATTGTTTACTAACTTATATTATATTATATTTGATTATATTATATTATATTTGAAATATATTATATTTGATTGCATTTACATTATATTTGAAATATATTGCTTACTAACTTATATTATATTATATTATGGAGCATGCATATGGGAAAAGGGTTACCAAATACACAGATATATTTTCAAATTTCAAGGTATGTATTATTTTATTATTTTACTAGCCTTAGTATAATTAAAAAATACTAAAAAAAAAGGGAAAATGCCTTTTTACGCCTAAGCGAAAGGCTTGAGGCTTAACCTCCACGCCTCGAGCTTTTTAGAATCTTGAGGGGTTTAAAGTATTGTTACCAACATTAATGCGTAAATCAATGTTATATTCTTTGTAACATAAACCAAACCAAGTATGTGTAAAAAAAAATGCCTATACGAGGCGCTAAGCGGACATCAACCGCTCGCCTACCATTTTTTATAATATTTTCTATACTGATCATTATCATCGATGGGTGGTCGACAAACTTTGGTTTGTCTGTGATCTCACAAATTGAATGGGGTGAGAAAGACAGGTTCACAAATGGGCGGATTAGGCTTCGTGGAACCCTACTTATTTAGCCAGATTGGTGGCAATCCATGGGAAGAGGAAAAGGGGATCCTACATGTTGGATTGTACACACCCGTTACCAGTGGGGTTTTTGTTAGTAGTGCTATTCAAGCTATAGATTGAAGGGGCCCTTCTGCTTATTCGTATGTTGTTCCTACGTAGCGGTCGAACCTACTTTAGTCTTGCTACACTACACGATACTCGTCTAGGGTAAAGTTGAAGTAGACACGGTCAATTGAAGTGGACTTCACAAGTGATTCAACATACCATATGGAAATATTAAATAAGAGAAGGTCTCGTCCATGTGGTTCCCGCAAGGTAATGACTTCAAACTTAACTTTAGGAAAAATACCAAAATTGGTCCCTCCATTTTCAAAATTGCGCAACAGCCCACTAAATTCTCAACAAAATCACAAGACATTCCCTCAAGTTCATGCAAGTACATGTGACTGCTTTTCCTCTACCCACTGCCTGTCAACATCCATATTTGGAGGAAGGGATTGGCAATTTGAGTTACAATGAGAAAATCTTAAAGTAATACCAACAAACCCTCAAAGAAATCGAGGTGGACACCAATTGGTGGACAGTCAAGCGTTCCTCTTGGTAGAATGAGGCATTAGGTTATCATTATGGGTTCATCACGAGTGGCCAGTTCAAGGAGAAGGTATCCAAGTACAACAGGAAAATCATGGGTTGTACGACGGAGTAGGAGGTTGTTAAGCTCGAGTGTAAGGAGTATTTAGCCAAAATGGCCAAGTTTTATGTCACCATTGTTAATTGTTCATTGAGGAATGATGAAAGCCAATCGATTATAATGGCGGGGTGGTTCCAAAAATCAAGGAAAATGGTAAAACGGATGAGTCTATTGTAAGTGTCCATTATGTTCCAAGTGATTTTCTTAAAATTCTTAAAGAGGGCATTTTGGGTTACACGTAACAAATTCAAAGTTTAATCATTGAAATAGGGGTTTTTATGATAAATTTCAAGAAGTTCATGAGCTTTTAATATTAGAGACTTCTTTAATAATTTTAGTTATACGAGCTTGGTAAGGCATACTAAGCACAAGAATACGATGTCGATTGTGTGGGATATTTGTTCCTAATTATTGGAAGTGAGCATATTTATTATAATTTGTGTTTCTCCCGAGGTGTGGATCCAACTGGGGATGCTTTCAAGTCTCGTTCTTTCAAAAGTGTGGCGTTGAAGAGATGGTGCACCCCCATGTGCCATAATTGGTGTGGTTCTCCTTGTGTGGTGGATCTCAATTTACAGCTTAATGGTTGTAAATTCTAAGGAAGAATCGTATTTTCTGGCTTGATTCGTTGGTGTCACATGCCATTTGCGTGAAGACTCCTCAAGTGGGGGAGCATGTTGGTGGTGATCTTGCTCCGGTGATGCAATTCCATTTTCCCACGCTCAAGGCCGAGCTTTCTCTAAGGGTGTGTTTGATAACACTTATTTTCCATGGAAAATACAATATATGGAGTCATTTTCCATCTTTTGAATGTTTGGTAAACAAAATTTTCCATGGAATTGATTTCCTTAAAACAACTCACATAACCACTTTTTCCACAAAAAGATGGAATTAAAAAACCTCCTCCCACCTTGTTATTCATTTTCGAGGGAAAAGAATTGCCACGCCCAAAAAATTGATAAAAAATTCAGAAAACGAGTAAAAGCCCAAAAATAATGAAAAAAATTCAGAATGTGAATAAAAATCCAAAAATAATGAAAAAAAATTCAGAAAGTGAATAAAAATCCAAAAATAATGAAAAAATACAGAAAGTGAATAAAATTCCAAAAATAATGAAAAAAAATCAGAAAGTGAATAACCTCCCCAAAAAATGAAAAAAATTCAGAAAGTGAATAAAAACCTAAAAAAATTGAAATAAATCCAGAAAATGAATAAAATTCCCAAAATAATAAAATAAATCCAGAAAGTGAATAAAATGACCAAAAGCAATGAAAAAAAAAATACAGAAAGTGAATAAAATCCCAAAAAATGAAAAAAAATCCATAAATGAATAAAATCCAAAAATAATAATAAAAAATCCAGAAAGTGAATAAAACCCCTAAAATAATGAAAAAAAATCCAGAAACTGAATAAAAACCCAAAAATAATGAAAAAAATACAGAGTGAATAAACCCCCCAAAAAATGAAAAATTTCAGAAAGTGAATAAAAACCCAAAAATATTGAAAATTTTCTAGAAAGCGAATAAAAACCCAAAAATAATGAAAAAAATTCAGAAAGTGAATAAACCCCTCAACATTCAAAAACGTGAATAAACCCCCCCAAAAAATGAAAAAAATTCTAGAAAGTGAATAAAAACCCAAAATATTCTAAAATATTCTAAAAAGTGAATAAATCACTAAAAATAATTAAATAAATCCAGAATGTGAAATAAAACCCAAAAAATAAGGAAAAAAAGTCCAGAAAAGTGAATAAGATAATGAAAAAATACAGAAAGTGAATAAACCCCAAAAAATAATTTTAAAAAAATCCAGAAAGTGAATAAAACCTCAAAAAATAATGAAAAAAATACAGAAAGTGAATGAAAATTTAAATATCATGAAAAAAATCTAGAAAGTGAATAAAAACCCAAAATAATGAAAAAAATACAAAAAGTGAATAAAAAACACCCAAAAATTTATTAAAAAGTCCGAAACTTATTAATTAAGAAAAAAAATAACATAAAATGAAAAAAATACATAAAATAAATATTAGTCCCAGAATTAATTTTAAAAAACATTAGAAAATAAAAAAAAAACAAGAAAAAAGAGAGAAATCAATAAAAACACAAAATAATGAAAAAATATAGAAAATGAATAAAAAATAGAAAATAAATATTAACCCCTGAATTTATTTTAAGAACACCCAGAATTTTATTAAAAAGTCATAAATTTATTAATTCAACAAAAATAAAAAAGCGCTCAAAAAATTTAAAAAATGGAAATGAATAAATACCCTAGAAAACTAATAAAAATGCAAATATTTGAAAAAAATTAAAAAAACACGAGAATTAAAAAAAAAAAAGAACAGACCTGACGACACGGGGGGATGAAACAGTTGGGGGTTGGGATGGGGGTGGGGGGGCGTGGTGGACTTGGTTTTTATTCATTTTTTATTTTTTCTTAATACTCCGAATACATTTTTTTCGTTTTTTATATTTAATACCGGGGGGATGAAGCAGTTGGGGGTTGGGTTGGGATGGGGGGGGGGGGGGGGGGGGGGGGCGTGGTGGACTTCATTTTTATTCATTTTTTATTTTTCTTAATACTCCGAATACATTTTTTCCGTTTTTTTATATTTAATGTCGGGTTAATATTTATTTCCTAGTCTTTTATTCATTTTTTGTGTTTTTTTTTAAGTTTTAAAGTTTTTTGGTTATTTTTTATTAATATTTTGGAAATTTTATTAATTTTCTGCTATTTTTATTATTTTTGGGGGATTTTTATTAATTTTCTGTTTTTTATATATATTTTTTACTTTTTTTTCATGAAAAATATTAGAAATCAAACGCACAAAAGATGTAAAATAGAACATTTTCCACCTGGAAAATAATTGCAATCAAACAACACCAACAAAATTTTTCCATGGAAAATATTTCCAAGTTTTCAATTCCATGGAAATTAACTCTTAGGAGTTATTTTCCATCTTATTTATCAAACACACCCTAAGTGAGGGAGAATGACGTGAATAAGGAACATGGGAGAGATTATTTTCTTTTTTGTTTTCAATCATTTGTTGATTTTAAGGGCTGAATTTAAGGGGTTAGATTTAGGTTTGATATTATCTTTTGTTTCCTACCATCTTTATTACTACAATTATAATGAGGATTTTACCTTGGGTCGGTATAAACAAGGCCATTGGCCTCAGCTTGTTATCACTTAACTTTTTGTATAGATTAATGAGAATATGTGATTGAGAGAGATTTTTCCATCGATTTCTTGTACGTGTGTAAGTGGCTTTTGCTGCGTTTACATCATGGTCCTCCCGTACCAAGAGGTGGTTTAGCGCTGAATGACAGAGAACTACAATCGGACGAGAATTTGCAACTCCCACCATGCTGGCCAAATAGAAGAATCCTGACCACCTCTTGGAAAGCAAGCGTAGCAAATACTTAGGAAAAATGATTCCGCCTCCTCCAGACCCCATTTCCCAATCTTGAAACGGGTGCCTGAATCTAGGATTCCAGACCTGCCTCCCATTGAAGAAACATAATCAGCATCTATCCCCACAACAAGTATCAGACCAAAAAGCAATGATCGTCACCAATAGAGAATCATGTATGCATATCAAACCATTTCCATCCCTCGCATATGAACCTCCATAATCCACTCCCATCATATCCAGACCCCTCGTCGTTCCAAGAAGCCACCCATACGGAGATATTCCAAATCTTGCCAAAACTCTTCTCCAAACATTTCCTTCCGCAGCCGAAAATCTCCACAACCTTTTTCCTTATAGGACCCTATTAAATAAGGCATAGATTCTTTATGAAAACACCACCTTACTGACACGGGCGACAAGATCGTATTTTAACCCCTCTTTGGTCCCCTTCCACAAATAGTACCCCATGCCTTTATCAAATATTTCTTCACCGACATTAATAAAAGAAGAATAGATAAGTAAAAAGTGGGAAAACCAGAGAGAGTATGGCTATTCCACACTTTGATAAGAATGATATTTTCCAACCTACCAATCATCTCTCAAATCTATCAATATTCACGGTCCAGATTTCCTTAAATATGTGGCTAGCAACTAAAGGTAAGCCCAAAGAAAGTAGAAGGTAAATAATTTCCATTTCAAAGGTTAACTCTCTCACCCCCTCAACATCCCCTCTACTGGCATGATCGCACGATTCGCACTCTCCCTGGATTAAATCTCGAGTACCCTTACTGCCTCAAAACATAACAAACCCTTACTAAACAACCCACTTGCTTTGTTGAACGAAGCAGGCCACTATGATAGGGCATGTCTACCCTCAAGTTGGTCTTCAATAAATTAGAGGGGCACTATTAAAATCGTCGACCAACTCCATTTCAAATTTTGAATTAACATCATTAAACTTAGTTAAGTTTAACCTACACCTTGTTTCTTGCTTAGCCCCACAGTACCCCCCAACTGATCTGACTTTTAACCTTCCCTAGGTAATCTTTCAAAGACCAGATAGCATCACTCACTATTTTAGTAATCCCTCCAAAACCCTTTTTCACAACAGCACAACATCGACCATTACTCCCTCTCCCGGGTGCACTAATATTCAATCCCAGTCCGATAATTTTCAACACTATTTGATTCCACATGTATTCCAAAACATCCCTCGTAGACACCTATTTCAATCAAATTAATTTTGGATCCCATGGACAGATCATCGAAAGCATTCCATTCTATAGTCTGGTTTTTCCATTGAACCAAATACCTTGCTTTTAGTTTAGAATTACACTCGATCATTGCACAAAGAGGAATAATTTTATCCACATATATGACCAATATTATCCGGAACGCGGATTATTTTACTGCGTTGCAAGGGTACGGGTACGCTACAGTGCCCGAAGCGCGATAGGTTACGGTTAGGTGTAGTTCTGACATTGTTTGTGTTTGCAGTTCACTTGAAACTACTATTTGGATTAGGTTGCATATAAGGTGTATACATATAGGACACACAAACATACCTAAGCTTATTTAATTTTGAATTAGGTTTCTGTATGAGAGGCACTAAGTATTGAAATACCCAGGTTTATGCAGACTTGTCAGGATGGAGCACTTCGAAAGAATGTTTCATCATATATATTTAGTTTTCTTGTTCTTCTTTGTATTTCTATTTTTTTCATGCTGTAGTGCCCGGGTACATGATACTCGTGGGGAAATATTATCCGGTGACATTGAATTTGACTCTCGGTATGACTTTCTGTAGCAAATTTCCAAACAAAACTCCGTCTACCAGCGACATTCTTTTCCAATCCACCTCCTCTAATAAAATCCTGAATCATTATCTCAAACTTATATCTCAGCTGCTGTTTAATAGACTTGCACAGTTTGTTCATATGCATGTCCTCTGCTATCCTCGATTTCTAACATTTTTCTTTCTGCATCATTTCCTTTTCAATCCCAGTATAACTGTAATGTCTTCTTTCTAATAGACTTGCACGGCTTGTGCATATGAAAGATCTCTGCTATCCTCTTTTCCTGACGATATTTCCATTTGCATCATTTCCTCATCAGTAGCAGTAGTACTTCCTTTTTTGTTAGACTCAGTATACCTTCCTCTCTCTTCATACTTCCTTTAAGAATGATGTGTTCTGAACTTCACCACATGATCCCATATTCTCCTTTCTTTCCAGATATGAGATGTTTTAAAGCCTTGGCCGTCCCGTTTTATCCGTCACCTTTCATGCTTGCTGTGAAGATGATGCAACAGCTTGAACTGCCTCTTGAGATTTAGAAAACAGCAAAGCTGTCGTTCCATTTGTAGCCATCTCCATCCAAACTATAGCATAAAGATGAAGAAACGAACCTTCTTGATTCCATTTAAAACAATTAAACAACCATATAAAACCTCCGAAATCAATGGAAACCGAGAATGTCTTATATTGATTTCTTTATATGTTCCTCAGGGAAAATTATGAACGATGCTATGCCCATGATTAATTCAGAAAATTGAACAAATCGTACAAATATGGGTGAGAAACAGAAGGTAAAAAAAGTGCAATATATGAGTCAGAGAAGAAAGTGTATAGAGAGGTGGAAACAAAAAGGAAAGAAGAATCAAAAACATGGTGGATAAGAAGATTTTATATTTTCCACGGAACACAAACAAATCCTATAGAGAAGGGAGAGTTTCTGATGGGAATGGGTTTATTTTCTTTTATTTTAGGGTTTATTTGTCATTAGTTTTCTTTTTATTTTAGTACTTTTATTTCTTTCTTAGTCTTTTAATTGGTCTCCTGGCATGTTTGGAACTAATTAGGTTTTTTTTTTGTTAATGAATGTTCTTTTTAGTCATTTAGGTAATTACTTGGTTAGCAAGTAATCTCCCACATATAAATACCCACGTACTCCTCATTTGAGGACAATTCCTCCATTTTTTAATATAATTCTCTCTAGAATTCGTGTTTGTTTTGTTTTGGGCCTTTGACGTGTAGTTTACGTCAAAATGGTATCAGAACGGGTGTCGCTCCAACATTAGTGTATTGGTGTATCGGTGTGTAGTTTATCAACAAATCGTACACTACAATCTGAATAGCTCCAAATAAATCCAAACAACAGAAGAGATCCAAGAATTGAGAGGGAGCATTCAAGATCTCAACAAGAAATTTGATGCCCTCTTCCAACTCCCCTCTTCCAAATTTCAACCTCCCACCACCGCCCAAAACCCTAACCCTAGCCCTAGTCACCAAGATGTTTCAACCCACGCTTCCGCCACCATCCCCTCTCCAAAGCCACCACCACCCGTAGCCACCAAAAAAACCTCGAAAATCAGCCCCATTTCATCCGGAAAAGCCCTAGGCACTCCAGTTCTTGGCCGAACCCACTATAGGGTGGCCGTGATTCACCCGAGTCCAAGTGGACTGCTTGAACGGCCAGGAAAACCATACACATCTCCGATCAAGGACGAAATCACCCCACTGTGGTCAGGATTCACCTAGACTCAGGCGAGCACATCGGGGACCACTCGAGCAACACAAATTCAGGTCGGAACCACTTCTCAGAGGCCGGTTATGTCCAAAAACCCACCGGAAACCCCTCTTACGGTCAAGATCATGTCCGGAAAATGATTAGTATAACAAATCGCAACCCTAAGCTAGTATTTAACCCTGAAGAAACCCTTTTACGGTTGGTCCGGGAGAACAAAGAGAGATGGAGAAGATCGAAGAGAAAAAAACAACGGGATGGGCACTTCCTTAGTTTTCAGAAAATTGTTTTTGGCCCCTACAAGTTTTGTTTCTCTTTTCGGCACATATTTTTGGAATTTTTTACACGAGTCTCCAATTTTTGAAAGTTCTAGGATGAGCTTGGTTTTAAAAGGGGGATAATGATGGGAATGGGTTTATTTTCTTTTATTTTAGGGTTTATACATCATTTTAATATTTATCATTAGTTTTCTTCTTATTTTAGTTCTTTTATTTCATTTTTAGTCTTTTAATTGATCTCCAAGCATGTTTGTTTGGGACTACTAGGTATTTGTTTGTTAATGATTGTCCTTTTTAGTCATTTAGGTAATTAATGTTAGCAAGTAATCCCCAACATATAAATACTCATGTACTCTTTATTTGAGGACAATTCCTCCATTTTTTAATATAATTCTCTCTCTAGAATTCGTGTTTTTTTTGTTTTGAGTCTTTGACGTGTAGTTTACGTCAGTTTCCCTCTAGAATATGCAACCAATTCGATTCATACGCATGCGACATCGCCAATCCTCAATATATTTTAATCAGAGAGGGGAAACTTTCATAAACCAAAATCAATAACTTAATCAACAAAGTGACCAGCAGGCCACTTTCCTTAAAAAAAAGCGAAAAAAAAAATCTATACAAAACAGCTTACAAACAACACAAAACAAACAAGAAAACAAAAAAGAGTTGTCCATGTACAGACTTGAACTAAACCTGCTCATAGATCGCATTCCCAACTGCTCCTAGATTGTTTCTTCTAACTCAGGCATCAGAGGTGTATTTTTTTTTTTTAAGGTTTTAACATCGATGCCCACAATGATGCTATAAACTTTACTTTCCCCCACTCCCATTCTTTACATTCCTCTTCCTCCCAGATATTCTATTGTTCCTTTCAAGCCACGTGTACCAAAACACCACTAATACATCTCCATAGGCATGAACCTTGTCACCATCACCCAAACCTCTCAAATCCCAAAGCAAGATATCCATTAGTTACAAGGAAGAGCCCCTACTATTGATAGAAACACCTTCATAATCTTTAGCTTACTTAATTATATATGTGTTTGTCTGTATGAATAAACTGGGGGGCAATGGAATAGCCTAATTTTTGGGTACCTTTAATAAGCATGGTTTTCAATAGTATTCTCCTACACCACAGATAAAGCTTCGGGTAGGTTATTACTTACTATATATCCAAATCAAAATGGACCCAAGTGAACCCAACACATTACCACCTATAACAATCCTAATGGAGAGCACACAGTTTATAGAAGGAAAAAATATTGAACTCTTATAACTAATACTATTCCAAGCAGGATGCAATCGAAGTCTATAATTATTATTTTTATTATGATCCAAAATAAAGAATTCCATTAATAAAAAGAAAAAACAAAAAAGGTTACAAAATGGGGGGTAAGTTGTCCTCCTGCACAAATACAACTACGATAAAACAACCCCAATGGAATAGCCTAGTGGCATGGAGTCTTACCTCACAACCTATAGGTCAAGAGTTTGAATTCTCTTAGGCCACCTCCCATAGTGTGTTCTGGTGTATGTGGATTGAGGGTGCTCAAAGAGGCCTGAATACCCCAAGATATCAAAAAAAAAAAAGGAAAGAAAGAAAGGGATCCCCCGAAACTTGGAGATAACAAAGCCTATGACGGCAATGAAAATCTATCTTCTCCCATAAGCCTTCCCAGACTTCTTATCTTCAGAAATTCTTGAGTTTCTTTCAATCCATAAATGGCCAAAACAATCATAACAATGCATCCCCCTAATACCAAACTCTCTCCATACTTTATACCAGATGAATAAGGCTATGTTACTGTAAACCAACATATGATCCATGTCTTCATTGTTATTGGCACATAACACCCTAATTTGGGGAGAGCATACAATTATGCCTCCTTTTTTGCTTCAACACATAGGTATTCACCCCTCCCATGAGCCGCTAACTAAGAAAAAACTCGCACCTTAAAAGGAACACCTGAAGTCCATTCGAACTTAAATGGCGCAAAAGAATCAAGAGAAGGATTAGATTGGAGAAAGCTATAACACGATTTACAAGAAAATGCCTCACCTCCCTAACACCCTAGCATTCCTCAACTCTGAATTCAACTTCACTGCCCCTAGCATCTTGAGCAAAGATGCAAGTTGCACAATTTCCAAATCTTTGCGATTTTAATTTAAGATTCCATAAATAGAGATCCAAGATGTGTTAATGTCAAATTTCAGGAGATACAATATAAGGAATGAAAAAATGATTTTGAATGGTGTATTCCCTTTCCAAGCATCCTCCCAAAATCTAATGAACTCCCCTTCCCCACCTTGAGTAAGGGGCTAAACATTGAAGAAAAGGATTGAGACATCTTGAAATGAAGATCCATTGACTTCTAGAAATTCCGCTCTTAGCCACATTTGAGTCCCACTTATTCTCATGCATGTCGTAAATGCTTTTAATATCGAACACCAAAGGATTTCTTTCTCTAGCGTAGAAGCCACAAACACTTTTCCAACAGAGATTTGTTTTTTGCTAGAAAATTGCCAATAGCCACACCCCCAGAGATTCCTTATCCAAAGGGGCCCTAGACCACGCTATTAGATTTTTTTATCTTCTTCCAACCAATACCAAAAGAAACCCGTAATTCTATTTTCGCCACATGTTTGGAAATTAAAAATAGAGTAAGTAAATGGGCAAGCTGCCTCTTTTTTCCACCCATCAAGCCTTTTTACTTAATCAAGGACTGGGTTCCAAAACTCCAAGCATAATGGGCTTCCTCCCAATAAAGGCCAGGATAATTCATCATTCAATCACCCACCTCCCAGAAATCTCCCTAACTCTCTCCTCTATTCACGACTCATCAACACTGATACCATTTAAAACACTCTTCTCTATATTTATCTTTAAGCCCAAGACCCTACTAAACATATTTACCATACTTACTAAATTACCTAGATAATTTTCATTATTAACAAAAAAAAGAATGGTATCATCTAAGGTGGGAAACCGCAACTCTATCCTTTCCAACCTTGAACCCTAATCACTCCTTTCCTCATAGACCTCTCCATAAGCCTCCTAAGGACATCAGCTACAAAAATGAACTAGAAAGCAAACAAGGGATCTCCTCCCCTGATCCCTCTCGGTGCAAAAATCTTCCCTCTAGGCCTTCCATTGATAAACGTCGAATAGTTTGCCTATTTCACAATCCCATTGATCCACTTTCTGCATCTTTCTGGAAATCCTTCTCTTTAAGACAAGGTCAAGGAATCTCCACTCCACGTGTTCATATGCATTCTCAAAGACTACTTCTTTCTTGACCGTATATTCTTCCACCACCTCATTTGTTATCAAACACAGTCTAGAATTTACCTATCCCGAACAAAATCCCCTTTATTTTTAGATTGTCTCAAACAACACTCCTTTGAGTTTCGTGGTCAACATCAAAGTCGATAACTATTATACATGGCAATTGGAATGCAGCGAGAAAACTGGATCTACTGTCCTGGCCCTGACAGGGAAAGAAATCTTTCAACCCATGTAATTTTAAAACTGAGATTTTAGCTTAAATTTCATTCTTTTATCTCAAAACGTTGAGAATTTAACGAATAGAGATTTTGTTAAAAATTAGCATCCGGAAGATTCGTATTAATGTTGAGCACCATGTCATATGAGTAATGCTACATACCCCAAATAACTCCCCCAAACCTCCCCCAAAATGACTTGGGCTTTGTACCCTAGCGGGACCCGCACCACATGACAATAGATGACAGGCAAGTGGAAGAATGACGTGGCGTCCACGTAGGATTTGGGGGAGATTTGGGAGAGTTGTTTGGGACTCAAAGCATTTTCCATGTCATATTCATATGCTATAATGTGATGCGCAAGGTAACAAATTGTAGTTGCCATGATGAAGCCTATGAGGTTGTAACTTTTTCTAATATACTGTCCATACAAATTAGAAAGGTGCAAGTACATCCACAAATAGCTATATTTTAAACCCAACGGTTAGCATAATTCTGCCATTAAAAAAATCACCTAAAATATTATAATCTATCATGAATAAGCATAAACATGATATGTGAGACCCACGAGCAAATATTTTAAAATATATCCGTTTACCATTAAAATTCCGAGATATGATTCACATAGGATACAAGTATATAATACATATGGGATATATTATCCCCCCCACCCCTCATCCCGGGTGGCATCCCAAAGGCGAAGGGATGTAAGTGATACCATACCTTTCTGAAACATTCCCACTTGTGCTTTTCTTGACAGTCGTTGATTCAGCTGAAGAATGAGATAAAACACTCCCAAAATCATCAGCCATAGGCAAAATAAATGAAGACAATAGCGGGTCGGGTGCTGCATTGGTTGAAGAAATTAGATAGGACGAGCCCCCAAAAAGGGACTGCAGATTTCCATCTCGCAGCTCTCTCCTCAATAAAGTAAGTGTTGAATGGGATCCCCCTTTACGGGACTTCCTCTTGCGCTGCATGTAAATTCTAGTCAAAGAATTCATAACAGAGAGCCAAATCATCACTATGATCATACCTTAATATGAACAAGGTAAGACATATGGTATTGGGTTACATTGCATTCTTAGGATTTAAAAACTTAATTCAACAAATGATAGCAGATAACATTTTTCACAGACTATGAGGATTATATCATTAAGTGCAAATAAACTGATCCACGATACCCCAAAATAGCGAGGGTACTAAATAAAATAAAGAAGGATATCTTGAATATATTTCCATGTTGCAAGGTTATATGTGCAACCATGTCAACCCCCACCCTCGTAGCACAAACTGGGCAGACCTGCAAAAAAGTTCCCTTCATAGTTACCAAAATAGACTGAAAAAAAAAACAATTACTTTAAAGCTGTTACCCATCAAACTATCAACTTTCAGAAAGGGAAAAAATAAAATAGCCATGAGCATTACATGATTGGGTCGTCATCTTATAAACAAAATCCTGAACGATTTCACAATCTCGCCCGGCTTCTAAAGAGGATTGATTTAGGCCCAGTTTGGTTGCGCAAATTCTTTGTTATGTAAATTGGTTCATTGTAAATTAGTGAATTGTAAATGAGTGAATTTGAAATGAGTTAAATCCAATTTTACACAATGTTTGGTAATTTGAAATTGATGTTAAGGTTCTATGAAAAAAAGACAAAAACAAATCAAGAGAGAGAGGGGGAGGGAAAGAGAAAGGGAGAGGAGGAGGGGGAGGGGGAGAGGGAGAGGGAGAGAGAGAGGGGACATGTACTTTATGTGACTCCTATTTCAAATGGATTCATTTCAACTTTTTTGTGAAATGATCCAATTTCAGATTTTGCACATGAGCTAAAATGGGGCAATTATTGAATGCTTTCATTAATGAAACCAAACACAATTAATGGGTCAATTTGTAAATGGATCAATTTATTAATGATCCAATTTACAATTTTGGGACAACCAAACGGGGCCTTTGCAAATGGTTTCGTCTAAAAATCAGCACAATTAATCATTCTTCCAACCCCTTAAAATTGACATCCATTTTTGTCGGAGAAAGTGTCCCATCTTTGTAAGAAACAATATATTTTAAGTTATTCCCAATTCTTCTCAATCATCAACGACTAATTTCAAAACCATTATATAACTCCCTCCCCAGCCCTCTTTTGTTTAAATTGAAAAAAGGAAATATGTATATGTGTATATATAAATATATATATATATATATATATATATATAGAGAGAGAGAGAGAGAAAGAGAAAATCAAGTAAGGACCAATTCTTATGGACTCGCTAAGGAGCATTTTTTTTTAAATTGTAAACAGAAAATTACTTTGAGCTGATTTTTATCGGTCAATATATGACTGATTGTTTTAAGATGCTTATTGACTGTTTTTTTAATAGCAAAAGAATTCATTATGATTTTATTTTATTTTTTGTGTGTGGATTGGGTGGGGGGGGGGGGGGGGGGAGGGCTGAGATGTTTAAATACCTAAGAAATCAGTTCAAAATGAATTTTTATGATTTAAATTTTTAAGAATATTTGGTCCTTAAATAGTTGACTTACTTGATATATATATATATATGTATCCTTTAATGCGGTGATGGACATCCAAGGCATTTGAAATAAATAAGCAGGTGTTTGGAGTTGAGAAGATAAGCCAAAATGTAGGGTGTGTTTGATTGACATAGAAAATTTTTCCAAGAAAAATAGTTGTTTTGACTCATGTTTTGCCTTTGCAATACCTTCATTATGAATACTTCATGGAAGAACAACACTCATTCAGCACATAACAAGTACTCCATCTCAAACCTCATTTTTTGTTAAAATATTTCTTATTAAACCATGGGAAATAGAAAAAATAAGAACAAAAGCTCATATATCTTTCCACTCATTTCCCAACTTGTCATCCAAATAAAGTATTTTCCATGTTTGCAATCAAAGGCACCGTTATAGTCGTTGAGATTTATTAATGATGAATAAGATAAGATAGAAAGAGAGAGAGAAATAGTAATAGTAATACCCCATTGTTTGGGTGAAGAGGGTGATGATCGTCAATATGACAACACAATCCAATGATATCAAAATAGTGGGAGCAAAATGGGCATGGAAACTCTTCCTTGATGCTAATACCATCCTCATCATTATCATCTACCTCAATTTCTTGGAAACCCATCAACATATCTGCTCCCTCCATCAAAACCAACAACCGTATCATTTAAATCATCTATTATTATTACAAGCTATATACTTAATTTAAGTAGAGGTTACCAGATCGCGATTGAAGAGCTGACTGATAACGTTTTGAGGCACCCTCCATGCTCATCCAATACCTACGCTTTCTTCTATAGATTCACCACAAAACAAACCCTACACTACACTAGATAATACTATTTTACAACAAACAGGATTTAAGGTAGGCTTTGAGTTGTGCGAGCTCACATCTATACAAGTATCACTCACTCTACTACATATATACATATACATACATACATACATTTTCTTATTTTGTGTATGTATTCTAAAAATAGAATGCTAAAATACTCTAATGAGTGTGAGATGGGATGGCTCCACCCTTTTATTTTGGATAGAAATTTGATGTTTCTGTCTTGAATTCTGATTGATTAATAACGTTGGTCCGGATCCATTTTCATAAGTGATGTGAGTCTTCACTAATAGTATTAACCAATCACAATCTAAAACATCAAAAAGTTTGATGTCTCAGAGATATCAAACTTTTTTCCGTTTATTTTATAATATCTCAATATCTCTCTCTAATTAGTTCTTTTTTCTCAACCTCTTTCTTTCTTTAAAACTAACAATTTTCTTTTAAACACGGTTCATCTTTCTCAACTTCCAACATTATTAACTCTTAAAAAAAAAGGTTACTCTTTTGAGGTGTATAAATATTTTCTCTCTTTAAAAAATTTAGTTACCTTATCTCGCTAAAAAGTTCATCTATCAAAAGTTTTAACATATTTCACCCTTTCCCCAAAATATCATTTTTTTTACTCTCTGAAATTCAAATTAGGGAGGGACATTTATCATTTTAGATATAGAAATTTAGTTGGAGAGATAAAGGAGTTAGCATTTTAGAGAAAGAAATTAGTTTAGAGGGAGAAAGAGATTACAATTTAAGGGGGAAAAACGAATTAACATTCTAAAGTGACAAACTAGTTAAACAGACAAATAAAATACAATTTTAGAGAAAGAAATGGATTGTTATTTTAGAGAGCATATTAGCATCTTAGGGAGAAAACATTTAAATAGTTAATGAGATTATTGTTTTAAAAAGTTAATTCACATTATATCAGTCATATTAATCGTTTTAAATGTTTTGGCACTAGATCTGGTTTTTTACACTCAAAACGTTTGAATCCAGTTGATATCCCTTTTTTAAATCTTGAAATTCAAATCTTAGAATGTATATGTGCAGATCGGAACTTTTCGAGTTTTAAACTTTTTAAATCTTTTAAAAACTATTAGGTTCGATCTTTCAACTAAGTTTTTATCATAAACCATTTATGTTTTGATCAGATCTGAAATTAATATTTTAGATCTATATGTTTTGGTTCTGGATTTGAAATCCTTTGTTGTTTATGAGAATATAAACTATATATTTTATCTCTCATCTCTTAGATATGTTATAATGCGTTAGGAATATATTGTAATTAATCTATTTAGTTAGATTTGTTGTAATTTGTTTGTAATTGTTTGTAATAATAAGTGTGTGTGAGTTTGCATGTTAACATATAACATTTTCACTCACTTAAATTCTTTATGAATTAGATATTGCATAAACCATGTTTAATACTTGATTAAAATAAATTAGAAGCCTAATTAGGTAGATAAAAACCTAATTAATTTATGTTATTAATAAATATTATTCAAATTAGTGTAACTCCTATATCGTGAGATAATTTGTAGGGTTTAATTATGTGGTTATATTATGTAATTGTTGGGCAAAATGTGAGTTTAATATGTTATTTAGTTAAGAAGTACTTAACATGTTATATTGACTTTTAAAACGATGAAATGTGAGTTGTTATAGCTTGTCCCTTCGAGTCACGATAATTATTTATATGTTCATATTATAACACGCTTAGATTATTATAAACTTGATATGAAACCCACTAGTAACTTGTATAAAATAGTGTTATATAGACATGCGAATGCTATTATGAAATTTTAATAATCTGCATATATTTGATAATGATGAACTTAACTAATCAAAGAGGATGAGGTTGGGGTAGTAAGATTCTTATTATTGCTCATATGTGGTTACTAAGGAAATTACGTTGTTGGTTATTTGTTAATATCGGGTTGGATTTGCGTTGTTGACTATTTTGTTGCTATTGAGGAGATTTGTATTCTTAGTTAATTATCATTGTTGTTGATGGGATTTAGGTTGATGACAAATTATTATCGTTGATGGGATTTATGTTGTTAGTTAATTGTTATTATTGAGGGGACGTATGATGTTGGTTACTCGTTGTGGTCAAGGGGGTTTATGTCATTGATTATTTATTATTATTGAAGGGATTGTGTTGTTAACCATACGAGGGTGTCATTGGAATTTATAACGTTGGGTATAAACATTGATGTCAGTGGGATTATGTTATTGGGTTTTACATATATATATATATGTATGTTGACTTGATACTTTAACGTGATATTTAATATGTTTAAATATTGTTAGAAAAAGGAATTTTGAGATATGATAGAAAGTTGTCTACAATTATGAACTTAAGAGTGAAACTACTAATTGGGAAGACGATTTAAGGTCTAAAATGAATTTATTCACTAAATTTATTGGAGTTTATAGATTGGAATATGAGATTTAAGTAACTTACTTAAATTTTGGAATAGTTGAGGTTAAGGAAAATACAGAGATATGGGTGGGGGTGATAAATTGTTATCTTTAAACATGGTCAATTGCCGAGTTTTATCATTTTAGTTTCGGGTTATAGGTTATGTGGATTGAATACGCGATCGTTGGCATATGTGGCTTATCAGTAAACCACACTTATTGATGTTGGGATTATATAAGTAACTTGAGAGATTGATGATAACTGAATGAGTGAAGAAGTGGTGATTTGAATCAATTGTGTAATTACGTGTAGTGGGTGGTTGAGGATTAAGGTTAAATGCATTAGGATGTATAGGATATTTTTAGTAATCGTTTGCTCTCGACGACTACTTGATCTAAATAGATGTGTCAGGGAGGTCCTTATTTAAATTTTATTTATGAGACATCCCACATATGGACTCTAGGGAAGGTTATGAGCTTGGATCTTAAGAAGTGTAGATTGTTAGTAGTGATTCTTAGGTATGGTACAAGGAGTTATGTGTTTGTTATAGACTATTGAAGACCACTTAATATAAACAGAAGTGTATCGAGAGTTTTCTAATTTGTATTTCATCTATGAGACATTCCATGCACAAAGTCTAGATTAGGTTAGGAGTTGGGAGTTTAGGATTGTGTAAACTTTTGTAGAGGTTGATAATTATGTAGCCATCTTTGCATGTGCGGGGTGTGATGTCAACTAAATATGGAGTATCGTATGTGCAGAACTTATATTGATCGGAAACTTTAACAGAAATTTATGTTTGTATGGTGTTGTAGGTGCTGGTCTAGTGTTGGCTGGCTATAGAGATATTGTACGTGTAAGACCTAAATTGTCATACTATAATAATAGTGAAATTTTCTTCGAGTCCATTACGAGTCACTACACCAAAACTGTTAACTTGTCACGATAAAAAACCTTGATAAGTCAAACTTGTCACGGTCTTTAACCGTGATAAGTTTTGGGGTGACAAATACATTTGTCACGATTAAAGACCCTGACAATTTGGTTATATTTATCATGGACTTGTCACGGACTTTGACAGTGACAAGTCCGTGACAAAGTGAAAACTTATTACGGTCAAAGTCCATGACAAATAAAAAATTGCCAAAGACTTTGACATTATATGTCCGTGACAAGTTTCCTTTGTCACGGACTTGTCACGATCAAAGTCCGTGACAAATCTGGGCAAATTTAAAAAAAAAACTATTAGGTAGTATGACCACTGCCCAGCAGTATATTTGTACATGTTATAGCAAATTTTAACCCGTCCAAACAGCATATATATCAAACAACATTCAATATTCAATAACCAATACAGATAAATACAAATATCCATAACCAAAACCAAACCAACATGTAAATATCCATAACCAAATAAAAAAGTACAAATAATATCCAATATCCAAATAAAATAAATACAAACAATGGCATAGAGTAAAGTCTACAGTAGATCAGAGGAGAAAGGAAGGTCACACAACATATGAAATGAGACACACATCAATTCGTCGAACGCTGCATTGTTCGTGCAACCACAAAGGTGCATTCGCCTTTCCCGTCAGAATATGCATGACAAGAACCTTTTTCTCAAAGTCTTGCATGGCACGTCCATAAATTAACATACCCGTGAGGGTGTTCGGATCCCTCAACCCCCTCGCTATCGGTGTGCAATTAAATACGTTTATTAAAAATATGCTCGACCAACCGATTATTGACTTAGGTCGTTCGACTGGGGTCAATATGGAATATGGATCATATAAGGGTGACGAGTCTGTGCATATCAGTGATGGAGCAGTGGCGTCCTCGTCTTCCTCTTTCCCCTTGCCCTTGCCCTTATCGGAGGTGGACCCCCACTGACGCTTCATGAAGGTGTACATATCTAGGACCGTCGCCTCCAACATTTCTAACTTATCGTCATGGGTGTCCACCTTACGAGATAACCCGGTGTTGCTCGTCTCTATCCCGGTGATCATCGACTTCCCCATACGAGAGCTCACCCCCTAGTCCTTACCTTTGTGACACCCCGACTAATTAAATATCGGGTAGCTACTCCTTTATTTAAATTAATACAAAATGTCAAGTTGGTTCAGTTCATAGCATCACGGTCGAAAAACGTTTTAACAATTACTAGCCACCTAATATTTAAAAAGTGAGTTGTCAATTTTAATTAAATTCGATTAACATACAATAAGTAGTACATTATGAAATAATGATATCACAACCACATTATAGTCACATTACAATGATAGAGAAATATATGAATCTGGAGGAACACTCCTCGGAAATAATTCGAAATACTTAATAAAACTGAATACAAAGTCTGAATCACTAAATAATTACAACCCAAAATCTGAAATAAAACTGAGTAAACAGGAAGTTTCTAAAAGAAAAGGGGCGACATGCCCTACAGATGAGTAAATCTAAAATAGAGTCAAGATAGAAAGTGGAGGCGTCTACTATCGAGGTCCTGTAACTTCCACAACAGCTACAGCACGTCACCGGAATGGAACTCCTACGCTTGGTGTCCTTGTGGCTGGGCACCTAAAAGGTTTTTACAAGAAAATAGATTTGAAAGCAAACGGGTCAGAGCCCGATTGTGAAAACAGTTTAAAATACAACAAGTGTTTAATATCATTAAACAATGAATATAAAATACATGATAGTGCGTGCACTCACATGAGTCCCTCACCTCTCAACTAAGTGTGCACTCCTACGTACCCGTACCCATTCTAGTATTCCACTATCTAACCGGTCTATTACAATATCTGAGTTTACTATACTATTCGTAGTTTATTTCCCAACATTTTAATATAAACATAGAGTTTTACCTTCATTCCTCAGGATTAGTTGCAATAATTACTAAGAGTTTTCCCATTTTTAACTCTATAAAGATATTACATTAATTCACACTTGTACTTATATAAACAGTTCATTTCAGTATTTCAATATATCATTATCATCATAAATATACAATAATGTCACCCCTAGACTAAGCTGCGGTGCACACATACTCTGCTATCAAATCCCAGTACATCACGTACATAAGGATCACGTATTCCGAATCTCTCAGGAACCGTTTTGATAAGTAACAATCACACATAATGGAGGCGAACATAGTTCACATCACATGGGTCACGCACATACCTACGCTCCCATGATCAGCTGACTTATTAACTCTCCAATAAGCCATTCTCTGACTTATGTTCTCGAGGTACCAATCTAAATCCCCCTATAGGCACACAAAGATTAGATGGTCCTGATCGAACGCCGACCTCTCGTGATAGCAAGTATGGTAGGTATGTTATACACAGATAACCACATATACTAAGCATTCACACATCTTAGATATCTTATTATATCAATAGAGGTATATTTTACATTCCTATACCGTCATTAAATGTTACACGATTACAAATCCCCGAATAATATACATTAAAAGTTGTCAACCCTTCTCACGTCGTAATTTTAAGTACTTATTTCCTAACCTATAAATGTCATCCGGTTTACTACAAAATTCTAAGTTTTAATCCTCAGCGTACTCCAATCTCACAACTATACCCACTAGTCAACAAGGGAGGTTAACACTCAATTAAATAAGTCTACTGGAAGTTCGAAATAAAATCATGCCTAAAAAAAGCCACTCTGTCAACTCGTTAGAAATCTCGTTCGAACGAGGTTGTTCGAACGAGTGTCGTTCGAACGAAGTATTCGAACGAACTCGTTAGAAGGGATACTGTCATCTCGTTAGAAGCTCGTTCGAACGAGGTCATTCGAACGACCTGGGCAGGTCTTCTAACAAGATGGCAGAATACGCCCAGAAATTTTTCCACTCATTTTTCTTCATTTTTCTCTTCTCTAATTCCATTCTAAAATCATCCCAATAACGTTTTAATGTTTTAAAACTACTTTAAGTACTCCCAGGTCGCTTCTTAACATATTTTTGGGGTCAAATCCTCCTAATCAACATGCAATTATCATAAATTCCCAAATTTTACCCCAAACCCTATGAACATGAACACAAAATTTTATTGTACCTAAATGCTCATCATAAATCATTTTTAAATCATCCAAGTTAAGTTTTAGGGTACCAATTTCGTCCAAAATCATTCTACATGCAATTCCTAACCAAAATTAAGAGATTCTACAACAATCCCATTGGGTTTTCACCAAAACTTTTAAAGCATAAGGTTTCTACACTAAACATGGAGGAAATATTCATTGCAATTAATGACATCAAATCACTTGCCTTAAATCCGATGTTCTGGTTAGTCATTGATGATCAAGGTTGGCTCTCTCTCTTCTTTTCGGTCACAAATCCTTTCAAATTTCTGGTGATGGGAGATGGTTTGGTTTGGAAACTCCTTTACCCTCTTTCTAACTTCTCTAAAAACCTCCGTAGCCCACTCTCTTGCCTTTTGCTGGTAATGGCCTTAGTGGCCCCTTTAAAAATATAAAAATAAACTCTAAAATTCGTGGGTTTTAATTCCTCAATTTTTAAAATTACCAAAATACCCCTCTAGGTTGCCGGTTTGGCCTAAAAATGCCTCGGGACCCAAACTAAACCCCCGGCTAGTGTTTTCAGACTATTTCGACCCTTTCGAACGCGTTGGCGCACTCAAAATGATCATTCGGTTGATAAAAATATATTTTACTTTTTAATTTAAATGAATTCATTCCTGACGCGACTGACACGCGCGTTCTAATTAAATTTTCCAAATTGTCGTATTTCTGCCTCTTGACAATTTAAATATTTCCAATACTCATATATTACCATATATACTCAGAAATGTTCAATTTTAACATCATAATCAAATACCAACTCGCATCTCACTAGTATTTATATCCGAATTAATTCCCAATTAATTCTCATTTAATTCAATTAATCCCTTAAATACAAATCAATAAAATTACGGGGTATTACATACTTCCCCCCTAATAACAGAATTTTGTCCCAAAATTCGGAACTAATGAATACCTGGTAAAAATAACTCTGGATAACGTTCGCGCATCTTATCCTCGCGCTCCCATGTGAACTCCTCGGCATTATGATGCCGCCATTGCACGCGTACTAATCGTACCATCTTCGACCTCAGTTTCCTCTCGTTGTGGTCTAGAATAGCAATCGGCCACTCCTCGTAGGAACTATCGGGCTGAAGATCGATGTCCTCTAAAGCAATGTGAGTATGGGTCAAGTCATCCCTAAGATATTTCCTTAGCGAGGAAATATGGAACACATCATGAATCCTATGCAAGTGCTCCGGTAACCCAAGTCTATACGCAACTGGCCCAATCCTCTCGATGATAGGAAATGGCCCCACATATCTTGGTGCCAGTTTCCCCTTCTTCCCAAAACGCATAATCCCCTTCTTAGGAGATACTCTGAGTAACACCTGGTCCCCCACCTTGAATTCTCTGAAGAACCTCTTGGCATCAGCATAGCTCTTCTGCCGGTCCTGAGCTACCGAATACGGCTTCGTATCATCTCTATCCTTGTCGAAGTGTCCTGAATCACTTCCGACCCAAGGAGTTTGTTATCCCCCACCTCTAACCAACATGCTGGGGAATGACAAGGTCTACCATACGATGCCTCGAATGGAGCCATGCCAATGATGAACTGGTAGGAGTTATTATAAGCAAACTCCACCAGTGGAAGGTACTGCTCCCAACCACCTCCAAAGTCTAGGATGCACATATGCAACATGTCCTCCAACATCTGATTTGTCCGCTCTGTTTGCCCATCAGTCTGTGGATGATATGCCGTACTCAGTCGCAACTCCGTACCCATTACCTCCTGGAAACTCTCCCAAAATCGTGAAACAAATATCTTGTCTCGATCAGACACGATATTTAGAGGCACCCCGTGAAGTCTCACTATCTTCGCAATGAAAATCTGGGCATACTGTCCCGTAGTGTAGTCTGTCCTCACGGGCAGAAAATGAGCAACCTTGGTCAACCTATCCACAATTACCCATATGGAGTCGTGACCCCTCTGTGACGTAGGTAACCCCGTGATAAAGTCCATGGATATGCTCTCCCATATCCACATCGGAACCTCTAACTGTTGTAGAAGTCCTGCCGGTTTTTGATGGTCTACCTTTACTAGCTGACAAGTGGCGCATTTAGAAACGAACACGATAATATCTCTCTTCATCCCGCTCCACCAATACTTTCGTCTCATGTCTTGGTACATCTTATCCCCACCAGGGTGTACCGCGAGCCATGCGACTCTGTCATTACCTCGCGTCGCAAGTCTTCCCCTTCCGGAATGACCAGTCTTCCATTAAAGCGTAATCCCCCGTCTGAACTGACGGTATAGGACTCGGTTCCCTCTGCTAGTAATCGAACTATCTGCTCCTGATAGAACGAGTCTTTTGCCTGGGCCTTTATCACTCTCGTAACAATCTGAGGTGTAACAGTCATCACCGACATGAATGATCGGGCCACTGCATCCTGATGTCCCCACTCCTTCCACTTAACTTTCCACACCTCGGCCACCTCATCTACTGGCCTACGGCTCAACACGTCTGCTATCACGTTAGCCTTACCTAAGTGATATTAGATATCAAACTGATAATCCTTCACAAACTCAAGCCACCGACGTTGACTCATATTCAGTTCCTTCTGCGTGAAGAGGTATTGTAAAGACTTGTGGTCTGTGAACAACCGAAATTCCTACCCCAGGAGATAGTGTCTCCAAATCGGAAGAGCGAATACGACTGCCGCTTACTCCAAGTCGTGGGTGGGATAATTCTTCCCATGAGGCTTAAGCTTACAGGAAGCATAAGCTATAGCCTGACTCTCCTGTTGCAGTACACCTCCAAGTCCTTGTAAGGATGCATCGGTATAGACTAGATACTCAACTCCCACTCTTAGAAATGCTAACATAAGCGCTGAGGTCAACTTGTCCTTCAACTCATCGAATGCCAACTGACAGGCATCGCTCCAGATGAATGACACACCTTTGCGAGTCAGATGTGTCAAAGGACCCGCTATCTTTGAGAAACCACGAATAAACCTCTTGTAGTATCCTGCTAGGCCTAAGAAACTACGGATCTCAGTCGGTGTCGTGGGCTATCCCCACTCCCTCACCGCGAATACCTTCCCCGAATCAACAGATATCCCCCGGTCTGAAATGATATGCCCCAAAAATTGAACCTCTTTCAGCCAAAACCCACATTTCTCGTACTTTGCATAAAGCTCGTTCTGACGTAGCGTCTGCAAAACCTACCTCAAATGTTCAACGTGTTCCTCCTCTGTCTGGGAGTAAACTAGAATGTCTAGGAACTCTCTGAATACCCTATTCATCAAATCCATAAACACGGCTGGGGCATTGGTCAAGCCAAAAGGCATAACCCGAAACTCGTAGGAACCATATCTCGTCAAGAAAGCAGTCTTCAAGACGTCCTGTTCCCTTATACGCCTCCTAAAAACTCTCCCAAAATGGAGATACAAACACCTTATCTCTGTCAGACACGATGTTGAGAGGCACTCCGTGGAGTCTCACTATCTCTGCTATGAATATTTTAGCGTACTGTCCCGTGGTGTAGTCTGTCCTGGCAGGCAGAAAGTGGGCTACCTTAGTCAACTGATCCACTATCACCTACATCAAATCGTGTCCCCTCTGCAATGTAGGTAATCCTGTGATGAAGTCTATGGAAATGCTCTCCCATTTCCACGTTGGAACCTCAAATGGCTGTAGAAGTCCCGAAAGTCTCTGATGGTCCACCTTTACCAACTGACAAGTGGCACATTTCGAGACGAACTCAGCAATATACTTCTTCATCCCGCTCCACCAGTACTGTCTATGCATATCCTGGTACATCTTATCCCCACGGGGGTGTACCAAAAATTGTGAATCGTGCGACTCTGTCATCACCTCATATCGCAAGTCTTCACCCTCAGGAACCACCAATCTTCCATTAAAACGTAGACCCCCGCCTGAACTCACGATATAAGACTTGGCCCCCTCTGCTAGAAGCTGCACTATCTGACTTTGGCAGAACGGATCAATTGCCTGAGCCTTTACTACTGTTGTAATAATCTGGGGCGTAACTATCATCACATACATAAAAGATCAAGCCACCGCATCTCGGTTTCCTAACTCCTTCCATTTCTCTTTTCACACTTCGGCCACCTCTCCTACCGGCCTACGGCTCAATGCGTATACTACCACGTTAGCCTTTCCCAGGTGGTATTCGATATCAAAATGATAATCCTTCACAAACTCAAGCCACTGGCGCTAACACACATTCAACTCCTTCTATGTGAAGAGATACTGTAATGACTTGTGATCTGTGAACAAGCGATATTTCTACCCCAGGAGGTAATGTCTCCGAATTCGAAGTGCAAACACCACCGCCGCCAACTCTGAAAGAGTGCGCTTGTGTTCAAATAAAGAAATTATTTAATTAAACTCAGTTTTTATCAATTAAACCCTAAACATGCATCTAGGTGTGATTGAAGATGATGAAATCATGCAAAAACATTCAAACACACACATGTGAGGAAAAATCACCCAAAGGGGAAAAACCTTTTATTTTCACTATAATTTTGTAAGATACGATTACACGAATTACAATAAAAATACAGTGACACAGAAATACCCGCAGGCGTCGGTTCTGATGTCGTCGACTGGATTCTCCCTCAGGAACTCTAGGTGAGCAACAATGAAGAAGGAAGATGGATTCTACACAAGGTTGTGTTCTTGGGTTACAAAAGGATTCATAAAGGTTTGGCAAGGATGTGTGAATCAAAACATGAGTCTTGGGACCCCAAAATATGAAGACTAAAGTAATTAGAACTCTCAAAATCGTCTCTCCAAGTCTTATCAAATAACTCCCCCGAAGTTGGCTTTTATAGGAAACCAAAAAGAGTTTCACAATTTTAAAACACTTGCCAGCGTTAGGTACCTCAAACCAGTTCGGGTGTACCATGAATCGGTTTGGCCTTCGGTTCGTAAAAGTTCGTTGGTTTGGGGCTTAAAGGACTCAGCATTTTTCCAAGTATTTTCTCAGAATTTTCTCCATTTTCAATGTGCCATAACTTCTTCACCGTAGCTCGGATTGAGGTGACGTTTCTTCCAGTATCTTTATTACGATGAGTCCTTTAACTTTCCAGTTGACCGGACCTCCGGGCGATGGATGTAAAATTACCAAAATTCCATTAAACTTCCATATCTTGCCTTATTTCACTGCTTTTGACTTCTCGTGCGTACCACTTGCATAAAGTCCCTAAAATCATGGAACGTGAAGTCGTTGAGGCAGATGAGGGACACATGATGGAGATAATGAATGCTTGATTCTCGGAATTCGGATTGAGACCGTCGTGTGAGATCGTGTAGAGACGTGTCAAATGTAGCAGCGTACGACATACATAAATGTAATATTTTAGACATGATAAAAATATCCTTACAAATCTCTCCCTATGTCTATGCCGGTACATACATAAAAAATCCGAATAATCAAATAACAAAATTGCCTATACAAATCTACCCTCCCATGAACCCAAAACTGGAAAGGTACAAATGAATAAGTCTTCATCATTTGTTCTTCAAATCTTCAAAAATCTCAAAGCTTTTCTCATCAGAGTGTGCAATTTGGTGATCATCAACGTAGTACCTATACACATGAGATAAAGCAAATACCAAGTGACGTATCGAGATTGAAATGAGATAAACATAGATACCAGCTCAAAATAAATCTCAACATCTCAAAACTTCCCCATAATATGATAATTCTTTCTCTCCCTTTTTATTATGTCCCCAAATAAACAGATAGGGGAAGCAGAAATAAATGCAAATGGAGAATGTCACAAGGTAAGAAGCTCATATTTTTGAATTTTTCAAAATTTTTCACACACAATATACAAACAAAGAAATACACTGTGGCCATCCCCGATCCCCACCGCGGAGGGAGGAAGGATCCTTTGGGTCCCGCGCGTCCCCTCTCGGTAGAGCGCTTCGGTCGACGTCGATTTTGTGAGGTGTGAAAAATGTAGAGAGATTCAGAGTCGCCAGTTTATTTTACTCAAAACAGACAAAAGAAAAACAGGAAACCACCCCGAAGGATTCGGAAAGGGTTCTGAGGCTTAGTTACGAAATGGGAAGGTGTTAGGCACCCATTCCGCCCTTTCGGTCTCTCATGGATATTTGTTATTTTCCTTTATGTTTCCCCCCGTGAGATGTGTGCATGTGTATATATATAGAATGGAGGTAGGAATCTTCGGCTTGTATCATGGAAAAGATAAAGCGAGTCATCCGTAGGAAGATATAAAAGTAATATTAGAAAAATAAGATTTAAGCGGCTACCCCTACGTTGATCGTTATAGGGGAACGATAACGCACATGGAGTAATACGTCACTAAGACTAATAATGTAAGAAAAATGGATTTAGAGAAAATAGAAAATGAGAGAAAAAGTGAGAGAAAGGACTTGAGTTTCGGGTTTTACCCCGAGACGCCTACGTAGCCTATAAAGGCATCAAAGTCCACGTAGTTCGTTTGTAAAGTGAGGGGTGGGGTTTAGCCCATAAATCCAAAATGGAGAAATCTCTTATTTGTAAGTGTGTGTGTGTGTGTGTGTGTAGAAAAAGTGTTTTAGTTGTGAGAAAAGTGTGGAAAAAGTGTGAGACTCCCTATTTGGAATTTATGAGCAAACCCTCTTTTTCTTATTTTTTGGATTTTTATTTATATGAAAATAGGAGATGTGTAATAATACGAGATAAAAAGTGTATTTATGGTATGTGAGATGAGATTATAAAAGTGCTAAGTAAGAAAACAAGTTATTGGAAATTCAAGAGAATTTAAGAGAGAGAGTTTGAGAAACTTGGACCTTCTTGAAGATCTTGAGCTTGATCTTGAACGTTGGAGAGTAGCCCTTGAGCTTGGATGATGATGGAGAGTGGTTAATTCATCAAGTTTGATGAAATGGATGATGAAAAGTGGAAGTGAAAAAGGGATTTGGAAGTTGAAATCACGCTGCCTTCGAAAGAGGTTTCTGGGATTCGTTCAGAGAAATTTCTATCAGATCTGGGCTCCCTTGCAAATGAGGCCAAGGCCTCCTTTTATATCCCCAGGGGACTGCCGATCGGCTTAGAGCCCTTCCTGCCTGTCGGCAGGAAGGTGCCGATAGGCAGGTTCTGGGACCTGCCGTTTGGCAGTGTGTTTCAGGCTTTTTCGGAAAATTGGTCGTCGAGGGCAAACCGTTGGTCAGAATTGCGCACGGAACATACCGTTGGAAAGGTAATTCAGAGACCTTCGAAAGTCCTTCGGACTGCTCCCGAGTTTAGGAGTTGACTTTGGGTCAAATATGGCTTGGAAGCGTTTGTCAGTCCATTGGACGGGGAATCGTGCGGACACAAACGGATCGTTCGTCCGCATGGTAAGTCCGAATCACGTATGGGGAATACTGTTGGAAAGGTTAGGAGATGTAATTTGACATTCCAAAGAGTTTGGCCCGATTTGGAGAGTTGACTTTGGTCAACCGGGCCAGGGAAGCGCTCGGTGGCTTCCCGGAGTCAAACGGATCGTTCGTCCGCATGGAAAGTTAGAATTGCGCACGGGACAGACTATTGGAAAGGTTATTCAGTGCCCTTCGAAGATTCATTCAGCCTTGGTCGATCTGAAGGGTTGACTTGGGTCAACAGATCCCGGGAGCGCCCGGTGGCCTCTGGGTCAGGTTTTGGACGCAAACGGATCGTTCGTCCGTATGGTAAGTCGGAATCACACACGGGGTAGACCGTTGGAAAGGGTATTCAGTGCCCTTTGAAGATTCATGGAGTCTCAGTCAAGATGAGGAGTTTTACTTTTGAGTCAAACTGAGCCGGGGGGTGCCCGATGGCTTCCAGGTCAGTACTCGGGACGTGACCTGGGTTTGCGATGATGAGTGGAGGTACTATGGACCTAAGGAGAGTTAGGGGGTAACAGAGTGAGGTGTCTACAGAGCCCCTCGACGGGTGAGTTTGGAACAAATGATAGCCGTCGATTAGACACCGCATGATGCCTTTGAGGGAGTATGACCGATTCAGAGGGTCGAGGTCGATTTCGAGGACCTAAGAAGTATGCTGGGGATGATCAATTATGTGGATCAAATCCGAATCTGCGGGCCTAAGGAAGCGAGGGGGACCAATTCAGAGGATCGTGGTCGGTTTTGAGGACCTAAGGAAATAAGGATGACCAATTCAGAGGGTCGAGGTCAGTTCTGACCTAAGAGTGGTGACGACCGAGGACCGAGGTCGATTCTAACCTAACTAAGGTGACGATCCAAGACCGGGACCAATTCTGACCCAAGAGTGGTGACGAACGAGGACCGAGGTCAATTCTGACCTAACTAAGGTGACGATCCAAGATCGGGTCCAATTCTGACCCAAGAGTGGTGACGACCGAGGACCGAGGTCAATTTTGACCTAATTAAGGTGACGATCCAAGACCGGGGTTAATTTTGACCCAAGAGTGGTGACGATCGAGGTCAATTCTGACCTAACTAAGGTAACAATCTAAGACCGGGGCCAATTTGACCCAAGAGTGGTGATGACCGAGGACCGAGGTCAATTTTGACCTAACAACAGTGACGATCCAAGACCGGAGCCAATGCTGACCCAAGAGTGGTGACAACTGAGGACCGAGGTCAATTTTGACCTAACTAAGGTGACGATCCAAGACCGAGGTCAATTCTGACTCAAGAGTGGTGACGACCGAGGACCGAGGTCAATTCTGACTCAAGAGTGGTAACGACCGAGGACCGAGGTCAATTCTGACCTAACTTAGGTGACGATCCAAGACCGGGGTCAATTTTGACCCAAGAGTGGTGACGATCGAGGACTGAGGTCAATTCTGACCTAATTAAGGTGACAATCCAAGACCGGGGTCAATTCTGACCCAAGAGTGATGACGATCGAGGACCGAGGTCAATTATAACCTAACTAAGGTGACGATCCAAGACCGGGGCCAATTCTGACCCAAGAGTGGTGACGACCGAGGACCAAGGTCGATTCTGACCTAACTAAGGTGACGATCCAAGACCGGGGCCAATTCTGACCCAAGAGTGGTGACGATCGAGGACCGAGGTCAATTCTGACCTAACAAAGGTGACTATCCAAGACCGGGGCCAATTTTGACCCCAAGAGTGGTGACGATCGAGGTCAATTCTGACCTAACTAAGGTGATGATCTAAGACCAGGGCCAATTCTGACCCAAGAGTGGTGAAGACTGAGGATCGAGGTCAATTCTGACCTAACTAAGGTGACGATCCAAGACCGGGGTCAATTCTGACCCAAGAGTGGTGACGATCGAGGACCAAGGTCAATTATGACCTAGCTAAGGTGACGATCCAAGACCGGGGTCAATTCTGACCCAAGAGTGGTGACGATCGAGGACCAAGGTCAATTCTGACCTAACTAAGGTGACGATCCAAAACCGGGGCCAATTCTGACCCAAGAGTGGTGACGATCGAGGACTGAGGTCAATTCTGGCCTAACAAAGGTGATGATCCAAGACCGGGGCCAATTCTGACCCAAGAGTGGTGACGACCAAGGATCGATGTCAATTCTGACCTAACTAAGGTGACGATCCAAGACCAGGGCTAATTCTGACCCAAGAGTGGTGATGATCGAGGACCGAGGTCAATTCTGACCTAACTAAGGTGACGATCCAAGACCGGGGTCAATTCTGACCCAAGAGTGGTGACGATCGAGGATCGAGGTCAATTCTGACCTAACAAAGGTGATGATCAAAGATCGGGGTCAATTCTAACCCAAGAGTGATGACGATCGAGGATCAAGGTCAATTCTGACCTAGCTAAGGTGACGATCCAAGACCGGGGTCAATTCTGACCCAAGAGTGGATAAAGATTGTATTTTGATTCTGCTGGAGAAAGAGCTTTGTGATTCCGATTTGAGCTGGGGAACTGATAGCTGGGGGAAGCTTTATAGGAGACCTCGCAGGGGGAACAACCTATTTTGGGTGTTGTGAGAGAATTTCGTTGGGGAAATGATCATGTGATCCTTAGGGATTTTTCGGAGCCTTGCCGGGAGGAGTTTTCACTTAGCTTTTGAGGATTCCGCTGGGGAAGAGGGGTTCCGTTTGGGGGATAAGAATTGGATTTGAGGTTCCGCTGGGGAACGATGAATGAGTTGGGGAAAATTTGGATTGCCCCTTGGGAGAGATCGCTTGGGGCGAGTGGTTCTTCTGATTTCTGCTGGGAAAAATACCATGTGATAATGTATCGCACCGGGTAGCCGATGGCCGGGGAGGCCCTTTGTAAAGTCTGATGAGGAGGTGATTAGGTGGTCTGAGCGCCTTGCCCGAGAGGTCATTCGCTTTGGATTTTGAGGGCTCCGTTGGGGAAAACGGTGTGTTGCCTGAAGGAGTGTGAAATTTTCTTGATGAAAACGTTTGAAATTCCTCCTGGGATTTTTAGGAATTTTCGGGGATTTTTCGAGGCTTCCTGGTATTTTCTGGGAATTTTTGTACGAAATTTTAAGGGGGGTGCCGGTCGGCATAGACTGAGAGGTGCCATTCGGCACTGGCACGAACTTTTGGGTTGCCACGGGAAGGTGAAGAGACAATGCCGATCGGTATGGCAGGGGTAAGTGCCGATCGGTATGGCAGGGGTAAGTGCCGATCGGCATGGCGTTTGGCCTCCTATATAAAGGGGGCGAATCCCCTTCATTTTCACAGCTTCTTGCATTCTCTCTTTCTGCGAATTGTTCTAACGTTCCGATCTTCAAGAAATGGTCGCTTTTGTGAGTACCACTGTCCATCGGGAGTGGTTGACCGTTGATGACTGGGCGAATGTGGATTGGAGGGACAAGGTGCCTCTTGCTTTGGGAAATGAGAATGCCTTTGATGCATTCGAGCCGGTTGTGGATGAGCGGACCTTGCTGCGGGAGCCGTCACGTCATCGCTCTTCGAGAGTGATTCCCGATGGTTATGTAAGTAGCCTGACCTTTGGCATTCTTTCCTTTTTGGGTGATTTTTCCCTTTTTCTTTGACCTTTGATTGAATTTTTCCTTTTTCCAGTCGGATATTTCCTTGAAGAACATGCGTGCCCGCGGGACGACGGGGCTTAGGGATGTTTGGGAGCATCTTCCACCCGTGGTGTGCTGGATGGTATCATCAGCGAGTTTTGGGAGGTTGGCGGTTGCGCTGGATGAGACGCCTCGTTCGATAGCAGTTTTGTGTGCCTTGGGGGAGAGGTGGTGGGACACTACCCACACTTTTCATTTTGGCTTCGGGGAGATGACAGTGACTCCCATAGATGTGCAGCAACTGCTGGGGCTGGATTGTGATGGGGAGCAGATAGAGGTGGATAGCTCTTTGCGGGTGAGATCGGAGGCGGTGTATGCGGCACTCGGTGATGTGAGGAGGATAGTCTCTGGGGATTCTATTTGGCTGTCCTTGTTGAAGGATGTTTTGCTGAGCAGGGTGGTTGATGTGGAGGACGGGCTACAAGTGAGGCAGATGGCCCGGTTGTTCATCTTGTTGGTGCTGGGAGGTTTCATGGTGGTGTCGAGCGGTGACGTCGTCCATTTGTGGTTTCTGTCGTACTTGAGGATGTTTTCAAACATCCCTTTCTATGATTGGGGGAGTCTGACCTTGGCGACCCTTTACTCTTCTTTGGATGCATTTAGTCGGTGCTGCCAGCAGACTTTTACTGGAGCCACGTATCTCCTGGTGGTATCATTTACTTTGTGCATTTTCCTTTCATGCATTCTCATTTTCCTTTCATGCATTCGCATTTTCTTTTCATGCATTCGCATTTTCTTTATGCGTCTCTTTTTGCTTGTGAATTCAGACGAGGTTTTATGAGGTGATTGGGTGCAACACCCCGCTGATTGCTCTGAAGGATGACACTGTTGGGGACTTCCGCCGACTATACCGATGGCTTAAGGTCAACCGACAGTCGAAGGGATCTCTTTCCCTAGAGGCGGTGCGTCAGGTCTTAAATAACCTGACCAGTGGTCGGGTAAGGTCTTTTCCTTTTCAGTCTTATTTTCAGCACCTTCTGATTTTGTATCGACTCATGCTTATCTTGTGGATTTTCAGGTGACCTTTTATCCTTGGGGGACCGCCATTTAGGATACGGGGGTGAACGCACAGATGAGGCATTTGTTGGCGCATGAGTTCGGCCATTCCTGGTACCACGGGGAGAGGGTGATCCGTCAGATTGCTGATGAGGAGGTGGTGATGCCTCCCGCGCAACCTCCTACTTTTATGAGGTGGGAGCAACAGTTGTTGGAGGATGAGAGGATCGCGACGATGATTGGCGAGTCCTATGCATTGTATACTGGTACGACCGCGCCGTATGATTATATGGACTTTGTGACGAGCTGGTTGATGGCGCCCAGTATACATGATGCTTTGCCTTTCCCTCCTGCTGGTTCGAGTCGGGCGGTGGGGTCTTCCCACAGTAGTGGTGGTCCGTTGGCACTTGCGGCGGTGGCGACCTCGGAGGTCCCTTTTGTTCGACTGCACACTCCTTCGTACAACATACGGCGGGCTGATGGAGGGATAGTGCTGATGCTGCACCGTCCTCTTGCGATGGATCTAGAGGAGCTGGGCTTGACAGAGGATGTCCTTCATCCTGCGGTAAACCTTTCGATCCTTTTCCTCTCTTTTTTAATTTCTTTTGCTTGATACTGATTCTGCCTTTTCCTTGCAGCAAATCCGAGTGTCGACCACTTGGCTCAGGGACATCAGAGACTGGATATCATCGGTGGCTGCCCACATTCGGGATGCTGTCCCTGTTCCTTCTTATTTGGTGCCGTCAGCCTCGTCCAGGGGAGACTCTGGCTCGGGTAGTGGCGGTGCATCGTCTCGCCATAGGGGGAAGAGAGCGCATCGTAGGGGTGGAAGCTAGAGAGAGAGAGATAGTGTGTGGGTTCGGGATGAGTCCCGTTGTTTTTTGGCTTTTTCTTTATTTCCTGTAAAATGATGTAACACATAAAACATATATATGCAATGCAATGTAGTTTTTTGGCTATCTTTTATTTTAATGATGAATGAATGCATGCACATGCGCCTTTTAATTTGCTACTGAGACCGTAAAATAGGAGTATTCTTGGAATTTTTCAAAAGAAAGTTGTTTTATTTAAAATAGTGAATCCCATAAGGAGGGAACAGGATTCTCGAAATTCTTTTGAGAACATCAATTTATTTTTATGGAGTTTTTCTGATTTGACAAAAAAGGAAAGGAGGAAATTTCCAAAAATGGGGGGTTACCGATCGGCAAGTACCCTGGCCTGCCTATCGTCATTCAGTCCAGTCCCATCAATTGAAAGCTTTGAATGGTACCCTCTTCAGCCTTTAGTACCTTGTGGGGTAGGATTCCTTTCGATTTCTGCAGGGATTATGTCCCTTGTGAGGATTTTTAAATATAAAAAGGGAGAAGGGTGGAGTGTTTTCCTCACACCTTTTGCATTCTTACATACCCACCCATCATCTTTTAGTCTTGCGAGATGGCTCTTCCTGATAGCATTGAGTTTGTCAATTACCTTGAAGCCTTGGAAGCTATGTGCTCTTATAATGTCGACTATGATGCTTTCAACATGCGTCGAGTCTCCTCGTGGCCTAATCGACCTTTTGAGTGGAATATGCTGGTGGCGGCAGTACAATTTTGGTACCCCGAAGACCATGTATTCCGCTTTGGGCTGGAAGAAGTTTGTCCTACCTACGAGGAATTTTCTGCCATACTGGGCGTGAATCCCAGTGTTGCCGCGGCTTTACCCAAATTTTCCCATTCTCCTAGGGATTTGTTGGTCGGGCTTCTCCATATTTCTCCTTCGGTGGCCAGGTCATTGGTTGCCGGAGGAATGATCTCCCTCCCGGCGGTGTTGCAGTCCGTGCGTTCGCTGGAAGTAAGTGATGTTGGCTATGCTGGAGCCGTTGTTGTGGGTTTGGTTTTAAAATTACTGTTGGTGACTGGGGAGGTGCGCGTGGACTCACAGCTTGCAGCCATTACCTCATGGATGTCATACCGTCGCAATCCTGCGGCGGTGATATTGGCGGAGACTTTAAATGGCCTGGATGCTTGGAGAGAAGGTCGTTCCGACTTTTTAAGGGGTAGCCCTGTGATGCTGTTCATGTGGTTGTCTGAAAGATTCTACTTGTCGACTCCTCCAGAATATCCTTTGTCGGTCGTACCCAACTTCTTTTCGCGCTACTTCATCCGCATGGGCCTGTATGTTGAGAATTGGGAGAATTGGCTTGTGGAGCATGGGGCTTGTGGGATGTATTGGTCAGTGCCTTGGTGGGGACAGTTGCATCCTGTTCAGGAGCTAGGAGAATATTCATATGTGCGGCTGATTGGTCTCAGGCAGACCTCTTCTTATTTCCCTTGGCGACTTTTGCGCCAATTTGGCTGGGCGCAGGTCGTGCCCCCTCGAACCTCAAATTTCTTTCCGGTAGAAGATTTGACTGAGCGCCTACGTCTGTTGCTTGGATCTCTGTGGGAAAATCGGCGTCCGTCAACCCGTCCCTCTCAGTTTGTTGGGAAGGTTTACCATGTCCCCAAAGATTATATGAAGTGGTTGTGGAGGAAAGTAGTCAGCAAGATGTTGGCAGTAGAGACTGGTCAGAGGTGGTTTGTTTTATCTGACTCCATGGAAGGGGGTGTTGTGTTCTTTTCGAAGATGGTTAAGGCTCATCGGTCCATGGAGTGTTTGAGGCACTCCATTCAGGCAGGAGAAACTTGGGGTCCTCAGGATGTAGATGATGAGGGTGCAGGCTCTTCGGGTAGCTGTGGGTAGGACTCCTGGGGAGTTTATTTATGTAACAGATGTGGGGAATTTTATCTGGTTTTAGGGTAGTAGGGGGAAAGGAGTTATCCGTTCCTTTTTCTTATGTAATCCGTACTGTAGTTTCTTATTATTGAAATAAACAAGTTTCTGATCATCCAGCTGTGCCTTTCGATGAATTTTCTATTTTGAATTATCTATACCAATCGCTAAACCATACATAATCCTTTTGTTCAAATAGATGTTTAGAATGAACTGCCGTTCTCGGAGATAAGAAAGGAATATATTTTTGTGAAAAAGAAGGGGTCGTGCTCATATGGGGAGTATGAGTTGCCTACGTACCTCTGGGGTTTTTGAAAAAGTTTTTATCTGTTTGAAAATAGTTTTTGCAGAGGATCAGGCCCACGTAGTTCTGGGTAGAGGGAAATGGAGAGAGTTTTTTTTATTTTAGAATAGAAGGGGAGAAGAAGAGTCGTAGCGCGCCGAGATATAGGACTAGGGGTAGAATTTCTTGAGACGGTCCAGATTGACTGGACGAGCCATCTCTTCCCCATCCAGGTCGGTGAGCATGGCGGCACCGCCAGATAAGATCTTCTTCACAATGTAAGGGTCTCTCTAAATGAGTTTGAACTTTCCTCTGGGGTCCCAGGTTCGATTATCTCCTTGAGGGCTAAATCCCCCTCCCGGACACCGCGATCCTTGACTTTCTTATTGAACGATCGCGCTATTTGGCGATGATACCCTTGTATGTGGTAAAGAGCTTTTAATCTCCGTTCATCTAGGAGGGTTAGCTCATCAAGACGGACTTGTCACCAGTCTTCTTCACTAACCTTGCTTTCGAGCATGACGCGTAGCGAGGGTATTTCCAGCTCCACAGGTAGGACTGCTTCCATGCCGTAGACCAGGGAGTAAGGGGTAGCCCAGTAGAGGTTCGGATTGACATTCGATAGCCCCAGAGGGCGTACGGGATTCGATCGGCCCAATCCCTACAACTTTCGGTCATCTTGCTGATGATGGTTTTGAGGTTTTTATTGGCGGCTTCAACTGCACCATTGGTCTGAGGTCGGTAGGGAGAATATTTGTGTCTCTGAATTTCGTACTCGTTGACTATTTTTGTGACTTTTGCCTTGAAGTGCAAACCATTATCCGACACTAGCTCGTGCGGGACCCCATATTGGCAGATGATATTTTTCTTGATGAATTTGGCCACCTTCTTGGCATTTAATACTGCGTATGACTCAGCTTCGACCCATTTGGTGAAGTAATCGATGGCAACCAGGATGAACTCATGCTCGTTTGACGCTTTTGGTGTAACCTTCCCTATGATGTCGATACCCCAGGTGGAGAACGGCCAGGGAGAAGTCATGTTGTATGATTCCCGCGGAGGCAAGTGTTGAAGATTTGATTACTATTGGCATTTAAGGCATCTCCGAACATAGGCGGTGCAATCCTGGGCCATTGTGGTCCAGTAGTAGCCTTGTCGGATGATCTTCTTGGCAATCATGTGACCGTTCATGTGGGGCTTGCATTCCCCGCTGTGGATTTTCTGCATTATCTTTTCAATGTCAGCCCCTGCGATACAATGCAAACGAGTTCCATCGAAATTCCTCTTGAGTAGTGCTTTATGACAAATGATGTACTGAGCGGCCAGCCTTCGAAGGGTAGCTCAGTCGTTCGTGTTAGAACCCTCTGGATACCTACCGTACCTGAGGAAGCACCAAATATCATAGTACCAGTAATTGACTAGCTCAGGATCTTCTGAGGTGGCAAGCTCAATGTGGTAGCAATGGGTATGTTTGTCTTTCTTTTGAACTAGGAAGGGGGTCATTATTATTCCCTTGGGCATGTCGACCATGGAAGCCTAAGTAGCGAGAGCATCGGCTAGGTTATTCTTTGCTCGGGGTAGGTAATGGAAGGTGATATCTCGGAATTAGGAGGCCAACTCTTCTAATCAGGCATGAAAAGGTTGGAGCTTTTCGTTCTTGACTTTCCACTTTCTGAGCACTTGACCGATGATAAGGGCAGAATCCCCGTATACATCAAGGTATTGAATACCTTTCTCGAGAGCGACCTTGAGGCCCACTGTGCATGCCTCGTATTCTGTCATGTTGTTGGTGCAAGGGAAATCCAATTTAATGGCGATTGGAGTGTGGGAGTCATCTGGGGCAATCAGAAGTATCCCAATGCCATATCCCTTTTTATTGGCAGTGCCATCGAAGAACATTTTCCATTGAAGGCAGTCTTGAGCGGTGCAGAGGACATTTTCATCTGGGAATTCGGAGATCCAGACATATGTTTCTTCTACAGGGTAGTCAGCGAGGTAGTCAGAGATGGCTCTTCCCTTAATGGCTTTTTGTGTGACGTACACGATATCGAACTCGGTTAGGAGCATCAACCTTCGGGCCATTCGGCTGGATAAGGAGGGTTTTTAGAGCAGGTATTTGATGGAATCCATTCGGGATAAAAGTTTTATGGGGAAGGCGATCATGTAGTGCCGCAACTTTTGGGTGACCCAGACAAGCGCGACGCATGCTTTTTCTAAAGCAGTGTAGTTGACCTCGTACCCGGCCAATTTGCGATTGGCATAATAGACGGCTCTTTCTTTGCGGGAGTCTTCAAGGTACTGGGCTAGCAAAGCCCCAGCTGCAGTGTCGATTATGGTTAGGTATAAGAGCAAAAGGAGACCAGGCTGTGGTGGCATAAGAACTGGATGTTGGGTTAGGTACTGTTTGATTCGATCAAAAGCTTCTTGGCAGGCCTCATTCCAAACCTTGGTTGAATCCTTTCAGAGGAGCTTGAAGATTGGTTTACAGATGGAGGTTAGTTGGCTGATGAACTGGCTGATATATTGTAATTTCCCAAGGAAACCTCATACTTCCTTCTCTGTTCGGGGAGGTGGCATCTCAAGTATGGCCTTCAGCTTGGCGGGATCTGCTTCTATCCCCTTCTCACTGACCATGAATCCTAAGAGTTTTCCCTTTGTAATGCCGAAGACGCACTTCTGTGGATTAAGTCGCATATGATACTGGCGCAGTTGTTCGAAGAACTTCCGGAGAGCGGGAGCATGACCTTCTCTAGTTTTGGACTTGATAATCATATCATCCACGTAAACCTCAACCTCTTTGTGAATCAAATCGTGCAGGATGGTTATGGCGGTCCTTTGGTAGGTAGCCCCAGCATTCTTGAAACCGAATGGCATAACGGTGTAGCAAAAGGTTCCCCATGGGGTGATGAATGCGGTTTTCTCTTGATGGTTGGGGTGCATCTTGATTTGGTTGTATCCGGCAAATCCGTCGACAAATGACTTGAGAGCATGACTGGCTGTGTTGTCCACGATCATGTCGATGTTGGGTAGCGGATAATCATCCTTCAGAGAGGCTTTGTTTAAATCTCGATAATCCACACACATTCGAACCTTTCCTCCTGATTTTGGTAATGTTGGCTAGCCACGTGGGATATTCGATTACTCGAATGAAACCCACGTTCAACTGTTTGATCACCTCTTCTTTGACCTTAAGCGACCATTCGATGCAGAGTTTTCTTAATTTTTGTTTAACTGGCTTGGCATCTGGGAGAGTGGGGATCTCGTGCTGAGCTATTTCGGGGTCAATACCGGGCATGTCGTCGTAGGACCATGCGAAGACATCCACGAACTCCTTTAGCGATTCTTCGAGTTATGCGCGCTCATGCTCGTCAAGGGTGGTCCCTATCCTAATCTCACGCAGTTGGCTACTAGAACCGAGATTAATAACAACAGTCTCTTCTTCATTAACTTGAACGCGGTTATGTTGTTTATTATTAACCTTATTTAGATCAGTTAAGAATTGTTCATTTGTAAAATCATCGTCATCGAAAGCTTGATTAGAATCTAAACAATTAATGTAAGGCACAGCAAGATACTCAAAATCTTCGTTTATTTCATTGATAGGAAAAACAACATTAAGAACCTCGTCAAAAGAGGTCTCAATTACATTTGAGCAAGGGTGGACAACAATAGAAGAAATAGGGTAAACATTGGGGTTGGGGGAGATTTCAAGAGGTAGAACTGGCGCAGCATGCCAGTTGAGGAGAGGTGTATCAGCAACTTTGATCAGACGAGAGGGGTCCAGTGATGTAGTGCCTGAATGAACCATGCAGAGTGCCAGCCCCAGTGTCTGCAGGTTGAAGGAATCTTCAGAGTCACTTTCTTCAGTCTCTTCAGTATCTTTAATAAGCGGTTGTACGCGGTGTTGGAAACTTTCGGCCCATGGGTAGCTATCTTGGAAAAAGATCTCCATTCCAGGCTTCATTTTCTTGTCTGTGCGATCGTACCATGGTTCTGGAAAACCGCAAAAGGGGAAATCCTCGCCCTCTTTGATGAATCGTCCATTTAAAGAATCACCTGAGATAGCTCGAACGAAGTCTAACCCTCCCTTTGATCGAGTCTGGCGGATCATTTCGAGCTCTGGTTTTGATGGTTGATATCCCAAGTCGCAAGGAGGGAAAGCTTTCTTCAGTTCGATGGGCTCAAGTATCCCCTGCTGCCTTTGTCCTAGCCCCAGTCCGGGCATGAAGTGCATGTTTCTGAACATCTGAATCACATTGACATTACCATGAGGGTCATATTCTGGACAAACCCTTTCTTTGAAACCGTCCCCTACCGGGAGTAGGGATGGCTCAACTCGAAAACCTGATAGGAGCATATCATTTGACCCATGCTATATCTCAAGAATTGGACTGCTAGTGCCTGCGCCCTCGGCGTTACCGCCATCACCCAAGATGGTGATGACTCGCCCATCGGTCAAGAACTTCAATTTCTGATGAAATGAAGAAGTGACACCCTTTATACTGTGGAGCCAGGGTCGTCCGAACAACAGGTTAAAACAGGCCGGGATATTGATGACTTGGAATTCGACGACAGGGTTTATAGGTCCAACCCCTATTGCAAGTTTTATGGATCCCATAACCTCCCGATGGGTATTATCGTAGGCGCGCACGACAGCGGAGGTTGGAGCGAGGTCACTTTCTTTTAAGCCTAGACATTTAAAGGTTCTCAGTGGGCAGACATTCAAAGCGGATCCGTTATCAACGAGCAAAAGCGGTACCACCTTCCCCATAACTTCGATGGAGATGTTGAGTGCATGATTGTGATTCGCCCAAATTTTGGGGATTTCCTCTTTAAAAAAAATGACAGCATTCGGGTGGAGGTCAAGGACCTGACCAAATTCATCGCTTCTTCTGGTGTGGTAGAAGGAGGAACTATAGGTCCTGTGAGCAACTTGATTAAAGTATCTCTATGCTGCTGGGAAGACATGAAAAGCTCCCATAGAGTGATGTTAGCTTGAATTTTCTTCAGTTGATCGAGGATCTTGCTCTCCTCGAGGGTCATTTCTGGCATAGGAAGGTCTTCAACGCCCTTCCCCTTGTCATTTGCTGGTAGTGAGTTTGGAATTTGATAATGTCTCCCAGATCTGGTCATGTGATTTACTGAAGAAGGGAAAAACTTAAATCCAGTTTCCTCGTCAATCTCGGGTTGATCTGCCACCTTATCTATTTCTCTGAGGAGTTCTTCAAATGATATCATCCCACATAAGTCAGCTACTGGGCCAGCTCTTTCTGAAACTGGTTCTTCGCTCGAATCTTCGAATTCTTCCCCCCATCTGGTGGCAATAATTCTGTTTTCCCCTGTGAAGTCAGTGCATTCCACGACTTCAACGGCTTCCTCATATAGGTCTTCCCATTATGTGGGGATGTGTAAGGGTGAAAGGACCAGGGACCCTTGCAGCTTCAAAGTGTCAAGTAACTCGGTGATACTGCAAATGTTATGGGTTTGCCTGAATGCTTCCGTCATGATCCGGATAACATCATCTAAGCAGACTTCGTCGGTTGGTACCATCCACCTATCTGATTCTCGGGCCCATTTTCGTGCTTCTAAAAATAACTTACTGAACCTCTGGCAGTCGATAATCATCTGTGAGGGCAATTTCATCCCGAACTCTAGGAATTGGTCCAACACATCTGATAATTCCATACTTCCACTTTCAGAACAGGTCCGAACAATGATGCACGCTCTGGTAAGGAGTGACAGTGCCTGATCAGCAGGGCTAGTAGGGCGTAGGAGGAAATATGGGCAAAGTTGAAGGGGTTTAGGAGGGTATAAGGGTGTGATCTGGGTTGACGGATCGAAATTCAAGCTTTCTTCCAAGAAGATGGCATTGGTGTGATTTGGGAGTGGGTTATGAGTAGTGTTTGGTTTAGAATTGGCTGGTGGGGAGATGGTACCCCGGTCAATGAGATCTTGGATTATGTTTCGAAGGTGGAAGCATTGGTCGGTGGTATGGCAAGCTGTTTGATGAAAGGCGCAATGAGCATCGGTCTTGAAATTTATGGGAAGTGGATTGGGTAATGGATGTGGATCCAGGAGCTTTATAAGGTTTCGGCTTAACAGGGCTTGGTAAACTTTGGAGAGGGGAGCATGAAGCTCAGTGTATTCCCTTCGGACGGGAGCAGGGCGGCTTTCTGGTGCCCACGATGTGGTTGGTTGAGATATGTTGTTGATGGTTGAGACTGTAGCATTAGCAGGCTTGTCATATTTTCTGGGGGTGAACTGTCCGGACACCTTCTTCGGTTCAACTTCTATTTTGGCAAGACTTTCCTCGATTTCTACCCCTGCTTCTCCGAGAGCTCGAAAGTGGGGGTAGTACTGTCCTCCCATGGTTGCTCGAATATGGGGAAAGAAATTCTTCTTTATTATGTTGACTTGTTCTTCCTCAGATGGTCGATTGGTCATGATAGCTGCTTTTTCCCTCCATTGGGCTATAAAGTTACTGACTGATTCTCCAGAGTTTTATTTGAGCAACTCTAAATCATGACGGGTGACCTCGAGCTCTTCATTGTATTTGTATTATGACATGAATTCTCGGGCTACATCCTCCCAGCTACAGATTCTGGATTCCTCGAGAGATAAAAACCATCGGAGGGCACTATCCTTCAAAGTTTGCTGAAACAGTTGGGCCATTACCTCTTCAGAAGCCCCTAGTAGAGTCATGGAACGATGATAACTGCGAAGATGAACAATCGGGGGACCACTCCCTCCAAACTTCTTGATATTTGGCATCTTGAACTTCTAGGGTAACCTTGCTTTAGGATAAGGAGACATATGGGTGTAGTCCATGTAATTTCCAGAGATCCTGACTTGGTCAAACTTCTTGGTGAGCATCTTAAGATCTTCTTTGACTTTGTTCAACTCCTCCTCCTTTGGATCAGCAAGAACAGGCAAGTTAGCCATAGGCTGGGCAATGTTTGGCATTGGAAGCTCGGTAGGTACTTGGCCAATGGAAGGTGAAAGTCATATAGCTTAGGCTAACTACGACCTGCCGGACCAGCGCCCATCACGAAGTGACCCTCCAGTTACTGGGTAAAATTTGGTAAATATCAATGCTCTTTGGTGATGTCGTGTGAATCATGCATGATTCTCTTATTAGTATCTTATGATGAGAATGCCTTTCTTTGATTATGCCAAACCGGGAACAAAGTACAAGTACCTCAAAACGTACACCAAGTATGGATAGGTGATGCGTGCAACATGGGGATATACATGTGATCCTAGGTGCACGTGGTGTGAAGTGTACATGGAGAATTTTCTATAAGTGTGTGAACATAAGCATAAGCATGGGATACATATGAAAAAGGGGAACATGCAGATATGGGGGAAAACATAAACAAATATAGCATCCATGTAAATAGAGTCAAGCCTTCAAAATAAATAACGTCCCCAGCAGAGTCGCCACTGTGGCCATCCCCGATCCCCGCCGCGGAGGGAGGAAGGATCCTTCGGGTCCCGCGCGTCCCCTCTCGGGAGAGCGCTTCGACCGGTGTCGATTTTGTGAGGTGTGAAAAATGTAGAGAGATTCAGAGTCGCCAGTCTATTTTACTCAAAACAGACAAAAGAAAAAGAGGAAGCCACCCCGAAGGATGGCTTCCAAAGACATACTGGTGCGTGCGAAACCAAAATGATTCAGAAAGGGTTCGAAGGCTTAGTTACGAAATGGGAAGGTGTTAGGCACCCATTCCGCCCTTTCGGTCTCTCATGGATATTTTCTATTTTCCTTTATGTTCCCCCCCATGAGATGTGTGTATATATATAGAATGGAGGTAGGAACTTCGACATGTATCATGGAAAAGATAAAGTGAGTCATCCGTAGGAAGATATAAAAGTAATATTAGAAAAATAAGATTTACGCGGCTACCCCTACGTTGATCGTTATAATGGAACGATAACGCACATGGAGTAATACGTCACTAAGACTAATAATGTAAGAAAAATGGATTTAGAGAAAATAGAAAATGAAAGAAAAAGTGAGAAAGGACTCGAGTCTCGGGTTTTACCCCGAGACGCCTACGTAGCCTATAAAGGCATCAAAGTCCACGTAGTTCGTATGTAAAGTTAGTGGTGGGGTTTAACCCATAAATCCAAAATGGAGAAATCTCTTATTTGTAAGTGTGTGTGTGTGTGTGTAGAAAAAGTGTTTTAGTTGTGAGAAAAGTGTGGAAAAAGTGTGAGACTCCCTATTTGGAATTTATGAGCAAACCCTCTTTTTCTTGTTTTTGGGGTTTTTATTTATATGAAAATAGGATATGTGCAATAATACTAGATAAAAAGTGTATTTATGGTATGTGAGATGAGATTATAAAAGTGTTAAGTAAGAAAACAAGTTATTGGGAATTCAAGAGAATTTTAGAGAGAGAGTTTGAGAAAGTTGGACCTTCTTGAAGATCTTGAGCTTGATCTTGAATGTTAGAGAGCATCCCTTGAGCTTGGATGATGATGGAGAGTGGTTAATTCATCAAGTTTGATGAAAGGGATGATGAAAAGTTGAAGTGAAAAAGGGATTTGGAAGTTGAAATCACGCTGCCTTCGAAAGAGGTTTCTGGGATTCGTTCAGAGAGATTTCTATCAGATCTAAGCACCCTTGAAAATGAGGCCAAGGCCTCCTTTTATAGCCCCAGGGGACTACTGATCGGATTAGATCCCTTCCTGCCTGTCGGCAGGAAGGTGCCGATAGGCAGGTTCTGGGACCTGCCGTTTGGCAGTGTGTTTCAGGCTTTTTTAAAAAATTGGCCGCCGAGGGCAAACCGTTGGTCAGAATCGCGCACGGAGCATACCGTTGGAAAGGTAATTCAGAGACCTTCGAAAGTCCTTAGACCGCTCCCGAGTTTGGGAGTTGACTTTGGGTCAAATATGGCTTGTAAGCAGTTATCAGTCCATTGGACGGGGAATCGTGCGGACGCAAACGGATCGTTCGTCCGCATGGTAAGTCCGAATCGCGTACGGGGCATACCGTTGGAAAGGTTAGGAGATTTACTTTGACATTCCAAAGAGTTTGACCCGGTTTGGAGAGTTGACTTTGGTCAACCGGGCTCGGGAAGTGCTCGATGGCTTCCCGGAGTCAAACGGATCGTTCGTCCGCATGGAAAGTCAGAATTGCGCACGGGATGGACCGTTGGAAAGGGTATTCAGTGCCCTTCGAAGATTCATTCAGCCTCGGTCGACCTGAAGGGTTGACTTGGTTCAACACAGCTCGGGAGCGCCGGATGGCCTCTGGGTCAAGTTTTGGACGCAAACGGATCGTTCGTCCGCATGGTAAGTCGGAATCGCGTACGGGGCAGACCGTTGGAAAGGGTATTAAATGCCCTTCGAAGATTCATTGAGTCTTGGTCGAGATGAGGAGTTTAACTTTTGGGTCAAACGGAGCCGGGGGTGCCCGATGGCTTCCAGGTCAGTACTCGGGACGTGACCTGGGTTTGCGATGATGAGTGGAGGTACTAGGGACCTAAGGAGAGTTAGGGAGTAACAGAGTGAGGTTACTACACACACCATGAATGAACACAAAACAACCAAGTCCATGATAGCGTAAATGTATGGGTGTGATCAAATTTGATAGGAAAATCAATGGATATAAACATGACATATGTGCACGACGAATATCGGATACTCCTAACGAATGAACTCAAAAATCTTCCTTTGGTGTAAAAAAATGGAAATATGAGACATTGACTCAATCAAATCGACAAATCAAAGCTCAAAGTGATTTCCGCACCAATAACGTCCAAAACGATTTCATGCTTTTTCAGGACTTTCAAGGAAGTGCAAACCCGTTTAAAATATCCAACCAAACTCCCTCATATTTATATTTTGAATAGAGGTGATCTAAATTCTCAAACTTTGGAGAATTGATGGTGAAACCTAATGGCCCATATTTGGCATGAATTGCTTTTTATTGCCTTTAAATTTTTTCTGGCTCTTTTAACCTCTTTGGACCCCGGATAATAAAATTCCTCAATTTTTTAGGTCCGTTTTAACGGTGGCTTAATCGCAAAGGCTAGATAAGAACCTTTCATAACCCTTTACCGTTTAAAAACACACAGTCTCACCAAACGGTTATAACATGCATGCCAATTTTGTTAAGATTTATCGCATATTGTACGTTGTATAGACGTAATTGAGATGGAAACACTCAAGCCAATATGTGATATACAAGTACAATAATCAAATATAGTCGTGCATGTGTGCAATAAAGGAGATAGGAGTCAAACATGCAGAAAGTTATCACTAATCACATCTCAAAGACTCTAAACAATGTAAAGCACATGGATGAAATGATGTAGCATCTCAAATCACTATCAAACAGTCACGTGGATAAATGGAATAAAATTTATGACTCGGCTATCTTAAATGATCATCCATAAAAAATCAAAAAATCTTTTTGGATTTTTCAAAATTTAATTAAAATAAAATCTTTTTGTGCTTTTTGAAAATTTTTATAAAAAGAAAATCTTTTTGGATTTTTCAAAAAAAAAATAATAATAATACAAATGATACAATCTAGCAATATGAATCATATGATGTGAGCATGACAAAGCATCCTATCCTAGATATGAACCAACCCCTCAGTCAATTGTGCAAATCCCCAAAGACTTCCTAAGACTCTCAAATCTAAGGGCATCTAAAGGCTTCGTGAAAAAATCGGCTAACTGAAGGTCGGTGGGTACGAAACTCAGGGATACGACTTTCTCCTCAACTAACTGACGTATAAAGTGCTCGCGTATCCTGATGTGCTTTGTGCCCGAATACTGGACTGGATTACGGGATATGTGTATCGCGCTCGTGTTATCACAGGAAATGGTCATGGTGTCCCGTGAAATCCCATAGTCCTCCAGCATCTGCATCATCCACAAGAGTTGCGTGCAACAGCTCCCGACGACGATGTACTCAGCCTCCGCAGTGGACAAAGAGATGGAGTTTTACTTCTTGCTCAATCAGGAGACAAGAGCAGAATCAAAATAGAAACACCCACTAAAAGTGCTCCTACAACCATCTACATCCTCGGCCCAATCGACATCCGAATAGGCGGACAAACATTCATTGGTATCAAAGGAATACAAAATACCATATGAGAGAGTCTCACTCACGTATTTGATAATACGTTTTAGAGCGAGTAAGTGTGACTCTTTTGGGGATGCCTGATATCGCACACAGACTCCAACACTAAAGGCTATGTTGGGACGACTGACAGTCAAGTAGAGAAGACTACCTATCATGCTCCGATACAAGGTTTGCTCTACGTCCTTGCCTGAAGTGTCCTTACTAAGCTTGATAGAAGTACTCATAGGTGTACGTGCATGCTTAGCGGAGTCTAAACCAAATTTCTTCACTAGGTCTCTAGTATACTTGGATTGGGAGATGAACATCCCATCCTCTAGCTGACGAACCTAGAGACCAAGGAAGAAAGTAAGCTCACCTACCATGCTCATCTCAAGCTCACTTTTCATGTCCTCCTCAAAGTGGTGAGCATGCTGGGAGTATGTGGATCCAAAGACTATGTCGTCTACATAGACTTGGGAAACTAAATAGCACTGTCATCTCTCGTGACGAACAACGTCATATCAACTCCCCCTTTCTTGAAGTCACGGGCTAAGAGATAGGAAGTAAGCCTCTCGTGCCAAGCACGGGGTGCTTGCTTCAAACCATACAAGGCTTACCTCAGATAGTAAATGTGCTCCAGGTGCTTAGGGTCTTCAAACCCTTTTGGTTGTTCCACATAAACCTCCTCCTGTTGAATGCCATTTAGAAAGGCACTCTTAATATCCATCTGATATAGCTTGAAGCGCAAATGACATGCGATGGCGAGTAGTAAGCGGACGGACTCAAGCCTCGCAACAGGAGTAAATGTCTCCCCAAAGTATACACCCTCTATCTGTGTGTAGCCATGAGCGACCAACCTAGCCTTATTTCGGATTGTGGTACCATTTTCATCCATTTTATTCTTGAAAATCCACCTGGTACCTATCACATTAGTCTCACTAGGTCGGGGGACTAGTTCCCAGACATTGTTCTTTTTAAATTGAAGCAACTCATCTTGCATAACAGATATCCAGTATTCATCCTTGAGTGCTTCTTTGTGATTCTTGGGCTCGACTTTGGACGTGTAGTAAAGATGGCTAACAACGTTCTCTAGTTGAGCACGAGTCTTGACCCCTAAAGTGGGATCTCCAATAATGGCAGAGGGATCACGACTCTTGTGAACCCAAGCAGGCGTGTACCCTAACACAGGAGTAGGGTCTACAGGGTGGGGGTGAGGGACAAGTAAATCGTTGCCAGAAAAGTCCTCATCCTCACACTGAAGTTTAGAATCAATAAACGTCGAAGGGTCGTCATCTTGCACGGTGACATTTATTGACTCCATAACCTTAGAGCTCTTCAGGTTAAAAACCCGGTATGCTCTACTATTTGATGAATATCCTAGCAATATTCCCTCGTCGCTTCAGGAGTCAAAATTTCCTAATTTCTCTCTATCCCGTAGGATGTAGCATTTACTCCCAAAGACACGGAAATAAGCAAGGTTGGGTTTCTTACCAGTCCACAATCCATAAGGCGTCTTAAGTGTGTGTGGACGCAGGTAAACCCTATTCACCGTGTGGCATGCAGTAGACACTACCTTTACCCAAAATCTCCTGGCAACCTTACGACCTAGAAGCATAGATCTATCCATTTCCTAGATCATTCTATTCTTTCTCTCAACAATCCCATTTTGCTGAGGAGCTTCATAGCAGAAAACTCATGCTTGATCCCAAGGCTATCACAGTAAAGATCTACCTTTGCTTCCTTAAATTTTGTGCCGTTGTCACTACGTATCCTATTAATAGTGACTCCGTGTTGATTTTACAGGACACGACACTTGGTCATTAAGAACTCTACAACATCGAATTTCTCTCTCAGAAAACCCACAATCGAATATCTGGAGAAATCATCCACCATCATGAGGATATACCTCTTACCGCCCATACTCTCAGTACGAGTAGGACCCATAAGATCCATATGAATCAAATCAAGTACACAGGAGGTGGTAATGGAATGCAACTTCCTATGGGGGCTACGATTTTTTCTTTCCTAACTGACAGGGTCCATAAATCGTTAAAGTTGGCTTCCCAAGTGATGGTAAGCCACATATTAGGTCCTTTTTAGCTAAGCGAGTAAAATCTCTAACATTCACATGACCTAGACGTTGGTGCCACAGATCCATAGGAGTGATCGTGGAGATGTTGCAAACAAGTGAGGATGTGGGCACAGTCCCATAACAATTATCCTCTGTCCTCACCCCTTGCACTAAAAGTTTACCGGCTTGATTGTAGACATTACACGCATCTCGATCAAACTTTACTGTAGAGTCAGCGTCGCAGAACTGGCTAATCCTAAGAAGGTTTGCTTTCAAACCTTTAACATACAAAACATTCTCTATCTTAGGAAATCCTGGTAACTCTACTGTACCTCGTCCTACAATGCTAGACTTGCTCCCATCTCCAAAGGTGACTCTACCTTCCTTATACTCCTCTAGGTAGGTAAAAAATGAGACATCACCTGTCATATGTCTGGAGCATCCACTGTCAAAATACCACTGTGAGGTATTATGTGCTTTAAGAGCGACATAAACAACAAGAGCCTTTTTATCTTTCTTAGGCACCCAAGAAGTGTTAACCTTTTGTTTACCCTTGTTGTTGTTGGTTTTAGCCCTGGATGCAAGAAGCATTCACAGATGGCAAAGACATCCATCAAAATTCCTCCATCAAACTCTGTGATGTGGCAGCTAAAAACTCAACACGCTCTCTCAAACTAGAAAAATCATCAGTATGATGTGGTGGGGCAGTAGTACGTCGTGTCCGACCCAAACTACAGAAAAACTCCCTGAGGTGGCCTTTTCTTTTGCAGTACGTACAGAAGAACGCAGTCTTAGGCGGACCTGGGTATGCTTTTCTTGGTCGAACTCTCCTTCGTGGTTTTTGACGATGGCTATATGGAGTCGTAGTAAACTCATGAACTAGTCCAGGTGCAATTTGGGACGTGGAGGCACCATCATAACCTATTCTCTGCCGATCACCAAAACCTAAAGTGGGGCCGAGGAGCATCTTTCCCATATTTCCTGATATGTTCTCGATTTGAACCTTGACTTCCCGTGCTCTCTCAAGATCATGAGTAAGCAGGGCAACAAGGGCTTCAAGTTTCTTTCAAGCCTCTAGGGAGGAATGGAGCTCACTCGTAAGACTAACCACTTATTTAGTCAAGTCCCATTTCTCTTTCTCATAAACACACACTCTCTCTCTCTCTAAACAAACTTTCTTTCTCATCACAGGTAGACTCTCTCTCTCTCAAGGTAGTGCAGGTGGAGGACTCTCTCTCTCTCTCACTTATTCTAAATTTTCCTCTAACGCGGTAATCCTAAGAACTAACGCTTTGTTACGCTTTTTGGTTTTAAATAACTCATTATACAACTCAGCGTAGGCGCGTTGAAGATTACTCTCGCTCTTACTTGCATCATCCTCCCCCTTACTCACATCGCTCTCGCTGTCGAGGTGTCCCTGTGAAGAAACATCCTCATCGTCGTGAGGAGCACTAGAATTACTCACATGACTATCCATGAATGCGCTGAAGTTACACTCATGCAGTGACTCATATCTAGAGTCCACCGACTCGACCTCACTGTCGTCACTAAGGGTAGCATTAAGGATAACTTTACCCTTTTCTCTGTTTAGCCTAGTAGCACACTCAAAGGCTCTATGACCCCTACCGTCACACTCAAAGCATCTCTCACTCTCTTTCTTAGGAGGATCTTTAAAATATTTTTGAGTTTTCTTTTCAAACTTATTTTCTCAAACTTCTTTTTATCTTTGAAATTACCATTTTTCTTGAATTTGAGAATTTTCTTGAAATTTTTAGCAAACAGGGCCAAATCATCTAAATCAAAGTCACACTCAGAATCTGACGTATCTATCTCTCTTTTTCTAGATGCCTCTCCCCTCTTTTTTATCGACCCCTCACTCTTTCTTTCCTGGGCATTAAGTGCAATTCCCTTATCTTTAGACTTGACAAATTTAGGAAACATATCAATTTCATACGTTTGCAAGTCTCCTATAAGTTCCTCCAATTTAAGCATATTTAAATTACCCATAGAATTTAACACAATGACTTTATGGATAAAACGCTTAGGCAGTTATCTAAGAATCTTTTTAACAACTCTAGCATTAGGAATGTGTTCACCAAGATTAAAGCTAGTGTTAACAATATCAGACATTCTAGCATAAAATTCATCAAAACATTCAAACTCAAGCATGGTGATTGTTTCAAATTGAGTTGTTAAATTTTGCAATTTAGACTATTTCACAGCATTAGTTCCTTCATGGGTAAGTTGCAAAATATCCCATGCCTCTTTTGACGTGGTGCACGTCATTATCCGCTTGAACTCATCAGGAGTGACGGATCCAGAAATAGCACTTAAACCCTTAGAATTAAAAGATGACCATTTAAATTCATCTTCAGTCCATTTAGTGTCAGGTTTTAAACTAGTCACGTTATTAACAGTGACAGATGGAGGAGTCCAACCTCTTTCAACCAAAATCCATACACGTTCATCAATGGCTTTTAATGCAGATCTCATGCGGGATTTTCAGTATGCATAGTTTATCCCGTAAAAAACTGGCATTTTATTATATAACTTCTCCATTATGAACACGCTCTTTTTCAAAAATCAATTTTTCAGAAAATTGATATCTTTGAAAATTTTTGAGGAAAATTACATGGTAAAATTGTGTAATTGTCTCTGATACCAATTTGAAAGAGTGCGCTTGTGTTCAAATAAAGAAATTATTTAATTAAACTCAGTTTTTATCAATTAAACCCTAAATATGCATCTAGGTGTGATTGAAGATGATGAAATCATGCAAAAACATTCAAACACACACATGTGAGGAAAAATCCCCCCAAAGGGGCAAAACCTTTTATTTTCACAATAATTTTATAAGATACGATTACACGGATTACAATGAAAATATAGTGACACAGAAATACCCGCAGGTGTCGGTTCTGATGTCGTCGGCTGGAATCTCCCTCAGGAACTCCAGGTGAGCAGCAATGAAGAAGGAAGACGGCTTCTCCACAAGGGTTGAACAAACACAAGTTTGTGTTATTGTGTTACAAAAGGATTCACAAAGGTTTAGCAAGGATGTGTGAATCAAAACATGAGTCTTAGGACTCAAAAATATGAAGACTAGAGTAATTAGAACTCTCAAAATTGTCTCTCCAAGTCTTATCAAATAACTTCCCCGAAATTGTCCTTTATAGGAAACCAAAAAGAGTTTCACGATTTTAAAACACTTGCCAGTGTCAGGTACCTCGAACCGGTTCCGGTGTACCACGAATCGATTCACCCCCGGAACCAGTTTGGCCTTCGATTCGCAAAAGTTCGCTGGTTTGGGGCGTAAAGGACTCAACATTTTTCCAAGTCTTTTCTCAGAATTTTCTCCATTTTCAATGGGCCATAACTTTTTCACCGTAGCTCGAATTGAGGTCCTGTTTCTTCCAGTATCTTTGTTGTGGTGAGCTCTTTAACTTTCTAGTTGACTGGACCTCCGAGCAGTGGATATAAAATTACCAAAATTCCCTTGAACTTCCATATCTTGCCTTATTTCACTATTTTTAACTTCTTTTGCGTAGCACTTGCATAAAGTCCCTAAAATCATGGAACGTGAAGTCATTCAGGCATATTAGGGACACATGATGGAGATAATGAATGCTTGATTCTCAGAATTTGAATTGAGGCCGTCGTGTGAGATCGTGTAGAGACGTGCCAAATGTAGTGACGTACGACATACATAAATGTAATATTTTGGACATGATAAAAATGTCCTTACAAACTCTAAATCGTGGGTTAGGTAATTCCTTTCGTGAGGATTAAGCTTAAGGGAAGCATAAGCTATAGCTTGATCCTCCTGCTGAAGTACACCTCCAAGTCCTAATAATGACGCATCAGTGTAGACTAGATACTCCACTCTTGGCCTAAGTAATGATAACACTGGTGTTGAGGTTAACTTATCTTTTAATTCATCATAGGCCAACTGATAGGCGTCACTACAAATAAACAACACTCCTTTGCGAGTCAGGTGTGTCAATGGGCTCACTATCTTCGAGAACCCTCGAATGAACCTCCTGTAGTATCTTGCTAAGCCCAAGAAACTGCGTATCTCGGTCGGTGTCGTGGGGTGTCCCCCCTCCTTAACCATTGACACCTTCCTCAAATCCACTGATATCCCTCTGTCAGAGATGATATGCCCCAAAAACTAGACCTCCTTTAGCCAAAACCCAGATTTCTCGTATTTTGCATACAACTCATGCTGACGCAATGTCTGCAAAACCTGCCTTAGGTGCTCGGCATGCTCTTTCTCGATCTGCGAGTAAACTATAACGTTATCCATGAAAACGATGACAAACTGGTCCAGGCCCATAAACACAGCTGGGGTGTTGGTTAGCCCAAAATGAATAACCATGAATTCATAGGAACCATATCTCGTCAAGAAGGCAGTCTTCGATACATCCTTATCCTTGATACGCAACTGATGGTATCCTGATCTTAAGTCAATCTTCGAGAAGAAGGCCGCTCCTCTCAACTGGTCGAATAAGTCATCGATTCGAGGCAACCGGTATTTATTTCGTATCATGACTTTATTCAACTTCCCGTAATCAACACATAACCTCAACGATCCATCCCTCTTCTTAACGAACAGTACGAGGGCACCCCATGGGGAAGTACTCCTACGGATAAACCCCTGCCCTAATAACTGCTCAATCTAGTCACGTAACTCCCTCATCTCTGCTGGAGCCATATGGTAAGGTGCACTGGCTATCGATCGAGTGCCCGGTGCTAAATTAATGATGAAGTCTATCTCGCTACTCGGCGGTAACCCCGGAATCTCCTGAAACACATCGACAAACTCTCAAACAACAGGAATCGATTCAAGCAATACCGCCACTTCGGTAGAAGTCTCCTCCTCTATATAGTATAAATGGGTGGACGATCCTCCCTCAGAGCGAGGCATCACCACCAGGAACATCTCCTGATCGGGTATGGCAGAAACAATACTCTTACTAAAATAATCAATCATGGCCCTATACCTGACAAGACAATCCATACCTATAACCGCGTCATACTCGGACATATCCAATATGAGCATGTCAACGGGTAAGATAAACCTCCCTATCTCTATACCCACTCCTCGACAAATAAAAAAAATAATGTAACCTCTACTCAACGACGAATCTACACAAGTGACCGTACTCTTTGTTGTATCAAATAATCCAGTAGTATGTGCAAACCCCGTGGCAATAAAACACTTTGTGGAGCCCGTGTCAAATAAAATGCTCCCCAAAGTCCCCTGGATATAAAACATACCCTCAATCGCGGGTGGGTCCTGTGGAACTGCTGACTGGTGAAGATTGTAAACTTGTCCGTACTGAAGTTGTCCCTACTGAACCGAGACGGCTGGAATGGGTGGTAGTGCTAGCATCTGTGGGGGTGCTGGGAGAGCTACGGGAAATAATGGTCTTTGGGGCTCCTGGTGAGCGCCCTGCTGCTGCTGGCCTCTACCCTTCTGAAGGCAGTCTTGACGCTTGTGGATAGTATTTCCACAAGTGAAACATCTCCATAGGAAGGGTCCTCCCCTCTGTCCCTGCTGTCCCGGCCCTGATGGCTGTTACCACCCCTCCCTTGGCCATTCTGGCCCTACTGAACCTCTTGCTAGCCCTGATGGCCGTGCTAACCCTGCTGGCCATGTCGAAAGTCTCCCTGCCCATGTCTAAAATCTCCTGATCTGAACCTCTTAGGATCCCCCTACTGGGAGCCCAGGTCACTGTGCCTATGGTGACCCTGAACTGCCTGTGCCCCACTAGAACTATTTCCTCATGTCCCGCCCTACTGGCTAGACTCTCCTACTCGCTTAACCTCTGTCAGATGAAAACAGTGGTCCTGGCAGTGGAGTAGTGCTGCATTAACCACGTCCAAATAGGTGTCCAAAGAAAGATTTCCTATCAAATGTTGGCGGATCCTCCATGTCAACCCATCCATAAAATGCTGAATCTTATTCTCCTCAGTCGAAATTTCATCTGGTACAATCTTAAAAAGGTTGATAAACTCCGCCTCATATTCCGCCACGGTCTTTCCCTCCTGTTTCAAAATCACCAATTTCCGTCTCATCTCTGTTTGGACGGTCGAGGTGAAATATTTACGGTCGAACCGCACCCAAAAGTCTTGAATAGTGAGTGTGTCTCTCTCCTCAGCGGTGGTAATAGACTCCCACCATTGTAGCGCTTCCCCCACTAATTTGAACCTCGCCAGTATTTGACTCTGCACCTCCGTGCACTCATGCATCCTCAAGTGCCTCTGGATATCCTTCTTCCATTGGATCTTTACCACCACATCGGAGCTCCTTATAAATTCTGAAGGATGCACCTTCTGTAAGGCATCCCTAACATGTTCCCAAGCAGACGGGAAGTCCTGGGCCTGAACTGGATCCACCACCGGTGCCTGAGGTGGTGTCTGTTACACAATTTCCAGTGTGGCATTCATCATACCCTCAGCTGGTGCAGGCTGAGGCTCAGGTTGGGCATCCCTCGGAACTCTCTATGCACGTTGAGGAGGCATCTAAAAGGAGAGAAAAGTTTCATAAGAATACAGTTATTATCTCAAAGTAGCTGAAGAACGTAAAAGGCATAAGGGTACAACAATCCTAAAATATAGGGCTCTATATCAAAAGATGCTACGCAAAAACATAACAAGCCGTACCGATCCTAAGGACACTAGAATCTGATGCTCTGATACCATCCGTGACACCCCTCCTAATTAATTATCGGATGATCAGTCCTTAATTAATTAATTTTAGAATATCAATTTAGTTTAGATAATGCATCACTATCGAAAACTCAAATTTTAATTTAATAAAAGCTAATCACCTGATATTTAAAAAGGTTGGTGTCAAAATTTTATCTTATTAATAACCATCAATAAAGGAAAAATTCAATCACCACCATACAACACAATAATAATAAGGAAAGAACTAACTGAATTTAAATAAAGAACTGGAGTAAACATTTCTAGTCAAAATCCCATAAAATAATCTGAATACATGAAATTCAAGTCTAATAATAGAATCCATCAAATATAAATCTCTGAATGTAAGAAAGGAGGGACGATATGTCCAACTGAAATAAATGACTGATGGATAAGGATAAATAGACTCAGAAGCGTATACTAGCAATATCCCGTAGCTTCCACAACAGTTACAACTCGATAAGTGAATGGAATCTCCTAAGTTTGGTGTCCCTGTGGCTGGGCACCTAAAATAATAGAACAAGAAAAGAGATTTGCAGAAAAACGAGTGATAGGCACGCGAGAAGTGTGCGGGTGTAAAGCACACAGTCGTTGTTTTCGTCTCGCCGCGACTATACAAACAAACCTAAGTTACGACTACACTCAACTGGTGAGTATAGCGGTAAGTCGGGTATCGAAAATCCACAGGGACAAGATGCTAGAATTTAGATGATTTAATACTCAGAATAAAAGTGTAAAAGGCGATTACAAACTAAAAAGTAAAAGATGCATAAAAGGGAAATGTTAATCTATGCAAGGTATTGAAACTAGATTATGAAAGCGAGTAAAAACTATAGGTTGCGTCGAATATCCCTCACCGAGTTAATTTGTATAAAATGGTTACATGGGTCGACGAGTTATTTAGAATGCATCTCGTTTTGATAGCTAATTGAACCAAGGGTTGTCACGCCCCTAAATCCATATAAAAGCCGAATATGATTTTGGCGTCAACAAATATCCTGGAAATTGTGCACGAAAGGTCGTAAGCACAGGACATACATGATATGCCCCGTCAAATCTCCTAGGCGCAATAACTAGGACAACCCACCCGAAATAGACCCGTAAACACTATCACCAAGCAAAGCAACGCGTAAACCGAGTGAGTTCCATTCAAACACAACCTAATTTAATTTACCTAGAAAGCATGTTAAAAACGCGATAAAGAAAGCGGGAAAGAAACGCGGTAAATCTAAACTAGAAAGAAATTAAATCAAAGCATGTAAACTATTTAGGAAAGCATGTAAATCTAATTAGAAAGCAAGGAAATAATGAAATACAACTATATTAATGGAAATGGAAGATGGTAGCAAAAATTACACAACAAATGGAGTGTCAATCTAAGAAGAAACGAAGAAATGAGCTTCGAAACCTCCAAAACCCAAACCTATCTAACCTAAAATCGTTTTTTTATCTGTTTATTACAACAAAATTGGCTTATATACCAAGTGGGAATTAAATTAGAAAAGAAAAGAGAAAAGAAAAGAAATACCAAAATATCTGCAGAAAATAGGGGATCAATCGATCGACTAAAAGGCTCGATCGATCGATCAAGGTAAAATTTCGACTGTTCAGAAGGGTCGATCGATCGACCAAAATAGTCGATCGATCGATCAAGCAGGTATCAGCCACTGCATTGCTGTTTTGGTTTCCAAGCTTTTCTCATTCACTGAAATTACCGTAACGTCTTCGTTATGAATCGGAATCGTGCACCGTTCACGGCCACGCGAAGCTTGTGAGGAGGGCTACAACTTTCGCGAAGATGATGGGCCAGTGCCCAAAAAGTGAATTGACTAAATTTCCCTTGAACGTGCGACTGTATACGGAAACCGAGCGGAATGCGTCCGAACTTCACACTTAGCATCCAAATACCTATAAAAGCTCAATTAACCCCTGCTAAACATGTTAACGTAGAAATCCGAGGTTGTCTGGTTAACGAGCATAAATATAGGGAATAATATACCCGAGGGGGCTAAAATGCGTCCGTTCGGAGGATGAAATACGCAATATTTGTGTATCATCAACGAGTCAGAGCCCGAGTAGAAAATAATTTAAATATAGCAAGTGCTTAAATTGACTTAATTAGCACATATATTATCCATGTTAACTTAGCGTACTCACTTGAGATGCTCACTTCTCATCTAATGTCCACACCTAGCGAGTCTAAGTACCGATACTAGTCTCGTCATTCTACCTGACTATATGTAGGATAATCGCTATGCCAGATACAATATCTAATAACCCGAAACAAATATATTATTATTATTATTATTTAGGAATAGGTTTAAGGATGTTATAACTCATTCTCGTAGTATTCTTTATTCCCAACGGGTGACCCAATGAGTATATACTTTAATGAAGTAGCCAATAAGAAACAAAGATTAGGAACTTAATATACATATATAAAATCTCACTATGTATATGTAATACCCTGTATTTTTATGCTATATTAATTTGGGGATTTATTAAATTTAAGGTGAATTAATTATTTAATATAAATCCGAAAATTAATTATGTTATAATTATTAACATGATGAGAATTAGTAATAATGGAAAATTTGTTGAATATTACTAATGAGCAAAGTAATATATAATAGTGGTTATATTAAATGTCACGAGTGAATAAAATGACAATTTTGGAAATTTGAGTCGGGACGCGCCCGTGTCGCGTTGGGACTAAAAGTGAATATATTATAAGTCGCTTGTATGGTCATTTTGAGTGCGCCAATGTGTCCGGAAGGGTCGAGATAGTTAGAAAAGTGTACCCGGGGGTTTAGTTTGGGTCTCGGGGCGTTTTTAGGCTTAATTAGTACCCCGGGAGGGCATTTTGGACATTTTACATTTTTGGGTAATTAAACCCACGAAAATTCAAGAGATATATCAGATGTCTAAGGTTGTCTTCTAGGGTTAAAACAACCAAAGACAAGTGACGGCCATAGGAGAGGGAAGGATAGGCTTTTCCAAGCAATCCAAGGCCAACGATTCACCCGGTTGCACCGCCACCACCACCAACGCGTAGATCGCGCGACGGGGAACGCAACCACACCAAATTCGTCACCAAACCAGAATGCCAAAAATCCCAGGCAAGTGTTTATCTTGCTTATTTCGTTAATGCATCACTCATGTTAGTCTAGGGATGATTAGGATGAGTTTTATGGAAGAAAACCCAAATTTGAGATATGAAACCGCATGTAGTAATGGTTTAAATGTTATTCTGGAAACCCCTTCACATGTAGAGGATTAAACCACGAAATTTTGATGTTTTAGAAGAAGAAAATTCTGGAAAAGATTGATTAGAACCATGTTAAAGAGATTTATAGGGTTCTTGAGATTTACATGAATTTTGGGCATGTTAATCCATGATTATTAATGGAAATTTGCATTCTTTACGTAAAAGATGTATGGAATGGATTTATATTATTAGTAGTATAAATTTCTGGACGTTTGGGGATGAAAAGTTTGGATTTTGATGGAGTTATGTGAGAAAATCCGTAACTGGTAATTGCAGAATTTGCCATACCTGCTTAATCGATCGATCGAGCCAAGAGCTTCGATCGATCGAAGGTTCGATCGATCGAGCCCCAAACCTCGATCGATCGACCCCTCCTGGCAGACTCATATTTTCCCCTTTTAAAATTAGTTGAATTCCATTTAATGAGAAATAATTCTTGGACACCATTATTAAAAGGTTTTGGGAGATAAGATGACCAGTAGGATTTATTAATGAATAAGAGACCTTTAACGTAAGGCGAAATCTATATTTTGGAGTGTTTATACCTAAGGGACGATGGAACTTTGTAGTAAAGGGAGAGATTACGTAAAATGGTTACGATGGAAAATAGATGAATACCTACTAAATTTTTATACTTGGGAGGATAGAGTCCATGAGTGTTACGTAGTAATTTGGAATAATACCTCGAATTAAAGTTTGAGACGAACCGTTATACGTGATAACTAATAATGAGATATGAGGATAAATGTCGTAACTATGGGATTTGAGATGTACCTAAAATTGATATGGTAATACTAGTATAGTTATATGATTGTGTATGCATATACTATCTATGTGTGAAAATCGTGCCCGCGCTACTTGCTATCCCTGAGGTTACTGCGCAAGGACAGTCTTATCTCGATGGGACCTTTATGGGGGATATTGACTTGTACCCTAGAAGATATATATCCTTGGTACAGGCTATCGAATCGATAGTTCAGACGGTCCTAAGAGACGTGAGGGCATGTGCTATCCTCTTAGAGACTTGGAATCTATGCTTCGCCTCAATATTGTTTGTGTATGTGTTAATACAGTTCAAGAGTGATTCCGAACTTGTATTTCCCTTAGTACGAGAGATATGGGAATTGGATAGCAGAGTATGCACGCACCATAATTTTTATGTGGGGTGCTGTTAGAATATATATATATATATATATATATATATATTATACGAGTATTTAATATATATATGAAATTCTGAAATTTGGAATTGTCTACCGTGTTATGGTAAGTAAGAAATGAATCTTGACTTCAATTTGGAAATACTTGTTTGAAAAGTATAATATGACACTGGGAAACTTTATTAATAAATAAAGTTAAAAAGAGAGCTTTGTTACCAAATGAGACTTTCCTTTTAAACAATTACATCGTTCAGTTTTAAATCTTACGAGTAACCTAAGATAAGTTAAATCATTGGGGAGTTTAGTGCGGTATAAGATAGATAATCCGTTGGGAAGGTTAGTATGATAGGCGTGCACATTAGAAGAGATGTGAGAATTTCTTAAGAGAGTGCCGCACTAATATGCTGTTGCATTGGCCTGTAAACAATTTAAATACTTGCTAAACGAATTTTTAAATCATATACACTATCGGGCTCTGACCCGTTTCTATTTCTCTTTCTCTCTTGTATATATATATATATATATATATATATTACAGGTGCCCAGCCACATGGGCGTCTTGCTTAGGATCTCTTAGAAGGAACGTGCTGCAGCTTAGGTGGGAGTTGCAGGCCTCTTGCTTAGACGACTTCATTTACTTGATTCCTCTCCTAGTATATTCACTTAGTGGGGCATGTGTCGCCCTTTTCATTATTTAGTTGTTTTATTTCGACATTGTGATTCAGTTATTGTAGTATTGATACTTTGGGATTTATTATTGTTTGGATGTTTCACTTTAAATTTTAATGTTGGGATTTAATTGTCGAATGTTTAAATTATTTGGATTATTTATTCCAGAATTATTGTGGTATGATTCTTTAATATTCAATTGTTGTAGGTAATTAAATCTTTTTTTTAAAAATAAAGTTTGGAAAGTAATGTTTAAAAATGGTTTTGACACTTAGCTTAATTAATTAGGGTGTTTAAATTGGAAAAGTTATTTTTACGACAGTGATGCTAAGAATGAACCAACTGTCATCCTTGAATTTAATTTAATAAAGGAGTGACCGCCCGATATTTAATTAGGCGGGGTGTCACGGGTGGTATCAGAGCATCAGGTTCTAGTGTCCTTAGGATCTGTACGGCTTATTTCGCTTTCAACTTAACATTTTTTATATAGAGCCCTACTTTAGGATTGTTGTATTCCTGCTTTTACGTTTACGTCTTCAGCTATTTGAGATTTGATAATAACTGTAGACTAATTTAATTTCTTCACGTTTCAGATGCCTCCGAGACGTGCACCAAAGGATAGGCGTGCCCAAGCCGAGCAGCCAGCAGCTCCAGCACAGGGTACTATGAATGCTAATGAGGTAGCCCCCATTGTTGTTCAGACGGTGAATGCCACGCTAGCGGTGGTTCAGCAGGCTCCACCCCAGATTTAGGCAGTGGCGCCAGTACCTGCACAGCTTCCATCTGCATGGGAGCGGGTTAGGGATGCCTTTCAGAAGGCGCACCCCCCTGAGTTCTCTGGTAGTTCAGATATTATCATCGTCAGCTAATGGAAGAAAAATATCCAGCCGCATCTTCGTATGTATGAGTGCACAGACGTGCAGAAATAGTTGTTGGCTTCCTTTAAGCTGATGGGGGCTGCTTTGCAGTGGTGGGAGTCCACCACCACCTTGGAGGAGAGGGGCACGATCCCGATTCAGTCATTTTGGGAGCGGTTTGACCGCAAGTACTTTCCACCCGCCGTGCAGACTGAGTTTAGGCGGAAACTACTGAACATGAAACAGGAGAATTCTACCATTGCTGAGTATGAGGAGGAGTTCACGAGACTTCTCACCATAGTGAGGCACCCACTGAGGGTAAGAAGATAATGCTGTTTGTGGACGGGTTAGCTTGGAGGATCTGTCAGCACCTTATAGGGAATTTGTCTCTGAGTACTTTCACTGATGTACTCAATGTTGCGTTACTACATTTCCAGGATCACCGCTTCCATCTGCAGGGAAGTAAGAGAGCAGGAGAGTCCGGCCAGCAGGGCAAGACCGGGGGTAGTAGTGCTAGTGGAGCACCATCTCAAGGATAAACTCGTCAGCACGAGCAGAGTTCCCATCAGGGGGACCCTGCTAAGCGATTCCGTTCAGGTGATTCCAGACAGGGATTTGGGAGTTATAGGCAGGGTCCACCTAATAAGCAGGGCCAGCAGGGCCAACACCGACAACAGCAGCGTCAGTAGCAGGGCCAACAGGGCCAACAGTGTTTCCACCAGGGCCAATGGCGTGGTGGTAACGGCCAGCAGGGCCGTGGTCAGCAGGGTCAGAGGGGAGGTAACTTCAAGGGCCGATGTTTTGGGTGCGGTAAGCATGGCCACAGGCGCCAGGATTGTCCAGAGGGAGAGAGGCCCCCACAGTAGCAAGGTGCCCGTAATGAGCCACAGAGGCCACTTTTTCCAGCTGCCCTCCCAGCTCCAGCCCAGGTACCAGCCCTACCAGCCGTTCCAGCAGCTCCAGTGCAGCAAGGGAAGTTACAGTATGGACGTGTTTATAACGTCCACCAGGCAGCAACTCCACAAGCACCACCCGCGATTGAGGGTATGTTTCCTATCCATGGTACCATGGGTCGAGTTTTGTTTGATACTGGGGCGACACACTGTTTTATAGTTACGCATTTTGCGAAGGCCTTAGGGTTGTTAGCCACAACAGAGAGTACGGTGACGTGTGTAGACTCACCACTGGGGAGTGGTTCGCTTATTTTCTTTATATGCCGGGGAGTGGGAGTAGAGATTGGTAGCTTGGTATTACCTGCAGACATGTTAGTCTTAGATATGCATGAGCATGATATTATTATCGGTATGGATTGGCTCGCAGCTTACAATGCCATGATTGATTGTTTTGGTGGGAGTATTGTCTTTGCCATTCCGGGTCAAGAGATGTTTGTAGTGGCGATGCCTCGCCCAGAGGGAGGTTCGACCGCTCATTTGTATTACATAGAGGAGGATACCTCTAAGGAGGTTGTGATTCCCTTAGACTCGATCCCAGTTGTTCGTCAGTATTCCGATGTATTCCAGGAGATACCAGGCCTACCCCCCAATCGAGAGATAGACTTTATCATAAATTTATTACCGGATACTAGATCGATAGCGCGCGCTCCATACCGTATGGCTCCAGCAGAGATGCGAGAGTTACGAGACCAGATAGAGCAGCTGTTAGGTCAGGGCTTCATTCGCAGGAGTACCTCACCTTGGGGCGCTCCAGTCTTGTTTGTGAAGAAGAGAGATGGCTCACTGAGATTATGTGTGGACTACCAGGAATTGAACAAGGTCACGATACGGAATAAGTATCCGTTACCTCGAATCGATGATCTGTTCGACCAGCTGAGGGGAGCAACATTCTTTTCGAAGATAGATCTGAGGTCGGGGTACCATCAAGGACAGTCTTGCTATCCCTGAGGTTACCGCAACATTCTTGCTATCCCTGAGGTTACCGCGCAAGGACAGTCTTATCTCGATGGGACCTTTATGGGGGATATTGACTTGTACCCTAGAAGATATATATCCTTGGTACAGGCTATCGAATCGATAGTTCAGACGGTCCTAAGAGACGTGAGGGCATGTGCTATCCTCTTAGAGACTTGGAATCTATGCTTCGCCTCAATATTGTTTGTGTATGTGTTAATACAGTTCAAGAGTGATTCCGAACTTGTATTTCCCTTAGTACGAGAGATATGGGAATTGGATAGCAGAGTATGCACGCACCATAATTTTTATGTGGGGTGCTGTTAGAATATATATATATATATATATTATACGAGTATTTAATATATATATGAAATTCTGAAATTTGGAACTGTCTACCGTGTTATGATAAGTAAGAAATGAATCTTGACTTCAATTTGGAAATACTTGTTTGAAAAGTATAATATGACACTGGGAAACTTTATTAATAAATAAAGTTAAAAAGAGAGCTTTGTTACCAAATGAGACTTTCCTTTTAAACAATTACATCGTTCAGTTTTAAATCTTACGAGTAACCTAAGATAAGTTAAATCATTGGGGAGTTTAGTGCGGTATAAGATAGATAATCCGTTGGGAAGGTTAGTACGATAGGCGTGCACATTATAAGAGAGGTGAGAATTTCTCAAGAGATTGCCGCACTAATATGTTGTTGCATTGGCCTGTAAACAATTTAAATACTTGCTAAACGAATTTTTAAATCATATACACTATCGGGCTCTGACCCGTTTCTATTTCTCTTTCTCTCTTGTATATATATATATATATATATATATATATATATATATATATATATATATATATATATATATTACAGGTGCCCAACCACATGGGCGTCTTGCTTAGGATCTCTTGGAAGGAACGTGCTGCAGCTTAGGTGGCAGTTGCAGGCCTCTTGCTTAGACGACTTCATTTACTTGATTCCTCTCCTAGTATATTCACTTAGTGGGGCATGTGTCGCCCTTTCCATTATTTAGTTGTTTTATTTGGACATTGTGATTCAGTTATTGTAGTATTGATACTTTGGGATTTATTATTGTCTGGATGTTTCACTTTAAATTTTAATGTTGGGATTTAATTGTCGAATGTTTAAATTATTTGGATTATTTATTCCAGGATTATTGTGGTATGATTCTTTAATATTCAATTGCTGTAGGTAATTAAATCTTTGTTTTTAAAATAAAGTTTGGAAAGTAATGTTTAAAAATTGTTTTGACACTTAGCTTAATTAATTAGGGTGTTTAAATTGGAAAGTTATTTTTACGACAGTGATGCTAAGAATGAACCAACTGTCCACCTTGAATTTAATTTAATAAATGGGTGATCACCCGGTATTTAATTAGGCGGGGTGTCACAGTATACATAAAATTATTTCTATATAGCACCCATGGTTAAGAAACCCCTGGTGCTAGGCATACTCGGCTATCTAGTCCCATTGCAACGCTCACTCATAAAGGACAGCATGTTCAATCTCTCAAGAACTAATGAAACATATACACATATTGGAGGCGAACATAGTCCCAAGACGATGGGCTATGCACATACCTACGCACCCATACGATCGTCAACACTATCATTCTCATAGATACCCCGTACCTAGGTTCCATGCTCTAGTGGTACGACTTGAAATCCCCCGAAGGCAAACAAAATATGGTCGTCCACAACGCGTTAACCCCCGTTCGATAGCCAGTAGCTAGGTATGTCATACACATGATATTACAAGTAATAAGCATGCACACAATTTATATACATTAATAGGTAATCACATAACCCAAATACTATAATCCGTAAGTAATATTAACGCCATTACTCTCCACGATATCCATATATATATATATATATATATACAACCTCTCTAAGACTTACTTCTCTCATAGGTTTTCACACAATTTCGATACCCCGAGGACCATTACACCCTTAATTCCCTAACACTTTGGAATTTAAGCCACCCGTTACTCACGTAGGTTAATACACTCATTTGGACAACCCTAGAATGGTTCTTAACTCGAACGGACCCTAAAAACTCAATCTGGAATCTCTTTAGAAGTTTCAGGATTCTCGTTCGAACGAGTTTGTTCCAACAAAGTTCCCACTTCGAACAAACTCAACAACTCGTTAGAAGGGTTGTTGGAAATCTCGTTAGAAGATTTGTTCGAACGAGGACGTTCGAATGACCTGGGCAGGTCTTCTAAAGAAAATTCTGAGCAGGTCCAGTTCTTCCCCAACTTCAATTTTTCTCAACTTTTAATCTTCAAAGACATACAAACACTCAACCCAATCCAAGTTAAATGTTCCTACACTAATCCCAATCACTCTCAGATACTTTTGTAACACGAATTAAAGGTCAAATCCTTATATAATCATTTGGAATTCAACAATCTCTTAAATTTTCAATAAGTCTCTTAAATATGAACCCAAAATTTTAATTGTCCAAAACTCTTATTATAATCTGTGATTAAGATATAAAATTCATAGATTTTAATAGTCCAACCAAGGGTAAAAACCTCTACATGCATACCCATCTCCAATTCATAAAGTTTCTTCACAATTTAGTATAATTAAACCTAAGTTTTCATTGTACCAAGTTTATATCATCAAACCTAAATTAACAGGAACAATATATGCTAAAAGAGGAGCAACAGAAACACTTGCCTCGGAATGAACTTCTAATTCTTGGGCTGAAATTGGTATGGGAACGATCCTCTTGACACGATCTACGCGCTGGTGTAATTTTTTTGGTGTGAAAGCTCGAGTTCCTGGCTTAGGGCTCCAATGGAGTTTTCTTCTTCCTTGGTTCTCTCTCTCTTTTCTCTTTTTCTCTCGTAAGTTGAAATTGACAGACCACTAACCCTCAATGCTTTTAATTAAACCCAATTTTCGTGCATTTAATTGCCCAAAAATCCCTAAAGACCAAAATACCCATCTAGGGTGTCGTTTTGGGCTAATATGCCCCGGACTCCAAATAAAATACCCGAGTAGTGTTTTTTTTTTACTATTTCTACCCTTCCGGACACTCTGGCGCACTCAAACTATTCATTAGAGTTATATGAAAATAATTTATATTTTTAAACCCCCAAAAACATACCGGTGACCCGACTCATACGCGCGTCCCAAATAATTATAATATGACTGTCGTGTATCTCATCCCGGCCATAATATTACTTCGATAACTACTAACTCTCATCACGTTAGTATTTATTACCATTAAATCGGATTAATTACCAATTTAATTTTTTTCCTTTTAAATTAATTAATCCCCATTTTCCATTCCATAAAAAAATAAATATGCGTAAAAATATGGGGTATTACATGGAGAATGTGTGTGGACTTCACAAACCTGAATAAAGGTTGCCCCAAAGATCATTTTCCTCTGCCTAGGATTGATCAACTGGTGGATGCAACTTCGGGGCATGAGCTGCTAAGCTTCATGGATGCTTATTCTGGATGTAATCAAATTAAAATGAAACCAGAAAACGGGGTAAGTACCTCTTTCATTACCCCACAAGGAACATATTGTTACAATGTTATGCCTTTTGATCTTAAAAATGCAGGTGATACATATCCGCAGCTGGTAAACAAGGTGTTTGTTGAGTAGATTAGCAAAAATATGGAGGTATACGTCGACGACATGTTGACTAAAAGCAAGAAAGCTGCTGATCATATAGTTGATTTGAGCCAAACATCTGATCAATTGGAGAAATATCAGATGAAGATGAACCCGACCAAGTGCCTTTTTGGCGGACAGGAAGGCATGTTCCTCAAATACATTGTGAATCAAAGAGGTATCGAAGAAAATCCTGACAAGATAAAAGCCTTGCTGGAGTTATAATATCCAACCACCAAGAAGGAAGTATAGAGCCTTACGGTGTGTGTTTTCGCTCTCAATCGATTTGTCTACTGAGCAACTAATAGATATCTTCCATTCTTCAAGGTGCTCAGAAAGACCTTTGAATGGAATGAAAAATGTGAGAAGGCATTCTTAGAGTTGAAGAGATACTTGGGGATAACTCCTTTATTGTCCAGGCCAGTGTCGAGAGAAAAATTATACTTGTACTTAGCTGTTTCAGAAAGTGCAGTCTGTTCAGCCTTGATAAGAATAGAGGGCAGAGTGCAAAAGCCAGTTTATTATACTAGCAAGGCGAATAGGGGAGCAGAAATCAGGTACCTAAAACTGGAGAAGTTAGCATTGTCATTGATTGAAGCGAGCAGGAGAATAAAACCATATTTTCAAGCTCATACAATAGTGGTATATACTAGCATGCCACTCAGACAGGCTTTACATAAGCTAAAAATTCTGAAAGATTAATGTATTGGGCAGTGGAGTTAGCGGAGTACGACATTATCTATGAGCCGAGATCCTCTCTCAAAGGATAGGCAATGTCGGATTTCATTATTGAGTTTACCTACCCAAATGTCTCCGATTAATAGGGGCTAATGTAGAGTAACTTGAGGATGCAAAAGGACCAACAAAAAATGTCCCCGATCAACTCCCAGCAGCAGAATTTCTTGAAGGGATGGCCACAGATCAACCAGAATCCTCTGGTAAGGTGCAAGAATTAAAGAAGAATTATGAAGAAAGGAAGGACAAGATATTCTAGCAAGGGATTTTATCAGACAAAGGGTTTTATGATAATATCCCTATATGGAATTTGTATGTCGATGGTTCTTCGTGTGCAATAGGTTGCGGAGTTGGAATTATTCTTAACAGTCCAGATGGAATATATATAGAATATGCTCTGCGTTTCCAATTCCAGGATTCCAATAATAAGCTGAGTATGAAGTCGTGATTGTGGGCCTCAACTTAGCTAAATCATTGAATGCAAAGCAAGTTGTGGTGTTCAGTGATTCACAATTAGTGGTGAATTAAATGATAAGTCTTTATACAACAAAATGGGAGTTCATGTCACGATACTTAATTAAAGCTCTGGAGATTGTAGCCAATTTTATAGCTGTTCAGGTGATCAGAATACCTAGATTGGAGAATGCAAGGACAGATGCGCTTGCTCGGTTAGCCTCATCTACTCGCACCGAGCTACGGAGAACAATCCCCATTGAAGTACTTGCAAGCCGAAGTATTGATGATGAATTTTATCGCCTTAGATATGGGACCATCTTGGATGGATCCCATCATGGATTATATTGAAGAAGGTACTTTACTAGACGACCTACTTGTAGCCAAGAGGTTGAAGTATAAAGCTGCCATATATATTTTGAATAATTGAGTTCTGTAGAGGAGAGGTGTGATAGCTGATTTGCAAAGGTGTGTTCACCCAACAGAAGTAAAAGACATGATAAAGGAAATCCATGAAGGATCTTGTGGAGATCACATAGCAGGTAGAACTCTTTTACAGAGAGTAAATACGCAGGGGTACTACTAGCCAATAATGCGCACTGATTGTACAACTTATGCTAAAAAATTTGACAAGTGTCAGCGATTTTCTATTATACGAAGAACTCCTTAGGCGCTGCTAACCCCAATCACTTCACTTTGGCCAATCTCTATGTGGGGAATAGATTTTGTCGGGCCCCTGCCAACTACAAGAGGACGATTCAAATATTTTGTGGTAGCGGTTGATTACATTACAAAGTGAGTGGAAGCTGAACCTCTCATCAATATGGCCTATAAAAGGGTCTATCAATTCATTTGAAAGAATATAATTTGCAGATATGGTCTTCCCTATGTTTTTATCACAAATCACGGTACCCAATTTGACAATGACGAGTTCGCAGCGTATTGTTTACAGTTTAATATTCAAAAGGTCTATTCTGATCCAGGTCATCCCCATAGTAATGGGCAAACAGAGGTGACGAGAATAACTCTACTGAATGGGTTGAAGAAGAGATTGGATGATGATAAAGGGAATTGGATCAACAAGTTACACTCAGTGTTATAGGCTTACCAAACAACTCCACGAACAGCCACTGGGGAATCTCCTTACATGCTGGCTTTTGGTAGTGAAGCAGTGATACCTATCGAACTAGGATTACCTACTCACAGGGTGCTTAACTTCAATTCTCCAGTAAGTGATTTGATGAGACGCTTGGACTTGGACACGCTTGAAGAAGTCAGAGAAGACGCACTGATCCAAAATGCATCTTATCAGCAACGGACTGCCATGTTTTATAATAAAAGGGTCAAGAAATGTGATCTCAAGGAAGACGATTACATGCTCAAGAATGTAATTCAAAAGCACAATAAGTTGGAGGCCAATTAGCATGGGCCCTATCGTATCACAACTATTATTCGACTTGGCACTTACAGAATAGAAACTCTTTAAGGGAAGAATTCAAAAACACCTATAATGCAGAGCACCTGCGAAAATACTACCAGTAATGTAATTGCCCATGTACCCAATTTTTTTCGTATGAATGAAAATGATGATTTCCCCATTTTTTTTGGAGTACTAGTGCTACACACTACACTTAACTTTGCAGTAGAAAAATTTGCAATCACCAACTAAAAGTTGGTCGGCATCAACAACCACCAACTAAAAGTTGGTCGACATCAACATCAACTAATTAAAAGTTGGTTTGCATCAACATAAATACCAATAATATTGGTAAAATAATCGAGCAAGGCAAGGCCTGTTTGATCATGGGTAACCCAAGAGGCATCTAAACTAGGCAAGAAGATGGGTAAAATATCCATTGCCTAGGCACCAGGGCAATTATTTATTTAAATGGTTGTTACAACTAAGCAAGAACATGGGATAAAAATTCCATTGCTTAGGCACTTATGGGTGATAAGTCACTACAACTAGATAAACACATGGGGCAAAAGTTCCATTGTCTAGGCAATCAAATAGGGCAAAATGTTAATTCCAATATATCTATACTCAATGACTGAAAAGTAATCCATTATTATTACAAGTACATCACTATTATAGTTAAACAAAGATTGGCATGATAAATATCATATTGTATTCCCAAGGAAACAAAAATTACAAAGGGATGATTTTTCTTCATTTCCACCAATAATTACTAACGAAATACAAATAGTCTATTCTATTGGTTTCTTTCCTTCAGATTTAGATACATGATTCATTCCAGCTGGAGGATCATCTAAAGAAAAATAAGAATTGATAAAGTTCAGGTCCTGCAACATTCTGGTATTGCTCGAACTTGGTCCATCTAACAAATGTGGAGGTCGGGATATCTCAAACTCTTCATGAAAACTGTAATCACCAAGGTATTTGGAAATCAAACACTGAGGAATAGATCTAACTGGAATCCAGCTAACATCTAGCTAGAACGGTGGTACTGGCAGATCAAAAAACCCAGGCTTATACCAATCCCACAACTCCGTTACTTGTTTAAATTTCATTACGGTTAAAGCATTCAACCATCCCTGCTTGTACCCTTAATTATTTGACTGTTTCAACCTAGTATCAAGATGATATAAAGCTTCATTATATCCCTCCATCCAAAACTCTCTGGGTTGCTTGTGAAACTGATAAGTTAATCGTTCAACATTTTGATGAAGTCTTTTCAGCACACTTTCTTTATTTTGCAACGCAGAACTCTGATTGTTTAGTTGCTTGGTAAGAGTTTGAATCTTCTAGGACATCTCTGCCAGAGCTTGATTTTTTCCCTTCAGTTGAGCAGCTTGATTTTCTAAGGCTTGCTGAGTTCTAGTATCTTCAATGCTACCCTGACCAACTCTTGTTCTACCCTGGGAAGTGGATGTAGGTCTGACTCTTTTCAAAGCTTCCAATTATTCTCTTAATGAAGCATTCTCAGTTTTCAAAAAGGAAATACCCTCATCATTAACTGGGACGAGAGCTCCAGAGGAAGAAGCAGATTTTAACTGTCTCAGTTCTTCTCTTAAAGCAATATTTTCTTCCTCCAGCAGTTTACCAATGTTTCTATGCTCCTTAATTTCAAGTTTTAGCACACTCTCTTTTATTATGGACAACGATAAATTTATCATAACCCCGATCAACACTCAACTATTGGTACTTCCTCTTATAACCTTCATGAAGAAGAGCAGTGGCTTCCTTGTGTTGAAGTTAAAAATTTTCAATCATCCCTTAGAGATCTTCAATCATTTCTTAGTAAGCTACGTTATTCGCTACTGCAAGATCAAGTGAACATTTTAAATACAGGTAAGCTTGAATTGCTCGTTCAGAGGCATCAGAAATAATAATGTCAATTATTTGTGCTTCAGTAAAATCTGCACGACCAACTTTGAAGTAATCTGTACATTTCTTCATCAACTCTGTATCATGAGTTGACAACAGTTCCATCCTGGCAATAAACTAGCAAGGAAAAGTAAAATTAGATCAACAATAGCACAACTATATTGAACAGTAAAATAGAAATTCAGAATAAGTAACAAGTCCATTTTACTGATCATCATAGATGAGGGTACAAGCAGAGCTGCAAAATAATGGGAAAAATAGAGGAAAGCAAAAATTATCAAACAACATTACACCTTCTCCTTATTCCCCACAACATCTTCAGCTGATTGTGAATAAAGAATTGGTTGCTGAAGTTACTCGGAGGGCAGATGACGTTGTTCAAAAGAAGTTGTTGTCTGCTCGACTTTCTCGAAAGATTGAGGGATAATGGCAGCAGATTTTTGTTCTACCATCATCAAAGAAGATTCATCAGATCCAACTTCATCTATTTCTTCTTCTTCTTCTCTAATAGTAGGAGGAGGGCCATGGAAATATTTTTGAAATAATTCAGAGTCTTCAATAACGTTCAACTCTTTCAATGCTGCAACCCATCCATCCCAGAAGAACTTTAAACTTTCATACTCCATTTGAGCAGAGGCAGCAGTTAGAGCCTTGTTCCACCCTTTGTCCCAGCCAGAGATAAAGGATTTCTTCACACCAGACTTCCTCTTCGTCCTTTCTAAGGAGGCATTCTCCCTAAGTTGATCTTCAACAGATTTTAAGCTCTGTTCAAGCTCTTTCTTACGCCGTTCAGCCTCTTCAAGCTTGCCCTTAGCTTCCTCCTTATTGGTAATGACAACCTTCAATTTCTCCTTTGCCTCCTTGGAAACATTCATAGATCTTTATCGAGCTAAATCAGCCTCCTTTGCAGCATCCACAACTTCTTATCGAGCTGTCTCAACAGCCTTAATTTTATTCTCCCAAGAAGTCTTGTCATCCTCATATTTCTGTCGGGATTCCTCCAAAGATTTGGATTACCCAACAAGGGTCTCTTCTACTTCACTGGAAGAAGCAACTTTAATAGCTTCATCCTTCTCCAGGATATTATTGAAATACACCAAAAACTGTAAGATGAAGAGAAACTCAAAGTTAGAATATGAAAATTAAAAGCAAAACTGAAATAACAAGGTATAATGACACTTATTGATGCAAGACGTTGGACTGCCAAATCAGAGACTTTCCCTCGAGGATTAGAGGTCTCAGCAGCTCTGTAATCCGGAAGAGTTCCAAACCAGATCAATTTCCTGGCTAAACCAGGAGTAATGAATGCTGGAGGACCAGCTCTTAAAGAAGGCATTTCAACCCCAGCAGGTTGAGCAGCAATATCAACGGTCTTCTCAGCAATACCTCCTCTCAATCTTCTTAAAGGTGCAGCTTCTTCAATCAAAGGTGCTACCTCTTTTCGAATAACGACAACCTCTTCAATCAAAGGTGCTGTATCTTTTTGAACAACAAGGGGCTTCTTTGTGATCTCCTTCACAGGTGTAATTTCTCCCCCAGATGGAGTAACATCCTTTTTCTTAATCCCTTCAGCTAGGACATCTTTTTTTCTCTTTTTTTTCCCAGCGGCACCAGGGACAATCTTGGCAAAGAGATCATGCATTATCCTCTTTTTCGTTATCAAATCAACAATGGAGGTAGACAAATCAGAAGAAGATTATTCAACAGTTGAAGAAGATGCTGGAGCCTGCTCAAGATCAATCACCAAAGGATGAGCAATAGGACGAGCAATAAAAGAGGAAGTAATGTTCCTATATTTTAATAAATAAGAAGAAGCTCTCTCGTGCTCCCCAATAACTGATTATTGAGAACTCCAAATAAACTTCAACTCTTTTATATTAATATCACTCTCTAGTGGGGGTTTTCTTTTACTATCAACTGCAAATTAAAACAAAAAGTCAAAGTCAGTGAAACATTTTATCAAACAAAAACAGAGCTAGTTTGAAAACTAAAAAACAACCTATCCCATTGCCATAAGGTGGACATCTGGGACCTTGGTACACATCTTTCCCTTTTCTGGGGGTGTTGATAAATTTTCATGACAACCCCATATTCAAAATAATCTCTGTTGGAATCAGGGAGATTGACAATAAGTCTTTGCTAGAAAACCTAGTTTTTAAATAAAAGGTGGTGTCACTGGTGACCCATTTATAACAAAACATAATTTCTGGAATCCCTAGATGAGTTCAATGAATTTGATTCAACCTATGTATGCCATTAACTACCCTCCATGTATTTGGAACTACTTTTACAGGTACAATATCGAAATATTGTCAGAATTCCAAACACAAGGGATTAAGCGGGAAAGAAAAACTACATTCTGCTACAAAAATAGAGGGAAACCAGTGTCCCTCATCTAAAGAAAATAAATCAGAAGGACAAGCAGGTTCTTCCAAGTCAACCCAAGAAGGAATTTCAAAATCGGCTCTAAACTTATCTAATGACTCGATAAGGTAAACCATGATGACTAAAGTAAAGAAAGAAGAAAGAAGGAAGAAATTCTTACAGAAAATTAAGGAATCAACTAAGGCAGATGATAGAAAGAAGTTCGTAAGAAGAAAAGCGAGAAAATAAAGAGTTTGGAAACAAGATGGTAAAAAATAGAAGACAATCGGATTTTAGCGCCTTTATCTATGTTGCCTTGTAAAATGAGAAAAGTAATGATCACAAGTGACGACGGTTGCATTTTCGGCGGCTAATTAAAGGAAAAAGATGCACGTACCTAAACGATCGCTAAAAACTCAAAATATTTACAAATTTGTAATTTTGCGCTCAAAACTGTTACGCAAAGTGGAAAAATTTTACAAGTGTTGAAGGTATGCAATCAACCAAGACATGGGAAATGTGCCCGAATAACTTTTTGGGTAAAATATTCCACACTCTCACATCCAACCTCAACTAGGAAACATTGGGGGCTTCTGTTGATACAAAAATTAGTCAGCTGACATGAACTAGTTATATGAAGACACGTGTCATCCAGCATGGCACAAGTTCAAGTACTGAGTTACTTAGAGTACTGAGCTACTCAACGTACCGAGCTACCTAGCGTACCGAGCAACTTGTTGGGAAGAATAAACGACCAAGACAGATTCAATGTTTATTGTATTACAGTCATTCCTTATCATATACAGATGAATATGCCTATTCGATAAAGGCCTATTATCTATTCACACTAACAACCCAAGGGGTATAAATACATTGTAATACCCTCTTAGCAGGGTAAGCAATCATAAGAAAACACAAGCGAAATCAAGGCAAGACACCCAGCCATACAAAATAGTGGACGTAGGCCATTTTCCTTAAGGCTGAACCACTTTAAAAATATCTTGTCTTATTTATTTACTCATAATTATCTGTGATTAATTAATTAGGTCAAATCTAGTTTTTTACATCAACAACGGAACAAAACAAAAATTCACTAGAATAAAGAATCAAGGTACAACACTTAAGCAAACACACAAGGATCCTAAATCTAACTTCAGAATTATACCTACATGAGCTAATCCACTCCAAAGGTTTATGTATAGAAGTGATCCCTTCTTTGTTGCTCGTTTGACTTTTCCTTGACCTCCTTCTCTTTGAATTATGACTCTAACAAATCTTTCAACTTTTAAGTCTCAAACAAACTACTGTGTTTAAGTGTTCGTGTGAGAAGTGTTTGTGAGGTTATCTATATGCTGGTATATGCAACTCACCCTCTCAAAGAATTTATACAAACAGTATCCTAGGAACCAATAGTTACTATATGACATGCAAGATCTGATTCGAATGATTTAAAAAAAAACTTCTTAATCAAGATCAGATCTAGAAGAACAACCTTGCTTTCAAAAATAGCCAAGGTCCTATGTGTCTCGTTGTTATTTTTGTATAATTGTATTTCACAAAATGTGAAACATAAACCAAGAGACACAAACGCTCTTAAGGATCTGATTTTTCTTGAAACCCTAGAAGTTTATTTTTTAAAAACTTAAGAATCAGACAAATATGAAGACAGAGATCCAAAAAGAAAACTAAAAAGTAAGCGTGTGATGTTCTCTTTAGAAAATCTCAAGTTTCATTATGTGAAATTTGTTATTTTCTTAGAGAGGTATTTTGAGAGAGACTCAAACAACAAGAGGTCTTCAACAGACGTCCAACCCTACCACCAAACTCACAAAAATCCTAGATTGTCTCTAACTCTCGTTATTTTAGTTTTAGTAAATGATGTTTGAAGGTTAATGGTGTATGGGTTGAAGGGATTCTCTCAGGAGTGTTAGAGATCGAAGATGGGTTAATCTTCTTCTTTTTTTCTCTCAAATTTCTTCCCTTTCTCTATTTTCTCTATCTCATCTCTTTTATTTTCTCTCTGGTACGAATTGATTAAAAATCTCCAAATGCTGAGAATAAGTCCAGTTTTATAGTAGGTGAAGGAAGGATCTCGAACTTCATTTGCAATCAAAGGCTGAGATTGAGTCTACATAGTTTGACTAATGATCCAAGGGTTTATAACCAAGCGGTGAAATGAAAGGATCTCATTGGTTGAAAGGTAAATAGTGGGATTATAACACAACACATGCAGGCCGTTGATAACACTAATCCAAGGGTTGAGATTAGTGATTGAGTTTGTGTCTGTGAGAAAACACAAAACGAAGGCATAAGACACAAACACGTGTACAATGCAGATCAACCAACAAACGCATGTTTTAGAAATAATTACAAACATACCTTATGGTCTTTACCGCTTTTATATTCTACCCAGGCTAACTTTCACACAAAAATAATACTTTATGAAATTCAAATTTCAACCTCAACACTTTTAAAAACAAGTTTTAATTAATTTAAAATTACTTTTAAAATTGTATAAAATATTTTTAACTGAATTAATTACAGTTTTGAAAAAACTTAAAGTGTTGTAAAACCATCATTGCAAATAGGAGAATTATATGATGCAGTGAGAGTGTCATATTCGTGGTTTTAAGGTTAGAAACAACTTCCCTATCAGGATTGCTTGGTCTTGATTGCTTCTTCCTCTTCCTTCTTCTTCTTCTTAAACCTTTGGTTATGGAGCAACTCATAAAATCTAATCATACTTTGTCTCAATATCCAAACTAGTTGGAACTCCTATATATTATAGACTCAAGTAAGTCAATTATATAATGTGTTTCAATCTCTCACTTTGGATATTAGAGACAAAATTCCCTTGAGTATTCTGAACTCGTGGGTGAAAGATAAAAAATCCAAGTTGTCCTATATAAAAGGTTCTAACTACCCGTTCCCATCATAGAATCGAAAATAAGGTAAAAAAATACATCACTAAGCTATATACAAACGAATACCCTATAAAAATGTAAGAAGCTATATAACGGGTCTGAAATGCATGTAACAAAGTAAACATTGAATGGCATATTAGTTGAGTTATAATCTCTCCCCTAATTTGTCTCAAATATACAAGGGGTATAAAACAGAAAAACAGAGTCGAGCACAATATATATCATGAACATGGCAGAATCAGGGGTCTCCTACATAAAACAGTATTAGGAGGTGTCTTTAGTCATTTATCAAACAACCATGCCCGAAAACCTCAAAAACCTATTTTAAGCAAGATACTACCTATGTTATGATAAATGTGATAAAAATTAATTGAGAGTTATCATGCCTATAGTTGTTTGCAAATACTCAAATCGTATGTTGCCTAATGGTTTGGTAAAGATATCTACGAGCATATTTTTGTCTGTTCAGATATTCAATGATGAGATCATTGGATTCGACAAGATCATGGATACAATGATGTCTAATCTTAATGTGCTTAGTTCGGGAGTACATTACAGGATTTTTGGAAATATTAATAGCACTCTGGTTATCACAAAACACGGTTAACTTATTTTCGGCGAAACCATAATATCTAAGCATTTGTCTAATCCACAATAGTTGTGAACAACAACTACCAGCTGCTATATATTCAGATTCGACGCTAGATAAGGAAATACAATTCTTTTTCTTACACGACCAACCTATGAGATTATTGCCTACATAGTAGTAAGCACCAGAAGTGCTTTTACTATCGTCAGAACACCCGGCCCAATCAGCATCGGTGTACCCTACAATAGAACTAGTTGTATCTTTCGTGTACCAAATGCCAAATTTTAGAGTACCCTTAACATATTTAATGATTATTTTCACATTTAATAGGTGGGATTCTTTATCGTTACTTTGATATCTAGCACATATACATACGGCAAAGGAAATGTTGTGTCGAGATGCGGTAAGATACAAAAAACTCCCTATCATACTTCTATATAGAGTGGGATAAACACTTTTCCCATTGTCATCCTTATAAAGTTTAGTTGAAGTACTCATGGGGGTTCTAGAAGGTTTTGCATTTTCTAATCCGAATTTTTTGACTAGATCTGCAGCGTACTTGGATTGAGAAATAAAAAGTCCATCACTACATTGTTTTACTTATAAACCCCAAAAATATTGAAGTTCACCCATAAGTGACATCTGAAATTCGGTATGCATGATATAAAAAAAATTCTCGACTTGTTTAGGACAGGTGGAACCAAAAATAATATCGTCCACATATACTTGTGCGATTAAGACATGTTGATTTTCCTTTCTAACAAACAACGTTTGATCGTTTTCGCCTCGGACAAATTGGTGAGACATTAGAAAAGTAGACAGTCGCTCATACTAAGCTCTAGGAACTTGTTGCAATCCATATAAGACTTTCTTAAGTCTAAAAACGTAATCCGGGTGTACATGATCTACAAATCCTTTGGGTTGTTCTACGTAACTTCCTCAGATAAGATTTCATTTAAAAAGGCAGATTTAACATCCATTTGGAATAATTTGTATAGCACATGATAAGAGATGGCGAGAAGGAGACGAACTGATTCCAAATGAGTAACAGGTGCAAAGGTTTCGTCGAAATCAATTCCCTCAATCTGGGAGTATCCCTGTGCAACCAACCTAACTTTATTTCTAATGACCTCCCCATTTTCATCTGTTTTGTTTTTAAAAACCCATCTTGTGCTAATAACCTTAGAGTCTTTTGTTCTAGGAACAAGATTCCACACATCGTGACTTTGAAATTGGACTAGCTCTTCTTGCATAGCATTTATCCAAAATGAGTCAGAAAGGGCATCATTAATATTTTTAGGTTCCTCAAGAGAAACAAAAAAAGAAAATTGTGCCACGTGTTGAAGTTGGGATCTAGTTCGAACTGGTTCCGAAGGATTACCAATAATGGTTTCAATGGGATGATCTTTAGAAACCCAAGTGGGTACTGAAGAACTCTCAGGTGGCAGTGAATCAGTTTCATTTTGAGGATCATTGGATAAATTAGGTTCGTCTTCATCGAATGCTACTGGTTAACTCTCACTTCTCCTTACACTAGTGTCATTTACAATTACATTAATTGATTCTATAATAGTTTTGGTTCGATAGTTAAAAACACGCAAGCCCTACTATTTTGGAAATAACTAAGAAAAATTCCATTTTCTTCTCGGGTGTTAAATTTTGAAAGTTGCTCTCTATCTTTACAGATGTAGCAAATACTCCCGAAAGTTTTAAAATATTTTAAGTTTGGATTTTTGTGGAACCAAAGCTCATAAGAGGTTTCTTTGGAATTTTTTCTGAGATAAATACGATTAATAATGTGAAGACGCGGTTTAGATAGCTTCTACCAAAAAATATCTAGGGAGATTCTTAGCATGTAACATAACCCTAGCCATTTCTTGTAAAATACTATTTTTACGCTCAGCTATACCATTTTACTGTGGGGTTTTGGGAGCACTAAACTCATGTTTATAGCCATTAGCTACACAATACTCAGAAATACCAGAGTTCTTGAACTCTCCACCTCTATCACTTCTAATTCGACACACCTGGGTATCCTTCTCATTTTTAATTTTCAATAGAATTCTTAAGAATTCATTGAAGGTATTTGATTTTTGTTTCATAAAAGCTACACATGTATATCTTGTGTAGTCGTCCACTATAACTAGGATGTAATAGTTTCCACAGAGACTAACAGTTCTTGAGGGACCCATAAGGTCCATATGGATAAGTTCTAGAGGCTTAGTGGTCAGGACATCTTTAACTTTCTTGTGAGGTGATTTACTTATTTTGCCTTCCTGACAAGGTCCACATACATGATTGAAAGGGTTTTTGATTTTGGGTAAACCTCTAATTATATCTTGGGAACTCAATCTTCTAAGATTATCATAATTTGTGTGTCCCAATATATTGTGCCATTGATCAGAATCCTCTAATTGGCAACATGGCAAGATTCAGAATTGGGGGTTATAGTGTAACAGTTTTCCGAAGTTCCATTTCCTGTTAAAATACAATTACCTTTTGCATCCATAATTTTGCAATCATTTTTTGAAAAGGCCACTGAGTGATTGGAGTCACAAAGTTGTGATATACTTAAGAGATTAGTTTTAAGGCCTTTAACTAAGAGTACATCATTTAGTTCAGGAAGCCCATGCTCACTCAATGTTCCCTTACCTATGCTTTGAGATGAAACACCATATCCAAACATGACACTACCTCCAAGGAAGTCTGTCTTATTTTTCGATTTAGTTTCGTCTCTGGACATATGTTTAGAACATATGGAGTCTAAATACCATTCAGTTGAAGTGCTTTGTGCCGTTAAAGAAGAAATGACAATATTTCACTTGAGTTGTGGTAATATATCATCTTTTCTAATCCAAATAGTCCTAGTTTTAAAAGTTTTGTGAACTTTTGATTTAGAAAAGGTTTGAAGAGTCTTCCTAAATGATTTTTTCTTAGTTTTGGAGCCTCCCTTTTTCTTTTTAAAGTTAGAGTTGTTTGTGGTCTGTCTGAGGAGTACATAAGTATTTCTTGATTTCCTAGAATAGTTAAAGTTAAGGTAGGTCGGGGTGTATAACCTTTTCTGGAAACATTCATCAAGATTATGGCCGAAAATATCGCAGTAGGAACATTACTGATGGGTATAGGACTTGACTTTATTGCTAAAGTCTTTAAAAATTGGTTTGGCTCTATTGGGTACAGTAGTCCAGTTGTCATTGGTTTTAGGTTTCTATCTTTGGTCTCTGACAGAAGGATAAACATATTTGGTATGACTATTTGGATTCAGCTGTTGATTGTACTAATTCTGTGTTGCTTGAGAGACATTGAGACTAGAATCACCTTTTTGAACATTTTGACAAGTCTGGCTTTGTTTTACAAAAGTAACATTTTCAGGAAAAACTTTGGTCTTACTTGTGTGCACTATTTCTCCAAAGCCTAGGCCAGATTTATCTTCAAAGTCAAATTTGCTTCTAATAATAATATTTTCATAAGACTTAGTTTGTGTTTCAAAGTGTTGGCATTTTTTAAACACATTTGAAACCATTTGATTTGACTCTTCTAGTTCAACAAGGGTTGCCTTGTATTTTTATTCAAATTCATAGTTCTTTTGAGTCAAATATTTTATTTTCAAGGCATAGTCTTCAATGTCAGTCTCGTGAGCAATACATTTGATAGTATAATCTTTAGTGTACTTCCTAATGGTTTGGTTAAGAAAATCGATATGCTCACTTAAGTTTTTTTTATCATTTTTTCTAGGCGAGCACTCTTCTTAACCGTTTTCATGTATAACTCATGTAAATCAGATAGATTATCATCAGACTCGCTAAGTGCATCGTGTGGAATGTCCCCTAAGTTTTTGATAAGTTCTTTACTCATGAACACATTCAATTCATCATCAATATCATCACTTTGACTCATACACAATTTTTCAGCAGTAATAGGAACAGAATTATCAGCAATATCATTAACAACATCAACAGGCATTGCAGGTTCATGAGCAGGCAAGCATGCATCATCACTATATATTATCTTAGCAAAAAAAGACATGCAGTACTCATTTATCTGGGTTGACTCTATTTTATCCTCATCAGAATCACTAGAGTAATCCCATGTCTTACATATGTTGGCCTTGTTATTGTTATTAAGTGTAGACGACCATTTACTATCATAGTGACCAAGTTTACCACAACGGTGACATTTAAAATCTTTTATGTCAGGCTTAGGTCTGTTGGGGTCATAGTTCTTCCTATTGTCATAAGTGTGTTTGGTATTGTCTCTGTCATAAGGTATGCGAAATTGATTACCTTGATAATTTGATTTGCCTTGTTGAGAGGCTACAACATATATATATTTCAAAATCTTTTTGAAATGCATGCTCATAAGAGCTATGTGATTGTCAAGGTTTTCCAAATAACAGATTTCAAGACAGTTAGTGTCAAAATCTAAAGTGTTCAATTTAGGCATTGGCAATTTAGAATAAAACATAACATTTGAACTTGAGGTTTTATTAGTCTGTCTGGTCAATTGCTTTTTGAAGTCTAGTTCCAATTCTACAGTCCTCAGTATATTGCTAAGTAATTCAGGAGTCATATTAGGGTCATTCATTTCTTCAATATCACATCTCTTATTGTCAAATTTAGATGGCAATGACCTAAGAATCTTTTGAACAATTTCCTTTTTACTGTAGGTTATACCATTTGCATGAAGTTTTGTAAAGATATCAGTTAACCTTATGTAGAAGTCGTCAAAAGATTCATTGTCATTCATAATCAGGTTGTTATATTGCTGGATGAGCATTTACGTTTGTCCAACTTTGACACGTTCATCACCCTCATGAGCAATGACTAACGTGTCCTATGCCTCTTTTGAAGTAGAACATATGGATATTCTTTTGAATTCATATTTGTTAATAGACATAAAAATGGCATTCTTTCCTTTGTTATTATCTAGAGATGCTTTTTTCTCTTCCACAGTAAATTCACTGAGAAGTTTCTTAATTCTTGTTGGATCAGTTACCGAAGCAGGTTTAGTAGGATGTTCGAACCCTGTTTCAAATATTTCCCAGACTTCATCACCAAGGGTTTCTTGAATGAAAGCAACCATTCGTACTTTCCAGTAGTAAAATTTATTTCCATCAAAGAGTGGTGGTCTGGATAGGTTACCTAACTTCTCAAATCTTTCTTCCATATTCAGAATTTTTTAGAAAGAAGTTTCGAAAATAATTTCTTAAGGTTAGTATCACAAAAGGTGTTCCTACTCTAATACCAGTTGAAGAAAAGCTTTAATGCTAAAAGCTTGTTTACAAGGTTAATAACAAAATGTTATAAATTGTGTAAACTCCGAATAAACTTTTTAGGCAAAACTCTTTTCAAAAAACACAAGATGTGTTATAAACACTTTCTGAATATATGGTTTAGATTAGATAGTTGATTACCTTTATTTTTAAAGTTTAATAAACATCTACTAAAGTTACCATGCAATCCCAATCACAACAACAGTTAAGAATATTCAAAGGAATAGACACAGGAATTTTTAACGTGGTAAAACCCTTAATCAAGGGAAACATCCACGGTGCCCTCTACGGCACAAAACAAAAAATAAAGAATCAAGTTACAGAACATAAGCAAACACACAAGGATCCTAAATCAAAGTTAAGAATTATAACTACATGAGCTACTCCACTCCAAAGGTTTCTGAATAGAACTGATCTCTTGTTTGTTGCTCCTTTGTCTTTTCCTTGACCTCCTTCTCTTTGAATTCTTATTCCAGCAACTCTTTCAACTTTCAAGTCTCAAACAAACCACTGTGTTAAAGTGTTCGTGTGAGAAGTGTTTAAGAGGTGATCTATATGCTGATATATGTAACTCACCCTCTCAAAGAATTTATACAAATAATATCCTACATATCAATAGTTACTATATGACATGCAAGATCTGATTCGAATGATTTAAAAAAAAACTTCTTAATCAAAATCAGATCTAGAAGAACAACCTTGCTTTCAAAAATAGCCAAGGTCCTATGTCTCTCGTTGTTATTTTTGTGCAATTTTATTTCATAAAATGTGAAACATAAACCAAGAGATACAAACGCTCTTAAGAATCTGATTTTTTCTTGAAACCCTAGAAGTTTGTTTTTCAAAAACTTAAGAATCAGATGGATCTGAAGACAGAGATCTAAAAAGAAAACTGAAAAATAAGCGTGTGATGTTCTCTTTAGAAAATCTCAAGTTTAATATGTGAAACTTGCTATTTTCTCAGAGAGGTGTTTTGAGAGAGACTCAAATAGAAAGAGGTCTTCAACAAATGTCCAGCCCTACCATCAAACTCACAGAAACCCTAGATTGTCTCTAACTCTCATTATTTTGGTTTTTGATAAATGATGTTTGAAGGTTAATAGTGTACGGGTTGAAGGGATTATCTCAGGAGTGTCAGAGATCGAAGATGGGTTAATCTTCTTCTCTTTTTATCTCAAATTTCTTCCCTTTCTCTCTCGTCTCTCTTTTATTTTCTCTCTGGGATGAATTGATTGAAAATCTCTAAATGCTGAGAATAGGTCCAGTTTTATAGTAGTGAAGGAAGGATCTCGAACTTCATTTGCAATCAAAGGCTGAGATTTAGTCTACACAGTTTGACTAATGATCCAAGGGTTTATAACCAAGCGGTGAAAAGGTAAATAGTGGGATTATAACACAACACATGCAGGTCGTTGATAACACTAATCCAAGGGTTAAGATTAGTGATTGAGTTTGTGTCTGTGAGAAAACACAAAACGAAGGCATAAGACACAAACACGTGTACAATGCAGATTAACCGACAAACGCATGTTTTAGAAATAATTACAAACATACCTTATGGTCTTTACCGCTTTTATATTCTACCCAGGCTAACTTTCACAAAAAAAAATACTTTATGAAATTCAAATTTCAACCTCAACACTTTTAAAAACAAGTTTTAATTAATTCAAAATTACTTTTAAAATTGTATAAAATATTTTTAAGTGAATTAATTACAGTTTTGAAAAAACTTAAAGTGTTGTAAAACCATCAATGCAAATATGAGAATTATATGATGCAGTGAGAGTGTCCTATTAGTGATTTTAAGGTTAGAAACAACTTCCCTATGAGGATTGCTTGGTCTTGATTGCTTCTTCCTCTTCCTTCTTCTTCTTGAACCTTTGGTTATCGAGCAACTCATAAAATCTAATCCTACTTTGTCTCAATATCCAAACTAGTTGGAACTCCTATATAATATAGAATCAAGTAAGTCAATTATATAGTGTGTTCTCAGACTGCTTGTTCAATCTCTCACGAACCATAAAATTCAAATCATAAATATTGGAGGCGAACATAATCCCAAGCCAAATGGATCACACACATACCTATGCTCCCATTCAACCGTCGAAACTATCCTACATCTCAAATAGCACGTAACCAAGTTCATATGCTCTGGGTACAAGTCAAATACCCCCCCAACAGGCAACACAGGATAAGACTGTCCACTACGCGAAAACCTCCTCCTGATAGCAATCAGCGTAGGTATGCTATACACATAATAATAAACATATAATAGGTACTCTCACATCCTCTTGTAATCACTAGGTATTCACCCAACCCGTACATATATTTTCAATACGTAGTATTTTCTCATTACTACTTATAATATAATTATTTCGATTACTCTCTCTCTAAATTTCCAAGGTTTACTCACTGTTCCAATAATTAAAGTATTATTTCCTAAATACTTCCCAAGAATTCTGCAATGTGCTAAATTCATCAAATAATAATTTTCCTCACTCAAACTAACTGTGTAACTTGATTTGTGTAAAAAATAAAAATTCCCAGATTTTTGAACCTGTCGTTCGAACCAGAAGCTATCTCGTTTGAACGAGATAACATGTCGTTAGAGCAACATATCGCACGACATGGATTCTCGTTTGAACCGAAATCAATCTCGTTTGAACGAGATTGAGCAGTTTCATCCCCAACCTGCACCTGCTACGTTTTCCCACCATTAACAAGTCTAAAACCTCTACTGTTTAGTCCCAAACACCAAAATGACAAACCAAATTAATACATCAATTAAATACGAAATCCCCAAATTAAACATTAAAGCCCTAGTTCTTCCAAATTTCGATTTAAGGACCATTAAAACCCATATTTGTTTCCCAATCACAACATAAAATTTCGGGATTCCTATTCTACATGCATAGGAGTTCAATTCTTCATCAAAATAACCTTTAATCTATGATTTAAATTCTCCAAATTCACCCGATTTAATTCTAAATCATATGTTTGATTCTTATGCTAACATGAGCACAATTATTGCTAATAGGAAGCAAGTAATACACACTTGCCTTGATTATGATGTTCTGATCTGCTGATGAAATTGGTATAGACTTGTTCCTCGTCTTACGATCTACGCTTTGGTGGTATTTGTGGTGTGAGTTCTTGAGTTTTGCACCAAGAACACCTATGGACTCTCCTTCTTCATCTCTCTCTCTCTCTCTCTCTCTAATAGGTTTAGAAACTAAATACTCCTTCTCACCCACGTACACTCATCTTTAATTATCTAATTTTCTTCCATAATAATACCCCAAAAATCCAAAAGACAAAAATACCCTTATAGGGTGCCGGTTAGGCCTAAAAATATTTTGGAGTCCAAATAAAATTCCCGGGTAGAGTTTTCTAACTATCTCGACCCTTCCAGACTCAATGGCGCACTCGAAATGATCACAAGAGTTACTTAAAAATAATTTACTTCTTTAGTTCATTAAATTAGTCCCAACACGACTCATACGCGCGTCCTGACTTAATATACCAAACTGTCGTATTTTCCACTCTAAAAAATTTATAAAATTTCTTAATTCCATATTATGTATTCACACAGTAATATTCAATAATTCTCAAGAATAAGTATTAACCCTTGGCACGCTAATTAATATTTATTTTAATCTGGATTAATTAATAATAATTTCTCACATTTTAATTTAATTTATCCAACAATAATAATTAATCCCATAATTATTTAATATCATAAAAATACGGGGTGTTACATACTTCCCCCCTAGTAACGAAATATCGTCTCGAAATTCGGAAAGTAAAGCATACCTGGTAAGAATAAGTCTGGATATTTCTCGTGTATATCCTTCTCTCGCTCCCAAGTAGACTCCTCTACATTATGATGCTCCCATTGGACCCACACAAGTGGAACTACATTTGACCTCAATCTCCTCTCGCTATGGTCTAGGATAGCCACATGCCTCTCCTCATAATAACTGTCAAGCTACAAATCAATCTCCTCTATCGCAATGTGAGTTTGGGGCGACTCATCTTGAAGGTACCGCCGCAACGATAAAATATGGAACACATCATGAATACGGTACAAGTGCTCCGGCAATCTAAGTATGTATGCCACCGATCCAATCCTCTCGATAATGGGAAATGGTCTTACATATCTCGGAGCCAGTATCTCCTTTTTCCCGAACCTCATTACTCCTTTTTCCCGAACCCCATTCTAAACTCCCAGAAGAATCTCTTTGCATCGGCGCAACTTTTCTGTCTATCCTAGGCTACCCATATGCGACTCCATATCACCTCAATCCTGGCCGATGTATCCTGAATCACTTCTAGCCCGAGTAGCTTGTTATTGTATGCGAACTCCACAGTGGAAGGTACTTCTCCCACTCCCTCCAAAATTAAGGACAAACATGCGCAATATATCCTCCAGCATCTGATTAGTATGCTCAGTCTATCCATCTTTCTACGGGTGATAAGACGTACTCAACCATAACTCGGTACCCATAGCCTCCTGAAAGCTCTCCCAGAAGCGTGACACAAAGATCTTGTCCCTGTCGAACACGATATCCAGGGGCACACCATGCAACCTCACTATCTCAATAATAAATAACTGGCATACTATCCCGTCGTGTAATTCGTCTTAACTGGCAGGAAATGGGCTACCTTAGTCAGCCAATCCATAATAACCCATATCGAATCGTGACCTCTCAGAGAAGTAGGCAGCCCTATAATGAAATCGATGGAAATGCTCTCTCATTTCCATATAGGGATCTCTAGTGGTTGAAGCAACACTGATGGTCTCTGATGGTCCACTTTTACCAGCTAATAGGTGGTACACTTGGAGATGAACTCTGCAATGTCTCTTTTCATCCCACTTTATCAGTACTACCACCTCATATCCTGGTACATCTTATCCCTATCGGGATGTGCCATAAATCGGGACCTATGCGACTCTGTCATCACTGCATGTCATAGGTCCTCCACTTATAGCACAACCAGTCTCCCGTTGAAGCTCAAGCCTCCCTCGGAACTCATTGAATAAGATTCGGCTCCACTGGCTAAGTGTTGTATAATCCTCTCTTGACAAAATGGATCTGCTGCCTGGGCCTGAACCACCCTCGTAACTATATGTGGTGTGACAGTCATAGCTGACATGAATGGTCTGGAAACTGCATCCTGATGTCCCAGTTCCTTCCATTTCACCTTTCACACCTCGGTCGTCTCATCCACTGGCCTACGGCTCAACGCATCGGCAACTACATTAGCCTTTCTCGGGGGTTAGTGAATCTCAAACTGATAATCTTTTACAAACTCAAGCCACCCGCGTTGGCACATATTTAACTCCTTATGCATGAACAAGTACTATAGTGACTTGTGGTCCCTAAATAGGTGAAACTACTCCCCCAACCAGTAGTGTCTCCAAATTCGAAGCGCAAACACGACTGCTGCCAACTCTAAGTCGTGGGTGGGGTAATTCTTCTCGTGAGGCTTAAGCTTTCGAGAATCATAAGCTATAGCCTATCCTCCTACTGTAATACTCCCCCAAGCCCTTGTAAGGACACGTCAGTATATATAAGGTACTCCACATCTGCTATGGGAAGTGCTAGTACGGGTATTGAAGTCAACTTATCCTTCAGCTCATCGAATGTCAACTGACATGCATCATCCCAAATTATGTATGGTGTATTTATTATTCGAAGTGAGGTAATTCCGGGTGTGGTTATGACTCACTGTCGAAGGTATATGGCCACTTCCTGACGCTGCGTTATAGGATGCCCAGGTTGTCTTGTTTGATAGGCCCTGAAAGATGATAGCTATTTAGGGGCGCGTCCAGTGGGGAAACTCCGAAGGACGGTCTTAGAATCGTTATATATGGTTTAATATAACTATTCTTATTCAAGTGGGACTTGATTTATGATAAAGAGTTCTAAGAATTAAATGGTTTAGAATACGTTTCCTAATGATATATGGAACAGTGCAATGAACCGGTGTATAAAGGATGGTGATTCTTCATTAATAAAATTTATTCATATCCTCTTGTATAATTGAATCAAAACTTATGGTCATGATAATTGTTTTAGTTTATGCTCTAAGATTGAGTAGATAGATTTTTATCATTATCAATCATGATTAACTGTTCACAACTGTCATACTTTTTATTCATCTGGTGATCTTATAAAATCGGGCCCTGACCCGTTCATATTTCTTATTGTGCATGAATCTTATATTCGCTCAGGTGCTCCTCCATAAGGACTCCCGTATTGACTTCCCCATTCCCGCGTCTTGGAGCTGTAACACCTTGCGGACGTTACGGGATATTTTGTTATAGACGCCTTCATTTTTGTATTCTAGTTATGATCTGGTTATTTATTCGGGCGTGTGGCCCAAGCTTTTGTATTTGCCTACTGTAATGTATTATGTAACTTAATGTAATTGTTGAATATATGTTGTAAGAGACTATTAACCGACAACTTATTCGGTTATTGTGTTATATTCAGCTTAATTCTTGTAGATTTATCCACCTTCTTTTTAAATTGGGTTGTTTAAATACTTTATTTCAATTTATAAATAATATTTTGACAATCCGTTTTTCAAAATTATGGGTGGTTATCCCGTATGCGTATTATATTTTTGGTGATGCTAAGAATGGACCATCTATGATTCCTGTTAATATTGGAGTATCGGGCTGGCCACCTCTTCTTTTGATAAGCGGGTTGTCACACCTGAAAATAAAATTTACGATTTAGTTAACATCAACTTTATGTTGATTAACTTTGGAAATCCGACCTCTAAACTTTCGAGTATAAACTTCTGAATCTCAACCCGTATTTCCAAATACCTATTTTGCAAACAACTATACAATATTGTTTTTATAAAACCCATGATTCGACTTATACTATAATTTTACCCGTAACTATTAGTAAAGCATGATAAAATGCATTATCTGAAATGAACCTCAACCCACGAGACCATATACGAACCATGTTACCAAAGCCCCTGTTTCGATACACGATACCTGCAAAAGCTTGTAAAAATGCCTATGAATTATCTGAAGACCCTTTTCGGTTACTATTATCTCCAGTTATCTGGATTGGTTGTCTGCAATTGTATTGGATTGACGTTGTTGTATATAATTACTAATGCCTATAAATAGATAGTATGGGATATTTATTTAGAAACCATCTGCAGCCTTTAACATGATTTAGCCTCTGATATTTCTACTTGTTTAGCAATATCGTCATATAATTGTGCTTAGTTCACGTCAACCGTTGAGTCAAATTTCTTATTATATTCCTGATTATGTCATTATTCCTTATATGAGTTTGTTATATGACTAATTAAAAAAAGACCGACCTTGGTCAATAATGAACAATCCTTCAACATATGCTACATTCCTTAGACAATATATGCACTATGAGATTTTGAAACTTCAAGATATCGGAATTTCGAGGACGAAATTTTTTAGGTGGGTAGAATGTAACATCCTTATTTTTATTTTAAATTAAATTGAATAATTTTTGTGTAAAATAACCTTTTACAAGCTATTTATAATTTTCGCGACATTTATGACTCGTACATATGTTTTGTAACATGAAAATAGGATCGACACGTCTATTCTCTCATTCGAAATAGAACATTTTTCATATAAAATGGAGATTAGAACGAATTTATTAAAATATTATTTTCAATTATTATATATATTATAGTGTGTATAAATTAGCGTAATCCAAAATTAATGTCAATGCGGAAAAAAATACAAAAATGTGACTTACGCGCTCCAATTCTAATTTATAGTTGGATGACATTTAAAAAATTATAAAAATTATACCCCAAAATAATAATTATAATTGAGTACCAACGACACTCAGTTGAGTAATTATCCAATTGACTATATACTGACTGTGTAGTTTAGAACACTATAAATAAGCCATAGTACCTAAAGAAAAAATTAGTCATCATTCTCATTTGAAACAAATGAGTTTATACTCTCCCTCTCTCTAGAAATTTAAGAGCCAAACCCCTGCTATTTCATTTCAACAACTGAAGAGCCAAAGCTCTCTTCAACAAAACCCACGAAGAGAAGTATCCAACCTCTGTTCTTCCTTCTACATTCAAAACCCAGGAAGAAATACGAACGAAACCCCTGTCAAAACTCCCTGCCAAACCCCCCTCCCTTTTCCCCCCGACGAAACTCGGCCCTCTCTTCCATTTCTGACCAGAACCGCCGCCGACCTCCGCCCGAAATCGGTTTACCCTTTTTTATTTTCATTTTCGTTTCTCTCTCCTGCCACCATTAGAGAAGCTCGAAGCTTCTGTGCATGTGTGTGTGTAGACGTGCGTGTGCGCGGGTGGAACTAGGCTCCGACCTGCCAAGCCATGGCCGGCGACCTCCGTTCCTGTTTGGTTCACCAACCTGCTACAATTTCATTTCGTTTTGTTTATTTTTATTTTTCTTTATATATATATAGACATATATATGCCCAAATCTTAGGTTCAAAAATTAGTTTCGTTGAATTGTTGTCTTAAGTCAACTCGTCACGACTCGGACTAATTTTTTGGGATATTGCCAATTTGGTATTTGGATTATGAAAAATTAATTGGGATAGTTTTATACTATTTTGACTCCCTAGTTATACTCACTTACGTATAATTTTTCGTAAAAACGAACTCCGAAATACGTACAAGTAATAGTATTTTTTCTAAAAATATGTATTTGACTCAAGTGTCATTTTTATGTTAAAAATGTATTTTAACGAGTTAGTATACTAAACGACTCGAGGTTATGTAGTCGTTATAACCCGAGACTATATTAAAAGTCAAATTTTGATTATGCAGATGTTGGGCTATTTTTTTGTTGTGTTGGTTAATTTTAGAAGTGGCACGACCAATGAATTATTGTCCAAATAGGGGGGAAGTTTTCAACTTTTTTTAAAAATTATTTGTGTCACGACTAATATATTATCGTAATAATATATTCGAGTAATGTAAATTAAAACCATAAAGATAAACTTTTGACGCATCAAAAGTAATATTTGATCGGAATAATATTTTATTTGAATAAAAATTAATATTTATTCAAATTGAAAGTATATAAATCGAATCATTTTGATTCCTTTTAGCAATTATTTTTGAAACCTCTTATTATTTTACTACCGAGAGACTTATTTATTAATTTTCATCAACAGACGAGAATTATTATATTAGTAATGCAATTACTAATATTGTGTAAGTTCGATATTACATATAAAGAATTTATAACCTATCTCTCCGACCATTTCGAACATATTACATATAAACCCGTCTATATAACTTGAATTCATACAAGTTATCAGTTATTAGTCGACGTAATATATTTATACAACCCATAAATGAGAGATCGTAATTCAAATTATGTACGAGATTCATATATAATAAGTTATATTCGTATTTACTGAATGACGTACGATATCATAAACCAAACCCTTCTCTCTCAAACCACCGATACAACCACTCTCATTCAAACCCTCATGAACCAATCACTACGGAAACTGGAACGCAACAATGAAAGATCCGTGAATAATAACGAAAATCTTGTAAACAGTGGTAGGTGGTTATATTTCACTATTATAACTTGGACTTATGTCTTTGATATTACTGCTTGTTATATCACTATGTGATAGCTTTGAACTCATATTATCATTTATGAACTCTTTTGATAATTCAACTGTACTGTGAATATTGATTCAATATGTTATCTGATTAAACTCGAGCTAGCTCAATCCCGATAACCTATTTGATTATCCAAATTGTAGTACACCACTGAATCTTGTTGAACGAATTATTTAAATTGTTTGACCCTATTGCAGTATACCCTGTATGTTATTAAACTTTGCTTTCAATTATTTGATTTGCAGCTTAGCTTGCCATTTTATAACTACTCTCAATGAAACCTTTAGTAGCATACCGTATAATCCAGGGATTAAACTCGGTAAACCCCATAACTCTAATTGGCCTAAAGGACTCGGATGTTGAGTGCCTTGTTGTTATATTTTCTCTACGTATGAGTGCTGCTCTAGCTAAATGTGCCGAGTTATTTGGTTATTCCCCAATTATTAGGATTGCCTGTTCAGGTGCATTTTATGTCTTGAACGATATTATCATGGCATGTCTACGTATTTGCATCCCATATAGACGATAATTTATGGGTTACAAATTATAGTCTGGACCTTATTTATGACTCGATATACATCATATCCAGTTATTATCACCATACCGTTCTTTCATATATCGCAGACTTCAGTGTACCCCTACTTAGTTCTGTTGATATTTCCTGTTGCTGCAGATTGCCATACACTGTTTTATATTTTGATTATTTCAAACCCGGATATGCTATTTAAACAGATTTCTATATTTACATTGTTATAGAACTAGAATTATCTATTGGGCAAAGTTTGGCTTATTCCTTCTTTTTCAGTTTTTTTACACAGGTACCAATAGGCCATGATGAATAGTTCATAGATCAGCTGATACATAGAGACAAAGAAACGCCACATTAGAAGCGAGGGATCCTAGTTAGCACGAGAAATACTTTTTCATTCTTCAATGATTTTGAGTTATAACACATTTGAGAATCAATAAATACCTCAGTTATTTCAGTATTCGTATTTATTTATGATTTAGTAATTATCAGGTTAACCCTCACCCTCGACAATCACCGGGACTTGACAAGAATCCCTCGACTGGGAACCCTACTCACCCTACCTCTGCTACTACTGAGCTACTGGTGCCTTGCTGGCACTACCCTCACCTGTCCTTCCCTATGGCTAGTCTCACCTCCTTGCTTGTTCGCTTTGGCATGGAAATGGTGGTCCTGACAATGTAGCAATGCAACGTTAAGTACGTTTGTATAGGACTGCAAAAATAGATTACCCAAAAGGTGCTGATGGATCCTCCAGGTTCGTCTATCCGTAAACATCTGTATTTTATTCTCTTCAGTAGGCACCTCACTAGGTACCAAATTAACATATCTGGTGAATTCCTCCTCATATTATGTGACTGTCCTCCCCTCCTGAGTGAGGTCCAGTAATTTCTATATCATATCGATCTGAACGGCGGAAGGAAAATACTTGCGATCGAACCGAACCCAGAAACTATAAATCGTAATACTATCCCTCTCCTCTAAAGTGGTAGTGGACTCCCACCACTGTAAGGCTTCCGCTACTAGCTTCAAGGTAGCCAGTAACTATTTTTGAATATCTGTGCACTCATACATGCGAAGATGCCTCTGGATGTCTTTCTTCCATTGGCTCGCGATAACAACGTTAGAACTGTTTGAGAACTTTGGGGGATGTGCCTTCTGAAAGGCATCCCTAACTCTCTCCCATGCAGTGGTAAACTGAACTGAAACTGGCGCTATATCTTGATCTTGGGGTGGGGCCAACTGCACCACCGCTAAAGATGCATTCACCGCCTGAGCTACTATGGCGGCAACCTCGGCTCAGTTCATTGTTCCCTGAGCCTGAGCTGTTGGTTGCTCTAGCTGGGCTTGTCTGTCTCGTGGTGCACGTCCTGGAGGCATCTGAGATGAGAGAGAATTTTATTAGTCCACAGTTATTATTAAATCTCAAATAGCTGAAGACGTAATCGCATAAATAAGAGTACAACAGTTCTAAAGATAGAGCTCTATATTAAAGGACGCTAAGTTGAAAGCATAATAAGCCGTACAGATCCTAAAAGACTCTAGATACTGATGCTCTGATATCACCTGTGACACCCCACCCAATTAAATGCCTGGTGATCAGTCCTCTATTCAATTTAAAAGAAAGTGTTCGGTTGGTTCATTCTTAGCATCACTGTCGAAATACATTTAACATTAATAATCACCTAATAAATAATTAAGCTAGTGTCAAAACATTTTCCATTTTATGTTATACCCAAAGAATCCATTACTAATTTCTAAGTATTAAGACATCAACTGTTTACCATTCATAGTAATATAATAAGTACTGAATATAACTCAACAGCTAAAATAAATAAGACTGGATAAAACATTATTGTTAAAGTCTCAAGCCAATAAACCATAAAATATTCAATCCAACTGAAATGAACTGGTAAAATAAATTGAGTATAATCTCTCTGATAAAGCGACTGAGAATGAGAGACACATGACCTAAATGAAATGTTTGAATAAAACTAAAAGAAATGATAGAGGCGTCTAAATGCAAGGACCTGCAACTTCCACAACCGCTGCAGCTCGCTAAATAATCCAAGCGTCTAAGTGTGGTAACCCTGTGGCTGGGCAACTGATATGATACATATATATAGCAAAAGAGAGAAGAATAGAAAGAGACGGGTCACAACCCAAGTTGTAAAAATATTTGTTTTAGCAAGTATTTAAAATTTGCAATAAAGCAAGTATTATGTGCATGATAGCTTTTCGAACCCCCACATGATATCATTACCTCTCATCTATTGTGCACGCCTAACGCATCTTCTGATCCACACTAGCTATGTTACCCAGCCCTAATAGTTTGAAATCACAAGGTCACTATCTACGTTTACTAGTAGTAAACACGTATCGCCCATACAATACGTTATTAAAAATAGTTTATCCCGGATAACCACATTTCATAAACACCGTTCGAATGGTTAATCTTTTACCCACTGAGATTATTTTAATTATCATCATTACCATATCTACTAGTTTCACATAGTAGAATTATTCACAAGTACATTGATTGGGCATAAATATTGTACATTTATCCCCCTAATTTTAGTACATTTGTGAACCCGAGTGATGTAACATATATGAATTTGATTCACATTTATGCTACTAACCTTCGTGGCGAGTATTTCGTGTTTTGTGCTTCTCTTATTGGTTTTACAGGTTAATTATGCAAGCAGTGCAAAAGAGGAAGCAAGACAATGCTAGAAAAGCTAAGAAGGCAAGTTCAAGGGGAAATTGGTAATTTTGCAGCCAGATTCGGAAGGAGAAGTCAACTGGAAAGTTGAAGAGCTCGGAACAACAAGAACACAGGAAGAAACGGCACCCAAATCCGAGCTACGGTTGAAAAGTTATGCTCAGTTGAAGTTGAAGAAAAATCCAAGAAAAGAAGAAGAAAGCTAAAAAAATCCTAAGTGTTTAACTCCAGGCCAGCATACATTCGCGAACCCCAGGCCGAACCGGTTTGGGGGGGAGAACCGGTTCGCAGGTACACCCGAACCGGTTCGGGGTACCTGATGCGGGAATTCTGTCTTTTATGCTGATTGGTTCCCAAGACTCCTATTAGGTTTTTAACACTCCAAAATTGTAGGGAACGGGGGCAGCAGCTTAGGAACAACCATTAGGGATAGTTTTAGAGAGTTTTTGATAGAGAAAAATAGGGAGGAACATCTAGGAACATCAAGGGAATAAATTGCTTCAAGATTCAATTGTTACGGGTTTGTTTTTCAAGTTTTGATTCAAAATTCAAGATTCTTGTCATTGTTCTTGCATGCTTAGTTTTCCGTATTTGATTTAACGTATTGTTGCGTTCATAATACATCTTTACATGTTTCAATCTTGTTTCATCATGATTTCATACACATGCAACGTTATTATTTCATGCATTAGTCTATTTAACATGTCCGGCTAGGTTTCAAAGGTTGGGATGCATGAAACCAACCTGATGTGTTAGTGTATGTGTATAACGTTGATCCGATGAATTTAACGATTGATTTTGATCGTATCGCATAATTACATAATAATTTTGGATCTTTATATCTCGTTTGCCTCTGGGTACTCGTGATGATTTAGAGTACAATTTGAATGCAATTACCGCGATACCGATTTACTCATCCTCAGATTAGGTATGACGCGGGCTTGAACCTCGTATACATAATGCTTGGGAGTCTTAAATTCCGGGTCAGATTAATCGGATAAATTTATGATTGACGTCGTCACTGCACTACACTAGGGTTGGGGGATTGTATTCCCATCCTGTTTTCTTATCATTTAGGTTCAAAAACTTTCAATTCAATTTTTCATTTATGATTTAGATAATTTAGTTAGTTGCATATTTCATCACAATTTCATAATTGCATTTAGCTTAATCAATCCCAAAAACCAAAACCAAATCTTTTCCTTTCTTTTTAGAGTCATCGTTAGGATTCCTCCGTCTTATCCCGTCGTCACAACTCCGTTGTCCTTTTTCCCCGAGGGTCGATACCCGACTTGTCGAATTATTACTTGAGCGACAGGCTTGCACTTGAGCCTAGAGAGTACACACTTTAGAGATACATTCTGAGTCGTGTCAAGTTTTTGGCGCCGTTGCCAAGAAACTAGGTAGACTTAGGATTATATCGAGTTAATCCAAAGCTTTGACCAAAAATTCAAAAAAAATAAAAAAACATAAAAAAACATAAAAAATAAAAAGCACAAAAAGATTCACAATTATCCTCTCTCCTAAACTTTAATGCAAAATTCTGAAACCACTCCCACACCTCATAATACTCTAACCAGCATTCACGAAAATCCACTTGTTGAGTAAAACCCTGATAGTCCCCACACTCCAAACGCCCCACAGTTTTGGATCCCACCGCCCACACCGTCGCACTCAGTCTCTAGTAACACTCCATTCTCATTCGTAGGACACACTTCGAGTACACCTAGTGAGAGCGCCGAGTCGTCAAGTGAGAGAGAGATGTCGCAACGTAGTAATGCACCCACCGGTGAGGACGAGCTTTCGTACCGCCCGTTGAGAGAATTCTTATATCCTGAGCGCACTGTCACTCCGGGATGCATTATACTCCCGTATAATGCCGGGCAGTTTCGTTTCAAAAATGGAATGATCCAGATGCTACCACATTACCACGGTATGAATTCTGAAAAGCCATACCTCCATATAAGGGAATTTGAGTACGTGTGTGATACTCTCAACGATCAAACCTGCACACAAGAGGTAATCCGCCTCAAACTCTTCCCCTTCTCGCTTAAAGATAAAGCTAAAGCTTGGCTATGGTCTTTACCTCCAAGCTCGATTCCATCATGGAATGAGCTACAGTCTAAATTTCTCAAGAAATTTTTCCCAACACATCGAACAATCTCTATAAAGGCTCAAATTCAAGAATTCAGGCAACAAGAAAATGAGCCATTCCATCGATGTTATGAACGTTTCAACGAGTTAGTGGCTTCATGCCCCCATCATGGATTTGATCCATCGCAAATCATCTCCTTTATCTATAATGGGTTGAATCTTAATTCTAAACAGCTTATTGAAACCAGGGGAAGTGGTCCATTTGTCGATTTAGATGCCCATGATGCTGATCTTCACATGAGGTATGTGGCCGAGACTACCCAGTCCTGGGATACATTCGATCCGAACGCTTAAAATCGAAATTGACAATCTACCACCGTGCCGTCGACATCCGGTCTATTCCACGTAGATAAGAATTCTATGACGGACTGTCGATTGGACACCATTGAGAAAGGATTGCGAGACCTATGCGAGTTATATGGAAAAGGACTAGCTGGACCCATTCCAAACCCTATCGTGAAGGTGTGTACGATTTGTGAGGCGGGACATTCAACTGAGGAATGTCCGACGATACCCGCCTACAAAGTAATGTTGCAAGAGCAAGTTAGTGGTATAGGAGGCTTTAAGGGTAATTTCGGTGCCCCGGACGGGAATTCATACAACCCTTCGTGGAAAAATCATCCCGGTTTTAGCTACGGGCAATAAGATGCCGCAATGAACCCTCCTTCGCATGTTGCCCCTCCTCCACCACAACAATTTCAACAAGCTCCACACATGCAAGGACATGTGCAAGCACCACCACCTCATGGAAATTATATCCCGCCACAACGGAGAACTCTCGAGGATACCATGAATCAATTCATTGCAAGCCAGACTGCAACCAATGCCAAATATGATCGTCTGATCGGCGACATAAATACAAATCTGTCAAAGATACAATCATCGTTGAGTGTTCAAGAGAAGGGAAAGTTCCCTGCCCAAGGCCAACGACCTCCCCAAGGTCAAACTAGTGTTAGCTCCACATCCACTGAACATCAGGAGCAATGTCAAGCAGTGACCACTCTTCATAGTGGAAGAGTAGTTGATTTATCACCTCCTCCACACGACACAACAAAAGACAAGGAGATTTTGCCCGGCACGAAAGAGGCCGAAGATGTCCCCTTGAACGAGAGTGACAAGGAAGACACTAGTGAGCCTGAGGTGGTAGTGAAACCACCCTCCGCAGCACCATTTCCTCGAAGGTTGATTCCCGCTCAAAAAGGGAATCCACGTGATGAAATGCTAGAATTACTTAAGCAAGTAAAGCTAAATTTACCCTTTCTTGATGCCATCAAACAAATTCCAGCTTATGGCAAAGTTATCAAAGATTTGTTGACAGTAAAAAGGAAGATGAAGGTAAAAAAGAATGTATTTCTAGCCCAGAATGTGAGATCCATTCTACTAAATGATCTCCCGCCTAAATTCAAAGATCCCGGTGCACCCACTATATCCTGCATCATTGGAGAAAATCGAATTGAGAAAGCCTTACTTGACTTGGGAGCAAGTGTAAACATACTCCCTTACTCTATTTATAGGCAACTTGATTTGGGCGACCTCAAGCCCACAAAGGTCACTCTCCAATTAGCGGATCGATCAGTGAAGATCCCACGAGGCATAGTCGAGGACGTGATCGTCCAAGTTGACACTTTCTACTTCCTGGTAGATTTTGTCATTTGGGACACGGAGCCCTCCTTTAACTCGAGCAATCATGTTCCCATCATCCTTGGGCGCCCTTTCTTGGCTACGGCTAATGCAATCATCAATACAAGAAATGGGCGAATGCAACTCACTTTTGGGAACATGACCTTGGATACTAACATCTTCCACATAGCCCAAAATACAGGGGAGGAAGATGATCTTCACGCGGTGAGCCTCATAGATGAGGTAATAGAAGAGTACTTTGAGGAAAATTTCTGTGGCAACGCTTTAGAGTCCTGTTTAGCGACGAGCTATGAGTGTGAGGGGACGTATACCCACTTCGAGAGGGAGGTTGAAAAGGTGAGAGAATTACTCGAAAAGAGTACGTCGGACGAGGACGTGAGAGAGGTTAATTGGGTTTCTAGATTCGAGGAATTACCTCCGAGGGATACACACATGGCTCCCTCCAGTGAAAAATTTCCAACCCTCGAATTAAAGAAACTCCCCTCCCATATTAAATATGCATACCTAGGAGAGGATGAGACATTTCCTGTTGTTATCTCCTCTAGCCTAGATGAAGGGCAGGAGGGTAAATTGTTGAGAATTCTGAGGAAGCACCAAAGTGCTTTTGGTTGGTGTATCGCTGATTTGAAGGGGATAAGTCCTCTGATTTGCACTCAGAAGATTCATCTCGAAGAGGATGCCAAGCCCTCTAGAGAAATGCAAAGAAGACTGAACCCCAACATGAAAGAAGTCGTGAGAACCGAGATCATCAAATTATTGGATGCCGGGATTATCTACCCAATTTCGGATAGCAAATGGGTGAGCCCTATTTAAGTCATCCCGAAGAAGTCGGGTATGACTGTGATCGAGAATGCTAAGGGAGAGCTTGCTCCCCAACGCACCACCACCGGTTGGCGCGTTTGCATTGATTACCGGAAACTCAATGCGGGAACTAGGAAAGACCATTTCCCCTTACCATTCATTGATCAAATGCTTGAGAGAGTTGCGGGCCACCCTTATTATTGCTTCCTTGATGGTTATTCCGGATATAACCAAATTGAGGTGGATGTACTTGACCAAGAGAAGACGACCTTCACTTGCCCTTTTGGTACATTTGCCTCGTATGCCATTTGGCTTGTGTAATGCACCCGCGACTTTTCAAAGGTGCATGTTGAGCTTATTTAGCGACATGGTCGAGAGAGGACTCGAAGTGTTCATGGACGATTTCAGCATTTTTGGCACCTCTTTCGATCATTGTTTGGACAAGTTGGAGAAAGTACTTACTCGATGTGTGGACAAAAACTTAGTGCTGAATTGGGAGAAGTGCCATTTCATGGTCACCGAGGGAATAGTTCTTGCCCACATTGTTTCATCCAACGGAATAGAGGTTGATAGGGCTAAGATAGATGTTATAGCTGATCTTCACCCACCGAAATCGCTGAAAGACGTGCGCTCCTTCTTGGGCCACGCGGGGTTTTATCGAAGGTTTATTAAGGACTTTAGCGCCATCGCTAGGCCCTTAAGCAACCTACTCATGAAGGACAACCCGTTTGAGTGGACAGAGGCATGCCAAAGCTCCTTTGATAAGTTGAAAAATATGCTCGTGTCCGCTCCCATAATGCAAGTTCCGAATTGGTCCTTACCATTCGAACTTATGTGTGATGCAAACGATTACGCGATTGGGGCAGTTTTGGGCCAACGTAAAGATAATCAAGCTCATGTCATCTACTACGCTAGCCGGACTCTTACCGGACCTCAACTCAACTACTCTACCACGGAGAAGGAGTTGCTAGCGGTAGTATTTGCCCTCGATAAGTTCACAAGGTTGGGATGACATATCACCCACAGACGAATGGGCAAGCCGAGCTAGCGAATCGGGAGATCAAGAACATTCTTGAAAAGACCGTCAATCCTACCCGGAAAGATTGGTACCTTAGATTGACCGATGCATTATGGGTCTATCGTACCGCATTTAAGAATCAACTTGGCATGTCTCCTTTCCGTTTCGTGTATGGCAAACCTTGCCATCTTCCTGTTGAGCTCGAACACAAAGCGTACTGGGCAATTAAGCAATTGAACTACGCCTTGGACAAAGCCGGTGAAGCCCGTAAGCTTCAATTGAATGAGCTAGAAGAACTACGCAATGATGCGTATGAGAACGCCAAAATTTCAAAAGAAAGGATGAAACTTGCTCATGATAGCATCATTCGACGGAAAGAGTTTCATCCCGGGCAAAAAGTTCTTCTCTACAACTCTAGGCTTCACCTCTTTCCAGGCAAGTTGTGGTCACGATGGTCCGACCCGTTCGTCGTGAAGAACGTCTTTCCCCATAAAGCTGTTGAACTAGACGATTTAAAAGGGGAAAACACGTTCAAAGTCAATGGACAACGCCTAAAGCCATACCTAGAGGCGTGTGAGTATGAGGTCGACACGATTTGGTTGTCGGACCCCATTTACGGGGTCAATTGAGCTGAGAAAGTGAGGTCGTCGCACCCCCGACGCGTATGGGGTGAGTTTGTGTGTATAGTAGTCGTGTGTGAATAGGTTAGTTCGGATTCTAGAGCCTGAGTTACAAAAGATATCGGTTAGCACGCACTTCGAGGGAGCTAGTACGCATTACGAGGTTGAATTCGAGAAATTTTTAGGAACCCCGAGGGTCGAGAAAGTTTTTAGGGGCCTTATGCACAAGTTAGAGGATGAGAGAGCACCTTGAAGCGGAGAAAAGAGTGAATTTTAGCGTTTGGACCAGCATGTCACCCCGAACCCCACCCAGAACCGGTTCGGGGGTACCTGGAAGATTCTTCCCCCTTAAATCCAAATTCATTCCCCTTCCCTCCATTCTTCCCCCCATTCTCCCCATTCGTTTTTACTCCGTCCAACTCTTTCCCTCCTTCCCAAATTCATCCCAATTCACTCCCTCCCTCCTCTCCTTCCCACCCTTTCACATTTCCCACTAAAATCACACCCCTTCACACCTATAAATACCCCATCACCCCTCCTCCATTCCTCACACCAAAACACTCTCCCTCACTCTCTTCTCTCCCATATTTTTTTCCTCTCCCTCTCTCTTTCACTCAAAATGCCGCGCCCTCGCCGCACCAACCTCCGCCCCAAAAAATATGACGATACCACCATCCTTGATGACCCGAGTAAGGGGGTCTTTCGATGTGTCCAAGAACGTCATTGGGCCGAGCAATACTTCTCGCCACGCGCCCCATCCACATTGAACGCTTCGTTGATTGGGGCCAACTTCTGGGCGATGTCACCGCCCTATTCGACCGCCGCGGTTGGTGCTCCTTCCTCGCCCCAACGAGCACTAACGTGTTTGATGCCGCTATGCGCCAATTTTATGCGACCTTGGTTCGCAAATCCTCCACACTTCACGAGGCATACCTTGAAGGTATCACTATCCCCTTCTCGGCGGCCATCATCGCACGCAAAATGCGTGCCAAAGGGGTGATCCTCCCCGTGCCCTTCCAATACCCCAACAATGGTACCCCCCATATCAAAGAAGAATGCATCGCCCGCATGGCACCCGGGGTGGAATGGGTGTGCGAGTCTTTTCCTATTGGTGGTTTGGCCGCCACGGTGCGCTTCACGCACCTCATTGCTTGTGGGGCCATCCACCAAACCACTAATGACTCGGTGGTCCGGTTACGGCACGCCAATTTCCTTTATTACTTTTTGGACCCCGAGAGCACCATCAACCTTGCCCATCTCTTCTATGCGGATATCCTCAATGCCGCCTACGATGAATATGGCAAAACTGCACTCCCCTACGCCCGTTTCGTTACGGAGCTCTTGATGGAAGCTGGTGTAGATGACCCCGGGCAACAAATTCGCCTTCCTCGCCCCATTGGCGGCACGTCCACCACTCGAAGTGAACGCCAAATGCGCGTAGCTCACCCCGACCGTCCCATTCTCTAAGAGGACGTGGCCGAGGAAGCTCATGATGATTCAATGATGGACGTCGACGAGGACGAATTTGAGGAGGAGGACTCCGATTTCGAGCCCCCGGGGGCAAACTTCGATAGTCGCCTTTCGGCGGTTGAGTCCCGTCTCGACGGGTTCATCAACCAATACAATCAAGACCAAGCGGCTTACCGAAGGGACACTCGGATGATGTACCAACTCCAAGTCCACCTTCACCAACTCAACTTCGGCGGTCCTCCACCCCCCTTCTATTATGACACGTATGATTCAAATGCACCCGGCACCTCCCGCCCACCTCCACCACGACCTTTGATTTTTTATATTTTGGTGTGATTGTTAGTTGGTGTAGGAATTTCACAGTTGCTTTCTCATTTCTTATGTAACACAGGCTTCTCATTGTTATTATACAAGCTTGCATTTTTTTTCATCTTTGTTTGTTTTATTTTTCCGCACTTATTATTCGCTTTGAGTTAGATTTTAGTCCTTTTTGCTTGAGGACAATGCAAAAGTCTAAGTTAGGGGGGGGGGGGGTCACAAGTGCGTATTTCTGAAACTTCACAAATTTTCAAAAAAATGCCCAAAAATTTCCAAAAAAAAATCATAAAATTTTGAAAAACCCAAAAATATTTTTGTTCAAAATAAATAAAAATTGGAATTCAAAATTTTCAAAAATATCATTAAAAGTCGAATTGGAGTCTCAAATTGTAAACATCCAACATACACAAAGTCGAAATTGACCAAAGATGGAAATTGTGCGAAAATTGACGACTTAACGAATAAATGTGGAGATTAACAAACCCGGTGAGATTCGAGCCTATCCCGTTTTGAGAGCTTTTTAAATCATTCCGAGTTAATTGTTAACTCAAAGTTCTTTTTAGCGCTTAATAAGTTGTCAAGGATCTCAATCCTTTCATTTTGATCGATTTTGAAAAATGTGTGCAATATTGCCTTGAAAAACGTGCCAAATTAGTCTCTAAACTTAAATCCACCTCGAAACGCATATGGTAACGCAATTGGTATTTTGGACAATTAAGTAGGCCCTCGTTTGTCACCCAAAATTTTGGCCAGAAAAAGTAGCGAAAAATCACCCTTTGTAACCCAAATTGAGTCGAATAATTTTCCCTTTCGTTTGACAACCCGAAAAACCCAAAATAGCCGGAATTGTGAAAAATGAAAAATTCAAATTTCAAGTCCAAAAAGTGCATATAAAGGGGCAAGAAACAAAATAGTATGCTCAACAAAAATAACAAGAAAAGAAATGAAAAAAAAAAATGAGCAATAGCCCGGAAAAAGAACAAATGGACATCATTAATGACTTTTCCAATTCCAACCTTCCATACCCCCTTCATTTTACCCAATGCAACCTTCAACCCGAAAAAGTCCTAACCAAGTCCAAATTGCGAAAATTGATTACCGCGTGGAGAGTTAAGACACCAAAAGATAATATAAAAGGCTGAGTGCGCGAAATAAAGGCAATGTTCCCGTTTTTAAAACCGTAATCCGTTGATGAGATCCTTTCGCCATAAAGTGTCCGTCTTTCTACTTGTATGCGTGAATTTGCTTCCATTACATTTACTCTTTATATCACGCATGCGGAGAGAATAGCCATAATCCGAGAGATTCGTTTGTGAGAGTGTTCCGTGAGAAATTGAAATCAAAACGAATTTTCGGATAAGTAATGTAATGATCCATCAGTGAAAATTGGCGGTTACATTTCCGGCTTCGCGCACACACACTACGGTTCGAGACTCGTAAATATGACTTAATGATGACTATTTTCTGGAAAAGCTTGAACTACTCAATTTTTGCGTATTTTGAATTTTCTTTGAGTCGAATTTTGTGGGTATATTCACTGCAAACCCTCACGAGACACAACTCGTCCTACTAGGGTAACCTAGAGGTTTAAAGGCTTGTTGCATGCGCTAAATGCAATCGCTTGCCCGCGAAAGAGGTAATCTATCCCAATAAAGTCTTTGATGGATCCTTAACTCATACTCTCATTCTTTTACAGTGCTCGGGACGCGCAAAAGTTCTAAGTTAGGGGGGTTTGATTGGGCATAAATATTGTACATTTATCCCCCTAATTTCAGTACATTTGTGAACCCGAGTGATGTAACATATATGGATTTGATTCACATTTATGCTACTAACCTTCGTGGCGAGTATTTCGTGTTTTGTGCTTCTCTTATTGGTTTTACAGGTTAATTATGCAAGCAGTGCAAAAGAGGAAGCAAGACAATGCTAGAAAAGCTAAGAAGGCAAGTTCAAGGGTAAATTGGTAATTTTTCAGCCAGATCCGGAAGGAGAAGTCAACTGAAAAGTTTAAGAGCTCGGAACAACGAGAACACTGGAAGAAATGGCCCCCAAATCCGAGCTACGGTTGAAAAGTTATGCTCAGTTGAAGTTGAAGAAAAATCCAAGAAAAGAAGAAAAAAGCTAAAAAAATCCTAAGTGTTGAACTCCAGGCCAGCATACATTCGCGAACCCCAGGCCGAACCGGTTTGGGGGGGAGAACCGGTTCGCAGGTACACCCGAACCGGTTCGGGGTACCTGATGCGGGAATTCTGTCTTTTATGTTGATTGGTTCCCAAGACTCCTATTAGGTTTTTAACACTCCAAAATTGTAGGGAACGGGGGCAGCAGCTTAGGAACAACCATTAGGGATAGTTTTAGAGAGTTTTTGATAGAGAAAAATAGGGAGGAACATCTAGGAACATCAAGGGAATAAATTGCTTCAAGATTCAATTGTTACGGGTTTGTTTTTCAAGTTTTGATTCAAAATTCAAGATTCTTGTCATTGTTCTTGCATGCTTAGTTTTCCGTATTCGATTTAACGTATTGTTGCGTTCATAATACATCTTTACATGTTTCAATCTTGTTTCATCATGATTTCATACACATGCAACGTTATTATTTCATGCATTAGTCTATTTAACATGTCCGGCTAGGTTTCAAAGGTTGGGATGCATGAACCCAACCTGATGTGTAGTGTATGTGTATAACGTTGATCCGATGAATTTAACGATTGATTTTGATCGTATCGCATAATTACATAATAATTGTGGATCTTTATATCTCGTTTGCCTCTGGGTACTCGTGATGATTTAGAGTACAATTTGAATGCAATTACCGCTATACCGATTTACTCATCCTCAGATTAGGTATGACGCGGGCTTGAACCTCGTATACATAATGCTTGGGAGTCTTAAATTCCGGGTCGAATTAATCGGATAAATTTATGATTGACGTTGTCACTGCACTACACTAGGGTTGGGGGATTGTATTCCCATCTTGTTTTCTTATCATTTAGGTTCAAAAACTTTCAATTCAATTTTTCATTTCTCATTTAGATAATTTAGTTAGTTGCATATTTCATCACAATTTCATAATTGCATTTAGCTTAATCAATCCCAAAAACCAAAACCAAATCTTTTCCTTTCTTTTTAGAGTCATCGTTAGGATTCCTCCGTCTTATCCCGTCGTCACAACTCCGTTGTCCTTTTTCCCTGAGGATCGATACCCGACTTGTCGGATTATTACTTGAGCGACAGGCTTGCACTTGAGCCTAGAGAGTACACACTTTAGAGACACATTCTGAGTCGTGTCATACATATATATATATTTATATATATATAGCCACATCATCCCTATACATATATATACTAATCCTGCACCCTTAGTATAAGACCACTTGGCGCAATGCATACTCCGGTATCATGTCCCGGTGCATCACTGACTCCATGAAGGCATGCTGGTTCAATCTCTCACGAACCATAAAATTCAAATCACAAATATTGGAGGCGAACATAATCCCAAACCAAATGGGTCACGCACATACCTACGCTCCCATTCAACCGTCGAAACTATCCTACATCTCAAATAGCACGTAACCAAGTTCATATGCTCTGGGTACAAGTCAAATATCCCTCTAACAGGTAACACATGATAAGACTGTCCACTACGCAAAAACCTCCTCCTGATAGCAAGCAACGTAGGTATGCTATACACATAATAGTAAACATATAATAGGTACTATCACATCCTATTACAATCAATAGGTATTCACCCAGCCCGTACATATATTTTCCATACGTAGCATTTTCTCATTACTACTTATAATATGATTAATTCGATTACTCTCTCTCGAAATTTCCAAGGTTTACTTACCGTTCCAATATTTAAAGTATTATTTCCCAAATACTTCCCAAAAATTCGGCAATGTGCTAAATTCATCAAATAACAGTTTTCCTCACTCAAACTAATTGTGTAACTTGATTTGGGTAAAAAATAGAAATTCCCAGATTTTTGAACCTGTTGTTCGAACCAGAAGCTATCTCGTTTGAATGAGATAGCATGTCGTTAGAACGACATATCTCGCAACATGGGTTCTCGTTCAAACCAGACTCAATCTCGTTTGAACGAGATTGAGGAGTTTCGTCCCCAGCCTGCACTTGGTACGTTTTTCCACCATTAACAAGTCTAAAACCTATATTGTTCAGTCCCAAACACTAAAATAGCAAACCAAATCAATATCCTAACATGTTTAGATGATTTCTAGCAACCTAGAATCACTAAATCTTTACAATAAATCAATTAAATACAAAATCCCCAAATTAAACATTAAAGCCCTAGTTCTTTCAAATTTCAAGTCAAGGACTATTAAAACCCATATTTGTTTCTCAATCACAACATAAAATTTCGGGATTCCTATTCTACATGCACATGGGTTCAATTCTTCATCAAAATAACCTTTAATATATGATTTAAATTCTTCAAATTCACCCTATTTAATTCTAAATCTTATGTTTGATTCTTATGCTAACATGAGCACAGTTATTGCTAATAGGAAGCAAGTAACAAACACTTGCCTCGATTATGATGTTCTGATCTGCTGATGAAATTGGTATAGACTTATTCCTCGTCTTCCAATCTACAATTTGATGGCATTTATGGTGTGAGTTCTTGAGTTTTGCACCAAGAACACCTATGGACTCTCCTTCTTCCTCTGTGGTTCTCTCTCTCTCTCTCTCTCTCTCTCTCTCTCTCTCTCTCTCTCTCTCTCTCTCTCTCTCTCTCTCTCTCTCTCGTAGGTCTAGAAATTGATAGACTCCTTCTCACCTACGTACACTCATCTTTAATTATCTAATTTTTGTCCATAATAATTCCCCAAAAATTCAAAAGTCAAAAATACCCCTACGGGGGTGCTAGTTAGGCCTAAAAATATTCCAGAGTCCAAATAAAATACTCGTGTAGAGTTTTCTTCCGAACTCAATGGCACACTCAAAATGACCATACAAGTTACTTAAAAATAATTTACTTCTTTAGTCGATTAAATTAGTCCCGACACGACTCACATGCGCGTCCTGACTTAATATACCAAACTATCGTATTTCCCACTCTCGACAATTTATAAAATTTCATAATTCCATATTACGTATTCACACAGTAATGTTCAACAATTCTCAACAATAAGTATTAACCATTGGCATGCTAGTTAATATTTATTTTAATCTTGATTAATTAACAATTAATTTCTCACATTTTAATTTAATTAATCTAACAATAATAATTAATCCCATAATTATTTAATATCATAAAAATACGGGGTGTTACAGTTCAATTTACAAACTACGTGGTTTTGATGCTATTTTTGGCCACGTAGGCGTCCCGAAGTTATTTTGGGATTCAAGTTCTTTGTTACTTACCATTTGGAACATTTTGAAGTTTTATTTGCAGGCCTAGTTAAAGAAGGAACATTTTGAAGTCTTATTTCGTGGAAGAAAATAATCACTGCATTGGATCTCTATTAGGATATTGCGATGTTACTATCATATTCATGCAAACTTGCATTGTATTAATAGTTGAACAATTTGATGGCTTTAGTTAGTTAATTTGTGTTGTATTATTCTTTTATGATTTATGGATGGCGTAATGGCTAAATATTTATTTCCAGAAATGTAAATAGGTTTGAAAGATGTACAGGTTTTTTTTCGGATGCAGAAAATTAAAATTTATTTTTATTGATTTTTATTTTGGTCATGGTTTTGGACCATGACCAAAACTGTGATAAAATTATAAATAGTCATATTTTGTCACGGCTAAGAACCGTGCCCAAATATTTTTTTTTTATAATTCAGTGTTAGTCTTGTTCATGGTTCACAATCGTGACCCATTAGTGTGATAATTTAAATTGTAAAATATTCAGTCACGGTCCATAACTGTGACTAAATATTTTACAATTTTAGATTGTCACACTAGGGGCCACAGATTTAGACCGTGACCAACACCAACACAACTTTGAATGGTCACAATGTGGGTCACGATTTTGGACCATGACCAACCATGTCACCCACTGGACTGTAACACCCTTATTAGGTCATAATTTGGACTGTGACCTATGATTTTGTCACCCTCAATCTGGTCATGGTTCAAAACCGTGACCCATAGGCCTTGGTCATGGGAAAAAACTATGACCATTTACCTAATTTTGTACAGTGTCGTGGGTAACCTACTAGTAGGGATTTAATAGGGCTCGTACGATGTTGACCACGCGTGATATCACAATGATTGAGATGGGCTTTACCTAGGTCCTATTTATCCCGATACGTGCTGAGGTACCCATCTCCCGAGTTGGTATAATGGAGATAAATCATCTTGCATATCCTTGGGTATGGGGTCGTACATTTGGTGTGATGGCGTAGTGATTTCCCTTTGACGTTGTTTTTAGGCCATAGGGTTGGGAGGTCTTATAATAATAACTAGTAATGGTACTAGTGATCCCCGTAGGCATAGTTATATGCCTTCGTACTTTGGATTTAGGCATTGTGTAGCCCTATATGATTTTGAATGTAAGTTGACTAGAGTCATGTGGATAATGGATTATGTGATTCCTATTTGCTTATATGTGGTTTATATTATATTAGAGTTGTATATATTGAACAATAACTCGGGAATGTTAAAGTAAAAGAGTTATTAATTAAAGGATAAAATATTCTAAAGATGTATATACAGACCTGACTCGAGAATGATGTATTGTATTACCCTGTATTTTCAGGCATTATTTATTGTTTATTAACTGTGGGAAGAAATTAATAAAATGAAAATTTATTATTACTTAGGAAAATTTGCTAATAACAAAATTACATATTTAGATGATGGTTAAATTTGCATGGTATTTGATTTTTTTTGTTTCGCGAGTTATATTTAATTAATAGGTGTAATTGATTAACTATGTTGGGCTATAAGCATTTACTCATAAAATAATTAATTGGATGTTTTATTTTACGTTGTGAGGTTTTATCGTGAGACATGAGGTATAACCAATTGGAAGACTAGAGTTATATGGATAACCGGTTACATGTTTTTATCATCTTAAGTTGGGGTAGGAAGTAGGTATACCCCCTTAGGCTAAGTTTTGGGCTATTGGGGGTAGTATTTTGTGTCCAATTGAGGTCTCAAAAAAGGCCTTATGTAGAGGTGAGGAAATAATAGACATTTAATAGAGTTAAGACTCTTTAATTAGTCATTATCGTCATAAAACTACAGCCTAACATCCTTACAGGATATGGAGAACATGGGAGGAACTTTAAGCAGGAAGAACAAGGAATCAAAGTGTGGAGGATTCGAGCTTTGTCCTTTCAGGAAAAAAGAAATCTCTTACAACACACTTATATATTGAGAACGTATGTGCTTGCGTTCAAATGATAAAATTATATATTAAACACCTTTTAACTCAAACAAACCCTAAACATGCAACAATATGTGATTGAATAAGATAATGAACTAAGCAAGAACATTCAAACACATGCTTGTGAGGAAAAATCCCCCAAAGGGGCAAAACCATTTATTTTCATTATAATATTGTAACTGTACAATTTCGGACTACAATGAAAATACAAGTGACTAAGAATTACCCTCAGGTGTCGGATTCTGTAGTCGGCGGCTGGATATGTCCCTTTCCAGGAGGGCTGCAATGAAGAAGAAGAACGGTATTCTCCACAAGGGTATGAACAGCAAAAATGTGTTCCTGGGTTGTAAAGTGATTCACAAGTGTTTGGAAATTTGTGTGAATCAAAAACCTAGAGTCTTGGTTCTCAATAGGTGAAGACTTAGAGTTTTTGTGCACTGAAAATCGTATATGTAAGTCTTAGAAAACCACTTCCCATAGTGGGTTTATAAAGGAATAACATGGCTTAAAAATCTCTGCACGATCTGTTTGAGATTATCCCAGGCGGACCGGTCCGGGTAGGCGGATCGGTTCTTTTTATTTTAGGCTTCTTCGGTTCGCTTGCGGTCCGGGGTGTACTGGCTTTTCAGCAGGCGGACCGGTCCGCAGGCGGATCGGTTCTTTTATTTTGGGCGGACCGGTCCGGCCTGTCAGACTTTGATTCCTCTTCTTCTTTTGATATTCGGATCCGTTGATGACTGTATGAATCTTGAATTTCTTCAACGGTGTAACGGCGTGCGACATAACAAATTGATAATGGACAAAAATCTCCTTACATATATATGTATCATACTTAGAATACATGTTTCCTATGTTAATTTGAGATTAGAACACATGCCTTGGACCTTAGTTAACTAGTCTTAACCATGTTTGTGTATATGGGTTAATTAAGAGTTGAATTAATTCCTTATGCAATGAGGATTTGTACTTTTATGGAGAGAATATGAAATTGAATGTTGTAGATATGTAAATCGGGAATATAACTCATGTTTTAGGGTCTATTTTCGTTATAAAGTAAAGCCCAAATGTTAAATCGTACACTTAATATGAAATTATGGAATAATGGGACTTCTTACATGTTATTAATGAATTATGTTTAAAACTATAAGCTTGATGGATTAAACCTTATTTTTTATGATCTTGATCTTGAATACTTGTTGGAATACGTTTAGGATCATAACCCAATAGTTAGGTTGAAGTTTTTTTGGGTTCAAAATCGATTATGTGCTTAGAAGTGAGGGTTTGAGGTTGTTAATGATGGATTTTAAGAGTTGGAGAAGAAGTTTGTTATACCCGTAATTATATATATATATATATATATATATTAAATTGGATTATATATATTAAACTGGACATTTAAATTATGCACGTGAGTCATAATTTAATTAAATCAAGATATAATAAGATTTTTTTTATGTGAAATTAATTAATATTTAAGTGAACGTATATTTACTAGTGTGTGATAGTAAATAAAATTGAATTACGTCGTAAGAGAGTAAACACGATAGGAATTAATATCTTAACTAGAAATTTATTTATGAGGGTTGAGATAGGAAAATATTGATAAGTGGTCCGTATGGTGATTTCGAGTGCACTGCTGATTCATAATGGGTTGAATTAGTCAAAATGAGTACCCGATGGTTGTGTTTGGATCTTGGGGGCTTTTTAGACTAGTTGGGATTAATAAAAAGGTATTATGGTCATTTTATTGGGATATGAATAGTTAATTTGGGATTAAGACTTATAAAATAAAAGGTTGGGTGAAAAGGAAAGGTCATTCTCATATTCTAAAGGTTTAGTTGAGAGTTACCCAAGAGTTAGAGAGAAAAGTGAAGAGAATTAGAGAGGAAATTCATGGGTTCAAGTGAGAGAGTGAAGAACAACCGAAGAACACTAAGAGATTGAAGAATTTGGGAAGGGATTCTGGGAGATTCATCACCCTCTTTATCAAATCCATACACTATGAACGGTTAAGGCAAATGGCTATCTTGCTAAATAGTTATGCTTTCAAATTCTGTAATATTAAAGTTGAAAAAATTATTTTTGGGATGGGATTCTAATGTCAAACTTTGGGATTTTGGGGGAAATGATTATTCAAATGAATTTTGACATATGGATGGATTTTTAAGTATAAACTTTGGGATTATGACTTCTTTGCAGTGGTGGATCCAGGATTTTGTGTGAACTGGGGCGAAAGTTTCGATAGTTGCCGGGGGTTCGGGGGCGGGAGCCCCCGAGGCGATTTTTTTGGGGGGGATCGAGTTTTTTCGAGCATTTTTTGGGTTGTTTTTACTTTTTTGGGCATTATGTTCATTTTCAACACTGATTGAAGTGGGAGATGACTTAACCTCAGCTTCAGATACGGTTGGTGCATTGTCTTCTCTTTTTCGTTTAAAAAATTTCTCTATTGATTCCCAATATTTACAAATTTAATTTAATTTCACATATAAATTTAATTTCATATAAATTTATATAAATTTACACAAAAATAAATAAACAGACACATATAAACAATACACAAAATAAATTTATAAATTCACATTATAAATTTAATTTCATTTTAGTATAAATAATTTTAGTATAATTTCAGTAGTAAAAATATATAGGATTTTTCTTTTACTTTGGTACGAAAGAAGAGAGAGCACCATTTTAAGTTATGTTTTTTTTTGTTTATTACAGATTTTCCCCTGAACTTTTAATATAATTACAAGTCACCTCCAGGTTTAATTTTTTACCAAAAAAAAAAAAAAAATTTTTTTTTTTTTTTTTTTTTTTTGGAAAAATGAACTGGGGCTGGATCCGCCCCTGCTTCTTTGTAATGTAATTGAAAGTGTGATATAGCATGTAGAGATGATATTTATCCCCATGAAAGTTATATATTTAGATGATGATTATGTGTAATGATGAGTCCTATTGATAAAAAATTTATCAAACATAATTGAAATTGAAAAAAATTATGTTGGTTTTGAGGTTGAAACTTGTGAAATTCGGTCTGGAGAAAAATTTGGGTAGATTTTTAGGGGTGAACCGGTTCACCCCATAGCCAAATCGGTTCGACCCCCTGTTGCAAATAGTGATGCTATTTTTTTAGAAAATATTAAATGGTGGTAAGACTTGCGAATACTTTAAATCTGGTAGAGGGGTGCGTCAAGGGGACCCTCTGTCACCAGCTCTTTTTGTTCTTGCTGCCGAAGTTCTAAACTGTGGTATCCAAAAACTTATGATGTAAGGAAGGATTAATCATTACTATATTCACAGAGGTTGCCCGTTGATTTCTTCACTTTCGTTTGCTGATGATATTATGTTCTTCTTAAATGGTAATGCAAAATCAGTAGCATCTTTTTCATAGCTCGTCTTAGTCTATGAAGACTGCTCTGGTCATCAGGTTAATTCTTTCAAAAGAGGGATCATATACCCAGTCGCATGCGCCAGAAAATGCCGGACTAAAATTCTTCAAAAAACAGGTTTCAAGCTTGTTAATTTGTCGATTCTCTATTTAGGAGTTCCGATATATACAGGAAGGAAAAGAAATCATCTTTTCCATTCTATATTGACTAAAGAAATGGATATAATAAAACTGTGGAATCATGCATCCATCTCAAGCAGGTAGGCCTGCATATGATATCAGCCATGCAGACGACCAAGAATTTCTTCAATGAATTCAATTCGATTTGCTCAAACTTTTTCTGGGGTTCCACTGCTGAAGTTTTCAAACACCACTGGGTGGATTGGGAGGTTATTTAGCGTCAAAAAAACGAAGAGGTCTTACTTTACGGGGTTTTAATGACATATGCGATGCCTTTTCTTGTAATATATGGGTTCGTTTCTTTCAGAAAAATTCTTTATGGGCCCATTTCATGCACTACAATTGCAAAAAATTAGCTCCGCTTAATTTCAGAGGGTTGCCTTTTTATGCTAGTGTCACATGGAAGCGGATGCAAATGGTGGGAGATATTTTTTAGGATAATGAGGATTTGTCTGATCAAAGTTGGATCACTCATGGGTGCTCCATTTCTAAAGCATGGGAGGTTATTAGGGAAAAAATTGCTCACAATTCTCATTTTCCATGATATGGGATGCTAGAATTCTCCCTAAATTTTTTTTTATGTGGCGTATTTTGCATAAAGATATTCCTCTTGATTCTAATATCAAGAGTATATTCATTCCCTTGGTTTCTAAATGTCGATGTTGTTCTTTGTCCCAAGAAGAAAATGATGATCACTTATTTTTGGATAGTGAGATTGTGAGTGAGGTTTGGCATCACTTTGATAATTTTATGGGTTTTATTCAGACTTTTTCTCTTAGATCAAGACTTATGAGCTGGTGGTTTAAGTGTCGAGGCAAGAACATTCGATCCATTCTGTGCAAGATTCTTCCTTCCTATATTTGTTGGCGAATTTGGTGCTCAAGGAGTCATGCTACTTTTGATAATTTAGTTATGAATGCCAAACTTATCATCCGGGCCATTCATCAAGACATTTTTATGATTTTTAAAGCTTTTCCTTTTAAAGATCATATCTCTAGATTTTTTCAATCTTATATAGAAGATTTTGATATTTCATCCATTTCATTGTAAGCCACTGGAGGAAGGCTTTTTCCCTCCTTATTTTCAATAAAAATCTAGCTATTATTCTACAAAAAAAAATGAATTAAGTGTCCAGGGACAATTATGAACTTCTGGAAAATTATTGACATTTATTGGGGATGCAATTTAGAATAAATGGGAAGAATTTTATTCGAATATGAATAATGGAAATTAGATGAGAAATCGAAAAAATAGGGATGCGGGCTGAGTAATACGTGTTCGGAAATGTATTATGATATATAATTAATTAATTTAGTGAATAGTTAATTAATTAAGGTTATAGAAAATATTTTGGAATTTAATTAATTAATTGAGTGAACCATTAATTAATTGTGGGAATGAACAATATTGTGAAATTGATTTATTTATGCCACGAGCGCTAGGCGCAGTTCAATGGAAATTTTGAAAAAATATATACAGGTACAAAGATAGTATATATGTATTATTAAATCAGTGTGAATGATATAATGGATTAAACATACCACTTTAGGGGTGTTATTAATGGAGGTTGCGCGATGTGAGTGTTTTACCTGGCGAGTGAAAGTAGGCTAAGTATCGACTCCAGATCAAAGCGCCATGCGTGCCTGATAATGTTGAGGTCGAGTGGGGTAATGTCAGTATGGTTATACTCACTGGCTCAAGACCATGATCGTCTCTAATACGTTTTATTTTCGGTGTACGGTAGGCAATTTCGTCCTGATTTTCCAGGGTAAGAAAGTATTATCCTGAAGAATAGCACACTAGATAACTGTATCTCAGGGAGTGTTAACTCGGAGAGATGACATGTATACGCATATAATGAGTAATACATATGTATATATAATATATAGATATTATATTAAAAAAAATATTTTATAACTATAAATTATTTTTTGAAACAATACTGTTTTGGTAAAAATATAAATAAAAAATTATTTTTTATAAATCCTATGGTTTTATCTCTTTTTTCTATAAATTTTTTTTTTACAAAACTTGATTTTATATTATTTTATTATATATAAAAATTGTACTTTTATAAAGTAATTTCCTTAAAACTAGAGTTTTTAACTTCATTTCTTTACATAAAATGTGCTTTGAAAAGCTGTTCTTATAAATATAAATATAATTTTTTTAAGAAAAAAACTCATTTTATAAAGTAACTTTAACTTGCAAATTTTATAGACTGTTTTAGAAAACTATACATTTTATTATTAAAAAAACATTATTTTAGGTTATACATAAAAAGACATTTTACAATAAATAATTTTTTTATATATAACTCAAAAAAATGTTTTTTATAAAAATATGTATAGTTTTCTAAAAAAGTTTATGAATATTTTATACTTATCTTTATAAAATCAGGTTTTGTAAAACAAATTATAAAAAAAAGTGTTAACACTATAGTTTTATAAAAAAAATGATTATATATTTATATTTTTTTTATAAAAAGAGTGTTGTTTAAAATAATAATTTATATTTATAAAATAGTTTTTAATATATATATATATATGGGCGCGTGTTCTATTCTTTTTGTTTTTTAATTCCCCTTACTTCATCATTAAATATTCTCCTTTCTGCATTTCAATATTATATGTAAGTATTTGTTTGGCATCAAATATTCTACAAATAAAAATACTTAGATTTGTTATTCTTTTATAAAATTTTCTACATTAAAGGCATGTATCACCCAAATATAAAATAAGAATTTTAACGTTATATATCTTGCCTCTAGTTTTGTAAGTATGTCCGCATTGCATTATATAACAAAAACTCCAAAGCACCCGTGCATCGCGTGGGACTAAAAACTAGTTATGATGTGAATATTGTGTATTTTAGTGTGAAGAAATATACACGGCTTAGACATTAATGTGTGAATAATGTTGAATTAGCTAGTGAAAATTAATGAATTTAATTAATAAATTATAATTGAGAAATATAATTATTAATGGAAATTGGAATTAATTCAGTAAAATACGCGAGGAAAGAGATAGGTATAAAATTAAGGATGGAATAGGACTCGTTAGGCGGGTAGCATAACTAGGCAGTTAATGTAAACGCTTGGTGTGCACTTTAGATGAAAGGTGAGTAATGTCTCAAGAGAGTGTGACACCAATTTAAAATATGGAAGAATGGGCATAATTAATCATGCATTTTAATTACTTGCAAAATATTTTCTAAAATGTTTTTGGGCGCTCACCCGTATCAAATCTATTTTCAAAACCTTTTATGCTTCCATCCAAAGGGATGCCAAGCTTGATTGTTCTATTAGGTACCAAAGCTGCAACACTTGTGGATGTTGAAAGATATTATTATAGACGTTTCTTTCATCACAGTCTAGATAGGTTCAGTTTCATTTTCAGGCATTTTGCCTAAAGCGGACGATTTATTTCATTTTATTTTACTTGGAATTATTGTATGGTTTTATTTCAACTGATGGTTTATTCAATTAAGGTTTTGGCATGTAATAGACTTATGTTTCACCTTCATCTTGTTACTGTTCATTTACTTTAGTTGTTCAATTTAATTGTGGGTTGAGTATGTGTGGATAATAAATATTAAAAATTGACACTCGACTTAATTTAATAATAGGTGGTTAGTAATTAATTGAATTCGATATTGATGCTAAGAATGAGCCAAATGCGATTCCTATTTTATTTTAGTAAGGGCTGGCCACCCGTTATTTTAATAATCGAGGTGTCACAAAGATTTACATCAAGCTCATTTGAAGCTCATTCGAACAAGATGTGGCACCTCGTTTGTATGACTTTAGTAATCTCATTTGAACGACATAGGTTAGGTAGTTCGAATAACTTTGGAAATATAAAATTGCAGATTTTTGAATTACGAATGCGTTGGCGCTCGCTTATTTTTTTAGATTTTTGTTGAATTTATTATGAATATTTTACCAACACCGCGCAAGGTTGATATTCTAGATTGGTGATTTTGGGTTTGACCGTTTCTTTAAGGTTGTTTAACTTAGTTTATTGAGAGAGTAGACTTAGTTAATATTGGGAATGGTCGCATTGGTTGGGGATTTAAACCTTAGTATTATTTATTGCCATTCGATATTGGGATTGGGTTGGATTAGGTAGACGCATGAGTAAGCGATATCCTATGGTCATGTGTATGTATTGAGTTTGGGGAGTAACGAACTAAAGTGTTTGGGGTCGATTAAATTACTGAGAGATTATATACTGTATAATTAACCTAGTAATTATTTGAGAAGACATATACGTATGTTATGAGAGTGTATACGTATGTTATGAAAGTGTGTGTGTGTGTGTATATATATTGGGGGTTAATTCAATTATTAGGAGATTATATGCTATACAATTAACTTAGTAATTATATGAGAAAACATATACATATGTTAAGAGAGAGTGTGTATATATATACACATACATAGGTGCTCATAGTTTAGAGCTTTAATGAACTGAGAATTTGACTTAATAAGGTTTAAGAGTTGATAAACCTAAAAATATGATGAACGATCCGGCGTTTGGGGTTGTATAATGTACATGGGTAGTTAGTTACATCCCTATTGCATTCGTTTATTAGTTACTTACTTATTAGTCTAGAGATAAAGACTTTTAATATAGTTTTTACTTGGGTTAGGACATGATCATATTACTTGCACTAGATGAGAGGTGAGGTATTTATTGAACGTGAGTGTCAACGGATTGCATGTTTATGTAAATGAGTCGCATGATTTACATTGTTGGTATTGGAGATATCTCTTGCAAATTTTGCACTCGGACCCAAATATATAAATTTTTTCCCCGCGAAAGTAATATTAATGTTATATACGAATTTAGCAGGACTGAGAAGTTAAGCTTGCTGTTGTGGAGATCCAACATGGTATTTTGAGAGTTGGTGTCACAGGTTCATTGTAGTAATCATTTGTATCCAGGATTTGATTCAGAGGTGATTATAATTGTACTCTCTTTTATTTCAGTTAAAGCATTTGTAATAAAATATTTTATATAGTTATTTTTTGTTATTGGAGTTTCAGTTGTTTAAGTTCAGTTATTCTTCTTATCAGCCTTCATTGAGTTTTTATTATGGATGTTTTATTTATTTATTGTACTTATGTTTACGTTGATGCTGAGAATGATATGAATTGCATAGGGCTCCCTATGGCATTTTAGTGTGACACCCCGCCTAATAAGATACCGGGCGATCACTCCTATATCAAATTTTAACAGGAGTCTCATATGGATCATTCTTAGCATCACTGTCGAAAATACATTTAATTACTAATAACCTATTAGGCTGGCGTCAAAAACTTTTACTTAACTACTGTTTTTAAACAATTTCAAATAAAACATCCATACAGTTTATGCATAAATGAAACCGAAAGAAAAATGAAATGAAATAAAATAACCGAACACTCAGTTCAAATTATACAACCATATCGAATGCTGTACTAAAAGAATAACCAAATGCATTTGGGCCATTGGCTTGAATATTTATACAATACCTCCTATCGAGATTACAAGAATGGAAGCGTCTATCGAGAACCTGCATGCATCCACAGCTGCTGCAGCTGACGTCTGACTCGAAGGAAGTGCCATCCAGGCGTCCCTGTGTCTGGACACCTATAATATATATATATATATATATATATATATATATATATATATATATATATATATATATATATATGTGTGTGTGTGTGTGTGTGTGTGTGTGTGTGAGAATGGGTTATTAATGCAATCTCGCGGTTATAATTTTGGTGTTCACAAGATATGGCTTTCGCTGTGAGTGATGTCATCCTATATGGAAGTGACTATAAGACTCGTTGTATGAGTAGATTATATGTGTATCCCATGTGTATTGTAAAATTTTGGACATGTGAGTGTCCTTTACGTTGTGTTATTTATTTATGAGTTAGTAGGACCCTAACGGGTGATGGGTTCCTTGAACGCCTTGTGCACTTTATCAATTATTCTTGGGCAGTGGAAAAATGCGCTATTATAAATTCAAAAAGTGAGTGTGATAATGAGATTTTGACTTTGGTATGAGGATACCTATTGGATGTGATGAATGAGGTCGGATTACTCAGATGGATTATATGCTAGTGGTTGTATACTTTATAGGATGGCTACACGGGTTAGTTAGCCAATGATGAAATTTATCTTAGCGTATGAGGATAGGCATGATGGGAAGAATTTATATTATGAAAAATCAAGTTATTTTGAAGATGATGTATCGAGGGATGGCCTTGGTTACATGAAGTTGTATAGAGTCACGGATGGTGTTAGCATAGTGATGTTGTTAGGGTAACTGGTGATATTAAGCCTTTATTGGAGTGGACAGATGTTCGGATGTAAAAGAGTGGTTGTAACACTCTGTTGGATTGAGGTTATGAGGAGTATGCCTTGTTGCTTGGAAATTTGTCAGGTTTTCTTTTTAAATAAATTGGATTGATTAACCCATGAATTTTAGGTATCACTCATGCAATGAGTGAGCCATTTTTGTTGAAGTAGTTATAAATGGGGATTACCTCATGATGGATCTTGATTTGTGTGGATAATGCATTTTTGCATGTTGAGCCTTGGGTTGACTAATCTTGATAACCTACTGAGCTAGGCAATAGTGTATTGGGAGGGTTCCTCATTTGGAATTCGCTTAAAAGACTCCCACGCACAAAACTTAGTAAAGGTCGGGAGTTGAGAGACGGTTGGGCACTAAGACACTTGTATAGTATGTTGGACATTACTTACAGATAGAGATAACACATCAAGTGTTGAGATATTTCAAGACATAGTGCCAATGAGGCCAAGGAGCGCAATAGTTGGAGCACCGAGAAATGTTCTCATCACTATTACAATAGGTGGGGCAGTCTCGAAAAGTCGAGTCGTGATTAGTAGAGTGGTAGAGAATGCCTTTACTTTACGATTAAAACTTTTTTATATTATTGTCGAGTTGTGCATATATATTCTTATAAATACATATATGGTATTTTTTATGTGTGTGTACATGTAATTGTATGTATGGGCATCCCAGTCATGACATACTGTTCTAGGCGTATGCGAGCATTTTTCTTTTATCTCGTAGTTATATGAATATGAGCTAGTTGAGTATAAGCATATGATATTTGTGCAGTTGACATTTTGACATTATGCTATAGCGAATTTCGAGGATGAAATTCCTATATTAGGGGGAAGAATGTAATACCTCATATTTTTTGGCATTATTTATTGTACATAATTTGTGAGAATAAGATAATAAAATGGAAATTTATTAATACTTGAGAAAATTTGGTAATAACAAAATTTGATATTTAGACGATGATTAAATTTGCATGGCATGTGATTTGTTTGTGTTACATGTTATATTTAAGTAATGGATATAATTAATTAACTATGTTGGACTATAAGCGGTTACACATAAAATAATTAGTTGGATGTTTTATTTTATGTGATGGGGTTTTACCATGAGATATGAGGTATAACCAACTGAAATGAACTCTAGAGTGATATGAAGACCCGATTACGTGTTTTTATCTTCTTAAGTTAAGCCCAGGGTATGTATACCCTCAGGCTAAGTTTTGGGTTGTTCTAGGTAGTATTTTGGGTCTAATTGGGGCCCTAGGCGTTATGTTGAGGTGCAAAAATTGGAGATATTTAATAAAGTTAAGACTCTTTAAATAGTCATTTATTATCATAAGAGAAAACAATATCATCCTAGAGGATATGGAGAACTTGAGAGGAATTTTGAGGAGGAAGAACAGGGAATCAAAGCATGGAGGATTTGTTGTTTGTCATTTTAGGCAAGAAATCTCTTGCAATGCACTTTTAAGTCTATAACTTATTTAGAATACATGTTTCCTATATTAATTTAATATTATAACACATGCTTAGGACCTGATTTAATTAGTCTTAATTATGTTTGTGTATGTGGGTTAATTAGTAGTTGACTTAATTGCCTATGCATTGTGGATTTGTACTTTCATGGAGAGAATATGAAATTGAATATTGTAGACGTGTAATTTTCGAGTAGAACTAATATTTTAGGGTTTATTTTCATTATAGAGTAAAAGTCCCATGTTAATTTATAAATTGAATTTGAAATTGTGAAGTAATTGAACTTCTTACATTTTATTGATGAACTAGGTTTAAAACATGAACTTGATGGATTAGACCCTGTTTTTGATGATCTTAATCTTGAATAATTGTTGGAATACGCTTAGGATCATAACCCACTAGTTGGGTTGAATTTTATTTGGGTTTAGGATTGATTATGGAGAATTTGCGAGTTGGAGAAGAAGATATGTGTCAATCTCGTTTAAAGATCGTTCGAACGAGACGTGGCATCTCGTTTGAACGACTTTAGTAATCTCATTCGAGTGACATCAATTAGATAGTTCAAAAAACTTTGGAAACATGATATTATAAATTTTTGAATTACGAACGCGTGGACACGTGTTTGGTATTTTTTGGATTTTTATTGAATTTATTATAAATATTTATCAACGCCACGAAAGGTTGAAATTCTGGATTGGTGATTTTGGGTATGGGTATTTTTGTAAGATTGTTTAACTTAGTTCATTGAGAGATTAAAATTGTTTAATATTGGGTATAGTTAAATAGGTTGAAAATTTAATCCTTAGTACTATTTATTTCCATTTGGTATTCGAATTGGGTTGGATTGGGTAGACGAGCGAGTAAGAGATATCCTACGATCGTATGTATGTATTGAGCTTGAAGAGTAATAAAGTGTTTGCGGATTGGTTCAGTTCTTGAGAGATTATAGGTTATACTAGGGGTGCAACCGGTACGATTTCGTCGGTAATGACCCCTTACCAATACCAAAACCACAATCTAAATCGTAAAACCATTTGTACCAAATTTATTGGACAATATATCAAAACAAAAACAAAAACCAAAACCAAACTGGCCGGTTTTTCATTTTTTTTATAATTTTGGATTTTTTTTGGTTTCGGTAATTTCGGTTTCATTTCGATTTTACAAAAAATGCAAGTCGGTTTATGCATTCGATAAATATGGTACAAATTTTGATATTATGATTCCGGTAAAATTTTGTACAAGCTTCGATATCTTAACCATTTTTTATTAAAATCTACAAAATACAAAAAAAAAATTGAACAACTAATTTTAGGAATAAAACCGTCCCATACTAATTTAATTTGAAAATAGTCCTACATAATTTTAGTTCTAATTTATTTAAAATCAGTCCCACATTAATTTTATTTGAAAACAGTCTCATACTAATTGAATTAGACTAAAATTACTTATATATATAGATAATATTGAGATATCCGAATCCAAGTCAGAATAAAAAAAGGTAAAAGGGAAAAAATGTTCAATAATGGGATCGCATATCAGATAAGATGAAATGTTGTTTGTTTTGTTATTTGTTTGTACCAAAAAATGAGATACCCAAATCAATTTGTTTGCTTAGCTTTACTGTTTGTTGATGTAAAAAACTAGATTATCTCTAATTAATCAATCACAGATAAAGAAATTAATAAGACAAAGGATTTTTAAAGTGGTTCAGCCTTGTGAGAATGGCCTACGTCCACTGTTTTTGTATTACTGACTGTTTACTTGGAATCTCGATAATAGGTTTACCAAGAGATCCAAAAGTCCTCTTTTTATGAGGAAGTTATAGCCTTGAGGCTGTACATATGAAAGGCTAATGCGCTGTTATCTAGTAGACATATACATCTGTATAATAATAATGTGCATTTAATGCGTAGCTATCTTTTGATTCTCTTGTTTTAGATGCTCTGCATGCTAAGTATCTCGGACCGCCTGAGTTGCTCGATACACTTAAGTTTCTCGATGACAATATGTTGTTCGTCAAAAGTATTTGTATTTTCCACGTAGGTTGACGCGTGTCTTCAAGTGATTGGTTCACATCAGCAGACAAAATTTGGTATCAACAGAAGCCCCCAATATTTCACAGTTGAGGTTGAAGGAGAGTGTGGAACATTTTTCTTGAAAACTGCTTGGATTACTGATCCTCGTGGATTTTAGGAAAGTTTTAAACATATATAATTCCTTTTTGAGAACAAACTATCAAGCTTCATAAATATTTTGAATTTTCACGATCACTTCGATATTTGTGCCTTTTTATTCTTTTAGCCGTCGGAAATGCAAACGTCTTTCCTTGTAATCATTATTTTTCTCTATTCCCGAGGTAAAGTATTTAAGTGCGACAGAAATCCTATCGTTTTTCACTTTTCAAATCTGTATCTCTGAACTCTTCATCTTCTCTCTATCTTGTGCCTTCTTTCTTTCCATCGTTCATTGACAATTGATCTCTATTTCCTTTGTAAGATTTCCTTTCCTTCTTCTTTATTTTCTTTATTCACCATGGTTTGTCTTGTTGAATCGTTAGATAAATTTCGGTCTGAGTTTTCAATCCCTTCGTGGGTTATTTTGGAAGAACTTTCTTATCCTTGTGTTTTACTTTCTTTGGCGGAGGGACACTAGTACCCAAGTCTTTTTGTAGCTGAGTGTGGTTTTTCTTTCCCGCCAAATCCCCTGTGTTTGGAGTTTTGCTAATATTTTGATATTGTACCTGCAAGAGTAGCTCCAAATACATGGAGGGTAGTTAATGGCGTACATTTGTATTGCTAACTCATTTGGGAATTCCAGAAATTATGTATTGCTATAGATGGGTCACTAGCGACAATACTTTCTATTTAAAAACTAGGTTTTCGAATAAAGCTTTAGTTGTCAATCTTCCCGATGCTAATAGGGATTATTTTGATCATGGGGTTATGATGAAAAATTGGCAACACCCTCTATTAAGTGGAGATGACGTGTACTAAGGTCCCAGGTGTCCGCTTTACGACAATGGGATAGGTTGTTTTTATTTTTGAAATCTTGTTTTCTTTGTATTCGATGAAATGCCCCACTGACATTTGATTTTATTTGTTATAGTTGACAGTAAAAGAAAACCTCCAAAAGAAATCGAGGTTAATATAAAGCATTTAAAACTTATCTGGGGCTTGCATCAATCTGTTGCTGGGGAGCATATTAGATCTGCTTCTTATTTATTGTAATACAGAAGCTACACCTCATCTTTCATTGCTCGTCCTCGTCCTGTGGTAGTTGATCTTGATTGGGTGCCAACCTTTGAGACCAGTGTGGAAGGTTCTTCTTCTAACTTGAGTATTCTTATTACTGATTTAATGAAGAAGAGGAAAGCTCCTGCCTTTTTTGACAAGTCTGTCTTTGCCATCGATGAGGAAAAGAAAAGTAAATAATATGTCCCAGATGAAGGGACAAAGAATACAGATGTACCCCCTTCTATTGCTGCCAAGGAAGCTGGCAAGAAGCCCCGTGTGCCTCCGAGTAAGACTATTGTCATCTCACCTTCGAGTGAGACTGTTGTCATTCCACCAACAGAGAATGCTCCTGCTCCTCTGAGGAGATTAAAAAGGAGTTCTTGTGAGAGATCTGTTGAACCTATCTCTCAACCTTCAAATGTTGAAGGTAGTGTTCCATCTCTTATTCTTTCGAGCTCTGCTGTGGGCTTGATAAGATCCTGGACTATTCCAGAATTCCAAGGTGTTGAAGACACCTTTTCTCGTGAGAGACTTACTACATTAGTTGCTCAACACATTACTTCAGAAAGTATCTTTAGTCTGAGTCCTTTATTTCTAGCACTATGTTCATATATTGACTCAAAATTCTTCCATTTTTTTTAGCTTGTGACTTGCTTCAATAGTATTTTGAAGAAGGATGAAGCTATCAGGGCTTCCAACTCCTCGGGTGGGATAGAAGAAGATTTTGCTGGACTAACCCAATCTTTGAGGGAATATCGTCAGAAGTATGGGGAAGACAAAGATGCTTGGGAGAAGCAATTCAAGTCTGTTGAAGCAAATCGAGATCAAGCTGGGACTGCCTCCAAAGAGCTAGAGAAGAAATTTAAGGAGGTCAAACAATATAATAGCGAGCTTGAAGTCAAGCTTAAGTCTGCTGAACAAAATGTCATCAAGCTCTAAGATGTTGAGCGACATAAGATAGAGTTAGAGGAAAAATTAAAGTCTGTCGAGGAGCTCCTTAGAGAAAAGACCTCCTCGAAAAAAGCTAAAAGGAAGGTTGCTGTTAAAAAATCCTTTAGTGCTGGTTGTAGGGGTGTGCAAAAAAATCGATCGAACCGAAAACCGAACCGAACCGGCCCGAATCGAACCGAAACCGGCGGTTTTTTTTAGCCCGGTTCGGTTTGCTGTTTATCGATTTAAAAAACCGACAATATAGGTTCGGTTGTCGGTTTAGACAAAGAAAAAACCGATTCGAACCGAACCGAACCGACATTAATATTATATATTAAAAAACCCTTAAATATCTTTTATTTTTATATCCAAACACCATTAACCAACCTCTAAAACCGACCAAAACCGAAAATCGACCTACAAAAAATCGACCAAAACTGAAAATCGGTTAAAATCGAACCGAAACCGAACCGAACCGAAACCGATGTGAACTGAAACCGACGGTTTTTTTCATCGTCGGTTCGGTTTCGGTCTGATTTTTTCCAAAACCGAACCAATCGATTCGGTCTGAATTGCGGTCCAAAACCGACCCGTGCACACCCCTAGCTGGTTGGGACAAGGGTTGGAACAAGGGCCTGGCTATCATGTCTTCTCAAATGGAGTATGCCAGTGTTAAATATTTTAAGGATCGATGGTTAGCAGCCTTAAAGGAGCTGAAGGTTGCTGAGAATTCTGAGTTGTTCCAGCAGTATACTCATGGCCCTCCTCCCTCTCCTGGAGAAGAAGAAGAAGATGAAGCAGCTTCAGATGAGTCTTCCTTGATGATAGGAGAGCAGGTCCTTATTGTTGCTATTGCCCAACCCTCAGAGAAAGTCTAACAAGCTAGCACATCTACCGAGCAGCTGCCCTTGCCCTCTGAGCAACCAAACCCTTCATCCAAACCATCTGAAGAAGTCGTAGGAAACAAGGAGAAGGTGTAAAGTTATTCGGGTCTTTTGTTTTTCTGTTTTCGTGAATGTAACCTTGAACTATGTTTTCCTTTATTATGATGAATAAAATTTAAATTTCTGTTGTTCGTCTGAAATTTCTCTATTATTTGCCCTGTTCGCACCATTGTTGATTTTTTTTATTCTTCTCTTTGCTAGTTTATGGCCAGTATGGAGCTCTTATCAGCTCATGATACAGAGTTGATGAAAAAATGCAATGACTATTTTAAAGCTGGTCATGCAGACCTTAATGAGACCCAGATAACTGACATCCTTGGATCAGGTGCTTCTGACCGGGCAGTTGAAGCTTAAGAATACTTGGAGTGCTTACTTGATCGTGTTGTAGACAATAATGTGGCCTACTACGAGATGATTGAAGATCTTCAAGGAATGATCGAGGAGCTTCAACAGCAGTACAAAGAATCTACAACACTTTTACATCAAGGTTATGAGAAAAAGTACCATCAATTGAGTGTTGACAAGGGATATGACAAGTTCATTTTTGCTCATGAGAAAAAGGAGAGCATGTTAAAGCTTGAAATTAAAGAGCACAGACATATTTCTAAGCTGCTGGAGCAGGAGAACATCGCTTTGCAAGAGGAAATAAAATAACTCAAATCTGTTGTTTCTTCTTCGGTAGCCTTGGTCCCCGTTAATGATGATGGTTTTTCTTTTTTAGAAGTAGAAAATGCTAACTTTCGGGATGAGTTAGAGACTTTAAAACGAGCAGGATCTTCCACACCTGCTTGTGGTAGAGCAAGATCTTCTTCTCGGGGACGAGCAAGAGCTGGAAGGGTTACCATTGAAGAAACGAGAACTCAGTCGGCCTTAGAGAATCAAGCCATTCAGTTGATGGCGAAGAATCAAGCCTTGGCAGAGATGTTTTAGAAGATTCTGAATTTCACCGACCAACTCTCCACCCAGAGTTCTGCTCTAGAAAGTAAAGAAATTTTGGTGAAGAATCTCCATGAGCAACTTGAGAGATTGATTTATTAATTTCATAAGCAGCCCAGGGAATTTTGGATGGCTGGGTATAATGAAGCTCTATATCACCTTGATGCTCATTTGCAGCAGTCGAACAATGAAGGATACAAGCAGGGGTGGTTGAACGCCTTATGTGTTCTGAAGGTGGAACAAGGTCATTTCCTGTGGGATTATTATGATCCTGGAGTTCTTGATTTGCCTGTGCCTCCCTTCAAGCTTGATCTTAATTGGATCCCAGCCCGTGCTATTCCTCGGATTTTGATCTCCAAGTATCTCGGTGACTACAGCCTTCATTCAAATTTTGAGATATCTCATCCAGAACACTTTCTTGATCGTCCATCCATAATGAATGTCAGAATGCTGCGAGATCTAAACTTTATAAATTCCTCTTATGCCTTAGATGATCCTTCAGCTGGGGTGGAACCTGTTTCAAAAGCAGAGGAAAAGAAACCCATAGAATATGATATTTTTTGTAATGAATCAAACTTCATATCATATGTAATCTACTTGATTTTAATGAAGAAATTTTTAGTCTTTGACAATTTCATTTTTCTTCGAAATAATTTGTAGAATGTCCTTGTTTGTTGGTTTGTTGGTTGGTGAATATGTATATATATATATATATATATATATATATATATATACCATACTTATCCCATTTGTTGTTTGATTATAGTGACTTATCACTCTTTGGGCCTAAGAAATGGAATGATTTTCATCCCATGTTCCGGCTTAGTTGTAGTAATCTCGTATGTATTACCCGATTTCCTAGATAGTGGATGCCACAGAAGGTCGTCTAACTTCTTGCCTAGTTTGGTACCCACCAACAGGAGTTGGTGGTTATTGATTTACCGACCAACCGAAGTTGGTGGTATTGAGTTACCGACCAATCGGAGTTGGTGGTAATGAGATGCCGACCAACTGGAGTTGGTGTTAATGAGATGCCGACCAACAAGAGTTGATGGTATTTGAATTGCCGACCAATCAGAGTTGGTAGTGTTTGAATTGCCGACCAACCGGAGTTGGTGGTGTTTTGCTTTGATTTTGGGTTTGTGTAGTGTGTAGCACTAATATTCCAAGAAATTTCAACAAAGAAAGAAATATGGGCGAAATATCACTTTATTCATATTGAAGAAACTGTGTTACATAGGAATTTCGATTACTGATAGTACTTACGCAGGTGTTCTGCATTCCATGCATTTTTGAATTCTCCTTCCTCCAAAGTTTCAATTCTGTATGTCCTTGGACGAACAACTTTAGTTACTCTGTAAGGTCCATACCAGTTGGCTTCCAGTTTATTATGCTTTTAGATCATTTTCTTCAGTACATAATCCCCTTCTTTTAAATCACACTTCTTCACTCTTTTGTTGTAGAACAAAGTTATTCGTCGTTGGTATGCAGCATTCCTGATTGCTGCTTCTTCCCTAACTTCTTCGAGCATATCCAGATCTAATCGTCTCATCAAGTCACTGATAGGAGAACTGAAATTAAGCACCCTATGTGTGGGTAGACCCAATTCAGCAGGTATGACACCCTCACTCCCAAATGTCAGCATGTATGGAGACTCCCCAGTTGCTGTTCGTGTTGTGGTACGATAAGCCCACAACACAGAGCGTAGTTTGTTGATCCAATTTCCCTTTGCATCATCCAGCGATTTTTTCAAACCATTCAGTAGGGTTTTGTTCGTCACTTTAGTTTGCCCATATCTCTGGGGATGGCCTGGCGCAGAGTGGATTTTTTGTACATTAGATTGAGGACAATATGCAGCGAATTCCTCGTTGTCAAATTGGGTTCAATGGTCAGTAATGAATGCATGTGGGAGACCATATCTGCAAATAATACTCTTCCAAATAAATTGATAGACTTTGTCATATGTCATATCAAAGAGAGGTTCATCTTCCACCCATTTGGTAAAATAATCCACAACAACCACAAGGTATATGAATCTTCCTTTGGTCGTAGGAAGTGGCCCGACCAAGTCTATCCCCCACATGGCGAATGGCCAAGGGGATAAAATGGGTGTTAACAATGCCTGAGGAGTTCTTCGAATGGATGAGAAGTGTTGAAATTTATCGCACTTCTTAGCATAAGCTGTGCAATCAGCTCTTATCGTCGGGCAGTAGTACCCTTGTGTTGTTATTCTTTGTAAAAGCATCCGACCTGCTACATGGACTCCACAAGACCCTTTGTGAACTTCTTCGATCAAGTCCTTAACTTCAGAGGGATGGACACATCTCTGTAGTGCTTCTATAACTCCTCTTCTGTACAAAATGCCATTGGTCAATACGTAATGAGCAGCTTTGAACTTCAATTTCCTGGCTGTGAGTTTATCAGTGGGCAAAGCCCCCTCTTCGATATAGGCCCTGATGGGGTCCATCCAAGATGGTCCCAAGTCAAGGGTAATGAAGTTCATTATCAAATCTTCTTCTATGCTCCGACCAACTAGGATTTCTATTGGGATTGTTCTTCGTAGCTCGGTACGTGTTGCTGATGCTAGCCGAGCTAGGGCATCAGCTCTTGCATTCTCCAGTCTGGGAATTCTGACCAACTGTACTGCGGTAAAAGTCAAGACAACCTCCATAGCCTTTGCATGATACTTGACTATGAGTTTTCCTTTTGCTGCATACAATTCGAGAATTTGATTTACGATTAACTGTGAATCACTGAACACCACGACCTGCTCTGCCTTCATGGTTTTGGCCAAACTTAGACCCACGATCATAGCCTCATATTCAACTTTATTATTGGAGGCTTTAAACTGAAAGCGTAGAGCATATTCTATATCAATCTCATCAGGACTGTTTAAAACAATTCCTGCTCCACTACCTGTGGCACACGAAGAGCCATCCACATACAGATTCCATACAGGTACTTCATTATCAAATTTTTTATCAGACAGAGTTCCTTGGTGGAATATTTGATACTTCCTTTTATCCTCCCCCGGCCCTTCTCGTTGTTCGTTGATTATTTCCTCTTGCTCGTCCACAGATGGAAGTTGGTTGGGGGTTAAATTTGATGATCCCGTAACATCCACGATTTGGTCTGTATTAAACTCCTGTTCTTCGGAGGTATCTTCCTGAATAAACTTTGCGATAAAATTCGCTACTGCCTGCCCCTTAAGCGATGACCTAGGCTCATAAACTATATCATATTCACCAAGTTCTACTGCCCAGTACATCAATCTTCCTGATTTTTCCGGTTTATGCAGAGCTTACCTTAATGGCATGTCAGTATACACCACTATAGTATGGGCTTGGAAGTATGGCCTCATCCTTTTACTCGCTTCGATTAGTGCCAGTGCTAACTTTTCCAGTCTTGGATATCTGATCTCTGTTCCTCGAAAGGCCTTGCTGGTGTAGTAGACTGGTTTTTGTACTCCATCTTCCACTCTTATCAACGCCGAGCTAACTGCGTTCTCTGAAACTTCCAGATACAAGTAAAAATTTTCTCCCATCACTGGTTTAGATAACAATGGAGGAGTTCCCAGATATTTCTTCAACTCTTGAAAGGCCTCCTCGCATTCATCATTCCATTCAAACATTTTTTGAAGTGTTTTAAAGAATAGGAGGCATCTGTATGTTACTCGTGAGATAAATCTATTTAGTGCTGTCACTCGCCCTGTGAGACTTTGTACTTCCTTCTTCGTAGTTGGAAATCGTAGTTCCAATAGGGCTTTTATTTTCTCAGGGCTCGCCTCTATACCTCTCTGGTTAACAATATATCCGAGAAACATACCTTCTCGCACCCCAAATATACATTTGGTGGGATTCAACTTCATTTGATATTCGTCAGCATATCGTCAACATAAACCTCCATGTTATGACTGATTTGCTCTGTGAACAGCTTATTCATCAGCCGCTGATATGTTGCACCTGAATTTTTAAGTCCGAAAGGCATAACATTATAGCAATAAGTTCCCCTTGGGGTGATAAAAGAGGTACTTTCCTTGTCCTCAGGCTTCATTTTAATCTGGTTGTAGCCAGAGTAAGCATCCATGAAACTCAACAATTCATGCCCCAAGGTAGCATCCACCAGCTGATAGATTCGAGGCAAGGGAAAATGATCCTTTGGGCATGCTTTATTAAGATCAGTGAAGTCCACACAAATCCTCCACTTATTATTTTTCTTCTTTACCATCACCACATTTGCTAGCCAATCAAGATATTTGACATCCTCAATAAAAAGTCTTTCTGTAGTTTCTCTACTTCTTCCTGTATAGCTCGATTCTTTTCAGGGCTAAACACCCTTCTTCGCTGCTTCACTGGCTTAACCTCCTTGTTCACGTTGAGCTCGTGGCACAGGAAACTCGGGTCTATCCCTGTCATATCTTCATGACTCCATGCAAAATTTTATTTTTTGTGCCTTAGAAATGCTATCAGTTCCTGTTTTATCGACACATCCAATGACGCACCAATTTGGGTTGTTCGTTCTAGGTGCTCGTCGTCCAAAATGATACTTTCGGTAGCTTCCATAAACTGGCCCTTCACGAGCTGAGAATCATCTCTAGGGTCTAATATTTCAATCTCTTCATCTTCTATTTCATCCACTTGATAGGTAGTAGTCTTCTTACTGGATTCTTTGCGTTCTTCTTGTTCAGCAGATGAATAGTAGCATTCCCGAGATACTTTCTGGTCGCCTTTCACTACTCCCACTCCAAAATTGGTTGGGAATTTTAAACATTGATGTACAGGAGATGGTACTTCTTTGAACTTCTTCAAACCTACCCTTCCCATGATGATATTGTAAGTTTATTGGACATTTTTATCCATTACAAAAAAGCGTACTCTTTCTGTTCGACAAGCTGGCCATGTACCAATAAGCATATCCAACTTGATCGTCCCAAGTCGAAAAATCTTTTCGCTAGTAAAACCGAGGAGGGGCCTATGATAGGGTTCCAACTGGGCTAACTTTAAATTTAAACTGTCGAAGCATGGGTAGAACATGATGTCTGCAGAGCTACCATTGTCCATCAGCACCCGTGAAATCACCACTTCCTTCATTCTCATCTTGATTACAACTGGGTCATCATGAGGACATAGTACACCTGCTAGGTCATTTTTAGAGAAACTAATGACCAGTTTGTCCTTATTTACCTTCCTCGAGCGATCATCTTCAGCCAAGTTTATTCGCTGTATGTACGAGCAAGCTTGAGCCTCATTGAGGTAAGCTTTCCTCTTTGCAGTAAGATCTCCACCGCCTGCATCTCCACCTGTAATAACATTACATTCAAATGATCCAAAATGGATTAAAAATACCTCATGCTCTGGCTGTCTTGGTCTTTTCGGAAGGTCGGGATCATCTTTTGGATCATCTTCGTGATCTCTCTTCTTGTCTTCTTTAGCTCGACGAGGAGATTTAGATCTTTGCCTTCCTCGTTCGCTGGTCTTTCCACCATTTTAGCGATCAACATACTTAGGCTATTTTCCTCGCCTGATGAGTGCTTCAATTTCATTCTGGAGAGCTATGCAACGTTTGGTCGTGTGACCATGGTCTTTGTGGAATTCACAATATTTGGACTTGTCCCTTTTGTCAGGATCCACCTTTATTTTCCCCGGCCAGGCTAACTCCTTGCTGTTCTTGATTTCTTCCAGAATGTGATTTATATCTACCTTCAAGGGAGTATAATTTCCAAATTTCCTCATCTGCTCCAGTGCTTGCTTTCCTTTTGACGGCCTGTTACCACCATTATTCTTCTGATCCTTCTTCTCAGCTTTACCAGCTTCAACCTTGGTCTCCTTAGTTTCTGTATTCTTCTTCGCAGCCATGGCTTCCTCAGCGTTCATGATTTTGGCTGCCTTTGCCATCAGTTTTGCCATGGTCCTAGGTGGATCTTTGTCCAGAGTATAGTACAACTTGTCTGGTAACAGTCCACTCTTCATAGCAGTAATTGTTGTCTTTTCTTCGTAATCAATTACTTCAAGCTTCTCGTTATTGAAATGAGTAATGTAGTCCCTAGTACTTTCTTTTGGCTTCTGTCTAACACTCAATAAGTGTGCTACTCGTTTAACTGGTTTTGCTCCAAAATAGAAATTCCCTATGAACAGCTCTGCCAATTGAAGGAAAGTCGTAATCTTACCCCGAGGAAGGTTGTTGTACCATATCTGGGATGACCCGGTGAGAGTTCCTGAAAATGCCCTACATCTCATCTCATCTGGAACCGCATAGATGTCGGCAGCAGCTTGGTATTGTTCTATATGAAGGACAGGGTCAGTTTTTCCATCGTATTTAGGCGTCACCATAGGAGCTTTGAATTTTGATGGTGTGGAAAAGTCCACAATTGCCTGTACGAATGGTGTCCCTTGGACAAAAGTTCTTTATAGAGGATTCTTGGCCTTAGCCATTTCCCCTAATCTGTCTTCCAACCTTTGAATAGAGCCTTTCCATGCATCATTTCCCACCTCGGGCCTATTTGTTCGAGCAACTGATCGCATTGAGTTTTCCTCCTGGGATATTTCATTACGGGCTGTCGAGCGTGATTGAGAAGAGCCTTCCCTTAGGTCGGATGGTCGTTGAGAGTTCCTCGACGTAATCCTAGGAGGACTTATATTCCTCCTAGGGCCCAATCGATCAAAAGGAGATACTCTACTCAACCTCTCTAGAGCACTAGTCCTTTCTGGAGTGAGAGTGACATTTCGGTGGGAATTAGTAGCTCATATTGATGAAGTCTGGCCTGGTTGATACGAAGGATTATTAGATCTTTCAGTACGATATGAGTCAGTACGTCTAGATTGAGAGGCCTCTGGGAATAACGTTCTTCTAGTTCTTGAAGATGGCAAATGGGTATTTCTTTAAACATTTGGTTGTCCTGATTGGGCCGACACTCCTCTTTGAACAATTTGTATAAGTTGACGCATGGTTTCTTGCATGACCGTTTGGCCTTGGGCTAAATTTGCCATTATACCAGCCAGAATTAGAAGGGTTTGGAGGGACCCCAGTGTTTCGATTACTGGATTCCGAATTATCAGCCATAGATAATGAATTGTTTTGGTAAAAAACGCTTAATAAAGTCGTTTCCCACAGACGACGCCAATCTGTTGATGTACAAAACTAGATTATCTCTAATTAATCAATCACAGATAAAGAAATTAATAAGACAAAGGATTTTTAAAGTGGTTCAGCCTTGTGATAATGGCCTACGTCCACTGTTTTTGTATTGCTGACTGTTTATTTGGAATCTTGATAATAGGTTTACCAAGGGATCCAAAAGTCCTCTTCTTATGAGGAAGTTACAATGTATTTGTAACCTTGAGGCTGTACATATGAAAGGATAATGCGCTGTTATTGAGTAGACATATACATCTGTATAATAATAATGTGTATTGAATGCGTAGCTGTCTTTTGATTCTCTTGTTTTGGATGCTCTACATGTTAAGTAGCTCGGACTACCTGAGTTGCTGGGTACGCTTAAGTTGCTCGGTGACAGTATGTTGTTCGTCTAAAGTATTTTTATTTGCCAGGTAGGTTGAAACGTATCTTCAAGTGATTGGTCTACGTCAGCAGACTAAATTTGGTATCAACACTGTTAAAAAAAGTTCAAAATTGAGATACCCAAATCGTCCGTTTGCTTTGTTGTTTGTTTGTAAAATGGGATCGCAGATTAGATAAGATGGAATCATGGGATAATAATATGAAAAATGTTTTCATCCCCAGCTTCGATAAAGAAGGTTACACTAATGGGGCCTACTAGTCATACATTATACATTAGTATATTTACAAATACTTATCACATGCATAAAACCTACAAATACATTCTGAAGTAGGTTGTCGCTCACCTAAAGAGTTGTCATAACAACAACTACTAGCTAGATTCAAACTATCATCAGACCACCGATGTTTGTGTATGTGAGGGAGAAGAACATAATCGGTGACAGAGGGAGAAGAATACTGATTCGTCCCGATATTGCACTTAAATACCCTCTATACTTGTGCATTTTAGCCCCCTCGGGTACTTTAATTCCTATAGTTATGCTCGATAACCATACAGCCTCCGTTTTATATATTAACATGTTATATGAGGTATTACCGAGTTTTTATAGGTATTAAGGTGCTTAGTATGAAGTTTGGTTGCAATCCAGTAAAGTTCCGTTAACAATCGCACGTTTAAGGGCAAATCAGTCGTTTCACATTTTAGGATTTTTGCCCAAAGTCTTCACGAAAATTGAGGTCCTCAGAATAAGCTTCGCATGGCCATGAAGGGTGAGAGAATTCGAGTCCTATCGAAGATGTTACGAGTATTTAAGCGAGGGAAGAAATATAAGGAAATTATCAAAACAAACAAATAAAGAAATGACATTTAGGTCTTGGCCCCAAACACAAACAAGTCTGATCCTCTTCAGCAAACAGGTCGCGTGCCTTTTGCCATTCTCGATCGACTGAAAACCACCCCCGATCGATCGGCCTTCCTTGGTTTTGCCTCGAACTGAAGCAGTAGGCCTCATCTCTTGCCACCGGCCGACTGCCCCTGGCCACCGGTCGATCGATCCTCTGTTATTTTCGACGACAGCTGTTCCTTTCTTTTCTATTTCTTTTTTGATTTATTTAATTCCTAACTTAGTATAAATAAAAGACTTAGTTTATTTTTGTAATCTATAACACCCCTTAATTCTGAGGACTTAGAATTTAATTATCTTTAGGAGAAATAAAACTTATTTAAATTGGAATTTTAAATTTATAATTTGGAGAGTTTATTTGAATTGGATGGATTATTTAAAATCTGACGAAGTTAGATTTAATTATTCGTATTATTGTTATGTCGCATTTTTGAGGTCAAAATGCTATAAAGTATTTCAGATGACAATTTTGAGTACACGATTGACTCCGGATAGGTCGAGATAGTCGGAAAAGAGTACCCAGGGGTAGAAATCAGGTCTTAGGGACATTTTAGGCATAATCGGGCCCACACGGGGGTGTTTGGGTCATTTGAGCTTGGCCCATAAGCCTAAAAACGGGACTAGGTATAATTAAACTAAGTCTAAATGTGTTGAACGATAGAAAATACAATTCTAAACCCAGAAACTTGAGAGAAGATGAGAGGGAGCCATTGGGGAGCAATTAAAAGCCAAACTATGGAGGATTCGTGTGTTCTTCGTCAAACCTTCATCTAACCAAAGGAGATCAGACACTACAAACCAAAAGGCAAGTGTTTATTGCAATTTCTTAGAAGTTATAATGCCCATGCTATGAGGGTTTACTCCTTGATTTATGAAATTATCATTTTGAGAAGAAAAGAATGATTATAATACATGTTTGGGTAGGAATTTCAAGTAGATAAATTGAATATTTGTAGAGGACAAGATATCTGAGGTTATATGTTGACAATCACGAATTTTATTTGGCTTTTAGAGGAATTTTAATGGAGAATCTTGAAACCTAGGATTCTTGATGATTAAATGTTTTAATTCAATCTTGATAAGGATTTGTTATGATCTGATGATAAAATCACGTTAGAAATATTCCTAATGCATGTAGAAATCATTAGAAACAATTGGCATGAAGTTTAGTTAAGTATCATGGGGGTTATAGGTGTGTTAATGGTGGAAAAACGCACCAACGTAATGGAGAAGACGAGTTACAGACCGATGAACCGGTTCGGTTCAAGGGGTGAACCGGTTCGGTCTCCTTGAATGCTTATAATTCATATTTTTGGCCTAGTTCCTCAAATCATTTATTGTGGAAAACTTTTGGAACCTTGTTAGGATACAATGAGGGGATTATATATACTACAATAGGCCTACATGGGATTGGTAGTTTAGTCTGATTGGAAGGATTTAATACGAGAGTGAATTAAGATAGATTGTGTAGTAAATTTCTCGGAGAGAAAGATAACGAATTACCGAGATTTCGAATGAATCAATAAGTGGACCAGTAGGGAAAGTTAGACTTAACCACTAAAATTTATAAAAGGGGTAACTAGGGCCCTTAAGGCTGTTTGAATGCTCAATAAGTTACGAGAGTGTAATAAATCGTAAAACATAAGTACAGTGAGTACGAGAGAGATGTTTACTACGTATGACAATATGATAGTTAGGTCGTGTGTATACCTATTATGTTGCTAATAGGTGGAGTGAATACCTATACTGTACTTGCATGAGATATGATTGACTAATAAATCGTAAAACATAAGTACGGTGAGTACGAGAGAGATGTTTACTACGTATGACAATATGATAGTTAGGTCGTGTGTATACCTATTGTGTTGCTAATAGGTGGAGTGAATACCTATACTGTACTTGCATGAGATATGATTGACTAGCTCGATGAGCCATTGCATGAGATATGATTGACTAGCTCGATGAGCCATTTCGATCCAGGTTTGATGAGACAATCCGAACCATGTTTGATGAGACATTCCGAACTATGCTCGATGAGACATTTTGAGTCAGGTTCGAGGAGACATTCCAAACCATGTTTGATGTGACATTCCGAACTATATTCGATGGGACATTTCGAACTAATAGCCCTTAATGTGTGACACGGGGACATTTCAGTAAAGCATGCATTGTTAGTATATCTATATTGTGTGTGAAATATATATGTACCGTATGGATAAGCTACTTATGTGAGATAGTAGACTATAAAGTAAATTAACCCTACTTGTGTGAAATAATAGGTATTAGATCGTGGATATCTAATAAGGTGAATTAAGTGGAGAGACTTAATTAACAAACTAAAGATAGATCGGGAATATCTAAATTAAATTAAGTGGTGAGAATTAATTATGAAGATTGTGAGATAACAGTCGAGAATTGTTATATAAATTAAGTAGTGAGACTTAATTATAAATATGAAAAATAACATATTCCAAATGTTACATGAGAATTAATTAGCATATAAGAAATGTTAAAAAAAAAATGAATGTACTGTATGGGCAGTACGGGGAACTTAGAAGTGTAGATAAGTTCAGTTAACTACTTATGTCTAGTTAGCTTGGGTAATATACCTAGGTGGGCTAAGTATAGAACGCTAGGCGTGCACTATAGATGAGAGATACGGAGGCTTAAGAGAGTGCCCGCAAGCATAACATGTGTAATTAATAACCGATTTTAAATTGCGATAAATTACTGGCAAAATATTTTCAAAAACGTTTTGATTACTAACTCTTTCGATAAAATTATTTTCAAAACCTTTTAGGTGTCCAGCCACAGGGATGCCAGACTTGATATTCATTCCAAGGACACGCAGCTGCAGCACATGTGGATGCTAGCAGGAGTTTGTATTAGACGCTTCATTCCTTTGTTCCTAGAGTAAGAATTTATTCTCAGTTACAGTTTATAGAGGGCATGTTGCCCAGTTTTCATATTTAGTTTTCAGATTATTTTATTCATTGCTAGATATTTATTTGGATTGGGATTTCAGCCGAGGGTTTGTCTGGAAAGACTTTTATTAAGTATTCAATTTGTTTCAGTTTCATATTGGTGTGAATGGATTAGTTTATATTTTTGCATGTATGTTGGTTTAATTAAAAGATAAAATTTGACATCAGCTTTTTGCATACTATGTGGTTAGTATTGTTTTAAAAAGTTTCGACAGTGATGCTAAGAATGAACCAAAAGAGATTCTTGTTTAATTTGATATAGGACTGATCACCCGGTATTTTATTAGGCGGGGTGTTACATAATATATCTTATTTCATCTCATTTTTAATTTAGAACCTAGGGTTAAAGATTTTGGGGAAGTTTTGTGGAGTCTCCCCTCTCCTCCATTTCTTGTTGGGTAATACCCATTAATGTAAGATTCTTTCAACTATTCATCTTCTTCCCTCTTGTATTTACGTTTTATTCCTTTAATTTCTTGCTTTATTATTTATTTCCATGCCTAGATGAGTTGTTGTAGTTAATTTAATTCTTGTTTGCTTTTGTTAATTAGTTATTTTAACTTAGTTTCATTATGCTTTCTAGATAGCTTAATTTAGGTTGTGGTTAATGGAACTCACCTTGGTTTCAATGTGTTGCTTTGCTATGGTGATTGTTTTTATGTATCAAATTCGATTGGGTTGTTCTTGTTATTAAGCTTAGGAGATTTAACAGGGTATATAATGTATGCTTCGTATTTACGACCCTTGTGTGTGTAATTTTCGGGGTATTTGTTTACGCCAAAATCATATTAGGCTTTTATGTGAATTTAGGGGGTGACAACTCTAGATTTAATTGATTGTTGACATGAGAATTAATCTTACTAAATTTGTAGTCCCATGTAACCATTTATACGCATTAAACTAAGGTGAGGGATATTAGTCACAAGCTATAGTTTTTATTCCGCTTTTATTAATCTTAGTTTAACTTCCATGCCTAGTTATCTTTTATTTTTGTTATCTCATATCTTTTACACTTTTATTGAGAAGTATTACACCAATATAATTCTAACAACTAGTCTATGTGGATTTTCGATACCCGGACTGGCAGTTGTACTCCCTTAAATGAGTGTCGGCAATAGTCTAGGTTTTTATATAGCGGTGGGAGCCGAGCATAACGACCGGCATATATCTTTATACACTTGCGCCGCGATTCTCCCATGTTATCAAATACCTTGTTTGATGTTTGTTGTTTTGCTTGTGTGTGCGCCTCCTTTTGTTGGTTCTTTACTTTGAGATTTTCTTATGGAGTTGTTAGGGTTTGTTTTCTAGCTATTATAACGACACAAATGAATGGACAAAATTATAATAGAAGGAAGGGTGTTGATTAATTGGTAATATATAATTTTAGCACATTTTTATTTAGTATTTCTATTTTTTTAACTCGGTAAATTGGTATGGTAATATACGGTAATATTTGTACGATATTTTGGTGCGATAAATTGGTACGGTAAATTTGAAAAGTAGATTTTTTATGTTTAAAAACCAAAACCAAAACCAACAAAATTTTATGCAGTAATTTTGGTTTCGAAACATTCTTTTTTCGGTCTTAAAAAATATGAAACCAAAATTATTTTTTGGGGACCAAAACGGTATGGTAAGAACCTGTATCGTTTGCACCCCTACGTTTTACCATTAAGTTAGTAAGTATACGAGGAGACATATATCTATGCTATGAGAGAATATATATATATATATATATATATATATATATATATATATATAGAGAGAGAGAGAGAGAGAGGTAAGTGCTCATTGTTTAGAGATGTAATGAACTGAGAGTCTGATTTAATAAGATTTGAGAGTTGATAAACCTAAAAATATGACGAACTATTCGGCGTTCGGGGATTGAGATGATTTGGGTACGCTTGAGAGTACACACTATCCTGTATTACACACACACACACACACATATATATATATATATATAGACAGGCTCCAATACATACCAAGTATACATACTAATTTTTTTAAGATAGTTAAAAAATTATTTTTGAGTTGAGTTTTTTTATGTTGTATTTAAAAATTTCAAGAGACCCATATAAAAAAATCAGATTAATATAAAGTCTTTTCCTACTTTAAAAAAATCAGTCAAACTTTCATCCCTTTTAAAATACTTTAAAAGTTGTGAAAGTTTGACCCTTTTTTTAAAAATAGTAATAAAAGTTACTTTGAGTTAATTTTTTTATATGGGTCTCTTGAAATGTTTATATACCACATAAAAAAAATCAACGTAAAAATATTTTTGTAATATTTAAAAAAATAAGTTTGTGCCAGCAAGTATGTATACTAGGTATGTATGAGAGCCTCTCTCTCTCTCTCTCTCTCTCACTCACTCAATATATATATAATTTGTTTAATTATATGAACATACCCGTTACTCATGGTGAATCTATCGGTTGGGGCTTGCGTTGGATGATGTGATCACGTACCGTACACCTACATGTTGACGAAGGACATCGGGAGGTCTTATATTTAATCATTCGTTCAGTCGATCTAGACTTTGTGAGTAGAGAGGTCAATGATTTGTCCATTAGTGGAGTCTAGATATGGGTCCACCTGAGAGTTACGACTGCATATTTATTCCCCATTTTCATGTGTGCGCATTGATTTAGTTTAAGTTTGTTAGGTGAGGAAATCCTATGAATTTATAGATGAAAGCACGAGAAGTTCCCCCCAAGTTAGATGCCTTTGTGTGGTTGATATGAAACTTATACATTTATATGTCATTATTCTGGTGATGGAAACTTTGATTTAAACCCTATGTCATATTTGTGACTGCTTTATGATACTGTGTATATCTTATCTTTCAGGTGACATGAGGGAGGGTTGGTATGGGATCGTATTGCGTACATACGCTATATTAAAAGGACGAGGATGTTTAATTAAAGATGTAAAGACAAAGTAAAATGTTACATTATGAGATTGTGAATATCTAAATAACTAAAAGATGGGTGTTGGGTTTTATTCTGTAGATGGGCCGTTAATTACATCCCCATTACATTCATTTATCAGTTACTTGCTTATTAGTATAGAGATACAGACTTTTAGTATAGTTTATGCCTTGGGTTGGGATATACTCATAATACTTGCACTAGATGAGAGGTGCACTATTCATTGAATGTGAGTGTCGACGGGTTTCAGGTTTATTGTAAATGAGTCGCATGATTTACATTGTTGGTTTTGGAGATTTTTCTTGCAACTTTTGGGTTCTGCCCCAAATCTATAAATATTTTCCCCCACAGGTATTTTTATTTGTATATACAAGTTTAGCAGGGCTGAGCAATCAGACTTGAAGTTGTGAAATCCAACATGGGATCTTAGAGTTGGATTCATTGGTTCATTGTAGTAGTTATTTGTATTCAGGAGTTGATTCATTTTTTTTTTAAAAAGAGGGACATAACCCTTATAAATATTATTAATTAGATGGAGAAAAAACCTCCGCAGTGGCAGAACAAACTCCATACTAACTCTCCCATTCTATAGTTGAGCCCAATAAATTAAATGAAGAAAGCAATAAATATGGGCTTTTATAATCAATCCCATTACGAAAATCAAATGAAATGAAGGATTTTATAAATTAATCCTTTTTAAAATGATAGAACTATTTACTAAGCCTAATCTAAGGAAAACCTCATCTATCTAGGTTCAAGTACCCTCTGATGATGCCAGAAAAATTATGAAAAAAGTAAAAAATCTCCATATCCTCCAGATAAATCCCATAATCAACTGACTATCTGCCATTGTTTTAATTTCTCTATAATAATGAGAAATAAATAAGTCCCCCAATTTTAGTAAATCTTCAATTTCTGCCATAATACCAAGAAGTTGCCAAAGAGGTTTCCAATTGAGTTTAATTAAATTAACTAGAGTTTGGGAATCTGACTCAATATCAATAAATAACAAATTATTTTGAATAACAATACTCAAATCTTGCTTAAAAGCCTATGCCTCAGCTTGGATATTAGAACCAAAACCAATGTGTTTAGCAAATCCTAGTTTAAAACAACCTCTATTATCTTTCAACAAACCACCACAAGCACTAATGCCCATATTACCTTTACAAACTCCATTCATGAGTTGATTCATAGGTGGTTACTGTTCTACTCTCTTTTATTTCAGTTGATGCATTTGTAATAAGAAATTTTATATAGTTAACTCATTTATCAGAGTTTAAGTTATCTCAATTATAAGTGATTTTTCTTGTCATTTTTCATTGAGTTTTTATTATGGATGGTTTTTGTTTACTGTAGTTATCTTTACGTTGATGTTGGGAATGATATAAATTGTATATCGCTCCCTGTGCTCGACGTTTCAGCCAGATCAATTGGACTTTGAAAACTAGGGGTGTTACATGTATATTTGGAAATATAAGACGCAAGTGTTAAATAAAGAGAATACTATTAAAGTAAGAGAATACTATTAAAGTAAGATAATAATTTATTATTATATAGAATATGAGTACCTTTCAGGGTTATGGGTTTGGCAGAGCATGTTTATAAGTTCCTTGGATTGGGATAACTATAATTAACTTTATATCGGAGGAAGATATGGTTTTATTGTTATAGCTCAAATGTAGTGATATTTTTTCACAGTGTAGACTTATTATTTAATCCTTTTAATTGAACTATTTTTACAGGTTCTAGGCCATAGTTTCCCCCATAGACTTAAGCTACTCGTTGGATGAGTTTCTCGAGCATTAGTTACATTTATCATTTTTTAGGATGTAGATGTCAAGCGTGTAGCTCATTTACATTTTCGTACTCTGTTATATTCTATTATTTAGACAGTGTGTTATGTTATTTATTCAGTATTTCTGAGTCAAAGATTTGTATAAGATTTTTCTATTTGTGTTGGAGTATTATTTAGAGTTAGATACTTAGTTATTGTGATTTATTCTATTCCAGTGGTGGAATTCTAGTATATTGTTGTTTGGATGGGGTCATAGTTTCATTTTTATTTATCACTCTTTTTATATAGCATTGTCATTATTTATTATTTATCTCGTTCATGCTTAAAATTTGATTAATTATTTGACTCCCGTGATTTTTTTAATAGAATTAATCAAATAATTTATGGAATTTTACTGGGTGTCACATTAAAAAGTTGGCCTTGCCTACATCTACGGGGAAAAGGGGTGGAGTTTATGTACTATGATGGAAAGAACTTGGACTGACAAGTCATCTAGATGAGAGTCGAATTCAAGTTTACAATAAAGTGTGATTGGTTGTCAAGATGTGACTTCTGCGCACTAAGGAGTCTCATTTATACAAGTTTTGGGTACAATTTATGTAAAACACTCAAGAGATTCAGTTTGGTTCTAGTTGGCCTCCTTTTGCGTTGGTAGTTTTCAAAATGGTCAAGCTAGAGTAGGGAACCATTGCTTAGTGTCTTTATTTGAGTTTATCCAAGTATGTTTAACGAGTCCGTGCATGGCCTGTCATGCTTAGGTTTGACCGGCTTAGACCAGGGGTAATCTAGGTAATTAGTGTCATGTATACATCCCTATGGGACAAGACAACTCTATTTCCCTTCAAATGTCCCCATAATTAGGGTGTATAGTCTTTTGGCTAAGTCACCCTGATTATGTTAATTCTACTTGTTGAGGTGTAAATTTGAATACATAACACAATAATAACGAATGTAAATACAAACAATTAAAAGGAATGCAAGATGAACACAATATATACGTGGTTTTTCATTGATGACATATGTCCACGGGGCAAAGGGTAAAGGGGGTCTCTTTATTGATCTGGGAGTAGTATTGATTAAATGCAACCAACTAAGTGCCTTACTTCTACCCTACCATGGCTTTATATAGTAGCCTTATATTGAGGTTCATATAATCTTATTCATTGAGGAAATGGTTATTTGGGTGGTACATGTGGTCATCTCCTGAGCAATTTGTGTGTTACACGTTTCGTATTCGTTTGGGTAGTGGCCCATCATAATATGGAATGTGCTTTCCAATTGACCAAATCTTTACTTTGATCACCAGATTGTCCTTTGGGGGGGAGAAAAGTGTTCGATGGAATTCGTCTAAGAATATGAACTTGTGTGCTCCGACCAAAATTTACCTCATCAGATGACCCCAAGCTCTTTCGTTCATAATGATGGACTGAAGCTGCTTGACCGCCGTCGAATGGTGTTTAATCGACTGCCTCAAATATACATTTTTCACAACTCTTGGTCCATGTGCCAAAATGATTTCACGTTTGATGACAAACATCTTTCCAATATATGCGCGGGCATTGTCATTCGTCCTACACATCCCAACCACGTGTGTATTCCACTAAATGTCAATATCCATTAGATAAAAGGATTTGTCCATTGAATTCAAACAAGTGTTTTCCCTCGATATTTATACACAGAATTTCTCCATACCTTTTGCACCTTCAAACTTTTAGATCAATCTCAAGAGCTTTTTGCCCTCAAATTTTCTTTTATTACTCTCAAGTTTTAACTACTCCATGCCCTCCTGTGTGCAAGGTTCAATTCCCAATCATCCAATTCTTCATCAAGAATCCCTTCGGTACACCACATTTTTCCATTAATTACTTCGATTTAATATGGAATCTGAGAACTTACATTTTATTTTTCGTTTCACAAGAATTAATTCATTTGTTGCCAGCTTTTTTGACAGAATCCCTTACCTATCAAAATTAATTTTTCCTATATCCGCATAAATCAATACACATCTTGGTACCAACCTTTCGGACATAGGCTTAGGCTGGGTCATTTAGAATTAAACAGGGTTCTTAAAGAAATACATCAATGCCAACAATGTATGGATAGCATGGTTCAGGTGGTGGATAAATTTAGTCCCGAACGTATCAAGCGGAGAGGCTCTGCACAAAGGGTTTCTTTTACAGTTGTGTGCCCACCTATATGACCGACTAGTGGTCAGCACACTATTTAGCATGCTGATCCTTCCAAGCATCCTCCCATCAGGATCTATAAGTCAAGTAATATACCCCATAGCACCTGGGAAGCTGTGCATTAGATGTCCTAAGATACAACCAACGGGTGGGGTGAATACCTTGCTCTCCTCAACTCACTTTCCATTCGTCCAGTCCACGAAATTGACCGGGCTCCAAAACCCCGTGAGGGTAAAGTGTATTTTTATGAACACTGTTTCCAGGTAGGGATCAATATCCCTTTACCTAAGCCTATTCGAGACGTGTTGTCCTTTGTTAACCTTTTCCCATCTCAACTTATTTCGAACGCATGTAAGATCTCGGTCAGCTCAATGGTTCATTTCCATAACTTATTCGGAGTTGACGATCCCATCACCTGGACGAACTCCTAACTGTATATTGCCTAATATCCTCCCAAGGGAGTGGTATAACCTCACCTGCTAAAAGAAGGATGTTGAGTTTATCACCTCCCATCCTTCCTCCAACCACGATTAGAGGCACCATTTTCTATTAATTAGAGGAGATGGCTGCGAAGACGATGGCCATAATGATCTGAACGATCATTTGTGAACGATTCCATTAGTTTGGGAGCAAACCAAATCTGAGTGAGTCCTTATATTTTTTCTTTTGTTTTTCCTTGTGTTAAACTAGGCATACTAAATATTTATATCTATTTGTAGAAATTTTCAACGAACATCCCAACATCTCCAAGGTCAAAGATAAGGCTCATTCGTTCAGTGATCTTTAGGATTTGGGAAACCTGAAGGAGCTTGGCTTTATTTCCAGAGGTGAAGAAGTTCAGGACCGAGACGTTACTCGTCTCCAAACCTTGACAAAAGAAGGTCATATTCTAATTGACTTTCAACATTCATACTTCCAAGAATCTTAGGTATAATCAGTTTCAAAAGATTTTTTATTCTTGAATCTACCGTTCGTCAACTGACCAACTCTCTTTTGTTTATAGTCGGAGGAGCTATATCTCGTATTGTATACCGAGCTTCCCTTAAGAGGACTCATAAAGGCCCAAGTTACCTAACCTATAACTCATGTTGTTCTTCATGTCTAGTCATCACATCCTGATACATTGGTAAGAAAAAACTAAAGTCAAGACTCCATGAATGATAAGGTAGTTAAAACTAATCCCGGGGGGAGATGTTTAGGGGACCTCTTCCCTTGAACTCCTTATAGACTAACCCTTGGAGAGGAGGAAGAGAGGCCCTCTCGAGCATACCTCATTTACCTCCAATCACTGAAGCAAGGTTATTACTGACGAATCGGTTGCCACTAAAATGTGTTTTAAACCCCCTCGTCTACGCTTTCTGGACATAGACGAGTCATACAAGGCTTTCATGGACAGCCTAGGAGATAGAGAGTTTGATGGAATAAATGGAATCTTAAATGCATGCGCCAAGGAGATCATACATCTAAAAAGTAAAGTAAGTTCATATTTGGCTTTATTAGGGGTGGACAAAAAAAAGACCGACCCAATTGGACCGGACCAGACTCATTTTATAGGCTTTTTATAAATCGGTCTTAATTCGGTCCAAAATTAAGAGACCCAAAATATTCAGTTCGACCCAAAATTTTCATTTTAAAATCGGTCTTAGGATCGGACCAGACCGTTTAATTTAATATTATATAATATATATTAATTTAATATAAATATATCTATCATATATGTTTTTTTAGAGTTTAGTAAATAACTAAACAAACCCTAAAAACACACCCCCGCTCCTACACGACCTCACTTTTCTTTTTCTCTCTCAATTTCTTTCTCTCTCACTACACGTTCGCTCCTCACTTCACTTTTCTCTCTAAAAAAAACACGGCCGCTCCTCATCGTTTGAAAGATCAAGCACCGACATCATGAACACAAGATCCAGTGCCATAAACACAAGATCTTGCAGCCCAACACAAGATCCGGCATCCCTCAACTCCTCTGCAACTATTTCGACACCGATAACTAAAGATACAATGGTATATTACTTTACTTAAGCTATTTGTTATTCTTTTCTTGATTTTTCTTATGATTTTCAGCTCAACTATGGTATGAAAGAAACCCAAATTCCCAAACTGTTGTATTTTCTACTATGGTATGAAAGAAACCCTCATTGTCTTGTGATTTGAAATACCCCATACATACACACTGTTAACAAGTCTGTTAAGGAATAGTTAAGTAACATCGATTGTTCAGTGTAGATAGGATGACGAGATAAAGAATGTCCCTTTTAGATTCGGTAAACACTCCTACCAAGTTTGTACATTATATTTCCTAATGAAAGAAATAAAGAAAATACCCCCCGTAACAGGGCTCATTTTCTTGTGATTTCAAATACCCCATACAGACTGTCTGCCACAAGTTCTATCGTAGGTTGTTAAGATTTAAATTTTTTTAAAATACCCCATATATACATACTGTTATTTTTTATTTATAACACATACATACATTTATATTTTTAATTTATGATTCATATGTACAGTTTGATGTTTTTTTCTGTTTGTCAATTTTACAGTTTGTTATTTTTTTTTCCATGTGTAGATGGATGGAGTGAGTGAAGATCCGACTAAAGCTACTTTACATGGTTCGCCAGTGTCGCCAAGAACTCATCCTGTGCAACACAAACGAAAAAACGCATATATGGTATGGGATCACTTCCATAGAAGTAATGATGTCAAAAAGCCTAGAGCTATTTGTAATTATTGTGGCGTTTCTTATGCGTGTGACTCTAAAAAGAATGGGACTAAAAATATGAAACAACACACTCCTTCTTGCAAAGAGTTACCCACTAATAAGAGATTATTAGAGGAAAATGGGGGAAAAAAGTTGTCATTTATGCTGAAAAAGAACCAAACGAAAATGAGCCAAGTTCAAATTTATTGGCTATCTCTTTTAATGCGGAAGCTTGTCAACAAGGGTTGGACGAAATGCCTATAATTGACGAGCTACCTTATAAATTTGTGGAGAATGAGGGGTTTAGGAGGTTTATGGATCTCGCACAACCAAAATTACATATTCCTAGTCGTCGAACAATTGCACGATATTGCCTAAACATATATGTGGATTTAAAGAAAAAGTTGAAAAAAGATTTGAAAGGTCAAAAGATTTGCATTACTACCGATACATGGACTTCCATTCAAAATGTAAATTACATGTGTCTCACCGCACATTATATTGATAAAGACTGGAACCTACACAAAAATATTTTGAACCTTGTCAAGTCAAAACTCATAAGGGTGAGGAATTAGGACAAGTTGTTGAGAATTGTTTGTGTGATTGGGGAATAGATAGTATTTTCACTCTCACGGATGATAATGCTAGTTCAAATAATGGTACCATTAGTTATTTGAAAAGAATGACAAAACATTGGAATGGTACCATTTTGGAACATGAGTATTTACACATGAGATGTTGCGCACACATTATCAATCTTATTGCTAGAGATGGATTAAAGGACTCGAATGAATCAATTACAAAAGTGCGTAGGGTAGTAAAATATGTGAAGTCGTCACCTTCTAGGTTGGTAAAGTTTAAAAATTGTTGTGAGAAACAAAAGAAAGAATCAAATGGTTGGTTAGGTCTTGATGTTCCAACGAGATGGAACTCCACATTTATGATGTTGGAGGCGGCCATAAAATTTGAGAAAGCAGTTGAAAGGATGGTGGAAGATATTAATGATTATTTGTCCTACTTTGGTGTAGAGGAGGAAACTGACGGTGATGGTGATGAGAGGGGAAGAGGGTTGATGTTTGGTAGAAATTTAGGACCTCTAAAATTTGAGGATTGGGAAAAAGCTAAGAGTTTTGTGAAGTCTCTTCGAATCTTTTCTAATGCTACCCTAAAATTCTTGGGGTCATTATATGTTACATCCAATGCTTTTTTTCATGAACTTGTGATTATTGAAAGAAAGTGCATTTGAAAATTTATGGTGATGATTTTTTTATCTTCAATGGTCGAGAAAATGATTGCCAAATTTGAAAAGTATTGGAATGTAGAGAAAATTAACTTCTTGTTATTTATTGTCATTGTCCTTGACCCACGTTACAAGTTAAAGTATGTTGAATTTTGGTTTAGTGAGTTGTATGGTTGTGTTAAATCAATGGAGTTGTCAAGAAGAGTTAAAGATACATTAATTCGTTTGTTTGAGTGGTATGATGGTCATAAATCATCTTATTCATCTTCAAATAATATGAATCCACCAATTAATATCATTGGGGTTGATGAGGATGAGTATGGTCGTGCATTTTTAACATCTCAATTTAAAAGGAATTTAGAGTCGGAGGATAATTTAGGTGAAAAATCGGAGGTGGAAAAGTATTTATTGAAAACTTGTGAAGTGGAAAATGATAACTTTAATGTTCTTGGTTGGTGAAAAAATAATAAAGGCAAGTATCAAGTGCTATCTCGTATGGCACGAGATGTATTAGTTATTCCCGTGTCTACCGTTGCCTCTGAATCCGCTTTTAGTACGGGTGGTCGTGTACTTGATCCTTTTCGTAGCTTTCTAGCTCCTACAACGGTGGAGGCACTTGTCTGTGCACAAAATTGGCTCAAAGCTTCAACAAAACCTATCAACATTCGAGATTCCAAGGATGAAATTCGAGAAATGGCGAAACTTGATGTGGGTAATAGTAAATTTTAAATTTTAATGTATTATAAAAGATGTTTGAAAAATTAGTTGTCCTTTATAATAGATTTAAAAGGACAGTTATAATTTTTTGTCCCTTATATATTTTTTTAAAGGACAGCTTAAAAGTTGTCCCTAATACCGGTGTCCTTAATTGTCATTTTTCTAGTAGTGCATAATTTAAATGTTAAACTTTTGTTATTGAATTTTTATTTGACATAATCTTTGTTTTGTATTTTTCTAGAATTATTGGGAGAAAGATTCGAGGCCTCAATTTCAACTTTTGTGGTGGATTGATGCGCCTTTTGGAGGAGACTCGAGGACTTTGTTTTAACTTACTTTTGAAGCTATTTTTTTTTATTCAGGCTATGGGACTTGTAATATTGAATTTAAATTTGGTTATGGTGGACATGTAATATTTTCTTATGGTTCGTGCTTAGACATGTAATATTTTCTTATGGTGGACATGTATTACTTTTGAAGCTTTTTTAATGTTTACATATTATTGTTTGTGTTGAAGGTGCAAAACAACACATTTAAAGGTGCAAAACAACATTTTTTGTTCTACTAAAATTAGGCAAAATAGGAAAACACATTTGAAGGAAAAAATAACACCTTAAATGGTGCAAAATGGCACCTTTGAAGTGGCAAAACAACACCTTAAATGGTGCAAAACAACACTATTTCAGTGGCCAAATATCACCTAAAAGGTACAAAACAACACCTAAAAAGTTCAAAATAACCTTTAAATAGTGCAAACAGCAAAAAATTAACAAGTTTTCATTGGAAAAAAAAGTAAATAAATATAAATGTGGTCCGATTATTAATCGAACCGGATCGAAAATAGCCTAGACCGATTAAATAGGATAAACCGATTAAATTGGTTCGAATTTGGTCTTCTCAAATTTAGGACTGAATGATTCAGTCCGACACCTAAAATGACCAAAAACTGAATCGAATCGGATCGGACCGGACCACGCCCACCCTAGGCTTCATACATTATTTCCTGCCTTCAGATTTGAGTCTTAATTCCTCCTATTTTTGCAAGTCAGGATCATCGTAGATTATATAGCCTTAGAGTTGAGGGCTAAGGGATAAGGGGAAGAAAGTGCAGACCATCCCTTAACTTAAAGCCAACCCTAACAAAGGATAATGATCTTTAAAAGGTCATTTATCAATATCTTTAAACTTCATAGTCCCATCTGTAGAAGGAGAGGAAATAAAAGGAAGTCATTGTCACTTCCGAGGCTACGGTTGGGCAGGAGGCTACTCATCTTCTGACTAAGAACGCTGAGCTAAAGAAGCGGTTAAAGGACAAGGACAATAATCTGAAACAAGTTATTCAGGCCAAAAGGTCTCTAGCACCCCTCATCCAATTGGGGTACCTCAAATCCTTTCTGAACTCATCATAACTTGGGCTGACAAAGTTTCAATCATTTATTAAAAGGTATAAGGAGCTTCAAAATAGGGTTAAAGTCAATCGTCCTGATGTGGATGTACCACTACGACCCGATCGACTATGGGGGCCGATGAGGCCTTTATGCTTATTCCCTTATTTTTGGATCCGATCAACTTTGAAGAGTATCGGGGGTGATAATTGAGCCTTGACCACCAGTTAGATCGTTAAAAACTAAAGATCTCATGCTCACCATGCGTAAGGAATTGGGTGTACTTCTACCATCTCCCTCTGACCCAACCCCATATGTATTTCATTTATGTTTATTCTGAATACTTTATTCATTTGATCCATTTGAATAATGTCACTAATATTTTTGAACCATCACAACTTATTTCGAATGAATTATATGAATCCCTTTGTCATTTTATTTACATTATCTATAAGAATGAATGGCACGGTTTATCTTTTGATATGCGTATGAGTACACGACCGTTTGGTAGGTGTTAAAGTAATGTTACAAGGTTGATTAGGCTAAGACATTCGGTTGACCGCCCAATAGTGAGTTACATAAATTTTAAAGGGTGACTAAGCTAAGGTGTTCGGTTGACTGGCCAATGGTAAGTAAGTAATTTTTTGAAGGGTGACTAGGCTAAGGCATTCGGTTGATCGACCATCAATAATTCAAGTAATTTTTTAAAGGATGACAAGGTAGAGGCGTTCGGTTGACCAGCCGTTAGTAAGTCAAGTGACCCAATAATCAAGTAATTTTTGAAGGGTGACTAGACTGAGGCATTCGATTGATTGGTCGTCCATATGTTAGGCAACCTTTCGGTGTTTTAAATTACTTACCATCAGTTGATTAGCTTTTGTAATTAAAACCTTTGACTATAGTTACATATTCCCCTTAAAGTCGATTAACTGAGTAGCCATACATTCCTTTCTTAATTTATGAGTATTTATATCTTTATTCCTCATACACCGGATAACACCAATATGATGGATCAAATCTGGTGGGGTCAAACAGATAACTCGATGATCATCTGAAAACTGTTCGGGATGTTATCTGGTGTTTAGCTTTTCGGGACATAAGAGTCCAGTAGATAGCGTTAGGGATGTTATTTAGTGTTTAACTTTTATACGACTTTTTTTTGTTAGTATCATTGTTTAATTAAGTAATAACATAACAAATTAGGTGGGAAATATATGATCACAATCTTGAAAAGAAATGTGCACTTTATTGAAATGATAATCTTAATGTGAGGCATGCGTTAATGGACGCGACCAAAGAAGGATACATGTGGTTATATTGGTAAATAAAAAAATAACATAATTTTTAAATGAGATTGATAATAATAATGTTCTTTAATACACGGGGTTCATTGGTAATAGATATTCAGATTCTTCACTTTCCATAGGTGATGGAGCGCTCGTCCTTCATAATCTTTCAGCTCATACGTACCGGACTGAACGATACGATTGACATCATATGGGTACCTTCCCAGTTATCAACCAATTTCTCATGGCTGGGATTCTTTGTTGACTACACTGCCTTCCGAAGGACAAATCATCCACTTTGAACGTTCGGTTCCTTATTCACCGATTATAGTATCGAGTGGCCTTCTATTTCATGGCATCCAATTGTTTCCTTAATCTTTTCTTCTATGACCTATAGACTAGCCTTCATCAGTTTGTCATTATCTTTACATTCAAAGTTGCATATTCTCAGACTGGGCAGTTCGAATTCGACTGGTACATTTTCTTGCGTACTATAAGTGAGGGTGAACGATGTTGCCCCAATGGTTCCCTGATTGGTCATTTGGTATTCCTATAGAACTGAGAGTAATCGATCTACCCACTGTCCCTTTGAATTATCCATCTTAATCTTCAGTCCATATAGTATTGTGCGATTTGTGACCTATACTTGCCCATTACACCAAGTGTACCAAGGAGCAAAGGAAAATTATTTGATTCGAAGCTAATCACATAAATTTTCAATACGAATGCAACCAAACTGCCTTCCATTATCAGTGATGATGGCATATAGGACACCATATCTGCTCACGATGAACTTTCATATGAAGGAGTGGAACATTTGATCGGTGATCTGCATCAATGGTTCGTCTTCCACCCATTTTATGAAGTAACCTATGGACACCCAAAGGAACTTGCATTGTCCCTTTCCGATTGGGATTGGTCCTATAATGTCCATTCCCCATAGAGCGAATGGACGTAGAGATATGATTACTAAGAGTTTTTCGAAAGGTAGATTGATGTGTGCTGGAACCTATCTCATTTACAAATATAGATTTTAGCATCCTTGGACATGGTTGGACAATATTATCCTCGAGTCAGAACCCTCTTCACTAAGCTTGTCTTTTTTAGGTACCCCCCCCCCCCCCCCCCATATATCCCTTCATCCATACTTCTTAGAACAGTGGTCACCTTTGTTGGGTGAATGCAATGAAGTATTGGTTGTGTATATCCTCTCCTATAAAATAATTCATCATAGATTATGTATTTGATAATTTTTTCTTGTATCTTTTTTGCTTTCAAACGATCATTTGAAAGTGTCTTATCTCTGATATACTACACGAACTTATCCATCTATCTTGGACCCTGATCAACCACGTTTATTTCTATAACCTCTTCTAGCTAAAGTCTAGGTTGGTTAAGAAACTCTATAGGGGTTCCCTTCATCTGAAGATGCTAATATGGCCAACTTATCATACTTTGTGTTCTCCTTTATTGGTATATATCATATTTTAAATGCATTCAGGCGGCTTGCAAACTCCTGGAACCATTTTAGGTAGGCCAACATCTTCACCCCCTTAGCTTAATATTCCTCCATTATCCGATCAAAGATCACCTTTAAGTTGCTAAAATATTCTACCTTGTCAGTCTTGAGGGATAATGTTAATCGCACTTTGGTGATTTGTGCCTTATACTTAACTTCATTGTCGGATGCCTTGGAAATTGAACCTCAAGGCATATTCTGTGCTTTAACACTCTGGACCATCAATGATGAGTTGTTTTATGCTCTTAGCCCTATTGGATGAATTATCCATGATGCGACTCAAAAAGTGTCTTTAATGCTTGTAACTACAACTCAAATGTAAGTCGATCGCTCAAGTAATAATCCGATAAATTGGTTATCGAACCCAGGGACTAAGATGATCGCTCATGATGACTACTAAGTAAGATGATTAGCCCTGTCAAGTGACTCACAAGTAAAAGGGAAAAGATGATGGTGTTCAGATCTTTATACTATTTATAATTAAAGCAATAAAATCCTATTTGACTTAACTATACATGCAGGACTAGAGATGAATCGATTAATTAATATGAGCGAAAGATAAGGCCAAGTACAATCCCCCAAACCTAATAGCTTCTCGGGTACAAAACTAGTTGAGAATTAAACACTTAATTGAAATGAAGACTTTATTTATTTCAAGCATTACATATATAAAGTAATTAACCCGCACAATAAGTAGTCAAGAATAAAAATATATGTTGGTGCCCTTTTTATATGTGCCTTAGGTGAAAATAATTTTTCAAATTTTTTTCCCAATTTTAATATGCATCAATTTTGTGAACCAATATTACTTAACCTAATTTTATCTTATTAATCCTAAACATGCATCTAGTGTGATTAAGCAAGTAAAATAAATCAAGTCCACAAAACACACAATGCCAATGTACGTAGAAACCACTAAGGGAAAAAACCTTAGACGAACCAAGCTAGACAATCACTATGATATTGTCTTTCAAAGTATAGAAAGTAGACTTACTCAACGACTCGATCACCCACAAGTCTTGACGCTCTTCTATGCTTCAACTGCTCCTCCACAGTGCAACGCAAGATTCCACCGACGCAAGGTACATAACATACGAGTCCACGTATGTCTCGGTATCCATCGATACAATTATGACAACCATCTACGATTCAGAACACCGATTCCACCGCTTCTTCACCGCAAAACTCGACGAAATAATTGTTCAATAGATATGAACAAACTATCTGTATGAAAGATCGGATCTTGAAATAATAAGGACGGTTTTGTGTTTAGAAAACCTTTTGAAAGAAACTACAGAAAAACGTATGTTCTGTTTTGCATTTTTTGGTTTCGCACACCCAAAATTCTAAGCAAAAGATGCCTTAAATAAGAACTTTAAGTCGGCGCGTCGTTAGAACAATTTCACCATGTCGTTAGAACGACTTACAAATCTTGTTTGAACGAGATAAGCATGTCGTTAGAACGATAGTGCAATGTCGTTTGAACGGCAGATGGTGTCATTTGATCTTCCAAAACACAAGGGAAAGATCCATACGACTCTAAAACGTATTTATCTCAGAATAAACGAAGTTAAAACATTTAAAAATCATTTTTGAATAAAATAACATCCTTAAAACATATTTACCGAGTTCCATAAACATTATGTGTTCATACCTAAGAAATACTTGGAATGCAATATAATATGAAGACGTGAAACGTGCACCAATAAACACGTAATGATCTATCTTTGAAGCTTGATCGCTACGTCTTCAAAATAACGTCATAGACTATGTGGGAATCGTGACAAATAAAAATCTATCTATGACTCAAATTGGTTTTTGTTCAGAATAATGCAAATACATACATATTGATAATATTTGGAAATTTGTCCTTACAAATCTCCTCCTTTGGATATTCCGTAACAAAACCAAAAAAGTGAAATGCCTAAGTCAAGTCGTCAAGCTGAATGACCTAAATTCCATCCCCTAAACCCAAAAATAAAATACAGGACATGGTCGTAATAAACAAATGTCGGACCGACAGCATGAACTGTCTCCATATGATGTAGTCGTAAAATCTCAAATCTCTGGATAATCACTACACACACGAAACAAATAAATACCAGGTGAAGTATGGAGGAACAAATGATATAAAACCTTATGATACCAATTTGTAAAACAAACCAATTATTAACATGTGAGCAAAACATATGATACCAATTTGTATACACATTTTTTAATATAGCTCAAATCAATGATACCAATATGTAAACAGCACGATCAAAACATGATATCAATATATATGATTGTAAAAACATGCGTGCTCATAAAATAAACCCCCTGCATCACATACTATCTCTACCCCTTATTGTCTCGATTAGATAATCAGAGAAAAAGATAAACAAAAAATCATCATATCTAGAAATGTCATGTTACAGTCATGCTAGATAAATAATGAAGCTAGCTAATAATAATCAGAAGGTACCAAATCGTAGCTAGCAAACAATAAAAATATGAATCATCAATATCAAGAATTATGTGACTAAACAAATCAATGCAGTTAGTAGTGGCAAAATGTAGCCTAAATAATAAAATAATTCATATTAGTCCACTCATTTAAATATGGGGCCCATATTTAAAAGCTATAAGTTAAATATGGGCCCCATATTCCAAAGCTATGAGTTAAATATGGGCCCATATTTGAAAGCTAGGAATCAAATATAGAGCCCAATTTTAAAAAGTACAAATCGAATATAATACTCATTTTTAAAAGTTGTGAGTAAAATATGAGTTTTTTTACATATACTTCGAATTGTAATGCTTATTTTAGTAGAAAAATAATGGGTTGGCCCAACCCATATTTGGTCTGCCCATATTTGGCCCAGCCCATATTTAACCCAACCCATATTTGGCCCAACCCACATTTAGCCCAACCCATATTTGACTCGCCCAAATTAGGCCCAGCCCATAATTTTGCCAGTGCTAAATGCAGTGTATGAATCAGGCATGAAAAATAATATCAACTGCATATAAACTGTCCAAAACAACCCAGATGTACCAAAACACTGTAATATCAACATATATACGAAGCAGGTACTAAAATCAGAAAGAATAGAAAAAAAATCCTCTCTGGGTCGTTCGAACGACTATGCTATGTCGTTTCAACGGCATTGGCATCTCGTTTGAACTAGGCAAGAAATGACCCGAAACAGAATGACATCGCGCGACGCATGAAATGACCTATCTCGCGACCTAAGAAACGACCATACCTGACACTTTTTATACCTCATTACTAGACTCGTTAGATCCAGTCTTCGAACGAAATGGATATATCATTTGAAAAACATCCATAAGTTATTTGAACGACTTCAAAACTTCATATTCTAGTTCTAAAAATATCTTGGATTTGCCGAGTGAAAAATCTTTCTCAAAACAATAACTGGAAATACAAAACAATAGTAAAACAGACTCAAAACAGAAAAGATGAGTTACATCTTAACATAGTATCAATGTGCCTAAACATGGATACAGAATGAATGGGCATTAACTACAATAAATGAATCACAATTTAAACATATCGAAATGATCAAAAAGCTTTAATTGATAGCTAAATATCATCAAACTAAGTTTTAGCCATATCTGACAATTAATATATTGAGCTCAATGAACTAAACAAACAATATGCACACAAATTCGGATGTTTGATGATTCCACCAAACAAATAGCATTATGACTTGATTTTCAACATTAGGATTCGTGGTACAAACCCGTTGTACTTTTTCTTATCTAAACACCCTCATATATGCATATTTCTTTTTCTAGTTCTTTCGAGGTTTCTTCTTTCTCACCTTAGAGAAATCCTATTGGCCCCATTTTGGCATATTATTTTTTTTATTGCCTTAATTTTTTTCTTGAGCTCATTTAAACGGCGGCTTTCACGACAAGTTTATTTTACTCACACGGCCCTTTCCCATGCACACTCATCATTTTTTCAATTTAAGCAATATCTATCCTCACGGGTAATGGTTCTTACATGCACACCTCCTTCTAAGTCTAATTATGCATAGATGACAAACTTGAGAGGAGAACGTCTCACCAAACTCAAATATGCATGAGAAGTCAAACATTTATATAAGCTCGTGCATGTGTGTACGGCGACATATATACAAAGTCGAATCCAAATGCAAATAAACTTCAAACAACCCCATTAATGAATGGTTAAGATCATTATAAGCGTCCATAATTGTGATCAAATGTCCTAGCCACATGGATAATGAAACGATGGGGGTCCAAGCACACCAATATGCCACATCAAACATGTAAACTCACGACACAAAAATAAATAAAAAATCTCTTTATTTTTTAAAAAAATATTTTTGACTCAAAAGACAAGCTTTTAGTATTTTTCAAAAATATACGACACCAAAAATCTTTTTGTATTTTCAAAAAATTTATCAAAATAAAATCTTTATGTATTTTTCCAAATAAGACTCAAATAAAAGGAAAAAATGTAGTACAAAGAGATACACATGTCATAACACTAGCAAGATATATATCATTGAGCAAAGACTAGCGTATGACAAATAAGCTAACACAATCATTCGTAAGAAATATCATGAGAAGTATCATGTGAAAGTAAACGAGAGTCAGGAAGTTTAATTCCTAAAGCCACTAAGTCCGATTTTCTAACCCAAGTAGGTGTGTAATGACGCATGGGGGTTTGGGGAACCGAAACGACTTTATTCTTAAACTTCTTAGGAGCATTTGTAAGGTCATAACAATAATTTCTAAGGTGACCCTTGCTACCGCAATGAGTGCAAGTGAAAACACGATGAGGAATGTTACCTAAATGTGGACCTCTCCTAACGTTCCTAGTTGGATCTCTCACATGATTGGTATTAGCTTTGAGAATGAGTGCATTATGATCATCGAAGCATATACCGCACCTATCTCCCTTGATTTGGATGGTGCTTAAAATCTTATCCAACTTCTTCGACCTAGCCTCCAAATCAAACATCACCTTGCTCGAGTCTCTCAATCTCTCCTCAAGATCACTAATCCTAGACTCAAGCAAACACCTAGACTCCTCAAACTCTTGAATCTATTTCTTTAAAGCCTCTATCAAACCATGAAGCCTATATCTCTCACCCTTAACGTAATCTAGTTTTTACTGAAGAGTCTTCTCGTTCCCTAAGATCATTAATCAATGCATCATTATTTTCTATGACACGCTCTTTCAACCAAGCTTGCAACTTCAAGTTATCCTTCTTCACCTTCATCGTTTCCTCATACAAATTATTGAAGGCAACTTGCAACTCGCTCACATCTATCTCCTCCTCCTCACTAGTTTCATCATCACTCACTTGGGATTCACACACAACGACTTCGGAAGTGTCATTCATGAGAAGATTTATCATCGTCGCTCACATTCCATGCCATGAACGCGATAAAGTTGCGCTCAATGAGGGAATCTCCCCCCTTTTTCGGTTCACTATTACTTAAGGTGGCATTATAAGCAAAAATTTTTTTGCCCTCCTACTTAAGTCTAGTGGGGAACTCCACTACCTTATGGCCATAATCCTCACAACCAAAACACCTATTCGACTCATCCCTCTTATCATTCTCACTTCGATTCTTAAGGATGTGATCAACTTTGTTGTTCTTAGATTTCTCAAGTCTTTTGGCATCTTTTGATTGCTTTTGGAACTTAAGAAACATTTTGAACTTCTTTTCCAACAAGGCTACATCCTCGAAATCGGTGTTAGAATCATCACCTGAAACTTTAGTCTCCTCCTTCTGGGATTTCAAAGTAATGCCCTTTTCTTTATTTGGCACTTGATTGGAGGTAAACATGTCAAGCTCATAGGTTTGTAAGTCACCTACAATCTTTTCTACTTTCATTGATTCAAGCACATCCAATGAGTTTAAAACGGTCACCTTTTGATAAAATCTACTAGGCAATGACCTTAAGATTTTCTTTATGACTCGGTTGTTGGGTATTTTCTCTCCTAAATTAAACGACAAGTTGAAAATATGGGACAATCTAGTGTAAGTCAAATGTCTCACTCTCTAACATCTTAATCGTCTCAAATGGGTAGTGAGGTTTTGAAGTTTAGATGCCCTAATCGTGCTAGTTCACTCGTGAGTAAGTGCAAGAACATTCCAAGCTTCTTTCGATGTCTCACACATCATAATATGATTATACTCTTTCGGGGTGACAGACGAGGAAATAACATTTAAACCTTTAGAATTATATAGTGCAAGTCTATGTTCGGCTTCAGTCCATGGATCAACAGGTTTTAAACTAGTGGCCTCTCCATCTCTCATGACCGGTGGTGACCATCCTTTTTCTACCGCTAACCAAACATGCTCATCTATAGCCTCAAGTGCACTTTTCATTCGCATTTTCCAATAAGCATAATTTGTGCCATAAAAATAGGAGTTCTAAAAGCATCAAAATTTCCAAAATTCATAAATACAAGCACACTGGATCACACATACAATTTTATGTGTGCTTTAGGTGAAAATAATTTTTCCACTGTTCTAAAAAACCCGCCTAGGCTCCTCCTAGGCACGCCTAGGCTTGGGGCTTGGGAGAAACGCCTCGCCTTGAGATTTTGACGCCTTAGGCTTGGTAAAACCCTTAAGGCGTATTTTTTCTCTAAAAATAACAATGTTTTAGTGAAACGATATCGCCTTTTAAATATTTTTTTACAAACCGGACCATTATCTCATCCAAAATAATCAAATAGCATTTTTATTTGCAAATATTCAGACATATATTTATAATATGTACAATTTTACTATTTTAATAGCCTTGTTATGGTTAAAAAATATTAAAATATATTAAAAAGGCCTAAACGCCTTTTCACGCCTTTTTACGCTAAGGCCCGCCTAGGCTTCTAAGGCTTAAGGCTTGGCCTCCACGCCTCGATCACGCCCCGCGTTTTTTTGAACCTTGAATTTTTCAAAACCTTTTTCCAATTTTAATATGCACCAATTTTGTGAACCAATATTACTTGACCAAATTTTATCTTGTTAATCCTAAACATGCATTTAGTGCGATTAAGTAAATAAAATAAATCAAGTCCACAAAACACACAATGTCGATGTACGAGGAAACCACTAAGGGAAAAAATCTCGGACGGCCCAAGCTAGACAATCACTATGATACGGTTTTACAAAGTACAGACAGTAGACTTACTCAACGACTCGATCACCCATAAGTCTTGATGCACTTCTATGCTTCAACCTCTCCTCCACAGTGCAACGCAAGAGTTCACAAACACAAGGTCCACAACACACGAGTCAACATATGTCTCGATATCCATTGATACAACTACAACAACCATCTACAATTCAGAACACCGAGTCCATATCTTCTTCACTACAAAACTCGACGAAACAATTGTTCAACAGAGATAAACAAACTCCAGATGGTGCAAACATAAGATCTCTATTGCATATGTGTATGAAAGATCGGATCTCGAAATAATAAGGACGATTTTATGTTTAAAAAACCTTTGGAAACAAAACTGCTAAAAAACGTATGTTTTTTTCTGTATTTTTTGGTTCTGCACACCCTTGACTTTCCTCCTTTGCTTTTTGGTTCTTATGTCGATTTCTCTCTTTCTCTCACGTGCATGAAATACATGTAAAATATAAGAGAAACACATGAAACACGATGTACTTACAGGAAGAGGATAATAAAAATGATATGAGATAAATCCATTTCAATTGCATCGCACGGGGAGATAAAATTACCTAAATTACGGGAATAAATATAAAGAATTTACGCCGAATCAACCCCCCTAACTTAGAAATTTTCTCGTCCCGAGCAATGTAAAAGAATCATAGCACGGTCTAAACACTTACAACACATATTATTGGGATAAAATACCTTTTTCGTGGTAGGCGATTGCATTTAGCGTATGTAATAAGACGTTAAACCCTTAGGTTACCCTATTAGGACGAGTGGTGTCTCATGAGGATTTGCAGTGAAGATACCCACAAAATTCATTTTTCACACGACTCAAAGAAAATATTAAAGTACTTAAAATTGTAGAATTTAAATTCCCCCAAAAAATAGTCACCTTAAATTCATATTCAAGAGTCTCAATTCATAGTGTGTGTGTGTGTGTGCGTGTGTGCAAAGTCAAAAATCGAACAGCTAATTTTCATCGATTGATCATTACGTTACTTTCCAAAAATTCGGTTTGATTCAAATTCTCACAGGATGCTCTCACAAACGAATCACTCGGAATATGGCTATTTTTCTTGTTGTGCGTGATATAAAAAAGTGTAAATGTAATGGAACACGATTTCATATACACAAATTGAAAGACGAAATATTTGAGGTGAATAGATCTCATCATCGGATTACGATTATTGGAAAATTGAAAGTATCGTCCTTTATATGCACCATTCAATCTCTTTTATTATCTTTTGGTGTTTTAGCTCTCCATACGGTAATAAAATTGCATATTCAGACTCGATTAGGATTTTTCAGGGTTAATGTTTTGTTGGGGGAGAATAGGAATGAATGGGAAAAATTCGGAGTTGAGAAATTTTTTATTGATGTCTGATAGTGCCTTTCGGGCTTTTGCTCATTCCTTTTTTATAATGCCATTTTTGTTGAGCACTTTTTTTCTAATTTTTTTATTGCCTCTTTTTCTTTCACCATGTGGACTTATATGTTAAATCTTCAATTATCTACAACTCAAGGCTAATTAGGTTTTTCGGGTTAACAAACGAAGAGGGAATTTTAATTATGCTCAAATTGGTTTGCAAAAGGGTAATTTTCACAACTTTTTATTGCTAATAGTTTTTGGATGACAAACGATGGCCTAACTTCAAAATTTGAATTACAAATTTAACTTACCATTTGCATCTCGAGAAGGATTTAATTTAGAGATATTTAATGCTTTTAGGGACGATAATTCACTTATTTTTCGTAATCGATCAAAACAAATAATTTGAAATCTTCAACGACTTATATAACCACTGAAATGAACTTTGAGTCAACTATTAACTCAGATTGATTTAATTACTCGAAAAAAATGATAGGCTCGAAATCTCACCGGGTTAATCAATCTCCACATTTATTCGTTAAGTCGTCAATTTTAATTAATTTCCATCTTTGGTCAATTTTGGCTTAGTGCATTGGATTTTTACAAATTGAGACTTCAAACAAAAAATTTAGTGATATTTTTAAAAAATTTAAATTCCAATTTTTATTTATTTTGAAGATTTTTTTTTGAGTTTTTTTAAAAAGTTTTTAAAATTTCTATTTTTTGGGCATTTTGAAATTTGTGAACTTCTAAAAGAACGCACATGTACCCCCCTCCCCCCCCCCCCCCACCCCCCCACCCCCAACTTAGACGTTGCAATGTACTCATGCAGAATGACTAAAATCTAAATAAAAAAGAAGAGTGCGTACAAGGAGAACAAATGAATAAAATGAGGATTTTTGTATTAATAACAAGCGATTCAATTACAATGTGATAGAAAAGGATAGATTTACATAGTTCTTTGAAAAGATAAAAAAAAAATGAAGCATGATAAGAACTACATAAAGAAATAAACACCAAACACCACCAGACGAGAGCTACTGGGGGTGCATTGGACGAGATGGGCGCATTGGGATCATGGGTATACGGATTATGAAAGTAACTCAGAAGCGAGATGAGCGGTACCACTTGCAATCGGTATATCTCCGCTTGGAGCCTAAGCATCATGCTCGTGTCGTGCCAGTGATCTCGCATAAAATTATCGACCCGAGCCTCTAATTCATCCATGTGACGGTAGAGCCCCGTCAAATCGGGATCCTCCTCCTCGTTGTAATCACGAGGCCTAAAGAAAAGGGTACCCTAGTTTCATTGATGTGGGCTTCGCAGTTCATGATGGATAATTTGACAAGAGTGTCATAGAAGGTGCAGACCTCGTCGACCCAAATATTGTCACCGGGTTGCTAAAAGAATTGGCACCACCCCCGATGGCAGAACAAGGCGGTGACTCCCAAACCTAGCTCCCCCCAAATCACCCGACGTTCGATATGAATGGTACGGGTGGTGGAGAAGAAGGCCTCGCACCAATCATGCTCTTGGATGGAGTGGTAGTTATGGTCACCATCGTCGAGAACATCAACCTCAGTGTATTTCTCGACAACATTTTTTACATTGGCCATGAGAAGAGAGAACTTAGAATGCTTGGGAAGAGAAGAATTTGGAAGATTTGGAAGTGGTGGGAGGAATGTTGGGGATGGAGTGGTATTTGTAATGGAGGAGGGGAGAATTTTTTGTGGGAAAGGGTGGAGGGAGATGGAAAAGGGGGAATATATTGGGTGGGGAGATTTTAGAGGGGGCATGAATTTGGACTGTCACAATTTCGAACCGGTTCGACCCTATAGTATACCCAGGGCGAACCGATTCACCTAGTCCTTGACCTTAATAGAATTCCGAATCGGTTCTACTCTGTAGTATACACGGGCAAACCGGTTCGTTTTTTTGGAACTGAAGCTCGATTTTTTTTTCTCTCTTAAAATCTCAGTGTCAAAAAATTCCCAAAACTTAATTATCCACATATTTCCAAGACTCTTCTATCTATGTTACTACCTCGGGGAACCTCAAAATCTCAACGCGACTCAACGTTAACTCTCTCGTGTCGTGCATCATTGTTCATAACCTTTCTAAATCGTGACTCACGGATCTTTAACTAACCTAACCTAACCAGACTCCCTATGACATAATAATAATCACCCCATATGCATGGGGGGTGCAACGACCTCTCAGCCCGTTCACTCTGCCCCGTAAACGGGGTCCAACAACCAGATTGTGTCAGCTTTTTCAATGCATGCCTTGAGATATGGATTTAGACAATGTCCATTAACTTTGAACTTATCCCCATCCTTCATATTTTCTAGCTCAATTGCACCGTGGGTAAACACAACCTTGATGACAAACGTACCAGTCGACCTTTAACGCAACTTGTCGAAAAACAAGTGTAATCGCGAGTTGTAAAGAATCACCTTTTGATCCGAACGAAACTCCTTTCGATGGAAAGTGCGCTAATGCGCAAGTCTCATCCTTTATTTGGATATGCGGGCGCTCTCATACGCATCGTTGCGTCTTTCCTCTAACTCGCGTAATTGAAGTTTTCGCACTTCACCGACTTTATCTAAGTTGTAATTCAACCTCTTGATTACCCAATACGCTTTATGCTCAGGCTCAACGGAGAGACAACAAGGCTTGCCATAGACAATACGGAATGGGGACATCTCGAGGGGGGTCTTATAGGCAGTTCGATAAACCAATAGCACATCGTTCAATCGTGTAGACCAATCCTTTCGGTTAGGATCAACGGTCTTCTCGAGAATGTGCTTCATTTCACTATTCGCTAACTCAGCTTGCCCATTTTTTTATGGGTTATAATTCATACCAACCTTGTGGATGACGCCATACTACCTCATTAACTTCACAAACGGCATATTGCAAAAGTGCTTGCCATTATCATTAATAACCACTTTCGGAGCACCAAAGCGAGAATATGTCTTTTTAAATGAACTTTATCACCACCTTATTGTCATTTGTCCTAGTAGCTATGGCCTCAACCCATTTCTACACATAATCTACCGCCATAAGAATGTATAAGAAATCGAAGGAGGGAGGGAAGGGTCCTATGAAGTCGATTCCCCAACAGTCGAATATCTCGATAACGAGAATAAGGGCCAATGGCATCATGCCTCGTTGAGTGATGGCTCCCATCCTTTGTCCTCTGTCTCATGATTTGCAATGAGCATTTACATCCTAAAAAACTATGGGCCAATAGTAACCGCTTTGAAGGATCGTAGAGATCATCTAATTCGTGGGAAAATGGGGCCACATGCTTCTGTGTGACAAAAATAAATGACACTAGGAATCTTGTCATCAGGCACACATCTTTGGATGATTTGGTTCGCAAAATATTTGAATAAATGGGGATCGTCATAAAAGAACATACATGACCAAGTAAGGAACTTCCTCTTCTCTTGCAGTGTCCAATCGAGGGGAATGGACCCCGTAAAAAGATAATTCGCTATATCCGAAAACCAGGGGAGAGAAAATGTGGAAAATAAGTGCTCTTTTGAAAAACATTTGTCTATGGGTATAAGATCGCTAGGTACGTTGGACGAAAGCCTCAATAACTTATTGACGATGACATTTTCTACTCCTTTTTTATCTTTAATGAGAATATCAAATTCTTGGAGGAGTAGGCTTCACCTAATGAGGCGCGACTTCGCATCCTTTTTGGAAAGGAGATATTTGAGAGCCGCATGGTCGGTGAAGCAAGTAATGGGTGAACCAAAGAGGTAGGATCAGAATTTATCTAAGGCTTAGATTACCACTAGAAACCCTTTCGCCATGGTGGAGTAGTTAAGTTAGGGTCTGATTAACGTTCGGCTAGCATAGTAGATGACGTGGACCATTTTATCCTTTCTTTTCTGCAAAACAACCCCAATCGCATCATCATAAGCTTGAATGGAAGGGACTAATCTGGAGCTTGCATGATGGGGGCGGAGACTAGCATGCTTTTCAATTTTTCAAAAGCTCCTTGACATACTTCGTTCCACTCAAAGGGGGAATCATTTACTAGTAGGTTACTTAAGGGACTAACAATGGCACTAAAATCCATAATAAACCTACAGTAAAAACCCATGTGACCCAAGAAAGAGCGCACATCCTTTTATGACTTAGGTGGGGAAAATCGACAATGACGTCAATTTCGCCCTATCTACCTCAATACCTTTGGATGAAACGATGTGGCCAAGAACTATGCCTTTGGTAACCATGAAATGACACTTCTCCCAATTCAGTACCAAGTTTTTTTCCACACATCGGGCTAAAACCTTCTGAAGATTAGCGAGGCGATGGTCAAAAGAGGGGCCAAAAACGCTGAAATCGTCCATAAAACCTCTAATCCTCTCTTGACCATATCACTAAAAAGACTAACCATGCACCGTTGAAAGGTCACATGTGAATTACATAATCCAAATGGCATACGTTTGTAGGAAAACATACCAAAGGGCATGTGAACGTCGTCTTTTTTTATTTACTAAGTTCACCTCGATTTGGTTATATCCGGAATAACCATCTAAAAAGCAATAAAATTAGTGGCCTGTTACTCTCTCTAGCATTTTATCAATAAATGGTAAGGGAAAATGATCTTTTCTATTGCAGGCATTGAGCTTTTGGTAGTCAATGCAAATGCGCCACCTGGTGGTGGTATGTTTTGGGCTAAGTTTACCCCTAGTGTTCTCGACCATAGTCATCCCCGACTTCTTCGGGACAACTTGAATAGGATTTACCCATTTTCTATCCGAGATAGGATATATGATGCCCACGTCCAATAATTTTATAATTTCTGCTCTCACGATATCTTTCATCGTGGGGTTCAAACGCTTCTGCATCTCTCTCGAGGGCTTCACGTCCTCCTTGAGGTGGATTTTATGGGTACAAACTAAGGGATTATACCCTTCAAATCTGCGATGATCCAACCGAAAGCACTCTGGTGCTTCCTCAAAATAGACATAATCTTTCCCTCTTGCTCTTTACTTAGGCTCGAGGAGACAACAACAAAAAATGTCTCATCCTCTTCCAAGTAAGCATATTTAACTGTTGAAGGAAGATTTTACAATTCGAGGGTAAGAAATTTCTCATCGGAGGGAATTGTGTGTGACTCCATCATTGGTAGTTCCATGAATCTAGATACCTAACTAACATCTCTCACATCCTCATCACTCTCACTCATAGTTAACAACTTTCCTATCACCATCATCTCTCTCTCAAACTCGGTGTATGCATTATCGCACTCATTCACCGTAACAAGACACGCCTTTAACAGATCCTTCGTGTGATTACCCTTAAAGTGTTCTCGTACTACCTCCTCAATAAGATCCATCTCGCACAACTCATCCTCATCACCCATTTGCTTGGTGATGTTGAAGATATTAGTCTCGAGAGTAGTATTCCTAAATGTGAGTTTTATTTGCCCATTTCACGTGTTAATCAAAGCATTACTTGTAGCTAATAATGGGCGGCTTAGGATCACGGGAACATGATGGCTCGAGGGAGAGGAGGGCTCCGTGTACCATATGACAAAATTTATCGAGAAGTAGAAAGTGTCGAGTTGGATGATCACATCCTCAACAATCCCCCGAGGTATCTTCACGGAACGATTTGCGTCTTGGAGAGTAATTTTTGTGGGCTTAAGGTCCTCCAAATCAAGCTGTCTATAGATGGAGTAAGGGAGAATATTGACACTCTCCCCTAAATCTAATAGTGATTCGTCTCGAGTCATAACACTCATTACCCTCGAACTTAGGCATTTTATCTCCCTCAGGTACGGTGCTTAGTATGAATTTTGGGCACGTTCTGGTAAAGTTCCGTCACGATTCACATGTTCAGGGGCATTTTCATAATTTTACACTTTAAGATTTTTTCCTGAAGTATTCATAAAAGTTGTAGGTCTCGGGCCAAGCTTTACGTGGCCACAAACGATGCTCAAATCGGAGTCCGAACGAAGGAAACACGGACCTTTAATCGAAGAAGAAATATAAGAATACTTTTTATCATTATTTTATTTAATTAACTGACAATTCTAATAATACCCTCCTTGTCCCTTATCTCTCTTTTATAGGAAACTCACATTTCAGAAATGGCGATTTCATGGAGATGCTCGGGTTTAGCTCGGGTTTTGGTTTTGTATCAAATTGAGGATTTTCGTCCAAAATTGGAGCATGATTATTGACCACACGCGCATATGGGTCTCTTTGTCTATTCTTGGAGCTCGGGTTTTGGCCATTAATAGTGGACATGGGTCTTTGGCCACACCCACGAAATGGGTCTCACATAAAATGGGTGGAGACCTCGGTTTTTATCCAGATAGGGTTTGGGTATGGATTGTTGTCTTGGGTTTTGGCAGCATTGTGGCTTTGATATGGAGTGTGGAAGCGAGTTTTTGTGTTCTGGGTGTAGCAGCGGCCAACAATGGCATGTCCATTTTTTGCGTTTTGTTGTCCATAGCTTGCGATGTGGGGCTTGAATTTCCAAAACCGGTCGACCGGCCCTAGGCCCCTGATCGACGGGTTTCACATTTTATGCCTAGGCGTGAGACAGTAGCCACTTCCCCTCTAGCGCGATCGACCGGTTTGGTACCCGATCGATCGGTATTCTGTTTTTAGCCTAGATACCTGTTGCCCACTTTCTATTTTTAATTTCTTTTTCTTTTATTTTTGTTTCCTTAACTGTAACTATTCCTTTTTTTTCTTTTCTTTTTCTTTTTTCTTTTATTTCCTTTATGTAACTTACTATATAAGACCCACTTGGTTTATTTTTATGAGACCTAAGATCATTATTTTGCCTTAGTTCTTAGGTTAGGGTTTGAGAGATAATTTGGGGTTTCTTGTGGAGACCACCCATCTCCTCCTTGTTCTTTGTGGTTTGACACCCATCAATGTAAGTGGATACTTTTCATTGTCTCCCTCTTTTATGTATGCTTTGTTCCTATTTTTTCATGTTTTCCATTTATTTTCAAGCCGAGTTTAAATTGTGTAGTCAATTTGATTGGTTGTCTTAATTACTTAGTTTAATTTATTTAATTCTTTTAATCATGCTTAGCGGCTAATTTAGTCTAGGTTGTGTTGGATTGAACTCACCTAAGGGTTAATTGGTTGCTTTGCTTTGGTGATGGAGTTTTACGTGTTTATTTCGAGTGGGTTGTCCTAGTTATTACGCCTAGAAAATTTAATGGGTTATATCACGTATGCTCCATACTTACGACCTTGCGTGCGTAATTTTTGGGGTATTTGTTGATGCCAAAATCTTATTAGACTGTTATGCGAATTTAGGGCTGTGACAACTCTGGGTTTAATTAACTGTCGAAACGAGATGCAATCTTAATAACTTGGGATCCCATGTAACCATTTATACTAATTAACTCGGGGTGAGGGATATCTGACGCAACCTATAGTTTTTATTCCCTTTGTTAATCTTAGTTTAATCTTTCCTTTTTGTTAGAAAATACCTTTTACACTCTTATTTTAGGAGTATTAAATCCATTAAATTCTAGCAACTCGTCTCTATGAATTTTCGATACCCGGACTGGCCGATATACTCCCTTAAAAGAGTGTAGTCATAGTTTAGGTTTTTTGTATAGAGTTGGTGAGCCGAAAATAAAATGACCGACGCGTAGGTGACTCTCACGTCGCGATGCCATTATCGGGGACTTGATGTTCTAGAATTTACTTGATTTAGTATTTCGTAGTAGTTTCTTTCTATTTGTATTTTTTTGCTAACATTTTTGCAGGACTTCTAGATTTGAGCGCCAAGAACCATTTGAATTTTTCATTCACGTATATCTTTGTGGAATTTGCCATCTCGAGCCTTTGTTGGGGTAAGCATGTCTTATTCCAATTTTTCTGGTAATCCTAATGACAATTCTCAAAATCCCCATAAACCTATGACTTTTGGTCAATACTTACAAATCCAAAAAAATGCAACATCTAAAATGACATTGGGTGAGTATTACAAAAGTCAAAGTATGGATTACAGAAATTTGAGAATGATCATTTCGATTTTGGTCTCAAGATCCTTATGATAAGAATTCTGAAACAGATTGCAATAGCTTTCAAAATTCTTATGTTAATGATTTTGATAGTCGTTCCGATGATAAGTTTCAAAGTTCTCATTTGTAAGAATCTGTTCCTCGCCCTATGACTTTCAGTGAGGACTTTCGCATGCTTGAAAATGAGAAAATTTAAAACGGTTATCAGGAAGAAAATCGTTGTTGGGAACATGAGTTGGATTTATTATTCGAATTCGACGACGATTTTTCTTCCGAGACTTTTGAAGTTGAGGAATGTTTTAAACCAAATGAGGACTTTGTGCCTACTTTGGAACAAATCATTCTTGACTTGACCCATGGTATGGTAGAGAATGAAAATGAGGAAGAAATGGGTGTAGTATCCATTTGCAATGAACTCGTTTCTTCTTTGATTCTCAAAGAAGAAAGTTTCATTGCAAACAATCATATTTCCTTCGAAATTCAACCTTCAAGCAATGATAACTCATCTCTTGAGATTGAATTTCTTTCGTCCCCATTTTTATTCTATACCATCACACCGACGCTACTACCCGATGAATCGGTTCCAAACTTTATAGTTTCAAATCTTTTCACCGATGAGGAGTACTCTCTTGAGTCACCTTCCGTGAAGGAATCTTTTCCCTCATGTGTGCCACCTCCCATTACCATTGAAAACTATTTGGGAGAAAATTCAATTTTTTTTGGCCCCTTGTGTATTTGTCACCTATCTTATCCAAATCCCCCATCCTCCCTCTAAAATTTTAATTAAGGAAGGTTCACTTCTTTCGCCTGACACATGCCTTCCGTTGTTCGAATGGAATTCCTATTTTATGGGAGGCATGCTTTCAAGTGAGGGTACACCGATTATCCTCCAAAGTCAAATAATAGTTTGGGTGGACCCTCAAAAATTTCAACTTCTAGTGTATAGTTAGTTAGAAGTTAAAATTGTAGGTTATACATATTATGGTTTTTTTAATTTATTGTCTAGTGTAATTAGTTAAAATTTTATTTCTTCTTTTTGTTATGCTTTGGTACTAATATGTTTTGTAGAATCATTAGACTTGTACTTTCACGAGTTCGCTCTATTTTGGGTAATATCGCGCATTTTCTCTCTTTAACTTGGTTCTTAATTCACATTGAGGACAGTATCAGGTTTTAAGTTAGAGGGTGTGGGATATTCTATCCATTCATTGGTAGTTTCTTTGATTTGATTATATGTTATTTCCACGCATGCTTTTCTTGTAAAAAATTAAAATTTTCAAAAAGATTTTCTTTCTTTTTTTCTCCTTTTTTGGGCATTTTATCTTTATTCCTCGTGATAAATTTTAATAATTGCCCGATCCAATAGACAATTCAATGATGCATGTTCTCGATTTTAGAAGTTATTAGACTTTAGTCCTAATTATTGATATTATGAATAACTTCATGAATTAAACTTTAATCCCATGAGCACATGCCTTTTTCTTGTTTTATTGATTTGGTTTAAGATTTTTATAACTCGGTAATGTTTTGTTGCATTGTATATACTTACACTGAGTTAGCTTTGTACCTTTCATCGTTTGTGAGTGTATACACTTTTCTTTCCTCATTGAAAACATTGAATTAGTTGGTAATCTCACTATTCTTTCATTGATCGTTCATTAATTGAGTTTATATCTTGAAATGTGTTACTTGAGCATGATTTTCAAAGATGTTTTGACTCAAGAATTGCATAAAATTTAGGAAATTATCATATTATATCACCCATATTGACCTTGACCTCACCTTATATGTTTTCCATCGTCAACCGCTTTAAGCCTAAATAAGCCTTTCATTTTATTACCCAAAATCCCATAACCAACTCCATATTGGAGTTATCAGTCATACATATTACCTTCCGTATCTTTGTTTGGAATGATAGTTGGGATTTAATGATGTTCGTGTTGTTTGTTTGTAATTTAGGCATGTGAGAGTGTGAAAAGTAGAGAAAAGAAAGAAGTGAAAAAGAGAGAAAAAAAGAAAGTAGAAAACAAAACAAAAAAAAACAAAACAAAACAAAACACGAGAAAAGAATAAAAGAAAATGAAAGAGAAATTTGTATATGTTATGTATATAGTTCAATAAACTTTGATTGCTCCCCAATTGTTATATTTAATGCTTGTTTGGAACTTGTTCTCCCATTTTGAATTTGCCCACAATTTTTCATTATCCTAAGTTTTTCATCTCTTAACACTTTGAATCCGTACATATACCTTTCATTTCGTATTTTAACCCCAAACCTAAATTACAAACCTATAAAGTCTTATGTGATCTTAGGGTGCATTCAATTCAAAAGTTTAAATAATTTTGATAATCTGTGAAAATGCATTTTGCCTCCTTTAATGAGCGGTATCTTTCATTATAATTACAAATTTTCATTTTTTATATAGCATTCTTCATTTGTGACATGTGTGCGGCCTAGTTTTCATTTACATTTACTCTTTATGCCCGCATGTTCTGTGCGTTACCTCCCTGTTTCGAGTGAATTCGCTTGATGAGTGTAATGACCGTGAGGATTGAATCTATGCATGGTTTAACAAATATCCGATTTATTTAAGTTTTTGTCAAATCACACTTTGCATGTGCTCGCTCTCCTCCCACATTTTAAGGTTTCAATTCTATGAAGTTTATTCTATAATATTAACAATACGGACTTTTGTGTGAATTCATTTACTTTTCTAATAATGTGTATGAAATCTTGTTCGTATTGTTGGGGTTTGTAGTATGTGATTAGGCACATTTTGAGGAAATCGTATGATGTTTGTGGGTTTCATCCCTGAAAACCCTCACAAGACGCCACCCGTTCACTAGGGTAACCTAGGGATTTAATAGCTTATTGCATACACTAAATGCAATCGTTTGCCCACGAAAGTGGCTTTTATCTTTTTTTTTTATCTCTTTTGTATATATCTCCTGTTTTGTGGTTTTCTTATAGTTCTTCTTGCGTTGAATTTCATTACTAGGGACTGGAAATGTGTAAGTTAGGGGGGGTGATTCGTCCCGTATCATAGCACTCCTTACCCTCGAACTTAGGCAATTTGGCCCCCTCGGGTACCGTAATTGCTATTATTATGCTCGTTAATCAGACAACCTCCGTTTTATATGATAACATGTTATTTGAGGCATTATTGAACTTTTATAGGTGTTACGGTGCTTAGTATGAAGTTTGGGCACATTGTGGTAAAGTTTCATCGCGATTCGCACGTTCAGGGGCATTTTCGTAATATTACACTTCGGGAAAAGTATTCAAGGAAGTTGTAGGTCTCGGGCCAAGCTTTGCATGGCCGCGAACGGTGCTCGAATCGGAGTCCGAAAGAAGAAAACACGGACCTTTAATCGGAGAAGAAATATAATAATACTTTTTATTATTATTTTATTTAATTAACCAACAATTCTAATAATGCCCTCCTTGTCCCTTCTCTCACTTTTACAGTTAATTCACATTTCAAAAAAGGCGATTTCATGGAGATGCTCGGGTTTAGCCCAGGTTTTGGTTTCGTCTAAAATTGAGGACTTTCGTCCGAAATTGGAGCATGATTATTGACCACACGCGCATATGGGTCTCTTTGGCCATTCTTGGAGCATGGGTTTGGCCATTAATGGTGGACATGGGTCTTTGGCCACACCCATGACATGGGTCTCACACGAAATGGGTGGAGACCTCGATTTTGATCCGGATAGGGTTTGGGTATGGATTGTTGTCTTGGGTTTTGGCAGCATTGTGGCTTTGATGTGGAGTGTGGCAGCGAGTATTTGTGTTCTCGGTGTAGCAGCAGCCAACAATGGCAGGCCCATTTTTTGTGTTTTGTTGGCCATAGCTTTCGATGTGGGGCTTGAATTTCCATAACCGGTCGACCGACCCTGGGCCCCCGATTGATCGGGTTTCACATTTTTTGCCTAGGTGCGAGACAGTAGCCACACCGATAATGTTTTTAGCATAGATACCTGTTGCCCGAGAATGTTTGATACCCGATCGACCGGTATTATGTTTTTAGCACAGATACCTGTTGCCCATTTTCTATTTTTAATTTCTTTTTCTTTTATCTTTGCTTCCTTAATTGTAACTATTCCTTTTTTTCTTTTCTTTTTCTTTTTCTTTTATTTCCTTTATGTAACTTACTATATAAGACCCACTTGGTTTATTTTTTGTAGAGACATAAGATCATTATTTTGCCTTATTTCTTAGGTTAGGGTTTGAGAGATAATTTGGGGTTTCTTGTGGAGACCACCCCTCTCTCCTTTTTCTTTGTGGTTTGACACCCATCAATGTAAGGGGATACTTTTCATTGTCTCCCTCTTTTATGTGTGCTTTGTTCCTATTTTTTCATGCTTTCCATTTATTTTCAAGCCTTGTTTAAATTGTGTAGTTAATTTAATTAGTTATCTTAATTACTTCGTTTAATTTATTTAATTCTTTTAATCATGCTTAGCGGCTAATTTAGTCTAGGTTGTGTTGGATTGAACTCACCTGAGGGTTAATTGGTTGATTTGCTTTGGTGATGGAGTTTTACGTATTTATTTTGAGTGGATTGACCTAGTTATTATGCCTAAGAGATTTAACGGGGTATATCACGTATGCTCCATATTTACGACCTTGCGTGCGTAATTTTCAGGGTACTTGTTGACGCTAAAATCTTATTAAACTGTTATGCGAATTTATGGGTGTGACAACTCTGGGTTTAATTAACCGTCGAAACGAGACGCAATCTTAATAACTCGTGAGCCCATCTAACCATTTATACCAATTAACTCGGGGTGAGGGATATTCGACGCAACCTATAGTTTTTATTCCCTTTGTTAATCATAGTTTAATTTACCCATGACTAGATTAATCTTTGCTTTTTGTTATCTTTCCTTTTCGTTAGAAAATACCTTTTACACTTTTATTTTAGGAGTATTAAATCCATTAAATTCTAGCAACTCGTCTATGTGGATTTTCGATACCCGGACTGGCTGTTATACTCCCTTAAAAGAGTGTAGTCACAATTTAGGTTTTTTGTATAGAGTTGGTGAGCCGAAAATAAAATGACCGACGCGTTGGTGACTCTCGCACCGCGGCGAAGCCCAGCCTATCAAATAGTTCTCTCTCAATTTTTTTTCTCTCCAATGGTGAATAAAATAGTGGGTGCACCCAGATATTTATACTTTGGCGGGAGGTCGCTCAAAAGTACCAAACTTACATTTTTCACTAGAAATACTTTCTTCTTTACCTCTAGTCTACGTTTCACTGTTAGCAAGTTCTTAAGGAACTTTGCATAAGCGGAAATTTTCTTTATTACCTTGAGAAAAGGTAAGTTAAACTTTACTTGCTTGAGTACTTCTAACATATCATCACAGGTGGACCCTTTAGGGGGAGGAACCAACACTTGAGGTTAAGAAGTGACATTAGGGGGTTTCACTTCCACCTCGGCCCTAACTGTGTACTCTTTGTCACTCTCCTCCACGGGGCATCTTCGACCTTTTTTGCGCTAGCACCCCCTTATCATTTTGCTCATCGCGTGGGGGAGGTGACAAGTCAACAACCCTCCCACTACAAAGAGTGGTAACCGCTTGACATTGCTCTTTATTCTCGTCGGTATTAGAGCTAACATAATTTTGACCTTGGGAAAGTCTTTGACCTTGGTTGTGAAACTTTCCCTTTTCTTGGACACTTAGGGAAAATTAAAACATAGATAACGACGCCTTCAAATCGGCATGGGCATTTTGGGCATTTATCGCTCAATGAGTTTGCATGAATTGATTTAAAGTGTCCTCGAGACTTCTTCACTATAGGGTAATATAAGTCGTTGGAGGTGGTGCTTGCATGGGTGGAGCTTATTGGAAAGGCGGGAGCGGTGGTAGGTGTTGCGCAACAAGTGAATCTAGATGCATTGCAGTGTTTGACGCCCTACAAGTGTGACTCGTGATGGGGTTCGACAGTGTAGGAGGTGGAACCCAAAAATTTAGAGCGTTTAGGGTGCATGGGCTATCGAAGTTAAGCTCTATCATAGGATTCTCATTTACTCTAGGAATGATGGTATTAGGAGGAGTGTTTTGCATTCAAGGATCAAGAGAATGTTTTTTGGATTTTTTTTTATTTTTTTTATTTTTTTAAGAATTAGAGTCAAATTATAGGATTAATTCGACCTAACCTAGTATATCTATGTAGTCCCCCAGCAACAGCGTCAAAAACTTGACGCGACTCAAAAAGTGTCTCTAGTGCGTGTAACTACGACTCAAGTGTAAGCCGATCGCTCAAGTAATAATCTGACAAATTGGGATTCGAACTCAAAGACTAAGATTATCGCTCGTGACAACTACTAAGTGAGATGATTAATCCTAACAAGTGACTCACATAACAAGGGAAAAGATGATGGTTGTTGAGATCTTTATACTACTTATAATTAAAGCAATACAATCCTATTTGACTTAACTATGCATGCATGACTACAGACAAACTGATTAGTTAATATGAGAGAAAGATAAGGTCGGAACACAATCCCCCAACCCCTAGTAGTTTCAACGGATACAAAACTAGTCGATAATTAAACACTTAATTGAAACAAAGACTTTATTTATTTCAAGCATTACATATATGAAGTAATTAACCCGCACAATAAGTAACCGAGAATAACAATAAATTATGTTACAAGATTGTTAACACATGCGTCGCATTCTTAAACACTTCGGTTACCTAGGGCAAATGGAGTTAAAAGTCCTACGACGGTTAAATTAACAAAATACCACGTTTTCAATAAATTATTTAACTCAAGAACATATTTTATATCCATGCGAAACACATAGGGTTGGGTCCATGCATTCCAACCCTTAGAAACCCCAGATATGATGTTACGAATTAAACACATGATTTTTTTGTTGCATGTAATCATATTCATCATTGAAATATATCTAAGTATGCAAAAGAATGATATAGAACTAAGACGATTCAAGAACACGCAAAGGAGATGGAAAAATTAAGAACGAGGTAATTAAAGAAACCTTTTATTAAGAAAGACTTGAATTCAAACCACAATAATGATGAAGACTAGACTGCTCAATCTTTTTCCTCTTTTTCCCCTCTCAAAATTGTATTTTTAGCCTTCTAACTAACCTTAGAATAATGTGGGAATAAAGCCTCCACATTTTTACAAGAATTTAAATCATGTACAACTCTAAAACTTAAGTGGATAAACATTAAAAGATCCGCGCACAGATAACCGAATTGGTTCTACTTCATAACCGAACCGGTTCATTTTCCTAGTACAACCAAGACTTTTGCGAACCGGTTCCCCTTTGGAACCAAACCAGTTCTCTTCTTAGAAATCTTCAAGGCTGGTCTTTTACTTTTTCTTATCTTCATATTCTTGTATCTTTCCAACCGTAGCTCGGATTTGGATGACAGTTCTTTCGATATACTCGTGAACTCAATGCCTTCGACTTCTCTTTAGGTCCCACATCAAGATTATGGCTGTATAATTACTTTAATACCCTTGGCTTTCCTCCTTTGCTTTTCGGTTCTCATGTCGATTTCTCTCTTGCTTTCACGTGCATGAAATACCTATAAAATATAAGAGAAATACACGAAACACAATGTACTTGTTGGAAGAGGTTAATAACAATGATATGAGATAAATCTGTTTCAATTGCATCGCACGAGGTAATAAAATTACCTAAATTACGAGGATAAATATGAAAAAATTAAGCCGAATCAATCCACATGGATGACTTAAATTGGTTGTTGAGCGTTCAACCTCTGGATGGGTTCGTTGTCTTTTATCTGTATTTCTTAAAAAGCATGAAAACACTCTGAACCTTCTAATTGATTATTTTACCCATGATCTAGATATTATTCTCCCTTTTTACCATTCCATTGCAATCGCTCACTCTACCCCATTTATTTACCAATTTATTTATTTGCTATTACTACTTAAAAAGCATGAAAACACTCAAGACCCTCTAATTGACAATTTTATCCATGATCTAGCAGTTATTATCATTTTTACCATTCCATTGTTGCAATCACTAACTCTACCCCCTATTGATTACTAATAGACAATCTATTACTCCGACTATGAATGCGACCCTTCCCCCTACCCCAGCCTTTTAATTCCTCCCACCCCAACCGATAACCAATTTATTAGGAGACTTATAAGGAGAGGCTGTGTTAAAAGGATTTCATGTCTCGTATGAGAAGAGTCACAGTATCCTCAATTTATTTTAGAAAATATGTATGTGATACTGTTTCCTACCTCTGTGAAGCAATTCATGTCTTTTTTGATAATTTTGTTGGTACTTGTTAGATTCATCTATGTATATAAATAAAAGAGTAGCCCGCCGTCGTTTTGAGATAACACGTGGCATTAGCCTAAATTACCCAATATCCTCCCCAATTGCTGCTTCCGCTATAGAATTTGAGGAGTTGAACCGTACCCAATCTTTGGCACTCTAAAGCATTAATTCTCTCGAATATTCTTATCTTCCAAGTGTCTCTCTTTATTCCACCTTTTCTACTCCTCACCTTATTTCTTTGAAGATCAGATCGGTGCAGTTAGGACTGACAATTTTTGACACGATAACTCATTTATGGTAATGATCCGAAGATGACAGATTAACTTGTATAGATTTAATAGTACTCAAAACTTATATTCAAATAAAAATCAAGATAACCCGAAAATGACACGACTAACCGAAATTGCCACCCATGTTTAAATCAAGAACAAAGGTAGAGACTGGTTGTAGGTTCTAGATTTATGTTCCGACATGTTCTATCTCCTCGAATTTCCCCTCTGACCAAGACAATCGTCAGGATGACCAGAGATCTATCTCAGAAACCAATTCCATGAGAAGGACCGACCAGTGAAAAGCTCGACAAATGCTTCTCGGTGATGTCGACGGGGTTAGCACCTGCTCTCTTAGGGCCAATCAGATCGCGATTATCCAGTCATGACTCCGATGACCCATTCTGTCATAAGATATCATTCAGATGCTTCCTATTGAAATTGATCTCCATCATCGGATTTAAGTTGAGGTTGGACATTTTTACTAGATATGACCTTTTCAATTTTATTCTCTATTGTAGCTTCCACAACGAATATTACATCTACCTAAGAAAAGTTGAGTTGAAAAAAAGTTTCTCTCTTTATTTGTATGTATATTTTTGAATAATCTTTGACGTCCAAAAAACAGAGTTCCATGGAATAAACAGTTGTTGTTCTTTAGATCAGAGGTATTGATACCTTCTCGTGCATTCTTTCTTTGTAAACCGAATGCGCAACCAAACACATTCACGCATAAACAAATCATCTTTCTACACGTGCAACTTTTTTCTCTAAAAGAAGGCAAAACAAACCTATTTTCATTTTTGTATTTTAAATCCGATTATGTCAATTCATTTTTAGCACATGGATCTACATAATTTGACATACACATCCAATTTGAAGGCAATATAATTTATTGAATGTTTTATGCCTAAATTATCTCTTGATTTTAGTAATTGTTGTTAATATTTTTATTTCATGTACGCACCAAAATTATAGCCTAAAATGGTAAAATATTTTGACCATTAGATGATGTTAAAAAACTAATGCATATATGAATGAAGCTAGGTTTAGTATTAAAAATTCAATCGTAACGAGGGTGCGAATCACTTTAAAAATTAATAGATTTTTTGCTTGATAAAGTTTGATGACTTTTCTAAATGATATCCTATGTTATTATAATTTTATATTGCCCATTGTTGAATATCATTTACACTGCAGCTTGCAAATTGGATGAAGATGCGTGTTAAACTATAAATGGTAGTATATTAGTAAATTATTTGATGTAGGAGGCTTGGCAGCCATTAAATAATAATCCATGGTATGACCCAGTTATGAAAAGCTTCGGCCTATACTAACATGTAAATCTTTTCCATTCTGTTTGTCATGTGTTTACAGAAGTCAAATTTTGTATTTTACATTTTTTAAGAAATACAATTGGCTTTTTTGTTTGTTGTAAAGTAACTTAATCAATTTCATTTATATTTTTACTTTATCTACTTTTTCAATTGATTTTTAAATTATAGCAATCATGTCTCAACATTTTGGATCATGTGCCTTGCTTTACTAAATATTTATTTGAAATATTAAGTTTCTTTCTCATCTCAATATGATTAATGGAAGTCATCTTTATAATAGTTAATTTACTAATACCATTGATTAGTGTCTGCACATTGCACAGATTGCCTGGAAGTATTTATGTATTTTTATTTCTTATCAATTATAATAAATTTCAATTTGTGGTAAAAAAATGAAGATCGCACTACCTAATATATTTATGCATTTCTTACTCTTCATATTTTTTATAAGTATATATAGGTAGATTTGTATAAATTGGTTGTCATATGATTTATTTATTATATTTTAGGTTTGATAATTTAATCTAATGTGGTATTTGGGTATTCAACTTTGTTACGTTGGTTGTGAAATTAAGTTCTTTAGTTTTTCCCCCAAATCACATTGTGTTCTCTTTCGATTTCAATTTTGGTTTGAGAGGTCAATACCTTGCAAAGACCCATTAGATGATTTAATTATAATCCTCTTGATTTCTTATTCAGGTTGTTTTAGTGGAAAACCATATTCCTACTTATTTTTAAAATATTTTCAGAATTTATCAATCATATATGACAATCCATATTATGTCCTTGATTAAGTGATGAATATATATATTTTGAGGGACTATGTGAGGCTTCCATCACAGGATTGGATTGGCTAAAACCTAAAGTTACTTTATATATAATACCATTTTTTTGTGGAAAAAGCAATTGAACCTCATTCTCTCACATCTAATCCCATTATTCAAGGAAATCTTCAAATCATTGCAGATGAGATAAATTGATAGCAACATTCTTTGGGGGATTTAGGTACATTAATTTGTTGATGTTACGAAGAATTTAAGCAACATGCAATACCTTGAATACTAAAAAGGGAAGAGTAGCAGAAAATATAGACCAATTAGGCCCCGTTTGGTTGTCCCAAAATTGTAAATTGGATCATTAATAAATTGATCCATTTACAAATTGACCTATTAATTGTGTTTGGTTTCATTAATGAAATGATTCATTAATTGCCCCATTTTAGCTCATGTACAAAATATGAAATTAGATCATTTCACAAAAAAGTTGAAATGAATCCATTTGAAATAGGAGTCACATAAAGTACATGTCCCCTCTCCCTCTCTCTTTCCCTCCCCCTCTCTCTCTTGATTTGTTTTTGTCTTTTTTTCATAGAACATTAACATCAATTTCAAATTACCAAACATTGTGTAAAATTGGAATTAACTCATTTCAAATTCACTCATTTACAATTCACTAATTCACAATGAACCAATTTACATAATCAAACAATTTACGCAATCAAACTGGGCCTTAGTATTTTATTTTATTTTGAAAAATTAAATTTCCCAACAATGTTCATCACCACTAAAGATGGTATATTATAACTGAGATATAATTCACACTTAATCGTAGTTTTTTGCTAATATAGGATGAGTAGCTATATATATATATATATATATATATATATATATATATATATATTATATATATATATATATACTGGGGTATGCCCATGCCTGAAGGGACGATCATATTCGAGAAATCTAGCATAATCATAACAAAATAACGATCGATCCGATTTAATTTTAATAAAATAAGTTAAATTTAAAAAAAAATTGAACAAAATTTCATTTATTTATAGGACTGTCTACATGTTTAGGGTATAAAAAACAGTTCGACAACCAAAAAAATAGTCACTCATGAATCTTGTATAAACTGCGTCACCTATTTAATAATATTCTATATAAACCTCATTAGCAAAAACCTAACAATTCAAAAAAAAAATTGGGTAATATTTTCTTTGTTTATAGGATAATTCACATTGTTTAAGAAAACAAATACCAATAAATATATTATTACTTCATAAGAGACATCGTATAAAAAATTAAAAAGAACTTAATTCATCACGGATTATAATTCGCGCCGCAAACAAATGGTTGCACAGATTTAGCTATTTTTTTACACTGCAATGTTCATTCCTTAAAAGTAGACACTGCCTTGTAATTTCGAGTTGTCGGCATTTTGTTGAAAAAGAAAATTGAAAAGAAAAAATATTAGTGCAACAGTATCAAAAACACATCAAGAAAGGGTTGAATTACTCACAAACCAAATCACTCTTTACATCCATGTGAGACTAAAACCTAATGATCTGGCATTGAATTGAAATCGGTTGGTACAAATGATAGGAATAAAGATCTAGATCATGTACAATAGATCTAGGGATTGAAAAGAAAATAAAGGGAAAGGGAGAAATAAATACAAACCCACTGTATCAAAACTTCACATACCTCCAGAGAAATCTTATAAATCTCTCCAACCCATCCTACCCCCACAAGTAATAGAAGTTGCAACCTGTTAAAATTGAAAAACGTAAACACTGACCAATAAAAACTTAAATTTAAATCTAACTAAGGATTCAATATATTATATTATAGGTATAAATAGAGCATACAAACATTACATACATAGTTTTTGAGAGAGAAAATCCCTGATTGAACCCCCAAAAACAAATCTCATCTAAAACAAATGGGGTAAACCAGAGCATACACAAATAGAGAGAGAGAGAGAGAGAGAGAGGCCGTACCTTTAATTCGTAAATAGAGAGAAAATTAAGAAATTGATGCTCGTGTTTGTGTTTTTGGATTGAGAAACGCGGGAAAATGGGTCCGACGCGGGAAGAGATCTATCCCAAGCAAAGGCATAATTGGGGCCGGGAGGAGTAGAAGCGGCGGCGTCTACGCAACATGCGAGGGTCGGCATCTCTTCCCCTGTCTATTTTTAAAGTGAAGCTGGGGGGGTCTTTAGAACCCACCGAGGCTGAGGCCACGGCTACCCACCCACCCAAAAAAAAGAAGCAGAAAGAGATCGGAGTGAAAAGAGATCGAAACCCTAACGCACCATCACACACACACCACTGATATCCCCACACCTATTATCTCGGAAGATATGAACCTTCACAAAAAATATTGAAACGATTACTAACAACAAACAACACAAATCTAAGCGCTAAAAACAAATCTCGCCATACAGGTTCGATTTCAGATCTTGTGATAAAGGCAACAAAAAAGCCTCACACATAGAGCGTAAGGAAATTGGAAAGAAAAACTAAAATGAGGGATGGATGGTGGTGAAGGCAGATGGTTTGGTTAGGCAGTGAGGAGTTTGTGTTTGGTGTGGTATCTTTGGAAGGTTAATGGTGGGGGGTTTTGATGAGGTTAAGGGATAAAGGTGGTTAATTGGTGGTGGTGGAGTCGTGGTTTGCAGTATCAGATGATGAAGAGAGAGAGACATATCTGCAAATAGGTGTTTGAATTTTGAGCAAACTTGAAAGTGAGATAAAGTAGGTGTTTGAATCGTGAGATGGAGAGATAAGGTCTCTTTACCAAAATACCCTTGTGTTTGAATTTAAGTGAAATGGAAAATTAATTAGTGATAAGAAAAAGAGAAGGAACTCAAATTTTAAGGGGTAAAAGGGAAAATATAATAATAATTCATTTTGTGATATCATAGTTCAATCTTATGACATATATAACTTTTGTAACTTATTATATATATATATATATATATATATATATATATATATATATATATATTTCCAAATCCACGATGACATGGTGCGGACAACCTTTTTATAAATACGAGAAAAAACTGTTTTGTGTTTTTTTTGTGGGGGGTTTAAACATTTCATCATATGCCTAAATAAAAATCAGTTCAAAAATAATTTTTTTATTATTTTAAAAAAATCGACCAAAATATGTCAGTTTTTAAATAGTAAAAAATTCATTTTGAGCTCATTTTTTTAACTGTAGGATGAAATTTTTAAATACCCCACAAAAAAATCGACCCAAAATAATTTTTTTGGCATTTAAAAAAAATGGTATGCACCTCTCTCTCTCTCTCTCTCTCTATATATATATATATATATATATATATATATATATATATATATGTGTGTGTGTGTGTGTGTGTGTGTGTGTGTGTGTTAACACGTGTGAATGCATAAAATTTGTATGAGATATTAGTGGTTGTTTTGGAAAATTATATGTTATTTTTGGATTAACAAGCTATCAAAAGCGAGTTTATGGTTTATGGGAAATAAAATTAGAGTTAACATGTTTCTTTGGGGGTGGGGTATATAAGTAGAAGCAAGGACGGTGACAAGGAATTTTGATAGGCTTTAAATGCTCAATAACAATACAAAACTTTATTTACTCACGTTTAGTATGAGCCTTCCCCATTTGAAACTACAACTAAGTATAATAACAATAAGAGTTAAAATTTTCTTTCATATATATATATATATATATATATGATAATCTTGGATCCATTCACAAAATTTGTAAATACATCCATTATAAGATACTATTAAGTTAATTCTCGAAAATTAGTAGGCATCCATTTTACGGATACTTTAGTGGATTAACTTATTAATTATTTTTTAGTGGATGTGATTTAAGAATATGTCGATGAATCCAATATTACCCTTTATTTATTACGTATATAAAGATCTCTTTCAACTTCTAATGTCTTTTTGATACCATTTTTTCTTTTCCTAGAAAGTGAATAGTAGTCATGAATCTTAAATGAATATTGTACCATTCAAATAATTTTGTTATAAAAATTATGAACAAAATATTTTGGCTACACTAGCAATATATACATATATGTATACAAATGTGAATCAAGTGACTTATATAGTTTGTAGATGTCACTAAACAGACTGTTAAAAAATTAATTTTTAAATCTTATCCTAAGCAACTCTTATATTTTTTTCTTATGTCACGTATAAGAAAGGCACCTTCACCGATAAAAAATGAGTTCGGGCATTTCTTAGATTTCACCTTCCGTACTCCGTTGATTAATTTGTAAAATCAATTATTTTTTTATTCGTATATTGTACTCCACTATTCCCTTTTGTAACTTTTTTCTTAGAACTTCAATAATCCCTTTTAGAGTGACTTTTGATTAAAACGAGGAACCAAGTTTTTGAGTCCGATAGGTACTTTAATTTTACTCGACTACATTGTTAAAAAGTTTTATGAGATTTTTAATTGTAATGGGATATTTACATTTGACTCAACTTTATTTATATGGTTTCGAATTTGACAAATCTCCTAATTTGTTTACAAAATAATGCAAAAAAAATAATTTGTTTGTCAACATTAGTAACCTACATAGTCATATCGAACTGGATTTTTGGATATATTTTTATAAACTATTATTCTTCTTTTTCATAACCTAAAGTCACGCGTGTAACGCACGTGTGCACCAACTAGTCTTGGTAAATTCCACCAGGAAATATGTGACTACCTACCCCTTTAGAGATACCCTAGGCTTGTATTAATGGTCAAACTCCCCAAGAACCACTACCCACTGCATGAGATGAGTGGAGATCTCCGATCGGTGAAGTACCTAGGGGTGGTCGGTGAGGACAACTATAATGTGGGCCTAAAAATATGGCCCCAACTTCCGTGCAAAGACTATGAGTGAAAGTTCTATCTTTTCGATCTTAGGATACCTGGACTCCGACCCAATGAATGCTCTACTAACATAATATACCGGCCTTTGTATCATGTTGTCATCTCTGATAAGGGTTGAGCACATGGCCGAGGATGAAGCAGTCAAATAAAGGTATTGTGGCCATCCCGATCTCGCGATGTCCTTCCTCTCTCCTTCTTCCCAAAAAAGGGGGTGTGGAGAAAGAAAGGGGGATGAAATGTCTCACGCCCTTTTTAACTTAAGATAGGGTAAATGTAAAGAGATAGAGTCTTCGGCTTATTTTGCACAAAACAGGCAAAAGAATATGTTTCCACCTCGAGAGAGGGGCATCAAAGACAAACTGATGCTTATGAAACCAAAAGTTCGAAGAGTTCGGGGGATAAATTACGGAATGGGGAGGTGTTAGGCACCCATCATGTCCTTTCGATCTCTCATGGGCTTGTGTTAATATTTTGCTTTATGTCTCTGTGAAGTGTGTGTACGTGTATATATAATGGAGATTGGAATCACCCAACTCATACCGTGGAAGAAATAAAGTGAGTTCATCCATAGGAATGTTCCCAAAATAATATATAAAAAATATGATTTATGCGTTTATCGTGATATTGATCGTTATGATGAAACGATAATATGTGTTGGATGAAACGCTAATAATAATCACATACATAATATGTATAATAATGCAAGGATATGATGACAATGGAGAATTTGGCAAAATTGGGAAATTAAAAAATGGGAAAATTAGAAAATTGGACTCGAGTCTTGAGTTTTAATCTGAGACGCCTATGTAGCCTATAAAGGTATCAAAGTTCCATGTAGTTCGCATGCAGCACAAGGATGGGGTTTATCCCATATATTCGAACGGGATTTTATTATAGGTGTGTGTGTAGAAAAAGGGGTTTTAGTTTTGAAAAAGTGTGATGGATAATCCCGTTCGGGGTTTATGGGTGTAACTCTCTTTTTGTTTATTTTGGGTTTTTAGAGAAAATAAATTATGTGCAATATACTGATAAAAATGTAGATATTAATGTGTATGAACTAAAGTAAGAACTAGATTATGAATCTAATGTATTTAATGCAAAAATAAGAAATTTAAAGAGAGAGGGAAGGATTTGGACCTTCTTTGAAGATTGATCTTTGATTTTGGATGAACTCCCTTGAATGTGAGATGAAGATTGGATGAGAGAGAAAGTGATTTTACCAAATTGGGTATGAAAAGGATGGGAATGTAAGCTTGAATAGAAATTCACTTGGAGAAACTTCATTGATTTCGAGAGAATGTTGTTGAGATCAATGATGCTGATGGATCTCAGGTGTGCCTTGGGAGTGCAATCATGCCCTCTATTTATAGGGTAAATGGTGGTGCCGATCAACATGGACCTAGCCCTGCCTATTGACATGTAACCCTTGGCGCACTATCGATAGGCAGGGAAATGGACCTACTAATCGGAAATCTCGTGCAGATTTTCTCGAAAAATGGTTGTAGAACGTAATCCATTGATCCAAGTCGTGCAAGGGACATACCATTATAAAGGTAATTCAAAGACCTTCGAGAGTCCTTTGGATCTCTCCCGGGTCCGGAGTTGACTTTGGGTCAAATGTGGCTCATAAGCGTATGTCGGTTATTTGGACTGGAGATTGCCGGACGGAAACGAATCATTCGTCCCATGGTAAGTCAGAATCGCACACGGGATAGACCATTGGAAAGGTTAGGCAATGTACTTAGATATTCCAAAGAGATTTCTTGGTTTGAAAAGTTGACTTTTCTCAACCGGGCCTCGAAAGCGCCCAGTGACATCTCGGAGTAAAACGGGTCGTTCATATGTACTGTAAGTTAGAATCGCACACGGGGCGAACCGTTGGAAAAGTTATTCAGTGATCGTCGGATTTTTATTCAGTCTCGTTCAAGCAAAATAGTTGACCTTGGTAAAATGGATCCCGGGAGCGATTTTCGTAAAATAAGTACAATCGACTTGCACGGTCAATAATTGTACTTGTTTTACTGTCTTGGTGTTTCTCGTGTTAAGAACCACTTGAATTTTCTGGGGGTTTGCCTCTATCCCCATGTAGATAATCATGAAACCTAAAAACATCTCGAAGGATACAGCTAATGCACATTTTTTTGGGTTCATCTTCACCTGTACTTGTTGAGGATCAAGAACGTCTCCCCCAAATCGACGACGTGTCCTTTTTTCTTCAAAATCTTAACTAAGTTGTCATTTACATACACCTACATAAATATCCCTATATTCCCTTCAACCGTGGTTTTGACATATCACTGGTATTTGTTCTAGGGTTCTTTAGCCCAAAAGGGCATTACTTTGTAGTAGTAAGTTCCCTGGTTGGTTATAAATCATGTTTTCTCCTCATCGACAAGGTGAATTCAGATTTGATTATAGTGTTGTGAAATTTATAATTACCACAAGTACATGAGCTATTATACTATAGCTGATTCATGTACGGATTGAACCCACGACAAACTAGTTTAACTCGAAATTTCCTTTCTATAACTCAAAATTCATGAGATCTCTGTGCATAAATTTTGGTAAATATAACATTAAAGTTTGTTTTAAAAATAATTCTTATCACTTTTATATGGAAAAAATCCATTTTCCCATGAAAATATCAATTCTAAGTATTATAAGTCTTATAAGTCTTATTTAAGCATGGACTATCAAACAATTTGATATAAGCATAACCCTTAAAAAATCAAAGAATATGAATAGAAAGAATTACTTTAGAAGGTAAAAATATCACACTCGTAAATATTTTAGTGAGTAACGAATTTTTAGAATACGTTAGGGAATTTATATGAATCAAACTAATTAAATCCCAGCTATAAATTTACGCTAGAAACATGATTAAAAGTAATAAATTGAAAGAAGAAAAAATAATTCTCATTAATAAATCAACTTACAAGCTATAATGTCTCAAACCTTGAATTTTCATACATTCACTACAAGAAAAATGACTATTAAGGACGGGAGTATTTGGGACAGCCGTGTCATTTTGTCCCTTTTGATATATCAAAAATGATGATTTTTAATTACCGTCCCTTTTGATAAATCACAAAAGGACGGTAATTAAAAACCGTCCCTTTTGGTATATCAAAATGGACGATTATAAATAAACATCCCTTAAAGTCTATGAGAATTTTTAGTGCTTTTTTTCTCGGACTATAAGGAACGAATTTTTAAAACCGTCCCTTTTGGTATATCAAATGGGACGGATTTTAAAAACCATCCCATTTGATATACCAAAAAACACGATTTTAAAAGTTCGTTCCCAAATAAGTAAAAGGTACGAATTTTTAAAAGTGTCCTTTTATTTTCCCTCTATTTTTTTCGCACATTTTTTGTTCCCGCATTTTCAATATGACCCGATCTCCCTCTCACTGTACCCTCCTCTCTCAGTGATAACTCTCTTTCTCGCTCGATTAGCGACGTCTTTCTGTCTCTCCCCTGCCCCAACCCATCCCTAGACTCCCCAGTCCCTCCGCCCATCACAAACTCTCCCCAGTGGGTGGCGTGTCAGTTTTCATGTTCGATTCAATAGGCTGGGTCGATAGCTGATTGGGTTTGGAGAATAGAGTAGGTCGGAGGTTAGAAGCTTGGTTCGTCGAGTTGTCGCCGGCCGGGCTGATACGTTAGAGGGTTCCGGGTATAGGTATTTCTGGGTTTGAGCAGGTTCGTGGGTTGAGGTCTGAGGGTTGTGTAGGCCGGTGTTGGTGTCTCATTTTTAAGGCCAGATATGGAGGTTTTAAAGTCGCAATTTGATTTAGGTAAGGAGCACTGGTTTGGGGTACCCGACTCTGATGTCAGTCATGGGGGAAATGGGTCGTACATGGTGGAACCGGGTATGGGTTCTAGCAGGTTGGAGTCAACTACTATGGATTGCGGCTGGTCAACAAACGAATCGGAGTTTTGAGTTCGCCGAATTTCTATAGTTGATGGACGGAGTTTTATTGGTGGTCGCTCCAGGTTGTATGTTTTTATATATGTTTTTACAATTTATTGTTCTGTCTGGTATATTGAGTAAAATCATTATTGTTATGATTATTGATAGGGGAAGTTCAGTATTTATAGACATGGTTTTTTAGTTGGTAAATAATGTAAACAATCAACCCTTTTTTTTCAATTTGATTTTTTCAAACTAATATTTTGTGTTTATTGTTTTTGAATTGAAATGTTCAGGGGCCCTCTAAGTTCAAAACGTTTTATGAATTGAACTGTTCAAACTGAGATTTTGTGTTTATTATTATATTCTTCTTAAATTCTAATGACAATGAGGAATACAGGGCCTGACTCCTTTGTAATACCTCGTATTTTTATGGATATGTATTTGACTCCTTTGCAGAGAGAGAGAGAAGGCAATTCAGCCTTCAAAATTCGTCCTCAAATCCAGAGAAAGATTAGAGGCAAGTGGTTTAATTACAATTGATTTAATGCTATGCTTTTCCATGTTTAGGAATTATCGAAATTGATCTTGGAAGATGATATAGACCTATGAATTGTAAGTTAAAAACTATGAATTATGTTAGGGACTGCATGTAGTAACAATCTGGACGAATTATGAATTCAAAATTTTGACCCTTGATGATTTAAAAACGGATTTAAGAAGAGGTTTATGAATGTTCTTGAAAAAATTAGAAAACTAGGGTTCTTGATGAAGATTGATCCATATATATAGCCCTTGGTTGATGAATTATTGGTTTTAGAACGTTATTAATGTTGTAGCATGGTTGTATGATGATACTATAACGTTATATTAGAGATCCATGCATTAAAAGTATGTTTTGGGATGATTTGAAAACTGCAAAACGAAGCAGTCCGTAGCCATACCTGGTGCGTTCGATCGATCGATGTTCATCAGTCGATCGATCGACCACCATCGATCGATCGAAGGTAAAGGTCGATCGATCGACCTTCCCAGAACGAGTAAAGTTTTCCCTATTTAAATTTTAATGGTGGTAACCCTTGGAAAATATTATTGGAGACCTTATGATTACCCTTAAACTTAAGGAAGACTAGTGGGCATGGTTATGAAATTTGGACCTTAATTAGAATTCAATTTGAGGAATTTTTCTAAATCTAATGAAATCCGATAAGTGAGATAATATTTGGGTTAAAAGTGTAAATTTGAATAATTTGATGAAATGAGATTTGGGGCAGAAGTAAGGACCTTATGAATAATGATGTTATATGTGGGAATAATAGGAAACTTAATAATCTCTTTGAGATAGGTTTTAAGTATAAGAAACTATGACGTGAGACGTGTCGACGGTTTAAAATTTTATATTTTCGGGAGACTTAAAATATATAAAATTGGAATAATGATATACGGATGTAGAGTATGCCTTTATTAATATTAAGATATCTAAGATGTGTGAATGCTTAGCATATAATTTTATGTGTATGACATACCTACCATACTTGCTATCACGGGAGGTTTACGTTCGCATAAGGCCTTCTTATCCTTGTGTTACCCGGATTTAGATTGGTACCTCGATGAACATAGGTCAGAGAAGGACTTATTGGGATGTTAATAAGTCTGCTGATCGTGGGAGCGTAGGTATGTGCGTGACCCATGTGATGTGACTGTGTTCGCCTCCATTATTTGTGAGGTTGTTATCTGAGAACGATTCCTGAGAGATTCGGAATGCGTGATCCTTATGTACGTGATGTACCGGGATGGCTAGCGGAGTATGTGTGCACCGCAGCTTAGCCTCGGGGTGCTTGTATTGTATATTTATGATGTGAATAATATACGGTTAAATGAAAAGGAGTTTGCTATGTTAAATTGTGAGTATTGTTATTGTAACGTTATGAAAAGATAAAAAGGGGACAAATATCAATAAATGGTTTTGTTAATAATTGGGAATCCGAGAATTAAAGTAGAACTCTCTATTTAATTATTAAGGTTGGAATTAAAACGTGAACCGAGTAGAAGTGTTAGAAACTCTTTTGAACTAGATAGTTATGAGAAAACACATGAATGGGTACAGGAACGTTAGGAGTGCACAGTTAGACGAGAGATGAGTATCTCATGTGAGAGCACGTCCTAACATGTACTTTGCATTTATTGTTTTAATTGTTATTAAAGCACTTGCTGTTTTCAAAATACTCTCCACTTTCGGGCTCTGACCCATTTGCTTTCAAATCTATTTTTTTTGTAAAAACCATTTTAGGTGCCCAGTCACAAGGACACCACGCTTAGGATCCTCATACAGGTGACGAGCTGTAGCTGTTTGTGGAAGTTACAGGGATTTGCTTTTAGATGCTTCTATCATTTGGATTCCATGTTCAGTATTCCTCAGTTGTAGGGCATGTTGCCCAAATTCTATTAGAGACATTTCCATTTCAGTTTTTCAGACTTTGGCATGTATTAATTCAGTATTCAGTATTTCGTTACTTATTTCAGTTGTGGGATTTGTTGTGAGGAGTTTTTCCTCCGGATTTATTTATATCATGTGATGGTTATTCTATTATTTCGTTATGGTGAATGGTGATATTATTCTTGCTTTAAATCTTTTACTGCATGTTAATCAAACTTTAATTAAAATTTGACAACTTACTTTTTAAATACTAGGTGGTTAGTAATAATAAAATGTTTTCGACAGTGATGCTATTAACTGAGCCAACTTGGCATTTTGATTTAATTTAATAAAGGAGTAGCTACCCGGTATTTAATTAGTCGGGGTGTCACAGGTGGTATCAGAGCATCAGGTTCTAGTGTCCTTTAGGATCTGTACGGCTTATTATGTTTTCGCTGAGCTTTCTTTGATGTAGAGCCCTATGTTTAGGATTGTTGATATCTTTGGTGAGATTTCGTTCTCCTGCTTTAATACATATGGTAGTGAATCTTATTTGCGATCGGGTGTATTCGTGTGCCGAACATTGCAGTACGTCTGGCGAAGACAGTTGGGTGACCAGCAGGAGGTAAACATATATTGAGGTTAATTGATTTATTTAAAGAAGGACGACCGTAGTTGAAGTCACCGATATTATGTCACGGAAGTCCTGGAAGATATAGAAGGCTAAGGCGCGACTTGAGACTTCCGGATACGGCTATAGTAGGAATGGGGTCAAATTAGACACATCCAACAAGGTTGGAACGGGAGAGAAAGAATTAAATGTAACATTGAAGAGAACCAGCAGTAGCAATACTCGAAAGGTGAAGACGGCAGGTGCTAGCCAAACGAACGCAATGCATCCAAAGGCTTGGACTTGTGTCGGAGTATGGCCAATCGAGAGTGAAAAATTTGAGGAAATTTTTTTTCTTGTCTCGTGAGAACGGAGTTCCAATGGGGAGAAACAATCCCCACACTTATAAGTGGAATGTGACGTCGAGAGAAGGCGTACACGAATGGTTAGACCATAAGTTCCCTGATAAAATGTTTAGGATGAAAACCGAATGTCGTTCTGAACTCACACGAGAGGTCCGGACAGAGGTCACTCTGTGAGAAGAAATAAAATTATTTAGTGAACCCTACACCGGGTGAAGTAGGTGAAACGGGGAAGGGGATATTAAAGGGAGAATTTGCATAGAAGAATTGCTAGTCCTTCTGGCAAAATTCTGCTTGGACGGTTAAAGCAAATGGTATTGTTGCAGTGTTAATTTGGAGGTAAACAACCCCAGGTGGGGATATACCAGAATCGAGAACTTTATATAAAGTAAGACTGGGGAAAACTGGTGTTGGAGAAGCACCACAACGGGAAGACCCAATGGAAAAACCGTTAAAATAATTCGATAGCGGAATTACTACCGAGCGATGGTAATTCCAGTAAGAGAGGTGGAAAATTAGTAGTATGTTCCTTAGGGCCGTCAAAACTAAGGGAACAACAGAGATAGCCGTCTGAGTCGAGACTACCAACGTCCGAGAGATGGACCACCTTAACATGATTTGTGAAACAAAAGATAAGTGGAGTATGTGTAGAGGTATTTCTGTGGGGAGTGAAACCCATGTGTTATAGAATTTTTCCCGATGCGAGAGTAGGGATCAAGGTATTATGCCTGGCGCGGGCAACAGTTATTGAAATATTCGGTTTGGGACAACATGTGTGGTAAGTCCAGAAACCATTTGAGCAGCCGGGACGATTGATAAGATAGAAGTATGAGTTACATCTTAAAATGATGATGCATGTCAATTGTGGCATGAATGAGTTGTTACCTTTGTCATAATTGTTATTTTCACTTGAGAGTCGAGTTTGGTGAGTATATCAGTAATTGTATTATATATAAGAACATTTTTCACTGCTAGTGTGGGGGTTACTTTTATTGTCATCCACGGAGGATGAATGGGTATATTGATAGCGGTTTATACTTTAATGAAATTTCTCGTTTTAGTGCTGTATTATACGAGTATGATATGATATTATTTATGGTTTTATATATATGATTATACCGATAGTGTGCTGGTATTACGAGTTTATTGGGATTGCCACCTTGGGGTAACATGTTTTGTTCTGGCGAGGCCCCATCTGTGAGAGGGCCGGACTTGCAATTGTACTTTTGTATATAGGTATATATACATATTTATGAATATGTTGTGATTTCTAAATGGTATACTGGTCTCGGATATTTAATCCCATGATGCGTAGGGATTTCATTATTATGAGTCGTATGTAATTGATTTACTAGTCAACAAAGAGTTAGTTGGTTTTATAAAAAAGAGTGCATTGTTTTATTCCCCGTTAGAGATTTGGGAGTTTATACTCATAGTTGTGTGTCTGGGGACGGGATTTTGAGAACCCCGATTTTAGTTACATGGTGTATATGGAATGTGATTACCATCAGTGTCAAGAGAAAGTGTCATTCGAAAGGAGTTCCTTGTTTAAGTGTCATTGCGACAGAATGTAACTTTATTGAGAAATGAGAGTGTAGGGTTACATATTATGGACAGGGCTTAGCGGATTCCGATGACCAACAATGTTAGGTAGTAGTGTATCGGGGGGGTTCCTTGTTTGGATTTCGCATTGCGAGACACCCCACGCAAGAAACTTAGCGTAAGATTGGTAGTAAGGAGAAGTGTGGCCCTTCGTTCATGAATTGGATACCTCTATCGATATGGAAGTACGTAGTTATAACGGGAAGTTACAAGGAAGAAATTATGTGGTAAGGCCATTAGAGCCAGTTGTTAGTAAATTACGATACAAGTACTAATAATGTTGGTTTTGTCACGGCAAAGACGCATTGAGGATAAGGATGATTTAGGATTTCTAATTCAGAAGCGATTGAGAACGCCCAAGTGGTATAGCACCGTTGTATTTACAGTGACAATAAAGAGTTTGGGGTTTGTATGAAGCGTATATAATGTTTAAAAACCGTATGGTTGGGTTATAAGGGGCATAGACATCTTGATTTACTAAAGTGTAAATCAAAGGAAGAGGGAACATGGACGAGTGAGATTATTACTTATGAGATTAAACGTCATAAGAAAAGGTGTAAGTATATATCATATGTCAGTGTAACACGTTCGAATTTGGAGAAAAGGCAGTAGAAAGCCATTTAATAAAGGGATATCTCTTGAGAAGGCGAATAAATTATTATGAGAAATTTGAAGTAGAGTTCCGATCAATCGAAGGTTGAGGGTAACTGAAGAGTAAATAGAATGAGGATGTCAATCAGGTATAAGTCCAGATATGCACAAAGTAGTGAAAAGGGTAAAGGTCCAAACTTTTGGTATTCGCCGGGAGGATAAGATCATTAAGTATCATTTAACGGGGAAAATCTTATGTGAATATCGGCATTGAAGGAGGTATAGTAAGTAGTAGAACAGTTGGGGTTAGATGATCAACCAGATAATTTTGTATCAAGACGACGATTCCAAGAATGGGAGGGTCAAGTTGGAGAATTTTCTTGAGAATTTTCTTGAGTTCCTTCGATTATGTGGGACATGTTTTCCAGAAGGAGAGAAATTGTTATATACTTGGGCTGATTTACACTATTAGATAGTGAACACGCCGGTACGTGGTTCGACGTAGTATTATTTAGAACTGGGATGAAATCCCCGAAACCCAAATTCCGGTGGGGTGACAATAAGTAGTGGTAAATAACGATTCAAACTGAGGGTTGAATCACCTATAACCCGAGGTACAAGCGCAAGGTGACTAACGACTGATGTATTGTATGTAAGAAATTTTGGATTCATTGCGATATTTTCAATTCCAAATCGAGTATAACTAGTGCGGTATATTGTAGTCACGAGGAGAAGATATTACCTAATGGTAGAGTTGGGGGAAAAGCACCCATATCTATTTTATAGTGAACAAGGTGCTTACAATTATTTTGTGCAACACTAACCGGCTGTAGTAGTTTTCCTTATGTAAAGGTCACAACGTCGGGAATAGAGATTCAAAGAGTGGACAAGAGTAGTCAGATGTGTTATTGATTCCTTCCAGAATGGGTATTTTATGTTTTGATAAACGCGGGAGTTAATGCGTAGTGAGGTGCGGACTCATAATGATATTGAGATAAAATAACCAATGAAGTATAAGGTATTTTTATTCGAACGTTGTTTAATAAGAGCACAACGCGAGGTGCATTTATCGAAGATTATTCTGATAAGGTATCAAGTATGTTAAACAAGCTTATTGTGAAACGAGGGTTTTACTGATTTGGGCTTTTCTTAATAATTGTTTTGAATACTGGAGGATACCTAATTTTTCCAGGTGTGCCTTACTTTTCCGAATTTCGGGACGAAATTCTGTTATTAGGGGGGAAGTATGTAATACCCCGTATTTTTATGGATATCCATTTATGGGATTAATACCCCGTATTTTTATGGATATCTATTTATGGGATTAATTGAATTAAATGTGAATTAATTGAGAATTAATCCGGATAAAATATTAACGAGATGTGAGTTAGTATTTGATTATAATGTGTATATATGGCAATATATGAATATTGGAACTATTGAAATTGTCGCGAGATTGAAATACGACAATTTGAGAAATTTTGTTGGGACGCGCGTGACAGTCGCGTCAGGAATATAATTAATTGAATTAAAAAGTGAATTTTATTTTTATCACCCGTATGGTCATTTTGAGTGCGCCAACGAGTCCGGAAGGGTCGAAATAGTCAGAAAACACTAGCCGGGGGTTAAGTTTGGGTCCCGGGGTATTTTTAGGCCATACCAGCAACATATAGGGGTAGTTTGGTAATTTTGCATTTTTGAGAATTAAAAGTGACGAAAATTAGTAAATTATATCTGATGTGGATTTGACCCACTAAACCACTAACCAACTCATTTTAACCTAATAGGCTACGTAGGTTATTAGAATTAGGTTTCTAATTTTTCCCAAAACAAAACCCTAGCCACCCTAGCCATTGGAGAAGAAAGCTTAGAGAGGGAGAAAGAGGAGAATTCTGCAGAGAGAGAGAGAAGGCAATTCAGCCTTCAAGATTCGTCCTCAAATCCAGAGAAAGATTAGAGGCAAGTGGTTTAATTACAATTGATTTAATGCTATGCTTTTCCATGTTTAGGAATTATCGAAATTGATCTTGGAAGATGATATAGACCTATGAATTGGAAGTTAAAAACTATGAATTATGTTAGGGACTGCATGTAGTAACAATCTGGACGAATTATGAATTCAAAATTTTGACCCTTGATGATTTAAAAACGGATTTAAGAAGAGGTTTATGAATGTTCTTGAAAAAATTAGAAAACTAGGGTTCTTGATGAAGATTGATCCATATATATAGCCCTTGGTTGATGAATTATTGGTTTTAGAACGTTATTAATGTTGTAGCATGGTTGTATGATGATACTATAACGTTATATTAGAGATCCATGCATTAAAAGTATGTTTTGGGATGATTTGAAAACTGCAAAACGAAGCAGTCCGTAGCCATACCTGGTGCGTTCGATCGATCGATGTTCATCAGTCGATCGATCGACCACCATCGATCGATCGAAGGTAAAGGTCGATCGATCGACCTTCCCAGAATGAGTAAAGTTTTCCCTATTTAAATTTTAATGGTGGTAACCCTTGGAAAATATTATTGGAGACCTTATGATTACCCTTAAACTTAAGGAAGACTAGTGGGCATGGTTATGAAATTTGGACCTTAATTAGAATTCAATTTGAGGAATTTTTCTAAATCTAATGAAATCCGATAAGTGAGATAATATTTGGGTTAAAAGTGTAAATTTGAATAATTTGATGAAATGAGATTTGGGGCAGAAGTAAGGACCTTAGGAATAATGATGTTATATGTGGGAATAATAGGAAACTTAATAATCTCTTTGAGATAGGTTTTAAGTATAAGAAACTATGACGTGAGACGTGTCGACGGTTTAAAATTTTATATTTTCGGGAGACTTAAAATATATAAAATTGGAATAATGGTATACGGATGTAGAGTATGCCTTTATTAATATTAAGATATCTAAGATGTGTGAATGCTTAGCATATAATTTTATGTGTATGACATACCTACCATACTTGCTATCACGGGAGGTTTACGTTCGCATAGGGCCTTCTTATCCTTGTGTTGCCCGGATTTAGATTGGTACCTCGATGAACATAGGTCAGAGAAGGACTTATTGGGATGTTAATAAGTCTGCTGATCGTGGGAGCGTAGGTATGTGCGTGACCCATGTGATGTGACTGTGTTCGTCTCCATTATTTGTGAGGTTGTTATTTGAGAACGATTCCTGAGAGATTCGGAATGCGTGATCCTTATGTACGTGATGTACCGGGATGGATAGCGGAGTATGTGTGCACCGCAACTTAGCCTCGGGGTGCTTGTATTGTATATTTATGATGTGAATAATATACGGTTAAATGAAAAGGAATTTGCTATGTTAAATTGTGAGTATTGTTATTGTAACGTTATGAAAAGATAAAAAGGGAACAAATATCAATAAATGGTTTTGTTAATAATTGGGAATCCGAGAATTAAAGTAGAACTCTCTATTTAATTATTAAGGTTGGAATTAAAACATGAACCGAGTAGAAGTGTTAGAAACTCTTTTGAACTAGATAGTTATGAGAAAACACATGAATGGGTACAGGAACGTTATGAGTGCACAGTTAGACGAGAGGTGAGTATCTCATGTGAGAACACGTCCTAACATGTACTTTGCATTTATTGTTTTAATTGTTATTAAAGCACTTGCTGTTTTCAAAATACTCTCCACTTTCGGGCTCTGACCCGTTTGCTTTCAAATCTATTTTTTTTTGTAAAAACCATTTTAGGTGCCCAGTCACAAGGACACCACGCTTAGGATCCTCATACAGGTGACGAGCTGTAGCTGTTTGTGAAAGTTACAGGGATTTGCTTTTAGACGAATCTATCATTTGGATTCCATGTTCAGTATTCCTCAGTTGTAGGGCATGTTGCCCAAATTCTATTAGTGACATTTCCATTTCAGTTTTTCAGACTTTGGCATGTATTAATTCAGTATTCAGTATTTCGTTACTTATTTCAGTTGTGGGATTTGTTGTGAGGAGTTTTTCCTCCGGATTTATTTATATCATGTGATGGTTATTCTATTATTTCGTTATGGTGAATGGTGATATTATTCTTGCTTTAAATCTTTTACTGCATGTTAATCAGACTTTAATTAAAATTTGACAACTTACTTTTTAAATACTAGGTGGTTAGTAATAATAAAATGTTTTCGACAGTGATGCTATTAACTGAGCCAACTTGGCATTTTGATTTAATTTAATAAAGGAGTAGCTACCCGGTATTTAATTAGTCGGGGTGTCACATCCTTCTAAGTTCAAAGAGGTTTTCAAATTGATTTTTGACGAGTCCTCCAAACTAATGCACCAATAAGTGGCACTCCTTTTATTTAAACTGACACGATTTCATGTCTTTCTTATGTTCATAATGGTAGCCTATTGCATATGCAATTAGCAATAGTATATAGATTTAAGTATTGATGATTTATTATCCAAGTTATTTAATTTTTTATTTGCATAACCCATGATTTCATATCAGTGATACAATTGGCTCAAATCATTGATGGAATATGTTTACTCAATCGTGTAAGTGATTGTTGGGTCTATTCATAATATATCATTCAGAAGTTTAATTTATCATTTACAATCGTGTAGATCATAATTTCCCTTGTTATATCTTTTTGGAGAAATTTGGTCCCGCTTTTCATTACAGTGTAGTTTTTGTGTGACGCACGCAGGTACCGTTGGGAAGGTGATGCCCCCTATGAGAGAGTGATTTATCTTACTTTTGGGATTTTATGATTATCCATTAGTTACCCCTTTAGGTGATAGTTTTTATTTTAAGTACTTAGAGTTATTGTTTATCTAGGATTATCTATTAGTCGTGTTTTACTAATCTTAGGACACAATTTACACAAGGTGTTGATAAGGGCATTCAATATATGTGTGAGATCTAATATTCTCTAATTCTTTACGATATTGTGTGTACTTAGTTTCCCAATTTTCTTGGCTGTAGTAATAAGATTTTCCAATAAAATCGAAGGAAAAAGAAGAAGAGTTGAAATAAGATTCTCTAGTGGGTTCCAAATGTTGCTCTAAGCCCAGGGACATTGAATAATAGTGAACAATGAAACGAAACATTTTTCTATTATTTTTTATGATATGTCGAAATTTTATCGAACTTACCATATGGAATTGACAGGCAGCTACTGCTTTCATCTTAAATGGACAAGACAATTAGGCTAGGGGATATGAAAACATAGAACGATTTAAAATTGTTTGTGCACAATGATTATGGTAAGTAGACATGCACGTGTTGTTGTTTTTCTCAATGCGAGACTATTGAACCTTCGTTTTCTTATAATGTGGGTATGGTTTGGTAGTAACCTGTATACAGTCAATCCAGTAGGTGGTGATTACTTCATCAGCGTCTCATTAGATGCAAAGGTTCGAATTTGGAACAAACTCGATCGAAAAGTTATTAATTGGATTGATCTTCACGATTTGGTTACTGTTGCTTGATATACTCTTGATGGACAGATAGATATTGGAAATTCAAGTAATTGGGAAGAAGTTAGTAATTTACCAATTTGATTCAATTTTGAGCATTCAACCATGTTTTAATGTTTAAAAGTCTTATTCAATTGACATTTTGATTAAGCAGAATAATAAGAGAAATGTGTTCAACCAAAAGAAAAGTTGTTATGGCCACCCTCTATATCGGGTTAGCTCATAATTAGAGACGAAACCACTACCTGTCTCTCCTGATGCTCTCATTTTGGCACGATGGATTTGCAGGAGCTATAGGTACAAATTCATATATGATGTGTCGAAAATTATCTTACTTGAGTACCCCATTTACTAAGGTGAACATGGGAAACAATATATTAAAAGAAATGAACGTATAGACAGGAAAAAATGAAATTTTAACAGCAATATGACTTTCAATCTAGTAACCAAAAATGGTCATATTGACATGTACCAGGGCCTGCGTTAGTCAATCTGTGAAACAAAGTTGGGTAAAGTGCGAAATAGAAAAACTCCACTATGTTCTTTTGTTGATTGTTGTTAATTTTTATTAGTTTTCTGAACATTATACAACATGATATGAGGTTTTGATGATAAACGGGACCTATTGGAGTAAAAAAGTTTTCTTGCATGTTAATATCAAAATACTGAGGAGGGTCAATCTTACCCGATCCAACTCGAAGGGTGAAAATGTCAAACAACCACAAAACGGTCCCATAAGAAGCACGAGCATCTCTTATGGGATCAATGTAACTTGTAGGAACCAATCGCGTATTTACGGTACTCCCGGTTTGAGTATACGACGAGAATTTGAAAACATTTAGACTTAGTTTGTAAAACATGTCGTCAAAGGGTGAAAACTTCAAATAGCCACAAAACGGTCCCGTAAGAGGCACGAGTACCTCACACGGGACAAATGTAACTCGTACGAACCGATCGCGTAGTCACCGAACTCCCCATTTGAGTATACGACAATAATTTACAAACGGTTAGACTTAGGCTTAAAAACATGTCGTCAAAGGGTAAAAACGTAAAACAACCACAAAACGGTCCCGTAACCAATGTAACTCGTAGGAACCGATCGCGTAGTCATGGGACTCCCAGTTTGAGTATACGATGAGAATTTGTAAACGGTTAGACTGAGGATTAAAAACATGCCGTCAATGGGTGAAAAAATAAAAAATCGTAAAACAGTTTTGTAAGAGGCACGAGCACCTCGTAGGGGACCAATGCAACTTCGATCAATGTATTGTGGCGGCGATGATTGAACGTTTGTGGGATACGACGCATACCTTCCAACTACCATACGTCAAGCTTACCTTCACTTCAGTCGACTTCATGATTCTTTCCGGTAACTAATTATTTTATATTTTATTGTATTTATATTCATAATTGTTTCAATATATAACAATAATTTGTTGTACTTACATTCATAATTAATTGTTTCAAATACACTTTGTTGTACCTATATTCGTAATTGTTTCAATATATGATAAGAATTTTAAATTACGTACATGCATTCCGATTGGACAAAGGACCCACTCTAAATCTGCCAAATGAAAAATATACAAATTTTGCAAATACCGTAAATGAATTTTTCCTCGAAATTCATATACCGAGATTTACCGGTGCGGGAATTCCTGTTTTCGACCTTAAAAAATACATAAAAAACTTTGTCAAGGCTCAAGATATACCAAATTATGTGTCTAATGATAGCTCGGGTTTTTGGTTACATGTTATTGGGAGTGTATTTTTTCCAAATGCCAACTCCACTTCTGACCTCGGCTTTTTACATTATCTGGAGGATGTTACTGCCGTCAGCACATACGACTGGGGTTCGGCTATTTATGCCCGTATCATATGGTCTTTGGACAAAGCCAGTCAACGATCGTTGACTAGTGTTGAATGCATGTGGCAATTACTTGAGGTATATTTTCTAATTATCTTATTTAACAGATTATATGAAATTTATGTTCCATTAAAATAATATTCACCTTATTCTAATCAATTAAATGTATTGGCATGATTTGCAGTATTTACATCACGAATACATGGCCAAGACATGTCCAATTCTCGTTGATCGGTCCCTCGATGCGTGGCCCCGCATATTCCGTTGGTCAAGGGGGAACAGAAAGCATGTAAAGGGAGCACAACGATTTAATATCTCAAGCAGTCAACATCAGCTTGATATGATCACTCAAGTCCATCATGTGGCAGCAATATGAGACTACTGCCTACCGTGACACTGATGCCATCATATACGCTCATCGTCTATTGGGGTTATGGATGATTTTTGGGATACCTTATTTAAAGGTTTTTGGTACTTGGGTGACTGGGCCATCCGAAAATTGACTGGGTAGATATGTATAGCAGACAACCCACCTTCGAGTTTGTGTTGTGTTTCAGAACACGAATTTCAAGCAGCTGCTGCCCAAAATTGGCCAGTCGCAAATCAGCACGTAAGAGATGTCTCCCAAGAAGAGTACAATGCTATAAATATTTGTGATTGTAACTGTGGCTAATCGCTTTCTTAGTTCCATTTTGTAATTGAACGATTGTCGTAGTGATCATATAGTTGTTATTATATGATTTAATATAAGGTTTTAACCGACTATATTATCGAAACTAAAATTATTAAATAATACTGACATTACATATATATAAACTGTGACATTTGATTTATTAACACGCAAATTGGGTGACTGTACATGTACTGAAACAAAATGACGGGAAAAAACTAACGAGGGTTCAATACAACTATAAAAAATACTACTCGTCATTAATTGAACCGCTTGGACCAGACGAAGGGTTAGACGACCCGACAGAGTTTGAGTATAACTCGAAAATTGCAGCTTCGGTGGCAACAACCATCATTGTTAGGTCATTGAACCTTTTAAAATGAAACTTCTTTTTTAATTTCATTCATATTGTTCATATCCAGCTCCATGATGTACGACTACTCTCGGCCTCGGCACACAAGCTGATCTTGTTTTTTGGTGAGTTGGTCAGCTCATTTCATCTCTATGAATGCATCCATTTGTGAGTTAAATTTAAGGGCACGATTATTCTTCCATTCCTGCTTTCTTTTAAACGTTGCATTGAAGTCTTCGTAATGTTTCAGTACCGCGGTGTTATAATCCAAGCAGTCAGAACGCGCTCATTGACGTGCACGTTATTTCTCACCCTTCCTGCCTGGGGGTCTATCCGGTACATCTCGTACCCCCGGACTGTCATCTTCGCCTATTGGTGTAGGGCTGTCATCATTCCCCGCTGTGTTTCGCAAGTCAATTTTTGGTAAATCTTTCAAAATTTCATAGCAGTTATCGAACGAGAATTATTTTTTGGTTTCAGCGCAGTACCCTAAGTGTGCATTTGTAGCCGCTTGGAACTCGTTCGTCCCGCTTCCCATATTATTGAGTTGGTGAGAAAGCTTTGCAATATATATTATTATGAGATGCTATATATGATTGTAACGTGTCGATATCATGGATCTCGTATGAATAATTGTAATTCCATGCGTGACGTTATACTCATTCATCACAGTATCCCAAAATGTGCCTGATGGTATCGAGTTCCCTTCAATACTTCTGGCGGTATATTTTTCATAAACGGTACATAGAACTTCGTCCTCAAACGGAGTCATATTATTTTGTCTAGTTGTACTGGAAGTAGTCGGTTGAGTGGAAGACATATTTTCTGTGGAAATAGAATATACTATGGATGGAAATAAGAAAATCAAAGAGAGGAATTACACTCAAAGAAATGGAGGATGAGAATGAAAATTTGTGAGTTCGTGTGGGTACTATTTATAATCAAATTGCAGTTAAATTAACCATGCAGTAAAAACTTTCTTACTAACTTATGATCTTCATAGAAACTTCCCACGAACTTCTTTTATTCGCATGAGTTCTTACGAATTTGTGAAGTTCGTAGAAAGTTGCTACGAAGATCAGAAGTTCGTAAGAAAGATTTACCAATTCAGCAAGCATTCGGTAACTTTGCTAATCGTTTACATTTCCCTCTACCAAATATGGTAACTTCCCCCCACCAATGTATCCCTTCTAATTTGTAACTTTGCTAATTTCCTTGGCTATACTTCCCACCATTGTGGATGCTCTAACAAAATAAGTAAATTTTTTTATTCTTGCAAAAACAAAGCAAGTCTTGGTTGTTGTTTCTTGCAAAAAGAACATAGAAAAGAGGCTTTTAAGGCAAATAAAAAAATGCACCAAGTCTTGGCATAACAAAAAAGGAAGCATGAGAGCAGGTAGGTCTCAGCCAAGAAGATAATATGAGAGCAGGTCTAGTTTTTTTGTTGCCCCGGTCGACGAGCTCCCACCCGCGATCGACCAGTCCCCTTTTCTCCTCGCCCTCTATTTCCTATCCAAAGAAAAATCGCAAAACCCGATCACCCGAACCTCCAGACGCAATCGATCGGTCCAATTTTCCCCTGCACCCTCTCTCCAATCCAAGGCTATTTTACGAATCACGATCAACAGGAGTACCTTTTACTTTTACCAGATCGATCCTTTGTTTGCCATTTACGCCTGTTACTCCCAACCTATCCTCTATTCCCCCCCCCCCCAATTTCGCGCCCTAGTTATTTCCCCCACCCAACTTCACCCATTTTCTTCCATTGTTGAGCATTGAAGGTATAATTCTCAAGGTTCTAAAAGGCGCGAGGCGTGGTCGAGGCGTAGAGGTCAAGCCTCAAGCCTTAGGAGCCTAGGCGCGCCTAGGCGGAGCCTAGGCGTAAAAAGGCGTTTTTCCTTTTTTTATTATTTTAATTATTCTAAGGCTAGTAATATAATAAAATAATACATACCTTGAATTTTGAAAATATATTCATATGTTTGGTAGCCATCTTTCTCATATTCATGCTCCATAACCAATATTTGTTAACTAATCCTTCGTTTTTTTTAAAAAAAGTGTGCTTTAAGCCTTTTACCAAGAATAAGGCGTAATAAGGCGTGGGCGATGCGTTTCTCCCAAGCCTCAAGCCTAGGCGGGCCTAGGCGGAGCCTAGGCGGGCCTTTTAGAACACTGATAATTCTTCCCATTTTCCATGTCTCTTTAGTGTTATTATCAGTTAATTGTCAATATTTTAAGGTTTTATTCATATTTTGACACTTTGTGAAGTTTTTGTTGGGTGTTCTCCATTTTTTTCCAAATTTATTTTATGCGAGATTGTTAATGTACAACCATTCATGAACACAAATTGTTGTTGGATTCTTATGTTTGTTCATGAATGGCACTTGTGTTGGTTTAAATGGCATTCAAACACCCTTATACTACATTGTGCACACCAAGTGTTCGCTAAAATGCCTAAACCAATTTTTTTGGAGATTTTTAACATATACTTGTGTATTTTTCACTCGTTGTCGTGCGTCGACACATTTTATCACATTATGGTATATTTTTGCCCGGTTTCACACGCTTGCACACGCCATATCAAGTTGTTCACTGACTAACTTTTAATTCTCTTTACAATTTTTTTTGTCTTGCCTAATTATTATTTTTTAGGTTGAAATGGCCAAATAAAAAATGTACGACTCGCCCAAGTGTGTGCTCTCCCGGGGTGTCTAGAATCCCTGTTGTGAAAGGCGAGTCATCTTGCGTCGCCACAATTGGGCACATTTTTTTGCCAAGAATGATCGCATCGATGAGGACTATGTGCATATTTTTCATGCGACATTCATGGTGGTCAAAGGGGAGGGAGGGGATGACATACGAGACTAGAATGTGGGGAGTGGAGATATGTGTCGGGATCCTCTGGTGGTCCCGGTCTCTTAGTAATGTTGTAATGGAAAAAAATTTATTTATTTTTCTTCCTTTCTTTCTTTTTAATTTGAGTATATTAAATTTTTAGAATTGTATTGTATTAAGTTGTTTTGTGGAATTATGGAATTTGAAATAATAATGTAGTTATTAGTTATCTATTGGATTTTGATGTGTGTGACCCCCATTTTTTATAAAATCAAATGTTCATCGTCAACTTATCTAGTATTTCAAGCCCTCTATATTATTGTGACTTACGACTTGATTTCTTTTAACATAATTTTTGTGCCGACATTTTTGTTTTTCTTTGGTTTGTATAGGCCGCACGTTGACTACCTTGGGGATCGCTTCATATTGGGGTGATTTATTTCTATCCCTCGCTTTTTCATAGTATCTTCAATTACATTGAGGACAATGTGCGATTCAAGTTAGGGTGTGTGTGATTATTCATCTCAATTTCTATTTTATCATCACGAGCCATGTTTATTTTTATTAATTAAATATTTATATAATAAAAAAATTAAAAAAATCAAAAATTATTTTCTTTATATCATTTCTCTTTCTTAGGCGTTTTGCCCCAATCTCCTCTGATAAACTTAATAAATGCCCTATCCAATGATGCATTTTCTATTTCTTTCATGTTATTAAACTTTAGCCCCCAAATTATTCAATATTGGGAATAAATACATGAATTAAACCTAGAAAACCCATGAGCACTTGAGCATATTTTCTAAAATGATTCGGTAGGACAATTATAACTTGGTATTTGTTACTTTGTGTACACTAAAAAACAAGTGAGCTTTGGGCTTGTTTTCGTTTGTGAGACACCACTCTTTCCTCCTTGAACTTTGATTCTGTCGGTAATCTCACTATTCTTTCATTTGATCGTTCATTATTTGAGTCCATTCATGAAATGTGTTACTCGATCATGATTTTCAAAGTTGTTTTGACTCGAGAATCCCATAAATTTTAGGAAAGGATCATCGACCCTCTTTTTTATGTCACCCATATTGACCTTGACCTCACCTTATATATTTCCCTAGTCAACCCCTTTCAGCCCTAAATATAGCGTTTCATTTCATTTACCAAAAATCCCTTGACCAACTCCAAATGGGAGTGATACACCATACACATTACCTTCCACACCTTGGATTGGAATGTTACTTGGGATTGGATGATATTAATATTATGTGGCTGCAATTAAGCAAGTGAGAATGAGAAAAATTGAAGAAACGAAAGAAGTGAAAAATAAAAGAAAAGGCGAAAAAGTGAAAACGAAACAAAATAAAAAGAAAGATAAGAAAAAGAAGAAAACAAAAGAAAGAGAAAGTATTTCCAATTTGCCTATAGTGTTCAATAACTTTAGTCATTTTCCATTGATATATTTATGCTTGTTGTGGAAATCATTTTTTAATTTTGAAACTGCCCACAATTTTTCATTATCCCAAGTTTTTCACTCCCGAACACCTTTGAATCCATATATATACCCTTCATTTCATAACCTTAACCCCAAACCTATATTACAACCCTATACAAATCCTACGTGATCCTAGGGTGAATTTAATTCAAAAGTCATAATAATTACGATAATACGTGAAAATGCATTTCACCTCTTTAATGAACGGTATCTTTCATTGAGATTACACATTTTTCATCTACATTTACTCATTATGCTCGCATGTCCCGTGTGTTACACCCTGTTCCGAGTGCTTCTGTTTGTTGAGTGTAATATTTGGAAATAATTGAGCGCAAACATGCTTTAATTATTATCCGGGTTGTAGGTGATTAGTCATAAATTCTTCACATTTATCCCCTTAATTTCGGTATTTTTACGATCCCATACAGGTTTCATGTTTTGTGTATCTCTTATGTGTTTTACAGTTTTTTCATGCAAGAAAGATGGAAAAGATAACTCAAAATAGTGAAAGAAACCAAGAAACGGGGTGTTGAAGGGAATTTTCATAATTTTTAGCCTTATTACGGAGGTGGAACCAACAGGAAAGTTGAAGAGCTTTCAATTATGAGAACACTGGAAAAAACTTCACCTCAATTCGAGCTACGTTGAAGAACTTATGGTCATTTGAAGTTGAGAGAAAATCGCAAGAAAAAAGAACCGAACCGGTCCGGAGCCTTGAAACTCACTGTCTAAATTCGTGAAGCGAACCGATCCAAATTAAATGGAAAACAGACCGGTCCGCCTTTTGTCATGCTCTAGATCCAATACAAAATTAGTCACGCTTTCTAAGTGTGACAAAATTTCAAGATACGGGATTTTTATTTTGTCCTTAACTTTTAGCCAAAAGAGTTTTATGTTTTGGGACTCTTCTAAACGACCTTTGGCCAATATATTTAGTCATTAGGACTCTTTTTATTCCTATTTCATTCATGTAAAAGCTCCTAATCAAGGAGGAACATCTAGGAGAAGAATTTACATATTTTGCACCTTTAATTAAAGAGTTTTTTCGATTTTTCTTCAATCTTTGATTTCTTCTTGCATAGTTGTGTTCTTCAATCTTGGTAACCTTAAATTCCGGCACTTTTATCATTCTTTATTTATTTTCACATACTTGTTAATGGATTCTTGTGTAGTTAATCATAGTTACACCATGCTAGGCTATATTTTTTAGGGGTTGGGGTGCATGAACCCAACCCGATGTGGTTTGCATGTGTGTAAAATTAGTTCCCTGAATTAGATAAATGATCGAATCGCGTTGTGTAGTGATCACAACCGTCGTAGGACTTTTGATCTCGTTTGACCTAGGTAATTGGGATGCTTAAGAGTGCGACACGAGTGTAGCTACAATGACACCGCTTTATTCTTACTTTTGATTATGTATGGTGCGGGTTAGTACCCTCTTATATATAATGCTTGAGATTAAAAAGACTGGATTTAATCAATTATCTAATACATAACTAGTCTTATACCAGGTAAACATACTAGGAGTTGGGGGATTGTGTCCCTACCTTAATTTTCCAATTAGTTTTAGTAAACTTCTTTATTTTTCCCCTTTTTCCCTTCTCACCCCATCATCATATTTTACACTTTATTTTTAATGTAATAAATCAATTAAAATCTATCAAACATTCCCTGTGGATTCGATACCCAAACTCGCCGCTATACTCCATAAGAGTGTAGTTAAAGTTTAGTTTTTTTTTGTATTGTGATCGAAAGCCGATAACAACGATTAGCGTATTACACGGACGCTCGGTTTTTGATTAGGCATAAATTCTTCCCAATTTATCCCTTTAATTTAGTTACTTTTAGCACCTCGAACAATGTAATCGATTTGATTTTATCTCATAATCTTGCTATTGACTTATTCTAATGAGTATCCCAAGTTTCTGGTATTTCGTACTAATTTTACAGGTATTTGATGTCAATTAAAGAAAGAAAGAAACCGGAAGAATCGAGAAAGAAAAGAAGGAAAGTCAAAAGGGAAAAATTGTAATTTTTACCTGGAATTCGGATGAGGAATCTAAAGAAAAGTTGAAGATATCAAGTTCATGAGCACATAAGAAGAAACGATACCTCAATCGGAGTCCCGGTGTGAAAGTTATGAGCAGTCAAAGATAAAAGAAAAAGTAAAAAAAAATCGGATCGATCCGGATCGATCCAGATCGGACCGATCCGAAATACAAAATTCCAGAGAACCCGGACCGAAGACGGATCGAAGCTGAAGGAAAATAAATGAACCGATCCGTACCGGATCGATTCGGCCAAGAAATAAACGAACCGATCCGAATTCCAGCCAGACCGAACCGAAGGAGGACCGGACCGGTCCGACTGTCGAATTTTTATTTTTTACTCCTCCTCTAATGGAGAGTCCTAGTTTAGCTAAAACTCTTGGAGCTTTGTAGGGTATTTAAACCCGAGTTATTATCATTTTAACGACGGGGAATTTATCTAATTTTCCCTTCTTTTAAGAAAAACCCTAGTTTGAAGATAGATTCTAATTTTAATTCCAAGATTGAAGATTGTTCAGATTTCTGTGATTACAAGTAATTATATTTAATGCTTTGAGTGCTTCGGTAAGATTAGTGATTAATTTCCTCTGTCTAATTTCCCGTTTACAGCATTCTTCAATTTTTCCTTAGTTTAATCACGACTTCCTGCAATTCCAAAATCGTTTTCATTACTTTCATCATAGTAGACTAGACTTTTAAGGGTCGGGATGCATGAACCCAACCCGATGTGGTAGTTGTATGTGTATAAAACTCTAAATTTAATGATTTGATTACGACCGTATTGCGTAGGAACGCAACAATTGTAGATCTTTGGATCTCGTTTGCTTTCGGGTAACCGGGTTGCTTTAGAATATAATTGCAATACTGATTTACTCATCCTCTGATTAAGTATGGTGCGGGCTTGAACCTCATATACGTAATGCTTGGGAGTACTAAATTCTGGGTCTAATTAATCCTTCAAATTTACGATTGGTTTTATACCATCAATACACTAGGGTTGGGGGATTGTATTCCTGTCCTGTTTTTCTAATCACATAGTTCTAATTTTTTAAATCATTCATTGTTAGTATTTTAGGTAATTTAGAATAGTTGCATTTCATTCGTACTTAAGTTCATTAGTTAAACATTTTCAAAATTGCATTTAGTTGTAGTAAATTCTCATACCAATCATCTTTTCCTTTTTCTTTAGAGTCAGAGTTAAGATTCATTCATCTGTCCAACGTCGTTACAATTCCATCGTCCTATTTCCCTGTGGATACGATCCCGACTTACCGGGTTTATTACTAACGCGACATGCTTGCACTTGGGCCTAGAGAGAACGCACTTCTAAGACACATTCTTAGTCGCGTTAAGTTTTTGGTGCCGTTGCCGGGGAATTAGGTAGACTTAGGATTAGATCGAGTCAATCTCAAACTTTGACCAAAAATTTCCAAAAATCCAAAAACATATAAAAATTTGAAAAAGCACAAAAAGATTCATCATCATATCTCATAATCCCGTTAATGCAAAATTCTGAACTCACTCCAACTCTCCATAATACTCCAACCCACATTCACGAAAATTCAATAGTTGAGTACGACCCTGATAGCCCCCACACTCCTAACGCTCCACAATTCTGGGTTCCACCTCCCACACCATCACACTCAATCTCAAATAACACGTCGTTTTCCCTCTTAGGACACACTTCAGAGCGCGCCCCGAGTATACCAAGTGAGGATACCAAATCTTTGAGAGAGAGAGACATGTCACAACACGGTAGTGCAGCTGCCGATGAGGGAGAGGCCCCGTATCACCCTTTGAGAGACGTCTTATATCCCGAGCGCACTGTCACTCTGGGATGCATTTTACTCCTGTACAATGCTGGGCAATTTCGTTTTAGGAATGGGATGATCCAGATACTTCTCACTTACCATGGATTGGATTCAGAAAAGCCATATGCCCACATTATGGAATTTGAGGAGGCGTGCGAGACACTTAGTAATCAAACTTGCACCAAAGATGTGCTCCGCATCACTCTTCCCATTCTCGCTAAAGGATAAGTCTAAGACATGGCTATGGACTTTACCTCCAAATTCGATTTCATCATGGAACGAATTACAATCCAAATTTCTCAAAAAGTTCTTTCCTCCACATCGAACGAATTCCATCAAGGCTCAAATTCAAACTTTCCGACAATTAGAAAATGAGTCATTCGATCGATGCTACGAGCGTTTCAATGAGTTAATTGCATCGTGTCCCCATCATGGTTTTGATAAAACACAAATCATTTCCTTTATCCATAATGGGCTGAACATTAATTCCAAGCAACTCGTTGAAACCATGGGGAGTGGTCTGTTTATCGACTTAGACGCCCACGATGCTGAGCTTCACCTGAGGCATGTCACCGAGACTACCCAATCCTGGGATACATATGACCCTAATGCTCAAAATCTAAATCGTCAAGTGGCCACTACTCCATCGGCGTCCGACCTATTTCATGTAGAAAAGAATTCTATGATGGACAGTCGGCTCGATACACTTGAGAAAGGACTGAAAGACCTACGTGAGGTATATGGAAGAGGACCAACTGGATCCATCCCAAACCCTGTTGAGAAGGTGTGTGCGATTTGTGAGGCGGGTCATTCAACTGAGGAATGCCCGACTATACCCGCCTATAAAGTAATGCTTCAAGAACAAGTAAGTGGCATAGGAGGATTCAAGGGTAATTTCGGTGCACCGCACGGGAATTCTCACAACCCTTCATGGAAAAAGCACCCTGGTTTTAGCTATGGGCAACAACATGCTACGATGAATCCTAATTCACATGTTGCCCTGTAATACCCCGTATTTTTATAGCTTTTAAATTATGGGATTTATTAAATTTAATTGAGATAAATTAAATTAATTTTAATCCGAAATGTTGTTTTAAATATTTACCAGCGTGACAAGAGTTAGTAATTATTGAGAATATATTATTTGTTGCATATTACTGGATGAGTATAGTAATATATGAGATTTATTTTTATAATATTGTCACGTGTGAATAAAATGACAATTGTGGAAATTTAAGTCGGGACGCGCCTGTGTCGTGTCGGGACTAAATGTGGATTAATAAAAGTGAATATTTTATATGTTGTTCGTATGGTCATTTTGAGTGCGCCAACGCGTCCGGAAGGGTCGAGATAGTCAGAAAAGTATACCCGGGAGTTTGATTTGGGTCTCGGGGCGTTTTTAGGCCTAATTAGTACCCCGGGAGGGCAATTTAGTCATTTTGTATTTTTGGGTAATTAAACCCACGAAAATTAAAGGGGTTATATAAGATGTTTAGGTTATCTCCTAGGGTTAGATAACTCAAAACACTAGAACGACCATTCGAGAGGAGAGGAGAGAGCTCTCAAGGCATTCCAAGGCTCAAAACTCAGCCGTTTGCACCGCCGCCACCGCCAACGCGTAGATCGCGAGACGGGGAACGCAACCACACCAAATTCAACACCAAACCAGATTTCTGAAAATCCCAGGCAAGTGTTTATCTTGCTTATTTCGTTGATGCATCTTTCATATTGGTTTAGGAATGATTAGGATGAATTGTATGGAAGAAAAACCCAATTTGAGATAGAAAATTGCATGTAGTGATGATTTATATGATATTCTGGAAACCCTTGGTCATGTAAAGGATTAAGAGTTTGATTAAGAAAAGAGTTCTAATCAAATACAAACACTAAAAAAAATTATTTCGGATGATCGGACCATTGGAATCGCCTGAAAATTTAGTATGTTGTAGCGAACGGCGAGACAGGACTGCTGACAAAAATTCAGCTTGATCAGACGGTCGGATTTCTAAAACTATTATTTTTACTAGAAAGTTTTATGTTTTGAGGACTCCTAGAGAGTTTTATATTTTGAGGACTCTTCTAAGTAATAAAAAAAAATTCAGTTAAAACTCCATTTTAATTCCGATTTCGAAACCGTTTGAAATTCTCATCTTTGAAAATAAAATTCAAAATCCTTTAATGTAAGGCGAAATCTATATTTTTGGGATATTTTGCATAAGGGATGATGTAAGTATATATTAAAGGGGAGAGACACGTAAGAGAGAGTTACGTTGGAACATAAATGGATATTTACTGAATTGTACATTTGGAAGAATAGAGTCCACGAGGGTTACGTAGTAAGTTGGAAAAACCCTTCGAATTAAAGTTAGAAACGAACCATTATACTTGATAAATAATAATGGGAAAATAAGGATAAATGTTGTGAATGTGGGTTATGGGATAAACCTAAATTGATATAACAAAAGTGGTATATTTATATGATTGTGTATGCATATATTATATACTTGTGAAAAACATACCCACGCTACTTGCTATCCCTGAGGTTGCCGCGCTGGGACGATCTTATCCTGTGTTGCCTTATGGGGGATATTGACTCGTACCCTAGGAGATAGATATCCTTGGTACAGGCTATCGATTTGATAGTTCAGACGGTCCTAAGAGACGCGGGTATGTGCCATCCTCTTAGAGACTTGGAATCTATGTTTCGCCTCAATATTGTTGTGTATGTGTTAATACAATTTGAGAGTGATTCCGAATTTGTATTTCCCCTTAATACAAGTGATACGGGGTTTGGATAGTAGAGTATGCCCACACCATAGTTTTTATGTGGGGTGCTGTTATGATATATATATTATACGAGTAGTTAATATATATATGAAATTCTAAAATCTGGAACTGCCTACTGTGATTTGATATGTAGGACATGGTTGATGACTCAAATTATAAATAATTGTTTTAAGAAAGTATGATATGACACTGGAAAACTTTATTGATTAATAAAGTTAAAAGGAGAACCTTGGTTACAAATTGAAATCTTACGTTTTAAATACTTGAGTTGTTCAGTTGTAAATCCTGCGAATAACCTAAGATAAGTTAAATCATTGGGGAAAGATAGTGTGGTATATGACGAGATAGACCATTGGGAAGGTTAGTGTGATAGGTGTGCACATTAGAAGAGAGGCGAGAATTTCTCAAGAGAGTGTCGACTAATATGTTGTTGCATTGGCCTGTATCAATTTAAATACTTGTTAAACGAATTTTTAAATCATATACACTATCGGGCTCTGACCCGTTTCTATTTCCTTTTCTCTCTTGTATATATATGTATGTATTACAGGTGCCCAGCCACAGGGGCGTCTTACTTAGGATCCTTTGGAAGGAACGTGCTGCAGCTTAGGTGGGAGTTGCAGGACTGTTGTTTAGACGACTTCATCCATTTGATTCTACTCCTAGTTCAGTTTTATCCAGCAGGGGCATGTGTCGCCCTCTTTCTATTATTTAGTTGGTATAGTCAGAGATTGAAATTTTTACTTTCAGTACCTTTATTTCGGGATTTATTACTGTCAGGATGTTTTCCTTTAGTGTTGTTAAATGTTGGGATTTATTATTGATGATTAAATTCGTGTATGTTCAATTCTATTTTTATTCTTAATGGGCTACTCTTTAGATGTTAATGGTTTAAGGTTTTAGAACCGGATTTAATAAAATGAGAATAAGGTTTTAAATGGTTTTGACACTTAGCTTAATTTTTTAGGGTGTTTAAATTGGAAAAATATTTTTACGACAATGATGCTAAGAATGAACCAACTGTTCACCTTGATTTTAATTTAATAAAGGAGTGATCGCCCGGTATTTAATTAGGCGGAGTGTCACATGCCCCTCCTCCACCACCGCATTTTCAATAAGCTCCACACATACAAGGACATGTGCAGGCACCACCACCTCAAGGAGCATACATCCCTCCACCGCGGAGAAGTCTCGAGGATACGATCAACCACTTTATCAATACCCAAACTGTAACTAATGCTAGGCATGAGCGCATAATGAACGACATGAATGCGAACATTTTACAGTATTAATCATCATTGAGTATCCAAGAGAAATGCAAGTTTCCTGTCCAGGGCCAAAGACCCCCCCAAGGTCAAACTAGTGTTAGCTCCACCTCGACAGAACATCAGGAGTAATGTCAAGCTGTGACCACTCTTCGTAGTGGTAGAGTCATTGATTTATCACCTCCCCCACACGATGCAACCAAAGACAAGGAGATTTCGCCCTGCACGAAAGAGGCCGAAGATGTCCCCTTGAAGGAGAGTGATAAAGAAGACACTAGTGAGCCCGAGGTAGTTGTGAAACCACCCACCGCGGCACCGTTTCCTCAAAGGTTGATTCCTTCCCACAAAGGAAACCCCCCGTGATGAAGTGCTAGACGTACTAAAGCAAGTGAAGCTAAATTTACCTTTCCTCGATGCTCTTAAGCAAATTCTAGCTTATGCAAAAGTCATCAAAGACTTGTTGACGGTAAAAAGGAGGATGAAGGTAAAGAAAAATATCTTTCTAGCACAGAACGTAAGCTCCATCCTACTCAATGATATCCCACCCAAGTTCAAAGATCCCGGTGCACCCACCATTTCCTACATCATTAGAGAAAATAAAATTGAGAAAGCCTTACATGATTTGGGAGCAAGTGTCAATATCCTCCCTTACACCATCTATAGGCAACTTGATTTGGGTGACCTCAAGCCCACAAAGGTCACTCTCCAGTTAGAGAATCGAATCGTGAAGATCCCTAGACGCATAGTTGAGGACGTGATCATCCAAGTTGACACTTTCTATTTCCCGGTAGATTTTGTCATTTGGGACACGGAACCCTCCTTCACCTCGAGCAACCATGTTCCCATCATTCTTGGGCGCCCATTCTTAGCTACAGCTAATGCCATCGTCAATACTCGAAATGGGCAAATGCAACTCACTTTTGGGAACATGACTTTAGAGACTAATATCTTCCATATCGCCCAACAGATGGGGGAAGAAGATGATCTTCACGCGGTGAGACTAATAGATAAGATCGTAGAGGATTATTTTGAGGAAAATTATTGTGGAGATGCCCTAGGGTCCTGTTTAGTGTTGAACCACGAGAGTGAGGGGACGTACACCGCATGAGAGAGGGAGGTTGAGGAGTTGAGAAAGTTATTTGATGAGAGAGCATCGGACGAGGACGCGAGAGATGTAAGTTGGGTTCCTAAATTCGAGGAGTTACCATCAAGGGATACATGCATGGTTCCCTCCAACGAAAAATTTCCAACCCTCGAGTTGAAGAAACTCCCCTCCCATATTAAATATGCATAACTAGGAGAGGATGAGACATTTCCTGTCGTTGTCTCCTCTAGCCTAGATGAAGAGCAGGAGGGTAAATTGCTAAAGATTCTGAGGAAGCACCAAGGTGCTTTTGGTTGGTGCATCGCTGATTTGAAAGGGATAAGTCCTTCGATTTTCACCCACAAGATCCATCTCGAAGAGGATATCAAGCCCTTAAGAGAAATGCAAAGAAGGCTAAACCCTAATATGAAAGAAGTGGTGAGGATCGAAATAATTAAGCTATTGGATGCCGGGATTATCTACCCAATCTCAGATAGCAAGTGGGTGAGCCCTTTTCAAGTTGTCTCGAAGAAGTCGACACCGTTTGGTTGTCTTACCCCGTTTACGGGGTAGAGTGAGTTGCTACAGTGAGGTCGTCGCACTCCCGACGCGTATGGGGTGTATTCTTGTGTATAGTAGATGAGAGTCGTGTGATCAGTGAGAGTCCCTAGGATTAGGGTGCAATAAGGTGAGAGCATTCGCATGTTTTGAGAAATTGAGTCAAGTTGCGTTTACCATAGGTAGCGAGAGGGTTTTGAGCCAAAAATTGATAGGAAGCAGTGTGAAGATTCGAAAACTTTCGGAGAAGAGCGATTGAAATTAAGTTAGGGGGTGAATTCCAGCTTAATGCAAGAACCGGATCGGTTCTTTTATTTTTGGACCGGATCGATTCATTTCTTTTAGATCCGGATCGATCCGGTAATTAAAAAGCTCAAAAATTAAAAGGACCGGACCGATCTGATCCTATATCATCCGGATCGGTCCGATTTCTGCAGTCTTTCCCCTTTCCCTAGGTGCACCCCCCTTCTCCCCAATCCCATCCCTTCCCTCCCAATTCGTCCCACCATACCCAACCCTTCAATTTCCCTCCCAAATACATCCCCTTTTTCCCTCCCAAATACATCCCCTCTTTCCCTCCAAACCCTTTCCCTCCAATTGTGAAACCCTACTCACCCCTCACCTATAAATACACACTCAATTCCCTCATTTTCCTCCACACCTCCAACCACATCCCTCCTCTCTTCTCCCTACTTATTTTTTTTCTAGCAACCTCTCCTTTTCCCAATGGCCCAAAGAGCCCCCCGTCAAATATGACTCAACTGATATCCTACCCTCCGGCCATGGTGAATTCCGTTCCCGCCAAAAGGCGCGTTAGTGCACTCATTTCTTTAGTCCGGATCGCAAACTCCACATGGAGCACGCAGTCCAATAGGCAGGGATGCCCAATTTCGTCACCGCTATCTTCATGCCTAGGGATTGGTGTCGTTTCCTTAATGAACCCTATGATGCGGTCTGGGCCGTCGAGGTCCGATCCTTCTATGGCTCCCTTATTCGAACGGGCAAATTCGAGTCTCGAGCCTATGTTGACGGTAACGTCATTCCCTTTTCTTTGGCCCTTCTCACTGCCAAGTTGGGTGAATACGACGTTCCCGATGTTCAAGATTACACATACCCAAGGAATGTCGCCTTGGTAGCCAAGGAACTGATTATGGAGCGAATTACCCCCGACGTTGTATGGAGGGGGGAGACTGTCGTTGTTGGCCGACTTAACGAGAAATCACGCCTCACATTCCAAATTATGTGTGCTAACATTTTGCAAAAGTCCAACGATTCCGTGATGTGCCCCCGTCAAGCCACATTGACATACCACCTCTTCGATCCCCACACTCCAATTAACCTGGCTCGCACCCTATACGCTGACATCCTCGTTGTAGACATGGATGAGAAAGGTGCAACACCACTTCCTTATGCACGCCTGATTACCTCTATTCTGAAGGACGCTGGCATTAAGGCGTCGCTTGACCGTACTCGCCTCCTCGGTCCTTTTAGCCAGGGAACCCGCACTCGGAGCGCCAAACAGCTAGCCATCATTCGGGCGAGGCGTGGAAGTGATGACGAGGCAGATGCTGCCTCGAGTGAGGAAGAGGAAGAAGAAGAGGCAGGTGCTGATGTGGAGATGGGAGACGTGGGTGTGGATGAAGAGTCGGCCGACGAAGAAGACGACCCTGATTTCGAATGGGCGGGTAGCGATCTCACTAATCGTATGTTGGCCCTGGAGACACGATTTAGCAACTTTATGATCGACTACCACCATGATACAAGCATGATGTTTCGTTTCCAAGCGGACTTGTACCGACGCCAAGGGGATCCCAACGAGCCATTGTCATCCTACTTTTATGACCCTTATGGCCCTGACGTGCCCAGCTCTTCCCACCCACCACCCCAGTGAAGCTTTGGTTGTTTGTGACAGTTTTTAGTCGTTTCCCTTGTTCACATGTTGTATGCTCTTTCCTGTTTTTGTACCACAGTCCTATTTTATAAAAATCTGCATTTTCTCCATTTGTTTGTTTTATTTATCGCACTTAATATTTTGCCTTGTTTAGATTTTAGTCCTTTTTGCTTGAGGACAATGCAAAAGTCTAAGTTAGGGGGAGTCATAAGTGCGCATTTCTAAAAACTTCACAAATTTTCAAAAATGCACAGAAATTTAAAAAAAAATCATAAAATTTTGAAAAACTCAAAAATATTTTTGTTCAAAATAAATAAAAATTGGAATTCAAAATTTTCAAAAATATCACTAAAAGTCGTTTAAAGTTTCAAATTGTAAAAACACAATACACAAAGCCGAAATTGACCAAAGATGGAAATTGTGTGAAAATTAACAACTTAACGAATAAATGTGGAGATTAACAAACCCGGTGAGATTCGAGCCTTTCATCTTTGTGAAAATTATAAATCAATCCGAGTTAATTGTTAACTCAAAGTTCTTTTCAATGTTGAAAAATTCATCGAGGATCTCAATCCTTTCATTTTGATCGGTTTTGATAAACATGTGTGATATTGCAGTACAAAGCGCGCTACAAATCTCTAAATTAAATTAATCTCCAGACGCATAAGTTAATGCAATTAGTATATTGGACAATGAAGTAGGCCCTCGTTTGTTACCCAAAAATATTGGCCATAAAAAGTTGTGAAAAAGTATCCCTTTTGTAACCCAAATTGAGCCGAATAATTTTTCCTTTTGTTTGATAACCCGAAAAAACCAAAAAGCCAGGAATGGAGAAAATCGAATATTTGTCGAATAAAGTTCTAAAAGTGCATAAAAAGGGGCAAGAAATAAATAGATATGCTCAACAAAAATAGCAAGAAAAGAAAAGAAGTGAAAAACAGAAAAAAATAGAGAAAAAGAAGAAAAAATGAGCAAAAAGCCCAGAGAAAGCACTAACGGACATTATAAGCAAAAATTTTCCAATTTCGAAATTCCCTACCATTTTCATTTTACCCAATATACCTTAAAACCCAAAAAATTCCTAACTGAGTCCAAATTGCGAAATTGGTTACCGCGTGAAGAGCTAAGACACCAAAAGATAATAAAAGAGATTGAATGCGTGAATAAGAGGCAATGTTCCTGTTTTGAAAAATTGTATTCCATTGATGAGATCCTATCACTATAAAATTTCCGTCTTTCTACTTGTGTGCATGACTTTGCGTCCAATATATTTACTCTTTATATCATGCATACCAAGAGAATAGCCATAATCCGAGAGATTCGTTTGTGAGAGTATCCCGTGAGCATTTGAATCAAAATGAATTTTTGGAAAGTAACGTGATGATCAATCGGTGGCGGTTAAATTTTTGGCTTCGCACACACGCACTATGATTTGAGACCCTTGAGCATGACTTGAGGATGATTTCTGGAAAAGTTTGAATTATACAATTTTTGCGTATTTTGAAGTTTCTTTGAGTCGAATTTTATGGGTATATTCTCTGCAAACCCTCACGAGACACAACTCGTCCTACTAGAGTAACATAGGGGTTTAAAGGCTTATTGCATACGCTCAATGCAATCGCTTGCCCGCGAAAAAGGTATTCTATCCCAATAAAATGATTTTCAAGAGTTGAGCCTTTCTAGGATTCTTTTACATTGCTCGGGATGCCCAAAGTTATAAGTTATGGGGATTTGATTAGGCATAAATTCTTCCAAATTTATCCCTTTAATTAGTTACTTTTAGCATCTCGAACAACGTATCGATTTGATTTTATCTCATAATCTTGCTACTGACTTATTCTAATGAGTACCCCGAGTTTTTGGTATTTCGTACTGATTTTACAGGTTTTTTATATCAATTAAAGAAAGAAAGAAACCGGAAGAATCGAGAAAGAAAGAAAGGAAAGTTAAAAGGGCAAAATTGTAATTTTTACCTAGAATTCAGATGAGGCATCTAAGAAAAGTTGAATATATCAAGTTCACAAGCACATAGGAAGAAACGGTACCTCAATCGGAGTCCCGGTGTGAAAGTTATGAGCAGTCAAAGATAAAAGAAAAAGTAAAAGAAAATCGAACCGATCCGGATCGGACCGATCCGAAATACAAAATTCTAGAGAACCCCGGACCGAAGACGGATCGAAGATGAAGGAAAATAAACGAACCGATCTGTACCGGATCGATCCGGCCAAGAAATAAATGAACCGATCCGGATTCCAGCCAGACCGAACCGAAGGAGGACCGGACCAGTCCGACTGTCGAATTTTTATTTTTTACTCTTCCTCTAATGGAGAGTCCTAGTTCAGCTAAAAATCTTGGAGATTTGTAGGGTATTTAAAACCGAGTTATTATCATTTTAACGATGTAGAATTTATCTAATTTTCTATTCTTTAAAAAAAAAACCTAGTTTGAAGATAGCTTATAATTTTAATTCCAAGATTGAAGATTGTTCAGATTTCTGTGATTACAAGTAATAATAGTTAATGCTTTGAGTGCTTCGATAAGATTAGTGATTAATTTCCTCTGTCTAATTTCTCGTTTACAGCATTCTTCAAATTTTCCTTAGTTTAATCACGACTTCCTGCAATTCCAAAATCGTTTTCATTACTTTCATCATGGTAGGCTAGACTTTTAAGGGTCGGGATGCATGAACCCAACCCAATGTCGTAGTTGTATTTGTATAAAAGTAATCCTCTAAATTTAATGATTTGATTACGACCGTATTGCGTAGGAACACGACAATTATAGATCTTTGGATCTCGTTTGCTTCCGGGTAACCGGGATGCTTTAGAATACAATTCGAGCGTAACTATTGCAATACTGATTTACTCGTCCTCTGATTAAGTATGGTGCGGGCTCGAACCTCATATACGTAATGCTTGGGAGTACTAAATTCTGGGTCTAATTAATCATTCAAATTTATGATTAGTTTTATACCATCAATACACTAGGGTTGGGGGATGGTATTCCTGTCCTGTTTTTCTCATCACATAGTTCGAATTTTTTAAATCATTCATTGTTAGTATTTTAGGTAATTTAGAATAGTTGCATTTCATTTGTACCTAAGTTCATTAGTTAAACATTTTCAAAATTGCATTTAGTTGTAGTAAATTCTCATACCAATCATCTTTTCCTTTTTCTTTGGAGTCGGAGTTAAGATTCATTCATCTATCCAACGTCGTTACAATTCCATTGTCTTATTTCCCTGTGGATACGAACCCGACTTACCGGGTTTATTACTAATGCGACAGGCTTGCACTTAAGCCTAGAGAGAATGCACTTCTGAGACACATTCTTAGTCGCGTCAGTTTTTCCACTCAATCAATAGGCATTTTTACAGAATCAAAGCTTGTTTCATGTGCACACACACCACTTACATTTGAGGTTTCAACTCCATGTAGTTATTCTTTTAATGTTGATAGCTTTGGATTATTGGGCAAAATTCTCTTTTGCTCTGTTAATAATATGTTGAAATGTTTAATTGTTGGTATATTGGTTGGTTGGGCATATTTTGAGGAAATTTGATGTTTGTGGGTACCTTCAAGAGACAACACTCGTCCACTAGGGTAACCTAGGGATTTAACGGCATATTGCATATGTTAAATGTAATCGTTCGCCCGCAAAAGTGGAATTTATATATTTTGTACTTATATACGTTGTATATCACCTTCTGTTGGGTTGGTTTTGTTTTATTTCATCACTAGAGACTAGCAATGTCTAAGTTAGGGGGTGTGATTAGTCATGAATATTGCATATTAACGCCCGTTATTCTTATGCATTCTAGTACAACTGTGTCTGTTAATTCCTGTATTTATGCTCATATACTTTTTAACCTTGGGTTTCGATATATATGTGTGTGTTGCAAGTTTATTTGAGTTTTTTTAGGTATTAGAACGCTTAACGGTGCAATTGGTGCTTTTCAGAAAATTTTCAATGTAGTACGTAGCTTCAGGGGCATTTTAGTCATTTTAGCATTCGAGCTTCATGTTCGAACTCTTCATGAAAGTTGTGTCCCTTTGAGTCAGCTTCACGTGGCCTCTGACGGTTTGTTAATCCGGTTCCTAACGAGCATGTTATGACCATTTTTCCGGAGATCTCCTTCTTAGTTATTAAGATAAATCATTTTCTTTCTTTTATCATTATTTCTTTTGCCATTTATTACATAAGTGGGTTTTTGTGTATTTGAAGAAGTATTATTTTCTCTTAGTTTTTTCTCTTTTATTTTAGTTAGGTTAGATACGAAGGGTTTGGGAGGTGATTTTGGGTGTGGTTTTTCTCTCTCCTAGGGTTTTACCCACTTTGGTAAGAACATTATTCATCATCTTCTTCCTTTATCCAATCATCCATTGTTCTTTTTCTTATTTTGCTATTTCTCTATTTGCTTTGTAACCTAGATTTACTTGCTTTCATTTAATTAATGCCATATAACATGCTTTTTAGGTAACTTAATCTAGGTTGAGATTGTTAAACTCACATGCGTTAATTAGTTGCTTTGCTATGGTATAATGGGTCTAGGGTAGTTTTAATGAGTTAACTGTTCTTTGTGTCACACTTAGGAGATTTAATGGGGTATATCGCGTATGCGCCATATTTACGAGTTTTCATGTGTAATTCCGGGAATTATCATTGACACCGGACTCAAATTAAGCTTTTATGAGGATTTAGAGGGCGATAACTCTAGGTTTAATTAATTGTCCAAATGTGATTAATCTTGTTAGCGCTTTTATGTTCATGTAACCATTTATGCTATTTAACCCGTGTGAGGGAGAAGATTCTCAACCTATAGTCTTACACCTTTTGTTAATCTAAGTTTAAATACATGTCTAGTTTAATAATTATTTCACATATCATCTTTTACACTTTTATTATAAAGTATTAAATTAATAGAATTCTAACAACTAGTCTCTGTGGATTCAATCCACACTTGATGCTACACTTCGTAGTTAACGTGCCACGTCTAGGTATTTATTTCTATAGAGGCATAAACGCCCAACGACATATTTTACATACACGAGTAGTTTACGCTGGCTATCAGCTTGTCCTTGATCTGGGGGAGGATATTTTAAATCAGATTCTTGAAGAAGGTGTTGACTGCCTCGTAAGCATTTTGACTAATTGACATCCTTATTTTTCTTTTGGGAGAATCCTTCTTTCCCGCTTCATATGGGGATGATTGTGCTTCGCCCTTTCTTCCTTTTTACTAATCTTTCTTATTTGCCTTTAAAGGTTGATCAACTTGATCGTGTTCATTGAGGATATCATCCTCCACCTCGGTATATTTCTCAATAGAAGTGATTAAATCACCAATGGACGAGGTTTGCTTCTTCCTCAGTGACTGTTATAGTTTCGTCCAACCAAGGAGGGACAACTTCTCATTGCAATTGTCAATTTTATTAAAAAAAAACTCCTAATACCTTTGGGCATACTTCCTCAGGGACTCCCCTTTCTCTTACGAAGGGAGATTAGGGAATCTACCTAATTAACTAGCTTCCTGCTACTGATATATATGGGACTAAGATTTACTCGGCCAACTCATGCAAGAAAAAGATCAATCTAAGGTATAGCTTCTTAAACCACTAAAGGCCAATTTCACCTAACATTAATTACGGTGTCCTAGTGATACCACAAGGACGTGGATTGATTATAATAACGAATATGATCATAAGGATCGGTCTTACCATTATAGGTTTATATCTTTGGAACTAAGAACTTCCTTGGTGGATCTACTATCTCAGTCTCCTCAATGAAAAATAAGGTATATCAATGGCCTAAAGCTTTCCTAGATAAGTCCTTTGTGATGTTTATGCAATATTCCCGGAGTCGTCCATCCAACTCCTTCCTGATGAAGTCTCATAGGTCATTGTGACATGAAATCCTTCTCGGTAGAGGTGGAAAGTCAATAACAACATCATGGTGACTAGCACCAGATTGCTCAATAAGTTAATCTAACCTGCTAGCAGTTTTGTTTGTATTGGGTGATGTAATCTTTATAAGTTCTACTAGAACTGGAGACCCTAACGTCATTGTGAAAATGAGGAGTCATTGGGTAACAGACTATCCTTTTATGACAACAATCAGATTTATGAGATCTTGATCCATGTCCGTTTGTTTGTTCTATCACTTTTTTCTTAAAACAGACAATCTCTACGTCATGCTCATGTAGAAATTCCTGATAGGTAATTTGGAAGGGGAACATGGCATCGATAAATCACATTGGAGCTTAAGCAATGGACAAATCTCCCATGAGATTTGGCATCACTAGGAGATGAGGAGACCTAAATGAGGAATGGTACCACCTTTTAATCCTTATCTCATAGCAGATATGGCTCCCTCTATAGTAATGGTGAGAACGCTCAACACTCATGGTGAAAGGTTTGGTAAATCTCGTGGCGGGAATCTTTTTTTCCCCAGATACTGCTCTAATTATAGAGGAATCGGGTTTACAATACTATTAATTACCAAAATATGCCTAGAGTTCTATATAGAAAAGTAAAGCGACATAAGATATATATAGTTTAGCAAGTCGTCCTTACCTATGTCCACAAGGATATAGGGGGATTTATTTACTATCAAGGAAACATATTGGGGTGTTAGGTGAGATAAATGAGAGTCCAATATGAGTTTATAATAAATGTATGATATCAACTTGTGTCATCCTCACAATGGGTAGTTCTTATTTATATAAATGTTGAGACCCAATTATATACAACATTTAAAAATTCAGCTTTAATGCAGTCAGCCTCCCTAAAGTTTATCCTATGAGTTGATCGTCTCTAGAATGGTTAATCTAGAATAGGACTCCCACTTCACCAAATCTGTTGGATTGTCATGGTCATTGACCATGACAAGTCCAACTTGTCAAGGTCAATGACCGTGACAAGTCTGGGGGTGACAACTTTTGTTGTCACAGACTTGTCACGGTCATTGACCGTGACAAGTTCATTAAACTTGTCACGGTCATGTCACGGTCTTTGACCTTGGTAAGCTTTATCACAGTTAAGGATCGTGAGAAACCCTTGACAATCTTTATAAAAATTATCACGGTCAATGACCGTGATAATTATGGGCAGAATTGAAAAAAAATCTGTTGGCCAGTATGGCCACTGCAACTGCCCAACAGTATATCTGTACCTCTTATAGCAACATTGTACTTGTTCAAACATTATATATCCAAATAAAATAGAGATAATGCAAATATACATTCAAAATAATATGCATCACGATATAATCCAAATATAATTCAAATGTAATAACTTAAAACAATTTAATTCAAATAATATCACTACATGTCTGGGGTAGGTCTGAGGAGGTGAGTAGACCACTCGATATACGAACTGATACACCCAGAAATATACATCTTGCCGCATTATTCGCGTAACCACAATGGGGAGTTCTCCTTCTCAAGTATCACATGCATGACGAGAACCTTGGACTCGATGTTTTGAAGCAAACGTCCATGAACTGGCATACCCTAGACGGTTTTCGGGTCCCTCAACTCCCGCCCTATCTGCTTGCCATCAAATATGTCCTGTGTATAAATACGCTCGACCAACCAATTGTCGACATCGGTCGGTCGAAGGGATCCAAAAACGGGACTGGATCATCAAAGTCCGCACACGTCGACGATGAAGCAACGAGGTCCACATCCTCGTCCTCCTGCACCTCCAACTCCACAACCTTTTCCTTCCCTTTCCCCTTACGTTTTTCCCCAATGAACGCTTCATGAATGAGAACATATCTTGGACCGTCACCTCCAAACGGGACAGTTTCGCGTCATGGGAGACCACCGTTCGAGCCAATTCGGTGTCTCTCATATCCAATCCGATGATCCTAAATTTGGCCACCCGCGAGCTCACCCCCTCGTCCTCCCCTTGCGATCAGCGCCAAGCACTTGGCTGAGTGCGTCTCTGGACAAATATGCATTGTCAGCATCAGACTACGACTCATGCACTTCCTTAAGCTTTGCCTGAAATGACAAAAAGCACATGATTAATTAAATAAGTAAATAAAAAAATTATAACGTAATTAAGAAAAAGTATAACTGTCGGATTACTTACAATCGTGGTCGCGATGCTCGGGGACACCTCCTTATCCTTCCCCTTCTTCGTCCGAATAGCCACATAAGTATAGAGCCTATATGGCCTACTCCCAGGGCCACTCCCTGTCCCCTGAAATAAAATAATGCAAAATTAATATCGGATCCACAAAGTAAAATAATGCAAAATAATATATTTCTGTAATTATAGAAAAATAAAATCTTACCATCATCCTATGCTCCACCTCAGCGTAAGACGTCTGACCGGAGTAGTGCACGCCCGTCTTTTTCGCCCGATTTTCCCTCCCTGATTGGCAAGATGCCAATTGTCGCTCCCCGATCTCATTGTTAATGAACTTTTGCCATTGTGCCAATGAGATCGACTCCTTCGGCAGGATGGAGTCACGCATTCGGATAACAGACTCTCAGGTCTTCCAAAGTACCGGGTCCGTATATTTTTCTTCCACGTCCTGTGTTTCTCCCTCAACTGCTCCAAGACGGAATCGCGTAGCTTTGGATCCAGGCTGAATTATTCCTATCATACAAATACAATGTTTGTTGCGAATAAATATAAATATAAAATGAAATTGAAATCGAAATCGAAATTGAAATTGAAATATTCATATTCATATTCATATAAATATAAATACATTAACTGTAGTGCCGCCCAAATAGCTTACTTGAGCTCATTTGGCACCTTCCTCCAACTAGTGTACCCCGGGTCGATGATCGTCTTTATCAGCTCGAGGGATATCATTAATAGACCCGTCTTGTTCTCGATGGCCATCCCCAATTTTCCATATTTGGGGAGCCTAGGGGCCGAGGAGCCCTCGTCGCCTCCGCTACCACCGAGCCCAGACGACATCACTATAATCAGCATCATCATCCTCGCCTTAATACCTGAAGGAGATATTTTATGTAAAAAAATGTTATTATTAGTACAAATCAAAATGAATTATAAGAATACATGCAAATATGTACAATTACTACAAATCCAAATGAATTATTACTGTTTAACACCTCAATTCTGAATTCCAAAACAACAACATCTAACTCATAATATGTACAATTACTAAAAATCTGAAACATCCCCACCCCCACCCCTACTGCTCACACACACGCACACTACACAAGAGTGAAAATGATAAAGTGCAAATCAATTAAAAGAATTAAAAATGGATTGATAAAGTAAAAATTGGAATATTTATTACAAATTGAAAAATTGTTTCAAATTCGGGTTATCATAAAAAATGGATAGATATTCGGTAAGAGCAGCCAAGTCATCCACACTATTATTTAGATTCTATTGGATGCGTACGCATAAGAACTATAAGGCTAGTATCTATGCGCTCTATATGTAATTTCAAGTATGTATCATTTAATTATCATACTATATATATATTGTTCGTTATACAAAGTAATTTTTAAAAAAGTTAAAAAATCCCACCCCCATATGGACAATAATCCAGTGGTTATGCCACTTTTAAAATTAACCAACTGAACATTGATCCACTATAATCCAACCTCAATGACAACAACAAATGTGTATCCCGTACTCCTTCTAATTCATCTACTCAATTAATTCTTTTCATCAATTAAACTAACAATTAAAGTATACAATTATTAATTTACTAATTTACAATGAGGGGCAATCCTACTTGCATATGAAAAGGGCACTAATTATTAATTTACTAAAAAAATTAAAAACTAATCAATATTTAATCAATCAATTCTTTTACAAGGGGCACTAAAATATGAGGGAAAATATCTAATAAACCAATAAAAATTTAATTAAAAAAATACACACACGCACATATACACACACACAGCCCCACACCCCCTACCCCCTGCCCACCCCCCAGCCCTGCCCCCTCCCCCCCACTGCCACTGCCCACCACACACACACGCACATATACACCCCCTCCCCTCCCCCCAGCCCTGCCCTCTCCCCACACACACACACACAGATGCACATTTACACACACATATATACACACACACACACATATACACACATATATACATAAATGGAGGATAAATAGAGAGAGAGTGCAGTCGCTTAGAGAGAGAGAAATTGAGGGAATAGAAATCGGTGGCAAAAAAGAAAAGGGAGGGTTTTTTTACTAAAAGAATTGTCACAGACATGTAACGGTCTTTGACCGTGGTAACTTTATAGGATTGTCACGACTATTGACCGTGACAAGACTTTGTCACGGCCTTATCACAGTCAATGACCGTGACAAAAAATGCGTATTTTTTGTCACGATCAATGATCGTGACAAGAATGGACGGTTGAAGGGTGCCAATTTGACCATTTTGGTGTAATGTCCATTGATTTGCATCTATCCAACCATGTTGAAATACTGATGGCATAGTCATTCATGAATGGATTTGAACGGCTTAGCCCAAGAGTATTTGGGTAATGAGTGCTACGTGTCCTGCTCTGTGGGCCAAGCCAGAAGTATTTGCATTATCTCTATTTTATTGGGATATATGATGTTTGAATAGGTACAACATTCCTATAACAGGTACAAATATATTGCTAAAAAGTGACAGTGGCCATACTGGCCAAAAGATTTTTTTTCAATTCTGTCCAGAATTGTCACGGTAAATGACCGTGACAAAGGATAATTATCACGGTCATTGACCGTGAAAATTCTTTAAATAATGTCACGGGTTTGTCAGGGTCCTAAACCATGACAAAACTTGTCAATGTCAAAGACCGTGACAAGTCTAATGAACTTTTCACGGTCAATGACCGTGACACGTCCGTGACAACAAAAGTTGTTACCCCCAGACTTGTCACAGTCATTGACCTTAACAAGTCCAACTTGTCAAGGTCAATGACCGTGACAATTCGACAGATTTAGTGTAGTGGATCAAAGCTGAGGAAGTAGTGCGAGGAGCCGCAACAAGCATCCATCATGTGGTAGGATCCATAATGGACCAATAAGGAGAGAAAGCAGTAATAAGAGAGACAAAGACAAATGTGGTTGGGGAAGAACCATGCACTTCACTTGAACAATTTAGAATGCAAATGAACAATCACCAAAGCGTTCAATGCTCTTTGGGTTAAAACGGATTTATACGACTTCCAAAAGTCTCACTTTCAATAGACACAGTTTCCAACTGATGGTTGATTGTGTGCCCAATATACCATCGATATCATTTGAGTGTTAAATGACCAAAAGACCCCTCGACTAACTCAAGGCTTTATGCCCAGACGACCACAAAGCCTTTGGGGAAATTGTGGGATACACATTTAGTATTCATAGTCAGGGTGGGGCCCATCATGTGTGACCCCCATGCCCCTTAGATTATTTGAACACTTTTAGGCATATTCAGATGAACTAGTTATGAACCAACATATAAGTGATAAAGGGAGAGTCCACCCCAAGGGGGTATCTTGTATCAAGTAGTATAAAATACAGGTGTCCCTCTCAAGTTAGTGCATGTGATATTTTGAGCTCGTTTGTAATCCAAAATATTTATATAAAGATATCTAACCCCCACCCCACCACCCCGCGTGTACATAGGCAATTTGTCAAACCTTGTATATCCTATGTCTCTTGTGGCATATATTTAACTACATTAATTTTATTCTGAATCATCATTTTGGATTGTGCATTTGATTATTAATTGCCTTAGAGAATGTGCATTATGACACTAAGTGTTCAGCAATATGACTTTTGTGATTAGCTGTCTTGCTCGGTTGAACTGAATGAAGGTTCAATTTCTCATTAATATTCTTGAATTGCTCGAACATATTAGCCGTCATAACTTCCATAGTGATTTTCATATCTTGATATTTTCATTCATTCCTCCTTTTCATTTGTGAACTTAGACAATCCTTTTTTCCACTTTTTTCCTCCCATTTTTTTAATGTGGTTAGATTATAATTACACGTGTACAAAACCAGGAATGGATTACACAATTCTAAAACACATTAAGTTGCATGACCACTATACTATTTTTTTATGCTAGACTTGAAAAGACTAGGTTAATTGCTGAGAATTAAGAACAACACGGGGAAAGGAATATAATTACACGATAGTTGAGAGAGAGAGAGATCATTAAAACAATGCATTTACAATAAATTTAATCTATATTAATACAGATCACAACTTACTTCTTACAATACTAATCCACGGTAAGATTTAGTTTAAAAAAGGACATCGTCCCACTAACTTCCAAAACAACAATGTAGCTTCATACCATCATAGTTTTTCAAAAAGGAAAATGTTAAGCTTACAAATAATTTATATAAACTGATGTGTCATCGATTAGTAACGGAGACAAGAAAAGTAAAAAATATTAAAAGTGTAATCCTACGGGCTCATTGGTTGGTGACATGTCACTTTGTATCAAAAGTTTGTACAATTTATTTAGACCATATCCACCACATCAAGAAAAATGGAAGAATATTATTTTGTTATGATCTTGGTAGTTTGGGCTCGCCATATCCTGGAGAAAAATGCCATTTCCTACAAATTGAGCGAACTTGGGAGTCAAATGCTCCCAAATTTGAAAGTTCTAGGGGAGCAACTTTTAGGTAATCACATCGTACCAAATACCGGCGGAAGATCTTGCATTGGGTTTGGAACAATGTGCTAGTAACAGTCACATTTTAGCCCTATTAATCCCCCCATTTCCCAACCCTTTTTGCCACCAAATAAGTGTTAAACAATTTATTTCGCATTTATGCAATGAATGATTTGGGATTTTACATTTTTTCAAAAGCATTCGCTCCCGAGATTTACGATGATGTCCACAATGCTATGTGTTACACAAATGGGTACACCGATTAGAAGATTCAAAATTCAACACGTACGAGAAAGCGTGCTTGACATAAGTGAGATTCTCTAGGCGATGGAAGTGTCTCGAGATTTAATGAACCCTATTTTTTATTACGAGGTGGACGAGGAAGACAAGCTCGTTCCTCTGACAATTCCGTCTACATATGCAAAACCAATAAAAATGCTGAAGATAAACGAGGATGGAAAGGCCTCCAACCCCGTACCACTACACCCTTAGAAGTCTTTGAAGTGGGACAAGTATTTGTACGGCATTTAGTTTTAATTTTCCATAAGTTGTTTTGTTTAAATGGAAATTTATTAATGAAATGCGGTGGAGAAAAACAAAATCTAGGAATGTGTTACGTAAATTTTATTTAGTTGGGTGTTAAAATTACAAGTTGAATTAACGTAAACACAAACAGATCGATTGCTATCTTAGCTTCCCAGTTGTCTAGGATGGTTGTCTCCTACCAATAAGTGTTTGTACGTAGGCCTAAGTTGGACTAGTCTTGGTTCACTGTTTCTTCCTTTGTCATTCATTTAATTTCTTTTTCTTTTTTCACGATGATTCTTAGTTTTACCTCTAACAAGGCCTGTTTAGTTTGAGCCTCCACTAAACGGTTTTGGTCAATGGAGTTCAAGTGTTCCCTCAAGTTCGTCACAAACTCGGATAAATTGGTGGTGGAAGATGTAAGGACACAAATTTTCAATTGAGTCCTTTGTATTTTTGGCTCAATTCCGGACAAAAATGTTTGAGTCATAGGATAGAGTTATTGACCATCGTTCAAGCCTATGACATACTAAAGTTGAAGACGTAGCGGCCAAGTTTAAAGCTTCATCCAAATGCCGAGTTTAAGTGTTATGTTTCTACGTCATCAACATCATATTCCATAGTCTCCAAAGGTATGAATGCATTTATATATAAATATAGGGAGACTTGGAATATTTTTATATTGGGTGTACTTTTATTTTAAACTAAGGTTTGTTTTTAGAAAGGTACTTTAAAACTTTAAAATAAAGTTTCTGGGATAAAAATGGAATTTTTAAACTTTCTGGCTTTTCATTTCGAAGTTGTCGTTCGAACGAGTTTATCGTTCGAACGAGAATTTCGTTCGAACGAGGTTTGCCAACGACTTGCCTTTGGAAACTCGTTAGATAGTTCATTCAAACGAAATGTCGTTCGAACGAGATTTTGGCGGGAACAGTGTTTGGCAATTTTTTTGGCATTTTCCCACTACTTTGTCCCATTATTCTTTCACAGAATTTAATGACTTCGGAAACAAAAATTTTCCCAAAACTTTTTCCAACTCCTAGAGAGTGTTTGAGAGCCTAATTCTTCCATAAAAAGTTCCCTTTGTGTTTGTTATTCAAATTGTTTTATTCAAAGAACAAAACTAAGTTTGCACCCAATAAACATTGTTTAATTCAAGTTTCTATCTATCTATATATATATATATATACACTTATCTTGCTTAGAGAGTTTGTTTTGGCACCGGATTGATCTCTACCGTAAAAGAAAGTTTGGGTTTGCTTCTACATCCCACAAAGAAGAAGCTCGTTTGCATTGATTTACCCACCTGGAGAAAGGCTCCTTGTTCGGGTGACGATGACCAGAAAAAGTCCGATCGGTGGATTCCGAGACCGCGGTGGAACTCCGTGGTTATTCATTAGGCGGAGGTATATACAAGAAGAAGCGTCGGGGCTTGAAAGGGATCGAGTCGAGTGTTGTAAGTCTCACTGTCTTGTATTTGTAAAACCATACTTAGTGGATTTGAGGCTAGGGTGGTCCGAGGTTTTTTCCCGTCGTGGGTTTTTCATCGTACATCGCGGCATAGTAATGCATTGTTTATTTTATCTTGTAAAATCACCTAGAACGCAAGCTTAGGTAAAAAGATAAAATTTGGTTTAATCACTACTTGTTTAATTTGGTGCTAAATAAATATTGGGTAATGTGTATTTAATTCAAGTCATTAATTTAATTTGTTAAAATTTGATTTGGCCTAATTTGAGTAAAATTGAAAAAATACGACTTAGGCAAATTTCTAGGACTTGAGTTAAATTTGTTAAAGTGAAATCAAAATTGTGTGTGTGTTCCATCAAATTTCATTTGGTTTAATTTTAATTTGAGAAGAAATTAAAATTTTGTTGTTTAATTGAACCATCACCCGCTTTCACATCTTTATAAAAGGAAATTATATTTTTGAAGTAAAAGAATTTAAAATTAGGGGGGCTCGCTTTCTAACAAGTGGTATCAGAGAGGGATCGCTAAATTGTTGCGTTTAAGATCCTTTAAATATTTTTGCTAAAAATGAAATTTTCCTCGGTTTCAAAATTTCCTATTTTCGATGGTTCTCTCATGCTTGCACATGACTCTTCTCTTGCCATATCTTATGAGTAATTGCTTGCATGTCTTACATACTCTAGCTTTTGTGCTTAAGGATATATCTTTTTCTAGTTGTATATTTTGTTTATTATTTTTCGTGTATGCTTAATAATCAATCACATGCTAGAATTATGATTTTTGTTTATGTTTGGTATTTTATTCTTTCCTTTTAATTTGCATTAAATAAAAAATACAAAAAGATTTTTGCTTATCAATTGTGTTTTATATTATGAGTTATTTAAGCTTAATGAAAAATACAAATGATTTTTTGTGTGTCTTTTGAGTTAATATTTCTATTTCTGATTAAAAATTTGAAAAAACTCAAAAAGATTTTATTTTGTGTGTATTTTGATTTTACACACATTTTGTGGCATATGTTTGTGTTTGAATCCTCTTTTCGTTTCCATGTGACTAGAACTTTTGGTTATAATTTTAATCCTTAAATGTTCTTTATCATGCTTACATGGAGTAGCTTAAGTTTGACTTGCTTAATAGATTCACTTTTATATGCCTTCACACACATGCACGAGCTTTTTGAACCTTAACGTCACATGTTATATTTGAGCTCTGTGAGGTGTTCTCCTATCAATCTTGTCATCTACATGTTATGTGACATAGGAGGACTAGTGCATGTCAAAATTCGTTGCACGTGAGATTTGTGTGATATAAAAATGATAGATATAAATGTGCATGGGGAAGGGCTCCGAAAGGAAAAATATTATCCTTTGCGAGTAAGCCACCGTTTGGAATGGACCTAAAAGAAATTCATGGTCCAAAGGCCTAAAAGAAAATATGGCATAAAAATAAAAATAATTTGCCAAGGCCTAATTTGTTTAGTTGATTTATTCATTCAAAAGAATAATATATATGCTTATTGAGGGAGTTTGAATGATATATCAACAGTTTGCACAATGTCCGTTTATCCTAGTTGCACTTTCAATGTCATGACTCTATTGGCTTGTAGAATCATCAACAAGCATGGCTTGTATGCATTGTGTTTGTTTGTTCATTAGTTCACTTTATCCTGTCACATAAAGGCTAAATTCTAGTTGATAAAGTTTTGCAATCAAATGCGAACTACGTGAACACGTTTAAGTGATTGGGTTTTAATTCATTGGTATCTTGTTCACACCCCAACACTTCCGTTTCCATATGACACATTTATGCTATAAGAATGTGAAAAACTTATGTTATTTTGTTCTGTGTCATTTTGGTGTTTATATCTATAGGTGTGTACTTATGCTTAGTTTGAATCTATTGTGTATACATATATATGATATTCTTGTTTATTCTTTGCCTTGCTTTCTAGTCCATCTATGCTTTAATTCATTTTTGGTATCTATCTTGTTGCGAATTTTGTTTCGATATCACATGCTTAGATTACTACAATCAATTGATATCTTTTGTTATCGCATCATAGTTGATATTCATATCTTTATGGATTGGTTGCATTTTAGTTGCCCATGTGCTTTAATGTTCTCATCACTTTATGCACAATTGCATGTTTTTAGCTTGTTATCCCATTCTATTTATCCCTTGCTTAGTTTGGAGGGTGTATATGCTTTAATTGGGGAAGATAAGTTAATTTTTAATTCTTTAGCCTTTGTCTATTCCTGAACAAAAAGGGGGAGAATGATAGGGGGAGAAATGGTATCTAATCCTATTGTAATCTTATCTTAGTTTGGGAGATTTAACTTAGGGGAGAGCGCTATCTTCTTAGGTTGATCATAGTTAATAAAGGGGAGAATTAATTTAGGGGGAGTATTTATCTTAATTGCATTTAATATTCTTGATATTCCCTATGTGTTTGATAGTTTGCTTAAGTGTGCAGGAATTCTTCTAAATGGCAACTTTCATCATCGGCAAAGATATTGATCCTTGGGTTGTTTTAAAAGAAATTGGTCTCTTACCCTCTCTTCTTAGTTTAGTGGGGCACTCAGAAGCCCTATGGCCATACCCTTCACAACCAAAACACCTATTTGACTCGTCCCTATTTAAATTTTCTTTAGAATTTTTAGGGATCATCTCGGCTTTGTCATGCTTAGAAGTTTCAATTTTCTTAAAGTCATTTTTAAATTTATCTTTGTTAATTTTAAGAAACTTTCGAAATTTCCTAGCAAACAAGTCCATATCTTCCGAGTCACTATCACTCTCGCTCTATACTACTTGTTTTTCCTCTTTTCGAGATTTTAAAGAAATTCCTTTTTCAATTTTCTTTTCAGTTTTAGAGGAAAACATGTCTAGTTCATAGGTTTGTAAATCACCTACAAGCTCTTCTAATTTCATATAGGCTAAAGTTGGTAAAGAATTTTAAATGGTCACTTTTGGAATAAATCTATCGGGAAGGGATCTTAAAATTTTCTTTACTACACGGTTGTCGAGTATTTTCTCTCCCAAATTAAAAGATGAATTAACAATATCGAAAAGTCTAGCATAAAATTCATCAAAAGTTAATTTTCGTTCATTTTGATGGTTTCAAATTGAGTCGTGAGGTTTTGGAGTTTTGAAACTTTTACGACACTTGTACCTTCATGAGTGAGTTGTAAAATATCCCATGCTTCTTTAGAAGTCTCACACGTCATAATGCGTCGAAATTCATTCGGTGTGACAGCGCTAAACAAGGCATTTAAACCACGGGAATTAAAATTTGAAAGTTTAAATTCATTATCACTCCATCTATCGATCGGTTTGGGAACACGTTCATTATCTACTAAATTTGTTGGTGGAGATCAATCGTTAACTATAGACAACCAAACCCTCTCGTCGATAGATTTAAGTGTCGATTTCATTCGTGCTTTCCAGTACGCGTAATTAGAACCATCGTAAACCACACATGGTGCCTTTCACCATGTGAGAATGCTGCAGCAAAACAAACTTCTTCTTCTTTGAGGGATTTAGAAGGAAACCCAAATGAACTCTTCAAACGGTAGAGTAAAACCCGGTGCCAAAACACTCCAAGCAAGATGTATATATTTTGAAACTTGGAATAAACAATATGGGTGAAAACTTGATTGTTAAATGATTTCTTTCTTGAAAAATTAGACACTCAAAACATGAAATTTTTCGTTGTAAATTGAAGCTCTCAAACTCTCTCTTGGAGATGTAAAGATGTGAAAAAGTTGGGAAAAAAGTTGGATTCCGCACTTAATTAATAAGGTAAAAAGTTAGTGGGAAAATAAGGGGGAAAGTGGGAAAAACTGCTCAAAACTGCCAAAAGAACTATTCTTGCCAAATCTCGTTCGAACGAAGTCTCGTTCGAGCAAGCCTTCTAACGAAGTTCCAGTGTAATAAAAGTTAAACTCGTTAGAAATCTTGTTAGAATTCTCGTTCGAACATCCATCTCGTTCGAACGATAATTCGAATGATATTCCAGTGGCCGATAGGGGAACTCGTTGGCAGACCTCGTTCGAACGACATTCTCGTTCGAACATCAACTTCGAACAAACTTCCAGAAAGCTAAAAATTTGAGTTTTAGCCCAAAACGATAAATTACTTTTATTAGTAAAGACTTTCAAAAATTGGGGGCCTTCGCTTTTTCAAATTGGTATCAGAGCATTGATTAAGAAAAGCTTTCACCTTTTCAAATTTGGTATCAGAGAATTTATTGAGAAGGGCTTTCGCCTTTTCAAATTGGTATCAGAGCCAAAACGATAAATTACTTTTATTAGTAAAGCCTTTCAAAAATTGAGGGCCTTCGCCTTTTCAAATTGGTATCAAAGCATTGATTAAGAAAAGCTTTCGCCTTTTCAAATTTGGTATTAGAGCATTGATTGAGAAAGGATTTCGACTTTTCAAATTGAATTAATTTAGGGGAGTATTTATCTTAATTGCATTTAATATTCTTGATATTCCCTATGCGTTTGATAGTTTGCTTAAGTGTGCAGGAACTCTTCTAAATGGCAACTTTCATCGTCGGCAAAGATATTGATCCTTGGGTTGTTTTGAGTCGAGCTATTGTATTTTTATTTTGGGTGGTATATTTTTTAGTTTAGTAGATCTTGACGGCCCTTTAGGATTTTTGTTTAGTTTTTGTCCCGGAATAGCCAAAGGGGGAGATTTGTAAGGACACAAATTTCCAATTGATTTCTTCGTAGTTTTGGCTCAATTCTGGATAAGAACGTTTGAGTCATAGGATAGAGTTATTAACCATCGTTCAAGCCTATGACATACTAAAGTTGAAGACGTACCGGCCAAGTTTAAAGCTTCATCCAAATGTCAAGTTTAAGTGCTATGTTTCTACGTCATCAACATCATATTCCATAGTCTCCAAATGTATGGAAGCATTTCTATATAAATATAGGGAGACTTGGGATATTTTTATATTGGGTGTACTTTTATTTTAAACTAAGGTTTATTTTCAGAAAGGTACTTTAAAATAAAGTTTCTGTGCTAAAAATGGAATTTTTAAACTTTCTGGCGTTTCGTTCGAAGTTGTCGTTCGACCAAGTTTATCGTTTGAATGAGAATTTCGTTCAAACGAGGTTTGCCAATTACTTGTCTCTGGAAACTCGTTAGATAGTTCGTTCGAACGAAAATGTCGTTCGAACGAGATTTCGGCGGGAACAGTTATTGGAAGTTTTTTTAGCATTTTCCCACTACTTTGTCCCACTATTCTTTCACGGAATTTAATGACTTCGGCAAAAGAATTTTTCCAAGAACTTTTTCCAACTCCTAGGGAGTGTTTGAGAGCCTAATTCTTCCATAAAAAGTTCACTTTGTGTTTGTTATTCAAATTGTTTTATTCAAAGAACAAAACTAAGTTTGCACCCAATAAACATTGTTTAATCCAAGTTTCTATCTATATATATATACATCTTGCTTGGAGAGTTTGTTTTGGCACCGGATTCATCTCTACCGTAAAAGAGAGTTTGGATTTGCTTCTACATCCCACGAAGAAGAAACTTGTTTGCATTGATTTACCCACTTGGATAAAGGCTCCTTGTTCGGCTGACGGTGACTAGAAAAAGTCCGATCGGTGGATTTCGAGACCACGGTGGAGCTCCGTGGTTATTCGCTAGGCGGAGGTGTATACAAGAAGAAGCGCCGGGGCTTGAAAGGGATCGAGTCGAGTATTGTAAGTCTCACTGTCTTGTATTTGTAAAACCATACTTAGTGGATTTGAGGCTAGGGTGGTCCAAGGTTTTTTCCCGTTGTGGGTTTTTCATCGTACATCGCGGCGTAGTGAAGCATTGTTTATTTTATCTTGCAAAATCACCTAGAACGCATGCTTGGGTAAAAAGATAAAATTTGGTTTAATCACTACTTATTTAATTTGGTGCTAAATAAATATTGGGTAATGTGTATTTAATTCAAGTCATTAATTTAATTTGTTAAAATTTGATTTGGCCTAATTTGAGTAAAATTGAAAAAATATTACTTAGGCAAATTTCTAGGACTTGAGTTAAGTTTGTTAAAGTGAAATCAAAATTGTTTGTGTGTTCCATCAAATTTCACTTGGTTTAATTTTAATTTGAGAAGAAATTAAAATTTTGTTATTTAATTGAACCATCTCTCGCTTCCGCATCTTTATAAAAGGAAATTATCTTTTTGAAGTAAAAGATTTTAAAATTAGGGGGCCTCGCTTTCCAACAAAAGAGTTGATGTCAACTTTTCTCTTCTCTTTGGGGAGTTTGTGTTTATTGGTTGCTCAACCCGCTAAGTGAATGTCGAGAGGGCGTCATCGTTCAATGACATGCCACCGTAAAAGGCACGTGACATTCCTCGATCGCCGCAAAGGATATAATGGGTTCGAAGCTAGTGGGCGTAGTTCCATTCGATGATAACGTGATCCTAACAATCTTTCTCAGCGTGCACCGTGATTGGAGTTCATAGTTCTATTTTAAAGTTCTTGAGAGCAAAGTAGCATTTCATAATTCAAAAAGGCAACTTCATCTCCACGTTGTACAGCAGGAAAGTTTGAGAAAGCCCGTCATTGTTGGTACGATCGCTACTTAACCTTTGTTCGACCTTACCAATAATGGTACAAAATTTTATCGTGACCCGAATACTGGTACCAAACCTTGTACTGGGCGTCCGCTCTCCTGCACTAGCAGCAATGTCTCGTTGTTTAATTTATGGGCAACATTAATGTCCATCTTTTCTCAATTTGTTCCGTTAATCAAATCCTTCGATGTATCGCCCACGCCGAACAAATCAATGCTTCATCCTCCAAAAAGTTTTTCTTGTGATGACTGTCCAAGATTACATGACTTTCTTGTCTCTTGAAATTTGCAAATTTGAAAACAATAATATTGAATTTGATGATGAAATTTTTTGGGAAAATGTCAAATTTGGGGGAATATTTGCATGATTTAGTAAAACTAACCAGGAAAGAGTTATTGGTAGATAGTTATTGTTCCCGAGCTAAAAGTTGCAGTGTAGCCACCAATGCCCTTAGGGCACATGTTAAAATTTTCCTTATAATAAATAGATCAAATGAGCTCTAGATCCTTTCTACATCCTTGGAAGCATAATTCCACTCTGAGCTCAACAAAATTCACATATTAATATCATAATCTCTTCACAAAAAAAATACATCAAACTTAATCTAAATTTTGACATGACAAATGAACTCTATCACGTTCAAAAGATGACTAATACAACATTTACCCTATTTACCATCTCATATATATATATATATATATATATATACAGAAAGGATCTCATGCATACCTAGTTTGCATGCCCTCCGTGCGGACTAGTTATTTAAAATAGTAAAAAAAATAATTTTTGGTTGATTTTTTTTTTAATGGTTTTTAAACATTTCAGTAGGACCATAAAAAAAATCAATTCAAAATGAATTGTTTTGCTATTTTAAAAAAATCAGTAAAACTTTGTCAAGTTTTAAGTTGTTAAAAATGGACACTACACCAAAATGATCAAATTGGCACCCTTCAAGCGGCTAGCCTTGTCACAGTCATTGACCGTGATAAAAAAACACGCATTTTTTGTCAGGGCCAATGACTGTGACAAGGTCATGACAAATACTTATCACAGTTAATGACCGTGGAATGTCCGTGAAAACTGTACTTTTCATGGTCAATGATCGTGACAATCCTGCAAAGTTGTCACGGTCAATGATTGTGACATGTCCGTGATAATTTTGTCACTAAAAAAAACCTCCATTTTCTTTTTTCCCACCGATTCTAATTCCCTCCATTTCTCTCTATCTCTCTCTAGCGATTTCACTCTCTCTCTCTCTACGATTTTGGTACGTTTTCTCTCTATTTCTCCTCCATTTATGTATATGTATATGTGTATGTGCGTGTGTGTGTGTGGTGTATATATACGTGTGGGGGGGAGGGGGCAGGGCTGGGGGGAGGGGAGGGGGGTTGTATATCTACCTGTGTGTGTGTGTATATGTGTGTGTGTGTGTGTGTGTGTGTGTATGCGTGTGTGTTTATGTGAGTGTGTGCCTATATATATGTGTGTGCGTGTGTGGTGGGGAGGGGGGCAGGTGGGTAGGGGGTGTGTGTATATGTGCGTGTGTGTTTTTGTAAATTAAATTTTTTTTGGTTTATTAGATATTGCCCCTCATATTGTAGTGCCCCTTGTAAAAGAATTGATTGATTAAATTTTTAGTAGGATTGCTCCTCATTGTAAATTAGTAAATTAATAATTGTATACTTTAATTGTTAGTTTAATTGATAAAAAATGATTAATTGAGTAGATGAATTAGAAGGAGTACGGGATACACATTTGTTGTTTCCATTGCAGTTGGATTATAGTGAATCGATGTTGGGTTGTTTAATTTTAAAAGTGACATGACCACTGGATTATTGTCCATATGGGGGTGGGATCTTTCAACTTTTTTTTGAAAACTACTTTCTATAACGAACAATATATATATAGTATGATAATTAAATGAAACATACTTGAAACTACATATAGTGCGCATAGATACTAGCCTTCTAGTTCTTATGCGTACGCATTCAATAGCCCTTAGACCCGTTCGAGAGTCATTACCCCTGTAATGAGATCTCTCGAATTGTCCCCTTTGGACAGTTTGGGACTACATAATTTTTATATAATAATATTCTTAGTGGCTTAAAGTTGTCAATTTTGGAGAAAGTTCTGCAGTCGTATCCTAATGTTCTCTGGGTACATACAAGATTGACAAGTGTGACTGCTATTTCAATTGATCAATTGAAATAACACTCACACTGGCCAATCTACGTCGTGTACTTAGAGAACTACAAGGATATGCTGCCGAATTTTTCTCAAATTGTAACAATGTGCATGAGCTGTTAAGTATATTACAGAAATATGCGGTCTTGAATGGGATAGGACCACTCACCCTTTAGAGGAGATGGAGGAAATAGGAATTTCTATTATAAATTGAATTTGAATTTGAAATTTAAAAATCGAATATAAATAAGACATAATTAAATAAAACATACTATAAATATAAGTTTTGTTTATACTAATCCATGAATATACGCTTCTTACCTTTAATATGTGACTAGTTGTGGTAGTTGTGATGGGATATCCGAAATACAAAGACTGGATGAGTGAGACAAATAGAATGGGGGATGTGTTTCGCAGAGGTGCTAATGAATTTGTGAAATACGCAAAGAGATGTCATAATGATGAAGAGTTTTCATGTCCGTGTGCTAGGTGTAAGAATGGTAAGGTGTTTGAGTGGAAAATATTTGAACTACATTTGTTAAGATGGGGTATGCAAGATATTTATCAATTTTAGAGTTTTCACGGTGAATTGAAAGTTCCTTTTGTCCCCGAACAACCTTCACAACAACCTTCAATAAGTAGGATAGATGTAGAAGGGGACGACGTAGATCATAATATATTAGAGGATTTAGTTGATGATGCGTATGGAGTTTATGAAGCGGAGGAGAATGAGGTTATTGATGATGTACAAGGTTCAGGTGCTTGTGAAAATATCACGATAAACCTTGACGATGACTACCAAAGTTTAAAATTTTAGGACCTAACCGTTATACTCTGGTTGTGAGAAAGATTAAACAACTTTACATTCCATGGTTGGTTTGCACAGTTTGAAGACGCAGTACGGTTTGTCTTGTAATAGTGTGACAGGAATTCTGAATTGGGTGAAGGTCTTACTACCCAAGGAGAATACGCTTCCAACTAGCTATCATGTTATGAAGAACAGTTTGAAAGGTCTGGAAATGAATTATAAATCGATTCATGCTTGTGTGTATGATTGCATACTATACCGAAAGGAATATGAAAAGCTCGATCGTTGTCTGGTCCGTGATGAACCTAGATATGTCCAATCTACTACAAGGAATGCACAAGCTCAAAAGTGCCTCAAAAAGTGTTGAAATATTTTTCCGTTAGGCCTAGATTAAAGAAATTTTTCACAGTACCATGGATAGCAGAGGCCTCGGCATGCTAGGGCAGAAGTAGGGGTAATCTCATGTGTCATCCTACTGATTCTACATCTTGGAGGAGGATGAATTATGAGTATCCCGATGTTGCTCGAGAATAATGCAACATTCGTTTGGATATATCAACAGATGGTCTCAATCCATTTGGAAATCTAAGCACCAATCAGAGTGTATGGCCAGTGATCCTAGCCCCACTTAACCTCCCTCCTTCACAATGTATGAGACCTGAATTTTCGATGTTGTCTTTATTGATACCTGGGCCAAAGGCACCAAGTGATGACATCGATGTCTACCTTTCTCCTTTGGTAGAAGAATTAAATGAGTTATGGGAAGAGGGTGTGCAATCATTTGACTCTTTTAGAAAAGAAGAGTTTACGCTGAAAGCTATGTTGATGTGGGCAATTCATGATTTTCTAGCTTATGGGACATTATTCGGTTATGTAGTACATGATTATTTGGGGTGTCCTATTTATGGAGAGGAGACTGAATCTCTTCCTCTCTCTTCTAGCGCAAAACATGTATCCCATTACCATAGGAGGTTTTTACCCTCGGGTCATAGTTTCAGATTTGAGAAAGGTTCCAATTTTTTATCGGGCGGGGTTGAACATAGGCTACCGCCGAGACAACTTTCAGGTTCAAAAATTGAAAGTAAATCCTCTGAATGTGGCCCTAATATGCCAGGTAAGAATCCCAAATTTAAGAATGTCAAGCATAAGAAGACCCTAACTGGGAATGAAACAGAGAAAAGAAAGGCATGGTCTAGGAGGTCAATTTTATTTGACGTGCCTTATTGGAAGAATAACCTGGTGCGCCATGTATTGGATGTGATGCACGCAGAGAAGAAGGTTGTTGAACATATTATGGGCACTTCGCTTAGGGGGAGTCATTCTAAGGATGGAGAAAATGCACGAAAAGACCTTAAATTGTTAAAACTTAAGCCACAACTATGGCTGAAAGAAGATAGTAGGGGAAGGACAATAATTCCCCTTGGTGCGTTTACTTTGACGAGTGGGTAAAGGAAGGTGCTTTTAGACACAATATATAATTTGAAGGGTTCATTTAATTTTTCATCCAACTTGCAAAGGATTGTGAATTATGTTACGCATGATTTACATAAGCGTAAGTCCCACGATTGGCATGTGATCATGCAATTGGTCCCTCTACTATTTAAGCACTGTTTCTCCAAGCACAAGATTTGAGGAGGGATATTATGCAAATTAGTATTACCTTCTCACTTTTGTGTGAGAAGGTAGTCAATCGAGAACACATAGTCACCGCAAAATTGGCGGTGACCGAAGCGATTTATGTGTTGGAGAAGTACTTTCCCCCAATATTATTTGACATAAGTGTTCACTTGTTGGTACACCTATGCGACGAGGCACATCTATGTGGTCCAGTTAGATATCGATGGATGCATCCGTTTGAAAGATTGATGAAAGTTTTTAAAGATTACGTCAAGAATACGCGATACATTGCAGGTTCAATTGAAGAGGAATACATCATCATGGATTCATCAATCTATACTCGGGAATATATGACTAACTCGACCATTGTTGATGACACTAATGATTTCGTCGATGATGGTGGTCATGTGATTGGAAAATGAGTGAAATTAATGAGGTTGCAACATGAACAATTAGCTCGTTATCTATTTTACACACATAAAGATGTAGAAGAATGGAAAAAGTAAGTTCAAATTATTTCAAGTTTTACATTATTTTAGAATATTTTATACATGATTAATTTCGTAATATGCAAAAAATATGAAGCCTGTGAGAACAATGAAAGACGAAAGACAATGGTACAATCAGACAACGAATTTAGGTTGTGGTTGTCACGAGAGGTAATTATAATGAAAATGGTCATTATATAACGTTACATTACACTCTAACTTTACAACTAACATAATTAATTTATCTATATTGTCAGCTCTTAAATACGGGTGATGCGACATCAAGGCTTGCACGTCTAGCCACTCGACCCTTGTTCATGACACAAGAGTACAAAAAGTATCTATTGAACGGTTATGTATTTGGCGCAAATGTGTATGAGGAAAGTACAAATGTACAGAACTTGGGCATTTCATACAACTCTCTTACTTTCTTTCGAGCGAGCGCAAAAGATAAAAATCTCGTTGAAGTTGAAATGACTTACTATGGTGTAATTCGAAATATATTTGAATTGGATTATATAAGCTTCAAAGAGGTTGTATTTTACTATGACTGGGTAAGAGTTGAGGATAAGAATGCTTGTAAAGTTTATCCTGACACCAATTTGATCATGGTTAACAAGTCCAAGTTGAAGAGCAACGACCACGTGAGCGATGAGCCGTTTGTTTGTGCATTTTAAAAGGTCAACCAAGTGTTTTACTCGGAGTATATCAACAACGAGCCGTGGTCAATTGTCCTACATGCGCCTAAGCATCTAAATAGTAGTGTGTATGATTTGGCTGCTCCTACCAAATATCAATCCATTTTTTATGATAACCCGAATTTGAAATAATTTTTCAATTTGTAATAAATATTCCAATTTGTACTTCATGAATCAATTTTTAATGCTTTTAATTGATTTGTACTTTATCCTTTTCACTCTTTTTAACTTTGTCTATTTCCTTTGTATATGTATGTGTGTGTGTTGGGGAGGGGGGGCAACGTGTGTGTAGTGTTCGTGTGTGTGTTTGGGGGGGGGGGGATGTTTTGGATTTGGATTTGTAGTAATTTTACATATTTGCATGTCTTCTTCAAATTCATTTGGATTTGTACTAATAACAACATTTTTTTACAGAAAATTTCTTCTTCGGGTATTAAGGTGAGGATGATGATGTCGTCTAGGCTCGGTGGTAACGGAGGCGAGGAGGGCTCCTCCACCCCTAGGCTCCCCAAATGGGAAAACAGGGAATGGTCGTCGAGAACAAGACGGGGCTATTAGTGAGATCCCTCGAGCTGGTAAAGACTATCATCGGCCCCGAGTACACTAGTTGGAGGGAGAGGCCAAATGAGCTCAAGTTAGCTATTTGGGTGGAACTACAGGTAATGTATTTATATTTATATTTATATGAATATTTCGATTTCAATTTATATTTATATTTATTCGCAACTAACATTGTATTTGTTGGACAGGAACAATTCAGCTTGGACCCAAAACTGCGTGATTCCGTCTTGGAGCAGTTGAGGGAGCAACACAAGACGTGGAAGAAAAATATGCAAAATCGGTACTTCGGGAAGACCCGAGAGTCCGTTATCCGAATGCGTGAATCTGTCCCGTCGAAGGGGCTGATCTCATTGGCACAATGGCAAAAGTTCATTGACAATGATATCGGAGAGCGATAATTGGCAATGCGCCAATCGGGGAGGGAAAATTGGGCAAAAAAGATGATCGTGCACTACTCGGGCCGGACGTCTTACGCCGAGGTGGAGCATAGGATGATGGTAAGATTTAATTTTCCTATAATTACAGAAATATGTTATTCTACATTATTTTACTTTGTGAGGCCAATACTAATTTTGCATTATTTTATTTCAGGGGACGGGGAGTGGCCCTGGGGGTATGCCACATAGGCTCGATACTTATGTAGCTATTCGGACGAAGAAGGGGAAGAATAAGGAGGTGTACCCGATTGTCACGTCCACGATTGTAAGTAATCTGACAGTTTACTTTTTCTTAATTACGTTGTAATGTTCTTATTTATTTATTTAAGTAATCATGTGCTTTTTGTCATTTCAGGCAAAGCTTAAGGAAGTGCATGAGTCATAGTCTGATGCTGATAAGACATCTTTGTCCATAGATGCACTCAGCCAAGTGCTTGGCGCTGATCGCAAGGGGAGGGCATGGAGGGTGAGCTCGCGGATGGCCAAATCTCGGATCATCGGATTGGAGACGAGCAACACCGGGTTGGCTCGAACGGTGGACTCGCATGACGTGAAGCTATCCCGTTTGGAGGTGACGGTCCAAGATATGTTCTCATTCGTGAAGTGTTCATTGGGCAAAAATCGTAAGGGGAAAGGGAAGGAGAAGGTGGTGGAGGAGGAGGTGCAGGATGACGAGGAGGTGGACCTCACTGCTTCATCGCCGACACATGCAGACTTTGATGATCCAGTCCCCTATTTGGCTCCCTTTGACCGACCAATGTCGACACTTGGTTGGCCGAGCATATTTATACTAGATATATTTTATGGCCATCGGATAGGGCGGGGGTTGAGGGACCTGAATATCGTCCAGGGTATGCTAGGTCATTAACGTTCGCTTCAAGACATCGAGTCAATGTGCTCGTCATGTATGTGATACTCGGGAAGGAGAACTCCCTATTGTGATTGAGTGAACAATGCGGCACAATGTATATTTTTGGGTGTGTCAATTCGTATATCGTGTGGCCTACTCACCTCCTCAGAGCTAACCTTACCCCAGACATGTAGTGACATTATTTAAATTGAATTGTTTAAGTTGTTACATTTGAATTATATTTGGATTATATCGTAATGCATATTATTTTGAATGTATATTTTCATTATCTCTATTTTATTTGGATATATGATGTTTGAACCGGTACAACATTCCTATAACAAGTACAAATATACTATTGGGCAGTGGCAGTGGCCATACTGCCCAACAGATTTTTTTTAATTATGTCCATAATTGTCACGGTCAATAACCGTGACAAGTCCGTAACAAAGGATAATTGTCACGGTCATTGACCTTGATAATTCTTTAAATATTATCACGGGTTTGTCAGGGTCCTAAACCGTGAAAAAACTTGTCAAGGTCAAAGACCGTGACATGATCGTGACAAGTCTAATGAACTTGTCACGGTCAATGACCGTGACACGTCCTTGACAACAAAAGTTGTCACCCCCAGACTTGTCACAGTCATTGACTTTGACAAGTCCAACTTTTCAAGGTCAATGACCGTGGCAATTCGCTAGATTTGGTGTAGTGGATCATAGCTGAGGAAGTAGTGCGAGGAGCCGCAACAAGCATCCATCATGTGGTAGGATCCATAATGGAACAATAAGGAGAAAAAGCAATGATAAGAGAGATAAAAACAAATGTGGTTGGGGAAGAACTATGCACTTCACTTGAACAATTTAGAATGCAAATGAATAATCACCAAATCTTTCAATGCTCTTTAGGTTAAAACGGATTGACACAACTTCCAAAAGGCTCACTTTCATTAGACAATGTTTCCAACTGATGGTTGATTGTGTGCCCAATATACCATTTTGGCAACACAAGCTATTTTTATTGTCAAAGATACCCTTTTGGCAACAAAATCTTAATTATGTTTCCAAAAGGCCGTTTTACATTGTACTTTTGGCAACATAAAATAAAACTTGTTGCCAATGGTTAAAATTTCAAGCAGGAAGCTAGCAAAATAAAATGGGGGAAAATTGTAACTTTTAGCATCATATTTGTTTGTTGCTAAACATGACCTAACTTTTGGCAACATAGGAGTGTGTTGAGAAAAATATCCCACTTTTGGTAACAAAGAAAATTATGATGCCAAAAGTATTTTATTTCATTTCTTACTTATTTTTCTTATATGTTTAAGTTAACTAAAAAGCTAATAAAATAAAAAAAATGATTTGTGCTCACAAAAAACCTAGCCTCGCTCGAAAATAAAGTCGCACCTAAAACTCTCCCTCCGGCCACCTCTGTTCTCTCTCCAGCCGCGTCTCTCTCTTGCAGATCCAACCGCCTCTATCTCTTGCTCTCGTCTGTTAAAAATCCGATCTTAGTTTCATTCCAGGTAACCTTAGTTAAGGTTTAACCCGAGACTTGAGTTCTCTCTCTCTGATTTAAAGACTGAAGGCATCTATTGTACATGAGCAAATCGAAACATTCTACAACGAAAAACACAACCCGAGCTCAATTCAGTTATGGTGGCCTATGGTTTAGTTGCGGTTTAACCCGAGTTTTGATTTGCCCCTCTCCGATTTGAAGACTGAAGGTACAAAATAAAGGGTTCAAATAAATTTTGTTGTGATGGTGCCTTTAGTTTTTTACTTCTTTTTTTAATTTAGTTAAGTTACTATTTTTATTATTAAATCGATTTACCGGCAATTGTTTGTAATTATTCTGATTTCTTATTTCTTTTCACTTATTTATTTGATTTCTTTTATAAATAAACATTATAAGATATTTTTAACTTATGATTTTACTGTAATACATTGCATTCTTATTTCATTATAATATTCAGTTATTTGTTTGTAATGCTAATGAGTCATTTTTTTGCTAACAATTATAATTTAAAAGCGTGGAAGCTTCAGACCTAGCTCTGCCTGACCTGTCAGGCTCCATCTCCATTTTTCCTCTCTTCGACTCCAACTTGCTGGTAACTTGTTAACTCATCCATCATTTTTTTTAATTTGACATAATTGGTACGAAATTTGAATGACGTTTAGATTTATGTTTCCATTCAAAAAAAATTTTAACTTATAACTTATGTTATTTCCATTTTTTAATTTATAATGTTGAAATTAATATTTATAAGATATGTACATTGCTTTTCAATTATAGTTTTAATAGTATTTTTGCGAGGGGTTGGTTGTGGTCTAAGAATTTAAAAGTAAAGCATAAATAGTATTATCTGATTGGTTGTTTTAATGTGATGAGCAATCTAAATTTTAAAACATTTATTATTATATATATAGCTTACATATAACATATATATATATATATTGTATACAGCTATATATATAACATATAAATATATAGCTGCATAGACGTAAATTTGCAAAAAATTTAGACTTAAGCATAAAAACATGACATCGAAGGGTGAAAACGTAAAACTTACACAAAACGGTCCCGTAAAAGTCACGAACACCTCGCACGGGATCGATGTAACTCGTAGGAACTGGTCGCGTAGTCACGGCGCTCCCGGTTTAAGTGTACGACATAAATTTGTAAAAAGTTGGACTTAAGCATAACATGCCATCGTAGGGTGAAAATGTAAAATAAACACAAAACGGTCCCGTAAGAGGCACGAACGCCTCGCACGGGACCAATGTGACTCATAGGAATCGACCGTGTAGTCACGGGGCTCCCGGTTTGAGTGTACGACGTAAATTTGCAAAATATTTAGACTTAAGCATATAAATCATGCAATCGAAGGGTGAAAACGTAAAACAAGCACAAAACGGTCCCGTAAGATTCACGAACACCTCGTACGGGATCGATGTAACTCGTAGGAACCGACCGCATAGTCACGACGCTACCGATTTGAGTGTACGACATAAATTTGTAAAAAGTTGGACTTAAGCATAACATTCCTGATAATACGTAAATATTGCGTATTTCATCTTCCGAACCGACGCATTTTAGCCCCCTCGGGTATCTTATTCCCTATATTTATGCTCGTTAACAACACAACCTCAGATTTCTATGATAACATGTTTTGCACGGGTTAATTGAGCTTTTATAGGTATTTGGATGCTAAGTGTGAAGTTCGGACGCATTCCGCTCGATTTCCGTATGCGATCTCACGTTCAAGGGCATTTTAGATTTTTTAAAGCTTGGGCACCTGGCCTAACATCTACACGAAATTTGTAGTCCTCCTCGCAAGCTTGTCGTGACCATGAACGATGCGCGATTCCGATTCAGAACGAAGAAGTTACGGCGATTTTAGCGGAGGAGAAAACCATTAAAACCAAAGCAGGGAAAACTTGTGCAAATCTGTAGCCATCGATCGATCGATCAAAATGATTGATCGATTGATCTTTCATTGTTTGGAAATCGTGGGGGGACAGTGGGCTTGAATTTTCACCATCGATCGATCGATCATTTGGGATTGATCGATCGATCCCCCGTTTTCTGCAGATATTTTGTCTTTCATTTTCTTTTTCCTTTTCTTTTCTATTTTATTTCCCACTTACTATATAACACATTTTGTTGTAATGAAGAGATATAATTCGTTTTAGATAGTTTAGGTTAGGGTTTTGGAGGTTTAAGAGCTCATTTCTTTATTTCTTCTTGGATTGACACCCTTTTAGGCTTGTAATTTGTGCTTTCATCTTCCATCTCCATTAATATAGTTTGTATTTAATTTATTCTTGCTTTGTAGTTAATTTACATGCTTTGTTAATTAGGTTTACATGCTTTATTTACATGCTTTGATTTAATTTCTTTCTAGTGTAGATTTACCGCATTTATTTACCGCGTTTTTAATATGTTTTCTGGCTAGTTTAGTCTAGGTTGTGTTTGAATGGAACTCACTCGGGTTGACGTGTTGTTTTGCTTTGGTGATGGTGTTTACGGGTCTATTTCGGGTGTGCGTTGTCCTAGTTATTACGCCTAGGAGATTTGATGGGGCATATCATGTATGTTCCGTGCTTACGACCTTGCGTGCATAATTTTCGGGGTATTTGTTGGCGCCAAAATCTTATTTGTCTTTTATGCGGATTTAGGGGCGTGACAACCCTTGATTCAACTAACGGTCGAAATGAGACACATTTGTAATAACTCGTCGACCCACGTCACCATTTTATACTAATTAACTCGGGTGAGGGATATTCGACGCAACCTATAGTTTTAATTGCTTTGTTAATCTAGTTTCAAGACACTCGCCTAGATTAATCATTTCCCTTTTTGCATCTTTTCCTTTTTAGTTTGTAATCACCTTTTTCCCTTTTATTGAGAAGAATTAAATCCTATAAATTCTAGCAACTCATCTCTGTGGATTTTCGATACCCGACGTACCGTTATACTTGTATCACAAGTGTAGTTGTAATTTAGGTTTGTTTGTATTATCGCTGTGAAACGAAAACAACGACTATGTCCTTACACGAACACACTTTTCACGCATTATCAAAATGGCGCCTTTGGCGGGGATGAGTTTGTTTTAGACTTTATTTGATTTAGTATTTCATAGTATTTTCTTTATATTTGTATTATTTGCTAACCTTTTTGCGGGACTTCCACATTTGAGCACTTAGAAACGCTTGAATTTCTCGCGCAAGCATATCTTTGTGGAATTCGCCAGTTCGAGCCATTTTTGGGGTAAGCATGTCTTATTCCAATTCTTTCAGTAATTATTGTTATAATTCTCAAAATTCCTGTAATTCTATGACTTTCGGTGAATACTTAGAGTCCCAAAAAATTAAAAATTCAAATATGACTTTGGACGAGTATTACGAAAGTCAAAACATGGGTTATTGGAATTTTGATGATGATGATAATGATTTTGGGCCTTTACCTCCTTATAATAGGAATTTTGAAACGAATTGCAATAGTTTTCAAAATTCCTATAATAATGAGTTTTCGTTTATGTTCGATGGTAATTTTTAAAATTTCCATTTTCAAGTATCCGCACCTCGACCTATGACATTCGGTGAGGGCTTGCGTATGCTTGAGAATGAGAAAATTGAAAATCGTTATCGGGAAGAAAATCGTTTGTGGGAACATGACTTGGATTTATTATTTGAGTCCGACGACGATTTTGCTTCCGAGACTTTTGAAGTCGAGGAATGTTTTGAACCAAATGAGGATTTTATGCGTACTTTGGAACAAACCATTCTTGACTTTTCCAATTGCGTAATAGATATTGAAATTGAGGATGAAAATGACGTAATATCTATTTGCAATGAAATGATTTCTTCTTTGGCCCCCAAAGAAGAACATTTCATTGAAAATGATATTATTTTCCTCGAAACTCAATCTTCATGCGATGATGATTCATCTCATGAGTTTGAATTTCTTTCATCCCCATTTCCATTCTCTGTTATCACACCATCACAAGTACCCGATGATTCGGTTTCAAACTTTAATGTTTTAAACCTTTTCGTCAATGAGGAGTACTTGCTCGAGTCGCCTTACACAATCGCATCTTTCCTTTATGTGCGCCACCTCCCATTATAATTTCAAAATCCTTGGGAGGATATTCTGCTTTTCTCGGTCCCCGCATGTTTTTGTCACCCGTTCAATTCAAACCCCCCATCGTCCCTCCAAAACTTTTAGTTGACGATGGTTCCTTTCTTCCGCCTTACACATGCCTTCTGTTGTTCAAACGGAATTCATATTTTTCAAAAGGCATGCTTGTATGTGAGGGTACACCGGTTATCCTCCAAAGTTAAATCATTTTTGCGATGGACCCTCGGCTATTTAGACTTCTAGTGTACAGTTAGTGGGAAGCCCAAATAGTAGGTTGTATATAGTTAGCTTTTTATTATTTCTTTCTTTTTATTTTAGTCTAATGTAATTAGTTAACTTTTGTTATTTGTTTTTGCTATGCTCGGTATTAACTTGTTTTGTAGATTCTTTGGACTTGTTCTTATGGGGATCGCTAGAGTTTGGATAATATCGCTCTTTTCCTCTCTTTAACTTGGTTCTTAATTCACATTGAGGACAATGCCAAGTTTTAAGTTAGGGGGTGTGGGATATTCTATCCATTTTTGTATTTAGTCCATGCTTTTTCTCACATGTTAGTTACTTAGTACGCTATTCTTAGAAAATTCAAAATTTTCAAAAAGATTTTCTTTCTTTTTTCTCCTTTATTGGTCATTTTGCCTTTGTTTCCGATGATAAATTTCAATAATTGCCCGATCCAATAGACAACCCAATGATGCATGTTCTCGATTTTAGAAGTTATTAGACTTTAGTCCTCGATTATTGATATTATGAATAACTTCATGAATTAAACTTTAATCCCATGAGCACATGCACTTTCTTGCCTTATTTATTTGGTTTAAGATTTTTATAACTCGGTAATCTTTTGTTGCATTGTATATACTTACACCGAGAAAGCTTTGTACCTTTCGTCATTTGTGAGTGTATACACTATTATTTTCTTATTGAAAATGTTGAATTCATTGGTAATCTCTCTATTCTTTCATTTGATCATTCATTAATTGAGTTCATACTTGAAATGTGTTACTTGATCATGATTTTCATAGTTTGTTTTGACTCGAGAATTGCGTAAACTTTGTGAAATGATCATAGGCCATCCTTGTTATATTACCCATATCAGCCTTGACCTCACCTTATATGTTTACCCTCATCAACCCCTTTGAGCCTAAATAATAGCCTTTCGTTTCATAACCCAAATCCCATAACCAACTCCGAATTGGAGTTTTAAACCATACATATTACCTTACATACCCTTGTTTGGATTGTTACATGGGATTGAATGTTGTTGTTGTGTCGGTTGAAAGTTAGGCATATGAGAGTGTGAAAAGTAACGAAAAGAGATGTGAAAAAAGAGATGAAAAAGAGAAAGCAAAAAGCAAAAGAAAACATGAGAAAAATAAGAAAAGAAAAGAAAAGAAAGAGAAAGTTGTAAATGTTCTATATAGTTCAATAAGCTTTGATTGCTCTCCAATTCATACATTTAATGCCTTTTTGGAACTTGTTTTCCAATTTTGCTATTGCCCGCATTTTCCCATTATCCCGAGTTTTTCATCCCAAACACTTTGAATCCGTACATACATTCCTTCATTTCGTACCCTAGCCAAACCTACATTACAACCCTATACAAGTCCTATGTGATCTTAAGTAGATGTTATTCAAAAGTCATAATAGTTTTGATAATCTCTGAAAATACATTTCGCCTCCTTTAATGTGCGGTATCCTTTCATTGAGATTACAATTTTTCAGTTTATATATAGCGTTCTTCATTTATGGCACGTGTGCGGCCTAGTTTCCATTTACATTTACTCCTTATGCCCGCATGTTCCGTGTGTTACCTCCCTGCTTCGAGTGAATTCGCTTGATGAGTGTAATGCCCGTGAGGATTAAATGTATGATTGCTTTAATGTTTATCCGGTTTATATAAGTTTTTTCCAAATCACACTTTGCATGTGCTCGCTCCCCTCCCACATTTTAAGGTTTCAATTCTATGAGATGCATTCTATAATATTAATGATTTCGGACTTTTGTTTGAATCCGTTCAATGTCCTAATAATGTGTATGTAATCCTTTTCGTTATTGTTGGGCTTGTCGCATGTTGGTTTGGGCATATTTTGAGGAAACCATGTGATGTTTGTGGGTATCATCTCTGAAAACCCTCACGAGACGATACTCATCCACTAGGGTCACCTAGGGGTTTAACGGCTTATTGCATATGCTAAATGCAATCGAATCGCCCGCAAAAGTGGCCTTTTTCTTTTATACCATACTTTTGTACTATCTCCTTCTTTTGGTTTGCTTATAGTTCTTGTTGCATCCTATTTTATTGCTAGGGACTAGCAATGTGTAAGTTAGGGGGTGTGATAAAATGCAAATATTATGTATTTCATCTCCCAAACCGACGCATTTTAGCCCCCTCGGGTATCTTATTCCCTATATTTATGCTCGTTAACCAGACAACCTCAGATTTCTATGATAACATGTTTTGCAGGGGTTAATTGAGATTTTATAGGTATTTGGATGCTAAGTGTGAAGTTCGGACGCATTCCGCTCAATTTCTATACGCGATCGCACGTTCAAGGTCATTTTAGTCCTTTCACAGCTTGGGAACTTGGCCCAACATCTACACGGAAGTTGTAGCCCTCCTCGGTTTGAGTGCACGATGTAAATTTGAAAAAATTATACTTAAGCATAAAAAACAAGCCATCGAGGGGTGAAAACGTAAAACAACTACGAAATGGTCCGGTTAGAGTCACGAACGCCTTGAACGGGATCAATGTGACTCGTCGGAACTGACCGGTTAGTCACGAGGCTCCCAATTTGAATGTATGACGTAAACTTGCAAAAAGTTAGACTTAAGCTTAAAAACATGCCATCGAAGTGTGAAAGCGCAAAACATCCACAAAACGGTCCTGTAAGAGTCACGAACAACTCACACGGGACCAATGTGACTCGTAGGAACCGACCGCGTAGTCACGGGGCTCCCGGTTTGAGTGTACGACGTCAATTTGCAAAAAATTAGACTTAAGAATAAAAATATGCCATCGATGGGTGAAAACATAAAACAGCCACAAAACGGTTCGGTAAGATTCACGAACACCTCGCATGGGAACAACGTGACTCATAGGAACCGACCGCGTAGTCACGGGGCTCCCGATTTGAGTGTGCGGCGTAAATTTGCAAAAAATTAGACTTAAGCATAAAAACATGCAATCGAATGGTGAAAATATAAAACAAACACAAAATGGTCCAGTAAGAGGCACGAACGCCTTGCACGGGATCGATGTGACTCGTAGCAACCGGCCGCCTAGTTACGGCACTCCCGTTTGAGTGTACGATGTAAATTTCTAAAAAGTTAGACTTAAGCATAAAAACATGCCATCGAAGGGTTAAAATGTAAAACAAACACAAAACGGTCCCGTAAGAGTCACGAACACCTCACACGGGACCAATGTGACTCGTAGTAACTGACCGCGTAGTCACGGGGCTCCCAGTTTGAGTGTATGACGTAAATTTACAAAAAATTTAAACTTAAGCATAAAAACATACCATCTAAGGGTGAAAACGTAAAACATCCAAAAATATGGTCTGGTAAGAGTCACGAATGCCTCGCATGGGATCAATGTTACTCGTAGGAATCGACCACGTAGTCACGGGGCTCCCAGTTTGAGTGTACGACGTAAATTTGTAAAAAAAAATAGACTTAAGCATAAAGACATGCAATCGAAGGGTGAAAGCTCAAAAAAGCCACAAAACGGTCCCGTAAGAGGCACGAACGCCTCGCACGGGATCGATGTGACTCGTAGGAACCGACCGCATAGTCACGGTGCTCTCGTTTTGAGTGTACGATGTAAATTTGCAAAAAGTTAGACTTAAGCATAACATGCCATCGTAGGGTGAAAACGTAAAATAAACATAAAACAGTCTCGTAAGAGGCACAAACGCCTCGCATGGGACCAATGTGACTCATAGGAAATCCGAATAATAGGAACCATCCCTATTTTTCTTATAAGTACGACAATTACCTTGCTCCATCACAACCACAACAACATGTTGGTGGTCCACCAGGGTTTCACCAAAACCCACAAAGGCAGCATTGCCCTCCTATCCAACACCACCATGCTCCTTACCACCAACAAAACCATCCCTCATCCTTTGTCCCCCAAGGAGGACCGTCCAACCCCACCCATCAAATTGTCCATGTCCCACCTCCATCCTACGAGTATTCACAGCCGCTTAGTTCTAACCGAGATTTGGTCCCCTAACCCCCTTATGCCCCTCCACCCCAATCATCCACCTCCTCTATCGAGAATCTTCTCATTTAATTTATCACGACTCAACAACAAACACTCAAGCCATCCAAAGGCTTGAGCAACGTCTTAATCAATTTGAGTCCGAGTGATTACTAACCCTAAGGGGAATGGAAAGGAGTCGGATTATGAGGTTGGATCCACTTCCACTCCATCCACATACCAAGCGGACATGAAAGCAGTGAGTACTCTACGATCCGGTAAACAGGTTGACAATGGTGTTGATGCTCCCTGTGATGTTCCAATCCCACCCACCCAGCACTGCCCATTAGAACCTCTTCCTCATGTCCCGCCACCCCATAAATCCACCGACAAGAATGCCTCTAAACCTACTTAGGCCACCACTTCTTTTGTCCCTAAAGCCCCCTTCCCTCATAGGTTGGCCCCAACAAAGAAAGCTCAATAATTTGATGAGATCAAGCAAGTTTTTCAGAATGTTCACATAAACATTACATTCCTCACTGTGATTCAACAAGTTCCTTCTTATGCAAAATTTCTAAAGGACTTGTGCACTGTCAAGCGACGGACGAATGTGCCTCGTGATGCCTTTGTCATTGAGCAAGCCACGTCCCTCATCCATGAGAATGGTATTATGAAATATAAATACCATGGTCGTCCCACTGTCTCTTGGATATTAGGAGATAAGTTCAGTACTCGGTCTTTGCTTGATCTTGGAGCTAGTGTTAATTTGCTACCTTACTCTCTCTACCTTCAGTTAGGTTTACAAAACATGAAACCTACACGGGTTACTCTTCAACTTGCAGGACATTCTGTGAAAGTACCTAAAGGAATCGTTGAAGATGTTTTGGTGAAAGTGTATGACTTTTACTACCCTGTGGATCTCATCATCTTAGACACTCCTGCTCCCGACCCAACCAATATTCCTATCATTTTGGGTCGCCCCTTTTTGGCAACTACCAATGCCATCATCAATTGTCGAGATGGGTCGATGAATCTTTCTTTTGGCAACATGACCGTCGAAGTCAATATATTCCACCTCATGCAACAACCGACCGATGTTGATTCTATTGATGAGGTTTGCATGATTGACTCCTTAGTCCAAGAGATGTTGGATACCACCTACCCAGAAGATCCTATCCACCAATGTTTGGCTCATTTTGGGTCCGACTTTGATATTGATTCCTCCATCTCCGAGGTAAATACCTTATTAGATTCTACACCTCTGTTAGACACTTCCACTTGGGATCCTCCATTTGAGCCTCTCCTTGTCGATACTCTTCTTTTTATGGATGACCCCATCCACCCCTGTCTCGATATTCTCCTGGACTCTGTTTCTACGTCTGAGTCTGATGCCTCTCCTGAGCCACCGCCTAGTTTGGAGCTTAAGCCATTACCTGTTATGTTGAAATATACTTTCTTAGGCCCAAACCAACATCACCCCGTCATTATTGCTTCTGACTTGACACCGGATCAAGAAGAGCAATTGGTCCACACTCTCACTCAACATAGCACTGTTTTAGGGTGGACTATTTCTGACATTCAAGGTGTCAGTCCCAATGTCTGTAGCCATCACATTCATTTAGAGGAGAATTCCAAGGCTTCTCGTGAGCTACAACGCTGACTCAATCTCGCAATGAAAGAGGTTGTTCGAGCTGAAATTTTAAAATTACTTGATGCGGGTATTATCTACCCCATTTCTGACAGCCAATGGGTCAGTCCTATTCATGTGGTGCCTAAAAAGTTTGGAGTCATCGTTGTCAAAAATAGTGATGATGAGCTTGTGCCTACCTGCATACAAACCGGCTGGCGTGTTTGTATTGATTATAGAAAGATCAATGTTGTCACTCGCAAAGACCAGTTCCCTCTCCCATACATTGACCAGATGCTTGAACACTTGGCGGGCCATGCTTACTACTTCTTCCTTGATGGATATTCAGGGTATAACCAAATACCCATTGCCGCTGAAGACCAAGAAAAAACTACCTTTACCTCTCCATTTGGCACATTTGCGTACTCTTGTATTCCCTTTGGCCTTTGCAATGCACCTGCAACTTTTCAAAGGTGTATGACAAGTATTTTCAGTGACATGGTAGAGCGTTTTATCGAAGTCTTTATGGACGTTTTTTCTGTGTTTGGTTCATCCTTTAAACAATGCCTATCTCACCTCACTATGGTCCTACAGCGTTGTCAATAAAAGAAGTTGGTCCTAAATTGGGGAAAATGCAATTTCATGGTAAAAAAGGGTATTATTTTAGGTCATGTTGTCTCCAGCTCCGGTATTGAGGTCGATAAAGAAAAAATCAACTTAATTTCCTCACTCCCCATTCCTAAGTTTGTTAAGGGCATTCGCTCCTTCTTAGGACATGCGAGCTTCTACCGGCGGTTCATGAAGGACTTTTCTAAAATCGCGTAACCTTTAACAACCCTTTTATCTAAAGATATACCTTTTGTCTTTGATGAAGCATGTGTTGCCTCCTTTGAGCACCTTAAAGTTTCACTCACTTCTGCTCCTATCATGCAACTTCCCAATTGGTCTCTCCCATTTGAGCTCATGTGTGATGCTTCTGATTTTTCACTTGGTGCCGTGCTTGGCCAGAAACTTGATAAGCGCCCATATGTTATCTCTTATGCTAGCAAAACCCCGCATGATGCTCAACTTCATTACACGACCACCGAAAAGGAGTTGTTAGTGGTTGTGTTTGCTCTTGATAAATTTCGCTCATATTTCATAGGTCCCCTATCATCGTGTATACTGACCATGCTGCCCTTAAGAACCTTATTCATAAGAAGGATTGTAAACCATAATTGATACGGTAGATTCTCTTACTCCAAGAGTTTAAACTTGAAATTCGCGATAAGAAATGTTGTGAAAATGTTGTTTCTGACCATCTCTCTCACATTACTTTCACGTCTGACTGTGATCATGTTCCCATCTCTGAGTCATTTCCCAATGAACAACTTTTTTCCATCTCCACTTCGCCTTGGTATGCTGATATTGTCAATTTTCTTGTTACCGATCAACTTCCTAATCATTGGTCAAAACAGGATCGCTCCAAATTCATGGCGAATGTGAAATTTTACTCTTGGGATGACCCATTTCTCTACAAGTATTTCCCCGATCAAGTCATTCGTCGTTGTGTTCCCGAATGTGAACAACTCAGTATTCTGTCCTTTTGCTACAATAGTGCTTGTGGAGGCCACTTTGGCTCAAAGAAATTGTCGCAAAAATTTTACAAAGTGGTTTCTATTGGCCTGCCCTTTTCCGTGATGTCCATGAATATTTCCAGGCTTGTTCCAATTGCCAACACTCTGGGTGTCTCTCTTGTCTTCATATCATGCCTCTCACACCCATCCTCATTGTTGAAATTTTTTATGTGTGGGGTATCGATTTCATGGGACCATTTCCCTCCCCTCATAGTTTTTAGTATATTCTAATTGTTGTTGACTATGTTTCCAAATGGATCGAAGCGATTGCTTGCCGCACCAATGACCATCGAGTTGTGGTCCAATTTCTCAAAGAGCATGTATTCACGCGTTTTGGAACCCCCAAAGCTATCATTAGTGATGGGGGTAAACATTTTTGTAATCGAGTCTTTGAACACCTTGTCAAAAAGTATGGTGTTACCCACAAGGTTGGTCTCTCGTACCACCCACAGACTAGTGGTCAAGTTGAGGTCTCAACTGCGAGATCAAGCAAATTATTGAAAAAAACGTCAATCCTAAAAGGAAAGATTGGTCCTTATGCTTGAACGACGCATTGTGGGCATATCGTACTGCTTACAAGACTCCAATTGGCATGTCTCCTTATCGCTTGGTTTCGGCAAGCCTTGTCACCTTCTTGTCGAGCTTGAACATCATGCTTATTGGGTCGTGAAAGCCCTTCATTTCGATATTGATGAGGCGGATATCCATAGGAAGCTGCATCTTAATGAATTGGAGGAAATTAGAAATGATGCCTATGATTTGTCCAAGAAGTATAAGGACAAGATGAAGTGGATCCATGACCAAAGCATCATTCACAAAGAATTCCACCCTGGTTAAAAAGTTTTGTTGTATAATTCTCGGTTGCGTCTCTTTCTCGGGAAATTAAAAACCAGGTGGTCTGGACCCTTCATTGTTGAGTCATTTACCCCTTATGGTGCCATCACCGTGCAAAATCCCAAGGATGGTAGCCTCTTTTAGGTCAATGGTCAACGCTTGAAGCCTTTCTTGGAGCTAGGCTCCACTCACATAGAACAGATTGACCTTGTTGACCCCATTTATGAAGACTGACCGTTCAGTCTTGTTTGGGGGTGATTCTTATTCCCCGATTTTTCTGCCACCCCGTTCTCTCCTCGCTTATCTTATCTTTAGGGTGAGTATCCATCGGTCTGGCTGAAGACGTTAAACTTAGCGCTATCGGGAGGCGGCCCGCGTTTCTTGTACTAGTCTCACCCTGTTTGGGGGGGGGGGGGGGGGTTCACATCACCCTATGCTTTATCATGTTCATAGACTTGTACACATTTTTTTCTTATCATTTATTCAGGTTTATTCTTGGCTATATTTGTCCACTTCATTAGCGGTTCATTCTAGTAATCTCTTTCCTACCTTACGCTCTCAATTTTAAAAATCATTTACTTAACATCGAGGATGATGTTCCTTTTTGTTTGGGGTGGGGAATTTTATCAAAATCATACCTCTTTTGAAAAAATTTGATTTTTAAACCCGATTTTTAAAATTTTTGTGCAGTTTCTTTCGTCTCACTCATTGACGTGAATTTTCTATCATCCATTTTTTAAGTCTAGGAATCAAGCTAGAGAATATTTTTTCTAAATAGCTTATGTAATACATAACAAGGCATTTTGCACCATGAATTTCTAGACTCAACAAAATTTGCGTACTTATCACGTCAATACGGTTTAGAGTTGATGAGTACTAAAATTCTAAAGAGAACCTTAAAGATCACTATTAGAGACTTTAGCTTGTGAGATTCGTGCCTTTCACCCTTGAGAGAGTTTTACGCAATCTCCAAGTCACAAGTTGATTCAACTTCTTTTGGGTCCGCACTTTAATTGTTGTATGATCTCATTATCTTTCGTAAAATTTTGGCTTGATCACTGAGAATGACATCTTTTTCGAGTTGTAAGAAACGTGTGTCTTGAAATTTGTCCCGAATGCTAGATTTTCATCCATACACTTACCACTTTTTCATATCACATTTCCATTCACTCACCCATTACATTTCCATGTTCTTCCATATTCCCATATATTCCCCTCACCATCATTCCCCACTCATTTCATATATCTTCCATAATTTCAAATAAAAGAGTGTTGATTCCATATGTTAAATCTCTTTAGTGTTGGTTTGAAAAGAGAGAGAAAAACAAAAAAATCGAAAAAATCGAAAAAAAAAGAGAGAAAAGAAAAGAAAAAGAGTTTGTAGTCAGTAGTTGGTTTTAAAATAAAGACATTTGTGCCTAAAATTCTATTCACTCTCTCACATCGCATATCCATCCATTTTGCATCCATTTTACATCCATCATTTCACTCATCCATCTTATCCTACCTCACCTCATATCATCATATCCTTTCCATCTCATTTCCCCTCACCCATAATCATCCATATTTTCCCTAGGTGCTTGGGAAAATGATAGACAACGTGGTGAATAACTCGACATTCTCACTATAGTGATTAGCATTCTTTCATGAGATCATTTTTCTTTCTAATAGTTCGTGATTTCTTATGTGTGTGTGAGATGTTTGAACTTGCTTACATTTACTCACCTCCTCACACACAAGAGCGATACACCTACCATAATCTCGAGAGTTTGTTTGAGAGAGTTATATCCGTAAGATTTGAAGTTGAAGCGTTGATTTCGAAAAGGTAATCTAGGAATTACTCTTGTGATACTCGACCCGTTTTGACTGTTCACACTACACACGTTGAGTTCTAGGAAGGATGTGCCTTGAGTATTTACTTAGCTAAACATTTTATGCACTTCTAGCTTGTATTTCTCAAAATATTTCTCATGTGATGGATTGTGCGATTATTATACGTCTAATAAGAGATTGACTGTCGTTGCAAATAAAGAATTTTGTGGGTATATTCCCTGCAAACCCTCACGAGACACAACTCGTCCTGTAGGAAAACCTATAGGTTTAAAGGCTTGTTGCACATGCTAAGTGCAATCGCAAGTGCCCGCGAAAGTGGTATACTTTTGGTTTCTTATCCTTCTCTTTCTCTCTATTTTATTGCTCGAGGACTAGCAACGCTCTGTTTGGGGTGGTGTGATAAGCACCCAAAACTGTATATTTTATACCCCGAATAGACTTACTTTAGTTGCTAATTCTTGGAAATATGGGTCTTATGTGCTTAAATGTTTATCTTGTAGGTCAAACGTCCGTTTGCGGTGTCAAAAGCTATATATCGAGGTAAATGCGCATTTTATGGAGTTAATTCCCTCTCCCGTAACCAAACCCGAGCCTAAACCTAACCCAAAGAATCACCCCAAGCCTTTATGTGTTTAGTTTGTGTCTTTTTATATTTTTTATATTTTTAGTTTGAGTCATTTTTTTTTTAGGATTTATTTTAGATTTATTTAGAATTTCTAGGATTTATTTTCTATTTTTATATTTCTTTTTATTTGGTATAATATTATTTTGATTTTGATTTTTATTAGTTTTTAGTTTTGATTTTATTTTATTTTGTCTTATTTTATTAAGATTAGTTTCTAAGAGTTTATTTTTAGTCTTTAGTTTTATATTTTTATTATATTTTTAGTGTTCATTTCTTTTATTTTATTATTTGAGTTTTATTTTTTTTAGATTAGGATTTTATATTTAGTTAATTTTATTTTTTTAGTTTGTTAGTTTTATTTTGAGTTAGTTTTATTTTATTTTTTTAGGTGTCCAAATTAAACACACACGCACCCTAACATTCTACACCCTACCATACACTATCCTACACCTAAAACTACCCTCGCCCTCACCTAACTTCCTACAACCACACACAACACAAACCCTCATCCACACCAATTACCCTACACCCTCATACACCCTATCTACCCCACATCATCTTCTTCCCAACCTCACTCTCTCTCTCCTCACTAACCTCCATTGCCAAACTCAACTTAAACCTCAACCCCTATAACCCGAGACCTGTCCCGGGTCTACCAAGAACTTAACCCACGAACCAACAAAACTCAACCTGGAGCCAACCCACACCTCTATCGACTCCCATTCCGGCGAGCACTCCGTCCAGTTCTGGCGACACCAGCCTAAAACCCACCGTCCCCCTCACCTCTTCTCTCTCCGTGACCTTCTACCTGCTCCCTGCTGACGCCGACGTCGGCGATCCCGTCACACCTCCAACCTGGTTCTGACCCCGGCTTGACCCAATACCCCTTCACCTGACCTACCCCGACCAGAGTTCAACCCCTCACCCAAACCCATCTCAAGTATTGCCTAAACCCAACCAAGCTAAACCCATCTCCCATTCATTCATAACCCCACAAAGCCACGCACGATCTTCATCTGCCAATTTCCAAAACCAAAAAGCCAAATAAACCCATATCCCACATGTGCCAAATAAAAACCCCTTTTACCCAAAAATACCCAAAACTAACTTAAATTCCTTTTTCCAAAATTACCCTCATTCTCCCCACTATCATGACCTCACACCCTCCATTAATTCCTAAATTAACCCTCACCCACACCTTATACAACCTCTTGCACCTTTATCCCTATCTCCATGCCTACTATATATTGAAGATAGAAGACTCCATTCGAGAGAGGATAAAAAAAATAGCAAATTATGGTTTTAGAGAGCTAGAAGAGAGAGAAATTTTTAGTTTTAATTTTTTTTTCTTTACCAAAAAATAATTTATGGAGATATTGTAATTGAAGATTCTATTTCAAGTTGAAGGCAAAATTGGGTTTGATTAACTCTTCTCCTTTTTAATCATTCTATGCTATTACTTGGTCAATTATTGTTGAATTGTGACTATGGTTGGCTAATCACTCCATTCAAGGAGTGAAATGAAGCCCCATATACTCAATTGAATGTATTAATTAATCTAGTTTACTTTGTTTCATTTACTTAATTTTCTTTTCATTCCTACATGAGTTTATGCATTGAGAAATGGTAAACTATCCTTAAGAAAGGATTAAAATCTAATATACTCTTAATTTTTGGATTCAAACTAGAGATAGAATGACCCACTAATTAGAGTATATTATATTTTATTATACTCATAAATTAAAATTTTGTTGGATTTATGATTTATTATATGAATTTACTCTAGCGAGTGATTTATTTATTTTTTTCTAAATCAATTATTCAATTGAGTTGTAGGGATGAAAATTGGATTAACTAATTTTATATTAGATTGCTTTGTCAAAGGATGAGAATCAATTGATAAAATAAGTTAATATTTGGAAAATTAGTAAACTAGAATAATTAACACATTTGATTGATAAAGTGGAGGTTAAGTTTCATTCCTTGAATATTTCTAAAATTTAAGTTCATCTCAATTCTTATTACTGAGTTCTTATTTGGCACACTAGTTAGTTTGTTAATTTCATCTCTCATATTAGTCTAGTGTTACTTCACATTTTCACCTAAAAAGTGTTTTAATATTGGAAAAACAAAAAAAAAAATTAGAAAAACCCAAAAGTAAAAAAAAAAAAAAAAATCAAGTGAATTATATTCATAATCCTCTCATGTTTTGCATGTTCACACCTTAAAATTAGGATTGACATCCTTACTTACCATTCTACACTTGAGTTTGTTATATATTTGTAGGTAATTGAGGTTTTAATTGAAGATCTTTTACAACGACGACATACACACCAAAAAGAAATTCATCACTAGACATCACCGAAGAGGTTGCCGCAGATCCCATCCAATTGGGCGAGGAAGATAGCAGCTCTGGTGAGGAGAGCGAGGGTACTAACAGGGGAGGTGCTGAAGGTGGTTCCAGTGAAGAGAGCTTAGGTGGTGAAGGATCTTTCAGCTTGGAAGAAGTTTCATAGGCTTGAGACTCTTCGAGTGAATCGAGTAGTTCCAGCAAGGAATATATGGTTCCTCCCAGGAAGAATCTGATTCATGATGATGATGATGATGTGCTCCTTTCTCGCCGGTCGAAGAAGTAGAAATATATCAGTGGAGGGATTGCGACTAGTTCTCAGTCTGCTGCTCATGAGCAGGGGAAGAATAAGAGGGAGGAAGAGCAATTGAGAGAGAGGGAGAGAAAGGAGGAGGAGGAGAGGAAGAAGGAGGAGGAGGAGGAGAGAAATAAGGTGGAGGAGAGAAGGAGAGCTGAGAAGGAGAGGAAGGAGAGGGAAGAGGAAAAGAGAAGAGAGGAGGTTAGGACGAAGTCAGAGCAGGCTCTGGTGCCTGTGTCCGCCTTGCCCGAAGGGGCTTCTGTGGCCCTTTCTCCTCAGTTGGCTCCTGCGTTGCTCGAAAGAGCAGTTTTGCCGACTGATAGTCAGAAGGCGATGGGGACCGACCAGTTAGCTTTAAAAGAGGCTAGCCTTGGTAAGTTTACTCTCACTTCTCTATTCTCGTAATACTTTGCTCTATGCTTCCCATGCTAATATTTCTCTTCTTTGCAGTTTGTTACCGACTTCGTCGTCCTCTATCGCAGTCGCGACGAGCTGGTAAAGAGGAATGCTGATCTTGAGAAGAAGAATATCGAGCTAGAGCCCAGCTTAAAGATTGCCAATGTTGTCCAGAAGTCCTCTGATCTCGCTTTGTCTGAAGTCAATTGAACAAAGGAGGCGGCGATCAAGGAGCTTGGGGAGTTGAGGCAGTTTTATGACCTGGTTTGCTGAAGCAAATTGGCTGTGGTGGAGGAGAATAAGGTGCTGGTGGAGAAGATAAAGAAGGTGGAATCTGAGGCAGCCACCCTTAAGGAAAGCTCGTATAATGTCGGATGGGTTGTTGCATACGAGGATGCTGATATCAGTTGCCTGAACTTCAAGAAGGGTTGGAACAAGACTCTCCTGGCTGTCAGAGTGGATATCGACTCCCCACTGTTTGACGAGCATGATCCTGGGCCTAAGTCGGTGGTAGATGAGGCACCTGCTCCTACCTCCGACGAAGGCGTTCCTACTGCCTTGACCGTCCCTGCTGGTGCTCCTTTTCACCAAGGGACATTGATCACCCCATCTGAAGGATGTGTTCCTTCTGCTGCAGAAAAGGGAAAATAACCAGTGACCTCGGAACAAACTGAGGTTGCCATCTAGCCTACTTTAGGGTTCCCTTTGTATTTTTGTTTTACTTGCTCTTTCCTTTTTTCTTTCACTGATTTACTCGGAACCTTTTCTTTAATGAAATGAAATCTTTTCCCATTTTGCATACTGATTTCTTTGCTCTTTAATGATTGTATGGCTTGTAACTGGTTGATGTTGATGAATATATACCTGCCACTTCTCAACTGGGAAGGATTCTTGGTCCTAATACTAGTAACCAAGTTCGCCAAGCATTTGTAAGTATTTGCAAGTCCCTTAGGTCGAGGAACCAAATCTTTAAATACCAATCAGAACTCGTTGCCAAACTGAAGGATAGGCTTCTGGAGATGGAAGATGTTGGTGCTTCCGTTCAAGAGGAAGTAAATGCTCTGAGAGCTAGACTTCTGGACGCCTCCGAGATCAATAAAGTCGAAGAAGTTCTTCAACAGGATAATGAAGCTCTGAGGAGGGAAGTGTCGCGACTTATAGAGCATGCACCGAGCGTTGCACCTCAAGTTTTGTGAGGTTCCTCTTTATCGGCTGGTCCACGAGCTGGTACACGCCGAGCGCCACCCCTTAAGTTTTGCAAGGTTCCACTTCATCTAATGGTCCGTGAGCTGGTACAGATGTCGGGGGGCCAGCTGGGGAGATGGACGAGATTCAAGGAGATGTTCGTCGAGCATACGTGATAGTTGTCAAGCTTCAAAGAGATATCACGCTGCTATGGCATCTGTTCAAGAAAGGTCCTCGGTGAGTGTGGGCTGACGGTTATGATCAGGGTTGGGCATATGCTCCGATGAGGTTGGTAGAGTTTGAAGAGTTATCCTTTATTAGGGGATGGTTGAATGCTCTCAGGGAGCTGAAAGTCCCCAGGAACTCAGTCCTTTGGTATCGTCATAAGATCTGCCCTTCGACTCTGATGCCTAACCCTTTCCGGAGGGATGACCAGTGGGTCCCCATAGATGTTACTCCCGGACAACAACTGGAGCCGGAAGCAAATAAAGTAGAGTTAGAGTTAGCTACTCACCCAGATGACGCCCGAAGAACGCAAGTAGCTGATTACCTTACTTGAAGACCTAATCCCCAATAGGATTTACTTAATTCATTCAATTTAACTCTGTTTTAAATGCAGTGAAGTAATAAAATATTTATATTTTGGTTAATTCGCCGAATAAACATGCGTTGTTTATTTTTTACTTCATTGATTTTTTGTTTGATTATCTTGGGCTCTTCGTAGCCGACTAGATTTGATGTGGGTAGAGTTGTTTTATTGCGTGAGTATCCTCTCAGTCCAGTATGCTTATGAGATACCATCCTTCCCTACTTTACCTTTTAGGTCGTGTCGTCACACTCCCTTAGGCCTAAGTGTGGCAATGGCAAGGACACACCTGGTGTTGGATGTTCTATTCGATCAGGTTTTCTGAGCCAAACATCATTTGGCGACCAATTCGATTTGGTCGAGCTGCCTATGGGTCCCCTGTAGGGCTTCATATATTGCCAGGGGAAATGCTAAGAGGTTATTCGTGTTTGATAATGAAAACCTGAGGAGGGTTACACCCTGCTTTTACATATTGAGCGGGGTGCCTGTTGCTTGGAAAGGATGTGCAAGTTATAAAGTTCATAATAAAAAATAACACTTCATAAAATGCCACTTCCAAATGATCCTTTATTAATAAAAAATAATGAAAAGTGGGTTTCCCATTTCAACAATGTAATAAAAATAAAAGACCAATATAGAAAACTAGAAGTAGAATTTCTTTAGGTTGGTCGCGTTCCAAGCTTGGTGTATCTCTCTGCCCTCCAGCGTTTCCAAGTGATAGGCTCCCTGTAAGTTGTCTCTTGTTACCTTGAATGGTCCCTCCCAGTTTGCACCCAACTTACCGTCAGATGGTTTTACTTCACTGCCAAAAACTTTCCTTAGGACATAGTCCCCAACATGGAATGTTCTTGTGTTGACCTTTTTGTTATAGGGCTTTTCTAACTGTTGCTGATAGCTTTTGAGTTTCACTAGAGCTAATTCTCTGCGCTTGTCAGCTAGGTCAAGTTCAACGAGTAATGCTGCATCATTCTGGCCTTGGTCGACCAAGGTGGACCTCATGGTTGGGAGGCCAGCTTCTAAAGGGATGATTTCCTCCATTCCATATGTTAGTGCGAATGGGGTTTCCCCAGTTGCTCGCCGTGGGGTGGTGCGGTAAGCCCATAAAATATGTGGCAGCTCGCTTACCCATGCCCCTTTGGCTCGCTCTAATCGCTTTTTCAGTCCACCAATCACTGTTTTGCTGGAAGCGTCAGCCTGTCCGTTGCTCTGAGGGTATGCCACAGAGCTAAAATGGTGTCTGATCTCGTGGTCGTTGCAGAAACCCTGAAATAGGCCTCTTTCGAACTGGGTTCCATTGTCAGTGATGATCATTCTGGGGATCCCGAAATGGGTAATTATGTTTTCCATATGAATCTCATCATATTTGTGTCTCTGATGTTTGCCAGGGGCTCTGCCTCAATCCATTTAGTAAAGTAGTCTATCGCGATCAATAGATACTTGCGATTACCGGCAGCAGTAGGGAGAGGGCCAACGATGTCCATTCCCCACTAGGCAAAGGGCCAGGGGATGGTAAGTGATTTTAGGTCATTGGCAGGTTGGTGAACTATAGGAGAATGTAGTTGACATTTCTCGCACCTGCGAACATATATCCCAGAGTCTTTCTGCATGTATGGCCACCACTAACCTTCCTTCATTGCTCGGAAGGCTAGCGATCTACCCCCAATATGGCTCCCCCAGATTCCTTCATGAAGCTCGCGCAGGACTTGCTCGACGTCCTTTGGGTGAACACATTGGAGGTAAGGGTCGGTGAAAGATTTTTCATACAGTTTGCCCTCAGGAGATAAATAAAAGCGAGCAGCTTTGACTCTTATCTGATGAGCGACTTTCTTATCATCTGGTAGGGAACCATCTTTCAAATAGTCCCTCAGGGGGTCCATCCAACTGGGCGTTGGTTCGATCTGGATAATATGGCCCACGTTTGGCAGCTCGTTTCTTTAGCTGATGCTCGGTTGAGCGAGGAAGTCGATAGGAATTATTCTTTTTAAGTCAGAGTCGATTGCTAAGCTCAAGGCCGCTAGGGCATCAGCATAATTATTTTATCCTCTGGGAAACTACTGGACACTGATTTGCTCAAAGTTAGACATTACTTTTTTTGCTAAGGCGAGGTAGGCTGTCATTCTCTCATCCCTCGCATTGAAGTCCCCACTTATTTAGTTGGAGACCAGTTGCGAGTCGCCAAATGCCTCGAGTTGCTTTGCCCCCAATGCCTGTGCCTTCTGCAGGCCTGCAATTAATGCTTCATACTCTGCTTCGTTGTTGGAGGCTTCAAATCCAAGCCTGATTCCTTACTCGAGGATTGTATCTTCTGGGGTAACGAGCACAATGCCTACTCCTACCCCTTGGAGTTGGAGGCTCCATCAACAAACAGTCGGCAAACACCTTGTGTCGAGTGTTCTTCCCTTTGACTTATGGATTGAAGCTGGTCGCAAGACTGTTCGCCTGTAAATTTCATGATGAAATCGGCGAGGACCTACCCCTTGATTGCATTCCTTGGTTAAAACTGGATGTCAAATCGTCCGAGCTCGATCGACCACTTTGATAGTCTGCCCAATAGATCTGCCTTCTGCAGGACTACTTTAAGGGGGTGTGATGTAAGGATGATGATAGAGTGAGCTTCGAAGTAGTGCTTTAATTTCCTCGAGGCTACCACTAGTGCAAAGGCGAGCTTTTTCAGTGGTAGGTATCACTGCTCGGCATCCAAGAGGGTCTTTCTCGCATAGTAGGCTGGGTGCTGGATTCCCGTTCTTTCGCATACTAGTGCAGAGCTGATAGCGTGGCTGGAGACTGCAAAGTAAAGATACAAGGAATCGTTATCTTGAGGTATTACGAGCAAGGGTGGTTTGCTGAGATAAGCTTTGAGTTCCTCTAATGCTTTCAAGAAATCTTAGTTCCACTCCACTGTTTTGCTTTTCTTTAATAGCTGGAAGAACGGCTGGCACTTTTCGGATGACTTCGAGATGAACCGATTCAAGGCGGTGAGCATGCCCGTGAGCTTCTGTACGTATCTTACCGTACGGGGAGGCTGCACCTTATTGATTGCATCAATCTGGTCCGGGTTGGCTTCAATGCCTCTCTAGCTAACCAAGTACTCGAGAAATTTTCCTGACTGGACACCGAAGGAACACTTGCTCGCGTTAAGCTTCATTCGGTATTTCGTGAGGATTTCAAAGGTTCTTGACAGGTCCGAGAGGTGGTATTCTTTCTGACTGCTCTTGACGAGCATATCATCAATGTAGAATTCCATGGTATCTCCCATTTTGTCTTTAAACATCTTGGTGACCAGCCACTGGTAGGTTGCTCCTGTATTTTTATGCCCGAAGGGCATAACTTTATAATAATATAATCCGATGGTGGTGATGAACGTTGTCTTGTCTTGGTTTGGTGCGTACAGAGTAATCTGGTGGTACCCCGAGTATGCGTCCAGGAAACTCATTGTTTCATGAGCTGTTGTGGCGTCTACTAACTGGTCGATCTTCGAGAGAGGGAAACTGTCCTTAGGGCACACCCTATTAAGGTCAGTGAAGTCAATACAAACTCTCCATTTCCCATTGCTCTTTAGAACCACTACTGGGTTGGACACCCATTTAGGGAATTGAACTTCCCTTATGGATCCTTCATCCAGCAACTTCTCTACTTCTTTCTCTACAGCCTTGGCCTTCTAGGTCGCAGTTCGCCGTCCCTTCTGCATGATAGGCCTAAAAGTCGGGTCGACGTGCAATCGATGACAAACCACAATGGGGTCAATTCCAGGCAGCTCATAAGGTTCCCATGTGAAGACATCCATATTGTTCCTCAATGGTACCATCAATTCTTTCTTCTCTCGATCTGTAAGAGAGGCCCTAATCAAGAACATCCTATCTTTTTTGCTACCACCGGCTGCGACCTCTTCCATATTTTCAATGACCCGCTCAGAGGGGAGGATCCTGGTCTCCTCTACTCTGGGTCTTCCATACTTTATCTACTATTTTGAAGGTATCAAACCTTCTTGTTCCTCAACATTCTCTTTGGCCTTCTCGGCCTTCTTTTCTGGTTTTGGGTGGATGGCCGCTATGAAGCACCTTCTTGCCATCGCTTGATCTCCGTAGATCTCCATTACTTCTCGCTCAGTCACGTACTTGAGTTTCTGATGGTAGGTCGAGGGAATGGCCTTCATCGCGTGTAGCCATCCTCTGCCGAGGATAGCCTGGTAGGATGAGTCAATGTCGACTACCAGAAACTCGATCATCTTAGAGACACTTCCTGCCCTTATTGGCAGTACGATCTTTTCCAAAGGGATAGTCACTTTTCCAGCGAAGCCAACTAGAGGGACAGTGGCTTCCTTCAAGTCGGCGATGCTTAACTTCAATTTCCTGAATAGGTCGAGATACATTACTTCGGATGAGCTTCCCTAGTCAATGAGAAACTTGTCGACATCATAGTTTGTTATCCCGAGTGCAATGATTAAGGCATGATGATGTGGGGTTTTCACTCCCACTAAGTCTTCATCCGTGAACACGATGTGTTTGCTGTAGTCGACGTCACCTGCTCGCCGACGCTTTCCTGCCTGTGCTTTTGCTGGATCGATTTGAAAAGCTTGCATTACTGCCATAAGCTTCTTCACTTCCATCCGGGCTGAATTTTTTTAAATCTGTTTCAGATTCGATGCCCCATGAATCACTGCGAACTCATGGCCAGCATCTTCCTTCAGCACATTATCGGGCCTTGTGTCTCCGTTGGCAGCAACCTTCTCTGCCTTCTTCTCCACAAACTCATTTAGGTGCCTAGTCTGGGCCAGATCTTCAAGGTGGGACTTAAGAGACTTGCAGTGCTCAATTTTGTGTCATCCTTCTTTATGGAAACCACATCTCAGCATGTTGTTCCTCTTCGAGGGTTCTCCTCCCATATTTTTGGGCCATTTAACGAACGGCTAATCTTTGATCTTCACTAGGATCTTGTAAATTGGTTATTTGAAGACAGTGTTTACTGCCTGAAATGCTTTTGAAGCATCATTTTTTCTCCCGCACTTGGAGCTACCTTTGCCCCCATTCTTGCTCCCCTTTTTCTGGTTCTCAGCCTTGTCATTGCCCTTGACAATGAGCTTAGCTCGACCATTCTCCCCCACACTGAGGCAGGTCACATCCTCAACTTTGGCGTACTTCTCGATGCGAGCCATTAAACATCAATGGTTGTGGCCTCCTTCTTAGTGAGGGATTGGTGCAAGAAGCAAGAGTTGGCTAGGCCAATCTTAAAAGAGGCTACGGCTACCTGCTCTGAGCAGTCTTCGACCTCGTTGAATAACTCCCAGTACCTTTTTGCGTAGTCCCGGAGGCTCTCCTGGGGCGTTTTCTTCATTGTTAGCAAGGCATCCATCCTCTTTGGATGGGAGCTGCTGGTAATAAAGCGAACCATGAAGAGCTCTGCCAAGGACTCAAAGCTCCTGATGGATCTGTGAGAGAGTCTCTCGAACCACTTCTAGGCCACATCATGCAAGCTCGAAGGGAAGATCCGACACATTAGTTCGTCCCTATGGCTCCAGAGAGTCATAGCCTGCCTACACTATCTAACGTGATCGATAGGGTCGGTCTTTCTGTCGTAGATCTTGAATCTAGGAATTTCAAACTTCTTGGGGGATTCTTCTTCTATCTCCCTTGAGAAAGGGGATTTCATATGGGTTTTGAGATCTTGTCGAGCTAGCTCTCTAGTTGATTTGGCACCCCGATGTGCTGGGTGTTGGTCCATCTCTCTCCAGACCAAATTTCGTATGTCATCATTTCCCCGAGCTGGACTCCCGCATTGGCGAGCTAGTCGCTTTTGTTCGAGCGAGTCATTATTCGATTCGTATTCCTCGAATCTTTGAGATCCACGTCTAGGGCTCCTTCCTCAGCTGCGAGACTTGCTTGCCTGAGGGCTAGGAGTGCGATACTGACGTCGCCTGGTGCTACGATGGAGTTCTTTCTCCATCCTTTCCAATCTCCTTTTGAGGCGAGCATTCTCAGCTTCTTGCTTGCGAGCGGCCTCCCCTTTCTCTTGGAGCCTTGCCTCATAAGCGTCGATCAGCCTGGAGATTTGAGTGGACCTAGCTCGTCCTTGACTTTCTTCTGAGGCTTGTCGTTCTGGGCGAGCCCTCTGATCAAAACGTCGGACTTCAGATCTGATCCTGCGAAGGTCAGGCTGTTCTTGGATATACCCTGCTTAAGGGGAATTGCTACTGTGACCAGACATTCCAAATTCTTTGTTGGTGAGGGCTTTCTTAAAGGAAGACAAACGCTCCCACAGACGGCACCAATTGTGGTGACAATTAAGTTCAACACAAATTAACAAGAAAAATCAATCACCAAAACATATAAAGAACGTAAGGAATGACAATCACACAACATGCGTGCTTCAGCAAGAATGCTTACGTCCACGGTGGTGCTCTCAATATAATTTTTCTTTACTCCGGGGAGCATTTTACAGGAAAAATAATACATGCCCTTTGCCCCGGGCTGAGGGTTTGTTATATACATGTTCGTTTTCGGGGAGTGGGGGTGTTGGACTCCCCCACGTCAGTCCATAACCCCTAGAATATCTCCTTACGAGATTTTAGGGAATTTGACTGGGTCGCAAGTGAGTTAGTTAAAGCGTGAGGCCTCCAGACTTTGGGTCGGGCTTTACTGGGCTACTCGTTTGGGCCCAAGTGACAAATCGAGGTACCCACAATATATATATATATATATATATAACAGGTATATATATATATATATATAACAGTATGGCAGTATGTATAATGTATATATGTATACAATAGGCAATATGTATATATGTATATAGTATGTCAGTACAATGTATATATGTATACAGTATGTATAATGTATATATGTATACAGTAGGCAGTATGTATATATGTATACAATATGTATATATAATAGTATGTATAACTGTTATATACACATACTTTGTATAATACATACATATATATATATATATATATATATTATACATGGAGAGTGGATCTCATGAGGACCTCTGTTTGCATACCGCTGGCGCGGACCAATTTTGATAAAATAGCGAAAAAAAATATTTCTGAGCTAAATTTTTTTATATAGTTTTTAAACATTTCAGTAGGGTCATATTAAAAAAATCAACTCAAAATGATTTTTTTTACTATTTTAAAAAAATCGGTCAAACTTTGTCAGTTTTTAACAACTTAAAAACTCACAAAGTTTAACCGATTTTTTTAAAATAGCAAAAAAATTCATTTTGAGCTGATTATTTTTTTATGGTCCTATTGAAATGTTTAAAAATCATTAAAAAAAAATCAAACCAAACATATTTTTTTTACTATTTTAAAAAAATGGTCTTCATTTAGGGTCCTCAAACTGGGACCTCTCTTGATCCTTTCCCATTATACATATACATATATATATATATATATATATATATATATATATATATATATATATATATATATATATATATATATATAGAGAGAGAGAGAGAGAGAGAGAGAGAGAAAGAGAGAGAGTCAGGCTATAGTACATCATGCTCTATACATCACCCGTGCATCACACCTAATATTAGGCCCTAATTTTTTTTTTTTCAAATTTTATATTTTTTTTCTTGAAATTAACCTTCCAATCAACCCGTATGCAAAAAATTAGGTCAAAATACATTTTGTAGCTATTTTTAAAAATCCACAAAAAACTGCTAAAAATACCTTATTTATAAGGGTCTGCTGGCGCAGTTTTTTGTGGATTTTTTAAAAATAGCTACAAAATGTATTTTGACCTAATTTTTGATTGATTGAAAGGTTAATTTCAAGAGAAAAATATAAAATTTAAAAAAAAAGTTTTCTAGGGCTTAGAATTAGGTGTGATGTACGTGTGATGTATAGTGCATGATTGAGGTGAGCCTTCCTCTACATGTATATATATATGTATTATACATAGTATGTATATATAACAGTTATACATACTATATATACATATATATATACATGTGTATATATAACAGTATGTATATCCTGTTATATATATATATATATATATATATATATTTTGCTATATGTATAACAATTATATATTGTTATACATATATATAACAGTATACACACACACCAATTATATACTGTTATACATATATATAACAGTATATATGTATAACAGTATATAATTGGTGTGTGTGTATACTGTTATATATATGTATAATAGTATATAATTGTTATACATATAACAGGATATATATATAATAATGCTCCTGTGCGGACTAGTCCGCATTTTAAAAATGCGAACCGAATATGTGTCACCTAACAGTGCGCCTAGAAATTATCGCCTAAATTATAGGCACACTCTCTCTCTTTTCTGGGCTCACCGCCAAGTGACACATGTTCGGTCTGCATTCTTAAAATACGGACTAGTCCGCACAAGAGCAGGACTATATATATATATATATATAGTTGTTTATATAAACATATATATGCTATGTGAAGTACTTGGTGTTCGATGGTTGTGTGAAGTACAATTGAAGATTTATGAAGTGTATGTAATTACGTCTAATCACATATTTATAAAGTGAATGGTTTCCACATTTTATATATGTTGTTTGGAATAAAAAAAATTTGATGTTCTCATGTTTGTTATAGTGCCAGGCAGAGTTGAGTGCCAGGCAGAATTTCATGTATTGTATACCGATATCTTTGCATCGATATACTTTTGTATGCTTGAAATCAACGAATGGTAATGTGATACACTCTCTATTTATTTCAGAGTTTGTGACATAGTATATACTCTGAAAAACACAATGTTGATCCTCCAAACAGAGCAGGTACTTGAATAGAGGAGGTACTCGATGGAGTATCAATCCAAACATAAAAACATAAAACATGTCATTAAAGGGTGAAAACGTAAAATTGTTATTGCTCCAATAAAAGGAAGCGTGTTATTGCAAAAACATGCCATTAAAGGAAACGTAAAATTGTTATTGCAAAAAAGTTAGACTTAAGCATAAATTGTTATTGCTCCAATAAAACACAACAATCACTGCTTTATATTATAAATTGTTATTATCTTTTGAAGTCGAAATGATAATAATTTATTTTGTATTTTTTGTAGAATGAAAATGGATTTGCAACACATGGAAAAGTCAATGGATACGGAGGAGCCAAGTATGTAGTTATTCGGATACTATGGTCGTGCGGGCTCGTATATATTATTTTTAGATGTTAAATCGGTGGAAGGGATTTTTTGATGGTTTAGCTGCGGTTTTTATTGTTGTTGGGTTTATTTTAATGTTACAACATGTTAGATTTCATGAATAAACAAAGGAAACTCTGCCGAAATTTTTTAAAATTAAATAGTGTTTTAAATTGATCAAGTCAAACATACATGCATTTGAAGTTATACAAACCCATGTAGTCATTTATTTTTGTATCTTGTGCAGGTTGATGATGGGTTTTTCTTGGAGTTATTATGTTCGTGGTGGCTTGGAGCTGCAGTTTCTTATAGTGTAGGGGAGCGATATTGTCGTCGTCATTTTAGTTTACATTGATTTTTTTAACATCTTTTGATGTGTTAATGTATTAGGTTAGATAATGTATACATCTTTTGTTATGTTCTTATTTGAGAGGCATTTATTTTGTACCTTTATACTTGGATTGTGATGGAATATTATTTTGTAATTCATATTTATGAGATTTGGTTGAAAATTGTGGAACTTTGTATTACTTATGATTGCATGAAAAATGCGTAATGTTATTTTGGATTATAAGGTTTCACGTTTGATGAAAAAATACAGATTTAAAATTGCTTCCAATTGCGAAAAAAATAATAGGTAATAAATAAAAATATAGTACTTTTGGCAACACAATTTTTTGTCTCCAAAAGTTATCATCTACATCTATCACTTTGGATATGGCAACACATATTTGGTTGCGAAAAGATAACTTTTGGCAACACAAGAGTTGTGTTGCCAAAGGTATAGCTTTTGGCAACACAAGAGTTGTGTTGCCAAAATGCTATACCTTTGGCAACACAGCTCTTGTGTTGCCAAAAGCTATTGCTTTTGGCAACACAAGAGCTCTGCTGCCAAATGTATAGCCTTTTGGCAACAGAGCTCTTATGTTGCCAAACGATATACCTTTTGGCAACACAACTCTTGTGTTACCAAAGGTATAGCTTTTGTCAACATAAGACATGTGTTGCCAAATGTATAGCCTTTTGGCAACACGGCTCTTATGTTGTCAAAAGCTATACCTTTTGGCAACACAACTATTTTTGTCGCTGTTGAGTGACTTTTGGCACAAATTATAAAATACTTTTAGCAACACAATTGCGTGTTGCCAAAAGTATACCTTCAGCAACACAAGTCTGTTGTGTTGCCAAAGGGTTTCCTAGACAGACAATAGGCAACAAGATGGCAACATAGCAAAATATGTTGACAATACCTTATAGCAACATATTTCTAACTTTAGCAACATAATTTGTATGTTGCTAATGGTGCAAATTTTTGTAGTGTTGTGTGCCCAATATACCATCTCATCATTTGCAGTGTTAAATGACCAAAAGACCCCTTGACTAACCCAAGGCTTTATGCCCAGACGACCACAAAGCCTTTGGGGAAATTGTGGGATACACATTTAGTATTCATAATCAGGGTGGGGCCCATCAGGTGTGACCCCCACGCCCCTTAGATTATTATAACACTTTTAGGAATATTCAAATGAACTCGTTATGAACCAATATATAAGTGATAAAGGGAGAGTCCACCCCAAGGGGGTATCTTGTATCAAGTAGTATAAAATACAGGTGTCCCTCTCAAGTTAGTGCATGTGATATTTAGAGCTCGTTTGTAATCCAAAATATTTATATAAAGATATCTAACCCCCACCCCACCACCCCGCGTGTACATAGGCAGTTTGTCAAACCATGTATATCCTATGTCTCTTGTGGCATATATTTGACTACATTAATTTTATTCTGAATTATCGTTTTGGCTTGTGCAGTTGATTATTAATTGCCTTAGAGAATGTGCATTATAACACTAAGTGTTCCCCAATATGAATTTTGTGATTAGTTGCCTTGCTCGGTTGAACTGAATGAAGGTTCAATTTCTCATTAATATTTCTTGAATTGCACGAACAGATTAGCCATCATAACTTCGATAGTGCTTTTCATATCTTGATATTTTCATTCACTCCTCCTTTTAATTTGTTAACTTAGACAATCCTTTTTCCACTTTTTTCCTTCCATTTTTTTAATGTGATTCGGTTATAATTGCACGTATACCAAACCAGGAATGGATTACACAATTCTAAAACACATTAAATTGCATGATAACTATACTATTTTTTTATGCTAGACTTGAAAAGACTAGGTTAATTGCAAAGAATTAAGAACAACACGGGGAAAGGAAGATAATTACACGATAGTTGAGAGAGAGAGAGAGAGAGAGAGATCATTAAAACAATGCATTTACAATAAATTTAATCTACATTAATACAGATCACAACTTACTTCTTACAACACTACTGCACGGTAATATTTAGTTTAAAAAGGACATCGTCCCACTAACTTCCAAAACAACAATGTAGCTTCACACCATTATAGTTTTTCAAAAAGAAAAATGTTAAGCTTACAAATAATTTGTATAAACTGATGTGTCATCGATTAGTAACGGAGATAAGAAAAGTAAAAAATATTAAAAGCGTAATCCTACGGGCTCATTGGTTGGTGACATGTCACTTTGTATCAAAAGTTTGTACAATTTGTTTAGACCACATCCACCACATCAAGCAAAATGGAAGAATATTATTTTGCTATGCTCTTGGTAGTTTGCGCTCGCCATATCCTGGAGAAAAATGCCATTTCCTACAAATTGAGCAAACTTGGGAGTCAAATGCTCCCAAATTTGAAAGTTCTAGGGGAGCAACTTTTAGGTAATCACATCGGACCGATTATCGGTGGAAGATCTTGCGTTGCGTTTGGAACAATGTGCTAGTAATAGTCACATTTTAGCCCTATTAATCCCCCCATTTCCCAACCCTTTTCGCCACCAAATAAGTGTTAAACAATTTATTTCGCATTTATGCAATGAATGATTTGGGATTTTACGTTTTTTCAAAAGCATTCGCTCCCGAGATTTACGATGATGTCCACAATGCTATGTGTTACACAAATGGGTACACCGATTAGAAGATTCAAAATTCAACACGTACGAGAAAGCGTGCTTGACATAAGTGAGATTCTTTAGGCGATGGAAGTGTCCCGAGATTTAATGAACCCTATTTTTTATTAAAAGGTGGATGAGGAAGACAAGCTCGTTCCTCCGACAACTCCGTCTACATATGCAAAACCAATAAAAATGCTGAAGATAGACGAGGAGGGAAAGGCCCCCAACCCCATACCACTACACCCTTAGAAGTCTTTGAAGTGGGACAAGTATTTGTACGGTGTTTAATTTTAATTTTCCATAAGTTGTTTTGTTTAAATGGAGATTTATTAATGAAATGCGATGGAGAAAAACAAAATCTAGGAATGTGTTACGTAAATTTTATTTAGTTGGGTGTTAAAATTACAAGTTGAATTAACATAAACACAAGCAGATCGATTGTTATCTTTGCTTCCCACTTGTCTAGGATGGTTGTCTCCTACCAATAAGTGCTTGTACGTAGGCCCAAGTTGGACTAGTTGTGGTTCACTGTTTCTTTCAATTGCTTTTTCTTTTTTCACGATGATTCTTAGTTATACCTCTAATAAGGCCTGTTTAGTTTGAGCCTCCACTAAACGGATGGAGTTCAAGCGTGCCCTCAAGTTCGCCACAAACTCGGACAAATTGGTGGTGGAAGAGTTTATGTCAACTTTTCTCTTCTCTTTTGGGGAGTTCGTGTTTATTGGTTGCTCAACCCGCTAAGTGAATGTCGAGAGGGCGTCATCGTTCAATGACATACCACCATAAAAGGCACGTGACATTCCTCAATCGCCGCAAAGGATATAATGGGTTCGAAGCTGGTGGGCGTAGTTGCATTCGATGACAACGCGATCCTAGCAATCTTTCTCAGCGTGCACCGTGATTGGAGTTCGTAGTTCTATTTTAAAGTGCTTTAGAGCAAAGTAGCATTTCATAATCCAAAAAGTCAACTTCATCTCCACCTTGTACGGCAGGCAAGTTGGAGAAATCACGTCATCGTTGGTACGATCGCTACTTAACCTTTGTTCGACCTTACCAATAATGGTACAAAATTTTATCGTTACCCGACTATTGGTACCAAACCTTGTACTGGGTGTCCGCTCTCCTACACAAGCAGCAATGTCTTGTTGTTGAATTTGTGGGCAACATTAATGTCCATCTTTTTTCAATTTGCTCCGTTAATCAAATCTTTCAATGTATCGCCCACGCCGAACAAATCAACGCTTCATCCTCCAAAAAGTTTTTCTTGTGATGACTGTCCAAGATTACTTGACTTTCTTGTCTCTTGAAATTTGCAAATTTGAAAACAAGAATATTGAGTTTGATGATGAAATTTGTGGGGAAAATGTCAAATTTTGGGGCATATTTGCATGATTTAGTGAAACTCACCAGGAAAGAGTTATTGGTAGATAGTTACTGTTCCCGAGCTAGAAGTTGCAGTGTAGCCACCAATGCCCTTAGGGCACATGTTAAAATTTTCCTTATAATAAATAGATAAAACGAGCTCTAGATCCTTTCTACATCCTTGGAAGCATAATTCCACTCTAGCTCAACAAAATTCACATATTAGTATCATAATCTCTTCACAAAAAAATACATCAAACTTAATCTAAATTTTGACGTGACAAATGAACTCTATCACGTCCAAAAGATGACTAATACAACATTTTCCCTATTTACCATCTCAAAATTTATTTTGTCATGGAGCTACCCCTCCATTAACGACTATACATGCAAACATATCAAGTCACTAATGACAATACAAGCAATGACTAATCATCTCTAATATATATATATATATATATATATATACAGAAAGGATCTCATACATACCCTCCCTCCGTGAGAACCAGTTTTTTAAATTAGCAAAAAAAATAATTTTTGACTGAATTTTTTTTATGGTTTTTAAACATTTCAGTAGAACCATAAAAAAAATCACTCAAAATGAATTGTTTTGCTATTTTAAAAAAATCGTTCAAATTTTGTCAGTTTTTAAGTTGTTAAAAACTAACAAAGTTTGACTGATTTTTTTAAATAGCAAAAAAAATCATTTTTAGCTGAATTTTTTTATGATCCTACCGAAATGTTTAAAAACCATTAAAAATAAATTAACTCAAAAATAGTCTTTTTACTTTTATCAAAAATGGTCCCCGCGAGCGGTATGCAAATTGGAGTATGCATTAAAACCTCTCTCTCTCTCTCTCTCTCTCTCTCTCTCTCTCTCTATATATATATATATATATATATATATATATATATATATGTACAAAAAGTCTCTTGTAAAGACTCCTTATTATACATACCCGGTACATACCATTTTTTTTAAGTAATAAAAAATATTTTTTTTGATAAAACTTCATGAATATGATCTCTACGTTGAAAAGATTACCATCAATTTTTTTATCAAAAAATTCAAGTAAAAAACTGTTGAGATGAGATGATATATGTAAAAAAAATGGTATAAATATGCATTTTCCACTATTGAAATGTTGGATCGACGCCAGTCACTTTATTGATTGAATTTTTTGACGAAACTTTATGGATATGATCTTCTCACGATCGAGATCATATCCATGAAATTTCTTCAAAAAATTGAATTAAAAAGTGAATGAGATGATCACCAACATTTCAACAATCGAAAATGCATATCTATACTATTTTTTGACATATCACCTCATCTCAACGAGTTTTTTAATTGAATTTTTTGATGAAAAAAATTGGACATAAACTTCTTACTTTGAAAATCATATCCATAAAATTTCACAAAAAATTTCATTTTCTGTAACATAAGAAATCTCTGAAAAGAAGTTTGCGAAGCAGGACTTGAATTAGAAGTACAAATATTACGTGCAAAATATTCATTTTACTACTTCAAAGAATTGTAACATATTCCCATTGTAGACGGACTAATAAACAATGTTTTTAATTATAAGAAGAAAATGAAAACCATCTCAGGAGATATTTCAAGTCAGGTACAAAAAAGGGGAAAACCAATTACCAACCAACACAACACAAATCTCGCTTAAAAAGAGAGAATTCCAAACACTCATTGTCCACACAATGATTTGATCGGTACAAAAAATACAAATCACAGCAACTGGAAAAGGGCAAATTCCAGAGCAACAGCAAAAAGGTAAGAAAATGGACTCATCAATCTCCATCAAAAAGCTCAACAACTCGCCAAAAGAACGTAGATTTCTCCACACGCAGCTTCTTGGAAGCGCAATTAAAAGTCTCAAAATATAATGTCCGTCCGTTGAGGTAGAGACCTGACCAGGCAAACACGCAAACAAAGCTGACATGATGCCGCCTATCATGAACCCAGCTATCACACCCCTGCGATGCAACAATTACACCCCAGTTTCAAAACAAGAAAACAAACATGTTATATTATCAACCATGCAACAGCTTCCCATTTAAGTTTTTGGAGCAAAGATTTGGTGGGGATGAAACAATTCAGGGAAGAGAGGTGTAAAATTAACACACGCACACCCAGTTCTTTTTTTGGTGACAAATACTGAATAGTTCAATTACTCTAAAATTAAGGAATGAGAGATATCCGAGGAAAAACAAGGCATATGTAAACTACCTTTAATTGAAATTGAATCCGCCAGAAGGAACTGAAACCTCACCCCCTCCAAAGCGGAAGCCCTGCCCCTGCTGCTGCTGGGTGGCATCACCTGGCGGCATTGTCTCATCATCTTCCTCCAACCAATATGTTTCAAGAATCTTGACTGCCTTCTCATAAATCTCGTTGTTGTCATGGCTCTGTAGGTTCTCAATTTTCTCCAAACCCTCTGCATCATCAATCATCTGAGCATATATATTTGCATCTCCTGTCTCACCCATATTCTTCTCGGCTTCCCCAACCTTTAATATGTTTTCAAGCCCCTCTAAACACACCGTCACAATTCTAGGGTCTGGGCAAACGAGCAGATCACATAATGGTTTGATACATGCTTGACTAACAAGGTACCTGTCAACAGCAAATGCAATTGCACCTTCAAAATTACAATATTTTAAATTTAAGACGAGGAAACAATCTTTCCCTGTAAAAGCAAGGGAACAATTATATACTGGCATCATACTTGATTTGTTCATGAGTTCCACCAGAAGTAGCATTTGAGATTGCCCATGCAGCCTCCTTCTTTATATCAAACTCCGCATGTTGAAGCAAATGGACAAGAGGACCAATAATATTAGCTTCAATGACGGCCTGCAGAATCAATAAAAATATCAACCGAAAATTAAAATTGATGGAAATGGGTAATAATACATTGAACCCTGATTTTACCCACTACTCCAGTTTCAAAAGGATAGGCTGTCAAATGTGATTAAATTTAGGGTTAATTTGACTTTGGCCAACATTTTATTATCGTACTTCGAGATTAAGTGATTTTAGTCACCATTTTTACAGAGCCTTCAACTGCCATTAATTTAGAGTTTCCTTCCCAGTTAACCCCCAATGTCAGTCTCAACACTAAAAGAAAAAAGAGTGACCAAAATCAATCCCCTGCATATAGCCATTAGAGGAACGGGCTACCATTAGCATTAGCAGTCAAATGCCTTTGTAGTCGTTGCAACAACAATTTACCCTTATGAATCAGGGTTTCCACAAAGGCAACAATCCATATATCCAAGCATAAACATTGGGCCTAATTAGTACTAGTATCAGCATCAAAAACACATACCAAACCCTAAACAATAATACAATTAATCCATCAATAGAAAAATGGGGGGGGGGGGGGGGGGGTGGGGGGTGAAGATGACATAGGAATTGAATAGACTCAACATATGAGGATATAATATAATTTTGTGAGCTGGTTCTAAATGCTTGTGGAAATACACAAGATGATGCATTGGCTTGATGATGCAACATGAGCACAAAACATATGACAGGAAGCTGCTAAAGTGCCCATATCTACTTGAAGTTGCTATTGAGAAGAGGGTAACTCTATGAAGTCACTGAACATGAACAATTAACTGTAAACAAGCATGTGCTATATGGTCACTAGGCTAACAACTATCCACGGATGAAGATTAAATGCCCCCGAGACTTTGCAAGGCATATGATCAACCTTAGACGTTAACTAAGAAGACGAGGGATTGTAAGTTTTTGAAATGTCTAGATTGTGATAAATTTGAGTGATTATCAAATGTTGTGGCTACGTCTAGTGGTACTAATCAGGGTATTGCGGATGAATTATGTAAGGAGTTGTAGGGGGGCTTGAAGGTAATCTCTAAATTAGAGAAAGCTTCCCCATTTAATAGAAGAGACCCAAGAGAAGGAAGCAGCGAGGCAGCTCAGCGAAGAAGCTCGGTTATGCAACACAATGAGGAAAACTGGCCGAGAAAGCTCTTCTTTATCTTTCTTTCTTACTTAGTCGAATTGTATCTTTTAAATACATTGATTGTAATGTTGTAGATATTGAGCATGAGGTCAAACGGTACTCGCGAGACACCTGCTAGGCCTGGGAGAGCTTGCATGCTCTATCGAAAGACCTCGCCATGGGAACTTCAGAGATACTTGGTTTGGAGGATTGAGAAGTGAGGCAGCGTTAGGGCTTGTCCTGACCATCTTAGATACACCTGGTAAAACACCGAGAGATCTTTTCATCGTGGAAGCTTGTGTAGAGTAACCTTGAGTTCCATCACATATTGAGCTTTGAGCCAAACAGTCCCTTACCAAATGTCACATCTACTTTAGGTGATGTCACCAATCAGCTAAACACAGTCCAATTTGAACTTGAGTAAACCACTATGGTATTGGTATTGGGGCTATCAGACGGTTTGGTTAGCCACCTCTGTGGTGAGAGTCCTCTCAGTGGCTAGGAAAAGGCATGTCCTGACATTTAATGATTATGACGTAAGGTGTACTAATCCATCAGGCATTTAATGTTTGGGACTTAAAGTGTGAAAGGCAGGTCTTTCACATTAATGAAGACTGAGACGTCTCGAAAAGGGGTGTGGGGCTTTTTATGGGCCTCAACCACTTCTGAGATGAGGGAGTTCTTTCTAGAGATTTATTGCTAGAGAGAATATATAAGTTATTGTAAACCAGAGAGTTTACTCACCCGCTATTGTCATTTATTGTGAAGCTTTTAATAGCTAACCAAAGATCCTTCAAAGGAAAGTTGTTGGTGTGTTGACTGCCTACTAAGGTGTATCTAGGATTCTTCTCTCTCCCTTTGAATGAGTTGTTTCTGAGTTTCCTTTATTGTTATTTGATTTATATACGAGAGAATTGTGAGTTCAATCTCAGTGTTGATTATATACAATATTGCATGTTCACTTATCTTAGTTGAAGAGTTCTTGGGTTATCGTTTATCACCATATCTATAGCGGTTACGCCTCAACTGATATTACTATTCAAGAGGACTACCCTCTTACAGGAATCTAAAAGAAAAATATATGATTAATTGTGGACTTCAACTAAGAAGACAAAAGGAGTGATTGGAAGGTTTTCAAACGTCTATATTGTAATATCCATAGTTGTCAAATCGCGAATCTTATCGTGAATCGTTTACCCCCCGAATCGCGAATCGTATCGGTCGAATCGGAACCAAACGATAAAAACGTAGTAAAACATATGTAAATGGAATTGAACACTATAGAATTGGTAATTAAGCGTAATGTGACAAAAAACTAATCGTAGCACATGATAATATACCAAAATATATCACAAAAATTAACCGTAGTACATGTTCTCATTCATTTTAAGCTTAAAAATGTAAAAAACAAAAATATATCATAAAACAGCCTACATATTAATTTAAAACACCCTACATAAAACAAATATATATATCATAAAGAGCCTATATATTAATTTAATGTAAAAAAAAAAAAAAAAAAGAGTGAATCGGACCGAATCGGACCCGAATCGGAAGATTCGAATCGTGAATCGCCGATTCGGTCCGATTCTTTAGACATTTGCGATTCTAAGGTTGATTCGAATCGTTTTGGTAGTGAATCGAATTGAATCGTCCGATTCGAATCGCGAATCGGACGATTTTGACAACTATAGTAATATCTTTTAATGATTATCAAAGGTTGTGGCCAGGTCTAGGGGTACTAATTATGCTATTGTGGATGAATTATGTAAGGAGACTGAAAGAAAAATGTAAAATAAGTGCTAAAATGTAGGTAGGAGTCCATCACAAATGACTCATATTCTATATTTAAACATGCAACTCAAATGTATCTGCTTGGTTCCTCACTTCAATTGACTGATTTTTCAAAATGATTTTCAGATTAGAATTCGTGCATATTGTTTGGGGATATAATTGGTGGTAACTAGGAGTGAAATGTATTTCTTAGTAATTTTACTTCACCCTGTACTCTGGTAATTTCACATTAAATCTGGGCCATCAAAAATGGTGATGTGATGTAATCAGGACCGTTCATTACCTATGATTCGTCTTGTAGTGCAAGGGTGATTTCGGATTAGACTAAAAGAAGGGACATGTGAGGATCACGTGATCAACTAAACTAAATACAAGTTCTTCAAAAAATAAAATAAGTATTTCAAAACTTTGGAGGCTAATAACTAAATATGATAATAAAAAAGTGGCTAAAGTCAAAATAACACCTAAATTAACAACAGCAGCAAAAATAGTTTGGACTTTTTGCTTTACCTGAATCTGCTCCTTGTTGCCTGCTGTGATGTTTGAGATAGTCCAGCAAGCTTCCTTCTTAATGCTCTTCTTGTGATTATTAGTCAATAGATTCAAAAGGAAGGGTAGTGCTTGATGATTGATGATAAACTGACATAATACCAACAGAATTTCATCAGCTTGGGCAGAAACTTAACATGATTCAGAACTTAAGCAACAGCAAGTAAATATATTTGGGACGCTTTCTCCATCATGTCTAGAAAACAATAGCAAAACAGGGAAAAGGGAAAAGAAATTAGCGGCAATGGAGGTTTTCTATAGTCCCAGGCACGATAATTTTTTTTAATAACCCTGAACCTCCACACGAACGAGCCCTTTGGACCCCTCATGCGAGCTAAACAGGGGGGACGATGTGCCAAAGCCACCCTAACACACGGCCCGCTTAATATCTGGTATCCTTTGGGGGGTTTCGAACCCTTGACCTTTCGTCGAAAGAGACCGCCCCTTACCGCCGGAGCAACCGGGGTGGATTGAAACACGAGAAATTTCAAGAAAGTAGACATCCTAAAAATTAACCAAATGTTAATATAAATACATGTGTATTGCATGTTGATTTGAAAAGGAGTGAATTTAGCATGTAAGCAACTAATGCAAGCTACTAAACCAGATAGGGAATACTGCAAGCTAAAAAACAATGTAGGCCAGAAAGAGCAATGTACGGAAACATGACAACAAGGCAACACCAATTAATGACAACACACAAGATTATTTACGGCTAGAAATATAAGCTGCATCATAATTTCCAAAACTTCACAGCGCCCCCAATACTAGGCCTTGGAAAGCATTACATTTGCAAGAAAAGTACCCCGTTTAACCTCTACTATTACATCACACAATTAAGAAAAAAAAATCAAATTTCAGTCCATTAAAACATTGATCAACACAAACCGCTAAATCACTTCGATTAGTCTTAAGAAATTACTGCTAGCATTAGTTTTGACGCCACTCCCCCAACCTACCCAGTTGCAGCAAATCTGCTTCAACAACACAGTTTCGATGCAGAAAAATAGCAAGCATATTTCCATATGAATAAATTGTCCCTAAACAAAGTACACTTTTGTTCGTTTGATGCTCATGGGTTAAGATAAAAGTGACCGAGACAGTGATGCAAACAAAAACATACATGTGTATTGTCCAAGAAGAGACCTGTAATGTTAAGTGTATTCAATATTTTTATATCAGTGCTATATTTCTAGTAGAATAAAGAATGTCCATTGAATTAAACTAGTTAAGGGTATCTTAGTACTTATGTCTTATAACGCTAACTTAGGCACCATGTTCTTCGGGCCCTATAAATATGATGCAATCTCCTCTTTTGTACTAAATTAAGGAGTTGATAAAGAAATGGAGTATTGAGAGGTGAAATAATTTCTTTTGCACATTCATGTGAGGGTATACGCATTTGCATGTTCGCATAAAATGGTATCAATCAATAACAACGTTCATCAAGCAGTGGAGTTAAGGTTTACCAGTCATAGCGTGACATCAGCAATATTGTGAGGCGTTACGTCTCAAGCCTCAAGGTGAGGCGTTAAGATGCAAAAAAAAAAAAACACTATACACTTTAAACTAAAAACAGGCCTGCATGAGATTTGCTTCAAAAAAGGCCAGGTGGCCTAAAGATGCCTTTAGGGATTTCAGGGGAAAACCTAGTCGCTGCACATGCTTCGACGTCAAGAAAACCCAACGCGGGAATCTCGAGGATTTAATTGTATTTTGTTAATTATTATTTCCTTGTTTCTTTAGTTTCTCTTTTTAGTTGGACTCGTATTACGCATTTCGACACGCGACACATGATTCTTCCAAAAACTAGGATACGACACGATAGGATAAATATAATATATAATATATATTTAAATATATTTATTAATGAAATGAAGCATCCATAAAATACGTTATTAGAGCATTCTTAACATGAAAATAAGAAAATGAACCATACAAAACAAAATTCAATTACACTTTAACCTTAAAAATCATGAATAAAGCAGAATCACCAATACAAAATTCAAATACACGGTAACGTGTCGGAGGACGCACATAATACGTGTTTCGACACGACACGCGACCCGTGGCTTCCGGGAGAGTGTCCGTGCTTCATAAGGTAATGGTCCTTGGAAATATCCTTATTGTGCTATCTTTAGTTATTTACCCTTTTTACCTTCGGGCAATAAAAAAAGGCATTTGACCAACCATTGTAGTCAGTTTACTAATGAGAATAAATGAATGAGAAATCTTTATTTCTAAATGTAGTTGTGAATATTTTTTGGTGCGCTTACCTTAACTATTAAATTATAAAAAAATATATATTCAATTTACGAGGCAAAAAAGTGTTTACTGTAGCTCTGCCCAAATAAGAGTGAATGATGGGAGATGAGGATTCAGTCACGTAGTTATTTCACCCTGCCAGGTATGCCATTTTTTTCATTTGTCTTTCTTAGAATCTTAGTATTTCAATCTCTTGGTACCAATCACATATAGCGACACAAGATCTCTCGGTGGCAATTCAAGACTTTAAGAACTAGTCACAAATTCGGGATTATTGAAGAGGAGTAACTAGTCAGTGAATTTGAGACGTTTTATATTTGATCCAGTAACATGTAAATATGAATGGGTAGATTGTTGGCAGTTTTGCACTCAAACAGCAAATTCGTGCCTTGTGCTCTGGCACAGACACCCTTGACGAGTAAACCATGGGACTTAGTTGGATTACCAAATTTCAAGAACGTCCAATTAAAGTAAATCAAAAATACTAAAGGGCTGTTTGACTTGTTCAGAATTGGTTCTTTAGGTTGGGTCGTATTTTGAAATTTCTTTAATGAGAAACAAAAGGGATTATATTAAGGGTCAATTATTAAATAGTCCCTACTATAAATATATATTTTTTAAAAAGGACACATATTTTTAGTTTAACCCATTTAGTCCCTCGAGCACTCAATATCCTCTTATTTTTAGAGGTCCGCGCCAGCGGCACTCCCTCTCCAAAATATGTGGCAAAGGACTTTTTGAGGCAAAAAAAAAAAGTTTGGACTAAATGGGTATTAAAAAATGTCCGAGGGACTATTTGTATATGTCCCTTATATTAATAGGAATATATGTACAAAGTAGAAGTGAGTCAATCTAACAGACTACTGCAAAAGCCAAACATAAAGAGACACTACAGCCTGCAAAAAGTGCTGAACTCCAAATTCCAACAAAAACAGCAAAACAAATGGACCGAAAACCTGCAAAAAGCACTGAAATCTGCCTCCAATACCTGAACACTACAGCCTCGGTATTTTATTAAAGCAAAAGCTCGGCAAGAGACAACCGGTAGACCAAGAGTCTTTGGCTATTGTTGCGGCCCAGCTCAACTGTAAAAGAAACTGGGGAACATCATTCAAAGGTTTCATAGAGAGAATTTCCCAGAGAGATGCCTGGAATGGTGAAACCTGATGCTTTCCCCCTTCCTTGATGTGAAACGCGGCGGAATAATAAAAATACACAATTTAGGAGTCACCTCTCAACCCTCAATTTAATTCATAATATCAATAATCTCATTACAACTAATTGGTAGGTCAAGGCCTTATTTATAGATAATCCTAAACTTGGGGAGCAAGACTCCGAATTAAAAATGAAACAAAATAACCTATTTAAAACAGATCTAATTAAAAGATAAATCCTAGTTATTATCTCTAATAATAACACTAATATTTTATCTACTCATAATAAAATATAAAATAAACATGCTGAAATTAAATAGGCCTCCGGGGGGCAGATTTCCACGCGCACATCATTCTTTTTCTTCAAAAATCATATTATTTCTCTCATTCCACAGAACTCAAACATTAACATTCCATAAAACCCAAAACATGGACTGAATGATGCATCTCCAAAGACATCCAAACATTCTATTATTTTCAGATTGTTTATGTGACTATCCAATTATATCCATTAGCATCAAGTCTATCATCCCATATCTAGGTAGCACCACCAGGATATTCAACTCCCTAAAAACTTCATTTCAAAGAAATGTTTTGAAGGTACGGTGAATTAAAATGACTCCAACACTTAAAAATCAATCTTTGCAAACAATGTTTAAAAAGGAGGACGACGCGTACGCCTCCAGGCTTAAACCTCAGGGTTGAATTTGAGGCTTACGCCTCAATGCGCCTCACGCCTTTTTGCTGAGGCACGAAAAAAAAAATATATATATATATATATATATATATATATATTTTCCTTCTTTCATCACAAAGTCTGTTTTTTAAAAGGTTAAAGTTCTTCATTTTTCTAAAATTGCACTTAACTTTAAAAAATGTTGTTTTAATCTACTAACTCTTATTCTTTTTTTATTATATTTTAGTTTTAAAATTGCACTTAATTTTGCTTTTCTTTACTAATTTGTTTGAAATAAGTGTATAAATTTGTTTGAAACTATATTTTTGTTAAAAATATATAGTTTGTTTGAAATAAATGTACTAAATTAACTTCAATATGACTTTTTTTTTAAAAGGTTTTTGTTTTTTGGTTTTCAACTTAGATTAATATGTTTTCTTTAACTTATACTAATATATTTTAAAGGTTGCTGTTTTTTTTAATAAACTTAGCTTGATAAGTTTTATTATTTTTTTAATAAAGTTACTGTTTTTTTAATCTTAGCTTGAAAATCAATGTTTTTTTAATAAATTTGCTTGTTAAGTTGCATTGATTAATTTATTGTCATATTATAAAATAACCAATATGTGAATGAAGCTAAAAAAATGATTTTGCCAATACGATTTTGCATTGATTAATTATTGTCATACTGTAAAATAACCAATATTTTAAAATTGATTTTCTTTTTTTAAAAAGTTATCTTGGGGGAACAAAAAAATGTCAAACTATGTGAGAGACCTCAAGATGTTTTTTTTGTAGTTTTATTTTATATTTCTTTGTTATTTTATTTTTATGATTTTATTAGTATTTTTTTAATATTATTTTGCTCTCTTTTTTTCTTTTCGGTGAGGCTTACGCCTCGAGACTTATGCCCCGCCTCGCCTCGCCTTTCGCCTTTTTAAACATTGCTCGCAAAGACAACCCCATGAGGGGGAAAAGCAGTTGAAATGCATTTTCCTTCGCAACAGATATCACTGACTTTTCCATGTGCCACAAGCCAAGAAAACATTGAACTTTGGTGGGAATACCTCTCAATGTTTAAAAAGGCTTGAGGCGGAGGCCCGCTTTGCTCGGGCCAGGAGTAAGCCTAGAGGCACATTGAGGCGTAAGCCTCAAATTTTTTTTAATAATCAATAACATATTATAAAAACAATTCCAACAAATCACAAAAATAATATAACATAACAATTTTCACCAAAAAGATCCATATTAATATCATTAGCACTAAAATACGTCTAATATCACAAAGAGAAATTAGTGTATCATCATCAAATAAATAATTATTCAATATATGTTGTTGATTAATAAATGCGTACCAAAAAAATATCATAAATATAATTTATTGATTAGTATGTACGTATAATCAGAATACAAATATATATATATATAATATTAGCATATATTATATATAATATTATTCAGTATATTTATTTAAATCAATAAATATATTCATGTATCATCATCAAGTAAATAATTATTTAGTTCATATCGATTAATAATTTCATATGAAAAAACTATATGAAAATATTTTTATCAATTTCATAATCAAATGAGTACATATATATCTATATTATTCTAAGTACAAATTGAATAAATGTAAATGAATGTCCAAAAACTAATTTATTTAGTAGCATATATACATGTATATGTATATATATACATGTATATATATATATATTAAAATAACCAAAAAACAAAGTCCGTGATAGAAGAATAAAAAAAAATTGTCTCTCAGTAAGTCGAGGCGTTGAGGCACATTGAGGCGTAAGCCTCTTTTTTGCCTTTGAGGAAGCCTCAAGGCGATTTTTCCCCGCATCGCCTCGAGGAATAAGCCTTGAGTATTTTTTAAACATTGATACCCCTTACCTAAAAGTGTTTGAAAGGTGCAAAGAAAGTGGAAGAATAATTACCAATCGCGAAATTAAAAAATGAACTGCAAGAAAAACCTCATCATTTATGAAGCACAGACACTCTCCCATAGGTAGAGAATCCCATTTTGCACACGTTGGACACAGAACACGCTCGGACAATGGTGACACACTTATCCTGGGGTATCCTAATCTTTTTTTACGCCGGACACACTGGAGACACGCTTAGGACATGTTGGGGACACTTAACCCACGTTGTGACACGTTTTTTGTACTCAATGGGGATACTTCTTGAGTATTTTAAAACTTAAAAAAAAAAAGTAACATGTTTAAGTATTGGTTGTAAAGCATAAAAAGAAAATTAACTCTAACGTTTGCAAAAGAAGAAAAATCTAGGCTCAGAAGTTTCAAACTAACTCTAACGTTTGCAAACGTGGCAAACCAGCCCACACGTACTCACCAGGCTCGCAATTATAGGCTATGAAGCACGGACACTCTCCGGGAATAAACAAGTCAGCTTTGACTCGAGCCAGACACGCGACACGCTCCCGACACATTGGGACACGCGAGCGATTTTTTTTTTAGGTTGGGTGCGCTGGGACATGTCCAGGACCCATTGCTGAGACACGTAAAAGGACACGTGAAATTAAACTTTTTTTTTTAAATTTTATTTTATTTTATTTTTCTAAAGTGATGGTAATTCTGCTTTATTTATGATTTTTAATGTTAAAGTATGTTTAAATTTTGTTTTGTATGGTTCATTTTCTTACTTTCATGTTAAGAATGCTGCAATAATGTATTTTATGGAACAAAATCTACTTCATGTCATTAATATATATATTTAAATATATAATATATATTATACGTATCCTAGCGTGTCGTATCCTAGTTTTTGAACAAATCACGTGTCGGGTGTCGCGTGCCGGGTCGAAAAACGTATTACGTGTCGTGTTCGTGCTTCGTAGACTATAGGTTCTGTGGAGGGAGAGTTGTCGCAACCATATTCATTCTATTTATGGATTTATTGAATTTTATTTGTTTGTTGTTTGAATTTATATTGTTGTGACTATATTGAATTTCATGATAAATATGTTTTAATTATTTTCTCTATGGAACAAAATATTCTTATTACAATAATATATATTTTAAAAATATATAATATATGCATTCTAGAGCAATGTTAACCCGATCATGGGTCTCTCTGGTATGTGGTATGGGAACGGGGTACTTTGCATCAACCGGTACGCGGTACGATGGGATGGGGCTTGTTATATAATTTTAGTATTATAACATGTATTTTGTCAAGATTCATGTGCTCCACCAATATTAAAAGTTCCATACGATTGTATGTAGTGTATAATCTCGATATTCTATAATATATATAAAAATTATGTATATATATTTGTTGAAACGTATGTTTTCTTCCCATTTATTCTATTGTTCAAGTCAAAAATAAACCAGCTAATGTTAAATTTTGGAACATAATTTTTGGAGATCAGGATTTAGAACCCACCATATTTTGGGTCATGCGATCCCGGATCGCAGTACGTAGGCGGGTGTAGTGATCCCGGTAACTATGTTCTAGCGTATCATATCCTATATTTTGAAAAAAACGCGTATCACACATCCCGAGTTGTGTCGTATCCCATATGTCGAGTCCGTGCTTCATATCTCCCCCGTTCAAAGACCACCTTCAACTATCCTCCCTACTAGGAAATAAATGATTCCCCTATCAAATTTAAAAGAAAAATTGATTTTAAGAGAGAGAGGCATATTGAGATATATCAACATCATTCAAATTCCTTCTAAAAGATAAGTTCCAAGAAAGTGTACAATATGATCCATTGAGGCCAAAAAAGAAATGGTAGTATTCAAAACACTCTAAATAAGTTTGGCAACAAGGATCGAAAGAGGATTCCCCCCTCCAATGGTCTTCCAAAAATCGAATATTAGCCCGAGTCCCCACCTCCAAGGTTGGTAATATGGTGCGTAGAAAAATAACATTACGTTGTTTTGGAAAACATACTGGTTTTTGTTTATTTTGTATACATGGTTAAGTTAGTCCAGAAAAAGAGACTGCCAACTATAAACCAATTATAAATGGGGCAGAAATATTCGCATCTGGCTTGGTCCAAAGGTATACCAATCAAACGTGTATTTTACTTAGTTCTCATGTACACCAAGTATTGAAACAGTAGTAGAAAATAACCTACAACCAGAAATCAAATGAAGACACACAAATGCGCCGGGTTAAGTTTTGAATCCGATGCTTAAAAGGGATATAAACAGTCAAGGAGTTTGTCAAATATGCTGTCTTATGAATTGAAAACACTAAACAACCCACCAAATACAGCTAATTCATGACCAAAGACATTATAATAAGAAATTAAAATTTCAAAACATGTTTATGATTGACCATTACCTGAGTTTGCATATCATCTCCAGTGACAATGTTTCCAATTGTTCGAAGAGCAGGAATAAGAACGGAAGGAGATGGATGACTGAAACGCCATCAAAATAAATTTCAGGGGGTTCATAATTAAAGGGGCATAGATAGATATCCCACAACAAATGTAACTGACCGACTGAATATGAAGTATAATTCAAACTCACAGTAACAGCTCAACCAGTCGGGGACATACACCCGCATCGATAACAGCTTGGATTTTATCATTAGTTCCATCCGAAAGATATGAGAGAGCCCAGCATGCATCTGTCAGAACTTCTTCATCATTCGAATGAATAAGACGCTGAAGAGCTGGAAGTGCCGGCCTTGTCTGCAGAAATATTTGAATTAAAAACAAAAAAAAAGACTATCCTATTTATGGCCTATACGTGGAGGCCAATTTAACATGATTCACAACTACTTTATGGAGACCTTTATTCGTTTTAAATTAATTGAAATGAAATACAATATGTAGACTACATAGCAACAAAATATATACGTTAACATGATTCCAACTAGTAGGGTAGGGGAAAGAAAAAGAAAGAAAAAATCCTGATTAGTAATAAAAAAAAGTATGCTAAAGATATTGGAAAATAAAGACTAGTAAAACGTTGATTCATTGTGTAGAATATTTTATATGAAACAAGTAAAAAGATGGCAGTGTTTAGAATGATTGGATACAAGTGAAAAAGGCAAATGCAAGAAAGCAACCTGATCAAAAGAAGGCTGGGGCTTGCCTCTACAGAAATTAGAAAGCGTCCATGTAGCATTTCTGAGCATAGAGAGCTTAGCATGCTCATTCAACTGGGCCAGCAAAGGAAGCAATGCTCCATGAGAAAGGACAAGATCACGGCATTTGGGGGAATCACCGGCAACATTCCCCAATGCCCATACAGCCTGCTCACGAACATCATCACTAGGAGAAGCGAGAAGCTTGACGAAAATTGGGACAGCACCGTGCTCAATCACCACCTTGGTGTGGTCGGATGTTCCAGAAGCAATGTTTGTCAGAGCCCAAGCGGCCTCAAACTGCAATGCAATCTCATTTCATTACAATACAACTAACTCACTCAAAATGAGGGTAGTAGAAAGAAAAGAATGAATAATATTATTAATAAATAAATACCTGAAGTTGTGGAACCTCCTCCCTCATAAGAAACTCAACGAAACGCGGAACAACGCCTGACTGAATAACTTCCTGTATGGGAGGACTACGTTCTATTGAGAGCAGTTTTCGAAACTGAGTGGTAGCCTCAAGCTGAAGACTGTTGTCATCAGTTAAAAGACCAGCAACCATTCCAGCTAGATTTTCTAACTTGTTTTCGATGGGAAATTGTTGAAGCCCTTCACGCCGCTTCTTCTGTAAGCTCTCTTCTCTTTTATTCTTCCGGATCTCCACCATGTTATCTTCTCTCCTCCTCCGCCCCTCTTCTGCATCCACGGCCACCTTGTATCTGTTCCGACGAACCTCGCTTCTAGCATTTGGTCTCAGAGACATGATTGCTCTGCTGATTTCCAACCCTAGACCTACACAAATGCCTTCTGCTTCCACCATTTTACATGTATTATGTATATATAAATAGGCGCCCTTTGTAAATTTAGGACCTATTATAATATGCATTTTGGAAATAGGACAACAAACATTTTATTTATAGTTTTAGTTCCTATTTTTGAATAACGCTACTGACGCGGATCCATATTCATAAAACGTCGACCAATCACAGCATACCACGTATCCCTTTAATTTGAAAATAGGGAGTAAAAATGGAAACAAAATATTTATTGTCCTATATCCATAATCAACATTATTTTAAGTCCTAAAATTACATAATCTAATATATATATTATATAGCCCTCGCTTCATTTTCAATTTACTTAGCCCTTAAGGGTCCGTTTGATTCGTGGTGAAATAATTTTCACAGCGATAAAAAGTAAGGGGGTAAAATATGTTTTCACATATTTAAAATTAATTTTTTGTTGGATTGATATTGTGAATAAGTACACGCCTAAAATTATGAAACTTTAAACAATAATAGAGAAGAAAATTTAACTTTAAATTGGTGAAAATGTATTTCATCATATTACTTTTCACCGTTTTAAAAGTAAAAGATGAATTATTAGCGCAGTGATTTTGTTTTCACCATCTCCGTTTAAATGGTCGAGTTTTCACTTGGTGAAAATTTTAACTTTTTCACCATTTGTTGTTTGGATGGTCAAGATTAATATGGTGAAAAAATAAAATGACCATATTACCCTCATACTTTAAATGCACATAACTATTTTGATTTTCATCACACAAGTGTCAATGGCCATTAAAAAATATGCATTTACTTCAAACTAAAATTTGACATAATCATCCCCTCCCCCCCCACACACACACAACTAGTCATATTTGGCTACACAAGACAAATAAGTAAAAAAACAGTACCAATTAAAAATAGGGACATATACCAAATAGTCCCTCGGGCATTTTTTAATACCCATTTAGTCCAAACTTTTTTATTTTGCCTCAAAAAGTCATTTGCCACATATTTTGGAGAAGGAGTGCCGCTGGCGCGGACCTCTAAAAATAAGAGGATATTGAGTGCTTGAGGGACTAAATGGGTTAAACTAAAAATATGTGTCCTTTTTAAAAAACTATTTAATAATTGACCCTTAAAAATAAAATCCTTATTAAAAAAGAAAACAATCTCAATTTAAAAAAAAAGTTTCCAACAATGAAAAAAAACTATCATTTGTAAAAAAAAACAATCACAATTAAAAAAAAAGTCAATTATAAAAACAGTAGTCCACAATAAATAAAAAATTCTCAACAATGAAAAAACACTCCCAATTAAAAGAAAAGTTTTCAGCATTGAAAAAAAAACAGTCCCAATTAAAAAAAAAAAGTCCCAACTATGAAAAAAAAAGTGTTCCAATTAAAAGAATTAAAAAAAAATAGTTCTCAACTATGAAACCGTCCCAATTAGTAATTAAATTCCAAACACATTACCATGCACCAAACAAATACTCATTTTTTTTTAGTTTTTTATGGGAATAGATATTCCCACACTCTCTATATGTTCCCACACACCCATTGAATAATAAATGACAATTGTGCCCTTAAATTTATAATATCTAAATGTCCAATTTTCTCACTTCCAACTAAAATAAATACATTTGATAAAAATAAAAATTATATTTTCAATAAAAAAAATGTTTTTTATAAGTAATAATAAAAAAAACTGTTTATAAAACGTAAAATCTTATCTATTTGTTTTATTAAAAAACTGTATATAAAACGTAAAATTTATTTTTCTTAAGAAACTGTTTTCTTAAAAAGTGTTTTATTTTTTATTTACAAATTTTATTTTTGGTTAAAAACTGTTATTTTTACTATATTAAAAATAATCTTTTTACTATTTTGAAAAAATATTGTCTGCGGCAGCGGTATGTATAAGCGGTCCGACCACCTATACATACCGCTGGCGCGGAGCATTTTTGTCTAATATGTTGGTCCGCGCCAACGGTATGTATAAGTGGTCGAACGTCCTATACATACCGCTGACGCGGACCATTTTTTTGTATAGTAAAAAGATTATTTTTAAAATAGTAAAAGAAACATTTTTTAACTGAAAAAATAAATAACGAAATAATTTTTTTAAATAAATAAAAGAAACAGTTTTTAGCTATAAATGATAAAAAGAATGTCCATTTTTTTATCAACGTCCATTTAAATAAAAAAATAATATGTTTTTTTTATAAATAACATAATGTTTTTTAAATGAAAAAATAACTTTTATAATTTTTTTATTTTCAGAATATTAAAATTTTAATTTTCTAGAATATTAAGATTTTTATTTTCAAGATATTATATTTTATTTTTTTCATAATATTACCTTTTTTTTAAAGTGATAGATTTTTGGGCAAAAGATTATATTTGTTCAAATCATATATGCATAGAGGGTCTTTTGATCTTTTAGTATTTAAATATTGAAAAGGGTGTAGGGGAAGACATAGAGGGTGTAGGAATAGCTATTCCATTTTTTATTTATTTTTAAAAATTTTAATTAAATAAAAAAATTAGTTAAATAAAAAATGAAATTTAGAAAAAAAAAATTAAATGAATATTTGATGATCGTGTTAATTGAGAGGGAGAAATGAATGTGTGATAGTTGTAAGTGGAAATAAGAAAGGTTAGTGTGGTAATAAGATAAATTCCATTGTTTTCACCTATTAAATTATTCACTTTATCCATGGTTCATAATGGTTAAAGTTTCACCTCACTTTTCATCATTTTCATTTTATTTTACCGTGTTAAATGCCCAACCAAACACATATTTTACCTAGGTGAATTATATTTTAACGCGGTAAAAAATATTTCACCACGAACCAAACGGACCCTAAATGTGTTTTTTAACGGTAACATGCAAAATGATTTATCTCCTCATTTTAGATTTTGGACTGCGTCCTTCACAAAAAATTCATCAAGATATATTATTTTTTAATTATTATACATTATATAACTAAAGTTGACAAAATACGGTTTCGACATTTATCGCTTCCTCAAATCGCCACATATACAATTTTAATAAATCTAATTAATTAACCAATTAAGTTAAAAAAAACTTTTAGTTTCCGTTTAAAACCTTTTTCGTATCCACTTCTTTATCCGGAGTGATTCGAATAAAAAACAAAAAGGTGTCTTCATTCCCTCCGCACTTACCACTCCTCCCCTCCCCCCCCCCCCCCCCCCCCCCCACACACACACACAAATTCAAAGACACTCATCGTGCCTCTTTTTTCATTCCAATTTCTAAGCCTTAAAACCACCACTGCCCCTACTTTGATGTCCCTTCCTTTCTTCCTTCCAAGTTACGCCTTCGGCCCACCCCTACACCGCCGACCACCATTGCTTGTCCGTCGATCGCCCCTACAGGCTGCTATTGTTGTCATCGACTCATCTATCTCTATTTATTTTTTTATCTTCTCACTCACTTTTCAAACAAATAAAGAATAAAACAATGTATGATTTCTAAATCTCTCTCTATTTATGCTGTCATCTCTCTCTATTTATGTTGTTGATAATGTTATTGATAGTGACTTATTATTTGTTTTATAATTTATTTGTTTTAAGATCTTGTCACTCACTACTGATTTTTTATTAACGTTTACTATTCACTATTGTTTTTTTAATAAAGAAAGTTTGAATAAAAAATCTAAATAAAAATAATTAGGATTTTTATTGCTACACAATATGAAATTTAATTATTTGATTTGTCATTATTTTTTTATTATTAATTAATTTATATTATTTTTTACATTACTTTAAGTTTTAATGTAAAGAAAAACTTTGTTATCATTGTTAGGTATTTATATAATCATTAATTAAAATAATATTGAATTATTTGGTAAATATTAAAAAATAACCTCAAAAAAATTCGGCTCCCGCCCCCGAACCCCCAGAACTCACCGTTAAGGTAGCGCACACTGGCGTGAAATCCTGGCCTAGCCACTGTTTTACACTATTGTTAATTAGGTGAGAAAATTGTGAATACATACAACATTAAATGCAAACCAATTTTTGTATGTTTTCTACTACGGATTAAATAGTCAAAAGAGGCTCGTACTCTATGAATTTTTTGGGGGGAAAGAACTCTTAGGTCCCTCATAAACAAATTTTAAACACTAAAGGAATTTTGACAAATTTCAAACACTTAAGTCCACTAATTCTCTTCTTGTACAAGTTCACGCTAGTGGCATAACAAGTGGACCTAATTGTAAATTGTCCTTAAATGTTTAAAAATTGTTACCAGTGGACCTAATTGTAAATTGCCCATTTTTTTGTCATCAATGATGTTTTGACGACCAGGTGGAGCAATCTAAGAATGATGTCTCTGGCAGAATAGGGTCAGCTGCAACAGAGCACGACGACTATGATTTCATAGCTAAAACAAAGTTTTTTTTTTTATTGTTACCTTTGGTTGCTCTATTTATGTTGAGATTGGCATTTTATCTGATTGGTTTATTTCTCTTTAAGAAGTTGATATTTTGTATTGGGTTTCTTCTTCTCTTCTCTCAATTGGATGGTTGAAGAAGATTGAAGAGGCTCCAATGCTTTGTTTGTTATTTGACTCGAGATCCACCAATTGTGGGATATTTTTTGCTTTGTTCCCATTTGGTTTTATTGGATTGAGTTATACAGTTTGAGAATTTTTACTTATATTAAGGCCATTTGTCGTGAGATCCGCCACTGTATCTAATGATAGGTAACATCAAGTTGTTTTTATTCTATTATGGCCATTTGTTGGTGTTTATAAAACCTTTTTTTAAGCAATAGTTTTTGGTGAACAAATAAAATAGTTTCTCATGAAAAAATTTATAGAAAACGATTTTTTGACATTAGAACATTTATTTATGAAAAAAGTCTAAAAACAATTTTTTTTTTCCTAAAACGAGTTTCTTCAAAAAACAATTAAAGAATTTATTTTATTTAAAAAATAATTTGAAATTTTGAAAATAATCATGATAAAAAATTATTATTTATTTTTTAAAAGCGCATCATTTAGTGTTATGTTTCACAAAATTCTTCACGTGCTAATTGGTTTTCACTAAATATTTTTTTAATTTTTTTTATATATTTTTAATACATATTTTAACAATTTCATTAATAAAAGGCCCCACGTAGCGGGGTTGGCATGCTAGTTTCAATTAAAAACTCATATATTTTGATTTATTTTTTAAAAATAGTAAAAGAATGCATTTTAAGCTCTTTCAAAGTTCGTAACTTTTTACGGATTTAGGTGTGACACCCCGCCTAATAAAATACCGGGTGATCAGTCCTATACCAAATTAAAACAGGAATCTCAGTTGGATCATCCTTAGCATCACTGTCGAAAACTTTTTAAAACTTACTAACCACCTAGTATTCCAAAAGCTGGTGCCAATTTTAACTTTTTAATTACACAAAACAGTACATGCGGAAATAAATATAAACCATTCACACAACTGAATAAAACTCAACAGAATAATTAATTACACAACTTGCCGAATAAATCACCGGCCACCAAAGAAATAACCCAATACAAATGTCCAACACCGGAATAAAATAAGTCTGAAAACTGAACTGAAAGTCTGGGCGACATGCCCTAAATAAAATTGAAACTGATAAGTGATTCCTATTCTAGGAAAGAATGAATGATGCGTCTAATCCAAACTCCTGCTAGCATCCACATATGCCGCAGCTCCGTGTCTCTGAAATAGAATATCAATCCTGGCGTCCCTGTGGCTGGACAGCTAAAAGGTTTTGAAAATAATTTTATAACAAGGGTTAGAACCCAAAACATTTTGAAAATATTTAGCAAGTGAATTAACTGCAGTAATTTAAAATGCATGAATGCGCTTCATATTTAAGTTAGTGTCGCACTCCCTTGTGGACATTCTCACCCCTCCACTATTGTGCACACCTACCGGTTACCTTAACCCCACCTAGTTGTACTACCCCGTCCAACTAGTCATAGTATAACCTTCCCTTGCCATACTACTCTAACCCGAGTATAATGATTCTTGAATTATAAGTTATCTCACAATTAACTTAAGTAATTCCTCTTAAATAGTAGCATATAACCGTGTCACAAGTTATATAAAGTAAATACATCACACACTGTATTATTACTCGCATATAATATTTACTACCATTATATACGTACCTTTATCACAACATCTACACATATAACATATGTATATCCATCCCTTCGGGTATACCCTCGCCGGATGATTCCCTCTAAAATGCTATCTCAGTAGGTGTGCTCACAAAATCTAGTTCCCCAAGTTGGAATCGCTCACCAACTTGGCCCAAAATATAAACGTAGTGGAGGCGGTCATATTCCTTCCCTGAAAGTGAGATAATCCCTCACCCATATATACCGGACGCTATGACCTGGGGATATACTCGCCCTACTCCTCAAGCTAGGAGATTCACCCACATCGCGCAACCTCCCTTGATGGCATTAGAGTATATAAATTGAATAAATATCTAGTCACTGATATTTAATATCACACACAATATATACACGTATATATATATATATACTATCACTACACCGTATATATATAATATAAACCCCGGCTTTACCGTGTACTCAAAATTCCGTACACTGCCTGTAATTTCCCGAGTCTGTGGTCCGACTCAACATAATTAATTTTCTCACTTAATAATTTATCATCTTCCCGAGTCTATGGTCCGACTCTAATATAATTAATCCACACCTCAATTAATATAATACTTTCTCCGAGTCTATGGTCCGACTCTAATTAAATTAATTAATACACCCATTAATTTAATACCTCCCCGAGTCTATCGTCCAACTCTAATTAAATTAATTAACACACCTATTAATTTAATACTACTCGAGTCTACACTCCGACTCTAATTAAATTAATTATTACACCCATTAATTTAGTACCTACCCGAGTCTACAATCCGACTCTTATTTAATTAATTTACACATTAAATAATCAACACAAATCCGAGTCTATGGTCCGACTCTAATATAATTAATTTACACATTAATTAATCAACACAAATCCGAGTCTGTGGTCCGACTCTAATATAATTAATTTACACATTAATTAATCAACACGAATTCGAGTCTGTGGTCCGACTCTAATATAATTAATTTACACATTAATTAATCAACACGAATCCGAGTCTGTGGTCCGACTCTAATATAATTAATTTACACATTAATTAATCAACACGAATCTGAGTCTGTGGTCCGACTCTAATAAAATTAATTTACACATTAATTAATTCATACCAAACTGAGTCTGTGGTCCGACTCCCAGTTAATTAATTTACACATTAATTAATTTATACCAAATCCCGAGTCTACAACCCGACCCTAAACTAATTAATTACAACATCAATTAATTTAATACTTTTCCTAGTCTACCCTCCGACTCTACCTTCATTAATTATCACATCCATTAATTTAATAACTTGGTGTCACCCAACCATTATCTCCGGACTCACTTACTTGGCCCGTAACTTAATATTTCCCGAGTCTATGTTCCGACTCAAAATTAATTACTCTCTCTTAATAATTAATTTAATACTTTGGTGTCACTTAACCAACTTACCCGGACTCGCTCACTTGGTCCATTTTACATCTCATAATTTCATTCCCACATATTCGTCCACAATATTTCACACATTTATCTCCATAAATTCCCCAATTATCTTTACCTATAATTACCAACATTCCCGGACTTGCCCACTTGGTCCATAATTAAATATTTCACCTCAATCCCTTTAATAATGTAGCGTCACCCAACTACAATACCCGAATTTTATTCCTCGGTTCGATATTAACACAAATATTTATTTTCTCAAAATACATCCATTTGTGACATACAATTATCACCCTCCTAAACCCAACTTTAAATCTCTCAAAAGTGACTAGAAGGTATCCCTTGTATTTATTTGACTCTAAATAAATAAACCTCAAAAGGAAGAGAAATAATTTGCTCCATAAGAGAAAAGGAGCGAACTGCCAGAAATCCCTAACCGTCGATCGATCGACCAATTCCCCTCGATCGATCGATCGATCAGGTCATCTTCTCCTTCGCCTATGTTTTCCACCATTGACGAAAATTCAAGGTTTTTAAACCTTAAATCAAATCTCTAATCAAAATACCCCACCATATAAATATGTTTAACCTACATCCTACACATCATATGGATCTTAAGATACACAATTTTCTCCACTTACTTTCATAATTTCTCGAAATGGGTTTTCCATTAAAATTCATCAACTTTGTTCTACCAACCAAATTCCAATTCCAAATCCCACCACTTTATATTCCGGATTCTCATTCAAATCAGATATCCATACTGAGAGATATACAACATAACAATTTTTACTTTGAATCTCATTCAATAGTTCCATGAACAAAAACCCCATTTTTGTACCCATTTATTCCCAAAATGAATTTTGGTTTACACATCACTATGATATGAATTGATTATCATCAATTTAGAAATCACAACAGTTAACCACTTGCCTGGAATCGTTCGTAGTGTCTGATCCGTTGGTGCAGTCCCTTAATTTGGCTCCAAAATCCCCAAATTGGCTCTTGATTTGCTTTCCCCCAACTTTCTTCTCAAACCCTAGGTTTAGAGGTGTGTTCACTGCCATTCCCTAATCTCTCAATTAGGTTAAAAACACTACATCCCGTTTTTGGCCATGTGGGCCTAATTAAAAGGCCCAACTCACCCCGTGTGGGCCCGACTATGCCCAAAAATACTCCGAGACCCAATTACCACCCTCGGGTACTCTTTTCTGACTATCTCGACCCATCCAGACGCAATCGCGCACTCAGAATTGCCATCCGAAATACTTTTCGAAATTTTCAAATTTCGACCTCAAAATGTGACACACGAGATTTTGAACCATTAAACTTAAAAGTCGCCAATTATAAATAATTCAGCTCACTCAAATAAATTCTCCAAGTCATGAATTTAAGTTTCTCCAATTTAAATATTTTTATAATTCCCAAAAATAATTAAATATAAAATCCTCAAAATTACGGGGTGTTACATATTTCCCCCCCCCCCCTACAAGGGAATTTCGTCCTCGAAATTAAGATGAGCGCAATGTTCCAAGCTTCGCATATTACTCTCTAGTCATGTGCCTTTAAGATCGCTATATCTATCCCATCCGCTTCTAACCATACGTTACACAAGTATGCATTTACATTAACCAGGACGCCCATACACCCTATACCCGTGCTTAACCGCACGAACTTTGCCTTAATTAACCCGGGTGCCCATACACCCTATCCCTGCACTTTACCGTACGAAAGTTACCCGACTATGCTAGTCGTAACCCGTAATATAACTTCGAACCCGTAATCATATCACATATATATATATACATATATATCTACTGCCCGGGTATCTAACCCATGTACTAACGTCCAAACATCCTCCCACAAAATACTTGTCTCTCAACACAAAAGTATATACGCTTACCCTTATGCCACCAAAGACAACATAAAATACCGCGCCCTTACTATCACTAGTCCTTGCGCAAAATAAACCCCGACCTATCTCTCTTTGCTCCGAAATAAATCTAACCACCCTGATTCACTTCAGTAAACACCCCTACTTACCAGGATAAAATGTGAGAACACAAAACCTCACTTTGTGTCTATCGCCCCACACAATATAACATAATTACACACATATACATAGGCTAAATGCCCTCTCAGGTGATACCTCATACCAATCATATCCTGGTGTCGCGAACTCCAAAATTTAACACTACTATCCACAATAGTTAAATTACATCGCTATACAGCCGATTTTTAGGAAGTATTATCAGCCCTACTCCCATAATTCTCGAAAGTAGTAACTCCTCGCATAATTCAAACCTTCACTCAGTGTACACCTCCACTCTCCCGTGAAGGATACCAAAGAAACTCCGCTACCCCATAAAAAGTTTATCCACATACTATGGCTGCTACAGCCAACGCACCCACTAAATTCGACTCACCTGCGAACTCTAGTGAAAAATAAGTATTATTTTATGACATCATCTTTGTCACTTAAAAATATACCACACGCCCATAGGGTAAAAATAATTACCTCCACACTCCAACTGCAACGGCTGATCCTCGGGTTCCGGAGCATCTTCTCCCTGCCCGAATGCGCCCATGACTTGCTTTAGTGGTTGTACATCCTGGACCTCGTCCTTAGTTGACCCCTTGCTCGCTTGAGACAATATCTCTTCATGTGTCTCGCTTTCCCCACCAACGAAACACCTTCTAATACATTCACCCTACCACTGATCCCTTCCATACCGACTTTGTTGGAATTCCTGCCCATCCTGCCGATAACCTCCAGTTCTAAATCATTTGGCATGATTTCTCTGCCGAAAATCCTGCCCTGATCTCCCCCAGTCTGTTGTTGGGATACCCCACTGGTATTGTTCCCTCCTGCCTTATCCGACTGGCTAGTTCCCACTCCCCTCCCGCTTCCTTTCGCGTGGAAGCGATATTCCCGACAGTGCCGAAGTGCTGCGTTAACGACATCAGTATGACCTATTAATGCGGAATTACCCATTAAGTGTTGTCTGATTCTCCAGACTAACCCATCCATAAACCTGGCTTTCTTTATCTCATCATTGCTTACCTCATCCGGTACAATATTTTCTAACCAAGTGAATTCTTCCTCGTAATCGATCACTGAACGGTCTCCCCGAGTCACCTCTTTAAATTTTCTCCTCATTTCGGTCTCAACCGCTGGAGGAAAATACTTGCAGTCAAACCGCACCCAAAACTTTGCAATAACTAGCGTATCCCTTTCCTCAACTGTGGTGATCGACTCCCACCACTGTAGTGTGACACCCCGACTAATTAAATACCGGGTAGCTACTCCTTTATTAAATTAATACAAAATGCCAAGTTGGTTCAGTTCATAGCATCACTGTCGAAAAAACGTTTTAACAATTATTAGCCACCTAATATTTAAAAGTGAGTTGTCAATTTTAATTAAATCCGATTAACCTGCAATAATTAGATTATGAAATGCTAACATAATCACCACAACATAATGACAATAGAATAACCATAAAATAGTAATGAGTCTGGAGGAATACTCCTCACAACAATTCGAATACAGGAATAAACAAATACTAAGTCTGCATCACTAAATTAATTACAACCCAAAATCTGATATAACTGGATAAATAAAGTGTCTAATAGAAATGGGGCGACATGCCCAAATGATGAGAAAAATCTGATAACATAGAGTCAAGATCGAAATGGAGGCGTCTACTGCCAAGGTCCTGTAACTTCCACAGCAGCTACAATACGTCACCTGAATGGAACTCCTATGCTTGGTGTCCTTGTGGCTGGGCACCTAAAACGTTTTTACAATAAAATATATTTGGAAGCAAACGGGTCAGAGCCCGATTGTGAAAATAGTTTAAAATATAGCAAGTGTTTTAATGACATTAAACAATGAATGCAAAATACATGTTAGGACGTGCTCTCACATGAAATACTCACCTCTCGACTATCTGTGCACTCCTAACGTATCCGTGACCAAATCTAGTTGTTCTACTATCAAACTAGTCTGCTTCAATATTTGGTGTTTACTAAACTAATCATGGTTTAATTCCCGACGCCTTTATATAAACTCGGAGTTTTACTTTCGTTTAATTCTCGGAATTAATCATAACAATTTCTAAGCGCTTTCCCCATTTTTAATTCTACAAAGATGTAACATTAATTCACACTTTCACTTATATAAACAGTTCGCATCAATATTTCATTGCATCCATCTTCTCATAATTATACAATACTGGCACCCCTAGACTAAGCTGCGGTGCGCACATACTCTGCTATCCAATCCCGGTACATCACTTACATAAGGATCACGTGTTCCGAATCTCTTAGGAACCGTTTTGAAAAGTAACAAACACACATAGTGGAGGCGAACATGGTTCACATCACATGGGTCACGCACATACCTACGCTCCCATGATCAGCAGACTTATTAACTTCTCAATAAGTCCTTCTCTGACCTATGTTCTCGAGGTATCAATCTAAATCCCTCCCGTAGGCACACAAAGATTAGATGGCCCTGATCGAACGCCGACCTCCCATGATAGCAAGCATGGTAGGTATGTTATACACAGATAACCACATATATTAAGCATTCACACTTCTTAGATATCTCAGTATATTAATAGAGGTATACTTCTCGTTCTTATCCCATTATTTACTGTTATACGTTTATAAGTTCCCGTTTTAAATGTATTAGAGTTGTCAACTCTTCTCACGTCGTAATTAGGTACTCGTTTCCAAATCCACAATTGTCATCCAGTTTACTATAAGATTATAAGTTCTACTCCTCAACGTACCCCAAATTCTCACAATTATACCCACTAGTCAATAAGGGAAGGTTAATTCTTCGTTAATTAAGTCTACGGGACATTTGAAATAAAATCAGGCCTAAAAGGCCATTCTGTCAAGTCGTTAGAAGTCTCGTTCGAACGAAAGGCTTCGAACGTACTACCAACTCGTTAGAAGGGATACTGTCATCTCGTTAGAAACTCGTTCGAACGACCTGGGCAAATCTTCTAACGAGATGGCAGAACACGCCCAGAAATCTGCAAATCCATTTTTCATCCTTTTTCTCTTTTCTAAATCCATCTTATGATCATCCAAACTAAGTTTTAATGTGTTTAAGCTACACTAAATCCTCATAGGTCACTCTTAAACATATATATGGGGTCAATACCTCCTAGATCAACATGTAATCATCATGATTCCCAAATCTTGTCCCAAACCCTATAAACATGAACACATAATTTAATGTCAACAACCATTTCTTATAAATTCGTTTTTAAATAATCAATACATATATTTTGGATATGAGATTCGTCCATAACTATTCTACATGCGATCTTCATATAGGATTACGATTTCTATCTCCAATTTCATGGGTTTTCATTAAACTTTCAATACAAGACATATATTCAATTCTAAGCATGGAGGAAACATTCACTTGAATTTATGTAATTAAACCACTTGCCTTAGATGTTCTGATTTGATGTTGAAGGATGAAGGTTGATTCTCCTCTTTCTCTCTATAGATTTTTTTCCAAGGATGGTGATGGTGATGGTGATGGTGGCTAGGGGTTTCTTTTGGAACCTCTTAGGACTCTCCCTTTAACTCCCGTAGCCCACTACTTGATAAATTTTGATAATGGACTTAGTGGTTTCATTACTAATATAAAATTAACCTCGAAAATTCGTGGGTTTTAATTCTCATATTTTTAAAATTACCAAACTACCCTTTTGGGTTGCCGGTATGGCCTAAAAATATTCCGGGACCCAAACTAAACCCCCGGCTAGTGTTTTCTGACTATTTCGACCCTTCTGAACACGTTGGCGCACTCAAAATGACCATTTAGCTGATTAAAATATAATTCACTTTTTAATTTAAATAATTTCATTCCTGACGCCACTGACACGCGCGTCCCAACTAAATTTCCAAATTGTCGTATTTCAGTCTCGCGACAACTTTAATATTTTCAATACCCATGTCTTACCATACATACTCAGAAATATTAAATTTTAACATCATAATCAAATACCAACTCACATCTTGCTAGTATTTATACCCGGATTAATTCCCAATTAATTCTCATTTAATTTAATTAATTCCTTAAATAAAAATCGAAAAAATTACGGGGTATTACATGTAGTGATGCTCCCACTAAATTAAAAGTGGCTAGCATTTTCTTCCGCACCTCATCGTAATCTCTCATGCGTACATGACGCTGAATATCTCTCTTCCTTGACACGCTAGTGCTACACCTGAACCCCTCACAACTCTGGTGGATGCCCACTCTTGAAAAATCTCTCGTAAGCCCTTATACCTTTGACTCACTTGAGTCCATATTGTATAAGTGCTCATCTAGTTTGGAAATTGTGACAAAATTGTGTCTACCTAGAAACCAAAGAGCCTCAGAATTGCCTTGCCTATTCATATCTCTTTCTTGTGATGATCAAGAGACTATTGCCAACACTCACACACTTAGAATTCAATTTTTGCACATCATATTGCATAAATTATGTGTGTACATGTGTTGAGTGTGTTTAAATCCCTAAGTTTGATTTTTAATAATTTTTTTGGGATTTTTTAAATATTTTTTAAACAATGTTTTTATAATTAAAACTTGATTTAAAAAGTTTTGGGGTCAATATCTTAATATCATTTGTTGTGTATTATGGCCTAAAGTTACCTTGGGTAGAATCCGAAAGCGGCAGAGACTTCAGGGTAGTCTTTGTAATTAGTTTAGACGCGCGTTTTATATCCTTTTACTGGCCAACACCTATCTGCCTCTGATTGGTTAGATTTGTGTTTCTTTACTGAGACAACAGACGCGTGTGTTATCAGCCCTTGGATCATTCCTTATCAATGGCCTGCATGTTGTCTTGATGAATCCCCGTGTAACTTTTTAAGCCAATCAACGTTCGTTTAAGCACCGCCTTGTGTGAGCCCTTAGATTCAAGTCAATTTAAATTGACTCGATCTCAGCCCTTGGTTTGGATCAGATATCTCGAACCTTCCTCTCACCCTATAAAAAGGGCCCTTCTCTCAGACTTCGAAGATTTTGGCCATTTCACTTCCTCTGAGAAATTAAGAGAGAAGAGAGAAGAGAGAGAAGAGAGAAACCATAGAGAGAAGAAAGTTAGAAACCCTAACTTCGTCCAAATCCTTTCAAAAACCTAACCCAAATACTTCTTCAAAACACCATAACCAAAAACACTATCTTGTGTGTTCTTGAGTGTTTGAGAGTTTGAGTTGAGTTATTTTGGTTGCTGTAACCTTGTGTTCGTGAGATCTTGTTTCCAACTTAGACTTTTACTTAGATCTAGTTTCTGTTTCCATAGAAATCTCAGATCTGAGTTTTTCATGTTACATTACACTTAGTTTTATTTTATTTTTCATCTTGAGTAATATATTGTTGATTGTTTTCTCTAAAACGTTTTCTTACTTTGAAATCAACAATAAATGCTTTATGTTCCTTGTTCTTGTAAAACTAAACCTTTGACCTAGTTTGGAATCTCACTTGGAGGCTTTCAATCTCAAAAAGTTTTTGTTTTAAATTCTGAGATTGATTAAGACCTTGTCTGTCTTCCTAGCAAGGTATCCGTGGATTCTGGGATAGATTGAAAGGTCAAATAAGGTTTAAAGTTTTCTAAGAAGAAAGAAAAAGAAAAGATCACAGCATATAGTGTAAACTGTAATTTGTTAGGACTGTTTGTACTTAATAAGTGTGTGTGTGTGCATGCATGTGTTAGAGAGCACCTTCACAAACACTTACACCCTACAACACGAAAAGTGTTGGTGATAAGATCTTGAGAACATAAGTCGACGTAAAGTGTTGGGAACGAATCAGAAGTTGACAAACTGGGAGAACTACATCTACAATCAACACTGCAGAGAAGTTTAAGGACACCAGAGGGTACATTCCTAAACTTATATAGGTCTGAGTTGTTTGCATGTTAGTTATATAGTTTGTAACTCATATATTTATTTTAGTGGATTTTTCTTTTTACTCCGTAGAGGGAGTCGTGGATGTTTCCTCAATTGGTGAGGTTTTACCACGTAAAAATTGTGAACAAAAGCCTTCTACATTTTCTCATCTCATTCTTGGTTGTGCTGTGTTTAAAACTGGTTTAAACTATCTTTTAAACTTGTTGCTTAAATCTTGAACAGATCTCGTACATACTATTTTATTAAACACATCTTGTGATTAATCCTTTTTTATTTAAGAAAAGAGTTTCTTCAAAAAACAACTCGGAGTTACTTAAATAGTTTATTTTCATAAACGACTTTAGTAACGCATTTTTCAATTGGTATCAGAGCTTTGTAAAACTGTTTTTAAAAGATCCTGTGTTTTTGAAATTGTTTTCTGAAAATCAAAGATGGACGAGAAAAATGAAAGATTTGGTAACTTGACCAGACCTCCAATCTTTGATGGAACCAATTTTGCTTACTGGAAAGTAAGGATGATTGCTTTCATTCAAGGAACTTTGGTAGATGATGTCTGGGACATTGTTGAAAATGGTTATACTTTTCCTACTAAACCAGCCAACGAAGGAAGTAATGAGAGGGTTAAGAAAGCTCTAAGTGAGTTCACTCAAGAAGAGAAACAAGTTTCTCGAAATAATAATAAAGGAAAGAATGCTATATTTATGTCTATAAATGAACATGAGTTCAAAAGAATCTCATCCTGTACCACTTCTAAGGAAGCTTGGGACACCTTAGTCACTGCTCATGAAGGAGACACTACAGTTAAGGCTGCTAAAACTCAAATGCTTATCCAGCAGTATAACTCCTTAATTATAACTGAGACTGAATCATTTGATGACTTCTATATGAACCTGACTGATATTGTGACCAAACTGCATGCTAATGGGATAACCTATGATAGATAAGAAATTGTATCTAAAATTCTGAGATCACTACCACAGAAGTTTGATAACAAAAGATATGTTATTGAGGAAATGTGTGATATAAATCTCACTCCTGAATTACTCAGTAGTAAATTAAGAACTGTGGAAATGGAATTGTAATTTAAGAAACAATTAACCCAATCCCATAGGAAATAAACTAGTTTCAATCTAAGTTTCTCTTCTAAATTGATTAAACCTAAGTTTAATACTTCCAATGATGAATCTGATGAGGATTGCGATATAGAGAGTTTGGACAATCAGATTGCCTTAATGAATAAACAGTTCAAGAAAACCATTAAGTTTAGAAACAAAGTGGCAAATAAACAAGGCAAGTCAAATTATCCAACTCCCTCTAGTCACAGACCTCATGAGAAAAACAACTCGGAGTTACTTAAATAGTTTATTTTCATAAACGGCTTTAGTAACGCATTTTTCACTTGCTGCCACCCTGATGACCCCGGGCGAGCCTGAACATCTGGCGCCCCTAACACTTGTGGCTAATTTTGTGAAAAGTACCCTGCCATTGCGACCACCGTCGCTTCAACTGCCTGTGCGACTAGTTCAGTTACCTGTGCTGCCAAAATCATCTCTGGTCATTGCTGCGGTAACCCTTGCTCCTGATGAGCCTTCCTAGTCTCATCTCCCCCTGCTGCCCTAGCTGCTCCCTCTCCTGGGCGGCATCTGGAATGAGAATCGAATCGTATGAGTTCCCTTTCAAATATAAATTTGGCAGAAGAACGTATATGCGCATACGTATGAGAATACAACAATCCTATAATAGGGCTCTATATCAAAGATTGTTAAGCCGAAATGTGAAAAGCCACACATATCCTAAGGACACTAGAACTTGATGCTCTGATACCATCTGTGAAACCCCGCCTAATAAAATACCGGGTGATCAGTTTTATACCAAATTAAAATAGGAATCTCAGTTGGATCATCCTTAGCATCACTGTCGAAAACTTTTTAAAACTTACTAACCACCTAATATTCCAAAAGCTGGTGCTAGTTTTAACTTTTTAATTACACAAAACAGTACATGCGGAAATAAATATAAACCATTCACACAACTGAATAAAACTCAACTGAATAATTAATTACACAACTTGCCGAATAAACCACCGGCCACCAAAGAAATAATCCAATACAAATGTCCAACACCGGAATAAAATAAGTCTGAAAACTGAACTGAAAGTCTGGGCTACATGCCCCAAATAAAACTAAAACTGATAAGTGATTCCTACTCTAGGAATGAATGAATTATGCGTCTAATCCAAACTCCTGCTAGCATCCACATATGCCGCAGCTCCGTATCCCTGGAATAGAATATCAATCCTGGCATCCCTGTGGCTGGACACCTAAAAGGTTTTGAAAATAGTTTTATAGCAAGGGTTAGAACCCAAAACATTTTGAAAATATTTAGCAAGTGAATTAACTGCAGTAATTTAAAATGCATGAATGCGCTTCATATTTAAGTTAGTGTCGCACTCCCTTGTGGACATTCTCACCCCTCCACTATTGTGCACACCTACCGGTTACCTTAACCCCACCTAGTTGTACTACCCCGTCCAACTAGTCCTGGTATAACCTTCCCTTGCCATACTACTCTAACCCGAGTATAATGATTCTTGAATTATAAGTTATCTCATAATTAACTTAATTAATTCCTCTTAAATAGTAGCATATAGTCGTGTCACAAGTTATATAAAGTAAATACATCACACACTGTATTATTACCCGCATATAATATTTACTACCATTATATACGTACCTTTACCACAACATCTACACATATAACATTCGCATATCCATCCTTTCGGGTATACCCTCGCCGGATGATTCCCTCTAAAATGCTATCTCACTAGGTGTGCTCACAAAAACTAGTTACCCAAGTTGGAATCGCTCACCAACTTAGCCCAAAATATAAACGTAGTGGAGGCGGTCATATTCCTTCCCTGAAAGTGAGATAATCCCCCACCCATATATACCGGACGCTATGACCTGGGGATATACTCGCCCTACTCCTCAAGATAGGGGATTCGCCCACATCGCGCAACCTCCCTTGATAGCATTAGAGTATATAAATTGAATAAATATCTAGTCAGTGTTATTTAATATCACACACAATATATACATGTATACATATACTATCACTACACCGTATATATATACTATAAACCCCGGCTTTACCGTGTACTCAAAATCCCGTACACTGCCTATAATTTCCGGAGTCTGTGGCCCGACTCAATATAATTAATTTTCTCACTTAATAATTTATCATCTTCCCGAGTCTATGGTCCGAATCTAATATAATTAATCCACACCTCAATTAATATAATACTTTCTCCGAGTCTATGGTCCGACTCTAATTAAATTAATTAATACACCCAATAATTTAATACCTCCCCGAGTCTATCGTCCAACTCTAATTAAATTAATTAACACACCTATTAATTTAATAACTACTCGAGTCTACACTCCGACTCTAATTAAATTAGTTATTACACCCATTAATTTAGTACCTACCCGAGTCTACAATCCGACTCTTATTTAATTAATTTACACATTAATTAATCAACACAAATCCGAGTCTGTGGTCCGACTCTAATATAATTAATTTACACATTAATTAATCAACACGAATCCGAGTATGTGGTCCGACTCTAATATAATTAATTTACACATTAATTAATCAACACGAATCCGAGTCTGTGGTCCGACTCTAATATAATTAATTTACACATTAATTAATTCATATCAGACTGAGTCTGTGGTCCGACTCCCAGTTAATTAATTTACACATGAATTAAATTTTACCAAATCTCGGGTCAACAACCCGACCCTAAACTAATTAATTACAACATCAATTAATTTAATACTTTTTCGAGTCTACCCTCCGACTCTACCTTCATTAATTATCACATCCATTAATTTAATAACTTGGTGTCACCCAACAATTATCCCCGGACTCCCTTACTTGGCCCGTAACTTAATATTTTTCGAGTCTATGTTCCGACTCCAAATTAATTACTCTCTCTCAATAATTAATTTAATACTTTGGTGTCACTAAACCAATATACCCGGACTCGCTCACTTGGTCCATTTTACATCTCATAATTTCATTCCCACATATTCGCCCACAATATGTCACACATTTATCTCCATAAATTCCCCAATTATTTTTACCTATAATTACCAACATACCCGGACTCGCCCACTTGGTCCATAATTAAATATTTCACCTCAATCCCTTTAATAATGTAGCGTCACCCAACTACAATACCCGAATTTTATTCCTCGGTTCGATATTAACACAAATATTTATTTTCTCAAAATACATCCATTTGTGACATACAATTATCACTCTCCTAAACCCAACTTTAAATCTCTCAAAAGTGACTAGAAGGTATCCCTTGTATTTATTTGACTATAAATAAATAAACCTCGAAAGGAAGAGAAATAATTTTCTCCATAAGAGAAAAGGAGCGAACTGCCAGAAATCCCTGACCGTCGATCGATCGACCAATTCCCCTCGATCGATCGATCAGGTCATCTTCTCCTTCGCCTCTATTTTCCACCATTGACGAAAATCCAAGGTTTTTAAACCTTAAATAAAACCGCTAATCAAAATACCCCACCATATAAATATGTTTAACCTACATCTTACACATCATATGGATCTTAAGATACACAATTTTCTCCACTTACTTTCATAATTTCTCGAAATGGGTTTTTGACGCGACTTAATATTTGTCTCAAAAGTGCGTACAATCTAGGCTCAAGTGCAAGCCTGTCGCTCAAGTAATAAACCCGGTAAGTCGGGATCGTATCCACAGGGATCGAGATTGCCAAATAGTAATAAGAAAAATTATTAAATCTTGAAATGATTTCGTAAAAGAAACGAAAAGATGATTAAAAATTGGGAAAATATTTTAAAAAAATTACTTAAGAAAATCAAACTGAAAAGTGCAAAAGAAATTAGATCTGACAAATGGGAGAAAATAGGGTAGGGTACAATCCCTCAATCCTTAACAAATTACCGTATAGAATACTAGAATTGTAAATTGAAGTTATTGACTAGATCCGGTCTTTATACATTCTAAGCATTACATATATGAGGAATCTAGCCCACATTATATGAAATCAAAGATAGATATAAAGCGGTGAATGAATCCAGTCTTTATATATTCTAAGCATTACGTATATGAGGTTCAAGCCCGCACCATACGAAATCAAAGGTAAATATAAAGCGGTGCTTTCACGATTCAATCAATATTTTAATTTAACCTCTATTTTCTACATAAATAATTTGCCTTGGATTGAGTTCATGTATCCCAACCCTTGGGAATTAGGTACTCATGATTTGGTTCAAGAATAAATTCACACACAAAATTATGGATCTACAAGACATGGGAAATAATTTGCAAATAATAAAACTAGAGAATGGAAAGATATTACTTGAATTCAGCAACAAAAAATGGAATTGGAATCCAGAATTTCTTACAAACTAGGGTTCATGAAAACTCTTGAAGGAATAGAAAATTTGCTCTCAAAATCTAACCCTAAAATTTAATCTAGCACTTCTAACCTACTCCTAACCTAGCCTCTCTCTAGCAACTCTCCTTCAAATGATGTAGGGCATGGGCTTTTATAGCACAAAGTCTCGAAATTGACAGCCAATAGTGCTTGTGGCACAAGTTTCATCAGTTGCACACGCCAAAAATCTGCATAATTAATGCCAGAAATCTGTACAGTCGGACCGGTACGGTTTCCACCCGGATCGGTCCTGTTATATTGGATCGGTTCTTTTTTCTGACCGGACCGGTCCGGTCACCACCGGATCGGTTTGGTTCCATCCGGATCCATCCTGTTTTTCTGGTTCATTTCTCTTCATTATCGCGCAACTTCAAAACCTCGTAACTTCTTCACCATAGCTCGGATTAAGGTACCGTTTTTTCCAGTGTTCTTGTAATTTAGAGCTCTTCAACTTTCTAGTTGGCCCCACCTCCGGACTAAGGCTGGAAAATTACGAAAATGCCCTTCAACTCTCCATTTCTAGGTTTCTTTCACTGTTTTGAGTTCTCCTTAGCACTAACTTGCATGAAATACCTGTAAAACACATGAGAAATACACAAAACAAGAAATACTTGCCAAAAGGGGTTAGTAGAATACATTTGAGACAAATCCAAGCTACTTACACTGCACGGGATCATAAAAATACTGAAATTAAGGGGATAAATGTGAAGAATATGTGCCTAAACAGTTTTCCATTAAAATTCATCAACTTTGTTCTACCAACCAAATTCCAATTCCAAATCCCACCAGTTTATATTCCGGATTCTCATTCAAATCAGATATCCATACTAAGAGATATACAACATAACAATTTTTACTTTGAATCTCATTCAATAGTTCCATGAACAAAACCCTCATTTTTGTACCCATTTATCCCCAAAACGAATTTTGGTTTACACATCACTATGATATGAATTTATTATCATCAATTTAGAAATCACAACAGTTTACCACTTGCCTGGAATCGTTCGTAGTGTCTGATCCGTTAGTGCAGTCCCTTAATTTGGCTCCAAAATCCCCAAATTGGCTCTTGATTTGCTTTCCCCCAACTTTCTTCTCAAACCCTAGGTTTAGAGGTGTGTTCACTGCCGTTCCCTAAGCTCTCAATTAGGTTAAAAACACTACATCCATTTTTGGCCATGTGGGCCTCATTAAAAGGCCCAACTCACCCCGTGTGGCTCGACTATGCCCAAAAATACACCGAGACCCAATTACCACCCCGGGTACTCTTTTCTGACTATCTTGACCCATCCGGACGCAACTGCGCACTCGGAATTGCCATCCGAAATACTTTTCAAAATTTCCAAATTTCGACCTCAAAATGTGACACACGAGATTTTGAACCATTAAACTTAAAAGTCGCCAATTATAAATAATTCGTCTCACTCAAATAAATTCTCCAAGTCATGAATTTAAGTTTCTCCAATTTAAATATTTTTATAACTCCCAAAAATAATTAAATATAAAATCCTCAAAATTACGGGGTGTTACATTAGGGACACGAAGTTCATTTACTAAAGTCGGGTTGGTAACCACCCCTTAATAACTACTGAACAAACTCGTTAGTCTATCTCCTTAAGTGTTGACTTCATACACGCTTTTCAATACGTATAATTATACCCATCAAACATTAGTGTCCTAGAAAGCAACTAACCCTCACATAAAAACCGCTCAAATTCATGCCTAAACACGGATCTATCACAATAATTTAGTGTTCCCGTTATGATATCACTTGAAAGTCCTATAGAGCTATATATGAAAGGCTCGAAAATAAGTAAACCACTATTTTTAAACTTTCTCAAATTTAATTTCAATTAAACAAGGTAACACAATTAAACTTAACACCGATTAAACAAAGTATTATGTTAAACGATTTACCAAATTTTATCTTGTCCTAAACATGCATCTAGGTGAGAACAAGAATAAAATAAAATAACAAACCACAACACGCCGATGTACAAGGAAACCATAATGGAAAAAACCTATAACGACCCAGTCACACAAATTCGTTCTATACGGAATTATAAGGACACGACAGTATACTTACACAACGATCTTGACGCCCTCGCAAGTCTTGACACTCTTCGTTCCTCAACCTTCACCACAGCGACACGCGAGAGTCCACCAGCACAATAAGCACAATGTGTGAGTCTACACACACCTCAGTATTAACCAAACAAGCTCTACAACCATCTAATGATACTGCTTCTTTACCGCAACACCACATCACGGAGTCCACCGTGTGTAAACAGCAAACAGTGTACGAAGTCCACTGCACAAAACGATTCTCAACAAGATGAAGAGAATAAAACTTAGTACCCACAAACTATATCTCAAAGTATATATTATATGAAACTTGGTTCTCTAAACGATTGGGTGTAAACAGGGTTTAGGTTTAAAAATCTTGATTATAAATGATCACTGACGCGACTGAAAATGTGTCTCAGGAATGCGTTCACTCTAGGCTCAAGTGCAAGCCTGTCGCTCAAGTAATAATCCCAATAAGTCGGGTATCGATCCTCAGGGAAGAAGGACAACAAAGTTGTGACGACGGGAAGAGACGGAGAGACCCTAACTTTGACTCTAAAAAGAAAAAAGAAAAATTTATTTGGTTTTGAGATTGATTACAGCTAAATGCGACAATGAAAATAAGAAAAGATGCAACTATACTACTCCACCGAAATTAAGAGTGAATGATGGTTTGAAACTTTTTTGTTCAAATGATGAGAGAAATAGGACGGGAATACAATCCCCCAACCCTAGTGTAGTACAGTTATAATATTAATCTTAAATTTATCTGATTGATTTGACCCGGAATTTAGTACTCCCAAGCATTATGTATACGAGGTTCAAGCCCGCGTCATACCTAATCTGAGGATGAGTAAATCAGTATTGCGATAGTAGCACTCGAATTGCACTCTAAATCATCACGAGTACCCAGAGGCAAACGAGATATAAAGATCTACAATTATTGTGTAACTACGCAATACGATCATAATCAATCACTAAATTCATTGGATTAATTTTATACACACATTAACACATCAGGCAAGGTTCATGTACCCCGACCTTGGAAGATTTAGCCTATCAAGTTAAATTTAATGAAAACAATGATTAATGTGCAGGAATTCATAACTACTCTAAGGAAAATGGTAATTAGATATAGAAAAGAATTAGAATTAAGAATTACTCACTAAAATTAATCAAACAATAAATGAAACAATGAATGAAACTGATACTCACAAAAATCACTGAACAATCTTCAATCCTTGAATTAAAACTGCAGTTGTTAACTAAACTAGGGTTTCTGGAAAAAGAGCGAAAAAAATCCTACTAATTCCCCCTTCAATAACAATAATAAATTGGTTTTTTATACCCTACAACAATTTTGAATTTTAGCTGCACTAGGAGTCTTTTTAGGAAGAGATAGGATTTTCAAATCTCGAAGCCCGGACCGGTCCGGGCCTTAGGCGGACCGGTCTGCCCCCAAGGCGGATCGGTTATTTTTATTTTGGGGCGGACCGGTTCCTTTTATTTTTGCCTTTTTCGGTTTGCATGCGATCCGGGGTCTTCTGGAGTTTGGCAAGGCGGACCGGTCCGGGGTAAAGGCGGACCGGTCTGCCTATTTGACTTTTTAGCTCTACTTTGACTGCTCAAAACTTTTGTTCCGGGACTCCGATTGAGGTGCTGTTTCTTCCTATGTGCTCGTGAATGTAATATCTTCAATTTCTCTTTAGATACCTCATCCGAATTCCGAGTGGAAATTACTCTTTTGCCCTTGAGACTTTTCCTTCTTTCTTTCTTTATTCTTCCGGTTCCCTTCTTTCGTTTCTTGACATCAAATACCTGTAAAATCACTACAAAATACCCAAAACTCAGTGTACTCATTAGGATCAGTCAGTAGAAAGATTATGAGATAAAGTCAACTCAATTACGTTGTTCAAGGTGCTAAAAGTAACTAAATCAAGGGATAAATTAGGAAGAATTTATGCATAATCAAACCCCCTAACTTAGAACTTTGCGCGTCCCGAGCAATGTAAAAGAATCCTAGCACGGCTCACTCTTGAAAATCATTTTATTGGGATAAAATACCTTTTTCGCGGGCAAGCGATTGCATTTAGCGTATGCAACAAGCCTTTAAACCCCTAGGTTACCCTAGTAGGACGAGTGTTGTCTCGTGAGGGTTTGCAGAGAATATACCTACAAAATTTGACTCAAAGAAAATTCAAAATACGCAAAAATTGTATACTCAAACCTTCCCAAAAAATAGTCATCATCACGTCATATTTACAAGTCTCAAATCATAGTGCGTGTGTGCGAAGCCAAAAATTTAATCGCAAATTTCCACCAATTGATCATTACGTTACTTATTCAAAAATTCGTTTTGATTTCAATTTATCACGGAATGCTCTCACAAACGAATCTCTGGGATTGTGGATATTCTCTCGGTATGCACGATATAAAGAGTAAATGTAATGGAAGCAAAATCACGCATACAAGTAGAAAGACAGAAATTTCTTGGTGAAAGGATCTCATCAACGGATTACGGTTTTAAAAATGGGAACTTTGCCTCTTTTTCTGCACACTTAATCTCCCTTATTATCGTTTGGTGTATTAGCTCTCCACGCGATAGCTAATTTCGCAATTTAGACTCGGTTAGGACTTTTTCGGGTTAAAGGTGTATTGGATAATATGGGTAAGGTTGGGAACTTTGGAATTGGAAAATTTTCTTATGATGTCCGTTAGTGCTTTTTCGGGCTATTGCTCATTTTCTCTTCTTTTTCTATTTTTTTTACAGTTTTCTTTTCTTGCTATTTTTTGTTGAGCATTCTTCTATTTTTTTCTTGCCCCTTTTTGTTGCACTTTTCGGACTTAAATTCTGACTTTTTTCATTTTTCACAATTCCGGGCTATTTGGATTTTTTGGGTTACCAAACGAAAAGGATAAATTTTATTTGGCTCAATTGGGTTATCAAAGGGATACTTTTTTCACATCTTTTTATGGCTAATATTTTTGGGTGACAAACGAGGGCCTACTTCATTGTCCAAAATACCAATTGCGTTACCATATGCGTTTCGAGATGAATTTATGTTTAGAGATTAATTTGGCACGTTTTTCAAGGCAATATTGCACACATTATTCAAAACCGATCAAAATGAAAGGGTTGAGATCCTTGACAACTTTTTAGGCGCTGAAAAGAACTTTGAGTTAACAATTAACTCGAATTGATTTAAAAACTCGCAAAACGTGATAGGCTCGAATCTCACCGGGTTTGTTAATCTCCACACTTATTCGTTAAGTCCTCAATTTTCGCTCAATTTCCATCTTTGGTCAATTTCGGCTTTGTGTATGTTGGATTATTACAACTTGAGACTTTAAACCGACTTTTAATGATATGTTTGAAAATTTTGAATTCCAATTTTTATTTATTTTGAACAAAAATATTTTTGGATTTTTTTCAAAATTTTATGATTTTTTTGGAAATTTCTGGGCATTTTTGAAAATTTGTGAAGTTTTAGAGATACGCACTTGTGCCCCCCCCCTAACTTAGACTTTTGCATTGTGCTCAAGCAAAAAGGACTAAAATCTGAATAAGGCAAAATAATAAGTGCGATAAATAAAACAAACAAATAGAGAAAATGCAATTTTTATTACAAAAGGACTGTGTTACATGTGCAGGAAAAAGCATACAAATGTGAACAGGAAGAAAAATAAAAAGCTGCCAGCACTATAAAAATAGCTTCACCGGGGTGGGGGATGGGAGGAACCGGGCGCGGTGGGGTCATAAGGGTTATGGTAGTAGGAAGGTAGTGGCTCATTCGGATCCCCGAGGCGGCGATAGATGTCCGCTTGGAAGCGGAGGACTACGCCCATGTCGCGCTCGTAGTTGGTCTGAAAAGTGTTGAAGTTGGTCTCAAGCGTCGACATACGAGCGGAGAGGTCCGTGCCCTTCCACTCAAAATCTGGGTCGTCCTCCTCGTCTGCCGACTCCTCGTCCATGCCGAGATCTCACCGGCTGGCCCTGCTTCTTCCTCGCTCTCGCTCGAGGCAGTCTCCTCTTCAACATCATCACCCCGCCTAGCCCGGAGGACAGCTAGCTGTTTGGCGCTTTTGGTGCGCGTCCCTTGCCCGAAAGGACCAGGGAGGTGCGTATGGTCGCTCAGCGCCGCTATGCCAGCATCCTTAATGATGGAAGTGATCAATCGGGCATAAGGAAGTGGGGGGATGCCCTTCTCATCCAAGGACGCGTTAATGATGTCCGCGTATAAAGTGTGGCCCAAATGGATGGAAGTTTGGGGGTCGAAGAGATGATATGTCAAAGTAGCTTGCCGAGGCCGCATGGCGGAATCGTTGGACGTTTACAATAAGTTGGCGCACACAATCTAAAATGTGAGCCGCGCCTTCTCGTTTAGGCGTCCAACCGCGACGGTTTGCCCCGCCCAAGGCACATTCGATGCAATTCGGGCCATGATAATGTCCTTGTCGATCGGGGGGACGTTTTGGGGATATGTAAATTCTTAGACGTCTGGGACTCAACAGCTGCTTAATCCATAAGAGTTGTGTGAAACAACTCCCGGTGGTGATGTACTCAACAGCTGCTATGGACAAAGAAATGGAGTTTTGCTTCTTACTCAACAAAGAGACAAGTTCACTCCGCAAATAAAAAGACCCACTCGAGGTGCTCTTATAACCATCAATATCCCCGCTCAATCGACATCCAAATAGGCAGACAAACAATCATCGGTATCAAAGGAATACCAAATACTGTATGAAAGAATGACACTCATGTATTTGATGGCACGTTTAAGTGTGAGCAACTGAGACTCTTTTGGGGATGCTTAGTAACGTGAAAAAACTCCAATGCTAAAGGCAATGCGCGGAGGACTAGCGATCAAGTGTAGAAGACTACCTATCATGCTCATATAAAGGTTTTGCTTTAAGTGTCTTTTCTAATCTTGATTGATGTACTTATAAGGGTGCATGAATGCGTAGGAGAGTCTAAACTAAACTTCTTCACTAGGTCCCTAGCATATTTTGATTGAGATATGAAAATACCATCCTCAAGTTGATGCACTTGGAGACCTAAAAAGAACGTAAGCTCACCAATCATGCACGTTAAAACCCACTCTTCATCTCCTCATCAAACGTGTGATCATGTTGGGAACAAGTGGATCCAAATACTATGTCGTTCACATAGACTTGGACAACTAATATAACACCATTCTCTCTCCTCACAATGTCCCCCGAGACCCAAACACAACCCCCGGGTACTTAACTTTGACTATTTCAACCCATTCTGAATCAACTGTGCGCTCGAAATCATCATCCGAGTCACTTATCAGTATTTTTCTATCTCAACCCTCATAAATAATTCCCGATTAAGATATTAATAATTCTTGTCGTGTTTACTCACTTACGACATAATTATATTTTATTTACTATTACACACTATTAAATATATGGTCAAGTAAATATTAATTAATTTCACATCCAAAATTAATATTTAATATTTCTCATTATTTGTTGATTTAATTAAATTATGTGTCACCCACATAATTTAATTGTCCAAATAAATATATATAACCCACCACCTCAATTCATATACTTTTCCAGAAGTTCACAATTCTCCCCAGATATTTAATTCAATCCCCGAATTAACATTTTAATCTTTAAAAAAAACACAACTATCCGTGGCAGGGGGGTCGAACCGATTCGGCTGTGGGGCGAACCGATTAGCCTCTGAAAATATGTCCCAATTTTTCTAGTCTGAATTTTACTAATTTCAACCTAAAAAATGATCATAAACATAACTTATTTCAATCTCTATTATGCGTGATAGATTTTCTATCGACGGTACTTATCCTTACATATAATCATCATCTAAATATGTAACTTTCATGGGGATAAATTTCATCTCTACATGCCATATCACAAATTCAACCACAAGTTTTCTCTATATAAATTCAACTACATATGAACTCATAATCCCAAAGTTTCATGATTAAAATTCATCCATAAATTTCCATCATCATATGTTAAAATCCATTTCCATAATCATTTCCCAAAATTCCAAAGTTTGACATGTGAATTCCACCAAAAACAATTTTCCCAACTTTAATATGACAAAAATTGAAAGCATAACAATTTAACAAGATAATCACTTGCCTTAATATTTTGTAGCGATTGAATTTGATGAAGAGGATGATGAATCTCCTTGAATCCCTTTTTCAATCTTTAATCCCTTAGTGTTCTTGAGTTATTCTTCACTTTCTCACTTGAACCTTTGGGTTTCCTCTCTAATTCTCTTCACTTTCACTCTAACTGTTGGTATCTCTCAACTAAACTTTCAGAATATGAGAACGACCTTTCTTTTTTACTCATCCTTTCAATATATGAGTAAGAATTCGAAATTGGCTTTTCGCATACCAATATAATGGCAAAAATAGTTTTTAATTAATTCCAACTAGTCTAAAAATCCCCGAGACCCAAACACAACCCCCGGGTACTTAATTTTGACTATTTCAACCCATTCTGAATCAAATGTGCACTCGAAATCACCATCCGAGTAACTTATCAATATTTTCCTATCTCAACCCTTGTAAATAGTTCTCGGTTAAGATATTAATATTCTTGTCGTGTTTACTCACTCACGGCATAATTCAATTATATTTACTATTACATTAGTAAATATACGGTCATGTAAATATTGATTCATTTCACATCAATAATTTCTCATTATTTCTTGTTTTAATTAAATTATGTGTCACCCGCATAATTTAAATGTCCAGATAAATATATTTAACCCACCATCTTAATTCGTATACTTTTCCAGAAGTTCACCATTGTCCCCGGATATTTAATTCAATTCTCGATTTAACAGTTTAATATTTTCTAAAAAAATAGCACAATTATTCGTGGTAGGAGAGTAGAACCGATTCGGTTGTGGGGTGAATCAGTTCGCCTGGTTCGTCCATGAAAATCTGTCTCAGTTTTTCCGTCCGAATTTCAGTAATTTCAACCTTAAAAATGATCAACATAATTTATTTCAATCTCTATTATGCTTGATAGATTTTATATCAATGGGAATCATCATTATATATAATCATCATCTAAATATGTAACTTTCATGGGGATAAATTTTATCTCTACATGCTATATCACAAATTCAATCACAAGTTTTCTCTATATTAATATCACTACATATAAACTCATAATCCCAAAGTTTAATGATTAAAATTAATCCATAAATTTCCATCATCATATGTCAAAATCCATTTGCATGATTATTTCCAAAAGTCTCAAAGTATGACATGTGAATTCCACTAAAAATGATTTCCTAACTTTAATATAGCAGAAATTGAAAACCAAAATTATTTAGCAAGATAATCACTTGCCTGAATAGTTTGTAGTGGTTGAATATGATGAAGAGCACATTGAATCTCCTTGAGTCCCCTCTCCAATCTTCAATCACTTAGTGTTTTTGAGTTATTCTTCACTTTCTCGCTTGAACCTTTGAGTTTCATCTATAATTCTCTTCACTTTCACTCTAATCTTGGTATCTCTCAACTAAACCTTTAGAATATGAGAATGACCTTTCTTTTTGACTCATCCTTTCAATATATAAGAAAGAATCCCGAAATTGGCTTTTCACATACCAATAAAATGGCTAAAATAACTTTTAATTAATCCCAACTAGTCTAAAAAGTCCCCGAGACCGAAATACAACTCCCATGTATTTAATTTTGACTATTTCAACCCATTCTGAATCAACCGTGCACTTGAAATCATCATCCGAGTAACCTATCAATATTTTCCTATCTCAACCCTCATAAATAATTCCTGGTTAAGATATTAATAATTCATGTCGTGTTTACTCACTTACGATATAATTCAATGTTATTTACTATTACACACTAGTATATATACGGTCACGTAAATATTAATTCATTTCACATCCAAATTAAATTTAATAATTTCTCATTGTTTCTTAATTTTATTAAATTATGTGTCACCCGCATAATTTAAATGTCCAAATAAGTATATATAAAACTACGAGGTATTGCATACTTTCCCCTTTAAATGGAATTCCGTCACCGAGATTCGAATATGCCTGGTACTAAGAACTTTGGATCCTTATCGAGTCACCTGCATGGCATTCGAACATACTCATAATCAACTTGTGATGACTTTTTGGTACCTCCACTGTACACCCGCTAGTGGTACCATCCTGACCGAAGGCCTACTCGTTACGACCAAAGATTATAGACAAGCCTATTCAAATCATTACATATCGTTATGCTTTATCATTCGTAAGGTCTCACTTATACGATGATATGCGAAACTATCATGAATCTGCTAATACTGCTCCAATAAGATGAGCCTATACTCCATTATCTCTATCATCTCTATGTTGGAAAAAACCCCACTTCGCTAGGTGCCAACTTCCCTTCTTACCCAAATCACATAAGTCCCTTCTTGGGAGACACCCACAATAATTTTTGACCACTAAAGTCAATCTTTAACTTTTCGATTCGCGACGACGTAACTCTTACGATGTTCCTAAACTATATGAAAATAAATTCAATGATCTCATTCCCTGTCGGTCGACTCTAAATCACGTCCGATCCATGGAACTTATTATTTCTCCACCCTTAACTAGCCACAGGGCGAATGACAATACCTCCCGTCTCATATCTCAAAAGTCGTCTTTCTAATAATAGTGGGTACGAACCATTACACGCAACTCTACCAATGGTAATTACTCCTCCCAATTGCTTTAAAATCTAGAATACGTATCTCTTACATCCTTCAACATCTTAGTCACTTTTCCCGTTTACTCCTCGATCTATAGGTAATATGTTTTATTCAAAATTCACTTCGTCCCCACCGCCGCATGATACTCCCAATCAAAGGTGGGAATTAAGGATCTTATCTTAATTTATAATAGCTGTTGGGAAACATCTTGTGCCGGCTCGTTTCCTTTGTCAAATGAAATGTTGGGTACGTTACCCAATAATGTAACTCACCTAATTTAGAAATAATTATTCAGCCTCGGGTCAACCCATCCCACAAATTCAAAGGGAATCTTTACCTATTTATGATGTTTGTAACCCAATAATGAACTTCATCAGTCTGCCTATCCATTCCGTCACTAGAATCACCAATTATTGAAAAATTCTGGTGGATTGCCTCGAAAAAATCTTTTCCCATCTACGAGTGGTGTACTTGGAGACAACTTTGTTATGTCTCACTCCACACCGCTCCACATGCTCAATATCCCACTCCACGTGGTACCTCTTACTCCCTTTAATGGGATACTTCAAAAATCGTGACCCACGCATTTGGTCTAAACTGCGCCCTTTTTGGGTCCTTCTCGCCTGGTAAAATTAACGTCTCGCTATGCGCAAGCCACCCTCAACATTCGATTGAATAAGGCTTTGCTCGATCTCTTAAACTTGTTAGGTCTTCTCTTGGATAGAGAGATTCCTTGCTTGTATCCCCAGTCCTCCAACCCGTCTCGAGTGCAATAACTCTGCTTCTTGTATATATTCGGACTATCTCCTTCCACAACCGCAGTTCAATCCATCTTACTTTTTTAATTCCTCTTATATTGTCCCATAGCCATACGATTCAAGACATTTATTGCCAAATCCCTCTTATCCCAAATGACTATGAAAATTAAACTAACTGGGGTGCCCATACACCCTTTATCTCGTGTACATTTGCGCAAACTTCACAGACATAACATTTTTATTTCACACTCAACCCCGCATGCTGGGCGTGGCTATATGGTAAGGTTATTCTCGATCACCCCACTACTCACGACTTAAATATTCTCAAGATTGCCCATCTATCCACTAGAGGTGTTAACATTCCTAGTGCTTTCTACACCGCGCTACTTGTCTCCACTGGACTTGTATCATATAATATCTCTTAGTTAAAAGTGTTTTGTCCACATGTGTCACGATTAACATTTAAAATCGATTCCCTATCATCTAACAACGTCTCCCAGCTCTCGACATTTATTAAGGGTCATACATGGAACGTCACATAATTAAAATTGGCCAAGGAATTTCCCCAGTGCCCTATTACTTGGCATTATCGGTTATCGAGATCCTTTGCCCCAAAACACAATAACTAGATACCCAAAATCCTATTCCCAGATGTATAAGTCTAATCCTCAACTCCGACATCTCTAAAGGAGTCTTACAATACGGAGATCGCACTATTACTAAGTCCATATCGCTAAATCAATAACGAGCTAAACATATCTGCTCAGTGAAAAACTCAATATCCCTTAAATCACATTAGTATAGTCCCTACGCATTAGAATCGAATATAACAAGATAACTATATTCTCTGAAGTCTCCATTTCAATATAATATATACGTCACTCGACCTTTTTCAGGTGCAATATCACAAAAACAACACATCCTATCCTGAAACAACAAATATTATAGCCTCACTATAACAGTCCACTATCGCTCAAACCATCGCAAACCAGGTCATACCCATGCTAACATCGTACTCGTATAACATCTATTTAAAATGATTAAATCTACAATAACATATCCTCTCAGTGTCCACACCCGCTCCCTTGCAGATAGAACTAAAGAGATCCCGTACCTGATGGTAAATATATACACATAATGATACTAATAAGACATCTACTAGGCCCGAATCACGTGCAAATCTGGTACTAACCCAAATACAGTGATGCACTCGTATCATATCGAACCTATCCCATCTGCCCATGGATAAAATTTATACTTTTAATTGCCAATGTCTTTGGCTATTTAAATGGTTCTTATATGTAGTACTCATATCTAAACTAAACATATATTATTGTAACAGTTTCCCCTACTAGGCACCTTGCTCCTATCCCCTATCTATTTTCGGACACAATCGACGCATGTGGTCTTGCTTTCCACATATAAAGTAGCCCTCTGTGTGCCACTGGTCTTGTCGGGGTTGCCCTGGTCACTGGCCCTGCTGGCCACCTCCATTGTTCCCTTAGTCCCTCTTGCTCTATGGATTTTATTACTGGCTTTGATGGATTTCTCTAAATGCATCGTCACTCGATTGGAATTCCGTTTGATTTCAATATTTTAAATGGGTATCCCTACCATGAAATTCTCTAGTGGCGCCCCATAACACTAATACACCCAGTATTACTCTGCTAGCTGGATTGTCCCACACTTTTGGCTAGGGGCGACAATTTTAGAAACGACACAAAAAACACGACATGAAACGACACGAAATTGATCCAAAATTGACACGATATATCGTGTTCATGTTAAAATTATGACTCATGTTAGTCGTGTTTTTTCGTGTTAGTCTTATTTTTATTCGGGTTATCGTGTTAATTTATGTTTAATATAGCGGGAAATTTTAAGAAATTATGTCATTTATATCGTGTCGTGTTATGTCATTTATATTTGGGTCGTGTTCGTCAACTAAAAAAATATGAATTTGTGTCGTGTCCTGTTCATGTCCGAAAAACCCTTGTCATGTCGTGTTGGCCCGAAACACGAACCAAATACACGAATTGCCACCCCTACTCTTGGCTCCCTTCACATGGAAGCATTGATATTGATATAGTAATAATATGACATTAACAATAGTGGCATAAGTCATCCAAGTCAAATTTCCATTAAATGCTGGCGAATTCTACTCGTGAGTCCATCATCAAACTTAAGGACCATATTCCCTTAGTATTCACCTCGTCGGATATGAAGTTCACTAAACAAGCAAATTCTTCCACATACTCGACCCCCTTCCGGACCTCCTGTGACTAGTCCCAAAATTTTCTTCGCATCTCTATTTTAATAACAGATGAAAGGACTTGCGATCAAACTGAACCCCAAATTTCTCAATACTTTATAGTATATCTTTTCTCCGATATGTGACTACCTCCCATCACTACAACACTGCTACTACGAGCTTAAAAATCTCCTGAAATTTAATCATGAGTGTTATTGCACTCCACGATATGCAAAAGACTTTAGATATTCTCCTTCTATTGGCTAGGTAATACACGTCCGGACGTTCCTCGAATCCTTACGAATGGATCGTATCAAAAGCTCTCCGACTCTCTCCCATACCGACTGTACTGGATGAGTCTGAATTGGTGCCACCATCTGCTGTGGCAGTACTTTGGGAAACTATTGTGCTCTAGCGATCATTACAACATTATCAGCCCGAGCAACACTAGTGGTGACTTTTACTGCGGCCACTATTTCCAAAATAGTCTGTGGCTCTGGGTGAGCCTCTCCTCTTGTAGTCCTCCTAACGACCATCGTTGTTTGTCTTTCTCCTATTTGGATTTCTAAACTCAACCGAGCTCGTATAAGATTCACTTCAATGATAAGCAATACATGGAGAACATAAATCGCAATAGGAATCGACATTCCTAAGCATAGGGATCTACATTAAAGAATGCTACGGTAGAAAATGCAAAAAGTCCGCACAGATCCTAAGGATTCTAGAACCCAATACTCTAATACTATATGTGACACTCCGGTTATTAAAATAATGGGTGGCAATCCCTTATTAAAATAAAAAATGAATCTCATTTGGCTCATTCATAGCATCACTGTCAAAATAAATTAATTACTAACCACCTATTATGAAATTAAGTCGAGTGCCAATTTTAATCTTTCCTAGCAACAACTTACTCAACCCACAATTTAGTTAAATAACTAAAGTAAATCCACAGTAACAATATAAATCTGAAATATAAGTCTATTGCATGCCAAATTCTTAACTGAATAACCCATCGGTTGAAGTAACAACCATAGAACAATTCCAAATAAAATGAAATAAAATAAACCATTTAACTTAGGCAACATGCCTGGAAATAAAACTAACCTTATCCAGAATGTGATAAAAGAAACGACTATAACAATATTCTACAATATTCCCAATTACTGCAGCTCCGGTACCTGATAAAAAGATTCAAGCTTGGCGTCCCTGTGACTGGACACCTAAAAGGTTTTAAAAATAGATTTGATACGGGTCAGCGCCTAAAAACCTTTTAGAAAATATTTTGCAAGTTATAAGATGTGGGTTCTTGAAATACAATTAGTATCAAGCGAGGTGTAACCCCTTATCAAGATCAGGATTAATGCTCAAGACAATATTAATGATGACAATAAATGAGGGTAAGAGATACAATAACATTCAACACTCAAGCTAGTATTAAATGGTATCTTTACACCATAACTGCACTGTAAATATAATAAATGAGTGGGACCAGCAAGTGACTTGGTCGGAGGGATAAAGACCAAGCACTCTTGTCACAATAAAGGCAAGGAAGGAACTTCAAGCTCAGTTAGAGCTCAATAATAAGGACATTAATGGGTGTGTGAGGAATGCTCGGACAATCAGTGTTCTCGCAGAAGCTCTCATGTATGAGGGAAATCCAACAATAGTTTTAGATCAAGATTGACGTCCTTGTAAACTATTTGGTTGGTCTATTTATATGGAGGTAAGGTTACTCGAGTAACCTTGCTGGCATTAAATGTGATTGATCGACATTAAATGCTAAAGTACCGTAACATTAATGTCGAAGATACTGTATTAAGTGCATGGGATATTATATTTTGGCAAAAAACTGCCCAACCATTTTAAAGTATGGTGGAATTAATAGGGACGTGACGTGGCAGCTCAAGGGCTTACCTTAGAACGACTATGAAATCAGATCTTGTTAACTAGGTCTGACATCCTAAGGATAAACTCACTTGAGTGTCATAACTTCGATTCCCTAAATGCCAGACGTTATGACGTCATAAAGTAAGTGAATAGTGACCCCACCAGACGTGTGATCACATCAACCAAATGGATGGTGTCTGGTTTTAAGGTTGCTTGGCTGGAAGGTAGCTCGAGCATTGGGTATGCTGTTTGTTGGAAAGAACTACCTTTAGGCAAAAGTATAAGATTGGGGTTCCTCGAGGAGGTTCCTCCGAATAAGTTGAAGTTATGTTAGCTCGGCTGAAAGTAGCTCGAGCAACCATTTATACTGAATGAAGTTTTGCCCAAGTGTACCAAGAGGGTTGGTTATTGATTTCCCAACGTTGCCTTACTCCCAATCCTCCAAACCATATCCTTGCGAGGTTCCCAAGAGGAGGTCATTCGATAGAGTATGTGACCTCTCCCATGCCCTGCCAGGTATGGTCCCTCGAGGGTACTGAACAACCTCGCCCATATTACAAAGTAAGCTTGTTCAATAAGTAGACTACAATATTAAATACATTATGCTTCTTATAAAAAAATATTGTTATTCAAAAAGCTTTGGTCTTTGAAAGGAGTCCTTCGAGGAGTGTCTGTGGAGGGTCTTCGTGGGAAGTCCTTCGAGAGGTCTTCGTCTTCCTTTTAAATTGCTAAGTACAGGATCAACCCAGCTAATCAACCTTTGGTGGGGACTCCCCCTACACAAGTAATTAAAATGCATCATTAATTATGCCCATTCTTCCATATTTTAAATTGCCGTCACACTCTCTTGAGACATTACTCACCTCTCATCTAAAGTGCGCACCAAACGTTTGTATTTTAAATGCCTAGTTATGCTACCCGCCTTACTAGTCCCATACCATACTTAATTCTATACGCTATCCCATCACCACGTATTTTATCGGATTAATTCCAATTGCCATTAATAATTATAATCTATTAATTATAGTCATTGACTTTCACGAGTAAATTCAACATTATTCACACTTAATGTTTAAGTCGTGCATACTTCTGTACATTAATATACACAATATTCACATTATAATATACATATATATCACTCACTATATACGTATACCCGTCATCCCTCCGAGATAAAACTCTATGAGATACGGTTATCAAGTGTGCTATTCTTCAGGACTATACTTCCTCACCCTGGAAACACCGGGATAGAATCGCCTACCATACCCAAAAATAAAATGTGTTCGAGGCGATCAAAGTCCCGAGTCAGTGAACATATCCATACCAACAATACCTCACTAGACTCTAACCTTATCAGGCATGCATGGTTCTATGATCTGGGGTCACTACTTAGCTTGCTTTCACTCGCTAGGGAGAGCACCCACATCGCAATACCTCAATTAATACCACCAATAGAGTGGTATGTTTAATTAATTATATTATTCACACCGATAATATATATATATATATATATATATATATATATATAGTTTCTGTACCCGCATATATATTTCTCAAAATTCCATTTAACTTTACCTATCACTCGTGACACATATAAACCATTTTCACAATTGTTCATATCCATAATTAATTAATCATTCACTAAATTAATTAAATAAATCTCATCATATGAATTTTTGGATACGTATTAGTCTCACTCAACTCGCATCCCTATATTTATGAATTTTTATCAAAATTCCACTATTGATTTTCGAATAAAATTCTTCCTATCTATTCTAACTTGCATCCTCGATAAAGCTTAAATAATTTTAAACCACCATCTTAATTCATATATTTTTCCATAAGTTCACAATCGTCCCCGGATATTTAATTAAAACCCCGAATTAATATTTTAATCTTTTTTAAAAATACAGCACAACTATCCGTGGCAGGGGGTTCGAATCGGTTGTGGGGTGAATCTATCCCAGTTTTCCCAGTCCGAATTTTAGTAATTTCAACCCGAAAAATGATCATCAACATAATTTATTTCAATTTATATTATGCTTGATAGATTTTATATCAATGAGACTCATCATTACATATAATGATCATCTAAATATGTAACTTTGATAGGGATAAATTTCATCTCTTCATGCTCCATCACAAATTCAATCACAAGTTTTCTCTATATTAATTCCACTATATATGAACTCATAATCCCAAAGTTTAATGATTAAAATTAATCCATAAATTTCAGTCATCATATGTGAAAATCCATCTACATAATCATTTTCCAAAATCCCAAAGTTTGACATGTAAATTCCACAAAAAATAATTTTTCCAACTTTGATATGACATACATTGAAAGCATAATTATTTAGCAAGATAATAACTTGCCTTCATAGTTTAGTGGTTGAATTTGATGAAGAGGATGATGAATCTCCTTGAATCCCTTCCCTAATCTTCAATCCATTAGTGTTCGTGAGTTATTCTTCACTTTCTCACTTGAACCTTTCAGTTTCCTCTCTAATTCTCTACACTTTCCCTATAAGTCTTAGTATCTCTCAACTAAACCTTTGGAATATGACAATGACCTTTATTTTACACTCATCCTTTCAATATATAAGTAAGAATCCCGAAATTGGCTTTTCACATAATAATAAAAGGGCAAAAATAGCTTTTAATTAATCCCAACTAGTCAAAAAAGACCCCGAGTCCTAAACACAATCCCGGGTACTTAATCTTGACTATTTCAACCCCTTCTGAATCAGAACTCGAAATCACCATCTGATTCACTTATCAATATTTACTTATCTCAACCCTCATAAATAATTCCCGGTTAAGATATTAATAATTCCCATCGTGTTTACTCACTTACGACATAATTCAATTTTAATTACTATTACACACTAGTAAATATACGGTCACGTAAATATTAATTCATTTCACATCCAAATTAATATTTAGTAATTTCTCATTATTTTTTAGTTTAATTAAATTACGAGTCACCCGCATAATTTAAATGTCCAAACAAATATATATAACCCACCATCTCAATTCATATACTTTTTCAGAAGTTTATAATTATCCCCGGATATTTAATTCAATCCTCAAATTAACATTTTAATATTTTCTAAAAAAATAGAACAACTATCTGTGGCAAGGGGGTCGAACTAGTTTGGCTGTGGGGCGAACCGGTTTGCCCCTGAAAATCTGTCCCAATTTTTCAGTCCGAATTTCAGTATATTCAACCTAAAAAATGATCATCAATACAATTTATTTCAATCTCTGTTATGCTTGGTAGATTTTATATCAACACGACTCATCATTATATATAATCATCATCTAAATATGTAACTTTCATGGCGATAAATTTCATCTCTACATTCTATATCACAAATTCAATCACATGTTTACTCTATATTAATTCCACTACATATGAACTCATAATCCCAAAGTTTCATGATTAATATTCATCCATAAATTTTCATCATCATATGTCAAAATCCATTTGAATAATCATTTCCCCAAATCCCAAAGTTTGACATGTGAATTACACCAAAAATGATTTTCTCAACTTTAATATGACGGAAATTGAAAGCATAATTATTTAACAAGATAATCACTTGCCTTAATAGTTTGTAGTGGTTGACTTTAATGAAGAGGATGATGAATCTCCTTGAATACCTTTCCCAATCTTCAATCCCTTAGTGTTCTTAAGTTATTCTTTACCGTCTCAGTTGAACCTTTGAGTTTCTGAAAAACGTGTGAATGCGGTGTGTGATAATTGATTAAATAAATTCACAAGTTTCCAATTAAACCTTATTTAATTAGAGTCTATATAAATCAAATCAAATCAGCCCCGAAACAAGCAACTACATGTGTGCGTGTGTCAACCCATAAATAAGTAAAGCATGTAACACAAAATTAAGAAAAAAATCCCCGAAGGGCAAAACCTTTTATTTCTAGAACTTTGGAGAATTCACAAGATCTTTGACTTACATAAAACCTGATAATCGCCCACAAGTGTAACGCAAGGTGTCTTCGTCAAACCTCTAAAGAAACAACTAGAAATAATGTTGACTGGAATCTCCCCCAAGAACTCCAGGTGGTCAGTAATGAAGAAGAAATTGGCTTCTCTACAAAAGTGAACTTTATAAGGACTCCCTCCACAATAGCACGCAGCTCTTCGGTTGTAGAGTTCTCCCCACAAAGATTAAACCACAGCAAAGTGTGTCCTTCAACACCAAAATAATTCACTAAAGAATCTTGGGAGTTTTGTGAATTGTAAACAAAAAGGGATTAAATCCTAAAGGAAGAAGCCAAAAGTATTATGCATTCGCAGTTTTTCTGTTCTGTAAAACGCTGGGACTTCTTAAAGAAAACGATACCATTTAATGAGTATTTATAATAAAAATGAACCGCCTCGGTATTAGAGCTCGTTCGAATGAGATAAGGATCTCATGCAAACGAAGGATAGATGTCGTTCAAATGATATCTCGCGACATCCCTATGTCGCTCGAGCGAGATAGCTATATCATTTGAATGACCTGAGCGTCGAAATCGAGGTATGCTCCAACACTTAGAAAAAATTACTCATCCTCAAATTTGATGAAAAAGGTCCGCTCCAACACTTAGAAATTTTTTTGTAAAAATATCCCAAAAGCTCTAAGTGGAAAGTTAAGGTATTTAAAACAAAACCTTACCAAAGTAAACTTTGCGGAGTCTTTTTTATGAAGAACTCGATTAATTCGGATCCGTCTTGATGTAGATGGCTCTTGAATGCTCTTCGAGGTGTAGCGATATATGACATAATAAATTGATAACGGACTTATAAAAAATACGTCCTTACAAATCTCTCCCTATGTCTATGCCGGTACATACATAAAAAATCCGAATTATCAAAAATCAAAATGCCTATACAAATCTACCCTCTCATGAATAAATTTGCAAGTTTTCAAACTGTTCTTCAAAAATCTTCATCAAATCTTCTCAAAGTTTTTCTCATCAGGGTGTGCAACATCATAATCTTCAATCTTTGTACCTACATACATGAAATAAAGCAAATACCTTCGTGACGCATCGAGTTTGAAGTGATATAAGAATAAATCATTAATAAATCAGATCTCCCCCATAATGCAAAAACTCCCCCATAACATGATAATTCTTTCTACCCTTTTTATGATGTCCCCAAATAGACAGATAAGAAGAAAAAATCAAAACATGGAGTGTCACGACAAAATGCATAGCAAACAAGTATCAAACTACACGCATGCAAAGGAGTATCTAAAAAAATTTCACAAACTATTTTTGGATTTTTCAATTTTTAATACAAAAATAAGATACTAAGAATCACACCATGGATTTAAACTAAAACAACCAAGTCATGAATATGGAATGTATGGGTGTGAACACATTCGATAGGTAAATAAACTCAATCAATCATACGTGCACGATGCATAAGTGTACTCCTAATCAATGAACATCAAAGGTATCCTTAGGTGTAAAAATTTATTGAATTTAGATGACATCGTCTTATACAAATCAACAAATCAAAGTCAAAGTGATTTCCACACCAATAACGTCCAAAACTATTTAGCGCTTTTTCAAGATTTTCAAGGACGTGCAAACCCGTTATAAAATCTCCATCCAAACTCCCTTATATATATTTTCTTTTAGAGGTGTTAAACTAAATTCTCAAAATTTGGAGAATTGGTGCAAAAACCTAAATGGCCCATAATTGGCATGAATTTCTTTTTATTGCCTTTAAATTTTTTCTGGCTCTTTTTAAACCTCTTTGGACCCCGGATAATAAAATTACTCAATTTTTTAGGTCGAATTTAAATGGTGGCTTAATCCCAAAGGATAAAAGATAATCTTTCGTAGCCCTTCACCATTTTCAAACAACGTACACAAACTCACAAAAGGCTCTTATATGCACAACTTTCTTATCAAGTTTTATCGTGCTTGGTTCGTTTTAAGGACATGATTGAAGTGAAAACACCCAACCAACATGTGATAAGACAAGCACAATAATCAAACAAATCCGTGCATGTGTTCAATAAAGGAAATCATGAGTCAAACATGTAGAAAGTAACACTTAATTACATCTTAATGACTCCAAACATTATAAAGCACATGGATGGATTGACCTATTGTCTCAAAACACTATCAAATAGTCACATGAAAAAAATGGTATGATGTTGTGACTCGGTCATCCTAAGTGTTCATCCATATATGGTGCAAACAAAATACAAAAATCTTTTTGGATTTTTCAAAAATTTTATCAAAATAAAATCTTTTTGTATTTTTCAAATTATTTCAAAAACAAAAATCTAATACAAAAAGTACATGTCACAACGCTAGCAAAAATATATCAAAATGCATAACTAGCGTATGACAAAAATGCAAACACAATCATCTATATGATGTGACAAGAGAAGAATCATGTGCAAGCAAACATGAATCAACTTGTCTAAAATCTAGTGCCTATAAAAGTGATTTTCTAACCCAAATAGGTGTGAAACATCATGTGGGGGATTTAGGAACCAAGGAAAAACTAGACATAAACTTCCTAGGACTTCTTCCAAGGTCAAAACAAAATCTTCTAAGGTGAGCTTTCCTGCCACAATATGAACATGTGTAAACGGGTGGAACGACACCTATGGGTTGACCTTTTCTAACATCCTTGAAATTAGTTGATCCTCTAAAACAAATAATGGTTTTGTCTTTAGCACTAGAAGCATGAGAACAAGATGAGCCATTACCATCACTATCAAACCTACTCGAGTTTTTCAAATCATTTTTTAACTTCAAAATTTTTGACTCAAGCAAAGCATTAGACTCTTCTAATTTAAGGGATGCCTTTTTCAAAATTTCAACAATTCCTAAAAAGGTATCTCTCTCCCTCTCAATCAAAGCAAACTTTTCCCTAAGAGTCTCTTCACATGCTACAAACTCATTGATTAAAATATTTTTGTCATCTTTGTCACAAACACAAACCATCGAATTTTTAAGGTCCTCCAATTCTTTTTCTAAAAATAGGACCCTATCATCACTCTCCTTCTTGGGGTAATTTTAAAGCAACAAAGCCATGGTCCAAGGAAACAAATTTTTCACAATAAAAATCTCTTTGATTTTGAACCGTTTGTAAAAGATCCAACGCGGATTTAAAACGAGAATTTTCTTTTTCCAAAAAATCAATTCTTTTAGCAAACGTCAAATTCAGAAGATTTATATCATCAAAATTCTAACTCGTGTCATCAAAGGGGGGCATGCGATTATATAAGTGCTCCATTGGAAAAATTGCGATTTTTCACAAAACTAATTTAAAAAAAATTAATATCCCACAAATTTGCGGAAAATAGGAATACGCGATAAATTAGCGCAACCTACTCTAATACCAATTTGAAAAACGTGAGAAGTCAAATTGTATCAAAAAAATAAATCCTTGAAAAATCAGGATCACGCGATAAATTAACGTAACCCGCTCTGGTATCAATTTAAAAAACGTGTGAATGCGGTGTGTGATAATTGATTAAATAAATTCGCAAGTTTCCAATTAAATCTTATTTAATTAGAGTCTATATAAATCAATTCAAATCAGCCCCTAAACATACAACTACATATTTGCGTGTGTCAACCCATAAATAAGTAAAGCATGTGACACAAAATTAAGGAAAAATCCCCGAAGGGCAAAACCTTTTATTTCTAGAACTTTGAAGAATTCATAAGACCTTTGACTTACATACAACCTGATAATCGCCCACAAGTGTAACGCACGGTGTCTTCGTCAAACCTCCAAAGCAACGACTAGAAATAACGTCGGTTGAAATCTCCCGCAAGAACTCCAGGTGATCAGCAGTGAAGAAGAAAATGGCTTCTCCACAAAAGTGAACTTTATAAGGACTCCCTCAAAAATAGCACGCAACTCTTCGGTTGTAGAGTTCTCCCCACAAAGATTAAACAATATCAAAGTGTGTTCTTCAATACTAAAACAATTCACTAAAGCATATTGGGAGTTTTGTGAATTGTAAACAAAAAGGGATTAAACCCTAAAAGGAAGAAGCCAAAAGTATTCCGCTTTTCGTAGTTTTTCTGTTCTGTAAAATGCTGGGACTTTTTAATGAAAATGATACCATTTAATGAGTATTTATAATAAAAACGCAATGCCTCGGTATAAGGATCTCACGCGAGCGAAGGACAGATGTCGTTCAAACGACATCTCGCGACATCCTTATGTCGCTCGAACGAGATAACTATCTCGCTTGAACGACCTGGGCATCAAAATCGAGGTACACTCCAACACTTAGAAAAAATTACTCATTCTCTAATTTGACGAAAAAGGTCCGCTCCAACACCTAGAAAATATTTTGTAAAAATATCCCAAAAGCTCTAGGTGGAAAGTTAAGGTATTTAAAATAAAACCTTACCAAAGAAAACTTTGCGGAGTCTTTTTGATGAAGAACTTGATTAGTTCGGATCCGTCTTGATGTAGATGTCTCTTGAATGCTCTTCGAGGTGTAGCGGTATATGACATAATAAATTGATTACAGAGTTATAAAAAATATGTCCTTACAGTTTCCTCTTTAATTGTCTTCACTTTCGCTCTAACTCTTAGTATTTATCAACTAAACCTTTAAAATATGAGAATGACCTTTCTTTTTCACTCATGCTTTCAATATATAAGTAAGAATCCCAAAATTGGCTTTTCATGTACCAATAGAATGGCTAAAATAGCTTTTAATTAATCCCAACTAGTCTAAAAAGCCCTCGAGACCCAAATACAACTCCCGGGTATTTAATTTTGACTATTTCAACTCATTCTGAATCAACCGTGTACTCTAAATCAACCTCTGAGTCACTTACAGTATTTTCCTATCTCAATCCTCATAAATAATTCCCGATTAAGATATTAATAATTCATGTCTTGTTTACTCACTTATGATATAATTCAATTTTATTTACTATTACACACTAGTAAATATATGGTCACGTAAATATTAATTCATTTCACATCAAAATTTATATTTAATAATTTCTCATTATTTCTTGATTTAAATAAATTATGTGTCACCCACATAATTTAAATGTCCAAATAAATATATATAAAACTATGGGGATTTACATACCCTTGTGAGCGAGTTGGAGGGTATCCCACACTTCCTTAGATGTGTTATATGTCATAATACGACGAAACTCGTCGAGAGAGACTGCACTAGAAATTGCACTCAAGCCACAAGAGTTAAAATTACTCCATTTAAAATCATCTTATGTCCAGGTAATGACAGGTTTAAGACTTTCGACATTGTTGTTAGTCACACTGAGTGGTGTTCACCCTCTTTTACAGACAGAGTCGATCGTCAATAGACTTTAGTATCGACCTCATTCGAGCTTTTTAATATGAGTTATTTGACCCATAAAAAATAGTTAGCCTATTACACAAATTATCCATATAATCCCAAAATTAAGATCACACAATAAATTAGTGTAACTGACTCTGATACCAATTTGAGAAAGTAGGGGTTACATGGATTCACTCTTATCTTAGGTCACACACACAAAGATTCAATTTTTACCCAAAATTTATCTTGTTTATAAATAATTGTGCATGCGAGATAATGTTTAACGCAAAACTGTGCCATACCAAAACTAAACCAAGCAGAAGGCAAATGTTTGAGGAGAAAATCCCTTTAAGGCAAAATCTTGATTCAGTACTGCTTAAGACTTTGACAGACTCGAATGACTTACAGACTACATAGAGATCCACTAAGTATAATGCAGTCTTTAAATCTTCAACATAACGTGGTGTAGTCTGGCACCACCCATAAGAAGCAGCTCTTCCCTTGGTATCCACCAATCATCCTCAGGATACAAAATTCTTTCTTCTTCATTCATAGAGTCTCAACTCCACAAATTAGCACTAGAGAACTCTCTACAAAGGTTTGATGTAGTGTATGTAACTGGGGTTTGACAAACTTAACAAATCATTCTAAGGATGAATATTTGGAAAATAAAAGTGTTTCTTTGAAATAAAGCTTGTGGGACTTTTGGAGCATGTATAAAATTTCATATATATTTTAGAGGTGTTTCTTTCAACCAAACTCCCTCATATATATTTTCTTTTAGAGGTGTTAAACTAAATTCTCAAACTTTGGAGAATTGGTGCAAAAACCTAAATGGCCCATAATTGGCATGAATTTCTTTTTATTGCCTTTAAATTTTTTCGGGCTTTTTTTAAACCTCTTTGGAGCCCGGATAATAAAATTCCTCAATTTTTTAGGTCGAATTTAAACGGCGGATTAATCCCAAAGGATAAAAGATAATCTTTCGTAGCCCTTCACCGTTACGTACACAAAATCACAAAAGGCTCTTATATGCACAACTTTCTTATCAAGTTTTATCGTGCTTGGTTCGTTTTAAGGACAGGATTAAAGTGAAAACACCCAACCAACATGTGATAAGACAAGCACAATAATAAAAAAAATCCGTACATGTGTGCAATAAAGGAAACATGAGTCAAACATGTAGGAAGTAACACTTAATTACATCTTAATGACACCAAACATTATAAAGCACATGGATGAATTGATCTATTGTCTCAAAACACTATCAACTAGTCACATAAAAAAATAGAATGATGTTGTGACTCGATCATCCTAAGTGTTTATCCATAAACGGTGCAAACAAAATACAAAATCTTTTTGGAATTTCAAATTTGACCAAAACAAATATGAATGGACACTAAAAAAAATAGAAAATATTTTTTCATTTTTCAAATTTTTTCAAAAAAACAAAAATTTGTACAAAAAGTACATGTCACAACGCTAGCAAACATAAATATCATAAAATAAAAACTAGCGTATGATAAATATGTAAACACAATCATCTATATGATATGGCAAGAGAAGAATCATGTGCAAGCAAACGAGAATCAACTTGTCTAAAATCTAGTGTCTCTAAAAGTGATTTCCTAACCCAAATAGATGTGAAACATCGTGCGGGGGCTTTGGGAACCACGGGAACACTAGACATAAACTTCCTAAGACATTTTCCAATATCAAAACAAAAACGCCTAAGGTGATCTTTCCTACCACAATGTGAGCATGTGTAAACGGGTGGAATGACACCTAAAGTGTGATCTTTTCTAACATCCTTGGAATTAGTTGACCCTCTAAAGCAAATATTGATTTTGGCTTTAGTATTAGAAGTATGAGAATATGATGAGCCATTACCATCACTATCAAACCTACTTGAGTCTGTCAAATCATTTTTTAACTTCAAAATTTTTGACTCAAGCAAAGAATTAGACTCTTCCAAAGACAGGGATTTCTTTTTCAAATTTTTAATTAAACTTAACAGTTTATCATGCTCACCCTCAATTAAAACAAACTTATCTCTAAGAGTCTTTTCACGTGCCGTAAATTAATCGATTAATTTTTTATCCTCGACGGCATAAACGGGAACCCTAAAATTTTTAAAGTCCTTCAATTCCTTCTCTAAAACAAGGACTCTCTCATCACTCTTCTTTTTGGCAATTTTCAAAGAATCCAAATCAATACACAAATTACCAAAATGTTGACGACAAATATCACGTTGAGTTTGAAACTCTTGCAAATATTCAATCTTATTTTTAAAGAGAGAATTTTCTTTTTCCAAAACTTTAATTCTTTTGCAAAGTTTCAAATTCAAACTTTTTAAATCGTCAAAAATTTGATTCGATCCACCGGGTGGGGGCATCAAATTAGATAAGTTCTCCATCTGAAAAATTGTGATTTTTCACACAACTGATTTAAAAAAAAAATCAATATCACACGATTTTGCGGAAAATAGGAATACGCAATAAATTAGCGCAACCAGCTCTGATACCAATTTGAGAAGAGTGAGACTGTGTGAAAATTGATTAATTCGCAAATTTCTAATTTGGCGCACTTATTTAATTAGAGTCTATTAATTCAGCCCCTAAACATGCATCTATGGTGCATGTGTCAAACCATAAACAAATAACGCATGCGACACAACAAATATGCTGAGACATAGATTTCAGTAAAAAAAACCCTTTCGGGTAAAACCTTTATTTCACTATGAATCTATAAATCGCAACTTACAATTACATAGAGAAATCTGCAATGGATCAACGTGCAACCAACCCACAAAGACTCGCAGTCTTTAACTCAGCAAGAGAATCCAAGGACTCGCAGTCCTATCTTCAGCAAAGAATCTTCACGCAACAAGATCCTTAATGACACGTAGCCATACAGTGTAGAGACGCACTCCACAAAAGATGAACAAAGGCAAAGATGTGTTCTTGAACACCAAAACAATTCACTAAAGCAAGATGGGAGTTTTGTGAATTGTAAATCAAAAAGGGATTAAACCCCTAAAAGAAGAAGCCTAAAGATTACTGCTTTGGCAGTGTTTCTGTTCTGAAAAACGTATGGACTTCTTAATGAAAACGTTACCATTTAATGAGTATTTATACAAAAACACACCGCCTCGAAATTCGAGCTCGTTCGAACGAGGAGCATATGTCGCTCGAACGAAGTACGCATGTCGTTCAAAAGACATCGCGCGACTTCAAATCTCGTTCGAACGAGATGCTGATCTCGCGCAAATAACCTGGGCGTCAAAATCGAGGTCCGCTATAAAACTTAGAAAAAAATACTCATTCTCAATATTTGACGAAAAAGTCCGCTCCAACACATAGAAAATATTTTGTAAAAGTCTCCCAAAAGTTCTAAGTGAAAAGTAAAGGTATTTAAAACATAACCTTACCAAAGTAAACTTCGCGGAGTCTTGAATGATGAAGAACTTGAGTAATTCGGATCCGTCTTTGATGTAGATGTATCTTGAATGCTCTTTGACGGTGTAGCGGTATATGACATAATAAATTGATAACGGACCTATGAAAATATGTCCTTACAGGTCTTTTGTGTTTCTTTAAGAGCCACTCGATCTTAATTAATCCACGATCGAGACTCATATTTTATAACCCATGTGATTTCCTTCTACACCAATCAACACCCACCCACTAAGTCTATAAATACAAGCACTTGGGTCTCCAATTTTCAATAACCGAGAAAATTATTTTTGTGCCGAAACTGTGCCAAATTTGAGAGAGAGAGAGAGTATACAAATTGTAATTTACATCTGGTTTCTTCAAAACATTGATTTCCTTTCGTAAATCAAATTCACAAATGATGAATGGACCACTCTCCTTCTGAATCTGCACTTCGTTATTCAAGAGTATAATTTTTTGTAAGTCCTTCTCTCCTCTAAATATATTTTATATCAGAATTTCCATCTATTTTACAAATTTGGCTGATCTGTGTTGTAGATAAAAATCTAAGAAAAACTCTCTGTTACAAAACTACATATTCACTTGTTGTGATTGTTTGTTGAATTTTCTCACTTGATCTTGTGTTCATGTATTTTGGTTATTTAATGTTAGATATAAATCTTTGTTCACATCTCAACACACACGAAACACTTTGTTTTGTCTAATTTTTAGTAAGTCTTGTTGATAAAACTATTGCATGCTAAATTTGACCTAGATTTTGTTTTACAAAAACTAATTCACACATAAATCTATTTTGTGTATTCTGATTGTCTTGATTCGTTCTAAGTCTTTGTTTATTTATAACATTTTGTTTTAAATTGAAATTAAGAAAACTTGGTTCATTATATTCACATATATTAGGTTTAGAGAGTTAAACCTATAGATGACCTTTTTGTATAAACTTTTAAATCTTGATTGTCCTTATTCTATTGTTTGAACCATGTACTTGACTTGTTCTATTTGTGAACTTAGATATGATTTTGGACTAAAACTTGAACACTAAACCGTTGGACTTTTTATAATTGAATTAATAGGGCGTTAAATTAAAATTCGATTTAATCTAAACTTATTCTATAAAATAGTTTGTTCATATTTGACTTTATGCTTTTATTGTATATATATTTGAAGTCATATTGTTTTTGTGTGTATTGTTAAAGTGTATATGATTACTTAATCTTAAGTGATTTTTCAGGATCTTTGATACATCATTTGTGTATCACTTTTAGACTCACTTTGTACACCACTATTCACAAAAGCACTCATTATTGTATACATATCAAAATCAAACCTGATTGTTCTAAATTTGAAAAGAACATTTGTTGAAAGTTGTGTTAAATCAAGATAGCTTGATTTAAACAAGAAAGGAAGAACCTAAGATTTTTTGTTGATATTTAGGATATAAAAAACTTGTTGCATAATCTTCCGGGGTGTAACAATCTTTCGGGGTGTAACATTAGGGGTGATTGTGCCATATAGAATATGACACATCACAAGAGCACTGCACTACCACTAGTCACTATTAGAATCAATAGGTGCTGAGCCAACCTACGCTAAGGAAGCTAGAGGGAAGGCTTTACACACATTAGTCTATTGTACTATTGTCGTCCGGTCAAGTGGTATCAGAGCTAGACTTTATAAAAAGATCTGTTTTATAAACTTTTGCAAAACTTTTTTTACCTTGTTTTAATGGACGATTCAAGTCAGTGACTTAGGTTAGGAAATTTTAGTAGACCTCCTATTTTCGATGGCACCAATTTTCCATACTGGAAAATTAGAATGATAGCATTCTTTCAAGGCACATTATGAGATGATGTTTGGGATTTAATTGAAAATGGTTATATGCACCACACTACTCCTATAGCAGAAGGTAGCACTATTTTTAGAAAACTTAGAACATATGATTTAAGTGCTGATCAGAAAAACATAAGCGATTTCAATAATAAGGGTAAAAATGTGATTTTCATGAGTGTGAGTTAAACGGAATTGAAACGTATATGTCATTGCACTACAAGAAAATATGCTTGAGATACTTTAGTAATAGCACACGAGGGTGACACTAGGGTAAAGGAATGTAAAATGCAAATGTTGGTTCACTAATACAATATGTTAGTATTGAAAGATAACGAACCATTTGATGACTTTTATATGCGTTTGCCTGATATCATTACCCAGCTACATGCGAATGGTATAGAATATTATGATAAAGAAGTGTGTGTTAAAATTTTAAGGTCCCTTTCCCCTAGATTTGACCGTAAACATTACATCATATAAGAGATTAATTATCCATCTCTCACACCAAAATTGATAAGCTCTAAATTGAGAACTATGGAACTTGAATCAGCCTTTAGGAAGACTCTTACATCTTATGCTAAGAATGAGTTGACCAATACTTCTAAAGTTACTTTTAAAACTGCGTGTCCTGATAAAAATAAGCATAAGGTAGTTAAACAACAATCTGAGTCGGATGATGACTCTGATATGGATTCGGATGAAATTGACAAGATTGACAATCAACTTGCTCTTATGTCTTCTTAATTTAAGAAACTTTTGAAGTACAAAAATGCTATTGTAAAAAGTCATATGCAAGTGAATAATCAATCTAGTCAGTCCACCCGACCCCATAACAGGAATTCAAAGTAGACTTCTGATTATGATAGTAGAAGTAACAAGAATGATAAATCTAAATTTGCTTGTCACAATTCTGGGAAACTTGGGCACTTCATTGCTGAGTGTAGGTCTAATCCACAGTCCAAGCATTCTAAAACACACAAGGCTCACATTACTAAAACTTGGGATGATCTTCTGATACCAAATCAGAAGATGACCAAGAAGATTCTGAATCAAATTGCCTTACGTTTTTAAGAGAAGTTTATGACTGTTGCAGATACATGTACTTGGCAAGAATGACTGATTTCGAAGATAAATGTGAATCTGATGAAGTACTTAATTTGATTGATGCTATTAAATCTTTGTTAGCTAGACAAACCTTCTATGCTTGAATTGATTACTCCGTTTGATGCAAAACATGTTGTGTGTGTGTATGATTCAAAATCTGATGATAGTAACACTTCTTACATGGACACCGAGGATAATTAATTTTTTTTGGGATATGATGATTACTTACTATATGTCAGAACTTTGTAAAATAGACAAGAATTATCTAATTTGGTTAAATTACTGAGTGAGTTGTTAGAGAATCAATATAAGATCGTTCAACAAAATTCCATTGAAATAAGCAATGTCAAAACAAATTTTGAAAAATAGTCACTTGACTTTAAATATCAGATTACGACTTTAAATAAAAATTGATTTCTTTAGAAGAAAAATACAAAGCAACGCTTTTATAAGTTGAAAAATATAAAGAATCTTGTGATACTGTCTTCAAAATGTGTCATAGTTGCGACATAAATTTTTTTGACCTTGAGAAACTCCTTGCTGTGCAACGTTATAAGGGTGATACTAGAGGGTTGGGATATAAGCAAACTCTTAAAAAAAATGATTCCAGTAGACCAACTATCTTTGTGAAAGCCCAAGAAAAAATGAAACTTCAGTTAGATTGTAGGCTGTCTGAAACGGCTAAAGGAAAACGAGTTTTAATTGAAAGTGATTATGAAAGTGACATTGATAGTTTCATTGAGAATTATGTGGAACCATGTTCGTCTAAATACTTCACCCTGCTAAAAGACTTTATAGACCTCCTAAGTCACCTATTCATGACAAATTTATTTAGTGTGTAGATAGAAAATACCATCTTAAAGACCTACCTATTGTTAGTAAATTCTGTACTAAGTGTGATGTTTTTGGATACCAAAACTATGAGGGCCTAAGGTTTCATAAGAAAAATGCTCATTTTTACTTTAACTCAAAAGTTAGGAGATTTGGTAATAAAATCGTGAACCGTACTAGATCATTTCGTTCTTTTAATAAGCCTAGACGCAAGACTAATGGAAAATAAAAAACAACAGGCAGATTCTCTACCCGATCTCAAACAAAGGCACAATTTTTTTTAAAACCATGCCTATTTGGATTCAGAGTGACGATTTGAGGCCCCAGCTAAATCATTTTTGTTTAAAATCTTTCATGGTCTTGACAGCCCTACGATATGAGATGCAAACAACTGGTTGGTACTTAGATAGGGGTTACTCACACCATATGACGGGGTATGTTACCTAAATAAAGGATATTATCCATTATAAAGGTGGTCATGTTAGCTTTGGAGATGGTAAGACCTCCCAAATCACTGGTAAAGGCATCCTTAATGAAGAGGGTTTACTTAATGACAATGACGTGTTGTTAGTTCAAGGGATGAGGGAAAATCTTCTCTCTATCAGTCAATTTTGTGACAACAGTTGCCAACTCAAATTTTTCAAAAACCTCATGTGACATTTTGACTAAAATGGGAGAGGATTATATAAAAGGCAATCGTACCACATATAACTGTTATAAAGCATCTGGTGCTCTATCTTGTAATGTGACTTTTTTGGATGATTCTGTCCTATGGCATAATCAGTTGGGACACATCAGTTTTGATACTTTAAACCGTTGGTCACCACAATACCTTGTTAGAGGCTTACCTAAAATAAAGAAATGCCCCACTAGTGTTTGTGGTCCTTATCAAGTGGGTAAAATTACCAAATCGCCTCAGAAGAAAGTTAAAGATATTAACACCACTGCTCCTCTAGAAATTCCCCACATGAACTTAATGGGTCCAATAAGGACTATTTATTTAAATGGAAATTCATATATTTTAGTCATTGTGGATGATTTCTCTCATTTTACATGGGTTGCTTTCATCAAAATCAAGTAATTTTTTTTAACTAATTTATGAAAATTCGGACTAAACTTGAAAATGAGAAAGACACCCAACTAACTCGAATTCGAAGTGATAGAGGAGGTGAGTTTAAAGAAATCAGAGTTGTTGAATATTGTGACGCCCAAGGTTACTCTCGTTAGTTTAGTTATCTAAAAACTCCTCAATAAAACGGGGTTGTAGAATGGAAAAATAGAGTCATACTAGAAATGGCTAGAGTCATTATTCATGCAAAAAATTTACTGTTATATAATTGGGAAGAATCATGAATTACTGTCGTTCACATTATTAATCGCGTTTATCTCAGAAAGAATATGAAAATGACCCCTTATGAGTTTTGGTTCAATAAAAAGCCCATTGTAAATATTGTCAAACCTTTGGCTCAATTTATTATGTTTGTAATGATCTAAAAAATCTTTCTAAATTTGAAGCCAAAAGGGATAAATCAATTTTCTTAGCTATTCTCAGAATAGTAGGGCATATAGAGTTTTCAATCTAAGAACCAAATCCATTGTTGAGTCCATTAATATTGTAGTAATTGATAGCATAGTAGAGCCCATTAGTTAAGATCCACCTGTTGAAACTGAATTGGACACAAACATTTTAAATGATCCAACTTCAATAGAAGATGAATCTTTGCCAACACCAACCCCTTTCGTTCCTAACTGGGTTTCAAAAGATCATCCCTCCACCGAAATTATGGGAGATATTTTTCACCTGTGTGGATTAGGAATCAATTACCTAAAGTAGCTCATATGACTTCTTTTGAATCCCTCGAGGAACCAAAATCAGTAGATGAGGCACTGCGTGATTCTTATTGGGTTGATGCGATGAAATAAGAACCATCTCAATTAAAGGATCATGACGTATGATATCTAATTTCGAGGCCTAAGGATATCAATGTAATCGGTATAAAATGGATTTTCAAAAATAAAACCGATGAGAAAGGGATAGTCATTCGAAACAAGGCTAAACTAGTTGCACAGGGTTACTCGCAAATAAAAGGAATAGATTGTGACGAGACATTTGCCCTGATAACATGTCTTAAATTAGTGAGATTACTTATATCTATTGCGTGTCACGTGCAATTTAAGTTGTTTAAAATGGACGTTAAATCTGCGTTTCTTAATGGTATTCTATCTGAAGAGGTTTACATTGAGCAGCCCAAAGGATTGCAAGATCCTAAACACCCTGATCATGTTTACAAACTTAAAAAGGCCTTATATGGTTTAAAGCAATCTCCTTGGGCTTGGTATCAATGCTTAACTGCTTTTTTTTTTATCTTCATAGGGCTTTGTTAGAGGAGGATAAACCAAACTTTATTTGTTAATAAGTTTAATAAAAATGACGTTTTAATTGCTTAGATTAAGTAGATGACATTATTTTTGGGTCAACCTCTCAAAATGAAGATAATAAATTTTCCAAAAACATGAGAAGTGAATTTAAAATATCACTTATGGGGGAGTTACAATATTTTCTACGACTCCAAATCAAGCAATGTAGCGATGGCTTATTTATATCACAGTCTAAATATGCTAAGGATTTAGTTGTTAAATTTGGACTTGAACATGCTAATACATTGTCTACACCTATGGCCATAAAAACCAAGTTATCAAAATCTGATAGTGGCCTTGATGAAGATCCTACATTATATCGTAGTATTATTGGTTGTTTATTATACTTAACTGCTTCTAGTCCAGATATTCAATATGCTGTTGGTATTTGTGCGCAGTTTCAATCCAATCCAAAGGTGACTCATCTTACTTGTGCTATAAATATTTTAAAATACGTTAAAGGCACAATTGAGTTTTGACTTTGGTATACCAATGACTCATCATGTGAGATAGTTGGGTACTCGGATGCGGATTGAGGCGGTAGCACAGATGATTGTTGTTCCACTTCGGGTGGCTGTTACTATTTAGTACAGAATCTTGTAGGATGGACTAGTAAAAAGCAGACTAGTGTTACTTAATCAACTACCGAATCTAAATATATTATTGCTAGTGCATGTTGTGCTTAGTTAATTTTAATTAAACATATGTTATCTGATTATGGTATAATTGAGTCCAAAGTCCACTTATATTGTGATAATGAGATTGCTATTTGCATAGCTGAAAATTCGGTACATCATAGTAGGACAAAGCACATTAATATAAGACATCACTTTATCAGAGAGTTGGTATAATCGCAAAAGCTTATTATAGAGGATATATCCACTGATAAACAACTCGCTGATATCTATACAAAATCGTTTGATAAACCTAGATTTGAAAGATTGAGACATATGATAGGAATGACCGTACTCGATAACTAAATTGTGTTTATTCTGCATCCTGTTTACTAGATCTCTGAGGATTTAGGATAAAGATATCTACTAATAACGGTATCTCTTAAAACCATGTTTAATATACAAGACGTTTATTTTGCAATTTATAAACATTTATTATTTTCTCTCACCATTGTACAGTTTAGTCAAAATGGGGGAGAGTTGAGTACATATTCCCATTTAGTTTGTTAATATTCTTTCGTGCATTTTATCTCATCTTATTCTTTCTTGCACATTTATTTCTTTCTTTTAATAATTTGGTAAAGCAAATGCTACTAACTTGATTTCTCGGCAAAAAGGTATTTATTTGTTTTCCAGGTTTTCTTATCGGTCATTGGTCATCATCAGTTGTTGAGTCTTTTCTATTCTAGGATGGGTGGGTAGCTGGAAACAATTTTGTATAGGACATTCTAGGAATTTTTGCCTTACTATATCATTTGATGTACTCAAGGATTTTGTCAAAATTAGTCCAATGGGGGAGTTTGAAGGTACCTATATAGAGCACTCATAGGGTTTATTTTTTGTGTTGTAGCTATATAGACCTTCAACTAGTTGGACTTAAATTTTGATAAGATTTTTATGTAATTATGTCATGTCTATATGCCTAGGCCAATCTCTCCAAGCTCTCTACTCAAGCCTATATCAAATTCAGAATCCAACCATACTCAAGTAGTCTCACACCTATTCTATTGACTCATAGGATTATTTTTTATTTGTAACATAAGATGCCACATTACATTGCATTCCATTTTACCATATATCATTTCTAATGATAATGTGATGGTTTTATTAAAAAGAATTTTTAAAACTATTTAAAATTTAATTTGGGAATTATGTCATTAAATATTTTATCCAACATAAATTTTCAGAATTAAATTTGGAAGTTAAAATATTTTTTTATCTCTAAGTCGTGTGCTTTAATCATGGTTTAATTCTATTGATATATTGTATTATGTTAACCTTTTGGGCTTTTTGTCCCTTAGCAGGTTTAATAGGCTAGGCTATTGACGTGTTCCCCATTTTGTTGTAGTATTGACCATATATTTATTTTATATATACATATGCTTGCGTGGACACCTGTAATGAGATATGTTCTTGATTTTGTCTAACCGATTTCTAAAACATCGTCGTACTAACAATTTTCACCGCCCACGTTTTATCCTTTTTTTCCGTTCTCTAAACTATGTCGTAGTATTTTTTAACGATAACAATCATTTATTGGTAACAACTGGCTTCCTCTAATTTTCAAAGCATCAACGTTTTGTAAAACGGTAACTCACATATTCATTTATAGTGTGTTACAGCTGGATTGCAACGTGTCCAATTTTTAGATGGGTCATTTGTGTTTCTTTAAGAGCTACTTGATCTTAATTAATCCACGACTGAGACTCATATTTTTTAATCCATGTGATTTCCTTGTACACCAATTAACACACACCCACTAAGTTTATAAATACAAGTACTTGGGTCTCCATTTTTAACAACCGAGAAAATTATTTTTGTGCCCAAAATCTGCCAAATTTTAGAGAGAGATAGAGAGTATACAAATTGGAATTTACATTAGGTTTATTTAAAACATTGATTTCCTTCGCAAATCAAAATCACAAATGAAGAATGGACCACTCTCCTTCCGAATCTGCACTTCGTTATTCAAGAATATAAATTTTTATAAGTGCTTCTCTCCTCTAAATATATTTTAGATCAGACTTTCAATCTATTTTACAAAGTTGGATGATCCGTGTTGTAGATAAAAATCTAAGAAAAACTCTCTGTTTTTGTAAAAAAAAGAAGGCCTACACAAATCTGAAAAAAAAGAAGGCCTACACAAAGTTGGTTATTTCATGTTATATCTATCTATTTAGATCTGGAAAAAATTCTAGGTTAATATAAATATTTGTTCACATCTCAACACACATGAAACACTTGTTTTGTGTTATTTTTAGCAAGTTTTGTTGATAAAACGGTTGCATGTTAAATCTGACCTAGATTTTTTTTAGAAAAACTACTTCACACAAAAATCTGTTTTCTTAATTTTGGTTGCCTTGTTTGGTTCTAAGTTTGTGTTTATTTAAAACATTTTGTTTTAAATAGAAATTAAGAAAACTTGGTTCATTATATTCACATATATTAGGTTTAGTGAGTTAAACCCGTAGAGTAACTTTCAGTATATACTTTCAAATCTTGATTGTCCTTATTCTATTATTTGAATCATACACTTGACTTATTCTATTTGTGATCTTAGATCTGATTTTGTTCTAAAACTTGAATATTAAATTGTTGGAATTTTTATAATTGAATTAATAGGGTGTTAGATTAAATCCTGATTTATTCTAAACTTATTCTATAAAACATTTTGTTCATATTTGACTTTGTGCCTTTATTACATATATATTTGAAGTCTTATTATTTTTTTGTGTATTATTGAACTGTATATGATTACTTGATCTTAAGTGATTTTTCAGGATCTTTAATACATCATTTGCATATCACTTTTAGAACCACTTTGTACATCACTATTCACATAGGCACTTATTATTGTGTACATATCAAAATCAAATTTGATTGATCTGATTTTGAAAATTTATTGAAATTTGTGTTAAATCAAGATAGCTTGGTTTAAACAAGAAAGGAAGAACATAAGATTTGTTACAGATAATTAGGATATTAAAAACTTTTTGCATAATCATTCGGGTTGTAACATTACGGGCAAGTGTGTCATATAGAATAGGACACGTCATAAGAGCACTGTAGTACCACTAGTCACTATTAGAATCAATAGGCACTGAGCCAACCTGCACTGAGGAAGCTAGAGGGAAGGCTGAGACGTGAAGAAAGCGAAGTGAACAAGAGCATGGTAATTGCGGAAGAGCAACTAGAGCAAAGAGATGCTTGGTTGAGATAGGTAATAACTTGTTCTAATTTATCTTGCTTTGAGTCTTGTTGCATGTTTGTATATTCGTTCCTTTTTTGTTTTTGTTTTAGTGGACTTGGTAGACTAGGTGACCCTAGAGGGTCCTTTATTTTTCCCAGGGAAAGGTTTTTTGCAACGTAAAATAAACACCAAGTGCTTTAATTTCTACCTTAATCACTTAACTATCAAAGTTGGATTAAAGTCTAGAAACACACCTAAATAAATTGAATTGATTATTATTTTCTCAATCACCTAGTTTAATTGACGATAATAATTAGGACTTTTAATAACTTGCCAAACTCAAATCAGTTTGTAGATAATTATCAATTTAAGTAAAGTTTAAATTGGTCCTCTCTTGATAATCTAAAAATTCGTAAGTAAGATGGGTTTATTCAACACTAGTTAACTTTCGCACATTAGCCTATTGCGCAATAGTCGCCCGATCAGGTTGATAAATCGACTGTTAATTAGAGTTTGCCCAGGAAGCCGCAAATTTCTTTCTCCGTCTAAGGTGGCGGCATTTCAATAATTGCTCTAAGTTTAGTAGGTTATGGTTTGATCCCTTTCTCACTGAACATGAAACTGAGACGTCGAAGATGCATTTTTTTGGATTGAGACGCATGTGATGCTACCGTAGTCTCTCAAAGATTTTTCTCAAGGCAGGGATGTGACCTTCTCGAGTTTTGGACTTGTTGATCATATCGTGAACATAGACCTTGACCTCTTTATGGATAACATCATGATAAATAGTTGTAGTTGACCTTTGATAGGTAGCTCCAATATTTTTGTCGAAAGGCATGACTGTGTAGCAAAAGGTTTCCCATAGGGTAATATAAGGTTGTCCTCTCTTGGTGGTCAGGATCCATCTTGATTTGGTTGTACCTAGAAAAATTATCGACAAATGACTTATGGACATGACTGGAAATGTTATCAATAATTATGTTGATGTTAGGTAAAAGGTGATCATCCTTTGGAGATGCTTTGTTCATATCCCGATAGTTGGTGTACATGCAGACTTTCCTCCCTATTTTGGTATTGGGATGATGTTTGCGAGCCATGTAGGATATTCAACCACACGAATGAAGGCCAAGTTCAACGTTTTAACTATTTTATCTTTAACTTTGAGGGACCACTCAGTCTGGATCTTTCTTAATTTCTATTTGACAGGCTTGCTTTCTAGATGAGTAGGAATTTAATGTTACACGATCTCTGGTCGATGCCAAGAATATCACTGTAGGACCACTAGAAGGCGTCTACGAATTCTTTCAAGAGTTCTTTGCATTATAAGTTCTCATGCTCATTGAGGGTGGACCCTATCCTAATCTCTTGCGGATTGATACTGGAACCGAGATTAATAACAATAATCTCATCATCATTAGTTTAAATGTGGTTATATTATCTAATTTTTTCCTTATTGGGATCAGTTAATAATCGTTCATTTATTAGATCATCTTCACTAATATTTTTATTAGAAACAATGCAATTATTATAAACACAACAAGAAACTCAAAATCTCTATTTATTTCATTAGAAACATTTTCTAGAAATACAGTTTCGAGAACCTCTTCAAAATATGCCTCGTTTACAGAGATATCAATAACAAAAAAATGAGGGATAAATTTAAGTTCATTTTATCGAGTGTAAACAATAGGGTTTAGGGTTTAGGGTTCAGGATGGCTAGAGCTGGGTTGACAGAGACACTGTGCCATTTAAGGAGCAACTTTTTAGCAGTGACGATCTTTGCAGATGATTCAGAAGGATTATCCTTGGTGTTGATTATTCAGAGATCCATCCCCAGTCTGTGGAAGCCAAATGACTCATCAATGTCACGATTCTCCAAATTTTCAGTGCTTTTAGTGCTTGAAGAGCTTGAATCCACAGATTTGATGTTCGGAGGATTCATCTCATGCTTCAGGACTTTAATCAAGGTGATCTTGTCTTTAAAGAAGATATCCAATCCGAGTTTTAATTTCTTCTCAACAGGGTCGTACCATAATTCGAGGAAATAACAAAAGGGGAAATCCTCGTCTTCCTTTATAAACTGCCCATTTAAGGAGTCTCCGAAGATGTTTTTTTTCGTTTTAACATCTTCCTTTGATATGGCAGACGGAGTGCCATGAGTTCAGCTGGTGATGGTTGGTAACCTAGACCGCAGGAGAAAAGTTTTCTTTCCAAACTATCTGTGACACCCCGACTAATTAAATACCGGGTAGCTACTCCTGTATTAAATTAATACAAAATGTCAAGTTGGTCCAGTTAACAACATCACTGTTGAAAACATTTTTATCATTACTAACCACCTAGTATTTAAAAGGTAAGATGTCAAATTTTAAATTAAGTCTGATTAACATACAATAAAAGAATTATGAAAGAATATCATAGCCATACACCATAAAGTCTCAATAAAGTAACCAACAAATAATAATAAGTCCGGAGGAAAACTCCTCACAACAATCCCACCACTGAAATAAATAAAACAGTATAACCTGAATTAATTACATGCCAACAATCTGAATAACTGAAATATGAAATGTCTCTAATAGAAATGGGCGACATGCCCTACAAATGATGAAACTGAATAGAGTCAAGACCAAAGAAGCGTCTACTAGCAAGGCCCTGTAACTTCCACAAACAGCTACAACTCGTCACCTGAATGGAAATCCTATGCATGGTGTCCTTGTGGCTGGGTAGCTAAAAGGTTTAAAAAAAAAATAGATTTGAAAGCAAACGGGTCAGAGCCCGAAAGTGGAGAGCATTTTAAAAACAGCAAGTGCTTTAATAACATTAAAACAATGAATGCAAAATACATGTTAGGACGTGCTCTCACATGAAATACCCACCTCTCGACTACTTGTGCACTCCTAACGTACAGTACCCATCTAAGTGGTATTTATATCTAACTAAACCGACATAAGTTCTAACCCATCTACTCGATTAACAATATGAATTCCCAATGTTATCACTTGAATAGATAGCTTTACTAAAACTCGGATTCTCAATTATTTGCATTACCATATACTGGAGGTTATCCCCTTATTTATCTTCTCAAGGAGTTACTATAAATTATTCTCATAATTTAACATGACAAGTCTGTTCATTTAACCGTATATCATTCACATCATAAATATACAATACAAGCACCCCGAGACTAAGCTGCGGTGCACACATACTCTGCTATCCATCCCGGTACCTCACGTACATAAGGATCACGCATTCCGAATCTCTCAGGAATCGTTCTCAGATAACAACAATCACAATCAATGGAGGCGAACACAGTCACATCACATGGTTCACGCACATACCTACGCTCCCATGATTAGCAGACTTATTAACTTCCCAATAAGTCCTTCTCTGACCTATGTCCTCGAGGTACCAATCTATATCCCCCCGTAGGCACACAAAGATTAGATGGCCCTAAGAGAACGCAAACCTCCCGTGATAGCAAGTATGGTAGGTATGTCATACACATAAAATCATATACATATACTAAGCATGCACACATCTTAGTAATTACCAAAATTTATTAGTGGTATACTTCTCATTCTCATACCAACTGATAATTTTACACCTTTCATATGTTCGGTTCATATGTATTTAAGTCATCAATTATTCTCACAACGTGATTAGTCACTCGCGTCCTAATCCACAAATATTATTTGGTTCCAATCACACTTCTATATTTTACTCCGCAATATATCCCAAATATCCGTTAATACAAATATTTAAGCCGTCACTTGTTCTCACATCGTAATAGTCACTCACGTCCTAATCAACAATTATCATTTGATTCAAATCACACTTCTATGTTTTACTCCTCAATATATCCCAAATATCCCAACTATATCAATTAGTCATCAAGGGAATGTTATCTCTACAATTAAACAAGGTTACTGGACAATAGAAATCAAATCAGGCCAAAAAGGCAAATCTGTCAACTCGTTAGAAGTCTCGTTCGAACGAGGTCATTCGAATGAGAGTTCCTTCAAACGAAAGGGGCGTCTAACGAACATCCAACTCGTTAGAAGGCAAACTGTCACCTCATTATGAGCTTGTTCGAACGAGCTCGTTCGAACGACCTGGGCAGGTCTTCTAACGAGATGCCAGTTTCGAGCCCAGAATTTCCTATCTCGTTTTTTAAATTTTCTTCACCTCTAATCTCATCCAAAAATCATCCCAACAGTATTTTTAAGGTTTCTAATCATCACTAAACATTCGTGGGTCATAACTTAACATTTTTGTGGAGTCAAATCTCCCTAAACGACACCCAATTATCAAATCTCCCAATTTCCCCCAAAATCTTATGAGTATGAACCCTAGAAATTTCAAGTCGTAAATTTTTCTTAATAAATCCGTTTTTGTATCATCAAAGTAGTATTTCTATTAGTATAATCAGCCAATAACAATTCTGCATGCAATCCCTATATCAGAACCTGAATTTACAACTCCAATTTCATGGTTTTTTTTTTTTATAAATCTCCCAATACAATGCAATTATATAAATTTCTAAGCATGGAAGAAACATTCGCTTGAAATTAACGCAATTAAACCACTTGCCTTGGATTATTCTCTGAATTTGGTGTTGAATTGATGAAGGTTGCTCTCTCTCCTTTTCTCCCAAGGTTGAAGGTTGAAGATGGAGGTTAAGGTTTTCTCTTTTGGGAACTTCTCTTAACTTCTCATGAAACCCTCGTAGCCCTCTAATCAGTTAAGTGTTGGTAATGGGTTAGTGGGTTATTAAATTCCCTATTTTTATTCCCAAAATTCGTTAGTCATAATTCCCCAAATTTCAAAATTATCAAAATACCTTTTTAAGTTGCCGGTATGGCCCAAAAATGCCCCGGGACCCAAACTAAACCCCCGGCTAGTGTTTTCTGACTATTTCGACCCTTCCGGACTCGTTGGTGCACTCAAAATGACCATACGACTGATAAAAATAAAATTCACTTTTTAATTAAAATAATTACATTTCTGACGCGACTGTCACATGCGTCCCAACAAAATTTCCCAAATTGCCGTATTTCAATCTCGCGACAATTTTAATATTTCCAATATTCATATATTGACATATATACACATTATAATCAAATACCAACTCACATCTCGTTAGTATTCTATCCGGATTAATTCTCAATTAATTCACATTTAATTTAATTAATCCCATAAATAAATATCAATAAAAGTATGGGGTATTACACTATCAGTTCAAAAATTCCCTATTGACGGTGACTTAACCCTATTTCGATCATAAAATGATTATTCTTGAATATCTAGATCACATTGACATTGCCATGCGGGCTGTGCTCTGGGACTACTCTGTCTTTGAAGTTATCCCCTACTAGGATAAGAAGTGGATCCGCCTTAAAACTTGAGAGGAGCATGTCTTTAGCCCCATCCTGGATTTCTAAAATAGGGTTACTTGTGCCGATGCCTTCAAAGTTATCATCATCCCCGATGATAGTGACGACCTAATTATTGGCAAATAATTTTAGCTTCTGTTGGAGGGGGGAGGGCACACCTCTGATACTATGAAGCTAAGGAAACCAAGGAACTAGTTAAAACAAGTTGGTATATATATGACTTGAAACTTGATTTGGGGGCACATAGGGCCTGCCCTTAGTGTGAGGTTTATAGAACCCATAACTTCTCGACTAGTGGCATCGTAGGCCCGCATGGCAGTAGAAGTGGGCATGATCACTGACTTTTATCGCCATACAATTGAGAGTTCTTAATAGACAAACATTTAAGATGGACCCGTTATCTACAAGTGCCAATGGAACTATCTTTCCCATGACTTCCACCGAGATGTTATGAGCATAATTTTGATTAGGATCAATCTTAGGAATTTCTTCATCGACAAAGGAGATGAGCTTCCTCGCAGTCAGAGATCCAACCATGTGGACGACTTCTTTAATGGTAATATTAGGAGCAATTTTGAGTCATGTGAGGAGCTTGTTCAAAGAATTTACATGCAACTGGGAGGATATGAAAATTCCCCAAAAAGTGGTGTTGTCTTGAGTCTTTTTGAGCTTGTAAGGACATTTTTCTCATGTCCGAAATGTTTCATTTATTTATATCGTACGCCGCTACATTTGGCACGTCACCTCACGATCTCACATGACGGCCTCTATCTGAATTTCGGGAATCAAGCATGCATTATATCCACTAATATGTCCCTCATCTGCATCAACGACTTCACATTCCTTGATTGTAGGCTCGTAATGCAAGTGGAACGCAAGAGAAGTCAAATCAGTGAAACAAGGCATGATAGGGATGTTCAAGGGCAAATTGGTAATTTTACAGCCACCGTCCAGAGGACCGGTTAACTGGAAAGTTGAAGAGCTTGCCGTAACAAAGATACTGGAAGAAACGGCACCTCAATCCGAGCTACGGTGAACAAGTTATGGCCCGTTGAAAATAGAGATATGTTCATTGAAAATTCTGGGAATTTTTCTAAGTGTTTAAGCACCTGTTCCCAGCACACTTTCCCGAACCCAGCTTGGAACCGGTTTGGGGGGGGGGGTGGGGGGGGCAAACCGGTTCGCAGGGGTACCCGAACCGGTTCGGGGTACCTGTACGCTGGATAGAATTTCAGCAGTTTAAAATCGTGAGTCTCTTCATGTATTTCCCTATAAATACCAACTTCGGGAGAGTTGTTTTGCAAGACTTTAGGAGACGAATTTGAGAGTCCAAATACACCTAGTCTTCATATTTTTGAGTCCCAAGACTCATGTTTTGATTCACACATCCTTGCCAAATATTTTTGAATCCTTTTGCAACCCAAGAACACAAATTTGGTTTGTTCAACCCTTGTGGAGGAGACCGTTCTTCTTCTTCATTGCAGCCCTACTGGAAAGGGATAATTCCAGCCGCGACTACAGAATCCGATACCCGAGGGTAATTCTTAGTCAACTTGTATTTTCATTGTAATCCGATTGTAAGCCGTTTTCTTACAAATTATAGTGAAAATAAATGGTTTTGCCCCTGAGGGGGATTTTTCCTTAATTGCATGTGTTTGAATGTCCTTGCGTAGATTATCAATTTATTCAATCACATACTGCTGCATGTTTAGGGTTTGATAAAAACATAAGCAACATCTCAAAAACTCCTCCAAAATTCAAACTCCCCCATAATATGATAATTCTTTCTCCCCCTTTTTATGATGTCCCCAATTAGACAAATTAGAGAAATAAATCAAATAAGCAAGTGAGGGGTGTCACTAGGATAAAAGCACACCATGAATAAACAGAAAGCACCCAAGTCGATGATAGCGTAAATGAGTGGTGTGATCAAATTCGATAGGAAAATCAATGCATACAAACATGACATATGTGCACGATGAATATTGGATATTCCTAGCGAATGAACTCAAATGCTTCCTTTGGTGTAAAAGAGTGACAGTATAAGATATTGACTCAATCAAATCAACAAATCAAAGCTCAAAATGATTTTCACACCAATAACGTCCAAAATGATTTTATGTTTTTTCAGGACTTTCAAGGAAGTGCAAACCCGTTTAAAGATTCTCCAACCAAACTCCCTCAGATATAATTTTGAATAGAGGCATTCTAAATTCTCAAACTTTGGAGAATTGATGGTGAAACCTAAGTGGCCCATACTTGGCATGAATTGCTTTTTATTGCCTGTAAATTTTTTCGGGCTCTTTTAACCTCTTTGGACCTCGGATATTAAAATTCCTCCATTTTTTAGGTCCTTTTTAACGGTGGCTTTTGCGCAAAGGATAGATGAGTACCTTTCGCAGCCCCTCCCCGTTATACAAAAACACACAGTCTCACCAAAACGGTTTTTACATGCATTCCAATCTTGTCAAGTTTTATCGCATATTGTACATTGTATAGACATAATTGAGATGGAAACACGCAAGCCAACATGAGATAGACAAGTGCAATAATCAAATATAGCCATGCATGTGTGCAATAAAGGATATAGGAGTCAAACATGTAGGAAGATATCACTAATTACATCTCAAAGACTCCAATCAATGTAAAGCACATGGATGAAATGATGTAGCCTCTCAAATCTCTATCAAACAGTCACATGGATATATGGAATGAAGTTGTGACTTGGCTAACTTAAATGCTCATCTATAAAAGGTGCAAAAACAGAAAAATCTTTTTGGCCTTTTTCAAAAAATATTATCAAAATAAAATCTTTTTGTGCTTTTTCTCAAAATTTTTCTTAAAGGAAAATCTTTTTGTATTTTTCAAAAGAAATATAAAAAGCAACAAGAATAAAACAAAGCTGTACAACTAAGCAATGGTACATATAAAACAGACTAGCAATAGGAAGCATATGATATGAACATGAAGGAGCATCCTATTCTAGACATAGACCAACCCCTCAGTCAACTGTGCAAATCCCTAAAGATTTCCTAAGACTCTCAAATCTAAGGGCATCTAAAGGTTTCGTGAAAATATCGGCTAACTGACGGTCGGTGGGAACAAAACTCAGGGATACGACTTTCTCTTCAACTAACTGACGTATAAAGTGCTCACGTATCCTGATGTGTTTTGTGCGCGAATTCTGAACTGGATTACGGGATATGTGTATCGCGCTCGTGTTATCACAGGAAATGGTCATGGTGTCCTGTGATATCCCATAATCCTCCAGTATTTGCTTCATCCACAAGAGTTGTGTGCGACAACTCCCGGCGGCTATGTACTCAGCCTCCGCAGTGGACAAAGAGATGGAATTTTGCTTCTTGATCAGCCAGGAGATAAGAGCAGAACCAAAATAGAAACACCCACCAGAAGTTCTCCTACATCCATCTACATCCCCAGCCCAATCGGCATCCGAATAGGCGAACAGACGGTCATCGGTATCAAAGGAATATCAAATCCCGTATGAGAGAGTCCCACTTACGTATTTAATACGTTTTAGAGCAAGTAAATGTGACTCTTTTGGGGATGCCTGATATCGCGCACAGACTCCAACACTAAAGGCGATGTCGGGACGACTGGCAGTCAAGTAGAGAAGACTACCTATCATACTCCGATATAAGGTTTGCTCTACGTCCTTGCCTGAAGTGTCCTTACTAAGCTTGGAAGTGGTACTCATAGGTGTACGGGCATGCTTAGCGGAGTCTAAACCAAATTTCTTCACTAGGTCTCTAGCATACTTGGATTGGGAGATGAACATCCCATCCTCTAGTTGACGAACCTGGAGACCAAGGAAGAATGTAAGCTCACCAACCATGCTCATTTCAAACTCACTTTTCATCCCCTCCTCAAAGTGATGAGCATGCTGGGAGCATGTGGATCCAAAGACTATGTCGTCCACATAGACCTGGGCAACCAAAATAGCACCGTCATCTCTCCTGACGAACAACGTCATATCTACTCCCCCTCTCTTGAATCCACGAGCTAAGAGATATGAAGTAAGCCTCTCGTACCAAGCACGGGGTGCTTGCTTCAAACCATACAAGGATTTCCTCAGATAGTAGACGTGCTCAGGGTGGTGAGGGTCTTCAAACCCTTTTGGTTGTTCCACATAAACCTCCTCCTGTAGAATGCCATTCAAAAAGGCACTCTTGACATCCATCTAAAACACCTTGAAGCGCAGATGACATGCGATGGCGAGCAGAAGACGGACGGACTCAAGCCTCGCAACAGGAGCAAATGTCTCCCCAAAGTCTACACCCTCTATCTGTGTGTAGCCTTGAGCGACCAACCTAGCCTTATTTCTGATTATGGTACCATATTCATCCATTTTGTTCTTAAAAATCCACCGGGTACCTATCACATTAGTCTCACTAGGTCGGGGGACTAATTCCCAGACATTATTCTTTTTAAACAGAAGCAACTCATCCTGCATAGCAGATATCCAGTGTTCATCCTTGAGTGCTTCTTTATGGTTCTTGGGCTCGACTTTGGACGTGTAGCAAAGATGGCTAACAACGTTCTCTAGCTGAGCACGAGTCTTGACCCCTAGAGTGGGATCACCAACAATGAAAGAAGGGTCATGACTCTTGCGAACCCAATCAGGTGTGTCCCCTAACACAGGAGTAGGATCCACAAAGTGTGAGAGAGGAACAGGTAAATCACTGTCAGAACAATCCTCATCCTCACACTTAAGGTTAGGATCAATAACCGTCGAAGGTTCGTCATCTTTCACGGTAACGTTTATTGATTCCATAACCCTAGAGCTCTTCAGGTTAAATACCCGGTATGCTCTACTATTCGATGAATATCCTAGAAATATTCCCTCGTCGCTCCGGGAGTCGAACTTTCCTAATTGCTCTCTATCCCGTAGGATGTAACATTTACTCCCAAGAACACGGAAATACGCCAGGTTGGGCTTCTTGCCGGTCCACAACTCATGAGGTGTCTGTAGTGTGTGTGGACGCAAATAAACCCTATTCACCGTGTGGCATGCAGTAGACACTGCCTCTGCCCAAAATCTCCTAGAAACTTTACGACCTAGAAGCATAGATCTAGCCATCTCTTGGATCGTTCTATTCTTTCTCTCAACAATCCGATTTTGCTGAGGAGTTCTCACAGCAGAAAACTTATGTTTGATCCCAAGGCTATCACAATACAAATCCACCTTTGCTTCCTTAAATTCAGTGCCGTTGTCACTACGTATTCTGTTAATAGTGACACCGTGTTGATTTTGCAGGACACGGCACTTAGTCGTTAAGAAATATACATCATCGGATTTCTCTCTCAGAAAACCTACAATGGAGTACCTGGAGAAAGCATCTACCATCACGAGGATGTACCTCTTACCACCTAGACTCTCAGTACGAGTGGTACCCATAAGATCCATGTGAATCAACTCTAGAACACGAGAGGTGGTAATGGAATGCAACTTCCTATGAGAACTACGAATTTGTTTTCCCAACTGACAGGGTCCACAAACGGTTGAAGTTGACTTTCCAAGAGATGGTAAGCCACGTACTAGGTCCTTTTTAGATAAACGATTAAGATCTCTAACATTCACGTGACCTAGACGTTGGTACCACAGATCCATGGGAGTGATCGTGGTGCTGTTGCAGACAAGAGAGGATGTGGGATCAGTCCCATAGTAATTATCCTCGGTCCTCACCCCTTGCATCAATAGTTTAACAGTTTGATTGTAGACTTTACACGCGTCCCGGTCAAACTTTACTGCAAGGTCAGTGTCGCACAGCTGCCTAATGCTGCGAAGGTTTGCTTTCAAACCTTTGACGTACAAAACATTTTCTAGCTTAGGAAAACCAGGTAACTCGATAGTACCTCGTCCTATAATGTTAGACTTACTCCCATCTCCAAAGGTGACTCTGCCATCTTGATAGTCCTCAAGAGTAGTAAAAAATGAGGCATCACCTGTCATGTGTCTGGAGCACCCACTATCAAAATACCACTGAGAGGTATTATGTGCTTTGAGAGCAACATGAACAACAAAAGCCTTTTTATCTTTCTTAGGTACCCAAGTCGAGATGACCTTTTGTTTGCCTTTGTTATTGTTGATTTTAGCTGGAATGTGAGAAGCATTTACTAACGGCAAAGAGATCCGTCAAAATTCTTCCATTAAACTTTGAGTCGTGGCAGCTAAGAACTCAACTCGCTCTCTCAGACTAGAAAACTCATCAGTATGACGTGGTGGAGTAGTAGTACGTCGTGTCCGACCCATGCTATAGCAAGTTTCCCTAAGGTGGCCTTTTCTTTTACAATAAGTACAAAAGAGCACAGTCAAAGGCGGACCTTGGTTTGCTTTTCTTGGTCGAACTCTCCTTCGAGGTTTTTTACGGTGACCATAAGGAGTTGTAGTAAACTCAGGAACTAGTCCAGGTGCAATTTGGGACGTGGAGGCACCATCATATCCAATTCCTTGACGATCACCAAAACCTAAAGCGGGGCCGAGGAGCATCTTTCCCATCTTCCCAGATCTGTCCTCGATTTGTACCTTGACTTCCCGTGCTTTCTCAAGGTCATGAGTCAGCTGGGCAACAAGGGCTTCAAGTTTCTTTCGATTCTCCATGGAGTAATGGAGCTGACTCGTAAGACTAGCCACTTGTTTAGTCAAGTCCCCTCTCTCTTTCTCTAAAACACTCTCTCTCTCTCTAAACAGAATCTCTTTCCCGACACATGCAGATTCTCTCTCTCTCAGGGCGGTTCAAGTGGAGAACTCTCTTTCTCTTGCTTTCTTTAAATCTTCCTCTAAGTATGTGATCTTAAGAACTAACGCTTTGTTACGCTTTTTAGTTTTAAATGACTCAGAATACAACTCAGCGTAGGCGCGTTGTATATCACTCTCGCTCTCACTTGTGTCATCCTCCCCCTCACTCACATCGATCTCGCTATCGAGGTGTCCCTGTGAAGCATCATCCTCAACGTCGTGAGGAGAACTATGAGTGCTCACTTAGCTGGCCATGAATGCGGTGAAGTTACACTCATGCGGTGACTCATCTCCAGAATCCACCGTCTCGACCTCACTGTCGTCACTAAGGGTAGCATTAAGAACATCTTTCCCTTTCTCTCTATTCAGACGATTGGCACACTCAAAAGCTCTATGACCCCTACCATCACACTCAAAACATCTCTCACTTTCTTTCAGAGGAGAATTTTTGGAAACTTTTTCATTTTTCTTTTCAAACTTATTTTTCTCAAATTTCTTTTTATCTTTAAAATTTCCCTTTTTCTTAAATTTGAGAATCCTCTTGAAATTTTTTGCGAAAAGAGCCAAATCATCTAAGTCAAAATCGCACTCAGAATCTGACGTGTCAGTATCTCTCTTTCTAGATGACTCTACCCTCTTTCTAGCTGACCCCTCACTCCTTCTCTCTTGGGCTTTAAGAGCAATTCCCTTATCTTTAGATTTAGCATTTTTAGGGAACATATCAATTTCATAAGTTTGCAAATCTCCTACAAGTTCTTCCAATTTTAGCGTATTTAAATTACCCATAGAATTTAGCACAGTGACTTTAGGGATAAAACGCTTAGGCAAAGAACGAAGATTCTTTTTAACAACTCTAGCATTCGAAATATGTTCACCAAGATTAAAACTAGTATTCACAATGTCAGAAAGTCTAGCATAAAATTCATCAAAGCATTCAGAATCATGCATGGTGATTGTTTCAAATTGAGTTGTCAAGTTTTGCAACTTAGACTCTTTCACAGCATTAGTTCCTTCATGGGTGAGTTGTAAAACATCCCATGCCTCTTTTGACGTGGTACACGTCATTATGCGTTTGAACTCATCAGGTGTGACAGACCCAGAAATAGCACTTAGACCCTTAGAATTAAAAGATGACCATTTAATTTCTTCATCAGTCCAAGAAATGTCAGGTTTCAAGTTGGTCACATTATCAACAGTCACGGTGGGAGGAGTCCACCCTCGTTCAACCAAAATCCAGACACGTTCATCAATGGCTTTTAAAGCCGACCTCATACGGTCTTTCCAATAAGCATAATTTGTCCCGTCAAAAACAGGCATTTTATAATATGACTTCTCCATTTGAACACGCACTTTTTCAAAAATCAATTTTTTCAGAAAATTGATATCTTAGAAAAATTTTGCGAAAAAAGGAATACGCGATAGATTAGCGTAACCTGCTCTGATACCAATTTGAAGAACATGTGTGCTCGCGTTCAAATGATCAAATTATATATAAAACCCTTTTAACACAAACAAACCCTAAACATGCAGCAGTATGTGATTGAATAAATTGATAATCTACGCAAGAACATTCAAACACATGCAATTAAGGAAAAATCCCCCTCAGGGGCAAAACCATTTATTTTCACTATAATTTGTAAGAAAACGGCTTACAATCGGATTAGAATGAAAATACAAGTTGACTAAGAATTACCCTCGGGTATCGGATTCTGTAGTCGCGGCTGGAATTATCCCTTTCCAGTAGGGCTGCAATGAAGAAGAAGAATGGTCTCCTCCACAAGGGTTGAACAAACCAACTTTGTGTTCTTGGGTTGCAAAAGGATTCACAAATATTTGGCAAGGATGTGTGAATCAAAACATGAGTCTTGGGAGTCAAAAATATGAAGACTAGGTGTATTTGGACTCTCAAATAAAAAGAATTATCATATTATGGGGGAGTTTGAATTTTGGAGGAGTTTTTGAGATATTGCTTATGTTTTTATCATATATTGATACCCATGTTATCTCATGTCAAACTCGATATGTCACGTGGTATTTGCTTTGTCTCATGTGTGTAGGTATGAAGATTGCAGATCTATATGTTGCACACCCTGATGAGAAAAGTTTTTGAGATTCCTGAAGAATTGAAGAACAAACGATGAAGACTATTCATCTGTACCTTTTCCAGTTTTGGGTTCATGGGAGGGTAGATTTGTATAGGCAATTTCATATTTGATAATTCGGATTTTTATGTATGTACCGGCATAGACATAGGGGGAGATTTGTAAGGACATTTTTCTCATGTCCGAAATGTTTCATTTATTTATGTCGTACGCCGCTACATTTGGCACGTCACGTCACGATATCACATGACGGCCTCTATCCGAATTCCGGGAATCAATCATGCATTATCTCCACTAATATGTCCCTCATCTGCATCAACGACTTCACATTCCTTGATTGTAGGCTCGTAATGCAAGTGGAACGCAAGAGAAGTCAAATCAGTGAAACAAGGCATGATAGGGATCTTCAAGGGCAAATTGGTAATTTTACAGCCACCGTCCGGAGGACCGGTCAACTGGAAAGTTGAAGATATTGCCGCAACAAAGATACTGGAAGAAACGGCACCTCAATCCAAGTTATGGCCCGTTGAAAATGGAGATATGTTCATTGAAAATTCTGGGAATTTTTCTAAGTGTTTAAGCACCTGTTCCCAGCACACTTTCCCGAACCCAGCTTGGAACCGATTCGGGGGGGGGGGGGGGGGGGGGCGAACCGGTTCGTAGGGTTACCCAAACCGGTTCGGGGTACCTGTACGCTGGATAGAATTTCAGCAGTTTAAAATCGTGGGTCTCTTCATGTATTTCCCTATAAATACCAACTTCGGGAGAGTTGTTTTGCAAGACTTTAGGAGACGAATTTGAGAGTCCAAATACACCTAGTCTTCATATTTTTGAGTCCCAAGACTCATGTTTTGATTCACACATCCTTACCAAATATTTGTGAATCCTTTTGCAACCCAAGAACACAACTTTGGTTTGTTCAACCCTTGTGGAGGAGACCGTTCTTCTTCTTCATTGCAGCCCTACTGGAAAGGGATAATTCCAGCCGCGACTACTGAATCCGATACCCGAGGGTAATTCTTAGTCAACTTGTATTTTCATTGTAATCCGATTGTAAGCTGTTTTCTTACAAATTATAGTGAAAATAAATAGTTTTGCCCCTGAGGGGGATTTTTCCTTAATTGCATGTGTTTGAATGTTCTTGCATAGATTATCAATTTATTCAATCACATACTGCTGCATGTTTAGGGTTTGTTTGTGTTAAAAGGGTTTTATATATAATTTGATCATTTGAACGCGAGCACACACGTTCTTAAGAGCTGGTCAAGGACTTTACTTTATTCGACCAACATTTTTGGCATCGGTATTTCTTCATAAACTCTTTTCTCCTTATCCATACACATGCTCGCTGATGGAAGAATCAAGTTTTTGTAGTATCACCCTGATCGGGTTATATGATTTACGGATGTTGGGAAGAACATAAACCATGTGTCCTCATCCACTTATGGCATCATGGATACTTCATTAATTCCCACTAGAAGCCCTTCAAAAAAGCTAATCCCACATAAGAAGGCAACTGGGTTGATATCCCTACTATCTAGTTCATCATCTGAGTTATCTGAAGGGTCTGAGTCATCACCCCACTCAGTGGCAATAATATCATCTCGCCATGAGAAATCTATGCATTTTACGAATTCTACTGCTTTGTCGTACAAGTCTTCTTACTCATCGAATAAGTGCTGGAAAAAGGGGTTCAAGTATACCTTGAGCCTTAGGATGATGATCAGGTTGGAAGCTATACATATTTATTTCTCCTTAACAAACTCGTCGGAGATGACCTGTACAATTCTACCTAAGATGAATTCCCTTACTGACACAAACCAATTATCTGATTGACTGGCCCATTCCCGAGGTTTCATGTATACATCATTGATTCGCTTATAATTGTCTTCTTCAAGGGCCATTATCGGTGGTAGTTCCAACTTAAATTCTTCAAGTTGATTCAAAATAGTTGGCAGCTCCATACTCCTTATTTTTGAACGGGTTTGAATGGAGATGCATGCCTTTTTTATGAGAGATAAGGGTTGATCTGGTGCATTTTTTGGGTGTAAAAGTTAAGAGGATAAATTTTAAAGGATTTGGGGGAACTGGAAGATAGATCAGGTGTATTGATGGGATAAATTATGGTAAAAGGATTAAAATATGGATTTTTATTTAGAAGAATGGCATTCACCTTGGTTCGGTGTGTTGGAAGAGGGTTTTGAGTAGTATTGGGTTTAGGATTGGCTGGAAGAGAAATTACCCCCTTATTAATGAGGCCTTGAATGACAGTCTTCAAGTGGAAACAATGGTTCGTGGTGTGCCTGGAGATTTGGTAGAAATCAGAACGAGCGTCATGCTTGAAGTTCCTTGGAAGTAGGTCTAGTAATAGGCAATGTTCCAAAGTCTTAATGAGGTTTCGAGATAGGAGAGCTTGGTAAACCTTTGATAGGGGAGCATGGAGTTCAGTGTATTCTCTCTTGACTGTTACAGGATGATCTTCGGGCGCCGACGATGTAGCAGGTTGAGAAATATTATTGACGATTAAGATAGTAGTGTTACCTGAGTTTTCATACGTGCAAGGAATGAATTGACTTATTGGCCTCTTCGGCTCATACTCGAGTTTTTGATTTATAACAACTTTTTCGATTTCGACCCCTGCATCTCGGAGGGCTCTTAAATGAGGGTAGTACTGACTTCCCACAGAGGTTCGAATATATGGTAGAAAATTATTCTTCATAATGCTCAATTTTTCTTCCTCGAAAGGTCAGTTTGTCACAGTGGCGACCTTTTCTCCTCACCCACTGATAAAGTTACCGACTAATTCCCTGAGATTCTACTTGAGTAGATCAAGGTCTCATCGAATGACTTCTAACTCCTCATTGTATGTATATTAGGTTATGAATTCTTGGGAAACATCCTCCCAACTACGGATTAGGGACTCTTCTAGCAACAATAACCATTAGAGAGCGCCCTCTTTAAGGGCCTGCTGGGACATCATGATTTGCGCCATTATTTCCTTAGATACTCTAAGTAAAGTCATAACACGATGATAACTATGAAGGAGTACAATGGGAGTCACTCTACCTCTAAATTTTTTGATGTTTAGTACTTTAAACGTTTATATCAATCGGGTTTTTGGGTAGGGAGCAATGTAGGTGTAATCCCCGTAGCTACTTAAGATCTTAACTTGGGTCAAACTTCTTGGATAGATTATTTCTTGACCTTGTTTAATTATTCCTCTTTAGGATCAACATGAATAGGCATTGGAAAATCAACCCTTGGTAAAGCGAGGTTTGGCATTGGCAAATTATCCCCTGGTTAGGCAAAGTTTGACATTGGCAACTGAGCTGGCGATGGCCCATTAATAGGTGGGACATATTGATACTCTTATAGAACCCACATTTATTTTGTCACTTGTGAATCCACGACATAGGGGAAGACGATGTCAGGCTCAGGGACCTCGAGTGTCTGAACCTTGTTTCACTCATCTCTTGGACATCTACCTAGAGATTACCAATCTTGGCGCGAAGCTGAGCGAGGACTGTCATTAGGCCCGGCTGTACATTGGCATTTTGATCAAGGTTCTGCATAAAAAGCCTTCAAAGTAACTGTTCAACTTCTATGGAGGGAGCATAGGAGGTGGTAGAGCTCCAAGGTGGCTTGATCGTAAATCTGAGCGAATAGGGAGTTAGGTCAAAACTAGGGTATGCGATCGCACCTAAGAGGGAATTTCACTTATATTATGTTCCACCTAGGGTGTAAGAGAAATGACGGACATGACTTGAGTATGAGAAAAGATAGGGTACACGATGAAAGACACGATTTGACTGTAATACACCGTATTTTGAGGGAATTTCATTTAATTATGGAATTAGGATTAATTCATTTTAAATGGAGAAAATTTATTTATAATTAATCCGGATTTAAATTTAATAATTACTAGCGTGACGAGAGTTGTGATTTATTGGTGATAATTATGTTGAATATTACTTAGCGAGTAAAGTAATATATGATTACGAATATAATATTATTATGCCCGGGAGTGGAAAAAATACAATAATTGCAATATACTTAGTTGGGACGCACGTGTGAGTCGTGTCGGTATTACGTTACTGGATTAAAAGATAATTTATTTTAAGTAACTTATATGATCATTTCGAGTGCGCCGATGAGTCTGGAAGGGTCGAGATAGTCATAAAACTCTACCTGAGTGTTTTATTTGGATTTCGGGGCAATTTAGGCCAAACCGACACCCCAGAGGGGTATTTTGGTCTTTTGAGACTTTTATTAATTAAAATGGACGAAAATAGAAAATTAAAAGGGAAGTGTACGTGGTTAATAAGGTATCTGACAGTTTCCAAACCTAAGTGAGAGAGATAGAGAGAAACAAATAGGGAGAAGAAGAACTCCATAGGTGCCCTGGGATAGACTCAAGCTCTCACACCAAAAATCACACCAACGAGGAGATTGTGAAGAGAGGATCACCCTATACCAATTTCATTCAGAGAATGAGAAGTTCACAAAGATGTAAGTGTTTATCTTGCTTGATTTTAGAGCATATAATGTCCATGTTAGATTAATTGATGTTTTAATCATGATATTTGAATTTGGGACTGAAATTGGCTATTAATCTTTAATTGGGAGTATAGGTTTGCATGTAGTTGAATAACCATGTTCTGGGTATGATAAATCTAGGTTTTATATGTTGATTTCAAAAAATTAAATTCGGGTTTTAAATTGTTGTTAATGGAGGCTATGCGAATTTAGAGGTTTTAAAGATTTGAGGAATTGATTTTAATCCCTATTCTAATACTAAGGATTTGATGTTAAAGGAGTGCCTAATCCTGTAGGGAGAAAATTTAGAACCTTTAACTTGGTATTAAGATAAATTAACATAGGTGTTGGATGATGGAAGAGGGTGAAATGCGAAGTTTGGAAGGTAGAATACGACCTCATAATTCTCGTTCGAAGACCTGACCAGGTCGTTCGAACGACCTCGTTTGAACGATAGTTCCAACGAGATTACAAACGAGATATTAGAGTTCCTTCAAAGTGAGACTTTTGTTCGAATGACCTCGTTCGAACGAGAATCCCCAGGTTTTAACGAGATTTTAGAAACTCTAATTTTTGCCTGGATGAGTTAAAAATCCTTCTAGGTTATTTCAAGTGAGAGAATGGGACCTACGCTATGCTGGAGTATCCTCGTTTCATAATTTAGTAGTGAAGACTTGTGTAACTACTAAGGGAATGTGTTGGAGTGAGGGAGCCTCTAAGAGTATATATGATGGAGAGATAAATCGTACGGTTAAAGTATTGTTAGTAGTAGAGACGATAATACTACATATAAATTTGGGGACTTGGGTTGCGTGAATACCTATTGAATATAATAAGTTGTGCGTATACTTATTTATTGAACTATTATGTGTATAGCATACCTACGCTGCTTGCTATTGGGTGGAGGTTGCGCGTTGTGGATGATCATGCCTTGAGCAACCTTCGGGTGGTATTTTGATTTGTACCACTAGAGCATAGAACCTAGGTACGGGCTATCTATGAGAATGATAGTGATGACGGTTGTATGGGTGCGTAGGTATGTGCATAGCCCATCGGCTTGGAACTATGTTGGCCTCCAATATATGTGTTTGTTTTGATGGTTCGCGAGAGATTGAACCTATAGTCCTTTGTACAATGAGCGATGCACCAGGACATGATAACAGAGTATGCATGCACCGCAACTGTGTCTCGGGGTGCAATATTATATATATAAAATAGAGTGAATGTATATATATACTTGTGTTATTATCTACTATGTCAATTAAGTAGACATTAATAATAATGAAATCTGAAATGAAATAAGTTGGTGAACACTTAATTATATTAAATTGAAAAAGTGCTTATCCATGTTAAAGAGAAATTGATTATAGGTATTATGTATATTGCGAGGGAAATACATGGGAACGATATTAGGCTATGGTTAGATGTTAGACGGGAAAAAACTAGTTATCATGGGAATAGAAATTATTGGGGTTTTATAGTACGTTAGGCGTGCACATTAGATTAGGGGTGAGCATCTCAAGTGAGTTCGATAATCTAACATGACTTATATATGTGCTATTAACTCATTTTAAGCACTTGCTGATTTTTAAACTGTTTTCAACTCGGGCTCTTACCCGTTTTCTACAAATCTTTTTTCTTGTCAAATTATTTTAGGTGCCCAGCCACATGGACACCAAGCATAGGAGTTCTATTCACTCGACGAGCTGTAGCTACTGTGGAAGTTACAGGAGCTTGGTAGTAGACGCCTCTATGTCCATCATTTCTTCCTTTTGAGTTATTTCATCAGTTAGGGTATGTTATCCCCTTTTTTATTCAGATATCCAGAGATTTTGGATTTAGTTATTTACTTCTTTCAGTTGTTGATTATTTTTGTTGGATTACTGTACTTGGGACTTAAACTGGAAGTGTTTACTCTAGTTACATTTATTATTGTAGTTATTTCCTATCATATGAGATTGATGTGAACGGTGAATGTTTAATTATTTCGTTAACCTAGTTTTATATTAATTAAAAGATAAAATTTTGACATCAACCTTTTTAAATATTAGGTGGTTAGTATTTAATAATAAAGTTTTCGACGGTGATGCATAATCTAAACCAACTGATATCCTGATTTAATTTAATAAATGACTGATCGCCCGATATTTAATTAGGCAGGGTGTCACATTGACTTGTTTCCAGACTCACGGACAAAATCCTAGTTTAAAAACGTGTAAAATAACGCAAAATTTGAGCGGCAAGACGACCTGAAATTTTGGTAGAGTTTCACGTTGAAACTGATAAACTAGGTGTGAGTATCCTATGGCAGATGCCTATATAAGGTTGATGTATTGGAAGGTTAGTGGAAAGGTCCCCCCTTTTGGCATGACTTCCACGAAAGAAATCTTTTCTATAAGGGAAACCATTCATCGGTACGTGCAAATAGGCCATTTTATATACCCGAGCGTACGTAAATGGCCTTACGATGTACCTCGTGGAGACAGTACATGTGACATAAAATTCGATATTCTCGATGTACGTGAATGAGTTCCCTACTATATCCCTCCCACCCTGAGTTTGGTCAAGCGGTACTATGTGGGAGAACCGTTATACGTCGAAGGTACTAGGCTAATGGAAGGTGGGAATCGTATTGTTTAGGTGCCCAACATGATCGACACCCATCACGAAGTGACCCCCCGTACGAGACAAATTTTGGTCAAAAGGTAGTGCTTATGTGACGTAGTGTGAAAAATGCATGTGTAAGGACAACTTTTCAAATCGATTCAATTTGTATGTATTGGCTTAATTTCGTGTTTGGACAAAACTTAAGTCATAGGTTAGGACTTGAGTTGTGTGTCCTTCAAGCCTACGATGTGTGATTGAAGACAATGTTTTAAAGCTAAAGTGACATCAAGAATGCATTGGGTTACGCGTCAAGTTTCGTATTCATCATTCGAGGGATCTCATTGAAGGTATGAATGAATATTTGTGTTTGATCCTTGGATTTAGTTTGGATGCTGTTTTATAAATTTGTTTGAGGCCTTTTCATAAAATGTTTTTTAAAAGAAAAAGAATTTCAATGCGTTAATTTAGTTTGAATGAATTTCCTCTGTCATTCAAACAAGATTTGTGTTTCGTTTGAACGAGGTTCTTACTTCTTTCAAATAAGTTTAATCACCTTGTTCAAATGAGGTTCAAACGAACTTCAAACGACCTTTTGTCTATTTACATAAAAATATCATTTAAATCTCGTCCGATCATTGTTCAAACGAGAATAACAATTCCTTCCAACGAACCTATTTTGGTTCGAACAAGAATGCTAGTTTCGTTTAAATGAACCTTTGATTATAACTCGAACAAATTGCCTAAAAAATGTGCTGCCTCAAAATTTGTGTTTTCTATAAATACTCAGGTCTGGCATCAACTTTCCAAGAGGTTGTTTTCAAAAATAATTTTCTATGGTTTATCATGTTCCTCCCAGACCATACTGATCGAGGGTGAAAAGCAATGCGTGTCAAAATGCCGATCGTTGTTTTCTGTTCACCACCTCAATACAAAAACCTAAACTATTGACTACACTCTTTTAAGGGAGTATAGTGGCCAAGTCCGAGTATCAAAAATCCACAGAGACGAGTTGCTAGAATTTAAATGGTTTATTACTTCTAAATAAAAGTGTAAAATATATTTTTTTCTAACTAAAAAGAATAAAAGATAAACAGGCATGAGTGTATTTAAACTAAAATTAACAAAGGAATAAAAATTATAGGTTGCGTCGAATATCCCTCACCCCGAGTTAATTAGTATAAAATGGTTACATGGGTCGACGAGTTATTAAGATTGCGTCCCGTTTCGACAGTTAATTAAATCAAGAGTTGTCACACCCCTAAATTCGCATAAAAGTCTAATATGATTTGGGCGTCAACAAATACCTCGAAAATTATGCACGCAAGGTCGTAAATAAAAAGGATACATGATATACCCAGTTAAATTTCCTAGGCGTAATAACTAGGACAACACACTCGAAATAAACTCGTAAACTCCATCACCAAATTAACCCTAGGTGAGTTCAATCCAACACAACCTAAACTAAATTAGCCACTAACCATGATAAAAAACAATAATTAAAGCACCTAATTAAATTAACACTACAAATTAAACTAGGCTTGGAAATAATAAAACATGGAATAAATCTAGAGCACAAAGCTTAAACAATGGAGAAGACAAAGGAATAGTAAAATATACCTTACATTAATGGTGGAAACCAACAAAAATGGAGGAGAGGGGTTACTCCAAAAAATCCCCAAAATGTCTTCTAACCCTAGCAACTAAACTAAAATGAAAGTTCTCCCTCAAATAAAAGCCCCCAACATTCTATTTATACCCCAAAACAAACCCCCAACAAAACCAAGCCAAAACACCCAAAATAAGTCAATTTTCGTCCATATCCGATGGGCCCGGTCTACCTCATGTTTGGGACCGGTCGACCGCGGTTTTGGGATCTGCCTTGGGCTGCTAACAACCCCACTTTCCTCTCCGAACCAATTTCGACGCGTCGCACGAAAATGGCCATAAATCCCTCATACGAAATCGAAATGATGCGTTGTTAGAATCAACGCGAAGCTAATTCAATTATCTACATGATTATGTTTTGAAACCCTCCAAATTATGCAGTATGAAATTACCAAAATTTCTTTGAAGTAGAAGAAAATATCAAAACCTTTAGGAAATTGCCATAACTTCCTCATTCGGAGTCATAATGACACACGATCAGTGGTCGCGGAAAGATAATTTGATTATATAGCGTTCCAATACCTACAAAAGCACAATTAACCCCTGCAAAACATATATATGTCCAAATCCGAGGTTTTCTGGTTAACGAGCATAAATATAGACATTAAGAACGTAAAAGTGCTAGAATGCATAAAGATAAAGGGTGCAAATATGCAATATTAGTGATGTATCACACCCCCTAACTTTGACATTGTTAGTCCCTAGTGATGAAAAAAACAAAACCAGTCCACAGAATACAAAATATATATATGCATCGAAATATAATTGCCACTTTCGTAGGGAACACGATTGCATTTAGCATATGCAATAAGCCGTTAAACCCCTAGGTTACCCTAGTGGACGAGTGTCGTCTCGTGAGGGTTTCAGGGATGAAACCCACAAACATCATATGATTTCCTCAAACTATGCCCAATCACATGCGACACACCCAACAATAGCGAAAAAGATTTCATACACATTATTAGCACAATGAACGAATTCAAATGAAAGTCCATATTATTAACATTATAGAATGCACCTCATATAATTGAAACCTTAAAATGTGGGAGGGGAGCGAGCACATGTAAAGTGTGATTTGGTAAAAACTTAAATAAATCGGATACTAAATAAAGCAAGTATATATTCAATCCTCACGGGCATTACACTCATCAAGTGAATTCACTCGAAACAGGGAGTTAACACATGGAACATGCGAGCATAAAGAGTAAAAGTAAGTGAAAACTAGGTCGCACACATGTCACAAATGAAGAACTCTATATAGGAAATTAAAAACTGTAATCACAATGAAAGATACCGCACATTAATAGAGGCGAAATGCATTTTCATAGATTATCAAAACTATTATGACTTTTAAATTGAACTCACCGTAAGATCACATAGGACTTATATAGGGTTGTAAGGTAGGCTAGGCTAGGGTACAAAATGAAGGATATGTATATACGGATTCAAAGTGTTCGGAGATGAAAACTCGGGATAATGGGGAAAATGTGGACAATTCCAAAATTAGAAATCAATTTCCAAAACAAGCATTAACAATTGGAGAGAAATCAAAGCTTATTGAACTATATACACAACATATACAAATTTTTCTTTCTTGTTCTTTTCTTCTTTTTCTTATGTTTTTTTTGTTTTCTTTTGCTTTTTGCTTTCTCTTTTTCTTTTTTTTTTTCACATCTTTTTTTTCTTTTCTCACTCTTTTCATGCTCAAATTGCAACCACACTACACAACATCATTCAATCCCAAGCAACATTCCAAACAAAGGCATGGAAGGTAATATGTATGGTTTAAAACTCCCATGTGGAGTTAGTTATGGGATTCTGGGTAATGAAATAAAAGGCTAATATTTAGGCTCAAAGGGGTTAATAAGGGTAAACATATACGTTAAAGTCAACGCTAATATGGGTGATATAACAAATATAGCCTATGATCATTTCATAAAGTTTACGCAATTCCGAGTAAAAATTAACTTTGAAAATCATGCTTTAATAATACATTTAAAGAATGAACTCAATTAATGAACGATCAATGAAAGAATAGAGAGATTACCAATGACTGTAACGTTTTCGAAGAGGAAAGAATAGTGTATACACTCACAAACGAAGAAAAGTCGAAAACTCACTCGGTGTAAGTATATACAATGCAACAAAAGATTACCGAGTTATAAAAATCTTAAACCAAATCAATAAAATAAGAAAGTCGCATGTGCTCATGGGACTAAAGTTTAATTCATGATGTTATTCATAATATCAATGATATTAGGACTAAAGTCTAATAACTTCTAAAATCGAGAACATGCATCATTCGGTTGCCTATTAGATCGGGCAATTATTAAAATTTATCATCGAAAATAAAGGCAAAATGCCCAACAAAGGGGAAAAAAGAAAGAAAATATTTTTGAAAATTTTAATTTTTACAAGAAAAGTATGCTTGAAAATAACATATAATCAAATCAAAGAAAGTACCAATGAATGGATAGAATATCCCACACCCCCTAACTTAAAACCTGACACTGTCCTCAATGTAAATTAAGAACCAAGTTAAAGAGAGGAAAATATCGATATTACCCACAATGGAGCGATCTCCGGAAAGTACGAGTCCAAAGATTATACAAAACATGTTAGTACCAAAGCATAACAAAAAGAAGAAATAAAACTTTAACTAATTACACTAAACAAAAAGTAAGAAAAAAAAGAGAAATAAGGAAAATAAAACTAACTATGTACAACCTACAATTTTAACTTCTAACTAACTATACACTAGAAGTTAAAATTTTTGAGGGTCCACCCAAAATACGATTGGGCTTTGGAGGATAACCGGTGTACCCTCACTTTCATGCATGCCTCCCGAAAAATAGGGATTCTGTTTGAACAACGGAAGACATGTGTAAGGCAGAAGAAATGAACCATCCCCAATTAAAAATTTTGGAGGGAGGATGGGGGATTTGGATAAGACGGGTGACAAAAACACAAAAGGTCCAAAACAAACTGAATTTTCTCCTAAGAATTTTGAAATTGGAATGGGAGGGGGCACACATGAAGGAAAATATGCGATCATGGAAGGCGGCTCGAGCAAGTACTCCTCATCGATGAAAAGGTTTAACACATTAAAGTTTAGAACTGATTCATCGGGTACTTGTGATGGTGTGATAACAGAGAATGAAAATGGGGAGGAAAGAAATTCAAACTCAAGAGATGAGTCATCATCGCTTGAATATTGAGTTTTGAAGGAAATAAGATCATTTTCGATGAAATGTTCTTTTTTGGGGGCCAGAGAAGAAATCATTTCATTGCAAATGGATATTACTTTCATTTCATCCTCACTTTCAATATCTATTATGCTATGGGCAAAGTCAACAATGGTTTGTTCCAAAGTAGGCCTAAAAACCTCATTTGGTTCAAAACATTCCTCGACTTCAAAAGTCTCGGAAGAAAAATCATGGTCGGAATCAAATAATAAATAAAATTCATGCTCCCACAAATGATTTTCTTCTCGATAACGGTTTTCAAGTTTCTCATTTTCAAGCATGCACAAGACCTCACCGAATGTCATAGGTCGAGGCACTAATACTTGCAAATGAGAAGTTTGAAAATTATTATCGGAACTATACTCAAAATCATTATTATAAGAATTTTGAAAACTATTGCAATTCATTTCAAAATTCCTATTATAAGGAATTAGAGGCCCAAAATCGTTATCCTCCTCCTCAAAATACACGCACTCCAAAGCTTGACTTTTGTAATACCCGCCCAAAGTCATTTTTGAATTTGCAATTTTTTGGGACTCTAAGTATTCACCAAAAGTCAAAGGTTTGCGAGGATTTTGAGAATTATATTAATGATTACCGAAAGGATTGGAATAAGACATGCTTACCCCAAAAATTTCTCGAAGTGGCGAATTCCACAAAGTAAATGCGCGCGCGAAAAATTTAAGCGTTTCTTAGCGCTCAAATGTAGAAGTTCTACAAAAATGTTAGGCAAAAAATAAAAATAGAAAGAAAATATTACGAAATATTAAATCAAATAAATTCTAAAACAACAAGTCGCCGGCAACGGCGCCATTTTGATCGAGGGTGAAAATTAGCACGTGTCAAAATGCCGATCGTTGTTTTCTGTTCACCACCTCAATACAAAAGACTAAACTATTGACTACACTCTTTTAAGGGAGTATAACGGCCAAGTCCGGGTATCGAAAATCCACAGAGACGAGTTGCTAGAATTTAAATGATTTATTACTTCTAAATAAAAGTGTAAAAGATATTTTGTTTCTAACTAAAAAGAAATAAAAGATAAACTAGGCATGAGTGTATTTAAACTAAAATTAACAAAGGAATAAAAATTATAGGTTGCGTCGAATAACCCTCACCCGAGTTAATTAGTATAAAATGGTTACATGGGTCGACGAGTTATTAAGATTGCATATCGTTTCGACAGTTAATTAAATCAAGAGTTGTCACACCCCTAAATTCTCATAAAAGTCTAATAAGATTTTGGCGTCAACAAATACCTCGAAAATTACGTACGCAAGGTCGTAAATATGGAGGATACATGATATACCCCGTTAAATTTCCTAGGCGTAATAACTAGGACAACACACTCGAAATAAACCCGTAAACTCCATCACCAAATCAACCCTAGGTGAGTTCAATCCAATAAAACCTAAACTAAATTAGCCACTAAGCATGATAAACAACAATAATTAAAGCACCTAATTAAATTAACACTACAAATTAAACTAGGCTTGGAAATAGTAAAGCATGAAATAAATCTAGAGCACAAAGCTTAAACTATGGAGAAGACAAAGGTATAGTAAAATATACATTACAATAATGGTGGAAACCCACAAAAATGGAGTAGAGGGATTACTCCACAAAATCCCCAAAATGTCTTCTAACCCTAGCAACTAAACTAAAATAAAAGTTCTCCCTCAAATAAAAGCCCCCAACATTCTATTTATACCCCAAAATAAACCCCCAACAAAACCAAGCCAAAACACCCAAAATAAGTCAAATTTTGTCCATATCTGATGGGCCCGGTCGACCTCATGTTTGGGACCGGTCGACCGCGGTTTTGGGATTTTCTTTGGGCTATTCACAGCCCCCTTTTCCTCTCCGAACTAATTTTGATGCGTTGTACGAAAATGGACATAAATCCCTCATACGGAATCGAAATGATGCGTGGTTAGAACCGATGCGAAGCTAATTCAATTCTCTACATGATTATGTTTTTAAATGCTCCAAATTATGCAGAATGAAACTACCAAAATGACCTTGAAGTAGAAGAAAATATCGAAACCTTTCAGAAATTGCCATAACTTCCTCATTCGGAGTCAGAATGACGCACGGTCAGTGTCCACGGAAAGATAATTTGATGATATACATGTTGGTAACTTCATTACATACAAAATAATGAGTTTGAAAAGATCATATTTCCCTTGAATTAGCTTTCGATGATGAAACATCTTCGAAATGCAATCGAACCTCACTTTTAGCATTCCAATACCTACAAAAGCACAATTAATCCCTGCAAAACATATATATGTCCAAATTCGAGGTTGTCTATTTAACGAGCATGAATATGAACATTAAGAACATAAAAGTACTAGAATGCATAAAGATAAAGGGCGTAAATATGTAATATTCGAGATGTATCACCTACTTTACAACCAAGTTTTAGATCCAAGAATCCTACACCTATATGTCTGTTTGTGATCTCTTATGTATTGCACCATACTAGTTTTCTCTTCATACTGTGAGCATTTCGAGTGGTGGAGATCGTGTTTTTGTTGAGTGCCAGCTGGACTGGTCACGAGGCAAGTAAAATGAGTGTGATATCGAGACGTGAGAATGCACCTGCATTGTGTGGCTATTGGAAGGCATCCAACAGTGGCTGCGAAGAAGGTTACAAGGAACGAGGAAACACATCTAGGGTGAAGGCTTAGATTCTGTGAGTAACCTAAGTTGTTATTGTAAATAGACCTATATCGTAGTGGATTTGTGTGACTGGACCGTCTGAGATTTTTCTCATTATGGGTTTTTCTCGTACATCGTCATGTTGTGGTTTGTTTTTTTTATTGCTTTTACTCCCCTAGATACATGCTTAGGTTAAGACTAAAATTGATAAAACTGTTTCACAAAACACTTGTGTTTTTATTCAATGCAAAGTTTACTAAAATTGTGAAAAATTAAAATTTGGTGGTGTTTCTCTACAAGCCTTAGGGAGCACTAGCTTTCTCAAATTGGTATCAGAGCGGGTTACATTAGTTTGTTGGGTTAGATCCCTGTTTTGTACTTGTTTAGATATTAGATAAATTTTAACTATGAAGGTAGTTCCGTTGACCGATCTCCATTATTAGATGGGTCAAATTATGCCTATTGGAAGGCTCAAATGTGATTTTTCTTAAAATCAATATATGAGAACATTTAGAGCTATATTGCGTATGGGTGGACTCATCCCGCTAAAGGTGGTGCTCCGAAAGCACGTGCCTCGTGGACAATGACTAAAAAGAATTCCTCAACTTTTGATTCCAGGGGTATGAATGCTATCTTTTGCACTATGACCACTAAATAGTTTACAAACATTATGAATTTCGAAAGAGCAAATGATGCTTGGGATATTTTACGATCCACACATGAGGGAATAAATAATGTTAGGGTTTATAATTATATTATGTGATGACTAAGTTTGAGACGATTAAGATGTTAGAGAATGAGTCTTATGATAAATTATATTCCAAATTATCGAATAGTGTCAACTCCACATTTAACTTAGTAGAGCCTATCCCCAAGTCTAGAGTTGTGAAAAAAATCTTAAGGTCATTGCCTAAAGATCTAATGCCAAATCACGATCCTTGATTCCCTAGGCGGTGTCGACACTATGAGAGTTCAAGAGATCATATGTGACCTTCAAGCCTATGAGAGGAATATGTGTCCTCCAAAGAAAAATGAAAAGAAGGGCATTGCTTTAAAAGATAAAAAAGATGATGTGTCAGAATATGTTAGTGACGATGAGCTTGATTCTGAAGATATATCTAGATTTTCTAAGAACTTCAAGAAGTTTCTTAGACTTAGATAGAGAAAATATTAAAAAAAATTATTGAAAATAAACCAAAGAACTTTATCAACCGTAATATGAAGAATAAGGATGGTCTTAAGAAGGTGGATGACCGAAACAAGTGTTTTGAATGCCAAGATTTAGGGCATTATTCTCATAAGTGTCCCACTAGACCAAAGAAGGGGGTAAGAAGATGAAGGTATACAATACCAACCTTAGTGATAGTGAGTCGGAAGAGGAAGTTAGTTTCCCCACTGATCGTAACTACACCGCGTTCGTGGCCAATCATATGGGTTTAAATGAAGTGTCTTCCCCTGATGAAGATAATCATGCATATAATGGTTCTGAGGTTTAGTCTTTAGGTTCCCAAGATAGTGAGGAGAGGATCGATGAAGAAGAAGAATATAAGAAGGAGAGTGAGTTGAGTGGCCTTTCAGGAGTTATACATGGATTCATTAAAGTTAAGAAGGCTAACTTGCGTTTAAAAGCTAAGATGAAGGAACGTTCCATAAGAGATAATAATTCTAAATTGATTGAGAATCTTAGGAATGTGAGAGGACACTTAAAGAGAAAATCGAGTACGTTGATGTTAAGAGAGATAGACTTCGTGGTTTGATAAAGGCTTTAAAGAAGGGTATTCTTGAGTTTGAAGGGTCTAGGCGTTTACTCGAGTAGAATTGTGGAGTTAGAAGAGAAATTGGGAGACTCGAGTAATGTCAAATTTGATTTGGAGTTTAGGTCAGAGAGGTTGGATAAAATGATAGGCACCATCAGAATTAAAGATGACAAGTCTGGGACTGGCTTCGATGATATAAATACTTCAGTTTCCAAAGTCGAGGCCATGATTTCGAGAGAGCCAACTAATGCCACAGACGTTAAAAAAGGTTAACCTAAGGGTAACATTACTCATGTCTTCATTTGCACACACTGTGGTCGAAAATATCACCTTATACGTTTATGTTCTGATCTTAGAAAAGTTCCTAAGATGATTAAGTCTAGTGTCACTAAGGTTCGTCAAGCCCGAGTTCATCACGTTACACCTATATGGGTTAGGAGATCTGATTTGTAGGCATTAACTGTTAGGCTTGTCAACTCTCATTTGATTTCATATGATTCATCTTATGTTATATCTCATGAGCTATTGTGATGACATGTGTATCATACACTAGTTTTGTGCTTCGTGTTACATGTTATTGCTAGTGTTATGATGTGTTTATCTTTTGTAATTAGATTTTCCATTTTTTTAGATTTTAATGAGGAAAATACAAAAAGATTTTATTTGTTTCTTGAGTTTTTTTAATTGGTGTCACTTTGAAAAATGTTTAAAAACTCATAAAGATTTTTCTTTTTGAGTATTTTAGTTTTACACATATTGTGTGGCATATCAGTGTGTTTGAATCCCATTACTTCCATGTATCCATGTGACTAGGACATTTGATTTGATTTTGAGTGCTTAGTTTGAAATTGATTTGTATGATGGATTCACTTTGTATATGCCTTTAAACACACATTGCACGAGCTCGTTTGGATTTTAACTTCATATGTCACATGAGCTAAGTGAGGTGTTCTCCCAACAATCTTCTTATATACATGAATTTTTTACTATGGGGTATTTGTGCATGACAATTGACCGTGAGGTTGTTTGATATTTTTGAAAAATATGAATGTGCACGGGAAAGGGCCATGAAAGGAGAAATATCCTTTGTGTCAAAGGCCACCGTTCCCAAGAGCCTAAAAATATTGAGAGGCAATAAAAGCAAAAAAATTGTCACGGCCAAATTTTTGCATTGATGCTTCAAAAAAAGATATATTCAAAAGAAAAAGAGAAAGAAAAATAATATATGTTTTGAGGGTATTTAGTTAAAGATCAATGGGTTTGCACAATGAGTCCTAGTTGAGCTTAATTATTTTGACTCCATTGATTCAAGAATCATCAATATTTCTAGGCTAGTGTGTATTGTGTTTTATTGTCCTTTTGAGTTCTTTATTTAACATATGAAGCTAAATCGAATGTTGATAAATTATCACGGTAAAATAGATCTACTTGGACATTTTTGAGTGATTAGGTCATTTTCTCTTGTTTCCAGTTCATGCCCTTTTCACTTCATACCACTATATTTAAACTCTTGATACCATGCTAGTATGTAAAGATTATTCATTTGTGTCTTTTGTGGTCATTTATACCTATATATAGTCACGCTTCATTGGTATATGTGTAGTTATATATTTAGTATGTTTTGTGTTTAGAGTCTTTGCGTATTCATTTAATCCATGTGTACCTTATGCTTAATCTTTGATTTATATTTGGCACGTGTTATGATCATCTTGATATCTTATACTTAAATGCTTTCATCACAGTTGATATAATTTGTTTGTAGTTTGGATTATTTATACTTGTGTTGGCGATTGGTTTATCGTTGCATGTCTTGCTTCACTCCATTGCATGATATATTTATTTTTCCTTATGATTACCCTGGAGGTTTGGTTATATTGGGGATAAATGTTTTATTATTTTACACCTTATTCTTTGTCTATTCCTGAAGAAAAAGGGGAGAAATGGTATCTAACTCTTTTCATGTGGGGAGATCTTTAACTTAGGGGGAGATGTCCTTTCTTAGGTAGAGATGGTTAAACAATGGAGGAGGGTTTTTCATATGCGGTTTATGTATTGTTATATTCTCTTCGCATTTGAAGGTATGTTTAAGTGTACAGATTAGCAGCGACGTGACAAAGGTTTACACAAGAGAAGAGCAACTCAAGTTTATGTCGATCAAGCATCTGTAAATTTTTCCTTTTGGGGTTCGAAATTGAGTCTTAGTAAGCCTGACAACCTAATAGTTTTTCATTTTTTTCATTTTGTCTCGGTATAACCAAGGGGAAGATTTATAAGGATAAATTTTCGAATCGAGTCAATTTGTTTGTATTGGCTTAATTTCATGTTTGGACAAAACTTATTTGAGTCATAGGTTAGGAATTGAGTTGTGTGTCCCTCAAGCCTATGATGTGTGATTGAAGACCATGTGACAAAACTAAAGAGACATCGAGAATACATTAGGTTACGTATCGAGTTTTATCTTCATCATCTAAGGGAAATCAATGAAGTCATTAATGCATATTTGTATTTATCCCTATATTTAGTTTGGGTGTTGTTTTATAAATTTGTTTGAGGCCTTTTCGTAAAATGATTTTTAAAAGAAAATAGAATTTTTCCATGTTAATTTCGTTTGAATGAATTTCTTCTATAACGAGGCTTTATTCAAAGCTCGTTTGATCATCGTTCAAACGAGAATAGCATTTCGTTTGAACGAACATATTATTGGTTCGAATGAGAAAGCTAATTTCATTAGAACAAACCTCGATTCTTGTTCAAACAAACTGCCTAAAAAATGTGCCACCTCAAATTCGTGTTTTCTATATATACTTAGGTCTGACATCAAATTTCAAAGAGGGTTTTTTTGAAAACGATTTTCCATGGTTTATCTCGTGCCTCCAAAAACCTAGTTTACATCGAAATTCGAGATCCAATAATCCTACACCTATATGTTTATTTGAGATATGTTCAATGTTACACCATACTGGTTTGCTCTTCATACTGTGAGCATTTCTAGTAGTGGAGACCACGTTTATGTTGAGTGGTGAGTGGACTGGTCAGGAGACAATTAAGATCAATGGGATATCGAGACCTAGGAACGCGCATGCATTGTGTGGTTGTTTGAAGGCATCCAACAGTGGCTGCGAATAAGGTTACAAGGAGCAAGGAAATGCATGAAGGCATGAAGCATTGAGTCTGTGAGTAAGTATAACTGGGTCATTCGAGGTTTTTATTATTGTGGGTTTCCCTTGTAGATTGTCGTATTATGGTTTTCTTATTTTATTATTTCTTGTACTCACCTAGATGCATGATTAGGTCAAGTGGTGGATGACCGGAACAAGTGTTTTGAATGCCAAGATTTAGGGCATTAATCTTGTGAGTGTCCCACTAGACTAAAGAAGGGGGTAAGAAAACGAAAGTATACAATACCACGCTTGGTGATAGTGAGTCGGAAGAGGAAGTTAGTTTCCCCACTGATCGTAACTACACAATGTTCGTGGCCAATCATATGGGCTTAAATGAAGTGTCTTCCCCTGATGAAGTTGATCATGCATATAATGGTTTTGAGGTTTAGTCTTTAGGTTCCCAAGATAGTGAGGAGAGGATCGATGAAGAAGAAGAATATGAGAAAGAGAGTGATCTGAGTGGCCTTTTAGGAGTTATACAAGGATTCATTAAAGTTAAAAAGGCTAACTTGCGTTTAAAAGCTAAGATGAAGGAACGTTCTATATGAGATAATGATTCTAAATTGATTGAGGATCTTAGGAATGTGAGAGGACACTTAAAGAGAAGATCGAGTACGTTGATAGTAAGAGAGATAGACTTCGTGGTTTGAAAAAGGCTTTGAAGAAGGATATTCTTGAGTTTGAAGGGTATAGGCGTTTACTCGAGTAGAATTGTGGAGTTAGAAGAGAAATGGGGAGACTCGAGTAATGTCAAATTTGATTTGGAGTTTAGGTCAAAGAGGTTGGATAAAATGCTAGGCACTGTCTGAATTAAAGATGACAATTGTGGGACTGGCTTTGATGATATAGATACTTCCGTTTCCAAAGCTGAGGCCATGATTTCGAGAGAGCCAACAAAAGCCAGGGACATTAAAAAAGGTTAACCTAAGGGTAACATTCCTCGTGTCTTCATTTGCACACACCGTGGTCGAAAATGTCACCTTATGCATTTATTTTATGATCTTATAAAAGTTCCTAAGATAATTAAGTCTAGTGTCACTAAGGTTCTCCAAGCCCGAGTTCATCACGTTACACCTGTGTGGGTTAGGAGATCCAATTTGGAGGCATTAACTGTTAGGCTTGTCAACTCTCATTTGATTTCATATGATTCATCTTATGTTATATCTCATGAGTTATTGTGATGACATGTTTATCATACACTAGTTTTGTGCTTCGTGTTACATGTTATTGCTAATGTTATGACGTGTTATCTTTTGTAATTAGATTTTCCATTTTTTTAGATTTTAATGAGGAAAATACAAAAAGATTTTATTTGTTTCTTAAGTTTTTTTAATTGGTGTCACTTTTAAAAATGTTTAAAAACTCATAAAGATTTTTCTTTTTGAGTATTTTAGTTTTACACATATTGTGTGGCATATTAATGTGTTTGAATCCCATTCCTTCCATGTATCCATGTGACTAGAACATTTAATCTTGATTTTCAGTGCTTAGTTTGAAATTGATTTGCATGATGGATTCACTTTATATATGCCTTTAAACACACATTGCACGAGCTCGTTTGGATTTTAACTTCATATGTCACATGAGCTAAGTGAGGTGTTCTCCCAACAATCTTCTTATATACATGATTTTTTTTACTATGGGGTATTTGTGGCATGACCATTGACCGTGAGGTTGTTTGATATTTTTGAAAAATATGAATGTGCACGGGAAAGGGCCATGAAACGGGAAATATCCTTTGTGTCAAAGGCCACCGTTCGCAAGAGCCTAAAAGTATTGAGAGGCAATTAAAGCAGAAAAATTGTCACAGCCAAATTTTTGGATAGATGCTTCAAAAAAACATATATTCAAAAGAAAATGAGAGAGAAAAATAATATATGTTTTTTAGGGTATTTAGTTGAAGATCAATGGGTTTTCACAATGAGTCCTATTTGAACTTAATTATTTTGCTCCATTGATTCAAGAATCATCAATATTTCTAGGCTAGTGTGCATTGTGTTTGGTTGTCCTTTTGAGTTCTTTATTTAACATACGAGGCTAAATCGAATGTTGATAAATTATCACGGTAAAATAGATCTACTTGGACATTTTTGAGTGATTAGGTCATTTTCTTTTGTTTCCAGTTCATGCCCTTTCACTTCATACCACTATGTTTAGACTCTTGATACCATGCGAGTATGTAAAGCTTATTCATTTGTGTCTTTTGAGGTAATTTATTCCTATATATAATCGCGCTTCATTGGTATATGTGTAGTTATATATTTAGTACGTTTTGTGTTTAGAGTCTTTGCGTATTCATTTAATCCATGTGTACCTTATGGTTAATCTTTGATTTATATTTGGCACGTGTTATAATCATCTTAATATCTTATACTTAAATGCTTTCATCATAGTTGATATAATTTGTTTGTAGTTTTTATTATTTATACTTGTGTTGCCAATTGGTTTATCGTTGCATGTCTTGCTTCACTCCATTGCATGATATATTTATTTTTCCTTATGATTACCATGCTTCACTTAAGGGGTGGTTTAGTTATATTGGGGATAGATGTTTTATTATTTTACACCTTATTCTTTGTCTATTCCTGAAGAAAAAGGGGAGAAATGGTATCTAACTCTTTTTATGTGGGGAGATCGTTAACTTAGGGGGAGATGTCTTTTCTTAGGTAGAGATGGCTAAACAATGGATGAGGGTTTTTCATATGCGGTTTATGTATTGTTATATTTTCTTCGCATTTGAAGGTATGTTTAAGTGTACAGATTAGCAGCGATGCGATAAAGGTTTACACAAGAGAAAAGCTACTCAAGTTTATGTCGGTCAAGCATATGTAGCTTTTTCCTTTTAGGGTTCGAAATTGAGTCTTAGTAAGTTTGACAACCTAGTAGTTTTTCATTTTTTTTCATTTTGTTCCGGTATAACTTGGGGGACGATTGGTAAGGATAAATTTTCGAATCGAGTCAATTTGTATGTATTGGCTTAATTTCATGTTTGGACATAACTTATTTGAGTCATAGGTTAGGACTTGAGTTGTGTGTCCCTCAAGCCTATGATGTGTGATTGAAGACCATGTGCCAAAACTAAAGAGACATCGAGAATACATTAGGTTACGTATCGAGTTTTATCTTCATCATCCAAGGGAAATCAATGAAGGAATTAATTTATATTTGTATTTATCCCTAGATTTAGTTCGGGTGTTGTTTTATAAATTTGTTTGAGGCCTTTTCGTAAAATGATTTTTAAAAGAAAAAAGAATTTTTCCATGTTAATTTCGTTTGAACGAATTTCTTCTATAACGAGGCTCTTACTTCGTTCAAACGAGTTTAGGCATCTCGTTCAAACGAATTTCAAATGACATTTTGTCTGTTTACAAAGAAATATCATTCAAAGCTCATTCGATCATCGTTCAAACGAGAATGGCATTTCGTTTGAACGAACATATTATTGGTTCGAATGAGAAAGCTAATTTCACTAGAACAAACCTCGATTCCTGTTCGAACGAACTGCCTAAAAAAATGTGCCACCTCAAATTCGTGTTTTCTATAAATACTTAGGTCTGACATCAAATTTCAAAGAGGATTTTTTTGAAAATGATTTTCCATGGTTTATCTTGTGCCTCCCGAAACCTAGTTTACATCGAAGTTTGAGATTCAATAATCCTACACCTATATGTTTATTTGAGATTTGTTCAGTGTTACACCATACTGGTTTGCTCTTCATACTGTTAACATTTCTAGTATTGGAGACCATGTTTATGTGGAGAGGAGAGTGGACTGGTCACGAGACAATTAAGATCAATGGGATATCGAGACCTAGGAATACGCATGTGTTGTGTGGTTATTTGAAGGCATCCAACAGTGGCTGCAAAGATGGTTATAAGAAGCGAGGGAACTCATGAAGGCATTGAGTCCATGAGTAAATCTAGCTAGGTCGTCCGAGGTTTTTTTTTGTTGTGGGTTTCCCTCGTAGATCGCCGTATTGTGGTTTGCTTATTTTATTATTTCTTATACTCACCTAGATGCATGCTTAGGTCAAGACTAGAATTGGAAAAACTATTTCACAACACTTGCATTTTTATTTGGTACAAAGTTTATTAAAATTGTGAATAATTATAATTTGGTGGTGTTTCTGTACAAACCCTAGGGTGCACTAGCTTTTTCAGCATGAGTCTCAATTAGTATTTTATGGAGAGTTTTATGTATGCTAAGCGGGAGGAGTACTACTACTAGGCATGAGGTAGATCATGGGAATATACATGAGAATCATGTGATAAGGGAGCTAAGCAAGGGGAGTAAATCTATCAAGTACGTACACGAAGCATGGAATGTATACATTGCATGATGATATATACAAAATGTGAGGCATGTGAATATACATAAGTGGGAGAAAGGTATGTGCAAAGTGAAAGTGACATGGGAATATGTGAAAGTGAAGAAAATGTGTAGATATACACAAGTGAGAGTAATGTGGAAGTGTGTGTAAGTGAGGGAAATGTGGGAGTGTATGATACTGAGACTAAGCATGGATATCTACAAGTGGTATGTGAAGCATATGAGCAAGAATTTGGATATATAAAAGTGAGAATAATGTATAAGTATGTGCTAGTGAGACTAAGCATGGATATCTACAAGCGATATGGAGCATGTGAAAACATGAGTAAATGGATGAACATGGTAAGTACACCCAAGTGAATAAAGCATGAAGCACGTGATAGAAAATGTGGTATATATATGCAATGAGAGAAAGATCATGATGAAGATATAATATACATGGATAACATGATATGATCAAGGAATATATACAACATGTAAGTACGAGAGTAAGAAGAATGTAAGAGTGAAGTATATGCACACATGTAGAAGAATAGGGAAAAAAACAAAACCCATATAAATAGAGCCTAGTCTTCTAAAGAGAAAGTCCCCAACGGAGTCGCCACTATAGCCATTCGGGATCTTTCAACAGGGGTACCCCCCGAAAAAAGTGTTCAGCGTGCGGGGATCAAGGGAGAAAATCCTATTTTTGCCACTTGCGATATTCACGGACTCCCATGGACATAAATTGGTTGTCATCAAAGGAGTGAAAATATAAAAAATGGAGTCTCCAGCCAGTTTTGTTCAAAATAGGAAAAAAATGTAGCCGTCCCCTAAGAAACGACATCAAAGACAAACTGATGCTTATGGAACAAGATAGATCATGGGTTCGGGGGCTAAGTTACAGATTGAAAAGGTGTTAGGCACCAATTTGGCCCTTTCGGTCTCTCATGGACTATGATAATATTCTCCTTTTCTTCAAGACATAATTTAAGTGTATAATGTGTGCGATGTGAAATAGGTGAGAAAATAAATTGTCATTCCCACTTTATGAAAAAGATAAAGATGAGTTATTCCGAGGATTATAAATAAAAAGAAAGAAGATAATATAAAAGGTCGCCGAAATGTGAGCAACATACTAGATCATAATCCACCACAAGGAATGGAATACACTGTCTGAAGGGGCCACTAAAAATATAATAAAGAATAAAGGATACATTATGTGCAATACACCGAATCATAATCCACTATGAGTAAATGGATATGAATGTCTGACGGGATTACGAAAACGAAAGAAAATAAAAAAATATGAATATATAATGTAATGTGAGCAACACATTGGATCATGATTCACTATGAGGAAGTGAATATGTATGTTTGACGGGGTTGCTAAGAACATATAAACTAATACGTATATGTACATATGATACTAATAAAAGTGAGAATGAATAGAATGAAGGAAAAATAAGAAAAGTGGAGTCGAATTCTAGGGAAGACTCGAAACGGATACGTAGCCAAAAATGGCATCAAATTCCACGTAGTTCAATAACATATAATGATATGATTTAACCCATTAACCCAAAACTAAAATTCCTTTTAGTTTTTTTAGAAAATGTGCACAAGTGGAGAAATTGTAGCACAAAGTGAAGGAAAATTATAATTGGGAGTTTAAGGATTAAACCTTTTTTTTTTGGATTTTTTTAGATTTATGAAACTATATTTTTATGTATATAAGTTATAAAAAAGGATTATTTAGGATAAGAAAATAAAAATAAAGCAAAAGATATGCTAAGAGTAAAAAAAGTCTGATAAATGAAACTAACTAAATGAGATAGAAAAGGATAGAAGTAGACCTTCCATAAAGCTTTGCTTATGATTTTTGAAGTGAAGTGGGCTGGTTTTTTTATGGTGATGAAGAGGTGGTGGGAAAGTGGATGGCAAAGGTGAGGTAAAAGTGATGTAAGCAAAGGTGGAGAGAATGTTTGGACAATGATGTTTTTAGAAAACAACACACTAATTTCCAAGCAGAGCTCTTCAGATTTCAAGAAGGTGTCCTTGAGAATGCGGTCATGGCCTCCTTAAATAGTAAAATTATAAGATTAGGGGGTTTCCTGATCGACATAGGCCTAGGCCTACCTAATGATATACCCATGTCTTGCGGGCTAAGAATAGTACCCCTATTCCGTTACGAAAAGGGCCAGGGATACCTATAGGCAGTAAAAAATGGACTTTTTCAAAAAAATAGGCATGAAATGCAATCGTAACTCCGAATTGCGCACGATCAGGACTGTTGGAAAGGATATTCAGAGACATATGAAAGTTCATGGGAAATCTTAAGGTCCGAGAGTTGACCAAGGTCAAATGGAGCTCGAAAGCATCCGATGGTCTCTAGGTTAGGTTTTGGAGTAAAAAGGCAAGTGAGCGTGAACCCTAAGGCCGATTCGCGCACAGTATGGATTATTTGAAAGGGTATTCATAGCCCTATGAAAGTGCATTGTGATCAAGTTAATTCTAAGAGTTGACCAAAGTTAAATAGATATTGGAATCACCTAATGGCCTCTGGGTCAGGGTTTGGAATAAAAAGGCAAATACACGCGAACCGTAAGGCCGATTTGGGCATGGTATGGATTATTGGAAAAGGGTATTCAGATCTCTATAGCTACCATCGATTTTGAGAGTTGACCAAAGTAAAAAAAAACTCGAAAGAACCTAGTGGCCTCTGGGTTCAGGTTTATAGTAAAAGGTAAGTACGCGTGAATCGTAAGACCTATTCGCACACGTTATGGACCATTTTAAAGGGTATTCCGAGCCCTATGAAAGTTTATTGAGATAATCTCGATTTTGAGAGTTGACCAAAGTCAAACAAAGCTCGAAAGTACCCAGTGGCCTATGGGTCAATGTTTGGAGTATAAAATTGGGTCTAAGGGTAAAAGGGATGATGTTAGGGACCAAAGGAAATGTTTTAAGGGTATTGGAATAGGGTACCTACAATGCCCTTATAAGCCTCGATGCTTATTGTCAATTTATAAAATACCGTAAGTGCATGGGCTATTATAGAATAACGAGTGTAAGTACGGGTCGAACCCATAGATATTTGTCAATTTTAACTTTTAAGAGAATTATGACTGTCCAACTAGATAAAATGGGATAGATAATGATGATGAGATATACTACTAAAAGCAACTACGATAAAAGAGGGTAACACAAGATATTTGTAAACAATTAGGAAATAATTAGGATTCGGTGTCCATTTATCACGCAACTAATATTGCACACTAATTTAATGTTGCCATTCCCTTTTTATAACTCAAATTAAAACGACTCTCGCCGCGTTTAATTCGGAAAATATGACGGTTATGATCAAAATATTTTTAACGTCTCTAATAGACGGCTAAAATCCCTATTCCCTTAGAAAATACAAGTTTTAAAATTCGCAAATGTATTTAATCATGGACTATCAAAACAATCAAAGTGCAAGTGTAATCCATCAAAAATTACTATTTTTAAGTATCAAAACTTGATTTGACAAAACAATCTTGAAGGTTCTAAAGCACACTCTCGTGTCGCTTTAAAATGAAAACCGAATCTTTAATAACAATTAAAACAAGTAGGGAATAAACAATGATAAAATTAATGTGACAATATTAGCTAACTATGATAAACTTCACCCTACTCCTAATATAAGAATCAAGCTACCATAATGAAAGAGCAATTTCTAGAATCAGTAGAGATATTCATTAATAAACCAAACTTACAAATAGTTCTCTCATAAAAATCTTCAATCCTCTAAAAAAATGATAAAAACTTGTCCCTCAAATTGATTACAATCACTCAATGTTGCTCCCCGAAATCCTCCCCGAAATTCCTCTCTAATTGTCTATGAATTATGAGCCCAAGGGTCCTTTTTATAGGACAAGTGGTGAGGTATTTGAGTTATGGTGGAACTTTTTCTGATTGGACGGATGGTGTTGGTAGCTATCTATCACCTCTTTAATCTTTGGATCGTGATAAGGGACGAAATTTCCCCCCACTCGAAAACTCTTATCTTTTCTTCCTGGACACGCATGCCGAGTTTCGTCCAAATCGGAGAATAAAAATTTCCAATTTTTTTACGATTGCACGTGTAAAAACAACTTTTTTCGAACGACCATAAAAATTAGCTTTTTCGCACCTTTTCTGAATTGATAATAAATTTGCATCAAATTCCATCATTACTTGCAAAAATTTCACTAGGCAACTTTTTTCACAAATTAGCACAAGAATATTATAAAATTATCGAAGTGCCCATTTTTGACTTAAAATTGCCATTTTCAATATGAATTCAACCATTCTCGCATTTTTTCCTCTTTTTAATAAAATATCCCTAAGAACTTATCAAATACACTAAAATAGGACTAACAAAGTATAAATTTTCATATAAAAGATACAAAATAATGCACTCATCAATGCTCTTCATTACTTAACCTTCACCAAAGTGACACACATGATTCCACTCACATAACAGTCACAACATGTGAGTCCATATATGCTCCGGTATCCACCAAACATGGTCAACAATCGTCTACAGATTGGAACACAGAATCTAGCACTTCTATACCGTAACACCACACCACGGAGTCCACTGTGTGTAAACAAACAATTTATGGAGCCCTTCGCACGAAATGATTCACAACAAGATGAAAAGTGTAGACCTTAGTAACCACAAACTAGATCTCAAAGCATATATCAGATGAAACTTGGATCTTTAAATGATTAGGTGTAAATAATGTTTGGGTTAGAAACCTTGATCATAAATGATTACATAAACATGGAGAGCTTTTTGGAAGAGTTTGGGACTCAATAAGCATTAAAAATGTCTCAAAGAAAACTGTTTCTCCGTATCCCTATATATAATAGGTTTTCTAAAAACGAGATAAGGGTAAAAAACTTTGAAAAAATTCTCAAAACATTGAAAAATGCACCGGCTTGTTCTAATGAGATCAATCTCGTTCGAACGAGGCCATACATCTCGTTCGAACCAGCTTTTAACGACATTTCTAATAAGAAAATGGTGTAGTCCCAAAATTGGGGCGTTCGAAGTTTGTTGGATACTGTTCTAACAAGTTGTATAGGCTAGCTCGAATGACATAGTCAATGTCATTTTAATAACCTCACTATTTTTATAAAAACATTTTAAAATCATTTTTATAAAAACAACACCCAAAACTAAATTATTTAAGGATAAAAATTGTACGCATTCATACCTGAGAAATCCTTAAAAGTTGAAGACAAAACGTGGCATTAAACACGATACGATGAATGCAGAGCTTCTAACTTGGACGCCACATCTTCAAACAAACGTGCCACATGCTTCAAAGGTAAATACACTAAAGACATAACCGATGACTCAAAGGTTTTGTCCAAACACATAATTAATCCAAATTACATACAAATTGACTTAATCGGAAATATGTCCTTACAAATCTCCCCCTTTGGCTATTCCGAGACAAAACACAAAATAAAAACCCGTGAATCTTGAAGATTTATAAAAGACTCAATTCCCAACCCCAAAAGGAAAAAATACAGACACTTGACGAACTCACGTTGTGTAGCTTTGCTCTTATGTAAACTTTATCGTATGGTTGCAAGCCTGCATACTTAAACACACCTTCAAATGCAAAGATAATATATAATAATATAAATCTCCATAATAATAGACCCTCCTAATTTATCTAAGAATCTTTATCCAAGTTTGGACGTCTCCCCTAAGGCAAAAGTCTCCCCCGAACTATAAAAATTGAGATACCATTTCTTCTCATTTTTGTCCAATTATAGACAAAGATAAAAATGAATAATAAAATCATTTCTCCCCAATATAACCAAATATTTCCATAAATAGAACATAAGTAGATAAAAAGTGAAAAAAATAAGTATATCATGCAGTGGTATAAAGTGCTACAAGTAACGAAAAACACAACAACACAAGCTCAGATAATCTAAACTATGAACAAATGATAATAATTTGATGCATAAATGGGTATCAAGTATAGCAAGCCACAAATGATACCAATATGATCATATAGCATACCGAATTGAAACCACTTAAAACTAAAACAAGACATGCGGCATACATGGATTAAATGTAAAGGCAAAAACTCAAAGCAAAAGATACCATATATATATCTAAACACCACAAACAAGAAACAAAACATAATAACCTTTCCACACTAGCATTGCATCGATATGTCTAAACAAAGGTGGTATGGAGTGAAGGGGAGTGAACAAGAAATAAGCGAAATATAACCCAATCACTCAAAATATGTCAAGGGATTTCTATTTGACTGCAATAACTTTATTAAACAAAGATTTAGCCTCGTAATGACAAATACAGTGAACTCTTAATGAACAAATAATAGAATCAAACATGAATCTCCACCTGATTTAAGCTGTTATAAATGCATGATATATATAAGCATGGTCTCGTACAGATGGCATTCAAGAAGAATGATCGCTACCGACTCATCCCTCAGAAGAGACCAATGCTCTCACCCTATCCCACATGAGTGGTATCAACCCATAATGTACTCATTTGGATGACATCCTGGCAACCTACCAGGCTCCCTAGTCTCATCTCATAGAAGAGACTAACCGCACCTAAATCTATATGGTGTCGGACTCAGATAACACCAATGTTACAGGACAATAACCTCATTCTGATACGGGTGCATCAGTCACAGAAGACCATCTAGTCTCGTCACAACCACACCATAGAGCAGGTCTCACTATAGTTTTGACTCAGCTGAGTCCTTGTACCTCCAATACGTTTTCACAGGATCGCAAGGGCATTCTAGGCATATCCACACAAGACTGTTATCGAAGATCAATAACCCATGTGTGTTGATATTCTTGATAATGACTTTACTTTATGTGCATACAGTTAGAACTCTTTCAATGTCCATGACCTCATGGAGTGGGATGCATGCTTGGAGTGACACTGCGCACCCCCAAGCTTATATAAGACACACTATGTCTTCTTCACTTGGATATAATTTCAGAAACCATACTGTTACTCTACAAATCTTATATTAGAGAGAGATAGAGCTTACATATATGTCTCTCATGGCCATTAGTGCCTGAATATAGTGAAACTTATCTCATACTCTTTAGAGTGGAATTAGGCCAAGGCGGAACCACTTAAATGCATGTGGTAATCTCTTTTCTCTCATATATTATACTAAATAGCTTGTCAATTATTATTTTACTACATCTGTGCAAGACCCATCTCTTTGGTGAATCCATTGTATTATTTTAACATCATTAATTTAGCACCGCCTGTGGGATCGATTTTGTTATTCTCATCTCTAGATTGGATTTCTTACTCATATTTGGTTGTGATTCAAGTGCACCATTGTTCTGAATCACCATTGAAAGATCTTAAGTGGAGGAGTTCACCGACTTCCTTTATGATTCATCTTATTTTTTGGGGTTTTAACTTTTGTTGTTGGTGTTACTCTTTCTGATCGGAGGTGTCTTTTGATCCACCACCAAATTCCATGATTGGATCCAACAAACCACCCCCTTAGTCTGAGATGGCCAATGTGGAGGCGGTGCTCAGGTCTCTAATGGCTAACCATTAATAAAGTCAACAGCAGTTCTTGGCATTCAACCAAGATATCAAGAGTCGGATCCCAGAGGACCCGACTGTAAATATCATCATGCTAGACATCGTGAGAGGGGTCGCGCCACCAGCAGCCGGAGGACCACCCCCAACTCCTACCAAAGAAGTTCAATATGGTCTCAGGAGAAGAGATAACAAAGATCCCTATTGTTTCCGCCTTGGCAAGGAGGTGCAAGGCGAACCAAAGGACGTGGCATGTGAGGAGGAGCATTATTGGGTCTATAGCAAGCAGTAAAAAACAACAGACATATTGTACCGGCCAAGTGAAACCCCTATTTCTACTCATTAAGGTAAAATGTTTAGTACACCCCTTAAGGTCGTCAAATGAAGAATGAATTCACAAGGGTAAGTAAAAGGTCCGCATTCGATTGTCTCAACCCAAGAGGGCATTGTAGTTGAGATATCATCCCAGATAGCATCTGTGGGACAAGGATCACTGGTATTCTCAACCAAGCTCATCCGAGACACCACCCAGACCAGAGGGAGTGCATAGAGGTGAATAGTATAGAGAGGAATCAAAACAAAGGGATCACCTGCAAGGTCATCTCTAAGGTGTAAGGGTTGGGTTGCAACATCCCTGAAGACAAGAAGACTAAGAATAGATCAATCTAGAGGTTGGAGGATAAGATCAGTTATCTGATCAAAAGCCGAGGCCCCAGTCGTAGGAGATATATGGAGGGATCTCCTTTTGGGCCAAGCATTTTCGGCTATCTAACACTTGGTAACTTCAAACCGCCAGTTGTAACACCCAAATCTGATGGGAGAACTAACCCTTTTTCATCACATATAGATGTATCAGTGCCGACATCTATTCCACTCCAGATGAGATAAAGTGCTAGGCATTTTTTAGCACTCTTACTGAAGTTGCCATGTGTGGTACAATAGTCTGCTGAGAGGAAAGATCGAGAATTTTAAATAATTAGCTGAAAAAGTTATCCATAAATTTTATTTTGGCATGAGGCCTACGAAATGTGTGACTCACCTGTTAAATGTTAGACAAGGAAATAATGAGCCTTTAAGAGATTCCATATCTCCGTTCAACAATGAGTAGTTTGAAGTTGGGGACTATGATGAGAGCATTATTATGACATCCCTCATCACTGGGATCTAACGGGAGAAAACTGTTGGAGCCTCTCTAAGTATCCTTTAAAGTCCATGAAAAAACTTATGGCTAAGACTAGGAGAATCATGAAAGTGGAGGAGGCCATAGAGAGGATACCAAAAAGAGACGGGGGACAACAAATCTGGGCAGAGCAGAGACAAGGAAAAGATAAAGAGGGGAAAAAGAAGTCAAATGACGACAAGTTTGCAAAATACATTCCACTGACTATTAGTACCGATCTCATTTTCAACGAGATCATAGACAACAAAGAATGTCTATGGTCTGAGAAACTAAGATCTCCTGCCCATAAGAGAGACAAAAGTAAGTGGTGTGAATTCCATCATGATCATGATCACATAACTGATAAGTGCTTCGCATTGAAGGACGATATCAAGAAGTTACTGAAGTAAGGAAAAATACGAAAGTACATCAATAAGGGTGGAAGCCAAGATGACAACTGGTAAATATATTCCGCGGTGAAAAATGCCAGGCTTAAGAAAAAGGAAGCCCAAGTGAACCGGAACGACCCAGATTTTCCAACAAAACTTGGCACAGTTAAAAGTAACCTCCACGTGACCTCTTTTGATATTAAAATGATCTTTGGGGGAATACCAGGTGGATGAACATAGCCGACCGACATAATGGCTCATGTTATTGAGGCCAAAGCTAGGCCAAAGAGGGTAGACGTTAACCTGACGAAATTCGAGGGAAAGCCAGGCAAGTTAAAGAAAGTTAACATGGAGAGTCTCATAGTTGTGTTCTCAAGGATGTTTTTTAAGGGGATTGTAGCCTCACACGATGACCAACTCATCATCCGCACACGAGTTCAAGGTTATAATATGTCTCGTATCCTCGTCGATGGGAGGAGCTCGATCGATGTTATGTTTTGGGATTCTTGTAAAGGCTTCAAGCTCAGCAATAAGAGACTTATCCCATTTTATCACCCACTGATTGAGTTCAGTGGAGAAAAGGTGCACCTATTGGGAATGTTTGAAATGGATGTCCGCATGGTCACCTGGCCAAGATGCTTGATAAGGAGGATAATTTTTTTCTTGATGGATAAGAATGTGTTCTCGACTTACAATATCATACCGAGGATAGTATATTTAAAAGAATTTGAAGTTGTGCCTTCCACTGTACACCAGATGATGAAGTTCTCAACTCCCTATGGAGTAGGGGAAGTCAATGATGATCAAGTGGAAGCTCGCGAATGCTACTTCACCTTGGGAGAAGAAAGAGAAGCCTACAAGAGGAAAATGACCTCTTATAACATTGACACTTTTAAATCGAGAGACGAACATAAACTCAATGATGACAAATCAAAAAAATTATCCAAATTATCGTCCCTAGAATCCTTATTAAATAAATAAGTGGTTGAACTGATGAGAAAAAGGCAAAGTATCTTCGCATGGAGTCATAGTGACATATTGGGGATTGACCCTAATGTCATATGTCACCAACATGACCTGGACGACAAGGTAAAGCCAGTAAAGAAAAAAAGGCAAACTTTTTCCAGAGACAAATATGAAGTCATCTAAGAGGAGGTAAAAAAGTTGTAAACTTCATTAACGAAGTTAAGTATCTAGAATGGTTATCTAATGTCGTTATAGCGCCAAAGCAGAATGGCAAGTGGAGCATGTGTGTAAACTTCACCGATCTCAACAAAGCTTGTCCAAAAGATAATTTTCCCTTGCTCGAAATTGATCAGACGGTGGACGCCATAATAGGGCATGAACTCATAAGCTTCGTGGATGCTTACTCGAGTTATAATAATATTTCCATGTATGAGAGTAATGTTGAGAAGACATCCTTCATAATTGATAAAAGGACCTACTACTATAAGGTCATGCCTTTCGACCTAAAGAATATGGGTGTTACTTACCAAAATCTCATCAATAAGATGTTCAAAGGTCAGATCCGTAAGATAATGGAAGTCTAGATCGACGACATGTTGACAAAGTGTATGAAGATCGAAAACTATGTTATAGATCTATAAAGTACTTTTGATATCATGGATCAGTACATGATGAAGATGAACCCTGCTAATTGTGTGTTTGGTGTCGGTGCAAGAAAATTCTTGGGGTTTATAGTCAATCAAAGTGGTATTGAAGCCAACCCAACTAAGATAAAGGCACTGATGGACATGAAAACCCCAAGAAACACCAAATATATCCAGAGATTAACAGGCCGAGTTGATGCGCTCAATAAATTTGTCTTTTGAGTAATTGACAAATGTCTGCCCTTTTTCAAGATTCTGCTCGTTTGGGATGAAGAATGCGAGAGAGAGTTTAAGGAGTTAAAAGCTTATATAGTCTCACAAATGCTTTTATCTCGAACCATTCATAGGGAGAAACTATATCTATACCTTGCGGTCTCAGATTCGACTATTAGTGCAGTAATTGTCCAAGACGACAATGGAACTCAGAAGATAGTGTATTATAATTGCAAAGCACTACAAGGGGCCGATATGCGATACCTAAAAATGGAAAAACTTTCATATGCTTTGATATATGCATCGAGAAAGATGAAGCCCTATTTTTAAGCTCATACGATGGTAGTGCTCACCGATACATCTCTCCAATAGGTCATTCATAAACTTGATAAGTCAGGTAGGTTAACTGGTTGGTCAGTTAAGTTAGGTGAGTTTGATATCATCTATCAACTGAGGAGTCCAATCAAGGGAAAAGCATTATCAAATTTTGCGGCAGAGTTCACCTGTAAGTCGACAAAAGAGACCAAAAAGGAATCACAAGTTGAATGTTCAGAAATAGCCAAGAACTTAAAATAAAGAACAGAGGAGAATGCATCGGTCGACACTATAGTTGGTATTCCTAGGCCGAATTTATTGCTTAAAAAAGGCGTTCGTGTTAAAGGACCTTTCTTATCGAATTTGTCGTTTGGAGTTTGTTCATTGACGGATCGTTATGTGCAACTGGTAGTGGGGCTGGGCTAATTTTATCGGCCCCAGATAAGATCGATATTGAGTATGCACTAAGGTTCATCTTTAAATAATCTAATAACGAGGTTGAATATGAATCCTTATTAGAAGTATTTACACTTACAAAGGCATTGGGTGTCGACCAACTCCTTGCCCATAAAGATTCATAGCTGATAAAGATCCAGATTCCGCGAGTCTACGAGATGAAGGATAAAAGTGACCAAATACTTACAAAGAGTGAAGATAACACTAGCAATATTCTAGGGTCAAAGATAAAGAGAATCCTAAGAAGTGAGAATGGAAGAATAGAGGCCCTAGTAAGGCTTGCATCAGCCATAAGAGTGAAATTCGCAGAATAGTTTCGGTCGAAATTATCCTAAAGTCGAGCATCGAGCGAGAAGAAGCCAACATTGTAGAATGTTTCAACTTAAACTTGGGACCCAATCATCAAGTACTTAAAATATGGAACATAAGGTAAAGTCATAAGAAGAAAGGTAACATACTGAGCTGCCAAGTTCACTATCATTAAAGATGTAATGCATATAAGGCTATCTTCTCCCACTCTTAAGGTGTGTGCACCCAACAGAAGTAAACTATGTTCTCAAAGATGTTCATGAGGGTATCTACGTGAGCCATATCGAAGGAAAATCATTGGCAAAGAGAACTGTCACTTAGGGATACTATTAGCCGAACCTAGCCAAGGATGTAGCTGATTATGTTCTTAAGTGAGACAAGTGCCGGTGCTTAGCCAATATACCTTATCAGCCCCATTAATTATTTTCTCTTATCTCCTACCCATAGCCCTTTGCGATGTGGGGAATTGATTCAGTCGACTCGTTATCAAGAGCTAAGGGGAGCTTCCATTTTTTTATTATCACGATTGATTATTTTTTAAATGCGTAGAGGCAGAGGCCATGGTAACTCTCCCGGATGAGAAATTTTTTATATTCATTTGGAGAAATATCATCTGCAAATACGGACTCCTAAAAACTTTGATATCAGACAACGGAAAGCAGTTCAAGAATAAGTCCTTAGTTGCCTATTATGGTAGGGTCGACATATAATAGTTCTTTTAGGCAGCAGGCCAACCACAATCAAATGGGAAAATCGAGAAACAAACCATACTATACAGGACAAAATAAAGAAGAAATTGGAAGATGCCAAAGGAAAATGGGTCGAAGAACTGCACAACATACCGTGGGCATATGAGACGACTAAAAGAACGCCGCCAAGGGAGACATATTTTATGCTGGCATATGGGTTTGAGGCATTTATACCAATTGATATTGGGCTAAAGAGTCACAGATTTCAACTGTACAACCCTGAACTGAACTTAAAGAGAGAATACTTGATTTGGACCTCATTGAAGAATGAAGGGAAGGCACGATTATACAACAGTCGACCTACCAATAGAGAGACGCAAAATTCTATAACCAGAGGGTGTGACACCCCGCCTAATTAAATACCGGGTGATTAGTCCTTTATCAAATTAAAATAGAATGCTCGGTTTGTTCATTCTTAGCATCAGTGTCGAAAAACATTTAATACTATTAATCACCTAATAATTTGTTAAGCTAGTGTCATAAACATTATTATTCCAATTAAAATATTACCGATTAAATCATAATTAATTCCAACAATAAAATAACTGAATCATCCACCATACACATAAATAAAATAATACTAGATAGTAACTAACAGCTGAATTAATTAAGACTGGAATGAACGTTCTAGTTCGAAGTCTCAAAACTAGTAAGCCATAATAATACTCAATCCAACTAAATTGAAATACTAAAGTAAACCGAGTACAATCTCTATGATAAAGTAAAACTGAGGATGGGCTACACATGCCCTAAATGAAATGTCTAAAGATACTGAGTCAAATGAGGGTGCAGGCATCTAAGCATGAGGACTTGCATCTCCCATAACTGCTACAACACGTCAACCTGCCCAATCGTCTAAGCCTGGCGTCTCTGTGGCTAGACACCTGATATAAATAGTATATGAGAAAAGTGAAAAATTCAAGAGACGGGTCACAGCCCGAGTTGTAAAATTATTTTCTTTTAGCAAGTATTTAAAATTTTCAATAAAGCAAGTATTATGTGCATGTTGTCTTTTCGAACTCTCACATGAAATCTATTGTGAACGCTTAACATACATATAGTTCCATCTAGCTATCTGAACTCCATCTAACTAGATTCTAGACTTATGCCGCTAACTATATCTCATAGTATTAACCCGTACTTACCAACACTTACATTAAAAGGTTCTACATTTATTATCTCGATTAAGTGTTATCACACTAAAATTAAGTATTCATAACTTGATTTATTTAAAATTCCATTATCTCAATAGTATACGATTATTACACTGTAGATATAACACAAGTATACACACACACACACACACACACACACACATATATATATATATATATATATATATATATATATACACTAATACATCGCCCCAAGGATACACCTGTAGTGCAATGCATACTCTGCTATCATGTCCAGGTACATCTCGTACTCAAACAAGGAAAATCGATTCGAAAGTCTCCCACGAACCATAAACAAACACCACATATTGGAGGCGAACACAGTTCCAAGCGTATGGGCTAAGCACATACCTGCACACCCATATAACCGTCAACACTATCGTTCTCACAGATAGCCCGTACCTAGGCTCTATGTTCTGAGGTACCAATATAAAATCCCCCCAATGGGCTCATCAGGATAAGACTGGCCTCTATCATTTTCAAAGCCTCCCGTGATAGCAAGCAACTAGGTATGTCATATACATAATTGAACGTACAATAGGCATTAAGACCACCTATAAATTTATTTCACATGTTCCATATGTAGTGTATTTTTATCCCGAATAATCTACGTAATAAATAATTCATAGCTTAATTCATTAACGAATGCTCCCGGGTATTTCTCATCACTCGAAGGGTATCCTTAAGACTACACATCATAACAGTAGGTAAGGTCCCTATACCCTACTAGTCTAAGTCATCCCTTTTCTCGAATCTCTGAGTCTCAAATTAATCTCTAAAGTAAGTATTTTCACCGATTAATACTAATTGAGTTTAGCCTATGGTTCCCACTCGTAGGCCTAAGCCTAAATCCAATCTTGACCTACGATTTTATTAAACTAATTCTCATTATACTTCACAATAAATATCTCAATTTAAGATTAGAAGGGTTCTCAAGTGTTCTATGTAAGAACTGGAAAATTATAGTAGACCGAACCTATCTGACTTGTGAAAATGAATTGATCCGATTTGTGAAAAATGAACCGATCCGACTTTATGAAAATGAACTGATCCGTTTCTGAACCGAACCGATTCGAAGCTCTATGAGAGTTGTTCTTCCTCCAAGTACGGTTTTCCACTATTTTCAACCTCAAATCCTCTACAAAATTTTCTCAAACTCTAATACATCTATAGTAATTGATAATCCAACATGTATATTTGATTTCTAACATCCTAGTATTATCAAGTCATCATCAATTAGTAATTAAATTCTAAATCCCCAATTTAATCCTTTAAAACCATAGTTCTTCCAATTACAATTCAAGAACCATTAAAACCTAGATTCGTTCCTAAATTAAATCATAAATTTTGTGGGTTCTACTCTACGTACAAATAGAAATCAACCTATATAATTTTCAGACTCAGATTAAGCATCAATCTTCCAATTTTCACCCAGTTCAATATTAAATCAGGAGTTTCTATCACCTACACTAACATGAGTATAATTATTGCTAAAGGAAAACAAGTAATAAGCACTTGCCTTGATTTTTGGTGGTCTGATCCGCTGGTGTAGATGGTATGACTACGTTCCTCGTCTTCCGATTGATATGGTGGTGGTCTCGGTGGTGAAAGATGGTGGTTAATGGCCTAAATCCCTTGGACTTGGTTCTACCTCACCCTTTGTGGCTCTCCCTTAGAACTTGTGAATGAAAACCCTAATCCCACTCATGTAACAAATATATTTATCCTCTAAATTTAGTGCGTATTAAATGCCCAAAAAATGGAAATCACCAAAACGCCCTCCTGGGATGCCAGTTTGGCCTAAAATTGCCTCGGGACCCAAACTAAACCCCCGGGTAGACTTTTTTGACTATCTCGACCCTTCCGGACATGTTGGCGCACTCAAAATGACTATTAGAATACTTATAATATTTTTTATTCCTTTAAATTACTCCTGACATGACTCTTACGCACGACTAACTTAATTATCGAAACTGTCGTATTTTTCACTCGCGATAATTTTCATAATTCCATAATCACATATTACTTTATTCACTCAGTAATATTTAATATAATGCACATCATTAAATACTAACCCTTAACTCTCGAGTTGATATTTACTTTAATCCGAATTAATTAACAATTAATATTCCCACATTAAATTCAATTAATCCGATAATTTAAAATCATAAAAAAATACGAGGTGTTATAGAGGGTCAAAGCTCGTCCAATTAAAGTTGACGATCTCACAATCAAGAAAGTAATACAAAAAACCAACAAACTTTACCCTAATTGGCATGTACCCTATAGAGTTACAAAGGAAGTGGTCCCAGACATTTATTGGATGGAGAATCTAGAAGGGGAGCCATTCACCAATCCATGGTATGCGAATCATTTGAAAAAGTACTATCAATGAGAACATCTGAATGTAATAGCTTGGGAGTAGTCGTCTCGACTACTCAAATTTATAGAGAGAAATTTTTAATGAAACAAAGTGTTATCTAAAATTATACAATTGTATATTCTAAGTATCATACACTTTTATAAAATCTCTCTCTCTCGATCGTATGAGAGTGTTTAGAGTCTCATATCCTAAACATATCTCAAGAAAAACCATGAGAGGTGGGAAAATCTAACATCATTATTATTATGGCAAGATTTAACATCATTTTTATGGTGAAAGTTAAGTATAAATCTCTCTCTCTCGGTGGTATGAGAGTGTTTGGAGTCTCGTCTACTAAACATATCTCCATAAAAACCCTAATAGTTGGGAAAATAAAACATCATTATTGTTATGGTGAGACTTAACATCATTTTTATGGTGAAAGGTAAATGTAAATCTCTCTTTTGGTGGTATGAGAGTGTTTGGACTCTCATCTCCTAAGCATATCTCAATGAAAAACCTGAGAGGTGGGAAAATTGAACATCATTATTATTATGGTGAGACTTAACATCATTTTTTATTGTGAAAGTTAAATGGAAATCTCTCTCTCGGGTGTATGAGAGTTTTTGAAGTTTCCTCTCCTAAACATACCTCAATAAAAACCTTGAGAGGTGGGAAAATTGAACATCATTATTGTATGGTGAGACTTAACATCATTTTTTATGATGAAAGTTAAATATAAATCTCTCTCTGGGTGGTATGAGAGTGTTTGGAGTCTCGTCTCCTACACATATCTCAATAAAAATGCTGAGAGGTGGGAAAATTGAACATCGTTATTGTTATGGTGAGACTTAACATCATTTTTTATGGTGAAAGTTATATGTAAATCTCTCTCTCGACGGTACGAGAGTGTTTGGAGTCTCGTCTCCTAAACATATCTCAATAAAAACCTTGAGAGGTGGAAAAATTGAACATCATTATTGTTATGGTGACACTTAACATCACTTTTTATGGTGAAAGTTAAATGTAAATCTCTCTCTCAACGGTACGAGACTGTTTAGAGTCTTGTCTCCTAAACATATCTCAGTAAAAACCTGAGAGGTGGTAAAATTGAACATCATTATTGTTATGGTGAGACTTAAGCATTATTTTTATGGTGAATACAAATGTAGACACTACACATGAGCACATGATAAGGACATAAAGTATATTAAAGAGGAAACATTCACAAAAAACACCATAGCAAAGGGGTGCGAATAATTAAAGTTAATAACTACTAATCCAAAAGGTGGGATGAGAATAGCAATTACAATAAGAAAGTGGGCATCAAAGACCATAGGTAGTCACCCAAGAAGTAGAAATATCAGAACTCAAGTCTCGACTGCTAAGCCATCGGTAGATGTGGATTTAGGGATGGTTGATTCCTCTTAGACTGTGGTAGTGGAATCTTAGTTACCGACATGGTCCTCTTCATCTGCAATTTGGGTCGTCTCGTCCCTATCTACCTCTGGTTCCACGATCCCCGTATTGTTGATCTCGACGCAGATCTCCTGAAGGGCAGCAATAGTCTTTGGGTCGACCAAGATCAAAGAGTTGAGAGTCTCGATTAAATCGAGGTACTTAGAGATGAGGTTAGAGAAACGGTTGATAACATGCCTACAAGTAGATTTAGCACCCCTCTCCAAGTATTGGAAAACAGCGCTATCAAACTCTTCGCTCTCTTTAAACTCAGCCACAGTCGACTCAACGCCCACCCTCAGAACTTCTTTTTCAGATTCCTCCTACTGCTTCAGAGTCTATTTAAGCTCTGTAACTTATACTTTATGATTCTCTTGCATAGCAGTAAGGTGCTCCTTGTAACATTCCCGAAGCTTCTACGTTTCATCATCATGGGCAGCCTTCTGGTGGGTCAAATGCTTTTTTATATCTGCCAGCTTGGGAAAATCCTCTTCAACCAACTTGACCTTAGGCTCGGCCTACAAAACCTATTGATGAAAGTATTAGAGAGCATTGAAAGACTACAACAAAGAAATAAGAGAAGTAAAAGTCAGTACGAATCAAGAAAAATATAAGATGAGACAAAGCTTTGTAAAATAATTAAGTGAAAATTATTACCTAGGTGGCCCTATGAAGGGGGAAGCCTGAAACCCTACTGTTGCTCTAAGCCTCCATATATCGACCATCATAAGAAGGAACCGTTGAGGCAATAATCTCTCTATCCTTTGTCTGACTCCAAGGAAGAGTGTCGGGGCTCAAAACTAGTTGAGCCAAGCACACCGCTGCCGTAGCGTTGTCCGAGATGGGGACGCTGGGAGTGGGGGTCTTCTATACCAAACTTTGGATTTTTTTTGCTGAGGATGAATAGTGCAAACCCACCAGACTCCTTCCTATTTTGTAAGCCCTCAACTGCACTAGGGCCACCTATTGTAGATTTTTTCCTGAGAGCTATCGGTTGGGAAGTTTTGCCTTGAAGCTTGGCCAAGATATTTCCAGTCATTGGAGCCACCATCTCTCAAACATGATCAGGGGTATTTTTTGAACGATCTGCAAAATGAAAAATATCAACTATGAGTATTGGCTTAAATTAAATAAAATTACAATAAAAGTTACAAATTTGTTAAGAAATCTTACAAAGGGACTTCAAAGGGTTTGAACCCATCCCAACAAATCGAAGGATCTCAAATTTCATCAGCTCTTCATAAACAATCACACCATCAGTTCCCCTTAATTTGTCTATGTTCTTCCTATTACTCATGCTCAGACTCGTATTAACCTTTGGTCAAGACAGTTATTCGGTCCTACTTATCGGGCACCATGATTGCTCCGAGGTTTGATGACTCTTTATCTCCAAAGTCCCATGAGCCAGAGATAAAAAAAAATACCAAGACTTCTAGTCATAGTTAGAAGTCTGGTTATCATGTAAGAGTTTGCGATCTGGTCCGCGGACTACAAAATGGAAATAACTAGGGTTAAATTTAGTTGTGATAGCCAAGTAGCATGCCCAGAAGACATCAATAGGTAAGTATTCCTCATAAGAAACCTTCCATTAAATGGATGGCCCCATTAGGATTCTCTAGACATTTAAGGCCAGATGAGTAGGGGCAACGCCGAAATATAAGAGTATCCCCCTGACGACTGAATGAAAGGGAAAACTAAAGCCAACCTTAAACATTTTCTCATAGACAACAATCTCATCCTTATTTCTAAGGTCATCATAAGCCCTCTTATCTTAAGCTGGCACGCTCATGCGTATAGACAAGTTAATGTCGTACAAGTGTCGCCAAACGATAAGATCATTCTCATGGACGTTATTTGAGAAAAATGAGGTAACACACGTATCAATTTTGAAGGCCACCTCATCATCTTCATCCTCAATAGTAGGAGATTTACCATAAGGATACCGACCTTAAAACTCTGCCTCAGTTATCGCAGTCAAAGGCAGGGGAATTTTGGGTGTCGAAAGAATGTTATCTCCTATCTTGTCGTTAGAGATGTCATAGATTGACGGCTCAGGATCCCCTGGTTGACGAGATAAAGTAGTTGGGTGACCTATATTACTCGATTCGACAAAGTCTGCTATCTCAGCCACTCCAATACGAGCCACTGTTACCCTCATGGCCTTTTTAAAAGAGTGAGAGCCAGAGTCTGTAGTGTCATCGCGAAGGCCCAAACACTTAGAGGGACTGTAACTCTTAGAAGATGACGACATGGTGTCACTACTGATGTTAATAACACTTGGAACCAAGTGTAAGGTCACAATGTGGGAATTTGGTCAGACACAAGGGAGGCTTCACAACTTCCCAAGGTGTTGAGAGGTATTAGTGACCTCTCTCGATAAAAGTTAGCCTCAACATCTTCCCTCTCTCAACGGACACGGTCGCAAGGGCGATGTTACTCTACCCAGGTGTCATACAGACTTTGATACATTAATAAAATACTGTTTAAATGGATTCTAGATCTAAAGGATCAAACAAGGGGAATGGTGAGTTTTAATGAAGAACACTCAAAAACATAAAACCCAATTTCCGGCACCATATGCCAAAAATTCATCGGTAAGCCCAAAAATGACCTTAAACTTTGTTAAAAAAACCTCAATTCCTAGAAAACTACCTCCAATACTCTAAACTCCTAGAACTACCACCCAATAACCACCACAAGAGGAGGTACAAACCCAAGAACACTTACCGAAAAAACCAGAAAAGGAAAAAAATGATCAAATAACAATAAAAAAGGGCACAAGGGTGATCAGGCGTACCTGGAAGAGAAGGGGATAACCCGAGGATGAAAAAAGCTACTGGGGAAGATGATCGGAGGAGGTTCAAAGGTGAAAGTCCAGAGAGAGAAAATTTGGACAGCGTTTTGCTCTAGTTTGACTGTGAGGGAAATGGCATAAGTGAATGGCCCGCCTAAACCACACCCATTCAACACAAATGGGTGCAATAATTTGGCACAACTCCTAAGATATGGAATAATGTAAAGACTGCACGCATGGCCCAGATGCTCCTGGGAAGTCATATCACCTCTGACACAACCAAGGAGTGGTCGACAGCTAGCCAACTTCTCTTAAGTGGATGAGATCAAATCACATGAGGGTGTTATGACCATTACGACTGACCTAACCATTATGTCCCTAAGGTACGAATAACAACTAGGCCATCAAAGTCACGGTTTACAAACTGAACACCGGGATGAAACGAGATACCCATAATAGTTGTCTTGTATCCATGGGGGATCACATTCAAACCTCAGCCTTCTATTGACGTAAAAATATAGGGTTTAGGAGGTTATTCATATACATAAGTATGATCTCATTTAGATGGAACTTGAGATGAATGATCGCTACAAACTCATCGCTTAGAAGAGACTAATGCTCTCACACTAGCTCACATGAGTGGACTCATCCTACAGTGGTGTTGGCCCATAATGGACACATTTTTATGACACCCAAGCAACCTACTAGGATCCCTAGTCTAGTCTTATAGCAGAGACCAACCTCACTTACATCTACATGGGTGTTGGCCTCAGACGACACCAATGTTATATGATATCAACCTCATTCTGAGATGGGTGCATCGATCACAGACGACTACCCAGTCTCATCTTATCTCACAGCATGGAGCAGGGCCCGCTACGGTATCGGCTCAATCGAGACCTCGTACCTTCGATACGTTTTCACAAGCTTGGAAAGTATGATAAGGGAATTATAGGCATATCCACACAAGACCGTTATCGAAGATAAACAACCCATGTGGGGGAATATTCTTCATGATGACTTTAGTTTATGCACATACAACTAGCACTCTTTCATGCTTGGGGTGACACGGCGCACCCCCAGCCTATATAAGACACACTACATCTTCTTCACTTGGATCAAATTCCAAAAATCTATTATTACTCTGTCAAACTTTTATTAGAGAGAGAAAGATTACATGTATGTCTCACATGGCCATTAGTGCCTCAATATAGTGAAACTTGTCTAATCCCTTTGTAGTGGACGTAGGCCAAGTTCGAACCACTTAAACACCTGTGTTCATCTCTTTTCTCTCATCTCTTCTACTAAACAACTTGTCAATTATTATTTTACTACATTTGTTTAATATCTATTTCTAGGTGAATCCAATGTATGATTTTTGCATCATCAATGAAAGACTACATAATATCGTGAACTCTCACTTTATGATTAATTTCATCCAAGACTATATAATATCGTGAACTCTCACATTAATTTAAGTGAGAAAAATTTTGACTCGAGGGTTATTAGGAAGATTTTAAGGTCATTTCCAAATAATTCTCTTATAAAAATCACCCCCTTAAATGTGTTTGGTACCATCAACAAGACGAAGGTTGAAGATTTAATAAGATCTGCACAAACTTTTGAGGGCATCACGTTGAAGGAAAAAAGAGTGATCCCTCTATCTTGAATGATGAATCCGATGATATTGAGGTTGAGATTGCCCTATTTTAAAGAATTTTCTTAAATATAGTCCACAAAAGTTCAAATATAACAAGAAGATATTTGAAAACACTAAAGCAAATATGGTACAAAAAACTTTTGATAGGCGTGACCATAAGTCTCAAGGTGATGAGAGGTTAGAAAAGACTCAAAGAAGTCCTTTTAATGCACCGATTTTTGGCTTGTGGCACGTAAGTATCCCATTAGGCCCATGAGAAAGAGTGATGGACAGAAGGAAATGAATGTCACCCATAATACTAATGACTCAAACTCATAAGTTAGTAAGTCTCCTATTAAATGCACTTTACTGTGTTCACCAATATTGGGGAAATAACTTGTCCTCTCACCTCCCTTGTTGGAGAAAAGTTTGAAGATAATAGTATTGAGTCTGAATCTGAAAGAGACTTAGAGGAAAAGTAGGAGGTTTGTGTTAATTACGGAGAAGAGAAACTCCGAAAAATAGTGATGCGATTATGAGTTTTCCCCCAGGATTTAGAAAGTTAAACTTAAGCTCACCATAAAGATTAAGAAGTGTGAGAGTAAGCTAATTGCCATGCAGGAGAATAAGGCACTCATGGTCAAGTTGAAGTCTAGGGACTAGAGGTGGATAAAAAAACAAACTGGACTAATTGGACCAGACCAAGCCTATATTTTAAGGGTTTTTTTTCGAATCGGTCTTAAAGCACTCCAAAAATTAGAGAACCAATTTTTTTGCAGTTCGGTCTCGTTCTAACGTTAATTAATTATATATATATGATTGGGGGATTTTTGCATGTAAGAACCAATGCCCGTGAGTTTTTTTTGTTTGAAAAATATGAGGGTGCAATGGAATGGGCTACGAAGGTCGTAAATCTCCTTTGAGTGAAAGGTCACTATTAGCAAGAGCCCAAAGGAAAATATAGGCAAAATAAAAGAAAGATTTCCAAGGCCATATTTTAAAATTAATGCTTCAAAAAGAGCGAAAAAATGATATTTGTTTATTTTTAGGGTGTTATAAGTTAAAGATCAGTGAGTTTTCACAATGAGTCTTAGTTAATTTAATTGTTTGACGTTATTTATTTGAAAATTATCAAGATTTCAAGGCTAGTGTGTGTTGTGTATGTTTATTGATTATGAGCTCTTTATTTGTCACTTGAGATTAAACTGAAGTTTGATAAATTAATGCGGTCAAATACTCCTTGGACATATTTTGAGTGATTAGGTCATTTTTATTTTGTTTCTAGTTCAAGCCCATTGACTCCATACCACATTTTTTTAGACACATTGATGTTATACGAGTGTGGAAAGCTTAGGTGTTTTGGGTTTTTTGTGGTGTTTATACCCATATATGTATATGCATTATTGGTATATGATTGGTTATATATATGGTATGTTTTTTTCGAGTCTTTGCATTTGCATTTAATCCATGCTTGCCATATGCTTCATCTTTAATTCAAATTGGCATGTTTTATGATCATATTGGTATCTTTTGTTGCTTGTTTACATTGGTATCTTGTGCTTCAATTTCTGCATCAAAATTCATATCATATGTTCATTGTTTCGATTATTTATGCTTGTGATACATAGTGGGTTTATCGTTGCAAGTCACTTCACATCCTTACATGATATTGGTTATTCAACTTTATGTTCACATGTGTTACATATAGGTGGAGAAGTTGTTTATTTTGCACACCTTTATCTTTGTCTATTCATGAACTAAAAAGGGGAGAAATGGTATCTAACTCTTTAACTCAGGGGATACATTTTTAATTAGGTGAATATATTTAGACAAAGGAGGAGGGTTTTTCATATGCGGATTTCTATTTTTTATATATTCTCTTTGCATTTGAAGGGTGTGTTTAAGTGTGCAGGTTTTGCAACAATACGAGAAATTTTTCATAAGAGAAAAGATACTCAAAGTTTATGTCTGTCAAGTGTTTATACTTTTTACTTTTGGGATTAGGACTGAGCCTTTAGAGATCTTGAGGGCCCATAGATTTTGTTTTTGAGTTTTGTCCCGGAATATCCAAAGTGGAAGATTTGTAATGATAAATTTCTAATCGAGTGAACTTTTATGTATATTGGCTTAATTTCGGTTGAACAACATTTGTTTGGGTCATAGATTAGGACGAGAGATGTTTATCCTCCAAGCCTATGATGTGTGATTGAAGACCATAGCGTCCAAGTTAAATAATATACATCATCATATCGTATTTAGTTTCAAGATTCATCTTGAAAGTCCATAGTATCTCAAGAGGTATAAATGTGTATTTATTTTGATCCTTAGAATGAATTGGGTGTGTTTTTAATTTGTTCGAGGCTATTTTCATAAAAATAATTTTAAAGAAAATTGAGTTTTGTTAAAGTCGTTCGAACGAGAATTTTACCTTATTCGAAAGAGTATGGAAAAGTTGTTCAAATAACCTTCAAATGAGGATCAAACAAAATTTTCTTGTCTAATAGAAAATTACAGTTCGAAGCTTGTTTGATGTTTATTCAAATGAGATTCACTATGTCGTTCGAACTAGATCTAGTTTCGTTCAAATGAGATTGTATACTTCATTCGAACGACCATATTGATTTCGTTCGAATGAGATTGCGCCATCTCAATTTTTATGTTTCCTATATAAAGGAGTTCTAGCATCAATTTTTTATGGGAGTTTTGGCAAAAAATATTTTTCTAAGAAATATATAAGAGCCTCCAAACCCCAGTTTCACCCAATAGTTTTGAGATCCAAGTTTCAACTAAATATTCTTATTTGAGATATCTTGTTTTTCACCGAAGTTCATTTACTCTTCATCTTTGTTGACTATTGTTTGCATACGGTGGAGTTTGTGTGTGGCGATTTGGAGTGGTGGAATCCATGTTCAATTCGCTGATGGTTTTCTAAGCCAAGATCGATGGATACCGAGGCATGTGAGGAGCACACATTATGGGAGTGCGTGCATGGATTCCTATGTGTCGCTGTGAACAAGGTCAGAGGAACGAAGACATGTCAAGCCTTGAAGGAGTCGAGTCAGTTGTGTAAGCTATCTGTCATCCTTGTGTAATTCCTATATCATAGTGAATTTGAGTGATTGGGTCATTCGAGGTTTTTTCGATAGTGGGTTTTCCTCATACATCGGCATGTTGTGGTTTGTTGCTTTATTTTATTTTTTCTATACTCACCTAGATGCATGGGTTAGAGAAAGATAAAATTTGGAAACCATTTATACAACATTCAATTTAATTGGTGCAAGTTTTATTGGGTTAATTGTCGAATTAATTTTGAAAAAATAAAAATTGATGTGTGTTTGATAATGCTCCATATAACCCTTAGCACTAGTTTCACTTTCAAATTGGTTTCAAAATGGGTATCAATAAGTTGTTTAAGCATTAATCATGGATGTTTATATATGGAGGGTCAGTCATTTTCAAGACCACCTTTGTTTGATGGGTCGAATTATAATTACTGAAAAGCATGCATGAAATTTGCACTTAAGGCCATAAACGGGTGGGTATGGTTAGCCGAAGAAAGGGGGTGGGCGCCACCATAACACTTGTAGGTGAACTTAGTCCCTAAATCCATTGGGAGATGGAGTGAGGATGAACATAAATTTTTTAAATACAAATCTTGTGGTGTGAATGCTTTATTTTATGCGGTTATAGTATAAACTAAGGGTGATAATTAATGAAGTTTACACCTGTTCGGGTCCAAACAGAGGGATCTGATGATACTCTGATTAAGAATCAAATAAACTCACCCATTCATGATTGGTTGTGGTGTCGACCAATTGGTCTATCTTCGATAAAGGAAAGATATGCTTAGAACATGTTTTGTTCAGGTTGGTGAAGTCTATGCAGACTCTCCACTTCCCATTACTCATTTAAGTGATAACTGAGTTAGAGATACATTTGGGGAATTGAACATATTTAATGGTCATTGCCTTCAAAATCTTTCTCAATTCTTCTTCCACAAATTTCGCCTTCTTTGGGGCTGTTTGGCGTGCCTTTTGTGTAACCGGAGGGAATTCTAGATCCACGTGAAGTCATTGTCACATGACTTCGGGATTAATCGAAGTCATATGGTATGGTTTCAAAAAAAATACATATTAATTCTCTAGAAGATAGATAAATTCTCCCTTCTCTCGATCGATAAGTGAGCTGTTGATCAAAAATTTCTTTTGCGAGTGAGAGTCATCGAACATGACTTCTTGGAATGGTTCCATGACTTTATTTGCGGGTAACACCCTTATTTATTCCACTCCTGATCTCCCATACTTTAGTTGATACATGGACATATTAGACCCATCCTTAATCACTTTGTCTCTGATAACTTTCTTTTTCTTCTTATCTTGTTTAGGTCCGATGATAGCGATCAAGCACTACCGAGCAACAACCTGATTTCCCTTAATCTCCATTATCCCTCGGTCGATAATGCATTTGATATTTTAGTGATATGTTGAAGGGAATTCATTCATGGCGTTACTCCATCCTGATCTAGGGTACATTGAGTCTGGCATATCCCGTTACTTTCGTCATGGTACTTCACATTCTCATGATCAAGAAGACGGATCTGATTATCAAGCACCACAGAGTGCATCTTCACCATGCTCCACAATCATTACTTAATGCCCCATGACGTCATGTCACATTGGTATAGTTGTCTCTTTGGATTTCGTGGATTTTTCATATAGTATTGTGAGGTTTTTTATTATATTTTTTTTACAAAATGAGGCTTCTTTTTTAACTAAAAAGGTATTTTATTTTTTACCTCATTTTTTCAAATGAGATGGCAATCTTGTTACAACGACATCGTGTCTCGTTCAAAGATCTTTTAAAGCCTTGATCTAACGAGGTTCGAACGAGGGCGTATTGTTTTTATTTTTACAGTTCGTTAGAAGAGAGATCTTCTTCGTTTGAAGGTGATGATGACCTCATTAGAATAAAGTTTAAGTTTCATTCGAACGATCCTATGCCACCTCGATTTTCTTATTTTCCTATAAATACCTGTTTTACGTAGGTTTTTTTATAAGACTTTTCATTTACACCAATTGCAGACCTGTTGCATAAAGTCTTAACTTTTAAAAGGGTAAAAACACATTTTGATTCACAAAATATCTCTTATATACTTTTGTGAATCATCTTTGAAACCCTAAACCACTTCTATATTGAAACTACGATTGTGAAGAATGAGTCTTCATTGTTGACCTTGTAGAGAAGGAGTCTCTATTTTTGCTCTTGTGATTGTTGCGGGAATCATTATTGAAGAAAGACTGCAGTCTTTGTAGTACTTATAAGAGTCACCGGTGAAGGAGACGAAGGTCACCTGCGGGTTTTTGTCGGGCTGTATTTCACTCGTAAGATTGTAAGTTGCGATTTGCTAACTATATTAGTGAAATAAAAGGTTTTACCCCTTTAGGGATTTTTCTTGAAATCTTGTAATTGGTTATGTTTATAATTGCATGCTTTAATTGCTTAAAGTCTTGAATCACCCAGTTGCATGTTTTAGGGTTCAAAAGAAGTAAAATTTGTTTGTGGATAGACATCTAATTAAATAAATTAAACCATTGGACTATTGCGCACTCTCAAATTGGTATCAGAATAGATTTCACCAAATTATCGCGAGATCTTGATTTTCCGCAAAAAATTTATGTGACATCCATTATTTTGAAAAATCGCAAATTTTCTGATGGAGAACTTATATAATAGGATGCCAATTTTCGATGGATCTAACTATGCCTATTGGAAAGCTCGAATGAGATCCACTTTAAAAGCCATAGATACGAGAGTTTGGTTAATATGTGAAAGAGGGTGGACTACTCCCATGATAATTTTTGATAATATCACAAATCCTAATCCCATCTCTTCCTAGACTGATGATGGGTTTAAGTGGAATACCTACAACTCCTGTGACCTTAGTGTTATTTCTGGAGCAGTCACCCCTGAAGAGTTTTAACGTATCATGATGTGAACTATGTCTAAGGAAGTATGGGATATACTCCAGCTAACACATGAGGGTATCAACATTGTCAAGGCGTCTAAGCTTTAAAATTTGACCACTAAATTTGAGACCATCACTACGTTAGAGCCCGAGAGCTTCGATGAATTTTATGCTTGGTTGTCGGACATTGTTAACACTGTTTTTAATTTGGGTGAGAAAATTACAAAAACGAGGTCTATTATAAAGATTTTGAGGTCACTCCTTTCCCGATTTATTCCTAACGTATTTGTGCTTAACTCTTTAGGGATTTTAGACATTCTTAGGTTGAAGAACTCGTAGGATACCTTCAGACTTATGAGATAGATATGTTCCCTAAAATCATTAAACCTAAGGATATAGGGGTAGCTTTAAATACTCAAACTAATAAGAAGAAAAAGGAGAAAGTGTGTGAGTCTGAATCTGAGGCTGAGGCTGAGGCTGAGGTTGATTTCGATGACCTGGCCTTATTTGCAAAAAAATTTAAAAAGTTTCTCAAATTTTCCAAAAAGAATTCTTTCGATAAAAAGATTTTTAATAAAAATAAAAATAAAGATGAGGTCAAGAATAACGGTGAGAAAGAGGAAGATATAGGGTGTTTTGAGTGCAAGAGCTAAGGGCATAAGTCATTTGAGTGTCCCACTATGCTAAAGAGAAAGGGCAAGAAAGCTGATAATAAGCCCACTCTTAGCATATGAAAAGTGTGTATGGCTAGTCACATGAGTACTTCTAGTTTGTCCCACAATGATGAGTACATATCAAAAAGTGAGAGCCTCGATGATATTTTGAGCTATTCGAGTGAGTGTGAGGATGAAATTGCAAGTGAGGGAGAAGGGGATCTCCAAAAAGCCTTTAGTGATTTGTACACGGAGACATTGGACACTCAAAAATTGAACAAATATTTAAGTCTTAAGGTGTTAGATTTTGAGAGAGAGGTGAAAGTTTTGAGGGTGTGTGAGGTGTCAGCGAGTCAACTCGAGAAGGTGAAGGTTTTTTTGAGTGAGCAGTTGTTCGTCTTAGGTCAGGAAAAGAGTGAATTGACTAACAACGTGGATGGTCTTATGATAAATCTTCAATCTTCATTAGAGACTCGTGAGAAACTTGAATCTCGTCTGTCCCAAATCAAGAGAGATATCGAATGTGCCTGGGAGGTCAAAATCCTATTAGAGGACACATCTAAGAAGGTCGGAATGATGCTCATCGGTCCCACTTTGGGTTATGTTGAGAGGCTAGTAATAGGTTATAACAGTGCATTCAAAGTAGCACCCGAGTCAGTTCTCGAGTTTGTGTTAGATCCATATAGTGCTCGACCTAATCTACCTAGGCGCTCGATTCCATGTAGGAGAATGTTTCCTAGATGTTTTGAGAGGGCTAGTCCTAAGCCTGTGTATGTTTGTTCCCATTGCAAGCAAAGAGGTCACCTTAGGGAATTTTGCTTTAAGTTAGGGAGAGCGTGTCATAGGTATATACCACGATATACTACTACATGTGTTCTCGCATGACCTCCCACACATGGTACTCCACATGCTCCTGCACATCACATGAGAGATTTTGAGAGTTTTTGAGAGCAAGTTGAGTATTTAGTCAAGACTTCACAAGATTTAATAGATGTTTTTTATAAGATGTCATCTCCTTTAGAGAACTCCTCCTGGTCAAATGATTAAGGTTGAGACTTGTTTCTAGCATATGATGCATTTCATATTCATATCATACATGCCTATTGCTAGATTGTACTACCATTGTATTTATCTTTTCCATTTGATACATTTTTTAAGAAATCCAAAAAGATTTTCGGCTTCTTTTTAGAAAAAGTGAAAAAGCCAAAAAGATTTTATTTTTTTATAAATTTTTTGGAAATCCAAAGAGAGTTTTGTATTTTTTTCACCATATATGGATGAACATTAAAGATGTCTGAGTCACCCATTCATTCCATATCCACGTGGCTCTTTTATAGTGTTTTGAGACTTGACATCATTTCATTTTGTGCTTTATAATGTGTGGAGTCATTAAGGTGTGATATGATGACTACTTGCTAAATGTTTAACTCTTTGTCACCATTATTGCACATGACACACAAACTTATTTGAGTATTACACTTACCTTTCATGTGTTGGTTGTAGTATTTGCATCTCAATTTTTCTTTTAAAATGAACCAAATATGATAAAGTGAGATAATGAAAGTAGTGCTTGTAAGAACCATTTCCCGGATTGGAAAAATTAAAAATCATCTCTCCGGTAAATATGTTATATTTAAAGCAATGGAATCAGGCTGCAAAAGACATGTTGTCATTGCGTGAATAGCCACCATTTGCAAAAATAAAAGAGCCTAAAATATTAAAGACACATAAAAAGAAAAATATAAAGTGCCAGGTCAATTTCAAAGAACATTGATGCTTCGCTACTTATGAGCATTAATTTCTTCAAAACAAAAGATTTGGCCAAAAAAAATTATATATGTGAGTTTTGAGGGAGTTTAGTCAAAGATCAATGGGTTTACATGTCCTGAAAAATTCTCGTAAAGGCATTACATAGTTTTGAGCGTTATTGGTGTGAAAATTACTCACGACCTTGATTAGTTGAATAGATTAAGTCAATTTCACTTGAGTTCAACTTTTTTACACCTACGGTAAACTTTAAGATCTTGCAATAGTGGTGTCTCATTCCTTCGTGGACATATGTTTTGTTTGTGTACGTTGATTAATGTATAGAATGTGTTCACACCCCTACATTCCATTTCCATGATTCGATTATTTTTGTGTTTATCCATGGCATGTTGTATTTGTAAAATTTTCTTTATTTGAAAATTTTGAAAAATAAAAAACAGTTTGTTTTGCTTAGTTTATCATTACTTGATTCTCATTGCCTTATATTTGTTATGATATTCTATGATTATTTTGACACACTTTGGTTTATTACTTTTTGTTTATTTTCCTTGTCTATTTCAGACAAATAAAAAGGGGGAGAGCGAATTATGGGGAGTGGGAGTTTGATTTATAGGGGGAATTTAATTATGAGTTTTATGTTATTTCAAACTTGATGCATCACGAGGTTTATTTATTTGTCTATTGTGTGTAGATACACTTTGATGAGCATATACAAAGTACACGTAAGACAAATCTCCCAAAAAGAAAATCAAGAGTGTGAAAAATTGAAGATTTGAAAAAGTTGAAGATTTGGAGGAAGCCATGTACCCTTTTTAGCATCTTTCCATTTGTGGGTTTGTGGGAAGGTATTAGATTTGTATAGGACTTTAAGTTTGGATAATTCGAATTTTTTATTTTGTAATGGAATAGCCATAGGGGGAGATTTGTAAGGGCAACTGCTATTGCCCTTAGTATCTAGGACTTGTCCATAGAATCTAGGATACATCGAGCATGGCATAACATGTTATTTTTGTCATGGTACTTCACGTTCTCACAATCAAGAAGATGAATCCGATTATTAAGCATCACGTAGTGCATCTTCAACATGGTCCATCATCATCCTAATACTCCACGACGTCACGTAATATTGGTATAGTTTTTGCTTTGGATTTTGTGGATTTTTCATATAGTATTAGGAGATTTTTATTAAAATGTTTTTACAAAAATGAGGATACTTTTTTAACTTAAAAATTATATTTTTTTTGCATTCTTCGTTCAAACGAGATGGCAATCTCGTTAGAACGACATTGTGTCTCGTTCAAAGATCGTTTGAAGCCTTGATCAAATGAGGTTCAAACGAGGGCGTACTATTATGATTTTTTATAGGTTGTTAGAAGCGAGATCTTCTTTGTTCGAACAAGATGATGATCTCGTTAGAATGAAGTTTAATTTTCATTTGAACAATCCTACGCCGCCTCAATTTTTGTGTTTTTCTATAAATACATTCTTTCTTTAGGGTTTTTGATAAGACTTTTCATTTATGCAAACTGCAGACCTGCTGCATAAAGTCTTCACTTTTAAAAAGGGAAAAAAACTTTTTGATTTGCACAATCTCTCCTGTATACTTTTGTGAATCATCTTCCGAACCCTAAACCACTTCTATTTTGAAGTTACGATTCTAAAGAAGGAGTCTTCATTGCTGACTATGTAAAAAAGGAGTCTCTACTGCCGCTCTTGTGATTCTTTCGGGAATCGTTACCGAAAAAAGACGATGGTCTTTATGGTATTTACGAGAAACATTATTGAAGAAGATGAAGGTCACTTGTGGGAGATTCGTCAGGCTGAATTTCACTCAAAAGATTGTAAGTTGTGACTTTCAAACTGTTTTAGTTAAATAAAAGGTTTTGCCCATTTGGGGATTTTTTTTTGAAATCTTGTGATTGGTTGTGTTTGTAATTGCATGCTTTAATTGTTGAATGTATTGAATCACCTATTTACATGTTTTATGATTTAAGTGAATTATTTATTTTTATGGATAGACATCTAATTACAAAAGTTACGCCATTAGACTATTGGGAACTCTCAAGTTCGTACTGGTAGTACCACATTTCCTAGAAGCATAGTCATATATCCAGCAAAACCAGCTAAAAGGGTGGTCTCTTCTTTCAAATTCTCTATCTTGAGGTTCAGTTTGTTGAATAATTTAGGTACATAACCTCTGAAGAGTTTCCCTGGTCGACTAGTAGCTTATCTACATCCCACTTGGCGATTTTGAGAGTGATTAGTAGGACATCGCGATGCGGAGTTCTGACTCCGACAAGGTCTTCCTCGATAAAGACTATATGCTTGTTATAGTTAATGTCTTCTGGTCGACGATGCTTTCCTGATGAGGTCTTGTTAAAATACAGTTGGAAATGTTCCATGGCCGTAGCTTCCTTCTTTAATTTCATCAGCTGAATAGCGTTACCTAAAATTTGGTTCAGACTTGATGCACCTTGGATGACTATATACTCATGCCTCATCTCATCGTCGTCTAGGAAATTATAGAGTTTCTGGTTGTGCTCCATGGTGGTCTTCATTCCCTTCTTTTCCACAAAATCATTCAGGTGGCCTGCCTAGGCTAATTCTTCTGAGTGGGACTTGAGCGCTTTACTATTATTTATTTTGTACTCATGCTCCTTATGGTAGGAACACCTCAGGGCGGTGTTTTCCTTTTAAGCATCTCTTATCATCTTCCTCAATAACTTGAAATATTATTGATCTTTAATCTTACTCAATATTTTGTAAATGGGCTCCTTAAAAATGACATTGATCGCTTGATGGGCCTTGGTTAGATTCGCCTTATCGTTGACCTTAGACCCTCATTCTCTTTGTGGTGGTTATTGGTCATCTTTACTCGAACGTTGTCTAGTAGGGTTCTATCCACCACATCTTCCACTTTGGCATACTTTTCAATCCTCGACTTAAGTTTGTCGATAATACTAGCCTTTTTCTTTATGAAAGACTAGTGCAACATAGAGTTGCTCGGTATGCCAATCTTAAAGGAAGCCTTAACTACTTGTTCAGAGCAGTCCTCCACTTTATTATAAGTTTCCAAGTACCTTTGAGCGTACTCCCGTAAGGTTTACTAGGGTTCTTTCTTACAGTGAGGAATGAGTCCATCCTCTTTGGATGATACCTACTGGTGATAAACCTTGCAGTGAATGATTCCGTGAGATATTTAAAGCTGGTGATGGATCTATGTGATAACATTTTAAACCACTTTTATTTGGTATCCCTATACTATAAGTGAATATGTGGCACATGAGGGCTTAGTTGTTGCTCCAAAGAGTCATTGATTATAGATACTGGTGAATATAATCGATGGGATCTATTTTTCCATCATGGATTTTGAATCTTAGTATGATGAACTTCTTAGGAGGGCAGGGCTCTTCAATTAATCTTTTGAAAGGGTACTTCATCTGGCTGACGAGAGCCCTCTTGGACAGTTTCTTAGTGGATTTGACCTCTTGATGCTTAGGATGCTCATCCATCTCTCGTTGGTACAGATTGCAGAGATCCTTCTTGCAATGACCCCCTTCTCAGTTCCTCCTACTGAGCGAGATCTTGTACCTATAGCTCTTTTGATCTCCCCGTAATCTCCTTCCTTAACTACGAGTTTTGATCGCCTGAGGGCGAGGGGTTAAAACATGGCATTTTAACTTGTCCCCATGGTGGTCATGCTCCATTCTCTCCAGACAACGCTGAAGGAGAGCGTTCTCCTCAAGTTGGAGGCGTATGGCGGCCTAATGTGAAGGAATTGACATTTACATGCACCCACAATTCATGACATCTGGGTGGATCTTGGTTTTTAACTGCTCTCCACAGTTTGTTCCTCCTGGGGACGATAAAATGAGTTGGGAATGTTACGACTCCTATCGGGGAGGACCTCAAACCAACTCTAGGTGCTTACGGACCATTTTAATCATTCCGAATATCACCGTTGGATGGCTAACATGGCTTATGTGAGTGAGAGATAACTACTCGATGGGTTTCCTTGGCTTAAAAAAAATTATTTTCCATAGAAGGCGCCAATTGTAGGTGGAACAAAACTACGGTTATTGATTCAACACAAATAAGTCGAGCAAAAAATAAAGGTTAATCACACAGCGACACAATAAATACATGGTTCGGTACTGTGCCTAAGTCCATGGGTTGTTTTTCTTTATTGATTGATTCTTTTTAATAAAAATTATATGCCCCTTTACCTAGGGGTATGGGTTACATTTATAGAGAACGGGAAGAGATTGAGTCGTGTGGGAATCTATGACCTTAGATTATTGTTACTATTTTATTGAGAAAATCCAATTTTGAGATTTCATTGATTGCCACTCTTCATTCTTATCTCCAAGGTGTGATCGCTTATCCGATCGAAGAATTCCCCCTAAATAACATATACTTTGGTTGCACTTATTGGCATGCTATATCACAAGATGGGGAAATAGGACCACTTGAAATCCTATGTGATGTCGTCGACAATGATTCCCTAAATACTAAACGTATGTACCATCCCCGAAAGATAAAATATCTCTTTGACCTGTAACGAAATGGGGTTTCACCACCTCATTCCTATCTGAATGTTGAATCCCCACCCATGGTCACCACATCACTATCATGGATCCCCGTGTCTCTAACTAGTTATGGTCCATAAGGAGGTATTGAAGAACCTCACTCGTAGAAGCAAGCCAATTATCTATGTCTCATCGTAGAATGTGGGGGAATACATCGTCATTGGCATGTTTATCATCCAACAAAGGGTCCATGCATCTAGGTACTTAAACCATCAAAACTGCAAAAGAAACTTATAACAATGATGAACTAAATTAAGAAAAGTATATAAAATTAACAAATTAAATTGATTCAATGAAATTTACATAAAGAATCCAAGTGAATCCATTCACCTGCAATGACTAATGGAGATTGCAACATAGGTCATCTAGCCGGTAAGCCACATCCAAGCGGATGTAAAGATGAACCATGATGGTGCCCCTTCGGTTAAAATCATCCAAATGCTCTTGGTGAATCATGAAAGTCGGTGCTTTGTCACTTGACAAACCTCCTTAACATCGTGATTTTGAAGAGATGAGAGTGAAAATTATAGAGGGAATGTCTAGATAGAAGTTTGGACGACCAACGATATGTTATTCAAACTTGCAAACTTCCTTATTTATACAAATTTCTCCCATAGCATTTGACCGACCGCGTGAACATTGGTGTTGACATTTAGTTTAGCGGGGGAATGCAATGCATGTTGAATGACTTGGTGCAACACTCATTTTTATGAAAATTGAAAAAGACACCACAACATTTGCATTTCATATTCATTTTGTTTTTGCAAAATTTGATGGCATGACAATGATCCCTTGTGGAATGTGATCACTAGTCTTCTTACTTCATAACAAAGTTTACCAAACAAGCCCAAATACCAAACTAAGTGGTCAATTGTTGAGTCATCAATATACTTTAGTCAATAATAATTTGAAACACCCAAACTAGTTGACTTTTAGGTTTGCTTGAGTCTGCACGAGTTTGGTAATTCAACATTTGGATATTTGTTTCAAAATATCATAGTTTTGGGAATTGAGAGTTAAACTCTAGTCAAACTTCATCGTCCATCTTGAAGTCCATGCCACCTCAAGCGACCATTGAATTTAAATTACACATTACGTTATTTTTTTTCTTTGTTTTCCAACATTTCTAGGCATTCATAGGATTTAAGTGAATATGGTATTATGTCTAAAATAAAAATAAAAATTTGAATATGTTCAATATTGGGTCAAATAATTTTCCAATTTTTCCCCGATTTTTAAGAATTCTTTCGGATTTTATATTGATTTTTAATGATGTAAAATCAATTATTAATTGATTTGACACGTGTATTTATAATGGTTATTTGTGTGATACGCGTGTGTGTTTTCTTTCTCTCACGAAACTAGCAGAGTAAAATCAACCATTAAATTATTTTGATCAATGGTTAGGAGCTATGATCCTTCTTTAAACCTATCGACCAATTATGTGTGGGCAACTTATTTACCTTTGATAACCGTTTTTTTTACATTCTACGCACCAATCTCAATCGTTGGATTTACTGTGTTTAATGCGGTGCAATCTTAGTCATTTAGTTTAAACATTGGTGACTAGTTTCTATGGTTTTTTTATTCTCATCTATATACAGGGATTTTGACTCGTCAATTCCATTCTTTTAGTTAGTCTTAGAGAGAGAAAAAAGAAGAGAGAAGAGGGAGGGTTAAGGGGGGAGAGAGAGAGAGGAGAGAAAACCATAGAGAAAAAGATATAGAAAAAAGAGTGAGAGAGTGAGAAATAAGGGGAGAATTAATGGGATTTTCAGAGAGAGAGAGAGAGGGAGAAAAAGAGAGAGAGATGTTTAAGAAATTAAATCGGTAGAAATTAAATTTATTTGGTAGAATTTAATTAAATAAATTCGTGAATAAATCACTTAGTTGTAATTATATGTTTATTTGGTTCATTTACGTATGTTATGTTTACTTATAGAAAATAAATTGCATGTTAATTAAATTATTGGTACGTAGTGTTCACCATAATAAAAATGTGTAATTTGGGTAGACATGGTCTGGGCACGTATCAGGATGATTTGGGGACTCTTTTAGGTGTTTTAGACATTTAAAATTAGGCTCGGGATATAGGTATACCATTAAGGGAGTTATTAGGCCAATCTGGGTATAGTTTCGGGCTTGTTTGGGGACACAAATGTGGGGGGTTATGGGTAACTCGGGATTAGTGTTATAGGAGGGTAATCAATAATTAAGAAATTACTTTTCCATTCACCACAACTCAACCCTAGTAGCCTCACACCCATTGGAGAGGTTACCAAGGCTAGAGACGGGAAAATAATCAAGATTCAAGAGAAAGAGATCCCCATTCGTCAAACTAAGGCAAGAATTTTCTCTTGCTAAAGTAATTTTCAATGTGTTTCTTAATTAAATTGTGTATTTTTCATAGAAACTTCTGGGTTAAGTAGATGAATTGATGTTTATATGATTGGAATAAACCTCGTGAATATTGAAGTATAAATATAAAATTATAACATTTAAGGATTAAACTAATTAGTAACAAACCTAGAAATTGACTATCATGTTAATTGAGAATTTAACCTTAGGACTCATGCTGTAGGAATTATGAATCTAATGTAAATTGAAAAGAAAGATAGGATCTTGAATGGTTTAAAAGAGAAAAGATTGATTATTGGAAACTAGGGTCTTAATAGTGCATGATTCTTGATATAGATTGTTGTTGGATGAGTTTGATGTGTTTGGGGGATGATTTTTATGCAGAGAATTGTTGTTTCGTAGTTGGGAGTAAATTAAAGTTCATACGTGGGATTTGGATGAAGGTTAGGGACACCAAGGATAAAGGGAGAAGGCAAAATCCCGTTATTATTTGAGAAAGTGAAGTACGAATACTTTGACACCACTTACAGAGAGTGGAAGGCACTTATACCACTATGAGAATGCAAAAATAAATATGCTCAACAAAAATCCCAATTTGAGAGTGCACGATTGATTTTATCAATTTTATCTTTTTATCCTAAACATACATATATGTGATAAAATAGATAAATCAAACCAAGCATTCAACCAAGGCAAAATTTCAGGAAAAAACCCTTTCGGGTAAAACCTTTTTCAGCATTTTAGATATATTACAAGACAGTCGACTTACAGACAATTTGATAACTGTCACAAGAATAACACGCTAATCTTTGTAAATATCTAAAGAATAACTATAATCCTAGCAAGAATTACAAGACCGCAGTCCTTCTTCAGCCTCAGCCTTTGTCTTCAGCAGTGAGTTCCCTCTGGTCTCACAAGTCAGCCATGGAGATTCTTTCTCTACAAAGGTATATGAAAGTATAAAAAAATTTCTAGGGTTTAAACGAATTCAAAAAATTTAATATTCAGGATGTTTGTTTAAGAATTAAACAGTGTTTTCGCAACACAAAAAGTGAAGAACTTTTGCAAAAATTATGCAGAAATGAATCTGGCAAAAGTCTTAAATGATCTGATCACAAAATAGGTATTTATAGGGCATTTACAAAATTCGAGGCGGCGACGACGTTCAAACGAAATCATAGTGTTGTTCTAATAAGATTAACATCTCTTTCAAACGAGATAAGTGTCACTCTTAACGACATCAAAAAATTCAAGACAGTAAGCCCTCGTTTGAAGGCCGTTTTAAAAACACATTGAACGACCTTCAAACATGATGTAATCTCGTTTGAACGAGATTTAAAATTAAAATATTTTTCTTTCAGAAATGAAAACTCTTGTTCTTTTTTTTATAAAAACAAACATCCCAAAAATGAATTTTGTAAATTAATTTAAACTCTAAATTTTTTTATACCTTCACGGGATGTTGGAAAGTCTTCAAGCTTAGAGATGCTCGAGTTCGATTCGTCGTGACAATGCGTGATGATTTATAATGGGATACGCAAAACTAATCTAAAATTACGCTATGAACAGTGTTAGAATTATTTTCTTACATTATTCGTCTTGGAAGCCCAGCAGAATCGAACTGATTCACTGTAAGGAGCGAACCGGTTCAGTCCAGTCAGCGAACCGATTCGATTTGTTATGCTAGTATCGCTTGCCTTTAGTGGTTTTTCGTAGATCGTTTAGGGTTAGGCATGGATTATGGAGTCAGGGAGATGGAATTGGACTTATGGGAATACATAGGGAAGGTTAAGAAGTACCTTAGGTTAAACGAGGATGAATTCCATATAAAGGTTGTGTCACTATTTTATTAGTTGGGGAAATTAACAATTAACTAGTTGGTTAATTCTTAAAGTTGAAATATTAACGGAAAATTAATGAGACTTCTTAGGGTAATAATATGGTTAATTGCTTATACATATTATGTGGTAAATATATGTATTTATTTATTTGTGTGAACATACCCATGTTCATGAACAGTCTATCGATTGGGGTTACATACGACTCGAAACCATAACACACGTCGTCACAGGTGGGCTAGGCATTTCATAGGTCGTTTAGGTACTATGGGGCAGCGCCACTTACGAGGAAGTAGGTGTAGATGCTGGGATCCATTGTCACTATCGGTGAATGGACTGTGCAATAGTATACTACGTTTGGACCTCCCCACTTGTATGTGTTTTATGATGTCCATTTGGGTGAGGAACTCCTCCGGACTTACCGATAGAGCACTAATGGAACACTAACGGTAGATGTCTTTATGTGTCGTATATATGTAAGGACATGTATAATTATATAAATTAATTGAGAATTAATACTTGTAGTGTAATGATGTAGACAATTGATATTGAACCCAACACCACACATTGCATAATGGATGTTATGTTACTTATTGCGGGTAGTATTGTAGGGGTTACTTGAATTATGTAGATGGATAGAATATAATCTTATTATTATAGTTATTAGACTTTTATATTGGGATTTGGGTTGATATGCATATAATATTACACTTAGATGAGGGGTGAGATACTTAATGCATGTGAATTTCGATGGGCGGTGCATACTTTACATTATCCGCATCATTGCATTTTAATTTTGTAAGATAATTCTTGCAAATCTAGGGCACTGGCCCAAATTATAAAATGTTTTTCTCCCCAGGTTTGCCTAGATAGGAACAGTAGGGCAGATAGGAGATCAGACTTGCAGTCACTTTGCTCATCAGTCATTCAGATCATTTGACTATAGTTTAGGTTTTTATTTACCTTCCAGTTATTTTTATTATTCGTAGATTGTGTGGGCATAAGCCCGAAGTTTATTATTTAGTCTTTTGAGATCAGCCGTACTTATTTTGGAGTTTTTTGTACTATCTGGATGTTGAACTTATTTATTATCAGTTATTAATTAAATTATTTTTATCATGCATGCCATTTTCAAATATAGATGTTTTATTAGGTTTGATGCTGAGAATGATATGGATTTATAGACAAGTCCCATCTTCGGCATATTGTATCTGGCCAACCTTTACGTGGAAAATGGGGTTGTTACCCTAGGTTTTTCAAGTTTTAATTCATAAAACTTTGAGAAATCAAAAGATCCAAAATATTTTCTCACCATTTCACTCTCACGCACACTTAGGGTATTCAGCTTCTAACAAATTTCGTCATATTAATTTTAAAAAACTTGTTTTTCAAACTTGCATATATAAAAAAAATATGTTAGACTTCTAAATTTGTTTTTATGATATATATTTGTTAAATCCAATAACTCTTATTATGTAGAACATAACTTTTGAAAGAAACATTTAGATTTGAAAGTTCCTAGTTAAATATTTTAAAATATTATAGATCTCAAAGTTGTTGTTAGATCTACACCTTGTGTACATATATTGTTCATATCTAAAGTTGTGTATCATTTTCTTAACACACACGTCCTAATCTAAACATTTAGAATTATTTTTATAGTTTATGATAATATAACTGCTATATTCTCCTGATTAGATCATTTGTAATTTGTAGGACTGTTGTAATTAAGTGTGCATTGAGTAAGAGTTTTGCTTGTAATAAATCTGCATTGTACTCACATTCACACTTCACAACACTATACTTGCACCAACACAAATCCACCGGCTGATTTGTTTGGAGAGTGAAACACTTTAGTCGACTAGTTTGAAGATTATAAGTGTCTACAACAAAGAACTTATCAAGAACGACTTCAAACTTGAGTTTATTCTCATTAAGGTAACTATTTTCTTGTCTTTCTCCGTTCATTTTTGTTTTACTTGTAAACCTTCAATCATTTTTGTGGATTTATTTTTTTATTTTCTCGTAGGGACGTGGATGTTTCCTTAGAATCTAGGGTTGTCCCACATAAAATATGTGTGTTGTGGTTTGATTATATTTAGCAATTTTTATACTATTTAGATAAATAACTAATAGTTTATTAAGTTTTAAATGAAAACTTAAATCAAGATTTTTCAAAATAAACTTTGACATAGGTTATAAGTCATATAATTAACACAACTTGTGTACTCCTTATCTACGTTTCTAGTTATAATCAAAAGAGATTATTCAAAGGGGAAATTTTGGATTAAACTTTGACTTGACCATTTTGTTTTAAAGTTAGGACAATCTTAATTATTTTCATAATCGAGGGTCGTATTAACCCCCACAAGGTGAGGGTCAAGAAAATCAGACTTCAACGGGTAAGATCTGACAAATAATTAGTAATAAAGAACACATATCAAGTTTTAACAAACCACAAAATATTCACCTCCAAAAGGGCAGATCCCTTAAATTTTAAAGCTCTTCAAATCCTAAATCAAATAACTCAAGTTACTTTTTCTGTACAAATAATTCGAAGACATTATTTTTCATCCAAATAAATGCACAAGTGTTTTAATGGAACTATAATTTTCTTTTAATTAAAAAAGGGGAAAAATTAGGACTTTGTTCTTTTTGACTATAAGACCTATATGCCATAAAATATGGCTCAAAGATCTCTTGGTTGACGTAACATAATTAAAGCTAAAAGATCCTTTTAAAAGGAGAACATATATAATGCACTCATTGTATACCCTCGTATTAATAAGTGTAAGACGTGTGAGATACTATATGGTGGTTATTGAGGGTTAACACATGCTAGTGAGCCATTTTTTTATATATTTGTAATGCACTCATTGGTGCGGGTGCACAAATCGATATTCCACGTGTGCATAAATAAAAATAAAATTTTAGTAAATATAACTACCTTCTCTACAAAAAGCCCACATCTTAAAGACGTACAATTTTTTAGGGCGAGACATATGTATCTGACTCTAATCCGAGTTAACTAATGGTGTATTTGGAAACCCTAATTTTATGGTTGAGATTTAAATTGAAAACCTTTTAGTTCAATTTTTTTGAAATTTGAACCGAATTTTTTTCAATATGACATAGAATTGAGGTTCCCAAACACACCACAAATAATCTATTCTTTATCATCAATTTGATAAGGTTTGCAATACCCAATCGATTTTCCATTGATTTTTAATCGTAAATAATGGAGGAGAAATAAATGAATTCAAATTTGGAGACCCACTTTCAAAGTCGGTCATGGTGACTCTATCACCTGAATGGTTGAAACATAAAAAATAGTGGAGCCCACTCTAACTTACTTATTTATTTTTTTAATATTTCAACCAATCAGGTGAGAAGATCACCTTGACTTATTTTGAACGTGGGTCTCTAAATTAAACTCGACATGAATTTATGGATAGATTCTAATGACTATGATTGGTACCTAAAAGATATAACAATTAATTTCACAGACCCTTGAAATGATGAATGTTCCTTATAATTGTTTGTCGAACTCCCCCCTCATTTTCTCTCCCATTAAGTGGTTTAAGTGGTGTGGTATCTGGTGAGGGATGGACGTGTAACCTATGCCCTATTACATCATGAAAAACATGGTATAGCTGATGGTATACATATTATTGTGTAGTTCCTTTAACATTTCTAAAAGATGAAAATAACCTTAAATGTTTAAAGGTGTGCTTGATTGGTGTTATGTTTGTTCAGAAAATTACTTCCCTTAACTCATTTTTAACTTATGTTATCAAATGTTGCATCCATCTCAATTTAAAGTCCACTGTTCTATTTTGAATTGTCCCAAATTAATATCAACGAACTAAATTCTACGATGATGAACAAGTATTTGATCTTGGTCGTTGATTAAGTATATCATTAATCTCTGTAAATATTGGATAAGACTCTTAATTTGGAACAAATGGAATATATTATATGGGATAATAGCCTTTAATATGACACGTGCTACATCTTTTACTCAGTTTTTATGGAAAAAATTTACCAACCCACCAAAAGAATTTTATTTCATGGGAATAAGAAAATTAAAAACAACACATCAGATTTGACACACACCAAAATAATCATGTCTTTTGCAACACTCTTTCTGATATGAAACACATCAGACTTGACACACACATAAACAAACACAAATAAAAATAACAATTAAATTATATTTTTTTCAAATCTCATTAATAAATACATTCTCCATAATAATTATAATCACAAGAGAGGGCCAAGGGCCTTATCTTTTATATTCTTATAAAACGATTTACACACATAAATTCTGATATTCTATGATGTTGTTCACGTCATCTGTTAAGAAGTGTAATTGATATCTAAACCATTGGGTTAGGACTATAAACCCCTCAAACGACGATGTAATACCCCGTATTTTTTAGGGATTTTATTTTAATTATGGAACTACGATTAATTAATTTAAATGGAGAGATTTATTTATAATTAATCTAGATTTAAATTTAAAAATTACTAGCGTGACGAGAGGTAGTATTTATTGGTGGTAATTATGTTGAATATTACTTAGCGAGTAAAGTATTATATGATTACGAAAACATTATTATGGCCGAGAGTGAAAAATACGGCAGTTGCAATACACTTAGTTGGGACGCGTGTGTGAGTCGTGTCGGTATTACTTTATTGGGTTAAGAGATAATTTATTTTTAAGTAACTTGTATGATCATTTCGAGTGCGCTAATGAGTCCTAAAGGGTCGAGGTAGTAAAAAAACTCTACCCGAGTGTTTTATTTGGATTTCGGGGCAATATAGGCCAAACCAACACCCTGGAGGGGTATTTTGGTCTTTTGAGATTTTTGGGAATTAAAATGGACGAAAATAGAAAATCAATAGGGAAGTGTACGTGGGTAATAAGGTATCTGTCAGTTTCCAAACCTAAGTTAGAGAGATAGATACCAAAGAGGAAGAAGAAGAACTCCATAGGTGCCCTGGGATAGACTCAAGCTTTCATACCAAAAATCACACCAACGCGTAGATCGTGAAGAGAGGATCACCCCTATACCAGTTTCATTCAGCGAATTGGAAGTTCACAAAGAGCCAAGTGTTTATCTTTCTCGATTTTAGAGCATATAATGTCCATGTTAGATTAATTGATGTTTTAATCACGATATTATGAATTTGGGATTGAAATTGGGTATTAATCTTTAATTGGGAGTATAGATTTACATGTAGTTGAATGACCATGTTCTGGGTATGATAAATTAGGGTTTTAAATGTTGATTTCACGAAATTAAATATGGGTTTTGAATTGTTGTTAATGGAGGCTATATGAATTTAGAGCTTTTAAAGATTTGAGGAATTTATCTTAATCCCTATTATAATTCTAAGGATTTGATGTTAAAAATGGGGTAAAGAGTGACTAATCCTATAGGGATATGATTTAGAACCTTCAACTTGGTATTAAGATAAATTATCATGGGTGTTGGATGATGGAAGAGGGTAAAATTCGAAGTTTGGAAGGTAGAAGATGATCTCAGAATTATCGTTCGAAGACCGGCCCAGGTCGTTCGAACGAGATTACTAACGAGATTTTAGAGTTCGTTCGAAGTGAGATTTTCTTTCGAATGACCTCGTTCGAACGAGAATACCCAGTATCTAACCAGATTTCATAAACTCTAATTTTTGCTCGGACGAGTTGAAAATCTTTCTAGGATTATTTCAAGTGAGAGAATAGGACCTACGCTATTCTGGAGTATCTTCATTTCATAATTTAGTAGTGAGAAGATTTGTGTAAATACTAAGGGAATGTGTTGGAGTGAGGTAACCTTAAAAAGTATATACGATAGAGAGATAAATCGTATGGTTAAAATATTGTGGGTAGTAGGGACGATAATACTACATATAAATTTGTGGACTCAGGTTGCGTGATTACCTAATGCATATAATAAGTTGTGTGTATACTTATTGATTGAACTATTATGTGTATAACATACCTACGCTGCTTTCTATCGGGTGGAGGTTGCGCATTGTGGACGATCATGCCTTGAGGAGCCTTCGGGTGGGATTTTAAATTGTACCACTAGAGCATAGAACCTAGGTACGGGCTATCTGTGAGAATGATAGTGATGACGGTCGTATGGGTACGTAGGTATGTGCATAGCCCATCGACTTGGAACTATGTTCGCCTCCAATATGTGTATTTGTTTTGATGGTTCACGAGAGATTGAACTCGTACTCCTTTATGCAATGAGCGATTCACCAGGACATGATATCAGAGTATGCATGCACCGCAGCTGTGTCTCGGGGTGCAGTATTGTATATATAATAGAGTGCATGTATATATATATACTTGTGATACTATCTACTGTGTGAAATACGTAGACATGAATAATAAAGTAATTTGAAATGGATTAAGTTGGTGAACACTTTATTTATATTTAATTGAAAAAGCGCTTATCCATGTTAAAGAGAAATTTATTATATGTATTATGTGTATTGCGAGGGAAATACATGGGAACGATATTGGGCTGTGATTATATGTTAGAAGGGAAAGAACTAGTTAGCATGGGAATAGAAACTAGTAGGATTTGATGGTACGTTAGGCGTGGACATTAGATGAGAGGTGAGCATCTTAAGTGAGTTCGATAATCTAACATGACTAATATATGTGATATTAACTCACTTTAAGCACTTGCTGATTTTAAACTATTTTCAACTCGGGCTCTGACCCATTTTCTACAAATATATTTTCTTGCCAAATTATTTTAGGTGCCCAGTGACAGGGACACCAAGCATAAGAGTTCCATTCATTCAACGAACTGTAGCTGTTGTGGAAGTTACAGGACCTTGGTAGTAGACGCCTCTATGTCCCCCATTTCTTCATTTTGAGCTATTTTATCAGTTAGGGCATGTTGCCCCTTTTCTATTCAGATATTCAGAGATATTAGATTTAATTATTTACTTCTTTCAGTTGTTGGTCTATTTCTGTTCGATTATTATATTTGGGACTTAGACTGGAAGTTCTTACTCCAGTTACATTTATTATTGCAGTTATTTTGCTATCATATCAAATTGATGTGAATGGTGAATGTTTAATTATTTCGTTAACCTAGTTTTATATTAATTAAAAGATAAAATTTTGACATCAACCTTTTTAAATATTAGGTGGTTAGTAGTTAATAATAAATTTTTTGACAGTGATGCATAATCTGAACCAACTGGATATTCTGATTTAAATTAATAAAGGACTGATCACCCAGTATTTAATTAGGCGGGGTGTCACAGACACCTCTCCCTATCTCTCACATTGATAATTCCATGTCCATTTCACTTCTCTAACTCCTTCGCTTCTTCTTCCCCATTGTTTATTGACATTCCCCAAAGGATTTATGAAGCCCTCTGTTCAACCCTCTAATAATATCCTCTTCTCTCTCTCAAACCCTCTTTTAAGGCTGCGACCGATGTTATCCTACAACTCAGATCCTGTTGGTTTCAATGGAGCAGATGTGGCAGTTTAGATGTAGTTAAGTTAGATATGGTTACAATGAGGCTTGAGAAGATAAAGGAGTTGAAGGAGCCCCACTCTGGTATATTTATCATTCTCACTCTCTCTACAATCACTTGGTTTATGTCTTAATGATTTATTCATTGCTCCATACCCAAAGTTAAATCAGATTTGGTTTGTGTTTTGTAGGTGTAGAGATTATGTTGGAGTGGAGTACTAGATTAAGGTCGGAGGAGCCGAAGATCACAAAGTTTTATGATCGAGTAGGCATATCTCTCCCTCTCAGTAATTTTATGGGTTTAATCGTGGCTTTGTTTTTGGATCTTGGGTCGAAATGTTTTCTATATTGCATTTATTTTGAGTTTTCAAACCTGAGGCATTTGATCTTTTGTCTTTTGGTTTAATTTTCAAACCATGAAAATGGCATTGAAAGGCCAATTTCAATTCCAAGGAAATGAAATTGGCCTTTCAATTCAAATTCCAAGCCTTGGAATTGGGTTGCCAAACGCGCCCTGTTTTTTTTTTTTTTTGTATTTTTGAGATTCAATTTGTTGGGGATAGTCTGTAAATACATCAGTTTCACATCTTCCATCTGTGATCATGGGGCTGGTGAAGTCAACTAGAAAATGATGATCCGCCTATCGGTGGCAAAAAAAATTAGCCGACTAACGCTGGTATAGACGTTTGCATTGTTTTGGCCAAGATGAGCTAGGTATTGACACTAAATCAGTGTATTTTGTATGCATTTTTTGTTTCTAAGACTAACTCTACAGTATTTTACATGTTTTTTTTATGTAATTTTCATTGAATACAACATTTTTGTTAAGTTTCCATTCACTTCCATGCATCTGACAAATTTTTCGCAACATTTAAACAAGTTTTGATACCTTTTCATATTAAATACCATGTTTTTTGTTGTTTCATTTGTCTTCAATAATTCAATAAGTTTCTATAATATGATTTCATTTGTGCACATTAACCATTTGATAAAATGCTCATGTGGACGGTGACATTGCATATGTATTGTTCTTTGAAAATCCACTAAGAAATAGAAGAGATGCTTGGTTTCAGTTGAAATTATGACATTACATAAGCAATGTTTGTTGATAGGCCACTAAGAATAGGAAGACCTACTTGGGTGATTGGCATAATAATTTTTAGGACGTTCCTTCATGATGAATTTTTCTACTGTTAGGATAGACTTTATAATGATGACCCATTTACTTTTATAAACATGGGTATGTGATTTGTCTTTAGATCACTGTTTTCCAATTTGTGCTAGATTGTTTATTGGACATTACAGTAGAAAATTATGTACAAGTCGTGTTTTTTTCACCAATCAATAAATTATATTTCCATACATATTTCTTTTGTAAATACTAATTATCCAATATAGATTAGAGCTCATATTTCATTCCCACTTTCAGCATGTTATTTTGAGGGCTATCAAACACCTTGTTAGTTTGCCTAATGTTCCTTTTAAAGAAATTGTAAGCATAATCTATCAATATTCTATTTCCCATGCCAGCTGCATGGCATGTAACCTCTTGCTCACCCACCAAGTGAACAACCCCATCATTCCATGATTTGTCTAGTAATTCCATTTCTCTCTCCAAATCTTCTTGTTTCCCTTCATTCCATGTATACATAATCACCATTAGAATCATCGTAAACACCAAAGGTAAGTATCCTCCTTGATCAAATTTATAGAGGACTGAACTCAAATATACTAGCTCAATCAAACCAATCATAAGAATATATGATATTACGAGAAGTGAGTTTGTTTTCCATATCATTATCATAATCAACACTAAGAATGTCTATGTGAGCGTCATTATAAAAACAACCGCTATCCTATATGCATTGTCGATTTGTGCAGTAGTTCTGAAGCCAAGAGTGACAACTACACAAACCAATATAAGAAGATCAAAAATGATATTTGCACTGGAATTGTGCATCGTCTTTGTGCGATTGAGACTGCGCCAGCAATCAGTAATTAACTTGTTTATTTAAATTGCAATTTTTAATTCCAAAAATCCTAACTCTTGCAAATAAATTGTGACAGACTAATTAAATCAAACCAAGCATGCACGGTCAAGCACAATAAAAGGAAAAATCTCTCAAAGGGGCAAAAGCATTTTTATTTCACTATAATTCGTAATACTTACAAGTACAACAAAATAGAGTGACACGCGAATACCCGCAAGCGTCAGATCGTTGTCGTCGGTGTTGTCAACAAGAGATCCCGCAAGAGCTCTAAGTCAGCAATGGAGCTCCACAATATTACTCCATATGAGTAGAACAATTGTATCTAGGGTTTATAAGATTCACACACATATATATATATATATATTTGGTAATGATTTGTGCATAAAAAAGGTTGAAAAAACATGGAAAATGAAGTCTAGAAATATACAGTTGATCTGGAGAAACGCGAGTGACAAAGAATTGAAAATCGTGTAGAATGGGCGATGCTATTTATACAAAAATTGAGACACCACGTCGGTCGAACGGAATGGGATGTCGCTTGAACGAGCAACGTGTTGCTTGAATGACTTCGCACGACATGCAGATGTCGCTTGAACTACCTGTCTCTGTCGCTCGAACGACGTCAGTTATATTTTTTCTTCGCCTCAACACTTAGAAGAATTTCTTCTTTCTAAGTAAAAACATTCCAAACCCTTAAAAATATTTTATAAAAGTTTCCAAATATTTATGTAAATAATAAACACTCCAAATAAATTATTTTACCACAATCGAGAGTGGAGTAGTGGGAACGGTTGAAGAGTACGTTGCATGAAGCATGATGCATGTATGAAGATGATGGATGCGAGGATTTGGATCATCGTGTTGACGTGCCGAATGTAGCGGTATCAGACATACTAACTGTGATCTAGTAGAGACACAAAATTCCTAGATTCTAACTCGGACATTTATAAAATCACGTCCTTACAAATCTCCCCCTATGTCTGTGCTGGTACATTCATAAAAAAATCCGAATCATGATACCCAAATGAAAACCAAATGACATATAATTTAATATCCCCATTAAACCCAAAAACTGGAAATACTAAATGACATGTCTTCAAACAAAATTCATCATATTCAAATCTCAAACTCTTCAATCTTTCTTTGTCATCATCAGGGTGTGCAAAAATAATCACTGAAATTCTAAGCTTATGTGCATTGTGTTTTTTTTATTCAAAGTAAGTTCAACTTTAATTGTCACTTGAGGCTAAAGCTTAGTTTGATAAAGTTTTGCAGTCAATTAGAACTTGAACATATTTGAGTGTTTGGGTTATAATTCTTTTGTTTCTAGTTCACGCCCATTCATTTCATTCCACACATTTGGACACATCGATACTATGCTAGAGTGTATGACTTATGTATTTTGTGTCATGGTTTGTGGTTATTTTCACTTATACATGTGTGTCGTATTTTCTTGAATATATTTCTCATATATTATATATATGGTATGTTTGTTATATTTGTGAATTTATTTTTTTTGAAAAAAATTAAATATTTCAAAAAGAGTTTTGTATTTTGTTTACATCGTTTATGGATGAACATTTAAGATAACCATAGTATCAACGTCATTACATATTCCACGTGACTGTTTGATTGTGATTTGAGATGCTACATCATTTCATCCATGTGCTTTACTTTGTTTGGAGTCATTGAGATGTGGTTAGTGATATCATCTACATACTTGGATCCTTATCTCCTTTAATGCACACGTGCACTGTATTATTTGAGTATTGTACTTTTCTATCACATATTGGCTTGATTGTTTCCATCTCAATTTTGTCTATACAACGAAACAAATGCGATAAAACTTGACAAGAAAGTAATGCATGTAAAAACCGTTTACCGTGAGGAATTAAATTGCAAAAAATGTTGAGTGTTCATGGAAAAGGGATACGAGAGTACAAAAGTTTCTCGTCGTGAAAGCCACTATTTGAAAAGAGCCCGAATAAAATTTAATGGCAATAAAAAAAATATGCCAAAAAGTGGGCCAATAGGTTTTAGTTTCACCACCTCAAAAGAAAAATAAAAAGCATTATTATTTATTGAGGGAGTTTTGATGGAATATAAAAACGGGTTTACATGTCCTTAAAAGTCATGAAAAAGCGTTACATAGTTTTGGACGTTATTGGTGTGGAATCACTTTGAGCTTTGATTTGTTGATTTGATTGAGTCAATTTCTTATAATTCCACCATTTTTACACCTAATGAAGATGTTGAGTTCATTCATTAGGAATATCCAAAATTCATCCTGCACATATGTTATGGTTGTATGTATTGATTTTCCTGTCCAATTTATTCGCATCCCTACATTTCCACTATCACCGTTCGTGTTCTTTAATGGTGTGATTCTTTGTTGTATATTTTGTGAGAAAATTTTTGAAAAATTCAAAAAAAAAGTTTGATTACCTTGTGACATTCTGCATTCGCATTTGCTTTATGTTCTTCATATTTGTCTATTTGGGGACATCATAAAAAGGAAGAGAACGAATTATGGGGGAGAATTTTTGTTTGATTTAATAGTGATTTGCTTGAGCTTAATTGATATTTATTTATGCTTATCAGTATGTGTCAATCTTTTGCACGTCACGTGTATTGTTTCTTGTCTCATGTGTATAGGTACAAAATTGAGGACTATTTTTGCACACCCTAATGATGACAAAGAAATATTGAAGAGTTGGATATTTGAAGATGTTGAAGTTTGTTTGAAGACATGTCATTTAGTATATCCAGTTTTTCAGTTTAACGGGGATATTAAATTGTATGTCATTTGGTTTTCATTTGGGTAGCATAATTCAGATTTTTTATGCATGTACCGGAATAGACAGAGGGGGGGATTTGTAAAGAACGATTTTATAAGTGTCCGAGTTAGAATCTAGGAATTTTCTATATGTTCTAGATCACAGTTAGTATGTCTAATACCGCTACATTCGGCACGTCAACACGATCATCCATGACGGCCTTGATCCAAATCCTCCCATCCATCATATTCATACGTGCATCATGCTTCATGCAACGTACTCTTCCATCATATTCATACGTGCATCATGCTTCATGCAACGTACTCTTCAACCATTCCCACTGCTCCACTCTCGATTATGGTAAAATAATTTATTTGGAGTGTTTATTGTTTACATAAATATTTGGGAACTTTTATAAAATATTTTTAAGGGTCTGTAATGTTTTTACTTCGAAGAAGCAATTTTTGTAAGTGTTGAGGCGAAGAAAAAATATCGCTGACGTCGTTCGAGCGACAGAGGCAGGTTGTTCGAGCAACATCTTCATGTCGCGCGAATTCATTCAAGCGACACATTAGCTCGTTCAAGAGACATCCCAAATAAATTATTTTACCATAATCGAGAGTGGAGTAGTGTGAACGGTTAAAGACTACGTTGCATAAAGCATGATGCATGTATAAATATGATGGATGCGAGGATTTGGATCAATGCCGTCGTGGATGATCGTGTCGACGTGCCGAATGTAGCGGTATCAGAGATACTAACTGTGATCTAGGACAGACAAAAAATTCTTAGATTCTAACTTGGACATTTATAAAATCATGTTCTTACAGCAACTGGTGCACAATTCCGATGCAAGTAGCACTGCTCTAAGATGATATTTGATTTTTTTTTATATAAACTTATCCTTCATACTTAGCCGATTTATGAACAATCTTCACACGTGGAAAACATCCTCAGGAGAGGGATTGTTTGATAATTGAGAAAGTTCCTGAAATCAAAGCTTCACTTGTTAAGATTGTAGCCAAAACTGCCACCACAAACACTGGACAATACGTAGGACCTAGTATGGAATTGTGGAAAGTGTTGGACACATCATTCATGTTTTTCTGAAAGTGTGAGGTTTGACTAGTATATGTCAATACGAGTGTTGGGTAAGTAATAGTGCTCAAGCTTATTTGTATTGGTCGAATAGTAAAGTGTCCAACATCAGCAAATAATGCCTCAACTCCTGATGTGCAGAGAACAATGTCACCAAGAGAAATCCATCCATCTTTTTTGTTCCTCTAGAAATACTCTTATGATGTATTGTGGATATAGAGATTTAAGAACTACTTCAAATTAAATAAAATTATAGACACCAATGGAAGTTTTCAAAATGAACTAAATGAAAATGATTGGAGCAAAGGTGTAGCCAACTTTAATAACCGGATAAAACTAACAGGTGGCAATATTAATTCAAACGCCAAAATATCCTAAGGGGTTCCTAAGAGAAACCTATAGTGTGACACTCCGCCTAAATAACCACGAGTGATCAGTCCTAAATTAAGTTAGAACAAGTTTTTCAGCTGGTTTATTCTTAGCGTCACTGTCGCCTTTTTAATCACTAACCACCTAAGTGAGAAAATTAGACTGGTGCCAAGTTTTATCTTTCATTAACTTAAATGAAAATCTCATGCGAAAATAAAATATCACAATAATCACAATTAACTGAAACAACCATTCACAATTAATTAACTGACCGAATAAACCATCGGCCCAAACTCCAACAAATATAAAATAAAGACAAGTAATAAATCTCAATAAGTCTGACAAAAACTAAATGAACTGTGAGCGACATGCTCAAATAACTAATAAACAGTCTCTATACTAGGAATGAAAGAATGAGGCGTCTATCAAACTCCCACAACATCCACATATGCTGCAGCAACGGTCCCCTGAAATTGGGTCAAGCCTGGCGTCCCTCTGGCCGGATACCTAAAAGGTTTTTAAAAAATTTCATAGCAAGGGTTAGTACCCAAAAACATTTGAAAAACATTTAGCAATTGATTAACTTACAGTAATAAGTGAATATGCATGCGCTCCATATTTTAGTTAGTGCCGTACTCCCTTGAGGACATCCTCACCCCTCCTCTAATGTGCACTACTAACGCCTTAATTAAGATTACCTAGTTCTTTACCTCATGACTAGATAAATTATATAACCCCTTATAAACACCCTACTCTAACCGAGTATGCCTTAAATTATGATTTTTAAGTTATTATCAACATCAACTTAATTAAATCATTTCCCTTTTTAATTTCATATAACTTCCACATCTGTTATACGTATAATACAACTCATGCTTTGTATTAATTATCCCGTATATAATTATTTACCTAATTCTATACTTATGGTCATATTACAGCATTCATGAACATACTGAAATAACATTTAATAATAGTATCCACCCGAGTAATGTCTCTCCGGATATAAATTCTCTAAAGTGTTATCCCACTAGGTGTATTCACATAACCTAGTTACCCCAAGTCAGAATCGTTCACTAACTTTGTTAATACATACATGTTGGAGGCGGTCATATTCCTTCCCTGAAAGTGAGATGCCCCTCACCCATATAATGGACGCTATGACCTGGGAATATACTCACCCTACTCCTCAAGCTAGGGGATTCATCCAATATGTGTAACCTCCTCTTATAGCACTAGAGTATATAATAATAATATCTATCCACTTATATTAATGCACACACCATATATATATTATCACACACCGTATATATGTACATATGAAATATCCTGGCTACACCGTGTACTAAGTCCGTGACACATGCCTATTCTATTTTTATTATGAGTTTATGGCCCAACTCTAATTATAAATTAATTTGCACATTAATTTCTTTTGGTATCGCCCCATCCAATATATTCGGACTTACTCTCGTGGCCCGAAATAACATCACCCGAGTCTAAATTCTCGACTCTAAATTATTTAGCTTTCACCTAAGTAAAATTTACATCTAGGTATCGCTCAACCAATATTCTCGGACTTGTCTACTCAATCCGTATTTAATCATTTTGAATTAAAATTCCCAAAATTTAACTCTAGTGTGTCACCCCTAATTTCCTCCAAACCCCAATTAATTTAATCATGTTGTGCCACACAAGGTCTCCCACTAATCCTAATTAATTTTATTCACAATTAAGTTAGAATTAAACTCATGTAATAATTTCTCAATAATTAAAACATGAAAGATTATATAATAAATTTTTCCCTTCATATACATAACTGGGCGAAGTTGTCAAAATTTTCGGACCATCGATCGATCGATGGTCCACCTTCGATCGATCGATCGATGGTCCACCTTTGATCGATCGATCGATCGATCAGGTCCTCGTCTTCCCCAAGTTGGTTGTTCAGCTACGGCCGAATACCTCTAAACCCTAACTTCTTCTATACTGAAAACCAAGCTTTCCCATCGACAATAGACATCTAATACCTTATGAGGAATCTCCATAAAGTCCAAAAACATCAATTTATTCACTTCCTCTACTGTTTTCACAAGTTTGGGGTAAATTCTAATTTAATCTTTTAACCCATTTAAACATCAATTTCATATCACCAATTAGTTTCTAATTCATCCGGGTTTACACATCTTACCAGATAAAAATACACAACTCAAATTATACATGAATTTCTACTCAATTTAGAAATAAGATTCATGGTTTGCAAAACCCCGTGTTTATACCCTTTAAATTCCAAAACGAATTTCTTTGATTACACACATCACATGAATATGAATTGAAATACAATTTAAATGCTACAACAAGTTAACCACTTGCCTTAGGTTTCGTAGAGTCTGATTTTGGAGTTGAATGCCCAAAGTTGAAGATAACTCTTTTTGGCTCTCCTGTGATCCCCAAGTTCGCCTTTAACTGCTATTAGGGTTTTCTAACCCACTAAGTCTCTTCCTAAACTCACATCAGTCGTTCCCTTATTTCTTATAATTGTTTAATTAGCCTCAATCCCATTTTTTGCCTAATGGGCAAAGCCCAAGTGACCCAAATCCCCCCGTGTGGACTATGCCTAAAAACGTCCCGTGACCCGTTTACTACCCCCGGGTACATTTTTCCGACTATCTCAGCCCATCCGGACTCAACCGTATACTGAAAATTGGCATCCGAATTAATTTATAAAAATCCTTATTTCACACCCAAATTAGTCTATACCGACTCCCGGCTGAAATAAGTACATACCCGTCATTAATACCCGAAATGACGTAAATACCTTATTACTACTCACTTATTAAATAAATTTCCCTAAATATTAACCATTCACTCCCCGATTAATATTTAAATATAAATTTCCATAATTAATTCAATTAAAATTACGACACACAAGTAATTTTGAATTCCTAAATTAATTAAATAATAAATGCATGAAAATACGGGGTGTTACATACTCACCCCCTTACAAAGGAATTTCGTCCCCGAAATTAGGTCGTCCTGTGGTGAAAAGCTCTGGATATTGTTCCCGCATATCCTCCTCCCTCTCCCAGGTAGACTCGTCAACGTTGTGATGACCCCACTGTACTCTAACTAGTGGAACAACCTTGGATCGTAACTTTCGCTCACTACGGTCCAGAATAGCCACCGATCTCTCCTCGTATGAGATGTCTGGCCGTAAATCAATTTCCTCGAGTGGAATGTGCCAGAAGGCCCTCTCGCTCCTGCGATATTTCTTCAGCGATGCCACATAGAACACGTCGTGTATCCGCTGAAGGTGCTCTGGAAATCCCAGTCTGTAAGCTACTGGTCTCACCCTCTCGATAGTAGGGAAAGGTCCCACGTACCTCGGTGCTAACTTACCCTTCTTGCCGAACCTCATCACCCCTTACATAGGGGACACTCATACTAATACCTGGTCCCCAACCTCTAACTCCACATGTCTCCGTGAAGCATCAGTGTAACTCTTCAGCCTATCCTGAGCTATCCGAATCCTCCCTCGGATCAACTCTATCTTGGCAGACGTCTCCTGAACAATCTACGGACCCAATAGTTTGTTGTCCCCCACCTCAAACCAACAAGATGGTGAACGACAAGGTCTCACATATAGTGCCTCGAACGGTGCCATGCCGATCGTGAATTGGTAAGAGTTGTTATACGCGAACTCTACTAAAGGAAGATATTTCTCCCAACCTCCCCCAAAGTCTAATATGCACATTCTGAGCATATCTTCCAACATCTGATTGACTCTCTCAGTCTGCCCGTCGATCTGTGGGTTATAGGCTATATTCAAACGTAACTCCGTGCCCATGGCCTCCTGAAAGCTCTGCCAAAAATGGGCCACAAAGATCTTGTCTCTGTCAGACACAATATTAACCGGTACCCCGTGCGGCTTAACAATCTCAGCTATGAATACCTGCGCATATCGCATCGTCTTAAAGTCTGTGCGAACCGGCAGGAAGTGGGCCACTTTGGTCAACCGATTCATAATGACCCATATGGAATCGTGACCCCTCTGCGATGCAGGTAACCCTGTAATGAAGTCCATGGAGATGCTCTCCCACTTCCACACGGGAATCTCCAGCGGCTGTAGCATCCCTGATGGTCTCTGATGGTTAACTTTCATAAGATGACACGTGGCATATTTCGAAACAAACTCTGCTATGTCCCGCTTCATTCCTGCCTCCTCATATCCTGGTACATCTTATCCCCACCGGGATGTACCGCGAATCTCGACCCATGGGACTCTTTCATATCTGCGTGCCTCAACTCCTTATCCTCTGGCACAATTAACCTCCCATTAAGGCGTAAGCCTCCTTCCGAGCTGACTGAGTAACCCTCTGCTCCCTCAGCTACCAACTGGCTCACCCTATCCCGGCAGACCTGATCCTCTGCCTGATCCCTCACAACCCGCATAATGATATCACGTGTGATGGATAATGCTGACATGCAAGCCCTGGCTACATCATCCTCATATTGAAGCTCTCTCCACTTCACTTTCCAGACTTCTGATATTTCCCTAGTCGGTCTTCGGCTCAATGCACCTGCTACCACATTAGCCTTACCAGGACGATACTGAATATCAAACTGGTAGTCTTTCACGAATTCTAGCCATCGCCTATGCCTCATATTTATATCCTTTTGCGTGGAGAGATACTGAAGTGATTTGTGATCCGTGAATAACGTGAACTTCTCTCCTAGAAGATAATGTCTCCATATCCTCAAAGAAAAAATGACCGTTGCTAGCTCCAGGTCGTGAGTGGGGTAATTCCTCTCGTGGGGCTTTAGCTTTCTGGACGCATAAGCTATAGCCCTTTCCTCCTGCTGAATCACACCCCCAAATCCATGTAAGGATGCGTCAGTGTAAACCCGATACTCTAATCCTCCCTTCGGCAAAGCAAGTACGGGTGCAGATGTCAACTTGTCCTTTAGCTCGTCGAAAGCTAATTGACAATGATCACTCCAAGTGAAAGGTACCCCTTTCTGAGTCAGATTCATCAAAAGGCCCGCAATCTTTGAGAACCCTTTGATGAACCGCCTGTAATAACCGTCCAATCCCAGAAAACTACGAACCTCAGTCGGTGTAGTGGGCTTCCCCCACTCCCTCACCGCCGATACCTTACTCGGATCCACTGTAATACCTCGATTTGACACCACGTGGCCAAGAAACTGTACCTCCCGTAGCCAAAATTCACACTTCTCGAATTTGTCATAGAGCTGGTGATCCCGCAGTGTCTGTAAAACTATACACAGATGCTCTGCGTGCTCCTCCTCGGTGCGCGAGTAGATCCGGATGTCATCAATGAACACGATGACAAACTGATCGAGAAACTCCCTGAAAACCCTGTTCATGAGGTCTATGAACACTGCTAGTGCATTGGTGAGCCCGAATGGCATCACCCTGAACTCATAAGATCCATACCGCGACAGGAAAGCGGTCTTAGGAACATCCTCCTCTCGGATACGCAGTTAATAATACCCTGACCTCAAGTCGACCTTAGAGAAGTAAGACGCCCCTTTAAACTGGTCAAATAGATCATTAATTCTAGGTAACAGATACTTTTCTGTATCGTCGCCTTGTTCAGCTCTTTATAGTCCACACATAATCGTAGTGAGCCATCCCGCTTCTTCACAAACAACACCGGTGCACCCCACGACGTTGTACTTCGCCGAATGAAACCTTGACCCAGAAGCTGTTGAATCTACTCTCTCAACTCACGCATCTCTGAAGGGGCCATACGGTATGGGTCCCAAGCAATCGGCCTCATCCCCGGTGCTAAATCGATTACAAATTCGATTTTCCTACTAGGTGGCAACCCTGGTATCTCCTGGAACACATCCTCAAAGTCCCTCACTACCGGGATTGAGTCCAACGGAATTGCCACCTCCTGTGAGGTTTCCTCCTCAATGTAATACAGATGTGTGCGTGACCCTCCCTCGGGTAACGACATTGCTATAAAAAACATCTCCTGTCCTAGAGTGGAGAACACGATTGTCCTCTCGTAGCAATCCACCATTGCCCGATATCCTGCCATCCAATCCATACCCAAGATGACATCGTACCCTTCCATATCTAACACCAAGAGGTCCGCTGCTAAACTAAGCCTCCCAATCAAAATGTCCACCCCCTGACAAATCGAGTGAATCGAAGCCCCGCTGCCTACTAGAGACTCTACACACATCCGAAGACTACCCGCGGTCTCTAGTAACCCGACCCATTTAGCAAAATTATATTTAATAAATGAATGCGATGCTCCCGTATCAAAAAGAACACTACCCTCATATCCATGAATGAGAAACATACCCTCAATTGCTGGTTGTGCTTGCTGTGCTGGAGGATTGGGAACATCCCGCACGTTATACACATGCATCTGCCCCTGCTGCGGCGGGGCGGGTGGAGCTGGTGCTACTGGCGGTATCTGCCCCCGTTGCCCCTATTGGGCCTCCTGCTGATGACCTCTGCCCCTCTGTGGGCACTCCCTCTTGAAGTGTCCTGGCTGGCCACAGACAAAACAGCGTTTCTGACCATCCCCCTGTCATTGACCCTGACGTGGCGGGCCCTGCTAGCCTCCTGATAATACGCAAATATCGCATATTTCATCCTCTGAACCTACGCATTTTAGCCCCCTAGGGTTCCTTAATCTCTATATTTAAGCGCATTAACCAGACAACCTAGGTTTATATTGTTAACATGCTATATGAGGTATAATTCGGCTTTTGTAGGTATTTAGGTACTAAGTATGAAGTTCGGACGCATTCCGGTGAAGTTCCGTATGCAATCGCACATTCAAGGGTATTTTAGTCTTTTCACAGCTTGGGTACCTAGCCTGACATCTCACGGAAGTTGTAGCCCTTCTCGCTAGCTTCGCATGGCCACGAACGGTGCGCGATTCCGATTCATAACGAAGAAGTTACGGCGATTTCAGCGGAGGAAAAATAAGGAAAGCAAAAGAGGAGAAGAGAAGGAGAAGGGAAGATTGCAGTGTGTTGCTGCCTGGCCAAGACCTGCTTGATCGATTGATCGACCCCTTTGGTCGATCGATCGACCATTCTAAATTGTCGATTTTTGTCCTTGATCGATCGATCGACAAAAGGGGTCGATCGATCGATCCCCTGTTTTTCAGCAGATATTTTCATTTCTTTTCTTTCTTCTTTTCTTTTATTCCAACTTACTATATAAAGGTTTTTTGTTGTAATAATATATAGGAGTAGATACACGATTTTAGGTGAGTTTAGCTTAGGGTTTGGGTGATTTTCTTGGTTCTTCTTCATTTCCTCTTGGATTGACACACTTTTGGGCTTGAATGTTGACTATTCATCATCCTCTCCATTAATATAGTTTGTATTTCTTCATTTCTTGCTTTCTAGTTAATTTACAAGCTTTCTAATTTAGGTTTTCTTGCTTTATTTACATGCTTTGATTTACACGCTTTCTAGTATAGATTTACCGCGTTTATTTACCGCTTTCCATTTATCGCGTTTTTACGATGCTTTCTAGGTAACTTAAGTTAGGTTGTGTTTGAATTGAACTCACTCGGGTTGACGCGTTGCTTTGCTTTGGTGATGGAGTTTACGGGTCTATTTAGGGTGCGTTGTCCTATTTATTACGCCTAGGAGATTTGACGGGGGATATCATGTATGCCCCGTGCTTACGACCTTTCGCGCGTAATTTTCGAGATATTTGTTGACGCCAAAATCTTATTAGGCTTTTATGACAATTTAGGGCGTAACAACCCTTGATTTAATTAACTGTCGAAACGAGTGCATTTGTAATAACTCGTCGACCCATGTGACCATTTTATACTAATTAACTCGGTTGAGGGATATTCGACGCAACTTATAGTTTTACTCACTTTCATAATCTAGTTTCAACACATTGCCTAGATTAACTTTTCCTTTTAGTTTGTAATCATCTTTTACACTTTTATTTCGGAATATTAAATCACTTAAATTCTAACAACTCGTCCCTGTGGATTCTCGATACCCGACTTACCGCTGTGCTTGCCTCGCAAGTGTAGTAGTAACTTAGATTTTTGTATTGAGTTGACGAAACGAAAACAACGACTGTGCACTTTACACGCGCACACCTTTCGCACCTCAATCACCTCCCCCATTGTTCCCTTGACCCTGACAGCCCTGAGGAACCTGCTGCTGCTGATTTGGGCCCGGCTGTCCCTGTCTGAACCCCTGTCCTCTCGATCGGAGCCCACCAGGCTTAAACTTCTTAGCCTGATTCCCTTGCTGACTTCCAGTCTGCTGCTGAGTACCACTCGTGTCACCACTAGTAACTGCCTGTTGGCTCGGCTCCCCTGCTCTCTTCCTCCCCTTCGCATGGAAGCGATGATCCTGTCAATGTACAAGTGCGGCATTAACGACATCTGTATAAGTCACTAATGTCGGATTCCCAATAAAATGTTGCCTGATCCGACAGGCTAAGCCATCCATAAATCTTGATTTCTTCCGCTCCTCATCGTTCACCTCATTTGGCACAAAGTTTCCCAAGCGGGTGAACTCTTCCTCATAGTCTGCCATGGATCGGTTACCCTGTACTAAATCAATGAACTTTTCCTTCATCTCAGCCTCTACCGCTGGTGGAAAGTATTTGCGGTTGAATCGCACCCAGAATTCTGCTATGGACATCAAATCTCGCTCCTCGACGGTGGTAACTGACTCCCGCCACTGTAAGGCTTCCCCCGACAGACGAAAGGTAGCAAGCATCTGTTTCTGCACCTCGGTACACTCCAGCATGCACAGATGACGCTGAATGTTCTTCTTCCAGTCACAACCTCTACCACATCGGTGCTACCCCGAAACTCAGGTGGGTGACCCTTCTTAAAGGTCTCCCTAACTTGCTGCCAAGATGGTGGCCCTACTGGTGCCACTGGAGGCGGCGCCTGGGGCTATGGAAAGTGAGTTTCCATAGCTCGCATCGCTGTCTCGACCGCCTGGGCCACTATCACTGCCACTTGAGTAGTGGAAATCGACTCGGGTGGTGGTGGTGGTACCTGTGGCTCCTGATGAGCCTCCCTGACCTCATCCCTAGCCTCAGCCCTCTCCGCCCTCTGTCTCCTCAGTAGCATCTGAAATAGATTGAATTGTATAAGTACACAATTTATACAAAAATATTCATAGCAGAAATATGATATCTCATAAGTGAAAAATGAATCAACAGTCCTAATAATAGGGCTCTATAACAACCGAATGCTACGCTGCAACGTAGTAAGCCGCACAGATCCTAAGGACACTAGAACCTGATGCTCTGATACCATCTGTGACACCCCGCCTAATTAACCCCGGGTGATCAGTCCTAAATTAAGTTAGAACACGTTTCTCAGTTGGTTCATTCTTAGCATTACTATCACCTTTTTAATCACTAACCACCTAAATGAGAAAATTAGACTGGTGCCAAGTTTTATCTTTCATTAACTTAAATGAAAATCTCATGCGAAAATAAAATATCACAATAATCACAATTAACTGAAACAACCATTCACAATTAATTAACTGACTGAATAAACCATCGGCCCAAACTCCAACAAATATAAAATAAAGACAAGTAATAAATCTCAATAAGTCTGACTAAAAACTAAATAAACTGTGAGCGACATGCTCAAATAACTAATAAGGAGTCTCTATACAAGGAATGAAAGAATGAGGCGTCTATCAAACTCCCACAACATCCACATATGCTGCAGCAACGGTTCCCTGAAATTGGGTCAAGCCTGGCGTCCATGTGGCTAGACACCTAAAAGGTTTTTAAAAAATTTCATAGCAAGGGTTAGTACCCAAAAATATTTGAAAAACATTTAGCAATTGATTAACTTACAGTAATAAGTGAATATGCATGCGCTCCATATTTTAGTTAGTGTCGTACTCCCTTGAGGACATCCTCACCCCTCCTCTAAGGTGCACTACTAACACCTTAATTAAAATTACCTAGTTCTTTACCTCATGACTAGATAAATTATATAACCCCTTATAAACACCCTACTCTAACCGAGTATGCCTTAAATTATGATTTTTAAGTTATTATCAACATCAACTTAATTAAATCATTTCCCTTTATAATTTCATATAACTTCCACATCTGTTATACGTAAAATACAACTCATGCTTTGTATTAATTATCCCGTATATAATTATTTACCTAATTATATACTTATAGTCATATTACAGCATTCATGAACATACTGAAATAACATTTAATAATAGTATCCACCCGAGTAAAGTCTCCCCGGATATAAATTCTCTAAAGTGCTATCCCACTAGGTGTATTCACATAACCTAGTTACCCCAAGTCAGAATCGTTCACTAACTTGGTTAATACATACATATTGGAGGCGGTCATATTCCTTCCCTGAAAGTGAGATTCCTCTCACCCATATAACGGACGTTATGACCTGGGAATATACTCACCCTACTCCTCAAGTTAGGGGATTCATCCACTATGCGCAACCTCCCCTTATATCACTAGAGTATATAATAATAATATCTATCCACTGATATTAATGCACACACCATATATATTCTATCACACACCGTATATATATACATATGAAATATCCCGGCTACACCATGTACTAAGTCCGTGACGCAAGCCTATTTCATTTTTATTATGAGTTTATGGCCCAACTCTAATTATAAATTAATTTGCACATTAATTTCTTTTGGTATCGCCCTAACCAATATATTCGGACTTACTCTCGTGGCCCGAAATAACATCACCCAAGTCTAAATTCCCAACTCTAAATTATTTAGCTTTCACCTAAATAAAATTTACATCTCGGTATCGCTCAATCAATATTCTAGGACTTGTCCACTCAATCCATATTTAATCATTTTGAATTAAAATTCCTAAAATTTAACTCTAGTGTGTCACCCCTAATTTCCTCCAAACCCCAATTAATTTAATCATGATGTGCCACACAAGGTCTCCCTCTAATTCTAATTAATTTTATTCACAATTAAGTTAGAATTAAACTCATGTATTAATTTCTCAATAATTAAAACATGAAAGATTATATAATAAATTTTTCCCTTTATATACATAACTGGGCAAAGCTGTCAAAATTTTCGGACCATCGATCGATCGATCAGGTCCTCGTCTTCCCCAAGTTAGCTATTTCATCCATGGCCGAATACCTCTAAACCCTAACTTCTTCTATACTGAAAATCAAGCTTTCCCATCGACAATAGACATCTAATACCTTATGAGGAATCTCCATAAAGTCCAAAAACATCAATTTATTCACTTCCTCTACTGTTTTCACAAGTTTGGGGTAAAATCCAATTTAATCTTTTAACCCATTTAAACATCAATTCTGTATCACCAATTCGTTTCTAATTCATCCGGGTTCACACATCTTACCAGATACAAATACACAACTCAGATTATATATGAATTTCTACTCAATTTAGAAATCAAATTCATGGTTTGCAAAACCCCATGTTTATACCCTTTAAATCCCAAAACGAATTTCTTTGACTACACACATCACATGAATATGAATTGAAATACAATTTAAATACTACAGCAAGTTAACCACTTGCCTTAGGTTTCGTAGAGTCTGATTTTGGAGTTGAATGCCCAAAGTTGAAGATGACTCTTTTTGGCTCTCCTGTGATCCCCAAGTTTGCCTTTAACTGCTATTAGGGTTTCCTAACCCACTAAGTCTTTTTCTAAACTCACATCAGCCATTCCCTTATATCTTATAATTGTTTAATTAGCCTTAATCCCGTTTTTTGCCTAATGGGCCAAGCCCAAGTGACCCAAATGCCTCGTGTGGGCCCGACTATGCCTAAAAACGTCCCGTGACCCGTTTACTACTCTCGGGTACACTTTTTTGACTATCTCAGCCCATCCGGACTCAACCGTACACTCAAAATTAGCATTCAAATTAATTTATAAAAATCCTTATTTCACACCCAAATAAGTCTGTACCGACTCCCGGCTGAAATAAGTACATATCCCGTCATTAATACCCGAAATGACGTAAATACCTTATTACTACTCACTTAGTAAATAAATTTCCCTAAATATTAACCATTCACTCCCCGATTAATATTTAAATATAAATTTCCATAATTAATTCAATTAAAATTACGACACAAGTAATTTTGAATTCCCGAATTAATTAAATAATAAATGCATGGAAATATGGGGTGTTATATATAGTTGTATTCGATCAGTGGAGTAAATGGAGAAGTTGGTGCCTAAATCATCCAAGACAAATGAGTATTGACTATTACCTACAGCTGTAAGGATACTAATAGGTAAATGGAATCTTTAAGGCTAACTAGCAACTGATATAAAACAAAAAGGGAACTGACAGGTACAATCGGTAATAAGCAAATGACAAGTAATGTCTACGCGGTTAAATCCCATTGATAAAAATGATATAATCGAAATGGTCCCAAAACTTAAAACAATTAAAGGCAACTTGACCTTAAGGGTTCTATTGGTTACAAACTCTTAAATGATGAAATAGGTTATAATCAGTTAAAGAAACAATTGGTTTCTTAAAGTATAGTCCAACGGTTAAGGAAAATAGGAAGAACCATTCAAATGGTAACAACAAATGGGTGTGATAGAACTGTAGTTGGTTACAACTAGAATACTAAAAGAATCCTAATACCGGAGTTCTCTCAACTGATCTTAACGGCTATACAATTATGGGATCTGAACTATTCAAATTAGTAGCAAATTGGTTTCTACCTAAACGAAAAGATCTAGCAGACCATAACCTCCTACACCAACCTATAACACAGATGGCACATACTAAAATAAGCTACCTGCTAAACACTAACTGGACAAACCTTAAAATGGAATCCTATTAGAAGGTCAAAACCTTCTCGGATCAAAACTTAAGTGAGGGTAGGGTTAAATCGTAATTAAGGGTCTAAGATTTACGTGATTGAGTGAGAATGAGAAAACATAATTGTGTTTATTTATAGGCATGTACACACAAAACTCATTTTATTAAGCAAAATAAATTTGTTTTAAAAATATTTTTTATAAAACAAAAAATGTTTCATAAATTCGTTTTGAATTCACGAACAAATCCAAAAATTATTATAAAATTAGGAAATTAAATTTTAATAAAGAATTAATCCATTTTTATTTTTATAATATCAACATGAAATGCATGAATGCCTAAAATGTCAAACTGTGCAATAAATGATACGTGCATCCACTCTTTACTCAGATATAATTTATATCTACTTTGCATTAATTCCTTAGATAAGCAAATCAGACTGGAACATTTCTCTTTCTTCTAAACATGTGCTTTTGAAGTTTTCTATTCCATGTGATTATCTTCATACCCTTCCACTTCCCCATATTTTTATTCATTTATTTCTAAACTCTCCCTCGCTCATCCTTACCCTACTTTTCATTGTTTTAAGCCTAATTACCCCTCACAATCACTACAATTTCATCTAAATCCCAATGATTGTATAAAACCTCTACACTTTTCTTCTTCCTCTTCTATTTAAATTACAATTTCATCTAAGTCAATGGTAAATGCTTGCAACAAGACCTAATCGGGAAATTTTTCTCACATCCATAACTCATATCATCCTTACAAAAATTTTGTTCCAAAATTATTTGGTCTTCCTTTTCAAATTTGTTAGATTCACTTAGTGTGTGTGTGTGTATATATATATATATATATATATATATATATATATATATATATATATATATATATATATAGAGGCAGGCTCCTGTGCACACTAAGTTTGCACATTACCTTTTAAAAGTGTGCAAACTTAGTGCTGGCGCACACCAATTTTTTATGTGATATTTTAACATTTCAACGGACTCACATACAAAAATTAGCTCAAAAAAACTTTTTTTGCTATTTTTAAAAAATCGGTCAAACTTTCGCAGTTTTTAAAGGGCTTAAAAACTGCGAAAGTTTGACCGATTTTTTAAAAATAGTAAAAAAAGTTTTTTTGAGTTGATTTTTTTTATATGGGTTCATTGAAATGTTTAAATATCACACAAAAAAAATCAACTCAAAAATATTTTTTTTACTATATATAAAAGGTAATGTGCAAACTTAGTGTGCAAACTTAGTGTGCACAGGAGCCTGCCTCTCTCTCTCTCTATATATATATATATATATATATATATATATATATATATAATGTACGTACTTGAATGTGATTTTATGCATTGAGTGTGTTTGTTGTGGTACTCAGGTATGTCTTTTTTGTACCTACAATCTTATTGTTGGTACTTTATTCTTTCTACTTTAGTTTTCTAACTTTTCCATCTTAGTTGTTTACAACGATTTCATGCTTATTTGTTTTGTGAGGAACAAGGTGGCATGGGAATCAAAGAATGGGAGCATAAAATTTTATGTATCTTTGTTAGATTTTTTTAAATCTCGCTCAATTATTCATAATTTTTTTATCATGTAAAACTTATGTTGTAGAAACCATGCCTATATACTTGTAATTTCCTTCGATAATCATCATCTATATTCATCATCCTTTTTATTTGATTATATATGGCATACTATGTGTACAGTGTCGGAGAAAACTATATGAACAATCGGTATAACATAGAGATAAACCATTTGCAATGACTAGATGACACAATGTAACAACTTCACATGTGAAATAACTATCACAATAACCCAACCCGTGCATCGCACGGGTTTATACCTAGGTTATACTAAATTTAAAGCTTGAAGAGCAAGTCTCCTAATTAAAAAGGGAACTAAATAACCTAATTAAAATAAATAACTAAATAAAGATAAATCCTAATAATATCTAAATAAATAATCTAATATCTAAATAATAATTATTATTATTTTTCCTGATGCATCACTTTCCAACTTTAAATTAAAATAAATTGTATTTAATATATAAATATAAAAATGGTCTCCATTTGTTATTGTGCCACGTGTTTTAACAAATGAGGCTCATTTAATAGCCCAACTTGTCAAACGTGTTACAACCTCTGGACCTCTACTTGCCCTTTCACCTTCTCCTTTACTCATTCCCGCTGATATCATTTTCCTCATTTGATATATATCTCCAACAGCCTTATGGTTCTTGCAGTCCGTATCAAACCTTTCCACTCCTGCTAAATAAACCAAAAATTGAAATCCCAAATATCAAGAAGCAGCACAGGCCAAAATGTGTTCATGAAAAAAATGAAAAAAACACAAACCTTGAAAGGATGGAATTTGCCCTGCAACGTATGAGATGGCAGGGCAAGTAGTATCATACTTGATTCCAAACTTGGGACTCGAGATCCAACTTTAGAGCGCGAGTGTTTTAGAGAGAAAAAGAGAGACATGCTTTTTTTGTTTTTCTCCTCACTCCAAAGCTGAGCCATTATATCCCCTACTGCCTACTAGACACTAAGTTCTCTCATTTCGCCACCACTGAAAGAGAAAACAAAGGGGGGGGGGGGGGTGTCTTACAAATTCTTATTCTTCCTGCTACTTCAATTTATTCCCTATTCAACAAATGCGTTTTATTTATTTAGTATTCCTTTTGTGTTTTTATTTATTATGATATACTTTTTTCAGGAACAAAAGAAATCGGAAGAGCCGAAAGTAGAGGGAAAGAAACAAGAGGAGGTGATTCGGTGAAGAAACCGGAGGAAGCTAAACCAAAGGAGAAAGAAGAAACCGAGTGAAGAGAAAAAAAAAACAGAAGAACCAGTGGCGCCATCTCCGCCTCAAGACATTATTTTGATAGTCTACATGCATTCTAAAGGTTGTGCTAGAAAAGTTCGTAGATGCCTAAAAATCTTTCACGGTTTGTGCATTTTTCATTTTTTCTTGAACACATTTTGGCATTGAAGATGATATCAATAGTTTCTTAGTTTTCATTAATTTTTAATTCCTATAGAAATTTAATTGTTCAATTTTCTTAATATAACAAAGCAATCTTTTTAGTATAATTATGCATCTCTTAGTTTACAAATCACTATTTCTTTTTTGCAAGGATGTAACTGTAATTGTTAATATTATCATTATAAACTATTTGTCTAATTCAAAGTTTCTGTGTGTTTGTATGTATCGAAACTGTCTATTAAGAGGAATACAAATAGTAAATATCTCGGTGAAGGTTGGTTTTAAAAGGGTGAATGGAATTTTGTTTGTTTTGAGTTTGCCAATTAATCCAATTCTTTAATGTATTCAGAGTTTGTACTCCATGAATTAAAAATTTATTTTGATAGAAAATCTAAATTTAATCGAGTAAACAGTTGTGGGATATCCACGATTTTTCATATGCACATTCGGGGCATATTGCATGTCTTAACACAACGGACCCAAAGCAGTTCTTTATAATCAAACTCTCCATATTTTTTAGCAGAAGTCTTAATGTATGATGTTTTATACCTCCATGAGGATTAATTGGGCTCTTTATATTTTTGTTGGGAGGGTTTCTCCAAATCTAATGTGATATATTACTTTTTTTTTTTTCTTTGATGCGTTTTTTTTAATCTTTTTTATTTATGTATTTAATTGTCTATTTATAATGACACGCATGTTGAATTGTGGGCAACAAAAGAATTATAATTCATTCGCGCATTGCGCGGGAGTAAAACCGAGTTTCAACTTTATATCCATACTATGTTTTCACTTTTCCCCCTTTATATGGGCAATCACGTGCTCTCTGTTTTATTGCTGCAAATGTTAACTCTAGTAATCTCAAGCAAGTTACGAGATTGATAGAGATGGGAACAACAAATTTTAGTTCATTCCACACCGTAGTTCCGTTTCAACAAAATATTGACAAGATAAGACAAATAAGTTCCGATACGAAAGCATGTGATGGATCATCCTTTTAACATAAACATGTTAGTGCAGAAAAGGAAAAGCTACAGAGTTTTATGCTAGATTGATAGATAGATAGATAGATAACTAATTAATGAGCTTGAACTCCTGAAGCTCCTTGAAGTTCATCCATGGCTTCACCCACACCTTTGCTTCATACACTTTGTTGTTACCACCATCAGCTGCTTCCAGTTTTATATAGTACATAGTACCAGCAACCACCTGTTCCCTTGTACTCACTACCTTCCCAAACTCCAGAAGCGCATTCTGTCAAACAAATTCATTATTCATCATCACCACTCACCACTCACCACTCACCACTCACCACCACCATACATCAAATAGTAATCCGTTTTTCTTTTTAAATCATTCTCTCGGCTTGGCCTCCATATGCGTGCGTTAATGGCATATTCAACTTACATCACTTGTTTGAAAGTTTTAAAAATCGAGAGAAAAATGTGCATTTCCTTGGGAGAGGGATTTTTTTAAGTTGTAATGAAACTCTTTCCTAAAATCTCTCTAAATTGGAAACAAAGAAACAGGTTAAAAAGTTTTCAGTTTAATGAATAGGCCTTTAATCTTTTAACCCATCTAACAATGTAAACTTATTGTTCTCTCTCCAATTAATTCTATGTTTTTATTTTACATAGATTAAGGATATAATAAATACTGGGTCATCGTCACCAAAAACTTGATCGGTTAATTATGTTCAAACAGAGAAACGGGGCTCTTAATTTGGGGAACGGAAATTTCAACTGTCATTTTAGAAAATATTTATGTCGTATTACAATATTACACTTACCAGTATGGTAAAGTGGACCCGAGGAACTATACTCTTTAAGGATGATAAGTTGTCTAGACCTTTTTAGAAATCTTTGGCTCCTCTAATCCAATAAACTCCCAACAAAAGAAAAGCTGTAACGTTTTTAAAAGAAGAAACAAATTTCAGTAAAGATGAGAATAGGATTAAAGAAAGGGGTACCTACCTCCTTCTTGTTGTGCTCATCGACAGCGAAACGAGCGAGAGAGTCAATTTGGAGGGTGTTCTCAGATCCTTTGGAGTCGCTAATCCCTCCGACAGTTGCCATCATCAAATTATAATAATAATAAACCCACCAAAAGGAAGAAAAAGGAAACTTGACTTGAATCTATCTAACAACAGGCTCTCTGCTTTATTTTATAGGACACAATACAACTACTGTACAAGAAAGAGACGAGGGAAACACTAAATTCGAAGCGCGTTAAATGCCACCTAACCCCACCGTATGTATGGGAATCGAATATGGTTTTCTTGGATGATGCGTCTTCTCTTCTGGGACACCAATTTGTACTCTTTTTTTTAACTCATTTTAACGTAACTTGGGAAATATGATCATACAAATTTACGATAATGATAAGATAATTTTTTTTAACTCGTTTTAAGGACATACGTCTCCCTCTCCTTCGTCTTAAAATCAAATTATAATGAATGCTATCTACTTATATACGCTTCTCTCTCTCTCTCCTCATAAAATCAAGCAAATATTATCTATCACCTTTACTATTCGTCTCCCTCTAGATATCAAAAGAACCCACTGAACTTTATTCATCTCCATCCTCATTAAGGTAGGAAACAAATTCATTTCTTTGGTACGGACACATTCATACACCTTATAGAATACAAAGAGTGCTTCTCGATTTGGCCGCCAAAAAAACTGATCAATTTTTTCCTAGAAAAATTAAGGATTTTTTCAAGCATCATCTATAAATTCATTGAAGAAGTCATTTTCTTACATATTGTTCATCCTCAAGATTTTGCATATACATCGTTGTTGGTAAATCTTCCATCAATTAAGGTACTGTTTTCTATTTTACTCTTATATGCTCTTCAATAATATCAAAGTGATACGGTTATGTTATATTTTAATTGTTGGATGCAACTTATATTTTTATGATAAAATATTTCAAATTTTTAAGAAAAATAAGTTGGTGTTATATTTCTTTAATATATTTGGGTTCAATTAAGTATAATATAACAAAAATAGAGCTCTAATTTTGTAGCGTTACATGATATTTTTCAATCCATTGCTTTAAACATGGTGATACAATTTTGTAATTATTGGGGGTGTTGGATGCTACCTTTCTTTTTTTGAAAAATTATTTGAACTTTTTTAGAAAAATAAATTGGAGTTATGTTTATTAGTCTTACATGGTATTTTTCAATGCATTTGTTTAAACAGAGTGATATGGTTTTGTAATTTTTGGTGGTGTTGGATGCTACCTTTTTAGGGGGAAAATTGTTTAAAAATTTTTAGAAAAACAAGATGGGGTTATGTTTAATAACCTTACATGTTTTAAGTGCAATGATATAAATACAGTGATGCCTTTCAGTGCAATGGATGCTACCTTTCTATTTTTTTTAAATTATTGGACCTTTTTTAGAAAAAAAAAAGATTGTTTTATGTTTTTGTAATTAATTTGAGCTCACTTAAATATAATAGAATTGTTAAGGTGTTTGTCATCTTGCCATAGTGTTTTTCAATATAATTTTAAAACTCCTTACATAGATTTCTTCTTACCATATGTTCGATAAAATGTTTGAATGACAATTGTGTTTACATATTGGTTGTGCATATATATATATATATATATATATATATATATATATAGAGAGAGAGAGAGAGAGAGAGAGAGGCACTCCAACATACCTCATTAAACATACATATTTTTTAAAATAGTAAAAGAAATAATTTTAAGTTGATACTTTTATATTGGTTCATGATATTTCAGTGTGCTCCTCTAAAAATATTCAACTCAAAATAATGTGTTTTGTCATTTTAAAAAATAGGTAAAAAAAACTGATAGTTTTAAAAGGGTAAAAACTGCCAGTTTTTTTATATATTTTTTAAAAATAATAAAAAAATATTATTTTCAGATGATTTAAAAAATATTTATGAACCCAGATAAAAAATCACTTCAAATTTTTTTTTTACTATTTAAAAAAATAAGTATGTTCATAGGTATGTTGCTAGGAGGTATATTGCAGAGCCATATATATATATATATATAGAGGCAGGCTCCTGTGCACATTAAGTTTGCACACTAACTTTGCACATTACCTTTTAAAAGTGTGCAAACTTAGTGCTGGCGCACACCAATTTTTTTATGTGATATTTTAACATTTCAACGGACTCACATAAAAAAAATTAGCTCAAAAAAACTTTTTTTGCTATTTTTAAAAAATCGGTCAAACTTTCGCAGTTTTTAAAGGGCTTAAAAACTGCGAAAGTTTGACCGATTTTTTAAAAATAGCAAAAAAAGTTTTTTTGAGCTGATTTTTTTTATATGGGTTCCTTGAAATGTTTAAATATCACACAAAAAAAATCAACTCAAAAATATTTTTTTTACCACTTTTAAAAGGTAATGTGCAAAGTTAGTGTGCAAACTTAGTGTGCACAGGAGCCTGCCTCTATATATATATATATATGTTCCAGTGGAAATTGTGTATTTATAAATTTTTCGTAAAATGTATATGAGAATTTTGGTTGACATAAGTTTGATACAAATTCTAAATTATACTTTCGTTTTGATTTGCTTCTATGAAAATTCTAGTAAATTTTCATCGTTTCTATATTTAAAGAATGAGATCTTTCAATTGTTTCTTTGACTATTTTTCTTTTTGGCAATCTATATCTTCGTTGTACAAGATTTGATGTTGTGAATTGACTTTTTCTCCCACATTATTATTAAAAACATTAAGCGATCATAGAATCGAAGGTTTTAATTTTATATTAAAACATTTAAGGTTTTTTAAAAATATAGATTCACCACAAAATTCACGGGATAAGAAATTTATCTTTAATTCAACTCAACAAAGATTACGCATATATATAATTGGACATATAAAACAAAAAATAATTTTCTTTTTTAAAATTACATAACAGATGTAGTAAGCATATCCATATCTTACGTAAAAAAAATCATTAATACAAATTGAAAGCTTCTATCTAAATCGTCTTTATATTTTTACATAAAATAACTTTATTTTGCAGGAGCAAAGGAATCGGCATCGGGGATTGATTGCGCACATTAAAGCTTGGAAAGCTAAAGATTTGACCTGCATATATATATATATTTTAGGGCGGGATTTCGAAAATACAATACATTGATTGGTAAAAAAATTTACACAATTATTTTTCTCCATCATTACTCTTTCGACACATATGTCCTTTAAGTATAATGAAATATTATATTTCTTTTCATATCGATCCGTACTATACATTTAAGCTCGCACATCGTGCGGGCTCTATGATAGTTGTTAATGTAAATACAGTTACACCAATAAATATAGATACAATTACATTTATTAATGTAGATACAGTTACACTTATTCATATAGATAGAGTTACAATAGCAACTGCATCTACATTAATAAGTGTAATTGCATCTACATTAATACGTATAACAATATCGTTTGGACATATCGTTAATTAATTGAAAAGTTTATGGACTTAAGATACCAACAAGAATACCTCTTGGACTAATCATATATAAATAGACTTTCAATGAATTTGTTAGTTAATGCCTCTTATAAAAAATTATGTTTCACTTTAAAAGTTGTATGGGAAGATGGTGAAAAATTCCTTAACTTTCTAGTAATGTACGATTAGTACATGCGTTTTGTGAATTGTTCAATAAGTCCACGTGCATAATTATTTGCATGCTTAGTTAACAATTTTCATCGACAAACATGATATTTACAGATATTGTCACCACTAGTTTAATTCAAATATTTAGCAATTTGCTACCATTTTGAAGAAGCTTTTTGTAGGCGCATTACACATGTTAGAGACTTTAATTTTGTAAATTTATTTTCATTTATTATTTTTGCATGTTTGTTTTTCCCCCAAATCTTCAGAGCTTTTAGAGGGAGAGTTTCGAATAGAGAGTTTCAGAGATACTGTTATTGCAATTCTGGTTTATATATATGAAGTTTTCTTCATTCGATAGCGAGGTAAGGTTGTGTATTATATGATGATTGATGTGTTTGTTTTATTTTGTTTATCCTCTGTTTTATATATTTTGGAGTATTTTTTATATTTTTGTTCAATAATTAGTGATTGTTATTTGTTTGTACTACTGTAAATTATATTTCATTGTTGTTTGTACATATGTTTGTTGGATATTTATATAGTAGTATTGTTATTTTGCTCTAAATGTTTAGAGATATTAGAGATAGAGTATTGGAGATAGTTATTTAGAGATATTATTCTTGCGATTAGTGTGGTTTAGATATTGGAAATAGTTATTTAGAGATATTATTATTGCAATTATTGCAATTTAGATATTTGAAGTTTAATTCATTCAATAATGAGGTAAGCTTATGTATTATATGATGATGATTGGTGTGTGTTTTATTTTGTTAATGCTCTCTTTTATACATTTCGGATTATTTTTTGTATTTTTCTTCTGTATTATATTGTTCTTACGAGTTTTGTTCTCTTAATGCTCTGTGTTATACATTTTGAATTACTCTGTTAATTCTCTGTTCTATTATATAAAGATTGTGTATTATCTTGTTCTCATGACCTTTGTTATTTTAATGCTTTGTTTTATACATTTTGGATTATTCTGTTAAAACTCTGTTTTATTATGTTAAGTTTATTTATTCTGTCAATTGTGATGCATTAATTGTATCTTTTATGAATTATAATATATATTGTTGTGGTTTATATGTATTTATATTAGACTTATTGATAATTGTAACTGTTTGTATATGTTTCATATACCTGATTTTAGTTGTATTTGTAAGAGATATATATTTATATAGTTTTTTGTTGTTTAATTGTGCGTTATTTTTTACTTTATATAAATTATAACTATTTGTAATTGTATGTTTTAATATTGTTATATTTTTCTTATAATTAGAGATAGACTCATCATGTTAAATACAACTACAATGATGAAAACAATTACAATTACACTCATTAAACTATATATTTTGGCAATAGTGAAAACATATATGGTTACACTTATTAATTCATATATTATTGCAATGGTGAGAACAAATATAATTACATTTATTAAGTTAGATACAACTACATTAGTTAATAAAAAACAGTTGTACATATTAAGTTAAACACGGTTACAATGTTAAAAACAGATACAATTGCATTTATTTAATTATATACAGTTACAATAATGAAAAAAGATACAGTTACAATATTAAAAACTGATACAGTTACATTTATTTAATTTATACTGTTTTTTAAGTTTTACTTTATCTAAATTGTAACTATTTATAATTGTATATGTTTTTAGAAGGGTTTATAGTTGTAACTGTTTATGTTAATATTTGTTACTCTTTCTTGTTGTGTGTGTCTTATGTCGCATATGGTGAGCGTGACATGCATATCACAAGGACATAATTGTAAATGTATGTAATCGAGATGTTATATATAACATATTCATTTATTGGTATATAGTTTGGTTTAATTATGTTTGATGTGTCACTTTATATAATAGGAATGTGTAAATATAAGGGCATAATGTGAGAAACAAATTGTAAATATTATTTGTGTAACTGTTTGTGATTCTAAATGTTTCATTTGTGTAGACGTTTATAATTTTTATTTTTTCATTTGTGTAATTCTTTATAATTGTAACATAGCAAATCTAAGTATTATTATTTATGTAACTTTTTTGTAATTGTAATTGTAAGTGTTTTATTAATTATTTTTTAAATATTTGTAACATAACAAATATTAATCTTATTTGCATAAATATTTATGATTGTAATTATGGCTTGTTAAAGTGTTTAGGTAACTATTTGTGTAACTATGATTGTTTCATTTGTGTAACTATTTTTGTATACAAACTGAAATTGTTGTTGTTTTTCAACTATTTGCAGTTATAATTGTAATTATTTGTAATTGAAGTGTTAGTGTTTGTAATTGTAACTGTTAGTAATTATTAAATTATAATATATTCATTTGTAGTTATAATTTTTTGTTAGTGCGTGTTGGTATCAAATCTAGTCTGCTGACGTGGATCAATTCTGTGGAGACACGCGTCGACTTATATGTCACCTACAAACACTTTCAATGAACAATACACTGACTCCGAGGAAGTTAAACTCCCCGACCAACTCCGGCGTCCCGAGCAACCCATGTTATCCGAGGAACCTTCATTATGCCGAGCAACTTAAGCGGTCCGAGCAACTTAGGCGATCCGAGCTACATAACACTCCAATCAGGATAATTAAGGAGACGACTGCGCATTAAATGCTCATTATTGTCATACAGATGTACATGTCTACTAGATAACAACGCATCGTCCTTTCATTTGTACAACCTCAAGGTTATAAATACATTGTAACCTCCTCATTAGATGGGGACCGAAATTTCTTGAGAAAACCATTCCTCGAGAATTCCAAGCAAACAATCAGCAATACAAAAACAGTGGATGTAGGCCATTCTTATAAGGTGAACCACTTTAAAAATCTATTGTCTATTATTTCTTTATTCATTTTTATCTGTGATTAAAATAATTAGGTCAAATCTAATTCTTTACATCAACAGATTGGCGCCGTCTGTGGGAAACGACTGTAATTAGCGTTTTTCACCAAAATAACTCATCATCAATGGCTGATAATCCGGAATCCAGTAATCGAAACACTGGGATTCCCCCGAATCCTTCGGCTCCCCCAAATTTTTCAGATCTAGCTGGTATAATGGCTAATTTGGCCCAAGGGCAAACGGCCATGCAAGAAACCATGCGTCAGCTCATACAAACCGTTCAGGGCGGAGTGCCAGCCCAATCAGGACAATGAAGCATTCAGAGAAATACTCGTTTACTCTCTTCGCAAACTAGGTGAACGTTATTCCTAGAGGAATCTTAGTCCATACGCACCGATTCATATCGTACTGAGAGATCTAATGATCCTTCTTATCATCCTGGACGGACTTCCTCGGTACGAGCTACAAACACTCAATAAAACATCACTCTATCTCCAGAAAGGACAAGCGCTCTTGAAAGATTGAGTAGAGCCTCTCCTTTTAATCGTTTGGGTCCTAGGAGGAATAGGAGTCCCCTTAGGATTATGTCGAGGAACTCTCAACAACCATCTGATTTAAAGGAAACTGCCCAATCACGACCAGCTGCTCATCATGAAAGATCCCAAGAGGCAAATTCAACACGATCAATTACTCGAACCAATAGGATCGAAGAAGGAAATGATGCATGGAAGGGCTCAATTCAAAGGTTGGAGGATAGATTAGGGGAGATGGCTAAAACCAAGAATCCTCTACAAAGGACTTTTGTCCGAGGAACACCATTCATACAGGAGGTTGTGGACTTTCCCACACCGTCAAAATTCAAAGCCCCGGTATTAACACCAAAATACGATGGAAAAACATATCATGTTCTCCATATAGAACAATACCAAGCAGCTGTCGATATCTATGCTGTTCCAGACGAGATGCGATGCAGGGCATTTTTAGGAACTCTTAACGGATCTGCTCAGATGTGGTACAATAACCTTCCTCGGGGGAAAATTGCGACTTTTTTTCAGCTAGCAGAACTCTTTATTGCAAATTTTTATTTTGGAGCAAAGCCAGTCAAACGAGTAGCACATTTGCTAAGTCTTAGAAAAAAGACAGGTGAAAGCACCAGGGATTATATTACTCGTTTCAATAACGAGAAATTGGAAGTAATTGATTATGAGGAGAAAACTGCAATTACTGCTTTGATGAGTGGACTGTTACCCAATAAATTGTACTACACTTTAGCCAAAGATCCGCCCAGGACCATGGCAGAATTGATGGTAAAAGCAACCAAAATCATGAATGTCGAGGAAGCCATGGCTGCGAAAAAGAACGCAAACACTAAGGAGACCAAAGTGGAAGATGGAAAAATCGAAAAGAAGTATCAAAAGAACAATGGTGGTAACAGGCAATCAAAGGGTAAGTAATCATTGGAACAGATGAAGAAATATGAAAATTATACTCCCTTGAAGGTGGATATAAATCACATTCTGGAAGAGATCAAGAACAGCGAGGAGCTAGCCTGGCCAGCAAAAATGAAGGTAGATCCTGACAAGAGAGACAAGTCTAAATATTGTGAATTCCATAAAGATCACGGTCATACGACCAAGCGTTATATAGCTCTTCAGAATGAAATTGAAGCACTCATTAGACGAGGAAAATTGACCAAGTATGTTGATTGTCAAAGCGGTGGTCAAACCAGTGAACGAGGAAGGCAAAGGTCTAAATCTCCTCCTCGGACAAAAGATGACAAGAAAAGAGATCATGAAGATGATCCAGAAGATGACCCCGATCTCCCCAAAAGACCAAGACAGCCAGAACGTGAGGTATTTTCAATCCACTTTGGATCATTTGAGTGTAATGTCATTACAGGTGGTGATTCAGGAGGAAGAGATCTTACCGCAGAAAGAAAAGCTTACCTTAATGAGGCTCAAACTTGCTCACACATACAGCGAATAAATTTGGTGGAAGATGATCGTCTGAGGAAGGTGAACAAGGACAAATTGGTCATCAGTTTCTCTAAGAACGACCTCGCAGGTGTGCTATATCCTCATTATGACCCATTGGTGATCAAAATGAGAATGAAGGAAGTAATGATTTCACGAGTATTAGTGGATAATGGTAGCTCGGCAGATATCATGTTCTACCCATGTTTTGATAGTTTGAATTTAAAGCTATCCCAGTTGGAACCATATCATAGGCCCCTCCTTGGTTTTACTGGCGAGAAAGTTTTTCCATTTGGGACGATCAAGTTGGATATGTTCATCGGTACATGGCCTGCTTATTGAACAGAAAGAGTACGCTTTTTCGTGATGGATAAAAATGTCCAATCAGCTTACAATATCATCATGGGAAGAGTAGGTTTGAAAAAGTTCAAAGCAGTACCATCTACTGTACATCAATGTTTAAAATTCCCAACCAACTTTGGAGTAGGAGTGGTGAAGGGCGACCAAAAAGTAGCTCGAGAATGCTACTATTCATCTGCCGAGCAAGAAGAGCATGAAGAATCCAGGAAGAAGACTACTACTTATCAGGTAGATGAGATAGAAGATGCGAAGATTGAGACTTTATACCCAAGAGATGAGTCTCAGCTTGTTAAGGGTCAGGTCATGGAGACTACTGAAAATATCATTCTGGATGACGAGCATCCAGAACGAACAACTCAAATCGGTGCATAACTAGATGTGTCAATAAAGCAAGAGCTAATAGCATTTCTAAGACGCAGAAAGTAGACTTTTGCATGGAGTCACGAAGATATGCCAGGGATAGACCCAAATTTCTTGTGTCACGAGCTCAATGTGAACAAGGAAATCAAGTCAGTGAAGCAACGACGAAGGGTATTCAGTCTCGAGAAGAACCAAGCCATACCAGAAGAAGTAGAAAAACTGCAAAAAGCCTGCTTTATTGAAGATGTCAAATATCCTGATTGGCTAGCGAATGTGGTAATGGTGAAGAAGAAAAATAACAAGTGGAGGATGTGTGTAGACTTCATCAACCTTAACAAGGCATGCCCAAAGGATCATTTTCCTTTGCCTCGAATTGATCAACTGGTGGATGCTACCTCGGGGAACGAATTATTAAGTTTCATGGATGCTTATTCTGGTTATAACCAGATAAAAATAAAACCTGAAGATAGGGAGAGTACCTATTTTATCACCCCAAGGGGAACTTATTTCTATAATGTTATGCCTTTCGATCTTAAAAATGCAGGTGCGACGTATCAGAGGCTGATGAATAAGGTGTTTGCAGAACAGATAGGTCATAATATGGAGGTGTATGTCGACGATATGCTGACAAAGAGCAAGAAAGATGCTGATCATCTAATTGACCTAGGTCAGACCTTTGATCAACTAGAAAAATATCAAATGAAGTTGAATCCCACTAAGTGCATATTCGGAGTACGAGAAGGAATGTTCCTCGGATATATTGTCAATCAACGTGGAACTGAAGCAAATCCTGAGAAGATCAAGGCCTTATTAGAGCTAAGATCTCCAACCACAAAAAAAGAGGTGCGAAGTCTCACAGGGCGAGTAGCAGCACTCAACAGATTTGTGTCACGAGCAACAGATAGATGTCTCCCCTTCTTCAAAACACTCCGAAAAACATTTGAGTAGAATGATGAATCTGAGGAGGCCTTTCAAGAACTGAAGAAGTACCTAGGAATACCTCCCTTGCTATCCAGACCAGTGATGGGAGAGAGATTGTACTTATATCTGGTAGTTTCAAATAACGCAGTTAGCTTGGCATTGATAAGAATGGAAGGTAGATTGCAGAAACCAGTCTACTACACTAGCAAAGCTTTTCGAGGAGCAGAAATCAGATATCCAAGGTTGGAGAAGTTGGCATTAGCGCTAATTGAAGCCAACAGAAGAATGAGACCATACTTCCAAGCCCATATTATAGTTGTGTATACTGATATGCCATTAAGGCAAGCTCTGCATAAACCGGAGAAATGGGGAAGATTGATGTACTGGGCAGTGGAGCTCGGTGAATATGACATAGTTTATGAGCCTAGATCGTGGCTTAAGGGGCAGGCAATGGCAGATTTTATCGTAGAGTTCACCTATCCTGATAACTCTGAAGAGCAAAAATTGAATATCGACCAGCCTGTGGATATTACAGGATCATCAAATTTAAACCCCGACCAACTTAAGTCGGTTGACGAGTAAGAAAAGATGATTGACGAGCCGTGAGAAGTACTGAAAGAGGAGCAAAGGAAGTACCAGATATTGCACCGAGGAACTCTCTCTGATCAAAATTTCAATAATAAGTTACCCATATGGAATTTGTATGTGGATGGCTCTTCGTGCACTACAGGCAGTGGAGCAGGGGTTATTTTGAAAAGTCCAGATGAGATTTATGTGGAGTATGCTCTGCGCTTTCAATTTAAAACTTCTAATAATGAGGCCGAATATGAAGCAATGATTGTAGGTTTAAGTCTAGCCAGAACTATGAAGGCAGAGCAAATTGTTGTATTCAGCGATTTGCAGTTAATCGTAAATCAATTTCTTGGAATATATGCAGCAAAGGGAGAGTTAATGATTAAGTACCATGCAAAAGCAATGGAGTTGGTATCAAGTTTTATTGCTATTCAGCTAGTTAGAATACCAAGATTGGAGAATGTAAGAGCAGATGCCCTAGCCCGACTAGCATCAGCCACCCGCACCGAGCTACGAAGAACAATCCCAATAGAGATTCTAACTGGTCGGAGCATAGATGAAGATCTAATGATAAATTTCATTGCTCTTGACTTAGGACTATCCTGGATGGATCCAAACAGAGCCTATATTGAAGATGGGACTTTACCAACTGATAAAATTGCAGCCAAGAAACTAAAGTTTAAAGCTGCTCATTATGTGTTGACTAATGGCATTTTGTACAGACGAGGAGTGATAGCAGGGCTACAAAGATGCGTCCATCCCTCTAAAGTGAAATATTTGATCGAAGAGGTTCATGAAGGGTCTTGTGGAGCCCATGTAGCTGGTCGGACACTCTTACTAAGAATAACCACATAGGGGTACTACTGGCCGACGATGAGAGCTGATTGCACAGCCTATGCTAAGAAGTGCGATAAATGCCAACGCTTCTCGTCCATCCAAAGAACTCCTCAGGCATTGCTAACACCCATAACATACCCTTGGCCATTTGCCATACGGGGAATAGACTTGGTCGGGCCACTCCCAACGACCAAGGGAAGATTCAAGTACCTCGTAGTCGCTGTGGATTACTTTACCAAATGGGTGGAAGCTGAACCCCTTATTGATATGACATACGACAAAGTCTATCAATTCATTTGGAAAAATATTATTTGCAGATATGGTCTCCCACATGCATTCATTACTGACCATGGAACCCAGTTTGACAACGAGGAGTTCGCTGCATACTGTCATCAATCCAATATTTTGAAAACTCATTCTGCACTAGGTCACCCACAAAGAAATGGACAAACTGAGGTGACAAATAAAACGCTACTAAATGGATTGAAGAAACGACTAGATAGTGCAAAAGAAAATTGGATTAATGAACTACACTCTGTATTGTGGGCTTATTTCACTACACCGCGAACAGCAACTGGAGAGTCTCCATACATGCTGTCATTTGGGAGTGAGGCTGTGATACCTGCTGAATTGGGACTACCCACGCACAGAGTACTTAATTTCAACTCCCCTATCAGCGATTTGATGAGAAGATTAGACCTGGATATGCTCGAGGAATTCAGGGAAGAAGCAGCAATCAGGAATGCAACTTATCAACAACGAACAACTTTGTTCTATAACAAAAGAGTGAAGAAGTGTGATCTGAAAGAAGGGGATTATGTGCGAAAAAAGTGATCCAAAAGAAAAATAAGCTGGAAGCAAACTGGCACGGACCCTACAGAGTAACAGAAGTTGTTCGTCCAGGGACGTACAGGATTGAAACCTTGGAGGGAGAAGAATTCAAGAATGCATGGAATGCAGAGCATCTATGAAAGTATTATCAGTAGTTGAAATTTCTATGTAATACAATTAATTCAATATGAATAAAGTGATGTTTCTCCCATTTCTCTTTATTCGTTAAATTTTTTTCGGAATATTAGTGCTACACACTATACAAGCAAATTACCACCAACTCCGGTTAGTCGGGAAGTAAACACGACTAACTCCGGTTGATCGGCAATTTAATTACCACCAACTCCGATTGGTCGGGAAGAAAATTACCACCAACCCAGGTTGGTCGGGAAATAAACACCCCCAACTCCGATTGATCGGCAATTCATTTACCACCAACTTCGGTTGGTCAGGAAGCAAATTACCACCAACCCAGGTTGGTCGGGAAACAAACACGACCAACTCCGGTTGATCGGCAATTCAATTACCACCAATTCCGATTGGTCGAGAAGCAAATTACCACCAACGCAGGTTGGTCGGGAAACAAACACCACCAACTCCGGTTGATCGGCAATTCATTGGTCGAGAAGTAAATTACCACCTACCCAGGTTGGTCGAGAAACAAACACGACAAACTCCGGTTGATCGGCAATTCAATTACCACCAACTCCGATTGGTCGGGAAGCAAATTACCACCAACCCAGGTTGGTCGAGAAACAAATACGACCAACTCTGGTTGATCGGAAATTCAATTACCACCAACTCCGGTTGGTCGGGAAGCAAACTACCACCAACTCAGGTTGGTCGAGAAACAAACACCACCAACTCCGGTTGATCGGCAATTCAATTACCACCAACTCCGATTGGTCGGGAAGTAAATTACCACCAACCCAGGTTGGTCGGGAAACAATTATCACCAACTCCGGTTGGTCGGCAATTTAAAAACCAAACAAGACAATTTTATCTTTCTACAGATATACATACATGTTCATCAGTAAATAAAAGAGATATTCTATAAAATATTTCCAAACCAATGACAATTAAAACCAGAACAAATTACATATGATATAAATTACATATGATACAAATTACAGATCGCATGTGATATCAATTAAACAAATTCTACTCTATGGGTTTCTTCCCCTTTGCCTTTGATACAGGGTCTACCCCAGTTGGAGGATGATCAAGACTATAAGGGGAATTTATGAAGTTCAGATCTTGCAGCATTCTGACGTTCATTATAGATGGACGGTCAAGTAGGTGTTCTGGCCGAGATATTTCGAAATCTGAATAAAGACTATAATCATCAAGATACTTAAAAACCAGAATGCGAGGAATGGCCCGGGCTGGAATCCAACTAAGGTCAAGCTTGAAAGGAGGCACGGGTAAATCAAGAACTCCAGGATTATAGTAATCCCACAGGAAATGACCTCTCTCCAATTTTAAAACACAAAGAGCATTCAACTAGCCCTGTTTATACCCTTCGTTGTTCGAGTGTTCTAAATGAGCATCAAGATGAAAAAGTGCTTTATTGTAACCAGCCATCCAAAACTCTCTGGGATGTTTATGGAATTGGTAAGTTAACCTCTCCAGTTGCTCGTGAAGATTCTTCACCAGAAGTTCTTTATTTTCCAAGGCAGAGCTTTGTGTAGAAAGTTGCTCGCTGAGGTTCAAAATCTTCTTGGACATCTCTGCTAAGGCTTGGTTCTTCGCTACCAACTGAAAGGCCTGATTCTCCAAGGCCGCTTGAGTTCTCGCTTCTTCAATAGTAAACCGAGCAACCCTTGCTCGTCCCCGAGGAGAGTATCTTGCTCGTCTGCGAGCAGAAGTGGAAGGGACAGCTCTTTTTAAAGTTTCCAATTCATCTCTTAAGTTGGCATTTTCGACCTCCAAGAAAGAGAAACCTTCATCATTGATAGGGACCAAGGCTCCTAAGGAAGATGCAGCAGACTTGAGTTGTTTTACCTCCTCTTGCAAGGCAATGTTCTCTTGCTCCAGCAACTTGGCGATATGCCTATGATCTTAAACTTCAAGCTTTAGAACGCTCTCTTTCTTCTCGTAAGCAGAGATGAATTTATCATATCCCTTTTCAGCGCTTAACTGTTAATATTTCTTCTCTTACCCTTGGTGCAAAAGTGTGGAGGACTCTTTGTACTGCTGTTGGAGTTCCTCTATAGTTCCTTGGAGATCCTCAATCATTTCGTAATAGACCACATTATTGGCCACGGCGCGATCAACTAAGAACTTCAGATACTGGTAAGCTTCAATTGCTTGGTCAGAAGCACCTGATCTAAGGATGTCAATTATCTGAGCTTCACTAAGAGCTGCATGACCAGCTTTAAAATAATCGTTGCATTTTTTCATTAATTCTGTGTCATGAGCCGATAGGAACTCCATCCTGGACATAAACTAGCAAAGAGAAAGAAATAAAAAGAATCAATGATGATACAAACAGAGTGAGGTCAAGACGAACAACCAAAGTTGAAGTTTTATTTCATCACAAGAAGAATTACATTCAACAAAAAAAGCAAAAGAAAGATCCGAACAACTCTACACCTTTTCCTTGCTTCTTAAGACTTCCTCGGAAGGCTTGGACGAAGAGGTTGGTTGCTCGGAGGGCAAGGAAAGCTGCTCGGCAGAAATTTTTGCTGGTTAGGGCTGCTCGGAGCAAGGTTCAACAGCAGGAACCTGGTTCCTAATTATCATGGAAGATTCTTCTGAGGCAGCTTCGTCCTCTTCTTCTTCTCCAGAAGAGGAGGGAGGGCCATGAGTGTGTCGTTGGAACAGTTCAGAATTCTCAACGATTTTTAGCTCCTGCAGGGCTGTAACCCATCCATCCCGGAAATATTTAAGGCTGGAAAACTCCATTTGAGAGGACATGGCAGCCAAGCCTTTGTTCTAGCCTTTATCCCAATCAGCGCTGAAAGACTTTTTAATAACTTTTCTTGTTTTTACCTTCTCTGAGGAAGTCCTCTCAATAAGAAGTTCCTCGGCAGCCTTCAATTTCCCTTCCACCTCCTATTTCTGGCGATCAACATCATGAAGTCTAACAACTTCCTCTTCAGCAATTTTGAGCTTATTCTCAAGCTCTTCAGCATTCTTGAGTTTATCCTCAAGGTCTTTATTGCTCTTCTCAAACTCTATTAATTTCTTCTCCAAATCGTTGGAGGCCTCCACAGCTCTATCTCTCTCTTGTTCAACGGACTTAATCTGCTTCTCCTAAGCAAGTTTATTTTCCTCATACTTCTGATGGGAGTCTTTCAAAGACTGGGGTTAATCCAGTAAAATCCTTTTCTACTCCATTCGAGGAACTGGAGGCCCTGATGGCTTCATCCCTTTTTACAATACTGTTGAAACACGTTACCAGCTGAAAAAAGAAATAACTCTAAGTCAATGTACGAACATAATATTAAAAAGTAAAAGGCTTAGATCAATAATACTTACTGAGCCAATGTGTTGAGCAGCTAGAGCAGTAACTCTCTTACGAATGAGAGTATTTTCAATGTCATGGACCTCTGGGATAGTCCAAGATTTTTCTAAGCCCATAGCGGAGCTCGGGGGAACAAAGGTTGAAACACCACCTTTAATAGTTGATGGTTGAGAGACTAGTTCAACAAGTCTGTCAAAAGAATTTTTCTTTAACCTCCTTGGAGGAACATGAACATTCTTAACTAATGATGTTTTCTTAGCTAGTGATATGATAATGACCTCACTAGGAGGAGTAATAGCAACAATCTTGCTTGGAGCCACAGGGGGCTTCTCAACAACTTTCTCGGTGGCAGCAGCAGGAGGTGAATCAATAACTTTCATCCCTTCTTCTGGGACATTTTGTTTGCTTTTCTTTGCCTCCACATTGGTAGAGGCAGATTTATCAAAGAAGGCAGGAGCTCTTCTTTTCTTCATTAGATTACTGATGGGAACAATTCACTCAGAAGAAGAACCTTCCAAATTAGTTTCAGAAGCTGGTATTTGGTCAATGTCAACCACCACTGGACGAGCAGTAAAAGATGAAGTATAGCTCTTGTACTGCAATAAATAAGAAGCAGATCTAATGTGTTCCTCGGCCACAGATTGGTGCAAACTCCAGATAAGTTTCAAATGCTTTTAAATTAACGTCAGTTTCTTTGGGAGACTTTCTTTTGTTGTCAACTGCAAATAATCAAAAATTAAATGTCAATGATACATTTTATCAAACACAAAGAGACCAAGATTTTAAAAAATAAAAACAACCTATCCCATTGCCATAAGGAGGACATCTAGGACCTTGGTATACATCATCTCCATTTAATGGAGGATGTTGCCAATTTTTCATTACCACTCCATGTTCAAAATAATCCTTGTGTGTGTCAGGAAGATTGACAACTAATGCCCTATTAAAAAACCTAGTTTTTAAATAAAAAGTACTATCGCTGACAACCCATCTGTAGCAATACATAATCTCTGGAATCCTTAAACGGGTTCCATAAAATTGGTTCAACCTATGAACTCCATTAACTATTCTCCAGGTATTTGGCTCTATTTTTGCAGGCACAACGTCAAAATATTGACAGAACTCCAAACATAAAGATTTGGAGGAAAAGAAAAACCACATTCGGCCACAAAGAGACTTGGGAACCAATGTCCCTCAGCCAAAGAAAAATAGTCAGAAGGTTCAGAAAGTTCTTCCAATATGACACACGAAGGAATTGAAAATTCAGAACGAAATTTATGAAGAGATTCTACAAGGTAAACCATGATGACCAAAATAAATAAAAGAGAAGGAAGAAAATCTTACAGGAAAAGAGTGAACCAGTTGACAACGAACAATGGAAGAAACGAACGCACAAGATAGAGAAGAAATGAAAAGTTCGAAGACACATATTTGAAAAGTGAAAGACGATAGGATTTCTATCGCGTTTAAATACTTTACCTCAAGAATAGAGAAAAGCAATGATTACCAGGGCGGACGTTTGCGTATCCAGCAGCTAAAAAGAAGAAAAGGGGCACAAAAATTGAAGCGATCATGAACATTTAAAATATTTATGAGGAACGATACTATGCATTCAAAAAAGAAGTTATATACAACATTTCCCTAAAAATCATACAAACTGATAATCTATGATATTTTCAAGAATAATGTCCCACACTTTTCTTCGACATCAAACTGTAATACCCCGTAATTTTAAATGACTTTTAAAATGGGTTATATTTTAAATTAATGGATTAATTAGATTTTATTATTAATTAATTCATTCGGGATTTATCCAGACGGTGGATATTAAAATGGATGATTCTGAATATTACTTAAATATATTTAGGTAATATATGAATGTGATGTCATTGATATGACTGTATGATATAAATTCGGTAATTTATATTTTTTAGTCAGACGCGGTATGGGACATGCCGGGACTAGTTTATTAAATTAAAAAGGAAATTTATTTTTTATCGATCTAATAGTCATTTCGACTGCGTTGTTGCGTCCGAAAGGTTCGAAATAGTCAGAAAAGTCTACTTGGATGTTAATTTTGAGTCTCGGGTCATTTTGGAATGAATAGACAACCCGAAAGGGCATTTTGGTCATTTTTCTAGGGGGATGAATAGTGATTTCGGATTTGGAACTATTATAAGTATTGGTAGATTAAGTGTATGGGGGTTATTCATCTCCTCTTCACAAATAAGAGCAGCCATCTTCCTAGAGAGAGTGTAAGAGTGCTTGGGAAGGGAAAAGCCACTTGGGAAAGAGAAGAACAAGAACCAAGGTTCACCACCACCAACCACCACCGGAGTTTGACCGGAGAAGGGACAACCAACTGAGATATACTACACCAAAGGATCAGACCTACAAAAAAAGCAAGTGTTTGATAATGGCAATTTAAGTTCGTATATTGTCCATGTTAGAATAGTATGAAAAGAGAAGATTATTCATGTTTGGAAGAAATAATGGAGTGATTAAATGGATTTCTGGAAACTGAAATGATATAGGAATTAAACTCATGTTTTAGGTTGATAATAATCCACGAAATAGTCATGAATCTGTTGAAGAAACTATGAAAACCATTGATGTGTTCTTGAAGATGATATGTTGATAAATTTCTGGAAATAAGGAGATAAACATGCTTTTTAATCCAATTCCTTGATGATTCTAGGATGTTTAGAGTACTGGAAATTGTTCATATATGTTGGCATATCATGTAGTAATAATTATAACTCATTTTGGAGGTTAATATGAAGGTTTGAATGAGTAAAAATGGTGAAACCCGTAGTTGCTGAAATGCAGAAAAACCAGGCTTGGACCTAAGGGATCGATCGATCGACCCCTACCTTCGATCGATCGACCTCCCCAGAATATGTAAAGTTGTTTCTTTTTAAATGTTGATTATTATCCCAAATGTTTTGTGGATCTTTGGTGATTATTATTTGGAGATTATGGGACCTAGAAAATATCAGTAAACCCTTGATAAGATTTGAATTAATTTGATTTGGATTCGAGTGATTTAAATGATGAAAATGATATTGAATGGAATTTCGATTGCTAGATTCATTTGTTAAATTCCAAATGGGGATGTATGAGGATTTAAGATAGGACCAGTAGGGGTGATTGAATATAACACCTGGGTATCCTTAAGTTTACAAGAAGGTTTAATCCTAAGAGAAAGAATATGTGTTTTTTTTAAGAGATTTGAAACTATCGGTTTTAACCTTAATTAAAAGGAGAACTAAACTCGTAGTAATTCGGGAGAAATAATGTTATGGACCAGTAGGATATTAGTAACTTCTTACTGAATATAAGATGAGGGAAATTCTATTTGAATCTTGTGAGATGGGAGTTTAGAACACATTTGATTGAAAGAGGGTATGAGGTTATCCCGATCGCATAGTTGTAGTTGTCGGACCTCCTCGATCGACAAAGTTAAGTAGTAGTGTATTGGAGGGGTTCCTTGTTTGGATTTCGCTTTGCGAGACGCTCCGCGCATGAACCTTAACGACGTCGGGAGTGGAGGGATGTTATAGGATGCGAGGATAATTAAATTATGAAGTAAAGATATGATATTTTAATACTACGTATGGGAAATATCTTAGGGTAGTGATAATTACCTTATTGATATTATATTATAGGTATGATAATACCTATTTGATTGATTGATGATTTATGTGTATGACATACCTAGCTTACTTGCTATCGGTGGGAGGTTTGCGCGTGAGGGCAGTCATATCATGATGAATCCATGGGATCTTTGATTTGTCGCTCGAGAACATAGGTCTATGAAAGACTTATCGGGGAGTTGATAAGTCCGCTGACTGTGGGTATGTAGGTATGTGCGTGACCCATGGATACGAGAACTATGTTCGCCTCCAATTTGTTTGTTGTTGTTGTTTGTGGTTCGTGGAATCTTATCGAACCTTTAGTCCCCTATTCGGCGACCTGCGATGATGGGACATGATAGCAGAGTAATGCATTGCACCGTAGCAATGACTCGAGGTGCTGTATTATATATGAAAAAATATATATATATATAATAGATTAAATGGTTACATGGATATATTGTGGTTAAATCTATCTACGGTGATAATTGTAGATAACGGTGAATAGAAGAAAATAATGGAATTAAGTTAATGAATGTTTATGCTTATAGAATTGAAAAGCTTCACTCATGTTAATGAGAAACGATTCATATTAATGAGTAATGATTCATGTTAATGAGAAACTAATCATATAAAGAAGATATGTAAAGGAATAATAATGTGACGTATGGTATGGGGCATACGGGGATTATGATATGGGAATGGAATTTATATATGGAGACTAGAAAAGAGGAACCATTAACTAGGAGGTTAATAGAAAACGTTAAGTGTGCACTCTAGTTGAGAGGTGAGAATTGCAAGTGAGAGTTGGATCTAACATGTACATAATAAATGCTTTATTGCACTTGTTAAATACTTGCTGTTTTAAAAATAATCTACACATTCGGGCTCTGACCCGTTTCCTTGCATATTTTCTCTTCTATTGTATCTCTATATCAGGTGTCCAGCAACAGGGACGCCAACCATAGTTGATTGTGACGAGCTATGGAAGTTTTTCTTAGACGCTTGTCATCTTTTTGATTCACAGTATTCTTACATAGGGCATGTCGCCCAAAGGATTTCAGTTATCATTTTCTGTCGGAGTTAAATACTATTGTATTTGTGTCTTTTTAATACATTTAATATTGTTGGGATTATTGTAAAGGATTTATATTATTTGGGAATGTTTATTCGAGTTGCATTTAAATTCTTTTGAGTTATTTATTGTGATATCTGTGTTATAGAACAAAATGTGTTGAGTTATTCTTAAACTAAAAATGGATTTTGTTAACTTAAAATTTGGAAAGTTTTTAACACTAGCTTAATTGAGTTTTGGGTGAGTTGTAAATGTTTTCGACAGTGATGCTAAGAATGAGCCAACTGTATATTCTGTTTTAATTTGGTATGGGACTGGCCACCCGGTATTTAATTAGGCGGGGTGTTACACAAACTATGAAACATTAGGGGCTTCTGTTGGTATCAAATTTAGTCTGCTGACGTGGATCAATTATGTGGAGACACGCGTCGACTTATATGTCACCTACAAACACTTTCAATGAACAATACACTGACTCCGAGGAAGTTAAACTCCCCGACCAACTAAGGCGTCCTGACCAACCCATGCTATCCGAGGAACCTTCATTATGCCGAGCAACTTAAACAGTCCGAGCAATTTAGTCGGTCCGAGCAACTTTCGGAGGTCCGAGCTACATAACACTCCAATCAGGATAATTAAGGAGACGACTGCGCATTAAATGCTCATTATTGTCATACAGATATACATGTCTACTAGATAACAACACATCGTCCTTTCATTTGTACAACCTCAAGGCTATAAATACATTGTAACCTCCTCATTAGATGGGGACCGGAATTTCTTGAGAAAACCATTCCTCGAGAATTCCAAGCAAACAGTCAGCAATACAAAAACAGTGGATGTAGGCCATTCTTATAAAGCTGAACCACTTTAAAAATCTATTGTCTATTATTTCTTTATTCATTTTTATCTATGATTAAAATAATTAGGTCAAATCTAATTTTTTACATCAACAGTGCGTATGTTTTATAATAAATGTAGTTGTTTGTTATTGTTAATTTTCATTGTTTTTGTTAAGTTTTGACCTTTGAAATTGTTTTTCATGTTTCAGAAATGATGCCAGGTTCATCAGGAAAGCAGAATTTTGGGTCGAAGTCTCAATCCACTGACATTTCTGTGTAATTACACAATATAAATAAATAAAAATGTATGATTGATAAACGTATACCAAACAAGTCGAAGGAAATTTCCTAAGATGAGTAATTCACTGATCGTAAACCAAACAGAAAAGGATGTAGGCCTCAGTATAGGTTTAGTCTCAAAGGTTTAATTGACATCGTTAGTAAGATTAACTTGACTAAGGAACAGAAGAAAGCTATTCGAAAAACTCCCTTCCGTGGGATGTTGTTGCCAATTACCGAGGGGACTCTTGACAAACAATTTTTCAAAAAGAATATTGATGACGGAATGGTAATTTTGAAATGCTTTAATTTCAAGAAAAAGTGTTTTATATTTGGGAATGAGGAGATGAATTTAACGGATGATGATGTTAGGGCCATATTTGGCATATATTATGGGTTGGATGAAATAAATGTGGTTGTATCTTCTAGATCGATGAGTGGTTTTATGAAAAGAGGATTTGGTGGTGTTAAAAAAATGAAAGGGATTGTGTTGAAATATACAATAATCGAAGTTGCAAAAAGGAAAACAAAAGAGGATATTTCCGATGTTGCACAACTTATTATACCATATATATGTAATTCATTTTTTCACGATGAGTGGCTCATATAGTAACTGGGAACACGTCTTAGCTATTAAAAGCCTTGAAGAATTGAACACTTATAATTGGTGTGGATTGATTAATCAATGGTTGATTGATTCAATTATGAAAAATAAAGATAATTTGTTGAAGGTCAAAGTGTGTGTTTCACTTTTGCTGGTACGTATCATAGTTTAGTTAGATTTTTTTATATTTTTTATGAAATAATATTAATCTGTATTCAAATTCCATTATATATATATATATATATATATATATATATATATATATATATATATATATATATATGGGGACCAGAATCACAATAGCACGTGCCCTGCATGTGCTCGGCACGAGCCTCCACGCTTCTTGCACACCAAGTTAATAAAGAGTCCAAGTTATAGAAGACTCCCATGTATCAATCACTTGGAACAATTCAAACTAATAAGGAAAAGGTTCGAACTTCTAGGAATAGCTGTTAATAAAGGTTAGAACTCTCATAATGTTCTCTATAATACAAACCTACACCTGATTGAGAGGGGCATGTGATAATGTATTATTGAGCAATACTACAACCGCTATCAACCAGTTCTCTGAGTTAATAAAATAATATACCCTAAACCCTATGGATGCACATTGATGAACCACATATATCTTGTGTTGTGTGTTTTTTATCCTTATCCTTGAATACTTCTCTTAATTTAGCTTGTGCACATTGAATACAAATATTGTAGAAAATTATCACCTACAATTGGCGTCGTCTATGTGAAACGTTCTAAGTTCTTTTCCACTAACTAAGTTCTTGAGATGTCTCACTCACCCAACCAAGATCATATAAATGTCAATGTCCATGAGGGTCATCAACAACACGGTTATGGAGACCCGAAAGGATTTCCCCTTGACCATGGTAATCACGACAACCATGAGGGTTACTAACTAACCCCTCCCTCTCAGAGGGTTAGATCTGAGATTAGTGGATGCTTATTATCGTCCACGTGAAGATAGAATGGTGAACAGTAATATGCTTGAATGATCTAACCAAATCATTGATAACTATGAGAAGCGCCTCAAAGATAAAAGCACCACCAACAGGCTCCAATAAGTGCAGAACGTCATGCTCTAATGGTGCCTACGGAAGCTAGATAAGGAATCCTACAAGGAGAAGAGTAAGCATGGCTTCCATTCACAAACTTCTAGCCCTCGAACGAGCAGAGCTCGCAGCCAAGGAAGGAGTACTCAGCGATATAAGGATTTTCTCCTCACCGTAGGTCTCCTGAAGAGAGACCACGTTCCAATGATCGGCGAGGAGACAAAAATCTCTGTGACTTTATCATAAGGGAGATAAAGATACACCCAACCCATCAATCGACTCACATTACTAAGGAACTCGCTAGAAGGTCACTCATCTGTCAAACGAAATCATCATTTAACTGATTTATAGAAGAGTTTGACCCTTCCAAGAAGTTTATTAACCCAATGATGTTGTAAAACACTAACGAAGGATTGATGTGAGGAATCTTCCACTCCGATCTTAGAGGAACTCCCCATAAATTGATTGGGAAGCTACCACACTGATCAATAGCTTGCTTCAAGCAACGGGCTAAATCCTTCATGGTCGGATTCATTACTAGCAACACCCATCCTAAGAGGATGGATTCACTTCTGATGATTCACTCCACGAGTATTCTAGAAGGTAATGGAAGGTGTACAATGAGGTAAAGGATTGTGTAACATCCCGCACATTCTGGCAAGCGAGGTGGCCAGTCGTTGTCGCCAAACTACGTTGGGCGTCACTAAATAAGTTATGGTTCTTAGCATGTGGCAGAAATATTGGACATTAAAAAAAATTCCAAAAGATATAATCAAATTTATCCAATAAATATAACCATTCATGCAAATTAAAATCCATCACCATGTGATCTCCGATATAAATCCAACTCCAAATAAATATAAATTCCAAATAAAATAATCCAACTATAAGTATCTGACTGAAACCATAAACAACTATGGAACTGGTTGGCCCACCAAATCCATAAATGAAAGTCTCATAATAAAATCGACGGAGTGGAAAATAAATATAAACTATTAAAACATGTAGAATAAATCTCCATTTGCACTCATAAAAATATTTCCAATCACTCCTGTGCAGCTAATCCAGCACTATTCCTGAAATGTTAGTCAACAGAATGGCTCAGAGCCCATCGCATGAATACTAGTTACTCCTCCCAATTAGGGTTCGTAAACCCAGACAATACCATTATACATGATAAACATCGCAATAGAGTATATTAAATTAAACGAAGTATATATTAACATGCGAGTAAAAATAAACTACTAACATCTACCGACATAACTAAGCCACCCAATCGTTTAAGTCCAATTATTCCATTTCAACTATAATTTAAATTTTAGCTCTTATTCTTACTTAGTTTAATTATCCAATTATTCTTATTCGTTCGACACCACTATGGCCAGTCAACCTCTCTATTGGTTCTACACACACTCTTGGCGCGCTTAAGTTCCAACACATCACACCCATTCCCCTCACTATAGCCAGTCAACCCGATTTTTGTCAGCTCTGCACATACTCGTGAGGTTCCATGCACGACATGACACTATAGCCAGTCGACCCAATATCTGTCAGCCCTGCACATACTCGTGACGCCAACACACACCCACATCACTATAGCCAGTTATCCCAATTATCATCAATTCTACACATACTCGCGACGTAAATTCATTTTAATACCAGTTTATTATCTTAGGTATTAATTATCAAATTTCTTAAGTTCTCATTATTTTCTGTTATCCCCACCCTTTTATTGTCCATACCTAGAGGTCTCCAAAATGCAAGTTTATCCTAGCCTATCATTCAGGAACAATACCCACTGATATGCCCCATCCAGGACGAGGGCCCAACTCTACTAACCCGGAGGGTCTTACTTAAGAAGGGGGTCAGACAAGCCAACCCCCTCTTTGGCGACATAATTCGAATGACAGTATGACCAGACGACCCTGTGGAGGTCGACCCCACTATTTACTTTGACGACCTGAGCCCAAGCTTGTGGAGATAGAAGCCTTGTCTTTCGGGTTGACCAAGCGACTAGCCAACCCTAGGAGGGGACGAGAGTGAGAAGCCTACATCCAGCAGTCAGGACCCAATATGCCAACATCAACCTTAGCCTCGACTTGTCATCATAAGCCGAGGGTGACATCATCATGGGGTGTGATTTGGGAGACACGTGGGATAGTGCTCGTGGGACTCATGTAGAACGTGGACTAGACCGTTATAACAATATTATCCCCTCATGTGAGGGAATATTATGTCATCATTAACCACAGATGGCCCAGCCAGGTGTCAGTAGGGGGTTGGCTAGATCACCATTCACATGCTCAATGCGTGCTTGGCGGGTACATTACTCCCCCTAAGCCCTATATATACTTGTCATCTCCAACCTTGCAAAGGGATCGATAATTAAAACCCTAGCTAAAACTCTGCTTGTACACACAGTAGAGAGAGAGTGAGCTTATGAGCATTGTATCCAAGGCCATTAGTGTCCAAATTTAGTAGATCACACACTCACAGTGGATGTAGGCCTGATTGGCTGAACCACTATACATCATTATCTTCATTCCTCTTATACTCATCCCCTTCTATATACATATACATATACACAGACATAACTCTGTTGCTGCAATTGTTACAGTTTGAGATCTCCACCTCTTATCTGGTGGTGCTGAATCTTAGCATCATCACCGACCAATAGCTACAATCTAGATTCTCACCTAAGCTCACGATCCAACGAAAATAACGTATAATTCAGCCCCATCCCGAAATCATCCATTCGTAAAAATCCACACTATCTAGTCCCATACCTAGAAAGCGTTACAAACAACTAAGGCCTATCTACTAGTCCTATACCTAGGAAGCAACCATGAATAACTTGAAAGCAATAACTACCCTAACAATTCCGTTATCCCCTCGGTGTCAATTATTAATACAATTAATGAATCACATATGGCATATTCTCAACCTATCACAACAATTCTTTCAATAAATCACAAAATTACTACTTATCCATATTATGTCTATTAAATTATAACATTAAATAAAATAATGTGTTTTCTCACCAATTTATATAATTTCTATTCACATGCATATTTTTGGGAGAATACAATAATAAATCTCTAATCTACAAAATGCACATAATTAACTTGGTTTTACATGTCGGGATCAATTTATAACATCCCTACGATTTATTCTACATGTGAACGTCATAATTTCTAACGAAATCCCAACCTTTAATCTAAGCATGCAAGGATTTTGAGTCTTAATTCGTATTAAAGATTTGAATAAAATCAGTACCAAACTTTATCTTCAATTTTCCTAATTAGTCGTTCTAATCGATTTTAAGAAAACAATAATTATTAGTGTTTAGTCAACATATTAAACGCATAATACCAAAGGGGAACAATAGAAGTATTCATGATTGTAAAAATCGTAGAATAATCTGATTAGATGGTTGCTTTCATCTCGAGAAAATAACGAAAATACGTTCTTAGACGATCTTGAGAAATCTTCATTAAGTTTTTCAAATCTTGAGTTGAAAGTTGAGTTTAAAGGGTTTAGGTTTGGAAGAAAAGAGAGGATGAAAATTATGGGAGGTTCTTGCTTTTGAAGAAGGCTAAAATGTGTTTTAAAAATCTTAAACCTGTCACTTTATGTTTTTATACCAAAAAGAATTTGAGGCTTACACAACTTCTTAATTAAAGAGTTTTAATTTTGCAAAACAGTGCAAGCGAACCTGTTCACCCCTCCATTCGAACCAGTTCGGATTCCCTGAAGTTCGAATTTCCCCTTTAATTTATAAATGCAAAACTCTCCTATTTTGAATCCGATTTCAATTCCGATAATAATACCGTTTTATATAAATCAAGATCAACATTTTTAAATATGAAAATAGTTAATTTCCAAATATTTATTTTTTACTTGAAATTTTAAAGTCCCAACAGATTTTTATGTTTTAAAAACACAGGGTGTTACAAATTGTACCAAGAAAGTCGATCCCTCATTAAGAGGGAGGCTATTACAATCGATGACCTCATGGCAAGGATCGAAAAATATGTCAAGGTTAAAGATACAGTGACCAAATTTGGTCAGGATGGAGACCGACAAAAGCAATCCAAAAAAGAGGACAGGGGGGAGAAATAAAGGGGGAAGAAAGAAAAATGGAAAGCTAAAAGGAGATGAGAATAAGGATCCCAAAAAATCATACAAGGCGGTTAACATGGTGTTCTCTGAACCGATCCTACGAGATCTTGTAATACCCCGTACTTTTATAGATATTTAAATTGCATAAGTGGCTTAATTTGGTGATTATAGGAGATTACCGTGAATAGAAATTTTGGAATTTATGAGTGTAATTTAATAAATTGAGAATTTAAAGTGAATAGTAAATATTAGTTTGCAAGTGTCGGATAATATTTTAATTGGAAAACATGCGTATTGAGATGTGTTAGGTTTAATTAGTGAATTTTAGTTAAGTGACTAGGATGGAGATTTCGAGTGCGCGATTGGTTTCGGAATGCCCAAGATAGTCAGAATAGAGTATCCGGGGGTAGTGTTTAGGTTACAGGGACTTTTAGACTAGTAGGGACTCACATTTCAGTATACGAGTCAATTTTGGGTCTATAAGGGGATAAGCCTTATAAACCTTTAAAACCCTCATTTCTCTCATTATTTTAGCCCTAAGAGAGAGAAAAGGGAAGAGAGAAAAAGAAGAAGAGAAGATAAGAAGGAAGAAAGGGGATTCTGGGCCAAACTCCACGGGATTCGACTCGAGGTCGTCGGAATTTATCCACGAGGCAAGTGTTTACTTGCTTTATTATTTTGAGTGTGTATCTCATATTATAGTTGGTGTTAATAATCTATAAAGATTTTGGGTTGGATTTTCTTGAATCAAAACGGGTTTTTTCGAAAGTTAAACGAGTAAACCCCCCGATAATATCCAATTTGAGAAACATTGAAATTGATTGTTGGTTATTGGCTCTAGGATGATTAGAACCCTTTTTATGTGTGAATAGATTGTTGGTTGAGGTAGAATGATGATGGTAGAGAAGATAAAAGGCTTGGGGTTATGTTAATGGCCGAAACAGAGTCTCAAAGAAGACAAAGCCCTGATCGATCGATCGATCGACGGCCAGGGATCAATCGATCGACCCTACTAAATTTTTGACATTTTCGGCCTGTCTTGTTTATATGGGAGAAATTCCTTAAGTAATTACTTCTAACTTATTTATTTGAGGAAATAAATAACTAACTAAGGGAAATTATTCCTAACCATTTAAAGGAATTAATTGGGACTAGGAGGGTGCAAAATTATATGGCACTTAATGTATAGTTTTGAGGAAAATAAATTATGGGGATAAATGTTAGGGGTTCCTAAATATAGTGTTAGGACTTCTAAATCATTAATTAAGTGAGGTGTATACCTTGGGTTAGTTGAAAGTAAAATCCAGGACTTACTAATTTAGGAGTGTTCGGGATGAGTAACACTCGAGGAAGTATTTCAGCGGGTGATTATATATTATTATGCGTGTAAAAAATATATTTATATGCCGACTATATGCTTAATTGAATCCTAGGAGGTGAGAAAGATGAAAATTAGGATAGGGGCTAGAAATGATTGAGCGTCTATCCGGTTATTGATGACTATTATTTATAGGTGATGTGATACTTATGGAACTAAAATAGGTTAATAGTATACTTATTTAATTATTACGAATTGGTATAGTCGGGATTATATATAAATCCTTAGAAGTGACTAAGTTGTGAATTAATGTGAAGTAAGACAATACTTATAGGTTGAGTATTTTAAGTGTGTAAATATTTATATACTATTACGAATGGGAACATTCGGGGTTTTGGCTATCGCTGTAAGAGTTTGGCAATTATAGCCATAATATATTGAGAAGAGATATATATTATATATACGGGAGTTGTTACAGTATATATATGATATGGGGTGGAAATAAATATATCTGCTTGTGATTGGTATATTTGTATTTTAGAGTCTGGTTCTACGGGCATAGGGATGGACATCCAGATTATATATATCTCCAGTGCTATCCAGGGAGGTTGCGTGGTGTGGGTGAATCCCCTGGCTTATGGAGCAGGGAGAGTATATCCCCAGGCCATATCGTCCCGCATATGGGTGCGATATTTTTATCCCACTTTCAGGAGGGAATATGATCGCCTCCACCGTTTAGTTTTTCTACCATGATCATTAATGAGTCTGACTTGGTACCTCGGTTAAGTTGAGCATGCCTGGATGGTGATAGCACTTTGAGACTGCATCCTCGAGTTATAGTTTGGTGGGATGGTTATTATACTTATGAATGTAATAGGTATAATTATACTTGTTGCGTATAACATATTTCTGGTATATGAAGATGCGAAATCATATAATTGAGACTTGAGTAATGTGTAAAATGAATAAGAGTTTATTCTTCTTCTGGTAGATTTATATCCGGACTAATACAGATGTGAATCTTTTGTTCAAGAGAGAATTATATAATTGGGATATTATATGTTAGAGCGAAAATGGTATTTTAAACTAGTGAAAATTTTGGAAACTGAACGGTATATATATATAACCGAGGACTATATTAAATAAAGCTTATGCGATAGCTTACGGTATAACTTATATTATATCATGCAGAGTGGGTGAGAGTTATGAGGATTTAGAGGATGGGTGAAAAAGTTTAGTTAGGGAGGGTAGCTTAACTAGTTTGCTTAAAATGTATACGATAGGTGTGAATTATTAGAAGAGGGGTGAGGTGTATCTCATGAGAGTGCGATACTCGTTTAAATATGAAAGATTTTATATTTTAAAAATATGACATTTGGGCACTTGCTAAATATTTTCAAAACGCGGGCTCTAACCCGTTTCTCTATTTTCCCCTCTCTTGCAATATATGTATATATTATAGGTGTCCAGACACCGGGACGCCTGGATGATGGTTCTTTCGAGTCAGACATTGCTGCAGTAGATATGGATGCAAGCAGGTTTATTGTAGACGCTTTTATCCTTGTGATTTAGATAGGAGCTATTGTAGAAATATTCGGGCAGATAGCTCAACTGTATTCATTTATTCTTTTATCGCCTTTTTAGTGCTGCACTCGATTTGGTTGTATAATGTTATCGCGAGTTTGCTTATTTTATTTCATTTTAGTCGTATTATATAAATTGTTGTCATTGTCTTACTTGGTTGGTTTGGTTAAAAAGATTAGTTAAATAAAATTTTGACGCCAGCCTAATAAGTTATTAGTTGTTAATTTAGTTTTCGACAGTGATGCTGAGAATGAACCATATGAGACTCCTGTGTTAATTTGGTATGGGATTGATCACCCGATATTTTACTAGGCGGGGTGTCACAGATGATATCACAGCATCAGGTTCTAGTGTCCTTAGAAATCTGTGCGGACGTACTATGCTTTCAGCGTTGCTTTCTGTTTGATATAGAGCCTTATCATTAGGATTGTTGATTCATATTGTGAGATTTCATTCTCCTGCTATTATGAAAGATTATAGTAAATCTTTTGCACGCTCGGGTGAGATTCGTGTGCTGATCGACGAAGGCCGACCAGGGAAGGACGTTGCGAGGGTGGCAGAAGGCGGGGCTTAGTTGGAGCTATAAGTTGAAGTTGGGAATGAGGACCATAGTAGAGGTCACTCCCCTTATGGCATTATCAAGGATTGTTGCAACGACTACTAAAGTATAGTAGTTATAATTATCCACGTACTGCTATAGTAGAGAGTGGTGCGAAACTTAACTTACCCAGTGAAGTTAAATTGGGAAAAAGTTTGGAAGGTCTTCGGTAAGGACCCTACGTTGAAGTTTAAGTTATACGGAGGCAGTGTAATGATATCCAATGGAAGTAGGAGGCTCAGAAGCTTTGGCTTAAAGATGGGTATGGAAATACCCAGATGTGAAAGTTTTAATAAAATTTTTTCACTCCTTAAAGCAATGTTGGAATGGTGGGAACGGTGGTCACCATATTTGAGGGAGCAGAATATTTTGCTCATAGAGGAATATTACGGATGGCTTTAACCGCGAGTTCATTTAAAATATCAAAAATGAAGAAAATGTAGTTTCTGAATTATTCACATAAGGATCGGTCAGGGGCCGACAGTGAACAAGGAGTAATATGGATAAGTAAACTTTGTACCGTATTAAGGTAGGTACAATGAAGAAAGAGTCCTTCTGGGGAATGATAGGATCACTAGTAAGTTTTGCTAACACTTATGGAGATTTTACTTGGATTTCTGGAGAATGGAAGGTCCGTGTCATGCCTCTTATACTGGGAACTTTAATGCTTCTATGAGAGTGGAGCTAGATGAGTTAAAGGATGTAGTAAAAGGTAGAGGCTGAAAGTGTTTGTGTTCGTGAAACCCCACAGGTGGATATCCACCAGGGGATTCATTAAAACAGGGTTGTTGAGGCCGATAGTATGTTTCCTTTTGGGCCAGAGGAGCTAAGGGAACTATAAAGGTGATTGTCAAGATCGAGGCTATAGAATCCGAGATACTAATAACTTGAACATGGTCACGGTGGCTATAGATGGGGAGTGCGGTAACATGGAGGGTACAACCACACGGTTTGATCTTGCCCGGTATGAGTTAAAAGGGCAAGAGTAGGGTGCCTAGGTGGGGCAATGATCAAAGTAGTTTCTGGTTCGGTTAAGACAAGTGTATTATGTCTGGGAGCCATTTAGAGCAGTTATGGAATTCGACAAAGTTATAGTTATTATGAGTTTCACCTCGGATGAAGGCGGTATATTTTTTGTGTGGCAAGATTGAGTCATAATATTTTGTTAGCCCTAGACTCGTGTGTGTAACTCGAGTTTTCTGGTAGTATCGATAATATTATATAAGGTATATTTATATATTTTTTTCCGCTATAGCGGGGTTCTTTTTTCCTTCATTCGTTGTGAAAGCGGATGTTGGTATATTGAGCTTATATTTGGTTTGCACTACTTGTCTTATGTGTGTTATACGAGTATAGTACTATTCTGAGTATAATATGTTCTTGGTTGGTCGGAGCGATAACAGGCTAACGATTGCAAGGCTATCGTATCCACGACTCCAGGATGGAACTGGTTATTTTGCGATATCTCACCTGATATAGGTTGATCTCGCCTTTAGTATATGCTTAGATGGAACTTTGATGAGTAGATGTTTCATTAGCATGATTTTAGTGCATGGGGACCTTATAGATGTGATTTAAGGTATACATGATTTAGTGTTAAGCGGTGTGTCTAAGCTCATTATTGGTTGCGCAAAGGACTTAGTGTTAGTACAAGCACCTTGTGGTATGGCACCTTAAAAGAAGTAGGAGTTCAGGCCACATTTTGTTAATAGATGGGATGGGATTATCTCGGTTGCATATTTGAAGCTAACAGACCTCCATGACCGACCAAGTTAAGTAGTAGTGTATCAGAGGGGTTCCTTGTTTAGATTTCTCTTGCGAGACACTCCACGCACGAACCTTAACGAATTCGGGAGTGGAGAGATGTTATTGAATGCTAGGATGTTGGTTTTGATGATATATTAATTGAGAGTCATGTGATGATTAGGGGCTAATGAAAATGGAAGTGCTGTGGAAAAGAACTAAAATGTTTCTCCCACCGTAAGTAAATGGGTGAGGTAAAGTTAAGGGAATTGATTTGAGGCTTATAGCCATGTCATGGATAGGAGGCAAATTCTAAGGTAATATGTTTTGGGTATGTTGTTCGTAACACTTGTACAGGGTATAGACGCCCCGATTAGTTAGACTTTCCATTTTACCGAAATGGAAGGACATAAAGGTATAAGTGCATTAGTGAGATTGCGAGGTAGGATTTTGAACGTCTCGTTTGTGTGCCTTAAGCATTTATATCTTGATGACTGACAATGCGAGGAAGTAGTGTAATGGGAGGGTTCTTTATTTGGATTTCGCTTTACGAGACATCCCTCGCATGAAATTGAGCTAATGTCGAGAGTTAGGAAAGGTCTTTTCCTCTAGGGATATAGTTAGTATAATACTCATTTCGTGTGTAGGAAAACACATCGATCTTAGGACTAGCTTAAAGTAAGGCCAGTGGGGTAAGTGGTGCTGATAGGGGAATATTGTAGTGAGTTGACCACAAGAAGATTGGTGGGTTAACCTTGAGAAGGATTAAATTTCCAGGTATAAGAAAAATTGAATCTTGAGTAATTCGGGTTGAGAGTACCCATGTGTTAGCACCAGGCCGAGGAAGTGAGGCCCATTTTTAGAGAGAGTGTTACGTGTGTGATGTTTGTAATAGTTGTACAAATAGGCACGGGTTGCAGGGTGTGTGAGCACCTTGGTAAGTTGATTTTATATATATCGTCCGAAGTAGAGGGGGGACATAGTATATAAAGCTTAAGACTATGCTTTGGGGGAAGCCATAAATGAAATTGGAATGTGTTGGATGAAATGTCGTAGGAGGTACGCAATAATAAAATTGTATAGGTAATAAGAGTTATCACCCTATGATAAGCGATAAGACTGACGGGAGTAGTCAAGCGCTAGTGTAGATTTTCCTTTTGGGGGAAATTCTAAGTTATGATGTAGACGAATGGATGCTTACAGTGGCGGATTTCTGAGGGGACCGATACGTTAGAGTTGTGATAATATGTTAGTTTTCCTTGTATGCGATTGTAGAAGCAATTAGGTGCGATTTGTCGTTGTTAGAGTTAACCTTACGACTGAGGTAGTGTGTTAGCATGTAGAGATTTAGTCAAGCTTGTTGTTGAGCCAATGCGTTAGAGTATAAGGCTTGAGATAGGCGAGTACTGTGAATGAATGAATGGTAGGGTTCCATTGTGTTAGTCCCATTCGACTTCGATGTATTATGACATAGTGCGACTAGCGATCCTAGGTTGGGCGTACAGGTTGTATCTGAATTTCGGGGACGAAATTCTGTTGTAAGGGGGGAGTATGTAATACCCCGTAATTCTATAGATATTTAAATTACATAAGTGGCTTAATTTGGTGATTACAGGAGATTAATGTGAATAGAAATTTTGGAATTTATGAGTGTAATTTAATAAATTGAGAATTTAAAGTGAATAGTAAATATTAGTTTGCAAGTGTCGGATAATATTTTAATTGGAAAACACGCATATTGAGATGTGTTGGTGTTGATACCAAATTTAATCTGCTGACGTGGACCAATAATAAGAAGACACGTGTCAATCTACATGGCACAATAACAACGAGGAAGTTTATTCCCCCCCCGACCAAGTCATGTTCGCTCCGAACAACAAGGACACCCCGAGGAACCACAACACTCCGAGGAACTCCAACGCTCCGAGGAACTCCTTAACGACAAGCAAATAAGGCGGTCCGAGCTGCATCTCGGCCACAGCATTGATTGCCAGATAACGAACAGTCCAACTGGTTCATTAAATGATTATCCTTGACGCACAAGCCTAAGGGCATTAAATGTATTACCCTTTCATATGTATATCATTTAATGTATCGACCCTTTCATGTACAGCCTCAAGGCTATAAATACCTTGTATCATCCTCATTCAAGGGAAGGGGAATTTCTTGAGAGAACTTGTAATCAAGAATTCCACAAACACTCAGCAATAACATAACAGTGGACGTAGGCTTTATTCCTAGCCGAACCACTTTAAAAATCTTTGTCTCATATATGTTTGATGTGAATGTTTATCTTCATCTTCAATCTCATCCTCATCATTTATCTGCTGTTGATGCCACTAAAATGGCAGTGGCCATTTTCTGTCTTCAACAGATTGGCGCCGTCTGTGGGAACGTGTTACAAGCGTTGTTCTCCACCAAAAGCTAAGTTTTTATTTTCTCTACGTATAATCAATTATACATACATCTTCTGATTCAATCATGATTTTTATGTTTATATACATAAATTAATCATCCATTTGTTATCTGCAAAATGTTGCATATCATGATTTTTAATCATAACTGTTAGATTAATTCTTATTTAGAAATCTGAAAAATAGTGGATTTCATAAATCATAAATCTTTGCTTGATTCTCAAGTTTTAATTTTATATCATGAAATAAATATTTTAAATGATTACATATGCCAATATATACGACGATGATAAGATTTGATTATTTTCATTGTTGATTTTGAAATAAATTTTGTAAGATCTTTGATGTCTATTCAAATTCCCATCATATTTTTAATAAAAGAATGGGAAAAGGTTAAAGACAATGAAAAGTCTTCTCATGGAAATCATGACCCATATATATTCTCTCTCTTCAAGTTTGAGTCTCTTTGCATTCACTTTTATGAATTATATACTTAATTTGGTTCATCTTCCATCTATGTCAATAAAGTCAAATTGATTGATTTTTTATTTTTGGTAATGACTTTAATCATTCACCATATTTTTATCTCTCCAAATTGGGAATAGGAAGGGATCAATATGAAAAATAATTTTCTCTCACCTGAAAAATCATTACCCACCTCTTGTAAAAGAGGATCAGTAAAATAATCATGACCATATCAAGACTCTGGGCACAAATTTAATATTTTGGCCCCTCGTTCATCACATCACAAGGTTTCTTTGACGAAATCACACGATCTAGCGGATTATTTATTTATTCATTTAATTAACATTCTTAAGGCTTAAATTTTACATTGAATGTTATTTTTTGATTTAAAGATTCGAGATATTCTGGTCATCCAACCATATATTCTATAATTTGAGATATCCTTAAATGTTGGTCGGCAACATCCATGCTGTTTGTCGGCAGGACTAGAATCTTGGGGCATTAAGAAATGCTAAGCACCCCTGATATTTTGAAATTAATATTTTTATTTCTCAAGCATATACATATCATATATTGAGTGGATGAGTAAATTATTCTCATGACTAATCAATTCAGCCTACACATATGGAAGAGCAAATTATTAATTTTTACAGGCACAAGATTCAATGCCGACGAATGCTGAAGCACAAATTATTCTATATCCGTTCGGATTCATATTTATCTCAGCATGGAGCTTGAAAAATTTCTTCTCTCTATATATATTCGGCTCTGAGGAGAACTGTAACATTTATTATATTTCACCCCCAACGGATAGTTGGTCGGGGTAATTCTTATTTATATGCAGGCCCAGCAAAGTTCTCGGCCATATTCTTATGTTCTGGAAAATATTATTCTTATTCGGCATTCTGCAATTATGCCTCGACAAGATACTTATTCAGCTTTAAGGAGAATTACAACATTCATTCGGATAATTCTTATTTATATTCAGGCCTGACAACGTCCTCGGCCATATTCTTATGTTCTGAAAGATCTTATTCTTGTTCGGCATTATATGATTCTACCTCGACTGATCGGCGAGACACTTTATTATTTTTAATTATTCTTTATATCTATTTGGATGCATATTCTATTCTCATTTCAGCATGGAAGTCTCCAGCATTTATTATATCTTATTCAGCTCCAAGGATGTCTCCAACATTTATTATATCTTATTCAGCTCCAAGGAGATTTCCAGCATTTATATTATCTTATTCCCAACGAATCTGTTGGTCAGCGCTGAGGAGATTTCCAGCATTTATATTATCTTATTCCCAACGAATCTGTTGGTTAGCGCCGAGGAGGTCTTCAGCATTTATATTATCTTATTTCCAACGAATCTGTTGGTTAGCGCCGAGGAGGTCTTCAGCATTTATATTATCTTATTTCCAACGAATCTGTTGGTTAGCGCCGAGGAGGTCTTCAGCATTTATATTATCTTATTTCCAACGAATCTGTTGGTTAGCGCCGAGGAGGTCTTCAGCATTTATATTATCTTATTCCCAACGAATCTGTTGGTTAGCGCCGAGGAGGTCTTCAGCATTTATATTATTTTATTCCCAACGAATCTGTTGGTTAGCGCCGAGGAAGTCTTCATCATTTATTATCAATTACCACCAACTCTGATCGGTAGATAAAATCCAACTCCGGTTGGTAGACAAAATCCAACTCCGGTTGGTAGATAAAATCCAACTTCGGTTGGTAGACAAAATCCAACTCCGGTTGGTAGACAAAATCCAACTCTGGTTGGTAGATAAAATCCAACTTCGGTTGGTAGAAAAAATCCAACTCCGGTTGGTAGATAAAATCCAATTCCGGTTGGTATTGGTCGATAAATCTCATTCAAAGTTCACATTCCACAGTTGGGGGCTTATATTACAGATATATTTGTTCATTTGGTGGCACATTCTTATATCATCATGCAGTCGAGCATCAAATTCAACCCCGACTAATCAGGAGGTATATTGAAGTTCAAGAGGAATATTGAAGTTCAGGAGATATATTGAAGTTCAGGAGGAATATTGAAGTTCAGGAGGTATATTGAAGTTCAGGAGGAATATTGAAGTTCAGGAGATATATTGAAGTTCAGGAGGAATATTGAAGTTCAGGAGGTATATTGAAATTCAAGAGGTGTATTCAGAAGTATCACGACATGATGAAAGAGAGCGACAAGTATTCCACCGAGGAACTCTGTCAGACCAGAAATTTGAAGACGAGGTACCTACATGGAGATTATATGTAGATGGATCATCTTGCACAGCTGGTTGTGGAGCAGGGATTGTTTTAAACACCCCAGATGATATTGACATGGAGTATGCCTTGAGATTCCAATTCAAAGCTTCCAATAATGAGGCTGAGTATGAGGCTATGATAGCAGGTTTTCATTTGGCGAAAGTCATGGAGGCACGGCAAGTAATTGTTTTCAGTGATTCTCAATTAATTGAATCAAATGATGGGAATATATGCAGTGAAGGGAGAGTCGATGGTCAAGTACCATGCAAAGGTGATGGAGTTATTGACAGAATTTGATGCTATTCAATTGGTGAGGACACCGAGGATGGAGAATGCTAGAGCAGACGCATTGGCCCGATTAGCATCAGCTACTTGTACCGAGCTGCGAAGAACGATACCAATTGAAGTATTAGAAAGTCGGAGCATATATTGAGGAGGAACAATTACCGGAGGATAATCTCGCTGCCTAGAAATGGAAGTTTAAAGCTGCTCGGTATGTATTAATTAATGATATTTTGTATAGACGAGGAATTATGGCAGGTTTGCAAAGATGTGTACATTCCTCCGAGGTGAAAGAATTGATTAAAGAGATCCATGAAGGGTCCTGTGGAGCCCATGTAGCAGGTCGGACACTTTTGCAAAAGGTGATGACGCAGAGATACTACTGGCCGACGATGAGAGCTAACTATATAAGCCTATGCCAAGAAATGTGACAAGTGCCAACGCTTTTCCTCCATCCGAAGAATTCCACAAGCATTGTTGACACCCATAACTCCCTTTGGCCATTTGCCATATGGGGATTGATTTGGTTGGACCATTGCCGACGACTCGAGGAAGATTCAAATACCTCGTCATCACAGTAGATTATTTTACTAAGTGGATAGAAGCTGAGCCACTTATTGACATGACATACGAGAAGAAGAATATCCAGCCCCGAGAAGAATCAAGCTATACAAGAGGAAATGAAGACCGAGCAAGAGAGAGATCTAGATCTCCTCATCGGGCAGAAGAAAAACAATAAATGAAGAATGTGTGTTGATTTCACCGATATCAACAAGGCAGTGGATGCTACCTCGGGACACGAACTGCTCATGGATACTTACTCTGGCTACAACCAGATCAAAATGAAACCTGAAGATAAGGAACGACATAACAGCGGCCGATGAACAAGGTTTTTTCCGAGCAAATCAGTTGCAGTATGGAAGTCTATGTTGACGACATGCAAGAAAGCTGCTGACCATTTGGTTGACTTGAGTCAAACTTTTGATCAACTGGATAAATACCAAATGAAACTCAACCCGACGAAGTGTACATGTGGAGTACGAGAAGGAATGTTCCTCGGGTACATCATCAACCAGCGAGACGTTGAAGCGAATCCAAAAACGATCAAAGCTCTTTTAGAATTGCGATCTCCAACGACGAAGGAAGAGGTGCAGAGATCAGATACCCAAAGTAGGAAAAATTGGCATGGGAAACCATACCGTCGTCTACACTTTCCAATTTTCTGCATTCAAGTTTTCTATTCTCTTCCTCTCTCTTGTGTGTTCATCATTGTTTCCGTTCGTTGTCAACATATCTCCTTTCTTTCTGTAAGATCTTCTTCCTTTCTTCTGCATCTCTTTTATTCAATATGGTTTATATTGTTGAATCTGCTGAGAAATTTCGTTCTGACTTTTCCATTCCTTCTTGGGTAACTCTAGAGGTTCTTTCTGAGCCTTTAGATTACTTTCGATTGGCTGAGGGACATTGGTTCCCCAGTCTTTTCATTGCTGAATGTGGTTTTTCTTTTCCACCAAACCCATTATGTCTTGAGTTTTGTCAATATTTTGATCTTGTTCCTGCAAAAATAGCCCCCAATTCATGGAGAATAATTAACGGGGTGCACAAGTTAAATCTAACTCATGGGACTCGTATAGGGATCCCAGAAATCATGTACTGCTATAAATGGGCCACTTTAGATAATGTTTATTATTTAAAAACTAGGTTTTTAAATAGAGCCCTTGTAGTTAACCTCCCTGATTCAAATAGAGATTATTTTGAGCATGGGTTGGTCATAAAAAATTGGCAACACGCGCCTTTATCTGGGAATGAAGTATACAACGGTCCCAGATGCCCCCCATACGGCAATGGGATAGGTTTATTTTTCATTTTATTTTACTTATGAAATTGCGTTTTCATCATGTTTGACAAAATGTATAACTGAAATTTATGTATTTATTTGCAGTTGATAGTAAAAGAAAAACTCCAAAAGAGTCGGAAGTGAATATCAAGCATTTAAAACTTATCTGGAATTTGCATAAGACAATTGCAGACGAGCATATTAGGTCTGCATCATATTTGCTGCAGTATAAGAGCTACACAACCTCTTATACTGCTCGCCCTGTTGAACCAGCCTCAACACCAGAAAGTTCATCTTCAGATTCTCATATCCCCCCATCTCAGAGAATGGGCAAGAAAAGAGCTCCTCCTGCTCTATTTGGTGAAATTTCTTCTGCTGTTGGAGCACAGAAAAGCAAAATTGATGTCCCAGAGGGGACTAAAAAAGTAGATGCTAGTTCCTCCAAAGTTGCCGATAAGCCCCCAGTGGCCCCGAGCAAGAAAAGTGCTAGTGCTGATGTAATTACAATATCTCCAACCAAGACTTCTTCCTTGGTTGATGCTGCTGACCCTCCTTTGAAGAGATTGAGGAAATCATCTTCGGTTAATCTTGCTGGAACTGCATCTTCTCTACCCGCTGGTGGTAGTAGTGTTTCAAAAATCCTTCTTCCGAGTTCTTCAACGAGCTCAGTTATACCTGAGGTTCTCGGGGTTGATGAAAAGATTCCTAGGGATACACTGACATCCCTAGCTGCTCGCCATCTTTCTTCAGTAAATTTCTCATACCTTTGGTCTTTCTTTCTTTTTCTTGAATTCTTGCATTTGTATTGACTTTATTGTTTTTCTCATCTTTCAGTTGGTGAACTGCTTCAATACCATCGTGAAGAAAGATCAAGCTATTAAAGCTTCCAGTTCCTCGTCCGATGTTGACGATGCCTTCTTGGGTTTAGCCCAATCTGTGAAAGAATCTCGCCAGCAGTACGTCGAGGAGAAAACTGCCTGGGAGAAAAAGCTGTCTGTGGCTGAGGCTGATAAGATGAAGATGGCTGAAACCTCCAAGAATTTGGAGGAGAAGGTGAAAAACTTGGAGGTCAATCAACAAAAGTGCGATGACCAACTGAAGAAGGCAGAAGAAGAACTGTCTGTCCTGCGAGACATCAAAATCCAGAAAGAACAATTGGATGTCAAACTCTCCTCGGAGTAGTTGAAAAGAAAAGCTGTAGTCAAGAAACATTTCAGTGCTGGTTGGGAGAAAGGATGGGATAAAGGGATTGCTGCTAATAGTATACTTATTTAATTATGGGGAGTTGGTATATTCGGGATTATATATAAATCCCTAAAAGTGACTAAGGTGTGAATTAATCTTAAGTAAGACAATACTTATAGGTTTAGTATTTTAAGTGTGTAAATACTTATATACTATTACAAATGGGAACATTCAGGGTTTTGGCTATCGTTGTAAGAGTTTGGCAATTATAGTCGTAATATATTGAGAAGTGATATATATAATATATACAGGATTTGTTACAGTATATATATGATATGGGGTTGAAATAAATATATCTGCGTGTGATTGGTATATTTGTATTTTAGAGGCTGGTCCACGGACATAAGGATGGGCAACTAGATTATATATATCTCTACTGCCATCCAGGGAGGTTGCTCGATGTGGGTGAATCCCCTGTATTACGAAGAAGGGAGAGTATATCCCCAGGTCATATCGTCCCGCATATGGGTACGATATTTTTATCCCACTTTCACGAGGGAATATGACTGCCTCCACCGTTTAGTTTTTCTACCATGATCGTGAGTGAGTCTGACTTGGTACCTGGGTTAAGTTGAGCATGCCTGGATGGTGATAGCACTTTGAGACTGCATCCTCGAGTTATAGCTCAGTGGGATGGTTATTATACTTATGAATGTAATAGGTATAATTATACTTATTGCGTATAGCATATTTCTGGTATATGAAGATGCGAAATCATATAATTGAGACTTGAGTAATGTCTAAAATGAATAAGAGTTTATTCTTCTTTCGGTAGATTTATATCCGAACTAATACATATGCGAATCTTTGGTTCAAGAGAGAATTATATAATTGGGATATTATATGTTAGAGCGAAAATGGTATTTTAAACTAGTGAAAGTTTTGGAAACTGAACAGTATATATTTATATATATAATCGAGGACTATATTAAATAAAGCTTATACGATAGCTTACGATATAACTTATATTATATCATGGAGGTAGGTGATGGTAATGAGGATTTAGAGGATGGGTGAGTTTAGTTAGGCAGGGTAGCTTAACTAGTTTGCATAAAATGTATACGATAAGTGTGCACTATTAGAAGAGGGGTGAGGTGTATCTCATGAGAGTGCGATACCAGTTTAAATATGAGAGATTTCATATTTTAAAAATATGAAATTTGAGCACTTGCTAAATATTTTCAAAACTCGAGCTTTGACCCGTTTCTCTATTTTCCCTTATTTTGTTATATATGTATATATTATAGGTGTCCAGACACAGGAATGCCTGGATGATGATTCTTTCGAGTCAGACGTTGCTGCAACAGCTATGGATGCAAGCAGGTTTATTATAGACGCTTCTATCCTTGTGATCTAGATAGGAGGTATTGTAGAAATATTCGGGCGGATAGCCCAACTATATTCATTTATTCTTTCACCGCCTTTTTAGTGCGACATTCAATTTGGTTGTATTATGTTACCGCGACTTTGGTTATTTTATTTTATTTCAGTTGTAGTATATAAACTATTATGATTGGCTTACTTGGCTTGTTTGGTTAAAAAGATTAGTTAAATAAAATTTTGACGCCAGCCTAATAAGTTATTAGTAGTTAATTTGGTTTTCGACAGTGATGCTGAGAATGAACCATATGAGACTCATGTATTAATTTGGTATATGATTGATCACCCAGTATTTTATTAGGCAGGGTGTCACAGATCTTTTGCAAGATTAGAGGTCGACAATATTTCAAATGTCCCAAGAAGATGTTCAGTGATCCAAAAAGGAGGAACCAGACAATGAAGTGTGCATACCATAAAGATCACGGTCACAATACCGAAAACTGCAAGGCACCCAAGTCCCACCTCGAGGGACTGGTCCAGAATGGGCACGTGAATGCCTTCTTACAGAAGAAGGAAGGCACAACATATCTTGTGCATGATTAGAGTCCATACAACTTCCTAGACGATGACACGGGACACAAATTCACGGTAATCGAAGGGGATCAAGACTAGATAATATCTTGGACAAATGTTCGGGCCATGAATTCACAATAATTCATGGGGAATGAAACCCAAACCAAATCAAAGGTAACATCCTCACGATAGAAGTAAAGAATCTCACAACAATCATGGAAGCATTTCAGATTGACTTGTCCAAACCCATTGTGGGCAAAAGTCGACGACCTGAATATATTGATTATACAAAGCACATCGTTTTCACCGATGATGATTTGGTCGGAGTGAGGACTCTCCATTATGATGCTCTCATAATCACTATCAGGGTTGCTAACTGGGATGTGGAATAATGTTATTGGATCAGGGTTTCTCCTAGGAAGTGATGTGCCTCAAGATGTTCAATCAATTGAACTTGCGTATAGAAGACCCGCAAGAAGCCAGTATTCCTTTGGTCGACTTTGCGAGAAAGATGACTTTACCCTTGGGAAAGGTAGTTCTCGCTGTCCGAGTGGGAGGAATCTCTAAGTTTATTGAGTTACTCATGTTAGATATAAATTCCTTATACAATGTTATCCTCAGTAGATGGTGGTTGCACGCTATGAGGGTTGCACCATCTACCTACCACTAAAAGATAAAATGCATCACTGACATGGGTGTAATACTCATGCCTAATATTTTATTATTTTTCTCGCATAAGTTGTAATAATATGAAAACCTTTGGATTTAGATCATTATGACTGGGTTTATATCTGTATTTATATATTTTGGAGTCCTGGTGGTAATTATTGCAATAATGTGGATGAAAATTGGAAAGTTTGAAGAAATTAGGAAGTGATCATTCGAACGAGTTCAAGGTCATTTAAACGAGAAGCCCAGGTCTTTCGAAGAGGAGATCAAATGGGGATCGAACGAGACCCCATTGTATACCTGAACAGACTCGTTAGAAGTTCGTTCGAGGGCTTCGAATGAGAAGCCTTTCTCGTTCGAACGAGAGGCCATTCTCGTTCGAATGAGCGTAATAGAAAATTTTAAATCGGTTTGTCATTGTGTGCTGTCACATTTTGGGCCATTGAATTGATGAGGTGTCGAGCCCCGGTGAGCCCAGATTGGGCAAAAACGTGATTTTAAAATTTTGGGGATTTTTTTATAAGGATTTTTGGGTTTATTTGGGTTATTTTAAGTTGGAAGAAGATATATATATATATATATATATATATATATATATATATATATAGAGAGAGAGAGAGAGAGAGAGAGAGAGAGAGAGAGAGAGGGTGGGTGGGTGGGACTTCCTCAACCACTTTTAGCATTTATCCACCTCTTTCTACCACAAATCACCATGCCACCATCATTCATTAACCATCTATCACCATATTTGGCAAGTATTCCTCCATATCCAAGACCTAGATGCCCATTTCCACCATTGTTGGGCAACGCTACGAATCTGGAGGTGTTGTTGGGTGGTTTTTGGAGAGGATGAAGATGGAAGACTCGTGGAGCTTGAAGAGGGTTTCTCATGGAGCATTTAGCGAGCAAGCTTGGTGGGGCTAGACAACTTATCTAAGGACATCGTAGGGGGTGGGAGGTTCTTATACATTTCAACCTACCACAATTTGAGCTCCATTTGAGGTGGAAAAACTCTACTCTTAGTATTAAGACTCTACTTGCATATTAGTCTTGTTATTAGATTATAAGATTAAGATGCATTTAAATAAAAAAATTAGTTTTAAGTAATTTGGTGTTTAACATTTTTATGGAACAAAAATGTTGTAAAATTTTATTTTGATGAGGGTAAAATATGAATGAATATTTCAAAGTTTCTTAAAAATAAAGTTTGGGATTTTATGGTAATGGTGCATTTCTAGAGGTTTGATGCTAAACATTTTATGAAATAAAATATTTTGAAAATGATATTTATCTTGCAAAAAGGAAGATTTTATAAAATTTGGACATTTATTGTATTTTGAAGAAATAAAAATGTTCCTTTAGTCTTTAAAAGTATATTTTGCAAGTATTATGAATTTATAGAATAAATTGTATGTTTAACCCATTTAATACGATTCTTGGAGTTAAAATCCATCTTCTTCTGTATATAAACTTGTAATAGTTTGATGATAAATATATAAACAAGTTTAATGAAGGTTTTATTAGGTTTAAACATGAAATAAAAAAGAAAGAAATTTCATCTCTTAATGTGTGTGAAATAAGTGTTGGAAATGTGATAAATGCGAGGGTTTAAGACTACATAAACAAATAAAGAAAGTGATATTTTCTTACAAAGTGGTCTTAGATGTTAATGATTTCTTGGAAAAGAAAGTAATGAAATAAAGATGTTTCCAATTGAAAAGAATGTTACTACAAAATGTTAAAAAGGTGTTAATGTGTTAAAAGCACTTAATAACTTAGTGTGGTAACTTAATGGTGTTTGGAGAACAACACTTGTGAAAATGGAGGAAAAGATAAGTTTGGAAACATATGAGTATAATGGTAATTTTACGTAAAGTGGAACATTTTTATAAAATAAAAATGTTGAAAAAGGGTGTTGCACGAGATGGTCCAGACTGAACATGATTTTGGAATAAAATCAATGCTAAAGTATAAAGGACAAGAAAAGATGATTTTAAAGTGTAACACAAGTTGGGGTGAAAGCCCGAGTTTTGGCTTCGGCCGGATGAAGGAAAGGTGGAATAATGTGGACATTTGTAAAATATTAAAACATATTAATAAGGACTCGGATGACAATGAAAAAATTAAGAAGGTCCCGAAACGCAGGAGTGAAAGACGTAAAATCACTGGCAAGAGCATATAGTGCGCATAGCCGGTGTTGTAGATCCCGTTAAAATATACGGTATTGAAAGATTTTGAGAAAAAGATATGAAAAAGGGAACATGTCAAGAAATTGGTTGTGTGGTGAATATGTTAAAATACAACCTAACTTGAATGAATTAATAAATGTTTCAAAAAAGGATAAATTGGACAAGTAATGGAAAAATTGATTAATGTCATAATGTAAAGGAATGGTAAAGTGAAGGGATTAAATGGGTAATTAAGCATCCCAAAGAGGTTAAACCCATAATTAACACAAGGGTTTATTATGGAAGATTTTCAAAGGAAAAATAAGTATTTTCTAACGCGGTGTTTGTATGTGTTGAAAGGGTGAATTTTAACGAAGATACTAACGTAAATTGGTATAAATAAAGAGGAAATTTTAGGAAAAAATGATTCTCCTCAAAAAAGGTGTATTTTTTTAAGTATTTAACCGGGTGTTTTAAATCAAGGAATAAAGGCCAAGAAAAGAAAAATGGATATATATATATATATATATATATATATATATATATATATATATATATATATATATATATATATGGTAGTTGTATGTGCACATAGATATAACGTGTTAGAGTCGCTCGATTCTATACTGCATTTTGTATATTTCCCACTAAGCATTCGGCTCACACCCTCATCTTTGTTACGATAAGTTGGGTGCGATTTCGTATTTTGAGAGCATTATATAGGTAAGTGCTCTCTTTATATTTTACGTTAGTAGCCCTATATACTTGAATTTCGGGGACGCTTCCCACGGGTGCCTCACGTAGCTTGATTTTAAATGAGAATCACATGCTAAACAAGTGAAATGGTAATTATATAAAACTGGACTAGTAACATTATTTAGGTTGATTTATTGCACTACACCTAACGCTCGAGTTAGATCGAGTTGACCACGGGTGACCCATAAATTCGTACCGGGGCATTACAAATGGTATCAGAGCTATAGGTTCAAGGTTCCCTTCGAGAGTGACGTGGTGAGGTCGGTAGTGCATCTTTAGACATCGGTGTTGGTTTTGGCCGGTCATGCTAGTTTTGGTGACAACGTAGTTCTTATCCTCAACAGTAGCGTCAAAGAGGTTAGCATGATGGGTGAATCATTTCCAAGTGGCATACAACCAAGTTAGTTGTCATTAATCACTTTCGCACTTCTGATTTAACTTATTAGTAATTTGTGATTGTCCTTGCAAGCCAATATTAATGACACCATGATTTTTAGTGTGAGGTGCTTGTGTTATAAAATTTGTTGATGTGGGGTCCTTTGATATGTTAATGGAGTGTCATGACACCCATTGGGCGGTTGGCATGAAGTGCGCAAAGTCAATTGTGGAGATTTGTAATTAGGGTGTTGTGATTAAGTAACGATGATTGCTGATTAAAATGCACATAGTCCCTAAATGTGGTATTACGGGTTGTTAACGTCGATAAGCTAACTAGGCAAAATTCGATCCTAGGGGTAATAACGTGATCGATGGATAGTTTGATGAGTATGTAAAATTATGTGGGTCAATACTTGAGGATATGTACACTCAGTTTTAGTTGATAGTATGCTATCCTGATGGGTGAGTGCCTTAGTGAGTGTTGGTCGATAAATGTAGCACATAAGTCATGATAATAGTTACGGGCCATTTATGGCAAAGGTGTCACGTGTGTAATAGGGATGAGTTGAAGTGTCAAGGGAGAGAGATCAAGTAGCCTTTTGGGGTATATTTAGACTGAATGAAACAACATTTGATGAATATGATCTTTTGCGACATCGCTAGTCTAGACCTAGAGATGTATAGGTTATGCAAAATATCCCGTATCCTACCAAAACCTTTAGTAGTGTCTGCTCATGGTTCAATATGTGTTGCATAATATTAGTTGTCGTAAAGAGTCCTTTGGAGTATTATTGGGATTAAAGGTCGATTAGCTGTGACAACTTGAGGTGTCCGGCGAGTATGACCTACCATGTTAGTGAACAATAGAATAATAACATTTGGGTGGGTGGGTGGCTAGGAATTATTGAAATGAATATCGAGTAATTGTAAAGCGTAATCGCTTTGAGAAAAATTATGGTTTATGACATCTTATGGGTGGTTGCACTTTTGATCGCATGGTTTACTCGTAGTATTTGCTTTCCTTAGAATTAGTGACCTTAGGATTGGCTGGCATGGCAATCAGTGGATCTGGTAGTAAAGAGAAGGATGGTGACTTGAGGATATTGTATAGTATTAGAACTCAAGGAAACTTAGCACACATTGTTACCTTGCCACGGTGAGTTGATTGGTGCGATGCTCAAGTGAGTGCTCCAAAGTGAGACGCTTAGAGTAATACTAGGGTCATCAGAGTGACACAGCGAAAGGTGTTAGCCGAGTGTTCAATGATGATTTGGTCGGTGTGTTACTCATCACAGTGAGTAATTAACGATGTAAGGTAAGTATCAAGCTCTACGAAATCCATAGTCAGGATAACTCAAAAATTCGTAGAAACGCAGGATATGTAGTCCTAAGATTGGAAATGATCCCTTGTGATGAATTTGACAATTGATTGCATTATGGTTCACTCTTGGGTGAGTATCAATCACTAGAGAAGGTTGCCCAGTTGAGGCGCGTGTATACTTTGGGTATTAGCAAGGTAGTCCTAGAACCGTAACACCCCGCCTATTCTAACCACGGGTGATCAATCCTTCATTAAAACAAATAGGAATCTCATCTGATTTATTCTTAGCATCACTGTCGAAAAACTTATCAATACTAATCACCTAAGTCAAATTAAGGCACTGCCAAATTTTATCTTTCGTTATTATAACAACATGCGAAAATAAATTAGTTTAACCAAACCATCCACAAAAAAATAATCTGAATAATCACACGATAGTATATAAATAAATAATACCGAATAAACCATCGGTTCCCAATCAAATTCAAATATAAGTCTGACGTAATAAAACTGAATCTAAATACAGTATGATAAATAAACTGGAAAAGTAAATAGTCTGCAGGGGCAACACGACCAAATTAAATACTGAGAGAAATACTATCTAGAAGTGAATAACCTGAAGCGTCTAAATCAACTCCTGCATGCCTCCACAAATTCTATAGCAACGCATCCCTGGATAGAATCATCAAGCTTTGCCTCCCTGTGGCTGGACACCTAAAAGGTTTTGAAAATATTTTGACATGGGTCAGAACCCAAGAAAACAATTTGAAAATATTTTTTCAAGTGTTTAAATCACATTTTAAATCCGTTATTAGATACACATGTTTGTTACATGTACACTCCCTTGAGATCCTCACCTCTCAACTAATGTGCACGCCTAACGTATCCTATCTAGCAATGCTACCCATCCTAACTAGATAACGTATCTACATAACCTCAATAAGTCTATCTCTCTCATAATACCCATACTATATGCTACCTCAATATCAATAAGTAATATGTCCCATATATTATTATTGATTCAATCAATTAAGTTTCTCTACTTAATTACTTTTAGATGTACACAATCTATCGGTTCTACTATCACACATAACTAGATATGTTATGCTTGTATATATTTATCACACATATGATATATACAACTATAGCATCTCCGGAATGGCCCCTCGTGATGTTGGCATCCTCTGCTATCAAGTTCATATACCTCTCGTACTAAATCAAGGACCAATGGTTCGACATGTCTCCTTGAACCCAAAATAAATCAACACACAATGGAGAAGAACATGGTTCTAAGTCTTTGGGATACGCACATACCTAACGTGCCCAAACGACATGCCGATCCCACTAATACACGACACATAATGAGCCACAATAAGTTCCATGTTCTAGGGCACAAATCCAGACCTCGCTGGAATCGCAATGGTGGGATCGGCCTCTGTGCAGAAACCTTCGAATAGCAGGCAACGTAGGTATGTTCACACACAAAATCAAATCACATCATAGGCATTCACACAACCTATATATATATATATATACACAACATAGGTATATACACAACCTATAAGTATATATAATGTACGTAGTATATATCTCTCGCATACCCAACGTACAATTCATTATAATTATAACCTCTTATTGTATATTTACGAGTATCACTCACTACCCAAAGGTTCCTAGTTACCCCTTAATAAATATCAGTAGCTACTAATCTCATGCACTTTTGGTCTAAACCATAGGTTCACTCATACTCTTTGTGATTTGTTCTTATTCCCTCGAATTCACTATTTCGTAATTCATATCCAACAAGTATTCACCTTAATTCTCTTGTTACAGTTAACCCTTTTCCCCACATTAGGCCTACTATAACTCAATATAATCCTCATTTTGAATTAAATATGTCATAAAAGTCTTGCCATTAATTATTCACAAATTTAAGGGTTTAAAAAGGAGATTTCTCAACTCTGGCAAAACTGAATCGATTCGCATTTGGGCCAAATCGATTTGAAAAGTGTCAAGTCATCTTCTTCCCATTTGCAGTTGCGTTTTTCACAATTTCTGTTTATATAACTTTCATTCGAGACTCCAAAACTCCCAACCAACGCCACTAATCATCATTTGTATGTGTAGGGATCATTTATAACGTTTTGAACACAATAAATCCTTAAGAAAGAACCCAAATAAAAATTAAATTTAATATTTATCAAAAACCCTAGTTTTTGTTTTCTTCACACATTTTCATCAAAAACCCAAATTTCTTCCATGGTGATTAGCATATATCTTCTGATTTCTTATTATTAACATAAAGGGATCCATTCTACATGCAAATCCTACCCCAATTCATGAGTTCTCTACATCTACACCTCAAGAACATCATTTAAATCAATTAATTAAAACTTACACTACATGCGTATTATATTTCAATTAAAACATTAAAAAAACACTTGTCTTATCAAGTAGGACTGATTTTGTGAATAGGATGATAGAATTGGTCTTTCCTTGCTCCGATCACGATTTTGGCAACGTTCGGGGTGAAAATTAGTGTGGGAAGCCTTGGTTTTTTCCTCCTCTTCCCCTCTTATGGCCCCTTCTCTCTCAACTTTGTGTTCAAAGGGGTAGATATAACACCTAGAATTTCGGATTTCTCTCTACCCTAATCTCTCGAATGACCGAAATGCCCTATCGTGGTGCTGGTTTAGTCTAAAATCGCTCCGGGACCCAAATACTACCCCCAGGTACACTATTCTGACTATTTCAACCCTTTCGGAGTCAACCGTGATCTCAAAATAATCATTCGAGTCACTTTAAAATAATTTTCTATCTCGACCTGATATAGTCCACACATGACACCAGGTTGCGATATACCACTATCACACCACTGTCACTCACTATGACGTAAAATGCTAAATCACTACTTTCTTAGTAATTTTATTCGATAAACATTAATCCTTTCTCTTTGATTAATAATTTAATCAGCACACAATATTTTATTTTATTAAATTACGTCACACGTATAATTTTTTTTTAATTAATTCAATTTTGAAAGCTCAGAAATACGGAGTGTTACAAGAACTTGATTGAACGTGATCATTAAGTGAGTGGGGACTCAGTGTCAGTTATGCGATGTTTGTGGTTGGCATGATGGTGAGCATTAGAGTCTGTCGCATGTTGAGCTTTTGGTGATAACATTTGTATAAGGGCATGTGATGTGATCTTAGTGTAACAACCCATATTTTTGAGGAATTAAAAATGAATAATTTGGTTAAATTTAAATTATACGTATGACGTAATTTTATGGAAATTAAATATTATGGATAGATTAAATTATTAATCGGAGAGAAATGATTAATTTTTATTGAATAAAAATACTATGTGAATACTAACTACATATTTGAGGTCACGATGATTGATAGTGATGTGATAGTATGTTATCTCAACCGGATTTCGTGTGTTGAATAAATGAGGTAGAGATCGGAAAAAAATTATGAGTAACTCGGATGATGATTTTGAGGTTACGGTTTAGTATGGAAGGGTCAAAACAATCAAAATAATATACCCGGGTGTGTAGTTTGGGTCCCGGGATAATTTTAGACCAAAACGACACCCCAAGAGGGCATTTTAGTCATTTTATAACCTAGGATTAAGGGGATTTCGAACTTTCAAGGATTATATATAGTTGTGGTGATGTGAGGTTAGGGTAAAAAGATTATAAAATCATTGAAGGCCACTAGAGAGGAGAGGAATAGTCTTTTGGGAGCTTAGAAGAAAATTTGTGGATAAATCATCCTCATTCCTGCAACACAACCATAGTTGGAGGGTGGATCATAAGAGAAGCCTCATCAAAAGGATCAAATCAAACTTCTTTCATAAGAGCCAAGTATTTATCTTGTAAGACTTATATGAGTTATAATACCCATATAGAAATTAAGTATAATTAATGTTACCTTTATAAATTGATGAGTAAAATTATAATTGTGAATATGATTTTATGTAAATTGAATCCAAATACATAGAGAAAACAAAATTCAAGAGTTATGGGATTTGAATCATGGATTAAATCGGGTTTTGGGTGATTTATATGAAGAACAAAAAACGATAGGATTAATGATTATGGGATCTTAAATCTGATTATAGGATGAAATTGTATAGATTTTATTCATGAGTTACATTAGAAATCAACCTTAAATGGTTATTTGATGTTTAAATATCATAATTGAGGGTTTGAGATTGTAGTATGAAAGTTTAGGAAATTTAATAATATGAAAATTCGAGACAACAAAAGGAAGAAGAAGAACCCTGACACTTTTTGAATCGATTCAGCCCAAGAGCAAATCGATTCAGCAGGACGAATCGATTTGTCCATTAGGCGAATCGATTAGATTTTTCCAGAACTGAAATTTTTTCATTTTAAGCCCAGAAATTATGGAGAATTCGTGAGAAAACTTTTGGGATTATTTTAAATTCTAGAGGGGAGTATAAAAACGATCAGTAGGCCTATAAGAAATATTAGAATTATGCAATATTGAGACGAGTAAATAATTTGGGGAAATTGATAAAATATACGTAATTGATAATTGACGAAAATTCGAGAAGGGCTATGTAGAGATGAGTGAACTTACGTTTATGACCAGTACGATACGAGGGAAATAACTGCTGATTTCAGAATAGGTAATTAGGAATAGTAGAGTAGTGAATAATACTCAAAATTATATGAATTTTAAGTTATGGTACATCGAATATACGAGTGATATATACTACGTACGAGTTGATGAAATTGGGTTGTGTGTATACCTACACAATAATATATAAATAGGTTATGTGAATATCGATAGATATGATTTGATTATGTATGTGAACATACCTACGCTTCCTACTATCAGGAGGTTTATGCGCAGAGAGCGATCCCACCTTGATGATTCCAGTGAGGTTTCGATTTGTGCCCCAGAACATGGAACTTAGGGCGGTCCACTATGTGTCGTGTATTAGTAGGATTGGCATGTCATTTGGCTACGTTAAGTATGTGTGTATCCCAAAGGCTTAGAACCATGTTTTCATCCACTGTTGTGTTGATTAATTTTTGGGTTCGAGGACACTTAACAAACCAATAGTCCTTTATTGAGTTCGAGAGCTACATGGACTTGATAGCAGAGTATGCCAACATCGATTCTATAGTTATGTATATATTATATGTGTGATGAATATATACCGAGATGCTATATTTACTATGTGAGACAGTAGAATTAGTAGATGTTGTATATCTAATATACATTAAGTAGTGAAACTTAAATAATTGACTCAATAATAAAATGGGAATAAATGATTTATTATTGAGACCATAGTAACGTATTATATGAGAGAACTAGACTTATCGAGAGTAGTCAGATATCTTATCTACTTGGGCATGGAATACTAGTTAGGTAGAATACGGTGGGCGTGCACATTAGTTGAGAGGTTAGAATCTTATGTGAGTGTACGTGGACAATACACGTGTAATAATTAACTTATTCAAATTGTGATTTAAATGCTTGCCAAATATTTTCAAAATATTTTAATTGGGCTCTGACCCGTGTAAAAAAAAATCAAAACCTTTTAGGTGTCCAGCCACAGGGATGCCCAGCTTAGAGATCCTATCTACTGACACGTAGCTCCAATGGTGTGGAGGCTTGGAGGAGATTTTCTTTAGACGCTTCAGCTCTTTCATTTTAGATAGGAGGATCCTTAGAAGTTCATTTGGGCATGTTGCCTTCACACTATTTCTTTATTTCAGTTATGCATCAGACTGTATTTCGTTTCAGTTTTACTTAATATGGTTGGATTATGTACTTAGAGCACCGATGGATTATTTGGTCTCCTTATTTTATATATCTATTGTCTGACAATTCAGACTATATTTATGTGTGAATGTTTTAGCTAACTTATTTTCGTATGTGTTCATGATAAAAGATAAAATTTGACACCACCTTAATTTGGTGATTAGTCATTACAAAGATTTCGATAGTGATGATAAGAATAAGACCATTAATGATTCGTGTTTATTTTAATAATAGACTGATCACCCAGGATTATAATAGGCGGGGTATCACAAATGGTATCAAAGCATAAGGTTCTAGTGTCCATAGGAAATAACTTACTACGATTTCAACGTAGCGTTCTTTGACTTAAAGCCCTATTATTAGGAATGTTGCATTCATGATTACGCATTTGAGATTCATCATTTTGCTTTTATAATTGTATTGACTATGAACTCATACAATTCGAATCTATTTTCATATGCCATCTAGGAGACGAGGAACAGCGAGAGCAACGGTTCAAAATAATGCGTGGAGGCTCAGCCAGAACCACACGCACCGTAACCATTAGCACCACAGGGGATAATGACATCAACTGAGGTGGCGAAGATAGTGGCACAAGCAATTAATGCAGCTATGACTGCCATGACTCAGTATTTTCCTCTGGTCCAGTAACCACCGCAACTAGTGGCTCCAGAGATTCAGGCACACCTAGGACCGACCGAGTGGTAGACGGTTATGGAGGCTTTCGAGAAGGGCCACCCACAAGAATTTAAAGGAGTTCTGATGTGATTACGGCGTGTCAGCGGCAAATAGATATTCAGCGCCACTTGCGTATGGTTGACTACAGTGATCTGTAGAAACAAATGCTTACTACTTTCAGGTTGGTTGGGGCAACATTATAGTGGTAGGAGTCAGTTACCACCATTGCAAAGAGGGATACTATGACTATTGTTGATTTCTGGGTGCAGTTTGATCGCAAATATTTTCCACCGACTGTAGAGATGGAGATTGATCGAGTGGAAAACCAAGCGTCCGTGTAAATACGCTAGTCGTTGTTGTCGGCTTCCAACCACAATACAAAAAAAATCCTAAACTTTAACTACACTCTTGCGGAGTATAGTGGCGAGTCTGGGTATCGAATCCACAACGAATGTTTGATAGATTTTAATTGATTTATTACTTCAAAAAATAAAGTGTAAAAGATGATGATTGAGTGAGAAAGGAAAAAGGGAAAAATAAAGAAGTTAACTAAAACTAATTGGAAAAATTAAGGTAGAGACACAATCCCCCAACCCTAGTGTATTGCAGTTATAATATTAATCGTAAATTTAATCGATTAATTTGACCCAGAATTTAGTACTCCCAAGCATTACGTATACGAGGTTCAAGCCCGCGCTATACTTAATCTGAGAATGAGTAAATCGGTATCGCGATAGTGACACTCGAATTGCATTCTAAATCATCCCAGTTATCCAGAGGCAAACGAGATATAAAGATCTACAATTGTTGTGTTCCTACGCAATACGGTCGTAATCAATAACTAAATTCAGAGGATTAATGTTATATACATGCAATTAACACATCAGGCTGGGTTCATGTGTCCCGACCTTTAAAAACCTAGCCTAACATGATAAATAATAATAAAAGTGCTGGAAATAAAAGCTACCAAGATTGAAGAACAAGAACATGCAAGAAGAAATCAAAGGTTGAAGAAAAACTTGAAAAGCTCTTGATTTAAAGGTGCAAAATATGTAAATTCTTCACCTAGATGTTCCTACTTGTTATGGAGCTTTTACATAAATGAAATCTAAATAAAAAGAGTCCTAATGACTAAATATATAGGCTAGAGGTCGTTTAGAAGAGTCCCCAAAACATAAAACTCTTTTGGCTAAAAGATAAGCACAAAATAAAAATCCCGTATCTGCCAATTTGTCACACTTAGAAAGCGTGACTAATTTTGTAACGGATCTGGAGCGTGACTAATTTCGTAACGGATCTGGTGCGTGAAAAATGGGCGAACCGGTTCTTTTTCCTCAGCTTCGGTTCGGTTTGGGTCTGACATCTTTTTTCTTGAATTTATTCTCAACTTTAAATTGGCATAACTTCTTCACCATAGGTCGGATTGAGGTGTCATTTTTTCCAGTGTTCTTGTAATTGAAATATCTTCAACTTTTCAGTTGGCCCCACCTCCGAACTAAGGATGTAAAATTATGAAAATTCCCTTCAACTCCTCGATTCTTGGTTTCTTTCACTATTTTGAGTTCTCTTTTCCATCTTTCTTGCATGAAATACCTGTAAAACACACAAGAGATATACAAAATACGAAATACTTTCCAAAAAGGTTAGTATCATAAATATGAGACAAATTCAAGTTATTTACATCGCACGGGATCATAAAAATACCGAAATTAAGGGGATAAATGTGAAGAATTTATGCCTAATCAGAGATGATGAAGAAGTTTAATGAGGTGATTCGGGATAATCATTTTGTTGCTGACTATGAGGAAGAGTTCACTCGTTTGGCTAATTTCATACCAGACGAGGTGAACAACAAAGAAAGGAAGAAGGCAAGGTTTGTGGATGGTTTGGCTTGGAGGATCCACCATCACTTGGTTAGTAATCTCACATTGGTGACTTATACGGACGTCTTCACTGTCGCACTATTACATTGTTAGGACCATCGCTTCCATGTAAAGGGGAACAAGTGAGGAGGTAAGCCCAGCTACCAGGGCAAGATAAGAGGGTGCAGTGCCAGTGGAGCACCATAACTGCATCAGACAGGCAGACTCTAAGAGCACGATTTCTATCAGGGGATATCGCCACGAAGGTGGTTATAGGCAGTTCCAATAGGGTCCTTAGTAGCAGCTGGTTCCTCAAGGTCGCGAGAATAATGGGGGAGGTCTGCAGGATCGAGGCCAAGAGTGCCAGCAGCGGGGCTAGTACCATCAGGGTAATCAGGGTCAACATTAAAAGAGTTTCCAGGCCAATGCTTTATTTATGGAAACACGAGCCACAAGAGGAAGGGTTTCCCACAACAGGGGAGAGCTCCACACTAGCAGGGTGCCCCGCAGGAGCAGCAAGTATAGAGTCCCACCCGCACCACCACAATATGTACAACTTCAGTATGGGCATGCCTATAATGTTCGAGATGCCTCCATACAGCAGGCCCCACAGGCACCACCAATAGTAGTGGGTATGTTTCCTATTCACGGGCTTGCGGGTAATGCTTTATTTGATACTGGGGCATCACATTCTTTCATAGCGACTAGATTTGCACAAGTTGTCATCCTATTATAGATAGCTGGAAGTCTACTTATGTGTAAGGAGTCATCGATGGGTAGCAGGTCGTTAATACACTCGATTTGTAGGGGTGTGAATATCGATGTGGGTAGATTATGTTGAGATGCCAATCTTCTTGTATTGGATATGGATGGGTATGACGTTATTTTGGGGATGGATTGGTTAACTGATTATCAAGCAATGGTAGATTGTTACGAGAGGGCTATTTTATTCTCGATACCCAGGCAGGAGATGTTCTTAGTGGTAATGCCTCTTCCTGAGGGAGGATCGCACACTCATCTATATTACACGGAGGAGGAGACCTCACGGGAGGTGGTAGTTTTATTAGATTCGATTCCAGTCGTAAGGGAGTTCAAGGATGTATTCCAGGATATACCCGAATTTTTACCTAACCGAGAAATTGATTTTGTTATTAATCTAGCAACGGGTACGATACTTATAGATCGAGCGCCTTATCGTATGGCCCCATCTGAGATACGAGAATTGAGAGAGCAGATTCATCTGCTCCTAGAGCAGGGTTTTATTAGACGGAGTACTTCACCGTGGGGCGCATTGGTGTTGTTTGTAAAAAAGATGAATGGGTCGCTCTTATTGTGTATTGACTACAGAGAGTTGAATAAGGTCAAAATTCGAACTAAATATCCACTGCCTCGTATTGATGATCTATTCAACCAGCTGAGGGGAGACACTTACATATCTAAGATAGATTTGTGGTCCTGTTATCATCAATTACATGTCAGAGAGGAGAACATTCCTAAGACTACTTTTCTGACTCGATTTGGGTCCTAGGTGATGTTATTCGGACTCACCAATGCGTCAGCAATATTTATAGATCTGATGAATCGAGTTTTTTAGAGTCCCTAGACCAGTTTCTGATTGTGTTTATCAATGATATTCTGATTTACTCTCGTTCTGAGGATGATCATGCCAAGCACTTACGAAAGGTTTTATAGACGCTTAGAGAACACCAATTGTATGCAAAGTTTAGTAAATGTGGGTTCTGGCTTCAGGAGGTGAAGTGTTTGGGCCATATTGTGTCTTAGAAGGGTATCGTTATCGATCTGAGTAAGGTATCATCGGTGAGGGAGTGGGGACAACCCATAACACCGATTGAGGTTCACAGCTTTTTGAGGTTGGCAGCATATTACCGGAGGTTCGTTAAGGGTTTCTCGAACATTGTGGGTCTGTTGACAAACTTGACTCATAAAGGGGTTCCGTTTATTTGGGACAACCATTTTCAGTTAGCGTTTGATGAGCTAAAGGATAAATTGACCTCAGCACCCGTACTTGCACTCCCTAAGGGAGGAGTGGCATACTGTGTCTACACTGGTGCATCCTTGCAGGGACTTGGGGGTGTATTGCAATAGGAGGAGAGGGCTATAGCGTATGGTATCTCGCAAGCTTAAGCCCCATGAGAAGAATTATCCCAATCATGATTTGGAGTTATCCGCAGTTATTTACCTTGAGGATATGGAGGCACTATTTATTGGGGGAGCAGTTTACCTTATTCACGGACCATAAATCGCTTCAGTATCTGTTCAAGCAAAAAGATCTAAACATGAGGCAGAGGAGGTTGTTAGAGTTCAAGAAGGATTGCAATTTTTATATTCAGTATCATCCTAAAAAGGCCATGGTGGCTGACGCGTTAAGCCAAAGACCTACAGGTGAGCTAGAAGTGGTTTGGAAAGCAAAATGGAGAGAGCTTCGACACGATGATGAGATTGCTATGGCTCGTATGTCCGTATTAGCTATCACATCCGAGATTGTGATGAAGGTAGTGAAAGAATAGGCAGGGGATCCATATTTCCATAACAAAGTTCACCAATTATCAGCTGGTGGGGAAGATAGGTACTCGATCAGTTCGGAGGGTGGCTTACATTTTAATGGTAGACTTATGGTTCCAAAGGGTGATGATTTGAGGAATGCAGCGATGTCAGAGGCTCACGAGTCTCGGATTGCAATATATCTTAGTGGGGATAAGATGTACCAGGACATGCACAAACAGTATTGGTGGTTAGAGATTAAGCATGACATAAAAGAGTTTGTCTCGAAGTGTGCTACCTGCCAGCTCATAAAGGTGGACCACCATCGACCAACATGGATGTTATAACAATTAGAGATTCTCATTGGGAAATGGGAGAGTATCTCCATAGATATTATCACTGGATTACCATTATAGCAGTGAGGACACGATTCCATATAAGTGATAGTGTAACGGTTGACCAAGGTGGATCATTTTGTTCCAGTTCGTACTGATTTTGAGATAAAGTAATATGCACAGTTATTTATCGCTCGGATAGTACGTTTACATGGGGTCCCGCTCAATATTGTGTCCGATTAGGATAAGATCTGTGTGTCCTAATTCTGGAAGAGTTTTTAGGAGGCGATATGGAAAGATATACGATCGAGTACAACATATCACCCATAGACAAATGGGTAGACTGAGAGGTTTAATCAGATACTTGAGGATATGATGAAAATGTGTATACTCGATTTCGGCGGAGGATGGGAGATGTATCTTCTTTTGATGGAGTTTGCATCTAATGATTCCTACCAATTCACCATCAGCATGACACCTTTTGAGGCATTGTACGATCGGCCTTGTCGTTCGCCTACTTATTGGTTGGAGGTTGGGGACAATAAATTATTGGGGCCCGAAATAATTCAAGAAACCAATACCAACACTAAGTTGATTCGAGGGAATATCCAGATAGCTCAAGATAGACAAAGGAGTTATGCCAATGCGGACATGAGACACATTGAACTGGAGGTTGGCGACCAGGTACTAGTGCGAGTGTCTCCTATGAAAGGAGTGATGAGATTTAACAAGAAAGGGAATTTGTCACCGAGATATGTGGCACCATTTTCGATCATCGAGAGGGTGGGGTAATTCCCCTTATTTTTTAGTAATTGTTTTTATATTATTTTGCCATGTGGGTTAATTATATAAAATAAAGGGAGTTGGAGTAAATATTATTTTAAGTGATTTAAGAGATAATATTTACTGAGTTTTGGATATTTACTGTTAAGTGAATGTAAATAGCATCATATTATGTTTTATTGTGTCGTTGTGCCTAAAGCGACGGTTATGATTTAAAATGATGTTGGAGCATAAATTGATTTATGTTATTTCGGATGCCAATTTAGAGGGCGCGGTTAGTCCTGAAATGATTGCGATAGTCAAAATAAGTGCCATGTTGTATTTTTGGGTTCCGGGAACTTTTGACCGGTTATGACTTAATTATGTTGTTACGAGTCATTTTAATCGTCTAGTAACATTTAAATATGGAATTTAGTGTTAATGGGCATTTAAGTCTTCCAACCACATTTATTTTCATTTATATCTTCTAAACCTAGAGAGGAAGAGAAAAGAAAGAGAATTGAAGAATTGGAACTTGAATTTGTTTCTACCGGAAGACAATCCGAGATTTCAACCTTAAGGCACGTTTCTAACTTGCTAATGTATGATTTAATGTGGATAAATTGTAGTGGTAGTTGTGTATTTGGAAGAGTTCAACAAACGGTGGGTTTTAATGAATTTTGGAGTTTTACCCTTAGATTTTGATGTTTGTATGATTTGAGTTGGATATATTGGTTTGTTATTGTGTAGAATGTTAGGTTATTGTTGTTAGATGATGAGATTGAGAGAAGTGGAGGAGAAGAGAGTGAAGGATTAGAGTTTGGTTTGTTAGAAATAGTGTTTGGTCATGGGATTTGGTGAACGCGATCGACCGCGGTCCAAAGCCCTGTCGACCGGGCCTAAAGAGAAAAGCCCACTGCTTCTCTCGATAGGCATATTTTAAAATCACGGTCGTCCGCGATCTCTTGATCGATCGACCGGGCCTTCAGAATTAGTCTTACTGCATTTCTTCTAAGGCAAAACCTTATAAGCGCGGTCGACTGGGGCTCAGGGGACAGTCGACCGGTCCCCTATTTTTCACCCGAAAACTTTAGTTTTCCTTAGCTCATTTCTTTTAAGGTTTAGACCTAGGAACCTTCTTGCATGAAGTAAAACTAGAGTATTAGAGTCTAGTATTAAGGGAATCGAGAACCTAGGTTAGAATTTGAGTGTTAGGGCTTAGTTCGGGACTTGATTAATTAGTTGTTAGAAAAAGGTGAGGGTCCTTTTCATATAGTGAGCTAGTCTAGGACTAGGGGGAAAGAGGGTTATAAAAATTGTGGACTTTTAGACTTGGGATGAGGTAATAGTGTACTTGATGTCTTATAGGGTTGTGTTTTAAGTCGTTAAACACTTATGGCTCCGGTTATAATGTAATGTATATTTTTTTCTATTGGCATACCCTGTGAATATTGATTTACATATACGTACCTCTCTAAATGCTATCATAAGGGAAGTTACGCGAATGAGGTGAAGTCCCCTGGCTAGTGAACGCAGGTTGAATATAGTCCTCGGCCATAGGATCGGTTGTTATTCGAAGTGAGGTAATTCTGGGTATAGTTAAGACTCACTATCGAAGGTATATGACCGCTTCCCACGCGGCGCGATTTAGGATGCCCAGGTTGTCTTGGTGATAGGCCCTGGAAGATTTTAGCTATTTAGGGGCGCATCCAGTGGGGTGACTCCCGGAAGGATGGTCTTAGAATCGTTATATATTGTGATTATAACTATTATCCCGAATGTGACATTTTATAAATGGCTAAAGCATTTTATAAACCAACTGTTTGGAATAAGTTTCCTAATAAGAAACGGGGTAGTGAAGTCATATTGTGCAAAACTGTATTGTAAGCTTATTAAGTTGAAATTGAGTTATTTCTTTTGTATTAATGCATAGTTAACACCATATATGATGTTACACTGGGTTGTGCATTTTATTTGAGAGGTGAGGATTATTATTAATATGAAGAGCGAGATAGGCTTGTTCATGTTGTTATATATATTCATAATTGTCATACATTTTATTCACATGTATATCGTATCCAACCGGACCCTGACCCGTTTCTGTCTTTTTATTTTGTGTGGGTTCTATTTACGTCCAGGTGCTCCGCCGCAAGGACGCCCGTGTTGACCCTTCCATCCAAGTGTCCAGGAGCTATAACATTTTTGCGGATGTTGTAGGATATTTATTATAGACGCCTCTATCTTTTGTGTACTCTAGTTATGATCAATATAAACTTTCAGGCGTATTGCCCAAGTTTTGTACTTGCTTATATACTGTGATATTTATTTTAATACTCGGTGTAACTTCTTGTACTGGCCTGTTAACTGACAGCTTATTCGGTTTTTATGTTGTGTATGATTGTGAAATGGTATCCATCTTTATTTATATCCACCATCTCTTTAAATTGGATTGTCTAAATGGTTTTCTTTAAACTTGCAAAATTAATTTGACATCCGTTTTCTAAATTGGTGGTTATATTGTATTATTATTTTCACGACAGTGATGCTAAGAATGTACCATCTATGATTCCTGTATTTATTGGAGTATCGGACTGGCCACCTCTTATTTTAATAAGCGGGGTGTCACAGATGGTATCAGAACATCAGGTTCTAGAGTTCTTAGGATATATGCGAACTTATCACGTTCTACCGTAGCGTTCTTTGATATAGATACCTATTGTTAGGACTTTTTGTTTGTATATGCTTACGATCTTCGGCAAAGATAAATTGTTTTTAAATTATATTATGATTCATTTATTTCTTCGTCTCAGATGCCACCTAGAAAAGGTCGCCCAGCTAAGAGGAGTCGAGTTGTAGAAGATAATGTAGAACCCCCACCACGGCAAGGAACGATTAATGCCGCGGAGGTGGCTAACATCGTCGCCCAGGTAGTCAACGCTACAATGATTGCTTTGGCTCAACAGTTTCCTCAAGCCCAAAAACCGATAGTACTAGAGGTGCAATCCCATGGGGGACCTTCCCCGTGGGAGAGAGTTAGATAATCTTTCTTAAAAGGTCACCCCCATGAATTTTAGGGTGGTTCTGATGTGATAGTAGCAAATCAGTGGAAGAAGGATATGCAGTGTCATCTCAGAATGGTAGAGTGTAGCGAGGAACGTAAGCAGATCATTTCCACTTTCAAACTAGTAGGAACAACTTTACACTGGTAGGAGTCGGTGACCACACCGGAGCAGAGGGATACTATGTCTATATCGAATTTTTGGGATTTGTTTGATCGGAAGTATTTTACTCCCGCAGTCCAAAAGGAGATGGGGAGGAAACTCCAGGATGTAGTCCAAGGAGAACGTTCTGTTGCGGAGTATGAAGAGGAATTTACTCGTCTGGAGAGCTTTATGCCGGATGAAGTAATTTCAGAGGAAAGGAGGATATCAAAGTTTATTGGAGGTTTGCATTGGAGAATACAACAACATTTGTTGGGAAATCCATCTTTACAAATATTTAGTGATGTGATGAATGCAATATTTTTTCATTGCCAAGATCACCGTCTTCATGTGCAAGGGACTAAGAAGATTTCAATTTCGGGTCAAGTTAGTAAATAAGGAGGTAACGGTGCCGGGGGAGCATTACCCTCATCACAACCGTCGGGAAGTAAGCAGAAGGAGAAGGACACCCAGTAGGGGGATCCGTCCAAGAGACAGTGTTTTGGGGGTTTTAATTTTGGTGGAGGTAGTTTTAAGCACGATCAGGGTGCCCAACAGTAGCAGCGGCAGGTGGGCCAGCAAGGCCAAGCAGGCCGAGGTAATAATGGGGGTCGAGGCCATCCAAGTGAAGGCATGGGGCAGTTTCGCAATAATAATCACGGCCGTTACCTGGAGAATATGGCGAGCCGCTATTTTCAGTGTGGGGAACCGATCCACTTTAGGAAATCTTGTCGACAGTTGATTGGGGGACAGTTGCCTAGGGTTCCACAGCATCAGCAGGCGCATCTATCGCCACCAGCACCTATTACAACCGTCCCTCCACAACAGGGGCAACTTTAGTATGGGCATGTTTATCATATTCAGGATGCTTTACTTCCTCCAGCCCCGGCTGCACCACTAGCTATCGAGGGTAAGTTTCCCATCCATGGGTATATGGGTCGTATGTTATGTGATACGGGCGCAACACACTTGTTTATTTCTTGACATTTTGCACAATTGACGGAGTTGATTAAGTCTGCGGAGAGTACCTTTACTAGTGTGGAATCTTCTATGGGTGATGGCTCGCTCATATTCTTTGTTTGTAAAAGAGTAGGACTAGACCTCGGTAATTTGCGTTTTAAGGATGATTTACTCGTCCTGGATATGGTCGAGTATGTAGTTATTTTGGGTATGGATTGGTTAGTAAAATACCATGCTATGGTAAATTATTATGGGAGGAGTATAGTCTTTGCCATTCCGGGGTAAGAACTGTTTCTAGTGGCTATGCCTCTTTCGGAAGGAGGTTCGAGCACGTATTTATATTGTATTGCGGAGGAGATTTCACGTGATATAGTCATTTCCTTAGATTCGATTCCTGTAGTTAGAGACTTTGAGGATGTTTTTCAAGAGATTCTGGATTTGCCTCCAAGTCGTGAGATTGATTTTGTGATTGATTTAACACCGGGAACTCGGTCGATTACTAGAGCTCTCTATCGTATGGATCCTGTGGAAATGAGGGAGTTAAGGGATAAAATTGAGCAATTGTTAGAGCAAGGGTTTATTCGGCGTATCATGTCGCCGTGGGGTGCTCCTGTGTTATTTTTGAAGAAGAGAGATGGTTCCCTCCGATTATGTGTTGATTACTGGGAATTAAATAAAGTTACCATCAGGAATAAATACCCATTACCCCAGATCGATGATTTGTTCGATCAATTAAGGGGAGCGTCGTACTTCTCTAAGATAGACTTGAGGACTGGGTATCATCAACTGCGGATTCGAGAGCAGTACGTGTCCAAAACTAAGATCTTAACTAGATATTGATCCTATGAGTTTTTGGTCATGCCTTTTGGGCTAACCAATGCTCCTGCTGTATTTATGGCCCTTATGAATAGAGTGTTTCGGGACTTCCCGAACTAGTTTGTTATCGTGTTTATTGATGACATCCTAGTATATTCTCAGACTGAAGCCGATTATGCTAAACATTTACTCTTGGTCCTTCAAACGTTACGGTATCATCAGTTATATGCTAAATTCGATAAATGTGGTTTCTGGTTACAAGAAGTGCAGTTTTTGGGTCACATTGTGACTGCTGAGGGCATTTCGGTAGACCTGAGTAAAGTTGTCACGATGAGGGAATAGGGTCAACCCACGATGCCCATAGAGATTCGTAGTTTTCTGGGTTTGGCTGGTTATTACCGCCGTTTCATTAAGGGATTTTCCAATATCGCTAGCCCTTTGATAAATCTGACCCGGAAGGGAGTGAGGTTTATTTGGGATGATTCTTGTCAGCTAGCTTTCGATGAGTTGAAGGATAAGTTGACTTTTGCTCCGGTACTCGCGTTACCAAGGTCGGGGGTAGACTATTTAGTCTTTACTGACGCATCTCTGTAAGGATTGGGAGGTGTTTGACAACACGAACATCAGGCTATTGCTTATGCTTCTCGCAAGCTAAAGCCCCATGAGAAGAATTATCCCGTACATGATCTGGAGCTTGCTGCGGTAGTGTTCACCTTGAAGATATGGAGACATTACCTCCTGGGGGAGAAGTTTAGTCTTTTCACGGACCACAAATCGTTATAATATTTATTCTCGCAGAAGGATTTGAATATGCAATAATGTCGATGGCTGGAGTTTGTGAAAGACTATCAATTTGATATTCATTATCACCAGAGTAAGGATAATGTGGTAGCGGATGCGTTGAGTCCAAAACTCGAGGGAGAGTTAGTGAAGGTATGGAAGGATAAATGGAAAGAACTTATCCAGGAGGATGCTGTAGCGAGGGAGTTCATGCCAGTGTTGACCGTTACGCCTATAATAGTGGCAAGAGTTATGGAAGCTCAAGGAAGGGACAAAGATTGTCAGGACCGTATACTCCAGTTGCTAACCGAGGGAGCGTGAGCGAAATCCTACTCTATAAGTTCGGAGGGTGGGTTACGTTTCCACTGGAGACTTATTGTCCCGGATGAGGGAGATTTGAGATGTGCCGTTACGATCGAATCTCATGGGTCCAGCTTTGTAGTACATCCAGGTGGAGACAAAATGCACCAAGACATGCGCCATCAATATTGGTGGGCGGGTATGAAACGGGACATCTTTGAATTTTTTTCCCAATGTACTACGTGTCAATTGCTGAAAGTAGACCATCAGCAACCAACGGGATTGCTATAACCTTTATAAGTACCGGTATAGAAGTGGGAAAGTATCTCTATGGATTTCATCACGGGATTACCAACGTCCCAAAGCAGTCATGATTCCATTTAGGTTATCGTCGATCGTCTGACCAAGTCGACACATTTATTACCGGTACGTACGGATTATAATACGGCTCATTATGCCCGGCTGTTTATTGCGAAGTTTGTGAGACTCCATGGGTTTCCCATTAATATAGTTTTAGATCGAGACAAGATTTTTATGTCCCACTTTTGGCGAAGTTTCCAAGAAGCGATGGGAATCGAATTGAAGTTGAGTACCTCCTACCAATCACAAACAGATGCACAGACGGAAAGAGTCAACCAAATATTGGAGGACATGCTTAGAATGTGTGTGCTTGACTTCAAAGGAGGATGGGAGCAATACCTTCCCCTGGTCGAATTTGCTTATAATAATTCGTACCAATTCATAATAGGTATGGCTCCCTATGAAGAATTATATGGCCGTCCATGTGGATCACCTACTTATTGGTTGGAAGTAGAGGATAATAAGCTACTTGGACCTGAAATGATCCAGATACTTCTTCAAAGATTGAGCTTATTCTTAACCTCATTAGAGTAGCTCAAGACCATCAAAAGATTTATGATGATGCGAATAGAAGGCATGTGGAATTGGAGGTTGGAGACCAAGTTTTGGTACGGGTGTCGCCAATGAAGGGCATAATGAGATTTAGGAAGAAAAGCAAGCTTGCACCTCGCTATGTAGTACCTTTTTCTCGTAATTGCTAAGGTAGGCCCCGTATCTTATCAACTCGCCTTGCCAGAATGCCTACAACAGATTCATGATGTGTTTTATGTTTCATCCTTGAAGAATGACAAAAGGTGTGAATGAGCTCACTGACACATTCCTTTGGCTGATATCGAATTGCAACCCGATATTTCATACGAGGAACAACCAGTTGCAATCTTAGATCACGGAGAGCGTAGGCTAAGGTCGAGGGTGGTTCCCTTGGTTCCTGTCCAATGGGGACATCACAATGTCAAGGAATCGACATAGGAGCGTGAGGACGATATTCGAGATAAGTATCTGCACCTCTTTTTGCAAGGTACGTCTGAACTCTGAGGGCAAAATTCCCTTATAAGGAGGGGAGTATGTAATACCCCTTATTTTTGAGTAATTATTTTTATATTATTTGGCCATGTGGATTAATTATATAAAATAAAGGGAGTTGGTGTAAATATTATTTTAAGTGATTTAAGAGATAATATTTACTGAGTTTTGGATATTTACTGCTAAGTGAATGTAAATAGCATCATATTATGTTTTATTGCGTCGTTGTGCTTAAAGCGACAGTTATGATTTAAAATAATGTTGGAACATGAAATGATTTATGTTATTTCGAATGCCAATTTAGAGGACGCGGTTAGTCCTGAAATGGTTGAGATAGTCAAAATAAGTGCCATGTTGTATTTTTGGGTTCCAGGCACTTTTGACCGGTTATGACTTAATTATGTTGTTATGAGTCATTTTAATCGTGTAATAACATTTAAAGATGGAATTTAGTGTTAGTGGGCATTTAAGTCTTCCACCCACATTTATTTTCATTTATATCTTCTAAACCTAGAGAGGAAGAGAAAAGAAAGATAATTGAAGAATTGGAACTTGAATTTGTTTCTACTGAAAGACAATCCGAGATTTCAACCTTAAGGCAAGTTTCTAACTTGATAATGTATGATTTAATGTGGATAAATTGTAGTGATAGTTGTGTATTTGGAAGAATTGAACAAATGGTGGGTTTTGATGAATTTTGGTGTTTAACCCTTAGATTTTGATGTTTTTATGATTTGAGTTGGATATATTGGTTTGTTGTTGTGTAGAATGTTGCGTTATTGTTATTAGATGATGAGATTGAGAGAAGTGGAGGAAAAGAGAGTGAAGGATTGGAGTTTGGTTTGTTAGTAATAGTGTTTGGCCATGGGATCTGGTGAGCGCGGTCGATCGCGATCCAAAGCTTGGTCGACCAGGCCTAAAGAGAAAAGCCCATTTCTTCTTTAGATAGGCATATTTTAAAAGCGCGGTCTCATGACCGATCGACCGGGCCTTCAGAATTAGGCTTACTACATTTCTTCTAAGACAAAACCTTAGAAGCGCGGTCGACCGGTCCCCTGTTTTTCACCCGAAATCTTTAGTTTTCCTTAGCTAATTTCTTTTAAGGTTTAGACCTAGGAACCTTCTTGCATGAAGTAAAACTAGAGTATTAGAGTCTAGTATTAAGGGAATCTAGAAACTAGGTTAGAATTTGAGTGTTGGGGCTCAGTTAGGGACTTGATTAATTAGTTGTTAGAAGAAGGTGAGGGTCCTTTTCATATAGTGAGCTAGTCTAGGACTAGGGGGAAGTAAGGTTATAAAAATTGTGGACTTTTAGACTTGTGATGAGGTAACAATTTACTTGATGGCTTATAGGATTGTTGTTAATTCTTGGAGACTAATATGAAGATAATTTAATGTTGTGTTTTAAGTCGTCAAGGACTTATGGCTCCGGTTATAATGTAATGTACATTTTTTTCTATTGGCAAACCTTGTGAATATTGATTTGCATATACATACCTCTCTAAATGCTATCATAAGGGAAGTTACACAAATGAGGTGAAGTCACCTGGCTAGTGAATGCAGGGTAATTATAGTCCTCGGCTATAGGACCGGTTGTTATTGTGATGCTATTTTATTCAAAGTGAGGTAATTCCGGGTATGGTTATGACTCACTATCGAAGGTATATGGCCGCTTTCCATGCGATGCGATTTAGGATGCCCAGGTTGTCTTGGTGATAGGCCCTAGAAGACGATAGCTATTTAGGGGCGCATCCAGTGGGGTGACTCCCAGAAGGATGGTCTTAGAATCATTATATATTGTGATTATAACTATTCTCCCGAATGTGACATTTTATAAATGGCTAAAGCATTTTATAAATCAACTGTTTGGAATTAAGTTTCCTAATAAGGAACGGACTAGTGAAGTCATATTGTGCAAAACTGTATTGTAAGCTTATTAAGTTGAAATTGAGTTATTTCTTTTGTATTAATTCATAGTTAACACCATATATGATGTTACGCTAGGTTGTGCATTTTATTTGAGAGGTGAGGATTACTCTTAATATGAAGAGTGAGATAGGTTTGTTCATGTTGTTATATATATTCATAACTGTCATACATTTTATTCACATGTATATCATATCCAACCGGGCCCTGACCCGTTTCTATCTTTTTATTTTGTGTGGATTCTATTTACGTCGAGGTGCTCCGCCACAAGGATGCCCGTGTTGACCCTTCCATCCAAGTGTCCAGGAGCTATAACATTTTTACGGATGCTGTAGGATATTTCTTATAGACGCCTCTATCTTTTGTGTCCTCTAGTTATGAGCAATATAAACATTCGAGAGTGTTGCCCATGTTTTGTACTTTCTTATATACTGTAAGATTTATTTTAATACTCGGTGTAACCGCTTGTACTGATCTGTTAACCGATAGGTTATTCAATTTTTATGTTGTGTATGATTGTGAAACTGTTATCCATCTTTATTTATATCCACCATCTCTTTAAATTGGATTGTCTAAATGGTTTTCTTTAAACTTGCAAAATTAATTTGACATCTGTTTTCTAAAATAATTGGTGGTTATATCGTATTATTATTTTCACGATAGTGATGCTAAGAATGGACCATCTATGATTTCAGTATTTATTGGAGTATCGGGCTAGCCACCTCTTATTTTAATAAGCAGGGTGTCACAGGTGGAACCAAAGGCTTATAGATTGTGATTACCTGAGCATCTTCAGTGGATTCATGACGTGTTTCACGTGTCATCAGTGAAGAAATACCGGAGGAGCAAGAGAGCTTTTTGACATGTTCCATTTGAGGATATCAACTTGCATCTCGACATCTCGTATGAGGAGAGACCAGTGGTGATACTTGATCGTAGTGAGCATAAACTGTGGTCAAAGGTGGTACCCTTTATTAGAGTTCAGTGGGGGCACCATAATGTAGACGAGTTAATATGAAAATGGGAGGATGACATGCGAGAGAAGTATCTAGAGTTTTTTACCGCAGGTACATCCGAATTTCGAGGACAAAATCTCCTTGTAAAAGAGGATTTATGTAACAACCCGTATTTTTAAGGGTTTAAAAATGAATTAATTTGGCTAAATTTAAATGACACGTGTGACGTAATTTAATGGAAATTAAATATATTATGGGTTGATTAAATTATTAATCAGAGAGAAATTTTTTTATGTTTATTGAACAAAATTACATAGTGAATAGTAATTACATATTTGAGGTCACAATGAGTGATAATGACGTGATAGTATGTTATCTCAATCGGATGTCGTGTGTGGACTAAATGAGGTAGAGATAGGAAATAAATCATGAGTAACTCGGATGATGATTTTGAGGTTACGGTGGAGTTCGGAAGGGTCGAAATAATCAAAATAATTTACCCGGGTGTGTAGTTTGGGTCTCGAGATAGTTTTAGACCAAAACTGACACCCCAAGAGGGAATTCTAGTCATTTTATAACCTAGGGTTAAGGGGATTTCGAAATTTCAAGGATTATATACAGTTGTGGTGATGTGCGGTTAGGGTAAAAAGATTAGAAAATCGTTGGAGGCCAGTAGAGAGGAGAGGAAGAGTCTACTGGGATCTTAGAAGAGAATTTGTGGAGCAATCATCCTCATTCTTGCAACATAACCATAGTTGGAGGGTGGATCAAAAGAGAAGCATCATCAAAAGGATGAAATCAGACTTCTTTCATAAGAGGCAAGTATTTATCTTGCAAAACTTTTATGAGTTATAATACCCATGTAGAATAGAAACTTTAAATTAAGCATAATTGATGTTACCCTTGTAACTTGATGAGTAAAATTATAACTGGGAATAGGATTCTATGTAGAATGAATCCAATTACACAGAGAAAACAAAATTCAAGAGTTTTGGGATTTGAATCATGGATTAAATCTGGGTTTTGCGTGAATTTATATGAAGAACACAAAATTGCAGGATTAATGATTATGGGATATTAAATCTGATTATAGGATGAAATTGTATGGATTTTATTCATGAGTTATGTTAGAAATCATCCCTACATGGTTATTCGATGTTTAGAAATCAAAATTGAGGGCTTGATATTGTGGTGTGAAAGTTTAAGAAATTTAATTACATGAAAATTTGTAATAGCAAAAGGAAGAAGAAGAACCCTGACACTTTTCTAATCGATTTGGCCCTAGGGCAAATCGATTTGGCCATTAAGCGAGTCGATTAAATTTTCCCAGAATTGAAAATTTTACATTTTTAAGCCCAGAAATTATAGAAAATTTGTGAGAACACTTTGGGAATTATTTTAAATTACAAAGGGAAATATAAAACCAATCAATAGGCCTATAAGAGAGCTTAGAATTATGCCAGATTGAGACAAGTAAATAATTTGGGGAAATTAACAAAATATACGTAATTGGTAAATGAAGGATATTCGAGAAGGTCTATATAGAGATGAGTGAACTTACATTTCTGACCAGTAGGATACAAGGGAAATAACTACTGATTTCAGAATGGGTAATTAGGAATAGTAGAATGGTGAACAATACTCGAAAATATACGAATTGGAAGTAATTATACATCAAATATACGAGTGATATATACTACGTACGAGTTGATGAGATTTGGTTATTTGTATACCTACTGAATAATATATAAATAAGTTGTGTGAAAACCTATAGATATGATTTGATTATGTGTGTGAACATACCTACGTTGCCTGCTATCAGGAGGTTTACGCGCAAAGGGTCATCCTACCTTGACGATTCCAGTGAGGTCTGGATTTGTCCACTATGTGTCGTGTATTAGTAGGATTGGCATGTCATTTGGGTACGTTAGGTATGTCCGTATCCCAAAGGCTTAGATCCATGTTTTCCTCCACTGATGTGTTGATTAATTTTTGGGTTCGAGGAGACTTATTGAGTTAATAGTCCTTTATTGAGTATGAGAGGTGCATGGACTTGATAACAGAGTATGCCAGCATCACGAGGGGTCATTACGGAGATGCTATAGTTATGTATATATTATATGTGTGATGAATATATATCGGGATGATTTGGCTTATGGATGGTTTGGCTTGGAGGACCCGCCATCTCTTGATTGGTAATCATGCATTGGTGACTTATATGGACGTCGTCAGTGCTTCACTGTTACGTTGTCAGGACCATCGCTTCCATGCAAAAGGGAGCAAACGAGGAGGTGAGACCATCTAGTAGGGAAAGACAGGAGGGGTTGTGCTAGTGGAGCACCATAACAACATCAGTCAGGCAGACTACAGGGGCAGGAATCCTAACAGGGGGATCAGCAAGGTCCTCCGCAGCAGTAAGTTTCTCAGGGCTACCAGGGTCAAGGGAATATTAGGGGAGGTCAGCAGGGTCGAGGCCAACAGTGCTAGCAACAGGGTCAATTCCGTCAATGTAATCATGACCAGTGTTAGAGAGAGTTTTTGGGCCAGTGATTTATTTATGGACGGACGGGCCATAAGAGGAGGGATTGCCCACAACAGGGGAGAGCTTCATAGCAGTAGGGTACCCCGTAGGAGCAACAGGCATAGAGGCTACATGCGACATCAGCCCCATTCGCGCCACCACCGCTAGGATAACTTCAGTATGGGCGTGTTTATATCATCCGAGATGCCGCCATACAATAGGCCCCACAAGCACCACCATTTGTAGCGGGTACGTTTCCTATTCACAGGCTTGCGGATAGTGTTTTATTTGATACTGGGGAATCACATTCTTTCATTGCGACTAGATTTGCACACGCTTCTGGCCTATTAGAGATAGCTGGTAGTCTACTTATATGTGTGGAGTCATCGTCGCTTATACACTCGATTTGTAGGGGTCTGGATATCGATGTGGGTGGATTGTGTTTAACTGCCAATCTTCTTGTATTGGATATAGAGAGGTATGACGTTATTTGGGGGATGGATTGATTTGCTGGTTATCAAACGACGGTATATTATTACGGGAGGGCTATTGTATACTCGATACCCGAGCAGGAGATGTTCTTAGTGACGATGCCTCTTCCTGAGGGAGGATAGCACACTCATCTATATTACATCGCAGAGGAGACCTCATAAAAGGTGGTAGTTTTTTTAGACTCAATTCCATTCGTGAGGGAGTTCGAGGATGTATTCTAGGATAAACCTATATTTCCGTCTAGTCGAGAAATTGATTTTGTTATTGATCTAGTACCGGGTACGATACCTATAGCTTGAGTGCCTTATTGCATGGCCCCATATGAGATGTATAAATGAAGAGAGCAGATTTAGCAGCTCCTGGGGCGGGGTTTTATTAGATGGAGTACTTCTTTGTGGGGTGAACTAGTGTTGTTTGTTAAAAAGAAGGATGGGCAGTGTTTTGACTTTAGAGAGTTGAATAAGGTCACAATCCGAAAAAAATATCCATTGCCTCGTATTGATGATCTATTCGACCAGTTGAGGGGAGAAACTTACTTCTCCAAGATAGATTTTGGATACTGTTATCATCAGTTTCATGTCAGAGAGGAGGACGTTCTTAAGACTGCTTTTCTAACTCGATATGGGCACGAGTTTAAGGCGATGCCATTCGAACTCACCAAAGCGCCAATAATGTTTATGGATCTGATGAACCTGGTTTTCGAGTGTCCCTGGACCAGTTTGTGATTGTATTTGGAGATGAAATTATGGTTTACTCTCATTCTGAGGATGAGTACTCCTTCATATCCAAGGCCTACATACCCATTTTCACCATTATTAGGCAAAGCTACGAATTTTGGGGTGGTGGTGGTGGGTGGGGGTTGGAGATGATGAAGATGGAAGATTCATGGAGATGGAAGAGGGTTTTTGATGGATCATTCATGGAGCAAGATTGGTGGAGCTATGCAACCTCTCTATGGACACCTTAGGAGATTGGAGGCTGCCATCTTCTTAGACATTTCAACCTACCTCTGTTGGAGCTCCATTTGAGGTGGGTGTTGATACCAAATTTAATCTGCTGACATGGCTCAATTAAGTGGAGACACATGGCAATCTGCGTGAAAATAACAAACACTTCTGAACAACACCTTGACTTCGAGGAACTCAATTTCCCGGACCAACTCAGACACTCTGAGCAGTAGGTGCTCTCCGAGGAACTTTACTGCACCGAGCAACTCATGGATACCGAGATACTTAGGCGGTCCGAGATGCACCTCGATCAGAGCATTTATTATTAGACAATTAAGAGGATTAAATGCGCATTAAATGCTGATTATTATCATACAGATGTATACTCTTATTGGACAGCTATGTATGATCCTTTCTCATGTACAGCCTCAGGGCTATAAATACATTGTATCATCCTCATTTTAAGGGGACCGAAATTTCTGGAGATAAATCCTACCTCGAGAATTCCCAAACAGTGAATAATAACACAAACAGTGGACGTAGGCCATTCGTCCAAGGCTGAACCACTTTAAAATCTCTTGTCTTACTTTTTTTTTATCTGTGATTAAACAATTAGAGATAATCTAATTTTTTACATCAACAGATTGGCGCCGTCTGTGGGAAACGACTGTAATTATCATTTTTCACCAAAAATAATTCATCAACAATGGCTGACAATCCTGAATCCATCAATCGAAACGCCGGAAACCCCCCAAATCCATCCGCTCCTCCAAACGTCCAAGATCTGGCAGGAATAATGACAAATCTGGCCCAACGCCAGACAACCATGCAAGAAACTATGCGATAACTCATACAAACTCTCCAGGGTGGAGTACCGACCCATTCAAGACAACGAAGTGTTCAAAGAAACACCCATTTATTTTCTTCGCGTACTAGGCATACTGATTCATATCGTATCGAGAGATCTGATGATTTTTCTTATCAACCAGGTAGAACTTTGTCAGTACGAGCCACAGATACTGAACAAAAGTTCACTCTCTCTCCAGAAAGGATTAGTGCGTTGGAGAGATTAAGTAGAGCATCTCCTTTTGATCGTTTGGGCCCAAGAAGGAATAAAAGTCCTCCCAAAGCTATGTCGAGGAACTTCCGACAACCATCCGATCTAAGGGAGGGTTCTGCCCAATCACGACCAACTGCTCGTCATGAAAAATCTCAGGAAGCGAACTCAACACGATCAGTTGCTCGAACAAACAATCACGAGGATGATGTGTGGAAAGGCTCTATTCAGAGGCTAGAGGATAGACTAGGGGAAATGGCTAAGGCCAAGAATCCTCTCTAAAGAACTTTTGTCCAAGGGACACCTTTTATCCAAGCAATTATGGATTTTCCCACACCATCAAAGTTCAAAGAACCTGTTGTGACTCCAAAATATGATGGAAAAACCGACCTTGTCCTTCATATAGAGCAATACCAAGCTGCTGCCGACATCTATGATGTGCCAGATGAGATGAGATGCAGGGCATTATCGGGAACTCTTACAGGATCTACTCAAATATGGTACAATAATCTTCCTCGGGGTAAGACTTCAACTTTCTTTCAACCGACCGAGCTCTTCATTGGAAACTTCTGTTTTGGAGCCAAACCTGTTAAATGAGTAGCACACTTGTTAAGTGTTAGACAAAAGGCAGATGAGAGCACCAGGGATTATATAACTCGTTTCAATAACGAAAAACTCGAAGTTATTGATTATGAGGAAAAGACAACGATTACTGCTCTGATGAGTGGGCTGTTGCCCAACAAGTTGTACTACACTTTGGCCAAAGATCTACCCAGAACCATGTCAGAACTGATGGCAAAAGCGGCCAAGATCATGAATACCGAGGAGATTATGGCTGCAAAGAAGAATATAGATACCAAAGAGACCAAGGTGGAGGTTGATAAGGCCAAAAAGAAAGAGCATAAGAACAATGGTGGTGACAAACACTCAAAAACAAAGCCATCATGGGAGGTATTGAAAAAAATTGAAAATTATACTCCTTTGAAGGTAGACATCAACCATGTTCTAGAAGAAATCAAGAACAACGAGGAGTTAAACTGGCCAGAGAAAATGAAGTCAGACCCTAACAAGAGGAATAAGGCCAAATATTGCGAGTTCCACAAAGATCACGGTCACACGACCAAAAATTGCATAGCTCTTCAGAATGAGATCGAAGCACTCATTAGACGAGGAAAACTGGCATAGTATGTTGATCATCGAAATGAAAGAAGAAACAACGATTGAGCAAGAGAGAGGTCTAGATCTCCTCGTCGAGCAGAGGAGAATAAGAAAAGAGACCATGAAAACGATCCAGAAGACGACCCCGATCTTCCCAAAAAACCAAGGTAGCCAGAACGTAAGGTATTTTCGATACGGTTTGGATCATTTGATTGTAATGTTATTACAGGTGGAGATACAGGAGGTGGATACCTTACTGCAGAAAGAAAAGCTTACCTCAATGAGGCTCAAGCCTGTTCATATATTCAACGAATAAACTTGGCTGAAGATGATCACCCGAGGAAGGTCAACAAAGAAAAACTGGTCATCGGTTTCTCAAAGAACGACCTCGCAGGTGTGCTATATCCTCATGATAACCCATTGAGAATGAAGGAAGTGAGAATGAAGGAAGTGATAATCTCGAGAGTACTGGTTAATAATGGTAGCTCGGATGATATTATGTTCTACTCGTGCTTCGACAACTTAAATCTAAAGTTGTCTCAGTTGGAGCCTTATCATAGGCCCCTTCTCAGTTTTGCTGGCGAGAAAGTTTTTCCACTTGGGACGATCAAGTTGGATATGTCCATTGGTACATGCCCTACTTGTCGAACATAAAGAGTACGCTTCTTCGTGATGGATAAGAATGTTCAATCAGCCTACAATATCATCATGAGAAGGGTAGGGTCGAAGAAGTTCGAAGCAGTACCATCTACGGTACATCAATGCCTAAAATTTCCAACCAATTTTGGAGTAGGAGTTATGAAGGGTGATCAAAAAGTAGCTCGGGAATGCTACTATTCATCTACCGAGCAAGAGGAACTGAAGGAATCTAGGAAAAAGACTACTACCTATCAGGTGGATGAAGGTGCATAAATTGAAACATTGGATCCTAGAGACGAGTCGCAACTCGTGAAAGGTCAGGTGGTGGAAGCTACTGAAAATATCATTCTGGATGATGAGCATCCTGAACGAACAACTCAGATAGATTCGTCATTAGATGCCTCATTAAAACAGGAGTTGATAGTTTTCTTAAAAAGCAGAAAACAAACTTTTTCTTGGAGTCATGAGGATATGCCCGGAATAGACCCAAATTTCTTATGTCACGAGCTCAATGTGAATAAGGAGATCATGCCAGTGAAGCAAAGAAGAAGAGTGTTCAGCCCCGAGAAGAACCAAGCTATATAGGAGGAGGTCGAGAAGCTCCAAAAAGCTTGCTTTATTGAAGATGTTATATATCCAGACTGGTTAGCAAATGTAGTGATGGTGAAAAAGAAGAACAACAAATGGAGGATGTGTGTATACTTCACCAACCTCAACAAGGCATGTCCAAAGGATCATTTTCCCTTGCCCCGAATTGATCAATTAGTGGATGCTACCTCGGGACACGAGCTATTGAGCTTCATGGATGCTTATTCTGGTTACAACCAGATTAAAATGAAACCTGAAGACAAGGAGAGTACTTCTTTCATTACCCCTAGGGGAACTTATTGTTATAATGTTATGCCTTTTGGTTTGAAAAATGTAGGTGCAACATATCAGAGGCTGATGAACAAGTTGTTTGTAGAGCAAATCAGTTGCAATATGGAAGTTTATGTTGATGATATGCTGACGAAGAGCAAGAAAGCTACTGACCATCTAGTTAACTTGAGCCAGACCTTTGATCAATTAGATAAATATCAAATGAAGTTAAACCCGACTAAGTGCATATTTGGAGTACGAGAAGGCATGTTTCTCGGGTATATTATCAATCACCGAGGCATTGAAGCAAACCCTGAAAAGATCAAAGCTCTATTGGGACTACGATCTCTAACGATGAAGAAAGAAGTGCAAAGTCTTATAGGGAGAGTAGCAGCACTTATAAGATTTGTATCGCGAGCAACTGATAGACGCCTCCCATTCTTTAAAATGCTCCGAAAGACTTTTTAATGGAATGAAGAATGCGAGAAAGCTTTTCAAGAATTGAAGAAATATTTGGGAGCACCTATGCTGTTGTCCAGACCGATGATGGGAGAAAGGTTGTACTTGTATCTGGCGGTTTCGGAAAATGCAGTTAGCTCATCATTAATAAGAGTAGAGGATGGAGTACAAAAACTAATTTATTACACTAGTAAGGCCTTCCGAGGAGTAGAGATCAGATATCCAAAACTGGAAAAGTTGGCACTGGCGCTGATCGAAGCGAGTAGAAGAATGAAGCCATACTTCCAAGCTCATACTCTTCATAAACCAAAAAAATCAGGGAGATTGATATATTGGGCAATAGAACTCGATGAATATGATATAATTTATGAACCTAGATCTTCACTAAAAGGACAAGCAGTATCAGATTTTATAGCAGAGTTCACTTATCCTGATACACTCGAGGAGCAAAACCTGAACACGAACCAACCTGTGGATGTTACAGGATCATCAAATTTAAACCCCGATCAACTTAAGTTGGTCGGAGAGCAAGAGGAGAAGGTCGACGAGCAGCGAGGTGTAGTAAAAATGGAGATAAAGGAGCAACAAATATTCCATCGAGGAACTTTATCCAATAAGAAGTTTGAGGACGAAATACCTGTATGGAACCTATATGTGGATGGCTCATCATGCACCTCAGGTAGTGGAGCTAGGATTGTATTGAAAAGTCCAGACGAGGTCGATATAGAATATGCTCTGTGCTTTTAATTTCAAGCTTTTAATAATGAGGCCGAATATGAAGTGATGATTGTAGGTCTTAGTCTGGCAAAAACTACGAAGGCAGAGCAGGTAATCGTATGCAGTGACTCACAGTTGATTATAAACCAAATGCTTGGTGTATATACAGAAAAAGGAGAGTTGATGATTAAGTACCATGCAAAGGCGATGGAATTGGTATCGGAATTTATTACTGTTCAACTGGTCAGAATACCAAGAATGGAGAATGCAAGAGCAGACGCTTTAGCTCGATTAGCATCAGCTACTCGTACCAAGCTACGAAGAACAATCCCAATTGAAATTCTAACTGGTCGGAGCATAGATGAAAATCTGACGATGAATTTTATTACCCTTGATTTGGGGCCATCTTGGATGGATCCCATCCGGGCATATATTGAGGAGGGAGAATTACTAATTGACAAAATCGCAACCAAGAAATTAAAGTTTAAAGATGCTCGCTATGTACTGACTAATGGTGTTCTATACAAACGAGGAATTATGGCAGGTTTGCAAAGATGTGTGCATCCCTCCGAGGTGAACGATTTGATTGAAGAGGTCCATGAAGGGTCCTGTGGAGCCCATGTAGCAGGTCGAACACTTTTATAAAGAGTGATGATGAAAGGATACTATTGGCCAACGATAAGGGATGATTGTATAGCCTATGCCAAGAAATGTGACAAGTGTTAACGCTTCTCCACTATCCGAAGAACTCCCCAAGAATTGTTGACACCCATTACTTCCCCTTGGCCATTTGCCATGTGGGGAATTGACTTGGTTGGGCCACTTACAACGACCAGAGGAAGATTTAAATATCTCGTCATCGCAGTGGATTAATTTACTAAGTGGGTTGAATCCGAGCCTCTTGTCGACATGACGTATGAAGAGGTGTACCAATTTATTTGAAAAAATATCATTTATAGATATGGTCTTCCCCATGCATTCATCACCGACCATGGAACACAATTTGACAACGAGGAGTTCGCTGCCTATTGTCATCAGTCAAATATCTTGAAAATCCACTCGGTACCAGGCCATCCCCAAAGCAATGGACAAACTGAAGTGAAAAACAGAATGCTGCTAAATGGCTTGAAGAAAAAACTGAATGACGCGAAAGCAAACTGGATCAACGAGCTACATTCAGTACTATAGGCTTAACGTACTACTCCCTGAGCAGCAACTGGAGAATCTCCATATATGCTGGCATTTGGAAGTGAAGCTGTTATACCTGCCGAGTTGGGCCTCCCAACACATCGAGTGTTGAACTTCAACTCCCCTGTCAGCGATTTAATGAGAAGGTTAGACTAGGACATGCTCTAGGAAGTTAGAGAAGAAGCAACCATTAGGAATGCTGCTTACCAACAACGAACAACTTTTTTCTACAACAAGAGAGTGAAGAAGTGCGAGAAGGAGACTATGTGCTAAAGAAAGTGATTCAAAAGAACAACAAACTGGAAGAGAACTGGCATGGACCTTACCGAGTTATAGAAGTTGTTCGACCAGGAACCTACAGAATATAAACTTTAGAAGGGGAGGAGTTTAAGAATGCATGGAATGCAGAGCACCTGCGCAAATATTATCAGTAATGTAAACCCTCATGTAATGCAATTTCATCAGTATGAATAAAATGTGAATATTCTACCCAATTCTCTCCTTTTGTTGAAATTTTTTCGCGAAATACTAGTGCTACACACTACTCAGCAAAATCCACCAACTCCTGTTGGTCGGGAATAAAAATATTTCCCAGAAATACCAACTCCGGTTCATTGGGAAGAAAATCCACCAACTCCGGTTGGTCGGGAATAAAAATATTTCCCAGAAATACCAACTCCGGTTGGTCGGGAAAAAAAAATATTTCCCAGAAATACCAACTCCGGTTGGTTGGGAAGAAAATCCACCAACTCCGGCTAGTCGGGAATAAAAATATTTCCTAGAAATACCAACTCCGATTGGTTGGGAAGAAAATCCACCAACTCCGGTTGGTCGGGAATAAAAATATTTCCCAGAAATACCAACACCGGTTGGTTGGGAAGAAGATTCACCCACTATAGTTGGTCGGGAATAAAAAAAATTTACCAACTAAGGTTGAGAATTAAAAACACCAACTCTCTTTGGTCGGAAATAGTTGGTTGAACAAATAATGGCTTAGAATTAGAAAGTGATCAAGCAAAATTTTAATACTCGAAACATTTCACCAAGTTGGTCGAGAAACAAAATATCATCAACTCTGGTTGGTCGACAAATGATTACTATCAATTTAAGATAGTCAATAATAAGTTTTATCAACTTTAGTTGGTCAGCAAATAACACAATGATGTTATCTTTTTAACAGATATACATACACATTCATTAGTAAATAAGACAATGGCAAAAAATAGAAGTTTTTCATTAAATCCAAAACAAAACACATTGAGAATGAAATACATATTAATTATTACATCAAGATTCCTATTCTATTGGTTTCTTCCCCTCTGCTTTTGAAACAGGTTCCTCGCCAGTAGGAGGATCGTCTAAGGCATAAGGGGAATTTATGAAATTAAGGTCTTTGAGCATCCTGATGTTTATCACAGATGGCCGATCGAGTAGGTGCTCTGGGCGGGATATCTCGACATTGGAATGGAGACTGTAATCGCCAAGATATTTGGAAATCAAACACTGAGGGATTGACAGAGCAGGAATCCAACTCATGTCGAGTTTGAATGGTGGCACTGGAAGGTTAAGCAACTCAGGATTATAGTAATCCCATAAATAGTGACCATGTTCTAATTGTAGCACACCCAAGACATTTAACCATCCTTGCTTATACCCCTCGTTGTTCGACTGTTGAATCCGGTCATCGAGGTGATAGAGGGCTTCATTATAGCCAGCCATCCAAAATTCTCTAGGTTGCTTGTGGAATTGATAAGTCAACATTTCCAGCTGCTCATGGAGAATTTTTACGAAAAGTTCTTTATTCTCCAAGGCAAACTTTTGTGTAGAGAGCTGCTCATCCAAATTTATAACTTTCTTGGACATCTCTGCTAATGCTTGATTCTTCGCCTTTAGCTGAAAGGCCTGATTCTCCAAAGATGATTGAGTTCTTTGCTCTTCAATAATAAGCTGAGCAGCTCTTGCTCGTCCCCGAGAACCTCTTTCTCGACCACGAGAAGAAATAGAGGCTCCAGTTCTCTTCAAAGTCTCCAATTCGTCTCTCAAATTGGCATTTTCGACCTCTAAGAAAGAGAAACCCTCGTCGTTGATAGGGACTAAGGCGTTCGAGGAAGATGCTGTAGACTTCAACTGAGATATCTCTCCTTGCGGGTTATTGTTTTCCTTCTCCAACAACTTAGCTATCTGCCTGTTCTCTTCGACCTCGGTCTTCAAAGTTCTCTCCCTCACATCATAGGCAGCAATCAATCTATCATATCCTTTATCATCACTTAGTTGCTGGTACTTCTTCTCACATCCCTGGTGCAAAAGGGCTGTAGATTGTTGTTGAAGCTCCTCTAGAGTACCCTGGAGGTCTTCAATCATTTCATAATACGCTACATTGTTAGCCACTGCCCGGTTGAGCAGACACTTTAAATACTGGTAGGCTTCAACTGCTTGCTCAGAAGCATCTTGACCAATGATATCAACGATTTGAGCTTTAGTCATATCTGAATGACCAACTTTGAAGTAATCATTGCATTGTCTCAACAATTTTGTATCATGAGCAGATAACAATTCCATCCTGGCCATAAACTAGTAAAAAGAAGAGATAACAAGAATTAATAAGGAGCAAGAGGAAGAGAATCAACAGTATGAATAGTCGAAATTTCAAATTTTATTACATCGTAAAAGAGAAGTACATAGTTCATAGATACAATTGGCAAAAATAAACAGAGAGAAAAATTCAAACAACTCTACACCTTCTCCTTGTCTCCCAAAACTTTCTCGGGAGGCTGGGACGAGGAGGTAGGTTGCTCGGATGGCATAGATGGTTGCTCAATGGGTGATGGAAGCTGCTCGGTTGAAATAATGGATGGTTGAAGTTGCTCGCAGGAAGACTTGACAACTGGGGGATGAGAAATTTGATCTCCCATCACCATAGAGGATTCCTCAGAGGCAGCTTTGTCCTCTTCTTCTTCTTCGGGAGTTGGAGGGGGGCCAGGGACGTGTCGCTGAAACAGGTCGAAGTTTTCATCAACATTCATCTCTTTTAAAGGAGCGACCCAGCCATCCCTAAAGCACTTAAGGCTACCATATTCCACTTGTGACATCATGGCAGCCAGACCCTTATTCCATCCTTTATCCTAGCCTGCGCTGAAGGACTTCTTAATAGCCATTTTACTTTTCACTTTCTTTGAGGAAATCTTCTCAGTCATGAGTTCATCGGCAGCTTTCAATTTCTTTTCTACCTCGTCCCTCTGGCGATCCACCTCACGAAGTTTGCCCAACTCTTCCTCAGCAGACTTGAGCCTACCTTCAAGCTCCCCAGCATTTTGGAGCTTCCCTTCGAGCTCTTTATTTTTACTTTCCAAGTATTTTATTTTCTTCTCCAATCCCTTGGAGACCTCAACAACCTGATCCCTCTCCTGCTCGGTCGAACTGAGCTGCTTCTCCCAGGCAGCTTTATCATCAACGTACTTCTTACGGGAATCTTTCAAAGACTGCGTCAAACCTACAAAAGCCTCCTCTACACCACCAGAGGAAATGGACGCCTTGATGGCTTCGTCCTTCTTCAAGATTGTATTGAAACAAGTTACCAACTGGAAAAAGAAAATAACTGTAAGTCAGTGCAAGCACATAACATGAAAAATGAAAGTTTAGATTTGCAATACTTACTGAGGCAATGTGCTGAGCTGCCAAAGTGGTAACCCTATCCCGAGAAAGATTTTCTTCAATACCTTGGATCTCGGGGATGATCCAAGATTTCATCGAGCTCATGGTAGAGCTCGGAGCAACGAAAGTAGGAACACCACTTCCGGTAGTTAGAGGCTGAGAGATGGATTCAGCCAAATTGACCGAGGAGCTTTTCTTCAGCCTCCTCAGAGGAACATCAACAGTCTCGACCAAGGATGTAGTCTTAGTCGGGGATATGACTATAACCTCGCTTGGAGCAGCGACCTTACCCGTTGCCACTGGGGGCTTCTCGGTAACCTTCACAGTATCATTCGAAGGAGGTGCATCGATTTTTCTTGTCCCTTCTTCTGGGACATCATGTTTGCTTTTCTTTGCCTCTCCAACAATAGAGGCTGATTTCTCAAAAAGGGCAGGAGCTCTTCTTCTCTTTATTCTTTCACTCAGAGGAATATGTGACTCAGGTGAAGAACTTACAGAAGATGATACTGGTTCTATGTCACTTATCACCGGACGAGCAGTAAAAGACGAGGTGTAACTCTTGCACTGCAGCAAATATGAAGCTGATCTGATATGCTCGTCGGCAACAGTCTGATGCAAACCCCAGATAAGTTTCAGATGTTTTAAATTAACTTCTGTCTCTTTTGGAGACTTTCTCTTGCTGTCAACTGCAAATAAATCAAAATTAAAATATCAGTGACACATTTTATCAAACACAAAGGAGGCATAACTTTGAAAATAAAATAAAATAAAAACAACCTATCCCATTGCCATAGGGAGGGCATCTAGGACCCTGGTACACATCATTTTCAGTTAGAGGAGGGTGTTGCCAATTTTTTATAACAACACCGTGCTCGAAGTAATACCTATTGGCATCTGGGAGATTGACTACTAGAGCCCTATTTAAAAACCTAGTTTTTAAATAAAGAGTTTTGTCACCAACAGCCCATCTATAACATAACATAATTTCTAGAATTCTTATACGGGTTCTATGAATATGATTTAATCTATGAACTCCATTAACTATTCTCCATGTGTTGGGGGCTATTTTTGTAGGAACCACGTCAAAATATTGACAGAATTCCAGATACAAAGGGTTTGGGGGAAAAAAAAGCCGCATTCAGCTACAAAGATACTGGGGAACCAATGTCCCTCAGCCAAACGAAATAATCTGAAGGTTCAGAAAGTTTCCCGAAAACAACCCATGAAGGAATAGAGAAATCAGAACGAAACTTATCAAGCGACTCAACAAGGTAAACCATGGTGAATAAAGGAAATAAAAGAGAAGGAATAAGATCTTACAGAAAAGTATGGATATGTTGACAATGAATGATGAAAAGGATGAACGCACGAGAGAGAGGAAATGGAAAAACTCAAAGATACCGATTAGAAAAAGTAAAAGACGATAGGATTTTCTGCAACGCTTAAATACCTTACCTTGGGAAAAGGTAAAAATAATGATTACAAAGGGAGACGTTTACGCTACCGGTGGCTAAAAGGACAAAAAGGGAGCAGAGATCGAAGCACATAGAAAAATTCAAAAAGTCTGATTCTATGAATTCGAAAAGAAAAATAAATACGAAGAAAACACTCCTAAAATTCAGGATGACCATTTAATCCCGCCATATTTCGAGAAGAATGTTCCACACTCCTCATTCTCGAATTGTGAAACATTGGGGGCTTCTATTGATACCAAATTTAATCTCCTGACATGGCTTAATTAAGTGGAGACACATGGCAATCTGCGTGGAAATAAAAAACACTTCTGAACAACACCTTGACTTCGAGGAACTCAATTTCCCCGACCAACTCAGACACTCCGAGCAGTAGGTGCTCTCCGAGGAACTTTACTGCACCGAGCAACTCATGGATACCGAGATACTTAGGCGGTCCGAACATCTTAGGCGGTCTGAGCTGCACCTCGATCAGAGCATTTATTATCAGACAATTAAGAGGATTAAATGCGCATTAAATGCTGATTATTATCATACAGATCTATACGCTTATTGGACAGCTATGTATGATCCTTTCTCATGTACAGCCTCAGGGCTATAAATACATTGTATCATCCTCATTGTAAAGGGACCGTAATTTCTGGAGATAAATCCTACCTCGAGAATTCCCAAACAGTGAATAATAACACAAAGAGTGGACGTAGGCCATTCGTCCAAGGCTGAACCACTTTAAAATCTCTTGTCTTATTTATTTTTTTATCTGTGATTAAACAATTAGAGATAATCTAATTTTTTACATCAACAGTGGGAAACCCTACTCTTAGTATTAATACTCTACTTGTATATTAGTAGTCTTGTTGTTATATTATAAGAGTAAGATGCATTTGAATAAAACAATGAGTTCTAAGTAATTTGGTGTTTAACATTTTTATGGAATAAAAATGTTGCAAAATGCTAGTTTGATGAGGGTTAAATATGAATGAATATTTCGAAGTTTCTTGAAAATAAAGTTTGGGAGGTAACGGTGCATTTCTAGAGGTTTGATACTAAACATTTTATGAAATAAAATATTTAAAAATGATATTTATCTTGGAAAAAGGAAAATTTTATAAAAGCCGGACATTTGTTGAATTTTGAAGAAATAAAAATATCCCCTTAATCTTGAAAAGTATATTTTGCAAGTATTATGAATTTCTAAAATAAATTGTATGTTTAACCCATTTAATAGGATTCTTGGACTTAAAATCCATCTTTTCATGCACATAAACTTGTAGTAGTTTGATGATGAACATATAAACAAGTTTAATGAAGGTTTTATTGGGTTTAAACCTGAATAAAGAATAAAGAAATTTTAGCCCTTAATGTGTGTGAAATAGGTGTTGGAAATGTGATAAATGCGAGGGTTTAAGACTACATGAACTAATAAAGAAAATGATATTTTCTTACAAAGTGGTCTTAGATGTTAATGATTTCTCAGAAAAGAAAGTAATGAAATACGGATGTTTCCAATTGAGAAGAATGTTACTCCAAAATGTTAAAAAGGTGTTAATGTGTTAAAAGAGGTTAATAAGTTAGTGTGGGTAACTTAATGGTGTTTGGGGAACTAACACTTGTAAAAATGGAGGAAAAGATAAGTTTGGAAACAAATGAGTAAAATGATAATTTACATAAAGTGGAACAAATGTGTAAAATGATAATTTTACATAAAGAGTAATATTTTTCTGAATTAAAAATGTTGGAAAATGGTGTTGCATGAAATGGTCATAAATGAACATGATTTTGGTATAAAATCAATGCTAAAGTTTAAACGACAAGAAAAATATGTTTTTAAAGTGTAACACAAATTAGGGGTGGAACCCCGGATTTTGGCTTCACCCGGGTAAAGGAAAGGTGAAATAATGTGGATATTTATAAATGTTAAAACACATTAACAAGGACTTAAATGACACCAAAAAAATTAAAGAGGGCCCTGAGCCCTGGGATGAAAGACCCAAATCACTGACCAGAGCATATGGTGCGCATAGCCAGTGGTGTGAAGCTCGTTAAAATATGCGGTTATTAGAAGATTTCAAAAAAAAGATAATAAAAAATGGAACATGTCAATAAATGGGTTGTGTGGTGAATATGTGAATATAAAACCTAACTTGAATGAATTAATAAATGTTTCGGTAAAGGATAAAATGGACAAGTAATGAGAAAATTGATTAATGTCTATAAAGTAAAGGAATGGTAAAGTGAAGGGATTAAATGGGTAGTTAAGCAACCCAAAGAGGTTAAACCCGTAATTAACACAAGGTTGTGTTTATGAAAAAATTTCAAAGAAAAAATAAGTATTTTCTAATGCGGTGTTTACGTGTGTTGAACGGGTGAATTTCAACAAAAATAGTACGTGAATTGGTATAAATAAAGGGAAAATTTCATAAAAAGAAAATAAAAAGGGAGTTCTTTCATAAAATTAACGTGAATTAATCGGGGTAAATAACGTTTTTAGAATAAAAATGATTTCATGCATGTAAGAATATATATATATATATATATATATATATATATATATATATATATATATATATATATATATATATATATATATATATATATATGGTGGTGGTGGTGGTTGTGTGTGCACGTAGATATAACACGTTAGAGTCTTCTTTCTGTCGCTCGGTTCTAAACTTCATTTTGTATATTTCCCATTGAGCTTTTGACTCACACCCTTGTCTTTGTTACAACAGATTGGGTGCGATTTTGTATTTTGAGAGAGTTATACTGGTAAGTACTCTATTTTTATTTTACATTAGTAGCTTTGTATGCTTGGATTCTGTGGATGCTTATCATAGGTCCTTCTCGTTGCTTGATTTTAAATGGGAATCGCATGTTAAACAAGTGAAATGGTAATTAAATAAAACTGGACTTGTAACATTATTTAGGTTGTTTCATTGCACTTCACGCCTAATGCTCGGGTCAGACCGGGTTGACCACGGGTGACCCATAAATTCAGATGGGGGCGTTACAAAGGGAGTCATGGAGATACGAGGGAAGCAAGCCTTGGCCATAAAATATTTCATAATAACCATCCGACCTAAGAAGGAGAAGAAGGAAAAATCCGTAGAGCCAAAGGAAGGCTCCATACTCTCCAAATAGCAACAAAGGCCTGGGTGACCTAGTATTAAGGAAACCAAAGTTGCCCCTGCCGATCGTGTTATGGAACCCTTTTAAGAGGTAGCATTTAATGATAATCATCCTGAAAAGAAGTTCTTTATTAGTAGTTTATTCACGAAAGAAGAAAAGAAAGACATGGTTATTTTTCTCAAAAGCAACCAAGACATGTATGTATGGCGATCATATGTCCTTCCAGGAATAGATTTAGAAGTGACGTGTCATAACTTCCATATGGATCCATTAGATCGACCAATGATTCAAAAGGCGCGACAAACTGTGCCCGAGAAGGCCAAAGATATTGAGGAGGAAATAGGGAAAACTCTAGAGGAGCACTCCATAAAGGAAGTTCAATTCCCCAAGTGGTTGTCAAACCTAGTTGTCGTGAATAAAAGCAACGAAAGTGGAGAGTCTATATAGATTTTACTAGTCTTAACCGTGTATGCCCAAAGGATAGTTTTCCTTTTCTCAAGATAGATCAGTTGGTCGATGCCCCCTATGAGATTCCTCGATGCCTACTTAGGGTACCATCAAATCCCATTATTTTCCCCCAATCGAAAAAACACTTAATTCACCACAATGCTAAGGTTGTATTGCTATAGGATGATGTGATAATACGCAAATATTGCGTATTTCACCCTCCGAACCGACGCATTTTATCCCCCTCGGGTATCTTATTCCCTATATTTATGCTCGTTAACCAGACAACCTCGTATTTCTACATTAACATGTTTTTCAGGGGTTAATTGAGCTTTTATAGGTATTTGGATACTAAGTGTGAAGTTCGAACGCATTCTGCTCGATTTCTGTACACGATCGCACGTTCAAGGGCATTTTAGTCTTTTCACAGCATGGGCACCTAGCCCAACCTCTACAAGGAAGTTGTAGCCCTCCTCGGAAGCTTTGCGTGGCCATAAACGATGCACGATTCCAATTCAAAACGAAGAAGTTACGGCGATTCTAGCGAAGGAGAAATGCAAACAATCAAAAGAGGAGAAAAGAGGAGGAAAAGGAATGCAGTGTGCTCATACCTGCTTAATCGATCGATCGATCGATCCTTCAGATTTGCCAAATCGTGGGGAGACAGTGGTCTGATATTTTTGCCATCGATCGATCGATCACAGGGGATCGATCGATCGATCCCCTGTTTCCAACTGATATTTTGGCTTTTCTTTTCTTTTCTCTTTTCTTTTCTAATTTAATTCCACTTACTATATAAATCATTTTTGTTGTAAATATCAGGGATATTGTAGTTTAGATAGTTTGAGAAGATATTTTAGCTTAGGGTTTGGGTTTTTGAAGAGTTCTTCTTCATTTCTTCTTGGATTGACACCCTTTTGGGTTTGTAAGTTGACTATTCATTCACCCTCTCCATTAATATAGTGTGTATTTACTTATTTCTTGCTTTCTAGTTTAGGTTTACATGCTTTCTTTACATGCTTTGATTTAATCGCTTTCTAGTGTAGATTTATCACGTTTATTTACCGTTTTCTAGCTAATTTAGTCTAGGTTGTGTTTGAATGGAACTCACTCGAGTTGACGCATTGCTTTGCTTTGGTGATGTTGTATACAGGTCTATTTCGGGTGCGTTGTCCTAGTTATTGCGCCTAGGAGATTTGACGGGGCATATCATGAATGTCCCGTGCTTACGACCTTTCGTGCGCAATTTCCGGGGTATTTGTTGACACCAAAATCTTATTAGACTTTTATGCGGATTTTAGGGGCGTGACAAACCTTGGTTCAATTAGCTGTCGAAACGAGACGCATTCGTAATAACTCATCGACCCATGTATCCATTTTATACTAATTAACTCGGGTGAGGGATATTCGACGCAACCTATAGTTTTTATCCCTTTGTTAATCTAGTTTATTTTCCCTTGCCTAGTTAATCATTTCCCTTTTTGCATCTTTTCTTTTTAGTTTGTAAATCACCTTTTTCCCTTTTATTTAGGAGTATTAAATCAATTAAATTCTAGCAACCCGTCCCTGTGGATTTTCGATACCCAACTTACCGTTGTGCTTGCCTCGCAAGTGTAGTAGTAACTTAGGTTTGTTTTCTATTATCGCGGTGAAACGAAAACAACGACTATGACCTTACACGAGCACGCATTTCACACGGGTAATCATGATGCCATTCAAATTATAGAATGCTAGGACGACCTACCAGAAACTTATGACAAAGATGTTCAAGGAGTAATTGGGAGATACGATGGAGTTATATATAGATGACATTCTTTTGAAAATCAGAAGTAAGGGGGGCTCACCTTGTAGACCTGGACAAAACTTTTGAAGTCCTTCGTTACTATAGGATGAAACTAAACATGGATAAGTGATCCTTTGGGGTACAATTGGGAAAGTTTTTTGGATACCTAGTTAGTGAAAAATGTATCAAGACAAACCTCGACCAGATTGAAGACACCCTAAAGGTGCTGTGACACCCCGCCTAATTAAATACCGGGCGATCACTCCTTTATTAAATTAAATCAAGGTGAACAGTTTGGTTCATTCTTAGCATCACTGTCGTAAAAAGAAACTTTCCAATTAACACCCTAAATAATTAAGCTAAGTGTCAAAACCAATATTAAACATTAACTTCCAAATTTTATTTAAAGAAAAGATTTATTTAATTTATTAACAAAGCTCAATGAATAAGATACACACCACAATAAACTGGAACGAAAGTATCCAATATATAAAACATTCATCAACGAATGTCAACATGCGAGAAAAAATAAAGTAGTACATCCGTTCTTAACAAAATCCCATAATAACGAACTAGGAAATAACTGAAATAACAATGTCCCAACATAAAGAAATAATGGAAAGGGCTACACATGCCCATCTGAATGAAAATGCTAGGAGTGGATCTGAATGAACGAAATCGTCTAATCAAAAGACCTGCAACTCCCACCTAAGCTGCAGCGCGTTCCTTCCAAAAGATCCTAAGAAAGACGCCCCTGTGGCTGGGCACCTGAAATACATACATATACATATATACAAGGGGGAGAGGGAGAGATAAAACGGGTCAGAGCCCGAAAGTGTGTATGATTTAAAATTAGTTTAGCAAGTATTTAAATTGATACAGGCCAATGCAATAACATATTAGTTCGACACTCTCTTGAGAAATTCTCACCTCTCTTCTAGTGTGCACGCCTATCGTACTAACCTTCCCCAAATGGTTTAACTTAACATATTATCATACTAACCTTCCCAATAATTTAGTTTATCTTAACTTACTCATAAGTTTTAAAAACCGAACAATGTCAACGTGTGAAAAGGGTACTTTCAAAGTGTAGCACAACTCTCGTACTTCATTAATTTATAAAGTTTCCCAGTGTCATATTATACTCTCATAAAACAAGTATTTCCAATCTGATTCATCAAACATGACTTACTTACCAATTCACAGTAGGTAGTTCCAAGTTTCAGAACTTCATATATATAAAATACTCGAGTACTATATATATTCTAATGGCACCCCACATAAAAATTATGGTGCGGGCATACTCTGCTATCCGATCCCCGTATCAATCGTACTAAGGGAAATACAAGTTCGGAATCACTCTCGAACTGTATCAATACAACCACAAACAATATTGAGGCGAAGTATAGTTTCCAAGTCCAAGAGGTCAGCACATACCCTCGCGTCTCTTAGGACCGTGACTACCGATTCGATAGCCTGTACCTAGGATTCCTATCTTCTAGGGTACGAATCAATATCCCCCGTAGCAACACAGGATAAGACCGTCCCAGCGCGGTAACCTCAGGGATAGCAAGTAGCGCGGGTACGTTTTTCACATGTATATAATATATGCACACACAATCATATAAATATACTACTTTCATCATATTAATATAGGTCACTCTCGTTACCCATAATTACAACATTTATCCTTAATTTCACATTATTAGTATTACGCATAAGGTTTCGTCTCTAACCTTAACTCGAAGGGTTTTCTCACTAATTATGGAACACTCATGGGTTCTATCCATTTAAGTAACAAATTCAGTAGGTAGACATCTATTCACTATCGTAGGTATTCGTCATAATCCCTCACTTGAAATACGTAGTTCGTCATTCCTTAATTAATTATCCCTAAAACACAATAATCATCTCATAATAAAGTTCTCAACACTTAATCATAAGTCCTACTGGTCTCTCCTATATCCCAAAACATTTTATTTAATATGCCCAAGGATTATTCCATGATAAATTACTTCAACTAATTAAACATGGGGAAATAAGAGGCTGCCAGGAAGGGTCGATCGATCGACGGCTGGGGCTCGATCGATCGAACCTTCGATCGATCGACTCTCTAGGGTCGATCGATCGATCGATCGATCAAGCAGGTTTGCGAAAATTCTGCAGAATTGCAGTTGCGGGTTTCACCAAAGTTCTTCATTCAAATTCATATTTTCCAACCCTAATCATCCCAAAACTTATACCACAAACATAATAACATATTACCAGATGTTTCTAACGTTAAGCATGCGTATAACCATCATTAAACATGATTAAACAACCTAAAATCTCATCTAGTCATCAAGAACCCTAAGTTTTCTTAACTTCTATTCTAATCAGTTTTTCTCCAGGATTTCCTTCTACATAATCATCAAAAATTCGTGGGTCAATCATCTACATCATATAAGACTTCCAGAATATGGTTTTAATCTTTTCTACATGCAAATTCCTATCAAAAAGTGGGGTTTTCTTCCATAGATTATACTCCTAATCATTCCTAACTAATATGAATATTGCACCAACGAAAATACGCAAGTTAAACACTTGCCTGGGATTTCAGAGGTCTGCTTTCCTGCTGATATTGGTGTGGTTGCGTTCTCCTCCTCGCGATCTACGCGTTGGTGGTGACGGCGGTGCAAACGGTGGTGTTTTGGCCTTGAATCTCCTTGAAAGGTCTCTCCTCTCTTCTCTAATGGCCGTTCTAGGATTTTGTAGGTTCTAACCCTAAAAGGCTAACTTAACCAGCTGATAAAGGCTGCTAAAATTCGTGGGTTTACTTACCCTACTTTGTAAAATGACCAAAATGCCCTCCCGGGTCACTAATTAGGCCTAAAAACACCCCGAGACTCAAACTAAACCCCCGGGTACACTTTTCTGACTATCTCGACCCTTCCGGACGCGTTGGCGCAACCAAAACGACCATACGAACAACTTATAAAATATTCACTTTTATATATTAATAATTAATTCCGACGCGACACGGGCGCGTCCCGACTAAAATTCCCAAAACTGCCATTTCATTCACTCGTGACATTTACTATAATCAATATCATATATTACTATGCTCATAAGTAATATTCAAAAATTTCATATAATTACTAACTCACGTCACGTCAATAATTATAACATAATTAATTTCCGGATTTTTATTAAATAATACACTCTCATTAAATTTAATAAATCCCCCAAATTAACATAGCATAAAAATACGGGGTATTACATACTTCCCCCCTAATAATGGAATTTCGTCCCAAAATTCGGAAAATAAGGCATACCTGGTAAAAACAACTCTGGATATCTCTCGCGCATATCTGCTTCACGCTCCCAAGTGGATTCCTCCACATTATGATGCTCCCACTGGACTCGCACAAGTGGAACTACCTTCGACCTCAATCTCCTCTCACTATAGTCTAGGATAGCCACCGGTCTCTCCTCGTAAGAGCTATCAGGCTGTAAATCGATCTCATCTATCGCGATGTGAGTATGGGCCATATCATCTCGAAGGTATCGTCTCAACGACGAGATGTGAAATACATCGTGAATGCGATGTAAATGTTCCGGCAGTCCCAATCTGTATGCAACTGGCCCAATCCTCTCAATGATGGGAAATGGTCCCACGTACCTCGGAGCCAACTTTCCCTTCTTCCCGAACCTCATCACTCCTTTCATAGGAGAAACATGCAGTAACACTTGGTCCCCCACGTTAAACTCCCTGAAGATCCGTTTCGCATCGGCGTAGCTCTTCTGCCTATCTTGGGCTACTCGAATGCGACTCCTGATCATCTCAATTCTCCCAGAGGTCTCCTGAATTACCTCTGGTCCTAACAACTTGTTATTCCCCCACCTCAAGCCAACGAGTTGGGGAACGACAAGGCGTGCCATACAAAGCCTCAAATGGAGCCATGCCAATCGTGAACTGATAGGAGTTATTATAAGCAAACTCTACCAGTGGAAGATGTGGCTCCCAACCTCCTCCAAAATCAAGAACACACATGCGTAGCATATCCTCTAACATCTGATTAGTACGCTCTGTCTGTCCATCTGTCTGTGGGTGATAAGCTGAACTCAACCTCAACTCAGTACCCATAGCTTCCTGAAAGCTTTCCCAAAAGCGCGACACGAAAATCTTGTCTCTATCGGACACAATATTTAGGGGCACCCCGTGTAATCTGACAATTTCAGCGATGAACAACTGAGCATACTGACCCGTGGTATAAAATATGTACGCACCGGCAGAAAATGAGCCACCTTGGTCAAACGGTCTATAATCACCCAGATCGAATCGTGACCCCTCTGTGATGTAGGCAACCCTGTAATGAAGTCCATGGAAATGCTCTCCCACTTCCACGCGGGTACTTCCAATGGCTGAAGAAATCCTGATGGTTTCTGGTGGTCCACCTTAACCAGCTGGCAGGTAGAACACTTGGACACAAACTCAGCAATGTCCTTCTTCATCCCACTCTACCAGTATTGCCGCCTCATATCCTGGTACATCTTATCGCCTCCCGGATGTATTGAAAATCGGGACCCATGAGAATGAGTCATTACTTCATGACGTAACTCTGCACCTTCTGGAACCACCAATCTCCCATTAAACTGCAAACCTCCATCAGAACTAACAGAATATGACTCAGCACCCTCGGCTAGAAGTCGCACAATCTGTTCCTGGCAAAACGGGTTTGTGGCCTGAGCTTGTATCACCCTCGTAACAATCTCGGGTGGGACAGTTATAACGGATACGAAAGAACGGGCTACTGCGTCCTGGTGACCCAAGTCTTTCCACTTAGCTCTCCAAATTTTCGCAACATCCTCTACCGGTCTACGGCTCAACGCATCAGCAACTACGTTGTCTTTCCCCGGATGATACTGTATATCGAACTGGTAATCTTTCACAAACTCTAACCATCTGCGCTGACGCATATTCAGCTCTCGCTGAGTGAACAGGTACTGCAGTGACTTATGGTCTGTGAACAAACGAAATTTCTCGCCCAATAAATAGTGTCTCCATATCCGCAATGCAAATACGACCGCTGCTAACTCCAGGTCGTGTGTGGGGTAATTCTTCTCATGTGGCTTAAGCTTGCGGGAAGCAAAAGCTATAGCTTTCTCCTCCTGCTGGAGTACTCCTCCAAGTCCCCGTAAAGACGCATCGGTGTAAACCAGGTATTCCATACCCGGTTTCGGTAAGGCAAGGACTGGTGCTGAAGTAAGTTTATCTTTCAGCTCGTCGAAAGCTAATTGACAAGCGTCATCCCAAACATACGGTACCCCTTTGCGAGTCAGATTCGTCAATGGACCCGCTATCTTGGAGAATCCCCGAATGAATCTCCTGTAGTAACCGGCTAACCCCAAGAAACTACGCACTTCGGTCGGTGTCGTGGGCTGTCCCCACTCCCTCACCGTTGACACTTTACTCGGGTCAACTACTATCCCCTGCTCAGAAACAACATGGCCCGAGAACTGTACTTCTCGCAACCAAAATCCACACTTCTCGTACTTAGCATACAGCTGATGCTCTCGCAGAGTCTGAAGAACCTGCCTCAAGTGCTCGGCATGCTCCTCCTCGAAATGGGAATATATCCAGATGTAATCTATGAAGACAATGACAAACTGATCCAAGAACTCTCTGAACACTCGGTTCATTAAGTCCATGAACACGACTGGAGCATTAGTGAGGCCGAATGGCATCACTCTGAACTCATAAGACCCATATCTTGTCAAGAAAGCAGTCTTCGAAACATCCTGCTCCCTAATACGTAGCTGATGGTACCCCGACCTCAGATCTATCTTCGAAAAGAAGGTTGCTCCCCTCAGCTGGTCAAACAGATCATCGATTTGAGGCAACGGATATTTATTCCGTATCGTGACCTTGTTCAACTCCCGGTAGTCCACGCACAATCTCAGTGAACCATCTTTCTTCTTTACAAATAAGACTGGAGCGCCCCAAGGTGAGGTACTCCTACGAATGAAGCCCTGACCTAATAGCTGCTCAATCTAATCTCGTAGCTCTCGCATCTCTACCGGAGCCATACGGTACGGTGAACGTGCTATAGGTCTCGTATCCGGCACTAAGTCTATAACGAAGTCTATCTCACGACTGGGCGGTAGGCCTGGTATATCCTGAAACACATCGGAATACTCCCTGACAACAGGGATCGAATCTAAGGGAATCACAACCTCCTTAGAGGTATCCTCCTCTATGTAATACAAATAAGCGGTCGAACCTCCCTCTGGGCGAGGCATCGCCACTACAAACATCTCTTGCCCCGAAATGGCAAAAACAATGCTCCACCGAAGTAGATAATCATGGCTCTATAAGCGGCGAGCCAATCCATACTGAGTCTAACATCATGCTAATGCATATCTAAGACTAGAATATATACAGGTAATACCAAACTACCAATCTCTACCCCCACTCCCGGGCATATAAAGAAAAAATAAATGACCCACTCCCAAGATGGTGAGTCTACACACGTCACTGAGCTCACTGCCGTGGCTAACAACCCTAAGGCTTTCGTAAAAATTAGCTTATAAAATAGTGCGTTGCACTCGTAACAAACAAATCTCGACTCATGGTAACATGGACAGAAAAACATACCCTCAACCGCGGGTGGCGCCTGTGGGGTTGCTGCCTGTGGGAAATTATAGACACGTTCGCCCTGTAGCTTTCTCTGCTGAACTGAGGCTGTTGGAAAAGGTGGCGGAGTTGGCTTCTGAGGTACATTGTCAGCACATTCCTGCCGTGGGGCCCTATTCTCCTCTGGACAATTTTGACGCCTATGGCCATTCCTGCCACATTGGAAACACCTCCCCCGAAACTGCTTTCCTTCCTTACGGTATTGACTAGCCTCTCTTTTTCCCTGGTCTTGTTGGCCTTGAGGGGAAATCTGCGGAAAAATTATGTCAGGGCGAGGACAATCCATCCACTTGTGACCCGGTTGTACACATTTATAGCAGAGTTTCAAAATTCCTTGCCGGTCAGGTTGTAGTTTATCCCCAGTCTGATTCAGACAAGATTTACGTTTGTGGTCCTCCATTCCACAACCGAAACACCTCTTGGTGATTTCATTCTGAATCTGGCTTCGTTGTCCCTGACACTTTTGTCTCTGTACATAAATCTCGTTACTACTGGAACTGACTTTATCTTGATTATTTTGTTGACGCAGATTCGGTGCCTTCGCACAGTTCTCAACGTCAGTCACATGCACTAGGTTAACCTCTCTAGGTCTTTTGCCTCCTTTAAGTTGTAGGCTGCGTTCTTGGTATTGTAGAACTGCAGTGGTAACTGCTTGTGCCACGATACCTGCTAACTCGGCGGTTGATACTCTCCCTGGGGATACCTGAGGTGTGAGTCGATCTTGCTCGATGACTCCCTTAACCGTCTTAGCTAGTTCTCCTTGACGATCCATCTGAAAATTTAAGTAAATTTGGATGAGTTCATCATTCAAATAAACAAATCGCAGAAGCACAAATTCCCAAAGTATAGAGATGAACACAACATTCCTAGTATTAGGGCTCTATATCAAAGAAAGCAACGCTGAAAGCATAATAAGCCGCACAGATCCTAAAGGACACTAAAACCTGATGCTCTGATACCACCTGTGACACCCCGCCTAATTAAATACCGGGCGATCACTCCTTTATTAAATTAAATCAAGGTGAACAGTTTGGTTCATTCTTAGCATCACTGTCGTAAAAAGAAACTTTCCAATTAACACCCTAAATAATTAAGCTAAGTGTCAAAACCAATATTAAACATTAACTTCCAAATTTTATTTAAAGAAAAGATTTATTTAATTTATTAACAAAGCTCAATGAATAAGATACACACCACAATAAACTGGAACGAAAGAATCCAATATATAAAACATTCATCAACGAATGTCAACATGCGAGAAAAAATAAAGTAGTACATCCGTTCTTAACAAAATCCCATAATAACGAACTAGGAAATAACTGAAATAACAATGTCCCAACATAAAGAAATAATGGAAAGGGCTACACATGCCCATCTGAATGAAAATGCTAGGAGTGGATCTGAATGAACGAAATCGTCTAATCAAAAGACCTGCAACTCCCACCTAAGCTGCAGCGCGTTCCTTCCAAAAGATCCTAAGAAAGACGCCCCTGTGGCTGGGCACCTGAAATACATACATATACATATATACAAGGGGGAGAGGGAGAGATAAAACGGGTCAGAGCCCGAAAGTGTGTATGATTTAAAATTAGTTTAGCAAGTATTTAAATTGATACAGGCCAATGCAATAACATATTAGTTCGACACTCTCTTGAGAAATTCTCACCTCTCTTCTAGTGTGCACGCCTATCGTACTAACCTTCCCCAAATGGTTTAACTTAACATATTATCATACTAACCTTCCCAATAATTTAGTTTATCTTAACTTACTCATAAGTTTTAAAAACCGAACAATGTCAACGTATGAAAAGGGTACTTTCAAAGTGTAGCACAACTCTCGTACTTCATTAATTTATAAAGTTTCCCAGTGTCATATTATACTCTCATAAAACAAGTATTTCCAATCTGATTCATCAAACATGACTTACTTACCAATTCACAGTAGGTAGTTCCAAGTTTCAGAACTTCATATATATAAAATACTCGAGTAGTATATATATTCTAATGGCACCCCACATAAAAATTATGGTGCGGGCATACTCTGCTATCCGATCCCCGTATCAATCGTACTAAGGGAAATACAAGTTCGGAATCACTCTCGAACTGTATCAATACAACCACAAACAATATTGAGGCGAAGTATAGTTTCCAAGTCCAAGAGGTCAGCACATACCCTCGCGTCTCTTAGGACCGTGACTACCGATTCGATAGCCTGTACCTAGGATTCCTATCTTCTAGGGTACGAATCAATATCCCCCGTAGCAACACAAGATAAGACCGTCCCAGCGCGGTAACCTCAGGGATAGCAAGTAGCGCGGGTACGTTTTTCACATGTATATAATATATGCACACACAATCATATAAATATACTACTTTCATCATATTAATATAGGTCACTCTCGTTACCCATAATTACAACATTTATCCTTAATTTCACATTATTAGTATTACGCATAAGGTTTCGTCTCTAACCTTAACTCGAAGGGTTTTCTCACTAGTTATGGAACACTCATGGGTTCTATCCATTTAAGTAACAAATTCAGTAGGTAGACATCTATTCACTATCGTAGGTATTCGTCATAATCCCTCACTTGAAATACGTAGTTCATCATTCCTTAATTAATTATCCCTAAAACACAATAATCATCTCATAATAAAGTTCTCAACACTTAATCATAAGTCCTACTGGTCTCTCCTATATCCCAAAACATTTTATTTAATATGCCCAAGGATTATTCCATGATAAATTACTTCAACTAATTAAACATGGGGAAATAAGAGGCTGCCAGGAAGGGTCGATCGATCGACGGCTGGGGCTCGATCGATCGAACCTTCGATCGATCGACTCTCTAGGGTCGATCGATCGATCGATCGATCGATCAAGCAGGTCTGCGAAAATTCTGCAGAATTGCAGTTGCGGGTTTCACCAAAGTTCTTCATTCAAATTCATATTTTCCAACCCTAATCGTCCCAAAACTTATACCACAAACATAATAACATATTACCAGATGTTTCTAACGTTAAGCATGCGTATAACCATCATTAAACATGATTAAACAACCTAAAATCTCATCTAGTCATCAAGAACCCTAAGTTTTCTTAACTTCTATTCTAATCAGTTTTTCTCCAGGATTTCCTTCTACATAATCATCAAAAATTCGTGGGTCAATCATCTACATCATATAAGACTTCCAGAATATGGTTTTAATCTTTTCTACATGCAAATTCCTATCAAAAAGTGGGGTTTTCTTCCATAGATTATACTCCTAATCATTCCTAACTAATATGAATATTGCACCAACGAAAATACGCAAGTTAAACACCTGCCTGGGATTTCAGAGGTCTGCTTTCCTGCTGATATTGGTGTGGTTGCGTTCTCCTCCTCGCGATCTACGCGTTGGTGGTGACGGCGGTGCAAACGGTGGTGTTTTGGCCTTGAATCTCCTTGAAAGGTCTCTCCTCTCTTCTCTAATGGCCGTTCTAGGATTTTGTAGGTTCTAACCCTAAAAGACTAACTTAACCAGCTGATAAAGGCTGCTAAAATTCGTGGGTTTACTTACCCTACTTTGTAAAATGACCAAAATGCCCTCCCGGGTCACTAATTAGGCCTAAAAACACCCCGAGACTCAAACTAAACCCCCGGGTACACTTTTCTGACTATCTCGACCCTTCCGGACGCGTTGGCGCAACCAAAACGACCATACGAACAACTTATAAAATATTCACTTTTATATATTAATAATTAATCCCGACGCGACACGGGCGCGTCCCGACTAAAATTCCCAAAACTGCCATTTCATTCACTCGTGACATTTACTATAATCAATATCATATATTACTATGCTCATAAGTAATATTCAAAAATTTCATATAATTACTAACTCACGTCACGTCAATAATTATAACATAATTAATTTCCGGATTTTTATTAAATAATACACTCTCATTAAATTTAATAAATCCCCCAAATTAACATAGCATAAAAATACGGGGTATTACAGGTGCATCCCCAGGTATAAAAGTTGACTGGCATGCTATCCACTCTCAACTGATTTATATCCATATCCACAGAGAATTGTTATCCTTTTTTTTAGGTAGTTAGGGAAGAAAAGAAAGAATTATGGAATGACGAAAGCATCATGGCACTTGAAGAAATAAAGATCTATTTGAAAAAACAACGATTGTTGACCATTCTGGACTTTGAGGGTCCTTTATACTTGTATCTTGCAGTGTCCAATGGCGCTGTAAGTTCAGCTTTGGCTTGCGAGAAAAATGGGGGTCAAACTACAATTTATTATGCAAGCAAAACATTATTGGATGCTAAAAAAATATACCTACCATTAGAAAATCTTGCAACCTCAGTCTTTGGGAAAGTTATATCAAACTTCATCGCCGAATTTTCCAGTGACCAAGAATGAGTAGAGACTGTCAATGAAAGTAAAGCTTGTACTGCTTCCAATCGAAGAAGGTGATAGATGGGTACTGTATATTGATAGAGCCTCAAATTTCAAGGGGTAAGAGTTGGGATAATACTAATGTCCCCAGAGAAAATAGTTATCGAGAAGGAAATTTGATTGGGATTCGAAGCCTCCAACAATGAAGCTGAGTATGAAGCCTTGCTCGGAGGATTACGAAAAGCACTCTCCATAGGAGCCCATCATCTTGATGTCTTCTATGACTCAAGGCTGGTATTAAATCATATATTAGGAGACTACAACTCTAGGGATGAGCGCATGGCCGCATACCTTGAATAAACCTGACACTTGGTCGCCTAATTCAAGCATGTACAAGGGCAATAATTCCTGAGAGGGAACAATAGTCACACAGACGCACTGGCCACACTTGCTTTAGCTGTTAAGAGGGATATGAAATGGAAAATTAAAGTACAATACCTCGACCAACCCAGTATCAGTAAAGGAATTTTTTTCCAAGCAGGTTATTTATATTAATAAGACTCTGAGTTGGATGGATCAAATCGTGCACTACCTAAAGGAAGATGCCCTACTAGCTAATAAAAAGTAGGCACATAAAATATGGGTGAAATATACTTATTTCCACTTAACGGTAGATTGGACTCTTTATCAGCACTATCTTTCAAGGCCTTACCTCAAATGCGTGCACCCAGGCGACGTCGAACATACCCTTTATGAGCTTCATGAGGGGATATAGGGGTAGGTCGCTAGCATTTGGTGCAATAAAATAGGGATAACGGTGGCCATATATTCAAAAGGACGTCGTTTCCTATGTTTAAAATGACAAAAAATATTAGCTCATCTCACTAATGGTATGTAAATCGGACAATGACCTCAAGTCCCTCACAAGTGCTTAGTCTTTTTGCTAGTGGGGACTTAACATAGTCCCCTCGTTGCCCTTCTCATATGGAAGTAGGCCCATATCTATTAGTCATCACATACTACTTCTCTAAATGGGTTGAAGGAGAACCTTTGGTAAACATCCGAGATGTTGATATGACTAAGTTTGTATGGAAAAACATCATAACATGGTTTGACATCCCTTGTATTATCATCACAGATAACGGAACTCGGTTCGAGAGAAACCGCTTTTAAAGTTTTTAGGAGGAGAATAGTACTAGGCACTACTACAGTTTAGTGGCCTACCCTCAAAGCAGAAGGGAAGCAAAAGCCTCTAATAAGACAGTCCTTGGCGAAATTAAAAAGCGATTGGAAAATGCAAAGGGCGCATGGGTTGACCAACTACCCCACGTTCTCTGGGCATTCTGAATAATGCCCATGTGATCAATGGGGGAAACACCTTTTACTTTAACTTATGGGATGGAGGCAGTCATCCCACTTGAAGTGGGTCTGCCAACTATGAAGTCCGCCTTAGTCTATTAAAATCTCAATAATAAAGCAATCATATTAGAGCTTCACTTAGTCGATGAAAAAAAAGAATTGGCTCTTGTAAAACTTGCCTCTTACCAGTAGCAGTTGGACAAGAAATACAATCGGGGGTTTTAAAGCAAGAGGATTTAAGGTTAGGGATTATATACTTAGAAAGATCATGGGTACCGCTAAAAAGCCCTCAGATGGGAAAATTGGGCTTAACTGGGAAGGCCCATTTAAATTCATTCGATATGACTTAATGGGAGCCTAACACTTAGAAATAATGGAGGGTAGAGAGGTTCCCCAATCTTCGAATATAGACAATTTAAAGACGTTTTACTTTTAAATTTCAAGCTTATGACTAAGCTTATGTTGTTTATTTCAATTTTGAAGTATTTTTAAGAAGTTCTTGCAAACTTCTCGTGCTTATCTCTATGCATTGTTCCAAGTGGCATGTATAATATTATTTAATAAATAAGAACAATTAGTTTAATGAGTTATCTTTAACATATTACTTATCATTGTGATGATTATCTTCTTTCAAATGTCTTCTTTTAAGAGTGACTGGTTGAACGACCATAAATCAACTCTGAATAAAGGTCTGCGTATGAGACTAAATAATTGGTCAACATAAAGAGTTTTGTCGAGTAATAAAACATGAACATTAGCTTACAGCTTATGAAAGGCCTACTGGAAAACCCTAGGCACCTCTGACCAACTGGGTCACAAAAATCCTTATTAGGGAAGGACCCAATAAATAGTTACATTTTTTCTTTTTCTAGTTCTAAGCCTATGGTTTCATGTGATGGCAACACCTAAAAGGTAAAACCAGAAGACCACATATTATATAGGGAAGAAAAATGCAAAAATTCTCATTAACATTTGAAGTTATGACAAGAAAATTAAAAAAGGCAAACAATTTATATAAAAATGGTAAATATTGCTAGATCAATTGTGTGATCGAGATGGTTCATCCATTGAACTCCCAACTCCAGCAGGTGGAACTTCCAATGCATAAGGAGAAATCGTCGCAAACATATCTTTGATCCTTGACGGCCCCCCAAGACTCACCTTGTCGACCAAGTGTTGAGGTCGATAGAGTTCAGAATATCCCTTAAGGTCGTAGTCACCGAATTACTTCCTTATTAGGCTAGCTAGAATGGCATCCATTGGTATCCATGAAATATTAATCTTATAAGGAAGGTTTTGCTGATCAAGGCAACCTGGGTCGTACCAATACCACAACTCAGAATCCTATGAGACCTTTTCCACTGTGAGGGAATTAAGAAAACCATTTTTATAGCCAACATTTTGAGCATAGTTTAGGGCAGAATCCATATTGAGAAGGGCCTCGTCATAACCATCCATCGATACCTGACAAGGTTGTTTATGGTACCGAAATGTGAGACAATCAATATTATTGGTCAGACTTTTGATGGTTGATACTTTATTGAGAAAATTCTTCTCGGTCTTCTTTAACTCTTCTATTTGATGACCTTGCTTCTACCTTTGGTAGGAGGATTGACCTTTGGTAGTTATAAATTTGTGATTCAAAGCCTTTTGAGTTTCTCTAGTTCCTCTCTCAACTAACTAGGCATTATCTTCTTCTAAAAAAGGAGCGCCCCCTCCAGCCTGTTCACTTGATTTGGACTTATTGAGTCTTTCGAGATTAACCCTTATATCATTATTCTCCTTCTCAAGAATAGTGGCGATCTCCCTAGAGCCTACTAGATCGGTGTGTAGAATGAATTTTTTTCTCTAATGAGCAGATTCAATGGTTACCAGTCTATCATCAATTTGACTCTCTATTCTCGGATCGGCAAGCTCCCATTCCAAAGTCGGCCTTCAGATTGGCTAAAGACTCCTTATGATTGCTTTGGGTAGTAAAAATCATGTCATCGAAATTGAGATTATCTCCAACCGCTCGATAAAAAAAGGCGATAAATATCCAAGTATGCCTCATTTACTTGAGCAAACACGTCAAGACCTAAGTGTTGGTAAAGAACATCATCCTCATCATCTTTATCATGACCAGCAGTCAATACTCTTCATCTTATTTCCCAAAAACTATTCTGAGTAGCGACCAGCACTACAAGTCTTATGTTAAACTTCATAAATAAGTGATCGAATATATAAGCTTTTCATACAAAAAAACTTTCAAAAATCAGATAAAATAGCAATGGTTGATTCAAATCGTGAATTTATTTAACATGGATTACAAATGGGACATGCCCCTACATCATTTGGGAATAAAGAAATAATAAATTAATAAATAAATACAATATTCCCTAATTAAATCCCTAAGGGATTGTCTTGTCGACCTTCCTCTTTTCGATAACTTGCTTAGTAGCTATGGCCTCACTTTGATTAGTATTGACTTGTACCCGATAGCAACCTTCTCCTCATATTGATCTGTAACCTTCTCTTTATCTCGAATCCTTGTGTCATCATTATCCTCAACCAATTCCTCAAATTGAGGGGGGGAAATGGGTGGTTCTCGCAGAAGAGGTATGACTCCTCACTTATGCCAACCTTGGCCTCATCCCAGTTGTTATTAAAAAATTCCTTTTGAAGATATGCAATCTGCATTTCGACAGTGGTGAAGGCTTTATCCCAATCATGGGTAAAGGCATCGTCCTTGGTCTTTTCCACACTAGCCAAAGCCTCCTCAGCTGTGGCCTTAACTTTAATTTCTTGTGTTTTGGTGAGGTTGGCCTCAGTCTTAGCATACTTTTTTGTATGTTCGACAATAGCCACCAGCACAGCACAATCATCAATATTCTTCTGAAGATTGACCTTTTTTGCCTCTAGGATCTTAACATTCTCATCGAATTTCTACTTCTCAATCGCCTGGGTATCATACAATAACCAAGTAGCCTCCAAGGATTTTACCAACTCTTTAAAGCCGAACTCCACATCAATAGAGGATGCCTTTATTCGGTCGTTTCTCTCCAATAATTAATCATAATAAAGTAATAACTACAAAATAATGGGCGAACAAATGTGAGAAAAACTCAAGTAAGAAATAAATATAAAAGAACGATGTAAAGACGGTCAACTTACAAGGAAAAGATTGAGATTGTCACGCTTTAATAACCTAGAATGGGGCAAGGTAGAGGAAGTTGATCTATCGGAAGAGAAACCCCTAGTTAATCAAGTCTCGAGCTAGGTCGGGGCATGCAAGAGTAGACTGGGCAACACCCTTGCCCTTATTAGCATTATGTTTCCTCACAATATCCAATTGGTAAGGAGGAAGGTAATCCTTCTTTTGCCTTTTTGAAAGAGGCTCATGGTTCTTGGTTGGGAATGCTCGATGTCCATGGGGTTAGTGGAACCCCTAACTTCACTTTTCGTGCCCATCGGTCGAGTAAGATCTTTCTCCTTTCTCGATGAACGAGTAGGGGGCTTGGTACTGACATTTTCGGTGATTAAGCTCATAACCTTCCTTTTGTCCATAGAGCTGGGGGAAATAGTAGAAGGAACCAATAAAATGTCAAGCGGTTCAAAGGAAAATTATGTTCCTTCCTCGGCTGATTCTTTTGATCCATCCCCTTCTGAGTCCTGAGAGGTGGAAGCTTCTGGGTCGTCTAAGGTAATAGGGATGATCGATATTCATTATATTATCCTTTCAACAAAAGAAGTGGTAGAACTCTTATAACCGAGTATGAATTCCGCCAACCTTGGATAATAAATAGTTCTAACTCTTTATTGGGTAGACCAAACCATTCGAAGATTAACAAAGCTAAGGTTACGTTCGTGAGGAATCTTCTTCTTACTTTTTAATGTAAAAAATGAAGAGAAGAACAAAACATTAGCCTAAATCAACAGAAGATCACAAACCTAACAAAATGGATTTCTAACATATCCCTTGCCCTCCCCGAGGGCATCTCGGCTCTTCATATACCACACCCTAAAAAAGGGGAGAATGTTTCCAATTTTTCACAGTCAACCCATAATCCAAATAATCTTTATTGGAATTAGGGAGGTTCACGACCAGGGCTCGGTTAGCCACCATCGTCTTATATAATTAATTTTCTCAGTGGTCGTCACCCAATGGTAATAATACATAATTTTAATAATGCCAAGATGGGTCAAATATAGCTCGTTAATACGATTCACCCCATTAATGATCGTCCATGTATTTGGGGAAACTTGGGTTAGGACCACATTAAAATGTTGCAGAACTCCAAAGATAAGCGATTTGGGAGAAAAGTGACCCCACACTCGGTAACAAAGATCAAAGGAAACCAATGGCCTTCATATAGGGCGTAAAGGTCACAAGGACCCTCAATTAACCTTACAGATACCCACGAGGGGATTTGATGGTCAAGTTAAAATTTTTCTACTATGTTTTCATCAATAACGTACACCATGGTTGATGATGCCAGCTCAATGAAAGAATTAAAAAAGAGAAAGCGAAGAATATTAAAATGGAGAAAAAGTTTCGAAAAGTCCTTACAAGCGGAAGGACGATAATGAAAATCTCTACTTTGAAAGATTGCACATTTTTTAAATGAACTAGAAAGTGAGGAAAATTGTGGGAACTGTTGTCTTGTGGTGAGAACTTCCCTCACGATTTCCCAAAATCATGATGATTACACGTGCACGTGATGGTTATCGAAGCGATGGTTCACCATCAAGGAAAAATCTTATATTTATCAGCCTGACTCTGAGGCACTCAACGGGCAAAAAATCCTCGAATGCTAAGGATATTTACAAAACTGCCCTTTGACCAACCAACGAATATTTTTGAGTAAGAAATATCATTACTCCCTTAAGTAAGAATTCTTATCAGAATCAATGGTTGACCTAGATATAACAAAGTCCAGTGACCTAAAAGCGACCCTGAGCTTTGTGGGCAATTTTGGGAACCAAAATTATGATAGCATGTTCCATGCACGTACTCGGTATAAGCCTTCAATCTTCTTACGCACCAAGTTAATGAAAAATCCAAGTTATAGAAGACTCCCACATATCAATCACTTGGAATGGTTCAAACTAATAAGGGATAGGTCCGAACTTCCAGGGATAGCTGTTAACAGAGGTTAAGACACTTTTAAACATCTCTATAAATATAAACGCGCCTCTCATTGAGAGGGGCATGTGATAATGCATTATCGAGTAGTACCAAATCTTCCAACCAGTTCTCTAAGTTAATAAAAGAACAAACCCTAAACCCCATAGACGTAGGCACGTTGTAGAACCATATATATCTTGTGTTGTGTAATTTTTTTTATCTTTCTCCTTGAATACTTCTCTTAATTTAGCTTTTACGCATTGAATACAAACATTATATGAAATTACCACCTACAATATATATATATATATATATATGTATATATATATATATATATATGTATATATATATAAGTTTAATTTAGATATAGTTACACTAATAAGTGTATTGTAGATACTTATTGAGTAAGGTGCAGTTACAATGAGGAAAGCAGTTACAATGATTAAAACACTACAGTTATTAATTTACATACAATTACAATAATGAAAAAAATACAGTTACACTTATTAATTTATATAATGATGAAAGCATATAAAGCTGCACTTATTAATCTATATATTGTTGCAATAGTTAATGCATATACAATTACACTTATTTATTTAGATAGAGTAGCAATAGTGAAAATAGATACAATTATACTTATTAAGTTAAAAATAGTTCCAATGATGAAAATAAATAAAAATACACTTATTAGTTTATGTACTTTTGTAATAGTGAAAATAAATACAGTTACATATGCATTTATTTAAATACTTTTAATATGATGATAATTGTTACAGTGATGAAAACAAATAGAATTGTATATTCATTTATTTATATAAATTTAATATGATGATAACTTTTACAGTGATGAAAATATATATAGTTACATTTTATTAAGATAGATATTGATGCTTTTATTAAGTTAGATACAGTTGCAATGATGGAAAAAAATACAGTTACACTAAGTAAGTTAAATACAATTACAATAATGAAACAGCTACACTTACTAAGTTATGTACAGTTTTAATGATGAGAAAAAATATGCATTTATTTAGATACAACTACAATGATAAAAACATATACAATTACACTTATAAAGTTAGATACAATACTAATTATGAAAACAAATATAATTACACACATAAAGTTAGATACAGTTACAATGTTGAATTCTTTTACAACTCAAAAAATTAATCCATATGCATTTCTAATAGATAATTGTAGTTACGTTTTATAAATTTTTAGGTGTGCTTTCATCAACATGAATTTAACAGTTGTAAATGAATGGCTGTAGTATTGGAATTATGACCAAACGATGTTTTTTCAAAGTGAGAAACCAATTGTTGTGCCGCATTTTCTTTGATGGAATACTTCCAACATTCATCGTATGTTAATCATTACTGACTTACAGACGTTGCCTCGTGATTAGGTATAAACAAAGTGATAATCTTTAAAATTAAGTCGAATGATTTATTTATTTATACGGACACTATAAATTAAATTGGAGATGATTTTATCATTAGAAGATGATATTTTCGGGAAGAAATAATGTTGGAGGCTCTGATAAATTGAATTTAAAGAAATCTAATATAAAGTTAAAGAAAATGAAGAAGGCTGAAGATCTAGTTGTGGAGGTTGATAGTCCCACGGAGTGAAGTAATGAACTTGAAAATGGTAAAAAAAATATGGTTGAAATTCAAGTCAAAGAAGACTGTGTGTATGGATGAACCAGTGAATTTGGATGAAAAAAGTGTAAGAACAGACCAACACTGCCCTGGTATTAAAGGTGTTGTTGTTAGTGAGGCAGGTGGTGTTGAAAAAATGAGTGAGGTTGAGAGAGATTATGCTCATTCTTTTAAAATTAGGGATGTTGCTATGTATGTTGGTAGGAAAAATAATGTTGAACAAAGAGCAAGTAGTGTTAGGCAAGGTGAAGGTGATGAAAAAGGTGGGGATGTTGGCGAAAATGGTGAATATGATGAAAATAAAGCATATGATCAATATGATAGATGAAAGTGGAACGATAACAATGATCAGTTAACAGACTGTTATTATTAATAATCTCGATATAATGTTACAATCCCTTGAACCATTAAAGCCACACTAAAATTTGGGAAGAGATATTGGTTATCGAGAGACGTGAACAAACCTATGAGATGAAAGAGAATGAAGAAAGGAATGGGGAAGGTAGTAAAAAATTTAGAAACACTATATACAATGATGATGAAATCACCGATAGCCAAGTTTCTAAGTCACTATGTATCGGTCAGTTGTGTTCTAATTTATTATCTGATGTTAAGGTTAATGGAAATTTAAATTACAATAAAGATTCAAGAAGAGAGAGTGTTGATAGTGTTGTTCCAAATGCATCATCTCCAATATGCAGTTTACCTATTGAAGATACAAATGTTGTTGTATTTACTACTCCTACATCTCAAAATAACTCAAGATCGAAAGGGTTAAAGAAGCTTTGGCTGAAAGAGATGTTGCACTGCTGAAGGCAAAAAAGTTGATGACACGGACTAAATATCTCGATTATGAGAGATATCCACGGCGAAAAAATTGATGATTTTAATAATGAAAGGAAGAGACTGGCTGCTGAAACAGATTTGAAAATTGATGAATGCATTCGAATGAAAACAGAGGGCGACATAAAAGTTATTCAAGATTGTTTGAGGAATGATAAGAGATTATCCAAAGAAGCCTTTAATGGATTGAAAACTAAATTATAATCTAAGCTTGAATCTATATTCAAATGTAATGAAGAAATTTTGAGAAAGTCAGAGGAGGAAAAGAATGAGTTGAGGGATTTGATTTTAATACTCGAGAATGAAATGAGTGAAAAGGTTTCTGGTCTGGAGCAGGAAAAGGTGACATTAATTCATTAAAAATGCAACTTGAAAAGAAGTTTGTACAGTTTCGAGAGAAGGAGTTTTAGTATTGTAAGTTAATAATCGAGGTCGAAGAAAATAAAATAGTTATCGGGGTAAACAAAACAAAAATACAAAATATGAAGAGTATTGCTGCAAAAGTTGTACAGGATCATGAATTTTCTTGTAAAAAGAAAGAAATTGTTGAGAATTTTAAAAAATTTATTTAAGATTTTTGTGAGTTTGAGTTGGCATCTATCATAAAGAAAATAATTAATGCCAAAGAAGAAAACATTCGAATAATTAATGACATGAAAGAAAACGAGTTGAAAAACTGGGAATTAAAGGAGATGAATTGAAATCAAAAGTCATCAAATTGAAGGAGTTATATGAAGGTTTCGAAAAATAAAATAAAAAAGAGTTAGAAATTAGAAGTGAAATGAATGATTAAAGAGTGAAATTGTTGGAGGGAAAGTTAGAAGATGCAATGCAGTTAACAAAGAGAAGCAAATAAGAGGTCAATTCTATAATGAAGTCAAGGTCAGAAGAAGTTTTTATTTTAATCAATAAACTTTCTTGTCAGATGAAGTAAATTTATCAGAATGAGATGGAAAAGAGTATTGTTGAGAAAAATCGGAGTCATTTATGCAAGTTAAACTTGTATATAATACAAGAAGTTAACTTCATGTATTTTATTGTAGTCATTTATTTTATTTATGTGGATTTAAGTGTTATGTTTTTTAAAATACATTTTTGTTTTATTTATTTTAGGTTCTGTAGAATATGAAAATGAAATTTTAAAGTCCAATAATGAACGAGAGGAAGTAGAGTTGAAAATCAAGAGCTTAACTGAAGGTAGAAATTTTGACAATGAAATGATTATAATCTAATTATGCACAAAGAATTTAATTATTACTATAATTTTATTTTATTTCTATGGTTTAGAGAATCTTAATTTATAACAGATATTTAAAGCTTTTAGTGGTAAAAGCGTTTTTGACGAGATGAGAATATTGGATCTTGTTTCAAGTATCAATGTTTATAGTTATTAATGTACCATATAATATATTAAGAAAAATAGCTACAGTTAAGTTAACATAATAAGATAAACACAGTACTGTTGTTACATTTTGTAGTTGTAAGACTTTTGTTTGTTTTGAAGACCAAAGTATGAAAGAGCATAGTTCGGTACTTCATGTAAATGTTGAACAAATCATGCAAGGTTGAGTGACACTTATTCTTGAAATCCAAATTTGGGTTCTGGTTAGTGTTATAATTTGTACTCTAATATGTGTTTGATGTTAGGTAATCTTCATTTTTTTTAAATTAGTATTTTGGAAAGAGTATTGTAATTGTTTTGTGTATTTATTTTCGTAATTGAAATTGCAATTTGTTATAATTATATACATTTGTAATGGGTTATTCAAACAATTTATTTTTTAATTTTACAATATGTATCTTAATATATTATTTATATTTGTTTGTAGAATGATGCATATGCTGAAACAATTACATTTTTTTTAATTTGGATACATTACTGTATAATTATTAAATTTACATTCACATTTATTAATGTACATACAACTAAACTAATGAATACTGCTTTGGGGACACTTAGTTTTGTAGATATAGTTACACTTCTAACTACATATATAGTTAAATTAAGTAATGTAAATACAATTTCATTAAGTAATGCACACATAGATAAAATAATTAAAGATACTAAGAGCGCGTGTGCTCGCAACTAAGATGGACAAAAGGTACCCGACTAAAATTTCTTGTTAAAAAGAGACAAGGTTTTATTTTCAAGTTCAAGATTGGGAAACAAAGAGAAGCACTAAGGTCTATGTGACAAATCGTTTACGAAATAGATTATATAAAATTTTATCTTCAATATTTAGATGACTTAATCTAAATACGGAACGATCATCAATATAACATGACACCAAGGCGTACAAGAAAAAATGCACAGCGGGAAAAAACCTCGGGCCGACAGAATGACAAATACTATGGTAGAGTTTTATAACTAGGAAAATAGACTTACAACCCTCACGACACTAGAACCAACTAGACACTCTTTCCTACCATATCCTCCGTAGAGAACACCAACTGTTGGAGAACGCTACACAACCGTGACTAGTTTTGGTTCGCAACAAATGTCGTAAAATCCTCATGCTAAACAAAGTTTTCGTTAAAAGTTTGAAACAAACTTCCTTCATTTTTAGTTTGAAGAAGAAACTATGTGTTCCAAGATGGAACAAAGGTGAGAAGCCTCCGATGAGTGTAGTACCACTTTCCAGGTGTGTGATGACCTAAGGTGAAAGTGTTTCTTGAAAATAATGGCTTTACTCACAAAATATATCTTTGAGATATCTGAAATCTAAACATAACACAAGAACAAATTAGAAAGAGATTTGTTCAAGGTTTTTAAAAATATTTTAAAGTAAACAAGTTCACTTCAAAATATTTTTAGATTTTATAAGTATTTAAATTAAAATATCTCAAAAATATATGGAAGAGAAAAACATGACTTAAAACTTGGATGAATAAAAGATTCAAAAAGAAGTTTTTATCGAAAAGATTTTTCTCTCCTTGAAAGATAATTCTTGTGTCAAGAAAGTTTTAGCAAAAATATTTTGTCCACAAAATCACACTTACTTTCTCTCACAAAAATGAAGTCTAACCCACTTACATACAATACCCAAGTTTGCAAGAGAAGCTAGGAAGGTACAAGTAGGTAACTAGACTCACATGAAGTGACTTTATGTAAAAGTAGAAAAGATATGGTCAGATCTTTAGTTTGCATGAGTATCAAGTAAGATGTGCATAATCTAGTTCAAAAAGTGACTTTTTCACTAGATTGAGACAAATCGTCGAAGTGCCACTGCAGCGAGATTTTGCATCACTGTGGCAATCCTACGGCAAGGATGCAAGGCACACCAAAGATGAAAACTCTGGAAAAGGTGTGGCTAGCGAGACACTATCATCGCAGGGAGAGAAAGCCTTGCTACGACGAAGATCTCCTATGACATTACTCAGTAGACTTTATAAAATGCATTTTTTAGTTTTGCAGGTATTGTTTTTATTGCATTTCATAAACAAGTCCAAAGATCCATATCAACACAAACACACATACAAAAAAATATTTTCTTATAAAGAGAACATGTGTCAGTAAAAAATTATGAGTCTACATGTCCGTTTACCTTCTAATATTGGTATAAAAGGATACGCATCTTTGAATGATTTGCATGACACTTTGTCGGAACGCTTCAAGGTCAAGACTCAAAGTATGTTTGGTCAACATAATCAGACACTATAGTCCTATTGGGGTACATGGGCAAACTTCATATCCTTAAAATCTCTCCCTTTGTCTATTCCATGATAAAATATATAAAAAAAGATTACAAATATTATAGAGAAGTCTAGCAACCTATGACATATAGACACAAGCCCGACCAAAGGCAAAGACATAACTATACTACTAATCCTCACTTTGTAGAAGAATTCCTAGAAAGTCTTCCACCTGTTAATATGTCATTAAATATAAAACAAGATATAGATATAGCAATATGATGGATAGTTTAATAGAAAATATGTTATGGATAGGATATGAAAGTGATTCATCATTCAAGCTGTGTATACAATTTCTAGTAATGATAATATCCTAATTCTATAAGCAATATTGAGATATGTATTACATTTATTAGATATATATTCCATATTTATTTTGTTTATCATGAAACAAATAAAGATATGTTTGTCACTAGAAATCCCCCTTAATCTAATCTTTCTCACCCTTTTTTTCAGGGAATTGACAAAGTTAAACAAAAATTCAGGGAATTGACAAAGTTAAACAAAAATTAAATTAAACAAGTATGCTAAGAATGATAATATGGTGAGTTATTTCAATTAAAATTAGACAAAGATAGAATATGCAATTCCAGGAATCTAGTTCCACTAATAGAGATAGAAAAATAACATAATCTAGCTAGAGTCTGTACCACCAGTACAAGTCAAAGTGCACCCTAAAATAAATAAAATGAGGCATGAGTGCAAGTCAACAAGTATAAAGTATGGATTAGTGGGCAATAAACAAGTGAGTGAATAACAAACCTACATAATCCATGGTGTGCCAAATAAATGCAAATAATATAATGAGCTAAGGATCATAAGATAAATTGTCACGCTAGAGGTGTGATTAAGAGAATCCCATATATATAAAACGACATATAGATGCCATAAAAAGTATCCAAAGAAGCTAATGAGAGATTCATCAAAATTTGTACTCCCACCTGCTGAGTACACAACTAAAATATCCCAAAAGTGATATACAAAAGTCACCAAAAGCATCCAAACAAAATCTATTAGAAAAAATTGTCTAAAAAACCTAAACACCACCAAAAGGTATCACCACCTCCTATTTTTCTTTCTCGTTATCGTTGTCCTCATCTTCATCAAAATTTTCTTGATATTGTCAAAGTATATGTACCATTTGTCTAAATATCAACAAAATCTCGTCGCATGACATCCATCTAAATAAAGATCAAGTTTTGAAACATAGTCTGATGCTCCAGAAGTGAGGTGATCTGAAAGGCGATCTCATAACATAATAATTGGCAACCTTAGCAAATATCTGAGTACCCTGGTCATCCGAAATGTAGGTGCTAGTGGACTGTGAGGGTGGTGTGGTCCTATGTTATGATTAATAAGTTTCATCACCAACTCTTTGGGTGAAAACTTCCTCCACTTCATTCATAGCAGGAAGTGGAGGTGGTTTGGGAAATTTCCTCTTACCATCTCGAAAGTTAGTGTATTTGATTTTCTTTCCAGCTTTCTCTTTTGGCTCATTGGAGTAAATATGAACATTATTTGCCAGTAAGAGATGATTAATGAGACATCTAAACAAAAGAGATAGCCACTTGCCCATACCCTTGTTTATTATGCAATCAATCATCAAGCTATAAATTTCCTTTCCCAAGTCAACTGTAACATTAGTGCTAACAACATGTAGAGTTTTACAGACAGAGGAAGGAATGCAACAGTGATGCGAGCTTTGAGTGACGTTTACTGAAAAAATAGTCTTAAGTAAATAATAGAAATCAGTCAAATATTTTTTAGGCAAGGCCTTACGGGAAGCTTCAGTGTCTGTTCCACCCTTGAGTTCAACAACTATCATGTTTTTACTAGTTCCTTTAAGTTTTCTATAAGGAATTATGGGTTTGGAGACTTCTGGTATACCATAAAACTCTCTTATGTAGGCGGGAGAGATGGTAACATGAGTACCTCAAATGACAGATGTAAAGCTATTCTCGGTTAGATTAGTTGTGGCATATAACTCATGAACCAAGTCTGGGTAGGCAATTTCTTCATCCGCACCGTGGTTTCCAATACCTAACCAACGACGATCATCAAAAACCTTAAGACCAACTACGTGATTGCTCTGAAAAGAATCCCAATCAATGTTTCACTCAACGTGGACAACACAATAGCGAAAGTTCTTAAACCTATTGAATTCCTCAAGATTAGTGAACCGATGAGGAACTGGAACCCTAGGAATGGAAGAACTCACACATGATCTCCGTTTCTTTAAAAACCCAGAGAAATCTTTCATGGTCTTTGAAAAAATAACAAAACACAAATTCCTTAAACCCACAAAAGAAAATCCAAATCTAGAAAATAAAGAGTATATAAATCTTACCATGTGATTTTTAGAAAGGGGGATGGAGGAATTGTCCAACAAAACGCTTTGAAAAAGTCCAAAAATGATGTAGGGACGCTAGGATTTCGAAGTAGAGAAAGAAAGATGTTAGCAAAAGTAACAAAAAACGATCTGGGCACATTTTTAAACGCACTGTCATTGCAGCGAACCTTATCGTTGGTTGTGACCTTCGCTAGAGCAACGATGAATATCGTTGTGGTGAAACACCCTTCGCCAGCCGCACATTTGGCCAAAGAATTTCAACGCTCTCAAATGAGGGTTCGACTCACAAGAAAAAAAGTGAGTCAATATTGAATGATCCATAACCTAAAATGACCTAATCAAATAAAGTTTGATATATTTGTGTTATGAATTGTCAAAGTCTATGTTTAAATGGTTATTCCAAATAGTTTATGTAGAGAATAAACTAGCTCGTGAAAGATTGATATCATATTTTTAAGTTAATCAGAGAAATAAGTGTACAAACATGAGCATTTGTCCGATGAAATCAAAACAAATATCAAAAGAGAAGTTTTACTTGGGAATTTTGAACTTCAAATGATTTTTATTGAAAAAGTTTCATTTTTCATGAAAAATAAAATCTTTAACTATAACTTTTCTCTTCCTCACTAAGCGATTTTTTGGTTAAAACCTTATTTCACATCCTTAAAGATATTCAATTTTTCGGATGGTTATAAATATTTGAACCATCACTTTTTAAAACAAACTTTGCTTGTGTTGGCTTTCATGCATTCATTACTATGATGGAATACTATTTCTAATTTTCAAAAGTAGTATTGTCCAATCAAAATTGTAGCCTTAACCACATCATCTCTCATGATTTTAAAATATATATCATTTTCAACTCCAACTATGAAGATACAAGTCTCATACATACAAAGGCAAAAATGACACCCTTTTTTAATTCACATATATATTGAAAATTCCATAAAGTATTACTCAAAAGTGTTTTATTTTTTAGTTCATAAAATAATGCTCAAAATGTAATGCGGTGTAAGTGAGACGAGTTATGACATTTACTCAAGATTAATTAAGCTTGAAAAACAAAAAACAAAATTCAAAGCTTTTGAATTCTAAATGTAGAGTTCATTATCATAACCAACCAAGATATAAGCATCATGTGTAAAGAAGTCAAATAGATTAATCTTCACATTTTATCAAGGTGACCTATAAGCACACAACCACAAAAAGTATCTAGGAATAAATTATGCAAATAAAGCATCAAAACATTAGGATGAGCTAAGGAGCAAGATAATCATTCTAAGAAGTCCTAAGCTCATGGAGAAACCTTCTAACAAGTAGAAGTCGAGGGGATCAAAAAGTGACCCTATCTAGTTTCTAAATCTACCAAATTTAAATGATCATTCCCAATCCATATTCGTTTAGAATTAGGTGAATTGCGAGTAGGTTGGATCTTGGGCGCATTTTAAATTATTTTGCCCCCTTTTCTATGAACATGTCTAGGATGTTCACATTACTTTCCCAACGTGTTATTCCTACTAAAGTTATAGTTCTTCCTAGCATTATGAAAGTGCGAGGTTTATCTAAGCAAATAGCAAAATTATCTCAAATGTCGTTTCCTATTACGATAATCTCATTTATAAACCTTAGGATGGGGAACATGTGGAGGTTTCTTGACAACAACTTTATCATAATATTGAACCTTTTTAACATAAAACAAAAATCCTTATGATGAATCTTTTTGAGACAATGAGAATAAACAAAGTCCTTTTTGGGTCTTTTATAATTAAGTACGTGATTTTTATTAGTACAAATGGGAGGAACAATATTATTCCCCTTCAAATGATTGATAACTTGTTTCCCTTTATTTTGAGAGATTTTGGGAACACTTTTAATGGACTTTGTCTCATTTAATGACAAAGGTTTGATAAAAATGGTCTCTCCTCTAGGAATCTCTAGTTTGATAGAGTCCAAGTCCTTTTGAAGGTATTCAATACTTTTTAAAACAATGACATTGGATTCTTCAAAAATTTAATATTCAATTTTCAAACTGTCTAATAAGATGGTCAAATCATCTATTTCTCTTATTAATTTGGATAAAAAATCATTCTCTTTCTTTAGAAGCCTCCTTTTGGTCTTTTAACTCATCAATAAAATGTAGGAGGTCACTAAAGTCAACATCAATGGCTTTAAGCTTAGAACAGAGGGAATGACCATGAGCTTTTAAGGTTTAAAATAAAATATTTTCTTCTTTTACAAAATAAACTCATTGAAAATTTCAATTTTTGCATTCTCAATGGTTGATTTTTTCTAATAGAATATCCCTTTCAAAGAGCAACTGAGATAATGAATGATGTTCACTCTTTTTAATAACACTTTCCTTTTTAACACTTTTAGTTTTTCTATAGAACTTTTTGTAAAAATTTTGGAGAATATCATTATCACAATCATTATTATTACAACTAACACAAACCTTTTCAATGTTAGGAATAGTGTGATTCAAAAAATCGAACAGAGTTACAAGTCAGGTAAAAGCATGGAAATTAGATGTACCAATTAAATTATGAATACTATTGCACATGCTAAAGTCCATCTTCATACACACTAGATTAACTCAAGGTGATTAAACCTAACAAAAATGAGGTCTAGCTATGATACCAGTTGAGAGTGTGTGTGATCAAACCGAGATGAATGAAACATCCCCAATTAAATGTAACACCCCGCCCGCCCGGGGAGAGCGAACGGAGCGCTAATGCGATAAAATAAATCCAAATACACAAGTGACAATGTATAGAGCATCTAAATAAACCCACAATAATATAAATCCACTAATCTCAATCTCTTCAATTACAACAAGTCTCTCGAATTAAAATTACAACTATCTAACTCGAATAAAATACAGATCTCCAAAGCTCTATACATCAAAATAATACAAATTGTTCCCAAACAATCCTCTCTAAAATCAATTTCCATAGCGCCCCAAAATCCGCGCTGACCTGCCACTAAAAGAAAATATGGGGAAGTACACAATACGACAGGAAAGATGCTCAACAAATATATGTTAGCGATGAATAAAGCATAACAACACGAGTACGAATATTCAAATCAAAATGCAAAGCTCAAAGCATTTATCAATATAATTTCTCAACAACACTTTAACCGGGTCACCAGGCCTCACCACATCCGTATATGCTTTATCAAGCCATAGCCCAAATTTACGCGGGTTGTTACACTTCCCCACTAACAATGGAATTTCGCCCTCGAAATTCGCCGAATGCCTAACTCTAAAAAATCAGGCTAACAATCTCCAAAAATAAACACGTCTCCAAAAACAAATTCCTCACATCTAATCTAGATGCCTATCACGAATATCACCTAAAATTTTCTATCTCCAAAAATTCCTAACCACGCAATGAACCCAAAACCCAAGCCCCGAGGGTTGCCGTATACCTAAGCTCTGATACCATTTGTAACACCCCACCCGCCCGGAGAGAGCGAACGGAGCGCTAATGCGATAAAATAAATCCAAATCCACAAGTGACAAGGTATAGAGCATCTAAGTCCCACAACAACAAAAGAGAAACTACAAATCTCAATCTCTTCAAATTAAATACCAAATATCTCGAATTACATACAACAACTAATTCGAAAATAAAATACAAATCTCCAAAGCTCTATACATCAAAATAATACAAATCTTTCCCAAACAATCCTCACTAAAATCAATCTCCATAGCACCCCAAAATCCGCGCTAACCTGCCACTAAAAGAAAATATGGGAAAGTACACAATACGACAGGAAAGATGCTCAACAAATATATGTTAGCGATGAATAAAGCGTAACAACACGAGTACGAATATTCAAATCAAAATGCAAAGCTCAAAGCATTTATCAATATAATATCTCAACAACACTTTAACCGGGTCACCAGGCCTCACCACATCCGTATATGCTTTATCAAGCCATAGCCCAAAATTACGCGGGTTGTTACATTAAAATTTCTTATCAAAAAGAGACAAGGTATTCTTTTCAAGTTCAATATTGGGCAACAAATATTAGCCCTGAGGTCTTTATGACAAATCGTTTACCAAATAAATCACATCAAATTTTATCTTCAAGATTTAGGTGACTTAATATAAATGGGGAAAGATAAACAATATAACACAACACCAAAGCGTACGAGGAAAGAGCCACCAAAAAAAATGTGGGACGACAGAACGAAAAATGTACTATGACAGAGTTTTACAACTAGAAGAAATAGACTTACAACCCGCGCGTCGCTATAAACGACTAGACACTCTTTTCCACTATATCCTTCGTACAGAGCTCCAATAGCTATAGAAAGCTATGCAACTGGGACTAGTTTTGGTTCCCAACCAATGTCATAGAATCCTCATACCAAACAAAGTCTTCGTTTAAAGTTTGAAGCAAACTTCCTTCTTTTTGAATTTGATAAAGAAACCGTGTTCCACAATGAAACAAAGATGAAAAGCCTCTGATGAGTGTAGTACCACTTTGTAGGTGTGAGATGACCCAAGATGAAAGTGTTTTTTGAAAATAATGGGTTAACTCATAAAATATATCTTTGAGATATATGAAATCTAAACTAACACAAGAACAAATTAAAAAAAGAGATGTGTTCGAGGTTTTTGAAAAGATTTTAAAGAAAACAAGTTCACTTAAAATTTTTTTAGATTTTATAAGTATTTAAACTTAAATTATCTTAGGAATATATAGGAGAGAAAAACATGAACTAAAACTTGGATGAATACAAGATTCAAAAAAGAATTTTTTATCAAAAGATTTTTCTTTCCTTGAAAGATGATTCTTGTGGCAAGAAAATTTTAGCAAAAATATTTTGTCCACAAAATCACTCTTACACTCTCTCACAAAAATGAAGTCTAACCCACTTACATACAACTCCTAAACTTGCATTAGAAGCTAGGGGGTACAAGTAGGTAAGTATACTTACATGAGGTAATTTTGTGTAAAAGTAGAAAATACATGATCAGATATTTAGTTTTCACGAGTATAAAGAAATATGTACATAATTTAGTTCAAAAAGTAACTTTTTGCTAGAATGACACACATCGCTGAAGTGTCATTGCAACGAGCTTTTGTGTCGCCATGGCGATCCTGCAGCGAGGATACAAGGCGAGCCAAAGATGAAAAAATATCGAATAAGGTGTGGCTAGAGAGAAACTATTGTTGGAGCGAGAGAAAGTCTCGTTGCAGCGAAGGTCTCATGCGATAGAACTCAGGAGCCTTTGTGAAATACATTTTTAAGTTTTTCAAATATAATTTCATTGCACTTCATAAACAAGTCCAAAATTCCATATCTACACAAACACACACATGCAAAAGGTATTTTCTTAAGAGAAAATGTGTGAGTAGAAAGTGTAAGAGTCTATGTGTCCGTTTACCTTCTTAATAGTGGTATAAAAGGATAAACATGAAGATGAGGATGTCCGTTGAATGATTTGCATGCTCAAATTATATTTGGTCAACAAAATAAGACAATTTAGTCCTACTGGGGGCACATGAGTAAAATGCATACTCTTACCAATACAGATACACATTTTATAATTCAGATACAGTTCCACTAATATTACTAAATTTATATTTACACTTGCACTTATAAATGGGCATGCAGTTACTCTGATGAATGCATATACAATTACCATTTGTAATATAAGTATAGTTACAATTGTAAATTCACATATAGTTACAGTTATTTATGTAGATACAATTGTTATTTATTTAGATACGATTACACTTAATCATTCAGGTATAGTGATAATTATTACAAATACAATTACATTTTTTAATTGAGACGCATTATATTATTGTATCTACATTTACATTTACACTTATAAATGTACCTACAATTACACTGATGAGTAAAAATGCGATTACTTTTAATAATGTAGATACAATTACACTTGTAGTTCTAAATACAATTACATTAATTAATATAGTTATTATTACCATTAGTAATGCACATACTGATTCAAGGATAATAAATACAATTACACTTGCTAATTGAAATATCATAACAGTGTTGTTAATACATTTACACTTACACTTATCAATGTACATACAGTTACATTGATGAATACACATATAGTTACATTTACTAGTACAGATACAATTATATTAATTCATGTATATACAGTAACACTTAGTGATGGACATAAGTTACATTGATTTTTGAAATTACATTATGACAAATCTATTAGTGATGAAGTTGGAGATTTTTATTTGCTAATTACATATTTTTAGTATACAGATAAGAAGTCAGCTGTGAATGAAAGTCTAAGTTTGAAAGAAAAATATTTGTTGATGGATAGAATTATAACCTATTAGCCAAAGATAATATTTAATATTGATTTATTTATTTGGAGTTTTTTTACTATAGCTTTTGAGTTGTAGTTACACTTTTAATTACATATAAATTGATTTTTATGGTTACTGTTATAATTAGTAATGCAGGATTAGTTAAAATCATTACATATATATTTGATTAATAAAGATAAAGTTATATTGTACATTCATAAGTGTACAAATAGTTATATTTATGAATAAAGATAAAGTTATATTTAGTAATTTACATATAGTTTCAATTGTAATTGAATATGTAATTACATTCATTTATATGTACACATTTACACTTAGTAATGCGTATATAGTTGCAGTGATTACTGAAATTACATTATCACATCTCTTTTAGTGTTGAAATTTTATATTTTTATGTTCCAATGTACAGAGAAGAAGTTGTGGGAGGATGAAATTTTAAGTTTGAAACAGAGAATTTCTAGTGAGGAACAGAGGTATAATCAGATTGCCAAAGGTAATATAAAATATAGGTTTATTTATTTGTAGTGTTTTGTTATTATAGTTTCAAGTCTTTAATTGTTATGAGTATTTTTTTACAAATTTTCAGGGAAGAAGAAACTCAACAAACTAATGTTGGTTTTGACAAAAGGTGTTTCTAAAGTTATTGTTTTGAGTTTTTAGTTGTTACAATTTGAATTTATTTTATAATAATTTAACTAATCCCTAAGTGTTTTGATTGTATGTAGACAAAGAAATTTTGGGAGACTGAGATTGGAAACTGTAAAAATAAATATGAAAATGTATTGAGTGAAAAAGAGTTGTTAGTAAAAGAGTTGGACAATATCAAAAGTTGAATCAAGTAAGAGGGAAGAACAACTAAGCCAACATAATCAAACTTACATTGATGATATGTTTTTTTATCTCTTTGTATGTATAATAAAGTTTGTTAATATGTTTGTGACTTTGTTCATTAGGCATTTTCTTGGTCTATCTACATCATATAAATATATTTCATTTTAAATGAGATGTCTATATAATTTTAACTTACATTTTGGTATAACTAGTAATATGGAGCATAAATCCAATATGCTTTGGATAACTGTTTATTCCTATATATTTTGTGTATTTGTATCTATTCAATTTATAATAATATTTTTTGACATAATTTAAATGTAACTATTTATGAAAATGTTGTGTTCATTGTAAATTTTTAAATAATGTTGAGTATTATTAGTCAATTTAATTATTTGTTACTATTTTGTGGCGAGTTATAGATGATAATGTTGAGTATCACTATATAAATAATATTAAATATTACTGTTTAAATAATGTTTTTTTAGTTATTGTTTAATATATTAAGCAGTTAATTGTTATGTATTGATTCAAAGTTATTATTTTACCAAAAATGGCCAATTACAATTATAAATCCAATTAAGAGATCTAAGGCTTTAGTTGGAGACTAGTTTGCAGAAACAAAATAAGAATTTTGGGAATGAGAGAAAGAAGACCATTGTGCTGAAAAGTGGTATGAACTTGACACTATTTTTTTTCAATTAAATTATTTTTTATAATTATTGTTTAATTCATGTTTTTTTAATCCTGAAGAGAACGTGAAAATTTAAAAAAAAAGAAATAAAGGATTGCATCGAGAATATGAGCATTATTATGGAATATTTGAAACAGTCTTCTAAAAATAAAGATGCGATTATTGAAGCATTGCATTCCGAGATAGAGTTTGCATGGAAAATTAACTTGAGCACGAGCAACGTACCAAATTGGGGAATAAAGTAGTGAGATTTCAAGAAGAAGTTAAAATTTTTGATAGTACATACACTAATAAATCTATGTTTGTGAATCAGAGAAATGAGAAGGTGTTGTCATGTATAAATAAGAATAAATAAAGACATGAGAGTGCTGAAAGTGAAAAAATAAAAAAGAAGGCGACGATAATGTCTTTAAAAAAATTGATTTTACGCCTCATAACTTGGAAGCTTGACGAGAAGAAGGCGACTGTCAAGAGGCTATCCAATGATGACAAGGATTTCATCAAGAGAGTACATGAGAATCAAGGAAATGGATTGGTCTATTATGATATTTTTTATTTTCTTGCAAATTAAATTTCATATGTTATTTTTTTTTAAACAGTGTGCTTATTTAGTGAGAAAATAATCATGCACATATAACTTTTGAAGATATTGAGATATTGTTATATCAACTTTCAATTTTAGATTTTGTAAGTTGACTTTTGTGTAATAATTACTAATTTTTTATAATAAGTAATTATTTATTTTTCTTGAAAGTGTTGTTTTGTATTTGTATCAGGTCATCGATGCTTTCACTATTATGTTGCAAGATGTGGAGAACATAAAAATAAGTAATGCAAGCAAAGCGCGTGGCATTGGTTTTTCATATTTTTTCGAATGCTATGCATGAGTAAGAAGGGACAAAGTTACATAGTTTTAAATTTTTTAATATATTATTTTTTAGTTACTTATCAAACCTCGGTTAAATTGCAGAATTCTTTGAGGGATTCCAATTACACTAATTGAGAAATATATCTTGACAAACATTTACGTGACATAATATCAAATTATAGATTTTTACATTTACTGGAAGTGAAGATGGTAAAATACCCGACCATTGGATTTTGTTGGTGTTACTGTTGAAGGACAATGGATGCATTATAACTCCCTTTATTCAAATAATAGAGACATAAATTACTATTTGATTGACGCCGAAAAATTGATACGCATAATTTATAGTTAAAAAATAATCTTAATATATATATATATATATATATATATATATATATATATATAATATTTTATTAATGATCTTAATATATATCTACAGAAAAAATTTGTTTAGGATTTTGCGAAACAGAGGAAGTTGCATCTAAAGAAAACAAACGACAATGATGAGTTCAATCTTCCTTTAATTCAAATAGCTTCTCCTCGACAGAGATCTAGATCGTACGTTAATCTATTTGAAATAAATGATAAATCATCATATATTCATTGCTTTAAAACTTTATATATATATATATATATATATATATATATATATATATATATATATATATATATATATATATATATATATAGTGTTTGTGTGAAATACAGTTACATTAAAAATCCTTTAAAAAAAGATACACTTATATTAATTAATGTAGATATAGTTACAAAAATATACATACAGCTACAAAATTTAATAATCACTTACATTATTATACCCAGTTAAATTCTTACATTAAGCAATATTAATAAATAGTTACATTAAGATATTTTCAATAGTTACAACAAATAGATACAATTACAAAAAATATAGATATAATTAAAAATAAATAAACATATAGTTAAAAGATATATATACATTTACAAAATTTACATACAGTTACACAGTATAAATACATTTACAGAAAAATAGATACAGTTATAAATGCACTTACATTTACACTTATGAATACAAATACAATTACAATTATAGGTGTAAAAAACAATTTAGTTCTACCTGAGAAAAAATTTAGTTACACTTATGTATTTGTCTATTTTAAAAAATACAGTTACATACATATATATATATATATATATATATATATATATATATATATATAGGGAGAGGTTCACAAGTGGACCAAAAGAATGGACTTTTTTAGGGGGTGGGAGGGTGGGGGGGCGTGTGGGGGGTGGAGGATCGATCGACACACGTATTTGGTGCCGCTGGCGCGGACCAATTACACTATAGGAATTAAAATTAATGTGTTATTATGTATTTTTTGTTAAGGTCCATTAAAAAGTCCATTATTTTGGTCCACTTGTGAACCTCTCCCTATATATATATATATATATAGAGAGAGAGAGAGAGGCAGGCACATGTGCACACTAAGTTTGCACACATGCTCGCGCACACTAATTTTTTTTAAATATTAAATAAAATATTTTTTAGTTGATTTTTTATGTGATATTTAAATTTCAACGGGGCCGTATAAAAAAATCAATTCAAAAAAACTTTCTTTACTATTTTTAAAAAAATCGGTCAAACTTTTGCAGCTTTTAAAGTGCTTAAAAGCAGTTTAAAAAGCTTTAGCAAGTGTTTATCTTATGATTGGTTCAGATTATTATTTTTGTGCGAATGGTCTGGTTATTGAATTTATTTCTGCATGATGTTGTTTAATGAAAGATAAAATTTGGCACCGAATTTTTTTTAAATACTAGGTGGTTAGTAAATTTTAAAACGTTTTCAACAATGATGCTAAGAATGAACCAAATGAGATTTTTGTTTTATTTTTATAATGGATTGATCACCCGGTATTTAAATAGGTGAGGTGTCACACATACAGCCACAGTGACGAATATGTTTTCAAATATTTTTAAGGGTATTAGCTCATAAATCCCTTAAAAGTATATTTATGTATGATGAGTCCAAGCGATAATCTTGTTGTTATCTTAAATCCGTAAACTTTTTAATTAATTAACGATAAGTCCAAACAATACCATTACACTTATTAATTTAGACACAAATACACTTATTAATGTATATACAATTATTATTATAACTATATCTACATTAATATCTAACGACCTTCACATGACCAGTAACTATTAGGCAATGGAACCTCTCTCGATCCCCTGCTTCGAATGCGATCCAAACCTCCTTCAAACGACCTCACTCTCGTTCGATCCCTACTTTCATATTATTTTCTTCAAATGCCAATTTTCACCCATAAATTACGTATAATTATCATTAAACCTCACTTAATTATAATTTATATAAAAATTTAAATGAAATATTAGGGCAGGGTATTACAAACTTCCCTACCTGGGGACTTTCGTCCTCGAAATTCTCGATTTATGGGGTTCACTAACTTCTATGCTAAGCCATAGAAATCCTCCAAGACAAAATCATCGAAGTTCTCAATACTAAGGTCATGCTATGTACCCCCATACGGTGTTTGTCACTATATAATCAACATGTTCGTTCTCTAATGCTTACCATTTCTCTAACCCCGAACGTCATATAACCAACTTCGAGTCTCCACTCACTTGATGATCATGTCCAAATAATTTTTGGTACTACCTATGTTAATACCCAAAGCATATCGGTGCCTCCACGGGCAACCCTCTCCAACGATTAGCACTCACCCAAAGTAAATAGTAACACAACCAGTCATCATATACATCATCGAAACTAACTTCATCTTAGGACCACACATCCTATATCCCCAAAATTTTCAGGTTATCCTGGCCACATAATTGTGCCTGAGCTTGACACTAACCATATACTGCTGGTTTTTCACTCCTAGAAGTAACACACCTACCAAATCATTACCGAGCACTGGCTGCCACCTTTGGTTGCATCACTTTGATGACCCTACAGCTACTCTAGGCGTCTCACACTTGCGCACTCACTTGAACCTCACTATAATCCATTCACTATGGCAAAGAAACACCGTGCGTTAAGTTTCCTTGATTTCCAACGCTATACAATATCCTCAAGTCATCATCCCGCTTTTTACAAACAGAGACACCAACCATATCGTCCTGTCAAAAGGTATATGATCCTAAGAAAGGCCAATACTATGAGCAAACCATGTGGATGAAGGCCCAGCCACCCGTCTACTAACCTTATATAATAGAAAGAATACCTCAAATAGGGCGCACCCAGTTACTGAGCGGCATTGACTATACCCGATCCACTATGATATACTAGATCCAATCGCATCGTACCATGACATGGCACCAATTCGAGTCACCACATACGTGAGAATATCGATTTTGATTACCGAAATCGAAAGGGATACACGAGAGTTAAAAGGAATAAATAAGCACCACGAAAAATGCCACCCATAAGTGTTCGAATATGATTTACGAAGTGAACCTACACCATATGCTTGAATTCATGTCACTCATTTCCTACATTCTCATCGGGTACTAATCCTAGCCAAATACCCAGGCTGGGGTCACCAACCGTGATGAATCAAACCACAACCATTCATTCTTATAATATAAAAGCAATGTACGAATCTGTAGTTCTCTACAAAGTCAATGCCCGACTTCCTTCCTTGGGAGTAAGGCCCTACCCCTCACATTCTTAGCACTTATAAACTACTCCGATTGAAGAATTCCTAATGCCCTTATTCAAACTGACCTAGCCCACATATCGATGACGACGTCACCAACCTGTTACACCTAGGTTATTGTCTGCCTTCTCATATCGTGATCAAAATTCCAAGTTCCCATAGGCATTACTCAGTTTGAGAGAGGCATTCACCTTACTATGTCCTTTAACCACACAAGGTTTCCTCCAAGCTTACTTTCGAATTCTACCCAAATTGAATATACGTGGCGACCACACCGGACACCATTGGAATTTTAAGGGTAGTAAATACCACCCAAGGCTACATCTCCTAATCTGTATCGACTTGGCAGGGCATGCCATAAGATAATCCTAGCACACCGTTGACACACTCCCACACTTTAATCATGCCTCGATATTACCCTACCCTGGTTGCCATTTTAAGTCTCCACATGGCGTCATCAATCTAAGTCTCAAGTGCATGACACTCAGGCATCACCACTACTCGTCGCTCCATGACACTCGGGCACTACGCCCTATAAACGACACGAGCTTCCAACTCCTTCTTGGAGGACACCACCCATCCATGTCAATTCGAGAAACCGCATCTTGCATGTACACTATACGAATCTTCTAAACCTTTACTAGAAACCTAATATCATCACCTGATCCTTGCAACAATCATTACTAAGATGCTAATGCTTCTTCCTACTGGAATTAACTAGTCCCCTAAGGACACCAAACACATCCCATGTAAAGTCCCCAACCTGACAAGATTTCATCATTTATACCTTAATCATTGTAAGTGCGCTCAAGAAACCTCTCAATACTCTTATCACGATTACAAGGTGCTCGCAAGGACACTGGTCCAAGAGCTTCTACACATACTACACCCTAATTATCAAACACCTCAAGGCCTCATAATAGTTGATTTCTATCCCCAATGATGCAACACAAAATTAGTCATTTGGACACCCTAATACTCCTTTAAACCATTCCCACATTTGGATTACCTAGCATCTAGTCATTACCTCGGCTACTGATCGAGCCTCGACCCTTAGAAAATATTATTAGCTCTCATTTAGATGGCCTTGTCCATAGTCCATATACCAAACCACAATTAGCACTACTAAGTATTCTGGTAGGATACAGGATGTCACCCACAACCTAAATAAACCTCTAGGTTTGTATCACCGACATCACTAATAATCATATTCCTTGAAATCACATCGTATCTTCTAAAACCCTGACATAGAAGACTACCTAGAGTTCACTCCTAACCCTCATCAATCACATTATTGCATGCAACACACTTACCACAATTTTCCAAAAACTCTCATCATACCCTACAAGGTATAACTTTCAATCCAGAATCACTAGGGTGTTTACTTGTAACAATACTATCCCACAGACCTAGGCCGAGGACACCTCCTAAGTGTTGACCAACATGTTTACTTATGCCCACTAAATCACCAATTTCCTTACGATGTGATACTATCCCAGGAATCAAATTCACCTAACCCGCCATTGGTACTAACTACCTGCAATACTTATTCACAAAAATTTTAACGTATTTTTTTCACCAATCAGCATTGTATAGGTATGTCACTCTAGCTATCTAATCTTCAGGGTTGAATTTACATGAGTCATATTGCTAACTCAATAAACGTCATTCATAATTCTTTACACCTTAATTGGCTTCTCATTTTACTACAGATTGACACACAAGCACCTCATAATAAAAACCTGCGATGTCGCCACTACTGGCTCGCACGAAAACTCGCAACTTACTAGCATATTTAAATCATAAGTGCGGAAGTGATTAATGACAACTAACTTAGTCACCTACCACTTGGCAATGAATTCACCCGTCGTGCTAACCTCTTTGACTTCATCGTCGAGGTCACAAACTAAACCGTTGCCAAACTACTGTGACCTGCCCAAACATAATCGACATTCAAAGATCCAACATCGACCTCACAATGTCACTCCTGAAAGGAACCTTGAACCTAGAGCTCTGATACCATTTGTAATGCCCCCGCCGGGATTTATGGATTACTCGTAGTCAACCAGGTCCGACCCGAGCATTAGGTGTGAAGTGCAATGAAACAGCCTATATAATGTTGCTAGTTTAGTTATATTTTAATTAACGTTTCGCTTATTTAGCATGTGATTCAAATTTCAAGTTCAAACTACATGAAAGACTCGAGGAAAGTATCCCCGTAATCTAAATACAGAGCTACTAACATGAAATTAAATAGAACACTTACTTGTGTAATGATCTCAAAATACGAACCTGTACCCAACCTTTCATAACAAAGATAAATGTGTGAGCCAATGCCTAGTGGGAATATACAAATGAAGTATAGAAACGAACGAAAAAAAGAAAACTCTACGTGTTATATTTACATGCACATGCACATGCACATGCAATTACCTTGTACATACATATATACATATATTTAGTGTATGAAACTGTTTAACTTCTGAAAACGTTATTTATCCCGATTAATTCAACTTAATGTTGTAAAAATACTTCCTTTCCCTTGAGTTTGACATTTATCCTCTTATTTAACACCCACAATTAAATACTTGAAATAATTACACTTGGTTTGATCGAAAGCCATTTTCTTTACCGAAATGTAACACTCTGCGTAATCTGGCAAGCGAGGTGGCCAACTGCCACCGCCAAACTATGTTGAGCGTCACTAAATAAGTAATCATTCTTAGAAAGTGACAAATATGAGACATATAAAAAAAATTCCACAAGATAATAATCAGATTAATCCAATAAATATAACCATTCATGCAATATTAAATCCATCACCATGCTAATCTCCAAAATAAATTCAACTCTTAATAAATATATTCTCAAATAAAAAGATCCAACAGTAAATATCTGAATAAAATCGTAAATAGCCGTGGGACCGATTGACCCACCAAAACCATAAATAAAGTCTCATAATAAGTGCGAGGGAAAAGAAACTAAATCTAACTACTAGAGCATCCAAAATAAACTCCAGGTGCACCTCCAAAATATCCTCAACCACTCCTATGCAGCTACTCGAGCACTATACCTGAAATGTTAGTCAATGCAATAGGTCAGAGTCCACCGCATGAATATAAGCTACTCTCCCCAACTAGGACCGTGAACCCAGACAACAACATTATACATTATAAACATCGCAGTAGAATATTTTAAATTAAACAAGATAATATTAACATGTGAGTAAAATAAACTGTTATCATCTAATCACATAAGGATGCCACCCCAAAAGTTTAAGTCCCACTTATGTTATCACAATCCATTAATTTTCTAAAGTAACCATATTTATTTAAATCGATTAATTAAATTATTTACTATAGTGGCGCCTTCATAGTGAGTCGACCCTTTTGTACGTCCTACATTTATTCGGGAACACTTAGAGTCTTAAACCACACATATTCCCCTCGCTATAGCCAGACAACCTGTATTCTGTCAGCTCTGCATTTATTGATGAGGTTTTATGCATGACACATCATAATAGCCAGCCAACCCGTATTCTGTCATTCCTGTACTTAATAATGACGTCAACATACACCCACATCCCAATAGGTAGCCAACTCGTATTCTGTCAGTCCTGCACTTATTGACGACGCCTACCAATTTTTAATACCTGTTTATTATCTTAGGCATTAATTCTCAAATCTCAACTCTCAATTTCTCATTATTTTAAATTATCCCCACCCTATTTTAGAACATAAATACTCAAATCTATACCTAGTCCCTACCTAGTGGTCTCCAAAACACAATAACATCCTACCCTGTCATATAGCATAAATCTCTATCACTAATTTCCTACTAGTCTCTCGCCTAGACTCTCAAATCCGCGAAACGACACAAAAATCTGCTCCATCCTGGAATATTTCATTCGTAGAAATCTACACTAACGAGTTTCATACCTAGAAAGTGTTAATCACAACTAAGGCATACCCACTAGTCCCATACCTAGCAAGTATTCCTAATATTAAGGTGAGAGCATAACTACGCAAAATCCCATCGTTCCCGCTTTGATAAATATAATCAAACTAAAAATTCGCGTATGACATATAATCAACAATTCTACAAATTTCTCATGCAATCACAAATAAATGTTATTTAATTGGTCAATTCTGTGTTAATAATTAAAACAATTTATTTTATACATCTAATATAATTTCAACATCATGCAAGTTTATGGTGCACACACAAAATTTTCTTTTTATCACACCTACATAATTTTATGTGATTGCCCAAGTCCCTTTTTAATTTAAATAAAATCACTAAGATTTTCTACATGCAAACCTACACCCATATTAACAAGAGTACAAATATCTACCCTAAGCACACAAGGGTTACAAGTCTTAATTCATATTAAGATTTTTCATAAAAAGAGTCTCAATATATGTTTCACTTTCCCTAATTAAGGTTCCTAATTTATTTTAGGAATAACATGTGAATTAATGTTTAGGCGATATTTAAACCCATAATACTAAAGAGAGTCACTAGAAGTATTCATGCATGAGCCGGTTGAAAATTTTGATTAAATGGTTGTGTTCCTCTCGAAAAATTGATAAAGACTCATTCTTGAACAATCTTGAGAAAACCCGTTTGAACTTCCAAATCTTGGGTTAAATCTTAATTTAAGTTGGCGCTAGGTTTTGTTAATGGAAGAAGATATAAAAGAGGAGTCTACTTCTCCTAGGTTATGTGTAAATGTCTTTTTAAAAATATATCCCTGAAATACATTTATATAATTAAGAGAACGAGTTTTAGTCCAACTTAATAACTTAAAAGAAAAGACATGTTGCTGCCAACCTGGGAGAACCGGTTAGCCCTACCCCCCGAATCGGTTCAGGTGCCCTAACACCCAAAAGTCCCCCATTTTTGTATAAATAGTTGTAATACTTAAAATTGAACTTCGATTTCAATTCTGATCAAAATCCTACTTTCCATAAATAAAGTCCAACAATTTAAATTGCTAAAAATAATTAAATCCAAAAAAAATTATTTCTCCAAGTTCCAAATTAAATTAAATTATTACCGATTTGAAATTTTGGAGTGCTACATACTTCTCCACTATCAGAGGAATTTCTTCCTCGAAATTCGACGAAGAGTAAACGAGCAAAGTAAAATAAGGCTCACATATGCCTACCCATAGAATGCCATAATCGGGCGCCCATACACCTAATCCTACACGCACCCACCCCACGATCGAATATATATAATATATATATATATATATATATATATATATATATATAATACATACTGTGCTACTCCACTAGCCACGTCGTGGTTCCTGCGACATCTGCCCTGTCTGAGGCTCCTGAGGCAGAAGCATATAACACCTACCCACTCCGGTCCCTGCTGGTGCTGTTGGCACTCCCTCTACACCTGGTGCTGACAGTGCTGGACCCCCTTGGCCCTGCTATCCCTTAGCCCTACTGGCGCTCCCTCCTGGGATACCTAGAAGCTCGGTTCCCTGTCTCTCCAGAAATAAAACACGCACCCCTAAAAGGTCCGGGTTGCCTACCCAGGCTTGTCTCACCCTGTTGTCCCTGCCCCTGAGGTCCCTGCTAGACACTATTACCCTACTTCTCTTGACTCTCTCGCTGTCTCTTCTACACCTGTTCATTGAGACCCTTATTCTCTCTTCCTTGACTCATGTCTCTTCCCCAACCTCTTTTGGTAGTTCATTTTCTCCTGCCACAACAACAGTACGACGTCCACCACCTGAGTTTAAGTAGTGTATGCCGGATTTCCTAACACTATTTTCTTAGTGGACCAAGACAAACCATTAATTAATCACTCCATCTTCTTTGCCTCTGTATTCAACTCCTCTCGTACAAACATCGACAGATTTGTGAATTCATGCTCATACTCAGCAACTGATTTCGAACCCAGCTCTAAGTACGGAAACTCCCTCTTCTTCGCGCTCCTAATCGCATACGAAAAATACTTATAATTAAACATTATCAGGAAATATCCATAGTTCAGGTGATCCCTATCCTCTGATGTGGTGACATTCTCTTAACACTGTAATGCATCTCATGTCAGCTTCAACGTGGCCAAAATCTGCTTCTGCACATCAGCGCAGTCCATCATCCTCAAGTGACTATCCATATCTCTCCTCCATTGGGGATCAACCATTGGGTCGGATCCCCTTACGAAGGTGGGAGGATTGCACTTATGTAAACTGGCCCTCACCCTATCCCTAGTCGAATAGGTGTACCCTACTGCTTTGCCTCCAAAGTCCCCCACCTATGTCTCCCTACCTCAATATTGTTCGTTGTGGCCTCACGCACAATAGCCGCTAACTCCTCAGCACCAAAATAATTTGCCTCGGCTTCTCTTAAACTGCGGAATCAGAAACTGAAACCTCCCTCCTATCTACATCTCTCCAAGTGACCGCCATCTGAAAAGATTGGAACAAACAACATCAGACTCGTTATAGCTAAAAGTACAAATCATCAAAAGGAATAAAAAATAATCAACGCGGAAGCTAAAACGAACTCACAACCTGGGAGACCTAAGACCATGCGCTACTACCATCTATAACAACCCGCGCAATCTGGCAAGCGAGGTGGCCCGTCGCCGCTGCCAAACTACGTTGGGCGTCATTAAATCAGTAATCATTCTTAGTATGTGACAGATATGAGACACACAAAAATTTGTTTCACAAGATAATAATATGATTAATACAATAAATATAACCATTCATGAAATATTAATTCCATCACCATGTTAATCTCCAAAATAAATTCAACTCCAAATGAATATAATCTCAAATATAAAGATCCAACACTAAATATCTGAATAAAATCGTAAACAACAGTGGAACTGATTGACCCACCAAAACTATAAATAAATTCTCATATTAAGTGCGACGAAAAATAAAATAAATCTAACTACTAGAGCGTCTAAAATAAACTCCAACTGCACCTCCAAAATATCCCCAATCACTCATATGCAGCTACTCTAGCACTATACCTGAAATGTTAGTCAACGCAATGGATCAGATCCCACCGCATGAATACAATCTACTCTCCCCATTTAGGGTCTGTGTACCCAGACAGTAGCATTATACATGATAAACACCATAGTAGAATATTTTAAATTAAACGAGATAATATTAACATAAAAGTAAAATAAACTATTATCATCTAATCATGTAAGGATGCCACCCCAAAAGTTTAAGTCCCACTTATGCTATCACAATACGATAATTTTCTAAAGTTACCACATTTATTTAAATCGATCAATTAAATTATTTATTATAGCGGTGCCTTTATAGCCAGCCAACCCTTCTGTATGTCATGCACTTATTCAGGCCCACCAAAATTCTTACACCACACACATTCCTCTCGCTATAGCCGATCGAACCGTATTATGTTAGCCCTTCACTTATTGACGAGGTTTCACGCATGACACGTCATAATATTCAGCCAACTCGTATTTTGTCAGTCCTGCACGTGTATTAATGACGTCAACACACACCCACATCACAATAGCCAACCAACCCATATTATGTCCATACTGCACTTATTGATGACACCTACCAATTTTTAATACTCGTTTATTATCTTAGGAAATAATTCTCAATTTCTCATTATTTTAAATTAGCCCCATCCTATTTTAGAGCATGAATCCTCAAATCTATCCCTAGTCCCATTCCTATATGTCTCCAAAACACAAGTATGTCCTAACCTATAATATAGGATAATTCTCTATCATTAATTTCCTACTAGTCTCGTGCCTAAACTCTCGATTCAACAGAACGACATAAAATCAACCTCACCCGAAATATCCCATCCGTAAAAATCTACATTAACTAGTTCCACACCTAGAAAGTGTTAACCACAACTAAGGCATACCAACTAGTCCCATACCTAGAAAGTATTCTCAACATTAAGGAGAGAGCATAACTACCCAAAATCCCGTCGTTCCTGCAATGATAAATATAATCAAACTAAAAATTCGCATATGACATATAATCAACAATTCTACAAATTTCTCATGCAATCACAAATAAATGTCATTTAATTCGTTAATTCCATCTTCATAATTAAAACAATTTATTTTATGCAACTAATGTAACTTCAACATCATGCAAGTTTATGGTGCACACACACCTACATAATTTTATGTGATTGCCCAAGTCCTTTTTTAATTTAAATAAAATCACTAAGGTTTTCTACATGCAAACCTACACCCATAGTAACAAGAGTCCAAATATCTACCCTAAACACACAAGGGTTACAAGTCTTATTTCATATTAAGATTTTTCTAAATATAATCCCAATATATATTTCACTTTCCTTAATTAAGGTTCATAATTTATTTTAAGGAAAACATGTGAATTAATGTTTAGGCGATATTTAAAAGGCATAATACTAAAGAGCGAATAGAAGTATTAATGCCTGATGAAAAGTCAGTTAAAAATTCTGACTAAATGGTTGCGTTCCTCTCGAAAAATTGATAAAGACTCGTTCTTGAACAATTATGAGAAAACCCGGGTTCAACTTTCAAATCTTGGGTTAAATCTTGATTTAATTTGGGGTAAGGTTTTTTTTATGAAAGAAATTATGAAAGAGGAGTCTATAGATCCTAAGTTATAGGTAGATTTATTTTTCAAAACCTATCCCCGAAATACATTTATATAAATAAGAGAAAGAATTGTAGTCCAACTCAACAACTTAAAAGAAAAGCCCTGTTTCTGTCGACCTGGGCAAACCGATTTTCCCTACCCTCTGAACCAGTTCGGGTGCCCTGACACCCAAAAGTCCCCTATTTTTGTATTAAAAGTTGTAATACTTAAAGTTAAACTCCGATTTCAATTCCGATTGAAATCCTACTTTCCATAAATAAAGTCCAACATTTTAAATTGCTAAAAATAATTAAATCCAAAATATTTTATTTCTCCAAGTTCCGAATTAAATTAAATTATTACCAATTTAAAATTTTGGTGTGTTACACAAAATTATCCTTTTCATTTTAACCAATTCACATTAGCATTTTCATTGAAAATCACCCCTACAACACACGCGGGGACCGTGCTAGAAAATACTTTTTTAGTCTTTGAAAACCTTTCACAACACACTCTTGTCTTAATTATGGTTTGAACCACTTAGGTTGCTTACCCATTTACCCACTTACTGTACCCTTTCCTTACCTTATGGACATTAATAAATTTCACCTTTCTTATCCATTTAACCTTTACAGGAACATTTATCAATTCATTCAAGTTAGGTGATCTTAATACGTTTTCACCAAACAACCCATTTCTTGACATGTTCCTTATTCATTTATATTTTCTCAAAATCTTTCAATAACCGCGTACTTTAACGGGTTCCACACCGCCGGCTAAGCCACCATATACTCTGGCTAGTGGTTTTGGATCTTTCACCCTAGGGCTCCGATCCCTCATTAATTATTTCGGTGTCATCCGAGTTCCTTTTATATGTTATAAATGTCCACATTATTCCTTCTTTCCATTTATACCCAGCCGAAGCCAAATCTAGGGTTTCATCCCAATTTGTGTTACACTTTGAAATTATCATTTCATATCCTTTACGCTTTAACTTTGATTTTATTTCAAAAATCATATTCATTTAGGACCAATTTGTGTAACCCCCTTTCCAACATTTTTATTCCATAAAAATGTTATACTTTAAGTAAAATTACCATTTTACCCCTTTATTTTCCAAACTTGTCGTTTTCCTCCATTTTACAAGTGTTGTTTTCCCAAAATACCTTTCTAACATTAGAGGTATAATTCTTATCAAATTAGAAACCTATTTATTCCATTACTTCCTTTCCAATTTTATAAGTATTAATCTTCCAAAACATTATTAAGTTACATGCACCAACTTTCCAATGCTTAACCATTAACACTTATCCAACACCTTTAATAATCATATTTCCATATTAGACATTTCTTTAATTTCTTTATTCAAGAAATCTTTTTACTCTTAAAGACTAACGTTATAAGAAATTTGTGACACCCCGCCTAATTAAATATCGGGTGATCAGTCCTTTATTAATTAAATCCAGAATATCCAGTTGGTTCAGATAATTCATTACTGTCGGAAATCATCAATTTTATTTAATGAAAACTAACCACCTAATATTTAAAAAGGTTGATGTCGAAATTTTATCTTGTTATTAACCATCATCAAGTAAGGAAATAATTAACTAATACGATTCATTCCAAAAACATAAGGAAAGAACTAGCTGAATTAAAATAAAGAACTGGAGTAAACACTTCCAGTCAAAATCCCATACAATAATCCAAAACCATGAAATAAAAATCTAGTAACTGAATAAAACATCTAAATCTCTGAATATAAAATAGGAAGGGGCGGCATCTCTAACTAAAGTAAATAACTGATAGTCAAAGAAGAATAGACTATGATGCGTCTACTAGCAATGTCCTGTAGCTTCCAAAATAATTACAGCTCGGAAACTGAATGGAATCTCCTAAGCTTGGTGTCCCTGTGGCTGAGCACCTAACATAAAGGAATAAGAAAAGAGGTTTACAGATAAACAGGTCAGAGCCTTAGTAAAAAATAATTTAAATATAGCAAGTGCTTAAATTGGTTAATTAGCACAAATAATATTCATGTTAACTTAGCGTACTCACTTGATATGCTCACCTCTCATATAATGTGCACGCCTAACGAGCCTAACTACCCATACTAGTCATGATACTCTGCCTATAACCACTATTCTAGATAAAATATCTAAATAACTCGAAGACAATAGATTGATATTATTTAGGAATAGGTTTAAAGATGCTTTAACTCATTCTCATAACATTTTGAATTCTCAACTGGTGACCCAATAAGTATATACTGTAATAAAGCGACCAGTATGAAACACAGAATAGGAACTCCGTATACATATATAAAATCTCAATATGTATACATACATATATATATATATATATATATATATATATATATATAATGCACCCATGGTTAAGAAACCCCTAGTTCTAGGCATACTCGGCTATCTAGTCCCATTGGAATGCTCATGCATGAAGGACAACAGGTTCAATCTCTCAGGAACCAATAAATCAAATACACATATTGGAGGCGAACATAGTCCCAAGTTGATGGGCTACGCACCCATACGACCGTCACCACTATCGTTCTCATAGATAGCCTATACCTAGGTTCCATGCTCTAGTGATACGACTCAAAATCTCTTGAAGACACGCAAGATATGGTCGTCCACAACGTGCTAACCTCCGTTTGATATCCAGTAGCTAGGTATGTCACACACATAATATCTCAAGTAATAATCATGCACACAACTTATATAACTCAATAAGTTTTCACGCAACCTGATTTCCATAGTACATAAGTAGTATTGTTAACTCTACCACTCATCGTGATTCGATCATATATTTCCTCTCTCGAACCTACATTCCCTCCTAGGTTCTATAAACTTTCTATATCCCAAGAACTATTACAATCCCAACACACTAATAATTCGGAACTTAAGTCACCCATTACTCACGTAGGTCGTTACTCTCACTTGGATAACCCTAGGATGATTTTTAACTCGATCGGACCCTAAAAATCCATTCTGGAATGTCGTTAGAAGTCAAGGGAATCTCATTCGAATGAGGTCGTTCAAATGAAGTTCTCACTTCGAACAAACTCCATTATTTCGTTAGAAGGGTCGTTGGAATTCTCGTTGGAAGTCTCGTTCAAAAGAGGTCGTTCGAACAACCTGGGCAGACTTCGAATGAGAAATTCATCCAGACCCTTGTTCTTTTCCAAATTCGATTTTTCCAACTTTCAATCTTCAATATCAATCCAAAACTTAACCCAACTCTAATTTAATGTTCTTCAACTATTTCAAATTACCCTAAGATACTTTATAATACAAATTAAAGGTCAAATACTTATATACTCAAATGGAATTCAGCAATTTCTTCAATTCCCAATAAATCTCTTAAATGTGAACCCAGAATCTTTAAACCTTAAAAACTCCCAATTAATTTCGTGATTTCAACATATAATTACCAAATGTAATAGGTCTAAGACGATAAGATCCTCTACATGCAAACCCATCTCTAATGCTTAAGGTTTCTTTACAAATCAGTCTAATTAAACATAAGTCTTCATTGTAACAAGTTTATATCATCTAATCTAAATCAACATGAACACTATTTGCTAAAAGAGGTACAAGATAAACACTTGCCTTGGGATGAATTTATGATTCTCTGATTGAATTTGATATGTCGTTGATCCTCTTGTCGCGATCTACACTTTTGTGTAATTATTTGTGAGAAATCTCCCACTTTTGGCTTTGTTGTCCAATGGGTCTCCTTCCTCCTTGGTTCTCCCTCTCTTTCTCACGTAGGTTGCAACTTACAGACCACTAACCCTATATGTTCCTATTCTAATCCTATTTTCGTCCATTTAATTACTCAAAAATCCTAAAAGACTAAGACACCTCTCTGGGGTGTCATTTTGGGCTAAAATGCTCCGGACTCCAAATATAACACCCGAGTGGTGTTTTCTGACTATTTCGACCCTTTCGGACACACCGATGCACTCAAAATAGTCATTCGAGTTATATAAAAATAATTTATCTTTTTAATTCCCCAATATATAATAGTGACGCGACTCATATGTGCGTCCCAAAATAATTATATTATAACTGTCGTGTATCTCGTCCCTGCCCATATTCTTATTTTCGAAACAATATTACATTACTCACTACGTAATGTTCAACATAATTATAATTTGACATAATTATTTTCAATAACTACCAACTCTCGTCACGCTAGTAATTATTACCCTTAGAATCGGATTAATTATAAATTAAATTTTCTCCATTTAAATTAATTAATCCAAATTTCCATAATTTCATAATAAAATAAATATGCGTAAAAATACGGGGTATTACAAAATTAGAATTTCCTTTTAACAATACATGTAGTCTTACAACCTTATATTCATCACACCTTTAACCCTTTTTTCACACACTTTGAAGATTAAAACTTCTACTTTTTTTATTTCTTGTTTAAACCCAACAAAACCTTCTTTAAACTTGTTTAAATATTTATCATTAAAATACTACTAGTTTATATACATGAGAAGATGGATTTTAAATCCTAAAATCCTATTAAATATTTTAAACATGCACTTCATTCTAGAAATTCATAATATTTACAAAACATACCTTTTCTAGACCCTAGGACATTTTAGTTCTTAAAACTCAAATCAATGTCCCATTCTTTCATAAAATATTCATTCTTGTAAGAAATCAAACTGAATTTACCAAATATCTTAGGCAAGATAAAAATGTAAATTTAAAATATTTTAATTCCACAAAAATGTTTAGCACCAACTTAAACATACAATTTACATGAAAATCAAATTTATTTCAAGAAAACTTTAAAAAGTTTATCCTTCACTTATTCTCAACCAAATGATAATTTTCTAATATTTTTATTTCATAAAAATGTTTATTATTAATTTATACTAGAAAATCCATCATTAAGTTCATAAGCATCCTAATCTTAATATTCTAACAATCAAGACCAAAAATGCATAAAATAGAGTCTTAATTTAACAGTAGGTTGTTCTCACCTCTAAACGCTTCAAATGGTAGTAAGAAGGTTGGTGTAGGAGGAGATATCCCCAACTCCTAAGGTGGCCTCAAGAGGTTACCAAATGCATCCTCCAAAAATGTTCCATTTAGGCTTCCAAGTCAAAACCCTCTTCAAACTCCATGAAAGCTTCCATTATCTTCTCCAAAAATCTCTCGATCCTTCTCCAAAATTCGTAGCTCCACTTCAACAATGGTGAAAATGGGTGTTGTAGGCTTAAATACGGTGGAATATTATAAGAAATTGGTGGTTTATGGTGGTGAAATTGTGGTGGGATGGTGGAGAAAAGCCAACAATGGTGGAAGACTTCTCCACTTTCTCTCTCCCTTTTCCATCTTCTCCCATGACCCAAACCAAGCCTTATAAAAAACCCAAAGACACCAAAAATCCATTTTTTACCAATCGGAGCTCACCTGATTTCGATAACTCAATAATCCAAAGGCCAGCAACGTGACAGCGCGCAAGGGCAAGTCAGATCTAACATGTTTTAAACACGTCATTCGAACGACATTGAGCCTCGTTCGAACGACTAGTTCATCTCGTTCAAGTTATGGCTTCTAATAACCTTCATGCAACCTGGTACTGTTAGGCAGCGATACCTCGTTCGATCCCCTGCTTCGAATGAGGTTATTTTCTTCGAACTTCAGTTTTTACCCATAAATTTTCTCGGATTATCACAAACCTCACCTCATTACAATTTAGACAAAAAATTTAAATGAAATATTAGGGAAGGGTATTACATCGAATGGTACACAATGGTCTGATTATCACAAGGTTGACCATAACCTTTTTTGGCACGCTTGAAATCAGCCAAAATACATGTACTAAGCTAATGACCCAAACATATGTTTAGCACTCCTGGTGGGAGACATTATTATTGTTGTTTACCATGGCAAGGATAAGAAAAACCAATAATGGTGCAGAAAATGCTGTTGAAATTGGCTTGACTAGTCAACACATCACCATTACAGAATGAGTAACAGTTGAAATTGCCAAAGAGTTGAGTCTGACTGCTCAAAATAAGCGATAAACTTGGTAACGGCTTCAACGGCCAAAATTCCAAGTGAAACACCTGTTATATGTGTGTCATCAAATGGCGAAGACTAGTTAATAAACAAATTAAACCCGGTCCTTGATCATCTCAGGAATATAATACAAAATATTAGTGCAATGATCACCATACTATCATAATTTCTAATGTCTAAGGATATGCATCAACAGTTGGTGTAAACATGACCATTCAATCTAATCCTTATCATCTTGTTTATTATAGACCTAATATCAACGAAATAAATTTTGGAACAAACCTAAGGATGGGGAACTAAAAAACTACTACTGGTGTAGGTGTGAAAACCCTAGAGAGGTTTTAGGAACATCTAACACCTACCAAAAGTTGGGTTACAACAATCCAATATGAAGGATACCCCTCCCAGAAGTGGAAAGGACTAGGTCATATCGTAATGAGACTAATTTAGGCTTCCCATTCACTTCAAACTATGGGATAATCAATAATCTTGTTTTCATTATGAGATTTAACAATCAAATCCCTCAAGTATCTCAACAAATGCCCTTCCAAACATAAAAAAAATTCCTCCCCAAATTCCTCCATCATTGGTGCAACCAACATCCATGGTGAACCAAAAAATTGCCCCCACCAAATAGGTAATTACCTATGGGAGTTGGGAGAAACAAAATTGTAAATATCATACATGAGATTTGTGGACTAATGGCTCAAGAATGCAACCTCTGGTGTACAAAAATCCACACCCTAAATGGATAGATAAAATTAAACTTCCAAAGGATTTTAAATTACTAACTTTCTCTCTCTTTTTAGGAGACGAGAGTTAATCCACTATTGAACACATTTCTATGTTCACTAATCAGTGTGCTGATGCTAGAACAAATGATTATCTTAAATTATGTTTGTTTTCCAGTTATCTCACTGATGCAGCTTTTTCACGGTTCATAAGTTTGCCTCCTAACACTATCCAAACTTGACAAGAAATGGAAGATATGTTTCATGCACAATATTTTCAAACTAAACCAGATGTATCCATGGTTGATTTAGTTAGACAAAGCCAAAAACCAGACGAAAAAGCAACTACCTTCATAAATAGGTTCAAAAAGGCTAGGAATAAGTGTAAAATAATTCTACATGGGGTCTGAGTTTGTTAAGTTGGCCCAAAATGGTCTAGAATTTAGGCTTTGAAAGAAGTTTGATGCAACCGAATTTAGAGGTGTGGTGGAATTACCTGCCAAAGTATCGAGATATGAAGCTCTTTTAGAGAAAGAATATGAAAAAATACCTCTTCTTTCAAAACATATTACAAGGATCCAAACTTAGAAGTAGATAATGTTAAGATTATAGGTACTCAAACTATAGTTTGTGAACAATTGGTTCGAAAGAACTCAATAATAGAATCTTATGACCCTAATAAAAGGGGATGATTATAAAATACTCATTTGATATCTCTAAGGCATATGAAATTTTTTATTATCTCTTAAAAGCCAAAATGTTAAAACTGGCTGATGATGCAAAAGCTCCAAATGGAGTTAAAGGAAAAAATATTATAAATGACGTAATGTTTTCTCTCGCTCAACTAATGCTTATTGTGTTTTTAGTGACAAGATCCAATAGTTAATTAGAAGTGGGAAACTAAATTTTATTGGGAAAGAGAAAGACTACTTAAGGTTTGATGTTTCCCAGTGTGAAGAAGTGGGAAAAAACATGCAATCCATTAAACTACCTCAAAACAAAGGATAAGTTGAGTTCAAAATGAAGACGAAGGTTGAGTCTTAAGCTTCGAAGCCTGAAGTAATCACTAACCCAAACCAAAAAGTTATGAAACACATTTGCATTAGGTGTGAAGAGCTGAGATGTATGAATTTATTATTTCGAAGGGGAAACAACAACAAAAACTCAAAAAATGGGAATAATGTCTATGTTGCAAAAACTAAGGATACAAGGCTAAGAGGAGTTCCAAAATAATGTCTTTAGAAAAGTGAGACCTTTGTCTGGACCTTATCACCCTCAATAAAATGTTAAAGTACTGAAGAACTACCAATATGTCAGGCCTGGTTTCAATAAAAATAAATCACGCCAATATTTAGGAACTTTGAGACCTATGAAAATCCCCAAATCAATCCAAATGGTGAAGGGAGCACCTAATTGGTTTGTTTTTCAAGACCCAAAGGTCACCTAATAATTCAATGAGATGCCTAAGAAGCCTAAAATTGTCGAGCTTCAACAGGTGGTCCCGAAACATGGCACCTTGTATAACCCCTAAAATTCAAGAAAAGAGAAATGGATATTGTGAACTCTCATACTCAACAAAGGAGGATTCAGAGGAAATATAGGGCCGCCAAGAGGCCTTAGAGATCCCACACTGAAGTGGATCAGAAGTCATGACCTCTGTAACTTCAAAGCCAAATCCAAGGTTCAATAAGAAGGAAGAAGGTGGTCAATCCTCTTTTGACATGCTAGTTGAGAAAATTAAGGAGCTGGAGAAGGCCATGAATGTGGATAAAGATATTTCATCTAGAGATAGTTAATCTGGTGAAGAGCAAAAAAAATGATGGTTGGGGATATAATAACACCTAATCAAGAGTTTGTTTAATGGTAATTCATCCAATTTGGACCCCAGCCATAGCAAGTGCCAATTAACATGGTTGTAACTCTCCCAAAGAGTTTCAAAGCTGAAGAAGGATAGGAAGTTCCAAAAATGGAATCGGATGAAGATAATAAGTCATAGGTAGATAACTTTGATTTGTTTGTGTCTACTACAGATTTAGTATATGGGTTAGAAGAGCCTACTAAGAATATGACTAATCACATTAAGTATTTATTTATAAAATATTAGATAAATTGATTATTAATCAATAAAATATTGGTAGATAACGGCACCTCTGTTAACATAATGCCAAACTCCATGCTTTATAGAATAAACAAATAAAAAGCTAAATTGGTCCAAACGTAAATCATAATATTTGGTTTTGCTGGTTGACCAAAGGTGTCCTACCAGTAGATTTTGGAGTAGGCACCAAGAAAATCTAAAATAATTTTCTTTATCATCAATGGTAAACCAAGCCTCAATGCTTAAATTGGTAGAGATTGGACTCACTATAACAAATGTATCTCTTCTTCCATGCATCAAAAAATTCTATTGAGGAAGGAGGGTAGGAATGTGAAGGAGGTGGAAGCAAATCCCTTAACTTTCCATGCCCGCTCTAATAATGTAGAGGCTAAACTCTAGGAAGAGAATATGGGAACAGTGAAGATAAATGTTTTGGTACCAGAGGCATCAAAAGTTGAAGTCTCTAATGAATTTTAGATGGAACTATATTTTAATTTGATGGGAGTAGCTAAAGAAGACACAATAGTTGATTAATGGATGGTATACCCATCAATGTTGAAAAGGCCAATGAAACTTTGGCCATAGTATTGCACAAATTCAGAGAATTAGATTTGAGTACATCAACAAGTGAAGAAGACCATTAATTGTGCCAAGTGTTCAAAGAATATAAGTGATTAGTCAAGAATATTTCATATATGCGCCTGTTATCTTTACGTATTCTATCACTTTTTGTGTTCTTCAAGCCTATATTTATGCTCGTTAACCAGACAACCTCAGTTTTGGATTATATATATATATATATATATATATATATATATATATATATATATATATATGCGTTGCAAGGCTTAATTGAGCTTTTGTAGGTATTGTAATGCTTAAAGTGAGGATTCATTGCGTTTTAGAGAAGTTCCATCATTGGATGCTACTTCAGGGGCATTTTAGACATTTCACAATTCATCTCTGGCTCAGTGGTATTCCAAAGAAGCTTAGTTCATCGAGTTAGCTTCGCGTGGCCATAAACGGCACATCATTTAGAATTCGGACGAAGAAGATATGGCCATTTTTGTTTCCATCCTTTTCTCCCTTTTTATGACCAAAGAAGACCATGAAACAGGGGACCGGTCGACTGGTGAATCATATTTTGGCTTACAATAGATGCAGTGGGTTTTTACCTGAGGGACCGACCGACCGGCCCCTGGGCCGCGGTCGACTGGTAGTGCCAGATATTGTGCGTTTTGGCCTCTTTTGTTTCTTTTTCCTTTTTTCTTTTATCTCTTTTGTAACTTACTATAAATAGAAACTTTTATTTATTATGTAAGAGATATTTATTATCTTTAGTTTAGGTTAGTTTTAGGGTTTGTTTTTTTGGAGAGCTCTTCTTCATTTCTCTCTTTGGGTTTACCCATTTGGGTTATGTAAGTTGCATTATTCATCATCCCTACCATTTATTTAAGTTATGTTTCTTTATTGTAAGCTTTGTGCCCTAGTTTACTTGCTTTCTAATTTAGGTTTACTTGATTTATTTATTGCTTCCATTTATTTCTTGCATTTAATTCATGTCATATATGATGCTTTCTAGCTAACTTAAATTAGGTTGTGATTAATGGAACTCACCTTGGTTTCAATGAGTTATTTTGCTATGGTGATGTGTTTTATATATTTAATTCGATTGAGTTGTTCTTGTTATTATGCCTAGGATATTTAATGGGTTATATCAGGTATGCTCCGTATTTACGACCTTGTGTGTGTACTTTTTAGGATATTTGTTGACACCAAAATCATATTGGGCCTTTATGTGAATTTAGGGGGTGACAATTCTAGATTTGATTGATTGGTTAAATGAGATTCCATCTTACTAAATTCGTATTCCCATATAACCATTTATAAACATTAAATCAAGGTGAGGGATATTAGTTGCAACTTATAGTTATATTCCTTTTTTTTAATCATTGTTTAACTTCCATTCCTAGTTTATCTTTTCTTTTTGTTATCTGATATCTTTTACACTTTTATTGAGAAGTATTAAACCAATATAATTCTAGCAACTAGTTTATGCGGATTTTCGATACCCGGACTGGCCGATGTACTCCCTTAAAAGAGTGTAGTCATAGTTTATGTTTTTGTATAGCAGTGGGAGTCGAGCATAACAACTGACCCTACTAATCAAAATGGCACCGTTGTCGGGGACTTATTTGTGTTCGAATTTAATTGATTTAGTATTACGTAGTATTTTCTTTCTATTTGTATTTTTTTCTTAAATATTTTGTAGAACTTATACATTTGAGCGCCAAGAAACACTGCCACACACACATCATTTTGTGGAATTTTCCATCTCGATACTTCTTTGGGGTAAGCATGTCTTATTCCAAGTTTTTTGGTAATCGTAATGATAATTCTCAAAATCCCCCTACACTTATGACTTTTGGTCAATACTTACAAGCCCAAAAAATCGAAGCATCTAAAATGTCTTTGGGTGAGTATTATGAAAGTCAAGTTATGGATTACGAGAATTTTGGGAATGATCATTCCGATGTTGGCCACAAAATCCTTATAATAAGAATGGTGAAACTAAATGCATTAGTTTTCAAAATTCTTATAATAATGATTTTGATTGTAGTTCCGAGGATAGTTTTCAAAGTTCTCATTTTCAAGAATTCGTGCCTCCGCCTATGACTTTCGGTGAGGGTTTGTGCATTCTTGAAGATGAGAAATTTGAAAACGATTTTTGGGAAGAAAATCGTTGTTGGGAGCAAGAGTTGGATGCATTATTTGAACCCAGCGATGATTTCTCTTTTGAGACTTTCGAAGTCGAGGAATGTTTTTAACCAAATGAGGATTTTGTGCCTACTTTGGAACAAACCATTCTTGACTTGACCCATGGTATAATAGAGAATGAAAATGAGGAAAAAATGGATGTAGTATCCAACTGCAATGAAATTATTTCTTCTTTAGCCCCCAAAGAAGAATATTTCATTGAAAATGATCTTATTTCCTTCGAAAGTCAATGTTCAAACGATGGTGACTCATCTCTTGAGTTTGAATTTATTTTGTCTCCCTTTTCACTCTCCATTATCAAACCGATACAAGTATCCAATGAATTGGTTCCGAACTTCAAAACGTTTAACCCTTTCACCGATGAGGAGTACTTGCTCGAGTTGCTTTCCACGAAGGCAATTTTGCCTCCATGTGTGCCACCTCCCATTCCAATTGCGAAACCGTTGGGAGGAAATTCTATTTTTTTGGATTTCACGTGTTTTTGTCACCTGTTTAATCCAAACTCTACATCATCTCACCAAAAAGTTTAATTGGTGATGGTTCATTACTTTCGCCATGCACATGCCTTGCGTTGTTTGAACGTAATTCCTAATTTTTTAAAAGGTATGCATGAAAGGGAGGATCCCTCGTTGATCCCCCAAAGTCAAATAGTATTTTGGGTGGACCATCAAAAATTTCAACTTCTAGTGTAGAGTTAGTTATAAGTTGAAATTGTAGGTTGAAAATAGTTAGTTTTGTTTTATTTTTATTTTTCTTCTTTATTCTTACGTATTGTCTAGTGTAGTTAAGTTTTTGTTATTTGCTTTTTGCTATTCTTGTAACTAACATATTTTGCAGAATCACTGGCCTTGTACTTTTACGAGATCGCTCAATTGTGAGTAATATCACTAATTTCCTCTCTTTAGCTTGGTTCTTAATGCACATTGAGGACAATGTCAGGTTTTAAGTTAGGGGTTGTGGGATATTCTATCCATTCATTGGTAGTTTCTTTGATCTGATTATATGTTCTTCCCAAGCATGCTTTTCTTGTAAACATTAAAGTTTTTAAAAATATTTTCTTTCTTTTTTCTCCTTTGGTGGGCATTTTTCCTTTGTTTTCAATGATAAATTTTAATAATTGCCCAATCCAATAGATAACTCAATGATGCATGTTCTCGATTTTAGAAGTTATTAGACTTTGGTCCTCAATTATTGATATTATGAATTAAACTTTAATCCCATGAGCACATGCACTTTTCTTGTTTTATTAATTTGGTTAAGATTTTTATAACTCGGTAATCTTTTATTGCATCGTATATACTTACACCTAGTGAGCTTTGTGATTTTCTTCGTTAGTGAGTGTTATACACTTCTCTTTCCTCTTTGCAAACATTACATTCGTTGGTAATCTCACTATTATTTCATTGATCGTTCATTAATTGAGTTCATATATTAAATGTGTTACTTGAGCATGATTTTCAAAGTTTTTTTTTACTCGAGAATTGGGTAAACTTTAGGAAATGATCATAGGACATCTTTGTTATATCACCCATATTGACCTTGATCTCACCTTAAATGTTTTCCCTCGTCACCCCCTTTGAGCCTTAATATAGCCTTTCGTTTCATAACCTAAATCCCATAACCAACTCCGTATTGGAGTTATAAACCATATGTCACCTTTTGTACCTTTGTTTGGAATGATACTTGGGATCGAATTATGTTCGCATTATGTGGTTGCAATTAAACATTTGACAGTGAGAAAAGTAAAGAAAAGAAAGAAGTGAAAATTAGAAGAAAAAGAGAGTAGAAAACAAAACAAAACAAAACAAAAAGTGAGAAAAAGAAGAAAAGAAAAGAAAAGAAAGAGAAATTTGTATCTGTTGTGTATAGTGTTCGATAAGCTTTGTTTACTCTCCCGATTGTTGTATTCAATGATTGTTATGGAATCATTTTCCAATTTTGAAATTGCCCACAATTTTCCATTATCTTGACTTTTCATCCCCAAATACTCTGAATTCGTATATATTTACCCTTCGTTTCATAACCTTTAGCCCAAAACTTACATTAGAACCCTATAAAGTCCTATGTGATTTTAGGGTGAATTCAATTTAAAAGTTTAAATAGTTTTAATAATCTGTGAAAATACATTTATCCTCCTTTAATGAGCGGTATCTTTCATTGAGATTATAATTTTGCATTTTATATATAGCGTTCTTCATTAGTGACATGTGCATGGCCTAGTTTCCATTTACATTTACTCTTTATGCCCGCATTTTCAGTGTATTACCTCTCATTCATAGTGATTTCATTTGTTGAGCGTAATACCCGGCGAAGAATGAATATATGCACACTTGAATGTTTGTTATCCGATTTATGTAAGTTTTTGCCAAATCATACTTAGCATGTGCTTGCTCCCCTTCCATATTTTTAAAGTTTCAATTCTATGAAGCTCGTTCTATAATTTTAATAACTACGAACTTTTGTGTGAATTCATTCACTTTGCTAATAATATGTTTGAAACATTTTTCGTTATTGTTGGGCTTATCACATATGGTTTGGCATATTTTGAGGAAACTTTGATGTTTGTGGGTTTCAACCCTGAAAACCCTCACGAGATGAAACTCGTCCACTAGGGTAACCTAGGGGTTTAACGGCTTATTGCATATGTTAAATGTAATCGTGTTCCCTACAAAGTGACATTTATAGTTTTGATGCATATATACATTTTGTACCGCCTTCTGTGGACTGGTTTTATTTGTTTCATCACTAGGGACTAGCAATGTTTAAGTTAGGGGGTATGATTAGTCATGAATATTGTATATGCACGCCCGATATCATTACGCATTCAAGCACTTTTTGTGTTCCTTATGTCTATATTTATGCTCGTTAACTAGACAATCTTAGTTTTGGATATATATGTGCTTTGCAGGGCTTAATTGAGCTTTTGTAGGTATTAGAACGCTTAAAGTGAGGATTTGTTGCGTTTCAGAAAAGTTCCATCATCGAACGCTACATCAAGGGCATTTTAGACATTTCACACTTCATCTCTAGCTTAGTGGGATTCCACGAAAGCATAGTTAGTCAAGTTATCTTCACGTGACCGTGAGCGGCTCGTCATTTTGAGTTTGGACGAATAAGATATGGTCATTTCCGTTTCCATCCTTTTCTCCCTTTTTATGACCAAAGAAGACCATGGAAGAGGGGATCGATCGACCAGTGAATCATATTTTTTCTTACAACGGATGCAGTGGGTTTTTGCCTGAGGGATCGGCCCCCGATCGCGGTCGATCGATTGTTCCAGATATTGTGTGTTTTTGCCTCTTTTGTTTCTTTTTCCTTTTCTCTTTTATCTCTTTTGTAACATACTATAAATAGAACCTTTTGTTTATTATGTAAATGATCTTTTATTATCTTTAGTTTAGGTTAGTTTTAGGATTTGGTTTTTTGGAGAGCTCTTCTTCATTTCTCTCTTTGGGTTTACCCGTTTGGGATATGTAAGTTGCACTATTCATCATCCCTACCATTTATTTAAGTTGTGATTCTTTATTTTCAGCTTTGTCCCCTAGTTTACTTACTTTATAATTTAGTTTTACTTGTTTTATTTTTTTCCTCCATTTATTTCTTGTATTTGATTCATCTCATTTATGATGTTTTCTAGCTAACTTAAATTAGGTTGTGATTAACGGAACTCACCTTGGTTTCAATGAGTTGGTTTGCTATGGTGATGGGTTTTATATATTTAATTCAATTGGGTTGTTCTTGTTATTACGCCTAGGAGATTTAACGGGGTATATCAGGTATGCTCCGTATTTACGACCTTGCGTGTGTAATTTCTGGGATATTTGTTGACACCAAAATCATATTAGGCTTTTATGAGAATTTAGGGGGTGACAACTCTAGATTTAATTGATTGTTGAAATGAGATTCAATCTTACTAAATTCTTAGTCCCTTATAACCATTTATACGCATTAAACCGAGGTGAGGGATATTAGTCGCAATCTATAGTTTTATTCTTTTTTGTTAATCATTGTTTAAATTCCATGCATAGTTTATCTTTTCTTTTTGTTATTCGATATCTTTTACACCTTTATTGAGAAGTATTAAACCAATATAATTTTAGCAACTAGTTTCTCTGGGTTTTCGATACCCGGACTGGCCGTTGTACTCCTTTAAAAGAGTTTAGTCATAGTTTAAGTTTTTGTATAGTGATGGAAGCCTAGCATAATGACCGGTATATATCCTTATACACTTATGTTGTGGTTTCCCCTTACTGATTAATAAGGAGGTAAAGATTATCACAACAATGATGAATTAACAAGTTCACAGAGTATGAAATATCATGGTAAGTCAATCAAATCCTTTGTTCGAAGTATACTTGGGAACCGAACAAAATAAAAAGGTGACATAGATCAGTGCCAACCTTAGCAAAGAAGACTAATAATTTGTTTGGGGCCTTTTACATTGATATAATAACTGGTTTTCTTGGGAATATGATGAGTTTCCTTGTTTAGATAGGAAATTGGTAGAATATAAACTGCCAATCAAAGAAGGATACAAGCCTGTTAAGAAACTGCCCTAACAAATGACCCCAAAATAAAAGATTCAAAGCTTTTTGAAGGATGGGTTCATTAGAATAATTGGTATGTCAAATGGCTCTCGAAAATAGTGTCAGTTATTAAGAAAAATAAAAAATTAAGAGTGCGTATTGATTTCGGAAACTTAAATGTTGTCACTCTAAAAGATGAATATCCAATGCTAGTGGTAGACCTATGGGTTGATAGGTCTAATGGTTGTGCTACCATGTCTGTGAGTGCAGAATTATCACAGTAAAACAATCCCAGAAGGCAAATAAAAAATAGAAAGTAAATGATCACACATTCCCAAATATACGTGATTCGTCAACTTGCCTACGTCCACGGAGAGGTCACTGTTTTTTGTCAGTTTCTCATAAGTAATCAAAAACTACATCCCCTTTGCCCCGGGGTGGGGATTTACATTTATAGTAGTAAAAATGAGTGGTTGAATTGTACAAGTAATACATCCATCTTGTAGATAGCTCGTAAGGTGTCCTTGAATATTGCTTCGATATTATTTGTAACTAATTTGATCCTATCAAAATGCACGTCTAAACGATATTTCATATTTAGATTGGGTCAGGCAATCCTTACTTTGCACTAGGTTGGTCGGCTAACTTCGTGGGCCTAATGAATAAATCCCGTCACCACAATTGCCCCTAAAATATTTAGGCTGAAATGTTGGGCCAATAAATTTTAAGTCCATGATCTAAACTATTAAAAATGGCATGTTACATTTGTGAAATTTGTGAACTGTTGGGGTATGCTCGTCCGAGTAGACTTAGAGGTGACTAGGATGGCATAATTGAAATAAATTTAAAATATGGGGGTGCGCTGGTCCGAGTAGTAATTTGAAGTGCTAAAATCCTCCTTGGGAACTGTTTCTCATCATTTCGCACAAGGTTCAAACAGATTTCATCTGGAGGCAAACTGTCACTTTGTGAACTTCACTAAGATATTTCCTTCTTATTCTCCACTTCCAGAGCTTCTTCACACCATCTTCTTCTTATAAGTTCTTCTTTCTTGCTCCCTTTCTTCATTATTTTCATTCGTAGTTCTTTGTTGTTTAAACTTCTTTCTTCAATGGCCACTCTCCATGGCAAGACTGTTGAAATTTTTTTAGAAACATACTCCATCCCTGACTGGGCGAAGATCGATTGTGCCTCCATGCCCATATATTTCAGGGACATGGATGAAGGGAATGGCTTCATGCCCTTCTCGTGGTCCAAGAGGGGTTAACCTTTCCCGATAACTATTTATTTCTTAGAGTTTTTCAATTATTTCGAGGTTGTCCCTGTACAGTGTGCCCTTAACACTTGGAAAATAGAGAACGGGATGAATCGAATCAATGAACTTTATAGGAACAACTTGGGCATCTCAAAAATCAAGTTATAATACATCTGGTCGCACACTACTGATGGTGTGTTGTACCTGAAAGCACAGAAGTCCAACATGATCCTAGTTGTGAACCTTATCGATTCTTACAAAGAGTTTCATTGCCAAGAATTGGCAACATCCTCCCTTACCTGAGGGAGAGAGGTACAGAGGACCCTTATGCCCTGACTGGGGGGGAAGATCACATAGGTCGCTATTTTTTCTCTTTTGTAAATTACAGGATTTTTTCTCCTATTACTTATTCTGATTGCTGATGTGCGCTTTCTTAATTTTTGTGCAGCTCATACTAATAACAAATAGCCCTCTCTTAATCATATCAAAGTTGTTGATATCTTGAAGGTCTAGAAGATCAGGGATAGGTTTCCTGATGGAGAACATCCTCAATCGGCCGTCTATCTCCTAGAATACACTAACGTAACTTCTAGCTTCATAGCTCAACTAGTAAATGAGATCCAAGAGATCACTCTTTCAAAAGAGGAGACTTTTTACTCTGCTAAATCGGTAGACGTTGAGTCTTACTTTCAAGAAGAAAAAGAAGAAGATGAAGGACTGATGCCTCCCCTAAGGAGAATATTTCTACTTGGAAATGACAATGATGATGATTAGGTCCTATTATCTGCTAGGGTCCAAGCCCTGAAAAAGTTTGAGGACGGTTCCCCCAAAACTGGTGGCTTCAGCTCGGGAGCCAAAGAGAAAGAGTAAGAGAAAAGGAAAAGAGAGGAAGAGAAGAATAAAGAAGAAAAGAGGAAGAAGACGAAGAAGTCCATTGAGTCCCCTGTGGAAACCTTCTCTTCTTTCTCCATTGCCTCTCAGGGTGTCAGGGTGTCCCTTGACCCAACCCTTGACCCTGGTCTTTTAAGAGGGCGATGCTTGCCACCAACCACGAGCGCTCATCAAAGTTGGGCCGAACCAGCTCTCTCTAAAATCTACTCAAGCCCTACTCTGGTAAGTGTTCTTTTACTCGTTCATTCTGTAATTTTAAACTATATTTCTCTTCCCACACTAACTTTTTTTATCATGCAGTTTGTTACAGATTTCACCACTCTTCAGGATGGTCATTCTGAACAGTCCATGAAGAACCAGAAGCTGTCTGAAGCTTTGAATAAGTCCCAACAAGGTTGGGTCGATGATCAAAATACCCTTAAGGTGGAGAGAGAGACTGCTGTGAAGGCAATGGCCAAGCTAAAGACGGCCAGCAGTTTCATAATAGTGGAGAAGGAAAAGCTGGTCGAGGAGGTGATAAAGCTGAAAAGTGAGGTCCCCACCATTAATGAAGATACTTATTCGTAGGGTTGTGCTATATCCTACATTAAAGATAACATCCAAATCTCTTATCCTCAAAAGTTGTCCTTCAAAAAAGGATAGGAGAAAGCATTAAAGGTGGCAAGAGTCCCTCTTGACTCAAATTTGTTCAGGAAGCATCTGCCAGGTCCTCCTCCATTCGCTAAAGAGGAGCCTCCTTTGGGTTAGCCTGCTGAGCAAAGTGAGGGAATATTAGACCACATCAAGACGGTTGCTGACCAAACGGGGGAGTATATTGTGAAGGGAAAGGCTCTAGAATCCTCCGAGAAAGTAAAGGAGTGAATCTCTATAGATTTAGGCTTTTTTAGTTTCATTTTTATTCAAGTTTTGTACTTTCCTTTCCCTCTGTTGTAATGGACTCAGACTGCCTCTTTAATCATCAATAAAAGAAGACTTTTCCTCTTTACATATTCTCTATATACCTGTTGCCTGATTTTATTGCCCGTAGCTTATTGCTGAGGAAATTTCCTCCTCTAAGAACCTTACAAGATTAATTGGCCCAGGAGTGAGCGAATAAGCTCGTCTAGAATTCATAAAGTCTTGCAGAGCATTGAAGGAAAGAATAGAGGCATACAAGGACCAGACTGAATTGGTCGCTAAGTTGAAAGATGATCACCGGGACTTGGAGGATATTAGATCCTTGAGGCAGAAGGAGATAACTGACCTTAGAACCCAGCTTACGGCAGGCAAGGATATAGGCAAGGTCGGCGAGCTAGTTCAGTTGGAGAATGAAGCCCTGAGGAAGAAAATTTATGAATAATAGGAGTATTCCCAAAGGAATAATGTCATCATATCTAGGTTGCAGCGATACATAAAGACGCTCAAGTTTTTATTCTGGATGGGTCCCCGGGCTGCCTGGCCGTTAGGCTATAATGAAGGCTGGCAGTTTGCACTTGTGAGACTGCAAGAGGCACAAGATGTTGCGTACAAACATGGATTGTTGAACGCCCTTAAAGTGCTCAAAGAACCTAAAGAGTCTCGGTTTTGGTATATTATCACACCCTGATTTCTGAGGGGCGAGTGTTATCTTAAAATAATGCTAAATCACAATTGAGCCATACATATTAAGCTAATTAAGAATTTATAAAAGATAAAATGTCTTACACCGTGGTTCAAAAGGATTACTCTTCTATCAGTATCTATGCATATTTTCTACTATCATAATATGATTCCTCTTATGTTCATCATTTCCTATAGGTACTTGTGCAAAATAACTGAAAAGAAACGAATCAACAAAGTTTTTGCTTAGGTTTTTACCACTTCTATAACAAAAACATATAGAGAGGGGGGGGGGGGTATATATGGAATTCAATGTTTGTCAAATGAAATAGAAGCAAATGTTTCTCATAATAATATTAAGGATCATATAAAGAAAATCAAGGAGTTTTGAATTGATAATCCCATACTTACCAGCTCGCTAAGGGGTATAGAAATAGGTAAGACATTAATAAAATCAAATGATAATGTCAACCCAAAACCTTTGGGGAATAAATAACTGGCTAGGCACACTATCCAAGTGGCATTCATACGTATGTAGCAAAAGTTCCGCTCTCAAACATCTGAGACCTTAGGCCAAGCAAAAATGTTTTGTGGGATAACACGACAGTCTACTCCATTGTTAAAGCTGATGCTTTTACAAAAATAATATTGTACAAAGGTACATGGGTGAATTATATTAATCATTATAACGATTCTTCATGATATCAATTATTAGATGAGAAAGGTTCAAATCGATTAGAATTATCATAAATAAAATAATTCGTGATATAATAACATATGAGCATGGTAATTTCTACACATACTTGGAATCAAATTGGGCTATCATGAAAGGATATCAATATACAATTACACAAATACGCAAAAATTTACTATTAAAGAGGTAAAAGCCCTACCTTTTAAGTAGAGTTACCTTAATTTGTTTGGTTCTTTATTACTTTGTAATATTCAACTGTGATTTAACACAAGTGTTACTACGAATAATCTAATATAAACTTTTCACTCTACGAGTAGCTTAGTTCGTAATTAAACTAGACTGACGTGGTTATTTGGGTAGCGAACTCATATTTATATATAACTCGTATAAAATTTGAGTAAAAATCTCTACTTAATAACTATAACATACCAGACAATTTTTTTAGGAAAAATATTATAAAATAATATTTTATGGCTATTTGGGTCCATTAATTGACACAACGGCCCAAATTTGACGTTGTAAAAAATAGTGTTGAATTAAAAATATTTATATACCAAAATATTATATTCGACACTGCGATTCCAAAGGTACATTCCGTGTATTTTTTTGATTAACGGTTTAAAATAAATGAATTTTTTATGTTAAAAAACATTTCAGCGTGTCGATTTATGCGCACTGTTGAGTTTAAAAGAACACTAGTTCTATTTCTTGACAAAATATACGTATAGCTAATCTTATTTCGAATAATTCTACGTTATTTTCGTCTCGATTTATTTACTTTGTCGTGACACATGCGTACCCATACTTTATATACATACCTACATATATAAAACACAACACACATAATATATTACATACACGCACACACACTACACTGTTTTAAAACCAAAACGCATACTTACTGTCTATAGCGCACACACACATATATGTGTGTGTGCGTGTATATATATATATACATGTGTGTGTTAATATATATATATATATATATATATATATATATATATATATATATATATATTAACACACACATGTATATATATATATATACACACACACACACACGTATAAATCACACACACACGCACTGATTTTCACTGCACAGTTAGTACACACGCACACACACTCACTTGTCTTACACATAAAGAAGCACCATATATATACTATATATACCCAGCATAGATATATATACACAGAAACCTCTATGTTTGTCCAAGTATGTAAGGTTAAAAAGAACATTTACATATATAACCACATACATCCTTTTACACACACACACACACACACACACACACATATATATATATATAGATATATATATATAGAGAGAGAGAGAGAGAGAGGCTCCTATACATCATGCTTCCTACATCATCCATACATCACACCTCGTTCTAGGCCCTAATATTTTTTTTTCATTTTTTTTATTTTATCCATAGAGTTAACCTTCCAATCAACACATATTCAAAAAATTAGGTCAAAATACAATTTCTAGCTATTTTTAAAAATACAACAAAAAACAACTGAAAATATCTTATTTATAAGGGTCTGCGCCAATAGAATTTTGAGAATTTTGTAAAAATAAATAGAAAATGCATTTTGACCTAATTCTTTGAAAACGTATTGATTAAAAGGTTAATTTCAATAAAAAAAATTGGAAAAAATATTTCTTTGGGCCTAGAACTAGATGTGATGTATGAGAGTATATATATATATATATATATCTATATATATATATATATATATATATATATATATATAGATAGATAGATAGATAGATAGAGAGAGAGAGAGAGAGAGAGAGAGAGAGAGTACACACGCACACACACTCACTTGTCTTACATAGAAAGAAGCACCATATATATATAATATATATACCCAGCATAGATATATATACAGAAACCTCCATGTTTGTCCAAGTATGTAAGGTTAAAAAAAACATTTGCATATATAACCACATACATCCTTTTACACACATGCACACACACACATATATATATATATATAGAGAGAGAGACTCACATACATACCAAGTTCACATACCGATTTTTTTTAAATAACAAAAAAAATTGAGTTGAGTTTTTTTAATATGGTATTTAAATATTTCAATGGTCCCATATAAAAAAATCAACTCAAATTAACTTTTTTTACTATTTTTAAAAATTGGGTCGAACTTTCAGAGCTTTTAAAGCACTTTAAACGCTGTGAAAGTTTGACCGATTTTTTAAAAATAGAAAAAAAAATTTATCTTAAGATTATTTTTTTTTATATAGACCCCTTGAAATGTTAACTACCAAATAAAAAAATCCAACTCAAAAATATTTTTCTATATTTTATTAAAATATGTTTGCGCTAGCAAGTATGTAAACTTGGTATGTATGAGAGTCTCTCTCTCTCTCTCTCTATCTATCTATCAATCTATATATATATATATATATATATATCAAGGTTCTAAAAAACGCGGGGTGTGATCGAGGCGTGGAGGTCAAGCCTTAAGCCTTAGAAGCCTAGGCGGGTCTTGGCGTAAAAAGGCATTTAGGCCTTCTTGATATTTTTTAATATTTTTTAACCATAACAAGGCTATTAAAATACTAAAATTGTACATATCATAAAAATATATCTGTTTATATGCAAATTAAGATACTATTTGATTATTTTGGATGAAATAATGGTCCGGTTAGTAAAAATATTCTTTAAAAGGCGATATCGTTTCACTGAAGCATTGTTGTTTATAGAAAAAAGTGCGCGTTAAGGGTTTTACCCAGAATAAGGCGTAAAAAACTTAAGACGGGGCGTTTCGCCCAAGCCTTAAGCCTAGGCGTGCCCAGGCGGAGCCTAGACGGGTTTTTTAGAACAGTGATATATATATAACAGAAAGAAAATAAAAAAAAGAGAGAAGAAAAAAATAACTGTTCGCCAGGCTTTAAGAGTCAAGATGATGAGGATTTTGTGTATTTTTTTTAAAGGCAACAGGTATTATACACAATTTTGGGGCGGTTTAGTCTAAAAAAATTTTTCTTATTCTTATCCACACGTAACAGGTGTGGACAAAGAGGTGGGGCGATTTATGTTCGTTTTTATTATTATTTTTCTCTTTTTTTCCTCAGAACATGGGCATTTTTTTAATCATTTTTCTTGTTTTTTTAATCCATAACAGGTATATAAGTGGGGTAAAAGGGTGGTTTGACTTTTTTTTTTCCTTTTTATTGTTTATTTTTCTAAGTCGAATTGGACAAAAAACTCAAGATATTTTTAGCTTGTTTTTCTTTTTTTATTTTTATCCCCTAAACTTTTAGTTTAGGAATTTTATACTTTACACCCTTAAGTTTACCACCTAAATTTATTTTGATTTAAAATTTAAATTCGGGATTTTTTTAGTTTAAAATAAAAAATTATTTTAGACAAACACAATTTTTTCATATGTGTAATTTTGTAAAAATATCTATTCGATATAGGGGTGAAACCGGTACGGTATGGTCGGTAACGACCCCTTACCAATACCAAAACCACATTATATATGGTAAAACCGTATCGTACCAATTTATCGACCGGTACATCAAAACAAAAACCAAAACCAAACTGACCGGTTTTTCGATTTTTTCGATATTTTTGGGTTTTTTCGGTTTCGGTAATTTCGGTTTCAATTCGTTTTTTTACCAGTAAATACCAGAATTTCAAATCGGTTTATGCATTCGGTAAATCTGGTATATATTTCGATATACCCATTTCTTGTTGTTACAATTTCCAGCATTTCTAGCTATTACAATTTCTAGCATTTCTAGTTATTTGGAACAATTAGAAACATACACAAACGGGTACAATTTCTAGCAGTTGTAGCATTTGGAACAATATATTTAAACAGATACGAGACCAAACTAACCGATTTGCTTTTGTCGGAGCCGAAGGAGAGTGAGACGAGACCAAAATGACCGGTTTACCTTCGTCAGAGATGGATGAGAGTGAGACGAGATCAAGCTGACCGGTTTGCCTCTACCAAAGCCGGAGTAGAGTGTGATGAGATGAGGGAGCTGGTGCCTGAGGAGAGTGAGCGAAGATGATGAGCCTCAAAAAATGAGGGAGCTGTTACCTCAAAAAATGTTTGCCGAAAAGTCAAAATTATCCACACCTCCAACACCGGAAAAACAAACCTTTACCGGAAAAGCCAACTCGTCGAAAAAAAAAATCACCGAAAAACACGGAGGGAACTCAGTTCCAAATACAGCTGGCGCCGAAAAAATTATCACCGAAAACCCGATCTCAAAACGAAGTAACCACACCAAATCGAAAGCCAAATCTCAAAACAAAAAAATGGTGTTCTCAAATAAAAGTCCCCAAAAAATTATTTCTCAAAATCAACCCAAGGTTGAAGAAGAAAAATAAACGAGAGAGAGAGAGAGCTCAAACAAAAATGACGGCCACACTTTTTGAGAGAGAAAGAGATAAAAGAATGAAATGGAAACCCTAAAAAAAGATCTCTACACAAACCACAATATAAAACCCAAATGAAATAAGGGCAAAATGGAAATATAGCCAACAAAACAAACGGCTCTTTTTATTTTAACAAAATGCTGCCTAATTCATTTTGTGTTAAATGTTTGATTAATTAAACAAAATATATGTTTAATTAACATGATTATTTAACACTTAAACCAAATACTCAAATAAATAAATTTAAATTCAAAGAGAATATAAAAACTCACTCATGAGAAATAAAATAAATAGAAGTAGTATGATACCCAAAATAATTTGACACTGCACAAAAAGTTTGGTACGGTATTTCGGTACGGTAATTTTGGTACGATATCGGTATGGTAAATTTGGTAAATCGGTTTTTTGTATCTAAAAACCAAAACCAACCAAATTTTTGACGGTATTTTCGGTTTCGGTAAAATCGGTTTTCGGTATTTCATAATATGAAACCAAAACCATTTTTTTCCGGACCAAAATGGTACGGTAGGGTAAAAACCCGTACCGGTTGCACCCCTAATTCGATACTTGAAAATTCTTATTTATTTGTCAAAAAAATAAAAAAAGTCATTTTGACACATAAATAATTCAACTTAAAATAAAATTCGGGTTGTTACAATCTACCTGCCTTAAAATAAAGTCATCCTCGAAATTTCCTACACTCTTAGAGTTTCAAATACACGTGGTACTCACACTTTTTAAGATATATTGTAATAATGATAACTCATTTTTTCGAGGTTGTGAATTTATTATATAACTGTGATGATTTTTCTCACGTCGTTCTTTCGTGATTTGCAGGTTGTATAACATCAATGTATAAGAAATACTAGACATAGCCAGGAATAGAAACAACTGGGGTTTCATCTAATTAATCGGCATTTTCATAAGCTTTGTATGTATCGTCTATCGTCGCAAAGGTTTGTGTAACGAGGGTTTTACGTATCGTTTGGTTATATGAAGTTCGTTCACATATCAATAATTTCGTAATATCAAGATAGTGATATCGGTGGAAAATCATCGTAGGTTGTATATGCTTCGGGAAATAATGGTGTTTCACATCCATCTCTACAATTGGTAAGTGGAAGTATAATTTCTTTTTGGGGCAGGTAGGTCGATAGTTTATATTCGAACTATTAAAGGTTGGGTTCAAAATTTTAACTCACACTGAGTTTATAATAACTTAATTGTAAGTCTTGATTTTCAAAAATATATAGGATTCTCGTACAGGGGTATCTATTTTCTATATAAAAATTATCAAGTTTTCTATCAAAATTTTCAAATTTCACTCTTGCGGTATAATTCTTGGTTCTTCTATTGGTATTTTTATAAATATTGGACAATCTGGGGGACTACTAAATGGTTTTACTATGGTTGTAAAGTCACGTGTTGGTTTAATCGAGAAAATATATTAGCTGTTTGATGTAATTTATGATTGCATAAGGAGGTTTCTTTAGAATTTCGATCACTGAGAGAAATTATATCGGGTATGTTAATGCGGTGTTTCCTCAATTTCCTACACACCAAAATAATGTGTCTACGGGATTTGACTTTACATTAAGTCATTATTTTGGGACATAAGGCTACGTCTGATAGTTTTGGGTATTTCAAACAGGCTTATTGGTTCGATTGGTTCTCATATTTGCATGGTCTTAGTAAGGGTTGTTACAAGTATTGTGTCTAATATTGTAGAGTTCGTGTCATGGAATATACCATAGATATTTAAAGATAAAATAATTCTTTAATGTACATCGGGCTACTCTGGATGTATTCTGAATTTTGGATAGTTTGTGGACCAGATAGAGGAATAATTTTTATATGTTTGTAGTAATAGGGTTGGAATCGTCTTAGAAAATGGTTTATGTACTTAAGGTGGAATAATGTTTGGTCATAATGATGTTTAATCTAACTTATTGAAGTTGTTGGTGTAATCTAATAGCACATCCTTATTCTAATACTCGATGTAGTCTGAGCTTCTAGGCTTATCGACTGAGTTGTTCACGTTTATAATCTTATCATGAATCTTAGTATTAAGCTTTTGGAAAAATGTAACAGTTCCTATCTGGAGCCAAGGGGGAGATTTGGTGAGTTGGTCTAGTACCATCCATATAAAAAATTACATCCCTAGTACGTACAGGGTATTTCACTAATAAAGTTCATGATGATGTGATCTCATTTCCATTTCGGCATCAAAAGAGTTTGGAGAAATTCACTAGGTACATATAATCTATCTTTAAATCGAAGACTTGTTTCCCTATCGTATCATAATTCTCGAGTCTTACTTTAGATTTAAGGTTTTAACACAAAGGGACCTGGGAGCAGTTATTCTAAGATTGTCTTTCTCAGGGTCATGTACAAAATGAGATTTGGTTAACATGAAAAAGATGAGGTTGGCTATAATATTTCCTTTTTCGAGGTTAGTGTCTAACTTGAATCTAAAATCCTTAAAATTCCATTCAATGTTTCTATCGTAAATTCAAGTTTCCTTGGGTGAAGATGTATCTCGATTCTTGGGATCCGAATTTACCTTGGAATTCTTTACCATATAATAGAAGACTTTGGGTTTCCTATATTTATGCAGAAGATGGAATAAAGAGTAAATAGGAATTTCTCTAGAATAGGTACTAATTGGTTATCTAAGAACTTGTAATATTGTTATTGTAAATAAGTGGGATGGGTTTTGAGTCGGTGGTTGTTTTTTTCAATTTCTTAAATGGGTGTTCAGGATATCGTTTAGAATTCTAGGGGGTTCCCACCAGCATCCTCAGGAGTCAGGGCCGCATTTGGGAACCTTCAAATAAATTCATGAGCGGTCATTGTGGAGAGAGTAATGGCAGGTTGGTGAGTTGTTAGCAGTCGACTCGTCCATATCCGAGATGACGTGAATGGAAGAGTCATCTTGACCATACGATTCGGCCTCACTATAAGATGATGTCTGAAGTTGTGATTCTCTCATGGTTTCTTCGAAATCTCTATCCCCGGGTTGAGCAGAGGAAAAGTTGGGTATCTCAGCGGATGAGGGAAAAATGGGTTTTAAAGGTATTGGGAAAATAGGGCGATTGCGTCAACACCGGCTCGATGTTGGGCCTCGTCTTCCACCTCAATACTATGAATCTCTGCAAAGTATCTCTCCCTAAGTGTGGTTAATTCCTCGGCTAAAGATTAATGTGCTCTTAACATTCAGCTAAGCTGAGGCTTGACTTGGGCAGAAAAAAACTCTCAAAGGGCACAAACATACTAAAGGCTGACTATTATTGACCAACGAATCAAACCAGGAAGCTGAATGGTTTTCACCAAGAAAAGTTCAAGAACAAAAACCAACCTTGCCGGAGAAGAAGCTCGGATTTTGACCGAAAACCACATAGTGGATTAAAAGGGAAAGAAACTAAAGAGGAATCCCTAAAAACACCACCTATTGCCTCTTAATGTCCTAAACTTCTTAAAACCCCAAGGGTTTGGCCCTTATAAAGCCTAGCACCTCGCCGAAAAATGCAGAAAGCCGTCAAAAACAAATAAATAATGAAATCAACCTTTAACCCAAATTGAAATGAGAAACAAGATAGTGAAAGTGAAATACCTGAATGAGAAGAACATGTGGGAAGAAGAATGCAAAAAGGTTTAAGAATAGAAAGAGTTGAAGGTGCTTGGTGGAGCTCTAATGGAGATTGCAGAAGGTTTGAAGTGGGAAAGTTTTTGGAAAGAAAGAAAGAGGGAGAAAATTTTGGGTTTAAATATCATAAAATGATTGAGCACAAGTTTCACGTCACATCAACATTTTAGGCACAAAACCCTAAGTGTTTAGTCGTCATTTAGGCTTTGATCTGACGTCACCCAATATGAACTATTACAAGTGTCACATCAAATATGCAACCTACTTAGCCATTGTTAATGTCTCCATAATAACCACCATCAACACCTTCAGACATTATTACCTCTCATACTCCTCCTAACGTTAGAGACTAAGGGCTAGGGGATGATTGATATGCCAAGTATAGCCCCGTCCCAGAATTGAATTACCTCATCCAAAGCTGACCAGTGCCAATCTATCCTTAATAACTAGTTATGCCTCGGCTATGGACTCAGCCCGAGCTGACTTGCCCTCGAACAATGACCTATCATCCTTCAAGGCCAATCAACATGAGTTGACTTATTAATCCTATGAATTATAACCCACGTCCTCAGCCTACCTCCATACACCAAATCTAGAACGAGACAGGTTGATAAGACATGTGTCATTCCATCAGTGGTTTATAGTTAAATAACTCGACCTCGGCCTGGTTAGATAGTCACGGGTGGACAGTCGGTAGGGCGTGTGCATTAGGTAACATGTGAGAGTGTGTGCATGGGCTGCATAATGCACGTGTGCCAAAACCATTATAACAACATCTCCCTCACATGTGAGGAAATATTTTATCATCATGACCTACATGTGACAGAGATAGCTGGCTCCTCCTCATTGGCTAGGAACATTCCACACATGTTTATTACATGCTTAGGAGGTACACTATACCCCCCATGCACTGTAAATACTTGTTTTATACATTTTTGTAAGGGATCGATTATTATTAACACTATTAAACTCACTTCATAGAGAGAGAAAGATTGAGTGTTTGTATACTAAGGCCATTAGAGCCCTTATTTAGTGGATTTTACACACACTCACATAGTGGACATATGCCCTCTAAAGGCTAAACCACTTATATTCTGTGTTATCTTCCTCCTAGCCTCATCTCTCTATGTACTTTTACATCTGTTAATACTCCATTGTTGTGCTGGTTTGAGCTGTCTTGTCGCTTTGATTTGGTGATACCATTTTTCGTATCATCAATCTGGCATCGTCTGTTGGAACGAAGTATATCTTCTTTCTCATCTTTCTTTAGCTTATACTCACCAAATTCTTTGGTGGTGATCCAGCTCTACTTAGGTAGGCCTGCATCACCATTAAAAGAGCTCACGTTGAGCTTCTCAAGATTTTCTTCAAATTCCTAGATCTTCAAGTTCACCGGAGATATAGCCTCTGATTTACCTTCAGGCTTCATTCCTAGTTCCAACCAAGCCCCTACTTGGTTAGAAATGGCTGAGGTGACAGTGTCTCTATGCTTATTGGCAGATAACTAACAGAAGATTCAAACGACTCTTACTGCATTTAGCCAGAACATGGTGGTTAGGCCTGCCGGCACCGAATATGAGATGATAACTTTGGCCGTCGGGGAAGGTGTTCCAGATCCAATGGCTAGAGGACCACCCCAGGACCTTCACAAAGAGGTACCTCCATAGAAAAGGCATAGAGATATGGGCGGCCCTAAGCGTTTACGCCTAGGGAGGCCAGATCAGGAATGCCTTGATAATAAGGATGATCAGTATGATGATGAGGACGACAGAGAATGTTGGGAGCCCTATCAAATCTTTAGATACATTGTGAGACTGATTTAGCCCAACAGAGGATGTAGCGATAGGATGAGTCGAGAATATAAGCCAAGGGCATCAGCCTTAGACAGCTTAAGCAGGGGTCGGCCTTTGATAGGCTCGGACTAATAGAAAATGGCTTAATAAATCGCCTCTCCAGATCTCGAAGCATTGTTAGTTCCAGAAGGAATGATAGATATGGTGACCGTCATCCTCCTCTAGGTCGAGATGAGGAATAATGATAGGTGAATAGCTGATAGAGGATAGCTGTTAGATATCCCTCCGTCTGACCAGACTATATAGAAGGGGCTGGAGATAATGTTACTCAAGCCGAGAGAAAGGTTGCAGCTGCAGTCGAGAGGCCTTGGAATAATTACATATGAAGACTGGAGGACAAGATAGGGGATATACTGAAGAGTCGAGACCCTTTGCAGAGGGGTTACAATGAAGGCTCCGCATTTGTGGCAAAGATAGTAAGTTATCCAACCGTGGTTAAATTCAGGCAGTCGGTAGTCACACCCAAGTATAACAGGAGCACTAATCCCGTCCATTATATGGAAATGTATCAATCGGTTATTGATATCTACTCAGTCTTAGATGGGATGAGGTGTTGGGCCTTCTCTAGCATGCTTACCGGTGCTGCTCATGTGTGGTTCAACTCTCTCCCTAAAAACTCGATAAAAAACTTCGAGCAATTGGCAGAGAGGTTTATACGATAACTTCAAGCAATTGGCAAGGGGAAATGGCAAGAAGAGGTTGGAGGATGATAAGTTCGCTGAATATACCCCTCTAACAGTTAGCTGTGATCATATTCTGGGTGGGATAAAGAAGGATCGATCTTTGAGATGGCCAGAGAAGTTGAGAGATCCTCCTTACAAGAGGAACAAGAACCTGTGATGTGAATTTCATCAATATCATGGCCATACAACTGATATATGTTTCTCTCTCAATGACGAGATTGAAAAAATGTTAAAAACTGGCAAGTTGAGGAAGTATGTGGATAAGAGCAGTTCAAAGGGTGGTCGAGACGACACCCGGAAGAGGATGAGTGATAAATGCAAGCCTGATGCTCCAGCTAACCGAGACAACGAAGACTCGAACAATGATGATGAAGCAGACCCAGATTTACCACCTTCAATAATCGATCCTAAGGGTCAGATTCACATAATCTCTCTCGAAATCAAGATGATTTATGAAGGACTTGCAGGAGGTAGAAAGGAAATTACTAACAGGAAAGCTCATATGGCTGAGGCCAAAGCTCTTCCTCCAAAACCCAAAGAGGTGCACTCGGCAGCTGTTGAGCCGAAGAAGGTGGAAAGAATAAAGTTTGATATGAATACAATGATTGTTGGTTTCTCGAGGTTAGATTTTAAGGGGATCTTAGCCCCATATGATCACCCTTTGGTTATCACCACTTTGTTACATGGGTATAATGTTCCTAGAATATTGGTCGATGGTGGAAGTTCGGTCGATATGATGTTCTAGGACTGCAACAAGGGATGGGGTGGCGCAAGAATAGGTTGGTCCCATATTTCCAACCTCTTATCAGTTTCACTGGAGAGAAATTTCATCCTTTAGGAATATACGAGATGGAAGTTAGAATGGGTAACAGTTGGCCAAAATGCCTCACAAAGAAGATCAAATTCTTTGTTATGGATGAGAACGTCTACTCCGCCCATAATATAATCCTAGGATGAGTAGCCCTCAAAGAGTTTGAGTTCTTGCCATCAACAGTTCACCAGATGATTAAATTCCTAACTCCATATGGGGTAAGGGAAGTTCATGGTGAACAAGTTGAGGCACGTAAGTGCTACTTTAACTCGACTGAAAATAGAGAGGCATATAATAGGGCCACTATAACTTATACCATTGACACTCTTAACCCCAGAGATGAGACCAAGATGAAAAAGGGAGAAGCCGTCGAGGAGGTAAAATCCATCATCCTCAATAAGGATGAGCCGAAAACAATCGTCCAAATCGGTAAGGCCCTGAAGAAAGAGATTAAAAAGGAGTTGATCAAATTATCGAGGAAGACGCAAAGTATTTTTGCTTGGATCCATGAGGATATTTCTGGCATCAATCCTAAGGTCCTTTGCCATAATCTTAATGTGGTCGAGGATACAAAGTCGATCAAACACAAAAGGATAGTGTACTCCAAAAAAAAGTACGATGTCATCAGAGAAGAGATTTAGAAGTTTGAGAAAGTCTACTTCATCTGGGAAGTCATATACCATGAGTGGTTAGCAAATGTTATCATCGTCCCTGAGGCCAATGACAAGTGGAGAACGTGCGTTGATTTTACGAACTTTAACAAAGCAGGCCCCAAAGATATCTTTCCCCTATCAAGGATAGACGAGATCGTTGATGCCACAGCCGGCCATAAATTAATGATTTTTATAGATTCCTACTTAGGCTATAATAAAATATTCGTGGACCCGGTCGATGCTGAGAAGACATCGTTCATTACAAACAAAGGGACCTACTGTTACAAGGTTATGCCTTTCAGCCTGAAGAATGCTGGGGCAACGTATCAGAGATTAGTAAATAAGATGTTTGAAGACCAGATAGGGACAACCAAGGAGATATATGTTGACGATATGCTGACAAAGAGTCTCAAGGTTGACGCAAAGCATTTTTGCTTGGATCCATGAGGATATTTCTGGCATCAATCCTAAGGTCCTTTGCCATAATCTCAATGTGGTCGAGGATACAAAGTCGATCAAACACAAAAGGATAGTGTACTCCAAAAAAAAGTACGATGTCATCAGAGAAGAGGTTTAGAAGTTTGAGAAAGTCTACTTCATCAGGGAAGTCATATACCATGAGTGGTTAGAAAATGTTATCATCGTCCCTGAGGCCAATGGCAAGTGGAGAATGTGCGTTGATTTTACAAACTTCAACAAAGCAGGCCCCAAAGATATCTTTCCCCTGTCAAGGATAGACGAGATCATTGATGCCACAGCCGGCCATAAATTAATGAGTTTTATAAATTCTTACTTAGGCAATAATAAAATATTCGTGGACCCGGTCGATGCTGAGAAGACATCGTTCATTAAAAACAAAGGGACCTACTGTTACAAGGTTATGCCTTTCGGCCTGAAAAATGCTGGGGAAACGTATCAGAGATTAGTAAATAAGATGTTTGAAGACCAGATAGGGACAACCAAGGAGATATATGTTGACGATATGCTGACAAAGAGTCTCAAGGTTGACACTCATGTAGCTGACCTTGAGCGAACTTTTAATACCATGGATGAGTGCAGAATGAAACTCAACCCCTCCAAGTGTGTTTTTCGCGTAGGGGCAGGTAAGTTTTGGGGTTTTATTGTGAATTAATGAAGGGTTAAGGCCAACCCCGAGAAGATTAAAGCTCTGATAGAGATGAAGACTCCAATAATGATAGAAGATGTTTAGAGGTTATCTGGACAGGTTAAATCATTGAACAAGTTCGTATCCAGAGTTACCAATAAGTGCCTTACCTTATTCAAGGTACTTTAAAAATATTTTGAGTGGAATGGAAAGTTTTATAAGGCTTTTCAAGAGTTAAAGACTTACCTCGGATCTCCACTCCTGATGTTAAGACTAGTTCAGGGAGAGAAGTTATATTTTTATCTAGCTATATCAGAGTCGTCCATCAGAAGTTATATTCCTCTCAAACAAGTCATTCATAAACCTGAGAAATTGAGTAAGTTGATGGCATGGGCAATAGAGTTGGGGAATTTGATATCATCTACCAGCCAAGAATGGCCATCAAGGGGCAGGCCCTAGCTGATTTTATTATCGAGTTCATATATGACGAGGCTGACCCAGAAGAGATTGAGACTCCCTCTTATGAGCTAGAATGAAGAATATGCCTCCAATAGCTAAGGTCGATATGATTACGGTAAGAGGTAGATTGACCAAGAATGAGGAAAAGAGATATCTTTTCAAGAATGGGACCCTAAAAGAGGGTAATTTTTCAGAAAAAGGTAATGTATGGAACTTGTTTGTTGATGGTTTTTCATGCGAGGCCGGTAGTGGAGCAGGCTTGATTGTGTCGGCCCCATATGGGACTGACATCGAATATGCTTTGAGGTTCAGTTTTTAAGGCCTCCAACAATGAGTCGGAGTATGAGGCTCTTATAGCAGGACTCTCACTCGCCAGAGCATTGAATGCCGGCCAATGTCTAGTTCATAGTGACTCCAGATTGGTGGAGAATCAAATATTTGGAGTATATGATACCAAGGATGATAGAATGGCTAAGTACCTTGAAAGGTTAAAATAAACGCTGAAACATTTCAGGGAGGTAAAGCTAAAGAGGATCCCTCGACTGGATAACAGCTGAATTGATGCTTTGGCAAGATTATCCTCCGCCACTAAGACAAAGATCAGAAGGATGGTGCCGGTGGAGATCCTACATCGGTCGACCATTGAAGAGGAAGATAGCACTGTGGAATTTGGTTTGAACTTGAACTTGGGAGCTTCATGGATGTGCTCGATCATCCAATACATCAGAGACGGGTACCCGATTCAAAAGCTGAGAAGAAGAAATTGAGGTACAAAGTGGCGAAGTTCTCCATTATAGGAGATGTCCTATACAAGAAAGGATTCATCCTCCCCCGCTCAGATGTGGCCATCCAACTAAGGTGGAGTATATTTCGAAGGATTTTCATGAGGGATCTTTCTCCAATCACATAGAAGGAAGATCATTGGCAAAAATAATTGTCACACAAGGATATGGGTGGCCGACACTAGCCAAGGATGCAGCTGGATACATGAGGAAATATAACAAATGCTAAAGGTTTACCATCATTCCCCGTCAACCTTACCAGCCTCTGACTTCTATCACTTAACCCTGGCCATTTGCAGTCTGGAGGATTGACATAGGACCGTTACCAAGGGTTGTGGGTAATTATCGATATCTGATTATAGCCATTGATTATTTTTCGAAGTGGGTGGAGGCTGAGGTGATGATCATGTAAGGACATATTTTCATAGGTCCGTTATCAATTTGTTATGTCATATACCGATACACCGTCAAAGAGCATTCAAGAGCAATCTACATCAAAGACGGATCCGAATTATTCAATTTCTTCATCATTCAAGGCTCCGCGAAGTTTATTTTGGTAAGGTTATGTTTTAAATACCTTAACTTTTCACTTAGAGCTTTTGGGATATTTTTCACAAAATATTTTTCTAAAGATTTTGTTTTCGGACTCCTTTCCGTAGAAAAATCATAACTAATTCATAAAAAATTAGAATGATACGAAACTAGCGGTCACGCGTTCGGATCGAAATTTTCTACAGGCTCGCGAGGAATCTCGCTTGATAGGTCATTCTAACAACCTACAATTATCATTCAAATGACATAGCATGTCGTTAGATGTCGTTCGAATGAGCTCGAATTTCGAGGCGGTGCGTTTTTATATAAATACTCATTAAATGAGTCCGTTTTCATTAAGAAGTCCACAGTTTTTGATAGATAGAAAACTGCGAAACTGCAGAATCCTTTTGGCTTCGTCTTTTAGGGTTTAATCCCTCTATGTTTTCAATTCACAAAACTCCCATATGCTTTAGTGAATTGTTTTGTTGTTGAAGAACACACCTTGCTACTGTTTATCTTTGTGGGGAGAACTCTACAACCGGAGAGCTGCGTGCTATTGTGGAGGGAGTCCTTATAAAGATCACACTTGTGGAGAAGTCGTTTCTCTTCTTCATTGCTAACCACCTGAAGTTCCTGCGGGAGATTTCAGCCGAGACATCGAAGCCGACACCTGCGGGTATTTTGTATGTCACCCTATTTCATTATAATCCGTGTAAGCCGTTTTCTTACAAATTATAGTGAAATAAAAGGTTTTGCCCCTTTGAGGGATTTTTCCTGAAATTGTTTGTTTTATTCTGCATGCTTTACTTTATTGGATAAATCATCTAGATGCATGTTTTAGGATTAACTAAAATTTAGGATTAATTAAAATTGGATTTTATTTGAGAAGTCGCAATATTTCCGCTGTAGCGATTCTACAAATTGGTATCAGAGCTTATTTAAGCGATCACCACTTTACAAATTGGTATCAGAGCGGGTTACGCTAATTTATCGCGTGATCCTGACTTTTTGAGGATTTATTTTCTGATACAATTTGTCTACTCACGTTTTACAAATTGGTATCAGAGCCTGTTGCACTAAGTTATTGTGTTTTGATCCTGATTTTGCACAAAAATGGCTTTTGATGGTTTTAATGATTTTCGATGTCAAATTTTTGAAAAAGTTAATTGGAAAATTCACATGAACTCTTGTTTTAAATCTTCTGTCGAAAACGATTCTGAGAGGTGTCCTTGTTGTGAGGGTGTTGGTCACACGTTAGATGAGTATACCACAAATTTAAAGAAGAAATTGAATAAACCGATTTCTCATGTTTCTATCCTTAGTGATAGTGATTCGGAAGAAGCTTCCCATTCGTGTGATTACTGATGAGAGTGAGGGTGAAAAGAGTGAGGAGGAAGAAGAAGAATTGAGTGAGTTGCAAGTTGCCTACAATAATTTTTATTTTGAATGTTTAAAGACAAAAAAGGCAAACTTGAAACTTGAAGCTCAATTGAAAGAGTGTGCCTTAAAAAATAATGATGTTTTAGTTGAAGAACTTAGGGCCCGTGAGAAAATTTTGAAAGAGAAGCTTGAGTACGTTGAGGGTGAGAGAGATAGTCTTAGAGGGTTGATGGAGACTATGAAAAAGGAGCTTTTAGAGTTTGCGGATTCTAGACGTGTACTTGAATCTAGGATAGGTGAACTTGAGGTGAAATTGAAAGATTCAAGTAAAGTGAAATTTGATTTGGAGTCTAGGTCTGAAAAACTTGATAAGATTTTAGGCACCGTAGAGATAAAAAAGGATAGGGGTGGGATTGGTCTTGAAAAACATGTTGCACCCATTCCCACACGTGTGAGAGAGCCTCCTAGGATTGTTAAGAAAGAGACACCTAAGGTTGTTAGGAAAGAGCCCCCTAAGAACAACGTGAGAGAACGTCCTAAGATCATTAGGAGAGACCCACCTAGGCAAATTCGGAGAGAGAAATCGAGAAATTTGAGGAGAGGGCCACCTTTAGGTAACACACACTGTCCGATTTACACTTGAACACATTGCGGTAGGCAAGGTCATCTTAGGCGATTTTGTTACAAGCTTTTAAATGAACCTAGGAAGGTTAGTAGAAGAATAAATTCGTTTCCCCACACCCCCACACCTCGTTACACATCGATTTGGGTCAGGAAATCGGATTTAGAGGCTTATGGTTTACTTGTCCACGATTCCCGTTTACTTGTACGTGATTCACCCCATGTTAGATCTTTTGGTTGATTGCGTTAGATGTTTGTCATACACTAGTGTCACATCATGTTAATATTCTTTTTAGTGTTATGACTCACTTTGACGTAGTGCACATTGATTTATTTGTTGCATTTGTGTGCTTCGCTACTGTTTTAGCACTGTTTTGGATCCGTTTGCACCTTTCAGGTACTGTTTTGACAAACTTTTTGCACTGGGCAAAATTGTATGACTTTCTGGTCAAACTGCGAAAATTTGGTTTTCTCGTTCGAGCGAGAACTGTACGTCGTTTGAGCGACATCTCTTCTCGCGCGAAGTCGCTTCTCGCGACATGCCTTGTCGTTCGAGCGACAGGCTAAGTTGTGTGACCGACCTGTCTAGTTTTTCTCATGTTCCTCTGTTTCAGTATCCTGTATTCATATGCTTAGATTTTTGGAAGTGTTGGTTGCTTTTGGAACAGTTTATATGCAGTTATTCGTAGTTCCCATACTTATTTAATAAACACTGCATTGCTCGTTTAATCATACCTGCTTATATTGATATATTCTTTATGTGATTTACTATTTGCTAGCATAGGTTGATGCTCATGCCGATATTATGCCTATTGCTGGTTGTGCTATATTTGTGATATATTTCTTTCAAAATTTCAAAGAGATTTTTTTTTAGAAAATTTTTGAAAAAATTCAAAAAGATTTTTGTATTTGGTTTTACACCGTTTATGGATGGACACTTAGGATGACCGAGTCACAACATCATTTCATTTTACATGTGACTATTTGATAGTGTTTTGAGACAATAGGTCAATTCATCCATGTGCTTTACAAAATTTGGAGTCTTTGAGTTGCTATAGTGTTGCTACCTACATGTTTGACTCACTTTGTCCTTTATTTCACACATGCACGGATTTGTTTGATTATTGTTCTTGACTTATCACATGTTGGTTGGGTGTTTTCATCTCAATCCTGTCCTTAAAACGAACCAAGTGCAATAATACGAGAGTAATAAAAGTAGTGCATGTAAAAACCATTTCCCGTGAGGAATTAATTGTTCAGTTTAAAAAAATAATGAGTGAACACGAGAAAGGGCTGCGAGTGAATAATAATCACGTCGTGAAAGCCACCGTTTGAAAAGATCCCACACAAAAAATTAAGGCAATAAAACGATGAAACATGCCAAAAATTTGGGTCAATAGGTTTTCTCTAAGTTGAGAATTTAGTACCTCTTTAGATATAAAAAATTGCATTATTATATATGAGGGAGTTTTGGATGGATATATTAATGGGTTTGCACGTCCTTTGAAAAGTTCTCGAAAAGGCACTAAATAGTTTTGGACGTTATTGGTATGGAAATCATTTAGACTTTGATTTGTTGATTTGATTAAGACAATATCATTTAAATTCAAAAATTTTTACACATAAGGATTCTTTTGATGTTCATTCGTTAGGGGTACACGTATGCATCGTGCACATATGATTGATTGAGTTTATTTACCTATCGAATGTATTCACACCCATACATTTCATTTCCATGACTTGGTTGTTTGAGTTTAAATCCATGGTGTGATTTTTTTTTATATCCTATTTTTGTATGAAAATTTTGAAAAATCAAAAATAGTTTGTGAATGTTTTTGGGATACACCTTTGCATGCGCGTTGATTGATTCATATTTGGTATGCAATTTTATCGTGACACTCCATGTTTTTGATTATTTCTTCTTATATGTCTACTTGGGGACATCATAAAAGGGGGAGAAAGAATTATCAGTTATGGGGGAGTTTTTGCATTATGGGGGAGATTTGATTATTAATGCTTTATTCTTATATCATTTCAAACTCGATGTGTCACGAAGGTATTTTGCTTTATCTCATGTGTGTAGGTACAATGACTGAAGATTATGATGTTGCACACCCTGATGAGAAAAGCTTTGAGATTTGATGAAGATTTTTGAAGTACAGTTTGAGATCTTGCAAATTTATTCATGGGAGGGTAGATTTGTATAGGCATTTTGGTTTTTGATAATTCAGATTTTTTATATATGTACCGGCATAGACATAGGGGGAGATTTGTAAGGACATATTTTCATAGGTCCGTTATCAATTTGTTATGTCATATACCGAGACACCGTCAAAGAGCATTCAAGAGCAATCTACATCAAAGACGGATCCGAATTATTCAAGTTCTTCATCATTCAAGGCTCTGCGAAGTTTACTTTGGTAAGGTTATGTTTTAAATACCTTAACTTTTCACTTAGAGCTTTTGGGATATTTTTTACAAAATATTTTTCTAAAGATTTTGTTTTCGGACTCCTTTCCGTAGAAAAATCATAACTAATTCATAAAAAATTAGAATGATACGAAACTGGCGGCCACGCGTTCGTATCAAAATTTTCTATAGGCTCGCTTGGAATCTCACTTGATAGGTCGTTTGAACGACCTGCAATTGTCATTCAAACGACATAGCATGTCATTATATGTCGTTCGAACGAGCTCGAATTTCAAGGCGGTGCGTTTTTATATAAATACTCATTAAATGAGTCTGTTTTCATTAAGAAGTCCACAGTATTTGACAGACAGAAAACTGCAAAACTACAGAATCCTTTTGTCTTCTTCTTTTAGGGTTTAATCCCTCTTTGTTTTCAATTCACAAAACTCCCATATGCGTTAGTGAATTGTTTTGGTGTTGAAGAACACACCTTGCTACTGTTTATCTTTGTGGGGAGAACTCTACAACCGGAGAGCTGCGTGCTATTGTGGAGGGAGTCCTTATAAAGATCACACTTGTGGAGAAGCCGTTTCTCTTCTTCATTGCTGACCACCTGAAGTTCCTGCGGGAGATTTCAGCCGAGACATCGAAACCGACACCTGCGGGTATTTCGTATGTCACCCTATTTCATTGTAATCCGTTTAAGCCGTTTTCTTACAAATTATAGTGAAATAAAAGGTTTTGCCCCTTTGGGGGATTTTTCCTGAAATTGTTTGTTTTATTCTGCATGCTTTACTTTATTGGATAAATCATCTAGATGCATGTTTTAAGATTTAACTAAAATTTGGGATTAATTAAAATTGGATTTTATTTGAGAAGTCGCAATATTTCCGCTGTAGCGATTCTACAAATTGGTATCAGAGCTTATTTAAGCGATCACCACTTTACAGATCACGATAACAGAGAAGAAAGACATTCAATTTATTTGGAAGAACATTATTTATAGGTATGGCCTACCAAACACTTTGATCTCAGATAATGGAAAGTAGTTTAAGAACATATCCCTGGAGAAGTACTGTGAGAGGGTCAGCATCAAACAGTTCTTTTCAACTCCCGACCGACGCCAGGTTAAGGTGACGAATAGAATAATTATTGACAAAATCAAGAAAAAATTAAAGATGCTGAAGGAAGATGGACTGAAGAGGTGCACGTCGTTCTATGGGCCTATAGGACGATGGAGAGGACACCTACAGGGGAGACCCAGTTCATGTTGGCCTATGGTTCAGAGGCTGTGATGCCGACAGAGATTGGTCCCCCAAATCACAGGGTCCAGACATATGACTCAGAGGAAAATACTGCAGAGCGTAAAATGGATCTGGATCTAATAAAGGAAAGAAGAGAAGATGTCGAAGTTAGGCAAGCTACCTATCAGCAAAGAATAACAAAATTCTATAATAAGAGAGTGAAGGCCCGACCATTGGTAGCTAGGGACTTAGTTTTGAAGAAAACTTAGCAAAAAACAAACAAAATCCATCCCAACTGGCATGGACCCTACAGAGTGGTTGAAAAGGTGGTTTCGAGAACATATCGGCTGGAGAACTTAGAAGGAGAGACATTCTCCAACCCTTGGAATGCTAACCATCTCAAAATGTATTATCAGTAAGAATTTTGTATGAATTTCTTTTACTTATGTAACACTGTATAAGAAGAAAGTTATGAATGAAAAATTTCCCAAATGTTCTCTCCTATTTTGTTGTATGAGTAATTCAGATTGCATGTATCAGTTCATCCTAAGCTATAGAACATCATTAGTGGTGAAGTAGCTTTAACTTACTCTCGGTGAGATGACAGTCCGTAAGGGATCAACCTCGTCCATGGACTCTCAATAACACCGAGAGGGGGGAACAACATCTTAAACATCATTAATTTGGTGGAAAAACTCTCTCAGATGAGACGACAGTGCATGGACGAGATGACTATTTTCCATACACCCTTAAAACGACGAGAGGGTACTTGTGAATATAACACCATAATTTCGTGAATTCAAATTCAAAAATCACTTTATTGTGGTTTATGTTAAACATCATTAATTTGGTGGAAAAACTCTCTCGGCCGAGATGACAGTGCATGAAGGAGATGACTCTTGCCCATACACTCTCAAAACGACGAGAGGGGACTTGTGAATATAACACCAATTTGGTGAATTCAAATTCAAATTCAAAACCAATTTATTGTGGTTCATTTTAAACATCATTAATTTGGTGGAAAAACTCTGTTGGTTGAGACGATAGTGCATGGACGAGATGACTCTTGTCCATACACTCTCAAAACGATGAAAGGGGACTTGTTAATATAACACCATAATTTGGTGAATTCAAATTAGTCATTCATATTTATCTCGTATAAGGATGAGACGGTGTGTGAAAAAAGTTATTAACTGGTAATCTCAAGATTATGATCCGTTTAATTATGGTTACTTGTTAAATCATCAAAAGAATTCAAACATGTAAACAAATAAGGAGAACTCGTACATACGAGAAGAAACACCATTCATCCATTTGAGTACAAAAATAATCTTAGAGAACAAATCTAGTTCAAGTACAAATTATGAATAGTCATCAAAATGTTCACAAAAAATGCAACTACAAAATAAAGGGTATCGACCACAGACGGCCACCCTATTGAGTTAACTCATGTGTTGACATTCCTCTCGGCATCGTCCCCAGCTGCAGTCATCGTCTCTGTGTTGACATTGTCAATTTTGGCAAGGGGGTCGGCGGTAGTCCCTTCTCCCTCGGCAGTGGTCGAGGACTCAACATATGACAGACCCTCAGTAAAGAGAGGGTTCCCAATATCTATTGCATCTAATGATGGACGAATAACTGAGACAGCATCGGCAAATTTGAGGACGACCCATCTCCAAGCCATCTTAATACCTTTTTTGAGGTATTCCAAACCAAAGCTTTGAAATTCGTCGGAAGCCTTATAGGCTTCGATGGCCTTGTCCTTGGCCCTTTTTATAGCATCGCAAAGATCAGTCTGGAACTTGGTGGACTGGTCCTGTAGGGCCTGATCTTTTTCCTGTAGGGCTTTATATTTATCCTTAAGCTAGTTGTTATGATCCATATTTAAATCCTCAAGGTCTTGCTTGTACTCGGCCTTGCGCTCCCTATGCTTTATTTTAAGGTCGGCCTCAGCTTGTATTGCCTTATCAACATCCTAAAGCTTCTGATGGTTCTCAGCCATCCACCCGGTGGCTGAAGTAAGGGTGCACACAGACTGCAAAGATAAATAAATCAGAATAAGATGAAGCAAAAAATAATATAAGACGAGACCAAAGGCAGGTGCGAGGTAGATACCCTCGCCAAATAGTGGAGGCCAAAGTCATAAACCTTAGTGTTGATACCAAAAATTATCCACCTACCTGGACCAATTAGAAGTGAACACTTGTCCTTTTACGTGACCAAAATTCTAATCAGCAAATAGTATCTCGGTAGGCATGCCGACCAATATAAAGAATGTCGACCATCAAGACCAATACAACGTCATTATACCAAGAGTCTTACCACATGTGGTACGTACAACCAATCATCATATTCATTATGTACGGGTGTAAATGCTTAATATAGAAAGGCATTCCATCCCTTGACAGTCCAACGCTTAACCTTCGCGTCACTATAAATACATTGCATCCCTTTCATCAAGGGAAAGATAGAAGAGATCCTAGAATATTATTATTGACAAGAATACCTAGATTTTTGTAAACTCTGAAATCAATACCATAACAGTGGACGTAGGCTCTATTATATAGCCGAACAACTTTAAAACCTTGTGTCAACCTTTTAACTATTTTATTGTAATTCTATATTTTATCTGTGATTCTAAAACTGGACCAAGTCTATTTTTTACATCAACAGATTGGCTCGTATATGGGAATGTGTTTTCTCATTCTCGTTCTCAATTTCGTACATCCTTGACTAAGGAAAAATGAATGATCCAGAGCCAAGTGCCAGGAATGAAGGCAACCTAACAGTTCCATCTATTCCTCCTACATCAGCCGATTTATATGGGATTCTGACAAGTATTGCTAGCGATCAAGAGGTTATGCAAGAGTCAATGGGATAATTGGCTTAATCTATACAATCCAGATCTCCAGCCCTATCCATATAGCAAACAGTTTTATCACCACGGAGAGAAATACCACCTCCACCCCCTAGGCATAGTCGATGCAGTTATTCTAGATCATCTCATGATAGGACTTATCAACCAGGAATTAGTTCCTCAATCAGAGCCTCAGAGTCTTATGATGACCATTCTTTCTCTCCTGAAAGACTAAGCGTCTTGGAGATATTGAGTCGAGCTTTGCCTTTCGACCAATTGGGACCCTGAGCAAACATAATCCCTCTTAGAGCATTATCCAGGAACACTCAACATCCAGCTGACCAGCATGAAGTCACGATCAAATCAAGATCAAGCGTCTGACGATCTTCACGCGCCAAGTAGATTTCTCAAAAAGAGAGTTCAGCACATACACATAGTGGGGACAAACGAGTTGTTTCGCATAAATCTACTGTAGGCAATCCTTCATGGAAAGGATTAATTCAGCAATTAGAAGATCGGCTAGGGGAGATGGAGAAAGCAACGAATTCTTTACAATGAAGTTTTGTTAAAGTATCCTTTTTTATTCAAGCAACTATGGATTTTTCTACTCCATTTATGTTTAAAGCTCTTGTGGTTGCCCCCAAATGTGATGGGAAAACTGATCCAGTTCTGCACATTGAACAATATCAAGCTGCAGCTGACTGATCGAGGGTGAAAAGTAGCTCGCAGTTAACACCCTGATCGTTGTTTTCTGTTCGCCGCCTCAATACAAAAACTTAAATTACGACTGTACTTGCGATACAAGTGTAGCGGTAAGTCGAGTATCGAAAATATTCATAGAGACGAGTTGCTAGAATTTATGAGATTTGACACTCCAAAATAAAAGTGTAAAAGATGAATTACAAACTAAAAAGGAAAAGATGCATAACAGAGAAATATTAATCTAGGCAAGTGTATATAAACTAGATTAACAAAGCGAGTAAAACCATAGGTTGCGTCGAATATCCCTCATCCGAGTTTATTAGTATAAAATGGTTACATGGGTAGACGAGTTATTACAAATGCATCTCGTTTCGACAGTTAATTGAATCAAGGGTTGTCACGCCCCTAAATTTGTATAAAAGCCTAATACAGTTTTAGCGTCAACAAATACCCCAGAAATTATGCACGCAAGGTCATAAGAACGAAACATACATAATATGCCCCGTCAAATCCCCTAGGTGTAATAATTAGGACAACGCACCCGAAATAGACCCGTAAACTCCATCACCAAAGCAAAGCAACATGTCAACCCGTAATGAGTTCAATCCGGCACAACCTAGACTAAATTAGCTAGAAAGCATATTAAAAATGCGATAAAGGAAAGCGGTAAATAAACGCGATAAATCTACACTAGAAAGAAACTAAATCAAAGCATGTAAATAAAGCATGTAAACTAAATTAGAAAGCAAGAATTAATGGAATGCAAACTATATTAACGGAGAGGGAATAAGAAAAGATCAATCTTACAAACCCAAATGTTGTCACACCAAATGAGGAAGATGAAAAGAGTCCCAAGCCCTCATCTAAACTATCTAAAATCTAATTCCTTCTATTTTTACACCAAAACTCCTTTATATAGTAAAAGGAATTAAATTAAAAAAGAAAAGGAGAAAGAAAATAAAAGGGAAAATATCTCAGAAAACACGGGATCGATCGATCGATCCCTTTGATCGATCGATCGATCAATCAAATATCAGGCCACTGTCTCCCACGATTTCAGAAACAAAGAGGGATAGATCGATCGATGGTTTTGATCGATCGATCGATCAGTCAGGTGTGAGCCAAGCTGTCCTGCATTGGTTTCCTTATGGTTCCCTTCCGCTAAAAATCCCGTAACTTCTTCGTCCAGACTCGGAATCATGCATCGTTCATGGCCACGCGAAGCTTGCAAGGAGGGATACAACTTCCGTGAGATGTCGGTACAGGTGCCCAAGACATGAAATGACTAAATTTCCCTTGAACGTGTAATTTCATACGGAACTTCACCGGAATGCATCCAAACTTCATACTTAGCATCCAAATAGCTATAAAAGCTCAATTAACCCCTGCAAAGCATGTTAACATAGAAATCCGAGGTTGTCTAGTTAACGAGCATAAATATAGGGAATAAGATACCCGAGGGGGGCTAATAACGCGTATGTTAACGAATGAAATACACAATATTTGCGTATTATCACACCCCCTAACTTATACATTGCTAGTCCCTAGTAATGAAATAAGATGCAACAAGAACTACAAGTAAACCAACAACAAGAGATAGGTACAAAAACGGGATAAGAAAGTAATCAAAAGATAAGTCCACTTTCACGGGCGAATGATTGCATTTAGCATATGCGATAAGTCGTTAAACCACTAGGTTACCCTAGTGGACGAGTATCGTCTCATGAGGGTTTTCAGGGATGAAACCGACAAACATTATAAAGTTTCCTCAAAATATGCTCAATCAAGCATGCGACAAACTCAATAATACGAACAAGATTTCAACATGTTATTAGCATAGCAAACGAATTCACATGAAAAGTCCGTAGTTATTAACATTATAGAATGCACCTCATTGAATTGAAACCTTAAAATGTGGGAGGGTAGTGAGCACATGCAAAATATGATCTGGCTAAAACTTAAATAAATCGAATAATAAACATCAACGCGTGCATATATTCAAATCCTGACCGAGCATTACACTCATCAAATGAATTCACTTGAAATAGGGAGGTAACACACGGGACATGTGGGCATAATGAGTAAATGTAAAGGGAAACTAGGTCGCGCACATGTCACAATTGAAGAACACTATATAGGAAATAAAAACTGTAATCTTAATGAAAGATATCGCACATATAAAACATGCGAAATGCATTTTCATAGATTATCAAAACTATTTAAACCTTTGAATTAAATCTACTTAAGATCACATAGGACTTTAATAGGGTTGTAATGTAGGCTAGGCTAGGGTACGAAATGAAAGGGATGTATATATGGATTCAAAGTGTTTGGGGATGAAACTCGGGATAATGGGAAAGAGTGGGCAATAACAAAATTGGAAAAATAACATCCAAACAAGCATTACATATATCAATCGAGAGAGCAATCAAAGCTTATTGAATCACTATAAACAATATATACAAATTTCTTTTTCTTTTTCTTTTCTTCTTTTTCTCACTTTTTCTTTTGTTTTCTACTTTTCTCTTTTTCTTTTTCACTTATTTCACCATTATTTTCTCACTCTTTCTTTTGCTCAAATTGCAACCACAACACACAACATCATTCAATCTCAAGTAACATTCCAAACATAGGCAAGAAAGGTAAAATGTATGGTGTAAAACTCCAATGTGGAGTTGGTTATGGGATTTTGGGTAATGAAACGAAAGGTTAGTGTTTAGGCTCAAATAGGTTGACTAGGGAACATATGAAAGGTGAGGTCAAGGTCATATGGGTGATATAAAAAGATGGACTATGGTCATTTCATAAAGTTTACGCAATTATCGATTCAAAACAATATATGAAAATCATGCTCAAGTAACACATTTCAAGAATAAACTCAATTAATAAACGATCAAATGAAAGAATAGAGAGATTACCAACGACTGTAACGTTTTCAAAGAGGAAAGAATAGTGTATAACACTCACAAACGACGAAAGTTACAAAGCTTAATCGGTGTAAGTATATACAATGCAACAAAAGATTATCGAGTTATAAAAATCTTAAACCAAATCAATAATGCAAGAAAACTGCATGTGCTCATGGAATTAAAGTTTAATTCATAAAGTTATTCACAATATCGATAATTAGGACTAAAGTCTAATAACTTCTAAAATCGAGAACATGCATGGATGAATTGTCTAATGGATTGGGCAATTATTAAGATTTATCATCGAAAACAAGGGCAAAATGCCCAACAAAGGAGAAAAAAGAAAGAAAATATTTTTGAATTTTTTTATTTTTAACAAAAAACATGCTTTGTAACTAAAGTGTAGTCAAATTCAAGGACTAAACAAAGAAATGGATAGAATATCCCACACCCCCTAACTTAAATGTTGCATTGTCCCCAATGCGTCCATTAAAGAACACAACACACATATAGGAAAAGAATGATATTACCCAAATTTAGAGCGATCTCCATAAGTACAAGTCCAATTGAATCTACACAATAAGTTAGTACAAAGCAACACAAGAATATGTACCGATGTATTAAGTTAAAAGAATTCATGTCACAAGTCATAACAATATAGAGGGCCTGAAGTGAAAATACTAGATAAATTGATGGTGAACATTTTGATTTTATAAAATGGAAGGTCACACACATCAAAATCCAATAAACAACCTCAAACTACATTCTCATTTCTCATTTCATAAGTTCGATACAAAACAACTTAATAAATTACAACTAATAAAATGAAAGAAATAAAAATAAAATAAAAAGTACAAAATACTATTCGTCCCAAAAAGGCAAAAAATGACCCAATAACAGCAGTAGCCTAGTGGCCGGAACCACTAGAATCAAAATGATCCTAAAAATGAGGAGGGAGCGTCGCATCCAAATCATTCCACTGCACATAAATATCTCTCATCATAGCTTGCATCATCCGGAACTCTCATCATTGTTGCGCTCTCTCCTATCTCTGCTCGGCTCTATCCTAACGGCGCTCATCTCGATCCTACTACAGATCGGCCTGCTACTACCTCAGCTCTACCTGCTGCTGATCTAGGCGGGACTCCCAAGCAGCCCACCTAAGTTGGGTCTCCTCCCAGTGCTGGACTTGCACTGCCTGATATGCCTCAAAGCGGGCATCAAAATCTGTATGTGGCATGTGCGAACCCTCACACTACTCCATGTGTCTAATCTCATCCTCCTCCTCTGCCTGGTCAACTGCCTCTGCCCTCTGCCTCTTATTACCCGATTCCCCCCATGCGTGAGTCAACATCTTCGAGATGTTGTCTTTAGTGAGAAGCCCTAATGGCTCACGCCTGCGGTCTGCGCCATACTCCTCGTGATGAGGGCAGGAGAAAGAAGGGAATATCTCCAAGCCTGATCCTTAGATGTCGCGAGCATCGTCTCCAAAAAGATTTTAGGCAAGTTTATATCGCCCAAATTATTAATCATTGTGTAGATGAATGCCGCATGCTTTTGACGCACCTCAGATCGGTTGCTCGTCACCATGAAAGAGTGGACATTGATGTAGTGGAGTAGTATCGGTAAATCCGCCATTACGGCCGAACGGAAAGCACCTTTCTTCCACACCTCTCCCAGAGAAAGGGCCTCAATCGACGTCCTCTGGTCAAAAACATCTCCATCCATGAAACTAACAGGATCCGCAAGTTCTGGCACACCCATAAAGGCCGCCAAGTCTGAACGGCGGAGCGGTATCCTCACCCCATGGACTATGGCCTCATAACTAATAGCCCCTGCCCTTTCACCTCTACTAATGTCGCATAAAACGTTCTGGCGAACTCTTCATTGACGCGCCCATTAGTAGAGATAAAGGGCTCCCATCCCTGTCGACGTAAAATAACACGCGCCTCCTGTGGTACATCTTCAAGCTTCCAGGCAAAATGATAGGCCAACGGCCTCTCTGAAGTCTGAAAGTGTGCCTGAAACCAATCCCGTTCTTGTTGGCAACGGAACCCCTCAAAGCCCCGGTTGGGTACGCACCTAGTGAATTTATATTTCTTTACGTTTTCCATTTCAACCTACAAAATAATAATTAGCCAATACAAAAAAAAAATTAAGCACAATTAATGGTTAGTTAGCGTACTAGTTGAACCGGTGGGTGCATGTGCGCAAAAGCGAGAAAAAAAATCAACAATGAGATAAAATTTGTCGGCATGGGACAACGAGTGAAAATCACCCAAGTGTGAGCCAAAAATGGATTGAAAAAATGGTTGGGCATTTTAGCGAACACTTGGTGTGCGCAATGTGAAACGAGGGTGAAAAATATACCATTTGAACAAACAATGTAGCCCCATTCATGAACAAAAACAATTAGCATTCAACACAAAGTGTTCATGAATGGATATAAAGCATTACTAAGCAAGAAACTCAGTTGGAACAACAAAGTATAGGGACACAACCACAAATCATTCAAACATGTCAAAATATGGATTAAACATTGAAAACATGAAAAAAATTCAACCTAAATCCACAAATAAACTACTAAATAGGAAGGATTATACCTTTAATGTGTAGAAAAGGGCTGAAAATTGAAGGAAAATGGGGTTGGGTAGGCTAGGGCACGAAAGTATGAAGAGAGGAGAAAAAATAGAATGAAGGAGAAAGGGAAAAAAACAAGGATGTCTCGGATAATAACTGGTCGGTCGATCGATCGATCGAGCCTGGGCATCGATCGAATGATCAAGCAGTTATTACCCTACTGCTTCCTGTTTTTAAAATGTGGGGGGTGAAAATAAGGGATTAAGGGGGGGAATATGTATATATATACACATATATATATATTTAAATAAAAATATAAATAAAAAATAAAATAAAATAAAACAAAATGAGGCTAAATATGTACATACATAACATATATTATGCTAACCAAAAAGTAGAAAATATGTACAACGAGCGACACACACGCACATTCACAAATAAAAATGAGAAATAAAAGAAAAGAAAAAGAAAAAATAAATGCAAATGCGTGAGAATGAGGGTGTGCAAAAGAAAGAAAAATCTTTTTGTGACTTTTTTCAGTTTTCTTAGCAAAAGTATGCCGGGACGCACAATCTCCGCAAATTCAAGCGGCGTTGAACCTACAAAACCAAACATACAAAAAGAAATAAAAAGAGATTAAGTAATTACACTAGACTAAATTAAGAAGAAATAAAAATGAAAAAGTTAACTATATATAACCTACATATAAGACTTCTAATTAGATATATACTAAAAGTTGAGACAGTTGAGGGTCCATCCAAAACACAATTTGAATTTGGAAGATCAATGGTGAACCCTCCCGAACATGCATGCAACCCCGAAAAATAGAAATTCCGTTCGAACAACGGAAGGCATGTGTAAGGCGGTAAAAGTGAACCATCCACAATTAAAATTTTGGGAGGGAGGATGGGGGATTTGGATAGGACGGGTGACAAATACACAATGGGTCCAAGAAAAATTGAATCATCTCCCAAGTATTTTGAAGTTGTAATGGGAGGCGACGCACATGGAGGAAAAGATGCCTTTATGGAAGGCGACTCGAGCGAGTACCCCTCGTCGGTGAAAAGGTTTGGAACTAAAAAGTTTTGAACCGATTCATCGGGTACTAGCGACGGTGTGACAGTATAGAATAAAGACGGGGATGAAAGAAATTCAATCTCTGGTGATGAGTTATCATCGCTTGAAGATTGAATTTCGAAAGAAATAGGATCGTTTACAATGAAACTTTCTTCTTTGAGAATCAAAGAATTAACGAGTTCATTGCAAATGGATACTATGCCGCTTTCATCCTCGTTTTCATTCTCTACTATACCATGGGTAAAATTAAGAATGATTTGTTCCAAAGTAGGCACAAAGTGCTCATTTGGTTCAAAACAGTCCTCAACTTCGGAAGTCGCGGAAGAAAAGTAGTTGTCGGATTCAAATAATAAATCCAACTCATGTTCCTAGCAACAATTTTCTTCCTGGTAACGATTTCAAATCCTCTCATTTTCAAGCATGCGCAATCCCTCACCGAAAGTCATAGGGCAAGGAGCGGATTCTTGGAAATGAGAAGTTTAGAAATTGTTCTCAGGACTATAATCAAAATCATTAACATAAGAATTTTGAAAATGATTGCAATTTGTTTCAAAATTCTTATCATAATGATCATGTCCAAAATTGATGTAATCCATACTTTGACTTTCGTAATGCTCACCTAATGTCATTTTAGATGTTGTAATTTTTTGGGCTTGTAAGTATTGACCAAAAGTCATAGGTTTACCAGATTTTTGAGAATTATCATTAGGATTCCCAAAAAAATTAAAATAAGACATGCTTACCCTAAAATAAAGCTCAAGTGGCTATTTTCCACAAAGATGATGTGCGCGCGGGAAAACTCAAGCATTTCTAGGCGCTCAAATGTGCAAAACTTGCAAAAAAGGTGAAGACAAAGAATACAAATACAAAAGAAAAATACTACGAACTAATAAGACAATTACAATCAATAACAAAACAGTCCACGACAACTACGCCATTTTTTATCGAGTGCGAAAAGTAGCGTCGCATCAGAACGCTAATCGTTGAGTTCGTTTCGTCTACTCAATACAAAAAACTAAGTTACGACTGCACTTGCGATACAAGTATAGCGATAAGTCGGGTATCAAATCCACAGGGAGTGTTAGTATATCTCGTAATCGGTTTATTAATTCAGGAATAAAAATGTAAAAGGTGATGGTGGTTGTAAATAAAAGAAAAGAGAGAAGTTAAGTCTAAATAAAAGTAAAGCGAGGATCGGGATAGCGTAAAACCATACGGATCAAAACAACTATTAATCAGAATTCTGGATTGAGAGCAATTTAATCGAGCATCCTCAATTAATCATAAACTTCACGCAATAAGGAATTTAAGCCAAAGTTGCATGAATAAACATTTAATCGAAAAACAATCGTACGCGGATTAAATTTGGATTATTGCTATAAACACTAACGATGCATGACGGAGAAAGTTAAACGCGTAATAATTCAACTTTAATTCGTGCAGGTTCAATTAGATGAAATTTTGCACAAAACCTAATTTTTGGAGCTCGAGGCCCGTAAATGGCGGAACGAAATCCCGACCCTATTTATCTAAGGGTACATCATGAATTAAACTAATTTATACTAATTAAACTAGGAAAGCAAGAAATAAAGCAAGTAAACTAATTAATAAACCATGTAAATTAATCTATAAAGCAAGAATTAAACAAGAACAACTTTATTAATGGTAAAGGAAGTGGAAAGTTTAACTTACAAAGACCAAATGGTTGTCGTCCCAAAGATAAATGAAGAAAGATATCTCAAAACCCAAAACCCTAACCTTTCCTAACCCTAAAACAAATTAAAACTGAATATATATTTATTACAACAAAATCCCTTATATAGTAAGTTGGGAGAAAAAAGAAAATAAAAGGGAAAATATCTCAGAAAACAGGGGATCGATCGATCGATCCCTTTGATCGATCGATCGATCAATCAAATATTAGCCCACTATCTCCCATAATTTCAGAAACAAAGAGGTATCGATCGATCGATGGTTTTGATCGATCGATCGATCAGTCAGGTGCGAGCCAAGCTGGCCTGCATTGGTTTCCTTATGGTTCCCTTCAAAAAAACCCCGTAACTTCTTCGTTCGAACTCGGAATCACGCACTGTTCACGGCCACGCGAAGCTCGCAAGGAGGACTACAATTTCGTGTAGATGTCGGGCCAGTGCCCAAGATGTGAAATGACTAAATTTCCCTTGAACGTGCGATTGTGTACGGAACTTCACCAGAATGTGTCCAAACTTCATACTTAACATCCAAAAACCTATAAAAGCTCAATTAACTCCTGTAAAGCATGTTAACATAAAAATTCGAGGTTGTCTGGTTAACGTAAATATAGGGAATAAGATACCCGAGGGGGCTAATAACGCGTATGTTAACGGATGAAATACGCAATATTTGCGTATTATCACTAACATTTATTCTGCCTCTAATGAGATGTCTAGCATTCTCAAGTACTATTTCGGGATTTGCTTAGATATGGTACAATAACTTGCCCAAAGGATAAATTACCAACTTCAACCATCTTGTCCAGCTATTTATTAACAATTTATATTTCGGGGCCAAGCCAGTAAAGAGAGTATCCATCTCTTCAGCATAAGACAGCAAGTAAGGGAAACAACCAGGGATTACATCACTCGTTTCAATAACGATAAATTGGAAGTGGTAGATTATGAGGAAAAAATAACCATCACGGCTCTCATGAGTGGATTGCTTCCTGAGAAACTATACTATACTCTGGCCAAATATCCTCCTAAAACCATGACCGAGCTCATGGCAAAGGCAAGAAAAATAATGAACGTTGAAGAAGCAATGGCTGCAAAGCAGAGTCCGACTACAAAGAACGAGCAGAAAGATCTGAAGGAACAGAAGTCGAAAAAAGAGAACAAGCTCAAACAATATAGAACCTACACTCCATTGAGTGTTAGCATTCACCATATCCTCGAGGAAATTAAAAACAATAAGGATTTGCGATGGACAGAAAGGTTGAAAGAACCCCTAATAAGAGGGACAGATCTAAATATTATGAATTCCACATGGATCATAGACATACAAAAGATAACTGCATCACTTTGAAAAATGAGGTAGAATCCCTTATTCGTCGAGGATAATTGAATAAGCTTGTTGATCGGCAAGAAGGCAGAGAAGCAAGAGAAAGGTCTAATTCTCCATGTAAGCCCAGAGATGACAGAAAGAGAAACCATGTAGATGATTATGAGGATGCTCCCTACCTGTCAAAGAAGCCCAAGCAGCTAGAATGTGAGGTAGGTATGACTAGTTTTGGTTCATTTAATTGTCATGTAATTATAGGTGGCGATGCATGAGGATGAGATCACATTGTTAAAAGAAAAGCTTACTTGAATGAGGCCCATGCCTGCTCTTATATCCATAGAATTACTCTGAACAAACATGATTAGTCTAGGAAGGTCAACAAAGACAAACTGGTGATCGATTTTTCAAACAATGATCTCTCCGGGGTACTTTTTCCCCATGACGATTCATTGGTTGTCAAATTTAGGATCCATGATACTATCATCGCTAGATTTTTTATTGATAATGGGAGGTCGGCAGATATTATATTTTACCCTTGCTTTCGGAGTTTGGATTTGAAGCTCAGCTAACTGGAACCCTAACACAGTCCATTAATAGGTTTTTCTGGTGAAAAAGTTTACCCTCTTGGAACAGTCAAGTTAGAAATATCGTTCGGTACCTGGCTAAAAAGTCGTACGGAGAAGATACGTTTCTTTATGATGGATAAAAATGTTTAATCTTCCTATAACGTGATCATCGATAGGGTAGGATTGAAGAAGTTTGAAGTTTTATCGTCAATAGTTCATCAATGCTTAAAGCTTATAACTCATTTTGTGTAGGTGTTATGAAAGGTGACCAAAAGTGGCCAGAGAGTGTTACTGCTCCTCAGTCGAGCAAGAGAATTTGATTGAATTAAAGAAGAAGACTACCACCTATCACGTGGATACCATTGGGCCTAATAGTGAATCTGAAGTAGAAACTTAAGATCCACGAGATGGGATAGAATTAATTAAGGGACAAATTATGGAAGCTACTGAAAGAATTATGATAGACGAACACAAACTAGAGAGAACTACGCAGATCAGTTCAACACTGAATCCAGTCCTTAAATAGGAATTGATTATGTTTCTGAGGCAACGGATAAATAAATTTTCTTGGATCCATGAGGATATGCTTAGGATTGATCCTAATTTCCTTTATCATGAGCTCAATATCAATAAAGGATGCCAAGCTGATCAAGCAGAGATGAAGGGTTTTCAGTCTGGAGAAGAATCAACCTATCCACGAAGAGGTCAAGAAACTTTAAAAAGCTCGATTTATTGAAGATGTGAAGTATCCATCCTGGTTAGCCAACATTGTGATGGTGAATAAAAAGAAGGATAAATGGAGGATGTGCGTATATTTCATCGATTTAAATTAAGCCTGCCCAAAAGATAACTTTCCCTTGCCTAGTATTGATTAATTGATGGATGCTACATCGGGACATGAACTTTTAAGCTTCATGGATGCCTATTCTGGGTATAACCATATTAAAATAAAAACCATAAGATAAGGAAAGCACAAATTTTATCACCAACTGAGGAACTTATTGCTACAAAGTAATGTCCTTTGGGCTTAAAAACATGAGAGCGACGTATCAAAGGTTGGTGAATAAGGTCTTTGAAGAACAAATATGTAAGAACATGGAGGTTTATGTGGACAATGTGTTAACACAAAGCAAGAAAACTTCAAATCATATCACAGATCTTAGCCAAACATTTGACCAACTGGAAAAACATCACATAAAGTTGAATCCGACCAGTGTGTGTTTAGGGTTCAGGAAGGAATGTTCCTAGATTTCATAGTCAATCAAAGTGGCATTGAAGTTAATCTATAAAAGATCAAATCTTTTATTGAAATACAGTCGCCAGCATGCAAGAAAAATGTACAAAGGCTCACTAGAAGAGTGGCAGCTTTAAACAGATTTGTGTTAAGGGAAACAGACAAGTGTTTGCCATTTTTCAAAGTGTTGAGAAAGACATTCAAGTGGAATGCAGAATGAGAATAAGCTTATCAAGAATTAAATAAATACCTAGGATCATATCCTTTGTTATCCCGACCAGTCTTGGGAGAGAAACTATACTTATACCTAGTTGTTTCTGAATTTGCGGTTAGCTCGATTTTGGTTAGATTGGATAATGGGATCCAAAGTCCAGTTTATTACACCAGCAAATCATTCAGGGGAGCCAAGATTAGGTATCCACACTTGGAAAAATTGGATTAGCACTTATTGAGGCTTCTAGGTGCATGAAACCTTTTTTAAAGCACATACTATAGTTGTGTCTACTGATCTGCCTCTTCGGCAGGAACTCCACAAGACTGAGAAGTCAGGAAGATTGATGTATTGGAGATAGAGCTAGGTGAATATGACATTGTCTATGAACCATGATATTTATTAAAAGGCCAAGCTTTGGCCAATTTTATTGTTGAATTTACCTATCTGGAGGTTCCCGACCAGAAAAGTTTGCCTACCGAGCAGACTTCTAAAGAAGAGAGTTCAACTCAAAAGCAAGCTAAAATTATCGCCGATAAACTTGATTCATCCAGAGCTCGGGAGATGGCTCAAAAATATGCAGAGGAGAGCAAGAAAATATTCCATCATGGGGTTCTGTCTGAATAAAGATTCAATAATGATATCCTGTTGTGGAATTTGTACGTTGATGGTTCTTCATGTGCAGCTGGAAGTGGAGTAGGTATAATACTCAATACTCCTGATGATATTGATGTTGAGTATGCACTTAGGTTTTGATTCAAAGCATCAAACAATAAGGGAGAATATGAAGCTTTAATAGTTGGACTAGATTTGTCCCTTTTATTAGGTGTCGAGCAAGTAATGACGCATAGCGATTCACAGTTAGTGGTCAACCAAGTGATTCATTTATATGGAGTCAAGGGAGAGTTGATGATCAGATACTTTGCAAAAACCATCGAATTCATTTCTAGGTTTCCATTCGTGCAAATGAATAGGATCCCTAGAATCGTCAACACCCGAGCAGATGCACTTGCTTGACTGGCTTCAGCAACCAAAATTGAACTCACGCGCACTATCCCAATAGATATTCTAGCTAATCGAAACATTGACGAGGACTTAATGGTTAATTTCATTGCCATAGATTTGGGACCTTGCTTAATGGAGCCAACTAAAGCCTATATTGAGGATGGCATCCTGCCACCTGATCCTAAGGGGACTAAGAAGCTCCGATATAAAGCAGCGAGATATGTGTTAGACAAATGAGTTTTATAGAAAAGGGGATTGATGATCTCCTTCATGCGTTGTGTTCATCCAATGGAGGTGGAAGATTTGATCAAAGAAGTGCACGAATGTTCCTGTGGAGCTCATTGCACTAGTCGATCATTGCTGCAATGAATCAACACTCGGGGCACTATTGGACGACTATCAGGGAAGATTATATTATCTTTATAAGAAAGTGTGACAAATGCCAAGAGTTCTTTGTAATTCATAAAACGTCCGATGTTATTCTAACATCCATAACTTCACCTTAGCCATTCGCTATTTGGGGAATTGATCAAGTCGGACCACTGTCGACCATTAAAGGCATGTTCAAATATTTGGTCATTATTGTTGCTTACTTCACCAAATGGGTGGAAACATAACCATTGGTAGACATGCCCTACAAAAAAGTGTATCAATTCATTTGGAAGAATATTATATACAGATATGGGTTATTGTATGCCTTCATTATGGACCACAACACTCAATTTGATAACGATGAGTTTGAAGCATATTGTGTTTAGTCTAAAATCCAGAAACTACATTCTGCACCAGGCCATCCTCAAAGTAGTGGTCAAATAAAAGTAATAAATAGGACTTTACTCAACGAACTAAAGAAGAGGCATAATGCGGTGAAGGGCAACTAGATTAATGAGTTACATTATGTTCTTTGGGCTTACAGAACAACGCCGAGAATAATAATTGGAGAGACACCTTACATGCTTGCATTTGGGATTGAAGCCATAGTACCAGATGAGATAGGCCTACCAACCCATAGGGTACTAAACTTTGATTCTCTAACTAGTAACTTGATGCACCGACTAGATCTAGACATGTTGGAGGAAGTTCGAGAAAATGCTTCCCTGAGAAACGTTGCATACCAACACAGAACTGCTCACCTCTATAATAAAAGGGTTAAGCTGACCAACCTTATAAGAAGGTGACTAAGTTCTTCATAAGGTCTTCTAGAAGAATAAAAAGCTTGAGGCTAATTGGCATGGCCCATATTGCATTTCAGCTGTCGTCCGAACAAGAACCTATCAACTTGAGATTTTGGAAACAGAAGAATTCAAAAAAACCTGGAATGCCGAGAACCTTCGAAAATATTATCAATGATTCAAAGAATTGTTACTATTGTATATCTTTTTGCTCTATGTTTTACATGACTATGAGTTCAATTTCAATAAAATATTAATTTCAGACCCTTCAATTTTTTCAATTTTTTTAGAGTATGGCGATATACATCAATATTTATCAAATTCCAAATGCACCAACAGCTTGAGAGACAATTATTTCTCGCTCAAATTTAAACTTTCTATTTAACTTCATACATATAAGTCACGAATAAGAAGTAACTATTACTTAGTGTATGGCTTTGTATAAACAAGTCACGAACAAGAAGTATTATCCTACTAAGTTCAAGAATAATACAAACAAGTCACGAACAAGAAGTATTATCCTACTTTGTCATTATAAGTCAAAGACAAGAAGGCTGTAAAACTTCGTATATAACTAGAAAAGTTACAAACAAGTTTTACCCAACTAAGTTAAATGCTAGAAGACATGTAAACATTACTAAATACTGGAATAGAAACATATATTCCTCATACACTTGGGCACCACTGATAACTAATGCTAAATTTGGATTAATATATTTAAATGCATTAGTAAAATCAAAGGCATTACAATCACAAGTTGACTGATTAATTAAGATAATCACAAGTTAACAACACAAATATAGGGATTTTCATTCATATAAACTGTATTACATTCAAATGAATAACAAAATACATAAGAATTATTCAACATGACATTTTCCTTCAGCTTTGAAGGTCGGCTGAGATGGTTGTACTCTTTCCATTCTAGCAGGAGGATCATCCAAAATTTAGGGAGAATCAATAAAGCTAAAAGCCATTAACATTCTTCTGTTGCTACTGCTCGGAACATTGATGAGGTAAGGAGGATGAACTATCTCAAGAACATCATGTAAACCATACTTCCCTAAGTATTTAATGATCAGGCATTGGGGAATAGCATCAACATGGAACCATGAAGTGTCCAACCTGAAGGGAGGATTATCACAATCTAAAAGACCAAGATCGTTCCAATACCATAATTGGATATTATGATCATGCTTCAACAAAGTCAAGTAATTAGTCCAACACCATTTATAACCTTCACGATGGGTCTGAGCAATTTGATCATCCACATGGCCTAAAGATTAGTTGTAGCCTTCCATCCGTACCTCTTTGGGTTGTTTGTGAAATTGAAAGGTTAACCTTTCAACTTGTTGTTAAAGTTTCTTCAAAACACTAGACATTCAACTGTATGGACTGGTCGATAATGGCTTTATCCTTAGCTTTTAGCTTTGTACATAGGTCGGCAATAGCTTGACTCTTTACTTTTAGCTGGTCAGCTAAGGTTTTCTTGGTCCTAGTTTTCTCAACATTCGATCGACTCATTCTTTGTTGTCTGGAAGATTTCATAAGTTTAGATTTATTCACAGTTTTAAGCTCTTCCATCAGTATGGCATTCTCATTCTCCAAAAAGGAGGCACCTTAATCAGTACCACTAACATAAGACTGTTTTAAAGTCTCTAACTCATCCTAGAGTTTATTATTCTCCTCCTCCAAGAGCTTGGCGATCTCTTTAGATTCATAAAGTTCACGGTTTAACAAGAGCTCTTTCTTCCTGTATGAAGAAGCATATCTTTTAGTTTCTCCTCAAAACCCAGCCTCCGCTCAATGCCTTGTAGTTGGCTTCATAGTCAGCATGCAGTAAAGCTTTGGTTTCATTATGGTTTGCCTAAAAGTCTTCAATCATATCATAGTATGCAACATTATTGGCCACAACCCTATGAAGAAGGAATTTGAGATAAGTTTATGCATCCTTTGCTTGATGAAAAGCATCTATGCTGAGCAAGTCTGTTAATTCTTCATCTATCAACTCCAAGTGACCAGCGTTAAATAGATTGTTGTAGTCTTTGAGTAGATCAAAACCAGTGGAAGCAATTTGTTCCATATTGGCAATGAACCAAAACGAGAATGAAATAATTGATCAATAATAAAAGGAGATAAAGCAGCTAAGAATCAAAAAGTGACAAGTTAATTAAAGAAAAAGTTCTTTCATTCATAAATGGCAACATTATAGGCACGTCAGAACAAGATAAAAAGAAGATAAAATAAAGGTGCAAAATACAAATACTAGAAGCCAAAATAAGTATACAGCTTCTTCTTATCCTTCTCTACCTCATAGTTTATGTCCTGGTCAGCAAGAGGGGCATCTGAGTCAACAGGAGCATTATCTTGATCAGCTGGATGAGAAATTGACTCAATTTCCAAAGAGGAGACTCCCACTTGATCAGCATCAACAACTTTCTTAACCTGCCTATCAACGAGACCTCTCCTTAGTCTCTTAAGAGGAGACTCATCACCTTTGTTGGATGGGGTCATGTTGACAGCCTCAACCTTTTTCTTTTGGGCATTAGTATCAACTGGTTTCTTAGCACCAGCAGTGGAGTACTCCTCTAGAAGATTGGGAATTTTCCATTTTCCCATGATGATGAAAATAGGAAGATCATAGTCAAAAGAAGAAGAAGTGCCACCAGTAGCAACTTCAGCACTAACACCAACAGACTCAGTAGCAGAGAAACTAGACACTAGATACCTCTCCAAATCAATTGATATTGAAGGCACAACAGTTGTTGGCTGAGCTACAAAAGTAGTTATGGAACTTTTATACTCTAGAAATACAGAAGTTGATCGTGGATGATCTTCTCCTATCCTTTAATTAAAACCCCATAAGAATTTGAGTTCTTCCAAATTTACTTCACCCGGGTTGGTTCACTTTCTCTTACGTTCTTATACAATAAAGTAATCAGCAATAGCAGTTATCACACATCAGAAAAGAAATCAGTGAAATAACAACCTATCCCATTCCCCGACTGAGGGCATCTGAGACCATGGTAGGACACTCCATTCCCAAGGGGAGCATGTTTCCAATTCTTAACTATTAAAGCATGAAACCAATAATCCTTATTGGAATTAGGAAAATTCAATACTAAACCCTATTGGCTTGTTTATTTTTTAAGTAATATGTTCCCTCCCTTGTTATAGACCATTTATAGCAGAACATGATTTCTAGAATCCCAATATGGATCCCATAGATTTCATTTAATCTATTCACCCCATTGACAACCCTCCAGGTGTTAGGAGCTACTCTTACTGGAACGATGTCAAAATATTGGCAGAAATGAAGAAGAAAAGGTTTTCGTGGAAATGTGAAACCACACTCATCTACAAATAAGGTTGGGATCCAATGACCCTCATCCATAGAATATACATCTATAGGATCATGGGGTGTTTTTAAATAAACCCAAGATACAATTTTCCTTTCTTCCCTAAATTCCTTTAGAGAATCATCATCAACTATGTCAACTATGGTTCAGAAAGAAAGGAAATGAAGAAAACAGAGAGAAAGAAAGAATGCATAAGATTAAGGATTCAGCAATAACTATGGAAGGAAAGGACGAACGACAGCAAACGATGGCGTAAAAGCTCAAAAATAGCTGCTACAGTTCGAAGATTTAGGGTAAGGTAAAATCTGGAAAAGCCTCCCGCGTTTTATAACTTGTCTCAAAAATAGCAAAATTAATGATCAAACGTATCAACGATTGACATTATGACGGCTTTGCAATACAAAAGGTGTAAAATAACCATTTACCCTTTGGATATCCTTTCAAATTCAAATTATTTACAAAAATTTCATCTTCAAATAGTACCAATAAAATTTTATAAGTGTGGGAGGTTGGCTACCGACCAGGCACCATGAAAATACTCTAAGTTACTTCCAAGATCGAATGTTCCATACTTTTATGCAAGCATCAAGCATTAATGGCTTCAGTTGATACTAAAAATCATCCACCTATGTTGAACAATCAAAAGTGAACACTGGTCCTCTTACGTGGCAAAAATCCTAATCAGTAGATAGTAGCTCGTTAGGCATGTCGACCAACATAAAGAATGTCGACCATAAAAAATAATAAAGCGTCATTATACCAAGAGTCTTACCACACGCGGTTCATACAACCAATCATCACATTCATTATGTATGGGTGTAAATGCTTAAATGTATAAAGGCATCCCATCCCTTGACAATCCAACCCTTAACCTTCGGGTCACTATAAATACATTGTATCCCTTTCATCAAAGGTAAGATAAAATAAATCCTTCAATATTCTTATTGAAAAGAATACCTAGCTTTCTGCAATCTCTGAAATTAATACCATAACAGTGGACGTAGTAGGCTTTCTTATATAGTCAAACCACTTTAAAACCTTGTGTTAATCTCTTAACTATTTCATTGTAATTCTATATTTAATCTGAGATTCTAAAATTGGCCAAGTCCATTTTTTGACATCAACACTTGGCAGGGGGCATTTTCCTTAAAAATTCACAGTTGGCCTCTGAGGGGGCTGCAAACATGGAAACCTTTTCTGTCGAGATGTTGGTGATCAACGAGCTTGGGTTTACCTTCAAGTGGGCTAGATTGTTTGCCCAGAAAGACTCAAATGATGAGGAAGATCTACGAGTAGTCAATGAAGTGTTGACTTTCCACCTCGTCTGAGAGTTAAGACGAGTATCTGAAGAAACTATAGGCTCTTTCCCTTTGTGGCTGACCTCAGATCGGGTAGGCCCTCTAGTTATCGACTTCTTGACAGGCTGCTTGTTACTTTTCTTCCCAAACAAGATAGAAGACTGGGGGCCATCATATTCCTGATCTCGTCTGAGGTGTTAAGAGGAAGATATGCAAAAAAAGGAAAAATTATTAGAAATAATGTCAGAAGACGAGGGAAGACTTTATCATGACTAACTCACATAACTCATCCAGGGGGACAACCCCTAGACCAGACTCCACAAGATATTTAGGGACCATGATATCCTCAAATTTTGGAAGGGAACCCTCATTTCCTTTATCCCTCAAATATTTAACCACGTTTCGTTCCTCTAGGCTGAGGCCTGAGTCCAACTTCGCTGTCATAAAAGGGTTAGCCCAGGTACATGGAACTCTAGGCTCGTCCTCACTTAGGTCGGCATCGACTGGAAACTCCTAGGCCCCATAGATGAAAAAGAATCTTGGTTTTCAGTGATTATTTAATGTTTGGACCACTTTAATAATCATTTTGTCTATTTTTCTAGCCCCTAAATGAAAATAACTGGCTTGATTGGTTCAAGACAAGATGTTGTGAAAATTTCAATGAAAGGTTCGTCTATAAATGTATTCTTCCATAGGGAGATGTATCTCAGGATAATCCTCCATAAATTAGGGGCCAACTAGGAAGGTTCAACCCATAGAATAGATAAGATAACTCGGATGTCAAGGTGGAAAGGCAATCTGATGCCGATCCTGAACATCTTATCATAAACTGTGATTTCTCCCTCTCGGCCTCAGAATACTTTCTCGTCCTCATCTGAGATTCTCATAGAAACATAAGACTTAATGTCATACAAGTGTCTCCATAAAATTAGATCGGTCTCTTTGACAGTAGAGACGAAAGATTTAGCATATGAAGTGTCGACTGGTTCTTCGGCCTCAGAGTCGGCGCTCTCACCAGCATCCTCAGGGGTCGGGTCCCCATCTGGGAACCTCTCAAGAAATACATGAGCGATCATTACAAAGAGAGTAATGGTAGGTGAGGGTCTGGTGTTAGCAGTCGGCTCATCCATATCCGAGATGACGCGAATGGAAGAGTCATCTTGACCAGACGATTCGGCCTCACTAGAATATTATATCTGAGGTTGTGATTCTCACAAGGTTTCTTCGAAATCTCTATCCCCGGCTCGAGCAGAGGAAGAGTTAGGTATCTCAAAGGACGAGGGAAAAATGGTTTTTAAAGTTATTGGGAAAATGGGGCGAGTGCGATCGACCCCAGCTCGGCATTGAGCCTCGTCTTCCTCCTTAATCCTATGAATCTCCATGAAGTATCTCTCCCCAAGTGTCGGGAATTCCACGGCTCAAGAAAAAGGGTTCTTAACATTCAGCTAAGCTGAGACTTGAATTGGGCAGAAAAAAACTCTCAGAGTACACAAACATACTAAAGGTTAACTATTGTTTACCAAAGAATCAAAACTAGAAGTTGAATGTTTTTCACCAAGAATGGCTCAAGAAAAAAAACCAACCCTGCCAAAGAAGAAGGCCGAATTTTGACCAAAAAACCACACAGTGGATGAAAAGGACAAGAAACTAAAAAGGAATCCCTAAAAACACCACTTATTGCCACCTAAAGTCCTAAACTTCTTTAAAACCTAAGAATTTAGGCCTTACAAAGCCTAGTACCTCGCCAAAAAATGCATAAAGTCCCCAAAAAATAAACAAATAATTAAATTAACCTTTAACCCAAACTGAAATGAGAAACGAGATGGGAAAAGTGAAATACCTGGATGAGAAGAACGTATGAAAAGAAGAAGAGTGCAGAAAGGTTTAAGAATGGTAGGAATTTAAGGTGCTTGGTGGAGCTCTAATGGAGATTGCAGAAGTTTGAAACGGGAAAGGTTTTGGAAAGAAGGAAAGAGAAAGAAAAAATTTTGGGTTTAAATATCATTAAATGATTGCGCACAAGTTTCAAGGCGCATCATTATTTTAGGCACAAAACCCTAAGCATTCAGCCATCATTTAGGCTTTGATCAGACGCAACCCAATATGAACTGTGACAAGTGTCAAATCAAACCTGCAACCTACTTAGTGATTGCGATGTGTCTCCTTAATAACCACCATCAACACCTTCAGACATTATTACCCCCCAGCCTCCTCCTAACATCAGAGACTAAGGGCTGGGGGTGTGACACCCCGCTTAAAATAATAACGGGTGGCCATCCCTCTACTAAATTAAATCAAGAATCTCAAGTGGATCATTCTCCGCATCAACTGTCGATACTAAAATAAACATAGCTAACTTCCCACTACTACAATAAGTGGATGCCAATAATTTAAAAACATAAAAACATCATCACACTAACCACACAGTAACTACTGAACATGATAAAATGTACACAGGTACCATGATAAAAGAAAGTACTCAATTACAACATCATAAGTACACGAAAGGAAATATACCCGAATATGCTGTCGGGTCACAAACAATACAACATTCTAAGGAACGAGAAATAAAAGTGCTATATGTAAACCTTGGGTATAAACCCGATACACAAAATGAGTCATATCTAGATTTACAGAAGTAAGAAGCGGCTATAACAAGATCCCGTAGAAGTCCGCCTCTGCTACAGCTCCGAGGACACTAGATAGACAAGCATCATTGGTATCCTTGTGGTGGGATACCTATAATTTATTACAATATATATATATAGCAAGAGCGAGATATAAACGGGTCAGAGCCCGAGGTGTGAAAACATTTATAGCAAGTGCATTAAAATGCATAATAATTACAAATGCACAATTTCATGATTAAGGTGGAGTCGCACTCTCGTGGAACTCAATCTCACCACTCGACTAAAGCACGCACCTAAGCGTATACACATGAACCTCAATCTAGATACCTAATACCTTCTAGGGATAACTCAGTCTTAATCTACACATAGACTATACCTGCGTACCCCACTCACTCAAGTATAATCCAAAATTTTCTATTTCTATCATACTGTAAGTTTACGCTCAAACTTAAATGTTAACGTATATATACATACACATATCCTACTAGAATTTATCCATTTCTAGTTATTAACTTTAACAAGTTATTAGCATCAGAGTATTCACACATTATGTTTATATACTTATAAAGTATTCCATCACCGATAAACCTAAACCCAAGTGCTAAGGACTAAACTTCTCCCCACTCCCAACATTGCGCTACATTTCGTGCGGGGGATGTCTCGCAAACATAAATCTAGACAAGGAACCCCCCCCCCCCCCCCGATACACTACTCCTTGACAATGTTGATCGTTGAGATCCATCATGCCCTCAGTACACCACACATATACCATCAACTACCTATTCTGGATAACTATCTCTAATTACTCAAATAAGATATCACATTCTCCTATAGGATATATATAACATTGCTCTAGTTATAAAACGCAATCATTCAACCCTATTGAACATGTACACATAACACACATAACGTGCACTTAAAATATCCAGAACATATTCACTTAGGATATAAAACACTTCATAATTCTATCATCTTCCAGGAATTACTCACTTTATCCCGAGTTACTAGCCACCAGACTATTATCACACCGCCCTGGTAATAAAAACAAAACCCAACGTATGGGAAGCGGTCATTGTTCCGAACCTATAAGTGAGAACAAATCATACCAAGGATTTCTCACCCAGAATAAAATCACACAATAAGTAATGGACGACTATGACCTGGGGACTATACGCACACTGCTCCTCAATCCAGGAGCCTCACCCACATCGCGCAACTTCCCATGATAGCATGTGCTAGGTATGCTCACACAATAAGTATATATATCATTCACACTAGATATACATGCAATCACATCATATATGTACCAACCATCACACAAGGTATATACATTCACACCATATATACACACATATATATACATACTATCTCCAATCCGTGTCTATAATAGAAATGGATTCGGCTATATGTATATAACTCTCATTATACTAACCGTCGTTATAACGCATACCTTCCCAATTCATTTTAATAATATGATCTCTCACTTGAAACTTATTCGTCCATTACACCTATGATATGAATAGTCTCCCAAATTTAACCAACATTTAGTATACTATCTCAAAACTGAACGTATATGACAATCATCATACACACTCCATCTATATTCGGATACACATCGTTATACAATAATTATCCCGGATATAAGTATACACATGACTAATAGTCAGTAAAACGCAAGCTCAATCCCAAATTCATTTCATGATCCCATCACGCATTGGAATACCTATCGTTAATCACACATAAATATATATAGTAACTATCCCGACTATAAGTACCAACACACCTATTCTAGACGATAGTACAATACAATCATTCTCAATTTAGATTTTGGCTCAATTGTCCATATGAACCCTTAACAATATTGTATTTAGGAATAAATCCATAAGTTTATCGTCTTAAAAGATACACGACCTCTCCCTCATTGATCCCTGATCATCTAAAAAAAATCCTATCACTAGGAGGATTCAACACAAAAGTCAGCACAACAATTCCAAGTCATGCCTTCACAACCACCTCTAAGAGTCCCCCAACCTTACATCACTAAGTAACTCACGTTTAATCTCCAAATCGAATTCCCTTCGCTAATGGGATTCCCCGCTAAGTCGGTGCGACCAACACACACACACACACACACACACACACACACACACACACACACATATATATATATATATATATATATATAATAAGGATCAATGGTATTTTCACTATTCATAAGATGATAGGACAATTTGTGGTTAGGATTAAAGCCACCTAGTCACGAAATGAAGGGCTGAGATTAATTTGCACCTAACACATTTCCAACCAACCTCATTTGACCCCCAAAACCCTTAACCCATTCGCCTCCCTCTTCTCATTCATCTGCATTTACCCCTCTCTCTCCCCCACCCCCACCCCCACGCTCACAAACTCTCCCCCTTTAAACACAAACCCTCTCAACCCTAACACTCACCACCCACTCCCTCCACCATTGCCCTACTCCTCCACCACTTCTCTACCCCTCCACCGCCGCACACACTCACACATGCAATAAGTATAGTCTTTTTACAAATTTTTAATTTTGTTCATTTATATGGTTTAATTTTTTCACATTTATTATGTTTTTTTTGCAGATCTAATTTTTATGGTTTAAAGATCTAAAGTATTTCAATAATTTCTTGATCTAATTTGTTTTATGATTTTGGTGTTAGGTTTGCAAGGAATATACGAGAATGATAAATATATGGATTGATTTTGGGTAAGTTTTTGCAGTTACTACAAATCACATCTAGATGGGTACTGCAAATATAAATATATGCTATGATTTTTTCACTATGCTATGATTTTTTTCACTAACCATTTAGATGGGTAATACAAATCACATTTAGATGGTATTTGATATAGATGGGATTTGATATAGAGATCTGAAAATATGTTATGATTCTTAGGGATTCTTAGTTTATTGACCCTTAGTTTAAATACGTAGATCCGAGTTTCTTTGTTTATTGACCATTGGTATGATTCTTATGCAGATTTAATTTCATATTTAGGTTTTTTTTATTCTTTTTACATTTGCTACTTTGGCACCATTTCGCTCGTGGTCCTTCTGGCAAATGGTTAGTGGCGAATTTATGAGTTCATGGTGGGGAGTATAGTTAATGTTCAAGGAGGTATGATATTCTCAATAAAAGTTTTATATTTAATTAAATTCATGCCTTTTGGTTGTGCCTCTATTTCAAGTTGCATACAAGCTTGACTTTTCTTTAAAAAGGTTCTAAATGCATTTTTCCACACAGTTAACCAAACTGATAAAAAAGTATAATGTAGTTCATCTTCTAGGACAATTCTTTCTAAGAAGGTATTGATATGATGTATTTGATGATTTGGTTTATAGGTTCTAACATTAAGTGCATTAAGTGCATCATTCAGTTAAGGATTCCTTTTGTAGGTACAAATTATTACAAGGTTTCTTATGCAAAAAAAATTGTTGAGAAATGTACATCATACTATATTTGGACAACTCCAATTTTATTCACTTACATGTTACATTATTTTTTTCATATTATCAGGAGTTTAATTCAGGGACACACTTAGTTCCTTTAATTATTCCCATGGTAAACTGATCAGGGTTACCAATTTATGTGTTATCTATAGTTTATCAGGTAGTTTTCTATTATTTTGGCTTACCAATGGTGGTTTATCTACATTAATCTGAGTCTACTAAGCATATTTTCTATTTTTACTTGCAATGTTATGCCTCAGAGATTTTAGATCTATGCTGGATTGTCTTTGACATCATGTCATTACCAAGTTATGGTGTTATAAGTCATTGTTAGTATGCTATAACTGATTCCTGTTTTTAAGAAACTATATTGGCCCAGGTGTGCAATAACTATTACTTTAACGGTGTGCAAAAACTATATTGGCCAGGATACTTATAACTGTGCAGTAACTTCATTAAAGCTTACTTAAATGCATTGTGTTTTCAGTTACATTCCAAAGTTTTACACATTAATATTAATTCAAGCTTTGAAAGTTAGGTTCTTAAAGTATTTAATCATCATCTTGCTTTTCTAAAGTATTTAATTGTTAGTTTACATTTCAAAGTTTTACACATAATTGGTTATTTTCAAGATTGATATTTGATGGGTGGTTGTATTATGATTGGGATTTTAGTTTCATTTAGCATCGATTGATAATCAAGAGCAAGAGTAATAGAAACTAAAGAGAAGTGATAAATAATTTCAATTTTTTGTTGCTTCAATCACATGAATCTATGTTCATTGTTCTTCATGTTAATACTAGGAATAGTTTATATTTGGTTTTAGTTTCTATGTGTGACTCGAGGCACGCTTACAACCGAGGATAGAATCACATTTTTATGATTTTAGTCGCAATTATATTATTTTCTTTTTGCAGATCTAATGTTTTTTGTAGATCTGCGTAGTTTTTTTGTCAAGATCTTATATTGTTTTGTTCTTATACCTCTCACATCTCCATCTTAGTCCCAAATTTTCCTTCGGTTGAAACCTTCATGCTCTCTAACTCCGGTCGCACCTGTCAAGGCAATCGATAATCACCATTTATTACCACTGCAGGTCTCTCTATATATTTTCTTAAGTATTATTTCTTCAACTTTTCACTTGACCAGTCCTCTGTATGGTGGCTGTAAAATTAAGAAAATTCTCTTAAACTTTCATATCGTGCCTTCTTTCACTATTTTGACTTCTCTTGCGTACCACTTGCATAAAGTGCCTAAAATTGTGGAACGTGAAGTCGTTAAAGCAGAAGTGGAACACATGATGGAGATATTGAATGCTTGATTCCCAGAATTAGGATTGAGGCCGTCATGTGAGATTGTGAAGAGACGTGCCAAATATAGCTGCGTACGACATACACAACTGTAAGATATCAGACATGAGAATATGTCCTTAAAAAAATCATTCCATTGAGAGACTGGCATCTCAACATTCAAAGGGACTTTGTCTTTGAGCGCCAAAATGTTGGATCTTGCTTCTCCCTTAGGGAACTTCTTCTGCCTAAGGTTTCTCTGATATGTTCAGAGTTGTTCAGCAACCCGAGAAAGCACCTTATTTTTTTAGTTGGGGGAAAATGAAAATCGTTTGCTTTGCTTCTCGTAGATGTCATCTTTGATATCTTTATCTACGAGGTTCCAACTGTCAGCTCCTCCCACTACCACATTCATTTTTGCCAAGGACAAACACTGGGCTTTAAACTGTTGAACGTGATTCTTATCCCCCGTGGGGTTATTTCCCAAAAGAGAGAACCCAATGGGCTTTTTCTCAACTGACCCAACAGTTTCAGGAGCGTTGGGAATGTCTATTGGATTAGTGGAAGTACCTTACCTACTACAACTCGGAGTAGGGGAGTGAACAGTTGGAGGAGTTGAGTGTTGCTCACTAATTGGTGATGAGAATTATCCTTGTGGTTATTGGTTGTTGTTGGTTGGAGCGTTGCTTCCATTACCGCCCGACATTATATACAAAAATAATAAAAGTTAAATGTGTATCTATAATAGTAGATGCATAATTTCAAAGTTCAATATGAAAATATAAATAACAAAATAATTTTTTTTACCATATATTATAATCTACCTGTTCATGGTAAAACTTTAACAAAAGTTCAATGTGTCTCATCTCCATCCATTCTAGATTTGTTTTTAAAAACCTATGGATTTTTACACGTGGGCAATTAGGAGGAATCGTATCTATAATAGATGCATAGATGTCAGTGACATGAACTCGAAATCTCATCCTTTTCAGCCTATTGGCAAGATCGAGTTTGACGTGCATATATCGTGAGACATCACATTCTTCGTTAATGCTCTTTAAATGTAATTCTATCCATCATGGGTGAATTTTTTTTTACCTTATCTAATAGCGTAAGCAAGGTCAATGCTCTATCGAGATTATATACGCGATATATATATTTTACATCTTCATCCCAACATTGTGGCAGGGAAAACAGAATACGATCGAACAAGTACTCTTGCTGAAAATGAACTCCACGGTTTACGAGGTAGTTAAATTATTCGATCTTCCTATTCCCATATCAATAAACCGGAGTACCGACTTTATGAGGATCATTAATGAAAGAGATACGAGTGCGGACCAATTGCAACCTTTCATATTCTTGTTGCCATCGATTATCACGATGACTCATTTTTCCTGATAATAACGAACGAGGGTGTGAATATGGTTCCTATAAATAATGGTTCTAATGAATCATTAACTAGTTATTATGTACGAGGGTGCAGATATGATTTCTATAAATAATGACTCTAATGAATCACCAACCGTTAATTTATTATGTTTTGAATACCTACTTTTGTCATATAAGCCAACAATCCCTAAAATTAACCCTTATGTTTGGTATTTTTTTAATAGAGAGGTATTTTTTTAATGGTCCGATATTTTTTTAATGGGGAGGTTTTTTTTTATATTTCATCCCCAAACTTAAACCAATAATATCCATTTAATTAAAATTTGCCCTAGTTTCAAAATTAAACCAACAATATCCATTAAATTAAAATTTTCCGTAGTTTGAAACTTAAACCAACATTAGTCATATATATGTATTTTTTTCTAGAATACATGCACAATACACACAATGATAATGTATACACACCTACGTACATAATACACACACGTATACACACACAGAGAGAGAAATACACACACGTATACAAACACACACATCTATATATACGCACACGAATACACACACACAGACATAAATACACACACAGAAATATATACACAATGAAATAAATAACAAGGGTTTGGAAATACACACACACAATGAAATAATTAATAAGGGTTTGAGATTATACACACACGTACACACACACACACACATAGAAATACACACATGTATACACATAAAAATACACACACGTATACATAGACGTAGAAATACACACACAATGAAATAAATAACAAGGGTTTGAGATTACCTTTGAGATTGAGAGAATGAGAGAGCTTGAGATTGAGAGAATGAGAGACGAAATCATCGGAGATTGAGGGAAAAGGGTTTGGAAATTTTTGAGGGAAATGAAAATTTGTTCTGCAATTTTTAAGTATAAAGACACTGGTCACGGCCCTAAGCCATGACCAAATGACATTACCCCTCTTATTTTTAACACGTTGGTGTGGAAAGAAGACCATGGTCACGGTCGAAAGCTATGACACACTGCCAAAAATGGTCATGATCCTTAGTCGTGACTATATTGGTGTGTATATATGTTTCAGTTCACGGCTATCAACCGTGTCCCCATCCATGACCACATTTGGAGGGAAACTTTGCGCCATAATGGTCACAGTTGGGTCATAGTTATGAGCTGTGACCCATGCGAGTCATGGTTAAAGGCCGTGACCACCTACAAGACGATCCATGACCACACTGTGTCTTGGAATTGGTCACGCTCATTTTGGATATAGTCACGAGTTTGGGTCGTGACCACGTGGTCACGGATATGGGTTGTGACCCGTTTTTCATGACCATTTTCGGTATTTGGTGTAGTGTGTAGCCTAGTTTCCATTTACATTTACTCATTATGATCGAATGTCCCATATGTTATATCCTATTCCGAGTGCTTTTATTTGTTGAGTGTAATATCCGGAGAGGATTGAATGTAAGCACACTTTAATTGTTATTTGGCCTATAAGCATTTTTACCGAATCAAAGTTTTTTGCATCTACACGCACACCACTCACATTTGAGGTTTCAATTCCAGGTAGTTATTCTTTTAATGTTAATAGTTTTAGATTATTGGGAAAAATTCTCTTTTGCTTTATTAGTAATATGTCAAAATATATATTTGTTGTTGAGCTTGGCATATTGGTTGGTTGGGCATGTTTTGAGAAAATTTGATGTTTGTGGGTTCCATCTCTAAAAACCTCACGAGACAACACTCGTCCACTAGAGTAACCTAAGGTTTTAACAGCCTATTGCATATGTTAAATGCAATCGTTCGCCCATGAAAGTGGCGTTCATCTCATTTGTACATATCTCCTTTCTTGTGGTTTGCTTTTAGTTCTTCTTGCTTTGTATTTCATTGCTAGGGAATAGCAATATGTAAGTTAGGGGGTGTGAATCGGCTCAAATATTGCATATATTCACCATCTTTACTTATGAATTTTAGCCCCCTCGGGTACCTTAATCCCTATATTTATGCTCGTTAACCAGACAACTTTTATTTTATTTATTTACTTGTTTTGCGACGTATAACTGGGCTTTTTTAGGTAATACGGTGCTTAGTGTGATGTTCGGTAGCATTTCGAGGAAATTCCATCGACAATCGCACGTACAGGGACATTTTAATAATTTCACAATTTAGGTTTTTGGCCCAATGTCTTAACGAAAGTTGAAGCCCTTTGAGTCATCTTTGCATGGCCACTGACGGTGTGCGATTCCGATCAATAACGAAGAAGTTATGGGATTTCTAGCTGAGGAAGGACAACACTAAAACCACTTAAGACAAATCATTTTTTTTCCATTTATTTCTTTTAACACTTACTATATAAGTGGTTTTTGTGTATTTGAAGACATATCTTTCATTATCTTGTTTTTAGAAGTTAGATAAGGGAGGTTAGGGTTTGGAAGTAATTTTGGGTTTTTGCTTCTCTCTCTCCTAGGGTTTCACCCAAATGGGTTTGTAAGTGAACTATTCATCATCTCTTTCATTAATCCAAGCTTCCAATGTGGGTTTTCTTGCTTTTTTATTCTTGTAATTTAGATTTAATTGCTTTCATTTACTTTCTTGTATTTATTTCTTTCATTTAGTTAATGTCTTTTAATATGACTTCTAGTTAATTTAGTTTAGGTTGTGATTGATTGAACTCACCTTGGGTTGATTTGGTTGCTTTGCTTTGGTGTTGGGTTTTATGAGTTTAATTCAATTAGGTTGTTCTTCTATTTTACGCTTAAAAAATTTAATGGTGTATATCATGTATGCTACATATTTACGACCTTGTGTGTGTAATTTTCGAGGTATTTGTTGACGCCAAAATCATAGTAGACTTTTATGACGATTTTGGGGGGTGACAACTCTAAATTTAATTATCCATTGAAATGAGAATCAATCTTGTTACTTGTCATCCCATGTAACCATTTATACCAATTAACTCAAGGTTGGGGATATTAGTCGCAATCTATAGTTTTTATTCCTTTTTATAATCGTAGTTTAAACACATGCCTAATATTATGTTTTCTTTTGTTAAAATTATCTTTTACACTTTTATTGATAAGTAATAAACCAATTAAAGTCTAGCAACATTTCTCTATGGAATACATACCCGGACTGGCCGATATACTCCTGTAAAAAGTGTAGTCAATAGTTTAGGTTTTTGTATTGAGGAGGTTAAAAGAATTCAACAACTGGCGTACTGACACTGTGTTACTTTTCACCCTTGATCAAATGCTTGGTTTGATTCTCGTTCGAATGACTTCAAACGGCATGCATATTTCGTTCGAATGACAACCAAACACGTTCGAACGAGGCATCATTTTTCTGGAGATTGTTCTTATACAAAATTCAAACACCTTTACTTAAAAACAACCTCATAAAAATATTTAAACCCTTAAAATTATAAAAATTCATTTTACCAACCACGATCATAATCTTCTTCCATGTATGTTGAGACGAATGAATCTTCCAATATTTTTGGTCTTTAACAAAGTCTTCGAGTACTGAGAAATATGATGGTGCCGTGTTTGTGTAACGGGATACACCAAACTAAATAAAATAAAAATACGCGCAATTATAAATTTTGCTCTTCCGGTACAAAACACAAACCCAAGCGAAATTGAATCATGTAGACTTAAAACAATAACTACCCTCCCAAATTAAAAAGAAGAATTGGAACGCAAAATTTGTGTAAGTCTTATGAAATGAAATTGGTTCTTTCCTTTGTCTAGCCTTGTCTTCATCCTATGTGGGTCCAAATTATCATCATCTAAACGGAACGTCCTACACACATAAGACAAATAAAATACCGTGACGTATAGAGTTTTAAACAGAAAAAAAAAACACCCCCTCAATTTGTTCTCCCCCGTTTTATCCATAATAGACAAAGGAGTGGAAACTAAACATTAGAAATAGTCATCACATGAAGAAGTAAGATATCACCACAAGAATATTGAAGTAAGCACAAGTAGCGATAATCTTAAAAGGCATAAGAACCAACTATTTTTGAAAATTTTCATTTTTTTCAAGAAAATGTATAAAATATACGAATAGAATACACCACTGAATAACACTAAAATATCCTAATCGTGAAAGTGGAATGTTGTAAAAACCCTCGCTTATGAGAGCCTATTTTATATTTACTTACTATGTGAGGTAATTATGTATAAAATGTTGGAATGTGGAGTAAGTATTAATTTAATGAAGAAAAGTTAATATTTACTAACCTGTTGTATATTTACTGTATGAGTATGTAAATATCCTCATGTTGAGCTTTATAGTGTCATAAGATTTAAAATGACCCTATGGTTTAAAATGGAACCGGGACTTAAAATGAATTATAAAATGTCCAAATGATAATTTGGAGGCCGTAGTTGGTTCCGGAACGTGCGAGATAGTCAAGATATGTGCCATGTTGTATTTTGAGGTTTTGGGCACTTTTGACTGGTTTTAACATATGTGTGTAGTTGTGAATCATTTAATGTGGTATTTACCACTTAAGTTGTAAATTGTAGACTAGAGGCACGATTTATGTCTTGATTAAGTCTTCTATTTTCCCTAATTGTATTCCTAAACCTAGAGAGAACTAGAGAGAGGAAGAGAAAGAGTAGAGAAAGGAGAAGAGATTGAAGATTGAGGAGGGATTCTTGCTACTACACAAGGAAAATCTGCATTTTCTAGATTGAGGCAAGTTTTCTACTTGCTATATGTGGTTTAAGATAAATCATTAGTTGTGATAATGGTGTATTGATCATGGTTTAACTATTTTAGGGTTTTTGTGTATTTGTGGGTCTTGAATCATTCAAGAATGATTTAAATGATTAATGAGGTTTATGGTAGTAGTTAGTGGTATTTATGAAGCATTGGTGACAATAAATGAGTTGGTTTGAATGGATTTGAGTTGGGGGCAAATTTGGAGTCCAAGACTCCATAGCCAAAATTGGCAAAATTCGCAGGGCCGACCGAATTGATTCGCCCAGGGACAGTTTCCAGGTTTAGGTGAACCGAATCGATTCGACTATTCCGAATCGATTTGGCATTGATGCAGAAACCCAATTTCCCTGAACGAATCGATTAGGAAGGTCCGAATCGATTCGAAAATTATACATAATCTCATATTTTCTGGCCGAATCGATTCGGAAATCCTACATTTTTAATTTGTTTTTCTTATTCATTTTTAACCCTTTTTATCCCGTCTTAGGACTTAGGAACCTTCTTGTACGAAGTCAAATTAGAGTTCTAGAGTTCTAGGTGAGTTAGTTTACTACCCTAGGCTAGAATTGGGTTATATGGGAATTATTTCGAGGGTGCGCGAAGTGATGTTCAAGCATTACTTTCCTTTTTCAACTAGTAGGTGTCTAAGAGATTACTAAGTCATATTTGGAGACTTTATAAGTTAATTTGAGGTATGGGAGTTTATATAAAGTCCAAAAAGGATATTTGGGAAAAATAACTTGGGAGTTTAAATATTCATCGAGGTTATTATGATGATGTGAAGCACGTATAGTTCCGGATAACCATAATGCATTTGATAAAATGTAAATGGATAAAGTAAATGATAATTTACTAAATCATGTAATGGAAATTAATAAAATGGTTGGAACACACCCTCTCTAAATACCATCTTAAGGGAAGTTCGTGCGTAAGGTGAATCCCCCTGGCTAATGAATGCAGGGTGGATATAGTCCTAGGCCATATGAGCGCTTGTTTTATATTTTTCTACGATGGGTAGGTAATTCCAGGTGTTGTTATGACTACCCGGAGGCATATGGACGCTTCCCGACGTTTCGATAGGATCCCAGGTTGTCTTATGATAGGCCCTGGAAGATTATGGTTATTTAGGGGCGCGCACAGTGGGGAAACCCGGACGGGCGGTCTTAGAATCGTTATATATATATATATATATATATATATATATATATATATACTTATAACTATTCTAACATCAAGTTGGACTTGATGGATATTAATGCCATAAAGAGCTAAACGCAATGCCATAAAGAGCATAATGCATGCCACAAAGAGCATACAATTGAGATACGTGCCACAAAGAGCACATGATAAAACTTATATTCCTGATGAGGAATGGAAAGATAAAATGAAAAGGATGAGAGATGAAAAAGGTTTATGATTATTTTTATTCTCTTATATAATTGATTCTTACTTTATAATCATTTAACTGTCTTAGTTTATTTCATGATGTTACCATACTAGAATATCATCTTCATAATCCATGATTAACTGTTCATTATTGTCATACTATTCATTTATCTGGTGATCACATAAAAAGCGGGCCCTGACCCGTTCTTCCTTCTTGTTGTGCATATATATATTATATCCACTCAGGTGATCCACCGCAAGGTCGTCCGTAATGACTTCCCCATTCCAGTGTCTTTTGAGGAGTCGTGACATTTTGCGGATTTCACGGGATATTTTGTGTAGACGCCTTCATTTTTGTTTTCTAGTTATGATCGGGTCTTTATTCGGGCGTGTGGCCCAAACTGTTGTAATTGTATAATGGATGTAATATGTAAATTATTGAACTTGTTGTATATTATAAGAAATTCTGTTGACCGACATTATATTCGGTCCTTTTATTGTATATTTATTATTGTGGTTACATATATACTTTTGGGGGTTTCCACTTGTTTTCAATTATGGGTTGTTTAAAATGCTTTCTTTAAATTTCAAAATGAAATTTTGACAACCCATTTTCTGAAATATTGAGTGGTTATCCCATATACTCTTTATGTTGTCACGATGCTGAGAATGATTTCCATCCATGATTCCTGTATTATTGGAGTATCGGGCTGGCCACCCCTTATTTCGGATACCGGGTTGTCACAAATGTTGGGGTGTGAATTTTTTAAAGGTAAATCAACATATGCAGTCATAACATATGTGCATAAAGTTTTGAGACACTTCTAACGAAAGAGCTCAACGTTTACCCTTGGTGTAATAAAACTGAACTCATATGAAATTGACTTGATTCAATCAGCATGTCATGAATATAAATGACTCTCACACTAATGACGCCAAATTATGTAAAAAAAAATTGAGAAATCTTAATTGTGTAAACCCATTGATCTTCTACTTTAACTCCCTCAAAATCTCACATATATTATGATAAACTCTTAACAATTTTTTAAGAAATCAATGCTCGTATGTATTGAAGCATAAATGAATCTAAACAAAATTGGCCTAGAACTTCTGTTTTTATATGTCTCTAATCTTTTTAGGATCTTTAATGCAAATGGTGTCTTTTAATGCAAAGAACCTTTTGATCTTTCGTAGACCATTTCCATTGCTTAACATATAACACAATTTTTTCGAAAAATATCTTAAATTCGGGCAATTGTTCTTACATGCACAACTTTATCACTTTTTATATTTGGTTCTTTATAAAGAAAAATTGAGATTAGAACATCGTATTCGACATGTGACAAGTAAGTGCAATGTTCAAATAACTCCGTGCACATGTGCAACAAAGGAGACTAGGAGTTAAACATGTAGAAAGTAATCATCAAAGATCAACGTAATGACTCCATACATTATTAAGCACACTAATGAAACACCGTCATGTCTCAAAACACTCTAAAAAGTCACGTGGATGAATGAACTAAAGGGGTGATCCGTATATCTTAAATGTTCATCCATACACGGTGAAAAAAATTTACAAAACTCTTTTTGTCTTTTTATAAAAAATTTATCAAAAATAAAATCTTTTGGCCTTTTTCACATTTTCTAACAAATCGAAATTATTTTTGTATTTTTCAAATATTTTCAAGAAAAACAAAACTCTTTTTGAATTTTTCAAAAAAATATATGAACCGAAAAAAGTACAAGTAAACACAATGATAATCTATCAATAGGGATATAATATATGAACATGATAAGAACCATATTCTAGATACAAGTTTCAACCTCAATCATTAGGCTCGGAGGAGTTCTTCAAAAGAGAAGACATCCAATGAAGTTCCTCCATCAAACATTTTGAAGTTTTGACTAATAAATATACTTGCCCTAAAAAACTCTCAAAATCTCTATAGTCATGTGCTAGAGCATGCGGAGTAACACGTGTGGGAGTGCGTGCAAGAACATATGTAGGAACTCGTGTAGAAGTATACGGAGGAAACGCGTATGAGAAACTTTTCTTAGCATAAAACAAAACTCTCTAAGGTGACCTCTTTGTTTGCAATGGGTACATACATAAATGAGCTTGGGTCCACCTTGCTCAAAACCTCTAGGATGAGATCTCCTAGGTGGATTAGGTTGAGGACCATAAGGATCCATCTCAAACATGGGAACTAGCTTGGGTACGTCTTTAGAAGTGGATGCATTGTCATAACCTATTCCCTACCTCTAAATGTTACCTAATGTGGGACCGAGGAGCATCTTTCCAACCTTCTTAGATGTGTCTTCTAAAGTGATAATGACCTCCGTGACACGTGCGATATCACTCTTGAGTTGGGACACACAGCTTCAAGTTTCTCAAGAGTCTCTAAAGAAGATTGAAGATCTCTCGTAAGACTAGCCACGGTGTTGGGCAAATAGGTCTTTTTCCTACATACAATAGTCAACTGCTCATATAAAGAAACCTTCACCTTCTCTAGTTGACTCATCAATGCCTCACACTCTCTCAAAACTTTCACCTCCTCCTCCAAATCTAACACCCTAAGAGACAAATCTTTACTAAGCTTTTTCATTTTTAAAGTCTCAATGTAAAGTCACTAAAAGCTTTTTGGATTCCACCTCCGCCCTCACTCAAATTCTCATCGTCACTCTCACCAGAAGGAATCGAAACATCATCGGGGCTCTCACGTTTAAAAATGTCCTCATCAGTGTGGAATAAACTAGAACTACTAATGTGATTGGCCATGAATGTAAGACACGATTCATGTGGTGATTCATCTTGAGAATTCACCAACGCTACGTCACTATCGCTAAGAGTGGCTTTCTTTGCAACTTTCTTGACTTTTCTCTTAAGCCTAGTAGGAAACTCATGTGCCTTATGCCCTTTTCCCTCACACTCATAGCATCGAATCTCTTCTTATTTCTCACCATCGCTCTTTTCCTCATTCTTATTTTTATTTTTCTCAAATGTCTTTTCTTTGGAATAACTTCCTTTTGAAAATTTGGGAAATTTGTTGATTTATTTTTGCAAAAAGGGCTAAGTCGTCCAACTCAAAATAAAACTCGAACTCAGAATCAAAAAAAAAATCTTTCTTCTTTTTCTTTATTTGAGTTTTAAAGCAAATTCTATTTATTTAGGTTTAATAATTTTAGAAAACATATCAATCTCACACGTTTGAACATCTTCTATCAGTTCTTCTAACCTAAGAGTATCTAGAATCCCTAACGAATTAAGCAGGGTGACCTTACAAATAAAGTGGAAGGGAAAAGATCTCAAAACTTTCTTAACTATACGCATCTTAGGGATTTTCTCACCTAAATTGGAACTCGAGCGTGCATAAAATTCATCAAAAGACTCAGACTCTAGCATAGTAATAGTCTCAAATTGTGTGGTGAGGTTTTGAAGCTTAGACGCTTTCACAACATTGATCCCCTCATGAGTGAGTTGAAGGGTATCCCAAGCTTCTTTAGACGTGGTACACGTCATAATGCTGCGAAACTCGTCAGGAGTGACGGCTCCAAAAATAGAACTTAAGTCGCGAGAGTTATAAGTACTCCATTTAAATTCATCCTCTGTACAGGAAATGATAGGTTTAAGACTTTTGACATTGTTGACAGTCACAGTGGGTGGAGCCCACCCTCTTTCACAAACCAACTAGACACGTTCATCAATTTCTTTCAAAGCAGACCTCATCCTATATTTCCAATACACATAATTTGAACCATCAGAAATAGGGAACCGATTATATAGATTATCCATTAAATTTTGGGTTTTAAAGATCAATAATTTTCCCAAAAATGGATATCAAAAAAAAAAAATTGCGGAAAAGGATGACCCAGTAAATTAGTGCAACCATCTTTGATGCCAATTTGAGACTGCACGTGATCTGATGGATAGATTTGTATAATTAATTGTTATATACACAAATCCAATTTTAATTAAATTTTATCTTCAATTAATTATGGAGTGCATTCGAGATGATTTCAAATTTCAATTTGCAATAAACAAGCCAAGCATGAATAAACATAGTGAATGAGGAAAAATCCCCAAGAAGGGAAAAAACTTTTTAATTTAGCACTATTGAGAGTTTTGAATCCAATAGTCTTACAAAACACTTGGCTATATTAAGTTAGACGCGTAAAGTCTTCAAAACTTCAACATATGCGACTCAACTTCAGAGCCATCCACAGGTTGCGGTCTACCCTCGGTATCCACCGATCAAAAACATCTTATTCTTCAGCCGTGTAGCCTCATTTCACAAATCAGCAGTCGAGAAAAGAACTCAAAAAGTGTTTTGGCCTTTCAAAAAGTGTTCTTCAGTCATCTAATCCCGTTAAGCCTTTTTATAAGAAGGTTGGATAAAAAGGATAAACTCAAAATATTTGGGATTGATTATCTTTAAAAAATAAAATTTCACTCGGTCGTTTAAACAAAACGGGATGTCGTTCTAACGACACCATGCAACTCATTAGAACGACTTTGAACAAAGTCTTTGAATGACATTCCATGAAACCATGGAAAATGCCTTGTTTGATTCTCATTCAAATGACATGTATATTTTTTTCGAACGATAGTCAAACTCATTCGAATGAGGCATCATTTTTCTGGCAATTTTTCTTATAGAAAATGCAAACACCTTTACATAAAAGTAACCTCATGAAAATATTTAAACCCTAGAAATTATTAAAAAAAATCATTTTACCAACCATGATCACAATTTCTTCCATGCATGTCAAGACGAACGAATCTTTCAATCTTTTTGGTCTTCAAAAAAGTCTTTGAGTACTAAGAAGTTATGACGGTGTTGTGTTTGTGTAACGGGATACGCCAAACCAAATAAAATAAAAATATGAATAATTATAAATTTTGATCTTACAAAAGCAAGATATGTGATATACAAATGATCTAACTGAAGTAGATCATAGATAAATCATGGATATAACAACGTGAGCATCAATATATGGATAAAAATAGAATAATCCATAAAAAATCGAAATGTATCATAACATACCAAAATAACTCCATCACGAACAGTATATAAATATATCCAAAATATCGATACAACCATAAAAAATATCAAAGTACCAACGAAAATGGTACAAATATCCAAATACAGACAAAATGTATCAAAGTACCACAGATAGTATTAACAAATATCAATAAAACTGAAATAGAGATGCATATAAATCTCTAATCATCATTTGTCATCATCCTCATCAATAAAGTCATCATCACCATCACCATCACCATCATCATCAGCGTGAGGAACATATGGAGTAGGAGTAGCAACAGGTGGTGGTGCAACAACTGGTCACTACAAGAAATTGTACATTTTGCTGCGAAAAAAATCGTAGCCAAATGTTTAGTTTTTGTTGCTAAAGATATTTGGCAATGATTTTTTTTCGTAGTAGTGTCGTGGACAAAGCCCCGTGGCTAATGGTATATGAGAACGAAATGAGTTTCGTGGCCCATGGTAGACTTATTGGCCACGAAAAAAAATGGTAGCTTATTGTGTACCTTTTCGAAACGATTTTTTGTCGTTATTGTTTGTCAAAAAAATTTGTAGCAGATAGTATAATTTCGTGGCAAATTTCCTCCTATATATTCTTAAACATTTTTGGCTAAATAAGTTTTCAGTTTTTGCCACCACTAAAAATCGTTGCAAATAGACTTTTCTAACACATCTGTCCACAAATAAAAATTGTGGCTGATGCTATATTTTATTATTTTTTGTGGCTAATGTTATATAATATTATTTTTTGTGACGAATGTTATTAGATTTTTAATATTATTTTAACTATTATTACTAGTTTGTTTTCATTCCAAATAATTATCACAAATGTCATTTTCATAATGACAATTAACTAATAACATTAATACTTTGCGACATTTACATGTTCATCCGCATACTCGAAAAATAATTAAAATGTAAAATCATGTTCACAAAGTACATATATTTAAAATGCAAGTGTTATCAACATATAAAGACCCCACCTTTATGCCAAAAGTTCCACACGTGTCATAATATCTAATCGCAAGAATGCACCATTTGTGTGCCAAAAGTTCCACTTAAAAGGTAAGTCATAATATCTGATAACAAAAGTTAATAAAAAAACTGATACAATGTCTTATAACAAAAATATCGCGGTCGGCATAACAATCTCCTAAATTTTCCCTTCGGTTCGCCGCATCCAAATATGTTTTGACAATAAGAGTCCTCATCCCTTAATATCTACAATTAATCATAAAAAATTGTCAGTTAAGTTCTATAGATAAGAATAATAAAATCAATATTTATTACTTTAATAGAAAAAGGTCCCTCGAGTGACATACCATTGAACTAAAGATTATGTGGATTGCATTTCTCTCGAAATAATCAAGGATTGAATGATCTTATTTTCGTGGCCAATAAGTCTACCATGGTCTCCATCAACTCCTTGCTTTTTTTTTTGTGAGGAGGCTACCATGGTAGCCTCCTCACGATCTTGAAGATCAGCTGCAAACTCCATCTCTTGAGCTTTTAGGTGCTCCATCAACTCCTGTTGAGATCTAATAGACTCATTAAGATCTTCCTCCAATTGTACATTTTTTTGTTACAAAGATGTCTTAGAATTAGTGGGTTTGGGACAATGCCCAAGCCCATTAATATACTCCGATCTCGTTCCGAGCACACGATCCCTTGTCTCGTCTAGGCTCAATAATGGACCCTCCTCAAATACAGACTCAAACTCATGGTTTTTCATCTCCTCCTGAGTAAAAGAAATATACAATTAGCATCTAAACATATTCAAATTTTTTAATATTTTATACCTAAAAAAATCAACATACTTTTCTTTGTTTTAAATAAAAACCAATATGTTCAAACTTAATCTCGCCCTCTCTTACAACAAATATAACTCAACATAGCCTCTACTAAAATATTTTATATTTAAAAAAAATCGGTATAGTTTCCTTTGTTTTTACTCTAAAAACAACATGTTCAATCCATTTAAAAATCAACTTCAACACAAAATAATCCACCATACTTAATCCCGGCCTCCAAACAAATGAAACTAAACCTACTTAACATCCGCCTCCAATAACCAAACATACCTAACCCGGTAAGAGCGCGGCATAAAATAAATCACAATTTTACTTACATAGATTTCTTCGGCTTCGGTAGACGTCCAATTCCCATTTTTACAATGGGTTTCTTTGTAAAATTCGATCCTGTTAGGCTCAACACCACTAGCTGCCTTTACTTTCTGTCAAAATATAATAAGTATATAATCAGAAAACATATTTAAGGATAAAACATTTGAATCTAAAGTAAAAAATATTACCAGTTCATGACAAACAACCACAAATGCCTGGGATCCCTTATTATACCTTACAGTTTGCTTTCCTTTATTGTTTTTGTTTATCTCACATCGTTTCTACAATATATATATGGTAAATCATTAAATCATATATAAAAGTTGTCATATTAGATTATTAAAATAATTGCAGTAATCTTGTACCTCATATTTTGGATCAGCAAATAAATCACACAATTCGTGCCAATTTGCCCCAGTACAACTACTATGTGGATTTGCCCGTGCCACCTCCTTTGACTCAAAAATCAAATAATATTGATGAAGCTTACTTCTTCAAGCCCTACTCCTCCTTTTCATTAACTCTTCGTAACTTCATTTTCCATGTTCATTCAAATCAATTTCAAATCTCTCCTATAAATACAAAATATTAATTAATCAAGTTAAACATAAATGTATAATACTGATAGTCACAGGAGTAAAAATATATATACTTACACTAATTCTATCAAAAGCTTCATTCTTATCACGCTCACTATGTGCTTTCCATTTAGTTGGCAGCGGAATAAGATTTTGAGTTATGATCCCTATCTCACTGTAAAGTTTGACATGCTCAAGAGGCCTTCCTTTCTCTTTAGAAATTTCTATATGCACCTTTTTGCCAGTTGCTTTGACCATTTTTTCCAACCCTCTACCTTCAGTAGGTCCACGAACTCTTTGTTTAAACCTAGTTGAGGTTATGTACATGCATTGATTAGTACACTAATATAAAAATAAATATCACATTGATATAAAGAATGCAACAGTAATCTTTTTACTATAATAATCATCAACCAAAGCTATAAATGATTTGAAGGACAATAGGAACAACCATTTTCATTCATTATCCTCGGATACAAGTATAAAAATGTGTACTGAAATTGGTATCAAGTATGAAAATGTGTACTAAAATAGGTCATATAATTTAAATATAATTAGCAAATTAGTGTTATCTTGGAGGTTCTCAAAAGAAAACAGAGAATGTGACATGATATAGTTTGTAGCTTAATAACTATAGTTGCAATTTTTTGTCTTGTGCTATAATATCGGATAGGCTCATATTAGCTCTATTCAAATCCATCACATTTTTTTCACTAATGTAGGCATAGATTTTTCACTATAATATGCCTGATTGTATCATGGACACTTGGTTGGATTTCCCGTTGATTTGTCCCAAAATTTACACTAGTTAAAAATGTGTTTTCAAAATCCATAAATTGACTTCCAAAGTAAAAGTAAATAATTATAAAAACATAATTTTATGGAATCGATTACACAGTCAGGCATTCACACACACACGCACACATTACACATAGAGCTTCACACGCTGCACACATACTCAGCTCAACACACTGCACACTATTTCACACACAAAAAACTTATAGTTTCACACACATAGACGTTCATACACAGCACAAATACAGTTTCACATAGACACTGCACGCATATAGTTTCACATACACCCTGTACATATAGCTTCACACACACATTTCATAAACATACATACATTATAGAGAGTTTCACATACTGCACTCACAGTTTCACATGAAACTGTATGCGTGTAGTGTGTGCATGTGTAAAACTATGGTGTGAAACTCTGTGTGAAGTGTGTGTGTGTGTGTGAAACTGTGTGTATTAGAAATTGATAGTCATTGTGTGCAGTGTGTGTTCAATTTATGGGATTAGAATTCTTTGACTAGGAATTCCATGACAATTTCGAATTCAATTTTATTGAAACAAACAACGGAATTAAAGTTTAATTCCAATCCCACAGCTTAGAACTTGGGTTGGCAAAGACACCCTTAGAGTAAACTTAATTCTCAATAGCTCAAAAAGTACAATGTTTCTAGAGTAATGTAGATGTTTTGGGCATTGCATCTACATCACTCTAGATGTTGGTGCATATGTAATTATTGTTTGTAGAGTAATCACTATTTGGATACGTTTGACTTATAAGTCCTCCCTTATTTCCTACCTTATAGGACAACAGGGGTAGAAATTGTTCCATATATTTTTTATGGTTCATGGTAAGGTGAATAATTTCTTAAAGAAAAAATGGAAACAAAACATTTACGATGAAATTTTTTTTACGTGATAACCCATTTTACTGAAACGACTCAACTATGACCCTAATGCGTTGCTATACAAATTGAGAGTTTTTTTTCTGATTTAATCTCCATTTTCTCTGATTTGGGTTCAAACTCCATTTTCTCTGTTTGAACTTTGAAGTTTAACTAAGCGACTGTTGAAGCTGAGAAATAAAATACCAAGCTTACACTTGAGGATATGCCAGGTTTGAGTACTTAGGAATATTATATGGATCAAGCTTGTACTCGAGGATTTACAACGAGGGGTCATCATACCATCCAAATCATGCCATCTTTGTTTGAAGTTTAACTTTAAACACTCAGTTATTGGAGATGGCACTACCCGTGGCTGCCTCTGTTTGAAGTTTAACAGAGTGTTTTAGTACAAGTCTGCTGAAATTAAGATAGAGCTTCCACTTTCCAAGAACAAAGAAAAATTTTATTTTTCCTGATTGAGCCCCATGACCAGTTTTTGTTGTGGCTTATAAAGGGGAAAATAATAATACCATGTTGCCTTGGAATTATCTTTGAGGCCATGGATAAACCCAAAAATCTCCTATGTAATGTCTTGTCCTGACCTCTACTTTTAATAACCATTGAGCCTATTATTATCTTATAGGATTTAGGGATGATTTGGGTTGGGGTAATGACATAAGCACTCAAAATACCTCTATGTAGGGATACAGAGGCAGACAAAGTCCTACTTATAGATCATATAGAGAGATTTCAATCTCACCTCAGTAAGCTCTTTATAACCTTTTAATGATCCTATATGGTATCATCAAAGTAATGTTGTAAAAATCCTTGTACTCTAGGAGCTCGACTGAAAAGATATCATAGGGGTAATTTTTTGCATCATTCCTAGTTGGGTTATAAGAAACCTTAGTCGAGAATGATCTCTCACACCCAATGTTAATAATAACCACAACTAAAGAGGTACTGATAGAATAAGGATGACAAAGAAAGCATGTTCGGTTGAAGAATCTCACCTAGGTAGGGGTGTTTCTGTTAAAGTTGCATCAGCCAAATTATTTTGACGTGAACTACTCCTAACCATGTTAGAATAATTTAATTTTGATACCATCTATTTAGGATCGTTGAATTGAAAATTTGAGGGGTTATGGAGAAGAAGGCACTGAAAAGTATTGAATAGAATCTGCAACTCAAGAAGGCATTGAAAGGTCCGATGATAGCTCCCCAAAACAGTGAAAAGGAAGAGGGATATACACATACATGAGGGCCATGGCAAGGTAAAACTTTCTCTTCCATAGAGTTTAATTCAATTATTCATTTTTTATTCTTCTACTTGTCATATAATAGAATCTGTGATTCTATAAAACTAACATTAAATTCAGCATATGGAAATTGAAAAGGTTAGTTATTATCACACCACAAAAAAAACTTTGGGTGAAGAATTTAGTACAAAAAACATTTAGCACCAAAGAAAATATTAGTGTACTGATTAGGAAAAATTAGAATCACGGATTACCCTTTACATCATGGGGATAAAAAAGCATCTCTATATATAAATTTAAAAAAGAGAGGTTAGACATGGACCATTATTTTTAAGGCTGCAAATAAACTACAGATGAACATGTTAGAAGTAGCAGGACCATGATTGAAGTGGACTTTACTTTGGGCTTGTAGGAGGCAGCCTTAGAGCCAACCACGGATATGTTGGTAGCAGAGCTCCGCAAATAGATGTTCCAGTCCTTGGGAATTAGGATAACAAGATTAGAATCCTAAATAAGTTATACCAAACAAAATACTACAAATAATTTACAGATTTGCAAAACTAAATTGCAGGTTCCTTGTAGTAAATGCAGAGGACATAACTGTTCTAACTCTATAACTCTTCATCTATTAAGTCCCCATTATCTTCCTGCACATTATTATCCTTCTCTCTTTCAACAACACACGCACGTGCACGCACACACAAATACACAACACATACTACATACAGAGTACACGCATACATTGCCCACCCAATATTACACAGACTACACACAACACACAAACATGATCAGTAAACCTAAATGTTAATTGTTAGGACTGTTACTTCCAAATTTTACTCAGTCCTAAGAATACAACTTGTTAAACAAAGCTAAGAATAAAACTTCCAAATTTTATATGTGGCGTAAATTTGATATGTGGGAAGAAATCTGTGGGATGAATTTAATAATTGTACCTTCACTGCTAACTGGAGCGTTATTTATTGGGCAAGAAGAATGTGTGGAATCTATTGTTTCTGCATCCCGCATAATAGATTGTTTCACATCTTGTATATCAACAGACTGCGCATGTTCTACAACATTTATTCCTATACTTGATCTAGATGACCTGAGATGCCTAGAAGACCCCGGTGCCATGCTAAATTACCTATAAGAAAAGCAAAAGAGCAAGTTATGATGTGAGTAGATAGTAATTTTTTTGAAATATGAAATTTCAAATTTAAGGGTAAGGTACAATACCATATTATGCCAAACATGATGCATAAAAAAAGCATATACAAATCACATGTAAATGATGGAACATATAAGTACAAATAAATAAATTTCATCAACAGTTAGCTTGGACTGAAATGAGATTTGTATGAAACTAAAATTACATTCCCATATTGCCATTGTATATAAATGATGCAACATATAAGTAAAAATAAATCCATTTTTAACATATGAAATTAAAATTACATTCTCTTATTGCCATCAACACATCAATTTATATCGATTTCATCACTATCACTATAAACGAAATCTTCCTCGTCATAGTATTCAATTAGTATCTCATCCTCATCATCATCACCGTCACACATGAAATTATTTTCATCAGCTACAACTCCGACGTTTAAGTCTACAACAATTGCATCAACAACATCAACATCCACATCATTTCTATGCAACACATCAACATCAACTTGGTCAACTTCAACAACCCCAGATGGTACATTCTCCTGGTAAACCAAACTTTCATCCGCTTCTATAACACCCATGTTCGTCCATTCCACATCTGGATCATATAAGTGTCTATGCTGAAACTCTTGAACAACTTTCCAATTTTTCCTCAACTTCGTGTTATCGACATAAACGACTTGTTTCGCTTGAATGGCTAGCACATAAGGATCACTCTTATACCACCTACCATTAACGTTGATGCTTGTGAAGTGCTCGTCTATTTGTATTCCTGACCTTTCCTTCTTATCAGCTTCAAACCACTCGCACTTAAAAAGAATGACCCAATTTCCTTTGATGTATTCCAATTCAATAACTTCTGTCAAGATGCCATAAAAGTTGATCTCTTCATTATCATGATCCCCTTTGACCAACAAATCATAGTTCTGACTTTTTCGACGATTGTCATGATCCCAAGTGTAAAACCTAACTCCATTAACAATGCAACTCGTATACTTCTTTGCTCGTGCGTCAGGACCACACGCTAATGCATATAGTTGTTTCGTAGCTTCTGGAGACTTTAGGTCATACAAATTTCCCATCTATTAAGAAAATATATGGATCAGTTAAAAGTGACAAAAATGTTTTATTTATTTATTGTGGTAATAAAATATTCTCATTCAACTTACATGTGCTTTGAACCAAGAACGAAATTGTCTCCGTTGTCTCTCCTCAAAATTCAAGGAGATTTCTTTCTTAAGTTCTTCCATATGTTCACTACATTAAAAAGGTATAATTGAATTTATTAAGCTCTTTACTAATTAAAAATTTATTTAAAATAAATAATGACTTACTCTATATATGTCGCAACTTCCTCGTAATTATTCAACGTATACCAATTCATCATTTCAAGCTCGATCCCAGTAAGAAAATCATATGAACATGCCTCAAAAGGATGCACTTTTTGAGTGAACACATCCAATCCATCCTCTTGAGTATCTCCATCGTAATTTCGTTCCGCGCGATTGAATTTCGTTTCAATTCCATTAAGATACGTAGAACAAAATGTTAAGCATTCTTAACGATATATGCTTTCGTTATGGAGCCTTCGGGGTGGGCTTTGTTACGAACATAACCCTTAAGCGTTCCCAGGTATCTACACATATAAAATGTCACATAATATCAAAATAAAACCACAAACTACAACACAAAGTATACAATAATGACTAAATATATATAAAAACGCACCTTTAAATAGGATACATCCACCTGTATTGAACTGGTCCACCGAGCATAGCCTCTCGTGGTAAGTGAATATCTAAGTGGATCATTATATCAAAAAATGTCGACGGATTGCACAAAATTAGGACAATGTATTTTTCCAATATCCTCAGTTTTTCTTCATCTAGAGTATAACACAAGTCATTAAAGAACTTCCCCAATTCAACCAGTATGTTATATACATTCTTAGGCAAATATCCACGAGCACCAATAGCCAACAATCGTTGTAATAGAATATGACAGTCATGACTTTTCAGTCCCGATACCTTACCTTCACTAACATTTACACATCGAGAGATATTGGAAGCATAAGCATCAAGAAACTCAACAGATCTTAGGAACTCACAAAACCCCTATTTTTCCAACTTCGAAAGGGTATATGATGATGGTGGCATCATATATTTATCACCATTTCACTTCAAATGTTACTCCTTTCTTATTTTCATATCCTCTAAATCTTGTCATGCTTTATATGTGTCTTTTGTTTTCCCTTCGATGTTTAATAATGTCCTAAGTACACTCTCACAAATATTTTTCTCAATGTGCATGACATCAAGATCATGGCGCAACTTCAGTGTCTCCCAATACGGTAATTGGAAGAAAAAACTTTTTTTGGTCCAATTCAGCTCTTCGGGTGTACGTTTTTGCTTCCTACTGTGAGAGTGTTTCCCAGGGATACAATCATTAATATAATTCAATTATTCCAACACATCTTTCCCATCAAACTCCGTAGGCTTTGAACGAAGCTCCTGCATGCCATTAAATTTTTTACACTTCTGCCATTTATGGTTTGGCGCCAAATATTAACAGTGGCCCATATAAAAAATCTTTCTTTTTAATTTTTCTGAAGAAGTATGCTTATTACAAGTACGGCATGCCATGTACCCTTTAGTGCTCCATCCGGATAAGTTTTCATAGGCTAGAAAGTCATTTATTGTCCATAAAACCGTCACATGCATTTGAAATGTCTTTCCTGCAGATGCGTCATATGTCTCCACACCAACATCCCATAATTCCTTCAATTCATCAACCAATGGTTGTAAATACACGTCGATGTCCTTACTGTAAGACCCTGTATTTTTTATGATTTAAATGATTATGTGATTAATTATTATTGTTGGATTAATTAAATTAAAATGCGAGAAATTAATTATTTATTAATCCGGATAAAAATAACTATTAACTAGCGTGCCAAGGGTTAATACTTATTGTTGAAAATGATTGAATATTAGTGTGTGATATGTAATATGGAATTATGAAATTTGATAAATTGTCGAAAGTGAGAAATATGGCAGTTTGGTAATTTAAGTCTAACGCGTGTGTGAGTCGTGTCGGGACTAATTGATTAGGATAAAAAGAGAATTTATTTTTTTATTAACTCATATGGTCATTTAGAGTGCACCGTTGAGTCCGGGAGGGTTTAGATAGTCAGAAAACACTACCCGGGTATTTTATTTGGACTCCAGAATATTTTAGGCCAACCGGCACCCCGTAGGGGTAATTTTGTAATTTGGATTTTGGCGGGTTTAATTAATGACGAAAATCAATAATTAAATAATAAATCTACGTGGGTAAGACATTACCCATCATATTCTAAACCTAAGTGAGAAAGAGGGAAAACCTGAGAGGGAGAAGAAGGACTCCATAGGTATTCTTGGAGAAAGGCTTATGCTTTTACACCGAAAATTCACCAATGCATAGATCGCGAAGAGAGGAACGCATCTATACCAACATCCCCAAAGGATCAAACCTTCAATTTAAGGAAAGTGTTTATTACTTTCGTGCTTTAGTAATAATTGTGCTCATATTAGAGTAGGTGATAACCCGTTAATTGTGAAAGTTAATTTTGATGAAAATTGTTGTTATCATTCGTATATTGGGACTGGGATTTCAAGAGATTAAATCCCTTCATGTAGATAGGATTACATCCACGAGTTGATGATAATCTTCTATGAATAAATCTGGGTTTAATTTGGAGTTATGCTCTTAATTTAAGAACTAGGGTTCTTGTTAAACAAATTTGAGGATTTTGTATTTAATTGATGTATGGTGAGGATTTAATGATTCTAGGTTGTTAGAAATCATCTAAATATGTTAGAACATTAATTGGGTTTGTTGTTTGGGTGTTTGGGAATGAACAGTAGAGGTTTTAGAGGTATTAATGGTGGGAAAACGCAAAATTTTGGGGAAGAAGACGAAACAATGTGCGTCGCGCGATGGGTCATTCAAGAGAGATATGCATCTCGTGCGAAGTCGCTTGAGCGATACGTGGCAGTCGTTCAAACAACGTTGTCATCTGGTTCGAGCGATGAGGTAAATTTTTGGGTATTTTTCTTAGGGCCCAGTTTTGGAATTTTAAGTTTATTAGAGTGAGAGAAACTGCCAGATAGTAAAGTTATATAGGGTATAATTTCGGGAAAGTATGTGAGAATTAATACTTTAATGAATTCGGTATAAAGAATGTACCTTGGAGATTACAATAGAGATAGTAATCTAAATATTTCTACTATACGTAGTGATGAGAATAAAATACGTATGAGAAGTATATAATTAGGTTGGGAAAATACCTATGAATTCTAATAGGATGTGTGTATGCCTATTATGTGATATTATTGTTAAGTGAACTAATGGGTGATAACCCGAGGGTGAAAGAATCTTATTGTTAAGCACACTAATGAGTGATAAATCGGGGGTGCATGAACTCTATTGAAAAGTGTAATAATGGATGGTAACCCGGGGTACAAGAAATCTATTGTTAAGTGTATTAATGGGTGATAACCCGAGAGTACAAGAATATTATTGATAGGTGCGCTAATGGGTATTAACCCGGGGGTGCAGGATTATTATGGTTAGGGGCGCTAATGGGTCTTAGACTGGGGGTGCAGAAATAGTATATATATGTATAGGGATGATGTAACTATATGTGTATATATCTATGAACTTATGAATATTTCTACTGTGTGAGACTGGTAGATATGGTGACAATAATAAAATGCTTTGCGCCAAGTGGTGTTAACCTAAGGGTGCATGATTAGTATATATATATATATATATATATGAATATACTTGGGAAAATTCTACTATAATACCCCGTAATTTTGAGGGTTATTTATGAATATTTTGGAAAATTTTAGTTATATTATTATTTTATTAATTAAGGATAATATAATTTATTCTTGTTTGAAATCGAATCAAACATTTAAATTTAAATTATTTTTGGACATTTTGTAATGGTTTAAATATGTAAGGTTGATAATTTTGAATTAAAAGGCAATATAGTAATATGCGTTAGCTTAGTCTCCAAGCTAGGGTTTGAGAGAGGGATTATATAAGGAATATTATGGGTGATTATAATGAAAGGGAGATGAAAATGAGAGGCTAAAAAGGAAATCCAAAGAGGTAAAAACGAAACAATGTGTGTCGCGCGATGGGTCATTCAAGAGAGATATGCATCTCGTGCGAAATCGCTTGAGCAATACGTGGCAGTCGTTCAAACAACGTTGTCATCTGGTTCGAGCGATGAGGTAAATTTTTGGGTATTTTTCTTAGGGCCCAGTTTTGGAATTTTAAGTTTATTAGAGTGAGAGAAACTGCCAAATAGTAAAGTTATATAGGGTATAATTTCGGGAAAGTATGTGAGAATTAATACTTTAATGAATTCGGTATAAAGAATGTACCTTGGAGATTACAATAGAGATAGTAATCTAAATATTTCTACTATACGTAGTGATGAGAATAAAATACGTATGAGAAGTATATAATTAGGTTGGGAAAATACCTATGAATTTTAATAGGATGTGTGTATGCCTATTATGTGATATTATTGTTAAGTGCACTAATGGGTGATATCCCTGGGGTGAAGAATCTTATTGTTAAGCGCACTAATGAATGATAACTCGGGGGTGAAGGAACTCTATTGATAACTGTAATAATGGGTGATAACCCGGGGGTACAAGAAATCTATTGTTAAGTGTATTAATGGGTGATAACCCGGGAGTACAAGAATATTATTGATAGGTGCGCTAATTGGTATTAACCTGGGGGTGCAGGATTATTATGGTTAGGGGCGCTAATGGGTCTTAGCCCGGGGGTGCAGAAATAGTATATATATGTATAGGGATGATGTAATTATATGTGTATATATCTATGAACTTATGAATATTTCTACTGTGTGAGACTGGTAGATATGGTGACAATAATAAAATTCTTTGCGTTAAGTGGTGTTAACCTAAGGGTGCTGGATTTGTTTATATATATATATAGGCATGATGTGACTATATATATATGAATATACTTGGGAACATTATACTTTGTGAAATTAGTAGATATTGTAGAAATGAGAATTAAGATAATCTTAGTGGGTAAAGTATTAACCATTCGAACGGTGAATAATGAAACTTTTAGTTATGTGAGATAAACTATTTCTTTAATGTATTGTATGGACGATACGGGTATACTAGTGGAGAACGTAGATGTTGATTTTATGATTTCGAACTAGTTAGGCCCGGTAGCTTAGCTAGGGTGGGTTAGATGTACGTTAGGCGTGCACAATAGATGAGAGGTGAGAATCTCGTGTGAGAGTGCGATATCTAACATGCACATAATACTTGCTTCATTGCAGTTTTAAATACTTGGTAAATATTTTTAAAACATCGGGCTGTGACCCGTCTCTTAAATATCCTCTCTCTTTTTCTACATATATGTATCATATAAGGTGCTCAGCCACAAGGATACCAAAACTAAATATTTGGATTACTTTACATGCTGCAACTGTTGTGGAAGTTGTAGGTCCTTGCATTAGACGCATACATCATTTTCATTCAGTCTTATCTAAACATCTCAATTGGGCATGTGTCGCCCATTCCTGGTTTTTACCAGAGTTATTATTCAGTTTACTGTACAGTTCTTTTAGTTGTATGGGATTTTTACTATGAGTCTGTGAATTGGAGTTATAATCTGGGAGGTATTACCCAGTCTTACTGATTTCAGTATTTGATTCATATTTAGTATTTAGTATATTCATGTGTGTGAGGAGTGGTTTATAATTTAATAATTAAATTGATAAATGGTTTTATTTGGTTATATGTAAAAAGGAAAATATTTTGACGCCTAGCTTAATTCTATATTAGGTGATTAATATGTTTTTAAGTTTTTCGACAGTGATGCTAAGAATGAACCAACTGAACATTTTGTTTTAAATTGGTAGAGGACTGATCAGCCTATATTTAATTAGGTGGGGTGTCACAGGTGGTATCAGAGCATCAGGGTCTAGTGTCTTTTGGGATCTGTGCGGCTTATTACGTTTCAGCGTAGTGTTCTTTGATGTAGAGCCTTATGATAGGACTGATGTGTTCCCTTACGTATGCGACTTACGTTCTCCTGCTGCGAATTATAATGGATGTAACTCATTATATGAAATTTTGTGTGATTCGAACACCGAATATTTTAGGACGACCAGCGAAGGCCGTAAGAAGGACTGCAGGAGAAGAAACTCGACAGAAGACATAGAGTAATCGGGAAAGAGTGATCGTGACAAAAATCACCACGAGGACTACTTAAGCAAGTGATATTGAGATCGTCACTCGGGAACAGTAGATTCTCGGGGCACAGTCGTAGATAACGATGGAGTGACTTCAGGACCACCTAGGATAGTCGACAAGGGGGAAACCAGAGGGACTCTTTTGAAAACCATCGGTGAAGATGCGAAGAAGAAAGAGAGATAGTGTAAAAGGCCAACGAAAGTAGATAATTCGAAGGCAATTGTGTAGAGTGGAGTGTGACGACACTCAGAATAAGATTTGGCGTTAAAGTTATAGCTCTTAGGAGCGACATAAAGTGATTGGAGTCAATCACCACGTGCAAAAAGTATGTTCAAAATTTAAAGAGAAATTTGGGTACAATTTCACAGTGGGGTCTTCCATTCAAAGTTGTAATAGAGATACAAGTGAAAATTTGAAACTTAGCATAGTGAGTAAGCTAGAGACCGATCGTGAGAGAAAGGTTGAATTGCATAATGAACTTCGTACCTCGCAGGGGACATAAATTATCCAAAGGGTCTATAGTTGATAAAGGAACCGTGATTATAATACAAGCATAAATGAGAAATCCAGCTAGGATGACTAATGTTGATGTCGTCAAGGTTATACAGTTACTAGTTATTGCAGTCTTTCTAGAAGAAGTGAGCCAGGAGGAATATAAAATCTGGCTGAAAAGGCAAAACTAAACTTAACGGTGTTAGTGAAACACCATAGGAGAGTATACCCAATAGGGAACTCAGTTAGATAATTTTAAGTGTTAATTTCCTACAAGGTGACGATGAAGTCAGTCAGGGCTGAGGAGGCCACCCATAGTTCCGAAAGGCCAGCATAGCCAGTGAGTTAAGACTACTCGGTCCGAGAGAAGGACATTTCAAAATGGTCAGTGAGACTAGTGACAGGGAAATGGTTCGTGAAGTTTCCCTATGATAAGAGAGTAGGACTACAAGTGTTGAATGTGTCCATAATTCAGAAGTGAGGCTGATGAGATTGGAAATGGTAAACCATGATAGTTAGGCATAACAACTGGAGGAGGGAGACTTCCAGCAAAGGAATTTGGGTCAAGAGAATTAGGCCCAAGAAATTTACAACCTGAAGGTGATGGGTTCAATCTGGACCAATGGAGTCCTCCTTAAGAGTAGAATACAGTATGTCAGGGTCGACGGGGCTGAGATATAAATGGGAGTTCAGTGAAGCCATAATTGAGGCCTAGAAATTTTGGGTCAACATTTCAATAATGGACGTCAAACCCACATGATGGAATAAATTGTCCATGATGAGAGGGGACAACTATAGGATAAAATCCTAAGATGTATAAAGATTGCAGATGTTCATGGGTCGTGTTGGCAGCCACGTGCTGAAGCCCCTTGATTTGGCGAGACTGGTGAGGTTTTGCTTCTTCCTTGTGAATAAAGGATTAATTCTAGTAATATGGGTGTGTCACAACTTATATGTAAATTTCAAACGCTAAAACTCGTGTGCGGGAAGAGTTGAGTGGGAACAATAGTTTTAACAGTCTTGTTAAAAAACGTATTTCTCGTTGTTAGCAGGGCATTTTGATGTTGCCCGTGAGTGAACCGAGTGGGCCCTAAGAATATGTTTTGTTGTTATAATTTACTACTGCATTAGGTCAGGTTTAGTGGAGTTTATTATGGTAATGTGTAGTGATTAATTACCGTATGGTTAAACAATAGTAAATTGAGTGATATGACTGTCATGCCGGATACTCCGGGAGGAGAAATCTTGATTTTTTGCGGTGCCACCTGAAATAGGGTTGGGCCCAGATATATGTATATATGAAATTTTTCATGCTATTATAGTCCTCAGCAAGTATGTTGTCTAGTTATATGTGATTACGGTGCATAGGAATTTATTTGACTGATAAGACTTAGTATACATTGTGTTCTTTGTCGAACAACGACATATAGCTTGTTAGATATATGTAGCGCCGAGTACTTGGGGTAGTGAGAGCGCCATGCTTCATATTATGTTTAGGGACATGATAGGGGATGAGTGAACTCTAATGTCAACATACAGAGATAATAGAGAGGTACATAGTAGGGATTGAGGGTCTTACGGACCTCGACAATCGACTAGGTTGGATAGTAGTGTATCGGGGGGTTCCTTGTTTGGATTTCTCATTGCGAGACAACCTACGCATGAAACTAGCGGACGTCGGGAGTTGGAGAGAAGTTTGGTCGATAGTACATAAGTTTTTGCATTGGTTATTGTACCTATACAAGACTATATTTGAGAGTTGATGACTTTAAGGCCGGTAGATTCGTCTAGTCTTAGTATCATTCTGAATAGAACAATGATGCCACTGAAAGGGTGATTAAATTAGGGTTAGTGGGGTGATTGAGTGCACCCCCACCATATCAGCACGTCGAGTGCAAGGGGATGGAGTTAAGAGGAATACATGTCATTTGTACAATGATATGCGAGACATAGGTGTATGGGAGCCCTAGGTGATTGAATAAATAGTGGATTATGATTGTCATGTGAATCCGATGAAATTTAGTCAGGTAAGCCGAATCTTATTTCGTAAGATTTGTCAAAGACTCACGTTTCCTATAAACCAAAATTTTTGAGCAGGAAGAAGACTTGTGGCACGCGGTATGGCAAAGTCACATGTATTACGGTTAGAAGTACATCCAAGAAAGTACTAAATGTATCAGGATACAAATAACAGTGGGGATGGGTTTAATGTAGAGTAATATTGCAAAGTTCGTCTTGCAGTGGGTCACCTGAATGTTAGAAAAATGGGTGGACAATCCAAAACCAGCAGAGGATTCTTCCACCAGTGAATGGGAGAGTATTCCTAAGGATCTTCTCATGAAGTGCTACTTTTTAGAGGGGTTAAGATCCTATATATGTGATAAGGAACGGTTGACTGAAGTAACTCACGTTATGCCAATTGGGATAATCATACTACGGGACAGTATGCATAGAATCCTTATGTAGCTTAGATAGTCAGGCCATAGGTACCGAGATGAGATTGAGTACGGCCTACCAACCACAGAGGGATGGGCACAACAAGCGGTCTAATCGGATGTTGGAGAGCAAATTTTATGTGCACCCTTAAATCTTCGGGGAGGACGATAGCAGTACCTTCCACTAGTGGAGTTGTGTTAAATAACTCCAATGAGTTCGCGTTTGGGCAGAGTGCCAGTAGAGGTATGGCACGGTAAACTGGGTTATTGTCCTACTTGAGAGTTAGAGGTGGGGGACCAGGTATAATTGCAAATATCGAAGAAGGGTTGATATTATCATATATATTGTGTGAGAAATATATATTGCACAGCTAATTTACTTGTACGAATGACACGAGACGAAGTCGTATGTATCTGGAAGGAGGATAAATCTACTAAGGTTCAAATAGTAGAAGGCTAGATAGTGAATATCTAAAATAAAGTTTAAGTAGTGGAACTTATTCGGTAAGGCTTGGGCAAGAGCCTATATGAAAGGGTAACCTGGAGTTTAAAACAAATGCATGTGAAGTGTTCACTAATTAAGGGTATTCGATAGCGTACTATATGGGTGGTACGAAGAAGTTTACTTGGGAGCGCAAGGACGCGATGCGCAACTTACGCACAGCGTTGTCTGTACCTGCTGTACTTTTTCCTAATTTCGGGACGAAATTCCATTGTAAGGGGGGAAATATGTAACACCCTGTATTTTTTATGATTTAAATGATTATGTGATTAATTATTATTATTGGATTAATTAAATTAAAATGCGAGAAATTAATTATTTATTAATCCGGATAAAAATAACTATTAACTAGCGTGCCAAGGGTTAATACTTATTGTTGAAAATGATTGAATATTAGTGTGTGATATGTAATATGGAATTATGAAATTTGATAAATTGTCGAAAGTGAGAAATATGGTAGTTTGGTAATTTAAGTCTAACGCGTGTGTGAGTCGTGTCGGGACTAATTGATTAGGATAAAAAGAGAATTTATTTTTTTATTAACTCATATGGTCATTTAGAGTGCACCGTTGAGTCCGGGAGGGTTTAGATAGTCAGAAAACACTACCCGGGTATTTTATTTGGACTCCGGAATATTTTAGGCCAACCGGCACCCCGTAGGGGTAATTTTGTAATTTGGATTTTGGCGGGTTTAATTAATGACGAAAATCAATAATTAAATAATAAATCTACGTGGGTAAGACATTACCCATCATATTCTAAACCTAAGTGAGAAAGAGGGAAAACCTGAGAGGGAGAAGAAGGACTCCATAGGTATTCTTGGAGAAAGGCTTATGCTTTTACACCGAAAATTCACCAATGCATAGATCGCGAAGAGAGGAACGCATCTATACCAACATCCCCAAAGGATCAGACCTTCAATTTAAGGAAAGTGTTTATTACTTTCGTGCTTTAGTAATAATTGTGCTCATATTAGAGTAGGTGATAACCCGTTAATTGTGAAAGTTAATTTTGATGAAAATTGTTGTTATCATTCGTATATTGGGACTGGGATTTCAAGAGATTAAATCCCTTCATGTAGATAGGATTACATCCACGAGTTGATGATAATCTTCCATGAATAAATCTGGGTTTAATTTGGAGTTATGCTCTTAATTTAAGAACTAGGGTTCTTGTTAAACAAATTTGAGGATTTTGTATTTAATTGATGTATGGTGAGGATTTAATGATTCTAGGTTGTTAGAAATCATCTAAATATGTTAGAACATTAATTGGGTTTGTTGTTTGGGTGTTTGGGAATGAACAGTAGAGGTTTTAGAGGTATTAATGGTGGGAAAACGCAAAATTTTGGGGAAGAAGACGAAACAACGTGCGTCGCGCGATGGGTCATTCAAGAGAGATATGCATCTCGTGCGAAGTCGCTTGAGCGATACGTGGCAGTCGTTCAAACAACGTTGTCATCTGGTTCGAGCGATGAGGTAAATTTTTGGGTATTTTTCTTAGGGCCCAGTTTTGGAATTTTAAGTTTATTAGAGTGAGAGAAACTGCCAGATAGTAAAGTTATATAGGGTATAATTTCTGGAAAGTATGTGAGAATTAATACTTTAATGAATTCGGTATAAAGAATGTACCTTGGAGATTACAATAGAGATAGTAATCTAAATATTTCTACTATACGTAGTGATGAGAATAAAATACGTATGAGAAGTATATAATTAGGTTGGGAAAATACCTATGAATTCTAATAGGATGTGTGTATGCCTATTATGTGATATTATTGTTAAGTGAACTAATGGGTGATAACCCGAGGGTGAAAGAATCTTATTGTTAAGCACACTAATGAGTGATAAATCGGGGGTGCATGAACTCTATTGATAAGTGTAATAATGGATGGTAACCCGGGGTACAAGAAATCTATTGTTAAGTGTATTAATGGGTGATAACCCGGGAGTACAAGAATATTATTGATAGGTGCGCTAATGGGTATTAACCCGGGGGTGCAGGATTATTATGGTTAGGGGCGCTAATGGGTCTTAGACTGGGGGTGCAGAAATAGTATATATATGTATAGGGATGATGTAACTATATGTGTATATATCTATGAACTTATGAATATTTCTACTGTGTGAGACTGGTAGATATGGTGACAATAATAAAATGCTTTGCGCCAAGTGGTGTTAACCTAAGGGTGCATGATTAGTATATATATATATATATATATATATATATATATATGAATATACTTGGGAACATTCTACTATAATACCCCGTAATTTTGAGGGTTATTTATGAATATTTTGGAAATTTTTAGTTATATTATTATTTTATTAATTAAGGATAATATAATTTATTCTTGTTTGAAATCGAATCAAACATTTAAATTTAAATTATTTTTGGACATTTTGTAATGGTTTAAATATGTAAGGTTGATAATTTTGAATTAAAAGGCAATATAGTAATATGCGTTAGCTTAGTCTCCAAGCTAGGGTTTGAGAGAGGGATTATATAAGGAATATTATGGGTGATTATAATGAAAGGGAGATGAAAATGAGAGGCTAAAAAGGAAATCCAAAGAGGTAAAAACGAGTGGAATGAGGAGAGCCAATTTGGAATGTTTAGATCTTCTTTTTGAATGCATTCGAATGACATTTGAGAAAAACTCAAAACAGATACATGACTCAATTTTTCGTGTAGAATCCAAATCTGAAGTCGGATCAGTGATTTTGAATAATTTTTGGATCTGATTTTTCTGGGATTTTAAAATAGGACTATTTGGGGTTATCTTGTGCTGGGGCTAGAACATGATTTGATTATTTTTGCAAGAGGAACGTGATGGTGCGATTAGATTTTGAGGCTGAATTTATGCCACGATTCATGCGATGATTTTTAGGTACGGGGTGTTACAGATGGTATCAGAGCTTAGGTATACGACAACCTTTGGGTGTTGGGTATTGGGTCTAGCATGCGGGTTAGACATGTTTTCTTTGGAGATAGAATTTTTTTAAGGATCTGTTAGGCGTCGTCGTGAGGATGTTTAGAATTGATTTGAGGACTTTAGTGAGTAATTTTGGAAAATAGAATCGAGTAGCATTTTATTTCGAGTGTTAGGTTTCGTTGAATTTCGAGGACGAATTTCCTTTTCAAGGGGGAAGTATGTAATACCCAGTAATTTTGAGGGTTATCTATGAATATTTTGCAAAATTTCAGTAATATTATTATTTTATCAATCGAGGATAATATAATTTATTTTGGTTTGAAATCAAATCAAACATTTCAATTTAAATTATTTTTGGACATTTTGTAATGGTTTAAATATGTAAAGTTGATAATTTTGAATTAAAGGGCAATATAGTAATACGCGTTAGCTTAGTCTCCAAGCTAGGATTTGAGAGAGGGATTATCCAAAGAATATTATGGGTGATTATAAGGAAAGGGAGATGAAAAAGAGAGGGTAAAAACGAAATCCAGAGAGGCCAAAACGAGTGGAATGAGAAGAGCCAATTTGGAATGTTTAGATCTTCTTTTTGAATGCATTCGAATGGCATTTGAGAAAAACTCAAAACATATACTTGACTCAATTTTTCATGTAGAATCCAAATTTGAAGTCAGATAAGTGATTTGAATAATTTTTGGATCTGATTTTTCTTGGTTTTTAAAATAGGACTATTTGAGGTTATCTCGTGCTGGGGCTAGAACATGATTTGATTATTTTTGCGAAAGGAACATGATGGTGCGATCAGATTTTGAGGCTGAATTTATGCCACGATTCATGCTATGATTTTGAGGTATGGGATGTTACATCTACTTTGTGAAATTTGTAGATTTTGTATAAATGAGAAATAAAATAGTCTTAGTGGATAAAGGATTAACCATTCGAACGGTGAATAATGTAACTTTTAGTTATGTGAGATAAACTATTGCTTTAACGTATTATATGGATGATACGGGTATACTACTGAAGAACGTAGATGTTGATTTTATGATTTTGTGAAAGCGTATAATAATTTCCTTTTACATAAATGCGGAAGCGTATAATAAGATGATGATTCAACAACAATTAAACAAGGCCGAGTTTTAATAAAACATGTAATTCAAGTCCTAGAATTTGCCTAAGTCATGATTATTCATAATTCAAAGTAAGGCGAAACTAATCTTAGCAAGTGACTTGAATAAACCAAATTAACCCAATATTAAATTAAATCCCAAATAAAATTAGTGTGATTGTAAAACCAAATTTTATCTTGAAATTAATCTAGCATGCGTTCTAAGTGATATAGAGCAAGATAAAATAAACACTCACACAACACCGCGATGTACGAGGAAAAACCCACTAACGGGAAAAAACCTCGGGACGACCCTAGCCTCAAATCCACTAAAAACGGTATTACAAAATACAAGACAAAAGACTTACTTCCTAAACTCGAACCCTCTCAAGCCGTGATGCTCCTTCTTTTATCAACCTCCAATTAGCGGATAACCGACGGAGCTCCACCGTGGTCTCGGAATACACCGATGGGACTTTATATGGTCACCGTCACCCAAGCATGGAGCCTTTCTCCTTTTGGGTAAAATCTCAACAAAAGTCTTCTTTGTGATGGGGTGTAGAAGCAAACCCGAAACGTCTCTTGAATTCGGTAGAGAAAACCAGTGCCAAAACAATCTCCAAGCAATTGATATTTATATAGAAGCTTGGATAAACAATTGGGTGTAAACTAGAGTGTGTATGAATTTTTCATTAAAAATTGACACTCAAAACTTGAACATTTTCCTAGAGTAATTTTGCTCTCAAACTCTCTTTTGGAGGTAAACAAATGTTGGAAAAGTTAGGAAAAGTTCTTTTGGAAAATGTGTTTCCCGCACATAATAAAGCATGAAAAAAGTTGGTTGAAAACCAAGTGGAAGAGTGGGGAAAAACTGCAAAAAAACTGCTAAATAACTGTTCCCGCTGGAAGTTCATTCGAACGAACGTGATTCTCGTTCGAACGAGACTTCTAACGAGTGACCAGCCTGGGCTCGTTAGAGGTTCGTTAGATACCTCGTTAGAATGAGCATTCGTTCGAACGACATATCGAACGACACATCGAACGACTATCCAGTTAGGGTCGTTGGCAAAACTCGTTCGAACGAACCTGGTTCGAACGACAAAACTCGTTCGAACGAAACAGGTTCGAACGACAAAACTCGTTCGAACGAAATCTGGTTCAAACGAAAAAACTCGTTCGAACGACATTTCAAACGGACAACCAGAAAGATTGAAAAATTCGATTTTGGCCCAGAAACTTTTATATACTTATTTTAAAGTTCTATGTGATACTTTCTGAAAATAAAATGCAGTTTTTATTTCACCTAACACCCAATACAAATTGTTCCAAGCTCCTATATACATATAATTACATTCATACCTTGGGAGCATGGAACCTTAATTGATGACGTAGAAACGAGGCACGCAAACCGTCATTTTGATGAAGCTTTAAATTCTTTGCCGCTACGTCTTCAACATACACTTCATAGGCTTGAGAATATTACAATAAATACTATTTTATGAATAAATGTTTTTGTCCGGAATTGAGCCAAAACTATATATGGACTCAATTGGAAATTTGTGTCCTTACAAATCTCCCCCTTTGGCTATTCCGGGACAAAAACCAAACAAAAATCCTAAAGGGCCGTCAAGCTCTACTAGACTCAAAACATAACCCGCCCAATCTTGACTCAACCCAAGGATCAAAACGCTTTGCCATAGAAAGATGCCGCTTTAGAATAATTCCTGCACACTTAAGAAAACTCATCAAATGCATAGGGAATATCAAAGTATTAAATGCAATTAAATAATTACTCCCCCTAAATTAATTCTCCCTTTAAACACATGACCTACTTAGAAAGACGTCTCCCCCTAAGATAAATCTCCCCCAAACGAAGATACGATAATAAATAGGATTAGATACCATTTCTCCCCCTATCATCATTCTCCCCCTTTTTGTTCGGGAATAGGCAAAGGATAAAGAACTAATAAATCGCATGTGAAAGCTTAAAGTGATAAGACATGAAAGCATATGGGCAAATAAAAGCAAGGCAAAGACAAACAAATATCATATATATATATACTTTAAATATACCAATAAGGACCTGTATATATAGATAGATATAAACACACACACATGACACAAAATACAATAAGTTTGCACACTCGTATGGCAAAAATGTGTCATATGGAAACGGAAGTGTAGGGGTGTGAACAAGCAACAATTAAATTTAGACCCAAACATTTAAGAAACGTTCACGGAGTTCTCATTTGATTGCAAACTTCATCACAGTTAAATATAACCTCATGTGACAATATAAAGATTGAACTCAATGAACAAACATACACAATGCATACAGGCCTAGCATGATGATGATTCTACAAACCAAATAGAGTCATGACATTAGAGACAACTAGGATAAACGGACATTGTGCAAACCGTTGATATACCATCCAATTCTCCCTCAATGAGCATATATTCTTTTGTTTTTGAATGAATATATCAAACAAACATAAGCCTTGGCAATTGCTTTTTGTTTAATGCCAATTATTCTGTTTTTAGGCCTTTGGATCACGTATTTCTTTTAGATCCAATCAACGGTAGCTTACTATCGCAAAGGATTTAATTCATCCTTTCGGAGCCCTTCCCCGTGCATATATGAATTTATCATGTTTTCATTTTTCACACAAATCTCACATGCAACGGATTTTGACATGCACTAGTCCTCCTAGGTCATAGATATGTAGATGACTAGATTGATAGGAGAACACCTCAAAAAGCTCAAATATAACATGTGACATTAAGATTTCAAAAGAGCTCGTGCATGTGTGAATAGAGGCATATAGAAATAGAATCCATTTAAACAATACAAAATCCAACTACTCGATATAAAACATGGTAAAGAACATTTTAAGGATTGAAAATCTAAACCAAAAGTTCTAGCCACGTGGGAGCGTAAATGATGGGATTCAAACACAAATATATGCCACATAAAGTGTGTCAAACAAAAATACACACAAAACAAAATCTTTTTGAGTTTTTAACATTTTTGATCAAAAATAAAGATATATACTCAAAAGACTAAACAAAAATCATTTGTATTTTTCATTAAGCTTAAATGAAATAAATAAAACACAAATGATAAACAAAAATCTTTTTATATTTTTCAGTTAAATCAAACACAAAATATAATACAAAAAGATAAACAAGTCATGATTTCTAGCATGAGATATGAAAATAGGCAATGACTAGAAAATGACTAAACAAGCATACATTTAGCATATGAATATAGCATGAAGTACAAACGCTAAACTATGCAAACACTAACACATTTATCCTTTAGATGTAGCAAGGGAGGAAGGATGTGAAAGAAAATGAGAATCAAAATCCCTATTTTGTAAGGCAACCAAGTCGGATTTCCTAACCCAAATTAATGAAGAATTACTATCTTGGGGTGTAGAAACATTAGCTATCGTGGTTACTTTACTATGGGATTTTCTAGGAATTCGTTTAAGATCTAAACAAAATTTCCTAAGATGACCTTGTCGACCACAATGTGTACAAGTGAGAACATGTCGAAAAGATTTATCTAAGGAGGGATCATTAAATGTATTCCTAGAAGATTCTCCTAAAACATTGGTTTTGACTTTAGGGTTAAATTCATTACAAGAATTGAAGCCTAAACCAAAAGTGTCATTTTTAATTTGGACCGTTCCTAACATTTTATCTAGTTTTTTCGAACGACATTCCAAATCAAATTTGACATTACTAGAATCTTTTAATTTATTTTCCAATTCTACAATGTTAGATTCTAGTAAAAAATTACGCTCTTCAAAAGCAAGAAGCTCCTTTTTCAAGGATTCCATTAAACCCCTAAGGCTATCTCTCTCGCCTTCTACGTATTCTATCTTCTCTCGAAGAGTCCTCTCTTGAGTCCTAAGGTCTTCTATTAAGGCACTTTCATCAATGACCTTTACACTCTCTCTTAAACTCGCTTCTAACTTCAAATTAGCTCTTTTCAATTTAATAGATTCTTTATATAATTCATGAAAAGCATTTTGAAGTTCACTCATATCAACCTCATCTTCATTTTACTCTCTCTTTCTTCTTCACTCTCACTATCATAAAAAATAAGAGAATCATGTACAATGACCTTGGAAGTGGCATGTGCTATAATTTCATCATTCGATGAGTTCTCACTATCACTCACATGTCTAGCCATAAAAGCCACAAAATTTTTCTTAGTGGGGGATTCGGGCTTCTCTTCCTTATCACTATCACTAAGGGTCGCATTATATGCAGTGGGTCGTTTACCCTCTTTCCTTAGTTTAGTGGGGCACTCATAAGCCCTATGGCCATAACCTTCACAACCAAAACATTTATTAGACTCGTCCCTATCAATATTTTCATTACTAGGTTTAGGGATCTTATCGGCTTTAGAAATCTTCTCGTTTTTATCATGTTTAGAAGATTCAAATTTCTTAAAATCATATTTAACTTTATCTTTGTTAAATTTAAGAAATTTTCTAAATTTACGAGCAAACAAAGCCATGTCTTCCGAGTCACTATCACTATCGCTCTCTACTACTTGTTTGACCTCTTTTCGGGCTTTTAAAGCAACGCCCTTTTCAATATTCTTTTCAGTTTTAGAGGGAAACATATCTAGTTCATAGGTTTGTAAATCACCTACAAGCTCTTCTAATTTCGTAGAGGCTAAAGTGGGTAAAGAATTTAAAACGGTCACTTTAGGAATAAATCTATCGGGTAGGGACCTCAAAATTTTCTTTACAACACGGTCGTCAGGTATTTTCTCTCCCAAGTAAAAGGATGAATTAACAATATCAGAAAGTCTAGCATAAAATTTATCAAAAGTTTCTTTTTCATCCATTTTGATAGTTTCAAATTGAGTGTTGAGGTTTTGAAGTTTAGAAGCTTAAACGACACTCGTTCCTTCATGAGTTAATTGTAAAATATCCCAAGCTTCTTTAGCGATTTCACACGTCATAATACGTCGGAATTCATCCGGTGCGACAGCGCTAAATAAGGCATTTAAACCACGGGAATTAAAATTAGCAAGTTTAAACTCATTTTCAGTCCATCTATCGACGGGTTTGAGAACACGTTCATTTTCAATTAAATGAGTTGGTGGGGTCCAACCGTTAACAACAGACATCCAAACACGTTCATCGATAGATTTAAGTGCCGATTTCATGCGCGCTTTCCAATACGCGTAGTTTGAACCATCAAAAATAGGAAATTTTGAAAATGGGGAAAAATCCATTTTAGCCAAAAATTAAAGAATCTTTTAACGAAATAATTTATCGTTTTTGGCTCTGATACCAATTTGAAAGCGTATAATAATTTCCTTTTACATAAATGCGGAAGCGTATAATAAGATGATGATTCAACAACAATTAAACAAGGCCGAGTTTTAATAAAACATGTAATTCAAGTCCTAGAATTTGCCTAAGTCATGATTATTCATAATTCAAAGTAAGGCGAAACTAATTTTAGCAAGTGACTTGAATAAACCAAATTAACCCAATATTAAATTAAATCCCAAATAAAATTAGTGTGATTGTAAAACCAAATTTTATCTTGAAATTAATCTAGCATGCGTTCTAAGTGATATAGAGCAAGATAAAATAAACACTCACACAACACCGCGATGTACGAGGAAAAACCCACTAACGGGAAAAAACTTCGGGACGGCCCTATCCTCAAATCTACTAAAAACGGTATTACAAAATACAAGACAAAAGACTTACTTCCTAAACTCGAACCCTCTCAAGCCGTGATGCTCCTTCTTGTATCAACCTCCAATTAGCGGATAACCGACGGAGCTCCACCGTGGTCTCGGAATACACCGATGGGACTTTATATGGCCACCGTCACCCAAGCATGGAGCCTTTCTCCTTTTGGGTAAAATCTCAACAAAAGTCTTCTTTGTGATGGGGTGTAGAAGCAAACCCGAAACGTCTCTTGAATTCGGTAGAGAAAACCGGTGCCAAAACAATCTCCAAGCAATTGATATTTATATAGAAGCTTGGATAAACAATTGGGTGTAAACTAGAGTGTGTGTGAATTTTTCATTAAAAATTGACACTCAAAACTTGAACATTTTCCTAGAGTAATTTTGCTCTCAAACTCTCTTTTGGAGGTAAACAAATGTTGGAAAAGTTAGGAAAAGTTCTTTTGGAAAATGTGTTTCCCGCACATAATAAAGCATGAAAAAAGTTGGTTGAAAACCAAGTGGAAGAGTGGGGAAAAACTGCAAAAAAACTGCCAAATAACTGTTCCCGCTGGAAGTTCGTTCGAACGAACGTGATTCTCGTTCGAACGAGACTTCTAACGAGTGACCAGCCTGGGCTCGTTAGACGTTCGTTAGATACCTCGTTAGAACGAGCATTCGTTCGAACGACATATCGAACGACACATCGAACGACTATCCAGTTAGGGTCGTTGGCAAAACTCGTTCGAACGAACCTGGTTCGAATGACAAAACTCGTTCGAACGAAATCTGGTTCAAACGAAAAAACTCGTTCGAACGACATTTCAAACGAACAACCAGAAAGATTGAAAAATTCGATTTTGGCCCAGAAACTTTTATATACTTATTTTAAAGTTCTATGTGATACTTTCTGAAAATAAAATGCAGTTTTTATTTCACCTAACACCCAATACAAATTTTTCCAAGCTCCTATATACATATAATTACATTCATACCTTGGGAGCATGGAACCTTAGTTGATGACGTAGAAACGAGGCACGCAAACCGGCATTTTGATGAAGCTTTAAATTCTTTGCCGCTACGTCTTCAACATACACTTCATAGGCTTGAGAATATTACAATAAATACTATCCTATGAATAAATGTTTTTGTCCGGAATTAAGCCAAAACTATATATGGACTCAATTGGAAATTTGTGTCCTTACATTTTGAAATAGTTAAGCCCGATAGCCTATCTAGTGTGGGTTAGATGTACGTTAGGCGTGCACAATAGATGAGAGGTGAGAATCTCATGTGAGAGAGATATCTAACATGCACATAATACTTGATTCATTGCAGTTTTAAGTACTTGCTAAATATTTTTAAAACATCGGGCTCTGACCCGTCTCTTGCATATCTTCTCTCTTTTGCTATATATATGTTTCATATCAGGTGCTCATCCACAGGGATACCAAAACTAAAGATTTGGATTGCTTTACGTGCTGTAGCTGTTGTGGAAGCTGTAGGCCTTTGCATTAGACGCATCCATCATTTCCATTCAGTCTTATCTAGACATCTCATTTGGGGCATGTGTCGCCCATTCCTTGTTTTTATCAGAGTTATTATTCAGTTTACTTTACAATTCTTTTAGTTGTATGGGATTGTTACTGTGAGTCTCTGAATTGAGTTTTGATCTGGGAGGTTTTACCCAGTCTTACTGATTTTAGTATTTGATTCATGTTTAGTATTTAGTATATTCATGTGTATGAGTAGTTGTTTATATTTTAATAATTAAATTAAGAAATGGTTTTATTTGGTTATATGTAAAAAGGGAAATATTTTGACGCCTAGCTTAATTCTATATTAGGTGATTAATATGCTTTTAATTTTTTTGACAGTGATGCTAAGAATGAACCAACTGAACATTCTATTTTACATTATTAAAGGACTTGTCACCCTATATTTAATTGGGCGCCTTGGGTCCAGGAATTAGCAATGACATCATGAAAAATTCTTCTTTCATGCATTTTCATGGAGGTAAGTTATAGGGCCACATGCTATATGAGTTGTTCATGTTACCAAACCGGTTGAACTTGTCACTCGCTAGGCCAAGCGGCACATTACGAGGGTCTAGAGAGAACCACCCATGCTCCTTATCAAATTACTTCCAAGCATTAGAGTCATTGGGATGTCATAACACATTGTCATTTTCCCACTTCTCTTTGTGCCACCTCATATCCTCAGCTATTTTTTTTACATAAACAATCTTTGGAGTCTTGGTGTTAGCGGTAAGTAACGAAGCACCTTATGTGTAATTCGTTTATCCTTTCCGCCATTGATCTTCCATCTAGACTCTCCGCATATTGGACACTTTTGCATATTCTCAAATTCCTTCCGAAATAACCAATAATCATTTTTACAAGCATGAATCGACACATATCCTAATCCCAAATCACGCAAAATGCTTTTCGCCTCATAATATGACTTTGGAAGGGTCTCGCCATCCAGAAAAGCTTTTTTCAACAGCTCGAGCAACATGTTGAGTGATTTATCACTCCAGTGATTAATTACCTTCAAGTGAAGCAACTTAACAAGAAAATACAATGTAGAGAATTTTTTCCAATTGGGGTAAAGTTCACGTTCAGCTTCGCTTAATAATTTTTCAAAGCTTTTCTTCTCCCCACCACCAACATCTATGGGAGAATCGCCATGAGACGAATTAAATGGACCACTAGTATCTATAAATGTTCCTCCATTTATGCCTCCTAACATATCAGGCATTTTGTCACTACTATCCTCTTCATTTTCTGTTATCTCTTCATCAACATCATCACCATCTAAATCGGCATTTGCACTACCATACACCAAGCGTTCAGAGCACTCCCCATGATATATCCATTGAGTATAAGTTGTGCAAAAACCTTTCAAAAACAAGTGATCCTCCACTTCAACAATTTTTCTAACATAAATATTCAAGCAATCGCAACACAGACATCTAGTTTCATTCTTTTGCCCCATATGATTCTTCGCAAATCGAATGAATGATATAACTCCCATCACATACTTCTCACAAAATCGATCCTTTTCGTGCATCCAACTTTTATCCATCTAATAGTAAACAAAATAACAAAAGAAACTCAATTTATATACTCGTAGATACGCAAGAACAAGACCATATATTTTGTAATATTGATCCTAGGCGTGTTACAAGTGTGTCCTATATTCTAGTCAGGCTAGAAATGCATGCATATGGAGTCGTATCGACCTCAGAGAAGTTATAACTTTCAAAGAAAAATCAAAGTAGGTACATATGGGAATTGTGAATCATAGAAATAAATATTAAGGTCTATAGTGTGAATTATGAATTACAAATGTTTTAAAATTGAGCCTCGTCTCAGTCACTGATATACTTCAGTTCTATTTGAAAACTAACATCAATTAATACACATGATGATCATAAAATATTTTGAAACCACTCATATTATGCTCTCAAACAAATTTCAAAACCAAACATTAAGTTCTTTCCTAAGTTTCTAAAGCTTAAATTAGAATTTCAGAAAGTTCTAAATCAAAGTTACATTACATAAATTCTATAAGTTTAAACTTCATTTTATGCATTATGTTTTCATAAATTATAATATGTATATATGTGCACTGTAATACCCCGTGATTTTTAATGATTTTTAAAATGGGTTATATTTTAAATTAATGGATTAATTGGATTTTATAATTAATTAATTCATTTGGATTTATCCGAATTGTGGATCTTAAAAATGTATGATTCTAAATATTACTTAAAGATATTTAGGTAATATATGAATGTGATGATTATTGATATTGCTGTGAGATATTAATTCAGTAATTTGAATTTTTAGTCAGACGCGGTATGGGGACGTGTCGGGACTAATTTGTTAAATGAAAAAGGGAGTTTATTTTCTATCGACCTTATAGTCATTTCGACTGTGTCGTTGCATCCGAAAGGGTTGAAATAGTCAGAAAAGTCTATTTGGATGTTAATTTTGAGTGTCGGGTCATTTGGAAATGAAAAGACAACCCAAAATGGCATTTTGGTCATTTTTACAAGGGGTTGAATAGTGATTTCGAATTTTGTCTTATTATAAGTATTTGGAGATTAGTTGAACGTGGGTTCATTCATTTCTTCTACACAAAATTGAAAGGTCATCTTCTTAGAGAGAGTGAAAGGTTGCTTGGGAGAAGAAAGTTTACTTGGGAAAGAGAAGAACTAAGAACCAAAGGTCAACACCACCAACCACCACCGAAAGTTGGCCGAAAAAAGGTAGAACCACCTGTGATATACAACTCCAAAGGATCAAATCTTCATTAGAGGCAAGTGTTTGATAATTGCAATCTAAGTTTGTATATTGTCCATGTTAGAATAGTTATAAAAAGATGAGATTTTTCATGTTTGGAAGATGAAAGGATAGAGTTGTTAATGGATTTTTGGAAACTGAAAATATATGGGAACCCAAATCATGTTGTAGGTAGATAGTAATCCACAAAATAATCATAAATCTGTTGAAGAAATTCTGAAAATCAATGATGTGTTCTTGAAGATATCATATATATAATTTTCTGGAAAAAGTCGGATGAATATATGCTTTTAATTCAACCTCTTGATGATTCTAGGATGTTTAGAGAATTAGAAATCGTTCACATATGTTGCTATATCATGTAGTAAGGATTATATGGAATTTAGGTTGTTAATATGAAGGATTGAATGATAAAAAATTATGAAACCCGTAGTAGAAGAAATGCTGAAAAACTGGGTTGTTATCTGGGAGATCGATCGATCGACCGCCTGCCTTCGATCGATCGACCTCCCCATAATTGTTAAAGTTGTTTCTTTTTCATGTTAATTATTATCCCAAACCTTTTTTAGATCTTTGGTGATTATTAATTGGATATTATGGGACTTAGAGAAGATCAGTAAGCCCTAGATAAGATTTGAATTAATTTGAGTGGGATTTTAATTGATTAGAATAATGATAATCAAATTGAAAGGAATTTCGGTTGCTAGATTTATTTGTTGGATTCTAATTGGTATTCATGAGGATTAAGGATAGGTCCAGTAGGGGAGATTTAATATAACACCTGGGTAGCCTTAGGGTTACAATTTGAGTATCAAGGACTGAGTTTAAGCTCATTATTAATTGCGCAAGAACTGAGTGTAGTACAAGCGCTTAGTGGTATGGATCCTGGATAGAGATGGGAGTTAAGACCACATTTGGTTGAAAGAGGGGGATGAGGTTATCTCGGTTGCGTAATTGAAGTTGATGGACCTCCACGATCGACAAAGTTAAGTAGTAGTGTATTGGAGGGGTTCCTTGTTTGGATTTCGCTTTGCGAGATGCTCCGCGCATGAACCTTAACGACGTCGGGAGTGGAGAGATGTTATAGGATGCGAGGATGTTGATTTTGTTGATAAGTCATATAGTGTGAATGAAACACTATAGACTATGAGCCATGTGATGATGGTATTCAATCCTAGTTGATAGAAGATGTGTTTATAAGAGATTAGAAACAATCGGTTATAACCCTAATTAAAGGAGAGTTAATTCGTGGTAATTCGGGAGATAAGATGATATGGAACAGTAGGATATTAGTGCTTTCTTACTGAATAAAATGTTTAGGAAAAACCTATTTGAACCTTGAGTAATGAGTGAGGCTCGAGGATGATTAAATTTAAAGAGATATAATGCTACTTGTGGGAATTAGCTTATGGTAGTGTGAGTACCTTATTGATATTATATTATAGGTAGATGATAATGCCTATTTGATTGATTGATGATTTAAGTGTATGACATACCTAGCTTACTTGCTATCGATGGGAGGTTTGCGCGTGAGGGCAGTCATATCCTGATGAATCCATGGGATCTTTGATTTGTCGTTCAAGAACATAGGTCTATGAAAGACTTATTGGGGAGTTGATTAGTTCGCTGACTATGGGAACGTAGGTATGTGCGTGACCCATGGATACGAGAAATATGTTCGCCTCCAATTTATGTGTTGTTGTTTGTGGTTCGAGAAATCCTTACCGAACCTTTAGTCCCCTATTCGGCGACCAGCGATATTGGGACATGATAGCAGAGTGATGCATTGCACCGCGGCTATGACTCGGGGTGCCGTATTATATATATATATATAATGAATTAAATGTATGTAGGTATAGTGGTTGGATCAACCTTCTGTGTGATAATTGTAAATGAAGGTGAATTGAGAAAAAGAATTGAAATAAGTTAATGAATAATTATTGAAGAGCTTAATTCATATTAACGAGAAACGATTCATATAAATGAAAAACGTATATGAATGATTATATGATGTATGGTATGGGACATACGGGGTTATAATATGGGACAGAATCATATTATGGAAATTTGTGAAGAGGAGCCATTATCTAGGAGGTTAATAGGAAACGTTAAGTGTGCACTCTAGATGAGAGGTGAGAATTGCAAGTGAGAGTTGGATACTAACATGTACATAATAAATGATTTATTGCACTTGTTAAATACTTGTTGTTTTTAAAAATCATTTTCACATCGGGCTCTGACCCGTTTCCTTGCATATTTTCTTTTCTATTATACCTTCTATACCAGGTGTCCAGCAGCAGGGATGCCAACCTTAGAGGATTATGACGAGATATGGAGCTATGGATTATTGCTTAGACGCCTATCTTCATTTGATTCACAGTATTCTTTTAGTTAGGGCATGTCGCCCAAAGGAATTCAGTTATCTCTTTTCTATTTGAGTCAAATACTCTTGTATTCGTGTCATTTTAATACATTTACTATTGATGGGATTAGTGTATTGGATTTATTACTTGGGGATGTTTATTCCAAATGCATCTAAATTCTTTTGTGTTATTTGTTCGGTTATTAGTATTATAGAATAATATGTGTAGTGTTATTTGTAAACTAAAAATGGTTTTTGTTGGAATTAAAATTTGGAAAGTTTTTAACACCAGCTTAATTGGGTATTGGGTGAGTCGTAAATGTTTTCGACAGTGATGCTAAGATGAGCCAACTGTATATTCTGTTTTAATTTGGAATGGGACTAGCCACCCGGTATTTAATTAGGCGGGGTGTTACATGCACATATTGTGAATATCTAAAACAACATTGGGGGGGGGGGGGGGGGGGGGGGCTATAAATAACACTAGACAAAGGAATATATAACTACTTTTTAATCTATCTAACACGTGTAATGGCCTATATATTATTCAAAATGAAAAATTAAAGTAGATATGATCTACACGAGTATAAGTGACATTCAAATATGTTTTATAGGGTCTATCATCATATAGTTCCAATTGCGAAGGTTTAATAGTGAGCAATATCAACCATTAATTGTTAAATGTAGCTCCATTGGGAAAAAATCATGGGAGACAACAAACTTTTACTTTTTTAAATGATGATTCGTGTATATGTTTACAAAATAATAACCTCATGTTGCCTTCAACTAATAATTCTCAACAATTAAAACTAGAAGATAAATTTAAAATGTTTATTTAGAAATTCATAAACATTTACAAAAAAAAATTGGTGATTTAGAATCATTTATAGAAAATTTAGATGTAATACTCCGTATTTCTGAATATTCCTATTTAATTAAATTGGAGAATTAAATGAGAAAATACGGCTTAAATTTAAATTACGTAAGAGGAGTAATTTAGAAAGATTTATTAAAAATTGTGATTATGGAATATTAATCGAGAGATAGATACCGATTTATATTGCCTCCTTATATTTACTTAGTGCGAGTAGTAAATAGTTATTTAACGCGTGTAGACCGTTTTGGGGTGAGAACGAGTTATATTTTTAAATGACACAAATGATCATTTAGAGGTCACAAATGAGTCCGAAAGGGTCAAATTAGTCAAAATAGTATACCCAATGGTACTAGTTGAGTTTCGGGGTAATTTTGGACTAAACCGAGACTGTTCGAGGCGTTTTGGTCTTTTAAAATAAGAGGGTATGAAGACCTACGAATTTGAGAGCCTTTTATCAGTCGTATGAAAGAGGGGTTAGGGTTAGAAAACCCATGTAAACACCAATATCATGAGAGAACATCAACCCATCATCAACTCCACGAAATCAGATTTTCCTCTGTCAAGGCAAGTGTTTATTACAAATCAAATTCAAGTTATAATACCCATGCGTAGGAAGTTTTAAGAATTGGTTGATTCTATTGAAAAACTTTGAACTAAATGTATGAATTGATCATATGTTTGGGTAGGATTGCATGTAGAATGAATCCCTAAGTAAAGATGAAATAAAATTTGAATATATTTAATGATTAACATATAATCTTTATGAGTTCTTGGTTAAAGAACATGAATCTTGAATGACTTAGGGTTTAATTGATGAACACAAGATGTCAATCTGCCAGAATTTTTTACACAACTTTAAACGTATGCCATTTGAGTTGTACTTAGAATTATAGTGTGAACCATACATTCTTGGAAATTTATTTCTCTTAGCTATCCAATAAACTTGGAATCAAGTCAATCGGAGTTCTGTAGAGGGAGTAATCGATATTTTACTACAGGGTGTTTGATCTGTCAATATAGTAATCTGCCAGAATTTTGACGTGACTTTAAACGTGTGCGATTTGAATTTTACTTTGAATTAGAGTGTGAACCATAAATTAATGGAAAATTATTTCTCTTAGCTATCCAATGAACTTGGAATCAGGTCAATCGAAGTTCTGTAGAGGGAGAAATTGAAATTTTACTAGAGGGTGTTTAATCTGCCAGAAAAATTTAAGATTCGTTTCGGCTGCGAGAGAATGTGAGATCTTTCTTTTTAAGACTCAAATGCCTAAAATTTTATCAGGGAAGTGTTTGGTACCTTGATGAAATATATTTCTAGAATAATGATTATGAAGTAGGTCTATTATTGAGTGTTGAACTCTAATTTTGTGAGAGAATTAAAGTGGAGATTCATAGGCTTGATTGTGACGTATTCTAATTCGAGATGATAAGAATATGATTTCAAAAAAATGTGAGCGAGCTTAAATTTATTGAATCAGTAGATTAACAAGGGTAACTACTGAATTAATATAAAAAGGGGTAACTAGGACCCTTAGAGTTGTGTGAATACTCGAATTAATATGAAAGTGAAATAAATTTGTAAAGAAAACAATTATTGTTAATATAAGAGAATACTATATTACGTACAAGTATGATTGATAAGTCGGGTGTGTACCTACTAAATTGTATGAACTATTAGGTTGAGAGATGTATACCTAAATTAACTACGTTAGGGTCGATGAAGTATTCCGAACTAACGTAGGGTTATTATATGTTAGGGTCGATGGAGTATTCCGAACTAACATTGGGTTATTATATGTTTGGGGTCGATGTAAAATGCCGAACCAAACCTTCTAACTGGTGGCGTGATGAAAGAGTCCGAGCCAGAATATGTGTATATATATAAATAATTGGGGTCGATGTATCATTCTGAACCAATTCTGTACTTGGGGTCGATGAATCATTCCGAACCAAGAGTCCTTTATGTGTGTCAAAAGGACATAGTAGTAATGATTGATATTTAGTATATATTGTGTGTGAAATATATACTTAATGATATCCTACTTCTGTGTGTTAGTAGATTGATATATATTATGTATTTAAAGATACATACCAAACTGGTAAGTTAAGTAGTGAAACTTAATTACGAAACGTAACGTTAGATAGAGAATATCTATTTAGTAATCTAAGTAGTGAAACTTAATTACAAAAGTGGGAAGATAGAAATTGTGATAATTGTCGAAATTTAGTAGTGAAACTAAATGAGAAGTTTTGAAACATAACATAGGTGAAATGTACTTGAGTATTAATTAACCTTCGCGAGATGTTAATGAAATGGATGTACCGTGTGGGCGATACGAGAACTTAAGCATAGATAAGTTCAGATGATTACTTAGTCCTAGTTAGCTTGGGAGATATGTCTAGGTAGGCTAAGTGTAGAACGTTAGGTGTGCACAAAAGATGAGGGGTGAGTAAACTCAAGAGAGTGTACGAGAACCTAACATGTGTAATCAATAACCGCATTTTATATTGTGATAAACGCTTGTTAAATATTTTCAAAATGTTTTGAGTACTAACTCTTGCTATAAAATATTTTCAAAACCTTTTAGGTGTCAGGCCACAGGGACGCCATGTATGCTGATTTCATTCCAGGGACTCGAAGCTGTAGCACAGTGGATGCCTACAGGATTTTGACTAGACGATATCTCTCATTCAGATCTAGTATAGGATCTCACACTATTCTATGTATGGACTTGTAGTCGGGTATCAGTTTGAGATGTCAGTTTCAAACTAGTAGTTGTTCTATTGTTGTTTGGGATCTTTTAACTGATGGTTTATTCGGTAATACTTTTGTTCTGTTGTATTTATACTTTGTTGATTGAGTTACAGTACATGGTTATTTTTATTCTTTGTTCAGCATGGTTGATTTATCTGTTTTAAGAAAGATAAAATTGGCACCGGTCTAATTTTCACTTAGGGGATTAGTAATTAAAAAGTTTTCGACAGTGATGCTAAGAATCAACCATTTGAGAAACATGTTTTAATTTAATAAAGGCCTGATCATGTGATGTTTAATTAGTCGGGGTGTCACATTAGAATCATTTACAGAAAATGTTTACACAATGATGATTAACCCCGGGCTTTTCAAAAAAATAGACTTAACCCCTGTCTTTTCAAAAAAAATTAGAATCATTAACCCCCGACTTTTCAAAAAAATAGACTTAACCCGTGCATGTGCAGCATCCCGCTTGTACCTTATGCATTGGCTCGCTTGTATTGTACCTTATGCATGAGAGGTACGTCTAATTATTGAACATCTAAGGGGTATCCTTATATAAAAAATTATCTCAGGGGGTAAAAGTAAAAAACTATCAGCACTAACAGTCTTGGCATCCCTATTTATGTTTCAATCCAGATGTTTGCCCTCCAATTTCAAACTGGTCTTATTTTCATTCACAAATACCGCCAGGTAGCTAATCAATTTAGTTTTATTAAACCACTTTGGGAATTAAATACATTTGCAATTATATATTAGAACATTCATCCCAATACTACAGTAATCAGAATCTATAAAGGAACAAAAAACTGTGTCCCACATTGAGATTGAGAGATAACAATATATATATATATATATATATATATATATATATAGAGAGAGAGAGAGAGAGAGAGAGTATGTTTTGGTGTGCGTCTGTGTGTGTGTGTGTGTGTGAGAGAGAGAGAGAGAGAGAGAGAGAGAGAGGGGGGAGTGAGAACTACCTTAAGAGAAGCAGAGGAGAGGAGAGGAGCAGAGCGGAGTGGAGGAGCGGAGAAGAGGAGGGAAGGGAATAGGAGATCAGGGGGGAGGTAAGGGAACCGAAGGAGGGAAATGAGGGTTGGGGAATGGGAACATGGTGTTTTTTAGGTTTACGAAAAAAAAATTACGTTTTGCCCCCAAAATTTAACTTTTGACTACAAAAATATTTTGTAACAAAATAGTAAATCAATTACCAACGAAATATTTCGTGGTTGAATTTAATTATTTTATTGATAAAACATTAGTATTTTATATCTTATGCGGGAAAAAATGGCGCCTAATTTTTATTGACAATTTGACAATGAAATTTTCTATTTCGTGGCCAATGTTTAATTAATGACCACAATATAATTTTCGTTGCTAAAAGTGATCATTTAGCTACAAAATCATCTTTGTAGCCAAATAAATCGTTGTTAAATGTAATATTTGTTGTAGTGTATATCAGGGATAAGTTCGATCCTCCTCAAACAATCAACTATGAACGCAACATCGGTGTGAAGATTATCCTACCCAAGGTCCGCCATATCTAGACGGTGTCCAAAATAGGTATGGATCTCGATCATCTCAGTTCTCATGTCTCTAAACTGATCATTCTTATAAGCAATCTGAAATCCCATAAACTCGTGTGTACCCTCACACCTATCTAGATTATCCAAATCAACGTCTCAATCCGTCCTTACAACTCATAACATAAAAATCTCATAGAGAGCATAACCATTTATACTGAATCAAATCCTAGAGCCATTGGATGCAGCATCCAAAATAAAAATGAAAGCATATGGGGCCCACCTGCGATGTGTTATGTATGGTTGTGACGAAGGGGACGATCTAGAACATGAAGTCTATCTAAGACCGAAGGTCAAACTTTCTTCTTAGCTTATGTCTTTCCTCTCACCATAACATGAAAATATGGTAGAAATTAAAACAAGGAACTAACGTATGACAAAAACTTTAGAAGAGTAAGAGAGAACACAACGATATGAACCTAAAAATACCTAAATCCACAAAAATCACCAAATCAAGAATCTAGATCAATGAATCTAACCTAAAAAAATTCTAGGAAAAATAAATCAAAAAACAATATCAAAGATTGATGACTTACCAAAGCAAATCTAGACCACAATGAGAATTTGAAAACAGGGTTTTGATACAAACTAGCGATGAATTCTCATTAAAACCACTTTGAATCTGACATGCAACTGAGAAAAATTGTTCTTGGACCAAACTCGCATATGGATTGTGCTCTGTAGGGGTTTTGATTTGAAGTGAGCAACTGAAAAGACAAAACCCTATATTTAGGCCCGACAACCATGCGCACGGTGGCATACAGTAGTGCGAATGGATTCCATACGAATGGATGGGTTTTTAACGTACGCATGGTTTCACCCAGAAACTTAGTTAGGCAACCCCCAAAACTAAAACTCTAAAAAAACATTGATATGAATGAATGAAATGCATTTAAAAACATTCATTTTTTACTTGAAAAGAATAGATATGAGAGGATATGCAATAAAATCAACAACTCACACAAACATATATACAAATGCAGACTCTAAGTGAAAAGTGTGATTGTGATTAGGCAACATATGAAAATTTTGATTTGACATATAAATTTTCTTTGAATATTGGTTAAAACATAGATTAAGAACACATTAAATCCAAATATAAATCAATTCAACATAAAAGTCATAGATTCTTATCAAATCAATTCCTAAAACTTTTTATATCAATCAAGGCATGGTTTATGTCAATTAGAGTTATATAAGATCAAGTGAATACACAAAACCAAATAATATGAAAATTACAAATGACAATTAAATTCATATCCTTTCAAGATCTCAAGTAAATGGTAGTCTCTTTCCCTTTTTTACCTCAAGAATATGTTGTTCAAAATATTTGAATGCCAAACTAATATAACAATGTTCATTATAGAAAACATATGCCCTATCTTTTGTTGAATGGTGGTTAAGCTCTTGGATTGTGGCTTTTTCCAACATATTGGCTTTTGCCATTTATTAGATTTTCACACACCTAGATGATATCTACCCAACGATTTGGGTATAATCACTCTAATGTTAGACCTCATAAATACATATAAACGATCCTTTTTCAACTCCTTAAAAATATAAAACATAAGAAAATCTCTCACATGGACAAAAAAGACTTTCAAAACCAACAAGAAATCTAGGAATTTGATCATGATTAAGTCAAACACTAAAAGTAAGAATCACATAATTATAGTCATATGCATCAAGTGATATACAAGTGCTCAAGTAATGTGAAATCAATACCAAAAAATTCAAGAAATTTGACAGTCATGATTTATCAAATAAATTCTAACTAAAAAATTAAACCAATCAACATTTTCAATCAAATTATTAAAAATCCATTTTCAATCATCATTTAAGTTAAATCAATCCATCAAATTGAATGAATCAAAAACTTAACAACATAATCACAAAAAGAAACAAAATATATACTCTTTCTAGACTTTTGATAAAAGAATTACGTATGTATTTACAAACATGTCCAGCAAAGGATAAAGCATAAAAACTAAATGCATGTAAATGCACATATGCATGAAATCCACACCAAAATATGAATAATGATACCAATTTACTTTTCAACTCACACCCACAAGACTGGTTTCCCCACAAAATCAAGAATGGCTTAGGAGAGTACATATACACGAACAAGACCCTAGGCATGTGACACCCCACCCAATTAAATACCGGGTGAGCAGTCCTTTATTAAATTAAAATCAACGTGAACGGTTGGTTCATTCTTAGCATCACTGTCGCAAAATAATTATATCCGATTTAAACACCCTAAATAATTAAGCTAAGTGTCAAAACAATTTAAAGTCTTATTTTCATTTTATTAAATTCCAATATGAAAGACTTTTAATAAACAACAGTTTAAGAATCACATAAGTACTAAGTATCGAAATTAACATGCAAGAATATAAACCATCTAGATAAACCAAACAAAGTTTAAGAACCATAAATGAAATCATCTTGACAATAGTTAAACTCCCGTACAATGTGGGAAAAATTTTCTTTAGGAATGGGATGATCCAGTTACTTCCCATTTACCATGGACTGGATTCAGAAAAGCCATATGCCCACATTATGGAATTTGAGGTGGCGTGCGAGACTCTTAGTGACCAAACTTGCATAAAAGAGTTGCTCCGCCTTCCATTCTCACTAAAGGATAAGGCTAAGACCTGGCTATAGTCTTTACCTCCAAATTCGATTTCATCATAGAACGAGTTACAGTCCAAATTTCTCAAAAAGTTATTTCCGCCACATCGAACGAATTCCATCAATGATCAAATGCAAACCTTTTGACAATTAGAAAATGAGTCATTCGAATGATACTACGAACGTTTCAATGAGTTAATTGCATCGTGTCCCCATCATTGTTTTGATAAAACGCAAATCATTTCCTTTATCCATAATGGGCTGAACATTAATTCCAAGCAACTCGTTGAAACCATGGGTGGAGGTCCGTTTATCGACTTAAACGCCCACGATGCTGAGCTTCACCTGAGGTATGACGTCGAGACTACCCAATCCTGGGATACATCTGAACCTAATGCTCAAAATCAAAATCGTCAAGTGACCGCCACTCCATCGGCGTCTGACCTATTTCATGTAGAAAAAAATTCGATAGCGGACAGTCGACTCGATATGCTTGAGAAAGGACTGCAAGACCTACGTGAGGTATATGGAAGAGGACCAACTGGATCCATCCCAAACCCTATTGAGAAGGTGTGTGCGATTTGTGAGGCAGGTCATTCAATTTAGGAATGCCCAACTGTAATACCCCGTATTTTTGGCTATATTTATTTTTGGGATTAATTAATTAAATGTGAATTAATTGGGAATTAATCCGGATAAAATACTAGCGAGATGGGAGTTTGTATTTGACTATATTGAGTATATATGATGTTATATTGAATATTGAATTATGAAAATTGTCGTGAGATTGATATACGGCAATTTGGTCATTTTATTGGGACGCGGGTGACAGTCGCGTCAGGATATAATTATTTTAATTATAAAAGTGAATTTAAATTCTATTAACCGTATGGTCGTTTTGAGTGCGCCAACGCGTCCGGAAGGGTCGAGATAGTCAGAAAACACTAGACGGGGGTGTAGTTTAGGTCCCGGGGTATTTTTAGGCCATACCAGCAATATAAAGGGTATTTTGGTAATTTCGTATTTTTAGGAATTAAAAATGACGAAAATTAGAAAAGAAAATCTGATGTGGGTTTGATCCACTAAGCCACTAACCAACCCATGTTAACCCAATAGGTTACGTAGGTTATTAGAATTAGGTTCTATTACTTTCCATAAGAAAACCCTAGCCACCATAGCCATTGGAGAAGAAGCTTGGAGAAAGAGAGAGAGAGAGGGAATTCTGCAAAAAGAGAGAGAGGAAATCGACATCAAATTCAGAGACACTCAAGGCAAGTGGTTTATTATCATTTAATTTCAGAGAATGCTCTTTCCATGTGTAGGAATTTAATAAAATTGATTTGTTCTTGGTGAAATATGAAAACCCATGTAATTTGAAGGTTAGAACTTCAAATCTTGAGAAGAATTGCATGTAGAATGATGATGCTAAGATTTAGCACCACCAGATAAGTGATAGTGAGCTCAAGCAGTAGTAGCCATGGCAGCCATGGAGATGTATAAGTATATAGAAGGGGATGAGTATAAGAGGAGATAAGATAATGATGTATAGTGGTTCAGCCAATTTGGCCTACATCCACTGTGAGTGTGTGATCCACTAAGTATGGGCACTAATGGCCTTGGATACAATGCACATAACCCTCTCTCTCTCTCTACTATGTGTGTACAAGCAGAGTTTTAGCTAGGGCTACTGTTCATGGATCGATCCCCTGTAGGATTGTAGGTGACAAGTATATATAGGTCTTGGGGGGTGTAGTGTACCCCCCAAGTATGCATGGTGCATGTGAATGATGATCTAGCCAATCCCCTATTGACATCTGTAGATGCCCAATGATGACATAATATTCCCTCACGTGAGGGTGTGATTTGGTTATAACGGTCTTCCACGTGTCATATGAGCCTCACCCGCACTGTTCCACGCGTCTTCCAAACCACGCGCTGTCATAATGTCACCCTCGGCCTATGAGACGAGGCCGAGGGCAAAGTTCCTTCCGGCAGTGAGTCTGGCTTAATTTTGGCCTCGTACTGTCGTACCCTCGTAGTGTCGTCCGGAGCCTAGGAGGTCGGCCCCTCGTAGGGTCGGCCGGAGCCTGGTGAAGGGTCGGCCCCTCGTAGGGTCATCTGGAGCCTGGTGAAGGGTCGGCCCCTCGTAGGGTCGTCTGGGCCTGGTGGAGGTCAGCTGGAGCCTAGTGAAGGGTCGGCCCCTCGTAGGGTCGTCCGTTTTGGAGATAGTCGTCAGCCAGGCCAAGGATATAAACGGGTATATCAATCACCCCCCAGCCCTTAGCCATAGGTTCTATTGAGATGGCTGAGGGATAGTGTTTTAAATGAGATGCATGTATGATCAGTTAGATGAGTGACACCTGGGCAGGTACTCATTGCTGTTTCAGTTTCCAAGGCATGGCGGCTGCGCAGTGCACTTGGGGCCTTGTGCCCTAATTATACCTTTCTTGGTAAATGGGTCCACTCATCACCAAAGTATTTAAGAGATTTTCAAACTCTCTCTCTCCTTCTTCTTCTTCTTCTTTGCGCCTAAGCATTCTCTCTCTAGAACCAGTTTCCATTGCCACCTGCAGCTTTCGATTCGTCAGGTCTCAGCAGCGTTATCCACCCTCATCATCAGGTACTCTCCTTCATTTAGCGCTTTCCTTTGTCTTCAATTCTGTTTGTTTTTTAGGGCCATAGGGTTGCACTTCCTTCGAGTTCCCCATAGCTTTTTCCGGTGCCTTCTCCGGTTAAAGGTTCTTGAACGTTCTTGACGAAAACCTTTGAGTTCTTTTGTTTAATCCAAAAGTCAAACCTGGTCAATTCCCCACTTGTTTGTAGCTGAATTAGCCAAATCTAGTGTAATTTCTCTAAGTGTAGAGTCTTTCCCTTAATGCTTAGGAGGCTTTACATCTTAGTATCTGAGTTCCCGTCCTTGAGAGAGAAGCTCTTTACCGAAATCAGACGAATAGAGGAAGAGGAAGAGAGGAGACGAGGGGCCGACCCTAATTGGGTACGACCCATCTTTCCCATTCCTCTTGCCACCACAAGACCCTCTGAACCTTCTGAGTGTTGTGGGTCGTCTCCTCGTCCGGCCGAGACTCCCAAACCAAGTGAAATGGACGAGAGAGCCTCCTCGCCAACTGGTGCTGGAACTTCTGGTAGAAGGGACACATCTGGCCTTAGTCCGGGCCGAGAGGCCGAGGGCACGACCCCTTCTGAGGCTGTCCCTGTGACAACCCTATCCCCCAATGCCTTCCAAGTGGCTTTTCCTCAGGGCCCTCCTGCAGGTGATGAGGGAAAAGGGGATGAGGACGACGATACGGATGACGAGGTTGATACCTCCCACGCCTCGTCTTTTATCTCCTCTGTTAGGGATAGAGACCTTCTGATATGGAGGCATATTTACGGAGTGCCCTCCGGGGTAACTAATTTTATTTCTCATTTTTTTTATTGTCGTTATTCCTCCTCCCTCCTCCTTAGACTGGTTGTATAGGATTTTTAAAGCTTGGTATTTATTTTGGTGCATTTTGACACCGATTTTGTTTGTAATAATTATTCATATAAAAAAGGCGAAAAGGGAAACCGGACAAGGTAGAGAGAGGGCGTCCAAGGCGAGGATTTTCGAAGCCTCTCTACTTTGGGTCGGTAGGCCTCCCGGGGACGACTGAGATAGGCGAGATCTCCCCCCGGTCGACTCAACTCGATCTTCACCCCACGTGTGTAAAAACCGTGGGAGGTACATTTCTTTATCCCTCGCGAATCTCCTGTCAGCGAGTCAATTTTTGTGTGCTACTTGCTCCTATATGCTTTTTATTTTTGTCTCGCACTTAAATTGGTTGGTTTGATGAATTAATTTACCTAAGACCTAGACCCGGTCATTGAAATGAGAAGGGATTTCATCACCCGACTCACTCGCTTATCCATTGTGTGCTACCCTAGCTGTCATTAAATTTAAAATCAATCAACTAGCTAGCCCCATAGGAACACATTTTTGCAACAGGCGATCACAAAGATAACTTTCGTGCATTTTGTCGCCCGCGGACTTAATTAAAATTTGACTACCCATTTCACTAATTTTGAAGATAATAATCGGCTATGTGCTCGTTAGGATTTTTCTTGACTCGTGTGTGTCCAATTCGATTCTTTCGGTAGTCGGTTTTAGTTAGTTCGCCCATATCAAGAGTCCATTTTCTCCCTTTTTCGAAAATAATCCCAAAAATATTTTCCTTTCTTTTTAAAAATATTTTCAAAAATCCCAAAAAGTTTTTTTTTTCTTTCTTTCTTATTTAAAATACTAAAAAGATTTTCCTTTTCTTATTTTCAAAAATCACAAAAATATTTTCTTTTCTTTTGAAAAATATTTAAAAACAAGACAATATTCCTCTTGTCATGGCCGAAGAACGTCCTTTACGGGAATACTTTGGCCATTTCCCATTCTCTCGAAGTTTGTTTGATGATAAGCCCGAATCGAACCTTCATTCATTAATTGATGGCTTTAACTCTCAAACACCCATTGTTGATACTCGTGTGTCGTCCACGCACACATGTCCTACTCCACCGCCTTCGGTGACGAGAATCAACCTATCACATACTTCGTCATGCACATACTGCTTTCTTAATGATCACTTGTCCTATGAGTGTCCATTTATATTCTCTCCATCGGAATCCACCTTGGAACATGTGTATCCCTATGACATTGTTTTGCACCCACCCTCGACGTATTGTCACGACATATCTAATGTCGAGGGGTATGAGTACCCGAGCTATTCATGGAGGCCTGATCATCCTTCCATGCAATATGAATCACAACGCCATGTTGTGGATCCTTACGGTTTCCAACAGTCATCATCGCCACCTTGTGCACCTCATATCTATCAGTCCACTTACTATGCTCCTCATGCTGATCACACTTTTTTCCCTCACGGAGATGCTTTTCTCGTGAATGCTACACTTGACCCTGCTCCACACACTTTATATGAGTGTTCTCCATATCCTAGTGTTTCTAGCGAGTTGTGTCCACCTCACCCACCACCTTGCACATCCGCTCGTGAGAGCCTCTTACACAAGTTCGCTCACACTCTTCAATCTCAAAATGAAGCCCTTCAACGGCTTGAACACAGGTTTACTGCATTTGAGTGTGCGAACGAGATGGATTCCACCCCAAGTCCACCCATTATTGACCCCGCGTGGGACGATGATGTGTCGTCTTGTGCAACTGATTTTGAGTGTGACCAACCCTATCTTCCCGAGAATCTCGACGTTGAGACCACTCCGTGGTCCGGGCCCCAAGTTGACATTTGTGTTGACGTATCCATTGATTGTGAGACTGATCCCACACGGCCTTATCCTTTCAACCCCACCATCGAGTTTCACCTTTCCCCTTCCACCGAATCCATACTTATGCTCGAGTCTACACCTTTTGACCCTTTTATGTGTGTTCCCAAGGAACCACTTCATCCTAGGTTAGCTCTGGCTACGAGTGCTACCCACTGTCTTGAGATTGCATCCGAGATGGTTTCTACCTCTTTGGATATGGATCCTGTCCCACCATGCTTGGCTCCTCTTGAGCCAAACAATGACTTAGATTCATCTATATCGGATCTTAAAGCCTCGTTAGACCCTTTCACCACCTCGGATGGTGACGTAATGGTGGCTAAGTTGATCATTCCCTCATTTATTTCCACACTTCCTCCCGCGAGTGCCCTTGAGGATCACTCCGTGACTCATGAGGAGTGTGTGTCTCCCACTCGTGAGTTCGATCATCTTCCCACACCCTTTGTCCCACCCGACCCACCCATTGTCCCTCCTACCCCCCACTTGGTTTGGACCTTGTTATTGCACCTCACCTGTTCCCATCTACGTATTTAGGTCCTCACCTATATCCATCATCCACCCTAGTACTCCACGATCACATTTGTGCATTTTTCATAGACCCCACTATCTATGAGAGTATTTGTGCTACTCTCCACTACCATGACACCGAGCTTGTTACTCTATGCCCACCACTTCTTTGTGGTGTTGACTTTTTTCCTTCACAGCTCCCTAGCGTGTCACGACGTACCCATTATCATCGTCCATTTATAGAATGGTCGCGCACTTTCTCTGAGGCCCACCCCATCATTATTGCTAAACCATTTTGCCTCCCCCACCAACTTGAGCATCATTCTTATAGGGCCCTAGTTGCCCTCACCTTTACGCTCAATAAGGCCCGTGATCGGTGCCTGTACACCCTCACCCTTACCCTTCGTCCATGTACCATCCTACCCACCCACCCGTGGTCCACCGATGCTTTGCATCGAGTGATGCACTTTGCTATACAGGTGCATTGACTTCTTCTAGACTTTATCCAACAAGACTGATGCTTCAGTCTTGTTGCCGCCCCGCACTTTCACAGTTTCTATCCTTAGGGTGAGATTGGTTCGGTCTGGCTGAAGACGTTTAACTTAGCGCTACCGGGAGGCATCCCGTCGTTCATTGTTTCTGAGTATGAGTCTTACCCTGTTTGGGGGTGGTGTTTCACACCACCCAATGATTTTCACATGCTTTATAGACTTGTATGTATTTTTGTATCACATCTGTTCTTCAGGTTTCATCTATGCCCCAGAATGCGGTACATTTCATTAGTGGTTCATTATGGTACTGTCTTTCCTCCCTTGTTCTTTTCATTTTTATATATGGTTTTAAACATCGAGGACGATGTTCTCTTTTGTTTGGGGGTGGGAAATTTATCAAAATCGTACCTCTTTTGAAAATTTTCAGAAACAAGAGATTTTAAACTTTTTGTGCAGTTAAAAATAAATTTTTATGATATGATTTGTCTATCATCCCTCTTTTAGAAATCTCGGAATATCCGTGTTTGACCCAAAAAATTGCGCTTTTTACAATAAATTAATTAATACCTCTTAAAAGCGTATTTGCACTATGAATTCCTAAATTCAGCAATTTTTCACTATCACGTTTACAATCAAAAGTTGAAGAGTAACTATATTCTCAAGAAAGCCTTAAAAGATCACTACTGGCGACTTAAACCTGTGAGACTTGAGTTTTTCACCTTTTTGAGGGTTTTTACGTATCTCCGAGTCACAAGTTGACTCAACTTTCTTTGGGTACTACATTTAGTCGTTGCATGATCTCATTATTTTTTCAAATTTGGCTTAATCACTGAGAATGACATCATTTTCGAGTTGTAAGAAACATGTGCCTTGTAGTTTGTCCCGAGCACTAAACCGATTTGGCCATACACTTACCATTTTCCCACTCACCCATTATCATTTTTCATATTACCCTTATCCATATGTCCCAAAAACCATCCCTCATTGCCATCATTTTTGAGAAAAAGAGTGTTTGAAATTTTTCATGTAAATTGTCTTCATTTGTGCTATGAAAAGAAAAATGTATTGCAAAAAAAAAAAAAAAAGAGAAAAAGCAAAGCAAGAAAGAAAAGAAAAATAGAAAAGAAGAAAAAGAAAGATGCGATCATAAGTTCAAAAGATGAAGACAATAGCCAATCAAAGTGTGTCACACTCTTCTCAAAACACCCCATCATTCATCTTCTTCATTTCATTATCCCTACATACCTTTCATAGACCCCATTTTTCACCCTTGGTAAAGTGTTCGGGCAAACGAGAAGATTATATGGTGAATAACTCGACATTCTCGACATAGTGGTTAGCATTCCTTCATGAGATCATATTTCTTTCATGTATCCGTCCTTTCTTATAAAGTGTGTGAGACGTTTGAACTTGTTTACATTTACTCACATCCTCACACACTAGAGAGATACACTTACCCAATTCTCAGAGAGTTCTATTCAGAGAGATATATCCAGTGAGAATTGAAGTCAAAGCGTCGATCCCTAAAAGGCGATCTTAGAATTACTCTAATGATACTTAAGATTATTTCACACTACACACGCTGAGTTTTAGGAAGGATTACGCTTTTGGCATTAAGTAATTTCATATCTTATTTTGATAGTTGAATACGGTGTTCCTTGATGTTCTTTTAAAGTTGGATTGATACCCGTACTTACCGCAATACGAGTTATTTTTAGACAAGTTTTGTAGGTACTCAAGGGAATTTTGAGAGTAGCTTTTGCACGACAACGACATATACGCAAAAAGCCTCTTATCAGTAACTATGAGGGTTCCCTCTGAGACTTAGAGGGTTTTTGATTGTGAAGAGGGAGAGGTTGCAGTGTATGAACAAATGTTCAAGGTTGGAGTCAGTCTCCCTCTGCACCCTGCCATTGCTGATATCCTGTTTGCCCTCGGCGTAGCCCCCTCTCAACTTCCCCCAAACTCTTGGAGGACGATCTTGGGCTATATCTCTTTGTGGAATTATTCTTTCACCGACGAGCCCTCGGTTGCCCTATTTTTGGGCTGCTAGAACATCACCTCCTCGTCCAAACAGCCCGGATACTATCATCTGGGGGCAAGGAGGTCTGAGAAGAAACTCCTTCACGTGGCACAAACTTCCAACCACGATTGAAAAAAGAGGTTTTTCTTTATTTCTGGGGAATGGGAGTACACTGCCGATGTTCCGAAGGTCCCCAGAAAATGGGCCAACCCCTCCATGAAGGCCAGGTCAGACCCTGGACTTAGTCTGGAGGAGAAGGACATTGTAGATTATCTGAGAGCACGAGGGCGAGAGGGTGAGCTTGCAAAATTCGAAGACTTGATGACCCCTCGGTTCCTTAAAGAAGCTAGTCTGAGGGTCGGCCCCCTGTCTAAACTACGTGAGTTATACTGAACATTTCCTATTATTTGCTTATTTTTGAAGTGTTCTCTCTTTATCTCTGAACTTTTCTGACATGTCGTCCTCTTATCAGATCGTCCTGCAGGTACACCAGACTATCTTTGGGAAATGACAGCTCCCAGCTTACTGTCTGGATTGGCCAAGAAGAAGGGGAAGGAGCCTCATCAGGCTCCGAGGAAGACAAAGGCCGCTGGGCCGACAGTGGTGGAGTCGACCACTGACAGTAACAAAAGGAACGAGCCTGAGGGCCCAGTTGAGACTCGGCCTGATTCTCGGACGAGGGCCAGAGTCGACGCCTCTGAGGGGACGACCTCTTCGTCCAGCATGGGGGCCTTCTGGTCTCAAAATCTGGCCCATCTGAGGGCCGACCCCTCGTCACTGATCAGAACTTGCGGGCTGCCAAGGCCTCGATGTTCTCTGCACCGTCGGCCTTTGACTTCGAGTTCTTAGCAAAGATGCCTCCTGCTAAAGTGTACGACTATGGTCTGCACTCCCTTGCTCAGGTATTGGTCTTGACCCACCTCCTTAATTTCATTCTTTCGCTAACTGTTCCCTCGGCCCCTCTTGATATCTGTTCATTTTTCGTGCAGTCTGTTTGTGCCCTTACCTCAGCCACCAAATGGATGGCCGAGAATCAGATGAAGTTCCATAAGGCCGAAAGGGCTATTCAGCATGAGGCTGTCTTGTAGACAGAGCTGGATACTGTGAAGACTGAGCTTGATACTGCGAGGGCTGAGCTTGAGAGTGCTAGGACCGAGCATGCTAGGGTCCTAGATGAGCTGATGAGGTAGCACGATGCCGAACTGCAAGCCAAGGACTTGATTATCAAGGATAGGGATGAGGCTTTACTGAACATGGAAGTCAAGCACAAGACTGATCTGGAAGCAGCCATCAAGAAATCTGAGGCCGATGTTGTTGAGGCTTATAAGACTTCAGATGAATTTCAGGGCTTCGGCCTTGAGTATCTGGAAAGGGGGATCAGGACGGCCTGCCGATGGGTCGTCCTCAAATTCGGTGATGTCGTCTCGTCGGTTTGTCCTTCACTGGAGGGTGTTCAACTGGACGACCCCCTAATTGCCGAGGCCCTCAATCAAGTGGAATCCCAAGTTCATGTCGAGGGGGTCGTCACTTCTGAAGATCACCCTGTTCTGGTTATTGAGGAGACCGTTCCTATAGATGTAGAGGCCTTGCCCTCTGATGTCGTCCCATAGGGTGGCTGCCTGTAGCCCATACCCTTGTAGTGTATTTTTGTGCTTTGTATTGTAAAACACTTGATATTTTATGTTGTCAATACCATCGTCTCTACTTCTACTGTATTCCATATTTAATTCTATTATGGTTTGCTCGTTGTTGATGCTACTAATCCTCCCTCGTCTTTTTTGAGGACCAATGTGGGGTCGTCCCCTCATGTGGCCACATTATAGCCGAGGGTTCAAGTAACCAAATTAATGATTTTTAAATAAAGTCTACCCTCGTCTTTTTTGAGGACAGTGATGGGGTCGTCCCCTCCACTGGTCCCCATTTATAGCCGAGGGATTCACTTACCAAATTAATGGTTTTTAAAGTCTTCCCTCGTCTTTCTTGAGGACAGTGATGGGGTCGTCCCCTCCACTGGTCCCCATTATAGCCGAGGGATTCACTTACCAATTTAATGGATTTTAAAGTCTTCCCTCATCTTTTTTGAGGACAGTGGTGGGGTCGTCCCCTCCACTGGTCCCCATTATAGCCGAGGGATCAACTTTCCAATTTAATGGATTTTAAGTCTTCCCTCGTCTTTCTTGAGGACAGTGGTGGGGTCGTCCCCTCCACTGGTCCCCATTATAGCCGAGGGATCAACTTTCCAATTTAATGGATTTTAACAAAAGTCTTCCCTCGTCTTTCTTGAGGACAGTGGTGGGGTCGTCCCCTCCACTGGTCCCCATTATAGCCGAGGGATCAACTTTCCAATTTAATGGATTTTAACAAAAGTCTTCCCTCGTCTTTCTTGAGGACAGTGGTGGGGTCGTCCCCTCCACTGGTCCCCATTATAGCCGAGGGATCAACTTTCCAATTTTAATGGATTTTAAAGTCTTCCCTCGTCTTTTTTGAGGACAGTGGTGGGGTCGTCCCCTCCACTGGTCCCCATTATAGCCGAGGGATCAACTTTCCAATTTAATGGATTTAAACAAAAGTCTTCCCTCGTCTTTCTTGAGGACAGTGGTGGGGTCGTCCCCTCCACTGGTCCCCATTATAGCCGAGGGATCAACTTTCCAATTTTGATGGATTTCTGTAGATGTTTCCATGCGTGCTAGGACTGACAACAGGATGAGGGAAACACTGATATTTCTCATTAATTTTCCAAGTGTTCTGTTGGAGCAACTCTCATTACAATTATGGCCTTTCAAGACCTTACAATACTACTGGTAGTATTTCTTCAAATGATCTGCATTCCAGGGGATTGAAAAAGGTTCCCCCTCTAGGTTTGCTAGCTTGTAGGTCTCAGGGATGACTTCATCGATGACCCTATATGGGCCATGCCAGTTAGGGTGAAGCTTGTTGGGCTTTTGCCAAGTCTTCTTGAGGACCAAGTCCCCCACTGCGATGGGCCTCTGTTTCACCCTCTGATTGTAGAACCTTGCGGTCCTCTGTTGGTAGGCGGCCTGCCTTACCTCAGCGTTCTCCCTTCTTTCCTCAATCAGGTCCAAGTCGAGTCTCCTCTCCTCCGCATTTTTCTGGGGGTCATACACCTGGACTCTATGCATAGGAAACTCAATCTCGGTGGGGATGACGGCTTCTGATCCATATGCTAGCATGAATGGGGTCTCTCCGGTAGAGGTCCTCGCTGTCGTCCTGTATGCCCACAGCATGGCATATAACTCCTCGACCCATCTTCCTTTTGCCTCCTCAAGCCTCTTCTTAATTCCGTCTAGGATTGTCCTGTTCGTAACTTCGGTTTGCCCATTGGCCTGAGGTCGGCCTGGGGTGGAGAAAAATTGTTTGATACTTACCCTCTCACAGTATTTCTGTAGAGAGGTATTCTTGAACTGAGTCCCGTTATCCGAGATGAGGGTGTTGGGGAGACCATATCTGCATATGATGTTTTTCCAGATGAACTGGAAGGTCTTCTGCTCTGTGATTGTCACCATTGGCTCCGCCTCCACCCATTTTGAAAAATAATCAATGGCTACGATGAGGAATCGATAGTTATTGATGGCCCTAGGCAAGGGTCCTACTAGGTCGATCCCCCACACTGCGAATGGCCATGGGGATGTGATGGAAGTAAGAGGCTGATGGGGCTGGTGAGGGATGGTGGCAAATCTTTGACATTTGTCGCACTTTTTTACGTATGCCGTTGTGTCTTTCCCCAAGGTCGGCCACCAGTACCCCTGGGTGATTACCCTCTTCGCTAGGGATCTACCCCCAATGTGGCTTGAGCACGACCCTTCATGCACATCTTGCAAAATGGAAGGGACTTCTGAGGGATGTACACACCTAAGTAAGGGGAGCAGAAACCCCTTTTTGTATAAGATGTCTTCGATGACAGTGAATTTTGCCGCCCTGTACCTCAGCTTCTTCCTTTCCTGCCTTTCTTCTGGCATCTCACCCTCTTTAATGTATCTGATCAGGGGGTCCATCCACGAAGCTTCTTGGGAAACATTTAGGCAATTGCTGAGTGTTCCCTCAGCATCCTCAATAGTTGGCCGAAGCAAAATTTCTACTGGGACCGTCCTCCTGATGTCTGTTCTTGTTGCCGAGGCCAACCTAGCAAGGGCATCAGCACTGCCATTGTCGAGCCTAGGTACCCTCCTTATTTTCACTTCTCTGAAGTCCTTCAGTAATGACCTCACCTTCTCAAGGTACCTAGACATCCTCTCGTCCTTAGCCTCGTAGGCTCCTAGTATCTGATTCACTACTAGCCTTGAATCACTATGGACCAAAATCTGGCCGACACTAAGAGACTTAGCCAAGGAGAGGCCTGCTATTAAGGCCTCATATTCAGCCTCGTTGTTGGAGGCCTTGAAGTTGAACCTCAGGGCGTATTCAACGTCTGTGCCATCAGGTGCTGATAGTATCAGTCCAGCACCACTTTCGTTGTCACAGGAGGACCCGTCAACGAAGAGGCTCCACAGAATCTTTCCTTCTGAAAAATTTCCCTCAGAGAGGGACCCCTGTCTAAAGATGTATCTTCCCTCTTCGTTTTCAGTCGCGTTCCTTCTAGCGGTGCTCGTCTCAGCCCTATCCGCGGGTGTGTCTGCGGGTCTGTCTTTTGTATCCGTCTTCCCGAGGGTCTCACCCTCGGCCTCATCATCTTCCCAGGTGAACTCAGTCACGAAGTCTGCCAATGCCTGTCCCTTAATGGCTGTCCTAGGCTGATACACAATATCAAACTCCCCCAGCTCTATAGCCCAGGACATCAACCTACCTGATTTTTCTGGCTTGTGTAGGACCTGCCTAAGAGGAGAGTCGGTGAGGATGACCACTGTATGGGACTGAAAGTACGGCTTCATCTTCCTTAAGGCATGGATCAAGGCGTAGGCCAGCTTCTCCATCCTCGGGTATCTTTGCACTGCCCCTTGGAGTGCCTTGCTGGTAAAATACACAGGCTTCTGTATCCTGTCTTCGTATCTCACAATGGTTGCACTAATGGCCGACTCTGAGACGGCGAGGTACACGTAGAGTTGTTCACCCTGCACGGGTCGTGACAGCAGCAAGGGAGACCCTAAGTATAACTTCAGGTCCCTGAAAGCCTCATCACACTCTTCGTTCCACTCGAAGGCCTTCCTAAGGATCTTGAAGAATGGCAAACACTTGTCTGTGGCTCTAGAGACGAACCTGTTTAAGGCAGCAACTCTCCCTATGAGTCTCTGCACGTCTTTAATGGACTTGGGGGTCTTCATCTCAACAAGGGCCTTTATCTTTTCAGGATTGGCCTCGATGCCTCTTTGGTTGACAATGAACCCCAGGAACTTCCCTGCTCCGACCCCGAAGACACATTTGGCCGGTTTAAGCTTCATCTGGTACTTGTCCATCGTATTAAAGGTCTTCTCCAGGTCTGCCACATGATCCTCTGCCTTCAGACTCTTAGTCAGCATGTCGTCTACGTAGACCTCCATAGACTTCCCAATTTGATCTTCAAACATTTTGTTCACGAGGCGCTGGTACGTTGCCCCTGCATTCTTTAGGCCAAAGGGCATGACCCTGTAGCAGTATGTCCCCTTGTCAGCGATGAAGGCGGTCCTCTTCGAGTCTTCAGGGTTCATGAAAATCTGGTTATACCCTGAGTAGGCATCCATGAAACTCATGAGCTCATGGTCTGCGGTAGCGTCTACCATCTGGTCAATGCGGGGGAGAGGGAAGCTGTCTTTGGGACAATGCTTATTGAGGTCTGTGAAGTCCACGCACATTCTCCACTTGCCGTTGGCCTTTAGGACAATGACTGCATTGGACAGCCATTCAGGGTAGATAATCTCTCTAATAAATTCAGCGTCTTCTAATTTTTTGACCTCGTCCCTGATGACCTCATATTTTTCTCTGGAGTAAATTCTCCTCTTCTGTTTCACCGGCTTCACTCCCTCTACCCCATTGAGCTTGTGGCACATGACTTCAGGGTCAATCCCTGGCATATCTACATAACTCCAGGCGAAGACGCTTCTCCTTCTCCTCAATAGTTTAATGAGGTCTTCCTTGATGTCGGACTTCAGAGACTTGCCAACTTGGACGGTTTTTTCCGTGTCATCCTCATCGAGGATGATGGATTCTACCTCTTCCGCAACCTCTCCTTTCTTCAGCTTTGTTTCATCTCTGGGATCTAGGGTATCAATGTTGTAAGTGGTCGTAACCCTCTTGTATGCCTCCCTTTCTTCAGCGGAGTTGTAGTAACACTCTCGCGCTGTCATCTGGTCTCCCTGAACTTCTCGTACCCCGTAAGGGGTAGGAAATTTTATTATCTGGTGGACCGTAGACGGCACAGCTTCAAACCCCTTGAGGGCCACACGCCCCAGTATGATGTTGTAGGCCGAAAACACCTGCTCGTCCATCACAAAGAAACTGACCTTCTTTGTGAGCCATCTCGGCCACTCGTCCCCCATCCTCACATCGGCCTCATATACCCCAAGGGGATGAACCTTTTCCCCACTGAACCCAATCAACGGATGATGGTAGGGGACAAGTCTAGCACGGCTGAGACCCAAAGCTTTAAAGCATGGCCAAAACATCACATCTGCAGAGCTACCCCCGTCTACCAAGATCCTCGACACCTCGCATCCGTGCACCCTGGTAGTGATGACAAGAGGGTCATCATGTGGGGCTAAGAGGTCTTTGAAGTCCATCCTCGAAAACCCTACTATCAGTGTGTCCATATCCACCTTCTTCCTCTTTTCTGACTTGACCTCCAGGGAGGTTGCGTGTACCGTCTTCGTCACTGCCTTTGCTTCAGCCACATGGGCCTTCCTGTCGGCGACCTCAGACCCTCCTCCTGCAAGTCCCCCGGAGATCATTCCCACTCCGAGCGAGATCATATTAAGCCTCTTGACAGGGTCGTGGTCGTCTCTCGGCAGGAGGTCAGGGTCGTCCTCATCATCAGAAGGGTCGTCCCCTCTTTTTTGAGGACCTTCTCTGCATGCGTCGCCTCGCTTCTTTCTGGGGTCGTCCCCTCGGCCCCTCTTGAAGGCACCTTTATCGACGTACTTTCTAAGCTTTCCTTCCTTCAGCATCTTCTCAATTTCGTCTTTCAGAGCAAAGCATTTATCCGTTACGTGGCCGTGGTCTTGATGAAATTCACACCACAGGTTCTTATTCCTCTTGTCGGGGGCTGCCCTCAGCTTCTCAGGCCACTTCAGCGTCCGGTCACTCTTTATCTCATTGAGAATTTGTTCACAGCTGACCGTTAGAGGGGTGTACCCAGTGAACTTGTCATCCGTGGACCTCTTCTTCCCCTCTTTATTCGTGTTAGGGTATTTACTCCCACTTGCACCTCCTCTTTCGTCCTCATATTTTGCAGCCATCGCCTCTTCGGCGTTCATCACCTTTCCTGTTGTCGACAACAGTTCGGCCATCGTCCTCGGAGGGTCTTCAGCAAGCTTCCATAACAGCTTCCCCTTTTGGAGTCCTCCAATCAGGACTATCATGGCTATGCTCTCCTCATAGTCTTCCACCTCCAGCTTCTCCTTATTGAATCTGGCTATATAGTCCCTCAGACTCTCACTCTTTCCCTGCTTGACATAGAGCAGGTGGGTGGTTTTCTTCTGTGGCCTCACCCCGAAGCAGAAATTATGGATGAACAGGTTGGCCATCTGCTTAAAGTTTTCGATGGAATTTTTTGGAAGTGACGTGTACCAGACATGCGCATCCCCTGTCAAGGTACCAGAGAAGGTACGACACCTCATCTCATCTGAGATAGAGTATATGTTTGCCGCCGACTAATACATCTCCACATGGTGGACGGGGTTGGTACTCCCGTCATACCTTGGGGTGACCATAGGTGGCTTGAATTTTGATGGCGTGGGGAAGTTGACTATCTTTGCCACAAAGGGTGAGCCTATGGTGTATCCCCTCTGAAAAGGGTCTCGGCTCTTCAATATATCACCAATCTTATCCTCTAGCCACTGGATTGAGTCATTCTAGGGCCTCACAGGGTCGGCCTGGCCGATGTTATCCCCTGCTGCCTCTCCGAGGTGGACGGAGGGTTCTGCTGCAGCAGGCCTGTGTCGGCTGTTTACTTCCCTTTGGCCATCATCTCGTCCTCGGGGTCGGCCATCTGCTGCCTCCCTCCTGGATCTCGCAGCGCTTCTTGGTCTGGACAACTGTTCCCGCAGGTCATTTACTGGGCCTAGCCTCTCAAAGGCCGACCCCCTGCTCAAGCGATCAAAAGCAGAGCCTCTTGGACGATCATCAGGGTTTGGTCTCCCACACTTCCCTCTACTGTCCTGGAGGGGTCATACAATATTGTTGGAGACCTCATAGGGTTCCCAGCATTCTATTGGGGCTTTCTCTCCCTCCAGATCGTCATACCTGTCCTCAGGGCAAGGGTTTCCTTGCCTCCCCAGGCGTAAACGCCGGGGGTCAGCAACATCCCTACGCCGCTGAGGGGGTGGTAGATCTTTGCGTGGTGCCTGGGGTGGTCCCCTGACCCCATGCTGTCCTGGAGCTGCTGCCGGAGTAATCATCTCAGGTGAGACCCCTGGTGGTCTCAGTATGTTCTGGCTTAGAGCTGTGAACTGCTCATGCATCATCCGCTGGCTTGCTGCCAGAGACTTTAGGTCTGCCGCCACATCATCCATCTCAGACTGAGGCGGCGGCTGACTGGAACTGGGTCTTCCCCCCTCATCCGGCGGGGGAAGTGGTGGCGGTGGCATCTCAGGTGCCATGTGCTTGAGCTATGAAAAGTTGAACTGAAGAAAATACTGGTGAGCTTGGGAACCTTAGTGGGTCTCTTTCAATGGTGAAACACCTCCTCTCAGGGGGGGTGTTGGTTCACCACCAGAGTGCCCAGTGAGGTCAAGCTGTACAAAGGAAGAGATGTCTTCTCGTTCCCACAGACGGCGCCAAACTGATGATGCTAAGATTTAGCACCACCAGATAAGTGATAGTGATCTCAAGCAGTAGTAGCCATGGCAGCCATGGAGATGTATAATTATATAGAAGGGGATGAGTATAAGAGGAGATAAGACAATGATGTATAGTGGTTCAGCCAATTTGGCCTACATCCACTGTGAGTGTGTGATCCACTAAGTATGGGCACTAATGGCCTTGGATACAATGCACATAACCCTCTCTCTCTCTCTACTGTGTGTGTACAAGCAGAGTTTTAGCTAGGGCTACTGTTCATGGATCGATCCCCTGTAGGATTATAGGTGACAAGTATATATAGGTCTTGGGGGGTGTAGTGTACCCCCCAAGTATGCATGGTGCATGTGAATGATGATCTAGCCAATCCCCTGTTGACACCTGTAGATGCCCAATGATGACATAATATTCCCTCACGTGAGGGTGTGATTTGGTTATAACGGTCTTCCACGTGTCATATGAGCCTCACGCGCACTGTTCCACGCGTCTCCCAAACCACGCGCTATCATAATGTCACCCTCGGCCTATGAGACGAGGCCGGGGGCAAAGTTCCTTCCGGCAGTGAGTCTGGCTTAATTCTGGCCTCGTACTGTCGTACCCTCGTAGTGTCGTCCGGAGCCTAGGAGGTAGGCCCCTCGTAGGGTCGGCCGGAGCCTGGTGAAGGGTCGGCCCCTCGTAGGGTCATCTGGAGCCTGGTGAAGGGTCGGTGATACGGCGGAAATATTGCGTATTTCACCCGTTAACATACGCGTTATTAGCCCCCTCGGGTATCTTATTCCCTATATTTATGCTCGTTAACCAGACAACCCTCGGATTTCTATGTTAACATGTTTCGCATGTGTTAATTGAGCTTTTGTAGGTATTTGGATGCTAAGTGTGAAGTCCGGATGCGTTTCGCTCGATTTTCGTACACAACCGCACGCGCAAGGGCATTTTAGTCTATTGACAGCTTGGGCACCTGGCCCGACATCTACACGGAAGTTGTAGCCCTCCTCGCTAGCTTCGCGTGGCCGCGAACGGTGCGCGATTCCGATGCATAACGACAAAGTTACGGCGATTGGAGCGACGTTGGATTGTATGCCAAAACAGGGAGGATTGCAGGCTGCCCCTGCTTGGTCGATCTATCGACCATAAGGGTCGATCGATCGACTCTTCTGATTTTTGCCACGAATTACACTGTCGATAGATCGACCAAAGGGGTCGATCGATCGATCCCCTGTTTTCCCCTGCAGATATTTTCCTTTATTTCTTTCTTCTTTTCTTTTATTACAACTTACTATATAAGTTGGTTTTTGTTGTAATAAGGGAGATAACTTATATTCTGAATTAGATAGGGTAGTTAGGGTTTGGTGTGGAGATTTCTTTTCTTCTTCTTCTTGGATTGACAACCCATGGGTTTGTAAGATTGAACTATTCACTTCCTCTCCATTTATATAGTTTGTTCTTCTTCTTCTCTTGCCTTGTAATTTAGTTTCAATGCTTTCTAACTAGTTTACATGCTTTAATTCTTGCTTTCTTAGTCTAATTAGCATAATTTAGTTTAACTCACCATGCACCCTTAGATAAATAGGGTCGGGATTTCATTTCCGCCATTTTCGGGCCCCGAGCTCCGAAAACTAGGTTTAGTGCAAAATCGCGTTTAATTGAAACCGCGCGTATCAAAGTTGGATTGTTAAGCGTTTATCTTTCTTTGTCATGCAACGTTAGAGTTTATAGCGACAATACGAGTTTAATCCGCGTGCGACCATTTTTTCAGTTAAATGTTTAATCTCGCAACTTTGGCTTAAATCCCTTATTGTGTGATGTTTATGCTCAATTGGAAATGCTCGATTAGATTGCTTTCGAGCCTTAACTCTAGTTAGTAGTTGTTTCGATCCGTTTGGTAGAATGCGATCCCGATCCTCGCTTTACTTTAATTTAGCGTAACTTCTCATTTTCTTTAGTCACCATAACCACACATCACCTTTTACACTTTTATTCTTGAAGTTTTAAAACAATTAACATCTGAAATTTAATAATTCCCTGTGGATTTTCGATACCCGACTTACCGCTCTACTTGCCCCGCAAGTGTAGTTGTAACTTAGGTTTTTGTATTGAGTTGGCGAAACGAAAACAACGATTAGCGTCTTTACACGCGCTACTTTTCGCGCTCGATCAAATTGGCGCCGTTGCTGGGGATTTATTGTTTTAGATAGTAATTGTTTTCTGATTTCGTAGTATTTTTTCCTTTTCTATTTGTATTCTTTCTTTTAACCTTTCTTGCAGGATTTGCATACTTCGAGCGCTAAGAAACTTCTATTCGAGGTTGCTCACTTTCTTTCTTTCTTGGATTCTCCATCTTTCAACACCAAGGTAACCATGTCTTTCTTTTATAGTAATTACGGTTATTCTAATGATTCTTACTTTGGGGATAGTTTTCAAGTTTTCCATTTTGAAGATTTTCTTGAAAATGAAAGACTTGAAAACATTTATCGAAATGAAAATCGTCATTGGGAGCTTGAGTTGGATTCATTATTCGAATCCAATGACGATCTTCATCTCATTACTTTCGAAGACGAATTTCAACCAAATGAGGAATCCGAGGATCTAGAGCCGAGGAAGCCTACTTTGGAAGAGACTTTTCTTCTTTACTCCCAAGGTTTGGAAAGCTTAAATGATGCTGGAATGAGACTTGGTGAACTTTGCGATGAGATTAATTCTTTTCCACAAAACAACGAGGAGGTGGAAACTTGTGTTTCACCTCAATTTTTCAAGGAATTTCTCATCGAGTGTGCATCTCTCTCCCTCGAAATTCAATCTCCTTCCGACGATGAGTCGATTGAGATTGAATTTGTTTCATCACCATATACGTTTTCCGTCATTGAACCATTAGAATTACCGGTTGATTCCTGTGAGTCGGTAGAAATTAAAACTTCTACACTTTTTGCCGACGAGGACTCTTTACCGGACTTGTTGTCGATGGTTGTTGTCCCGATGTGTGCACCATCTCCCATTTCATTTGAAAAACCTTTGGGAGATGAATTGATTTTTCTTGGACCTCAAGTGTACTTTTCCCCCTTGTTATCCAAATCCCCCATCGTCCGCCTAGAATTTCAAATTGGCGATGGATCATTTCTTTCACCGCCCACATGCCTTCCGTTGTTCAAACGGAATTTCTATTTTCCGGGAGGCATGCATGCTCGGGAGGGTCCACCGTCGATCCTCCAAAGTCAAATCGTGTTTTGGATGGACCCTCAAAAATTTCAACTTTTGGTATATAGTTAATTGCGCATTCCGAGTGTAGGTTGTATATACTAACTTCTTTCTTTTTGTTTTTCTCGATTTTAGCCTAGTGTAATTAGCTAAACTCTTTTTATTTCTTTTCGTATGCTTGGTTCTAATTCTTTTGTAGGTTCAACGGACTTGAATTTGCGGACATATGCACCCCGGCACACATTTGTTAAGAAAATAATCAAAAATCACAAAAACATTTTTTTTTCCCTTTGATATTCGCATCCTCACGCATTTGCATTTGTTTTATTTTTCTTTTATTTTATTTTTCATTTGTTGTCATGATTATGCGTGTGCGTTGTTCGTGTACATATTTTTATTTTCTTTTATTTTTATTTTTTTTATTTTCTTTAGCCTAGGCCTTCTTGGTGTGTATATTTAGGCCTATGTGTATTTATTTTATTTTTATTTTTAATTTTTATTTTTCTATTTTTATTTCATATTTTCATGTGTATATATATATATATATATATACTATATTTAAAGTTATTTTGATTTTAGACCCCTTAATTGTCCCCAAATTGCATTTCCCCCCCCCCCCCACTTTAAATTGCCAATGCAGTAAGGTTTTTCTACTTGGTCGATCGATCGACCCTTGGGAGTCGATCGATCGATCGACCAGTTAAACCGAAACTGCCTTCTTATTTCTCCCCTTTCTTCTTATTTCTCTCTTCTCCTCTACCATACGATTTGTGCCCTAATTTTTCCCTACACCACATTCTTCATTTTTTCTTCCAATCACTGCATATCCAAGGTATATCTCTACTTGTTTTTCTTGAATTTGTAGTTTTTGGTAGAAATGTGTCACAAAATGCATGTTTAAACCCTAGGTTGACACATTGGTGGAATGTTGGTGTTTCCCCTGTTTTCGATTTGTTCCAACTGAATTTATGCATTATTCTTGTTATAAATCCACTCATGAACATGTTTTGATTGCTGCATTGTTGGTTGTTCATGAGTGGGGTGGTTTTGTTGGTTAAAACTTGGCATTTCTCACCCTTGACGCACATTGCGCACGCCAAGTGTTCGCCAAAATGCCCAAAATAGTTTTCAATGCATTTTTTGGCGCACACTTGGTTGATTTTTACTCGTTGTCGTATTCCGACATATTTTAGCGCAATGTTGCACTTTGTTACCTCGGTTTTGGGCACTCGCACCCCATTTCAACTCGTACACTAAACTAACCATTAATTGCGCTTACAATATTTTTTGTATTGCTTAATTCTTGTTTTGTAGGTTGAAATGGCACAATCAAAGAAATATAACTCCACTGTGTGCATGCCCACCCTGGGTTTCGAGGGTTTCCGTTGCAAGAAAGAACGGGAATGGTTTCAGGCCTATTTTGAGACTGCTCAGAGGCCGTTGGCCTACAATCTTGCCTGGAAGCTTGAGGATTTGCCGAGTGAGGCGCGGGTTATTTTGCGGCGCCAGGGATGGGAGACTTTTCTCGCCACTAATGGGCGCATCAATGAAGAATTGGTAAGAATATTTTATGCGACATTAGTGGTGGTGAAAGGTGACGGGCCGACCACTTTCGAGGCCATGGTTCGAGGGGTGAGGGTACCTTTCCACTTATCTGATTTGGCGGCCTTCATGCATGTACCGAATCCCGAGAACGCTGTCAGTTTAACCGATGGGGATGTTTTTGGTTTGACGACATTGATAGAGAGCCTTGCACCGGGTGAAGAATGGAAGAGAATGGCTTTTCGTTCGGCTGCAATGGAGGACCTACCGAGACTAATTCACTACATCAATGTCCACTCCTTTATGGTGACGAGCAACCGATCTGAGGTGCGTCACAAGCACGCCGCATTTATCTACGCACTGATTAATAATTTGGGCAATATCAGTTTGCCCAACATATTTCTCGATATGATGTGCTCTACGGCCAAGGAGAGAGCCAAGACATTTTCCCTCCCTTTTCCTGCCCTCATCACTAAGATTTGTATTTCTCACGGTTGCCCAGAGCTAATCGCCGACCGCAAACACGATCCACTCGGGCTTCTAACACAGGCCAACATCACAAGAATGCTGAAGCGCGAGTGGGGGCAACCGGCGACGAAGAGGCAGAGGGCAGAGGTTGCTGACGATATGGCCAAGGAGGAGGAGATTAGAGAGATGGAGACTGGTGAGGGTTCTCACGTGCCACATACAGAGGATGATGCCCGCTTTGCGGCATACCAGGCAGTGCAGGACCAGCGCTGGGAGGAGACCCAGCTCAGGTGGGCGACTTGGGAGTCGCGCCTGGACCAGTTGCAGGCCGATCAGCGGCAGCAGTGGGCTCAGCAGCAGGCTCATCAGGAGCAGTTTCAGGCCGAGCAGCGGCAGGAGTGGTCAGTGCAGAGGCAGGCCAGGGCACAGAGTAGACAGGAGTACCGGATGATACAGCGGATGATGAGAGATCTTTATCTGCAGCGCAGTGATTCCGACGCGCCAGTGCCTCCTCATTTTCAGGACCCCTCCGATCCTAGTGGTTCTGGCCACTAGGCTGTTGTTGTGCTGGGTTTCATTTTTGTATTTTGGGATCGGATAGTGTATTTTACTTTTTATTTGTACTTTTTATTTTTATTTTTATTTGTATTTGTATTTCTTTTATTTCAGAAGTTGTAATGTATTAAGTTATTTTGTATTGAACTTATGAAATGAGAAATGAAATTGTAGTTTGTGGTTGTTTATTGGATTTTGATGTGTGTGACCTTCCATTTTATAACATCAAAAAGTTCACCATCAATTTATCTAGTATTTGCACTTCAGCCCCTCTATATTATTGTGACTTGTGACATAATTTCTCTTCACTTGATACATCGGTACATATTCTTCATATGCTTTGTACTAACTTGTTTTGCAGCTTCATTTGGACTTGTACTTATGGAGATCGCTCCACGTGTGGGTAATATCATTCTTTTCCTAGCTTTGTGTTGTGTTCTTTAATGGACGCATTGGGGACAATGCAACATTTAAGTTAGGGGGTGTAGGATAGTTATCCATTTTGCTGTTTAGTCCTTGGAATGGATTACAATTTAGTTACAAAGCATGTTTTTGTTAAAATTTGAAAAATTTCAAAAATATTTTCTTTTTTTTTTCTCCTTTGTTGGGCATTTTGCCTTGTTTCCAATGATAAATTTTAATAATTGCCCGATCAAATAGACAATTCAACTATGCATGTTCTCGATTTTAGAAGTTATTAGATTCTAGTCCCTAAATCATTAATATTATGAATAACTTCATGAATTAAACTTTATCCGTGAACATATGCACCATTCTTGTTATATTGAATTGGCTTAAGATTTTTATAACTCGGTATGCTTTTGCTGCATTGTATATACTTACACCGAGTGAGATTAGAGACTTATCTTCATTTGTGAGTGTATACACTATTCTTTTCTCTTTGATAACGTTACAGTCGTTGGTAATCTCTTTATTCTTTCATTGACCGTTCATTAATTGAGTTCATCATTGAAATGTGTTACTTGAGCATGATTTTCATATGTTGTTTTGACTCGCGAATTGCGTATACTTTGTGAAATGATCATAGGCCCTCTTTGATATATCACCCATATGACCTTGACCTCACCTTTTATATGTTCCCTAGTCAACCCACTTGAGCCTAAATACTAGCCTTTCTTTTCATTACCCAAAATCCCATAACCAACTCCAAATTGGAGTTTTATACCATATATATTACCTTACATACCCTTGTTTGGATTGTTGCTTGGAATTGAATGTTATTATTGTTGTGTGGTTGCAATTTGAGTATGAAAAGAGTAAGAAGTGTCAGAAAAAGAAAGTAGTGAAAAAGAGAAAGCAAAAAGCAAAGAAAACAAAAGAAAAAGTGAGAAAAAGGAAGAAAAGAAAAAGAAAGAGAAAGTTGTAAATATTGTTTGTAGTGTTTCAATAAGCTTTGATTACTCTCTCAATTGTTTTATCTAAGCTCGTTTGGACATCTTTGTCCAACTTTTGATATTGCCCACTTGTTTACATTATTCTGAGTTTCATCCCCAAACACTTTGAATCCGTATACATATACCTTTCATTTCGTACCTTAACCCCAAACCTACATTACAACCCTATTAAAGTCCTATGTGATCTTAGGTTTATGTAATTCAAAAGTTTAAATAGTTTTGATAATCTGTGAAAATGCATTTCGCCTCTTTTAGTGTGCGGTATCCTTTCACTGAGATTGCAATTTTTATTTCCTATATAGCATTCTTCTTCTGTGACATGTGCGCGGCCTAGTTTCCATTTACATTTACTCTTTATGCCCGCATGTCCCGTGTATTACCTCCCTTTTCATAGTGAATTCATTTGTTGAGCGTAATACCCGTGAGGATTGAATGTATGCATGCTTTGATGTTTAGTATCCGAATTATTTAAGTTTTTCGCCAAATCATACCTTGCATATGCTCACTCCCCTCCCACATGTTAGAGTTTCAATTCATTGAGGTGCATTCGATAATGTTAATAACGACGGACTTCTCATGCGAATTCGTTTGCTATGCTAATAACCTGTTGAAATCTTGTTCGCACTGATGAGTTTGTCTTACTTGATTGGGCATATTTTGAGGAAACTTTATGATGTTTGTGGGTTTCATCCCTGAAAACCCTCACGAGACGACACTCATCCACTAGGGTAACCTAGGGGTTTAACGGCTTATTGCATATGCTAAATGCAATCGAATCGCCCGCGAAAGTGGCCTTATCTTTTTATTGCTTTTATACCATACTTTTGTACTCTCTCCTGTGTTGGTTTACTTGTTCTTCTTGTTGCATCTTATTTCATTGCTAGGGACTAGCAATGTGTAAGTTAGGGGGTGTGATACGGCGGAAATATTGCGTATTTCACCCGTTAACATACGCGTTATTAGCCCCCTCGGGTATCTTATTCCCTATATTTATGCTCGTTAACCAGACAACCCTCGGATTTCTATGTTAACATGTTTCGCAGGTGTTAATTGAGCTTTTGTAGGTATTTGGATGCTAAGTGTGAAGTCCGGATGCGTTTCGCTCGATTTCCGTACACAACCGCACGCGCAAGGGCATTTTAGTCTATTGACAGCTTGGGCACCTGGCCCGACATCTGCACGGAAGTTGTAGCCCTCCTCTCTAGCTTTGCGTGGCCGTGAACGGTGCGCGATTCCGATGCATAACGACAAAGTTACGGCGATTGGAGCGACGTTGGATTGTATGCCAAAACAGGGAGGATTGCAGGCTGCCCCTGCTTGGTCGATCTATCGACCATAAGGGTCGATCGATCGACTCTTCTGATTTTTGCCACGAATTACACTGTCGATAGATCGACCAAAGGGGTCGATCGATCGATCCCCTGTTTTCCCCTGCAGATATTTTCCTTTATTTCTTTCTTCTTTTCTTTTATTACAACTTACTATATAAGTTGGTTTTTGTTGTAATAAGGGAGATAACTTATATTCTGAATTAGATAGGGTAGTTAGGGTTTGGTGTGGAGATTTCTTTTCTTCTTCTTCTTGGATTGACAACCCATGGGTTTGTAAGATTGAACTATTCACTTCCTCTCCATTTATATAGTTTGTTCTTCTTCTTCTCTTGCCTTGTAATTTAGTTTCAATGCTTTCTAACTAGTTTACATGCTTTAATTCTTTCTTTCTTAGTCTAATTAGCATAATTTAGTTTAACTCACCATGCACCCTTAGATAAATAGGGTCGGGATTTCATTTCCGCCATTTTCGGGCCCCGAGCTCCGAAAACTAGGTTTAGTGCAAAATCGCGTTTAATTGAAACCGCACGTATCAAAGTTGGATTGTTAAGCGTTTATCTTTCTTTGTCATGCAACGTTAGAGTTTATAGCGACAATCCGAGTTTAATCCGCGTGCGACCATTTTTTCAGTTAAATGTTTAATCTCGCAACTTTGGCTTAAATTCCTTATTGTGTGATGTTTATGCTCAATTGGAAATGCTCGATTAGATTGCTTTCGAGCCTTAACTCTAGTTAGTAGTTGTTTCGATCCGTTTGGTAGAATGCGATCCCGATCCTCGCTTTACTTTAATTTAGCGTAACTTCTCATTTTCTTTAGTCACCATAACCACACATCACCTTTTACACTTTTATTCTTGAAGTTTTAAAACAATTAACATCTGAAATTTAATAATTCCCTGTGGATTTTCGATACCCGACTTACCGCTCTACTTGCCCCGCAAGTGTAGTTGTAACTTAGGTTTTTGTATTGAGTTGGCGAAACGAAAACAACGATTAGCGTCTTTACACGCGCTACTTTTCGCGCTCGATCAGTCGGCCCCTCGTAGGGTCGTCTGGGCCGGGTGGAGGTCAGCTGGAGCCTAGTGAAGGGTCGGCCCCTCGTAGGGTCGTCCGTTTTGGAGATAGTCGTCAGCCAGGCCAAGGATATAAACGGTTATATCATAGAATGGTAGGTAGATGTTTATACTGATGATATTAGTTAGTGGAAGAAATTAAAACGGATTTAATTGGGTTAATTCATGATGTAGAATTTTAGGGTTTATGTTCTTGTAAAAATTGGGGGAAAGTGATGTGATTTAATGATTTAATGATGATTGGGATGAATTAACTCCTCAAAATAGGTTAGTATGTGACCTAGGTACGTTTAGGGATGATTAGAGACCTTAAACAATCGATGGTTTGATGTTTAGATGAGTTTTGAGGAAGATAAAAATGGTGAAAAATGAAAGTAGAAAATCTGGGCTCGAAACTGGTCGTTCGTTAGAAGACCTCCCCAGGTCGTTCGAACGAGCTCGTTCGAACGACCTTCTAACGAGTTGACCAGTCGCTTCTAACGAGAGGAAATTTCATTCGATACCTTCGTTCGAACAAGATGTCGTTAGAAGGTGCAGGTCGTTCGAACGAACTGAAATCTCGTTCGAACAGCCTCGTTCGAACGAGACTTCGAACGAGTTGACAGTTTAGGCCTTTTTGGCCTGTTTTGACTTTGGGAGTCCCGTAAACTTGTTCGGGGATAGAGATAACATTCCTTTGATAATATATTGATAGGTTTGGGACATTTGGGTTATCATGAGGAGTAAATTATATACGAGTGATTTAAATAATGGTTAATATTTAAGGGATCCAAACACATGGATCTTAAATATCTCTCACTGAAGCAAGATGTTAGAAGAGGAAATATTATCATTGAACACACAGGCACACATCTCATGGTTGCAGATATTTTTACAAAAGGACCACCTCCAAAGACATTTCAGAGACATACTGAAAGCATGGGTCTTGATGATAGTTCCTAGTTATTTCTTTTCTATTATGCCTGTATTTGACATTTATTGAGCTATATATAAAACTTCTACATCTATTATATTTTATTTTCCATCGTGTACACATATTATTATTGGATGAATTATAACAGAAAATTGTCTGCTTCAAGACATTATGGAACCATTACGCAAACTCCTAATTATGGCCTAGTTAAGAAGGTTGTCAATGATGTGGTACATGGAAGGGATCATGTTACATAATGATATGCAACCGCCATGACTCTCATTGACTATTGGACTAACCAATGAACTTATGAAAACCAATGATTGAAAGATTTAGCATATCATGTGCGCCCTGTGATTCTAAATTTAAACCATTTATGGATCAACCTAACGACCAAGTGATAGAATGTAAGGAAATTACTAAATTAACCTTTGGTTTCTTTCCTTCCCCGAAATGTGGTCTTTATTAATCTGTTTTTAATTAAGAATACATGTTATATCCTGTATAAATGGTTCGTATTTCACACGAGATAAAGAATAAAAAAGGAGTTAAAATTCCACTTAATCTCTACCTTGATGGACGGTTTAGATTAATTGACCTTTAGAATTCTGGCTCCCTCTCCACCTATAAATAGATACCTTTCCTCCATCAAAAGAGAATTCAAGAGATCAATGAAAAACACATACCGAAAGGTATATAGGCAAGGAGAGAGAAGCCAAATTATCCCTTAAAGGATTGTTAAGGCGATCACACCGGCGACACTCGACGGCAACGTTCAACAGTGGGACTGAATCCATGGCGTTGAAAAGATGTAAATAAAATTACTTTTTTCACATGTCTATTGACATGATAATCATATTGTTCAAAGATTTTGAAAATCATGTATAAAATATAACTTACATCACTTTCATTTCTTTTGCAACTTCACCTTTTCTGATATCTTGCACCTAGAGAAAATATCAAAGCTTATTTGTAAATAGAAATACATAAAAAAAGGAAAAAACTATAGGTGTGTTTTTACTTTAGCAGGTCAGATGTATGAAGTTCTACCTTCAATAATGAATAAACCAACAAGCCCCAAAGTTGCATACTTAATATTTTGAGGGGGGTGAAGAAAAAATTAACATAAATCAGTAAGCCTCCATTATATCTAAGGAAATGACGACTATATTTCAAAAACGAGAGAAATGAAAATTATACAAAATATAATATGTTGATTACAAGTAAAGACCACAAATTCTAAACCCCACTAACAATTATAGAACTGAAATTAATAGAAAAGGTATTTGGAAATTTGGAGTTTATTCAAAAGTCTAAGTTTTTTAATGGTTCACAGAATGAAAAAAGGCAATTATTTACGACTTGATGCATCATAAGAATAAAGTGATGGAAACATTGATCATGTCCTTTTGCATTGTGTTTTTCAAAAGAATCGTGGGATAATGTTCTTTTTGGACTTGATATCCTAGGAGCTATGCCTAAATTATGACATGGTTTCACAATTGTGGATCTCATTCTAGAAGGGATCACAAGAAACGAAAAACTTTGTGGACTTACATTGCTTTATGTACTAGCAGTCATGTGCGCAATAGCTTTTTGAAGATAGTCTTACCCCAAAATATCCCGTACATCATATAGTGGGATATATAGTGTGAAGGATATATTCGTACCGAGGGAGGATTCGGATAGCTCAGGATAGGCAGAAGAGTTACGCTGATGCTTCACGGAGACATGTGGAGTTAGAGGTTGGGGACCAGGTATTGGTCTGGGTATCTCCTATGAAAGGGGTGATGAGGTTCGGTAAGAAGGGTTAGTTAGCACCGAGGTATGTGGGACCCTTCCCTATTATCGAGAGGGTGGGACCAGTAGCTTACAGGCTGGGATTGTCGGAGCACCTTCAGCGGATACACGACGTGTTTCATGTGGAATCGTTGAAGAAATATCGCAGGAGCGAGAGGGCTTTCTGGCACATTCCACTCGAGGAAATTGATTTACAGCCAGACATTTCATATGAGGAGAGACCGGTGGCTATTCTGGACAGTAGTGAGCGGAAGTTACGATCCAAGGTTGTTCCACTAGTTAGAGTACAGTGGGGTCATCACAAAGTTGACGAGTCTACCTGGGAGCGGGAGGAGGATATGCGGGAGCAATATCCAGAGCTTTTCACCACAAGTACGATCTAATTTCGGGGACGAAATTCCTTTGAAAGGGGGGAGTATGTAACACCCCGTATTTTCATGCATTTAATATTTAATTAATTCGTGAATTCAAAATTACTTGTGTGTCGTAATTTTAATTGAATTAATTATGGTAATTTATATTTAAATATTAATCGGGATGTGAATGGTTAATATTTAAGGAAACTTATTTACTAAGTGAACGGTAATAATGTATTTACGTCATTTCGGGTATTAATGACGGGGTATGTACTTATTTCAGTTGGGAGTCGGTATAGACTAATTTGGGCGCGAAATAAGTATTTTTATAAATTAATTCGGATGCCAATTCTGAGTGTATGATTAAGTTCGGATGGGCCGAGATAGTCAGAAAAGTGTATCCGGGGGTAGTAAACGGGTCACGGGACATTTTTAGACATATTTGGGTCACTTGGGCTTGGCCCATTAGACAAAAAACGGGATTAAGGTTAATTAATCAAGTAAAAGAAACAAGGGAACGACTAAATTAATTTTTAGAGAAGACTTAAAGGGTTAGGAAACCCTAACAGCAGCCAAAGCAAATTTGGGGATCACAAGAGAGCCAAAAGAGTCACCTCCAACCTCGGGCAATCACAATTCCAAACTCAGACTCTACGAACACTAAGGCAAGTGGTTAACTTGTTGTAGCATGTAAAGTGTATTTCAATTCATATTCATGTGATTTGTGTAATTAAAGAAATTCATTTTAGGTTTTTAAAAGGGTATAAACATGGGGTTTTGTAAATCATGAATCTGATTTACAAATAGATTAGAAGATCGTATATAATCTGGGTTGTGTATTTATATCTGGTACGATGTGTAAACGAGATGAATTAGAGACAAATTTAGTGACAAGGAATTGATGTTTAAATGGGTTAAAGACTGAATAAAATTTTACCTCAATGTGTGAAAACAGTAGAGAAAGTAAATTTATTGATGTGGTTGGACTTTATAGAGGTCCCATATAAGATATTTGATGTTTATTGTCGAGGGAAAATCTTAGTTTTCAGTATAGAAGAAACTAGGGTTTGGAGGTGGGCGTCCATGGCTGAAACAACCAACTCGGGGAAGACGAGGACCTGCTCGATCGATCGATCGATCGAAGGGGGACCATCGATCGATCGATGGTCCGGAAACTTTGACAGTTCGCCCAGTTTTCCTTTATATGTAGAGAAATTTAAATTTAACTTACTTCCATGCCTTAATTTTGAGTAATTAATACATGGGTTTAAATCTAATTAATAGTGAATAAAATTAATTAGAATTTGAAGGCGGCTTAGTGTGACATCATAATTAAAATTAATTGAGATTTGAAGGAAATTAGGTGTGACACACTAAGGTTAAATTTTGGAAAGTTTGTTTCAAAATGACTAAATACGGATGTAGTAGACAAGTCCGAAAATAATGGTTGTGCGATATCGAAATGTAAATTTTATTTAGGTAAAGGCTAAATAATTTAGAGTCGGTGATTTAGACTCAGGTGATGTTATATCGGGCCACGAGAGTAAGTCCGAATATATTGGTTGGAGCAATACCAAAAGAAATTAATGTGCAAATTAATTTATGATAAGAGTTGGGCAATAAACTCAAAATAAAATGGAATAGGCTTGTGTCACGGACTTAGTGCGCGGTATAGCCGGGATAATTTATATTTATATACATACGGCGTGTGATAGTATATATATATGATGTGTACATTAATATTAAGTGAACATATATTATTATATACTCTAGTGCTGTAAGGGGGAGGTTGCGCGTTGTGGATGAATCCCCTAGCTTTAGGAGTAGGGCGAGTATATTCCCAGGTCATAGCGTCCGTTATATGGGTGAGGGGCATCTCACTTTTAGGAAGGAATATGACCGCCTCCAATATATATGTATTAACCAAGTTAGTGAGCAATTCTGACTTGGGGTAACTAGGTTATGTGATTTCACCTAGTGGGATAGCACTTTAGAGGATTTATACCCGGTGAGACACTACTCGGGGGAAATACTATTATTAAATGTTATATCAGTATGTTTGTGAATACTGTAATATGATTGAGTATATAATTAGGTAAATAATTATATACGGGCTAATTAATACAAAGCATGAGTTGTATGGTATGTATAATAAATGTCGAAGTTATATGAAATTAAAAAGGAAAATGATTTATTTAAGTGGATGTTTATAATAACTTATAAATCAAATTAAGGCATACTCGGTTACAGTAGGGTGGTTACAAGGGGTTGTCTAATTTATCTACTCATAAGATAATGTTCTAGGTAAATTTAATTAAGGCGTTAGTAGTGCACATTAGAGGAGGGGTGAGGATATCCTCAAGGGAGTGCGGAACTAACTAAAATATGGAGAGCATGCATATTTATTTATTACTTCAAGTTAATCATTTTCTAAATGTTTCTCAAATGTTTATGGGTACTAACCCTTTCTATAAAAAATTTAAAAACCTTTTAGGTGTCCAGCCACAGGGACGCCAGGCTTGACTCTATTTCAGGAGATCCGTTGCTGTGGCATATGTGGGTGTTGCGGGAGTTTGATAGACGCTTCATTCTTTCATTCTTAGTATAGAGACTTCTTCAGTATTTCGAGCATGTCGCTCACAGTTCTATAGTTTTGATAGATATGTTGAGATTGTTTATTTGTCTTCATTTCTACTTGTTGGGTTTTGGGCCGATGGTTTATTCGGTCAGTTAATAAAAATAGTGAATGGTTGTTTTTAGTTAATTGTGATTAATTGTGTTATTTATTTCCGCATGAGATTTCATTTAAGTTAATGAAAGATAAAATTTGGCACCAATCTAATTTTCTCACTTAGGTGGTTAGCAATTAAAAATACGACAGTGATGCTAAGGATGATCCAACTGAGAAACCTGTTCTAGCTTAATTTAGGACTGATCACCCGGGGTTAATTAGGCGGGGTGTCACAAGTTATTATTCCAAATAAACCAAAGGCCTGTGGTATTCATGTCTTCAAGTTGAGCATCATGGATGCGGTTGTTGAACTCCTGGACTGTATTGAAGTCAATATTATGGATGCCTTTCTTTTCTTCATTATTTCTTGCAATATTGAATTCACCCATGAGGATCCATTGGGCCTCATTATATGTTTTATAGTTGCTCAAAAATAAAATTCCAAATAGTTCTTCTTTCCATACAGTGGTTGCTCCCTTAGACAAAAGTGGCATAGAAAAACTTGTTAAGGCCTACCATGTCAATTTTGCAGAAGATGGCTTGGGGATGTTCACTTAAAACTTCCAGACTGAGGGCATTAGGATCCCATACCACAATCACACGTGCCACCCCATCATTGGCAGGGCAGTTATGAATATCTTCCCAGTTCTAGAAGCAATTCCTCCTAATATCATCAAAGTGGTTTCTTCTAACTTTGGATTTAAGAATGCAAATGAGGGATATCTTATGATCTACTACAAACCTCTTTATTTCAGCTTGTTTGTGGGGCGATTTAAGTCCCCTAATGTTCCATGATGCTAACTTGGTCATTTAAAATGTTTGTCTTTACCTCCGGACCTCTTCTTGCCTTTGCCTTTCTCGTTGTTACTGATTTTATCCTTGTGGTAAATCGTTGAGTTATTCTTGTTAGCCAACTCATCCAGAACTATGATTTTCAATGCTAACCCATAAGGTTCTGATGTAGCTTTAATATCTTCTTTTTACTCATTAAAAACCTCAAAGGTGTTAGAGATTTTGATAGTTGGAATTAGAGGGGCTTTGTCATCAGTAGTGGTGGGGGAATGCACTCACTAGTGCCAACCTCCATGTCAACCTTCCCATCATAGTGGTGGGGGAATGCACTCACTAGTGCCAACCTCCATGTCAACCTTCCCATCATCATTACTTTTTCCAATCTCAGGAAGAGGAGAGTTTGAAGATGAGGGAGTAGCCCCTACACTTGTGTTTTTCCTGTTGATTTCTATCTATCCATCCTTCATAGCCTTCATAACCTCTCTATGTTTTGGAGATGGGTATGCCTCCTCCTTGTTTCCTTTGGGAACCCACATGTGTTTGGTTTTGGGGAAACTGAGAAGAGAGCATCCAAAAATACCACAAGTTTTGCATGAGGGGGTTTCCATTCATATTCCACCCCAATCTCTGCTATCAGCTCCATCACCACATCAATGGTCCTTGAAAGCTCTTCTCTCAACTCCAGCTCAACACAAATTCTGGCATAGCTTATCCTCTTCATTTCCTCATTGACATTATCAACATATAAAGCTATACCCATAGAGCTATCAATATAGTTAAGGCATTCTTTCGTCTAAAGTTGGACATGAATATTGTGGAATCTAATCCAAACTGGTATCTTCTTAGTTGTTTCTTTGTTGTATTTGAAATTTGGCATCCATCTTTATAAAATGATAGGGATACCAGAGAAGAACCAAGTCCCAAACCTCATCCCTCATGGTTGGATTGTCAAAGACAAAGTAGAAAAAGCCATTATTGTGGGCTAAAATATATGTGAGTCCAAAGGTGTCCTAGAGTTTATGTGAAACATTACACAAGTGGGAGTAGGGGAGATTTCTTCCCAAGAAATAGCCAACAAGTCTATTCTCCCATTTCGAATAGCCTTTGGATGCCACATCCAAAGGAGTGGAGATGACGATCTTCGTGTTCACAATAGCAGGTTTGTGGTAGGTCAGTTTTATCTTGGTTGCACGTTTAGTAGCCACCACGTTGCTCCAACTACGAGTTGGCACTGGTACAGTATTAGGTAGAGTAAGTTTAGTTTTACCTTTCCCAGGATCTTCTGACACCTTTCCCCCTTCTGTCACACCGCCACCCATAGAAGTACCATATGTCTCTGAGCCACTATCAGTCCTACAGTCTGGTAAAGTCTTTGAGGTGCCCTCCGATAGGGATGATGGATATGTGCCATCGTCAGAAGTGGTTTTCATGGTGCAGAACTTGTTGAAATCGTCAAAAGAATAACATTTGCTCTTAAGAATATCCCAGTATAACTTTTTTTCCTTTATTTGACTCTTTACTACTAGGTACATGGGAGTTCTCTCTTGTAAAACTTTCATCCGAAGCAAAGACTTGGCCTTATTCACGCTCATCCGAACTGGGGGAGCCCTCCAGGCCACTCACTGATGGGTTGGTGGGATCATAAGGAATATCCATAAAATCATAGATGGGTAACAAAGCTTGACCAGAAAAGAAAAAAAGAGAGCAAGAGGTTGCCATGACGCAAAAGGCAGCAGACGTCGAGGGAGACGTCGTGGGAGAAGGGGCCATGGAGGAGTTAGGAGGTGGAGGAGAGGGTGGGGATGATGTTTGGTTGGAAGTTGAGGGTGGGAAAGTGCAGGAGAGTATTAGAGAGAAGGGAGAGCATTTTAGTGTCTTTTCCCTTAACCAACATTTGTATAATATTACGATATTGGTGATTTTTTTTAGTAACTAAAAGCAATGTCATAAAATAGGGGAAATATATGCAAGAAGAGATGGGCATATCCACCTACAATTAGATTTCACAACCGAAATTTATCCAAGAAATAGAAAACAACACAAACCTATGTGCTAAGCAACTTGGAGTCATCAAGACCCCAGTTCATACAAATGAGCCAGTTGTCAAAATTTCTTCTAGACTTGGGCCACTTGTAGGACTTGCATCTAACAAAGTAGGATATCTCATTCATAATATCACCATGGTTAGCCTTTCTGTATCTAAAAATACTATAATTTCTTTCCATCCATAAGCAATATATGGCAGTAAAAAAGGAAGTTCTCCTAATCTTGCCAATGATGGTTTTCCCTTTGAAGTTGATGGTAGCATGAGCGATCACCTCATCCCAAGTGTTGGCACTGTTGATATAGGAGTTGTTATATTTAGTTTCCTCCCAGGTTGCTTTAGAGAGGCTGTATTTGAAAAACAGATGGTCCCAATCCTCAATATCATTCTCACACAGCACGTAAATGTTATCTTGGCTAATGCCCCAACTGATGGTCTTATCCTTAGTGTTGATGGCATTCCTGCACACAAGCCAAAGGAAGAAAGAACACTTGGGGATGTTACTGTTACTCCAAATTAAGTTTGTACAGTCCGGGTTGGAGTGATGCAATCTGATGGAGTTCTAGGCAAACTTAGTGGAGAAAAGGCCACCAGAAGTTATATTCCACTTCGTGCTATCCTCAACGGAGGGGTCGACGATAGGAAGGTTTGCATTCTTGATCTCATTCAACTCTTAGGTTATGGTAGCTGGCCAAGACCAATTCCCATTCAAGATAAAATCAACAACTTTGGCTTTGTGGTTACTAAAAGCTTCGTATATCGTTCTCTCACAATAGTGGGTCCACAAAGGACCCCTAGGGTGCCAGTGGTCATGACAGATGTAAGTGTTCCAACCATTGCCAATGGTTGCACTGATTAGAGGCCTTATCTTGCTTCTGAGCTTCATGAGTTTTGTCCAAGTTTATGAGGCATCATAAGAGTTCTTGATATGCGATAGACTTCTCCCTTTCAACTTATATGTGTGACACCACTTTATCCACACGTTGCCTGTCTTGCTGTAAAGATTCCAGAGATGTTTGAACAAAATTGCAATATTCCAATCATTCGAGCATTTAATACCAAGCCATCCCTCACATTTGGGATAGTAGACATCACTCAATTTTACTTTTTCCCCTGTATCCTTCATGTCTGGCCCAGACCAAAGGAATCTGCGAATTTATGTATCAATATAATTTGTAGTTCTCTTTGCTAAGACGAAGATGCTGGTCCAACAAATTTGCATGCTGAAGAGCATAGAGATTACAAGGTCCAACCTTCCAACATAACTCAAGAACCTGTTAGTCCAACTTTCAATCCTGTGTTTGATCGTATCAATAAGAGGAAGGCAGTCCTCATACTTTAACTTGGTCGAAATGAGGGGAACTCCCAGGTATTTTATGGGAAAATTACAAGTTTGGTATCTAAGCACGTCGACAAAGGTACTCTTATCCAGGTCAGAAATACTAGCAGCTAGGAAGGAACATTTTGTGGGGTTTGGCTTTATCCTAGACATGGCAGTGAACTCCTTGATTGCAGTGTCAATGATAGCAATGGAATTAACGAAATCACCTGCGAGAATGAACATATCATCAGCAAAACAAATGTGGTTTATCATAAGTTCTTTGCATTTGGGGTGGAAGGTGAAAAAGGGAGATCTGGTATGGATGTCCAGAAGGCCAACAAAAGCTTCCATAACAAAGAGGAATAAGAAAGGAGAGAGATGATCTCCTTGTCTTAGACCTCTTTGAGAGGGAAAGAAACCATGCGAAGCTCCATTATTAATGACGGAGAACATGAAAATAGAGACACATTCCTTTATCTAGCCAATGAATATAGTAAGGAATCCCATGAGGTGAAGGATATGGAACAGGAATTGCTAGTTAACAGAGTCGTAAGCCTTGAGGATGTTTGATCGAGGGTGAAGAGCAACGCGCGTCAGGCGCCGATCGTTGTTTTTTGTTCACTGCCTCAATACAAAAACCTAAATTACGACTGCACTTGCGATACAAGTGTAGCGGTAAGTTGGGTATCGAAAATCCACAGAGATGAGCTGCTAGAATATTATTTGGTTTAATATTTCTTAATAAAAGTGTAAAAGATATTTATACACAAAAAGGAAAAGATGCAAAAAGGGAAATGATTAATCTAGGAGAGGGAAAATAAAGTTAGACTAATAAAGCGAGTAAAAACTATAGGTTACGTCGAATATCCCTCACCCGAGTTAATTAGTATAAAATGGTTACATGGGTCGAAGAGTTATTACGAATGTGTATTGTTTCGACAGTTAATTAAATCAAGGGTTGTCACATCCCTAAATTCGTATAAAAATCTAATATGATTTTGGCGTCAACAAATACCCTAGAAATTACGCACGCAAGGTCGTAAGCACGGAGCATACATGATATACCCTGTAAAATCTACTCGGCGTAATAACTAGGACAACACACTCGAAATAGACCCGTAAACTCCATCGCCAAAGCAAAGCAATATGTCAACCCGGGGTGAGTTCAATCCGACACAACCTAGACTAACTTAGCTAGAAAGCATGGTAAAAATGCAGTAAATGAAAGCGGTAAATAAACGCAATAAATCTACACTAGAAAGCACGAAAAGAAAGCACGTAAACAAAATTATGAAAGCATGTAAATTAACTACAAAGAAAGAATTAAAGGAAATACAACTTATATTAATGGAGAAGGAAGATGAATACTCAACTTACAAACCCAAATGGGTGTTAAACCAAGAAAAAATGAAGAAGAACTCTCCAAACCCCCAAACCCTAACCTAAACTACCTAAAACTAATTATATCTATCTATCTATATATGATTATTACAACAAAAAACATGTAATACCCCGTATTTTTGGCGATATTTATTTTGGGATTAATTAATTAAATGAGAATTAATTGGGAATTAATCCGGGTAAAATACTAGCGAGATGTGAGTTGGTATTTGACTATATTGAGTATATATGATGTTATATGAATATTGAATTATGAAATTTGTCGTGAGATTGATATACGGCAATTTGGTCATTTTATTGGGACGCGTGTGACAGTCGCGTCAGGGTATAATTATTTTAATTATAATAGTGAAATTAAATTCTATTAACCGTATGGTCATTTTGAGTGTGCCAACGCGTCCGGAAGGGTCGAGATAGTCAGAAAACACTAGCCGGGGGTTTAGTTTGGATCCCGGGGTATTTTTAGGCCATACCGGCATCTTATAAGGGTATTTTGGTAATTTTGTATTTTGAGGAATTAAAAATGACGAAAATTAGGAGTCTTTATCTGATTGGGAATAGACCCACTAAACCCACTAACCAACCCTTAATGACCCAATAAGCTACGGGAGTTATCAAATTAGGTTTCCAAAACTTCCCAAAGAAAAACCCTAGCCACCATTGGAGATAAGCTTGGAGAGAGAGAGATAGAAGGGAATTCTGCAGAAAAGCTTTACCAAATCAACACCAAATTCAGAGACACTCGAGGCAAGTGATTTAATTCCATTTAATTTCAGAGAATATTCCTTTCACGTTAGATAATTCAAATTTATGTTTGTTCTTGGAAGATAATGAAAAACCCATGAGTTTGGAAGTAGAATACTAAATTTTGATGAAAGGATGGCATGTAGAATCATATTTAGAGGACTAATCTGATGTTGATATATCTTGTAAGACACAAAAGCGGATTTAATTGGATAAATTAAGGATCTAAAAATTTTAAGGTTCATGTTCTTGAAAAATTGGGGAAAAGTGTAGAGACTTGTGATTTAATGATGTTTAGGACGAATTAATTCCTTAAAACATGTTAGGAGGTGACTTTAATATGTTTAGGATGAATTAGAGACCCTAAAACGTTGTTGGGATGAACTTTGGAAGAGGTTTGAGGTATTAAAATGGATGAAAAACGAGATTGGAGAAAATCTGGGCCGAAACTGGTCCCTCGTTAGAAGACCTCTCCAGGTCGTTCGAACGAGCTCGTTCGAACGAGCTTCTAACGAGTTGACCAGTCGCTTCTAACGAAAGGGGATTTCGTTCGATAACTTCGTTCGAACGAGATCTCGTTAGAAGGTACAGTTCGTTCGAACGAACTGAAATCTCGTTCGAACAGCCTCGTTCGAACGAGACTTCTAACGAGCTGGCAGTTTAGGCCTTTTTGGCCTGTTTTGATTTTGGGAGTCCCGTAAACTTGTTCGAGGATAGAGATAACATTCCTTTGATGGTGTATTAGTATACTTGGGACATTTGGGTTATAATGAGGAGTAAATTATATAAGTGTGGATCAAATCAAATAGACATTTGAGTCGAGACGTGAGTGCCTAATACGACGTGAGAATAAATTATGGCGCGTATAAATATGGATCGGGATTATATAAGTTGTATATATATTAGGTTGGTACGAGAATGCGATAAGTACTACAATTAAACTACGGGATTACTAAGATGTGTGCTTACTTAGTATGGGTATATGAATTGTGTGTATGACATACCTACCATACTTGTTATCACGGGAGGTTTGCGTTTGCTTAGGGCCCTCTAATCCTTGTGTTGCCCGGATTTAGACTGGTTACCTCGATGAACATAGGTCAGAGAAGGACTTATTGGAATTTTAATAAGTCTGCTGATCGTGGGAGCGTAGGTATGTGCGTGACCCATGTGATGTGACTGTGTTCGCCTCCACTATTTGTGATTTGTGTTATCTGAACTATTCCTGAGAGATTCGGAATATGTGATCTTTATGTACGTGATGTACCGGGATGGATAGCAGAGTATGTGTGCACCGCAGCTTAGTCTCGGGGTGCTTATATTGTATATTTATGTTGTGGAAAATATACGCTTAATAAACTGGGAACTTTCATATGGTATTGTGTGTAACTATGGAATAACATAGAGGGCTAATCTATAACGAGTTGTATTACTTTTGTATGAGAACCTGAATTTACGTTAAGCACCTATTTAACTGAGATCGTTATAATGTTAATGGAACCGAGTAATAAGGGCTGACAGTCTAGCTAGATATGATGTCACTTAGGTAGTGGTTTGTGTCGTTTTAGATGGGTACTTACGTTAGGAGTGCACAGTTAGACGAGAGGTGAGAATATCATGTGAGTGCACGTCCTAACATGTACTTTGCATTTAATGTTTTAAATGTTTTTAAAGCACTTGCAGGTTTTTAAAATATCTCCACATTCGGGCTCTGACCCGTTTTCTTTCAAATCTATTTTTTTTGTAAAACCATTTTAGGTGCCCAGCCACAAGGACACCATGCATAGGATACTCATTCAGGTGACGAGCTGTAGCTGTTTGTGAAAGCTACAGGGATTTGCTTTTAGACGCTCTATCATTTGGATTCCATATTCAGTATTCTTCAGTTTTAGGGCATGTTGCCCAGTTCCATTAGAGTTACTTTTCCATTACAGTTTTCAGACTTTGGCATGTATTGATTCAGTATTCGGTTTAATTATTTCAGTTTGTCGATTTGTAGTGAGGAGTTTTCCTCCAGACTTTATTTACATTATGTGATGGTTATTCTATTTACTTCGGTATGGTGAATGGTGTTATTATTCTTCATTACACTTGTTGCATGTTAATCAGACTTTAATTAAAATTTGGCAACTTACTTTTTAAATACTAGGTGGTTAGTAATAATAAAAATGCTTTCGACAGTGATGCTATTAGCTGAGCCAACTTGGCATTTTGAATTAATTTAATAAAGGAGTAGCTACCCGGTATTTAATTAGTCGGGGTGTCACAGGTGCTATCAGAGCATCAGGTTGTAGTGTCCTTAGGATCTGTGCGGCTATTATCTTTCCGCTAAGTTTCTTTAATATAGAGCCCTATATTTTAGGACTGTTGTACTCTTTTTGTGTATGCTTCGTTCTTCAGCTATTTTAAGTTTATAAACAGTGAACTTATAAACTTTATTCTTATTTCAGATGCCTCCACGACGTGCACGACGAATTCCCAGGGATGCAACGCCTGAACCCCAGCCCGCTCCAGTTCAAGGCATGATGAACGCCGCTGAGGTTGCAGCTATTGTAGCCCAAGCGATAAATGCCGCAATTGCCGTAGTCCAGCAGGCACCACCTCAGGCGCCGGTTGCCGTGCCAGTACAGGCAAATGCATTCCCGTCTGCTTGGGAGCGTGTACGTGACGCTTTTCAGAAAGCGCATCCGCCAGAGTTTGCAGGTAGCTCAGATGTGGTAGTCTCGAGCCAGTGGAGGAAGGATATGCAGAGACACTTGAGGATGTATGAGTGCACGGATGTTCAGAAGCAGGTGCTAGCTACTTTCAAGCTAGTTGGATCTGCACTGCAGTGGTGGGAGTCTATTACCACCATGGAGGAGAGGGATACTCTCACTATTCAGGACTTCTGGGTGCGGTTTGACCGCAAGTACTTTCCGTCCGCTGTTCATACGGAAATGAGGAGGAAATTAATGAATCTGAGGCAAGAGGGTAAGACCGTGGCCGAGTATGAGGCCGAGTTCACAAATCTGTTGAATATCGTTCCGGATGAGATACCAACAGAGAAGAAGAAGATTGAGAAATTCACCGACGGGTTGACATGGAGGATCCGTCAGCATCTGTTAGGGAACCTTTCGTTGGCCACGTATTCTGATGTGGTTAACGCTGCTTTGTTACACTGCCAGGATCACCGCTTTCATATAACTGAGAGCAAGATATCGGGAGAGTCTAGCCATCAGGGAAGGACTGGAGGACATGGTGCTGGTGGGGCACAATTTTTTCAGGGGCAGAGACAGGGTGACCAGGGTTCCCAGCAGGGGGATCAGAAGAGGTTCATATCAGGGAACTACAGACAGGGACAGGGAGGTTTCCGTCAGGGCCATCAGGGTCCAAACGGCCATCAGGGCCAACAGGGGCAGAATGGGCAGCAGTTTCAGCAGGGCCAGCAGGGCCAAGGGAGGAACGGTAACGGCCACCAGGGTCGGGGACTGCAGGGGCAGAGAGGAGGGAACTTCCTAGGGAAGTGTTTTGTTTGTGGCAAGACTGGCCATAAACGACAGGATTGTCCTGATAGGGGCAGGGCCCCACAGCAGCAGCAGCAGGGTGCTCGCCAGGAGCCGCAGAGGCCTATGTTTCCCGCCGCTCTCCCCGCACCGCCACAGGTGGCAGCATTGCCACCCATTCCAGCAGTCCCAGTTCAGCAGGGGCAGCTACAGTATGGACGTGTCTATAACGTCCACCAGGCGGCAGTTCCACAGGCACCGCCTGCGATTGAGGGTACGTTTCCTATCCATGGCACTATGGGTCGGGTATTATTTGATACGGGGGTTACACATTGTTTTATAGCTACACATTTCGCGAAGGCTTTAGGGTTGTTAGCCATAGCGGAGAGCACATTGACGTGTGTCGACTCACCATTGGGGAAGGGGTCACTTATATTCTTTATATGCCGGGGAGTGGGGGTAGAGATTGGTAGTTTGGTATTACCTGCAGACATGTTGGTATTAGATATGCATGTTCACGATGTGATTATCGGTATGGATTGGCTCGTAGCTTATAGGTCCATGATTGATTGCTTCAGCGGGAGCATTGTTTTTTCCATTCCGGGGCAAGAGATGTTCGTAGTGGCGATGCCTCGCCCAGAGGGAGGATCGACCGCTCATCTGTATTACATAGAGGAGGATACCTCTAAGGAGGTTGTGATTCCTTTAGATTCGATCCCGTTTGTCAGGGAGTATTCGGATGTGTTTCAGGAGATAACAGGCCTACCCCCCAGTCGAGAGATAGACTTTGTTATAGACCTATTGCCAGATACGAGGCCTATAGCACGCGCACCGTACCGTATGGCTCCAGCAGAGATGCGAGAGCTACGAGATCAGATAGAGCAGCTGTTAGGTCAGGGCTTTATTCGCAGGAGTACCTCACCTTGGGGCGCTCCAGTTTTGTTTGTGAAGAAGAGGGACGGTTCACTGAGACTGTGTGTGGACTATCGGGAGTTGAACAAGGTCACGATACGGAATAAGTATCCGTTGCCTCGAATCGATGACTTATTCGACCAGTTGAGAGGAGCTTCTTTCTTCTCAAAGATTGATTTGAGATCGGGATACCATCAGTTGCGTATCAGGGAGGAGGATGTCTCGAAGACTGCGTTCTTGTTAAGATATGGTTCTTACGAGTTTCGGGTTATGCCTTTTGGTTTGACCAACGCTCCAGCAGTGTTTATGGACTTGATGAACAGAGTGTTCAGGGATTTCCTAGATCAGTTTGTCATTGTCTTCATCGATGATATTCTGGTTTACTCCCAGACAGAGGAGGAGCACGCCGAGCATTTGAGGCAAGTTTTGCAGACGCTGCGTCAGAACGAGCTGTATGCAAAATTTGAAAAGTGCGGGTTTTGGTTGAAGCAGGTCCAGTTTTTGGGACACATTATTTCCGACCAGGGGATATCTGTTGATCCGGGGAAAGTATCCGCGGCGAGGGAGTGGGGACAACCCACGACACCGACTGAGATTCGTAGTTTCTTAGGCCTAGCAGGATACTACAGGAGGTTTATTCGAGGTTTCTCGAAGATAGAAGGTCCTTTGACACATCTGACTCGTAAGGGAGTGCCATTCATCTGGAGTGATGCCTGTCAGTTGGCATTCGATGAATTGAAGGATAAATTGACCTCAACACCTGTGTTAGCATTGCCGAGACCGGGAGTTCAGTATTTGGTTTACACCGATGCATCTTTGCAAGGGCTTGGAGCTATATTACAGCAGGAGAGACATGCCATAGCTTATGCTTCCAGTAAGCTTAAGCCTCATGAGAAGAATTACCCCACGCATGATTTGGAGTTGGCGGCAGTGGTATTTGCCCTACGAATTTGGAGGCATTATCTTTTGGGGGAGAAGTTCCAACTGTTCACGGACCACAAGTCCCTACAATACCTGTTCACGCAGAAAGAATTGAATATGCGGCAGCGTAGGTGGCTTGAGTTTGTGAAAGACTACCAGTTCGATATCCAGTATCACCCAGGTAGTAGACGCGTTGAGCCGTAGGCCAGCAGATGAGGTGGCAGAGGTGTGGAAGGCAAAGTGGAAGGAGTTGGGACACCAGGATGCAGTGGCCCGATCTTTCATGTCTATGATGACCGTTACACCGCAGATTGTCACGAAGTTAGTACGGGCACAGGCTAATGACTCGTTCTGTCAGGAGCAGATAGTTCGATTACTAGCAGAGGGAGCCGAGTCCTATACCGTTAGCTCAGACGGGGGATTACGCTTCAATGGGAGATTGGTAGTTCCGGAAGGGGAGAAATTGCGACCCGAGGTGATGGCAGAGTCGCACAGCTCACGGTTCGCGGTACATCCCAGAGGGGACAAAATGTACCAAGACATGAGACGGTAGTATTGGTGGAGCGGTATGAAGAGAGATATTGCTGAGTTTGTTTCGAAATGCGCCACTTGCCAGCTAGTAAAAGTGGATCATCAGAGACCGACAGGACTTCTACAACCGTTGGAGGTCCCGGTGTGGATGTGGGAGAGCATATCCATGGACTTTATCACGGGGTTGCCTACGTCGCAGAGGGGTCACGACTCCGTTTGGGTAATTGTGGACAGGTTGTCCAAAGTCGCTCACTTTTTACCCGTAAGGACTGACTACACTACGGGACAGTATGCCCAGCTCTTCATTTCAGAGGTTGTGAGACTTCACGGTGTGCCCCTAAATATCATGTCTGACAGAGACAAGATATTTGTTTCGAGGTTTTGGGAGAGTTTTCAGGAGGCCATGGGCACGGAATTGCGGTTGAGTACGGCTTATCATCCGCAGACCGATGGGCAGACAGAGCGCACAAATCAGATGTTGGAGGACATGCTACACATGTGCATTATTGACTTTGGAGGTGGATGGGAGCAATACCTTCCACTGGTAGAGTTTGCTTATAATAACTCCTACCAGTTCACTATTGGCATGGCTCCGTTTGAGGCATTGTACGGTAGGCCTTGTCGTTCCCCAGCATGTTGGTTAGAGGTGGGGGACAACAAACTACTTGGGCTGGAAGTGATTCAGGATACTTCGGCAAGGATTGAGTTGATTCGGAGTCGCATTCGGGTAGCTCAAGACCGGCAGAAGAGTTATGCTGATGCGAAGAGGTTTTTCAGGGAGTTCCAAGTGGGGGACCAGGTTTTGCTCAGAGTATCTCCTATGAAGGGGATTATGCGTTTCGGGAAGAAGGGGAAGTTGGCACCAAGGTATGTGGGGTCGTTTCCTATTATTGAGCGGATCGGACCCGTTGCGTATAAACTTGGGTTACCGGAGCATTCGCATCGGATTCACGATGTGTTCCATATTTCCTCGCTAAGGAAATACCTTAGAGATAATTTGGCTCATTCTCACATTGCTGTGGAGGACATCGATCTCCAACCGGATAGCTCCTACGAGGAGGGGCCGATTGCTATTTTGGACCGAAGTGAGAGGAAGCTGCGGTCAAAGATAGTTCCGTTAGTGCGTGTTCAGTGGCGACATCACAATGTCGAGGAGTCCACATGGGAGCGCGAGGATGAGATGCGCGAATGTTATCCAGAGTTGTTTTTAGCAGGTACTTTCTAGTTCTGAATTTCGGGACGAAATTCAGTTATTAGGGGGGAGTATGTAATACCCCGTATTTTTGGCGATATTTATTTTGGGATTAATTAATTAAATAAGAATTAATCTGGGTAAAATACTAGCGAGATGTGAGTTGGTATTTGACTATATTGAGTATATATGATGTTATATGAATATTGAATTATGAAATTTGTCGTGAGATTGATATACGGCAATTTGGTCATTTTATTGGGACGCGTGTGACAGTCGCGTCAGGGTATAATTATTTTAATTTAATAGTGAAATTAAATTCTATTAACCGTATGGTCGTTTTGAGTGCGCCAACGCATTCGGAAGGGTCGAGATAGTCAGAAAACACTAGCCGGGGGTTTAGTTTGGATCCCGGGGTATTTTTAGGCCATACCGGCATCTTATAAGGGTATTTTGGTAATTTTGTATTTTGCGGAATTAAAAATGACGAAAATTAGGAGTCTTTATCTAATTGGGAATAGACCCACTAAACCCACTAACCAACCCTTAATGACCCAATAAGCTACGGGAGTTATCAAATTAGGTTTCCAAAACTTCCCAAAGAAAAACCCTAGCCACCATTGGAGATAAGCTTGGAGAGAGAGAGATAGAAGGGAATTCTGCAGAAAAGCTTTACCAAATCAACACCAAATTCAGAGACACTCGAGGCAAGTGATTTAATTCCATTTAATTTCAGAGAATGTTCCTTCCATGTTAGATAATTCAAATTTATGTTTGTTCTTGGAAGATAATGAAAAACCCATGAGTTTGGAAGTAGAATACTAAATTTTGATGAAAGGATGGCATGTAGAATCATATTTAGAGGACTAATCTGATGTTGATATATCTTGTAAGACACAAAAACGGATTTAATTGGATAAATTAAGGATCTAAAAATTTTAGGGTTCATGTTCTTGAAAAATTGGGGAAAAGTGTAGAGACTTGTGATTTAATGATGTTTAGGACGAATTAATTCCTTAAAACATGTTAGGAGGTGACTTTAATATGTTTAGGATGAATTAGAGACCCTAAAACGTTGTTGGGATGAACTTTGGAAGTGGTTTGAGGTATTAAAATGGATGAAAAACGAGATTGGAGAAAATCTGGGCCGAAACTGGTCCCTCGTTAGAAGACCTCTCCAGGTCGTTCGAACGAGCTCGTTCGAACGAGCTTCTAACGAGTTGACCAATCGCTTCTAACGAAAGGGGATTTCGTTCGATAACTTCGTTCGAACGAGATCTCGTTAGAAGGTACAGTTCGTTCGAACGAACTAAAATCTCGTTCGAACAGCCTCGTTCGAACGAGACTTCTAACGAGCTGGCAGTTTAGGCCTTTTTGGCCTGTTTTGATTTTGGGAGTCCCATAAACTTGTTCGAGGATAGAGATAACATTCCTTTGATTGTGTATTAGTATACTTGGGACATTTGGGTTATAATGAGGAGTAAATTATATAAGTGTGGATCAAATCAAATAGACATTTGAGTCGAGACGTGAGTGCCTACTACGACGTGAGAATAAATTATGGCGCGTTTAAATATGGACCGGGATTATATAAGTTGTATATATATTAGGTTGGTACGAGAATGCGATAAGTACTACAATTAAACTACGGGATTACTAAGATGTGTGCTTACTTAGTATTGGTATATGAATTGTGTGTATGACATACCTACCATACTTGCTATCACGGGAGGTTTGCGTTCGCTTAGGGCCCTCTAATCCTTGTGTTGCCCGGATTTAGACTGGTTACCTCGATGAACATAGGTCAGAGAAGGACTTATTGGGATGTTAATAAGTCTGCTGATCGTGGGAGCGCAGGTATGTGCGTGACTCATGTGATGTGACTGTGTTCGCCTCCACTATTTGTGATTTGTGTTATCTGAACTATTCTTGAGAGATTCGGAATATGTGATCCTTATGTACGTGATGTACCGAGATGGATATCAGAGTATGTGTGCACCGCAGCTTAGTCTCGGGGTGCTTATATTGTATATTTATGTTGTGGAAAATATACGCTTAATAAACTGGGAACTTTCATATGGTATTATGTGTAACTATGGAATAACATAGAGGGCTAATCTATAACGAGTTGTATTACTTTTGTATGAGAACCTGAATTTACGTTAAGCACCTATTTAACTGAGATCGTTATAATGTTAATGGAACCGAGTAATAAGGGTAGGACCTATGACAGTCTAGCTAGATATGATGTCACTTAGCTAGTGGTTTGTGTCGTTTTAGATGGGTACTTACGTTAGGATTGCACAGTTAGACGAGAGGTGAGAATATCATGTGAGTGCACGTCCTAACATGTACTTTGCATTTAATGTTTTAAATGTTTTTAAAGCACTTGCAGGTTTTTAAAATATCTCCACATTCGAACTCTGACCCGTTTTCTTTCAAATCTATTTTTTTTGTAAAACCATTTTAGGTGCCCAGCCACAAGGACACCATGCATAGGATACTCATTCAGGTGACGAGTTGTAGCTGTTTGTGAAAGCTACAGGGATTTGCTTTTAGACGCTTCTATCATTTGGATTCCATATTCAGTATTCTTCAGTTTTAGGGCATGTTGCCCAGTTCCATTAGAGTTACTTTTCCATTACAGTTTTCAGACTTTGGCATGTATTGATTCAGTATTCAGTTTAATTATTTCAGTTTGTGGATTTGTAGTGAGGAGTTTTCCTCCAGACTTTATTTACATTATGTGATGGTTATTCTATTTACTTCGGTATGGTGATGGGTGTTATTATTCTTCATTACACTTGTTCCATGTTAATCAGACTTTAATTAAAATTTGGCAACTTACTTTTTAAATACTAGGTGGTTAGTAATAATAAAAATGCTTTCGACAGTGATGCTATTAGCTGAGCCAACTTGGCATTTTGAATTAATTTAATAAAGGAGTAGCTACACGGTATTTAATTAGTCGGGGTGTCACAAAACATTTATATAGTAAGTTGGAATTAAATTAGAAAAGAAAAGGAAAAAGAAAATAAAAGGGGAAAATATCGCAGAAAATAAGGGATCGATTTTGATCGATCAAATATGAGCCCACTGCTTCCCACGAAGAAAAAAAATTGAAAGATCGATCGATTGATCCTTCTAATCGATTGATCGATCAAGCAGGTCTGCATCAATCTTCCTCCTGTTTTGGTGTAGTTGGAAATCTCTTCCGCCAAAAGTGGCGTAACTTCTTCGTTAGGGATCGGATTCGCGCACCATTCATGGATGCACGAAGCTCGCACAGAGGTCTATAGCTTTCGTGAAGATGTTGGGCCAGGTGCCCAAAATGTGGGAAGACTAAAATTCCCTTAAACGTGCGGAAATGTACGAAACTTGAGCGGAATGCGTCCGAACTTTATACTTGGTACCTAAATACCTACAAAAGCCTAATTATACCTCATATAGCATGTTAACAATATAAATCCGAGGTTGTCTAGTTAATAAGATTAAATATAGAGATTAAGGCACCCGAGGGGGCTAAATTATGTAGGTTCGAGGGATGAAATACGCAATATTTGCGTATTATCAATGTCAATCTTCAAGGAACACCTAAGGGGGCCCTGATTTCCATGATAATTGCGCATCAACTCCTGCATAATGAGAATATTATCCCCAATGGATCTACCATGAACAAAGGCAGATTGCCACTCATTAATAAGGAAAGGGGATGTAAGGTTTTAGCTTGTTCACAATAATCTTAGAAATGCATTTGTAAATCATGTTACATCATGCAATGGGTCTGAAGTCCTGCATGGACGAAGTGGAGTTAGTTTTTGGGATATGCACCAAGTTGGTATAGTTCCACTGTCTGGGCATGGTGCTATTTTGGAAGAAGGCAACAACCGCGCTAATGACCTCATTCCCAACAATGTCCCAGTTCTGGATGAAAAACTCAGTGTTAAACCCATCAGGGCTTGGAGCTTTATCCTTACAAAGGCTGAAGATGGAATATTTTACCTCATCACTGGATATGGGGGATATAGTACAAGATGCTTTCTCCAGAGTAATCTTCCTTGTAATAGCATGATTCAGAATATGAGGAAAGGGGGTAATGGTGCTAGTTCAGTAAGCTTCAAAACAAACGTACAGCCTCGTTTGCAACCTCCACTTTGAGTCCATGCTGATTATGGATGCTAAGGATCTTATTCATGTTGGTGTTGCCTCTAACTCTACTGTGAAAAAACTAGTGTTAAGATCCCCCTCCTGAAGCCATCTCATTTAAAACTTATGTTTAAGATATGAATCTTCAACAATGCAACCGTTCATGTACTCCTCTCTGGCCTCCTTCTCATCATTTTGTAGATTGCTATTGCTGCCCCATTAATTAGGCATAAATTCTTCACATTTATCCCCTTAATTTCAGTATTTTTATGATCCTGTGCAGTGTAAATAGCTTGGATTTGTCTCATATTTAGTCTACTAACCCTTTTTCCAATTATTTCGTATTTTGTGTATCTCTTATGTGTTTTACAGGTATTTCATGCAAGAAAGATGCAAAAGAGAACTCAAAACAGTGAAAGTAAGCAAGAAATGGAGAGTTAAAGGGTATTTTTGTAATTTTGTAGCCTTAGTCCGGAGGTGGGGCCAACTGAAAGTTGAAGAACTTTCAATTACAAGAACACTGAAAAAACGGCACTCCAATCTGAGCTACAGTGAAGAAGTTATGCTCATTTGAAGTTGAGAAAGAAATCCAAGAAAAAACTGTTAAGGCCACAAGAGTGTAGTTAAAATCTATCAATTAAAGTGTTAATTGAAGTAATAAATCAATTAAAATCAATCAAACATTCTCTGTGGATTTGATACCCAGACTCGCCACTATACTCCGCAAGAGTGTAGTTAAAGTTTAGTTTTTTTTGTATTGTAATCGAAAGCCGATAACAACGACTAGCGTATTTACACGGACGCTCGGTTTCCACCTCGATCAAAATGGTGACGTTCCTGGGGAGTGTTTTGTTATAGATTATAAATGATTTACTATTTCGAAAGTTTTTTTTTCTTTGGTATTTTTTTTGTTTTTAACTTTTTTTGTAGCCTTGCACAATTGAGCGCCAAGAAACGTTGAATCCTCAACCGGGCACCTCTATACGCGAATTATCCATTTACATACTATTCGGTAATCATATCTTTTCATGGTGAGTTTGGTAATTATAATGGTTCATATGGTAATTGTTTTCAAACTTTTTATTCTCAAGAGTCCGCGGCTCGACCTATTACCATTGGTGAGGCCATTCTAACTCTGGAGTATGAAAGGCTTGAAAACGAATCTCGGAGAGAAATTTATATTAAATATTCTCAAGAATCCGTGCCTCAACCTATTACCATGGGTGAGGCCTTTCTAAATCTTGCGTATGAAAAGCTTGAAAACGAATATCGAAAAAAAAATCATTTTGGGGAATCCAATGACGATTTTTCTTTCGCTATTTGTGAAACTATAAAAGGTTTTCAACCAAATGAGGAATCCGAGGTTCTAGAGCCAAGGGATCCTACTTTGGAAGAAAACATGATTTTTCTAACCAAAAGAGTACTGAATTTTCTTTTCACCCAAAGCACAAAGAATATCATTATGGTCTTGTTAAGAAAATGGTCGCACTTTGCGATGAGGTGCGTTCTTATTCAGAAAACAAAGAGGAGGTTGAGACTTGTGTGTCACCTCAAAATTCTAAAGAAGATCTCATTGAAAGTGAGTCTGTTACCCTTGAAATTCAATCTCCAAGTGATGATGAATCACTTAAGATTGAGTTTATTTCATCACCATTCTCGTTCACCGTTATTGAACCATTAGAAGTACCACTTGATTCCTATGAGTCGGCTGGAAATTCTGAAGCGTTTACACCTTTTACCGACAAAGAGACTTTGCTATAATTATTTTCTAATATGGACTCTTCCTTTTGGATGCCCCTCTCCACATACTACTTGAAAAATCTTTGGGAGGTGATTATATTTTTCTTGGATCTCAATTGTACTTGTCCCACCCATCATCCCGTTAAATTTTTTAATTGGTAATGGTTCATTTTTTCCATCTCACACATGACTTCCGTTGTTCAAATGGAATCCTTATATTTCGGGAGGCATGCATCCTAGTGAGGGTACACCATTAATCCCTCAAAGTCATATTGTATTTTGGGTGGACCCTCAAATTTTTCAACTTCTAATGTATAACTTATTAGAATTTGAAAATCGTAGGTTGTACAATAGTTAGCTTATTTTTTTTAGTTTAGAGTTTTTGTTATTCTTTTTGCTATGCTTGGTTCTAACACGTTTTGTAGATTCAATAGACTCGTACTTTTCGGGGATCGCTCCATTTTGGGTAATATCTTTCTTTTCCTATCTTTATGTTGTGTTCTTGATTCGCATTGAGGACAATGCAACATTTAAGTTAGGGGGTGTGGGATATTTTTCCCGTTTATTGTTTAGATTCATTGATTCGATCACATGTTCTTTTCAAGTGTGTTTTTTTTAGAAAATTTCAAATTTTTCAAAAAAATTAAAATTTTTTGAAAAAAGCCAAAAATATTTTTCTTCAAAATAAATAAAGATTGGAATTTAAAAGCTTCAAAAATGTCACATTTTTTCTATCTCAAGTTGTAAAATTCAAAATGCACAAAGTCGAAATTGACCAAAGATGAAAATTGACGACTTAACGAATAAGTGTGGCGATTAATCAACCCGGTGAGATTTCGAGCCTATCAATTTTTTTCGAGTTTTTAAATCAATCCGAGTTTATGATTAACTCAATGTTCTTTTCAGCGTTTTAATAAGTCGTTGATGATCTCTATTTTATTATTTTGATTGGTTATGCGAAATGTGTGAGATATTGTCTTGAATAATGCGCACTAAAATATCTCTAAACTAAATTAATCTCGAGATGTATATGGTAAAACAACTCGCATTTGGACAATGAAGTAGGACATTGTTTGTTACCCAAAAAGATTAGCCATAAAAAGTTGTGAAAAATTCATCCCTTTGCAACCCAATTTGAGCCTAATAATTTTTTTCCGTTTCGTTTGATAACCCGAAAAACCCAATTAGCCTAGAATTATGAAAATTGAATATTCATCAAATAAAGTCCGAAAAATGCATAAGAAGGGGAAAGAAAAGAATAGAAATGCTCAACAAAATTAGCAAGAAAAGAAAAGCATGAAAAATAGAAAAAAAAAAAGAAGAAAAAAATGAGCAAAATCCTGAAAAGCACTCATGGACATCTTAAGAATAGTTTCCAATAATTTTTTAAACCCATTTTCTTGTACCCATTACACCTTAAAACTCGAAAAAGTCCTAACCGAGTCCAAATTGCAAAATTGATTACCGCGTGGTGAGTTAAAACACAAAAAGATAATAAAAGAGATTACATGGCGTGAAAAAGAGATGATGTTTCCCATTTACCTATGACCATATTCCGATGAAGAGATCTTTTCTCCCAAAAATTTTCGTCTTTCAATTTGTGTGCGTGACTTTGCGTCCATTATATTTACTCTTTTTATCACGCATACCGAGAAAATAGCCACAATTCGAGTGATTCGTTTGTGAGTGAATCCGTGAGAAATTGAATCAAAACGAATTTTCGAAAAAGTAACGTAGTGATCAATCGGTGGAAGTTAGCAGTTCGATTTTTGGCTTCGCACACACACGCACTATGATTTGAGACTCTTAAATATGAAGTTGTGGTGACCATTTTGGGGGAGTTTAAATTTTACAATTTTTAAGTATTTTGATTTTTCTTTGAGTCAATAACAAATTTTGTGGGTATATTCGCTGCAAACACTCACGAGACACCACTCGTCCTACTAGGGTAACCTAGGGGTTAAAGGCTTGTTGCATACGCTAAATGCAATCGCTTGCCCGTGAAAAAGGTATTCTACCCCAATAAAGTTTTTAAAGGGTCCTTAACTCATACTCTCATTATTTTACAGTGCTCGGGACGCGCAAAGTTCTAAGTTAGGGGGGTTTGATTAGGCATAAATTCTTCACATTTATCCCCTTAATTTCGGTATTTTTATGATCCCCTGCGGTGTAAATAACTTGGATTTGTCTCATATTTAGGCTACTAACCCTTTTTGCCAAGTATTTCGTATTTTGTGTACCTTTTATGTGTTTTACAGGTATTTCATGCAAGAAAGATGTAAAATAGAACTCAAAACAGTGAAAGAAAGCAAGAAATTGAGAGTTAAAGGAAATTTTCTTAATTTTACAGCCTTAGTCCGGAGGTGGGGCCAACTGAAAAGTTGAAGATCTTTCAATTACAAAAACACTGAAAATAACGGCACTCCAATCTGATACGATGAAGAAGTTATGCCCATTTGAAGTTGAGAAAGAAATCCAAGAAAAAACTGTTAAGACCGAACTGAACCGAAGATGAGAAAAAAGAACCGGTTCGCCCATTTGTCACACACCAGATCCGTTACAAAATTAATCACTCTTTCTAAGTGTGACAAATTGCCAGATATGGGATTTTTATTTTGTGCTTATCTTTTAGCCAAAAGAGTTTTATGTTTTGGGGACTCTTCTAAACGACCTCTAGCCTATTTATTTAGTCATCAGGACTTTTTTTATTCAGATTTCATTTATGTAAAAACTCCATAACAAGTAGGAACATCTAGGAGAAGAATTTACATATTTTGCACCTTTAATTTAAGAGCTTTTAGTGTTTTTCTTCAAGCTTTGATTTCTTCTCGCATGGTGTGTTCTTCAATCTTGGTAACTTTTAGATCCAGCACTTTTATTATTATTTCTCATGTTTCATCTCTCTTTCCAAGCAATTATGAGTTCATGCAATGTAGATAACGTAATTTTCATTAATTTCACCATGTTAGGTTAGGTTTTTAAAGGTTGGGATGCAAGAACCCAACCCGATGTGGTAGTTGCATGTGTTTAAAATTAGTCCTCTAAATTTAATGATTTATTACGACCGTATTGCGTAGAAATGCGACAATTGTAGATCTTTGGATCTCGTTTGCTTCAGGGTAACCGAGATGCTTCAGAATACAATTCGAGTGTAACTATCGTAATACCGATTTACTCGTCCTCTGATTATGTATGGTGTGGGCTTGAACCTCATATATGTAATGCTTGGGAGTACTAAAGTCTGGGTCTAATTAATCACTTAAATTTATGATTAATTTTATACCATCAATACTCTAGGGTTGGGGGATTGTGTCCCTACCTTAATTTTCCAATTAGTTTTAGTTAACTTCCTTATTTTTCCATTTTTCCTTTCTCACTCAATCATCATCTTTTACACTTTATTTGTTTGAAGTAATAAATCAATTAAAATCTATTAAACATTCCATGTGGATTCGATACCCAGACTCACCACTATACTCAAGAGTGTAGTTAAAGTTTAGATTTTTTTGTATTGTGGTTGGAAGCCAAATGCTCCTCCTTCTCTCTAGACTTCCCTTGCCTAAACTAGCCGTTACCACTCAGCTTTCTACCCTCCCCTCCATCCTCTAAACCCTATTTCCTTCCCAGTTACTGCCGCCATGGCTGAAGGCCCGTCGTTGCCTAGTCAGGATAGGCACGAGTTACCCGTTGTTTCCACCCCAACCATATATGCCCCTTGCACTGCTAAAGAAGATGTACGTAAGAATGGCCATGAGGAGGGTTATGAAAAAGACGTCTGGGAGTTCTTAAGAAGCAAAGGCTTCTCACCCGAAGAGGTTGATCTCTTTTCCAAAGCCACTAGTAGGGGCGGTGACGGAGAACGGTCACTTGCCAGACAGGTGACGTCATCCGAGGTCAACCCGGCTATCGGTGCTAATGACGGTGTTGGCCAGGAAGGTTCCCAGAATAACGAGGTTATGGCTAACAAGATAAAGGTGTCAGTTGATAGTCGAAATGGAACAACGAAGCAGGCTAACAAAAGCGGGATTCCCAATGACAAGACCTGGTGCTCTGTTGCTGCTGAAAAGAGGAAAACGAAACTCAGACTCACTTTTCACCAACCTTCTGTGGTTGACAACGTTATCACTGTCATGCCGCCGGCTGAAGTGACAAGAGAGGGCCATAGGAGATGGAAGAACAGCATGGTGGGTTATTTTCTCGGAAAAAAACTCCCATATACTTTCGTCAACAATATTGCTATGAGGATGTGGATCAAGTTGGGACTGACTAAGGTATTGGCTCACGATAATGGCTTTTTCTTCTTCATTTTTTATGACCCTTTCCATAGGGATGAGGTTCTAGATAATGGGCCATGGCATTTTGCCGGCATGACCATCATGCTGAAGAAGTGGCAACCAACTTCGTCTTCTGTAAAGAAAGCGCAAAGAAAATACCCATATGGGTTAAGTTACATGATATCCTAATCCAGCTTTGGACTGAGGAGGGACTTAGTTACGTCGCAAGTTCGGTGGGTCTTCCATTGTACGCTGACGCCGTCATAGAACAGATGAATAGAATTTCGTTTGCGCGAATCTGTGTTGAGGTAGAAGCTAAGGAAACCTACGCGGATAGTATCAACATTGTCATGGAAGACGGAACCTTTGCTCCTGTGCGTATTGAATACAAAGCTAAGCCACCTTCATGCCCTCACTGCCTTGAATTTGGGCACACGCTTAATAAATGCACCAAGTCTAGGGTAACTAAGAGTACTCAGACTACCCCTAATGAAGCTGCGAAAGCGCGGGATCAGGTGGACGTCGATTGGAAGATGGTCAGCAGGAAGTGAACATCCAAACCTCAAGGGGCCTTTGAGATGGGGGAAACGTCTGGAGCTAGAGATATTGATGGAGGGGAGGGGTCCAGAGAAGCCCACAAAGCTACACCGGACTCTCAGGAACCTAATGACGTCTGGTCTAGTTACGTGGACGAAGCTATGGTCCCAGAGGAAGAAGGTGAGGTTACCCCTGAACCCATTGACCAACGTAAGGTAAATGTCCAGGCTGCGAAACCTTGCATTCTGATGCCTCATGTTGACCTACCTCTTGTTAATGCGTTTATGGCTTTGGAACAAGACTTGGAGAGCGAGACTACTCCTGAGCCAAACGCCCTTGCTAGAAGAGTTCTAGCTGTTGACGAGCTTGTCAATAAACAGAAAGGGGAGATGATTTGTATGGGGCATACTGGGAATAGAAGCAGGAAGAAAGGGAAGGGGAATAGAACCAAATGGTCAAGTTAGGGTCTTGGAATATTAGAGGGCTTAATTCCCCTCACAAACAGCGGGAAGTGAATAAGATTATTAGAGACCACCAGCTTGACTTGGTGTGTTTACTAGAGTCCAAAGTTAGGTTTAATAATTTGAATATGGTTACGAGTAACTGCTTTTTTAACTGGGAGTACATTGACAATTGTCCTAGTGGAGGAGGCGTTGCTAGGGTCTTGGTGGGGTGGAATTTGGGTAGCGTCACTGTGAAGTTGGTTCAATCTCACCCCAAAGCCATGCTGTGTAAGGTGGAGATAAGGGGGAGGAATGTTAGCTTTTGGGCTACCTTTATTTATGGAGAAAACCTTCCGAGTAGTAGACTCTCTCTTTGGGATTTTCTGAGATCCAACAGTGTAGTTGTCAACGACCAACCTTGGGTGCTAATGGGGGACTTTAATGTGGTAAGATCCCATGATGAGAAGAAGGGGTTGCATGGCATTGATGAGGACGCAACGGATGTTTTTAACCAATGTATCTACAATATCCGTGTGGATGATATGACTACGCAGGGGTTATGGTTCACGTGGAATAAGAAACAGGAGGGTGAGGATAATATCCAATCTAGACTTGATAGAGTTCTTCAGAATGATGCTTGGAACGCGGAGTTTCCTGATTCCCAAGCAATTGTGTTACCTCGCGGTGTATCGGATCACAGTCCAATCATTGTGATTCTTTCCAATGATGAGCCTAGAGGTCCCAAGCCTTTCAAATTCTTCAACTTTTGGACGTCCCATGCCGATTTTAAGGAGATTCTTACCGATGCGTGGAACGAAAGGGTGCAGGGAAACCCCATGACTAGATTGAGCAAGAAGATGAAAAGTCTAAAGGTTAAACTTAAAGGGTTCAACAAAAGATTCTTCAACCATCTTTCATTGAGAGTCAAGGCAGCCAAAGATCAGCTGGACGAAGTTCAATCAAAGCTGGATTCTGACGGGGGTAATACCAGCATACAGAGGGAGGAGAAGCTCAAGCTATCCATTTACTTGGAGCTTCGTAATGCGGAGGAGTCTTTTTATAAGCAGCAGTCCAGGGTTAGATGGCTTTAGCTGGGTGACGGTAACAACACCTTCTTCCACAAGAAGGCTAACCTGGCTAGAGCCAAAAGAAAGATCGTAAGTGTTAATGACGAGAATGGTAACAGAGTGGAAGGAACCCAGAATGTGGCTAATAGTGCAGTTGAGTATTTTAGTAACCTTCTTGGCAGTAGAAGTACCTGTGAGGACCCTGCTCCTCTTCTTAATGCGAATGTTTGCAAGAGAATAACTGATGATGACAAAGCGGCTTTGACTAGGGCTTTCAACGATGAAGAAATTAAGGGGGCCATGTTTGCTATTGGGTCGAAAAAGTCTCCTGGTCCAGATGGGTTCAATGCGCATTTCTTTAAAGAGAATTGGGAAGTGGTTGGGAGTGATGTCATGAGGGCCATAAAATTATTCTTTAGGAGTTGTTACATGCCCCGTCAGTGGAATTGCACGGCCTTGGCCCTCATTCTAAAGGTTTCCACTCCCACTGGGATGCATGATTTTCGGCCTATTTCATGTTGTAACACTATTTATAAGTGTATCTCTAAGGTTCTTGCCAATAGAATCAAGCCTCTTCTCCCAAACATCATTAGTCCGAATCAGGCTGCGTTTGTGAAAGAGAGATCAATTTCTGATAATATCCTACTGCTGCAGGAGGTTATGAGGAACTACCACAGGGGGCTTACCCCCCCCCCCCCCCCCCAGATGCACCTTGAATATTGACCTCTTAAAGGCTTATGACACTGTGAGTTGGGACTTTCTGGTCAATCTGTTGGACCACTTGGGCTTCCTTTCTAGTTTTGTTGGGTGGGTTATGGAGTGCTGCACGATGATCAGGTTCTCCATCAGTATGAATGGCTATCTGCATGGGTTCTTCGAGGGAAGGAGGGGGTTAAGACAGGGTGACCCTCTCGCACCCTATCTATTTCTCCTGATTATGGACACCTTCTCTTGCATAATGGACAAGGCTAGCACTGACCCAGCTTTTACCTTCCACCTGAGGTGTAAGGAGATTGGTCTTCACCACTTATGTTTTGCTGACGACCTGATTATTCTTAGTGGGGGGGACTTTGCCTCCTGTTCGGTTGCTAAGAAAGTGCTTGTGGATTTCTGTAGCATCTCGGGGCTCCTGCCTAACCCTAACAAGAGCAGTTTCTACTCTTCCGGCATTGATGAGGGTGGGATTATTCAGATTGGTAGTATGCTAGGGTTCGCTCACAGTAGGCCTCCATTCCAGTACCTTGGTGTTCCCCTCATAACTACGAGACTCAAGAGTGAGGATTGCAAGAGGCTGATTGACAGGATTACTGCTAAGATTAAGTGTTGGACCAATCGGTTTCTCAGCTACGCTGGTCGTCTTCAGCTCATTAAGTCTGTTCTCTTCGGTATCCAGGTGTACTGGTCTAGTCTGTTCATCCTGCCTAAAAGAGTTATCCTTAGTATCGAGCAGCTTATGAAGGACTTCTTATGGACTGGGCCCGATTTGAAACACTCGGGAGCAAAGGTTGCTTGGAAGGACCTATGCTGTAAACTTGAAGAGGGGGGGTTGGGAATTAAGAACATTGAGAGATGGAATGAAGCTGCCATTATGAATCTCCTTTGGAACCTCAGCAGCAAGAAGGATGGTTTGTGGGTCAAATGGTGCAATGTTTACAAATTAAAAAGGAGGAGCTTGTGGGCTATCGATATTGCTAATGACACTACATGGAGTTGGAGGAAAATGATGCAACTTAGACATTTAACCAGGCCTCTCATCAAGTGCATTATTGGCGATGGCAGCGGGACCTTCCTATGGCATGATAACTGGCACCCCTTAGGGCCTCTGCACCCCCTCTATGGGGATAGGGTTATTTATGACGCTGCTAGCAACCACAAGGCGTTGGTGGCTGATTACATTGCTGAGAGTGGATGGAGGTGGCCCTCTACGATTACTGTGGAACTTCTTGAGATAAGGAATGCGGAGTTACCGAGTATTAGGCTTGATACTACGGACGGGTGGTTTGGGTCCCAGGCCACGTGGGTTCACAATTAATTCGGCTTATGAGGCTTTGAGTCCGGGTCTCCCTCCCACCACCTGGCATAACTTAGTTTGGAACAAGAACGTTATCCCCAAGTGTGCCTTCATTCTTTGGCTGGTTTGTAGGGACGCTTTGCAAACGAAGAATAAGCTCTTCAGCTGGGGCATCGCTGATAACAACCTTTGCTGCAACTGCTCCAACGGGGTGGAGACTTGCTCTCACCTGTTCAACGAGTGTCAGGTGGCCAGGGAGGTCTGGGAGGAAGTGAGGTTCAGGAACCAGGAGTATAGGGAGGCTAGAGACTGGGATGGGGAGATGCAAGTTGCAATCTCCAACTATGGGGGGCCTAAGTTATATAACCGTATCAGATGCATTTCCTTTTCATCTACTTGCTACTGCCTGTGGATGGAGAGAAATAATAGACTCCACAAGAAGACGAAGAAAAATACTGGGGCCATATTAAAAGAGATTGAGGAGATGGTGAGAGCTAGAGTCATGACTTGGGGGAAGGGGAGAAGAATCTATGTCAACTGGATGGCTTGCATGAACTGGGGTATCCCAGAGAGTACTCTGGAGTAGGATCAATTTAGGGCTTGTTTGGTCCTTGGTCCTTTGTTTCTTTGGTTTTCCAGTTGGGGTATGCCCCTCCGGAGGTTTGAGGTTTTTTTTCCTCTAATTTGTTCCGTTGATTGTTTCTGGATATAATATACATAATTTCCCCAAAAAAAAACAACGACTAGCGAATTTACACGGACGCTCGGTTTCCACCTCGATCACCCATCTATTAATATGGCTTTGAATGTCAGTCAACTGATTCTTAGTATCACTAGTTCTTTGAGAAATATTGCTAAAGAACTTCAATTTGAACCCCTTAAGACCATGCTTGACCCTATTTAGCTTCTTAGAAATCTGTAACATCAGGGTTCCATTTGCACTTTCCCCCCAAAGCTCCTCCAAAATGGGTCTAAACTCACTATGACATCCAGAAATTGTATAATTTAAATGGCTTGACCATGTTAACAGGAAGGGTTATAATAGTGGTAATTATTAGGCAGTGATCAGATTTACCTTGACCAATAACCTGAGCTAGAGATTCAGAGAAGTTGACCTTCCAGTTATCATTAATGAGGACCCTATCAATTTTGGTTTGGATACAATCATCATTATAGTTTCTAGTCCAGGTGAACCAGATACCTCTAGTGATGATGTCATTAACCTAGATGGTAGATAGGCATTGATTGAATTCCTCAACAGCCCCAATGTCAATATCAAGAATACCTTTCTTCTTACTGCGATTTCTAACCATATTGAAGTCCCCCATGAGGATCCAATTATGGTTTCCACACTTTAGATGGGTGTCCACAAGGTAAGACCATAGGCGAACTCTTTGGGATGGGAGATTACATGCATACACAAAGGTAGCATACAAGGTTTTGTTAAGGCTCAAGGAGGTTATGAGGCATGTGATGGCTTGGCTATTAGAGGACAAAATGGAAACATTGAAGAGGGAGGGGTTCCACCCAACAATGACTCTAGCTACTCCCCCAATAGTGGGGCAGTTATGCACAGTGTCCTATTATGGGAAGCAGCTTCTAGTGATATTCAACAAATTATTTCTTCTAACTTTCGTTTCCACAAGGAAAATGGATAAGAGACACTCCTCCCTAATAATTTTGCGAACTTCATTTTGTTTGAGGGGGGAGTTCAGGCCCCTGATGTTCCAAGTGACAATTTTAGTCATTGAGTTTGATAGGTTTACGGGGGGTACCTGCCTTCTTGCCTAGCAAACCATGGGATCTCTTCAGAATTTTCTTCACGTGCTTGTGGGATAAATTATGGTCCATGTTGCCACCTTTTCCATCAATATTTTTAATTTTTAGAGCAATACCTGATGGGGATGGCGTACCATCCGTGTTAATTTCCTACTCCATATCTTTTAGTGCTGCAAAGATATTGGAGTTAGCATGAAACAAGGTCACCACATAAGGGATGCTCTTGGGGGATCCAGTGGCATTGGATGCGCACACATTTGGTATGTGGTTTTGGGTGTCACGGTTAACTATCATCCAGTCCATCTCTCCTGACATGGTTGTTTCCCCTTGATCTTAAACTCGTTTAGATTCCTCCTCGTGATTATGAACTTGTTTTGGCATCCACACTCTTGTAACTTGTGGACACTTGAATATCTTATGCCCAAAGACTAGGCATTTAGAGCAGAAGAATGGCATGCCATGGTACTCCACATTAATCACTGTAGTCTACCCATCATCATGAAGTAAATCAATGGTTTTTGGGTAGTTCTCTTTAGCTTTAACTTCAATGCATATTCTTGTATAACTAAATCTATTCATTTTTTCAGTGGCACTATCAGCATGAAGAGGTTTACCTATAACACTAGCTATGTAGCTAAGGCCTTCTTCATTCCAGTCCTGGATTGGAATGTTATGGAAGCTGACCTATATTGGCACCATCTTGGTGAGGTCTATGTTGGACTTAAAATTTGACTTCCAAGCTTTCAAAATAATAGGATTACTAGCAAAATGCTAAGGGCCATTCGTAATGATCAGGTCCCTATCATCCCCATTTTTGAACTTGAATAGAAAGAAACCATCGTCATGTGGTATTACCTGCTGCAGTCGATATTTATCCCATAACTTGTGGGCAAGGTTGTTAACCAGTAACAAAGGTAACTTTTTACATAGGAAGTAACCAACAACACTGTGCTTCCATAACACCTTGCCAGCTGCAGCCACCGCCGGAGGGGGTTTCACTTGGGGTATGTCATTTACCATTTCTGGTTTGTGGTAAGAGAATTTTAGGTTAGGTGTACGTTTGGGGGCTACAATCGTACTCCAAGATTTTGTATTACTGCTAGTAGGAGGAGTGGGGTCGGTAGTCCTGACTTTTTTAGTGACTAGGGTTTCCTCGGTAGTTCCGTCACATTTACGTGGGAGTTGAGGTGAGTTTGGTGGAAGGACAACATCCTTGTAGGCATCACCTAGGTTTACAGTAAGCTTACCCCTCCCATGCATCACACAGTTCCCTATGCCCATCGTATTTGGCTTTGCCACTTCTCCGTGGTGGTGGTTACCATTTTCAAGAGTAGTCACCGATTTTTTTCCTTCCACGTCCCCTTGCTTTTGACCGAAGCCTTTTATTTCCTTATGAGAGAAACCTTTACTGAGAAGGAAACTGAGGTAAATAGTATTTTCTTTGTTCAAATCTTGTATACGCTGTTTATCAGTGTAGTCCATGGGATTTCCTGTGGTTATGTTTAAAACTTGACCATCTTCAATAACCTCTTGTTCATGAGGAGCATGGTTAACAAGTGTAGAAGTGGTTTCTTTGTCCGAGCTGTAGGAACCACCCATACCTACTGGTGATGACGTAACACCATCCATAGTTTGAATTATGAATGTTTAGTATGATTTATGAATGTTTTATATGATTTATGAATTAAGTAGGATGGCACGGTGATTTACTTTGAATTGTTTAAATATTGTTTAATTGTATATGAAATTGTTACTAAATACAGGTTTTTGGGGTGCTATATAAAAATACTTTATTTTATTGAATGGATATTGTCACGGCATAAATCCGTGACCCCCAATTTGTAAATATCTAGACTTAGGCTTAAAAACATGTCACTTGCTGGAAAAAACTCAAAACAACCCCAAACGGTCCTGTAAGAAGCACGAACACCTCGTTCGGGACCAATGTAACTCGTAAGGACTAATCGAGTAATCACATCACTTTCGGCTTGAGAATATGATGAAAAATTGTACATATTTGTACTTAGGCTTAAAAAAATGCCGTAAGCAGGCAAAAACCCAAAACATCCCCCCAGGCGGCCCCGTAAGAGGCCCGAACACCTTGCACGGGACCAATGTAACTCGTAGGAACTGAGCGCGTAGTCATGTGACTCTAGTCACGGGACCAATGTTTAATTTGAATTATGAAAGTTTAGTAGGATTTATGAATATTTTGTGGGAGAAAACCCAAAACAACCTCCAAACAACCCCGTAAGAGGCACGACCACCTCGCACAAGACCAATGTAACTCGTAGGACTTGACCGCGTCGTCACGAGACTCCCGATTTGAAAATATGATAAAAACTTCAAATATCTAGATTGAGTCTTAAAACATGCCGCTAGAGGGAGAAAACTCAAAACAACCCTTAAACGACCCCATAAGAGGCACGGACACTTTGCACGGGACCAATGTAACTCGTAGGAACTAACCGCATAGTCATGGGACTACTGTAACTCATATTATATTAGCCCTTGACAATCCTATTTGTATCCTATGATGATATTGGTGCTTTAGTTTTATTTATAGATGTTTAGTTTAATTTACGAATGTTTAGTCTGAATTATGAATGTTTAGTACGATTTATAAATTAATTAGGATATCACGGTGCTTTAAGCAGTATGATTTATAAATTAATTAGGATATCACGGCGCTTTACTTTGTATTGTCAACTCTACATTTACAATACTGCTTAATTGTATAAGAATTAGTTGTTGAATATAGTTTTTTTATAGGGATTTCAAAAAATAAATTTTATTTATCTTTATTAAATGGAGATGACGACCCAAATTCATGACCCTCAATTTATTAATATCTACACTTCGTCTTAAAAATATGTTGTTAGAGGGCAAAACCCCAAACAACCCCTAAACGGTCCCGTAAGAGGCACGAACACCTCGCACGGGACCAATATAACTCATAGGAACTGATTGCATATTCACTGGACTCCCAATTTAAGAATATGACAAAAATTTGCAAAAAGATCTAGACTTAGACTTAAAAACATGTCGCTAGAGGACGAAAAATCTAAAACAATCCCCCTATAGCCTTGTAAGAGGCACTAACACCTTGCACGGGACCAATGTAACTCGTAGTAACTAACCACGTATTCACGGAACCCCAAGTTTGAGAATATGACAAAATTTATAAATATCTAGACTTAGGCTTAAAAACATGATGCTAGAGGGTAAAAACCCAAAACAACCACGAAACAACCCCCAATGTAACTAGCAGGAACCAATGTAACTAGTAGGAAACTCAAAATAACCCCCAAACATGCCGCTAGAGGGTGAAAACTCAAAATAATCCCCAAACGGTCCTATAAGAGCCCCACGAACACCTCGTACATGATCAGTGTAACTTGTAGGAACTTACCACATAATCACGACACTCTTAGTTTGAGAATATGATGAAAAATTGCAAATATCTATACTTGGGCTTAAAAATATGCCTTAAGCAGGCGAAAATCCAAAATATGCCCCAGACGACCCCGTATGAGGCACGACCACCTCGCATGGGACCAATGTAACTCGTGGGAACTGACTGCGTAGTCATGGGACTCTTGTAACTCGTATTATATTGGATGACATTCCTATTTGTATCCTACTAAGATATTGGTGGTTTAGTTTGATTTACAAATGTTTAGCTTTATTTATGAATGTTTAATTTGAATTATGAATGTTTAGTACGATTTATGAATATTTAGTATGATTTATGAATTAACTAGGATACACGGTGCTTTACTTAGAAATGTCAACTCGACAGTTATAATATTTCTTAATTGTATATGAATTGTTTATTGAATACTATTTTTTTCCAGGGGAGGGGGGATCTCTACAAATAAATATTATTATTTTTATTAAATGGATATGGCCACGGCCTAAATCCGTGACACCTAATTTGCAAATATCAAGTCTTAGAGGCTTAAAAACATGCACCCAGAGGGAGAAAACCAAAAACAACTTCCAAACATCCCTCTAAGAGGCACGGACACCTTGCACGGGACCAATATAACTCATAGGCATTGATGGCGTTCGCGGAACTCCCGGTTTGAGAGTATGACGAATATTACAAAATATCTAAAGTTAGGCTTAAAAACATGTCGCCTTACGGTGAAAACCCAAAACAACCCCCAAACGAGTCTATAAGAGGCACGAACACAACATGATCAATGTAACTTATAGTAAATGACCGCATATCCACGAGATTCCCGTAACTCTTATTATATTTGCCCTTAACAATCCGATTTGTATCCCATTATGATATTGGTGGGTTAGTTTGATTAATAAATGTTTAGTTCGATTTATGATTGTTTAGTTTGAATTATGAGTGTTTAGTATGATTTATAAATGTTTAGTAGGATTTATGAATTAACAAGGATGGCACGGTGCTTTACTTTTAATTGTCAACTCCACAACCACAATATTGCTTAATTGTATATGAATTGGTTACTGAATACAAGCTTTTTTTTTGGGGGGGGGGGGGGGGGGGGAGGACTACCGAAAAATATATACAATTTTTTATTAATGGATATGATCACGGCCCAAATTCGTGATCTCCAATCTAAAAATATCAATCTTAGGCTTAAAAACATGTTGGTAGATGGCAAAAACCCAAAATAACCCCCAAATGGCCCCCTAAGAGTCACTAACACTTCACACAAGACTAATGTAACTCGTAGGAACTATCCATGTATTCACGGGACTCCCGATTTGAGAATATGATGGAAATTTATAAATTTCTAGACTTAGACTTAAAAATATATCGCTAGCTGGTGAAATCTAGAGTTGTCAATTTTTTACCCGATAACCCCTTTACAGTAATAACCCAAACATGACCCGATTAACTTGTGTAGATTTAGGAGTATCCAAAGCTTATACTAAAATAAAAATCATCGCGACCCAAAAATGACACGACTAACCCGAATTGCCACCCTTAGTGAAAACCCAAAAGATCCCCCAGATAGCCCCGTTACAGGCACGAACACCTCGTACGGGACCAATGTAACTCATAGTAACACACCGCGTAGTCACGGGACTCCCGTAACTTGTATTATATTGGCCCTTGATAATCCTCTTTGTATCCTATTATGATACTGGTAGTTTAGTTTGATTTATAAATGTTTAGTTTGATTTATGAATGTGTAGTATGAATTATGAATGTTTAGTATGATTTATGAATTAACTAGGATACACGGTTCTTTACTTTTAATTGTCAACTCCACAGTTACAATAATATTTAATTGTATATGAATTGGTTGTTGAATACAAGTTTTTTTCCGGGGGGCGGGGGCGCTGCTTAAAAATAAATATTTATTAAATGGATATGGTCATGGCTCCCGAATTCGGGACCCCCAATTTGTAAATATCTGGAGTTAGGATTAAAAACATGCATCTAGTGGGAGAAAATCCAAAACAGTCTCCAAACAGCTTCATACATGACCACCATGTAAGGGATGAATGTAACTCGTAAGAAATGACCGCGTAGTCACGGGACTCTCGGTTTAAAATAAGACAAAAATGCATATATCTAGACAACCTTAAAAACATGCCAGTAGAGGGTGAGAATCCAAAATAGCCCCAAACGACCCCGTAAGAGGCACGAGCACCTCACACATGACCCTAACTCATAGCAAGTGACGGGACTCTCGTAAATCGTATTATATTGGCCCTTGACAATTTGATTTGTATCTTATTATGATATTTGGTGGTTTAGTTTGATTTATAAATGCTTAGTTTAATTTATGAATATTTAGTTTGAATTATGAATGTTTAGTATGATTTATGAATGTATACTATGATTAATTAATTAATTAGGATAACACGGTGCTTTACTTTGTATTGTCAACTCTACATTTACAATATTGCTTAATTGTATATGAATTGATTGCTGAATATAGGTTTTTTTGGGGTCTGCCTAAAGACATGTCTTTTTATTAAATGGATATGGTCATGGACAAAATCCATGAACCCCAATTTGTTAATATTTAGATTTCGACTTAAAAATATGTCGCTAGAGGGAAAAAATCCAAAACAGGCCCATAAGAGGCACGAACACCTAGCACGGGACCAATATAACTCGTAGGAACTGGCCGCGTATTCACGGGACTCCCAATTTACAAATATGATGAAAATTTACAAACTCGACAGTTATAATATTGTTTAATTGTATATGAATTGTTTGCTAAATACAAATTTTTAGGGGGGATCCCTAAAAATAAATATTATTTTTTTATTAAATGGATGTAGTTATGGCCCAAATCCATGACACCCAATTTGCAAATATCGAGACTTAGGCTAAAAATATGAATCTAGATGGACAAATCCCAAAATAGCTTCCAAACATTCCCGTAAGAGGCACGTACACCTCGCACGGGACCAATATAACTTGTAGAAACTGACCGCGTATTCATGGGACTCCCGACTTGAGAATATGACGAATATTTGCAAATATCTACACTCGGGTTTAAACACATGCTGCTAGATGGTGAAAACCCAAAACAACCATCAAACGGGCCATAAGAGGCACGAACATCTCGCACATGACCAATGTAACTCATAGGAAGTGATCGCATATTCATGAGACTCCCGTAACTCGTATTATATTGGCCCTTGACAATACGATTTGTATCTTATTATGATATTGGTGGTTTAGTTTGATTTATAAATGTTTAGTTTGAATTATGAATGTTTAGTGGGATTTATGAATTAACTAGGGTGGCACGTTGCTTTACTTTGAACTAGATTTTAGCCTTGCGCGATGCGCGGGCACTTTGTAGGGCTTGTTGTATCGTGATTTTTAAGAAAATGATTGTTGTATCATATTTATGACCGACTTATTTGATACAAAATCCCCAAATTGTCATGGTTACGATACAATCTGTGCCTTTGCTAGCTATTATACTTATCGGAATGATTATAGTTACAAAAATATTTGGTTCAAGAAATATTACTCTTAAAGAAATGACATTAAATTATAACATTTGAAAACTTCATATAATATCTTAAATTTTAATACTTCAATAGAATATAATCCAAGAAACATTATTTGTAAAGCAAGGACATTAAATTATAACATTTAAAAACTTCATTAGTATCTTAAATTTCAATATTTCAATTAATAAAGTCAAATAAAGATAAACTGTAAATTCTCTAAAAAGAATAATAATAAGATCCGCCAAATGAATAAATTCAATTTGTTGGAGAGAAATTTGAACGTGAGAAACAATAACACTCACATTATGAATTTAAAAGGGCGTTTAAACTTCAATCATGACAATGAACTAGCCTTCAAGAAACTGTAAATGATCACTTATATAATATGAACCTACAAAACACACACAAATAAGCATTAATTAATCGGATAAACTGGGATTCTGTGAGTTGAATATATATAAGATTTGACAATGGTTCATAATTATTACTTTTTGCTCTCCTTTTCATTCCATATTGATCTTAAGGGTGCCAATTCCCATTTTTTCAATTATTATAAGTGAATAGGATTAGAAGTTGATTAATATTATTGGTATTTATTAAATTTACATTTAATGTGCCCAAATATTAACAAATATGACATGGATGTAATTGTCCAACATGTGAACTCCAAATCATCAATGTCATGAGCAGAAAGTTTAGATCACAATGTTAAACAAAAGAAAATACTAAGGACCTATCATAAGTATTTCTATAAATTTTTGTCGCATTTTACCAAATAATTATTTTGCATCGTGTCAAACTAATAAAATGAATGATAAAGATTATTAAATAAGAAAATCATTTTAAAGATATATAATATGAGAAATAATCCTATTAATGAATAAAAGTCTTAATTAAAAGCTTGGGAAGACTATATATTATGTTGTATACCATGAAATAATATTTAAAACAATTGTTTATATCTACGCCAACATTAAGTTAACTATAAAAAACTCACTTACACATTACCTAATTACCATTAAAAAGAAACTATTAACTGATAGTCACGATATTTAGATTGAAATACATAAATTAAAAATAATTATTAAAGTAAATAAAAATAAAAAGTTCACCAAAATCTGATAAACAAACACAACAATAAAAAACTAAACCAGATCTAATTGAAAAATATAATAAAAAAGTGTGGATAACTTATTTTAGTTCTCTTTAAGTTGTGGTTTAACATGCAAGATACTAATGTGAAATGAATTCCAATCATACATACTTCATATATATATTATATAATCTTATTTAATGTATAAGACTCAACTTGAAGCAATCAAAATTTTAAGAAGTAAAAGATGAAAAAAAATAGTAGAAAAGAAAAAAAGTTGGTATTTACTTCCAGTGGCGGATCCAGGATTTTTGGCCAGGGGGAGCCAAAATTTCCAATGGCGCAAGGGGTTCGGGGGCGGGAGCCCCCGAGATGATTTTTTTTGGCGGTTAATTCGAGTTTTATACAATTTTTTTTGTCAGAAAGCATGTTTGGTTTTAAAATTTTCAAACTTATATGGTTTTTTACTAGGTAGAGTTATAACATTAGCCCTAAATAAAAATTATTTTAAAATCTTAACATTTGTTAAAGTCTTAAGATATTTACATTAGCCCTAAATTAAATTAAACTAACAATGACTAACATTTAAATTAAATTAACACAACACCTAACAACAAATAACAACTAAACATAAGTGATAACATGTAACCTCTAACATTTAAGATAACTAATAACAAATTAAACTAAAACAACTAGCATTTCATCACAAATATCAATTATGACAATAATATGTAATTAACTATCATGATTTAACAACATTGTTCTAACAGTAACATTCAAAAAAACGCATGAATGAAAACCCACCTAAGCAGCTCGCTCACAATCACAGTGTCTCTGAGAAGAGGAGAGGTTGGACCAGTGGGCGACAGGACGCCAGAGGAGGCTGAGAAAAGGAGAGGCGCCAAAGAGAGAAGAGATGCCGGAGGGAGGAGCCGAAAAGAGAAGATGGGTTGCTGGAAATGGTGGAACCGAAAAAGAGGCGGGAAGTGAAAGTGGACAATAATCCCGTCTTTTAACCTAAGAAAATTGAAACTTATTTACGTTATTGCCCTTTTACTTTCAAAACTCTTACAAAATACATCTTTTACTTAACTTTTTCACACAAAACACCCTGAACTTTTTTTCGGTAATTTTTTTCAGAAAAGTGAGGGGGAGCCTCCGCACCCCCTCGTCCCTTAGTAGATCTACCACTGTTTACTTCAATCAAATCCCATTATATTAAAAACCAATTAATCTGTCCCTATATTAGACGATATAGTCAAACATTTCCAAGCCACTTCAAGACCAATGCAAAAGGAGAAAATTACACCATATTGTGGAAATAACCATACCGATTTGAATCCAATAGTGAGGAATTATTAATAAAAATGTAGAGCTGCCATATATACAGTTAACAACTCCCACAAACACCTATAAAAAAAATTAACTGAACCCACATAAAAAAAAGTAATAAGATGAGAAATTGCTTGGTTTATCAATCAATTTACAATACGTTGAAAAAAATGTGAGGAACCCAAACCCACCAAACTAAAGACTTTTTTTTACCCCAACATTAACAACCTGTTCCATCTCACATAGAAACATGAAAAACACTAATATAGTTAGGCATTTTAACAAACAAATAGTCTAATTGATGAGTAGTTATCAAACATATCTGAAGCCAATGAATTTCTTATGTCTTACTCCAATAAAACTAAAAAGAAAAAAGAAACAAAAAATCAAAATTGTTAAGGATAAATGATATTTTCATACATATTCATTATTTTCCTTATCACACGTTTTGGTTTAGGAACTGCTCTCATGACGTAATAAAAAAAGTTTTTAAAATGCAAAATACCAATATCATTCTTTTATGATTATTGCAGTGGGGGAAAAAATAATCCACCCAACACATAGAGCAAACGTACGTGTATTAATTAATGGTTAAAGATTAGAAACATATTCAGAGAACTCAATTTAAAATATGAACCCACCATATATATTTGCAATTTTCCAGGTAAACAACTTCTGGATTTTTGACATTAGAGTATGTCATATTTGTCCATGTACTCAAGCTTTCTACATCAACACCATATTTGATAGTGTTTGGACGAAACTAAACCCTTTATGGACTGGAAACCCCATTCCCACTTACCTCTTTGGTAAAACTCATTTAGCAATCCTTTACATTTCAAAATTCAAAAACAAATAAAATTTACAAAGAAAGTAGAAGAAAAATATGGAATAAAAAAATAAATCTACACCCACAGCTATGTTGAGAGACTATAGGTGTTCGTTTGCTAGCTTCTATATGGGTTTCACGCCCCCAAACCCTTGTAATCCAAAAAAAAGTAACCCAAAAATTCATAAAACTAAAATAGTTAGACGAATTAAACCCCCCAAAATGTAGAAGTGAGTAAATACCTTTGGTTGTTTGGTAGTTATTTATAAATTATTCTTCCTTGATCGGATATGGTTGTGAGATAATTTTGTGGGTATCTATGAAACAATTTAGTGGGTACATTTAAGGGAAGGCATTGCGGTGGGAAAAATGGGAAAGAAAAGGGCTTAGTCATTAAGAGGAGAGAGTTAAACATCTCAAAAACTGTTTGTTTTCCCATTTTACAACGTTTCATTTTCTGAAGGCAAAGACCACCTGTACCTGGAATGGAGCAGAGCTGGCAGTATTCCAGAGGCTTTAATGCATTAACTCTGGAATACGTGGCAGAACCACATATGGGGACTCTATTTTTAAATAGATATATAAGATTGTCAACTTCACAGTCAGAATATTGCTTAATGGTATACGAATTGATTATTTAATACATGTTTTTTTTGGGTGAGAGGTAAAAAATAAATATTGCTTTTTATTAATGGATATGTTCACGGCTTATATCCGTGACCCCCAATTTTAAAATAAATAGACTTAAGATTAAAACATGTTGCTAGAGGACAAAAATCCAAAACAACCCCCAAAGCGACACAAACACCTCATACACTATCAATGTTACCCTCAGGAACTGATCGCATAGTCACCGGACTCCCAGTTTGAAAATATGAAGAAATTTGCAAATATCATGATATAGGTGTAAAAACACGTTGTTAGAGGGCAAAAACTCAAAACAACTGCCAAATGGCATCGTTTGAGGCACAAACACCTCGCACGAGACCAATGTAACTCGTAGGAACTGACGGCATAGTCAGTGACTCCAGGTTTGAGAATATGACCAAAATTTGTAAATATCTAGACTTAGGCATAAAAACATATCGCTAAAGGGCAAAACCCCAAAATATCCACCAAATGGCCCCATAAGAGGCACGGACACCTCACGGGACCAATGTAACTCGTAGGAAGTAACCGCATAATCACAGGACTCTCGGTTTGAGAATATGATGAAAAGTTACAAATATCTAGACTTAGGCTTAAAAACATGTCGCTTTAGGGTGAAAATACAAAATAACCCCCAAACAGCCCCGTAAGAGGCACGAACGCCTCACACAGGACTAATGTAACTCATAATAATCGACCGCAGTCATGGGAGTGGCATAACTCGTATTAAATTGGCCCTTAACAATCCTATGTGTATAATATTATGAAATCGGTGCTTTAGTTTGATTTATAAATGTTCAGTTTGATTTATGAATGTTTAGTTTGAATTAGGAATGTTTAGTATGATTTATGAATATTTAGTATGATTTATGAAGTAACTTAAATGGCACGATGCTTTACTTTGAAGAGTCAACTCCACGGTTATAAAATTGCTTAATTGTATATGAAATTTTTACTAAATAAAGGCTTTTTGGGGGGACACATAAAATATTTTATTTTATTGAATGGATACGATCACGGCCTAAATCTGTGACCCCCAAATTGTAAAAATCAAGACTTAGACTTAAAAACATGCCGCTGGAGGGCGAAAACTCAAAACAACTTCCAAAAGACCCATAAGAGGCATGAACACCTCGCACTGGACCAATGTAACTCCTAGGAACTATCCGCGTATTCACGGGAATCCTGATTTGCGAATATGATGAAAATTTAAAATATCTAGACGTAGACTTAAAAAAACATATTCTAAGTATGCTCAATATTATCTCTCTTCTCTCTAAACCCCCTACCCATAACCGAACACAACCACCACCCACAACCTTTTTTTCACCCTCTAACCACCCCATGACCACCACGCAACCCCCTCCCTCGTCTTGGCTACTGCTTAATCCTAAAACCATTAGGGTATACACTCTACCCACCTCCAATGGAGCCCGGTCCACCATTCTCAAGCTAGATAGTGATGTGAAGCTCACTCCTTACGATGTTATTCCCACAGTAGCTGATAGTGTTGATCTTGAGGAAGGTCAGGTGCTTGACACCAGCCTTGCTAGGGATATGGCTTCTATGCAACCCACTAATGATGACGGTGGTAAGAGCTTTGACCTATAGGTTCAAAAACATGGAAACTTCCTTAACTATGATGACGTGGAAAGAACAAAAGAGTTAAATAAAGAGAAAAATATTTATCTCACTTTCCTCCTGAACAAAGGTTTCACACATGAGGATATTAATGGGAAAGATAAAAGCTAATTTCCCAACGTTGGAGTTGATCCATCCAGGAGAGAAGACGACCCAAACCACCACTAGGTAAAGGTTGTGGAAAACCACTCGACAGTTATTCGGAGCTGTGCGATGCATGGTAGCAATTTTGTATCCTTAATACCAGGGGGATACCCAAGGAAATCTGTCCTCCTAATAACATTAGTTTACTCGCACATAAATGCGATGGCACAGATGGCACATCCACTTCCTCCAAGGTGGAAAGCCGCGTAGACCCTAAATCACAGAGTAGTAGCACTCTCAAGTCGTAGAGTAAGGTTGTATCCCCCAAACGTACACTTACCTTCAAACTCTCTTACCATAAACCAAAAATGGTTAATAATATTCCAATGGGAAAACCACCTATTGAGGTAGCAGAAACTGGGAAAGCTATGTGGAGTAATAGTGTTGTGGGATACTTTCGTGGCAGAAAGTTGCCCTATACCCTGGATAACAATCTTGCCCACAAACTTTGGGACAAACATGGCCTCTTGCTGGTTATCCCCCACGACAATGGCTTCTTTGTATTCAAATTCAAGCATGTTGAGGATAAAGATATTGTCATTGCTGATGCCCCATGGAACTTTGCTGGTAACTCCATCATATTAAAACAATGGCAACCCAACTTCGAGGCTAACAAAAATCTCACCATGCCTGTTCCTATATGGGTTAGTTCAACAATGTCCCAATCTAATACTTGACTGAAAATGGGCTTAGCTACATTGCCAATGCCATAGGTAAGCCTCTTTATGCCGATGAAGCCACATAAAAGATGAATATACTCAGATATGCTAGAATCTGTATTGAAGTAGATGCCAAAGATAGATACCCCAAAACTATTGATCTGTTGCACAATGATGGAGAATCTATTGTGATCTATGTGGAGTATCAAGGTATGCCTTTCTCTTACTCCAACTGCCTTGTCTCTGGCCAAAGGATATCAAAATTTCCTCATGTGTCTAGAATGTGGGTGCAAAAATAAGCTACACCCAAGGTTGATGAAGTAGTAGTAACACAAAAAGCACATATTAGAAAATGGTGGGTCGTAAAGGGAAGGTAGAGGACCCTACACCTTAGCTTGATAAGGTTTTTCCTATTCAAACCACAGCTAGGAAGCCACAGATTCAGACTCAAGCCGTCCCCCTACCATAGCCAATAGGTTTGATACTCTACAAGTTATAAAAGAGGTTTGTGTCACTGAAGCAACTCCAACTCCTTCTGCTACTCCTACTGAAACCACAACTGGGAAACCATAGGTTCAGACTCAAGTTTTCCCCCCATCATAGCCAACATGTTTTATGCTCTATAAGATATAGAAGAGGACTGTGACACTGAAGCAACTCCAACTCCTTCTGGAATAGCCTTAAAAATCAAAGATATTAATGGCATAAGAGGTAAATTTGAACCAAACTTATCCAAGAACGAGAAGAAGATACTTCTGAAGAGGACACATAATATTCCTAATACCAATGTTAACACTCCTCCAATCCCAATCAATCTCAATGATTAAGCTTGCATCCTGGAACATTAGGGGCCTCAACAACCCTTTAATGCAATAAGAGGTACATAAACTAATCACAAATCTTAACCTCTCCCTTATTTGTCTTATGGAAACCAAGGTGAGAAGATCCAACCTTCTCAAGGCTACTAGAAACAACTTTCCTCAATGGGATACTACTCACAACTGCCCCAGTGATGGGGGTGTGGCTAGAATCATTGTGGGATGGAATCTAAACCTGTTTATGGTTAACACCCTTTCTTCTAATAACCGAGCTATTACTTTCCTCATTACATCCCTCAACATTGATAAATATTTATTTGCAACCGTTGTCTATGCCCACAACCTTGCCTCTCAGAGCAATAACCTTTGGACATACCTTGAAGAGACTCGACTCCCACAACAATAAATGGATCCTTTTAGGGGATGTCAATGTTATCAGAGTCAGTAATGAGAAGCGGGGAATCTTGGATATTGATGTGAATGTTGTTAATGAATTCAACCAATGCCTTTACAACATTTAGGTGGACGACATGGTCACCAGGGGTCTTTGGTACACCTGGACTAGGAACCATAATGATGAAACCTTAATCAAAATAAAAATCGATCATGTGCTCATTAATGAGGAATGGAAGGCCAACTTCTCTGAATCCCAGGCTGATGTTATTAGCTGAGGTCTCTCAGATCACTGCACTATTATTACCACCCTCCTGCCTCAACCACCAAATTTAGCCAAACCTTTCAAGTTTTTCAACTACTGTATGGGGCAAAGTGACTTTAATTCTACTGTTGAGGAACCTGGGGGGAACTTATGTTCATAGCAACCCGATGTATATTGTTTCCTCTTAACTTATTTTGGTCAAGCATGCTCTTAAAGGATTCAACCACGAGTTTTAAAATAACCTTAGCCAAAGAACAATTGATGCCAAGGACTATCTTATTGATATCCAAAGCCAGCTCAATAGGGAGGGAGTAATTCTACTCTATAAGTTGAGGAGAAGATTGCCAGGACTATGTATACAGAGTGTAACATTACTGAAGAGGGATTCCTCAAGAAAAAGTCAAGGACTAGATGGCTAAAAGAGGGTGACACGAACTCTGATTTCTGCCACTCTAGAATCAGAGGCAACATAAATAGGAATAAAATTCTATGCATTTAAAATCAATATGGGCACAAGGTAGAAGGACAATCTAAGGTTGCTGAGGAGGCTGTCCAATTCTTCACTAACCTGCTAGGCCAACCTATCACCTCCACCCATCTGCACATCCTCAACTATGCTATTACTAAAAAGCTTTCTCCTAATCAGGCAAATATTATTATTGCCCCCATCACTAATGAGGAGATAAAGCTTTCTCTATTCAGTATTGGTAAAGATAAGGGCCCTTGCTCTATTCAGGAAAATACTCTCATTGCTGATGTTGCTTACTTCTTCCAAACTAGTACCATGCTCAAGTAGTGGAATTATACCAATCTGGTCGTTATACCTAAAACAAATTCCCCAACCTCCATGAAAGACTTCAAACCTATTAGATGTTGTAATACTATCTACAAATGCATCTCTAAAGTTTTGGTTAATAGGGACTTCATTCCTTGGCTGATTAATGAAAGGCAATATGCTTTTGTCCAGGGTAAATCCATTGGGTATAACATACTTATCATGCAAGAACTGATGCGTAATTACCATAGAAACCATGGCCCTCCTAGATGTGCTTTAAAGATGTACCTCCTTAAAGCCTATAATTCTATCAGTTGGAACTTCCTTTTTCATGTCGTCTTATATAGGGTTTCCCCCTAATTTTATTGGCTGGATTATGGAATGTGTTACCACAGTCAAATTCTCCATTTCCCTTAATGGGTCCTCTTATGGATTCTTCAATGTAAAGAGAGGGTTGAGACAAGGAGACCCAATCTCCCCTTTCCTTTTCATCTTTATTATGGAAGGTTTTGCCGGCCTCCTTGATCTCCATACTAGATCCTCTAACTTCACTTTCACCCTAAGTGCTAGGAGCTCAATATTAATTATCTTTATTTTGTTAATGATATTTTCATCTTAGCAAGTGCTAATATAACCTCCATATCAATCATAAACACGGCTATCATTGAGTTCAGTGCTACGTTTGGTCCTCTTGAAATGCTCTTTCCTTGCCGCTGTTATATCCAATAATGATAAAATTTGTATCTCTAACCTGCTGGGATTCTAAATGGTCTCTTTTCCCATCAAATACCTTGGTGTTCCCCTTATTTCTATAAAGTTGAAGCATGAGTATTGCCACCCTCTCATTGACAAGATCATGAATAGAATCATGAACTAGACAAACAAGTTTTTGAGCCATGCGAGCAAGCTTAATCTGGCCACTTCTGTTCTCTTTAGCATGAAAACATACTCGACTAGTATTTTCATCTTACCTAAAATAATTACTGATGAAATTGAGCCATGCGAACAAGCTTAATCTGGCCACTTTTGTTCTCTTTAGCCTGATATGAAGAAGACTGGTTCTAAGGTTAAATGGAGTGATGTTTGTATGCCTAAATTGGAAAGGGGCTTAGGTATGAAGAACCCACATGATTAGAATGTGGCCTCTATGTTCAAACACCTACGAAACCTCTACAACAAGAAAGACAATCTATGGGTTAAATGGTGTCACACCTATAACTTGAAAGGTAGAAGCTTATGGTATATCCAAACCCCAACTGATGTGTCTTAGACTGTCATATCCCGTAATTTTATTGATTTTTATTTAATGAGATTAATTAAATTAAATGGGAATTAATTCGAATTTAAATACTAGCGAGACATGAGTTAGTATTTGATTATGATGATAATATTGAGTATTACTGAGTATATATGGTAATATATGATTATTGAAATTATTAAAATTGTCGCGAGTCATAAATACGATAATTCGGGAATTTAAGTTGGGACGCGCGTGTCAGTCGTGCAAGGAATCAATTTAATTAGATTAAAAAGTAAATTATAATTTTATCATCTGTATGGTCATTTTGAGTGCGCCAACGTGTCTAGAGGGGTCGATATAGTCATAAAACACTAGCCGGAGGTTTAATTTGCGTCCCGAGGCATTTTTAAGCCAAACCGACAACCCGAGAGGGTATTTTAGTCATTTTAAATTTTAAGGAAATTAGACCCTCGAATTTTAGAGTTTATTTAATTCTTATTGTGTAGGCCATTAGGACCCTTATCAGCCAAAAAGTAAGAAGTGGGCTACGTGAGATAGAGGAGAGGTTACATGAGGGTTTCAAGCCATAACCACCACCCACCACCACCACTTTCGATGGAATTGTGACTAGAGAGGAGGAAAGAACCAACCTTTGTCATCACCAGCAGATCTGAACATCAATCCTAAGGCAAGTGATTTAGTTTCATTAATTTTTAGCGAATAATTCTTCCTTTAAAAGATGATGAAAACTCATGAATTTGGAGCAGAACCCTAAATCTTGGATAGGAATTGCATGTAGATTAGTTCTGGTCGAATTTCAGTGACCAAAACATAACCCTTGATGGGCTAAAAACGGATTTAAGAAGAGAAATATTATGGTTCTTGAAGAAAATAGAAAAACTAGGGTTTTTATGAAGATTTGATCCAAATAAGACTAATTGGTGATGGTTTAAAGGTTTTGGGACGTTAGAAATCATGTATTTAGGTTGTATGATGATCCTATATGATTATATTAGAATTTCACATCTTGTAATGAGGTTTTGGGACAAATATGGGACTGAAAAACGAATAAGTCCGTAGCCTCATCTGGTATCATCGATCGATCGACATTCATAGGTTGATCGATCGATCCCCCCCAGAAAGGGTGATTTTTCCCTTTTTGATTTTAAGTGTTTTCGGCTATCGAATGTCGTAATTGGGGATTATGTGGATGCATTAGAACTTGAAGAAGACCAATAGGGTATTATATTTGAAAACCGAAATACACTAGAATTGGGTTAAACTGTCGCATTGAATTCTCGAGTGTCCAACAAGTAATTATCTATGTTAAGATGTGAGAGCATAATGTAAATCCTTAGGAGTAATAAGTTAGGATATGGGACATAAATAAGGAGTTAAGAGTACTAAAATAATATGTGAGAATAATAGGAGACGTAGTAACCTCTTTGGCTAGATTTAAGTACTTGAAGCTATACGACGTGAGACGTATCGGTGGATTATATTATATATTATCCGAAAGTATACAAAAAATGTACTAATTGGAGTAACAGTATAGGGATTGAGAACATACCTTTAAAAATATTATAAGTTATCTAAGTTGTGTGAATGCTTAGTATATGGATTATTATGTGTATGACATACATACCATACCTGCTATCACGGGAGGTCGACTTTCGGAATAGGGCCATCTAATCTTTGTGTGCCTACGGGGGGATTCAGATTGGTACCTTAAGGACATAGGGTTGTGATTGACTTATTTGTGAGTTAATAAGTCAGCTGACCATGGGAGCGTAGGTATGTGCGTGACCCATGGGTATGTGAACTATGTTCGCCTCCAATATGTGTGATTTTACTTATTGAAACGATTCTTGAGTGATTAGGAACTCGTAGCCCTATGTATGTGATGTACCGGGATTCGATAGCAGAGTATGTGTGCACTGCAGCTTAGTTTAGGGGTGCCCTAATTGTATATTTATGTTGAGATTAATATACTTGTAATTATAACAGATTCTTTGTTAAAGTGAATGTGAGTACTTGAGACATTTTGAGAAGGATTAAAAATGATAATTTCCTCTAATAATTATTATAAATTAATCTGGGAAATAAAAAGGTTAGATACATGCAGGTTATATTAGAATGTCTTGAATAAACCTCTATATTAGAATGTGAGGACAGGAAGTGGTACAGACTAGATAGTTAACGATATAACTAGGATGGGTTACGGATATACGTTAGGCGTGCACACTAGCTGAGGGGAGAGAAACTCATGTGAGAGCATGTAACTAACATGTATTTAATATTCACTGTTTAATGCAATTAAATACTTGCTATATTTTAAACTATTTTCACATCGAGCTCTGACCCGTTTGCTTTCAAATCTATTTTTCTTGAAAAACCTTTTAGGTGCCCAGCCACAGGAACGCCAAGCATAGGAGTTCCATTTCAGTGACGTGATGTAGCTGCTGTGGAAGTTACAGGACCTCGATAGTAGACGACTCCACATTCTACATTAATTCTATTTCAGATTCATTCATCTGTTAGGGAATGCCGCTCCTTTTCTTTTAGAGACAACTCTATCATACTTTCAGTTTCCATTTCAGTTTTGGAGATTATTTAATTAATTATTCAGACTTTGTATTTGGTTTTATTCAGTATTTGGATTATTCAGAGGAGTGTTACTCCAGACTCATTTATTATTCCATTTATATTTTGTTGTGACTGTGATGTGATTGTGGTATCATTAGCTAATAATTTAATTGATTTCATGTTAATCTCATTTAAATAAAATTTGACAACTCACTTTTTAAATATTAGGTGGCTAGTAATTATTTAAAAAAATGTTTTCGACAGTGATGCTATGAACTGAACCAACTTGACATTTTCTATTAATTTGAATAAAAGAGTAGCTACTCGGTATTTAATTAGTCGGGGTGTCACAGTGCAAGAAGCTCATGAAGCTAAGGAGTAGATTTAGACCTCTTGTCAAGTCAACCATTGGGAATAGGGGTAACACCTTCATCTGGCATGACCATTGGCACCCGTTGCCCCCCCTATGGATGGAATAAGTGAAGAGGACCATCTATGATGCGACTAGTAGCCACAAAGCCAAAATGGATGACTTTATTTCTAATGGTTAGTGGGCTTGGCCCTCTACAATCACATGGGAGATTAATTAGATTAAATATGCTGACTTACACATGGACTCTAATTTGGAGGACAAAATCACTTGGCTTCCAATAACTAAGGGCTCTTCACTATCAATTCTGCATGGAATGCCATTTGAAGGCAACACAATCCTCCGGCTTGGGCCCCAATTATTTGGAGTAGTAGTAATATCCCAAAGTGTGCCTCATACTATGGCTGGTTTGTAATGATGCTCTCAACACCAAGGATAAGACTATGGCCTGGGGTATTTCACAAGACAATATATGTGTTCTGTGTGATAATACAACGAAGACTCGCGACCATCTCTTCTTCAATTGCAGTTTCTCTCAGGTAATGTGGGAGGATGTTAATTACAATAACTCGTACATTTATGAGGCAACCACCTGGGAGGATGTCATTTCGGGGGCTGCCACAAACTTCTTAGGGACAAACTTCACTCAAAAGATCAAAAGGTCCTCCTTTGCTGTTGCCATCTACTGCTTATGGATGGAGAGAAACAATAGAATTTTCAAAAACATTAGTGCAAACCATGCGGCCATCATGAATGAAATCACCTTTTTTGTCAAATATAAATCCTATCTCTAGGAAAAATTTAGGAGAAACTTCAACAACTGGCTTATATGTATGAACTGTGGTCTTAATGACACGCTATTACTCTTTGATTAATCCTAGTTTACTTCATTATGGTTAGGATAGTTTCTTTTTCACTGTCTAAGCTTTATCTGGGTTAATTTCACTTATGAAATTGGACCCAAGGAGGTAATGCCATCCTCTTTCTTGTATATTCTTTTGTTCAATGTTACTCTTGCTTACCCAAAAAAAGACTTAAAAATATGCCGTTAGAGGGTGAAAACCAAAAATATCGCCTAGACAACCCCATAACAGGCACGAACACCTCGTATGGGACCATTTCTAGTCATTATAACAGACCGAATAGTCACGGGATTCTTGTAACTTTTATTATATTAGCCCTTGATAATCCTATTTGTATCCTATTATGATACTGGTGTTTTAGTTTGATTTATACATTTTTAGTTTGATTTATGGACGTTTAGTTTGAATTTTGAATGTTTAGTATGATTTATGAATGTTTAGTATGATTTATGAATTAACTAGGATACACGGTGCTATACTTTGAATTGTCAACTCTACAGTTGAAATAATGTTTAATTTTATATGAATTGGTTGTTGAATAAATTTTTTTTTTTTTGGGGGGGGGGGGGCGCTGTTTAAAGATAAATATAATTTTTTATTAAATTGATATGGTCATGGCCCCAAAATATATGACCCCCAATTTTCAAATATATAGAGACGGGATTAAAAACATGCATCTAGTGGGAGAAAATCCAAAACATCCTCCAAATAGCCCCGTAAGAGGTACAAACACCTCGCATGAGATCAGTGTGACTCGTAGGAACTGGCCACGTAGTCACAGGACTCCTGATTTCAGAATTTGATAGAAAAGGAAAATATCTAGATTTAGGCTTAAAAATATGCCGCTAGAGGCCGAAAAACCAAAACGGCCCCCAAACGACCCCGTAAGAGGCCTGAGCACCTTGCATGGGACCAATGTAACTCATGGAAATTGACCGTATAGTCACGGGCTAGGGTAGCTCGTATTATACTATCCCTTAACAATCCTATTTGTAACCTATTATGGCATTGGTGCTTTAGTTTGATTTATAAATGTTTAGTTTAATTTATGAATGTTTAGTATTAATTATGAATGTTTAGTATGGTTTATGAATGCTTAGTATGATTTATTAATTAATTAGGATAGCATGGTGCATTACTTTATGTTGTCAATTTACATTTACAATATTTCTTAATTGTATTATGAATTGGTTGTTGAATATAATTTTTTTGGGGGCTGCCTAAAAATATTTTTTTTTATTAAATGGATATGGTCACGGACCAAATTCGTGACCCCCCCAATTTGTAAATATCTAGACTTCGTCTTAACCATATGTTGCTAGAGGGAGAAAACCCAAAATAGTCCCGTAAGAGGCACATACACCTCTCAAGCTTGCAGAAAATGGTCTGGGGGTGAACATTTAGAACCTCAAGTTTGAGATAGTTTGGGTCCCATCCAACAATAACACGAGCCACCCCACCATTGGCAGGCAGTTATCAATGGCCTCCCTATTCCAGAAGCATTTCTTGGAGATATCTTTAAAGTGGTGTCTTCTAACTTTGGATTCAATGATACATATGAGGGATAGCTTATGCTTAGCTATGAACTTCTTTATTTCAACTTGTTTATGAGGAGAGTTAAGGCCCTTAATGTTACAAAAGGCTAACTTGGTCATGAGGATTTCTTATATTTACTTCCAGACTTCTTTCTCCCTTTTCCTTTCCCACTATTTTTACTGCTTGGAATGGAGTTGGGAATAAGATTTTTCTTGTTAACTAATTCATCCACAACTGTGACCTTAAGGATAGCCCAGAGGGTTCAGAAGTGGCATCATACTCTTTAATATCTCCAGTGAACACCTCAAAGGTATTGGACATTTTGATAGTAGGGGAGATAGGCACCATTGTTAGCAATAGATGCAGTGGTGCATTCTTTGTGACTTCCATCTTCTTAAAGAGCTCCACGCCAGGAGGTATGCCATTCCAGAGGGGGTAGATAGTGTAACTTTAGGAGTAGTTTTGTAACACCCCGTATTTTTTAGAACATAAATAATTATGTGATTAATTATTATTGTGGGATTAATTAAATTAATATGCGAGAATTAATTGGTGATTAATCCGGATTTAAAAATAAATATTAACTAGCGTGACAATGGTTAATACTTATTAATGAGAATTATTGAATATTACCGAGTGAACAAGTAATATGGAATTCTTGAATCTGATAAATTGCCGAGAGTGAAATATACGACAATTTGGTATATTAAATCGGGACCCGTATGTGAGTCATGTCGGAACTAATTGAATGGAATATAAAGGTAAACTATTTTTAAGTAACTCGTATGTTAAATTCGAGTGCGCCATTGAGTCCGGGAGGGTCGAGATAGTCAGAAAACACTACCCGGGTATTTTATTTAGACTCCGGGAGATTTTAGGCCAAATCGGCACCCCGTAGGGGTAATTTGGTATTTTTAATTTTTGGAGAAATTAAATGGACGAAAATTGGGAGTTTATTATATCAGCCACTAGAGGTTCATTAGGGTGAAGATATACAAAATTAAGGAACGGTCACAGAGTGTGTGAAGGAGAACAAATTCTAAGAAGGAAGGCCCAAATTAGCACCACCTTGCACAACCACCACCACCATCGAATAGATCGGAACAAGAGGAACACACCCATACCAAAAACATCAAGAGATCAGACGGTTGATTCGAGGCAAGTGTTTATTACTTGCGTGATTTAGTAATAATTATGTTCCTAATTAGAGTAGGTGATAACCCATTAATTTATGAGATTTAATTTTGATGAAAACTTGATGATTTGATTCATATTGGGTCTGAGATTATAAGAGATTAAATTCCTTCATGTAGATAGGATATCATCCATGAATTTATAATAATTTCCATGAACAAATCTGAGTTATAGTAGTTCTTGAATTGAAATTGGAAGAACTGGGGGTTTAATGGTTTAATTTGGGGATTTAGTATTTAATTGATGTATTGTGAAGAATTAGTGATTCTAGGTTGTTAGAAATCATCTAAATATGTTAGAAGATCAATTGGGTTTGCTGTTTGGGGTGATTGGGAATGAACAACAGAGGTTTTAGAGGTGTTAATGGTGGAAAAACGTTAAAATCTGGGCAAGAAGACGAAACATTGAATCTCGAGCGATGTCGCGCGTAGTTGTTCGACCGAGATAAGGATGTTGTGTGAAGTCGCTCGAGCGACACGTGGCAGTAGTTCAAAAGACATTTTCATCTGGTTTGAGCGACAGGGTAAATTCTAGAAATTTTCTTAGAATCCAGTTTTGGAATTTTCAGTTTATTGGAGTGAGGAGAACTGCCAGTTAATAAATTTAAAACGAGAAAGTGTGTGAGATTTATACTTTAAATAATTCGTGAAGAAGACTTACCTTGAAGATTACGAGAGAGTTATGGTAATCTAATAATATTATACAATAATAACAATGAGAATAAAATACGTATGGTAAGTATGCAACTAGGATGGGAGAATGCCTATAAATTTTAATAGGATATGTGTATGCCTATTATTTGATATATTTGTTAAAGTGCACTAATGGGCCATAACCCGGGGGTGCGAGGTTATGTTGTTTAATACACTAAAGGGTGATAACCCGGGGGTGTAAGGTTTTTATTAGTGCACTAATGGGTGATAACCCGGGGGTGCAAAGATACTGTATTAAGTACACTAATGAGTGATAACCCGGGGGTGCAGGATCATTTTAATTATAACACTAATGGAAGTTCAACCCGGGGGTGCAGGACTGGAATATATATAGGGATGTTGTGACTGTTTATATATATATATATATATATATATATATATATATATATATGTGTGTGTGTGTGTGTGTGTGTGTGTGTGTGTGTGTATTTATGAGAAATTATACTAAGAGAAACTAGTAGTTATGGCAACAATGACCTATGAAACAATCTTAATGAGATAAAGATTTAAATACTCTAAGAGTGAACATGAAAGGTAGTAAAATGTGATAGAATACTTATGAGGTATTGTATGGGTGATACGAAAATAGTTCCGTTGAATGTAGATAGTGTTACGTGACTTTGAACTAGTTAACTTGGGTAGAATTACTAGTACTAAATAGAAGATGCGATAGGAGTGCACAATAGATGATAGGTGAGAACTTCATGTGAGAGCACGAATCTAACATGCACATAATACGTGCTTCAAGGCAGTTTTAAGATAAAACATATTTTTACACATCGGGCTCTGACCCGTCTCTTGCATCTCTTTTCTCTCTTGGTATATACATATGTATTATATAAGGTGGCCAGCCACAGGGACTCCAAATTTAGAGACTTGAATTGCTTGGCGTGCTACGGCTAATATGGAAGCTGTAGGTATTTGCATTAGACACTCCTATCATTTATCTTAGTTCCTCTAGACTTTTCATTTAGGGCATGTGTCGCCCATTCCTTAGACATTTTATCAGAGATTGTATTTAATTTACTTTCTATTCATTTTAGTTGGATTTAGTTTTACTATGGATCTGTGGTTTAGAGTTTTGAACTGGAATGTTTTATCCAGTCGTATTTATTTCAGTACGTGATTCAGATTTATTATTTATTTTATTCAGTTGAATGGTGAATGGATTATATTTAAATTCTTGGACTTTATAATATGATTTTTGGTTACAATTTTAAAAAGTAAAATATTTTGGCACTAGCTTAATTTATGGTGATTAATAAAGTTAATGTTTTCGACAGTGATGCTAAGAATGAACCAACCGACCATTCTGTTTTAAATTTTTAGAAAGGGCTGATCACCCGATATTAAATTTGCGGGGTGTCACAGGTGATATCAGAGCATCAGGTTCTAGAGTGCTTTAGGATTTATGCGGCTTATTGTGCTTTCAGATTAGCGTCCTTTGATATAGAGCCTTATCTTTAGGACTGTTGTATTCTTGTAAATTCAATCACATCTTCAGCTATTTGAGATTTAACGATAACTATGGACTAATAAACTTCTTTCTCATCTCAGATGCCTCCTCGACGTGCACCAAGGGATAGGAATGCTCATCCAGAGACTCAGGGCATGATGAATGCCACAGAGGTTGCTGCCATCGTTGCACAGGCAGTAAATGCAACACTGGCAGTGGTACAGTAGGCACCACCACAGGCACCAGTAGTGGCTCCAGCACCTGTTCCCATTTTCCCTACTGCATGGGAGAGAGTCAGGGATGCCTTTCCAAAGTCTCATCCTCTAGAGTTCTTAGGCAGTTCTGATGTAGTGATGGCGAGTTAGTGGAAAAAAAGATATGCAAAGACACCTTCGTATGTACAAGTGCACGGAGGTTCAGAGGTAAGTTTTGGCTACCTTTAAGCTGACAGGGGAAGCCTTACAGTGGTGGGAGTCCACTACTACTTCAGAGGGGTGGGATTTGATGCTGATTATTGATTTCTGGGTGCGGTTCGACCGTAAGTATTTTCCTTCTGCTGTCAAGATTGAGATGAGGTGGAAACTTTTAGACCTCACCCAGGAAGGGAAGACAGTTATAGAACATGAGGAAGAGTTCATGTGATTGACTAATATGGTACCGGACGAGGTGCCTACTGACAAGAAACGAATCTAGATGTTCATGGATGGTTTGACTTGGAGGATACGACAACACCGTTTGCGTAACCTTTCCCTACATTCCTACACAGATGTCCTAAATGCAACATTATTGCATTGTTAGGACAATCACTTCTATGCTAAGGGAAGCAAGCGGGGAGGAGAGCCCAGCCAGTTGGTCAAGACAGGGGGAGGTAGTGCTAGTGGGGCACTAACTGATCAGAGTCAGAGACAGAGTTCCCAACAGGGGGATTCTGTAAGAGGTTTTATTCAGGGGTTTCAGGCATGGTCACGGGGTCTTCAGACAGGGCCACCAGGGCCAACAGCAGGGAGGACAGTAGGGCCATCAGGGCCAAGGTAGGGGTGGTAACGGCCAGTAGGGCTGAGGTTACCAGGGACAGAGGAGAGGAAATTTCATCGGCAAATGTTATACTTGTTTTAAGATTGGCCATAAGAAGCAGGATTGCCCCGATATGGATAGGGTCCCTTGACAGCAGGGTGCTCACTAGGAGCCCAAGAGACCCATGTTTCCTGCCTCCATACGAGCTCCAGCGCCAGTTCCAGCCTTGTCCGCAGCTCTGATACAATAGGGGCAACTTCAGTATGGATGGTTCTATAACCTCCATTAGGACGTGGTCCCATATGCTCCACCCGCGATTGAGGGTATGTTTTCTATTCAGGGGACTTTGGGGCGTACTTTATTTGATACGGGGGCCACAAATTGTTTTATTATCATGAGGAGCAGAGAGTACTGTTACATGTGTAGATTCACCTTTGGGTAGTGGCTCACTAATTTTCTTTAAATGTCGAGGGGTGGGTATAGAGATTGGGAGACTTACTTTACCTACCGACATGCTTGTATTAGAGATGTTCGAGTATGATGCGATTATCGGTATGGATTGTCTTGTTGCATATAGGTCCATGATCGATTATTTTAGTAGGAGTATTATTTTTACTATACCTCGTCAGGAGATGTTCCTGGTGGTGATGCCTCATTCAAAGGGAGGATCTTCCATGAATTTGTATTATATAGAGGAGGAGACCTCTAAGGAGGTGGTGATATCTCTTGATTCGATACCGATAGTTCGGGAGTTTGCTAATGTATTCCAGGAATTACTACCTAGTAGAGAGATCGACTTTGTTATAGATTTGACGTCGGGCACTCGACCGATAGCCTGCGCACCTTACCGTATGGCTCCAGCGGAGATGAGGGAGTTACGGGATCATATAGAATAGCTGTCGGGTCAGGGGTTTATTCTTAGGAGTACTTCACCTTGGGGTGCCCCAGCGTTGTTGGTTAAAAAGAGAGATGGATCATTACGGTTGTGTGTCGATTATCGTGAGTTGAATAAGGTCACGATACGTAATAAGCATCCGTTGCTCCGAATCGATGACTTAGTTGACCCGTTGAAAGGAGCTACTTTCTTCTCGAAGATTGACTTGAGGTCGGGATACCATCAATTACGGATCAGGGAGCAGGATGTGTCGAAGACTGCCTTCTTGACAAGATATGGTTGCTATGAGTTTAGGATTATGCCTTTTTGGCTAACCAACGCCCCAGCCATGTTTATGGACTTGATGAACAGGGTGTTCAGAGTGTTCCTGGATCAGTTTGTCATTGTCTTTATAGTTGACATCCTGATTTACTCTCAGACGAAGGAGGAGTATACCGAACATTTGAGGCAGGTTTTGTAGACACTGCGTCGACACGAGTTGTATGCAAAATATGAGAAATGCAAATTTTGGCTGAAGGAAGTTCAGTTTTTGGGGCACATTATTTCAGATAGAGGGATATCCGTAGATTCGAGGAAAGTGTCAGCGGTGAGGGAGTGGGGACAACCCACGACACTGATGGAGATAAGCAGTTTCTTGGGACTAATAGGATACTATAGGAGGTTTATTCGGGGATTCTCGAAGATAGCAGGTCCATCGACTCATTTGACTTGCAAAGGAGTGCTATTTATCTGGAATGATGCCTGTCAGTTGGCTTTTGATGAGTTGAAGGACAAGCTGACTTCAGCACCAGTTTTAGCACTGTCCAGGCCGAGAGTGGAGTATCTAGTCTACATTGATGCATCCTTACTAGGACTTGGGGGTATGCTTCAATAGGAGGATCAGGCTATAGCTTATGCTTCTCGAAAGCTTAAGCCTCATGAAAAGAGCTACCCCACACATGACTTAGAGTTGGCGACAGTCGTGTTTGCACTCAAGATTTGGAGACATTACCTTTTGGGTGAACAATTTTTCCTATTTACAGACCACAAGTCACTGCAGTACTTGTTCACGCAGAAGGAGATGAATATGCGTCAATGCAGGTGGCTAGAGTTATAAAAGAATATCAGTTTCTGATACACTATCACTCGGGGAAGGCTAACATAGTTACAGATGCATTGAGTCGTAGGCCCATAGATAAGACAGTTGAGGTGTGGAAGGTGAAATGGAAGGAGCTAGGGCACCAAGATGCTGTGGCCAGATCATTCATGTCAGTTATGACCGTCACATTGCAGATAGTGACGAGGGTGGTCCAGGCACAGGCGACAAACCCTTTTTTCCAGGAGAGAATTAAATATCTCTTAGCCAGTGGAGCCGAGTCTTATTCGATAAGTTTCGAGGGAGGCTTGCATTTCAACGAGAGACTCGTGGTTCTAGAGGGGGTGGACCTTCGACATGCAGTGATGATGGAGTCGCATGGGTCCAGATTTACGGTATATCCCGACGGGGATAAGATGTACCAGGATATGAGGCGACAGTACTGGTGGAGTGGGATGAAGAGGTATATCGTAGAGTTCGTATCCAAGTGTACCACTTGCCAGCTAGTGAAAGTGGACCATCAGAGACCACCAAGTTTACTTCAGCCATTAGAGATCCCTATGTGGAAATGGGAGGGAATTTCCATGGATTTTATTACTGAGTTGCCAACTTTACAGGGGGAGCACGATTCTATATGTGTTATTGTGAACCGGTTGACAAAAGTAGCCCATTTTCTGCCAGTAAGGACAGACTATACAACGGGAAAATATGCTCAGATATTTATTGCAAAGATAGTAAGACTGCATGGTGTGCCTCTTGATATCGTGTCCGATAGAGATAAGACATTTGTGTCTCGTTTTTAGGAGAGTTTATAGGAGGCTATGTGTACCGAGTTGCTATTGAGTACAGCGTATCATCCGCACACCGATGGGCAGACTGAAAGTACTAATCAGATGCTTGAGGACATGTTGTGCATGTGTATCCTTGACTTTGGGGGAAGATGGGAACAAGTTGCGCATGTGTATCCTATCAGTTCACGATTGGCATGGCCCCATTCGAGGCATTATATGGGAGACCTTGTCGTTCTCCAGCCTGTTGGCTAGAGGTGGGAGACAATAAGTTACTTAGGCCTGAGGTAATTTAGGATACATCGAGCAGGATCGAGATGATTCGAAGTCGCATACGGGCAGCCTCGGACAGACAGAAAAGTTACGCCAATGCTAAGAGGTCCTTTAGAGAGTTCGCAGTGGGGGATCAAGTTTTGTTGAGGGTATATCCAATGAAGGGGGTGATGATGTTCGGGAAGAAGAGGAAATATGATCTGAGATATGTAGGACCGTTTCCTATTATCGAGAGGATCGAACCAGTGGCTTAAAGACTTGGGTTGCCGGAGCACTTACACTGTATTCATGATGTGTTTCACATATCGTCACTGAGGCGGTATCTTCGGAATGAGTTGGCCCACACTCACATCGCGATAGAGGAGATCTATTTGCAGTCCTTCAGTTCTTATGAGGAGAGGCCAGTGGCTATCCTAGATCATAGTGAGAGGAGACTGAGGTCAAAGGTAGTTCCACTTGTGCGGGTTCAGTGGCAGCATCACAATGTGGAGGAGTCCACTTGGGAGCGAGAGGTAGATATGCATGAAAAGTATCCAGATTTATTTGTACCATGTATGCCTTACTTTCTGAATTTCGGGATGAAATTCAGTTATTAGGGGGAAGTATGTAACACCCCGTATTTTTGAGAACTTAAATAATTATGTGATTAATTATTATTGTGGGATTAATTAAATTAATATGCGAGAATTAATTGGTGATTAATCCGGATTAAAAAATAAATATTAACTAGCGTGACAAGGGTTAATACTTATTAATGAGAATTATTGAATATTACCTAGTGAATAAGTAATATGGAATTCTTGAATCTGATAAATTATCGAGAGTGAAATATATGACAGTTTGGTATATTAAATCGGGACACGCATGTGAGTCGTGTCAGGACTAATTGAATGGAATATAAAGGTAAATTATTTTTAAGTAACTCGTATAGTAATTTCGAGTGCGCTGTTGAGTACGGGAGGGTCGAGATAGTCAGAAAACACTACCCGAGTATTTTATTTAGACTCCGGGAGATTTTAGGCCAAACCGGCACCCCGTAGGGGTAATTTGGTAATTTTAATTTTTGGAGAAATTAAATGGACGAAAATTGGGAGTTTATTATATCATCCACGAGAGGTTCATTAGGGTGAATATATACAAAAGTAAGGAACGGCCACAAAGTGTGTGAGGGAGAACAAATTCCAAGAAGGAAGGCCCAAATTAGTACCACCTTGCACAACCATCACCACCATCGTGTAGATCAGAACAACAGGAACACATCCATACCAAGAACATCAAGAGATCAGACGGTTTATTCGAGGCAAGTGTTTATTACTTGTGTGATTTAGTAATAATTATGTTCCTGATTAGAGTAGGTGATAACCCATTAATTTATGAGATTTAATTTTGATGAAAACTTGATGATTTGATTCATATTGGGTCTGAGATTATAAGAGATTAAATTCCTTCATGTAGATAGGATATCATCTACAAATTTATAATAATTTCCATGAACAAATCTGAGTTATAGTAGTTCTTAAATTGAAATTGGAAGAACTAGGGTTTTAATGGTTTAATTTGGGGATTTAGTATTTAATTGATGTATTGTGAAGAATTAGTGATTCTAGGTTGTTAGAAATCATCTAAATATGTTAGAAAATCAACTGGGTTTGATATTTGGGTGTTTAGGAATGAACAATAGAGGTTTTAGAGGTGTTAATGGTGGAAAAATGTTGAAATCTGGGCGAGAAGACGAAACAGTGCATCTCATGCGAAAGCGCGTAGTCGTTCGAGCGAGATAAGGATGTCGCGTGAAGTCGCTCGAGCGACACGTGGCAGTCGTTCAAACGACATTGCCATCTGGTTCGAGCGACAGGGTAAATTTTGGAAATTTTCTTAGAATCCAGTTTTGGTTTATTTGAGTGAGAGGAACTGCCAGTTAATAAATTTAAAACGAGACAAGTTTACGAGAAAGTGTGTGAGATTTATACTTTAAATAATTCGTGAAGAAGACTTACCTTGAAGATTACGAGAGAGTAATGGTAATCTAATAACATTATACAATACGTAACGATGAGAATAAAATACGTATGGTAAGTATCAACTATGTTGGGAGAATACCTATAAATTTTAATAGGATGTGTGTATGCCTATTATTTGATACTTTTGTTAAAGTGCACTAATGGGCTATAACGCGGGGTGCAAGGTTATGTTGTTTAATACACTAAAGGGTGATAACCCGGGGGTGTAAGGTTTTTATTTATTGCACTAATAGGTGATAACCCGGGGGTGCAAAGATATTGTATGAAGTGAACTAATGGGTGATAACTCGGGGGTGCATGATCATTTTAATTATAGCACTAATGGAAATTCAAACCGGGGGTGCAGGAATGGAATATATATATGTATAGGGCTGTTGTGACTATGTCTCTATATATATATGTGTGTGTGTGTGTATTTATGAGAAATTATACTAAGAGAAACTAGTAGTTATGGCAACAATGACCTATGAAACAATCTTAATGAGATAAAGATTTAAATACTCTAAGAGTGAACATGAAAGGTAGTAAAATGTGATAGAATACTTATGAGGTATTGTATGGGTGATACGAAAATAGTTCCATTGAATGTAGATAGTGTTACGTGACTTTGAACTAGTTAAGTTGGATAGATTTACTAGTACTAAATAGAAAATGAGATAGGAGTGCACAATAGATGAGCGGTGAGAACTTCATGTGAAAGCATGAATCTAACATGCACATAATACTTGCTTTAAGGCAATTTTAAATACTTGCTAAAACATATTTTTACACATCGGGCTCTGACCCGTCTCTTGCATATCTTTTCTCTCTTACTATATACATATGTATTATATCAGGTGCTCAGTCACAAGGACACCAGATTTAGAGACTTGGATTGCTTGGCGTGCTACGACTAATGTGGAAGTTGTAGGCCTTTACATTATACGCTCCTATCATTTATCTCAGTTCCTCTAGACTTTTCATTTAGGGCATGTGTCTCCCATTCCTTAGACATTTTATCAAAGATTGTATTTAATTTACTTTCTATTCATTTTAGTTTGATTTAGTTTTACTATGGATCTGTAGTTTAGAGTTTTGAACTGAAATGTTTTATCCAGTCGTATTTATTTCAGTACGTGATTCAGATTTATTATTTATTTTATTCAGTTGAATGGTGAATGGATTATATTTAAATTCTTGGACTTAAAATATGATTTTTGGTTACAATTTTAAAAAGGAAAATATTTTGGCACTAGCTTAATTTTTATTAGGTTATTAATAAAGTTAATGTTTTCGACAGTGATGCTAAGAATGAACCAATCGAACATTCTGCTTTAAAATTTTTTAAAGGACTGATCACCCGATATTAAATTGGGAGGGGTGTCACAAGTTCCTTCAACATTGTTTTTCCTGTTGATTTTAGTCCATCCTTCCTTCATTGCCTTCATAACCGCACCATGTTTTGGGACTGGGTATGATTCCTCCTTGTTTTCTTTTTGAACCAACATTTGTTTAGTTTTATTGCAGTTGACAATGGAGTGACCAAAGATACCATAAGTTTTGCAAGAGGAGGGTTTCCTCTCATATTCCACTCCAATCTCGGCTAACTGTCCATCCTCCATTACCACATCAATGGTTATTGGGAACTCATCTCTCACATTCATTTCTACACATATCCTAGCATAGATAATCCTCTTCATTTCTTCAGTGATGTTGTCATTATATAAAGATATACCCAGTGATCTAGAAATGTAGATTAATCCTTCTTCAATCCACAACTGGACAGGAATGTTGTGGAATCTAATCCAAATTGGCAACTTCTTTGTTGTATTTAAAATTAGGCATCCATCTATGTAGAATAATAGGGTTACCAGAGAAGAACCAAGGCCTATTATCCAAGACCTCACCTCGCATGGTCATGTTGTCAAACACAAAGAAGAAGAAGCCATTGTCATGGACTAGAATTTTTGTGAGTCCATAGTTATACCATAGCTTGTGTGCAATGTTGCAAACGTGGGAGTAGGGGAGCTTTCTGTCCAAGAAACACCCAACTAATATATTTTCCCATTTAGAGTAGCCTTTCCTTGTGACATCCATAGGATGAGAATCAGTAATTTTATCGTTAACCAAAGCTAGTTTGTGGTAGGTTAGGTTCAACTTGGGTACATGCTTAGAAGACACCACTTTGCTCCACAAAAGGTCTGGTACATGTATGGTACTAGGTAAGGTAGGGTTTGTTTTATCTTTCCCAAGATATTCTGACATCTTTTCCCCATCAGTCCCTCTAACGCCCATGAAGGTACCATTAGTTTCGGTGCCACTGACATGCCTACGCTCAGAAACTGACACTGAGGGGACCCCCATTAGGGTTAAGGGTTGTGCACCGCCTTTAGAGGTGGTTTTCATGGAGAAAAAATCATTGATATCGTCATAAGAATATCCTTTGCTCTTAATAAAATCCCAATAGACATTTTTCTCATCATTTAACTCTTGTAACCTGGACACGTTGTAGTTAGCTTTTATTATGCTAGCATCTGTCACAACATCTTTACCTTCTTCAAGATCTTTCGCCCTGTTTGAGGCTGCTAGGTCACCCACAGGTGGGTTGGAGGGTTCAGTAGGGACAACAACTGTATCGTAGAGAGATAGCGTGGCATGTCCAAGTACGAACGAGAGTGGGCATGAGGACACCGTCCCACATAAAGCAGCTGAAAGACACAGTGGCTTGGGGTTTTGACACGATGCCATGGTTGAGTTAGGGGGAGGAATAGGAGGAGGGGGAGTTGGTGGTGGAGGTGGTGTATGGGTGGTGTTTGGTTATTATTTGGTAGGTGTTTGTATAGAGAAGGGATATCATTTTACCTATTGTATGGGTGGTGCAATAGGATTCGCACGGGACCAATATAACTCGTAGGAACTGATCGTGTATTCAAGGGACTCCAAGTTTAAGAATATGAAAAAAATTTGCAAACTCGATAGTTATAATATTACTTAATTGTATATGAATTGTTTGTTGAATACAGTTTTTTTAGGGGGGGATCCCTAAAAATAAATATTATTTTTTATTAAATGGATATGGTCACGACCCAAATCCGTGACCCCCAATTTGTAAATACCTAGACTTCGTCTTAAACATATATTGATAGGGGCAAAAACCCAAAACAGTCTCGTAAGAGGCACGGACACCTTGCATGGGACTAATATAACTCGTAGGAACTAATCGCGTATTCACGGGACTCCCGGTTTAAGAATATGATGAAAAATTTGCAAACTCGATAGTTATAATATTACTTTTTTGGGAAATTTATGTGTGGATATAAAATCGTAACCGAAAGCTTACAAGTACACGAGGGGAACCCTTAAAACCGAAAAAAGTCAAGGGGTATACCCCAAAGGCCAACAACCAATAAAATATGGTGGGGCATACCCCATTAAAATCTACTAAGCAAATAAAGAAACATAACAAGTCCCCAACATGGGTAGCCAAACGCAACCCAACAAAGCAGACTGGACCACACTAATTGTGGATACACCAGGCCCAAACCACAGAAGATCCATCAACTAATAAACAATGGGAGTACAACCCAAATCACATAAATCAGAGGATTGCTTGATCGGACATCGAAAACATTGCCGGGAAGACCCAAACACAACATCGCCTATCAACCCAAGCACCAAAACTGCAACAATACACCACTGGTAACAATCAGCTACCAACAATCTCAGGAGAGACCCAAACGAGCTCAAACAGAGCAATGTCAGGAAAAAATCAAAAGAAACACCCCACTAGGGAGCTACCATCCCCATTGAAACATGTCAAAACTCCATACAGAACACACTGGACTCAAGAAGCACGTTGGAATCACACAACACTTGAAATTAGGTCTGGCGTGACCCCAACTGGCATGAGCCAACACAGAGTAACGAGAAGCCTCAACTCCAGCCACCGAAAAATTATAGAGGATAATGTGAACCCAACACCCCTACAATATCCTCGAATACAATTAGAAATCGCAACTGTTAAGCTACACCTTAATCCCAAACCGAATCCTATAAAACCAGTTCCAAACCAGAGTTTCCAGTGTCCGAGTCAACCATACATATAAAAAGACCACAACCATCAACCTTACGGGAAGCTCCCTTATAAGAAGTAGCAGTTTCAGGAAGGTTTTTCTTGGTAAGCAGAAAAGGGCAGTTAGACACAACTAGGTCTCTTATTAAGTGATGTCACCGGGGTCAGAAAGTTCGATCAAGGTTTCTACCGACCCCATAAAGCAAAGGAATTCCAGATATGGTAGCCACCCATCTTCGTATAACATGAAGCTTTCCATTTAGATGGTAGCCAAGTGGTAGAGAGTGGGAAGCAAAATCCAAAAAATTATGAAAAGAGGGGCCATACCCATGTTCATTTAAAGAACACATCGCAATCCAGTCTGACATGAGGCAGCAACAGGGAGATAGCAACATGAAATGCAAAGATCCTCAATGTAACATGGGGTGGGGATGACACAAAGAAGAGGGGGGAAAAAGAAAGGGGGAAGGCGGTTGGAAAAAAAGGTGCAAACCAAACCCTAGAGAGAGAATCTCTCAACCATCCGAAAAAGGAGGCATCATTCTGATAAGGTTATAATATTACATAATTGTATATGAATTGTTTGCCGAATACAATTTTTGTAGGGGGGATCCCAAAAAATAAATATTATTTTTTATTAAATGGATGTGGTTGCGGCCCAAATCCATGATACCCAATTTCCAAATATCTAGGCTTAGGCTTAAAAATATGCAGCGAGAAATCCCAAAACAACTTCCAAACATCCCCGTAAGAGGCACGGACACCTCGCATAGGACCAATATAACTCGTAGGAACTGACTGCGTATTCATGGGACTCCTGGCTAGAGAATATGATGAATATTTGCAAATATCTTTACTTTAGTTTAAACTCATGCCGCTAGAGGGTGAAAACCCAAAACAACCTCCAAACGGGGTCATAAGAGGCACGAACACCTCACACATGACCAATGTAACTCATAGGAAGTGATCACATATTCATGGGACTCCTGTAACTCGTATTATATTGGCCCTTGACAATACGATTTGTATCTGATTATGATATTGGAGGTTTAGTTTGATTTATAAATGTTTAGTTTGATTTATGAATATTAGTTTGAATTATGAATGTTTAGTATGATTTATAAATGTTTAGTGGGATTTATGAGTTAACTAGGATGGCACGATGCTTTACTTTGAATTATCAACTCCACAATCAGACTATTGCTTAATTGTATATGAATTGGTTACTAAATACATGTATTTTTTTTTTGGGGGGGGGGGGGGGGCGGGGAATAAATACTACTTTTTACAAATGGATATGTTCACGGCCCAAATCCATGACACCCAATTTGAAAATATCTAGACTTAGGCTTCAAAATATGGCCCCAGAGAGAAAAAAAACCCCAAACAACCCCCCTAAGAGACAAAAAACCTTGTACACGATCAATGTAACCCTTAGGAACCGACCGCATAGTCACGAAACTCCCGGTTTGAGAATATGAATAAATTTACAAATATCATGACATAGGCGTAAAAACATGACGTCAGAGGGCGAAAATCCAAAACAACTGCCAAATGGCCCCGTTTAAGGCACAAACACCTCGAACGTATGAATTAGCCCCGTTTGCCTCTATCATGAAGGATATTAAAGATATGGTGAAGGCCAAAGTTTGCTAATGGGGGAAAGCTAGGAGAAGCTATACCAATTAGATGACATGTATGAAATGGGGTCTGCCTGAAAGCTACATTAAAGATACTTAGATTGTGATTAGTTTTGCTAGGCTTTTGGCCGTTTTGTCAAGTTTTTGTCAGCTTGCTTGTTTCCTTATATTTGGTGTTGCTTTGCACTACCTAAAACTAAATTTTATTTTTTATTAAATGGATATGGTCATATCCCCCAAATTCGTGACCCCCAATTGCAAATATCTAGAGTTAGGATTAAAAACATGCATCTAGTGGGAGAAAATCCAAATAACCTCCAAACATCCCCATAAGAGGCACGTAAACGTTGCATGGGACCATTGTAATTCGTAGGAACTGACCGCATAGTTACGAGACTCTCGGTTTGAAAACATATTATGAAAATTAAAATATATAAATTTAGGCTTAAAAACATGCCGCTAGAGGGAGAAAACCAAAAACTGCCCCCAAATGACCCCATAAGAGGTACTTGCACCTTGCACGTGACCAATATAACTCATGGGAATCGACCGCATAGTCATAGGACTACCGTAACTCGTATTATATTAGCCCTTGACAATCCTATTTGTATCCTATTATGAAAATGGTTCTTAAGTTTGATTTATAAATGTTTAGTCTAATTTATAAATATTTAGTTTGAATTATGAATGTTTAGTATGATTTATGAATGTTTAGTGTGATTTATTATCTAATTAGGATAGTATGCTGCTTTACTTTGTATTCTCAACTCTACATTTACAATATTGCTTAATTGTATATGAATTGGTTGCTGAATATAGGTTTTTGGGGGGGTGCCTAAAAATGAATTTTACTTTTTTTATTCAATGGATATGGTCACGGCATAAATCCATGCCTCCCAATTCATAAATATCTACACTTCATCTTAAAAGTATGTTGCTAGAGGGCTAAAACCCAAAATAGCCCCGTAAGAGGCACAAACACCTCGCACGAGACCAATATATTTGTAGGAACTGGCTGCGTATTCACGAGACTCACGAATTAAGAATATGATGAAAATTTACAAATTTCAAGATTTGGGCTTAAAAACATGCCGCTAAATGGCATAGCCCTAAACAATCCCAAAATAGTCTCGTTAGAGGCACGAACATCTCGCAGGGGACCAATATAATTCGTGGGAACTGATTGTGTAGTCATAGGACTGCCAATTTTAGAATTTGACAAAAATATACATATATCTAGAGTTAATCTTAAAAACATGCCGCTAGGGATCGAAAATCCAAAAACAACCCCCAAACGGTCCCATAAGAGGCACGAACACCTCGTATGGGACTAGTGTAACTCGTAGGAACTGACCGCATAGTCATGGGACTCCCAGTTTGAGAATATGACGAAAATTTAAAAATATCTAGACTTTAGGCTTAAAAACATGCCACTGGAGGGATAATACCCAAAACAACCCCCAAATGCCTCGTAAGAGGCTCAAACACCTCACATAAAACCAATATAACTAGCAGGAACTGACCGCATAGTCATGAAACTATCAGTTTGAGAATATGATGAAAAGTTGCAAGTATAAAACTTAGGCTTAAAAAATAATGCTAGAGGGCGAAAACCCGAAACAGTCCCCAAGCGGCCCCATAAGAGGAATGAACGCCTCGCAAGGGATCAATGTAACTCATACTTTCAGTTTGAGAATCTGACAAAAGTTTTCAAGTATATAGTCTTAGGATTAAAAATATGTCGATAGTGGGCAAAAGCCTAAAACAACCCCCAAACGGCCCCGTGAGAGGCACGTATACCTCGCACAAGACCAATGTAACTCTTAAGAATTGATCACGTAGTCATAGGACTTTCGATTTTGAGAATACGATGAAAATTTATAAATATCTGGACTTTGGCTTAGAAATATATCGCTATAGGGTGAAACCCAAAATAGCCCGAAACGTCCCCTAAGAGGCACGAACACGTCGCACGGGAGTAATGTAACTTATAGGAACTGATCATGTAGAGACTCCCATAACTCATATTATATTATCCCTTGACAATCCTGTTTGTATAATATTATGATATTGGTGCTTTAGTTAAATTTTAAAAAAATTAGTTTAATTTATGAATGTTTATTATGAATTATGAATTTTTTTTTGGGAAATTGTGAGTATATATAGAACCAAAACTAAATACAGAGAAATTAAACAAAATCACCTAGGGGCATACCCCATAGGCAATGCATCACCAAGACATGGAAATAAACAAACAGACTGAAACTTCAAATAAACGGCCAAAATCCATACAAAACAAAGAAGCTTTCAGGCATACCCCAGTTCTTACTTGTCATCCAATCAGTATACCTTCTCCTAGCTCATCCCCATTGGCAAACTTTGGCCTTAATCATATCTTCAATATCTTTGATTATAGGGGAAAAATCTCTTGACACTCTTCTCATGCTTCTCCCATTACTCTCCATCCAAATGCAGTAGGTGGTGACAGAAAAATAAAGGCATCTAATTCTCTTGATGAAGGTCTTACCATTATAGTTATGAATGTCATGCTTCAGCTCATACTCCCAATTAAAAGCATTTCTATACTGAAGGATCTTGATTAGAACTTCATTCCATATTTCTTGAGCCCAAATGCAGTTAGAAAATAGGTGGTTTATAGTCTCTTCATGTAAGTTACACATCCCACAAGCTTTACTGTCTGCAATACCCCATATGAACAACTTGTCCCTAGTATACAAGGCCTTCCTACAAACCATCCACAAAATGAATGAGCATTTAGGAATGTATCTTTTATTCCAAACCAAATTACTCTAACTAACATGAGGTAAGGAGGGTAAAACGAGACTATAAGAAGAATCTATAGTAAACCTCTTAGATCTATCAGTAACCCATTCCATACTATCCTCACAATCAGGGAAAATGGTAGGGAGGGAGTCATTCCTAATGTCAAGCAACTCCCAAGTAATAGTGGTCGGCCATCTCCATCTCACACCTTAAATAATATGATCTACCTTTGCCTTGTGATTGCTAGCAGCATCATAAATGACTCTATCCCCATATAGAGGTTGAAGAGGACCTTTTGGGTGCCAATTATCATAAGCCTCATTTCCATTCCCAATCTTAGTTTTGATGAAGGCTCTAGCATAATGTCTTAACTTTAAAATTTTCCTCCAACTCCAAATGCAATCAGATGGTATGTTGACTGTACAAATGCTTCTACCTTTGATCATGTACACATTGCACCATTTAATCCATAGGCTGTATTTTTTACTGCATAAGTTCCAAAGATACTTCATCGTTACATCTTTATTCCAAGCCTCAAGGCTTTTAATGTTAAGAGCCCTTCATCTTTTCTGCAACACAGGTCATGCCAAGCCACCTTAGCCCCAGTATACTTAAGATTAGTTCCAGTCCATCGACAGTCTTTCATCATATGCTCCACTTCGATAATCATACTTTTAGGCAAGATGAAGATACTTGACCAGTACACCTGAATGCTGAAAATAACTGAATTGATCAATTACAACCTCCCAGCATAACTTAAAAGTTTGTTAGTCCATCACTTGAATTTATTGGTCACTCTATCAATTAACCTCTTACAATCATCCTTCTTAAGCTTAGTAGTTATAAAAGGAACACCCAAGTAAATGAAAGGTGTATCACAATGGGGAATGCCCAACATGTTGACCAAATGTTCAATCTCCTCACTCCTAATTCCAGAAGTATAAAGTCTACTCTTAGTCGTATTTGGTTGGAGACCAGAAATCTCACCAAACTTCTTCAGAGTATCATTGTCTATATTGCAAGAAGTAGTATCCCCCCCCCCCCCCCCCCAAAACACATTGAGGTCATCAGCAAAAAATAGGTGGTTTAGTTGGATCTCCTTACATCTAGGGTGGTATTTGAATTATGAATGTTTAGTATGATTAATGAATTAATTAGGATGTCACAGTGCTTTACTTCGAATTGTCAACTCCATAATATTTCTTAATTGCAAATGAATTAGTTACTGAATACATGTTTTTTTAGGGTTGCCTAAAAATAAATTTTACTTTTTATTAAATGGATATGCTCACAGCCCAAATCTGTCACCCGGAATTTACAAATACAAAGACTTAAACCTAAAACATGCTGTTAGAGGGCAAAATCTCAAAAGAGTCCCCAACTAGCCCCATAAGAGTCATGAACACCTCGCACGGGACCAATGTAACTCAAAGGAAATCACCATGTATTCTTGGGACTCCCAGTTTGAGAATATGAAAATTTGTAAATGTCTAGATTTAGGCTTAAAAACATGTCACTAGAGGGTGAAAACCCAAAACAACCCCCAAACGACCCCCTAAGAGGCACAAATACTTCGCATGGGACCAATATAACTAACTCATAGGAACTGATTGCATAGTCATGGGACTCCCATAACTTGTATTACATTGTCCCTTGACAATTCTACTTGTATAATATTATGATATATGTTCTTTAGTTTGATTTAAAAAATTGAGTTTGATTTTTTTTTGGTAGCTAAAAGCAATGACATAAAACAAGGTTACATACAAGAAAAGATGGGCATACCCACCTAGGATCAAATTTCACAACCAAAATTTATACAAAAAATAGAAACACAAATCAAACCTATGTGCTAAGCAACTTGGATTCGTCAAGACATCTATTCATACAAGTGAGCCAGTTGTCGAAGTTTCTTCTAGACTTGGGCCACTTGTAGGACTTGCATCTAACGAAGAATGATATCTCATTCATTATGTCACCATGGTTAGCCTTTTTGTTCCTAAAAATCCTATTGTTTCTTTCCATTTATAAGCAAAATATGGCAATAGAAAAGGAAGTTATCCTAATCTTATAAAGGAGGGTTTTTCATTTGAAGTTGATGGTAGCATCAACGATCACCTCATCCCAAGTGTTGGAATTGTTAATATAGGAGTTGTCATATTTAGTGTCCTCCCAGATTACCATAGAGAGGATGCATTTGAAAAATAAATGGTCCCGATCTTTAATTTTATTCTCACACAGCACACAAAGGTCGTCACGGCTACTGCCCCAGCTGAGGGTCTTATCCTTGGTGTTGATGCATTCCTTCACAAAAGCCAAAGGAAGAAAGCACACTTGGGGATGCTACTATTATTCCATACCAAGTTTGTCCAGTCCAAATGGGATTGATGAAATCTGATGGAGTTCTAGGCAGACAGTGGTGAAAAGTCCATCAGAAGTGGGATTCCACTTAGTGATATCCTCAACGGAGGGGTTAATGATAGGGAGGTTGGCATCTTGATCTCATTCAACTCCCAAGTTATGGTAGCAGGCCAAGCCCAATTCCCATTCGAGATAAAATCAACAACTTTGGCTTTGTGGTTACTAGAAGCATCGTATATGGTTCTCTCACCATAGAGGGTCCATAAAGGACCCCTAGGTGCCAGTGGCCATGCCAGATGAAAGATCTCTTACCATTGCCAATAGTTACACTGATTAGAGGCCTGATTATATTTTTGAGGTTCATCAGTTTGGTCTAAGTCCAGGAAGCATCAGAAGGGGTTTTGATATGCCACATACTTGTCCTTTTCAACTTATATCTATGACACCACTTTACCTACAGGTTTTCTTTCTTACTGGACATATTCCAGAGATGTTTGAACATGATTGCAATATTCCATACATTCAAGCATTTAATACCAAGCCCCCTTCACATTTGGGATAACAGACATCACTCAATTTTACTTTTTCCCATGTATGCTTCATGTATGGCCCAGACCAAAGGAATCTAAGAATGTTAGTATCAATCTCATTTGTTATTCTTTTTAGTAAGATGAAGATGCTGGTCTAGTAAATTTGCATGCTGAAGAGCACATATATGGCAAGGTTCAACCTTCTAGCATAACTCAAGAACCTGTTACTCCAGCTTTCAATTCTGTGAGTGATCGTATTAATAAGAGGAAGGAAGTCCTCATGCTTCAACTTGGGCAAAATAAGGGGAACTCCCAGGTATTTTATGGGAAAAATAGAAGTTTGGTATCCAAGAAAGTTGGCAAAGGTACTCTTATTCAGGTCAGAAATACCAGAAACAATGAAAGAACATTGTAATACCCCGTATTTTCTGCGATATTTATTTTTGGGGATTAATTGAATTAAATGTTTATTATATTGGAAATTAATCCGGATAAAAATATTAATGAGATGTGAGTTAGTATTTTATTATAATGTGTATACTTGGCAATATATGAATATTGGTAATATTGAAATTGTCAAGAAATTTAAATACGGCAATTTGGGAATTTTGTTGAGACGCGTGTGACCGTCGCGTCATGGTATTTTATTATTTTAATTAAAAAGTGAATTTTAGTTCCATTAATCGTATGGTCATTTTGAGTGCGCCAACGCGTCCGGAAGGGTCGAGATAGTCAGAAAACACTAGCCGAAAGTTTAGTTTGGGTCCCGGGGTATTTTTAGGCCATACCGGGATCATAAAGGGTATTTTGGTAATTTTGTATTTTTGGGAATTAAAAGTGACGAAAATTAGAAATAGAAATCTGACTTCTTCTTTAACCCACTAAACCCACTAACTACACTAAGAGACTTAATGGGCTACGGGAGAAGTTGAAATATAGTCCCAACTTACCAAAAACCAAACACACCCCCATCACCTCCATTGTCATCATCCTTAGAGAAACTTGAGAGAGAGAGAGAGAAGGAAGAGAATTCTGCAGAAAGAGAGAGGGAGAACAACTTAGCTTTAAAGATTTAACACCAAATTCAGAGAAAGATTAAGGCAAGTGGTTTAAATTCATTTGATACAAGTTATGCTTTTCCATGTTTAGAAAATTTTCGAAATTGATCTTGGAAGATAATTTAGACCCATAAATTGGAAGTTAAAAGCTATGAAATATGTTAGGAATTGCATGTAGTAATATTCTGGACGAATTATATGTTCTAAACAGAACCTTTGATGATTTAAAAATGGAGTTTAGAAGAAGTTTATTGATGTTCTTGAATGAAGAAGAAATCTGGAAATTTTGATGTAGTCTTGATCTAAACAAAGCCTTTGAATGATGAATTATGGGTTTTAGAATGTTAATACTGTGGTAGGATGATAGTATGATGTTATTGTAACCTTGTCTTAGAGTTTCATGCTTAAAAATGGTGTTTTGGGACGAATTGGTAACTGCAAAACGAAACAGTCCGTAACCATACCTGGTGCGATCGATCGATCGATGTTCTTCAGTCGATCGATCGACCACCATCGATCGATCGAAGGTAAAGGTCGATCGATTGACCTTCCCAGAATGAGTAAAGTTTTTCCCTAATTAAATTTTAATGGTGTTAATCCTTGAATGATATTATTGGAGACCTTATGAATACCCTTAACCTTAAGGAAGACCAGTAGGCATGAATATGAGATTGGACTTTAGTTGGAATTCAATTTGAGGATTATTCTATATAAATGAAATTCGATAAGTGAGATAATATTTGAGTTAATAGTGTAAAATTGAATAATTTGATGAAATAAAGTTTGGGGCAGAAGTCAAGACCTTAGGTGTAAAGATGTTATATGTGGGAATAATGGGAACTTAATAGTCTATTTGAGATAGGTTTTAATTTTAAGAAACTACGACGCGAGACGTGTCGACAATTTAATTTCTATATTATCGGAATACTTGAAATATATGAATTTGGAATAATGGTATAAAGATGTAGAGTATACCTTTATTAATATCGAGATATCTAAGATGTGTGAATGCTTAGTATATAATTATATGTGTATGACATACCTACCATACTTGCTATCACGGGAGGTTAACGTTCGCTTAGGGCCTTCTTATCCTTGTGTTGCCCGGATTTAGAATGGTTACCTCGATGAACATAGGTCATAGAAGGACTTATTGGGATATTAATAAGTTTGCTGATCTTGGGAGCGTAGGTATGTGCGTAACCCATGTGATGTGACTGTGTTCGCCTCCACTATTTGTGATGTTGTTATCTGAACGATTCCTGAGAGATTCGGAATGCGTGATCCTTATGTACGTGATGTACCGGGATGGATAGCAGAGTATGTGTGCACCGCAGCTTAGCCTTTGGGTGCTTGTATTGTATATTTATGATGTGAAAATATACGGTTATATGTGAAGGAAATTACTATGTTAAATTGTGAGTATAGTTACGGTCATGCTATGAAAAGATAAAAAGGGAACTTATATCAATAAATGGTTTTGTTAATAATTGGGAATCCGAGAATTAAAGTAGAACTCTCTATTTAATTGTTAAGGTTGGAAAATTAAACGTGAACCGAGTAGTAGTGTTAGAAACTCTTCAGAATTAGATAACACATGAATGGGTACAGGAACGTTAAGAGTGCACAGTTAGACGAGAGGTGGGTATCTCATGTGAGAGCACGTCCTAACATGTATTTTGCATATACTGTTTTAAATGTTTTTAAAGCACTTGCAGGTTTTTAAAATATCTCCACATTCGGGCTCTGACCCGTTTGCTTTCAAATCTATTTTTTTTGTAAAACCATTTTTAGGTGCCCAGCCACAAGGACACCATGCATAGAATTCTCACTCAGATGACGAGCTGTAGATGCTTGTGGAAGCTACAGGGATTTGCTTTTAGACGCTTATATCATTTGGATTCCATACTCAGTATTCCTCAGTTGTAGGGCATGTTTCCCAATTTCTATTAGAGACACTTCATTTCAGTTTTTCAGACTTTGGCATGTATTGATTCTGTATTCAGTATTTCGTACTTACTTCAGTTGCGGGATTTTGTTGTGAGGAGTTTTTCCTCCCGATTTATTTATATTATGTGATGGTTACCCTATTTACTTTCGTTATGGTGAATGGTGTTATTATTCTTCATTACACTTGTTTCATGTTAATTAGACTTTAAGTAAAATTTGACAACTTACTTTTTAAATACTAGGTGGTTAGTTATAATAAAATGTTTTCGACAGTGATGCTATTAACTGGGCCAACTTGGCATTTTGATTTAATTTAATAAAGGAGTAGCTACCCGGTATTTAATTAGTCGGGGTGTCACAGGTGGTATCAGAGCATCAGGTTCTAGTGTCCTTTAGGATCTGAACGGCTTATTATGTTTTCGCAGAGCTTTCTTTGATGTAGAGCCCTATATTTTAGGACTGTTGTATTCTTTTGTATATGCTACGTTCTTCTGCTATTTTAAGTTTATAACTGCGAACTTATAGACTTTATTCTTATTTCAGAATGCCTCCACGACGTGCACGACGAGTTCCCAGGAATGCAACGCCAGAACCACAGCCCGCATCAGTTCAGGGCACGATGAACACCGCTGAGGTTGCAGCCATAGTAGCCCAAGCGGTAAATATCGCACTTGTAGTAGTTCAGCAGGCACCGCCTCAGGCGCCGGTTGCCGCGCCAGTACAGGCAAATGCATTCCCTTCTCCTTGGGAACGTGTACGTGACGCTTTCCAGAAAGCGCATCCGCCAGAGTTTGCAGGTAGCTCAGATGTGGTAGTCTCGAGCCAATGGAGGAAGGATATACAGCGGCACTTGAGGATGTATGAGTGCACGGATGTTCAGAAGCAGGTGCTGGCTACTTTCAATCTAGTTGGGTCTGCATTGCAGTGGTGGGAGTCTATTACCACCGTGGAGGAGAGGGATACTCTCACTATTCAGGAGTTCTGAGTGCGGTTCGACCACAAGTACTTTCCGTCAGCTGTTCATACGGAAATGAGGAGGAAATTGATGAGTCTGAAGCAAGAGGGTAAGACCGTGGCCGAGTATGAGGCCGAGTTCACTAATCTGTTGAATATCGTTCCGGATGAGATACCGACAGAAAAAAAGAAAATTGGGAAATTCACCGACGGGTTGACATGGAGGATCCGTCAACATCTGTTAGGGAACCTTTCGTTGGCCACTTATTCTGATGTGGTTAACGCTGCATTGCTCCATTGCCAGGATCACCAATTTTATATGGCTGAGGGCAGGAGATCTGGAGAGTCTAGCCATCAGGGCAGGACTGGAGGACATGGTGCCGGTGGGGCATAATCTGTTCAGGGGCAGAGGCTGAGTGATCAGGGTTCCCATTAGGGGGATCATAAGAGGTTCCGATCAGGGGGTTTCAGGAATGGTCAGGGAGGATTCCGAAATGGTCAGCAGGGTCATAACGGCCAGCAGGGCCATCAGTGCCAGCAGGGTCAAAATGGACAACATCTGCAGTTTCAGCAGGGCCAGCAGGGCCAAGGGAGGAACGGTAACGGCCACCAGGGCCGGGGACAGCAAGGGCAGAGAGGAGGGAACTTCCCAGGGAAATGTTTCATTTGTGACAAGACTGGCCATAAACGCCAGGACTGTCCTGATAGGGGCAGGGCCCCACAGCAGCAACAGCAGGGAGCTCGCCAGGAGCCGCAGAGGCCTATGTTTCCCGTCGCTCTCCCCGCACCGCCACAGATGGCAGCATTGCCACCCATTCCAGCAGTCCCGGCTCAGCAGGGGCAACTACAGTATGGACGTGTCTATAACATCCACCAGGAAGCAGTCCCACAGGCACCGCCCGCGATTGAGGGTACGTTTTCTATCCATGGCACTATGGGTCGGGTACTGTTTGATACGGGGGCTACACATTGTTTTATAGCTACACATTTCACGAAGGCTTTAGGGTTGTTAGCCACAGCAGAGAGCACAGTGACGTGTGTCGACTCACCATTGGGGAGCGGGTCACTTATTTTCTTTATATGCCGGGGAGTAGGGGTAGAGATTGGTAGTCTGGTATTACCTGCAGATATGTTGGTATTAGATATGCATGTTCACGATGTGATTATCAGTATGGATTGGCTCACTGATTATAGATCCATGATTGATTATTTCGGTGGTAGCATTATTTTTGCCATTCCGGGGCAAGAGATGTTTGTAGTGGCAATGCCTCGCCCAGAGGGAGGCTCGACCGCTCATTTATATTACCTAGAGGAGGATACCTCTAAGGAGGTTGTGATTCCTTTAGATTCGATCCCAGTTGTCAGGGATTATTCTGATGTGTTTCAGGAGATACCAGGCCTACCCCCCAGTCGATAGATAGACTTCGTTATAGACTTATTACCAGATACGAGACCTATAGCACGCGCACCGTACCGTATGCCTCCAGCTGAGATGAGGGAGTTACGGGATCAGATTGAGCAGTTGTTGGGACAGGGGTTTATTCGGAGAAGTACTTCACCGTGGGGTGCCCCTGTATTGTTCGTGAAGAAGAGAGATGGTTCACTGAGATTGTGTGTGGACTACCGGGAGTTAAACAAGGTCACGATACGGAATAAGTATCCGTTGCCTCGAATCGATGACCTATTCGACCAGTTGAGAGGAGCCTCTTGCTTCTCAAAGATTGATTTGCGATCTGGTTACCATCAGTTGTGTATCAGGGAGGAGGACGTCTCGAAGACTGCGTTCTTATCGAGATATGGTTCTTACGAGTTTTGGGTTATGCCATTTGGTTTGACCAACGCTCCAGCAGCATTTATGGACTTGATGAATAGGGTGTTCAGGGATTTCCTAGATCAGTTTGTCATTGTCTTCATCAATGATATTTTGGTTTACTCCCAGACAGAAGAGGAGCACACCGAGTACTTGAGGCAAGTTTTGCAGACACTGCGCCAGAATGATTTGTATGCGAAATATGAGAAGTGCGGGTTTTGGCTGAAGGAGGTTCAATTTTTGGGGCATATTATTTCCGACCGGGGAATATCGGTTGATCCGGGGAAGGTATCGGCGGTGAGGGAGTGGGGACAGCCCACGACACTGACGGAGATCCGTAGTTTCTTGGGCCTAGCAGGATACTACAGGAGGTTTATTCGGGGTTTCTCCACGATAGCGGGTCCCATGACACACCTAACTCGTAAAGGTGTGCCATTCATTTGGAGTGATGCCTGTCAGTTGGCATTTGATGAGTTGAAGGAAAAGTTAACCTCAACACCTGTGTTAGCATTACCGAGACCGGGAGTTGAGTATCTTGTTTACACCGATGCATCCTTACAAGGACTTGGAGGTGTACTGCAGCAGGAAAGTCAGGCCATAGATTATGCTTCCCGTAAGCTTAAGCCTCACGAGAAGAATTACCCTACCCATGACTTGGAGTTAGCGGCAGTGGTATTTTCCCTTCGTATTTGGAGACATTACCTTTTGGGGGAGAAGTTCCGATTGTTCACGGATCACAAGTCCCTACAGTACCTATTCACGCAGAAGGAGTTGAATATGCGGCAACGGAGGTGGCTTGAATTCGTGAAAGATTATCAGTTCGATATCCAGTATCACCCGGGGAAGGCTAACGTAGTAGCAGACGCGTTGAGCCGTAAACCTGTAGATGAGGTGGCGGAAGTGTAGAAGGCTAAGTGGAAGGAATTGGGACACCAAGATGCAGTGGCTCGATCATTCATGTCTGTGATGACTGTTACACCGCAGATTGTCACGAAGGTAGTGAGGGCACAGGCAAACGACTCGTTCTGTCAGGAGCAGATAGTTCGATTATTGGCAGAGGGAGCCGAATCCTATACCATTAGCTCAGACGGGGGATTACGCTTCAATGGGAGATTGGTGGTTCCGGAAGGGGAGGAATTGCGGCATGAAGTGATGGCAGAGTCGCACGGCTCATGGTTCGCGGTACATCCCGGAGGGGACAAAATGTACCAAGACATGAGACGTCAGTATTGGTGGAGCGGTATGAAGAGAGATATTGCCTAGTTTGTTTCCAAATGCGCCACTTGTTAGCTAGTAAAAGTGGATCATCAGAGACCGACAGGTCTACTACAGCCGTTGGAGGTCCCGATGTGGATGTGGGAGAGCATATCCATGGACTTTATCACGGGGTTGCCTACGTCACAGAGAGGTCACGACTCCATTTGGGTAATAGTGGATAGGTTGACTAAAGTCGCTCATTTTCTACCTGTGAGGACAGACTACACTACAGGACAGTATGCCCAGCTCTTTATTTCTGAGATAGTAAGACTTCACGGTGTGCCCCTAAATATCGTGTCCGACCGAGACAAGATATTTGTTTCACGGTTTTGGGAGAGTTTTCAGCAGGCCATGGGCACGGAGTTGCGATTGAGTACGGCGTACCACCCGCAGACCGATGGGCAGACCGAGCGCACAAATCAGATGTTGGAGGACATGCTACGTATGTGCACCATTGATTTTGAGGGTGGATGGGAGCAGTATCTTCCACTGGTGGAGTTTGCTTACAATAACTCCTACCAGTTCACCATTGGCATGGCTCCATTTGAGGCGTTGTACGGTAGACCTTGTCGTCCCCCAGCATGTTGGTTGGAGGTGGGGGACAACAAACTACTTGGGCCGGAAGTGATTCAGGATACTTCGGCAAGGATAGAATTGATTCGGAGTCGCATTCGGGTAGCTCAGGATAGGCAGAAGAGCTATGCTGATGCGAAGAGATTCTTCAGAGAGTTCCAAGTGGGGGACCAGGTTTTCCTCAGAGTATCTCCTATGAAGGGGATTATGCGTTTCGGGAAGAAAGGGAAGTTGCCACCGAGATATGTGGGACCATTCCCTATTATTGAGCGGATTGGACCGATTGCGTATAGGCTTAGATTATCGAAGCATTTACATCGGATTCACGATGTATTTCATATTTCCTCGCTTAGGAAATACCTTAGAGATAATTTGGCTCATTCTCTCATTGCTCTGGAGGACATTGATCTCCATCCAGATAGCTCCTACGAGGAGGGGCCGATTGCTATTCTGGACCGAAGTGAGCGGAAGCTGCGGTCAAAGATAGTTTCGTTAGTGCGTGTTCACTGGCGACACCATAATGTCGAGGAGTCCACATGGGAGCACGAGGATGAGATGTGCGAATGTTATCCAGAGTTATTCTTATCAGGTACTTTCTAGTTCCGAATTTCGGGACGAAATTCAGTTATTAGGGGGGAAGTATGTAATACCCCGTATTTTCTGCGATATTTATTTTTGGGGATTAATTGAATTAAATGTTTATTATATTGGAAATTAATCCGGATAAAAATATTAACGAGATGTGAGTTAGTATTTTATTATAATGCTTGGCAATATATTAATATTGGTAATATTGAAATTATCAAGAAATTTAAATACGGCAATTTGGGAATTTTGTTGAGACGCGTGTGACCGCCGCGTCATGGTATTTTATTATTTTAATTAAAAAGTGAATTTTAGTTCCATTAATCGTATGGTCATTTTGAGTGCGCCAACGCGTCCGGAAGGGTCGAGATAGTCAGAAAACACTAGCCAGAAGTTTAGTTTGGGTCCCGGGGTATTTTTAGGCCATACCGGCATCATAAAGGGTATTTTGGTAATTTTGTATTTTTGGGAATTAAAAGTGACGAAAATTAGAAATAGAAATCCGACTTCTTCTTTAACCCACTAAAACCACTAACTACACTAAGAGACTTAATGGGCTACGGGAGAAGTTGAAATATAGTCCCAACTTACCAAAAACCAAACACACCCCCATCACCTCCATTATCATCATCCTTAGAGAAACTTAAGAGAGAGAGAGAGAGAAGGAAGAGAATTCTGCAGAAAGAGAGAGGGAGAACAACTTAGCTTTAAAGATTCAACACCAAATTCAGAGAAAGATTAAGGCAAGTGGTTTAAATTCATTTGATACAAGTTATGCTTTTCCATGTTTAGAAAATTTTCGAAATTGATCTTGGAAGATAATTTAGACCCATAAATTGGAAGTTAAAAGCTATGAAATATGTTAGGAATTGCATGTAGTAATATTCTGGACGAATTATATGTTCTAAACAGAACCTTTGATGATTTAAAAATGGAGTTTAGAAGAAGTTTATTGATGTTCTTGAATGAAGAAGAAATCTGGAAATTTTGATGTAGTCTTGATCTAAACAAAGCCTTTGAATGATGAATTATGGGTTTTAGAATGTTAATACTGTGGTAGGATGATAGTATGATGTTATTGTAACCTTGTCTTAGAGTTTCATGCTTAAAAATGGTGTTTTGGGACGAATTGGTAACTGCAAAACGAAGCAGTACGTAACCATACCTGGTGCGATCGATCGATCGATGTTCTTCAGTCGATCGATCGACCACCATCGATCGATCGAAGGTAAAGGTCGATCGATCGACCTTCCCAGAATGAGTAAAGTTTTTCCCTAATTAAATTTTAATGGTGTTAATCCTTGAATGATATTATTGGAGACCTTATGAATACCCTTAACCTTAAGGAAGACCAGTAGGCATGAATATGAGATTGGACTTTAATTGGAATTCAATTTGAGGATTATCTATATAAATGAAATTCGATAAGTGCGATAATATTTGAGTTAATAGTGTAAAATTGAATAATTTGATGAAATAAGGTTTGGGGCAGAAGTCAAGACCTTAGGTGTAAAGATGTTATATGTGGGAATAATGGGAACTTAATAGTCTATTTGAGATAGGTTTTAAGTTTAAGAAACTACGACGTGAGACGTGTCGATAATTTAATTTCTATATTATCGGAATACTTGAAATATATGAATTTGGAATAATGGTATAAAGATGTAGAGTATACCTTTATTAATATCGAGATATCTAAGATGTGTGAATGCTTAGTATATAATTATATGTGTATGACATACCTACCATACTTGCTATCACGGGAGGTTTACATTCGCTTAGGGCCTTCTTATCCTTGTGTTGCCCGGATTTAGAATGGTTACCTCGATGAACATAAGTCATAGAAGGACTTATTGGGATATTAATAAGTTTGCTGATCGTGGGAGCGTAAGTATGTGCGTAACCCATGTGATGTGACTGTGTTCGCCTCCACTATTTGTGATGTTGTTATCTGAACGATTCCTGAGAGATTCGGAATGCGTGATCCTTATGTACGTGATGTACCGGGATGGATAGCAGAGTATGTGTGCACCGCATCTTAGCCTTTGGGTGCTTGTATTGTATATTTATGATGTGAAAATATACGGTTATATGAGAAGGAAATTACTATGTTAAATTGTGAGTATAGTTACGGTCATGCTATGAAAAGATAAAACGGGAACTTATATCAATAAAGGGTTTTGTTAATAATTGGGAATCCGAGAATTAAAGTAGAACTCTCTATTTAATTGTTAAGGTTGGAAAATTAAACATGAACTGAGTAGTAGTGTTAGAAACTCTTCAGAATTAGATAACACATGAATGGGTACAGGAACGTTAAGAGTGCACAGTTAGACGAGAGGTGAGTATCTCATGTGAGAGCACGTCCTAACATGTATTTTTCATATACTGTTTTAAATGTTTTTAAAGCACTTGCAGGTTTTTAAAATATCTCCACATTCGGGCTCTGACCCGTTTGCTTTCGAATCTATTTTTTTTGTAAAACCATTTTTAGGTGCCCTGCCACAAGGACACCATGCATAGAATTCTCACTCAGATGACGAGCTGTAGCTGCTTGTGGAAGCTACAGGGATTTGCTTTTAAACGCTTATATCATTTGGATTCCATACTCAGTATTTCTCAGTTGTAGGGCATGTTGCCCAATTTCTATTAGAGACACTTCATTTCAGTTTTTCAGACTTTGGCATGTATTGATTCTGTATTCAGTATTTCGTACTTACTTCAGTTGCGGGATTTTGTTGTGAGGAGTTTTCCTCCCGATTTATTTATATTATGTGATGGTTACCCTATTTACTTTCGTTATGGTGAATGGTGTTATTATTCTTCATTACACTTGTTGCATGTTAATCAGACTTTAAGTAAAATTTGACAACTTACTTTTTAAATACTAGGTGGTTAGTTATAATAAAATGTTTTCGACAGTGATGCTATTAACTGGGCTAACTTGGCATTTTGATTTAATTTAATAAAGGAGTAGCTACCCGGTATTTAATTAGTCGGGGTGTCACAAACATTTTGTAGGGTTTGTCTTTAGCCCAGACATGGCACTGAACTCCTTGATTATAGTATCAATGATAGCGATGGAATTAATGTCAGCACCTACGAGAATTAACAGATCATCAGCAACACACAGGTGGTTTGTCATGAGTTCCTTGCATTTGGGGTGTAAGGTGAAAAAGGGAGATTTGGTATGGATGTCCAGGAGTCCAGTAAAATCTTCCATAAAAAAGAGGAATTAGAAAGGAGTACTCTTTGAGAGGGGAAGAAATCATGGACAGCTCCATTAATGATAATGGAGAACATGGAAGTAGAGTTACATCCCTTTAGCCAGCTAATGAAGATAGTAGGGAACCCCATAAGGTGAAGGGTATGGAATAGGAATTTCCAGTTAATAGAGTCGTAGGCCCTGAGGATGTCAATCTTTAAGGCACACCTAGGGGCCCCCTAATTTCTATGATAATTGTGCATCAACTCCTGCATAATGAGAATATTATCTCCAATGGATCGACCATGGACAAACGCAGACTATCTCTCATTGAGAAGGGAGGTGATGTAAGGTTTTAGCATGTTCACAATAATCTTACAAATGCATTTGTAAATTATGTTACAACATGCAATGGGTATGAATTCCTACATAGACGAAGGTGAGTTGGTTTTTAGGATAAGCACCAAGTTGGTACAATTCCACTATCTGGGCATGGAGCAATTTTGGAAGAAGGAATCAACCACATCAATTACCTTATTCCCAATAATGTCCAAGTTCTGGATGAAGAACTCAGTGTTAAACTCATCAGGGCCTGGAGCATTATCATTACCAAGGCTGAAGAAGGCATCTTTTATCTCATCACTGGATATGGGGGCTATAGTACAAGACACTTGCTCCAGAGTAATCTTTCTTATAATAGCATGCTTATGAATATGAGGAAGGGGGGGCAATGATACTGGTTTAATAAGCTTGAGAAAAAAATGAACAACCTCATTTGTAATGTGCACATGACCCACCCTCCGCCCTGAGTCCATGATGATTATGGATGCTAAGGATCTTATTCCCGTTGATGTTACCTCTAACTCTATTGTGAAAAAAATTAGTGTTAAGATTCTCCTCTTGAACCCATCTCGTTATAGACTTCTGTTTAAGATACGACTCTTCAGTAATACAACAGTTTATGTACTCCTTTTTGGCCTCCTTCTCTTCATTTTGTAGATTTCCATTGCTGCGCCATCTATTAATATGGATTTAAATGTCAGCTAACTGATTATTTGCACCACTATTTCTTTAGATATGTTTCTAAAGAACTTCAGGCTGAACCACTTTAGCCCATGCTTGACCCTCTTTAGCTTCTGGGAGATCTGTAACATCAGGGTTACATTCGTACTCCCCCCCCCCCCAAATCTCCTCCAAAAGGGGTATAAACTCACTATGCAACATCTAAAAATTATAGAATTTAAACAGTTTGTAACAGGAAGAGGAATAATAGTAGTAATGAGTGGGCAGTGATCAGATATGCCTTGCCCAATAACCTCAGCTTGAGATTCGGAGAAGTTGATCTTATAGTTATCATTAATGAGTACCCTATCAATTTTGTTTTGGGTATTATCATCATTATGGTTTATAGTCCAGGTGAACCAGCGACCCCTTATAATGATGTCATCAACCTGGATTATAGATAGGCATTGATTAAATTCCTTAACATCCTCAATATCAATGTCAAGAATACCTTTCTACTCATTACGATTTCTAACCACATTAAAGTCCCCCATGAGGATACAATTATGGTTGCCACAAGTTAGATGAGTTTCCACAAGGTGAGACCATAGGGGAACTCTTTGGGATGGTAGATTAAATGCATACACAAAGGTAGCATATAAGGTTTTGTCAAGGCTCAAGGAGGTTATGAGGCATATGATGGCTTGGATATTAGAGGACAAAATGGAAACATTGAAGAGGGAGGGATTTCAACCAACAATGACTCTAGCCACTCCCCCGTCAGTGGGGTAATTATGCACAGTGTCCTATTGTGGGAAGCAACTTCTCGTGATATTCAACAAATTATTTCTTCTAACTTTTATTTCCATAAGGAAAATGAATGAGAGACACTGCTCCCTTACAAACTTCATTTTATTTGAGGGGGAGTTCAGGCCCCTGATGTTCCAAGTTGCAATGTTAATCGTTGAGTTTTATAGGTTTATGGGGGGTACCTGCCTTCTTACCTAGCAAACTATGGGTTCTCTTCAGAATTTTCTTCATCTCCTTATTGGATAAATTATGGTCCATGTTGCCACCCTTTCCATCAATGTCTTTGATTTTTAGGGCAATACCTGATGGGGCCGGTGTACTATCCGTGTCAATTTCCTCCTCCATATCTTATAGAGATGCAAAGCTGTTGGAGTTAGTTTGTAACAAAGTCACCACAGGAGGGATGCTCTTGAGAGTTCCAGTGATATTGGATGCGCACTCAATTATGATGTGGTTTTGGTTGTCACGACCAACTATCTTCCAGTCTGTCTCTACTCACTTGGTTGTTTCCACTTGATCTTGAACTTATTTAGAGTCCTCCGCTTGATTATGAACTTATTTTGTCACCCACACTCTTGTAACATGTGGACACTTGGATATCTTGTGCCCAAAGACTAAGCATTTGGAGCAGGAGAAATGGCATGCCATGGTATTCCACATTAATCACTGTAGTCTCCCCATCATCATGAAGTAAATCAATGGTTTTTGGGTAGTTCTCTTTATCTTCAACTTTAATGCATATTCTTGCATAACTAAATCTATTCATTTTTTCAGTGGCACTATCTGCATGAAGAGGTTTGCCTACAGCACTAACTATGTAGCTAAGGCCTCCTTCGTTCTAGTACTGGATTAGAATGTTGTGGAAGCTGACCCATATGGGCACCATCTTGGTGATGTCTATATTAGACTTGAAGTTTGGCTACCAAGCTTTCAAAATAATAGGGTTACCAGCAAAATGACAAGGATCATTCATAATGATCAGATCTCTATCCTCAACATTTTTGAACTTGAATAGAAAGAAGCCATTGTCATGTGGTATTACTTACAGGAGTCCATGTTTATCCCATAACTTGTGGGCACGGTTGTTAACTAGGAAAAAAGGTAACTTTTTACCTAGGAAGTAACCAACAACACTGTGTAGCCATAACACCTTGCCAGCTGCAGCCACTACCGAAGGGGGTTTCACTTGGGGTATGCCGTCTACCATTTTCGGTTTGTGGTAAGAGAGTTTTAGGTAAAGTGTACATTTGGGGGCTACAAATGTACTCCAAGATTTTGTGAAACTGCTAGTAGGAGGAGTGGGGTTAGAAGTCCTGACTTCATTAGTGGCTAGGGTTACCTCGGCAGTCCCTATCACATTTATGTGGGAGTTGAGGTGAGTTTGGTGGAAGGATAACATCCTTTCAGGAATCACCTTGGCTTACGGGAAGCTTACCCTTCCTATGCATCACATAGTTCCCTATGGCCGTCGGATTTGGCTTCGCCACTTCACCATGATGGTGTTTCCATTTTCTAGAGTAATCACCGCTTTTTTTCCTTCCATATCCCCTTTCTTTTTACTCAAGCCTTTTATGTCCTCTTGAGAGAAACCTTTAGTGAGAAGGAAACTGAGATAAATATTATTTTCTTCGCTCAAATCTTGTATACGCTATTTGACAGTGTAGTCCATGGGTTTGCCGGTGACTATGTCTAAAACTTGACCTTCTTCAATAACCTCTTGCTCATGAGGAGCTTGAATAACAAGTGTAGAAGTGGTCTCTTTGTCCGAGCTGTAGGAACCACCCATACCTGATGGTGACATCGCAACACCATCCATAGTGGTAGGGCAAAGGGAGACCACATTACCACCACGTAAGGCAGTAGGGAGAGCCTTTGATGACAATCCTTCCAGACTAGTGGATAGATGCAGCATGGACATTAAGAGTCAGAGGTTGTAGAGGGATGAGGTGAGGGTATTTTGGACGGTGTTTGGTTGGTGGTTTAAGGTTGAAGGATACAAAGGTGTTTTAGAGAGAAGGGATAGTATTTTTTTAGAAAGAGATGCGCGAGTGCCACTTAAACTAGGTGCATAATATTGAGGTTGATTTATGAATGTTTATTATGAATTATGAATGATTAGTATGATTTATGAAGGTTTAGTATGGTTGATGGATTAAGAAGGATGGCACGATGCTTTACTTTGAATTATCAACTATACAGTTACAATATTGCTTAATTGAATACAAATTGGTAGCTGAATACTAGTTTTTTGAGGGCTGCCTAAAAATAAATTTTCTTCTTTTATTAGATAAATATGGTCACGGCCTAAATTTGTGACCCCCCATTATAAAAATATCTATACTTAGAGTTAAAAACATGCTTCTACAGGGCAAAAATTCAAAATAGCTCCCAAATGACCTCGTAAGAGGCACTAACACCTCGTACGGGACCAATGTAACTCATAGGAACTGATTGCATATTCGTGGGATTCCTGGTTTGAGAATATGACAAATATTGGAAAATATCAGGACTTAGGCTTAAAAACATGCCGCTAAAGGGTGAAAACCCAAAACAACCCCCAAAGGGCCCGTAAGAGGCACAGACACCTCGCATGGAACCAATGTAAGTCATAGAAACTAATCGCATAGTCACAAAACTCCCGTAACTCATATTATATTGGCCCTTGACAATCCAATTTCTATCTAATTATGAAATTGGTTGTTTAGTTTGATTTATAATGTTTAGTTTGATTTATGCATATTTAGTTTGAATTATGAATGTTTAGTATGATTTATGAATTAACTAGGATGGCACAATGCTTGACTTTGAATTGTCAACTCCACGATCATAAAATTGCTTAATTGCATGTGAGATGGTTACTGATTGCATGTCTTTTTTTTTTGGGGGGGGGGGGGGAGGCAACCTAAAAATAAATATTAATTTTTTATCAAATGAATATGGTCATGCAACTGTCCCATTGATGGGGGGGGGGGGGGGCTAGAATCATTATTATGTGGAACCCAAACCACTTTCAGGTCACCACTATTTCTAGCAACAACCAAGACATTTTATGCCTCATTAACTATGTTAGCCTATATAAATCCTTTTATGCTACTTTTGTCTATGCCTTCAATCTCCCCACCCAAATGCAGTAACTATGAACTTACCTAGAGAGGAGTAATCAAACATTCCAAAATCACAACTGAATCTTAATGGGGGACTTCAATGCGGTCAGAGACAGAAATGAAAAGAAGGGCATATTGGACATTGATGTGGATGCTGTAAATGACTTCAATGAATGTTTGTACAACATTCAAGTTGATGACTGTGTTACTAGGGGCCTTTGGTTCACTTGGACCAAAAACCACAATGCTGATACCATCATCCAAACAAAAATTGATAGAGTTCTCATTAATGACTGCTGGAAAACCAACTTTTTAGAAACCCAAGCTGATTTTTTTTTTTGTAAGTAAAATGTATATATAAAACAAACAAGGAACCAAAACTAAGGGCAAACCCCTAGGAAGCCATCCAGGCAAAATACATCGCTGATGGGCATACCTAATCAATCAAAGCCAATACAAAACTTTAAATGAATACACAAAGCCAAATTAGTCTTCAAAGGAGGCTTCAGGGAGTCCCCAATAGTTGCATGCCATCCAATTATTGTAGCATCTCCTAGCTTTCTTCCACATCATAACTTTTCATCTAACCATGAAATAGATATCCTTGATTAGCTCAATGGGATTCTTTCTCCCTCTGCTATGTATTATATTGTTTTTGTCAATCCAAATGCAATACACAGTGGTGGAAAAGGATAAGTCTCTTAACTTGGTCATGAAAGAGTTGCCCATTGAGCTAATGGTTACCTCATTTACTTCCTCCTTCCAGGTCCCCATAGATCTATACACCTAGTTTCTAAAAAGAATCTCATCCTTGACCTCCTTAGCATAAGGGCAGTCAGCTAAGAGGTGGTTAAGAGTTTTAACCCCATTGGTGCGGAACTCACAATTATTATTATCAATACCTCCCCATAGCATGAGCTTGTCCTTAGTACTAAGAGCTTTCCTATAGGCCAACCAGAGAATGAAGGAGCCTTTTTAACCCTTTACTTGCTAATTTTTGGTAATGCAATGTAAATGGTAGAACCATTCTCTTTGAAACTCAAAATGGTAAAGTCAGCTCTTAAAGGATTCAACATGAAGTTCTTCAGCAATATTTCCCAAAGAAATGTCAAGGACAAAGCCCACTTAAGTGATATCCAGTGTCAAATTAATACAGGGGGTAGCAACACTTCCCTTAAAGTGAAGGATATTAATGCAAGATCCATTTATGTTGAGTGTATGATGGCTGAAGAAGCCTTCTACAAGCTGAAATCCAGAACCAAGTGGCTGCAAGAAGGAGACCTAAACACCTTTTTCTTCTATTCTAGGGTGAAAGGTAATACCAACAGGAATAAAATCCTCTTCATTAATAACCAAAATGGCCACAAAGTGGAGGGCCATGCCCAGGTTGTTGATGAAGTAGTAATCTTCTTCACTAACCTTATTGGAAAATCTTCTCCCTCCACCTATTCACACATACTCAATCATGCCATTAACAAAAAGCTATCAATTGATCAAGCCAACCATATCTTATCCCCAATAACCCATGAATAGGCCTTCTTTAGCGTTAAAAGGGATAAATCCCCAAGTCCGGATGGGTTTAATACTGAATTCTTCACTAATAATTGGAACATTATGGGTGATGAAACTATTGTTGATGTTGCCTCCTTTCAGACCAACACTTTCCTCAAACATTAGAACTGTACCAATCTTGTGCTAATCCCAAATATGAGTTCACCTCCTCTATGAGTGAGTTCAGACCAATCACATGCTGCAATTCAATTTACAAATGTATTTCAAAGGTGATTGTTAATAGACTCAAACCCCTCATACCTCTCCTCATAAATGAAAGACAATATGCCTTTATTCATGGTAGATCCATTGGGGATAACATACTAATCATATAGGATCTTATACGTAATTTCCATAGGAACCAAGGCCCCCTAGATGTGTAATGAAAATTTACATCCTTAAGGCTTATGATTCTGTAAATTGGAATTTTCTTCTCCAAAGTCTCTTCCACATGGGTTTCCCTCTTACCTTAATTTGTTTCATAAAAGAATGTATCACCACTGCCAACTTCTCCATCATCATAAATGGCTCCTCCCATGGTTTCTTTCCTGCTAAGAGAGGATTGAGACAAGGGTATCCCCTTTCTCCCTTTCCTTTTCCTCTTTATTATGGAAGCTTTTGCTAGACTTTTTGATCTGCATACTCGATCCCTCTTCTTTACGTTCCACCCTAAATGTAAAGATCTTAATATCAACCATATTTGTTTTGCTGATGATCTTTTTATCCTTGCTGGTGCTGATATCAACTCCATCTCCATTATCAATACTGCCATTCAGGAGTTTAGTGTTATGTATGAATGGCACCCCAACACCATGAAAAGCTCCTTCTTTGTTTCTAGTATTTCCTTTGAGGAGAAAATATCCATTTCTAACCTCTTGGGCTTCCATGTGGATCAGCTACCCATCATATACCTTAGAGTGCCCCTTATCTCTACTAAATTAAAGCATGAGGACTGTCTACCCCTCATTGATAAGATCACTAATAGAGTCAAAAGCTGGACAAATCGTTTCCTTAGTTATGCTGGTAGGTTAAACCTAGTGACTTCAGTTCTTTTTTGCATGCAAATTTATTAGTCTAGTATCTTCATTTTTACTAAGCATACAACAAATGAAATTAACACCATCCTCGGGATATTTATCTGGTCAAGTCCTGATATGAAACTTTATGGGGCCAAGGTTAAATGGACTGATGTTTGCCACCCTAAGATGGAAGGGGGTCTTGGTATTTAAAGCTCCCATGATTAGAACAAAGCCACCATGTTCAAGCACCTTTGGAATCTTAGCAGCAAGAAAGACAACCGTATGGGTTAAATAGTGCCACACTTACAAGCTAAAAGGTAAAAATTTATAGCACATTCATACACCCATGGATGCTTCCTAGACATAGTCCAAACTCATGAAGCTCAGAGGTAAAATTCAACCTATCATCAAATATCTCATTGGTAATGGCCAAAGCACTTTCTTATGGCATGATCATTGGCACCCTAATAACCCTCTTGGGTATCTTTATGGTGAGAGAACCATTTATGATGCATCTTGCAATCATAAAGCAAAAGTATCTGACTTTATTGCTAATGGTATCTAGGTTTGGCCCTTTACCATCACTTGGGAATTTAATGAGATAAAAAATGTTGGTCTCTCATCTGTTAATAGAAGCCGTGAAGACACTGCCACTTAGATGCCTACTTCTAATGACAAATTTGATACAAACTCTTCATGTAACTCCATTAGACATCATCATCCTGCTCCTGATTGGAACCACATGGTCTGTGATAACAGCATTATCCCTAAGTGCTCCTTCATTCTATGGCTTATTTGTAGGGATGCTATGAACACCAAAGACAAAACTCACAGTTGGGGCCTTTCTCATGACAACATTTGTGTTCTATATGATAATGCCACTGAGAATCGTGATCATATATTCTTCAACTGTACTTTCTCTAAGACTATTTGGGAAGAGATAAATTATAATAATAACTACAATTCTAACACCACTAATTGGGAGGAGGTGATAAAGGATGCTGCTACTGATTTCAAAGGGAAAACCTTGATTGATAAGATTAGAAGATCTACTTTCACTGCAACCATCTATTGCCTATGGATTGAAAGGAATATTAAGATATTTAAGCACTCTTTATCCAACCATGCTGCCATTATAGAGAATATAAACTACTTTATCAAATGCAAATCCTATACCTGGAAGAAGTCTAAAAGAAGCTTTGACACTTGGCCTATTTGCAAGAATTGGGGCCTTGATGATAGTCTTTTGTTGTTGTCCTAACTCAGTGTGGTTTGGTTAGTTTGGTTTTGTTACTTGTTTCCTTTTTGTAAGGTTTAGTGGTTTGTTTTTCCTTTCATGTTTGTTTAGGATCTTTTTCTCATGTGAATTTTGATCCTAGGAGGGTATGCCCTTCTTTCCTCTTGTATAGTTCCCTTTTCTATTGTAATCATTTTACCAAAAAAATATGGTCACGAACTAAATCCGTGACCTCTAGCTTGAAAATATATAGACTTAGGCTTAAAAACATGCGACTAGAAGGCAAAACCCCCAAATAACTCCCAAACGGCCCCGTAAAAGGTACTAACACCTCGCACGGGACCAATGTAACTCACAGGAACTAACCGTGTATTAACAGGACTGCCTATTTGATAATGTGATGAAAATTTGCAAATATCTAGACTTAGGCTTTAAAACATGCCGCTAAATGTCAAAAACCCAAAACAACCTGTTGTAAGAGGCACAAACACCTCGCACATGACTAATTTAACTCGTAGAAACTAATCGCCTAGTCACACGACTTACGATTTATGACTATGATGAAAATTTGAAAATATCTAGACTTAGGCTTAAAAACATGCCGCTAGAGGAAGGTTAAAACCTAAAACGGTCCCCAAATAGTTCCGTAAGAGGCATAGACACCTCACATGAGACAATGTAATTCGTAAGAACTAATCGCATTGTCACCGGGATCCCGGAGTGAGAATATGATAAAAATTTGCAACTATCTAGACTTAGGCTTAAAAACATGTCGCTAGAGGGCAAAAACTAGAAATAATCCCCAAACAGCCTCGTAATAGGCCCAAACACCTCTCATGGGACCAATTTTACTCTTAGGAGCTGACGACGTAGTCACAGACCTCCTGGTTTGAAGGTATGCTAAAAATTTACAAATATCTAGACTTAAGCTTAAAAACATGCTGCTAGAGGGCAAAACCTCGAAATAGTCCCCAAACGGCCCTTTAAGAGACATGCACACCTATGTTTAAAATCAAGTAGACGAAAAAGAAAATGCTCTCCCTTCTCTCTAAAACTCCCCTACCAACAACTGAAAACAACCACCACCTATACACCCTCCCCAACCTTAGCTCCACCTTCTAAATACCTCCATGGCCACCACACAAAACCCTCCTCCTTTATCTAAGAAATCTCTTTCTCTAGCCGGTAAGAAGGATGCCCTACCCCCACCAAAACCACTTATGCACCCTTTGCACAAGGTGGAGGAGGCCTTGCGCCACCCAACAAATATAGGCTCCGTCCCCAGTAATAATGAGGATTCCTTAATTCAAGGTATCACTCATGCAGAAGCTAAGCACGAGGATATAGAGGATGGTCAAGTATGTGAAAAAGCTACTGGCAACTTCATTGATTATGTAGATGTGAAGAGAGGAATTCCTCTCACTTCTGAGATAACACCGGAGGCAGCGGAGGGCTCAACCAACGCTGATATTGGGGTAGAGGGCCAAACCAGTGTGATTGACGCTAACGTGTGGAATTTCCTCAGAAGTAAAGGGTACTCTGAGGAAGACGTTAAGAACTTTAGATGTCCCAGTGGCTGAAATAATGGTCGAGCTCTACCATCAAAAGTAGTGGAGCTATCTAAGGGGTCTAGCTCAACTAGTCGGGCTGACATAGGCTTTGGGCTCAATAGTACGCTGAAGAGAAAGAGTTTGGATGCATAGGGAAATGTGTCTGCAACAGATTTTTCATATCAAACCGTACCCCCATCAAAACTTAAGATTTTCCCACAAATAGAAAATGTGGAGCTCAGTGGCGGCAAAGAAGAAGAAACCAAAGATCAGACTCACTTAACATCAACCTTCTATGGTGAATACCATTATCACTGTTACACCTCCTGCTGAGGTGACTAGTGGGGGCCATAGGCAATGGGAGAATAGCATGGTAGGGTATTTTCTTGGGAAAAAACTACATTTCTCCTATGTGAGCAACGCGAATAGTAGAATGTGGGGTAAGTATGGACTGACCAAGGTCATCGTACATGATAATGGGTTTTTCTTCTTCCTATTTGATAACCCTACTCAACGCGATGAGGCTCTTGATAATGGTCCATGACATTTTTCTAGCATGACCATTATTATGAAGAAATGGCAAGCTAACTTCAACTTTAATAAGGAAACCTTGAAAAAAGTTCCTATCTGGGTGAAATTTCACGATATATCAGTCCAGTTGTGGATGGAGTAAGGGCTCAACTATATTTCTAGCTCTGTGGGACTCCCATTGTATGCTGATGTCGTAACTGAGGAGATGAATAGGATTTCCTATGCCCGTATTTGTATGGATGTAGAGGCCAAAGAAACCTACCATAGTAGCATTAACATCAGTATGGAAGATGGTGCAGTTTCACCGGTGAGAATAGAATATCAATCCAAACCTCCACCTTGCCCTAACTGTCTTGTGATTGGTCACAATGTTTACAGAGGCAACAGAACGAAGGAAGCTACTCAAGCGCAAGACATAACCAATGATGCTAAGAAGGCAAAGATCCCAGAAGAAGAAATATGGACTTTAGTTCATAATAAGCCAAAAACCATGACTCCCTCTGTTAGTGAGCAAGGAGAACCATCTGGAGTTAAAGATAAGGAGCTAAAGGAGGAGAAATATACAGAGAAGAATGAAAATTCATTACAACAAGTGGTCACACCGACCATCACTTTATCAAATTCGTTTAGTGTAGTGGACAATGATAGTGAGTTTGAGACTACTCGAGAACCCACTGCCCTTGCAAGAAAAGTAATGGCAGTTGATGAGCGAGAAAATAAGCATAAGGGGGAGGTGAACAGTGTGGTCCACTCAGGGGGCAAGAGTAGGAAAAAGGATAAGGGGAACAAAATTTGATGATAAAGATTGGATTATGGAACATTAGGGGTATCAACTCCCCTCATAAACAAAGAGAAGTTAGTAAACTAATTAGAGACCAGCAGCTTGACCTGGTATGTTTGCTCGAAACTAAAGTTAGGAGGAATAATTTAAGTAATGTTAAGAATAATTGCTTATTTCATTGGGATAGCCTTGATAACTGTCCTAGTGGGGGGGAGTGGCTAGGGTTATTATGGGCTAGAATTCGAACAATGTAACTATGGATTTGGTCCAGTCCCACCCCCAAGATATGTTATGTAAAGTGGATGTATGTGGGAGAAATACCGGGTTTTTTTCTTCATTCATTTATGAGGAAAACTTACCAAACAGAAGACTTCCTTTGTGGGATTTCCTGAGACTCAATAGTGGGAGTGTTAATAGCCAACCGTGGGTTCTAATGGGGGACTTTAACGTGGTGAGATCCCATGAGGAGAAGAGTGGCATGCATGGTATAGATGAGGGTGCTACTGATGTTTTCAACCATTGCATCAATGACATCCAAGATGATGATATGATGACAAATGGGTTATGGTTTATGTGGAATAAAAGACACGAGGGTAGTGAGAATATCCAATCCAAGCTGGATAGGATTGTCCACAATGATATTTGGAGTAATGAGTTTCCTAAGTCTCAAGCTACCGTCTTACCTCATGGTGTTTCGAACCACTACCCCATCATTATTTTTTTATCCCTCAGGAGCCTAGAAGGCCTTTTAAGTTCAACAATTTTTGGATGAGACATGTTGATTTCCTGGGGGTTCTTGCTGAGTCCTGGCATTAGAATGATGAGGGTAACCCCATGGTTAGACTAAGAAAAAATATGAGATGACTTAAGGATAATCTTAAAGGGTTCAATAAGAAGTTCTATAACCATTTATCCAGAAGGTTTGAAGAGGCCAAGGCACTGCTAGACCAGGTTAAAAAGACTGGACAATGAGGGAGGCAATATTAGCATCCAAATTGAGGAGAGGGATAAGTTGGCCAAATACCTTGAGCTCAGAAATGCTGAAAAGTCATATTATAAGCAAATATCCAGAGTAAAGTGACTCCAGTTGGGAGATGGGAATACTTATTTCTTCCATAAGAAGGCTAGCCAAGCTACTGCTATAAGAAAGATTATTTTCATTGAGGATGAGAATGGAATTAGGATTGAGGGTACGCAAAATGTGGCTAATACGGTAGTGGGTTATTTTGTAACCTATTAGGTAGTAGTAGCACATGAGAGGATCCTGCTCCAATTATTAATGCGAATGTCTGTAAGAGAATTAATGATGACGATGTTGTTGCATTGTGTATTCCTATAAATGATGAAGAGATTAAGGTGGCCATGTTCTCTATTGGGTCTAATAAATTCTTCTTCGGATGTAGCTATTTGCCGCAGTGGAATTGTACTGCCTTGGCCCTCATCCCAAAGGTTACTACTCCTAATGGTATGCAAGATTTTAAACCTATATCCTCCTGTAACACCATCTATAAGTGATGTCGAAGATTTTTACGAATAGGATAAAGTCGATCCTTCCCCACATTATCAACCCGTGTTAAGCCGCATTTGTTAAAGGAAGATCTATTTCTGATAATATCCTCTTACTTCAGGAGATTATGAGGAATTACCATAGAGAGCTCAACCCGCCTAAATGTACTATGAAGATTTACCTGTTGAAGGCATATGATACTTTGAGTTGGGAGTTTCTTTTCACTTCGATGGCTCATATTATCTTCCTCACTATTTTTGTTGGCTGGATTAAAGAGTGCATCACTAACACCAGGTTCTCTATAAGCTTGAATGGGCTTCTTCACGGGTTCTTTGAGAGGAAGAAAGGGTTGATGCAGGGTGATCCCCTATCTCCATATCTTTCTCTCCTGATTATTGATACATTCTCTTGCATCATGGACAGGTCTTACAATGATACCACTTTTACCTACCTCCTAAAATGCAAGGAGGTGGGGCTTAACCACTTATGTTTTTTTTGGGGGGGGGGGGGGGGGGGGAATTTCCTCTTTCATCATTGTGAAAAAGGTTGTGGATGATTTCTACAGCATTGCAGGACACAAGCCCAACCTCATTATGAGTAGTTTCTACTGCTGAGGTGTTGTCGAGGAGGAGATCATGCATATTAGGATATTCTTGGCTTCAATCACATCAACTCTCCATTCTTGTACCTGGGAGTGCCTCTTATCACTTCTAGGATCAAGAGTGAAGACTCCAATAGATTGATTGACAAGATTACATGGAGAATCAAGTGTTGGACCAACAAGTTTCTTAGCTACGTCGGTAGATTACAGCTCATCAAGTCAGTCCTTTTTGGGATCCAAGTTTATCGGTCTAGTAGTTGTATTCTTCCTGAGGGAGTTATTAAGAGTATTGATCATTTGATGAAGTACTTCCTGTGGAATTGGTCTACCCTTAAACATTCGGGCGTTAAGGTTGCATGGAAGAACCTGTGTAACAGCTACGACGAGGGGGGTTGGGTATTAAAAGCATCAAAAGGTGGAATGTGGCAGCTATTATGAAGATGCTATGGAATATCAGTGTTAAGAAAGACTTCTTATGGGTTGAGTGGTGTAATGTGTAAAAGTTAAAGAAAAGAAGTTTGTGGGCTATTACTATTCCAAACAACAACTCATGGAGCTGGAGCAAGATAATGAAACTCAAACATTTGATCAGACCTCTTATTAAGTGGAAAATTGGAAATGGCAAGGATACTTTCCCATGGTATGACAATTGACACTCTTTGGCCCCTTGCATCCCCTTTATAGTGATATAGTCATTTACGATGCTCCTAGAAATCATAAGGCCCTGGTGGCGGACTACATTGTGGAAAATAGGTGGAGTTGGACTGTTGCGGTTACATGGAAATTCTTGAAAATCAGGAATACTAACTTGCCTCCCATTAGGTAGGACACAAACGATGAGGTAGTTTGGATCCCAACCAATTTGGTTTCTCTATTGGATCAGCTTATGACGAGATTACTCCTAATCTCCCTTCTAATATCTGGTTCAAAATCGTGTGGAACAATATTAATATACCTAGATGTGCATTTATTTTATGACTGATATGTAGGGAGGCTCTTCACACTAAAGATAATCTCTATAGGTGGGGCATCTCTGAGGATAATTTGTTCTGCAGTTGTACTAATGGTGTTAAGTTCATTGCCCAACTATTCAATGAGTGTCATGTTGCTAAGGAGGTTTGGAAGGAGGTTGGATTCAGAATCAGGAGTATAGGGACGCTATGGATTGGGATGGTGAAATGCAGCACGCTATCTCAAATTAGAGTGGTCCTAGTTTTTATTACCGTATTAGAAACATTTCGTTTTCTACCACAATCTACTGCATGTGGATGGAAAGAAATACTAGACAGTTCAAGAGGGTGACTAAAGGCATTGATGTCCTAGTCAAAGAGATTGAGGTTATGATAAGAGCCATGTCCATGACTAGAAAGAAATGGAGAATGAGATTTGAAAATTGGATGGCATGCTTGAACTGGGGAATTTCGAAAAGTGCACTTGATTAGGTCTAGTTGAGGGGGTTTTCTAGGCCTTTTGTCCTTTAGTTTTTCTTTCTCCCTGATGGGGCATGCCCCTAAGGTCGTTTTTAGGGTTTTTCCCTTCATGAACTTGTAATTGTCTCTTTGGTTTATATATACATAATTTTCCCAAAAAAAGAGGCATGCACACCTCGTACGGGACTAATGTAACTCGTTGGAACTAATCGTGTATTTACGGGATTCTTGGTTTGATAATATTATAAAAATTTACAAATAACTAGATGAAGGCTTGCATGTTTAGTTTGAGAATATTAAAATATTGGTTCTTTAGTTTGATTTATAAATGTTTAGTTTGATTTATGAATGCTTATATTGAATTAAGAATGTTTAGTATGATTTATGAATGTTTAGTATGATTTATGAATTAACTAGGATGCCACGGTGCTTTACTTTGAATTATAAACTCCACGGTTAAGATATTGATTAATTGTTGCTAAATTCAATTTTTGAGGGGTTGGATAAAGATATTTTATTTATTAAATGGTTATGGTCATAGATCAAATCCGTGACACCTCGAACGGGACCAATGTAACATGAGGAACTAATCGCGTATTCACAAGACTCTCAGTTTGAGAATATGATAAAAATTTACAAATATCTCTAGACTTAGACTTAAAAATATGCCGCTAGAGGGTGAAAACCCAAAACACCACCCAGACGGACCTGTAAGAGCCACGAACATCTCTCATGGGACCAATGTAACTCATGCGAACTGGACGCATAGTCACGGAACTCTCGTAACTCGTATTCTATTGGTCCTTGACAATACTCTTTGTGTCCTGTTATGATATTAATGGTTTCGTTTGATTTATAAATGTTTAGATTGATTACGAATGTTCAATTTGAATTAAGAATATTTAGTATGATTTATGAATGAATAAGAAAACACAGTGCTTTACTTTGAATGGTAAACTCAACAGTTATAACATTGCTTAACTGTACTTGAATTGTTTGTTGAATATAGTTTTTTTGGGGGGAGATCCCTAAAAATAAATATGTTTCACGACCCAAATCCGTGACACCCAATTTTCAAATATCTAGATTTAGGCTTAAAAACATGCAACTAGAGAGAGAAAACCCAAAACAACTTCCAAACACCCCCGTAAGAGTCACAAGCACATCACACATGTCCAATGTAACTCGTAAGAACTCCCTCATAGTCATGGGACTACATGTTTGAGAATATGATAAAATATTGCAAATAGCTAGACTTAAGCTTAAAAATATGCCGCTAGAAAGCAAAAATCCAAAATAGCCCCCAAACGACCCCGTATGAGGCATGAACAGTTTGCATGGGACCATTATAACTTGTAGGAACTGACTGTGTAGTCTTAGGACACCCTTAACTCCTATTATATTATCCCTTGACAATCCTATCTATATCCTAATATGATATTGGTGCTTTAGTTTGATTTATAAATGTTTAGGTTGATTTATTAATGTTTAGTTTGAATTATGAATGTTTGTTATGATTTATGAATGTTTAGTAAGATTTATGAATTAACTAGGATGGCACGGTGCTTTACATTATATTGTCAACTCAATGGTTGCAATATTACTTAATTGTTTATGAATTGGTGGTTGAATATAATTTTTTTTGTGGCTGCCTAAAAATAAATTTGATTTTTTTTATCAAATGGATATGGTCATTGACGCGGCTGAAAATGTATCTCAGAAATGCGTTCACTCTAGGCTCAAGTGTAATCCTGTCGCTCAAGTAGTAATCCGACAAGTCGGGTATCGATCCCCAAGGAAAAAGGAAACGAAGTTGTGACGACGGAAAAGACGGAGGAATCCTAACCTTGACTCTAAAAATAAAGGGAAAATGATTTGATTTTGGGAATGGTTACAGCTAAGTGCAAGGATGAAATTATAACAAATGCAACTACAATAAGTTACCTAAAATATGAATAAAAATTGATTTTGAAACTTTTGACAAAGTGATGGGAAAAACGAGGACGGGAATACAATCCCCCAACCCTAGTGTAGTGCAGTGGTAGTAATAATCATAAATTTATCTCATTGATCTGACCCGGAATTTAGTACTCCCAAGCATTATGTATACGAGGTTCAAGCCCGCGTCATACCAAATCTGAGGATGAGTAAATCAGTATCACGATAGTGACACTCAAATTGCACTCTAAATCATCACGAGTACCCAGAGGAAAACATGATATAAAGATCTACAATTATTGTGTCATAATGCAATACGATCATAGTCACTCAATAAATTCATCGGATTAATTTTATACACATACACTAACACCTCAGGTTGGGTTCATGTACCCCGACCTTGGTAAATCTAGCCTAACATGTTGAATTCAATGAAAACATTAATTGAAGTGTAGGAATTCATGATTAATCTAAGAAGAATGATAGTTAAATGTAGAAACGAATTAGACTAAAAATTACTCACTAAAATTATCCAAACAATAAGTGCAACAATGAATGAAACCGATACTCACAGAAATTACTGGATCAATCTTCAATTCTTGAAATAAAATAACAATTCTTAGCTAAACTAGGGTTTTTTGGAAAAGAAGCAGGAAAACCTACTAATTCTTCGTCCCAATAACAACAATAATTCGGGTCTTAAATACCCTACAATAATATCGGAAGTCAACTGCACTAGGAGCCTTTTTAGGAAGAGAGAAGATTTCTAGATTTCGAGTACCGGACCGGTTCGGGTCTTAGACGGATCGGTCTGCCCCCAAGGCGGATCGGTTCTTTTTATTTTGGGGCGGACCGGTTATTTTTATTTTGTCCTCCTTCGGTTTGCATGCGATCCGGGGTCTTCTGGAGTTTGGCAAGGCGGACCGGTCCGAGGCAGGGGCAGACCGGTCCGGCTATTTGAATTTTTAGCTCATCTTTGACTGCTCATAACTTTTGTTCCGGGATTCCGATTGGGGTACCGTTTTTTCCTTTGTGCTCATGAATGAGATGTCTTTAACTTCTCTTTAGGTACCTCATCCGAATTCCGTGTAGAAATTATGCTTTTTCCCTTGAGACTTTTCCTTCTTTCTTTCTTGATTCTACCAATTTCTTTCTTTCGTTTCGTGACATCAAATACCTGCAAAATCATTACAAAATACCAGAAACTCGGTGTACTCATTAGGATCAGTCAGTAGCACAATTATGAGATAATTCCAACTCAATTACGTTGTTCGAGGTGCTAAAAGTAACTAAATCAAGGGATAAATTAGGAAGAATTTATGCCTAATCAAACCCCCCTAACTTAGAACTTTATGCGTCCCGAGCAATGTAAAAGAATCCTAGCGTGGCACAACTGTTTTAAAAATCATTTTATTGGTATAAAATACCTTTTTCGCGGGCAAGCGATTGCATTCAGTGTATGCAACAAGCCGTTAAACCCCTAGGTTACCCTAGTAGGACGAGTGTTGTCTCGTGAGGGTTTGCAGAGAATATACCCACAAAATTCGACTCAAAGAGAATTCAAAATATGCAAAAATTATGCAATTTAAACTTTTCCAGAAAATAGTCATCATCAAGTCATATTTACAAGTCTCAAACCGTGGTGTGTGTGCGCGTAGCCAGAAATATAACCGCTAATTTCCACCGATTGATCATTACGTTACTTTATCCGAAAATTCGTTTTGATTTCAATTTCTCACGGAATGCTCTCACATACGAATCTCTCGGATTATGGCTATTCTCTTGGTATGCGTGATATAAAGAGTAAATGTAATGGAAGCAAAATCACGCATACGGTTAGAAAGACGAAAATTTTGTAGTGAAAGGACCTCATCAAAGGATTATGGTTTTAAAAACGGGAACATTGCTTTTATTTCGCGCACTTAATCTCCTTTATTATCTTTTGGTGTATTAGCTCTCCACGCGGTAACCAATTTCGCAATTTAGACTCGGTTAGGACTTTTTCGGGTTGTAAGGTATATGGGGTAAAATGACAATTGTCGGGAAGGTTGGAATTGGAAAAGTCATTAATGATGTCCATTTGTGCTTTTTTTCGAGCTATTGCTCAATTTTTTTTATTTATTTATTTATTTATTTTTTGTTGAGCATATTTATTTATTTCTTGCCCCTTTTTATGCACTTTCCGGACTTAATTTCTGAATTTTCTCATTTTTCACAATTCCGGCTATTTGGGTTTTTCGGGTTATCAAACGAAAATGGTAGTTTGTTTGGCTCAAATTGGTTTACAAAATGGGTAATTTTTCGCTACTTTTTGTGGCCAATATTTTTGGGTAACAAACGAGGGCCTACTTCATTGCCCAAAATGCCAATTGCGTTATCGTATGCGTTTTGAGATGAATTTTACGTTTAGAGATCAATTTGGCACGTTTTTCTAAGCAATATTACACACATTTTTCAAAATCGATCAAAATGAAAGGATTGAGATCCTTGACAACTTCTTAGGTGCTGAAAAGAACTTTGAGTTAACAATTAACTCGGATTGATTTAAAAAGTCGTAAAAAGTGATAGGCTCGAATCTCACCGGGTTTGTTAATCTCCACACTTATTCGTTAAGTCGTCAATTTTCGCTCAATTTCCATCTTTGGTCAATTTTGGCTTTGTGTGCGCTGAATTTTACAACTTGAGACTTCAATTCAACTTTTAATGATATTTTTGAGAAATTTGAATTCCAATTTTTATTTATTTTGAACAAAAATATTTTTGGGTTTTTCAAAATTTTATGTTTTTTTTTTTTTTTTTGGAAATTTTTGGTCATTTTGGAAAATTTGTGAAGTTTTAGAAATACGCACTTGTGACCCCCCTAACTTAGACTTTTGCATTGTCCTCAAGCAAAAAAGGACTAAAATCTAACTCAAAGCGAATAAAAAGTGCGGAAAAATAAAACAAACAAATAGAGAAAATGCAGTTTTTATTACAACAAGATTGTGTTACATGTGTAGGGGAAAACATAAAACTGTGAATTAGGGAAAAATAAAGAAAAAATGCGTCCAACACCATATAAAGCTTCACCGGGGTGGGGGATGGGAGGAACCGGGCGCGTTGGGGTCATAGGGGTTCTGGTAGTAGGAAGGTAGTGGCTCATTAGGATCCCCTAAGCGCCGATAGATGTCCGCTTGGAAGCGGAGAACGATGCTCATGTCGCGCTCGTAGTTGGTCTGAAAGGTGTTGAAGTTGGTCTCGAGCGCCGACATACGCGCGGTTAGGTCCGTGCCCTCCCACTCAAAATCTGGGTCGTCCTCCTCGTCGGCTGACTCTTCGTCCGGGCCGAGATCCCCCATCTCAACGTCTTCACCAGCTGCTCCTATGTCTTCCTCGTTGTCGCTCGAGGCAGCCTCCTCTTCGACATCATCACCCCTCCTAGCCCGGAGGACGGCTAGCTGTTTGGCGCTTTTGGTGCGGGCCCCTTGTCCGAAAGGACCGGGGAGACACGTAAGGTCGCTCGGCGCCTCTATTCCAGCATCCTTAAGGATGGACGTGATCAATCGGGCATAGGGAAGTGGGGTGACGCCCTTCTCATCCAAGGAGGCGTTAATGATGTCCGCGTATAAGGTGCGGCCCAAATGGATGGAAGTGTGGGGGTCGAAGAGATGATATGTCAAGGTAGCTTGCCGGGGTCGCATAGCAGAGTCATTGGACGTTTGCAATAGGTTGGCGCACACAATCTGAAATGTAAGGCACGCCTTCTCGTTGAGTAGTCCAACGGCGACGGTTTGCCCCTCCCAAGCCACGTTTGGTGCAATGCGGGCCATGATAATGTCCTTGTCGACCGGGGGGAATTTTGGGGATAAGTGAATTCTTGGACATCCAGGACATCAAACTCGGCCAACTTGGCCGTGAGACGGGCCAAGGAAAAGGGTATGGGAGTCCCATCTACGAAAGCTTCGGCCTCGAATTGGCCCGTTCGGATGAGTGTACCATAGAAGAGCGGACTTCGGTTGCCCAAACCGCTTCTTGAGGTTGGTTGAGGAAACGGCACCAACCCCGGGCCATGAAAAGAGCGGTGACGGAGTTGGGCAGAGCTTCCCATTGGACCGCGCGCTCCATATGGAGTTTGCGGCCCATACCAAAGTATTGAGCGCACCATCGCTCCTCTTGGCGGGAGCGGTATTCGCCGTGACCGGAGGGGTGGATCACGGTGGAGTCATATTTGGTGGGGGCAGCACGGCGGGCCATTGAAATAGGAGGGAAGTAGGGTTGGAAAAAGTAGAGAGGAAGAAGAGAGGATTTGGGTTGAAGGTGTGAGGAGAAAGGGAGGATTGGAGGTGTATTTATAGTGGAAAGGGGAGGGGAAAGGTTGGTTTTGGAGGGAAAGGGTTTGGAGGGAAAAGGGGATGAATTTGGGAGGGAAAGGTTGGGGTTGGGAAGAGGAATGGATGGGTTGGAGGGAATGAATGGGATTGGGGGGAAAGGGGGTGAATCTAGGGAAGAGGAAGAGGCAGATCTGCAGAAGGCAGACCGGTCCGGTTTTTTAACTTTTCAAACCCTCGACAGGCGGACCGGTTCCTTTAAAAATAAAAGGAACCAGTCCGGGGTCGGACCGGTCCGCCCCAGGATTTTTGGGCCAAGCGTACTGTCACTCCGGGATGCATTATACTCCCGTATAATGCCGGGCAATTCTGTTTCAAAAATGGGATGATCCAGATGCTACCGCATTACCATGGTATGGATTCTGAAAAGCCATACCTCCATATTAGGGAATTTGAGGACGTGTGTGATACTCTAAATGATCAAACCTGCACACAAGAGGTAACCCGCCTCAAATTCTTCCCTTTCTTGCTCAAAGATAAAGGTAAGGCCTGGCTATGGTCTTTACCTCCAAGCTCGATTCCATCCTGGAATGAGCTACAGTCGAAATTTCTCAAGAAATTCTTCCCATCACATCGAACAATCTCCATAAAGGCTCAAATTCAAGCATTCAGACAAACTGAAAATGAGTCCTTCCATCGATGTTATGAACGTTTCAACGAGTTAGTTGCTTCATGCCCCCATCATGGATTTGATTCAGCGCAAGTCATCTCTTTTACCTATAATGGGTTGAATCTTAATTCCAAATAACTTGTTGAAACAATGGGAAGTGGTTCGTTTATCGATTTAGATGTCCAGGACGCTGAGCTTCACTTGAGGTATGTCGCCGAGACTACCCAATCCTGGGACACTTCTGATCCCAACACTCAAAATCGAAATAGACAAGCGATCACTACTCCGTCAGCATCCGGTCTATTCCATGTAGATAAGAATTCTATAACGGATAGCCGATTGGAGACTCTTGAGATAGGATTTCGAGATCTGTGCGAGATATATGGAAAAGGACCAGCTGAACCCATTCCAAACCCATTCGTAAAGGTGTGTGCTATTTGCGAGGCGGGACATTCAACTGAGGAATGCCCGATGATATCCGCCTACAAAGCAATGCTGCAAGAGCAAGTTAGTGATGTAGGAGGTTTTAAGGATAATTTCGGTGCCCTGCACGGAAATTCATATAACCCTTCTTGGAAAAATCATCCCGATTTTAGCTATGGGCAACAACATGACGCAATGAACCCTCCTTCGCATGTTGCCCCTCCTCCACCACAACACTTTCAACAATCTCCACACATGCAAGGACATGTGCAAGCACCGCCACCTCAAGGAAATTACATTCCACCACAGTGGAGAACTCTCGAGGATACCATGAATCAATTCATTGCAAACCAGACCGCAACCAATGCCAAATATGATCGTCTGATCGGTGACATAAATGCGAATCTGTCTAAAATACAATCCTCATTGAGTGTTCAAGAGAAGGGAAAATTTCCTGCCCAAGGTCAAACTAGTGTTAGCTCCACCTCCACTGAACATCAGGAGCAATGTCAAGCTGTAACCACTCTTCGTAGTGGGAGAGTTGTTGATTTATCACCTCCCCCACCCGACACAACTAAAGCCAAGGAGATTTTGCCAGGCACGAAAGAGGCCGAAGATGTCCCCTTGAATGAGAGTGACCAAGAAGCTGCTAGTGAGCCAGAGGTAGTAGTGAAACCGCCTTCCGCAGCACCGTTTCCTCAAAGGTTGATTCCCTCCCACAGAGGAAACCCACGTGATGACGTGTTAGAAGTGCTAAAGCAAGTCAAGCTTAATTTACCTTTCCTTGAGGCCATTAAACAAATTCCAGCATATGGCAAAGTCATCAAAGACCTGGTGACGGTTAAAAGAAAGATGAAAGTGAAGAAAAACGTCTTTCTAGCACAAAATGTGAGCTCCATCCTACTAAATGAACTCCCGCCTAAGTTCAAAGATCCCGGTGCACCCACCATATCCTGCATCATTGGGGAGAATAAAATTGAAAAATCCTTACTTGACTTGGGAGCAAGTGTAAATATACTCCCTTACTCCATTTATAGGCAACTTTACTTGGGCGACCTCAAGCCCACGAAAGTCACTCTCCAATTAGCGGATCGAACAGTGAAGATCCCACGAGGTATAGTCGAGGACGTGATCGTTCAAGTTGACACTTTCTACTTGCCAGTGGATTTTGTCATTTGGGACACGGAGCCCTCCTTCCACTCGAGTAATCATGTTCCCATCATCCTTGGGCGCCCTTTCCTAGCTACGGCTAACGCAATCATCAATACTAGGAATGGGCGAATGCAACTCACATTTGGGAACATGACCTTGGATACCAACATCTTCCACATAGCCCAAAATGCAGGGGAGGAAGATTAACTTCACGCGGTGAGCCTCATAGATGAGATAGTAGAGGAGTACTTTGAGGAGAATTACTGTGGAGATGCTTTAGAATCCTGTTTAGCGGTGAGACACGAGAGTGAGGGGGCGTACACCGCCTTCGAGAGGGAGGTTGAAGAATTGAGCGAGCTACTCGATGAGAGTAAGTCGGACGAGGACGTGAGAGAGATTAATTGGGTTTCGAGATTCGAGGAATTACCTCCGAGGGAAACGCACATGGTTCCCTCCAGTGAAAAATTTCCAACCCTCGAGTTAAATAAACTTCCCGTCCATATTAAATATGCATATCTAGGAGAGGATGAGACATTTCCTGTTGTTATCTCCTCTAGCCTAAATGAAGGGCAGGAGGGTAAATTATTGAAAATTCTGAGGAAGCACCAAAGTGCTTTTGGTTGGTGCATAGCTGATTTGAAGGGGATAAGTCCTTTAGTTTGCACTCATAAGATCCATCTCGAAGAGGATGTCAAACCTTCTAGAGAAATGCAAAGAAGACTGAATCCCAACATGAAAGAAGTTGTGAGAACCGAAATAATCAAATTGTTGGATGCCGGGATCATCTACCCAATCTCGGATAGCAAGTGGGTAAGCCCTATTCAAGTCGCCCCGAAGAAGTCGGGTATGACTGTGATCGAGAATGCCAAGGGAGAGTTAGTTCCCCAACGTACCACCACCGGGTGGCGCATTTGCATTGATTACCGGAAACTCAATGCGAGAACCAGGAAAGACCATTTCCCCTTGCCATTTATTGATCAAATGCTTGAAAGAGTAGCGGGACACCCTTACTATTGCTTCCTTGATGGTTATTCCGGGTATAACCAAATTGAGGTAGATGTACTTGACCAGGAGAAGACGACCTTCACTTGCCCTTTTGGTACGTTTGCCTACAAACGTATGCCATTTGGCTTGTGTAATGCACCCGCGACCTTTCAGAGGTGCATGTTGAGCTTATTTAGTGACATAGTCGAGAGAGGACTCGAAGTGTTCATGGACGATTTCAACGTTTTTGGCACCTCTTTCGATCATTGTCTAGAAAAACTGGAAAAAGTACTTACCCGCTGCGTGGAAAAGAACTTAGTGCTGAATTGGGAGAAGTGCCATTTCATGGTCACCGAGGGAATAGTTCTTGGCCACATTGTTTCATCCAACGGAATAGAAGTTGATAGGGCAAAGATAGATGTCATAGCTGACCTTCCCCCACCGAAATCGCTGAAAGAAGTGCGCTCCTTTTTGGGTCACACGGGGTTTTATCGAAGGTTTATTAAGGACTTTAGCACCATCGCTAGGCCCTTAAGCAACTTACTCATGAAGGACTCCCCATTTGAGTGGACTGAAGCATGCCAAAGTTCTTTTGACAAATTGAAGAACATGTTTGTGTCCGTCCCCATCATGTAAGTTCCGGATTGGTCCTTACCATTCGAACTTATGTGTGATGCCAGTGATTACGCGATCAGGGCTGTTTTGGGACAACGTCAAGATAAGCAAGCTCATGTCATCTACTACGCCAGTCGGACTCTTACTGGACCTCAACTCAACTACTCTACCACGGAGAAGGAGTTGCTAGCGGTAGTCTTTGCCCTCGATAAGTTTCGGTCCTATCTCATTGGTTCTCCTATTACTGTTTTCACCGACCACGTGGCTTTGAAGTATCTACTTGCGAAGAAAGACGCCAAGCCGCGCCTCATAAGGTGGATCCTACTCCTACAAGAGTTCAATCTCTCCATTAAAGATAAGAAAGGAGTAAAAAACGTCGTTGCCGACCATTTATCTCGGCTTTCGTCCGACGTGCCTAGTGATCCCGTACCCATAGACGAACATTTTCCGAATGAGCAGCTTTTCGCTACCTCTTCATATCCCTGGTTTGCGAACATAGTGAACTATCTTGTCACGGGAGCCGTCCCTCCCGACTGGACACCGCAAGATAAGAAGAGATTTCTCACTTGGTTGCGCATGTTCTTTTACGATGATCCATTCCTTTTTAAATACTGTGCAGACCAAATCATCCGACGATGTGTACCGGATGACGAAATACCAAAAGTCATCCAGTTTTGTCATTCGGAAGCTTGTGGAGGTCATTTTCCAAAAACTTGATGCGACTGAAAATGTGTCTCAGAAATGCGTTCACTCTAGGCTCAAGTGTAAGCCTGTCGCTCAAGTAGTAATCCGACAAGTCGGGTATCGATCCTTAGGGAAAAAGGACAACGAAGTTGTGACGACGGAAAATACGGAGGAATCCTAACCTTGACTCTAAAAATACAAGGAAAATGATTTGATTTTGGGAATGGTTACAGCTAAGTGCAAGGATGAAAATATAACAAATGCAACTACAATAAGTTACCTAAAATATGAATAAAAATTGATTTTGAAACTTTTGACAAAGTGATGGGAAAAACGAGGACGGGAATACAATCCCCCAACCCTAGTGTAGTGTAGTGGTAGTATTAATCATAAATTTATCTGATTGATCTGACCCGGAATTTAGTACTCCCAAGCATTATGTATACGAGGTTCAAGCCCGCGTCATACCTAATCTGAGGATGAGTGAATCAGTATCACGATTGTTAACGCAAAAATTCTCCATCTACGAGGACCAATCAGAAAAGGACACATGTCATCCTATGTGGCAATATTCAGCATCCGAGGAGAGTTGGTCGGCACCCGAGGAGTATTAGTCGGCACTCGAGGAGTATTAGTCGGCACCCGAGGAGAGTTGGTCAGTACCCGAGGAAAATTAGTTGGCAACCGAGGAGTATTAGTCGGCACCCGAGGAGAGTTGGTCAGCACCCGAGGAGAGTTAGTCGGCACCCGAGGAGAGTTGGTCGGCATACCAACAAGGAAGATCAAAGGATAACTATGCATTTAATGTGCATTAATGAAGATGGCAGCGCATTTAATGAGCCTTAATGTACATTTATACTGTATTAATAGATGACAACACATAGCATACCAAGCAATTCAACAATTAGATTCGTTGAATGTAGACATAAATATCTACATACAATGAATCTCTTTATCTACCATCACTATAAATACATGTATCCCCTTACCCAAAAGGGGAGAGATCCGACAACGATGAGAGACCATACACAAGATACACCCTTTTTCTCCCTCTCTCTACCATATTGTGCTATTGTAAACCCCTGGGAATAAAATAACAGTGGACGTAGGCTTCTTTCTTATAGCCGAACCACTTTAAAAATCTTTGTCTCTCATGTTCTTGATTGGATTGCTTTTATCTATTTATCTGTGATCATAAAAATGGGATTCGGTCCAGTTTTTTGCATCAATGGATTGGTGCCGTCTGTGGGAACGTGTTACAAGCATTGTTCTCCATCAAAAGCTAAGTTTTTATTTTCTCTACGTATAATCAATTATACATACATCTTTTGATTCAATCATGATTTTTATGTTTATATACATAAATTAATTGTCCAATTTTTATTTGCAAAATATTGCATATCATGATTTTAAAATCATAACTGTTAGATTAATTCTTATTTAGAAATCTGAAAAATAGTGGATTTCATAAATCATAACTTTCTGCTTGATCCTCAAGTTTCAATTTTATATCATGAAATCAATATTTTAAATGATTACATATACCAATATATACGACGATGATAAGATTTGATAATTTTCATTGTTGATTTAGAAATAATTTTTGAAAGATCTTTGATATCTATTCAAATTCGCATCATATTTTTAATCAGAGAATGGGAAAAGGTTAAAGACAATAAAAAGTTTTCTCATGGAAATCATGACCCAGATCTACTTTCTCTCTCTTCAAGTTTGAGTCTCTTTGCATTCATTTTTATGAACTATATTTGGCTCATCCTCCATCTATGTCAATAAAGTCAAATTGATTGATTTTTGATATAAATTTGGTAATAATTTCGATCATTCAACATATTTTTATCTCTCCAAATAGGGAATAGGAAAGGGTCAATATAAAAAATAATTTTCTCTCACCTGAAAAATCATTACCCACCTCTTGTAAAAGAGGATCAGTAAAACAAATCATGACCATATCAAGACTCTTTGGCACAAATTTGATATGTTGGCCCCTCGTTCATCACATCACATGGTTTCTTTATCGGAATCACACGATATAGTGGATTAGATAATTATTCATTTAATTAACATTCTTAATGCTTAAATTTTACATCGAATGTTATTTTTTTTTATCTAAGGATTCGAGATATTCTAGTCAGCCATCTATATTGGTGGTCGGCATCATCTTGGGCCATATTTTATTAAAGAGAAGGTTAACCAGACCATTTTTGTTTGTCGGAGATAAGATTTGAAGATCCATCAGCAACGTTGAAATAATTTTATCCAACTACGAGGTATCTTATTATTGGTCGGAGCCCCATATTGTAGCTCAGTGGAACCAATTGCAGGTCGACGATCATGTACTTCTTGATCGGAGACATCTCAGTCTTGTTCGGAGGGTTCAATTCACTGATCGGCAACTATCCAACCATCCACTTTTTGGTCGGTGACATCTAATGTTGTTCGGTGCTGTCAATGCACCATTTTTGTTGATCGACGAAATTGCTCAGCTGGTCGGGGACCATTTGCTTCTTGGTCGACACCATATATTCTATCACTTGAGATATCCTTAAATGTTGGTCGGCAACATCTATGTCTTTTGTCGGCAGCAGTAGAATCTTGGGGTATTAAAAAATGCGAAGCACCCCAGATATTTCTTTAAACACGGGTTCAGCTCGGGGACAAACATGGGCTTAAGTCTTTTTTAACTTGTGATCACCCCAAAAATATTTTTAAAACCAAGTGATAAATAATTTTCAAACAGCAACTTATACATGATTAGTTATTGGAGATTAAATAACTTTAAAAAAAACTCTACGTCTTATTTATGATGCATATCTGATAAAAATTTGTCCATCTCACACACATTTGGCATAAAAATATTATTTCATATTTTGAAATTTTTGTTATTTTATGCTGATACACATCACATATTGTTTGGCTGAATAATTATTCTCATGACAATAATTATTTGATCTAGTCTCGACAGGTAACCTATTAAGATTTCATAGGGACGATATTAAATCCCGACGAAAGCTCAGCCACAATCTTAAACCTCGGGAAACTATTATTGCTCGACATCAGGCAATTTTTCCTTGACATATCAGCCAACATATATTATTTCATTTTTTAAAATTAATATTTTTATTTCTCAAGCATATACATATCATATATTGATTGGATGAGTAAATTATTCTCGTGACTAATCAATTCAGCCTACACATATGGTAGAGCAAATTATTAATTTTTACAGGTACAAGACTCAACGCCGACGAATGCTCGGAAACAATCTGGAAACTATTATCATTTCACTCGGAGATATCGGCTCAAGCACAAATTATTCTATATCCGTTCGGATTCATATTTTATATTTATCTCTTCATGGAGCTCGACGAAATACTTATTATCATATTCAGCTCCGAGGAAAATCTACAACAGTTATTATATTTCACCCCCAACGAATAGTTGGTCGGGGCAATTCTTATTTATATTCAGGCCCAAATATCGGCTCAAGCACAAATTATTCTATATATCCCTTGGGATTCATATTCTATATTCATCTCAACATGGAACTCGACGAGATACTTATTATCATATTCAGCTCCGAGGAGAACTATAACATTTATTATATGTCACCCCCAACGAATAGTTGGTCGGGGTAATTCTTATTTATATGCAGGCCCAGCAAAGTTCTCAGCCATATTCTTATGTTCTGGAAAATATTATTCTTATTCGGCATTATACAATTGTGCCTCGACAAGATACTTATTTAGCTTTAAGGAGAATTACAACATTCGTTGTGTTTCACCCCCAACGGATAGTTGATCGGATAATTCTTATTTATATTCAGGCGTGACAACGTTCTCGGCCATATTCTTATGTTCTGGAAGATCTTATTCTTGTTCGGCATTATATAATTCTACCTCGACAGATCAACGAGGCACTTTATTATTTTTAATTATTCTTTATATCTATTTGGATGCATATTCTATTCTTATATCAGAATGGAGCTCGACAAATATTTATAATCATATATTCAGCTCCAAGGAGGTCTCCAACATTTATATTATCTTATTCTCAACAATCTTTTGGTCAGCTCCAAGGATGTCTCCAGCATATATTATCTTATTCCCAACAATCTATTGGTCAGCTCCAAGGATGTCTCCAGCATATATTATCTTATTCCCAACAATCTGTTGGTCAGCTCCAAGGATGTCTCCAGCATTTATTATATCTTATTCCCAACAATCCGTTAGTCAGCTCCGAGGAAGTCTCTATCATTTATTATCAAAAATGTATTCCTTCGGGAAGTAAAGCTAATTGTATTCCTCTGGGATGTAAAACTTGTATTCCTCCGGGAAGTAAAACTTGTATTCCTCCGGGAAGTAAAACTTATATTCCTCTGGGAAGTAAAGCTACCTGTATTCCTCCGGGAAGTAAAGCTACCTGTATTCCTCCGGGAAGTAAAGCTACCAATATTCCTCCGGGAAGTAAAGCTACCTGTATTCCTCCGGGAAGTAAAGCTATTTGTATTCTTCCGGGAAGTAAAACTTATATTCCTCCGGGAAGTAAAACTTATATTCCTCCGGGAAGTAAAATTATGTGTTCCTCGGGAAGTAAAAGTATTCCTAAAAATGCCAACTTATGTTGGTTAGGAAGTAAATATATTCTCGAAAATGCCAACTAAGGTTGGTCGGGAGCTACAATTATTCCAGAAAGTGTCAAAGTTGCTCGTTAAGAAAAAATCCACCAACTCAGGTTGGTCGGAAATAAGAAGCTGTCAACTACAGTTGGTCGGAAATAGAGTATGAGTATGTGAAAGCGATCAAGCAAAAAGCATTCAAAGTTCACATTCCACACTTGGGGGCTTCTATTACAGATATATTTGTTCATTTGGTGGCACATTCTTATAACATCATGCAGTCGAGCATCAAATTCAACTCCACAAACTCACACGGTCGGGGCCCCGACTAATTATCATTTAGGAGTTGTTTTTCTTTCTCAGTAATTATTTTTGATATTGAAGTTCAGGAGGTATATTGAAGTTCAGGAGGCTATTGAAGTTCAGGAGGTATCTTGAAGTTCAGGAGGTGCATTCAGAAGTTCAGGAGGCATACTCAGAAGTTATTATGCACATGCTATTGAAGTTCAGAAGGTATATTGAAGTTCAGGAGGTGCATTAAGAAGTTCAGGAGGCATATTCAGGAGTTATTATACACATACTTTTGAAGTTCAGAAGTCAAATTTAGCATCTACAACACTGAGATCTTTACTACTACTATCCCGACCAACATTGAAGAAGAAGTTGTATGAAAATGTTTTGAAGTCCACCACTAGCTTGATACTAATCAGATTGAAGAGTTGGGTTCAAAAGCTAGTATGTTACTCGACAAAGTATTCAGAGGATCATAAATCAGAAGAATCAAGCACGTGAAGTTAGCACTCAGTTGCTCGGCACAGGAGGCAGTTGGTCGGCTAGCAAACCAATCAACATACTTGAAGATTATGACAAGCTACAAGCTGCATACTATGGCATGGATGCATCCAAATTCCCAGGGGTGATACATAGCACACGGAGTTCCTCAAAAGAAAGATTAGCAACCATCGATCAGCCTGCATCATATGTCGTCCAGGAGATAATGCACTTTATGTTGAACAAATCAAGAAGGTAGATCAAGAATTTCACGAGCACCGAGCAACACTGCAGAATAAATACTCCATCCTTTCAAGTAAACCATCAAGCATGGAGCATTGGGGGCTTCTGTTAACACAAAAATTCTCCATCTACGAGGACCAATCAGAAAAGGACACATGTCATCCTACATGGTAATATTCAGCATCCGAGGAGAGTTGGTCGGCACTCGAGGAGTATTAGTCGGCACCCGAGGAGAGTTGGTCGGCACCCGAGGAGTATTAGTCGGCACCCGAGGAAAATTAGTTGGCACCCGAGGAGTATTAGTCGGCATCCGAGAAGAGTTGGTCGGCACCCGAGGAGAGTTAGTCGGCACCCGAGGAGAGTTGGTCGGCATACCAACCAGGAAGATCAAAGGATAACTATGCATTTAATGTGCATTAATGAAGATGGCAGCGCATTTAATGAGCCTTAATGTACATTTATACTATATTAATAGATGACAACACATAGCATACCAAGCAATTCAACAATTAGATTCGTTGAATGTAGACATAAATGTCTACATACAATGAATCTCTTTATCTACTATCACTATAAATACATGTATCCCCTTAGCCAAAAGGGGAGAGATCCGACAACGATGAGAGACCATACACAAGATACACCCTTTTTCTCCCTCTCTCTACCACATTGTGCTATTGTAAACCCTTGGGAATAAAATAACAGTGGGCGTAGGCTTCTTTTTTATAGCCGAACCACTTTAAAAATCTTTGTCTCTCATGTGCTTGATTGGATTGCTTTTATCTATTTATCTGTGATCATAAAAATGGGATTCGGTCCAGTTTTTTGCATCAACAACGATAGTGACACTCAAATTGCACTCTAAATCATCACGAGTACCCAAAGGCAAACGTGATATAAAGATCTACAATTATTGTGTCATAATGAAATACGATCATAGTCAATCAATAAATTCATCGGATTAATTTTACACACATACACTGACACCTCAGGTTGGGTTCATGTACCCCGACCTTGGTAAATTTAGCCTAACATGTTGAATTCAATGAAAACATTAATTGAAGTGTAGGAATTCATGATTAATCTAAGAAGAATGATAGTTAAATGTAGAAACGAATTAGAACTAAAAATTATCCAAACAATAAGTGCAACAATGAATGAAACCGATACTCACAGAAATTACTCGATCAATCTTCAATTCTTGAAATAAAATAACAATTCTTAGCTAAACTAGGGTTTTTTGGAAAAGAAGCAGGAAAACCTACTAATTCTTCGTCCCAATAACAACAATAATTCGGGTCTTAAATACCCTACAATAATATCGGAAGTCAACTGCACTAGGAGCCTTTTTAGGAAGAGAGAAGATTTCCAGATTTCGAGTACCGGACCGGTCCAGGTCTTAGGCGGACCGGTCTGCCCCCAAGGCGGATAGGTTCTTTTTATTTTGGGGCGGAACGGTTCTTTTTATTTTGGCCTCCTTCGGTTTGCATGCGATCCGGGGTCTTCTGGAGTTTGGCAAGGCGGACCGGTCCGAGGCAGGGGCGGACCGGTCCGACTATTTGACTTTCTGGCTCATCTTTGACTGCTCATAACTTTTGTTCCGGGATTCCGATTGAGGTGCTGTTTCTTCCTTTGTGCTCATGAATGAGATGTCTTCAACTTCTCTTTAGGTACCTCATCCGAATTCCGTGTAGAAATTATGCTTTTGCCCTTGAGACTTTTCCTTCTTTCTTTCTTGATTCTACCGATTTCTTTCTTTCGTTTCTTGACATCAAATACCTGCAAAATCACTACAAAATACCAGAAACTCGGTGTACTCATTAGGATCAGTTAGTAGCACAGTTATGAGATAATTCCAACTCAATTACGTTGTTCGAGGTGCTAAAAGTAACTAAATCAAGGGATAAATTAGGAAGAATTTATGCCTAATCAGTCATGGAACAAATCCATGACCCTCAATTTGCAAATATCTAAACTTTAGCTTAAAAGATTCTACTGGAGGGCGAAAACCCAAAACAACTCCCGAACAGAGCCTCGTAAGAGGCATGGACCCCTCGTACAGGACCAATATAACTCGTAGGAAGTAACCACATATTTGCAAGTCTCCCGGCTTAAGAACATGATGAAATTTTGCAAATACCTAGAGTTCGGCTTAAAAACACGCCGATAGAGTGTATAAACCCCCAATAGCCCCCAAAATGCCCATTAAAGGGTAAAACCCCAAAACAACTGCCAAATGGCCCCATTAGAGGCACGAATAACTCGCACGAACCAATGTAACTCGTAAGAACTGACCGCGTAGCCATGGGACTCTCGATTTTGGAATATAAAAAAAATTATAAATATCTAGACATAGACTTAAAAACATGTCGCAAAAAGGGAAAAGACCCAAAACAATCCATAAACGACCCCATAAATGGAGCGAACACCTTGCACGGGACCAATATAACTCGTACGAACTGACCGCGTAGTCACGGGACTCCCAATTTGAGATTATGTCAAAAAATTGCAAATATCTAGGCTTAAGCTTAAAAATAAAGAAACGTATTTGATCTCATTTAGCTCCCAAGTAACAATTGTTGGTATCTTATGGGTTCCAATGGAAAATGGATGCTTCAATATTAAATCTGCATGGAATTCCATTCAGCAGCATCACAAACCTCCCGAATGGTCCCATTTGGTTTGGAAAAGTAGTAATATCCCCTAAGTGTGCTTTCATTTTATGGCTGGTCTGTAAGGATGCTATCAATACAAAAGATAAAACTCTTGCGTGGGGCGTTTCACATGACAATATGTGTGAACTTTGTGCCAATGTAAATGAGAATAGGGAACACATGTTCTTCAACTGCAATTTCTCAAATGGGATCTAGGAGGAGATAAAGTACAAAAACTTGTACTCCAATGATACTACAAATTGGGATGATATCATTTCGAATGTTGCAACTCATTTTAAAGGGGAAAATTTCGCTGATAAGCTTAGATGCTCTTCCTTTGCTGCTGCTGTATACTGTATATGGATGGAGAGAAATAACAAAATTTTCAAGAACACTAGGTACAACCATGCTAGAATCATGAACAATACTACCTTCTTTGTTAAACGCAAGTCTCACAACTGGAAGAAGTCTAAAAGGAATTTCAATAACTGGCTTTGTTGCTTGAACTGGGGGCTTGATGAGAACCTCCTTTTTTTTCGAATTATTTTGTCTTGTATGGTTATGTTTAGCCTTTCTTGGTTTAGGGTTAATTTTCATCTGTGAAATTGGACCCAGGAGGGGTATGTTCCTCCTTTTACTCTTGTATATTCCTTTTGTTTAATGCATTTTCACTTACCAAAAAATGGCATAAAAATATGTCGCTAAAGGGTAAAACCCCAAAACATCCCCAGACGGCCCTGTTAGAGGCTCGAACATCTCTCACGGAACCAATGTAACTCATAGAACAAGCCTCGTAGTCTTGAAACTCCTGGTTTGCAAATATGAGGAAAACTTGAAAATATATAAGCTTAAGCTTAAAAATATGCCACTAGAGGGAAAAAAATCGTAAGAGGCCCCAAACGGTCCCTTAAAAGGCACGAACACCTCGCAAGGGACGAATGTAACTCGTAGGAACGGATCGCGTAGTCACGAAACTCCCAGTTTAAAAATATGTCAAAAAATTTCAAATATATGGACTTAGGCTTAAAAACATGCTGCTAGAAGGCGAAAACCTAAAACAATCACCAAACGGCCCCTTAAGACGCATGGATACCTCGTACGGAACCAATGTAAGTCATAAGAATTGACCGCATAGTCATGGGACTCCTCATTTGAGAATATAAAGAATTTTTTTTAAATATCTAGGCTTACACTTAAAAACATGTCCCTAGAGGGTGAGAACCCAAAGCAGCCACTAACGTCCCCGTAAGAGGCACGAACACCTTGTACAGGATGAATATAACTCGTAAGAACTGACCATGTAGTCACGGAACTCCGTAACTTGTATTTTATTAGCACTTGACAATCCTATTTGTATAATAATTTTAAATTGGTGCTTTAGTTTGATTTAGGAATGTTTAGTATGATTTATGAATTAACTAGGATGACATGATGCTTTACTTTGAATTGTCAACTCCACAATTACAATGTTGCTTATTGTATATGAATTGGTTAGTGAATACAGGTTTTTTTAGGTCTTCCTAAAAGTAAATTTTGTTTTTTATTATATGTATATGGTCATGACCCAAATCTTTGAAACCCAATTTACAAATATCTAGACTTAGGCTTAAAAACATGTCGCTAGAGGGAAAAAATCTAAAACAACCCCCAAACGATCCCATAAGAGGCATGAACACCTCTCTCGGAACCAATGTAACTTGTAGGAACTGACCACATATTCACGGGACTTTCGGTTATAGAATAAGACGAATATTTATAAATATTCAGGCTTAAGCTTAAAAACTTGCCGCTAGAGGGCGAAAAGTTAAAACAACCCCCAAACGCCCCCATAAGAGGCACGAATACCTCGTGCGGGGCCAATGTAATTTGTAGGAATTGATCGCGTAGTCACGACACTCCCGATTTAAGAGTGTAATGAAAATTTGCAAATATCTAGACTTATGATTAAAAATAAGCCATTAGAGAGCAAAAACCCAAAACATCCCCTAGACGGCCCCGTAAGAGGCACGAACAGCTGACACAGGACCAATGTAACTCGTAGGAACTGACCGCGTAGTCACGGAACTCTCGTAACTCGTATTATATTATTCCTTGACATTCCAATTTGTATCCTATTATGATTTTGGTGGTTTAGTTTGATTGATAAATGTTTAGTCTGATTTATGAATGTTTTTTTTTAGGGAAATTTATATGTGTATATAGAACCGTAATCGAAACTTTACAAGTACAAGAGGGGAAACCTCAAAACAAAGAATCCAAGGGGAATACCCCAAAGACCAACAACAAAGAAAATACAATATGGTGGGGCATACCCCACCAAATTTACTAAGCAAATAGGCCAACAAAACAAGGCCCCATAAGCGGCACACCAAACGCAACCCAACAAAACAGACTAGGCTATACTAATCCTGGATAAGTCAGGCCCAAGCCACGGTTGGCCCATTAACCAACAAATAATGGGCATACAAGCCGAACCACATAGATCAGAGGATCTCTTTATCGGACATTAGAAGCATGACCGGAAAAAAAGCCAAAAAACTGTAGAGACCATCGCCGATCAAACCGAGCATCGAGAACTGGAACAACACACCACTGGTAACCATTAGCTAGCAACAATCGCAGGAGAGAGCCAAGCGAGCTCAAACAGAGAAACATCAGGGAAATACCCGCACCATCATCCGGGAAAAGTACACCAGATTCGAGAAGAAATCTGGACTTAAGGAAAATCATAGAGCACTCGAAACATTGGTCCAATGCGAGCCCCAAGTGGCATGAGACAATAACACAGTAGCAAGAAACCTCAAATCCGACCACCAGAAAGGTATAGAGGGATAAGGCGAAACCATCAACCCCTACAATCGCCCAGAATACAACCCAAAATCGCAACAGTTCAGCAACACCTAATGCTCAAACCAAAACCCACATAACAAATTCCAAACCAGAGTTTCTAGCGCTCGAGTCAACCATACACCAAAAAAGACAATGGCCATCAACCTTATGTGAAGCACCCTGGTAAAAAGTAGCGGTCTAAGGAAGGTATTCCTTAACAAGGGTAGGTGGAAACAGCTGGGTCTCATTATAGGTGACATCACCGGGGTCAAAAAGTCCGACCACGGATCCGATCGACCCCAATAAGAGCAAAGAAATTCTAGATATGGTAGTCACCCATCTTGGTCTGACATGAAGCTCTCCATTAAGATGGGAGAAATGTTATACATACCTTATTTTATACCCTCCATTTGTACCCTTCATAATGAGACAAAATTTGTGGGACCCATCTTTCTGAAAATAAGTCTCAAACTAAAACTTTGTCCACATTTTCTCACTCCCAAATCCTCAAAGAGATTTCAAACGTCATTTTCATCACACCCAAAAAAAGCCCTCATTTTCTCTCCTTTTCATATTCCGGTCATTTTCATACTTGTTTCCTATCATCACCATCAGTGTTCCCGGTGTTTCTCTCTCTCTCTCTCTCTCTCTCTCTCTCTATATATATATATATATATATATATATATATATATATATATATATTGTAATATGAACCTCCTATTTTAAATATTGAAAACAACTCTCATTTTTCTTCTTTTTTACATATATTGTTATGAATCTCAAGTATATGCACAAAATATAATGTTACTAATTTTTATTGTGAACCATATTTTTTTAGAACCTATTACTGTGAACAAAAAAAATAACATTATAAAACTAATGTTATTGACTGTAAAAAAAATAATGTTATTAACTGTAAAGAAAATAATGTTATTAATGTAAAAAAAATAATATTGTTGTGAATATCAAGTAAAACTAATGTTATTAATTTTTATTGTGAACTATATTTTTTTAGAACCTATTATTGTGAAACAAAAAAAATAACACTATAAACTAATGTTATTAACTGTAAAAAAAATATAATGTTATTAACTATGAAAAAAAATAATGTTATTAACTGTAAAGAAAATAATGTTATTAATGTAAAAAAATAATGTTGTTATGAATCTCAAGTAAAACTAATGTAATTAACTGTAAAAAAAATAACAATAACTTTAGTTTATATGTTTGCTGTTAAAAATAGACATTAACTTTTTTATTATGTTTACTATTAAAAATTACAGGACTAAAAATGACAATTGATTTGGAACATACTATTGAAGAAGATGTTATGGATGATATTTCTTTGAATGATGATGAAGTTGTTGAAGATGATAAGAAAAGAGATCCTGATGTAGGAATGGAATTTGATACATTCGACGATTTCTTTGATTACTATAAGAAATATGGTAATGAAAGGGGGTTTCCAGTAAAAAGAAGATCTTCGGGGACATATCCAAACGGGGAGATAAAGTTTGTTGTGGTGGCATGCTCTCATGCTGAAAAATCACAAAGTAACTCCAAAAATATTTTTAAAATGCGCCCAAGTGTTAGAACTGATTGTAAGGCTAAAGTAAGAGTTGTTTTTTGCTCGGATAGGAAGTGGCGGGTGGCCTCTGTAAACCTGGATCATAATCATAGGGTGAGCCCCGGAAAAACAAGATATTACAAGAACAATCGAGTCATAAGTTTTGTAAAGCGGAGACTTGAAATGAATGACAAGGCGGGTATCCGACCAAACAAGAATTTCACTTCTATGTTAGTTGAAGCGGGTGGACATGAGAATTTGCCGTTTTTGGAGAAAGATTGTTATAATTTTATTAATAAAGTGAGGCGGTTAAGACTCGGAGAAGGAGATGCTGTGGCAATTCAAAACTACTTTATGAGAATGCAAGCAAACAATGCCAATTTTTTTTATTTGATGGATTTGGATGATAAGGCACGACTAAAAAATACATTTTGGGCAGATGCTCGGAGTAGGGCCGCGTATGAAGAGTTCGGAGATGCTATCACAATCGACACGACATACTTAACAAATAAATATGACATGCCATTTGCTCCGTTTGTTGGGGTAAATCATCATGGCCATTCAACATTGTTGGGGTGTGGATTGATATCTAATGAGGATGTTAAAACATTCACTTGGATTTTCAAAGCTTGGCTTACGTGTATGAATGGACGTGCTCCAATTGCAATTATTACTGATCAAGACAAAGCAATGAAAAAAGCTATTGAAGATGTCTTTCCGGATACACGACACAGATGGTGCTTATGGCATATCATGAAGAAGTTACCGGAAAAGTTACGAAGTTACAACCAATATGAATTGATAAAAAATGCGATGCAAAATGTTGTGTACAATTCATTGACATGTGTGGAATTTGAAGGACGTTGGTCCCATTTTATTGAAAAATTTCAACTACGAGATAATGATTGGTTGTGTGGCTTGTATGAGGAGAGGAACCGTTGGGTCCCGACATTTATGAAGAATACTTTTTGGGCGGGAATGTCATCAACTCAAAGAAGTGAGAGCATGAATTCATTCTTTGATGGTTATGTGAATGCCAGGACGACACTAAAACAATTTGCCGAGCAATATGAAAATGCATTACGGAGCAAAGTGCAAAAGGAGGATCAAGACGACTTCAACTCCTTCCACTCTTTCATCCCGTGTATTACTTGTTATCAAATTGAAAAGCAATTTCAAGATGCTTACACCACTGCAAAATTTAAGGAATTTCAGAAGGAGTTGACTGGTAAACTTTATTGTGAAATATGTCTTATTAAAGAGGGAAGTGGTTGTGTTGCATATGATGTTTTAGAAGGTATGATTGGAGAAATGAATCGCCAAGCCACATTTACCGTTTGGTTTAAGGAGGATGATTGTGATATAAAGTGCACATGTCAATTATTTGAATTTAGAGGAATCTTATGCAGGCATGCCATCACAGTGTTGATTAACAAACGAGTTCAACTTGTTCCTGAGAAATACATCCTTCGTAGATGGAGAAAATATGTGAAGAGGAAGCATACAAAAGTCAAAATTTTATACTCTAATTGGGCATTTCATGTTGAAAATCAGCGCTTTGAAACGATGTGTAATGCTTTTTATAAAGTTGCCGACTTGGCAACAAACAATGAGGAGAAGACCAAAGTGGTGATGCGGTGGATTGAGGGGTTGGTTAATGAATTAAATATTTATGATGAACAACTTCAACCATCATCACCTATTGGGAGTATTAATCCCATGCCTAAAGAAAGTGAAAAAATTCTTAGTCCCATAGCAGTCCGTGGTAAAGGTCGACCACCTGTCAAAAGGATACAGTCAAAGTTTGAACAAGTTGTTAGAAAGAGAAAAGAGAAAAAAAGGAGTAAAGATGTCGAGAAAGTTGATAACATCAATTTGGATTTGCAAATGGTTAGTTCTTAATTTATTTCAATCTCTTATATTTTTGCAAAACTTAATAATTTTTGTAAGCTTATTAAATGGTATGTTTATTGTTGCGTAGGCGTCTCAAGCTTTGGACGCAGCTAGAGGACCCGCGGTGAATGTTGGTGATTTTGCACATGCTTCTCAACGTGGATATCAATTGGACTACATAGCACTTGGTTCACAACAACCTTCTTTGACAAACAACCGCAACGTTTTTCCAAGTGTTGAAGCCTTTCCCCGTGGATTTAATCCAAATATATCTTATGGACTGGGATTTTGGAGTGCTCCATATGGAGATGATTCACATAACCATTGATATTTAGGTTGTGTAATGCTACTCTTTAAGTTAGTTTTACTATGTAATGGCCTTTTTTTGCTATGTAATGGCCTTTTTTGTGACAACTAATGGTATTTATTACTGTTTTTTAAGCCAAAATTGTAGTTGTTTTTAAAATTGTAGTTGCTCATTGTAGTTGCTGTTTTTACACTCTAGTTGCTATTTAAACAACAGTCTGCTGTGTTTTTTTTATAATTAGTTTGCTGTTTTTAAAAAAAAAAATTAGTTTGCTGTTTTTTTTAAAATTAGTCTGCTGTTTTTTTAAAAAAAATCAGTTTGCTGTTTTTTATGTTGTTTTTAAACAACAGCTTGCTGTTTTTTTAAACAATAGTTTGCTGTTTTTTTAAACAATAGTTTGTTTGTTTTTTTTTAAAAATTAGTTTGCTATTTTTATGTTGTTTTTAAATAACAGCTTGTTGTTTTTAAATAACAACTTGCTGTTTTTTTAAACAATAGTTTGCTGTTTTTTTTTGCTATTTAAACAACAGTGTGCTATTTTTTTTAAATAACATTTTGCTGTTTTTTTTTTTAAATTAGCTTGCTGTTTTTTATGTTATTTTTAAATAACAGCTTGCTGTTTTTTTTTATATTTCTACACTTCTATTAGTGACGTTTAAGTGTTATTTAAGAGTGACATTTGATTTGGGGAGGATATGAGAAGGGGGTAAATCAGATGTCTTATTTTGTTTGGGGTTTAGCCGTGACTTTCCATTGGAAGAGCTGATTTATATAAATGTGGGCCCCATAAACTTTGTCTTATTAGTAGGGTACACATAAGGGGTACAAATAAAGGGTTTATGTAGTTCCACTCTTAAGATGGCGATCAAGTGGTAAATAATGGGATACAAAATGAATGTTTAGTATGATTTATGAATTAACTAGGATACACGGGGCTTTACTTGGAATTGTCAACCCAATAGTTATAATATTTCTTAATGCTATATGAATGGTCTGCTGAATATATATTTTTTTTTTGGGGGGGGGGGGGGGGGGTGGGGGTTCCTAAAAATATATTTTTTTATTAATTGGATATGGTCACGGTTCACATTCCTGACCCCCAAATTGCAAATATCTTAGGCTTAAAAATATGAAGCTAGAGGGAGAAAGCCCGAAACTACTTCCAAATATCCCCATAAGAGGCACGAATACCTCGCACGGGATCAATGTAACTCGTAGGGACTCATCGCATAGTCAGGGGACTCCTGGTTTGAGAATATGACAAAAATTACAAATATCTAGATTATAGCTTAAAAATATCCCGCTATATGGTGAAAATCCAAAATAACCTAAAGGCATGAACACTTTGCAAAGGACCAATACGTAGGGACTGACTGCATAGACATGAGACTCTCGTAACTCGTATTATATTAGCCCTTGAAAAGTTTAAGTGTATCCTAATATGATATTGGTGCTTAAGTTTGATTTATGAATGTATAGGTTGAATTATGAATGTTTAGAATTATTTATGATTATTTAGTATGATTTATGAATTAAATACGATGGCACAGTGCTTTACTTTGAATTGTCAACTCTACGGTTACAATATTACTTAATTGTATATGAATTGGTTGCTGAATATAGATCTTTTCTTGGGATGCCTAAATATAAGTTTTTTTATCAAATGGATATGGTCACGACCCAAATCTGTGACCCCAAATTTTCAAATATCTAGACTTTGGATTAAAAACATGTAGCAAGAGGGCGAAAATCCAAAACCACCCCAAATGGCCCTGAAGAAGGCACGGACACCTCGCACGGGACCAATATAACTCGTAGAAACTGACCACGTAGTTGTGCGAGCTCTCAGTTTTATAATATGATGAAAATTTACAAACATCTAGACTTAGGCCTAAAAATATGTCACTAGAGGATGAAAACCCAAAGTTTGCTAAATAGCCTCGAAAGAGGCTCAAACACCTCTCAAGGAACCAAGTAACTCGTAGGAACTGACCGCGTAGTCATGAAACTTCCGATTTGATAATAGATGAAAAGTTGCCAATATATAGACACGGGCTTAAAAACAAGGCGCTATAGGGCAAAAACTTATGATTGGCCCCAAACGCCCCCTTAATAAGAGGCACAAATAAGTGGCGTGGGTGCAATGTAACTCGTAGGAACTGACTGTGTAGTCATGGGACTCATGGTTTGAGAATAAGACGAAAATTTGAAAATATCTAGACTTAGGCTTAAAAACATGTCTCCTAAGGGCAAAAAACCCAAACAACCCCCAAACGGTCTCGTAAATGGAACAAACACCTCGTACGAGACCAATATAACTCATAAGAACAGACTACATAGCCACGAGACTCCCGATTTGATAATATGATGAAAATTTACAAATACACTTAGGCTTAAAAACATACTGCTAGAGGGAGAAAACCTAAAACAACCCCTAAGTGTCCTCGTAAGAGGCACGAACACCTCGCACAGAACCAATGTAACTCGTAAAAACCGACCACATAGTCACTGTTGATGTAAAAAATTAGATCACTCTAATAATTCAATCAAAGATAAATAAATGAGACAAAAGATTTTTAAAGTGGTTCAGCCTTATATGAATGGCCTATGTCCACTATTGTTTTATTGCTGAGTGTTTGGGAATTCTCGATTACAAGAAATTACGTTCTGGATCCCAAAGTTTGGATTCAGAATCAGGTCCCTTACAATGAGGATTGTACAATGTATTTATAGCCCTGAGGCTGTAATGTGAAAGGGTAATACATTTAATGATATACATATGAAAGGGTAATACATTTAATGCCCTTTTTGTGTGTGCGTCTGAATGATAAGCATTTAATGAACCAGTTGAACTGTTGGTTATCCAGCTATTAATGCTTTGTTCGAGATGCATCTCGGACCGCCTGAGTAGCTCGGACCGCCTGAGCTTCTCGGTGATAATGAGTTCCTCGGAGAGGTCTTGTTCCTCGGAGCATAAGAGTTCCTCGGAGAGGTCTTGTTCCTTGGAGCATAAGAGTTCCTCGGAGCGTATGATCATCTCGAAAGTGCTTGTTGTTGCCATGTAGATAGCCACGTGTCTTTATATGGTTGGTCCAAGTCAGCAGATTAAATTTTGGTATCAACAGAAGCCCCCAATGTTTCATAGTTCGAATTTGAGGAGTATGGAACATTCTTTCTCGGAATACGGTAGCTTTAAATAGTTCATCCTGATTTTTAGGATCATCTCCCTTGTATTTATTTCTCCTTCCCAATTCGTAGAATCATGCTTTTTTGGACTTTTCTGCTTGCTTCGGTTCCCGCATCACTTTTCGCCTTTTTAGCCGCTATTGTTCGCTTTGATTCTCGCGCCAATATTTAATGCCCTTTTAGTCGTCGGTAACGTAATCATTACTTCGCCAGTTCCCAAGGCAAGGTATTTAAACTTCACAGAGACTCCCATCGTCTTCTATCTTTTCAAATTTTCATCTTCGAGTTTTTCATTGTCTTCTACTCTCTTGTGCGTTCATCTCTTCCGTCGTTAATTATCAACAGCTTCAGTCTTTTTTCTGTAAGATCCTCTTTCTTCTTCTTCTTCATTTCTTTTAATTCATCATCATGGTTTACCCAGTTGAGTCTCTTGACAAATTTCGATCTGATTTTTCCATTCCCTCTTGGGTTGTCTTGGAAGAGCTTTCTGAGCCTTCTAATTATTTCAATTTGGCTGAGGGACATTGGTTCCCCAGTCTCTTTTTTGCTGAGTGTGGATTTTCTTTTCCACCAAATCCTCCGTGTCTGGCATTTTGTCAGTACTTTGATGTTGTTCCTGCACGAATAGCCCCCAACACATGGAGAATAGTTAATGGGGTGTATAAATTAAATCAAGTGCATGGAACTCGTATAGGAATTCCAGAAATCATGTACTGCTATAGATGGGCAGTTAATGATAATATTTATTATTTCAAAACTAGGTTTATAAATAGAGCCTTAGTAGTCAATCTCCCTGATGCCAACAGGGATTATTTTGAACATGGGGTTGTTGTAAAAAATTGGCAACACCCTCCTTTAACCGGAGATGAGGTTTACCAGGGTCCCAGATGCCCTCCTTATGGCAATGGGATAGGTTATTTTTATTTATTTTATTTATCTTGAAATCATGTTTGTTTTGTGTTTGATAAAATGTGTTACTGATAACAATGTTGTTTATTTGCAGTTGATAGCAAGAGAAAGTGCCCAAAAGAAACAGATGTCAATCTAAGGCATTTGGGACTTATCTGGGGTCTACATCAAAGGGTTGCTGATGAGCACATTCGATCAGCCTCCTATCTTCTCCAATACAAGAGCTATACAACTTCTTTCACTGCTCGTCCAGTGATCAGTGAAGCAGAGCCAGTACCACCCTCTGCAAGTTCTTCGCCAGAATCTCACGTTCCGTTGAGCGAAAGGATGGAGAAGAGAAGGACTCCTGCTCTGTTTGAGAAAACTGGCTCCGGCTCTGGGGAGGTAAAAAGGATTAAGATTGATGTCCCAAAGGAGGGGACAAAGAAGACTGGTGCAAATCCTCCAGCTACTCCTGTTAAAGTCTCCGAGAAGGTTGCTGATAAGCCCGCAGTGGCTCCGAGTAGCTCTGCTGCTCCTGGAAAGGTGATTGTGATATCACCGACCAAGGATTCTTCCTTGGTTGTACCTGTTTCCCCGAGGAGGCTGAAGAAGAGCTCCTCGGTCAATTTGGCTGACACCACCATTCAGCCTCCTGCTGCTGGGACTAAGGTTCCCACATCCTTTCCCCCGAGCTCTGACATGAGCTCGGTAAAGTCCTTGACCATTCCCAAGGTGCAAGGTAATGAAGATAACCTTACTCGGGATATGGTTACTTCTTTGGCTGCTCGTCATCTTGCTTCAGTAAGTACCTTTACATTGAACTTTTCATATTTTCCTTTGTTATTTCTCATTTTTGTTTCTGACTTTGCTTTCTCTTTTTGTTTACAGTTGACGAGCTGCCTCAACATAATCCTTAAGAAGGATGAAGCAATTAAAGCTTCTTTCTCCTCGTCCAGTGTGGAGGGAGCTCTGGAAGAAGCTACCAAGTCCTTGGAGGAATCTCGCCAGAGGTACGATACTGATAAAGCAGTCTTGGAGAAGAAACTTGCTTCCTCCGAGCAGGAGAAAACTCGGGTTGCTGAGGCCTCCAAGGATTTGGAGAGGAAAGTGAATGCCTTGGAGAAGGCTAATAAAGAGCTCGATGTGAAGCTCAAGACTGTTGGGGAATTTGAAAATAAACTCAAGGCTGCTGAGGAAAGGTTGGTCCAACTCCAGGAAATAACTCGGCAGAAGGAGGAAGCTGAACAAAAACTAAAGGCTGCTGATGTTTTGCTGTCCGAGAAGCTTGCCTTGGAGAAGGCCAAAAGGAAAGCTGCCGTGAAGAAGTCCTTCAGCTCTGGCTGGGACAAAGGTTGGGATAAGGGATGTGCTGCCATGGTCTCTCAAGTGGATTATGGCAGTGTAAAGTATTTCAAGGACGGATGGGTTGCTGCCCTTCAGGAATTGAAGGTCGAGGAGTCATCCGAGCTCTTCCAGAGACACATCCCTGGTCCCCCTCCTACTCCAAAATAATTAGAAGAGGACGAAGCTACCTCTAAGGAGTCTTCAATGGTAGTGGGAGAACATGCCCTAACCAGTCAGCATGCTGCCGAGCAAGGAGTTTCTTCTTCCGAGCAGTAGCTGGTGCTCTTCGAACAAGTCACAGTTCCCTGCGAGCAACCTGCCTCCTCTTCCCAACCTCCCGAGAAGGTTTTGGGAGATAAGGAAAAGGTGTAGTGTTGTTCGGTTTTCTCTTTATATTTTTCTTTTTTGTCAAATATAACCAAGATCTTTGTAACTCTGCACTATGATCTAATAAAACTTGAGTTTTCTTCCATACGATTGCCTCTCTTCTATTCATACTCTGTTTGCTTTTCTTATTGATGATTATTTTTTCTTTCTCTGCTAGTTTCTGGCCAGGATGGATTTGCTATCTGCCAATGATACAAAGCTGATGCAGCAATGTCATGAATATTATAAGGTTGGTCACATAGACCTGAGTGTATCAGAAGTTGCTGACATCCTTGGCCAGGATGCTCCAGAACAGGCAGTGTAAGCATATCAGTACCTGAAGTGTCTGCTTGATCGAGCGGTGGCCAATAATGTGGCTTACTACGAAATGATCGAGGATCTCCAAGGCACCCTTGAAGACCATCAGCTTCAATATAAAGAATCCACTGCCTTGTTGCATGAGAGCTATGAGAAAAGGTACAAGCTGATCGTTGCTGACAAGGGCTACGAGAAGCTTTTTGTTGGGTATGATCTGAAGGAGAGAACTTTGAAGGGTAAGGTTAAACAGTGCAGACAGATTGCCGAGCTGATGGAATAAGAGAATAACAATTTGCAGAAGGAGCTAGCGCAGTTGAAGTCTGCAGCTTCTTCTTCAACAGCCCTAATCCCAGTGACTAACGAGGGATTTTCATTTTTAGAGGTTGAGAATGCCAAATTAAGGGAAGAGTTGGACACCTTGAGGAGGTCGGGCACTTCCACATCTCCTCGGGGACGAGCAAGAGCTCCTCGGGGATGAGGAAGAGCAGCTCGGGTGCCGGTCGAGGAACAACGGACAACATCTACCTTAGAGAACCAGGCCTTCTAACTAATGGCGAAGAACCAAGCTTTGTCTGACATGTCGAAGAAGATAAGGGACTTGGAGAAATAGCTCTCTGCACAAAACTCAGTCTTGGGGAGTAAGGAGCTTTTCATCAAGAATCTGCACGAGAAGCTTGAAAGGCTAACATATCAATTCCATAAACAGCCCAGGGAGTTCTGGATGGCTGGATACAACGAAGCACTATTCCACTTGGATGATCGTATCCAGAATGCCAACAATGAGGGCTACAAACAAGGCTGGCTGAATGCCTTAGGTGTGCTGAAGCTTGAACAAGGACACTATCTGTGGGACTACCATAATCCCGGGGTGCTCGACTTGCCTGTGCCACCATACAATCTGGACATGGAATGGATCCCAACTCGTGCCATTCCTCGAAGCTTAATTGGAAAATACCTCGGTGACTACAATCTTCATTCTCAGATCGAGGTATCTCATCCCGAGCATCTGTTAGATCGACCTTCTGTGATGAACGTCAAGATGCTGAAGGATTTGAACTTCATCAATTCTCCTCAGTCTTTAAATGATCCACCTGCTAGCGAGGAACCTGTATCGAAAGCTGAGGAGAAAAGACCAATAGAATAGGAATTTTTGATGTAACGGTTAGTATACATATCAATGTAATTTTCATTTTATTATCAATGTAATTTATTTCGAATTTAATGAAAAACTTTCATTTCTGTTTGCAAATCTTAATTGGTATTGTCTTGTAAATATTAACACTTTACATTTATGCATATCTGTTAAAAAGATAATAATATTATGTTGTTCATCGACCAACTTAGTAAAGTTACAAGTATCAGTAATGTTGCTCGATCATAAAGTAATGAGTATAAAAATGCTTAAAATTTTTCCAACCAACCAAGGTTGTTAAATTATGCTCATCGACCAACTATAGTTAGTGGGTTCTTATCCCCGACCAGCCATACTTAGTAGATTTTTGTCTTTTTCATAAAATGTGTCTGACCAACCAAGGTCAATAAATTCTCCTCGTCGACCAACTAAGTTGGTACGGTTTGGAATATTTTCTCCTCGTCGACCAACTAAGTTGGTACAGTTTGGAATATTTTCTCCTCGTCGACCAACTATGTTGGTATAGTTTGGAATATTTCGTTTCCTAGCCAAATAGGTTGGCATTTTTAGGAATATAATGTGTCTGACCAACCAAGGTCAATAAATTCTCCTCGTCGACCAACTAAGTTGGTACAGTTTGGAATATTTTCTCCTCGTCGACCAACTAAGTTGATACAGTTTGGAATATTTTCTCCTCGTCGACCAACTATGTTGGTACAGTTTGGAATATTTCGTTTCCTAGCCAAACAAGTTGGCATTTTTAGGAATATTTCTCCTCGTCGACCAACTACGTTGGTACAGTTTGGAATATTTTCTCCTCGTCGACCAACTATGTTGGTACAGTTTGGAATATTTCTTTTCCTAGCCAAACAGGTTGGCATTTTTAGGAATATTTCTCCTCGTCGACCAACTAAGTTGGTACAGTTTGGAATATTTTGTTTCCTAGCCAAACAGGTTGGCATTTTTAGGAATCTTTCTCCTCGTCGACCAACTAAGTTGGTACAGTTTGGAATATTTTCTTGAGTAGTCTGCCGAGTAGTGCATAGCACTAGTATTCCCCGATTTTTTTTCAATAAACAGAGAGACTTGCAGAATATTTTCATTTTATTCATATTTATGGAAACTGCGTTACATATACATCACTGATAATACTTGCGCAGATGCTCTGCATTCCATGCATTCTTAAATTCCTCACCTTCTAAAGTGGCTATTCGATAAGTTCCTGGTCGAACAACTTCTGTAACTCAGTATGGTCTATGCCAGTTTGCCTCCAGTTTGTTATGCTTTTGAACTACTTTCTTCAGCACATAGTCTTCTTCTTTCAGGTCGTACTTCTTCACCCTCTTGTTGTAGAACAAAGCTATTCGCTGCTGGTAAGCAGCATTTCTAATGGCTGCTTCTTCTTTAACTTTCTCGAGCATGTTTAAATCCAGTCTTCTCATTAAGTCATTGACAGGGGAATTAAAATTCAGTACCCTGTGTGTTGGGAGGCCCAACTCGGCAGGTATGACAGCTTCACTTCCGAATGCCAGCATGTATGGTGATTCTCCAGTTGCTACTCGGGAAGTAGTTCGGTAAGCCCAAAGTACTGATTGTAGCTCGTTGATCCAGTTTGCTTTCGCATCATCCAATCTTTTCTTCAAACCGTTCAACAGCGTCCTGTTTGTCACTTCAGTTTGACCATTGCTTTGAGGATGGCCTAGTGCTGAGTGGACCTTCAAAATATTTGATTGATGACAATAGGCGGCAAACTCCTCGTTATTAAATTGTGTCCCATGGTCTGTGATGAAGGCATGAGGGAGACCATATCGGCAAATGATGTTCTTCCAAACAAATTGGTACACCTTCTCGTATGTCATATCAATGAGTGGCTCAGCTTCTACCCACTTAGTAAAATAATCCACTGCGACGACGAGGTACTTGAACCTTCCTCGGGTCGTTGGCAGTGGTCCAACCAAATCAATTCCCCACATAGCAAATGGCCAAGGGGAAGTTATGGGTGTCAACAATGCTTATGGATTTCTTCGGATGGAGGAAAAGCGTTGGCACTTGTCACATTTCTTGGCATAGGCTATACAATCTGCCCTCATCATCGGCCAGTAGTATCCCTGCATCATCACCCTTTGTAAAAGTGTCCGACCTGCTACATGTGCTCCATAAGATCCTTCATGGATCTCTTCAATCAAATCTTTCACCTCGGTGGGATGTACACATCTTTGCAAACCTGCCATAATTCCTCGTCTATATAAAACACCATTAGTTAGTACATACCGAGCAGCTTTAAACTTCAACTTCTTAGCTGTAAGCTTGTCAGTTGGCAACTCTCCTTCCTCGATATATACCCTGATGGGATCCATCCAAGATGGTCCTAAATCTAGGGTGATAAAATTCATCTTCAGATCTTCATCTATACTCCGACTAGCTAACACTTCAATTGGGATTGTTCGTCGTAGCTCGGTGCGAGTAGCTGATGCTAGTCGAGCTAGGGCGTTTGCTATCGCATTCTCCATTCTTGGTATTCTAACCAGCTAAATAGCGGCAAATTCTGACAACAGCTCCTTTGCCTTTGCATGATATCTGATCATTAATTCTCCTCTAACTGCATATACTCCCATCATTTGGTTTACAATCAATTGAGAGTCACTGAAGATCACAACCTGCTGTGCCTCCATAATTTTTGCCAAATTAAGCCCTGCAATCATGACCTCATATTCAGCCTCATTGTTGGAAGCTTTGAATTGGAAACGCAAAGCGTATTCCATGTCGACCTCGTCTGGAGTGCTTAGAACTATCCCCGTGCCACATCCTGCAGTGCAAGATGAGCCATCTACATATAGCCTCCATATAGGTAACTCGTCTTCAAATTTTTGATCAGTCAGAGTTCCTCGGTGAAATATTTGCTGCTTCCTTTCATCCTCCTCAGATTTTTCTCGCTCCTCATCGATCATCTTTTCTTGCCCTTTCACCAATCGAGGTTGGTATGAGATCGAATTTAATGATCCTGTAACATCCACTTGCCCTCTTACCAATCGAAGTTGGTCTGAGCTAGTGTCTGCCGATCCTGTAACATCCACAGATTGATCAGCGAGCAACTCTTGTTCCTCATCCGGAGTCCTCCCAACTATCTCTGCATCACATCTTGTAACATCCACACGTCCTTTTACCAATCGGAATTGGTCTGGTCTTGTGTTTGTTGATCTTGTAACATCTACAGGTTGATCAGCGAGCAGCTTTTGCTCCTCGGGGGTATCAGGATAGGTGAACTCCGCTATGAAATCTGCTACAGCCTGCCCTTTTAGTGATGATCTGGGTTCATAAATTATATCATATTCTCCGAGCTCTATTGCCCAGTACATCAATCTCCCCGATTTCTCTGGCTTATGAAGGGCTTGTCTCAATGGCACATTGGTATATACTACTATCGTATGAGCTTGAAAGTATGGCCTCATTCTCCTACTCGCCTCAATCAGTGCCAGTGCCAATTTCTCCAGCCTTGGATATCTGATCTCTGCTCCTTGGAAGGCCTTACTTGTGTAGTAAATTGGCTTTTGTACTCCATTCTCCACTCTGATCAATGCCGATTTAACTGCATTCTCGGATACTGCAAGGTACAAATACAATTTCTCTCCCATCACCGGCCTGGACAATAGTGGGGGTGCTCCCAAGTATTTCTTCAAGTCTTGAAAAGCCTTCTCACATTCATCATTCCACTCAAAAGTCTTTCCGAGTGTCTTGAAGAATGGGAGACATCTGTCAGTTGCTCCTGACACAAATCTATTGAGTGTTTCTACTCGTCCAGTGAGACTCTGTACTTCCTTCTTTGTTGTTGGAGATCGCAGCCCTAATAGAGCTTTAATCTTTTCAGGATTTGCTTCAATGCCTCGCTGATTGACAATGTACCCGAGAAACATGCCTTCTCGTACTCCAAAGACGCACTTCGTCGAGTTCAGATTCATTTGATATTTATCTAGTTGATCAAAAGTCCGGTTTAAGTCAACTAGATGATCGGCAGCTTTCTTGCTTTTTGTCAGCATATCGTCAACATAGACTTCCATGTTGTCACTGATTTGTTCATCAAAGACCTTGTTCATCAGCCTCTGATATGTCGCACCTGCATATTTTAAACCAAAAGGCATAACATTATAACAATAAGTTCCCCTACGGGTAATAAAAGAAGTACTCTCCCTGTCTTCGGGTTTCATTTTGATCTGATTATAACCAGAATAAGCATCCATGAAGCTCAGCAACTCGTGTCCCGAGGTAGCATCCACCAGTTGATCAATTCGGGGCAGTGGAAAGTGATCTTTTGGGCATGCTTTGTTGAGGTCGGTGAAGTCTACACACATCCTCCACTTGTTGTTTTTCTTCTTTACCATCACCACATTGGCTAACCAATCTAGATATTTAACATCTTCAATGAAACGAGCTTTCTGGAGTTTCTCGACTTCCTCCTGTATAGCTTGATTCTTCTCGGGACTGAATACTCTTCTTCTCTGCTTCACAGGCTTGATCTCCTTATTCACATTGAGCTTATGACATAAGAAGTTTGGGTCAATCCCAGGCATATCTTCATGACTCCAGGCAAAAGTTTGTCTTCTACTTCTTAGGAAAGTTATCAATTCCTGTTTTAGTGAGGCTTACAATGATGAACCTATTTGAGTAGTTCGTTCAGGGTGTTCGTCATCCAGAATGATATTTTCAGTAGCCTCCACCACTTGACCCTTCACGAGTTGCGACCCATCCCGAGGATCCAAGGTTTCAATTTCTGCACCTTCATCCACTTGATAGGTAGTAGTCTTTTTCTTTGATTCTTCCAATTCATCTTGCTCGGCGGATGAATAATAGCACTCCCGAGCTAATTTCTGATCACCTTTCATAACTCCTACTCCAAAGTTTGTTGGAAGTTTTAGGCATTGGTGCACTGTAGATGGTAGATCCTCGAACTTTTTCAATACTACTCTTCCCATGATGATATTGTATGATGACTGGACATTCTTATCCATCATGAAAAAGTGTATTATTTCTGTCTGACAAGCAGGCCACGTACCAATGAATATATCCAACTTGATCGTCCCAAGTGGAAACACTTTCTCTCCAGTAAAACCGATGAGGGGTCTGTGGTAAGGCTCCAGTTGAGATAGCTTTAAATTTAAACTATCGAAACACGAGTACAACATGATGTCTGTCGAGCTACCATTATCGACCAGCACTCTTGAAATCATTACCTCCTTCATTCTCATCTTGATTACCAGTGGATCATCGTGAGGATATAAAACACCTGCAAGGTCATTTTTCGAAAAACCGATGACCAGTTTTTCCTTGTTCATCTTTCTCGGGCGATCTTCCTCAGCTAAATTTATTCGCTGAATGTACGAGCAAGCTTGAGCCTCTCCGAGGTAAGCTTTTCTTTCTACAGTAAGGTCTCCTCCTCCTGCATCTCCTCCTGTAGTAACATTACAATCAAATGACCCAAAGCGTATTGAAAATACCTCTCGTTCTGGATGCCTTGGTTTCTTAGGAAGATCGGGGTCATCATCTGGATCATCTTCATGGTTTCTCTTCTTTTTATCCTCTGCTTGAAGAGGAGATCTAGACCTCTCTCTAGTTCGGTCGTTGTTTCTTCTTTCGCCTCCCCGATCAACATACTTTGCTAGCTTTCCTCGTCGGATGAGTGTTTCAATCTCGTTCTGAAGAGCTATGCAATTTTTTGTCATATGGCCATGATCCTTATGGAACTCGCAATATTTCTCTCTATTCCTCGTGTCAGGGTCTGACTTCATTTTCTTTGGCCAGTTTAACTCCTCGCTGTTTTAATTTCCTCCAGGACGTGGTTGATATTTGCCTTCAAAGGCGTGTAATTATCAAATTTCTTCAAGACCTCCTATGACGACCTACTTTTGGAATGTTTGTCACCACCATTGTTCTTATGCTCTTTCTTCTTAGCTTTATCACCTTCCCCCTTATTTTCTTTGGAGTCCATATTCTTCTTCGCAGACATAGCCTCCTCGGCATTCATAATCTTGGACGCTTTTCCCATCAGGTCCGACATGGTTCGAGGTGGGTCTTTGGCCAAAGTGTAGTACAACTTGTTTGGCAACTGTCCACTCATCAAAGCAGTAATCGCTGTCTTCTCCTCATAATCAATGACTTCGAGCTTCTCGTTATTAAAACGAGTTATATAGTCTCTAATACTCTCACCAGCTTTTTGTCTAACACTTAACAAATGTGTTACTCGTTTAACTGGATTTGCTCCGAAACAGAAATTTCCAATGAATAACTCGGCGAGTTGAAGAAAAGTTGAAATCTTACCCCGAGGAAGATTATTATACCATATCTGAGCAGATCCGGTAAGAGTTCCCGAGAATGCCCTGCATCTCATCTCGTCTAGGACAGCATAGATGTTGGCAGCAACTTGATATTGTTCTATATGAAGGACAGGGTCAGTTTTCCCATCATACTTGGGAGTCACAATAGGTGCTTTGAACTTTGATGGTGTTGGAAAATCAACAATGTCCTGGACAAAAGGTGTTCCTCGAACAAAGGTTCGTTGTAGAGGGTTCTTAGCCTTAGCCATTTCCCCTAATCTATCCTCCAGCCTTTGAATAGATCCTTTCCATGCATCATTCCCTTCCCCAGGCCTAGCAGTTGGTCGGTCAGCGGATCCATCTTGACGAGCAACTGGTCGCGACTGGGCAGATCATTCCCTTAAATCTGATGGTCATCGAAAGCTCCTCGACGCTGCATTAAGAGGACTTTTGTTCCTCCTAGGGCCTAATCGATCAAAAGGAGAGGCCCTACTTAATCTTTCCAATGCACTGGCCTTTTCTGGGGAGAGGGTGACACGTTGTTCAGTATCTGTGGCTCGCATTGACGAAGTTCGTCCAAGTTGATAAGAAAAATCTTCAGATTCCTCATTGCGATATGAACTAGTACGCCTAGTATGCACAGAAGGCGCACGGATATTTCTTTGAATGGTTCGTGATCCGGAATGGGCTGGCGCACCGCCATGGAGGGTTTGGATGAGTTGTCGCATTGTTTCTTGCATGACGGTCTGGCCCTGAGCCAGATTCGCCATCATTCCAGTCAGATCTGGAATAATTGGTGGAGCAAATGGATTTGGAGGGGTTCCAGTGTTTCGATTACTGGATTCAGGTATATCAGCCATTAGTATTGGATTTTTATTGGTGAGAGAACGATATTATCAGTCGTTTCCCACAGACGGCGCCAATCTGTTGATGTAAAAAATAAGATCACTCTAATAATTCAATCACAGATAAATAAATGAGACAAAAGATTTTAAAGTGGTTCAACCTTATATGAATGGCCTACGTCCACTGTTGTTTTATTGCTGAGTGTTTGGGAATTCTCGATTACAAGAAATTGCGTTATGGATCCCAAAGTTTGGATTCAGAATCAGGTCCCTTACAATGAGGATTGTACAATGTATTTATAGCCCTGAGGCTGTAATGTGAAAGGTTAATACATTTAATGATATACATATGAAAGGGTAATACATTTAATGCCCTCTTTGTGTGTGCGCCTGAATGATAAGCATTTAATGAACCAGTTGAACTGTTGGTTATCCAGCTATTAATGCTTTGTTCGAGATGCAGCTTTGTTCGAGATGCTGCTTTGTTCGAGATGCAGCTCGGACCGCCTGAGCTTCTCGGTGCTAATGAGTTCCTCGGAGAGGTCTTGTTCCCCGGAGCATAAGAGTTCCTCGGAGCGTATGATCATCTCGGAAGTGCTTGTTGTTGCCATGTAGATAGCCACGTGTCTTCATATGGTTGGTCCAAGTCAGCAGATTAAATTTGGTATCAACAGTCACAAAATTACAAGTAGTATAATATGATGAAAATTTGCAAATATATAGGCTTAGACTTAAAAACAAGCCGCTAGAGGGAGAAAACCCATAACAGCTAGCAAACGATCCCTTAAGAGGCACGAACACCTCATATGAGACCAATGTAACTCGTAGGAACTGACCGTGCAATTACAGGACTCCCAGTTTGAGAACATGTTAAAAAAATTCAAATATATAGACTTAGGCTTTCAAACATGCCTCTAGAGGGTGAGAATTGAAAACAATCCCCAAAAAGCCCGTAAGAGGCACGAGCACCTCGCACGGGACTGATGTAACTCATAAGAACTGACCCCATAGTCACGGGACTCCCGATTTGAGAATATGATGAAATTTTATAAATATTTAGACTTAAGCTTAAACACGTCGCTAGAGGATGAAAACCCAAAACAACCACTAAATGGCCCCGTAAAAGGCACAAAAACCTCGCACGGGAGTCCCGAAGACCCGTTTATTATATTCTAGGGTCTGGATCTTATACAAAACCCAGACCTGAAGACCCGACCCGCCTTGTTCATTATTATTTTATATATATTTATAAATATATTTTATCAATATAACATGTAAGTATTATATATAAAATATATATTTAGGAGTTTAATAGATATAAGTAATATATGTTTTATTTATATTAATCATATACTATAATATAATACAAAATATTTTAATCTAAGATTAAAAAATAAATAAGGGGGATAAAATAAAAATAAATATACAATAAATGTATATATCTGGTTAGACCCGGACCTAGACCCGAACTCGAAGACCCGTTTCGGATCCGGATCTGAATCCAATATTGTAGACCCGATGAAGACCCGAACCCAGACCCGAACCCGATTAAGTGCCTATTAAATGGATCTGGATCTCCATAATCAACCTATACAACATTTGTTCCCATGTAGTCGGCATTCTAGAAGCAAAGCTTCCCGCTTCGAAATGGTAAAAGCTGCCCCCTTGTATGGAAATGCTTTTCATAATCTCCAGCTCTTTTCCACCAACGTAAAGAAAGCTCATTAGGTCAAAACTAGGGGATTGCTTAATAATAGCGAAAGTTTACACGGGACCAATATAACTTATAGGAATTGACCGCGTAGTCACGGGACTCCCACAACTCGTATTGTATTGGCCCTTAATAATCTTATTTGTATAATAATATGATATTGGTGCCTTAGTTTGATTTGATTTTTAGTCTGATTTATGAATGTTTAGTATGATTTATGAATGCTTAGTATAATTTATGAATTAATTAGGAAAGCACGTGCTTTACTTTGTATTGTCAACTCAACAATTATAATATTTCTTAATTGTATATGAATTGTTTGCTGAATATAGGTTTTTTTAGGGGGGATCCCTAAAAATAAATTTTATTTTTTTAAATGGAAATGGTCGCAGTCAAAATCCACGACACCCAATTTGCAAATATCTAGACATAGGCTTAAAAAAATGTAAATAGAGGGAGAAAACCCCAAACAACTTCCAAACATCCCCGTAAGAGGCACGAACACATCGTACGGGACCAAAGTAACTTGTAAGAGATCATATTAGAGTCATGGGACTCCTGATTTGAGAATATGAAAAAAAATTCAATATCTAGACGTAAGTTGAAAATATGCTGCTAAATAATAAAAAACCCAAAACACCTCCAAATGATCCCATAAGAGGCATTTACACTTTGCATGTGACCACTGTAACTGACTGCGTAGTCACGGGACTCTTTTAACTCTTATTATATTAGCCCTTGACAATCCTATTTGAATCCTAATATGATACTTTAGTTTGATTTATAAATGTCTAGTTTGATTTATGATTGTTCAGTTTCAATTATAAATGTTTAGTATGATTTATGAATTAACTATGATGGCACAGTGCTTTACTTTGAATTGCCAACTTTATGATTATGATAATACTTAATTGTATATGAATTGGTTGCTAAACATAGATTCTTTCGGGTCTGCCTAAAGATATATATTTTTATCAAATGGATATGGTCATGAAACAAATTCTTGACCCACAATTTGCAAATATTTCGACTTTGGTTTAAAAAGATGTTGCTCGAGAGCGAAAACCTCAAATAACCCCCAAATTGCCTCGTAGGAGGCACGGACACCTTGCACGGGATCAATATAACTCGTAGGAACTAACACGGGACTCTCGATTTAGGAATATGACATTTTTTTGCAAATATCTACTCTTTGGCTTAAAAACATGCCGCTACAGGGTAAAAATAAAAAATGGTCCCAAAACAGCCCAAAAGAGGCATGGACAACTCGCACAAACCAATGTAACTCATAGGAATTGACTACGTAGTCATGGGACTCCTGATTTGAGAATATAACAAAATTTTATGAGCACCTAGTCTTAGGTTTAAAAACATGCTGTAAAAGGGGAAAACTCAAAACAACCACTAAATGACCCCATAAATGGAACGAACACCTCGCACGGGACCAATATAACTCGTAGGAGCTGATCGCATAGTCATGAGTTTCCCAGTTTGAGAGTATGATAAAATTTACAAATATCAAGACTTAGGCTTAAAAACACGTCGTTAGAGGGCAAACCCCCTAAACATCCCCCAAATGGCCCCGTAAGAGGCTCGAACACCTCTCACGGAACTACTGTAACTTGTAGGAACTCATCGCATAGTCACGAAACTCCCAATTTGAGAATATGATAAAAATTTGAAAATATATAAGCTTAGACTTAAAAACATACCACTAGAGGGTAAAAACCCATAATAACCCCCAAATGGTCCTTTGAGAGGGACAAATACCTTGCACGGGACCGATGTAACTCATAGGAACTGACTGCATAGTCACGGGACACCCAGTTTTCAAATATGTCAACAAATTTCAAATATATAGACTCAGGCTTAAAAACATGCTTCAAGAGGGCCAAAATTCAAAACAACCCCCCAAACGGTCATGTAAGAGGCACGAACACCTCGCTTGGGACAAATGTAACTTGTAGGAACTGACCACGTATTCACGGGATTTCCGATTTGAGAATGTGATGAATATTTATAAATATTTGGACTTACACTTAAAAGTATGTCGCTAGCGGGTGAAAAATCAAAACAACCCCAAGCAACCCTGTAAGAGGCATGGACACCTCGTATGGGACCAATGTAACTCGTAAGAACTGACCGCGAAGTCATGGCATTCCCAGTTTGAGAATATGATGAAAATTTGCCAATATTTAGATTTGGGCCTTAAAATATTCCATTAGAGGTCGAAAAGCCAAAACATCTGTCAGACGGCCCCGTAAGAGGCGCGAACACCTCATAGGGGACCAATGTAACTCATAGGAACTGACCGCGCAGTCACGGGACTCTCGTAACTCGTATTATATTGGTCCTTGACATTCCTATTTGTATCCCATTACGATATTGGTGGTTTAGCTTGATTTTTGAATGTTTAATTTTAATTATGAATGTTTAGTATGATTTATGAATGTTTGGTATGATATTTTAATTAACTGGGATACACCGTGCTTTAGTTTGAATTGTTAACTCGACAGTTAAAATATTTCTTAATTGTATGTGAATTGTTTGCTGAATACAGTTTCTTGGGGGGGGGGGGGGGTCCCTGAAAATAAATATTATTTTTTTGTTAAATGGATATGGTCACGGTCCAAATCCGTGACACCCAATTTGAAAATATCTAGACCTAGGCTTAAAAACATGCATCTAGAGGGTGAAAACCCAAAACAACTTCCAAACATACATGTAAGGGCACGAATACCTCGCATCGGACCAATGTAACTCGTAGGAACTCACCGCATAATCACGGGACTCCCGGTTTGATAATATGATAAAAAATTACAAATATCTAGACTTAGGCTTAAAAATATGCCACTAGATGGCGGAAACCCAAAACATCCCCCAAACGATCCCATAAGATGAATGAACACTTTGCAGGGAACCAATGTAACTTGTAGGAACTGATTACATAGTCACATGACTCTCATAACTCGTATTATGTTAGCCCTTGACATTCGTATTTGTATCCTAATATGATATTGGGGCTTTAGTTAGAATTATAAATGTTTTATTTGATTTATGAATGTTTTATTTGAATTATGAATGTTTAATATGATTTATGAATGTTTAGTATGATTTCTGTATTAACTAGGATGGCACGATGCTTTAGTTTGAATTGTCAACTCTATGGTTACAATATTGCTTAATTGTATATGAATTGGTTATTGAATATAGGTTTTTTTGGGCTTCCTAAAAAAATTATTTTACTTTATGAAAAGGATATGGTCATGGCCCAAATCCATGACCCCCAATTTTCAAATATCTAGACTTCGGCTTAAAAACATGTTGCTAGAGGGAATAAACCCAAAACGAGCCCAAACGGGACCCCGTAAGAGGCACGAACAACTCACACGGGACCAATATGACTCGTAGGAACTGATCGCGTAGTCGTGAGACTCTCGGTTTGATATTAGGATGGAAATTTGCAATTATCTAGACTTAGGCTTAAAAACATGCCGCTAGAGGGCAAAAACCCCAAACAACCCCTAAACGGCCTCGTAAGAGGCTCGAACACCTCGTAAGGAACCAATCTAACTTGTAGGAACTCACCCCGTAGTCACGAAACTCCGGATTTGAGAATGTGATGAAAATTTGCAAATATATAGCCTTAGGCTTAAAAACATGCTGCTAGTGGGAAAAAAACCCTTAACAACAAAAAATAACCCCTTAAGAGGCACGAACAGCTGCACGAGACCAATGTAACTCGTAAGAACTGACATCGTAGTCATGGGACTCTCGATTTGTGAATATGGTGAAAATTTATAAATATCTTGACTTAGGCTCAAAGCATGTCGCAAAAGGATGAAAAATGGAAGAAACACCTCGTACGAGATCAATATAACTTGTAAGAACTGACCGCGTAGTCACGAGACTCCTGATTTGATAATATCATAAAAAATTGCAAATATCCGGACTTAGGCTTAAAACATGATGCTTGAGGAAAAAAAACAAAACAATCACTAAATGTCCTCGTAAGAGGCTCGAACACCTCACACATAACCAATGTAACTCGTAGGAAGTGACCACATAGTCACGAAACTCCTAATTTGAGAATGATGAAAATTTGCAAATATATACGCTTAGGTTTAAAAATGTAACACACCGCTCAATTAAATATCGGGTGATCAGTCCTATACCCAATTAAAATAGAATTTACAGTTGCTTCATTCTTAGTATCACCGTCGAAAAACATTTTCATTAATTATTAATCACCTAATATCCAACTAAGGAGGTGTTAAAAAGATTTTTCCAAATTTTAACTTAATAAAATTTCCACTTTTAAAATATAAATCATTTAACACAATTCGTTTACACAACGAATAAAAACTGAGTAATATCAAAACTGAATTAAATGAAACTAGAATAAAACTCTCCAGTTTAAATATCTCAATACAATAATCCCATCACAAATTAAATGTGCCAAAACCAACATCAGAACTTAATCTATCTATGATAGAGAAGAAAAAGCTAGAATCCTCTTGGACGACATGCCCTAAATGAAAGATCAACTACAGAGTATGAATCAATGAAGATGAAAGTGTCTAAATAAAGTCCAAGACTCCATAGCATCCATAGCTCGTCAAAAATCTCAATCCTCTATGGTTTGCGTCCCTACGACTAGACACCTAATATAGGAGATACAAGAGAGAATAAAATATGCAAGGAAATGGGTCAGAACCCGATGTAAAAATAGTTTTGAAAACAACAAGTGAATAAATATTATATCCAACAATTATTATATACATGCTAGATTTATCGGGCTCTCTCTTGAGATTCTCACCTCTCATCTAGAGTGCACACCTGACATATCTTAACACCATACTCGTTACTATTCCCATGCTAACTAGTTCATATCAGTGCCAACTATCCATATCCCATATCTTTCTAATGTATTTCTCTCACAATACAGGTAATACATATATATCCAATCTCTCTATTAACATGGATAATCCTTTTTACAATTCAATAAAATTAAGTATTCACCTACTTAATTCATTTAAGATTTTATTATCTTTTATGTCTACTTAATTCACACAGTAAACATTATCACAAGCATATATATACATTCACTCTATTATATATGTACTAAACTGCATCCCGAGGCTTAGCTGCGGTGCATGCGTACTCTGTTATCATGTCCCAATACATCTCTCACTGTATAAAGGACCATATGTTTGGTATGTCCCACGAACCATAAATTAACAAATCACAAACAGTGGAGGCGATAGTCCCAACCCTTTGGGCTATGCACATACGTACGCACCCAAAAGACCGTTCAATACCATTATTATCACTAATGGCAATCCAACCAAAGTTCTATGTTCTGAGGCAACAAGGCAAAAACCCCCCTTAAGGCTCATCAGGATATGACTGCCCTTTACGCGTGAACCTTCCATCGATAGGAAGTAGGTTAGGTATGTTATACACATAAATTAAACAAACAATAGGTATACATATAAACCTATATAAAATTAGGAACTCTCATGGCTTATATCATATTAGGAATTCATCCTATCCCGAGTACCCATTGTATTTCTCGAATACCACCCGTACTTGTCATTCGCGATTATCATTGTATTTTTATTATGTAATTATCACTCACATAATCTTTTATTCAACCCAAGTACCCGTATATATATATATATATATATATATATATCCTCAATATTACCCGTACTTGTTATAACGATTATTCTCCTATAATTCGTATAATAATTATTTAAATATCTCTAACATAATTTTAATCCTCGATATCATAAAGTTTTTAGACATTAACCTAAGTCCCTCACTCCCTGTTAATGTAAAAAAATTATTTAAGTCTCATCCAGGGTCAAAATATAGTTTTCCAAACTTTTCTGGGATTAATTGGGAAATTCTGAAATTTCGTTCGAACTCCCAAAATTCTCGTTGGAAATTTCATTATTAATCTCGTTAGAACGATGTCGTTCGAACGAGTTCCCCAAGTCGTTCGAACGATTTTTCAGCAGCTCGAACACAACCCCCCAGATTTCTGCGTTTTTCTTAGTTTCTTACACCCAAATACATATGGATTCTATTCTAACCAAAACCCAGATATTCCAACATTATCTAAACATGTCCACATGTGATTTTCACATAAGAGAAACATCAATTTCAAATGTCATAAGGGTATTATCATCAAACCCATTAAATCCTTAAAATGTCAATTATCTAAATTCTCCATTTTTAACACTCTTATAAACCCAGAATTTAGAACTTATAATTTCTTATCTAAATCATCAATTTACATATTCAACATGAGTAGTATTCATCTACGTGCAATACCTATCATCATTTTCATGTTCTCAATAAGCATACATCTCCTCTATATGTAAAACCTATCACTTTCATCATGTTCATAGCTTTTACATGTAAATATTTCAACTACATGAATTTATCTAACCAGCAAACTTGATTTATCAATCATTTTAATCCCAAATTGAATCCTATTCTAACATGGATAATATAAGCACCTAAATAAAGAAAGAATTACACTTGACTCTTAGTGTAGGGCTGAACCTTTGGAGAAGATAGTGTTAGAACATCCTCTTCCCTTTTTTTGACGACTTTTCGGTGACTCCTCGGTGGTGATGTAAGGTGAAGAGAATGGTGGTTGGCCCTTGGTTTCCACTAGATGACTCTTCATTTCCATAAAAACCCTTTCACTTTCTCTAGATGACTTTTCACTCTCTCTCAAAAGTCCTCTCAAGTGATATGATGAAAATGAACATTACGTAGAGTCTAAACCTACATATATAACAAGTCTCCAAGGCTAGATAAAAGATAAAAAAAACGTGTATACTATTCATCTCCCAAGCCAAATGACTAAAATGCCCCTTTAGGGTGTCCTTTTATCTTCCAAGTGACTCGAGACCCAAATCAAACCCCCGGGTAGACTTTTCTGCCTATTTTGACCCTTTCGGACTCAACGGCGCACTCAAAATCATCATCCGAATGACATAATAACAAATTTCATTTTTATTTCCCAACTTTAGTCCCAACACGACTCTTAAGTGCATCCCGACTTAATTTCCATTATTGTCATATTTGTCGCTCCCAACAATAATTATTATTTTCACATATTACTTTTATATCACTAAGTAATATTCAAAATCATATATTATGGTAATCGCTAGTAATATTAAATCTTAATTAATCCCAATTAATTTTTCATAATTAATTTTAATTAATCCCCATTTATATAGCCCATTAACTTTTAATTAATCTCATAATAAAAGTCATTAAAATTACGAGATATTACAAAAAACTTTCCACTAGAGGGTGAAAACCCATAATAGCCAATGAACGGCCCCTTAAGAGGTACGAACATCTCACACAGGGCCAATGTAACTCGTAGTCACTCACCGCGTAGTCACGGGACTCCGAGTTTGAGAACATGTTATAAAAATTCAAACATATAGAGTTAGGCTTAAAAACATGTCGCTAGAGGGAGAAAACCCAACCCAACCACCAACGGCTGCTTAAGAGGCACGGACACCTAGCGCGGGACTAATGTAACTCGTAGGAACTGACCCCTTAGTCACAAGACTCCCGTAACTCATATTATATTGGCCCTTGACAATCCTATTTGTATAATAATACAATGTAGGCCCTTTAGTTTGATTTGTAGATTTTTAGTTTGATTTATGAATGTTTAGTATGATTTATGGATGTTTAGTATGATTTATGAATTAACTGGGATGGCACGGTGCTTCACTTTTAATTGTTAACTCCGTAGTTACAATATTGCTTAATTGCATATAAATTGGTTGTTGAATATAGTTTTTTTTGGGCTACCTAAAAATAAATTTACTTTTTTATTAGATGGATATGGTCACGACCCAAATCTGTGACCCCCAATTTACAAATATCTAGACTTAGGCTTAAAAACATGCCGCTAGAGGGCAATAACTCAAAAGGCCCCCAAACTGCCCCGTAAGAGGCACGAACACCTTGCACGGGTCGAATGTAACTCGTTGGAATTGATCGTATATTCACGGGACTTCTGGTTTGAGAATATGATGAATATTTGTAAATATTTAGACTTGGGTTGGGAGAAAACTCAAAACAACCCCTAAATGGCCCCTAAGAGCCACGAACACCTCGTACGAGACCAATGCCACTCTTAGGAACTAATCGCATAGTCACGACACTCCAAGTTTGAGAATATGATGAAAATGTTCAAATATCTAGACTTATGCTTAAAAAAATGCCGTTAGAGGGTGAAAACCCAAAATAGCCCCCAAACGACCATGTAAGAGGCTCGAACACCTCACACGGGACATATGTAACTCCTAAGATCTGAACGAGTAGTCTCGAGAATCCTGATTTTAGAATATGATGAAAATTTTCAAATATCTTGACTTAGGATTAAAAGCATGCCGCTTGAAGGTGAAAACCCAAAACAATCCCCAAACAATCTCGTAATAGGCACGAATACCTCGCACGGAAGCAATGTAATTTGTAAGAACTGGCCGCGTAGTTACGGGACTCCTAGTTTGAGAATATGACAACAATTTATAAATATATAGACTTAGGCTTAAAAACATGTCGATAGAGGGAGAAAACCCATAACACCCCCAAACGGCCCTGTAAGAGGCTCGAACACCTCTCTCGGGACCAATGTAACTCGTAGGAACTAACCGCGTGGTCATGGGACCCCCAATTTGAGAATATGATATAAATTTACAAATATATTGACTTAGGCCTAAAAATATGCTACTAGAGGGTGAAAACCCCAAATAACCCTTATACGGCCCCTTTAAGAGGCACGTATACCTCACATGAGACCAATGTAACTCTTAGGAACTGCCCGTGTAGTCACGAGACTCCTGTAACTCGTATTATATTGTCCCTTAACAATTATATTTGTATAATATTATGATATTGGTGCTTTAGTTTGATTTTATAAATGTTTAGTTTGATTTATGAATGTTTAATTTGAAATATGAATCTTTAGCATGATTTATGAATGTTTAGTATAATTTACGAATTAACTAGAATGGCACGGTGCTTTACTTTGAATTGCACACTCAACGTGTCACAATACTGCATAATTGTATATGAAATTGTTTCTAAATACAAGTTTTTTGGGGGGATACAAATAAATATTTTATTTTATTAAATGGATATGGCCACGACCCAAATCCATGACCCTCAATTTCTAAATATCTAGGCTTAGGCTTAAAAACAGGCTGCTAGAGGGGGGAAAACCCGAAAAAGCCTCCAAATGGACCCATTAGGGGCATAAACACCTCGCACGGGGCCGATGTAACTGGTAGGAACTGACTGCATATTCACGGGACTCTCCATATGAGAATATAATGAGCACTTACAAATATCTCGACTTAGGATTAAAAAATGTCGCGAGAGAGCGAAAACCCAAAACAACCCCTAGACGGCCTTGCAAGAGGCACGAACACCTCACATGAGAGCAATCTAACTCATAGGAACAAATTTCGTAGACACGGGACTCCCGTAACTCGTTTTATATTGGCCCTCGAAATTCCTCTTTGTATCCAATTATGATATTGGTGATTTAGTTTGGTTATAAATGTTTAGTTTAAATTATGAATGTTTAGTTTGAATTATAAGTATTTAGTGTGATTTATGAATGTTTAGTATGATTTATCAACTAACTAGGATACATGTTGCTTTACTTTGAATCATCAACTCCACAGTTACAATATTGCTTAGTTATATATGAATTGGTTGCTAAATGCATTTTTTTAGAGGGCTCCCTAAAAATAAATATTATTTTTTTAATAAAATAGATAAGGTCATGACCCAAATTCGTGACCCTCAATTTGCAAATATCTAGATTTAGGCTTAAAAACATGCCGCTAGAGGGCGAAAACCCAAAACAACCTTCAAAAAGAGGCACGTACACCTCGCTTAGAATGTAACTTGTAGGAACTAACCGCGTATTCATGGGACTCCCGGTTTGAGAATATGATGAAAATTTATGAATTCTAGAGTTGACTAAAAAACATGTCACTAGAGTAAGAAAACCCAAAACATCCCCCAGGCGGCTCTATAAGATGCACGATGAACACCTCGTACGGGACCAATGTGACTCATAGTAACTGATCACGTAGTCATGGGACTCCCGTATTTGTATCATATTATGATACTGATGGTTTCATTTAATTTATAAATGTTTATTCTTCTTTATGAATATATAGTTTGAATTATGAATGTTTAGTATGATTCATGAATGTTAAGTATGATTTATGAATAAATTAGGATAACGATGCTTTACTTTGAATTGTCAACTCCACTATTGCAATAATGTTTAATTGTATATCAATTGGTTGTATAATACAAGTTTTTTTTTCTGGGGGGGGGGGGGGGGGGTTGCATAATAATAAATATTATTTTTTTATTAAATGAATTTGGTCATGGCCCAAATCCGTGACCCCCAAATTTGCAAATATCTAGAGTTAGGATTAAAAACATGCATCTAGTGATAGAAAACACAAAACAACCTCCAAATCGTCTCGTAAGAGGCAGAACACCTCGCATGGGACCAACTTAACTCGTAGAAATTGACTGCATAGTCACGGGTCTCCCGGTTTGAGAATATGACAAAAAATGCAAATATCTAGACTTAGGCGTAAAACATGTTGCTAGAGGGAGAAAACCCCAAACAACCCCCAAATGACCACGTAAGAGGCATGAGCACCTCGCACGGGACTGAATAGTTACAAGACTCCCATAACTCATATTATATTAGCCCTTGACTATTCAATTTGTATCCCGTTATGATATTGGTGCTTTGGTTTGATTTGTAAATGTTTAGTTTGATTTATGAATGTTTAGTTTGAATTAGGCATCATTAATACGATTTATGAATGTTTAGTATGATTTATGAATTAACTAGGATGGCACGGTGCTTTACTTTGAATTGTCAACTCCACGATTATAATATTGCTTAATTGTATATGAAATTGTTGCTAAATACAGGTTATTTGGAACTACATTAATATATTTCATTTTATTAAATGGATAAGGTCATGACCTAAATTCGTGACCCCCAATTTATGAAAATATAGACTAAAGCTTAAAAACATGTTGCTAGAGGGAGAAAATCCAAAATAGCTTCCAAAAGGCCCCGTAAGAGGCGCGAACACCTTGCACGGGACCAAGGTAACTCATAGAAACTAACTGTGTATTCACGAGACTCTCACTTTGAGAATATGATGAAAATTTAAAAATATCTAGACTTAGACTTAGACTTAAAAATGTTTCGCTAGATGGAAAAAACACAAAACATCACCTAGACGGCCTCGTAAGAGGCACGGACACCTCGCATGGGACCAATGTAAGTCATAGTACCACCGAGGGAACTGGTTGAAAAGACTCTGAATGATTGTTCTGTAAGCTGCCAGACTAAGGTGTTTCAACTCATATTCTCCATTCACTTGAAGTTCGAGTCACCCTTAATACAAAATGAACGAATTCCCTTTCGAAGGTCGCCTCCAGCAACCCCAGTACCAACGCTTCATACTCTGCCTCATTGTTGGAATAAGGAAAATCTAACTTGTAGGAAAGAAAAATCTCCTCCATTCCTCTTGAAAGAATAACCCCTTATCCTCCTTTCTTTTCAGTTGAAGATCTATCGAACTGCATCGTCCTTCCTCCTCGGTTACGTCTAAGTGATTGGACTTCAAATCATCTCTTGGAATGCTTTCTCTAGGTGGCTCAAACGTCCCAGAGGGGAAGATTGCCAAGAGATCTTCATATGCTTGGCTCTTGATTGGGCGAGGGACCACACACTTCAAGTCATATTTTGAGAGGATGAGGAACCACCTAGCTTCCCCACCAATCAATATAGTTCTTGCTAATAAAAACTTAATAGGATCACATCTTGTTATAGTATGAATTGTAAAAGATAACATATAATATCTAAGTTTTTGAGCTACAAAGACTAAGGCTAAATAATGCCTTTCCAAGCTACTATACCTGACCTCTGGCCCATGTATGATTCTACTAAGGTAGTAGACTAGACCTTCCTACCCATGAATGTCCTGTGCTAACAGACCTCCAACGGACCTCGTGGTGGATGTGAGGTATAGCTACAACAGTATTCCTACCCTTGGGGGAGCCATGGTCTGTGGTGAAACTAATAGCTTCTTCAGCCCAGTGAGAGACTCCTGGTGAACCTCCTCCCACTTGAATTTTGTGTTCTTTCATAAAAGCTACATCAATGGGTGCGTTATTTCGGCCAATCTAGGCATAAATCTCCTAAGGTAGGAAACTTTGCCGAGGAAACTCTTCAGCTCTTTCGCCGTTCTTGGACTTGGCATCTCCAAGATCGCTCGCTGTTTGTCCTGGTCCATCTGCACCCCCTATCGATCAACTATAAAACCTAAAAACTTTCCACTAGTTACTCTGAAGATGCATTTCAGTGGGTTCATCTTCAACTTATACTTTCGGCATCGGGCAAACACCTTCCTCAAATTGCTCAGATGGGACTCCTCCTTTCTCGATTTGATGACCAAATCATCCACATAAAATTCCACAAATTTGTGAAAGAAGTCATAAAAAATGGCCATTATCGTTCTTTGATAAGTAACCCCAGCATTCTTGAGTCCAAACGGCATCACTTTGTACATGAATTTGCCCAACGGGGTTCTAGACGTCGTCTTCTCTACATTCGTGGGGTCCATCTTGATCTGGTTGTACCCTATTCACCCATCCATGAAGCTGTACATCTCATGACCAGCCATTGCATCTATCAAGCTATCGATGGAGGCTAGAGAGAACTCATCCTTGGGGAAAGCCCTATTCAAGTCTCTAAAATCCACATAGATCCTTATTTGATTTTTGTCTTTCTTTCCCATTGGGATAATGCTAGACAATCAGAGTGGGTGCTGTATCGGTTTGATGAACCATGCTGCCAACAAGCATTGGACCTTTTCCTTGATCTTCAAGTCTAGCTCAGGCTTGTAAGTCCTCATTGCTTGCTTCACTGGAATGGTTGAAGACATCATGTTTAACTTGTGGCAGCTCATTTACTCATCCAACCCTTCCATCTCCGTGTACTTCCATGCAAAAATATCCATAAACTCCCGAATAAACTTAATTAAGTCCTCTCATTTCTCTTTACAGAGATCTTTAGAGATGAAAATAGGCCTTGGATCCTCCCCTTCTTTCTCCAGGTTCAACTGCTCCAACTCTTGTGCTTGTGGCTTCGATTTATCTATCATGTAGTTATGTTCTTCAACGACATCCTTCAAGAACTCCTGTATGTTGGAGTTGTCTATCACCATACATTTCCCCCGTTGATCCACTAAAAATCACTCATATATCGGGTCAGCATCCTCATTAGTTTCTTCTGTAGCTTCTTCGGCTGCCCGTCCACACCATTATAACCGATAAACCACCTTTTCTTCTTCTTCAGTAACAACCTTCTTGCACTGTTTTCTGGCCATTGCAACTCCCTTCCTCTTCTTCTCTCTAGAAGCCTCAACCACTCTTTCTCTTAAAAATTAACACAGCGCACTTTGTCATTGGTTCTCATGCTCCGTTGGATCCATTCTGGACCTCATCTTGTCTTTGAGCTTCTTTAAGATGTTTTGGGGATGAGGAACCACCTGATGGGCTTCTTCTGCCATCACTCCTTTGCTTCTTGTAACTTCGTTATTCTGCCCATTCACAGGCCCCATCCTTTCTCTGATCGAGGGAACCCACTCTCCCTCCATTCTTCTTGTTAGGACTCTAAAATCCTCTTCTAATTCTATGTAAAATGCTGCATCTACCAGGTGAGCTTTTTTGACAGTGAAAGGCCTCTTCATAGCTCTAATGGTGATCTCCGTTCCTATGATATTTGCCTTGGTGCATTGGTGATACGTCGAAGGAACTATCCCTTAGTTGTGCATCCACACTCTTCCTATCAATAAATGGTAGGAAGTTGCACTCTCTATCACATGGAACTTGATGTGGGAACTCATATTTCTCATTATAATCCCAACATTCAGATAACCAATGAATTTGGAAGATTGGTTGTCATAACCTGAAATCATTAAAGGCATGAGGACCAATCTTTCTTCTGAAATGTTGGCTGCATGGAAGGAACTGACTGGCATGATGTTAAGGTTTCTCCCCCATCCATAAGGGCTATCGCGAAGCTAACTCCATTGATGCTGGTAATCACATATAATGGCCAATTATAAGGAAATCTTACGGCCCTATCTGCATCGCTGAATGTTTTCTCTAACAGAAATTTCCTCACTAGCCTGGCCATAGGTCCCTTCTATCTCAGCAAAGGGACCGCATTCTTCCTCGCAATATCCAGGATTTCTTGGGTTATTTCCAACCTACTTTCTTTTGGTATTCCCACCTGGTCGAAGAACCAGGTGAACTTTGGGGATCGTGACTGCGTAGCACTCCAAGCTTCAGTCCATTTTCTAACCTTCAACATTGTATATGTCCTCTACATCTTTGGCACTGGCTTTATCATAGGCTAACACCACATTAACCATCCCCCGAGTACATTCCTCCAAAGCCTCTTCGAACTCCCTCTGCTCTATTATCAGCTCCTTCGCTTCTCTTTCTGCCTCATCGTCATAGGCCATCACCAGATTGGCTCCATGTGCTGGGAGTGGGTTGTCATTAATGTTTTTTCAGAGGGATTTGTAGTGTCCCTGCCTTTACATGTTTATCGATGATTCTCCTCAGCGTGAAATAGACTTCCGTCGAATGTTGGATCTTGCGATTTACTTGGAAGCTCTTGGAATCTGCTCTGGTTCCACGATGGGGATGCCCTTAGGTTTGTATACTAATCCTCCTTGAACCATGGGGTTGTAATAGCTGAGAGCCTCCTCTACAGTACAAGGTAACAGTGGTGGATCCTCCCTATCTCTCCCAAACTTTCTCTTATTGTCCCTCTTCGTTAGTTTGCCCCCATCTGCTCCTTAAGTATATCCCACCCGTGGGGACTGAGACCTCCCTCCCACAGGTTGTATCGACTTCCTAAACATCATGGGCACCATCATTGGGTTTGGTCGTACCACCAATGAGATATTCCTTACTCCTTTTAGGAAGGCCGCAAAAGTCCCCTCGCTCGTTTCGTTAATAAAATGGCAGATGTACTCAGGAAGCAGTCCTTCCGCACAGATCTACAGTAGTTTGGACTATTTGTCTTCCTCTCTCACATCGAGGGACCTTTCTCTGAACCTTCGGACGTATGCCACCACATCTTCCTCCGGTCGTTGCTTCTCTCTCCCCAGTTAGGTCAAGGTGAACTCATCTTCTGCTAGAAAGAACTTTTGGATGAATAAAACATGCATCTCTTCCAACGTGGAAACACTCTTAGGAGCTAGGTGAGAATACCAGGTATATGCCTTATCGGTTATGGATTTGGAAAACTCCCTCAACCTGAGTTTTTTGTTGTTGCAGTGCGCCCCCAAATGCATAATGAAGCATTTAATGTGCTCTTTCGGGTTCCCTCTCTCTCCTGTGTACTTTTCAAAGATAAGAGGAATATAATCTTTTAGATAAGGCTCATCATTATATTCGTGAGGTTAAGGCATCCAAAAATCATCATAAACTGAAGCTACCTCAGCAGAGGACTGCGAGGAAGCTTGCATGAACTTTTCAGCATCTCTTTCTACATCTCTTTTCTCATTTCCTCCATGGCTAATACCATTGTGGGAACAACCAGATGGACCATGATTTGGATGCCTGTTGCACTCGGGATAACCACCATAGTTGGAACGCTCGTTACCCCTGGGGTTCCCACCGCTGGAATCACAACAGGGGGTATGCTTGCTGGGGTAGTTCCCCTCACAACTGCGCTTTATGGGGCCGATGGGGCTACCCCAGGTGTTACGAAGGAATTGGCCTCAAATCCCTCAGCACCGTTGAAGCTACAGGAGTGTGTAAAAACTAAAAAAATTTATTCATGAGGAGTGCCACTTGAGTTGGTCCCAACCCGGCACTCGTGGAAGCTTGTGTCACTCCTGGAATGTCTGTCACCATTTGAACTTGAGGTACCTCCACTCGAGAGGCTCCATCTCTAGAAGCCTCTAGCTCCCTCGCTGCTTGTTCTTGATTGTGTTGAATATCATCAAAGTTGAGTCTTCGATTAACATTATCCTCTGTCAAATCCTTTGCTTAAAAGAATACCTCCCAATTAGAGTCGCCAAATGTAAGAGGGTAGTTTTCATAAGAAGGAGGCGTAACCCCTTTTTGAGTATAGTAATGGGAAGTTAATCAAGAAACACCTTTGACTAAGTAAAACCCACAATCACAAATTTAGAGAGATAAACTCAGTTTGAACTTACAAGAATTGTCGTGCATAACTCAAGAAAAATAATAAAGAAACTCAGAAGTAACTTATTTGGAGAGAGAGAAAAGTGAGCACCCTAGACACACCTTGGCAGGCAGCCAAACACCCCAAACACCCTCAAAGATCTCTGTCAAGTATTAAAGCTTCGTAATAAATGACAATGGTGGGTGAGTAAACTCTATGGTTTGTAATAATCTCTCTCTGATGTATATTCTCCTAGTAATAACTTCTGAACTCTAAAAAAGACCATGCCTTTCTCAGAGGTGGTTGGGGCCCTTAAATAGACCCCACACCACTCCCAAGATAACTCAGTCCTTGATTACTGTGAAAGACATCCCTTATACTTTATGTCACAAACATTAAATGCCTGATGGACTAGTCAACTCCACGTCATAACCATTAAATGCCAAGACATGCCTTTTGCCTAACCACTGTGTACCAGGTGGCTATCATCACAGAGGTGGCTCACTAACTGTCTGATAGCCCCAAATACCACGGTGGTTTACTCAAGTACAGTTTTGACATTGCCTAGCTAGATAGTGAGATCACATAAAGTAGATGTGACATTAAGTAGTGGATTGTTTAGTTCGCAACTCAACGTCCGATGGGACTCAAGGCTGCTCCGCCCAAGGTTCTACGGTCAAAGTCTTTTGGTGTTTTACCAGGTGGATCTAAGATGGTCAGGACAATCCCCAATGGTTCCTCACTTCTCAATCTTCCAAACCAAGTCCCTTCAAAGTTCCCACGATGAGGTCGTTCGATAGAGCATGAAAGCTCTCCCAGGCCCTACCAAGCCTGGTCTCTCGCGAGTATCGTTCGACCTTACACTTAATGCCCTTATAATCATTACATGATTACAATCGTTATATCTCATAGTTAATATAAACAAAATATACAATATGACTAAATAACACAACAAGCTAAAGTGTGAGCTACCACGTTGAGCTGCCACGTTGAGCTGCCTCGTTGTCTTAATCCCAAACACTGTTGTTAATGGGACAATTATCTTTAATCTCTAGATTACCTTCAAGCCCCCTCTACACCCCGAATTTTTAAATGTCTAGATTTTGTCTTAAAACCTTGTTGCTATAGGGAAAAAATGACCCCCAAACAACCCCCAATTTGTAATGCCCAAAATAACCCCCAAACAAGCCCCAATTTGTAAATATCTAAACTTAGGATTAAAAATATGCCATTAGAGGGAAAAAAACCTATTACAACCTTCAAAAGTCTTCGTAAGAGGCACGAACACTTCAGACAGAATGTAACTCGTAGGTACTAACCGTGTATTCATAGGACTCCCAGTTTGAGAATATGGTGAAAATTTACAACTATATAGACTTTTTTTTTTGGGGGGGGGGGGGGGGAAGTTATGTCTATAAAAAAAGACTAAATACAAACAAAAGGAGGAGACCTCCTGAAACCCTTAGGGGCATACCCCATGAGGGAAACAAACGAAAATAGAGGGCTAAAAGGCCTAAACCCTACACTCAAAACTGTTGAATTTCACTCTCCAGGATTCCCTAATTCATGCAAGCCATCTAGTTGTTAACCTCTGTCTCCCTTTCTTCCAGGTCATAACCCTGGATTTGATCATTACCTCAATCTCCTTGATTAAGACATTAAAGCTTCTGGATGAGTTCCTGAAGTGTCTTTCGTTTCTTTCCATTCAAAGGAAATAGATAGTAGTGGAGAAAGAAATTTTCCTAATCTGGTTATAAAAATTTGTGCCCCCATAGCTAGTTGTCGCCTACTGCACCTCTCCATCCCATGCCATGGCCTCCCTATACTCGTGATTTCTGAACCTCACCTCCAACCACACCTCCTCGGCAACGTGGCACTCATTAAACATGTTGGCAATGGTCTCAACCTCATTGTTGTAACTACAACATAAGCTATCCTCCACTAGGGGTGGTAAACGGATGGATACGGATCGGATACCATGTTTTCCATATCCGTATCCACTATCTGGATGCACTATCCATATCCATATCCGTATCCTCCCGGATAGTTAAAACAACTATCCATCTCTGTATCCTCTCGGATACCTCGGATTCGGATAATATCCGTATCCATTTACATTGTTTAGCCTAGGGGTGTTTGTTGTCCGATCCGGTCTTATTTTGAGGTATTTTTGGGACCGGACCGCATTAATCGATTTTGTAAAATTATGTACCGAGATCAAACCGAAATAATCGGTCTCGGTCCTATTCAATTTTCAAGCGGTCCGTATTCGGTCTCGGTCCTATTCGGTCCATACCCACAAAAAATAACACATTTTTTTTAATTGAAAACAACACTTATAAAACAACATTTTTTAAAAAATAGATTATTATATTAACACAGATTTTACATCAAAATTATACCATAGCAGTGATGTTTGAAAGGAGAAATTATACATCAAAATTATATTAAAACAGATTTTACATTAAAATTAAAATAGATAACATAGCACTAATGTAAACGATATATTAAAACAGATTTTACATCAAAATTATACAATAACAGTGATGGGTGGGGATTAGGTTATGTCGTGTAAATACCCGTGTGGTTAAACATGAAAATGGAAATTATACAATAACGAGAGCTTGACATGTGACAGTATTAAAACAGATTTTACGTCAAATATATACAATAGTAGTGATGTTTGAAAGGGGAAACAACCACTAACAATGTTTGAAAGGGGAAATAAAAATATCCACTAACAATGTTTGAAAACATGCCTGATAGGCTGTGTATATGGAAGACAAAAAATGGTTCGTGGCGGATCTTGAATATCTGAAACCTTTTAACTTCTATCGTCGGGTCTTGGATCTTGCTGTGCGGATGGAGCAAATGAAACGGACTACGCAAGGTTTGTAGAGATAAGGAAGGGACGGAGACGGAGAGGTAGGACGAGCTGGAGAGGTAAGGGACGGACCTTACAGTGGAGGTGTTGTAGGCTGTAGTCGTTGGCCCGTAGCAGTTTGTAGATAGATAGAGAGAGAGAAGATAAGAATTGAGGTTTAGGATTAGGTTATGTTGTGTGGTGGGTGGGGTGACCGTGAGTTGTTAAGTTTATATATATATATATATATATATATATATATATATATATATATATATATATATATATATATATATATATATATATATTAGTAATATTTTAAACATATATTTGACGGATATGAATATTCGGTAAAACGGATATCCGGTAAAATGGTTACTCCGCATCGGATACGGATTATCCGTGTCGGATACGAGTACTATCCGTATATGAATCCGTTTTCTCGGATATTTTTATACAGTATCCATATTCGTATCCGTTTCCATTTTTTCGGATAAATATCCACAAATTCGGATTCAGATATCGGACGGATGCGGATTTTCGAATATCCGTTTACAGCCCTATCCTCCACTATGCTCCAGTTAAAGAGCTTATCCTTGGTGTGTATAGCATCCTTAAAAACCATCCATAAAATAAAAGCACACTTAGGGATGTTGACCTTATCCCACACCAATTTGTGCCACACCATAGAAGGATGACTAGGGGAAAGCTCGTTGTACGCATAACTGATAGTGAGACCTGACTGGTTAGGACCCACGTCACCTCGTCGTTCATATCCTGCCTGATGATAGGCAAATCCACATTTTTTATCTCTAGCAATTCCCACGTGATAGTAGTTGGCCATCTCTAACTATTCTCACGGATAAAATTTACGACCCGGGCTTTGTGGTTACTAGAAACATCAAAGATAACTCTATCCCCATAGAGGGAATGAAAAGGCCCAACGGGGTGCCAGTTATCATACCAAACAAAATTATCCTTTCCATTGCCCACCTTGCACTTGATGAGAGTTCTAATGCGATCTCTAAGTTTCATCATCTTTCGCCAACTGCATGAAGTATCGTTTGCAATTACTGTGGCCCATATACTCCTTTTTTTAGCTTGTAAATGTGACACCATTTGACCCAAAAGCAGTCTTTCTTTTTCTTACTACACAAGTTCCATAGCATCTTCATAACCTCTCCATGCTTTTCACACCTAGACCCTCTTCATGTAGCTACAACACAGGTCCTTCCAAGCAACCTTTGCCCCTGAATGATTTTGATCAGGCCCCATCCATAAAAAACCCTTCATTAGTTGGTCAATTCTCTTGATGACCCCCTTAGGCAAGATGAAGAGACTAGACCAATACACTTGGATCCCAAATAGGACTGCCTTGATGAGCTGAAGTCTCCCCGCGTAATTGAGGAATTTGTTGGTCCAGCACTTGATTCTACCAGTTATCTTATCAATCAGTCTTTGGCTCGTAGTGATGAGAGACACGCCCAGGTATAAAAAAGCAGGGTTAGTAGGAGAGAAGCCAAAAAGATCCTTGATTTGGTTAGCTCCATCCTCACCGATACTAGAAGAGTAGAAACTACTCTTATTGAGGTTTGGGCGAAGGCCAGAAATTCTATAGAAATCGTCCATCCTCTTAGCAATGGAGCATGAAGATACATCCCCCTTGCTGAAAATGATCACATCATTCGCGAAACATAAATGATTTAGCCATGCCTCCTTGCATCTGGGGTGAAAAGTGAAAAAGGGGTCAGAGATAGCTCTATCTATGATGTAAAAAAAGGTATCCATCACCAAAAGGAAAATATACGGTGAGAGGGGGTCACCCTATCTCAGACCTCTCTTGCCCTAAAAAAAACCATGCAATTGCCCATTTAAGCTTATAGAAAACCTTGTGTTTGCTCCTTCAATCAACCAACAAAGATTGTGGGAAAACCTAGGTGCACCAGGAGCTTATGGAGGAACTCCCAACCCATACGCGGTAAGAAGGTTAATCTTCATTGTGCATCTAAGGGGACAAAGCACCTTATGATAGATCCTCATGATATCCTCAAGAAGAAGGATATTATTCGAAATGGTCCTCCCATGCATGAACGCAACTTGGCTTCGGTTGATAATGAGAGGGAGAGAGTGATTCATCCTATTAGCGAGAACCTTCAAAATACACTTATATATGGTGTTACAACAGGAAATGGGATGAAAATAATGCATACCGATCGGCGGTGGGACCTTGGGGATGAAAGCCAAGGCAGTGCAATTACATTGTCTCGATAAGTAGCAGCATCTGAAGAAGAACTGGATAGCCTCTACCACATCGCTACCCACCACCTCCTAGTTCTTTTTATAAAAAAATGCATTAAACTCGTCAGGACCCGGGGCTTTATTAGACCCAATAGCAAACATGGCCACCTTGATCTCATCATCATTAATGGGGGTAATCAGCTTCACACTATCAATATTACTAATCCTCTTGTAAACATTAGAAAGGAAAAAAGGTCCAGGTTCTTCGCAAATGGGTATAGATCCCAGGAGTTGATGGAAGTACCCCACAGTTTTGTTGGCCACCTCTTGCGTTCCCTCAACTATACAACTGTTCACATCCTCAATACTGGTAATCTTCTTTTTGGCCAAAACTTGATTAGCCTTCTTATAAAAAAAAAGGAATTATTCCCATCACCTAATTGGAGCCACTTGATTCTAGACTGTTGTTTTTAATAGGATTCTTAAGCATTTTCACGATCTAAATACCTAGCTAGCTTATCTCTTTTGTCAAGTTGGAGACTGATGTTGCAACCATCAATATTCAACTTTCTTTGAGCCTCATTCAACAGATCTTTGTCCTCCTCCACCCTCTTTGAAAGGTGGTTGAGAAACTTATTATCAAACCTAATAAGGTTTCCCTTATGTATCTTTAGCTTCTTGCTAAGTCTGACCATAGGGTTACCCCTGTCATTCCCATACCAAGACTCAGTCAGCACCTCCTGAAACTCAGCGTGAGCCATAAAAAAATTATGGAATTTAAACAGCTTGGGTCTCCTAGGCTCATGGGGGGCTACCAAGGTAATGATAGGGAAGCGGTCCAAAGCACTGTGGGGAAGCACCGTAGCTTAATATTCAGGAAACACAGAGGCCCAAGTGTTGTTATGGAGAACTATATCCAGTCTGGACTAGACATTGTCATAACCCTCCTGCGTCTTAGTCCACGTAAACCATAACCCGTTGGTTCTCATATCATCATCCTCAATGTCATTAATGCATAGGTTGAAAGCTTTAGTAGAAGCCACATCAATACCTTGAACGCCTCTCTTCTCCTCATGACTTCTCACCATATTGACGTCCCCCATCAAAACCCACGGTTGGCCATTGACTCTACCATTGTTCTGTCTAAAAAACTCCCATAACGTAGTTCTATTATTAGGTAATTTCTCCCCATAAATGAAGGAAGCAAAACACTAATGTTTCTCCCACACAAATCCACCTTACATAGTTTGGTCTGGGCATGGAAATCAACCAATGTCACAATAACACTGTTAGGGTTCCACCCCACTATGACCTTCGCCACCCCCTCATTATGGCAATTATGATGGTAATCCCAATGAAAAACAATTATTTGTAATGTCACCTAAGCTAGACCTTCTAACTTTGGTTTCAAGAAGGCATACTAAGTCCAATTTATGATCTCTAATCAACTTACAAACTTCTTGTTGTTTATGAGGGGAATTTATAATCCACAATCATAACTTAAACATCAAGTTTTGTTGCCCTTCCCCCTCCTTCTATTATTACCTCAAGAGTTGCCCTCTTTTATCACTACGCTCTTATGCTTATTTTCCATCTAATCAACTATCATAACTTTCTTAGCAAGGGCAGTAAGTTCCGGAGTTTCCTCGCACTCATTTTCGAGATCCATAGCTATAAAAGAGTTAGATAATCTGATGGGAGCAGAAACCACCTGGAGACTTGACTTATCGACGTTTACATCAATGAGCTCCTTCCCACTAATATTTTCGTTAAGTCTCGATATTTCTACTGTCTCAAAGGCCATTGAAGACTTGGTCATAGTCTTCTTAGAGACCTGAGTCCATTCAGTATCAGCGAAAGTCTTCATATCTATATCTCCATTAGAAATGGTCTAGGTTGTCTTAGCTACCTTGGATTTGGTACATATACTTAGATTGTGGCCGAACATGAGGCATTTAGGGCAAGATGGGGGATCGACTTGGTATTCAATACGCACTGGGGATATAGCTCCATCTTCCATGACGACATTGATGCTATTAGCGTATGATTCTTTAGCTTTGACCTCAATACAAATATGAGCAAACGATATTCTGCTCATCTCTTCAGTGACTGCATCAGCATACAATGGAAGGCCAACCGAACTCTCGATGTAACTGAGTCCTTCATCAGTCCACAGTTGGACCAGAATGTCATACAGTTTCACCCAGATGTGTATTTTCTTTATAATTTCTTTACTGAAATTAAAGTTATCATGCCACCTTTTTAGTATGATGGTCGTGCCAGCAAAATGCTAAGGCCCATTATCCAAAACCTTATCCCTTTGGATAGGGTTATCGAAAAGGAAGAAGTAAAAACCATTATCATTGGCCAAAAACTTATTCAGACCAAACTTACTCCACATCCTATTTGTTTGATTGGTTACAAAGGAAAAAAGGAAGTTTTTTATCTAGAAAATAACCCACCATGCTATTTTCCCATCTCCCATGGCCCTCTCTTGTCACCTCAGCAGACAGGTTAACAGTGATAACGTTGTCAACCACAAAAGGTTGGTGAAAAGTTAGTCTGAGCTTCAATTTCCTATTTTTTACTGTAATAGAGATCCATGTCCTTGCCTTGGGGTCCACGATTATATTAGACAGGGACTGAAAAGAAGTATCTTTTACACGATCCTCTTATACCTTTATAAGATCATCCGAAACCTTATTTACCCATGTACCTATCTGACCAACGCCGTTAATAGCTCCTCTAACTGAGTCTACCTCAAAAGGTATCTCCATTCCAGTTAGAGGAAGCTTGCCGCCGTCTCTCTTATCATCATGTTGGGAAAACTTTCAACGTCTTCATGGGAAAAACCTTTACTCCCGAGAAACTCCCAGACGCATGCGTCAGGAACCATAACTTGACCTTCTTCACATTCCTCAACAATAACTGGACAAAGAGTATTCAGGGTTGGGAGGATATCAATAGCTAGCTGGTTTCGCGTGAAATGTGTGTTCGTGGACACAGTCATTGTTTTCGTTTCACCACGATAATACAAACAAACCTAAATTACGGCTACACTTGGGAGGCAAGCACAACGGTAAGTTGGGTATCGAAAATCCACAGGGATGAGATGCTAGAATTTATAGGATCTAATACTCCGAAATAAAAGCGTAAAAGATGATTACAAACTAAAAGGAAAAAGATGCATAAAAGGGAAATGTTTAACTAGGCGAGGGAAAATAAACTATATTAACAAAGCGGTAAAACTACAGGTTGCGTCAAATATCCCTCACCCGAGTTAGTTTATATAAAATGGATACATGGGTCGACGAGTTATTACGAATGCATCTCGTTTCAATAGTTAATTAAATCAAGGGTTGTCACGCCCCTAAATCCGCATAAAAGCCTAATAAGATTTTGGCATCAACAAATACCTCGAAAATTGCGCACGAAAGGTCGTAAGCACGGGACATACATGATATGCCATGTCAAATCTCCTAGGCGCAATAACTAGGACGACACACCCAAAATAGACTCGTAAACACCATCACCAAAGCCAAGTAACGTGTCAACTCGAGTGAGTTCTATTCAAACACAACCTAATTTAAATTAGATAGAAAGCATGTTAAAAACGCGGTAAATGAAAGCGGTAAATAAAGACGGTAAATTTACACTAGAAAGCAAGGAAATAAAGCATGTAAATCTAATTAGGAAAGCATGTAAATTACACTAGAAAGCAAGAAACAATGAAATACAACTATATTAATGGAGATGGAAGATGGTAGCACAAATTACAAGCTCAAATGGGTGTCAATCCAAGAAGAAATGGGTTCCCAAACCTCCAAAACCCTAAGCTAACCTAACTAAAACGGATTATATTTGTTTTTACATCAAAATTCCTTTATATAGTAAAAGGAATAAAATTAGCAAAGAAAAGAAGAAAGAAAATAAAAGGCCAAAATATCTCAGAAAACAGGGGATCGATCGATCGATCCCCTGGGCTCGATCGATCAATGCCAAAAATATCAGCCCACTGTCTCCCCACGATGGCTGAAAACTGAGGGATCGATCGATCGATTCGATCGATCGATCAAGCAAAGGTGAGCCAAGTTGCATGCTGTTTTGGTTGTTTGCCTTTATCACGCACTGTTCACGGCCACGCAAAGCTTGCGAGGAGGGCTAAAAATTCAGTGAGATGTTGGGCCAGGTGCCCAAGATGTGAATTGTCTAAAATTCCCTTGAACATGCGATCGTGTTCGGAAATTGAGCGGAACGCGTCCGAACTTCACACTTAGCATCCAAATACCTATAAAAGCTCAATTAACGCCTGTAAAACATGTTAACATAGAAATCCGAGGTTGTCTGGTTAACGAGAATAAATATAGGAAATAAGATATCCGAGGGGGCTAAAATGCGTAGGTTCAAAGGATGAAATACACAATATTTGCGTATCATCACACCCCCTAACTTACACATTGCTAGTCCCTAGTAATGAAATAGGATGAAACAAGAACTACTAGCAAAACAAAAACAGGAGATAGTACAAAAGTATGGTATAAAAGCATAAGGCCACTTTCGTGGGAGATTCGATTGCATTTAGCGTATGCAATAAGCCATTAAACCCCCAGGTTACCTGGTGGACGAGTGTCATCTCGTGAGGGTTTTCAGGGATGATACCCACAAACATCACATGGTTTTCTCAAAATATGCCCAAACCAGCATGCGACAATCCCAACAACAACGAAAAAGATTTCATACGCATTATTAGCAATGTGAATGAATTCAAACAAAAGTCTAAATCATTAACATTATAGAATGCACCGCATAGAATTGAAACCTTAAAATGTGGGAGGGGAGCGAGCACATGCAAAGTATGATTTCGCAAAAACTTATATAAACCGGATAAACATTAAAGCAAGCATACATTCAATCCTCACGGTCATTACACTCATAAATAGAATTCACTTGAAATAGGGAGGTAACACATGGAACATGCGGGCTAAAGAGTAAATGTAAATGGAAACTAGGCTGCACACATGTCACAAATGAAGAACGCTATATAAAAACTGAAAAATCGTAATCTCAATGAAAGATACCACACACTAAAAGAGGCGAAATGTATTTTCATAGATTATCACAACTATTATGACTTTTAAATTACATCAACCTAAGATCATATAGGACTTTAATAGGGTTGTAATGTAGGCTAGGCTAGGGTACGAAATGAAGGAATGTATGTACGGATTCAAAGTGTTCGGGATGCAAATTAGGGATAATGGGAAAAATGCGGGCAATATCAAAATTGGAAAACAAGTTCCAAAAAAGCATTAGATATATCATTGGGGAGAGTAATCAAAGCTTATTGAACACTATACACATTATTTACAACTTTCTCTTTCTCTTTCTTTTCATCTTTTTCTCATGTTTCTTTTGTTTTCTTTTGTTTTTTGATTTCTCTTTTTCTTCACTTTTTTCACTTTTTCTTTACTTTTTAAACTCTCATATGCCTAAATTGCAACCGACATCACAACAACAACATTCAATCCCAAGTAACAATCCAAACAAAGGTATGGAAGGTGTATGTATGGTTTATAACTCCAATTTAGAGTTGGTTATGGGAATTGGGTTATGAAACGAAAGGCTATATTTAGGCTCAAGGGGGTTAATGAGGGTAAACATATAAGGGTGAGGTCAAGGTCAATATGGGTGATATAACAAAGAATGCCTATGATCATTTCCGAAAGTTTACGCAATTATCGAGTCAAAATAATATATAAAAATCATGCTCAAGGAACATATTTCAAGTATGAACTCAATTAATGAATGATCAAATGAAAGAATAGTGAGATTACCAACGAATTCAACGTTTTCAATGAGAAAAGAATAGTGTATACACTCACAAATGACGAAAGTTACAAAGCTTACTTGGTGTAAGTATATACAATGCAACAAAAGATTACCGGGTTATAAAAATCTTAAACCAAATCAATAGAACAATAAAAGTGCATGTGCTCATGGGATTAAAGTTTAATTCATGAAGTTATTCATAATATCAATAAGTGAGACTTAAGTCTAATAACTTCTAAAATCGAGAACATGCATCATTGGGTTGTCTATCGGATCGGGCAATTATTGAAATTTATCATCGGAAACAAAGGCAAAATGCCCAAAAAAGGAGAAAAAAGAAAGAAAATCTTTTTGAAATTTTTAATTTTTCTAAGAAAAGAAAACTAAGTAATTAACATGTGAGCAAAACACATGGACTAAATAAAGAAATGGATAGACTATCCCACACCCCCTAACTTAAAACTTGACATTGTCCTCAATGTGAATTAAGAACCAAGTTAAAGAGAGGAAAATAACGATATCATCCAAAAGTGGAGCGATCCCCATAAGAACAAGTCCAAAGAGTCTACAAAACAAGTTAGTACTGAGCATAGCAAAAATAAATAACAAAAAGTTAACTAATTACACTAGACTAAATTAAAAAGGGAAGAAAAAATAAAAAGAAAGAATAAAAAAACTAACTATATACAACCTACTATTTAGGCTTTACACTAACTATACACTAGAAGTCTAAATAGCTGCGGGTCCACTGCAAAAAAGATTTGCCTTTGGAGGATAAACGGTGTACCCTCACATACAAGCATGCCCTCCAAAAAATATGAATTCCGTTTGAACAACGGAAGGCATGTGTAAGGCGAAAGAAAGGAACCATCGCCAATTAAAATTTTTGCAAGGACGATGGGGGGTTTGGATTGAATGGGTGACAAAAACATGTGGGGACAGAGAAAAGATGAATATCCTCCCAATGATTTTGAAATTGGAATGGGAGGGCGCACACAAAGGAAAAGACGCGATTGTGGAGGGCGACTCGAGCAAGTACTCCTCATCGACGAAAAGGTTTAAAACATTAAAGTTTGAAACCGAATCATCGCGTACTTGTGACGGTGTGATAATAGAGGATGATAATGGGGATGAAAGAAATTCAAACTCATGATATGAATCATCATTGCATGAAGATTGAGTTTCGAATGAAATAATATCATTTTCAATGAAATGTTCTTCTTTGGGGGCCAAAGAAGAAATCATTTAATTGCAAATAGATATTACGTCATTTTCATCCTCACTTTCAATACCTATTATGAAATGGGCAAAGTCTAGAATGGTTTGTTCCAAAGTAGGTAAAAGTACCTCGTTTGGTTCAAAACATTCTTCGACTTCGAAAGTCTCGGAAGCAATATCATCGTCGGACTCAAATAATAAATCGAAGTCGTGTTACCACGAACGATTTTCTTCCCGATAACGATTTTCAAGTTTCTTATTATCATACATACGTAAGTCCTCACCGAATGTCATAGGTCGAGGTGCGGATACATGAGAATGGGAACTTTGAAAATTTCCATCAGACTTAAACGAAAACTCATTATTATAGGAATTTTGAAAACTATTGAAATTCATTTCAAAATTCCTATTATAAGGAGGTAAAGGTCCAAAATCATTATCATCATCATCAAAATTCCAATAACCCAAGTTTTGACTTTCGTTATACTCCCCCAAACTCATATTTGAATTTGAAATTCTTTGGGATTCTAAGTATTCACTGAAAGTCATAGGTTTGTGAGAATTTTGAGAATTATAACAATGATTACCGAAAGAATTGGAATAAGACATGCTTATCCCAAAAATGGCTCGAAGTGGCGGATTCCACAAAGTAAGTGCGCGCGGCAAAAATTCGAGCATTTCTAAACGCTCAAATGTGGAAGTCCTGCAAAAAGGTTAGCAAATAATACAAATAGAAAGAAAATACTATGAAATACTAAATCAAATAAAGTCTAAAATAGACAAGTCCCCGGCAACGGCGCCCACTACACCAAAATGACAAAATTGTCACCTTTCAGCCGGCCACCCTTGTCAAGGTCATTGACCGTGACAAAAACCACGCGTTTTGTGTCACGGTCATTGACCTTGACACGATCCTGATAAAGAATTTTCACGGTCATTGACCGTGATAAGGCCGTGACAAATTTACTTGTCACGGACTTGTCACGGTCAAGGACCTTGACACGACCGTGACAACTTCTACAGCAAAAACCCTTACCCCTTCTTTTTTCCCTCCCGCCGTTCCCTCCCTCTCTCTCTACACTTCTCTCTCCCTCTCTCTCTCTCTCTCTCTATACTTTGAGGTTTATTTCTCTCTCTCTCTCTCTCTCTCTCTCTCTCTCTCTCTCTCTCTCTCTCTCTCTCTCTTCCATATATATATATATATGTTTGTGTGTATATATGTGTGTGTGTGTGTGTATATATGTGCGTGTGTGTGTGTGTGCATGTGTGGGGGGTGGGGTAGGATGGGCGTAGGGGGTGGGGCAGGGGCTGTTGTGTGTGTGTGTATATGTGTGGTGGGTGGGGGTGTGGAGGGAGGTGAGGCAGGGTGGGGTGTGTGTGTGTGTGTATGTGGTGGGTGTGGAGGGAGGGGTGTGTGTGTATTTGAATTAACCCATGAATTTATATTTTTGTATTTGAATTAACCCATGAATTTATTTTTTTATTTGAATTAACCCATAAATTTATTTTTGTATTTGAATTAACCCATGAATTTTTCAAACAAATTAACAAATTCACGAGTTATTTTTGTATTTGTATATATATGGGTTCTGGAATTTTTTGCACTTTGTTGAAACTAACTCGTGAATATATGTTTGTGTATGTTTGTTAGGTGTATATGATGTTTATATGTTGGAAATAACCCATGAATTTGTCAATTTGTTTGTGTGTGGGTGGGGTGGGGGGTAAGTCAAGCTACCATTGTAATTTTCTTAATATCGTGTCTTGATGATTCTATGAGATAATATATATTGTTTCAAGGTTAACTCATTGTAGATAAAAACATTCACATGGTAAAATTAAATTGAATCCATCCATAGATTCTATAATTACATCCACTAAAATATAATTCATAAATGAAATAGTTTTAGATGAAAGTAAATTAATAATTAGTGCCCATTTCATATGAAAGTAGGATTGCCCCTCAGTGTAAATTAGTAAATTAATAATTCTATACGTTAATTGTTAGTTTAATTGATGAAATGAATTAATTGAGTAGATGAATTAGAAGGAGTATGGGATACACATTTGTTGTTGACATTGCTGTTGGATTATTTTGTTTAGTAAATGTTTGGTTGGTTAGTTTTAAAAGTGGTTTGACCACTGGATTATTGTCCATATGGGGGTGGGATTTTTCAACCTTTTTTGAAAATTACTCTGTATATCGAACAATATATATATAGTATGATAATTAAATGAAACATACTTAAAATTAAATATAGTGCGCATAGATACTAGCCTTCTAGTTCTTATGCGTACGCATTCAATAGCCCTTAGACCCGTTCGAGAGTCATTACCCCTGTAATGAGATCTCTCGAACTTTTCCGTTTGGACAGTTTGAGACTGTATAATTTATGCATAATATTCTTATTGGCTTAAAGTTGTTACTTTTGGAGGAAGTTCTGCAGTCGTATCTTAATGTTCTCTGGGTACATACTAGATTGACAAGTGTGACTGTTATTTCAATTGATCAATTGAAATAACACTCACACCTGCCAATCTACGTTGTGTACTTGGCGAACTACGGGGATATGCTGTCGAATTTTTTTCAAATCGTAACAATGTGCATGAGCTATTAAGTATATTACAGAAAAATGCGGTCTTGAATTGGATAGGACCACTCACCCTTTAATAGGATAATTAAATGATGGGATAATTAAATAAAACATACTATAAATCTAAGTTTTGTTTACCTTTAATAGGTGTTTAGTTATGGTAGCTGTGATGGGATATCCGAAATACAAAGAGTGGATGGGTGAGACTAATAGAATGGGGGATGTGTTTCGCAGAGGTGCTAATGAATTTGTGAAATATGCAAAGAGATGTCATAATGATGAAGAGTTTCCGTGTGCTAGGTGTAAGAATGGTAAGGTGTTTGAGTGGAAAATAGTTGAACTACATTTGTTAAGATCGGGTATGTAAGATAGTTATCGATTTTGGAGTTTTCACGGTGAATTGAAAGTTTCTTTTGTCCCCGGCCAACCTTCACAACAACCTTCAACAAGTAGAATAGATGTAGAAGGGGACGGCATAGATCATAATATGTTAGAGGATTTAGTTGATGATGCGTCCGGAGTTTATGAAGCAGAGGAGAATGAGGTTACTGATGATGTAGAAGATTCAAGTGCTCGTGAAGATAACACGATAAAACTAGACGATGACTACCAAAGTTTAAAATTTAAGGCGACCCAACCATTATACTCTGGCTGTGAGAAAGATCAAACAACTTTACATGTCATGGTTGGTTTGCACAGTTTGAAGACGCAGTACAGTTTGTCTGGAATAGCGTGATGGGAATTCTGAAATAGGTGAAGTTTCGATTATCTGTGTGTAATACCCCATATTTTCATGCCTTTTAAATTTAAGGATTTATTAAATTTAATTGAGATAAATTAATTTAATTTTTAATCCGAAATGTTGTTTTAAATATTTACTAGCGTGACAAGAGTTAGTAATTATTGGAAATTGTTATTTGTTGAATATTACTGGATGAGTATAGTAATATATGAGATTTATTTTTATAATATTGTCACATGTGAATAAAATGACAATTGTGGAAATTTAAGTCGGGACGCGCCTGTGTCGTGTCGGGACTAAATGTGAATTAATAAAAGTGAATTATTTATAAGTCATTCGTATGATTGTTTTGAGTGCGCCAACGCATCCGGAAGGGTCGAGATAGTCAGAAAAGTGTACCTGGGGGTTTAGTTTGGGTCTCGGGGCGTTTTTTGGCCTAATTGGTACCCCGGGAGGGCGTTTTGGACATTTCACCTTTTTGGGTAATTAAACCCACGGAAATTCAAAGGGTTATAACAGATATCTGGATTGTCATCTAGGGTTATAAACTCTAAACACAAGTGACGGCCATAGGAGAGGAAGGATAGAGCTCTCAAGGAAAATTCAAGGCCCGAAATCCACCCGTTTGCACCGCAACCACCACTAACGCGTAGATCGCGCAACGGGCTACGCAACCACACCAAAAACATCTGCAAATCAGAACGTCAAAAATCCCAGGCAAGTGTTTATCTTTCTTATTTCGTTGGTGCATCCTTCATATTAGTTTAGGGATGATTAGGGATGAATTTCATTGAAGAAAACCTAAATTGTGATAGGAATTTGAATGTAGTGATTTTCTGGAAATTGTTGATGATGTAGGAGAATAATCCACGAAATTTTAATGTTGTATTAGAAGGAAATTTTTGGAAAAATAGATTAGAACTATGATTAAGAAATTTCTAGGGTTCTTGATAATTGTATAGATCTTGGGCTGTTAATCCATGATTAAATGACTGAAATCCACATGCTCTACGTTGAAAATACCTAATATGATGATATAAGGTTAGTAGTATCAATTCTGGGATGATTGGGATTAGAAAATATGGAAATTGTTGAAGTTTGGAGATGAAACCCGTAACTGCAGAATTTCAGTTTTCGTAGACCTGCTTGATCGATCGATCGAGCCCAGAGCTTCGATCGATCGAGCCCCTGACTTCGATCGATTGACCCCTCCTGGTAGACTCCTATTTCCTTTTTAAATGAGTTAAATTTAATTTATTGGGAGATAATTCTTGGGCATCCTTAATAAAATGTTTTGGGAGATAGGGAAGACCAGTAGGACATGTGAATAGATTTTGGGACCCTTGATGTCGGGCAAAGATTGTATTTTGGGAGAATTACATAAGGGTCGGTAAATTTATGATTTAAAGAGAGAGGCGCGTAAGAAAGTTACTTTGGGACAAATGTGTATACTTACTGAATTTTATACATGGGAGGATAGAATCCATGAGCGTTATGTAGTAAGTGGAAAAGTTCCTCAAATTAAAATAAGATGTGAATGGTTATACGTGATAACTAAATAATGAGAAATAAATACAAATGTCGTAATTATGGGAATTGAGAATTTACCCATTATTGAAATGGTAATATTAGTATAGTTATATGATTGTGTATGCATATACTATCTATGTGTGAAAATCATGCCCACGCTACTTGCTATCCCTGAGGTTTCCACGCTGGGACAGTCTTATCTCGATGGGACCTTTATGGGGGATATTGACTTGTACCCTAGAAGATAGATATCCTTGGTACAGGCTATCGGAATGATAGTTCAGACGGTCCTAAGAGATGCGGGTATGTGCTTTCCTCTTAGAGACTTGGAATATATGCTTCGCCTCATTTTGTTTGTGTATAGGTATCCTTGGTACAGGCTATCGCAGTGATAGTTCAGACGGTCCTGAGAGACTTGGAATCTATACTTTGTCTCCATATTATTTGAGTATGTGTTAATACAGTTCGAGAGTGATTCTGAATCTGTATTCCCTTAGTACGAGTGATACGGGAATTGGATAGTAGAGTATGCCCGCACCATAGTTATTATTTGGGGTGCTGTTATGATATATATATTTTACGAGTAGTTAATATATATATGAAATTCTAAAATTTGGAACTACCTATTGTGAATTGATATGTAGGACATGGTTGATGACTCAATTATAAATACTTGTTTTGAGAAAGTAGGACATGGTTGATGACTCAATTATAAATACTTATTTTGAGAAAGTATAATATGACACTGGAAAACTTTATTGATTAATAAAGTTAAAATGAGAACTTTGGTTACTAATTGAAATGTTCATTTCAAACAATTGAATCGTTTAATTTTGAATCTTAAGAGTAATCTAAGATAAGTTAAATCATTGGGTAGATTAGTGCGATAAATGATAAGACAAACCATTGGGAAGGTTAGTGCGATAGGTGTGCACATTACAAGAGAGATGAGAATTTCTCAAGAGAGTGTCGCACTAATATGTTGTTGCATTGGCATGTATCAATTTAAATACTTGCTAAACGAATTTTAAATCATACACACTATCGGGCTCTGACCCGTTTCTTTTTTTCTCTCTCTCTCTCTCTTGTATATATATGTATGTATTACAGGTGCCCAGCCACAGGGGTGTCTTGCTTAGGATCTCTTGGAAGGAACGCGCTGCAACTTAGGTGGGAGTTGCAGGTCTCTTGATTAGACGACTTCGTTCATTCGGCTCCACTCTTAGTACTTTCATCTAGTTGGGCATGTCTAGATCTTTCCATTATTCCGTTGTTATTGGACATTTGTATTTCAGTTATTTCTAGTATTGTTACTATAGGATTTATTCAGTTTGGATGTGTGACTTTAGATTTCGTATGTTGACATTCGTTTGACGAATGTATTAAATTAATTGGATTATGTTGCAGAATTTAATGTGGTGTGATTCTTACTCATTGAATGTTGTTAATAAAATAAATGATTTTTCTTTAAATAAAATGTGGAAAGTATGTATGAAAATGGTTTTGACACTTAGCTTAATTAATTAGGGTGTTAAATTGGAAAAAATTTGTTTTTCGACAGTGATGCTAAGAATGGACCAACTGTTCACCTTGATTTAATTTAATAAAGGAGTGATCGCCCGGTATTTAATTAGGCGGGGTGTCACAGGTGGTATCAGAGCATCAGGTTCTAATGTCCTTAGGATCTGTACGGCTTATTATGCTTTCAGCGTTGCTTTGTTTATTATAGAGCCCTATGTTTAGGATTGTCGATCCCTTTGACGAGATTTCGTTCTCCTGCTATAATGTGTATACATTAGTGTATTCTAATTTCGTTTGGATATGTGCGTATACCGAGCAATGACGGATGTCATAAGAGGACCGTTAAGCGTACATCAGGAGACAGGGCTCAGTTGAGATGATAAAATATATCCGAGGATGATGACCGTAGTCGAGGTCACCTCCATTATGGCATGAGAAGCCACGACTAGAAAGGTGACTAAGGTGCAACAATGATTTTTCAAATGCTGTTATAGTCAAATAAGGTGCGAGGGTAAACTTACCCAACATATTACAAAAACGTGTAGAGACTGTCAGTGGGAGATTTTAGAAACGCGAAAATTGTATGTGTTTACCAAAGGAGGTAAAGTATTTAAAGGTGTAAATATAGGACGGAGTGTGGCAAACTGAAAGTGAAAATTTAGAGAAAATTTTCTTGGCTTTCGGGACGAAGTTATAATGGTTGGAGTCAACCATCAATTTTGTAAATGGAATGCTATGCCTATAGGAGAACCTTTGGTACAGTGATGACCGTATGTTCCTTCCTTAACTGTTCGGGATTAGAAGCAAATGTAGTTCTGAACTCATCGAGAGAGGGCATTTCAGGGGTCCATTCATGAATATGAATCTTAACCATTAGCGAATTTTGTATCAGAAGATGTAGATACAAGTGGGGGGAAACCACTCCGAGTGGGAGATCGACACGTAGAAATAGTTGATAACACTCAAAGAGGTAATTCTGATGGACGACCGATTCAGAGGTTGACATTGTCATATTTTGTCAAAATAGATGATAACGCTTCTTTGTGGGGGAAGTTAAAGGAATCGAAGAATTTAGTCGAGAATAAGACTGAATACAACGGTGGTGGTATATCACCACAAAATAATGTGGATACACATCAGGATAACCATTTCAATGCTTCAGATAGTTAAATTCTTACCAAGTGATGGTAAGTTCAGTAAGTACTATTATAGATAGTAACCTGATCTTTATGTCCTAAAAATCTAAGGGAACAATCGAGATGGCTAATAGGAATCGAGTCTACTAAAGTCCGAGAGAAGGACAATCCTAACCTGGTTAGTAGGACAGGTGATAAGTGGATCATGTGTTGAGGTATTTTGGTGCGGAGTGAAATTACTCGCGATAATATGTTCCAAAGTGAGAAAAAGGGGCAAGAATACGGTGCCTAATAAAAGACAACGATTAAAGTAATTTTGTTTGGTTTGAGTAGGCGTGTTACGTCCAGAAACTACTTGCGCAGTCAAAACGATTGGCAAGGTGGAAGTATAAGTTGTATCCTCAGAGGATGAGGCGTGTTTATGTGACACGAGCGAGTCACTATATTTTGTTCCTTGCTAGGTTAGCATGTGAGACGAGCTTAATGCATATAATTATGAATGTTACTATTATGTGAATATTTTTCCCTAGTGTAGCGGGATTCTTCTTTAGTGCTGTCCGCGGAGGATGAATGAGTATGTTAACAGTGTTTTATACTTTATTGAGGTTACTCGTTGTAGTGATGCGATACACGAGTATGATATTATCCTTGTTAAAACGTTATGGAAATGGTTAGTACGATAGTGGGCATTTATTGCAAGGCTATCGGGGTGGTTGCATTAGCGCAACATGTTTTACGTTTTGTTTTGGCGAGGCTTTACCTGTAAGAAGGTTGGACTCGCACTTATATTATCTATCCAAGAGACTTCGGAGGAGATAGTGGGCTCGAGATATTCGATGCCAATGTATGTATAGACTTTGTCAGTATGATTCGGTATGTATCGGGACTTACCGTTGAGCGAAAAGATTTGACGCAGTATTATGTTTGGCACTCCGGACTTAGTGATAGGAAGAGTGCATTGTTATATTTATCCTTTAGAGATGTGGGAGTTAATAGTTATACCCCTATTATTAGGGAAGGAAATTTGAGAATTCCGATCGTATGTATCCGAGGTTTATAGAATGTAATTACCATCAACCAATACGAAACGATAGTGAAATTGGTGAAACGTTCTTTGTTAAGCATAATTACGGGAGAAATTGTAACTTTTCTGTCAAGGGACGGAATAAAGGGGTATATACTATGGACGGAGGACCTAACGGATTTCGATAACCGACAATGCTAGGTAGTAGTTATCGGGGGGTTCCTTGTTTGGATTTCGCTTTGCGAGACATCCCACACATGAAACTTAGCGTAAGTTTGGAAATAGGGAGACGTCTGGTCACTATTCCATGAGTTCGGTACCCTGGTCAAATGGGATCAAGTAATTATGTATGTAAGTTGGAAGTTGAATTTTGTCTTAAAGCTATTGGAAGCCGGATCTTGTGGTAAGAAAGGATTGAAAGTTACCCCACGAGTTGAGGGGTGGAACGATGATAAGGAAGATTTAAAATTTTGATTTTTTTAGGGTGATTAGAGTGTTGTAATCACGCTGCAAGCACCAGGGAAAACAAGGAATTTGTTTATTAGTATGGAGCGTATGTGATGCTTACGCTAGTATGCCCGATTTATAGGGTGTGTAGACATCCTGGTTAACTGATGTTAAACTCGTCGTCCGAGATGAAGGGACGTGGTAATAGACATGTGAAATATATGTTTGTGGGACTAGTATAACGAAGTGGAAGTGATAGAGTGGATTAAACGTCACATGAGGGGCGATAATCCATACATAAGTGTGCAATTAAAATAACACGCCCTAACTTGATTGGAAGGCTGTGGGAAGCCATTCAAGAATTGGTATTCCTTGAATAGAGTAGAATTTAATTGTTATGAAGCACACCCGGAGCGGAATTGTTATTAGTCAAGTGTGAGAACGACTTGCGCATACAAAGAGTAATGATATTAGTATAGTATAAGAGTTCCAGAAGTGCGCTTCGTGGAGAGAAGAGCACGGGTGGAACTTTCGGCATTCTACAAGGAAGGAAGGGAAGTATTACGTGTCACTTAATGTGAGACATTTCAAGGGAAGAATCGATGTTTAGCGAGACGTAGTGAGTAGTCTCTACATGCACTGCCCATAGGTAAGGTTTGGTTGAAAGAGGAGAATCAACCAAAGAATTTTGTGTTTATCGAAAATTCCTGAAATTGGAAGAGGTTGGTAAAGTCGGTAAAGTTCTTGGATGAGTTACCATCCTCAAAACAAGATCAAGGGTTTATCCCGAACATGTGAATTAAGTCGACGAGAAGGAAGTGATTGATATTCCTTTGGACTGGCTTACAATATTGGCTAGTATGCCCCAGACTTTCTTTGAAAGGAAGGATCGCGCCAGTGCATGGTCCCGCGCAGTATAAATTTCTAAATCGGGATGAGATTGGTGAATCCCACCTTTGAAATGGGATTTCAGGAACCATCGGGGATAAGATTTCGTTTCGAGTAGGATGTATCACCCTTAGCCAGGGAATAAGCGCATGGTAATTAAAGATTAGCGGAGCCACGTGAAGGAAATTTTGGAATCTTGGTACGATGATTTCAAGCATGCTCAGTAGAAGCACTCGTACCTGTTTGTCGTGTACGAGGTACTTATTAAGATTTTGTTATGGAAGAACCTCGACTATTATCCTTTCGTATGTTTAGAGGAGAGTAGATAATCAGAATTTTTGATCAGTCGAGAAAATATCCGATATCTATGGTGGAATTCCACGACTGTTTTAGGCAGTCAGGAGTGGTCGAATGTTCGTATGATCTTCTGAGAATGGGATTTTTGTGTATGAATAAATCCGAGTATTTGTCATGTAGTGAGGTGCGGCCTCCTAATGTTAGTGAGATAATGAAATTTATAACGTATAGGCGTGACCTATGCGAATGTTGTCGGTTGGGAGCACAAGGTGAAGTGTCTCCAATGAGAATGTAAAACAATGTTGCTGTGAGGGAAAAGCTATAGTGATTGAGCACCGTACTATGTAGATAATTTGCATACTAACAAGGATATCCAGAATTGTGCTACATGGTAGGCCTTATTTTTCGAATTTCGGGACGAAATTCCGTTATTAGGGAGGAAGTATGTAATACCCCGTATTTTCATGGCTTTTAAATTTAAGGATTTATTAAATTTAATTGAGATAAATTAATTTAATTTTTAATCCGGAATGTTGTTTTAAATATTTACTAGCGTGACAAGAGTTAGTAATTATTGGAAATTGTTATTTGTTGAATATTACTGGATGAGTATAGTAATATATGAGATTTATTTTTATAATATTGTCACGTGTGAATAAAATGACAATTGTGGAAATTTAAGTCGGGACGCGCCTGTGTCGTGTCGGGACTAAATGTGAATTAATAAAAGTGAATATTTATAAGTCGTTCGTATGGTCGTTTTGAGTGTGCCAACGCGTCCGGAAGGGTCGAGATAGTCAAAAAAGTGTACCAGGGGGTTTAGTTTGGGCCTCGGTGCATTTTTAGGCCTAATTGGTACCCCGGGAGGGCGTTTTGGACATTTCACGTTTTTGGGTAATTAAACCCACGAAAATTCAAAAGGTTATATCAGATATCTGGATTGTCATCTAGGGTTAGAAACTCTAAACACAAGTGATGGCCATAGGAGAGGAAGGAGAGAGCTCTCAAGGCAAATTCAAGGCCCGAAATCCACCCGTTTGCACCGCAACCACCACCAACGCGTAGATCGCGCAACGGGCTACGCAACCACACCAAAAACATCTGCAAATCAGAACGTCGAAAATCCCAAGTAAGTGTTTATCTTGCTTATTTCGTTGGTGCATCCTTCATATTAGTTTAGGGATGATTAGAGATGAGTTTCATTGAAGAAAACCTAAATTGTGATTGGAATTTGCATGTAGTGATGACTTAAACCTTATTCTGGAAATTGTTGGTGATGTAGGAGAATAATACACAAAATTTTAATGTTATATTATAAGGAAATTTTGGGAAAAACAGATTAGAACTATGATTAAGAAATTTCTAGGGTTCTTGATAATTGTATAGATCTTGGGCTGTTAATCCATGATTAAATGACTGAAATCCACATGCTTTATGTTGAAAATACCTAATATGATGATATAAGGTTAGTAGTATCAATTCTGGGACGATTGGGATTAGAAAATATGGAAATCGTTGAAGTTTGGAGATGAAACCCGTAACTGCAGAATTTCAGTTTTCTCAGACCTGCTTAATCGATCGATCGAGCCCAGAGCTTCGATCGATCGAGACCCAGACTTCGATCGATCGACCCCTCCTGGCAGACTCCTATTTCCTTTTTAAATGAGTTGAATTTAATTTATTGTGAGATAATTATTGGGCATCCTTAATAAAATGTTTTGGGAGATAGGGAAGACCAGTAGGACATGTGAATAGATTTTGGGACCCTTGATGTCGGGCAAAGATTGTATTTTGGGAGAATTACATAAGGGTCGGTAAATTTATGATTTAAAGAGAGAGGCGCGTAAGAAAGTTACTTTGGGACAAATGTGTATACTTACTGAATTTTATACTTGGGAGGATAGAATCCATGAGCGTTATGTAGTAAGTGGAAAAGTTCCTCAAATTAAAATAAGATGTGAATGGTTATACGTGATAACTAAATAATGAGAAATAAATACAAATTTCTTAATTATGGGAATTGATAATTTACCCATTATTGAAATGGTAATATTAGTATAGTTATATGATTGTGTATGCATATACTATCTATGTGTGAAAATCATGCCCACGCTACTTGCTATCCCTGAGGTTTCCGCGCTGGGACAGTCTTATCTCGATGGGACCTTTATGGCGGATATTGACTTGTACCTTAGAAGATAGATATCCTTGGTACATGCTATCGGAATGATAGTTTAGACGGTCCTAAGAGATGCGGGTATGAGCTTTCCTCTTAGAGACTTGGAATCTATGCTTTGCCTCATTTTGTTTGTGTATAGGTATCCTTGGTACAGGCTATCGTAGTGATAGTTCAGACGATCCTGAGAGACTTGGAATCTATACTTTGTCTCAATATTGTTTGAGTATGTGTTAATACAGTTCGAGAGTGATTCCGAATCTGTATTCCCTTAGTACGAGTGATACGGGGATTGGATAGTAGAGTATGCCCGCACCATAGTTATTATTTGGGGTGCTGTTATGATATATATATATTTTACGAGTAGTTAATATATATATGAAATTCTGAAATTTGGAACTACCTATTGTGAATTGATATGTAGGACATGGTTGATGACTCAATTATAAATACTTGTTTTGAGAAAGTAGGACATGGTTGATGACTCAATTATAAATACTTATTTTGAGAAAGTATAATATGACACTGGAAAACTTTATTGATTAATAAAGTTAAAATGAGAACTTTGGTTACTAATTGAAATGTTCATTTCAAACAATTGAATCGTTTAATTTTGAATCTTAAGAGTAATCTAAGATAAGTTAAATCATTGGGTAGATTAGTGCGATAAATGATAAGACAAACCATTGGGAAGGTTAGTGCGATAGGTGTGCACATTACAAGAGAGGTGAGAATTTCTCAAGAGAGTGTCGCACTAATATGTTGTTGCATTGGCCTGTATCAATTTAGATACTTGCTAAACGAATTTTAAATCATACACACTATCGGGCTCCGACCCGTTTCTTTTTCTCTCTCTCTTGTATATATATGTATGTATTACAGGTGCCCAGCCACAGGGGCGTCTTGCTTAGGATCTTTTGGAAGGAACGCGCTGCAGCTTAGGTGGGGGTTGCAAGTCTCTTGATTAGACGACTTCGTTCATTCGTATCCACTCTTAGTACTTTCATCTAGTTGGGCATGTGTAGCTCTTTACATTATTCCGTTGTTATTGGAAATTTGTATTTCAGTTATTTCCAGTATTGTTACTATGGGATTTATTCAGTTTGGATGTGTGACTTTAGATTTCGTATGTTGACATTCGTTTGACGAATGTATTATATTAATTGGATTATGTTGAAGAATTTAATGTGGTGTGATTCTCACTCATTGAATGTTGTTAATAAAATAAATGATTTTTCTTTAAATAAAATTTGGAAAGTATGTATGAAAATGGTTTTGACACTTAGCTTAATTAATTAGGGTGTTAAATTGGAAAAAAATTGTTTTTCGACAGTGATGGTAAGAATGGACCAACTGTTCGCCTTGATTTAATTTAATAAAGGAGTGATCGCCCGGTATTTAATTAGACGGGGTGTCACACTGTGGTCCAGTTATGTGATGGCACTGAAAGATCGATTATCGGTGGTCCAGCTATGTGATGAGGCACTTCTTTGTGGTCCAGTCAGATATCGTTGGATGTATCCGTTTGAAAGATTGATGAAAGTTTTTAAAGATTACATCAAGAATACGCGATACATTGTAGGATCAATTGCAGAGGAATACATCACCGTGGAGTCATCAATATATACTCAGGAATATATGCCTGACTCGACCAGCGTTGATGACACTGATGAATTCGTCGATGACGGTGGTCATGTGATGGGAAAACGAGTGAAATTAACGAGTTTGCAACATGAACAAGTAGCTCGTTATCTATTTGACACACATGAAGATGTCGAAGAATGGAAAAAGTAAGTTTCGATTATTATAATGTTTAACATTATTTTAGATTATTTTATACATGATTAATTTTGTAATATGCAGAAAATATGAAACCTGTGAGAACAATAAAAGACGAAAAACAATGGTACAATCAGACAATGAATTTAGGCTAATGAAAATAGTCGTTTTGTAACGTTACATTACACTCAAATTTTACCACTAATATAACTAATTTATCTATATTCTCAGCTCCTAAAGACGGGTGATGCGACATCAAGGCTTGCTCGTCTAGCCATTGGACCCTTGTTTGTGGTACAAGAGTACAAAAAGTATCGATTGAACGGTTACATTTTCGGAGCTAAAGTATACGAGGAAAGTAAAAATGTACAGAACTCGGGAATTTCATACAAAGCTCTTACTATCTTTCGAGCGAGCGCAAAAGATAAAAACCTCGTTGAAGCTGAAATGACTTACTATGATTTAATCCAAAATATATTTGAATTGGATTATATAAGCTTCAAAGAGGTTGTATTTTATTGTGACTGGGTAAGAGTTGAGGATAAAAATGCTTGTAAAGTTGATCCTGTCACCAATTTGATCATGGTTGACTTCTCCAAGTTGAAGAGCAACGACCATGTGAGCGATGAGCCATTTGTTTGTGCATTTCAAAAGGTTAAGCAAGTGTTTTATTAGGAGCATATCAACAATGAGCCGTGGTCAATTGTACAACACGCTCTAAGGCGTCTAAATAGTAGTGTGGATGACTTGGCTGCTACTACCGAATATCAATCCATTTTTTATGATAACCCGAATTTGAATCAATTTTTTAATTTGTAATAAATATTTCAATTTGTACTGAAACATCCATTTTTAATGCTTTTAATTGATTTGCACTTTATCATTTTCACTCTTGTGTGGTGTGCGTGTGTGGAGAGGAGATTAATACATAAATATTCCAACTACATCTAAGTTTTGTTTATACTAATCCATGAATATATGCTTTTTACCTTTAATAGGTGATTAGTACATAGTTATTTGGGGTGTCCTATTTGTGGAGAGAAGACTGAATCTCTTCATCTATTCGAACACTAAGAAATTCCATAATCCTATGGAGTTATGCTCTGCAAATTCCTCCCAACTGTTATGTAGCCAAACATCACCAGTTGAAGTTGTCAATTCCACTTTCCATACCCCACCACTTGGAACCTCTAGCAAAACATGGGAGACCATTGAAAGGTGGAATCGACAACTTCAACTGCTGATTTTTGGCTACACAACAGTTGGAAGGAATTTGCAGCGCATAACTCCATAGGATTATGGCGTTTCTTAGTGTTCAGATATTAAGGGAATTATATTTGACACGATTGCCCGGGGTACTTTAGTTGGAAGGAGGTGCCATATGAGCTCAAGTTAGCTGTTTGGGTGACACTATAGGTAATGTATTTATATTTATATGTCAATTTTGATTTTGATTTCGATTTCAATTTCAATTTCGATTTCAATTTATCTATATTTATGGGGCGGATACAAATTTTACTTTATTTTAATTCAGGGGACAGGGAGTGGCCCTAAGGGTAGGCCACATATGCTCGATACTTATGTGGCTATTCGGACGAGAAGGGAAGGATAAGGAGGTGTCCACGAGCGTCGCGGTACAAAATCTCTTTTCCAACTAAATAGTTTGTAGATTTGAGATAATTGATGGTGATGTTGTTTATTCTTAAATAGTTTCTATTTTGAATGTATATTTGCGTTATCTCTAGTTTATTTGGATATATGAAATTTGAATAGGTACAACGTTGATATAACAACTACAAATATACTGCTGGGCAGTGGCCATACTGCCCAACATATTTTTTTTCAATTCTGCCCAGAATTGTCACGATCATTGACCGTGACAAGCCGGTGACAAAAGTTATCACAGACTTGTTACGGTCAATGACCGTGACAATTTTTTTAAAAGGTGACAAGAATGTGTCACGGTTATTAACCGTGACTAAACGTGTCACGGTCTTAGACCGTGACATGACCGTGACAATTCTTACGATGTTGTCACGGTCATAGACCGTGACACGCCCGTGACAAAAAAAGTTATCTCACCCAGAATTGTCACAGTCATTGACCTTGACAAGTCCAACTTGTCAAGGTCAATGATCGTGATAATAGTGCATATTTGGTGTAGTGGCCATTTTGATTACGCGTGAAATGTGTGTTCGTGTAAGGACAGAGTCATTATTTCGTTTCACCGCAATAATACAAACAAACCTAAATTACGGCTACACTTGCGAGGCAAGCACAACTGCAAGTCGGGTATCGAAAATCCACAGGGACGAGATGCTAGAATTTATAGGATCTAATACTCCGAAATAAAAGCGTAAAAGATGATTATAAACTAAACGGAAAAAGATGCATAAAAGGGAAATGTTTAACTAGGCGAGGGAAAATAAACTAGATTAACAAAGCGGTAAAACTATAGGTTGCGTCGAATATCCCTCACCCGAGTTAATTTGTATAAAATGGATACATGGGTCAACGAGTTATTACGAATGCATCTCATTTTGACTGTTAAGTAAATCAAGGGTTGTCACGCCCCTAAATCCGTATAAAAGCCTAATAAGATTTTGGCGTCAACAAATACCCCGAAAATTGCGCATGAAAGGTCGTAAGCACGGGACATACATAATATTCCCCGTCAAATCTCCTAGGCGCAATAACTAGGACAACGCAACTGGAATAGACCCGTAAACACCATCACCAAAGCCAAGCAACGCGTCAACTCGAGTGAGTTCCATTCAAACACAACCTCATTTAAATTAGCTAGAAAGCATGTTAAAAACGCGATAAATAAACGCGATAAATTTACACTAGAAAGCAAGGAAATAAAACATGTAAATCTAATTCGAAAAGCATGTAAATTACACTAGAAAGCAAGAAATAATGAAATACAACTATATTAATGGAGATGGAAGATGGTAGCACAAATTACAAGCCCAAATAGGTGTCAATCCAAGAAGAAATGAAGAAATGAGCTCCCAAACCTCCAAAACCCTAAGCTAACCTAACTAAAATGAATTATATCTGTTTTTACATCAAAATTACTGTATGTAGTAAAAGGACTAAAATTAAAAAAGAAAAGAAGAAAGAAAATAAAAGGCTAAAATATCTCAAAAAATAGGGGATCGATCGATCGATCCCATGGACTCGATCGATCGATGCCAAAAATATCAACCCACTGTCTCCCCATGATGGCTGAAAACTGAGGGATTGATCGATCGAGTCGATCGATCAATCAAGCAAGGGTGAGCCAAGCTGCATGCTGTTTTGGTTATTTGCTTTTCTCGTCCGCTAAAATTGCTGTAACTTCTTCGTTCTGAATCGGAATTGCGCACCGTTTGTGGCCACACGAAGCTTGCGAGGAGGGATACGGCTTTCGTGAGATATTGGGCCAGGTTCCCAAGCTTTGAATTGACTAAAATGCCCTTGAATGTGTGATCGTGTACAGAAATCGAGCGGAATGCGTCCGAACTTCACACTTAGCATCCAAATACCTATAAAAGCTCAATTAACCCTACAAAATATGTTAACATATAAATCTGAGGTTTTCTGGTTAACGAGCGTATATATAGGTAATAAGATACCCGAGGGGGAATAAAATACGTAGGTTCAGAGGATGAAATACGAAATATTTGCGTATCATCAGTAGCTTGGGAAATAGAGAGCAAGGTGACAAGGTGCCCTCCTTAATAGTGACCGGACCTGATATAGACATGGAGGACACGAAAGATAAAAAGAGGAGAGAAAGTGGGTTTACTGGAAGAAGACGGCTAAGGTAGGTAGGGTTTGGCTAAAGATAAGGAGAAGGGAGATCATATTGTTCTTATAAGACCGTGATACTTTCTATCTATACTTAGACTTAAAAGCAAGTCGTTAGAGGGAAAAAACCAAAACAACCCCGAGACTGCCCCGTAGGAGGCACGGACACCTCGCACGGGACCAATATAACTCATAGTAACTAACTGTGTAGTGATAGGACTCTCGTAACTTGTATTATATTGACCCTGAACAAATCTTATTTGTATCGTATTATGATATGGTTTAGCTTGAGTTATGAATGTTTAGTTTCAATAATGAATATTTAATATGATTTATGAACGTTTATTATGATTTATGAACTAACTAGGATACACGACGCTTTAATTTGAATTGTCAACTCCACAAATACAATATTGCTTAGTTGTATATGACTTGATTACTCAATGTAGTTTTTTTGGGGCGCTGCCTAATTTGTTTTTTTATTAAATGGATATGGTCTCGGCCCAAATATGTGACCCCTAATTTGAAAATATATAGATTTTGGCTTAAAAACATGTTACTAGAGGGAGAAAACCAAAATACCCCCCCCCCAATTGGCCCCGCAAGAGGCACATACACCTCGAACGGGACCAATATTACTCATAGGAACTGATCGAGTATTCACGAGGCTCCCGACTTAAGAATATGATGAAAATATGCATATATGTAGACTTAGGATTAAAAACATGCCTCTAAAGGGTGAAGTCCTAAAATATCACAAAACGGAACTGTAGGAGGCACGAACACCTCACACGGAATCAATGTAACTCGTGGGAACTAACGGAGTAGTCACGGGACTCCTGTAACTCATATTATATTAGCTCTTGACAATCCTATTTGTATCCTAATTGGTGCTTTAGTTTGATTTAAATATATTAGTTTGATTTATGAATGTTTAGTTTGAATTATGAATGTTTAGTATGATTTATGAATGTTTAGAATGATTTATGAATTAACTAGGATGGTGTGGTGCTTTACTTTGAATTGTCACGGTTACAATATTGTTTAATGGAATATAAATTTTTTGTTGAATTCAAGTTTTTTGGGGGGCTACTAAAAATAAATTTTATTTATTTTTATTGAATGGATATGGTCACGATCCAAATCCGCGACCCCCAATTTTTTATAAATAAATAAATGGTTATTGGACCATGAACATTTTTTTTAAAATTTGATGGTCACAAATTTGGGTTGTGACCCAATTTGACCATCGTCCCCATACATGGTCACGACCCAGTTTCATGACCATGGGTTCACGACCTAGGTCTGTGACCACGTAACTAATATTATTCTACGGGAGAGACTGTGACCCTCATTTCGGGTCATGGATGAAGTCCGTGATCACTGTTATTGGTCACGGTGAAAATGATCACGAACTAGCTCCATGACCCATTGCCCTGGCCACGGCCTAGGTCCGTGACCATCTTTGATATATGGTGTAGTATGTATTAGGACATGCATAGGTTGTATAGGTGGGATGAGATTAAAGAAGACGTTGCAGAGTTTGTGTCTGACTGTGCCACATGTCAGTAAGTAAATGTGGATCATTAAAGAGAGACAGGGGAATGACAATATGTTGAGATTCCTGAGTGGAAGTGGGAGAGCATATGCATGGATTTCATAATGGGATTGCCAAGGTCCTAGAAAATCATGATTCCATTTGGGTCATCGTCGATGGATTTATGAAGGTGGCTCATTTCTTTCTAGTGTGGATAGATTACATCACCGAGTAGTATGCTAAATTGTTCGTGTAAGAGGTTGTGCGACTGCATGGTTTACCACGTGACATTGTGTCTGATCGGGATAGTACATTTGTATCTCATTTTTGGAGGGGTTTTCAGGAGGCCATGGGGGTACATATTAATTTGAGTACAACATTTCACCTTCAATGAGGCGGTCAAACTGAGCAAGTGAACCATGATACACCATATATGTGCCCAACTGCTCAGAGACGTAAACCTCGACCAGGGAGACGGTCGGGGTCAGAAGGGCCTTAGATTGGCCCTCAGCGGTCTCGTCCTAAGCAAGGTCGTCCACGGCCGCCGTTACTGGTTACCTCAGCAGGAGAGGCCTTCATGATCCACAGAGGCAGTTATTCATCAGGCCATCCAAGGCTTATAACCTCGGCTAGTGTAGGCCGAGGTTGCCACCATCATCATAACCAATCTTGGCTGGGGATTAGTCGACGTTCCTGCTACGCCACCATTACCTCGGCCCAGGCCAACGTCACAGATCAACATGCCTTACCTCAGCTCTCCCACTGAGCCAAGGTCACCACCTCGTCCTCTTCCAGGTCGAGGTTGGGACCATTCACAGATGGCCGAGTCTTTATCAACATATGTATTATTAAGAACACGTGTACACAATCAATTATAACTGAATCATTCCCCTCACGTGAAGGAATATTGAGGTCATCATTATCTACATGAGATCAGCCAGGTGTCATTCTCATATTGGTTCGATCCTCATGCACATGCTCATTGCATGCCAAGAGGGTACATTACACCCCCAGGCACTATATATAGAGGTCATCCTCTACCTTGTAAAGGATCCTCGAAATTAGAAACCCTAGCTGAAACTCTATCCAAATATACAGTAGAGAGAGAAAGCTTGAGAGATTGTATCCATGGCCATTAGTGCCCTCATACAGTGATATTAATCACACACTTGCACAGTGGATGTAGGCCTGATTGGTTGAACCACTTATCTTCTGGTGTTAATCCTCTTCTCCTCACCACCATCTCTTATATATAGTATACTCATATGCTGCCATTGTTAACACTAGTTTGAGCTTATAAACACCTTGACTGGTGGTGCTATTTCCAGCATCATCATTTTGGCGTCGTCTGTGGGAAGCGTGTAGCTATCTCTTCTTCATTTGTTGATTAACCTCACCGGAGACTCTGGTGGTGAACTAGGCCTCACCCCTTGCGTGGAGCTATTTCACCATTGAAAGAGGTCCTGTAAGGTATTAAGCTCATCTACTACACCAGCTCTTTAGTGCTAACGCATGGCACCAGAATTAGCACCACCTCTTCCGCCACTGGGGCTGGTGGACCTAGCTTCAGCCAGGCACTGCCACAATCCAAAATGGCGGACGTGGCCGCAACCTTGAGGTCTTTGGCTGCAACGCAATAAGAAATACAGGAGCAATTTGCACAGCTCAGTCAAAATATAATGAGGCCACCTGGAGTCTCACCGAAAATGATCACTCCATCGGCTGTTTAGCCTCATCCTGACGCCATGGGACCACCCCAGGCACCACAAAAGACCAACCTATGCCTCAGCGGAGGAGGGACGTTGTTGACCCTAGATGTTTGCGTCTGGGGAGGCAAGGACACCCTTGCCCTGAGGATAGGTATGATGATTTGGAGGCAAAAGATGCTCCCAAAGATTATTGGGAGGCGTATGAGGTTTCGAACAATACGATTTGTCCTATCTAACGGAGCCAAGGTTGTGAAGGCAAAAGAGGTGGAGAAGCCCAACAACGCGGATCAACTTTTGATCGACTGAGTAGAGGGTCAGCCTTTCAAAGGCTCGACCCCATAAACGACCTAAGACAAAGGTTGTCATGGTCGAGAAGTGCAGTCGACTCACAAAGGGAAGAGAGGCAACGTCGACCTCATCCGGGATGAGGAAGAGACCAAAAAGAGGTCAACAGTAGACGTTGTGCTGTGGCCGAGGAACCCTCAGTCTACCCTTTGGAGGTGGCTGTGGACAACCTCGGCCAAGCCCATATCATGGCTAAGATAGGAGACCTCATCAAGACCATGGAATAACTCCATCTAGCGTCTTGAGGACAAGATAGGAGACCTCATCAAAAGTCAGGATCCACTGCAAAGAGGTTTCTCAGAGGGTTATCCGTTCGTGGCTAAGATAGTGAGCTTCCCTACCCCAACCAAGTTCAAGCCACCTACAGTGACTCCCAAGTATGACGGTAGCACCAATCCTGTACATCATATTGAGATGTACCAGTCAGCGACAAACATTTACTCAATACCAGATGAGATGAAATACTGGCCCTTCTCCGGGACTTTGACAGGAGCTGCGCACATCTGGTTTACTTCTCTTCCAAAGAATTCAATTGAGAACTTTAAGGGCTTGGCTGAACGATTCATTCACAATTTCTGCTTCGGGGTAAGACCTCAAAAGAAGACCACCCATCTATTATATGTCAAGCAAGGCAAGCATGAGAGCCTAAGAGACTACATCACCTGGTTCAGCAAAGAAAATCTTGAGGTCGAAGATTACAAAGAGAATATATCTATAACTGCCCTCATAGGAGATATTCAGAAAGGGAAATTATTGTGGAAACTTGCGGAATACCCTCCAAAGTCTATGGAGGAGCTATTGGCAACTGCGAGAAAGGTCATGAACGCTGAAGAGGCCATGGAAGCTAAGTATGAAGACGAGAACGACGGTAGCAGTGAAAAGTTTCAAAGAAAGAAAGATGGAAACAAGAGGTCAGTTGATGACAAGTTTGCACGTTATACCCCTCTTACTGTAATCTGCGAACACATCCTCAATGAGATCAAGAATGACCGATCCCTAAGATGGCCAGATAAGTAGAAGGTTCCTCCACATAAAAGGAACCAGAACTTATGGTGTGAATTCCACCAAGACCATGGCCATGTCACAGACAAGTGCTTCGCCTTAAAGGATGAGATCGAGAAGATATTGAAATTGAGAAAGTTGATAAAGTACGTTGATAGCAAGGCTCCCCAAAGGAGAAGAGATGACCTTAAAAATAGGAGAAATGATAGGTGTCGTGATGATACCCCAGTAAAAAGGGGGGATGACTCAGATGGCGATGATGATGACGATCCGGACCTTCCACCGAAAGATGATATCTCCCCCATGAAGAGGGTTGGTATGATCTCCATTGGTGTTAACACCATATGCGGAGGAATTGTAGGGGGTGGTTCTGAAGTGGCCGACCGAAAAACTCATGTGGCAAAGGCCAAGTCAGTGGCCAAACTTGAAGTAGTAAATTTAACGTCTTCCGAGATAATGCATAAGAGAAAGAAGGTGGACATGGACACTCTCGTGGTTGGGTTCTCCCGACTCGACTTCAAAGGCATCCTAGATCCACATTATGACCCTTTGGTAATCACAACAAGAGTTCATGGATGTGAGGTACAGGGAATTCTCGTAGATGGAGGAAGTTCAGCAGATGTGATGTTCTGGCCCTGCTTTAAAAGCCTAGACCTTGGTAGAGCTAGGCTGGTACCCTATCATCATCCGTTAATGGGGTTCAGCGGTGAAAAGGTCCATCCACGGGGCATGTATGAGATGGACGTACGAATGGGCGATGAGGGGACTAAGAGGTTAACCCGAAAGATCAATTTTTTTGTTATGGAAGAAAACGTCTTCTCTACCTATAACCTCATCATAGGAAGAGTAGCCCTTAAGGAGTTTGAGGCGGTGCCGTCAACGGTCCACCAGATGCTAAAATTGTCGACCCCCTATGGGGTAGGGGAAGTGCAGGGTGACTAGACCATATCACGAGAATGCTACTTCAACTCGGCTAAAGAAAGAGAGTCACATAAGAGAGATACTACCACTTATAACATCGATACACTTGACCCAAGAGATGAAACAAAGTTGAAGAAAGGAGAGGCCGTGGAAGAGGTAGAATCCATCGTCCTCAATGAGGACGAACCGAAAAAAACCGCTCGGGTCGACAAAGCCTTAAAAGTGGAGATCAAGGAAGAGATGATAAACTTCCTGAGGAAGAGGCAGAGTGTCTTGGCTTGGAGTCACATGGACATGCCTGGCATCATCCCTGAGGTTATGTGCCACAAGCTAAATGTGACCAATAATGCCAGGCCAATGAAATAAAGACGAAGAATTTACTCCAGGGAGAAGTACGACATCATCCGGGAAGAAGCCAAAAAGTTAGAAGAAGCTGAGTTTATCAGGGAAGTCATATATCCGGAGTGTCTATCGAATGCAGTCATTGTGCCCAAAGCCAAGGAAAAATGGAGAATGTGCGTAGATTTCACTGATCTAAACAAGTATTACCCAAAAGACAGTTATCCCTTACCTCGGATCGACCAGATGGTAGATACAACTGCAAGACATGAGCTCATGAGCTTAATGGATGCGTACTCAGGCTACAACTAGATCTTCATGGATGCCGAAGACTCGGAGAAGACAGCCTTCATCACGGACAAAGGGACATATTGCTACAAGGTTATGCCCTTCGAATTGAAAAATGCGGGGGCAACATACCAACGTCTTGTGAATAAGATGTTTGAGGCCCAAATAAGCAAGACTATGAAGGTGTATGTAGACGATATGTTAACAAAGAGCTTAAAGGCCTTGACACACATGACAGACCTGGAAAAAACATTCGACACCATGGACCTGTACGGAATGAAACTCAATCCTGTGAAGTGTGTCTTCGGGGTAAGAGCTGGGAAATTTCTTGGTTTCATTGTCAATCAGAGGGGAATAGAGGCGAACCCTGAGAAAATTAAGGCTTTGCTCGACATGAAGACACCAAGAAGCATTAAGGACGTTCAGAGACTAACTGGAAGAGTAGCTGCACTCAACAGATTTGTTTTAAGAGCGACAGACAAGTGTCTTCCGTTCTTTAAGGTGATAAGAAAGGCCTTCGAGTGGGACAAAGAGTGTGATGAGGCTTTTAATCAACTCAAATCCTACCTCGGATCCCCCTTACTCTTATCTCGACCCATAGCAAGAGAGAAGTTGTACGTCTATCTAGCAGTTTTTGAATCAGCTATAAGTGCAGCCATTGTACGGGAAGACATTGGGGTCCAAAGGCCCGTGTACTTCAACAGTAAGGCCCTTCAAGGGTCTGAGAAAAATTATCCTCGAATGGAAAAGTTAGCCTATGCCCTGATACATGCTTCTAGGAAGATGAAGCCTTACTTTCAAGCCCATTTCATGGTCATCCTCACCAACTCCCCACTAAGACAGGTCCTCCATAAGCCTGAGAAGTCGGGTAGATTGATGACATGGGCCATTGAGTTGGGGGAATACGACCTTACTTATCAGCCTAGGATGGACATCAAAGGGTAGGCAATGAAAGATTTTGTCACAGAGTTCACATGGGAAGAGGTCGAGGTTGAGAATAACCTAGAGACTGCAAAAAGGTCAAACAACAACGTCTTTTGAGACCCGAAAGAGGTTATATCCAAGGGAGCCAGAGATGGAATAGCCGAGAATGAGGAAGACCGGTACCTCTTTAGTCAGGGAATCATGTTAGAAGAGGGTTTCTCATCAGATAAAGACATCTGGAACCTCTTCGTTGACGGGTCTTCTTGCGAAAGTGGAAGCGATGCGGGGCTGCTCTCAGCCCCGGATGGTACCAACATCGAATATGCCCTAAGGTTTAACTTCAAGGCATCAAACAACGAGTCAGAATATGAGGCCATGATAGCAGGCCTCTACTTGGCAAGGACCTTTGGGATAAGACGACTTCTTCTTCACAGTGACTCAAGGTTGGTTGTTAACCAAGTATTGGGGGTTTATGAGGCCAAAGATGAAAGAATCGCCAAATACTTGAAGAGAGTAAGAGTTACATTAGAAGATTTCGAAGAGGTAAAAATGAAGAGAATACCTCAGCAAAACAACAGCCACACAGATGTGTTAGCAAGGCTATCTTCGACAACGAGGACAGATATCAGAAGGACAGTCCCAGTTGAGATCTTGCCCAGGGCAACCATTAAAGAAGAAGAGGTCAATAACCCTTGCCTCAATCTGAACCTAGGGGGCTCATTGATGGATCCCCTTATCAGATATATCAGAGAGGGAGAGCTACCAGAATCAAAGTTAGAGAGGAGGAAACTGAGGTACAGAGCTGTAAAGTTCTCAATGGTAGGAGACGTCCTATATAAGAAGGGATTCCTATTACCTCTCCTCAGATGCGTTCATCCTACTGAAGTTCCCCATGTCCTATAGGAGGTACACGAAGGTTATTTCTCCAGTCATATAGGAGGAAAACCTTTGGCCAAGAGGATTATTACGCAAGGATACTGGTGGCCGACCTTAGCCAAGGATGCTTCAGCCTACATAAAGAGGTGCGACAAATGTCAGAGATTCTCCACTATCCCCCATCAACCTCATCAGCCTATGATGTCAATCAGTTCCCCTTGGACATTCGCAGTATGGGGAATTGACTTAATGGGTCCCCTGCCAAGGGCTGAAAATAATTACCAATTTCTGATAGTTGCCATTGATTACTTCTCCAAGTGGGTATAGGCAGAGCCGATGATCACGATTACAGAGCATAAGACCTTCCAATTTATTTGGAAAAACATCATATGCAGACATGGCCTCCCAAATACCCTCATTTAGAACAACGGAACCCAGTTCAAGAATTCTTCCCTGGAAAAATACTGCAAAAGAGTTGGGATAAAGAAATTTTTCTCTTCTCCTGGCCGACCTCAAGCAGACGGTCAAACCGAAGTCATAAATAGAACAATCCTTGACGAGATCAAGAAGAGGTTAGAAGAAGCTAAGGGTAGATGGACTGAAGAGGTTTATGCTGTGCTATGGGTCTATAGAACAATGACTAGGACACCAATGGGGGAGACCCCGTTTATGTTGTCACATGGCTCAGAGGCCGTCATACCAACAGAGGTAAGACTCCCTACTCATAGGGTTCAGACTTATGACCATGAAAATAATAGGGAGGAGAGAAGACTCGACCTAGACCTGATTGAAGAGAGAAGGGAAGACGCAGAAATCAGGCAAGCAACTTACTAGTAGAGAACAACAAAATTCTACAATCAAAGGGAAAAATCAAGACCCATAGATATGGGAGACCTAGTGCTGAAGAAGACGTTACAGAAGGCAAACAAGCTTCAACCGAATTGGCATGGTCCTTACAAAGTGGTTGAGGAGGTTGTGCCCGGGACCTACAGGCTAGAAAACCTCGAAGGGGAACCTTTTTCCAATCCTTGGAACGCTGATCATCTAAAAAAGTATTACATATGATGCTGTAAGAGCTTTCATGTAAATGTATCATCTTATGAAGAGATTATTAATAAGGAGATCAGTTCCTGTGTCAATTCTTGGTTCATTGTGCTCGCATGGTAGAATTTAATGAGAATGACATCTTATGTGATGACCTCAGACCTTATAACATCATAATTTAGTGACAAGGTCTGAGGTAGGACATCATACTTGGATGACCTCAAACCTTAGACATCATTAATTTGGTGAATAATTGTTTATGGGGATAACATCTTAGTGATGACCTCAGACCTTATAACATCATAATTTGGTGACAAGGTCCGAGGTAGGACATCATACTTGGATGACCTTGGACCTTAGACATCATTAATTTGATGAATAATTGTTTATGGGGATAACATCTTAGTGATGACCTCAGACCTTATAACATCATAATTTGGTGACAAGGTCTGAGGTAGGACATCATACTTGGATGACCCCAGACCTTAGACATCATTAATTTGGTGAATAATTGTTTATGGGGATAACATCTTAGTGATGACCTCAGACCTTATAACATCATAATTTGGTGACAAGGTCTGAGATAGGACATCGTACTTGGATGACCTCAAACCTTAGACATCATTAATTTGGTGAATAATTATTTATAGGGATAACATCTTAGTGATGACCTCAGACCTTATAACATCATAATCTGGTGACAAGGTCTGAGGTAGGACATCATACTTGGATAACCTCAGACCTTAGACATCATTAATTTGATGAATAATTGTTTATGGGGATAACTTCTTAGTGTTGACCTCAAACCTGATAACATCATAATTTGGTGACAAGGTCTGAGGTAGGACATCATACTTGGATGACCTCAGACCTTTGACATCATTAATTTGTTGAATAATTGTTTATGGGGATAACATCTTAGTGATGACCTCAGACCTTATAACATCATAATTTGGTGACAAGGTCTGAGGTAGGACATTATACTTGGATGACCCCAAACCTTAGACATCATTAATTTGGTAAATAATTGTTTATGGGGATAACATCTTATGTGATGACCTCAGACCTTATAACATCATAATTTGGTGACAAGGTCTAAGGTAGGACATCATACTTGGATGACCTCAGACCTTAGACATTATTAATTTGGTGAATAATTGTTTATGGGGATAACATCTTAGTGATGACCTCAGACCTTATAACATCATAACTTGGTGACAAGGTCTGAGGTAGGACATCATACTTGGATGACCTCAAACCTTTGACATAATTAATTTGGTGAATAATTTTTTATGGGGATAACATGTTAGTGATGACCTCAGACGTTATAACATCATAATTTGGTGACAAGGTCTGAGGTAGGACATCATACTTGGATGACCTCAGACCTTAGATATCATTAATTTGGTGAATAATTGTTTATGGGGATAACAACTTATGTGATGACCTCAGAGCTTATACCATCATAATTTGGTGACAAGGTCTGAGGTAGGACATCATACTTGGATGACCTCAGACCTTAGACATCATTAATTTGGTGAATAATTATTTATGGGGATAACATCTTAGTGATGATCTCAGACCTTATAACATCATAATCGGTGACAGGGTCTAAGACCAAACATCGTACTTAGATGACCTCAGACCTTAGACGGTTATATTGAGACTTCAGATATAGAAAATCATTCGATAAACAGTCAGTAATTAAAGAAATGAAGCCCTCCTCAGAGGTTGACATAGACTAAAGCTGTGAGTTACAAATTACAAAATACCATAGTTTTTTCATCCGAGGTTACAGTTTATGAAAACTAAAATTACAAAAAGCTTCACAGAGTAGTCAAGTATTCGCAGCCTCAGGGTTAGGTTCCATGCCCCCATCTTGCTGGCCGAGGGTGGTCACTTCCACCCCATCGTCCTGAACACCAACATCTTCGGTTCTCGTGTCATCTAGGGGCAGTCTCGGCAGGTGTACCTCCCTCCTCCTCTACCTCTTACAAAGCCTGAGCAAGCCGAGGATCAGCATAACCTAAACCGATGAAGTCAGAGGCTGAGAGGCTCCCTGATTCCTTCTCGTTCATGGCATCCCATTTGCCAGTGTCCTTCACACCCCTATCCAGGTATTCGAAGCCGAAGTTGACAAACTCATCAGAGACCTTGTACGCCTCCAAGATCTTCCCGGAGGCATCATCCAAGGCAGCCTTCATAGCCACATCGAACTTATGTTGGAGGGAGTCAACATGAGTCTTCAGGGCAGTGCTATGATCCTTCTTCTACTTGTCCATGTCCTTCTCTAACCTCTTCACATTGGCATTAGACTTTTCCAAATAGGCCTTCAAATGCTCTACTTCAGCGTTTAAAGAGGCCTCGGCCTTCTCGGCCTCTTGGCCCTTCTCAATCAGAGGAAGTTTCCCCAAGGTCCAGTTAACAAAATGGTGCATAGTGAGAAGTCCCTGTAAAACATGTGCAGAGATGTCAGCCTATGATCCGGTAATTCAGTAGCAGCAAAAGCAAAAGTTTAAGGTCTTACTTGGATAGAACGATGGAGGGAGAATTCAGCCAACAGAGGCCTATCCAGAGAGCGACAAAAGTGCTTATCAGAGTCGGTTATGGCATCGCCGATGGCATCCAGGGCCTTCAGACTATAGCCGATAAGACTATCACCAATCTTCAGTTGCTCCAAGCGAGCAATCAATGCGTCCTCAGAAGAAATAGGGATGGCACGATCCCCCTTTTGGGTTTTCTTCTTCTGCCTCTGATCTTCAGGGGAAGGGTCGACAGGTTTCCTCTTCTTAGAAGCCTCAGCCCTTGAGGTGGTTGGGGGGGGGGGGGGAAGAGGTGCATTAAGGCCTTCCTTCTTCACCAGCTTCGTACGACTAGGGGCTGCCATCTCCCAAAGGTCGTCAGAAATCCCTTTTGGGCGCTCTGCAAAACAGAAAGGTCTGAGTTAGAAAATCAGAGATGTATAAACTCAGAGGTATAACTTGTTAAAAAAATAATAATAATAAAATAAATAAATCAACTTACGAAGATCAGTCAAAGGACTCCCCCCTAAGGCCAGTCTCAGAGAGATAGTAGGGAGTCATCAAATGCTCGTACTTGACTAGTAGACCATTTTCTCCCTGATCCTGAAGGTCTTTAACCTTCTGAAGATTATTTTGGCTTAGCCCAGGGTCGGCCCTAGCAACCATTGTCACCTTTCCCCATCTCAGGGGTATTCTTGTCTCTAGGGATTAAGAGGGGGCGTAGAGACCAAATTCCCATGTCCTTGACGCAAAGAAGTAGCGTGGATTATAATTATGGTTCGAGGTTTGGGTAAACTGCAACATCTTTTTATTTGACTTCCGAGCTAAAAAATGGTAATAGCTCGGATGATTCCTGGAAGATGAGGGGACATAGCACCCTGTGAAGACTTAGAATGGAAGGTCTGAGTGATGGACTGCCCTCCATAAGACAATAGCTCCAATTATCACCCTCCAGGCATTGGGTGACAATTAGGAAGGAGCCAAGTTGATGTAGGACAATATAGCCATGATGATGGGATGAATGGACAGACAAAACCCTAACTTGAACATCTGCTCGTACAAGCAGATCTCACCGTCTCGGCCGCCGAAAGCCCTCTCTTACCTCAGAGGTCTCCTGAGTTTTATGGAAGGACTTATAGAATATAGATGTCTGAAGGCCAGAAGGTCAACCTCGCTGATAGTGCTCTCTATCTCGGCCTCCTCAGAGGTGTCAACATCGCTCTCAGTACCATCGTCATCATCTGGTTCAACATCAGCCCAAGAAGACGATGGGGCACCACTTGGGAACCTCTAAGCAAACTTAGCCCCTGTGACGGTCAATAGAGGAATAGCTTCAAGGATTGGGGGAACAACCAGACTAGGTCCTACAATTTTAACGTCGAAAGAAGAGTGCGATATGCTTGAACTCTTATGAGACGAGGCCCAACTGAAAACCTCGGCTTAATCAGGGACCTGATCCTGCTGAGTGGAAAAATCCATAGCCTCTTGAAAGTAGTCCACGGACATAGGGTCTGAGGTGGACGACTCAGACATGGGGGTAAGTTCAACTGGGACCTCTGCTGATTTAACTGGTTCGGATGGCTCAGGGTATATGACCTTCAGAGGGGGTGGAAAGATAGGTATGAGGGGGAACGCCTTTGCCCTACGAGCTTCCTCTTGGGCTCTTTCTATTTGCCTAATTTTATCTAAGGTCTTCTCCCTAAGAGAGGGGAACTCCTCTAAGAGTTGATAGAGGGGTCTGAGCATATGGGGACGACCCTACACTTGCGACACTAAATCCTAAATAAACAGGATTGGAAATTTTGTCTAAGGATTAAACTGGGTTTTTAAACAAGAACATGCAAGAACAAGAGCTACCAAAAAATCAAATAGCTGGGGGAAAACCCTAAAGAACTCACCAGAAAAATGAAAAAAGCAGAATTAAAGGCTGAAAGGGAGTGCAGAAAAGAGAAAATAGGGTACCTGAAAGAAACCTTGGCAAGGGAGGAGACGATTGGGGGTGAGAAGATCCTTGAGAAGTCCAACTTAGCTCTGGTAGAGAGAGAGAATTGCAGAGAAAACCAAAAATCGAGGAAATGAAGAAATGAAGGAGAAAGATAGAAAATGAGGGTTTAACCCTCAAACAACCCCACACGCTTCCCAAGGCCCATCATTGCCTTAGGATCCCAAAAGACTGACATCATTAAGCTTGCCTAGAACGCCACCAACTTTAGCTATTGACAAGTGTCAAAGTAATGGTGGCACAAAGAAGAAAAAATCTTGGAGTTGGACACCCCATAGTCACTTGTTCCCACATGTAACTAAGGGCTAGGGGTGATTGATACGCCATATATGTCCCCAACTGCTCAGAGACATAAACCTCGTCCAGGGAGATGGCCGAGGTTGGAAGGGCCTTAGATTGGCCCCCAACGGTCTCGTCCTAAGTAAGGTCGGCCACGGCCGATGTTACTAGTTACCTCAGCAGGAGAGGTCTTCATGATCCACAAAGGCAGTTATTCATCAGGTCATCCAAGGCTTGCAACCTCGGCCAGATGTAGGCCGAGGTTGCCACCATCATTATAACCAATCTCAATTGGGGATTAGCTGACGTTCCTGCTACGCCACCATTACCTCGACCCAGGACGATGTCACAGCTCAACATGCCTTACCTCAGCTCTCCCACTGAGCCAAGGTCACCACCTCGTCCTCTTCCAGGCCGAGGTTGGGATCATTCACAGAAGGCCGAGTCTTTATCAGCATATATATTATTGGGAACACGTGTACACAATCAGTTATAACTGAATCATTCCCCTCACATGAGGGAATATTGAGGTCATCATTATCTACATGAGATCAACCAGGTGTCTTTCTCATACTGGTTCAATCCTCATTCACATGCTCATTGCATGCTAGGGGGTACATTACACCCCCAAGGCACTATATATAGAGGTCATCCCCTACCTTGTAAAGGATCCCCAAAATTGGCAACCCTAGATAAAACTCTATCCAAATATATAGTAGAGAGAGAAAGCTTGATAGATTATATCCATGGTCGTTAGTGCCCTCATACAGTGATATTAATCACACACTTGCACAGTGGATGTAGGCCTGATTGGCTGAACCACTTATCTTTCGGTGTTAATCCTCTTCTCCTCACCACCATGTCTTATATATATAGTGTACTCATATGCTGCCATTGTTAACACTAGTTTGAGCTTATAAACACCTTGACTTGTGGTGCTATTTCCAGCATCATCAAACCAAATTTTGGAGGATATGCTTCTGGCATGTGCTTTGGATATTAAAGGGATTTTGGAACATCACTTATCACTCATGGAGTTTGCATACAATAATAGTCATCAACAGACTATTAGTATGGCACCCAACGAGGCATTATGCGGGAACGCCATGTGGCCTCTCTGAAGCAAAATAAAGAGGTTGTCCTCTATATTATATTCTGCTCATCCAAATGAAGATGTTCTCAGCTTAAATATACATGTGCTCGTCCCTGCCTCCCCGTTAACTATCCCAACATTGTTCTCACAATGTTAGTTGACTGAATCAATGCCACTTCTGTGCCATCTTACACACGTGATGGAAGACCATAGGTGACATTTATCCTATTTGTACACGTGAGGAATTTATACACTTTTCAACTGCCGTTGTGCTGTAACAAACTCATCCTTACCTATCCCACTATATGTAAAGGGTATACTGTCTGACCTATAAAGGCACTCCACCAGTCCCTTAATACTCTCCGATTATTAACTATAAATAGCACTGAATCCCATGTGATAAGGGATAAATAATTATCTCATTAACAACCATATGCAAACCCTAAAGAGAAAGAACAAACCAGAACTTGTAATCACCACCCTCTTATCGTTGAATGATGGACATTAATAATAACACCATCACTACAACTGTGGACGTAGGCACCACTTTGGCCCGAACCACGTAATCCTCTGTCTTATCTATTTTCCTATCACTCCCTTCTCTCTCTCAATTTTGCAATCACATATTTTAATCTTTTATCTTTTATCTGTTAATATTTATTATTGGAAATCCCCCAGCTAAGACATAAAATCCATAAACCAATTTTAGACGATAACAGATTGGAGGTGTCTGTAGGAAATTGACAAGCCATTGTAGTTTACTAGCATTCTTAACCCCAAACACTTTCCCCTCCATCCAACCATATGCTCATAAATTTGGGAATGAACGAAAACCACAAAGCAGCCACAACGGTAAAAGCACTTCCGCCCTCCACATCGGTGGGGATGGGAGACATACAAGAAATTTTGATGATCCTGGTAAAAGTCTAGTAGGCTATGCAAGAAAGCATCAAGCAGTTGATGTAGACGCTCTAAGCTGGGCAAAACAAGCCCTTAGTGGATCCAATCACCCCGAGCGGAAGAGAAACCTCAGGAGGATGTGGATAAATGTTCCCTCCGTCCCCTACAGAGATAGGAAGCACGCTTAGAGGATGCAATCCCTAGAAAACCCAAGGAGGTTGAACCTGGGGTCGCATGATGGCAGGAGTGCATCCAGGTATTCTGGTTCGAGAGATGACATATCCTACTGCCCAAGAGTTACTTCCGGTGTTCAAAAAAACCCGCCTAGGCGTTCCTAGGCTCGAGGGTTGAGAGAAACGCCCCACTTTTTACGTCTTGTTCTTGGTAAAATCCTTAAGGCACATTTTTTTTTCTAAAAACAACAATGCTTTAGTGAAACGATATCGCCTTTTAAACATTTTTTTACAAACCGGACCATTATCTCGTCCAAAATAATCAAATAGCATTTTAATTTGCAAATATTCAGACATATTTTTATGATATGTACAATTTTAGTATTTTAATAGCCTTGTTATAGTTAAAAAATATTAAACAATATTAAAAAGGCCTAAACGCCTTTTCACGCCTTTTTACGCGTAAGCCCCCCTAGGCTTCTAAGGCTTGGGTTCCACACCTTGATCACGCCCCGCATTTTTTAGAACCCTGCTTCCTCCCTTAAATTAATTGGATATGATGATGAACAATGCTTCTATGAGGAAAGGTCCAGTCTGTTGGAATGACTGAGTAGGGGATTTTCTTTTGATCATTTAGGTTAGCATAAAATGAGGGGCCAACAACTAATAGCTCCCAAAGAACACAATGCGCATCAGGAAGAATCAGCTCGATCAGTCATCAGGGGATCATAACACTCATCCAAATCAAGAACGAGCATAAAAAGATCAACCCAAGGTGAGCAGACTTCCCAAGAAGATAGCTTATCCAAAATCTGAGGCCGAATAGTCAAGCCCATTGTAATAAAGGTCGAACAAGTGGATTAGCCCTAGAAGGGATCCATCCAGGGGCTGAAGGACAATTTGGGAGAAATGGTCAGACCCAAGAAACCCCTACATAGGGACTTTGTGAAGGGATACCCTTTTGTCCCAGTGATAGTATGTTATCCGACTCCAGTGAAATTCAAACCACCGGCCATTACACCAAGATACGATGGAAAAACTAATCCTATATTGCATGTAAAGAAGTACCAGGTCGCTGCTGATATCTACTCTATCCCGGATGAAATGCATTGTCGAGCATTCTCTAGTATGATTACCAATTTAGCTCAAATCTGGCATAACAGCTTGCTATGGGGGTAAATCTCTAGTTTCTAACAATTGGCTAATATCTTTTGTCAGTAGTTTCTATTTTGGGGCCAAGCCTGGCAAGAGAGTTGCCCATTTGCTCAACGTGTAGCAAAAGGCTAATGATACCACACGTGACTTTATTACCCGCTTCAATAATGAGAAGCTGAAGGTGGTAGATTATAATGAGTAAATTACCATAACCATATTGATGAGCGGGCTACATTCGGGAAAGATATTTTGGGTGCTGGATAAGGAGACACCTAAAACAATGACAAAACTCTTGGCTAAGGTAGGTAAAATAATGAATGCCAAGGTGGCCATGGCCGCCAAGGAATCGGATCACCCAAACGCTACCTCCAGTAAGAACAACGAGAAGAAGGATAAAAAAGATAAGAAAGTTGAGAAGCTAAAAAAGTATAACGAGTACACCCCCTTGACCGTTGGCATCAACCACATCCTCGAGGATATCAGAAGAAGTAAAGACTTGAGATGACCTGGAAAACTCAAGGCATTCGCACACCATTGTGATAAGTGCAAGTATTGCAATTTTTATAAGGACCCCATCCATAATATAAACAGTTGCATTGCACTCAATAATGAAATTGAAAGTTTAATCAGGAGAGGTAAGCTATCCAGGTAGGTGGATAAGGATGGCCGAGCATATTCGCAAGAGTGTATGGGTAGAAGACGATCAGAATCCCCTTACTAGAAGGTAGGTGAGAAAAAGGGATGAGATGATGATTCAGATTACGATCCAGACCTACTGAAGAGGCCCAAATAACCTGTCCATGTGGTCAATATGATCTCCTTCAAATGCAATTTCATTGTCAGTGGAGATATTAGAGGAGGGGACCAACCGACAAAAAGGTAAGCCTACCTCAATGAGGCCAAGGCTTGCGAGCACATCAGACAAATAAACGTGACTGCCAGCGTGGATACTCATCCAAGGGAGGTAAATAAAGATCGCTTTGTTATTGGTTTATCTAAAGACGATTTATCTGGTGTCTTGTACCCACACGATGAATCGCTAGTCATCACCATGATGGTTCACGAATGCAGGGTGGCTAGGATCCTCATTGACAATAGTAGTTCGACATACATGATGTTCTATAATGACTTCAGAAACCTAAGACTTTGAGATATTAAGTTAACACCATAAAACTGACGTTTGATAGATTTTGTGGGTTAAAAGGTGTAGCCCTTAGGCATCATTGAGTTGGAGGTTATAGTAGGTGCTTGATCAATGTGCCGAACAGAAAACGTGCATTTTTTCATCTTGGATAAAAATATTCTTTCGACACATAACATCATTCTGGGTAGAGTTGGATTAAAGAAATTTGAAGCCATAACTTCAACAGTTTATGAGTTCTTGAAGTTCCCCACTCACTACGGAGTTGGTGTAGTTAAGGGGACCCAGGTGGAAGCTCGAGAATGGTATTATACTTATACGACCAGGAAGAAGAGAAGAAGCTGAATAAAAATGATCAAATTGAAACGATAGATCAAAGAGATCAAATCTATCATACTCGATGATGGACACCCGGAGAAGACTACTCAGATCGGCTTGTCCCAGAGCCTGAACTCAAGAAAGACTTGGTCAGCTTCCTTAAACAACGAAAGGGTGTATTTTTCTGGAATAATGAATGCATGTCTAGGATTGGCCCCGATTTCATATGTTATGGACTGAGAGTATTAAAATATGCAAAATCTTTCAAGCAGAAGCGACGGGGTTTTTACGTCGAAAAGAATATGGCTGTTCAAGAAAAAGTTTAGAAGTTACATAAGGATAATTTTATAGAATGTGTCAGATTTCCAGAGTGGCACTCCAATGTGGTAATAGTGTGCAAATAGAACATCAAATGGCAAATGTGTATGGACTTCCCTGGCTTGAATAATGCTTGCCCCAAAGACCATTACCTACTACTTTGGATCGACCAGCTAGTTGATGCCAATTCGATTCATGAGCTACTCAGTTTCATGAATGCCTATTCTGGGTATAATCAGATCAGAATGAAGCCAGAAGATCGAGAAAAACGTCCTTCATCACTAGTAGAGGCACTTATTGCTACAATGTTATGCCCTTTGATCTAAAAAATGTCGGGGCCACCTACCAGAGGTTGGTGAACAAGGTGTTTAAAGATCATATTAGGGAAAACATGGAGGTATATGTTAATAATATGCTTACAAGGAGAAAAAGGGCGGGCCAATCATGTGAAGGACTTACAATAGACTTTCGATCAGTTGAAAAAGCATCAGATGAAGCTTAATCTAGTCACGTGCATGTTTTAGGTAAAGGAAGTAATGTTCTTAGGCTTCATCGTCAACCAAAGATGGATCGAGGCCAACCCCTAGAAGATCGAGGCGTTGATCAACATATAGTTCCCAATAACCAAGAAGGTGGTGCAAAGGTTGACAGGACGCGTTATCAGGCTTAGCAGGTTTGTCTCTAGAGCTATTAATTAATGCTTTCCATTATTTAAAGTCTTGAGAAAAACTTTTGAATGGAACGACGAGTGTGAAACTGCGTTCCTAGAATTATAGTAGTATTTAAGGTCGACACCTCTCTTATCATGACAAATCTTTGGGGAGAAACTTTACCTCTATCTAGCTGCATTAGGATAAATGGTTAGTTTAAATCTAGTGAGATAGGAAGAGGAAATACGGAGGCCCATATATTACACCAGCAAAGCGTACTGAGGAATAAAAATCTGGTATCCCAGGATGGAAAAATTAACACTTGCGCGGATTGAAGCTTCTAGGAGAATGAAGCCTTACTTTCAGGCACATACTATTGTTGTCTACATCGATTTACCTTTAGCGCAGGTCCTTCATAAGCCTAAAAATTCTGAATGATTGATGGCTTGTGCTTTGGAGCTTGGAGAATACGATATCCGGTATGAACTCAGAACATCTATCAAGTGCCAGGTTGTGGTATATTTCATTACCGAATTTTCATTTAAAGAGAAACCAGCCGAGCAGAATCCTCCAGGAGAGAGTTTAACACTCATGGCAAAGCAGATTTTTACGAAAGAGAGCTCAGCTACAGAGGAAACTGAGCAAACTTCTTCAGTAGAGAGCTCACCTAACAAGACAGATGAGCAGACCCCTATTGGAGAGAGCTCAACCATGCTAATGTCAAGTAAAGTAAAGAGATTATAAAATCGTCAAACATGGAGAGTTGATTGTGGGGGAATTCGAGCAAGATAATCCCATATTAAAATTGTTAATGGATAGCTCGTCCTGTACGACTGGCAGTAGAGCAGGCCTTATCCTCACTACGCTAGAAGAGATAGACATGGAATACGCACTTCGATTTCAATTGGAAGCCTCCAACAATGAAGGAGAATATGAGGTGCTCATAGTAGGCTTTGGGTTGGCCTCATCATTGGGTGTCGAGCAGGTTTTGGAGCACAATGACTCTGAGTTAGTAGTCAATCAACTTTTTGGGGTGTATGAAGCCAAAGAGGAATCCATAGTTAAGTTCCTAGCTAAAATAAAATGGCGACTGGAAAAATTTCCAGGGGTTAAGATGCTGAGAATCCCTAGAACATAAAATGCATGTACAGATGCACTGGACCATTTAGCGTTAGCTACCCGAACAGAATTATAAAGAATCGTCCCAGTGGAAATACTCACACATCGAAGCGCAGATGAGGAAACAGTCAACATCATGGAAATAAATCTCGTCCCATCGTGGATGGACCCAATACGGGCTTACATTAAAATTGGTGTTATGACTTTTGACCTAAAAGAAGCAAGGAAGCTTTGATACAAAGTAGCCAGCTATGTGTTGGAAGGAGGAATCTTAGACAAACGAGGATATATAGTCTCATTGTTATGATGCGTTCACCCAACCAAAGTGAGTAACTTAAATAAAGAAGTGCATGAAGGATGTTGTAGGGCACATTCCACAGGAAGATCACTTCTAAAACGAGTTGCCACTCAAGGTTATTATTGGCCCATAATAAAGGCAGGTTGCGTAAATTACACCAGAAGATGTGATAAATGCCAAAAGTACACGAAAATCCATCACACTTCAGGAGCCTCTCTCATACCGATCACATCTCCTTAGACTTTTGCAATCTGGGAAATAGATCTGGTCGTCCCATTACCTAAGTTAAGGGGAAGGTTCAACTATTTGGTGGTTTCTATAGATTACTTCACCAAGTGGCTATAAGTGGAGTCCCTCGTGGAAATGCCATATGAAAGAGTCTTCCAGTTCATCTAGAAAAACATTATCCGCCATTATGTTTTGCTCTATGCCTTTATTACAGACCACGGTACCCAGTTTGATAACCAAGAGTTTGAGGACTACTGTATTCGATCTAAGATACAAAAGCTGCTTCTGCCCCAGGCCATCCCCAATGCAATGGACAAACTGAGGGAACCAATAAAACTATGCTAGATGGAATCAAGAAAAGATCATATAATGCAAAAGGAAATTAAATCAACGAGCAACAAAGTATCCTCTGGGCTTATAGAACCACCCTCAGGATGGCCACAGGTGAAATTCCCTACATACTGGCCTTCGATATGGAAGCATTAGCTCCGAATGAGATCAGTCTTTCGAGCCATCAAGTTTTTAATTTAAATTCTCCGTGAAGTGACTTGCTGAGGACATTGGACTTTAATCTTATAGAAAAAGTAAGGGAAAATGTTGCTTTAAGGGTATATGCTTACCAGTAAAGGACAACCCGATTCTACAATCGAAGAGTGAGTCCGAGTAGTCTGAAGAGGGTGATTATGTAGGAAAAAAGGTGATTCAAAAAGGAAACAAACTGGAACCCAATTGGTACAACCCTTATCGCATTTCTAGCATTATTAGCCCAGGAACCTACCGAATTGAGACCTTGAAAGGCAAGCAATTCAAGAATCCGTGGAATGGCATTTGAGAAAGTATTATCAATAATGTAATGGAAAAGTTTTTTTATGCAATATGTATTTCCTATTTGTTACGAATAAAATTTCCAATTCTTCCATCACTCTTTTTGATTATTTGTTTTATGGACATGGGATATGTACATTTCAATATTCATCACCAAACACTAAACCCTTATGTACAAACTCATGGAAAGACATATTATGAACAAGAGGGATTAACATAATACAACCTTCATGTATGGCTTCGTTGAACAAACAAGTCACGAACCCGAAATTGAACTGAGAGTGCGTTATTCTCTAAGGGAGTAACCTTATTTAATTAGATCTCAATCCACAAATAATTTTTAATTCCTTGAAACGTAAAACATGCAACTATGTGATTAAAGACATTAATAAAACATGAAATCACAAAATCATTCAACACAATATTTCCAGATAAACCCTTCGGGGAAAAACTTTTTATTTCACTAATACATTTTGAAAATCACAACTTACAATGTTACGAGTGAAATATAGCCCGATGAATCTCCCGCAGGTGACCTTCGTCTTCTTCAGCAGTGGTTCTCTCAAGTCCCATAAATATCGCAGTCTTCCTTCAACAATGATTCCCGCAAGAATAATAAGAACAACAATAGAAATTCCTTCTCTACAAATCTAACTTCAATATAAAAGTTTTCTAGGTTTCAAAAGATGATTCACAAAAGTATATAGGAGAGTTGTGTGATTCAAATACGTGCTTTTTCATTTTTAAAAGTGAAGACTTTTTGTAACATGTCTACAATTTTTGTAAATGAAAAGTCTTATAAAAACCCTACCAAAAGAAAATATTTATTGAGAAACATGAAAATCGAGGCGGCATAGGGTCGTTCGAATGAAACTTCACTGTCTTTCTAACGAGATCATTATCTTGTTCGAACGAAGCTGATTTCTCTTCTAACAACATCTAAAAATCAAAATAGTGAGCCCTCAATTGAACCTCGTTTGATCAATGCTTCAAACGACCTTTGAACGAGACTCAAAGTCATTCTAATGAGATTTCCATCTCGTTTGAACGAAACAAACTAAAATTAAATTATTTTTAAGTTCAAAAAACTGCCTCATTTTGTAAAAATATTTGAATAAAAAATCTCCCAAAATAGTGTAAAAAACCTACAAAATCCAAAGCGACAACTATACCAATATTACGTGATGAAATGGATCATGTTGAAGATGAACTACATGATGCTTGATAATCGGATCCGTATTCTTGAACGTGACATACCATGACGGAAGTAACGGAATATGCCATTCTTGATGTATCCTAGATTCTATGGACAAGTCCTAGATACTAGGGGCAGTAACAGAAAAGTTTCCCTTATAAATCTCCCCCTATTTCTATTTCGGTATAAAATAAAAAATTTGAATTATCCAAAAAATCCTATACAAATCTAATACCCTCCCAGGAAACCATATATGGAAAGATACTAAAGATGTACAAGGCTTTGAAATCTTCAACTTTCAAAATCTTCAAATCTCCTTCTCCTGATCTTCTTTTTGGGAGCTTTGTCTAACGTGTACTTTGCATATGCTCATCAGAGTGTACTTGCACACAATAGACGAAGAATTATACCCTTGTGACATATCGTGTTTGAAATAAGATAAAACTCATAAATAAATTCTCCCCCATAAATCAAACTCTCACTCCCCCAAAATTCGTTATCCCCCATATTATTTCTAAAAAATAGATAAGGAAAGGAAACAAAACATTATAAATCGGAGTGTGTCACAACAATCATAGAATATCATTAATATAAAGCAATGAGAATAAAGTAATGATAAACTAAGCAAAACCAAATATTTTTTATTTTTCAATTTTTTTAAGTAAAATTTTTTTATAAAAACAACACACCATGGAGAAACACAAAAATAACTGAATTGTTTAATGATTACCATGTTGCTAAGGAGGTTTGGAAAGAGGTTAGATTCAGAAATTAGGAGCATAGAGAAGCTATGGACTGGGATGGTGAGGTGCAACATGCTATTTCTAGTTATGGTGTATTTAAACTTTATAACCGAATTAGAAACATTTCGTTTTCTCCTACTATCTATTGCCTTTGGTTGGAATGAAATGCAAGCCAATTCAAGAGGATGACTAAGAGCACTGATGTCTTAGTCAAAGAGATTGAGGTAATGATCAGAGCCAGGGCCATGACTTGGAAGAAAGGGAGAAGGAGCTTCGAAAACTAGATATCATGCATGAATTGGGGAATCCTTGAGTGTGCCCTCGAGTAGTTTTGTTTTAAGGGCCTTTGGTCCATTGTTTTCATATTTTTTCCTCTTGGGGTATGCCCCTAAAGATGGTTAAGGGAGTTATCCCTTCTTTCATTTGTAAATATCTGTTTGGTTTATATATACACAATTATCCCCAAAAAAACATATGTGCACGAAGGAATGAGACACCACTAACGCAAGATCTCTAAGCCTACCTTAGGTGTAAAATTTGGTGAACTCAAGTGAAATCGACTCAACCTATCCAACTAATCAAGATTGTGAATGATTTTCACACCAATATCGCCCAAAACTAAGTAATGCTTTTACGAGACTTTTTCAGGATGTGCAAACCCATTGATCTTCGACTAAACTCCGTCAAAACTCGCATATTTAATTTTTTCACTCAAAATTTTTGTTTTGAAGAAATCAATGTTCATATGTAGCGAAGCATCAATGTTCTTTGAAATTGGCCTGACACTTTCTATTTTTTCATGTGACTTTAATCTTTTAGGCTCTTTTCTTTTGCAAAAGGTGTCTATTAACGCAAAAACATGTCTCTCGCAACCCGATTCCATTGCTTTAAATATAAACCACATTTACCGGAGATATGATATTCAATTTTCCAATTCGAGCAATGGTTCTTACAAGCACTACTTTCATTATCTCATTTTATCATATTTGGTTCGTATTAAAAGTGGGATTGAGATGGAAACACTACAACCAACATGTGAAATGTAAGTGTAATATGAAAATAAGTTCGTGTTGTGGACTACTTTACCAACCTTATTGGCAATGACCAGGTGTGTGAGAACCTCATGAATATTATTCATAATGTGATTACCAAGAAGGTGGATACTGTTACTCCTTCTAGTCTTATCAACCCCATTACTGAGGTGGAAATTAGAGGAGCAATGTTCTATATTGGCTCTGACAAAGCAACTGGACCAGATGGGTTCAATTCTTATTTTTTTTAGAAGATTTGGGATATCATTAGACATGATGTGGTTGAGGTTGTGTTATTTTTCTTTAATGAAGACCAATAATTATGGAGATGGAACTGTATAGCTGGTTACGCGTATGAAATGTGTGCTCATGTAAGGGAACAGTCGTGGTTTTTGTTTCACCGCGATAATATAAATAAACCTAAATTACGACTACACTTGCGAGGCAAGCACATCGGTAAGTCGGGTATCGAAAATCCACAGAGACGAGTTGCTAGAATTTATATGATTTGGTACTCCAGAAATAAAAGTGTAAAAGATAATTTACAAACTAAAAAGGAAAAGATGCATAAAAGGGAAATATTAATCTAGACGAGGGAAAACAAAGCTAGACTAATAAAGCGAGTAAAAACTATAGGTTGCGTCGAATATCCCTCACCCGAGTTAATAAGTATAAAATGGTTACATAGGTCTACGAGTTATTATGAATGCGTCTCGTTTCGACAGTTAATTAAATCAAGGGTTATCACGCCCTTAAATCCGCATAAAAGCCTAATAAGATTTTGGCGTCAACAAATACCCCGAAAATTGCGCACGCAAGGTCGTAAGCACGGGACATACATGATATTCGCCATCAAATCCCCTAGGCGTAATAACTAGGACAACGCAGCCGAAATAAGCCCGTAAACACCATCACCAAAGCTAAGCAACGCGTCAACCCGAGTGAGTTCAATTCATACACAACCTAGACTAATTTAGCTAGAAAGCATGATAAAAACGCGATAAATAAACACGGTAAAACTACACTAGAAAGCAATTAAATCAAAGGGTGTAAACCTAATTAACAAAGAAGGTAAACTAACTAGAAACCAAGAATAAATGAAATAGAAAATATATTAATGGAGATGGAAGATGATAGCACAAATTACAAGCCCAAATGGGTGTCAATGCAAGAAGAAATGAGCTCTTAAACCTCCCAAACCCTAACCTAAACTATCTAAAATTGATTATATCTCTTGATTATTGATATTTACACAAAACTTGGTTTATATAGTAAGTGGAAATAAAATAGAAAAGAAAAGAAAAAAGAAAAGAAAGGCCAAAATATCTGCAGAAAACAGGGCATCGATGGATCGATCCCTTTGATCGATGGATCGATGGTTGAAAGTCATGCCCATTGTCTCCCCACGATTGGCAAAAACTGAAGGATCGATCGATCAATCCTTTTGATAAATGGATCGATCCTTTTGATCGGTCGATCGATCAAGCTGGTATGAGCCCCCTGCATTCCTTTTCCTTATCTTTTCTCCTCTTTTGGATTCATTATTTTTCTCTTCCGTAAAAAGTGCCGTAACTTCTTCGTTAGGGATCCGAATCGGCATCGTTTACGGCCACGCGAAGCTTGTGAGGAGGGATACAACTTTCGTGTAGATATTAGGCTAGGTGCCCAAGATGTGAAAAGACTAAAATGCCGTTGAATGTGCAACTGTGTACAAAATTTGAGCGGAATGCGTCCGAACTTCATACTTAGCATCCAAATACCTATAAATGCTCAATTAACCCCTGCAAAACATGTTAACACAGAAATCCGAGGTTTTCTGGTTAACGAGCAAAAATATAGGGAATAAGATACCCGAGGGGGCTAAAATGCATCGGTTTGAGGGATGAAATACGTAATATTTGCGTCGTATCACACCCCCTAACTTACACATTGCTAGTCCCTAGCAATGAAATAGGATGCAACAAGAACTACCAGCAGACCCAAAGCAGGAGATAGTAATAAAGTATGCTATAAAAGCATAAGGCCACTTTCATGGGAGACTCAATTGCATTTAGCATATGCAATAAGCCATTAAACCCATAGGTTATCCTAGTGGACGAGTGTTATCTCGTGAGGGTTTTCAGGGATGATACCCACAAACATCACATGGTTTCCTCAAAATATACCCTAACCAACATGCGACAAGCCCAAAAATAGTGAACAAGATTTCATACGCATCATTAGAAAAGTGAATGAATTCACACAAAAGTTCGAATCATTAACATTATAGAATGCACCTCATAGAATTGAAACCTTAAAATGTGGGAGGGGAGCGAGCACATGCGAAGTATGATTTGGCAAAAACTTAAATAAATCACATAAATGTTAAAGAAAGCATATATTCAATCCTCACGGGCATTACACTCATAAAGCGAATTCACTCGAAACAGGGAGGTAACACACGGAACATGTGGTCATAAAGAGTAAATGTAAATGGAAACTAGGTCGCACTCATGTCACAAATGAAGAACGCTATATATGAAATTAAAAAGTATAATCTCAATGAAAGATACCACACATTAAAGGAGGTGAAATGCATTTTCAACGATTATCAAAACTATTATGACTTTTGAATTACATCAACCTAAGATCACATAGGACTTTAATAGCGTTATAATGTAGGTTAGGCTAGGGTGTGAAATGAAAGGAATGTATGTACGGATTCAAAGTGTTCGGAATGAAAACTTAGGATAATGGGAAAATGCGGGCAATATCAAAATTGGAAAAAAAAGTTCCAAAAAGGCATTAGATATATCACCAGGGAAAGTAATAAAAGCTTATTGAACTATATACACAACATTTACATCTTTCCCTTTCTTTTTTTTTCTTCTTTTTCTCTTTTGTTTTCTTTTCCTTTTTGCTTTCTCTTTTTCTTCACTTTTTCACTTTTTTCACATCTCTTTTCTTTACTTATCACACTCTCAAATGCCTAAATTGCAACCGCAACACAACAACATCATTCAATCCCAAGTAACATTCCAAACAATGTATGGAAGGTGTATGTATGGTATATAACTCCAATGTGGAGTTGGTTATGGGATTTTTGGGTTATGCAACGAAAGGCTATATTTATGATCAAAGGGGTTAACGAGGGTAAACATATAAGGGTGAGGTCAAGGGTAATATGGGTGATATAACAAAGATGGCCTATGATCATTTCCAAAAGTTTACGCAATTCTCAAGTCAAAACAATAAATGAAAATCATGATAAAGTAACACATTTCAAGTATGAACTCAATTAATGAACGATCAAATGAAAGAATAGAGAGATTACCGACTAATTCAACGTTTTCAATGAGAAAAGAATAGTGTATAGCACTCACAAACGATGAACGGTACAAAGCTTACTCAATGTAAGTATATACAATGAAACAAAAGATTATCGAGTTATAAAAATCTTAAACCAAATCAATATAATAAGAAAAACGCATATTCTCATGGGATTAAAATTTAATTCATGAACTTATTAATAATATCAATAATTGAGGACTAAAGTCTAATAACTTCTAAAATCGAGAACATGCATCATTGGTTTGTCAATTGGATCGGGCAATTATTAAAAGTCATCATCGGAAATAAAGGCAAAAAGCCCAATAAAGGAGAAAAAAGAAAGAAAATATTTTTGAAATTTTTGATTTTTCTAAGAAAAGCATACTAAGTAACTTACATGTGAGCAAAAACATGGACTAAATAAAGAAATGGATAGAATATCCCGCACTCCCTAACTTAAAACCTGACATTGTCCTCAATGTGAATTAAGAACCAAGTTAAAGAGAGGAAAATAGAGTTATTACCCAAAATTGGAGCGATCCCCATAAGAACAAGTCCAAAGAATCTACAAAACAAGTTAGTACCGAGCATAGAATAAACAAATAACAAAAGGTTAACTAATTACACTAGACTAAATTAAAAAGAAAGGAAAAGATAAAAAGAATAAAAAGCTAACTATATACAACCTACTATTTAGGCTTCTAACTAACTATACACTGGAAGTCTAAATAGTTGAGGGTCCACCATGCGAATGATTTGACTTTGGAGGATAACCGGTGTACCCTCACTCACAAGCATGCCTTTCGAAAAATATGAATTTCGTTTGAACAACGCAAGGCATGGGTAAGGCGGAAGAAATGAACCATCGCCAATTAAAAGTTTTGGAGGGACGATGGGGGATTTGGATTGAACGGGTGATAAAAACATGTGGGGATCGAGAAAAGCATCATATGCTCCCAATGATTTTGAAATTGGAATGGGAGGTGGTGCACACAAAGGCAAAGATGCAATTGTGGAAGGCGACTCGAGCAAGTACTCCTCATTGGCGAAAAGGTTTAAAACATTAAAGTTTGAAACTGAATCATTGGGTACTTGTGACGGTGTGATAACAGAGAATGAAAACGGGGATGAAAGAAATTCAAACTCATGAGATAAATCATCATCGCATGAAGATTGAGTTTCTAAGAAAATAATATAATTTTCAATGAAATGTTCTTCTTTGGGGGCCAAAGAAGAAATCATTTCATTGCAAATAGATTTACGTCATTTGGTTCAAAACATTCCTCGACTCCGAAAGTCTCGAAAGCAAAATCGTCGTCGGATTGAAATAATAAATCCAATTCATGTTCCCAAAACTATTTTTTTCCCGATAACGATTTTGAAGTTTCTCATTTTCAAGCATACGCAAACCCTCACCGAATGTCATAGGTCGAGGTGCGGATCCTTGAAAATGGGAACTTTGAAAATTACCATCGAACTTTAACAAAAACTCATTATTATAGGAATTTTGAAAACTATTGCAATTCATTTCAAAATTCCTATTATAAGGAGGTAAAGGCCCAAAATCATTATTATCATCATCAAAATTCCAATAACCCAAATTTTGACTTTCATTATACTCGCCCAAAGTCATATTTTAATTTGAAATTCTTTGGGATTCTAAGTATTTACCGAAAGTCATAGGATTACGGGAATTTTGAGAATTATAACAATGATTATCGAAAGAATTGGAATAAGACATGCTTACCCCAAAAATGGCTTGAAATGGCGAATTCCATAAAGATAAGCGCGAGAGAGAAATTCAAGCGTTTCTAAGTGCTCAAATGTGGAAGTCCTGCAAAAATATTAGCAAATAATACAAATAAAAAGAAATTATTATGAAATACTAAATCAAATAAAGTTTAAACAAAATCAACCCCGACAATGGCGCCATTTTGGTTACACGCGTGAAATGTGTGCTGATGTAAGGGCATAGTCGTTGTTTTCATTTCACCGTGATAATATAAACAAACCTAAATTACGACTACACTTGCGAGGAAATCACAGCGGTAAGTCGGTTATCGAAAACCCACAGAGACGAGTTGCTATAATTTATATGTTTTAGTACTCCAGAAATAAAAGTGTAAAAGATAAATGACAAACTAAAAAGGAAAAGATGCATAAAAGGGAAATATTAATCTAGGCGAGGGAAAATAAAGCTAGATTAATAAAGCGAGTAAAAACTATAGGTTGTGTCGAATATCCCTCACCCGAGTTAATTAGTATAAAATAGTTACATGGGTCGACGAGTTATTACGAACGCGTATCGTTTCAATAGTTAATTGAATAAAGGGTTGTCACGCCCCTAAATCCGCATAAAAGCCTAATAAGATTTTGACGTCAACAAATACCCCGAAAATTGCGCACGCAAGGTCATAAGCACAGGACATACATGATATGCCCCATCAAATCCCCTAGGAATAATAACTAGGACAGCGCACCCGAAATAGACCCATAAACACCATCACCAAAGCCAAGCAACGCGTCAACCCGAGTGAGTTCAATTCACACACAACCTACACTAATTTAGTTAGAAGCATGATAAAAACGCGATAAATAAACGCGGTAAAACTACACTAGAAAGAAATTAAATCAAAGCATGTAAACCTAATTAACGAAACATGTAAACTAACTAGAAAGCAAGAATAAATGAAATACAAGCTATATTAATGGAGATGGAAGATGATAGCACAAATTACAAGCCCAAATGGGTGTCAATGCAAGAAGAAATGAGCTCTCAAACCTTTAAAACCCTAACCTAAACTATCTAAAATAAATTAAATCTCTTGATTATTAATATTAACACAAAATTTGGTTTATATATTAAGTGGAAATAAAATAGAAAATAAAAGCGAAAAGAAAAGAAAGGCCAAAATATCAGCAAAAAATAGGGCATCGATCGATCGATCCCTTTGATCGATCGATCGATAGTTAAAAGTCATGCCCACTGTCTCCCCATGATTGGAAAAAATTGAAGGATCGATCGATACTTTTGATCGATCGATTAATCAAGCATGTACGATCCCCCTGCATTCCTTTTCCTTATCTTTTTTCCTTTTTTGGTTTCATTGTTTTTCTCTTCCGCCAAAAGTGTCGTAACTTCTTCGTTAGGGATCCGAATTGCGAACCATTCACGGCCACTCGAAGCTTGCGAGGAGGGATACAACTTTTGTGTAGACATTGGGCCAGGTGACCAAGCTGTGAAAAGACTAAAATGCCTTTGAACGTGCGATTATGTACGGAATTTGAGCGAAATGCGTCTGAACTTCATACTTAGCATCCAAATACCTATAAAAGCTCAATTAGCCCCTGCAAAATATGTTAACATAGAAATCCGAGGTTTTCTGGTTAACGAGCATAAATATAGGGAATAAGATAATCGAGGGGCTAAAATGCGTCGCTTCGAGGGATGAAATACGTAATATTTGCGTCGTATGAATAGCGTTGGCTCTTATCCCCAAAGTTCAAAATCCCAACTCTATGACTGATTTCAGACCAATATCTCGTTGTAATATTATCTATAAGTGTATTGCAAAGATCATTGCAACTCTATTGAAGACCACTCTAGCTTATCTTATTAGTAAGAAGCTGGCAGGCCTTGTTGAAGGCAGATCCATTGCTGATAACATTCTCCTCCTTCTAGAGATCATGAGGAATTACCATAGGGACTTATCTCCTCCTAAATGCACCTTCAAAATTGATATCCTCAAAACTTATAATACTGTCAATTGGGAATTTTTGTTCACATTGCTTCAACTGTATGGTATTCCCCATAAATTCTTTAGTTGGATCTACGAGTGTGTCACTTCCACTAGGTTTTCTGTTTGTCTCAATGGTGAGTTACATGGTTTTGTTGGGGGAAAAAGAGGGCTTAGGCAAGGGGACCCATTGTCTCCATATCTTTTCCTCATTGTCATGGAAAGCTTCTCTTGTATGCTTGACAATGCTTGCCTTAACCCAAACTTCATTTACTACCCCAGATGCAAGTAGATCCAACTTAACATATGTGTTTTGCTGATGACCTCGTGGTGTTTTGTCGGGGGATGCTACTTCATTCACTATTGTTAATGATACTTTGAAGAAGTTTGGTGAGATTTCTGGACTCAAGCCAAATTTGAATAAGAGTAACTTATTTACTTCTGGAATTGCGAAAGAGGAAATTGATCTTATGGTTAGCACTTTGGGAATTCCCCACTCTGATCCACCTTTCATCTACTTGGGTATCCCTCTTATCACTACTAGACTAAAAAAGGGTGACTACATGATGTTAATTGATAGAGTGACTAACAAATTCAAGTGCTAGAATACCAAACCCCTAAGTTATGTTGGGAGACTACAGTTGATAAATTCTGGTATCTTCAGCATTCAGGTATATTGGTCGAGTATCTTTATAATACCTAAAAGTGTGATCATCAGAGTGGAGAAGATGATGAAATACTTTTTATGGACTGGCAGTGATCTAAAACATACTGGGGCTAAGGTGGATTGGCATGACCTGTATTGCATCAAGGATGAGGGGGGTCTTAACATCAAAAGCCTTGAGGCTTGTAATAAAGCTACAATGATTAAGCATATGTGGAACTTGTGCAATAAAAAAGACAACCTTTAGATAAAGTGGTGCAATGTGTACATAATCAAAGGTAGAAGCATATGGGCAGTTAACATACCAACTTATTATTTTTGGAGTTGGAGGAAAATCCTAAAGTCAAGACCTCTTGCTAGGGCCATCATCAAAACTAATATTGGGAATGGAATTAAAGCTTTTTTATGGTATGACAACTGGTACCCTAAAGGTCCTCTTCAACCTCTATATGGGGATAAGGTCATTTATGATGCCGATAGCAATCAAAAGGCTAAGGTGTCTAATGTAATCCAAGGTGTGCAATGAAGATGGCCTGCCACTATTACGTGGGAGTTGCTTGACATTAGAAATTCCCCTCTACCGAACATTTATCATGACTATGAGGATAATGTTGAATGGGCTGCTGATAAACCAAAGAAGTTTACAATTAGTTCTGCATATAGTTTACTTGTTCCCTCTATACCTCATGTTAGCTGGAGTAAGTTGGAATGGAGCAAAAGTTGCATTCCCAAATGCTCTTTCATCTTGTGGATGGTTTGTATGCAGTTCTTGTATACTAGGGACAAGTTGTTCACCTAGGGAATTGCTGAGAGTAAAGAGTATGGAATGTGTAATTTAAATGATGAGACCATTAACCACCTTTTCTCTGAGTGCATTTGGGATAAACAAATATGGAAAGAAATTATATTCAGGAACTTGCAATATAGAGATGTACTTAGTTTCGAGGATGAAATGGAGCATGCCATTCATAACTACATTGGTAAGACTTTCATCAATAGAATTAGATGCCTTTCCATTTCTGTTACCACCTATAGCATTTGGATGGAGAGGAATGGGAGGAGCATGAGAAGAGAGACTAGAGATTTAGCCTCTATAATTAAGGATATTGAGGACATGATTAAGGCCAAAGTTGGACGGGGGGAGAACAAGGAGAAACTAAACTAACTAGATGACATGTATGAACTGGGTTATGCCTGATTGTTACATGGAGGATACTTCGTTTGTTTGGCTGTTAGCCTTTTATGTTCAGTTTATTTGTTTGCTTGTCGCCTATTGCTGGTGTTGTCTTGCCTTTAGGGTATGCCCTTGGGTGTTTGTTTGAATTCTCTATAAGTAGTTTTGGTTCTTTATATACACACATTTCCCTAAAAAAAGTTTGTGCTCGTGTGCATTAAAGGTGACAAAGAGTCAAACATGTAGCAAGTTGTCGTTATATCACATTTTAAGGTCTCCACACATTATTAAGCACAAAATGAAATGGTGTCATGTCTCAAAACACTACAAAATGGTCACATGGATATGGAATGAATGGGTGACTCAGACATCTTTAATATTCATCCACATATGGTGTAATCAAAATCCAGAACTCTTTTTGGATTTTTCAAAAAAAATTGTCAAAAATAAAATCTTTTTGGCTTTTTAATTTTTTTAAAAAGAAACAAAAAATCTTTTTGTATTTTTCCAAAAATTTTCAAGAAAACAAAATTCTTTTTTGCATTTTTTGAAAAATATATCAAATGGAAAAAGATAAATATAATGATAATGCAATGGTAGTGCACATTAGCAATAGGCATGTAAAATATGAACATAAAAAGCATCTTATGCTAGCAAACAACTCTAAACCTCAATCATTAGGCCCGGAGGAGTTCTCTAAAGGAGATGACATCCTCTAAAAACATCGATCAAATCATGTGAACTTTTGGCCAAATACTCATCTTGCTCTCGAAATCTCTCATGAGATGTGCAGGAGCATGTGGAGTAACATGCGTGTGAGTGTGTGTGGAGGAATACATGTAATAGTTATCGTGGAAGATATATATGAAACTCACTACCCAACTTAAAAAAAAACTAAGGTGTCCTCTTTGCTTGTAATGGGAATAAATATACATGGGTTTAGGACTACCTCTCTCAAAATGTCCAGGACACGCTCTCTTATGTGGAATTAGATACCTAGGTGGGCTAGGTCGATCCCTATACGAATCTAACACAAACTCGAGAATCGGTTCGGGTGCAACATGAAAAGTGGACGCACCGTCATAACCTATTCCTAGCCTCTCAACATTGCCCAAAGCGGGACCAAGGAGCATCTTTTCAACCTTCTTAGATATGTCCTCTAAAGTGACGTTGACCTCTCGAGCATGTTCGAGATCTCTCTCGAGTTAAGATACACTGGATTCAAGTTTGTCGTGAGTCTCCAATGAATATTGAAGATTTCTTGAAGACTAGCCACAATGTTGGTCAATTCACTCTTTTCCTGTCCTAAGATGATCAACTGCTCACACAAAGACACCTTCACCTTCTCGAGTTGACTCACGGACGCCTCACACACCCTCAAAGCTTTCACCTCTCTCTCCAAATCTAACACCCTAAGACGCAAATCTTTGTTTAAATTTTTTGTTTTCAACGTCTCGGTGTACAAATCACTAAAGGCTTTTTGGTGATCTACTTCTCCCTTACTTGCAATCTCATCCTGACACTCACTAGTATGGCTCAAAACATCATCGAGGCTCTCACACTTACAAGTATCCTCATCATCGTGGGACAAACTATAAGTACTCACGTGACTAGCCATGAAAGCAATGCACTTTTCATGTGGTGATTCTCCCCCGGAATCAATCGACTCGATGTCATTATCGTTAAGAGTGGCTTTATTTACAATATCTTTGCCCGTTCTGTTTAGCCTAGTGGGACACTCATGTTCCTTGTGACCTTTCCTCTTTCAGTCATAACACCTTATATCTTCCTCTTTCTCACCGATATCCTTGACCTCATTCTTCGTTTTATTTTTCTCAAAAATCTTTTATTGGAAGAATTAATTTTGGAAAACTTGAGAAACTTTTTAATTTTTTTTTGCAAATAAGGTCAAGTCATCAAAATTAACCTCACCCTTTTCTTTTTCTTCTTCTTAGCTTGCGTCTTTAAATCTACCCATTTATCCTTAGGTTTAATGGTTTTAGGGAACATATCTATCTCATAAGTCTGAAGGTCTCCTACGAGTTCTTCTAACCTAAGAGTGTCTAAAATGTCTAAAGAGTTAAGCACAGTGACCTTAGGAATAAATTGGGAAGTGAGTGACCTCAAAATATTTTTAACTACCTTCGTCTCTGGAATTTTCTCACCCAAATTAAAACTAGTGTTTACGATGTGCGAAAACCTAGGATAAAATTCATCAAAACTCTCGGACTCTAACATAGTGATGGTCTCGAATTGGGTGGTCAAATTTTGAAACTTAGATGCCTTGACGATGTTGGTACCCTCATGTGTCAACTGGAGGATATCCCATGCTTCATTAGATGTAGTGCACGTCATGATGTGTCGAAACTCGTCAAGGTTGATGGATCCAGAAATATCACTAAGGGCGTGGGAATTGTAGGTACTCCAGTTAAACTCATCATTAATATAGGAAGAACCGGGTTTAGGATTTATGACATTATCAACCGTGATCGTGGGAGTCCACCCTCTTTCACAAACTAACCAGACTATCTCATTTATGGATTTCAAAATAGACCTCATCCTATCTTTCAAGTATTCATAATTAGTACCATCGAAGATGGGCACTCGATTACACAAATTTTCTAACAAAGCCAAAATTTTCAAAGATCAACAATTTAAAAAAATTGATATCAAGAGAAAAATATTTTTGCGGAAAATATCACACAGTATATTTGAGCAACAGGCTCTGATACCAATTTGAGAGTGCGCTATTCTCTAATGGAGTAAACTTATTTAATTAGATGTCAATCCACAAATAGTTTTTATTTACTTTAAACCCTAAAACATGCAACTATGTGATTCAAGACATTAATAAAGGGTGCAATCACAAATTCATTCAACATAATATTTCAGGGAAAACCCCCTCAAGGAAAAAACTTTTATTTCACTAATACTGTTTGCAAATTTTAACTTACAATCAGATGAGTGAAATACAGCCTAACAGATCTCCCGCAAGTGACCTTCGTCTTCTTCAGCAGTAGTTCTCGCAAGTCATATAAAGATCACAGTTTTCCTTTAGCAATGATTCCCACAAGAATCACAAGAACAGCAGTGGAGGCTCCTTCTTTACAAACGTAACTTCCATATAGAAGTCTCTTCGGTTTCAAAAGATGATTCACGATAGTATATAGGAGAGTTGTGTGAATCAAAAACGTGTTTTTCCTTTTTTAAAAGTGAAGACTTTTTGCAGCAGGTCTGCAATTTTCATAAATGAAAAGTCTTATCAAAAACCCTACCGAAAGTAGGTATTTATAGAGAAACATAAAAATCGAGGCGACGTAGGGACATTCGAATGAAACTTCATTGTAATTCTAACAAAATATTATATCGTTCGAATGAAGTTGATTTCGCTTCTAACGACATCTAAAAAATTAAAACAGTGAGCCCTCATTTGAACCTCCTTTGATCAATGCTTCAAATGACCTTTGAAAGAGACTAAGTCGTTCTAATGAGATTTCCATCCCCTAACAACAAAACATGCTAAAATGAAATAGTTTTTAAGTTAAAAAAACTACCTCATTTTGTAAAAACATTTGAATAAAAAATCTCCCAATATAGTGTAAAAAATCCACGAAATTCAAAGTGATAAATGTGATGATGTGGAATGCTTGATTATCAGATACGTTTTCTTGAACGTGTGAACGTGAAGTACCATGATGAAAGTAATAGGATATGCCATACTTGATGTATCCTTGATTCTATGGACAAGTCCTAGATATTAGGGGCAACAACAAAAAAGTTTCCCTTATACGAGCTTCATGTATGACTTCATTAAACAAACAAGTCACGAACAAGAAGTCAAGCTTCGTGTATGATCTCGTCTTATGACAGGTCACGAATAAGAAGAAGCCCTATGAAAGTAAAGGGATTACATGCTTTATAAATGACGAAGATATGAACATAATCCAATGCAGGGTCCCCATAAACTTTGGTCGACTAAGGTAATTAGTGTTAACACATAATCTTGATCCATAAGATTAGAAAGTTGGCCAAAACACTGATAGAACCTAGGTCTGGATAACTCATGTTCATCCATAAATATATTGCTAACAGTGTAGATCAGATCAGCTGACAACCAATTATATGATTAAAGGGACCGAAGATAACATGTGAGTTGTTCTAATCAGCCAAAGTAGTGAGTTAAGTAAAGATATAAACAACATACACAAGGCTAATTTATATAAGGTTGAACAAAACACATTATTCCATTATATGAGGTCATTAGTATACAAATAAAAAAGGGATAAATTATTATTCCATTACATCCATTCGAAAAGACAAAACAACTGATTAAATAGAATGCTTCACAAAAGGCTTATGCTGTAGAGATATTCTTGTTAGTGACCACGTTTGAGATAATTGAATTAACATTGACATCAGTGCCTCTTGCAGGAGGATTCGATTCAGGCATGGCCAAAAAAGAGGCGATTACAACGTCTTTAGCGACAGACTCATCAATTGCCATCACTTGATCGGAAGTAAGTAAAGTGGCTTCATCGTCCTCCCCTTGTCATTTACTCACCACTTCTGCAATATATGGGTAATGGGTCATCACCCTCTTCTTCAACTCCTCAAACCCATCCATAAAAAAACCTACATAGTCAATATTATTATTGATACAAAAAATTATCGACTTATGTGGACCAATCAGAAATAGACATGTGCCATTCACTGTGGTAATAATCCTAGTCAATAAGTCATAACTACCTACCAAGGCCTAGAATGCCGACCAACATACAAAATGCCGACCAACACCAGGAAGCCGACTAACAGTAGGGAGGCTGACTAACTTTATCAGAAAAATGCCAACATCCAGAAACATTATGGACATTATGTACTGATGTAAATGAATAAATAAGAAAGGAGTTCCATTTAACATTCAATCTATTCATCTCCCTAATGGGCTATAAATACGTTGTAATCCCTTCATCAAGGGCAAGTGATTGAAAGGTAAACACAAGGCAATAAGAAGTACAGTGGAAGTGGGATTTTCTCCATAGTCGAACCACTTTAAAAACCTTTTTGTCTCTTTATTTTACTTACTCATACTTATATGTGATTAAAGAATTAGATCTATTATAATTTTTTGCATTAATATATTGGCGTCCTTTGTTGGAACGTATTGCTAAACGTCTTCACTCATTCATTCACCAACCTTTTGTAAATGACCGACATTCCTGAATCCAGTGCTAGAAATGATGGCAATCGGCTTATTCCATCTGTTTCTCTAATAAATAATGATCTAACTGGAATTTTAGCTACTCTTTCCAGTGGACAGGAGGCTATGCGGGATACGGTCAGGCAAATAGGCCAAACACTACAATCTGGATCTTTCTCCTTATCTAGTCATAGGAATGGAAATATGCCACCACCACCTCCAAGAACCAGTAGGCACAAACAATCCAAGACTACCAGAGACACATCCTACCACCTAGGAGTGAGTTCTTCTCTTAAAACTTTAGAACCTTATGATGAGCAATCCTTTACTCTTGAAAGATTAAGTTTTTTAGAAGGGTTAAGCAAAGCATATCCCTTTGATCGACTGGGACCTAGAGGGAATATAAATGTTCCCAGGGTATTGCCGAGGAATACTTAACGACCAACTGATCAACGTGAGGGCTCAACCCAATTCAGATCAGATGCCCGACGATCTATCCATGCCAAGCAGACCTCACAACAGGAGAGCTCAGCATAAAAAATTAGTAGTCATAATAGTCGAGCTAACACTCATAAATCCAATTTGGGCAATAATGCATGGAACAACTCTATTCAATGATTGGAAGATAGGTTAGGAGAGATGGTAAAGGCGAAGAACCCTTTGCAATGAAGCTTTGTGAAAGGGTCTCCTTTTGTCCAAACTATTATGGATTTTCCTACTCCTTCAAAGTTCAAATTTCTTATGGTTACTCCCAAGTATAATGGGAAAATAGAGATTGTTCGCCATATAGAGCAGTTCAAGCAGCAGCTGATATTTATACTGTCTATGATGAGATGAGATGCAGGGCGTTCTCAGGTACATTCACAGGTGCTGTTCAGATTTGGTAGAACAACCTTCCTTAGGGACATATTTCTAGTTTTAACCAACTTGCCTAGTTATTTATTGGTAACATATTCTTTGGAGCCAAATCAGTAAAAAGAGTGGGTCACCTGTTAAGTGTGAGGCAGCGGGTAGGAGAAAGCACTAGGGATTACATCACTCGCTTTAACAATGAGAAGAAGGAGGTATTATGAGGAAAAAAACAATTATTATAGCTCTCATGAGTGGACTTCTCCCCGAGAAACTTTATTACAATCTTACCAAAGATCGTCCCAAGACTATAACTGAATTAATGGCCAAAGCAGCCAAGATAATGAATGCCAAGGAAGCCATGGTAGAAAAATAAGGCTCGAGCATGAAGTCTGAGGGCAAAACCAAAAAGAAGGAGAAAAAGGAACATAAGGAGCAGAAGGATTTAAGGAAAAGAAGATTGATGACAGGCTCAGGAAATACAACCATTACACTCCATTAACGATGGGCATTCACCATGTTTTGGAGAAAATTAAGCACAACAAGGAGGTACGTTGGCCCGAGAAGCTAAGAGCACCTGCTGGGAAGAGGGATAGATCCAAATACTGTGAATTTCGTAAGGACCATGGGCATTCTACATATCATTGTATTGATATACAAAATGAGATAGAAACCCTCATTCGATGAGGAAAACTGGACAAGTTTGTTGATCGGTAGGACGATAGAGGAGCTCGATATAGGTCAAAATCTCCATACAAGCCCAGGGAAGAGAAGAGAAAAAATCATGAAGATGATCCTGACTACCCTCCAAAATCCAAGCAACTAGAGCATGAGGTATTTACACTTAGTTTTAGTACCTTTAATTGTTAGATGATTATAGGAGGAAATACTAGAGGAGGAGATCACACTATTGATAGAAAAGCTTACCTCAATGAGGCTCTAGCTTGTTCTTACATCCAAAGGATCAATCTAGCTGAAAAAGATAGGACGAGGAAGGTGAATAAGGAAAAGTTAGTAATTGGGTTTTCCAAAAATGACTTATCAGGAGTTTTCTACCCCTATGACGACCTTCTGATGGTAAAATTCAGATACCAGGACACAATTGTTTCCAAGGTGTTGGTTGAAAATGGTAGCTCAACAGATATTATGTTTTATTCCGATTTTCAAAAGTTGGATTTGAAGCTCAGTCAACTAGATTCATACAACAGGCCTTTGATCAATTTTTCTGGTGAAAAAGTTTATCTTTTGGGCACAGTCAAGCTGGTGGTGTCGCTCGACACCTGGCCAGTAAGTCAAACCGAGAAAGTTTATTTCTTTATGATGGATAAGAATGTGCAGTCAGCCTTCATTATCATCATGGACAGAGTAGGATTATAGAAGTTTGAAGTATTTCCCTTAAATCAGTGTTTGAAGTTCCCGACCAACTTTGGAGTAAGTGTGGTGAAGGGTGATAAAAAAGTAGCCCGAGAATGCAATTACTCCTCTACTGAGCAAGAGGAACTGGAAGAAATAAAGAAGAAGACTACCACTTACCAAGTGGACATTACTGAGCCCAATAGCGAATCTGAGGTGGAAACTTTAGAGCTAAGAGAGGACACAGAGTTGGTAAAAGGCCAAATTATGGAATCAACAAAGAATATCATCTTAGACGACGATAATCCAGAGCGAATTACACTGGTGGGATTAACATACCTGTTCTTAAATAGGAGTTAGTGATGTCACTGAGATAGAGAAAGCATGTGTTCACTTGGAGTCATGAGGAAATGCCTGGGATTGATCCCAATTTCCTTTGCCATGAGCTCAACTTCAATAAGGACACCAAGGCAGTGAAGCAAAGGTGTAGAGTATTTATCCCTGAGAAGAACCAAGCTATCCAGGATAGGTTGAGAAGCTTTAGAAAGCCTCATTCATTGAAGATGTGAAATATCCCAATTGGTTGGCCAATGTTGTTATGGTCAAAAAGAAAAATAACAAATGGAGAATGTGTGTGGACTTCACAGATTTGAATAAAGCCCGCCCAAAGGACCACTTTCCTTTTCCTAGGATTGATCAACCTATTGATGCTACGTCAGGGCATGAAGTATTGAGTTTTATGAATGCATATTCTGGTTATAACCAGATTAAGATAAAGCTCGAAGATAGGGAAATCACTTCTTTCATTACTCCTCGAGAAAATTATTGTTATAATGTTATGCCATTTGGTTTGAAAAATGCAAGTGCTACTTACGAGAGGTTGGTGAACAAAGTCTTTGAAGAACATATAACATGGAGGTATACGTAGATGGCATTCTAACGAAGAGCAAAAAAGCATCGGATCATATTGTCGACCCCAACCAACCCTTTGATTAGCTGGAGAAGCACCGGATGAAGTTGAATCCGACCAAGTGTGTATTCGGTGTCCAAGAAGGAATGTTTCTCGGGTACATAGCAAATCAGAGGGGAACTCAGGCTAACCATGATAAAATCAAGGTGTTTATTGAAATGCAGTCCTTAACCTGCAAAAAGGAGGTGCAAAGGCTCACTGGGCGAATAGCAGCATTGAACATATTTGTATCTCGAGCTATAGACAGTTGTTTACCATTCTTTAAAGTGTCGAGGAAGACTTTTGAATGTAACGATGAATGCGAGAAAGATTTTCTGGAGTTGAAAAGTATCTCTGATCACCCCATTGCTCCCCCGACTAGTTTTGGGAGAATAATTGTATTTATACTTATTTATCTTTGAGTCAGATGTAAGTTCAGCTTTGATACGAGAAGATAATGGAGTTCATAATCCAGTCTACTACACCAGTAAATCCTTCCAAGAAGTAGAAATTAGATATCCATGTTTGGAGCAATTAGCTTTAGCGTTGATTGAGGCATCCATACGGATGAAACCTTACTTCCAAGAGCATACCATTATGGTATGCACTGACATGCCTCTTAGGTACGCTCTGCATAAACCTGAGAAGTCTGGGAGACTAATGTATTGGGTAGTATAACTAGGGGAATACGACTGTGACACCTCGACTAATTAAATACCGGGTAGCTACTCCTTTATTAAATTAAATCAAAATGCCAAGTTGGCTCAGTTAATAGCATCACTGTCGAAAACATTTTATTATTACTAACCACCTAGTATTTAAAAAGTAAGTTGTCAAATTTTAATTAAAGTCTGATTAACATGCAGTAAAAGATTTAAAGCAAGAATAATATCACCATTCACCATAACGAAATAATAGAATAACCATCACATGATATAAATAAATCCGGAGGAAAAACTCCTCAGAACAAATCCCACAACTGAAATAAGTAACGAAATACTGAATACTGAATTAATACATGCCAAAGTCTGAAAAACCGAAATGGAAATGTCTCTAATAGAATTTGGGTAACATGCCCTACAACTGAGGAATACTGAACATGGAATCGAAATGATAGAAGCGTCTAAAAGCAAATCCCTGTAACTTCCACAAACAGCTACAGCTCGTCATCGGAATGAGAATCCTATGCGTGGTGTCCTTGTGGCTGGGCACCTAAAATGGTTTTACAAGAAAATAGATTTGAAAGCAAACGGGTCAAAGCCCGAATGTGGAGATATTTTAAAAAAACCTGCAAGTGCTTTAAAAACATTTAAAACATTAAATGCAGAGTACATGTTAGGACGTGCACTCACATGAAATTCTCACCTCTCATCTAACTGTGCACTCCTAACGTAAGCACCCATCTAAAATGACACAAACCCCTACCTAAGTGACATCATATCTAGCTAGACTGTCATAGGTTCTACCCTTATTACTCGGTTCCCATTAACATTATAACGATCGCAATTAAATAGAGGGCTTAACGTAAATTCAGGTTCTCATATAAAAGTAATACAACTCATTATAGATTATCCCTTTTATGTTATTCCATAGTTATACACACGATACCATATGAAAGTTCCCATTTTATTAAGTGTATATTTTTCCACAACATAAATATACAATATAAGTACCCCGAGACTAAGCTGCGGTGCACACATACTCTGCTATCCATCCCGGTACATCATGTACATAAGGAATCACATATTCCGAATCTCTCAGGAATAGTTCAGATAACACAAATCACAAAGAGTGGAGGCGAACACAGTCACATCAGATGGGTCACGCACATACCTACGCTCCCACGATCAGCAGACTTATTAACATCCCAATAAGTCCTTCTCTGACCTATGTTATCGAGGTACCAGTCTAAATCCCCCCCGTAGGTACACAAGGATTAGAGGGTCCTAAGCGAACGCAAACCTCCCGTGATAGCAAGTATGGTAGGTATGTCATACACACAAATCATACATCAATACTAAGTAAACACGCATCTTAGTAATCACCGTAGTTTAATTGTAGTACTTATCGCATTCTCGTACCATTTTATAATTTATACAATTTATATACTCCCGGTTCATAATCATACACGCCATAATTTATTCTCACGTCGTAGTAGGCACTCACGTCTCGACTCAAGTGTCTATTTGATTCGTTCCACAATTATAATTTACTCCTCATTATATCCCAAATGTCCCAAGTATACCAATACATCATAAAAGGAATGTTATCTCTATCCTCGAACAAGTTTACGGGACTCCCAAAATCAAAACAGGCCAAAAAGGCCTAAACTGCCAGCTCATTAGAAGTCTCGTTCGAACGAGGCTGTTCGAACGAGATTCAGTTCGTTCGAACGAACTGTACCTTCTAACGACATCTCGTTCGAACGAAGGTATCGAACGAAATTTCCCCTCGTTAGAAGCAACTGGTCAATTCATTAGAAGCTCGTTCGAACGAGCTCGTTCGAACGACCTGGGAAGGCCTTCTAACGAATGACCAGTTTCGTGCCCAGAATTTCTACTTTCGTTTTTCACCAATTTTTACTCCTCAATTCTCCTCTAAAATTCGTCCCAACAATGTTTTAAGGTCTCTAATCAATCCTAAACATATTATAATCACATATTAACGTGTTTTAAAGGATTAATTCGTCCTAATCATCATTAAATCACAAGTCTCTACACTTTTCCCCAATTTATTTCAAGAACATAAACCCTAAAATTTTAAGTCTTTAATTTATCCACTTAAATCCGTTTTTGTTTCTTGCAAGATATATCAACATCAGATTAGTCCTCTAAATACGATTCTACATGCAATCCTTTCCTCAAAATATGGTATTCTAATTCCAAGCTCATGGGTTTTTCATTAACTTTCAAGAACAAATGTAAATCTTAGAATTATCTAACATGGAAGAAACATTCTTTGAATTAAACGGAATTAAATCACTTGCCTTGATTTAATCTCTGATTTTGATGACGATTTGATGAGGTTCTCTCTCTCTCTCTCTCTGCAAAATTCTCCTCTTTCTCTCCCTCTCTAAGCTTTCTTCTCCAATGGCTATGGTGGCTAGGGTTTGTTTTGGGAAAAATTAGAAACCTAATTCTAATAACCTACGTAGCCTATTAGGTTAAAATGAGTTGGTTAGTGGTTTAGTGGGTCAAATCCACATCAGATATAATTTACTAATTTTCGTCACTTTTAATTCTCAAAAATGCAAAATTACCAAACTACCCCTATATGTTGCCGGTATGGCCTAAAAATACCCCGGGACCCAAACTAAACCCCCGGCTAGTGTTTTCTGACTATCTCGACCCTTCCAGACGCGTTGGCGCACTCAAAACGACCATACAGTTAATTGAATTTAATTTCACTTTTATAATTAAAATAATTATATCCTGACGCGACTGTCTCACGCGTCCCAATAAAATGTCCAAATTGCCGTATATCAATCTCACGACAAATTTCATAATTCAATATTCATATATCATCATATATACTCAATATAGAAAAATACCAACTCACATCTCTCTAGTATTTTATCCGGATTAATTCCCAATTAATTCTCATTTAATTAATTAATCCCAAAAATAAATATCGCCAAAAATACGGGGTATTACAACGACATTGTAAATGAGCCAAGTTCCTCATTAAAGGGCCAAGATGTGGCATACTTTATTATAAAATTCACTTATTTGTAGATCCCCGAGCAACAAATAATTCGAGAAGAACAAGCCACAACAGGGGAAAACTTAACTAAAGTCATCACCGACCAACATGCCGAGTAGACCTCGGCAATGGAGAGCTTAGAAAACGTTATTAACAACCTACCGAAATAATCAACCAAGATGTAGAAGATGGATAAAAGATATGAGGAGGCAATGAATTGGGTATTCCATCATGGGATGTTATCAGACCAAGGTTTTGATAATAACATCCTAATATGGAACTTGTATGTAGATGGATCATCATGTGCAGCAGGAAGTGGAACAGGTATTATACTCAACATCCCTGATGGGATATATATAGTATGCATTGCGATTCCAATTTCAGGCCTCAAATAATAAAGCAGAATATGAAGCTCTCATTGTAGGATTGATTTTGGCTCAATCATTGAATGCCTAACAAGTTGTAGCACATAGTGATTTTTAGTTGGTGGAGGATCAAATCTTGAGTTTGTATAGAGCCAAAGGTGAATTGATGACAAGATACCTAGCTAAGGCATTAGAGGTAATAGTAAAATTGCTCGTTATTTAGATGAGCAGAATTCTAAGATTGGAGAACGTCCGGGCTGATGCACTTGCTCAGCTAGCATCAATAACCAAAATTGAGCTTAAAAGAACCATTCCCATCGAAATTTTTTCCAATCGAAGTATTGATGAAGACTTGATGATTAATTTCATTATAGTAGACATGGGACCATCCTTGATGGATCCCATCAGATCTTATATTGAAGAAAGAATTCTGCCAGTAGACCTAAGTGAGTCCATAAAGCTTAAGTATAAGGCGAGAAGGTACGTGTTAGATAAAGGAGTTCTGTACCGAAGAGGGTTGATGGTTACTTTGCAGCGTCGTGTTCACCTGACAAAGGTTAAAAATCTAATATAATAAGTTCATGAAGGATCTTGTGGAGCTCCTGTGCCAAGAAGATCATTGCTACAATAAATGAATACATAGGGATATTATTGGCCAACCATGAGAGCGAACTGTACAACTTTCGTAAGGAAATGTGATACGTGCCAAATGTTCTCCAACATTTGCAAAACTCCACAGTCTGCTCTAGCTCCCATCACTTCACCTTGGACATTTGCTATGTGGGTAATAGACTTGGTTGGACCATTACCGACCAACCAAGGAAGATTTAAGTATTGGTCGATACTGTGATTATTTCATAAAATAGGTTGAAGCAGTATCATTAGTGGATATTCCCTATGAGAAGGTATACCAGCTTAGGTATACCAGCTTATCTGGAAAAACATTATTTGTAGATATGGTTTGCCATAAGCCTTCATCACAGACCAGTGTACACAGTTCAATAATGAGGAATTTATAACCTACTATGCCCAATCCGAGATTCAAAAGTTACACTCTGCTCCACGTAATCCTCAAAGTAATGGGCAAACTGAGGTAACAAACAAAACTTTACTTAATGGGTTGAAGAAAAAACTTGATGATGCTAAAGGAAACTGGATAAATGAATTACACTCAGTTTTGTAGGTATACCGAACAAGTCCAAGAGCTGTTATTGGAGAAACACCATGCATGCTGGCATTTGGGATGGAAGTCGTCATACCAGCTGCAATAGGTTTGCCAACTCATAGAGTGTTGAACTATGATTCTCCTGTTAGTGATTTAATGCGAAGGCTAGATATGAACATACTGGAAGAAGTGCGTGAAGATGTAACGTTGAGGAATGTCGCCTATCAACAAAGAACAACACCCTTTTATAACAAAACGATAAAGCCGAGCAAGTTAAAGGAAGGGGATTATGTGCTTAAGAAAGTGATTCAGAAAACCAACAAACTTGAAGCTAACTGGCATGGACCATATCGTATCTCAACAGTTGTCAGACCAGGAACTTATAGACTTGAAACTTTGGAGGGGGGAGAATTCAAAAATCCTTGGCATGCCGAGCATCTTAGGAAGTATTACCAGTAATGTAACAAGAAAAATCTTTGTAATCAATTATCTTTAGTATGAATAAAAATGTTAGTTTCTTCCATTTTTTCAATTTTTTGGGGAGTTCTGGTGATATGCATGCCCACAAATCCTTGGTCAGCAGACATTCAGTAGTTGGTCAGAACAAATAATACTTGATCGGCGACGTCTAGAAACCCAACTCAAGATAGGATTTTAAGTCCTCGATACTTGGTCAGGATAATCATCACGGATAAAACTTTGTATACAAATCAACAAATTTTATCCAAACTAGGAAAATGGAGGAAGAACGTTGTGAAGATTTCTAAATAGGAATTTAAACACAAGTTCCACATACGTTTGGTCACCACTAGTAACATATGCTAAACCTAAAAATTTAGGTGCATTAGTAGAACCTATGGAAATACCACGGGAAACTAGTACTAAACTTAGATTTAAATCTAGGTGTGCTAGTAGAACCTATGGCCACATCAATGGTAGCTGATACAAAACTTAGAAATCTAAGTATATCAGCAGTACCTATGATAATCTCATCGGTGACTGGTACTAAATTTTGGCAAATGTCTAAGTGTATTAGTAGAACTAATGCAACAAAGAAGTCATTCAAGCTTCCAGAATTTAACAAGATAAGTTAATTAATGGCCTTTTATTTATATAAATGATGATTACATGCAAATATTGTTTACAAATTCAATACATGAATAAATTATTCTACTAAGCGCTTTTCTTTATCTTTGGAGGAGCTCGGTGCTGGTTCCATGCCTGTTGGAGGATCATCCAATGTGTATGGGGGGAGTTAATGACGTTAAAATCTTGAAGCATTCTCCTATTACTGCTGCTCGGAGTATTCAACAAATGAGGAGGCTGAACTATTTCCATATCATCATGCAGACCATAATCTCCTAAATATTTGGAGATCAAGCATTGAGGAATGCTTTCTACAGGGTTCCATCTAACATCTAGTTTGAAGGGAGGGTCTTGACACTCCAAAAGTTTGGATCAACCCAGTACCATAGTTTGTTATTCGGATCAACCTTCATAATTGTTAGGCAATTTTTCCAGCCCATTTATAGCCTTCGCGCTAAGCCAAACTAAAACAATCATCAAATCGTTCAAGGGCTTCATTATATCATTTCATCCAGATCTCCCTGGACTATTTGTCAAATTGGAAAGTTAATCTTTCAACTTGGTGTTGAAGTTTCTTTAATACTCCATCTTTATCCTGCAATTGAGAAGTTGGGGTGGAAAGTTTCTCACGCCTGGGTTTGGATCTTTTGAGGCATCTCAACAATGGATAAATTCTTGGCCTTTATCTGTGCAGCCTGGTTGGCAAGCATTTATTGAGTTCTGGCCTCATCTGTTGTAGGTCGGCTAGATCTTGATCTTGGTCGGGAAGTAGAGGCAGTTTTGGATTTCTTTAAGGCTTCTAGTTCCTCTATTACCCTGTCATTCTCAGTTTCTAAGAATGATACCCCTTCATCAGTAGTAGAAGTTATAGAAGGAGCCTTCAAGGAGTACAATTCACTCATCAATTTATTATTTTCTTCCTCTAATAACTTGGCAATGGATCTAGCTTCAGCAACTTCACTCTTAAGTAAGAATACCATATTCCTAAAGAGATAAAGGTGCTTCTCCAACTTCTCCTCAAATACTCGAGCTCCGTTTAAGGCCTTGTACTTGGACTCATAATCAAAAAAAGAAGAGACTTAGATTCATTGTGCTCCTCTTAAAGTTCTCCAATCATCTCAAAGTAAGCCACGTTATTGGCCACAACCCGATTGTTGATACCAAATTTAGTCTGCTAACATGGCTCAATTGAGTGAAGACACGTGGCAATCTGCGTGGCAATAACAAACACTTCCGAATAACACCTTGACTTCGAGGAACTCAACTTTCCCGACCCACTCAAATACTCCGAGCAATAGACGCTCTCCGAGGAACCATACTGCAACGAGGAACTCTGCTTCTCTGATCAACTCAGACGCTTCGACCAACAAGAGTTCTCCGAGGAACTTTAATACACCAAGAAACTTATGAGTACCGAGCTACTTAGGTGGTCCGAGCTGCACCTCGAACAGAGCATTAATAGCAGGATAACCAACAGATTGACTGCGCATTAAATGCTTATAATTATCATACAGATGTATACACCTAATGGATAGCTATATATTACCCTTTCACATGTACAGCCTGAGGGCTATAAATACATTGTATCATCCTCATTATAGAAGGACCGGAATTTCTGGATAAAACTTGTAATCGAAAATTCATAAACAGTCAGCAATAAAAGAAACAGTAGACGTAGGCCATTCTTATAAGGCTGAACCACTTTAAAATTTCTTTGTCTCACTTTATTTTATCTGTGATTAAATAATTAGATATAATCTAATTTTTTACATCAATAGATTGGCGCCGTCTATGGGAAACGACTGGTAATATCGTTTTTCATCAAAAACAATTCATTACAAATGGCTGATAATCCAGAACCCAGCAATCGAAACGGTAGAAGCCCTCCAAATCCATCGACTCCGCCAAACATTCCAGATCTGGCTGGAATAATGACAAATCTAGCCCAGGGCCAGACAACCATGCAAGAAACTATGCGACAACTCATACAAACCCTTCATGGCGGAGTATCGACCCATTCAGAACATCAAAGTGTTCAAAGAAATACCCATTTACTTTCTTTGCGTACTAGGCATACTGATTCATATCGTACTGAGGAGTCTGAAGATTTTTCTTATCAACTTGGATGAACTTCGTCAGTACGAGCCACAGATACTGAACAACGTATCACTCTCTCTCCAGAAAGGACTAGTGTGCTTGAAAGGTTAAGCAGGGTATCTCCTTTTGATCGATTAGGTCCTTGGAGGAACAAAAGTCCTCCTAAGGCTGCGTCGAGGAGCTTTCGACGACCATCAGACTTAAGGGAAGGATCTGCCCAGTCGCGACTAGCTGCTCGTCAAGATAGATCCTAGGAAGCCACATCAACACGATCAGTTGCTCGAACCAACAGGCCCGAGGAAGGAAACGATGCGTGGAAAGGCTCTATTCAGAGGGTGGAGGATAGATTAGGGGAAATGGCTAAAGCCAAGAACCCTCTAAAATGAACTTTTGTTTAAGGAACACCTTTTTTCCAGGCCATTGTAGATTTTCCCACACCATCAAAGTTTAAAGCACCTGTTGTGACCCCCAAATATGATGGAAAGACCGACCCTATCCTTCATATAGAACAATACCAAGCTGCAGCCGACATCTATGTTGTTCCATATGAGATGAGATGCAGAGCATTCTCGGGAACTCTTACCGGATCTACTCAAATATGGTATAATAATGTTCCTCGGGGAAAGATATCAACTTTCTTTCAACTGACTGAGTTATTCATTAGGAATTTATGTTTTGGGGCAAAGCCAGTTAAACGAGTAGCGCATTTGTTAAGTGTTAGACAAAAAGATGGTGAGAGTACCAGAGGTTATATAACTCGTTTTAATAATGAGAAGCTCGAAGTCATTGATTATGAGGAAAAGACAGCGATTATCGCCTTGATGAGTGGACTACTGCCCAACAAGTTGTACTACACTTTGGCCAAAGATCCACTTAGAACCATGTCAGAACTGATGGGAAAAGCGGCCAAGATTATGAATGCCGAGGAGGATATGGCTGCAAAGAAGAATATGGATGCCAAAGAAACCAAGGTGGAAAGTGATAAAGCTAAGAAGAAAGAGAATAAGAACAATGGTAGTGACAAACACTCAAAAACAAGGTCGTCATGGGAAGTATTGAAGAAATTTGATAATTATACTCCTTTGAAGAAAGACATCAACTATGTTCTAGAAGAAATCAAGAACAACGAGGAATTAAACTGGCCAGAGAAAATGAAGGCAGATCCTGACAGGAGGAATAAGGCAAAATATTGCGAGTTTCACAAAGATCATGGCCATATGACCAAAAATTGCATAGCTCTTCAGAATGAGATTGAAACACTCATCAGACGAGGAAAACTGGCAAAGTATGTTGATCATAGAAATGAAAGAAAAAACAGCGACCGAACAAGAGAGAGGTCTAGATCTCCTCGTCGAGCAGAGGAGAACAAGAAAAGAGACCATGAAGTTGATCCAGAAGATGACCCCGATCATCCTAAGAGACCAAGGCAGCCAGAACGTGAGGTATTTTCGATACGCTTTAGGTCATTTGATTGTAATGTTATTACAGGTGGAGATGCAGGAGGAGGAGACCTTACTGCATAGAAAAAAGCTTACCTCTGTGAGGCTCAAGCTTGCTCATACATTCAACGAATAAATCTAGCTGAGGAGGATCGCCCTATAAAGGTAAACAAAGAGAAATTGGTCATTGGTTTCTCAAAGAACGACCTCGCATGTGTTCTATATCCTCATGATGACCCATTGGTGATCAAAATGAGGATGAAGGAAGTGATGATTTCAAGCGTACTGGTAGATAATGGTAGCTCGGCAGACATCATGTTCTACTCATGCTTCGACAGTTTAAATCTAAAACTATCTCAACTGGAGCCTTATCACAAACCCCTCCTGGGTTTTTGTGGTGAGAAAGTTTTTCCACTTGGGACGATCAAGTTAGATATATTCATTGGTACATGGCCTGCTTTTCGAACAGAAAGAATACGCTTCTTCGTGATGGATAAGAATGTTCAATCAGCATACAATATCATCATGGGAAGAGTAGGATTGAAGAAGTTCGAGGCTGTACCATCTACGATATATCAATGCCTAAAATTTCCAACAAATTTTGGAGTAGGAGTTGTGAAAGGTGATCAGAAAGTAGCTCGGGAATGCTATTTTTCATCCGTCGAGCAAGAGGAACTGGAGGAATCAAGGAAAAAGACTACTACCTATCAAGTGGATGAAGGTGCGAAAATTGAAACATTGGATCCTAGAGATGAGTCGCAACTCGTGAAGGGTCAAGTGGTGGAAGCTACTCAAAACATCATTCTAGACGACGAGCACCCTGAACGAACTACTCAAGTAGGTTCGTCGTTGGAAGCCTCACTAAAACAAAAATTGATAACTTTCCTAAGAAGCAGAAAGCAAACTTTTACATGGAGTCATGAGGATATGCCCGGGATAGACCCAAATTTCTTATGTCCCGAGCTCAATGTGAATAAGGAGATCAAGCCTGTGAAGCAGAGAAGAAGAGTATTCAGTCCCGAGAAGAATCAAGCTATACAGGAGGAAGTTGAGAAGCTCCAGAAAGCTTGCTTTATTGAAGATGTTAAATATCCAGATTGGTTAGCAAATTTGGTAATGGTGAAAAAGAAGAACAACAAATGTAGGATGTTTGTAGACTTCACCGACCTCAACAAATCATGCCCAAAGGATCACATTCCGCTGCCCCGAATTGATCAACTAGTGGATGCTACCTCGGGACACGAGTTGCTGAGCTTCATGGATTCTTATTCTGGTTACAATCAGATTAAAATGAAACCTGAAGACAGGGAGAGTTCTTCTTTCATTACCCCTAGGGGAACTTATTGTTATAATGTTATGCCTTTTGGTTTGAAAAATGTAGGTGCAACATATAGCGGCTGATGAACAAAGTGTTTGCAGAACAAATCAGTTGCAATATGGAAGTCTATGTTGACAATATACTGACAAAGAGCAAGAAAGCTGCTGATCATCTAGTTGACTTAGGTCAGACCTTTGTTGACTTAGGTCAGACCTTTGATCAACTAGATAAATATTAAATGAAGCTGAACCCGACGAAGGTGCATATTTGGAGTACGAGAAGGCATGTTTCTCGGGTACATTGTCAATCAGTGAGGCATTGAAGCTAACTCTGAAAAGGTCAAAGCTCTGTTAGGGCTGCGATCCCCAATAACGAAGAAAGAAGTGCAAAGTCTTACATGACGAGTAGCAGCACTCAACAGATTTGTTTCGCGAGCAACTGATAGATGTCTCCCATTCTTCAAAACACTCTGAAAGACTTTTGAGTGGAATGATGAATGTGAGAAGGCTTTTCAAGACTTGAAGAAATATCTGGGAGCACCTCCACTATTGTCCAGGCCAGTGATGGGAGAAAAATTGTACTTGTATCTGACCGTGTCAGAGAATGTAGTTAGCTCGGCATTAATAAGAGTGGAGAATGGAGTGAAAAAACCGATTTATTACACTAGCAAAGTCTTCCGAGGAGTAGAAATCAGATATCCAAAGCTGGAAAAATTGGCACTAGCATTGATCGAGGCAAGTAGAAGAATGAAGCCATACTTCCAGGCTCATATTATAGTCGTATATACTGATATGCCATTGAGGGCAAGCTCTTCAAAACCAGAAAAATTAGGAAGATTGATGTATTGGGCAATAGATCTCGGTGAATATAACATAATTTATGAACCCAGATCATCGCTTAAAGGGCAAGCTATAGCAGATTTTATAGCAGAGTTCACCTATCCTGATTCCCCCGAGGAGCAAAAACTGCTCACCGATCAACCTGTGGATGTTACAGAATCATCAAACCCAAGCCCAGACCAACTTAGGTTGGTAAAAGGGCAAGTAGATGTTATAGAATCATCAAATTCAAGCCCAGACCAACTTAGGTTGGTAAAAGGGCAAGAAGTGATGATCGAAGAACAGCGAGAAATATTAGGAGAGTGTGAAAGGAAGCAACACATTTTCCACCGAGGAACTCTGTCAGATCAGAAATTTGAAGACGAGTTGCCTATATGGAGTTTATATGTGGATGGCTCATCTTGCACAACAGGCTGTGGGGCAAGGATTGTTCTTAATAGTCCAGACGAGGTCGACATGGAATATGCCCTACGCTTCTAATTCAAAGCTTTGAATAATGAGGCTGAATATGAAGCCATGATTGCAGGTCTTAGTTTGGCAAAAACCATGGGGGCAGAGTAGGTTATTGTCTTCAGTGACTCGCAATTGATCATAAATCAAATGATGGGAGTATATGCAGCCAAAGGAGAATTAATGATCAGGTATCTTGCAAAGGCAAGGGAATTGGTATCAGAATTTGCTGCTATTCAGCTGGTTAGAATACCAAGAATGGAGAATGCGAGGGCGGACGCCTTAACTCGATTAGCATCAGCTACTCGTACCGAGCTACGAAGAATAATACCAATTGAAGTTTTAGTTGGTCGGAGTATATATGAAGATTTGACGATGAATTTTATTACCCTTAATTTAGGACCATCTTGGATGGATTCCATCAGGGCATATATTGAGGAGGGGGAATCACCAACTGACAAACTTGCAGCCAAAAAACTGAAGTTTAAAGCTGCTCGTTATGTACTTAATAATGGTATTCTGTAAAGACGAGGAATTATAGCAGGTTTGCAAAGATGTGTACATCCCACCGAGGTGAAAGGCTTGATTGAAGAGATCCATGAAGGGTCCTGTGGAGCCCATGTAGCAGGTCGGACTCTTTTGCAAAGGGTGATGATGCAAGGATACTACTGGCCAACGATGAGGGTTGATTGTATAGCCTATGCTAAGAAATGTGACAAGTGTCAGCGTTTCTCCTCCATCCGAAGAACTCCCCAAGCGTTGTTGACACCCATTACTTCCCCTTGGCCATTTTCCATGTGGGGAATTGACTTGGTCGGACCACTCCCAACAACCAGAGGAAGATTTAAATATCTCGTCGTCGCAGTGGATTATTTTACTAAGTGGGTAGAAGATGAGCCTCTTGTCGACATGACGTACGAGAAGGTGTATCAATTTATTTGGAAAAATGTCATCTGTAGATATGGTCTTCCCCATGCATTCATTATCGACCATGGAACACAATTTGATAACAAGGAGTTCGCTGCCTATTGTCATCAGTCAAATATCTTGAAGATCCACTCGGCACCAGGCCATCCCCAAAGCAATGGACAAACTGAAGTAACAAACAGAACGCTACTGAATGGATTGAAGAATTGACTGAATAACGCGAAAGAAAATTGGATCAACGAGCTATAATCAGTACTATGGGCTTACCGAACTACTCCCCGAGTAGCAACAGGGGAATCTCTATATATGCTGGCATTTGGAAGTGAAGCCGTTATACCTGCCGAGTTGGGTCTTTCGACACACAAAGTACTGAATTTCAATTCCCCTGTCAGCGACTTAATGAGAAGATTGGATTTAGACATGCTCGAGGAAGTTAGAGAAGAAGCAACCATCAGGAATGCTGCTTACCAACAACGAACAATTTTGTTCTACAACAAGAGGGTAAAGAAGTGAGACTTGAAAGAAGGAGACTATGTGCTAAAGAAAGTGATTCAAAAGCACAATAAATTGGAAGCAAAATGGCATGGACCTTACCGAGTTACAGAAGTTGTTCGACCAGGAACCTACAGAATAGCAACTTTAGAAGGGCATGAGTTTAAGAATGCATGGAATGCAAAACACTTGCGCAAGTATTATCAGTGATGTAAACTCTCAAACATTTTCGTTAGTATGAATAAAGTGACAATATTCTGCCCAGTTCTCTCCTTTTGTTGGAAATTTTTTTTGCGGAATACTCGTGCGACGCATTCAGCAAGCAAAAGTACTACTCAGACTACTCAGAAATCTATTCTTAAAAATGCCAAACTAAGGTTGGTTAGAAAGTAAATCTATTCCTAAAAATACCAACTAAGGTTGGTTAGGAAGTAAATCTATTACCTAAAATGCCAACTAAGGTTAGTCGAGAAGTAAATCTATTCCTAAAAATACCAACTAAGGTTGGTTAGGAAGCAAAACTATTCCTAAAAATGCCAATTAAGGTTGGTTAGGAAGCAAAACTATTCCTAAAAATGCCAACTAAGGTTGGTTAGGAAGCAAAACTATTCCTAAAAATGCCAACTAAGGTTGGTTAGGAAATAAATCTATTCCCGAAAATGCCAACTAAGGTTGGTCGGGAAGTAAATCTATTCCTAAAAATACCAACTAAGGTTGGTTAGGAAGTAAATCTATTCCTAAAAATTCCAACTAAGGTTGGTTAGGAAGTAAATCTATTCCTAAAAATGCCAACTAAGGTTGGTTAGGAAGTAAATCTATTCCCGAAAATGAAGTAAATCTATTCCTAAAAATGTCAACTAAGGTTGGTTAGGAAGTAAATCTATTCCCGAAAATGCCAACTAAGGTTGGTCGGGAAGTAAATCTATTCCTAAAAATGCCAACTAAGGTTGGTTAGGAAGCAAAATTATTCCTAAAAATGGCAACTAAGGTTGGTTAGGAAGCAAAACTATTCCTAAAAATGCCAACTAAGGTTGGTTAGGAAGAAAAACTATTCCAAAAAGTGCCAAAGTTGGTCGGTAAGAAAAAATTCACTAACTATGGTTGTTCGGGAATAAAAACCCACTAATTGTAATTGGTCGAGAAGAAAAATTTACCGACTTTGGTTGGTCGGAAACATTTTATGAGTACAAGAAAGTGACCTTGGTTGGTCAGAAACATTTTATGAGTACAAGAAAGTGACCTTGGTTGGTCGGAAACATTTTATGAGTACAAGAAAGTGATCGAGCAAAATTTTTGATACTCGTAACTTTTTAAATTACTACCAAATTGGTCAAGAAACAAAACATCATTAAGTTTGGTTAGTTGTCAAATGATTACCACAAATTCAAACTAGTCGACAATAAGTTGATCGAAAAATAACACAATGTTGTTATCTTTTTAACAGATATACATATATAAAGTGTTTTACAACCACAAGGCAATGGCAGTCAAGATTTGCAAATAAAATTATTTCATTAAATGTAGAACAATACATCAAGAATGAAATATAAATTTATTACATCAAGATTCCTATTCTATTGGTTTCTTCCCCTCTGCTTTTGAAACAGGTTCCTCGCCAGCAGGTGGATCATTCAAAGCATAAGGGGAATTTATGAAGTTAAGATCTTTAAGAATCCTGATGTTCATCACAGATGGTCGATCGAGTAGGTGCTCGGGACGAGATATCTCAACATTGGAATGGAGATTGTAATCTCCATGGTATTTGGAAATCAAACACCGAGGGATGGCCCGAGCAAGGATCCAACTCGTGTCAAGCTTGAATGGTGGCACTGGTAGGTCGAGCAACCCAGGATTATGGTAATCCCACAGGTAATGACCCTGTTCCAGTTGTAGTACACCTAAGGCATTCAACCATCCCTGTTTGTAACCTCATTATTTGCATTTTGGATACGATCATCCAAATGGTAGAGAGCCTCATTGTAGCCAGCCATCCAGAATTCTCTGGGCTGCTTGTGGAATTGATATGTCAATCTTTCCACTTACTCGTGGAGACTTTTTATAAAGAGTTCTTTATTCTCCAAGGCAGACTTCTATGCAGAAAGCTGCTCGTTCAGATTCCTGATCTTCTTAGACATTTTAGCCAATGCCTGGTTCTTTGCCATCAGTTGAAAGGCCTGGTTCTCCAGAGCAGATTGAGTTCTCTGTTCCTCGATAGTAATCCGAGCAGCTCTTGATCGTCCCCGAGGAGCTCTTACTTATCCCCGAGTAGATGTAGAAGGGCCAGCTCTCTTCAAGGTTTCTAATTCATCCCTCAGGTTGCCGTTTTCGACCTCCAAGAAAGAGAATCCCTCGTCGTTCACAGGGACCAAAGCGTTTGAGGTGGAAGCTGCAGACTTCAACTGAGACACCTCTCTTTGCAGGTCATTGTTTTCCTTCTCTAATAACTCAGCTATCTGTCTGTGCTCTTCGACCTCAGCCTTCAAAGTTCTCTCCCGCACATCATAAGCAGCAAACAGTTTATCGTATCCCTTATCAGCACTGATTTGCTGATACTTCTTCTCGTATCCTTCGTGCAAAAGGGATGTAGATTCCTTATATTGTTGCTGAAGTTCTTCAAGAGTGCCCTGGAGATCTTCAATTATATCATAGTATGCTACGTTGTTAGCCACTGCACGGTCGAACAGGCACTTCAAATACTGATAGGCTTCAATTGCTTGCTTTGAACCACCTTGACCGAGGATGTCAATGATTTGAGCTGCACTCATATCTGAATGACCAGCTTTGAAATACTCATTGCATTGCCTTAACAGTTTTGTATCGTGAGCAGATAATAAGTCCATCCTGGCCAGAAACAAGTAAAGGAAGAAAAAATAAGAATCAATAAGAGTACAAACAGAGCATGAAGAAGAGAATCAACAGTATGCATAAGCAAAAGTTCAAATTTTATTACATCATAAAGGAGAAGTACAAAGTTCAGAGTTACATTTGATAAAGAAAAATAAAATAGAGAGAAATCCGAACAACTCTACACCTTTTCCTTGTCTCCCAAAACTTTCTCGGGAGGCTGGGACGAGGAGGTAGGTTGCTCGGATGGAACAGAGGTTTGCTCGGGAAGTGCTGGAGGTTGCTCGGATGAAGTAAAGGGTAGTTGAAGTTCCTCGCAAGTGGTGTAGATAGCTGGGGGATGAGAAATTTGATCTCCCATCACCATGGAAGCCTCCTCAGAGGCAGCTTCGTCCTCTTCTTCTTCTTCAGGAGTTGGAGGGGGCCCGAGATGTGTCGCTGAAATAGTTCAGAATTTTCATCAACTTTCATCTCTTGCAGAGCAGCGACCCATCCATCTCTAAAGTATTTGAGGATGCCATATTCCACTTGCGACATCATGGCAGCCAAACCTTTATTCCACCCTTTATCCCAGCCGGCGCTGAAGGATTTTTTGACAGCCAATTTCCTTTTTGTCTTCTCCGAGGAAAGCTTCTCGGAAATAAGATCATCAGCAGCCTTCAATTTATTCTCAACTTCCTCCTTCTGACGATTCACTTCCCGAAGTTGACCCAACTCTTCCTCAGCCGTTTTGAGCTTACTTTCAAGCTCCTCAGCCTTTTTGAGCTTCCCTTCGATCTCTTTATTCTTCTCCTCCAAATCCTTCATTTTCTTCTCCAACCCCTTGGAGACCTCGACAACCTGATCCTTCTCCCGTTCGATGGAATTATGCTTCTTCTCCCAAATAGATTTATCATCATCATATTTCTGACGAGAATCCTTCAGAGACTGCGTCAGGCCCACCAACGCTTCCTCTACACCAAACGAGGTGCTTGAAGCTTTAATAGCTTCATCCTTCTTCAAAACTGTATTAAAATAGGTCACCAGCTGGGAAAATAAAAGCAAGTCAGTGCACAGATACAAAAAGGAAAGAATGAAAATTTAAGACTATAGGACTTACATAAGCAATATGACGAGCTGCTAATGTGGTAACCATGTCCCGAGAAAGGTTTTCTTCAATACCTTGGATCTCGGGAATGATCCAAGTCTTCATCGAGTTCATAGCAGAGCTCGGGATAACAAAAGTGGGAACACCACAAGTCGGGGGCTGAGAGATGGATTCAACCAAATTGATAGAGGAGCTTTTCTTCAGCCTCCTCAGAGGAGAATCAACGTTCTCGACTAACGATGTAGTCTTAGTCGGAGAAATGATAATCACCTCGCTTGGAGCAGCAGCCTTGCTCGGGTCCACTGGGGGCTTCTTGAATATCTTCATAGGAGAAGCCGAAGGAGGTGCATCAATTTTCTTTGTCCCCTCTCCCGGGACATCAAGCTTACTTTTCTTTGCCTCTCCAGCACCAGAGGCAGATTTCTCAAAAAGGGTAGGAGGTCTTCTTTTCTTCATCCTTTCACTCAAGGGAATATGTGACTCAAGCGAAGAGCTTGTAGAGGCCGGTATTGGTTCTGCGTCTCTTATCACCGGACGAGAAGTAAAAGAGGAGGTGTAACTCTTGTACTGCAGCAAATATGAAGCTGACCTAATATGCTCGTCGGCAAGAGTCTGATGCAAACTCCAGATTAGTTTTAAATGCCTTATGTTAACGTCTGTCTCTTTTGGAGATTTTCTTTTGCTGTCAACTGCAAATAAATCAAAATTAAAATATCAATGACAAATTTTATCAAACACAAAGGAAGCATAATTTTGAAAATAAAATAAAAACAACCTATCCCATTGCCATAGGGAGGACATCTGGGACCCTGGTAAACATCAGCTCCAGTTAATGGAGGGTGTTGCCAATTTTTCATAACAACCCCGTGCTCAAAGTAGTCCCTATTGGCATCTGGGAGATTGACCACTAAAGCTCTATTTAAAAGCCTAGTTTTTAAATAAAAAGTATTATCACCCACAGCCCATCTATAACAAAACATAATTTCAGGAATTCCTATACGAGTTTCGTGAATTTGATTTAATCTATAAACTTCGTTAACTATTCTCCATGTATTGGGGGCTATTCTTGCAGGCACCACGTCAAAGTATTGACATAATTCCAAACATAAAGGGTTTGGGAGAAAATAAAAGCCACATTCAGCGACAAAGAGACTGGGGAACCAATGTCCCTCAGGCAAACGAAAATAGTCTGAAGGCTCAGAAAGCTCTTCCAAAATAACCCATGAGGGAATAGAGAAATCAGAGCGAAACTTATCAATCGATTCTACAGGATAAACCATGATGAAAGAAGGAAATCAAAGAGAAAGAAGAAAATCTTACAGGAAAGGGATGAGTCTGTTGACAACAGATGATGAAAGAGATGAACGCACGGGAGAGAGAAACAATGGAAAACTCAAAGAGAAAAGAATTAAAAAGTAAAAGACAATGGGATTTTCTGCAATGTTTAAATACTTTGCCTTGGGAATGGGTAAAGATAATGATTGCAAAAAGAGACGGTTACGTTACCGGCGGCTAAAAAGACAAAAAAAGGTGCGGGAATCGAAGCGGTTATAAAAATTCAAAAAGTCCGATTCTACGAATTTGGAAGGAGAAATAAATACAAAAGAAAATACTCCTAAATTTCAGGATGACCATTTAAAACCGCCATATTTCGAGAAAGAATGTTCCGCACTCCTCAAATTTTGAACTGTGAAACATTGGGGGCTTCTGTTGATACCAAATTTAGTCTGCTGACATGGCCCAATTGAGTGAAGACACGTGGCAATATGCGTGGCAATAACAAACACTTCCGAACAACACCTTGACTTCGAGGAACTCAACTTCCCCGACCCACTCAAATACTCCGAGCAATAGACGCTCTACGAGGAACCATACTGCAACGAGGAACTCTGCTTCTCCGATCAAGTCATATGCTCCGACCAATAAGAGTTCTCCGAGGAACTTTAATACACCGAGCAACTTATGAGTATCGAGCTACTTAGGCGGTCCGAGCAGCTTAGGCGGTCCGAACTGCACCTCGAACAAAGCATTAATAGCAGGATAACCAACAGATTGACTGTGCATTAAATGCTTATTATTATTATCATACAGATGTATACACCTAATGGATAGCTATGTATTACCCTTTCCCATATACAGCCTGAGGGCTATAAATACATTGTATCATCCTCATTGTAGAAGGACCGGAATTTCTGGATAAAACTTGTAATCGAGAATTCCCAAACAGTCAGCAATAACAGAAACAGTGGACATAGGCCATTCTTATAAGGCTGAAGAAACTTGAGATAAATGTACGCATCTTTAGCTTGATCAGTAACATTAGCCCGAGTAAATTTGATAAATCTTCCTCGGATAAAGTCATATGACCAGCCTTGAATAAACTGTTGCAGTGCTTGAGTAGATTTGAATCATTGGAAGATAGTTGTTCCATTTTGGCCATGATCTATAAGAATAAGGAAATATCCAATCAACAACATAACAAAGAGCATAAATCAGCAATCAAGAGGTGACAAGCGCATGTGATGGAAAGACTCATTTTCATTGATATAAAGCAAAGTTACAAGTACATTGGAATAAAAAAAAGTAAAGACAAAAAAGGAAAAAGCTGATTGTCGAGTAAATCTACACCTTCTCCCTATTAGTAGTAACTCCAACTTGATTGGGGATAGTATAGGTGGAGTGATTTTCTTAGAGGTAGGTGGGAGAGAAGACTCAGCAACTATCTGCAGTTGGTCGGCAGTAGACTCCAAAAAAAGGGTGGAATCCCCTGACCCCACATCATCTTCAACTTCCTCATCCAAGTCTAGTGGGGAACCAGGGTCATTTCTGAGGAAGAGTTCAGACTTTTGAGGAGTACCAACCTCAATAAGTGTAGCCGACCAACCATCCTTGTAGCACTTCTTCTTCACCTATTTAATCTGTCCAGAAGGAGCTGCGATGGCTTTGTCCCATCCCTTATTAAAAAAGGTTTCCCTAGCCTTCACCCTCTTGGTCTTCTCATAAACTAAGCTCTTCTTCAACTCAGAGACTTGTAATCGAGCTATAACAACCTCATCTTCAGCCTTCTTCTGATCTCCCTCAGCAGCTTTTATTTTGTTCACCCAAGATTGCTTCTCATTTGCCAATGCTTGTTGGGAGTCAAGAAAGGACTTCTTCATGCATTCAAAAGCCTCTTCTACATCATTTGAAGAAGAACAAAGTGCATAATCTTTCTCCAACATCTGGGTGAAATCAACCAGGAACTATAAAAAGAGAGGAAAAATTAGTACAAGAAATTAATGAAAAAGTACAAGTATGAAAAAGTAAGAGTTCTTACCAAGGAAAGGCTTTGAGCAGTCCTTTCAGAAATTTTCAAATGGGGCATAACAGCGGTAGCACCCCTATGATATAGAAAAGTACCATACCTTATCAATTGTCTGGCTAAGCCAGAACCTATGTGTAATACCCCATATTTTTATGGCCTTTAATTATGGGATTAATTAAATTTAATTGGGATAAATTAATTTAATATTAATCAGGATTTTTAAAATAGATATTTACTAGCGTGACGAGAGTTAGTAATTATTGGTGAGAATTATGTTGAATATTACTAAATGAGTAAAGAAATATATGAGATTGAATTTATTAAAATTGTCACGAGTGAATAATAAGACAATTATAGAAATTAAGTCGGGACGCGCGTGTGTCGTGTTGGAACTAAATTAATGAAATAAAAAGTAAATAAATTCTAAGTTGCCCATATGGTCATTTTGAGTGCGCCAATGTGTCTGTAAGGGTTGAGATAGTCAGAAAAGTGTACCCTGGGATTTAGTTTGGGTCTCGAGGCGATTTTAGGCCTAATCGGTAACCCGGGAGGGCATTTCGATAATTTCCCATTTTAGGGCTTAATTAATGAAGAAAATTGAGAGGTTATATCTGATGGAAGTAGGAGTCCTTGAGAGATACAAACATTGGAGTTGCAGAGAGGCTAAGGAAGAGAGAAGAGAGAAGGCTTCCAAGGAGGAGAACCACCAACCCTACACCATTCTCACCCATTCCACCACCAAAGCGTAGATCGGGGAACGAGGAGTGGCATCATACCCATCATCTTCTACAATTCAGACTTTCATTATTGAGACAAGTATCTAACTTTCTGTTCTTTAGTTGATAACACATCCATGCTAGTGTAGGAGATAATTATTTTATGTCTTCATGAAAGTTAAATGATGTTTGTGAGATTTATATTGAATTTTTTAGTAGAAACCATGTTAGGACAACCCTATTGTTATATGTAGATGATTAACTATGAAATTGATGTCCAGTAAAGCTTAAATTCTAGAAGAATTAGGAAGATATTTATGATGAGGATTAAAATAGGGTTCTTAATGAATTAGCTTGAATTGACCCCTTTAATTTATGGCCTTTGATGAATTTGTATATGTTTTACGTTAGAAATCATATATGTAGGATAATACAACTTTTGGTTTGATTGTTTAGGAGTTTGTGATGAATTAATAGAGATTTTGAGGATGTAAGTTGATGAAACCCGTAGGTAAAGAATTGCAGAACTGGGCCAATAACTTCTCGATCGATCGATCGACTCAAGAATGTCGATCGATCGACTGGATTGATCGATTGACCCTTTCCATCGATCGATCGACTCCTCCTGGAAATTGAAACTTCTTTCCCTTTTTAAATGTTAATCCGATCCCAATGTGTAAGGACCTTTGGACATAATTTAAATATCATAATGGGACTTGAGAAGGACCAGTAGGGTATAGGTAAGGTCCTGGTAACACAACTTTATGTGGAAGTTAATCGTGGGATTTTGGGGGTATGAAATGGAGTGGAAATTGTACGTACGTTAAATTAGGTCTTGTGAGAATTAAGAATGACTTAGACCAGTAGGGTAGAGAGTGTATACCTACTGATGTTATATTTACCAAGATGACACACTTCGAGAGCCGAGAAGCACTTAAGGACTTACGGTAATTAAGAAAGTAAGAGTGGATTAATTATACGTAGGACTCGGGCGCTACGTGTCGCGTATGGTCATAATATAATATGGGTCGTGTGTGTACCTATATGAATGATAAAAATAAAAATATGTGTGTATGAATATTTATTATATAAATATTTGTGTGTAATCATACCTTCGCTACTTGCTATTACGGAGGTTCTGCGCCGGGACAGTCTTATCTCAATTGGACCTTATGGGGGATATTGACTTGTACCCTAAAACATAGTATCCTTGGTACAGGATATCTGAGAATGATAGTCAGACGGTCCTAAGAGACGTGAGTATGTGCTGAACTCTTACTGACTTGGAACTATGCTTCACCTCCAATATGTGTGTTTTGTATTAATACAGTTCGAGAGTGATTTCGAACTAGTATTTCCCTTTTGTACGAGAGCTACGGGGACTTGATAGCAGAGTATGCTAGCACCATATATTTATATGGGGTTCCCTCTTAGTATATATATATGTTGTAGACACCCTATTCTGTTACCCCCTAAACTCTCCTTAGGTCCCTAGCACCTCCCTTCATCACTACAAACCCAGGTCATACCCCGAGTACTGACCTAGAAGCCATCGGGCACTCCCAGGCTCCTTTTGCCCAAAAGTTAAAGTCTTAAACTCGATTGAGATTGAATGAATCTTCAAAGGGCACTGAAACTCCTTTCCAACGATCCGTCCCGTGCGCGATTCCGACTTACCATGCGGACGAATGACCCGTTTTCCCCCAAAACTCAACCAGGAGGCCACGGGCGCTCCCGGGCTCCGTTTGACCTATGTGAACTCTTCAAATATACTGAGACTGAATGAATATACTTAGGGCACAGAAACCCTTTTCCAACGGTCCATCTTGTGAGCGATTTTGACTTACGGTACAAATGAACGATCCGTTTTACTCCGAAAGGTCACTGAATGCTTCCAGGGCTCGGTTGACCGAAGTTAGCTCCCCAAACCAGATCAAACACTTTGTAATGTACAAGTACATCTCCTAACCTTTTCAACGGTCCACCTCGTGCACAATTCAGACTTACCATGCGGATGAACAATCCATTTACGTTCGACGATTCCCCATCCAATGGGCCGACGAATGCTTCCGAGCCATATTTGACCCAAAGTCAACTCCCGAACTCGGGAGTGGTCCCAAGGACTTTTGAAGGTATCTGAATTAGCTTTTTAACAGTCCACCCCGTGCATGATTCTGATTAACGGTTTGTATTCTATGACCGATTATCCGAAAAGGCCCGAAAGACATTGACAAACGGCATGTCCCAAACCCTACCGATCGGTAGTGTGCCTAAACGCACCTGCCAACTATCAGGAATAGGGCTATGCTGATCGGAAATGCCTGGGCCTATAAAAGGAGGCCTGACCTCACTTGCAAGGAGGAGCCCAGATCTAATAGAGATCACTCTCAGCAAATCCTGAAAACCTCTCTCGAAGTCAGCGTGATTTGCACACCCAAATCCCTTTCCAACCTTCACTTTTCATCATCCTTTTCATCAAACTTGGTGAATTAAAAACTCTCCATCATCATCCAAGTCTAAGGGCTGCTCTCCAACATTCAATATCAAGCTCAAGATCTTCAAGAAGGTCCAATTTTCTCAACTCTCTCCTTAAATTCTCATAAATTCACAATAACTTGTTTTATTACTTAGCACTTTCATTATCTCATCTCGCACATCCTAATATACTTTTTATTTAGTATTGTTGCACATCTCTTATTTTCATATAAATAAAAACCCAAAAAGAAAAAGAAAAAGAGGGTTTGCTCATAAATTCCAAACGAAAATTCTCAAACTTTTCTTACACTCTTCTCACAACTAAAACACTTTTTCTACACACACACACATACAAATAAGAGAATCCCCCATTTGGATTTATGGGATAAACCCCACCCCTCATTTTGCATGCGAACTACATGGACTTTGATGCCTCTATAGGCTACGTAGGCGTCTCGGGGTAAAACCCGAGACTCGAGTCCTATTTTTACTTTTTCTCTCATTTTCTATTTTCTCTAAACTCCACTCTCTTATATTATATATATACATATATTTGTTCTTAGTGGCGTATTATTCCACATGCGTTATCGTTCCATCATAACGATCAACGTAAGGATAATCGCGTAAATCTTATTTTCTAATATTTTTATACCTTCCTACGGATGACTCGCTTTACCTCTTCCATGGTATAAGTCGATGATTCATACCTCCACTATATATACACATTCACACATATCATGTGGACAATAAAGGAAAATAACAAAAAACCATGAGAGACCGAAAGGACGGAATGGGTTCCTAACAGCTTCCCATTTCGTAACTTAGCCTTCGGACCCTTTTTGAATCATTTTGGTTTCGTATGCATCAATATGTCTTTGAATGTTGTTCTTCGGGATGGCTCCCTTTCTTTTGTCTGTTTTAAGTAAAATAGACTGGCAACTCTATCTCTCTACATTTTGCGCCTCACCCAAATGACGTCGACCGAAGCGCTCCTGAGAGGGCTGCGCGGGACCTAAGATCCTTTATCACGCCTCCCGCCCGCCACGAGGATCGGGGATGGCCACAGTGGCGACTCTGCTGGGGAATATATGAGGGATAGACTCTATTTACATGGGTGTTATGTTTGTTTATATTTTCCCCTATTTGCATGTTACCCTTTTTACTCATGTGTACCCCATGCTTATGCTTCTATTCACACACTTGTAGAAAATTCTTGTTGTACACTTCGCACCACGTGCACCTAGGGTCACATATATCCACATGTTGCACACATCACCTATCCATACTTGGTGTATCATTGGTACTTATACTTTGGTCCCTATTTGGCATAATCAAGAAATACATTCTCATAAGATACTAATAAGAGGATCATGCATGATTCACACGACATCACCAAAGAGCATTGTTATTGACAAAATTTTTACCCAGTACCTGGAGGGTCACTTCTTGATGGGCGCTGGTCCGGCAGGGTGCAGTTAGCGTAAGCGATATGACTCTCACCTTCCATTGGCCAAGTACTTTCGACGTATATCAAACGGTTTCCCCCGCATCGTATCACTTGACCGAAGTCATGACTGGAGGTATATCGCAGGGAACTCGTTCACGTACATCGAGTATATCGAATTTTCTCTCACACGTACCGTCCCCACGAGGTATATAGTGAGGCTATTCACGTACACTTAGGTATATCAAATGGCTTGTCCACACGTACCGATTGCCCGAAAGAGCAAGACGTATATCGACAAAGTCACGCCAAAGGGGGGAACCTTTTCCGATTCACCCAACCAACTCCATACCCTCATATAGGTGTCAAGCCTAGGACACACATGTTAGATTGCCGGTTTCAACCCGAAACTCTGCCGAAATTTTGGGTTGGCCTGCCGCCCGAATTATCGCGCATTTTTAAAACGGGATCTTGTCCCAGAGCCTGGTCACAAGTCCAGCCATAGCTTTGCATATATTATAAACCCAATTGTTCCAGGCTCGGGTCCCGTCCGACATTTTATTTTGCATTTAGGACAATTAATACAAGTGAAAACATAATAATTATAATAATCATGCTGAGACCGTCTCTCCTTTCTTTATAAAAAAAAATAAAAAAAAATTTCCTCTCTTTATAAAAAAATCCAAAAACTTCTTGTCTTTCCATCTCAAAAAAAAAATTCCACCCCTTTTCTCAAAAATAAATTCCATTTTGCGCCTTCTCAGGTCGATCGCATACCCTTGGCCTGGCTCCCTATTGGCTTCGGTCTTCAGTCAAGTCACCCCAGAATTCCGTCCGTTCCCCTATTACTCCTTCCCAGTCCAAAATCCATTCGCTTTCCATGGAGAACACAAATCAAGTACCCGTTGTGCAGCCGGATCTGACGGCAGTCCTAGCTCAGCTTGTGTCCAAGATTAATAACCTCCAAACTGAGGTCCGAGAGATGCAACGAAACCAGGTTCCTATTCCTTAAGAACCCGAGGCCCTATTCCCTTGTGCTATGGATCCACCCGAGCCCATATGGGTTCCCGAAGAGTATCAGCACACTCCACGTGCCCCTTCTGTTAATGGGCCACCACCTGCACAGCTTCCTATGCCGAACCTTGCCCAACTTGGGGCTAACTTGCCTATGATCATTGATCCGAAGGAAGAAGAGCTGAACAAGGTTAAAGAATACCTCAAGATGCTTACTAAAAAGTTTGAACAAGTCAGAATCTATAGAAATTACATGGACTACACCCACATGTCTCCTTATCCTAAAACGAGGTTACCCGAGAAGTTCCAGATGCTAAATATTGAGAAATTTAGAGGAAGTGGACCCCCAATTGTTCATCTCCAAAGTTATCACTGTTCCATGACTCTACTAGGGGCTTATGAAGAAGTGATGGCCCAAATGTTTCAGCCAACTTTAAAGGATAGCGCCCTCCGATGGTTTTTGTCTCTCGAAGAGTCCAGAATTCGAACCAAATAAGGTGTCCAGAAAGTTCACCCCCAAAAAATATGACAAATCTGCCAGTGCTACAGTCTCAACCATCAACAACATCTCTCAACCAACCACATCATGAGTCCTAAGAAGATACCCTGTCTCAGTCTGAAAGGAATACACCGAGCTCCATGCTTCCCTCTCCAAAGTTTATTAAGCCTTGTTAATCCGAAACCTTATCAAACCTTTGGATCCCCGTCCATTACCAAATCTACTCCCAAGAAACTTTAAGGCAGATGCCCATTGCGCCTTTCACCAAACAGCTGGCCATACCACCGACTAATGCTTTCACCTTCGAAACATAATCCAAGGTCTAATTGATTGGGGTACCATCGCCCCAATACCCAATCCTAAGCCGAACACTACTCACAACCCACTTCCAAATCATGCCAATGCCATCTTTCTAGAAGAGAACCCAGAATTCGATCCTTCAACTCACATCACACCCATATACTTTCCTAAACCTCTCCAAATTTGTCCATATTTCCTCCTAAACCCTACTAGCCTCGCTGATCAGGCACTGTCACTCCTTACCAGAGCATGCATTGTCGTTCGTATCCATTTCGAAAATGAAAGTATAAAATTATTAGAAGTCTTAAACCAAGTCCTAGAGTTCGGGATGAAATTTCCCTAACAGATGATCATTGATTGCCAAAGGTTCAATACGCTGTTCTTAGAAGCATGAAAATGGGCCCGAGAGTCAGATAGTTGGGTAGTACCAGCCGATGAAGTCAGTCTGGATGATGTCATCGAGATCATGGCAGAATTATTCAAGAAAACCAATAACATTTGCAGTATGACCGAGTTACTTGATACTCTGAAGCTATAGGGCGCCTGGTCGCTTCACCCTTACACATCCCCACAGAATGGGATGATCTGTATGAAGAAGCCGTTGAAATTATAGAATGCATCGACTTTACATGTAAAGACAGAATTATTACCACCGGATGGGGGAAAGAATTCTGAGATTCAAATAAAGAACAAGATTTCGAGAAAATTGGCCCGGTAGCCGATATGTGTGGAATGATATCATTTGAAGAACTCCTCAGAGAAATAAACAAGGTGGAAAAAAACCTCGAGATCGATGAGGAAACAGGATTCATGTTCTTCCCTTCTTCAGTAAATCACATAACCAAATCGGGGAGGCATTACCAGATCCCAAACTCACTACCAGCCAATGACAAGGGGAAGGGCATAGAAAACCTTCCTATGGCAGAGATGACCCTCAAGGAGAGCAAGATCCTCGATCAACTGAAGAAAACTCAAGCTAACATCACTCAATAGGGGCTTTTCATATCTTCTCAGCTACACAGAAACACTTTGATCAAGTTTCTCACTGGACCCACTATTCCTCCTTCTACCACATTAGAAGAAGAGGTAAATTTGGTCAGATCCTTAACCTCTACCCGAATGCTATCCTTTTTCGAAGAAGAAATCCCTAAGATTGGTCCAAACCATAATCATGCACTCAACATCTCTGTTGAAGTTATGGGGAAGGTTGTGCCACTCTCTCTTGTCGATAATGGATCCGCTTAGAATGTCTGCCCACTGAGAACCTTCAAATGTTTAGGCCTGAAAGAAAGCGACCTTGCTCTAACCTCCGTTGTTGTGCGTGCCTATGATAATACCCATCGGGAGGTGATGGGATCCATAAAGCTTGTAATATGGGTTGGCCCTATAAATCCTGTCATTGAATTCTAACTTATTGACATCCTAGCCTGTTTTAACTTATTACTAGGGAGATCTTGGCTCCACGGTATCAATGGCGTGTCTTCCTCATTCCATAAAAAATTAAAGTTCTTCACCGATGGACGGGTTATTACCATCTTGGGCGACGACGATAATGCCGATGGTGCAAGTACCAGCAGTACAATCCTTGAGATACAATACGGGTCAAATGATATTCTCCTATTAGGATTCCAAGTTGAACCACTTCTACTCCCGATAGGGCACAACTTCAAAGAAAGGGTTTGTCCAGAATACGACCTTCATGGCAACGTCAATGTGATTCAGATGTTACAGAACATGCACTTCATGCCCGGACTAGGGCTAGGACAAAGATAATAAGGGATACTTGAGCCCATTAAACTAAAGAAGGCTTTCCCTCCTTGTGCTTTGGAGTATCAAACATCAGAACAAGAGCTCAAAATGATCCGCTAGTCTTGACCAAAGAGAAGACTAGACTGCGTCCAGACTATCCCAGGTGACTCCTTGAATGGACGATTCATCAAAGAGGGCGAAGACTTCCCCTTTTGTGGCTTTCCAGAACCATAGTATGACCATACAGACAAGAAGATGAAGCCTGGAATGGAGATCTTTTTCCAAGACAGCTACCCATGGGCCGAGAATTCCTAACACCTAGTAAAGCCATTCATCAAAGATAGCGAGGAGACTGAGGAAAGTGACTCCGAAGATTCCTTCAACTTACAAACACTGGGGCTGACACTCTGCATGGTTCATTCATGTACTACATCACTAGATCCATACCACCTGATTAAAGATGCTAATACACCTCTTCTCAACTGGCATGCTGCACCAGTTCTACCTGTTGAAACCTCCCCTAATCCTAATGTTTACCCATTTTCTTCTTTTGTTGTCCATCCTTGCTCAAATGTAATCGATTCCTCTTTTGACGAGGTTCTTAATGTTGTTTTTCCTATCAATGAAAAAACAAAGATTTTGAGTATCTTGTTGTGCCTTACATTAACTGTTTAGATTCTAATCAAACTTTTGATGATGATGATTTTGCAAATGAACAATTCCTAACTGATCTAAATAAGGTTAATAATAAACAACATAACTGCATTGAAATTAATGAAGAAAAGACTGTTGTTATTAACCAAGGTTCTAGTAGCCAACTACGGGAGATTAGTGTAGGGGCTACCCTTGACGAGCATGAGCGTTCACAACTCGAAGAATTGCTAAAGGAATTCATGGATGTCTTCGCATGGTCCTATGATGATATGCCCGACATTGATCCTGAAATAGCTTAGCATGAAATTCCCACTCTCCCATATTACAAAACGGTCAAACAAAAGTTGAGAAAGCTCCGCACCGAATGGTCGCACAAGGTCAAAGAAGAGTTGGTCAAATAATTGAACGTAGGCTTCATTCGTGTGATCGAATATCCCACGTGGCTAGCCAACATAGTGCCCGTGCCGAAATCAGGAGGAAAAGTTTGGATGTGTGTAGACTATTAGGATTTGAACAAAGCCTCTCCAAAGGATGATTATCCGCTACCCAATATCGACATGATCGTGGACAACACATCCAATCATGCTCTCAAGTCATTTATCGATGGGTTTGTCGAATATAACCAAATAAAAATTCACCCATACCACCAAGAAAAAATCACATTCATCACCCCATGGGGAACCTTTTGCTACACTATCATGCCATTTGGTCTCAAGAATACTGGGGCTACCTACCAGAGGGCTGCCACAACCATCCTGCATGATCTGATTCACAAAGAAGTTGAGGTCTATGTGGATGATATGATTATCAAATCCAAGACTAGAGAAGGTCATGTTCCCACTCTTCGAAAGTTCTTCAAACGACTGCGACAGTATCAGAGGAGACTCAATTCGCAGAAATGCGTCTTCGGTGTTACAAAGGGAAAACTCTTGGGATTCATGGTCAGTGAGAAAGGGATAGAAGAAGATCCTGCCAAGTTGAAAGCCATACTTGAGATGCCACCTCCCCGAATAGAGAAAGAAGTCCGATGTTTCCTTGGAAAATTGCAATACATCAGCCGGATCATTAGCCAGTTAACCTCCATCTGCGAACATATCTTCAAACTACTTCGAAAGGATTCAACTAAGGTTTGGAACGAGGAATGCTAAGAAGTCTTTGACAAAATCAAACAATAATTGACCCAACCCCCGGTACTCATGCCACCACAACCTGGTCTCCCCTTGCTCCTATACCTAACCATAACTGACACTGCAGCTGGGGCTTTACTAGCCCAATACCTTGAAGATTCTCGTAAAGAAAGAGCCATTTATTATGCCAGTCGCAAATTGTCCGGATACGAGGTTCACACACTGCTTTGGAAAAGGTGTGTATCTCACTTGTGTGGGTCACCAAAAACTTGCGAAACTACATGCTCACCTTCCCCATCAAACTTGTATCCCGAATGGACCCCATCAAATACTTGCTTGAGAAACCCACCTTATCCAGTCGAATGGACCGATGGTTTGCTCCTAGCCGAGTTTGATATCATATATGTCATCCAGAAAGCCATGAAAGGAAGATCCATCTCTGATTACCTCGCTGAATACCCCATAGATGAAGCTGAATTCGCAGATGAAAACATCCTTTGCACTGCTCAAGACAACCTTTGATGGCAAATATTCTTTGATGGTGCTGTAAAAAAAGGGATATTGCATTGGGATACTTCTGATCAGCCCAGATGACTCCCACACTCCCATCACCATCAAATTGGATTTCCCGTGCACCAACAACATGGCTGAATACGAAGCGTGCACAGTAGGCCTCAAAGTTACCCTCAAGAAAGGTATTCAATGCCTAGACATCTACGGGGATTCTGCCCTCATCATCGGTTAAGTGCTCAGAAAATGGAGAGTTAATAACGAGAAACTCCAACCCTTCCATGCCCACTTAGAAGAACTAGCCTCCCAATTCCAAGATATCACCTTTCATTACCTACTTAGAGCAAAGAATAATCTAGCCGATGCTCTTTCTACCTTGACCTCCATGGTCGACATGCCCTAAGGAATAACTATGACCCCCTTCCTAGTTCAAGACCAAGACAAACCAACCCACGTCTACCACATTGAGCTCGTCACTAAAGAAGATCTCCAGCTAGCCAATTGTTGGTACTATGATATCTGGCGCCTCCTCAAGCATGGGAGGTATCCCTAGGGTTCTAATAAGAAAGATCGAGCAACCCTTTGAAGACTCGTCGCCCAGTACATCATCTATCACAAAGCACTGCTCAAAAGGAACTTCGATGGAACTCATCTGCACTGCATCGTAGGGGATGACATTGAAAAGATAATGCAGAAGATCCAAAATGGGGAATGTCGACCCCACATGAACGGTCACATGCTTGCTAAAAAGGTCATTCGATAAGGCTACTAATGGACCACCATAACCCCGGATTGCACCGCCTATGTATGGAGATGCCTCAAATGATAATAATTCTCAAACCTTCAACATTTGCCTCCACTTTAATTATACAACATGACCTCTCCCTGGTCATTCTCCACCTGGGGCATCGACATCATAGGGAAGGTTACATCGAAGGCTTCCAATGGGCATGAGTTCATCCTAGTTTCCATTGATTACTTCACCAAATGTGTCAAATCCAAGTCGTACGCAGTGGCCAAATTCATCAAGAAAAACATCATCTGCCGATATGGGGTCCCGCACGAGCTAGTATCAGATAACAACTTGCATTTCGAGGAAGAAGTTACAGAGGTGGTCAACGAGTATGGATTGGGTCAACGAGTATGGTCAACAAGAATCTCAAAGCCATCATTAGCAAGATGATCGAAAGCTGTCGGGATTGGGTCGACCGGATCTCGTACGCCTTCTAGGGCTACCGAATCTCAATTAGAACCTCTACTGAGGCTACCCCTTACTCTGTAGTTTATGGTATGGAATAATTCCTACTCGTGGAGTTGGAAATACCTTCGTGGCGTGTTATGCTTCAAAGCAAGGTCAGCGAAGAAGACTGGTGCCAAAGCCGTCTTGACGAGCTGACCCTCCTAGACGAAAAGAGATTAAAAGCACTATACCATATACAAGGGTACCATCGCCAAATAGCGCGTTCATTCAACAAGAGAGTTAAGGATAGCGGTGTCCGAGAAGGGGACCTATCCCTCAAAGAAATCATAGAACCCATCTGGGACCCCAGAGGGAAATTCAAGCCCAATTGGAGTGGCCCCTACATTGTCAAGAATATATTGTCCGATGGTGCCACCATGATTAATGACTTAGATGGGGAAGAGATGGCTCGTCCAGTCAACTAGAATGTCTCAAGAAGTTCTACTCCTATTTCGAAATCTCGGCGTGCTATGACTCTTCTCATCTCCCTTCTATTCTAAAAATCTCTTAATTTCCCCTACCTAGAACTACGTGGGCCTGATCCTCTGCAAATAACCATTTTCAAACAAAGTATAAATTTCAAAACCCTAGAGGTATGTAGGTAGCCGATACTCCTTACATGAGCATGACCCTTTCTTTTTCACAAAATACTATTATTTTCTTACCTCCGAGAATGACAGTTCATTCTAACATATATTTGAACAAAATGATTATGTATGCCTTAGAGATCGGTATAGATAATTCAAACAACACAAAATTCATCGAAAGGCACAACTGGATGATCAGAAACTTGTTTATTTCACTAATATGAAATTACGGTACATATTACATAAGAAAAGGAACGGACAACTCCCTTCCCCCTACCCTCCTAAAAAAGCCAAATAAAATCCCCATATTTATTTCCCATTACAAAATAAACCATCCTACCCACAGCTACCAGAGGAGCCCGCTCCGTCATCATCATCTGCATCCTGGGGTCCCCAAGTTTCCCCTGCCTGAACCGAGTGTCGCAGACACTCCATGGACCGATAAGCTCAAACCAGCTTTGAAAAAACCACAACACCTCCTTCCATGGTATTAAACAAAACAAACCACCTTTGTCCAGTCTCCACTGCCAACATCTTGCTAACTACTTTCCTCTACAACCACTTCATATAATCCCTAGAGATATGCCAAACTCTCCCAACAGACTGAGAGGGACGGGTCGACGGACGTCGAATCTCCCACAGAGAGCTAAGCCGCAGGCGTAGACGCTCGGTCAAATACTCTACCAGAAAGAAATTTAGTGTCCGAGGTGGCACGACTAGTGCTAAGCCAAATTGTCACAGAAGCTGCCAAGGTAAATAAAAAGAGGTCTAGCTGAGACCAACCAACCGCACTTACCGGTATTCTCCCAGCTCTAGAATAGGCAACAACTTTCCGCACCAAGGCACTAACCAGTACAGATTCCAAGATCCATGCTCCATAAGCCAATTCTCCCAGCTCTCAATATACAGTCCAACACTGAAGAAGTGACGCGAAAATAATTTAGGTACAACCGACAAAGGATATTCTGGAAGAGTCACCAGGCGGAGTCTTTCAGACAACCACATGAACAGCATCACGGGGCTATCCCGCAGGAAGTCAGAATGACCTTCTCACCAGGCATCCAGACCGCTCAGGGTCTCTGCCAGTATCACCGCCACAGGATTGCAATGGTATAACATCCATGAAGTAATGGTTGCAAGTTATAGATCCACCAACAGTTCCCCAGTCACCAGTAGTAATTTTGAAACCAGGCCCAGAGCAACGACTCCAGCATAGCCAGCACCTACTTCCCGCAAATGCACGGACTACAACACCGTCGAGAGGGAGATCATTCCTCCAGCAACCAGTGATCTAGTCGCCGAAGGCAAAATACAAAGAAGCCCGACCAGAAAATCCCTGGGAGAACGGGAAAATTCGGGTAAAGCCGCAGCAACACTGGGATTCATCCCTAGCACGGCAGAAAATTCCTCGTAGGTAGGACAAACTTCATCCAACCCAAAGCAGAATACATGGTCTTCGGGGTACCAAAATTGTACCGCCTCCATCACCATGTTCCACTCCATGGACCGATTGCGTCATAAAGAGACTCGACGCATGTTGAAAGCATCATAGTCGACATTATAAGAGCACATCGCTTCCAAGGCTTTGAGGTAGTTAGCAAACTCAATGCTACCAGGGAGAGCCATCTTTCAAGACTAAGAAATAGTAGGCGAGTAAGTAAGAATGTGAAGGTGTGATGTAAACACTCCACCCTTACCCCTTTTTATACTTGAAAACCCTCACAAAGGATATAATCCCTGCAGAAATCGGAGGGAATCCTACCCCACAAGGTACAAGAAGCTGAAGAGGTCACTACTCAAAATCTTCAAATTGATGGGACTGGACTTGACTGCCGATAGGCAGGGCAAGGGGCTTGCCGATCGGCAACCCCCCATTTTTGGAAATTTTCCTTTTTCCTTTTTTTTTCAAAATCAGAAAAACCCAATAAAAATAAAATTGATATTCTCAACAGAGTTTCAAAAAAATCCTTTTCCACCCTTATATAATTTCTCATTTCTAAAAACTTTCCTTCGAAAAAATCCTAAAAATGTCTCTTTTTACGGTCTCAGCGGCAAAGTAAAAAGTGCATGTGCATGCATTCACTCAACATTAACAAAAGATAATAAAAAAAATCCCATTGCGTTGCATATATATATTCTTCTATGTTACATTAAATTTTGCAAGAAATAAAAGAAAAGTAAAAAACAACGGGACTCAGCCCGAACCCACATTTTCTCTCTCTCACACCTACCCTTCACCCCTCTCTCTAAGAGCCTCCACCCCTGCGACGTGCTCTCTTTCCCTTACGGTGAGATGATGCACCATCGCTACTCGAGCCAGAGTCCTCCCCGAACGAAGAAGATGGCACTAAGCAAGAAGGAATCGAGACCGCATCCCTAGTGTGGGCAGTCACGAAAGATATCCAGTCCCTGATGTCCCTAAGCCAAGTAGTCGACACCCGGACTTGCTACAAGTAAGAGGCAAAATCAGTATCAAAGAAGGATCAAAACAGAAAATAAACCAAAAAGAGGAAAAGAACAGAAAGGTATACCTCAAGACGAAGAACCTCCTATGTCAAACGCAACTCCTCCGGATCCATCGCGTGAGGACGGTGTAACATAGGCATCATCCCTCCATCAGCCCGTCGAATGTTGTACGGAGGGGTATGTAATCTGATTAGTTTAGTAGTACGTTAGGCATGCACATTAGTTGAGGGGAAATTGGGTGAGGGGAAATTGGGTTAGACTAGTGAATTGGGTTAGCTTTATCTGATTAGTTTAGTAGTACGTTAGGCGTGCACATTAGCTTAGGGGTGAGAATTCCCAAGTGAGTGTCGAGGTACTAACATGTATGTAATATCAACTGGTAAACATTTTATATACTTGATAAACAGTTTTAAAAGATATTTTACACTCGGGATCTGACCCGTTTCTTGTCATATATATATATATATATATATATATATATATATATATATATATACAGGTGCCCAACCACAGGGGCGCCATGCTTAGATCTTTGGACCGTTGATGTGCTACAGCTAGTGTGGGAATTGCAGGTCCTTGCAGTAGACGAATTCATCCTTATCTTCTCAGTATTCTATTTAGTCATTATTAGATAGGGCATGTGTCGCCCATTTCCAGTTTTTATCTAGTTCAGAGAGATTTGCACTCTTTATTTATTTCAATATTCTGTTTTCGTTGGGATTGCTTTTGAATATTACATTGTCCTTCGATTTGGGATATTTTATTTGGATGATTTATCTAACATGCATGTTTATTCCACTTGGATGGTTTGGTTTTTAATGTTATTATCTGTATTCATGAAAATGGTTTCGTATATTAAATCATAACAATAGGACTTAATCTATAAAATTAAATGTTTTGACACTTAGCTTAATTATTTTTTAGGTGATTAATAAAGAAAAATAATTTTTCGAAAGTGAGGCTAAGAATGAACCAACCGGACACTTAGATTTAATTTAATAAAGGACTGATCACCTGGTATTTAATTAGGTGGGGTGTCACACTATGGCTACAGGAGAGTCAGTATCAACAATAGGAAAATCGACCAAGTTCTGTTGGTTGGCAGTAGCAGCAATTTCTTCAGCATGTCTGGAAGGAAGACCTTTTTTAGACGTTTAAGAAGGGACTGCTCACCCTTTTTATCTAGGGGATTCTTCCCAGCATCTTCTTTATTAGTGGCCCGAACAGCACCAGATTTGGTGGAGCCAGGAGCAGCAATATCTCCCATTATATTGGGGAATTTCCTCTTTCCCATAGCAACAGTACTCTAAGGTAAGAGTCCAGGGATGAAGAAGGGTCCGAAGCAAAATTCACCACTGCCAGATGCAGTAGTCGAGGAAGTGGAAATTGGGTATTGATCTAGGTCGATGAAAAGAGAAGGAATAATAGGGGTAGGACGAGCAACAAAAGAAGGTTGTAGAATTATTGTAATTCAACAAGTAAGAGGCTGACCTAGTATGCTCTTCCTCAATCTTTTGGTGAATACCCCAAATAAATTTAAGCTCAGCGCTTAACCTCACTCTCCTTGGGACACTTTCTCTTCCGGTCAACTTCAATAAAAAAAAAGAAAAAATAATCTAAATTAGTATTACAACAGCAAAATTTGTAATAAAGTCATATGGCAATTAAAACAACCTATCCTATGACCCTCCTGAGGGCACTTTGGACCATTGTACACTTCACCCCCTCTTAGGGGTACATATTTCCAATTTTTGGAAATCACTCCATGTTTGAAGTAACCCCTATTGGAGTCAGGAAGGTTAACAACTAAAGCTTTATTTACAGCCCTAGTTTTTAAATAGTAAGTATTGTCACTGGTGACCCACTTATAACAAAATAGGATTTCGAGAATGCATATGTGGGTCCCATGGAGTTTATTTGACCATTAATAACCCTCAAAGTATTGGGGGCTACCTTACTAGGGACTATAAAGAAATATTGACAAAATTACAGACAAAACGGGTTTGGGAGAAACTAAACCCACACTCAGCAATAAACAGGGAGGGAATCTAGTGACCCTCAGATAAAGAAAAAAGATTTACAGGATGATTGGGGAGTTCGAAATCAACCCAAGAAGGTATATTCCATTCATTCCTAAATTCGTCTAGAGAAACAACGGAGTAAACCATGATTCAATATGGAGAAAAGAATAAAGAGAAAGAATTCTTACTAAAGCTTAAGAATTCAGCAAGAACTAGAAGACAGGAAGAATGATCGCACGAATGCTCAAGAATTTGCAACAAAAACTTAGAAGGTTTGAGGTAAGAGGCAACCGGAAATTTTACAGCCTTTATAGTTTGCCTCAAAAACTGGCAAATGTAATGATTAAAGTGAAACGACGATTGAAATTTTGGCGGCTAAGAAGAAAAGACGTATTTACCCCAACACGATTCATTATAATTTACCATCAACAGTACACGCTATCGACAAAGCTAATAATTTTATAAGTGTGGGAAGTCGGCAACCAACCAAGCATTAGAATTGTAGCTCGAGCTACTACCAGAACTAAATGCTCCATACTTTCAGACAAGCATCAAGCATTGAACATTGGAGGCTTATGTTGATACCAAAAATTACCCACTTACGTGGAACAATCAAAAATAGACATGTGTCATTCACTGTGGCAATAATCCTAGTTAGGAAGGCATAATACCGACCAAGGCCAGGAATGCCGACTAGCACCAGGAAGCTCGACCAACACCAGGAAGCCCGACTAACTTTATCAGCAAAATGCCAACAACTAGAAACATTATGGACATTATGTATTTATGTAAATGCCTAAATTATAAAGGCATTGCATCCTTTAACTTTCCATCTCTTCATCTCCCTACGGGGTTATAAATACGTTGTAATCCTTCATCAAGGGCAAGTGATTGAATGGCAAACACAAGGAAATAAGAAGTACAGTGGACGTAGGCTTTTCTCCATAGCCTAAACACTTAAAAAACCTTTTTCTCTATTTCTTATACTTATGTTTGATTAAAGAATTAAATCTATTCTAGTTTTGTACTTGTCTATGCCTACCTCTTCAGTAGTAGCTAAAGCCTCCTTAGCTTTTTTGAGCTCCAGGGTCAACTTTGTGTTCGTCTGAGTAACTGTCTCTAATGCCCCATTGGATGAAATTAGTTCCTCATTAGACTTATTTAAAGATTTTCCCAACTCTTGAGTTTGGCGTCATCAGTAGGTTCTTTGTCCTTGAGCTTATTACTTTCTTCCTCGACCGTACTAAGAGCAAAAATTATGTAATGCCCAGGCTCGAATTTAGGGGTTACTCGTGGTCAACCCGATCTGACCCGAGCGTTAGGTGTGAAGTGCAATGAAACAACCTATATAATGTTTCTAGTCCAATTTTATTTTTATTAACATTTCACTTGTTTAGCATGCGATTCTAATTGAATTCATATTAAACTACGTGAGGGACTCATGGGGAGCACCTCGAATACAGAGCTGCTAATGTAAAATAAAGAAAGTACTTACCTGTATAATGCTCTCACAATATGAAATCTCTCCCATCATGCCGTAATAAAGCAAGGGTGTTAGTCGATGCTCAATGGGAGATATAGAAATGCATTATAAACTCGAATAGTAGAAAGGAGACTCAACAAATTATGCCTACATGCACATTCAGCTACATTATATATATATATATATGCATGAAATGTTTTTACTTCCTAAAACCTTATTTATCCAGATTAATTTACCTTAATCTCATAAAGGACTTCCTTTTTCTCATTTTGTATTTCTCGCATTATTTAACCTACATAGTTCAACACCTGAGACCACTAAGTTTGATTTAATTGAAACCATTCCTTTACCGAAATCACATTTTTAATTCTATAAAACACACATTAGTATTTCCATTCAAACACATCATTTAAACACACGCGAACACCATGTTAGGAAATACTTATTTAATCTTTGAGAACTTTTTTACGACACATTCTCGTATTAATTATGGGTTTAACCGCTTAGGTTGCTTAATCACCCATTTATCCACTTACTTTACCATTTTTCTACTTTATGGACATTAATCAATTTCACATTCACTTGTCCATTTTAACCTTTACCGGAACAATTATTAATTCATTCAAGTTAGGTTACATTAACACATTTTACCTCACAACCCATTTCTTGAGTGTGACACCCCGCTTATTTTAATCATTATTGATCAGTCCTTTATCAAAATAACCAGGAATATCATATGGTCCATTCTTAGCATCACTGTCGAAAACATTTTAATTATTAACCACCTATGTTAAAATAATCCGGTGCCAAATTTTATCTTTCATTATTATATCAACATGCGGAATTAAATTAAATTAACGAAACCATCCACACAATAATAATCTGAACAATCACACGACATATATATATATATATATATATATATATATATATATATATAAATAGATAAGACCGAATAAACCATCGGTTCCCAGCACAATTAATCCAATTACAATCTGAAGTAAATTAACTGAATATGAATACAATATGTAAATAAACTGAATATGTAAATAGTGTGCAGGGAAACACGCACAGATGAAATACTAAAAGAAGTATTATCTAAAATGCAAGCCTCCACAAATGTTACAGCTACGCATCCCTGGATATAATCGTCACTATTGGTGTCCCTGTGGCTGGACACCTAAAAGGTTTTAAAAATATTTTGATACGGGTCAGGGCCCAAGAACACAATTTGAAAATATTTTGCAAGTGTTTAAATCACCGATTAAATCAGTTATTTCTTACACATGTAAATTCCTTATACACTCTCTTGAGATCCTCACCTCTCAACTAATGTGCACGCCTAATGTACCCAATCTAGCTTTGCTACCCATCCCAACTATATAACGTATATAAATAACCTTGATAAGTCTAGATCTCTCGTATTACCCATACGACACGCTACCATAGTCTCAATAATTAATTTTTATCCACAAATTATTATCGAGTTAATTAGTTAAGTTTCTCTACTTAAATATTTTTAGATATACACAATCTATCAGTTCTATTATCACACATAAGTTGATATAACGTACTTGTATATATTTAACACACGTATACTATATACAACTATAGCATCCCCGGAATGGCCCCTCGTAATGCTGGCATACTCTGCTATCAAGTCCATGTACCTCTCGTACTAATCAAGGACTATTGGTTCGGCATGTCTCCTCGAACCCAAGATCAATCAACACACACTAGAGGTGGACATGGTTCTAAGCCTTTGGGATACACGTCGGTTCCACTAATACACTACACATAGTGAGTCTCCCTAAGTTCCATGCTTTGGGGCACAAATTCAGACCTCGCTAGAATTGCCAAGGTGGGATCGCCCTCTGAGCGAAAACATCCCGATATCAGGTAGAGTAGGTATGTTCACACACATAATCAATCACGACTATAGGTATTCACACAAACTATATATGCATATTATTCAGTAGGTATACACACAACCCATCTTATAAGTTCGTACGTAGTATATATCTCTCTCGCATACTCATCGTACAAACGATTACAATTATAATATCTTATTTATATTTTCGGGTATTGCTCACTACCCTAAGGGCCCTAGCTACCACTTAATAAATATCAGTAACTAGTAAACTCATACACTACTGGTCTAAATCATTATTTCACTTATCTCTCCATGATTCATCTTATTCTTTCGAATTTATAAATCTTTACATTTATCCTTTTAGGTTCTAGCCTTTAATCCTCCCATTTTCTCTAAGCCTAAGCTATCTCATATGCCTACTGAAATTCACTATATCCATCACTATGGTTTAAGAATAACCCAAAAGCCTCTACATTAATTGTTCGCAAATTTTGGTATAAATAAAAGAAACTAGGCAAATCTGGGTAATCGAATCGATTCGGTGAAGAGGCTAAATCGATTGGCCTACCGAATCGATATTTAAAATGTCATAGGTCGTCTTCTTCGTTTAACAGTTATGTTTTCCCACCATTTTTATACCACAACTCTTCATGCAACCTACCCAAACTCCAATACGATTTATCCGAACTTGAAATAAGAGTATCTTGGCACTTTTTAACGTAATTAACACATTAAATCCATACAATCTTACACAAAAGGGATTAAAACCCAGATTTATAACAAAACCCAAGCTTATGTGTTCTTCATCCCAAATCAATCATTTACCCAGATTTATCCCATAATTATTGTCACATATCAACTGATTTTGTGTCCTCTACATATGTGGATTCATTTTACATGCAATCCTACCGAAATCATTTGTTTTATTCATCAAAAGCCCAAGAATATCATCAATTATCATGACTTCAAGAACCTTACACTACATGGGTGTTATAACTCATTAGAAAATGCAAGATAAACACTTGCCTTATCAATAGTAGGTCTGATTTCATGTTGAGTGTGATGAAGGTGTTCCTCCTTTCCTTTTGATCACAATTTCGACAACTTTGGTGAAGAGAAAAGATGACGTACCTCCAAGAACTCTCTTATCGTCCTCCCTTGTGGCCTCCTTTACCTCAATATTGATATAGCCCTTGCCCTACATTCCCTTGGGCTGATATATTCCTTCAATTTTCGGAGTTCTCTATACCAAAAACTCCCGAATGATTGAAACACTCTCTCGTGGTGTCGATTTTGTCTAAAATTGCTTCGGGACCCGATCTACACACCCGGGTATACTATTCCAGAATCATCCGTGACCTCAAAATAATCAACTAAGTCACTCTACAGTAAAGTCTTGTCCCAACCCCAATTAGTCCACACACGACTCTCGGTTGGGATATAATGTTATCATGTCACTATCGCTCACAAGGACGTAAATAAATTATTTACTATTCACTTAGTAATCTTATTCCACGAATATTAGCCATTATCTCTCTCGATTAATATTTTTCATTCACACATAATAATTAATTCAATTTAATTACAGCACGAGTGTAATTTAAAAATAGCCGATTTAATTAAATATTAAATGCTCAAAAATACGGGGTGTTACATACTTCTCCCCTTACAAAGGAATTTTGCCCCGAAAATTAGGATGTACCTGCGGTGAATAACTCTAGATACTGCTCATGCATATCATCCTCCTGCTCCCATGTCGACTCGTTAACATTGTGGTGTCCCCTGAACTCTAACCAAGGTTACCACCTTAAATCGCAACTTACGCTCACTATGATCAAGTATCGCCATCAGTCTCTCCTCGTACGAGATATCTGGCTGCAAGTCGATCTCCTCTAATGGAACATGCCATAAGGCCCTCTCACTCCTATGGAAATTCTTCGGCGATGACATGTGGAACACTAATGGATTCGTTGTAGGTGCTTCGGTAGTCCCGGCCTATAAGTTAGTGGTCCCACCCTCTCGATGATTGGAAACGGTCCCACATAGCTCGGCACTAGCTTTCCCTTATTATCGGATCTCATCACCCCTTTCATGGGAGACACCCACACCAACACCTGGTCACCAACCTCAAGATCTGTGTTCCTCCTGTCTACATCGACGTAACTCTTCTTCCTGTCTTGAGCTATACAGATGCACCCTCGAATAAGTTCAATCTTGGCAGTGTTATCCTGATTTATCTCTGGCCTCAATAATTTGTTGTCCCCCACCTCTAACCAACAAGAGGGAGAATGACAAAGCCGAACGTACAATGCCTTAAATGGTGCCATGCCAATGGTGAACTGGTAGGAGTTGTTATACGTAAACTCCACTAAAGGAAGATATTGCTCCCATCCTCCCCCGAAGTCAGGTATGCACATCCGCAACATATACTCAAGCATCTAATTAACTCTATCTGTGTATCCATCTATCTATGGGTGATATGTTGTACAATCATAAATCCGTGCCCATGGCCTTCTGAAAGCTCTGCCATAAATAGGACACAAAGATATTGTCCGGATCGGACACAATATTAATCAGAACCCCGAATAGCCATATTATCTCAAAAATGAACAACTGTGCATGCTGCTTCATCTCAAAATCTGTATGAACTGGAAGAAAATGAGTCGCCTTAGTCAACCAATCCACTATCACCCATATGGAGACGTGACCTCGTTGCGATAACGGTAACCCAGTAATGAAATCCATGGAGATATTCTCCTACTTCCACACAGGAATCTTGAGTGGTTGCAACATCCCTGTTAATCTTTGGTGGTCTACCTTCACTAGCTGGTGGGTAGGACACTTCGAGATGAACTTAACTATGTCCCTCTTCATCCCCGACCACCAATACTACCTGCGCATATCCTGGTACATCTTAGCCCCACCCGGATGTACCATAAATCTGGACCCATGAGACTCTGGCATCACTGCATGTCTCAAATCCCCATCTTCTAGAACCACGAGTCTCCCATTATAATGAAAACCGCCATCTGAATTGATCGAGTATGACTCTGCCCCATCAGTGGAAAACTCAGTCCTAGTAAAATTGATCATTTGCCTGTGCTTTCACCACCCTTAAATAATCTTGGGTGTGATAACCAATATGTACATACAAGCTCTAGAAACCTCATCATCGTGTCTAAGATCTCTCCACTCTGCCTTCCAAACCTCCGATATCTCCCCTGTATGTCATCGGCCTAGAGCGTCTGCCACCATATTAGACTTCTCAGGATGATACTGAATATCGAACTGGTAATGCTTCATGAACTCCAACCACCTTCTCTGCCTCATGTTCATATCTTTCTGTATGAAAAGATACTGAAGAGATTTATGGTCCATGAATAGGGTAAACTGCTCCCTAACAGATAGTGCCTCCAAATCCTCAAGGCAAAAATAACTGCGTGAGGTAATTCCTCACGCGGGGCTTATGCTTGTGAGATGCATGTGCTATAGCCCTCTCCTCCTACTGTAATACACCCAAAAGTCCCTGTAAGGATGCATCAGTATAGACACGGTACTCCACTCCTACGCTAGACAGTACAAGTATGGGTGATGAGGTCATTTAGTCCTTTAGCTCATCAAATGTTAACTAACAATGGTCGTCTCAAATAAACGAAACCCCTTTGCGAGTAAGATTCGTCAGAGGACCTGCAATCTTTGAGAAACCCCGAATGAAACGTTTGCAGTATCCGGCCAACTCCAGAAAACTGTGAACCACAGTCAGTAACATGGGTTATCCCCACTCCCTCACTGTCGATACCTTACTCAGATCGACTGTTATACCCTTGTTAACACAATGTGGCCCAAAAATTTCACCTCCTAAAGCCAAAACCCACATTTCTCTAATTTGGCATACAATTGATGATCCCGTAGTGTCTGCAAAACCATCCACATATGCTCGGCATGATCATCCTCAGAGCTAGAGTAAACCAAAATATCATTGTTGAACACGATCATAAACTGGTCAAGGAACTCTCTAAAAACCTGGTTCATCAAATCTATGAATACTGCTAGCTCATTGGTAAGCCCAAATGGCATCACCCTGAACTCATACGACCCATACCATGTGAGAAAAGAAGTCTTAGGAACGACCTCCTCTCTGACACACAACTGATGATAATCGGACCTTAGATCTATCATAGAGAAGTAAGATTCTCCCCTAAGTTGGTCAAATAGATCATCAATCGTAGGCAGTGGAAACTTATTCGGGATCATGACCTTGTTAAACTCTCTGTAATTGGTACACAACCAAAATAATCCGTCCTTCTTTTTGACGAACAATACCAGTGCACCCCACGGTGAAGTACTCCATCTAATGAAACCCTACCCCAGAAGCTACTAAATCTGCTCCCTTTCCCTTATCTCAAATGGGGCCATGTGATAAGGTGCTCTATTGGCCTCGTACCCGGCACTAGGTCGATAACAAACTCAATTTCTCGGCTAGGCGGTAGCTCGAGTATCTCCTCGAATACATCCTCAAAATCCCTCACCACTGGAATCGAGTCTAATGCAACGATCACCTCTTATGAGGTCTCCTCCACAATATAATATTAGTGTGTGCTCGACCCTCCCTCAGGAGGAGGCATCGCCATTAAGAACATCTCATGTCCTGGAATTTAGAACAAAATAGTCCCCCCAAAACAATCCACCATCGTTCGGTATCCAACTAACCAATCCATTCCCAAAATAACTCCATACCCCTCTATATCTAACATAAGAAGGTCTACGACTAAACACAATCTACCCACATTAATGTCCACATCCCTACAAGTTGAGTGTATGAGTGACTCACTACCCAACGGTGACTCCACACATATAAGGAGACTACTAGTTATCTCTAATAGGCCTGCAACTCATGCAAATTGAGTCTCTATGAAAGAGTGTGATACCCCAATATAAAAAAGAAACATATCTTCAAGTTTGAGAATATAAAATGTAACCTCTACTACTGGTGGTGCATGTGGGGCCTACTGTTTGATGGCATCTCGGACGTTATAAACATGTCTGTACTATAACCGCCCCTGTTGTGGTGGGGAGGGTGCTGCAGGTGGCCTCTGTGCTTATTGCTCCTACGAGGCACCCTGCTCCTGCGGTACTCTACACTGCTATGGGAAATCTCTCCTCTTGTGGCGAGTATGTCAAAAAATAAAGCATTGGCCTAGGAAGTCCCTCTATCTTTGGTCCTGATGGACCTAACAGTTCTAACCCTATTGTTGGCCCTACTGGCCTCCCTATTGTTACGTAAGCCTGACGCCATGAGGAACCTGCTGCTGCTGAGGACCCTGCTGGCTCTGGCTGTAACCTCCATCAGGTTGGTATCCCCCAAAAGTAAACCTCTTGGTCTGATCCCCTTACTAGGAATCTGACCCTGATGTGTGCCTGACTACTACTGCTTTTGTGGTGCTCTACTAGCATCACTCCCCTCCTACCTTGCCTGGTTGGCTAGGATCACCTCCTTTCTTGCTTCCCTTCACATGGAAATAATGGTCTTGGCAGTGTAAAAGTGTGGCATTAACGACATCTTTATAATTCACCAATTCAGGGTTACCATTCAAGTGTTGCCTGATCCTCCAAGCTAATACATCCATAAACTTCACCTTCTTCCTTTCCTCATTATTCACTTCGTCTAGAAAAAAATTAGCCAAATGAGTGAACTCCTCCTTGTACTCGGCTACTGAGCGGTCTCCCTAGGTCACCTCACTGAACATCTTCTGCATCTATGTCTCAACTATTGGCAGAAAGTATTTATGGTCGAACTGCACCCAGAACTCTACAATTGACATCGTCTCTCTCTCCTCCATGATGGTAAATGAATCCCACCACTATAAGGCTTCCCCGACCAATCTGAATGTGGCAAAAATCTGCTTCTTCACCTCGCTACAGTCGACCATGTGCAAGTGGTGCTATATATCTTTCTTCCACTGGCATGCTGTAATCACGTCTAAACTCCCATGAAACTTTGGTGGGTGGCCCTTTTGAAAATCCTCCATAACCCTATTTCACTCTGACGGTCCCGGGTGGGCCTGGACAACTGAATCCACTAGCAACGGTGGCACTTGGCCTATGGAAAATGGAGAGCCATAGCAGTCATCGCCATATTAACTGTCTGTGCCACTATCGTTGCCACCTCTGCTACTGACACTATCCCCTGTGGTGGTTGTTGTTGCGGTGCATGTGGCTCCTGCTGAGCCTCCCTTGCATTATCCCTAGTCGTTGCTCTCGCCACTCGTTCTCTCCTAGGTGGCATCTTAAATTAGATCGAATTGTATGAGTTCACAGTAAATACAAATATAATAAAAGAAGAACATAATCTCAAATGCATAATCATGAATGCAACGGTCCTAATAATAAGGCTTTATGTCAAAGAACGTCATGTTAAAATCGTAGTAAGCCGTAGAGATCCTAAGGACAATAGAACCTGATGCTTTGATACCATCTGTGACACCCCACCTATTTTAATCACGGTTGATCAGTCCTTTATCAAAATAACTAGGAATCTCACATGGTCCATGTAACACCCCATACTTTTATACATTTAATAGTTAATTAATTTGGGAAAAATTTAAATTACCAGTGTGTCGTAATTTAATGGAATTAATTATGGAATTTTTATATCAATATTAATTTGGTGAATAATTGGTTAATATTTATGGGAAATTAATTTACTAGGTAAATAGTAATATTTAATTTACGTCTTAAGAATATTAATGACGTGGAGTTTACTTATCTCAATCGGGAGTCGGTTCTAAACTAAGATAGGTGGGAGATAAGAAATTTTATAAACTTATTTAGATGCCAATTCTGAGTGCACGGTTGAGTCTGGAAGGGCCAAGATACTCGGAATAGAGTACTCGGGGGTAGTAAATGGGCCTCGGGGCATTTTTAGGTATAGCTGGGCCCATACGGAGGTATTTGGGTCACTTGGGCTTGGCCCACTAGGCTAAAAACGGGATTAATCCTAATTACTTAATTAAAGGGAAAAGGGGAATGACTGATTTGATTGTGAAAAACCTATAGTGGGAGAGAATACCCTAAGGAGAAGTTAAAAGCACTGGGAACCAATTTGGGAGACAAAGGCAAGAACAAAAGGGGATTTCATCATCAACCTTGAGAATCACAACTCCGGATCATACCCTACGAAACCATAAGGCAAGTAGTTAACTTGCTGTAGCATTTAATTGTATTACAATTCATATTTATGTGAAGTGGGAACCAAAATTGGTTTTGGGTAAAGAGGGTACAAAAATGAGGTTTTTGTGAATAAATTTTTTGTTTAGAAATTATTGTAGAGATTCGTTATATAATTTGAATTTGAGATGTACTGGTCATATGTGGAAGACCCCAAAGAATGATGAACAAATTTAAGATGACAAATTGGTGTAGACACGTAATTAACGAATAACCCTAGTTTCCCCCAATTCAGAAACATAGGAGATAACGAAAATTAAAAGGGGTTTTGGGACTTTATGGGGGTTCCTTATGATGTTCTTGACGTATTATTTTGATGTTAAGATGTGGGTTAAACTATAGAGGGAGTTGGAGATTTAAGGATTTCGTCCATGGCAGAAACAGGTCTTTGGAGAAGACAAAGACATGTTCGATCAATCGATCGATCGCTGGGATCGATCAATCGATGGTCGAGGATTTTTGGCAGGTCGGCCAGTTTTAGTATATAAGGGAAAGTTAATTAAAATTATTCCCCCATGCATTATTTAGTGAGAAATAAATATGGAACATAAATTCCTATCAATTATAAGGGAAAATAATTGGGATTGGGAGGGATTTCTGTGTTACACACTATGGTTAATTTTAGGGAAAAATATTCCAAAATAATTAAATATGGACCGAGTAAGCGAGCCCGGGTATATTAGTTGAGCAATACCAAGGTGTTAAATTAATTTAGATTGAAATCTAATTAATTCGGAGTCGGGGATTTAGACTCGGGTATTATTTTATTTTCGGGCCACGAGAGCGAGTCCGAATATATTGGTTGGGAGACACCAAAAGTAATTTAATTAATTAATGTGTAAATTAACTAATAATCAGGGTTGGACCATAAACTCATGATAATTTGTATAGTCTTGTGTTATGGACATAGTACACGGTAAAGCCGAGGTATTTTATTTCTATATATATATATATATACGGTGTGCGATAGTATATATATATATATGACGTGTGCAATAATATTAGTGTCTAGATATTATTATTATATATACTCTAGTTCTATCAGGGGAGGTTGCACGTAGAGGGTGAATCCTCTAGCTTGAGGAGTAGGGTGAGTATATCCCCAGGTCATAGCGTCCATTGTATGGGTGAGGGGCATCTCACTTTCAGGGAAGGAATATGACCGTCTCCAATATTTATGTTATTTACCAAGTTAGTGAGCGATTCTGACTTGGGGTAACTAGGTTATGTGAATACACCTAGTGGGATAACACTTTAGAGAATATACATCCGGTGCGTTATTACTCGGGAGTATGTTCATTATTAATTATTATTTCAACATATGTGTGAATGTTGTAATATGACTATACATATATAATGAGACAAATAATTATATACGGGTAAATTAATACAGGCCGTGAATGGTATTAAACGTATAACAGGTGTGAAAGTTATATGAATTTAAAAAGGGGAATGATTAATTAAGTTAATGTTGATAATAACTTAGAAATCATGATTATTGCATACTAGATTAGAGTAGGGTGGCTATAAGGGGTTATATCGGTTATCTAGTTACGGGATAAATAACTAGGAAAATTAATTAAGGCATTAGTAGTGCACATTAGAGGAGGGGTGAGGATGTTCTCAAGGGAGTGCGACACTAACTAAAATATGAAGAGCATGCATACATATTTATTACTACAAGTTAATCATTTGCTAAATATTTTCCAAATGTTTTGGGTTCCAACCCTTGCTATAAATATTTTTAAAAACCTTTTAGGTGTCCATCCACAAGGACGCCAGACTTGACTCATTCCAGGGATCCGTTGCTGTAGCATATGTAGATGTTGCGGAAGTTTGATAGACGCCTCATTCCTTTTCATTTCTAGTATAGAAATTTCCCATTAGTTACTCAAGCATGTTGCTCACAGTTTTGTTTAGTTTATGTCAGACTTATTGAGATTTACATTTATCTGTGTTTTATTTTGTTGGATTTCAACCGATGGTTTATTCGGTCAATTTATTTAAATTGTGAATGCTTGATTTCAGTTAATTGAGATTGTTTAAATTATTTTGTTTTCGCATGAGTATTACATTAAATTAATGAAAGATAAAACTTGGCACCAGTCTCATTTTTCTCACTTAGTTGGTTAGTAATTAAAAAGGCGACAGTGACGCTAAGAATGAACCAACTGAAAAACATGTTCTAATATAATTTAGGACTGATCACCCAGGGTTAATTAGGTGGGGTGTCATAGATAGTATCAGAGCATGAGGTTCTAGTGTCCTTAGGATCTGTGCGGCTTACTACATTTCAGCATAGCATTCGATTGTTATAGAGCCCTATTATTAGGACTGTTGATTCATTTTCCGCTTTTGAGATATTGTTTTTCTGCTATTAGATTTTTGTATAAATTGTGTACTTATACGATTCAATCTATTTTCAGATGCCACCGAAGAGACAGATAGCGGAGAGGGCTGAGGCTAGGGATGAGTTCTGGGAGGCTCATCAGGAGACACAGGTACCGCCACACCCATCCCCACCCGAGTTGATCTTCATGACTCAGGTGGCAGTGATAGTGGCCCAAACAGTTGAGACAGCGATGCGAGCTATGGCAGCTCATTTCCCACAGCCCCAGGCACCGCCTCCAGTGGCACCAGTAGTTCAGGATCCAGTAGGACCACTTTCTTGGCAACGAGTTAGGGAGACCTTTCAGAATGGTCGCCCACCAGAGTTTCGGGGTAGCATCGATTTAGTAGAGGCATGTGATTGGAAGAAAAATATTCAGCGACACCTACGCACGCTAGAGTGTACCAATGCACAGAAAATGATGCTTGCAACCTTCCATCTATCAGGGGCAGCCTTACAGTGGTGGGAGTCAGTTACCACCACTGAGGAGAGACATTTGAGGACGATGCCCGAGTTCTAAGTGCAATTTGACTGTAAATACTTCAAATCGGCGGTAGAGGCAGAAATGAGGAAGAAGTTTAGTGAGTTAGTTCAGGGTGACCGTTCAGTGGAGGATTATGAGGAGGAGTTCACCCGTTCGGTGAACTTTGTGCCAAATTAGGTGAGCGACGAGGAGTGAAAAAAGTCGAGGTTCATGGATGGCCTGGCCTGGAGGATCAGGCAGGATTTGATTGGTAATCCGGCATTGGTGACGTATACAGATGTCGTTAATGTCGCTCTTGTACATTGCCAGGATCATCGCTTACATGCTAAGGGGAGTAAGAGGGTAGGGGAGATGAGCCAGCAGGGCAAGGCAGTTGTTGGTCATGACACAAGTGGTACTCAGTAGCAGACTAGCAGTCAGCAAGGGAATCAGGCTAAGAAATTTAGGCCTGGTGGGTTCCGACCGGGAGGATAGGGATTTAGGCAGGGTCAGCTGAGCCCAAATCAGTAGCAATAGGCCCCTCAGGGCTGTCAGGGCCAAGGAAATAATGGGGGAGGCCAGTAGGGCCATTCACGTCAGGGCCAACTGGGCTAACGATAGGGGGACAGTCAGAGACGCTATTTTGTTTGCGGCTAGACAGGACACTTTAAGAGGGAGTGCCCGCAGAGTGGCAAAGGCCAACAGCAGGGTGCCCAACAGGGGCAATAAGGACAGATGCCACTAACAGCACCAACTCCACCAGCCCCATAGTAGCAGGGGCAAATGCACTATGGGAGTGTGTGTAACGTTCGGGATTTTCCCAATCCTCTAGCACAGAAGGCGCCGCCAGCGGTTGAGGGATGTTTCTCATCTACGGTCATGAGGGTACTATACTTTTTTATACGGGAGCATCTCATTCATTCATTAAATCTTAATTTGCTAAACGGGTCGGGTTACTAGAGATCGCAGGTAGTCTTCGTATGTGTGTAGAGTCACCAGTAGGTAGCAGGGAATTCATTCACTCGATTTGTTGAGGGGTGGACATTTTGATTGGAAGGCTTAGTTTAGCGAAGGACCTCTTAGTGTTAGATATGGAGGGGTACGATGTCATCCTAGGTATGGATTGGTTGGAAGGTTATCGAGCGAATGTAGATTGTTACGAGAGGATAATCGTGTTCTCCATTCCGGGACACGAGATGTTCCTAATAGCGATGCCTCTACCTGAGGGAGGGTCATGCACACACTTGTATTATATCGAGGAGGAGACCTCACATGAGGTGGTAGTTCTATTGGATTCGATTCCGGTAGTGAGGGACTTCGAGGATGTGTTCCAGGGAATACCAGGATTGCCACCCAGTAGGGAAATCGAGTTTGTAATCGATTTAGCACCGGGGATGAGGACGATTGCTCGAGCACCTTGCCGTATGGTCCCTTCAGAGATGTGTGAGCTGAGAAAGCAGATTCATCAACTCCTGGGCCAGGGTTTCATTCAGCGGAGTACATCGCCGTGGGGTGCACCGGTGTTGTTTATAAAGAAGAGGGATGGTTCACTTCGGTTGTACGTGTACTATAGGGAGATGAACAAGGTGAAAATACGGAATAAGTATCCGTTGCATAGGATTGATGATTTATTTGAACAATTGAGAGGGGCGTCTTACTTCTCCAAGATAAATTTGAGTTCAGGGTTTCATCAGTTGCGTATTTGAGAGGAGGATGTTCCTAAGACCTCTTTCCTGTCACTGTATGGATCTTACGAGTTTAGGGTGATGCCATTCCAGCTTACCAATACGCCAGCAGTGTTCATGGATCTCATGAACACGGTTTTTAGAGAGTATCTCAACCAGTTTGTCATCGTGTTCATTGATGACATCCGGATCTACTCCCGCATTGAGGGGGAACACACAGAGCATCTATGTATGGTTCTACAGATGCTGCGGGATAAGTGTGGATTTTGGCTACGGGAGGTACAGTTTCTTGGTCATGTGGTGTCAGATCGGGGTATTGTTGTGGACCCGGGTAAGGTGTCGGTGATGAGGGAATGGGGGTAGCCCACAACACCGACTGAGGTGCATAGCTTTCTGGGATTGGCAGGTTATTATAGGAGGTTCATTAAGGGATTCTCAAAATTTGTGGGCCCTTTGACGAATCTGACTCGGAAAGGGGTGCCTTTTATTTGGAGTGATCATTATGAATTAGATTTCAACAAGCCAAAGGACAAGTTGACATCTTCACCCGTACTTGATTTACCGAGGGGAGGATTAGAGTATTGGGTTTACACCGACGCATCCTTACAGGGACTTGGGGGTGTGCTTTAGCAGGAGGAGAGGGCTATAGCTTATGCATCCAGAAAGATAAAGCCCCATGAGAGGAATTACCCCACTCAAGACCTAGATCTAGCAGCGGTCATTTTTGCTTTAAGGATATGGAGACATTATCTACTAGGAGAGAAGTTCACCTTATTCACGGATCACGAGTCACTTCAGTATCTCTTCACACAGAAGGATCTGAATATGAGGCAGAGGCGGTGGCTAGAATTCGTAAAAGACTACCAGTTTGATATTCAGTATCATGCTGGTAAGGCTAATGTGGTGGCAGACGCATTGAGCCGAAGACCGACTGGGGAAATATTAGAAGTTTGGAAAGCGAAGTGGAGAGAGCTTTGATATGAGGATGATGTATCCAGGGCATGTATGTCAGCATTATCCATCACACCGGAGATCATTATGCGAGTTGTGAGGGCTCAGGCGGAGGACCAGATCTGTCGGGAGAGGGTACACAAGTTGTTAGCTGAGGGAGCAGAGGGTTACTTGATCAGCTCGGAAGGAGGCCTACGCTTAAATGGGAGGTTAATTGTGCCAGAGGATGAAAAGTTAAGGCATGTTGTTATGACCGAGTCCCATAGTTCGAGATTTGTGATACATCCCGACGGGGATATAATGTACCAGGATATGAGGAGGCAGTATTAGTGGGCAGGAATGAAACGAGACATAGCAGAGTTTGTCTTGAAAGGTACGACGTGTCAGCTCATGAAAGTGGATCATCAGAGACCTCCAGGGATGCTATAGCCACTAGAGATTCCCGTATGGAAGTGGGAGATAATCTCTGTGGACTTCATTACAGGGTTACCTACATCGCAGAGGGGTTATGATTCCATATGGGTTATTATGGATCGGTTGACCAAGGTGTCCCACTTCCTATCGATTTGCACAGACTTCGAGACGATGCGTTATGCGCGACTATTCATAGCGAAGATTTTTAAGCTGCATGGGGTGCCGATAAATATTACGTCTGATAGAGACAAAGTTTTTATGGCCCATTTTTTAGCAGAGATTTCAAGAGTCCATGGCCATTGAGCTACGTTTGAGAGTAGCCTATCACCCATAGACCGACGGGCAGACTGAGAGGGTCAATCAGATTCTAGAAGACATGCTCAGGATGTACATTTTAGACTTTGGGGGAGGATGAGAGAGATATCTTCCTTTGGTAGAGTTCGCGTATAACAACTTTTACCAATTCACGATTGGCATGGCACCGTTAGAGGCACTGTACGGGAGACCTTGTCATTCACCCGCCTGTTGGTTAGAGGTGGGGGACAACAAGTTATTGGGACTGAAGATTATCCAGGAGACATCTTCCAAGATAGATCTGATTTGAGGGCAGATTCGGATAGCGCAGGATAGGCATAAGAGTTATGCTGATGCTTAACGGAGGCATGTGGAGTTAGAGGTTGGGGATCAGGTATTAGTCCGGATGTGCCCTATGAAAGGGGTGATGAGGTTCAGCAAGAAGGGTAAACTAGAATCGAGGTATGTGGGACCCTTTTCTATTATTGAGAGGGTGGGACCGGTAGCATATAGACTAGGATTGCCAGAGCACATTTAGCGAATACACGACGTGTTCCATGTGGCATCGCTGAAGAAATATCGAAGGAGTGAGAGGGCCTTCTGGCACATTCCACTTGAGAAAAATGATTTACAGCCACACATCTCGTATGAGGAGAGACCGATAACTATTCTCGACCATAGTGAGCGCAAGCTACGATCCATGGTTGTTCCACTAGTTAGAGTACAGTGGGGTCATCACAACGTTGACGAATCTACCTGGGAGCGGAAGGAGGATATGCGGGAATAATATCAAGAGCTATTCACCACAGGTACGACCTAATTTCGGGGACGAAATTCCTTGTAAGGGGGGGAGTATGTAACACCCATTAATTTTATGCATTTAACAGTTAATTAATTCGGGAAAATTTTAAATTACTAGTGTGTCGTAATTTAATGGAATTAATTATGGAATTTTTACATAAATATTAATCGGGTGAATAATTGGTTAATATTTATGGGAAATTAATTTACTAGGTAAATAATAATATTTAATTTACGTCTCAAGAATATTAATGACGTGGAGTTTACTTATCTCAATCGGGAGTCGGTTACAGACTAAGTTAGGTGGGAGATAAGAAATTTTATAAACTTATCCGGATGCCAATTCTGAGTGCATGGTTGAGTCCGTAAGGGCCAAGATAGTCAGAATAGAGTACTCGGGGGTAGTAAATGGGTCTCGGGGCATTTTTAAGAATAGCCGGGCCCACAAGGGGGTATTTGGATCACTTGGGCTTGGCCCATTAGGCTAAAAACGGGATTAAGCCTAATTACTTAATTAAAGGGAAAAGGGGAATGACTTATTTGATTTTGGAAAACCTATAGTGGGAGAGAATACCCTAAGGAGCAGTTAAAGGCACTGGGAACCAATTTGGGAGACAAAGGCAAGAACAAATAGGGATTTCATCATCAACCTTGAGAATCACAACTCCGGATCAGACCCTACGAAACCATAAGGCAAGTGGTTAACTTGTTGTAGCATTTAATCGTATTACAATTCATATTTATCTGAAGTAGGAACCCAAATTCGTTTTGGGTAAAGAGGGTACAAAAATGGGGTTTTTGTGAATAAATCTTCTGTTTAGAAATTATTGTAGAGATTCGTTATATAATCTGAATTGGAGATGTACTGGTCAGATGTGGAAAACTCCAAATAATGACGAACGAATTTAAGATGACAAATTGGTGTAGAGATGTAATTAACGAATAACCCTAGTTTTCCCCAATTCAAAAACATAGGAGATAACGGAAATTAAACAGGGTTTGGGGACTTTATGGGGGGTCCTTATGATGTTCTTGATGTATTATTTTGATGTTAAGACCTGGGTTAAACTACAGAGGGAGTTGGATATTTAAGGATTTCGTCCATGGTAGAAACAGGTCTTCAGAGAAGACAAAGACCTGTTCGATCAATCAATCGATGGCTGGGATCGATCGATCAATGGTCAAGGATTTTTGGCAGGTTGGCCAGTTTTAGTATATAAGGGAAAGTTAATTATAATTCTTCCCCCATACATTATCTAGTGAGAAATAGATATGGAACATAAATTCCTATCAATTATAAGGGAAAATAATTGGGATTGGGAGGGATATTTGTGTGACACACTATGGTTAATTTTGGGGAAAAATATTCCAAAATAATTAAATACGGATCGAGTGGGCATGCCCGGGTATATTGGTTGAGCGATACCAAGGTTTTAAATTAATTTAGATTGAAAGCTAATTAATTCGGAGTCGGGGATTTAGACTCGAGTATTATTTTATTTTCGTGCCACGAGAGTGAGTCCGAATATATTGGTTGGGCCATAAACTCATGATAATTTGTATAGACTTGTGTTACGGACTTAGTACACGGTAAAGCCGGGATATTTTATTTCTCTCTCTATATATATATATACGGTGTGCGATAGTATTTATATATATGGCGTGTGCATTAATATCAGTGGCTAGATATTATTATTATATATACTCTAGTACTATCAGGGGAGGTTGCGTGTAGAGGGTGAATCCCCTATCTTGAGGAGTAGGGCAAGTATATCCCCATGTCATAGCATCCATTATATGGGTGAGGGGCATCGCACTTTCAGAGAAGGAATATGACCGCCTCTAATATTTATGTTATTTACCAAGTTAATGAGCGATTCTGACTTGAGGTAACTAGGTTATGTGAATACACCTAGTGGGATAGCACGTTAGAGAATATACATCCGGTGAGTTATTACTCAGGAGGATGTTCATTAGTAATTGTTATTTCAACATATGTGTGAATATTGTAATATGACTATACGTATATAATGAGATAAATAATTATATACGGGTAAATTAATACATGCCATGACATATAACGGATGTGAAAGTTATATGAATTTAAAAAGGGGAATGATTAATTAAGTTAATGTTGATAATAACTTAGAAATCATGATTATTGCATACTCGGTTAGAGTAGGGTGGCTGCAAGGGGTTATATCGGTTATCTAGTTAGGGGATAAATAACTAGGAAAATTAATTAAGGCGTTAGTAGTGCACAATAGAGGAGGGGTGAGGATGTTCTCAAGGGAGTATGATACTAACTAAAATATGAAGAGCATGCATACATATTTATTACTGCAAGTTAATCATTTGCTAAATATTTTCCAAATGTTTTGGGTTCTAGCCCTTGCTATAAATATTTTTAAAAACCATTTAGTTGTCCAGCCACTGGGACGCCAGACTTGACTCATTCCAGGGATCCGTTGCTGCAGCACATGTGGATATTGCAGGAGTTTGATAGACGCCTCATTCCCTTTCATTTCTAGTGTAGAAATTTCCCATCAGTTACTCGAGCATGTTGCACACAACTTTGTTTAGTTTATGTCAGACTTATTGAGATTTACATTTATCTGTCTTTTCTTTTGTTGGATTTCAACCGATGGTTTATTCGGTCAGTTTATTTAAATTGTGAATGCTTGATTTCACTTAATTGTGATTGTTTAAATTATTTTGTTTCCGCATGAGTATTACATTAAATTAATGAAAGATTCAACTTGGCACCGGTCTATTTTTTCTCACTTAGGTGGTTAGTAATTAAAAAGGTGACAGTGATGCTAAGAATGAACCAACTGAGAAAGTTGTTCTAATTTAATTTTGGACTGATCACCCAGGGTTAATTAGGAGGGGTGTCACAGTCCATTCTTAGCATCACTGTCGAAAACTTTTTAATTATTATCCACCAATTCTATTTTAATCACGGTTGATAAATCCTTTATCAAATTAACTAGGAATCTCACATGGTCCATTCTCAGCATCACCATCGAAAACATTTTAATTACTAACCACCTATGTTAAAATAAGCCGGTGCCAAATTTTATCTTTCATTATTATATCAACATGCGGAATTAAATTAAATTAACGAAACCATCCACACAATAATAACTTGAACAATCACACAACAGATATATAAATAAAACCGTATAAACCATCAATTCCCAACACAATTAATGTAACTACAATCTGAAGTAAAATAACTGAATTTGAATACAATCTAATAAATAAACTGAATAACTAAATAGTCTGAGGGGCAACACGCTCAGATGAAATAGTGAAATAAGTCCTATCTAGAATGAAAGAGCTGAAGTGTCTAAAGCAACTCCTGCAAGCCTCCACATGCAAGGCTATGCATCCCTAAATAGAATCATCACGCTTGGTGTTCCTGTGGATGGACACCTAAAAGGTTTTGAAAATATTTTGATACGGGTCAAACGCCAAGAAAACAGTTTGAAAATATTTTGCAAGTGTTTAAATCACAAATTAAATCTATTTTTTTATTACACCTTGTAAATTCCACGTAGACTCTCTTGAGATCCTAACCTCTCAACTAATGTGCACGCCCAACGTACCCTATCAAGCTATGCTACCCATCCCAACTAGATTACATACCTAAATAACCTCGATAAGTTTAGCTCTCTCGTATTACCCATACGACACGCTACCACATTCTTAATAATTAATTTTTATTCACATATTATTATCGAGTCAATTAGTTAAGTTTCTCTACTTAAATATTTTTAGATATACATAATCTATAAGTTCTACTATCACACATAAGTAGATATAAATTACTTGTATGCATTTAACATACATACAATATATACAACTGTAGCATCCCCCGAATGGCCCCTCGTAATGCTGGCATACTCTGCTATCAAGTCCGTGTACCTCTCGTACTAATCAAGGACTATTGGTTCGGCATATATCCTCGAACCCATGTTCAATCAACATACACTAGAGGCGAACATAGTTCTAAGCCTTTGAGATACGTACATACTTAATGTACCTAAACGACACGCCGGTCCCACTAATACACTACCCATAGTGAGCCGCCCTAAGTTCCATGCTCTGGGGTAAAAATCCAGGCCTCACTGGAATCGCCAAGGTGGGATCGCCCTCTACGTGGAAACCTCAGTGTAGGTATGTTCACACACACAATCAATCACAACTAAAGGTATTCACACAACCTATATGTGCATATTATTCAGTAGGTATACACACAACCCATCATATAAGTTCGTACATAGTATATATCTCTTGCATACTCATCGTACAAACGTTTACAATTGAAATCTCTTATTCAGATTTTCGGGTATCGCTCACTATCCTAAGGGTCCTAGTTACCCCTTAATAAATATCTATAGCTAGTACACTCATACACTACTGGTCTAAATCATAGGCTCAATTATCTCTCCGTGATTCATCTTATTCTTCTGAATTTATAAATCTTCACATTTATCCCGATAGGTTCTGTCCATTAATCCTCCCATTTTGGCTAAGCCTAAACATTCTCATAGGCCTACTGAAACTCATTATGTCATTATGGTTTGAGAATAACCCAAAAGCCTCTAGGTTAATTATTCGCAAATTAGGGGCATAAATAAAACAAACTAGGAAAATCTGGGTAACCAAATCGATTCGAAATGTCACTAGTCATCTTCTTCGTTTAATAGTTATGTTTTCCCACCATTTTTATACCACAACTCTTCATGTACCCAAACTCCAGTACTATTTATCCCAACATGAAATAAAAGTATGTAGGCATTTTCTAATGTAATTAACACCTTAAATCCACACATTCTTACACAAAATGGATTAAAACCCAGATTTATACCAAGACCCTACTTTATGTGTTCTTCATCCCAAATCAACCATTTACCCAGATTTATCCTATAATTATTATCACATATCAACTGATTTCGTGTCCTCTACATAAGTGGATTCATTTTACATGCAATCCTACCCAAATCATTGGTTTTATTCATTAAAAGCCCAAGAATATCATCAATTATCATGAATTCAAGAACCTTACACTACATGGGTATTATAACTCATTAGAAAATGCAAGATAATACACTTGCCTCAGTAGTAGGTTTGATTTCGTGTTGAGTGTGATGAAGGTGTTCCTCCCTTCCTTTCGATTACAATTTCGACAACTTTGGTGGAGAGAAAAGGTGTTGCACTTCCAAGAACTCTCTTCTCTTCGTCTTTGTGACCTCCTTTCCCTCAAGATTGATATAACCCAAGCCATACACTCCCTTAGGAATATATTCCTTTAATTTTCAGAGTTTTCTTTATAATAAACTCCCAAATGATCGAAACGCCCTCTCGTGGTGCCTGTTTTGTCTGAAATTTCCCCGGGACTCAATCTACTGGGTATACTATTCTGACCCTTTTGGAATAATTCGTGACCTCAAAATCATCATTCTAGTCACTATACAATAAAGTCCTATCTAACCCCAATTAGTCCCCACACGACTCCTTTTTGGGATATAATGATGTCACGTCACTATCGCTTGCAAGTACGTAAATTAATTATTTACTATTCACTTAGTAATATTATTCCCCAAATATTAGCCATTATCTCTCTCAATTAATATTTTTAATTCACAGATAATAATTAATTCAATTGAATTACAACACACTTGTAATTTAAAAATACTCGAATTTATTAAATATTAAATGCTCAGAAATACGGGGTGTTACATTGACATGTTCCTTATTCCTTTATCTTTCCTCATAATCTTTGAAATATCTCATACTTTAACGGGCTTCACATCGCCGGCTATGTGTACCATATGCTCTAGCCAGTGGTTTTGGGATTTTCACCCTAGGGCTCCCGGCCCTTCTTGCTTATCCCAGTGTCATCAGAGTTCCTTATTAATGTGTTTTAACATTTTACAAATGTCCACATTACTCCACTTTTTCTTTACCCGACTGAAGGCAAAACTTGGGTTTATATCCCAAGTTGTGTTACACTTTGAAATTTTCATTTCATGTCCTTTACACTTTAATCTTGATTTTATCCCAAAAATCATATTCATTGAGGTCCACTTTGTGTAACCCCCTTTCCAACATTTTTATTTCGCAAAAATGTTCCACTTTAAGTAAAATTATCATTTTACCCATTTGTTTCCAAAATCACCTTTTACCCCATTCCCACGAGTGTTAATTTCTCAAAAAACACATCATCCACACTAACTTCTAATTTTTTAACAGATTAACACCCTTTATACCTTAGATTATTATTCTTCTTAATTGAAAATATTTTTATTCCATCATTTCCTTTCCAATTTCACAAGTGTTGATTCTTTACAACATTAATAAGTTGTAAACTAACTTTCCCATGTTTACCCATTAACACTTATTCAATAGCTTTATTAGCAATTTCCCAATCACACATTTCTTTACTTTCTTTATTCAAGAAATTCATTTACACTAAAGACTACTTTTATAAGAACATACCATTTCTTTCATTTTACATGTAGGCTTACACTTTATCCTTATCCCATTTTTAACCTTGTTTCACACACTTGAAAATTAGAATTTTTTCTTTTTATCATTCCATGTTTAAACCCAACTTATTTTTCTTTAAACTTGTTTATACACTAGTGCCAAATTACTAGAAGTTTATATGCATGAGAAGATGGAATTTAAACCTTAAAATCCTTTTTTTGGTAAACTAATAATAACATTAAACAAAAGAATGTACAAGAAAAAGGAGGGCATACCCTCCTTAGGTCCATTTCATAGGTGAAATTTACTTTTAAAAATCTATAAAAGCGGAAAGGAAACTAACTAAACAAGAAGTTAGTAACATTAGGATTAATCAGAAAGTAAAAGATTCTTATCCAATCCCAGTTCATACAAATAAACCAATTGTTGAAGTTTCTCCTTGATTTGTTCTAATTATAGGATTTGCAATTGACAAAAAAAGTGATATCATTCATGATGCCAACGTGGTTGGAACTAATGTTTTTGAAGATTGTGTTATTTCTCTCCATACATATGCAATATATGGAAGTAACAAAGGAGGACCTTTTGATCTTGTGAATAAGTTTATTCCCTAAAAAATTTATGGCAACATCCCTAATGAAATCATCCCAGGTGGTAGCCTCGTTGATGTAGGAGTTGTTGTATTTTAAGTCCTCTCAAATTTCATGAGTGAAACTACAATTGAAGAAAAGGTGGTCACGAGTCTCAGTTGCATTATCACACATAACACAGTTGTTGTCCTGGGAAATTCCCCAAGCCATGGTCCTATCCTTGGTGTTGATAGCATCATTGCAAACCAACCATATTATGTAAGAACATTTGGGAATATTTACTACTCTTCCAAATAAAAGTGGCCCAATCAAGAGGGGTAGGTTGATGTCTAATGGAATTCTAAGCAAACTTGATTGTGAAGAGGCCATTAGCCATGGGTAACCAAATGATTTTTTCATCCATATTTGAATTGATGGGAGGTAAGGCAGCATATTTAATCTCATTGATCTCCCATGTGGTAGTAGAGCGCCAAACCCAATGACCATTCGAAATAAAATCTGCCACTTTGGCTTTATGGTTGCTAGCTGCATCAAAAATGGTCCTCTCGCCATATTTCATCCAGAGAGGACTCAAAGGGTGCCAGTGGTCATGCCAGATGAAAGTGTTGTTCCCATTCCCAATGGTAACTTTGATAAAAGGGTTGGTTCTATTTCTTAGCCATAATCTTCTTCCAAGTCCATGACACATCAGCTTGGATATTGATAAGCTATAGACTTCTTCCCTTCAACTTATAGGTGTGACACAATTTTACCCATAGATTATCTTTCTTGCTGTAGAGACTCCATAGGTGTTTGAACATAGAGGCCACGTTCAATCATTTGAGTTCTTTATACCTAATACCCCTTCCTATTTGGTCATGCAAACATCACTCCGTTTAGCCTAAGAACTAGTCTTCTTCATTTCAGGGCCAGGCCATAAGAACCTATGAAGTTTGGTATCAATCTCGTCAGTATTTATTTTAGGTAAGATAAAAATATTAGTCCAGTATGTTTGCATGCTAAAGAGAACAGAAGTGACCAGATTGAGCCTGCCCGCATAGCTCAAATATTTATTTGTCCAGCTCATAATTTTACTAGTGATCATGTCAATGAGAGGAAAGCAATCCTCATGCTTCAGCTTGGTATAAATGAGGGGGGCACCAAGGTATTTGATGGGGAATGTTCCCATTTAGAATCCCAGTAGGTTCGAGATACTGATTTTATCATTGCTAGAGATACCAATAGCAAGGAAAGAGCACTTTAACGGGTTGGGATGAAGTCCAGACATAACACTGAATGCATGGATAACAGTGTTGTTGATGGATATGGAGTTTATGTCAGAACCTGCTAAGATGAAAAGATCATCAGCAAAACAAAAATGGTTAATATTTAGCTCTTTGCACTTAGGGTGAAAAGTGAAATGAGGAGATCTAGTGTGTAAATCAATAAGCCCAACAAAAGCTTCCATTATAAAAAAGGAACAAGAAAGGTTAGATAAGGTCTCCTTGTCTCAACCCTCTTTTCGCGTTGAAGAAACCATGATTGGATCCATTTATTAAAATGGAGAACTTTGCTGCAGTAACACATTCCTTAATCCAGCCAATAAAAGTAGGGGAATACCATATGGTTCAGGACTTGAAAAAGGAAGTTCCAACTGACAGAATCATAGGCTTTGAGAATGTCTATATTAAAATTACACCTAGGAGGGCCACAGTTTATATGATAACATATTTCATTCAAGAAATTCATCATACTTTCAAAAATTACATTTTAAGGCATAAAAGACATTTAATCTCTTCAAACTCAACAATGTCCATTTTTTTTTATAGAATCTCCATTTTTGTAAGAAACATAATTTCACCAATGTTTACCAAATTGAACCATTATTTCCAAATATTTTATTTCATAAAATGTTTAACATCAATATTTTTAGAAAATACACCATTTTCATAAAATACCAACTTTTAATATTCTAAAACCTTGAAATATTTACTCATTCTTCATTCTCAACAAAATAATATTTTTCTAACATTTTTATTTCATAAAAATGTTTATTAACTCTACACATCAATTTTATCATTTATTCACATGCAACCTACTCATGTAATCTAATTACAAGACTACAAATATGAAAAATAGACTCTTATAATAAGAGTAAGATTTTTCCACCTCTAAGGGTTCCAATAGTGGTAGAATTGTTGGTGTAGGAGGAGAAACCCCCACCTCCAAAGGTGGCCTCAAGGGGTTACCAAATGCATCCTCCAAAATGGATCTAAAATATGCTCCATCCAAGCTTCCAAGCAAGTCCCACTTCAAATTCCATGAAAACCCATATTTATCTTCTCCAAAATCCCCCAATACTTCTCCAAAATTCGTATCTCTTCTCTTACAATGGTGGAATATAATATAAAATGTTTGTAGAATGGTTGTTTGTGGTGGGAGGAGGTGGAAGACCACCCACCTCTATCTATCTTTCTTCTTCCATTTCTCCCTACAAACAACCCCAAACACACCCTTATAAAACCCTCCCAAAGCCTAAATTCCCGTTTTGCCCAATCTGGACATATCTGGGCTTGAAATTATGACAGGGCATAAGGGCCATCTGATTAAATATTTTCAATTTACGTCGTTCGAACGACAAGCCTAAGTCGTTTGATCCTTGGTTCGTGCGACCTTCCACTGTAAAGTAGTGGCATGTCATTTGAACCCTCGCATCTTGTGAGGTCCATCTCGTTTCTAACGACGTGGGGATGTCGCTAGAATGACACCTCACAGTCGTTCGAACGACCCTTAATATTTGCCATTCTTTCTTTTTCTTCAATTTTCAATCCACAATTTCCCAATAATTATTATCAATCCTCATTCCATTATAATTGATACAAATTTTAATTGAATTATTGGGATAGGGTATTACACATTATGGCCATTAATTGGTCAACCCTCTCTGGGAGCTCATCACCAGCCTTCTTGAGGTCGTCTCAGATGGCTGTAGCTCGCCCTTCAGCTTATGGTGCTCCTCGGCTAGCTCCTCATAAGCATAGCTTTTAACGACAACTTTCTCTCTCAAGATAGTGGATACTGCAACTAGGCTGTGTTTCAGACGGATTGGAACGAATCAAAAAATGCATCTGCGAAAAAAATTCAGATTTTTTCGAAAATAAAATAATTATTCTGATTTTCGATCCGATTTTTTTGGAAAAATTAAAAAAAAATCCAAATTCGAAACAATCAAAAAATTGGAAAAAATCGGAAATTCACAAAATATATTAAAAAACCAGAAATTTCAAAAATTCCAAAATTTCAAAAAAATAAAATTTTGATTTTCAATTACTCAAAATTCTCATTTTAAATAAACAAAGAAAATGGTTTAATCCAATATGTAAATACATGAGGATTTGACCCATTTTTTCATTTGTGTAGAAGTTAGGAGGATACTCTCTTTTTATAAATCACACTTTGGAGCCCTCTACCTCTCCCAACCGATGTGGATATTCGAAACTTTCAAAAAATTGAAAAAAATCAGAAATTGCAAAATAATTCTGAAAAACTGGATCGGCATAGTTTCGAAAAAATCGAATCAAAAAAATTGGAAAATCGAAAATTCAGAATTATTTTCGATTTTCAATCCAATTTTTTCATATAAATCAAAAATTAGAAAATTGAAAATCGACAAACTAAAATTTCATTCCAAATTCGGAATAAATTAGATCAAAAATTGAAAAAATCAAAAGTTCGGAAAAAATACAGCCCTAGCTGTAGCAGTCTACCAGTGAAGGAAAATAAGTCAATGACTGGACGAACAACACGTAAACATGGAGAGCGATTATAATGAAACTTACCACATACAACCTATTCTGAATCAACCTCCATGAAGAATCGGGATCATAACCCCTTAAGAATTCAAAATCTTTGATATGGCCTGACCCACCAGCAGGTCAGTAACATTATGGGCATGATGAAAAATGGAATCAGGATCGGCTTTCAACTCTTCAGACGAGATTCTGTGCGCAGGATCAAATTTGAATTCTTCGACCTCACTAGAACGAGGGGCAATTCCCTGGCCTCACACTAGACGATGCCATGTGGGGAACTTTGGGAGCATTCTGATTGGCAGGGGACTCAAGGGTTTGCTTGTCCCCCACAACAGGTGCATTAAAGTACGTGGGGGCTTGTCTTTATACTTGGCCAAGGCAGTACTAGTTTTCTCGGCCTTCTTCCGAGCATTCTACCCAGTCTGCCTTTTCTCCTTTTCAGCCTATTTTTGAGCCTCCACTTTCTTCTTCTCAACCTACACCTTCTTCTTCTCAGCCTTCAGACTCTTCTGGCGGGCTATCTCCATAGCTTGGCGATCAATATTCCTCAGAGCTATCCTAAGTGTGGATTCCAAGGGTCGTTCTAAGGTATCAGAAGAAAGAGCTGGATGAGAAAATAAGTTAAAAATCTAAGGAGAAAAGGATAAGGACAAAATAAGAAAATAAGGCATTGCTACTTGTACCAACTTCGACTTTGGAATCTGGAGTATTTTTAACCAGCACACCTTCCTCCAATGGGATAGCCACTTCAACTAGGGGAATACCACCTGGAGGTGTGTAGTATCCAACAGTAATAAATTTCTCAATAAAGAATAGGTCTTCAAACTTAGGGGGTTTCTTCACATAATAAGTTTCAACCAGATCCTTGACAATAGCAGGAAGCCTTGAAGTTGGTGAGATCTTTGTTAGCCTTGGTGGAACAGACTTGGTGAGATCTTTGTTAGCCTTCAAGTTGGGATGCCACGGTTTTTGTATGATGGGGTTACCAGCAAATTGCCAAGGACTATTCATAACGATATTATCTTTATCATCAACATTCTTGAATTTGAATAGAAAGAATCCATTATTATGGGGAATAACCTGCAAGGGGCCATGTTTGTCCCATAGTTTGTGGGCAAGGTTATTGAATAAGGTGTAGGGCAATCTTTTGCCAAGAAAGTAACCCACAGTACTATTACTCCACATAGCTTTCCCAACTTCTGCAACTTCAAAAGGTGGTTTAACCAAAGGAATAATATTAACCATTTCTGGTTTGTAGTAAGAGAGTTTGAGGGTTGATGTATGTTTGGGGGCTACAACCGTACTCCAAGACTTGATAATACTATTAGTCTGTGGTTTAGGGTATACACGACCATCCACCTTGGAGTAAGTGGATACGCTAGCTATCCCATCGTGTTTATGTGCGAATATACAAATGTTATTAAGGTGATAGATTTCCTGTGGTGGCCCCTAGATAATGAGGAATCAGAACTGTTACCTTGTAATGCACCTTTCCCAGAGACTTTCGAGTGGTTTTCATAAACCTTAACCTAGTGGTGATTTGAGATGTCTACTTTCCCGACTGGAATAGCTCAAACGATGGAAACCTAAATATTGATATTGCCATTAATCTCTTCATGCGTGAAACCTTTGCTCAAGAGAAAACTGAGATAGTGATTTTTCTCTTCATTTAACCTTTTCATTTATGCCATGTCAGCATCGTAATGAAGTTTCCATGATTCTCAATCTCATTGGGTTGCATGGAGGCCATACTCATAACAGAGCTGGTGTCAAGTATCTGACCTTCCTCAAGAGCAGCACTATTATGAACTGTGGGAGTAACATCATTAGGGGAGAATTTCAAAACACTATCTCGCTTAGGGTTGAAGGTGGGTAGAGGACTAACCCTAATAGCTTTGGGGTTAGGTGGTAGCCTCAACGAGGGGGGAGGGGGTTGCATGGTGTCCATGGAGTGGTTATAAGATGCAAGAAGGTTTGGGGTGGTTTTTGGTTGATGGATGAGCATGGTTATGGATAGGGGGTTTTAGAGAGAAGGGAGAGCATTTTAGTTTTAATATTGTGTGGAGACTATATCTTAATTGATAAGATCACATTTTTGGGTGTTCCTTTATTCACTACTAGGCTTAAGAAGGATGACTCTAAGAGGTTAATTGAGAGAGTGACCAACAAATTCAAGTGCTGGACTAACAAACTTTTAAGTTATGCTGCGAGGCTGCAATTGATCAATTAAGTTATTTTCAGCATTCAGGTGTACTGATCAAGTATCTTCATTTTGTTTAAAAGTGTGATTATTAAAGTGGAGCATGTGATGAAGACTTTCTATGTACTGTCACTTATCTCAAGCATACTGGGGCTAAGGTGGCTTGGCATGACTTGTGTTGCAGCAAGGATGAAGGGGGTCTTAAAAGACAGCCTATGGATTAACTGGTGCAATGTGTACATGATCCACGATAAAAGCATTTGGACAGTCAACATACCATGTGATTGCTCTTAGAGTTGGAGGAAAATTATAAAGTTAAGACATCATGCTATAGCCTTCATCAAAACTAAGATTGGGAATGGAAATGAGTCTTTCTTGTGGTATGATAATTGGTACCCAAAAGGTCCTCTTCAACCTCTGTATGGGGATATGGCCATTTATAAAGCTATTAGTAATCACAAGGCAAATGTGGCTCATGTTATTCAGGGTGTGATATGGATATGGCCTGCCACTATTACTTGGGAGTTTCTTGACATTAGGAATGGCTCTCTCCCTACCATTTTCCCTAATTGTGAGGACAGTATGGAATGGGTTGCTGATAACTCTAATAGGTTTACTATAGGTTCTGCTTTCCCCTCCTTACCTCATGTTAGTTGGAGTAAATTGGTTTGGAGTAAAGTTTGCATTCCTAAATTCTCATTCATTTTGTGGATGGTTTGTAGGAAGTCCTTATATATTGGGGACAAGTTATTCATATGGGGTATTGCTGACAGTAAAGCTTGTAGGATGTGTAATTTACATGAAGAGACTATAAACCACCTATTTTTTGACTTCATTTGGGCTAAAGAAATATATAATGAAGTTCTCATCAGGAACCTTCAGTATAGAGATGTTTTTAATGGGAGGATGAGGTGGAGCATGCCATTCACAACTATAAAGGTAATACTTTCATCAAGAGAAGTAGATGCCTTTATTTTTCTGTCACTACCTACTGCATTTGGATGGAGAGGAATGGGAGAAGCATGAGAAGAGTGTCAAGAGATTTTTCCTCTATAATCAAAGATATAGAAGATATGCTAAAGGCCAAAGTTGGTCAATGGGGGAGAGCAAGGAGAAGCTACGCTAATTGGATGACATGTATGAACTGGGAACTTCCTGATAGCTACATTGAGGATACCTAGTTTTATACTTTATTTTTTATGGATTTTGTACGTTTATTTCAAGTTTTAGTTTGCTTGTTTGCTGCCATGCCTTGGTGATGCATTGCCTCTGAGGTATGCCCCTGGGTGATTTTGTTTAATTTCTCTGTAATTAGTTTTGGTTCTATATATACACACAATTCCCCCCCCCCCTAAAAAAAACCAAAGATCTAAAGTCAATATGCTCGACACGGTCTGAGGAGAAATTGGGACCACCAGATCTAGTTCTATCGAGTAGAATTAATACTTTGTCCATTCATTCTATCTAGAAACCACTCTGGAATGACATCAATTCAGATAAGCTGCTACAGATACCAATCATGCAAGAAGTCTTAGGGGCTTTTGTTATAGCATTAATGTAGAACACCGCGTGGACCTCTCAGAGAATGCCATGTATCCTCTCTGAAGGAAAATAAAGAGATCTTCCTCGTTATTTTATTTTGCTCGTCCAAGTGAATATGTGCTCGGCTCAGCTATATGCGTGCTTGACGAGGCCGTTCCGTTAACCGTCCCACCATTATTCTCATGGTGCAAGTTAACGATGTTACTTGACTGAGTCAATACCACCCCTACGCCATCTTACACAAGTAATGGAAGATCATAGGTCACATTTATCCTATTTGTACACGTGAGGAATTTATACACTTTTCCACTCCCGTTGTGCCGTAACAAACTTATCCCTACTTGTACCACTATGTGTAAAAGATGTAATTGGTTGACCTATAAAGGTAGTAAACCTGTCCCTTAATATTCTCTGATAACTAACTATAAATAGCACTGAATCGAACATGATAAGGGAAAGAGAATTATCTCACTAACAACCATATGCAAACCCTAGAGAGAAAGATAAAGAAGAAACCAGAACTTGTATTCACCCTTTCATCGGCGATTGCAGGACATTAATAATAACACCATCACTACACCTATGGAAGTAGACATCACTTTGGGTTGAACCACGTAGATCTCTATCTTTTATGTTTGCTTCTCACCCCCTTCTCTATCTCAATTTAGCAATCTCATATTTTAATTTTTATATTTGTTATTTTTTTCTTATTGGAAATCCCCCATCTAAGACATAAGATCCATAAACAAATTTTAGACGATAACAAAGAATTCCCTATTTTATTTTTCTTAACAGTTTGGGAAACATATCAATTTCACAAGTTTGAGGTTCTCCTACGAATTCCTCTAACCTAAGAGTATCTAATATTCCCAATAAATCCAGGACAAGGACTTTAGGGATAAAACGGGCTGGAAGGGATCTCAAAGTATTTTTCACAACTCTCGTCTCAGGAATTTTCTCACCCAAATTAAAACTGGATTGACTATGTCCTACAAACGTGCATAAAACTCATTAAAAGTGTGGGGACTGTCTCAAATTGGGTGGTGAGATTTTGAAGCTTTTAAGCTTTCACTCATTGGTACTCTTGTGAGTGAGTTGAAGGATATCCCATGCCTTCTTAGACATAGAGCACGTCATGATGTGATGGAACACATTGGGGGTGACGGCTCCAGAAATTACACTTAAATCGCGAGAGTTAAATGTACTCCAATTAAAATCGTAATTGTCCAAGCAGTGATAGGTTTAGGACCCATGACATTGCCATTGGTCACAGTGGGTGGTGTCCACCCTCATTCACACACAAATCAAACACGCTTGTCAATATATTTCAAATCCAACCTCATTCCATCTTTCCAATAAGCATAATTTGACCCATCGAATATAGGTAGCCTATTATAAAAATTATCCATAAAATCCAAATTTTAAAGGATCACACAAAAACTTAGTGTAACCAACATTGATACCAATTTGAGAAAGTAGGGTCATATGGATAGTCTGTATATTAGGTTATGCACATACAAGATCTAATTTTTAACCCAAATTTTATCTTGATTAATAATTAGGTGTTCAAGAAAATTCAATTCCAAATTAATTATGCCAAGGCGCAAATAATCAGTCCAAACAAACACACAAAGAATATTGAGGAAAAATTCCTGGAAAAATCTAGATTTTAATATTATTTAAGAAATTAATACTCAATGACTTACAGACTACTTAGAGCTCCACTAAGTATAATGCACATTCTTTAATTCTTCAATACCTACGGCATAGTCCAAAACCACCCATAGGAATCGATCTCCCCTCAGTCCAAAATATATTTTCTGAGGCAGCGAAGTCGTTCGAACGAAAATAGACTCTCGTTCGAACGAAAACAAAGTTTCATTCTAATGAGGTGTAGTCTTCTTCGAACGAGATGACTATTTCGTTCGTTCGACCTTCCAACGAGCATCCAACAAGAGTTTCTCTACGAAATAGAAACCATCTCATTATATGTTAGTTAGAACAGGGTTCAAACAAATTAAGCATTTTATTCCAATGAGATTTGATCTCGTTCGAACGAGATCAGGATCTTGTTCTAATGAGATTGAAATCTCATTCCAATAAACAAAAAAAATATTTTTTTTCAAAAATCTTTTTGTAAAAAATGAGTCCATTAAAAAAATAAACATCCCAGAATACATTTGACGAGTAAAATCAAAACCACAAGTTTACATGCCTCCATAAAATGTTTGTGATGGCTTCAATGGATTGAATCTTGGATACATAGCTTGATCGCTAACAAGTTTTTAAAGATCATGGAGGCAAATGCAGATGTAGTTTTCGGTTTGTAATGGAATACGCCAAAATTCTAAGCTATGAGAAATTATAAAATCTCATTCTTACGACTGTAAACCCTAGGATTTATGCCTAAAAGGTACGAGACTATTGGACTAAAATCTTTTGACCATGCCGAAGGCATAATAGATTTTGGTCTAGTACATAATATATCTTGCACGAGGTTGCCCACTGTCGGCGCATTAGGTATATTACTCATTCCTTCCATGTAATCGAGTGGCATAAAACGTAGATTTCTAGACTGAATGATTTTATACATGAAAAAAAATTATTTATATGGAATCCCGATGATAATCTCGTGTATACAACTTTAATATAATTGACTTCGGATAGTCCCAACGTCCTTTGCAACTGATCTAACAAAAGCTTGATCATAAAGATGTGTCTGGCTTATCTTGAGTGCTTTATATAGAAAATTCAGACAACCACACTCCTTATGTAAAATAATACCGCCACATCTTTCCCAATTAGTAAAGCATTATCCACAAGTCGTACTAGAAACACCATCACATTTTCATCATACTTCTTATACGAACAAGTGCTTTTTCGGGCTTTGATCAAAATCAAGACTTGATTACTTGATCAAACTGAATGACCCAAGACCTTGATGTTATCTTAAATCAATAAATGGATGTCACTAACTTACATCACTTTGCTTTTTCTCGACTTCTTATTATGTACGTGTAAAGATGATCGTTATAGAATACAGTCTTAACACAAAAAGAATTTCGATAGACTTTAGCATGGCTATCGTGAGAAGGTTTGCTCATAGTCAATCCATTTCTTTCGAACTAAACCCTTTCGCAAGCCTTTCCTTGAAGTTTTGAGCCTTTCCATCCATTTTTCTTTTAACTTCTTGTAGGTTCACTTGTCCCTGATGGTAACTATCCCATCAATACATCTACAGGTCCCAATACTTGATTCAAATACATCAAATCCCTTTTGGTATCCGTAGTAATAAGTCAAACCAAAAGTCCTTATCTTATAATGCCTCATTGTATTTCTCGAGGACCCAATTCATGTTATCTTGGTATCTCATCAAAACAATCACCCAAAATGCTAACCATTAGGATGACTCATGATGCTCCTACTACGATGTGGCATCCGTTTCTATCTATTATAAAGTGATATGTGAACCCTAATCATTGATAATGATCCCACTATGATAAGTCAAGATATTATCAATATTAGGTTGTATTTCATCCTATATGGGTGGTCTAAAAACTTTGGTAATATGATGTTCCATTATATCTTGCAAGTCCAACTCACACTTGGGCCCGTGGTTTATTACATAATCCTCCTACAAGAACAACCTTCTTGTACTTAGGAATATGATATAAACTACCTTTATAACCTTTGGGATAACCAATGAAGAGGCATACCTCTTTCCTTAATTTTAACTTCCTTACCTTGTTCCATAGCACGAGTGCCGGTACCCCCCAAAGTCGAACATGCCTTACAATGAGCTTGTTGCCACTCCTACATTCAATGGGAGTTGAAGAGACCGATTAAGAAGAAATTAAAGAATATTGTCATAAATATCCAAATGAGAATGTTGCAGTCCTGAATAACCTACCCTATCATACCCCCAAAGGGCTTTATACATTCCTTTCGTGTAGACCATTCCGAAATGGAATAACAAGTGTAGACGATTGGGATAAAATCCCACTCCTCTGATAAATGATCCCTTAACAATCCTAAGATGAAAACACCTGTATGATCATATCGTAGAACTTGGGTTAGTTTTCCTCACTAATTCTCCACCTTAGTCTTGTACACTTTAAACTAATCAAAAGTTTCAGACTATGGTGCACTAGGTAAACATATCCATACCTTCGAGTGATCATAAACGAAATCAACCAAGTCTATAAGTGGTATTCCACTTCTAATTAACTAAAATTAGATTCAAGACTATAAGTGGCTCCTTAGTTATTTTACCTTCTAAATTAGATTCAAGACTATAAGTGACTCCACTTCCAATTAACTAAAATGTAACGCCCTACATTTTCTTATAAATAGAACATTATGTGTGATTGAGTGACATGTAAGGTCACAACTTACTTTTACGGATATAAATAATAGATGAAATTAACATACGGTAAATTAAGAGGCAATAAGACGTTAACAAATATTTTTATTATTATTCAAGTAAATTATGACTAGTTTAGATAATAATTAGTATATATATTATTTACTATTATTAGATATGAAGATGATGGGTTATAAGGGTTAAGAGTATTTATAAATGATGATTTCTTTGACTTAAAATACATAATTGGAGACTTTTAGACTAGTTATAGGTCATTTGGGGGGTTAGCTACTCAAGACCTTGATTAAGGTCCAAGCACAAGTAGGTCTTTAAGAGTTAGTATTGAACCATTAAGAGTCTCATTTAACACAAAACACAAAATTAGAGATATAAGATCTTAGAGAGAAGAAGGCTAAAAGGAAGAAAGAGGATTTTGAAGATTGGAGCCCTAGTTCTACACCAATTTGAAGGCAAGTTTAATTTGAATTCTTATATAATTCAATTTATTATAAATTATTCCTACTCATTTGAATCAAAACCCTAACTAAGTTATTAGAATTTTATTTAAATAATTTAGATCAAGCAATTTCATAATTAACCTAATTAGGAATTGATTAGGATTGATTTAGCATCATTTTGATTGAATCTTCCTAAAAATTATGTGTTTTGATTAGATTTTGTATAGGTTTTGATTTATTAATATAATCTATTCAAAACCCTACGTTCTTGTACATAATATGAAGGGAATTGAAATAAAATGGTTGAGAATTGGAATGTTAGGATTCTTGAGAGAGAAAATCTATTTTATTTGGGTTTTTTAATTTCAATTAGGATTTCGATGATATAATTATGTTCCAATCCTGTTTTGTATATGGATACATTGTTTATATGTTATCCAAGGCATATATGAAGGTCTTCTGGTTTTAAATGGAAGTTTGAATTGAATTTTGTTGAGTTAGAGAAGACAACCCCGGTAAGGGGAGTTTTTTTTTAAAACGGAAGCATGCGGGCGACCGACCCTGTTCCAGCGGTCAATCGCTGCCATCAGATAATTGGAAAATTTTGTATTTATTTAAAAGTTGGTATTTATGGGATTGTTTTGGGATGACTTCTGGACTAAATTGATCTATATGACTTTGTTTAATGTATGAATTGGATGACTTTAATTTAAAGTAATTGGTGGATTTCTTAATTACTTTTAAATGAAATTCAACGGGATAAATCTATTTGAGACTCGAATTTCGTGGTTAAGATGAATATTAATTATTATGTTATTTATGTAATGCATGCCATGCATGAGTACGCGTGCGAACGTACTAAGGGGGGATTCCATTTAAAAGGGCACGTACGACTCATATCACTATGGTACCTCGGTGAGTAGACGATATTCCTTAGTCAAATTTTACCCCCAGGTCACACCTCTAGGTACCCATTTCCTTGATGGATTATGGGGATATATCCTTTATATAGCCTTGGGTATGGTATTCTATATGATTGATGGATAGACGTCATGATTTATCCCTTGCCTTGATGAGGTTTTAGGTTCGGGACGACCTAAGACTATACTTAGTACGCGTGAGTGATCCTCGAAGGAATTCAATATAGGCCTTCTTTGCTTGGCTTACTTATGTGTTCCTTAAACTCTAAGATTATCTTAATTTCTTTTTAACTCTTGACATTGGTTAGTATAATGTTATCCTGAATTTCAATTGTTATTTCATATGTGTAGAATAAAACTTAAACATGGGGTCACTTGGGGTTTGGGACCTTAGATGCATGTTATTAGGATTGTAGGGTGGGGTAAATTTAAAATATGCTAAAATACTAGGGCCCTGTTTGGTTGCACAAATTATTTGATTATGTAAATTGATTCATTGTGAATTAGTTAATTGTAAATGAGTTCATTTGAAATGAGTTTAAATCCAATTTAAGTGTTGTTTGGTAAATGAAAATTGAAATGAAATAATTATGAATTGACCAATTTTAAGGTGCTTGGTTGCACAAATTATTGAACCCACTAAATTTGCAAATTTTTCAAAAAATGCAAAATAATTGAAACAGAAATAATTTTTTTTTAAATTGTAAAATTGATTGAAAGGACATAAAGCATATGACTAAAAGTTCATTCAAAATGTCATATTATCCACAAAATAACAATAAAATATAGTCGTCGAGTAATGACATAAAGCATGACTAAAAGCTCATCCAAAATACCATACAATCCACAAAATAACAATGAAATATAGTCACTGATATCTGTCACAACTAATGCAACATAAACATATCACACAACATGCCCCCTCCTCCTTAATTCGTTGAGATGATCACGCCACATATCCATCGCTATTTTGTCTCGCAATACTTTGCCTTCTCGAAGTTGTCCGCTAGTGGAATTGTTTCTTTGCATCAGTCTTTGAGGAAGATTCTCGGATTGTTCCTCAATGCCCATATCATTGATTAAACGATCATACTCCTCATAAACCCAATCTTCACCTCCACATTTGATGCGTATGTGATTATGCAAAACACACAATGCTACTACTATTTTGGCTTGAGAAGTAAATGGATATGAATGTGGCATTCTTAAAATAGGAAATCGTTGCTTAAGAACCCCAAATATTCTCTCAATTGCATTTCGTAAAGATGAATGTCGATGGTTGAACAACTCCTTTGCATTTTTAGGTGCCCGAAGTCCAGAGTCATATTCTTTTAGATGATATCTAACACCCCTATATGGTGTAATAAAAGTTGGCAAATTTGTGTAACCGGCATCCACGAGGTAAAATTTACCTGTTAACATACATAAAGCATATGAGAAAGTAAAATTGAACTGTGCGTAAAATAATCTCCATTTATAAAATTATAATATTAAATATGTTTAAACTAAAAGGAATAATACCTTCAGGAACAACAAAATCCTTTTCTCGTGCCACAAGAAAAACACGGCCATCTGCTGCAGATCCCTCCCAGCCTGATAAAACATGAGTAAATCTCAAATCAAAAGAACATGCTGCCATAACACTCTGGGATAAGTTTCCCCACCGGATCCGAAATAAATCTTTTTCATCCGCCCTAACAATAACAGAGACGTGTATCCCATCAATCGCTCCAATACAGTCCTTTGAAAAATACATTCAAGTCAATAAAGTTTGAATTTTAAGACATATAAACAAAGTCATGAATTTAAAAATGAAGTACCTAAAATATGGATAAAATCTAGGATCAGTTAAAATCTCCATTGGTGTATTGTTTGAAGGACCTCGAATGAAGTCACTTGAGAGTTGGGTGAGGGCATGTAATACCTTATGAAAATACCTACTTACGGTTTCACCTGAATGTTGAAAACGTTCTTGAACTAGTCGATTCCCAGCAATATGACCAACGGTGAAAAGAAACATAGCCTATTGTTCTTGTATGTTAACATTTGACGTGTCATTCAAATTACCTTGCTCTCTCACAATATTACAAAGTTTTTGAAAAATGGGCAAATCCATTCGACAAACCTCACGACATCGCGTTTTATTTCCCTTAAGTATTTCATCAACATAAGCTGCGCCACTAAGAGCGGAGTTACGACATGGTTTTTTTCGAATTCTACTCGTGTAATAAAGGGAAACAATTTCAGCGGCCATGTCATCCATTTCTTGATACTCTTCATCAAATTCTACCATCGCTAGAATAAAAGTAATTCAAAGTCAAAACCATATGGTTAGAGAACATGGATTCCAAGAAAGAATAGTGTTATGGCAGATTTGTAAGCATAGAATCCAAGAAAAAATATGCCATTGATATTGATAAAAGCATCGAAATCACTTAGATCACACCATCTAGGAACAAGAAAAACATTATTAGCTAGGGCAATGGCTCATCATATTGATTGTACTTTCATTAGAGTTTCTGGCTCTGAACTAATGCAGAAATATATAATAGATAATAGATATAGATAAACTCTTGGATTCTGCATACTTGGTATCTATATATACACACAAAATATCACATTAACTAGATTGGGATTGAAAAGTGACATAGCTCCCGCTGTATATTTTAGTATATTTACTGATATTTTAGTAACCTATGGTTGTTGGGAGCTACTTGTTTCCATAGGGCAAAGAGGAAAACATACGCAACTGCAGTATATATCTTAAGGTTGTGATGTAAGAACCTGTATCACTAGGCTACATTAAGGTACACATTTTTGAATTCCTAATGTGGAATTTATAGTCACAGCATCTCTCTCTAATTTTCAACCAATCTGAGTGATTCCATACGAAATGAAAGATGTCATTGCCACGCAGTTCTTCTCGCTATCACAGTGGATAAGCTGTGTTGCCTATTTTTTCACTATAAGAGGAGGAATTATCCGTATTCATCAATATATGTATAGCACTGCTATAGCACTGCTACACATATATATGGACTGCTATAGCACCTAAGAAAGAGGAAAAATCTGGCTCAGCTGATTTGATCAAACAAACACTGAGTGAGTATACTGCAATATAAATATATACTACAAGTCAAAATATATACTACAAGTCAAAATATTTTGATATACTGCAAGTCAAAATATATACTGCAGCTGATTTGATTTTATGCAACTCAAAATACTTGCATCTGATATACTGCAATATGATATATGGACATATATGTATAGCAGTGCTATACAATTATGTCCAGTACCCAAATGAGGCCACACAAAACTGTTATAGCAGTGCTGCAGTTCAAACAAACACTGAGTGTGTGGGATTAAGAACATATATTTATGAAAACCAATCTGAAAAAACATTGCAATATGATATATGGACATATATGTATAGCGGTGTTATACATATATGTCCAGTACCCAAATGAGTCCACACAAAATTGCTATAGCAGTGCTGCAGTTCAAACAAACACTGCAGTTCAATCATGAAAACCAATCTGAACTAATCTAACAGAAAAATTTCATCTTATTTAACAAAAGCAATTAAACATGTACATTATGTAGAATTAAGAACATATATTTATGTAAGAGCAACAACTAAAAGCAGAGTACATTAGCCAAACATCCTAAACTACCACAACGACTGCCCACAACTAATCAAAGGATGAACAAAACATACATTAAAATAACTTCAATCAAACATGCACATATTATCATCCCATTAAGGCAAATTTTAAGCAAATCTACAAGATACAAATTATGTAAACTTTTGTAATGTATCCCCATTTACAAGAAAAAATCTTATACTAAGATCCAAACAATAATGAAAATCAAGACTCAACCACATATGTCCACATTTGAATGGCAATTTCACTAATAATCACAAAATTTGCTAAAAAACATGAGAGAGTTTTACTCTAATAAATTTTGATATGAAATTTTTGAGCAACGGACAATTCAATAGTGTTCTCTGCAAAATTATCAATAGAAAAGAAATAAAATAATTCTAAATGATTGACTTGAACAATAATAGGCATAAAACCCCCTAAAATTTAGGGAATATACAATTTTATAAACTTTAGACATAAAAACCCAAAAATATATAACATATACAATTTTATTAACTTTGGATGTACAAAAACCCTAAAATCTAGTAAGATCAGATTTGATTAATCAAATCAGATCAGATTTGATTAATTTGAACAACATTATACATAAAAATGCTAAAATATAGTATGATTATATAATATTAACGATCAAATTACATCTAATAAGATCTAATTTGATTGTTAATCAGATCGGATCTACTAATATCTGATTGTTAATCAGATTAACAATGAAATTCTAAATCAGAGAAGAGAGATAGAGAAGATCGAGATTAACAATTTTGATTAAAAAATATTAATCAGATTAGCAATTTTGATTCTCGTGTGTTGAAATCAGAGAAGAGAGATAGAGAGATCGAGAGAGAAAAAAGATACAGAGAAGAAGAGAGAAATCTTACGGGTATGAAATGAGAGGATGAGCCTCCTGGTTGGAGCTGGTTTGGATGAGCTCCTAAAACGATCCTATTTCAAATGAGACAATTTCATGTCTTTTGTTAAATGAATCCATTTCTAATTTTACAAAGGAGCTGAAATGGGTCTATTTTTGAATCTTTTCATTAAAAAAACCAAACACAAATAATAGACTCATTTGTAAATGGGCCTATTTTAAAATGGGCCAATTTATAATTTTGGGACAACCAAACAAGGCCTAGAGGAATATGCATAGTTATGACTTACTCCAACTTCCTTATTAGATTTATTCAATTTAAACATGTCGTTAACATTGTGGATTTAACGTGACTGAGGCTGCCCGTTTCACAGCCTTGATCGATAGTGTTGCTCTCATTCATCCTTTGGTTGCAGATCTACTTTTGGATGTAGGTTTCAGTGGCGTATGTGCCATTTCTATTAGTTCATTCATTTTCCTTTATTATAGAGAGGGATATATATTTGTATTCATACATTTTACCTAGGCTATAAGTAGTTATTTTATCATGATTAGATTTTGACTTATGTGGATGGTATCAGAGTTTTGGAATATATTCAGTTTTGATTTTTCTTTATTTATTTTCTTGCATGCTTAGAATGGTACTCATTTGTTTAGACTCATGTACTGTTTAATTTAGAACTTATCAATCTATCTTTAATATTACGGGTTGTCAAATTTGGGTATCACAGCATTCCAGGTTCTATTATCCTAGGGATCCTGATTCTGCTTATCTCTTTTTTGCCTTGCATTATTTGATTACATTATAGCCTTATCATTTAGGTTTGTACTCTTTATAACAACAACACTTAGGGGGTTTCGAGCCTTTTTTTCCAAACGAATGACTCAGATCGACCAAGTGTATCTGGAGGGTTACTTATTTGGATTTATCTTGCGAGACGTCCCATGAAGAAGGTCGACTTCAGTCACGAGTTAGGGAATTTTAGGTGTGAGACCATTGTCAAGTTCTTAACATATGGTTCGAGGGGACATGCTTACCCTCACCATCCGTGGCAGCGTTATGATTAAGTTTTGAAGATACGTCTATGCGACCATGAGGGAGCCAGCATGAGAGTGCGCTTGCGATCTTAATGGATTATTTATATAATAAAGTACCCATATCCTAAGATAATAATCTAGGTGATAAAGCAGATAAATTAAAGCATGCAAAGAGAAAGGCAATTTGAGGGAAAACAAACCTTGTGGGTAAAACATTTTTCTTTTAATCAGAACTTTAGAGTTTTACAAGACACAACCAACAAAACCTCTAAAGAATATGGATCTCTCCTGAGTCATCCACAAGAGGCGGCCCACTCTTGGTATCTACTGATCAGCCTTTGTCTTCCTTTAGTAGTTATCCCCTCGAGAACAAAAATCATCAGCACTGAATAAGATCTCTTCACAAGAATAACTTAGATATGAAACTATTTAGGGTTTCGAATGGCTTCAAATATATATATATATATATATATATATATATATAGGAGTGGTGATCTTTGAATTAAAAGATGTTTTCGACCTAAATAAAGTGAGAACTTTTGCACTAGGTATTCACAAATCATTTTGCAAAAGTCTGTTTTAAAATCCCTTAGAAACAAGTATTTAGATAAAAAAAAAAGCTCAAAATTTGAGGCGGCGACACTCATTTGAATAAAAACTAGGCTCGTTCGAACGAGAATAACATCTCGTTAGAGTGAAAGAAAGTTCATTCGAATGACATTGCTAATCTCGTTTGAACAAGCTTTAGACGAGATTCAAACGACACAAAATAGTAAGTCCTCGTTGATGTTCGATCAGAGTAAACTTCAAATGAGACTGCGAACAAAAATGAAATCTGGTTAGAACAAGAATACATCTCATTTGAACGAGATGTGCAAAATTTAAAAATAAAAAATAAAAAAAGATAATTGTCTTAATTTTTTAAATAAAACATCTCCCAATTATAAACGTAAATAAATTCAAAATCTTAAATTATTTTATACCTTCGCAATGTGGAGATCATCTTGAATTTGGAGAAGATGGAAATTTAATTCTTCACAACGGCTCGAGTGAAATGGTAGTGAGATCTGCCAAAAACTATGTTAGCCTAATCTATGAGCAGATGATAGAAATTATGTTCTTACAAATCTCCCCATTTTGGATATTCAAGTACAAACATAATACCAAAATCGAAATAACAATGAAATCCCCTAAGACACACACAATATCCTAATACCCTCCTAAGCCCTAAAATGGATAGGTACAAGAATAATGATGTCTTCAAAATGATGTCTTTCAATTTTCCACTTCTTCTTCGTCTTCATCGAGTGTAATTCATCGAGTATAATTATAATATGAGCTTTTAGTGATGCATCTAGTTTGACATATGGAATAAAATTCTTAAAAACTTCTCCCCCATTAATTAAACTCTCCCGTAATTTGTTCTCCCCCTTTTATTTTATCCGAAATAGACAAGGAGTAAAAACTAATCGTGAATTGCAAAGCACCCCAAAGAAGCATAAGATATCATCATACAAAGATATAACAATGAAAATCATGCATTGATAATTTCAAAGGCTCCACAAACTATTTTTGAATTTTTGAATTTTTTTCAAGTATAAAAATTTACAAATACAACACACTATGGAGAAACACAAAAAGAACCAAATCATGGAAACAGAATGTAGGGGTATGGACATATTCTATAGGTTAATTAACGTATACAAACATAACATATTTGCATGAATGAATTACTTGATTAGCTCTAGTAATGGGGACACTCAATCAATTGAATGTATCAGTAGAGACTTGGATGAGTTCTCCTCTTTGTCTGGCCTCAAGCCCAATCTCTCCAAAAGTAACCTTTACAGCTCTGGGATTTGTTCCATTATTGGTTTCAGGGTGGATAAACCCCCTTCAAATACTTGGGGGTCACCCTCATCTCTACCAGAATTAAGTTTGATGACTGCAGAATGCTCATTGATAAAATTACACAAAGAGTCAAGTGTTGGACCTCTAAATTACTCAGTTATGCTGGTAGACTGCAATTGGTGAAGGTTGTCATCTTTATCACCCAAGTTTACTGGAGTAGCTTATTCATCTTGCCTAAAAAAGTGCTAAACTCAATTGACCAAATCCCCAGAGACTTCTTACGGAATGGAACTGACCTGAAACACACTGGGGCTAAGCTTGCTTGAAGAGAGGTGTGTAAGCCTAAAAGCGGAGGTGGACTTGGCATTAATTGCCTCCATTACTGGAACAAAGCCTCAATGCTTAGGCACCTTTGGAACCTGAGTAATAAGAAAGACAATCTTTGGGTGAAATGGTGCAATACGTTCAAAATTAAGAACAGAAGTATATGGGCCATCAACATACCTACTGACACCTCATGGAGTTGGAGGAAAGTGCTTAAGCTTAGAGAGATTGGAATACCACTTATAAAATATAGCATTGGGAATGGGAATAATACATTTATGTGGTTTGATAATTGGCACCCAAGGGGACCTCTCTAACCTCTCTATGGTAATAGAACTATTTATGACACTGCAAGTAATGCTAAAGCTAAAGTTATTGAGTTTGTGACTGATAGCATGTGGAGATGGCCTTGCTCTACCACTTGGCAGCTCAATGAAATTAAAAATGATACCCTCCCCAGTATCAAGCCCTCTGCTGAGGACTCTCTCATTTGGCTGCCTAATGCTAAAAAGATGTACAACACTTCTTCAACTATAAGAGTTATTATGGATCACCTTCCTCTCAAGACCTGGCACAAACTTTTCTGGCATAATGCTAATATTCCCAAATGCTCCTTTATTCTCTGTCTAACCTATAGGAAAGCCTTGATTACTCAAAACAAACTCATCTTATGGGGGGTGAGTGATAGCATCATTTGCGAGTTCTGTGATAGTGGGATTAAAACCATCAACTATCTCATGGATTAATGCCCTTATTCCAAGGAGGTTTGGAATGAAATCCTATACAGAATCCAATTGTATAGAGCGATGGAGGCATTGCAGGATGAAGTTAATGATGCAGTGAAGGAAACTCGTAGCACGTATTTCATAACTAAGATCAACACTTTGGCCTTCTCCACTACTTTGTATTGTATATGGATCGAAAGAAACAATAGTATACATAGAAGAAGCTCCAAGAATCCCAATGAGTTGGTCATGGACATTGAGTTAATGATTAGATGTAAAATCTCAACTTGGAAAAAAGCTAGAAGAAGCTACTATAACTGGATGGCTTGCATGTACTGGAACCTCTCTGAATCCTTATTGGTTTACTATATTAGTTGTTTGGGTCCTTTTCATTATTCTGTTTTTACTTCGATGTTTGGGAATTCCCTCATCCTTATTGTGTTTCCCTTAAGGTTCCCTAGGGTTATGCCCTAGCATTTGTACTTTTTTCTCCTTTTTATATACACGTTTTACTTACCAAAAAAAATGAATGAGACACCACTAATGAAAGACCTCAAATTCTCCCTTAGGTGTAAAAATGTTAAACTCAAGTTAAATTGACTTAACCTAATCAATTAATCAAGATCGTAAGTTATTTTTCACACCAATAACGCCCAAAACTATGTAATGCTTTACGAGATTTTTATAGGATGTGCAAACCCATTGATATTCGACTCAACTCCCCCAAATCTCACATATTGATTTTTTTCACTCAATGCGTTTGAAGAAATTAATGCTCATATGAAGCGAAACATCAATGTTCTTAGATATTGGCCAACACTTCTGCTTTTATGTCCCTTTAATCTTTTTGTCTCTTTTCTTTGCAAATCGTGGCTTTTCATGCAAAGTCAACCTGTCTTTCAAAGCCCGATTCCATTGCTTAAAATATACCAAATTTACTAGAAAAATGATTTTCTATTTTTCAATTTGGGCAATGGTTCTTACATGCACTACTTTTATGATCTCATTTTTCACATTTGGTTCATTTTAAAAGTAGGATTGAGCCAAAAACACTATAATCGACATGTGAAAGGAAAGTGCAATACTCAAATAAGTGCATGCTTGTGTGCATTAAAGGTGACAAAGAGTCAAACGTGTAGTAAGTTGTCATCATATCAAATCTTAATGACTCCACACATTATAAAGAATATAAATGAAATGAAGTCACGTCTCAAAACACTACAAAATAGTGACGCGGATATGGAATGAATGGGGGACTCGAACATCTTTAATGTTCATCCACCATATATGGTGTTAGAATTTTTCAAAAATAAAATCTTTTTGTCTTTTTTCACTTTTTCTTAAAAAGAAAACGGAAATTTTTTTCTATTTTTCAAGAAAAACAAAAAAAAAATGGATTTTCAAAAAATATATCAAAATGAAAAATGTAAAAATAATGATAGGAAAATGGTAGTACAATCTAGCAATATGAATAAATATGAGTAAGCACGAAAATCATCCTATACTAGATAACATATCCAATCTTAGTCAATGTGGGAAATACCTAAATATTTCCTAATATCCTCAAATCGAAGTGCATCTAAAGGTTTAGTGAAAATGTCGACTAATAGATAATCATTGCTCATAAATCTCAAGGACACGACCTTCTCCTCAACTAGGTCTCGAATAAAGTTCTCACGTATCCTAATTTTCTTTGTGCATGAATTCTAGACTGGAGTACGTGAAATGTGTATGGCATTCGTGTTATCACAGGAAATAGTTATCGTGCCCTATGAAATGCTGTAATCCTCCAATATTTGCTTCATCCACAAGAATTGTGTGAAACAACTTTCGACTGCTATATACTTAGCCTCTGGCCTTAGACAAAGATATGGAGTCTTACTTCTTGCTCATCCACGAGACAAGAGCACTCCCAAAGTAGAAACATTTACCTGAAGTGCTCCTACACCAATCGACATCCCCGATCTAATCTGCATCTGAATAGGCATACAAACAGTCATCAGTATCAAAGGAATACCAAATACCATATGATAGAGTCCCACTTATGTATTTGGTAATACATTTAAAAAATTGCACGTGTGACTCTTTTGGGAACACCTGGTATCGCGCACAGACTCCAACACTAAAGGCAATATCGGATCGACTAGAGGTAAGATAAAGAAGGCTATCGATCTTGTTGTAATATAAATTCTGCTCTACGTCGTTACCTAAAGTGTCTTTGCTAAGCTTTGTCGATGAACTATAGAGATGTGAGAATGTTTAACGGAGTCTAGACCGAATTTATTCATAAGTTCTCTAACATATTTAGATTGAGATATGAATATCCCATCCTTAAGCTGACGAACGCGGAGACTTAGGAAGTATGTAAGCTCACCTACCATGCTTATCTCAAGCTCACTCTTCATATCCTCCTCGAAAGTGTGAGAATATAGGGAGAACGTGGATCTAAAGACTATGTCGTCCACATAGACCTGAGCAACCAAAATAACACCACTTTCTCTCCTTACAGACAACGTCTTATCTATTCCCCCTCTCTTGAAGTTGCAAGCTAAGAGATAGGAACTAAGTCTCTCATAACAAGCATGCAAACATGTCATGGGTTCTTAGTGTCTTTGAACCCTTTCGTTCCATGTAAACCTCCTCCTGTAGTTTGCCATTCAAAAAGTCACTCTTTATATATATCTGATATAACTTGAAGCACAAATGACTTGCTAGGGAGAGTAGTAAGCGGGCGGACTCAATCCTAGCAGCAGGAGAAAATGTCCTTAAAGTCTGCACCCATGATCTGTGTATAGACTTTAGCTACCAACTTAGACTTATTACAAACTATGGTACCATTTTCATCCACCTTATTCTTGAAAATCCACTTGGTACCTTTCACATTAGTATCGTTAGGTCGGGGAACAATTCCTAGACACGATTCTTTATAAACTGAAGCAACTCTTCTTGCATGGACGATATCTAATGTTAATTCTTTAGTGCTTATTTCACGTTCTTGGGATCTATTAGGGATGTGTAGCACATTCACCTAACAATGTTTTCGAGTTGAGCACGAGTCTTGACACATAGTGTAGGATCACCAAGTATAGGGAAAGTGTCATGGCTCTTTCGAACCCAAGATGGTGTCTCCCCTAAAAAGGAACGGGGTCCACTGTGGTAGCATGAGGAAGGATGGGTATGTCACCAGGGGTGTATCATCCTGACATTGCGGTCTAGAAGCAACAAATGCCGGTGACTCGTCATCTCTAATCATGATGTTTATTGATTCCACAACCTTAGAGCTAGCCAAATTATAAACTCGATAAGCCATACTTGTCAATGAATATCCTAAAAATATCCCCTCGTCACACTTGGAGTCGAACATTCCTAAAGGCTCTCTATCTCGCCAGATGTAGCAAGTACTCCCAAAGACATGGGAATATGATAGGTTGGGTTTCTTCCCTGTCCAGAACTCATAAAATGTGTGAATTGTGTGCACACAAAGAAATACCTTATTCACCATATGGCATGCAGTGCTCACCACCTCTGACCAAAATTCATAGGCATGTTTCTTCTAAGAGGCATCAATGTAGACATTTCTTGTATCACCCGGTTCTTCCTCTCAACAATCCCATTTTACTGAGATGTATGAACGATCGAAAACTCATGTTTGATGCCCACTTAATCGCAATAGGTATCCACTTTCACTTCTGTAAATTCAGTGTCATTGTCACTACGTATTTGATTAATAGTGACATTGTGTTGGTTTTGTAAGACACGACACTTGGTTGTAAGGAACTCAATCACATCGGACTTTTCTCAAAGGAATCCTACAATCGAGAATCTAAAAAAGTCTTCGACCATCATAAGAATGTATCTCTTATCACCTAAGCTCTCTTAGTGAGTAGGATCCATAAGATCCATGTGAATCAACTCCAAAACATGGGAGGTGGTAATAATATTCAACTTCCGATGGGGACTTAAAATTTGTTTACCTTGTTGACAAGGCCCACAAACTATAGAAGTTGGTCTCCCAAGTGATGGTAAGCCATGAACTAGGTCCTTTTTCACTAATCTCTTAAGATCTCTAAAGTTCAAGTGATATAGACATTGATGCCAAAGGTCTATAGTGGAGACCGTGGAACTGTTGCACACAAAAGAGGACTTGGGCACAATCCCACAATAATTATTTTTTATCCTCACACCTTGTAGTAAAAGTTTACAGTATTGATTATAAACATTGCATTCGGTGGGGTATGCCCCTCTGGAGGTTTGAGGTTTTTTTCCTCTAATTTGTTCCGTTGATTGTTTCTGGATATAATATACATAATTTTCCCAAAAAAAAAGTTTGATTTCAACCCCTTCACGTACAACACATCATATAGCATAGGAAATCTAGGTATCTCAACACTGCCACGCCCTAAATTTCTAGATCTACTCCCATCTCCAAAATTGACTTTACATTCCTTGCGATCCTCAAGGTAAGTAAAAAATGAGACATCACCTATCATGCGCTTAAAAAACCCACTATCAAAATACCATTTGGAAGTATTTTGAGCCTTGAGAGAAACATGAACAACTAGGGCTTTCTCGTCTTGCTTAGGTACCCAAGTGGCGGTAACCTTTTGTTTAACTTATTGTTGTTGACTCTAGTCGGAGTGTTTGAAGCGTTCTCAAATAGCAAAGACATCCATTGAAATTCTTACATTAAACTATGCGAAGTTTCACCTAAAAATTCAACTTGATCCCTAAGACAAGAAAAGTCACTAAATGGTGTATGGGAGTGTGTGTACTACTAGTTTTACCTAATTTATAGCAAACTCTCTAAGGTGAGCTTTTCTTTTGCAAAAGGTGCAAACATAAACAGGTTTGGATCTACCTCGTTTTTCTTTTCTAGGCTGAACTCTTCTAAGTGGTTTAGGCCGCCTAAGTGAATTCGATCGAGGGCCATAAGGATCCATTATAAACTCGAGAATCGACTCAGATGTTCCATGGGAAGTGGATGCACCGTCATAACCTATTCCTTACCTCTCGATATTTTCTAAAGCGGGGTCGAGGATAATCTTACCTACCTTATTTGATGTATCCTTGATAGTTACCTTCACCTCCTAGGCACGTTTGAAGTCTTTCTTGAGTTGGGATACAAGGGATTCAAGTTTCTCACGATCTCCACGGATGCTTGGAGATCTTTCATAACACTAGCCACCTTATTGGTCAAGTCCCCATTCTCTCTCTCAACCTAACAAACTCTCTCTCCTAAATTTTCTTTCACCGAGGATTCACTCTCTATCACCTCCTTAACTATTCATTTTAAAGGACTTAACGTAAAGATCGACGTAGGTGTGCTTAAGGTCACTTTAGCTCTCACGTGAAGCATTTTCTCCCTCACTCTCCTCGAAATGACTAGAATCACTCTCGAGGTGTTCATGTTTAGTAGCTTCCTCATCATTGTAGGTGCACTAGATATACTAACATGACTAGTCATGCATGTGGTTAAGTTATATCCATGCGGTGATTCTTCTCCTGAACTCACTGACTCGACCTCGCTATCACTAAGAGTGACGTTTAAGGAAGTTTTCCTTTTCCTTGAAGTTTCAACCAAGTTGGACACTCATGAGTTTTGTGACCCTTTCCCTCACACTCATAACATCTCTCCTCGTCTTTCTTTGGGAAATCTTTCCTTTTTTTCAAAAAATTTCTTGTGCGATTTAAATTTTTTATCTTTCTTAAAACTTTCTTATCTTTGGAAGTTTTTCCTTTTAAGTTTGAGAAATTTCTTGAAATTTTTAGGGAAAAGGGCCAATAATCTAAATCATAATCAAACTCCAAATCGGATGACACTTCCTCTCTCTTTTTTGATTAGTCTTTAATTGCTACCCCCTTATCCTTAAACTTAACTATTTTCGGGAACATATCTACCTCATTTGTTTGAATATCTCCTACAAGTTCTTTTAACCTAAGAGTGTCTAAGATCCCTAAAGAACTAAGAACGGTAACTTTAGGAATAAAGCGGGAGGGAAGCGATCTCAATATTTTCTTAACTACATGCATCTCGGGTATTTTCTTGCCTAAATTAAAGCTCGAGTTAACTATGTCGGATAGTCGTGCATAAAACCCATCGAAATCTTTAGATTCAAGCATTTAGATTGTTTTGAAGTTTGTGGTGAGATTCTGCAGCTTTGAAGCTTTAACAACATTGGTACCCTCATGAGTGAGCTAGAATGTATCCAAAGCTTCTTTAGACGTGGGGCACGTCATAATGCGGAGGAACTAATTAGGGGTGACGGCTCCCGAAATGGCACTCAAATTGCGGGAATTAAAATTGCTTCACTTAAATTTGTCCTTTGTTCACTGTGAGACAGGTTTAGGGCCAACAGAATTATCATCCACCCTCTTTCACATACTAAGCAAACCTCATCCTAGCCTTCCAGTGTGCATATTGTTACCATCAAAGATGGGAACTCAAATAGCCAATTTTCCATTAAAATCCAATTTTTCAAAGATCAATAATTTTCAAAAAATTGATATCAAAGAGAAAAATATTTCTAGGGAAAAGATCACACAGTAATTTTGTGCAACAGGCCTTGATACCAATTTGACAGTGCGCTTGTGATCTTAATGGATTATTTGTATAATTAAGTGACCAGCACACACAATTCCAAATTTTAACTTTTTAACCTAAGATAAGAATCTAGGTGATAGAGTAGATAAATTAAAGCATGCAAAGAGATAAGGCAATTTAAGGAAAAAAAAAACTTAAGGGAAAAAACTTTTTCTTTCAATCAACACTTTAGAGTTTTATAAGACAAGACTTACAAAACCTTTAAAGAATACGGCTCTATCCTGAGTCATCCATAGGTGGCGGTGCACCCTCGGTATCCACTGATCAGCCTTTGTCTTCCTTCAACGTGATCCCCTTTTGAACCATAGTGGTCAGCAGTGAAGAAGAGCTTTCCACAAGAGTAGCGTAGATATGAAACTATTTAAGGTTTCAAATAGATTCACATATATATATATATATATATATTTAGAAGTGATAATGTGTGAATCAAATGTTGTTTTAATCCTAAATAAAGTGAGAACTTTTGCACCAAGTATGCATAAATAATTTTTGCAAAAGTCTCTTTTAAAATCCCTTCGAAACAGGTATTTATATAAAAAAGCTCAAAATTCGAGGTGAGGTCACTCATTCGAATGAAAACTAGGCTCGTTTGAATGAGAATAGCATCTCGTTAGAATGAAATCAAGTTTGTTCAAACGACATTGCTAATTTCATTTGAACAAGCTTCAAACGACACAAAATAGTACGCCATCATTCGATGTTCGATTGAAGTAAACTTCAAACGAGACTTCAAGCGAAAATGAAATATCGTTACAATGAGAATCCACCTCGTTTGAACAAGATGTATGAAGTTTGAAAATTTTAAAAAAATAAAAATTGCCTCAATTTTTTTAAATACAAACATCTCACCATTATATATGTGAATAAATTCAAATTCCTAAATTATTTTATAACTTAGCAATATGGAGATCATCTTGAATTTGGGGAAGATGGAAATTTGGTTCTTCGCTATGGATCGAGTGAAATGTTAGTCGGATATGACAAAAACTATGTTAGCCTAAGCTATGAGCAAATGATAGAAATTATGATCTTACATAGTATGCGGAGAAGTTTGACTATCTTTCTCTTTCTTCACCCGGAGAGATTGATACATAAGCAAATATTGAGGTTTACATTATTCGTTCAATATAAAAACGTCTTTTTGGAATTGGCAGAAAACCTGTTGTGAAGGGTTTGACATGTGTTACTAGGTAACCCTATTTTCACCATTTGCGCTCGAATGGTTGAAATTTCACTCCTACGTTAGTTGGAGCATTATAACTATTATAGGGATTAAGTCCCTAAGATTTGTAAAACCGAGGTCAAAGTGGTCTCAATAAATAGAGACAGTGTAGAGTGGACCCAAGTAGGGGGACCTCAGCTATATAGGGGGAGTAAACCCCAAGAGGTTTCCAAGAGTGGACGATGTGATATATTTTGGCTAGTAGGGCCAGGGAAATATTGGACTGGGGAGACATGACCTATGAGAGAAGGGAAAATTAGTTAGATTTTAGAGAAATCGACCAAAGAAGTAAGGTCAACAGGGATGCCAGTGGGCCGCTATATCGATCGTTCTTAGAGATCATGTTCCATTCGTGGCAATTGGGGACACCTAATTATTAGATGCCTTAGTGGCAACCAACTTTTGTGATACCTTCGGGGGATGGTCATGGGTTCATTTATCGACCGCACACATGAGTCTTGCTTAAACACCCAAGATTTGTCATTTCTCTTTTGATAGTGTGTGTACTATGATTATGAAGTATAGGTATTTCTATCTTCGAGATTTATGTTTATGTGGACACCCCAATGGGTAGGGGTTAATTTACGTCGTGATTATAGAGATGTGGAAGTTTATTGGGTAGACTTAGTTTTCAGTCCTTTATTGACTTATAAGGAGATAGCATTGTATTAGTACCGAGCTTACATGTATAGCTAGGTGTACACTTATATCGACTACGGGGGGTAGGATTTCATATGCCATTTTGGGCCGAAATTTTCTTTGAGTAGTTGTTCTTAGGCTCAAAAGAAGGCTCGACACACTTGCTTATGTATGGATGCAATTGCATCAAAGGGGATTTCGGTTACGTAAAGGTATCACTGATGGCCTAAAATTCTTCTAGTCTTTAGTGGAATGGGTATTGAGTTATTATCTACCTAAGAGATTATTTTTTTCCTTAGAGTGGGCACTAACGTTGAACCCGCCGCGAGGGCATTTCACGGGATTAACTTTATCAGGGTTAATAAAGGTGTTGTGGGAGTAGACACCATAGTTTTTGAACCGATTGAGTATTCGAGAATGGTTTTACCTTGAGGATGCTCCAAAAGAGGGATGGGCCACTAAACAATGTGTGAACCACCAGGAGTAGGATAAGGTCAAAATATGGGACGAATATTTGTTGTTACGTATTAACGACTTGTCAGATAATTTTTTTCCTCATAATGATTAAAATATGAGCGAGTTATCATTAGTGGTGAGATCGGGAGGAGGATATCCCGAAGGAAACTTTCTAGAAGAATATGGAGCGGGAGCGTCATTAGTGGATTTTGTCCGCGCAAAGGGGTGGTTCAGTGTGATTTGTGATGGAATCTTGGTGAAGAGGGGATGGTGTAGTAGTGGTGTTCACTAAACCCAAATACGTGATTAGGGGTGGTTTATGCTCTAGCGTTGAAAGTTATTAGGAGAGGGTAATAGTATTAGGAATATGTTCTTTCTCCATCTGATGACACAAGTGGGTTACATTTCTTGAGGGATTTTTTCTAAGGGAGTCCAAAACAACGGGAGGTAAGATTGAGCAAGGACATGTTTGATGATTCACTCTACATTCTAGAAACAATGAAAATTATTGAGACAAGACTGTATACCCATCTAATTGTGATGGGGTTCAGGGGTTCCAAGGGGGACAAGGGACCATTTGGGGGTAATTGGAGTTGAATGGCCCACTTGTTTAGAGCTATGAGTTAGTAAGTTTTTAGTGTGTGACTGTGTGGGAATACCTTGGAGGTTAAGGTATCCATAGTAGAATTTGTTTATATTATCAGAGCTGACAAAAGGAAAATTGGGAGCGAGTAGGAGCATAGTTGGAGATTCAGGTGAAAGTGGGCAATAGATGGAGAGTTCTTCTTATAAGGCTTAAGCAAGGCGATGTCGGTGTCATTTGACCTCACCTTATCACCATTACTATGCACTTAGATTTTCCACAAGGGCATGATGGAAGGAATCCTTGAATGTCAAGTTGGTGTTTCAATAATTATATTAGTTTGGTTAGGAGTATAGACGAACACAATGTTACGATGAGAGAGGCCATAGGATGTGATATGTCATGAATGAAATAGATTATTTTATGATAGTGGGCGAAACATGGAGAGGACTTTTCAATTTTTTGGGCAAATAGGTGGAGTATGCTAAGGGAGATGGATTTAGTGAATGCTTTTATGGAATGTCGAAGCACATCTCCTAACCTTTGGAATGTCGAAGTACATCTCGTAACCTTTACAATGATTTTTCATGTGCATGATTCGGACTTACCATGCGGACGAACGATCCATTTGTGTCCGACGATTCCCCATCCAATAGATCGACGAATGCTTACGAGCCACATTTGACCCAAAGTCAACTCCCGAACCCAGGAGCAGTCCAAAGGACTTTTAAAGGTCTCTGAAATTACCTTTCCAAGGGTTTGCCCCGTGCGCAATTCTGATCAACAGTTTGCGTACTACGACTGATTTTCCGAAAATGCCTGAAAGACACTGCCAAACGGCAGGTCCCAGACCCTGCCTATCGGCAGTGTGCCTAAAATCAACTGCCGATTGGTAGGAACAGGGATATGTCGATCGGCAATGCCCTGGGCCTATAAAAAGGAGGCCTGACCTCACTTTCAAAAGGATCCCAGATCAGAAACATATCACTCTCAGCAAATCCAGAAAACCTCTCTCGAAGTCAGCGTGATTCCCACACCCAAATACCTTTCCAACCTTCACTTTTCATCATCCTTTTCATCAAACTTGGTGAATGCTCTACCCTCCGTCATCATCCAAGTCTAAGGGTTGTTTTCCAACATTCAAGATCAAGCTCAAGATCTTCAAGAAGGTCCAATTTTCTCAACTCTCTCCTTAAATTCTCATAAATTCTCAATAACTTGTTTTATTACTTAGCACTTTCATTATATCATCTCACACATCCTAATATACTTTTTATTTAGTATTATTGCACATCTCTTATTTTCATATAAATAAAAACCCAAAAAATAAGAAAATAGGGTTTGCTCATAAATTCCAAATGGGAATTCTCATACTTTTCTTACACTTTTCTCACAACTAAAACACTTTTTCTACACACACTCACACAAATAAGAGAATCCCCCGGTTGCATTTATGGGATAAACCCTACCCCTCATTTTGCATGCAAACTACGTGGACTTTGATGCCTCTATAGGCTACGTAGGCGTCTCGGGGTAAAACACGATACTCGAGTCCTATTTTTACTTTTTCTCTCATTTTCTATTTTCTCTAAACTCCACTCTCTTATATTATATATATACATATATTTGTTCTCAGTGGCGTACTATTCCACATGCATTATCGTTCCATCATAACGGTCAACATAAGGATAATCGCGTAAATCCTATTTTCTAATGTTTTTATACCTTCCTACAGATGACTCGCTTTACCTCTTCCATGGTGCAAGTCGATGATTCCTATCTCCACTATATATACACATGCACACATATCACGGGGAAAATAACAAAAACCCATGAGAGACCGAAAGGGCGGAATGGGTGCCTAACACCTTCCCATTTCGTAACTTAGACTCTGGACCCTTTTCGAATCATTTTGGTTTCATATGCATCAGTATGTCTTTGGACGCTGTCCTTCGGGATGGCTCCCTATCTTTTGTCTATTTTGAGTAAAATAGACTGACGACTCTATCTCTCTACATTTTTCACCTCACCCAAATGACGTCGTCCGAAGCGCTCCAGAGAGGGATGCGCGGGACCTACAATAATCCCTCATGCGGCCCACCCGCCGCGAGGATCGGGGGATGGCCACAGTGGCGACTCTATTGGGGACTTTATTTTTAGGGCTAGACTCTATTTACATGGATGTTATACTTGTTCATATTTTCCCCATTTTTGCATGTTCCCCTTTTCCATGTATCTCCTATACTTATGCTTCTATTCACACACTTGTAGAAAATTCTCTATGTACACTTCGCACCACGTGCACCTAGGGTCACATATATCCACATGTTGCACGCATCACCCATCCATACTTGGTGTATCATTGGTACTTGTACTTTGCTCCCTGTTTGGCATAATCAAGAAAGACATTCTCATAAGATACTAATAAGAGAATCATGCATGATTCACACAGCATCACCAAAGAGCATTGTTATTGACCAAATTTTTACCCACTAACTGGAGGGTCACTTCGTAATGGGTGCTGGCCCGGCAGGGCACAGTTAACCTAAGTGATATGACTCTCACCTTCTATTGGCCAAGTACCTTCAACGTATATCGAACGATTCTCCCGCATCGTATCGCTTGATCGAAGTCATGACGAAAGGTATATCACAGGGAACTCATTCACGTACGCTGAGTATATCGAATTATCTCTCACACGTACCGTCCCCACGAGGTATATGGTGAGGCAATTCACTTACACTCAGGTATATCAAATGACTTGTCCACACGCACCGATTGCCCGCAAGAGCAAGACGTATATCATGAAAGTCATGACAAAGGGGGGAACCCTTTTCGATTCACCCAACTAACTGCATACCCGCATATAGGTGTCAAGCCTAGTACACATATATAAGATTGTCGATTTTAACCCGAAACTCTGCCGAAATTCTGGGTCGTCCTGCCTCTCGAATTCTCGCGTATTTTTAAAATGTGACCCTGTCCGTGAGCCTGGTCACAAGTTCAGCCATAGCTTTGCATATACTACAAACCCAATTTTACCAAGATCGGGTCCCGTCCGGCATTTCATTTTGCATTTAGGAAAATTAATACAAGTGAAAACATAATAATTGTAATAATCATGCTGAGACTGTCTCTCCTTTCTTTACCAAAAAATCCAAAAAATAAAATTCCTCTCTTTATCTAAAAGCTAAAAATATTTTGTCTTCCAATCTCAAAAAGAAAAAAAAATGTCAAGAATATATTCATCCTTTTTTTTCTCAAAAGTAAATCCCATTTTACGCCTTCTCAGGTCGATCGCAAGCCCTTGGCATAGCTTCTTATTGGCTTCGGTCTTTAGTCAAGTCACCCCGGAGTTTCGTTCATTCCCCTATTACTCCTTACAATTTCATAATCCATCCGCTTTCGATGGAGAACACAGATTAAGTCCCCGTTGTGCAGCCAGATCTAACGACAGTCCTAACACAAGTCAAGTACAACCCATGTTGATGAAAAGGATCAAAATTGCACAAGTACATAACCCATAACTGAAGAAGATTAAAGAAAAAGTCATCTAGGGTAATAGAATTGAGTTTTTCATACGAGATGATATATTGAGGTTTGGAAATAGAGTGTGTGTGCCATGTGATGCCCAGCTAAAGATGAAAATTTTGGAAGAAAGTCATTACTCAAGATTCACATTTCATTCTGGATGTACAAAAATGTATAGGGATCTTCGAGAATTATTTTGGTGGAATAACATGAAGAAGGAGATAGAAGAATTTATATCTCAGTGTTTGGTTTATCGACAAGTACAGGCTGAGCATCAAAAAACCATCAGGATTACTACAACCCCTACCTATCCCTGAGTGGAAATGGTAACATATTACTATGGATTTTGTGATAGGTTTGCCAAGGAGTTCAAATAGTAATGATTCTATTTGGGTAATTATTGATAGGTTAACTAAATCTTCTCATTTTATTGCCATTAAGATTACCCATTCTTTAGAAAAGTTAGCTAAGTTGTACGTGCGAGAAATTATTAGGCTTCATGGAACCCTAGTTTTAATTATTTCTGATCGAGACCCTACATTCGTGTTTTGCTTCTAGAAAAGCCTACAAGCATCCATGGGAACACTATTAAATTTTAGCACCACTTTTCTCCTTCAAACGGATGGACAATCTGAGATAACCATTCAAACCTTAGAGGAAATGCTTAGGGCATGTGTACTTGATTTGAAAGGGAATTAGGATGATCATTTACCATTAGTGGAATTTCCATATAAATATAGTTATCAAGAAAGTATTCAAATGGATCCGTATGAGTCACTTTATGGTAGACAGTGTTGTTCCCCTGCATATTGGGTAGAAGTTGGAGAAATAAAATTATTGGGACCATAATTGATCGAGATCACAATAGAGAAGGTAAAATTGATACAAGACTGACTTCGAATCTCTCAAATACATCAAAAGAGTTATGTTGACAATCGACACCTCCCACTAGAATTCGTAAGAGGAGATTACGTGTTCTTGTGAGTATCACCGGCAAAGGGAGTAATTCGATTTGGAAAGAAAGGGAAATTGAGTCCAAGATACATAAGACCTTTTGAAATCCTTGACAGGATAGGAGCTGCGTATAGAATAGCCTTACCCTCTGAACTCTCTAATGTGCATAATGTGTTCCATATGTCAATGATGAAGAAATACGTACCAGATCCAACGCATATCTTAAGTCATGAACCACTTGAAGTTAGAGAAGATTTGTCATACATTGAACATCCGATAGAAAGTTTGGATCATAAAGATCAAATATTAAAACCACGGTAATTCAATTGGTCAAAGTGTTATGGCATAACCATTCCATTAAAGAAGCAACATGGGAGCGGGAAGATGAAATAAAGGAGAAATATCCATACTTGTTTGAAAATTAATGTAAGTCAAGTTTGGGGACCAAACTTTTTATAAGGAGGGTAGGATATAATGACCCCATTTTCTTATGCCAATATATATAATTGTCTTCTTTCAATTTCGTTTCATTTACTATCTAATAATGTTGTATTATTACATATGTGATATTATGGATTCTTAATGTAATAAAAGCCATTTTTTAATTTGAAGAATTAACTATAAAATTTGTCAAATTGGTGTTGTATGCCACGTCTTAAGCTAAATGATAAGTTTCGGGGTACAAAATATAATTTTATGAAGCTTGAGGGACTTGTAGTACTATGAGTTCTTTATTTAACAGGAAATGTTTTTAAATATGAAGAATCAACTCTAAATTGGATTAAATCGAAGTCTTATAACCTATCTTAAGAAAAATGATAAAGTTTTGGGGTAAAAATTATAATTTTATGAAACTCTAAGGACATGGTTTTAATTAAGAAAATTTTAGGGACTAAAAATTAAAATATAAAAGGACCATTTTGTAAATAAAATATTTTTAGGACTTCTAAGAAATATTGAAAATATTTCGTGTGAAATTACGAAAATGCCTTTCATGTGTTAAATAACCATTATACCCCTAACACCTTTCCACCTCATGCTTGACACCTCGTGCTAACACGTGTTGTTGATATAGCTAAAGCTAAAAACACTTGTCGTAGCTCGGTGAAATAAGGCTGCAAGACCCCTCCATTACGTGACACCTCAACAATGACTCGCCCTTGTAAAGGCTTGGTCAGCTAGACACATGTCAACACCGTGAAATCCCTGGAAAACTATAAATACGGCCTTTAGGATCATTTAAACTCACACCATTTCCTCAATAATTATAGTAAGAAAGAGTGATATCTTAGGAAGGAGTTCTGTAAGTTTAAGAAGAAGTTTCATCTTAGCGAAGTAATCTAAGACTCGATATCGATAACTTCAAACTTCTGTTTTAGGTGAGTACTCTAACATTCCTTGTGAATTCAATTATATGATATTATGCAAACTATATATATTTTGTGAACTTCTTTTATTCTCAAAATTCATATGATACCTGTAGAGGGGGCCTGAAGGTAATCCTGGGATTAGGGATAATCCACCAATTAGCAACAGTGTTCTAAGGATAAGATCAGCGTGGCAACTCAAGCGTGGCAGCTTGGGGAGGCAGATCAGCGTGGCATCTTGGTGAGGCAGCTCAGCGTGGCAAGTCAAGCGTGGCATCTTGGTGAGGCAGCTCAGCGTGGCAACTCAAGCGTGGCATCTTGGTGAGGCAACTCAAGCGTGGCAGCTTGGGGAGGCAGCTTGGCGTGGCAACTCGTACTTTAGCTTATTGTTACTTTGCCATATTATAGCTTTGTTTATATTGACTATGAGTTGTAACGACTGTAATGTTGTAACGAGAATAATGAATGGGTGTGAGGTCGAACGGTACTCGCGAGAGACCAGGCTTGGCAGGGCCTGGGAGAGCTTTCATGCTCTATCGAACAACCTCACCGTGGGAACTTTAGAGGGACTTGGTTTGGAGGATTGAGAAGTGGGGCACCGTTGGGGCTTGTCTTGACCATCTTAGATACACCTGGTAAAACACCGAAGGACCCTGACCGTGGAACCTCAAGCGGAGCAGCTTGGAGTTCCATCGGGCATTGAGTTATGGACCAAACAACCCTCTACTTAAATGTCACATCTACTGTGGGTGATGTCACTAGCCTTCTAAACAATGCCAGACATGCACTTGAGTAAACCACCGTGGTATTTGGGGCTTTCAGGAAGTTGGTGAGCCACCTCTGCGTCAACAACCCCCTGACACAGAGTGATTAGGCAAAAGGCATGTCTTGGCATTTAATGTTTATGACGTAGGAGACAACTAGTGCATCAGGCATTTAATGTTGTGACATAAAGTATGAGGGATGTCTTTCATAGTCTTTAATGACTGAGTTGCCTCGGGGGTGGTGTGGGGGGCTATTTAAGGACCCCAACCACCTTTGAGGAGAGGATGATCTTTTGAGAGATCAAAAGTTATTACTAGAGAAAATTATTTACTAGAGAGAATTATTGAAAAAACCAGAGAGTTATGCTACCCACCATTTGTCATTTATTACGAAGCTTTTAATACATAACAGAGATCCTTGATGGTTTTTTAGTATGTTTGCCTGCCTACCAAGGTGTATCTAGGGTGCTTACTTCTCTCTCCCTCTAGCTAAGTTATTTCTGAAGTTCTTTATTATATTGTGAGTTATACACGAGAGATTTATGAGTATAATATGGGTTCCATACATTCCAAACTGCTCTTTGTGTCTTGTGGCTAAATCACTAGTGTTTTTCTAACTAACCTTTTCATCACCATACTCAAAAGGGGTTACGTCTCCATCTTATCTAAACTACCCTCTTACATTTGGCGACTCCGCTGGGGAGGCATTCTTCTAAGGAAGGAGTATGGCGCAAGATAACGTTAATCGAAGGCTCAACTTTGATGATATCCAACACAGTGAAGAGCAAGCAGCGGTAGAATTGGAGGCTTTAAGGAGCGGAGCTCCTCGAATAGAAGTGCCCCCAGTTCAGACAACAACGGGCGCTCAAGGAGTGACGCAGGCTTCCACGAGCGCTGGGTTGGGACCTGCCCAGATGACCCTCCTCATGAGCAAGTTCTATGAGTTTTTGCAAAGTCCTGCAGCTTCAACGGTGCTGGGAGGACTTGAGGCCAATTCCTTCGTAACGCCAGGGGAAGCTCCAACGGTTCCACCGGGCGCAGGTACAACGGGAGCAGCCCCGGTAAGCATACCCTCCGTCGTGAATCCGACAATGGGACTCTCCGGAGTATCAACGGCGTCAGCTGTAACGATGGCTCCAACTATAACGGTCATTCAGCCAACACCCCCATTGGTCGTTGCCCCATCGCCCATGGAGGAAATGAGGAGAGAAATGCAAAAGGAGATGTTAAAATTTGTGCAGGCTTCCTCACAGTCTATAGGCGAGGTAGCTTCAGTCTATGATGACTTTAGGACACCTTATCCTCCGGAATACAACGATGAGCCTTACCCGAGAGATTATATTCCCCCCATCTTTGAAAAATACACAGGGAAGGGTGGGAATCCGAAAGAGCATATTAAACGTTTTATTGAGCACCTAGGGGCGCATTGCAACAACAAGAAACTCAGGTTGAGGGAGTTTTCCAAATCCCTAACCGATAAAGCATACACGTGGTATTCTCATTTTTCCCTAAAAGTTTTTCCACGTGGGAAGAGATGCATGTGCTGTTTGTCCAAAAGTTCTTTCTAGCAGAGGATGAATTCACTCTGACCCAACTAGGGAGAGAGAAGCAACGACCAGGAGAAGACGTGGTGGCGTACGTTCGGAGGTTCAGGGAAAGGTCTCTGGACGTGAGAGAGCAGGCCAAGGAATCCAAACTATTACAAATTTGTGCCGAAGGACTACTCCCGGAGTACATCTACCATCTTATCAATGAGATGCGCGAGGGAACTTTTTCGGCGTTTTTAAAATCTGCAAGGAACATCTCATTGGTCGTATGACCAAACCCGGTGGCGGTGCCTATGATATTCAGACAGCTGATACAACCTGGGGGAGGAAGGTCTCAACCCCCACGGGTGGGATACACCGAAGGAACAGATGGGGGTAAGGCGGCGAAGAAGGACAACAAAAGGAAGTTCGGAAGGGATAGAGAAGACCCACCACCGTTACCATGCACGATAGAAGAGGCGGTGAGTTGTTATAATGCCATGGTCCAAGGTGGAACGGTCTACCTGCCAAAAGGCATTCCTTCGGAGGAACCCGATGACGCAACGAAGGCGGATCCTAGGTATTGTCAGGTTCATCGAAAGATCCAGCACCCGACAGAGAGCTGCCTCACACTAAGAAGAATCATTGACAAGTACATGAAGGCAGGGACGCTGCAGATCCCCCCACAGAATGTTAACAACAACCCGCTTCCAGCGCATGGGGCCAACTTGGTGACGGCCTACGACGATGAGGCGAAAAGAGGAGAAGGAAGGTCAACAATGAGGCAAAGGGAATTCGAAGAAACTCTGGAACATTACACCACAGGAATGGCTAACGTAGTTTTAGCCTACGATGAAGCAAGCGCTAAAGACGTGGAAGACGTATACAACGTTGAGGGCGAGGAAATGGAGGCAGTCATTGAGTACAGCGCAGTTTCAAAATCCTCAAAATTCGCTTGGTTCTTCGATCAAGTGGGGATACCAAAGGAGAGCAGACTGGAAATAACTCAAGCGATCCTAGACATCGCGAGGAAGGACGCGGTTCCCTCGTTGAAATAGAGGGGACCCATGGCGAGGCTGGTGAAAAAGTTCCTATCAGAGGTGACCTTCAGCGATGCAGATAGAGCTGTAAGGTTCCCTTATAATAGGCCCTTGTATGTGACGACCAGTATCAATGGGGTTAGTTTTGCAAGAACGCTTATGGATGGGGGCGCTTCCATCAACATTATGCCGATCAACTCCTTCCACGCAGCTGATATCCCAGAAGAAAGGTTGGTCCCCATGCCTCTGGTAATTTCAGGGTATGACAACCAATCTTCCAAATCCATTGGGTATGTGAATGTGGGAATTGTAATGGGAAATCTGAGTTCCCACATCAAGTTCCATGTAATAGAAAGTGCAACTTCCTATCATTTACTAATAGGAAGAGTGTGGATGCACAATCAAGGTTTAGTTCCTTCAACATATCATCAATGCGCCAAGGCGAATGTCAAAGGAACAGAAGTGACCATTAGGGCTACAAAAAGGCCTTTTGCTATCGAGGAAACTCACTTTGTAGATGCAGCCTTTTATACGGAGTTGGAAGAGGATGCTCGAGTCCTAACGATAAGAATGGAGGGGGCATGGGTTCCCTCGATCAAAGATAGAATGGGGCGTCTGAACGAGCAAAGTAAAGAAGCCACGAGTAACGAAGGGGTAAGGACCGAAGAAACCCATCAGGTGATCCCTCGACCTCAAAGTACCACAAGGCAGCTCAAAAACAAAGTAAGGCTTGAAGTGGATCCTATGGAGCATGAGGCCCAATGGCAAAGCGTGCTGAGTCTCTTTTCAGGAGGAAGGATCGCTGAGGCTTCGAGAGAAAGGAAGAGGAAGGCCGTGGCAACAGCTACCAACAGGCAATGCAAGAAGGTGGTCACTGAAGAGGGGAAGGTGGTATACCGTTTATAACGATGTGAACGGGCGGCCGAAGAGACCGAGGATGGGGCTGACCCATTATATGAGTGTTTCTTGATGGATCAGCAGGGACAGTGTATGGTGATAGACAACTCCAACATACAGGAGTTTGTGGAGGAGGTCGCCGAAGAACCAGACTACATGGCAAATCAACCAAGGCCCCAGGCACAAGAGTTGGAGCAGTTGAACTTAGAAGGAGAAGGGGAAGACCCAAGGCCCATCTTCATCACGAAGTATCTCGGTAAGGAGAAGCGAAAATCCCTGGTTGGGCTAATTCGGGAGTTCATAGATGTCTTTGCATGGAAGTATACCGAAATGGAAGGGCTAGATGAGGAAGTGAGCTGCCACAAGCTAAACGTGACACCTTCAGCCATCCCGGTGAAGCAGGAAACAAGGACTTATAAACCTGAGTTGGACTTGAAGATCAAGGAAGAGGTTCAGCGTTTGTTGGCAGTAAGATTCATCCAACCAATACAGCATCCCCTGTGGCTATCTAGCATTGTGCCAGTAGGGAAGAAGGATAAGAGCCAAATAAGGATCTGTGTGGATTTTAGAGATCTGAATAGGGCTTGCCCCAAAGATGAGTTCCATCTACCCTCCATTGATAGCCTGATAGATGCCACGGCTGGGCATGAGATGTATAGCTTCATGGATGGGTACGTAGGGTACAACCAAATCAATATGGATCCCGCGGACGCAAAGAAAACGGCATTCAGAACCCCGTTGGGCAATTTCATGTACAAAGTAATGCCGTTTGGACTTAAGAACGCGGGAGCTACTTATCAAAGAACAATGATGGCCATTTTTCACGATTTCTTCCACAAATTTGTAGAATTCTATGTGGACGATTTGGTCATCAAATCGAAGAAGGAGGAGTCCCACCTAAACGACTTAAAGAAGGTGTTTACTCGATGTAGGAAGTATAAATTAAGGATGAACCCATTGAAGTGCATCTTTAGAGTAACATGCGGGAAGTTTCTAGGCTTTGTGGTTGATCGACAAGGGGTGCTGATGGACCAGGATAAACAACGCGCGATCTTAGAAATGCCGTGCCCAAGAACGGCGAAGGAGCTGAAAAATTTCCTCGATAAAGTCTCCTACCTCAGAAGATTCGTACCAGGATTGGCCAAGGTAACACACCCGTTGATGCAGCTGCTGCGAAAAAACACAAAGTTCAGATGGGAAAAGGACCACCAGAAGTCTCTCGATGAGTTGAAGAAGCTGTTCGTTTCACCACAAATCATGGTTCCTCCACAGGCAGGAGTACCGTTGCAGCTGTACCTCACCTCAACTACAAGGTCCGTTGGAGCTTTACTAGCACAAGAGATTGACGGGCAAGAACGGTCGGTGTATTACCTCAGCAGGATCATACATGGGCCAGAGATTAGATATAGCAGCCTGGAAAGGCATTGTTTGGCCTTAGTCTTTGTAGCACAAAAACTTAGACATTATATGCTGTCTTTTACAATTCATATTGTAACTAGATGTGATCCTATTAAGTATTTGTTGGCTAGAACTATCTTGATTGGCAGGGCAGCTAGGTGGTTCCTTATTCTCTCCGAATATGATTTAAAGTGTGTGGTTCCTCGTGCCATCAAGAGCCAGGCGTATGTTGATCTATTGGCAATCTTTCCATCAGGAACATTTGAACCACCTAAAGAAGACATTCCGGGAGACGACTTGCAAGCCAACTATCTGGATGCAACCAATGAGGAATGGACGATGCAGTTTGATGGGTCTTCGGCAGAGAAAAAAGGAGGGGCAGGGGTCATCCTTTCAAAAGGAACGGAGGAGATTTGCCTTTCCTACAAACTAGATTTCCCTTGCTCCAATAACGAAGAAGAATACGAGTCGTTGGTGCTAGGGTTGCTGGAGGCTCTTCGAAGGGGAATTCGTTCTCTCTGCATCAAGGGTGACTCGAACTTAGTAATTCAGCAAGTTAACGGAGAATATGCGTTGAAGCACATGAGTTTGTCATCGTACAGAACGATCATTCAAAGGCTCCTCAGCCAGTTCCACCGGACCAAAATCAGAAGACATCCCAGAACGATGAACCGTTATCCAGACGCTTATGCCACTATTGCTCAAAAGATGGTCATGAGGAGCGATACGACTATCGTTACGATCCAACGAAGAACAGCTCCTTCGGTGGTGCAGTCAATACTACCGATGGAGGGAGACGCGGATTGGAGAGGAGAGATCAGGAAGCAACTGGAATCTGGAGAATGAGCTATGGGACTAAGAGAGTTAGCCCAATACTTTACAAACCAGGGAAATCTTTACTACAGAAATACAGGGGGATGGTTATCGAGATGCATTGGGCCAGAGGAAGCAGAGCGAAGGTTGAAGAAAACACATGAGGAGCACTGCGAAACAACTGAGATACCTCTCTATAGAAGAATTCAAAGAGGGGGATATTTTTGGCCTAGAATGAAACAGGATGCAATAGAACTACAACGGAATTGTGATAAGTGTCAGCTATTTTTCGAAGCAGCTGAGTGCTATTTAATAGAAGCCCAAACAGACTGGAGGCAGCCCTATATCGACTTTATTCAAGATGGAACTGTCCCAACGAAGAAAGTGGATGCGATGGGACTGAAGCGAAGGGCCCCGAGGTTCTATATCCAAGAGGGGAAGCTTTATTGAAGGGGGTACTTCAACAAGCCATTGCGTTACATCACGAAAGAAGAGGCAACTGAGGTCCTCAAACAAGCCCATGACCCAGCTCACATAGGAGGGGCCAAGTTATATGATCAGCTGATGACGTTGGGATATTATTGGCCAACGATGGAGAAAGACTCTGCCGAATTTGTTCGAAAATGCAAAGCTTGCCAACTTCATGGAAATATGATCCATTCCCCATCGGTGGACTTACATTCTCCGACAATGCCTTATCCTTTCCACACTTGGGCGTTCGACCTCGTGGGGGAGATACACCCTTCGTCGAGGGGCAAGATATGGATACTGGTAGAAACGGAGTGCTTTACAAAATGGGCTGAAGCAATACCACTCAGAAGAGCAACGGCTGGGGTAGTGAGTAGCTTCATCAGAGAGTATATCATTTTCCGTTTTGGGATCCCAAAGGTTATTCTCTCAGATAATGGGACTCCCTTCGTCAACTCAGAAGTAACGATTCTTACAGACAAGTACTCCATCGTTCATCACACTTCAACGGTGGCATACTCGAAGGGTAACGGTCAGGCCGAAGCAACTAACAAAACTCTGGTTAATATCCTGGCTAAAACGATGGAGGACTTTCCAGGATCGTGGGATGACAAGATACCAGCGGCATTGTGGGCCTATCGAACGACGAAGAGGAAGCCCACAGGGTACACCCCATTCTCCCTTGTCTACGGGGCTGAGGCAATCCTTCCAGTGGAGTTGGAAGTTCCCTCTGCTCGATACACCTTGCGAAGTAGCATGCTTCCTTAGAACAGGCATGTGCAGCTGGAGGCATTGGATGAACACAGAGACAACGCAATGCAGCATTTTCAAATGTATACAAGGCATCTCTCTAGGGCATATGACAACCTGGTAAGACCAAGGAGGTTCGTAGAGGGAGATCTCATTTTGAAAGCAGCGGTGAAACACATTAGGGGACTTCCTCTGCCAAAATTCGCAGCCAATTGGGAGGGACCTTTCGTCGTGAAGGAAGCTCATGATTCAGGTTATTGCTTAATTTCTAAGTTGGAGGAAGATAAGCCATTCAAAATTAATAATAAATGGTTGAAAGTCTATCATGTGTAAACAATTAAGTTTGTACCATCGATGTATCTAGTCTTTGATTATGAATATACAAGTTTTATTGATGACGTGAAGTATAGACATTGATATGAAAGCAGTCATAACTCAAAGATAAAACTGGAAAATATACATTCTTTCATTCAATAAACAAGAGAGCATTACAAAAAATTGGGAACTATTGCCCAAGAATTACATAAATGGACGAAGAAGGAAAATATATACAGGAGTTTGCTACCCTAAGAGGAACCATAGGTCCGGGGAAGAGAAAAAATCCCCAGGAAGGCCCGAAGAAGCTGACGCAAAGGAGCTTTGAGTGTTGACAGCAACCTCTAGCCTGGTTTGCACCTGTGCACGTTCAATAAGAAGTCTCTCCCGTTTTAGCTTGGCCAAACGCAGAGCCTCTTCGGAATTCTTTATTTCTTCATCCGCCGATTCCAAAAGAGGTGCCAGCTCAGCTAACTTAACCTCCTCAGCCCATTGGTCCTCCTGGTGCTTTCTCAGCAGTTCCCTCTGGCCGATCAGCTGCTGACTCTTCAAAGTTTTCAAATGCGCTATAAGCCAGTCGAAACGGAAACCATCACGACCCAATTCCTTCAGAAAACCCAGAAACTGATTAATGAGGGCTCGGGTAACACTGGTAGTGGGAGTATTGGCAATCTCAGCAACAACGATCGCCATGCCTTGCAGTCGATGACTTATCACGGGAATATTGGACCTTAGGCAGTCCACGGTGAAGGTCTCGGGGTGATGGTTCACCAACTGCTCAATCACCAAGCGATGGCTCACAGACATTTGGGGAGAATTGTGAAGCACCATTAGGCAAAAAGCAGGAGGAGTTAAGTCCGGGAGAGGCAATTCGCACCCAGATTCACTTTCTGCCTCAACACCAGTCATGGAACCTTGGTCAGCATGGTCAGATTCTTCCAAAACAGCAAGTTCCTGACGTGGTGTGACCATAAGTGAAAGAGCTGGTGAGGAATCCTCCCGAGCAACCTGAGAAGAGATATAAGAAACACTGAGATTATAGTGTTTTCATTGTTAAGTCACTGTTATAAGGTGAAGATTATATAAAAAATCTTAACAAGTGTTTTCATTGTTAAGTCACCGTTATAAGGTGAAGATTATATAAAAAATCTTAATAAGTGTTTTCATTGTTAAGTCACCGTTATAAGGTGGAGATTATATAAAACTCTTAACAAGTGTTTTCATTGTTAAGTCACCGTTATAAGGTGGAGATTATATAAAAATCTTAACAAGTGTTTTCATTGTTAAGTCACCGGTATACGGTGGAGATTATATAAAAATCTTAACAACTGTTTTCGTTGTTAAGTCACCGTTATAAGGTGGAGATTATATAAAAATCTTAACAAGTGTTTTCATTGTTAAGTCACCATTATAAGGTGGAGATTATATAAAAAGCTTAACAAGCATTTTCGTTGTTAAGTCACCGTTATAAGAAAGAGTTTATGCAGAGAATTAAGAAAGTACCTGAATCACAACAGGGGAAGGAATGGGAGTCATCACGGAGGTTAAAGCGGCAGGAACTGTTGGGAGGGGACTTGTTACCTCATCGGCCTCAACGGGGTCTCTGGCCGCAGAAACCTCAACCATCGGCATAGTTCCCTCGCCCATATAAGGTACCAAGGCAAGCGCAAGGGGTTCATTGGGAATAGATGAGGGTGGTGAAAGATCAGGGGAAAGCTGCAATATAAAAGCCAATGTTAGTAAGGAGGAACAAGTACAGAAAAAGGGCGAAATGTATCCAAGAATAACTTACCACAATCAGAACGTTGAAAAGGGGCACTGTGGTCAGAGGTCTCGCCAGCACCGTTGGACGAAGAACGTTTGCTAGCAGCGAGGATACTTCGACCTAGGGCAACCAACATCCTAAATTCAGCACACAGACGGGGTGAAAGAGAAGGAATGCCAGATCAGACAAATTAAGTATGAAATAATTACCTCAGGATCACCTGCAGCAACCAGAATAATGGGGAGAACAACCTCAGAGGAAGCCAGTGAGCCAGAGGGGACTGAGGTAGTCGTCTCAGATTGTGTTGTCTCTAGTGGCGAAGAGACATCCATGGGCTCTATAACCTCACCCTCCATAACTTCCTCCCTCGCCCGTCGTAAGATTGAACGACGGGCGTAAGTAAGCCCGGTTATTGGCGAACGGGGTGGGGTAGTATCGGATGAGATGGCCCCACAACGACCGCCCACGAAACGGCTTATGGGGGGACTTGGGGGGCTAGGAGAACGAGGCCCCGTTTCTTTAAGTCCCTGCACCAAAGTAGTTAAGAACAATAGATATAAGCAAATGCAGCTTGCTCTAAATAAAGAGGAAAAAAGAACAAGATAAGTGTACATACCTCAGATTGGGAAGAAGAATGAGAAGCTTGCACCGTGGGAGCTTGATTCCGCTAGGACTTGGTGCCTAAAGTCTTCCTCCTTGACCTTGTCACATCACTGCCAATGGCTTGAGGAACCTTCGAACTTTTCCTCCTCCTTGCAGCTGGCTCAGTGGGATCGATGACGATCGTGGGGAAGGCAACCGAAGGAGGAACGACGACAGTGCGCCATTGAAACTCTGTATTTACCCGATCTACCTCAGCCTGCGCCTCCCTCCTTAACCTCTCGGCCCTTTCAGGAGACATGGGAGGAGGAACGGAGGCTATGGGAAGGGCTGCCACAGGAGTATGGGATTTGGACTTTGTTTTTTTCGTGGAGGCCACCCCACTCTTGGCCTTCTTGGTCGATGGCTGCGAAGACCCTTCATCAGCAGTAGCTCCAGTCGAAGGAGCAGTCTTCCTGGATACCCCAGCACTTTTCGCTTTGGGTATGGCAGTAGGAGTCATGGGGCATAACGGAGGAAGCTCTTCGGAAGGCCTCTTAGGGGTTTTGCTTAGAGGGAACTCAATCCCCAGAACGGAATTGCCTTTAAGTCCCAGCTCCAACGCAGAAAACAAAAGAACTGGAGGGTACACAGGCTCGCCATCTATGAATTCAGCAATGTTAGCCAGTTGTTTCGGCCAGAACTTCATGGCAAAAAGACTGGTCACATTCCCTTGCCTCTTGTTGGAGGGAATGGTGACTCGCCCAGCCATTGATTCACTTATCCCCCACGCAGCAGTGGAGGAATATAAGGAACATGCTTCGCTAAAGCTAACCTTTAGGTTTGAGGATTGGAAAACTGAGCGAGGAGCCCCCTGATCAAACCCAAATTGACGACTACACCGATTGGGGTTATAATGTTCGCTGGAATATCCCCACTCGGTGTAGGAAGGCGGATACCCCGGAGAAAGGAGAAGCACCATGGCTAACTGAGGATCTTCAATGTCTACCCCCACCTGAACCACCCTGGATTCGTACTGGAAGAAATCACAAGTATGAACAAAGGCGTCCTCTCCGTAAGGCCTCATAACAAAGTCCTCAAAACGGTCAATTGAGGCGATCAGCTCTTTTCGGCTCTGCCTCTTGTGATAAATATAAGAGCGTGGGGGCAGAATGGTTTCCCCAGAAGGAGGTCGGTTGGCCTTGGCCGCTACAACAGGAAAGCGCACGTAAAGAAAGCTGGTTAGAAGGACGCTGTTAGCAAAATTGGCCAGGTTATAACGGCCAAGTGATCGTTCCATGTCGAACAATGTTCTGTCGAGCTAGGTGTAGAGGGACCCTAAGGCAATTGCAGCCAAAGGAAGTTTGATTCCCAGGGCCAAACGAAGGGATATCTTGATAAGGTCCCTTCGGGGCTGATCGTTTGGTTTTCCCGTTAAAAGAAAACGGGAAAGAATCACAAGGATGTAAGCAGGGATCTCTAACGAAGTACCTTAGCCAGGGGCATCCATTGAAGTTGAAGAACTACCTTCACTAGAACCCTTGAAGAAGTAGTTAATCAGCGGAGTGAAGGTGGCTTTGTTTGAAGAACCGATGCAACTTCAGCATATTCGGTCCAACGCCAAACGGCCAGCAGTCTCTTGGGCGTCGAGAGGCTCATCGGTATAAGGCTCATGACCTGTTGATTCGAGCCCCAGAAGCTCGCAGACATCTTCTAGGGTTATCATAAACTTGCCCCACGCAGCAATGAATGTGTGAGTCGTCACGTTCCAACGAGAAACAAGAATGGGGAGAGCAGCATTATTTTTGGAGAGAGTAAACTCACCAAACCATTTGGCCCGTTGAAGGCCAATCTTACTCAAAATATCACCATGGGAACTCACCATGTGAGAGTTCCAAGCAGCAAAATGGGCAGGAGAACCCCCTGGTGCTTCGAAATCAATTTGGGACCATTAGAAGTCCCCTCGCTCCAGACGAAACCGGAGAGTCCCCTCTGGAGGAAGAAAGCCCCACTTCGAGGGCTCTTCGTCCTCATCACCCAGCATTAAGGTCTCAAACTTGCATTCAAATTTGACCATCTTGCAGGCAGCAGCAAAGCTATCATCCTCGCCAAAAATGGGAGAGCGACGATAAAACCTTAACTGTTCATGACGGACAGCGTCCAAAGTGGTAGCAACAGCGGTAGCAAGCGGCGCACTGGTTGAAAAAATGGTGGGGTAACTTGGAGACGCCATGACAGAGTGTTAGAGAAAACAAAAAAACCTTGAGTAAGAGGAGCTTGAGCACGACAATGGCGGAGAGCAACCACAGGAGGTGGCGTAGAAAGTGAGAGCAAGAAAAGGAAGGCACAAGCTTGAACAACAATGGAGGTTTCAGATGCTCAACAATGGAAGCTCTCTCTCTCTCTCTAAAAAGCGAAGGAAATTTGAAGACGGCAGTGGAAACGTAAGAGCAAGAAAGGTTTTAAGTGTTTGGGAGATTTGTCCGTTTAATTTTTTAAGTTCGTCGTTTAAGTTTCCCACCATTGCACGTGTGTGGCCGCCTGCATTCATTTCAAATGTACACGTGGCACTTCGGGAAGTGTTCTGACAATGGAAAAGACAATGCTATGTCATTAATGAAGTGACACCTAGGGAACTGCCATCATTAATGAAGTGGCACCTAGGGAACAGCCATCGTTACCTTCCTAAGCAAGATTGAGTTTTGGGCGCCAAGATTTTCTCTGACATATCCAATAAACCCCCCAACAAAGAAGGTGTCCCAATGGTTCAAAAAAGCCCCGATGTCCCCTCGACAGAAGCTCAAACGTTGTTTAGTTATGACTCAGTTACATCGGGGAGAATTTTTTGCTTTTTCTAACATTACTTGGAGAATATTAGCAGGTCCTTCGGGAGAATTTCAGATATTCAAGCTGGAACGGTTGAGGCTCAGCATTAGGAAAAAGCAGCAGGCCAGACAGAGAAGGTTCATCGGATTAAGAAGTTTTCGTGGAGGCACTTCTTGTTCCCACAACAAATCCCTCCACGAAGGGGCAAATGTAGAGGGGGCCTGAAGGTAATCCTGGGATTAGGGATAATCCACCAATTAGCAACAGTGTTCTAAGGATAAGATCAGCGTGGCAACTCAAGCGTGGTAGCTTGGGGAGGCAGATTAGCGTGGCAACTCAAGCGTGGCATCTTGGTGAGGCAACTCAGCGTGGCAACTCAAGCGTGACATCTTGGTGAGGTAGCTCAGCGTGGCAACTCAAGCGTGGCATCTTGGTGAGGCAACTCAAGCTTGGCAGCTTGGGGAGGCAGCTTGGCGTGGTAACTCGTACTTTAGCTTATTGTTACTTTGCCATATTATAGCTTTGTTTATATTGACTACGAGTTGTAACGACTGTAATGTTGTAACAATAATAATGAATGGGTGTGAAGTCGAACGGTACTCGCGAGAGACCAGGCTTGGCAGGGCCTGGGAGAGCTTTCATGCTCTATCGAACAACCTCACCGTGGGAACTTTAGAGGGACTTGGTTTGGAGGATTGAGAAGTGGGGCACCGTTGGGGCTTGTATTGACCATCTTAGATACACCTGGTAAAACACCGAAGGACCCTGACCGTGGAACCTCAAGCGGAGCAGTTTGGAGTTCCATCGGGCATTGAGTTATGGACCAAACAACCCTCTACTTAAATGTCACATCTACTGTGGGTGATGTCACTAGCCTTCTAAACAATGTCAGACATGCACTTGAGTAAACCACCGTGGTATTTGGGGCTGTCAGGCAGTTGGTGAGCCACCTCTGCGACAACAACCCCCTGACACAGAGTGGTTAGGCAAAAGGCATGTCTTGGCATTTAATGTTTATGACGTAGGAGACAACTAGTGCATCAGGCATTTAATATTATGACATAAAGTATGAGGGATGTCTTTCATAGTCTTTAATGACTGAGTTGCCTCGGGGGTGGTGTGGGGGGCTATTTAAGGACCCCAACCACCTTTGAGGAGAGGATGATCTTTTGAGAGATCAAAAGTTATTACTAGAGAAAATTATTTACTAGAGAGAATTATTGAAAAAACCAGAGAGTTCTGCCACCCACCATTTGTCATTTATTACGAAGCTTTTAATACATAACAGAGATCCTTGAGAGTTTTTTAGTATGTTTTCCTCCCTACCAAGGTGTATCTAGGGTGCTTACTTCTCTCTCCCTCTAGCTAAGTTATTTCTGAAGTTCTTTATTATATTGTGAGTTATACACGAGAGATTTGTGAGTATAAGATGGGTTCCATACATTCCAAACTGCTTTTTGTGTCTTGTGGCTAAATCACTAGTGTTTTTCTAACTAACCTTGTCATCACCATACTCAAAAGGGGTTACGCCTCCATCTTATCTAAACTACCCTCTTACAATACCGATGATTGATTCCTAGTGATATGTTTATATTTGTCCATATATACATACCGATTAAAATGAGTATTGAAATAAGATTATATTGAATATTGAAAATAAGATTAGGCCTAAGGGACCTCTTTTACTGACTGACCTTCCCAGCTGGGTTATCATTTGTGTGCCCTAAATAAGGCATTGTGACGAACAATTTTGATTGACCCTCAACTACCGGAGAATAATACTGTAGAAGAACATGGTATTGGAGTGTACTTGGCCATTAAAATGATATGATTGAAAGAAAAATTTATTGCCTTTGATTTGTTGCATCCGTTCTATTCTGAGCTATTCATTTCTATATATTGTCATTCCAAATTATATACTGCAAATTCCTATCCATATACGTATATGCCTTATCTTTTGATTTGAATAGGTATCAATTTTTTTTGAAAAACCTTGGAATGTATGGAGATTAAATCTCACTCAGCTTTTAACTGACGTTGTAATAATTTTTCAGGAAATAAGTAGGCTCGCGAAGGGAACATAACAGGACTATGTTGAAGATTCATCTTTTATAGCTCTTTTTGTTGTTTTAAATCAAATGTTTGTTTTATCATATAGAGCATGTTTGGCTCTTTTGTAATAAAAGTTTGTTTTACGTTGTAACTCTTTACTTTTAATATAAATGAAGTTTCCTTTTAGAAAGCTCTGATGATGTTATTCCTTTACTTTAAGTATTTTACGATTCATAACCATGTGATTGTATTTTTGTTTCATTTATTTTAAGAAATATTTTTAAATCCATAATATTTGTTGCCTTGGTGGCATGTCAAGACACTTGTTCCCCACTACTATTTTGGGACGGGGTCGTGACATGAGTTCTCCTCTTTGTCTAGCCTAAAGCCCAATCTCTCTAAAAGTAACCTCATCAGCTCTGGTATATGACAAGATGATTTAAATCTCATGACTTCCATCACTGGCCATAGGGTGGATAAACCCCCCTTTAAATACTTGGGGGTCCCCCTCATCTCTACTAGGCTCAAGTTTGAGAACTGCATAATGCTCATTGATAGAATTACGCAAAGGGTCAAGTGTTGGACGTCCAAGTTACTCAGTTGTGTTGGTAGACTTCAATTGGTGAACATTGTCCTCTTTAGCACCCATGTTTACTGGAGTAGCTTATTCATCTTGCCCAAAAAAGTACTAAACTCGATTGACCAAATCCTCAGAGAATTCTTATGGAATGGAACTGACTTGAAACGTACTAGGGCTAAGGTTTCTTGGAGAAAGGTGTGTAAGCCTAAAAGTAAAGGTGGACTTGGCATTACTTACCTCCATGACTGGAACAAAACTTCATTGCTAAGGAATCTTTAGAACCTGAGTAATAAGAAAGACAATCTCTGGGTGAAATGGTTCCATACGTACAAAATTAAGAACAGAAGTATATGGGCCATTAACATACCTACAGATACATCGTGAAGTTGGAGGAAAGTGCTTAAGCTTAGAGAGATTGGAAGACCACTCATAAAATCCAGCATTGGGAATGGGAAGAATACATTCATGTGGTTTGATAGTTGGCACCCGAGGGGACCTCTTCAACCTCTCTATGGTAATAGAACTATTTATGATGTTGTAAGCAGTGCTAAAGCTAAAGTTACTGAGTTTGTGAATGGAAGTATGTGGAGACGGCTTAGCTCTACCACCTGAGAGCACAATGAAATAAAATATGACACCCTCCCTAGTATAAACCCCTTTGCTAAGGACTCTCTCATTTGGCTACCTGATGCTAACGAGATGTACAACACTTTTTAAATTATGAAAGCTATTGTGGATCACCTTCCTCTCAAGACTTGGCACAAACTTATCTGGCACAATGCTAATATTCCCAAATGCTCCTTTATTCTATGGCTAACCTTTAAGAATGCTTTGATTACTAAGGACAAACTCTTGCTATGGGGGGTGAATGATAGCACTAGCTGCGAGTTTTGTGACAGTGGGATTGAGGCCATCAACCATCTCATGGCTTAATGCCCTTACTCTAAGGAGGTTTGGAATTAAATACTACAAAGAAACCAATTGTATAGAGAAATGGGGGTGTGGCAAGATGAAGTCAATGATGCAGTGTAAGAAGCTCATGGAAAATCTTTCATGACTAAGATTAGAACTATGGCCTTCACCACTACTATATACTGTATCTGGATTGAAAGAAATAATAAGCTACACGGAAGAAGCTCCAAGAATCCCAATGAGCTGGTCTTGGACATTGAGTTTTATGATTAGATGCAAAATCTCAACTGGGAAAAAATCTAGAAGAAGCTACTACAACTGGATGGCTTGTATGTACTAAAATCTCTTGGAATCCTCTTTGGTTGACTAGCTTAGTTGCTTTGGTCCTTTCCAGTGTACTATTTATGATTTGATGTTTGGGAATGACCTCATCCTTTTTGTACCAAGGGTTATGCCCTATTATTTGTAGTCTTTTCTCCTATATATACTCACATTTTACTTACCTACAAAAAAGAATGGAGATAGTACTAGCAATCCTACTCCTGTGGTTGAAACCATTGTAATCAAGGAACCTTCAGTAGTTATTGCCACGTCCAACTCCTTTGGTTCTTTTGAAAGTGAAGATGAGGCCACTCCTGAAATGATTGAAAGTGATGAGGGGGATACTCCCGAACCTCGTGGGTTTGCTTTGAACATTATCGCTATTAATGAATGTGCGAAGACCAAGAAAGGGAAGAACTCCAAGAATACTCCAACTGGCCAAGGCAGCAATGGGAAGGCCCAGAAAAAATCCAAATCTAAAAGATGACTAGAATGGCTACCTGGAATATTAGGGGCTTAAATTCCCCTCACAAATAGAAGGAGGTAGTGAAATTTATTAGAGATCAAAAGTTGAATTTACTGTGCCTATTGTAAAATAATATTAGATGGAATAATCTAGAGAGTGTTAATAACTCATGCTTTTTTCATTGGGATTCCTTGAATAATTGCCCTAATGGTGGGGAGAAGGGAGTTGCTAGGATTATTGTGGGGTGGGACCCCAATGTCATTGCTATTGATCTGATTTCCACTAATAAACAAAGCCTCTTTTGCAAAGTGGAGTTGTTAGAGCACAATTGCTCATTCTGTGCATCCTTTATGTATGGGGTGAATTTACCTAGTAATAGAATCGAACTATGGAATTGTTTGAGGGGGGATTTTTTGTTAACTACAAATACTCCTTGGATTCTTATGTGTGATTTTAATTGTGTCGGAAATGAAGAGGAGAAAAGAGGGGTTCATGGGATTGATAAAGTGGATGTTGATGAGTTTAACAACTATTTGAGTGAGTTAAGCCTAGATGCTATGGTGTCTAGTGGTCCTTGGTTCACCTGGGACAAGAAGCGTGATGGGGATAACAATGTCCAAACCAAAATTGATAGGATGTTGCACAATGGGGAGTGGGTTGACTTCTTCACTGAGGCTAATGTTATGGTGTTACCTCATGGTATCTCTGACCACTGCCCAATTCTGACCAGTTTTCTTCAAAATGGCCATAGAAAACTTAAACCCTTCAAGTTCTTCAACTTCTGGATGAATCATGGTGATTTTAATCCGGTGTTAACTGACTCGTGGTGCATTTTTTATCAGGGAACCCCTATAGTTAGGATTAGTAACAAGCTTAGTAGGCAAAAAGAAAATCTCAAAGGCTTTGATAAAAAAAAAATTCTCAAGTGTTTAAAAGAGTTATGGAAGAAAAGATGATGCTAGATGACATTCAAAAGAGGCTTAATACTGATGGACACAATGTTAATGTTTAGGTGGAGGAGAAAGAGGCAGTGACCAACTACCAATAGTTAAGAAATGCATAAGAGTTTTATTTCAAGAAGAAATCAAGAACAAAGTGGTTGTAGTTGGGTGATATGAACAATTATTTCTTTCACCAGAAAGAAAATCAATAAAGAAATAGAAGGAAAATTCTTAGTATCGTTGATGATAATGGTATTAGAGTTGAGGGGAAGGTGGAGGTGGCTCAGCTTGTAGTGGGCTACTTTACCAGCCTCATTGGCAATGACCAGGTGAGTGAGAACCCCGTGAATATTCTGCATAATGTGACGGTGGATAATATTACTTCTTCTAGTCTTATCAGCCCCATTACTGAGGTGGAGATTAGAGGAGCAACATTCTTTATTAGCTCTAACAAAGCCCCTGGACCACATGGGTTCAATGCTTGTTTTTTAAGAAGAATTGGGATATTATTGGCTATGATGTGTTTTAGGTTGTCGAATTTTTCTTAATGAAGACCAATCATTATGGAGATGAAACTGCACAGCGCTGGATCTAATACCCAAAGTTCAAAATCCCAACTCTATGAATGATTTCAGACCAATCTCTTGTTGTAATACTATCTATAAGTGTATTGTAAAGATCATTCTAACTAGATGGAAGACCACTCTATCACATCTTATTAGTAAGAAGCAAGAAGCCTTTGTTGAAGGTAGATCCATTGCTGATAACATTCTCCTCCTACAAGAGATCATGAGGAATTACCATAGGGACTTATCTCCCCCTACATGCACCTTCAAAATTGATATCCTTAAAGCTTATGATACTATCAACTGGGAGATTTTGTTCACATTGCTTCAACTGTATGGTTTTCCCCATAAATTCATTGGTTGGATCTATGAGTGTGTCACTACCACCAGGTTTTCTATTTGTCTCAATGGTGAATTACATGGTTTTTTTAGGGCAAAAGAGGTCTTAGAAAAGGGGACCCATTGTCTCCACATATTTTCCTCATTGTCATGGAAAGCTGATCTTGTATGCTTGAAAATGCTTGCCTTAACCCAAACTTCATTTAATACCCCAGATGCAAGGAGATCCAGCTTAACCGTATGTGTTTTGCTGATGACCTCGTGGTGTTTTGTGGGGGGATGCTACATCATGAAATATTATCAATAATACTTTGAAGAAGTTTGGTGAGATTTCTGGACACAAGCCAAATTTAAATATGTGTAGATTATTTACTTTTGGAATTGAGAGAGAGGAGATTGAGATAATGGTTAGCACTTTGAGCATTCCCCATTGTGATCCACCTTTCATTAACTAGGGTGTACATCTTATCTCTATTAAACTAAAAAAGGATAATTTCATGTGGTTAATTGATAGAGTGACCAACAAATTCAAGTGATGGACTACCAAACTCCTAAGTTATGCTAGGAGGCCGCAGTTTATAAATTTTGTTATCTTCAGCATTCAAGTATACTGGTCGAGTATCTTTATAATACCTAAAAGGGTGATCATCAAAGTGGAGCAGATGATGAAAGCCTTTCTATGGGCTAGCAGTGATATAAAACATACTGGGGCTAAGGTGGCTTGGCATGACCTGTGTTTCAGCAAGGATAAGGGGGTCTTAACATCAAAAGACTTGAGGCTTGGAATAAATCTATAATGATTAAGCATTTGTGGAACTTGTGAAGTAAAAAAGACAGCCTTTGGATAAAGTGGTGTAATGTGTACATGATCAAAGGTAGAAGCATATGGGAAGTTAACATACCAACTGATTGTTCTTGGAGTTCGAGGAAAATACTAAAGCTAAGTCCTATTTCTAGGGTCTTCATCAAAACTAAGATTGGGAATGGAATTGAAGCTTTTTTATGGTATGATAATTGTCACCCTAAAGGTCCTCTTCAACCTCTGTATGGGGATAGGTTCATTTATGATGTCGCTAGCAATCACAAGGCTAAGGTGGATAATTTAATCCAGGGTGTGCAAGGGAGATGGCATGCCACTATAATTGGGAGTTGCTTGACATTAGGAATTCCCCTCTGCCGAACATTTATCCTAACTGTGAGGAAAGTGTTGAATGGGTTGCTGATAAATCAAAGAAGTTTACAACTAGTTTTGCATATAGTTTACTTGTTCCCTCTATACCTCATGTTAGCTAGAGTAAGTTGTTAAGGAGAAAAAGTTGCATTACTAAATCCTCTTTCATCTTATGGATGGTCTGTAGGCTGGCCTTGTATACTAGGGACAAGTTGTTCACCTGGGGAATTTCTTAGAGTAAAGCGTGTGGAATGTGTAATTTATATGATGAGATCATTAACCACCTTTTCTCTGAGTGCATTTAGGCTAAACAAATATGGAAAGAAGTTTTATTTAGGAACCTGTAATATAGAGATGTACTTAGTTGGGAGGATGAAATGGAGAATTCCATTCATAACTACATTAGTAAGACTTTCATCGAGAGAATTATATGCCTTTTTTTACCACCTACTGTATTTCGATGGAGAGTAATGGGAGGAGCATGAGAAGAGAGACTAGATATTTAGACTCTATAATCAAGGATATTGATGACATGATTAAGGCCAAAGTTGGTCAGTGGGGGAGAACAAGGAGAAACTACACTAACTGGATGACATGTATGAACTGGGGTCTGTCTGATTATTACATGGTGGATACTTAATACCTAGTTTGTTTGGTTGTTAACCTTTTATGTTAAGTTTGTTTGCTTTCTTGTTGCCTATTGTTGGTGTTGTCTTGCCTTTGGGGTATGCCCCTGGGTGTTTGTTTGAATTCTCTGTAATTAGTTTTGGTTCTTTATATACACACATTTTCCCCAAAAAAAACTTCCATTCAAAGAGTCTATCGAAACAGTCCCTTCTTCCAAGCTTCTTTTCGATTGTGGCCGCGGGAGTGCTTTGAGTTCTTCTAATGAGTGTTGGTAGCCCAAGACACATGGGGAAACGCCTCGTTCAGGACTATGGCCTCAAGGATCCCTTGTAGGGGTCGCCCTAGCTCCATTCTAGGCATAAATTGCATGTTTTTGAACATTTGAATCATGTTTACGTTATCATGAGGGTTGTGTTTCAGATAGGCCCAGTCTTTGAAACTATCTCTTGCTGGAAAGGGAAATGGGTCAACTCTGAAGGTAGAGAAGAGAATGTCATTCATCCCATGTTAAATATTTAATACCAGGTTATTATTATTGGCGGCATCTGAACTGTCGTCATCCCCCAAGATGGTGATAACCTAGCCATTGGCGAAGAATTTGAATTTCTGATGAAGAGAAGACGATACCCTTAAGATACTGTGGAGCCATGGACGACAAAGAAGAAGGTTAAAACATGCAGGTATATGTCAATAACTTGGAACTCAGTGATAGGATTGATAGGGCCAACTGATTAGGTGTGAATCGTGCATCGTGTAATACGCAAATCGTTGTTATCGGTTCGGTGACTCAATGCAAAAAACCTGAACTATAACTACAATTGACAAGCAAGCACAGCGATAAGTTAAGTATTGAGAATCCATAAGGAATGTTAGTATAGCTCGTAATCAATTTATTATTTCACGAATAAGTATGTAAAAGGCAATGGGTTGTTATGGTGAAAAAGAGAAAAGTAAAAGAAGTTAAGTCTAAATGAGAATTAATAAAAACGAGAGTCGGGATTGCGTACCCTCCATGGACTAAACAACTAATAATTATAATTTTGGTTCATAAATATTTAATTGATCATTTTTAGTTAATCATAAATATCACATAGTAAGGAATTTAATCCAAAGTTGTGAGATTACACATTTAATGGAAAATGGTCACACGCAGATTAAATTCGAAATATCGCTATAAACACTAACGTTGCGTGACAAAGAAAGTTAAACACATAATAATCCGACTTTAATACGCGAGGTTTCAGTTAAACGTGATTTCACACAAAATCTAACTTTCGGAGCTCGAAACCCATTAATGGCGGAAACAAAATCTTGACCCTATTTAACTAATGAGAAGGCATGTTACTAAACTAATTTACACTAATTAACTAAGAAAGCAAGAAATAAACACAATAAACTAATTAACAAGCTTGTAAATCTAATTAACAAAGCAATAAATCAAGAAATACAACTATATTAATCGAGAGGATGATGAATAGTCCAACTTACAACAGCCAAACCAAAGAGAGGAAGAAGACATCTTAACACATAAACCCGAACCTAAATTATCTATTAAAACTAAGTATCTGATTTACTACACAAGAAATCCTTTATATAGTAAGTGAGAAGAAATTAAAGGAAAAATAAATGAAAAGAAGAAAGCTGTCAAAAATATCAGGGGATCGATCGATCGACCATTTTAGTCGATCAATCGAATGATCAAGAATCATCCCACTACTTCCTTCGATTTACAAAATGATGAGGGGTCGATCGATCGATCAAGCAGGTCTGAATAAGATCCCCCCTATTTTTGGTATGTTGTTATTTTCTTCCGCCAAAACTCCCATAACTTCTTCATTTGGACTCGGAATCGTGCACCGTGTGTGTCCACGAAGCTTACAAGGAGGTCCACAACTTCTGTGTAAGATGTTGGGCCAGTTTACCAAACTTGAAATGACCGAAATGCCCTTATCCGTGTGGATGTATACAAAACTTCACCGAAATGCGTCCGAACCTCATACTAAGCATCCAAATACCAATAAAAGCTCAATTAACCACTGCAAAGCATGTATACATGGAAATCCGAGGTTGTCTGGTTAACGAGCATAAATATAGGGATTAAGATACCCGAGGGGGCTAATAATGCATAGGTTAACAGGTAAAATACGCAATATTTGCGTCGTATCACTAGACCTTATTGTGAGTTTTATGGACCCCTTTATATCTCGACGGGTATTGTTGTAAGCATGCATGACGACGTAAGTGGGATTAAGATCACCAACTTTTAAGCCCAAACAATTAAAGGTTCTAATAGGGCAAATATTGAGGGCATATCCATTATCAACAAGTGAGAGTGGTATTGTCTTTCCCAATACTGCAACTGAGATATTGAGGGTATAATTATAGTCAGGGCCAATATTTGGTATATCTGCTTCAAAAAAGGATAGGATTTTGGAAGTGGTCAAGGACACAACCATGTTTATGGCTTCTTTAGGTGTGGTGGAAGGAGAGACTATAGGTTCGGTGAGAAGTTTTTTAGAGAATTCCAGTGCAACTAGGAGGATAGGAAGAGCTCCCATAAGGTGATGTTGGCTTGGATTTTCTTGAGTTGGTTAAGGACTTTACTTTCTTCGATGGTCATCTCTAGCAAGGGAAGTTTTTTGACAACCCCCTTTCCCTTATTTACCATTTCGCACAAACTGCTTACTAGACTAGTGTCTTTTCGACTAGGCTCATCATCTGATCTATCAAAGTCACCTCCCAATATGGTGGCGACTATTTCCTCTTGCTAAGAAAAATCAATGCATTCAATAACCTCGATGGCTTCATCATATAAATCTTCCTACTAAATGGGGAGGTGTAGGAGTGAAGGGACCAATCATCCTTGGAGCTTCATAGTGGTGAATAGCTCATCAATACTATAAATTTCACATGTATGGTTAAGTGCATCGGTCATAATCTATACTATGTTATCTAGAATGACTTCATCAATGGGTACTACCCATTCATCTGACTCCCGATCCCAATTTTGAGCTTCCATGAAAAATCCACTAAATTTGCGAAATCGACAGTCATCCCGGTGGGTAATTTCAACCTGAACTCTAAGAGTTGGTTCAATACAAGAGGTAACTCCATATCCTTCCCTTTAGATCAACACAGATGGTAATAAAGTCCCTTGTAAGGAGTGAAAAAGCTTGATTTGTGAAGCAGGTAAGGTGTACGAGAAAGTATGAGAAGCCCTTGAGTGATTTGGGTGAGATTACGGGTATGATGGGTGCTTTACTAGGGATAATTTAGGCAGATGGATCAAATTACGGGCCAGTCTCTAGAAAGATGGCATTTGCATGGATTGGAAGTGGGTAACAAGTGGTGTTGGGTTTAGGATTGGCTGGTAGGGTGATGATACCCCGGTCAATTAAACCTTGGATCACTTTATGAAGGTGGAAGTTTTGGTCGATATTACGGCCAATAAACTGGTGGAAATCACAATGGGCAACATCTTTAAAATTATTAAGGATTCGGTTGGGTAATGGATGAGGGTCTAAGGGTTTGATGAGGTTTCGACTCAACAGGGCCTGATAAACTTTTGACAAGGGAGCATGGAGCTTAGTGTACTCTTTCTTAGTAGGGCTAGAATGAAGTTTCCATGCCCAAGAAGTAGTAGGTTAGGAAATGTTATTAATGGTTAAAACTGTAGCATTAGTGGCTTCTCATATTTTTGGGCAGAGAACTTTTCGATCACTTTCTTTGGCTCAGATTTGACTTTGGCAACGCTTTACTCAATCTCTACACTAGCCTCTCAAAGGGATCCATAGTGTGAGTAGTACTACCCTCCCATGGATACTCACGTATGAGGCAAGAAATTCTTCTTCACGATACTGACTTGTTCCTCCTCAAAGGGTTTGTTGGTTATGGTAGCAGCTTTCTCGCTCCACCTTCCTATGAAGCTACTAACTATTTTCCTAGTGTTCTTCTTAAGAACCTCTAGATATCATCACGTAACCTCTATCTCCTCATTGTACTTGTACTAGTATATGAATTCCTGAGTGACATCCTCTTAATTACGGAGTCTGTGTTCTTCGAGGGACATAAACCAACAAAGGGTGCACTCTTTCAAAGTCTGCTGGAACATCTGGGCCATTATCTCTTCAGAGGCACTAAGAAGGGTCATGGCTCGGTGATAGCTTCAAACATGAACAATTAGGGGTTGCTTCACTCGAAATTCTTGATGTTTGGAATCTTGAACTTCTCTAGCAGTATGGCTATGGGATAGGGAGACGTGGGTGTAGTCCATATAGTTCCCTGATATCTTGACTTAGCCAAACTTCTTCGATAACAAATTGCAATCTTATTTGACCTTGTTCAGTTCCGTTTCCTTAGGATCTGAGGGTATTGGCAGGTTAGCCCCTAGTTGGGCGAGGTTCAGGATAGGGAGTTGAGATAGCAATAGCCCATTGGCAGGTGGGGGTGTGGAGCATGATGATAATCTTTTGGGACCCAAACCGGATCGAGAGTGGGTGGACCCCTGGCACGAGGAAAGAAAACCTCAGTATCTTCGACAATTAGGTCTAATGATGTTGTATCTCATGGACATTGGTTTGAAGGTTATCAATCTTGTCACTCAAATGGGCTAAGACGGTCATCAGATCTGGATGCACATTCGGTACTTGGTTGACATTCTCTATAAAAATCTCATGAAGGTAAATCCTAAACTTGGATGAGGTAGCAGAAGAACCGATGGAACTTCAGGGTGGTTTGACGAAAGACCGAAGCCAATAGGGAGCCAGGCCAAAATTAGGTATACGATCAACCTGAGAGGGAAAATGGTTCAAAATTATTTTTGAAAGAAGGAGGGAGAAGATTTTGGCTATTTCAAAAGGAAGGGAAAATGTATTTGGTATTTTTGGAAAAGGAGGGAAAAATGGAGAGGAATCTCAACATGATTATTATTAATGTTATTATTAGGTTCTCACTTGTATTAGTTTTACCTAAATGCAAAAAAAATGCCAGACAGGATCCGCACCTAAAAAAATAGGGTTTGAAAATATATAAAACACTGTTGGACTTGTTTTCCGGCTCATAGCCGAGGGATTATTTTGAAAAAGACAAAATTATTCAAAAATTCGAGCGGTATGCCGACCCAAAAATTCGACAAAGTTTCATATGGCAACCGAAAAACTAAATATTAGTGTCCTAGGTTTGACACCTATGGGAGATTTATGAAATTGTTGGGTTAGCGGAAGGGTTCCCCCCTTTGGCTTAACTTCCACGATATACATATTGCCTATAAAGGCAATCATTCATCGGTACGTGTGAACAATCCATTTGATATACCTAAGTGTATGTGAATTGTCTCACTATATACCTCGTGGGGACAGTACGTGTGGGAGAGAATTCAATATACTCAATGTAAGTGAACGAGTTCCCTACTATATACCTCCCGTAGTGAGTTCGATCAAGGAGTATGATGAGGGGGGAACCGTTTGATATATGTCGAAGGTACGAGGCTAATGGAAGGTGAGAGTCATATTGTTTAGGCTAACTGTGACCCGCAAGTTCAGCGCCAATCAAAAAGTGACCCCCAGTATGGGGTAAAATTTTGGTCAATATAGCCATGCTCTTGGTGATGTAGTGTGAAAAAATGCATGAGTCTTAATTAACATATTATGGAGAGAGAGTATTTTTTATCAAATTTTATTGGCATGATGAATAAAGGGAATGCTACACTAAATAGGTAGTATATACAAGTAAATCAAGCATGGAAACTATACCTACGTATGGATACATGTGAGTGAGTGTGACATAGGAGTATATAAAGTGAGTGTGTGTGGTAGTGAACCTATACATGGATCAACTACAAGTGGTGTGTGACATGTGTAAGTGAGCATATATAAAAGTTTAGGAAGTGTGGTTGTGTGATAGTGAAGCCTAAGCATGGATATTCTAAGTGGTGTGGGAAGCATGTGAGTGTAAAGTGAATCTAAGTGTAAGTGTGTGAAGTGTAAATGGAGAGTATATACAAGTGTTTGATGTGTACAAAAGAGTGGGAAGTGATATATACACATGAGTGACATATATACAAAAAGGTAGAGGGGGAGAAAAGGTAACATACGTGTAGGTGCATACGCACACATGCAGAAAAGAATAACGCCAATGCAAAAAAAAGAGTCTAGTCCTCTTATAAAAGATCCCCAGCAGAGTCTCCACTGTCGCCATCTTGAGGGGTTGGTCTATGGAGGTGGATCCCTCATTCCTTAACCTTTTCTTAGCGTGCACGTGGGATTACATCCTTTATCGGGGTGCTCGACCTTCGTTTATGTGGGGTGATATGTAAAGATAGAGTTTCCTGCATATTTTGCACAAAACAAGCAAAAGAAATGTTGTTGCCTCGAGAGAAGGGAATCAAGGACAATATTGATGCTTGCGAAACCAAGTAGTTCAAGGGTCCAGGGACTAAGTTACAGAATGGAAAGGTATTGGGCACCCAGCCCCCCGCCCTTTTGGTCTCTCATGGGTATGTGCTGATCTTCTCCTGTAGAACTCTGTGATGTATGTGCTTATGTGCATAATATAAATGGAAATTGGAATCTCTCAGCTCACGTCATGGATAAAGGCAGAGCGAGGCCATCCGTAGGAGTGATCCTAAAATAGCAATTAAAAATATAATGTAAGTCTTTGTCTATTCACAAGTCGTTATGAATGACAATTGCGTATATCGAACAAGACACAAGCAAACAAGCATATAAAATATATATATCATGAATATATGATGAGAATAAAATAACAAATGTATTTGGGAGGACTTGAGTCAAGGGATTCACCCAATAGGCCTATGTAGCCCAAGGGACATTAAAGTCCATGTAGTCCGAAAACAATATGGGGCGGGGTTTAACCCATAAATCCAACTGGGGTCTTAATTTGTGTGTGTAGAAAAAGATGTAGTGTGAGAAAATGTGATGAGAAATCCCCATTTGGAATTTACAAGTGAACCATATTTTTCTTATTTTTGGGTTTTTCTATGAAAATAAAGTATGTGAATACTAATATTAAAAAGTTTGGAATTAAGATGTGTGATGTAAAAAAGTAAAGTACTAAAGTGAAAATGAAGTGACCAATGCAAAATTATGAGAATTTAAAGACAAAAGGGAAGAAATGGACCTCCGTATGAAGACTTGATGTAGATCATGCTTGTATATGCGCTAATCTCAAGATGAAATGATGGCAGTTTGATGAGGTGGGCGGGACTTTACTCAAAAGAGTATGAAAATAATGTAAGGAATGTGGGGAGTGGGCTTTTAAGAAAAGAACAGCTCTAAATTCGAGGGAATTCTCTCTAAATTGTTGAGAGGGATGTTAAAGGGTCCTTGAGGTTTGTCTTCCAAATTAAGTCCACGGACTCTATTTGTAGGTCCAAGGGGAGTGCCGATTGGCATGGTCCTAGACCTTCCTATCGACATAGAACGCTAGACACACTGCCGATAGGTTGCCTGAGGTAGGTTTTTCAGAAAAATGATCATAAAATGCGAATTGTAAGTCAGAATAGCACACGGTGTGGACCGTTGGAAAGGGTATTCAGATACCTTTAAGAATCCATTGAGGCACTCCCGGTTTCGGGAGTTCACCAGAGTCAAAAGGGGCCCAGAATCTCCATTGGTCAGTAGATAGGAAATTTTTCGAAGTAAAACGAATCATTTCATCCAAATCGTAAGGCTGATTTTTACACAGGATCGATCATTGGAAAGGTATTCAGTGTCCTTCAAGATTTCATTCAGCATCGTTATGTTCCGAGAGTGAACCTAGGTCAAACAGGGCACGAAAGTGTCCAATGACCTTCTAGAGTTAAATAGGTTGTTCATCCGTACCATAAGGATGATTCGTGCACAAGGCAGACCATTTAGAAGGGTATTTAGATCCTTTCTCAGCTTCATTCAAGCTGAAGAGTTGAAAAGAGTCAAACGGATCTTGGGAGTCCCCGGTGGCCTACGAATTAGTTTTTGGGGTCAAACGGACCGTTCATCCGAACAGTAAGGCCAATTTGTGCACTGGATGGACTATTGGAAAATTGATTCATATCCCTCTAAAGATTCAGTGTGTTTATTCTTGGGCAAAGAAGTGATCGAAGTCAAAATTTGGCACAGGAGAGCCCGGTGGCCTCTAGATCAGTATTTGTGTCACACCTTGCCTTTTCGTATGAATGCACCAAAGAGTATACATAAATTAATGAATTAAAGTTAAGGTGGAATAACATAAGTTTATTCATTATTAAAATAGTATACATAGGGTAGTACCACCGTAAGGGTGAATTATATTTTTTTAACACGGATTATAAAGAAGAAAATAGAAAAGTGCCACTCCTTGCTCCCATTTGGCTTATTCTCTGACCACACGGCCACGTATGCAAACATATGACCGGTATTGGTCTCTAAAAGGGAAGAACTATTATCCACTTTCTCCTTATTCATCTGGAGGAAAAATAAATTAGCACAAATATGCTAAGAAAATTTTACCAATTCTTTAACAAGTGTATGTATAGATGAGAGTTGGAGTGTGTCTATAATTCAATGTATAGGGATGCTAAAGAATTAAAGTTGATAATACCATACTTATCAGTTCATTTAAGGATCATATAAAGAAAGTCAAGGATCTTCGAACTAATAATCCCATACTTCCTAATTCACTAAGGGGTATAGAAATAATTAAGCCAGTATAACCAAATAATAATCATCCCAAAACCTCTGGGGAAAAGTAACTGGCTAGGCATATAATTAAAGTGTCACTCATATTTATGTAGCAATAATCCAGGCTCTAAATCATTTGAGACCATTAGTCCAAGCAGAAAGTTCCGTGGGATAACACATCAATCTACTCCCTAATTAATAGCGATGCTCATAATATAAATATTTGCACAAAGGTGTAGGGGTGAACTGATTCAATAGGGAACGTGATATAAATTATTAGGTGAGAGGGGTTAAACTGATCCATATTAAAATTCAAATATCAATGATATTTAATAAAATATGTAGTATGGAAGTATTATAACATGCACATACTAAGATTAAATAGGATCTATCACATAGTGATATCAACAACAGTATATCAATTACGCAAAGTTTACTATTGAAAAGGTGGAAAAACCTACTTGCTTTGTATTTCATACGGCTTATGGATCAAAAGAGGATATCGGGGGGAGCATGTACTCGATTCTCTATATACAATATTTGGGTATATAAGTATTTGTTGAAATTGGGATTAGTTTGGTCAGTTTATACAAAAAAATAGTTTCTTCTAAAGTTTCATGGGTTTAATTGTAAATAATTTGGGTCTTTAAAATCTTATACTTAAGTTCATATTTGAACTTTGGTGCAGGAAACTTTTTGTCTTAAAATATTTTGAAGTATATATAGACATAGTTTGTGGTTCAAATTCATAAGTTGGAAAAGTCAAGAGGGGACAAATTGCAATTTAGGAACAATATTTCAAAGTTAAAACCTCATTTTTCCATAACTTAGACTAGGTTGAACCAAAAATGGCCTTACCATATATCATTTTGACCAGAAAAATAAAATAATATATCGAAAAAAATACAAAAATTCTGATTGGCCATGCCCCCTCACGCGCGAGGTCAAAGTTTCTAGTAAAAACTTTCATTTTCTTCCCCTCGACAGTTGACTTTAGGGTTTCTAATATTTGACCTGAGATTTCTCCTTCTTTTCTAAACCATTCTCGATGATTTCTTGACAAACTAAACCAAAATTTCATAAGTAATCCAAATATATAGGTTTTATGGATCGAGATGCAGTATATCTCAAGTTTTATAAATATCTATATTACTGAAATTTTGACTTAACATTCGTGGCTTTCAAGGATATGACAGGGAATCTTATGAATATATTTTGGTTTCTCCTATGTGTAGGGGTACTTTGATTTTTATTTCAAGGTTTGAGATGGATTATATAAGGAGAATTTAAGATTTTCTGTTTTCTCGGTCAAAATACACTTTCAATTTATTAGAGCTTATTATGAACATTAATGGGATTTGATCATTACACTCGAGTTGTTGATGTTCTAGTGAAGATATTTGAAGATTTAAACATGAGTTTTGAACATTATTTGGAAGTTCCCCATTAAAGTTGAGCTTTAATGGTGGAAACTTCATATTTTTCACCTACGGCCAATTTTCTATGTAAGATTTCTATTGTTTTGATATGTCCTTGCCTTATAACAGCACAAAAATCGACTGAAACTAAAAGAACTGAATATAATACAAAAAATCATAATGTACCTATTTGGAGTGAAAAAATTGAGTTTTGAAACTGCTATTGGGATGAGTTTAAACTGGGGAATTCATGGGGTATCTATAGTGTTTGATCAGGTTAGTTCATTAGTTGAGAAGGGAGGTGGATTTGAATTGAATGTGTGAAGTTTCCTAGCCTGATTAGTGTACCTCACATGTGTTCATGGTGTACACACGTGATTTTTGGCTTCTAGTGATGATGTGTAGGCTTATATGGACCGGGGTAATGTGATATTATTCAAACTTTGGTGTTTGGTCCTTGGTTGATAAGATATTAAGGCATATAGCCTTAAAACTATACTTTTGATCAAGTTTAGGAGTATTTTTGTAAATTCAAAAAGTTTCAAGGGCTAAAATTGTAATTTATGTTAATTGAAGTCTTGAGGATTAATGTGGTTTGAAGTTGGGGCATAGGGGTTAAGTATAAGTCCAGTTATGTTGGATTGAAATTTTTGGGGTCTAGTTTGTAATTATTAAAACTTCAAGGTGTCTAGGTTAATTTAGTAAAGTTGTAGGACATTAAGGATAGTTTCATTCTCTTAGAAAACTTTTTAATTTGAACAATTTATGAGGGTTAAAATAATAAATATATGTGATTAGGGTCCGTTGATAGATTCGATTCGAAAGTCCTGGCTATTACATTTCGATAGTAAAACAAATCGTCCGTTTGAACGATAAGGCTGATTCACGCATGGGGCAGACCGTGGGAAAGCGGATTCAGAGCCCTTGGAAGATTCATTGAGCTTTCACTTAGATGGTAAATTTGACCAGGGCGCCCGATGGCCTCTAAATCAGTACTTGGGGTATGACCTAGGGTTTGCGGTGAATGAGTGATTGCTAGGGACTTGACGAGGTGCTCTGGAGGGTCCTGAGATGGGGTGTCTACATCAACATTTTTTCTACATTTAGGCAAACCTAATACAAGTGAAAATATAATAATAGCACTGATAATAATAATAATTATGCTGAGATTCCTCTCTTTTTCCCTCCTTTTTCAAAAACCAAAATGCCAAAAATATTTTTCTCCTACTTCCAAAATACAAAAAAAAATTCTCCCTCCTTTTTTCAAAAATAAATTCAAATTTTTTTTCCCTCTCAGGTCGATCGCATCCGATTTTGTCCTGGCTCCCTGTTGGCTTTGATCTTTCGTCAAACAACCCCGAAGCTCCGCCGCCTCTTCTGCTACTTCGTCTGAATTTGGGATCTAACTCTATGAGCTCTATATGGAAAACAACGATCAAACACCTAATGTGCAACCCGATCTGATGGACGTCTTAGCCCAACTTAGTGCCAAGATTGACAACCTTGTAATCGAGAATGCAAGCTTCAATTACATGGATAAGGCCGGTGAAGCTTGCAAGCTTCAATTACATGAGTTAGAAGAGATACGCAATGATGCGTACGAGAATGAAAAAATTTCCAAAGCAAGGATGAAACTCGCTCACGATAATATCATTCAACGCAAAGAGTTTCTTCCCGGACAAAAAGTACTTCTATATAACTCACAGCTTCACCTATTTTTGGGCAAGTTGTGGTCACGATGGTCTGGCCCATTCGTTGTAAAGAATGTATTCCCGCACGGAGCTATTGAGTTAGACAATTTGAAAGGGGGAAATACATTCAAAGTAAATGGACAACGCCTAAAGCCATATCTAGAGGCGTGTGTGGAAGAAGAACATACCGTTTGGTTATCGGACCCCGTTTACGGGGTAGACTGAGCTGCTACAGTAAGGTCATTGCACCCCCGATGCGTATGGGGTGAATTATTGTGTATAGTAGACGAGAGTCGTATGAGTAGTGAGAGTCCCTAGGATTAGGGTACAATAAGGTGAGAGCATTCACATGTTTTGGGAAATTGAGTCAAGTTGCGTTGACCATAGATATTGAAAGGGTTTTGAGTCCAAATTGATAGGGAGCATGCTGAGAGTCAAAAAATTTCAGAGAAGAGCGATTGAAATTAAGTTAGGGGGAGAAATCCAGCTCAATGCAAGAACCGGATCGGTTCTTTTATTTTTGAGTCGGACCGGATCGGTTTCGTTTCTTTTAGAGCCGGATCGATCCGGTAATTAAAGAACTCAAAAATTAAAAGGACCGGATCGGTCCGGTCCTGTACCATCCGGATCGGTCCGATTTATGCAGTCTTTCCCCTTTCCCTAGGTGCACCCCCCCCTTCTCCCCAATTCCTTCCCTCCCAATTAGCCCAACCATACCCAACCCTTCAATTTCCCTCCCAAATACATCCCCTCTTTCCCTCCAAAACCTTTCCCTCCATTTCCAAAACCCCACCCACACTTCTCACCTATAAATACCCACCCATAGCCTCCACTTTTCTACACGCCTTCAACCACATCCCTTCTCTATTCTCTTTCCCTAATTTTTTTTCCAGCACCCTCCACTTGTGCCAATGGCCCAAAGATCTCCCCCCGTCAAATACGACTCAACTGAAATCCTACCCTCCGAACATGGTGAATTATGTTCCCGCCAAGAGGAGCGTTCGTGCACTAGTTTCTTTGGTCCGAATCGCAAACTCCACATGGAGCGCGTAGTCCAATGGATGGGGTTGCCCAATTCCGTCACCGCCCTCTTCATGCCTAGGGGTTGGTGTCGTTTCCTTAATGAATTGTATGACGCGATTTGGGCCGTCGAAGTTCGATCTTTCTATGGATCCCTTGTTCGTACGGGCCAATTCGAGTCCCAAGCCTATGTCGATGGTACCACCATCCCTTTTTCTTTGGCCCTTCTCACGGATAAGTTGGGTGAGTATGATGTTCCCGATGTTCAAGACTACACATACCCAAGGAATGTCTCCCCGGTAGCCAAGGACCTTATTATGGAGCGCATTGCCCCCGGTATTGTATGGAGGGGGGAGACTGTCGCTGTCGCCAATTTCACAAGACAGCACGCCTCACATTCCAAATTGTGTGTGCTAACATTCTGCAAGCTTCCAACGATTCCACGATGCGTCCTCGTTAAGAAACATTGAGATACCACCTCTTCGATCCCCACACTCCAATTAACCTAGCTCGCACCCTATACGCTAATATTCTCGTTGCATCTATGGATGAGAAAGGTGCAGCCCCACTTCCGTATGCACGCCTGATTACCTCCATTCTCAAAGATGCTGGCATTGAGGCTCCGCTAGACCGTACTCGCCTCCTCGGTCCCTTTGGATAGGGAACCTGCACTCGGAGTTCCAAAAATCTGGCCATCATTCGGGCAAGGCGTGGAAGTGATGACGAGGACGATGCTGCCTCGAGTACGGACGAGGAAGAAGAAGAAGCGAGTGCTAATGTGGAGATGGGAGACGTGGGTGTGGATGAAGAGTCGGCCGAAGAAGAAGACGACCCTGATTTCGAATGGGTGGGTAGCGACCTCACTAATCGTATGTCGGCCCTCGAGACGAGATTCAACAACTTTATGATTGACTACTAGCGCAATACAAGTATGATGTTTCATTTCCAAGCGGACTTGTATAGACGCCAAGGGGATCCAAACGAGCCATTGCCATCCTACTTTTATGACCCTTATTGCCCTGATGCATCCAGCTCTTCCCACCCACCGCCCCAGTGAAGCTTTGTTGGTTTGTGGAAGTTTTTAGTTGTTTGACGTAATCACATGGTTGTATGCTCTTTGTTGTATTGTACCACAGTCCTGTTATATAAAAATCTACATTTTCTCCAATTGTTTGTTTTATTTATCGTACTTCTTATTTTGCCTTGTTTATCTTTCATCCTTTTTTCTTGAGGACAATGCAAAAGTCTAAGTTAGGGGGGTGATAAGTGCGGATTTCTAAAAGTTCACAAATTTTCAAAAATGTCCAGAAATTTCAAAAAATCATAAAATCTTGAAAAATCCAAAAAATATTTTTGTTCAAAATAAATAAAAATTTGAATTCAAACTTTTCAAAAATATCATTAAAAGTCGGTTTAAAGTCTCAAGTTGTAAAAACACAATAGACAATGCGGAAATTGACCAAAGATGGAAATTGTGCGAAAATTGACGACTTAATGAATAAGTGTGGAGATTAACAACCCCGGTGAGATTCGAGCCTTTCATTTTCGTGAAAATTATAAATCAGTCTGAGTTAATTGTTAACTCAAAGTTCTTTTCAGCGGTCTAAATAAGTCGTCGAGGATCTCAATCCTTTCATTTTGTTCGATTTTGATAAACATGTGTGATATTGCCTTAAAAAGCGGGCTATAAATCTCTAAATTAAATTAATTTCAAGACGCATATGGTAAAACAATTAGTGTTTTGGACAATGAAGTAGGCCCTCTCTTATCACCCAAAAATATTGGCCAGAAAAAGTAGCAAAAAATTATCCCTTTGATAACCCCATTGAGCCAAATGAAATTTATCCTTTTTGTTTGACAACCCGAAAATTCCAAAAAGTTCGAAATTGTGAAAAATGGAAAAAGTCAGAATTAAAGTTCGAAAAGCGCATAAAAAGGGGCAAGAAAAGAATAGAAATGCTCAACAAAAATAGCAATAAAGTAAAAGAAGTGAAAAATTAAAAAAAAAAAGAAAAAGAAAAAAAAGAGCAATAGCCCGAAAAAAAGCACAAATGGACATCATAAATGACTTTTCCAATTCCAACCTTCCCTACCATTTTCATTTTACCCAATATTCCTTAAAACCCGAAAAAGTCCTAACCGAGTTCAAATTGCGAAATTGGTTACTGCATGGAGAGCTAAGACACCAAAAGATAATAAAAGAGATGGAAAGCGTGAATAAGAGGTAATGTTCCCGTTTTTAAAACTGTATTCTGTTGATGAGATCCAATCACTATAAAATTTATGCCTTTCTTCTTGTGTACGTGAACTTAGTTCCACTACATTTACTCTCATATTTCACGCACACCGAGAGAATAGCCACATTCTGAGTAATTCGTTTGTGAGATCATCCCGTGAGAATTTGCAATCAAAATGAATTTTTGGATAAGTAACGTAATGATCAATCGGTGGAAATTCGCGATTGAATTTCCGTCTTCGCACACACGCACTATGATTTGAGACTCTTGAGCATGACTTGATGATGATTATTTTTTTGGAAAGTTTGAATTATACTATTTTTGAGTATTTTGAATTTTCTTTGAGTCGAATTTTGTGGGTATATTCTCTACAAACCCTCACGAGACACAACTCGTCCTACCAGGGTAACCTAGGGGTTTAAAGGCTTATAACATATGCTAAATACAATTGCTTGCCCGCGAAAAAGGTATTCTATCCCAATAAAATTATTTTCAAGAGTTGATCCTTGCTAGGATTCTTTTACATTGCTCGGGACACGCAAAGTTCTAAGTTAGGGGGATTTGATTCGGCGTAAATTCTTCCAAATTTATCCCTTTAATTTAGTTACTTTTAGCACCTCGAACAACGTAATCAATTTGATTTTATCTCATAATCTTGATACTGACTTATTCTAATGAGTACCCCTAGTTTCCGGTATTTTGTACTAATTTTACAGGTATTCGATATCAATAAAGAAAGCAAGAAACTGGAAGAATCGAGAAAGAAAAGAAAGAAAGTCAAAAGTAAAAAGTTGTAATTTTTACCCGGAATTCGGATGAGGCATCTAAAGAAGAGTTGAAGATATCAAGCTCAGAAGTACATAGGAAGAAACGGTACCTCGATCGGAGTCCCGGTGTGAAAGTTATGAGCAGTCAAAGCTTGAAGAAAAAGTCAAAGGAATCTCAGACCGATCCGGATCGGACCGATCCAAAATGCCAATTTCCAGAGAACCCTGGACCGAAGACGGATCGATGCTAAAGGAAAATAAACAAACTGATATGTACTGGATCGATCCGTCCAAGAAATAAATGAATCGATTCGGATTCAAGTCAGACCGAACCGAAGAATGCCCGAACCGGTCTGATTGTCTAATTTTGATTTTTTACTCTTCCTCTAATGGAGAGTCCTAGTTCAGCTAAAACTCTTGGAGCCTTATAAGGTATTTAAACCCTATTTATTATCATTCTAAACAATAGAGAATTTCTCTAATTTTCCATTCTTTTCAGTAAAACCCTAGTTTGAAGATAGATTATAGTTTTAATTCCAAGATTGAAGATTGTTCAGGTTTCTGTGATTACAAGTAATTTTAGTTGATGATTTTAGTATTTTGGTGAGTTAGTTGATTAATTTCCTCTGTCTAATCTTCCGTCTACATCATTCTTCAATTATACCTTAGTTTAATCATGATTTCGTGCAATTCAAAAATCGTTTTCATTAATTTCAGCATGTTAGGCTAGGTTTTCTAAGGTCGGGATGCATGAACCCAACCTGATTTGGTAGTTACATGTGTATAAAAGTAATCCTCTCAATTTAATGATTTGATTACGACCGTATTGAGTAAAAATGCGACAATTGTAGATCTTTGGATCTCGTTTGCTTCCGAGTAACCGGGATGCTTTATAATGCAATTCGAGTGTAACTATCGCAATACGGATTTACTCGCCCTCTGATTAAGTATGGTACGGGCTTGAACCTCATATACGTAATGCTTGGGAGTACTAAATTTCGGGTTTAATTAATCATTGAAATTTACGATTAGTTTTATATCATCAATACACTAGGGTTGGGGGATTGTATTCCTATCCTGTTTTTCTCATCATATAGTTTGAATTTCCAAATCATTCATCATTAGTATTTTTGGTAATTTAGAATAGTTGCATCCAATTCATACTTTAGTTCATTAGTTAAGCATTTTCACAATTTACATATAGTTGTAGCCATTTCACCATCCAATCACCTTTTTCTTTTTCTTTTAGAGTCAGAGTTTGGATTCCTTTGTCTGTCCAACATTGTTACAACTCTATTGTCCTATTTTCCTGTGGATACGATCTCGACTTACCGGGTTTATTACTGACGCGACAACCTTGCTCTTGAGCCTAGAGAGAACGCACATTAGAGACACTTTCTGAGTCGCGCGGTTATTTACTTCACTAATCTTCTGGGTAAGTCCAACCCTGGCCCTTATCATCATATCCTTAACTATGCTATCTCTAAAAAGCTCTCTCCTGAGTAGTTAAACAGTCTCCTTGCCCATATTTCAAATGAGGAGATAAAGAATGTTTTCTTTAGTCTTGGAAATGATAAGGCTCCTGGCCCAGACGTTTTTAATACTGAGTTATTCACATAAAATTGGGGCATGGTGGGAGACGATGTCACTCCTTCTATTGTTTTTTTCTTCCAGAAAACTCCTTGCTCAAACAGTAGAATTGCACCAATCTTGTGCTTATTCCGAAAAATAATTCCCCAACTTCCATGAAGGACTTTCGTCCTATTGCTTTTTATAATACTATTTACAAAAGTATCTCAAAAATCCTTGTCAATAGGATGGAACCTTTTATCCCCATTCTGGTTAATGATAATCAACCTGCCTTTGTTCAAGGTAGATCCATTGGGGACAACATTCTTATAATGTAAGATCTAATGCGTAACTATCATAGAAAAAAAGGTTCTCCCAGATGTGCTCTTAAGATTGCCATCCTCAAGGCCTATGATAGTGTTATTGGGAGTTCATCTTTCATGTTCTAAACCATATGGGTTTCCCTCCCACCTTTATTGTCTGGATTAAAGAATGTGTGACTACTGTGAAGATCTTCATTTTAATTAATGGATCCACACATGGTTCTTCCATTCAAAGAGAGGCTTGCCTCATGGAGACCCCTTTTCCCCTTTCTTGTTCCTTTTTATTATGGAAGCCTTTCCTGGACTTCTTAACCTCCACACTAGATTTCCTCACTTGACTTACCACCCCAAATGTAAGGAGCGGTATATAAACCACCTTTGATTTGTGGATGATTTGTTTATCTTAGCAGGTTCTGATATTAACTCGCTATCCATCATCAATATAGCTATTCAGAAGTTTAGTTCTATGTCTTGACTTCACCCAAACCCTCTAAAATGCTCCTTTCTTGCTACTGGTATCTCTAACAATGATAAAATTGCTATCTCATACCTTCTTGGTTTCCAAATGGACCTTTTTCCCATCAAGTATCTCAGTGTTCCCCTCATTTCAACAAAGCTGGAGCACGAGGGCTGCCTTCCTCTTATTGATAAGATCACAAATAGAATCATGAGTTGGACAAATATATTCTTGAGCTATGCTAACTGGCTCAACCTGGTTACTTTTTTCCTCTTTAGCATGAAAATATATTAGGCCAATATTTTTATCCTACCCAAAAGAACAACTGCGGAGATTGATACCAAGCTTCAAAGATTCCAATGGTTTGGTCTGGATATGAGGAAAACTGGTTCTAAGGTAAAGTGGAATGATGTTTATATGCCAAAAACTGAAGGGGATCTTGGTATAAAGAACTCAAATGATTGGAACATTGTAGTTATGTTCAATAACTTAGGGAACTTATGCAATAAGAAGGAAAATATGTGGGTTAAATGGTTCAACGCCTACAAGATGAAGGGAAGATGTATGTGGCATATTTAAATACTAGCTGATGCATCTTGGACTTGTAATAAACTTCTGAAACTAAGAGACATAATCAGACCATTCATAAAATCTGTCATTGGGAATGGTAACAACACCTTCATATGGCATGACCATTGGCACCCTATGGGGACTCTATGGAGGAAATATGGGGAGAGAGAACCATCTATGATGCTGCGAGCAACCATAAAGCCAAAGTGACTGATTTCATTACAAATGGTGCATGGGTCGGGCCATCAACTGTTACTTAGGAGCTAAATAATAGGGAGGACAATATCTTATGGGTTCCCATGGCAAATGGATTCTTCACCATCAACTCTGCGTGGAATTCCATTAGGCAGCATCACAACCCTCTTGAATGGTCCCATTTTGTTTAGAAAAGTAGTAATATCCCTAAGTGTGCTTTCATTTTATGGATAGTCTATAAGGATACTATCAATACAAAAGATAAAACTCTTGCATGGGGAATTTCACAGGACAATATGTGTGTGCTTTGTGCCAATGTAACTGAGACTAGGGAACACCTGTTCTTCAACTGCTGTTTCTCAAATGGGATCTGGGAGGAGATAAAGTACAACAACTTGTACTCCAATGATACTAAAAATTCAGATGATATCATTTCAGATGCTGCAACTCATTTTAAAGGGGAAACTTTCATTGATAAGCCTAGATGCTCTTCCCTTGCTATCGTTATATGGATGGAAAGAAACAACAGAATTTTCAAGAACACTTGGTCCAACCATGCTGGAATCATGAAGAAGATTACCTTCTTTATCAAATGAAAGTCTCACAATTGGAAGAAGTCTAAAAGGAATTTCAATAACTGGGTTTGTTTCATGAATTGGGGGCTTGATGGGAACCTCCTTCCTTTTCTAATTAATTTGAATTATATGGTTATGTTTGGCCTTTCTTTGTTTAGGGTTAATTTTCATCTGTGAAATTAGACCCAGGGGGGTACGCACCTCCTTTTCCTCTTATATATTCCTTTTTTTAATGCATTTTTACTTACCAAAAAAAGTCAAACCAAACACCTCCAGAAAGAAAATCCTATGTATAAAAAATGTGAGAAGTGAAATTAATGGTATTGAGGTTGTGACTGATGAGGCCATTAACTACTTCACCAACCTTTTGGGTAGGGAGAGGAGGAGATCCAGCACCTCCCCATGCTCATGAATAGGAAGTTAGACCCATCCCAATGTTATGGCCTAACTGAACCTATGACTGAGATTGAGATTAAAAATACCATGTTCTCCATTGCCTCTAACAAAGCACCTGGGCCTATGGATTTAGTGCAAGCTTTTTCAAAAAGAATTGGGATGTGGCTGGGAATGATGTGGTCTCTGATATTCATTAATTATTCAATCATAATTACTTTCCTAGGAAATGGAATAACACTGCTCTTGCCCTGATTCCCAAAGTTCCTAACCCTAAAACAATGAAAGACTTCCGACCTATAGCCGGCTGCAACACTATCTACAAATGTATTTCTAAAATTCAAACATTGAGACTCAAACCTCTGATGCCTTACCTCATAAGTGATAGACTAGATGCTTTTATCCAAGGGATATCAATTGAAGATAATCTACCATAGTGACTCTAACCCTCCTAAGTGCACTTTGAAAATTGACATCATAAAAACCTATGACTCTGTGGATTAGGAGTTTCTATTTGATATTCTAGAGAAAATCAATCTCCCAACCAAATTTATTTCTTGGATTAAGGCATGTGTTTCTTCTGTTTGGTATTCTATAAGTCTTAATGGGGTACTTAATGGCTTCTTTACTGGTAAAAGGGGCTTGAGACAAGGGGATCCCCTCTCTCCCTTTCTATTTATTATTGTGATTGAGGCCCTATCATGCATTCTGGATAACCATGCAAGTAGGGAAACCTTCAATTTCCACCCCAAGTGCAAAGAAAACAACATTAATCATTTGTGCTTTGCAGATGACCTTTCTGAAGTGGTGACATCCAATCAATTGGTTATGTGAAGGATGCTCTTGATAACTTTGTTGAGTTTAATGGTCTTTATCCTAATATTTCTAAGAGCAACTTCTATTATTCTGGGGTGAATGCTGGTGATATCACTACTATGTTTTCCCTTTTGGGATTTAGTCAGGAAAAAAAACCTTTCAGCTACTTGGGAGTCCCCCTCATTTATACCAAACTCAAACCCACTGATTATAAAGACCTTGTTGATAAAATTACCAATAAAGTTAAGAGTTGGACCACCAAATTCCTTAGCTATGCTGGTAGGTTGTAGATAGCTATCTTTGTCTTGTTCAACACCTAAATTTACTAGGCTTCTATCTTTATCTTGCCTAAAAGTGTGGTGAAGGCTATTGAGCAGTTCATTAGAGACTTCATTTGGACAGGTCCTGAACTCAAACACAGTGGTGCCAAAGTTTCTTGGGATGATGTGTGCTAGCCTAAAAAGGCAGGATGATTGGGAATTAAATTTACGGCTCATTAGAACAAGGCTGCTATTATGAAAAACCTATGGAATTTCTTCACTAAGAAGGATAGCTTATGGGTCAAGTGGTGTCACACATACAAGATTAAGGGAAAAAGCATATCGGCCATAACCATTCCTCAAGATTCTTCTTGGAGTTGGAGGAAAATTCTTAAAGCTAGAGAGGACTGTAGGCTCATGATCATAAAGGCAACTATTGGCAATGGTAGGAACACATTCATGTGGCATGACAAATGACACTATCTTGGACCTCTACAATCATTATTTGGGGATATAACCATTTATGATGCTGCTAGCAACCCTAGGGATTAGGACTTTGATTTCATTGATGGTACCAAATGGAAATGGCCAGCTACAATCATTTGGGAGCTGAATGACATTAAAAGCTCTTCGCTTCCTCCTATCAACCCTTTTTTGGATGATGGTGTGATATGGACTGTTCATAGGAAAGGGGAATTATCCATTGCTTCTACATATGCCACCATTTTCCCTCTTGTGACTGTTGTCTATTGGCACTTCCTTGTTTGGAACAAAGTTTGAATTCTAAAATGCACCTTCATCCTTTGGCTCTCTTGTAGGAGTGCATTAGTGACCAAAGATAAGCTCTTTGATTGGGGTTTAATAGACAATAACACTTCTATTCTTTGCAACTCTGGTGTTGAGACCATCAATCACATCATGAATGAATGCACCTACTCTACCCTTGTTTGGGATGAGGTGTAACTTGTAATCAATCATATAGAACCTTGGGTAGTTGGGATTCTGAGATTAATATTGCAATTACTGAAGCCAACGGAAAGAGACTTGTGACACCCCGCCTAATTAAATACCGAGCGATCACTCCTTTATTAAATTAAAATCAAGGTGAACAGTTGGTTCATTCTTAGCATCACTGTCGAAAAATACTTTTCCAATTTAAACACCCTAAATAATTAAGCTAAGTGTCAAAACCATTTTAGACTTTAATTTCCAAATTTTATTTTATATAAACCAACATTTAAAACTTTTCATAATTCACAATTTAATAGTCACACCACAACTATTCTGGAACATACAATCCAAATAATCAAACATCCAACTAATTGAATCCAACATTTAATACTTTAAATGAAAACATCCTGGAAATAATAAATCCCAAAGTGCAAGTACTGGAAATAAATGGATTACAATATCCAATAAAACAACTGAAAAATGAAAAGGGCGACACGAGCCCAACTGAAATAAATAGTGCTAAGAGTGGAATCAAATGAATGAGGTCGTCTAAGCAAGAGGCCTGCAACTCCCACCTAAGCTGCAGCACGTTCCTTCCAAAGGATCCCATGCAAGATGCCCCTGTGGCTGGGAATCTATAATATATACATATATATACAAGAGACAGAGGAGAAATAGAGACGGGTCAGAGCCCGATAGTGTAAATGATTTAAAATTTGTTTAGCAAGTATTTAAAATGTTTATAGGCCAATGCAACAACATATTAGTGCGGCACTCTTTTGAGAAATTCCCACCTCTCTTCTAATGTGCACGCCTATCGCACAAATCTTCCCAACAGTTTATCTTATCTTAGGTTACACGTAAGATTCAAACTGAACAATTTAATTTTTTAAGAGGGTAATTTCATTTGATCACAAAGTTCTCATTTAAACCTTATTTGCTAACAAAGTTTCACAGTGTCATGTTACGCTTTTCAAAACAAGTATATCCAAATTGAAATCATTATACATTCCTTACTTACCATAAACACAGTATGAAATTCCAAATTTCAGAATTTAATATATATATATTAAATACTCGTATAATATATATATTCTAGCAGCACCCCACATAAAAATTATGGTGCGGGCATACTCTGCTATCCAATCCCCGCCTCACTCGTACTAAGGGAAATACAAGTTTGGAATCACTCTCGAACTGTATTAATACATACACAAACAATATTGAGGCGAAGCATAGATTCCAAGTCTCTAAGAGGATAGCACATACCCTCACGTCTCTTAGGACCGTCTGACCATCGATCAGATAGCCTGTACCAAGGATATCTATCTTCTAGGGTACGAGTTAATATCCCCCATAAAGTCACATTGAGATAAGACTGTCCCAGCGCGGTAACCTCAGGGATAGCAAGTAGCGCGGGCATGATTTTCACACGTATATAGTATATGCATAAACACAGTCATATAAATATACTACTATTACCATATCTCTTTAGGTACCTTTCATCACCCATAATATAATATCTATCCTTATTTCTAAATCTTTAGTTATCACGTATAACGGTTCGTCTCTTACTTTAACTGAGGGATTAATCTAACTTACTACGTAACACTCATGGAATCTATCCTCTCAAGTGTAGAATTCAGTAAGTACTCATATATTTTTCCAACGTAACTATTTTACGCGTCTCTCCCTTTAATGCATAATTTCATCGTCCCTTATATGTAAATATCCCAAAAATGTACATTTCGTCTTACATTAAAGGTCTCATAATTATTAATAAGTCCTACTGGTCTCCTTTACCTTCCAAATTATTTTAATAAGGATGCCCAAATATTTCTACTCATTTAATTTGAATTTAACTATTTTCAAAGGGGAAATGAGAGTCTGCCAGAAGGGGTCGATCGATCGATGGCAGGAGCTCGATTGATCGATGCGTCGATCGATCGACACCCCTGGTTCGATCAATCGATCAAACAGGTATACGAATTCTGCAGATTAACAGTTATGGGTTTCATAATCTAACCTCAATCAAATCAGATTTTTCATACCCAAACTCCCTAAAATTCGTACTACAGACAGTATAAACCCATATTATACATCTTCAACGTAAAGAATGAAATTTTTCCATCAATAACCATAGATTAATAGGCCAAAACTCATATAAATCTCAAGAACCCTAGAATTTATTTAACATGGTTCTAATCAGTGTTTTTTCATAAATTTCTACTCCTAATTCATCATAAATTCGTGGTTAAGCCTCTACATGTGAAGGGGTTTCCAGATTATCATTCAAATCATTACTACATGCGATTTTCCTATCTCCAACATGGATTTTCTTCTACCAAACTCATCCTAATCACCCTAGACTAATATGAACTATGCATTAACGAAAATAAGCAAGATAAATACTTGCTTGGAAATTTCAAAGTTCTGATTTGTGGACGAATTTGGTGTTGTCGCGTTTCCCGTCGCGCGATCTACGCGTTGGTGGTGGTGGCGGTGCAACCGGATGGATTTTGGGCCTTGGATTGCTTTGAAAGCTTTCTCCTTCCCTCTCCTATGGCCGTTCTAATGTTTTGAGTCTGCTAACCCTAAAGGAATATTCCAAATGGCTGGTATAGCCTAATAATTTTCGTGGGTTTAGTTACCCAAAAATGCAAAATGTCCAAAATGCCCTCCCGGGGTACTAATTAAGCCTAAAAACACCCCGAGACCCAAACTAAACCCCAGGGTACACTTTTTTGACTATCTCGACCCTTCCGGACACTTTGACGCAATCAAAGCGACCATATGAGTAACTTATAATTTATTCACTTTTATTAATCAATATTTAGTCCCGACGCGACACGGGCGCGTCCCGACTCAAGTTTCCAAAATTGTCATTTTATTCACTCTTGACATTTAATAGAACCAATATTATATTACTTTACTCATTAGTAATATTCAACAACAAGTTTACCATAATTACTAACTCACGTCACGTTAATAATTATAAAGTGATTAATTTTCGAATTTATATTAAATTAATAACTCACATTAAATTTAATAAATCCCCAAATTAATGTAGCATAAAAATACGGGGTATTACATACTTCCCCCCTAATAACGGAATTTCGTCCCAAAATTCGAAAAATTAGGCATACCTGGTAAGAATAAATCTGGGTATCTCTCGTGCATATCTGCCTCACGCTCCCAAGTGGATTCCTCCATATTATGATGCTCCCACTGGACCCGTACAAGTAGAACTACCTTCGACCTCAATCTCCTCTCGCTATGGTCTAGGATAGCCACCGGTCTCTCCGCGTAAGAGCTATCAGGCTGTAAGTCTATCTCATCTATCGCGATGTGAGTATGGGCCATATCGTCCCGAAGATATCGTCTCAACGACGAGATGTGGAATACATCGTGAATGCGATGTAAATGTTCTGGCAGTCCTAATCTGTATGCTACCGGCCTAATCCTCTCGATAATGGGAAATGGTCCGACGTACCTTGGGGCCAATTTCCATTTCTTCTCGAACCTCATCACTCCTTTCATAGGAGATACACGTAGTAACACTTGGTCCCCCACATTAAACTCCCGGAAGAACCGTTTTGCATCGACGTAGCTTTTTTGCCTGTCCTGGGCTACTCGAATGCGACTCCTGATCATCTCAATCCTCGCAAAGGTTTCTTGAATTACCTCTGGTCCTAGCAACTTGGTATCCCCCACCTCAAGCCAATAAGTTGGGGAACGAAAAGGCCTGCCATACATCGCCTCGAATGGAGCCATGCCAATCATGAACTGATAAGAGTTATTATAAGCAAACTCTACCAGTGGAAGATGTGGCTCCCAACCTCCTCCAAAATCAAGAACACACATGCGTAACATATCCTCCAACATCTGATTAGTACGCTCTGTTTGTCCATCTGTCTGTGGGTGATAAGCTGAACTTAGTCTCAACTCAGTACCCATAGCCTCCTGAAAGCTCTCCCCGAAACGCGACACGAAAATCTTGTCTCTATCTGACATAATATTCAGGGGCACCCCATGTAATCTGACAATCTCAGCAATGAACAACTGAGCATACTGACCCGTGGTATAATCTGTTCGCACTGGCAGAAAATGAACCACCTTGGTCAAACGGTCTACAATCACCCAGATAGAGTCGTGGCCCCGCTGTGATGTAGGCAACCCTGTAATAAAATCCATCGAAATACTCTCCCCCTTCCACACGGGTATTTCCAATGGCTAAAGCAACCCTGACAATTTCTGATGGTGCACCTTTACCAGCTGGTAGGTAGAACACTTGGACATGAACTCAGCAATGTCCTTCTACATCCCACTCCACCAGTATTGTCGTCTCATATCCTGGTTCATCTTATCTCCTCCAGGATGTACTGCAAATCGGGACCCGTGAGACTGGGTCATCACGGCATGATGTAAGTCTGCTCCTTCTTGAACCACCAATCTCCCATTAAACTTCAAACCCCCATCAGAACTAACAGAATAGGACTCAGCACCCTCAGCTAAAAGTCATACAATCTGCTCCTGGTAAAATGGGTCTGCGGTCTGTGCCTATATCACCCTCGTAACAATATCGGGTGTCACTGTCATAACAAATATGAAGGAATGGGCTACTGCATCCTGGTGACCCAACTCCTCCCACTTTGCTTTCCAGACGTCTGCTACATCGTCTATCGGTCTACGGCTCAATGCATCAGCAACTACATTGGCCTTCCCCGGATGGTATTGTATGTTGAACTGATAGTCCTTCACAAACTCTAACCATCTGCGCTGACACATATTCAGCTCTCGTTGAGTGAACAGGTACTGCAGTGACTTGTGGTCTGTGAACAAGTGGAATTTCTCCCCCAATAAATAGTGCCTCTATATCCTCAATGCAAAAATGGTCGTTGCCAACTCCAAGTCGTGGGTGGGATAATTCTTCTCATGCGGCTTAAGCTTGCGGGAGGCAAAAGCTATAGCCTTCTCCTCCTGCTGAAGTACTCCCCCAAGTCCCCATAAAGAGGCATTGGTGTAAACCAGGTACTCCACACCCAACTTCGGTAAAGTAAGGATCGGTGGTGAAGTAAGCTTGTCTTTCATCTCGTCGAAAGCCAATTGGCAAGCATCATCCCAAACATATGGAACCCCTTTACGAGTCAGGTTCGTCAATGGACCTGCTATTTTAGAGAATCCCCGAATGAATCTCCTGTAGTATCCGGCTAACCCCAAGAAACTATGCACTTTCATCGTTGTCGTGGGCTGTCCCCACTCCCTCACCGCTGACACTTTACTCGGGTCAACTGCTATCCCCTGCTCAGAAACAACATGTCCCAAGAACTGTACTTCTCGCAACCAGAATCCGCATTTCTCGTACTTAGCATACAACTGATGCTCTCGTAGAGTCTGAAGAACCTGCCTCAAGTTCTCGGCATGCTCCTCCTCAGAGTGTGAATATATCAAAATGTCATCTATGAAGACGATGAAAAACTGATCCAAAAACTCTCTGAACACTCGGTTCATTAAGTCCATGAACACGGCTAGAGCATTTGTGAGGCCAAATGGCATCACTCTGAACTCATAGGACCTGTATATCGTCAAGAAAGCAGTCTTTGAAACATCATGCTCCCTAATACGTAATTGGTGGTACCCCGACCTCAGATCTATCTTCGAAAAGAAAGTTGCTCCCCTCATCTGGTCGAAGAGATCATCGATTCGAGGTAACGGATACTTATTCCGTGTCGTGACCTTGTTCAACTACCGGTTGTCCACACATAGCCTCAGTGAACCATCTCTCTTCTTCACAAACAAGACTGGAGAGCCCCAAGGTAAGGTACTCCTGCGAATGAAGCCCTGACCTAACAGCTGCTCTATCTGATCTCGTAACTCTCGCATCTTCCCCGGAGCCATATGGTATGGAGCGCGTACTATAGGTCTAGTATCTGATAATAAATCTATGACAAAGTCTATCTCTCGACTGGGGGGTAGGCCTGGTATCTCCTGAAATACATCAGAATACTCACGAACAACTGGGATCGAGTCTAAGGGAATCACAACCTCCTTAGATGTATCCTCCTCTATGTAATACAAATGAGTGGTCGATCCTCCCTCTGGGCGAGGCATCGCCACTACAAACATCTCTTGCCCCGGAATGGCAAAAACAATACTCCCACCAAAACAGTCTATCATGGCCCTATAAGAAGCGAGCCAATCCATATCGATAATAACGTCATTCTCATGCATATCTAAGACTAACATATCTGCAGGTAATACCAAGCTACCAATCTCTACCCCCATACCCCGGCATATAAAGAAAATAAGTGAACCATTTCCCAGTGGTGAGTCTACACACGTCACAGTGCTCTCTGCTATGGCTAATAACCCTAAGGCCTTCGCAAAATGAGTAGCTATAAAATAATGCGTCTCCCTAGTATCAAATAAAACTCGACCCATAGTACCATGGATAAGAAACATACCCTCAATCGTGGGTGGTGCTTGCGGAGCTGCTGCCTGGTGGACATTATAGACACGTCCATACTGTAACTGCCCCTGCTGCACTGGAGATCTGGATTGGCTGGTAGGGCTGGTACCTAGGCTGGTGCTGGAAGGGAGGCTGGAAATAGTGGCCTCTGTGGCTCATTACGGGCACCCTGCTGCTGTGGGGCCCTCTCTCCCTTTGGACAATCCTGGCGCCTATGGCCATTCTTGCCTCACCCGAAACATCGACCTTTGAAATTACCTCCCCTCTGGCCCTGCTAACCACGGCCCTGCTGGCCATTACCACCCCGCCACTAGCCCTGTTGGCCCTGATGAAAATGCTATTGGCCCTGTTGGCCCTGCTGCTGTCGGTGTTGGCCTTGCTGATTAGGCTGCCCATGCTGACCCTGCCTATAACCCCCAAATCCCTGCCTAGAATCACCTGATCGGAAGCGCTTGGCAGGGTCCCCCTAATGGGAACTCTTCTCATGCTGACGAGTCTATCCTTGGGATGTCGGTGTTACACTAACGCCACTACCCTTTGTCCTGCCCTGCTGGATGGACTCTCCTGCTCGCTTGCTTCCCTGCAGATGGAAGCGGTGATCCTGGCAATATAGTAAGGCAGTATTGAGTACATCTGTGAAGGTACTCAGAGATAAATTCCTTATAAGATGCTGACGGATCCTCCAAGCTAACCCGTCCACAAACAACATTATCTTCTTACCCTCAGTAGGTGCCTCATCTGGCACTATAGTGAGAAGTCTCGTGAACTCCTCCTCATACTCAGCAACGGTAGAATTCTCCTGCTTCAAGTTCAGTAATTTCCGCCTCATCTCAGTTCGCACGGCGGGTGGAAAATACTTGCGGTCAAACCGCTCCCGGAACGACTGAATCGGGATCGTATCCCTCTCCTCCAATGTGGTGGTGGATTCCCACCACTGCAAAGCGTCCCCCACTAACTTGAAGGTAGCCAATAACTATTTCTGCATGTTTGTACACTCATACATACGAAGATGCCACTGGATATCTTTCTTCCATTGGCTGACGATGATAATATTTGAACTACCCTAGAACTCAGGGGAATGCGCCTTCTGAACGGCATCCCTAACCCGCTCCCATGCAGATGGAAGCTGTGCAGGTACTGGCGCCACTGCCTGAATCTGGGGTGGAGCCTGTTGTACTACCGCTAACGCGGAATTCACCGCCTGAGCTACAATAGTGGCTACCTCATTAGCATTCATCATAACCTGAGCCGGAGCTGCTGGCTACTCGGCTTGGGCACGCCTATCCTTGGTGCATGTCTCGGAGGCATTTGAAACGTGAAGAAATTTATTAGTCTATAGTTAGTATCAAATCTTCAATAGCTGGAGACGTAAACGTAAAAGCAAGAATACAACAATCCTAAAATAGGGCTCTATAGCAAAAATGCTAAGCTGAAAGCGAAATAAGCCGTACAGATCCTAAGGACACTTGAACATGATGCTCTGATACCACCTGTGACACCCCGCCTAATTACATACCGGGCGATCACTCGTTTATTAAATTAAAATCAAGGTGAACAGTTGGTTCATTCTTAGCATCACTATCGAAAAATACTTTTCCAATTTAAACACCCTAAATAATTAAGCTAAGTGTCAAAACCATTTTAGACTTTCATTTCCAAATTTTATTTTATATAAACCAACATTTAAAACTTTTCATAATTCACAATTTAATAGTCACACCACAACTATTCTGGAACATACAATCCAAATAATTAAACATCCAACTAGTTGAATCCAACATTTAATACTTTAAATGAAAACATCCTGGCAATAATAATAAATCCCAAAGTCCAAGTACTGGAAATAAATGGATTACAATATCCAATAAAACAACTGAAAAATGGAAAGGGCGACACGATCCCAACTGAAATAAATAGTACTAAGAGTGGAGTCAAATGAATGAGGTCGTCTAAGCAAGAGGCCTGCAACTCCCACCTAAGCTGCAGTACGTTCCTTCCAAAGGATCCTATGCAAGATGCCCCTGTGGTTGGGCATCTATAATATATACATATATATACAAGAGACATAGGATAAATAGAGACGGGTCAGAGCCCGATAGTGTAAATGATTTAAAATTTGTTTAGCAAGTGTTTAAAATGTTTACAGGCCAATGCAACAACATATTAGTGCGGCACTCTCTTGAGAAATTCTCACCTCTCTTCTAATGTGCACGCCTATCGCACTAATCTTCCCAACGGTTTATCTTATCTTAGGTTACTCGTAAAATTCAAACTAAACAATTTAATTGTTTAAGAGGGTAATTTCATTTGATCACAAAGTTCTCATTTAAACCTTATTTGCTAACAAAGTTTCCCAGTGTCATGTTACGCTTTTCAAAACAAGTATATCCAAATTGAAATCATTATACATTCCTTACTTACCATAAACACAGTATGAAATTCCAAATTTCAGAATTTAATATATATATATATTAAATACTCGTATAATATATATATTCTAGCAGCACCCCACATAAAAATTATGGTGCGGGCATACTCTGCTATCCAATCCCCGTCTCACTCGTACTAAGGGAAATACAAGTTCGGAATCACTCTCGAACTGTATTAACACATACACAAACAATATTGAGGCGAAGCATAGATTCCAAGTCTCTAAGAGGATAGCACATACCCTCACGTCTCTTAGGACCGTCTGACCATCGATCAGATAGCCTGTACCAAGGATATCTATCTTCTAGGGTACGAGTTAATATCCCCCATAAAGGCACATCGAGATAAGACTGTCCCAGCGCGGTAACCTCAGGGATAGCAAGTAGCGCGAGCATGATTTTCACACGTATATAGTATATGCATAAACACAGTCATATAAATATACTACTATTACCATATCTCTTTAGGTACCTTTCATCACCCATAATATAATATCTATCCTTATTTCTAAATCTTTAGTTATCACGTATAACGGTTCGTCTCTTACTTTAACTGAGGGATTAATCTAACTTACAACGTAACACTCATGGACTCTATCCTCCCAAGTGTAGAATTCCGTAGGTACTCATATATTTTTCCAACGTAACTATTTTACGCGTCTCTCTGTTTAATGCATAATTTCATCGTCCCTTATATGTAAATATCCCAAAAATGTACATCTCGTCTTACATTAAAGGTCTCATAATTATTAATAAGTCCTACTGGTCTCCTTTACCTTCCAAATTATTTTAATAAGGATGCCCAAATATTTTTACTCATTTAATTTGAATTTAACTATTTTCAAAGGGGAAATGAGAGTCTGCCAGAAGGGGTCGGTCGATGGATCGATGGCAGGAGCTCGATTGATCGATGCGTCGATTGATCGACACCCCTGGTTCGATCGATCGATCAAACAGGTATACGAATTTTGTAGATTAACAGTTACGGGTTTCATAATCTAACCTCAATCAAATCAGATTTTTCATACCCAAACTCCCTAAAATTCGTACTACAAACAGTATAAACCCATATTATACATCTTCAACGTAAAGCATGCAATTTTTCCATCAATAACCATAGATTAATAGGCCAAAACTCATATAAATCTCAAGAACCCTAGAATTTATTTAACATGGTTCTAATAAGTTTTTTTCCATAAATTTCTACTCCTAATTCATCATAAATTCGTGGTTAAGCCTCTACATGTGAAGGGGTTTCCAGATTATCATTCAAATCATTACTACATGCGATTTTCCTATCTCCAACATGGATTTTCTTCTACCAAACTCATCCTAATCAACCTAGACTAACATGAACGATGCATTAACGAAAATAATCAAGATAAATACTTGCCTAGAAATTTCAAAGTTCTGATTTGTGGACGAATTTGGTGTTGTCGTGTTCCCCGTCGCGCGATCTACGCGTTGGTGGTGGTGGCGGTGCAACCGGATGGATTTTGGGCCTTGGATTGCTTGGAAAGCTTTCTCCTTCCCTCTCCTATGGCCGTTCTAATGTTTTGAGTCTGCTAACCCTAAAGGAATATTCCAAATGGCTGGTATAGCCTAATAATTTTCGTGGGTTTAGTTACCCAAAAATGCAAAATGTCCAAAATGCCCTCCCGGGGTACTAATTAAGCCTAAAAACACCCCGAGACCCAAACTAAACCCCCGGGTACACTTTTATGACTATCTCGACCCTTTCGTATACTTTGGTACACTCAAAACGATCATACGAGCAATTTATAATTTATTCACTTTTATTAATCAATATTTAGTCCCGACGCGACACGTGCGCGTCCTGACTCAAATTTCCAAAATTGTCATTTTATTCACTCTTGACATTTAATAGAACCAATATTATATTACTTTACTCATTAGTAATATTCAACAACAAGTTTCCCATAATTACTAACTCACGTCACGTTAATAATTATAAACTGATTATTTTTTGGATTTATATTAAATTAATAGCTCACATTAAATTTAATAAATTCCCAAATTAATGTAGCATAAAAATACGGGGTATTACAAGACTCCACGCCAAGATAATGACCACCTCCTTCTCTTCCACCACCTACTGCTTATGGCTAGAAAGGAACAGTAGACTTCATAACAGAGGCCCGAGTTCTGCTGTTGAGGTGATCAGGAGCAGTGAAGGGATGGTGCAAGGAAGTCATGCAGATGGAAGATATCAAGGAGATCCAACACCAATCGGATGACTTGCAACTTATAGGGTTTATCCCACTCTCTTATGTATGACTAGTCCAGTTTGTTTTGGAACTTAGTTTTGGTTGCTTGTCCTTTATTTTGGGACTTTGCTTGTTAGGTTGTTCTTAGGCTGTTTGGCTCAATTTTGAATGTTAATCGTGTCACGCGTGGAGAAAAAACTTGGAGCTGAGAGTTTTAATATGATATAAGGTCAGTAAACCAGGTAGTGTAGTGTAGAAAGTACTAGGAAGGTAAACACCACTAGTGGATAATCTTTAAGATATTTAATTTACGATTAGTGGGGTGATCGAGAATACCCTTACTATATACTCCCGCCGAGCATGTGGGGCCGAATTTTAAATAAAAATGTTTGTGATGTTTGTACAGATATGCACGAGATAGAGGATGTATGGGGGACCTAGTTAGTTTGATTTTCATGATCATTCGGGATAAGTGTGGCGTGGTAATAATGTATTAAATTGTATGACTGTGGGTCAATATAAACAGAATTGAAAAAAAATTAAGATGGACTAAACTACGGTTGTGGTAAGAGATAGTTCGAATATATATATAGAGAGAGAGAGTAAGGAGATCTAGCACACTCGAGCTAGATTGAAAAACTGTGGAGACACGGGCGAGGGATCTCTCTAGATAGGGACGATATAAGAATTTTAGGAAAATCAAGAGAAGCCTTATTTTGTCAAATATTGAGGGTGGCTTGGGCATAGTAGGATGTTGATTTTACAAGGGAGGAGGACCCAAAAAATACGCAGTTTGGAGCAAACGCATGGGTCACGACTTTTGAAGTACCCCATGAAAGGGATTAAGATGCATAACTTGACGTGGGATTTTGATCTTGTGTATTAGTGTGGAGTAAGACATAATGAAGTTCTCTCCATGCGCACCACTCGTAGATGGGAACAGATTGGTCGGAGGCGATCCACCCGAATTTTTCAATAATTGGTGAATCCAGTGAGGGAATTGATAAGCAAACTGATGAAGTTCATAATTGGGTTACTAATATTGTGAATAAGTCAAAATCCCATCTAGGTTTCTGGGATTGGTTGACCTTAGCGGAATAATTATTGCTAATTTGGGTGAGTTACATTATCGGGTAACGCAGTCAACATTTCATTTCAGAGAGGAAATGAACTGACACAAGAAGTCGCCCAATAATTATTGTGACTCGGGATGAGATCCTTAAGTCCCACCTCCAATTAGGAGTATTAGGAGGCGATGGGGACGAAGTGCGTTTTGAATGAGACATATTACTTGTAAATCGAGGAGTAAACGATAAAAGTGACTAGGATGTTGAAGAATGAGAGAGATGAGTATTCTAGACTTTATTGTAATTGAAGGAGTAATTAGCATTGGTAGAGTTGCATGTAATGACTTGCACCAGCTATTAATAGAAAGACACCTTTTAAGGCTTGAGGCGGGAGGCCTTGATATCCACCCTATGGTTGGGTGAGGAAGTAATCAGTTCCATAGGGTGGGTGTGATTTAGAGTCTGTCGGTAAGGATTGAGCTAATCGATGTTATTTTCGTAAAGTTCAGGAACGTCGTAAGAGTTACGTCGTTGCTAACCGAAGAGTTAAAGACTGGTGTTATTGTGGGTACCTCCCATGAAGGGAGTTATATAATTTAGGTAAGAAGGGTAGTTGGCACCTAGGGAAGTGGGGCCATTTCCAATATTGGGATGATTGAGCCAGTGGAGTATAGGCTCATTTTATTGGAGAATTGTTAGCAGATTCACGATAGTTTTGCATATCATTGTATAGGTGAGACCTTACGAATGATAAATTATAATAGCATGAAATGATTTGAATAGACTTGTCACTAATCTTGGGCCGTAGCTAGTAGGCCTTTATACTGGATGATACCACTAATGAAATGAACAGTGGAGGCACCAAAATGTTATCATGAGTTGGTTATGAGTACGTTCGAATGCTATGTGGGTAAGAATCCAAAGTTTTTAGTACCAGGCTTACCTGAATTTCGGGGACATAATTCCATTTCAAGGGGGGAAGTATGTAATACCCCGAAGTTTTATAAATATATATATATATATATATATATATATATATATAACTGGACAGTTAAATTATGTGGGTTACACATGATTGAATTAAATCAAGAAATAATGAAAAAATAATTAAATATTAATTTAAAATTAAATGAATTGACATTTATGTGATAATCAATTTACTAGTGTGCTATTTCGCTGTCGGGAAGTAAAAGAAATTACATTTTCATGTTGCATTAATACACAACTGAGTCCTTGATACGAGGCATCACTATAAATAACTAAACCTTATATACCCATTCGAATAGCCAATATTGGAGCCGATCTCAACTTACCCTTTAAATTTTCAAAGCTTTTCTCACAATAATCATTCTATACAAACATTTTCTCCTTTCTGGTTAGCTTAGTCAATGGTCATGCAATAGAAGAAAACCTTGGTATGAATCTCCTGTAATATCCCACTAATCCAAGAAAACTATGTACTATAAAGCAAAGACACAAAAGAATGTGTAGAACCCGGATCTATCAACACATAAGCATCTTATCACAAATAGAAAGTGTACCTGTCACTACATTCAGTGTAGCTTGTGCTTCTTGTCGCATCAGTGCAAACACTCTGCCTTGACCTTGGCTTTGAGATATACCTCCTCTACCTCCCATGTGTACATTCTATGTGAAACTCCTACCTTCTACCGTCACACTCCCAATTGATGTTGTAGCTACCATCACTGGAAAATTCTTCCGTAAGTTCCCTGGTTGATGACAACGGATACATGAAGGTGTCATCTCAGCTATCGTACACTCCCGAGACATATGCCCTTAACCATCACATCTATAACAAAACATGGCCCTCAATCCCAACACAGATGCATTTTCTAACCGACTCATCCCAGTCCTTCCACCATGAGCTTGAAATCTTCTCGGTGCATTTATGCTATTTTTAAATCCTTGACCCTTGGGTACCCCCCGTGCTACATTCTGGGTTGATGTTCCCATCTCCTATCCATATGATTTTGTACCATCGTGTCTAGCTTTTTTTGACAGCTCATCTTGCATTTCTTTCATCAATTTTTCAGACACCATGGTTCTATCCACCAGGTCCACAAAATTTATGATCTTCATCTTAGCAACCATGGTTTTTAGGTCCACGTCCAACCCAGTTTGAAATCGATCACATTTACTTTATTCTTTCCTCACCAAATTAAGTGCAAATCTAGATAAAGATATAAATAAAGTCTGATACTGAGCCACAATTTAGTTTCCCTATTTCAGCATGATAAATTCTTCCTCTTTCTATTTCCTATAAAGCCTTGGGAAATATTTTTCAATGAACACATTCACAAATCTCTTCCATGTAATTGGTGCAGGATTTGCTGGCGCCACTCCCCCAATCATAGTAAGTAACCTCTTTATAGCATCCCACCATAACTTTGCATCATCCTCTAACCTAAAGGTTGCTAACAAAACCATGTGTTCATCTTGTACTTCCATCACCTTGAATATTGTTTACATCTTTCTAATCTACCTCTCTGCCATTAGCGGATCAGTAGTCCCAGAAAATGATGGAGGATTTAACTTCATGAACCTCTCATGAAATTTTTCCCTATCTCCACCACGTGCTCCACTTCTTGCTTGTTCCACTATTTGTGCCACAAAACTTAATATTCTTCCCACATCATCAATAGGTTGTTGTTGCACCTCTGGTTCACCCACTTCAACATGTCTTTGTCCTCCGTGACTATTAGGAACATATGATGCCTCACCCTCTACTCTATTATGTAGCTCGTGTGGATCCATCACTTGCTGCAATATAAATAACTTGAACAAAATAAAATAGCACCAGTTTAACATTAATATTGTTAGTCAAAATCCTGACCCATAAAAAACTCACTTTTTGTTGTCCACTGCTAATTTAGACCCTCACACCCTGTCTAGAACCTAATAACCATGCTTTGATATCGAGTTATCACGCCCCGACTTAATTATGTTAAAATCATCATTTTAATTATATATGAAAACATCGCACAATATTGTACTTAAAATCTCTCAAAAATAGCACAAGATTTTTTTTCTTTTCAAAGACATAGTTAGATGAAAACATACTACCTTTACACATAACTTACAAGTACCAAACAAATTTAGTCACATAAGTTTCTTAGTTTAATATTTACCTAAAACTCTTGTTGATATTCAACCCACGTTAATTATCCTCCACTCTCCCGTTTAACGTCCTAACTTGGCAGTGAACTCTAGACGATAGGCATACCTGAAACATAATATTATAGGATTGTAAGCAATAAAAGCTTAGTGAATGACCATATACACACGCATAGCACACATATAGCCAGTTTGAATAACCATTTTTATTTTCTAATGTTATAACCAAACAGGAATTGTGAAACTCTCGCACGCCTGGACTCGCCACAGTCCTATTAAACCACCAAAATTAATAGGGACCACCACATCCCTTTATTAGGCCCGAGTACACAAACCTTTAAGTTGGATTAACGGGATCGCCACATCCCATAGGACCCACCACAGTCCTTAGCATTAGATAAAGGACCCACCACAGTCCATAACATTAGATAACTTTTCTTAACATTTTTAATCATATGCATATGTTTCATAAATACCACATCACTCCATAAGCATTCCAACACATATATTTAACTACACATTTCCATATGAAAATATAAGCATTTATATTTCATAGGGCAGGTCACTCACCTTTAAGTAGGTACTAAGATTAATACCAAAACTATTGCCCTGGTATGGTAGTATTAGTCGCTTCCCCACCTAACAATTCAACATCGTTAGTATTTGAATACACCAAATAATCTTAAACCCAGTAACACATCACATCAGTTGGTCAATCTGAATTAACTGAAAAGGAATAAAATATTCTACTTCACATTTATATAACACCCTATTCATTAGGGTTCTAAAACAATTTACGAAACTAAATTATGAATTTTCTAGACAAAGTTATGCTTGTTTTATTACAACCTTTTTCCAAATATGTTATACCCAAGACGAACTAGAAGGTATTATATTATAATCTTCGAGTATGTTATACTCAGATATGTTCTCTAACATCTCCAACTGGAATTTCTCGATTCCAATAAGTATTCAATGATTTTTGCAATTTTTAACACAACTAGGCCAGAATAGGACATTAAAGGAAAACCTAACAGAATTAAGCATACATACTCTCCACCTCGAGAATCAATCGTGAAGCATATACTAAACATATTTTCAACATGTACACACATCATATACATGAATTTTCCAAGTTAAAAAGCTCCGCAAGAAGGTGATTCAAATCTAGGACTTTAAAGTTATCATTTAGGTCCTAGCACAAGTTCCCACGTATATTTTTAAGCCACCCTTGTTTTAATACAATTTGGCAATATAGGTATCATTCAAATCTTTATAAAAATTAGAAACAAATACATAAAAATTATAAAACTCATTCATGTGACCAACTTTAACAAAGAGGTGATTAGCTTATAAGAACTCCTCGATTTATTATAATTTTTCAAAGCAATTCTTCAATAAACCTTCCTTTCTCTCTCCTCAACTTCTTTCTTCCCAAATTTTTTATAATGAACTGAAAAAGATGATAAGACCTAGGGGTGGCCATAGGCCCGAGGCCCGCCAAGCCCGCCCAACCCGCCCAATAAAAAAATAGGGCTTGGGTAAGGTAAATAGGCCCGCAAAGCGGGCTTGGCAAAATTTTATAGGCCCGATTTTTTTTCGGGCGGGCTTGGGCGTGAGTTCTTAAGCCCGATGAGGCCCGGCCCGGCCCGAGGCCCGAAATATATATATATATATATATATATATATATATATATATATATATATATGTGTGTGTGGGGGGGGGGGGACTTATATAAATATAAAAACGTATACCAAGTCTTTTCATGTAAAGTGAGAAACTTTATATATGGACTTTGTAATATATGGAGTTTAAAACAGATTTTCAATTAAAAAAATTGGTCTTTAAATAAAAAAATAGGTATTTTAATTTTAAAAAAATCTTTTAATTAACATAATAGGGCCCGATCGGGCGGGCCTGGGTAAAGAGCTTTCAAATCTGGGCGGGCTTGGGATTACATAATAAGGCCCGATCTAAGCCCGAGCGGGCTTAGGATAACACTTAATTTTTCAAGCCCGGCCCGAGCCCGACCGGGCCTGCCCAGGCCCGGCCCACGGCCACCCCTGATAAGACCTGCTCTTATAACCATAAAAACGTGGCCATGTGACCATTTTAAGATGGTGGTGTGTAATTGGTTGTACAAGAGGTCCAATAAGACAATTCCACAAATGACGGATTTGTACCGTCTATGTAAAATCACCATAACTCACTAGTATGGATACTGATTTACTCCCTCTTTACGTCTACGCGTAGATAACTTCAATATCTACAACTTTCATATTTGTGTCTTCCAAAAATCTTTAAATTAGTATTCCTAATTTGGTCTCGAACCAAAAAGTAGCAATTTACCGACAATCTCAAAATTTTCACATTTGGCGACCAAACATTGCCAATTTCGCACCAACACCCTAGTTTATAATGATGCATTAAAAACATATTTTATGATGAATTTAACCAAAAAAAACTAATCATATGCTTTAAACATGTTATCCCCGATCATAAGCTCGATTATAATCTAATTTAACAAAACATATATATCACATGAATATGCATCACCTAAACATGATAATTAACATGTTTAACACCCATCGCCAACTTATAACTTATAACTCATACTTAATCACGTAATTAACATTCCTAATCAGGTTTTAAGTTACATATACCCAAATCGTAGATAAATTGTATGTGAATTTATCACAACACACAATCAAAGACTTATAAGTAAGAGCTTTTGTTGTTAAATAAAGGGCCTTGTATAGTGTCTAAGTATGAGTAGGTTTTTTCTAGTTTCCCTCCATTTTTCTATAGGAAATGAACACCAAGAAGAAGAAGAGGGATTTTTTTAGCAGTATGCCCGAATGTGTCCATTTAGCATAACATTATGAGTTATACTGCTTATGAGCTCGAGTTGTTGATGTTGCATTACTTCATTGATAGGATCGCATACGAGGAATTCGGAGAAAAAGGGAGAATCCAACCACTAAGGCCTTGGACCAAGACCAATATGGGTAGAACTATAGGAGATAAGAGAGGAAAACATGGAAATTGTGGTCAATAATAAGGGAAAATGTTTAGGAATGGTAAGGAATAAGAACAACCACTCTAGATCTTGAAAGAAAGAAAAGAGAATATGAACTTCTTGAAATAAAACTCATACACATTAAAAAGGAAAAAGGAAATAATATATTTCTTCTTGAAAAGGAAACAAATAAACTAAAAGAGGAAGGGAAATATTGAAAGGCTTCTTCAATCAATTTAAAGTTGAATATAAATTTTAAAAACCAAAGATCTTCTTTCAAAAACAAAACGAGTCTTAAACACCTGCACCATAAAAATATAATATCCAAACCACGTCCCTTTCACCATAATGTAAGATCCCCTACCTTGGAATACTTAAATCCATTTTTTAATAAAATATCCTCTTAGAATCCTAGTACTTTATCACTATATGCAAACCTCTATGGACCCAACATTTTAAGGGTACCAAAATAAAACATTCATGTTAGTTCATGTAGGTATGCATGAAGGCATCTGAAAAAATAAGGAAAGTGGTATCTTGACAGCGGGTGCTCGCATCACATGACCGGTGACAAATCAAAGTTCACTAATTTAGTTCTTATAAAAGAAGTAAAATTCACTTTTGGAGACAACTATAAAGGAAGAATCATCAGTGAAGGAAAAATCGGTACGTCAACCTCTACCTTCATTGATAATGTCAAACTTGTTGATGGTCTTAAGCATAACTTAATTAACATCAGTCAACTATGTGATATGTCTTCGATTAAAAGCATTACCTAGTCAAACAAATCTCTGACAACAAAATATGTCTTATAGCCTCTAAAAGCTCAAATGTTTACACAATAGACATAGATGATCAAATACATCAAAAACTAAAATGCCCCTCCCCTATAAATGATTGTTCATGGTTATGGTATTGAAACTCGTTCATGCTATATGGGACTCATTCACAATTTGTGTAGTAAAGATCTCGTAAGAGGCCTCCCAAAAGCTAAATACACAAAATATAGAATTTGCGATGGATGTCAATATGGTAAATAACACAAAACTTCTTTTAAAAGAAAAAAAGGTATGACCTCAACTAGACCCCTAGACCTTATCCATCTCAATTTTATTTGGTCCAAATCCTATTACTAAGTTAAACAAAAAAGTATATGCATTTGTCATTGTTGATGATTTTTCTTGATTATGTTGGGTATTATTTCTATCAAACAAAACTAAAACATACGACATTTTTATGAATTTTTGTAAAGGAGTTTAAAATGAAAAAGGTGTAACCCTCAAACATATTCGGGGTGATAAGGGAGAAAATTAAATAATAAAGATATAAAATTAAATTGTCACAATAAAGGATATAACTATAAATTCTCATCCCCTAGGACCCCTCAACAAACAGTGTAGTAGAAAGAAAGAATTGATAACTATAAGAAATGTCTCTCTAATGAACATAAACTACATGAATATTTTTTACAGAAGCTATTACCACCATTTGCTATGTACTCAATAGAGTATCTATTAGAAAAATAATCAACAAAAACCCATACAAAATGTGGAAAGGAAAGAAACCTAACATCGAGTATTTTAAAGTATTTGGGTGTAAATTCTTTATTCTCAATGGTCGGGAAAACCTAAGTAAATTTGATCCAAAATATGACGAATGAATATTTTTGGGATATGCCACTAATAGCAAAGTCTATAGGATTTTCAACAAACTAACTTAGTCATTCAAGAATCTATCCATGTCCCTTTTGTCAAAATCAATCCATTTCTTCCATAACAAATAGATGCTGATGAAGACAACTGCAACATTATAAAACAAAAACTGCAAACCCTTTCCATTGACATTCCTAAAACCCCTTTAAAAGACACCTCTGATCCATTAATGAAACCCATCAAAATCTACCAAAAATATGGAAATTAATCACCAATCACCCCAAAGACCAAATTATTAGAGTACCCTCCTAAAGTATCGTCACCCGCTATAAATTGAAAATTGCATGAAACTAATTTGCCTTTGTCTCACAAATAGAACCTAAAACTAAAACTAAAGTAGAACAAGGTGAATCATGAATGCTAACTATGCAAGAAAATTTTGTTCAATTTTAATGAAACCAAGTGTGGACACAAATACCCCCACTTAAACATCATATCATTATAAGCAAAAAATGGGTTTTCAAAAATAAAAGGGATGAATCTGAATCTATTATTCATAACAAAGCATGTTTAGAGGATCAAAATTACAAACAAGAAAAAGGCATTAACTATGAAGAAGCATTTGCCCGCATAGTCTAACTAGAAGACATACGAATGTTACTTGATTTTATGAGTTTTAAAGACTTTAAACTATTTTAAATGGATAAAAAAAGAACCTTTTTAAATGGTTACAATGATGAAGAAGTTTATGTAAAACTACCTCCCGATTTTGAAAACCACAAATTCCCTAACTGTGTCGTCAAACTTACAAAAGAACTTTATGGTTTAAAACAAGCCCGGTGAGCATGGTACGAATGTCTAAGTAACTTCCTCATCTCACATAGTTTTATAAAAGGATCAGTATATACTACTTTGTTTATTAAAACCCAAAATATTATATTCTCCTCATTCAAGTCTACATTGATGATATTATATTCGGATCCAAGAATAATCAAATATGTGAAGAATTTGCCTTATGCATGCATAAAGAATTTGAAATGATCCTAATGGGCACTAAAATTTTTCTTAAGTCTTCAAGTTAAACAAATCAACATGGGAATTTTCATAAACAATCAAAAACCTAACCAAAAAAATTTGGTGTTAGTCTTGCAAAATCCCTTAACACAATAATGAGTACTTCCACCAAAATTGATAGTGATGAATCTAGAAAGGATGTTGATAAGAAACTATCTCATGGCATGAATGGAAGTTTACTTTATTTCACTTCAAGTCGTCCTGACATAATGTTTAGTGTGTTTCTATCCTCTAGATTTCAATCTGAACCAAAAGAATCTCACTTTATTGTTGTTAAAAGAATATTTCATTACCTACTATGAACCCCTAATTAGGACTTTGGTATCCTAAACACACATGTCTTGATTCAATAAGTTACTCAGATTCTAATTGGGTCGGTTGTCAAGTAATTCGAAAAAGTACAAGTGGGTTATGTCATTTTTTGGGGGATTCCCTTGTATATTGGGCAAGTAAGAAACAACCATCAGTCGGTTTATCCCATACAGAAGCCGAATATATTTTCGTTAGTTATTGTGGTGCTCAGAGTTTATATGTTAAGCAATATTTGAGGGACTTTCAAGTTATATTTTCCAAAATACCAATCCTTTGTGATAACAAAAATTCAATTTCCATCACCAAAAATCTTGTTCAACATTAAAGAAACAAAAATATTGATATCAAAGATCATTTTTAAAAAGGGGATGTGGAACTATAATTTATTTCTAAGAAAACAAAACTTGCATATAGCTTTACCAAACCACTTTTCGAAGATCGATTTTGGGCCATCTGCCGCCAACTTAAAATAACCGGTCTTCAAGTTATAAGTTACAAATGTTTTTTCCTTCTAGAAATCTTCCTATGAAGTTTGTTCCTTCCTTTGTCCCTTTATAGTTATGATTGCTCATACCATTCTCTTGGTAATTCTTAATATTATCCAAGACATGACGGATTCAAGCACACATTCCCTCTCAAATACCCCCACCCTTTTCGATAGTGACAAAGGGTAATAAATTTGATATAAGAAAAAAAATGCTACAACAAAGAGGGAGAAAAACTATTTTTCAAAAACCAAGTTTCAAAGTAAGGGGGAGACTTTCAGATTCTTTCTCAACCTATATAAATTGTATTATCATCATAAAAAATGGGGAGATTGTGAAATCAAATGTATTTCAAGCAAAAAGGATTTTGTATGATGACAACACAATTAATATAAGGTCACACTTTACTATCTTCTATCTAATGTACTTGATATTAAAACAAGAACTCAATACATTATGAGACATACTACAAGAAACCTACCATACATGCAACCATATCCAGGAAATACAATAAAGATACCATACAATGAAGATTCAAAATGTCCATCAAACCCTAAGTCATCTCTCAAGTGTCAATAAAAGTTCAACATCAACTAATAATACAAACATGATCATCATCACACAATTCCATCATCAAAGATCATCTCTCAAACATCAAGATAAGCTCAACATCAACCAGTCATACAAATAAGCTCATCATCACACAAAGCAAACATCCAACCAAGAGAAGTTCAAAAGTCTATATGATCATTACTCAATTTCTTATTGAACTTTAAAAATTATTATACAAAGGCAAAGAAACTTGATTATCCTTGTATATTCTCAAAAGCAAATCACGTAAGCCTACCTTAAACTATGCTAAACCACCCAAAAGAGTGACCCAAAACCCAACCTTAAAGTAATTAAAATCTGGGAGATCTAGTGGACTAAAACTATTTATAGTCGACTAAAAGTCAACATCTAGCCAACTAAACTTTTCCTCAGACCTCACTAAAATAGGACAATTCAAAACCAAAAGAGTTTTAGTTGACTATATCTTTCTTTTAAGTGACTAAAAGTTTTAGAAATCTCATTTTTACATAATAGCTAGTTTTAAATTTGAAATCCAATTAAATCTTTACCAACCTTAATACCTTCCAACGGCTAGTTTCTCATTTGAAAGCTATAAAAATAACCTTGGGTTCCTTCTTCAAACACACAAGTATATAACATCAAACCCCTTAAGTAAAGCTCCAATCGTAGTTTGTGTCAAAATCCCAAAGTCTCTAAGAGAGAAAAACAAAATCCCAAACCCATTTTAACAAGAAAATCAATCAAAACCATGCTTTTACAAAAACTCATTTTTTCTTCAATCATAATCATCAATCACTCTTTGGTAAAGTTATAAACCCAATACCCAGTTGTGCTAAAGCTTTATCCCAAAACTCATTTGAGCAATATACTTGTGATTGTTGTTTGTTTATTTTTCTAAAGATAGAAAGTAAACCCATTTCACCATTTAATAAAGATATTTTGCTTTACATTTTGGTTATGGATCTCAATTTTGTTACTTACAATTAAACTTCTGTCTATCTTCTCGACTGGTAGCGCCGTTGTTAAGGGTAGTCAAGGCGTTTAAAGACCTTGGGATATTGCATGGGTACCACTTGAAAAAGGATGAGTTTAGCTTCTTGTTGATTGTGATTTTCAAGGTGGTCTTCCTTATAAGGATTTTGGTTCCACCTTAAATGAACCAGAGGTATTAAAGTTCCTAAAAATTGTCTTGAGCGTGGATGTAGGTAGAGACCAAACCACATTAAACACTAGTTCATAAACCTTCATTAATCTCTCTCTCTGTTTACTGCATATGCTCATTATTGATTAATTGATTAATCTTGAATTGATTTACCAAATTGTATTTAATCTTTACAACAAATTAAGAAAGTTTAAAAAAAATCATTAAACCAAAATACCCAATTCACCCTTCCCTCTTGGATATATTTTCGGGGCAAGACTCCTAATTACCCTTAAAGTACAAAATACATGCTCGTAGCATATCCTCCTGTACTTGAATTATCTTCTTTGTTTGTTCGTTAGTCTATGGGTAATACGAGGTACTCAAGCATAAATCAATCCCATAACCTACTGGAAATTCTACCAAAAATGTGACATAAAGGTCTTGTCCCTATCAGACACAATGTTAAGTGACACACCATTTAATCTCTAAACCTCTTATGTGAAAAGCCTGACGTACTACTTTGAAGCGAAGCCTGTCTGAACTATAAAAAAGTGAACTACCTTAGTCGAACGGTCCACGATTACCCATATGGAAATATATCCTTGTTGCAACGTAAGCGACACACTAATGACATCCATGGAAATGCTCATCCATTTCCACACCAGAATCTCAAGAGGTTGTAGAACTCACATTGGTCTTTGGTGATCAACCTTCACCATCTAGAGAGTCATACACTTGGACACAAACACCGTAACATCCTTCTTTATGAATTCCCGCCAATTTTGGCACCTCATGTCATGATACATCGTATCCCCTCTTGGATGTACTGCAAATCATGACATGTGCACCTCGATCAACACTGATCAACCTAACTCCCCATCCTCGGGTACCACTAATCTATCATTGTACTAGAAACCCACATTCGATCCAATCGAATAAGATAGTATTCCCTAGGTCAATAACTCCATGACCTTCTCTTGATAATAAGGGTCTCCTTTATGTGCCTTCATGACCTAAATAATTATCTCAGGTTTGATGGTAATAACTACTATAAATACATATGCCAACTCATCTATAATATAAGAGGAACCCAACTTCATCTTCTAAACATCCAACAGTGTAATTGTCAATTTGCGTCTCAAGGCGCTTGTCACTACATTTGCATTTTCAAGGTGATAATGAATATCAAACTGGTAATCCTTCACAAACTCCAGCCACTGGCATTGTCATATGTTTAAATCCTTATGTGTGATATACCACAAGATCTTATGGTGCGTGACCTCTCCCCCAAAAACTAGTTCCTCCACACTCGAAGAAAAAAATCAACTATTCCTAACTCCCAATTCATGGGTGGGGTAATTACCCTCATGAGGCATAAGCTTCTGGGAAGAATCAGCTATAATCCTATCTCCCTGCATCAAAACACCCTAAAGTTACTATAGTGAGGCGTCAGTGTAAACCATATAATTCACCCCGCTACAGGGTAAAATAAGTACCAGAGCTAAAGTTAACTTATTAATCAACTCATCAAAATCCTGTTGAAAAAACTCATCTCATATGAAACGTGCCCCTTATTAGTTAAGTTTGACAAAGGTCTAGTTATCTTCAAGAAGCCCTTGATAGATCTATGAAAATACCCTATCAAACCCAAAAAACTGTGAACTTCCATAAGAGTCATGAGTTGCCTCCCTTCCAACACTACCGACACCTTACTCAGGTCCATTAAGATCTTCATTTCTATGATAATATGACCTAATAACCTTAACTCTCGCAACCAAAATCCATATTTCTCAAATTTAATATAGAGTTAGTGGCCTCGCAACGTCTATAAAACTACCCACAAATGCTAAGCATGATTATCTATAATTCAAGAATAAATAAAGAATCATCTATAAACACGATGACAAACTGATTCAAATACTCCTTGAACACTCAGTTCATCATGTCCATTAATATCAAGGGGGTGCATTGGTCAGTCCGAATGGCATAACAATAAATTCCTACGACCCATATCAAGATAAAAAAAATCATTTTTGTAACATCTTGCTCTCGAATCCTAAACTAATAGTACCTCGACCTCAAATAAATCTTCGAAAACTATGAACCACCCCTCCGTTGGTCAAACAAGTTATCGATACGGGCTAACGAATACTTTTTCATACGGCAACCTTGTTTAACTCCTGTTATCCATTCACAATCTCAATGATCCATCCTTCTTTTTTGCAAAGAGGACCAGACCTCCCCAAGATGAACCACTCCTCTTAATAATCCCCCATCCAGGAAGATATTAAATCTTCTCTCTTATCTCTCTCGTCTCTAATAGAGCCATATGGTAAGGTGGTCTATCGGTCTAATGTCTAGAGCTAAATCAATCACAAACTCAATATCCTTACTCAGTAGTAATCCCAAAATCTCCTGAAATACATGAGGAAACTCTCTAACTAAAAGAATAGAGTTTAACAATGCGGTGTCTCCCACAAATGCATGCTCGACCCTCCCTCGGGATGCATCAACACAACCAAGTACATCTATTGCTCCGGAATGGAAAAAATGATGGATTACCAAAATAGTCCATACAAGAATGATACGCAGATTACCAATCCATCCCTGGAATAATGTTATATCTGGACATGTCTAAAATTAATAAATTATTTACAAAACTTAGCCTCCTAATATCCACAAATATACACTGACACAAGGAAAGAATAAGAGTAATCCGATCCGACAGTGAATCAATGTGTAATAATGTGTCTGATGCTAAATCAAGCATACTAGTTGATTGACCGAAGGCTCTGATGATACGCAAATATTGTGTATTTCATCCTCCAAATGTTAGCATTTTATCCCCCTCGAGTATCTTATTCCCTATATTTATGCTCGTTAACCAGACAACCTCGAATTTCTACGTTAACATGTTTTATAGGGGTTAATTGAGATTTTATAGGTATTTGGATGCTAAGTGTGAAGTTCGAACACATTTCGCTCAAGTTCCATACACAATCACACGTTCAAGGGAAATTCGATCAATTCACGATTTAGGAACCTGGCCCAACATCTACACAAAAGTTGTATCCCTCCTCGCAAGCTTCGTGTGGCCATGAATGGTGCGCAATTCAGATCCCTAACGAAGAAGTTACGGTGATTTCAGCGGAGGGAAAAATAATGAAACCAAAAGAGGAGGAGAAGAGGAAGAATTGGCAATACAATAGGTTGCTTGGTTCTGCCCTGCTTGATCGATTAATCGATCAAAAGGATCGATCGATTGATCCTCATCGACAGTGGATATTTTGTTAACCATCAATCGATCGACCAAAGGGGTCGATCAATCGATCCCCTGTTTTCAGTAGATATTTTGGCCTTTAATTTCTTTTCTCTTTTCTTTTCTATTTTAATTCCCACTTACTATAAATAGCATTTTGATGTAATAAACATATATAATTCGTTTTAGGTTAGATAGGTTAGGTTTTTGGAGGTTTGGGAGCTCATTTCTTCATTTCTTTTTGGGTTGACACCTATTTGGGCTTGTAATTTATGCTACCATCTTCCATTTCCATTAATATAGTTGTATTTCCTTATTTTCTTGCTTTCTAGTGTAATTTACATTCTTTCTAATTTAGGTTTACAAGCTTTCTTTCGTTGCTTTCTAGTATAAATTTACTGTGTTTATTTACTCGATTTATTTACCGCGTTTTTAACATGCTTTCTAGGTAATTTAAATTAGGTTGTGTTTGTATTGAACTCACTCAGGTTAACGCGTTGCTTGGCTTTGGTGATAGTGTTTACGGGTCTATTTCGGGTGCGTTGTCCTAGTTATTACGCCTAGGATATTTGACGGGGCAAATCATGTATGTCCCGTGCTTACGACCTTTCGCACGTAATTTTCGGGGTTTTTGTTGACGCCAAAATCTTATTAGGCTTTTATGAGGATTTAGGGGTGTGACAACCCTTGATTTAATTAACTGTCGAAACGAGACACATTTGTAATAACTCGTCAACCCATGTAACCATTTTATACAAATTAACCTGGGTGAGGGATATTCGACGCAACCTATAGTTTTACCGCTTTGTTAATCTAGTTTCAATAACGTTGCCTAGATTAATCTTTACCTTTTATACATCTTTTCCGTTTTAGTTTGTAATTCACCTTTTACACTTTTATGTTGGAATATTAAATCTTATAAATTCTAGCATCTCGTCCCTGTGGATTTTTGATACCCGACTTACCGTTGTGCATGCCTCGCAAGTGTAGTAGTAATTTAGGTTTGTTTATTCGCGACGAGACAGAAAACAACGACTATGCACTTACACGTGCACACTTCTCGCGCGCTATCAAAATGGCGTCGTTGTCTAGGATGAGTTTGTTTTAGACTTTATTTGATTTAGTATTTCATAGTATTTTCTTTCTATGTGTATTATTTGCTAATATTTTTCAGGACTTCCATAGTTGAGCACTTAGAAATGCTCGAATTTTTCCCGCGCACACTTACTTTGTGGAATCTGCCATTCGAGCCATTTTTGGGGTAAGCATGTCTTAGTCCAATTCTTTCAGTAATCCTTGTTATAATTCTCAAAATTCTCACAAACCTATGACTTTCGGTGAATACTTAGAATCCCAAAGTATAAGAAATTCAAATATGACTTTGGGCGAGTATAACGAAAGTCAAAACTTAGATTATTGGAATTTTGATGATGATGATGATGATAATGATTTTGGGCCTTTGCCTCCTTATAATAGGAATTTTGAAACGAATTCGAATAGTTTTCAAAATTCCTATAATAATGAGGTTTCGTTTAAGTCCGATGGTAATTTTCAAAGTTCCCATTTTCATACATCCGCACCTCGACCCATGACATTCGGTGAGGGCTTGCGTATGTATGAGAATGAGAAACTTGAAAATATTTATCGAGAAGAAAATCGTTAGTGGTAACATGACTTGGATACTTTCCCCATTGCGTAATAGATATTGAAAGTGAGGATGAAAATGACGTAATATCTATTTGCAATGAAATGATTTCTTCTTTGGCCCCCAAAGAAGAACATTTCATTAAAAATGATATTATTTCCTTCGAATTCAAACTTCATGTGATGATGATTCATCTCATGAGTTTGAATTTCTTTTATCCCCATTTTCATTCTCTATTATCACACCGTCACAAGTACCCGATGATTCGGTTTTAAACTTTAATGTTTTAAACCTTTTCGTCGAAGAGGAGTACTTGCTTGAGTCACCTTCCATGATCGCATCTGTGCCTTCATGTGCGCCACCTCCCATTCCAATTTCAAAATCATTGGGAGGATATTCGGATTTTCTCGGTCCCCACTTATTTTTGTCACCCGTTCAATCCAAACCCCCCATCGTCCCACCAAAAATTTTAATTTGGCGTTGGTTCATTTCTTACGCCTTACACATGCCTTCCGTTGTTAAAATGGAATTCATATTTTTCTGAGGTCATTCTTGTATGTGAGGGTACACCGGTTATCCTCCAAAGTCAAATTGTTTTCACGGTGGACCCTCAGCTATTTAGACTTCTAGTGTATAGTTAGTGTGAAGCCTAAATAGTAGGTTTTATATAGTTAGCTTTTTATTTGTTCTTTCTTTTTAATTTAGTCTAGTGTAATTAGTTAACTTTTTTTATTTGTTTTTGCAATGCTTGGTACTAACTTGTTTTGTAGATTCTTTGGACTTGTTCTTATGGGGATCGTTCCACTTTTGGGTAATATCTCTCTTTTCCTCTCTTTGACTTTGTTCTTAATTCACATTGAGGACAATGTCAAGTTTTAAGTTAGGGGTTGTGGGATATTCTATCCATTTCTTTATTTAGTCCATGTTTTTTCTCACATGTTAGTTACTTAGTATGCTTTTCTTAGAAAAAATAAAAATTTCAAAAAGAATTTCTTTCTTTTTTCTCCTTTTTTGGGCATTTTGCCTTTGTTTCCGATGATAAATTTCAATAATTGCCCGGTCCAATAGACAGCCCAATGAAGCATGTTCTCGATTTTAGAAGTTATTAGACTTTAGTCTCGATTATTGATATTATGAATAACTTCATGAATTAAACTTTAATCCCATTACCACATGCACCTTTCTTGTTCTATTGATTTGGTTTAAGATTTTTATAACTCGGTAATATTTTGTTGCATTGTATATACTTACACCGAGTAAGCTTTGTACCTTTCGTCATTTGTGAGTGTATACGCTATTCTTTTCTCGTTGAAAACGTTGAATTCGTTGGTAATCTCACTATTCTTTCACTTGATCGTTCATTAATTGAATTCATACTTGAAATGTGTTACTTGATCATGATTTTCATATATTATTTTGACTCGAGAATTGCATAAACTTTGTGAAATGATCATAGGCCATCTTTGTTATATCACCCATATTAGCCTTGACCTCACCCTTATATGTTTACCCTCGTTAACCCTTTTGAGACTAAAAATAGCCTTTCGTTTCATAACCCAAATCCCATAACCAACTCTAAATTGGAGTTTTAGCCCATACATACACTTTCCACACCTTTGTTTGGAATGTTACTGGGATTGAATGATGTTTTTGTGATGTCGGTTGCAATTTAGGCATATTAGAGTATGAAAAGTAAAGGAAAAGAAAGTAGTGAAAAAAAAGTGATGAAAAAAAGAAAGCAAAAAGAAAAAGAAAACAAAAAAAAAACATGAGAAAAAGAAGAAAAGAAAAGAAAGAAAAAGTTGTATATGTTGTATATAGTTCAATAAGCTATGATTACTCTCTCCGATGATATATCTAATGCCTTTTTGGAACTTGTTTTCCAATTTTGATATTGCCTGCATTTTCCCATTATCCCGAGTTTTCCTTCCGAACACTTTGAATCCGTACATACTTTCCTTTCATTTCGTACCCTAGCCTAACCTACATTAAAACCCTATTAAAGTCCTATGTAGTCTTAGGTTGATGTAATTTAAAAGTCCTAATAGTTTTAATAATCTGTGAAAATGCCTTTCGCCTCTTTTAATGTGCGGTATCTTTCATTGAGATTACGGTTTTTCAGTTTATATATAGCGTTCTTTATTTGTGACATGTGTGCCGCCTAGTTTCCATTTACAATTACTCTTTATGCCCGCATGTTTCGTGTGTTACCTCCCTGTTTCGAGTGAATTCACTTGATGAGCGTAATACCCGTGAGGATTGAATGTATGCTTGCTTTAACGTTTATCCGGTTTATATAAGTTTTTCTCCAAATCATACTATGCATGTGCTCCCTCCCCTCCCGCATTTAAGGTTTCAATTCTATGAGGTGCACTCTATAATGTTAATGATTTGGACTTTTGTTTGAATTCATTCACTTTGCTAATAATTTCGTATAAAATCTTTTTCGCTTTTGTTGGTCTTGTCGCATGTTGGGATGGGCATATTTTTTGTGGGTACCATCCCTGAAAACCCTCACGAGATGACACACGTCCACTAGGGTGACCTAGGGGTTTAACGACTTATTTCATACGCTAAACACAATCGAATCGCCCGCGAAAGTGGCTTTATGCTTTTATAACATACTTTTGTACTATCTCTTGCTTTTGGTTTTCTTGTAGTTCTTGTTGCATCCGATTTCATTGATAGGGACTAGCGATGTGTAAGTTAGGGGGTGTAATTATACGCAAATATTACGTATTTCATCCTCCGAATGGATGCATTTTAGCCCCCTCGGGTATCTTATTCTCTATATTTATGCTCATTAACCAGACAACCTCGGATTTCTATGTTAACATGTTTTGCAAGGGTTAATTGAGATTTTATAGGTATTTGGATGCTAAGTGTGAAGTTCGGACACATTTCGCTCAAGTTTCGTACGCAATTGCACGTTCAAAGGTAATTCGGTCAATTCATAGTTTGGGCGCCTGGCCCAACATCTACACGGAAGTTTTATCCCTCCTCGCAAGCTTCATGTGGCAGCGAACGGTGCGCGATTCGGATCCCTAACGAAGAAGTTACAGCGATTTCAGCGGAGGGAAAAATAATAAAACCAAAAGAGGAGGATAAGAGGAAGAATTGGCAATGCAGTAGGCTGCTTGGTTCTGCCCTGCTTGATCGATTGATCGATAAAAAGGATCGATTGATCGATCCTCATCGATAGTGGATATTTGTTAACCATCGATCGATCGATCCCCTGTTTTTAGCAGATATTTTGGCCTTTAATTTCTTTTCTCCTTTCTTTTCTATTTTAATTCCCACTTACTATAAATAGCATTTTTGATGTAATAAACAGATATAATTCATTTTAGGTTAGATAGGTTAGGGTTTTGGAGGTTTGAGAGCTCATTTCTTCCTTTCTTCTTGGATTGACACCCATTTGGGATTGTAATTTGTGCTACCATCTTCTATTTCCATTAATATAGTTGTATTTCCTTATTTTCTTGCTTTCTAGTGTAATTTACATGCTTTCTAATTTAGGTTTACATGCTTTCTTTCATTATTTTCTAGTATAAATTTACCGCGTTTATTTACTCGCTTTATTTACCGCGTTTTTAACATGCTTTCTAGGTAATTTAAATTAGGTTGTGTTTGAATTGAACGCACTCGGGTTAACGCGTTGCTTGGCTTTGGTGATAGTGCTTACGGGTCTATTTCAGGTGCATTGTCCTAGTTATTACGCCTAGGATATTTGATGGGGCATATCATGTATGTCCCGTTCTTACGACCTTTTGCGCGTAATTTTGGGGGTATTTATTGACGCCAAAATATTATTAGGCTTTTATGAGGATTTAGGGGCGTGACAACCCTTGATTTAATTAACAGTCGAAACGAGACGCATTTGTAATAACTCGTCGACCCATGTAACCATTTTATACAAATTAACTCGGGTGAGGGATATTCGATGCAACCTATAGTTTTACCACTTTGTTAATCTAGTTTAAATACCCTTGCCTAGATTAATCTTTCCCTTTTATGCATATTTTCCTTTTTAGTTTGTAATTCATCTTTTACACTTTTATTTTGGAATATTAAATTTTATAAATTCTAGCATCTCATCCCTGTGGATTTTTGATACCCAACTTACAGATGTGCTTGCCTCGCAAGTGTAGTAGTAATTTAGGTTTGTTTGTATAGTCGCGGCGAGACAGAAAAAAATGACTGTGCACTTACACGCGCACACTTCTCGCGCGCTATCAGGATCTACTAACAAATGAATGCGATGCACCAGTATGAAATAAAACACATACGACATGGACATGGATGGAAAATGTAACCTCTACTGCCTGAACTAGAGCTTGAGCATTTCTAAAAGCAACGTGCTACACATGCCCGCACTACAACTATGTCTTAGTCGGTGATGAATCTAGTAATATTTGCAGTGTAACAACTAGTGGGGACGACAATTATTGATGCTAGACTTGTCGTGCCTGATATCCCTACTGACCCCTCAACCCCTAGGTGCAGTTTAAGAGTCACGCATTAAGTGTAAGAATGTAAATGAGCATTCAAGAATTAAACCATCAAATAACAAATACCAACTTTAAAAACACCAAAGGAAAACATATTGGCAGTAATAAATCCCAAAGTAAAAATACTGAAAGTAAGAGAATTACAATCTCTGACAAAACCAACTGAATAAGGGAAAAGGCGACACATGCCCCACTGGATAAAACCGAACTAGAAGTGAAGTCAACAATGAGGTCGTCTAAGCAATGGCCTGCAACTCTGACAAAAGCTATAGCACGTTCCATCCAAAGAATCCTAAGCATGGTGCCCCTGTGGCTGGGCACCTGTTATACATATATATATATACACAAGAGAGAGGAGATAACAGCAAACGGGTCAGAACCCGATTGTAAAACAGTTTTAAAATAGTTTAGCAAGTATTTAAAATGCGTACCGACTAATGCAACAATCATATTAGTATGCGACACTCCCTTGAGAATTCTCACCTCTCGTCTAGTGTGCAAGTCTACCGTACTAATGAATCTCATATATCTCTCTAACTTACTCTCCATAAGTCTTACCATGTGAAACTAAGGTTATGATATTCACTTTAGAAAATCTATCTCTTCAAGATTTCATAAGTTATTTAGAATGGCTCCATATCGTTATAAAGTTTCCGAATACTTATAGTGAGGCGAAGCATTTATTCATTTATTAACTACTTATACGCACAATATAAAGTTCCCATATAGATATACGTCTATATATTAGTTACACATATAATATATATACTAACGTCACCCCACATAAAAATCTATGGTGCAAAGTTTCCATATATAAGTAGATATATATACCAATTTCTCATATAATATATATATATATATATATATATATATATATATATATATACTATCTGCACCCCACATACAAACTATGGTGCTGGCATACTCTTCTATCAAGTCTCCGTATCACTCGTACTAAGGGAATACTAGTTCGGAATCACTCTCGAACTGTATTAACACAAAACACATACAAATGAGGCGAAGCATAGTTCCAAGTCACTAAGAGGTCAGCACATACCCTCACGTCTCTTAGGAGCGTCTGACTATCGATCAGATAACCTGTACCAAGGAGTTCTATGTTCTAGGGTACAAGTCAATATCCCCCATAAAGGTCCCATCGAGATAAGACTGTCCCGGCGCAGTAACCTCCGTGATAGCAAGTAGCGCGGGCATGATTTTTACACGTATATAAGATATATGAACAATCACACAGTCATATAGATATATAATCATTCACATCCACATTACTAAATTTAGGTGCGCTCACGACCCATAATTATAAGTATCCGTTATTACACATTTTACTCGATTATTTCGTATAACGGACTCGTTCATTTTATTCTTGTCATTAAGTTATTCTAAATTCACTTCTCGTCTCTTGAAGTATTCTCTTTACCTAAGTACAATTTCAGTAGGCCATCACTTGCCTTCTAATCCAACTTCCTAAACATTTCGATTATTAAATCAACGCACGTATGATTTCCTAAGTATGAATATCTTCCCGTTTACCCCTCAATTTCCCCTTCACATTAAAGTCCCACTTATCGGGGTTTATCTTGACCCTACTGGTCCTTTTTATGTTCCATTATATTCTAGAAACCCTAATCAATGTTTACTACGCATAAAATCGGATTAAGCTAACACGATCAAAAATGCAGTTTTCCAGGAGGGGTCGATCGATCGATGAAATGGGGTCGATCGATCGATCAAGCAGTTATGGCGAAACTACAGAAAACCCAGCTACGAAAATCTTACCCCAAACTCGTCCAAATCATCATGTTTCAGTCTCAAACTCCCAACCACTTATACTACAAGTGTTGTATACCCATATAAACAATATCTTACGTAAAACGTGCGAGTTTTCATCAACTATAACAAAATAAAAGGGTAAAATTTATATAAATCTCAAAAACCCTAATATTTTTTTCTTTAACTTAGTTTCTTCCATTCTTCTATCCAGATTTTCTATCATTAACACCATGGAAATTCATGATTCAACCTCTACATGTGAAATGGATTTCCAGAATATGATCTTTACCTCTACAACATGTAATTTTTGTCTCCAATTAATGTTTTCTTTCAAGAACACTAATTCTAATCAACCCTAGACTAATATAAAAGAAGCATTAACTTGATTAAAGCAAGATAGATACTTGCCTGAAATTCAAAGTTCTGATTTAGGGAAGAATTTGGTGTGATTGAGATCCTCGTTGCGCGATCTACCATTTGGCGGTGACGGCGGTGCAACCGGAGGAGTTCTTGGCCTAGAACTCCTTGGAAATCTTCTCCTCTTAATCTCCAATGGACGTCATTATTTTTTGGTTATGCTAACCCTAGAAGACAACACTTACCATCTGATATAACCCTATCAAATTCGTGGATTTAGTTACCCATAATTACGAAATGTCCAAAACGCCCTCGCGGGGTACTAATTAAGCCTAAAAACGCCCTGAGACCCAAACTAAACCCTCGGGTACATTAATTTGACTATCTCGACCCTTACGGACACTTTGGCGCACTCGAAATAACCATACGGGCAACTTAAAATTTATTCACTTTATATAATAATAATAATAATTTAGTCTTGACACGACACAGGCGCGTCCCGACTTAATTTCCATAATTGTCATTTTATTCACACGTGACAATTTTTATAAAATCAATCTCATATATTACTATACTCATCTAGTAACATTCAACAAATTTCCAATAATTACTAACTCTCGTCACGCTAGTAAATATTTAAAACAACTTTTCGGATTAAAATTAAATTAATTTATCTCCATTAAATTTAATAAATCCCTAAATTTAAAAGCCATAAAAATACGGGGTATTACACTTAATTCACCATGTCAATCCATAGAAGAAGCAATTCATATTCTTATCCTCAATATCAAACTCTTGTGGTGCAAACAAAGGAAGGTTATTGAACTCATTCTCATACTCTGTAACAGTGCAGCTCCCCCATGTCTAACTAATGAACTCCCTCTTTTTTTGACTTGTGACGGATTATAGAAAGTACTTGCCATCAAACCAACTCCAAAACTTAGAAATTGTCATGAAACTGCTATCCTTAATGGTGGTGATAGACTCTCACCACTGTAATGCCTCACCCACCAGCTTAAAGTCGATAAGCATATGTATCTGAACGGTGGTGCACTTAATCATCCCCAAGTGCCTATGGATATCTTTCATCCACTGAAGTGCGATAAGAATATTAGTGGTCCGTGTAAACTCCGAAGAGTTACTTTATCAAAGGCCCCACATGCCCTCTCCTAAGTAGAAACATGCGGTTGAGCAAGCATTGCCACCTGCAGTTGTGGATGCATAGGTTGCTAAAGGTGTTATAGCGCGGTGGCTACTCTAGTGTTGACTTCATAAGCAATAATAACAGTCATGTCCACTACGCGTGTTACCTGTGGTACCTACTATTGTGGTTTTTGCTCTGGCTACGCATCCTTGTTGGTAGCCCTTTTGGCTGTCGATCGTCCTCTCTTACCACATGTGTTTGGTATTTGAAAGAGTACTAAGAATTCATATTAGCAAATGAATCATATATAAGACTGCAACAAATCATATACATATGGATCTAATAAATCAAATAATACAACGCAAACCATAAAAAAAATCCCACAAAACTTAATACATTAGAAAATAGGATGCTCTAATACCAACTATAACACTCCATAGTTTCACGTATCGAGTAGCCAATCCTCAACGTCGAAGATAGGACACGTTAAAACAATTTGTATCATTCTCACCATCATGACAACTTTAATAATAATAAAAGACTATAATGAATTTGAATCATCCACAACATGCGATGAAAATAAGTGTGTACATCTGACTACAAAAAATGTCCCCACATCTATAATAAAATAGATAAACATTGTCTCAAATCCCACAATAGTCTCAACTAAAATAAATAAACTGGGACCAACACGGTCCATAAAAATCCCGAATAAAATGAGTCCAAAACTAAAATAATTCAATGAAATAGCAACCTAGTCTAGGAAATGGAAACGATTGGATTATGGAAGTGGCAAGTTTGACTGCTCAGCCCTGCTGCTTCTGCCTATAAATGTGACAACCTGTATATGATTATGATAAATTATATTTAAATCATAATTTTCCTATGTGATATGAATAATTTGTTATTAGTATATCTAATGTTAAGTGATTATGGTTAGTATAATTCTACTTTCATAAATTATGAATTGTCGAATTATTTACGAACACAAGATTTGGTTATTTTCAATAGAAATGTTCCTGTTTAAGACTAGTTTTGACCCTTGTAAAATTACAATTGACTTGAGGTGAAAACTACATAGTTGTAGATATGTGAGTTAGGGTTGTAACACAACAAACGGTACATCAAACGGATGTTCGAGTAAGAAGTTAGGTCGAAGTTACGAGAAGGGGCGAATCTGTCAATTCCCTTAAGTGGTAAGTTGTCTTTTATCAAACAAAATGTTTTAGTTTGATTGGATGGATTGGGAGGCAGCCTTGGCCGACTTAAAACTCTCCCTTAACCTTATTTATTCATCAAATAAGTCCCTAGGTTCAGTTTGAGGTGATATTAGGTTGAGTAAAGAGAGGTAGAAGTTAAGGAAGAAAGGGTTACAAGGAAAATCTAGGAAAACAATTCCAAGAAAATCCTTAAGGTGTTTCCAAGGTAATATTATGTGTTAATATTGTTTTAATCTTCTATTATACTTATTTCAAAGTATATAAATTGTGAATTATTGATCCAAATTCCATCCTCCCTTGTGATAATATGTATTGGTTCATATGTGAGATAAGTGGTGTTATAGGTCATATTGCTTTGTACTAAAACCCTTGGTATTCAAACTTTCATATCTCTTTGTGTGACTACTGTAATTCAGAAATTCAAATTGGATATGAAAATAGACTCATATATTCATATCGTATCCGAAAATTATAATTTAACTCCTTATGGTTGGACCTTAGTGATGGTTACAAGTTGGTATATAGTTGTTGTTTGTATATTTCATTTCAGTATGCCCTAAAATTGGTCAAGCTTTTGAGATAGTAAATGAAGTCCAAATATTATGAAACTTTAATTATGTACTATTAAATATGTCTACTGAAAGTGTGTCGAAAATCATGGAAAGTTATGCTGTAGAAAAATTATGAAAATTCTTGGAAGTCAAAGGAACAATAGAGGAGTTTGTAGGACAGATTTCTTGTGTTGTAAAGAAATGGCCATAACTTGCCCTAGGAAGCTTGAAAAATTACACCGTCACTTGGAACGGAAAGTATATTCAGATGTGTTTCTAGATTGATATTCTTGAACACCTGTATGTGTACTATTTATGAATATGGGATGGTTAAGTATGGAGTACAAAGATTTGACGCCATATTGGATACCCCATGAAAGAATGTTTGTATCTACTCCTTCCCAAGGGTATTTGGAGTACATGTTTCACGTGTATATATATTCAGAAGTATACTTTTATGTTTACTTGAGTTTAGTTATAAATTCCTTATGAGGTAGTTTCTAGGGTTGAATGTTCATGACCTTATCAACATATATACCATCGTTTCGTCTTTACATATGTTTCATGGAATATGACTTGAGTAGAATCATATTGTGGTTGTGTGCTTATTTAAAGTTACATAATTATATTAAGATAATACTTATGATTGAGTTTCAATACTGATTTAGTTGGATTAACAGGTGTAAGGTCAAATCAACCAAGTTCAGCTCCACCCGAGGGAAACGTGAATACATAGTTGACAACACAAGGTGAGTGTACTTACTGAGTTGATTTTGGATATGACATATATATAGCATATGTTGAGATGATATGGCTTATTTAAAAGTCATGAGATGTTGATATATTATGTCTTATTTAAAAGCCAAGAGATGTTGAGATGTTTTGGCTTATTTAAAAGCCAAGAGATGTTGAGATGTTATGGCTTTATAAAAGTCAGGATATGTTGAGTTGCTATGCAATTCAGGAGATGTTAGGTTTTTAAAACCTATGGATATGATCATTGCCTACGGGCAGGAGATGTGGGGTTTATTAACTCCGGATATGTATATGGCCTAATTTGGCACAGAGATGTATATATTGTTATGTTGATATGTTAATATAGTACTTTTACTATAGATAGCTGTAGTACATTCACTGAGTTTTTAAACTCATGGTTTTGTATGTTTACATTTTTAGGTTTTCCAGTTGCCACTACCAGGTCTAGGAGGTTGAGTACATAGAAGTAGGGTTTTGTTAGTTTGTTTTATAAACTGCACTAGTTGTAATTAAGTTAAATGATATGTGAGTTATGTTGAAATTATGTGTCCTTAAAACGATTGGATTTTTTTAATATTCCGCATTTTAACCTTGAAGTCGTTTAAATATGTATTTCCTAAATAATAAATAAATTATAATTGCGGTTTGTAAACTATCTAGTTAATTATATCCTAATGGGGTTAGGGTGTGGCAACTTGGTATCAGAGCCTTAGGTTTTTATATTCTGGGGTTAGAGAGTCTAGATATGGCATTGGCAGAAATAGCGTTGTGTGGGTCATTTATATTATTTTTTGAGAAATACTAACCATTATGTTAGAAATAAATGTTGCATTCTTGTTTCGATAATTGTGGTTTATGACAGATAGTAAGCTATGGAAGGAGCAAATGTTCATGAGAGGGTAGATGAGGAGTCTTCAAATACAGTAAACCAGAAAAATCCAAATAATGTAGAGGGGGCTCCTGAACAACTTACAGATATGCAGAAGATGGCTCGTGCCATGACTTTAATGGCAGAACAACAAAACATGTTTATGATGCAAATAGCAGAACAACAAGCCAAGTACTTGGAGGAGCAGACTTTGGCAAGAAGAGAAAGGGAAATACAACGAGAGGAGAAGAATACTCTGTACGAGAAGTTTATCAAATTGAACCCTCCAGCATTCTCAGGTTCTGTAGATCCTTTAGAAGTTGAGGCTTGGGTTAGAGACACAGAAACTATCTTCGGGGTGATGAATGTACCTGGCGCGCAGAAGGTGATTTTGGCTACTTTCATGTTAAAGGGAGAAGCTAAATATTGGTGGGAGTCTTCCAAACATTTATTGCTTACTCCAGAGGGAGGTGAGGTAATTACTTGGGATTCCTTTATTAAAGTCTTATATGAAAAGTATTTTCCTCGCATGTATCGGAAGCAAAAGGAGAGAGAATTTTTATCATTGACTCAGGGGGATATGTCGGTCAGGGAGTATGAAACTAATTTCACATCTTTGTCTCGATTTTCATTACATTTCTTACGTGATGAGGAGGATAAATGCACCAGATTTCAGGATGGGTTGAATTTGGTTATCAAGTCTAGACTCACTACACTTGAGATGGTAGATTATTCTTCCTTAGTTAACAAAGCTATGATGGCTGAAGGAGATGTTAACGATGCAATAAAGAATAGGGAACAAAGGGGAAAGAGGAGTAGATTTGATCCATTTCAGCAAAAGGAAGGCAATGTAGAATACTCGAAACAAGGGAGTCAAAGATTTTAGCGCGGTAGAGGGTCTGGAAATTTTGTTCAGAATAGGACACCAAGCAGTTTTAGGGGTGCAGGATCGATGGGCCAACAGAATAGGCAGCAGGAGAATGACAATGGGCAGTCTAAGCCTGTTACATGCTATTTTTGCAAAGCTGAGGGCCATATCAGTCCAGATTGTCCCAAGTTAAAGGGGGTAGAGTGTTATCACTGTCATCAAATTGGTCATACCAAGAAGAACTGTCTTGTGCTACTGGGAGGGATTCAATCAGCTACTACTAGTCGAGGCTCATCACCAGGAGGCATAGGGAGAGGAGGAGGTAGAGGACAGGCTAGTGGATCCAGGGCTCCGGGAAGGATATTTGCTATGACTTTACAGGATGCTCAGGCTACTCCAGAGGTGGTGGCAGGTACATTTTCTGTCATGAACAGACATGCTTACGTGCTTATTCATCCAGGTTCTACTCATTCATTTGTAGCACTGTCATTTACCATGCATTTGGGTAGACCATGTTCTTATCTAGATTGTGGTTTATATATTTCTACACCTATGGGGGATGTGATGTTAGTTGAGCATGTGTATAAAAATTATGTATTATATATGGGGGAGAGGGAGTGGACCATTGATTTAATTCCCCTAGATATTCGAGATTTTGATATTATCTTGGGTATGGACTGGCTATCTTCCTACCATGCATCAATTGACTGTTTTCGTAAGAAGGTTACATTTAATATGCCGGGGGAGGAAGAATTCAAATTTACTGGGGAAAGAAATGTGGTTCCGAACTGTCTTATTTCAGCCCTTCGGGCAAGGAAATTGTTAAATAAGGGTTGTCAAGGTTTTTTAGCATATATTGTGGATACAAACAGGGAATTGCAAAAATTAGAAGATATCCCAGTCGTCAAGGATTTTGCAGATGTGTTCCCAGATGAATTACCAGGATTTCCACCTAGCAGAGAGGTAGAGTTTGCTATCGATTTAGTGCCTGGTACAGCTCCAGTTTCTATTTCTCCATATAGAATGGCACCTGTGGAACTAAAGGAGTTAAAGGTTCAACTTCAAGATTTGCTAGATAGAGGTTTTATTCGACCCAGTGTATCACCATGGGGCGCTCCAGTATTATTTGTGAAGAAGAAAGATGGCACCATGCGACTCTGCATTGATTATCGACAGTTGAACAAGGTGACTATTCGAAATAAATATACATTGCCTCGTATTGATGATTTGTTTGATCAATTACACGGTGCTTAAGTGTTTTCAAAAATTGATTTGAGATCGGATTATCATCAATTAAGGGTGAGAGATTGTGACGTTTCTAAGATAGCTTTTCGTTCTCGCTATGGTCATTATGAATTTTTGGTAATGCCATTTGGGTTAACGAATGCTCCTGCGGTGTTTATGGATTTAATGAATCGAGTATTTCATCCTTTCATAGATTCGTTTGTGATTGTTTTTATCGATGATGTTTTGATATACTCACCTAGCCAAGAGGAACATGAGAAGCATCTAAGAGTTGTATTGCAAGTTTTGCGAGATAGTCAATTATTTGCGAAGTTTAGCAAATGTGAGTTTTGGTTAAATCAGGTAGTATTTCTGGGGCATGTTGTTTCGGGAGATGGAATTTATGTTGACCCTAAAAAGGTAGAGGCAATTGTGCAATGGGAAAGACCGAGGAATGTAACAGAGATAAGGAGTTTCCTAGGATTGGCTGGATATTATAGAAGATTCATAAAGGGGTTTTCATATATAGCCTTGCCGTTGACTAAATTGACCCGAAAGGAAGTGAAATTTGTGTGGAGTGATGAATGCCAGCACAGCTTTGAAATGTTGAAAAATAGGCTAGGATCAGCTCCAGTTCTCACTGTTCCATCCAGTGGAGAAGGTTTTGTGATTTATACTGACGCTTCACATCAGGGCCTGGGTTGTGTTTTCATGCAACATGGAAAGGTAATTTCTTATGCATCTAGACAGTTGAAGACGCATGAACGTAATTATCCTACACATGATTTAGAACTTGCGGCTATTGTTTTTGCCTTAAAATTATGGAGACATCATTTGTATGGAGAGACGTGTGAAATTTTCACTGACCATCAAAGTTTGAAGTATTTATTTACACAGAGAGACTTGAATTTGAGACAAAGACGTTGGATGGAGTTAATTAAAGATTACGATTGTACCATTCACTATCATCCCGGGAGGGCCAATGTTGTTGCAGATGCTCTGAGTCGAAAGTCATCGGGGAGGTTATCTTGTATTCAATGTGCACGGGTTGGCAATATTATGGAATTAAGACTGATGGGAGTCGAGTTGAACTTATCTAAAATGGGGGCGTTATTTGCACACGTTACAGTGAGACCTTTACTGGCAGAACGCATACGAAATTTGCAAGTCAGTGATCCATTCCTTGAAAAGAAGAAACGGGAAATCCTGGATGGTAAAGAGAGTGACTTTGAAATTAAGAAGGATGAATCATTGTGTTATAAAAACAGAATTTGTGTACCGAATGATCCGTCCTTAAAGAAGGATATATTAGAAGAGGCACATAGTTCTATTTACTCTATGCATCCGGGAGGTACCAAAATGTACAGAGATTTGAAAGAGTATTACTGGTGGAACAATATAAAACGTGAGATTGCCGAATTTGTAGCTAAATGTTTAGTATGTCAACAAGTGAAAGTGGAGCATCAAAAGCCGGCAGGATTATTGCAGTCATTGCCTATTCCGGAATGGAAGTGGGAGCATATAACGATGGATTTTGTTGTAGGATTGTCACGATCACCAAAGGGGCATGATTCTATTTGGGTGATTGTAGATCGATTGACAAAGTCAGCTCATTTTCTTCCAGTTAAGACCACCTACATGGTTGACAAGTATGCACGTATGTACGTTGATGAGATTATCCGTTTACATGGGGCACCAGTGTCAATTGTATCAGATAGAGATCCAACATTTACTTCTAAGTTTTGGCCTCGTTTACAGAATGCAATGGGCACAAGTTTGAAGTTCAGCACTACATTTCATCCACAAACCGATGGGCAATCTGAAAGAATGATTCAAATATTAGAAGACATGTTACGAGCTTGTGTATTTGACTTCAAAGGTAGTTGGGATGATCATTTGCCATTGATGGAATTTGCGTATAATAATAGTTATCAGTCCACCATTGGTATGGCTCCTTATGAATCTTTATATGGGAGGAGATGTAGAACACCATTATGTTGGGATGATGTGGGTGAAAGGAAAGTTTTGGGTCCTGAATTGATAGATATGACAACTGAGAAGATCAAAATGATTCGGGAACGGATAAAGATAGCGCAAAGCAGGCAGAAATTTTATGCTGATAAGAGGAAGTATCCATTGGAATTTCAGAAGGGGGATTTTGTATTCCTACGTATTTCACCATGGAAAGGCGTTATGAGATTTGGAAAGAAGGGGAAACTAAGTCCAAGATACATTGGACCATATGAAGTGTTGGAAAGAATTGGGACCCTGGCTTATAGATTGGCATTACCTCTAGAGTTATCTCGTTTACATGATGTGTTCCATGTATCAATGCTTCGTAAGTATTTGGCAGATCCATCCCATCAACTAAAAAACCAACCTATTGAACTGAAAGAAGACTTGTCGTACATCGAGGAACCGGTGGAAATTCTTGATCGTAAGGAGCAAGTATTGAGGAATAAAGTTATCCCCTTAGTTAAAGTTATGTGGATGAGCCATGGAATTAAAGAAGCAACTTTGGAAATGGAGGATAGCATGAAGAAACAATATCCCCATTTGTTTGGTAAGTGTCATTCGTATTAAATGACGGGGACGAAATTTTCTAAGGGGGGGAGGTTGTGACAACCCGTATATGATTATGATAAATTATATTTAAATCATAATTATCCTATGTGATATGAATAATGTGTTATTAGTATATCTAATGTTAAGTGATTATGGTTAGTATAATTCTACTTTCATAAATCATGAATTGTCGAATTATTTACGAACACAAGATTTGGTTATTTTCGATAGAAATGTTCCTATTTAAGACTAGTTTTGACCCTTGTAAAATTACAATTGACTTGAGGTGAAAACTACATAGTTGTAGATATGTGAGTTAGGGTTGTAACACAACAAACGGTACATCAAACGGATGTTCGAGTAATAAGTTAGGTCAAAATTACGAGAAGGGGCGAATCTGTCAATTCCCTTAAGTGGTAAGTTGTCTTTTATTAAACCAAATGTTTTATTTTGATTGGATGGATTGGGAGGCAGCCTTGGCCGACTTAAAACTCTCTCTTAACCTTATTTCTTCATCAAATAAGTCCCTAGGTTCAGTTTGAGGTGATATTAGCTTGAGGAAAGAGAGGTAGAAGTTAAGGAAGAAAGGGTTACAAGGAAAATCTAGGAAAACAATTCCAAGAAAATCCTTAAGGTGTTTCCAAGGTAATAGTATGTGTTAATATTGTTTTAATCTTCTATTATACTTATTTGAAAGTATATAAATCTTGAATTATTGATCCAAATTCCATCCTCCCTTGTTATAATATGTATTGGTTCATATGTGAGATAAGTGGTGTTATAGGTCATATTGCTTTGTATTAAAACCCTTGGTATTCAAACTTTCATATCTCTTTGTGTGACTACTGGAATTCATAAATTCCAATTGAATATGAAAATAGACTCATATATTCATATCATATCCGAAAATTATAATTTAACTCCTTATGGTTAGACCTTAGTGATGGTTGAAAGTTGGTATATAGTTGTTGTTTGTATATTTCATTTCAGTATGCCCTAAAATTGGTCAAGTTTTTGAGATAGAAAATGAAGTCCAAATATTATGAAACTTTAATTATGTACTATTCAGTATGTCTACTGAAAGTGTGTAGAAAATCATGGAAAGTTATGCTGTATAAAAATTATGAAAATTCTTGGAAGTCAAAGGAACAATAGAGGAGTTTGTAGGACAGATTTCTTGTGTTGTAAAGAAATGGCCATAACTTGCCCTAGGAAGCTTTAAAAATTACACCGTCACTTGGAACGGAAAGTATATTCAGATGTGTTTCCAGATTGATATTCTTGAACACCTGTATGTGTACTATTTATGAATATGGGATGGTTAAGTATGGAGTACAATGATTTGACGCCATATTGGATACCCCATGAAAGAATGTTTGTATCTACTCCTTCCCAAGGGTATTTGGAGTACATGTTTCATGTGTATATATATTCAGAAGTATACTTTTATGTTTACTTGAGTTTAGTTATAAATTCCTTACGAGGTAGTTTCTAGGGTTGAATGTTCATGACCTTATCAACATATATACCATCCTTTCGTCTTTACATATGTTTCATGGAATATGACTTGAGTAGAATCATATTGTGGTTATGTACTTATTTAAAGTTACATAATTATATTAAGATAATACTTATAATTGAGTTTCAATACTGATTTAGTTGGATTAACAGGTGTAAGGTCAAATCAACCAAGTTCAGCTCCACCCGAGGGAAACGTGAATACATAGTTGACAACACAAGGTGAGTGTACTTACTGAGTTGATTTTGGATATGACATATATATAGCATATGTTGAGATGATATGGATTATTTAAAAGTCATGAGATGTTGATATGTTATGGCTTATTTAAAATCCAAGAGATGTTGAGATGTTTTGGCTTATTTAAAAGCCAAGAGATGTTGAGATGTTATGGCTTTATAAAAGTCAGGATATGTTGAGTTGCTATGCAATTCAGGAGATGTTAGGTTTTTAAAACCTATGGATATGATCATTGCCTACGGGCAGGAGATGTGGGGTTTATTAACTCCGGATATGTATATGGCCTAATTTGGCACAGAGATGTATATATTGTTATGTTGATATGTTAATATAGTACTTATACTATAGATAGCTGTAGTACATTCACTGAGTTTTTAAACTCATGGTTTTGTATGTTTACATTTTCAGGTTTTCCAGCTGCCACTGCCAGGTCTAGGAGGTTGAGTACATAGAAGTAGGGTTTTGTTAGTTTGTTTTATAAACTGCACTAGTTGTAATTAAGTTAAATGATATGTGAGTTATGTTGAAATTATGTCTCCTTAAAACGATTGGATTTTTTTAATATTCCGCATTTTAACCTTGAAGTCGTTTAAATATGTATTTCCTAAATAATAACTAAATTATAATTGTGGTTTGTAAATTATCTAGTTAATCATATCCTAATGGGTTTAGGGTGTGACAATAAACTTCTAAAGTTGCAAGAAATATCTTACTATATCGATGTAGTAATAATCATAAAACATAATTATAAAATCCTTCCAACCCATCGACACTTACATGCAAGAGATACCTAGGCCCTCATCATAAGTGAAATAAGCTAAACGAGTGTCCCAGCCCAAGGCAAAACTAAACTAATAAGTCTTAACTACTAGACTACCAAGTAAGCTATCATAATCATATAACTACATCAGAATGCAAGCCACTACATATGTAAAAAATACGACCCAGTACGATCCCCACTCACATCACCTGAATAATACGATACATGCGATCTTATAATTAAGCAAAATAATATGACATAGTGTCTATAGATAACATATCCATCACTAGACTATATAACATAAATATATATCACATAAACCACACGAAGGCTTCAACCTTGGAATTCCTTCTCATGCCTCCATCGATACACCCAGAAGAGTTACATACCTAACGAATTTTAAACATGCACATATAAATGAATGGGGGATCACCACACAGTCACACCCTCGAGTAGTCATATAACAAATCATCCAATGGATCAAGTCATACACATATCCAAGTCTTGAGATGGTGACTAACTAAACGCATGATCAAAACACCAACCTCTAAAAATCTTCTACATTAGCCAGGAGCACAATACCAGGTCCAAAATCCATTTAAATCCACACCCTAAATGATAGATTCCCCACGAGCTAAACATGATATGTTAACATCCACACCAAATTTATATATATACAACACAATATATATATATTCTAATTAGCCAAACCTAAGGTTCAAGGGTAACAACCAAAGAACTAAGCAAAAAGGAAGGGAACTAAACCAAAAAGAAAAAACAGATGGATTCCCTCGTGCCAAATACCCACCTCCATAGAATCCAGGACCAGTCGCTATAGCGCCCCTAAGGGTGCTATATCATTCTGGAGCCCCTCTATGGTGGGGGTCTTCCCGTCCTTTCAAATTCTGTGATCTTCTTTGTTTTGCAACCCAAAATAAACTGTAATTATTCAAGATGTCATTAGCAGTTCTAGAAGCTTTGATTTAAATCTAAATAATGTTCGACGAATTCCTATTTTAATTCCTCACAACATAAATTAAAAGTCTAACAAGAACGACCCATAAAAATCTTAACTTTTAACGTGTCTAAATTAAGGGTTTATGAACTTATTTAATTCCATCAGTAATTACGTGTCTTTTATAGAAAATATATCATCGTTATAAAGACCATTCCTACACATTAGTTCTAACATCAGAAATCATATTGTCATCACATATTTACATGGGTTTTAACATAAACTCAACTAAAATTAGATCTTGTCAAATGATTTCAAGCCTACATATTTAATTCGAATCAGCCTAATATAAAATTTATTAATCAGTAGATTAAAATCCTAAATAATATTCGAATCAATACTAAACCACAAAGCAATCAAAACCTAAACAAGTTATAAATTATGATAAAGCAATATATGTCTTGCCTGGTTATGAATGTGTGTGATTTTCTCTCTGGGGATCTCTTATCTCCTCCCAAAAGACCTCCTAAAGCTCTCCCAAAATATCTTGCTTCTAGGATTTATGATTTATATTTAATGTAAATAATTAATGATAGCTAACATCACTTATATACCCTTAATCCGTAGGTCCATAAAAGCCTAATTTTGGGCCTCCATATGAGCCTAAAATGCTACTCAGAGTGATCCACAACTTAGATCAAAGATATACATACCCTATGGCTCAATACAACGCATTTAAAATACATCTCTGGGCATTTGTACTATCCTAGAGTCTGGTCCAAATGATAGTGGCTCACAACATAAAATAAAATACACGACTTAATTATTTTATGAGTAACCGCACATAACAATTCCAAATATAATGAATACCAGTGATTAATTAATTTATAACATGCGGATTTAAAACCACATAACATGTAAAATTTATAACATGCAGTTTCTTTAGGGTGACTTGTATCGTTGATTCTGACGAATAATTTGGTTAGACAAATGTGTATCGGGGGTTTCTTATTTGGATTTCATTTGTGAGACACCCCACGCACAAACTTTAGTTCGATCGGGAGTTAGGAGATATTGGGCATGAGACTCTTAATTAGTATCTAGTGGTAGATTATATGGAGGATAGTATTTTTATATTTCTTAGGGGTATGTTGTACCAGATTATGGAATGTTAGTGTGGTAACATAGTTAGGGTTAGGGTTTACTTGGTTATAGAGTACATTAGGGGTTCAATTGTAGCAATAGACTTTCTATGTTTTGATATTTCTAAAAGGAGGAAGTTCTATGGGGCGTGGTAGCCTCAGTATATTAAGGTTAGGATGGATACGGATGGTTAAGAATTATTTGGTGCAAGGGAGAGATAATGAGTATTTCGTATGAGTGTCCACGGGGGATAACATGAGGCATAAATGGGACGCATTTGATATTGTTAAGTAATATACCCATTTCTTTCAACTATCGGACTCTAACCCATTTGTATTTATAAATCTTTTCTATGTATTCTTAGGCATGAGCAGCAGGGTTGAGTAGTTAGACTTGCATTGGATGGATATCTAGTTTTTTATCCTTAGAGTAAGATTTAAATTTCATTTCAATTGATATTCCATTATCTCTTGTTCAGAATTTTTATTTATGGGTTTTGGTGGTTAGAAGTGGTTTACATTTCGCTTTACGGCTATTCAATATTATGGAGTTTTATTATAGTTCTTGAATTCAGTTTTGGTTTGGAGACTCTTTTATATTATTTTATCTCAGTTATTTATATTGTTCATTACTATTATGTTATGTATGTTTTTAATTTATTACAATTTTTATTTATCATTGATGCGAAGAATGATTTGCATAACATAACTTATCTTTGGCATATCATCCTGATCAATTGGCATGTGGAAAATAAGGGGTGTTATAGTTGTTCCCAATGTGTGGGTTGCCAAGTGTTGGGATGCCTTTGATAAGTTGAAGAGAAAGTTAAATTTGTCTCTATTGTACTTACCTTCACTCGAGAGTGAGGTTGATTATTTGGATGAATCTTCTACTGGTACATGGACAACTGTGTGGACTGATGGACTTACCAGCCTTGATCGTTACAAAGGGCGATGCTACCACATCGAGAGCATTGCTGCAGAAGAAAGTCAATTTATTGCTTATGTAGCTTACCCATTAGACCTTTTTAAAGAAGGTTCTATTACTAACATGTTTACTTCCATTATGGGTAATGTATTTGGGTTTACACCCAAACATCCTTACAAGGGTTAGGCGATGTACTGTTGCAAAGGGTAGATGTATTTCACAAGCTTCGTGGAAGTTGAATCTGCATGAGGGAAATTACCCAACACATGGATTAGATTTTTTGCGGTGGTGTTTATTTTACTTATATCAAAATTTTACCTATTAGGGGAGAAGAATCTTGAGTACCCACATTATCTTGTAGTACTTGGTCACTTAAAGGGATCTAAATATGAGACAAAGTGGGTGGTCAAATTTAATAAAGTATTACTAGTTATCAATCCAATGTACATAAGGAAGACGAATGAGGTGGAAGATATCGGGAATAGTAGACCACACAGTATTAAATAATCATTTTGCATAAAAAAAATGGGGGTTGATGACGATAGTGGATGATCTCGCTAAGGCTTTTATGGTGATGCTTATGGTTACCCCTTTTATTATTCTGCGCATGGTAAAGTCACAAGCCTGGGATATAACTTGCAAGGAGAAAATGATGGAACCATGTCCTATCGTGGTGCCATTATACTCAGTGGGATTATATGGAGGATTTGATTCAAGGTACGATAAGTTGTTCCTTATAACGAGGATTTACGTCAGGCGATGATGTTCGAGGACTGTGGCTCACAGTTGGTACATCCTAGTAGAGACAAGATGTGTATATATATATATATATATATATATATATGTGTGTGTGTGTGTGTGTGTGTGAAAATACAGTTCTGGTGAGCACGGATGAAGAAGGACATTGGAGATTGTCTTTAAGTGTAGTGTATGTTAGTTAGTAAAGGTGGATCATCAGTAATTGCCACGATCATTTCATCCACTAAGAATGTAAGTGTGATAGTATTTCCATGGATCTCATAGTAGGGTTTCCGATGAATTCATGACATCATGATGCCATATGGGGATTTTGGAATGATTGATAATGGCGGCTCATTTTCCATCAGTATGCATGGATTTTAATAGTGTGGTAGTTATATATAACAAATATTGAAAACTAGATGGTGTAGTGTATTGTCTCAAATAGAGACCATACATATATCTCTCCATTTTAGGAGAGTCTTTTGGATGTGTTTCGGATCAAGTTGCATCATCCTTTCACCCTTAGACCGATATAAGGACAGTGAGCTTAAATCATATTCCATGCATGTGGATTTCAATGGTAGTTCTAATATATATTTACCTTTAGTATAGTTTTCCTATAATAATAACCATCAGAATAAAATGGGCATGACATCATTTGAGGCTTCGTATGGATAATCAGGTCGATCTCTCTAGTGTGTTGGTTTCATGCAGGACAATGTAAGCTTTGGGTTTAAAGTTTTTCCATGATACATCTGAGAAGATCTAGTTGATTTGATAGATGATCAAAACCACAAAAATTTGGCAAAAGAATTATGTCGTCAAGAAATATCGAGAGTTGGAATTTATTGTTAGGGAACAAGTACTTTTGAAAGTGTCCCTATTGAATGGTGTCATACGATTTGGTAAAAAATACATCATGGTTCGTAGGTATTTTTACCATTGTGGATAGAGTGTGGGATATCTAGCTTATCAATTAGCACTTGTAGATCATTTTCATGCATAACCTCGTATATTTTTTTATGCTTCACATATTCTTACGTTACAATGACACATATCAACATATTAACCCGGAGGATATTAAGTTACAACACAATACATCTTATGTAGATAAGCATGTGAGTTTATACCACTGTAATCAGATATTATGGTTTAAGTTGATTCATTTCGTACAAGTTCAGTAACACCATCATAGCAAGGAACAGTCCACTGGGGAGAATAAGGATTGTATGTAAGAGATGTATCCCTAACTTTTTTTTAGGTTTATGATGAAGTTCGAGGAAGGAATTCCTTTCGTAAGGGGGAAGACTATAATATCTTATATATATGGTAGTTATTTTACTTATTTAATTAACTAAATAGTGTTATTTAATAATTTAAAATATAGAAATTTATACAAGAATTATTTGAAAATAATTTTATTAAATTAAATAGTTGAAATATTTGATTAATTATATGGACTTTAATTCAATTGAATAAACTTAAAATGATTAACCGTGTTTGGTTTTGAGTTGGGTAAGGTAATACCTCGTAATTTTATTAATAATTAATTTATTTATTTTATTAATTTAATTGGGATAAATTAAATGGGAATTTAGTCAATATTAATTAGCAAAATAAAGGATTAATATTTATTAGAATTATTATTTACTTGTAGGTGATAAGTACATAGTTATATGATTTATATTATGTTGTGTATGAGTGATAGCGACGGATTAATTGGTGATAGATCGATAGGGTGTTACATCGATGGATCAATATAATTTATGTGCAACACGCAAGGTACACACGTGTTGGACCAGTTAATGGAAAGTTAGCATAATGGGAGTTGGGTGACTCGGATGACCTTTTCAAGTGCACCGGTGATTCAAAAAGGGTCAAAATAGTCCAGAATAGGAACTTGGGTGTTGTGTTCGAGTTCCACAGGCGTTTTTGACATAAAAGGAACTGTATAAGGGTAGGAAGGTCATTTTATACTTAAAATTAAAGAAAAAAATAGGACTAGGTTTTAGGGAAGACTTTTAAGGGTTTGGGAAGGTGGATGACAGCCCACCTTTTACATTCCAAACAAAAGGTTGAAAAAAGCGAACCCCAAAGAAGAGAAATGAGGCAAAGAGGAGGGGTATTGAAGAGGAGAAAAGAAAATTCAACCTCGTTTAGATACTTCGAATTTATAATCCAGCACGGCAAGTAAATATTAGCTTTGTATCAAATTTTTAATTGGTAGTTAATTAATTTCTTGATTTAATTTAGAAATTGGGGATCTTGGTGGTGAAAGATTAAAATTGATGATTTGATAACGCAACCTATTATTAAATCTTGCATGAACTTGAATAAGAGAATAAATTAGGTTTGATTATATTGGTAATTAGAGATAAATTTCTGAATTTCGATGGAAGAAAGGAAATAAATTAAAGGAAATATGGGATCTTTAATAATCAACTTGGTATAAGAATTGTAGTCTTGAATCTAGGCTGATTTCTAGATCAGATTCTTTTTTTTTTGGTAACTAAACGCAATGACATAAAACAAGGGAAATATATACAAGAAAATATGGGCATACCCACCTAGGATCAAATTTCACCACCGAAATTTGTCTAAGAAACAAAAACACAACACAAACCTATGTGTTAAGAAACTTGGATTCATCAAGACCCCAATTAATACAAATGAGCCAGTTGTCGAAGTTTCTTCTAGACTTGGGCCACTTGTAGAACCTGCATCTAACAAAGAAGGATATCTCATTCATTATGTTACTATGGTTAGCCTTTTTGTTCCTGAAAATCCTATTGTTTCTCTCCATCCATAAGTAATATATGGCAGCAGAAAAGGATGGTTCTCCTAATCTTGTCAAGGAGGGTTTTTCCTTTAAAGTTAATGGTAGCATCAGCGATCACCTCATCCCAAGTGTTGGAATTGTTGATATAGGAGTTGTTATTTCTTTAGAGAGACTTCATTTGAAAAACAGATGGTCCCAGTCCTCAATTTCATTCTCACACAGCACACAAAGGTTGTCCTGGCTACTGCCCCCAGTTGAGGGTCTTATCCTTGGTGTTGAAGGCATTCCTTCACTCAATCCAATAGATTCATATATATAGTGATGGGATTATGTTTTATGGACGATATACGAACTTTAGTTCTTGAAATTTTGGTGAAAAGGACCCTAGTAATAAAGTTGAGATTTTGGGGATGAATCCCGCCTAAGGAAAAAATGTTTCAGGTCTGCGTTCTAGAATCTCATTTGAGATTTCATTCTCGTTTGAACAATGTTGGATTTCATTCCAACGACTTATGGGTTTGGATCGTGGAAAGATTCTAGGCATTTTTATGAACTCAAGCAAGTATGTGGGAGGTTACCCAAGTGAGTGGATATTTAATTAAAAATAGGTTTTTCTCGCAATTTATTCAGAGGAAGTTAATAATTCATTAGGGTGCTCAGATAAGGGATTAGTTAAATAAATAAATTGGGAAGTTTAGACGAACTTCAAGTTTTGGGCAAATCGTGGGCAATGGGATCTGCGTACGAGTTCGTAGTTACTATGCATACATATTAGAATGACGTGTTTTATTTGAACATACCTGCTTAGGAGAGCTATTGTAGGAGATTGTGCGTAGTGGGAAGCCTACCCTAGCATTGAGCTTCTGCTTTGGGTTGATTCCCCAAGTTGTAGTAATGTTGCATGACCACTATCCGTGCGTAAGGATAAATGTTGATTTCAAGTCTTGTTATGCGTGATGCGGTATGGTTACGACCCACGAATGTATGCCTATAATCGCCTCCATTATATATATATACTCGTTTGGGATCGGTGGTGAGAATTTAACTCGGTGGCTCGGTGTGAGGCATGATTCCTGGAGCTGGATCGCATACGAGGAATGTATCCGCAAGGTCCAAGCTCTGGGGATACAGTTATACGTATATAATGAGCGATATATATGTATGCTTATATGATGTAGTGTTTATATCTATTTATAGCACGAGTGTAGCTATGTTATATTTATTACATGATTATTCAATTATAACAAGTGTGTCACTAAAATACTGTGTATAAATGAATACCTAGTGAAGGTAGTTGACTTAGCTAATAGAAAGTATTAGCGGGGTTAGGCTTAAATGGCGGTTGTGTATCCTAGTTAGACCAGGTAGTTAATTACGATAAATAAATGAACACGTTAGGTGCGCACTATAGTTAAGATGTATGATTTATCTCCAGTGAGTGTGACCGATTAATCTTGAAAGTTACTATGATTTAAAATAATTATTTACTTGCGAATTTTTTTTTTACTTTGCGGTATTTGACCCGCGTGTTTTTGTATTTCCTTGTTTTCCTTTTTACACCCCAGGTTTGCAGCAGCAATAACCAAGACAACAAGGATAGATCCGTTCTTACCGATAGTAGCTGTGGATGCTTGCTTAGGCATCTCATACATTTATGCTCTAGATAGGATCAGTTACTTCCATTTATTGTTGGGCGTGTTACCCTTCAAGATAGTATTTATCTTACTGCATGCTTTTATATTTTATCGGATTTGTACTTCCATTCTCAGTTATTATTCGGTATACATTGTGGATGTTATTTGGTGACCGATGGTTTATTATATTCACCCTTATTATTTATTTATGCATGATGGTTAGTTTAGTTATTATGGTTGTATGGTTGATTCTTATTCTTTATGTTATTATTATTGCGATATTGATGTTGAGAATGAATGATCCATACTGAGATTCTTGTTATATTTTAGTAGAGGATTGGCTACCCGGTATTAAAATAGCTGGATTGTCACAGTTGGTATCTAAGCATCAGGTTCTAGTGTCCTTGGGATCTTTACGGACTTACTACATTGTTAGCGTTGCGTTTTCATTTATGAGAGCCTTATGATTAGGACTGTTGTTTCATATTGCGCTTTTACGTTCTTCTGCCATTGTATATAGCTGAAGTGAATCTCATATAATTTTGGTTTGCTTTCAGATGACAAACAACAGGAGTGGTAGACCAATACGTTCCTCTAGGAGGGCCACAGGGGAGGAGGCACAACTAGAGCCACAGGCCAATCAGGCGACAATGACCACAACAAAGGTTGCCACCATTGTTGCACAGGTGGTAAATGCCATGACGACTACCTTAGAACAACACTTTCCTCGGGCAAAGACACGGTAGCCAATGGCACCAGTTCAGGCTCACCTAGTGCCATCTATTTAGGAGAGAGTCAGAAAGGCCTTTCAAAAGAGCCATCCGTCAGAGTTCCAGGAGAGTGTGGATGTAGTTTCAGCTAACGAATGGAAGAAAGACATCTAGAGGCATTTTCATATGGTTGAGTGCAGCGACACTCAAAAGTAGGTACTAGCTAATTTTTAGCTAGTCGGGCAACTCTGCAGTATTGGGATTCAGTTACCACATCAGAGGAAAGGGATTCGATTACTATCCAAGAGTTTTGGGTGGAGTTCGACCACAAGTTCTTTTCATCAGAAATTTAGACGATGAGGAGGATATTCCTAGATCTTTCACTTGAGGGTCGGACACTAGCCAAGTATGAGGAGGAGTTCACTCATTTGGAAAACTTTGTGCCAGAATAGGTGAACACTAATGAGAAGAAGAGTTTTAAGTTTATGGATGGGCTGATATGGAGGATCCTCCAGCATTTGTTGGGGAGCTCGGTGTTGAGGACTTATACTGATGTCATTAACGTCGTGTTACTTCATTGCCAGGATCAACACTTACATCGAAGAGGATCAGAGAAAATAGGAGAGACGAGCCAACAAGGCAAGACTAGGGGCAATGGTGCCAGTGAGGCACCATAATAATAGGATCGGGGCTCTTAGTAGGGAGACTTGGCTAAGAGATTTAGGTTGAGTAATGGTAATTATAGGTAAGGCTATTAGGTCTAGTAGGGCCGGGAGAACTAGACTAGAGGCCAGTAGGCCTATGGATATCAGTGCTCACAAGGCCATAGATAGGGGCATCCTCGCTCGGGCCAAAGCTGGCAGATTTCACATGGAGGTGTTTTATATGTGGGGAGTGGGGACACATGCGGCATGCATGACTGAGAAGGGCTAAAGGTCAGGAGAAGGGTGCCCAATAGGGGAAACAGCTACAACAACTTCTAACCCCACCGACAGTTCTAGCATTACTACCTCTACGGAGCAGGGGGAAGGTTGGGCATTTGTATCACGTCTGTGGATCAGTTTTACATCCAACACATGATCGAGGGTTTGTTTTATTATCCACGAGCACGTGGGGAAGTTTTGACTGACATCGAAATATCACGTTCTTTTATTTGCACTAGATTCACGTGGAAGACGAGTTTAGTGGAGAGTGCATCAATTATTATTATGACCGTATATATATCATGGGTAGTGGGGCTCTCATTAGTTACATCTATAGGCAAGTAGGTGTGGACCTTGGGAGACTATGATTAGTAGCAGATTGTCTCATTGAGAGTTGTATGAGTATGATGTTATCCTAGATATAGACTGGTTAATAACGTATAGGGAAATAGTGAACTGTTACAATCCTGAGTGATGGTTGAGCATGTGTTTATATTATATTGAGTAGAAGACTTCAAATATTATAGTTACTAATGTGATTCAGCAGATACCGGGGTTACAGTCGAGTAGAGAGATCGAGTTGTGACAAACTTAGCACCAAAGACTTGGCGATAGTATGAGCGTCGTATTATACAACTCCTTTATAGATGCGGGAGTTGAGAGATCAGATTTAATAGCTTTGTGACAGGGTTTTTAAGTGCCCCGGTACTGTGTCTTGGGCCTATGGACCTTGATAACAGACATAGTTAAATAGTAGTGTATCGGGAGGGTTCCTTATTTGGATTCGCTTGCAAGTAATTGCACGCATGAAACTTAGTAAATGTCAAGATTTGGGAGATGTTTGGGCTCTAGGGCATTGGTTTAGTACATTAGTCATTATATGTGTGAAAATATAATGCTTTGAGAAGAGAGCTGGTATATTATTTAAGGCTAGTAAAGCCATGTAGTGCTATATAAAAAGAACTGGAGAATGTTTCTACCACTGGTTCATAAGTAGGGCAATCTCAAGAATAATTAAGTAGCGATTAGTAGGGTAATTGATTCTACCTTTATTGTATACTCATATAAGGCATATGTGGTTAATTTTGATTTATGTAGGTTGCATTTGTGGTATTTGTGTGTATATGCACGTCGTATAGGGTATATGGGCACCCTAGTCCGCTCGATGTTCAGTATTATCTGGGAAAGGCTAATGTGGAGGTAAATGCATTGAGTCATATACATATAGGGAAGTTAGCATAATTTTTGGAATGGTGAAGTGGACTGAGCTTCGTCAAGAGAAGAAATAGTTCAAGATTTTATAGCAGTGATGACCATCATACCCGAGATCATTCTGAGGGTTGTGAAGACACGGGCATGGGATCCCCCTCGTCAGAAAGGGATACAGCAGTTATTGGCAAAGGAACATAGTCTTACTCAGTCAGTGTTGAGAATGGCTTACTCTTCAATAGGAGGTTAATTGTCTCAGATAACAAGGACCTCTAGCGCACTGTTATGGAGGAAATGCACGGGTCACGATTTTTGATGCATCTCGAAGGGGATAAAACATACCAGGTGTTGAGGAGATAGTATTGGTGGGCCAATGTGAAACGAGGCATAGCAAGGGTTGTCCCTAGGTGCACCACTTGTCAGATGATGAAGGTTGATCATAGGATATCAGTTGGCCAACGAAACAGCCCCCGAACGGCCCCGTGGGTGGCACCAACACCTCCCACGGGACCAACGTAACTCGTAGGAACTGACCTCGCAGCCGCGGGTCTCCTGGTTTGAGAATACGATGGTAATTTGCATATTTCTAAACTTAAGCAAAACATGGCGTTAGAGGGTGAAAACTCGAAACAGCCCCCGAACGGCCCCGTGGGTGGCACCAACACCTCCCACGGGATGAACGTAACTCGTAGGAACTGACCTCACAGCCGCGGGTCTCCCGGTTTGAGAGTAATACGGTAATTTGCATATTTCAGGACTTAGGGTTAAAAACATGGCGTTAGAGGGTGAAAACTCGAAACAGCCCTCGAACGTCCCCGTGGGTGGCACCAACACCTCCCACGGGACCAACGTAACTCGTAGGAACTGACCTCGCAGCCGCGGGTCTCCCGGTTTGAGAGTAATACAGTAATTTACATATTTCAAGACTTAGGGTTAAAAACATGGCGTTTGAGGGTGAAAACTCAAAACAGCCCCTTAACGGCCCCGTGGGTGGCAGCAACACCTCCCATGGGACCAATGTAACTCGTAGGAACTGACCTTGTAGCCGCGGGTCTTCCGGTTTGATAATACGACGGTAATTTTCGTATTTCTACACTTAAGCAAAAGATGGCGTTAGAGGGTGAAAACTCGAAACAGCCCCCGAACGGCCCCGTGGGTGGCACCAACACCTCCCACCAACACCTCTCAAAACGACAGTAATTTTCATATTTCTACTTGGTTACTGATAATTTTAACTCATATATGCAATTTTTCAGCTTGATTAAATTTTTTGTAAGACTACTTGGTCACTGATATTTTTGTTTTTTGTATACTATCATTTGTAGGATTTTTGCACGTGCAACAAATGAAGGAGGCAATGGTTTACAACATGAAGATTGTTTATATGTTGTGGACATTCAGGATAATGTTTTTTATGTGTTATAGCCGTGTAGGCTTTTATTATTTAGTTTTATGGCCGTGCGGGCTTTTATAACTTGATTGTTGAATTTTATAGCCGTGCGGGCTTTATAATAAGCAGGTTTTTCATTTACAGGTTTTGGAATGTCAAGAAAATAGAGGAAACTCTGCCCAAATTTTTTTTGGTCTGTGAATTATTAAGACGTGTAATATTTTTAAGTTTAGATATATATTTGTTTATTAACAACATTCTCAATTCGCAATTTGTGATTTTTTATTGTTTTGCCTATAATAAATATTTGTAACATCTCGTAGCAATCGACGGTGCACTCACAGGACCCCCAATTTTAGGATTGGACAAAAAAAAATATTTTTTTTTTAAATTATAGATAAATATGGTCATGGACTTTGTCCATGACCATTTTTATTTTTTTTTATTTTTTTGTCACGGTTATGGGTCGCGGACTAGGGCCGCGACCAATTTTTTTTAATTTTTTTGTCACGGACGTGGGTCGCGAACTTTGGCCGCGACCAATTTGTCACGGTTGTGGGTCACGGATAAGGACCGCGACCAATTTTTTTTTAATTTTTTTGTCACGGACGGGGGTCGCGGACTTTGGCCGCGACCAATTTGTCACAGTTGTGGGTCAGGGATAAGGGCCGCGACCAATTTTTTTTGTCACGGACGGGGGTCGCGGACTTTGGCCGCGACCAATTTGTCACAGTTGTGGGTCACGGATAAGGGTCGCGACCCGTCACGGCATGGGTCACGGCCAAAGTCCGCGACCATCTGCCGTGACTCCTCTTGGCCGTGACCATTTTTTGGTCACGGACTTGGGCCGCGACCCACGAAAATGGTCACGCCAGAAATGGTCACGGCCAAAGTCCGCGACCCACAGTTTTGGCCAGGGATTTTGGCCGTGACCAATCGCCAGTTTTGGTGTAGTGTGGGGTTTTACATCCATTGGAGATTTCGGTGTGGGAAGGGGAATATATATCGATGGATTTCATTTTAGAGATATCGACATTACAGAGGGGTCACGATTCTATCTGGGTTATTGGGATCGGTTGACCAAGGTGGAGAAGTTCTTACCAATTTGGGTAGATTACACGACAGGACAATTTGCCCAAGTTTTCATTGCAGAGATAGTGAAATTTCACAGGGTGCATCTCAACGTTGTTTCAGATCGGAATAAGATCTTTGTGTCCCACTTCTAGCAGAGTTTCAGGAGGCGATGGGGACGGAGTTGTGTATGAGCACAACGTATCAATCGAATATCGATGATCAAATGGAGAGGGGGAATCAAATATTGGAGGATGTTTTGAGGATATGCATTCTGGACTTTAAAGGTTATCTGGGAGCAGTATTTATCGAAGGTAGAGTTTGCGTGTAATAACTCTTGCTAGTTTGCTATTAATGTGGTGCCTTTCGAGGCTTTGTACGGGAAACCCCATCATCGGCCTTCTGGTTGGTTAGAGGTGGGGGATAACAAGCTTCCTAGATCGGATGTGATTCAGGATACATCAGTAAGGATTGAGTTGATCATGAGTCATATTCGGGTAGCTCAGGATATCCGAAAGAGCTATGCCATTGCGAACCGAAGATTTCTAAAGTTTGACGTGAGTGGACAGGTGTTACTGCGAGTATACCCCATAAAGGGAATGATGAAATTTTGGAAGAAGGGAAGTTGGCGCCTAAGTATGTGGGTCATTTCCCCATTATCGAGAGAGGGTAGGGTCGATTGCGTATAAGCTCGTCTTACCAGATCATTTACAACGGATTCACGATGTGTTTCATGTGTCGTTATCAAGGAGAAATCTAAGGGATGACATGGTTTATTGGTGTATGGAGTTAAAAGATATTGACTTGCAGTCGGATATTTCTTAGGAGGCCGTAGCGAGTGAAACCATCGATTGAAGGTGGTACCGTTAGTACGTGTACTATGGGAACGCCACAATGTTATCGAGTTGACGTATGAGCGTGATGTTATGTGAGAAAGTATTCGAAGCTCTTCGTGGAAGGTACGTTCAAATTTTGTGGATGAAATTTCACTGTTAGGGGGGAAGAATGTAATACCCCATAATTTTATTAATAATTAATTAATTTATTTTATTAATTTAATTGAGAGAAATTAAATGAGAATTTAGTAAATATTAATGAGCAAGATAAATGATTAATATTTATTAGAATTATTATTTACTTGTGCGTGATAAGTAAATAATTATATGATTTATTGTAAGTCGCGTGTGAGTGATAGCGACGGATTAATTGTTGATAGGTCGATAGGGTGTTACATCGACAGATTGATATAAATTATGGGCGACGGGTAGGGTACACAAGTGTCGAACCCGATTGATGGAAAGTGAGCACATTGGGATGTAGGTGACTCAGATGAAATTTTTGCACCGATGATCCGCGAAGGGTCGAAGTAGTCCAGAATAGGTACCCCGGGTGTTGTGTTTGGGTTTTGGGAGCTTTTTAGACATAAAAGGATCCATATAAGGGTAGGAAGGTCATTTTATACTTAAAATTAAAGGGAAAATGGCATTAGGTTTTGGGGAAGGTTTTCAAGGGTTTAGGAAGGTGAATGACAGCTCACCTCTTACATTCCAAACACAAGGTTGAGAGAAGAGAAAATATTGTTTATTACGTGATTATTTAATTATGTTATGTTTATTACTTGATTATTTAATTATAACAAGCATGTTGCTAAAATATTGTTTATAAATTAATACCTAGTCAAGGTAAATGACTTAGCTAATAGAGAGTATTAGAGGGGATGGGCTTAAATGAGGGTTGTGTATCCTAGTTAGACCGGGTAGTTTGATTAGGATAAATAAATGAACACGTTATGTGCGCACTATAGTTTTGAGATGTGGTTTATCTCAAGAGAGAGAGAGACCGGTTAATCTTGAAAGTCACTACGATTTTAAACGATTTAAAACAATTATTTACTTCAAAAATATTTTTCACTCTACAGGCTTTTACCCTCATGTTTTTGCCTTTCCTTGTCTTTCTTTTTATACCCCAGTTTTGTAGCAACAGCAGCCGGGACAACAAGGATAGATTCATTCTTGCCAATATTAGTCGTGGATGCTTGCGTAGACGTCTCATTCATTTTTTCTCTAGATAGGATCAGTTCTTCTCATTTACTGGTGGGCGTATTGCCCTTAGATGATAGTATTTATCTTACTGCACACTTTTAAATTTTGTCAAACTTGTACTTTCGTACTCAGTTATTATTCGATTTACATTGTGGATGTTATTCGTGACCGATGGTTTATTCGATTCATCCTTATTATTTATTTATGCATGATGGTTAGTTCAGTTATTGTGGTTATATGGATTATTCTTATTCTTTATGTTATATTAATATTGAGACAATGACAATGAGAATGATCCATACTGAGAATTCTGTTATATTTTAGTAGAGGATTGACCACCCGGTATAAAAATAGGTGGGTTGTCACAAACCATATGGTTGTGTAAGGTTTTGGGAAGTCTTAGGTAGAAAGTTGTTTAATTTTGAAACTCTGGACATAGTAATTGCGATGATGGGATTTTATGGGCATAACTAATATATGTGGAGTGTGGTATAGGTGTTTACTCTTTGACGTAGTCAGGATGCAGTGATGGGATATGGTAGTTTGTGTGTGTGTATATATATATATATATATATATATATATGTGTGTGTGTGTGTGTGTGTGTGTGTGTGTGTGTGTGTGTGTGTGTGTGTGGAGTTATATATGTATCTGTATATTTATGAGGGCAAATTAGGGAATTATAATACATAGTATTTTTAGAGAATTTAAAAAAATAGCTTAAATAATAAATAAAGGGAATTTGGAATTTAAAATGGAATTTAATATTTTAATAATGATATCTTTAAACAATATTTATAATCAGTGGAATTAAAGTTGTGTAATTTAAATCGATAACTTGTTAAGTTAATTTGGGCCACGCGTGAATAATGGACTTAATGGGAATAGGTTTTACTTGTTTAGGCTACAATATTAAATAAAGAATTATAAAGGGTATTAGGGTGAAACCCCGAGAGTTATAGGGTATTTAATGCATTTCCTTGAGAACAAGACTAGGGTTTGGAATTTTCATTCAAGTGGGTAAAATTAGAATTGAAATTGAAATAAGTTATACGATTTTAGCTGAGATCATAATTGTTATAGGGGGCGATTACGGGTTGCCTCACGCGACCGCTAGCCAAACACCCCAAGACCACGGGTGTGCAAGGCCACGGTTCAATCATGGTTAGGCTGTTGACCACTCTAGTGGGTCTTTCTTTGTGTCTCTATCTCACAAAATTGGTTCATTTGTCATCATTTTTCACCCAAACTCTTTCTCTCTAAACCTACAAACCCTAATATCCTCCCTACATTTTTGCTTTACAATCAAAACACCATTAACAACCTAGATTCAATAATAAAACATTGAAGTTGATGATCCAAGAATGAGACTCGATTGATTCAAGGGTGAAATTAAAAGGGGGATTCAAGGATTCAAAGTTATTTCATAGAGTGTTCATCAATCAACCACAAATCTCACATTTTTCATCAAATTAAGGACAGGCTCCTTTCATACATATAAATGCTAGATTCAGCAAAACTAATGAATTAGGTCTTAAATTGAGTATAAACAATTAGAGCTTTTCGTAGCACCTCATCTAACTCCCTCATATGTTGAAATTGATTTTGGATTCACATGTTTAGTATAAATTAGTGTTTAATTAATGTACTTAATATATTAAAATAGGGTAATTATTAATAATTCTTATATTAGGGTTTTGTAATTTGAAATTGATATAATAATTGATTAGACTTCTTAATTGTAGAAAATTCCCATGTTAGAATTAAGTAATTTGGAATTTATTAAAGACCCATGTTAGACTTGTATGTTTAGAATCTTATCTTCTACTTTTAAGTCTATATACCTAATTCTTGTAAGCTAATGTATTATAACTAATTAACCAAAAGGATTAATGGGTTAATGTGTAATTTATGATAAACCCCATATTTAAATGACTTTAAATAACAAGTGAGACTTACCCATATGTTAATAAAATAATGAATTTATTTGGAGACTCACATATGTTCTTAATAATTCAATTGAAACCTTAATTAAAAATACTTGGATTAGAAGCTCTTAGTTTTTCCTTACAAATTGATGGGGTAAATTAGTAATTGGTTTTGTTATTGAATTGGTGGGATTATAACTAATGGTTATGTTGGTTGTTGATTACTAAATTAAATTCAATTTTGTGTAAGACCTTCGGTCTTACATTATGCACCTTGGAAGTATGAATGGATTAATGAATGCCTTTAGGCCCATGGATATGCTGATGGTGTGATTTCCCGTTGTATTAAACTAGTTCTTGAGATTTAGTTTAGTTTTAATTGTTATAAATTTATTTTACAATGAATTCATGCATATATAATGAGTAACATGTCTATTGTAAGGTAATTGGCTAAAACAAATGATATTTAAGAATTGAAATTGGTATTACTCGACGGGTGGGCTAAATAGTATGACAATAGCTTGGGGCTAATCATAAAACATATAATGAGATAAAATTAATTGTAATCATAATCCAATGAGAATAAGATTTAGTTTATTATGTTGGTGTGTGTTAAGTGAGAACACCATAATTGTGCATACCTCGTGATGGTAGTCTTAGTCTGTTTTGAGAGAGGATATCAGAAGGTTCATGTGTTGCGCTCTATGTGAGTGGCGGGCCAAGCTAGTGAATGGTGGGTCTGGATATAGTGGAGGTTCATTTTATTTGTGCGTCACTCATTCTTGGTGGGCCCATACTAGTTAACGGTGGTGCCTAGATGATCTGACGATTATTATGTGTTACGTACCACATGATTGGTGGTTGGGAGAAGTGGTTGGATGTAATTATGGTGTAATTAAATAAAGAGATTAATTAATTATTAGAACATAATGGATAATTTGTGAGGTTCGATTTCATATTGCGTGTATACTAATTGTTATTGCCTAAGACTTTTATATTGATATGATCTTAGTTAAAGTATATAAGCTCAAATGATAATAGATAAAAAGATGAAAATCAACAAAATTGTAAGCGCAAATATTTTAGCTTGGACTTTTTATTTGTATTTATTTGCACTTTGGTGTATTTGGCGTATCCCGTTACAAACCGACACGCACCGACATGTCGAACCGAATTTAAGACACCTCTACATCTCATGAAGGTATAAAACTTTTAGGAGTTCATAATTATTCATAATGATACTTGGGATGTGATTTTAGAAAAATCGAGTTTGGATTTCTAAAAGATTTAAAATTAAAAATTATATTTTTGGCCTCGTTCAAACGAGTTTGAAGCTTGTTCGAATGAAATATCCATTTCATTATACGGTCGTTAGATCTTTACTTCGAGCGAACATCAAATGAGGACATACTATTTTATAGAGAACTTTCGTTAGAAGCTCGTTAGATGTAGACATCGAATGAACTTCCTTTATCATTTGAGAGACGTGGCTTTCTGGTTCGAACGAACTGACATTCTCATTCGAACGATCTTGTTTTTCATTTGAATGAGTCATCACCTCGAAAATTATGTCATGTCTATAAATATCTATCTTGAAATCTTTTTGCATGAGACTTTGGAAAAATGTGAGCATAATATGTTTGCCAAAGTTTTTCATAGTTTGTGTTATTAAAACACTTTTGATTCATAAATTTTACATCACCAAATATTTTGTGAATCCTTTTGAAACCTTAGAAAGTTTATGTATCTTGCATATACCTTGTGCAGAGGATTCTCTGTGGTTGAAACTGTGACTCAAGGGATCACTACTGAAGAAGTAAGAAAGGTTGATCGGTAGTTATCGAGGGTGGATTGCAGCATGTGGATGACTCTAGACTGACTCATTTTCTTTAGAAGGTTTTGAAGAATCTGTGCATTATATGTAATCGGTCTAAGTAGGCGACGTCGCGAGAAGTCCACTGAACCTTATCATTTAGAGGAAGGAGAAGTCGTAACAAGGTTTCCGTAGGTGAACCTGCGGAAGGAATATTGTCGAAACCTTCACAGCAGAATGACCCGCGAACTCATTTTCATATTGGGGCTCGTCGGCCTAGGTGCGCAAGCACTCGGCTGGCGAACTTCGGTCAGGGAGCTGTTGGTGTGCTGCCCAAACAACGAACCCCGGCGCAGTAAGTCGATTATCATGTTAAAGTGTTGAATATAGGTTTTTCCCTGAAAATGGATTTTTCCTCATATTTGTGTGATTGCATGCGTAGTTTATTTCTATGATTCGAATATTTATCATATGCAAACCTAATTTAATCAAAGATTAAAATTCAATAAAAATAGGATTTTTGTGTTTGCGATATTTAATTATATAAATCAATTCATTAAGTTCACACTGCACACACTTACAAGAATACTTATCCTAAAATTATCATAGAATTAGATGAGAGAAAAGAGGTGAAACTGGATTTATGTGGTTCAGCCCAAGGAGGTGATAATGTCCACGAGTGCAAGTGTATATAGTATTAGTTTCGTATAATGAGAGTCTATAGTAATAGCTATAATCAGAGTGTGTTTTGTAGGTTACTCCCTACCTCCTTAAATATGGGCCAGGGAGTATCTATTTATGGAATAATACAACTGATCCACTAGGATATATCAGTGGTTGTCTTTATATAATAAACACGTGCTCACTTTACAAGGTAGTGGGGGGATGATCATAAAGTTAGCAAGGGCAAGTATTGGTGGAAGAATGTTCGTTTGTTTCTAATGTGTGTGCTTTGATGATGCCATCTCACTCTGACCCCTTGATAGTGGACATATAATTGCACTTGTGTTATCTGAGATGGCTTGGCTGAGCAAAATGTATAAGGCTGATCCCAATCATACCTGAGTAGATCTCTTGTCTACTCGAGCCAACCTCCTTGTGCCCAATAATGAGTCAAGATGTCTCATATTGATCAATTTAAGGGCTACATAATATTTACAGTAAAACATAAATATGCACTAATTTTTTTATATTTTATTCCCAAATCTATACTTTGTTAGACCTATTTTAGTTCTATTTAAAAATAATTGGGTCACTTTCATTAATTAGATTCATTTTGTAAGTTTTAGAATAAATGGGGATATAATTACAAATTTTAGAGTAGAAGGGGGTATTTTTATAATTTGACTTATTTCTTAGGCCTAAAAGTACACTTGAATATTTATTTACACATTTTGTAGGTACTCGTGAAATTTGGCACAAATTGAAGACCACTTGGAGAATATATATACAAAAATAATTCCAAAAGATAATTTTTCTCACTACCCTCACACTCGAAATCAAGTGTGCAAGTTCTATCTGAATAGAGGGTAAGTCTAGATAGGGGTGAACGTGATCATATTTGATTCTAAAATTCAAGAAAAATGGAGTAGTTGTTTTCAATGAAACTATTTGGGTAACTCCAAAAGACTTATTGACCAATTAAAGATAAATTGAAGGTTTGAAGGACAATGTGGAGAAACTTTTTGTGTCGATTTTTTATCGAAACATATTACGAGTGTTTGTGAGATATTATTGCGTGCAAATTTATGGAGAGGGCTTGTTCGTTATTGTAATACAATTTTTTAATCAAAAGCTTGTAAGCGGATTGTTATAATTGGAATTCCATTTTCATCTTGCAATATTTTTTATTCATTATGCTGCTTAAATTTAATTGCCAGGATTAGAAACGTTTGCCATGCTTAGTTAGTATTATTAGCAAAAAAATATTTTAAACATATTAAAAATGCATTATTCGCATAAAATATGAAGATAATAATATTTTATCCTTCTAAATCAAATGATATTCAATTCTCTGATTTCATGTATGATTAACTTTGATGAATTATTCTTTTGTGTAATCAAATGATATTCTATGTTTAATTATGTCTCAAAAGGCATAGAATTTATAATTTTTCAATGGAATGGGAATTTTAGCTTTATGACTAAGATAAGAATGAATTAAAATTAAAACTTTATTGATTTATCTTCAAAATTTTATGCAGCGAGATCCAGTGAATTTTGAGTTATAAAAATCGATAACCAAAATTTATATTAACATTATAGCTAATTAAAATTGATAGACGACTCTGAAATCCAAGTAATTCCCTCTCATCATTATCTAAATAATTTGCTTCTATACTTGTGTTAGTTGTTAGAATTGTTTCATCTTAATCATGATTCAAAAACAAAAGTTGTCTAGTTAGAAAATCTACTTTATAAATCGATCATTTCTTTGTGGGATCAACCCATACTTGGACATTATTCTATTAATAGCTCGTTCACATGACATATTTATTAAATTCATAACAATTGTAGGTTAGACAATTATAAAGATACCATTTATATATGTGACCTCTTTTGAGTTGCGTAAATTTGATATCTTGTTGGTCTGTGACCCAATTATTTTGTAAAACATTTTAGTAGCTAGAGCTGGGCCGAGAGAGTAGTTCCCACTCCAGCTAGCATAGATATTCTCCCTTACTATTCCATATTCGTCACCTACAGAAGATATTTTGCAGGTTTCTTTGGTACCAGCTTAGTTACTTTTCAGTTTGTATGACTTCAGTTGTACTCTTATTTTGTCATGTATGAGTTAAGACTTCGTAACATATATAATTTATTATGGTTATGTTGGTGGGTTGATGTTTAAACTCGATACTTGAGACAGGTATGAGTTGATGTTGCTATTCTGGATGTTAAAACTCCTTATTTTTCATTAGTTCATGGTGCTGATTTACTGGTTTATACTATTTGAAGTTTTATCATATCGCACTATTTATCTTGCCATACCTTTATTCTATTGATTCCTTACATGATGAGAATGATATTTTATTTGCACTAGCAATTTGTATATTCTAATGTTTTGACTTGATAAACCCTAATATTATAATATACGGCTTGTTAGAAGAATCATAAGATATTAACAATTGTGATATTTAATTTGATATGCATTACTGTTTGGTGTGATATTGGCCCACCTTCATTAATAGGATTTCATGTTATCATGGTGCACCTCTAATAGACCAATCTTAGTGATTGCATATAGGTTGAAGACTTTTATCAAGTCTATTTCTGCTCATATATATAAAGTTATCTTTATTGTATTTTCCCTTTCAATTTTTATTATTATGGTTTATTAATACTTTAAGTATTTGGTATTTTGTGGATAGTGCCGGCTCTAGGTGGGGAACCACTTGGAAACCTCTGAGCGAACTCAGCCCCAGTGACAGCCGACAAGGGTATGGCCTCAAGGATTGGAGGAACCGCCACACTCGGCCCAACAATCTCAACCTCAGAGGAAGAGGTTGATGTGCTTGTACTTTTTGTAATACCCCGTATTTTTATGCTATATTTAATTTGGGGATTTATTAAATTTAATGTGATGATTTATTTAATAAAAATACGGAAATTAATTATGTTATAAGTATTAACGTGACTAGAGTTAGTAATTATGGGAAACTTGTTGAATATTACTAATGAGCATAGTAATATATTATATTGGTTATATTGAATGTCATAGGTGAATTAAATGACTATTTCGGAAATTTAAGTCGGAAGGTGCCCGTGTCACGTCGGGACTAATTATGTTAATTAAAAAGGGAATATTTTATAAGTTATCCATATGGTCATTTTGAGTGCGCCAACGCTTCCGGAAGGGTCGAGATAGTCAGAAAAGTGTACCCGGGGGTTTAGTTTGGGTCTCGGGATGTTTTTAGACTTAATTAGTGATCCGGGAGGGCATTTTGGTCATTTTACAAAATAGGGTAATTAAACCCACGAATTTCAGCCATCCTTAGCAGCCATTTAAGTCAAACTTTTAGGGTTAGAACATTCAGAACCCTAGAACGGCCATTGGAGAAGAGAGGAGAGAGCTCTCAAGGTGATTCAAGGCCCAAAACACCACTGATTTCACCGCCGTCACCACCAACGCGTAGATCGCGAGGAGGAGAACGCAACCACACCAATATCAGCAGGAAAGCAGACCTCTGAAATCCCAGGCAAGTGTTTAACTTGCGTATTTTCGTTGGTGCAATAATCATATTAGTGTAGGAATGATTAGGAGTATAATCAATGGAAGAAAACCCCAATTTTTTATAGGGATTTGCATGTAGAAATCGTTATAACCATATTCTGGAAATAATATGTGAAGTAGATGATTAACCCACGAATTTGTGATGTTATGTTAGAAGGAAATTTTGGAGAAAACTGATTAGAACAAAAGTTAAGAAAACTTTAGGGTTCTTGATTATTAGATGAGATTTTAGGTTGTTTAACCATGTATAATGATGTATGCACGCATGCTGAACGTTAAAGATATCTGGAATTATGTTAGTATGTTAACAGTAAACTTTTGGGCCGATTAGTGTTGGAAAATATGAGTTTTGATGAATAACTTTAATCAATCCCGTCACTGCAATTTCTGCAGAATTTTTGCCCAGACCTGCTTGATCGATCGATCGAGCATAGAGCTTCGATCGATCGAAGGTTCGATCGATCGAGCCCCAAGCTTCGATCGATCGACCCCTCCTGGCAGACTCCTATTCCTCTTGTTTATTTAATTAAATTACTTTATAGTGAAATAACCTTTGGGCATTCTAAATAAAAGGATTTGGGAGATATTGAGGACCAGTAGGGTATATGGATAAATGTTAGAACCTTTAATCTTCAACAAGTATGGTAATTATGGGATATTTACTTTAAGTTGATAGATTTATAACTTAAGGGTGAGGTACGTAAGAGAGTTACGTTGGAATCAAATAAAGTCCCTTACTGAATTTCAGATTGGTGAGGATATAAACCATGAGTATTAGGTAATGAGTGAGAAAACTCTTCGAATTAAGGTTAGAGACGAAACTTTATACGTAATCATAATAATGGGAAATTAAGGATAAATGTTGTGACTATGGGTAGCGGGAGGAACCTATATTAATATGATGAATGGGTATATTTATATGATTTGTGTGTACATATATTATATACATGTGAAAAACGTACCCTCGCTACTTGCTATCCCTAAGGTTACCGCGCTGGGACGATCTTATCCTGTGTTGCTTTATGGGGGATATTGATTCGTACCCTAGAAGATAGAGATCCTAGGTACGGGCTATCAGATTGATAGTCGGACGGTCCTAAGAGACGTGTGGGTATGTACTGACCTCTTGGACTTGGAATCTATGCTTCGCCTCAACGTTGTTTTGTATATGTTAATACAGTTCGAGAGTGATTCCGAACTTGTGTTTCCCTTTGTGTGAGCGATACGGGGATTGGATAGCAGAGTATGCCCGCACCATAGATTAGTTGGGGTGCTGTTATATATATATATTATACGAGTAGTTAATATATATATGAGGTTATAAACTTTAAACTGCCTACTATGATTTGATAAGTAGAACATGGTTGTTGACTCAAATTATTAAATACTTGTTTTGTGAAAGTATGAGAAGACACTGGGAAACTTTATAATTTAATGAAGCTAAAATGAGAGGAGTGCTACATATTGAAAGTAACCTTTTTAAAGCATTGTCGTCGTTCGGTTTTGAAAACTTATCAGTAAGTTAAGATAAACTAAATTGTTTGGGAAGGTTAGTACGATAGGCATGCACATTAGAAGAGAGGTGAGAATTTCTCAAGAGAGTGTCGAACTAATATGATTTGCATTGGCCTGTATCAATTTAAATACTTGCTTAACGTATTTTAAAATCAAACACACTTTCGGGCCCTGACCCGTTTCTTTTTATCTCTCTCTCTTGTGTATATATATGTATATTTTCAGGTGCCCAGCCACAGGGGCGTCTTGCTTAGGATCCTTTGAGAAGAACGAGCTACAGCTTAGGTGGGAGTTGCAGGTCACTTGAGTAGACGGCTTCTGTTATTGACTCCACTCCTACTACTCTCATTTATTGGGCACGTGTCGCCCTTTTCATCATTTCATTTATTGTTGGGATTTTTTATATTTCAGTTATTCCAGTATTGTTTTACGGGATCTATTCAGGATGGTTTATGATTTTTAGTTTTATTATGTTGACATTCGATTGACGAATGTATGGTTTTATTTTAGTTCATCGTGGTGTGATTCTATATCATAGAAATGTTGTTTTGTGTATATAAATCTTTTCTTTAATTAAAATTTGGAAGTTTGTAAAAAAAAAAATGTTTTTGACACTTAGCTTAATTATTTAGGGTGTTAAATTGGAAAAAATTTTATCGACAGTGATGCTGAGAATGAACCAACTGTTTACCTTGATTTAATTTAATAAAGGAGTGATCGCTCGGTATTTAATTAGGCGGGGTGTCACAGGTGGTATCAGAGCATCAGGTTCTAGTGTCCATAGGATCTGTACGGCTTATTTCGCTTTCAGCTTAACGTTTTTGCTATAGAGCCCTATTTTTAGGATTTGTTGTATTCCTGCTTTTACGTTTAAGTCTTCAGTTAATTGAGATTCGATGATAACTGTAGACTGATAAATTTTGTTCACGTTTCAGATGCCTCCGAGACGTGCTCCGAAAGATAGGCGTGCCCAGGCCGAGCAACCAGCAGCTCCGGCACCAGGCACAATGAATGCTAATGAAGTAGCCGCTATTGTTGCTCAGGCGGTGAATGCCGCGATAGCGGTGATTCAGCAGGCTCCACCCCAAGTCCAGGCAGTGGCGCCAGTACCAGCACAGCTTCCATCTGCATGGGAGAGGGTTCGGGATGCTTTTCAGAAAGCACATCCCCCTGAGTTCTCCGGTAGCTCCGACATTGTCACGGTTAGCCAATGGAAGAAAGACATCCAGCAGCATCTTCGCATGTATGAGTGCACCGAAGTACAAAAGAAGTTATTGGCTTCCTTCAAGCTGGTGGGAGTCGCATTACAGTGGTGGGAGTCCACTACTACTTTGGAGGAGAGGGACACGATCCCTATTCAGTTGTTCTGGGAGCGGTTTGACCGTAAGTATTTTCCACCCGCAGTGCAGACTGAGATGAGGTGGAAATTACTAAATCTGAAGCAGGAGAACCTTACTGTAGCTGAGTATGAGGAGGAGTTCACGAGACTTCTCACTATTATGCCGGATGAGGCACCCACTGAGGGCAAGAAGATTTTGTTGTTCGTCGACGGGTTAGCTTGGAGGATCCGTCAGCACCTTATTGGAAATCTATCCTTGAGTACTTTCACTGACGTACTCAATGCAGCGTTACTACATTGCCAAGATCACCGCTTCCATCTTCAGGGAAGCAAGAGAGCAGGAGAGTCCAGCCAGCAGGGCAGGACCAGGGGTAATAGTGCCGGTGAGGCACCAACTCATGGACAGACTCGTCAGCACGAGCAGAGTTCCCATCAGGGGGACCCTGCTAAGCGATTCCATTCAGGTGATTCTAGGCAGGGATTCGGGGGATACAGGCAGGGCCATCAGGGTCAGCCTAATCAGCAGGGCCAGCAGGGTCAACACCGACCGCAGGGACAGCAGCAGGGCCAGCAAGGCCAACAGCGTGCACATCAGGGCCAACAGGACCAATGGCATGGAGGTAACGGCCAGCAGGGCCGTGGTCAGCAGGGACAGAGGGGAGGAAATTTCAGAGGCCGGTGTTTTGTGTGCGGCAAGCATGGCCATAAGCGTCAGGATTGCCCAGAGGGCGATAGGGCCCCACAGCAGCAGGGAGCCCGTAATGAGCCGCAGAGACCACTGTTCCCACCTGCCCTTCCAGCTCCAGCCCAGGTGCCAGCCCTACCAGCCATTCCAGCAGCTCCAGTGCAGCAGGGGCAATTGCAGTATGGACGTGTCTATAACGTCCACCAGGCAGCAGCTCCACAGGCACCACCCGCGATTGAGGGTATGTTTCCTATCCATGGTACTATGGGTAAAGTTTTGTTTGATACGGGGGCAACGCATTGTTTTATAGCTACGCATTTTGCGAAGTCCTTAGGGTTGTTAGCCACAGCAGAGAGTACCGTGACGTGTGTCGACTCACCACTGGGGAGTGGGTCACTTATATTCTTTATATGCCGGGGAGTAGGGGTAGAGATTGGTAGCTTGGTATTGCCTGCAGACATGCTAGTCTTAGACATGCACGAGCATGATGTGATCATTGGTATGGATTGGCTCGCATCTTATAGAGCCATGATTGATTGCTTCGGTGGGAGCATTGTTTTTGCCATTCCGGGGCAAGAGATGTTTGTAGTGGCGATGCCTCGCCCAGAGGGAGGTTCGACCGCTCATTTATATTACATTGAGGAGGATACCTCTAAGGAGGTTGTGATTCCTTTGGATTCGATCCCAGTTGTTAGGGAGTATTCCGATGTGTTTCAGGAGATACCAGGCCTACCGCCCAGTCGTGAGATAGACTTCGTTATAGATTTATTGCCAGATACGAGACCTATAGCACGCGCACCGTACCGTATGGCTCCGGCAGATATGCGAGAGCTACGAGATCAGATTGAGAAGCTATTAGGTCAGGGCTTCATTCGTAGGAGTACCTCACCTTGGGGCGCTCCAGTCTTATTTGTAAAGAAGAGATATGGTTCACTGAGATTGTGCGTGGACTACCGGGAGTTGAATAAGGTCACGATACGGAATAAGTATCCGTTGCCTCGAATCGATGATCTATTCGACCAGTTGAGGGGAGCAACTTTCTTTTCGAAGATAGATCTGAGGTCGGGGTACCATCAGTTATGAATTAGAGAGCAGGATGTTTCAAAGACTGCCTTCTTGTCGAGATATGGGTCCTATGAGTTCAGGGTGATGCCGTTCGGACTCACAAATGCCCCAGCCGTTTTCATGGACTTGATGAACCGAGTATTCAGAGAGTTCTTGGATCAGTTTGTCATCGTCTTCAGAGATGATATTTTCATATATTCACACTCCAAGGAGGAGCATGCCGAACACTTGAGGCAGGTTCTTCAGACTCTACGAGAGCATCAGTTGTATGCTAAGTACGAAAAGTGTGGATTCTAGTTGCGAGAGGTACAATTCTTGGGCCATGTTGTTTCTGAGCAAGGGATAGCAGTTGACCCGAGCAAAGTGTCAGCGGTGAGGGAGTGGGGGTAGCCCACGACACCGACGGAAGTGCGTAGTTTCTTGGGGTTAGCCGGATACTACAGGAGGTTCATTCGGGGATTCTCCAAAATAGGGGGTCCATTGACGAATCTGACTCGCAAGGGGGTACCATATGTCTGGGATGACGCTTGTCAGTTGGCTTTCGATGAACTGAAGGACAAGCTTACTTCGGCACCAGTCCTTGCTTTACCGAAGCCGGGTGTAGAGTACCTGGTTTACACAGATGCGTCCTTACGAGGACTTGGGGGAGTACTTCAGCAGGAGGAGAAGGCTATAGCTTTTGCTTCCCGCAAGCTTAAGCCGCATGAGAAGAATTACCCCACCCACGACCTGGAGTTAGCTGCGGTCGTCTTTGCATTGAGAATTTGGAGGCACTATTTATTGGGTGAGAAATTCCGTTTGTTCACAGACCATAAGTCACTGCAGTACCTGTTCACTCAGCGAGAGCTGAATATGCGTCAGCGCAGATGGTTAGAGTTTGTGAAAGATTACCAGTTCGATATACAGTATCATCCGGGGAAAGCCAACGTAGTTGCTGATGCGTTGAGCCGTAGACCGGTTCACGATGTAGCGGACATCTGGAAAGCAAAGTGGAAGGAGTTGGGTCACCAGGACGCAGTAGCACGTTCTTTCATATCCGTGATGTCAGTCACACCCGAGATTGTTACGAGGGTGATACAGGCACAGACCACAGACCCGTTTTGTCAGGAGCAGATTGTACGACTTCTAGCCGAGGGTGCTGAGTCCTATTCTGTTAGTTCGGATGGAGGGTTGCGGTTTAATGGAAGATTAGTGGTTCCAGAAGGAGCGGAGCTACGTCATGAAGTGATGGACTCATTCTCATGGGTCCCGATTTGTAGTACATCCAGGAGGCGATAAGATGTACCAGGACATGAGACGACAGTACTGGTGGAGTGGGATGAAGAAGGACATCGCTGAATTTGTGTCCAAGTGTTCTACTTGCCAGCTAGTGAAGGTGGACCACCAGAAACCGTCAGGATTACTTCAGCCGTTGGAAGTACCCGTGTGGAAGTGGGAAAGTATTTCCATGGATTTCATTACCGGGTTGCCTACATCACAGCGGGGCCACGATTCTATCTGGGTGATTGTAGACCGTTTGACCAAGGTGGCTCATTTTCTGCCAGTGAGGACAGATTATACCATGGGTCAGTATGCCCAGTTGTTCGTCGCTGAGATTGTCAGATTACATGGGGTGCCCCTGAATATTGTGTCAGATAGAGACAAGATTTTTGTGTCACGTTTCGGGGAAAGCTTTCAGGAGGCTATGGGTACAGAGTTGAGACTGATTTCAGCTTACCACCCACAGACAGATGGACAGACAGAGCATACTAATCAGATGTTGGAAGATATGCTACGCATGTGTGTTCTCGATTTCGGAGGAGGTTGGGAGCCACACCTTCCACTGGTAGAGTTTGCTTATAATAATTCCTATCAGTTTACGATTGGCATGGCTCCATTTGAGGCTTTGTATGGCAGGCCTTGTCGTTCTCCAACTTGTTGGCTCGAGGTGGGGGACAACAAGTTATTAGGGCCAGAAGTGATTCAGGAGACCTCCGCGAGGATTGAGATGATCAGGAGTCGTATTCGGGTAGCCCAAGACAGGCAGAAGAGCTACGCCGATGCGAAACGATTCTTCCGGGAGTTTAATGTGGGAGATCAAGTGTTGTTGCGTGTATCTCCTATGAAAGGAGTGATGAGGTTCGAGAAGAAGGGGAAGTTGGCTCCGAGGTACGTAGGACCATTTCCCATCTCGTCGCTGAGACGATATCTTCGGGACGATATGGCCCATACGCACATTGTGATAGATGAGATTGACTTACAGTCGGATAGCACTTACGAAGAGAGACCAGTGACTATTCTAGACTATAGTCAGAGGAGATTGAGGTCGAAAGTAGTTCCACTTGTGCGAGTCCAGTGGGAGCATCATAATGTGGAGGAATCCACTTGGGAGCGTGAGGCAGATATGCGCGAGAGATATCCAGAGTTGTTTTTACCAGGTATGCCTTATTTTCCGAATTTCGGGACGAAATTCCATTATTAGGGGGGAAGTATGTAATACCCCGTATTTTTATGCTATATTTAATTTGGGGATTTATTAAATTTAATGTGATGATTTATTTAATAAAAATCCGGAAATTAATTATGTTATAAGTATTAACGTGACTAGAGTTAGTAATTATGGAAAACTTGTTGAATATTACTAATGAGCATAGTAATATATTATATAGGTTATATTGAATGTCATAGGTGAATTAAATGACTATTTCAGAAATTTAAGTCGGGACGTGCCCATGTCACGTCGGAACTAATTATGTTAATTAAAAAGGGAATATTTTATAAGTTATTCGTATGGTCGTTTTGAGTGCGCCAACGTGTCCGGAAGGGTCGAGATAGTCAGAAAAGTGTACCCGGGGGTTTAGTTTGGGTCTCGGAATGTTTTTAGACTTAACTAGTGACCCGGGAGGGCATTTTGGTCATTTTACAAAATAGGGTAATTAAACCCACGAATTTCAGCCATCCTTAGCAGCCATTTAAGTCAGCCTTTTAGGGTTAGAACATTCAGAACCCTAGAACGGCCATTGGAGAAGAGAGGAGAGAGCTCTCAAGGTGATTCAAGGCCCAAAACACCACTGATTTCACTGCCGTCACCACCAACGCGTAGATCGCGAGGAGGAGAACGCAACCACACCAATATCAGCAGGAAAGCAGACCTCTGAAATCCCAGGCAAGTGTTTAACTTGCGTATTTTCATTGGTGCAATAATCATATTAGTGTAGGAATGATTAGGAGTATAATCAATGGAAGAAAACCCCAATTTTTTATAGGGATTTGCATGTAGAAATCGTTATAACCATATTCTAGAAATAATATGTGAAGTAGATGATTAACCCACGAATGTGTGATGTTATGTTAGAAGGAAATTCTGGAGAAAACTTATTAGAACAAAAGTTAAGAAAACTTTAGGGTTCTTGATTATTAGATGAGATTTTAGGTTGTTTAACCATGTTTAATGATGTATACACGCATGCTGAACGTTAAAGATATCTGGAATTATGTTAGTATGTTAACAGTAAACTTTTGGGCCGATTAGTGTTGGAAAATATGAGTTTTGATGAAGAACTTTAATCAATCCCGTCACTGCAATTTCTGCAGAATTTTTGCCCAGACCTGCTTGATCGATCGATCGAGCATAGAGCTTCGATCGATCGATCGAGCCCCAAGCTTCGATCGATCGACCCCTCCTGGCAGACTCCTATTCCTCTTGTTTATTTACTTAAATTAATTTATCATGAAATAACCTTTGGGCATTCTAAATAAAAGGATTTGGGAGATATTGAGGACCAGTAGGGTATATGGATAAATTTTAGAACCTTTAATCTTCAACAAGTATGGTAATTATGGGATATTTACTTTAAGTTGATAGATTTATAACTTAAGGGTGAGGTACGTAAGAGAGTTACGTTGGAATCAAATAAAGTCCCTTACTGAATTTCAGATTGGTGAGGATATAAACCATGAGTATTAGGTAATGAGTGAGAAAACTCTTCGAATTAAGGTTAGAGACGAAACTTTATACGTAATCATAATAATGGGAAATTAAGGATAAATGTTGTGACTATGGGTAACGGGAGGAACCTATATTAATATGATGAATGGGTATATTTATATGATTTGTGTGTACATATATTATATACATGTGAAAAACGTACCCTCGCTACTTGCTATCCCTGAGGTTACCGCGCTGGGACGATCTTATCATGTGTTGCTTTATGGGGGATATTGATTCGTACCCTAGAAGATAGAGATCCTAGGTACGGGCTATCAGATTGATAGTCGGACGGTCCTAAGAGACGTGTGGGTATGTACTGACCTCTTGGACTTGGAATCTATGCTTCGCCTCAACGTTGTTTTGTATATGTTAATACAGTTCGAGAGTGATTCCGAACTTGTGTTTCCCTTTGTGTGAGCGATACGGGGATTGGATAGCAGAGTATGCCCGCACCATAGATTAGTTGGGGTGCTGTTATATATATATATATATTATACGAGTAGTTAATATATATATGAGGTTATAAACTTTAAACTGCCTACTGTGATTTGATAAGTAGAACATGGTTGTTGACTCAAATTATTAAATACTTATTTTGTGAAAGTATGAGAAGACACTGGGAAACTTTATAATTTAATGAAGCTAAAACGAAAGGAGTGCTACATATTGAAAGTAACCTTTTTAAAACATTGTCATCGTTCGGTTTTGAAAACTTATGAGTAAGTTAAGATAAACTAAATTATTTGGGAAGGTTAGTACGATAGGCGTGCACATTAGAAGAGAGGTGAGAATTTCTCAAGAGAGTGTCGAACTAATATGATTTGCATTGGCCTGTATCAATTTAAATACTTACTTAACGTATTTTAAAATCAAACACACTTTCGGGCCCTGACCCGTTTCTTTTTCTCTCTCTCTCTTGTGTATATATATGTATATTTTCAGGTGCCCAGCCACAGGTGCGTCTTGCTTAGGATCCTTTGAGAAGAACGATATGCAGCTTAGGTGGGAGTTGCAGGTCACTTGAGTAGACGGCTTCTGTTATTGACTCCACTCCTACTACTCTCATTTATTGGGCACGTGTCGCCCTTTTCATCATTTCATTTATTGTTGGGATTTTTTATATTTCAGTTATTCCAGTATTGTTTTATGGGATCTATTCAGGATGGTTTATGATTTTTAGTTTTATTATGTTGACATTCGATTGACGAATGTATGGTTTTATTTTAGTTCATCATGGTGTGATTCTATATCGTAGAAATGTTATTTTGTGTATATAAATCTTTTCTTTAATTAAAATTTGGAAGTTTGTAAAAAAAAAAATGTTTTTGACACTTAGCTTAATTATTTAGGGTGTTAAATTGGAAAAAATTTTATCTACAGTGATGCTGAGAATGAACCAACTGTTTACCTTGATTTAATTTAATAAAGGAGTGATCGCCCGGTATTTAATTAGGCGGGGTGTCACACTTTTGTGGGACGAGGCTCGACTGGAAACCTCAGCTTGATCAGGGGCCTGATCCTGTCGAGTTGAGAAATCCATAGCCTCTTGAAAAGAGTCTACAGACATAGGGTCTGAGGAGGATGACTCAGACTCAGACATTGGCGAGGGTTCAGCAGGGACCTCTTCTTGGTTAGCTGGTTCGGATGGTTCAGGATATACGACCTTCAGAGGTGGTGGAAAGATAGGTCTGAGGGGGAATTCCTCTGACCTACAAGCTTCCTCCTGTGCTCTTTCTATTTGCTTAATTTTCTCGAAAGTCTTCTCTCTGAAAGAGGGGAACTCCTCTAAGAGTTGGTAAAGGGGTTTGAGCATAAGAGGTAGAACCTACACTTACTACTCTCCTAAACAACAAACAAAGACTAGCAAATGAAATGATGCAATTAAGGATCAAACTATCAAACCTAGAGCAACAACTACCAAGAACAACAAGAACAGTCTCGCCAAAAAACTAATCGGAAACCTCTTGAAGGTCACCGGAAAATGCAAAAGCAAGAAGAAGACAGGAAAAATGAAGAAGAAAGAATGGTAGAAGATACCTTAAGATAAAGTGGTAAGGGAGAAGGAAGAGATTGCAAGAAATCACCACCAAATGCAACTTCAAACCAGAGCTTTTCTAGAGAGAGAGTTGCAGAAGCAGGTCCAACCAGGAGAAGGAGAGAAATGAGGAGGAAAGACCGAAAATAGAGTTTAAGCCCTATTTTATGAATGCACATTTCCCAAGGCCCATTATTGCCTTGGGAGTCCCAAAGGACGGTTGATATCACATGCTTGCCAGGCACGCCTCACACTTCAGCAATAGACAAGTGTCAAATGAGCATTAGCATAAGGAAGAAAGACCTCGGATATATAAACCCCATAGTCACCTGCTCTCACATGTAACTAAGGGCTGGGGGGTGATTGATATGCCCTAAATGCGCCACCTCGGCTCAGAGACTTCAACCTCGACCAAGGACATGGCCGACGTTGGAAAGGCCTTGGATCAGTAACTAGTGGCCTCGGCCATAGCAAGGTCGATCGTGGATGACACTACTACCAACCTCGTTAAGAGATGTCTTCATGTTTCATGGGAACAGTTATTCATCAGGGCACCTAGGGATGGCAACCTCGGCTGGGAGTAGGCCGAGGTTACAAGGAGATATACTTCCATCAAGGCTAACTCCAACAGTGAATCAGCCGATGTTCCTCACATGATCCAGCTTAACCTCGGCTCAGGCGGACCTTTAACCTTCCTCACCTCGGTTTCACATAAGCCGAGACCATTGTGTCCCATCTCGGAATTGAATAAACAGCTAGACCTTAGCAACCTCGGACTCTTCCAGGCCGAGGTTGTGACCAAGCTCAGATGGCCGAGCTCTTGTTGGCATATGTGTGGATAAGGACGCGTGGACAAAAATCAGTTATAACAAATCATTCCCCTCACGTGGGGGGAATATTTTATCATCATTCTCTACATGTGACAGTGACAGATGTCTTCATCAGATTGGTTAGATCAACACACACATGTTCATTGCATGTATTGGGGGTACACTACACCCCCAGGTACTATATATACTTGCCTTCTCCTTCTTAGAGGAGGATCCGAAAATTGGCAACCCTAGCTGAAACTTTGTTCAAATACACAGTAGAGAGAGAAAGCCTGAGAGATTGTATCTATGGACATTAGAGCCCTCATACATTGATACACATCATACACTCACACAGTGGGTGTATGCCTGATTGGCTGAACCACTTATATTCCGGTGTGAAACCTCTTCTCCGCACCTCCTTCTACTATATATACATATACCCTTATACTGCCATTGTTAACATTGAATTGAGCTCGCAAACATCTTAAAGGGTGGTGCAGTTTCTAGCATCATCAATTGGGGTTCCCAAAAAGAGAGTGGGGGCTTCTAAATTATTTTGGAGTGAGAGGTATATCTTGGGTTAAGTGAGTAAAAATCCAGAACTTGTTTATTTAGGGGTGTTCGGGACGAGTAAAACCCAGGGCTGGCAATTTTTGACACGATAACCCGTTTATGGTAATAGCCCGAAATGACCCGAACATGACACGATTAACTTGTATAGATTTAAGAGTACCTAAAACTTATACTCAAATCAAAATCAACGCGACTCGAAAATGACACGACTAACCCGAATTGCCAGCCCTAGTAAAACCCGAGGGAGTATTTTAGCGGGCGATTACATATAGATAATTGTGCGCGTAGAAAATGTAATTATATGCTGACTAATTGAGAAAATCCTGCGAGGAGACTAGGATGAAACTTGGGATATAGGTTAAAGAGGATTTAGCGGCCACCTGATACACCTATTGATGACGGTTATTACAGGTGGTGCGATACCTATGGAATTCAGATAAGTCGAGAGTATACTAATCTAGTTAGTACAAATTTGTATGTTCGAGTTTATGTATTGATCCTTAAAAGTGATTAAGGTACAAGTTATATATCAAGTGAGAGAATACTTTTGGGTTTAGTATCGTAAGTGTGTGAATACTTAAATACTATTACGAATGGGAATATTCGGGGTTTTTGGCTATCGCTATATGAGATTGGCAATTGTAGCCATATATATATATATTGAGAAGTGATATATACTATATATACGGGAGTTGTTTTAGTATTTATATGATATAATTATAAATATATCTGTGTGTGAATGGTATATTTATGTGAAGCATACCCCCTCTAATGCTATCATGGGAAGTTGCGCGATGTGGGTGAGGCCCCTGGCTTGAGGAGCAGGGAGCGTATATTCCCCAGGTCATAGCGTCCATTTTATATTGTGTGATTTTTATTAGGGGTGAGACGTGGTGGGTATGTTTTGTCTCATTTCCGAGGAGGAACTATGACCGCTTCCATACATTGTGATTTGGTTTTTACCAAGCCGGTGTGAGAGTCCGATCGTTGGTACCCAGGATGGTATATGAGTAATTCCCTGGAAGATGATATCATTGAGAGACTGCATCCTCGAGTTATAGCTCGGTGGGATGGTTATTATACCTGTTGTGTATAGTATATTGCTTGTATATGAAAGTGAGATATCATATAATGTAAGCGTATATAAGAATGGAAAGAATGATAAAGTGTATTCCCCTTTCGGTAGATTTATATCCGGACTTATATGGATTTGAATCATGGGTTCTAATGAGAACTATATAGATATATACAAGTTACATATATATATATACGTTATGTACTGAGGGCCAAATGGATCTCGACAATCAACACTGCCAAGTAGTAGTGTATAGGGGGTTCCTTGTTTGGATTTGGCTTCGCGACACGCCCCACGCGCGAACGTAGTGCAGTGTTGGGAATGGGGAGAAGTTTATCACTTAGTACTTGGGTTTATAGGGATCTTGGTAGAGATTAGGTGAAACGGATTAGTTAGGCAGGCTAGCTTAACTAGGTTGTTTAAAGGAAATGTGATAGGTGTTCACTATTAGAAGAGGGGTGAGGGGAATCTGATTAGGCATAAATTCTTCCCATTTATCCCCTTAATTTAGAGGCTTTTATCGCTCCGCAAAGTGTAATTCGAGTGGATTTATATCATATCATTACTATTGACAAGTTTCTAATGAGTACGCCAAGTTTCATGTATTTTCCATCCATTTCGCAGGTATTCAGTGTTTAGGAAGGTTCGACATCCCAATCCGAGTTCCGTATCAAAAGATTCAAAGAAATACAAGGAGGAAAAGTTCCTAAAAAGAGGGAACCGAACTGAAGGGAAGAAAAAATGAATCGATCCCATCCAGGGAAAGCTTCTGTAAAGCATGAAAAAATGGAACCGAATCGGGGGGAGAAAAAAAGAACCTATCCCATCCTGGAAAACTTCCTATAAAGGCTGTCAAAGATGGAACCGAACTGAAGAAGAGGGAAAACGAATTGATCCTATGCTTAAAGAACCTCCTGTAAAGGCTATCAAAGATGTAACCTCTTAGTAGGATCGGTTCTGGTATCCGAAATTCGAACTTATCCGCTGAAAAATAGGAATCCTCCATGGTTTAAACTCTTAGAATTCATAGATTATAAATTATAAACGCCTCCTAGACATGAGGAGGCTTCTGATTCGTTAGGGAAACTTTGTAATCAGTTTAGAGAAGAAGAAGAATAAGAAACCCTAGTTTGCTTCCAGTTTTCCAATTCAAGTAATATTATTTCAATTCTTTCTTTCATATCTGCAGTAGTTATTTTTATAGTGAGAAATTTCATTCTTCTTCACCTTCAAATGTTTGTAAAATTGTTTCCTTTCATCCGAAAAACGTTTTCTTCCAGTTTTCATATGTTTGGCTAAATTTTCAAGGGTTGGGGTGCATGAACCCTACCCGATGTAATTCACGATAGTGGAAATAGAAGTTGGAATCAAAACATTAGATGAATTCTATCGTAATTCATATGATACTACTTTATTTCAGCCTTTGCTTACATACTGTGCGGGCTACGATCCCTCATATGTGTAATACTTAGGAGAAATAAAGACCTAATTTCAATTCAACCTTTGCTTACGTACTATGTGGGCTATGTTCCCTCATATATGTAATACTTAGAAGTATTAAAAGTAGAATTCATTTAAAGCTTTAATTCTGAATCTAGTATCCTACGAAGTGAATTACTAGGTGTGGGAGAGTGTAACCCGACCTATATTTCTCCTTTCATAGTTACAGTTTTAGTCAAGTCGTTCGAAATTCTGCAGTAGAAAAATTGCATTCATAATTTCATTAGTTAATCATTTTCAAAAGTGCATATAGTTGTAGTTGTTTCACAAATCAAATCAGCTTTTCCTTTTCTTTAGAGTCAAAGTTAGGTTTCCTTCGTCTGTCCAACGTCGTTACGACTCTGTTCGTCCTATTTCCCTGAGGATCGATACCCGACTTGTTGAATTATTACTTGAGCGGCAGGCTTGCACTTGAGCCTAAATAGCACGCACACTAGACACATTCTTTGTAGCGTCAAGTTTTTAGCGCCGCTGCCGGGGACTTAGGTAGACTTAGGATTAGATCAATTCAATCTAAAACTTTGACCAAAAATTTCCAAAAATCCAAAAACATAAAAAAAAAATTGAAAATACACAAAAAAATCTTCATCATCTCTCATAAGCTTGTTAATGCAAAATCCTAAACTCACTCTAACTCCCCAAAATACTCCAAGCAGTATTCACGAATACCCGATAGTTGAGTATGACCCCGACAACCCTCACACTCCAAACGTTCCACAGTTCTGGGTTCCACCTCTCACGCCTTCACACTCAATTGCAAGTAACACTCGGGCATCCCTCCTAGGACATACCATAGAGAACGTCTGAGTATACCAAGTGAGGAAACAGAGTCATCAAGTGAGAGAGACATGTCACAACACGGTAGTGTAGCCACTGGTGAGGAAGAGGTCCCGTACCGCCTTTTGAGAGAAATCTTATATCCCGAGCGAACTATCATACCGAGATGCATTTTACTCCTGTATAATGCAGGGCAATTTTTCTTTAGGAATGGGATGATCCAGATACTTATAAATTACTATGGAACGAAGTCAGAAAAGTCATATCTCCACATCCGAGAATTTGAGGAGGCGTGCGAGACCCTCAGCGGTCAAACTTGCACAAAAGATGTGATCCGCCTCAAACTCTTCCCATTCTTGCTAAAGGACAAGGATAATACCGGGTTGTGGTCTTTACCTCCAAACTCGATCGCATCATGGAACGAGTTGCAATCTAAATTTCTCAAGAAATTCTTTCCTCCACATCGAACGAACTCCATCAAGTCTCAAATTCAAACCTTCCGATAATTAGAAAATGAGTCGTTCGATCGATGTTACGAGTGTTTTAATGAGTTAATCACTTCGTGACCTCATCATGGACTTGATAAACTACAAATCATTCCCTTCTTCCATAATGGGCTGAATATAAATTCCAAACAACTCGTTGAAACCATGTGTGATGGTCCCTTTGTCGACCTAGACGCCAACGATACTGAGCTTCACCTGAGGTATGTCTCCGAAACTACCCAACATAGGATACATCTGACCCTAGCGCTCATAATTGAACTCGCCAAACGACCATCAATCCATCGGAGTCCGACCTATTTCACGTAGAAAAGAATACTATGATGGGCAGTCGACTTGATCTACTTGACAAAGAATGCAAGAAATACTTGAGATATGTGCAAAAGGACCAAAAGATAATTTTAGTGCACCGCATGGAAATTCTTACAACCCTTCATGGAAAAACCATCCTGGTTTTAGCTATGGGCAATAAAATGCTGCGATGAATCCTAATTCACATGCTGCCCCTCCTCCACCATCACACTTTCAACAAGCATCACACATGCAAGGACATGTGCAGGCACCACCACCTCTAGGGCCATATATCACTCCACCGCGGAGAAATCTCGAGGATACGATAAACTAATTCATCACTGCCCAGAATGCAACCACTGCTAGACATGAGCGCATGATCAACGACATAAATGCGAATATTTCAAAGATGAAATCATCGTTGAGTATCCAAGAGAAGAGAAAGTTTCCTACCCATGTCCAAAGACCTCCCCAAGGTCAAACTAGTGTTAGCTCCACCTCTACAGAACATCAGGAGTAATGTCAAGCTGTGACCACTCTTCGTAGTGGGAGAGTCGTTGATTTATCACCTCCTCCACACGACGCAACCAAAGACAATGAGGTTTCTCCCGGCACAAAAGAGGCCGAAGATGTCCCCTTGAAAGAGAGTGATAAAGAAGACACTAGTGAGCCCTAGGTAGTAGTGAAACCACCCTCCGCGGCACCATTTCCTCAAAGATTAGTTCCTGTCCATAACAGGACCATAAGTGAAGAAGTGCAAGAAGTTCTTAAGAATGTAAAATTGAACTTACCTTTCCTCGATGCAATAAGGAAAATCCCATCCTATGCAAAAGTTATAAAAGACTTATTGATAGTCAAGAGGAGGATGAAGGTAAAGAAGAACGTGTTTCTAGCACAAAATGTGAGCTCAGTCCTTCTTAATGATCTCCCTCCTAAATATAAAGATCCCGGTGCCCCCACCATTTCCTGCACCATTGGAGAAAACAAATTTGAAAAAGCCTTACTCAATTTGGGAGAAAGTGTCAAAATTCTCCCTTATTCGATTTATAGGAAACTTGATCTGGGTGATCTTAAGCCCATAAAGATCACTCTCCAGTTAGAGTATCGAACTGTGAAGATACCAAGGGGTATAGTTGAGGACGTGATAGTCCAAGTGGACACTTTCTACTTCCCAGTAGATTTTGTCATTTAGGACACGAATCCCTCCTTCGCCTCAAAAAATTATGTTCCCATCATCCTTGGACGCCCATTCTTAGCCACGTCTAACGCAGTCATCAATACTAGAAATGGGCAAATGAAAATCACTTTTGGGAATATGACTTTGTAAACAAACATCTTCAACATAGTCCAGTAAGAAGTAGAAGAAGATGATCTTCACACAGTAAGTTTAATTGAGGAGATCGTAGAAGAACACTTTGAGGAAAATTACTGTGGAGACGCCTTAGAAGTTTTCCTAGCTTATAATCATGAGAGTGAGGGAGCCTACACCGAGTTTGAGAGGGAGATAGAGGAGTTGAGAAGCTTACTCGATGAGAGAGCATCTAACGAGGACGCAAGAGATGTTAATTGGGTTTCTCGATTCGAAGAGTTACTGCCAGGGGAAGCACGCATGGTGCCCTCTAGCGACACATTCTCGACTCTTGAATTGAAGAAACTACCCTCCAATGTTAAACATGCTTTCCTAGGTGAAAGTTAGACATTTCTTGTTATTATCTCCTCTAGCTTAGATGAAGAGGAGCAGGGTAAATTATTAAAGATTTTGAGGAAGAACCGAGATGATTTTGGTTGGTGTATAGATGATCTAAAAGGGATAAGCTGTCATGATCCCGACCCAAAATAGTATTAAGGAACGAGTGTCTTGACATGCCACCAAGGCAACAAATATTCCGATTTAATTGTTTCCTTAAATAAATGCAACGGATGTATTATCACATGGTTATGAATCGTAAAATACTGAAAGTAAAGGAATTGCGTCATCAGATCTTTCTAAAGGAAACTTCATATATATTAAAAGTAACAACGAGTTACAACTTAAGAGAAAATTTAAACCTTATTATAAGAGAGCCAGACATGCACTAAATAAACATTTTACAAAAAGATCTCTAAAAGCTAAATCATCAATGTAGTCCATTTTCGTTCTGCCCGTGAGCCTAAACGTTTCCTGAAAAATGGTTATTTATGCAACATCAGCTAAAAGCCGAATGAGGTTCAATCTCCAAACATTCCAGGGTTTTCAGAAAATAAATACCTATTCAAGTCAAAAGAGAAGGCATATACCTATATGGAGAGGAACTTGCAGTAAATAGATATATATTTTGAAATGATAGTATATATATCACAATTGGATAGCTCAGAATAAGAAGAATGCAACAAATCAAATGTGATATCTTTTTCTTTCAATCATATCATTTTAATGGCCAAGTACACTCTAATACCTTTTCTTCTACCGTATTATACCCCGGTAGTTGAGGGTCAATCGAACATGTTCGTCACAACGCCTTATTTAGGGCACACCAGCGATAACCCAGCTGGGAAGGTCAGTTAGTAAAGAGGTCCCTTAGGCCGAATCATAATTTCAATATTCAGTATCCTTTTCAATAATCATTTTAATCGGTATGTTTATATGGACAAATATAAACATATCACAATTGAATCAGTCATCGGTATCACATAAATTTTGAGAATAAAAGCAGTTCACAAAATATATATAGTTTGCATAATATCATATAATCAAAATACACAAGGAATGTCAAAATACTCACCCAAAATGGAGGTCAAATTTACTGGTATTGGTCTTCGATCACACGTTAATCTGATAAAGATTTAAGTACAAGTTCTAAGGTCCAGTTTATACTATACTTTAATAATAACTTCCTCTTTTAAAGGATTACTGAATCCCCATTTGTCAACTTTTAAAACTCATTGATCGTAATTGAAGAATTCAATTCATAGTCTTTCCTCATCAGTCGGTTCCCAGTAGAGATGGAGGGTCACAGGGGCACCACTTAAATACCATCTCATCTAGACAGAATATTTTCGGATGCATTCCCAATAGAGATGGAGGGTCACAGGGGCACTACTTAAATACCATCTCATCTAGACAGAACTTCACCAGGACTGACTTTGGAATTACTTAAATGGGATTCCATAATAATGAGCAATTTCTTTAAAAAGAATCATTTTTAAAAGCGTATAATTTCAAACAAGTTTATAAAATCAACTTGGATTTGTTCTAAATTTATGTTTTGATTATTGAATTCTTTATTGTATTTTACCAGCATAACTACTAAGTAAAGCTATAAAACAATAAATTAAAACTATAAAGATGCATTATAACATTAAGATTACTTTAAGATGAATATCCCTAAGAACTTCTTCTTAAACTTTCTCACACTTTATCTCACTATTTCTTTCTATAATTCTCAAGGAATTGGTGTGAGTTTCAAATGATCCCCAAAGTCCCTATTTATAGTTTTCCAAAGATATCACGGCATTGACACGTGTCCATGTTGACCAAGCTTTTACAATGGGAGTCAGTCACGTGTGGCATAACGGAGGCATCTTGCAATCTTATTTCACTGCACTGCGACACGTGTTTTAGCTTCTCCTCTAACGACGACACGTGTTTTGGCTTCTCCTCTAACGACGACACGTGTATGGTGGAGGTCTCAAAACCAAGCACGAGGTGTCGAGCATGAGGTGGAAAGGTATTAAGGGTATAAGGGTCATTTCGAACCTGAAGGGCATTTTGGTAATTTCACACCATATATTTTCAATATTTCTTATAGGTCCCTAAAATATTTTATTTATGAAAAGGCCCCTTTTTATTTTTGATTTTGGTCCAAGTCCCTAAAGTTTCATAAAATTACATTTTCTACCCCAAAACTTATCACTTAGCTTAGGTGTGCTATAAAATCTCAGTTTAACCCATTTTACCATTGATTCTTCAAATTTAAAAATGGACTTTGTCATATTAAGAACTCGAAATATCATATATGTAATAATATATCATTATTAGATAGTAAGTGTGACGAAATTGAAAGAAGACAATTATATCTTGGCATAAGAAAATAGGGTCAATACATAAGCCCCCTAATTTGCACCCATAAGATTCATCTCGAAGAGGATGTTCAGCCCTCGAGAGAAATGCAAAGACGGCTAAAGCCATAATGAAAGATGTTGTGAGGACTGAAATTACAAAGCTATTGGATGCCGAGATTATCTACCCAATCTCGGATAGCAAGTGGGTGAGCTCCATTCAAGTCATCCCAAAGAAGTCGGTCATAACTGTGATTGAAAAGGCCAAGGGAGAGTTAGTTCCCCAATGTACCACCACTGAATGGCGCATTTGGATTGATTACCGAAAACTCAATGCGGGAACTAAGAAAGATCATTTCCCCTTGCCATTTATCGATCAAATGCTTGAAAGAGTAGCGGAACACCCTTATTATTGCTTCTTAGATGGTTATTCCGGATATAACCAAATTGAGATAGATGTACTTGATCAAGAGAAAACAACATTCACTTACCCGTTTGGAATGTTTGCCTACAAATGTATGCCATTTGGTTTGTGTAATGCACCGACGACCTTTTAAAGGTGCATGTTGAGCTTATTCAGTGACATGGTTGAGAGAGGGTTAGAGGTGTTTATAGACGATTTTAGTGTTTCGGGCACCTCCTTCGACCTATGTTTAGCCAATCTTGAAAAAGTGCTAGCCCGATGTGTGGAAAAGAACTTAGTGTTGAATTGGGAAAAATTCCACTTCATGGTAATCGAGGGTATAGTTCTTGGCCACATAGTGTCATCCAAAGGGATCGAAGTCGATCGAGCAAAATTAAATGTCATAGCTGACCTACCCCCACCTAAATCTCTGAAAGACGTGCGCTCCTTCTTGGGCCGCGTGGGGTTTTATAGACGGTTCATTAAGGATTTTAGCGCCATCGCTAGACCCTTAAGAAATCTCCTCATGAAGGACACCCCATTTGAGTGGACGGAAGCATGCCAAAGCGCTTTTGAAAAATTAAAAAACATGCTTGTGTCCGCTCCCATTATGCAAGCTCCGGATTGGTCCTTGCCATTCGAGCTTATGTGTGATGCTAACGATTATGCGGTAGGGGTTGTTTTGGGCCAAAGAAAAGAAAATAAGGCTTATGACGTCTACTACGCTAGCCGAAACCTTACCAGACCACAACTCAATTACTCCACCGCGGAGAAAGAGTTTCTAGCAGTAGTATTCACTCTCGACAAATTTTGATCCTATCTTATCAGTTCCCCCATCACTTGTTTCACCCACCACGCGGCTTTAAAATATCTACTTGCGAAGAAGGATGTAAATCCACGCCTCATAAGGTGGATCCTACTCCTACAAGAGTTTAATATCTCCATTAAAGACAAAAAAGGAGTAGAAAATGTCATTGTCGATCACTTATCACGGCTTTCGTCTAATGTACATAGTGATCCTACACTCATAGACGAATATTTTCTGGATGAGCAACTCTTTGCCACCTTTTATTTGCCCTGGTTTGCGAATATAGTGAACTATCTTATCGTGGGAGTCGTCCCTCCCGATTGGAGACCGTAAGATAAGAAGAGGTTAATCACTTGGTCACGCATGTTTTTCTATGATGATCCATTTCTTTTTAAATATTGCGCCCATCGGATCATCCGACGATGCGTACCAAATGATGAAATCCCAAAAGTCATCCAATTATGTCATTCGAAAGCATGTGGAGGCCACTTTTTCGTGACAAAGACAGTCGCTAAAATTCTTCAATGCTATTTGTGTTGGCCCACAATATTCCGGGATATGAGAAATTGTTGCAAATCTTGCGATAGGTATTAAAGGAAGGGAGCGATTACCCGATAAGACATGATGCCATTAAACCCAATACTCATTATTGAGATCTTTAACTGGTGGGGTATTGACTTCATGGGCCCTTTTCCCCCATCTTTTGTCTTTCTATACATCCTTGTCGCGGTAGATTACGTTTCTAAATGGGTGAAAGATATATCTACCAAGACTAATGACAATAAATTGGTGATAAAATTCCTACAGGAACACATACTTTCTCGCTTCGTTGGTCCGAAAGCGATAATTAGTGATAATAGCACGCACTTTTGTAACAGGCCATTCGAGAAGCTCATGAGAAAGTATGGCGTTGTTCACAAGGTTGGAACGACCTATCACCCACAAACGAATGGACAGGCTGAATTGGTAAATCATGAAATCAAGCACATACTAGAGAAGACCGTCAATCCCGATCGAAAAGATTGGTCCCTTCGATTGAACGATTCACTATGGGCCTAACGTACCGCGTACAAGAACCCACTTGGAATGTCCCCATTCTACTTTGTGTATGGCAAGCCTTGTCATCTTCCCGTTGAGTTGGAGAACAAAGCATATTTGGCCATTAAGAGATTAAATTACGATATGGACAAATTCGGTGAAGCTCTCAAGCTTCAATTGAATGAGTTAGAGGAGATACGCAATTATGCATATGAGAATGACAAGATTTCAAAAGCCTGGATGAAACTAGCACATGATAAGATTATTCGACGAAAAGAGTTTCAATCAGGACAAAAAGTACGCCTCTATAACTCCCGGCTTCATCTATTTCCAGGTAAATTGCGGTCCCGATGGACTGGTCCATTCTATTTGAGAAGCGTATTCCCCCACGGAGCAGTAGAGTTGGAAGATACAAAAGGGTGGAACGCGTTCAAGGTCAATGGACATCACCTAAATCTATATGTTGAGGCGTGAGTAGAAGAGATTGCACCATCTGGTTATCGGAACCCCTTTATGGGGTAGAATGAGCTTGAGTTGAGAGGTCGTCGCACCCCCGATGCGTATGGGGTGAATTCTTGTGTATAGTAGTTGTGCTTCGGTAGATTAGCTTGAGTTCGTAGGTAGGTTACGTAAGGTTAGGGTTAGGATCATGCACACCAACAAGCACTTCGTAAGGGCATCGAGAAATACAAGAGGGGGAATAAGTGAGAAAGTGTCTAGAAATTCGAGGGTGTGAGATTCTAGTCCAGCATGCTAAGTAAGAGGGTTCTGCCTGAGATGGAACAGAACCGAATCCCCTTAATCGGATCGTTTCGGTTTTGATAAATCGCAAAATAAAAAATTCCAAAATCGAAACGGTTCTCCCCTGAACCGGATCAGTTCGGGTTCTGCAGTTTTGGTTCTTCCTAAGGTGACCCCCTTCCCCATATCCCCTCATTTCCCTCCATTCATTCCCCTTTTCCCTCTAAATTCCTTCCCCCCAACCCTCTCCACCACCTATAAATTGACCTTCTCCCCTACCATTCCATCCACACCTCCATCTCATCTCACCTCTCTAAACCCTATCTCTCATTCCCAACTCCCAGATATTTCCATGGAGAATCCCGCTCTTCCCCCAAAATATATGTCCACCGAGATTCTGCCCAACGGCAATGGGTAATACCGCTCCCACATGGAGCGCCTATGGTACGAAAAAAAATTTAGCCTCTCCCGCCAATTGCACATTAAGCGCGTCGTCAACTGGGACGAGCTGCCTCGCTCAGTCACCACTCTTTTCAGCCAGAGGGGTTGGACGCAATACCTCCAAGAACCCCACAATGTAGTGTGGGCGGACGAAGTTCGATCTTTTTATAACTCTCTCATCCGCATGGGCAAGTTTGAGAGCCAAGCTTTTGTCGACGGCCGCCCCATCCCGTTTTCCTTGGCCATTATAACTCGCAAACTTTCTACCAAGGGCGTCCCCAACCCGAACATCTATGACTACCCAACCAATGCCCCCACCATCCCAAAATAGCAATGCATCGATCGTCTCGCACCCAACGAGATTTGGGAAAGGGGCACCTTCCCCGTGGGATGCCTAAATGATAAGGCGCGCATTACCTTCCATATTGTGTGCGCCAACCTTCTTCAAAACATAAATGACTCGGCGATGCGCCCTCGCCAAGCTACCCTCGTGTACCACCTTTTCGATCCAAACTTCACTCTCAATATCGCCCGCATGCTTTACACCGATATTCTTTACGCGGCCTTGGAGCAAAAAGGTGCGGTGCCCCTCCCTTATGCACATCTCATAACCTCCCTCCTTGTCGATGTCGGTATCCAGCCACCTTAAGGTTTCCCCCACCTCCCGTAACCCATTGGGAAAGTGTCACGCACTAGGAGTGCCCAGCAAAGAGTTGCCCATCGAACAGCTCGGGTGGTGGTTGATATAGATGCCAAGGAGGAGATCCATGTTGAAGAGCCCAAGGCTGAGGATGTCAAGATGGGCAGGGCAGAAGAGGAAGAATACGACGAGGACGATGACTCGAACTTTGAGCCACCGGATGCATATTTTGATAGGCGCCTTTAAGCTGTAGAAACTCGTTTTGACGGGTTCATCACACAATACAACAGGGACCAAGCAGCCTATCAACGGGATCAAGAGGCCTACTGAAGAGACACGAGCATAATGCATCGTCTCCAAGAAAACTTATACGAGGTCAACTTCAACGGACCCCCCCCCCCCCCCCAACACACACACACACTTTCTTCTATGATCCCTATGATCCTAGCACACCCAGACACTCAAATCCGCCTCCCCAATGAATCCCTTATCTGTTGTTTGTTGTTTGTTGTTTGTGTGTTGTGGTGGTGGTTTACATATGTTAGTTGTGTGCTCCCCTCTCCTTTGTAACACAGGTGTTAAGTATCTATAAAAAAATTATGCATTTTTGTCTCATTTGTTTGTTTTATTTTCCCGCACTTTTAATTCGCTTTGAGTTAGATTTTAGTCATTTTTGCTTGAGGACAATGCAAAAGTCTAAGTTAGGGGGGGTCACAAGTGCGTCTTTCTAAAACTTCACAAATTTTCAAAAATGCCGAGAAATTTCAAAAAAAATCATAAAATCTTGAAAAATCCAAAAATATTTTTCTTCAAAATAAATAAAAATTGGAATTCAAATTTTTCAAAAATATCATTAAAAGTTGGTTTAAAGTCTCAAATTGTAAAAACATAAAACACAAAGCCGAAATTGACCAAGGATGGAAATTGAGCGAACATAGACGACTTAACGAATAAATGTGGAGATTAACAACCCCAGTGAGATTTCGAACCTAGCATTTTTGTGAGTTTAAAAATCAATCCGAGTTCATTATTAACTCAAAGTTCTTTTCAGCGTTCTCATAAGTCGTCAAGGATCTCAATTCTTTCACTTTGATCGGTTATGGAAAATGTGCGTGATATTGCCTTGAAAAATGTGCTAAATAGGTCTCCAAATTAAAGTAATCTCGAGACACATATGGTAATGCAATTAGCATTTCAGACAATGAAGTAGACCCTCGTTTGTCACCAAAAAATATTGACCAGAAAAAGTAGTAAATAATCATCCCTTTTGTAAACCAAAATTGAGCCGAATAAATTTGTCCCTTTCGTTTGACAACCCGAAAAACCCCAATTGGCCCGGAATTGTGAAAATGATAATCCTAGAAATTTAAGTCCGGAAAGTTCATAAAAAGGGGCAAGAAAAGAATAGCTATGCTCAACAAAAACAGCAAGATAGAAAAGTGTGAAAAATAGAAAAATCAGAAAAAGGAGCAGAAGCCCGGAAAAAGCACTAATGGACATCATAAAAAAAATTCCAATTCTAAAATTCTCAATCACCCCCATTTTACCCAATATACCTCCAACCTTAAAAAGTCCTAACCGAGTCCAAAATTGTGAAATGGGTTACCGCGTGCAGAGCAAATACACAAAAATATAATAAAAGAGATCAAAAATATGAATTAGAGGCGTTGTTCCCGCTTTCTTATAACCATAATCCGATGATGAGATCCGGTTACCATAAAATTTCCGTCTTTCTACTTGTGTGTGTGAACTTGGTTCTAATACATTTACTCTTATGAATCACGCATATCGAGAGAATAAGACACATTCCGAGTGATTCGTTTGTGAAAGCATTCCGTGAGATTTTGAAATCAAAACGAATTTTGAGATAAGTAATGTAATGGTCAATTGGTGGAAATTCGCGGTTAAATTTCCAGCTTCACACATGTGCACTATGATAGGAGACTCTTGAACTTGAATTGATGATGACTATTTTCTGGAAAAGTTTGAATTATACGATTTTTGCATATTTTGAGTTTTCTTTTAATCGAATTTTGTGGGTATATTCACGGCAAACCTTCATGAGACACAACTCTTCCTACTAGGGTAACCTAGGGGTTTAAAGGATTGTTGCATACGCTAAATGCAATCGCTCGCCCGCGAAAGAGGTATTCTATCCCATTTTACAGTTAGACCATGTTTTGATTCTTTTACATTGCTCAGGATGTTCAAAGTTCTAAGTTAGGGGGGTTTGATTAGGCATAAATTCTTTCCATTTATCCTCTTAATTTAGAGGATTTTATCGCTCCGCAAAGTGTAATTCGAGTGAATTTATATCATATCATTGATATTGACAAGTTTCTAATGAGTACGCCGAGTTTCATGTATTTTCTATCCATTTTGCAGGTATTTAGTGTTTAGGAAGGTTCGACATCCGAATCCGAGTTCGGTATCAAAAGCTCCAAAGAAATACAAGGAGGAAAAGTTCTTGAAAAAAGAGAACCGAACCGAAGGGAAGAAAAAAATAACCGATCCCATCCTGGGAAAGCTTTTATAAAGCACGAAAAGATGTAACCGAACTGGAGGGAAGAAAATAAGAATCGATCCCATCCTGTAAAGGCCGTCAAAGATGGAACCTAATCGAAGAAGAGGAAAAATGAACCGATCCTATGCTTGAAGAACCTCCTGTAAAGGCTGTCAAAGATGGAACCGAACCGAACCCTCTTAGTAGGATCGGTTCTGGTATCCGAAATTCGAACTTATCTGCTGAAAAATCAGAATCATGCATGGTTTAAACTCTTAGAATTCGTAGATTATAAATTGTAAGCTCCTCCCAGATATGAGGAGGCTTCTGATTCGTAAGGGAAGCTTTGTAATCAGTTTAGAGAAGAAGAATAATAAAAAAACCTAGTTTGCTTCTAGTTTTGCAATTCAAGTAATATTATTTCAATTCTTGCTTTCATATCTACAGTAGTTATTTCTATAGTGAGCAATTTCATTCTTCTTCACCTTCAAATGTTCGTAAAAATGTTTCCTTTCATCCAAAAAATGTTTTCTTCCAATTTTCATATGTCTGGCTAAATTTTCAAGGGTTGGGGTGCATGAACCCCACCCGGTGCAATTCACGATAGTGGAAATAGAAGTTGTAATCAAAACATTAGATGAATTGTATCATAATTCATACGATACTACTTTATTTCAGCCTTTGCTTACATACTGTGCGGGCTACGATCCCTCATATGTGTAATACTTAGGAGAAATAAAGACCGAATTTTAATTCAACCTTTGCTTACATACTGTGCGGTCTACGATCCCTCATATATGTAATACTTAGGAGTATTAAAAGTAGGATTCATTTAAAGCTTTAATTCTGAATCTAGTATCCTACGAAGTGAATTACTAGGGTGTGGGGGAGTGTAACCCGACCTATTTTTCTATTCATAGTTACAGTTTTAGTCAAGTCGTTCAAAATTCTGCAGTAGAAAAATTGCATTCGTAATTTCATTAGTTAATCATTTTCAAAAGTGCATATAGTTGTAGTTGTTTCACAAATCAAATCACCTTTTCCTTTTCTTTAGAGTCAAAATTAGGTTTCCTTCGTTTGTCCAACATCGTTATGACTCTGTTTATCCTATTTCCCTGAGGATTGATACCGGACTTATCGAATTATTACTTGAGCGACGGCTTGCACTTGAGCCTAAATAGCACACTAGATACATTCTTAGTCGCGTCAGTATCTCATGGGAGTGCGATGCCAATTTAAATATGAGATAAAATTATATTTTAAACATATGGCATTTATGCACTTGCAAAATATTTTCAAACTCGGGCTCTGACCCGTTTCTATATTTTCCCATTCTTGCTATATATATATAGGTGTCCATCCTTTCGAGTCAGACGTTGCTGCAATAGCTGTGGATGCATGCAGGTTTATTTTTCGACGCTTCTATTCTTGTGATCTAGATATGAAACATTGTAAGTAACACTCGGGCTAAAAGCCCAATTATTTTCATTTATACTTTTACCGCATTTTAGTGCGGCTTTCAATTTGGTTGTATATTGTTAAGCCGAGTGTCCGGTTATTTTATTTCAGTTCAGTTTCATTTATAAACTGTGTGAAGGTTTTAATTGCATGGTTTGATTAAAAAGATTAGTTAAATAAAATTTTGACGCCAGCCTAATAGGTTATTAGTAATTAAATTGGTTTTTGACAGTGCTGCAAAGAATGAACCATATCTGACTCCTATTTTAATTTGGTACAGGATTGATCGCCCGGTATTTTATTAGGTGGGGTGTCACACTATATTCCCCTCATCCCCCTTGCCATAAACCCTACCCAGCTAGTCGCTTGGTTTATACTTATTCAGATACATGTGGTGCAGCAGTGAGGTGAAGAACACGTCGATCACCAATTCTACAGTTAAACATGTAGATTGAAAACTTTCACCACCAATATTGGGACTACATGGTATCTTCTAAGGGGGGCATAGGTATTGGTCTTTATATGTCTTTTTAGTTCTTTAATCGTCTTCTTTTTGCTCACATGTAAATAAGAACATGATGGCATCCATGAGTTATATAGACGACTAACACATTCTGGTTAGTTAGCTATTATTTCACCCTTGTACTACTAATAATATTATTATCGCGGTGTTGATGGTGGTAGTTATTATTATTCTCGTTAAATCATTTCCAGGACTTTTTATTGCACTAAAAAGTGTCAATACTATTTTGCTTCACCCAAAAACTAGTGAAAGTCCAAAGCATTAAGAAAAAATGGAAAATATCATTAGAAAAACTCTCTTGCGACAATTTAACTATCGCGCGAAAAGTGAAAATTATGAAAAAATACAAAACAGTCAAAAAGCACTAAAAGACGAATGATGTTCGTACGACAATTGAAATATCTTGGAATCATCAGTTTTGTTGCTTTCATTGCTTCTGAATGAGCAGATTTATGAGTTACAAAAAATGACATTTCGCTCCATATTTTGGAAAGCCAAAACTTCCAAAAGCATTTTTGCTTGATACCATGGAGATGGTCTTATCAATAACGGAATCCAACCTGGCTTAATATGGTTTGTTTCGTTCAGTTGTATGATTGTTTTTGTTTGATTTCAAAATTTTGAATATATAAACTTTATTTTGGTTTAAGTACTAAACCAAGCATATTTAACCACATGCATATTTGTAAGAAATCACCTTCTTTTAGTATAATGCGAAATTAATAATCTTAACTACACTTAATAAATTAAACGATGTGCACCTTTATTAACAATCACCCTCTTATAATATCATTTAAAGTCGCCTTAATAAAAGGTTTCCAATTATTTGAAATCAAAATATATTAGATTATGTTAATGAGTTTGTTGAGATGGAGAAAATTTACTGAGGGTGTAAATTTGGGCTTTATGCAACAAAATTAATAAGGTAATAGATTGGTGGAATGGGAAGAACAAACAATTTCGACAGCGACTATGTGTGTGCGCGCGCGCGTGTGTGTGTGTGTGTGTGTGTGTGTGTGAGAGAGAGAGAGAGAGAGAGAGAGAGAGAGAAGGGATGGTATGGTTTCATAACAATATTTGAGAGAGAATAATGTGACGACCCTAATTTTCTCATAATTTTAAATTTATCTATGTATATTTTTATGTTTTATTTTAAGGTTAAATTATAATGAGACTAAGTTTAAAATGTTAAATTGTTGTGAGGTTAAACATTAGAATTCAAAAGTTGTGTCGTAATTACTTAAAATTTCAAGTTGAACAACAACAACAACAACAATTAGAGATTAAAAGATAAATGAATAAAAAGGAATAAATTAAACAAAAAAATTCATTTAAAGTAAACAAAAAAAAATAATACATATCAATGTGATTATGAACTTAAAAGGTACCTAAATCATTTCCTTGGAAGGAAGTCACTAGGCGAGAGGGGTAAAATAACCATTTAAGTCAGTTGAAGAGAAAACGAGAGATCTTTTAGGCTTTTTCATAGAAATGGAAATATACTCATTAATTATATTTTTGTTGGCATGTAACTGATCACATAAAGTTGAAAGGGTAAATAGGTTATAGCATTATATTTGGTACTAGTTTTTAGTCCCGCGCAATGAGCTGGTGCTTTACAATTCTTGTTATACAATGCAATGCGGACATACTTAGAAAAATAGCGGTAAAATATATAACGTTAAAATACCTATTTTAGATTTGTGTGATACAACCTTTAATATAGAAAAAATTATTAAAGGATAACGAATATATGCATTTTATTTATAGAATATTTGATGTCAAACAAATAGTTGCATGTAAAATTAAAATGCAAAAAGGGAAACTTTTAATGATGAAGTAAGGGGAATTAAAAAAACAAAAATAATTACACACACACACACATATAAGAAAATGTACAATCTTTTTCTAAAACAGTTAATAAATTCGAAACGTTAACATTACTTTATAAAAATGGTATTTTTCTTAAAAAAATTACATTTATATTTATAAAAACAACCTTTTAAAACATAATTTACGTAAAGAAAAGAAGTTTAAAACCCCAATTTTTAGGAAATTACTTTATAAAAGTACAAATTGTACATATAATAAAATAATTTATACTTATCTTTATAAAATCAAGTTTTGTAAAAAATTATTTTGATAGAAAAAAAGAGCTAAAACTATAGTTTTTATAAAAAAATGATTTTATATTTGTATTTTAAAATAATTTATGCTTATAAAACAATTTTTAAAAAGATTCTCTCTCTCTCTCTCTCTCTCTCTCTCTCTCTCTCTATATATATATATATATATATATATATATATATATATATATAATCTCAGGTGCGGACTCCCCGTGCGAACTTTGTCCTTATCCCGAAAGTGGTCCCTCGTGGTCCCAAAGACTGTTGTTATTTACTTTAGATGGTCCCCCTCTTGTCTTATACTATAACCTTAGTTTAAGACTATAATTAAAAGATTTATAGTTTAGACCCAAAATTGGTATCAAGACCTTAAAGATTTTAGAAACTCACCAAATTCCGACCAAAACCCTAATTCTGGTATCAGAGCCATAAAACGTTCCTTTTAGACTTATAGTAAAAAGACTTTAATGCCCTTGGGATTTATCCCTCGCATTTACCAAGATATTTTTGGAACCAACCCCGACTACCATCTTATACCCATAACTGATTTAGACCCAGTAGGTTGTTTAACCTCTCACATACACGGTTGTTCACATATTAAACATATCCCAGCCAAACACGCAGACAGTAGACAAGTTACTGGTAGTGCTATTAATAGCATAATAGACCAAAATAAGTGTATACTCCTTATATTAAGACAATTGATAAAAGATACTCAAACCTTAGAAACAGAGATAAAAAAATATCTCTAAAAGACTACTAGAAATAAATAATCAAATCCCAATAGACCTTGTACAAGTTCTACAAGAAATAAATACTAAGACTAATCATATAGAAGTCCTTAACAAAGAAATATTAAAAATTAAAACCTTAACTAAAAATCAAGACACTGAGTTAATTAAACTTACTAAAGAACAAGGTAAGCTTATCCCTATATTAGATAGTTATCCTCCTAATGGAGATAGTTAGATCAGACTGGAATGAGGTATCAAGAGACCTCTCCATTCAGACTTTATCAGAATTTTATCAAAGAATTTTTGAAAAGATAAATGATGATAGATTTTATTATAAGATAAATGAAAATGAGATTGCCAACACGACTAAAGCAACTAGACTTATATTAGAAAGATTAAATTTAATTTCTATATCCATAGCAGCTACCCAAGACTATAACAGTAGCTTTGTTAAAGACTTGCATTTAGAATTAAGGGCTAAGACAGAAGGATTAACCACCTTTTATACAGACTTTGTTAAATTCCAACAAAATTTAGCAAATTACCTTAATAATAGGGAAAGCCATAACCTATCCAAAATGGATAGTATTATTAATGAACTTAAACTATACATGGCCCAAGTAGAAGAAAATTACAAAGAGATTATAAACGGAATTAAGGCCATATATAATAAACCATCCCAAGCAGAAATAGACTCTCCTTTTATTCTAACTCGTTTAGATAGAATAGAAAAGACAGTAGAATCCATAGAAGTTAGAACTATGCAACAACAAGAAAAAGATAATGAAATAAAAGACTATATTACAAATGTTGCAAAATCCCTAGTTATTTCTCTAGCTAGACATAGTGAAGAAACTTCTGAGAAGACTAGAAAAGAGAATAAGAATTTTAAAGAAGAAATCCTTAGTCAAATACAAAGACAAAAAGATTATTCAGACTCCTTAGAAAAAATTGAAAAAAGACTTGAACAAAAACAGATAACCACCTGTAAATTTAGAGAAACCCCTCCTATAGAAACTAGAGAAAAGAATACCATAGGTAGACGAGTCATAAATGACGGATTAGATAATACTAGTAAGATAGTTACCTCTATCCCAAATATTGGACAGAGTAATCATATGCTCAAAAGACTTAAGGATTCATCCTCCAATGTTAGGACATGGTGGAAAGAAAGAAATTTCACCAATCCTCTCCAATAGAAAGAATGGGGTGAAGTTCACTAAAAGATTGTTGAAGATTCCATTCGTAATGGATAACTTCCAACCGTTAGATATATAGACTTGTTTAAGGAAGGTTTCACTCCTAAAACTCTCAATTATAACATGACCTACCATTGTAGAAATCATCTGTTAGACAAATCATATACTGAGCTCTAAGTATTTTACTCGGAATGGCTTAGATCTAAAGGAACTGATAGGAAGATCTGATTCCTAACCTTTGGACTCTTTCAAGCAAGAATCCAAGGATTACATAGACCTCGAAATAATATTAACATATTATGTTGTTTAGTAGACAAAAGATGGAAAGATTTTGAGAAAAGCCTTATTGGGATAGCCCAATTAGAAATGTCAGACAACATAAGATACTTTAATGTCATTCCGTCATTTACAGTAACCGTAGACACAGCCAAATATTTTAAGTTAATCTTATATGTCAGCGGCTATGAAGACTATATTATCCCAAACGCTAATATAAATATAGAATTCCAAAGCTATGTGAAGTTCTCCTAATTTCCTTATGAAGGAATGCAATCGAGAATTCCTAGCGGTAGACTTAATGAAGAAATCTTAGTTAGAACCAATATTTTAGACTATAATCATACTTACAGTATTAGGAATACTGGACCTATGAAAGAAAAAGCTAAGACCCTCTGGCAATTGCCAGAATTTCAAGAAACTAAGACTATACAACATAAACCTTTGTTTATTAATCAAGACGATGTGACTGAAAATGTTACCATCCAGTTTGGTCCTCCTAAGATTGTCAATAAGAACATCCAAACCGAAGAAATTAGATTTAGGAATATGGGAGAAGTCATAATCGATGATCCTTCAGAAGGAGAATGTAGTAGTAAGATTAGTGCTAGTTTACTAAGACAAGCCCCGATAATTAGACCTAGAAGATCATTTGAACAAAAAGACTTAATTAAAGAAAAAGCTAGGATTTTTGAAAAATACGTTGCTCGAAAGAAGATAACACTTCCCGAAGGTGAATGGAATGAAAACTAACTTTGGACATGAACCCTCAGAATTGGATATGAAGACATTTAAACATAACCTTAAGAAAAGTCATTATGTTAGATTTCAAGAAAGAGAAAGATATAATATGATAGCTCAAAAATGTATATTAAAATTAAAAGAATCTAAGAATACAAAAGAACTTCTTGCAAACCTAAGACTAATAGAAGAAGGAGAACAAAGATTAATGCCAGCTACACAAGTAGAGCCTAGTAAACAAGAGATAGGAAGTAGTAGTAGGCTAAAAGATGCTCCTAGACTTTTTAGTAAGCCAACAGGAATAAATATTCCTATTTACTTAAGCACTGCAGTTAAGACTAAACCTGATTACATAAAATAATTTCCTACTAGTGACAAGAGTTTCACTCTTGTTAAGACTATGGCAAGCCAAGCCATAAATCCAGTAGGTATATACCTTAACCTAGATAATGTTCAAGATAGGAAGAAGGCCTTATACGAATGATGTAATCAGATGAACATGTGTTTTGCATCTAATGAACAATGGGATGCAAGTTCATGCAAGCAGGACGCTGAGCAATCCATTAGAGGAATTACAAAATATTACTTAGATAGTTTAAGAAAGGCAACAGATGAAGACTCCTTAGCTAAGGTTGAGAAGATAAAAGAAAACTTAGAAGAAAGATCAATTGAAGAATATATTCAGTTGTTCACATCATAATTCATTGGAGCCGGACATCTAGCTCAAATCAATGAACAAGACCTAGAAAAAACTAAGTTAGTCCTCCTTAATATTTGCAAATTAGATAAGATAAATGAATATAGCAATAATTATGAGCAGCTATATTACTAAATTAAAGAATTTGGAGAGACCTTAAAAGATGAATACTTTAGAAAGATACCTGCCATAAGACAAATCCTAATTAATAAATATAGGAATTGTCCAGGAGTAGCTGGAGTTAAGAATAACTCCCTTGGTGAAAGAATTAATTTTGCCAAAGACTATATCATATCTAAGAGACGTGATATAACTCAAGGAAAGTTAAAAGAATAAACTTTCAAGTAGATACCTCCAATCAAAGACGAAAGAGACATCGCTCCAATCCAATGGGGATGTGGTAATGAATCTAAGAAATTTAAAAAGAAATTACAATGGAAACATAGGAAGTTTAAAAATAGACCTTTAGGATTTCCAAAGAAGTATAAATTTAGACAATCTACTACCTTTAGAAAAAAGGATCCTAAGACTAAGAAAAATAGATTTAACCAAACAAGATATTTTAAGAAGAATACTAGTAAGTATAAGAAGGTTCCTAATTATAAGAAAGAAAAAGATGTAGCTCAATCTAAGACTGCCACCAAAGAATGTTGGACTTGCGGCAAAGAAGGACACTTTGCTAAAGACTGCCCTAATAAGAAAGATAAAGAAAGTATTAAGATTATTAATAGAATATTAGACTATGCAGATCAAGAAGAGTTAGATATCCTATATGCTATAGAAATATTGGATATAAAAGATGATGACAATACTAGTATCTATAGTGCATATACAGATAGTGACTCAGAAGACTATAATAGTGATACAGATGAGTACGAAGACTCTCAGGATACTTTAGACTTATACATGATGCAAACTAATCAAGACTATTTAGAAAATGAATATATAGACTTTGAAGAAGCTTGGTATAAGTGCATATTAAGCCCATTTTTAAAAAAAAAGATGGACAGTTAGGAATCCTGAGTTACTAACCTATATACCTAGATGCTACTTTAATAAAAGACATTATTTCACATTTGTAATGAAATGTTGCAAAAAAGACTTTATATGCATAGAATGCTTTGAGACTATACAAACAGAATTATTTATGGTTTGTATTGTTTGTAAATTACACTACCATGAAGACTATTGGAGAGCTAGATTTAGAGCAATTTATACTAGCCAGTATGAAGCTCAAATAGACTTAGATATTAAAACATATTATCAAGACATTGATAGAAATATAGCCAAAAGATTGCAAGAAAATGAAGACTTCAAAGGAAAGGGAATTTCCTATGATTTAGAAGAATACCATTCTGATAGTAGTTCAGAAGACCAAATACCCTTAGATTTTATAGATAAACCTCAGAAAGGAATATCTATTTTAGAAAAGAACAATTTAGGAATTTCTACTAAACCACATGCTTGTTTTGTAGAATTATTTGTTCAACATAAAGACTATCCTAAAAGACTTTCATCTTTTATAGATACAGGATGCTCTCAGAGTATTTGCAAGGCTAATGCCTTTCCTGAAGACTATTTTTTAGAAAGTAATCAAGAAATCTATGGTAAAGTGGCTAATGGATATCCATTTACCTTATATTTCCAGACTATTCCTATTTATTTTAAATTAGGAAATCAGAACAACAAAACCGTTAATCATCGGTTTTGAATAATGGATCCTCGTCCTAGTTTCACAGGAAATATTATTTTAGGACAAGACTTTATTAGTAAATATCATCCTTATACTCAGTATAACGATAAGATATTAATTAGTGATAAGGAGGAATTTACTATTAAAGCCCCTCTCATAGATCACAAGACTGCTTTTGACCTAATGTAGGTCAAACTAAATTATAGACCCATAAAACATCAGAGTTCTTCAGCTGAGCATGATGGACCTAGACCTACAGCCCAACAAGAAGCCCTAGATATTACTAAACCCTTACAAAAAGAGTGTAAGTGTCCAGACCAAAAGTGTTATAAGCAAATAACGCTTATACATCAAGATATTTTAGATCAAGCCCAGCATACCTTATTACAGGTTCAAGCTATATCCAAATAGAAGAAAATGGATATAGAAGCAGAAAAGGAAAAGATTAGGTAACTAGACGAGCCTACTTTAGGAGAAAATCCCATCGCTAAGTGGAAAAAAGACCAAAGCTATTATGAAATCAAACCCATTAACCCAGCCGCCACTATTAATAGTGGAACGTATAAGAAAGGATACTCACAAGAAGATAGGGAGGAATTCAAGAAAGACATAGATGAAATGCTTAAGTTAGGCATTATTAGAGAAAGTAAAAGTAGACATAATAGCCTAGCCTTCTATGTTCAAAATGAATCTGAACGTAAAAGGGGAAAAGACGTATGGTTATAGATTATAGACAATTAAATAAGAATTGTGAATTTGATTCTTATAAGATACCAGACAATAATAATTTGATCAATCTGATTGAAGATAGAATTATATTCGGTAAGTTTGATTGCAAATCAGGCTTCTGGCAAATTAAGATGCATCCAGACAGTATTACTTGGACATCCTTTAGTATGCCCCAAGAAAAATACGAATGGCTAGTAATGCCATTTGGATACTTGAATGCTCCTCAAGTTTTCCAAAGAAGAATGGATAATATATTCAGAACTTGTTCAGAATTTTGTCTTGTTTATATAAATGATATTCTTGTAGCCAGTAAGACTGAGATAGAGCATGTAGACCATCTTAAAAAGATTATCTTAGAATTAGACAGACATGGTATTGTTATTTCCGAAAGGAAAATGCAATAATTTCAAACTGAAATAGACTTTGTGGGAATGCACATTAATAAAGGAAAATTATCCTTGGCAGAACACATAACCAAAAAGATTCTTGAGTTTTCAGATCAACTTAAAGATAGAAAATAATTACAATTATTTTTAGGATTGCTTAATTGCGCTGCAGACTTTATTAAAGACCTTGCTTCAAAAAGAAAAAGCTTAACCGCCAAATTAAAAGGAACAGACAAAACTAATCCCTTTTATTGGACTAAAGATGATTTTGAAGCAATAAGACAAATTAAAGATGCAGTCAAGAATATTCCTCTACTTGAACTACCTAATGCAGAAGACCAGTTTATAGTAGAAACAGATGCCTCTGATAAACAATGGAGAGTAATATACTTTGCCATTGATCATCAGAAAAAAAAGAAGAAACTTTGTAGACATAGTTATGGAACCTTTACAGACCCTGAAACAAGATACACTGCCCATGAAAAAGAAGTTATAGCCATAGTAAAGGCAATAGAAAAATATATGTTGTTTCTTAAACCTAAACATTTTACTGTTTATACTGACTCTTCTTATGCAGTAAAATTCAGAGATTTAGACTTGTCCAAATCAAGGACTAATAGACTAATTAGATGGCAACAATTGCTTAATGGTTATGACTTCTCTCTTATACATATTAAGGGAAGTAAAAATACCATTCCAAATATTATATCAAGAGAGACAATGTTTGTTAATACTAATATGATTTCATGTTTTATGTTACAAACAGAAGACTTAGACGACATGAGTTCCTATGGAATAAATAGACTGAACAAGGAAGACGTTGCAGACTATCTTAGACGCGTAAGACCAAATGTTGGTGTAACGCAAAGATCGACTCATATTCAAGACTCTCAAGAAAGACCAATCCTAGAGAACTTTGATGATATCTTAGTTCCTCTTGGAAAATCTAGACAAGAGATTATTGCTCAAAATATAATCATTGGGAAAATGTATTTTCCCCAATATAGACCTGATCAAAGATATCCAGACTTGATCAAATTTAGACAAAAAATTTCGAAAGATGAAAATACTCTCATAGACGCGATATGGTGAAACGTCAAGAATATACTATGGATTGAGTTCAAACAAAATTTGGTAGCCATTGCCAGATTTATGAGGACTCAAAGACTTGCAGTTACCCAGCTCAGTAGTACTGCTATACCTAGACCTCAGATTCAGACTTATGCTCAGACTCTTGGATAATCCTCCAAAACTAGACCTACTGATTTCTGTTATCAGAAAAAGACTTTTAAGACTAAGATTGTTATACCATTTGATCATAATAATCTCCCATTAACGACTTTAAAAAAGAAGCTAATAACATTATTGATCATTTTAATATGTTATTATCAGAAATAAATGGAGATGCCTTAATGATAAAGCGTTTCTTCAAAGACGTTCCAAAAATATATCTTTTTGGAAAATCAGTAATGGCTCATATAACTCTTGCAGACCAAGGGTTCATTGGACTCGTCCAGATAAAAGATATTGGAGACTATGTTGCTCTTGGAAAAATAGCCCATGAGTATGTTAAGAATATAGAAGACTTTCTTCCTCTATTTGCTAGAATCTACCAGATTGCTCCAAGTTCTTGTAGATGAATGAGAGTTGAAGGATTTAGACTTATTAGATTTTCCAATTATATATTCGAAGATGTTGAGATTTTATCAGAAGACGAGACTAAAGAATTAATTATTGATAAGTTCAAGCTCCAAATTTCTCAAGCCATGGAGACTATAAAAATCATGGAGTTATTGACAGGAGAAGATAGGTGGTACACTGCCTACCACAAAGAAGACCTGATAATCCAAGCTGATGAGCCATTCAATGGAAGGCTCAAGAAAGAATCCAAAGAAATGGTAGAGATAGCTTTGCCAGCCAGCCTTAGAACTGTAGGCCTCATTGATGATTTTTTTAACAATGCCTTACCAAACCAAGATAAGGAGGAAGAAGAAGAAGAAGAAGAAGAAGAAGAAGAAGAAGAAGAAGAAGAAGAAGAAGAAGAAGAAGAAGAAGAAGAAGAAGAAGAAGATATAACAAAGGGCCCCTCAGTAGTGGAAGAATTATTAAAGACATAAGACTCATTTTCTTAGACTCTGCTTTCCATAAAGCAAAAGGATGCCTGCCCCACATGGGCTACCAGGCTGATAAAAAAGACGAAGACATTGTTTGATTCTCTTGCATTATTACAAAATGACAAGACTCGTGATGAAGACTTGGCACGCCCCATCAGCTGGCCTTTCTTTTCAAAAGAAAAAAGTTTCCCCAAATTATCAAAAGACGTTAAAAGCTTGTAGACCCAACTGATAAGATTCTTAAGAAAATGTTGCTTTAATAATTTATATTCTTCAAACCGGATCTCTTTTGGTATCCGGTTACCCGTCGTTTGTAGTGCCCTTGTGCTATAAAAGAGAGCGTCCATATGATTTTTAGATATCAGGAGTTAGAGAGTGATCAGTTGTTAGACTTCCATAGAGAGTATGCTTGTAGTGAGTAATATGTATATGAGTGAGTAAACCTCTCATAGTCAGGGGAGAGGGGAAAGTTGTATTTACTTATGTAATGCAAAAAAAGTATTTTCTTTTCCAAGAAATCTCTTATGTTGAGTTGTTATTATTTTCCAAATTGTCTCCAACTTTCTGTTCATAGAGGACTATTGTGTGGAACCTCTGGTGTAGCACACAAGATGTTATGCTAGTGAACCGCCATCAGGTACCGATTAGCCGTGAGCCGTTAGTCAGGTGGGCGTTAGGCGTGAAGGCGTACAGGCAGTAAAAGGGTTCAATGCCAAAGTAGTGGATTGAGGTGCGACACATAAAGAGGGAGTTGTAGGAGGCCGAGACCGGAGAAGAATAGTAACAAGGCTGAAGAGACAAAGGGAAGAAGATAAAGATATTGCAGACCAGAAGGAAGGTATAACTCGAACCAAACCCTTAACTATTTTTACATATTATTTCTTTAAAAAGAATCTTATATGAGCTTACAAATCATTAAAGACTTTTTAGAATTTGTTAATCAAACAAGTTTAGACTTAACTAGAGAAATTCAAGACTGGACTCTTACAGACATTAAAGATAAAGAGCTTATAGAATCTGCTTTAATATACGCAGGTGGTACTTTTAAATATATAGACCAGATCATTGAGTGGTTAGGAAGAGAAGTACCTAGAATAGAAATAATTAGAACAGGGATCCGTGATCTCTTTAGACAAAAATTAAGAACTGAAGATTTTGTAGAAGAACTATCAAGACCTGAAAAATATCAAGAATACACTAGGATACTTGAAGACAGTATAGATGTATTAAAATTAATTAAATGAAAAAGGTTAGCTGAAAACGTAGAGACAGCTGCCCCTAGAAGATACCGTAGATTTTTGTCATCTTATGGTGATAATAATTTAGACGAATTTATAGATAACGATATAATTGATATTATTAATCAAATATATAAAGAAACTAGACAGATAAACCCACGATACCGTATAAGGTATTTAAGACTAGAATATTTTTCATCAAAACCTCTTTCAATTTCTAGACTCCCTGAAGAAACAATTTATATAGATAATCCTCAATATTCAGAACTCCAGTATGATAATGACGGAAGAAGTCTGAGAAGTAGCAGTAGTCCTGAAACTTTTACACTTAGACTCCCAGATTAATTAAGCATTAAAATAAGCTTAAAAGACCTTAGAAATTATTGGGGTAAAAATTTATATTCCCTAAAACTTAGAAGAAGTTAAAAGAAATTGCGATCCCAAAAGGTGGTCCTAAAAAGATAAAACGGTCCCTAGATAATTTTTGGACGGTAGCAGTCCGTAAACTAGGTCCGTATGAGAGTCGATCTCCTCTCTCTCTCTCTCTCTCTCTCTCTCTCTCTCTCTATATATATATATATATATATATATATATATATATATATATATATATATATATCTTTTTTTAAGAAAGAGGAAAACAATCTTGTTTAATAAAAATTATCCAATATTTTTTTTATGTTAAGGGTGACTTTTGGTTGGAGCATTTTCATTTAGATCCTATTAGACCTTTTTTAAGACATTTTAGTCCCATCATGTTTTCCTCTTACATATAAGTCCTACTCTTAAGTTTTTGAAACTTTTTTTCACAATTTTAACCTTTTAAAACCAACCATCCGTAACTTCCTTAAGGAAGATAAATAAATGGTTGAACTTTTTTTTTAATCTTCAAATGGTCATAACTTTTAATTGACATATTCGTTTTTCGCAAAATTACTATTTTTGAAATTTGCTCGACAAGATTTATCAAACAAGATCCATGAAGCCTATATAATTTTCAAGAAACAAAATTACCGAGAAAGAGAAATAGGGTTATATATGTAACATTTTCACAAAGAGTAACATTTACTGTGTTAATATTACACGGTATATATATATATACACACACACACAGTGGATCCAAACCCTTTGTTTCGAAATTATCTTATTTTTAAAGGTCCACGCTATCCCACAACCTTCATCAGAGCTTCGATTTGGTGTGGGTAGGCCTAGCGTTGGGTTAGGTTTATATCTGTAACATTTTCACAAACAGTAACATTTATTGTGTTATAACACTATATATATATATATATATATATATATACGGTTGATCCAAACCTCTTTTTTCTGAGTCTTATTTTTAACACTCCGTGCTAGCGGCATCCAATCCCCACCACTACCCACCCCCATTGTCGGAGCTACAAAAACCTTCATCAGAGCTCTGATTTGGGGTGACATGAGGTGCCGCTGGCACAGACCTTAGGAAAAAAGAGAATATTGGATTAATGAGGTTTGGATCCGTCGGAGCTCCGGTTTGGGGTGAGTAAGGTTGGCATTGGGTTAATTTTATATCTGTAAAATTTTCACAAACAGTAACATTTACTGTGTTATAACACATTATATATATATATATATATATATATATATATATATATATATATATATATATACACATATATATACATATACGGTGGATCCAAACCTCTTTTTCTGATATTGTCTTACTGTTAACGGTCCGCGCTAGCGGCATCTAATCCCCACCACCACTTACCCCCATTGTCGGAGCTCCAACAACCTTCATCAGAGCTCTGATTTGGGGTGATATGGGGTGCCGCTGGCGCGGATCTTATGAAATAAGAGAATATTGGATAAATGGGATTTAGATCCACCGGTGCTCCAATTTGGGGTGAGTAGGGGTAGCATTAAGTTAGGTTTATATCTGTAATATTTAACAAATAATAAACTTTACTGTTTGTGAAAATGTTACATCGACATCTCATGCCACCTCAAATTAGAGCTCTGATGAAGGTTGTTGGAGCTCCGACAATGGGGGTGAGTGGTGGTGGGGATTGGATGCCGCTAGCGTGGACCGTTAAAAATAAGATAATATCAGAAAAAAGAGGTTTGGATCCACCGTATATATATATATATATATATATATATATATATATATATATATATATATATATATATATATATATATATATATATAGAGAGAGAGAGAGAGAGAGAGAGAGAGAGAGGAAAGCTCACCTACATCATGCACTATACATCACACCGTACATCACACCTAATTCTAGGCGCTAGAAAACGTTTTTTTCAAATTTTATATTTTTTCCTTGAAATTAATCTTCCAATCAATCAATATGCAAAAAATTAGAACAAAATACATTTTGTAGCTATTTTTAAAAAATTCACAAAAAACTGTTGGCGTAGACCCTTATAAATAAGGTATTTTTAACAGTTTTTTGTGAATTTTTTAAAAATAGCTACAAAATGTATTTTGACCTAATGTTTTGCATATGGGTTGATTGGAAAGTTAATTTCAAGGAAAAAATATAAAATTTGAAAAAAAAATAGTTTTTTAGGGCTTAGAATTAGGCGTGATGCATAGGTGATGTATAGAGCATGATGTACTATATATATATATATATATATATATATATATATATATATATATATATATATATATATATATGAACACAGTAAATGTTAATATTTGTGAAAATATTACAGATATAAACCTAACCTAATGTCACCCCGAATCGGAGCTCCGGTGGATCAAACTCCATTTATCTAATATTCTCTTAATTTCAGAGGTCCGCGTCAGCGACACCCTATGCTACTACTACCCACCCCAAATCGTAGCTCTGATGAAGGTCGTTGAAGCTCCGACAATGGGGGTGGGTAGTGGTGGAGATTGAATGTCGCTAACGCAAACCTTTAAAAATATGATAATTTAAAAAAAAAAGTGGTTTGGATCTACCGTGTATATATATATATATATATATATATATTGTGTAATATTAATTCAGTAAATATTACTGTTTGTGAAAATATTATATATATAAAACTATTTCATAAATATATTAACACAGTAGGTGTTATTGCTTGTGAAAATGTCACAGATATAAAACTATTTCATTTTGTGGTGTATACAGTAAAGTTTAATATCTATGACATTTTCACAAACAATAACATTTACTGTGTTATCACATTACACAATATATATATCCAATATGCTCCTATTTTTAAAGGTCTGCTCCACCGGCACCTAATGACACTCCTACTTACCCTAAATCGGTGCTCCGGAGGATCCAAATTCCATTTATCCAATAGTCTCTTATTTTCAAAGGTTCGTGACAGCGGCACCCCATGCCACTCCGGTGGATCCAAAAATCATTTATTCAAAAGTCTCTTATTTTAAAAGGTCCGCGCTAGCGGCACTACATGCAACCCCTACCCACCTCAAATAGGAGCTGTAATGAAGGTCGTTGAATCTCCAACAATGGGGGTAAGGATTGGATGCCGCTAGCGCAGATCTTTAAATATAAGATAATTTTGAAAAAAGAGGGTTTGGATCCACCGAATATATATATATATATATATATATATATATATATATATATATATATATATATATATATATATATATATATATATATATATACTGCGTAATATTACTACAGTAAATGTTACTGTCTGTTTGTGAAAATGTCACATATATAAAACTATTTCATATTCTAGCGCATATAATAAAGTTTACTGTTTGTGTCGTTTTTTTCTTTGAAATTTTATAGGCTTCATGGATCTTGTTTGATAGATCTCATCGAGCAAATTTCAAAATAGTAATTTTGCGAAAAACGAATTTGTAAATCAAAAGTCATGATCAATTTAAGATTAAAATAAAATCCAACCACGTATGTAACTTCGTAAAGGAAGTTACAGATGATTGGTTTTAAAAAGGGTATAATTGTGAAAAAAGTTCCTAAAAAGTTGGATTAGGCCCTATATGATTGTTAAAAAATCAATAGGACTTATATGTATATTGACCTGACAAATGGAACTTAAATATAATTTTCTCCTTTTGGTTAGCCTTTTGCTTAAACCCAAAGTAAATTTTTTTTAATAAAAAAATAATTTTATATTTATGTTTTTACCAAAACAATATTGTTTTAAAAAATAATTTATATTTATAAAATAATTTTATTTAAGAAAGATGAAAGATGAAAATTTAATAAAAATATATTCTAAGAAAGATGAAAACAATCTTATTTAATAAAAATTATCCAATGTTTTATATTGAAGGTGAATTTTGGTTAGCCTTTTGATTAAACCCAAAGTAATTCTTTATTTTGTGGAGCCACCTTAAAGAGTAGAGAGTTGGAAATCTGTCAGAATAACTTTAACATAATAATTTTATAAAAATATCCAAATATAAATATTTACATTGACTCATCAAGTGAGAGAGGGGTAATAATGAGATATTAATAGAAAATATTTATGTTAAGGCAATTTTAATGGGGTGAGAGATGGGTAGTAATGAAATATTAAGGGGATAAATGATATTAATGGATGGTTGGTATTCACGATATTATAAGGAGCTTGAGGGGTAAAATTGTCATATACATGCTATCTCAATTATCCATACTTTATCACTAGTTATAGATATACGTATAGATAATAGATATTACCTCCATTCTATATCGAGCCGTCAATAGAAAACGACGGTAATAAGGGTAAACTAAATCAATGGCCAAAATTAAGATTTATTCACTATCACCAAATTTGATTAGTTGATTACGTCATAAAAAATGTAGGTGGACTACTAATTTGAGATTTCTTTTAAAAAAAAAAAAAAAAAAAAAGATCATTGATTCAAGACAAAGTGAGTAGTTATAGAGGGCAAAACAATTTTTCTAAGAGTATATATCTATCATCACCACCCTTAGGATTTCCTATTCTTCAATTTCCACCTTGCTTCTGTAGTTTTCATCATCTATTTACTAACAAGATGTTTAGCAAAATGGCAAAAGGCCATTTCCCTAGGACCTATTGTATATGCTCAACGAAATCAAGAACATTTGTAAACAGATTCATCATATTGCAAGATTGGCATCAGTAGAAGATTGGCATATAATAAATCAACTCATAGTAGCGCATGCATTTAAATATGAGGCTTATACTTAAAAATTACGAATCAAATACGTACACATATTTAAAAGGGTAATTTTGAATTCATCCACAGATTCTCTAAGTACAACTCAAAAATAATTAATAAGTTAATCCACTAGAATGGGACATTCACAAAATGAATGTCTAAAAATAAATGCCCCATTTTGGTGGACTAACTTAATAATATCGTCAAGTGGATGTATTTACAAAATTTGTGGATGCATCCAATATCATCCATTTAAAGCTACGAGTAAAATATAGCGCTCATTTAATAAAAAAATATGAGTAAAATATAAAGTCTATCTTTAAAAGTTATGAGTAATTTTTCTTTTTATATTTATTTGGAATTGAAATACTTATGGATAGAAAAAAATGGATTGACCCAACCCATATTTGATCCAACTCATATTTAGTCTGCACTATACTTGGCCCAATTCATAATTTTGATACCGCTAAGTAGAAACATCTACTCTAAGGCGAAAAGGGCAATAGTAAGAATAGAAGCCATCTTAATATTAAACTTTTGAGTCCATGGCTAATACAAAAGACAACAAAAAAAAAAAACTGAAATCGGACCAACTAACGTACTTTAAACTCATCTTGTATCTAAGATCCACTTCCTGGACCTCCCAATGTAAGAACCACGCCTTGAAGTTCATTCCTCGCATCTCTTCCTCTTCCTAAAGACGACTGTGTTCTCACGACGCTACTCGCATTCGCATGAGCTTGTCGTAAGCTCTGAGTCGACTCCGTTACATGCTGAGAATTCCTCACAAAATTGGGATTTATATTTATGTGATTCAATCGTGGGTTTGGTTGAGCAACCTGACTCGCGGGATTCTGCCCAACCATCGCTCCTTCATGTACCTGCAACAAATGTTCCAAATGCAAGTCAAAAGCTTGTGACTATTATATATATCATACTGGGAGATTCGGTATTATGTATATATAAGAATGCGAGATTGAAAAACTATTCATGCATGTATCATTAAGTTTATGAATCCCCCACAAAAAATTCCATACATAGATAACTTTAACACAAAATGGTAATCAGCACTTGTAAATTTATTTTTGTCCAGTTACTAAATATATCATAAATTAATAATCCCTTTTTAAATACGAATGTTTTAATGATGGACTCAATCAATGGCCTGAACAAAAAACTATCTCAACATTGTAGAATTTGGTTAGTTGTTAACTTAACTTGCGATAATCTAGGAACTGCGTAGACTAAAGAATGTTAACAGTATAATCATTTCTTAAAAAATACTCTTTCAACTTCAAATTCTGAAGAGGAAAAAAAAACAGACAACAATTTTTTTATTGTAAAGACTTTTGTGAAGGGGAAAAAAATTCATCCCCTCACACTTTTTAATCTTTAAACTTCGTGACAGCCTTTAAATTGAAGTTTTGTATATGAACAACTATCACCATTTAGTAATTACACACTTATATATATCAACAGATATGTACATGTCGAAGATAATATAATTTCATTCCAATAGTAAATAATTAAACATATTTTCTATAAATTATTGATTATAAATTAATAGAATTCCACTTTTAAACGAAGTTGGTTTCTCAAAAATTAATTAACAGAATTATTAATTTGTTATATTAATCATTAAACCGGCACCTGTACATATATTCAATGGTTGTTTTAATATAGTATTATAAATATTTAATTTTTAGAATAACGGGTTCATGTTCCAAGGCCTCGTTTGATGCGCAGGATGAGGAGGTGTGATAGGGTAAGAGTTATCCTATCTCGACGGGATAAAATAATCCCACCTCCTAGATGGGATGATTTTATCCCACACCTAGTGGGATAAGAGACAGACTTGGGATAACTTGAAATCCTATCCCATCCAACACCAAACATAAGATGGGATAACTTATCGCATTTAAAATCCTATCCTATCCCATCCCGTGCATCAAATGTGAGTATTAAATACTTTGCCCACCGCTAATGATTATATATGTACATTAAGGGAAATTGATAAATACCGGAGCGAACAAGACCCCTCTAAATATTCTTCCATTAACAGTTGCAGTCATCAAATAGCCCGAGTCGAAGCCTCCATCAACTTTGCCATGAACTTCAGCTCCAATCTAAAGCAAGGAAGTTGAAATGAAATGTATAAACTCGTAATAATAGAGGAAGACTTGCTCCAAAAGGTATATGTTGTTTGGTAGATGGTAGATAGTAGATGGTGACTAGTTCTGTACAAGGATAATATTCGAAGTTCAAAACCAAAGATGGAAGAACACACTCTGAGCTGCCAGAGCAATGATCCAGACATGGGCCGACCTACATTTTTAGATTCCTGTGAAATTTGAAACGTGCTTTTGCAAAGAAAAGATGGTCTCAAATTCATAGAAGTTAACACTTTGCCCCCCTAATTTATTAATTGAAAAAAAAAAAAGAACAGAAGAAGATGGTCTAAATCTAAATTATCTTCTTTTCCAGTAAATATAGTTTTGACTTCTAGTCTTCTACCATGCGGGAAGTAAAAAATAAAAAGAAACGTAAGAGAGGGAATGAGAGTATACCAGCTTTCGAAAATGTCCTGGCTCAGCTGAGCATCGCACATCGAATCTACCCTCTCGAATAACATGAGGATGAGGTTTTGACTGGTTGGGATATTCTCCCAAGAAATTTAAATTTGGATCACTTGGGATAATGGCTTTCGGTGCTTGGACATAATTAGGTTGCCAATTGCTTGACACCTGCTGACTTTGCTTCTTGAACAAAGGAAACAATTGAGCAGAAGAAGTAGAAGCCTTCTTAACAGGGGTCTGCTCCTGATCAGAGTGGGATGGAGATGAATGTTGGGAAAGAGAAAGAGAATGCTCTTCTGGCTCGGATTCCATCTCGCACGCCTTCAAATTGGTCGTTCTCCTCCTCTTTGGATGCAATATATCTCAAGGAAAGCAAGAAAAATACAAGTTAATAATGTATTTTATATTTTGGAGTGATCTTTTAGTTCGAGATTTATTGGACCCTCATTGGGATTCCCATGTTTGGTTCTGAGTTTAAGGAATCCTATCTTCCCCATCATTTATGGTAGGTTTGATTGTTACTTGGAAAATAAGAAGTAAATGAAAAGAAAATTACCTGACAAAGAAGTTGAAGAAGAAGATGAATTATAAATTTATGTATATACATTTATGATTTTATTATTAAAAAAAAGTGTAGTATATTTTCTCATTGGAATTATAAAAATATGAATATAATTAAATGTTTATCCACATAACCTAAATATTTCATCTATAAAATAAAATAAAATAGTGGCAATATCTTGCCCCGGAATTTTAATCCATCCAAATCTCTATATACAGTTTATATTTACTAAAAATATTTCAAGAATAGATTTGTAATATATAAATAAAATTTACATAACTAATTATAAATAAATCAGAAATTTTTGGTCCTTTATAACAAATATTAATATAAATATGTTGACGGAAACCTATAATCAGCCCAGCCCCCCCCCCCCCCCCCCAACCCCTCCCCTAAAATTTTGCAAAAAATAATTATAGTTTTATAGTTTTGTCCCCAACCAATATAGATATATATTATTTGGCCCCTCCTTGCTTACATTTCTGGATCAGCCACTTCCTATAATTACACCTTATAATAAATTTTAAATATTATATTGTACTTCGTAAATATGAATATTTTGTAATACATCTTGGTACAACTACAACATATAGTAACTTATCATATAGGATTCAAGATTATCACATTCATTATAAATGTTGCAAAATCCTGTTTTTCTTCTCGGGCTTTTTTTATGGTTCTGTAAGGAAGTGACTTCCCTACACTTTCATCTTTCTTGATTCAGATGTGGCTTTAGGGTTCCAATGTTTAAATGGTGATTTCAGAATCCCAAATTCCCCTCACTAACGATCCCAATTATTGGTTGGAGTTTTTAAGGGGAATCCAGTATATTAATGGCAGGATGAAATTTTTTCTTGGAATATAGGATGTTGATTTCGTTAACTTCCTAAAACTAGAACCGAACTCTCACAAAGTAGATTCAAAAAATGTGATAAATTCCTATAGATTCAAACCTGAACCGAATGGGAAGGACTGCTTTGACTCCGTTTCTGCTAGATTATCACCCAAAAATATTGTTTCCTGCTGTGAAAATACATACATGTAAGCTAGTCCCATCTCAAATATGAAAAGAAAAATCGGTTGAAAGGAATTAAATTTTGCATCTCAGCTGTAGTTTGTACTGTACCAAGATATTATTCTCTGCTTCTTGTATGAACTTTCTATTTTCTTGATTACAGTGGCTTCCAAAAATTTTGCACATGGAAATGTTGTACCGGCCATTGGGATGTTCTGCTCCGAGCTGCAAGATGAGTAATTCGTTGAGGGGACGCTCATCCTCCCCACACCTGCAATTTATTAAGGAGAAACAAAATGTTTGTAAGCAACGGTCATTATAACTTCATATTTGGATCCCGCCCTTCCGAGTAAAATCTGTGTGAAATAGAAATATTTGAAGCTATAAAGAGCTAAACAATAATATTACATTATAAGGCCATACTTGGTTAAGAGTGAAACCGAGCAAAAGCACAGGTTGAAACTATTTCACTTTTATACATATGAAAACACTTCACATTGAACCAAATGGGGCAAAAAAAAACCATAATTTTATGACTCACCCTCCGTAGATGGCTATATCTGAGTCAGTGACAATGGCCGTGTGAGAAAACCGGCCTTGTGGTTGTTGCCCCCGTATCTCTAGCTGACTCCATGAACAAGTTCTTATATCGAGGACCCAAATATCATTGTAATATTTCTTATCTCCGATCCCACTGATTACAAATACCTGCACATAATAAACAGAAAATTGACCTCTTTCAAGGAATTTTTTTGCCAGTGCGGTAACAATTAAATACCCTCTGTATCAAAATTAAAAAAGTCATTGGTTAAAACTCGGAAACATTTTTTAAACCAAATTTACCCCTCCTTTGAGTTACAGAGTGATGCTGCTGATTGGGTTTGTATGTGATTGTGTGTGCATGCAAGCGCGTTTGTCAGTACATTTGTGTTGTACAGAAGCTGACAAAGTGTGGAAAAGGCAACAGCAGGGAGAGGGAAGAAGGGTAAATTTGGAACCTACGTTTTATAGTAGTGTATTTATGGAAAGTGGACTCTTAATTTAAGATGTGCGAAGAAGGAATACACTACTCTTAATTTGGTCCGGGTCGGGACAGGTAAGAGTACTTGGTAAAATGACTTGCCTTTGTTCCAATATTCACAGCAGTGTGACCTGCTCTAACACCCGGTGAAGGTCCTTCAACAGCCAACTGTTATGAAAAACGATATGACCATTTACAAATGTATGTAATCTAAATTCCTACATACACACAGATACATACATATATATTGGGGAAAAACTTCGTAAACCTTGAAGTTTATATTTAAAAACTTCAAGCCAGACGATGCAAACAACATTTGAGATGATGAATAGGATCTGGATACTCTATAATTGTGGTATAACTCTACGGAGTGGAGTTATCATCCAAGTCATTCACTTAGGGCCCGTTTGGCAATCCAATTCCAAGGCTTGGAATTGGAATTGAAAGGCCAATTTCAATTCCGTGGAATTCAAATTGGCCTTCCAATTCCAATTCCAAGACTTGGAATTGGGTTGCCAAACGGGCCCTTAGAAAATTTTGAATTATGATTATCTTTTAAAGTTGAAACAATATCAATATGTGGTGCTATTACAGCCATTTATTCATCAATGAATACACAAGAAAGTTATCCCTCAACTCGATACGTAAGAACGAGATAGGCAAAGTTCATACCTTTGACCAAGTCATCGAATCCATATCGAGCATATCGACATCACCTTGGTACCGATCACCACAATCTCCGCCGTACACAAAAAGCCTATTCCCTATTGCGACAGCACTGTGACTGTCTCGAGGGATGGGAATATCACCGGTCACCTCGGGGGATGTCCACCACATAGTTTTGAGGTCTAAAACATGCAAATCATTCAAATAATTCGCCCCGCCTTCTCCGCTACCACCAAATATTACTATCTTCTTGTCGCCAATGAGCGTAGCGGTGTGACTTTCGCGGGGTGAAGGTGGGACCCCTTTGCAATTAGGCCGCATCCACTCTCTCGATCCGAGGTCCAAAATGTGCAGTTCATTGACTTTCTTAGAGCCATTTGTGCCCCCAAACACAATCATCCTGTGCCCTACGATTACAGAACTGTGGCTATCTCGTGGGCCAGGGCCGTGGCCCATGGTTACTAGATTGTTCCAAGCCATCATGTTGAGATTTAGCACAAGGACATCACCGAAATGTAGCCCCCCACAACATCCCTGAAATGGGCATACACAGAATATTTTAAAATTTAGCATTGGATGGAAACTGAGAATATGGTTTTGTAAATTTTGCATTCTAGCAAAACGATAAATCAATGTTTTTTGCTTACAAGTTATAATTATCATATAATGAAAGTACGGATCAAAGGAAAAGTTCAAAAACCACATATCCACCTTCAATGATGGTAACATTAATGCCCGTGATACATTGTGGAGACTGAGAAGACATTAATCAACTAAAAAAAACGTCATTCTCAATTGAAAAGTGACTAAATCAATATATGACATTAATTTTCCTGCGGAAAACAGAAAAGGGAAGAAACAGGAAGTCTAAGAAAATAGTGAGTAACGGGTAGAGGGAGAGGGAGAGGGAGTGTATGTGTGTCAAATAGAATTATTTGAATTAAAACGAAAGCATCGTAACCTAATTATTGTTATTTCCAGATGATATTTTTGGGATTACAAGTTCTTAGTCCTACTGTTTTTGCTAACCTTATCTTTCATGAGAGAACCAAGCATATAGATATTGATTTTCATCCTATACGAGACAACATTCAGCAAGGCACCATCAAGACTATTAGAGTTTTATTTAGCATTAAGGGTACTTTAGTATTTTCCCTTTTTATTTTATTATTAGGTGGTTGTAGTAGGAGATATATTCTCTCTTCTTCTTTTCATTATATTGTATTCTAGTTTATGTCAAGATGAAACCCTAGCCCCTCTTTTTCTCTTTTCCATTTGATTTGTAGATCTTTGATATATTATCATGGTATCAGAGCGAGATCAAAAAAAAATTTTCGGAGGTACTTTTTCTGTTCGTTGGAGTGTTTTGAAGGTAATTACGGTCGTTTTCCTCCTATTTGTTCGATTAATTATTTAGTTCATTCGATTTGGTTCCGTTTGGGTACTGTTTGATTGTTTATTTTCACAATGGCTGGTGAAAGAGTTATTTCACTGCAATCAATTAGTGTCAGATTAGATGGAAAAAATTATACGTATTGGAGTTGTGTTATGAAGAATTTTTTGAAAGGAAAGAAGCTTTGGGGTTACATTAATGGCGATTTGAGTAAGCCTAACGATAAGACGAACGTTGAAAAATATGCAGAGTTGTTGGATGTTTGGGAGGCAAACAACTCGAAAATCATCACTTGGATCAACAACTCCGTTGCACCTTCTATAGGTATTCAGTTGGCTAAGTATGATTATGCAAAGGATGTTTGGGATCATTTGGGCAGATTGTATACACAATTTAATTTCGCAAAAAAGTACTAGTTGGAGTGCGATATTCGGGCTCTTGAGCAAAAAAATTTGAGTATCCAAGAGTTCTATTCTGCTATGACGGATCTATGGGATCAGTTGGCTCTCACACAGTCAACTGAATTGCGGGCCTTTGCACCATATGTTGCCAATAGAGAGGAACAACGTCTGGTTCAGTTTCTGATGGCATTGCGTGATGATTTTGAGGGTCTTCGTGGGTCGATTCTTCATCATAGCCCACTTCCAACTGTTGATTCCGTTGTTCACGAGTTGTTAGCCGAGGAGATTCGTCTCAAGACTCAGTCAGGGAAGGTAATTTCTTCGGAACCGAATCCATCTGTTTTCGCAGCCTCCTCTCGGCCAATTTCCAGTAATCAAAACAAGCCTTATTCGAGAGTTGCAAGTGATGAATGTAGCTACTGTAAGGAGAAGGGTCATTGGAAGTCTCAGTGCCCTAAGTTGCGAGCACAACAACAACAATCAAATAGTCGACCACCTCAGCAGCAGTTTTCTACTTGGAAATCCAACAACCAATCTCAGCAGCGTTCATATAGGCCTTCACAACCTAATAGTGCAGCAGTTGTACCACCATCAGACTCATTTGCATCAGGTTCTTCATCATTAACTCCATCCATATCTTCTCTTGCTGAGCAGTTTCAAAAGTTTCTTGCCACACAGCCTCACGCCATGCCCATCTCTTCACCCGGTAAGTCCTCGGGCATTTGGATTCTAGACTCCGGCACTTCTAATCACATGTCACCAAATTTGTCCTCTTTTGGTTCTTTCTGTCCCACTTCTTAGTTGCCCGTTATGACTGCTGATGGTACTCCCATGTCTCAATGGGTGTTGGGACTATTGACTCACCCAACTTATCTCTCTCTAATGTTTACCACATTCCTAAGCTTACAATGAATCTTGTTTCTGTTGGTCAACTATGTGATGCCGGTTACTCAGTTTCCTTTTCTTCTACCTTTTGTTATGTGCAGGATCTACAGTCTCACAAGGTGATTGGGACAGGCCGTAGGCAGGGGGGATTGTACATCATGGAGAAACTCAATATACCAATGGTTGCAGCTTCAAGTGTTGACATCCTTTCGTTTGAGTTTCAAATTCGTCTAGCTTTTATTTATGGCACTCTCGTCTTGGTCATGTCTCAGGGTCACGATTAAAATATTTGGCTTCTATAGGAAAATTAGGAAATTTGCATTGCCATGATATCTCTGATTGTAGCGGTTGTAAACTTGCAAAATTTTCAGGTTTACAGTTTAATAGAAGTAATTCCTCGAATTTTGTACTCTTTGATCTTATTCATTCTGATGTGTGGGAACCGTCTCCTATTATTACAAGAGGAGGGTCTCGATATTATGTCTCCTTTATTGATGATTATACGCGTTACTGTTGGGTTTTTCTCAAGAAATGACATTCGAATTTTTTTTATATTTATAATAAATTCCGTGCCTTTGTCAAAACTCAACATTCTACTATTATCAAATGTTTTAGATGCGCTTTGGGTGAGGAATATACTTCTCAAAATTTTGGTGAGTTGTTTGATTTAGATGGAACTATTCACCAATCATCTTGTATTGACACTCCTGAACAAATGGTGTTGCTGAAAGGAAACATAGGCATATTGTTGAAACTGCTCGCTCTCTTTTATTATCTGCATATGTCCTTGTCCCTAGTGAGTTTTGGGGAGAGGCTGTCCTTACAGCTGTCAATCTGATTAATAAGATTCCGACCTCTCATTGCTCAGGTTTGTCACCTTTTGGAAAGTTGTATAGGTGTGCCCCTGATTATTCTTCCTTAAAGGTGTTTGGTTGTACTTGCTTTGTTCTTCGACCTCGTGTGGAACGTACCAAATTATCTCCAAAGTCAGCTATTTATGTTTTTCTTGGTTATGATGAGGGTCAAAAGGGATATCGTTGTTATGATCCAGTTATTAAAAAATTATGTCTCTCGCCATGTTATGTTTCTTGAGCATATCCCTTTCTTTTCTATTCCTGATAGCCCTCATGAACTCACTAAATCTGATCTCTTCAATATTGATTCGTTCTCTGATAATGATGAGAGTGTGCCATCTGAAGCACCTTGCATCCTATTATTTCTACTGATGCAGGTACTTTTCCATCCGATGTTCCTGATGATCCCCCTTCTCGTGTGGCCACCCAAGCACCTGCTGAAACGGTGGAACCTCCTCGCTATCCAAAACGCCCACGTAAGTCCACTCAGTCACCAAATTTTGTTTATTCTTGTTATTCGGATTCTTTTGCTTCATTTTTATCCTCTGTTCACTGCCTCTCTGAGCCTTTGTCTTATAAAGAGGCAGTTCTTGACCCTCTTTGGCAGCAGACTATGGCTGAGGAACTCTCTGCTTTGCATCAGACAGATACTTGGAGTTTGGTCCCCTTACCTGCTGGTAAGCGGGCAATTGGATCTCGTTGGGTATATAAAATCAAAACCAGGTCAGATGGGTCAATTGAGCGGTACAAAGCAAGATTGGTTGCTCAGGGTTTTTCTAAGCAATATAGTATGGATTATGACGAAACCTTTGCTCCTGTTGCGAAATTGATTACTATTCGTACTCTTATCACTGTTGCATCTATTCGTCAGTGGTTTATATCGCAAATGGATGTTAAAAATGCGTTCTTGAATGGCGATCTTCATGAGGAGGTTTATATGACTCCTCCTCCAAGTGTTCCACATGGTCTTGGTGAAGTATGTAGGCTTAAGAATGCCTTATATGGTCTCAAACAGGCACCACGGGCTTAGTTTGAGAAGTTTTCTGCCGTGATTACCTCTCTTGGGTTCATTCTAAGTGAGAATGATTCAGCTCTCTTTATCAGGTGCACCTCGGATGGTCGTATTCTGGTCTCTTTGTATGTTGATGATATGATTATTACTGGGGATAATGTTAGTGAAATTATAGCGTTGAAGTCTGAATTATCTCGTTGTTTTGAGATGAAGGATTTGGGGCCCCTATGTTACTTTTTGGGTATTGAGGTAGCTCATTCTCCGAAGGGTTATCTTCTCTCACAATCTAAGTACATCGGGGACATTCTTGAGCGTGCTCGCCTCACTGATACTAAGATTGTTGATACCCCTCTGGAGCTTAATGTTCATCTTTCCCTGTATCATGGTGTTCTTTTGCCTGATCCCACCTTATATCGCACTATTGTGGGCAGCTTGGTTTATCTCACTATTACTCGTCCAGATATAGCTCATGCAGTCCATGTTGTTTATCAGTTTGTTACTACTCCTACTACAGTTCATTGGGTAGCTATTCATCGTATATTGCGATACTTGAGAGGCACTCGATTTCAGAGTCTTTTACTTCCTTCACCTTCTTCTTTGGCATACTCTGATGCTGATTGGGCCGGTGATCCTACAAATCGCAAATCAGTTACTGGATTTTGTGTGTTTCTGGGTGATTCTCTTGTTTCTTGGAAGAGCAAAAAGCAAGTTGTTGTTTCTGTGTCTTCCACGAAAGCCGAGTATCGTGCTATGGCTTCTACCATTCGCGAGGTTGTTTGGCTACATCGGTTACTTGCAGATATGGGTGTCTCTCTTTCTCAGCCCACTCCTATGTACTGTGATAATAAGAATGCTATTCAGATCGTTCACAATTCGATTTTTCATGAGAGGACTAAGCACATCGAGATTGATTGTCATATCACTCGTCATCATCTTACGCATGGCGTCATCACTTTGCCTTTTGTTTCTTCTTCCGCACAGATAGCTGATTTGTTTACGAAGTCTCATCCAGTTCAGCGTTTTCGTTTTTTGGTTGGCAAACTCTCAAAGCTTCTCACTGCAGCATCGTGAGTTTGAGGGGAGATATTAGAGTTTTATTTAGCATTAAGGGTACTTTAGTATTTTTCCTTTTTATTTTATTATCAGGTGGTTGTAGTAGGACATATATTCTCTCTTCTTCTTTTCATTATATTATATTCTAGTTTATGTCAAGACGAAACTCTAGCCCCTCTTTTTCTCTTTTCCATTTGATTTGTAGATCTTTGATATATTATCAAAGACTGCATGTTTCATCAAAACACCAACTAGCTAACATAATGACAAAACCTTTGGGATCTCAGCAGTTTCATTTTCTACTCAGCAAGATGGGCATTCACAACCTTCATGCTCCATCTTGAGGGGACCTATTAACTTGTATAACTGAATTCTATTAGTTAGTTGATTCACTTTGACACGTCAGCATGTAAGTTACGATAACTAGTTAGTAGTTGCTTGCAGTTAGTTGAAGAGTAGTAGTTAGTTAGAAAGTTGTCTTTCAGTTTTCCCACTTCAGTGTATATAAATATATGATGTATTGAGAATCAATGAGATAATATAGAATTCGTTCATTTTCATCTTCTCTTCAATTAGTCCGAAAAAGGTATCCATCCATCTCTCTCTCTCTCTCTCTCTCTCTTTATATATATATAATATATATGTAGTGAGAGGATATATATATATATATGTAGTGAGACGATCAAATGCGAACCAGCTTAAGGACCGGTCCGTGCGGATCAATTTATTTAAAATACTATAAAAATATCATAAAAAAAATCAACTCAAAATAACTTTTTTTACTATTTTAAACAAATCATTTTGAGCTGATTTTTTTATATGGGTACCTTGAAATGTTTAAAAGCCATAGAAAAAAATCAACTCAAAATTATTTTTTTAGTATTTTAAATAAATTGGTCCATATAGACTAGTCCTTAAGCTGGTCCGCACTTGATCCTGCCTCTATATACATGTATGTATATATATATATATATATATATATATATATATATAGAGAGAGAGAGAGAGAGAGGTTGAGAAATGAACCTAAAAGATGACCATTTTAATGAACCTTAACAAAAATACCTAACAACCCATTAATTTTAATTCCTAAGTTGTAATTGGTCTGCGCCAGTGACAACAGTGGCGCGACAACGAACACGCGTGTCGATCGAATATTTTTTATGCCCCCGGCTTCCCAGACCTGTCTTTAATAATTGGAAATGGAAATCTCGATTTCGGGGTTCTAATCGTTTGGTTAATTATTTTAATAAATATGACTAATGGATATGGGTTTGGTTTTGGGAATATTTTATCTGAATTGGAGATGACAGGTTTGGAATCGGCTTGTGGGTCAAAGGAAGAGCTCGAGTTGCTCTTCTTGGCCGGATGAGGGTAGGTGATGTGGTTGTCCTGAGGTCGCCGGCTTATGCGAATGGAGGTTCAGGGTTTCATGATTATATTGAGGTAGGTAGGATTGGGTTTTGGATCGGGTTGTTTTTGCAGCTAGGTTTGTTGGCTTGGGTAAGGATATAGTCATGGGGTATTGAGGTTTTTCGGCGAGTGATTGTCGACATTGTGGTGGAGTTTGGGCCGGCCATGGCTTTGGGGCAGCACCGAGTAATCTCCGGGTTGCTAGGTCGCTACTTACCAAGCGAAGAGTCACTCAAATTAAAAGAGGGTGTAGGGGGTGAGGTGGGGGTGGGTGAGGTATAAAAAAAATATTCGATCGACACACGTGTCCGTTGCCGCTAGCGTGGACCAATTACAACATGGGAATTAAAATTAATGGATTGTTAGGTGTTTTTTTGTTAAGGTTCATTAAAATGTTCATCTTTTAGGCTCACTTCTCTCTCTCTCTCTCTCTCTCTCTCTCTCTCTCTCTCTCTCTCTCTCTATATATATATATATATATATATATATATATATATATATATATATATATATATATATACAGTCTTGCTCTTGTACGGACTAATTCGCATTTTAAGAATGCGGACTGGACATTTGTCACCTGGCGGTGAGCTCAGAAGAGAGAGAAAGTGTGCCTATAATTTAGGCAATAATTTCTAGGCGCACCGTTAGGTGACACATATTCGGTCTGCATTCTTAAAATGCGGACTAGTCCGCATAAGAGCATATATATATATATATATATATATATATGCTCTTATGTGTGTGTGTGTGTGTGTGTGTGTGTGAGATTTTAAAGTCACTTTTGGTGTTTTCTTTCCATATATTTTGGTAATGCTCCACTTGGTATTTACTATTAACAAATGTGATTAGAAAAGCACGAACAGAGGACTGTGGATGTGGAACTAGTTAATATAATTGTGGTTTTGTGGCGGTGACTTAATTATTATTATTTTTTTTTACTTTTTACTAATTAGGTAATTGGGTTGGAACCCATGTGTTTGAGAAAATACTCCATTAATATTCATGTTGGTAAATACTTAATGAGAAATTGTTATATACTCTACTTATAAAAACAATACTAAATGAGAAACGAAATGTATTTACAATTTTTTTTCATATATGTTTGGTTGTTTCTCTCTCTCTCTCTATGTAGTCGTTAAAATTGCTTATAATTTCAGAAAATATCAACGTTGATCCCTAATAATTACTAACATTTGGTAAGATATTTTGAAATTTGGGTGAGAAATTAACTATATCAGTTTTAACGTTTTCCATTGTTAATCTGAATGATCCAAATGGATGCACTTGATAACAAGGACGCTTGCTATGGGTTTCCTTTTGTGAGTTTTGTGCCCCTCAACCTCTCTCCAAGTTTACTATGTTCGGTGGTTCAAAAGAAATACAATTGTAGGTAACTTTCTCTCTCGAGGTTTGTTTTTAATAATATGTTTTAGGGTCTCTTTGTTTTGTTCATTCCTTTCTTTTGATATTGTTAATATAATATTATGTTATGAACATCCAAGTTTTTCCCCCTGCAACAGAACATCCCTAACGGACTATGCATTTGATGTCTTGACGTGTGAATTTTTTAATTGAATATTATATTATAATTATGTTTGTTCTTCAAACCAAAACTATGAGATCCGAGTTGATGAACAAATAATTGTATAAAGGGTGGGTCCTAATATATTGGAAAACAATTTTAATTTCCTACTTGTTAATAATTTTGTGGTTAATATGTATCAACCTTATTTATCAATAAGTTTTTTCGTGATATATAGTTCGGAAACCAAGTCTTCCGCATATTGGTTTGCAAGCCACCGATAACTCCTCACAGATAATTGGTTCAAATAACATTGATAAGCGTCAGCGCATCGCGCGGATCACATGGTAGTTAAATTAATAACATATACTAAGGGTCCTTTTAGTTCGTGATGAAATACTTTTAACCGTGTTAAAAGTAAAAGGTGAATTATTAGTTTGGTGATTTTGATTTCACCATCTCCGTTTGGATGGTCGAGTTTTCACTAGGTAAAAATTTCAACTTTTTTACCATTTGTTGTTTGGATGGTTAAAGATAAATATGGTAAAAAAATAAAATGATCATATTACTCACATACTTCAAATGCACATAACTATTTTGATTTTCATCACACAAGTGTCAATGGCCATTAAAAAATAGGATCAAATACCAAAAAGTCCCTTCAACATTTTTTAATACACATTTAATCCAAATATTTTATTTTGTACCAAAAAGTCTTTTATTCTCTTATCTTTAAAGGTCCGCAGCAACGGTATGATAAAGTCATTTTGGTATGATGAAGGACTTATTAGTGCAAGGTAAAAAGGCTTGAACTATACATGTATTAAAAAAAGTATAAAGGACTATTTGATATATGCCCTAAAAAATATGCATTTACCTCAAACTCAAATTTGACACAATCCCCCTCCCCCCCCCCCCCCCCCCAACATACAAATAAGTAAAAAAAATAGTACCAATTAAAAAAAAAAAAGTCCTAATTAAAAAAGAAAACAGTCCCAATTTAAAAAAAAAAGTTTCCAACAATGAAAAAAAAATGTCAATTGTAAAAAACAATCACAATTAAAAAAAAAGAGTCAACTATAAAAACAATAGTCCACAATTAAAAAAAATAGTACTCAACAATGAAAAAACAATCCCAATTAAAAAAAAGTTTTCAACATTGAAAAAAATTAGCCCTAATTTAAAAAAAAAAAAAACAGTCCCAATTAAAAAAAAAGTAGTCCCGACTATGAAAAAAAAGTGTTCCAATTAATAGAATTAAAAAAAAATATTGTTCCCAACTATGAAACCGTCTCAATTAGTAAAAAAATTCCGATCAAATTACCATGCACCAAACAAATATTCATTTTTTTTTAAATTTTTTAATTTTTTTTATAGGAATAGCTATTCCTACACCTTCTATATGTTACCCCACACCCTTTAAATAATAAATGATAATTGTGCCCTTAAATTTATAAAATCTAAATGTCCAAATTTTTCACCTCCAACTAAAATAAATACATTCGATAAAAACAAAAAATTATATTTTCAATAAAAAAATTATTTTTTATAAATAATAATTAAAAAAACTGTTTATAAAACGTAAAATATTAATATTTGTTTTATCAAAAAACTGTATATAAAACATAAAATTTGTTTTTCTTAATAAACTGTTTTCTTAAAAAAGTGTTTTTTTTATTTACAAATTTTATTTTTGGTTAAAAGCTGTTTTTTTGTACTATATTAAAAATAACTTATTACTATTTTGAAAAAATATAGTCCGCGGCAACGGTATGTATAGGCGGTCTGACCACCTAAACATACCGCTGGCGAGGAGCATTTTTTCTAATATGTTGATCCGCGCCAACGGTATGTATAAGTAGTCGGACTGCATATACATACCGCTGACGCGGACCATTTTTTATATAGTAAAAAGATTATTTTTAAAATAGTAACGGAACAGTTTTTAACTGAAAAAATAAATAACGAAACAATTTTTTTAAATAAATAAAAGAAACATTTTTTAACTAGAAATGATAAAAAGAATGTCCATTTTTTTAAATAAATAATGAAACCGTTTTTTTATCGTCCATTTAAATAAAAAAATAATATATTTTTTTTATAAATTACAATGTTTTTTCAGTGAAAAAATAACTTTTATAATTTTAATATTTTCAGAATATTATAATTTTAATTTTCTAGAATATTAGGATTGTTATTTTCAAAATATTATGTTTTTATTTTTTTCATAATATTACGTTTTTTTAAGTAATAGATTTTTGGGCAAAAGATTATATTTGTTCAAATCATATATGCATAGAGGATCTTTTGATCTTTTAGTATTTAAATATTGAAAAGGGTGTGGGGGAGGACATAGAGGGTGTAGGAATAGCTATTCCATTTTTTTATTTATTTTTAAAATTTTAAAATATTTAATTTTTTTTTTTAAATAAAAAATGAAATTTGGAAAAAAATATTTTTTTAAATGAATATTTAATGATCGTCTTAATTGAGGGGGAAAAATGAATGTGTGATAATTGTAAGTGGAAATAAGAAAGATTAGTCTGAAAATAAGATAAATTCAATTGTTTTCACCTGGTAAATTATTCACTTTACCCATAGTTTAAAACAGTTAAAATTTCACCTCACTTTTCACCATATTCATTTTATTTCACCGTGTTAAATGCCCAACCAAACACATATTTACCTAAGTGAATTATTTTTTAACGCGATAAAAAATATTTCACCACAAACCAAACAGACCCTAAGGGTATTAATACAAATTACGGTATATCCATTTTAGTATTCATTGCTTCTTCTTTATTCAAAGTTAACGGTCAACAAGACATCTAACGCTTTCCATCTAAAAATGGTCCTCGACCTTAAATAAGAAATTTAGAACCTCAACTTTAAATGAAGAAAAATAAATGACACCCAAAATGCAAATAGCCCTTTTTTTTATAACGAAGTATGGATTTAAACTTCTCCTGTAGAAGCCAAACTATTTTGTGCGGAGATAAAAACTATGAGGAGGATAACTATATTTGGCCTTTCTTATGTTTTACATTATAATGAAACAGGGATAAAATTTCTCCATTTGGTCCCACGTTTTTCTTCCAATCACCAAAAAGAAATTCAACTTATCTTTTACTAATTGACAGACAAAAATAACTACAACAGTTTTGTTATTATTTTAATTGTTAAGTATCAATACTATCCTTTCCATAAAATTCTCATACATAACAAGTATACATACTTGCTTTCGCAAACTTATTTTTTTTAAATATTAAAAAATATATTTTTGCGCTGAGCTTTTTATGTGGTATTTAAACATTTAAAGGGAACTATATAAAATAAACCAGCCACGTGCAAATATTGTAAAAAATCAGCCACTTGCAAATATTGTAAAAATCGGTCAAACTTTCGCAAAAACTGCGAATGTTTGATCGATTTTTTTAAAATAGCAAAAAAAAAAAAGTTTGTTAATTTTTTTTATATGGGTCCCATGAAATATTTAAATACCACACTAAAAACTCAACTACATTTTATTTTTTAATATTTTAAAATAAATTATTTGCGCCAGATGTATGTATACTTGGTATGTATGAGAGTCGCTATCATATATATATATATATATATATATATATATATATATATATATATATATATATATATACCTCAATTTTAGGTCCACACATACGGACCATTTTTCTAAAATGACCAAAAAAAAAAAAAAATCGCGCTGATTTTTTTTCTGTAATATTTAAACATTTCAAAGAACCTCCCAAAAAATCATCGGATTTCTATTGCTAGATTGAAAAAATAGGTCAATGTTTGAAAAAACTATTTAAAAAATTGTTAAACATTGAACCATTTTTTTTAAAAATAATTTTGCACCGATTTTTTTTGGGGGGGTGGGATGGGGAGGGGTGGTGGTCATGGTGGGGGTTGGGGTGGTTGGGGGGAGGGGTCTTTGAAATATTTAAAAACCTCACAAAAAAAATCATCCAAAATTTTTTTGGGCTCACAAGCATTTAGTCCTGCATTATGAATTTTTTTAGTGATCAATCCTAGGCTTTTTTATTTTGGATGTTAGTCCTATCCCTACAAAGGTGCTGAGTGAAAAAAAACTGCTTACCCATGAAAATAGGAGCAGTTGATTTTTAAAAACACACAATATGGGTATAACAGCTGAAAATTTAGGACCGCCAACAATTAAAAGAAGATGTAGGATTGGACCTTTGTAAAACATGGGTGTATAGGACTGATCACAAAAAACCTAAAAAAAATTTTACCATCTTTAAGACTTCAAAAAGAGGTCGCCATAGGAGAACTATACGTATATGTAGGTGTATGTATATGTATAAGTTTTTTGACTTGAAACCACCAAAAATTAAAATACCGATATACCCCCCAAAAACTCCAAAATCGTAAATCCTTAAAAACATGACCGCCTCTGCACTTTCGTTAGGTCGCCACCGAGTGAATCCCTACGTTGAGGCTTTTTAGCTAATGTTCGTAAATTAAAAATAAATTTTCAAAAAAATTGAGAATTTTACATGCTGGGTGGGAAGTCATTGTATGTAGGGGGTTTTCACAATTAGGCCCGTATGAGGCCCATATGGTACGTGGTAAAGTTGGGTGGAATTTGATTCTTTTCGAATATTCCTAGAAAAGTGTAAGATTATTGCGTTAGGTGCGAAGTTAAGTTACATGGGAATGTGCCCTAATGAAATTAGATTACCGTCTTTGCGGGAAAGTAGATAGAATCAAAATCCATCCAATATAGATGGGATTCTTACTTTACCATTGGAATCCTTACAAATAATTTTTGTGAAGACAAAAATGCTCCTAAAAATATTAAATTATAAAAACTACCCACAAAATCTAAATACTTATTTTGTGAAGATACTTTTGTTATGTCAATTTGTATTAAATTTAGATCGAACAAATTTTATTTAGACCTTTTTTCTATTCATGTAATAATTAATTTGATTAAAAAAGTTTGAATTAAATGCTATTAAAAAATATTTGAGATAATTTTTGGTAATTGATCCTTAAAAAAAACATATTTGAGTTCATACATTTATAAATAGTGAACCGTAATATTATGTGTGTGCGCGTATATATATATATATATATATATATATATATATATATATATATATATAGATAGATAGATAGAGAGAGAGAGAGAGAGAGAGACTCCTATGCACACCCAAGTTTGTACACTAATTTTGTAACACAGTAAATAAAATATTTTTGAGTTGAATTTTTTTGTATGATATTTAAACATTTCAAGGAACCAATATAAAAAAAATATAATTAAAATTACTTTTTTTGCTATTTTAAAAAAATCGGTCAAACTTTCATAGCTATTTTAAAAAAATCGGTCAAACTTACATACTTTTCACGCACTTTAAAAGTTGTGAAAGTTTGACCAATTTTTTTAAAATAGTAAAAAAAGTTATTTTGAGCTGATTTTTTATATGGGTCCTTCGAAATGTTTAAATATCACATAAAAAATTCAATTCAAAAATATTTTTTTTAATATTTAAAAAAAATATATTTACACCAGCAAGTATGCAAACACATATATATATCAAAGTTCTAAAAAATGCGAAGCGTGATCGAGGGATGGAGGCCAAGCGTTAAGCTTTAAAACCCTAGGCTTACTGGTTTGTATGGGGAAAAGGTGGAGGAAAAGACGAACATAATTTCTAGAAGTTTGAAGCTTAAAAAAAACAAGACAAACTCGAGAAAGTATGGACCATTGAAAGATAAAAATGGAAACGTAGTGGCAACATTTGAAGAAAGTAGACCTGGTATTAACGGTACCCCGTAACAAAAGGAATATAATTAACACTTACAACCAGCATCATTTCCATGGACTATGCAAACGGATTATGGAAAAAAAATATATATCTACTTACCCCAAATATATAGAGAAAACCATTAGCGAAGCAAGCAGAGTGTCCCCATCTCTCAGGAGGATTAAAGCCCATGACTTTTGGGTACAGCCACATTGCCTTCTTCTTTCCAACTTCACCTAGTAGTGAGCCCATATTCTCTCTCTCTCTCTCTCTCTCTCTCTCTTAGAGTTTCAATAAGTTTGATTCAACAGTACAGTGCTTGAGAAGGTTGAAGCAACAAGGGGAAAGGGAAAAGCAATAGAACGTCGAAAAAAGAGAACATGAACAAGCCAAAGACATATCAACTATCTGTGTCAAGTAGACATGAAAAGATGGGCGCTTTCAAGTCCAAATCACTGTGGCACCAACAAGATCAACATCCACATATTCATCTTGCATATACGAATCATCTATTAGATAAGCAATAATAATATTGTTGGGAATTATGATGTGACGTTAAAATGATGATATATAATAATATGAAGAGAGAGAGAGAGACGTGAGATCTTTCCTTGTTTAATGTTGTTTATTTGTTTCTTTAACTTTTCTCCTTCTGTCTAACTGAAAATGATGGGAGTGTGGGAACATTGGGTTGTGGGAAATGATGGGGACGTGTTTGGGGTGACCAGCGATGAGGTTTGCGAGTTTTTAATTTTCTTCGTATTAGTTGTTAAACATGTTGGTTTCTGTCTTTCTTTGCTAAGATGATTTTGGGATTGATGGAACAGATTATTTTTTTCCCACTTTTGTGTCCAATTTTCAAGGTGGTTTAGTGACGTGGGTATGTAAATATGTCTTCTCAAGGTGTTTCGGGAAATGTGTGGAGCTCGGGGGTAATGCATGCAAATTCTTTTTTTTTGGGTGGGGGGAGCGGAAGTTGTTTTTATCAAAATGTGCGAGGTTTTTCTTGGGCTAGGTTCTCTCATCCCAAGGTTGATAAGTTACTCGAATTCGGGCCGAATTTAGTCACATTCCGATTTATTTAATAGATATTTAATTGGATTTAGATTTTCATCGGATTTTTATTGGGTCGAATCAAATCTTCGAATTTGGATCCGGTTAGATATATGCATTTATTTTTGTTTTACTCCCTTCTTTACTTTTTAATCTTAGATTAAAATATTTTGTAATGTATTATAGTATATGATTAGTATGAATAAAACATATATCACTTATATTTATTATATACATAAATATATGTTTTTATATATAATACTTACATGTTATAATGATAAGATATATTTATAAATATATATAAATTTATAGTATATCTATATAATATGATAGGGCGATTTTTGAAAATGTAAACATTTTTAACGGTGTGAATTGATGCCACCTCCTTACATATTTTGACAAAATGAATGGTCAAGATCACCTCCCTCCATTAATTTCAAAATTTTCATTTTCTTTTTGCTTCCCCCCATACCTTTTCTACTTTTGTTTCCATCGATTTTTGTTCCTTCCTCACTTCATTTCCTCTCAGTTTACGGAGACACACACATCCTCGCAAACCTGCTCACCACTCACCTCAATCGCTCTCCTCAAGTTCCCCACTCACAAACCTTCTCTCGATAAACCAGATTTGATTTGAACCAAAACCAACAACTCAAAATCGATTAAGCAAATCAGGGTTGGTTTTTATATAAAATAGGTGGGCGTGTTCAGATGGAGTCAGTTTGGTTTACAGATTCATCTTTTTCTCCTTAAATAAGACCACGGTTAGATCTCTTTCTTTATCTAAGCATCGGGTTAGATCTTTCTCTTTATGGATAATTGATTTTTTTTTATTTTTCGTTTTTTTAGTGTTAAAGCTTTTTTTGCAGATCTCACAATTGAAGTACTTATTGGGTTCAAAATCATTTAGGTATAGAAATCAAGGTTTGAAACCTATAGTTTTGGCAGAAGTTTTCCAAGTATAAAAATCATGTGTGTGCCCTTAATTTTCTTCTATTTTCCTTCATTCTACAGGTATTTCGGGGATGCAAGAGGTTCTCCCAGTATAGTTTATTTATTTTGGGGATCTTATTTATTTTAGGTAAATAAGGTATCCAAGTTTAATTTGCAAAGGAAATTGATGTATTTTATATCCATGTTTCGTGTGTCAGATAGATTTTTTTTTTTTTGAATGTTAATTATTTTCTTTTATATTTTGAAGCTTTTGACTTTGGATTTTGGCATTCAAGAACCCATGTACTCTTTCCAGTTTTCTATTCAACTTTTTGTTTACCTTTTGTCTTTATTTGGTTTAAGAAGCTTTAATCCTTTTAGCCTCTCCGTGAGGTGTTGGTTATCGGTAAACCTATTTTGATTTTAATCACATGTTAATGTTTTGATTCGGGGAATGTGTTGCGACACATTCTAAAATGAAGAATGAAGAAAGTCTTAAATTGTTGTTAAAAGTTTTTATTTTAATTTTTTTGTTGTGGACTTGGTTCCAAGATATATGGCCAACACATAAGGTTCATTGATTGTTATTTAACTTTTAGTTTAATTTGTTATGAGTGTGTATTTGTTATAAGATCAGTGACGCGACCACAAATGTATCTAGTGTGCGTACTATTTAGGCTCAAGTGCAAGCCTATCGCTCAAGTAACAATCCGATAAGTCGAGTATCGATCCTCAGGAAAACAGGACGAACGAAGTCGTAATGACGTTGGAAAGACGAAGGTAACCTAACTTTGACTTCTAAAAAGAACGAAAAAGTGATTTGGATTGTGAAATGACTACAACTAGATGCAAATATGAAAATGAGTAACTAATGAAATTATAAATAAATGAAATGCAATTACTCTAATGAACAGAAGGACTAATGACGATTTGATTAAAACTTCACTTATGAAATGAGAAAGATAGGTCGGGTAACAATCCCCCACACCCTAGTAATTCACTTCGTAGGATACTAGATTCAGAATCAAAGCTTTAAATGAATCCGACTTTTTAATGCTCCTAAGGATTACATATATGAGGGATCGTAGCCCACACAGTATGTAAGCAAAGGATGGATTAAAATTCGATCTTTATTTCTCCTAAGTATTATATATATGAGGGATCGTAGCCCGTACAGTATGTAAGCAAAGGAAGAATTAAAGCAATATCGTATTGACTACGATAAAATTCTTCTAAGGTTTTAATTCCAACTTCTATTTCCACTATCGTGAATTACATCGGGTGGGGTTCATACACCCCGACCCTTGAAAACTTAGTCAGACATGTTAAAACTAGAAGAAAACATGGTTTGAATGAAAGAAAGCATTTTTACTAACGAATGAAGATGAAGAAGAATGAAATTACTACTAAAGCATTAACTACTGCAATAATGAAAGCAAGGATTGGAATAAATTTACTTGGATTGCAAAGATGGAATCAAACTAGGGTTTTGTTGTTTTCTCCTCTAAACTAATTACAAACCTTCTCTAAAAAACGAATTAGAAGCCCCCTTATTTCTGGGAGTTCTTTTAAATTTATATCCTACGAAATTTATAATAGTTGGATTAATGCAAAACTCTAAGAAGAAGAATATCAGATCAAATCTCGAACACCGAATTGATCCGGTCAACACATACCGGACTAGTCCGGTTGATAATCGAATTGATCCGTTTTCCAAACAAAGCGGATTGATCTGTTAAACAGGTCGTTATACAGTGATTTTAAGGGCCGGACTGATCCGTTTTTTTGGGATACCGGATTGGTCTGCTAGACGTGTTCTTATGCAGTGATTTTAAGGGTCGGACTGGTCCCTTTTTTTGGGATACCGGATTGGTTCGGGTTGGCTTCTCAACTTCTCTTCAATATCTCTTCAAAATCTCATGATTTTCTCACATCTTCAGGTCTTCATAACTTCTAATCCATAACTTAGATTGGGACGCCGTTTCTTCCTACTTGTTCATAAACTCAAGATCTTTTACTTTTATTTTGGGTCCTCAACTGGATTCCTGGTAAAAATTACGCTTTTGCCCTTCTGCTTTGTCCTCTTTCTTTTCTCTTGCTTCTTCCGATTTCTTTTTTTTTTCATGTGTTAAATACCTGTAAAATTAATAAGAAATACACGAATCTCGGGATACTTGGTAGACGAAATCGTTAGCACGGATACGAGATAAACTAATTCATTTTACGTTGTCCGAGGTAATAAAAGTCTCTAAATTAAGGGGTAAATTTGGAAGAATTTATGCCTAATCAAACCCCCTAACTTAGAACTTTGATCGTCCCGAGCAATGTAAAATAATCAAAATATGATCCAGCTCAAAAATTGGGATAGAATAGCTCATTCACGGGCAAACGATTGCATTTAAGGTATGCAACAAGCCTTTAAACCCCTAGGTTACCCTATAGGACGAGTTGTGTCTCGTGAGGGTTTGCAGTGAATATACCCACAAAATTTGACTCAAAGAAAACTCAAAATATTCAAAAATTGTATAACTCAAACTTTTTCAGAAAATAGTCATCATCAATTCATGTTCAAGAGTCTCAAATCATAGTGCGTGTGTGCGAAGCCAGAAATTCAACCGCGGATTTCCACTGATTGACCATTACGTTACTTATCCAAAAATTCATTTTGATTTCAAAATCTCACGGGATATTTTCTCTCGGTATGTGTGATTTATAAGAGTAAATGCATTGGAACCAAGTTCACGCACACAAATAAAAAGATGGAATTTTATGGTAAATGGATCTCATCATCGGATTACGGTGATAAGAAAACGGGAGCATTGCCTCTAATTCATTTTTATAATCTCTTTTATTTTATTTTCCGTGTTTTAGCTCTCCACGCGGTAACCAATTTCGCAATTTGAACTCTGTTAGGACTTTTCCGGGCTAAAGGTGTATTGGGTAAAATGGGAATGGTAGGGAAATCTGGAATTAAAAAAATTTCGTATGATGTCCGTTAGTGCTTTTTCGGGCTTTTGCTCATTTATTTATTTTTCTTTTTTTTTTCTATTTTCCACGCTTTTCTTTTCTTGATATTTTTGTTGAGCATATCTATTCTTTTCTTTCCCCTTTTATGCACTTTTCGGACTTAATTTCTAGGATTATTAACTTTCGCAATTCCGAGCCAATTGGGGTTCCTCTGGTTGTCAAACGAAAGGGAAAAGCTTATTTGGCTCAATTTTTGGTTCACAAAAAGGGAAAAAATTTCTCTACTTTTTCTGGTCAATATTTTTGGGTGACAAACGAGGGCCTACTTCATTGTTCGAAATATTAATTGCGTTACCATACGTGCTCGATATTAATTTAGTTTAGAGATTTACTTGGCACGTTTTTTAAGGCAATATCACACACATTTTCCATAACCGATCAAAGTGAAAGAAGATCCTCGACAACTTATTAGAATGTTGAAAAGAACTTTGAGTTAACAATTAACTCGGATTAATTTATAAATTCTCAATAATGAAAGGCTCGAATCTCATCGAGTTTGTTAATCTCCACATTTATTCGTTAAGTCGTCTACGTTCGCTCAATTTCCATCTTTGGTCAACTTTGGCTTTGTGTATTGTGTTTTTACAATTTGAGACTTTAAACCAAATTTTAATGATATTTTTGAAAATTTTGAATTTGAATTTTTATTTATTTTGAAGAAAAATAATTTTGGATTTTTCAAAAAGAAATTCATTTTTTTTAATTTCTGGCCATTTTTGAAAATTTATGAAGTTTTAAAAAGACGCACTTGTGACCCCCCTAACTTAGACTTTTGCATTGTCCTCAAGCAAAAAGGACTAAAATCTAACTCAAAGCGAATTAAAAGTGCGAGAAAATAAAACGAACAAGTAAAACAGAAATGCAAATTTTTATATAAACGATAAGCATGTGTTACAAACGGAAAGGAAAATCCAACAACCATGTGAAAACAACCAACAATTAAACAACCACTTTTCATAAAAACATCAGTGGGGCGGGGGGTTGGCGCTTCCGGGAGCGATGGGGTCATACGGGTCATAGAAAAAGCTTGGAGGGGGTCCACCAAAGTTGAGTTCGTACATGTGATTTTGGAGACGATGCATCATGCTTGTGTCCTTTAGGTAGGCCGCTTGATCCTGTTGATATGCCTCTTGGTCTCTATTGTATTGTGTGATGAATCCGACAAACTCGGGTTTCCACCGCCGTGAGGCGCCTATTAATTTCTGTGTTGGTGGGTGAAAAATCAGAATCTTCACCACTGTCATAATCTGCGGCGCCCTCACCCATCAAAATGTCCTCCTCCTCTTCGTCGCTGCTCTTGTCGTCACCGCTCTCTTCCGCCTCTTCATCATTATCCTCCTCCTCGGTATCACTAGTCTCTTGTGCCATTTGGGCTTGCATGCGGGCTTGTTGTCTTTCCCGTTTGGTCTGGGTTGTGGATGCAAAAGGGGTTGGTAGGCGCGGGAAATCTTGGGGGGGTGCAATGCCGACGTCGGCTAACATGAATGTGATGAGCCGACGAAAGGGGAGAGGGGTGATGCCCTTTTTATCCATGGCGGTGAACAATATATCTTTGTAAATGCATGCAGCCAGGTTAATGGGGGTGCTGTGGTCGAAGAGGTGGTAGACGAGGGTGGCTTGACGCGGGCGCATTGCCAATTGATTTCCCGTGGGGAGAATGTTGGCGCACATTATTTTGAAATTGGGGCTCACTTTATCGCTTAGCTGGACCACCGGGTAGGTTTCGGTATTCCAATTAGCATTGGGGTCGATGCGAGACATGCACACGTCTTTTTCAAGCGGGGCGAGAGGGTTTGGGTATATGTATTGCTGTGGGGATGGGACATCTTTGGCAGCCAACTTCTGGGACAGAAGTTCCAAAGAGAAAGGGACGCGGTCGCTGCCAATGTAAGCTTCAGCAGTGTGGTGGTCGGTGTAAATAATGGAGCCATAGAAGGTGTGTGCCGCATTGGGCTAGACCACATCATGAGGTTCGTTAAGGAAACAACACCAACCTCGTGCCATGAAAAGAGCGGTGATAGAATTAGGCATGTCATTCCAAATGACTTGGCGCTCTATTTGAAGTTTGCGAGGTTGACCGAAGAAACGTTCACACCACCGTTATTTTTTACGGGAGCGGTAGCCGTCGGCCCCGTCGCCGAGAATTGTGATGGAATCGTATTTTGGGGGAGGTGGTTGGTTGGCCATGGTAATGGGATGGAATAAGAGGGTTTGGGCAGAATAAGAGAAAGAGAGGAGGAGAGTGAGTAGTAGCACTACACCAAATCTGCCCATTTGTCAAGGTCATTGACCTTGACAAATCCAACTTGTCAAGGTCAATGACCGTGACAACTTTTTTGTCACGGTCGTGTCACAGTCATTGACCTTGACACAAAACTCGCGTTTTGTGTCACGGTCGTGTCGCGGTCAATGACCGTGACACACTTGTCACGGTTATAAACCGTGACAAAGCCGTGACCCTTTTTAAAAAAATTGTCACGGTCATTGACCGTGACACGTCCGTGATAACCTTTGTCACAGTCATGTCACGGTCAATGACCGTGACAATTCTGGACAGAATTTAAAAAAAATCTGCTGGGCAGTATGGCCACTGCCACTGCCCAGCAGTATATTTGTACCTGTTATAGCAACGTTGTACCTGTTCCAAACATCATATATCCGAACAAACTAAAGATAATGCAAATATAAATTCAAATAAGAAACTATTTAAAAAGAAACAACATCACCATCATTTTATCTCAAATCTACAAACTATTTGCATGGAAAAGAGATTTTGTACCGCGACGCTCGGGAACACCTCCTTATCCTTCCCTTCTCGTCCGAATAGCCACATAAGTATAGAGCATATGTGGCCTACCCTTAGGGCCACTCCCTGTCCCCTGAATTGAAATAAAGTAAAATTAGTATCCGCCCCTCAAATATAGATAAATATAAATCATAATTGAAATCGAAATCGAAATTGACATATAAATATAAATACATTACCTGTAGTGTCACTCAAACAGCTAACTTGAGCTCATATGGCACCTCCTTCCAACTAATGTACCCCGGGCAATCGTGTCAATTATAATTCTCTTCATATCTAAACACTAAGAAATACCATAATCCTATGGAGTTATGCGTTGCAAATTCCTTCCAACCGTTGTGTAGCCAAAAGTCAGCAGTTGAAGTTGTCAATTCCACCTTTCAATGGTCTCCCATGTTTTGCTAGAAGTTCCAAGTGGTGGGGTGGAATTGACAACTTCAACTGGTGATGTTTGGCTACATAACGGTTGGGAGGAATTTGCAGAGCATCGCTCCATAGGATAATGGCATTTCTTAGTGTTCGGATAGACGAAGAGATTCGGTCTCCTCTCCACAAATAGGACACCCCACATAACTATGTACTAATCACCTATTAAAGGTAAGAAGCGTATATTCATGGATTAGTATAAACAAAACTTAGATGTAGTTGGAATATTTATGTATTAATCTCCTCTCCACACACGCACACTACACAAGAAAGAAAATGATAAAGTACAGATCAAGTAAAAGCATTAAAAATGGATGTTTCGGTACAAATTGAAATATTTATTACAAATTGAAAAATTGTTTCAAATTCGGGTTATCATAAAAAATGGATTGATATTCGGTAGGAGCAGCCAAGTCATCCACACTACTATTTAGACGCCTTGGCGCGTGTTGGACAATTGACCACGGCTCGTTGTTGATATACTCCGAGTAAAACACTTGCTTAACCTTTTGAAATGCACAAACAAATGGCTCATCGCTCACGTGGTCGTTTCTCTTCAACTTGGACAAGTCAACCATGATCAAATTGGTGACAGGATCAACTTTACAAGCATTTTTATCCTCAACTCTTACCCATTCACAGTAAAATACAACCTCTTTGAAGCTTATATAATCCAATTCAAATATATTTTGGATTACACCATAGTAAGTCATTTCAGCTTCAACGAGGTTTTTATCTTTTGCGCTCGCTCGAAAGAAAGTAAGAGCCTTGTATGAAATTCCTGAGTTCTGTACATTTGTACTTTCCTCGTACACTTTAGCGCCGAAAATGTAACCGTTCAATCGATACTTTTTGTACTCTTGTGCCACGAACAAGGGTCCAGTGGCTAGACGAGCAAGCCTTGATGTCGCATCACCCATCTTTAGGAGCTGAGAATATAAATAAATTAATTATATTAGTGGTAAAATTTGAGTGTAATGTAACGTTATATAACGACTGTTTTCATTATAATTACCTCTTGTGTCAACCATAGCCTAAATTCGCTGTCTGATTGTACCATTGTTTTTCGTCTTTTATTGTTCTCACAGGCTTCATATTTACTGCATATTACAAAATTAATCATGTATAAAATAATCTAACATAATGTTAAACATTATAATATTCGAAACTTACTTTTTCCATTCTTCGACATCTTCATGTGTGTCAAATAGATAACGAGCTACTTGTTCATGTTGCAAACTCGTTAATTTCACTCGTTTTCCCATCACATTACCACCATCATCGAGGAATTCATCAGTGTCATCAACGCTGGTCGAGTCAGGCATATGTTCCCAAGTATATATTGATGACTCCACGGTGATGTATTCCTCTGCAATTGATCCTGCAATATATCGCGTATTCTTAACGTAATCTTTAAAAACTTTCATCAATCTTTCAAACGGATACATCCACCGATATCTAACTGGACCACAAAGAAGTGCCTCGTCGCATAGGTGTACCAACAAGTGAACACTTATGTCAAAGAATGCTGGGGGAAAGTACTTCTCCAATACACAAATCGCTTCGTTCACAACCAATTTTGCGGCCACTATGTGTTCTCGATTCACTACCTTCTCACACAAGAGGGATAAGGTAATACTAATTTGCATAATAGCCCTACGCAAATCCTTGTGCTTGGAGAAACAGTGCTTAAACAATACAGGAACCAATTGCATGATCGCATGCCAATCGTTGGACTTACACTTATGTAAATCATGAGTAACATAATTCACAATCCTTTGCAAGTTGGACGAAAAAGTAGATGGGCCCTTCAAATTATATATTGTGTATAGAAGCACCTTCCTTTCCTCACTCATCAAAGTAAACGCACCAGGGGGAATTATTGTCCTTCCCCTACTATCTTCTTTCAACCATAGTTGTGGTTTAAGTTTTAACGTTTTAAGGTCTTTCGTGCATTTTCTCCATCCTTCGAATGACTCCCCCCAAGGCAAGTACCCACAATATGTTCAGCGAAGTTCTTCTCTGCATGCATCACATCCAATACATGGCGCACCGAGTTTTTCTTCCAATAAGGCAAGTCAAATAAAATTGACCTCCGAGACCATGCCCTTCTTATCTCAGTTTCATTCCCAGTTGGGGTCTTCTTATGCTTGACATTCTTAAATTTTGGATTCTTACCTGGCATATTTGGGCCACATTCAGAAGATTTACTTTCAATTTCTGAACCCGAAAGTTGTCTCGGCGGTAGCCTATGTTCAACTTCGCCCAATAAAAAATTGGAACCTTTCTCAAATCTGAAACTATGAGCTGGGGGTAAAAACCTCCTGTGGCAATGGTATACATTTTTTAAGCTAGAGGATAGACGAAGAGATTCAGTCTCCTATCCACAAATAGGACACCCCAAATAACCATGTACTACACATCCGGATAATGTCCCATAAGCTGGAAAATCATGAATTGCCCATATCAACATAGCTTTCAGCGTAAACTCTTATTTTCTAAAAGAGTCAAATGATTGCACACCCTCTTCCCACAACTTATTTAATTCTTCTACCAACGGAGCTAGGTAGATATCAATCTCATCACTTGGTGCCTTTGGCCCAGCTATCAATAAAGCCATCATCGAAAATTCAGGTCTCATACACTGTGAAGGAGGGAGGTTGAGTGGGGCTAGGATCACTGGCCATACACTTTGATTGGTGCTTAGATTTCCAAATGGATTGAAACCATCTGTTGATATAGCCAAACGAATGTTGCGTTGTTCTCGAGCAAAATCGGGATACTCAAAATTCATCCTCCGCCATGCAGTAGAATCAATAGGATGCCGCATGATATTACCCCCTACTTCTGTCCTAGCATGCCAAGTCATTGCCTCTGCAATCCATGGTACTGTGAAAAATTGCTTTAATCTAGGCCCAACGGGAAAATATTTCAATACTTTTTGAGGCACTTTTGAGCTTGTGCCTTCCTTACTAGTAGATTGGACATATCTAGGTTCATCACATACCGGACAACGATCGAGATTATCATACTCCTTTCGGTATAGTACGGTATAGTATGCAGTCATACACACAAGCATGAATCGATTTATACTTCATTCCCAAACCTTTCAAACTGTTCTTCATAACAGGATAGCTATTTGGAAGTGTATTCACCTTGGGTAATAAGCCCTTCACCCATTTCAGAATTCCCGTCACGCTATTGCCAGACAAACCGTACTGCGTCTTCAAACTGTGCAAACTAACCATGGCATGTAAAGTTGTTTGATCTTTCTCACAGCCAGAGTATAACGGTTGGGTCGCCTTAAATTTTAAACTTCGGTAGTCATCGTCAAGTTTTATCGTGTTATCTTCACGAGCACTTGAATCGTCTACATCATCAGTAACCTCATTCTCCTCAGCTTCATAAACTCCATACGCATCATCAACTAAATCCTCTAACATATTATGATCTACGTCGTCCCCTTCTACATCTATTCTATTTGTTGAAGGTTGTTGTGAAGGTTGGTCGGGGACAAAAGGAACTTTCAATTCACCGTGAAAACTCCAAAATCGATAACTATCTTGCATACCCAATCTTAACAAATGTAGTTCAACTGTTTTCCACTCAAACACCTTACCATTCTTACACCTAGCACACGGACACGGAAACTCTTCATCATTACGACATCTCTTTGCATATTTCACAAATTCGTTAGCATCTCTGCGAAACACATCCCCCATTCTATTAGTCTCACCCATCCCCTCTTTGTATTTCGGATATCCCATCACAGCTACCACAACTAAACACTTATTAAAGGTAAACAAAACTTAGATTTATAGTATGTTTTATTTAATTATCCCATCATTTAATTATCCTATTAAAGGGTAAGTGGTCCTATTCCATTCAAGAATGCATTTTTCTGTAATATACTTAACAGCTCATGAACATTGTTACGATTTGAAAAAAATTCGACACATATCCCCTTAGTTCTCCAAGTACACGACGTAGATTGGAAGGTGTGAGTGTTATTTCAATTGGTCAATTGAAATAACAGTCACACTTGTCAATCTAGTATGTACCCAGGGAACATTAAGATACGACTGCAGAACTTCCTCCAAAAGTAACAACTTTAAGCCAATAAGAATATTATACAGAAATTATACAGTCTCAAACTGTCCAAACGGGACAATTCGAGAGATCTCATTACAGGGGTAATGACTCTCGAACGGGTCTAAGGGCTATTGAATGCGTACGCATAAGAACTAGAATGCTAGTATCTATGCGCTCTATATTTAATTTCAAGTATGTTTCATATAATGGGTTATTAATTCAAATACAAAAATAAATTCATGGGTTAATTCAAATACAAAAATAAATTCATGGGTTAATTCAAATACAAAAATAAATTCATGTATTGACCACATACGCACACACACACACTATCTAAGCTGTTCTATAGGAATAAAAACAACATTTTTAAAATATGAAGGGCTCACCAATTTGATCAAAATTTTCAACAACATAGACTAATTGATCTTTATTATAAGACAATTACTACAAATTTACGCGCATCGCCCGAATTCAAAAAGTAATTTAATGACTAAAGTAATACTTTTTTTAACTTTAGTTATTCACCACAAATCTTAAAAAATATTTTATTTTTCATGCTTTTTAAACTTCGGATGCTTTTAGCAACTTCGGATGACAATTACTACAAATTTACATTTTTGGATATTATTGACATTTACATTTTTGGATATTATTTTTGGAAATTTATAGAAAATTACTTATTTATTTACATTTTTAACCCCCTACCCTCACCCTGCCCCCACCCCCTACCCCACCCTGCCCCACCCCCCACACATGCACATTCACGCACATATATACACACATACACACATATATATACACATAAACATATATATAAATGGAAGAGAGAGAGAGAGAGAGAGCAGCGTCGAGAGAGAGAGAGAGGGAGGGAACGGCGCGGGAGGGAAAAAAGAAGGGGGAAAGGGTTTTTGCTGTTAACATTGTCACGGTCGTGTCAAGGTCATTGACCGTGACAATTATTTAAAGAATTGTCATGGTCATTGACCGTGACAAGTCCGTGACAAGTAAATTTATCACAGTCTTGTCACTGTCAATGGCCGTGACAATAAGTTGTCACGGTCGTGTCAAGGTCAATGACCGTGATAAAAAATGCGTGTTTTTTGTCACGGTCAATGACCTTGACAAGGCTGGCCGGCTGAAAGGTGACAATTTGGCCATTTTGGTGTAGTGTAGTGGTGAAAAAAGGGTGGGGAAAGGCTGAAATATATAGGTGGTGAGGGGAGGAGGTTTGGGTAGGATTTGGAGGGAAAAGGGGGAGGGATTTGGAGGGAAAATGGGTGTTGGAAAGGGAGGGGACGAAAATGGAGGGAAATTGAGGGATTGGGGGAAACGGAGGTGAACCCAGGGAAAACCAAGAGTTGCAGACGTCGGACCAATTCGGGTCTTCAGGATCCGATCCCTATATTTTTTATTTTCATATTTGCCAATCCGGACCCATCCGGGTACCCAGGATCGGATTGGTCCGGTCCCCAGAATGGCTCTATTCCACTTATGGTGGTAAAAACTCCTCCTACGACTTACGCTTGCTCCTACTTACAATCCAACACCTATTTGACTTGATTACCTCTCTACTCAAAATTTTGGCTCTAAAATTCTCACCTCGTAAAGCGTGCTGGTGCTCGAATTCCTCTCCGTTTATGATGTGATCCTATGGACTCCACTGTCCTAACCTACGTGCAACTACTATACACAAGTATTCACCCCATACACGTCAGGGGTGCGACGACCTATCAATTCAAGCTCACTATACCCTGTAAACGGGGTCCGATAACCAAATGGTGTCGATCTCTTCTACGCACAACATATAGCTTTAGGTGCTGTCCATTGACTTTGAACGCGTCCCCCTTTGGGATCTTCCAATTCTACTGCTCCGTGGGGGAATACGCTCTTCATAACGAATGGGCCAGTCCATCGAGACCGCAATTTACCCAAAAATAGATGAAGACAGGAGTTATAGAGGAGTACCTTTTGTCTCGGTTGAAACTCTTTCTGTCGAATAATCTTATCATATGCAAGTTTCATTCGGACTTTGGAGATCTTGTCATTCTCATACGCATCATTTCGTATCTCCTCTAACTCATTTAGTTAAAGCTTGCGAGCTTCACCGGCTTTGTCCATATCGTAATTTAACCTCTTAATTACCCAATATTCTTTGTGTTCTAATTTGACGGGAAGATGACAAGGTTTTCCATACACAAAGCGGAATGGGGACATTCCGAGTGGGTTCTTGTATGCGGTACGGTACGCCCATAGTGAATCGTTCAATCGAAGGGACCAATCTTTTCGATCGGGATTTACGGTCTTCTCAAGTATGTGCTTGATTTCACGATTGGCTAACTCAGCATGCCCATTTGTTTGTAGGCGATATATTGTTCCAACCTTATGAATGACACCATACTTTTTCATGAGATTTTCAAACGGCTTGTTGCAAAAGTGTGTGCCGTTATCACTGATTATCGCTTTCGGTGCACCGAAGCGAGAAAGTATGTGTTCGTGCAGGAACTTTATCACCACCTTATTGTCATTAGTCTTGGTAGTATAGCTTCCACCCATTTAAAAACATAGTCTACTACGAGTAGGATGTATAGGTAGCCAACGGACGAGAGAAAAGGCCCATGAAGTCAATACCCCAGCAATCGAAAATCTCTATGATGAGAATCGGGGTTAATGGCATCATGTCTCGTCGGGTGATTGCCCCCATCCGTTGACACTTGTCGTAAGATTTGCAACAATTGTTAACATCCCGGAACATTGTGGGCTAGTACAAGCCGCTTTGGAGAATTTTAGCGACTGTCTTTTTCACAAAAAAGTGGCCTCCACAGGTTTTCAAATGACAAAATTGGATGACTTTTGGAATTTCGTCATCCGGTACGCATCATCGGATGATTTGATCAGCGCAATATTTAAAAAGGAATGGATCATCATAGAAAAATATGCGCAACCAAGTGATGAACCTCTTCTTATCTTGTAGTGTCCAATCGGGAGGGACGGCTCCCGTGACAATATAGTTCACTATATTCGCAAACCAGGGCAAAGAAGAGGTGGAAAAGAGTTGCTCATTCGAAAAATATTCGTCTATGGGTGTGGGGTCACTAGGTACGTCGGACAAAAGCCGTGATAAGTGATTGTCAACGACGTTTTCTACTCATTTTTTGTCTTTAATGGAAAGATTAAACTCTTGTAGGAGTAGGATCCACCTTATGAGGTGCGACTTTGCGTCTTTCTTCGCAAGTAAGTATTTTAACGCCGCATGGTTGGTGAAACAAGTGATGGGGGAACCGATAAGATAGGACCGTAATTTATCGAGAGCGAATACTACCGCTAGCAATTCTTTCTCCATGGTGGAGTAATTGAGTTGTGGTCCGGTAAGAGTCCAGCTAGAGTAGTAGATGACATGAGCCTTGTTATCTTTTCGTTGGCCTAAAATAGCCCCTATCACATAATCGCTAGGATCACACATAAGCTCGAATGGTAAGCACCAATCCGGAGCTTGCATGATGGGAGCGGATACAAGCATGTTTTTTAGTTTTTCAAAGGCACTTTGCTTGTTTCCGTCCACTCAAATGGGGTGTCCTTTATAAGAAGGTTGCTTAAGGGTCTAGCGAGGGTGCTAAAGTCCTTAATGAACCTTCTATAAAACCTCGCGTGGCCTGTTGATGTAAAAAATTAGATTATCCCTAATTATTTAATCACAAATAAAAAATAAATAAAACAAAGGATTTTAAAGTGGTTCAGCCTCAAAGGAATGGCCTACGTCCACTATTTTGTTATTGATGACTGTTTGGAATTCTTGATAATAGATGTTTTACCAAGAAATTCCGAGTCCCCTGCTAATGAGGAGGTTACAATGTATTTATAGCCTTGAGCCTGTACATGCGAGAGAATATTACATAGTTTTCCAATAAGCGTGTACATCTGTATGATAATAATCAGCATTTAATGCGCATTCAATCCTCATAATTATTCAGTTATAAATGCTCTATACGAGGTGCAGCTCGGACCGCCTAAGCTGCTCGGACCACCTAAGTAGCTCGGTACAATAAAGTTCCTCAGAGAACACTTGCTGCTCGGAGCGCTAGAGTTGGTCGGGGAGGTTGAGTTCCTCGGAGTCAAGGTGTTGTCAAAAATGTTCGCGGGTTCCATATAGTTTGACATATGTCTTCACATAGTCGGTCCATATCAGCAGGCTAAATTTAGTATCAACAGAAGCCCCCAATGTTTCGTGGTTTCATGTTGAAGAAAAGTATGGAACATTTATGCTACTTAAACTTTATGAATTTTAGAGAGTCGTTCGTTGTACATAACTCCTTTTTTTTAGTACATAGTATCAGGCTTTTAAAGTATTTTGAATTTCCATGACCACTTCGTGTTTCGTGCCTTTTTCTTCTTTTTAATCGCCGGATACGCAATCGTCCATCTTGGTAATCATTGATTTTCTCCATTCTCGAGGTAAAATATTTAAACGCTTCAGAAAACTCGATTGTCTTTTACTTTTTCAAATCTGCATCTTTAGAACTTCTTCACTTCTTCTCTGTCTTGTGCGTTCGTTTCTTCCATTATTCATTGTCACCTGATTCATCTTTTTTCTGTAAGATCTTCTTCCTTCTCTTTTATTTCTTTTGTTCATCATGGTTTACGTCGTTGAATCTCTTGACAAATTTCGTTCTGAGTTTTCAATTCCTTCTTGGGTCATTTTGGAGGAACTCTCTGAACCTTCTGACTATTTCTCTTTGGCTGAGGGACATTGGTTCCTCAGTCTCTTTGTGGCCGAATGTGGCTTTTATTTTCCTCCAAATCCCCTATGTTTGGAGTTCTGTCAGTATTTCGATGTTGTTCCTGCAAAAATAGCACCCAATACATGGAAAATAGTCAATGGAGTTCATAGGTTAAATCAAATTCATGGAACCCGTTTAGGAATTCCAGAAATTATGTTTTGTTATAGATGGCTTGTTAGTGATAGCACATTTTATTTAAAAACTAGGTTTTTAAATAGGGCTTTAGTTTTCAATCTCCCAGATGCCAACAGGGATTACTTCGAGCATGGGGTTGTTATGAAAAAATATCAACATGCTCCATTAAATGGAAATGATGTCTATCAGGGCCCTAGGTGCCCTCCCTATGGCAATGGGATAGGTTGTTTTTATTTTATTTTATTTTTGATATTGTGCTTTCTTTGTGTTTGATAAAATGCGTCATTGACATTTTAATTTTTATTTATTTGCAGTTGATAGCAAAAGGAAATCCCCTAAAGAAACTGATGTCAATTTGAAGCACTTGAAACGTATCTGGAGTTTGCACCAAACTGTTGCTGACGAACATATCAGATCAGCCTCATACTTGTTGTAGTACAAGAGTTACACTTCTTCTTTTACTGCTCGTCCAGTGATAAGTGACATAGAACCAGCACCAGCTTCTGAAGGTTCCTCTCCTGAATCAAATATTCCTCTCAGTCACAGAATGAAGAGAAGAAGAGCTCATACCTTCTTTGATAAGTCTGCCTTTACTGCTGGAGAGGCAAAGAAAAATAAGCCAAATGTCCCAAAAGAAGGGATGAAAAATATTGATACATCCCCTCATGCTGCTGTTAAAAAGGTTGCCGAGAAGCCCCATGTGGCTCTGAGCAAGATTGTAGTTGTTTCTCCTCCAAGTGAGGTTATAGTTATATCACCGACCAAGACAACATCTTTGGTCGATAATGTTCCTGCTCCCACAAGGAAATTGAAGAAAAGCTCCTCGGATAAATTGGCTGAATCCATCTCTCAGCCTCTAACTATTGGAAGTGGTGTTCCCACTTTTGTTGCTCCGAGCTCTGCCATGGGCTCTGTGAAGTCTTGGATTATCCCAGAAATCCAAGGTCTTGAAGACACTCTTTCTCGGGATAGGGTTACCACCTTGGAAGCTCAACATATTGCCTCAGTAAGTATTACTAATCTAAACTTTCATTTTTTAATGTTCTATTCTTGTACTGACTCGAAGTTATTTTTCTTATTAGCTGGTAACATGTTTCAATACTATTTTGAAAAATGATGAAGCTATTAAAGCTTCGAGCTCCTCGGGAGGTGTGGAAGAGGCTTTTGTAGGTCTGACTCGATCCTTAAAAGATTCTCGTCAGAAATATGAAGAAAATAAGGTTGCTTGGGAGAAGCAACTGAAGTCCGTTGAGCAAGAGAGAGAAAAAGCTGTGGAGGCCTCTCAGGAGTTGGAGAGGAAAATGAAAGAGTTTAAGAAGAAAAATGAAGAGATTGAAGAAAAGCTCAAGAATGCTGGAGAATTTGAGACCAAGCTTAAAACTGCTGAAGAGGAACTGGGCAAACTCCGTGAAGCTGATCGTCAGAAGGAAGAGGCAGAAAGGAAATTGAAAGCTGCCGAGGAACTTCTATTTGAGAAGATTTCCTCGGAGAAGGTGAAGAGGAAAATGGTTGTTAAAAAGTCCTTCAGCGCTGGCTGGGACAAAGGTTGGAACAAAGGCCTAGCTGCCATGTCCTCTCAGATGGAGTTTGCTAGCCTCAAGTATTTCAGGGATGAATGGGTCGTAGCTCTACACGAGTTAAAGGTCTCTGAGGATTCTGAGCTATTTCAACGTCATTTTCATGGTCCCCCTCCCTCCCCTGGCGAAGAAGAAGAGGACGAAGCTGCCTCTGAAGAGTCTTCAATGATGGTTGGGGATCAGGTCCCTACTGTTGAACTTCGCTACGAGCAGCCCTAACCAACTATTACTCCTACCGAGCAGCTTCAATCTACCAGTACCTTTATCGAGCAACTGCCAATATCCTTCGAGCAACCAACCTCCTCATCTCAGCTTTTCGAGGAAGTTGTAAAACACAAGGAGAAGGTGTAAAGTTGCTCAGGCTTTAATTTTATTATTTCTTTTAAATGTAACCCTGAACCTTGTACTTGTCTTTTGATGAATAAAAATTCGAGTTTTTATTGTTCATGTTGACTTTCTTTGTCTTGCTCTGCCTTTATCATTTATTAATCTTGTTTATCGCTTCTCTTTGCTAGTTTATAGCCAGGATGGAACTCTTGTCAGCTCACGATACTGAGTTGATGAAAAAGTGTAATGAATATTTCAAAGCTGGCCATACAGACTTGGATGAGTCACAAATTTTTTATATCCTGGGCTCAGATGCCTCTGAACGAGCAGTGGAAGCTTACCAATATCTGAAATAGTTATTCGACCGAGCTGTTGCCAATAATATGGCTTATTACGATATGATTGAAGATCTCCAGGGTACCATCGAGGAACTTCAGTAATAATACAAGGAATCTTCTGCCCTTTTGCATTAGGGGTATGAGAAAAAATATCAGCAACTAAATGCTGACAAAGGATATGATAAGTTAATCGCTGCTTATGATTTTAAGGAAAGGACTTTGAAGACCGAGGTTGAAGAGCATAGGCAGATCGCGAAACTGCTGGAGCAGGAAAACAACAACTTGCGAGGAAAAATATCCCAACTAAAATCTGCAGCATCTACCTCGGGAGCCTTGGTCCCTGTCAATGACGAAGGTTTCTCATTTTTGGAGGTTAAAAATGTCAATTTGAGAGACGAATTGAAAACTTTAAAGAGGTTGGGACCCTCTACATCTGCTCGCGGACGAGCAAGGGCTACTCGGGTAACTATTAAAGAGGCGAGAACTCAAGCATCTTTGGAAAATCAAGCAGTTCAGTTGGTTGTGAAGAATAAAGCTCTGGCAGAGATGTCCAAGAAGATTCTGGACCTTAACGAGCAACTTTCCACACAAGGACCCGCCCTGGAGAATAAAGAAATTTTTGTGAAGAATCTCCACGAGCAGCTGGAAAGGTTGACTTACCAATTCCACAAACAACCTAGAGAGTTTTGGATGGCTGGGTATAATGAAGCCCTCTACCATCTTGATGATCGAATCCAGCAAGCGAATAATGAGGGCTATAAACAAGGATGGCTGAATGCACTGGGTGTATTAAAATTGGGGCGAGGCCATTATCTATGGGATTATCATAACCCTGGATTGCTCGAATTGTCCGTGCCACCTTTTAAACTTGACATGAGCTGAATTCCTACTCGGGCAATCCCTCAGTGCTTAATCTCTAAATATCTCGACGACTACAGTCTTCATTCCAATGTTGATATTTCTCGCCCTGAGCATCTGCTTGATCGGCCATCAGTGATGAATGTTCGAATGCTTCGAGATCTAAATTTCATAAATTCCCCTTATGCCTTAGACGATCCTCCTGCTGGAGTAGAACCTGTTTCAAAGGCAGAAGGGAAGAAACCAATATAATAGGATTTTATGTAATAATTTCTACTTTCCACAGCGTATGTAATCCTTCTGGTTTTGAATGAAAATTTTTGGTATTTCTCACGTCATTTACTTAGTATGAATGAAAATTTGCCTTTTGTCATTTCATTTTCTTCTAAATAATTTGTAGAATGTTTTTGCTTGTTGGTTGCTTATTTCATTGCAGTGATTTATCAATCTTTGATCTTTATGTGATAAAGCATCCTTTATCTCATGATCCTGTTTAATTTAAACAACTGGAGATGATTGTAATTGACTTACCGGCCAACTAAAATTTATTAAGATATTTGTTTCCGACCAATCGGAGTTGGTGAACTTTTATTCCCCGACCAACCGTAGTTAGGGGATTTTATTTATCGACCAAATATAGTTGGTAGACCGACCAACAGTAGTTGGTGGGATTTTATTTATCGACCAACCGTAGTTGGTAGACCGACCAATAGTAGTTGGTGAGATTTTATTTATCGACCAACCGTAGTTGGTAGACCGACCAACTATAGTTGGTAGGGTTTTATTTATCGACCAACCATAGTTGGTAGACCGACCAACCGTAGTTGGTGGGATTTTTATTTATTGACCAATCGTAGTTGGTAGACCGACCAACCGTAGTTGGTAGGGTTTTATTTATCGACCACCCGTAGTTGGTAGACCGACTAACCGTAGTTGATAAGGTTTTATTTATCGACCAACCGTAGTTGATAGGGTTTTATTTATCGACCAACCGTAGTTGGTAGACCGACCAACCGTAGTTGGTAGGATTTTATTTATCGAATAACCGTAGTTGGTAGGGTTTTATTTATCGACCAACCATAGTTGGTAGACCGACCAACCGTAGTTGGTAGACCGACCAACCGTAGTTGGTAGACCGACCAACCGTAGTTGGTGGGATTTTATTTTGAACTTGATGCATAGTGTGTAGCACTAATACTCTGAAAAAAATTTCAATAAAAGGACAGAATTGGGCAAAACATCCAAAGCTTTATTCATATCGAAGAAAACTGCATTACATAAGGATTGAACTACTGATAATATTTGCTCAGATGCTCTGCGTTCTGTGCATTCTTAAATTCTTCTCCCTCCAAGGTTTTAATCCTGTAAGTTCCTGGGCGAACAACTTCTGTTACTCTGTAGGGTCCATGCCAGTTAACTTCCAATTTATTGTGCTTTTGAATTACTTTCTTTAGCACGTAGTCTCCTTCCTTCAAATCACACTTTTGTACCCTCTTGTTGTAGAACAGAGCTGTTCGTTGTTGGTATGAAGCATTATTGATTGTTGCTTCTTCTCTAACTTCCTCGAGCATATCCAAGTCTAATCTTCTCATCAAGTCACTGATAGGAGAATTGAAATTCAGCACTCTATGTGTGGGGAGGCCCAGCTCGGCAGGTATAATAACTTCACTTCCAAATGCCAGCATATATGGAGATTCTCCTGTTGCTGCTCATGGTGTAGTACGATAAGCCCACAGTATAGAATGTAGCTCGTTGATCCAATTTGCCTTCGCATCATCCAGTCTTTTCTTCAAACCATTCAGCAGCGTTCTGTTCGTCACCTCAGTTTGTCCATTGCTCTGAGGATGGCCTGGTGCAGAGTGGGTTTTCAATATGTTTGATTGGTGACAATATGCAGCAAACTCCTCATTATCAAATTGGGTTCCATGATCAGTAATGAATGCATGGGGAAGACCATATTTGCAAATGATATTCTTCCAAATAAATTGATACACCTTCTCATAAGTCATATCAATAAGAGGTTCAGCTTCCACCCATTTAGTAAAATAATCCACAACGACGACGAGGTATTTGAACCTTCCTCTTGTCGTCGGGAGTGGCCCGACCAAGTCCATTCCCCACATGGCAAATGGCCAAGGGGATGTTATGGGTGTTAGCAATGCCTGAGGAGTTCTTCGAAGGGACGAGAAGCGCTGACATTTGTCACATTTCTTGGCATACGCTATACAATCAGCCCTCACCATCGGCTAATAATATCCCTGCATCATTATTCTTTGCAAAAGCGTCCGACCTGCTATATGAGCTCCATAGGACCCTTCATGGACCTCTTCAACCAAATCTTTCACCTCGGAAGGGTGCACACATCTTTGCAGACCTGCTATAATTCCTCGTCTATATAGAATGCCATTAGTTAATACATAATGAGAAGCTTTAAACTTTAGTTTCTTGGCTGCGAGCTTATCAGCTGGCAAAATCCCTTCTTCAATATATGCCGTGATGGGATCCATCCAAGATGGTCCTAAATCAAGGGTAATAAAGTTCATCATCAGATCTTCGTCGATGTTCCTACTAGTCAAAATCTCTATTAGAATTGTTCTTCATAGCTCGGTGCGTGTAGCTGAGGCTAACCGATCTAAAGCATCTGCTCTTGCATTCTCCAATCTTGGTGTTCTAATTAATTGCACATAGTTAAAGCTCGATACAATCTCCATCGCTTTTACATGATACTTGATCATCAATTCTCCCTTTGTTGCATATACTCCCAGCATTTGATTTACGATCAACTATGAGTCACTGAATACGATGACCTGCTCTGCCCCCATGGTTTTTGCTAAACTAAGACCTACAATCATAGCTTCATATTCAGCCTCATTATTAGAGGCTTTGAATTGAAAGCGCAGAGCATACTCCACATCGATTTCATCTGGGTTGCTTAAAATAATCCCTGCTCCACAGCCTGTTCTGCAAGATGAGCCATCCACATACAAATTCCATATAGGTACTTCATCCTCAAATTTTTTATCGAATAGAGTTCTTCGGTGGAATATTTGTTGCTTCTTTATGTCCTCCCCTAGCACCTCTGGCTGCTCGTCAACCATCTCCTCTTGATCGTCGACCGACTTAAGTTGGTCGGTATTGAAATTTGATGATTCTGTAACATCCACAGGCTGGTCGGTATTCAGCTTTTGCTCCTCGGAGGTGTCAGGATAAGTGAATTCTGCGATAAAATCTACTACTGCTTGCCCTTTAAGGGATGACCTAGGCTCATAAATTATATCATATTCACCAAGTTCTACTGCCCAGTACATCAATCTCCCTGATTTTTCTGGTTTATGAAGAGCTTACCTCAGTGGCATATCGGTATACACTACTATGGTATGAGCTTAGAAGTACGGCCTCATTCTTGTACTTGTTTCGATCAACGCTAGTGCCAACTTTTCTAGTCTTGGATATCTGATCTCTGCTCCTCGAAAGGCCTTGCACGTGTAATAAATTAGTTTTTGCACTCCATCCTCCATTCTTATCAATGCCGAGCTAACTGCATTCTCTGAAACTGCCAGATACAAGTACAATCTTTCTCCCATCACTAGCCTGGACAACAGTGGGGGTGCTCCCAAGTATTTCTTTAATTCTTGAAAGGCCTTCTCGCATTCATCATTCCATTCAAACATTTTTCTGAGTGTTTTGAAGAATGGGAGGCATCTATCAGTTGCTCGTGATACAAATCTATTAAGTGTTGCAACTCTCCCTATGAGTCTTTGCAATTCCTTCTTCGTCGTTGGAGATCGTAGCCCCAATAGAGCCTTGATCTTTTCTGGATTTTCTTTAATACCTCGTTGGTTGACAATATACCCGAGGAACATGCCTTCTCGTACTCCGAATATGCACTTGGTAGGGTTCAACTTCATTTGATATTTATTTAATTGATAAAAGGTTTGACCTAGATCAATTAGATGGTCAGCAGCTTTCTTTTTCTTCGTCAATATATCATCAACATAAACCTCTATATTGTGACTGATTTGCTCTGCAAACACCTTGTTCATCAGCCGTTGATATGTTGCACCTGCATTTTTCAAACCAAAAGGCATAACATTATTACAGTAAGTTCCCCTAGGGGTAATAAAAGAGGTACTCTCCCTGTCTTCAGGTTTCATTTTAATCTGGTTGTAACCAGAATAATCATCCATGAAGCTCAACAGCTCGTGTCCTAAAGTAGCATCCACTAATTGATCAATTTGGGGTAATGGAAAATGATCCTTTGGGCATGCCTTGTTGAGGTCGGTGAAGTCTACACACATCCTCCACTTGTTGTTTTTCTTCTTCACCATCACCACATTAGCTAACCAGTCTGGATATTTGACATCTTCGATAAAGCAAGATTTTTGGAGCTTCTTGACCTCCTCTTGTATAGCTTGGTCCTTCTCGAGGCTGAACACTCTTCTTCGCTGCTTCACAGGTTTTATTTCCTTGTTCACATTAAGTTCATGACACAAGAAATTTGGGTCTATTCCTGGCATATCTTCATGGCTCCATGCGAAAGTTTGTTTTCTGCTTTTTAGGAAGGCTATCTATTCCTGTTTTAGTGGGGTATCCAATGATGAACCGATTTGAGTTGTTCGTTTCGGGTGTTTGTCGTCCAGACTGACATTTTCAGTAGCTTCCACCACCTGACCCTTTACGGATGCGACTCGTCTCTAGGATCTAACGTTTCAATTTCTGCACCTTCATCCATTTGATAGGTGGTAGTCTTTTTCCTAGATTCTTCTAGTTTTTCTTGCTCGATAGACAAATAGTAGCATTCTCGAGCTACTTTTTGGTCACCCTTCATAATTCCTACTCCAAAGTTGGTTGGAAATTTTAGGCATTGATGTACAGTAGATGGTACTGCTTCGAACTTCTTCAATCCTACCCTTCTCATGATGATATTGTAAGCTGATTGAATATTATTATTTATCACAAAAAAGCACACTCTTTCTGTTCGACAAGCAGGCCATATACCGATGAACATATCCAATTTGATGGTCCCAAGTGGGAAAACTTTCTCCCCAGCAAAACCGAGGAGGGGCCTGTGATATGGATCCAACTGGGATAGCTTTAGGTTCAAACTATCAAAACATGGGTAGAACATAATATCTGTCGAGCTGCCATTATCCACCAAGACTTGCGAAATCACTACTTCCTTCATCCTCATTTTGATCTCCAATGGGTCATCATGAGGGTATAGCACAACTGCGAGGTCATTCTTAGAGAAACCGATGACCAGTTTATCTTTGTTCACCTTCCTCGGGCGATCTTCTTCAGCTAGATTTATCCGTTGAGTATACGAACAAGATTGAGCCTCATTGAGGTAAGCTTTCCTTTCTGCAGTAAGGTCTCCACCTCCTGCATCTCCACCAGTAATAACATTGCAATCAAATGACCCAAACGGATAGAAAATACCTCACATTCTGGCTGTCTTGGTCTTTTATGGGAATCGGGGTCGTCTTCTAGATCATCTTCATGATCTCTCTTCTTATCTTCTTTTGCTCGACGAGGAGCTCTAGACCTTTGTCTTGCTCGGTCGTTGCTTTTTCCTTCATTTCTGCGATCAACATACTTGGCCAGCTTTCCTCGTCTGATGAGTGCTTCGATTTCATTTTGAAGAGCTATGCAATTTTTGGTCGTGTGACCATGGTCGTTATGGAACTCGCAATATTTGGCCTTATTCCTTTTGTCAGGATCTGTCTTCATTTTCTCAGGCCAGTTTAACTCCTCGCTGTTCTTGATCTCTTCCAGAACGTGGTTTATATCTACCTTTAAAGGAGTATAGTTTCCAAATTTCCTCAATTGTTCCAATGCTTGCTTTGCTTTTGACTGCTTGTTACCACCATTATTCTTCTGATCCTTCTTCTCAATCTTTTCAGCTTCAACTTTGGTCTCCTTAGTGTCCATGCTCTTCTTTGCAGCCATAGCTTCCTCGGCATTCATGATTTTGACTGCTTTTGCCATTAATTCTGACATGGTCCTAGGTGGATCTTTGGTCAAAGTATAGTACAATTTATTTGGCAACAGTCCACTCATCAGCAGTGATTGATGTCTTTTCCTCGTAATCAATAACTTCGAGCTTTTCGTTATTGAAACGAGTAATATAATCCCTGTTGCTCTTACCTACTTTTTGTCTAACACTTAACAAGTGTGCTACTCGCTTAACTGGTTTTGCTCCAAAACAGAAGTTTCCAATAAAGATCTCGGTCAGTTGAAAGAAAGTTGTAATCTTCCCCCGAGGAAGATTGTTGTACCATATTTGAGCAGATCCAGTGAGAGTTCTTAAAATGCCCTACATCGTATCTCGTCTGGAACAACATAGATATCAGCAGCTGCCTGATATTGTTCTATATGTAGAACATGGTCAGTTTTTCCATCATATTTTGGTGTTACCACTGGGTCTTTGAACTTTGATGGTGTGGGAAAATCCATAATTGCTTGGATAAAAGTTGTCCCTTGGACAAAAGTTCTTTGTAGAGGATTTTTGGCCTTAGCCATTTCCCCTAGTCTATCCTCCAACCTCTAAATAGAGCCTTTCCATGCGTCATTTGCCTCCTCGGGCCTGTTGGTCAGAGCAACTGATCGTGTTGAGTTTGTCTCTTGGGATTTTTCACGACGAGCAGCTGGTCGGGATTGGGCAAAACCTTCCTTTAAATCAGAGAATCGTTGAGAGTTCCTCGACACCATCCTAGGGGGACTTTTATTCCTCCTAGGACCCAAACGATCAAAGGGAGAGACTCTACTCAATCTTTCAAGAGCAGTGGTCCTTTCTGGAGATAGAGTGACGTTTTGTTCAGTATCTGTGGCTCGTACTGATGAAGTTCGGCCAGGTTGATAAGAAAAATCATTAGATCTATCAGTGCGATATGAATCGACATGTCTAGATCGAGATTCCTCTGGGAGTAATGTTCGTCTAGTTCGTGAGGAAGGCAATTGGGTATTTCTCTAAATGCTTCATTGTCCTGACTGGATAGGTGCTCCACCCTGGATAGTTTGCATGAGTTGTCGCATGGTTTCTTGCATGGCAGTCTGGCCCTGAGCTAAACTAGCCATTATTCCAGCCAGATCTTGGACACTTGGAGGAGTGGATGGATTTGGGGGTTTTCCAGCATTTCGATTATTGGATTCAGGATTATCAGCCATTGAGGATGAATTGTTTTGGTGAAAAATGATAGTTTCAATCGTTTCCCACAGACGGCGCCAATCTGTTGATGTAAAAAATTAGATTATCCCTAATTATTTAATCACAGATAAAAAATAAATAAGACAAAGGATTTTAAATTGGTTCAGCCTCGAAGGAATGGCCTATGTCCACTATTTTGTTATTGATGACTGTTTGGAATTCTCGATAATAGATGTTTTACCAAGAAATTCCGAGTCCCCTGTTAATGAGGAGGTTACAATGTATTTATAGCCTTGAGGCTGTACATGCGAGAGAATATTACATAGTTTTCCAATAGGCGTGTACATTTGTATGATAATAATCAGCATTTAATGCGCATTCAATCCTCATAATTATTCGGTTATAAATGCTCTGTACGAGGTGCAGCTTGGACCGCCTAAGTAGCTCGATACAATAAAGTTCCTCGGAGAACACTTGCTGCTCGGAGTGCTAGAGTTGGTCGGGGAGGTTGAGTTCCTCGGAGTTAAGGTGTTGTCAAAAATGTTCGCGGGTGCCATGTAGATTGACACGTGTCTTCACATAGCCGGTCCATGTCAGCAGGCTAAATTTAGTATCAACATGGCCCAAGAAAGAGCGCACCTCTTTCAGCGATTTAGGTGGGGGTAGGTCAGATATGACATCTATTTTTTCTCTATCAATCTCGATCCCTTTGGATTACACGATGTGGCCAAGAACTATACCCTCGATTACCATGAAATGTCATTTTCCCCAATTCAGCACTAAGTTCTTTTCCACACATCAGGCTAGTACTTTCTCAAGATTGGCTAAACATAGGTCGAAAGAGGTGCCAAAAACACTAAAATCATCCATAAACATCTCTAGCCCTCTCCCAACCATGTCAATGAATAAGATCAACATGCACCTTTGAAAGGTCGCCGGTGCATTACACAAGCCAAATGGCATACGTTTGTTGGCAAACATTCCAAAGGGGCAAGTGAAAGTCATTTTCTCTTGATCAAGTACATCTACCTCAATGTGGTTATATCCAGAAAAACCATCTAGGTAGTAATAATAGGGGTGTACTGCTACTCTTTCAAGCATTTAATCGATAAATGGCAAGGGGATTTGATCTTTCCTAGTTCCCGCATTGAGTTTTCGATAATCAATGCAAACGCGCCATCCAGTGGTGGTACGTTGGGGAACTAACTCTCCCTTGGAATTTTAATCACGGTCATGCCCGACTTCTTCAGGATGACTTAAACGGGGCTCACCCATTTGCTATCCGAGATTAAGTAGATAATCTCGACATCTAACAGCTTTATGATTTCAGCTCTCACCACATCTTCCATCGTGGGGTTTAGCCGTCTTTGCATTTCTCTCGAGGGCTTAACATCCTCTTCGAGGTGAATCTTGTGGGTGAAAATTAGAGGTCTTATCCCCTTCAAATTAGCTATGCACCAACCAAAATCACTTTTGTGCTTCCTCAAAATCTTTAATAGTTTACCCTCCTTCTCTTCATCTAAGCTAGAGGAGACAATAATAGGAAATGTCTCACTTTTACCTAGGAAAGCATATTTAACATTGGAGGGTAGTTTCTTCAACTCGAGATTTGGGAATGTGTCGCTAGAGGGAACCATGGGTGCTTCTTTTGGCGATAACTCTTCGAATTGATAAACCCAATTAGCATCTCTCGCGTCCTCATCCGACGCTCTCTCATCGAGGAAGCTTCTCAACTCGTCGATCTCCATCTCGAACTCGGTGTAGGCTCCCTCACTCTCATAACTAGAATCTAGGCAAGCTTATAAGGCGTCTCCACAATAATTTTCCTTAAAGTCTCTTCTACAATCTCCTCAATTAAGCTCACTGCGTGAAGATTGTCTTCTTCCCCTGCTTGTTGGGCTATGTTGAAGATGTTTATTTCTAGAGTCATATTCCCAAAAGTGATTTGCATCTGCCCATTTCTAGTGTTGATGACTGCGTTAGCCATGCCTAAAAATGGGCATCCAAGAATGATGGGAACATGATTTTTTGAGGCGAAGGAGGGATCCGTGTCCCAAATGACAAAATCTACCGGGAAGTAGCAAGTTTCCACTTGGACTATCACGTCCTCAACTATACCCCTTGGTATCTTCACGGTTCGATCCGCTAACTGGAGAGTGATCCTTATGGGCTTAAGATCGCCCAGATCAAGTTTCCTATAAATCTAATAGGGGAGGATATTAACACTTACCCCCAAATCGAGTAAGGCTTTTTCAAATTTGTTCTCTCTAATGGTGTCGGAAATGGTGGGGGAACCGGGATCTTTATATTTAAGTGGGAGATCATTAAGAAGGATTGAGCTCACATTTTGTGCTACACATTCTTCTTTACCTTCATCCTCCCCTTGACTGTCAATAAGTCTTTTATGACTTTTGCATAGGATGGAATTTGCCTTATTGCATCGAGGAAAGGTAAGTTCAACTTTACGTTCTTGAGCACTTCTTCACTTATGGTCCCTTTATGGGCAGGAACCAATCTCTGAGGAAATAGCGCAGTGGAGGGTGGTTTTACGACTACCTCGGGCTCACTAGTGTTTTCCTTTTCACTCTTGTTCAAGGAGATATCTTCGAACTCTTTTGTGACGGGCGAATTCTCCTTATCTTTTGAAATTTCGTGTGGGGGAGGTGATAAATCAACAATCCTCCCACTACGAAGAGTGGTTATCGCTTGGAAGTGCTCCTGCTGTTTGGTAGAGGTGGAGATAACACTAGGTTGACCTTGGGCAGGAAACTTTCCCTTCTCTTGGATGCTCAATGCGGATTGCATCTTGAAGATGTTCGCATTTATTTCGGTGAACATGCCTTCATTTCTAGCATTGGTTGCACTTTGAGAATTGATGAATTGGTTCATTGTATCCTCGAGGCTCCTCCACTGTGGAGCTATATACAGGGCTGGAGGTGGTGGCGCTTGTTGGTACTGAGGAGGTGGTGGTGGTGGGACAACTTGTGAATGTGGGTTCATCGCAGCTTGTGATTGTCCATAGTTGAAACCAGGATGGTTCCTCCACGAAGGGTTATAAGAGTTCCCATGCGGGGCATTAAAATTTCCCTTGAATCCTCCTATAGCATCCACCTGCTTGATGTGCATGGCCTTGTAGGCAGAAATCGTTGGGCATGCCTTTGTGGAGTGGCCCGCCTCACAGATAACACACACTTTCTCTTTCGAACCATGGTTGGATTCGGAGATATTACGCAACCGACCATCAAACCACTCTTTCATATCTCTCTGAAACTGATCGAATCGATGGTTTATTAAGATATTGCTATCCAAATGGTATAGACCGGAGGCAGTTTGATTGACAGATGGTTGTCTAGGTCGAGCTTGGTTGGGATCAGATGTGTCCCATGCTTGAGTAGTCTCTGCGACATACTTAAGATGGGCCTCGGCATCGCATGAGTTTAAATCCCAAAAGGCTCTTTCACACATTTTTTGCACAAGTTGTTTGGAAGCTATTGTCAACCCATTATGGAAGAAAGATATCACCAAGTGTTTGTCAAAAACATGATGGGGGAAGGCACTTACCAACTCCTACAACCGTTCCCAACATTTATCAAAAGACTCATTATCTTGTTGTCAGAAAGCTTGGATTTGAGTCTTGGCAGAGTTGGTCTTGTGCTATGGATAGAATTTTGAGACAAACTTAGACTGCATATCTCTCCAGGAAGTGATGGAGTTCGGGTCTTGGATTTATCCTTTAAGGAAAAAGGAATAAACTTTAGGCGAACGATATCTTGCGAGCAAGCTTGATCACTAAATGTATCACATGCCTCTTCGAACTCACGAATATGCAGGTATGGTTTCTCCGAATCCATGCCATAAAACGTAAGGAGAATCTATATCATCCCATTGCGAAAGTGGAACTGACCTCCATTATATGGAAGTAAAATGCAACCAGGGGTGACAGTTCTCTCAGGAAAGAGTAAGTCTTTCATGGGATGATAGGGGAGATCTCCCTTGTGACACCCCGCCTAAAAAAGTATCGGGTGATCAGTCCTATACTAAATTAAAACAGGAATCCCAGTTGGTTCATCCTTAGCATCACTGTCGATTTTTTTTTTTAAAACTTACTAACCACCTACTATTCCAAAAAGCTGGTGCCAAATTTTATCTTATTAATTAAACCAACCAGTACATGCGGAAATAAATATAATCCATTCACACAATTGAATTAAATAATGACTACATGCCGAATAAACCATCGGTCACCAAAGTAAATAATCTAATACAAATATTCAACACCGGAATAAAATAAATCTGAAAACTGAACTGAAAGTCTTAGCGACATGCCCTAAATAAGGCTGATACTGATAATTGATTCCCACTCTAGGAATAAAAGAACGATGTGTCTAATCCAAGCTCCTACTAGCATCCACATATGTCGCAGCTCCGTGTCCCTGGAATAGAATATCAATCATGGCGTCCCTGTGGCTGAACACCTAAAAGGGTTTGAAAATTGTTTTATAGCAAGGGTTAGAACCCAAAACATTTTGAAAATATTTAGCAAGTGAATTAACTACAGTAATCTAAAATGCATGAATGCGCTTCATATTTAAGTTAGTGTCGCACTCTCTTGAGGGCATTCCATCCCTCCACTAATGTGCACACCTAACGGTTGCCTTAACCCCACCTAGTTGTACTACCCCATCCAACTAGTCCTGGTATAACCTCCCCTTGCCATACTACTCTATCCCGAGTATAATTATTCATGAATTATAAGTTACCTCACTAATCAACTTAATTAATTCCTTCTTAAATAATAGCACATAACCGTGACACAAGTTATATAAAGTAAACACATCACACGTTGTATTATTACCCGCATATAATATTTAATACCATTATATACGTACCTTTACTAAAATATCCACACATATATCATACGTATATCCATCTCTCCGAGTATGCCCTCACTGGATGATTCCCTTTAAAGTGCTATCTTACTAGGTGTGCTCACATAACCTAGTTACCCAAGTTGGAATCGCTCACCAACCTGGCCCGAAATATAAATGTAGTAGAGGCGGTCATATTCCCTCCCTGAAAGGGATATAAGCTCCTCACCCATATACTGGATGTATGACCTGGGGATATACTCACCCTACTCCTCAAGCTAGGGGATTCACCCACATAGCGCAACCTCCCTTGATAGCACTAGAGTATATAAATTAAATAAATATCTAATCACTGATATTTAATAGCACACACAATAAATACACGTATATATATACTATCACTACAACGTATATATATAATATAAACCTCGGTTTTACCGTGTACTCAAAATCCTGTAACACTAGCCTGTAATTTCCTGAGTCTGTGGTCCGACTAAACTTAATTATAATATTTTCCCGAGTCTATGGTCAGACTCTTATATAAATACTTTACACATTGATTTATATAATATTTATTCGAGTCTCTGATTCGACTCTAATTTAATTAATTTACACATTAATTAATTAATTAATAATAATCCGAGTCTATGGTCTGACTCTAATTAAATTAATTTACACATTAATTAATTACCAATCCGAGTCTATGGTCCGACTCTAAATTAATTAATTAACATAGCCATTAATTTAATACTTGGTGTCACCCAACCATTGTACCCGAACTCGCTCACTTGGTCCATAACTTAATATTTTTCGAGTCTATATTTCGACTCTAAATTAATTTATTCTCTCAATAGTTAATTTAATACTTTGGTGTCACTTACCCAACCTACCCGGGCTCGCTCACTTGGTCCATTTTTAAATCTCATAATTTAATTCCCAAATTTTCGTCCATAATGTGTCACACATTCATCTCTTCTAAATTTCTCAATTATATTTACTTATAATTACCAAGAGTCACACCCCTATTCAATTTTCATCATTTAAATCAGCCCAGGACCCTTTTTCAATAAACATCTCCCATGTAATTAAAACTGGTGTCACTGCCAAAATTTCTGTATCATCGATCGATCGAACCCCCTGGGTCGATCGATCGAACCCCCTGGGTCGATCGATCGATTGTTCTAGTAATCGTCTTCTCCAGCCTATGTTCGGCCATGGATGAACCCTAAAGCTTTTATGTCTTCCCAAACTCTTACCCAGATCACAAACAACATTATTGCCACTCAAGGAAAGGTTCTAAACACCCTAAAGACCTTAATCCATCATTAAAATTTATACATAACCTTAAGTATAACCGATTTGGGTTTTTCATCCAGGTTTTGTTTTTTACCGAAATCAACCTCGCCATTCTCACTCAACTTAATCATAAACGCCTACTGTAATCCACCCTACAATTCAATATTAGCAGTCCCAAATTATGACCTAGCATCCTTTGAGTAATTAAATATATCCATTACTCTACATTGAGAAAAACCCAATTTAATTATGGCTACACACCCAAACGAATTTTCATGTACACGTACTATGATATGAATTGATTATCATCAATTTAAGAACTACAACAGTTAACCACTTGCCTGGAATGATTCGTAGAGTCTGATCCATTGGTGTAGTGAAGGTGTTGATGAAGAACACTCACTTTGTCCCTCGATTTGACTCCAAAAAGATCCCCAATTTGCTTCTTGAATTGTTTCCTCTGTGTCTCTCTCAAACCCTAGGTTTAGAGTTGTATTAACTGCCGTTCACACTTTCCCAATTAGGATTAAAACTCCAAATAACGTTTTTGGCCACATGGGCCTAATTAAAATGGTCCGAATCACCCCGTGTGGGTCCGGCTATGCCCAAAAATATCTCGAGACCCGATTACTACCCCCGAGTACTCTTTTCTGACTATCTCGACCCATCCGGACTCAAGCGCGTACTCAGAATCATCATCCGAAATACTTTATAACATTCTCCAAATTTTGACCTAAAAAATGCGCCACACATTAATTCGAACAATTTAGTTTAAAGTCGCCAATTAAAAATAATTCTTCCCACTCAAATAAATTCTCCAAATCATAAATTGAAGTTTCTCCAATTTAAATATTTTTATTCTCCCAAAAAAATAATTAAATACTAAATCCTCAAAATTACGGTACCTTTACTAAAACATCCACACATATATCATACATATATCCATCCCTTCGAGTATACCCTCACCGGATGATTCCCTCTAAAGTGCTATCTTACTAGGTGTGCTCACATAATCTAGTTACCCAAGTTGGAATCGCTCACCAACTTGGCCCGAAATATAAATGTAGTGGAGGCGGTCATATTCCCTCCCTGAAAGTGAGATAAGCCCCTCGCCCATATACCGGACGCTATGACCTGGGGATATACTCACCCTACTCCTTAAGCTAGGGGATTCACCCACATCGCGCAACCTCCCTTGATAGCACTAGAGTATATAAATTAAATAAATATATAATCACTGATATTTAATAGCGCACACAATAAATACACACATATATATATACTATCACTACACCGTATATATATAATATAAACCTCGACTTTACCGTATAGTCAAAATCCTGTAACACTAGCCTGTAATTTCCTGAGTCTCTGGCCCGACTCAACTTAATTAATTTTCTCACTTATTAATTCACACGTCAATTAATATAATATTTTCCCGAGTCTATGGTCCAACTCTTATATAAATACTTTACACATTGATTTATATAATATTTACCCGAGTCTCTGATTCGACTCTAATTTAATTGATTTACACATTAATTAATTAATACTAATCCGAGTCTATGGTCCGACTCTAAATTAATTAATTAACACAGCCATTAATTTAATACTTGGTGTCACCCAACCATTATACCCGAACTCCCTCACTTGGTCCATAACTTATTATTTAAAGTCGCCAATTAAAAATAATTCTTCCCACTCAAATAAATTCTCCAAATCATAAATTTAAGTTTCTCCAACTTAAATATTTTTATTCTCCCAAAAAAATAATTAAATATTAAATCCTCAAAATTACGGGGTGTTACATACTCCCCCCCCCCCCCCCCCCCTTACAAAGAAATTTCGTCCTCGAAATTAAGATGACCTAGTGCTCCAATCTTTGAATATCACTTCCTATACATGTGACTCTAAGCTCGCTATATCTATCTCTCCCGCTCTAACTATAAATTACACAAATAAGCATTTTAATTAACAAGGGCGCCTATACACCCTGTACCCGTGCTTGACCGAACAAAAGTTGCCTTAATTAACCCGGGTGACCATACACCCTATCCCTGTGCTTTACCGCACGAAATTACTCGACTATGCTAGTCGTGACCCGTAATATAGCTTCCAACCCATAGTCATATCACATATATGAATAATAACCGGGGTACCCAACCCATGTACTAACGACCAAACATCTCCCCACTTCCAACGTTGCGCTAAGTTTTATGCATGGGACGTCTCGCAAGAGAAATCTAAACAAGGAACCCCCCGATACACTGCTACCTAACATTGTCGATCATTGAGATCCGTTAGATCCTTAGTCCATAGCACGTACCCCGAAATACTTGTCTCTTAATACAAAAGCATACACGCCTACTCTTATGCTACAAAAGACAACATAAAATACCTCACCCTTACTATCACTAGTTCTTGCGCAAAATAAACTCCGAGCTATCTCTCCCTACTCGAAAATAAATCTAACCACCCTGATTCACTTCAGTAAACACCCCTACTTACCGGGATAAAATATGAGAACACAAGACCTCACTATGTGTCTATCGCACCTCACAATACAACATATATACACATATATAGGCTAGACTCCCTCTCAGGTGATACCTAGTAAAAATCATTCATGCCCTGGTGTCGCGAACACCAAAACTTACCCCCACTATTTACAATAGTTCAAATCAATCACTATCCAGCTGATATAAAAATTTTCTACCCTACTTCCATAATTCTCGAAAGTAGCGACCCCTCGTATAATTCAAACCTTCTCTCAGTGTGCACCCCCCCTCTCTCGTGGTTAACACCAAAGGACTCCGTTACCCCACGGAAAATTTTATCTACATACTATGGCTACTACAGCCAGCGCACCCACTAAATTCGACTTACCCGCGAACTCTAGTGAAAAATAAATAAATAATCATATATTGTGACACCCTCACTGTCACCCAAAACATACCCCATTCCCATAGGATAAAAGATAATTACCTCCATACTCTAGCTGCAATGGCTGATCCTCGGGTTCCTGAGCAGCTTTCCTCTGCCCAAACGCACCCATGACTTGTTGTAGTGGTTGTACATCCAGGGCCTCGCCCTGTAGTTAACCCCTTCCTCGTTGAGGACAATCTCTCTTCACGTGTCCCGCTTCCCCACAAACAAAACACCTCCTAATAAATTCACCCTGCCACTGATCCCTTCCTTGTTGGCCCTATTAGAAGTCCTGGCCATCCTGTCGATAGCCCCTAGATCTAAATCGCTTGGCCTGATCCCCCTGTCGGAAATTTTTCCCCTGGTGTCCCCCTATCTGCTGCTGGGATACCCCACTGGTATTGTTCCCTCCTACTTTATCCGACTGACTGGGTTCCACTCCCCTTTTGCTTCCTTTCATCTGGAAGCGATATTCCTAGCAATGCAAGAGTTCTGCATTAACGACGTTCGTATAAGCTACTAAAGAGGGATTACCAATCAAATGTTGTCGTATCCTCCAAACTAACCCATCCATGAACTTTGACTTCTTTCTTTCTTCATCGCATACCTCATCCGATACAAAATTTGCCAAACAAGTGAATTCTTCCTCGTAATCGGCCACTGAACGGTCCCCCTGAGTTACCTCTCTGAATTTTCTCCTCATTTCGGTCTCAACTGCTGGCGGGAAATACTTGTGGTCGAACCGCACCCAAAACTCGCCAATTGCTAATGTATCCCTTTCCTCAACTGTGGTGATCGACTCCCACCACTGTAGCGCTTCTCCCACTAACCTAAAAGTGGCTAGCATTTGCTTCTGCACCTCATTGCAATCTACCATGCGTAGGTGACGCTAGATATCCCTCTTCCAATGACATGCGAGTACTACATCTGAACCCCCTCGAAACTCTGGTGGGTGGCCCTTTTAAAAGACCTCTCATACTTGCTTCCACTCCGAATGCCCCGGGTGGGCCTGAACATCCGGTACCACTAATGTCGGTTGATGATCTCATGGAAAGTACCTTGCCATTGCGATCATCGTCACTTCAACTGCCTGCGCCACTAATTCACTGCCAAAATCATCTCTGGCAGTTGTTGCGGTAACTCTAGCTTCTGATGAGCCTCCCTAGTCTCACCTCCCCCTGCTGCCCTAGCTGCTCTCTCTCTCCTGGGCGACATCTGAAATGAGAATCGAAACGTATGAGTTCACTTTCAAATATAAATAATTGGCAGAAGAACGTAAATGCGCATACGTATGAGAATACAACAATCCTATGATAGGGTTCTACATCAAAGAACGCTAAGCTGAAACGTAAAAAGATGCACATATCCTAAGGACACTAGAACTGATGCTCTGATACCATCTGTGACACCCCGCCTAATAAAGTACCGAGTGATCAGTCCTATACCAAATTAAAACAGGAATCCAAGATGGTTCATCCTTAGCATCACTGTCAAAAACATTTTTTTAAAACTTACTAATTACCTAGTATTCCAAAAAGCTGGTGCCAAATTTTATCTTATTAATTAAACCAACCAGTACATGCGGAAATAAATATAATCCATTCACACAACTAAATTAAATAATGACCACATGCCGAATAAACCATCGGTCACCAAAGTAAATAATCCAATAAAAATATTTAACACCGGAATAAAATAAATCTGAAAACTGAACTGAAAGTCTGGGCGACATGCCCTAAATAAGATTGGAATTGATAAATGATTCCTACTCTAGGAATGAAATAACGATGCGTCTAATCCAAGCTCTTGCTAGCATCCACATATGCTGCAGCTCCGTGTTCCTGTAATAGAATATCAATCCTGGCGTCCCTGTGGCTGGACTCCTAAAAGGTTTTGAAAATAGTTTTATAGCAAGGGTTAGAACCCAAAATATTTTGAAAATATTTAGCAAGTGAATTAACTACAGTAATCTAAAATGCATGAATGCGCTTCATATTTAAGTTAGTGTCGCACTCTCTTGAGGATATTCTCACCCCTCCACTAATGTGGACACCTAACGGTTGCCTTAACCCTACCTAGTTGTACTACCCCGTCCAACTAGTCCTGGTATAACCTCCCCTTGCCATACTACTCTATCCAGAGTATAATTATTCATGAATTATAAGTTACCTCACTAATTAACTTAATTAATTCCTTCTTAAATAATAGCATATAACCGTGACACAAGTTATATAAAGTAAACAATCACACACGGTATTATTACCTGCATATAATATTTAATACCATTATATACGTACCTTTACTAAAACATCCACACATATATCATACGTATATCCATCCCTCCGAGTATACCCTCACCGGATGATTCCCTCTAAAGTGCTATCTTACCAGGTGTGCTCACATAACCTAGTTACCCAAGTTGAAATCTCTCACCAACCTGGACCGAAATATAAACGTAGTGGAGACGGTCATATTCCCTCCCTGAAAGGGAGATAAGCCCCTCACTCGTATACCGGATGCTATGACCTGGGGATATACTCACCCTACTCCTCAAACTAGGGGATTCACCCACATCGCGCAACCTCCCTTGATAGCACTAGAGTATATAAATTAAATAAATATCTAATCATTGATATTTAATAGCGCACACAATAAATACATGTATATATATACTATCACTACACCGTATATATATAATATAAATAGCGGCTTTACCGTGTACTCAAAATCCCGTAACACTAGCTTGTAATTTCCTGAGTCTGTGGCCCGACTCAACTTAATTAATTTTACTCACTTATTAATTGACACGTCAATTAATATAATATTTCCCGGAGTCTATGGTCCGACTCTTATATAAATACTTTACACATTGATTTATATAATATTTACCCGAGTCTCTGATTCGACTCTAATTTAATTAATTTACACATTAATTAATTAATTAATACTAATCCGAGTCTATGGTCTGACTCTAATTAAATTAATTTACACATTAATTAATTACCAATCCCAATCTATGGTCCGACTCTAAATTAATTAATTAACATAGCTATTAATTTAATACTTGGTGTCACCCAACCATTATACCCGGACTCGCTCACTTGGTCCATAACTTAATATTTTCCGAGTCTATATTCCGACTCCAAATTAATTTATTCTCTCAATAATTAATTTAATACTTTGGTGTCACTTACCCAACCTACCCGAACGCGCTCACTTGGTCCATTTTTAAATCTCATAATTTAATTCCCAAATTTTCGTCCATAACGTGTCACACATTCATCTCCTCCAAATTTCCCAATTATATTTACTTATAATTACCAAGAGTCATACCCCTATTCAATTTTCATCATTTAAATCAGCCCAGGACCCTTTTTCAATAAACATCTCCCATGTAATTAAAACTGGTGTCACTGCCAAAATTTCTGTATCATCGATCGATCGAACCCCCTGGGTCGATCGATCGATCATTCCAGTAATCATCTTCTCCAGTCTATGTTGGACCATGGATGAACCCTAAATCTTTTATTTCTTCCCAAACTCTTACCCAAATCACAACCAACATTATTTTCACCCAAGAAAAGGTTCTAAACACCCTAAAGACCTTAATCCATCATTAAATTTATACATAACCTTAAGTATATCCGATTTGGGTTTTTCATCCGGGTTTTGTTTTTACCGAAATCAACTTGCCATTCTCACTCAATTTAATCATAAATGCCTACTGTAATCCACCCTACAATTCAATATTAGTAGTCCCAAATTATGACCTAACATCCTTCGAGTAATTAAATCTATCCATTACTCTACATTCAGAAAAACGCAATTTAATTATTGCTACACACCCAAACAAATTTTCATGTACACATGCTATGATATGAATTGATTATCATCAATTTAAGAACTACAAAAGTTAACCACTTTCCTGTAATGATTCGTAGAGTCTGATCCGTTGGTGTAGTGAAGGTGTTGATGAAGAACACTCACTTTGTCCCTCGATTTGACTCCAAAAAGATCCCCAATTTGCTTCTTGAATTGTTTCCTCAGTGTCTCTCTCAAACCCTAGGTTTAGAGTTGTATTAACTGCCGTTCACACTTTCCCAATTAGGGTTTTGTTGTCTTCTCCTCTAAACTAATTACAAAGATTCTCTAAAAAAATGAATTAGAAGCCCCCTTTATTTCTGGGAGTTCTTTTAAATTTATATCCTACGAAATTTACAAGAGTTGGATTAATGCAAAACTCTAAGAAGAAGAAGATCAGATCAAATATCGAATACCGGATCGATTCGGTTAGGACATACCGGACTGGTCCGGTTGACAACCGGATTGATCTGTTTTCCAAACAAACCTTGTCTTCTCAACTTCTCTTCAATATCTCTTCAAAATCTCATAATTTTCTCACATCTTCGGGTCTTCATAACTTCTAATCTAGAATCAGATTCGGATGCCGTTTCTTCCTACGTGTTCATAAACTCGATATCTTTAACTTTATTTTGGGTCCTCAATCGAATTCCTGGTAGAAATTACACTTTTGCCCTTATACTTTGTCCTCTTTCTTTTCTCTTGCTTCTTCCGGTTTCTTTCTTTCTTTTATGTGTTAAATACCTGTAAAATTAATAAGAAATACACGAAACTCGGGATACTTGTTAGACGGAACCGTTAGCACAGATATGAGATAAACTAATTTATTTTACGTTGTCCGAGGTAATAAAAGTCTCTAAATTAAGGTGTAAATTTGGAAGAATTTATGCCTAATCAATCAGTGTCCTCTTATCTCCCAGTTTTTTAGTTTTAGTCTTAAATACAACTCCATATCCATTTATTTGTATATTAGGATTATGTGTTGATGTTTCTGAGAAAATAAATCCATATAGTTTTTCTTTTCTTTTTCTTTTCTTTTAATGTTTTGCTGTCTACATGTTTGATAAAATGCGATAATTGAATCTGTAAACAAACCATATCACCAACACTAACCCATTCCTTGTATCTGAGTATTATTTTTTGAATGGGGTTAAGGAGTTGTGTTTGTAGAGGTCTATGTGATAGGCATGATAAGGATTTAATAGTTTAGACAATTGTTTCATTTCAATACATATAACATTTCTTTCTATTTTAATCTGTAGTCCCCTATACAAAGGTAATTTGAATCCATATGTTGGCTCCACCTTCTAAGGTAATCAATTTTTATATACTATTTTCCCATTTATTATTATTTTCGTCAATGAGTAGTAAAGACTTATTCTTTTATATACTATTTTCCCATTTATTCTTTGTCTTGATGTCATGTGAAAATTAATAAAGTTACTAGTTAGATTTACTATTCTTTTAATATCCATTTCAGTTGATGAATTTGATTGCTACTTGGTTTGTTGTCATCCTCCCAAGTGTAATGACTCATTCGTATGATCCCACACATGCAAGGTACAACAGTGGGCAGACAATGGCAGTTAGTTTATCGTTTTTAGAACTTTGTGACTAGGATCATGGCAGTTAGTGTACCTGCTATTAAGATTGCAGGCATTTTTCGTATTATAGTTAAATGTTGAATACAACTGAAAGATACACGATGTTGCCTTCAATTGATATGGTGAATGGTTGTTTGTAATTATTCTATTCCTCATTAAAATTAAAATTATTTAATTGATAAGCTGACTTGATATCTTTATTGTGACTTTTTTTCCTTTTTGTTCTTCATGATGTGTAAACATGTTGTCTATTGAATTCAAGTCCAGTTGCTCCATATAAATATTATGGATTTAGGATACATTCATTTGATCCTCTACATTGTCGATCGATCAAGTTAGCCGAGGCATCTATGGTTTATTCTACGAAAATTCAGATTGTACTGATTATGCTATTGATGATGATTTGAATTATACTGATTATTATTACGAGTATGATGATGTTGGTGTTGAATCTCCTTAAGAGGATCGGGGTTTGGTAGATGATATATTGGAGATTACACGTAATGGCAACAACTAATTTTAAGATTAAAATGAATACCAGATTGACCAGCTGCAACCTTTTTTACTATGGAATCTGAATGACCAGCTGGTACATCTCTCTCTGTCTACACTCTTATTTTCAAACTCCTTTTTTTTTTGCAATCTAGGTTTTTTTGTTCAACTATCTCATGTACCTCTACATTATAAATGCAACAATGTAGCAGGTTATACATTGCCAATATTTCATTTTGTCATGCTCCTACCTCTACTGGAATCATCTCATACTTGGAAACAATAAGTGCTATCAGTTTCCAAGTAAATTGGTCACACTTTTGAAGTGATCCATATATTCTGGATAAATTTCATCACAGGAACAAAAGATTAAGAACTCTAATTCTGCCAGGTTCACCCTATACCATTTTGGTGGTATTTTGAATCCTTGGGTATCATAAACCATTATTATCTAATTAAAATAACTACTAATGAATTAAACAAAAAGGCATTGTAGAGATGCTTATTATTGATCAAATAACTACCCGTTTTGCTTTATATTTAGACACTCATTACAGAAGTTGATATCTAATTGAAATGCTAAAGTAAATTTTGGTGTAAGTATATAAGACAGTGGAGATGATGTTATCAAATCCAGATGAAATTATAAAGATCATACAATAGTTGCCTAAAGAAACCACCCCTTCTAGTGAACATACAAGTAGATTTAAGAGGCTTATAACATTCTTTTATGTATGGACAATTTCAGATTCAGGTAAGTTTACTTCAAATCTGGTGTAGATATTTGTAGATCCTATTTCATATTTTCCCTTTACTCACGACCATATACTGTCTTGGAATATGAAGTGATTTCTATAATTGTCCGATAAAAAAAAGAAATATGAAATTATATGAGGTATTGATCTCATTTAGTGGTATTTCTTCTTTTATTTTATCTCAACACTCTTTTAGTTATTTTGTTTCAGCACTCTTTTAATTGGATCAGCACTGTTGCACTATATACCACATGGCCAGTGACATTGTGATGTACACCCCTGACAACCGAAAAAGTTCATTTTGTTGATGAGATTACTAACGGAGAAATGCTTACACTTACATTGTGGTTCAGCCATGATGGATCACACAATGAAGATGCTAAACTTATTTCACTTCTTTCCCAAAGCCCACTGCATTGATACCTTTGATTTATTTCTACCTTTGCCGACATTCATTAGCATGTATTGGTTTCCTCCAGACCAAGCTTCATATTTCCATTCAGGATTTGACACCCACTATGCAAGAATTTTCCTTCTTAGCTATAGATTCATCTGATGATTTCTCAGAGCTACTAAATGAGCTATTATAATTGGCATGGGGAGACGAGTTGTTTGGGTTTTATCATTGGAAGGGCTCTGAATTGCTGGCGCCTGAAGTTAAAGGGAAATCCAACAATGTGGTGACAATATCTCCATCAGATTGGGTGAAAAATCATGGTCTTAAACTTCTGTTACTGTCTTTTTGTACATTTGACAGATTTTATGACAAGTATACTGCATATAAATACTTTTTAATATCTTTGATATTTCATATAATGATTTTAAATCTCTTTAAGTTATTGGTGGTTGATGGTTGTGTGAAGTACATTAGATGATTAGTGGTTGATGTCAATCTGTTTTGTTCTGTTTCAAATTTTGTTATGTTCTATTCTATTTCAAATTGATGTTCTCTTATGTTCTATTTCAAATTGATACGTCGTTGATGTTCTTGAGTTGATGGCCTAAAGTTGAGTATTTTTTTTAAATTGCCTTTCTTGATTTTGAATAGTCACAGTGCTCTTTTTAATGTTGTATTAATCATCTTACACTCATCACAATACTCACATTATATTCTGTTTAATTTTGAATACTCCCAGTGATCTTTTTAATGTTGAAATTGCCTTTATTATCTTACACTCATAATGTATAGACCGAAGATGCATACTCACAGTGCTCTCTTTAATAAATTGATTTCAATATATCTCACTAAACTTACTTTAAGGTGCATGTATATTTGGAGTCGAGCTTTAGAGCAAGAGGAGATGAACCTATTAAAGGTTGTGTGTACCTATTAATAAATGTGCCAAGGGCTTAAATAGATTTTATACTTGATTTTCAATAATGTTTCTATTAGTGTGAGATTGTGGTAGTTGGCGATGGCATCGTGTCGTGTTCCTATTTATTGAGTTTTCATCATATTAAGCAATTTTTTTTCCAACTAAATGTTGTATATAATTGACAATGTGCTATATATAGCTGCCAACTTATGGGCGTTGTGTGTGTTGTGTCATTCCGATTATGAATATAGTAATATGTTATGTGAATGTTGACAATGTTATCTTAAATAGTTAAATCTTTATGCACTCATTGAAATTCCAATAATTATTACTTAATTGGCTCAAGCAATAGTTGAATTGCCTTAATTCTATTATGTTTGAAGTTAAAATGGCATGTTTTGGGAGAAATGCCAAAACTTTTTAACCGTAAATCGGAATGAGGTGATTCTGGCGCCATTGGATTCGTATCACCCGTACCTAGCTAACTATGTTTCGGGCTATTTGGGGTGATGGTCAAAGGGTCAAAACCGTCTTTAAAGTCGATAGTTCTGTTTTTCATTGTCGAAATTGGTTTGTGTAAGGTTTTTTCGTCAATTTTTTTTATCTATTCTCATTACGTCATGTGGTAGTTGATTCAACTCTGCGTTTTAGTTGTTGGACTATTTATTATTTTTTAAACAGGGTGGATAGTCCTATAACTAAACGATATTATGGCCAATTTTTTTTAAATTACACTTCGCTTTGTCGGGGAACGAAATTTTTGCCGCTTTGCGATTACGTACTTTGAAAATTTTTCTTCATGCCTTCAAGCACGGGCAATAAGTTAGTATATATATATATATATATATATATATATATATATATATATATATCTAATAATGCTCTTGTGCGGACTGTCTCGCATTTTAACAGTGCGGAGCGGACATGTGTCGCTTGGCAGTATATATATATGTATATACAAGGCGGGTCGGGTCTTTGGGTCCGGATTTTTTATATAATCCAGACCTTACCCGTATAATAAACGGGTCTTCGGGTCTTGGGTCCAAAAGAATATGCTCATACCCTATTATACAAATTGGGTCCGGGTCCGAATACGACCCATTGAAAAGCCTATCTCTAAGATACTATTAGAGAAATTTATAAGATTTTAATACATAATATTCCTTTTTCTTTCATTTTGAACATTGTATTTCTTGAAACTAAAAAAATAGAAAAATTAAAAGTGTTCTTGAATGTTGTGTTCTTTGAAACCAAAAAAATAGATAAATCAGGAATCTTTTGAAAACTAAAAATATCTCTCTCTATGAAAAAATAGATAAATTAAAAAATTTCTTGAACAATGTGTTTTTTGAAACAAAAAAATAGATAATATTGGCATTTGAAGTGAAGTCATAAAGAGTCAAAAATATTGTAAGACTAGTAAAGAAAAATTATCTCCTCATATTGAGTGTTATCTTTCAAATATTGAGTATGTTAGTGTATTTTATTATCTCTCAAATATTTATTTTGCAGTCGTGTGTTTGGATGAAGGGGTTTATGGAAGTGTTCTCAAGTTGGATGAATACTTTAGCTATTTGAATGAAGGCTTTAATGAAAATTCTTTTCCTGTCCAAATTTTTTGGCTCTGATGGTTTTAAATGATTTAGTATGTTTCTTAATTTTTATATTTGTTTCACACATTAGTAGTGCACTATATTTACACTTATAATTTTTAAATTATAGATACTAATATGTTGTGCTTATTAGGTTTGTTAAATTATGTTTTGTATAAACTTATAAGGTAACATATATTGTATAAAATGTTTAATGTTACATATTAAGATTTTATAATCTATTTGATGAGTTCATCTTGAATATTTTGGATTATTTTACGTTATTTTCTATGTACTTTTAAACATAAGAGTTTGTTTCATAACAGTTTTTATATATTTGTTTAATATTAATTTTTATTTATTTAAAATAATATTAAGATATTCACGCACATTATCCACCATCAAAATATCATTCTACTATGTTAAATACGTTTTAAACATGCCTTAACTATATTCTCTTTCACAATGCGAGTCTTCAAAAAATATCCTTTTACGGTCACGCAACGCGTCGCCTACAAGCTAGTTATAGTTATAATATATTCCTAAAATTTACGTCACAATTCAGCATCGACATTTATCACTCCCACAGGTTGAAATGTGTACACTTCATTAAGTCACTTATTAATTTTGTATTATCTAGATTAATGTAAACACATATGCATTTGGTTAACACATGCATTTAGTTAGTTCATATATTAGGAGGTCTATGTATAGAAGTCTAAATAGGGTATGTTTACATTAAATGGATTAGATACATATATTTAGGTAGATATATTTTAGAGATCCTATAAATACCCATGTAATATTGGCATTTGAAGTGAAGTCAGAAATAGTCAAAAATATTGTTTGACTAGGAAAGAAAATTATTTGCTCATGTTGAGTGTTATCTCTCAAATATTGAATGTATTAGTGTATTTTATCATCTCTTAATTTTTTTTGGCAGTCATGTATTTGGATGAAGGGGTTTATAGAGGTGTTCCCAAGATAAATGAATACATTAGCTGCTTAAATGAACACTCTGTGATACCCCACCTATTCTGATACTGATTGATCAGGGCATTATTAAATTAAACATGAATCATATTTGGTTTCATTCTTAGCATCACTATCGAAAACTAATTAATTAACTAATAACCTATTAAGTCGTGTGACAAAGTTTAAGAAGTTATTAACATATTTTATTAAACTATTCAACCATATAAGATAAACATTCACAACAATAGAACATAATGAATACTGATAGCATAATAAATAAATATTGAAATAATATATCGGCAAATCCCAAGTACAATAATCCAACTACTAAATGAAATAATATAAAGAAAGTCTGATAATAAAGTTGTCCGACTGTGGGCGACATTCCCAAAAGAAATACTAGAGTAACATTTTAATTAGATAGAATGGAAAGAGGCGTCTAATCAAATCCTACATGCATCCACAGTTGCTGCAGTATCATCTGACTGGAATGAAAAACTAACCCTGACATCCCTGTGGTTGAGCACCTAAAAGGTTTTGAAAATATTTTAGATATAGGTCGGTGCCCAAAACATTTTAAAACAGTTGCAAGTATTTAAATGCATTAATATATATTCAACAAGAATCATTCATGTTCATTTGATGTCGCACTCACACAAGATTATCCTTACCCCTCATATATAGTGCACAAGTAACGCAAGTATTTTAATTACCTAGTTATGTTACACCGCCTAACTAGTCTAGCCATTCTCAACATAATCCAATACACTAAACACTGGCCTAATTGTGCTACTCGTATTTTACTTTACTTTATTTATTACATTGCTATCACATAAGATATAACGTAGTATTTCTCAATTTATACTCATACCGATATATAATCAATGTAACTATACACTAGTTATAATTTAATGTTCACACAATCATTTGAGTACACATATACATTTAACACTCTTTTATACGTATATATATAGCATCCCTGAGCTAGCCTCTAGGATGCATCCTTAGTATGTTATCAGGCTCTAGGTAAGTCGCATACCACACCTGGGCCACCAGGTCAAAATCTCACCACTGATCCCAAATTATAATCACATACTAGAGGCGGTCATACACATACATCCATGGGTCATAACCATACCACATTACCCCAACCAGACTCGAAACTCACCTACAGTGGTCATTCAACAATACTATGGCCTGAAAAAATGACCCAACACCTGCTAGTCAACGCTAGGGTGGACCTACACTACACGTAACCTCAGATGGCATAATTAGAGTAGGTACTTTCACATAGAAATTATTTACACACACACACACACACACACACACACACACACACATATATATATATAATCATCTAACATACATAATGTCTCTCATAGCACTAACCCACCTATCCTAAGTCTATCCCGACTTCTCGATTTTAGCCCAGTATTCACTTGCTTAAGCTTAACTCCCTAACTTCATATTTCTAGCCAACAAGCTATTCTACCTAAGCACTTAGCCTAATCCGTCCCGAAATTTTAATCCCGATTTCACAATTATCACCCGAGTATGTTCACCCTACTATACCCGAAATTTCTTACCTGATATTTATCCCCAATTAGCCTAAGTTGTTTCCTGTGAAACCCCGCCTATTCTAATCCTGGGTGATCAGACCATTATTAAATTATATAGGAATCATTAATGGTTTCATTCTTAGTATCACTATTGAAATATATTTATATTACTAATACCCTAATGGCCTGGTGTCAAAATTTTAATCTTGTTATTAACATGCAAACAATTTAAACTATTAAATCACATTCACCATTCCAATAAGCATAGTAATTAGTGACAAAACAACAAAATAAATAAATGTGCATGGAATAAACACTCCAGAGTGAAATCCAAATACAATTTTTATAAAATCAATCTTATATATTACTTTACTCATTTAGTAATATTCGACAACTTCCCAATAATTACTAACTTTCGTCACGCTAGTAAATATTTAAACAAATTTTCGAATTAATATTAAATTAATTTATCTCAATTAAATTTAATAAATTCCTGAATTTAAAAGCCATAAAAATACGGGGTATTAAAATTCCTAAACGTTATATACACAAATAAGGGTGATTTCCAACATAAATATATCATTAAATCATCAGGAATCCTACCCATGAACTAATTATTTCATAATTATCAATAAAGCCCTAATTTTATGATCTTTCATGCCTACATCATTAAATCCAGATTCTTTCCATTTATATTATCCCACATATTCTTATTTCATCTTCAAATCATATAGGACTTTAATATACATGCAAATCCTACCAAAGATCATGAATTAAGTCTCCAAATTCAAGTCAAAATCATTTATTCATAGGTATTGTTCAATTTTACTCTAATATGGATAATTTATGCACTCAATTTAGCAAGATAAACACTCGTTTGACATTGTAGGTATGATTCTCTGCCAAAATGGTGTTAAGATGGCCTTCCTCTCCTCCCGATCTACACTCCGGTTTAAAATAAATATTAATTAGCGAGACAAGGGTTAATATTTATTTATATTGAGTATTACTTAGTGAATGAGTAATAAATAAATAAGAACGTATTACGATTGTCGTGAGTGAGAAATACGACAACTACGGTAATTTAGTTGGGACGTGCGTGTCCGTCGTGTCGGGACTTAAATTTATGAGACCAAATATAATTTAATTATAGGTCATCAAAATGGTCATTTTTAGTGCGCTAATTTGTCCGGAAGAGTCGAAATAGTCAGAAAAGTGTACTCAGGAGTTTTGATTGGGTCCTGGGGCATTTTTAAGCCAAATTGGCACCCCAGAGGGGTATTTTGGTCTTTTGAATTTTTGGGGAAAAAGGACCTACGTATTTTAGAGGTTTATATCATCAGTTATGTTAAGGGGTTAGGGTTAAAAGTTACCAAAATATAGATAGGCCATTAGAGGAGGAAAAAAAAGGAGTTTTAAGGGTTCGCACTCGAGTTTTGCACCACCACCACCACCAGAGTGTTGATCGGGAGGAGAGGAAGGCCACCCCAACACCTTTTTGGCAGAGAATCAGGCCTTCAATATCAAGCAAGTGTTTATTTTTTAAAATTGAGTGCATATATTATCCATGTTAGAGTAGAATTGAACAATACTTATGAATAAATGATTTTGACTTAAATTTGGAAACTTAATTCATGATCTTTGGTAGGATTTGCATGTAGATTAAAGTCTTATATGATTTGAAGAAAAAATCAGAATATATGGGATAATATAAATGCGAAACATCTGGATTTAATGATATATAGGCATGGAAGATCATAAAACGAGAGTTTTATAGATAATTACGAAATAATCAATTCTTTGGGTAGGATTCTTGATGATTTAATGATATATTTACGTTGGAAATCACCCTTATATGTGTATATAATGTTTGGGAATCTTGATTGTAAGTTTGGTGAAGAACCATGAGGTTTTGGGTAAGAAAATAGGAGAAAAATGCAATCGCGTAGAGGAATAAAGAGACTTGTACATCTTCGAATCGATTCGGCCCAATGGCGAATTGATTTGGTCAGGCGAATCAATTTGGACATTAGGCGAATTGATTCGGTTCCCCTTATTTTGACAATTTTCCCTATTTTAGCCTTGAACTTGAAATCGATGAATGGGGGAACTTGTGGGATACCTTTAAAACATTGTGAGAGATATTTTGGTTACCAGTAGGCTAACGATAGGATTGGGAGTTAGTCATGAATGAGAAGAATTAAGGCTAAGATTTATCGGTGTAATTTTGTCATGTAAAGAATTCGGGGAATGAGAATAAGTCACGATGAAGGTGAGTGAACCTATAGCTTAGACCAGTAGGGTATGGGTGAATTACCTAATGAAATAATTTAAAGAATAATTGGCACATTTTGAGTAGTGGGGGATACTCGAGAATATACGATGATAAGTGTAATAGTAATTTAATAATACTTAGGATATTCGAGAGTTATATATACTACGTACGGGACATATATTATAGGTTGCATGGATGCATATATATATATATATAGGTCACTACACCAAATGTGCCTAATTGTCAAGGTCATTGACCTTGGCAAATCCAACTTGTCAAGGTCAATGACCGTGACATTTCGAGGCGAAACAACTTTTTTTGTCACGGTCGTGTCACGGTCATTGACCTTGACACAAAACTCGCATTTTGTGTCACGGTCGTGTCGCGGTCAATGACCGTGACACGTTTGTCACGGTTTTAAACCGTGACAAAGCCGTGACCCTTCTTAAAAATAATTTCATGGTCAATGACCGTGACAATTTTGGGCAGAATTTAAAAAAAATCTGCTGGGCAGTATGGCCACTGCCACTGCCCAGCAGTATATTTGTACCTGTTATTGCAACATTGTACCTGTTCCAAACATCATATATCCAAACAAACTAAAGATAATGCAAATATATATTCAAAATAGAAACTATTTAAGAAGAAACAACATCACCATCAATTATCTCAAATCTACAAACTATTTGCATGGAAAAGAGATTTTGTACCGCGACCGACGCTCGGGGACACCTCCTTATCCTTCCCTTCTCGTCTGAATAGCCACATAAGTATAGAGCATATGTGTCCTACCCTTAGGGCCACTCCCTGTCCCCTAAATTGAAATAAAGTAAAATTAGTATCCACCCCTCAAATATAGATAAATATAAATCGTAATTGAAATCGAAATTGAAATTGACATACAAATATAAATACATTACCTGTAGTGTCACTCAAACAGCTAACTTGAGCTCATATGGAACCTCCTTCCAACTAATGTACCCCGGGCAATCGTGTCAAATATAATTCTCTTCATATCTAAACACTAAGAAATACCAATTCACCGTGAAAACTCCAAAATCGATAACTATCTTGCATACCCGATCTTAACAAATGTAGTTCAACTGTTTTCCACTCAAACACCTTACCATTCTTACACCTAACACACGGACACGGAAACTCTTCATCATTACGACATCTCTTTGCATATTTCACAAATTCGTTAGCACCTCTGCGAAACACATCCCCCATTCTATTAGTCTCACCCATCCACTCTTTGTATTTCGGATATCCCATCACAGCTACCACAACTAAACACCTATTAAAGGTAAACAAAACTTAGATTTATAGTATGTTTTATTTAATTATCCCATCATTTAATTATCCTATTAAAGGGTAAGTGGTCCTATCCCATTCAAGACTGCATTTTTCTGTAATATACTTAACAGCTCATGCACATTGTTACGATTTGAAAAAAATTCGACAACATATCCCCTTAGTTCTCCAAGTGCACGACGTAGATTGGCAGGTGTGAGTGTTATTTCAATTGGTCAATTGAAATAACAGTCACACTTGTCAATCTAGTATGTACCCAGAGAACATTAAGATACGACTGCAGAACTTCCTCCAAAAGTAACAACTTTAAGCCAATAAGAATATTATACAGTCTCAAACTGTCCAAACGGGACAATTCGAGAGATCTCATTACAGGGGTAATGACTCTCGAACGGGTCTAAGGGCTATTGAATGCGTACGCATAAGAACTAGAAGGCTAGTATCTATGCGCACTATATTTAGTTTCAAGTATGTTTCATATAATGGGTTAATTCAAATACAAAAATTACATCTCATGGGTTAATTCAAATACAAAAATAAATTCATGGGTTAATTCAAATACAAAAATACAAATTCATGGGTTAATTCAAATATACACACACACACACACACACACACACACCTCCCTCCACACCCCCCACTCACCACATACACACACACCACCACCACCACTCACCACATACACACACACACACACACCACCCCCACCCCCACTCACCACATACACACACACACAATAGCCCCCCACCCACCACACACACACACACACACACAGTAGTGACTGTCTATTTAAAATAATCTCAATGTTAATTTCATATATTGAATTTCTACTATTGTTTTGTGCTTTTTATAAATCATATTCAATGTTAGATATGTGTTTTGTTAAGATATCTAAGCTGTTCTATAGAATTATTTTTTGTATCTTGAAGTTTATGTTCTAAAGTAATCAACCTATAGTTGTGGTTCATAAAGTATTATCACAAATATAAACTAAGAGTGATAAAATAACTTTGAGGCATATAAATTAATTGTGACAAAGTAAGATTATGCACCAGAACCTAAAATTTAAAAAAAGTGTTTTTATTTAAACCCCACTTTTCTTTCTATAACTCCTATTTTATTAAACTTTAAATATAATTAAGGGTGTATAGAAAGAAAAGTTAAATAGGAATAAAAACAACATTTTTAAAATATGAAGGGCTCACCAATTTGATCAAATTTTTCAACAACATAGACTAAATGATATTTTATTTTTCATGCTTAATTAAAGCTATACAATTGTTAAAATTGCCCCACCACACCCCCCCACCACCACCACCACCCCCACCACACCCCTTGCCCCCCCGCCACGCACACACCTACGCACACACCTACGCACACACACACACACCCCACCCCACCCTCACCCCCACCCCACCCCTACCCTCATCTTATCTGTATATTCATTGCAATTATCTACTTCTTTAATCCTTTATCTTTATATTTATTCTTTGAGATTCTTTTATATTTCAAAAGTCTCTTATCCTCATTATATTTTATCACAATATGCATATCTTATAAGAAAGTCGGGTTTGGCGTGAATGATTTGTAATGAAGTCTAGAACGAATCTTACTAAATCAATTGGGGTATTTTCATATTTTTATTACTTTATTAATTTATGACATGAGATAATTATAATTGGAGCATAAATTTCATTATCATAAAGGGATAAATCCAACCAAGTACAAAGATTCTACAAATTAAAGTGAGAATTAAATTTAAGACTTTCTAACAACATGCATGTGTATGGATTCTACATAGTTGGGCAGGAAAGTAACTAATGATATTCCTAAAAACATACAATTGGCAACATTTTGTGAATTTACTAAACTTTATATATTATTATCAAATTCTATTAAAAAATTATCTAGGGTTTTACCTAATTGAATTAATTTCATGAATAAAATTAACAAATTATAACAAAATATAACAAAATATTAATTTCATACTAAGGTTTACTTAGTTTTAACAAATTATAATAAAATATTATCATATTTTTAGTTAGAAAATTCCACCACCACCCCCACCCCCTCCCCCCACCACACCCCACCCCCACTACCCCCTTCCCCCCTCCCCCACCACACACATATATACACATACCCCACCCCCTCCCCTCCTACCCCACCCCCTCCCCCCACTCTGCCCCCACCCTACCCCCACCCTGCCCCACCCCCTACCCCCGCACACACACACGCACATATATACACACATACACACATATATATATGCACACAAACATATATATATAAATGGAAGAGAGAGAGAGAGAGAGAGAGAGGGAGGGAACAGCGGGAGGGAAAAAAGAAGGGGGAAAGGATTTTTGCTGCTAACATTGTCACGGTCGTGTCAAGGTCATTGACCGTGACAAGTAAATTTGTCACGGACTTGTCATGGTCAATGACCGTGACAAGTTCTTATCACGGTCGTGTCAAGGTCAATGACCGTGACACAAAACGCGTATTTTTTGTCACGGTCAATGACCTTGATAAGGGTGGCCGAATGATAGGTGACAATTTGGCCATTTTGGTGTAGTGGGTGGTATGAATACTTATTGTGTAAATTCTTATGTGTGAACATACCTAGGTTACCTACTATCACGGGAGGTTCCGCGTCGTGGACAGTCTTATCTTGATGAGCCCATTGGGGGGGGGGGGGGTTACTTGTTCCTTCGAATATATAACTTAGGGATTGAGCACTACTTGTGTGAATGAGAGTGTGACCATTCGTTTGGGTGCGATAGGTGTGTGCATAGCCCAAAGGCTAAGAACTATGTTCGCCTCCAATATGTGTGAATTGTGAATGTATGGTTCGAGAGTGATTCCGAACCATATATCCTTTACTTAGTACATGATGTACCAGGACTTGATTGAAGAGTATGACCGCATCGCAGGTTTCCACCTAGGGATGTTATATTCGTATATATTACAAGTGTGGTGTTTATATATACGTGTGATTTATTCTACTACGTGTGCATTAGTAGATAAGATAAATAGTGATATCTAAAGTAATTTAAGTATGTGAGAACTTAATATTCAAGTAGTGACTTTTAATGGATAAAAAGGGTTTGGAAATTTAGTAACGTATTGTATAGGTAATACAGGTGGGCACAACGAATTATTAGACTGGAAGAGACTTAATTCAAACTAGTTAGGCGGGGTAGCGTAACTAGGTTGGCTTAGAAGTATCAAGAAGATCTCAAGTGAGGGAACATATAGTTAACATGTATACAATATTTGCTCTTTAATGCTTTTTATATACTTGTAATGTATTTTTGAACTGTTTTAGTTAGGCTCTGGCCCGTTTCAAATCCATTTTTGTAAAAACCTTTTAGGTGCCCGGCCACAGGGATGCCAGGCTTAGGAGTCCCTTCATATTTGAGGTGCTACAGCTGTTATGGACGTTGCAGGACCTCGGTAGTAGACGCCTCCACTTTTATCAGTTCTTGTTCATCATTTCTCTATCTCAGTCGGGCATGTTGCCCATCTCTAACTAGTGGTTATTTTCTGAGACGTTGCACTTTTATTTTTTTTCTAGTATTGGATTTGGATTTATATTATGGATGATTGTATTTGGATTCCAGTCTGGAGCATTTATTTCAGACACATTTATTTCGTTGTTTTATCACCTATTACTATGCTTACTGGAATAGTGAATGTGATTTATTAGTTTAATTTATTTGCATGTTAATAACAAGATTAAAATTTTGACACCTAACCATTAGGGTGTTAGTAATATAAATATATTTTTATGGTGATGCTAAGAATTAAACCCTGTTTAATTTAATAATGGACTGATCACCCATGATTAGAAGTGGGGGGGGGGGTGTCACATTTCCTAACCTTCCTTCTGAATTACTAGAACTTTAATTCCATTTTTCGGATCCCATAATTCAATTTGAACCCTAAACTGTCCACAAAAAACAATAAAAAGGCAAGGGAGACCAGCCAGTCAAATCAAACTGATTTGCTGGCTGAACCGAACTGGGTCCCTCCCCTAGGGAACTAGTTCGGTTTGCCGGGCTGCCAGAACGAACTTAAAATGGGATTTTGCCACTTCCCTTCACCCTTAGGAGTTCTAACCTTCATGTAAACTCGAAACATGAATACCAATCCAATCTCAAACCTAAATTAACAAGTTTCTATGTAATATCCTTCCCGAACCACATCTAATTCGTAAGATCACCCAATTTACATCAAGATTTATGCATGGTCAAAACCCTAATTCAAGATTCAATCTTTTATTTCTTAAATCATTCAAAAACTCATCCTTTTCATTTTAGTAATATCATATCTATTATATTATCATCATTATATTAATCTTCAATGATTACTTTAATCAAAATTCAATCTTACATGGTTATTTCAATCCCCAAAATTATATTTTTCTACACCAATTAGCATGAATATTTGAAACTAGATAATGATTATTAAAGCAAGTTAAATTTCCATGAGAGTGATGAATTTATAGGATTTATTCTTGAGTTCTTCTCTTGGAAATGATCTTCAACCCGGATGAGCTTAATCTTCACCCCGTATTTATTTTCTCTTCATTTTTCTCCCTCTTTTTCTTCTCTTTTCTCTCTTCTCTCAAAACCCTAACACCTTGGATGGTTAGATTGTTTCCCCTTCTATCTACCTTGCTTAAATTTAAACCTAAACACTTCAAATTCCGAAATCAAGTCAACCCTTATATGTCAAATGACCTGAATACCCTTTTACGGCTCCCGTTTAGCCTAAAAAGCCCTCGGAACCTAATTATAATCCCTTAGTACCAATTTCGGACTATTTTGACACATTCCGGACCATTGGTGCTCTCAAAATTACCATTCTAGTTATATAACAATAATTTTCATCTCATGCTCGACACGACTCTAACCACGTGTCCCGAATGAGATACCGATAAACTCGTCGCTTTAACCCACTTATGACGCGATATAATTTAACATGTTTTCATTTACTTATCACACAAGTAAATTTAATAACCCATAAATATTACTCCCTTTACTCACTAATTAATGTTTATTTAAGTCACTTTATTTTTTGATTTAATTAAATTACGTGCACACGTATATTTTAAAATGGTTTAAAAATACGGGATGTTACATACTTCCCCTTAACAATGGAATTTCATCCCTAAAATTCGAACATAACTAGCACAAAGAGCTCCGAATACTTTTTCCTCATGCCATCATCATGCTTCCACGTCGACTCGTTGGTATTATGATGCCCCCACTAAATATGAACTAATGGTACCGCCTTCGATCGAAGCTTATGCTCGTTACGATTCAGGATGATAACAAATCTCTCCTCATACGAGATGCCTAGCTGTAAATCAATATCCTCCAACAGGATATGCCAATAAGCATGTCACTCCTCTAGTACTTCTTCAACAATGACATATGAAACACGTTGTTAATCCTCTATAAAAGCTCTGGTAAGGCGAGTCTATACATAACTCGCCCTACCGTCTCAATAATTGGGTAAGGCCTCTTATATCTCGGCACTAACTTTCCCTTCTTGTCAAATCGCATAACTCCCCTCATGGGAGACACTCGTAATAACACTTGGTCACCCACCTCAAATTCTAAGTGTCTCTGATCTTCATCTGTATAAATCTTCTGTTAGTTTTGAGCTATGTGTATACGACATCGAACTAGCTCGATATTAGTAGAAGTATCTTAGATCGCCTTCGATCCAAGAAGCTTATTGTCCCCCACATCTAACCAATAAGCAATCCAATGACAAGGTCTTCCATACAATGCCTCAAAAGGCATCATACTTGTCGTGATTTAGTATGAGTTATTATAGACTAACTCTACTAGTGGAAGATACTACTTCGAACCTCCTCTGTAATCTCGTATGCACATCCTCAGCATATCCTTCAGCATCTAATTAACTCTCTTAGTCCGCCCATCTATTTGTGGGTGGTAAGTCGTACTCAATCTCAATTCAGTCCCCATAGCCTCCTGGAAAATCTGCCAAAAATAGGACACGTAGGTCTTGTCTCAATCAGACACAATATTAATTGGCACCCCATGCAACCTCACTGTGTCGACTATGAAAAGCTAGGCATACTGCTCCGTCGTATAATCTGTCTGAATTGGCAAGAAGTGGACCACCTTGGTCAGTCGATCCATAATGACCCATAAGGAATCGTGACCCCTCTTTGATGTCAGTAGCCCTGTGATGAAGTCCATCGAAATGGTCTCCTATTTCCATAATATAATCTGAAATGGCTGTAAAATCCCAACTGGTCTTTGATGGTCTACCTTCACCAACTGATAAGTGGTGCACTTCGAGACAAACTTAGCAATGCCCCACTTTATCCCAGCCCACCAATACTGTCTCATCATGTCTTGGTACATCTTATCCCCTCCAGGATGTATCGAAAATCGCGACCGATGAGACTATGTCATTACTGCATGCGGTAAGTCCCCATCCTTTGGGACTATTAGGCTCCCATTGAAGCATAAGCCTCCCTCTGAACTGATTGAGTAAGGCTCTTTTCCCTATGCTAGCAACTAGCGCAACTTGTCCTAATAAAACGAATCCTCTGCTTGCTCATTCACAACCCTCATGATGATCTCGGGGTGTGATAGTCAAAATTGCCATATAAGCCCTGGACACTGCATCATCGTGTCGAAGTTCACTCCACTTCTCTTTCCAAACTGCTATTAACTCCCCCGTAGGCCTCTGACTAAACACGTTTTCCACCACGTCAGCCTTCCCCGGGTGATACCGGATGTCGAACTGGTAGTCTTTCATGAATTTTAACCACCTACACTACCTCATGTTAAGATTATTACGTGTGAACAGATACTACAGCGACTTGCGATCTGTGAATAGGCTGGTCTTCTCCCCAGACGATAGTGCCTCCATATCTTCAAGGCAAAAATACCTCTGTAAGCTCTAGATCATGTGCAGGGTAGTTCTTCTCATAAGTCTTAAGCTCACAAGAAGTATAAGCCTATATTTCTGTCTTCCTGTTCTAATATACCCCTAATTCCATATAAGGACACATCTATAAAAATAAAGGACTCCACTCCTCCCCTAGATAATGCGAGCACTGGTTCCGAAGTCAATTTTTCCTTTAGATCATCAAAGCTAACTGATACTGATTATCCCAAACAAATGGCACCCCCTTGGGAGTCAGATTTTTTAATGGGCCCACAATCTTCGAAAACACCTTTATAAAATGGCGATAGTAACTAGCTAAACCCATAAAGCTACTAACCTTCATCGGTGTTATGGGTTGACCCCACTCCTTCACCATTGCTACCTTACTCGGGTTCGCTGAAATACCCGTGTCTGACATAATGTGACTCAAGAACTGCACATCTCATAACCAGTATTCGCATTTATCAAACTTGGCATACAACTGATGGTCCCATAAAGTCTTGAGAATCATACGCAAGTGCTCTATGTGCTCGCCCTCTATCTGATAATAGACCAAAATGCCGTCTATGAAGACAATAATCAACTGGTCTAAGAGATCTCTGAACATATTATTCATGAGACCCGTGAATACAAGTGGTGCATTGGTTAGCCCAAATGGGATTACCCTAAACTTGTAGGACCCATACCTCGTCAGGAATGCGGTCTTAGGGACATTCTTCTCCCTGATATGTAGATGATGGTACCTCGACCTATAGTCAATCTTTGAGAAGCAGGTTATTCCTCTCAATTGGTCGAATGGGTCATCGATACGAGGCAACAAGTATTTGTTTCGGATCGTGACCTAGCTCAACTCTCTATAGTTAATACACAATCGTAATGATTCATCCTTCTTTTTCATAATAATACGAAAGTAACTCCAATGGATACATCCATGCCCCAAGAGTTGCTGAATCTGATCCCTCAATTCTCACATCTCCACTATAGCCATACGATAAGGCGCACGTGCTATTGGCCTAGTCCCTAGCTCTAAATCAATAACAAACTTAATCTCTCAGCTTGTTGGTAAACTCCGTATCTCCTAAAAAATGTCAGTAAACTCTCTCACCACTGGGATCGAATCTAACGAGATGATAACTCCCTACGAGGTCTCCTCCTCAATATAATAAATGTGCATTCTCAAACCTCCCTCGGGAAAAGGCATCGCCACTACAAAACATATTCTGCCCTATAATGGTGAACACAAAAACTGACACACCCCAACCCAATTACTTATAATTAAGTCTGAAAGTCAAAGTGAGTCAAACCATAATTAATCTAACCAAACCATAAACACGAGTTTTGATTTCAGAGTCATCATTGTAAATCCATATAACTGAAAACCTTTTTACAACAGTACGCTAGTCATATTTATACAAACTTTCCTGAATGATAATTTAACTTAATTACATCATTTACATTAAAACAAAATCTTTGTTTCTCCCATTTCTTGCTAACCCAGACCGACTTCCTAGATTTGGCAGTGACATCGCATTACCTGAAAAATGTGAACATAGGAACCATGAGAAAAAATAGCCCAGTGAATGCATCACTACTAAACTACTGCATGAATTTAAATGCAATAAATCATGTCCATATACTTATGTATTTACTTATCCGGCTCATTCATAATGAATGACCAACTTTTCCAAATCATGATTCACATATCCTGTCTAAATAGACAATTCTCCCCCATTCCTGGTCGAGGAGTAACCCCTTGTCATTAATAGACAAATCTCCCCCATTCCTGGTCGAGGAGTAACCCCTCATTTCGGTAAATCGAAATGAACAATTTTATATTCATAACATTATGATCACATTCGTAACAGTATACAAATACATCATTCCAGTGAGTACACTCACCTTGGGTTGTCAACTACGTATCCAGGTTTCCTTCTGGTGGAGCTGAACTGGTTTTATTAGACCTTACACCTGTCAATCCAACTAGATCAGTACTGAAACTCAATCATAAATATTATCCTAACATAATTATGTAACTTTCCATGATGATACATCAACAATATAATTCCAATTAAGTCACATTCCATAAAACATAGGTAAAGGCAAAACAATGATATACATGTTGATAAAGTTACGGACATTCAACCGTAGGAAATACCTTATGAGGAATTTATAACCAAAGTCAAGTAAACATGAAATTATACTCCTCAATGTATATACACATGAAACATGAACTCAAAGTACCCTTTGTAAGGACGAAATACAAACATTCATTCAAGGGGTATCCAGTATGGCCTGAAATTATTGTCTTACATATTTAATCATCCCATATTCCTAAATTGTATAAATGCAGGGGTCCAAACTTATCAATATGAAAACATATATGAATATATTATCCATTACAAGTGACGGTGTAATTTTCCAAGCTTCCTAGGGCAAATTATGACCATTTCTCTACAACACAAGAAATCTGCCCTACAAGCTCCTCTATTGATCCTTCGAATTCCCAGAATTTTCATAATTTTTATACAACATAACTTTCCATGATTTTCAACAAAATTTCAGTAGACATACTTAATAGTACAGAATTAAAGTTTCATAATATTTGGACTTCATTTGCTATCTCAAAATCTTGACCAAACTCAGGGCATACCGAAATCAAGTATACAAAAAGCAACTGTGTACCAACTTGAAATCATCATTACTGCCTAACCATAAGGAGATAAATTCTAATTTTCATATATTATATGAATATATGAGTCTAATTTCATTTCCAATTGGAATTTCTCAATTCCAGTAATCACACAAAGAGATATGCAGATTTGAATACAAGGGGTTTCAACACAAAGCAATTTTAAGGGTTTCTACACTCAACTTAACATAAGCTTGCATTTAACCATACATATATATAAAGGGCTGAAACTTTCGTAAACTTATGATGATTTATATCATATAAATCAGTAATATAAGATAAATAACAATAATTTCTATTAGGATTACCTTCAGGGCATTTTACGTAATTTCCACGGATTTTTCTACACTTTTTCTCCTCACTTTTTCTTCCTAAACCTCAACTTTCTATTTCCTCAAGCTAACAACACTTGAAACTGAACCTAGGCTTTGTTTTGATGAAGAAATATGTTAGAGGGAGGGTTTTAAGTCGGCCAAGTCTGCCTCCCAAGACAACCAATCAAATTAAACCATTTGGTTTAATAAAAGGCAATTTACCACTTAAGGGAATTGACAGATTTGCCCCCTTCTCGTAATTTCGACCTAACTTCTTCCTCGAGCATCCATTTGATGCACCGTTTGTTGTGTTACGACACTAACTCACATGTCTACAACTATGTAGTTTTCACATCAATTCAATTGTAATGTTACAATGGTCAAAACTAGTCTTAAACAGGAACATTTCTATCGAAAATAACCAAATCTTGTGTTCGTACATAACTCGACATTTCATGATTTATGAAAGTAGGATTAGACTAAACATAAGAACTTAATATTAGATATACTAATAACACATTATTCATATCACATAATATAAACATGATTTAAATATAATTTATCAAAATTATATTCGGGTTGTCACAACTTCCCCCCTTAGAAAATTTCGTCCCCGAAATTTAATATAAAGGTCACTTACCAAACAAATGGGGATACTGTTTCCTCATGCTATTCTCCATTTCCCAAGTTGCTTCTTTAACTCCGTGGCTCATCCACATAACTTTAACTAAGTGAATAACTTTATTCCTCAATACCTGCTCCTTACGATCAATAATTTCCAATGGTTCCTCGATGTACGATAAATCTTCCTTCAGTTCCATTGGTTGAGTTTTCAACTGATGGGATGGATCCGCCAAATACTTACGAAGCATCGATACATGAAACACATCATGTAAACGGGATAAATCTGGAGGTAATGCTAATCTATAAGCCAGGGGACCAATTCTTTCCAACACTTCATATGGTCCAATGTATCTTGGACTTAGTTTCCCATTTTTGCCAAATCTCATAACGCCTTTCCACGGTGAAATACGCAGGAATACAAAATCTCCCTTCTGAAATTCCAATGGATGCTTCCTCTTATCTGCATAAAATTTCTGCCTGCTTTGCGCTATCTTTATCCGTTCCCGAATCATTTTGATCTTTTCAGTTGTCATATCTATCAATTCCGGACCCAAAATTTTCCTTTCACCTACTTCATCCCAACACAAAGGCGTCCTACATCTCCTCCCATATAAAGCTTCATAAGGAGCCATACCAATAGTCGACTGATAACTATTATTGTATGAAAATTCCATCAATGGCAAATGATCATCCCAACTACCTTTGAAGTCAAATACGCAAGCTCGTAACATGTCTTCTAATATTTGAATCATCCTTTCTGACTGCCCATCAGTTTGTGGATGAAACGCAGTGCTGAACTTCAAACTTGTGCCCATGGAATTCTGGAGACGAGGCCAAAACTTAGAAGTGAATGTTGGATCTCTATCTGATACAATTGACACTGGTGCCCCATGTAAACGGATAATCTAATCAACGTACATTCGTGCATACTTGTCAACAGTGTAGGTGGTCTTAACTGGAAGAAAATGGGCTGACTTCGTCAATCGATCTACAATCAACCAAATAGAATCATAACCCTTTGGTGATCGGGGTAATCCTATAACAAAGTCCATCGTTATATGCTCCCACTTCCATTCCGGAATAGGCAACGACTGCAATAATCCTGCCGGCTTCTGACGCTCTGCTTTCACTTGCTGGCATACTAAACATTTAGCTACGAACTCTGCAATCTCACGTTTCATATTGTTCCACCAGTAATACTCCTTCAAATCTCTGTACATTTTGGTACCTCCCGGATGTATAGAGTAAATAGAACTATGTGCCTCTTCTAATATATCCCTCTTTAAGGGTGGATCATTCGGTACACAAATCCTATTTTTATAACACAACGATTCATCATTCTTAATTTCAAAGTCACTCTCTTTACCATCCAGGACATCTTGTTTCTTCTTCTCAAGGAATGGATCACTGGTCTGCAAATTTCGTATGTGTTCGGCCAACAAAGGTCTCACTGTGACATGTGCTAATAATCCTCCACTTTTTGAAAACTTCAATTCAATCCCCATTAATGCCAAGTCAAGAATATTTCCAACACCTGCACACCGTATGCAACCAAGAATCCTTGATGATTTCCGACTCAAAGCATCTGCTACCACATTGGCCTTCCCAGGATGATGATGAATGGTACAGTCATAGTCTTTAATGAGCTCTATCCAACGCCTCTGTCTCAAATTTAGTTCTTTCTGTGTGAACAAGTATTTCAAACTTTGATGATCTGTAAATATCTCACAAGTTTCTCCATACAAGTAATGTCTCCACAACTTTAAAGCAAAAACAATGGCTGCTAGCTCCAGATCGTGTGTAGGGTAGTTTCGTTCATGCGTCTTTAATTGTCTGGAAGCATATGCTATTACCTTCCCATTTTGCATAAGAACACATCCTAACCCCTGAAATGAAGCATCTGTATAGATCACAAAAGACTCATTCCCACATGGAATAGCAAGTATAGGGGCTGAAACTAACCGCTTCTTTAATTCTTTAAAACTTCTTTCGCATTCTTCATCCCACACGAACTTCACTTCTATACGGGTCAACTTTGTCAATGGTAATGCTATTGCTGAAAATCCCTTAATGAATCTGCGATAGTAACCTGCCAATCCTAGGAAACTCCTAATTTCTGTCACATTCTTAGGACTCTCCCATTCAACAATTTCTTCCACCTTCTTTGGATCAACATATATCCCATTTCTCGAGACAACGTGTCCCAAAAACACAATTTCATTCAACCAAAACTCACACTTGTTGAATTTAGCAAATAATTTCTTCTCTCTCAAAATCTGCAATACTAGTCTCAAATGTTTCTCATGTCCTCCAAGCTACGCGAGTAAATCAACACATCATCTATGAATACTATCACAAATGAATCAATGAAAGGGTGGAATACCCGATTCATCAAATCCATAAAAACTGCCGGAGCATTAGTCAATCCAAAAGGCATCACCAAAAACTCATAGTGCCCATATCGAGTCCGAAAAGTTGTTTTGGAAATATCATTATCTTTCACTTTCAGTTGGTGGTAACCCGATCTCAAATCAATCTTCGAAAATACAGTGGCCCCCTGTAATTGGTCAAACAAGTCATCGATACGAGGTAGAGGGTACTTGTTTCTAATGGTCACCTTATTCAATTGCCGATAATCAATACATAATCGCATTGTTCCATCTTTTTTTTTCACAAATAACACCGGGGATCCCCATGGTGAAACACTAGGCCGAATGAAACCTCTGCTTATCAGATCTTGTAATTGCACTTTTAATTCTTTCAACTCCGCTGGTGCCATTCTATATGGAGCAAGATAAATTGGACCAGTACCTGGAACTAATTCAATAGAAAACTCTACTTCCCTATCGGGTGGCAATCCTGGCAATTCTTCTGGGAAGACATCAGAAAACTCTCTAACCACTGGTATATCTTCAACTTTAAGTGCTTCCTTACTAACATCAACCACATACGCTAAATACCCTGTACAACCCTTACTCAATAACTTTCTGCTCTTTATTGCTGAGATAAGATAATTAGGGACAACATTCCTTTCTCCTATAAATTAGAACTCGGGTTCACCAAGCAAATGAAATGTAACTTCTTTGCGAAAACAATCAATGGAAGCATGGTATGATGATAACCAATCCATCCCCAATATAATATCAAAATCTCGAATGGCCAACGGTATCAAATCAACATAGAAATCTCGTTCCCCCATTCGTAAGATACAATCTTTATAAACATGCTCAACCAGAATCACACTTTCCATTAGGGTAGAAATATATAAGGCACAATTGAGAAATGAACATGGTCTACCCAAATATGAAACAATATCTAATGCCACAAATGAATGCGTAGATCCAGGATTAATGAGTGCATATAAATCTTTGTTCGCAATAGAGAGTTTACCTGTAACCACTTCAGGTGTAGCATGGGCATCTTGCAGCGTCATTGCAAACACTCTTCCTCCTTCCTTTGATCCACTTGCTTGTCCTGTACCTCTTCCCCTGGTGGCACTTCCTGGAGAGGATCCTTTATGAGGCCCCACACTACTGACTGAAACTGCTCTTGATAGCATAGGCCAATTCTTTCTCAGATGGCCCTTCTGATGACAGTTGAAACATTCTATACTCTGTAACTTTGGGCAATTTCTTTTTATATGACCCGATGACCCACAAAAGAAACAAACATTAGGATCTCTTTGTGCTGAAACTCCTGAACCTCTTCCACCACTAGCCTCACCCCTTTGCAAACTACTTCCACCTCTACCCTGTTGGAATTTCTGCCCTCCAAGTCTCGAATATTCTGTATCACTACCCTTTTGATAACTTGGATCGAATCTGCTTCTCTTTACACCTCGTTCTCGATTCCCTCTTGCTTCATTCACGTCCCTTTCTACTAACATGGCTTTATTCACCAAGGCTGAATAATTAACAGTCTCTAAAGACGATAGCCTTGATTTAATAACTAACTCTAGTCCATCGAGAAATCGGCTACACATATCTTCCTCATTCCGGATAAACCTTGAAGAAAAACGAGATAAGGCTGTAAGTTTGGCTTCATATTCCCTAACTGTCATACTCCCCTGATTCAATAGGAAATATTCTTTCTCCTTTTGTTTTTGATACATCGGAGGAAAATACTTGTCATACAAGGCTTTAACAAAAGCATCCCATGAGATCACATTCCCGCCTCCTGGAGTAATCAACAAATGTTTCGTGGCATCCCACCAGTACTTAGCTTCTCCTATCAACATATACGTCGCCAAGGTTACCTGTTGATTTTCATGCATCTTCATTACCCCAAAGATAAGTTCAATTTATTTAACCCATACTTCTGCCTCTGCGGGATCAACTGCTCCTTCGAACGATGGTGGGTTCATCTTAATAAAATTTTCATGTGAAGTACACCTTTCTTCCCGGTGTATCACCTCCCCAGCCCTAGCCAAGGCTTGTGCCTCCAGTTGCCTGGTCTGTTGTTCTTCCACATGAGCCATAAATCTAGCTTGTTGCTCTGCCATTAGAGTCATAACACGTGCCATTTTTTGCATATCCGTCAGTTGTTCTGGCTCGGGTTCCACATTTATCTGAACAGGTTGCTCAACCTTCGCTTCTGCTGGAATATTTGAAGCCTCATCATCTATTCCCACATTCACATTCCCTCGTTCCATTCTCTTATATCTGTAATGAATCAAAGATATAACAACATGCAGATATACATATCTTTCCTAACATAATCGTTAGTATCAAATAAAATATATTTCTAACATTCACTGCCAAATCTAGACTCTTCTCACTCCAGAACCTCTAAAACCTAGGCTCTGATACCAAAAGCTGACACACCCCAACCCAATTACTTATAATTAAGTCTGAAAGTCAAAGTGAGTCAAACCATAATTAATCTAACCAAACCATAAACACGAGTTTTGATTTCAGAGTCATCATTGTAAATCCATATAACTGAAAACCTTTTTACAACAGTACATTAGTCATATTTATACAAACTATCCTGAATGATAATTTAACTTAATTACATCATTTACATTAAAACAAAATCTTTGTTTCTCCCGTTTCTTGCTAACCTAGACCGACTTCCTAGATTTGGCAGTGACATCGCATTACCTGAAAAATGTGAACATAGGAACCATGAGAAAAAATAGCCCAGTGAATGCATCACTACTAAACTACTGCATGAATTTAAATGCAATAAATCATGTCCATATACTTATGTATTTACTTATCCGGCTCATTCATAATGAATGACCAACTTTTCCAAATCATGATTCACATATCCTGTCTAAATAAACAATTCTCCCCCATTCCTGGTCGAGGAGTAACCCCTTGTCATCAATAGACAAATCTCCCCCATTCCTGGTCGAGGAGTAACCCCTCATTTCGGTAAACCGAAATGAACAATTTTATATTCATAACATTATGATCACATTCGTAACAGTATACAAATACATCATTCCAGTGAGTACACTCACCTTGGGTTGTCAACTACGTATCCAGGTTTCCTTCTGGTGGAGCTGAACTGGTTTTATTAGACCTTACACCTGTCAATCCAACTAGATCAGTACTGAAACTCAATCATAAATATTATCCTAACATAATTATGTAACTTTCCATGACGATACATCAACAATATAATTCCAATTAAGTCACATTCCATAAAACATAGGTAAAGGCAAAACAATGATATACATGTTGATAAAGTTACGGACATTCAACCGTAGGAAATACCTTATGAGGAATTTATAACCAAAGTCAAGTAAACATAAAATTATACTCCTCAATGTATATACACATGAAACATGAACTCAAAGTACCCTTTGTAAGGACGAAATACAAACATTCATTCAAGGGGTATCCAGTATGGCCTGAAATTATTGTCTTACATATTTAATCATCCCATATTCCTAAATTGTATAAATTCAGGGGTCCAAACTTATCAATATGAAAACATATATGAATATATTATCCAGTACAAGTGACGGTGTAATTTTTCATGCTTCCTAGGGCAAATTATGACCATTTCTCTACAACACAAAAAATCTGCCCTACAAGCTCCTCTATTGATCCTTCGAATTCCCAGAATTTTCATAATTTTTATACAACATAAATTTCCATGATTTTCAACAAACTTTCATTAGACATACTTAATAGTACAGAATTAAAGTTTCATAATATTTGGACTTCATTTGCTATCTCAAAATCTTGACCAAACTCAGGGCATACCGAAATCAAGTATACAAACAGCAACTGTGTACCAACTTGAAATAATCATTACTGCCTAACCATAAGGAGATAAATTCTATTTTTCAGATATTGTATGCATATATGAGTCTAATTTCATTTCCAATTGGAATTTCTCAATTCCAGTAATCACACAAAGAGATATGTAGATTTGAATACAAGGGGTTTCAACACAAAGCAATTTTAAGGGTTTCTACACTCAACTTAACATAAGCTTGCATTTAACCATACATATATATAAAGGGCTGAAAATTTCGTAAACTTATGATGATTTATATCATATAAATCAGTAATATAAAATAAATAACAAGAATTTCTATTAGGATTACCTTCAGGGCTTTTTACGTAATTTCCACGGATTTTTCTACACTTTTTCTCCTCACTTTTTCTTCCTAAACCTCAACTTTCTATTTCCTCAAGCTAACAACACTTGAAACTGAACCTAGGCTTCGTTTTGATGAAGAAATATGTTAGAGGGAGGGTTTTAAGTCGGCCAAGGCTGCCTCCCAAGCCAACCAATCAAATTAAACCATTTGGTTTAATAAAAGACAATTTACCACTTAAGGGAATTGACAGATTTGCCCCCTTCTCGTAATTTCGACCTAACTTCTTCCTCGAGCATCCATTTGATGCACCGTTTGTTGTGTTACGACACTAACTCACATGTATACAACTATGTAGTTTTCACATCAATTCAATTGTAATGTTACAAGGGTCAAAACTAGTCTTAAACAGGAACATTTCTATCGAAAATAACAAAATCTTGTGTTCGTACATAACTCGAAATTTCATGATTTATGAAAGTAGGATTAGACTAAACATAAGAACTTAATATTAGATATACTAATAACACATTATTCATATCACATAATATAAACATGATTTAAATATAATTTATCAAAATTATATTCGGGTTGTCACAAAAACCCTACTAAAACCATCCAACATCACTCTATAACTTTCCAACCAGTCCATACCGAGAAATACATCATACCCTATCATATCCAACACAAGTAAATCGACAGCCAAGCATAGTCTCCCTACATCTATACTCACCCCGCTACAAATGGAATGGGGGCCCCGCTACCCAACGACGAATCAACACATGTAATAATACTGTTAACTGTATCTAATAAATCAGTTGCTCGTGCAAATCTAGTAGTAATAAATGAAAGTAATGCCCTTGTGTCAAATATAACCCAACCCATATGCTCTTAGATAGGAAACATGCCCTCTACAGCTGGTGGTGCCTGTATAGCCATAACATTTTAGACATTGTACACACGCCCATGCTATATCCGTCCCTACTGAAGTGGAACTGCTAGAACTGGTGGTGTTTCGAGAAGTAATGGCACCTGTGGTCCCTACTGGGCACCTTGTTGCTGCCCTCTGACCCGCTGCGATTAAGCTCACCACATATGGCCTTCTCTCGACATATGAAGCACCTACCAATAAATCCCCCTGTCTCTTGCCCAATAGTCCATGTCAAGACTACCCAAGTCTCTGTCCCTGGTGGCCTCAGCCCTGATGGTCACCCTCATTATTCCTTTGGCACCCTGAGGAACACGCTGCTAGCCCTGTCTGAATCCACCGTCTCCTGGATAAAATCCTCTTGATATGAATCTCTTAGTCGAATCCTCCCTGGTGGGTATCTCGCTCATGGTGTCTGCCCTGCTATTATTGTTGTGCCCACTGTCACCGTTACCTCCTCTCTTGCCCTGTTGGTTAAACTCCTCAACTATCTCCTCTCCCTTTAGATGGAATCGATGATCCTGACAGTATAGAATTACGACATTGATGATATCAGGATAAGTCTTCAATATTGTATTACCTAGTGGATGCTATCGGATCCTCCACGTGAGTCCATCATCAAAATTTAGTATCTTCTTCTCATTCGTATTCATCTCGTCTAGAATGAAGTTCGCCAAGCGGATGAATTCCTCCTCGTATTCGACCATTGTCTAGCCCTCATATGATAGATCTTAAAATTTCCTCTGCATCTTCATTTGAATGGAAGATGGAAAGAATTTGCGGTCAAACCGCATCCAAAACTTCCCATTGGTCATGATATCTCTCTCTTCAGATATGGTGACTAACTCCCTCCCACCACTACAACATTGCTCCCACAAGATTAAAAGTGGTCGAAATTCTCTTTTGAGTGTCACTGCACTCAACCATACGCAAATTCCATTGGATGTCTTTCTTCTATTGGCCGGTGTTAACAACATTTGTGCTCCCCTGAAACTCTAGTGGATGGCCTTTTTGATAGGCATCTCTAATTCTTCCCCACACCGACGACACTAGGTGGCCCTAGACGACTGGTGCCACTGGCTGCTGTGGATGGGCCTTGAAAATTGTTGCGCCATGGTAGTCATCCGGGCATTAAACTCTTGTGCAATTATGGTGGCAACCTCAGCATATTTCACCGTCCCCTAAGCAACCTATGGCTCCTACTGAGTCACTTCTCCTGTGGTCCGCCTAGTGGCCCAAGCTGGTCGTGCTCTCCTGTTTGGCATCTGAAACCAAACCGAGATCGTATGAGATCACAAGGCAAATATATAATAAGGTAGCAGAAGAACATAAATGCGCAAATATGAATGCAACACTTCTAATCATAGGGCTTTATATTAAAGGACACAATGCTGGAAATGTCATGAAGTCGCACATATCCTAAGGACACTAGAACATGGCTCTGATACCATCTGTAACACCTCGCTTATTCTAATACCAGTTTGTTAGCCCATTATTAAATTAAATGTGAATCATATTTGGTTTCATTCTTAACATCACTATCGAAAACCACTGAATTAAGCCATTCAACCATATAAGATAAACATTCACAACAATAGATCATAATGAATATTGATAGCATAAATAAATAAATAAATAACCAAATAATCTCTCTGTAAAACCCAAATATAATAATCCAATTGCTAAATGAAATAATATAAACAAAGTTTAAGCTGTCCGACTGTGGGCGACATGCCCAAAATAAATACAGGAGTAACATCCTAACTAGATAGAATGAAAAAAGGCGTCTAAGAAAATCCTGCATGAATCCACAACTGCCGCTGTATCGTCTGACTGGAATGAAAAGATAACACTGGCATCCCTGTGGCTGAGCACCTAAAAGGTTTTGAAAATATTTTCGATATAGGTTAGCGCTAAAAACATTTTAAAAATAGTTGCAACTATTTAAATGCATTATAAATATACAACAAGAATTTTTCATTTTCATCTGGTGTCACACTCCCATGAGATTATCCTCACCCCTCATTTATAGTGAACACCTAACACATGTATTTTAATTTCCTCGTTATGCTACCCCCAAACTAGTCTAGCAATTCTCAACATAATCCAATGCGCTAAACCTCTAGCCCAATTATACTACTCGTATTTTACTTTATTTAATAAGTAGCTATCACATAAGCTATAACGTAGTATTTCTCAATTATACTCATACCTTTATATTTTTAACGTAACACTATCAGGCTCCAGTATGTCACGTACTACTCCTGGGCCACCGGGTCACCACCGATCCTAAATCGTAAACACATACTGGAGGCGATCATAGACATACCTCCATGGGTCATAACCATACTACATTGCCCCAACCGGACTCGAAACTCATCTACAATGGTCATGCAATAGTATTATGACCTGGGGAAACAACCCAACACATGTTGGTCAATGCTAGGGTGGACCGCCCACTATGCGCAACCTCCAACGATAGCATAACAAGAGTAGGTATGCTCACATATAAATGAATCTCTCTCTCACACACACACACACACACACACACACACACACACACACACACACATATATATATATATATATATATATATATTGATATATAGATAGAGAGAGAGAGAGAGATAATCAGCTAACGTGCATAATGTCTCTCATACCACTAGCCCACCAATCTGAGTCTATCGTGACTTACCGATTTTAGCCAAGTATTCACTTGCTTGTGCTTAATTACCTAACTTCATATTTCTGGTCAACATGCTATTTTACCTGAGGACTTCATCGATCCTTCCCAAAATCCTAATCTCAATTTCATAATTATCACCCTAGTATGTTCATCCTATTATACCCATAATTTCTGACCCGAAATTTATCCCCAATTAGCCTAAGGTACTTCCTAACCTTCCCTCTGAATTACCAAACATCTAATTCCATTTCTCGGACCTCATAATACATACCAAACCCTAAATGGTTCATGAAAAATAACAAAAGGCAAGAGACACCAGCCAGCCAAGCCGAACTGGTTCGATGAGCGAACCGGTTCGGTTTACTGGGCTGCTAGAACAAAGACTTTGACCTCTCCCTTAGGAGTTCTAACATTCATGTAAAACCCTAATATGAATACCAATCCAATCCTAAACCTACATCAACAAGTTTCTAAGTAATATTCATCCTGATCCACATCTAATTCATAAGATCATCCTTACATCAAGATTTATGCATGGTGAAAACCTTAATTCAAGATTCAATCTTTTATTTCGTAAATCAATAAAAAAATAATCTTTTTCATTCTAATAATATCAGATCTATTATATTATCATCATTAGATTCATCTTCGATGGTTACTTTAATCAAAACCCAATTTTGCATGGTTCTCCCAATCCCCAAAATTATTTTTTTACACCAATTACCATGAATATTTGAAACTACATAATGTTCATTAAAGCAAGTTAAATACTGGTCTCATCACCCCGAATTCCTTTTCTTTTCACTTTCTCCCTTTTCTTCTTATCTTTTCTCTCCTCTCAAAATCCTACCCTCATGAATGGTTGGATAGCTACCCCTTCTATCCACCGTACTTAGATATAAACCTAAACATTCCAAATTTTGAAATTAATTTATCCCTCATATGTAAAATGACCCGAATATCCTTTTATGGCTCTCGTTTAGCCTGAAAATTCCCCAGAACCCAATTATAACCTCCGGGTACCTATTTTGGCCTATTTCAAGCCATTTCAAACCATTGGCGTGCTCAAAATTACCATTCGAGTTATTTAACACTAATTTTCATCTCATGCCCAACACGACTCTAATCGTGTGTCCCAAATAAGATACCGATAAACCCGCCGCTTTAACCACTTATGACGCAAATAATTTAACATGTTTTCATTTACTTATCACACAAGTAAATATAATTATAGATAAATATTAATCCCTTTATTCTCTAATTAATATTTATTTAAGTCACTTTATTTCGTGATTTAATTAAATTACATGTGAACGTGTAATTTAAAATGCTTTATAAATACGGGGTGTTACATGCTCTAAAGAAAATTCTTTTTTTGCTCGAATTTTTGGGATGTGATGGTTTTAAATACTGTAGTAGGTATCTTACTTTGTATTTTTTTTTCACGCATTAGTAATGCACTATATTTACACTTATGATTTCTTAGTTATAGATATTAATATGCTGTGCTTATTGGGTTTGTTAAAGTATGTATTGAAAATTTGTAACATGACATATATTGCATAAAATATTTCATGTTACATATAAAGATTTTGTAATCTATTTGATGAGTTCATCTTGAATGTTTTAGGGTTATTTTATGTTGTTTTCTATGTACTTTTAAACATAACATTCTCTTTCATAACAATTTTTATATATTGTTTTAATATTAATTTTATTCAATTAAAATAATATTAAGATATTCAGGCACATTATCCACCATTCAAATATCACTCTACTATATTAAATTTATTTTTAACACAACTTAACTATATTCTCTTTCACAATGTGAGTCTCCAAAAAGTATCCTTTTACGGTTACGCAACACATGGCTTGCAAGCTGGTATATAACTAAAGTTATCATCATAGCACAACTTGGATATTTCTCACCCCACACGAGGACACGTGTACACTTCATTAAGCTATTTATTAATTATGTATTACCTAGATTAATGTAGACACATATGTATTTGGTCAATACATGCATTTAGTTGGTTCATGTATAGAAGTCTAAATTCGATATGTTTAATAGATACATGTATTTGGGTAGATATATTTTAGACATCCTATAAATACCCATGTAATATTGGCATTTGAAGTGAAATCATAAAAAGTTAAAAATATTGTGTGACTAGTAAGGAAAAATTCTCTCCTCATATTGAGTATTATCTCTCAAATATTGAGTGTGCTAGTGTCTTTTATTACCTCTCAAATTTTTATTTTTTATTTTTAGCAGCCATGTATTTGGATGAAGGGGTTTACAGAGATGTTCTCAAGTTGAATGAATACTTTAGCTATTTGAATAAAAGCTCAAATGAAAATCCTTTTCTTGTCTGAATTTTTAGGGTGTGATGGTTTTATATGCTTTAGTAAATTTCTTAATTTGCATGTTTGCTTCACATATTAGTAGTGCACTATATTTGCACTTATAATTTCTCAGCTATAGATAGTAATATGTTGTGCTTATTAGTTTTGTTAAAGTATGTTTTGTATAAATTTATAACATGACACGTTGTATAAAATGTTTAATGTTACATATTAAGATTTTGTAATTTATTTGATGAGTTCATCTTGAATGTTTTAGGATTCTTTTACATTGTTTTCTATGTACTTTTAGAAATAAACTTTTCAATCATAACAGTTTTTATATATAGTTTTAATATTAATTTCTATTTATTTAAAATGATATTAAGATATTCAAGCACATTATCCACCATCAAAATATTGTTCTATTGTATTAATTTTTTTTTCAACATGCCTTAACTATATTCTCTTTCACAATGTGAGTATTCAAAATGTATCCTTTTACGACCACACAATGCGTGGCGTGCAAGCTAGTTGATTTTGATCTCAATTGACATTCATGAAATTTAGATTTGGTTTCTTTTATATTTTAGAAAACTCAATTTAAACACTCTTTTTAAATACTCTTTTTAAATCCAGTTTTTAGATATTCTTTTTAAATCTAATTTTAAATTTAATTTTATATATATATATATATATATATATATATATATATATATATATATATATATATGAGTGTGTGTGTGTGTGTGTGTGTGTGCGCGCGCGCGTATAACTTATATACATACATGATACATACATACATACATAAATGCATAAATATATCATATAGTCTTTGGGTATGCTTAATAAGGTATATATGAGAGAGTTTATATATACATAAACATACATACATAATACAAATGTACACATACATACATACATACATACATACATACATACATACATACATACATTATAATATTGCATGTATGATTGACATATACATACATACATACATACATACATACATACATACATACATACATACATACATATACATAAATATATACATAAACATATATGTATATATTATAATATTGCATGTATAATCCACAATAAAATTATATACATATATAAGTTGATAATATTATTTAATACATATGTAATATATGTATATTTTTCATTATTACATACAATTATAAAACTATATACAAGTATCATGTATGTATTTATAATATAATTAAACGTATAGATCTTAGTACACTATATAATTTAATAATTTTTACATATACGTAATTTTGTGTACATGTATATAAATAATTTTATCTATTATAATTACACATATATTAATGCATTTATGTATGTATATTATCTATTCATATATAAATGTATAAAAATATAGATAATGAACGATTCTAAGTTGAAAAACGTAAAACATAATTTAGAAAACATCTTTTTATTGTTTTCAAATAACGTGATTATAACACATAAATATTATAATTCAGTATTAAAAAACACGCGTGCCAAATTTTTTTCCAGAATTGTATCTAAACACAGAAAAAAATTATAATTAATGACCAAACACGCCCTTAATGCCTTTTTTTCAAATGACATTCACTCTCATTTTCATTTAGACCATGTTTGATAGAAATATTTGCCATGAAAAATAAGGAATCTTTCTCATTTTCACCTTTTATGTGCATTTGATATCACTTATTTGCCTTTGAAAATAATTTCGACTTACACTAAGGTACTAGCACGTTATGCACAAAAAACTGATTTGCCATGGAATTCAATTCTTTAGGTGTGTGTGTGTGTGTTGGGAGGGGGGGGGGGGGGTTAAGAATTGAATTCCAACTTATTAATGACTTGAAAATAAATTTCAAATTGTTCTATCAAACATGGCCTTATACTAATCAAAACATTGAAAATTAGGAGTGTTAGTTGAAACTAATCATGTCCCTGTTTAAAATTAGAATTTATAATTAATCGTTGTTAGGCATGTCACTAGTTTTGACTACTAATAAATTAAAAATAAAAATTCATATTTAATTATTAAATGTGTCATGTCATAATTGAATTGTCCTAGTAAAACATACGATTATGTGAAAAAATGTTTTTCTTGCTTAGAATAAAAATTACTAATGTTGATTCTGCAAATTCAAGTATTTAATAATCAAATATTTTTTTCAAATGTTAATAGACCAAATATTTAAAACTGATTAATACAAGTGACTAAATTGTTTCTTAGCATGATATATATTCGCTCATTATATATTTTCTTTCAATACTCGATACTTAATCCATCTCTCACTAAACTCTGGCAAACTGCGAACAAGCATCTCTGAAAAACGCAATCTAGAGTGGTCTGGTTATATGGTGAAATGTAGAGATCGTGTATTAGATCACACACAGGCCAAATTCAATTTAATTAGAATTTTATCTTGATGAATTGAGTGAACCTAAATATACAAGATATTGAATCTAAATTGAAATAAACAAACAAAACACAAGACATGATATGAGGAAAAAATTCCTTTCAGGCAATTTTTTTTAGAACGGTTACTACTAGATATTACTGAATGAGACGGACAACCTTATAGACTTAGACACCACTAAGTATTGCTGTTATGTCTTCCTTCCTCATTGCTGACAGAAAGTGGTGTAGATCCAACATCACTCCACAGCAAGCTTCAGTCCTCGATGCCCACTGATTCAGCATCAAGAAACTCCAGTGAATAATGAACTCCACAAGGATATGAACAATAGTAGTGTTCTTCATGGTTTGATAAAGTGATTACAAAATATCTAAGGGGTTTGGATTTAAAATATCAAATTTTTTTTATCGAAAAAAGATCTGTAAAAGGCTTACAAAGAATTGTAGGCCCGTCTCTCTTCAATATGGAGAAAAATCTCAAAGAGATAGACTTGAAAAGATTCTGTTTGAAATTAAGTAAAAAATAAAATTTTTTCTTGCTTACGAAGTTGATAATCTCGTTCAAAAGAAGTACCTGATCGAACATCATAAAAGAGAAAGATCTAACGACATTACCGTCCGACGAGGAAAATGATTCGTTTGAAGTTTGTTCGAACGACTGATATCAAACGACCTTGTTCGAGTGACCCTCCTTAACTCGTTCTAACGAGATGCCTAAAAATTGATTTTTTTATTAACAAATTTTAAAAAATATTGATGTTTTCAAAAACTTGTAAACATCCCTAAATAAATTAATTACACAAAATCAAAATCATATACCGTCTTTGATGATTGTAGTAACGATCTCAAATCTTTCGATCTTCGATTGTCGCATTCAGTCACTAACGTGTCTTCACGTGAGACTCTTGAGAAAGTACAAGATGAAGTAAAGGTGTAATGGAATATGCCAAACTTAAAAACATGATGAGAAATTATAAATCTTTCTCTTACAAATCTCCACCTTTGACACTTCCAGTACAACAACACAATACCGAAAAAATAACCCCTAAAACAAGTTTAACTAATATCCCTTCCAAATACGAACAGTAAAAAAATACTTGAGACATTTTCATCAACTGAAAATCTTCATTATTTGGTCCATGAAATCATCAATTCGGAAAATATCTTCACGCATGAAGCAAAGGAATATGTCGTAACGCATTGATTTTAAAGGAAACAAAACTCCCCCTCAACATGTTATCCTCTTTCCTTTGAATATATTCTCTCCCTTTTTGTGTGTAATAGACAAAGAGATAGAATCTAATCCTAAAAGGTTAGCATCATGAGAATCCAATTTTGAAATATCATCACAAAAGTATAGACAATTATGGATAAGTGATGAGCTTTAACAAATGAACTAATTATTTTTGAAAATTTTGAGTATAAACACATACATACAAGTACAAACAAGAACACCATGGAATATTATGAAAAATTCAAATCATGGAAATAAAATGAATGGTTCTGAACTTAATGCACATGAAAGTCAACATAGGCATACATAGATATGGTGCAAGAAGACAAAAAGAGACACTCCTAAATAAAGCTCTCAATTCAACCTTTCGTGACAAATTATTGAACCTGGTGAAATTGACACGAAATGTCATGAATTTTAACGCTTCTCAAATCAAAATCGCCAAACTATTTAATATTTTTAAAGGAATTTAATTGTGCAAAACCATTGATATTCAACTTATAACATCCTCATAATCTCATAATTTAAGAATAAACTTTCAAAATTTTGGAAGGAATTATATTGTTCATTTTTAATGAAGCATCAATGAAACAAAAAAATGGGCCTTGGCACTTCTATTTTTATATGTTGAAATCATATTTTAGGCTCTTGCCAACAGTGGATTTTAACGCAGAGAAGACTTCTTATTTCATAGCCCCTTTCCTTTGTCTAAACATAAATTAATTTCGATAAAAAATTCGGGCAATAGTTTTTACATGCACAATCAATTTCTAGTACATTTGGTTCGTTATTAAGAACGATTGCGATGAGAACATCACATTCAACATATGAAAAACAAGAAAAATATTCAAAATTTCATGCATGTGTACAATAAAGGCAACATACTGATGGATGACGCAATGTTAAACATGCATTATTAATTGCAAAAAAAAAAGCCAGGTCTCATAACGCCATGATTAAGTCACATGAATGGATAGAATGAAGTTGTGATTCGAACATCTGAAATGTGCATCCATATACGGTGCAAAGCAAAATAAAAAAATATTTTTTAATTTTTGAAATTTCTATCAAAAACAAAATCTTTTTGAGTTTTTTGAAAAAATTTCTAAAAGAAAAGATAATCTTTTTGGATTTTTCAATATATACACATAAGAATATAATCTAGTAGTAGGGATAAATGATGCCAATATGAAAATCACCTTATACTAGAAACAATACCCGAACTCAATCAATGACACAAATACCCAAAGACTTCCTAAGATCCTCAAATTTAAGTGCATTTAAAGGTTTAGTGAAAATATTGGATAATTGACGTTCGGTACTCACAAAGCTCAAGGAAATGATTTTATCCTCAACAAGATCTCAAATAAAATTCTCACAGATCATAATGTGCTTCGTACGACAATGTTAATTGAAGTACGAGACATGTGGATTGGACTCGTATTATCGTAAGAAATAGTCATTATGCCCTGAATAATCCCATAATCCTCCAACATTTGCTTCATTTATAAGAGTTGTGCCCAATAACTCCTGGCGAAAATGTACTCGTCCTCCGTCGTGGACAAAAAAATGGAGTTTTTCTTCTTTTTCAACAACGAGACAAGAACACTCCCAAAGTAAAAGCATCCACCAAATGTGCTTTTTGAATCATCAATATCCTCAACCCAATCGACATTTGAATAAGCTGGAAAATGGTTATCGATATCAAAGGAATGCCATAAGAAAGAGTGCTACTCACATTTTTGATGATACGTTTAAGTTAAAGAAAGCGTGATTCTTTTGGGGACATTTGCTAACGTTCACAAACTTTAACACTAAAGGCGATATCGGGATGGCTAGCTGCCAAGTAGAGGAGACTACCTATCATACTCCTTTGAGTTTTAGCCTTACGTCCATACCTAAAGTGTCTTTTCTAAGCTTTATTAAACAACTCATGGGTGTGTAAGAGTGCTTAGCGGAGTCCAAATCAAACTTCTTCACTAGATCCTTAAAATATTTAGTTTGAGATATAAATATACCCTTCACGAGTTGATGCACTTGGAGACCTAGGAAGAAAGTTAGTTCACTAACCAAGATCATCTCAAGTTTACTCTTCATCTCCACCTCAAAATTGTGAGCATGTTAGGAAAATGTGGATCCAAAGACTATGTCTTCCACATAGACTTGGTCAACCATAATAGCACCACCGTCTCTCCTAATAAACAATGCCATGTCAACTTCCCCTCTCTTGAAGCCACGAGCTAAGAGATAAGAAGTTAGACTTTTTTACCAGGCATGGGGTGATTATTTCAAACCATACAAGGCCTTATTTAGATAAAAGATGTGTCCCAGGTGCTTTGAATCTCCAAACCCCTATGGTTTTTCCACTTAAACCTCTTCCCGAAGAATGCCTTTGAGAAAGGCACTCTTGACATCCATTTGGTAAACCATAAACCGTAGATGACATGCTATGGCAAGTAGTAGGCGAACAAAATTAATCCTAGCAACAGGAGAGAATGTCTCATCAAATTCTACACCTAAATTTATATGTAACCTTTACTGACCAACCTAGCCTTATTGCGAACGATGGTAGCATTCTCAACCATATTTTTTATGTACATCCACTTGGTACCAATCACATTAGTCTTGCTAGGTCGGGGAACTAATTCCCAAACATCATTCTTTCGAAATTGAAGCCACTCATCTTTCATAGCACATATCTAATGCTCATCCTTGAGTGATTTTTTCATATTCTTAGGCTCTACTACGGAAGTGTAGCAAAATTAATTAACCACATTCTCTAGTTGAGCGCGAGTCTTCACGCCTAGTGTAGGATTACCAAGTATGTTGTTAGGGTTATGACTCTTTTGAACCCAAGAGGGTGGATCCTCTCTAGAAAGAGCGGGGTCCATCGAGGTAGTGTGGGGAACAATGAGATAATCACCGGGGGGTGCATTGTTCTCACATGTAGGATCATGATCAATAAATGTAGCCGATGTATCATCTAATTGTGACGTTTATCGATTCCATGACCTTAGAACTATTAAGGTTAAATACCCTATAACATCTACTAGTCGATGAATATCCTATATATATTCTCTCATCTCTTCTAGATTCGAACTTCCCCAATTGCTATCTATCTCAAATGATATAGCAAGGACTCCCCAAAACTCAAAAATACAATAGGTTGGGTTTCTTACCTACCAAAAACTCATACGGAGTGTGAAGTGTATATGGATAAAAATAAATCCTATTCACTTTGTAGCATATAGAGTTAACTGGCTCCGTCCAAAAATGTCTAGGCACGTTCCTACTAAGGATCATGGAACTAGCCATCTCTTGAATTGTCCAATTCCCCCTCTCAATAATCCCATTTTGTTAAGGAGTACAAGCGGTCGAAAACTCATGTTTGATGCCAATTTCATCACAAAAACCATCAACTCTGGCTTCTTTAAATTCAATGGCATTGTCACTACGAATACGATTTATAATGACACCATGTTGATTTTGAAGAACACGGCTCTTGATAGTTAAAAAATGAACATCAGACTTTTCTCTAAGAAATCCAACGATACAATATCTCAAAACGTCATCAACCATCACTAGGATATACTTCTTAACACCAATATTATCCATAGGCATGGAATCCCTAAGATCCATGTGTAATAACTCTAAAACACGAGAGGTGGTAATGGTATTTAACTTCCTATGGGGACTTTTGATTTGTTTCCCTTGTTCGCAAGGACCACAAACCAAGGAAGTTGGTTTTCCAAGTGATGATAAGCCAAAAACTAGGTCTTTCTTAACTAACCTCACAATATCTCTAAAATTGACATGTCCTAATTATTGATGACAAAGGTCCATGATGGGACCTTAACATTATTGCACACTAAAGATGACTTGGGAATGATACCATAGCAATTGTCGGTAGTCCTCACTCCTAGTAGAAAAAATTCATCAAATTGATCATAAACGTTACAGTTCGACCGATCAAACTTTATCGCAAAGTTAGCATTTCAAAGTTGGCTTATGATTATTATGTTTGCTTTTAACTCTATAACATACGATACATTGTCTAACTTAGGAAAGCCAAAAATCTCCACACAACCTCATCCGAGACCTACTCCCATCCCTAAAGGTGACTTTTCCTTCCTTTCTATTCATAAGGTTGGTAAAATGTGACTTATCCCTGGCCATGTGCTGCGAGCACCCACTATCAAAATACCATTGAGAAGTATCTTGAACCTTAATAGCAACGTGGACAATAATGGCTTTTTCGTCACTTTTAGGTACCCAAATAGTGGTAACCTTTTGCTTTACCTTATCACTTTTGACACTAGTCAAAGTCTGGGAAGTTTGTTTTAAAAGGTATAGAGTCCTTTAAAATTCTTCCATTAAACTTTTAAAATTAATGACTAGAAACTCAACTTTCTCTCTACAGACTAGCAAGGTCGCTATAGTATGTGTGGTAAAATGTGTGTGAGAGACTCTTCCTAGCTTGTAGAAAAACTCCTTAATATGAACGTTTCATTTTCAATGGGTACAAATATAGATTTGTTTGGCTCTACTATGGTTAAAACACTTAGGAGGAGTTCTCCCTTGTGGGTTAGGTCGAGGCCCATAACGATCCATCAAAAACTTGTGAATATGTTCGGGTACGATACTAGGCATGGATGCACCTTCAGAACCTATCCTTTGACTATCTTTAAAACCTAAAACGGGACCTAGGAACATCTTTCCAACCTTTTTAGACGTGTCCACTAAAGTGACTTTGACCTCTCGGGCACGTTTAAGATCTTTCTCGAGTTGGGAAACATGGTATTCAAGTTTCTCACGAGTCTTCAATAATGCTTAAAGACTAACCACTTTGTTGGCCGAGTCATTACTTTTCCTTCCCATCGAAATAAGTTTCTTACTTAAAGAAATTCTAATGAAGGTCTCACTATCTATCAAAAACTTCAACTCCTTCTCTAAAAACAACACCCTAAGAGCCAAATTTTTATTTTATTTTTGTGTTTTTAATGAATCGGTGTAAAGTTTGGAGGCCACGTTCTTCCTCACTCAAATCATCATCCTCAACTTCTCCGAGATGGTTTGACTCATTATCGAGCTTATCACATTTAGAAACATCCTCAACGGCGTGAGAACATACTTGAAGTGCAAACGTGACTTGCCATGAACGTGGTGAAGTTACGTCCATGCGGTGATTTATCCTCGGAATCTACCGAATCAACATCACTATCGCTTAGAGTGGAATTATAGGAGGCTTTGCCTTTGCCCTATCTCTTAATCCTTATGGGACACTCATGGGATTTGTGACCTTTCCTCTCACACTCATAACTTCTATTCGATTCATCTTTCTTAGGATACTCACCTAGAGCTTTCTTTCGATCATTCTCAAGAAACGTTCTTACTCTCTTTGTAATTTTTGTACTTCTCAAAACTTTTATTTTCCACTTTAGAAGAATTTGGATTTTTGATTTTAAGAAACTTTTTGAGTTTTTTAGCAAATAAGGCAAGATTATGTTGATCAAATTCAGATGCGGATTTAGAAACCTCCTCTTTTTTTTATTTTTCTTTTAGAATTATTCATTTTTCCTTTTTTTAAAAAAGTTGGGGAACATGTCTAATTTGCAAGTTTAAAGATCACCTACAAGCTCTTCTATCCTAAGTGTGTATAGAATTATAGAATAGTTAAGAACGGTAACCTTTGCAATAAAACGAGGAGAGAGAGACCTTAGAATTTTCTTGACAACTCTCATTTTCGAAATTTGCTCACTCAAATTAAAACTATAATTCACAATATCAGACAAATGTGCATAAAATTCATCAAAATTTTTAGTTTCATACAGGCTTATAGTCTCAAATTGTATGGTGAGGTTTTAAAGTTTTGAATCTTTGATAACATAATTACCCTCGTGTTTGAACTGGAGGATATCTACATGTCATGATATGGAAAAATTGATCGGGTGTGATAGCACCAAAAATAGTATTTAAACCACAAGAGTAAAAATTACTCAGTCTAAAATCATCTTCAGTCTAAATTGTGACTGGATTGAGACTAATGACATTTTCATGAGTCGTAGTAGGAGGAGTTCAACCCCTTTCATCAGCAAGTCAAATGCTCTCATCGATCGATTTTAGAGATGATCTCATTTGGGCTTTCGAATAGGCATAATTTGTGTTATCAAATAAAGGTGGCCTATTGTATGAATTCTCCAGATAACCACCAGAATTCTTCTAAACAACTTGTAGAAACAAGCTTTGATACCAATTTAAAAAATATTATCTCGAGTGGTCCAGTTATATGGTCAAATGTAGAGATCATAGATTAGGTAACACACAAGCCTAATTAAATTTAATCCAAATTTTATCTTGATTAATTAGGTGAACCTAAAAATGCAAGATACTGAGTCTAAATTAAAACAAACAAACCACAAGACATGATATGAGGAAAAAGTCCCTTTTGGGAAAACCTTTTTTTGGAACAGTTATAAGTAAATATTGCAGAATGATACAAACAGACTTGCAGACTTAGTCTCCACTAAGTATTGCAGTTATGTCTTCCTTCCTTACTGTTGACAGAAAGCGGTGCAGATCCAGCATCGCTCCACAACAATCTCCAGTTGCCTCGATGTCCACCGATTCATCCTTAGAAAACTCTTATCCTATCTTTAGCATTAAAGAATGAACTTTACAAGGATATGAACAAGATGTTTTCTTCACAGTTTGATAAAATGATCACAAAACATCCAAGGGGTTTGGATTTTAAAAATTAATATGTTTGATTATAAAAATATCGTCAAAGGCTTACAAAGAATTATAGGTCCGTCTCTCTTAAATAGGAAGAAATATATCCAAGAGATAGACTTGAAAATATTGCATTTGAAATCAAGTTAAAAATAAGTTTTCTTCGGCTCGTTGAAACAAGGTATGTCTCATTCGAATGAAGTACCTGATCTCATTCGAACATCATAGAAATAAGAGACCTAACAACATTTCAGTGAGAGGAGGAAAATGATTGGTTTGAATTCGTTCAAATGATTGATATCGAACGACCCACCTTAACTCGTTCTAACGAGATTATTAAAAATAATTTTTTTTATCAAAAACTTTTAAAAAAATATTTTATATTTCAAACACTTTTAAATACCCATGAATAAATTGATTACACAAAATCATAACCATATGCCTTCTCCGATGATTGTATTGACGATCTCAACTCTTTCCATCTTCGATTGCTGCATTTGGTCACTAACTTGTCTTCACGTGAGACTCTTGAGAAAGTACATGATGAAGTAAAGGTGTAACGAAATATTCCAAAATTAAAAATATGATGAGCAATTATAAATCTTGATCTTATAATCTCTATTGAGACTCGATTGAATCTTCGGCGAGTCTCCAACAAAACTATTTGGATTTGTATAGATTGTGCCACACCCCGCTAAATTCTGACGTCGGTCGCCACCAAAACTACGCCGGGCGTGAACTAAATAAATACCATTCTTAGCATGAGACATATATGAGACATAAATAAATCAGTCCATAAGATAAAAATTGAATCAACCTCAAATGATCATAAACAATTAAGCGATACAAGATCCCTCACATGTTAAAACTCCAATTAAATTCAATCTCCATTAATGATAAAATAAAATCTGAATAATAAAGATCTGAATAATCCAATTGAAATCCCCTAACAACTTTGGAACCGAATGTCCCAATAAAACTCAAGAGGTGTCTCATAATTAAATACGACTGAAAAGAAAAGTCTAACTAAACAATGCAATAAAATGAATAAACTTCAGCTGCACCTTCAAACGATAACTCCAATAGTCCTATGCAGCTTCTCCAAAACTTATCCTGAAAAAGTTAGTCAATGCATGAGGTCAGAGCCTAGAGCATGAATACACACTACTCCCTTGAAATGGGATCCTTGAATACAGACAGTAGCATTATACGCAATAAATATCACAGCAGAATATTTTAATTAAGCGAAATAATTAAACACGATAAATATAAATCTCTAACTACCCGTAGAGATCCTCATTTAAAAAGGCACACCAATATGATTTCAAATTTCCAAGTCCCACGATGTTAATTTAATTAAATTAACCAACTTTTAATATTGTTCTCACTTTTTATTATGACGATCCTTCCGTCCGAGGTGGTAATCCACCAAAGTGTCACACTTCCCCTTGTCAATCGTCCTCTGACCCGTTTAAACTTTCGGCCCCGACACATTATGTCGCCACAAATTTTAATAACCGTTTTTATCTTAGGCATTAATTCTCAATTTCTCAATATATAAATCACCCCACCATTTTATCAATGTGAGATCCTCCAAATACCCTTTAGTCCCATACCTAAGGGTCCCCAAGTTATCAATACGTCCTACGCTATGTATATGATGAATTTCTAACATAAACCTCAACCTAGTCTCATGTCTAGGCTAACGTAACGACGATAAACTGACAAAAATCAGCCCACCCCCAAAATGATAATCACGCGATGATCTACCCTCAAAATGATAAACACGCGATGATACCTAGAAGGCATATTAAAATATAGGGAGAGCAAAAATACCCAACAACCCGTCGTCACAATAGGTAATTAAATAATACCAACAAGTCACATGAACAAGTACAATTAATCAAAGTACCAAACTATGCATAATAAACCAATTCCATTAAATCTTAAATTCACCAAAAATTGATCTCAATTAATTATTTTAATAAAAACACTGAATTTCATCATTAATATGACATAATCTCAATGTAACTTACATGAGTTATACACCCCCAAATTAATTTAATTCAAAACTAGGGTTTTCCTACATGCAACCTACACCAATAAATCCCAAAATCTACTCATGAATCCTACGTACCCAAGGGTTATGAATGTTATTCATATTAAGAGATTTTATAAAAATAGCCCCAAGTTTTATGTGTCCACTTTATCTAATTAGATTGCTAATTGGTTTTAATAAAAATGTGAGATTAAGGTTTAGGCAATACTTAAAACGCATAATACTAGAGGAAAAGAGTAGAGTATTCATGCCTGAGATTAAGTTGAAGAAAAACTGGTAGCACGGTTGGATTCCTCTCGAAAAATCAACAAAGAAGTGTTCTTGAACAAACTTGATTAAACCTCAATTAAGCCTTCCAAACTTGTGACAAAAACTTGATTATGTTGGAGGTTGATGATTATGGTGGAGAGGAAAAACTTTTGGAGGAGTTCTCTTGTGAAAAACTTAAAAAAAAGTGATTATGAGAAGTCCCCCTATGGATTATAAGACTTATATACTAATTAGGAATCCTAACCCAACTCAAACTCTAAAATTAAGAAGCTGATCTGCGCCAAAAACTGACAGGTCGATCGATCGACCCCCAGGATCTGACGACAGTTCCCCCACAAAATGCCTATAAGGCAAAAATAATGAAACCTTACAAAAAAAAATCCAATTTAATTCTGAATTCAATTCCGCTTGAAGTTTTATTCTTCTAAAATCATAACCAACATATTTATTTAATAAAATTCATTAAATTCAGAATTTTATTTTCTCGAATATTTCAATTAATTAATTAAGTTAATTAATAAAAACACGGGGTGTTACAGATTGTGTCAATTATTTTTTGTCTCGATTGTTATTTTCATCCCCATCTTCATTGATAAACCCCCCTTAATTAAAATAATTATTTCTTTTACAAAATCAAATGCTTTTATCTAGAATAGTAGAAGTAATCATACACAAATAAAGGGAATTGGCAAATAGATTGTCCGAAAAGAAGTCTAATGAAATTTGCAAAGACACGCATTCCCCAACGAGTGGTAGGGATCGATGTTTCATGGTATGGGTCATGTGTAATTTTTAATTATGGGAAAAGTTATGGTATTCAAATTGTTTACACGATATTTTATTGGGTTCATCTCGTGACTTTTTTTACATGTAGCTAGATGACGGGGGGAAGTTAGTGGCGATTATATTTTGTAAGGACATTTTTCTCTTGTCCAACATGTTACATTTATGTATGTTGTACGCCGCTACATTTGGCATGTCACTTCATGATATCACATGACGGCTTCTATCCGAATTATAAGAATCATGCATTCAACATCTCCATCATGTGTCTTACATCTGCATCAATGACTTCACGTTCCACGATTTTATGGACTTTATGCAAGTGGTACGCAAGTGAAGTCAAAACAGTGAAAGAGGGAAAGATATGAAAGTTCAAGGGCATTTTGGTAATTTTACAGCCACCATCCGATCTGGTCAACTGGAAATTTGTAGAGCTCAACTCCAAGAAGACACTGGAAGAAACGACACCCCGATCCGAGATACGGTGAAGAAGTTATGACCCTTTGAAGATGGAGAAAATTCCTTAGAAGAATGTTGATTTTTTTTCAACCCCAAAACAGCGAGGTATCGCAAAGCGCATGGTGAACCGGTTCGGGGTACACAAGAACCGGTTCGGGGTACCTGACGCTGGTAAGAGTTCCAAAAATTTAAAACTCTTTTGGTTTCCTTACAAAATCCAACTTCGGTGGAGTTATTTTACAAGACTTGGATAGACGATTTTAAGAGTTCTAGTTACTCTAGTCTTCATATTTTTGAGTCCCAAGACTCATGTTTTGATTCACACATCCTTACCAAACCTTTGTGAATCCTTTTATAACCCAAGAACATAACCTTGTGTTTGTTCAACCCTTGTGGAGGAGCCGTCTTTCTTCTTTATTGCTGCCCTCCTAGAAAGGGAAAGTTCCAGCCGATGAATTTGTGGAGAAGCCATTTTCTCTTCTTCATTGCTGACCACCCGGAGTTCCTGCGGGAGATTTCAGCCGAGACATCGAAATCGATGCCTGAGGGTATTTCGTATGTCACCCTATTTCATTGTAATCCGTGTAAGCCATTTTCTTACAAATTATAGTGAAATAAAAGGTTTTGCCCCTTTGGGGGATTTTTGCTGAATTTGTTTGTTTTATTCTGCATGCCTTATTTTATTTGATAAATCAACTTGATGCATGTGTTAGGGTTTAACTAAAATTTGGGATTAATTAATAATTGGATTTTATTTGAGAATTCGTAATATTTTCGCTGTAGCGATTCTACAAATTGGTATCAGAGCCTGTTGCACTAAGTTATTGTGTTTTGATCCTGATTTTTCACAAAAATGACTTTTGGTGGTTTTGATGATCTTTGATGTCAAATTTTTGAAAAAGTTAATTGAAAAACTCACACGAACTCTTGTTTTAAATCTTCTGTTGAAAACGAATCTGAGAGGTGTTCTTGTTGTGAGGGTGTTGGTCACATTTTAGATGAGTGTACCATAAATTTAAAGAAGAAATTGAATAAACCGATTTCTCATGTTTCTACCCTTAGTGATTATGATTCGGAAGAAGAAATTTTTTATACTTCTAGGAGAGAGATTCCCACCTATGTGATTAGTGATTATAGAGAGGGTGATGGGAGTGAGGATGAAAGTGTAGATGAGCGTGACTTGCAAATTGCTTTCAATGAACTTTATGTTGAATCTTTGAAAACGAAGAAAGAAAATTTGAAATTGAAAGTTCAATTGAAAGAGTATGCCTTAAAAAATAATGATTTTTTAGTTGAAGAAATTAGGGCACATGAGAAAATTTTGAAAGAGAAGCTTGAGTACGTCGAGGGTGAGAGATAGTCTTAGAGGGTTGATGGAGACTATGAAAAATGAGCTTTTAGAGTTTGAGGATTCTAAATGTATACTTGAATCTAGGATAGGTGAACTTGAGGTGAAATTGAAATATTCAAGTAAGGTGAAATTTGATTTGGAGTCTAGGTCTTAAAATGTTGATAAGATTTTAGGCACCGTCGAGATCAAAACGGTAGGGGTAGGATTGGTCTTGAAAAATATGTTGCACCCATTCCCACACGTGTGACCGAGCCTCCTAGGATTTTTAAGAAAGAGACACCTAAGTTTGTTAGGAAAGATCCCCCTAGGAACATCGTGAGAGAACCTCCTAGGATCATTAGGAGAGACCCACCTAGGCAAATTCAGAGAGAGCAATCGAGAAATTTGAGGAGAGGGCCACCTTTAGGTAACACACACCGCCCGATTTACACTTGCACACATTGCGGTAGGCAAGGTCATCTTAGGCGCTTTGTTACAAGCTTTTGAACGGACTTAGGCAGGTTAATAGAAGAATAAATTCGATTCCCCACACCCCCACACCTCATTACACATCGATTTGGGTCAGGAAATCGGATTTACAGGCTTATGGTTTACTTGTCCACGGTTTCGTTTGCTTGCATGTGATTCACCCCATGTGAGATCGTTTGGCTGATTGTATTGGATGTTTGTCATACACTAGCGACGCATCATGTTATATTCTTTCTAGTATTATGACTCACTTTGATGTATTATTTTAGCACTGTTTTGGATCTGTATGCCCCTTACAGGTACTGTTTTCACAAAAAAATTTCACTGGGCAATATTATATTATTTTTCTGGGAATCTGGGAAATTTTGGCAGGTCACGAGAAGTCGTTCAAATGACATTACATGTCGCACAAATGACATATGTCCTTTGTTCGAGCGACTTACTCAACTCGTTTGAGCGAAGTCCCTGGCTCATTCGAACAACAGGTTGAATCTTGCTTCCGATTGGTTTGCCGTCCTCTGGGTTATTTTAATATTTTGGTACTGCTGGAAGTATTTTTGGAATGTCTGGAAATTATATTTTTACTTCCCTTCTCATTTTAATACTCGGTGTTCATATGCTTAGGTTCTTGGTACAGATGGGTTGTTTCTAGTCAGTTTATATGCAGTTATTCTTGGTATCCATGCTTAATTGATAACACTGCATTGCTCATTTATCACATCTGCTTTCATTGCGGATTCTCTTTTGTGATTGTTGTTTCGTAGCATAGAATGTTTCTCATATCGATATTATATGCCTATTGCTGGTTGTATCATTTTGTAGTTATATTTTTTTTTTCTGTTTGAAAATTTTTGAAAAATACAAAAAGATTTTATTTTCAAATTTTTTTTAAAAATTCAAAAAGATTTTTGTATTTTGTTTGCACCGTTTATGGATGAACACTTAGAATGACCAAGTCACAACATCATTCCATTTTTCATGTGAATATGTGATAGTGTTTTGAGACAATAGGTCAATTCATCCATGTGCTTTATACTGTTTGGAGTCATTAAGATGTAATTAAGTGTTACTTCCTACATGTTTGACTCATGTTTTCCTTTATTGCACACATGCACGAATTTGTTTGATTATTGTGCTTGTTATATCACATATTGGTTGGGTGTTTTCACTTCAATCCTGTCCTTAAAACGAACCAAGAGCGATAAATTTTGATAAGAAAATTGTGCATATAAGAACCATTTTGTGAGTTTGTATGATTTATTTAAAAACGAGGAAGGGTTGCGAAAGGTTCATTTAGCCTTTGCGAATACAAAGCCACCATTTAAATTGGACCTAAAAAATTAAGGAATTTTATTATCCGGGGTCCAAAGAGGTTTAAAAGAGCCCGAAAATTTATAGGTAATAAAAAGAAATTCATGCCAATTATGGGCCATTTAGGTTTTTGCACCAATTCTCCAAAGTTTGAGAATTTAGTTTAACACCTTTAAAAGAAAATATATATGAGGGAGTTTGGTTGGAGATTTTATAACGGGTTTGCACGTCCTTGAAAATCTTGAAAAAGCGCTAATTTGTTTTGGACGTTATTGGTGTGTAAATCACTTTGACTTTGATTTGTTGATTTGCATAAGACGATGTCATTAAAATTCAAAAATTTTTATACCTAAGGATACTTTTGATGTTCATTCGTTAGGAGTACACGTATTCATCGTGCACATATGATTGATTAAGTTTATTTACCTATCAAATGTGTTCACACCCATACATTCCATTTTCATGACTTGGTTGTTTGAGTTTAAATCCATGGTGTGATTTTTAATATGAAAATTTTGAAAAATTCAAAAAATAGTTTGTGAAGATTTTTTGTATCTCTTTGCAAGAGCACATTTTCCATTGGATTGATGCCTTGTTTTGAATACCGTGGCACCCCGACTTTGTTTGTTTGATTTATTCTTCTCATTTGTCTATTTGGGGACATAATAAAAAGGACGAGAAAGAATTATCATTTTATAGAGGAATTTGAATTTTGGGGGAGTTTTTGAGATTTGACTTATGCTTTTCTAGTATATTGGTATCTGTGTTTATCTCATTTCAAACTCGATACGTCACTTAGTATTTTTCTTTATCTCATGTGTGTAGGTACTACATTGATGATCATTGGATTGCACACCCTGATGAGAAAAGATTTGAGACTTTGAAGATTTGAAGAACAAACGACGAAGACTTATTCATTTGTATCTTTCCAGTTTTGGGTTCATGGGAGGGTAGATTTGTATAGGCAATTTCGTATTTTATAATTCGGATATTTTTATGTATGTACCGGCACAGACATAGAGGGAGATTTATAAGGACATTTTTCTCATCTCCAACATGTTACATTTGTGTGTGTCATACGCCGCTACATTTGGCACGTCACTTCACGATATCACATGACGGCTTCTATTCGAATTCTAATAATCATGCATTCAACATCTCCATCATGTGTCCCACATCTGCGTCAACGACTTCACGTTCCACGATTTTATGGACTTTATGCAAGTGGTACGCAAGAGAAGTCAAAACAGTGAAAGAAGGCAATATATGGAAGTTCAAGGGAATTTTTGTAATTTTATAGCCATCGTCCATAGGTCCATCAATTAGAAATTTGAAGAGCTCAATGCCATGAAGATACTGGAAGAAACGGCACCCCAATCCTTGCTACGGTGAAGAAGTTATGACCTTTTGAAGATGGAGAAAATTTCTTAGAAGAATGGTGATGTTTTTGACCCCCAAACCAGCGAGGCACCGCAAACCGCATGGTGAACCGGTTTGGGGGGGAACTGGTTTAGGATACACCAGAACCGGTTCGGGGTACCTGACGCTGGTAAGAGTTCCAAAAATTTTAAATTCTTTTGGTTTCCTTATAAAAGCCAACTTTGAGGGAGTTATTTTGCAAGACTTGGAGAGACGATTTTAGGAGTTCTAATTACTCTAGTCTTCATATTTTTGAGTTCCAAGACTCATGTTTTGGTTCACACATCCTTTCCAAACCTTTGTGAATCCTTTTGTAACCCAAGAACACAACCTTGTGTTTGTTCAACCCTTGTGGAGGAGCCGTCTTTCTTCTTCATTGTTGCCCTCCTGGAAAGGGAAAGTTCTAGCCGATGAATTTGTAGAGAAGCCATTCTCTCTTCTTCATTGTTGACCACCTGGAGTTCCTACGGGAGATTTCAATCGAGACATCGAAACCGACGCCTGAGGGTATTTCGTATGTCACCCTATTTCATTTTAATCCGTGTAAGCCGTTTTCTTACAAATTACAGTGAAATAAAAGGTTTTGCTTCTTTGGGGGATTTTTCCTGAATTTGTTTATTTTATCCTGCATGTTTTTTTTTTATTGGATAAATCATCTAGATGCATGTGTTAGGGTTTAACTAAAATTTGGGATTAATTAATAATTGGATTTTATTTGAGAAGTCGCAATATTTTCGCTGTAGCGATTCTACATATTTTAGTTATTACACGGATTTTTGGTGAAAGTACTGGGTAGTTTAAAGAGGGTATTATTTGAATTAGAATTAGAGGTTATTTGGAGGCAAGTAAGGGTGGTTATTGTAGAATAATTAGAATTCAAACCGGAAGTTACTTAGAGCAAAAATTTAAAATGAAAGTTACTTGAAGCCAAAAAGATTGTTATTGCAGACAACTTTAAATTCAGCCCTTCATGAAGACCAAAAAAAAGGGCTCCTTCAACAAGAAAACTACATTTACTCATTTTATCCATTTTCCCTTTTATTTCCTTTTCATTTATTGACATATTTTCCTTTTTGAAGTAGTTTGTAAGGTAGATTTCTTATAATTCTCTCTGCAGTTTGTACAAATTTCCATGCTTTTATTATTTTAGTTGTTCTTATATTTCTTAGTGTAACTTGATTTATTCCTCAGTGTAACTATTTTTCTTTAATTTGTTCATCTTTCTTTACTATTTTACTTAGTTCAAACGTTTTTTTATCTTTGTGTATTCACTTCAAATCTTCTTCTTTAGTTTTTAGTTGATTAGATTTATTTAGCACTCATAGTAAAGTCTTCCTGAACATAAGCATACATCTTCTTAATCGAAGCACCGAACAGTACACAATCGCCTGATTATCGTATGGCTAAGATAATAAATTGATTGACAGGATCATAATATTACCTGGCACGCTCACAATTCACCAAAACACACAAACAATTAAGCCAATGAACAAACAAAAATTTCCAAGCCTCAGTTGAATAATGGCCGTGAGTATTGGGGTTATTACATATGCGGGTTTGATAGAGAAGTTAGTGGGCAAGCTATAAAGCTATGGCATTATTAATGTTCGTGTTTCCTGATGTCAAGCTAGACCTTATGGTGTATCTGTGAAGAGGAGTGATATAGACATTGGTTTGGGTTTTTTGTATGACTTGTAGTGCCTTTAATGTGGATAAAGAATCGTTACTCTTAATTGTAGAATTTTGCAACAAGGACAAAATTTTGTGCTAGCATAGTTGTTAATTTTCTCGCTCAAAGTTTACATATATAACGATCACATTTGGTATACATCAAACAAATATTTTTAAAATACACAAATATAAATAATGAGCAATTATTAAATACTTATTATTATTTAAAAAACTAATTTTCATTATAAGCGAGTGCAATTAATAAACTTTTCATTGCAGAATTTAATAGTTTTGCTGCAAAATTTCATTCACTTCAAAATTACATATAACGCGCGCGGCCTTGCCTTATTATGCCGAGGAGTTAGTTATCTTAATCTTACGTAATAGTAACTTAAAAAGTCTTAATTAAGGCAAATATTACCATTCCACAGCCTCTAAAATATGCATCGGCCTCATAATCAGAGTTGATAAAAATATTCATTCACCATAAATAGTAAAGCACATAATAAATAGTTTCATCTCAATATAATAAACCACAGTCCTTACAATTTTAAATAGTGAGTTTATCTCGTTACATGATATGCTTTACAAATTATCAAAGCAAATTAAAGACCCTATCTATAACTAAACATAAGATTTCTTAGTAGAATTTTACTATATGTTAAAATATTTTCGCTCCTAATAACTTTTGCGGCCTAACATATTGAGGAAGTCAAGGAATAAAATCGATGAGCTCAAATATCCCCGTAAAGGTTAAATCAAATGTCATCTGCCCACCTTCCAGTGTTAGTATTCACACGAATATGTATATACTAAAAAAATAATAAAATAAAGTATCAACAAGATAGATTATGACAATATTTAAAAGTGAAGACATGATAAGTTCCTATTCCCCAACCCCAAACAAAAAAATTGGATAGCCCAAGGCTCAATCTCCCTTGGTCTACCACTCCTCAGTTTTTCCCAAGGTTGAATCTACCTTGGCACGCCCAACTGCCCGTGACCTTAATTTCAGCCTTAGACCTCATAACTCCACGACCTTATTTTGAATTCCTTTTGACTCAGTAATGCCACAGGAAGAGACTTCCTCTCCTGCCCACTTCCAGGATAATTGATTTGTGATCCGTTGTTAACTCTGTGGTGATAATAAATTTCAACACAAATTATAAGCAAATGTTATCACCAGGAAAAATGAAGAGCATAAATTAGAATAGCTACAATCACACACGAATATACATGGTTCAGAAAATTGCCTACATCCACGGTGGTGCTCTCTGGTTGTATTTCTATTTTCTCTAAGGGAGTGTTTACAATTACATACCCTTTGCCCTGGGTTGGGGGGATCAATATATACATGTAATTCTTGGAGAGTGGGGGTGTTGGTCACTTCCACGTTGGCCCATAATCCCTAGAATATCTCTTGAGAGATTTTAGGGTTTGAACAGGTCACTATTGATTTAGTTATTTATGAGACCTTAAATTCTGGGGCAAACTTTCCTTATCTTTGATAGGGCCTAGTCGGGATACATATTTGGGCCAAGATAAATAAATGAGGTACCCACAATTTCCCCTAAAATTTTTGGGTCACAATTTGGGATCAATCATTTTAAGTAATAGCCCTGATGGCACTTTTGTGAATTGCAAGAAGCTTTGGGGAGTGAAATGTCGTTCCCAAGCAGATTTAGGCGACAGTTTCACTTCGTTCTCAGTGCATAATCATTGAAAAGGTTTAAATTTGTTTAAAGAAGCCATTTTTTGATGTCACTTCCAACTTCCTTGCATTTTCAAGATTTCTCCAGCTTCTCATTGCATTTTCTCACTTTCAGGTCTCTCCTTTCGTCTTCGAGCACTTTTTTGTCTTCCCATCTTCTTTGCGTGTGGCCTTGCATTGTCTCAAACTGATTTGTACTTCGTAAGTTTTCCATAACTATTCACTTTTCTTTTCTACTGAGATTTCTTCTTTATCGCTGCTAGGGCTTTTTTCTTCTGATGGCAAGGATAGGTAATAGGTTAATAGCACAGTTTAGGGAGTTTTATAACATCCCTAACTAGGTGGACATTGAATGTGCCCTTATTCCTCACAATGTTCGAGATATTGAGGACGGGCATTGGATTCATATCCTCTTATTATCTCGGGGGGGTTTAACCTTTCCCTTAAACCGCTTATTTTTGCACTTTTTAGTTACTTTTACATAGTTCCTGCCTAATGTTCTCCAAATGTTTGGAAGATTGTCAACGGTGTACATAGGATCAATCAGCTCTATGGCACCAATTTAGGTCTTGCTGAAATTTGTTATTGCTATTCCTTCTCTCGAACAAGCTCTGGTCTGCTTTATCTGAAAGCTAGGAGTCTTGACAGGGTATTGGTAGTCAATCTACCTAATTCCCATAAGGATTATTTGCAAGAGGGGTTTATTTCCAGGAACTGGCAGTTCCCTCCCCAAACTGAAGATGCGAGGTATAGGGGACCTGCAATTCCCTTTTTGTGAGGAGACAAATTTCGAATTAAGTCCTTTGTAGTTTTGGCTCAATTCCAGACAAAAATATTTGATTCATAGGATAGAGTTCTTGACCATCCATCAATCCTATGACATGTTAAAGTTGAAGACGTTGCGGCCTACTTATTAAGAGAACATCATTGCCGGTTTACACAGGCCTCATTTCACGTCATCAACTTAATTCCAATCTTTCCTAATGTATGAATGCATTACAAATATATATAGGAGCTTGGAACATTTTTATTGGGTGTAATTTTATTTTAAAATAAAATTTTATTTCCAGAAGGTAACTTTAGAACTTTGAAATAAAGTTTTTGGGCTTAAATCGAAAAATGAACATTCTGTCATTTCGTTCGAAATTGTCATTCGAACGAGAATGTCGTTCGAACGAGTTTGCCAATGAATTTTCCCAATTGGCCTCTGGAACCTCGTTAGAAGGTCGTTTGAATGAGACTTCGTTCGAACAAAAATCTCATTCGAACGAGATTTCTGGCTGGAAATTAGCAGTTTTAACCCATTTTTCCACTACTTTTTCCCACTATCTTATGATAGTTTTAAAGGCAACTTTGGGAGAGACCATTTCTAAGACTTTTTCAACCTCCTTGAGAGCTTTTTGAGAGACAATATTTCATAACAAAAGTCCTAGTTTTCATGTGTCAAAATTAATTAGAAATTCTCTTATACACATGTGTTTTCACCCGTAAAATCAGTTTATGTTTATTCTAAGTTCCTAAATATATATATCTTGCTTGGAGTTGTTTGGCACCATTGGTTCATCTCTACCAAAAGAAGGAGAAGTTTGGGTTTGCTTATACATCCCTTAAGAAGAAGAAGCTTTTGTTTTGCTGTGGCATTCTCACATGGTGAAAGGCACCATATGTGGTTGATGGTTGCTTGGTCTTAATTGGTGGACTCCAAGGTTCCGGTGGACTCCGGAATTATTCGCTAGGCGAAGGTTGAAGTTCGAAGGAGCACGTCAAGGCTTGAAGGGAGTCGAGTCAGTTGTGTAAGTCCTCTTGTCGAGTCTTTATAAAATTTATACCGTACTTAGTGAATTTGTTAGGCCAGGGCCATCCGAGATTGTTTCTCGATTTGAGTTTTTCCTCGTGCATCGCCGCGTTGTGGGATTGTGAATTTATTTTATCTTTTGCAAAAATCACCTAGAACTTATGCTTAGGGTAAAAAGATAAAATTGGGTTTAATTCGCATTCTTGATTAAAATGGTGCATGTTTAATTATGTGGGTAAATAATGTTTAATTTAATTTAATTCAAGTCTAAATAATGTAATTCGATAAAATTTGGTTTAGCCTAATTTGCAAGTAGAATTAATTAATGTTAGGCAAATTTCTAGGACTTGGGTTAAATTAATTTGGTTTAAGTGAATTTCTAGTGTGTGTGTGTGTGTTCATCCTAATTCACTTATTTAGGTTTAATTTTGCTTTTAGAAATTAAAATTTGTGTTTAATTTTAATTTTCATCCTTTTAAGAAAATAAAATCAAATAAAATTTGAAAAAATAAATTGTATCGCATGTAAAAGGAAATTCTTTTCGAAAAAATTAAAATTGGGGGTCCAACACTTTTATGGGGAGGATTACATAAGTAGGCATAGCTCTTGTTCTGCTCATTGATTTTCTATTAGTGTACTATCTTTCTTATGTTTTTCTTTTTTCCTTTTTCAACGAAGACAAAGAACTCAGAACCTGCACTTTGCAAAATTCGAGATGCTGAGCTGATCAAAGCGTGGAAGATCAGGGAATACTTAGTTGACGGTGAGCATCCGCGATCAGCTACATTCCTTTTGGATTACAAGAACATCGGGTCCAACTTCATCGCCCGACCTGTGGATAGTATTCCTTACCTTGACATCATAGAAGAGGTTGCAGCTGAACCAATCCAGTTGGACGAAGAGGAGAGCAGCTTTGGTGAAGATAGCGTGGGGACTGACAGAGGTGAAGTTGAAGGTGGCTCTAGCAAAGAGAGTTCAAGCGGTGAAAATCTTCCAGTTTAGAGGAAGGTTCAGAGGTTTTGGAGGCCTCAGAGCATTCAGATAACTCCTACGAGGAAACTATGGCCCCTCCTAGGAAAAATTTGATCCAGGATGATGATGATGAAGACAATGTGGCGCTTGCTCGCAGGGTTGAAGAAGCAGAAGTCTGGGAGTGGGGATACTGCCACTAGCTCCCAAACTATTTCTTATGAGCAGGGGAGGAAGAAGAAAGAGGAGGCATTGGTGTGAGAGAGAGAGAGAGAAAGAGAGATAGAAAGAAAGATGAAGAGAGGAAGAAGAAGGAGAGAGAGGAAGAGAGGAGGAAAGAAGAAGTGAGGACTAAGATGGGGCAGCCTTTGGTGCCCGTGTGTGCCCTGGCTGAGGGGGATTCTGTTGCTCTTTCCCCTCAGCTAGATCCGGCGGTGCTCGAGAGAGTAGTCTTACCAACTGATCGCCAGAAGTCGTCAAGTATAGGGACCAACCTGTTAGCCCTGAAGGAAAGTCAGGGGCTAAAATTGGTAAGTCTGTTCTTACTTCTTTACTCTTTTAGTTCTTTTCAATACCTTCTTTGCTAAGTGTTTTCTTTCTTCCTGCAGTTTGTGTCTGATTTCACCGTCTTCTATCACAACCGTGATGAGCTGGCTAGGAAAAATGCCGAGTTCGAAGCGAGCCTAAAGATTGCTCTTTCAGGTAAGAAGTCTTCCAACCTTGCCTTGGAAAAAGATAATAAGGTAAAATAGGCAACGTCCGATGAGCTGGAGGAGCTGAGGAAGTCTTACGGCCTGGTCTGTACAAGCAAACTAGCAGTGGTTGAGGAGAACAAGGAGCTTATTGAGAAGGCAAAGAAGGTGGAATTTGAGGCTTCCACCCTCAAGGAGAGCTAGTACAACGTTGGGTGGCTTATAACATATGAGGATGCTGAGTCTCAGATCGACTACATCAGCCGCCACAACTTCAAGAAGGGTTGGGAAAGGGTTTTTCTCGCTTTCGAGGTGGATGTTAATTCCCCCCTCTTTGACGAGCACGACCCTAGTACCAAGCCTATTGTGGATGAGGTGCCTCCTCTTGCTGCTCATGAAGGTGTCCCAGCTGTCTTGACCACTGCTATTGTTGCTCCCCTCGATCAGGAAATGGTGTCTGCTTTATCTGAGGGAGGTGCATCTGGGGCTGTCATAGATAAAGGGAAGCAACCAGCATCCTCAGAACAGACTGAGGTCGCCAGCTAGTCTTCTTAGGGACCTTTGCATTTTTTGTATCTCTATTTCTTCTCATTGATGTACTTAAACTTTTCTTGTTTTAATGAAATGAAGTTTTGTTCCTCTTCATATACTGATTTATTTATTCTTGATGCTCATATGATTTGTAGCTTATCGATATTGAGGAATATATTCCTTCTACCTATCACCTAGGAAAAATTCTTGGTCCTGATGTGATCAACCGAGTTCGTAGTTCCTTTGTAAGAATATGTAAGTCCCTTAGATCAAGGAATCAAGACTACAAAGACCAGTCAGAGCTTGTTGCCAAGCTGAAAGATAGGCTTGAGGAGATGGAGGAGGTTGGTGTTTTTGTTCAGGAGGAAATGGATGCACTGAAGGCTAAGCTTTTGGATGCTTCTGAGATCAATTAAGTTGGAGAGGTCCTTTAATAGGAGAATTATGCCTTAAGGAGGGAAGTATCATAACTTAGGGAGAATGCGCTGAGCATTGCCCCTCAAGTTTTACGTGGTTCCTCTTTATCGACTGGGCGACGAGCTGGTACTGATGATAGTGTTTTATCTAGGGAGATTGATGAACTATGAGGTGATGTTCACAGGGCGTATATGATAGTTGTTGGTCTTCAATGAGATGTAACCTTACTAAGGAACCTGTTCAAAAAAGGTCCTCGGTAGGTGTGAGATGTTGTCTATGACCAAAGTTTGACTGATGCTCCAATGAAGTTTAAGGAGGTTGAGGAGTTAGCTCTCAAAAGAGGGTGGTTGAGTGCTCTCAGGGAGTTACAAGTCCCTAGGAACTCTGTTCTCTGGTATCGTTATGAGATCTCTCCTTCAACTTTGATGCCAAACCCATTCAGGAGGGATGATCGATGGGTTCCCATAGATGCGATCCCAAGATAGTTTGTGGAACCAAGTTCATTCGAAGTCGAGGAGGAATTAAATCCTCGCTCGAATGATGGCCGAAGAGCGTGAGTGGCCGACTATCTTGCTCAGTGACCTAGTTCTCATTAGGATTTAATTTACTCAGTATATGTAACTCTTTGTATGTGTAATGATGTAATAAAATAGTTACGTTTTGGGAGATTTGCCGATTAAACATGTGTTGTGTTTATTTATACTTCATTGATTTCTTGTTTAACAATCTTGGGCTCTTCCAGCCGACTAGATTTGATTTAGGCAGAGTTGGTTTGTTGAGTGAGTATCCCCCTATTCCAATATACTTTTTTAGTGTACCATTTTGCCTTACTTTACCTTTTAGGTTGTGTCGTCACATTTCCTTAAGCCTAAGTGAGGCAATGGCGATAATACACTTGGTATTGGATGTTCTATCCGAGTAGGATATTTTAGCCAAACAATGTTAGAGACCAACCTGGGTTGGCCATGTTGCCTAAAGGTCCCCTGTAGGGCTTCGTATATTGCCAGGGGCAAGCTAGGAGGTCATTCATGTTTGTTGACGAATGCCTGAGGAGGGACATTACCTGCTTTTAGTTTTGTATGTTAAAAAGGGGAGCCTGTGACTTGGAAATGATGCATGAATTATAATGTAGTTGATAAAAATCAACACTCCATAAAATTCCACTTCCAAATAAATTTCTTTAATCATAAATGAAATATAAATTCAACATTAAGTTCAAAAAGGAAAAAAAAACTAGAAATAGAATTTCTTCAAATTGGCTGCATTATAAGGTCTAGGTATCTCCCTTCCATCCACCGTTTCTTAGTGATAGGCTCCTTATGGGTCGTATTTTATCACCTTGAATGGCCCCTCCCAGTTTGGTCCTAACTTTCCATCTGATGGTTTTACAGTGCTGCCAAGAACTTTCTGCAGGATGTAGTCCCCACCCTGGAATGCTCTTAGATTGACTTTTTGTTGTAGTGCTTTGCTAGCTGTTGCTGGTAGGCTGCTAGTTTCATTAGAGCCAAACCCCTTAGCTCCTCAGCTAGGTCAAGTTCAGCGAGTAATGCTGCATCGTTCTGGCCTTGGTCGACCAGAGTGGACCTCATGATAGGGAGGCCAACTTCCAAAGGGATACTTGCCTCCATTCCATACGTCAATGCGAATGGTGTCTCTCTAGTTGCTCGACGTGGGGTGGTGCGATAAGCCCATAGGATGTGGGGTAGTTCATTTACCCATGCTCCCTTAGCTCGCTCCAAATATTTTTTTAATCCATCAATCACTATCTTGTTGGAAGCTTCATCATGTCCATTGTTCTGAAGGTATGCCACAGAGCTGAAGTAGTGCCTGATCCCATGGTCGCTGTAAAAACCCTGGAAGAGGCCACTCTAAAAATGGGTTCCGTTGTTAGTGATGATAGTCTTTCGGATCTCGAAACAAGTAATGATGTTCCTCCATATGAATCTTATCATGTCCGCATCTCTAATGTTTGCCAGTGGCTCTGCCTCTATCCATTTGGTGAAGTAGTCTGTTGCGACCAACAAATACTTGCGATTACTAGTTGCGGTAGGTAGAGGGACCATGATGTACATACCCTATTGGGTGAAAGGCTATGGGCTATAGTAAGTGACTTCATGTCGCTAGCCGACTGGTGAACCATAGGTGCATGAAGTTGGCACTTTTTGCATCTTCGAGCATAGATTCCAGCGTCTTTTTGCATGTACGACCACCAGTAACCTTCTATAATTTATAATAAAGCTAGGGACCTACCCCCAATGTGACTCCCACAGATTCCCTCATGGAGTTTATGCAGGACTTGCTCGACGTCTTTTGGATGAATGCATTGAAGGTACGAGCCAGTGAAAGATCTCTTGTACAGCTTGCCCTCAGAAGATAAGTGAAAGCGAGCAGCTTTGACTCTTATTTAATGAGCGATCTTCTTATTTGCTGGTAGCACACCATATTTTAAATAATTCCTCATGGGATCCATCCAACTGGGGGCTGTCTCAATTTAGAGAATATGCTATGTGTTTGGCAGCTCGTTGATCTGGTTGATACTTGGTTGGGAAAGGAAATCGATCTGAATTGTCCTTTTCAAGTCGGAGTTGGTTGCTGAGCTTAAGGCTGCCAGGGCATCAGTGTGGTTGTTCTGTCCTCTAGGAAACTACTGGACACTAACTTTTTCAAAGTTGGCCACTAATTCTTTCACGGTGGCGAGATAGGCTGCCATCCTCTCATCCCTAGCGTTGAAATTTCCACTTATCTGGTTGGAGACCAACTGTGAGTCGCCGAACACTTGGAGTTGTCTTGCTCCGAGCGTTCGTGTCTTTTGTAAGCCCGCGATCAGTGCTTCATATTATGCTTCATTATTGGAGGCTTCGAATCCACGCCTGATTCCTTGATCAAGTATTGCATCTTCAGGGGTAATCAACACGATGCCTATTCCTGCCCCTTTGGAATTGGAGGCTCCGTCAACGAATAGTCTCCAGATGCCTGATGCCGGGGTTATTTCATTCTGATAAATAGTTTGGGGTTGGTCGCAAGGATGTTCTCCTATAAACTCTGTAATAAAGTCGGAGAGGACCTTCCCTTTGATTGAATTCCTCGACTGGAACTGAATGTCAAATCGCCCAAACTCGATCGGCCACTTTGATAGTCTACCTGACAAGTCTGCTTTTCTCAGGACTACTTTAAGAGGGTGGGATGTAAGTACGATGATGGAGTGGGCTTCTAAGTAGTGTTTCAATTTTCTTGTGGCTACCACTAGTGCAAAGGCGAGCTTTTCTAGTGGTAGGTATCGTTGTTCGGCGTCCAAAAGAGTCTTACTGGCGTAATAGACTAGGTGTTGGATCCTCGTTTGTTCACATACCAGTACAGAACTTACAACATGACTGGGTACTGCAAGGTAAAGTTATAGAGAATCATTCTCTTGAGGTATTACGGGCAAGGGTGGTGTGCTGAGGTAAGCTTTGAGCCCCTCTAATGCCCTCGAGCAATCCTCATTCCACTCCATATCTTTACTTTTCTTTAACAACTGGAAGAACGATCGACACCTTTCGAATGACTTTGAGATGAACCTATTTAGGGAGGCAAGCATCCCCGTGAGCTTCTGCACATCTCTTATTGTCCAGTGGGCTACACCCTATTGATTCTGTCAATTTGGTGTGGGTTGGCTTCAATACCTCTCTTGCTGACCAAGTACCCAAGGAATTTTCCTGACTGGACACCAAAGGAGCACTTACTTGCGTTTAGCTTCATTTGGTACTTCCTGAGGATTTAGAAGGTTCTTGATAGGTCAGAGAGGTGGTTTTCCTTGAGCTTGCTCTTAACGAGCACATCCTGATTCCTTGCTCTTGATGATCTCAATAAGGTGACCAACCACTGGTAGGTTGCTCCTACGTTTTTTAGCCCAAAGGGCATAACCTTGTAGCAATATAACCCAACTATGGTTATAAATGTTGTTTTGTCTTGATCTGGCTCGTACATAGAGATTTGGTGATACTTAGAGTGTGTGTCCAGCAAGCTCATCATTTCATGTGCTGCAGTGGCATCCACCAGCTGACCAATCTTTGGGGGGGGGGGGGGGAAGCTATCTTTAAGGCACGCCTTATTGAGATCGGTGAAATCGATGCAGACTCTTTACTTTCCATTACTCTTAAGGACAACCACTGGGTTGGATATCCATTTGGGGAGCTGGACTTCCCATATGGATCCTGCGTTCAATAATTTTTCAACTTCCTTCTCCACTGCTTTGGCTTTTTTCGAAACAGTTCAACAAGCTTTATGTGCTATTGGTTTGAAAACTGGATTGACTTTCAGTCGATAACAAGTGATGTTTGGATCGATCCCGGGCAGCTCGTAAGGCTCCCATGCAAAGACATCTAGGTTACTTCGGAGTAGGGTGACCAACTTCCTCTTTTCGTGGTCGGTAAGTGAGGTTCCAATCAAGAACTTTCTCTCATTTGAACTGCTACCGGCTGTGACGTCCTCCAGGTCCTCGATGACCCTTTCAGAGGGGAGGAGCCTAGTCTCCTCCACTCCTGGTATCCCATATCTTAGTTTCTATTTGGAGGGCCTTAACTTCTCCTGCTCTTCTTCCTTGCTCATAATTTTCTCAACCTTCTTCTCTAGCTTGGGATGAATGGCTGCTATAAAGCACTTTCTCTCCATCACCTGATCTCCATTTTATCTCAACCACTCCTCGTTCAGTCACACATTTTATCTTTTGATGGTAGGTAGAGGGGACGTCCTTCATTACGTAAAACCATCCTCTGCCGAGGATCTCTTGGTAGGGTGAATCAATATCGACCATGAGAAATTCGATCCTTTTCGAGATGTTTCCTTCCCTTACTGAAAAGATAATATTTCCTATGGGGACGGTTATTTTTCCACCTAAGACAACTAGAGGGACAATGGCTTCTTTCAGCGACACTCAACTTCAACTTCCAGAAAAGGTCGAGGTACATTACTTCAGATGAGCTACCTTGGCCGATGAGCAATCTGTCGACGTCATAGTTATCTATCCTGAGTGTAATGATCAATGCATCATGATGCGGGGTTCTTACTCCCACTTTATCTTCATCCATGAACACAATGTGTATGCTGTAGTTGACATGTTCTGCTCGCCGATGCTTCCCTGCTTGCGTTTTGGCTGGATTGATTTGAAAATCTTGCATTACTGCTATAAGCTTTTTGACTTCCATCCGAGATGTGTTCCCTTAAATTTGTTTGAGGTTGGATGCTATATGAATTAATGCGAACTCATGGCCGACGTCTTCCTTGAGCACCTTGTCGAGCCTTTGATTTCCATTGGCAGCTTCCTTCTCTACCTTTTTCTCCACGGATTCGCTCAAATGTTCATCTTGGGCTAGATCCTCAAGGTGAGATTTGAGAGCCTTTCAATTCTCGGTTTTGTGCCCTCCCTCTTTGTGTAAGGCACACCTAGTGCGTTGTTCCTCCTTGAAGGGTCTCTACCCATCTTCCTGGGCCACTTAATGAACGGCTCGTCCTTGATCTTCACCAGAATCTTGTATATGGGTTCTTTGAAAACTATATTTACTTCTTGGAATCCCTTCGAAGCGTCACTCTTTCTCCCATTCTTAGGGCCATTCTTTCCCTTATTCTTACTTCTTTTTTTCTTCCATTCTTGTCGCTTCCCTTATCGACGACCTTGGCGTGACCATTTTCCCCTACACTGAGATGAGTTACATCTTCGACTTTGGCATATTTTTCAATACGAGCCATCAATTCATCGATGGTTGTGGCCTCCTTCTTATTGAGGGACTGGTGCAAGAGGCAGGAGTTGGGTAAACTAATCTTAAAGGATGCCACAGTGACCTGCTCTGAGAAGTCCTCGACCTCGTTGAATAGCTCCTAATACCTTTTTGCGTAGTCTCTGAGGCTCTCCTGGGTCTTCTTCTTCATTGTCAACAAAGCATCCATCCTCTTCGGATGGGAGCTTCTGGTAATGAAGCGATTTGTGAAGAGCTCTTCCAGGGACTCAAAGTTCCTAATGGAACTATGAGGGAGTTCCTCGAACCACTTTTGGGCTACATCGTGCAAGTTTGATGGGAAAATTCATCACATCAATGTGTCCTTGTGGTTCTAAAGGGTCATGGCCTGCCTGTACTGTCCGACATGGTCAATGGGGCCAATCTTTCCATCGTAGATATTGAACCTATGCATTGTGAACTTCTTGGGGGCTTATTCTTCCTCTATTTCTCTTAAAAAGGGGATTTCATCTGGGTCCTGAGAGCTCACCTGGCTAGCTCTCTGGTCGACCTAACACCCCGATGTGCTGGGTGTTGGTCCATTTCTCTCCGGACCAAATTTCATTTTTCGTTATTTCCTCGGTCTGGACTCCTGTAACGACGAGATGATTATTATTTCTCGGACCAATCGTTATCTGACTTGTGTCCCTCAACTTTTTGAGATCCACGTCTTGGGCTTCTTCCTCGGCTGCGAGATCTGCTCGCCTAAGGTCTAGGAGTGCGGTAATGACGTTGCCTTGTGCTGCGATGGAGTTCTCTTTCCATCTTCTCTAATCTTCTTTTGAGGCAAGCGTTCTCAGCTTCATACTTACGAGTGGCTTCCTCCTGCTCTTGGATCATAGGCGTCGATCATCCTGGAGACTTGCATGGACCTAGCTAGTCCCCGACTTTCTTTTTAGGCTTGTCGTTCTAGGCAAGGCCTTGGGTTTGAGAGTTAAATTTCAGACCTAACCCTATGAGGGGTAGGTTGATCTTGAATAACCCCTGTTTGAGGGGAATTGCTGCTGTGATTAGACATTCTAGGTTCTTATTGGTGAAGGCTTTTTTAAATGAAGAACAATCGCTTTCCACAGACAGTGCCAATTGTGGTGACAATGAATATCAACACAAATTATAAGCAATTGCTATCACCAAAAAAAAATAAAGATCATAAATTAGAATAGCTGCAATCACACACGACACAAGATATACGTGGTTCGGTAAATTGCCTACGTCCACAGTGGTGCTCTCTGGTTGTATTTCTCTTTTCTCCAAGGGAGTGTTTACAATTATATACCCTTTGCCCTGGGCTGGGGGGTTCAATATATACATGTAATTCTCGGAGAGTGGGGGTGTTGGGCACTTTCACGTTGGCCCATAATCCCTAGAATATCTCTTGAGATATTTTAGGGGTTGAATGGTCGCTGCTGAATTAGTTATTTATGAGACCTTAGATTTTGGGTCGAACTTTCCTTATCTTTGATAGGGCCTAGTCGGTCTACTTCTCTGGGCTAAGACAAATAAACGAGGTACCCACAAACTCCTTAGCCTTACTCGATCTCTGCCAAGGTGCAAGACCCATAATTAGCCTAGGCTCAATCTCCTTAGGGCTAGTCATTTTGACCGCAAGAGAAAATTAAGAGTCCTTTTTTAGACATAATGCCTTGGCTTAGCACATTAATTCCATGGCCTCAACATCAAAATATAATAAAAACATCCAAAAAGTTAGGCGCAATAGTATACTGCTTAAGTCTGCAACCTCAAAGAAAAATTTAGAACTCCAAACCTTTGAACAACTGGGGGTATTTTAGTAAAATGAAAGTTTATCCTGAAACAACCCATAAGCAAAGTTTTCCAAGATCTAAGTGGAAAATCGATATAATCTTCCTTAAGATCAACATAAATGTCTCTTAAAACTAACTTGACCTCAAGGAGCCAAAACCCTAAAACAATTCAAAAGAATAAACCTAATAGAAATAACTTAAGATGAATAGTAAAATAAATGGCCATTTTACCCAGAAAATTGAAATATTACAAGGGGCTCATCTCATTAAGTAAATCTTGGAAACTAGGTTTTATATAAGAAAATAGTGTGAGGATGGAATCGCTTACCAAAGGACTTCGTCTAGCGATGAACAATAACACTCTACCACCTTTGACAGCCCTCTTTGGCTAATAAATAATACGCCTCCTTGGCCTTAATTTGGCAGCTCCTCATTTTCCTCTCAAATTTTCATTTTCTCTCTCTGTGGCTAAGGGTTTCTAGAAGCTTTGGTAATGGATCCTAGGTGTGTTATTTATAGGAAATAAAAGGGAACCTTGGATTTTTATTTATGTCACCATATTTCCCAAAATGCCCCTTTAAAAAGCTTTTAGAAGCTCTAAAACTTGGTTCGTAAGAAATAAGTCGATTGGGTCACATCACAAATCCACGTAATGGGATCTTTTATACTTCTGAGGTTTAAATGCGGCGAACTAAAATTATAATCCATAACTTAAGCTCCCAGTCATGGCCTTAGTCATTGTCCATGGTCTTAACAACCTCTCTGCTGCCAATAGGTTGAGGTTATGGCTCCTACAGAGGTCACGGACTTTTATGGTTTTGGGTTGTTACAATCTCCCCAACTTAGGAAATTACATCCTTGGAATTTAAAAGTAAGGAAGTAAAGTTTAATTCATACCTCAAATAATTGTGGGTATTTCTCTCTAATGGCGGACCCCAGTTCCTAAGTGGCTTTTTTCACGACTCGGTTCCTCCTCAGGACTTTAACTAAGGAAACTTTATTTGTCTTCATCTTTTCATCCTTTCCATGTATGATTTCCATTGGGGCCTCTTCATAACTAAAATCTCTGCGGATCTCTATAGGTTCATGGTTGATAATATGGCCACTCTCCCTACCATAATTCCACAGCATTAAAACGCTAAAGGCATTGTGTACATAAGACAAGTTTGGAGGCATGGAAAGTCTATAGGATGACTTCTCAAATGTCTCAAGTATTTCAAAAGGTCCCATATAACATGGTCTTTCTCTTATTTCCTAACCTCATCACACCCTACCATGGGGAGACTTTAAGAAATGCATGGTCGTCGGGATCTAATACCAAATCTCTTCCCTTGACATTGGCACAAATTTTCTTTCACCTTTGTGCACTCCATAGCCTTTCATGTATTAACTTTACCTTGGTCGTGATCTATTGCACCAATTCTATTCCCAACGGTTGTCTTGCTCCAACTTTATCCCAACACAAGGGGTTACAACATATCCTCCCATATAATGCAGTTTAAGGTGCCATAATAGTGCTACTTGGATAACTATTATTATAAATGAATTCTACCAATGGTAGGTTGTATTTATAACTTTTGCAGAAATTTAACACACAAGCCTTCAACATATCTTCCAAGGTTTAATTTGTTCTCTCTATTTTCCCATCAATCTACGCATGGAAGGTTGTGCTAAAGTCTAGTCATGGAACCATAGCTTTCTAGAAGCTTGTCCAAAATCTTGAGGTAAATTTTGGGCCGTAGTCCGATATTATGGTGACAGGTACTCTATGGAGCCTAAGAATCTCCTTTATAAAGTTTTGGCTAGCTGAACCACACTGGCCGTGGTCTTTACAGCTAGAAAGTACGTAGTATGAGTTAATCGATCCACTATCACCTAAATATAGCCCATTAATCTTTGTGTACATAACAAACCGATAATAAACTCCACAGATATATTTCCCCACTTCGATTCTATGATAGGCAATGGCTGTAATAGCCTCGTTGGCCTCTGATGGTCAGTCTTAACTTGTTAACAGACCAAATATTTGGCTATATACTTCATGGTCTCTTTCTATATGTTAGGCCACCAAAAGTTATCCTTTTATGTCCTTATACATCTTAGTGCTTTCGGGATGTACCGAAAAGGGTGAGGAATGAGATCCTTATAATAAAATTATCTTTATCTCTTAACTCCATAGAACGCACAACCTCACCCAAATCTGAGGGCTTTACGGTCATCTATTCTGAAAGCCAATTTCTCCCATCCTTCTAGGTTTTAACGAATCTTTTGGAATTCGCAATCCTCTAACTAGGGAACCCTTATTCTTTTTATTAGGGTGGGTTCTATAGAATCTTTGTTTAGTTATTATTATGGCAATGAGGTACCCCTTTCTACTTAAGTCATTGACCACTACATTTCCCTTCCCAGGTGATATTTGATTGAACAATAATAATCCTTAATTATCTCCAACCATATCCTTTGTTCATATGAGTGAAAATATAAGTTAAGATTTATTATTCGTGAATATTCACAAAGTCTCTCCATATGGGAAATGTCTCCCAATCTTTAAGGCAAAGACTGCGACACCTAACTCTATGTTATAAGTGGGATAGTTTTTTTCATGTGGCCTCAACTATCTACAAGCTTAAGCGATGAATCTCCCATTCTTGATTAAAACACATCCCCGACCGCGGTCTGAAGCATCACTATGGATCACATAACCTTCTCCCTCCTTGGGTAAGGTCAAATAGGCGCGACTGTTAATTTATCCTTCAACTTCTGGAAGCTTTCTTCACACTATGCATACCATATAAACTTGGTATTCTTATGCATTAGCTGGGTCAATGGTACAATAATCTTAGAAAACCCCTTAACAAACCTCATATAATAGCTTGTTAGGCTGAGGAAACTTCTAACTTCCATTATATACGGTTGGCCTCTCCCAATCAACATTGGTCGCGATCTTCCTTGGGTCTATGACTAATCCATCTTTATTCACTGTATTATTGAGGAAGGCAACTTCCTCAAGCCCGAATTCACACATAAAAAAAATTTCATATAACTTTTATTTATTGAGTATTTTAAAGATTCCATAGAGGTATTTCTTATGTTCTTCCACGGATTTAGAGTAAATCAGCATATCATCATTAAAATACAATCACAAACTTATCGAGGAAGGGTATGAACTCTCTATTGGTTAAATACATAAAGGCCACTGGAGCATTGGTCAATCCAAAAGTCATAACCGCAAATTTATAGTGATTGCATCTAGTCCTAAAAGTTATCTTGTGGATGTGCTCATCCTTTTTTTTAGTTGGTGATACCCTGACCTGAAATTAAATCAATCTTAGAGAAATATCTGGCATCCTTTAATTGATTAAAAAGATCATCAATCCTAGGCAAGGGACATTTATTCTTCATAGCTACTTTATTTAATTTTTATAATCAATGCACATCCTTATAGACCCATCTTTCTTTTTCACAAAACGTAATGGAGAACCCCAAAGGAAGGTGCTGGTCCTAATTAAGTCGCGGCTTAACAAATCATTTAACTAATCCTTTAGTTCCTTCAACATTGTGAGTGCCATTCACTGTGGTGCCTTCGAAATAGGCGTTGACTTAGGTATAAAATTGATGTTGAATTCAATTTCTCTGTCCGGGTGTAATACTTCAAGTTCCTTAGGAAAGACATCCTCAAACTTCGCGCCTAATGGAACATCTCCTAAGAAAGTAGCGACCCATCCTGCTAGGGAAACAACTTGGGATTGACATTTAAAATGAAAAAAAATTTCATCCCTGAAGATGTTTAATTAATCAAGCATTGAAAAGAAATCAAGAACTATATTTAATTATTAAACCTAGGGTTTTAAGAATATTATACCATAGTGAATCATGTTGTGATTCATATGAGGAGACAAAGGTTGAAGAAGATGAAAGTCTTGCTTCCCTCAAAGGTCTCCAAAAGCTTTGTTAGAAAGCTCTGAACTCTTTGAATCTTCAAGCATATGATCCACTCAAAGTAAGTCTTTTGTCTGGGCACTCTTGGATATGACATCATGGTTAAATATGAGTGAATTGACCTTCTCTCCCCTCACCCCTTCACAAAAATATGAATAGTATTTTTTCTCTCCCTCTATAACGTTTCATAATGGATTATTCACCTAAAACGCTAGCTTACACCAATATAAATAGGTATGGGGGCTTTACTCAAACTGGGCTTCCAAAGAGTTTCGGGCCTACTACTTGGGTATTGAACTATACTAAGGACCCACGATAAAAATTAAATTGGATTCCATATAATCAGAAATCACAATTATAATTACCGTAATTATTTCATTTCTTTATTTAATCATGATTATCTTGCTAAATAATCACTACTTCACTCTAATTAAATTATCTCTAAATCACTCAAAATAAAGAGGTATTATTTGTAAAGTTGATTATGGTACATATATGATTCCCCATGCTAAGTGTCTGTTACCCGCTTGGTCAAATTAATTTTTCGCTAATCAATTTAAATCAATATCTAATCAATTCCTTCGATTCTCATATTGAACTTATTTTCTACTCCACTGTGATTAATAAATAATATATTGACCAAATTTTACTGGTGGAAACAATGTATAAGTGTATTAAGGAGGTATCACAATCCACGGTATCCCCTAGATGTGGATTCCTCTAATTTATGATATTAGAACTACTCACACAACTATCAGCCACTGTGATGGGATCATTTGACCAGATATAAAATTAGATTACACCTATAACGATCAAAGTGACACTTGCGCAAGTATTCTAGTGTTTATAATTACCAGGATTAAGAATTTACACCCCCTTTTAAAATGGTGTGAGATTACCTGAGTCTAATCAAGACAACCCTTAGAATTAAATGTTATGGGTGGCCCTGTTTAAAACACTCCTGGATATATCGATCACAGTATTCTAACGAACTATCATACAAGTTCTCGGACCATCAAATAGGTTCTCGAAGTTTGAGATAAACCACTAGGATTTCACCACAACCATTTTGATAGGATGTCAACTCCCTATCTAGGTTGTGAACTATTCGGTTGTACTAGAACCAAAATCCTTATCTTTTGTGATCAAGCCGAACCTAACTCATTAGAATTCATACTAAGTACAATTGACCGACATGTCTACAATATATTTAAATAAAATATAAGGCATTCTCATAACCATGATTCGTATTTTAAAATGGACTGACACACCTTTACTTCAAAGTAAACGTCATACATGATTTTAATAATAAGACTCCAATAATCTCACACTTAGTCTTAAAGTCATGTAATTAATTCCCAACCCATCCACAATGCAGTTTGTTGCATATTGGTAGAAAGGTTAATCGGGTGTTATCCGATACAAACTTGGTCATAACCATATCATTTTCTTGTACGATCTTTCGAAATGGGTGAAATTTACTCTCAATGTAACTAACCCTCTCAATCGTACCGCTTATATACATTAAAAGTGTAATAGCCAATTGCACTTAAAGGAACCTCACCCAAGTTACTTAGGAAGTAAGCGATCCATAATGCCTCTTTAGTTGCCTCTAAAGTGGCAAGAACTTTGGCCTCCTTAGTGGAGTAAAAAATGCAAGATTGTTTCACACTCCCCAAACTTACAACTTAATATCCTTGGGTAAACACATATTTTGAGGAAGAAAACTTACAATCCTTGTCTGACTGAAAATCTAGTCCTTGTACCTGAAAGGTATAAGACTGTCAGACTGAAATCTACTGACCATGTCGAAGTCATAATATACTTTGGTATTTATAGCATTCATTAGTCTTCCCACCAACAAATCATTATGTATATTTTTCATTCCTTCCATCTAATCAAGTGCCTAAATACATTGATTCCCTGACAGTGCGATTCTATATTTGAAAGGAAACTCTTTTCATGGAATCTCGATTTTAAACTTGTGAATAAGATATAACTATAATTGACCTAGGCCAATATCAACATCCTTTATATCCGATATAACAAAATCTTGATCATAAGGATATGGTTGGCTTGTCCTAAGTTCTATATATTGAAATACCCGGACAACCACACTTTAATGTAAGGCAATACTCCCACCGCGTTCCTGATTAGGCAAATATTATCCATAAATTATACTTAGAAATACTACCACCTTTCCGCCATGCTTCTTATACAAACAAGTATTATTCAGACTTTAATCAAAATCAAAACTTGATTTTCTTATCAAACCGAATAATACAAGACCTTAATGTTATCTTAAATACATAAGTTGATGTAGTAAGCTTATATCACTTTCCTTTCCAGACTTTTTACTATGTAATTGTCATGAAAATCGTTCAAAAATGAAGTCTTGATGTTAAAAGAATCCCGAAAAACTTTAGTATGGTTATCGCGAGGAGGTTTGCTCATTTTTAATCCTTTTCTTTACAAGTAAAACCTCTCGCAATCCTTGCTTTGAAGGTTTGTACCTTCTCATCCATTTACCTTTTAACTTCTTGTAGGTCCACTTATACCCGATGGGTTTTACCCCATCAACAAGTTTACAAATCTCAAAACTTGATTCGATTACATCGAATCTTTTTGGTATCCATAGACATAAGTCAAAGAAAAAGACCTTATCTTTGAATGCCTCATTATAGTTTCCAAGACCCGAGTCATGTTTACGTGAGATCTCATCGAAATGATCACCTAAAATACTAACCATTCAGAATAACTCCTGAAGCTCCCACTTTGATGTGGTCTCACTTGCTATCCAATATAAGTGACACATGTATCCTGATCATCGATAATACTCCCACCACCATTTGGTAGTGTATCATCGATATCATAATGTATTTCATCTTCTACGGGTGGTCTAGTAACAATGGTTATATGATATTCCATTACAATCTTTTAAGACTAGCTTGCACTTATTTCATCCTCAACAGGTGGTCTAGCAACATTGGTAATATGATTTTCCATTGTAATATTGTAAGACTAGCTTACACTTGGGCACGTGGTTTATTACATGGTCCTCTTATAAGAACAGGTCATTGGTGCAATAAATGTCCTTTTCGTACATAAGAATGTAATATAAACCACTTTATAATCTTTTAGGTAACCAGTAAAAAAACATACCTCCTTGTCTTTAATTTTAACCTCCATGGCTCCTTCCACAGCACGAGTGCCAGGCACCCCAAAATCCAAACATTCCCTAGAATGAGATTGCACCCACTCCAATGTTCAAAAGGGAGTTGAAGAGACTTCTTAAGAAGAAACTAAATATAGAATGTAAAAAATAGTCTCTTAAAAACAAATATTCCAATAAGAATATTGTAGTCCTGAATAACGAATCATGGACCTTATCATATCTAAAATAGCCTTATTACTTTCTTCTCCCGTACATCATTTCGATAAGGATTACCTAGTGTAGATAACTGGGATGAAATTCAACACCTCTAATAAATGATCCCCTTATTGTCCCAAGAGGTAAACACCTCTACGATCATATCTCAAAATTTGGAATAGTTCACTTCACCTATGCTCCACCTTAACTTTGCACACTTTGAACTAATCAAAGGCTTCAGATTTGTGGTGCATAAGGTAATTACATCCATACCTTTGAGTAATCATCAATAAAATCAATGAAGCACTCAAAGACACCTCTTAACCGGATAGTCATCGAACCACAATAATCGAAGTGAACCATTTCCAACACATTTTAGGTTCTTTAGCTTTGGTCATAGAAGGTCCCCTTGGTTATTTATCTTCTAAACATAATCCAAAACTACAAGTGCCTCCACTTCCAATGAACTCAATTGTTTATATAAATCGGTTTTCGAAGTCTTTCCAGAATAAAATAACCTAAGCATAAGTGCCAAACTTTTATATGGTAATAGAAGGAAAGTTTCTCTTTAATGATCTCGTTCATGAAATTATTGAATTAATAATTAGTGGCATCGGTGAGACAAACCTTATAATGTATAAATTATTTCTCAATGTACCCGAATAGATAAAAGATATCCCATTTTTTTATAAAATTAATCTAATATATGTTTAAAACTAATTAAGAAAACCTAAACTAGTATTTATAAAACTAGGTACATTAAGTAATTCACCTGCATTAACTTTCTGTCTTCACCACAATCTATAAAACACTTTCTACTACTTATAATGTTGCCTTATTCTAATTTCCCATAACTAGAAACATCTCTCTTTCAATTAATTGCCCAGTTAGGTGGAACCTCTTTAATAAATAGCAGTTCTAATTTATTATTTTCGAGTTTACATACCAGTTTACCGTAGATAAGAACATAAATCATGCATCTAATTATAAGATAAAAACCATTACTATGTCCATTTTCTTACAAAACAAGAAAAACTGGACACCGATGCTATAAAAGTTCTAACTACTTGTAGTGGGAATGCCCGCCTTTCGATTATTTCACTACTACCGAGGAATATGAATTTTTATTAACCCAAATAGTGGTACCTTAGACTTAGCCTTCATCCCACCTCACTTTAGAGAGAGAAGTAAATCTCTTATAAAATAATTAGCACCACCCATTGTCTACTGATTATCCTCACCCTCGGATTAAAAAATGGTACTAGTTTTCCTACCATGTCTAATCCAAAGATTTCTTTGTTCAACTAATGGTAAACTTATATCAAGAACATGATTCTTACTCGAGTTTCATCAAAAAACAATATGTGATTACAAATTCCCTTCATATAGAACTTCTTCGATGGGGGGACCGAATGCATGTAACACTCAATTTGAAATAATTACCATAAATTTTAAAATTATCGTGATTTCGTGTTCAACTACCTCGGCGGAGGAGAAAAGCTAAATACTAACACGAGAAATTTATCACGCCATAATTTTAAAATGTAGATGGGAAACGTGGGTTAAACTAGTTTATTATTCCTTTAAGTTAGAACAATGTCCAATTACATTTTCAGTCCTTGAAACTTATTCGAGTTAAAACTTTAAGATTAAAATAATAAGAAAAAATGGAATAAAATTTCAAAATCTTAAAATCACAAAATTGAAAAAAATAATTTCTAATTAGCATGGGCATCCCTCTACCACTAGTTAAAACACTAATCTCTCGATGGGAGATTAAATCACCTCACCTTAAACTAGACATATTTTCATATTTCATTATATTATCTGGATAGTCCAGTAACCTTTTTCCATGAATAATGAAAAGCCGTCATCTTTTGGTCCCACTCCTAATGACAATGACTTCGATAGAAAGGTTATCATTAGTTTTATTTAAGTGTATACCAATGGTTGATTCATCGAAATCAAACCAACTCGTGTAGAAATTCCTCGATGGGAGGAACTCACTCACTTTCAAATTCAAACAACTATAACTTAAGAATGTCGAAAATAACAAATGCCCTAATTAAATTGATTTGATTTTTTTTTTGGGGTGGTGGCAGATCAAGATGACATGAGGAGGTAATCATCACATAATAATTCTCAAGACATCAATGAAGACCACAGTGTTTATGTAAAATTCCTCACCCACTTAATATTTTGAACTCGAGAATTTTTGAAAAACTATTCATTCAATTCTAAAAGACCAAATTTAATCCTTAGTAATTTTTCAATTTACTTGTACAAACTAAATTACCTGGTCTCACTATTTTAATTTTTGAAAAATAAAACAATTTTAAAATTAAAATAAAATTTGGGGATCAAAATAAAATTTATACGTTTAAAATAATTGCCCTAGTTAAATACTATTTAGAGAAGAATAAATTAACATGAATTTTCCATAAAAACAGTTATCTAGATTGGTCTCAAAATTAACATCCATGTTGTCCATAAAAATGGGTTTTCTTAATTAATCAATTAATTAGTATACAAAAGTATACAACATAGTAATAAAGAGACAACATGCAAATATTTAATAAATGCAACATAATTTAAAAGGATAAAATTGCCCTTTTTCATCATGACAGAAACTTCTTCTTGAAGTAAAATTGTTCAAGCCCAAGTTTCATTGTTGTACAACACTTATTTATGACGTAGATTCCAAGTCAACATAGACTTCAATGTAAACACGAGTTCTTGACGATCTTTCCAATTGGAAACAATCCAAACGGGTCTAGGAAGATTGATGAGTAAGAATCAACATGCGAAGCCACCAGAAAACACTAAGAAGGGACAAGATTCCTCCCTACTACTATCGTCGGATTGATCCGATATGGATCCTATATCGACCACATTCCTCCGCTGAATCGATTTGATCCTGCTCCAAATCGATTTGTCCCTATGTGTTGATAACTTCATCTTCCTTATGGGATTTTCATGAAAAATGACTATAACTCATTTGAAACTTTGTGAAACTTCATAAAACTTTTTCGAACACCTAAACCCTAAAAAATACATGATTCTGAGTGTAAATAAATATTACACCCCCTCATAATTGCCTTCAAATACATCTATAAAGCAATAAATATAAAAACTTTATTATTACAACCATATAGATCTAAGAGCAAAAAATAACTACGGATAAAATACCATAGGATCCAATCACACAAAATAAACCACCATAGGATCCAATCATGCAAAATTAAAACCAGTTCAATCGATCATTTCAGTTTTGTGAAATATCTAAAGGTAGTGTTGAGATTTTAGCTTCATTAGTCGATTGATCCATTTCATTGATCAATCGATCACATCAAATTGCTAATATATTTAAAACATTTGATTTATTTTCTTTGTTTTAATCCAGTTGCTATAAATAGTGAGTGCAGATTATTTGTTTAAAAGAGAGTTTTTATTTTAATTTGGGTTTGAGAGTTGATTTTGGGAGCTTTTCTCTCTCTCTCTCTCTCTCCCTCTCTCTCTCTCTCTCTCTCCTCGGGTTTACCCATATTTAGGTTTTGTAAGTACTATTCATCTTCTTCCTTCTTTAATTCAAGCTTTCGTAATTTATTTTTTGCTTTGTTAATTAGTTTTCAAGATTTGATAATTAGTTTTATTGCTTTATTTATTTATTTTATTTAATTTCATGCCATTTACAATACTTTTTAGCTAATTTAAATTAGGTTCAGATGATTGATCTCACCTTGAATTATTTGGTTGCTTTGCTATGGTATGATGGATTAGGATAATTTTGATGGGTTAGATTGTTCTTGATTTTACGCCTAGAAAACTTAATAGAGTATATCATGTATGCACCATATTTGCAACCTTACATGTGTTGTCTCGAGAATATTTATTGATGCCAAAATCAAAGTAGGCTTTTATGAGAATTTAGAGGGTTATAACTCTAGGTTTGATTCATTGACAAAATGAGATTTAATATTAATAAAGCTTTTCTTTCCATGTAACCGTTTATGTTAATTAGTCCGAGGTGAGAGATATTATTTTCAATCTATAGATTTTATTCATGCTGCTTAATTTTAGTTTTCATAATTGTCTAGATTAACTTTAAATTAAAACAATCACCTTTCACACTTTTTTCAGAAGTAATAAATCAATTAAAGTCTAATAAGCATTCTCCGTGAATTCGATATCCAGACTCACCACTATACTCACATAGGAGTGTAGAAAGGACTCTCGGTTTACCTGCGCATCAGATGAAATCCCTTACCAAAGGACTTAGTTGGGCGGGCCCTAATTCGGCGGCACCTCATTTTTCCTCTCAAAATCTAACTTTCTCTCTCTAAAGTGTGGTTACGGGTTTCTATCACCTTTGGGTAGGGGTGGACATTGGTAGGTTTGGTTCGGTTCCATACCGAAACCTAAACCAGAACCTATGTACTTCGATTCCGCATTATTGGAGCCATACCTAAACCAATCATGTTATGGAACCAAACAAACCAAACCAACCATAGTTCAATTTGGTTCTCGGTTTGTTTTTGTTTGGGTTATTTTAGGTTTTCTTATGGTTCTATTTTTTTAAAACCTACAATAGTAAAATATTAAGCCAACATATCACAAAATTTTAAAACTTGTACATCTAAGTTAACACCAATAATAACATGTGTTTACTAATGATTAAATATGCAACTACTTCCAAGTTTGTAGTTAACACATAATTATTGCCAACAAATTTAGACACATAATCAAAGACTTAAACCCATAAATCACAAATACATTAAAATTAACACATAATTTTAGATTCAAACATATAAATCTCATATTTAAACACATAAATCTTAAATACTCTAAAATCAATAAATAGTTTTAGATTCATGTACAATAATTTGAGATTTAAACACAAGTTTATACAGGGTAGGTTTAGGATCGGTTTGTATTGGTTCCATATCGGGTTGGTTCTCGATTTGGGTTGGGTTGGATCAGGTATAAAACCAAGAACCAACCCAATACGATCGATTTTTTAAGTCTAGGAACCAGAACCTACCCAATGGTATCTAAAAACCAAACCAAACCTGGTGGTTTGGTTCGGTCTGGTTCCATTCTTCGGGTTGATAGGTTACGTTGTTCGCCCCTACCTTTGGGAATGGATCCCAGGTATGATATTTACAGGAAATGATAGGGAACCTAGGGTTTCTACTAATGCTAAAACTTGTCTTGCAAGAAATAAGCCTAAATCCACATGATGGGATCAATTTATACTACCAAGGTATTAACTTCGTTACCTATAATCAAAAGACAAGACTTAAGATCCCAGTCGCAGCCTTAGTCACTATATGCGGCCTTAACAAACTCTCCGCAACCAATAGGCTAAGGTCATGTCTCCTACAAAGATAGCGAGCTTTAATGGTTTTGGGTCATTACATTACATCTCATTCATGGAACTTTTTAGATATATCCCATCAAGAGGTTTCCAAATATAAATATATATATAATTTATGTTGAGTATACTTATATTCAAAAATATATTTAATTTTAAAAATTGCAAAAAAAAAGGTAAAAATAAGAGAAGGTAAAAATTTGTTCGCCTATAGTTTAGTGAGATGTTATGACTAAGTAATCCCTTCAGTAGGTTGATTATATCAAATATTTCATATAAAGTATTTTTCGTAAAAAGTACTATTAAATACATATACTATAAAACCACATGTAATAAACGTAGGCTATCTTTAATGGTAGCGTAAAAGTCAATCGAATGTATAATTTACACTCGTGTATTTTTTTTGCTATAATATTTATTTAAAGTTCATTACCACTCATAAAGTGTAATATGAAGTTCTAAAATTTACCATAATTATGCATTAGCACATTAGCTTTATCTAGTATCCAAATTAAAAATGCTAAACTTTTTTGGTACGTCAAATAATTATAAATTTTAAATTTTAAATTTTCAAAATGTATTCAATGAGATCTCTCAACCAATATCCATCTGGAGTATTAAATTATTTTAAAACATATAAGGGGAAATCAACCCATTTTACATATGTGTGTGCCTCTTTGGTAATTTTTCACATGATGTTAAAATGAAACCATTGAAGTGTCAAATATATTATATCATTTTTGGTGCAAAACATACTTTACACATGATTTACACTGAATTCTAAGTTGCCATTAGAGTTTGTCTTATGGAAAATGATATCATTTGTTCTGAAGGCATGTGTTTTGATAATCAAACTAGTAATTATAAGGGTTATGTATGAGCATTTGATCCATATTAATCATATGTCAAAAAATTTCCCTTACTAACTGAAAATTCTTAACATGTGACCTTGGGTTACACATTATCAGAACCCCAAAATACAAAAGGATACATTCACATGAGAAAAAATATAATTTTATTTTTAACATCTATAAACAAAGGACTTTGGTCCATTCAAATTTGGAGTTTGGATGAATTTGATTTCTAGACAATATTAGAGAATCCGCGTTATTACAAGCTTGTGAGCGGAAGGTTAACTTAAGCTATAATTCATTTGTCAATAGTGAATAAAAAAGTTGTCTCATAATATTTATTGTCCCTCTCTCTTATAGTGGTGCGGATATCTCCCTCCAACAAATGAAATTGAATTAAATTATTGATCCTCACATGGATGAATGTCATTCATTAAACAACCCAAAGTCTACCAATGTCCAATGTCTGTATTGGCACAAACAACTATATATTATGCTAAATTTATATAGGATATTGAGTTAGTGCAAATAAAAGTCGATGTTGAAGATAAATCTCATTACGAGTATTAACGAGGATCATTAAACTTTGTTATACATTTAGATTACACAATGCTCTTAATTTTACCCATTTTTAACCATATTTTGAAGATAACTTTAAAAAAAAACTTAGATCTATGGATTTCAGTAAATTAAAGAAGGCAAATCCCACATCTATATTAGCCCCATGTATCCCCCTAGTTGCATCTTGTCTACTCAATCAAGATCACATGCATCTTATTGACAACAAAGCTTATACTAGTTAAGGTAATGGAATTGAATACGACATCATTATCTTGGTTTATGGAAAAGATATGAAACTATTTCGTGAAAAATAACAAATGAATTGAATTACTGAAGGTAGTTCTTACTGAAATAGAGCAATACAACTTTCCTCAAGGGACAAGTAAAATTAAATAAACTTAACATTGATATTTGGAATTTTTTTTGTTCTACTTTGTAATCCAATCATCATTCAGATACTTCATGATGGGATTCATACATTGTAGGTCTTCCTCAATTGATAACATTATTGATGGTTATTTTTCCTCACGGCCTCCCTTAATGCTTGGGTGGATCAAATACTCAACTTGAGTACTTGATTTGAGGTTAGACTTAACGACAAATGACAATGTTGCAAGTGAGTCATCATGACAATTGTTCCATTTGGTAAATTATTTGTATTAGACATCATTGACCTTGTTTACTAGATATTATGCTGAGAAAGTTAAGTGCCCTAGGGTTTGAAGAGAAAAACTCCACCAAATTTTATTTTCACTATTTTAAATTAACTTGCACCAATTTAGAATAACAACAAGTATTGGGTAAAATAATTTACCAATTAGTCTTGACCTAAGCATGCGTCTAGGTGAGTATAAGCAAGAGTAAAATAAGTAAATCATAACACGAAGATGCATGAGGAAAACCCACAACAAAAAAAAAACTCGGTCACCCCAACCACACAAGTCCACTATGATATATGAAGTTTATAAGACCAATTTAGACTTACTCATAGACTCAACACATTCAAGCCTTGGCGCGCTTGATTGATCCATGTAACCTTCTTTACAGCCACTATCGGATGCCTTTCAATAACCACACAATGCAGATGCTTTCCCAAGTCTCGGTATCCCACCAATCTTCTTTGTCTCATGACTAGTCCAGTCGCTACACCAAACATGGTATCTACTGCAGGACTTGCTCATAATATGAGGAACAAACCACTTTGATGCAAAACGAGGAGATATTAAAATGACATATGTATGTATGATTCTTGGATCTCAAGCATAGTTGTAAAACAGGGTTTAGTTTGGAAGACTTTTTCTCAGAACAAACATATAAACTTGGTGAGCTTTTTAAATAAGTTTGGAAACTCAAAAAGTTTGGAAAAGTCTCCCCTAAAACAGTTGTTCCGCACTCCTATATAGGAAGTTTTCTAAAAATGAGTTAGGCTTGAAAATGAAATTTGCACTGAAAAATGAGCTAACTCGTTCGAACGAAATTGGATCTCTTTAGAATAAGGCAACACTTCTCGGTCGAACACCTTCTAATGATTCTTCCTATGAGTCTTACAACGAGATTCTAGAGAAGGATAAAAGTACCTCGTTCAAAGTTCGTTGGAACATTGTTCTAACAAGGTGCATAAACTTGTTCGAACAACATCAAAATCGTTCTAATGATCACGCGAAAAAATAACATTTTTCTTAAAAAATATTTAAAAAGGATAAATCATTTTTATGAAAACCAAACACCCAAAACAAAATCCAAGGATCAAACATAAACATGTATTCATACCTCATTGAGATACCTTGGATAATGAAGATGGAACTCGACCCGAAACACTATGTATACTTGATGTCATTTTATCATTGGCCACTACAATCTTCAATAACATGTCCCAGGCTTGAAGGATAAATAACTCAATTCCTAATCTATGATGCAAACAAGTTTTGTCCAATCACGAAATTAAGCCAATACTTACAAATTGACTTTATTCAAAAATTCTTCCTTATAAGTCTCCCCCTTTGGCTATTCTGGGACAAAACTCAAAGCAAAACCTATTGATCTGTCAAGATCCCTAAGACTCAATTTCCAACCCCAGAAGGAAAAAAAGTTACAAACACTTGACCGATATAAACTTTAGTAGCCTCACTCTTGTGTAAACCTTTGACAACTCGGATATAATTATGATATATTATGTTTAATCATGCTTACCTTATGTGATATGGATAATGTGTTATTAGTGAATATAATATTATGTTATTATATTTAGCCTGATCCTACCTTCATAAATCATAAAAGGTCGAATTAGTTACAAACACAAAATTTTGTAGTTTTCGATAGGAATGTTCATGTCAAAGACTAGTTTTGACCATTATAATATAACAATTGACTTGAGGTAAAAACTAGATAGTTGTCGATATATGAATTAGGTTTTTAACACAACAAATGGTGCATCTAATGGACATTTAAGTGAGAAAATATCGCTTTTTTACGAACATGGGATAAAGTAGTCATTGAGCTTTAAATGATATTTTGTCTTATATGGCGCCACATGTTATATTTTGATTGGACCAAAGGGATGTAACCTTATGCCGACTTATACCTTAAAATATCCTTTATTCTTCATGTATATCATAATTTCAACTGGGTTAAGATTTTCCATGGAAGCAAGAGAGGTTAGGGTGAATTAGTGAAGGATTAAGGAAGATAATCGAGAGATAAATAAACTTATGTATCCAAGGTGCTTGGGTAAGATTTAATTTATAAATTCCATTCTTTATATGTCATATGTTGTTTCATATGATATTAAGTATCATATTTGGGGACAAGGGGATACGTTTTGTAGTATGTATATGGTATGTGCAGGTTGTATGTATGAAGAATGTTGAATTCATACAACTAAGGACATGATCATTATGTTAATCAAAATAGTGTATCTTTGTTAATACACAATGGAATAGATTGATTAAAGTTGTATATGAAACTAAAATTATATATATGTTATTCCCTAAAATTATATAAAAATACCAAGAAATAAATCTTGGGTGATAGTTTGAAGTTTAGGTATAGAATCTGCCCCAAAAGTGTAAGTATGCATACCTTATGTTTGAGGTTTTGCTTGACATCGAAAATGATCTAAAAAAATTATAAAACTTTAATATTGTATTATTAAATATGTGTATTGAAATTGGGTGGAAGATCATAGAAATTTATGATGTATAAAAATTATGAAAATTCTTGGAAGTTGACTGAACGATAGAGGAGTATATAGGGCCGATTTTCCATGTAGTATAGACATGGGAATATTTTTCTCTAGCCGTCTTTTGAATTGGAGACCTAATGTGTTAGGGATGTAATTTTCAAAAAGTAATTAAAGTATGTTTGGGTTGTGATTTGGATATGTTAAATATCTTAACATGAAATTAGATGGGACTTTATTTATGATAAATGATTTGAATCGGATTATATGTTGCTTATGAATTGAGTTACGTTTAAGTTATTCTTTGGATTATTGATATTCTTATGACGATACTAATATTGTAAGAATGACAGGAAGGGAGGAACATCCGGTTGAACAAGTGACAGATAAAGGCAAGGGAAAAACACATTAAGTGGCTAAGGTGAGTGTACTCACTTGTAAGATATAATTATACATGGTTATGGATATGATAAGAATATTACTCACTGGTAAGATGTAATTATACATGGTTGTGGATATGATCAGAATATTACTCACTGGTAAGATGTATTTATACATGGTTATGGATATGATCAGAATATTATAAATATAAAATTGTTCATTTCGTTTTACCAAAATGGGAGGTTACTCCCCGACCCGAAATGGGGGAGATTTGTCTATTAAAGACAATGGGTTACTCCTCGATCTGGAATGGGAGAGAATTTTCTATTGCAGATAGGATATGTGAATCATGATTCATAAAGGTTTGTCATTCATTATGAATGGGTCAGATAAGTTTATATAATATCACACGGATATGATTATTTGCATTTAATTTTATGCAATAGTGTAGTAAGTTTATATAATATCACACGGATATGATTTGTTGCATTAAATTTTATGTAATATTGTAGTAGTGATGCATTCACTGAGCTATTTTGCTCACGGTTTCAGATGTTTATGTTTTTCAGGTAACGTGATGTCATTGCCAAATCTAGGAGGTTGGGTGGGGTTAGTAAGGGATGCATAAAACTATGATATTGGTCAAATGTAAATGGGGTAATTTAAGCCTACTTATCCTTTAAATAAGTTCATATAAGCATAACTACTTTAAAATTGTGAAAAGATTTTAGTTTTATGGATTCATATTGATGATTGAAAAAGGTAACTCATGCTTATGGTTCGTTTAAGGCAATTATGGTTTGACTCATTTTGACTTTCAAACTTAATTATAAGTAACTGGGTTGAGGTGTGTCAAAACCTTTATTGCATCGCTGCTAACTCGCACACTTAGGCACACTTTTCAAATGCAACTGGAATATAAACAAATCACATATGAACCCCCCCCCCCCTTGACAACCCATCTCTACCTAAGAAAGGACATCTCCCCTTAAGTTCAAGATCTCCCCCCCCCCCCCCCCCTCCCAACCATTAAAAGAGTTAAATACCATTTCTCCTCCCTTTTGTTTAAAAATAGATAAAGAATAAGGTGTACAATAATAAAGCATTTTTCCTCAATAAAACCAAATATCCCCCTAATTAAAGCATGAGAATCATAAAAGAAAAATAAATTATGATGTAGTGGTGTGAAACAAGCATGCAACGACAAATAGTTCGGCAACACAAGCACAAATAATCTAAAATACGAATAAATGATATCAACTATGATGGAAGAATTTAAGTATAAGATACCAATATGGTCATAACACATGCCAATTCGAAAAGAAGATAAAGCATAAGGCAAGCATGGATGGATTAAATGAAAATGAAAAGACTCAAAACACATAACATACCATATATATATAGAACCAAAACTAAATACAGAAAAATTAAACAAAATCACCCAGGCGCATACCCCAGAGGCAATGCATCACCAAGACATGGAAGCAAACAAGCACACTGAAATTTGAAATAAACGATCAAAAGCCATACAAAATAACGTACAAAACTAAGTATCCTCAATGTAGCTATCAGGCAGACCCCAGTCCATACATGTCATCCAATTAGTATAGCTTCTCCTAGCTCTCCCCCATTGGCTAACTTTGGCCTTAATCATATCTTCAATATCTTTGATTATAGAGGCAAAATATCTTGACACTCTTCTCATGCTTCTCCCATTCCTCTCCATCCAAATGCAGTAGGTGGTGATAGAAAAAGAAAGGCATATAATTCTCTTGATGAAAGTCTTACCATTTTAGTTATGAATGGCATTATCCATCTCATCCTCCCAATTAAAAACATCTTTATACTGAAGGTTCTTGAAGAGAACTTCATTCCATATTTCTTTAGCCCAAATGCAGTAAAAAAAATAGGTGGTTTATAGTCTCTTCATGTAAGTTACACATCCCACCAGCTTTACTGTCGGCAATAAACCATATGAACAACTTGTCCCTAGTATACATGGCCTTCATACAAACCATACACAAAATGAATGAGCAATTAAAAATGCAACCTTTACTCCAAACCAAAGTACTCCAATTAACATGAGGTAAGGAGGGGAAAAGATTACTATAAACAGAACCTATAGTAAACCTCTTAGAGCTATCAACAACCCATTCCATATTATCCTCACAATTAGGGAAAATGGTAGGGATAGAGTCATTACTAATGTCAAGCAACTCCCAATTAATAGTGGTCGGCCATATCCATCTCACACTTTGAATAACATGAGCCACCTTTACCTTTTGATTGCTAGCAGCATCATAAACGAACCTATCCCCATGCAGAGGTTGAAGAGGATCTTTCGGGTGCCAATTATCATACCACAAGAAAGCCTCATTTCCATTCCCAATCTTAGTTTTGATGAAGGCTCTAGCATGATGTCTTAACTTTAGAATTTTTCTCCAACTCCAAGAGCAATCAGATGGTATGTTGACTGCCCAAATGCTTCTACCTTTGATCCTGTACACGTTACACCATTTAATCCATAGACTGTCTTTTTTACTGCACAAGTTCAAAAGATGCTTCATCATTGCAGCTTTATTCGATGCCTCAAGGCTTTTAATGCTAAGACCTCCTTCATCCTTGCTGCAACACAGGTTATGCCAAGCCACCTTATGTAACACCCCGTATTTTTGTACATTTAATAATTAATTAATTCGGGAATTTTAAATTACCTGTGTGTTGTAATTTTAATTGAATTAATTATGGCGATATATTTATTTAAATATTAATCGGGGAGTGAATGGTTAATGTTTAGGAAAATTTATTTACTAAGTGAATAGTAATAATTTAATTACGTCATTTCGAGTATTAATGACGCGGTATACACTCTTCCCAGCCGGGAGTCGGTATAGACTAAATTGGGTGTGAGATAAGGATTTTTATAAATTAATTTGGATGCCAATTCTGAGTGTGCGGTTGAGTCCGAATGGGTCGAAATAGTCGAAAAAGAGTACCCGGGGGTAGCAATTGGGTCTCGGGATATTTTTGGGCATAACCGGGCCCACACGGGGTGAGTTGGGCCACTTTAATTAAGCCCATTAGGCTAAAAACGGGATGGAGGGTTTTTAACCTAATTGGGAGATTAAAGAATGGCAACCAACATAACTCTAAACCTAGGGTTTGAGAGGGGATTTGGGGAAAAACAAATCAAGAGCAAATTGGAGGTTATTAGAGCCAAATTAAGGGACATCAACAACGAATCAGACACTACAAACACTTTGAGGCAAGTGGTTAACTGTTCTGATTTCTAAAAGTTTGATAATCAATTCATATCATAGTGATGTGTGTATGAAAATTTTTTTTGGGTGTGTCACCAAAATCTAAATTGGGTTTTTTGTAAGTTTATATGCCTTAATGAGATTAAGGGGGAGATTAATCGTGTTTATGATTCTAGAATGTAGAGAACTGAATCAGATGTTAAAATCAGTAAGATTAGAGGGTTAATTACTGATAAAATGAATGAAATTCGTATTGGGGATTGAAAACCCGGATAATACCCAATTCGGGAAAAAGTAGAAAATATTGAGATTTAATTTCAGATTGATGTTCTATAAGGTGCTTTGATCCTATTCTTATGTAGAAATAGGGTTGATGGGGCTTGGGTTAGTCCAGGGGAAAGAATGAAAGTTGGAGGTTTTCATTAATGCTGGAACTGCCTGTTGTAGAAGACGAAGTCAGGGACGATCGATCGATCGACCCAGGGGTTCGATCGATCGATGATTCGGAATTTTGGGCAGTTCGCCCAGTTTGTATATAAAGGGAAAATTAATTAAAAATTTAATTCCCAAACATTAATTAGTGATAAATAAATATGAAACAAATATTCCTAGCAATTATGGGAGAAAGTAATTGGGACTAGGATAAATTTATGTGGGGCATTTAATGGATGAATTTGAGAGATTTTGTTCCAAAATAATGAGGTACGGATCAAGTGAGTGAATCCGGGTATATTGGTCATGCGACCCCAAGGTAGTGAATTAAGTTTAGAAATAAACTAAATTATTTTGAGTCGGGACATAGGCTCGGAGAATATTTAATTATGGACCAAGTGGGCGAGTCCGGGCATGTTGGTAATTATAGGTAAATATAATTAGGAAAATTATGGAAATAAATGTGTAACACATTGTGGGCGAAAAATGTGGGAAAGAAATTATGAGATGTAAATTGGACCAAGTGAGCGAGTCCGGGTATGTTGGTTAAGTGACATCAAGGCATTAAATTAATTATCGAGAGAAAGTAATTAGTTTGGAGTCGGAACATTGACTCGAGAAATGTTGAGGTACGGGCCAAGTGAGAGAGTCCGGGGATAATGGTTGGGTGACACCAAGTTATTAAATTAATAAATGCGTTAATTAATTTAGTTAGAGTCGGATTGTAGACTCGGGTAATATTAAATTAATAAGAGTTATAATTAATATAATAAGGGTCGGATTGTAGACTCGGGTAGTATTAAATTAATAAGTGTATTAATTAATTTAATTAGAGTCGGTTTGTAAACTCGGGTAGGATTCAATTAACAAGGGTGTTAATTATATTTAATTAAAGTCGGTTTATAGACTCGGGTATGATTAAATTAATGGGTGGGATAATTAGTTTAATCAGAATCGGATTGTAGACTCGTGAAGGGTACTTATTAATTAATGTGATAATTAATTATATTAGAGTCGGACCATAGACTCGGGAAGAGGATAAGTTATTAAGTGAGAAAATTAATTATATTGAGTCGGGCCACAGACTCAGGAAATTACAGGCAGTGTATGGGATGTTGAGTACATGGTAAAGCCGGGGTTATTAATATATATATACGGTGTAGTGATAGTATATATATATATATATACGTGTATGTATTGTATGTGACATTAAATTACAGGCAGTGTACGGGGATTTCAGGTAGTGTATGGGATTTTGAGTACACGGTAAAACCGGGGTTCATAATATATCTATACGGGTAGTGATAGTATATATATATGTGTATATATTGTGTGTGATAGTAAATATCAGTGACTAGATATTTATTCAATTTAAATACTCTAATGCTATCAAGGGAGGTTGCGCGATGTGGGTGAATTCCCTAGCTTGAGGAGTAGGGCGAGTATATCCCCAGGTCATAGCGTCCGGTACACGGGTGAGGAGATTATCTCACTTTCAGGAAGGAATATGACCGCCTCCATTTCGTTTATATTTTGGTCCAAGTTGGTGAGCGATTCTAACTTGGGGAAACTAGGTTTTGTGAGCACACCTAGTGAGATAGCATTCTAGAGGGAATCATCCGGTGAGGGTAAAATCGGAAGGATGGATACATGTATGATATATGTGTGGATGTTAGTAAAGGTACGTATAATATGGTAGTAAATATTATATGTAGGTGATAATACAGTGTGTGATGTATTTACTTTATATAACTCGGGTTACAGTTATATGCAGTTAATTAATGGGAAATTAATTAAGTTAATCATTTGTGGGAATAATACAGTGTGTGATGTATTTACTTTATATAACTCGTGAGACGGTTATATGCTACTATTGAAGAGGAATTAATTAAGTTAATTGTGAGATAACTTATAATTCAAGAAAATTATTATACTCGGGCTAGAGTAATATGGTAAGGGAAGGTTATATCAGGACTATTTGGACGGGGTAGTACAACTAGGTGGGGTTCAGGTAACCGGTAGGTATGCACAATAGTGGAGGGGTGAGAATGTCCTCAAGGGAGTGCGACACTAACTTAAATATGAAGCGCATTCATGCATTTTAAATTACTGCAGTTAATTCACTTGCTAAATATTTTGAATATCTTTTGGGTTCTAACCCTTGCTATAAAACTATTTTCAAAACCTTTTAGGTGTCCAGCCACAGGGATGCCAGGATTGATATTCTATTCCAGGGACACGGAGCTGCAACATATGTGGATGCTAGAAGGAGTTTGGATTAGACGCAGCATTCTTCATTCTTAGAGTAGGAATCTTGTACCAGTCTCAGTTTTATTTAGGGCTTGTAGCCCAGACTTCTCGGTACAGTTTTCAGGTGTAATTCATTCAGGTGTTGAATGTTTGTATTGGATTAATTATTTGGTGGCCGGTGATTTATTTGGCAAGTTGTGTAATTATTATTCTATTTACTTTCATTCAGTTGTGTGAATGGTTTATATTTTAATTCCGCATGTATTGTTTTGTTTAATTAAAAAGTTAAAATCGGCACCAGTTTTTGGAATACTAGGTGGTTAGTAAGTGTTGATGTAAAAAATTAGATCGCTCTAATTATTCAATCACAGATAAATAAAATGAGACAAAGATTTTTAAAGTGGTTCAGCCTTATATGAATGGCCTACGTCCACTGTTATGTTATTGCTGAGTGTTTGGGAATTCTCGAGTACAAGTTCTCTCAAGAAATTCCGGTCCCTTTGAATGAGGGTGATACAAGGTATTTATAGCCCTTAGGCTGTACATGAAAGGGTTGATACATTAAATGATATACATATGAAAGGGTAATACATTTAATGTAGCGTGTGCGTCAAGATGATAAACATTCAATGAATAGTTGAACGTTTGATTATCTGGCAATTAATCCTACGGCCGAGATGCAGCTCGGACCGTCTTAGTTGCTCGTTGCTCAGGAGTTCCTCGGAGCGCTAGAGTACCTCGGAGTGCTAAAGTTCCTCGGTGTATCCTCGTTGCTCGGAGAGAACATGAGTTGGTCGGGGAAATGAACTTCCTCGTTGCTATTGTGCCACGTAGATTGACACGTGTCTTCGTATTATTCGTCCATATCAGCATATTAATTTTGGTATCAACAGAAGCCCCCAATGTTTCATATTTCGAACTTTGAGGAGTATGGAACATTCTTTCTCGGTATATGGCGATATTAAATGACTGCTGATATGGACGACTAATACGAAGACACGTGTCAATCTACGTGGCATAATAGCAACGAGGAAGTTCATTTCCCCGACCAACTCATGTTCTCTCCGAGCAACGAGGATACACCGAGGAACTTTAGCACTCCGAGGTACTCTAGCGCTCTGAGGAACTCCTGAGCAACGAGCAACTAAGACGGTCCAAGCTGCATCTCGGCCGTAGCATTAATTGCCAGATAATCAACAGTTCAACTATTCATTGAATGTTTATCATCTTGATGCACACGCTACATTAAATGTATTACCCTTTCATATGTATATCATTTAATGTATCAACCCTTTCATGTACAGCCTAAGGGCTATAAATACCTTGTATCACCCTCATTCAAAGGGACCGGAATTTCTTGAGAGAACTTGTACTCGAGAATTCCCAAACACTCAGCAATAACATAACAGTGGACGTAGGCCATTCATATAAGGCTGAACCACTTTAAAAATCTTTATCTCATTTTATTTATCTGTGATTGAATAATTAGAGCGATCTAATTTTTTACATCAACAGATTGGCGCCGTCTGTGGGAAGCGATTGTTACTATCGTTTTTCACCAAAAATCATTCATCATCAATGGCGGATAATCCAAAATCTAGCAATCGAAACGCTGGAAATACTGGAAATCCTCCGAATCCCTCTGCACCTCCAAATCTAGCCGGGATTATGACGAATCTGGATCAAGGACAAACCGCCATGCAAGAAACAATGAGGCAACTCATACAAACCCTTCATGGCGGTGCACCTGCACGTTCAGGACAGCAAAGTGGCCAGAGGCAAACTTATTTACTTTCTTCACGATCCAGGTGTACAGAGTCACGTCGTAATGAGGAGTCTGATGATTTCTCTTATCAACCTGGGCGAACTTCGTCAATAAGGGCTACAGATACTGATCAACATATCACCCTCTCTCCAGAAAGACCCAGTGCTTTAGAAAGACTGAGTAGGGTGTCTCCTTTCAGTCGATTAGGCCCTAGGAGGAATAGGAGTCCACCTAAGACCATGTCGAGGAGTTTTCGACAACCATCAGATCTAAGAGAAGGATCAGCACAATCACGACCAGTTGCTCGTCAAGATAAATCTCAGGAGGCTACTTCAGAACGATCTATTGCTCGAACTAACAAGCTCGATGAAGGAAATGATGCGTGGAAAGGTTCCATCCAACGGTTGGAGGATAGATTGGGAGAAATGGCCAAGGCAAAGAACCCCCTACAACGAACTTTTGTTCGAGGAACACCTTTTGTACAGGCCATTGTGAATTTTCCTACACCATCAAAGTTCAAAGCACCTGTAGTGACCCCCAAATATGATGGAAAGACAGATCCTGTTCTTCACATAGAGCAATATCAAGCTGCTGCCGACATCTATGTCGTCCCCGATGAGATGAGATGCAGAGCGTTCTCAAGAACTCTTACTGGAGCTGCCCAGATATGGTACAACAATCTTCCTCGGGGTAAGATTTCAACTTTCTTTCAGTTGGCTGAGTTGTTGATTGGCAATTTCTGTTTTGGAGCAAAGCCAGTAAAACGAGTAGCACACTTGTTAAGTGTTAGACAAAAATCTGGTGAGAGTACTAGAGATTACATAACTCGTTTCAATAACGAGAAGCTGGAAGTCATAGATTACGAAGAAAAGACAGTAATCACCGCCTTGATGAGTGGGTTGTTGCCCAATAAATTGTATTACACCTTGGCAAAAGATCCACCTAAAACTATGTCAGAGTTGATGGCAAAAGCGGCCAAAATCATGAATGCCGAGGAAGCTATGGCTGCAAAGAAGAATATGGATAAAGACACCAAGGTGGACGTCGACAAGTCTAAAAATAAAGAGCATAAGGGCAATGGCGGTGACAAACGTTCCAGAAATAATAAATCATCATGGGAAGTCCTGAAGAAATACGACAATTATACTCCTTTGAAAATGGGTATTCATCATGTCTTGGAAGAAATCAAGAACAACGAGGAGGTAAAATGGCCAAAGAAACTGAGGTCAGACCCTGATTCGAGGAGTAAGGATAAATATTGCGAGTTTCATAAAGATCATGTTCACATGACCAAAAATTGCATAGCTCTTCAGAATGAGATTGAAACACTCATCCGAAGAGGAAAGCTAGCAAAATATATTGATCGGGGAGGTGAAAGAAAAAATAACGACCGAGCTAGAGAGAGGTCTAGATCTCCTCGTCGAGCAGAGGAGAAAAAGAAGAGAAACCATGAAGATGATCCAGATGATGACCCTGACCTTCCCAAGAAACCAAGACAGCCAGAACGAGAGGTATTTTTTATACGTTTTGGGTCATTTGATTGTAATGTCATTACAGGAGGAGATGCAGGAGGAGAAGACCTTACTGCAGAAAGAAAGGCTTACCTTGGAGAGGCTCAAGCTTGTTCATATATTCAGCGAATAAATCTGGCCGAGGATGATCGTCCGAGGAAGGTAAACAAAGAGAAGTTGGTCATTAGCTTTTCAAAAAATGACCTAGCAGGTGTTCATTATCCTCACGACGATCCTCTGGTGATCAAAATGAGGATGAAGGAAGTAGTGATTTCAAGGGTGTTGGTAGACAATGGAAGTTCGGCAGACATCATGTACTATTCATGCTTTGACAGCTTGAATCTGAAATTATCTCAATTGGAACCGTATCACAGACCCCTCCTGGGTTTTGCTGGCGAGAAAGTTTTTCCACTTGGGACGATCAAGTTGGATATATTCATTGGAACTTGGCCTGCTTGTCGAACAGAAAGAATATGCTTCTTTGTGATGGATAAGAATGTGCAGTCAGCCTACAAAATCATCATGGGAAGAGTTGGTTTGAAGAAGTTTGAAGCAGTTCCATCTACAGTGCATCAATGCTTAAAATTCCCAACAAACTTTGGAGTAGGAGTTGTGAAATGTGATAAAAAAGTAGCTCGGGAATGCTATTATTCATCTACCGAGCAAGAGGAGCTTGAGGAATCAAGGAAAAAGACTACTACCTACCAGGTGGAAGAAGATACAGAGATTGAAACTCTCGATCCTAGAGATGAATCCCAACTTGTAAAAGGACAGGTGGTGGAATCTACAGAAAATGTTATTCTGGACGATGAGCACCCTGAACGAGTAACCCAGATAGGTTCATCGTTGGATGCTTCAATAAAACAAGAGTTGATAACTTTCTTGAGAAATAGGAAGAAAACTTTTGCATGGAGTCATGAAGACATGCCAGGAATAGATCCAAACTTCCTATGTCATGAGCTCAATGTGAATAAGGAGATCAAGCCTGTAAAGCAGAGAAGAAGGGTATTTAGCCCCGAGAAGAATCAAGCTATTCAAGAGGAGGTCGACAAGCTCCAGAAAGCTCAATTCATTGAAGATGTGAAATACCCGGAGTGGTTGGAAAATGTGGTGATGGTAAAGAAGAAAAATAATAAATGGAGAATGTGTGTTGATTTCACTGATCTCAACAAGGCCTGCCCAAAGGATCACTTTCCATTACCCAGAATTGATCAGTTAGTGGATGCTACCTCTGGGCACGAGCTGCTCAGCTTCATGGACGCTTATTCAGGCTACAACCAGATCAAGATGAAACCTGAAGACAGGGAGAGTACTTCTTTTATTACCCCTAGGGGTACTTATTGTTATAATGTTATGCCTTTTGGTTTAAAAAATGCAGGAGCGACATACCAGCGGCTGATGAACAAGGTTTTTGCCGAACAAATCAGTTGCAATATGGAAGTCTATGTCGATGATATGCTGACAAAAATAAAGAAAGCTGCTGATCATCTAGTTGATTTAAGTCAGACTTTTGATCAACTGGATAAATACCAGATGAAGCTCAACCCGACGAAGTGCATATTTGGAGTACGAGAAGGAATGTTTCTCGGGTACATTGTCAACCAGCGAGGCATTGAGGCAAATCCAGAAAAGATCAAAGCTCTTTTAGGGCTGCGATCTCCAACAACAAAGAAAGAAGTGCAGAGTCTTACAGGTCGAGTTGCAGCGCTCAACAGATTTGTATCTCGAGCAACAGATAGATGCTTACCATTCTTCAAAACACTTCGAAAAACTTTCGAGTGGAATGATGAATGTGAAAAAGCCTTTCAAGACTTGAAGAAATATCTGGGAACACCTCCACTACTGTCCAGACCGGTAATGGGAGAAAAGTTGTACTTATACCTGGCAGTATCAGAAAATGCAGTCAGCTCGGCATTGATCAGATTGGATAATGGAGTCCAGAAACCAATTTATTACACGAGTAAGGCTTTTCGAGGTGCAGAGATCAGGTACCCAAAGCTGGAAAAATTGGCATTGGCATTAATTGAAGCAAGTAGAAGAATGAGGCCATATTTTCAGGCCCATACCATCGTCGTTTATACCGACATGCCATTGAGAAAAGCCCTTCATAAGCCAGAAAAGTCAGGGAGACTGATGTACTGGGCAATAGAGCTCGGTGAATATGATATTGTGTATGAACCCAGATCATCATTGAAAGGGCAAGATGTAGCAGATTTTAGAGCAGAGTTTACATATCCTGATACCACCGAGGAACAAAAGTTGCTCACTGATCAACCTGTGGATGTTACAGGATCAACAGACATAAACCCAGACCAACTCCGGTTGGTAAAAGGGCGAGAAGAGATGGTCGACGAGGAGCAAAAATTAACAGGGGAGGATGGAAGAGAACAACAAATATTTCACCGAGGAACTCTATTGGATACGAAATTTGAAGACGAGTTACCTACATGGAGATTGTATGTAGATGGGTCATCTTGCACAGCAGGTTGTGGAGCAGGGATTGTTTTGAAAACCCCAGACGAGATTGATATAGAATATGCCTTGTGATTTCAATTCAAAACCTCCAATAATGGGGCTGAGTATAAGGCCATGATAGCAGGTCTTAATTTAGCAAAGATTATGGAAGCACAACAAGTGATGGTATTCAGTGATTCTCAATTAATTGTGAATCAAGTGATGGGAACATATGCGGTTAAAGGAGAACTAATGGTCAAATATCATGCAAAGGTGATGGAATTGTTGGCAGAATTTGATGCCATTCAGTTGATCAGAATACCCAGAATAGAAAATGTACAAGCAGACGCACTGGCCCGACTAGCATCATCTACTCATACCGAGCTGCGAAGAACAAAACCAATTGAAGTACTGGAAAGTCGGAGCATAGATGAAGACCTGACGATGAATGTTATTACCCTTTATTTAGAACCATCTTGGATGGATCCCATCAGGGCATATATTGAAGAGGGAGAATTGCCAGAGGACAAGCTCGCGGCAAAGAAATTGAAGTCTAAAGCTGCTCGGTATGTACTAACTAATGGTGTTTTGTATAGACGAGGAATTATGGTGGGTTTGCAGAGATGTGTACACCCCTCCGAGGTGAAATAATTGATTAGAGAAATCCATGAAGGGTCTTGTGGAGCACATGTGGCAGGTCGAACAATATTGTAAAGAGTGATGACGCAGGGGTATTATTGGCCGACGATGAGGGCTGATTGTATAGCCTATGCTAAGAAATGTGACAAGTGCCAACGTTTTTCCTCCATCCAACGAACTCCACAAGCATTGTTGACACCCATAACTTCCCCTTGGCCATTTCCCATGTGGGGAATTGATTTGGTTGGACCATTGCCGACCACTCGAGGAAGATTCAAGTACCTCGTTGTCACAGTAGATTATTTTACTAAGTGGGTAGAGGATGAACCCCTTATCGATATGACATACGAGAAGGTATACCAGTTTGTTTGGAAGAATATCATCTGTAGATATGGTCTCCCTCATACCTTCATCCCAGACCATGGAACACAATTCGACAACGAGGAGTTTGCTGCCTATTGTCAACAATCAAACATCCTGAAGACCCATTCAGCACCAGGTCATCCTCAAAGCAATGGGCAGACTGAGGTGACAAACAGAACACTACTAAATGGTTTGAAGAAGAGGCTAAGTGAGGCTAAAGCTAATTGGATTAATGAGCTACAGTCAGTATTGTGGGCTTACCGAACAACTCCCCGAGCAGCAACTGGAGAATCACCATACATGCTGGCATTTGGAAGTGAGGCTGTAATACCTGCTGAGTTGGGTCTCCCAACACACAGAGTGCTGAATTTCAATTCCCCAGTCAGTGACTTGATGAGAAGATTAGATTTGTACATGCTCGAGGAGGTTAGAGAAGAGGCAGCCATTGGGAATGCTGCTTACCAACAACACACAGCTCTGTTCTACAACAAAAGGGTGAAGAAATGCGACTTAAAAGAAGGGGATTATGTGCTAAAGAAGGTCATTCAGAAGCACAATAAGCTTGAAGCCAACTGGCATGGACCTTACCGAGTTACAGAAGTTGTTCGACCAGGAACTTACAGAATAACAACTCTAGAAGGAGAGGAATTTAAGAATGCATGGAATGCTGAACACCTACGCAAGTATTATCAGTAATATAAAATGTAAAGCAATTCCTTCATTATGAATAAAACGATGATGTTTCACCATCCTCTTCCTTTTATTACAAGTTTTTTGGGGAATACTAGTGTGATACACTACACTGATAGTTCGAGCGTGATCAACTTCGGTTGGTAAAATAGCGAGAACAAATTATACTCCTTTGATTAGGAGGCGTACACTTGCGTGATCAACTTTGGTTGGTAAAAGAGATTGTGGACAAGATAGTTCGAAAGAACCTGATAGTTCAAGCGTGATCAACTTCGGTTGGTAAAATAGCGAGAACAAATTATACTCCTTTGGTTAGGAGGCGTACACTTGCGTGATCAACTTTGGTTGGTAAAAGAGCTTGTGGACAAGATAGTTCGAAAGAACCTGATAGTTCGAGCATGATCAACTTCGGTTGGTAAAATAGCGAGAACAAATTATACTCCTTTGGTTAGGAGGCGTACACTTGCGTGATCAACTTCGGTTGGTAAAAGATCTTGTGGACAAGATAGTTCGAAAGAACCTGATAGTTTGAGCGTGATCAACTTCGGTTGGTAAAATAGCGAGAACAAATTATACTCCTTTGGTTAGGAGGCGTACACTTGTGTGATCAACTTCGGTTGGTAAAAGAGCTTGTGAACAAGATAGTTCGAAAGAACCTAATAGTTCAAACCCACAACCAACTTTGGATGGTAAAAGGGCAAGAACAACATTCTTAAAAATGCCATTTTTGGCTGGTTAAGAAACAAAATATGCCAACAAGTTGGTCGGAAGGTAAAACCATTCCAGAAAATACAAAATATTCCAAACTGATCCAAGTATAGTTGGTCGGGGATAAAAACCCACTAATTGTAGTTGGTCAACGAGGAGAACTTATTGACGAGGAGGGTCCATCAACCTGGTTGGTCGGACAGATTTTATGAAAACTCTCGCTAATTATACTTGGTCGACGAGTACAATTTAACAACCTTAGTTGGTTGAAAAAATTTTAAACATTTTTATTATTAAGTGATCGAGCAACATTTTTTGATACTTGTAACTGTTTATTACTAAGTTGGTTGATGAACAGCACAAAATTGTTATCTTTTTAATAGATACATATGCACAGATGTAAAAGTGTTAGACAAGTACAAAAGAATAGCAATACAGATTTGCAAACAGAAAATGAAAGTCTTTCATTAAAATTCAAAATAAATTACAAGTTACATATATGTGCTAACTATTACATTTAAAATCCTATTCTATTGGTTTTTTCCCCTCAGCCTTCGATACAGGTTCCTCGCCAGCAGGAGGATCATTTAATGTTTGGGGAGAATTGATAAAATTCAAGTCCCTAAACATTCTGACATTCATTACTGAAGGAGTATCCAAGAGATGCTCTGGACGAGATAATTCAATCTGAGAATGAAGACTATAGTCACCAAGATATTTTGAAATTAAGCTCCGAGGAATGGCACGAGATGGGATCCATTCCATGTCCAGTTTATAAGGCGGTACAGGCAAGTCTAGTAGCCCAGGAGCATGATAATCCCATAAATAATGGCCCTGCTCTAGCTTTAACACACCCAGTGCGTTCAACCATCCCTGTTTATAACCTTCATTATTGGCATTTTCAAGGCGAGCATCCAAGTGACAAAGGGCTTCATTGTAGCCTGCCATCCAAAACTCACGAGGTTGTTTGTGGAATTGGAAAGTTATTCTCTCTAGTTGCTCGTGAAGGCTCATGGCAAAAACATCTTTATTATTCAAAGCAGACTTCGTCATAGTAAGTTGATCTTCCAAAGATAGGTTTTTCTTGGACATTTCAGACAAAGCATGATCTTTTTCATTCAATTGGAACGCTTGAGTTTCCAAAGTAGATTGAGTGCGAGCTTCTTCAACATTACGGCTGAGAACTCTTGATCGACTCCGAGAAGGTGGAGAACTTTGCTCCTCGACAACATTTGGAATAGCTCTTCCTCACCCACGAGAACCTCTTCCTCGCCCCCGAGCAGTAGTAGAGATACCAGACCTTCTCAGAGTATCCAATTCTTGCCTTAATTTGACATTCTCAACCTCTAAGAATGAGAATCCTTCATCGGTGACCGGTACCAAGGCAGCAGAGGATGAAGCTGCAGACTCATACTGTTCCAATTTTTTCTGCAAATTGTTATTTTCTTGTTCCAACAGCTCGACGATCTGTCTGCAGGCCTCAACTTCACCTTTTAGGGTTCTCTCCCTGACATCATATCCAGCAATGATCTTTTTGTGGCCTGTCTCGGAAGAAAGCTGTTGATACCTATTCTCATATTCCTTGTGGAACAAGGCAGTTGATTCATTGTGCTGATTATGAAGATCTTCTAAGGTACAATGAAGCTCCTCGATCAAGTCATAGTAGGCCACGTTGTTGGCCACAGCTCGGTCAAGTAAATCCTTCAGGTACTGATAAGCCTCAATTGCTTGTTCTGAAGCATCATGGCCAAGGATGTCAGCAATTTCTGATACACTCAAATTTGTATGACCAGCCTTATAATATTCATGGCATTGCTGCATCAGCTTTGTATCATGTGCAGATATCAGTTCCATTCTATCCACAAACTAATAAAGAAGAGAAGGCAAGAGTTAATAAATAAAAACAGACAGAGCATCAATAATGAATAGGAACAAAAAGATGTGATTTTATTACATCATCAACAAGATTACATCGTTTGGAATACAGAGGATAAGTAAAAGAAGAACAAAAAAAGAGTACCGAACAACTTCACACCTTTTCCTTGTCTCCCAAGACTTTCTCTAGAGGCTGGGACGAGGAGCTTGGTTGCTCGGTAGGAACAATGGTCTGATTAGTAGAAGCTGGGATTTGTTCTGGAGGAGCAGGCAATGACGAAATCTCCTCGGTGGCTGTCTGGTTGGATGGTGGAACAAGGACTTGATCACCCACTGTCATTGAAGATTCTTCAGATGCAGCTTCGTCTGAAGACTCATCTTCAATAACTGGAGGAGGACCAGGGAGATGTTATTGAAATAGCTCTGAGTCCTCACTCACCTTCAACTCCTGCAGTGCTGCAACCCAACCATCATGAAAATATTTCAGACTTCCATATTTCACCTGGGTCGTCATAGCTGCCACCCCCCTGTCCCATCCTTTGTCCCAACCAGTTTTAAAGGACGTCTTCACAACTGTTTTTCTCTTCATTTTTTCCGAGGATAACTTCTCGGACATAAGATTCTCGGTGACCTTCAATTTGGTCTCCACCTCCTCCTTCTGGCGATTTACTTCTCGCACGAGGGTCAGCTCTTCTTCAGCCGATTTCAATTTATTCTCAAGCTCCCCAAAGCCTGAAAGTTTCTCGGCATAATCTTTATTTTCTTTCTCCAAGTCCTTCACCTTATTACCCAGTTGTACCTTCTCTGCATCAGACGCAGCCAATTTCTTCTCCCATTCAGTTTTATCCTTGTCATACTTCTGACGGGACTCACTCACAGATTTAATAGCTTTCGCCAGTGCTCCCTCAACAGTGGACGAGGAGCAAGAAGCTTTGATTGCTTCATCCTTTTTAAGGATTAAATTATAACAGCTCGTCAACTGTAATCATAAAAGGGAAATGAAATCAGAAACAAATATGGGAAACAACAAAGGAAAATATAAAAAGCTCGGAGTAGAGATACTTACTAAAGCCAAATGACGAGAAGCCAGAGAAGTAACCACATCCCGAGTAAGGTCTTCTTCAGTACCTTGCACCTCGGGGATGGGTGAAAATTTTGCCAAACTCATCGTAGAGCTCGGAGGAACAATAATTGGAACACCATCTCCACCAGATGGGAGTGGGGGAATGGCTCCAGAAATACTGACCGAGGAGGATTTCCTCAATCTCCTCGGTGCCTTTTCAGCAACCTCAACCAAAGAGGAACTTTTGGTTGGTGAGATAGTGATTACCTCAACAGGTGCATCCTTCTGCACAGGAGCCACTGGGGGCTTCTCGGCAACCTTCTGAACAGCAACAGAAGGAGCATCATCAATTTTCTTTGTCCCCTTTGGGACATTAACCTTGGTTTTCTTCCCATCGCCAGTAGAGGAACTCTCCTCGAAGAGAGTAGGAACTCTTCTCTTGCCCATTTTCTAGCTCAAAGGAATATAAGATTCCGGATCAGAGTCTTCAGGAATTTGCACTGGATCACTGGAGCTGACCACAGGGCGAGCAGTAAAAGACGACGTATAGCTCCTGTACTGCAACAAGTATGAGGTAGACCTGATGTGCTCGTCTGCAATTTTCTGATGCAAGCTCCAGATATGTTTCAATTGCCTTATATTAACTTCTTATTCTTTAGGAGTTTTTCTCTTGCTATTAACTGCAAACAAAAACAATTTGAAATGTCAATCATGCATTTATTCAAACATGATGAAGTCACAATTTCGAGAATAAAATAAAATGAGAATAACCTATCCCATTGCCATATGGGGGGCATTTGGGACCTTCATACACTTCGTCTCCGACTAAAGGAGCATGTTGCCAATTTTTGAAAACTAACCCATGTTCAAAATAATCCCTGTTGGCCTCAGGGAGGTTGACTACTAAAGCTCTATTCAAAAATCTGGTTTTTAAATAATAAACGTTATCTAAAAGCCCATCTATAGCAATACATAATCTCAGGAATTCCTATGCGAGTTCCATGAGTTCGATTTAATTTATGCACCCCATTAACTATTCTCCATGTGTTGGGGGTTACTTTTGCAGGAACAACATCGAAATGTTGGCAGAATTCTAAGCATAAAGAGTTGGGTGGAAAAGGAAATCCACACTCAGCAATAAAGAGGCTGGGGAACCAATGTCCCTCAGCCAAACGAAAATAATCAAAGGGCTCAGGAAGATTCTCCAGAGTTACCCAAGACGGAATGGAATAATCAGAATGGAATTTTTCAATAGATTCAATAATGTAAACCATAATGAATAAAAGAAGAAGGAAGAAGAGCTTACAGGGAAAAAGGAGATCTGTTGACAAACAAATGAAGAAAAAGATGGACGCACAGGAGAGAGAAAAGCTATAGAAAACTCGAAAGCAGAAATTGAAAAGGTAGGAGACGATGGGATTGTCTCTGAAGCTTAAATACCTTGCCTTGGGAAATGGCGAAAGAAATGATTACAAAAAAGAAATTGTTACGCTACTGGCGGCTAAAAGGATAAAAAGGGCACGAAGACCGAAGCGCCTATAAAAATGCAAAATGGCGGATTCTGCGAATTTGGAAGAAAATTCAAATATGAAGAAAAGGCTCCTAAAACCCAGGAAAGTCATTTAATATCGCCATATACCGAGAAAGAATGTTCCATACTCCTCAAAGTTCGAAATATGAAACATTGGGGGCTTCTGTTGATACCAAAATTAATATGCTGATATGGACGAATAATACGAAGACACGTGTCAATCTACGTGGCACAATAGCAACGAGGAAGTTCATTTCCCCGACCAACTCATGTTCTCTCCGAGAAACGAGGATACACCCAGGAACTTTAGCACTCCGAGGTACTCTAGCGCTCCGAGGAACTCCTGAGCAACGAGCAACTAAGACGGTCCGAGCTGAATCTCGGCCGTAGCATTAATTGCCAGATAATCAAACGTTCAACTATTCATTGAATGTTTATCATCTTGACACACACGTTACATTAAATGTATTACCCTTTCATATGTATATCATTTAATGTATCAACCCTTTCATGTACAGCCTAAGGGCTATAAATACCTTGTATCACCCTCATTCAAAGGGACCGAAATTTCTTGAGAGAACTTGTACTCGAGAATTCCCAAACACTCAGCAATAACATAACAGTGGACGTAGGCCATTCATATAAGGCTGAACCACTTTAAAAATCTTTATCTCATTTTATTTATCTGTGATTGAATAATTAGAGCGATCTAATTTTTTACATCAACAGTAAGTTTTAAAAAGTTTTTGACAGTGATGCTAAGGATGATCCAGCTAGGATTCCTGTTTTAATTTGGTATAGGACTGATCACCCGGTATTTTATTAGGCGGGGTGTCACTGATGGTATCAGAGCATCAGATTCTAGTGTCCTTAGGATCTATGCGGCTCTTCACGTTTCGGCTTAACAATCTTTAATATAGAGCCCTATTATAGGATTGTTGTATTCTCATACGTTCGCGTATATACATCTTTCTACGAAATTTATATTTGAGAGTGAACTCATACAATTCGATTCTCCTTTCGGACGACGCCCAGGAGAGAGAGAGCACCTAGGGCAGCAGGGGGAGATGAGAGATGCTCTTCAGGAGCAAGAGTTACCGCAGCAATTTCCAGAGATGATTTTGGCAGCACAAGTAACGAAACTAGTGGCGCGGGCGGTTGAAACGACGGCGGTCGCAACAGCAAGGAACTTTCCACGGGATCCACCACAAGTGTTAGTGGCGTCGGATGTTCAGACTCACGCGGGGTCGTTGGGGTGCAAATAAGAAAGAGAAGTTATTTTTAGTGGGAACCCACCAGAGTTGCGAGGAGATTCAGGTGTAGTACTAGCGTGTCAAGGAAGAGAGGTATCCAGCGTCACCTACGCATGGGAGATTGCGATGGGGTGCGAAAATAAATGCTAACCACTTTTAGTTAGTGGGAGCGGCGCTACAGTGGTGGGAGTCGATCACCACAGTTGAGGAAAGGGACACACTAGCTATTGCAGAGTTTTGTGTGCGGTTCGACCGCAAGTATTTTTCCTCCAGCGATAACCGAGGAGAAAATTTTGTGAGGTGATTCTAGGGGACTGTTAAGTGGCCGATTACGAGGAAGAATTCACTCGTTGGCAAAAATTTTATACCGAATGAGGTAAGCGATGAAGAGATAAAGAAAGTAAAGGTTTGTAGATGGGTTCGTCTGGAGAATCAGACAACATTTAATAGGTAGATACGCATTAGTAACTTGTACTGATGTCGTTAACGCATCACTCCGGCACTGTCAGGAATATCGCTTCCACGCGAAGGGAAGCGGGAGGGGAGTGGGAATTAGCCAGTCGGATAAGGCAGGAGGGAACATACCAGTGGGGTATCCCAGCAACCGACTGGGGGAGATCAGGGGCAGGATTTTCGACAAGGAAATCATGCCAAACAATCTAGAACTGGAGGCTATCGACGGGATGGCCAGAAATTCCAACAAGGTTGGCATTGAAGGGACCAGTGGCAGGGTGAACATATTAGAAAGTGTTTCGTTTGTGGGAAAAGAGAGACACGTGAAGAGATATTGCCTTAAGCGAGGTAGGGGTCAACTACAGGACGAGGTCCTGGATATACAACCACTAAAGCAAGTCACGACTGCATTCGGGCAGGGAGAAGCTGCTCCGGAAACCGAGAACCAACCGTTGCAGCTGGAGTATAGAAGTAATTAATTTACCCTAGGGGCATGGGGCATATTGTTGAGTGACAAAGAGGATGTCACAGTATAAGACTTATTTTTACTAGAGTTCGCAGGTGAGTCGAACTTAGTGGGTGCGTTGGCGGTAGCAGCCATAGCATGTGGGTAAACTTTCCGTAAGGTAGCGGAGTTCCTTAGTGTTCTTCATGGGAGAGTGGAGGCGTACACTGAGTGATTGGTTGAATTATGCGAGGAATTACTACTTTCGATAATTATGGGAATAGGGTTGATAATACTTTTTAAAACATCGGCTTGATAGCGATGGAATTTAACTATTGTGGATAGTGGAGTTAAATTTTGGTGTTCGCGACACCAGGGTATGGTTGGTACTAGGTATCACTTGAGAGGGCGTATAGCCTATATATGTGGATATATATATATGTTATATTGCGTGGTGCGATGGCACATAGTGAGGTTTTGTGTTCTCACATTTTATCCCGGTAAGTGGGGATGTTTACTGAAGTGAATCAGGGTAGTTGAATTGATTTTCGAGCAAAGAGAGATAGCTCGGGGTTTATTTTACGCAAGGACTAGTGGTAGTAAGGGCACGGTATTATGTTATCTTTGGTAGCATAAGGGTAAGAGTATATACTTTTGTGTTGAGAGACAAGTATTTATGGAGAGATGTTTGGACGTTAGCACATGGGTTGGGTACCCGGGCAGTATATATATATATATATGTGTGTGTGTGTGTGTGTGTGTGTGTGATATGACTACGGGTTTGAAGTTATATTACGGGTTACGACTAGCACAGTCGGGTAACTTTCGTGCGGTAGAGCACGGGTATAGGGTGTATGGGCACCCAAGTAAATTAAGGCAAAATTTTGTGCGGTTAAGCACGGGTATAGGGTGTATAGGCTCACTGGTTAAGTTTAAATGTATACTTGTGTAACGTATGGTTAGAAGCGGATGTGATCGATATAGCGGGCTTGGAGGCACATGACTAGTGAGTAATATGTGAATATTGGAACACTAGGTTTGTCCTAATTTTGAGGACGAAATTCCTTTGTAAGGGGGGGAGTATGTAACACCCCGTATTTTTGTACATTTAATATTTAATTAATTCGGGAATTTTAAATTACTTGTGTGTTGTAATTTTAATTGAATTAATTATGGCGATATATTTATTTAAATATTAATCGGGGAGTGAATGGTTAATGTTTAGGAAAATTTATTTACTAAGTGAATAATAATAATTTAATTACGTCATTTCGAGTATTAATGACGCGGTATACACTTATCCCAGCCGGGAGCCGGTATAGACTAAATTGGGTGTGAAATAAGGATTTTTATAAATTAATTCGGATGCCAATTCTGAGTGCGCGGTTGAGTCCGGATGGGTCGAGATAGTCAGAAAAGAGTACCCGGGGGTAGCAATTGGGTCTCGGGGTGTTTTTGGGCATAACCGGGTCCACACGGGGTGAGTTGGGCCACTTTAATTAAGCCCATTAGGCTAAAAATGGGATGGAGGGTTTTTAACCTAATTGGGAGATTAAGGAATGGCAACCAACATAATTCTAAACCTAGGGTTTGAGAGGGGATTTGGGGAAAAATAAATCAAGAGCAAATTGGAGGTTATTGGAGCCAAATTAAGGGACATCAACAACGGATCAGACACTACAAACAGTTAGAGGCAAGTGGTTAACTGTTGTGATTTCTAAAAGTTTGATAATCAATTCATATCATAGTGATGTGTGTATGAAAATTTTTTTTGGGTGTGTCACCAAAATCTAAATTGGGTTTTTTGTAAGTTTATATGCCTTAATGAGATTAAGGGGGAGATTAATCGTGTTTATGATTCTAGAATGTAGAGAACTGAATCAGATGTTAAAATCAGTAAGATTAGAGGGTTAATTACTGATAAAATGAATGAAATTCGTATTGGGGATTGAAAACCCGGATAATACTCAATTCGGGAAAAAGTAGGAAATATTGAGATTTAATTACAGATTGATGTTCTATAAGGTGCTTTGATCATATTCTTATGTAGAAATAGGGTTGATTGGGCTTGGGTTAGTCCAGGGGAAAGAATGAAAGTTGGAGGTTTTCGTTAATGGTGGAACTGCCTGTTGGAGAAGACGAAGTCAGGGACGATCGATCGATCGACCCAGGGGTTCGATCGATCGATGATTAGGAATTTTGGGCAGTTCGCCCAGTTTGTATATAAAGGGAAAATTAATTAAAAATTTAATTCCCAAACATTAATTAGTGATAAATAAATATGAAACAAATATTCCTAGCAATTATGGGAGAAAGTAATTGGGACTAGGATAAATTTATGTGGGGCATTTAATGGATGAATTTGAGAGATTTCGTTCCAAAATAGTGAGGTACGGATCAAGTGAGTGAATCCGGGTATACATGCGACCACAAGGTAGTGAATTAAGTTTAGAAATAAACTAAATTATTTTGAGTCGGGACATAGACTCGGGGAATATTTAATTATGGACCAAGTGGGCGAGTCCGGGCATGTTGGTAATTATAGGTAAATATAATTGGGAAAATTATGGAAATAAATGTGTGACACATTGTGGGCGAAAAATGTGGGAAAGAAATTATGAGATGTAAATTGGATCAAGTGAGCGAGTCCGGGTATGTTGGTTAAGTGACATCAAGGCATTAAATTAATTATAGAGAGAAAGTAATTAGTTTGGAGTGGGAACATTGACTCGGGAAATGTTGAGGTACGGGCCAAGTGAGAGAGTCCGGGGATAATGGTTGGGTGACACCAAGTTATTAAATTAATAAATGCGTTAATTAATTTAGTTAGAGTCGGATTGTAGACTCGGGTAATATTAAATTAATAAGAGTGATAATTAATTTAGTAAGAGTCGGATTGTAGACTCGGGTAGTATTAAATTAATAAGTGTATTAATTAATTTAATTAGAGTCGGTTTGTAGACTCGGGTAGGATTAAATTAACAAGGGTGTTAATTTAATTTAATTAAAGTCCATTTATAGACTCGGGTATGATTAAATTAATGGGTGGGATAATTAGTTTAATCAGAATCGGATTGTAGACTCGTGAAGGGTACTTATTAATTAATGTGATAATTAATTATATTAGAGTCGGACCATAGACTCGGGAAGAGGATAAGTTATTAAGTGAGAAAATTAATTACATTGAGTCGGGCCACAGACTCAGGAAATTACAGGCAGTGTATGGGATGTTGAGTACATGGTAAAGCCGGGGTTATTAATATATATATACGGTGTAGTGATAGTATATATATATATATATACGTGTATGTATTGTGTGTGACATTAAATTACAGGCAGTGTACGGGGATTTCAGGTAGTGTATGGGATTTTGAGTACACGGTAAAACCGGGGTACATAATATATATATACGGGTAGTGATAGTATATATATATGTGTATATATTATGTGTGATAGTAAAGTGACTAGATATTTATTCAATTTAAATACTCTAATGCTATCAAGGGAGGTTGCGCGATGTCGGTGAATCCCCTAGCTTGAGGAGTAGGGCGAGTATATCCCCAGGTCATAGCGTCCGGTACATGGGTGAGGAGATTATCTCACTTTCAAGAAGGAATATGACCGCCTCCATTTCGTTTATATTTTGGTCCAAGTTGATGAGCGATTCTAACTTGGGGAAACTAGGTTTTGTGAGCACACCTAGTGAGATAGCATTCTAGAGGGAATCATCCGGTGAGGGTAAACTCGGAAGGATGGATACACGTATGATATATGTGTGGATGTTAGTAAAGGTACGTATAATATGGTAGTAAATATTATATGTAGGTGATAATACAGTGTGTGATGTATTTACTTTATATAACTCGGGTTACAGTTATATGCAGTTAATTAATGGGAAATTAATTAAGTTAATCATTTTTGGGAATAATACAGTGTGTGATGTATCTACTTTATATAACTCGTGAGACGGTTATATGCTACTATTGAAGAGGAATTAATTAAGTTAATTGTGAGATAACTTATAATTCAAGAAAATTATTATACTCGGGTTAGAGTAATATGGTAAGGGAAGGTTATATCAGGACTAATTGGACGGGGTAGTACAACTAGGTGGGGTTAAGGTAACCGGTAGGTATGCACAATAGTGAAGGGGTGAGAATGTCCTCAAGGGAGTGCGACACTAACTTAAATATGAAGCGCATTCATGCATTTTAAATTACTGCAGTTAATTCACTTGCTAAATATTTTCAAAATGTTTTGGGTTCTAACCCTTGCTATAAAACTATTTTCAAAACCTTTTAGGTGTCCAGCCACAGGGACGCCAGGATTGATATTCTATTCCAGGGACACGGAGCTACGGCATATGTGGATGCTAGCAGGAGTTTGGATTAGACGCAGCATTCATTCATTCTTAGAGTAGGAATCTTGTATCAGTCTCAGTTTTATTTAGGGCTTGTAGCCCAGACTTCTCGGTACGGTTTTCAGGTGTAATTCATTCAGGTGTTGAATATTTGTATTGGATTAATTATTTGGTGGCCGGTGATTTATTCGGCAAGTTGTGTAATTATTATTCTATTTACTTTCATTCAGTTGTGTGAATGGTTTATATTTTAATTCCGCATGTATTGTTTTGTTTAATTAAAAAGTTAAAATTGGCACCAGTTTTTGGAATACTAAGTGGTTAGTAAGTTTTAAAAAGTTTTTGACAGTGATGCTAAGGATGATCCAACTGGGATTCCTGTTTTAATTTGGTATAGGACTGATCACCCGGTATTTTATTAGGCGGGGTGTCACACCTTAGCCCATGTATGCTTGAGATCAGTGCCAGTCTATAGAAAGTCTTTCATCATATGCTCCACTTCGATAATCACACTTTTAGGCAAGATGATGATACTTGACCAGTACACCTGAATGTTGAAAATAACCTTACATATACAAAGAAAGAACATACACATATATCGGTATAAACGACCACAAAAGACAAACCCATAAGCTTAAGATCAATGTGTCTAAACAAAGTGGGATGAAGGCAAGGAGTATGCTGACATTAACACTTTCCTCAACAAAGTCGGGACCTTATCATATACTAGTACCATCTATTGTCTTTGGATGGAAAGAAATGGCAGGAATCATAACAGAGGGGCTAAAACTCATATCCAACTCATGAGACATATTGAAAGCATGATGAAGATTAGGATAAGTTGATGGAAGCACAGTAGCAGAACCTACACCAATTGGATGGTGTGCAACCAATGGGGACTTCCCGAGTCCATGTTGTATATTTGATTTCTCTTGGTTTTGCTTCTTACTATGGTTGTTGTAGGTCTGACCCTTATTTTGGGGGCTTATTTTATGTTGTTTTTAGTGTGGGGGTGGGGTATTCCCTACCCCTAGTGTTTTTGCCTTTTGGCTTGGTGATTCATTTTCACCCTGTATATCCTCTTTTTGTTTCAATATACTTAATTATAAAAAAAAAAGTCAAGGGGCGTGAACTAGAAACAAATGAATTATGACCCATTCACTAAAAAATGTCTAAGTAGATTTATTTGATAGCAATAATTTATCAACATTCGATTTAGCCCCACATGTTAAATAAAGAACTCAAAAGAACAAACAAGCATAATGCATACTAGCCTAGAAATTTTTATGATTCTCGAATCAATAGCATCAAAACAGTTAAGCTCAATTATGACTCATTGTCCAAATTCATTGATCTTCAACTAAACACCCTAAATTTTTTATCACCTTTATCTCTCTTTTTCTTTTGAAGATATCTAATTTTTAAGCATCAATGTAACAAAATTGGCCTTGGTAATTTTTCTATTTTTTTGCCTCACAATCATTTAGGCTCTTGTCGATGGTGACCTTTCACGAAAGGAAGTTTTCCTCCTTCGTAACGCTTTTTCCTGCACACACATATTTTTAATAAAGCATCAAAATCACGAGCAATGGTTTTTTATGCACACCTCCCCCATTTTAATAATTTTATGCATATGACAAGATTGATGGAAGAGCACCTCCCTTAGCTCATGTGATATATGAAATTAAAATCCAAAAGAGCTCGCACAAAGTGTGTGCGGAGGCATATACAAAGTGAATCCATCATGCAAATCAATTTCAAACTACTCCATAAAAGCATGATAAAGAACAATCTAGGCATTGAAAATCATAATTAAATGTTCTAGACATATGGAAACATGGAACAAGTGGAATTTAAACACACTTATAAGCCACACAATATGTGTGAAACTAAACTATACGCAAAAAAATATTTTTGGGTATTTAAACATTTTTTTAACTGACTCAAAAGATAAACAAAATCTTTCTATATTTTTCTCAGTAAGACCTAAAAAATAAAAATAAAATACAGAAGATAAACATGTCATAACACTAGCAATAACATTTAAGATGAAGCCAAAAACTAGTGTATGACAAACATGTAATCACAATTACTCGTAATATATAACATTGAAATAATCATGTGAAACAGACGAGAATTAACAAGCCTAACATTTAGCGCCTCCAATCAAAGCTCCTAGCCCCACATAAGTATAACGTGACGAACTTGGGCTTGGGTAATCTTTGTGATACTAGCCTTAGCCTTCTTAGGACCTTTTCTAAGATAATAATAAAAACGGCCAAGGTGACCTTTCCTATCACAGTGTGTGCAAGTGTAGACACAAGGAGCGTTACCCTTAGGTTAACATTTTCTAACATCCCTAGCAATTGTTGTATCTCTCAAAAGCATGATCTTAGTGTTAGTAGTGGAAGCATCTTAATTATCGAAGCAAATACCACACATGCCATCTTTGATTCAGGCGGTGCCTAACATTTTATCCACCTTTTTGGACCTAGACTCCAAATCAAATTTGACATTACTCGAGTCTCTCAGATTCTCTTCTAACTCCATAATCCTAGACTCGAGAAAATTACCAAACTCTTAAAACTCAAGAAGCTCATTCTTTAAAACCTCCATTACACCACGAAGGTTATCTCTCTAACCCTCAATATATTACAACTTCTCCTTAAGAGTCCTCTCACTTGCCCTAATATCCGCAATCAATTTAGATCGTCATCATCTATGGCACGTTCCTTAATCTTAGCTTCTAAACGTAAGTTGGCATTTTTCAACTTCAATGACTCGGTGTATAAAATACCAATTAAATATCACTCTCTTCTTCTTCTTCTTCTTCTTCTTCAAAATACTCCTCTTCACTAGCTGAGGAATCAAAAGATCGGACCTCAAAACTGTCATACATATGATCATCTTCACTAGGAGAAGATAATTAATTTAAACCCACATAACTAGCCATGAACGCGGTGTAGTTGCACCCTATGGAGGAATCGCCCACCTCTTTCGACTCATAATAACTAAGGGTGATATTTTATACCTTTAATTTCTTACCCTCCTTAGTCTAGAGGGACACTCACGAGAGTAATGCACTAAACCTTGGCATTGAAAACGCTTGTCCTGATAATCCACCTTCTTAGTACCATCCATGTTCTTCCTATTACAGTCATTAAAGTTCTTAGGTATATTTTCAAGACTCTTCTTATCTATAAACTTAAAAAACTTCTTGAACTTTCTAGAAAACCTAGCTATATCTTTAGAATTCGACACATCCTCCTCTTGGGATTTGAAAGCAATACCCATCTTTTCATCATTTTTCTTTGTATGACACATGCTCATCTCATAGGTTTAAAGGTCACCAACAATCTCTTGAACTCTCATAGTGTCGACACCACTTAGAAATCTAGGATCGTGACTTTGGCATTAAATATTTTAGGCAACACCCTTCAGATTTTTTTCACAAATTTAAGCTAGTGGATGAGCTCACCTAAGTTAGACGTGGAATTGACAATATCCGACAACCTGGCTTAGAACTCATCAAAAGACTCATTCTCTAACATCTTAATAATATCCAACTTCTTCATCAAATTTTGTAACTTGGAAACCCTAACAGTAGTTCATTACACCAAAAACATCAATTTGGCACACCTTGATATTAAAAATCTGGCACAGTTTAAAATAGTGCCAAATTATGGCACGGTTTAATGACAATCTGGCACACTTTAAAACAGTGCCAAAATTTGGCACTGTTTAAAAGTGTGCCAAATTTGAGTACACTTGACTAAAATATAAATCCCTAACATTTTTTATTGTAAGATGATCCAAAAAAAATGCGCTCAATCTCCCTCCCAAACAAAATCGCACTGTGAAATTTGGAGAAAGGAAAAGCCCTACCCCCGTCTCTCTCTCTCGATTGAATGCAAAAAAAAACCCGTAGTTCAAACTTATGGCATTAACATTGTTGGAACTTTCATGCGCTCTCTCTCTAAATCTGAGAATTCCCTCTCCCCATTCACCCCCTGCACGGTTGTTTCCCTCTTCTAACAGGTGCGACCCTCCTCCACCAGGTGTCACCCTCCATTCACAGACCCTCCACTAGCAAGCCCTGTTCTCGCCAACCAATTACCCGTCTTAAAAACTACTCCTTTTAAGACCGTTTTTATTACCTGTCTCAAAAGATACTATCAAAAGAGACAGAAAATTAATAGCCGTCTCAAAAAGTATACCTTATGAGACGGGTGAAAAATTTGGTGTAATACCCCGTATTTTTGTGATATTTATTTTTGGGATTAATTAAATTAAATGCGTATTAATTGGAAATTAATCCGGATTAAAATACTAGCGAGATGCGAGTTGGTATGTAATATAATGTGCATATTTAAGTATGAAATTTGTCGTGAGATTGAAATACGGCAAGTTGGAAAATTTTATTGAGACGCGTGTGACAGTCGTGTCAGGGAAATATTTATTTTAATTAAAAAGTGAATTTTAGTTCTATTAACTGTATGGTCGTTTTGAGTGCTCCAACGCATCTGGAAGGGTCGATATAGTCAAAAAACACTAGCCGGGGGTTAAGTTTGGGTCCCGGGGCATTATTGGGCCATACCGGTAACTTATAAGGGCATTTTGGTAATTTCGAAAATTGGGTAATTAAAACCCACGAAAATTAGAGTTAAAAATATGACTTAGTATTAACCCACTAAGCCATTTCCAACCCCAATTTAGGTAGTGGGCTACGGGAGAAGTTAGAAACTTTATAACTTGGCAAAACCAACCCCACCTCCATTAACACCTTGAGAAGAAAAGCTTGTTGAGAGAGAGAGAAGGAATTCTGCAGAGAGAGAGAGAACACTTCAGAAATTCGTCATCAAATCAGAGATTCAAATAAGGCAAGTGATTTAATTTCGTTTTCATAGAGAATGCTTCTTCCATGCGTAGGAAATTCAATTAAATTGTATTGTTCTTGGGAGTTAATGAAAAACCCATTTTAATTGGAAGTAAAAATTACATTTTTGATGAGGAATCGCATGTAGACTTTTATTTAGATGATTATGCTGATCATACTATAATTTGGATGAACTGAAAACGGATTTAATTAGGCTCTTGGTTGATTTATAAATGTTAGGGTTCATGTTCATATAATTTGGGGATAAATGAAGGGATTTGAAGATTTGATGATGTTTAATATGAGTTGGCCCTATATAAACGTTTGATTATGACCTATGAATGTTTAGTACGAATTAGGAACCTTAAAATGATGTTGGAATGATTTTTATGTGGGATTAGGAGTGAAGAAAATTGGAAAAACGAGATTAGGAATTTCTGGGCTCGAAACTGGCCACTCGTAAGAAAACCTGCCCAGGTCGTTCGAACGAGCTTCTAACGAGTTGACCTTTGACTTCTAACGAGGGTGAAGTTCATTCGATGACTTCGTTCGAACGAGATCTCGTTAGAAAGCCCACTTCGTTCGAACAGCCTCGTTCGAACGAGACTTCGAACGAGTTGACAGTTTAGGCTTTTTAGCCTGTTTTGATCCCCGAGTGTCCCATAACCTTGTGTATACGTAGAGATAACCTTCCCTTGATGATTTATTGTTACATTTGGGATGTTTGGGATATAATGAGGAGTCAAACCTAGAAGTGTAGTTTGAACCTAAGGGAAAATATGAAGTAGGACGTGAGTGTCTATTACGTTGCGAGAACTATTGACGGCCTAATTTAGTATATTAAACGGGAACATATAAATTGTGTAGTTTTATATGTCGGTACGAGAATGAGAAGTGTACCACCAATATATTATGATGGTTACTAAGATGTGTGAATACTTAGTATATGTATTGATTTTATGTGTATGACATACCTACCATACTTGCTATCACGGGAGGTTTACGTTCGCTTAGGGCCTTCTAATCCTTGTGTTTCCCGGATTTAGATTGGTTACCTCGATGAATATAGGTCAAATAAGGACTTATTGGGATGTTAATAAGTTTGCTGATCGTGGGAGCGCAGGTATGTGCGTGACCCATGTGATGTGACTGTGTTCGCCTCCATTATTTGTGATGTTGTTATCTGAGAACGATTCCTGAGAGATTCGGAATACGTGATCCTTATGTACGTGATGTACCGGGATGGATAGCAGAGTATGTGTGCACCGCAGCTAGTCTCGGGGTGCTTGTATTGTATATTTATGACGTGAATAACATACACTTAATTAATGGGAACTTTCATGTTAATATTGTGAATATAATTATGGTAATGTTTTGAGAAAACATAACGGGTTAATTGATAGTGAATTATATTACTAATTGAGAATCCAAGTGTATGTAAAGCCCTCTATTTAATTGATAACGTTAGAATGTAATATGGGAATCGAGTAGTAAGGGGTAGAGCTTATTACGTTTTGGTTAGATATATGTGTCATTTAGATGGGTAATGTACGTTAGGAGTGCACATGTAGTCGAGAGGTGAGAATTTCATGTGAGTGCACGTCCTAACATGTATTTTTTAATGTTTTAATGTTATTAAAACACTTGCTGTTTTTAAAAATGATTTCCACTTTCGGGCTCTGACCCATTTGCTTTCAAATCTATTTTTGTAAAAACCATTTTAGGTGCCCAGCCACAAGGACACCATGCTTAGGATTCTCATACAGGTGACGAGCTGTAGCTGTTTGTGGAAGTTACAGGACTTTGCTTGTAGACGCTTCATCTATCTTGACTCGATATTCTTCAGTTATCAGTTGTAGGGCATGTCGCCCATTTCTTTTAGAGACATTTCATTTATTTCAGTTATTCAGACTTCTGGCATGTAATTATTCAGGATTCAGACTTGTCGTATTATTTTTCAGTTGTGGGATTGTTGTGAGGAGGTTTCCTCCGGATTTATATTTATGTTGTTGGTTATTCATTACTTCATTATATTGAATGGTTGTTATTCTTTCATTATCCTTTTACTGCATGTTAATCAGACTTAACTTAAAATTTGGCACTTACTTTTTAAATACTAGGTGGTTAGTAATTATTAAAATGTTTTCGACAGTGATGCTATTAACTGAACCAACTTGGCATTTTGAATTAATTTAATAAAGGAGTAGCTACCCGGTATTTAATTAGTCGGGGTGTCACATTTGGATTTCCCCCTTTATGAATTTTAGTCTCCCGCTTCTTCTATTAGCAAAGTTTAAGAAAATAAAAATAGAATCCAAAAGAAGACCAAAAGAAACCCCCCTCTCCATCGTCTTTTCTAAGCCCCGCCTGCCCTAAGCCCGTTCTTCTCCTTCTTCACCCCCCAACCGCCCTAAGCCCCTCACACCCTCAATTGCACACCCTCCCTAGCCCTAGCACCAGACCTCTCCATCGCAATCGCCGCTGGTGAAGTTGAGTAGGTAGCATTATTTCTTCTCTCTTAATTATTTTTATATTTTATGCCATTCCTACATGTTAAAGGGTTTATGTTCTTAATTGAATTGGTTGAAAGATTGTATAAGAGGTGAAGAGTAGTGTCATACTGATTTAAGCAGTGGACCAATTACTAATTTATGAGATATTTTGAATCAGTGGATATACTATTGGTTTCAGCAATTTTATTTCCTGTGTTTGATAGTTGGGATTTAGTTTATTCTATCTGTGTTTCAACTGCTGCAATCAGTGATACATGGTTGACATTAAAATTTGTAATATGATTTTTGGATGTAGGAAGACAATCTGATTGACTAAGCTAATCACATTCAAGTTATAGTATCGCCGAATTGATACGGATAAAAGGTAATTTTAATTATTGGTTATTGCTTAATATCATTAGTTTTTATACTGGATTTATTTGTAGTGGTGTTAGGAGGTTGAGGGTGAGCCAATTAAAAACCCGGATTGTCAATTGGTTGTTGTAGTATAGTTTTAGGATTAATTTATGAGAAAATATGTATACTTGTTTATATGAATTTTAGTTAAATTATTGATATGTTTGTTTGTGTTAATTAATTCATGTCCTTTGGAAGTATTTTATGCCACTAATTTGATTTACTATTCGATTATGATTTTATTTTTTGATATATGTAACAAACCCAATTAATTTAAACATGTATAACCATTGAAAAAATCGACAATGTTATCCAAGTATATCTCATGGGAATATGAAGCACGAACACGGATACGGGTGTCGTGCCCGGCACAATACGGACACGGACACGCCGACATAACAAACATAGAAAAAACAGGGCATGCCACCGCAAAGACAGGACGTGTGTGTGTGTATATATATATATATATATATATATACTAGTGGAATGCCCGTGCCTGAAGGCACATAAAATTTTTTTTAAAACGGTAAAATATTTGTTCCCCAACAAATCATGCAAAATATATGTTAAGAAATACTCAGAATGGCTTATAATTCCACCGTATATTAAAGAAATACCTAAAATAGTGTCCAAATTAATACAAAAACTCAAATTCAAATAATACAAATTTTATACATTTGAAACCAAAATAATACACATGATTTAAATTGGAACATAAAAACACACTTACCCCATGAATATTTAATCTTTTCGAACAAATGAGATATACAACCTGTGAGTATCAAGTATCCCGGGGGAGGGGGGATATGAATACAAATTTTCATTGTGAGGACCTATAAACAATGAAAAAATTCCAACACGTGCGCAACACCAGCAAGAGTTTATAGGTTGACTGTCCTTAGTAAAGCAGAATTGCGCCCCTGTTGCGCACTTTTGCGTTCAATTGCGTCAAATCGCGCTCAATTGCGCATGTTGCAGAAGCACTTTTGCACGCTTTAAAGACCTAGATAGATTGTTTTAAAGGCCTGGTTGAATTCTACTTTTATTAAGGTGAAGGCTTATAATTTTGTAGGGAAAGGTACCCTTTTAATTAGTCCATCATGATTGAGTCCTAAATGTGAAGTTTATATATTTTAGAGGGCACATAATTGACTCATGTAGCGTTAGCTATTGGTGTAATGATTGCTGTAGAGAAATTATAAGATCAATTTATATTATCTACCAATAATGAACATACAAAAATCTATTGTGGCCATTAATAACTATACTTAGTTTCGGCACTGCGTGTATATTTTTTAATATGCAATTTATATGTATTAATAATGTATATGTTTATACCAATAAAATTATGAAAAATTTATCTGCTTTTAGTAGACATTCTATAGTTTAGTTTTGTAGTTGCATTTATTTTGTATTAATACAACCTATAGTATAATTTCTCGATATTTATATTTCAATGGTATGCTAAAGAAAATCTCAGTTGGATTTGCGTCGTCATTCTCAAATTCCCGAGTTTCTAAGAAGTGTCAATTGAGTATCTAAAATTAAGAATTTATTTATTAAATTATGGGCATGTCAAAGCAGTGCCAAACATGTACCACAGAGTATCGAGTATCTGAAACGTGTTGTGTCCTAAAATGTGTGAGTTTCAAGTTGTTAAACAAAAAAGTTAAAAATTAAAAATAAATTTAAAAAAAGGAAAGATCAAGAAGAGGAGTGTACCTGCGGTGACACGTGGAGGAGGGCCGATGTGAGACAGGGGTTGAGACGAAAAGGACTAAATGGTGATGAAATGCGAGATGGGATGGTGCGTCTTCCTATACGAGCTTATTGCTGCGGTGAGGGCATTTGAGGTGTGGATGTGGAATCAAGAACAAACCATATTTCGGGTCGTGTGACCCCAGATCATGGTACATAGGGGGTCTAGTGAATCCAGTAATTAGGGATAGAATACCAAATGACACAATTGATATCAATGGTGTTACTAAAATATACTCATAAAGAGAAAACTCTCAATATCTATTAATTGAATGTCTCATTCCAAACGGGGCTACAATAGTTCACTGGTGAGGGAAGGGAGCATTCTTTAAATATCCTTATTTCTTATGAGATTAGAGGGTGAAATACTTGAGAACTTTCCTTAATACATAATAACTATAGTTCCCCCTACTATACTAATCTATTGTAACTAAAAAAGGTAAAATAATAGGGGAAATTTATAAGAGAGGACAAGACAAACTTTTTGATTATGCCTCTAAGTCCTCCAGTTCACATCATAAGGCCTATTTAAATTATAATTCTGAGATGTTATGTTAAATTACATAAAAGAAAGGGATACCAATGTATTATATTTCAAAATGAATCTCCTATTTATAACAAGACTTGAGAAAATTTTCACTCTTAGGAGAAGCCATGGCATCACTTAGTCTACACTTAGCCTTGTCACTGCATGTATATCAGTGAATATGCAATTTATATGTACAAATAGTGTATATAATTATACCAACAAAACTATGATAATTTCACCACTTTTTAGTATACTTTATTTAGTCTTGTTTTGTAGCTGTGTGTTACTTTTGTAATAATATAACCTGTAGTGTGATTTGTCGATATGATTTTATGTCATGTTAAAGAGAAACTCAGTTGGATTTTCGATCTTGTCATTCTCAAGTCCATGAGTTCCTAAGAAGTGTCAATTGAGTATTTAAAATTAAGAATTAATTTATTAAATTATGGACATGTCAAATAAGTGTCATACATGTACCACATGTAGCACAGGTGTGGTTGCAGTGTCGCATCTCAACAGGGCTGAAAGGGAAGACCTTTGGGCTCAAAGACTCGAAAGTAGTCACAAATCATCATAGACAGACATGTCGGTTGAAGTTGTGTCGTCGCCTCCGGCAAAACTGCCCAAACTGTATAGGTACTAGAAAAAATGAGGGACACTACTCATGAACCTCCTGCTGGTAGTCTCTATCAATGCCGTGCAAGCCAATGGGGGAGGTAAGAGCAGAATGGGTGCCCAAAGGTATATGGGCCAACTTAATGGGGACACGACCTTCGATGGAGTGAAAGTGAATGTCAGATGTTTTGGGCTGGTTCAGTTTGGTTGAAGGCGTAGGGAGTGAAGCCGCAAGCTGGTTCGGATCAAGGAAGATCGCTGTGAGTGGGAGAATACCGCTGCAAGTCGAGACTAAGATGGGCACAGCAGAACGGTGATGAAATACGAGATGGGATGGTGCGTCCTCTTTCATAGGTTGTTTATCTCCGCGACGAAGAGGAGGGTATCTGGGTTAACAATAGTTATTGAGGTGGGGGCAGTAACCAGAGAGGGCTAGGGTTCAATTGCGAGCTTCCATATTGGTTGAACCATTTGCATCATGTCCTTATGCAAGTTTCAGGGTCAATCTATTCCTCTTACAGCTAGCTGCTGGTGGCTGGATAATACAGTGACAGTGAGACACCCGAATTTGTCCAAAAGGTGCATCGTTATATCCAAGTTGGAGCATTTCTCATTAACGTCATTGTTGCTTTGTTTATGATTTTAGAACAACTTATTTTGAAGTAATGAGGAGGCCAAACAAGTGTATGCACAACATTTGAAACCACAAATTAATAATCTAATGTTTGCTCCTAAGTAAAAATAGGAACTTTTCCTAATCCCAATGAGAAAGACACATACTAGAGATCATTTATTCAAATGAGAAGTAGTCCGTGTGAATTTGAAACATACAACCCTCAAACACATGCTAATATTTGAGCGAACAGGGGTCAGTCCTCTTAAAGAGGGTAATTAGGCTAAATCCACTTCAGAGTCACTTTGGACAGAAGGGAGTCAATAGCCCATAGATGATTAAATTCCCAAGATAAAGGATTAAAGAGCTGTAAATTGTGTGGGAGAGAAAAATAATGAAAATGCAGTGGTAGTGACTTTATTTATAGTGACTTTATTCCTAAGATAAAGGATCAACTTATTCCCTAACTATCCACTGGTTGTGACTTTATTTATACTTAGCAGTTTAATCATTAGCTGTTAATTCAACATTATTTAAAGAGAATTTTCGATTACAGGGTCATACAGTATGTTAGTAGAGAGTTTGAACAATCCATTGTCAGGTAGCCTAAGCTTGAGAGACTATCTTTCGCAAAATCATTTTGGCAAGTAAAATTCGACATTGAGTTTAGGCACGCACTACGATTATTTCCACTAGCCATCCACTAAGGCAGGTCCTTTATATGCTAGAAGTTTCATAAATTCCAATCAAGTTACTAATGATTTTGAGGTCAACTACTTGTTGTATGTATTAGATAACATAAGCCCCTTCATAGATGAAAAAAAAATTAACTTTTAGTATGCACATATGTACAGTGCGAATGACAATGGATTTGAAACGGGGGTCTAATACTACGATTGGTTAACAAAGCCATTGTCCTAATCACCCTTGGTGGCCATATGTACAGTTCTATGTCATCGTTTTTGCTTATAACATGTTGTTTGTACATGATGCGTTTGAAGTAGATACAAAATAGTTTTTTCTCTTTGATATTTCAATTTTCTCTTTGTTTTCTCTAGCTGTATCATTCTGTCCCTAGAGGTTTTCAAATTAAGAGCCTTTAAACTGTTATTATTCTAGTTTTCAGCATATGTATTTTTGCGTAGGTGATGTTTAGGTTGTTTAAAAATGCCATTTTTTAACGATTGAGCTATATCCTATACTACCGTTATGGTTATTGACACCAAAATACCAACATAGTTGTATGTTTGTTTATGTATACATTTCAGTTTGAGGCCTTAACACCTCTGGATGGTCGTGATGGTTGATTTGTGGTGATTAAGGATGGTGGGTGTGATGATATTGTAGGTGGTGGTGCACCAGAGATTGAACTTTCGAGGCAGCTAATGAGAATGCAGCTAAGGTAATGACTCTCTCCTACTCTCTTACATATACATACGCACACACTCACACATGCACACACCTCCCTCCATCGTTTCCCTCAACTTCTCCCTTTCACTGTCACGCACATTTGCCAAAAAACCATAGATCTGAAGACTTTTGGGATTTTTTCAAATTTCTATTCATTTTTTAGTTATAAACATAGTCGATTTGATTTTTAGTTATAAACATAATTGGATGATTATGGCAATATTCTTTGGAGCTGGATTATATAATTGGCTTATAAGTATTCTCCTTCGATACAAGACTTAAAATTGATTCAACATATTCATTATTGATTATAGAAGTAAATAGTTGAATAAGGGTAGTCTGCGATAAAATTTTTGTACAATGTTGAACTTATGTCAACTCGTACAAAAGCTCCAAAACACTCAAAGTTACGAGTGCATCGTTAACATCACGGACTTAGACATAAAAATAAGACTTAGACTTAAAAACAGGTCGTTAAAGGGCGAAAACCTAAACCAGCCACCAAACATCCTTGTAGGAGGCACAAACACCTCGCACGGGACCAATGTAACTTGTAGGAACTGACCGCGTAGTCCCAGGTCTCCCGGTTTGAGAATACAATAATTTGAAAAAATCACACTTGGACATAAAAACAAGCTGTTAAAGGGTGAAAACCCAAACCAGCCTCCAAACGACCCCGTAGGAGGCACGAACACCTCGCACGGGACCAATGTAACTTGTAAGAACTGACTGCATAGTCCCGGGTCTCCCGATTTGAGAGTATGACGATAATTTGCAAAAATCGCAGTTAGAGTTAAAAACATACCGTTAAAGGTTGAAAACCCAAATCGGCCCCCAAATGACCCCGTTGGAGTCACGAACACCTCGTCCGGGACCAATGTAACTTGTAGGAACCGACAGCGTAGTCCCGGGTCTCCCGATTTGTGAATAGGATGATAATTTGTAAAAATCAACACTTGAACTTAAAAACATGCCGTTAAAGGGTGAAAACCCAAACCAGTCCCCAAACGACCTAGTAGGAGGCACAAACACCTCACACGAGACCAATGTAACTTGTAGGAACTGACCGCGTAGTCCCAGGTCTCCCGGTATGAGAGTATGATGATAATTTGCAAAAAGTAACACTTAAACTAAAAAACATGCCGTTAAAGGGTGAAAACCTAAACCGGCCCCCAAACGACCCCTAGGAGGCACGAACACCTCGCATGGGACCAACGTTACCTGTAGAAACTGACAGCGTAGTCCCGGGTCTCCCGGTTTGTGAATAGGACGATAATTTGCAAAAATCAACACTTAAACTTAAAACACATGCCGTTAAAGGGTGAAAACATAAACCAGCCCCCAAACGACCCCGTAGGAGGCACGAACACCTTGCAAGTGACCAATGTAACTTATAGGAACTGACCGCGTAGTCCCGGGTCTCCCGGTTTGAGAGTATGACGATAATTTACAAAAATCACACTTAGAGTTAAAAACATGCCGTTAAAGGGTGAAAACCCAAACCGACCCCCAATCGACCCCTTACGAGGCACGAACACCTCGCACGGGACCAATGTAACTTGTAGGAACTGACAGCGTAGTCTCGGGTCTCTCGGTTTGTGAGTAGGACAATAATTTGCAAAAATCAACACTTAAACTTAAAAACATGCCGTTAAAGGGTGAAAACCCAAACCAGCCCCCAAACGACCCCGTAGGAGGCACAAACACCTCGCACGGGACCAATGTAACTTGTAGGAACTGACCGCGTAGTTCCAGGTCTCCCGGTTTGAGAGTATGATGATAATTTGCAAAAATCACACTTAGAGTTATAAACAGGCCGTTAAAGGGTGAAAACCCAAACCGGCCCCCAATCGACCCCGTAGGAGGCATGAACACCTCGCACGGGACCAATGTAACTTGTAGGAACTGACCGCGTAGTCCCAGGTCTCCCGGTTTGAGAGTATGACGATAATTTGTAAAAATCACACTTATTTAAAAACATGCCGTTAAAGGGTGAAAACCCAAATCGGCCCCCAAACGACCCCGTAGAAGGCACGAACACCTCGGACGGGACCAATGTAACTTATAGGAACTGACCGCATAGTCCCGGGTCTCCCGGTTTGAGAGTATGATGATAATTTGCAAAAATCATACTTAGAGTTAAAAACAGGCCGTTAAAGGGTGAAAACCCAAATCGGCACCCGATCGACCCCGTACGAGGCACGAACACCTTGCACGGGACCAATGTAACTTGTAGGAACTAACAGTGTAGTCCCGGGTCTCCCGATTTGTGAATAGGATGATAATTTGCAAAACTCAACACTTAAACTTAAAAGCATGTCGTTAAAGGGTGAAAACCCAAACCAACCCCCAAATGACCCCGTAGGAGGCACGAACACCTCGCACGGGACCAATGTAACTTGTAGGAACTGACTGCGTAGTCCCGGGTCTCCCGGTTTGAGAGTATGACGATAATTTGCAAAAATCACACGTAGTTAAAAACATGCCGTTAAAGGGTGAAAACCAAAACCGGCCCCCAAACGACCCCGTAGGAGGCACGAACACCTCGCACGGGACTAATGTAACTTGTAGGAACTGACCGTGTATTCCCGGGTCTCCCGATTTGAGTGTATGACGATAATTTGCAAAAATCACACTTAGAGTTAAAAACAGGCCGTTAAAGGGTGAAAACCCAAATCGACCCCCAATCGACCCCGTACGAGGCACGAACACCTCGCACGAGACCAATGTAACTTGTAGGAACTGACAGCGTAGTCCCGGGTCTCCCGATTTGAGAGTATGATGATAATTTGCAAAAATCACACTTAGTTAAAAACATGCTGTTAAAGGGTGAAAACCAAAACCGGCCCCCAAACGACCCTGTAGGAGGCACGAACACCTCTCACGGGACCAATGTAACTTGTAGGAACTGACCGTGTAATCCCGGGTCTCCCGGTTTGAGAGTATGACAATAATTTTCAAAAATCACACTTAGATTTAAAAACAAGCCGTTAAAGGGTGAAAACCCAAACCCACCCCCAATCGACCCTGTACGAGGCACGAACACCTCGCACGAGATCAATGTAACTTGTAGGAACTAACAGCGTAGTCCTGGGTCTCCCGGTTTGTGAATAGGACGATAATTTGCAAAAATCAACACTTAAACTAAAAACATGCCGTTAAAGGGTGAAAACCCAAACCAACCCCCAAACGACCCCGTAGGAGGCACGAACACCTCGCATGGGACCAATGTAACTTGTAGGAATTGACCGTGTAGTCCCGGGTCTCCCGGTTTGAGAGTATGACGATAATTTGCAAAAATCACACTTAGAATTAAAAACAGGCCGTTAAAGGGTGAAAACTCAAACCGGCCCCCAATCGACCCCGTAGGAGGCACGAACACCTCGCACGGGACCAATGTAACTTGTAGGAACTGACAGCGTAGTCCCGGGTCTCCCGGTTTGTGAATAGGACGATAATTTACAAAAATCAACACTTAAACTTAAAAACGTGCCGTTAAAGGGTGAAAACCTAAACCAACCCCCAAACGAACCCGTAGGAGGCACGAACACCTCGCACGGGACCAATGTAACTTGTGGGAACTAACCACGTAGTCCCGGGTCTCCCGATTTTAGAGTATGATGATAATTTGCAAAAATCACACTTAGAGTTAAAAACATGTCGTTAAAGGGTGAAAACCCAAACCGGCCCCCAATCGACCCCGTAGGAGGCACGAACACCTCGCACGGGACCAATGTAACTTGTAGGAACTGACCTCGTAGTCCCGGGTCTCTCGGTTTGAGAGTATGACGATAATTTCCACTCATATATGTAATTTTTTAGTTTTGAGTATTTTTTTGGTAAATTATTGGGTTACTAATATCGTATCTTTTTTGTATTCTATTTTTTTGCAGGATAACAGTTTATCGTTGGCTTTTATTCACGTGGAACACACAAAGAACTCAATGGTTTACAACAAGGGGTTTATTAATGATTCCATTTTTTGGTGTCATGACCGTACGGTCTTTTGTTGGTTTATTATTGACTTTTATGGCCATGAGGGCTTTTGTAAGTTAATTGTTATATTTTGTGGTCATGCGGGCTTTATGTTAGGCAGGTTTTGTATTAACAGGTTTTGGAATGTCCAGAAAATAGATGAAACTTTGCCCAATTTTTTTGGGCCTGTGAGCTGTTAAAGACTTGTAATATTTTGAAGTTTGTATGTACATTAGTTTATTAATAATGCGCAATATTATTAATTTGTGAATTTTGTGCTTTCAAATAATTTTTTTTAAATAAAAAAATTGGCACAGTTCAAAACCGTGGCAAAAGTGTATCATATTTTGGCACGATTTTGAACTGTGCCAATTTTTTTTAAACTGTGCTGAATCTGGCATAGTTAAAAACTGTGCCAAAAGTGTGCCAGAAGTGTTCTTATTTTGCTAAATCTGGCACACTTTTGAGCCATGCCAGAAAAAAATTCCCATTTTGGAACACCTGATTCTGGCACAGTTCAAAACCGTGCCAGATTTGATCTGGCACAGATTTAAACCGTGCCAGAATCCTGTTTTTGGTGTAGTGGTTGTTCCCTCATGCGTAGATCGTAGAATATCCTAAACATCCTTTGTGATCTCGCAAGTCATAATGCATCTAAACTCTTCAATAGTCATAGAGAACAAAATAATGTTGACACCTTTGGAATTAAAAGTCAATGCGTTCTTTTCAGCATGCATACAAGAGGTGAACGCTTTAGGAGCACCACCTTCAGTGGGAGGAGTCCACCCAAACACTATAGAGTTCCAAACGTTCTTGCCAATCTTTAAGGAAAAATTGCATTCGTGCCTTCCAATAGGATTAGTTTGTCCCATCAAATAATGGAGACTAGGCAATGGAACCCCCTTTTTGGTTAAAATCCATCTAAACCCTATATGTGCAAAAAAATCGGGATCTAACACAACAAACTAATGTAATCCGCTCTGACATTAATTAGAGAAAACTAAGTGGCCTAGGATTTGTAAAGAAAAACACCACCAAATTTTATTTTCATAATTTTTAATTAACTTACACCAATTTAGAAAAATCACAAGTTGTGTAAAATAATTTACTAATTTTAGACTTGACCTAAGCATGCATCTAGGTGAGTGTAAGCCATAGTAGAATAATTAAATCATAACACGACAATGTATGAGGAAAACCTGTAACACTCCGTGAATTTAGTAGTTATTAATTAAATTAATTCAGAATTTTTGGGCAAGTTTTATTGATTTAAAATGCTGAGTTTTAATATTGAAAAGTTGGATTTTGATTGAAATTCAAATCGGAGTCAAAATGGAAATTTTTTTTTAAAAAAAGTTTGTCATGGCTATGGGCCGTGATTAACGGTGAAACTTTAAAAAAAAGTTTAAATAGAATTCTATAAGCACTTGAACTCCTAATCTTTATAAATTAAGACTAATCCATGGCTGGGTTCTTCAAATTGATTTTTATACATCTCTTCTTCCAGAAGACTTCTTCAAATATTTCCCTTCCATCTACAAACCTTTGCCCTAATTTTTCTTCAAGGTTTCAACTCAAGATTTATCAAGATTAACTGGATTTTCTCAAGACACGTCAAGAACAGATCTTTATCAACTTTTTGATAGAATACATCTTCAAGATCACAATTCTTAATCAATTTTTACTTAGGCATGGATACTCCATTCTCTTCCTTTTGTATTATGCATTCTAAGTGTCACCTACACCCTTAATGCCATGTTTTTCTTAAAATAAATTAGCAACTTAGTTAAAAAAGTGAACTAAATTTGGTACAACACCAAACATGATATCCTCCATAAGAAATGCTCACATCTCAGTATCCCACTGATCTTACTTGTCTCGTGACCAGTTTAGCCATCGCACAACACCAAACATGATATCCTCCATAAGAAATGCTCACAGTATGAATAGCAAATCACTTTGATGAAAAATAAGGAGATCTCAAAACAATATATGTATATACGATTCTTGGATCTCAAACAAAGGTGTAAACTAGGGTTTTGTTTTGGAAGACTTTTTCTCAAAATAAACATATAAACTTGGAGATCTTTATAAATAAGTTTTGGAACTCAAAAATCTTGGAAAAGTCTCACTTAAAATTGATACCCCGGACTCTTATTTATAGGAGGTTTACTAAAAATGAGAACGACATGAAAAACAAAATTTGCATTAGAAAGTACATCAGCTCGTTCGAATGAAATTGGATCTCGTTCGAACACCTTCTAATGAAATTTCCAATGAGATTCCAGAGAAGGCCAAAAATAGTTCGTTCGAAGTTCATTGGAACACAGGTCTAACGAAGTGCATAAACTACTTCTAATGACATCAAAGTCGTTCACATGAAAAAAGTAATATTTTCCTTAAAAATATTTAAAAAGCCAATCATTTTTATGAAAACCTAAGACCCAAAACAAAATCGAGGGATCAAACCTAAACATGTATTCATACCTCATTGAGATCCCTCAGATGATGAAGATGAAATTCAGCCCAAAAAACTATTATGCTTGATGTCTCTTTATCACTGGCCGCTACAATCCTCAATAACACGTCCCTGGATTGAAGGAAAAATAACTCAAATCCTAACCTGTGACACAAAAAAGTTTTTTTCCAAACACAGAATGAAGCCAATGCATACAAATTATGGAAAAATATTGTTGTCTCCTGCGCAAGATTCTACCAACACCATCCTAAATATCAACCATAAATAACAGGAGATTCTAAGATTCTCGGAAAGAGTTTGGATTTATTGAGGTCATCGAGTAAGGGTTGATACTCTGCTCATTATTAGAGGGTTAAAACCCAAGCCTCACTACCAACTCAATTATGCACACATCTAACCAATATGAGGCCTACTCAATCCCCTAGAAATGCGATGTTGTGACACCACACAAAATCCATAATTATTTTGATCCAGTGTAATACAAAAATCGCATAAATCAAAACATTTGGTAACATTCTTGGCATAATGAACTAACTGAAACAGAACAAATGACAAAACGAGATAAAGTAAAACAAAAATAATATACAACCAACTCAGATACCAACTATACATGTAAACACTCTCAAAACACAAAGAGAGTAAAGAGCCACATAAAGCCCTCTAAACTAAATATGAATGATAAGAATAAAAATGGAGTTGGAAATCAGGTCAAAGAAACCTAAAACCTAAAACCTAAGAATCTACAACGTGATGAGATGACAATCAACAACATCGGTCAAGACAGCGGCTCGCGAGGCCTAAGTGTTGAAAATTTTAAAATCCACAACGTTAACAACAATTCTATGGAGAATAAAGTATAAAATAAATTGGAATAAATCATAAATATGCATTTGCCTCACGCATTTTAATATATTTTAAGTTTTATTCCAACCCAAGAAACCCGACATAACTTACGATTTTAAATCCCGAACCCATATGTAGCTCATGTGATTAAAGATTTGCACTTTCATTATTTAGTCTTAAGTTTCTCATCTTTATGTTTTTCTCTTTTATTATAAAACATAAGTTGTGTGGTTGTCTCGAACCTACAGTACGTCTCACTAAATAACCAATATACCGATAACAGGCTTATGAGTCGAGGCTATACACATTTGACTACATCATGCCAATAATACAATATACATGTTTCTAGTATATGTAATACACTAATCTGAAACTTAAGCATGTAGGTAGACGTCTCTACTATAAGAAATATACATCTCTAGTATATAACATAAACCGGTATAACTAACTTTATTACCCCCACATAATAATCACATATTGTAGGAAAAAGACTCCCTCACGCCTAACATTCATACTAAGGTACAACCCCAATATGTACAAATAAATGAGATATTCTCACGCCAGCACACAATGAAGCCAATCCCTATTATCTCTGGGGATCGCTCACCCCTAATAGGTATAGTCTCAGGTTCAACCCTAAAACCTCATCGTGATTGAAGGATAAATCACTACGCCTACCCATCATCCTTATGATCCACCATACCAAATACCATATGATGAAATCTCCTCATGAACCCTCTCGGTACACAAATACCTAGATGTAGAACCCTGGGGTAAAATGACCATGACAAACTTATCTACTCATCGAGGCACCATCGCGGTCTGCGTCGTACGTGATCCATAATGGAATTCCTCCTATTACATCACCGTGAGTATTTAGAAATCATATATATAGCACATAAAATATCCATTTAAATATAACCCTCGTTAAAGGGTTGAATCAAATAAACAAATAAACATACTGAACCAATGGTACTAGATTATATTTATAACCCTTACTTATGGGATAAATCAACATAACGTACATAATCCTTACTGACAAAAAAGAAAAATCACATACACATTCTGACACAATGCTACCGAGTCATACTAAGCATTTTTATTTATAAAACGGGAATAACACATCAATAACCTTATACTCATTCCAAAATACATCAACCCTAACAGTTCGGGTTCTCAAATCGAGGTACAGTCTCACCTTACCATACACTAAAACACGCAAATCAATTATATTAAATCTTAATTAGCCCTAGTCCATTATCCCAAGGCTTCAGGTCCATGTCTAATCCCACACCTAATTTAAATGAAATTACGGGACATAGTAACCAGAAGTTATAACCTGACCCTAATATCACCCAAATCATTTTCACCCCACTTGTACAACATAATGGCTTAGATCAATCCTAATCAATTAGCTCAATCCTCTAATCTTACAAATTCCTAACTAATGAACGCATTCCACACCCGAGTTTATCATCGAATGCAAAATCCTTAATTTAACCACCTTAAATCAATGGTTTTCCCTAATATCCAAATATCCCAATAATTCAAATCGTAAGAATATATCTCTATTCTATGAGTACATGAAAACTATAGGCCAACAAGTCCTAGCCATAGGCCACAAAATCGAAATTCCGAACTATGTACACAAAAGTCTAAACTCGTCCATATCTGGGGCCAGTCGATCGGTCAACACAGAAACTCCAAAATTTTCATTTGTTACGGGATTCACTTCTTAAAACCCCATTTTCTCTCTCTAAACCTCTACTAATGAACTCAAAAGCTTTATCTTAGCCCCAAAACAACAACCAAATAATAAAACCACAACAAATAAACAATTATAATCTATTTTTAACATCAAATCCTAAGTTTACAAGAAGATTTAAATAAAAACCCAACTTATAATAAAAGAACCCTAGATTTTCAGTTTCTATAAGTTAGTGCATGATTTCTTCAGATTTATACAAGTAATCAAAGGGCTTTATACGTATTTTAATATTAAACAACTACTAATCATTATCTAATTAATTCAAGTCAGATTTATAATGAAATCCATCAAATTAAGGGGAGAAACAACCAAATTTCTACTCATTTAGGTTAATTTTGATACCATTCAATTTTAATCTCTAAAATCTAATTTTTATGACACAAGTAGGTTTAGATCTATATGAATAGGCATAACTTAAACCAATAAAAAGTCATACAATCTTTTAAGTAAACTTGCCTTATGAATTATTAAAAAATAAATCCCCAAATCCCCTAAATTTTCTTTTTCTTTTGATCATTTCTCTCTCCAGCCTTAGGATGCCTTTCAAATGACAAAATGAGTCTTTTAGGTTTAGAGTCCAAACCTTATCACATGGTTTCCATGAAATGGTCCTTGGACCTAAAACAAACCGCAACCCAAAGTTTCCAAATAACACTCCAAAAAGTCTAAAACTTTATCCATGCCATATATTAACCTATTAGGCCTAAACCCCACTATTTTAAGTCAAATATGGACTTTTTACGCATACCGAAAATCAATCTAAAATATATCATAACCAATTAATCAGCAACCTAGTTATTTCACAAATCAATCGGTATTAGTCAACAAATCAATTATTTAAGTAATGAGTTAACGTGTCTTAAATTCGATTTCAAATCCGAATTAAATAGCACGTAAAGATGTAAAAATGACATCTCATAACACAATCAAGCACATAAAATTAATTTCTAAAAAATTTCATAATTAAATAATATGCGTAAAAATACAAGGCATTGCATTCCCCTCCTTAAAAGGGGAATTTCATCCTCAAAATTCGAATTAATTATATTCCTAATTAAAAAACCTAAGAATATCTCATCCGTAGCGTCCTCCCACTATTATAAACGAATCTAACCACTATGACCTAATACACACTCAGGTCTCTCTCGTCATAAATTGCATTTGGTTATGCTCTAAACCAACTAGTCTAACTGTGGAATGCCAATTAGTCCCTCGGGAACTCTCTTCATCCTGTAGCCGAAAAAACACTCTACACACTAGCGATGATAAGGTGAGGTCAAACGACACTAGCCTCTCCCTTTCTAGGCCTTCTAGAGGAACATTCCATTTGGGTTGCCTATTCCCTATTGGAACCCAAATTCCATAATTCCCATATGAAGCTCCAAACCATGGTTTACTCTTTCTCAAATTCCTTAGCCTGCTTCGCTAAAGTTCACACACTTGACTATGGTCACCCTATCCTCCAAGGTATTCCGAAACACCCACACAGTAATAGCTTCCTAACTCATATCTCAAATTACTATGGTCCATCAACTACAATGTCCTTTAAATGCTCCTATGTCCTCCCAGGGGACCCCAACAACTTATTATGATTAAATGAGCAATCTATTATGCTTCACTAATTTTAATCATTTCTAGAATATAAAGTGAATAATTAAACACATGCCTTGGTCAAAACTACCTCTTGTAGTTTGTACCCCCCCCCCCCCCCCCACCGGGCCCCGCGAGAAAAAGCAAAAATTCCCCCAAAAATGTAACCCCCTCCTTCCCTCAAACGGAGAAAGGACCTATTCCCAATATTATTTTCATACCCACTCTCTATAAACTTCAATGCTGGGGTATAAACCACCCCTAATAACAGATTTGGTTTTAATGAACATCACTAATATGTCATTTTCACCAAGACATCATCACAAATTACAACGAACTTCCCTATCACGTGGCAAAAAATCCACTAATGACACGCTCACTCCATATTGTGCTAGATACCTTAAGAATATTCTCCTCCCAATTTAGCCATTGGTGATAACATTCCCCTGTTTCAATTTTCATAAGAGGACACTCTCCTCGACTGTTCCAACTGGTCATTAATACTTAACAAGCACCCGTCTCTTATCGTGACCTTATCCTGATCTTGGTGCTCCACACCTTCGCTTAGTGTACCATTCGTCTTTTTGTAACTTCCTCATGGTAACATCATCCCCGAATACTTCACCTGCTAAAAAACTGTGGTTTATGCTCCCACGACACCTCTACCAACCATGATAAAGTCTACCCATAAAGTTCCCTCATAAAGAATCCAAATCTAGTGCCCACTCCAAGGCAACACTAATATCTTATGTAGGTGATAACTCGACAGCTATCCCAAAAAAACTAGAAAAATCTTAAGCTATCAGTGACACTTATACGCAATCGCAATCCCCTATAACATACCCACATCCATACACTAAACAAGTGTTCCAGGCCTTATCATGATCCTAAGCATAACTACCCAAAGCAAAACCCGACCCAAAAATGGCATATAAAAGTCTACCCCCGGTAGTTGATAGAAACAAAAAACATAGATTTACACACATGTTTGCTAAAAATAGGATGATATCTCATCTGAATGTCAACAAAGCAGTTGGAACCAAGATGACCAAATAAATAACCACGTCTCTATAATTACGACGTAAAGTATCCCACTCCCATCTAGGGGTAACCAAAAATATAAAAAGCTCAAAGGAAATCTACATACATCATAATTGTATTGCACACACTACTAATATAGAATGGCAAATCCTCGATGTCTAAGCCAGACTCATGCACGAGAGCCATAAACGTACACATATCCATCCCTAGATGTACCCTAAAAAGTTGGTCACCACTAAGGCATAAAATAACTAGGTGGTCCCACTTGCCACGAGCATAATATCTTCCTATAAAGGAACTATCAAAATGGAGGCCCCACTGGCGGCCCTATCGACCTTACTTCCTGGGTCATATCTGCTATAGTTTTCATCGTTTTTCCTGATTTCATAGGTCGTGGATCCATTGTCCATAATTCCCCTAGACCTACTGGCCAAAACAGATCATATCATCTAGTCTTGGAAACCTCTTGGGGTCATCTCCCCTTATGTGGTTCATTCTACTTGTGAGGTCTCCCGGCTCATGTCCACGCTACATCGTCTCTATTCATTGGGCCTACTTTGGCCATGATCTTCCTAATCTTAGGGACTCTATCCCCCATAATAGTTATAATTCTTCTACTGATGTAGGAGGGTAACTTCAACAACCTAAGCACAAGTAGTAAAAAACAAATTATCCAGTAACACCTTCCAAATATTTCACACAAGGTTTCTACTACATTAAAATTCTTTTTCACATTGTAACTAATAATACGAACATCCTTTTTTGCTTTTGTATCCATCTATCCTAGTACACAAAGATAAATATAGTTGAATTCCCCCTTATGATGTTCACCACACGGTTGCACATACGAGGTCTTCGAAATCTTACTTCTAATGCCGTTATAGATGGTGAGTGAAAGCATTTCCTCTCTAAGCATATGCAAAGAACTTACTAAAGGTTTCTTGTCTAAAAGTCTTTAACTTTCGATTGAAGTCGACCTCATGCGTGGGACATCTCGTAAGTGAAATCTAAGCAAGGAACCCTCCTGATACACTTGGTCTATCCAAATCGTTCGTCAGGAACAATGGCAAAACCTCCTAAACGGTTCGTCATTACAGAAAATAGAAACCCTAAGCGGTAAAGCTCTAAAGTAGTAAAAGAGTAAAATGCATAAAAGTAACGCACACACTCAAGATCCCTTGGTCACTAGAACCTCGAATGTTATGATACCAGTTGTGACACCTAGTAAAATACATAAATAGATGGATAAAGTCTTATACAAAAATCGCATAATAAAAAATATTTGGTAACATTCTAAGCATAACGAACTAACTAAAATTGAACAAATAACAAAACGAGGTAAAGTACGACTAAAATAATATGCAACCAACACTGATATCAATCGTACATGTAAACACTCTCAAAACCCAATAAGAGTAAAGAACCACATAAATCCATCTAAACTAAAATCTAAACGACAAGAATAAAAATTGAGTTGGCACACAGACCAAAGACACCTACATCCTAATAATCTGTAATAGGATGAGATGACAATCAACAACATCGGTCAAGATGGAAGCTCTTACGGCCTAAGTTCTAAAAATGTTAAAATCCACAACATTAAGAGTAAATCTATGAAAAATAAAAATATAATTGAAATTGGGATAAATCATAACTATCATTTGCCTTTCATATTTTTATATTTTTTAAAGTTTTATCCCAACCCAAAGAACCTCAAATAACACACGGTTCTAAATTTCGAATCCATATGTAGCCCATGTTATTAAAGCTTTACATTTTCATTCTTTAATCTTTTGTTTCTCATATTTTAGTGTATCTCTTTCATTATAAAACATAGGTTGTGTGGTAGTGTCTAACCTATGGTACGTTCACCAAATAACAAATATCAATAATAGGGTTATAACTCAAGTCTATATACATTTAACTATATCATGCCAATAATACAATATACACGTCTCTAGTATATGTAATACAACAATTCAAAACATAAGTATGTAAGTAGACATCCCTACTATAAGTCATATACATCTCTAGTATAACACATAAACTGGTACAACTAACTCTAGTACCACCACACAATAATCACATATGGTAGGAGAAAAACTCCCTCACATCTAATATCTATACAAAGGTACATCCCCCATCATGTGAAAATAGATGGACCATTCTCATGCTTTCACTTAACAAAGGCCTATCCCTATTACCTTCGGGGATCACTCACCCATACTAGGTATAGTCTTAGTTTTTCCCAAATGTAAGACCTCATTACGATCGAAGGGTAAATAACAACGTCTACCCATCATTCATATGGCTAACCATACCAGAGGCCATACGATGAAATATCTTTGTGAATCATCTCGATACATAAATACGTAGGACCCTGGGGTAAAATTATCATAGAAAACTCATCTACTCACCAAGGCACCATCATGGTTTGCGTCGTACATGCCCCATAATAGAATCCCTCCTAGTACGTCACCATGAGTATTTACAAATGGTATGTATAGAAAAAAAGCATCCATTTAAATATAACCCTTGTTAACGGGTTTAATCAAATAAACATATAAATGCACCGAACCAACGCTACTAGATTACATTTACAACTCTCAAAACATGATAAATCAACATAACGTAGACAACCCTTACTAACGGATTAAGATAAATCACATACACATTCTAACCCAACGCTACTGGGTTAAACTAAGCATCTCAATTTATAAAAAGGGTATAACACATCTATAGCCTTGTACTCATTTCAAGATACATTAACCCTAACATTCCGAGTTCATAAATCTAGGTATAGTCTCACCTTACCACACACTAAAATATAAGCATCACCTATATTAAATATCAATTAGCCCTAGTCCATTCTCCTAAGGCATCGTGTCTAGGTATAATCCCACGCCTAATTTAAATGAAATCACGGGACATATTAACTACCCCATTCTAGGAAGTTATAACCCAAACCTGATCTCACCCAAAGAATATTAACTCCACTCGTACAACACAATGACTCAAATTAATCCTGACCAATAAGCTCAATACTCTAATTTTACATATACAAAATCAACGAACCCGTTCTACACACGGGATTACCATCGAATGCTAAATTCTTAATTTAACCCCTTTAAACACATGATGTCCTTAATATCCAAATACCCCAAATATCAATCTCCCACAATTCAAATAATAATAATATATCTCCATTCTTTGAGTACATGAAAACTTTAGGGAAACAAATCCTAACCCTAGTCCCCAAAACCAAAATTCCCAACCAAGTATACAAATGCCCAAACTAGGCCATATTTGATGCCACTGATTGATCGGTGGCATGGGGCCGATCGACCAGTCAAAACAGAAACTCTAAATTTTTCATCTGTTATGGGATTCACCATCTTCAACCTAATCGTCACATAAACAACAAAACCACTACAAATCAATAATTGAAACCTATTTCTAACATCAAATCTTAAGTTTATATCAAGATTGAAATAAAAACCCAATTTATAATCCAAGAACCCTCGATTATTAGTGCATGATTTCTTTAGATTTATACAAGTAATCAAAGGGATTTTATATGTATTTCAATACTAAACAACTAATAATTATTATCTAATCAATCCAAGTCAGATTTATAATGAACATTTAGGTTAATTTTGAAACAATTCAATTTTAATCTTTAAAATCAGACTTTTATAACATAAATAGGTTTAGATTCATATGAATAGGCATAACTTAAACCAACAAAAAGTCATACATTCATTCAAAATAAACTTGCCTTGTGGATTGATTGAGAAATCAATCCCCCAAATCCTCTATTTCCCTTGGTGCTTTCTCTCTCTAGCCTTAAGATGCCTTCCAAATGATAAAATGAGTCATTTAGGTTTAGACTCCTAACCTTATAATACGGTTCCCACGAAATTAGCCTTGGGCCCAAAATAATCCCAACCCCATAATGTCTAAATAATACTCAAAATAGCCCAAAACTATACCCAAGACACGTATTAACCCAATAGGCCAAAACCCCATTATTTTAAGTCAAATATGAACTTTCTACACGTCCCAAAAGTCAATATAAAATATATAAAACCCAATTATTCAACAACCTAGTTATTTCACAAATCAACCAGTACGAGTCCAAAAATCAAATATTTAATTAATGAGTTACCATTTCTTAAATTTGATTTCAACTCCGAACTAAATAACACATATAGATGTAAATAGTGACATCTCATGCCAGAATGAAATACAAAAAATTAATTTCCATAAATTTTCATAATTAAAAAATATGCATAATGTAAGAGCGAATTTCATAATTGCTCATCATCTATTTTAGTTTGTCATATTCCGTTACATCATCATCATCATCATCATCATCATCATCATCATCATCGTGTATATTCTAAAGAGCTTTAAGTGAAGACAAATTAGTGGCCAAGAAACAATCGAAGATAGAATCAGTTGAGATCGTCACTACAATCATCGAGAAGGTATATGGTTTTTATTATGCATAAACACTCTATTAAGGGGTTACTTTTTAAAAATGTTCAAGGCTAGTTTTTTTTTAAATTTAAAAGATTTTATTTTTATTTTTTTAAGTCGTTCGAATGAATTTATGTCTTCGTTCGAGCGACATTGAGCATTCGTTCAAAAGAACATCAAACAACTTTGTTCTATTTACAAAATAATATCGTTCGAGATCCTTCGAACGAGATTTATCTTAGTTCGAACAAGTTAGCATTTTTGTTCGAATGTGGTACCCTTTTTGTTCGAATGAGATTTCTCAAAATTTGTGTCACCTCAAAATTCGTTTTTCTATTAAAAAAGGGGTATTGAGATCATCTTTTCTCAGAGTTGTTGGCAAAATTCGTTTCCCCATACATATGCAATCGGTCTTTAATCCCTACCTTGTTTAAAACTCTTTTGTTTTCCAAATCAAAACCCTTGGATGATTTGTTGAGCATTTATCAAACCCTCGAAGAACACATATCATATTTATACCTTTGTAGAGTTGATTCTCTACTGCTGACCTTGTGGAGCTGGTCATCTACTCCTGAAGATAGGAATACTAATTCCTGAGGCTGATCGGTAAATATCACGACAGGTGGAGCTTGTTGTGGGGTGGTGTTGGATCCGTATTGTTTACTTTTGACAACAAGGAGTGAATATATTATCGAGGCACTCTGCGAAGCTATAAGTTTTGTTAGTTTGTAATTATAGTTCTATAATACCTGGTGTTAAATAGTGTTAAAATATAAGTTTTGTTCAAAAGGGATTTTTTCTCATCTCCTATCTTCAGTTTGTGGGTTGTGATGTGTTCTCGTTTAGTTTCTTGCATGTTTAGGTTCACCTAATTTAACAAGATAAAATTTTGATTAAATTGAATTTGGTTTGTGTGTGTCTGATTTTCTTTACGAATTATACATATAACCAGACCACTCTGCATTTTTTAAATTGGTGTGAGAGGTTGTTTCTATAAGTTACTTAGATGAATCTTGGTGGTTATTTGGATAACTCGTATAATAGGCTACCTTTATTTGATGGAACAAATTATGCCTATTGGAAAGCTCAAATGAGATCGTCTCTAAAGTCATTTGATGAGCACATTTGGCTTTTAGTTGAAAGAGGTGGACTCCTCGTGCTATGACTAATTAGAATGTTATTAGTCTCATGCCAAACACCAATTGGACTGAAGATTATTTTAGATGGATTCACTTTAACTCTAGGGTCTTAAGTGCGATTTTTAGTGTTGTCACTCCCTATGAATTTCATCATATCATGACGTGTACCACGTTTAAGGAAGCATAGTGTATCCCCCAACTCACTCATGATGGTACTGCTGCTGTGAAAGCTTTTATGCTTCAAAATCTCACCAAACAATTTGAGACCATTATCAAGCTTGTATCTTAAACATATCATGAATTTTATGCAAGCGTGTCTGACATTATGACCTCTAGCTTTAACTTGGGTGAGCTAATTCCTAAAACAAGAGCAGTTAAGAAAATTCTTAGATCTCTCCCATCCCGTTTTGGTGCGAAAGTAATAGTCCTTAATTCTCTGGAAATTTTAGATACTCTTAGTTTAGAAGAGCTCGTGGGTGATATTTTGGCTTACAAACACAACACCAAAATAGGCAAATAGTCATGGCAGTCTGTTCATGGTCTTGGTCCGAGACTAACTGGTCACAGCCTAAAGCCGTGACCACAATTGAAAAATATGTGACCAGTTCCATGATCATAGACTGCTGTGACCTTAACTAGAGGTGGACATGGTCATGAGCCGTGACTATAGTGGGTTACTTGACTAGCTGTGACCATTGTGCGCTAGACTTATGAAATAGATATGTTCCTCAAAACCCAAAAAGAAGAAAGAAAAGGGATCGCGTTAAAAGCTCAATGTAAGAAAAAAAGAAAAGTTTTTTTACTCCAATTCCGAAGTTGATATAGATGTCTTGCACTATTTGCAAAAAAATTCTCAAATTCAATAAAAAAAATTCTTCCAAAATAGAAAATAAATATTTTGAGAAAGATAAAATTTGTAAGTCGACAAGAATGTTTTTTAGAATGATCAACAGAGAGCTAGAGGTGAGTACCCTAGGAATGTTAAATTGGAGAGATATTATGAGTGTGAAGGGAAATGACATAAAGTCCATGGGTGTCCCACTAGGCTTACAATATAGGGCAAAGGAAAACTACATATAATGCCACTCTAAGTGATAGTGATGTCTAGTATATGGATATTGGGGATGAATCACCACATGAACATAATTTCTATGCATTTATGGACAGTCACTTTAGTACTTCTAGTACGTCCTATGCAAGTGAGGACATTTCTAAATGTGTAGAGGGGGCTTGAAGGTAATCTTGAGATTAGAGATAATCCCCCCATTAACAACAGTGTTTGGGATTAAGACAGCGTGATAGCTCAGCATGGTAGCTCAAGCGTGGCAGCTCAGCGTGGCAACTCAAGCGTGGCAGCTCATACTTTATCTTGTTGTGTTACTTATTCGCATTGTATCTTTGTTTATATTGACTATGAGCTATAACGATTGTAATGATGTAACGGGTATAATGATTTTTAATGTGAGGTCCAACGGTACTCGCGAGAGACCAGGCTTGGCAGGGCCTGGGAAAGCTTTCATACTCTATCGAACGACCTTGCCGTGAGAATTTTAGAGGGACTTGGTTTGGAGGATTGATAAGTGAGGAACCATTGGGAATTGTCCTGACCATCTTAGATACAACTGGTAAAACACCGAAAGACCCTGACTATGGAACCTCGGGCAGAGAAGCCTTGAGTTCCCTCGGGCGTTGAGTTATGAACCAAACAACCCTCTACTTAATGTCACATCTACCATATGCGATGTCACTAGCCAGCAAGGCAATGTCAAATCCTCACTTGAGTAAACCACCATGTTATTTGGGGTTGTCAGACAGTTGGTGAGCCACCTCTGTGATGACAGTCCCCTGACACACAGTGGTTAAGCAAAAGGCATGTCTTGGCATTTAATGTTTATAACATGGAACGAACTAGTGCATCCGGCATTTAATGTCTATGACATAAAGTATGAGGGATGTCTTTCATAGTTATTAATAACTGAGTTGCCTCTGGAGTGGTGTGGGGGCTATTTAAGGACCCCAACCACCTTTGGGGAGAGGATGTTCCTTTTGAGAGTTCAGAAGTTATTACAAGAGAAAATATACGTCAGAGAGAGATTTATTACAAACCAGAGAGTTTACTCACCCACCATTGTCATTTATTACGAAGCTTTAATACTTGACAGAGATCCTTGAGGGTGGTTGGGGTGTTTGGCTGCCTGCCAAGGTGTATCTACGGTACTCATTTTCTCTCTCCCTCTAAATGAGTTTCTTCTGAGTTCATTATTATCTTCTGAGTTATACACGAGAGATTTTTGAGTTCAAACTAAGTTTATCTTCACTAAGTTGTGATTGCGTGTTTCGTAATTAATCAATAGTTTTGTTTGTTAACTTATCATTACTATACTCAAAAAGGGGTTACGCCTTCATCTAATCTAAACTACCCTCTTACAAAATGTGATAGCCTCGAAAACATGTCAAACCTTATAAACAGAGTGAGGCTGATAAAGATAATTTGAGTGAGGGAGAACGTGGGCTTTAACACTCCAACGCTGAATTTTACAAAGAGTCTTTAGAAACCAAAAATAAAAACAAAAATTTGACTCTTAGGGTGTTAGCTTTAGAAAAGGATTTGAAATTTTTGAGAGAGTGTGAGGCCTCTCTGAGTCAACTCGAAAACTTGAAAGTTTTTTTATGTGAGCAACTTATTTTGGTTGCTAGGGAAAAGAGTGACTTGACCTCTAAAGTGACTAGTCTTACGAGAGATCTTCAAGCATTTTTGGAGACTCATGAGAAACTTGAAGCCCATGTTTTCCAACTCAAGAAATATATTAAACGTTCCCGGGAGGTCAAGGTTAATTTAGAGGACATATCTAAGAAGGTTGGAAAGATGTTCCTCGATCCCGTATTATGTTTTAACGAGAGGCAAGGGATAGGTTATGTCGGTGCATCTACTTCCAATACCACACCCAAACGGATTACCGAGTTTGTGATGGATCCTTATAATTCCTTGTCCTACCCCACCAAGGAGAGCTCGTCCTAGGCATTTTAATCAAGGTAGACTCAAACAAGTCTATATTTGTTACCATTGCAAATGAAGAGGTCACCTTAGGAAGTTTTGTTTCAAGCTAGGACGAGTCTCTCATAAACATGCTCCAACACATGCTCCCACACATCGCCATAGAGACTTTGCTAGTCTTTGAGAGCAAGTGGATTTTTTAGTTAAGACTTCTCAATGTTTGATGCAATAAGTTCAAAGGATGTCTACTCCATTTAAGAACACCTCCCGGACGAATGATAGAGGTCAATTTTTTTTCCTAGTATAGTGTGATTATTGTATTACTATGTTTTGTTCATATTACTAGATTGTATTCTTATGTTTATATTTTTTCTGAAAAATTCAAAAAGGTTTTCTTTTCTTTTCGAAAAAAATTCAAAATTTTTTAAAAAGATTTAATTTTTATTAAAACAATTCAAAAATTCAAAGAGATTTTTATATTTTGTTTTATACCATATATGGATGTGCACTTAAGATGTTGAAATCATAATAACATTCCATACATTCATGTAACTTACTCATGGTGTTATGAGACTTGGTTTCGTTTCTTTATTGTGCTTAATAATGCATGTTTAGCATTTCGTTATTCTTTGGTGATTACTTCCTTCATGCTAGACTCCTTATGTCGCCTTTATTTCACACATACACGAACCTTTTGAACATTGTTCTTGCATGTCATATGTCGAATATGGTGTTCTCATCTTAATCGTTCTTCATAATGAATCAAATGTACTAGGAACTTATTGTGATTGTAAGAACCATTGCCCGGATTTCTTAACCTGAAAAGTTTGATTTTTGTTTAAGCAATGGAAAGGGGTTACGAAAGAAGAATCTTCTTTGCATTAAAGGCCAACATTGGTAAGAGACTAAAAGGTTATTTTGGCACATAAAAACAGAAGTGCCAAGACTAATTTTTATTTCATTAATGCTTCACTACCACGAGTATTATGATTCCTTCAAAGTTTTTGAGAATATATGCTTAAAATATGAGATTTTGAGGATGTTATAAGTTGAAGATCAATGGGTTTGCATAATAAAAATCCTTCAAAAGTATTATAGTTTGACATTATTAATTTGTGAAGCATTAAAATTCGTGGAATTTTTCACAAGTCGAGTCAATTTCATTTCGTTCAATAATTTTACACCCAAGGTTGAACTAAGTTCTTCCTTTAGGAGTATCTCTTTGACTTTGTGCACCTTTGCTTCGTATACCTATATTGAATTTTCCGTGCTTTAAGTTCACACAATTTCATTACATTTCTATGATTCGAATATTTTCGTACTACTCCATGGTGTGACTATTTGTATTTGCACTTATATGTACTTTTTATACACAAAAAATTGAAAATTTTCAAAAATAGTTTGTTGCTTCATTGAATTCCATTCGCATGTGCTTAATTACTTATTCTTTGTGATGATATTTCACATTTGAATTCGCGTGATGCTAAAATTTGAGAATTAGTTTCTAACCCTTTATGTATTACGAATAAAAGGGGAAGAACATATTGAGGGGGAGTTTTTTTGTTTTCTTTAAACTTCATTCATCACGATATTTCTTTTGCTTCATGTGAGTAGGTCTTTTTCGCCTTAATAATTTCATGGACTACACGATTAAGACCTCCAGTTGAAGATATTGTCACGCATCTCATTTTTTTCAGGTTTAGGAGGGCATTAATTGTACTTGTCTTATGGATATTTGTCTTTCGTTAGTGTTTTGCACAGGAATAACCAGAGGGAGAGATTTGTAAGAGCAAGTATTATAATTGCTCATCATCTATTTTAGTTTGGAAAATTCCGTTACATTTTCATCTTCATGTATATTCTCAAGAGCTTTAAGTGAAGAAAATTTAGTGAGCAAGCAACAATAAAAGATCGAATGAGTTGATATTATTGCAACTGTGAGTACATAAAATATCACAATTAAGATATCTATGAAAACAATCACAAAGGCAGAAAATAAAGGGCAAACACAATGAAATGCATGGTTCAACAACTTGACTACGTCCATGGAGAGGTTATTGTTTATATTAAATGTCTTTAAAGATCTCAGGTTACATCCCTTTGCCCCGGGTCAGGTGTAAAGGTTATAGTTGAATTATTATAGAGTTTGAGTTGTATAAGGAACTTAAAATAACACGTAGATATACCAAGGAGTACCTAAATATCTCTTTCGAGATTGTTGGTACTTGATTGGACTATATCCGTAAGTGTTTTAATGTATCTAAAATACTCAGTTATAAACTAACGCGTGATTTGGACCAGACAGCGTGTTAATCCATCCAGGCAGGTCAACTACTTTCACGAATTGTATTAAATGGGATCCTACAATTTCCCCTAAAATCTTTGGGCTGAAAGTTTTAGGCCAATAGATTTTAAATAATTCCAAGGCCCAAGGCCTCAAACAGTGTCTAACAACGGCATGGCACATTTGTAATTTTTTAGGGCTGAAGGGTTACGCTTGTCCTTAGGGAAAAATGAAGCGTTGAGATATTCCTAGGGAAACGCGACTCATTATTTGAGATTTTTAAAATCGGTTTGTGTGAAACTTAACCACCGGTTCCTTGATTCTGGTCGTCCTTGTGCATACTTTGTCTCTAAGCTTCTCCTCTTGTTCTTTGCTTCAAAATCAAAGTTCTTTTTCTTCAAGGCTTTGTCAATTTTTATAAGTCTTGCTCTTCCCACTTCTAAGCTTTTCTTTGGAACTTATTGCATAGTTACAGTTAGTGTTTTTCTTCCTTGTTCATACAATCATGGCGATGCTAGATATCACAACAATAGATGAATTTAGGCGCTAGTATAATATCCTTGACTGGGTGATCATCGACTGTGCTCTTCTTCCTCAGAACGTCCATGATATTGAAGAGGAGCACTGGATTCACACCCTCCTAATAACTTAAGGGGATTTAACATTTCCCCCAAACAAGTTGTACCTTAAGTTCTTCAAATATTTTGAAATCCTGCCCGCCCAGTGTGCCCCTATTATTTGGAAGATAGTTAATGGGTTCATTGAATAAATACCCTTAATGGATCAAAACTAGGCCTTATCGAGATCTGCTACTGCTATGTGTGGTCGCGAACCAAATAAGGTAATCTATATTTATAAACTAAAAAGGCAGAGCAGGTTCGAGTGGTGAATCTTTTGAATTCCCATAAGGATTATTGGGAAAACGATTTCATTGCTAGGAACTGGCAACGTCCTCCTGCTGCTGCGGGAGAAAGGCAACAGGGCCTTGTATTTTTTTACTATGGAGAGGATTAAATGGGTCTCTTACTTTTCTTCATTCTTGCCTATTCATTCCTTACTTTTTTATCCTATGTCCTCTTAGCTAATGTTCTTCTCCCTTCATTCTTATAGCTCGTGCCAAAAACTAGGAGCCTGATATAAGTGAGGTTGATGTCGATGAGCTTGTGAATGCTTGGACAATCAAGTAAAGATTACCATACGGCGAGTATTTTAGGTCGACATCCTTCCTGTTGGAATATAAGAACACAATCATATAGTTTTATTGCTCACCTGATTGATATGGTTCTAACTTAAAAGCTCCTGAGGTTGGTCCTTTTGAATTGATTGTCATGTAGGATGAAGAAGAAGAATTTGAGGGGGAGGGAGAAGGTTTTGAGGAGGAGGAAGATAAGGAAGAAGAATAAAAGGAAGAAGAGGAAGAGGAGGAGGAGGAAGAAGAAGAAGAAGAAGAAGAAGAAGAAGAAAAAGAAAAAAAAAGATATGGACCCTTGATAAAGAAAAGAAAGATGAAGCTCCCTAATAATAAGGATGATCAAGACGTTCTATTCGATCGGCTTAAGTCTTTGAAGACGTCTGATATCGGGTCTCTGAGAACTAGTGGCGCTATCCCGTTGGACAAGGGGAGAGAGAAAAAGAAAGATAAGAGGAAGGATACAAAATAAAAAAGGATAAAGCGAGAGAGAGAAGGGAGGAGGGAGGCCAAAAGAAAATTATCTCTAAAAGCCCCTGGATTTCCCCCTTCTGTTGAAGTTGCTGAGGGGGCTAGCATGGGTGATGCCCTCCATCTCACCCACGACCTGCTGAAGAGGGTGGTGCTGGACGCCAATTGCAAGCACTCTTTGAGGTTTGGGTCATCCCATATGGCCCTCAAAACTACTCAGGGGATGGCCCTGGTAAGTCCATAGACAAATTATTTTTCACTTTTCTCTATTTTCTATTTTTCAAGCTAATTTTGTGATCCTGTTTCTCTTCGTACATGTATTATCTGATTTCACCACTCTTTTGGATGACCATGCTCACAAGTCTAGGAAGGAGAGGAAGCTGAAAGATGCTCTGAAGGCTGAGAAGAAGGCCTCTTTTGAAGCTCACTAGTCATGGAAAGAAGAGAATGGGAGGTTATCCAAGGCTTTTGATGAGCTCGACGCGTCCTAGAAGAAGGTGGTCACTAAAAAGGATAAGCTTGTTTGAGGGAAATCAGAGTTTATTGGTAAAGGTCACCAAGCTGGATGGAAAACTTTCTCAGGAGAAGGATGCTAGCTATCGCGAAGGTTTTAACAAAGCCTATGATGATGTAAAGGGGCAACTCACCTATGGTTGTAAGGTTGCCTTCAAAAAGGGTTGGGAACAAGCCCTGAAGGCAGCTGGAATCTCTGCTGAGTTTAAAATTTTTGGTCTTCACTCCCCTAGTCCTGATCTATATGAAGAAGAGAAAGAAGGTGACAGTCAACCTACTTCTCATACGGGGACTGTTTCGGTTGAGGTCAGCATTGATGATGATATTGGTAGGGAGCATCCCATTATTGACCAGGGCAAGGCCATTATTGAGGCTGACCAGGTGAAAGATCAAGGCCCGTAGACTAGGAATCTCTCTTTCTTCCTTTTACGATTTTATCTTTTATAATTTTTGGTTATTTTTGTAAACTTATTTATACTGATGAGTGCTCTTAGGGAGGTCAAGAAACCTAAGGATTCTAGGTGATGGTACAAGTACTAAGCCGAGTGTTTGGCCTGCTATCACAATCCCTTCTCGAAGCATGGCCAATGGATTCCAGTGGATGCCATTCCACCCTATCTCCTATAGCATGATCTAGTTAATGATGTGGAGGAGCTTTATCCAAAACCATATGATGGTAAAAGGGCGAGTGTTGCTGAATATCTTGATCTCCACCCTGAGTCATCTTAGGTGGCTTGTATATTTTTGGTCTTTATTGTAAATGTAACTTCTCATTGTAATGAATGAAAAAGTTTTATTTACTAATTTTTTATATTTTGGGCCAGTGTTGACTAAACATGCATATTTTTCTTGACCAAACAATATTGATTGACAAGATAATATTTAATCGACCACCTTGGGTTCTTTGTTGTTTGGGTTTTATCATTTTGAGCCTCTCAGCTGACTAAATGGTATTAAAATATAGTGTTAGCCACATGTTTTTATGTTTGAACATTCTCCTAGTCCAACATACCTTAGGAGTGTCATTCTATCTACTTTACCTTTTAGGTTGTGTCGTCACACTTCCTTAGGCTTAAGTAGGATGATGGTGAAAATGTACCTAGTAACTAGGCCATCAAACCCGAGCAGGTTTTTACGACCAATAAAGTTATTGACTAACCTAAGTTGGCTTTATTGCTTAAGGATCCTTTATAGAGATTTTGTTATTATCGGGTCAACTCGTGAGGTCTCTTGTGTTCGTAATAAGGACCTAAGGGTTGTAGTTATTAAGAATGCTCACATCAACTCGTTATAACTACTGCTAACCATGTTCGGTACGCGAGGTCCCTGATTAAAGGCAAGTTAAATGACTTTGTTATTATATAGGGGTTTAGTCATGCATAAAGGATTTATTGTTTGGAAAAGGTGAGTATTAATGATATGTAACCAAGAAGAGTTGAGCAGCTAATGTGACATATAAAAGAGAAGGGGCCAATTGACCTTTATTCATTAAACATCCTCTGACGAGAAACATAAGTTTGAAAACAAAAATTTTCTTAAACTAAATGTGCTAGTAAAGGATAAGAAGATTTTAAAAATAGAACTTCTTGAGATTGGATTAGTTCCATGCTCTTGGTATCTCCCTGCCCTCCATCATTTCCAATTGATATGCTCCTTGAAGGTCGTCTCTGATTACCCTGAAGGGTCCTTCCTAGTTTGGTCCTAGTTTTCCATCTGATGGTTTTACGGCACTGCCGAGGACTTTTCTTAGGACATTATCTCCTATCACAAACTTCCTCGAATTAAATTTCGTGTTGTATTTCCTAGACAGTTATTGCTGATAGGAAGCTGACTTGATCATGGTCTGCTCTCTTCGTTCATCTACTAAGTCAAGTTCAGTGCGTAACACGTCATTGTTAAGGCCTTGATTGACTAAGGTTGTTCTCGTGGTGGGGAGACCTGCCTCTAGTGGGATGATAGTCGTGATCCAGTACACGAGCACAAATGGTGTCTCCCGAGTTATTCTCCTGGGGGTGGTACTATAATCCCATAGAACATGATAGAGCTTATCTACCCAGGCACCCTTGGCTCTTTCTAACCGCGTTCTTAGTCTATCGTGCATGGTTATGTTAGAATCCTATGCCTATCCATTGCTTGGGGGTATACCACAAAACTGAAGTGGTGCTTGATGTCGTGTTCATCACAAATGCCTTGAATGAAAAGACTCTCGAATTGCATTCCATTGTCGGTTATGTTAGTCCTTGGCACCCAAAATCACGTTATGATGTTTAACCAAATAAACTTGGTCATAAGTGAGTCGCGAATGTTCGTCAATGGTTCTGCCTCTACCCATTTGGTGAAGTAATTTGTGCTTACCAACAGATACTTTTGATTTCCAAATGCGGTAGGTTGTGGTACCATTATGTCTCCGTAAACAGCCATGGGCTTGTCAGTGATTTCAGGTTTCTAGCGGACTGGTGGATCATGTGAGAATGCTCCTAATATTTTTCACACTTGTGAACGTAAGTACTTGTATCGTTCTGCATATGAAGCCACCAGTAACCCTCATTGATTGCTCAGAAGGCCAGAGATCTCCCCCTGCGTGACTCCACAGATTCCATGATGAAGTTCACTAAGTACTTGCTCGGTATCATGTGGGTGGACGCACTGGAGACAAGGACCTGTGAATGACTTCATATAGAGCTTTTCGTCTAGGGAGAGGTAAAAGCATGCAGCCTTGACCCTTACCTGATAGGCCGACCTCTTATCATCGGGCAGTGTGTCACTCCTTATATAATTTATGATGGTATCCATCCAACTGGGGGCCTTTACTGCAAGGAGGACTTGATCAGCTATGACTGTCTGTTCAATGCTTGGTTGCACGAGGAACTCTATCTAAATCGTTGTCCTTAAGTCGGAACTAATTTCTGAACTCAAAGCCGCAAAGGTATCAGCGTGGCTGTTCTGCCCCCGGAGGAACTGTTGAATTTCCACCTTTTCAAAATATACTATGAGTCCTTTTGCCACGGCAAGGTAGGCCAACATATGATCATCCTTATCATTGAAGTCCCCACTTACCTGCTTGGACACCAGTTTGGAGTCACCAAATACGTGAAGGCACATTTCCCCCATCAGTTTAGCTTTTTGTAAATTAATGATTAGTGCTTCATACTCAACGTCGTTATTGAAGTCCTAAAATCTCAATCTGATTCCTTGCTCAATTATAGTGTCTTCGGGGTTGATGAGAAATATACCTACTCCTGTGCCCTTAGAATTGGAGGACCATTAACGTACAAGGTCCAATCCTTATACTGTGTTTCCTCAGTTGTTGGCTGGTCGGAACCCAATTGGGAAATTGGTTAATCCCCTGTAATTTCAACAATAAAGACAGCTAAGACTTTTCCCTTAATCGCCATTCTCGATTGGAAGTGGATATCGAATCTCTCAAGGTCTACTAACCACTTTGAGAGTTGTCCGGAGAGGTCGGCTTTTCATAGAATAGCTTTGAGGGGATAGGAAGTGATTATGATCATTGAATGCGCCATAAATTAATTCTTTAACTTTCTTGAGGTGACTACCAACACATATGCGAGCTTCTCCAGAGGTAGGTACCACTGTTTTACGTCTAGAAGTGTCTTACTGGCATAATAAACCGGATGCTACCTTCATTCATTTTCATATACTAGGGCAAAGCTTACAACGTGGTCTGATACTGCAAGGTAAAGGTATAGTGGGTATCCATCATTTGGAATCACTAGCAGGGGTGGATTTCTAAGGTAAGATTTGATCTCTTCCAGAGCTTGCGGGCAGTCATCGTTCCATGTGAGGTCTTTGTCCTTCTTCATCAGCTAAAGGAATGGTCTGTATCATTTTGAAGATTTGAAGATAAATCGATTAAGTTCCACGAGCATAACGTAAGCTTCTGAACATCTCTTAATGTCTAAGGAGACTGGACCGTAGTGAAAGCATCGATCTGATCCAGATTAGCCTCAATCCCCCTTTTACTAACTAGATAGCCCAAGAACTTTCCTGACTGGACACTAAATGAACACTTACTCACGTTAAGCTTCATCTGATATTTCCTGAGGATCAAAAAGTTCTGGTTAAGTCTGTGAGGTGATCGCTTTTATTATTGCTTTGGACTAACATATCATCTATGTAGACCTCCATTGTGTCTCCCATCTATTTCTCGAACATCTTGGTGGCCAATCTTTGATAAGTTTCCCTTGCGTTCTTTAAGTCGAATGGCATAACCTTGTATCAATACAACCCAATGGGGGTTATAAAAGAGGTTTTATCCTGGTTGGGTCGGAATATAGGAATCTGATGGTAGCCAGAGTAAGCATCTAGGAAGCTCATCCTTTCGTGTGTCGCTCTAGCGTCAACCAACTAATCTATTTTGGGAAGAGCGAAGTTGCCCTTGGGGCATACCCTGTTGAGGTATGTGAAATAGATACAAACCCCCCCAACTATCGTTATTCTTTTGCATTACCACTGGGTTGGACAACCATTTGGGAAACTGAACTTCTCTAATGGATCTTGCATTTAGTAGCTTCCCTACTTCGTTTTCCACTACTTTAGCCTTCTTGGGGGCTGTCCGGTGATCCTTTTGAGTGATCATCTTGAAGATTGAATTAATGTGAAGGCGATGGAAGGTTATATTGACATCAATCCCTGGCAAGTCATACGGTTCCCAAGCAAAAATGTCCAGATTTCTTTTGAGGTACGCAATCAACTCTTTCTTTTCATGATCGTCGAGCGTGCTTCTGAGCAGAAATTTTCTCTCTGTCAAGTTGTCATCGGCTCCAACATCTTCCAGGTTTTCAACGACCCTGTAAGTGGGGTGGACCCTGGTCGATCATACCATAGTTACTATTTGGAGGGTACAATCCCTTCCTGGGCTACATCATGAGTATCCTCAAATTCCTTCTTCTTTTCTGTTTTAGGGCGAATGGCTATGATAAAGAACATTCTGGTTATGGCCTGGTTGCCACAGATTCTAACCATGTCCCGATCAATAACACACTTCAGCTTCTGGTGGTACGTGGATGGTATGGCCTTCATGGCATGGAGCCAACCTCTGCTCAGAATGGCGTGATATGGGGACTCAATGTCCACTACTAAGAACTCAATGAGTTTTGAGGTATTTCTTGCCCTAATTGGCAGGACTATATTCCCCAGGGGGATGGTGATTCATCCTACAAAGCCGACCAACGGAACTGTAGCTTCTTTCAGGTCGACCATGTTCAATTTAAGCTTGTGAAATAATTCCAGGTACATTACTTCTAACGATCTCCCTTGATCTACAAGCAGCTTGTCAACGTCCTAATTTTCAATTCAAAGAGTAATTAACAGTGCGTCATGATGTGGGGTCCTGACCTCAACTATATCCTCCTCTGTAAACACAATATACTTGGTATAGTCTAAGTCCTCTGGTCGCCGACTTTTGCCAAACTGTGTCTTGGCGGGGTTGATTTGAAAATTCTCTATAACAACGATCACCTTCTTAAGCTCCATCCTCACAACGTTCCTCTGGATCTGCTTAAGATCAGATGCCCCGTGGATTACTACAAACTCATGGCCCGTGTTATCATTAAGGACGTGGTCTGGCTTCTGGTCGCCTTTGGTTGTGACCTTCTTTGATTTCTTCTCGATATACTCATTGAGGTGCCAACTTGGACTAGCTTTTCCAGATGTGATTTTAGAGCCTTGCAATTCTCAGTTCTGTGATTTCCCTCCTTGTGGAATGCGCATTGTTTCTTTTGGTACCCATCTTTTTGGGCCATTTGATGAATGGTTCGTCCTTGATCTTGCTCAAGATTTTGTAGATGGATTCCTTGAAAACTATATTAACAGCCTGAAATGCCTTGGAGGGGTCGGTCTTGTTCCCATTCTTGGAGCTATTCTTTCCCCTATTCTTGTTTTCCTCCTTCAGAGTAGGCCTATAAACGGATCAGATTCAGACCGGATTAGGCCAATCCAAATCTGAATCCGTTTATGTTAAACGGATTCTGATCCGATCTGATTATCCGACAAATTATTTGTTAGGGTTCCGAATCCATTAAGAATCCATTAATCCAATCCGTTAATTCGATCCGATTATAACATTATAAATAACTATTATAAATTTCAAAATACAGTATATATTATAAATAACTATTATAATATATATTTTAAGAAATATATTTAAATAACTATTATAATATAAATTACTATTATAAATAAATTCAATATATATTAATATAGGACAATTATAAATAACTATTAAAATATATATTTAAAATATTATTAAATTTCAAATTTCAAAATACAATATATATATATATATATATATTGGTAAATAAGAATGATATAAAACGAAAGAAAGGATATACAAGACAGAAAAAGGAGGCGTACCCCCTATGGAATCAATTTCGTAAATGAAATTAATCCAAGGAAAATAAAATTAAGCAGGACCTACTGTCCAAACCAAAGCAAAATCCTATCCAAGGGGGCAATACAATTAGCTACTAAGCAAAAGAGAATCATCAAGTCCCCAGTTCTTACAGATGATCCAATTATTAAAGTTTCTTCTAGATTTTGGCAATTTAGAAGACTTGCACTTGACAAAAAAGGAGATCTCATTCATGATATCAGTGTGATTGGATTTTGTGTTCTTGAAAATCCTCTTGTTCCTTTCCATCCAAATGCAATAGGTGGCCGCAGTAAAGGAAGCTCTTTTAATTTTCGCATTGATGTTCTTCCCCTTGAAGTTGGTGGTAGCATCCTGAATTGCATCCTCCCAAGTGGTGGATGTTTTATTGTGTGAGTTATTGTACTTGATGTCCTCCCAGATTGCATTGGAAAAGCTACAGTTGAAGAAGAGGTGGTCTCGGTTCTCAATGACATTATCACAAAGAACACACATGTTGTCAATAGATAGCCCCCAATTAAGATTTTTGTCCTTTGTATTAATAGCATCCTTACAAACAAAACATAGGAGGAATGCACACTTGGGAATGTTACTTCTATTCCAAACAATAGAAGTCCAATCAGGTACTGGAGGTTGATGCCTTATGGCATTCCATGCAGAATTGATAGTAAACAAGCCATTAGCCATAGGACTCCACTTAACCATATCCTCCTTGTTGACGTCGATGTTTTGAAGGGCTGCATTTTTTATCTCATTAAGCTCCCAAGTTACAGTTGCTGGCCAAGACCAGTTACCATTCTCAATGTAAAGGTAACCTTGGCCTTGTGATTACTAGCAACATTATATATGGTACGGTCACCATATAGCGACCAATATAGCAACATCATATATGGTACGGTCACCATAAGGAGGGTAGGATGTAATGACCCCACTTTTATATATAGTTTTTTTTTACACTCTTGTGTTACTTATTATCTTATAAATGTTGTATTATTAGATATGTGGTATTATTGGCTATCAATATAACAAACCCCATTTTTAATTACTAAGAATCAACTGTAAATTGGAACAAATCGAAGTCTTATGACATATCTTAAGGCAAATAATAAGTTTTGGGGTAGAAAATATAATTTTATGAAACTTTAAGGGCTAAAATAAAAATAGAAAATAGGCCATTTTGTAAATAAAATATTTTCAAGGACCTATAAGAAATATTCAAAATATATAGTGTGAAATTACCAAAATACCCTTCATTTGTGAAATGATCTTTACACCCTTATCACCTTTCCACCACGTGCTGGTCACTTCCACCTTACACATGTCATCTCTAGAGAGAGAGCTAAAACACTTGTCATCATTTGGTGATATTAACACTGCAAGACCACTCCGGATCGCGACACCTCGGTGTTGAATCACCACTCCAAAAAGCCTAGTTATTAGACACGTGTTAACACCGTAATACTTTTGGAAACCTATAAATAGGGCCTTAGGGTTCATTTTAAACTCACACCAATTCCTTGAGAATTATAATAAGAAAGAGTGATAGAAAGCTTGGGAAATATCTTAAGAAGGATTTCAACAATTTCTAAGAAAGAATTCATTTCGTAGGTATGATTTTATTTAAATGTTATAATGTATTTTTATAGTTTTAATTTTGTGTTTTAGATCTTTACTTAGTAGTTATGCTGGTAAAATACACTAAGGACTTCACTAATCAAAACTTAAAGTTTAGAAGAAATCCAAGTTGATTTTATTTGAAATTGTATATACGCTTTTAAAAATTATTTTTTAAAAGTAATTGCTAGTTATTATGGAATCCCATTTAAGTTATTCCAAAGTCAGGCCCGGTGAAATTCTGTCTAGATGAGATGGTATTTAAGTGGTGCCCCTGTGACCCTCCATCTCTACTGGGAATGAATCCGAAAATGTTATGTCTAAAGGAGATGGTATTTAAGGGGTGCCCCTGTGACCCTCCATCTCTACTGGGAACCGACTAATTAGAAAGAACTATGAATTGAATCCTTTAATTACGATCAATAAGTTTTAAAAGTTAAGAAAATGGTTTTTGGTAATCCTTTGAAACAAGTTACTATTAAAATACAATAGGTAGACTGGACCTTGTTTAGAACATATACTTAAACCTTTATCGTATTTGTTAGATTAACGTGCGATCGAAGACTCATTATCTATAATTTCGACCTCTATTTTAGGTGAATACTCTATGAAATTTCTTGCGCATTTTGATTATATTATATTATGCAAACTAGGTATATTTTGTGAAATGCTTTTATTCTCAAAATGCATCTGATACCGATGATTCCGTCGTTTGTTATATGTTTATATTTCTCCATATAAACATCTGATTTGAATTCTAAAATTATTGATTCGGCCTATGGAAACTCTCTTACTATGTTGGCCTTGACTATCGGGTGAAAATATTTGGGTGGTACCTTCCCAGTTGGTTTATCGCTGGTGTGCCCTAAATAAGGCGTTGTTCCAGAAATCATGATTATCTATCTGTGATGTTATCGGGTGGAAACATTTGGTAACACTATCTGTCTGGGTATTAGAGTGCACATGGCCACTAAAACTGAATAATTGACATATGCTCAATTATTTTATCTGCTCTGTTCTGAACTGTTTATTCTGAATATATATATATATATATATATATATATATATATATATATATATATATATATATATATATATATTGTCATCTACTTTATATATATTACATGAAATTCCTATCTTTATGTATATACTTTTTGTTCTAAATTGAATAGGTATCAATTTTTTGAAAAAACCTGGAATGTCTGGAGATTGAATCTCATTCGGCTTTTAGCTGAGGTTGTATAAATAACCATTTTTCAGGAAATAATTAAGTTCGTGGATGGAACGAAAAAGGACTATGTTGAAGATTTAACTTTTAAAGCTCTTTTTGTTACCTTAAGTAGAAGTTTGTTTAATTAGATAAAGCATGTTTAGGTCTTTGTGTCAAGTTGTAACTCGTTGATATTTTAATACAAATGAAGTTCCCTTTAGAAGTCTCTGATGATGTAATTATTTCACTTTCAGTATTTTACGATTCATAACCATGTGATTCTACTTCCGCTACATATATTTTAAAAGAAAAATTTTAAGGCCAGAATATTAGATGCCTTGGTGGCATGTCAAGACACTCGTTCCCTACTATTTTTGGGTCGGGGTCGTGACCAAGGTGGTATCAGAGCATAGGTTATGAACCCATAGACTACTGAGCATAGCGCATTGTTTCTTTTGGTACCCATCTTTTTGGGCCATTTGATGAATGGTTCGTCCTTGATCTTGCTCAAGATTTTGTAGATGGATTCCTTGAAAACTATATTAACAGCCTGAAATGCCTTGGAGGGGTCGGTCTTGTTCCCATTCTTGGAGCTATTCTTTCCCCTATTCTTGTTTTCCTCCTTCAGAGTAGGCCTATAAACGGATCAGATTCAGACCGGATTAGGCCAATCCAAATCTGAATCCGTTTATGTTAAACGGATTCTGATCCGATCTGATTATCCGACAAATTATTTGTTAGGGTTCCGAATCCATTAAGAATCCATTAATCCAATCCGTTAATTCGATCCGATTATAACATTATAAATAACTATTATAAATTTCAAAATACAGTATATATTATAAATAACTATTATAATATATATTTTAAGAAATATATTTAAATAACTATTATAATATAAATTACTATTATAAATAAATTCAATATATATTAATATAGGACAATTATAAATAACTATTAAAATATATATTTAAAATATTATTAAATTTCAAATTTCAAAATACAATATATATATATATATATATATATATTGGTAAATAAGAATGATATAAAACGAAAGAAAGGATATACAAGACAGAAAAAGGAGGCGTACCCCCTATGGAATCAATTTCGTAAATGAAATTAATCCAAGGAAAATAAAATTAAGCAGGACCTACTGTCCAAACCAAAGCAAAATCCTATCCAAGGGGGCAATACAATTAGCTACTAAGCAAAAGAGAATCATCAAGTCCCCAGTTCTTACAGATGATCCAATTATTAAAGTTTCTTCTAGATTTTGGCAATTTAGAAGACTTGCACTTGACAAAAAAGGAGATCTCATTCATGATATCAGTGTGATTGGATTTTGTGTTCTTGAAAATCCTCTTGTTCCTTTCCATCCAAATGCAATAGGTGGCCGCAGTAAAGGAAGCTCTTTTAATTTTCGCATTGATGTTCTTCCCCTTGAAGTTGGTGGTAGCATCCTGAATTGCATCCTCCCAAGTGGTGGATGTTTTATTGTGTGAGTTATTGTACTTGATGTCCTCCCAGATTGCATTGGAAAAGCTACAGTTGAAGAAGAGGTGGTCTCGGTTCTCAATGACATTATCACAAAGAACACACATGTTGTCAATAGATAGCCCCCAATTAAGATTTTTGTCCTTTGTATTAATAGCATCCTTACAAACAAAACATAGGAGGAATGCACACTTGGGAATGTTACTTCTATTCCAAACAATAGAAGTCCAATCAGGTACTGGAGGTTGATGCCTTATGGCATTCCATGCAGAATTGATAGTAAACAAGCCATTAGCCATAGGACTCCACTTAACCATATCCTCCTTGTTGACGTCGATGTTTTGAAGGGCTGCATTTTTTATCTCATTAAGCTCCCAAGTTACAGTTGCTGGCCAAGACCAGTTACCATTCTCAATGTAAAGGTAACCTTGGCCTTGTGATTACTAGCAACATTATATATGGTACGGTCACCATATAGCGACCAATATAGCAACATCATATATGGTACGGTCACCATAAGGAGGGTAGGATGTAATGACCCCACTTTTATATATAGTTTTTTTTTACACTCTTGTGTTACTTATTATCTTATAAATGTTGTATTATTAGATATGTGGTATTATTGGCTATCAATATAACAAACCCCATTTTTAATTACTAAGAATCAACTGTAAATTGGAACAAATCGAAGTCTTATGACATATCTTAAGGCAAATAATAAGTTTTGGGGTAGAAAATATAATTTTATGAAACTTTAAGGGCTAAAATAAAAATAGAAAATAGGCCATTTTGTAAATAAAATATTTTCAAGGACCTATAAGAAATATTCAAAATATATAGTGTGAAATTACCAAAATACCCTTCATTTGTGAAATGATCTTTACACCCTTATCACCTTTCCACCACGTGCTGGTCACTTCCACCTTACACATGTCATCTCTAGAGAGAGAGCTAAAACACTTGTCATCATTTGGTGATATTAACACTGCAAGACCACTCCGGATCGCGACACCTCGGTGTTGAATCACCACTCCAAAAAGCCTAGTTATTAGACACGTGTTAACACCGTAATACTTTTGGAAACCTATAAATAGGGCCTTAGGGTTCATTTTAAACTCACACCAATTCCTTGAGAATTATAGTAAGAAAGAGTGATAGAAAGCTTGGGAAATATCTTAAGAAGGATTTCAACAATTTCTAAGAAAGAATTCATTTCGTAGGTATGATTTTATTTAAATGTTATAATGTATTTTTATAGTTTTAATTTTGTGTTTTAGATCTTTACTTAGTAGTTGTGCTGGTAAAATACACTAAGGACTTCACTAATCAAAACTTAAAGTTTAGAAGAAATCCAAGTTGATTTTATTTGAAATTGTATATACGCTTTTAAAAATTATTTTTTAAAAGTAATTGCTAGTTATTATGGAATCCCATTTAAGTTATTCCAAAGTCAGGCCCGGTGAAATTCTGTCTAGATGAGATGGTATTTAAGTGGTGCCCCTGTGACCCTCCATCTCTACTGGGAATGAATCCGAAAATGTTATGTCTAAAGGAGATGGTATTTAAGGGGTGCCCCTGTGACCCTCCATCTCTACTGGGAACCGACTAATTAGAAAGAACTATGAATTGAATCCTTTAATTACGATCAATAAGTTTTAAAAGTTAAGAAAATGGTTTTTGGTAATCCTTTGAAACAAGTTACTATTAAAATACAATAGGTAGACTGGACCTTGTTTAGAACATATACTTAAACCTTTATCGTATTTGTTAGATTAACGTGCGATCGAAGACTCATTATCTATAATTTCGACCTCTATTTTAGGTGAATACTCTATGAAATTTCTTGCGCATTTTGATTATATTATATTATGCAAACTAGGTATATTTTGTGAAATGCTTTTATTCTCAAAATGCATCTGATACCGATGATTCCGTCGTTTGTTATATGTTTATATTTCTCCATATAAACATCTGATTTGAATTCTAAAATTATTGATTCGGCCTATGGAAACTCTCTTACTATGTTGGCCTTGACTATCGGGTGAAAATATTTGGGTGGTACCTTCCCAGTTGGTTTATCGCTGGTGTGCCCTAAATAAGGCGTTGTTCCAGAAATCATGATTATCTATCTGTGATGTTATCGGGTGGAAACATTTGGTAACACTATCTGTCTGGGTATTAGAGTGCACATGGCCACTAAAACTGAATAATTGACATATGCTCAATTATTTTATCTGCTCTGTTCTGAACTGTTTATTCTGAATATATATATATATATATATATATATATATATATATATATATATATTGTCATCTACTTTATATATATTACATGAAATTCCTATCTTTATGTATATACTTTTTGTTCTAAATTGAATAGGTATCAATTTTTTGAAAAAACCTGGAATGTCTGGAGATTGAATCTCATTCGGCTTTTAGCTGAGGTTGTATAAATAACCATTTTTCAGGAAATAATTAAGTTCGTGGATGGAACGAAAAAGGACTATGTTGAAGATTTAACTTTTAAAGCTCTTTTTGTTACCTTAAGTAGAAGTTTGTTTAATTAGATAAAGCATGTTTAGGTCTTTGTGTCAAGTTGTAACTCGTTGATATTTTAATACAAATGAAGTTCCCTTTAGAAGTCTCTGATGATGTAATTATTTCACTTTCAGTATTTTACGATTCATAACCATGTGATTCTACTTCCGCTACATATATTTTAAAAGAAAAATTTTAAGGCCAGAATATTAGATGCCTTGGTGGCATGTCAAGACACTCGTTCCCTACTATTTTTGGGTCGGGGTCGTGACCAAGGTGGTATCAGAGCATAGGTTATGAACCCATAGACTACTGAGCATAGCGCATTGTTTCTTTTGGTACCCATCTTTTTGGGCCATTTGATGAATGGTTCGTCCTTGATCTTGCTCAAGATTTTGTAGATGGATTCCTTGAAAACTATATTAACAGCCTGAAATGCCTTGGAGGGGTCGGTCTTGTTCCCATTCTTGGAGCTATTCTTTCCCCTATTCTTGTTTTCCTCCTTCAGAGTAGGCCTATAAACGGATCAGATTCAGACCGGATTAGGCCAATCCAAATCTGAATCCGTTTATGTTAAACGGATTCTGATCCGATCTGATTATCCGACAAATTATTTGTTAGGGTTCCGAATCCATTAAGAATCCATTAATCCAATCCGTTAATTCGATCCGATTATAACATTATAAATAACTATTATAAATTTCAAAATACAGTATATATTATAAATAACTATTATAATATATATTTTAAGAAATATATTTAAATAACTATTATAATATAAATTACTATTATAAATAAATTCAATATATATTAATATAGGACAATTATAAATAACTATTAAAATATATATTTAAAATATTATTAAATTTCAAATTTCAAAATACAATATATATATATATATATATATATATTGGTAAATAAGAATGATATAAAACGAAAGAAAGGATATACAAGACAGAAAAAGGAGGCGTACCCCCTATGGAATCAATTTCGTAAATGAAATTAATCCAAGGAAAATAAAATTAAGCAGGACCTACTGTCCAAACCAAAGCAAAATCCTATCCAAGGGGGCAATACAATTAGCTACTAAGCAAAAGAGAATCATCAAGTCCCCAGTTCTTACAGATGATCCAATTATTAAAGTTTCTTCTAGATTTTGGCAATTTAGAAGACTTGCACTTGACAAAAAAGGAGATCTCATTCATGATATCAGTGTGATTGGATTTTGTGTTCTTGAAAATCCTCTTGTTCCTTTCCATCCAAATGCAATAGGTGGCCGCAGTAAAGGAAGCTCTTTTAATTTTCGCATTGATGTTCTTCCCCTTGAAGTTGGTGGTAGCATCCTGAATTGCATCCTCCCAAGTGGTGGATGTTTTATTGTGTGAGTTATTGTACTTGATGTCCTCCCAGATTGCATTGGAAAAGCTACAGTTGAAGAAGAGGTGGTCTCGGTTCTCAATGACATTATCACAAAGAACACACATGTTGTCAATAGATAGCCCCCAATTAAGATTTTTGTCCTTTGTATTAATAGCATCCTTACAAACAAAACATAGGAGGAATGCACACTTGGGAATGTTACTTCTATTCCAAACAATAGAAGTCCAATCAGGTACTGGAGGTTGATGCCTTATGGCATTCCATGCAGAATTGATAGTAAACAAGCCATTAGCCATAGGACTCCACTTAACCATATCCTCCTTGTTGACGTCGATGTTTTGAAGGGCTGCATTTTTTATCTCATTAAGCTCCCAAGTTACAGTTGCTGGCCAAGACCAGTTACCATTCTCAATGTAAAGGTAACCTTGGCCTTGTGATTACTAGCAACATTATATATGGTACGGTCACCATATAGCGACCAATATAGCAACATCATATATGGTACGGTCACCATAAGGAGGGTAGGATGTAATGACCCCACTTTTATATATAGTTTTTTTTTACACTCTTGTGTTACTTATTATCTTATAAATGTTGTATTATTAGATATGTGGTATTGTTGGCTATCAATATAACAAACCCCATTTTTAATTACTAAGAATCAACTGTAAATTGGAACAAATCGAAGTCTTATGACATATCTTAAGGCAAATAATAAGTTTTGGGGTAGAAAATATAATTTTATGAAACTTTAAGGGCTAAAATAAAAATAGAAAATAGGCCATTTTGTAAATAAAATATTTTCAAGGACCTATAAGAAATATTCAAAATATATAGTGTGAAATTACCAAAATACCCTTCATTTGTGAAATGATCTTTACACCCTTATCACCTTTCCACCACGTGCTGGTCACTTCCACCTTACACATGTCATCTCTAGAGAGAGAGCTAAAACACTTGTCATCATTTGGTGATATTAACACTGCAAGACCACTCCGGATCGCGACACCTCGGTGTTGAATCACCACTCCAAAAAGCCTAGTTATTAGACACGTGTTAACACCGTAATACTTTTGGAAACCTATAAATAGGGCCTTAGGGTTCATTTTAAACTCACACCAATTCCTTGAGAATTATAGTAAGAAAGAGTGATAGAAAGCTTGGGAAATATCTTAAGAAGGATTTCAACAATTTCTAAGAAAGAATTCATTTCGTAGGTATGATTTTATTTAAATGTTATAATGTATTTTTATAGTTTTAATTTTGTGTTTTAGATCTTTACTTAGTAGTTATGCTGGTAAAATACACTAAGGACTTCACTAATCAAAACTTAAAGTTTAGAAGAAATCCAAGTTGATTTTATTTGAAATTGTATATACGCTTTTAAAAATTATTTTTTAAAAGTAATTGCTAGTTATTATGGAATCCCATTTAAGTTATTCCAAAGTCAGGCCCGGTGAAATTCTGTCTAGATGAGATGGTATTTAAGTGGTGCCCCTGTGACCCTCCATCTCTACTGGGAATGAATCCGAAAATGTTATGTCTAAAGGAGATGGTATTTAAGGGGTGCCCCTGTGACCCTCCATCTCTACTGGGAACCGACTAATTAGAAAGAACTATGAATTGAATCCTTTAATTACGATCAATAAGTTTTAAAAGTTAAGAAAATGGTTTTTGGTAATCCTTTGAAACAAGTTACTATTAAAATACAATAGGTAGACTGGACCTTGTTTAGAACATATACTTAAACCTTTATCGTATTTGTTAGATTAACGTGCGATCGAAGACTCATTATCTATAATTTCGACCTCTATTTTAGGTGAATACTCTATGAAATTTCTTGCGCATTTTGATTATATTATATTATGCAAACTAGGTATATTTTGTGAAATGCTTTTATTCTCAAAATGCATCTGATACCGATGATTCCGTCGTTTGTTATATGTTTATATTTCTCCATATAAACATCTGATTTGAATTCTAAAATTATTGATTCGGCCTATGGAAACTCTCTTACTATGTTGGCCTTGACTATCGGGTGAAAATATTTGGGTGGTACCTTCCCAGTTGGTTTATCGCTGGTGTGCCCTAAATAAGGCGTTGTTCCAGAAATCATGATTATCTATCTGTGATGTTATCGGGTGGAAACATTTGGTAACACTATCTGTCTGGGTATTAGAGTGCACATGGCCACTAAAACTGAATAATTGACATATGCTCAATTATTTTATCTGCTCTGTTCTGAACTGTTTATTCTGAATATATATATATATATATATATATATATATATATATATTGTCATCTACTCTATATATATTACATGAAATTCCTATCTTTATGTATATACTTTTTGTTCTAAATTGAATAGGTATCAATTTTTGAAAAAACCTGGAATGTCTGGAGATTGAATCTCATTCGGCTTTTAGCTGAGGTTGTATAAATAACCATTTTTCAGGAAATAATTAAGTTCGTGGATGGAACGAAAAAGGACTATGTTGAAGATTTAACTTTTAAAGCTCTTTTTGTTACCTTAAGTAGAAGTTTGTTTAATTAGATAAAGCATGTTTAGGTCTTTGTGTCAAGTTGTAACTCGTTGATATTTTAATACAAATGAAGTTCCCTTTAGAAGTCTCTGATGATGTAATTATTTCACTTTCAGTATTTTACGATTCATAACCATGTGATTCTACTTCCGCTACATATATTTTAAAAGAAAAATTTTAAGGCCAGAATATTAGATGCCTTGGTGGCATGTCAATACACTCGTTCCCTACTATTTTTGGGTCGGGGTCGTGACCAAGGTGGTATCAGAGCATAGGTTATGAACCCATAGACTACTGAGCATAGCGCATTGTTTCTTTTGGTACCCATCTTTTTGGGCCATTTGATGAATGGTTCGTCCTTGATCTTGCTCAAGATTTTGTAGATGGATTCCTTGAAAACTATATTAACAGCCTGAAATGCCTTGGAGGGGTCGGTCTTGTTCCCATTCTTGGAGCTATTCTTTCCCCTATTCTTGTTTTCCTCCTTCAGAGTAGGCCTATAAACGGATCAGATTCAGACCGGATTAGGCCAATCCAAATCTGAATCCGTTTATGTTAAACGGATTCTGATCCGATCTGATTATCCGACAAATTATTTGTTAGGGTTCCGAATCCATTAAGAATCCATTAATCCAATCCGTTAATTCGATCCGATTATAACATTATAAATAACTATTATAAATTTCAAAATACAGTATATATTATAAATAACTATTATAATATATATTTTAAGAAATATATTTAAATAACTATTATAATATAAATTACTATTATAAATAAATTCAATATATATTAATATAGGACAATTATAAATAACTATTAAAATATATATTTAAAATATTATTAAATTTCAAATTTCAAAATACAATATATATATATATATATATATATTGGTAAATAAGAATGATATAAAACGAAAGAAAGGATATACAAGACAGAAAAAGGAGGCGTACCCCCTATGGAATCAATTTCGTAAATGAAATTAATCCAAGGAAAATAAAATTAAGCAGGACCTACTGTCCAAACCAAAGCAAAATCCTATCCAAGGGGGCAATACAATTAGCTACTAAGCAAAAGAGAATCATCAAGTCCCCAGTTCTTACAGATGATCCAATTATTAAAGTTTCTTCTAGATTTTGGCAATTTAGAAGACTTGCACTTGACAAAAAAGGAGATCTCATTCATGATATCAGTGTGATTGGATTTTGTGTTCTTGAAAATCCTCTTGTTCCTTTCCATCCAAATGCAATAGGTGGCCGCAGTAAAGGAAGCTCTTTTAATTTTCGCATTGATGTTCTTCCCCTTGAAGTTGGTGGTAGCATCCTGAATTGCATCCTCCCAAGTGGTGGATGTTTTATTGTGTGAGTTATTGTACTTGATGTCCTCCCAGATTGCATTGGAAAAGCTACAGTTGAAGAAGAGGTGGTCTCGGTTCTCAATGACATTATCACAAAGAACACACATGTTGTCAATAGATAGCCCCCAATTAAGATTTTTGTCCTTTGTATTAATAGCATCCTTACAAACAAAACATAGGAGGAATGCACACTTGGGAATGTTACTTCTATTCCAAACAATAGAAGTCCAATCAGGTACTGGAGGTTGATGCCTTATGGCATTCCATGCAGAATTGATAGTAAACAAGCCATTAGCCATAGGACTCCACTTAACCATATCCTCCTTGTTGACGTCGATGTTTTGAAGGGCTGCATTTTTTATCTCATTAAGCTCCCAAGTTACAGTTGCTGGCCAAGACCAGTTACCATTCTCAATGTAAAGGTAACCTTGGCCTTGTGATTACTAGCAACATTATATATGGTACGGTCACCATATAGCGACCAATATAGCAACATCATATATGGTACGGTCACCATAAGGAGGGTAGGATGTAATGACCCCACTTTTATATATAGTTTTTTTTTACACTCTTGTGTTACTTATTATCTTATAAATGTTGTATTATTAGATATGTGGTATTATTGGCTATCAATATAACAAACCCCATTTTTAATTACTAAGAATCAACTGTAAATTGGAACAAATCGAAGTCTTATGACATATCTTAAGGCAAATAATAAGTTTTGGGGTAGAAAATATAATTTTATGAAACTTTAAGGGCTAAAATAAAAATAGAAAATAGGCCATTTTGTAAATAAAATATTTTCAAGGACCTATAAGAAATATTCAAAATATATAGTGTGAAATTACCAAAATACCCTTCATTTGTGAAATGATCTTTACACCCTTATCACCTTTCCACCACGTGCTGGTCACTTCCACCTTACACATGTCATCTCTAGAGAGAGAGCTAAAACACTTGTCATCATTTGGTGATATTAACACTGCAAGACCACTCCGGATCGCGACACCTCGGTGTTGAATCACCACTCCAAAAAGCCTAGTTATTAGACACGTGTTAACACCGTAATACTTTTGGAAACCTATAAATAGGGCCTTAGGGTTCATTTTAAACTCACACCAATTCCTTGAGAATTATAGTAAGAAAGAGTGATAGAAAGCTTGGGAAATATCTTAAGAAGGATTTCAACAATTTCTAAGAAAGAATTCATTTCGTAGGTATGATTTTATTTAAATGTTATAATGTATTTTTATAGTTTTAATTTTGTGTTTTAGATCTTTACTTAGTAGTTATGCTGGTAAAATACACTAAGGACTTCACTAATCAAAACTTAAAGTTTAGAAGAAATCCAAGTTGATTTTATTTGAAATTGTATATACGCTTTTAAAAATTATTTTTTAAAAGTAATTGCTAGTTATTATGGAATCCCATTTAAGTTATTCCAAAGTCAGGCCCGGTGAAATTCTGTCTAGATGAGATGGTATTTAAGTGGTGCCCCTGTGACCCTCCATCTCTACTGGGAATGAATCCGAAAATGTTATGTCTAAAGGAGATGGTATTTAAGGGGTGCCCCTGTGACCCTCCATCTCTACTGGGAACCGACTAATTAGAAAGAACTATGAATTGAATCCTTTAATTACGATCAATAAGTTTTAAAAGTTAAGAAAATGGTTTTTGGTAATCCTTTGAAACAAGTTACTATTAAAATACAATAGGTAGACTGGACCTTGTTTAGAACATATACTTAAACCTTTATCGTATTTGTTAGATTAACGTGCGATCGAAGACTCATTATCTATAATTTCGACCTCTATTTTAGGTGAATACTCTATGAAATTTCTTGCGCATTTTGATTATATTATATTATGCAAACTAGGTATATTTTGTGAAATGCTTTTATTCTCAAAATGCATCTGATACCGATGATTCCGTCGTTTGTTATATGTTTATATTTCTCCATATAAACATCTGATTTGAATTCTAAAATTATTGATTCGGCCTATGGAAACTCTCTTACTATGTTGGCCTTGACTATCGGGTGAAAATATTTGGGTGGTACCTTCCCAGTTGGTTTATCGCTGGTGTGCCCTAAATAAGGCGTTGTTCCAGAAATCATGATTATCTATCTGTGATGTTATCGGGTGGAAACATTTGGTAACACTATCTGTCTGGGTATTAGAGTGCACATGGCCACTAAAACTGAATAATTGACATATGCTCAATTATTTTATCTGCTCTGTTCTGAACTGTTTATTCTGAATATATATATATATATATATATATATATATATATATATATATATATATATATATATATATATATATATATATTGTCATCTACTTTATATATATTACATGAAATTCCTATCTTTATGTATATACTTTTTGTTCTAAATTGAATAGGTATCAATTTTTTGAAAAAACCTGGAATGTCTGGAGATTGAATCTCATTCGGCTTTTAGCTGAGGTTGTATAAATAACCATTTTTCAGGAAATAATTAAGTTCGTGGATGGAACGAAAAAGGACTATGTTGAAGATTTAACTTTTAAAGCTCTTTTTGTTACCTTAAGTAGAAGTTTGTTTAATTAGATAAAGCATGTTTAGGTCTTTGTGTCAAGTTGTAACTCGTTGATATTTTAATACAAATGAAGTTCCCTTTAGAAGTCTCTGATGATGTAATTATTTCACTTTCAGTATTTTACGATTCATAACCATGTGATTCTACTTCCGCTACATATATTTTAAAAGAAAAATTTTAAGGCCAGAATATTAGATGCCTTGGTGGCATGTCAAGACACTCGTTCCCTACTATTTTTGGGTCGGGGTCGTGACCAAGGTGGTATCAGAGCATAGGTTATGAACCCATAGACTACTGAGCATAGGTTTCGAATGTTATAGATTTTATGTTTCCATCCTTAAGAGATAGTATTAAATATCTAATTTATGTGATAACCCTCCCTATGTGTTATATTATTTATAATTGGTCTTTTGGTTTTCAATATTGATATAGTATAGTGAATCTTACGTTTGGCCATGACTGTAGAAAATGACCAAAAGAAGATCATCAATGGGAACTAGTGATTCGAGTATAGAAGGACTGGAAGGTGCATGCAAGGCAATTGAAAGTCTAGCAAAGATTGTGGAGCAGCAAGTGAACAATGGAGTACCAAAGAATCTTGAACTAAGTAGATGTACTATTGAACAGTTCAAGAAGTTGAATCCTCCATCTTTTAAAGGTACTCCTAACCCCACCGAGGCAGAAAGTTGGGTGATGCAGATGGAAAAGATACTCGATGTTCTTAAGTGTACCGAGGAACAAAGGGTGTCATTTGAAACATTTATGTTAGAAGGGGAGGCCGAACATTGGTGGAGAATGACTAAGAGAATACACGGGGAAGGGAATACTTACATAGGCTGGAATGATTTCTTATTAATCTTTTATGAGAAATATTTTCCTGAAACGATGAAAGACGAAATGGCAGCTGACTTCATGAGTCTGGTGCAAGGGAATATGATGATTAGTTAAAATGAGGCAAAGTTTGCTGAGTTATCCCATTTTGCACGTCATGTTGTAGAAACTGATGATTTAAGAGCTAAGAAGTTTGAGCGTGGGTTAAGGTTGAATATTCGTAGTCGAATTTCCATCCTGAAATTAACATCATATATTGATGTCGTGACTAGGGCTACAATAGCTGAGAGGGATGGTGAGGAGTACAATCGAATTAGAGATGGCAAGAGGCAGTTTGGGGAACAAAAAGGAAAGAACCCGAATAATAGAAATTTCTTTAGGAACACATCCAATGTTGGGGGATCTAGTGATAACAAACAGTATAATAACCAGACATGTCAGCAATGTGGAAAGATGCATGGAGGACGACCTTGTTATAAGGATTCAGGAGCTTATTTTAGATGTGGATAGAAAGGACATCAGATAAAAGACTGCCCAAACCCAACAAGGGTTCCGATAAATCCTTCAAGTGTAAAGAAGGATCAAGACAGACAGGGTAGAGTTTTCGCACTTTCTGATACCCAAGCTTCTAATGCGGTAGTGTCAGGTACACTTTCTATATGTGCACAACCTTTTAAAGCTTTGATAGATCCTGTTTCTACCCATTCGTTCATATCTATACATGTATTAAATCGCTTTCATAAATTGCCTGAACCCTTGAGTCATAACATACATGTTTTTACTCCTTCGGGTGAGTTATTGATGGGTAAATTAGTATACAAGGCTTGCCCCATAGATATTGATAGTCATAAACTATTTGTTGATTTGATAGTTTTAGACATTAAAGATTTTGAAGTCATTTTGGGGATGGATTGGTTAGCATCACATCATGCTAAGGTAGACTGTTTTGAGAAGAGTGTTACTTTCCAAATTCCTCACCAACCAAAATTTAGTTTTGAAGGAACTGGCATCATATCTCCGATGTGTATTATTTCTGCAATGCAAGCCTATAGTTTTCTTAAGAAAAGATGACAAGGATTTCTCGCAACTGTTACTAGTTTGGAGATGATAGAGCCTAGATTAGAAGATATTCCTATTGCTAAGAAATTTTTGGATGTTTTTCCTGATAATTTACCTGGTCTACCTCCTAATAGAGAAATAGAATTTACCATTGACCTTAGTCATGGAACTATACCAATCTCAAAACCACCATATCGTATGGAACCTTTAGAATTAAGAGAGTTAAAAGTTCAATTAGAAGACCTTTTAGACAAGGGTTTTATCAGACCAAGTATATCGCCTTGGGGTGCTTCAGTGTTATTTGTGAAAAAGAAGGATGGGACAATGAGGTTGTGTATAGATTATCGTGAATTGAATAAGGTAACCATTAAGAATAAATACCCCTTACCTCGAATAGATGACTTGTTTGATCAATTAAAAGGTGCAAAAGTATTCTCTAAGATTGACCTTAGGTCAGGCTATCATCAATTAAAGATTAAGGATGATGATATTTCAAAATCAGCTTTTCGTACTAGATATGGTCACTATAAATTTCTCGTAATGCCATTTGGACTAACTAATGCACCAGCCACTTTTATGGATATGAGGAATAGAGTCTTTAGGAAATATTTGGATCAATGTGTTGTTGTTTTCATTGATGACATTCTTATTTATTCTAAGTGTATTGAAGAACACGAGAAGCATTTAGAGACAATATTACAAATCCTTAGGAAAGAGATATTATATGCAAAATTAAAGAAGTGTGAGTTTTGGATGCCTAGTGTTTCTTTTCTAGGACATGTCGTATCCAAAGAGGGAGTGTCAGTTTACCCTCAAAAGATTGAGGCTATACTAGATTGGCCCAGACCAACTAATGTGAATGAGATTCGTAGTTTCCTTGGATTAGCAAGTTATTATCGAAGATTTGTTGAAGGATTTTCTAGCATTGCCAAACTTCTATCTAGGTTAACACAAAAGAAGGTAAAATATGAATGGTCTGAGGAAGCCGAGAAAAGTTTTCAAGAATTTAAGAATCGATTAGTGACTGTCCCAATTTTGACTATTCCTTCAGGTACAAAAGGATTGGTGATTTATAGTGATGCTTCCAAAAATGGTTTAGGATGTGTGTTAATGAAAAATGGAAAAGTAGTTGCTTATGACTCAAGACAGTTAAAACCACATGAACAAAATTATCCAACCCATGACCTAGAATTAGCAGTTGTAATTTTTGCTCTTAAGATTTGGAGACACTATTTATATGGTGAGACTTGTGAGATTTATACCGATCATAAGAGTTTGAAATATATATTTACTCATAAAGAATTGAACATGAGACAAAGGAGGTGGTTAGAATTGATGAAGGATTATGATTTGAATATTCATTATCACCCAGGGAAAGCTAATGTAGTAGCTGACGCTTTAAGTAGGAAGCCTACACCAAATTTAGCATGTCTTATTACAAACCAGGAGGCTCTATTGAAGGATTTAAGATGAAAATAGATGTTCGTATTTATAGGTGGAATGATTGCAAACATACAAGTACAGCCCATATTGATGGAAATTATCAAAATTGCACAAGTAAATGACCCACAACTGAAGAAGATTAGAGAAGAGGTTATTGAAGGGAAGAAAATGGAATTTACGATACGGGATGATATATTGAGGTTTGGAAATAGTGTGTGTGTTCCACATGATGCCCAACTAAAGAGGCAAATTTTGGAGGAAAGTCATTACTCAAGATTCACATTTCGTCCCGAAAATACCAAGATGTATAGAGATATTCGAGAAGTGTTTTGGTGGAATAACATGAAAAGGGAGATAGCGGAATTTGTATCTCAGTGTTTGGTTTGTCAACAAGTAAAAGTTGAGCATCAGAGACCATCAGGATTGCTACAACCAATGCTTATCCCTGAGTGGAAATGGGAACATATCACTATGGATTTTGTGACAGGTTTACCAAGGAGTTCAAGTGGTAATGATTCTATTTGGGTAATTATTGATAGGCTAACTAAATCTGCTCATTTTCTTGCCATTAAGATTACCCATTCTTTAGAAAAGTTAGCTAAGTTGTATGTGAAGGAAATTATTAGGCTTCATGGAACCCCAATTTTAATTGTTTCTAACCGTGACCCTAGATTTGTGTCTGGCTTCTAGAAAAGCCTACAAGAAGCTATGGGAACAAAATTGAATTTTAGCACTGCTTTTCATCCTCAAACGGATGGACAATCAGAGAGAACTATTCAAACCTTAGAGGATATGCTTAGGGCATGTGCACTTGATTTAAAAGGGAATTAGGATGATCATTTACCGTTAGTGGAATTCACATTTTATTCAAACCTTAGAGGATATGCTAATAATAGCTATCAAGTAAGTATTCAAATGGCTCCGTATGAGGCACTCTATGGTAGAAGGTTTCGTTCCCCTACATAACGGGGAAAGAAAATTGTGGGGACCAGAATTAATTCAGATCACAACAGAGAAGGTGAAATTAATACAAGACCGACTTCGAACCGCTCAAAGCCGTCAAAAGAGTTATGTTGACAATCGACACCGACAGTTAGAATTCCAAAGAGGAGATTATGTGTTCTTGCGAGTATCGCCTGCAAAGGGAGTAATACGATTTGGGAAGAAAGGGAAGTTGAGCCCAAGGTACATAGGACCTTTTGAAATCCTTGAAAGGATAGGAGCTGTTGCGTATAAAATAGCCTTACCACCAGAAATATCTAATATACATAATGTGTTTCAAGTATCAATGATAAAGAAATATGTCCCAGATCCAAAACATATCTTAAGTCATGAGCCTCTTCAAGTTAGAGAAGATTTATCGTACATTGAGCATCCAGTGGAAATTTTGGACCATAAAGATCAAATATTACGAACCAGGGTTATTCCACTAGTTAAAGTACTATGGCGGAATCATTCTATTGAAGAAGCAATGTGGGAGCGGAAAGATGAAATAAAGGAGCGATATCCATACCTTTTTGGAAATTAATGTAAGTAAAGTTTGGGGACCAAACTTTTTATAAGGAGGGTAGGATGTAATGACCCCACTTTTATATATAGTTTGTTTTTACACTCTTGTGTTACTTATTATCTTATAAATGTTGTATTATTAGATATGTGGTATTATTGGCTATCAATATAACAAGCCCCATTTTTAATTACGAAGAATCAACTGTAAATTGGAACAAATCGAAGTCTTATGACATATCTTAAGGCAAATAATAAGTTTTGGGGTAGAAAATATAATTTTATGAAACTTTAAGGACTAAAATAAAAATATAAAATGGTCCATTTTGTAAATAAAATATTTTCAAGGACCTATAAGAAATATTCAAAATATATAGTGTGAAATTACCAAAATACCCTTCATTTGTGAAATGACCTTTATACCCTTATCACATTTCCACCACGTGCTGGTCACTTCCACCTTACACATGTCATCTCTAGAGAGAGAGCTAAAACACTTGTCATCATTTGGTGATATTAACACAGCAAGACCACTCCGGATCGCGACACCTCGGTGTTGAATCACCACTCCAAAAAGCCTAGTCATTAGACACGTGTCAACACCGTAATACTTTTGGAAACCTATAAATAGGGCCTTAGGGTTCATTTGAAACTCACACCAATTCCTTGAGAATTATAGTAAGAAAGAGTGATAGAAAGCTTGGGAAATATCTTAAGAAGGAGTTCTACAATTTCTAAGAAAGAATTCATTTCGTAGGTATGATTTTATTTAAATGTTATAATGTATTTTTATAGTTTTAATTTTGTGTTTTGGATCTTTACTTAGTAGTTATGCTGGTAAAATACACTAAGGACTTCACTAATCAAAACTTAAAGTTTAGAAGAAATCCAAGTTGATTTTATTTGAAATTGTATATACGCTTTTAAAAATAATTTTTTAAAAGTAATTGCTCGTTATTATGGAATCATATTTAAGTAATTCCAAAGTCAGGCCCGGTGAAATTCTGTCTAGACGAGATGGTATTTAAGTGGTGCCCCTGTGACCCTCCATCTCTACTGAGAATGAATCCGAAAATGTTCTGTCTAAAGGAGATGGTATTTAAGCGGTGCCCCTATGACCCTCCATCTCAACTGGGAACCGACTGATTAGGAAGAACTATGAATTGAATCCTTTAATTACGATCAATAAGTTTTAAAAGTTAAGAAAATGGTTTTTGGTAATCCTTTGAAACAAGTTACTACTAAAATACAATATGTAGACTCGACCTTGTTTAGAACATATACTTAAACCTTTATCGTATTTGTTAGATTAACGTGCGATCGAAGACTCATTTTCTATAATTTTAACCTTTATTTTAGGTGAGTACTCTATGAAATTTCTTGCTCATTTTGATTATATTATATTATGCAAACTAGGTATATTTTGTGAAATGCTTTTATTCTCAAAATGCATCTGATACCGATGATTTCGTCGTTTTTTATATGTTTATATTTCTCCATATAAACATCTGATTTGAATTCTAAAACTATTGATTCGGCCTATGGAAACTCTCTTACTATGTTGGCCTTGACTACCGGGTGGAAATATTTGGGTGGTACCTTCCCAGCCGGTTTATCGCTGGTGTGCCCTAAACAAGGCGTTGTTCCAGAAATCATGATTATCTATCTGTGATGTTATCGGGTGGAAACATTTGGTAACACTATCTGTCTGGGTATTAGAGTGGACATGGACACTAAAATTGAATAACTGACATATGCTCAATTGTTTTATCTGCTCTATTCTGAACTGTTTATTCTGAATATATATATTGTCATCTACTTTATATATATTACTTGAAATTCCTATCTTTATGTATATACTTTCTGTTCTAAATTGAATAGGTATCAATTTTCTGAAAAACCCTGAAATATCTGGAGATTGAATCTCATTCGGCTTTTAGCTGACGTTGTATAAATAACCATTTTTCAGGAAATAATTAAGTTCGTGGATGGAACGAAAAAGGACTATGTTGAAGATTTAGCTTTTAAAGCTCATTTTGTTACCTTAAGTAGAAGTTTGTTTAATTAGATAGAGCATGTTTAGGTCTTTGTGTCAAGTTGTAACTCGTTGATATGTTAATACAAATGAAGTTTTCTTTAGAAGGCTCTGATGATGTAATTCCTTCACTTTCAGTATTTTACGATTTATAACCATGTGATTATACTTCCGCTACATATATTTTAAAAGAAAAATTTTAAGGCCAGAATATTGGATGCCTTGGTGGCATGTCAAGACACTCGTTCCCTACTATTTTCGGTTCGGGGTTGTGACAATTGTCCCCTGCATTAGAGTGAACCACATCTTCCACCTTGGCATATTTCTCAATACATGCCATAAGATCATCGATGGTGCTAGCCTGTTTCTTAGTGGGGGATTGGTGAAGCAAGGAGGTGGTCAACAGACCAATTTTGAAGGATGCTACGATAATTTTCTCTGAGCAGTCCTCGATCTTATTGAAACTTCCCAATACTTTTTGGTGTAATACCATAGGTTCTCCTATGGCTTCTTCTTCATCATAAGCAGTGCATTCATCTTGCGATGGGAGCTAATGGTTATGAAGTGAGCAATGAAGGCCTCTGTTAGAGATACAAAGTTTCTAATCAACCTATGAGGTAGCCTCTTAAACCACTTTTGTACTACAACATGTAGGCTATAAGGGAAAATCTGGCACATTAGTGAATCATTGTGACTCCATAAGGTCATTGCTTTCCTATATTGTCGAACGTGGTCTATGGGGTCTGTTTTCCCATCGTAGATCTTAAACTAGGGGACATCAAACTTCTTCGAGGGCTCCTCTTCCTCACTTTCCCTTAAAAAAGTGGACTTCATCTGAGTATTGAGAGACATTCTGGCTAGCTCTCTACGGACCAGAATCCTGATGTCTTTATTTTGTCGATCACAGCTCCGGTGGCGTCTCTCTAGCTCACCATGCTCTAATCATCCATTCTCTGACCTATCACATTCAGAACTTTACTAGTCATACCTGGAGATCCTCCCTCGGTTGTGAGTGTTACTCGCCTGAGGACTAGGAGTCCTATTATGGCTCTTTTTAGTGCCCTTTCGGAGATCTCTCTCCATTCTTTTAAGTCACCTTAATAGGCGAGCATTTTCTTCTACGTGGATACATGTAGCCTCCTCTTATTTGTGAAGCCCGGCTTCATAAGCATCGCCCAACCTAGAGATCTGCTTAGATCTAGATGGCCCCTCACTTTCCTCAGAAAATTGTCATTCCTGGCGAAACCTGGGATTTATATGCTGGCGAATTTCAGACCTAACCCTAGGAGGAACTGGGTCTTCCTGCACATTGCCAACTTGAGGAACGTTGCGGCTATAGTGAGACATCACGGGCTTTCTATTTGTGAAGATCTTCGTAGGAATAGAAATCGCTTCCCATAGACGGGGCCAATTGTGAGTACAAAAAATATCATAATTAAGAGATCTACGAAAATAGTCACAAAGGCAGAAAGTAAAGAGCAAACACAAGGATATACATGGTTTAATAACTTTCCTACATCCATGAAGAGGTTATTGTTTATACTAAGTGTCTCTCAATATCTCAGGTTATATATCTTTGCCCCGCGTCAGGGTGTACAATTTATAGGTGAATTATCATAGAGTTTAAGTTATACAAGGAACTCAAAATATCACGTGGATATACCAAGGAGTACATGAATATCACCTCTGAGATTGTTGGTACTTAATTTGACTATATTCGTAAGTGTTCTAATGTATCTAAAATATTCAAATATAAACTAATTCACGATTTGGGTCGGGCATTGTATTAATCAGTCCAAGCTGGTCGGCTAGTTTCACGAATTGTATTAAGTGGGCTCCCACAGCTACAATTACGAAGAAGGTATATGGTTTTGATTAGCATAACACTTTATTCAGTGGTTGATTTTATAAAATGTTAGAGGCTTATTTTAAAATGATTTTTTCAAGTCATTCGAACAACTTTATATCTTCATTCGAAGGAGATTGAGCGTTCGTTCAAAAAAACTTTAAACGGTTTTGTTCTGTTTACAGAACTAATATCATTCGAAGCTAGTTTTAATGATATTGGCTCTTCATTCGAATGAGATTTACCTTGATTTGAACGAGTTGTCATTTCCATTCGAACGAAGTCCTATTTTCATTCGAATGAGATTACTCAAAATTTGTGTCACCTTAAAATTCGTGTTATCTATAAAAATGGGTCTTTGGATCAACTTTTCGCAAAATGTTTTGTGAAATTTTCTTCCTCGTACATATCCAAAAGGTATCCAAACCCTAGTTTATTTAAAACACTTTTTCTCCAAATCAAAATCCTTGGATTGTTTGTTAAGAAATTATCAAACCATAGAAGAACGCATACCATGTTCATACCCTTGTAGAGTTGATTATCTACTACTGGCCTTGTGGAGTTTATCCTCTACTACGGAAGATAGGTATACTGATTACCGAGGCTGATCGGTGGATATCAAGGAAAATGGAGCTTGGTGTGGGGCGGTGCTAGATCTGCATTGTTTGCTATTGACAATAAGGAGTGAAGATATTATCGCATCACTTAATGAAGCTTTAATTTTTGTAAGTCTGTAACTACCATTTTGTACTACCTGATTGTAAACACTGCTGAAATATAGGTTTTGCCCGAAAGGGATTTTTCCTCATCCCCTATATTCTATTTGTGGGTTGTGGTGTGTTCTCATTTAGTTTCATTATCTTGCATGTTTTGGTTCACCTAATTTAATATGATAAAATTTTGACTAAGTTGAATTATGTTTGTGTGTGTGTTACCTACTCTATGAATTATACAAATAATCGGGCCACTCTACATTTTTTAGGTAAAAATATGGGGTATTACAAATGCTCCATTATGAACAAGTTTGTGTGTCTGTGAATGTTGTTTGACCGAACAGATTGACATTAGTGGTTTAATTAGTGGTTCTTCAATATCCTTTGGGGGTAACTCGTGTCTTCGAGGGTAAATTCTTCAGAGAAATTTTCCAACATCGCCTCCTTAATTTTCTTTTGAGGCAAGTATCAAACATTAAATCTTTGTATCTTCATAAATCACCTAGAAATGAGACCAAAGATTTTGTATTTGATAAATATCACCTTAAGGGGGAAGATATTATCATGGCAATCAGATGCTTCTCAAAGTGACGTTGTAGCTTGTAGTAGGCTATCACTACTTAATATTCTAACATTTCCAAAGGGGGATGCATCGATAAAGGTTTTATTGACATAAAAATGGGTGCCTTCTCAGCCTTCTCCATAAATTTGAGCCCGTATTGGGTGGTCGAACATGGATAATGTATAGAGAGTGTTATTTAGGAAGGAAGATGATTATAATTAGGGGATCCTCTTAATAATGCCCAATCTCCTCCAAAGAATTAGATCATAGTTATTTATCAATTATTTCATATACTTCTTACATTCTTGGAATAATAAATAACATAAATCAAATGACTTAAATAAACAATGATTAGAGCTATCAATATCCCAATAAGACAATAGACCCTTAGATAGTGGTTAGAGGTTGAAAAGCTCTTAGTGCTTTCATTTATTTGAGATTAACTTATATCACTAGATATTGATAAGATATTTAATGCATCAAGATCTATTATATATTAGTGTAAGACCTTTAAGGTCTTCTTTAGGTCCTTTAGGTGATCAACTGTATTTTTAATCTTTCCTTTAGGTGATCACCTTTATTTTTAATCTTGATCGGCATATAACTAATATAAATTTACATAGTGATGCAGAGTCATTAAAAAAAAGTATTGGTCAAAATACATCCCCCATATCATGATGAAATAAGTATTTTCTTTGCCGAATTAAAACACAAAATCTGATAATAATTGGAGTAAGCATCCATAAAAATTATCCACTCATTAATGGAAGATTCATACACTAGTTAGTTGCCTTTATTAATGGAAAATTTTCTTTTAGACAAGCTTTATTGAGATTAATAAAGTAAACACAAACTCTTTAGTCTCCACTTCTAGTTTCTCTCTTAGATGGAAATGAGGTTAGACAGCCAATTACAAAATTAAACTTATTACCATTCTTCGCCTTCAAAATATTTGTAACTTCCTCTTTCGTTGCTTTAGCCTTCTTAGGGGTTGTTAATCATGCCTTTTATGACATGTGACTATAAATTAAATCCACATGAAATTTGTGACACATAAACTCAACTCAACAAAGCCTTTTCCCAATTATTTGGGATCGGCTATTTATTCTTCCCTATTCAGTGAAATATCCTCAGTTAAACCCCATTATATCATGTCATTTTTTACAATGTCCACATGACCATTGGACATATTTACATCATGTTGTAATCCTATGAAGCAAACATAGCCTTTTTTCTCATAAAAAAGGCAATCAACTCTTCTTTTTTATTCTTCTTGAGGTTTTCAATCAAAAGATTCTTCTCGAGATGATCTCAATCAAAGGTCATAACATCATGTTTTTACATCACCTAATAAATTATTTTGACATTAGTATCCTCCACCATTTGTTTCCCATACTTTAATTGATGTTTCATAGGGATAAATTTATCCTCGAGAGTAGGTTCCTCAATTTTCTTGCTTGGGGAATATAGTGGCAATAAAGGAATATTGAGTAGTACTTTGATTATCCATAATCTTCATCGATTTCTAATTAGTAATGAATTCTTGATTTTAATGGTAAGTGGGGATGTCATTCATATCATGAAACCATTTTCATAAAGTATGACATTGTAAGGGGAATCACTGTCAGCTATTAAGACCTCAATCATCTTGGATATTCCACAAGCTCGGACTAGAAAGACTACTTACAGGAATAATCATTTTTCTAAAAATATTGACCAATGAGACACTGGCCTACTTATGGGCATCCATACTCAATTCAATTTTTAAATACTTTTAGGTACATTATTTCAAACTAACTCCCTTAACCAATGAGGAGTTTTTTCACTTTCCATTTCGCGATATGCAATAGGATCACCAACGTATATTGGTGGGGTGTAATCATACTAAATCTTCCTTAATGAAAATGATATGCTCGGTATTGTTATCTTGTAAGGGTTATACTAAATTCCTTCATGATTTGCTACCTCATTTAAAGCTATTATAAGGGGATTTTATTTTCTTTTATTGGCTAGATGTCCCGTGAATGAAAGTTAACATTTAAGAATTATCATAATCTTTTACCACATTATCATGTTGTGGATTTGCCTAAACTTTCTACTTATTTTCCATATTTTCCATATAATAGATTAGGGGCCTTGATTACACCATCTCTTCGAAGTGGGTTTAAAGGCCTTATAATTATACAATTACCATGGTCCTTATTATATGAGCACCTTAGCATCCAAATGCATTTGATTAGATCATTGTCACATTCATCAGCCACAATATTGTTTGTATTTCTTATTTTGAAGTATCTTCCAAAATGGTATTATAGGTGGTACAATCCTACTATTATGAATCTAAGCACAATTATGTTGAGCATAAAATAAAATCATCATATAGTGACATAATATATACGTGGTTTGACAATGTGACTATGTCCACGGAGTGTTACTCTCTTTCCTTATTGATCGATAATTGATAATAAATATTAACTCCACTTATTCCTAGAGGTGTGGCAGAACAAAAAGAGACCGAGTTGTGGGTGACTCCATGAACTTGTATTGTTGTAATGATTTAATTGAGTGAATTCAATCCCAAGATTTCCATCGATCAACCTCTTCTTGTTCATATCCCCGAGCTATGATCGCTTATCAAGTTTGCCGAACACGTGTCAGTCATTCATAAATGATAAGATAATTACCCCCACAGGTATCCTTAAAGATGATATAAATTCCCTAAAAGGCGTTGTTGTGATATACACTATCCTCTCCCTTTGTGCTTTGTATTGTTTGTTTAAATATTTCTCGCCGTTGGTGTCGTTTTCCCCGTTACTAATTTTTATACTCTAATGATTGTTCAAATTGACTCCAAGAATTACATCTCCCACCTTGGTGTATTAATTATTGACAGTTAGTCATCAATAGAGGATTCCCCCCCCCCCCCCCTAATTGTCAAAGAATGGTATATTCACAAATTACTATGGATTTATTGAATTGTAAGTCAATAAGATGTATGATAAAGGAATATTATGAGAATTATTGATTAGATACCAATGATAGAATAAATTTGTTTAACTAATAACTTAAGTAAATAACTCAACTAAATGACAATTAAGGTTAAAATCAAAAGTTGATTATGGGAATTATTCACAGTCTTGAGATATGAATATTATAATGAACATGGAATGTGAGACAAACTAGGTTAACTATTGGACAATTTTAAGAGTATACTTTAGAATTTATTGAAAGGCAAAAAAATAATCTAACCGAAAAGAATAGTTTGAATTTTGATTTTAAATTTCTAAAGGAAATATATTAAGGGAATATTATGAATTATTTCAGAATTTTTGAAGACTTTATGGATTCATTATAGAATAAATGAATAATTCTTGGACATTAATATAATTTAGGAGTAAGGGCCTAGTTATTTTTTAAATGAACAAGTTGGAGAACTTACAATAATGGGGCAAGATCAAAGCTTGTGTACTTCGGTTGTTCACATGCTCCAACATGATATGTGTGAAAGTATAGGACTTGGCTTAAGAAGGGGGGATAAACTATCTGTGGGCCAGAGGGTAGCTTTGGTAGAGACTCAAAATAGGGTTGGACCCTAAGATCACTGATATTCGCATATCATATTATAATTATCGGGTAATAACTAGCTGGAAGGTATTGTCCTTGAGGATATTTTGTAGATATAGGAGGACGGGGGAGGTGTATATTTAGGATTTGAGTAGACCAGAAGCCACAAATATAGATTTATGTATCCTTTATTGACTTGACTAAAATTCTAGAGGTTTCATGGTCCTCAGGCTGGTTACTCCATATTTGGACAGAGATGGAGGCATCCCTAATGGAGAATAAGTCAAGATGCGTATTATAAGGCTTGGACTTGACTAGTTTAGTTCAGTATAGGACCTACGTACTCAAGAGGACTTGGGATCAAAGTCAACGTAATTCTAACAGATGGGACATTTTATAAGTATAGACGAAGGGATGTCGGGTATACAATATACAACATTACGGTATTTATAGATCCTAGTCCTTAATATATCATTTTTGTTTTATTGGATTGATATATTTATATGTTAAAAATACGCTAATCAATGGTCGATGTTAATCAATGTTCGATAGTTGACAATATGGATATGAAAACACATGTTCGGGGATGCCTCCAAGGAGACGGGCTTTGTTCGCTTAGAGAAGCGGTGGGAGTAGTCCGATTTTAGACTTTGGATAGTGCAAAGTTTAGGGATGAATCGGCTCACTGACACTTTTCTGAGAATGGTTTCATGTTTGTATTTAGTCGTTATGGCATTTGATTAGCATTCATTTAAAGTATGAGCATGTTAATTTAATAAACAGAGGTGTTGGGTTGAAAACCAAGCTTAAAAATATAAACGTTGTAAGGTGCATACCTGGTACCCTAAATGGGGGTCGAGCTAAAAGAGATAAACATATATGGATAGTTTATAAAAAAAATATAGGGCATCTGGCTCGAGATTCGTGCATAGATTATATACCTTTGTAGCGTAAATTGATTTTTCTAGAGGAGTGTCCCCTCTTGAGGTGCCCATATGGATAGGGCTCCGTTTAGTCGGTCATAGCTTCGTTTAGAAGCGCATACTTTTGTGGAATGTGCAGAGGTTTTCCTCTATTTTTCAGAGGAAGCGATTTTTTAGAATTACTAACTTCACTCGAGGGAGGTGACTTCTCGAAAGTACAAGCTTTCCTCAAGAGAAAGCAATTTTTTTAAAGTATGAACTTCTTCGGGACCTTTCAAAATGAGCTCAAGTATCTCGAGCGCTCAAGATTGAAGAAAGTTAAAAAACTAATTCAATGTTTGGTGTTGGGTGATTTTTAAGGTTAATGGGGACATCATTTTATAGGGGCCTAATTGGGTCATTTGACCATACAGGTCATCCAAGCTGTCATATGTAGGGTGGATGGAGGTTGTGTGACATATGTATGGACAAGGTCAGATTCACATGGATTTGATAATAATTACTAGGGGCGGATGACCGTTCATTTAAAGACCCCTTTAACCATTTTCTTAAAGGACTGGGGGCCTTTAATCTTCTGATTAAGGACCCCCAGAGAGGTTTTTTTAGTGTCTTTGTATTTTCTAATTTTTATATTTTGACCCCTTGGAGTTTTGTTCTTTGGACGATTTTTAGGGGTTTTCCATTGATTTTGGATCGGGAGTGTCTTAATGAACGGGTTAAAAGGTATCCACGCCTCAATTTCAAATCGGGATGTCCACAATGGGATCCTTGAAGATGGTGTCAATCCCTTAATACACATTTATGTTGGTCATCGCCAATACTTTGACCTTTCCTTCATATTATTTGCCTTATTTTTTTATCGGGGTTGAGGCTGCTCCTCCATTTCCTACTTTCATTAATCTTTATTCTTTGGTTATAGTTTTGTAGCTTGACCGTCTATAATAATGATCTTATTCTTGACTTTGGCATACTTTTTTATGCATGCTATGAGTTCATCCATGCTTTGTGTTGACCTCATCAATAACTGACAAGATCATTTGATTTGGACATACTGAACTTAAAGGATAAGATTTCCACTTTCTCGTTATAGTTGTTGGTCTTATTAAAGAGATCCCAGTATATCTACGCACATTTTTTCACAAACTCCCTTTGTTTTTAATGAAGGGCGATTATGGAATCTAACTCTTTAACTGATTTACTACTAGTGGTGAAGTAGTGAATTTTTAGCCTACTCTACAAACTTGGAGATTAATCTTGGGTTGATGGAAATACACAACACATTAGTAGACCATTGTGGCACCATAAGGACAAATATTTCTTAAAGTTTTTTATGTGATGGGTAGGATATTTTAGTATTAATATTATAACCAAAAAAATATTTAAGGGATTTAAATTCTTGATTTCAGGGATGTAAGGTGAGTCAGGCCCATGTCTCACAGTCCTACTCGAAATGCCCTTAGTGATTCATATTGTGCTAGTTTGGAATTCTCCCTCTAGATATTTGTTGATGAGATCTAGTAACTCTCCTTAGTTGGGTGCCCTAGTCGATGGGGGAAGAAGATCCATCAGAGGGTTTTGACGATTCTCAGGCGACCTAAACCTTAGGCAAATTCCTTCCAACTGATTGGTGAGTGATCGGTGGCCTTTAGAGGTGCTAGAGGTCTTCTCTTGGGCTCCTGGATTTGGATCCCTTGTCGTTGTTGACAGATAGTTGGTATACAGGTGTCCATTTGATCAACCACTCAATTGTATCTTGCGGTGAGCGTTCTCCTCAGCATAGCATTGGATCTCAATGTCACGTTACTTTTATTATTCCTTAAGAAGGCCAACATATTATAACCAATTGAAAATGAGAGGACTTATAGAGGGAGGTTTCATTACGGTGATTTCGACAACTAAGTACAAACCAGTAGGGGATATTTCCTTGGACCTTGCATGCTGGGTGAGGAATAAAACCTAAAAGGCGAATGATCTCACCTTTTAATCTACATCCTAAAGTGTATCTGTAGACTGCAGCCGACCAGCCCAGCACACAGAATGGACTGGCCGACCCAACTGAAGATAGTTATTTTATACCCGTGTATCTGACATGTTACTTTATACCCGTGTATCTGACATGTAGATAGAGTCAAATCAATTACCAATAATCACAGAGGAGGTATTCAGGGGCATCTACGAGTTATTTCCATGCTAGTTGATTTACTAGTATAGTTTAATCACTTATTTTTACAACTATAAAATGTAAACTCTGGCCTAGGGCAAAGGGATGCAACTTCGATTGTTTGAAAGACACTAATAAGAATACAGTAACCTCTCTGTGGACATAGGCAAGTTGCCGAACCACGTATCTCTTGTGTTGTGTGTGATCATTTATTCTTTTATCTCGATATTATTTTCTAGATTTCTTATTATGATAATATTTGCACTTACAATTGGCGTCGTCTGTGGGAAATAATTATTTTTCTTATAAAAGAAATTATCAAAATAAAGCCCGTGATGTCTCACCACAGTAGCAATCTTCCTCAAGTTGGAGACACGCAGGATGATTCGGTCTCTCCCAGGGTCTTATCAGAGATTCGCCAACAGCCAAATCCCAGGTTTCTCCAAAAGAGGTAAACTTTTGAGGGAAGTCAGGGACCACCTAGGTCTACTCAGATATCCAGGCTGGTAGATGCTTACGAATCCAGGCTTCAAGAGCAAGAGGAGGCAACACGACTCCAGATGTAAGAAAATGCTCGCTTGTAAAGGCGACTTAAAAGTATATAGAGATCTCCATGGGGAAACCAGGAAATATCGTGATAGGTCTCCTAGTCCTCAGGCGAGAAACACTCGCAGCTGAGGGAGGAGCTCTAGGCGTGACCAGGATCGATCTAAGCACAACAGGTTGAAGCGTGACCGATCAAAGAGTAGTTTATTAGATAGGTTCCACAGAAATAATAATCGTCAAGATGAGGACATCAGAATTTTGGTCTGTAAGGAGATGGACCAATATCCAGCCCATCGAGGGGAAAGATCCACTAGAGAGCTAGCCAGAAGAGTTCTCAACACCCAGATGAAATCCCATTTCTCAAAGGAAATTGAAGAAGAAGAAGAAGTAGAAGAAGAAGAACCCCAAAGAAGTTTGCCTTTACCAAATTCAAAATCTATGGCGAAAATATGGATCCCATAGACCATGTTCGGCAGTACAGGTAGGCGATGACATTGTAATGCCATAACGATGCCTTGATGTGTCAAATATTTCCTTTTAGCCTACACGGCGTAGCACGAAAGTGGTTTGAGAAGATTTCCCACAGGTTATTTAAAAGCTTCAAGGCCCTAGCAGAGTCTTTCATTGCGTTCTTCATAACGAGCGGTTCATACCCCAAGAGGATAGATTCACTACTCACAATGAAGAAAAAGCCACGAGAGAGCCTTCATGATTATTCCAAGAGATACTTAGAGGTTTTCAATGAAGTAGAGGACTGCTCGGAGAAGGTTATTGTTGCGTCCTTCAAGATTGATATGTCAACCACTTCTTTACTACACCAGTCCCTGATAAAGAAAGAGGCTAACACAATTGATGACCTCATGGTGCGCACTGAAAAATACGCCAAGGTTGATAATGTGGTTCACTCTACCCCAGGGGGCAATGGTCGAGCAAAATCAAGTAAAGGAGGAGACAAAGGTGACACTCCAAAGAAAGGAATAAGAACGGGGGCAAAAATGGGAGCAAGGTCAATCCTTCAAAGGCGTTCCAGGCTGTTAACACAGTCTTCAAAGAACCAATCTATAACATCTTGAGCAAGATCAAGGATCAGTCATTTTTCAAGTGGCCCAAGAATATGGGTGGTAACCCGATAAAGAGGAATGACACCCTGAGATGCACATTCCATAAGGAGGGTGTCCATAGGACAGAGAAATACAAAGCACTGGAGTCACATTTGGAATAGCTGGCCCAACTTGGACATCTCAACGAATACATAGAGAAAAAAGCCAACAAGGTCACAACTAATGGATACCAAAAATTGGATAATGTCCTTGATGACGACATGGGATAGGATTTCGCAGTGATCCATGGGGCCTTCGACCTGAAATAGATCCAAGCTAATGTCGTTCAGATGGAACTAAAGAAGGTCACCACTATCATAGAGGCGTTCCAGATTGGCCCTGTAAAAAACCAAGTTGATGTTGACTACACGAAACACATTGTCTTCATAGAGGAAGATTTGGTTGGGGTAAGGGTTTTTGCGACGTTAAATAAATACCGCTTTTTAGTGGAAGTAGATTAGGTGACTCCTAGAGGGGTTGCCGTTTTTACCGGGGAAGGGTTATTGCGATGTTAAATAAATACCGCGTGCTTTACATTTTTCCCATTCCACCTCACACGAAAAATTAAGTTTAAATAAATAGAAACTTGCCTAAAACTGAATAGTTTATTATCTTGTAAATCACCTAGATTTAACAAAAATAATAATTTTGACTTTTTAATTAACTTTGGAAATTAAATTCATTTTCATAAAGTTAACAATTCAATAAAATTTTGAATTGGACACTCCTAGAATAACAGGTAAAACTTGTAGGTAATTTGCGTTTAATTGGCAATAGTTTACTTTCGCACATATAGTCTTTTGTGCATCGTGGGTGCAAACAAGTGGTATCAGAGCTAGACTTTAAAAAGAGATATTTATAAAACTTTTGTCAAACTCTTTTTACCTTGTTTTAATGGAAGATTCTAGTTAGTTTCTTAGGTTGGGAAATTCTGAATCAAATTGCCTTTCATTTTGAGGAGAAGTTTATGATTGTTGTGGAGATGTGTACTTAGCAGGAATGACTAATTCCGAAGATGATTCTGATTCTGATTCTGATGAAATACTTGATTTGATTGATGTTGTTAAATCTTTGTTAGCTAAACAACCTTCTATGCTTGAAATAACTGCTCCGTTTGATGCTAAACGTGCCTTATATGATACTAAATCTGATGATAGCAACAATTCACACACGAACACGAATGAGCATGAAAATTTTATTGGCTATGTGTAATACCCCGTACTTTTGTCTATATTTAATTTTGGGGATTAATTAATTAAATGCGTATTAATTGGAAATTAATCCGGGTTATAAATACTAATGTGATGCGAATTGGTATTTGATTATGTGCATATATGATTATATATGTATTTGGTAATATAAAATTTGTCGTGAGATTTATATACGGCAATTTGGGAATTTTGTTGAGACGCGTGGGACCGCCGCGTCACGGTATAATATTTTGTTAATAAAAGTGAATTTAAAATCTATAATCCGTATGGTCGTTTTGAGTGCGCCAACGCGTCCGGAAGGGTCGAGATAGTCAGAAAACACTAGCCGGGGGTATAGTTTGGGTCCCGGGGTAATTTTAGACCATACCGGTAACTTAAAGGGTATTTTAGTAATTTGGTATTTTTGGGTAATTAAAAGTGACGAAAATTGAGAGTTGTAATCTGATAAGGATTGACCCCAACCAACCCTTATTAACCCAACAAGCTACGGAGGTTTATTGAAATTAGGTTTCATAAGTTTCCCCAAAGCAAACCCTAGCCACCATAGCCTTTTGGAGAAGAAAGCTTGGAGAAGGAGAGAGAGAGAGAGATTCTGCAGAAATTCTACACCGAATCCACACCAAATTCAGAAATCAAACCAAGGCAAGTGACTTTATTTCCATTTAATTACTGAGAATGTCTTTTCCATGTTAGAAATTGAAGAATCTTAATTGTTCTTGAAAGATTAAAAGAAAACCCATGAAATTTGAAGTTATTATTGAATGTTGGGATAGGTTTGCATGTAGAAACATTGTTGGGAGATTTAATTTCGGATATTTCATATCTAGGTGATGTATAAACGAATTAAAATCTGGGAATTTATGATGAGAAAAAGTTAGGGTTTATGTTCTTGAAGAAAATTGGGAATTAGTGTAGAAATTGTGATTTAATGATGTTTAGATGATATCAAACCCTTTAATGATGTTAGTATAACCCCTTAACATGTTTTAGGATGTTTAGAGAACTCAATATATTGTGGGAACGAATTTTAGAAGAGGTTTGAGGAGTAAAGATGGTGAAAAACGATTTTTGGGAAATTCTGGGCCGAAACTGGCATCTCGTTAGAAGCAGCCCCTGGTCGTTCGAACGAGCTCGTTCGAACGAGCTTCTAACGAGTTGACCAGTCGTTATTAACGAGCAGGGTTTTCGTTCGATATCTCGTTCGAACGAGATATCGTTAGAAGGGTCAGTTCGTTCGAACGAACTGGGACCTCGTTCGAACAGCCTCGTTCGAACGAGACTTCTAACGACCTGACAGTCCAAACTCGTTCGAAGCCTCGTTCGAACGAGACTTCTAACGAGTTGACAGTTTGACCCTTTTTGGACTGTTTTGACTTTTGGAGTTCCGGGAGATGGTTCAAGGGTAGAGTTAGCATCCCTTTGATGATATAGTGACTTATTTGGGACTTTTGGGTTGTTGGGATGAGTAAATCATATACGAGAGTTATATTCAATGAATCATTTGGGTGAGACGTGAGTGACTACTACGATGTGAGGATGAATTATAGCGCGTATAATTATGAACCGGAATAAAATAAGTTGTGATAATTAGTTAGTACGAGAATGCGATATGTACTACGATTATAATACGGTATTACTAAGATGTGTGATTACTTAGTATTAGTATATGGATTATGTGTATGACATACCTATCATACTTGCTATCACGGGAGGTTTACGTTCGCTTAGGACCCTCTAATCCTTGTGTGCCTACGGGGGGGATATAGACTGGTACCTTGATGAACATAGGTCATAGAAAGACTTATTGTGACATTAATAAGTCCGCTGACCATGGGAGCGTAGGTATGTGCGTGACCCATGTGATGGTGACTATGTTCGCCTCCACTATTTGTGATTTGTGTTATCTGAACTATTCCTGAGAGATTCGGAATATGTGATCCTTATGTACGTGATGTACCGGGATGGATAGCAGAGTATGTGTGCACTACAGCTTAGATTGCGGGGTGCTTGTATCGTATATTTATGATGTGAATAATATACATTAAATTAATGGAAATCCTCATGTTAATGTTGTAAAAATATTACGGTATTGTTTCGAGATATATTATGAGTTAACTGATAGTTATATCAATGGCATATTTAGTAACTGAGTTTACGTTAAACCTCTATTTAATTACGAGCGTTGTTATATTAAATGGAACCAAGTAAAATGGGTAGAACCTTTGGTTGTCTAGCTAGTTTACGTTGTCACTTAGCTAGTGGAAAGGGTAGTTATAGATGGGTACTTACGTTAGGAGTGCACAGTTAGACGAGAGGTGAGAATATCATGCGAGTGTACGTCCTAACATGTACTGTGCATTTAATGTTTTAAATGTTTTTAAAGCACTTGCAGGTTTTTAAAATATAACACTTTCGGGCTCTGACCCATTTGCTTTCAAATATATTTTCTTGTAAAACCATTTTAGGTGCCCAGCCACAAGGACACCAAGCATAGGATTCTCATTCAGGTGACGTGCTGTAGCTGGTTGTGGAAGCTACGGGGATTTGCTCATAGACGCTTCCATCTTTTGGGATTCCAGAGTCACTATCTATCAGTTGTAGGGCATGTTGCCCATTTCTTTAGAGACCTCTTTTACATTCCAGTTTTCAGACTCTAGCATGTATTGCTCAGTATTCAGTTTTAGTTATTTATTTCAGTTTACTTATCAGTTGTGGGATTTGTTTTGAGGAGTTTTTCTCCAGGTTTTATTTACTTATTGTAATGGTTATTCATTTTACTTCAGTATGGTGAATGGTGTTATTTAGTTATTCATTACTCTTGTTGCATGTTAATCAGATTTAATAAAATTTGGCACTTACTTTTTAAATACTAGGTGGTTAGAAATAATAAAACGTTTTCGACAGTGATGCTGTTAACTGAGCCAACTTGGCATTTTGAATTAATTTTATAAAGGAGTAGCTACCCGGTGTTTAATTAGTCGGGGTGTCACAGGTGGTATCAGAGCATCAGGTTCTAGTGTCCTTTAGGATCTGTACGGCTATTATGTTTCCGCTACGTTTTCTTTGATATAGAGCCCTATATTTTAGGACTGTTGTATTCTTTTGTGTACTTTTCGTTCTTCAGCTATTTTAAAGTTTATAACTGCGAACTTATAAACTTTGTTCTTATTTCAGATGCCTCCACGACGTGCACGACGAGTTCCCAGGAATGCTACGCCCGAACCCCAGCCCGCTCCAGTTCAGGGCATGTTGAACGCCGCTGAGGTTGCAGCTATAGTGGCTCAAGCGGTAAATGCCGCGATTGCTGTGATTCAGCAGGCACCACCGCAGGCGCCGGTTGCCGCGCCAGTCCAGGTTAATGCATTCCCGTCTGCTTGGGAACGTGTACGTGACGCTTTTCAGAAAGCGCATCCACCAGAGTTTGCTGGAAGCTCAGATGTGGTTATCTCGAGCCAATGGAGGAAGGACATGCAGAGGCATTTGAGGATGCATGAGTGCACTGATGTTCAGAAACAGGTGCTAGCTACTTTCAAGCTAGTTGGATCTGCGTTACAGTGGTGGGAGTCTATTACCACCGCAGAGGAGAGGGATACCCTCACGATACAGGAGTTCTGGGTGCGGTTCGACCGCAAGTATTTTCCGTCCGCAGTTCATACAGAGATGAGGAGGAAGCTGATGAGTTTGAAGCAAGAGGGCAAGACAGTGGCCGAGTATGAGGCCGAGTTCACAAACCTGTTGAATATCGTTCCAGACGAGATTCCAACAGAGAAGAAGAAGATAGATAAGTTCACTGATGGGTTGAATTGGAGAATCCGTCAGCATCTGCTTGGGAACCTATCGTTGGCCACGTATTCTGATGTGGTTAACGCTGCATTACTACACTGCCAGGACCACCGTTTTCATATGGCCGAGGGCAAGCGGTCAGGGGATTCTAGCCATCAGGGCAGGACTGGAGGACATGGTGCCAGCGGGGCACAGACCGGTCAGGGGCAGAGACAGACTGAGCAGGGTACCCAGCAGGGGGACAATAAGAGGTTCCGATCAGGGAACTACAGGCAGGGACAGGGAGGTTTCCGCCAGGGCCATCAGGGTCCAAACGGCCATCAGGGCCAGCAGGGGCAGAATGGGCAGCAGTTCCATCAGGGCCAGCAGGGCCAAGGGAGGAATGGTAACGGCCACCAGGGCCAGGGACAGCAGGGGCAGAGGGGAGGGAACTTCCCAGGGAAGTGCTTTACTTGTGTCAAGACTGGCCATAAGAAGCAGGATTGTCCTGATAGGGGCAGGGCCCCACAACAGCAGCAGCAGGGTGCTCGCCAGGATCCACAGAGACCTATGTTTCCCGCCGCTCTTCCTGCACCGCCACAGATGGCAGCTTTGCCACCCATTCCAGCAGTCCCAGCTCAGCAGGGGCAGCTACAGTATGGACATGTCTACAACGTTCACCAGGCTGCAGTTCCACAGGCACCGCCCGCGATCGAGGGTACGTTTCCTATCCATGGCACTATGGGTCGGGTGTTATTTGATACGGGTGCTACACACTATTTTATTGCTACACACTTCGCGAAAGCTTTAGGATTGTTAGCTACGGCAGAGAGCACAGTGACGTGTGTCGACTCACCGTTGGGGAGTGGGTCACTTATTTTCTTTATATGCCGGGGAGTCGGGGTAGAGGTTGGAGGTTTGGTATTGCCTGCAGACATGTTAGTGTTAGACATGCATGTTCACGATGTGATCATCGGTATGGATTGGCTCGTAGCATATAGGGCCATGATTGATTGCTTCAGCGGGAGCATTGTTTTTGCCATTCCGGGGCAAGAGATGTTTGTAGTGGCGATGCCTCGCCCAGAGGGAGGATCGACCACTCATCTGTATTACATAGAGGAGGATACCTCTAAGGAGGTTGTTATTCCTTTAGATTCGATCCCGGTTGTCAGGGAGTATTCGGATGTGTTTCAGGAGATACCAGGCTTACCACCCAGTCGAGAGATAGACTTCGTTATTGATTTGCTACCGGGTACGAGACCTATAGCACGTGCACCGTACCGTATGGCTCCAGCTGAGATGCGAGAGTTACGGGATCAGATAGAGCAGCTGTTAGGGCAGGGCTTTATTCTCAGGAGTACCTCACCTTGGGGCGCTCCAGTTTTGTTTGTGAAGAAGAGGGATGGTTCACTGAGATTGTGCGTGGACTACCGAGAGTTGAATAAGGTCACGATACGGAATAAGTATCCGTTGCCTCGAATCGATGACTTATTCGACCAGTTGAGAGGAGCTTCTTTCTTCTCGAAGATTGACTTGAGGTCAGGTTACCATCAGTTGCGTATCAGAGAGGAGGATGTCTCGAAGACTGCGTTCTTGTCGAGATATGGTTCTTATGAATTTCGGGTTATGCCTTTCGGCTTGACCAACGCTCCAGCAGTGTTTATGGACTTGATGAACAGAGTGTTCAGGGATTTCTTAGACCAGTTTGTCATTGTCTTCATCGATGATATCCTGGTTTACTCTCAGACAGAGGAGGAGCACGCCGAGCATTTGAGGCAGGTTTTGCAGACACTTCGTCAGAACGAACTGTATGCAAAATATGAGAAGTGCGGGTTTTGGCTGAAGGAGGTCCAGTTCTTGGGTCATATTATTTCCGATCAGGGAATATCTGTTGATCCGGGGAAGGTGTCAGCGGTGAGGGAGTGGGGACAGCCCACGACACCAACGGAGATTCGTAGTTTCTTGGGTTTAGCAGGATACTACAGGAGGTTTATTCGGGGATTCTCGAAGATAGCAGGACCTTTGACACATCTTACTCGTAAGGGTGTGCCATACATCTGGAGTGATGTTTGTCAGTTGGCATTCGATGAATTGAAGGACAAATTGACCTCAGCACCTGTGTTAGCATTGCCAAGACCGGGAGTTGAGTATTTGGTTTACACCGATGCGTCTTTGCAAGGGCTTGGAGGTGTTTTGCAGCAGGAGAGACAGGCCATAGCTTATGCTTCCCGTAAGCTTAAGCCTCATGAGAAGAATTACCCCACGCATGATTTGGAGTTGGCAGCAGTAGTATTTGCCTTAAGGATTTGGAGGCACTATCTTTTGGGGGAGAAGTTTCAGCTGTTCACGGACCACAAGTCACTACAGTATCTGTTCACGCAGAAGGAATTAAATATGCTGCAGCGTAGGTGGCTTGAATTTGTGAAAGACTACCAGTTCGACATTCAGTACCACCCGGGTAAGGCTAACGTGGTAGCAGACGCGTTGAGCCGCAGGCCAGCAGATGAGGTGGCAGAGGTGTGGAAAGCGAAGTGGAAGGAATTGGGACACCAGGATGCAGTGGCCCGATCTTTCATGTCTGTAATGACCGTTACACCGCAGATTGTCACGAAGGTTGTACGGGCACAGGCAAATGATTCGTTCTGTCAGGAGCAGATAGTTCGATTACTCGCTGAGGGAGCTGAATCCTATACCGTTAGCTCAGACGGGGGATTACGCTTCAATGGGAGATTGGTAGTTCCGGAAGGAGAGGAATTGCGACACGATGTTATGGCAGAGTCGCACGGCTCACGGTTCGCGGTACATCCCGGAGGGGACAAAATGTACCAAGACATGAGACGGCAGTATTGGTGGAGCGGTATGAAGAAAGATATCGCTGAGTTTGTCTCGAAATGCGCCACTTGTCAGCTTGTAAAAGTGGATCATCAGAGACCAACAGGATTGCTACAGCCATTGGAGGTTCCGGTGTGGATGTGGGAGAGCATATCCATGGACTTTATCACGGGGTTGCCTACGTCGCAGAGGGGTCACGACTCCGTTTGGGTAATTGTGGACAGGTTGTCCAAGGTCGCTCACTTTTTACCCGTTAGGACTGATTACACTGCGGGACAGTATGCCCAGCTCTTCATTTCAGAGATTGTGAGACTTCACGGTGTGCCCCTGAATATCGTGTCTGACAGAGACAAGATATTTGTTTCGCGGTTTTGGGAAAGTTTCCAGGAGGCCATGGGCACAGAATTGCGGTTGAGTACGGCTTATCATCCGCAGACCGATGGGCAGACAGAACGCACCAATCAGATGTTGGAGGACATGCTACGCATGTGCATTATTGACTTCGGGGGTGGATGGGAGCAGTACCTTCCACTGGTGGAGTTTGCTTACAACAACTCCTATCAGTTCACGATTGGCATGGCTCCGTTTGAGGCATTGTACGGTAGGCCTTGTCGTTCCCCAGCATGTTGGTTGGAAGTGGGGGACAACAAACTACTTGGGCCAGAAGTGATCCAGGATACTTCGGCAAGGATTGAGTTGATTCGAAGTCGCATTCGGGTAGCTCAAGACAGGCAGAAGAGTTATGCTGATGCAAAGAGGTTTTTCAGGGAGTTCCAAGTGGGGGACCAGGTTTTGCTCAGGGTATCTCCTATGAAGGGGATTATGCGTTTCGGGAAGAAGGGGAAGTTGGCACCGAGGTATGTGGGGCCGTTTCCTATTATTGAGCGGATCGGACCGGTTGCGTATAAACTCGGGTTACCGGAGCATTTGCATCGGATTCACGACGTGTTCCATATTTCCTCGCTGAGGAAATACCTTAGGGATGATTTGGCTCATTCTCACATTGCTGTGGAGGACATCGATCTCCAGCCGGATAGCTCTTATGAGGAAGGGCCGATTGCTATTTTGGACCGAAGCGAGAGGAAACTACGGTCAAAGATAGTCCCGTTAGTACGTGTTCAGTGGCGACATCACAATATCGAGGAGTCCACATGGGAGCGCGAGGATGAGATGCGCGAACGTTATCCAGAGCTGTTTTTAGCAGGTACTTTCTAGTTTCGAATTTCGGGACGAAATTCAGTTATTAGGGGGGGAGTATGTAATACCCCGTACTTTTGTCTATATTTAATTTTGGGGATTAATTAATTAAATGCGTATTAATTGGAAATTAATCCGGGTTATAAATACTAATGTGATGCGAATTGGTATTTGATTATGTGCATATATGATTATATATGTATTTGGTATTATAAAATTTGTCGTGAGATTTATATACGGCAATTTGGGAATTTTGTTGAGACGCGTGGGACCGCCGCGTCACGGTATAATATTTTGTTAATAAAAGTGAATTTAAAATCTATAATCCGTATGGTCGTTTTGAGTGCGCCAACGCGTCCGGAAGGGTCGAGATAGTCAGAAAACACTAGCCGGGGGTATAGTTTGGGTCCCGGGGTAATTTTAGACCATACCGGTAACTTAAAGGGTATTTTAGTAATTTGGTATTTTTGGGTAATTAAAAGTGACGAAAATTGAGAGTTGTAATCTGATAAGGATTGACCCCAACCAACCCTTATTAACCCAACAAGCTACGGAGGTTTATTGAAATTAGGTTTCATAAGTTTCCCCAAAGCAAACCCTAGCCACCATAGCCTTTTGGAGAAGAAAGCTTGGAGAAGGAGAGAGAGAGAGAGATTCTGCAGAAATTCTACACCGAATCCACACCAAATTCAGAAATCAAACCAAGGCAAGTGACTTTATTTCCATTTAATTACTGAGAATGTCTTTTCCATGTTAGAAATTGAAGAATCTTAATTGTTCTTGAAAGATTAAAAGAAAACCCATGAAATTTGAAGTTATTATTGAATGTTGGGATAGGTTTGCATGTAGAAACATTGTTGGGAGATTTAATTTCGGATATTTCATATCTAGGTGATGTATAAACGAATTAAAATCTGGGAATTTATGATGAGAAAAAGTTAGGGTTTATGTTCTTGAAGAAAATTGGGAATTAGTGTAGAAATTGTGATTTAATGATGTTTAGATGATATCAAACCCTTTAATGATGTTAGTATAACCCCTTAACATGTTTGAGGATGTTTAGAGAACTCAATATATTGTGGGAACGAATTTTAGAAGAGGTTTGAGGAGTAAAGATGGTGAAAAACGATTTTTGGGAAATTCTGGGCCGAAACTGGCATCTCGTTAGAAGCAGCCCCAGGTCGTTCGAACGAGCTCGTTCGAACGAGCTTCTAACGAGTTGACCAGTCGTTATTAACGAGCAGGGTTTTCGTTCGATATCTCGTTCGAACGAGATATCGTTAGAAGGGTCAGTTCGTTCGAACGAACTGGGACCTCGTTCGAACAGCCTCGTTCGAACGAGACTTCTAACGACCTGACAGTCCAAACTCGTTCGAAGCCTCGTTCGAACGAGACTTCTAACGAGTTGACAGTTTGACCCTTTTTGGACTGTTTTGACTTTTGGAGTTCCGGGAGATGGTTCAAGGGTACAGTTAGCATCCCTTTGATGATATAGTGACTTATTTGGGACTTTTGGGTTGTTGGGATGAGTAAATCATATACGAGAGTTATATTCAATGAATCATTTGGGTGAGACTTGAGTGACTACTACGATGTGAGGATGAATTATAGCGCGTATAATTATGAACCGGAATAAAATAAGTTGTGATAATTAGTTAGTACGAGAATGCGATATGTACTACGATTATAATACGGTATTACTAAGATGTGTGATTACTTAGTATTAGTATATGGATTATGTGTATGACATACCTATCATACTTGCTATCACGGGAGGTTTACGTTCGCTTAATACCCTCTAATCCTTGTGTGCCTACGGGGGGGATATAGACTGGTACCTTGATGAACATAGGTCATAGAAAGACTTATTGTGACATTAATAAGTCCGCTGACCATGGGAGCGTAGGTATGTGCGTGACCCATGTGATGGTGACTATGTTCGCCTCCACTATTTGTGATTTGTGTTATCTGAACTATTCCTGAGAGATTCGGAATATGTGATCCTTATGTACGTGATGTACCGGGATGGATAGCAGAGTATGTGTGCACTACAGCTTAGATTGCGGGGTGCTTGTATCGTATATTTATGATGTGAATAATATACATTAAATTAATGGAAATCCTCATGTTAATGTTGTAAAAATATTACGGTATTGTTTCGAGATATATTATGAGTTAACTGATAGTTATATCAATGGCATATTTAGTAACTGAGTTTACGTTAAACCTCTATTTAATTACGAGCGTTGTTATATTAAATGGAACCAAGTAAAATGGGTAGAACCTTTGGTTGTCTACCTAGTTTACGTTGTCACTTAGCTAGTGGAAAGGGTAGTTATAGATGGGTACTTACGTTAGGAGTGCACAGTTAGACGAGAGGTGAGAATATTATGCGAGTGTACGTCCTAACATGTACTGTGCATTTAATGTTTTAAATGTTTTTAAAGCACTTGCAGGTTTTTAAAATATAACACTTTCGGGCTCTGACCCATTTGCTTTCAAATATATTTTCTTGTAAAACCATTTTAGGTGCCCAGCCACAAGGACACCAAGCATAGGATTCTCATTCAGGTGACGTGCTGTAGCTGGTTGTGGAAGCTACGGGGATTTGCTCATAGACGCTTCCATCTTTTGGGATTCCAGAGTCACTATCTATCAGTTGTAGGGCATGTTGCCCATTTCTTTAGAGACCTCTTTTACATTCCAGTTTTCAGACTCTAGCATGTATTGCTCAGTATTCAGTTTTAGTTATTTATTTCAGTTTACTTATCAGTTGTGGGATTTGTTTTGAGGAGTTTTTCTCCAGGTTTTATTTACTTATTGTAATGGTTATTCATTTTACTTCAGTATGGTGAATGGTGTTATTTAGTTATTCATTACTCTTGTAGCATGTTAATCAGATTTAATAAAATTTGGCACTTACTTTTTAAATACTAGGTGGTTAGAAATAATAAAACGTTTTCGACAGTGATGCTGTTAACTGAGCCAACTTGGCATTTTGAATTAATTTTATAAAGGAGTAGCTACCCGGTGTTTAATTAGTCGGGGTGTCACACTATGATGATTACTTGGAATTGTATGTCAGGACTTTGCAAAACGTACAAGAATTATCGAATTTGGTAAAAATGCTTATTGAGACCTTAGAGAATCAACATAAGATCGTTCAACAAAATTCCATTGAAATGAACAATGTCATAATTGATTTTGAAAAATAGTCACTTGATTTTAAATGTCAGATTATGACTTTAAATGAAAATTTGTCTGCTTTTGAAGAAAAATATAATGAAGCGCTTTTGTAAGTTGAAAAATCCAAACAAGTTTGTGAAACAACTTTCAAAATGTGTCGTAGTCATGATATAAAATGTTTTGACCTGGACAAATTGCTTTCTGAACAACGATAAAAGGGTGATACTAGAGGATTTGGATATGAGGGTCCTCTTAAAAAAGTTGATCCAAGTAGACCAAATTTTATTTGTAAAAGCCCAAGAAGAAGTGGCTCTTCCGTTGGAAAGTAAGTTGTCTGAAAAGGATAAAAGAAAACAAATTTTAATTAAAAGTGATTATGAAAGTGACATTAAAAATTTCATAGAGAACTTTGTAGGACCGTCTACATCAAAATATTGCCCCCCGGCCAAGAGACTCTATAGACCTCCTAAACCAATTATTCGTAATGAATTTGTCAAACATATAGAGGAAAAATACTAGAAATCAGACCGACCTACTTCTAATAATTTTGTACTAGGTGTGATGTTTTTGGTCACCAAATCTGGGAATGCCTTGGTAATCGCACGCAAAGGTAATCATTTTAAAAGTCATAATTGAAACGTGAAGCGATTTATAAATTTTCGTAGGTAGCGCACTAATAATAATTGGAATCATTTCTTCAATAATTTTAGGCCTCATGCTAACAAGAAATTTTTTTCGAAAAATAAATTTTATCCTAAATTCTGAAAGGCACAAAAACCTTTGAAAACTTTGCCTATTTGGATGAGGACTTGTGACTTGAGACCTCAAATGGATTTTTTAAAGTCAAAGAAATGCCCAACTAATGTATGCGATGCTTGCGAGAGTGAGAAAATCATTAAGTCTCCTCACGAGAATGTTAAGGACTTAAACATTGTCAAACCCTTAGATTTATTCAATGATGGGGGAGGTGAGTTGTATCAAAATGGAGTTACCAAGTATTGTGACGCTAATGGATATTCCTACCAGTTTAATGCTTCAAAAACTCATAACAAATTAGGGTTGTTCCTTCTATTGTTTGTGATTTTCAGCTTGTTGATATGCTTTCTACGCCTTATGATAACTCTTGTTTAGAAGTAATTTCAACATTTGATTGGAGATATTGTACTTGAATTTTTGCTTGTGTTTATTCTGCATCTTGATTACTAGATCTCCGAGGTTTTAGGATAAAGATATCTACTAATAACCGGTATCCATTAAAGCCATGTTTGATGTAGGAGACGCTTATTTTTCAGTTTATAAATACTTACTTTTTTCTTCTTTCTTACCATTGTCTAATTTAGCCAAAATGGGGGAGAGTTGAGTACATATTTTATTCTTGTGTTGTTGATATTCTTCATACATATTCTGTTTTGTTATTTCCTGTGCATTTAATTATGTCATTTTAATATTTTGGTAGAGCAATGCTACTAACTTGGTTTCTCGGTAGAAAATGTATTTATGTTTTGCAGGTGTACTCGTCGGTCGTCCTGAGTTGTGTCTTTTCATTTCTAGGATGGGTGGGTAGTTAGATACTCTTTTGTATAGGACATATTAGGAATTATTTTACCTTAGTATATCAATCGATGTACTCAAGGGTTTTGTCAAAATTAGTCCAATGGGGGAGTTTGAAGGTACCTATATAGAGCACACCTAGGGTTTGCTTTCCGTGCTTTAGCTATATAGGACTTCATCTAGTTGGATGTGAATTTTGACAAAATATTTTTGTAATCTAGATTGTGTCTCACCTATCGACGCCAAGCTCTCCTTGTTCGTCTACATCAAATGAGTTCTCGATGCAGTCCGTCCTTTCAGAAAAAGGTAATTTTCATATCTTTTGGCTCATAGGATATTTTCTGTCACGTAGGACACGACACCACGTTGCACATGCATGTAGTTTATCATACCTTATGATAGTTTTGGATTATGTCATAATAATTTTTTTTAAGCTCAAAACTTTAATTGAAGTTTGTATAAGATTAAATATTTTTTGTGAAAATAAGTTTTGACACTAAATATTTTTAAAGAATAAAAATTTACAGAATTAATTTTTGAAGTTAAAAATATTTTGTTGAAACTGTTTTAATATATTTTTTAAAACTTTTAGTATGTGCGCATGTTTACTATATATATTAATGCATGTATATATGTATGCGTGGTATTATATCCGTGGCCTTACATGCGTGGCACGTTGTTCATATATAGCAGTTGGCGTGTCCCTTTTTCTGTAACAGATGGCATAAAGACCCTATCAGGTCTCTATGATTTAGCCTTAGGTATAGCTAATATCTGTCCGAAGTTAACATTAGGAGCTAGATGATCACTTCGTTTGACTATCCATAGGTGTTTTATTTTTGCTCTCTGTCTTGCGAACTAATTGCATGTGTGGTTTATATTTCTTTTATATATAAATATATATGCGCGTATAGTTATATATATGCTATATAGTATGTATGTGTGTGGTATATATATATATATATATATATATGGATGTGTGCGTGATATATATATATATATATATATATATATATATATTAATACTATAGCAGATTTTTTAGTCCATAAAGATGGCATACCTGCTTTTGTCCGATTGGACTTGACCATATCAGTAGGTGTGTCAATAGCTGTTGGCGACTTGACCCCCTTAGCTGTTACTTTAAAGTTTCCGAGATTAACCCTTGCATGTATGTTTTATATGTTGTTAATATATGTTTGCGTGCATATGTGTCTACAATAGCATGTTCCCTACCTTATCACGATTTGACCTCTAGTAGTATATATATATATATATATATATATATATATATATATATATATATTTGTATGTGTATGTGTATGTTAATATATTTGAGGCCTTCGACTTTAACGTTTTGACACCTGTACATGACTTGTCCATTGGCAGTGCCTTTATGCCTTAATACATGTTTGACGTATAGATGTGGCCTCGACTTGACCCTTTTGTTTTATTGATTTGACTCCCCACGGTTTTGTTCCTAAAATCGGTTTTTGTCTTTTTATTTAAAACGACGTCGGATGTTATTTCCAGCGCCTTGTTTTGTTTCACCGCCCGCTGTTTTTATCAAAATCGAAATTGGTTTTCTATTTTTTTAACAAAAACGACATTGTGTGTATATTTTCCAACGGTAACTCTATTAGCGGTCTACAACTGGCATCCTCGATATGTTAAAACGACTTCATTTTTATAAACTAATTTCAACTTGTTTGTTAGTCTATTACAGCTTGCACTACACGTGTCGATTTTTTAATGCACTCTTTTGTGTTTATTTGTGAGCCCTCAGATTATTTTTAATCAATGATTGGTGTGTATTCTGTGTTAATTCGTGTGATTCTTTTTACACCAATCATCACACACTTATGCACTCTATAATCTGAACCCTTTGGGTTTCATTTTTCAAAGGCTGAGAAAATTATTTTTGTGGCTAAACTCTATCAAAATTTCTAGAGAGAGAGAGAGAAGAAACAAGATTATATTTTTGTCATCTTCAAGGTTTGATTTCTGTCAAAAACAAAAATGAAGATTGGACATCTCTTATTCTAAATCTGCACTAACGATTTTTTAAGAGTATATAATTTTTGTAAGTGATTTCTCTCATTTTTGTGTGTATTATTTAGATCAGTCTTTAGATCTAATTTTTGTACACAACACACACTATTCACGAAATTAATTTGTGTGTGTGAATATTCTGTTTGTATCTTATTTGTGAGAACTTGAATGTTTTTAAATATTTTGTTTTAAAATAGATTTAAAAAAAAATAATTTGGTAATCTTCAGATTTATATTGTTTGTGGTTTAGAAAGTTAAACCTAAGTTTTTGTGAGAACTAATTTGAGAAGATTTAAAATCTGAACTGAATATTATTTTTCTTGAGTGTTTAAGACTGTTTTGGACTAATCTGAAATATTTGTGAAAATAGTCTTGACAAGTTTTTAGATTAAAATCTGACTTAATCTAATATTTGTTTTCTGAAAAATAATTGTATATATTTGACTTTGTGAGTTTATTGAATATATTTGAAGTCATATTTTTGTGTATATGATCTCTTGGTTATATAAGTGATTTTCAGGAACTAATCTTCATTGCGCATATCACTTAGAAAATCACTCACTTACACCTATTCACGTAGACACATTTATTTGTATAAATATTTGAACAAGTCTAGTGTTCAAGATTTAAAAAGGAAAGAAAGTTTTTCAAAACTGTATTGAAAGTCAAGAAGACTTGACTTGAGTTAACACAAGACTTGTGAATATATATATAGGAGATATAATTTGTTGCATAACATTCGGTGCGTATCATTTAAGCATGGGTGTGTCATCTAGGATATAACACCACACACAATTACTTCACTAGAAAATAACACAATAGGCACTAAGGTAATCTTGAGCTAGAAGAGCAAAAGGGAGAAGCTACGAAGTGTAGAACGCAATAGGAAATAAGGACAGACTTAAAGAGAGAGCAGAATAAGGAACCAGGGAGGAGTCTTGATCGTGTGGGGTAATCGCTACATATATCTTCTTTAGTTATCGTATTTGTTGATTGTAACTCGTTCCTATTGTTTTTCTTGTTTTAGTGGAAGTAGATTAGGTGACTCCTATAAGGGTCCGTCATTTTTCCCGGGGAAGGGTTTTTGCGACGTTAAACAAATATCGTGTGCTTTACATTTTTCGAATATCACCTAGATTTAACAAAGATAATAATTTGGACTTTTTAATTGACGTTGGAAATTATATTCATTTTCATAAAGTTAATAATTCAAGAAAAGTTTGAATTGGCCCCTCCTAGAATTACCGGTAAAACTTGTAGGTAATTTGCGTTTAATCGGCAATAGTTTACTTTCGTACATATAGCCTTTTGCGCATCGTGGGTGCAAACAGTTTCTAGCTCCTTACCCTTCCCAGAAGCTTTCTCTGTCTGGTCGACAGTTGTCCTGACCTCATCTGACTCCTTTTTAGCATTGTCTGCAGGTTGATCAAGAGGTGGATCCCCAGCAGTATGGGGAGAAGAGCCTGGGAGATAAAGCTGGTACATATCAGAGTCTAATGGAACTCTTACTTCTCCAAGGGCTTGATCCCATCCTTTCTTGAAGTACAACTTCTTGGCATAGGCGATCTGGAGCTCAATGTCATCATAGGCCATATTTCAACCATCTGAGTAGCTGCTTTCCTTCATGCTTGGGATGTCTCCCTCCAGCTTCTAGACCTTCCCAACTAAGTCCAGGTTCTCTCTAGCTAACTTCTCCTTCTAAGAAATAACCAAGTTGCTGGCCACCTTCAGCTTGGCTAAGGCGTTCTCTGCCTTTTCCTTCTCTCTCTCTAAACCAGCTTGAGCATCAACTAAGTTCTTTTAGGACTTCTTCAAGACTTCGCTCAGCTCCTGGTTCTTTCTAGATCGGTCAATACGACCATCTAGGAGTGTGGTAAAGGCAGATAAAAATTACAAAGAAAGAAGAAAATAAATCAGTATACAGAAGCCGACAAAGAGGAAATAACAAAAAATGGAGGATACTTACCAGGGCAAGTGCCAGCGTAAATTTAAGGGCCATTTGGTTCGCCCCAAGTCATGATCAACGCTAATGGTCAGTCATGAGCACCGCCCCTTCAAAAAAATAGGGGTAAGGGACTAGGTATCATCCATATTAGCCCCTTCAGTAACAACAACAACAGAGAGGGAGGATTCAGTTGGGCCCTTTAGAGGCAGATTATTCTTTCTCTTCTCCTCTCTCTTTCTTTCTTCCTCCTTCTTCCTCTCTCCTTATTTTCTATTAGCCTCTTACTTCTTCTTCTTATTTTCTGCTTTCTTCTCCTTCTCTTTGGTTCCTAATATAGAACCACCAACTGCAGGGGAGTCCACCTCAGCCTTCTTTAAGAGCTTCATTCTATCGAACAACGGGGCTTTTTCAACTTCAATGACTCGGTGTATGATTCTCAAAAGGCCAGTTGAAGATCGTTATCTTCTTTTTCTTCTTCTTCTTCCTCTTCCTCTTCCTCGTATTCATCTATCGCAATTAGCTTAGATGGACCAGAGGTATCCTCTTCTGGAAGCTCTAACTTAAGGATTTCTTCGACTGATGACTAATAAAGCTAGAAGTTATGTTCTTGTGTTCCAGTAGATAAGGTGTTGAATGAGGGTGCTTGCTGTCAGGCAATCTATCCCTAACCTTCCAAGCTTTGAGAAGATCCGCAACTCTACGCTCTCGGAGACCAGGCTCTTGGTTCTTATCGCGAGCTGCAAAACAGAGGAAGAAACACATATCAAAAGATAAGGAAAGGATATAGCAGAGGAAGAGTTCAGCAATAAGAGTGGTAGTGACCTATGTGATCCTATCTCTGGTTAGGGCACCAAGGACGTCGGTACCCAACGCCCTCAGGCAAGGGAGGATGTTGCGAGTTTTTGGAAATAAAACCTTGCTCCCAGTACCCTTTATGGTATTCAGGAAGGTTCACAATTAGAACCCTTTCAGCCTTCCTGGCCTTCAGGACCATCAGTAGTGCACGACTATACATAGCAGTAGTAAATTTCTGGGAGTCCAAGGTTGTTCCCATATAGTTCGTTAATTCTATGCACCCCATTCACTATCTTCTAAGTGTTTGGGGAACATTGGGCAGGGACAACCTCAAAATAGCTAAAACATTTCAAGAATAGAGGGTTTGGGGGCAAAGTTAAACCCCCCTGCTCTACGAGTAGAGTGTTGATCGAGTGCCCATCTTCTACGTCTCTGACATTTCTGGTCATAGGGGCAAAACTGATCCCCACCCACTCAGGAATACTGTAAGTTTACCTAAACTCTTCTATTATTTTTTCTTCAAGAAGAGCCAAGAAGAAAAAATATTTTAAACATCGAAAAATGTTAATTAAAATGGAGCATTAGATAAGCAGATCAGAGAACTTATAAGCAGAAATGATCGAGTGAAGCTCTGAAAATATGAAAGGCTAGAGAGAGGAAACAATCTGGTTTTGTGAAGAAGAAATGTTTGAAACAAGGGTGTGACAATTATCAGACTATTAACATGCGCCCTCCTCATAATGGGGGATATTATTTATACATTTACATAATCCTTATTAATTACAATTGCTTGGTAATAGAGTTTCATAATGATTGCCCTCACTTTGAGCAAATCCTATGTGTTATTGTTGAGCCATAATAAGATTGCGTTTCTGATGGGTGTTTATCACTATAAAAAAATATTTGAAGTGATCTACTATCAGTCGGCCTCTATGATTCGGTGGCCGATTAGACTAAGGGATATTACAAGGAGTATGTGCAACAAGTCTTAACCCGCGGGCCAAGCTAGTCGCATTTTCCTTATATATATATATATATATATATACAAGTTACAAATATAATTTATATTTGTGACTTAATGTATCACCTTGTTAAAATTTGTAAATCATATTACCTTTAAATTTATATCATTATGAATATAAATTCAATTTCTTTTAGTTTAGAAGAGCACACAACAAGTAAAAAATAAAAAAATAAAGCGAATAAACATATAAAAACTTAAACGTTAATAAAAGGGAGGATGCAAACATATGATAAAAGTTGTGTCTTGATAGTGTAAGAAAGCGATATATATATATATATATATATATATATATATATATATATATATATATATATATATATATAATATAACGCCATATGGTTATGGCAAAAAGACATGTATGATATTTTTGACATTTCATGCCCATGCATGAAATGTCATGCTAAAAGGTGCCTTTTTTTTTTTTTTTTTTAATAAATAGATATGGATTTTTTTTAACTATTTTTTTTTTCTTTCTTCTTTTTTTATTTTTTTATGGGCTGAGTTTTTTTATCACGGGGGCAAATTTATCGCCGTGCCCTAGGCACGGGTATTCCCTAGAGAGAGAGAGAGAGAGAGAGGCTAAACTCACACTAAAAAGGACAAAACATTAATGCTTTAGTTTAGGAAATTGAAAAACTTAAAAGTAATAAACAAACATTCATACTTTATTTTTGACATGAAGGAACTTAAATGCTTACTAATGACCAATACTTAGTTGCTCCTAAGGTGTACATATTTTATTAGCGGGGGTACTTCCCAACACGGGCCTAGGCACAGGCTTGGCCTGCCTAGGGGCTGGGCGATCAAACAACTCACGTTCTTGTTTTCACATATTCTCACTCTTCGCCTATAAGTTTTCGATAGTTATCTTTTGAGTTCTCCACAAATTAGCCAACCACTACCTATAATTACTTATGTTGAGGTAGTACAATTACCCCTATCATTCAAATAAGTTATTGACCAAACGGTTATGCATAGTGTGTCACTTTTTCATTTTAATTTAAACTGAAATTGAACATCAACAAGATTTATATTAAAATTTTATGGTATTTTTTTTTTGTCAAAAAGAGTACTAGAGTCTTAATGTGAGAAAATTATAATAATTTGAAAGTTACTTTTAATAAAAAATAATTTAATATCTTAATTTTAGATAATTCGTTAAAATGAGATTTTTCTCCTCTTCCTAAAAAATATAATGTCTTATATTAGACATAACCACACAAAATGTGACACATGTTACTCCTCGTTAAAATTTTCCATTAATTATTTTGACTTAACCTCCTCCTATATTTTGAACGAAAATGTCTTATGGGGGGGGAGGGGGGGGGGGGGGGTAAGTAGAGAAATCCCTTTTCTCTAAATATAAAAATTATCATTTTTTTGTTAAACTATATATTAATTAAAATTATTTTGATTGTTTTTAAAACAAAATAATGCCTTTACAAAAATATATTTTAACTGATTTTTAAAAAACATTGTACTTTTTTTAAAATGTATTTTTATTGTTTAAAAAAACACAGTTCAAACAAATTTTTTTCAAAAAAACGCGCACATTTAAAAAAAATTGGTACATATGAAAAAAAGAAATTAAAATAATTTTTTTAAAGGGATTTTTAAAAAACAATCAAAATAGTTTTAAAAAAATACTTTTTTTCATGGCTCAACGAGGGGGACTGTAATAAGTTTTTTTTTCATACCACAACCATCATAAGACGCAGGAGAAACCGCATTGATAGAGTCCTTATTAATGATAGTTGGACTAACTAGTTGGACCTAATTGCCAATCATATCAACAATTATTTTAAAGACCTCTTTAATGCGGACTTTAATTTTGATATCTAAAGCCAACTCAGGGATTTCACTAGACTTAGTTTTGTGGAGGATGATAACATGTTCCTGACCCTCCTTCTTTATTTAGGGGAAGTTAGGAAGGCCACTTTTAGTATGCCCGCCCTTAAAGCTCCCGATCCTGAAGGGGTTCAACCCCTCTTTTACCAACATTTTTAGCACACCTTATCTTACGATCTCTATTCGTTTATCTAAAAATGTTTCCATGAAAAAAGCTTCCTTAAGGAGCTAAGTTGAAGTTTCATCACCCTTATCCCGAAAGTAGACAATCTGGAGAATATTACGCAATTTAGACCTATTACCCTCTGTAATGTCTCTTATAAAATTCTTGCTATGGTGATTGTTAATAGGCTTCTTCCCATCCTCTGTCGCAATATTAGCCTAAACCAAGCTAGTTTTCTCCGGGGAAGACAAACCTCGGATAACATTATTGTCACGCAGGAGATCATTCACTCCCTTATGAAGAAAAAAGGCAAGAAAGGGGGATATATCCTGAAAATTGACCTCGAAAAAGCCTACAATAGAGTCGATTGTGACTTTTTGGAAGGTGTCCTTAATTGGTTAAAAATTGATAAAGATTTTTTCTCTTTGATCATAAGTTGTGTCACGGGTACGACAACTTCCATCCTTTGGAATGGCAACCCACTCCACAATTTTGAGTCATCCAGAGGTCTGAGACAGGGTGACCCCCCTGTCCCCCTACCTGTTTCTCATGTGTATGGAATATCTCTCAGCTTTGATTACGGAAAAAGTTAATTGCAAGAAATGAAAAGGGTTAAAAGCTTCCCCCACTGGGCCCTCCATCACTCACCTTTTTTTGCTGATGATTTAATTCTATTTTCTGAAAATTCTTTAAGGTCTTATGGAGTTGTGATGGAAACCTTGTAGGAGTTTTGCCATGTGTCTGGTCAAAAAGTCAACTATGTGAAATCTAAGGTTTTCGCATCCCTAAACCTCCCTAAAATGGAGGCTTTAGAGATGAGACACATTTTTGGCATGAGCCTCACTAATGACCTTGGGCCCTACCTTGGTACAAACCTCATACATGATAGAATTAAGAGTGCTCACTTTAAAGGCATCATCGATAAAGTCCAAAAAAGGTTGACGAGATGGAAGTTTAAAACTCTTTGGCTTGTTGGGAGGATGACCCTTATCCAGTCCGTTACTTCCGCTATCCCTAATTATAACGTGCAAACACTCTTGTTCCCCAGGAAAATTTGTAATGAAATCGATAGATTTAACCAGAATTTCATTTGGGGGATGAGGGTAGGAAGAAAGTTCATCTTGTCAATTGGGATAAAGTCTGTAGCCCCAAGCAGTTTGGTAGGCTGGGTCTAAAAAAGTGTGGCACTAATAATCTTGCTTATGTTACAAAACTTGGGTGGAAAATCACTAATAATGATAAATCCCTATGGGCGGAAGTGTTAAGGAAGAAAAATAAAATCAGCCCGAACCCGAGACTTTGGAAGAAAAAAATCCATGCTTCCCACACTTGGCGGCGGTATTTTCAAATGTCATGATATCTTCATGGGTAAGATTAAGTGGAATGTGGGAAATGGTAGAATCATTGACATCTTCAAGGATTGGTGGATTAGGGGCAAGACTCTCAACCTCTCGGACCACCCTGTCCCACTGGAGGATGCTAATGTGGACGCCCTCATTAAAATTAACGGGGAGTGGGATATTGAACGTATTAACAGTATTTTTAACGATCACACTATTAACAATTTCTTGAACACACAACTCCATAGGACGAGTCTGCGCACCGATAAACCTTCTTGGACACCCAGTACAAATGGAAAATTCTCCATTAATTCTTGCTACCGTTCCCTGGTCCACAATGAGGACCATCCTTGGGATGTGTGGAAAAACATTTGGAAACTTGATATCCCCCCTAAAATCATTACCTTTCTCTGGGTTACTTTACATGGCAAACTTATGACCAATGAATACCGACTGAGAAGGGGTTTTAGTACTAATGGAGATTGCCCACGATGTGGGTCGATTGAGGATGGTGTCCACCTCTTCAAAAACTGTCTCTTTGCTAGGAAGGTTTGGGAGGCACTTGAGTTTTATCAATATGATGATGATAACACCACAGGTAATTTGTCGTCGTGGATCACGAATAATGTTTGGGGTCAACACGGACGTAACAGGTGTAAGTGTTTCATTATTATTCTATGGCATATTTGGAAGGCAAGAAACAACTATGTTTTCAATAATGTACATGACTCCCCCCTAACGATTTCTCATCTTACCAAAAAAATTTTGAAAAATATTTTTGAAGCTCAGTCTAGCAAGAGAGCAAGCGTAAGGGGTGGTAGCTTTCACTCTCTAACTTGGGATTCAGTTGTTATTAATGTAGATAATTACATCATCCGTACTGACGGTGGATTTGATCATCGTACTGGTCTGGGATCGTTTGGTGGTATTATGAGGAGTGATGGGGGTGACTGGATTGCTGGCTTTGTGGGAAAGCTACAGGGTACCGCTAGCCCACTTCGAGCTGAGCTTGAAGGGATATTTCATGGCCTTAACATTGCGTTGCATCGAAAATGGAGAAAAATCTGCCTCAAGAGTGACTGCTTGGAAGACATCAACTTCATAAAACAGGAGAACAGTGACAACCACCCCTTGGCTAACACTATTAAAGACTGCAAATACCTAACTAGAAGTCTAAAGGCGAATCTGGTGCATGTCCCAAGAGCTAGCAACGTCGAAGCTGACTGTATGGTACGATTGACGAGAGAAATTGATGACAACTACGCGGAATATGATGTGGCCCCTGATGAGCTCTTAGTATGCTTAATAGGGAGCTTGGCATGGAGGATTTCTCCTTCGTCTAGGACTACTTTTTTTGTTTTTTTTCTTTGTCTTTTGTGTTTTTTTTCTTTCCTATTGTCACAAAAAAAACATGCACAGTTTAAATTTAAAACAAGTACATTTAAAAAACTATTAAAAATAGTTTTTATTAACGTAAAAGATTAGAAACACACGTACAATTGAAAATATGAAAAGGTTAATAAAAAACTGCACATTTCTAATAAAAACAGGGTAAAAAACACGTAAAGTTTTTTTGAGAAGTTGTTTAAATAATTTTTATGAAATACACGCACAATTTTGAAAATAAAAACACGTACAATTTATTTTTTAAAAAAAGTTTTTTTTATTCGCCCCCTATAATAATTTCGTATTGAAAACAATTGTAAGTTATTTATATACAAAAAATTAATCATTTCCTATAAAAAAAGACAGGAAAAAACAGTTTAAGCGTTTTTTAAAATTTTAAAATCAGTTAGAATTATTTTTCTATCAGAAATATTTCTGTTATTCTTCAAAAACGGGTTCTCATATAAAAAAACAGCTTTTTAAAAAGTTAAAACAATTATTTTTTTAACTTTTTCATTTGAGATTTTTTTGACTTAATCCTTTAATAATGATGTATTTTGACATAACTCCTGAAATGAGCGCATTTCTTCTAATAAATTAATAATAAATTTTTTAATGGAGAGAAATGTGTGTCACGCTTTGAGAAGTTATGTCTAATTTTTAATTTTTCAGGAAGTATTAGGGTATTAAGTAAAAAAAGGTATGAATTTTAGATTTTTTTTAATTAACTTCACTTTTTAATGTAATAGTTAACTTAATTTTCACTTTAATAATCTTTTTGATATACCACCGTATACGAGGAGTTATTTAAAAAATATTACATGTAATTGGAAAGTTAAATCTAAATATTATTTGATTGTTATTTATTTATAATATCAGATCAAATTTAATCTTTATATAAAGACAAAACAAATATTATAATTTGAGAGTTGAGCCGAAATGATCCTAAATTTTATATCCAGATTGGTTATAAAAAGTGAAATAAAGAGCGCAGACAGAGGCGTAGAGTGCACGCGATAAACACGGGGGAGTTTTAAGGTAAAGGTGACGGTAGAGGTAGAGGTAGTGCATAGCTTCACGTGACCGACTGACTTTTCCTTTCTTTGTAACTTGAAATTCTCTCTCTCTCTCTCTCTTCTGTTTTGGTTAGATGATATGAAAACTGAGGTCTGAGGTGAAGTGAAAGACATCTATCTTATCGACAAACAGTTGACAGATTGATATGATAGGCTGTATGTACCCTAACTATTAATAAATAAATAAATAAAATAATGTTTATTTTGGGAGGTAGAAAGAACACAAGACCGGATTACGAAGTTCAAAAAGGTGGGTGGGTCAATTGAAGGATGGGTGGGTACCAAGTTTTAAGTCTTTGGGTTTGGGAAACTCTCTAACGTGACGGGGATCCTAATACGAAACCCAATACTAAGTTTAGATTTTAGCCCCGCTGACAACTTCTGGTATTACAATAGTTAGAAGAAAATATATTTATGTGAATGAATATATGGCCATCTACAATATATTGAGATTATAAATTATAATATTATTTGACAGATGAATCTTTATTTAAAACAAAGAGCTCATTTAAATTTTTTGAAGTATAAAATAATAAACTCCATACAAACTGTGAAACAGTATGACACATCAATATTTCAGCATCTAGCTAAAATAACAAAGATTAAAAAAAAGATATACCAAATTCTATAACTCTTTTTAATCCAATCCTAAACTCAAACCCAACACAAACTGGGAATCCAAACAACCTAAACCTATCATCTCAATGCAGTCAACTGGACCAGCTGGAAAAATGTCTAATGAAAAGCCCAAAACTTCAAAACACTCTAATCCTCTTGAAACGGCTACAAAACTTCTTGTTTCAAAGAATGATGAAAAGTCAACCGATAATTATGGAAGACATAAAGGTGGGTCAGCAAAACAACAACTTGTAGAAGAGAAATCCGGAGATGTAATTACAGAACCAATATTGATCTAGTAGTTGTCAATAGTTGTAAAGCTTGCACCATAAAATAAGTGGACACCGCCTCGTAGAAAACTGACAACAATCTCGCCACGATGAGCAGAAACCATAATTTGAGCAAGAGTTCAAACATCACTCGGCAGATCAAAGGGATCAAAAGTGACCCATTTTTTCCTTCCCGACGGGTGCTTTGAAGTTCTTGTTATATAATGCAAAAAAAATGTCTCCCGAATTACTCTATAATACACGTAAGTTCATAATCAAAACTTCTATATTTTCTTGATATGCTTTAAGCAGTCTCGTTAAGAAAAGGTCACCTCATGTCCTTCCTTGGCTCCTGAAAATACTACATTGGTGTATTGTGTTTAATTCATGTAGGAATTTACTGAGAACTCATAACTCCCTCACCTCTGCAACATCTCCAGTTCAAACAGTGATTGAGTTTTTGTTGTTGGTAGCGTTATTTTGTTAAAGGTGTTTGCATAATTTGTTATCTGGTTAGATTGGGTGTAGACCTGTCACCGGGTCAAAGACGGGTCAGGTTTAAGGAGATTCAGATCCGTGTATTCGGGTCTTCATCGGGTTCGGATTCGAGTCCGAGTCTTCATCGGGTCTACAATATTGGATTCATACCCGAATCCGTTCAGGCCTTCGGGTCTCGAGTATGGGTCCGGGTCTAACCAAATGTATATATTTATTTTATTTTATCCACCTTCTTTATTTTTTATCTTAAATTAAAATATTTTGTAGTGTATTCTAGAATATTATTAGTATAAATAAAACATATATTACTTATATTTATTATATACATAAATATATTTATTTTTATATATAATACTTACATGTTATATTGATAAGATATATTTATAAATATATATATATATATATATATATATATATATATATATATATATATATATATATATATATATAAAATAATAATGTACAATTCGGGTCGGATCCGGGTCTTGTATAAGATCCAGACCCCACCTGTTTAATAAATGGGTCTTCGGGTTTCGGGTCCAAAAAAATATGCTCAGACCCTAGCCCTCATATCGTTGGATAGACCCTAGCCTTCATATCGTTGGATGCTCGTTCCACATGCTTCCTCACTGGGCAACCCATGGATGTACATTTGTAATAGCTCCTACAAATGTAGTCTGGATTTTGAAAACACATTGAAATGTGCATAAGTTGAAATTTATAAAATCAAATTATGTCTAAGAATATCTCTAATTGATTTCTGTAACATTTGTGTAACATGTACATGTTAGGTGTGTTTTACTCAAATTATGCGCGAGTTCACTTTATGCTTCATTAGAGCCTTTTTAAGAGTTTTATGTAAAAATTAGAATCCAAATGTAGATACAAACATGTAATTGTATGAAGAGTGCTTACCTCGGATTTGGGCTCCCTTTAACTAATTTTTGTCCATACTTCCTCCACCTATACCTGCTATCAATAATATCAATATCACTTGTTGTTTGAACCACAATTCTAGGTTCTCGCACTGTTTTACTCCCAGGACCTGATATTGCCTCATTTTTATCATTAACCTTCCTGAAATTTAAAACATAACATTATAATTTATAAAATCTTGATTTCATTTAAAGAATGATGGGGAAAAAATTAACACCCAATTTAAAATTAAAATGCTCTAAGCTTACCATCTCTTAGCCTCGGGTTCATTTTCATGGTCATCTCCTGATGAAATTTGAAACATAACATTACAATTTATAGAATCTTGATTTCATTTAAAGAATGCTAGGAAAAAATTAACACCCAATTTAAAAATGAAAATGTTCTAAGCTTACCATCTCTTAGCCTCGGTTTCATTTTCATGGTCATCTCCTGATTTTCTTATCGAAGAGGCATGATCGAAGTCTTCTTCACCAAAAGAAATCGAAGAATTGTCAGGGGTTGGAACAGCCACAATTTGAGCATTTAGTAATGGGTTTGATTGATTTGAAATTTCTAAGTTGTTGGCTGGTGATTTTCTACATGCAAATATTCTTAATGACTAACCATCGGTTCTAATAGTTGTTTTGGAAGAAGAAGAGTTGCTTTGGAAGGTGCACCAACAGTTGAAGGTTTCGTAATAAATGAAAGTAGGATAATATGGAGAGACGAAGAGAGGTATCAGTGGCAATCTTCTAAGGTTTTGTAACAAATTTCTAAGATTGCCACGGAGTAAGAGAATTAATATTTAAGCCAAGACACGTGGCAATTTTCTCTTAAGAGACACCAAAATTATATCATGTTATTAGATTCACGCTTACGGTGTAACAAAAATATATTAGGAAATTTAAGATTCCCAACTACAATACTAGGGCTTTCGTGACTTGTTAGAGTGAGCTCGAAATTTATTGTAAATACCTATATATGCTTGTGTATTTCACCGTTTCTGTCCCTCCAATCCATCAACAGAGGTGCGATTATGTGTATCGTCTGTCATACTTTTGATTTCATTTATTGTAAATAGCTTTCTTTTCTAGATTAAAACTTTTTTTTTTCAAATAATTTAGAAACGGTTCTTAATGCAATTTTTTGCTTAAAGATCTGGGTGTTTTTTTTCCCTCTCTTTGTTGGTATACCATGTAGGTTTTCATACCATAAACATTAGATAATGTCGCACTCAATTGTAGTTTCTTTGTTGCATCTGATATTCAAAATTGATCTTGTTTCTTGGTTAAGGTTTTGTAATTTTGTTATGGATGATAAATGTTTATTACTGGTGCATTTGGAGTTTGAATATATTTTTGCATTGATATATTATATTTGGTTACCATAAATTGAGACAGAGTAGTTTGTGTAAACTAAATTTGTACCTTTTGTTAATATCTTTTTTCTTAATTGGATTTATGCGAGTATATCAGTTGTAATGGTTGATAATATAATGTAGAATATCATAAATAATATTTTTCCCAATACTGTGATATTCGTGTAATGAATGTCCCATTTATGTATCTATAGAGGATATTGGTTTAATCCTTAATGTCTATTTTACTTAGGTTCCGTTTGATTGTTCCTTAATATTGGTTTAATCCTTGATGTCTATTTTACTTATGACAAGTTTGGTTATTCCAAAATTATAAATTGGATCATTAATAAATTGATCCATTTACAAATTGATCTATTAATTGTGTTTTGTTTCATTAATGAAAGGATTCATCAATTGCTTCATTTTAGCTCATGTGCAAAATTTGAAATTGAATCATTTCACAAAAAACATGAAATGAATCCATTTGAAATAGAAATCACATAAAGTGCATGTTCCCTCTCCCTCTCTCTCTCTCTCTTTTTCCCTCCCTCCCTCTCTCTCTTGATTTGTTTTTATCTTTTCTTCATAGAACCTCAACATCAATTTCAAATTTTCAAACATTATGTAAAATTAGATTTAACTCATTTCAAATTCACTCATTTAGAATTCACAATGAATCAATTTACATAATCAAACAATTTGGGCAACTAAACTGGGCCTTAAAGTATAGATATTAAACAATGCATTTAGTTGTAAAGACCCCCTTTTTAGATTATTTAACAACACATACCAAGGTCTTTGCAAGAAAATGCCCGTCCCCAAATCCCAACCTTTTATAAAAACATATCATACCCATGTTTTTGAGTGACTCAATCCCCCCAAAAAATCCTGCCTCTCGGCCATTATCTTTGATGATCATGTATTATAATTACAAATCATTTTGAAATGTAAATTCAAGCATTGGTTACACGTACAATGCAAGTGTGCACCACCTAGTCAACCTAAAATATATATATCAACAGGTCGTGTTGAGTTATGTTCGTATCGTGTGATAATGAATTCCTATCAAAAGCCTCCGAATATATATACAACTCATTGATAAATCGATTGTAAAGAACAAATTCAAATCTGAAACATTAGTTTTAACTAGTCACACGACCCAAATCATTAACACCCGTCAAAACAAAATATATTAATTCCTATATCCTAAATTTCAAATGTGAATATTAATAAAATCCGAACAACAAAGTTTTCCTTACCCAAAGCTACAAATATAACACATTTACAAAATGTATAAAACATAATTCATAAGCAAAGAGTTATGGTAGCAACCGAGTCTAATCATTTGTATCAAAATTATCAAATTCGAACCATTATCTTAATGGGTTATCGCGCTGACTCGATATTGATCAAAACCCGATAAGCTTAAACTCATTAACTTATATCGTGTCTTGACGTACCGTGTTATTGTGTATTGTTGCATTTTGAAATGTATAACCCAAATGAGGTTAAATAACAAAGAAAACAATGTTTTTAACTTTGTTAGTTTTCGTGTTTGTTCATATAGGACTTCCAGTAGACCATGAATGCGTGAGTTGCCAACCAATTTTCCTTACAAAAAATTATGAGTTAGCACGGCAAAAAAGTGTGACTCACTTTGGAAATTGAGAATTCTTTTAATGGGAGAATTATTAGTTGAATATCTTATTTTTGTGTCACTAGATAGAGATTATATATGAGCCTAAAGAGGACATGGAAGTGTTATTCAAAATTAAGCACTTTTGTGTTTCATCAAATTAAAATATAAAATGAAATCATTTTGGAGCAACGAAAAAATAACCAATAGAAAACTTACAAGTGTAGACGTTGAAGTAGATCAAGTTGAACGTTGGACGCTATCCTCAAGATAAAATCCACCGAATTCGAAGGTCGTTTACCTCCCCGGATAAAAGTAATGAAAAATATTTTTTCACTATTTTATAATGAAGACAAGTCTTGCATTTATATACAACAATGTGTTTTCATGAAAATATGTGTCATTTTCTGGAATATTCATGCCGATGCATAGTGAATAGTAAATTACTATTCATGCCGGAGAACAATATTTTACTATTCCGGTATGAATTTCGGACCATTATTGTTACCACCTAAATATTAACAAATGGTTTAAGCCATCATTTCAATGATACCATAAAATTGAGGATCAATACAAGCAGAATAATAACTGAAATATATTACAAACGTTTATTACAAACAGGAAGTAAAACAAACTTACAAATAGGAAATTCGTCGGAGTAAGGTCGAAGATCCACAAGCTTAATATTATAAATTTAGAGAGAGAGGGAGAAGGTAAGGAAGAAGTTGCGAAATGAGGGAGAAGAGCCCTCTATTTATACATATAAAAAGAGAATAAACAATTATCTAGACAATGACCCATGGGTCCCTCCATAAGGTCGACTGACAAAGTCTTTTGTCGTAATGCGTCGACTGTTGGGCCAGTGGGTCCTACCACAGTAAACGAGATGCCATGAAGTAGACAAATTTGTCTTTAAGCGTCGGCGTGAGTGCAATTGGGATCAGGTGGGTCCCTAGGTCAGATCAACTAAATCTCCATTAGGATTTGGAAAACTTCAGTCCAAACGTCTTGTTGGAAAGGTATAATTAAGTGAGGCAAAGAAGTCCTCCATTGTTGGTTCAGTAGGGATGTTAGTGTCAAACATATCCCTAATAAAATCATCGTCTTCTGGATTCTGGAATTTCTCGACTAAACAAAAGAAATGATTGTCTTTCTTGACAGATGCCATGGATACATCATCATCATCAGACGGCGTAGGAATAGGATTCTAGTCTACCTCAGAGTAAGTGGGGGTAAAAGCCACAGTAAATTGGCTATGAGTGTAATTCATCACTTTCTTCAGTAGCTCCTATTGTGTCGTATTTGGGAACTGCTTTTTGAGAGCAAATTTTAAATCCTTTATTGGATTAGTTCTTATAGTCATCTTCTCTGCAGGAGGCGGTGATTCTTTAACCATGAACATGTAATGCTTTAAGCTTTCTTTTATGAAAGAAATGGTATCAGTATTATTAATACCAACCGACCATCTGTAATAAAATATTCTTTCAAGTAGAGGAATTTTAATATAATTTACTTTACATTGAAGATCCTATCTGGAGATCCAAGGAATACTGATTTCAGTAAAAAATAATAGGGTATTAAGCCCTATGGGGACATCATTTTTCCCTCTTAATTTTGGTTGAAATTGAGTCCAGGTAGAAAAAGTTTTTCCTTGATAATTTCATAAAACATATCAATTCATGGGCCAAATTTGTCCCACCAATTGATAACCCATCATGGGTAGCTTTCTTTCAAAGAATTTGGGCAAAGTTTAAAAAACAAAGTATGCTTATACTCAGCATTCTAGTAGTAAAAAGCTTTAGTACAAGCTTGGACATAATCACAATAATTATAGGATCCATTTTAGAAACTCAATTTTGGCGATTTCAAAGGATGAATTCCCCATTCTCGGGGAGAGATGAACTTTTTCAAAATTTCCTTGCTATAAGCAATGGGGGATTTGATATTCTTTTGGTGCTTATTGGTGTGACTAAACACCACATAATCCGTTTCTTCGAGGATTACCTTGTATACCGTTCGGTATTTGCCTTCTTACATATCATAATTATGTGTATCAAAGTATAGGGACTGTATTTCCCAAGGAGAATACACAAGATTCTTATCCTCTTCATTGAGGATGAACATTAATTCCAAAGTCCTTTGATTAGGAATGAAATCATGCTTTATAGTTTGTATAATTTCTTTAGCAGATTCCTTACTTCTAAAGGGGTTTGGAGGAGGAGAACTCAATTTTCTCCCGTTCTGCACACTGAGGCGAAGAAATTCAACATAATCCTGCATCGGAGGATAATGATCTTCAGTGATCACCATTTCTCTTTGCCTGGCCTCTGGTGGAATTTCCCACGTCCCTTGCCATGCCCTCTAGAGGGGCCACTCATTGGTTCTGCAAAAACTTCATAGTTAGAAAATCAGGAAGATAATTATTTTCACCTTTTATGTGTTCAATATCAAAATCAAAATCAAACTCAATTTTCGCAATTTCAAATGATGAATTCCCCATTCTCGTGGAGATATGAACTTTTTCAAAATCGCCTTGCTATAAGCAATGGGGGATTTGATATTCTTCTGGTGCTTATTAGTGTGACTAAACACCACATAATCAGTTTCTTTGAGGATTGCATTGTATACCGTTCGGTATTTGCCTTTTTGCACATCATAATTATGTGTATCAAAGTATAAGGACTTTATTTCCCAAGGAGAAGACACAAGATTGTTATCCTTTTCATTGAGGATGAGCATCAATTCCGAAGTCCTTTGATTAGGAGTAAAATCATGCTTTATAGTCTGTAAAATTTCTTTAGCAGATTTCTTACTTCTAAAGGGGTTTGGAGGAGGATGACTCAACTTTTCCCTATTCTGCGCACTAAGGCGAAGAAATTCAATATAATCCTACATAGGAGGATAATGATCTTCATTTATCACCATTTCTCTTTGCCTGGCCTCTGGTGGGATTGTCCACGTCCCTTGCCACGCCCTCTAGAGGGGCCACTCATTGGTTCTGCAAAAACTCCCTAGTTAGAAAATGAGGAAAAGGATTATTTTCACCTTTTATGTGTTCAATATCAAAATCGAATGAAGATAAATTAGCTTGCCATCTGGCAAAAATTTGTTTAGAAACAACATTTTCTACATCCTTTTGCAAAACCTGTTTAAAAGCACTGCAATCAATACGCAGTAAAAATTTTTGATTTAACAAATCGTCCTGAAATTTTGTAATGCGTTTTACAACATAAAGAATTACTTTTTTAATAGTAGAATAATTTTTATGGGCATCTTTCCAAGTGCCTGAAGTAAAACAAACCAAATCTTCATTTTTAGTTGAAGAATTAATTTGTTTTAAAATTCCTCCGCAACCTATATCAGAGGCATCAGTTTCAATAATTTTTGAAAATGATGGATTAGCTAAAGCTAGACAGGGTAATTGCTTGACTTTTTGTTTAATTTTCTAAACAACTTTAGTATGTTCTAAAGTCCAAGGAGCAGGGTTCTTTTTCAACCTGGTGTATAAGATGGCACTATCTTGTGCAAGGTTCCTGTAATATTCACTAATATAATTGAGACTTCCAAGAAATCTCTGGAGTTGAGTTTTATCTTTTAATTCATCAGGGAACTTAGAAGCAATCTCAACGCTTCTATCAATAGGGAGTATTTTCCCTTCCCCAATGTTGTGCCCGAGAAATCTAATGTTGGTTTGAAAGATTTTCATTTTTGGGCAAAAATGACTAAGCCATTAGTCTTAATAACATCTTTAAAAATTTTAAGATGTTTAAAGTGCTGATCAATAGATTGTGAAAAGATGAGGATATCATCAATAAAGATAATAGAAAATTCAGAGTAGGGATTAAATATCTCATTCATGATATTTTCAAATTCTGAAGGGGAATTCTTAAGCCCAAAAGGAATAACATTCCATTAATAATTGCCAAATGGTACCACGAAAGCAGTTTTATACCTATCTTGTGGAGCAATTGGAATTTGCCAATATCCAGACTTCAAGTCAAATTTGGAAAATATGGTGCAGAATTAAGCCGATCCAGTAAATCCTTTTTTTTATTAGGAATTGGATATCTTATCCATTGTAAAACATTGTCAAGCGGCTTGGAATTAATTGCAAGTCTAGGAACACCTCGTTCCTTTTCAGCAGCTTGTAACAACCCGCGTAACTTTGGGCTATTTTAATTAATTTCTGGAAAATGGAGGAAAATAAAGTTTTTGATAAAATTATTTTTATTGCTCAAATATGTTGAATATTATTTTTAAAGGCGAGAATTTCAAACGGTTTCGAAAACGGAGTTAAAACGGATTTTGAAATGATTTTGAAATGTTTTTAACTCTTGGAGTTGTTTTGACTTCCAACTCTTCATTTCTTTACCTTATTTAAAGGAGTCTTTTGGATTCCAACTCTTCATTTCTTTGCATTATAAAAGGAAGTCGTGGGCAACCCTTTTAACATACTTTTGGCATACATTTTGGCAGCAAATATATTTTATATTCCTCTTCTTTTTATATATACTTTGGCCCTTAAGATTTGTGAGTTCCAACCTTAGATTAGAGGGGTTCTTGGGGCTATTTTGTTGGAGGTTCTTGGAGGAGATTTTGTAAATCTTTTGTGTTGATCTTGAGGATGTGATCGTTAGTTTCTCATCGTGTTTTGAGGTATGGGGTTTACACAATATGCTCCTTAAATCTCGCGAGTGTCATTCTCTTTGAATTCTTGTTTAATTGAACTCATATTTGAATTGATAAATTCATTGAAATCTGGAAAATAATTGTTGAAATTATTTTGATTCATGTGGTATCATTATATTGTTGATGAGAACGTTGTCATGAGATTTTAATATGACACGGATGTGGGGCACCCGCCAAAATTCCTGTTTCCCAGGCTATGGCTTGATAAAGCATATACGGATGTGGTGAGGCCTGGTGACCCGGTTAAAGTGTTGTTGAGAAACTATATTGATAAATGCTTTGAGATTTGCATTTTGATTTGAATATTCGTACTCGTATTATTACGTTTTATTCGTTGCTAATCCATATTTGTTTAGCATAATTCTTGTCGTATTGTGTACTTCCCCATATTTTCTTTTAGTGGCCAGTTAGCGCGGATTTTGGGGCGCTATGGAGATTGATTTTAGCGAGGATCGTTTGGAAAATATTTATGTTATTTTGATGTATAGAGCATTGGGATTTGTTTTATTTCGAGTTAGATGTTGTATTTAATTCGAGAGATTTGTTGTATTTATTTGAAGAGATTTGAGATTAGTGGTTTCCTCTCTTGTTGTTGTGGGATTTAGATGCTCTATACCTTGTCACTTATGGATTTGGATTTATTTTATCGCATTAGCGCTCCGTTCGCTCATCCCGGGTGGGCGGGGTGTTACACAGCTTTATTAACATAAAAAGTTGTACAACTCCAAGGAGAATAGCTTTTAGTTATAAGCTTTTTATCTAAAAGACTCTGAATCTCATTCTTGCAAAGATTAAGAAATTCAGTCTTCATTTGACTGGGCTTGGCTTTAGTAAGAATGGATGTTTCATTAAAACTAGTTTCATATGAAAAGGAAACAATATGCTTCTTCCTATCCCAAAAGGCATTAGGGATATCACTGAAAACTTCAATTATTAATTGATTTTTAACAACATTAATTTTTCATAGTATGTTAGGTAGTACCAGCTTCTTCTTAATAGTTAAAAAAGATATTTCTTTTTGAAGAAAATTTAATTGATTTTCTTTGAAAATGATATTATTTGTCAAAGAGTTAATTTTTTTAATCTCAGGTTTAGTAAAGAACTCACAAGGAATCTTTTGGTTTTGAATAGTTGTATATACTAGGGCCAATTTTATCCATAGGCATGAGCATGGATAAAAAAAGGAGTACTTAAAATTATCTACTGAGATAACTCACTAATAAACAAAGAGGTGCTAGTCAAACAAATTCCATTGTTACAAATGGCAACCTTAGTCAATTTATATTTAATACCAATGCTATTACCACTGGCATTAAATAAAGATTGAGTAGTCTTTTCAAAGTATTCAGTGGGTACTAACCCTTCTCGAATACAATTCATATCAGTACCACTGTCAACAAGGGAAACAATGTTATTTAAAGTAAATTCATTGTTAGTAACAAGGTTGACAGTAATGTACCATTTCTGGCTAGGTACACGGTTAATAACACCTAAATAATCCATCGAATCTTCGAGATTTGAAGTCTCGGGATTAGAATGCGTTGTAGCATTATTAATATTATTAATCTCAATTTTCATGATATTATGCTGATACTTTAACGTGCCTTAACTCAATTTTAAGGGAATTGACTTCTTGTCTAAGGTCAGTAATGCTAGCGAGTTTGCTAAATTCTTTACCCTTTTCTAACCGATTGAGAACTTCCTTAAGGCTGTACTGCTAGGTTTTATAAAAAGAGTCTGAAGAATTAGGAGCATTCTCCTTAGCGTAGAAGGACTCAATTAACTTGAGCTTAATGTCAGGGTCAATAACATGATTGATAATATCAATCATAAATTGTTGTTAGCTGGTAAGAACATTAAGACTTAATCCATTCATTTGGATTGGAGATGATTGCATCTCTCAGTTAATTGATTACACTAGCAATCTCCTTTATCGGAGATATCTGAGTCACTAGAGCTTTGAATATGATAAAGCTCGTCATTGTTCTCAGAGAAGCCCTCTAGATCTTCAGAGGATCTAGAACTAAGAAGAAATTTTCTTAATTGAGTCTTCAAATGGTCATCAATTTGAAGATTATTAATTTTAGTTTCAGTCTTGCATTTATTAGCAAGGCGGCCCTATTTACCACATTTGAAACATTTAGGGTTAGATTTGTAATTATGCTTTTTCTTTACAAATTTCTTTTTAGAGTTATTACCCTCATTATGAGAAACTTAGCAAGTTTCTTCTTTCTTTTATAGGAGGGATTTTTAGGAACCTTCTTGTTCCCTTTGGAGGCCTTACGGGTAAAAGCCTCAAGAGTATTGTAAGAAAATTGTTCACAAAACTATCCCAACTCTTTCTTTCCAGAAATATTTTGCTTCTTAAGCTGTCTCTGTAGCTTAAGGTCATTACAGAGAGAAAGACTCTCTTGGATGACAGCACTAAATATAATTGACCATAAGTATAATTATGGTAAGGGATAGAGATGCTATCATTGGCTTCTCTCATCTTTTTTCTAACTTTCTCATCGAAGAAAGTATAAAGGCCATCAATAAATTTGGCTTTCCAATTCTCAGAGTTGGCATCACCTCTCTGAGTAACCCTAGCAAGGAAGACATCCTTGTACCATCTAATTAGCTCAGAGTAGGGCATTTGAGGTTTTGTAATAATTCCCTATCACTATCCTAATGATAATCAACACTGCTAACAAAATGATGAACAATAGCAAGCATTAAGGTATAAACAATATCCTGTAAACTAATGTCTTGCACGTTTTCATCTTTGATGAATTTTACGGCATTAACAACCTCATTTCTTTGATTATTTGTGAGAACGTTATCCTACCAACCTCTAAGGGTTCCAGTAAAGCCATAAATGATCATATGAGCAATACTTTAGTCAGAACTACCATTTTGCTTGCACACCGTAGAATACATGGACATCTTGTGTATGAGCTCATAGATTTGAGACTCTGATTTACCATAAATATTCCAATCGTAGATGGCTTTACCCTGAAAGGTGGTCTATAATTCCATCAAAACACTTTCCTAAAAAAGAAGATCCTGAGGAGTTGGTCTGCCATAGTAGTTTCTAACAGGACCAATATAGCTAACATTGTTACTGTAGGTAATTTTATTGACTTGATTTTCAGAATTTTTGAAAGAATTTTCAAAATTATGAATTTATTCCAAATGTGAGTTTAATTCTGAATCAGAATCATAGTGAGACAAAGTGTTAAGTTTTAACCCTTTAAGATTATTCTCAATCTCTTTTAATTGGGAGATAAAGTCAGCTTTATTACCCATTTTAAAACCTTTAATATCCATGGGAGGGAGGACTAAAGGTTGTTCAAGACTCTTACCAAAATCTTCAGGTTTCTTTTTGGTAAGATGTTCTTGAAGGTTCTAAACCATACTGAGTTGTTTTCCTATCGTGTTAAGGATAAGATTGGTATAATTACCTTGTTTTTGGAAAGAATTTTATCACCAGTTTCAAGATTAAGAAAGGCGTTCGCTTCTAACTTAGAAGAACTGCCATTTTGGCTAGAACTTCCAACATCTAATGATAGGGGTTCAGTAGGAGGGTGAATAGAAGAAATAATCTGGTTATTCGAAGTATTCCAACATTTCAAATGTTTATCTTCAGTTTTAAGAACCTGTTTATCCTTAGTTTCAAGAACAAAAAGATGCTTATCTTAAGAAAACATTTGAAACCAAACCACAAAAGAAGTAACATGTTGGTTATCTTCTTTATCCTCAATAATATCCTCAATATCTTAATTTTGACGAGGTTGAGGAGGAACATAATTTTTTATTTCCCAAGCCTCTAGGAAATTAATTTCATCACAACTTATAGTTCTAGGAGTGTGAAAATTAGAATCTATAAGGTGTGTGTCAATTAACACAGTTTTACCAAACGGACTAAATTGTTTTATATTGGGACCCGTAGTATTCATTAACTTTTAATAAATCCTATAGATAATCCCAATAGTTTCCGATCCTGGAAGAAAATTATAACCTTTGGTTTGAATTTTATGACTTAGAGCTTTACAAAGACAAAGTGATATTTGGGAAAATATCAAAATAAACTGGCCCATTACAAAGACTAGCTTCAATTGCTCCCATCAAAGATTGTTTAAATTCAGTACATTTACCATCACGTTGAGTAGCTTGAAGACAGGCGTTCATGCCAGAAAGGGTTAATGGTTTAAAAGTAATTTGTATTATAAATGGTTTTAGGTTGGACCTTAGGAATAGTCCACTTGTTCAAATCCGTTTGAACATCAAATTCAATTAAAGAGGAGTTCTTCATTAACTCCTGCTTAGTCTATGTATTTATAGTGCTAATTTCCATAATGCAAATGTTAATATTTAGAACAGTAATAAATCTTATGCCCTGAAATAAGAAAATAATATTTTCAACAAAATATCTAAGTTTAATGAAATATAATAAACTGAATTAGAAATCACTTTTGACACCAGAAATCAACGATTTACTTGGGGAACAACGCCTCAATGCCAACAAAGGCAACAAGGCAACAACCCATTATGCGACAAATGTCAGTCCATATCAAAACCAGACTTCTATTTCTCCTTATTACTACTCATTAATTTAGATTTTTAGTTGTAAATAGTAAATTACGATTCATGACGATGAATAGTGAATAGTAAATTACTATTCACATCGATGAACAGTAATTTACTATTTTGGTATGAATTTGAGACCATTATTATTACCACCTAAATATTAACAAACGGTTTAAGCCATCATGGCTCTGATATCATAAAATTAATGTTTATCTTCAGTTTTCAGAACCCGTTTATCCTTTGTTTTAAGAACAAAAAGATGCTTATCTTTAGAAAACATTTGAAACCAAACCACAAAAGAAGTAACCTGTTGGTACCATAAAATTGAGGATCAATATGTAATACCCCTTACGTTTGTGTATTTATTTTTATATTAAATTATCGGGTGCGAGTGATTTAATATAATTGAGGATTAAAATAAGGATTTAGAATAAATATTGATTTAGTTAGAATGGTTAATATTTATGAGAATTACGCATTTATTGGAGTAATATGGTATATATAATATTATTTTATCCAATTTCGTCGTATGTATGTGTATTGACGACGAGATTGAGTTATTTCTCAATCGTGACATATTCTAATTAACTATCCAAGGTGGCGAGATGGTTTTTATATTTCGTGTTTCGAATGAAAATTTGGAGGGCACGGTTGATTTCGGAAGGGCTGAAAAAGTCAAAATGACTGCCCTAGGGTTTTTATTAGAGTTCTGGAATCTTTTTAACTAGTTTGACTCGATTTGGGGTACACTAGTTATTTTATGTGTGTATTATCATTTAAGGATGGGATTACTAATAATAAGAGGTTATTAGGCTTAAGAGAGTTAATTAATCTCAATTTAGAGAAAACCCATTAGAGAGAGAAACGTGAGAAGAAGAGAAAGAAGAGGAAGCTTGAGAATCTTTAAAAAAAATCTTGCAGAATCCCTGACTTTGAGGAAGAATCAGACCATACAGTTTTTGAGGCAAGTGGATTAACTTGTTAAATGCTTAATTGTGTGAATTATTTCATAAATTGTGGTTAGATTTTGGCATTAGTAGAGATATATGTTAAGCCCTTGACTCTTGTAGAGAAGTTTAGTTTTTGTTGTGTGTATATGGGTTTGAAGTCATAAAAATGGTAAAAATGCATATTTTGGGTGGATATTGAGGATGAAATATTGTAGAAGAGGGGTATGTTGTAAAATTATGGAGATTTCGTAGGATACAAAACTGTGAAGTCGGGACCAGTTCATTTTCTAAGGATATCGGATCGGTCCAAAAGTGAAAGGTTTCTGGCAAATTTAAGGAACCGGATTGGTTCGGAGGTGAAAGTTTCTGTCAATTTTTAGGAACCGGACCGGTTCATTTTTGGGGACCTTCGGTCTGGTCCGGTTACTGTAATTGTGAATTTTGATGTTACCCCTCTCTAGTTGATTTAAATACTTAGGAAACCATTTTATGTGATTGGGCAAACATGTTTATGGAGTATAACGTGGGTAGGATTCGATTTAATGGAGGGGTTACTTAGGGGCTATTCTAGAGGCATATTTGTGAGAGTATTATATTGCTTCCTTTTTGGTAATCCTCTAAGAAGTGGAAATTATTTTGAGGAGGGTTGCAGACTAATGAGTGAGAGTTCATGGGGGGTCCTTACAAGGATAAATTTTAGGAATAATCATAGGTGAGTTTAGTTATCATTAATCAAGTAAATGGGTAAATTATAATATGAACTTGAGTTGATTGTGGGTATCATTAGCCAGTGTAAGGGTTGATATTTAAATATAGCTAGGATTGGTAATATAAGTATATACATTCTAAAGTGGGACAATTTGTATATATGATGTGAATGTATATTGAATGTGTAATATATACTATGTGGTTCATACCCCTCTAGTGCTATCATGGGAAGTTGCGCGATGTGGGAAACTCCTCTGGCTTGAGGAGCAGGGAGAGTACGGTCCCCAAGTCATAGCGTCCGACATTTTACCACGTGTGAGGCAGGGGTAAAACGTCTTAGGTATGATTCTTCTTACCTTTAGGTAAGGAACTATGGTCGCTTCCCATACGCTTGTGATTTGATTTTATACCAAGTCGGTGTGAGAGTCCAACAACTGGTAGCCCAGGATGATAAGTGAGTAATTCCCTTGAAGATGATAGCATTGTAGAGACTATTAGTATACCTGTACGAGTTATGTATTTCCCTACTTATATGATATGTGAGTTATGTATTACCCCTTTTTAGCACGAGATTGTTTATGTATGTTTTGATGTCCATAGACTGGAATTTAGGTGTAATTTTTATAGACTGAGGGCCGAACGGATTCCCAAGACTAACTATGTTAGGTAGTAGTGTATCAGGGGTTCCTTGTTTGGATTTCTCTTGTGAGACGTTCCACGCACGAAACCTAACGCTATGTTGGAAGTGGGGAAATGTTTGGTCATCAGTACATGGGGTATTTGAATTTTACTTAATTAAAGAGAAATGGCATCTAATTGATAATAGGTTATAGATACGCATATGGGAGTTATGCATAGGCTTGAGGGGGTATGGTTCATAGATTTAGTGGGGTATCTTGACTATAAACTTATGTGTATGTTTAGGTGCGTTGTAGCTGAGAGGCGAGGTTGAGTCTCAAGGGAGTGCGACTCCACATCAATTATGAAACCTTGCATATTTAATTATTATGCATTTAATTCACTTGCTACAATTATTTTCAAACCCATGGCTTTGACCCGTTTATATATTTTCCTTTCTACATATATTATGTTTATATTAGGTGTTATTCTGCAAGGACACCCATGATGGCTACCTGTTCCAGAGTTTTGGGAGCTGTAGCATGTACAGGATGTTACATGATTTTTGGTTATAGACGAATTCCTTTTTGTACTCTAGTTAAGATCTCACAATCGTAAATCGGGTGTGGGCACCCAAAGGTCTTATATGTGGATCTCTTATATGGTTGTGTTTTGATGTTGTATAGTTTGTTTCCCGACAGCACATTCGTGAATATTCTTTTGTATGTATACTATTAGCATGTTAATGATCTAGTCCTTTAATTGTCTATTGTTGTTCATGCTCCGTTGTATGTGATTGATTTATTATATCCACACTTTAAAAAAAATAATAAAATAAAATTTTGCCCACTTATTTATTTATATATATAGGGTGGTTATCGTTTAAATTTATATTAGGCAGTTGGTGCTGAGAATGATACACTTGAGACTCCTGTTGTATTTTAGTATAGGGCTGGCCACCCGTTATATTAAATAAGCAAGGTGTTACACAATACAAGCGGAATAATAACTGAATATATTACAAACGTTTATTACAAATAAGGGTGGCAATTTTAAAAACGACACGGAGCGACCCAAAATTGACACGATATGTCGTGTTCTTATGACACGAAGTCGTGTCGTGTTCGTGTCTGAATTAAGTGTCGTGTCGTGTTATCGTGTTTTTTAGATGTGAAATTTAAAAAATTCTGGTATTCGTGTCGTGCCGTGTTGTGTTTTATTCGGATCGTATTCGTGTCAACTTAAAAAAACACGAATTCGTGTCGTGTTCGTGTTCGAAAAAACCTTATCGTGTCGGCCCGAAACACGACCCGTTGACCCGAATTGCCACCCCTAATTACAAACAGTAATTAAAACAAACTTACAAATAGGAAAGTCGCCGGAGTAAAGCCGGAGATCCACAAGATTAATATTACAAATTTAGAGAGAGAGGTAGAAGATAAGGAGGTGCGAAATGAGGGAGAAGAGCCCTCTATTTATACAAATACAAAGAGAATAAACAATTATCTAGACAATGACCCATGGGTCCCTCCTGGTCGGCTGACAAAGTCTTTTGTTGTAATGCGTCAGCTGCTGGGCCAGTGGGTCCTACCACAGTAAACAAGCTTCCATGAAGTAGACAAATTTGTCTTCAAGTGCCATCGTGAGTGCAATTGGGACCAGGTGGGTTCCTAGGTCAGATCATCCAAATATCCATTAGGGTTTAGGAAACTTCCGTCCAAACGTCTTGTTGGAAAGGAATAATTAAGTGAGGCAAAGAAGGCCTCTATTGTTGGTTCAATAAGGATGTTAGTGTGAAACATATCCCCAATAAAATCATCGTCTTCTAGATTCTTGGATTCCCCGGCTAAACAGAAGAAATGATTGTCTTTCCTCGAGTCATCTTCTCTGCAGGAGGGGGTGATTCTTCAACCATGGACATGTAATGCTTTGAGCGTTCTTTTATTAAAGATATGGTATTAGTATTATTAATACCAACCCACTATCTGTAGTAAAAAATTCTTTCAAGTAGAGGAATTTTAAGATGATTTACTCTACATTGAAGATCCCATCTGGAGATCCAAGGAATACTGATTTCAGCAAAAACAGTAGGGTATTAAGCCCTATGGGGACATCATTTTTCCCTCTTGATTTTGGATGAAATTGAGTCCAAGTTAGACAATGTTTTTCCTTGGTAATTTCATCCGGAAACATGTCAATTCCTAGGCCAAATTTGTCCCACCAATTGATAACCCATCCTGGGTAGATTTCTTTAAAAGAATTTGGGCAAAGTTTAAAAAACCAAGTATGCTTATGCTCAACATTCTGGTAGTAAAAAGCTTTAGTCAAAGTTTGGACATAATCCCAATAATTATAGGATCCATTTTGAGAACTCAATTTTCACGATTTCAAAGGATGAATTCCCCATTCTCGAGGAGAGATGAACTTTTTCAAAATCGCATTGCTATAAGCAATGGGGGATTCGACAATATTTTAGTGCTTATTAGTGTTACTAAACACCACATAATCAGTTTCTTCGAGGATTGCCTCGTATACCATCTGATATTTGCCTTCTTGCACATCATAATTATGTGTATCAATGTATAGGGACTTAATTTTCCAAGGAGAAGACATAAGCTTCTTATCCTCTTCAATGAGTATGAGCATCAATTCCGAAGTCCTTTTATTAGGAATGAAAACATGCTTTATAGTCTGTAAAATTTCTTTAGCAGATTTCTTACTGCTAAAGGGGTTTGGAGGAGGATAACTCAATTTTCCCCTATTCTGCGCACTCAGGCAAAAAAATTCAACATAATCCTGAATCGAAGGATATTGATCTTCATTGGTCACCATTTTCTCTTTGCTTGGCCTCTGGTGGGATTGCTCACATCCCTTGACACGCCCTCTAGAGGGGCCACTCATTGTTTCTGTAAAAAATCCCTAGTTAGAAAATCAGGAATAGAATTATTTTCACCTTTTATGTGTTCAATATCAAAATCGAACGAAGATAAATTGGCTTGCCATCTGGAAAAAAATTGTTTAGAAACAATATTTTCTACATCCTTTTGCAAAACCTGTTTAACAGCACTGCAATCAATATGCAATAAATTTTTTTTAATTAACAAATCGTCTTGAAATTTTGTAATGCATTTTACAACAAAAAGAATCTAATTTTTAATAGTAGAATAATTTTTCTGGGCATCTTTCCAAGTGCCTGAAGTAAAACGAACCAAATATTCCTTATGAGTTGACGAATTAATTTGTTTTAAAATTCCTCCGTAACCTATATCAGAGGCATCAATTTCAACAATTTATGAAAATGATGGATTAGCTAAAGTTAGACAAGGTAATTGCTTGACTTTTAGTTTAATTTTCTGACCAATATTAGTATGCTCTGGAGTCCAAGGAGGAGGATTCTTTTTCAACTTGGTGTATAAGATTGCACTATCTTGTGCAAGGTTCCTGTAATAATCACCAATATAATTGAGACTTCCAAGAAATCTCTGGATTATCTTTTAATTCATCAGGGAACTTATAAGAAAACTCAATGCTTCTATCAATAGGGAGTATTTTCCCTTCCCCAATGTTGTTCCCGAGAAATCTAATGTTGGTTTGAAAGATTTTCATTTTTTGGGCAGAAATGACTAAGCCATTAGTCTTAATAACATCTTTAAAAATTTTAAGATGTTTAAAGTGCTGATTAATCGATTGTGAAAATATGAGGATATCATCAATATATACAACAAAGAAATCAGAGTAGGGAGTAAATATCTCATTCATGGTATTTTGAAATTCTAAAGGGGGATTCTTAAGCCCAAAAGGCATAAAATTCTATTGATAATGGCCAAATGGTATCACAAAAGAAGTTTTATACGTGTCTTGTGGAGAAATTTAAATTTGCCAATATCCGGGCTTCAAGTCAAATTTGGAAAATATGGTGGCAGAATTAAGCCGATCCAGTAAATCCTTTTTATTAGGAATTGGATATCTTATCCATTGCAAAACAATGTTAAGCGGCCTGTAATTAAGTACAAGTCTAAGAACACCTCCTTCCTTTTCTGTATCCTTATTAACATAAAAAGATGTACAACGCCAAGGAGAATAGCTTTTAGTCATAAACTTTTTATCTAAAAGACTATGAATCTCATTCTTGAAAAGACCAAGAAATTCAATCTTCCTTTGATTGGGTTTGGCTTTAGTATGAATGGTTTTTTCATTAAAACCAGTTTCATATGGAAGGGAAACGATATGCTTCTTCCTATCCTAAAAGGATTTAGGGATATCACTGCAAACTTCATTTATTAATTGATTTTTAACAACAATAATTTTTTACAGTATGTTAGGTTGTACCAACTTCTGCTTAATAGTTAAAAAAAGAGATTTCTTTTTAAAGAAAATTTAATTGGGTTTATTTGAAAATGATATTATTTATCAAAGAGTTAATTTTCTTAATCTCGAGTTTAGTAATAAATTCAAAAGAAATCTTTTGGTTTTGAATAGTGGTATAGATTCCACTAGAGTCAATTTTATCCATAGGCCTGAGTAGGGATAAAAAAGGAGTACCTAAAATTATTTGCTGAGATAAGTCGCTAATAAGCAAAAAGGTACAAGCCAAACAAATTCCATTGTTACAAATGGCAACCTTAGTCAATTTATATTTAATACCCATGCTATTACCACTGGCATTAAACAAAGATGGAGTAGTCTTTTTAAAGTATTCAGTGGGAACTAACCCTTCTTGAATACAATTCATTTCAGCACCACTGTCAACAAGGGCAACAATGTTATTAAAGTAAATTCATTGCCAATAACAAGGTTGACAGTAATGTACCATTTCTGGCTAGGTACACGGTTAATAACACCTAAATAATCCACCAAACCTTCGAGATTTGATGTCTCAGGATTAGAATGTGTTATAGCATTCTTGCGATTATTAATCTCAATTTGCATGTTATTATGTTGATCCTTAAGGTGCCTTAACTCAATTTTAAGGGAGTTGACTGCATGTCTAAGGTCATTAATGCTAGCAGGTTTCTTAAATTCTTCACTATTTTCTAACCATTTGAGTACTTCCTTACGGTTGTACTGCTGAGTTTTAGAAAAAGAGTCTTAAGAATTAGGAGCATTCTCCTTAGCGTAGGAGGACTCAATTAACTTGAGCTTAATGTCAGGGTCAGTAACATGATTGATAATATCAATCATGGATTGTTGCTAACTGTTAAGAACATTAAGACTTAATCCATTCATTTGAATAATGGATTGGAGATGATTGCATCTCTCAGTTAATTGATTACACTGGCAATCTTCTTTCTCGGAGATATCTGAGTCACTAGAGCTTTGAATAGAATAAAGCTCGTCATTGTTCTCAGAGGAGCCCTTTAGATCTTCAGAGGATCTAGAATTAAGAAGCAATTTTCATAATTGAGTCTTCAAATGGTCATCAATTTGAAGATTATTAATTTTAGTTTCAGTCTTGCATTTATTAGTAAGGTGCCCGTATTTACCACATTTGAAACATTTAGGGTTAGATTTGTAATTACTCTTTTTCTTTACACATTTCTTTTTAGAGTTCTCACCCTGATTATAAGAAACGTTAGCATGTTTATTCTTTATTTTATAGGAGGGTTTTTTAAGAACCTTCTTATTCCCTTTGGAGGCCTTACGGGTAGAAGCCTCAAGAGTATTGTAAGCAAACTCATCAAAAAACTATCCTAACTCTTTCTTTCTAGAAAGATTTTAATTCTGAAGCTGTCTCTGCAGCTTAACGTCATTACAGAGAGAGAGACTCTCTTGGATGACAACGCTAAATAATTGACCATAAGTATAATTATGGTAAAGGATAGAGATGCTATCATTGGATTCTCTCATCTTTTTTCTAACTTTCTTAGCGAAGAAAGTAGGAAGGCCGTCAATAAGTTTGGCTTTCTATTGCTCAGAGTTGGCATCTCCTCTCTGAGTAACCCTAGCAAGGAAGACATCCTTGTACCATATAAATTGGCTCAAAGTAGGGCATTTGAGGTTTTATAATAATTCCCTATTACGCTCCTAATGATAATCAGCACTGCCAACAAATTGATGAAAAATAGCAAGCATTAAGGTATAAACAACATCCTGTAAACCAATGTCTTGCATGTTTTCATCTTTGATGAATTTTACGGCATTAACAACCTCATTTCTTTGATTATCTGTGAGAACACACCAACCTCTAAGGGTTCCAAAAAAGCTATAAATGATCATTTGGGCAATACTTTGGTCAGAACTACCATTCTTCTTACACACCGTAGAATACATGGACATCTTATTTATAAAATCATAGATATGTGGCCCCGATTTACCATCAATATTCCAATCATAGATGGCTTTATAATGAAAGGTGGTCTATGATTCCATCACAACACTTTTCTCGAAAAGAAGATCTCGAGGAGTTGGTCTGCCATAGTAGTTTCTAACAGGACCAACATAGCCAACATTATTATTGTAGGTAATTTTATTGACTAGATTTTTAGAATTTTTGAAAGAATTTTCAAAATTATGAATTTCTTCCAAAGGTAAGTTTAATTTTGAATCAGAATCATAGTGAGACAAAGTTTTAAGTTTTAACCCTTTAAGATTATTCTCAATCTGTTTTAATTGGGAGATAAAGTCAGTTTTATTACACATTTTAAAACCTTTAATATCCATGGGAGGGAGGACTAAAGGTTGGTCAAGACTCTTACAAAAATCTTCAGGTTTCTTTTTGGTAAGATGTTCTTTAAGGTTCTAAATCCTGCTGAGTTGTTTTCCTATCGTGTTAAGGACAATATTCGTATAATTACCTTGTTTATAAAGAGTGTTCAAACCTATTGTTTTGGTCAGTAGTTTATCACCAATTTCAAGTTTGAGAAAGGCGTTCGCTTTTAACTTAGAAGAACTGCCATTTTGGTTAGGACTTCTAACATCTAATGATAGGGGTTCAGTAGGAGGGTGAATAGTAGAAATAATCTGGTTATTCGAAGTGTTCCAACATTTCAAATGTTTACCTTACGTTATAAGAACCTGTTTATCCTTTGTTTCAAGAACAAAAAGATGCTTATCTTTAGAAAACATTTGAAACCAAACCACAAAAGAAGTAACATTCTAGTTATCTTGAACCCATTTATAAAACTCATTTTTATAATTGCCTAATTCAGCATTGCTATACTTAGCAAAATACCAAGTTCGGAATTTAGCGTAACCTGGTAGGTAAAATTCTGCATCAATTTATTTCCTTTTAATTGTAAAAATAATTAAAAGGATGGATTAAAGTCTGACGTTCATCTCAGAGGGCGTAGGAGATTCTCTACATTGAGAAGTATTCTTCTCATAAATATCATGAGGTATTTGTTCATTGGTAAAAATACCATGAAGGTTCATATCATCGTGATATTGATGGTTTTTAGGATTTTCTTCACAAACAGAATTTCGGGAAGCGGATGGAGGATAGGTAATAAAAGGAGCTCTAGAAGATTGACATTTAGAAGATTGACACCTATTAAATTTTCTGAAATTCAAGAAAACATGTCCATCTTTGTCCTTAATAATATCCCCAATATCTTAATTTTGACGAGGTTGGGGAGGAACATCATTTTTTATTGCCCAAGCCTCTGGAAAATTAATTTCATCCCAACTTATAGTTCTAGGAGTGTGAACATTAGAATCTACAAGGTGTGTGTCAATTAACATAATTTTACCAAATGAACTAAATTTTTTTATAATAGGAGCCATAGTATTCATTACCATATAATAAATCCTATAGATAATCCCAATAGTTTTCGATCGTGGAAGAAAATTATAACCTTTGGTTTGAACTCTAAGATTTAGAGATTTACAAAGATGCATGTCAAATAAAGACAAAGTGATATTTGGGAAAAAATGAAAATAAACTGGCTCATTACAAAGACTAGTTTCAATTGCTCCCTTCAAAGATTGTCTCAAATAAGTACATCTACCATCACGTAGAGTAGCTTTCCAGGACGGGATGATGGTTTAAATGCATTTTGTATTGAACCAACATGGACAAAATGAATTTTTTTTTCTTTGATATGATCCCTAAGATCATTGATTAAGGGTGAAAAGTTGCGCGTGTCAAACGCCAATCGTTGTTTTTGATTCACCTCCTCAATACAAAACCCTAAACTTTTGACTACACTTTTTTAAGGGAGTATAACGGCCCAAGTCCGTGTATTGAAATTCCACATAGACGAGTTGCTAGAATTTAATGGATTTAATACTTCTAAAATAAAAGTGTAAAAGATAATTGCTAACAAAATAAAAGATAAATAAAGGAAAAGATTATTCTAGACGGGAGTGTATTTAAACTACGTTAACAAAATGAATAAAACTATAGGTTGCGTCGAATATCCCTCATCCCGAGTTAATTGGTATAAAATGGTTACATGGGTCGATGAGTTATTAAGATTGCGTCTCGTTTCGACAGTTAATTAAACCCAGAGTTGTCACACCCCTAAATTTGCATAAAAGTCTAATAAGATTTTGGTGTCAACAAATACCCCGGAAATTACGTACATAAAACTCTATCACCAAAGCAAAGAACCCAGTAAACCCTTAGGTGAGTTCAATCCAACACAAACGAGACTAATGTGACACCCCGACTAATTAAATACCGGGTAGCTACTCCTTTATTAAATTAATTCAAAATGCCAAGTTGGTTCAGTTAATAGCATCACTGTCGAAAACATTTTACTATTTCTAACCACCTAGTATTTAAAAAGTAAGTTGTCAAATTTTAATCTAAGTCTAATTAACATGCAAAAAGTGTAATGAAGAATAATAACACCATTCACCATAATGAAGTAAATAGAATAACCAACACATGCTATAAATAAATCTGGAGGAAAGACTCCTCACAACAAATCCCACAACTGAAATAAGTAAGGAAATACTAAATACTGAATTAATACATGCCAGAGTCTGAAAAACTGAAATGGAAATGTCTCTAATAGAATTTGGGCAACATGCTCTACAACTGAGGAATACTGAGTATGGAATCCAAATGATATAAGCGTCTAAAAGCAAATCCCTGTAGCTTCCACAAGCAGCTACAACTCGTCATCTGAGTGAGAATCCTATGCATGGTGTCCTTGTGGTTGGGCACCTAAAATGGTTTTATAAAAAAAATAGATTTGAAAGCAAACGGGTCAGAGCCCGAATGTGGAGATATTTTAAAAACCTGCAAGTGCTTTAAAAACATTTAAAACAGTATATGCAAAATACATGTTAGGACGTGCTCTCACATGAGATACTCACCTCTCGTCTAACTGTGCACTCCTAACGTTCCTGTACCCATTCATGTGTTAACTCATAACTATCTACTTCTAAAGAGTTTCTAACACTTCTACTTGGTTCACGTTCAATTTCCAATCTTAACAATTAAATAGAGAGTTCTACTTTAATTCTCGGATTCCCAATTATTAACAAAACCATTTATTGATAAAAGTTCCCTTTTTATCTTTTCATAACATTACCATAACTATACTCACAATTAACATAGTAAATTCCTTCTCATTTAACCGTATATTTTCACATCATAAATATACAATACAAGCACCCAAAGGCTAAGCTGCGGTGCACACATACTCTGCTATCCATCCCGGTACATCACGTACATAAGGATCACGCATTCCGAATCTCTCAGGAATAGTTCAGATAACAACATCACAAATAGTGGAGGCGAACACAGTCACCATCACATGGGTTACGCACATACCTACGCTCCCATGATAAGCAAACTTATTAACATCCCAATAAGTCCTTCAATGACCTATGTTCATCGAGGTAACCAATCTAAATCCGGGCAACACAAGGATAAGAAGGCCCTAAGCGAACGTAAACCTCCAGTGATAGCAAGTATGGTAGGTATGTCATACACATAAAATTATATACTAAGCATTCACACATCTTAGATATCTCAATATTAATAAAGGTATACTCTACATCATTATACCATTATTCCAAATTCATATATTTCAAGTATCCCGATAATATAGAAATTAAATTTGTCGACACGTCTCACGTCGTAGTTTCCTTAAACTTAAAACCTATCTCAAATAGACTATTAAGTTCCCATTATTCTCACATATAACACCTTTACACCTAAGGTCTTTACTTCTGCCCCAAACCTTATTTCATCAATTTATTCAAATTGCACTATTAACCCAAATATTATCTCACATAATGAATTTCATTAATTTAAAATAATTTCTCAAATTGAATTCCAATTAAGGTCCAATCTCATAATCATGCCTACTGGTCTTCCTTAAGGTTAAGGGTATTCACAAGGTCTCCAATAATATCGTTCAAGGATTAACACCATTAAAATTTAATTAGGGAAAAACTTTACTCATTTTGGGAAGGTCGATCGATCGACCTTTACCTTCGATCGATCGACTGAAGAACATCGATCGATCGAACGCACCAGGTCTGGTTACGGACTGCTTCGTTTTGCAGTTACCAATTCGTCCAAAAACACCATTTTTAAGCATGAAACTCTAAGACTAGGTTACAATATCATCATACTATCATCCTACAACAGTATTAACATTCTAAATCCCATAATTCATCATTTAAAGGCTTTGTTTTAGCTCAAAACTACATAAAGATTTCCAGATTTCTTCCTCATTCAAGAACATCAATAAACTACTTCTAAATTCCATTTTTAGATCATCAATGGTTCTGTTTAGAACATAAATTTCGTCCAGAATATTACTACATGCAATCCTTAACATAATTCCAAGCTTTTAACTTCCAATTTATGGGTCTAAATCATCTCCCAAGATTAATTTCGAAAATTCTTAAACATGGAAAAGCATAGCTTTAATCAAATGAATTTAAACCACTTGCCTTGATCTCTATCTGAATTTGGTCTTGAATCTTGAAAGCTAAGTTGTTCTCCTTCTCTCTTTCTACAGAATTCTCTTCCTTCTCTCTCTCTCTCTACAAGTTCTTCCCAAGGTTGATGATAATGGAGGTGATGGAGGTGTGTTTGGTTTTTGGTAAGTTGGAACTATATTTCAACTTCTCCCGTAGCCCATTAAGTCTCTTAGTGTAGTTAGTGGGTTAAGTGGGTTAAAGAAGAAGTCAGATTTGTATTTCCAATTTTCGTCACTTTTAATTCCCAAAAATACAAAATTACCAAAATGCCCCTATAAGTTACCGATATGGCCCAATAATGCCCCGGAACCCAAACTTAACCCCCGGCTAGTGTTTTCAGACTATTTCGACCCTTCCGGACGCGTTGGCGCACTCAAAATGACCATACGGGTGATGGAACTAAAATTCACTTTTTAAATATAATAATATATACCATGACGGGGCGGTCACACGCGTCTCAACAAAATTCCCAAATTGCCGTATTTAAATATCACGACAATTTCAATATTTCCAATATTCATATATTGCCATATATACACATTATAATCAAATACTAACTCACATCTCGTTAATATTTTTATCCGGATTAATTTCCAAATTAATACACATTTAATTCAATTAATCCCCAAAATAAATATCACAGAAAATACGGGGTATTACAACTAAATTAGACACTAAGCATGATTTAAAGCATTAAATAAACTAAACTAAGTAATTAAGACAACTAATTAAATTAACTACACGATTTAAACTAGGCTTGAAAATAAATAGAAAGCATGAAAAAAATAAGAAAAACACATACATAAAAGAGGGAGATAATGAAAAGTATCCACTTACATTGATGGGTGTCAAACCACAAAGAAAATGGAGGAGAGGGGGGCTCTCCACAAGAAACCCCAAATTATCTCTCAAAACCTAACCTAAGAACTAAGTAAATATGATGATCTTTACAAAAATAAACAATACTTGCTCTTGATAGTAAGTTGCATAAAAGAAATAAAGAAAAAGAAAAAAGAAAAGATAAAAGAATAAGTCTCCTACTAACTAAAGAAAGAAAAAATGAAAAATAAAATAAAAAAATAAAATTTGGATAAAGAAATAAAAGGAGCGGCCAAAAACAGAACATCGATCGACCGGGGTCCCAAACTGGTCGATCGCGAAAAGAGGAGAAACCACATTGTCTCGGACTCACGGCAAAACCTGAATCACCTGTCGACCGCTTGACGATAGCCAGTTGACCGGTCCTGCAATTCCAAGAGACACCACGCACAGCACAACTCTCATGGCACAAGAACCCAATTCGTTTTCATCCTCGCAGCAACCCAAATTTGAGACCTACTCATGGCATCAAAGACCCATTTTGATGCTGCCATTAATGGCCAATGCCGAAATCCACTTGTAAAACGCAATTCCAACGCATCAAACAACAAAAAACGAGACCCACTTCCATTTCAAAAAACCTCCATTAATGGCCAAAGAGATAAAACCCAAGCTCCAAAAATGGCCAAAGAGACCTATTTGCGTTTTAAACCAAAATCTATCCTCCAATTTCGGACAAAAGTCCTCAATTTCGGACGAAACCAAAACTGTAGCACAAACCCAAGCAAGGACCCAAATCGACACAACTGAAATGAAAGTTTGCTGCATAAAAGAGATAAAGGACATGGTGGGAATTATTAGAATTGTTAGTTAATTAAATAAAATAATAATAAAAAGTATTCTTATATTTCTTCTCCGATTAAAGATCCGTGTTTCCTTCGTTTGGACTTCAAATAGAGAACTGTTCACGGCCATGCGAATCTTGGATTGAGGGCTACAACTTCCGTGAAGACTTTGGTCAAAAATACCAAAGTGTGAAATTATGAAAATGGCCCTGAACATGCGAATCGCGACGAAACTTTATCGGAACGCGCTCAAACTTCATACGAAGCACCATACCACCTATACAAAGCTCAATAATACCTCAAATAATATATTAGCATATAAAACAGAGGTTTTCTGATTGATGAGCATATTTATAGCAATTATGGTACCCGGGGGGGGGGGGGGGGGTTAAAATGCCTAAGTTCAAGGGTATAAATATGCAAGATTCGATACGAATCATACCCCCTAACTTACACGTTGCTAGTCCCTAGTAATAAAATTCAAATCAATAAGAACTATAAGAAAACCACAATACAGGAGATATATACAAAAGCGATAAAAAGATAAAAAAGATAAGGCCACTTTCGCAGGCGAACGATTGCATTTAGTGCATGCAATAAGTCGTTAAACCCCTAGGTTACCATAGTGGATGAGTGTCGTCTCATGAAGGTTTTTAGGGATGAAATCCACAAACATCATATGGTTTCCTCAAAATATGCCCAACACAACATGCGACAAACCCAACAATACGAACAAGATTTCATACACGTTACTAGAAAAGTGAATGAATTCACACAGAAGTCCGTTTTATTAACATTATAGAATGAATTTCGTTAAATTGAAACCTTAAAAAATGGGAGGGGAGTGAGCACATGCAAAGTGTGTTTTGGCAAAAACTTAAATAAACCGGATAAAAATTAAAGTAAGCATATATTCAATCCTTACGGGCATTACACCCATAAAGTGAATTCACTCAAAACAGGGAGTTAACACACAGAACACGCGGTCATAAAGAGTAAATGTATATGGAAACTAGGCCGCGCACATGTCACAAATGAAGAACGCTACATATAAAATTAAAAAATTTAATCTCAATGAAAGATACCGCTCATTAAAAGAGACGGAATGCATTTTCACAGATTATCAAAACTATTTCAACTTTTAAATTAGATGCACCCTAAGATCACATAGGACTTGTATAGGGTTGTAATGTTGGTTAGTCTAAGGTACGAAACGAAGGATACATATGTACGGATTCAAATTGTTTGGGGACAAAAACTCGGGATAATGAAAAATGCGGACAATTCCAAAATTGAAAAAATACAATCGATGACAAGAATTAAATATGAAAATAGGAGAGTAATCAAAGCTTATTGAACACTATACACAACATATACAAACTTTCTCGTTTCTTTTCTTTTCTCATATTTTCTTTTGTTTTCTTCCTTCTCTTTTCTTTTCTTTTTCAATTCTTTCTTTTCTTTACTTATCTCACTCTCGCATGCCTAAATTGCAACCACAACAAAATAACATCATTCAATCCCAAGTAACATTCCAAACAAAGGTATGTAAGGTGATATATATGGCTTATAACTCCAATTCGGAGTTGGTTTTGGGCTTTGGGGTTATGATTTGAAAGGTTATATTTAGGCTCAAAGGGGTTGACGAGGAGAAACATATAAGGTGAGGTCAATCTCAATATGGGTGATATAGCAAAGATTGCCTATAATCATTTCATAAAGTTTACGCAATTCTCGAGTCAAAACAATATATGAAAATCATGCTCAAGTAACACATTTCAAGATATAAACTCAATTAATGAACGATTAATGAAAGAAAAGAGAGATTGCCGACGAATTCAATGTTTTCAAAGAGGAAAGAAAAGTGTATACACTCACAAACAACGAAAGGTACAAAGCTTACTCGATGTAAGTATATACAATGCAACAGAAGATTATTGAGTTATAAAAATCTAAAACCAAATCAATAAAACAAGAAAAGCGCATGTGCAAATGGGAATAAAGTTTAATTCATGAAGTTATTCATAATATCAATAATTAGGAATGAAGTCTAATAACTTCTAAAATCGATAACATGCATCATTTAATTGTCTATTGGATCGGGCAATTATTCAAATTTATCATTGAAAACAAAGGCAAAATGCCTAACAAAGGAGAAAAAAGAAAGAAAATCTTTTTGAAAATTTTCAATTTTTTCTAAGAAGGCATAATTAATAACTAACATGTGATAAAATCAATGGACAAAATAAAGAAATGGATAGAATATCCCACACCCCCTAACTTAAATATTGCATTGTCCTCAATGCGCATAGAGAACACAACATAAAGAGAGGAAAATAACGATATTACCCAAAATGGAGCGATCTCTGGAAGCACAATTCCAAATGAATCTACAAAACAAGTTAGTACCAAGAATAACAAGAAAAAATAACAAAAAGTTAACTAATTACACTAGACTAAGTTAAAAAGGAAATAAACTAATTATGTACAACCTACAATTTAGACTACACACTAACTATACACTAGAAGTTGAATTTTTGAGGGTCCACCCAAACCACGATTTGACTTTGGAGGATAACCGGTGTACCCTCACTTGAAATCATGCCTTCTGGAAAATAGGAATTTCGTTTGAATGATGGAAGGCATGTGTAAGGCGTAAGAAAGGAACCATCCCCAATTAACATTTTTGGAGGGATGATGGGGGATTTGGATAAGATGTGTGACAAAAACACAAGAGGTAAAAAAACTGAATTTTCTCCCAAGCATTTTGAAATTGGAATGGGGGGGGGGGGGGGGGGGGGCACATGAAGGCAAAGATGAGATCATAGAAGGTGACTCGAGAAAGTACTCCTCATCGATGAAAAGGTTTAACACTTTAAATTTTAAAACTGAGTCATCGGGTACTTGTGACGGTGTGATAACGGAGAATGAAAATGGGGAGGAAAGAAATTCAAAATCAAGAGATGAGTCATCATCGCTTGAAGATTGAGTTTCAAAAGAAATAAGATCATTTGCAATGAAATGTTCTTCTTTGGGTGCCAAAGAAGAAATCGTTTCATTTCAAATGGATATTACGTCCATTTCATCCTCACGTTTATGCTCTACTATACCATGGGCTAAGTCAAAAATGGTTTGTTCTAAAGTAGGAACAAAGTCCTCATTTGGTTCAAAACATTCCTCGACTTCAAAAGTCTCGGAAGAAAAATCGTCGTCGGATTCAAATAATAAATCCAATTCATGCTCCCACAAACGATTTTCTTCCCGATAATGATTTTCAATTTTCTCATTTTCAAGCATGCGCAAATTCTCGCCGAAAGTCATAGGCCGAGGCGCAGATTCTTGAAAATAAGAACTTTGAAAATTACCATCGCGACCATACTCAAAGTCATTATTATAAGAATTTTGAAATCTATTGAAATTTGTTGCAAAATTCCTATCGTTATCATCATCCTCAAAATACACGCACTCCAAAGCTTGACTTTTGTAACACTTGCCCAAAGTCATTTTTAAATTTGTAATTTTTTGGGTCTCTAAGTATTGACCAAAAGTCATAGGTGTACTGGGATTTTGAGAATTATCATAATGATGATCGAAAGGACTGGAATAAGACATGCTTACCCCAAAGATGACTCAAAGTGGCTAATTCCATAAAGATATACGTGGCCGAAAAATTCAAGCGGTTCTTGGCGCACAAATGTAGAAGTCCTGCAAAAATGTTAACAAAAAGTACAAATAGGAAAAAATACTACGAAATACTAAATTAAATAAATTGTAAAACATCAACTCCCCGGCAACGACACCATTTGATTAGGGGTGAAAAGTAGCGTGTGTCAAATGCCGATTGTTGTTTTCGACTCACCTCCTTAATACAAAAACCTAAACTTATGACTACACTCTTTTAAGGGAGTATAACGGCCAAGTCCGAGTATCAAAAATCCACAGAGACGAGTTGCTAGAATTTAATAGATTTAATACTTCTAAAATAAAAGTGTAAAAGATAATTGCAAACAAAATAAAAGATAAATAAAGGAAAATATTATACTAGGCGAGAGTGTATTTAAACTATGTTAACAAAATTAATAAAAACTATAGGTTGCGTCGAATATCCCCCACCCCTAGTTAATTGGTATAAAATGGTTACATGGGTCGACAAGTTATTAAGATTGCATCGCGTTTCGACAGTTAATTAAACCCAGAGCTGTCACACCCCTAAATTCGCATAAAAGTCTAATAAGATTTTGGCGTCAACAAATACCCCAAAAATTACATATGTAAAACTCCATCACCAAATCAAAGCAACCAATCAAACCTTAGGTGAGTTCAGTCTAATACAACCTAGACTAAATTAGCCGCTAAGCATGATTAAAAGCATTAAATAAATTAAACTAAGTAATTAAAACAATTAATTAAATTAACTATACAATTTAAACTGGGCTTAAAAATAAATGGAAAGCATGAAAAAATAAGAACAACGCTTACATAAAAGAGGGAGATAATGAAAAGTATCCACTTACATTGATGGGTGTCAAACCACAAAGAAAATGGAGGAGAGGGGTGGTCTCCACAAGAAACCCCAAATTATCTCTCAAACCCTAACCTAAGAACTAAGTAAATATGATGATCTTTACAAAAATAAACAATACTTGCTATTTATAGTAAGTTGCATAAAAGAAAAAAAAAGAAAAAAGAATAAGTCTCCTATTAACTAATGAAAGAAAAAATGAAAAAGAAAATAAAAAATAAAATTGGGATAAAGCAACAAACGGGGCGGCCAAAAACAGAACACCGGTCGACCGGGGTCCCAAACCGGTCGACCGCGAAAAGAGGAGAAACCACACTGTCTCGGACTCACGGCAAAACCTGAATCACCGATCGACCGCTTGGCGATAGCCGGTTTACCGGTCCTGCAATTCCAAGACACACCACGCATAACACAACTCTCATGACACAAGAACCCAATTCGTTTTCATCCTTGCAACAACCCATATCCAAGACCTACTCGTGGAATCAAAGACCCATTTCCACGCTGCCATTAATGGCCATAAATTAATGACCAATGCTGAAACCCACCTGTAACACGCAATTCCAACGCATCCAACAACAAAAAACAAGACCTACTTCAATTTCAAAAAACCTCCATTAATGGGCAAAGAGATGAAACCCAAGCTCCAAAAATGGCCAAAGAGACCCATTTGCATTTTAGACCAAAATCTATGCTCCAATTTCGGACGAAACCAAAACTCGTGCACGAACCCGAGCAAGGACCCAAATCTCCATAACTGGAATGAAAGTTTTCTGCATAAAAGAGATAAAGGACATGGTGGGAATCATTAGAATTGTTAGTTAATTAAATAAAATAATAATAAAAAGTATTCTTATATTTCTTCTCCGATTAAAGTTCCGTGTTTCCTTCATTCGAACTTCGATTCGAGCACCATTAATGTTCACGCAAAGCTAGGCCCGAAGGATACAACTTCCGTGAAGACTTTGATCAAATATACCAAAGTGTAAAATTATGAAAATGCCCCAGAAAATGTGCGAATCGTGACGAAACTTTATCGGAACGTGCTCAAACTTCATACTAAGCATCACAACCCCTATAAAAGCTCTATAATACCTCAAATAATATGTTATCATATAAAACATAGGTTGTCTAATTAGTGAGCATATTTATAGCAATTACAGTACCCGAGGGGGATAAAATGCCTAAGTTCGAGGGTATAAATGTGTAAGATTCGATATGAATCAATCATCCCATTTAAAGATCTCGATAGACTTATCTTGTTCGTTAAGACTGATGGTTTGTTTCATAGTCTTTATAGCGTACTTTCTTCAAAAATTATACCAGTTAGTATTATAAATGGTTTTAGGTTGGACCTTAGGAATAGTCCACCTGTTCAAATCCTTTTGAACATCAAATTCAATTAAAGAGGAGTCCTTCTTTGACTCCTGTTTGGTCTGTGTATCTATGGTGTTAACTTTCATAATACAAATGTTAATATTTGGAATAACAATAAAACTTATGCTCTGAAATAAGAAAATAATATTTTTAACAAAATATGTGTGTTTAATGAAATGTAATAAACCAAATTAGAAATCACTTTTGACACCCAGCGGTTAACGATTTACTTGGGGAACAACGCCTGAACGCTAAAGGAAACACGACAACAACCCATTACACGAGAAATGCCAGTCCATATTAAAACCAATCTTCTATTTCTCCTTATTATTATTCATTAATTTAGATTTTTAGTTTTAAATAGTAAATTACTATTCATGCCAATGAGTGGCCCCTCTAGAGGGCTTGGCAAGGGAAGTGGGTAATACCACCAGAGGCTAGGCAAAGAGAAAATGGTGATATTTATTTTAGTTACTATTCCGCTTGTACAGATCCTCAATTTTAGGGTATCAGAGCCGTGATGGCTTAACTGTTTTTTAATATTTTGGTGGTAATAATAATGTTATGAAATTCATACCGAAATAGTAAATTACTGTTCATTGGTGTGAATAGTAATTTACTATTCACTATTCATCGACATGAATAGTAATTTACTATTTACAACTGAAAATCTAAATTAATGAATAATAATAAGGAGAAATAGAAGTCTGGGTTTGATATGGTCTGGCATTTGTCGCGTAATGGGTTGTTGCCGTGTTGCCATTGTTGGCGTTGAGGCGTTGTTCCCCAAGTAAATCATTGATCGCTGGGTGTCAAAAGTGATTTCTAAAGAGAAAATGGTGATCAATATCCTCAATAGACCTGATACCATAAAATTGAGGATCAATACAAGCGGAATAATAACTGAAATATATTACAAACGTTTATTGCAAACAATAAGTAAAACAAACTTACAAATCGGAAAGTCATTGGAGTAAGGCCGGAGATCCACAAGCTTAATATTTCAAATTTAGAGAGAGAGGGAGAAATTAAGGAATAAGGTGAGAAATGAGGGAGAAGAGCCCTCTCTTTATAAAAATAAAAAGAGAATAAACAATTCTCGAGACAATGACCCATGTGTCCCTCTATAAGGTCGACTGATAAAGTCTTTTATGGTAATGCACTGGCTGCTGGGATAGTGAGTCCTGCCATAGTAAACAAGCTGCCATGAAGTAGACAGATTTATCTTCAAGCGTCGGTGTGAGTGAAATTAGGACCAAGTGGGTCCCTAGGTCAGATCATCCAAATCTCCATTACGATTTGGAAAAGTTCCGTCCAAACGTCTTCTTGGAAAGGCAGAATTAAGTGAGGCAAAAAAGGCCTCCATTGTTGGTTCAATAGGGATGTTAGTGTCAAATATATCCCTATAAAAATCATCGTCTTCTAGATTTTGGGATTCCTCGGCTAAACAGAAGAAAGGATTGTCTTTAGTGATAGATACCATGGATACATAAACATCATCAGGTGGAGGAGGAATAAGACTCTTGTCTTCCTCAGAGAAAGTGGTTGTAAAAGCCGCAGTAAATTTGAGTGTAATACATCACTTTCTTCAGCAGCTCCTATTCCGTTGCATTTAGGAACTTCTTTTTGAGAGAAAATTTTAAATCCTTAATTGGATTAGTTCCTGTAGTCATCTTCTCTGCAGGAGGGGGTGATTCTTCAACCATGGACATGTAATGCATTAAGCTTTCTTTTATTAAAGAAATGGTATCTGTATTATTAATACTAACCCACCATCTGTAATAAAAAATTCTTTCAATTAAAGGAATTTTAAGATGATTTACTCTACATTGAAGATCCCATTTGGAGATCCAAGGAATACCGATTTCAGTAAAAAACAATAGGGTATTAAGCCCTATGGGGACATCATTTTTCCCTCTTAATTTTGATAAAATTGAGTCTAAGATAGAAAAAGTTTTTCCTTGGTAATTTCATCCGTAAACATATTAATTCCTAGGCCAAATTTGTCCCACCAATTGATAACCCATCCTGGGTAGCTTTCTTTCAAAGAATTTGGGTAAAGTTTAAAAAACCAAGTATGCTTATGCTCAGCATTTCGGTAGTAAAAAGATTTAGTCCAAGCTTGTACAAAATCCCAATAATTATAGGATCCATTATACGAACTAAATTTTCGGGAGGATAACGATCTTCATTTATCACCATTTCTCTTTGCCTGGCCTCTGGTGGGATTGTCCACGTCCTTTTCCATGCCCTCTAGAGGGGCCACTCATTGGTTCAACTAAAACTCCCTAATTAAAAAATGAGGAAGAGAATTATTTTCACCTTTTATGTGTTCAATATAAAAATCGAACAAAGATAAATTAGCTTGCCATCTGGAAAAAAATTGTTTAGAAATAATTTTTTCTACATCCTTTTGCAAAACGTGTTTAACAGCACTGCAATCAATATGCAGTAAAAAATTTTGAGTTAACAAATCGTCCTGAAATTTTGTAATGCATTTTACAATAAAAAGAATCTCCTTTTTAATAGTAGAATAATTTTTCTGGGCATCTTTCCAAGTGTCTGAAGTAAAACAAACCAAACCTTCCTTTTTAGTTGAAAAATTAATTTGTTTTAAAATTCCTTCGTCACCTATATCAGAGGCATCGTTTTCAATAATTTTTGAAAATGATGGATTACCTAAAGCTAGACGAGGTAATTGCTTGACTTCCAGTTTAATTTTCTAAACAACTTTAGTATGCTCTGAAGTCCAAGGAGCAAGGTTCTTTTTCAACCTGGTGTATAAGATGGCACTATCTTGTGCAAGGTTCCTGTAGTATTCACTAATATAATTGAGACTTCCAAGAAATCTCTGGAGTTGAGTTTTCTCTTTTAATTCATTAGGGAACTTAGAAGAAAACTCAATGCTTCTATCAATAGGGAGTATTTTTCCTTCCCCAATGTTGTGCTCGAGAAATCTAATGTTGGTTTGAAAGATTTTTCAGTTTTGGGGCAGAAATGACTAAGCCATTATTCTTAATAACATCTTTAAAAATTTTAAGATGTTTAAAGTGCTGATCAATAGAATGTGAAAAGATGAGGATATCATCAATAAAGATAATAGAAAAATCAGAGTAGGGATTAAAATTCTGGAGCAATTTGAATTTTCCAATATCTAGGCTTTAAGTAAAATTTGGAAAATACGGTGGCAGAATTAAGTCGATCCAGTAAATCCTTTTTATTAGGAATTGGATATCTTATCCATTGCAAAACATTGTTAAGCGGCTTGTAATTATTTACAAGTCTAGGAACACCTCGTTCCTTTTCAGGAGCCTTATAAACATAAAAATCTATAGAACTCCAAGGACAATAGCTTTTAGTTATAAGTTTTTTTTATCTAAAAGACTCTGAATCTCATTCTTGCAAAGATCAAGAAATTCAGTCTTCATTTGACTGGGACTGGCTTTAGTGGGAATGGATTTTTCATTAAAACCAATTTCATATGGAAGGGAAACAATATGCTTCTTCCTATCCCAAAGGTCATTAGGGATATCACTGCAAACTTCAGTTTTTATTTGATTTTTAACAACATTAATTTTCGCGGTATGCAGTACCAGCTTCTACTTAATAGTTAAAAAGAGATTTATTTTTGAAGAAAATTTAATTTGTTTTCTTTGAAAATGATATTATTTTTCAAAGAGTTAATTTTCTTAATCTCGGGTTTAGTAATGAATTCAAAAGAAATATTTTGGTTTTGAATAGTGGTATATATTCCACTAGAGTCAATTTTATCCATAGACATGAGCAGGGATAAAAAAGGAGTACTGAAAATTATCTGTTGAGATAAGTCGTTATTATGCAAAAAGGTAGTAGCCAAACAAATTCCATTGTTACAAATGTCAACCTTAGTCAATTTATATTTAATACCCATGCTATTACCACATGCATTAAACAGATATTGAGTATTGTTTTCAATGTATTCAGCGGGAACTAACCATTCTTGAATACAATTCATATTTGCACCGTTGTTAACAAGGGCGACAATGTTATTTGAAGTAAATTAATTATTAATAACAAGGTTGATAGTAATGTACCATTTCTGGCTACTTACACGGTTAATAACACATAAATAATCCACCGAATCTTTTAGATTTGAAGTCTCATGATTCGAATGCGTTGTAGCATTCTTGATATTATTAATCTTAATTTGCATGTTATTATGCTGATCCTTAAGGTGCCTTAACTCAATTTTAAGGGAATTGACTTCTTGTCTAAGGTCAGTAATGCTAGCGGGTCTGTTAAATTCTGCACCTTTTTTTAACCAGTTGAGTACTTCCTTAAGGCTATATTGCTGGGTTTTAGAAAAAGAGTCTGAAGAATGGGGAGCATTCTCCTTAGCGTAGATGGACTTAATTAACTTGAGCTTAATGTCAGGGTCAGTAAAATGATTGATAATATCCATCATGGATTGTTGATGACTGGTAAGAATATTAAGACTTAATCCATTCATTTGAATGATGGATTGGAGATGATTGCATCTCTTAATTAATTGATTACACTGGCAATCTCCTTTCTCAGAGATATCTGAGTCACTAGAGCTTTGAATATAATAAATCTCGTCATTGTTCTCAGGGGAGCCCTCTAGATCTTCCGAGGAGCTAGAATTAAGAAGCAATTTGATTAATTGAGTCTTCAAATGGTCATCAATTTGAAGATTATTAATTTTAGTTTAAGTCTTGCATTTATTACCAAGGTGGCCGTATTTATCAATTTTTAAACATTTAGGGTTAGATTTGTAAGTACTCTTTTTCTTTACAAATTTATTTTTAGAGTTCTCACCGTGATTATGAGAAATGTTTGCATATTTCTTCTTTCTGTTATATGAGGATTTTTAGGAACCTTTTTGTTCCCTTTGGAGGCCTTATGGGTAGAAGCCTCAACTGTATTGGAAGCAAACTAATTACAAAACTCTCCTAACTATTTCTTTCAAGAAAGATTTTGCTTGTTAAGCTGTTTCTGCTGCTTAAGGTCATTACAGAGAGAAAGACCCTCTTGGATGACAACGCTAAATAATTAACCATAAGTATAATTATTGTAAGGGATAGAGATGCTATCATTGGCTTCTCTCATATTTTTTCGAACTTTCTCAGCGAATAAAGTAGGAAGGCCATCAATAAATTTGTCTTTCCAACGTTCAAAGTTGGCATCACCTCTCCGGGTAACCGTAGAAAGGAAGACATCCTTGTACCATCTAAATTGGCTCAGAGTAGGGAATTTGAGGTTTTGTATTAATTCCCTATTACGCTCCTGATGATAATCAGCACTGCCAACAAAATAATGAACAATAGCAAGAATTAAGGTATAAACAATATCTTGTAAACCAATGTCTTACATGTTTTCATCTTTAATGAATTTTATGGCATTAACAACCTCATTTCTTTGATTATCTGTGAGAACACACCAACCTCTAAGGGTTCCAAAAAAGCTATAAATGATCATTTGGGCAATACTTTGGTCAGAACTACCATTCTTCTTACACATAGTAGAATACATGGACATCTTATTTATAAGATCATAGATATGTGGCCCCGATTTACCATCAATATTCCAATCATAGATGGCTTTACAATGAAAGGTGGTCTATGATTCCATCACAACACTTTTCTCGAAAAGAAGATCCCGAGGAGTTGGTCTGCCATAGTAGTTTCTAATAGGACCAACATAGCCAACATTATTACTGTAGGTAATTTTATTGACTAGATTTTTAGAATTTTTGAAAGAATTTTCAAAATTATGAATTTCTTCCAAAGGTAAGTTTAATTCTAAATCAGAATCATAGTGAGACAAGGTGTTAAGTTTTAACCCTTTAAGATTATTCTCAATCTCTTTTAATTTGGAGATAAAGTCAGTTTTATTATCCATTTTAAAACCTTTAATATCCATGGGAGGGAGGACTAAAGGTTGGTCGATACTCTTACCAAAATCTCCAGGTTTCTTTTTGGTAAGATGTTCTTGAAGGTTATCAATCCTGCTGAGTTATTTTCCCATCGTGTTAAGGATAAGATTGGTATAATTACCATGTTTATAAAGTGGGTTCAAACCTATTATTTTGGTATGAAGTTTATCACGAGTTTCAAGATTAAGAAAGATGTTCGCTTCTAACTTAGAAGAACTGCCATTTTGGCTGAACTTCTAACATATAATGATAGGGGTTCAGTAGGAGGGTGAATAGCTGAAATAATCTGGTTATTCGAAGTATTACAACATTTCAAATGTTTATCTTCAGTTTTAAGAACCTGTTTATCCTTTGTTTCAAGAACCAAGAGATGCTTATCTTTAGTAAACATTCGAAACCAAACCACAAAAGAAGTAACCTGTTGGTTATCTTCAACCCATTTATAAAACTCATTTTTATAATTGGCTAATTCATCCTTGCTATACTTAGAAAAATACCAAGTTTGGAATTTAGCTTAACCTAGTAGGTAAAATTTTGCATCAATTTCTTTCCTATTGATTGTAAAAATCATTAAAAGGATGGATTAAAGTCTGACGTTCATCTCAGAGGGCGTAGGGGATTCTCTACGCTGAGAAGTATTGTTCTCATAAATAACATGAGGTATTTTTTCATTAGTAAAAATACCATGAAGGTTCGTGATATGGATGGTTCTTAGGATTTTCTTTACAAATAAAATTTCGTGAAGCGGATGGAGGAGGTAATAAAAGGAGCTCTAGAATATTGACCTTTAGAAGATTTAGACCTCTTCAATTTCCTGAAATTCAAGAAAACATGTCCATCTTTACCCTCAATAATATCCCCCAATATCTTCATTTTTATGAGGTTGGGGAGTAATAGCATTTTTTATTGCCCAAGTCTCTGGGAAATCAAATTCATCCCAACTTATAGTTCTAGGAGTGTGAACATTCGAATCTATAAGGTATATGTCAATTAACACAGCTTTACCAAACGAAATAAATTTTTTATATTGGGAGCCATATTATTCAATAACTTATAAGAAATCCCATAGATAATCCCAATAGTTTTCGATTCTGGAAGAAAATATAACCTTTGGTTTGAACTTTAAGACTTAGCGCTTTTCAAATATGCATGTCAGATAAAGACAACATGATATTTGAGAAAACATCAAAAGAAATTGTCCCATTACAAAGACTAGTTTCAATTTCTCCCATTAAAGATTGTCTAAAATTAGTACATCTACCTTCACGTTGAGTAGCTTGAAGACAGGCATTCATGCCAGAATGGGTTAATGGTTTAAAAGCAATTTGTATTAAACCAACATGGATAAAATGATAATTTTTATCTGTTATATGATCCTTAAGATCATCCCATTTAAAGAGCTCGATAGACTTATTTTGCTCGTTAAGACTGATGGTTTGTTCCATAGTCTTTATAGCGTACTTGCTACGAAAATTATACCAGTTAGTATTATAAATGAGTTTAGGTTGTACCTTAGGAAAGTCCACCTGTTCAAATCCTTTTGAACATCAAATTAAATTAAAGAGGAGTTCTTCATTAACTCATGTCTGGTCTGTTTATCTATGGTGTTAATTTTCATAATACAAATGTTAATATTTTGAACAGTAATAAATCTTATGCTCTGAAATAAGAAAATGATATTTTCAACAAAATATCTAAGTTTAATGAAATATAATAAACCGAATTAGAAATCACTTTTGACACTTAGCAGTCAATGATTTACTTGGGGAACAACGCCTCAACGCTAACAAAGGAAACACGACAACAACCCATTATGCGACAAATGTCAGTCCATATCAAAACCAAACTTCCATTTCTCCTTATTATTACTCATTACTTTAGATTTTTAGTTATAAATTGTAAATAGTAAATAGTAAATTTAGATTTTTGTGTGGTCCTCCACCTCTCTCCACCACAAACCACAATGCTACCACCACCCCTCCACCTCATATCCTCGCACTTGTTTCGTATTCCACCATATTTGAACCATATATGCCCATTTCTACCATGGATGAGGAAAGCTACTAATTTATGGAGTTATTATTGAGGGTTATTGATGATGGAAACGAAAGATTTATGGAGTTTGATGGAGCATATTTTTGGAGTTGGGCAGCCTCCTTGAGGCCCCCTTAAGAGGTGGGAGGTTTCAATCTTCTTAGATCTTCCATGCCTTTCATTTATGGTGCTTCATTGAGGTGGGAAAAATCTATCCTTCACGTTTAAGACTCTATTTGCATTATTAATAGTCTTATTGTTAGATTACATGAGTAGAATCCACATGAATTAATGATGGGTCCTAGTTTAATAATATTAAATATTTTTATGGAAAAAAATATTGGTAATATTTTATTTTGTCAAAAATAAATGATGAGTAAATATTTCAAAGTCTTGAAATATTAAAATCGGTATTTTATGAAAATGGTGTATCTTATAAAAATTTGGTGTTAAACATTTTATGAAATAAAATATTTGAAAAATGATGTTGCTCTTGCTATAATGTTTCTAAAATAAAGTTCCAAGTTTCTTTCAAAATGGAGATTTCATGAAAATGGTCATTTGTTGAGTTTGAAGAAATTAAAATGTCTTTATCTCTTAAAAAGCATAATTTTGAAAATATAAAGGATTTTGATAGGGGGGAAATGGTATCTAATCCTATTATAATCGTATCTTAGTTTAGAAAATTTTAACTTAGGGGGAGTCGCGACCTTCTTAGGTTGATCATAGTTGATAAAGGGAAGAATTAATTTAGGGGGATTATTTATTTTAATTGCATTTAATATGTTGATATTCCCTATGCGTTTGATAGTTTGCTTAAGTGTGCAGGAATTCTTCCAAATGAAAAATTTCATTGGCAAAGATATTGATCCTTGTTTTTTTTAGTCAAGCTATGTAATTTTATTTTGGGTGGGATATTTTTTAAGTCTAGTAGAGCTTAACGGCCCTTTGGGATTTTTGTTTGGTTTTTGTCCCGGAATAGCCAAAGGGGGAGATTTATAAGGACACAAGTCTCCAATTGAGTCTTAATGTAGTGTTGGCTCAATTTCGGACAAAAACGTTTGAGTCATAGGATAGTGTTGTGTATCCTTCAAGCCTATGACATGTTAAAGTGGAAGACGTTGGGGCTTACTTATCAAGAGATCATCATTACCGGTTTACATGTGCCACGTTTCACGTCATCAACATCATATTCCATAGTCTCCAAAGGTATGAATTCTTTTATATATTTGTAGGAGACTTGGAATAATATTTTTAGTGGGTGTAATGTTTATTTAAAAGTTTATGGGCTTAAAATGGAAATATAAAGATTTTGTCACTTCGTTCGATATTGTCGTTCGAACGAGTTTGTCGTTCGAACGAGAATGTCGTTCGAACGAGTTTGCCAATGAATTTTCCCCATTAGCCTCTGGAACTTCGTTAGAAGGGTCGTTCGAACGAAAATCTCGTTCGAATGAGATTTCCGGCGGGAAAATGTTTTGGCAGTTTTCTCCACTATCCCACTCTTTTGTTCCCATTAATTTTTTCAGAATTATTAAGGTCAGGAACCAACTTTTTGAAACTAACTTTTTCATATTCTACAATCTCCAAGAGAGAATTTTTAGAGCTTAATTCCAAAGAGAAAGAGTTCATGTTTCGAGTGTGTGATTTTCAAGAAAAACTTTCTTACACACTTTAAGTTTACACCCAATAGTTTGTTTATTCTAAGTTCCTTCATTTATATCCTTTCTTGGAGTTTTGCCACCGGGTTTATCTCTACACCTCAACGAAGAGAAGTTTGGGTTTACTTTTATATCCCTAAAAGAAGAAGACGTGTTTTTACTGCGGCGTTCTCACATGGTGAAAGGCACCATGTGTGGTTGACGGTTGTTCCCAAAAGCTTCATCGGTGGATTCTAAGGTCTCGGTGGATTCCGGGATTGTCGGCTAGGCAGAGGTAGTTGCAAGAAGATGCATCGTGGCTTGAAGGAGCTGAGTCGAGTATTATAAGCCATATGTCTTGTAATTGTAATTTTGTACTTAGTGGACTTAAGGCTAGGTCCGTTCGAGGTTTTTCCCCATTGTGGGTTTTTCCTCGTACATCGCGGCGTAGTGGTTGTTTACTTATTTTATCTTTTGCAAATCACAATAGATGCATTCTTAGATAAAAAGATAAAATTGCTATATTTAATTTAGTGCAAATTCAATTTGGGTAAATGATAAGCACCCAAAACTGTACAATTTATACCCCAAATAGATGTACTTTAGTTGCTAATTCTCGACAATATGGGTCTTATGCGCTTAATTGTTCAATATGCAGGTTTAATGTGCATTGCAGAGTTCAAACGCTTAAATCAAGATAATTGCGCATTTTATGGAGCTAATACCCTTGTCCCGTAACCTTACCCGAGCCTAAGCCTAGCCTAAACCTATCCTAAACCCCGTGTATGTTTAGGTTGTGCCTTTTTTATATATTTTTTATATTTTTAGTTTGAGTCATTTTTATTTTTAGGATTTATTTTTGATTTATTTAGGATTGCTAGGTTTTATTTTTATTTTATTAACATAATTTTATTTTATCTTTATTTTTATTAGTTATTAGTTTTATTTTTATTAGGATTAGATTTTTTTTAGGATTTCATTTATTAGTTTTATCTAATTTTACACATATTTAGGATTTTAGTTTTAATTTTATTAGATCTTATTTTTATTTTTATTTCTTTCATTTTTAATTTGAGTATTTATTTTATTATTAGAAGTAGGATTTTTATTTTAGATTTTTAGTTTTATTAGTTTTAGTTTTTTTTAGTGATATTTTTATTTAGGTTCAAATTAAACACACACACACAACCCACCTACACATTATCCTACACCCCAAACACTCACCTCACCCTCATACTACTAACCTACAACCTCACCACACTCTAATCACTCCCTTCATCTTCTTCCCTATACCCATCTTCTCTCTGATCCAAAACCAAAATACCCAATCTTTCTCTTTCCTCCATTAACACCCACACAAACACACATTACCAACCCATCTCCTTATCTCTCCATAACCGGACCCTACTGTCGCCCTGCCACCGAACCTCGCCGGCGACCCAAAAATCCGACGCACTCTCCTCTCTCTCTCACCTTTCTGGCCAGAACTCGAACCCAGCTTGACCCAGGATTGCGACCCCCTTGCAGAGGCGTCCCAAATCGCCTTTACCGCCGGCGCACTGCCCCTCTGGCGGCGCCCACTAACCGACCCCCCTCTCTCTCTCTTCGCCTGCTTACCCCTGCGACTCCGGCCAGCTCACCACCTCCATCCCCATTTCCGGCGACACCTTCCAAAAACCATCTCACCTTTGGCAACAAACAAAACAAACCCATATCAACCCCTTACCCATTTTTCTAAAACAAACCAAAACTAACTTCATCCCTTTAAGCCAACATGATCGGCATAAACCAAAAGCCTAAGCCAAATAACACCAAGTCAACTCATTTATTCCACATGCTTAATAAACCCACTTTCCAAAAATACCCTTATAATAATATCAAATTTATTCCCTCTACTACCATTTATTCCCTCACCTCACTACCCACATGACACATCAAAAATACCCTTATGCACTTCGTCGGGTTCAGCTTCATTTGATATTTATCCAGTTGATCAAAAGTCTGACTTAAGTCAACTAGATGATCGACAACTTTCTTGCTTTTCGTCAGCATATCGTCAACATATACTTCCATATTGCAACTGATTTGTTCAGCAAAGACCTTGTTCATCAGCCGCTGATATGTCGCACCTGCATTTTTCAAACCAAAAGGCATAACATTATAACAATAAGTTCCCCTAGGGGTAATGAAAGAAGTACTTTCCCTGTCTTCAGGTTTCATTTTGATCTGATTGTAACCAGAATAAGCATCCATGAAGCTCAGCAGCTCGTGCCCCGAGGTAGCAACCACATGCACACTTATACCAATTACCCTATATACCCCTAGCTCCATGCCTATTATAAATTGAAGAAGAAGACTCTATTTAAAGAAAAGCTTTTAGATAGGAATTTTAGAGAGAGAATTGTAGAGAGATAAACACCAATTTGTAAATATTTTTTCCTTTTATTTTTTTAGATATTTGTTGAAAATTAATTGTGAGTAATTGAATTGAATGGAAGATGATAGAGTTCAAATTGCCAATTTTAAGGAGACTTGTTGAAGATTTGTTCTCTTTCTCTACTCTTTTATTATATATGCCTTTGATTATTAATTTGTCATATGTTATACCATGTTAGGTTAAAACCCCTTTTAAGGGGTGGGGTAAATCCTTATTTGATGTTATTTTATTTTAATTAGTTTAATTACTTGAAAAGTCCCTTTGAATGTTAATTTTGACCCCCCACCCTTAGATTTACGCCTCGAGAGAGGGTAAATGATTTTCGCGAGAAAATCGAAATTCTAATTATAATACCCATTTTAGATTCGAACTAGAGATAGGGGTTTCTTAAGTAGGGTATTATAACTTGAATTTCAACTCTAAATTTATTTTCTAAGATTGACATAAATTTTAATTGATCGATCCTAGTGGGTGATTAATTAAAAGGAGTGTAGATCTATTTTTCTAGAGTTGTAGGGTGTTAAACTTAATTTTCTAAAAGATTACTATTATAATTACACTTGCAACGAGAGTTGGTTTGTAATTTTGATATTAATTTGGGAGAATTCAATTAATTAAATTAATTAATTAGAATAACTAAAATTTGTGGTGTAATCCCACTCCTTGATTGCTCTCAGAATTATTTACCTCACTTTATCTCTTATTTTAGTGTTAGACTTTGTTTTCATTTTAGTCACTTTCTAGTTAGTTATTTTCATTTTAGTTTAGTTTAGTTTAAATCATCACATCACCCTATTGTTTTAATATTTGAAAAAGCTAAAAAAAGTAGAAAAGTGAAAAAACACAAAAATAAAATAAAAAGTGAAGTACAATTGAATTTGTCTCTAGCTTACTCCCTAGGAAGTGGATTGATACCCTTACTTACCTCTACACTTGAGTTTATTAATTTTGTAGGTATTTGAGATTTTGATTAGAAGGACTTTTCAAGTAACGACGAAATATACACGCAAAAGTCATTTCTATCAGTAAATATTAATTTAATTCAAGTCATTACTTTAATTTGATAAAATTTGGTTTGGCCTAATTTGTAAATTGAATTAATTATTTGTTAGGCAAATTTTAGGACTTGGATTGAATTAAGTTATTTAAGTGAAAATTTAATTTGTTGATTAATTTAATGTCACTTCTAGTTTAGTTTATTTTAATTTGAAATAAATTAAAATTTGGTTTATGTAGTTGTTTAGTTGAACCATCTCTCTATTCTGCACGTGTTAGGAAATTAATCATATTTAATTGAAAGAAGATTTTTTTTTAAATTAGGGTCCTATCGTTTTCAAATTCAAAATAAAAATTACATAGCTCGACTAAAAAAAACAAGGATCAATATCTTTGCCGATGAAAGTTATCATTTGGAAGAATTCGTGCACACTTAAGCAAACTATCAAACGCATAAGGAATATCAACATATTAAATGCAATTAAAATAAATACTCTCCCTCAATTAATTCTCCCCATTATCAACTATGATCAACCTAAGAAGGTCGCGACTCCACCTAAGTTAAAATTTTCTAAACTAAGATACGATTACAATAGGATTAGATACCATTTCTCCCCCTATCATTCTCCCCCTTTTTGTTCAGGAATAGACAAAGAATAAAACTAATATAAACACAATGAAGCTTAGAGTGATAAGAACATGAAAGCAGATGGGCAATAAAATCGAAACTAATCCATACAAATAATAACGGATACCAACGAAGATGCAAAAAAAAAAATTATACCAATGATACATAAGATACTAAGCATGGGATATCAACAATAATATGCAACACGATGGATACCAATTATAAATTAGAAGCATAAATGGACTAGAAAGCAAGGTAAAGAAAGAAGAATACCATATATATGAAGACATAATGACTATCACTAACGAGCACGCACATATATATAGGTATAGACATGAGACATGACACAAAATACAATAAGCTTTTCACACTCGTATGGAGAAAATGTATCATATGGAAACGGAAGTGTAGGGTTGTGAACTAATAAAAATTAAATTTAGACCCAATCACTTAAAACATGTTCACGGAGTTCTCATTTGATTGCAAACTTTATCACATTTGAATATAACCTCATGTGACAATATAGATTGAACTCAATGAACAAACATACACAATGCATACAAGCCTAGAATTTTAATGATTCTACAAACCAATAAAGTCATGACATTGAAAGTACAACTAGGATAAACGGACATTGTGCAAACCGTTGATATACCATCCAAACTCCCTCAATTTAAGCATATTATTTTTATCTTTTGAATGAATAAATCAACTAAGAAAAATAGGCCTTGGAAAATGTTTTCTTTTAATGCCCTTTTCTTTTAGGCCGTTGGACCACGTATTTCTTTTAGGTCCATGCAAACGTTGGCTTACTCGCAAAAGATGATATTTTCTTTCGAATCCCTTCCCCGTGCACATTATATATATATATATATATATATATATATATATATATCATTTTTATATCTCACACAAATCTCACGTGCAATGGATTTTAGCATGCACTAGTCCTCCTAGGTTACATAACATGTAGATGACAAGATTGGTAGGAGAACACCTCACAAAGCTCAAATATATATATGAAGTTATAATTTCAAGTGAGCTAATGCATGTGTGAATTGAGGCATATAAAAATAGAATCCATTATAGCAACACAAAATCCAACTACTCCATGTACGCATGGTAAATAATATTTTAAGGATTGACAATCTTAATCAAAAGCTCTAGCCACATGGGAGCAAAAAAGAAGGGATTCAAACACAAGTATATGCCACATATAGTGTGTCAAACTAAAATACACACAAACAAATGTTTTGAGTTTTTGGAATTTTTAAGCCAAACAAACAAAATATTTACTCCAAAAGATAAACAAAAATCATTTGTATTTTTCATTAAGCCTAAATTACTAAAAGCTGAAACACAAATGATAAACAAAAATCTTTTTGTATCTTTCATTTAATGCAAACTAAAATGAAAGAACTATAATACAAAAGATAAACAACAATCATAATTCTAGCATGTGATAAAGCATGAAGTATAGACTAGAACAATGATTAAACATTCATACACCTAGCAATGATATATAATATGAAGCCCAAAAAACTAGAGTATGCAAACAAAACTAACACATTCAACCTTTAAATTTAGCAAGGGAGGTTTCATGTCAAAGCAAATGAGAATCAACAAATCTAATATCTAGTGCGTCTAAAAAAGATTTCCTAACCCATATAGATGTATATTTGAAATGATGGGATTTGGTAACTAATGAAATGCTAGACATAGACTTCCTAGGACTTCTTTTAAGATAAAAACAAAATGATCTAAGGTGACCTTTCCTACCACAATGCAAGCATGTGAAAACACGAGGAATGATACCTAAGGTGTGACCTTTTCTAAAGTCCTTGGATAAAGTTGACCCTCTAAAATAAACAATGGTCTTAGCTTTAGCAACGAAAATATTTGAACAATATGAGCTAGAACCATTACAACTACTACTCGAGCTTGTAAATCATTTTTCATTTTTAAAATTTTGGACTCAAGTAATAAATTAGTTTCCTCAATTCTACGGGACTCCTTCTTTAAATTTTCTATAACTCCTAGAAGGTTATCACGCTCCGCCTCAATGTGAGCAAACTTGTCCCTAAGAGTCTTTTCTCGACTATCACTCTCTTTCTTAGACATATTTAAAATATTAAAATTATAATTTATGTTCATGAGCTTCTCACGAAAAATATCTTTTTGAGATAGCGAGGTTTACAAAAGTTCGATTCTATATTTAAAACATAAAATTTCATTTTCAAGAAACTTAATTCTTTTTGCGAATCTCACATTTAATTCTCTTAAATTTTCATTACACTTATTAAGCCCATTAAATTCTTCTCGAATATCAAAAACTTCATTATCATTAAGACATCCCATTGAGATATACAAAATAAAAAAAATGAGAGTGAGTAAAAAAATGAACCACCTAAAAATACAGGAAGCACAAAAATTATAAAAGCCAAAAAATGGATCTTTAACGCGATAAATTAGTGCTCCGGCTCTGATACCAATTTGAAAACGATAGGACCCCAATTTAAAAAAAAATCTTCTTTCAATTAAATACAATAAATTTCCTAACACGTGCGGAATAGAGATGGTTCAACTAAACAACTAAATAACCCAAATTTTAATTTCTTTCAAATTAAAATAAACTAAACTAGAAGTGACATTAAATTAATCAACAAATTAAATTTCACTTAAACAACTTAATTCAATCCAAGTCCTAAAATTTGCCTAACAAATAATTAATTCATTTTGCAAATTAGGCCAAACCAAAATTTATCAAATTAAAGTAATGACTTGAATTAAATTAATATTTACCCAAATTGAATTTGCACCAAATTAAATATACCAATTTTATCTTTTTACCTAAGCATGCATCTATTGTGATTTGCAAAAGATAAAATAAGTAAACAACCACTACGCCGTGATGTACGAGGAAAAACCTACAATGGGAAAAAACCTCGGACGACCCTAGCCTTAAGTCCATTAAGTACGGAATTACAATTACAAGATAGATGACTTACAACACTCGACTCGACTCCTTCAACCCCCGATGCGTCTTCTTGTAACTACCTCAGCCTAGACGACAATCTCAAAATCCACCAAGACCTTGGAATCCACCAATGAAGCTTTTGGGAATAACCGACAACCACACATGGTGCCTTTCACCATGTGAGAACGTGGTAACAAAAACACGTCTTCTTCTTTTAGGAATGTAAAAGTAAACTCAAACTTCTCTTCTTTGAGGTGTAGAGATAAACCCGGTGCCAAAACTCCAAGCAAGGATATATATGAAGGAACTTGGAATAAACAAACTATTGGGTGTAAACTTAAAGTGTGTAAGAAAGTTTTTCTTGAAAATCACACACAAAACATGAACTTTTTCTTTTTGGAATTAATCTCTCAAAATTCTCTCTTGGAGATTGTAGAATATGAAAAATTTAGTTTTAAAGAGTTGATTCCCGACCTTAATAATTCTAGAAAAATTAGTGGGAATAAAAGAGTGGGATAGTGGAGAAAACTGTAAAAAATCTGCTAAAAATTTTCCCGTCGAAAATCTCGTTCGAACGAGATTTTCGTTCGAATGAAGTCTTGTTCAAACGACATTCTCGTTCGAACGACAATATCGAACGAAGTGACATATTCTTTATATTTCGATTTTAAGCTCATAAACTTTTAAATAAACATTACACCCACTAAAAATATTATTTTAAGTATCCTAAAAATGTATAAAAGCGTTCATACCTTTGGAGACTATGGAATATGATGTTGATGATATGAAACGTGGCACTTGTAAATCGACAATCATGATCTCTTGATAAGTAGGCCGCAACGTCTTCAACTTTAACATGTCATAGGCTTGAAGGATACACAAGAACACTATCCTATGACTCAAACATTTTTGTCCGGAATTGAGCCAACACTACATTAAGACTCAATCGAAGACTTGTGTCCTTACAGATTTCTTGAGTGAAAATTATGTTTAACCCATTTAATTGGATTTTAGGATTTTAAATCCATCTTCTCATGCACATAAAGTTGTAGTGTTTTGATAATGGACACTTAAACAAGTTTAAAGTAGGTTTGGTTGGGCTTAACCATGAAATAATAAAGTAGAAATTCGTGTCTTCAAAGTGTGTAAAAAAAGAATTATAAGTGTGATAAGTGTAAGGTTATAAGACTACAAGTGTTAATAAAGAAATTTTGTTTTTCTTATAAAGTAATCTTACATGTTAATGATTCTTGAAATTAAAAGTGTTGAAAAAAAGATGTTTCTGATTGAAAAGAAAGTTAGTCCAAAAAGGTTAAAAGGTTTTAAAAACGCTTAAGAGTGTGGGTAATTTAATGGTGTTTTTGGAAATTAATACTTGTGAAAATGGAGTATAAGGTGTGTTTAGAAAGAAATGGGTAAAATGATAATTTTACGTAAAGCAAAATATTTTTATGAAATAAAAATATTGAAAAGGGTGTTATACATGATAGTCCTAATGAACATGATTTTTGGAATAAAAATCAAGGTTAAAGTGTAAAGGACATGAAATGATGATTTTAAAAGTGGTTGGGGTGAAATTTCGAATTTTAGCTTGGGCGGGATAAAGTAAACAATGGAATAATGTGGACATTTGTAAAGTGTTGAAACACATAAAAGGAACTCGGATGATACTTGGATAATTAGGGAGGGCCCGGAGCCCTGGGGTGAAAGGCCCAAACCATTGGCCAGAGCATATGGTGGTGTCGCCAACGGTGAGGAGCCCGTTAAAGTACGCATTTTAATGGAATATTATGAGAATAAGATAAAGGAATAAGGAACATGTCAATAAATGGGTTATGTGATAAAATGTATTAAGATAACCTAACTTGAATGAATTAATAAATGTCCCGAGAAACGATAAAGTGGATAAGAAATGTGTAAATTCATTAATGTTTATAAATGAATTTGTAATGGTAAATGGGTGAGTTATCCAACCTACGAAGGTGTAACCCGTAACTAACACAAGGGTGTGTTTTGAAAGGTTTTCATAGGTTACAGATGTATTTTCTAACACGATGTTCGCATGTGTTGAAAGAGGTTAATTTCAATGAATTTACTAATGTGAATCACTTTAAAGGGAAATGGTAATTTCGATCAAGGAATGGTTTCAGTTAAACAATGTGTAGTGGTTTCAAGTATTTAACTATGTGTGTTAAATAAAGGGATAAATGTCAAGTTAATAAAGAGGAAGTATTTATGAGATTAAGGTAAATTAGTCAGACTAAATAACGTTTTCGAAAGTAAAATGGTGTCATGCATTAAGTATATATATAAGTATCTATGTATGTATAAGGTAGTTGATTGTGTACGTATGTATAACGTGTAGAGTCTTCTTTCTGTCAATCATTTCTATACTGCATTTTGTATATTCCTACTGAGCATTGGCTCATACCCTCGTCTTTGTTATGGCAGGTTAGGGGAGGGTTCGTATTTTGAGAGCGTTATACAGGTAAGTATTATATTTAATTTTACGTTAGTAGCTCTATATGATTGGACTCCGGGGATGCTTCCCACGGGTCCCCTCACCTAGTTTGAACTTTAAATGTGAATCGCATGCTAAGCAAGTGAAATATTAATTAAAATAAAACTGGACTAGCAAGATTATATAGGTTTTTACATTGCACTCCTCACCTAATGCTCGGGTCGAACCTGATTGACTATGGGTAACCCATAAATCTGGATCGGTTCGTTATAAATGGTATGAGAGCTCTAGGTTCAAGGTTCCTTTCGAAAGAGACGTAGCGAGGTCAGTAGTGGATCTTTTGGTGTCAGTGTTGGTTTGGGCTGTCACGATAGTCTTGGTGACTGTTTGGTTCGTGTCCTCGATGGCGAAGTTAAAGAAGTTATCACAACGGGTGAATTCATTACCAAGTGACAGGTGACTAAGTTGTCGTTAATCTCTCCCACGCATATAATTTAGATATACTAGTAAGTTGCGAGTGTCCGTGTGAGCCAATAGTGGCAACATCGTAAGTTTTTACTGTTAGGTGCTTGGGTGTCAATTTATAATGACGTGAGAAGACAATTGAGGTATAGAGAATGATGAATGATGTCTATTGAGTTAGAAATATGACTCGTGTAAGGTTAATCATGGAGATTAGGTAGCTAGTGTGTCATACCGAAACAATGTTGGTTGGTGATAGAAATGTATTAAGTTCTTCGACTAGGTACTTTCGAGTAGTTAGTACTGATGATATAGTTAGGTGAATTCAGTCCTTGGGATAGTATCACGTCATAAGGGAATTAATGATTTAGTGAGCATGATGAACCGTGTTAGTCAAAATTGGGGATGTGTACTCGATCTAGGCCGATAAAATAGTATTGTTACAGCTGAGTGCCCTTGTGACAACCCGAATATAATTATGATTAATTATACGTAAATCATGCCTAGCTTGTGTGATATGATTAGTGTGTTATTAATATATGTGATGTTAATTTATTATGTTTAGTCTAATCCTACCTCCAAAAAGCATGAAATGTCGAATTAGTTACAAATACAAAATTTGAAGGTTTCGATAGGAATGTCCATGTTTAAGGCTAGTTTTGACCTTTATGACATAACAATTGACTTGAGGTGAAAACTACATAATTGTAGACAAGTGAGTTATGGTTGTAACACAACAAACGGTGAATGAAACGGAGGTTCGAGTGAGAAGTTATACCAAAATTACGAAACAAGGGCAAAGTAGTCTATCCGTTAAGTAGTATTTTGTCTTAATATGGCAACAAATGTTTTATTCTCATTGGTTGGGAAGGGTGGTGGCTTTGGCCGACCTCAAACCCTTAGAATTACCTCTTTATTCAGCCAAAATGCAGCCATGAGAGATTTTAAGCCTAAGGAAAGAGAAGTTGGAAGTTAGGAAGAAAAAGTGAGGAGAAAATTGAAGAAAATTCATAGAAAATTACGAAAAAGCCCCTAAGGTAATTCCAACCATGAATCTTGCTATTTTTTCTTTCATTTACGATTTATATGATATAAATCCTTTATTTTTATTGAACTTTCATGTTTGGGTGCATATGTATGGATATATGCAAGTTTAAGTTAAGTTGAATGTACAAAACCCTAAGATTGCTTTGTTTAGAAACTTTGTTTATTCAAACTTCCATATATTTTTGTATAGTTACTGGAATCGATTTCTTCCAATTGGATATTAACATGGACTCATATATGTATGACATATCCGAAAATCATGTGAAAATACCAACAAATGAGTCCTTGGTGAGGGTTTGAAGTTCGGGTAAGAAATCTGCCCTAAGGATGAAAATATGCCCGCCATGTGTTCGGTGTTTTGCTTGACATAGCAAACGAACCTTAAAAATTATGAAACTTTAATCTTATATTTTTAAATGTGTTTACTGATGTTGGGTGAAAGATCATAGAAATTTATGATGTATAAAAATCATGAAAATTCCTGGAAGTTGAATGAACGATAAAAGAGCCTATAGGGCAGATTTGCTATGTAGTGAAGAAATAGGCTTATTTTGCTCTAGGAAACTCGAAATAATGTGCCGTCTTTTGTTTTGGAAACATGATATAATAAGGATTGGATTACAAAGAATAATTAAAAAGGGTTTGGGCTGTAATTTGAATATGTTAGATATCAGAACCTGAGTCTAGATGGGACTTCATTTTAATGAATGATTTGAATTGAATAATATGATGCTTATGAATTGAGTTATGATTGAAGTTATTCTTTGGACTATTAATATTCTTATGATGATACTAATATTGTGAGAATGATAGGAAGGGAAGAAGAGCTGATTGAACAAGTACAGGATAAAGGCAAGGGAAAATCCAGTTAAACTGTCAAGGTGAGTGTACTTATGATTTGTTTCATATATAAATATGAATATAGCTCTAAGAGCGGATTTGTTTGAATACTTCGGTATTCAGGATTTGTTTGGATATTAAAATATCCAGGATTGGTTGGGTCTTATGATCCAGGATTGGAATTGGACAAAGATCCAATGATTTGTTGGAACTTATGTTCCAGGATTTGTTATTGCCAATGGGCAGGATTGTTCGGATTTTATATCCACTTACTCTATATAGAATTGTTATTACATTGTAGGGAAGGAGTACCTCACTAAGCTTAATGCTTACAGTTATATTTTAACAATTTCAGGTTTCTATGCTGCCAACTAGAATACCATATGACCGGTAACTTTGAGAGTTGCACCGTTGGAAGGAGCCGGGGTTTAAATGTGGGGATTTTATCATTGTCACACTGAAGATTTTAATTTACTCACACATTGTATATTTTGCGTTAGTATGGATTGAGTTGATGATTGTGAAATTTTATCGTAGTTAATCATAGTATTGTATGTCCGCTTAAATTATGACTCTGATATTGATTTCGTTATGGCACAATAATAATATTATGTTGATTATGCGCATTATACAGTAAAATATGGATAGATGAATTATATTTCCAATGGGCTCTAGATTATGATTTAATTATTCTAATAATAAATGATTAGTATGGATATTGGGTTTGGGGTGTGACAATTAGTGGTATCAGAGCGTCTAGGTTATTAATTCTGGACGTGTGTGACGATTAGATGGCAGTTATTGATTGATTTGATATTATTGAATTGTTTATATACTAACAAATAGTTTAGTACTGTAAACTGTTTATATTGGTTGTTAGAATTTTATTGTATTACAGATAATTCCAGATGGAACCTGGGAATGGACAACCTAGAGAAGAGGGAGTCGCTTCTCGTACAGAGAATACTGAAGTGGAGCAAAGTGTTGCTGGAAGGGCTAGAGAGCAAGAGCAGCCTACAGAGATGCAAATAATGGCGCAGGCAATGATGAGGATGGCAGAGCAACAAGAAAGAAATATGGCGCAAATGGCAGAATAACAGGCTAGATATCTAGAATCCAAGACTGTGGCCAGGATTGAGAAAGAGGCAAGGAAGGAAATGAAAGATTCCATGCATGAGAAGTTTTTGAAGTTGAATCCTCCAGAATATTCAGGGTCAGTTGAACCTACGGAAGCTGAGATGTGGGTCAGGGATCTAGAAACTATCTTTGCAGTTATGAAGGTTCCAGATAACCAGAAAGTGAATCTAGCTGTGTTTAAGCTCAAAGGAGAGGCGAAATATTAGTGGGAAGCCAGCAACCATTTGGTGCCCAGGATGGAAGGTAGTGATGTTATTACTTGGGCTGAATTTATTAAAGCTTTGTATGTTAAGTATTTCCCTAAGGTCTATAGGAGGGAGAAACTGAGGGAGTTTATAAATTTGACCCAAGGGAACATGTCTGTGAGGGAGTATGATGCTAAATTTACTGCTTTGTCTAGGTTTGCTACTAAGTATGTGCAGGAGGAAGAAGATAAATGTAGTAAGTTTCAAGATGGACTGATTTTGCCTATACAAAATAGAGTAGCCACTTATGAGTTAGAAGATTATGCTTCTCTGGTAAACAAAGCCATGATAGCAGAAAGGCAAATGAACCAAGGGGTGGCGAGCAGAGAGAGTTTTAAGAATAGTAGATTCGACGCATCTCAGTATAGGGGAGGTGAGAGTGGAAGTGTTAAGGTGGAACCTCATAAATTTCAGAGAGGTGGTGGAGATAGTGGTAGAGGTCAGGGGAGGTTTGGTAGAGATACCAGGGGTGGAGGATCTTTTGGTTCAGCCAGAAAGTCAGGGAGAGGTGAGGCCCCAATAGGAGGTGTTACATGTTTCTTTTGTAAAGAGGAAGGACATTATAAATCTGAGTGTCCTAAGCTTAAGGGATTGGAATGCTACCATTGTCATCAAGTGGGCCATATTAAGAAGAATTGTCCGCAATTGGCACAGACTCCAGCAGCACATAGTGAAGTAGCAAGCAGAATGTTATCTCCAGGCAGTACAGTGAAGAGTGTGGGTAGAGGACAAGCTAGTGGTTCCAGGCCAGGTGGACGAGTCTTTATGATGAAAGAAGCTCAGATTACGCCAGATGTGGTGACAGGTACACTTTCTGTTAGTGATAGAAGTGCTTATGTTTTGGTTGATCCTGGTTCCACACATTCTTTTGTGTCCTATGCTTTTGCCATATACTTGAATATACCGTGTGCTCGTTTAGATGTGGGGTTGGGTATTTATATGCCTATGGGGGATATGGTTGTAACTGAATATGTTTTTCATGATTGTGTTTTGACTGTGGGGTCTAGAGATACAGTTATAGATCTACTTCCATTGGATATTTCTGATTTTGATATAATTCTGGGAATGGATTGGCTATCCAAATATCATGCATCCATGGATTGTTTCCGTAAGGAAGTTGTTTTTAATATGCCTGGTGAGCCTGAATTTAAATTTGTGGGGGAAAGGAAAATTGTTCCCAGTTGCATCATTTCTGCTATTCAGACGAGGAAATTATTGAGTAAGTGTTGTGAGGGTTTTATTGCATATGTTCTTGACACTAGGAAGGGGGCTTTACAATTAGTCGATGTTCCTATTGTACGGGATTTTCCTGAAGTGTTTCCTTGTGAGTTGCCAGGGTTACCTCCAGAAAGAGAAGTTGAATTTAGTATTGAATTAGCACCAGGGACAACCCCTATTTCTATGGCACCGTATAGAATGGCACCTGCTGAGTTGAAAGAACTCAAGATTCAATTGCAAGATTTACTTGATAGGGGGTTCATACAACCTAGCGTATCTCCATGGGGTGCGCCAGTTTTATTTGTGAAAAAGAAAGATGGTACCATGCGTTTGTGTATTGATTATAGGCAACTGAATAAAGCTACAATTAAGAACAAGTATCCTTTACCTCGTATAGATGATTTGTTTGATCAGTTGCAGGGTGCTAAAGTGTTTTCAAAGATAGACTTGCGATCGGGTTATCATCAGGTGAGGGTGAAGGAAAGTGATATTTCTAAAACCGCTTTCCGTACTCGGTATGGTCATTTTGAATTTCTTGTGATGCCTTTTGGGGTGACTAATGCTCCAGCTGTATTTATGGATCTTATGAACCGGGTACTGCATCCTTTTGTTGATTCATTTGTGATAGTTTTTATTGATGATATTCTGATTTATTCCCATGATATGGTTGAACATGAAAAACATCTCACAACTATTTTGAATCTGTTGAAAGATAAGAAGTTGTATGCCAAGTTTAGCAAGTGTGAATTTTGGCTATCACAAGTTGCATTTTTAGGCCATGTTATTTCTGGAGATGGTATATGTGTTGATCCTAAAAAGGTAGAGGCTATTGTGAAATGGGAGAGACCCGATAATGTGACTGAGGTGAGGAGTTTTCTGGGTTTAGCTGGGTATTATAGAAGGTTTATTAAAGGATTTTCTTCGATTGCCTTACCAATGACTAAACTGACTCGGAAAGATGTTAAGTTTGAATGGAATTCTGATTGCGAAAATAGTTTTGATGAATTGAAAAAGAGGTTGGTAACCGCACCTGTTCTTACTATTCCGCATGGTGGAGATGGTTTTGTTGTTTATACCGATGCTTCACATCAGGGGTTGGGTTGTGTTTTTATGCAGCATGGTAAAGTTATTGCCTATGCTTCTAGGCAGTTGCGTACACATGAACGTAATTATCCTACACATGATTTGGAACTTGCTGCTATTGTATTTGCTTTGAAATTATGGCGTCATTATCTATATGGTGAGGTATGTGAAATTTTTACTGACCATCAAAGCCTTAAGTATTTGTTTACTCAGAAGGAGTTGAATTTGAGGCAGAGGCGGTGGATGGAGTTAATTAAAGATTATGATTGTACAATTCACTACCACCTAGGAAAGGCAAATGTAGTTGCAGACGCTTTGAGTAGAAAGGCTTCAGGCAGGTTATCGTGTATTCGATGTGCTAGAGTTGCTCATATTATGGAGTTGAGATTGATGGGAGTGGAATTGCAGCTAGCAGATGGGGACAGATTCTTTGCTCATGTAAGCGTGAGGCCTTTGTTAGCTACCCGTATTCATGATTTGCAAAGTCAAGATCCTTTCCTTGAGAAGAAACGACAAGATCTCCGAGATGGTAAGTCTAAAGATTTTTGTGTTGTGAATGATGGCACTTTATTGTATAAGCATCGGTTGTGTGTGCCTAATGTGTGTGGATTGAAAGAGGAAATTTTAGATGAGGCTCATAATTCCATTTATACTATGCATCCTGGTAGCACTAAAATGTATAGGGATTTAAAGGAGCATTATTGGTGGAATAATATGAAGAAGGAAATAGCTGATTTTGTTGCGAGGTGCCTTATATGTCAGCAAGTGAAAGTGGAGCATCAGAAACCTACTGGTCTGCTTCAGCCATTGCCGATACCGGAATGGAAATGGGATCATGTAACGATGGATTTTGTGGTTGGGCTTCCTCGATCTCAGAAGGGGTCAGATTCGATTTGGGTAGTGGTGGATAGATTGACAAAGTCCGCTCACTTTCTAGCAGTCAAGACTACGTATACAGTTGATAGGTATGCTAGATTGTATGTTAATGAAATTATTCGATTGCATGGAGCACCGGTATCTATTGTTTCAGATAGGGACCCTACTTTTACATCCAGATTTTGGGATAGCTTGCAGTATGCTATGGGTACTAACTTGAAGTTTAGTACGGCTTTTCACCCCCAGACAGATGGGCAGTCTGAAAGGACAATACAAATTTTGGAAGATATGCTTAGAGCTTGTGTGCTTGATTTCAAAGGTAATTGGGATGAATATTTGCCTTTGATAGAATTTGCATATAACAATAGTTTTCAGTCTACTATTGGTATGGCTCCATATGAAGCCTTGTATGGTAGACGATGTCGTACACCGATATGTTGGGGTGAAGTTGGTGAAAGGAAGATAGAGGGTCCAGAATTAATTGAAGTCACCACTGAAAAAGTGAAGATTATTCAAGATAGAATGAGAATAGCTCAAAGCAGACAGAAAAGTTATGCGGATAAACGACGAAAAGATTTGGAATTCCAGAAAGGGGATTATGTGTTTCTTCGGATATCTCCATGGAAAGGAGTTATGAGGTTTGGAAAGAAAGGGAAATTAAGTCCACGCTACATTGGACCTTATGAAATCCTTGAGAAAGTCGGGATGGTTGCCTACAAGTTAGCGTTACCACCAGAATTATCTCGGTTACATGATGTTTTCCATGTTTCTATGTTGAGAAAGTATGTAGCAGACCCTTCACATGTATTGGTGGAACAACCTATTGAGTTGAAGGAAGATTTGAGCTACGTGGAAGAACCGCTTGCTATCGTTGATAGGAAAGAACAAATATTAAGATCAAAGGTGATCCCACTTGTGAAAGTTGTGTGGAGAAGGCATTCCATGGAAGAAGCTACATGGGAGAGTGAGGATAGCATGAAAATGCGTTATCCCTATTTGTTTGATTCGGACAACCAAGGTATGTCAATTTCGAGGACGAAATTTCCTAACAGGGGGAGAATTGTGACAACCCGAATATAATTATGATTAATTATACGTAAATCATGCCTAGCTTGTGTGATATGATTAGTGTGTTATTAATATATGTGATGTTAATTTATTATGTTTAGTCTAATCCTACCTCCAAAAAGCATGAAATGTCGAATTAGTTACAAATACAAAATTTGAAGGTTTCGATAGGAATGTCCATGTTTAAGGCTAGTTTTGACCTTTATGACATAACAATTGACTTGAGGTGAAAACTACATAATTGTAGACAAGTGAGTTATGGTTGTAACACAACAAACGGTGAATGAAACGGAGGTTCGAGTGAGAAGTTATACCAAAATTACGAAACAAGGGCAAAGTAGTCTATCCGTTAAGTAGTATTTTGTCTTAATATGGCAACAAATGTTTTATTCTCATTGGTTGGGAAGGGTGGTGGCTTTGGCCGACCTCAAACCCTTAGAATTACCTCTTTATTCAGCCAAAATGCAGCCATGAGAGATTTTAAGCCTAAGGAAAGAGAAGTTGGAAGTTAGGAAGAAAAAGTGAGGAGAAAATTGAAGAAAATTCATAGAAAATTACGAAAAAGCCCCTAAGGTAATTCCAACCATGAATCTTGCTATTTTTTCTTTCATTTACGATTTATATGATATAAATCCTTGATTTTTATTGAACTTTCATGTTTGGGTGCATATGTATGGATATATGCAAGTTTAAGTTAAGTTGAATGTACAAAACCCTAAGATTGCTTTGTTTAGAAACTTTGTTTATTCAAACTTCCATATATTTTTGTATAGTTACTGGAATCGATTTCTTCCAATTGTATATTAACATGGACTCATATATGTATGACATATCCGAAAATCATGTGAAAATACCAACAAATGAGTCCTTGGTGAGGGTTTGAAGTTCGGGTAAGAAATCTGCCCTAAGGATGAAAATATGCCCGCCATGTGTTCGGTGTTTTGCTTGACATAGCAAACGAACCTTAAAAATTATGAAACTTTAATCTTATATTTTTAAATGTGTTTACTGATGTTGGGTGAAAGATCATAGAAATTTATGATGTATAAAAATCATGAAAATTCCTGGAAGTTGAATGAACGATAAAAGAGCCTATAGGGCAGATTTGCTATGTAGTGAAGAAATAGGCTTATTTTGCTCTAGGAAACTCGAAATAATGTGCCGTCTTTTGTTTTGGAAACATGATATAATAAGGATTGGATTACAAAGAATAATTAAAAAGGGTTTGGGCTGTAATTTGAATATGTTAGATATCAGAACCTGAGTCTAGATGGGACTTCATTTTAATGAATGATTTGAATTGAATAATATGATGCTTATGAATTGAGTTATGATTGAAGTTATTCTTTGGACTATTAATATTCTTATGATGATACTAATATTGTGAGAATGATAGGAAGGGAAGAAGAGCTGATTGAACAAGTACAGGATAAAGGCAAGGGAAAATCCAGTTAAACTGTCAAGGTGAGTGTACTTATGATTTGTTTCATATATAAATATGAATATAGCTCTAAGAGCGGATTTGTTTGAATACTTCGGTATTCAGGATTTGTTTGGATATTAAAATATCCAGGATTGGTTGGGTCTTATGATCCAGGATTGGAATTGGACAAAGATCCAATGATTTGTTGGAACTTATGTTCCAGGATTTGTTATTGCCAATGGGCAGGATTGTTCGGATTTTATATCCACTTACCCTATATAGAATTGTTATTACATTGTAGGGAAGGAGTACCTCACTAAGCTTAATGCTTACAGTTATATTTTAACAATTTCAGGTTTCTATGCTGCCAACTAGAATACCATATGACCGGTAACTTTGAGAGTTGCACCGTTGGAAGGAGCCGGGGTTTAAATGTGGGGATTTTATCATTGTCACACTGAAGATTTTAATTTACTCACACATTGTATATTTTGCGTTAGTATGGATTGAGTTGATGATTGTGAAATTTTATCGTAGTTAATCATAGTATTGTATGTCCGCTTAAATTATGACTCTGATATTGATTTCGTTATGGCACAATAATAATATTATGTTGATTATGCGCATTATACAGTAAAATATGGATAGATGAATTATATTTCCAATGGGCTCTAGATTATGGTTTAATTATTCTAATAATAAATGATTAGTATGGATATTGGGTTTGGGGTGTGACAGCCCTGGTGGTTCTCGATCGAAAGTTATACCTCATAAGGTGTGATGAGGGTTATGGGCAAATTACGATAAGTATACTACGTATACAACAATGATGATTTAGGAGACTTGGGAGTGACTTCTAGATAGTCTTCTATGATGGGTTTTTTGAAAATATAATGTGTATTCAAGTAAAAGGATCTTTAGTGATGTCAGTGATGCAGACCTAGAGGTTTATAGGTTGTAAGCGATGTCCTGTATCCTGCCAAAATCCTTAGTAGCATTAGTTATGGTTTGATACGTGGCTTATCCTCACAGCTGTTTGGATGAAAGATAAGATCATTATCTATGTGTAAAGGCTCATTGTAGCCGCCAGAGTGATTACTAGGTGCGAGGTAATCTTAGTGTGAGTGTGGTTGAAGGGTATACTGAGGTATCCATAAGATTATTTGTGTGTGGAGTCATTGGGGATAGAAATGGACTATTGTGACTCCTTGAAGTGTTTAATGGTTAGCGTGTGCCATGTACAGAAGCTCGTGGGCCAGTGTCCTTGCGAGCGCATAGTGATCTTGATGAGGGTATTGAAAGGTTTCTGGAGCGCACCCATAGTGACTAAGGAGGGTGTGATGAAATTACGTCGTATTAGGGATTTTTACATGGAATATGTTTGGTGCCCTTAGGAAACCAATGAAGTCCGATAGGAAGAAACATTAGCATCCTAGTAATGACTGTGTTGAGAATTTGGTGATGATCTCTGGTTGCTGGTCAAGGTTTAGAAGATTCGTACATTATACATGGCTGGTGCAGTTTCTCGAATCGTCACATGTAGGTGGTGTAATCCCTAAGGTAAGCTGAAAGCTTGTGTCACTTATGGGGCATAGTGCTCGGGTGTCATAGAATGACTAGTATTGGCATTGTGACATTCTATTTTGAGGTGTACTAGAAAAAGTGTTCGAGATTTAGATTGATGACCTGAGGTGGTGACTTAACAATGGAAACTAAGGTGGGATAATATCGAAGCATAATTAGAATGTTGGCGTGTGTCGACGGTATGCTATGATTAGTTCTTGTCACGCCGATACAAACTAGGAGATGTATCCCGATGTGGTGCTTACTATCCTTAAAATGCCCATGACGTCCGGTGTGGTCACCACCTAAATTCAATTTGGGTAGAACCCGAAATCAAGCTTAGTGGCAATTTCGTGTAATCAAAGGGCACGATAAGGTGAACGCTTCTTTTAAACTAAGTAATGCCTATAGGAATTTGGGGATTTCGATCACGATATGAGAAGGCATAAAGTAGCCTAAGTGCAGTAGGTTGGTGACATCGTCACCAGTAAATGGACAAGGTCTATGTATACAAGGACGTTAGGCATCCGCCAATCAGAGTGGTTCATGTGTGCCAAGGATACGAGGGGTAGGACCTTACTCCTAAGGAGGGAAGTAGGGCATTGACTTCCTAGAGAACTACAGATTAGTATGTTATTTTTGTATTACGATAATGAATGGTTGTGATTCGATTCGTCATGGTTAGTGACCCAATATAGGGTATATGGATAGTATTAGTACTCGATGAGAACGTTGGGTATGAGTGATATGACTTCAAGCATATGTTGTAGGTTCTCTTCCGTAAATCATGGTCAGGTGCTTATGTGCGGGAATTCTCGGGACAATTGCTTGTTCCTTATGACTCTCGTGTGTCCCTTTCGATTTCGATAATCGGGGATAGGTATTCTCACGTATGTGGTAGCTCGGATTGATAATATGTCTTGGTACAAAGAAGTTGGGCCTGGCAGAGCGCGGTAGATGGGGTATGGTCAATGTAACTCGGTAACTAGGTGTGCCCTATCTGAGGTATTCTTGTTATAGCTTAAATTTTTGTGTGTGGGTGGTTACGCTTTTAGCCACATAATTTGCTCGTAGTATTGACCTTTCCTAGGAGTAGCGACCTTTTTGACTGGTCGACATGGCATTCAGTGGTTCTAGTTGTTACGAGTGAAATAAGGACTTGAGGATATTGTACAATATTAGAAATCGAGAAAACTTAGCACACGATTTTGCCTTGCCAGGGTGAGTGCATTAAAGTGGAGTTCAAATGAGTGCTTAAGGGTGAGATGTCTAGAGTAGTGATAGGGTTATCAGAGTGATGCAACGAAAGGTGTCAGTCTAATGCTCGGTGATGATTTGGTAGGTGTGATACTTGTCGAAGTGAGAAATAAACATCACATGGTTAGTGTCAAACTCAGGCACAATTGTGTGGTCAAGATAACCTGAAAATTTTGGGGATACAGGATGTGTAGTCCTAAGCAGAAATTGATTTTGATGATGTATATGATGACTGGTTGTATTATAATTCACATTGGGTGAGTGTTGATCGCTAGAGGGGGTTGCCCGTGGAAGCACCGGTATGACTTGGATACTAGCATAGGTAGTACTAGGAATTGTTTGAACATAATCATCAAGCGAGTAGAGACTCAAAGTCGGTTGTGTGAAGCTTATGGTTAACGAAGTGGTGAGAGTTAGAGCATGTCGCGTGATTGATTTTTTTGGTTACAAGTCCTGTATGGGAGCGCATAGTGTGACCTTGGTATTGAGGGCTTCGATGATTTTGTCTTGGACGATTTATGTGTCTTAGAATATAAGTTGGTGGACCCCATAAGTTTAAGGAATGACAAGTCGAGAATTTCGAAGACAAAATTCCCCAAGGAGGGAAGCTTGTAATACCCTGCCCTAATGTTCCATAAAAATTCTGTATAAATCATAATGAAGTAAGGTTCAATGATGATTGTCGAAATTATAGGGGAAAATTTAAAATTTTGAGAAAAAGAAAAATAAGGTTCGTTTGAAGGTCATTAGAAGACAAGGATCAAACGAGATTTAGGTCTCGTTAGACGTAGAAGAACAAACGATCTTCGAACGAGATACCATTGTGTAACTTTCAATTGTCATTTGTAGGTCGTTAGAATCCATGTATCAAACAAGATGCCCTTGTCATTTGAACGAGGATCCAGGTTGTTCGAACGACGCATTTCGAAATTTGGTGTATTAGATTGCCCTTGTACGCTGTCACATTTTTAGCCCTTGGATTGTTGAGTTGTCGAAATATGATGAGCCCAAATGGGAAAAAACGGGATTTAGAAGGATTTGGGGTATTTTATAAGGGGTGTTTGTCCAATTTAGGTTCATTTTGGGTTGGAAGAAGGGGAAAGGGGGGGGGGGGGGGTCTTCCACCATTTTTGTCTGTTCCTCCACCTCTTTCCACCATAAAACACCATGCTACCACCCCCACCCACATTATATCCCCATATTTGTTATATATTCCACCATATTTGAACTATATATTCCCATTTCCACCATCGATGAGGAGATCTAAGAATGTATGGAGTTAGTGTTGAGGGTTCTTGAAGATATAAATGGAAGATTTATAGAGTTTGAAGGGGGTTCTTGCTTGGAAGCTTGATGGAGCATACTTTTGGAGTTGGGCAACCTCCTTGAGGCCACCTTAGGAGGTGGGAGGTTTCAATCTTCTTAGATATTCCATGACTTTCATTGATGGTGCTTCATTGAGGTGGAAAAAATCTATCCTTAGTGTTTAAGACTCTATTTGCATTATTAGTAGTCTTGTTGTTAGATTACATGAGTATAATGCATATGAATAAAGGATGGTTTCTAGTAGAATAATATTATACATTTATATGGAATAAAAATGTTGGTAAAATTTTATTTTATCGAAAATAAAGGATGGGTAAATATTTCAAAGTCTTGAAATGTTAAAATTAGTATATTATGAAAATGGTATATTTTCTAGAAATTTGATGTCAGATATTTTATGAAATAAAATGTTTGAAAAATAATGTTGATCTTGCTATAATATTTGTGAAATAAAGTTTCAAGTTTCTTGCAAAATGGAGGTTTCATGAAAATGGGCATTTGTCGAGTTTGAAGAAATTAAAAATATCTATATCTCTTTAAAAGCATAATTTTGCAAGTATTAAGGATTTCTAAAATGAAAATTGTGTTTAACCCATTTAATTAGATTTTAGAATTTAAAATCCATATTCTCATGCATATAATGGACATTTGAACAAGTTTAACGAAGGTTTTGTTGGGTTTAAACATGAAATAATAAAAGTAAAAATTCTTGTCTTCAAAGTTTATGAAAAGTAATTATAAGCGTGATAAGTGTAAGGTTATAAGACTACAAGTGTTAATAAAGAAATGGTGTTTTTCTTATAAAGTAATCCTACATGTTAATATTAGAATTAAAAAATTTGAAAAAAAACGATGTTTACGATTGAAAAGAAAGTTACTCCAAAAAGGTTAAAAGGTGTTAAAAACACTTAAGAAGTTAGTGTGGGTAACTTAATGATGTTTTAGGAAATTAACACGTGTGAAAATGGAGTATAAGGTGAGTATGGAAACAAATGGGTAAAATGGAAACTTTACGTAAAGTGAAAATTTTTTATGAAAGAAAAATGTTGGAAAGGGTGTTACACATGATAGTCCTAATGGACGTGATTTTTGGAATAAAAATCAAGGTTAAAGGGTAAAGGACATGAAATGATGATCTTCAAAGTGTAGCACAAGATAGGGTGAAATCCCGAATTTTGGCTTCGGTCGGGATAAGGGAAAAAGTGGAATAATGTGGGCATTTGAAAAGTGTTAAAACACATAAAGGAACTCGGATGACACTGAGATAATTAAGGAGGCCTGGAGCTCTTAGGTGAAAGACTGAAAACCACTGGCCAAAGCATATGGTGGCGTCCCCGGCGGTGAGGACTCCGTTAAAGTACGCGGTTTATTAGAAGATTTGGAGAATAGGATAAAGAAATAAGGAACAATACAAGAAATGAGCTGTGTGATAAAATGTATTAAGACAACCTAACTTGAATTAATTAATGTATGTCCCGGTAAAGGATAAAGTGGGTAAGATATGTGTAAATTGATTAATGTCAACAAAGTAAATGAAAGGGAAAGTATAATAGTAAATGGGTGAGTTAAGTAACCTAGGAAGATGTAACCCATAATTAACACAAGGGTGTTTTGTGAAAGGTTTTCAAATGTTGTAGAAGTATTTTCTAACACAGTATTCGCGTGTGTTGAAAGAGGTCAATTTCAATGAAAATACTAATGTGCATCTCTTTAAAGGGGAAGGGTAATTTCGATAAAGGCATGGTTTTGGTTAAACAAAATGTAGTGGTTTCAAGTATTTAACTGTGTGTGTTAAATAAAGGAATAAATGTCAAGTTAAGAAAGAGGAAGTCTTTATGAGATTAAGGTAAATTAATCAGACTAAATAACGTTTTCGAAAGTAAAACGATGTCATGCATATATATATATATATAAGGTAGTTGCATGTGTACGTAGGTATAACATGTAGAGTCTTCTTTATATTGTTCTTTGTTACGGCAGGTTGGGTGCGGGTTCGTATTTTTGAGAACGCTATACGTGTAAGTATTCTATTTAATTTTACATTAGTAGCTCCGTATGCTTGGACTTTGGGGATGCTTTCCACGAGTCCCTCACCTAGTTTGAACTTAAAATTGGATTCTCATGCTAATAAAGTGAAACGTTAATTAAAATAAAACTAGATTAGCAACATTATATAGGTTGTTTCATTGTACTTCACACCTAATGCTCGGGTCAGACCGGGTTGACTACGTATAACCCATAAATCTAGGTTGGGGCATTACAACATTACTTTCATATTGACGTCTTTTATTTTGAATGGTAGATAATTCGGTGTGTTGAACATGACTTACGCACAAATATCTCTCTCTCTCATTCATAGTCTTCGATGGAGCTGGACACAACATCAATAGAGTTGTAATATGATTATTCAATAGGTGTGTCTTAATTATGAAAAGGGATACAATTTCAACTAATTATGCTACCCTTTGTATGTGAATTGGATCATCTTAAGGTCATTGTCTTTATGCTTAAAATTTATACCTCGTGATTATTAAGTTTCTATAAGATGTAATCTTTTTGTACTTGATGTCCTTTTGCATCGTTAACCATTCTTGTAACCAATTGATTAAGATCCATTATTTGATAAATAAGCTTGATAAATTGGGTGGTCTTGATTAGTGTATGGTGAAAATTAATTATATATGGTGTACATGGATTGGTATATAGATTGGTGATACTCTCTTGAGCTATTTATAAGTTTAGTATGTGTTAACCCCGTTGGTAGATTATGTTAATCCAAAACCATAAATAAGTTACTCTAGATTTCTCAAGGAAACAAAAGAAGTAAATTACATAATTTGCTAGTGTACATTTTATTAATGAGTATCTATAACCTTAACGAGGGGAGATAATAAGTAATTAATAATAAGGTTCAGATAGTAATTTTTCCAGATGTCAAAGCTTAGTAAGGTTGGGAGTTGAGAGACAGTGGGGTACTGAGATTATTGGTTTTTACTTATATAGAAAGGTAGTCTTAGTATGGTAAGGTCAGGAGAGGTATGGTTAGTTTGAACTATATCAGGTCAGAGGAGAGGTGAGATACGGATTATACATGGGGAAAATGGTTCAAATTTAATACTGTTAAGTAAGATATTTATTGCAACTCTCGATATCTGATCCAAATATATAAAAAAAATTCCTATGTATTATTATTGTTATACAAGAGGAGCAGGATAGAGAAATTAAAGTGGAAGTGGTTGGAGATGAAGTTCATCATCCTTAGTGTAGGAGTAGTTATTTATTTTCATTTGGGGCTCTATTATATGCATTCAAGAGTTTATTTATGAGCCAAATATGTTCCCGTTCGTTTACATTACGTTTGAGACTATATTGTATTATGGGGATTTATTATAGTTGGTAGATTTAGTGTTAGTGGACTCATTTATTATAATGCAACTTTGTTTATTATTATTATTATTATTATTATTATTATTATTATTATTATTATTATTATTATTATTATTATTATTATTATTATTATTATTATTATTATTATTATGTCATGAATGGTTTTATTTACTACCATTCCTATATATCGTGATGCTGAGAATGATATAGATATTGCATAGCACGCCCTATCTTCGGTCATTAAATAACCCAACCTTTTATAAATATTATGGGTAGAAGAATTAGTAAGGCCATGGACATTTGTGAATTTTGCATATATTAAGGAAGGTTAATAAGAAAAAATTAAATGGTCATCTAACTAGTTTGAGAAAATCATGCAGATGAGTGTAGGTTAGTGTGACTAAATTGGGTAATTCGGTGAAATTAATATAGTTTGGGTGTGGCTAATAGATTAAAGAATTAATTTCTTAACTAGGATGATATTAATAATCATATGGAGGTGATTAATAATTATTGTGATAAGAGTAGCTTATGTGGTGAAACCCTATTTGACATTGTTAATTCAGTAAAGATTTAAATTACGTGAGTATAATGTTGTGACTATATGGTAATCAAAATTAACTTAATTTATAGCTAGTTATACTAATTGTGTTAAAGGTTGGTTAATTAATAAAAACACTGGGTAAGTTTTATTAGCCATATAAGGAGTTTTAAAAGATATTGTGTTATTAAATTGAGTGAGACTAGTTAATTAATGTGTAACTTGAAATATAGTGCACAAGAGGAATCAATAGGAAGTTGGTGTTTGCATGGAAGGAATCAGATAATATACCTGTAGGCTTTGGGAATAAACTAAACATAATAACTAAGGAGAATTGAGGGGTTTGTATCACACTTTACATATTAGAGACGATGGCTTACTTGTGACTCGTTAAGGGAAATGACGAGAAGGCATAAGGGGACACTAAATAGCCTCTTATGTGGTACTCTTAGGCCACGAGGGTGGGTGTTACTGTTGCAAGGGAGGAATGTGAGGATATAGCGCAATTACGGTGGGAGGAAGCACGAACGCAACTGATGATAGCCGCAGTTGCGGTGGTGTGGTGCGCAATAACAACAATTCACAGGCATCATCTAAATTTTTGACCACTTTAATGTGTGTTCAACCTTTCAATGGCACAAAACCTTGTCGATTGTACCTTTGGTCCCCCATGCTGAAGCATTCGGCCAAAATCCTTCCCTTATAAATTTACTTCTTCTTTTTAAACAAAGTGTTATCATCTTTTTATTGGTCCAAGAAAATGAGTTGTTAAGTGGTGATTAGTACACACTATACTAACATTTATCTCTTCATAAGGCACCACCCTAATAGAAAATTTGACCCATACGAGTTATACCATTATCCCATTGTAAAGAAAATATACATTCTACTAAGAAAACCTTTTCCCCTTCCACCATTTTGTCTTCAAGAAAATATATTCGTGAACAAAGATTTAACTGTGAGTGTTTTAGGGTTATTTTGGGATTTTATTTTAGATCACTTAAGGAGTTTTTCTAGGAGAACTTTCAAGGGTTTTAGGAGAGGCTAGTATCCCTTTGAGACCACCTTTGAAAGTGGGGGACTGCCCTCTACACCAAGTATTCTTAAAGTTTGGACTACAAATAGGTGGGGGAATTTCTCTAGATCTATATTCTGAAAATTATTATAAGCATGCTAGTATATATATGGATATATGTCTTATTAATACATGATACTTATGATGTTAGTATTATTATTTTATGTGGAAATATGTAAAAATGAGGTAAAGCACAATGTTTATTTTGTTAGAAATTTAAGAATATAAGTGAGTACTATTATGGTTTTTATTTAAAGAAATATACTTTAAAGGTTGTCATTTTATGTGAGAGAATATCAAGAACAATTTTAATATTTCGGAACAAAATTCTGACCTTAAGAGGTGTATTTTGAGGGAAGTATTATTAAAGTACTAGTAGATTATATTGGATATTAAGAATGAAAAAATCCTAGTATAAAAAGGGTGGGGGTAAATGTTGTTAGTATTTATAACTCCCAAATAACACTCTATCGTGTAAAATTTTCTAATCATGTATATATACTCAAATCGTGAAAAACTTATTATTATGGACATAGTCAGATTTTAATATATATGTGAAATTTAGAGATCAATTAAATATGATTGATCTTATTATCAAAATAACAACAGATTATTAAAAAAACAAATATATCCCATTTTTCTCAATATTCAACATAATGTATCATGAAAAGACAATAAAACTAATCATATAATATTTTTGTTATCAAATCACACATAGAAGTAGATGAGGTAATGAAGATTAAGATGTGTAATTTTTACGTTTTAAAACTCCATCATACTAAAGAAACCTCCACGGTTCCCTGTACGGGACAAAAAAAAAATACTAAACAAACAAGTTTTAGATTACATGTACAATCAAAATGAAAAGAGATATATACCTAATTTGAGATCTGACTCTAGACACTCTTTTATGATTTGTTGATGTAAAATAGTAAACATCCAATTTTCTTCAATCACCAGTCAGCTGAAAAGGTCTTTACCTCCATCCAAATTATTAACTAAAATAGACCAAAGTGTTGTTTATCGTAGTGAAATGTTCTAAAATGCACACGCAAGAACTCACTTCCATACAAATAGTTACAAAATAGAATATATTTACAAAATAATATTCCTATCCAATACAATAGATAAACATAATCAGAATGCAAATATCAAGTAACTAAGTTTTTCTAAAAAATCTAATAAAACATATTTTCAAGTTTTAAATAATTTTTTTTCAAATTTCGGATCATTAAAAATTAACATTCTAAATTTGAAAGAATATCAATTTAAACAGATTCCAAGATATATAAACATTTAAACATAAATCTGATATTAAAAAATGAGTCTATCATTTTTTTAACAAAAACATATTCAATATATCTAAGAAAAGAAAAACAATATATGCATTTCTCTAAATAAATTTTTCTCTTAAAAATATTAGGGAAAATATGACATAATGCAAAAACAAAGAAAGAATTAAAAAGATATCAACATTTTAATTTCAGAAAAATTATTTCAATGTAAATGTAAAGCATCACGTGGAGACATAAAATATTTATTCTAACCAAAATGTGTTCTCCCTTTTGCCCTAAAAAAATATAAATTTAGAATTATGAGAGAAGTATAAAAAATTAATTCACAACTACGAGAGAAAACGGATCTGTAAAAGATATTCAATACACACTGTAGATCTGGAGAGAAATCTGATTTTAAATACTATATAACTTTCACCACAAAATCAAAATATTTATATCTTGAAAAATATTCATGAAAAATAAAATCTAACACTAAGACAGTTTAGTTTTTTTAAATATAAATTTGAACAAAATAAGTACAAGACTTTCTACTACAACACAATAAATCGATCTCTTCTTTCTGAGATAATGTGTTGATTAAGACCCTTGAGGGCTTCTTTGGGAGTTTTGGAGAGAAAAAAAGGAAAAGAAAATTTTATTGGAAGAGAAAATAAAACAACTTTCTTTCTTGTGTTTGGGAGTTTGGGAGGATAATGACTTTTTAAGGGAAATAAGGTACAATTTGTTAAATACTTTCCATTCTCTCCGTTTCTTTTCGATTTAGAAAGAAAGTTTTGCAGAGAAAGGAAGATTTTTATTTTATTTTCTCTCATTTTAAACTCCAAAACGAGAGAAAGACACTTTATTTCCCACTGAAACTCCCAAATGAAGGAAAGGAAACACACTTTTCCTTTATTTCCATTCTTTTTTCTCCAAAATATAACTCGCAAACAAGGCCTGAGAGTTTCAAATGAAAAAATGAAAAAATGAAATCAAAGAACAAATAATAAATTAAACACATTGTTTGAATCTCAAAAAAATATACACACACTCTCTCTCTCTCAGAGAGAGAGGGAGGTTCAAAAGTGAACCAAAAGAATGAACATTTCAATGAACCTAATAAGACATTAAAAAATATTCCAATCAATTTTAATTTCTTGTTGTAATTCGGCCGTGCCAGCGGCAACGGACATGCGTGTTACACATGTTGGGGTGGGGTAAGGGAGTCTCATGTCACATGCGTGTTCGTTGCCGCTGGCGCGTACCAATTAGAACAAGAAATTAAAACTGATGGGATTATTTTAAATGTATTAATAGGTTCATTAAGAACTTCATTCTTTTGGTTAACTTTTGAACCTCCCTCATATATACGTGCGAACCGTTCCTCATTTTAAGAGTGCAGACCGGACATGGGTCACCTGGCGGCACTGTTCTAAAAAACCCGCCTAGGCTCCGCCTAGGCACGCCTAGGCTTGAGGCTTGGGAGAAACGCCCCGTCTTAAGATTCTGACGCCTTATGCTTGGTAAAACCCTTAAGGTGTACTTTTTCTCTAAAAACAACAATGCTTTAGTGAAACGATATCGCCTTTTAAAGATTTTTTTGCAAACCGGACCATTATCTCATCCAAAATAATCAAATAGTATTTTTATTTGCAAATATTCAAACATATTTTTATTATATGTAAAATTTTAGTATTTTAATAGCCTTGTTATGGTTAAAAAATATTAAAATATATTAATAAGACCTAAACGCCTTTTCACGCCTTTTTACGCCAAGGCCCGCCTAGGCTTCTAAGGCTTAAGGCTTGGCCTCCACGCCTCGATCACGCCCCGCGTTTTTTAGAACCTTGCCTGGCGGTGAGCCTAGAAAAGAGAGAGGGTGCCTATAATTTAGCCGATAATTTCTAGACTCACTGCCGAGTGACACATGTCCGATCCACACTCTTAAATTACAGATTGGTCCGCACAACAGTTGTATTGTGTGTGTGTATATATATATATATTTTCTAAGAATATGTGTTGACCTTCTTTGTATCTCACTTTAAAACTATGTCTGCATAATCCTAATAAATGGCATAATAAAGTTCATATACTAGGGATTAGAATACTCTAGAAATTTAACTGAAATAGAGGGTTGAGATGAAAAATACTGAAAGACTTCTAATTTTAAGGCTGAGAAGACTGTTTAGAAAATAAGTTAGTAGTGATAGAAGGTCATTCGGTATCAACAGACTAATGAATCCAAATTAAAGAAGTATCTTAATAGTTAGGAAAAGTTCACCACTAAACTGTGAACTCTAATGGATGAATTAAAGAAGTCTCTAAATAACCAAGCCTCTTAGCCTTGTGGTATAAGACTACCACTGGGACAGTCTTGGGGGTGGATTGGGTTTAGTTCCCAGTTCGATCCCCAGCGCTATCAAAATAATGCTTGGCCAGCGTAAGCCACGAACTGCGAACATGGATTAGTCGAGGTGGGCTTAAAGCTGGCCCGGACACCACGCAGTATGATACAAAAAAAGAAGTCTATAAATGTTCTTAAATGAATCTAACAGTTCCTAATTCTTCTTAAAGATGATGCTATACTCCAAAAGCAATTATACTCGGTCAATACAGTATAACTATCCTACAACTAACCTTCTCTAGGGGTAGTAAATGGCTTCAGTGATGACACAAATAGTGGTGGTGTAACTCCAGAAGCTGGTGTATGTATGCACTATAACAAATACCGAAAATGGTCATGAAGAAGGGGTCACGACCCAAAATTGTGACCACAATCAAAATGGGCATGACCAAATCCATGACTCTATATGGTTATAGGTCATCTTGTGTGTGGTCACCGCTCAAAACCTGACTCATTAGGAGCACGGATTTAGACCCTGACCCATCCGTGACCATTATGGCGCCAAGTTTCCCTCTAATTTTGGTCATGGAAGGAGTCACGACCCTTAGTCATGACCACAAATCTCATTACACAAGGATATGGTCAGGGCTTAAATTCGTGACCAGTAAATTATCTGAGTCATAGCTTTGGGCCGTGACCATGGCCTTATTTCCATGCTGACGTGTAAAGAATAAAGGGGTCACATCATATGGTCACGATCCTAAGCCGTAACCATGGTCTTTATACTTAAAAATGCAGAACAATTTTTCATTTCCCTCGAAAACTTCTAAACCCTCATTTTCCCTCGCTATCTCTGGCAATTTCGGCTCTTTCCTTCTCTCAATCTCAATCTCTGTCTCAATCTCAATATCAAAGGTAAATACGTGTGTTTGCATATTTCTCTATGTGTGTATTTCTCCGTGCGTGTATACTGTAAATATATATGTGTGTGTGTGTGTATATGTGTGTTTGTGTGCACATCTGTGTATATGTGTGTGTGTGTATACGTCTATGTGTGTGTGTGTGTATATACGTGTGTGTAGCTGTGTATACATTGTCATTGTGTGTATTGTGTATTGTGTATATGTATGTGTGTTTACTGTAAATGTGTATGTGTCTGTATTATAGAAAACGATACATATATATGACTAATGTTGGTTTAAGTTTCAAATAAGGGCAAATTTTAATTTAATGGATATTGTTGGTTTAAGTTTAAAACTAGGGCAAATTTTAGTTTTATGGATATTATTGGTTTAAGTTTCAAACTAGGGCAAATTTTAATTTAATGGATATTGTTGGTTTAAGTTTCAAACCAGGGAAATTTTTTAATTTAATGGATATTGTTCATTTAAGTTTGGCGCTGAAATATAAAAATATACATCTCCATTAATATTGATGCTGAATTCGGGATTAATTTTAGGGGCTTTGTAAAATTAAGTCCCAAAAATGAATAATCTATAAATTGCAGGGGTAATGTTTGTAAGGGTTAATTTTTGGGTTGATTTTAGGGATTGTTGTCTTAAATGACAAAAGTAGGTATTCAAAACCTAATAAATTAACGGTTGATGATTTATTAGAGCCATAATTTATAGGAATCATATCCATGCCCTCGTACATAATAACTCGTTAATGATTCAAAGCCATGACTAAGTTGATTTCTACAGAAAACATAGTCACGGTCGAAAGCCGTGACGAAGATTAATAAAAAGAATAATAGTCATGGCTATGGGACGTGACTAGATGGTTTTTTTAATCGGGTGATGTTCACGGGATTGGGCTGTGACCAGTCTTGTAAATAGGGTCAGGGCTATGGGCCATGACCACATTCGTGAATATGGGAAGTTCGTGACTAGGCAGTGGGTCAGGGATTTGGGTCGTGACCACCGAAATTGGTCATGTCCAATTTGGTCACGGACTAAATCCGCGACCCAAACTACCTGGTCAGGGATAAAGTCCGTGACCAATCGCTCCGCTTGGTTTAGTGATGGGCTGACTATATCACAGTTAGTACAAATTGATGAATTGACTTGACTTACAAATATAAAATTTCTTATTTATCTACCCACGACATGAGGAATATGTTCAATCGACTTACTATGATTTTTGCAGGGTAAAACAGATGGGGGGAAGATGAGAGGAAGGAAATGTATATACTATGATGAGCTACGAATAATCTTCGAGAATGACACGGATACAGGAGATAATGCAATATCAGGGGTAAATCAGTTCTCACCTATGGATGGTACATGGATAGAAGATGTGGAGTTTACTCCTGAACCGTGCATAGACACTAACACTGAAATAACCGCTGTGCAGGAGACCGACACCCAACCACCGGGTGGCTAGGAGACCTACACCCAACAATCGAGTGGTCACACTGCAAAGCGTAAGGGTCTGGGCTCTAATGCGAAGCCTAGTCGTCGCCATGTGAACCCCCAGGAAGAATGTGCCCAAGCACTATCTGCCATTGCTCAGTCGTCGAAGCATATTGCCACCGCAATGGAGCTTCAGGATTCCCTTGACTCTTAAACTCACGTTAACTGACAGGGTATCCTTGAAAGTCTAGTGGGTATAAATATGGGCAATGAGAATGTCATACGAATGATGTCCTTATTTGAGGCTGAAAATGGACTAGGTCGAGTGTTTATGGGATTGTGTGACTTATCATTATCATGTAAATGGGCTAACAACAAGCTTCGTAATCTGCCTTGATCAAATGGTTACCTATTACTTACTATTATGCGTTGCTACTATTATGCTTTGACATTATCTCCATGTATTCCATTTTGACACTTTTCGACGTGGGATTATCGGATAGTTATTATCGCCTGTAATGTTTCGTTTAAACTTTGCTCTTTTAAGGAGGGGTATTAGGTTTGTGTAAACTTTGCTCTAATAAAGTTTTGGGATGTAATGTTTTGTGGGATTATCAAAGATTGTAACCAATCTTTTATATAGTGAACTTGCATATTTAGCATTTCAAAAGTTGACTTTAGCATTTTAGTCCAACTAATTTCAACCACACATAATTGCTTGTACAATTATAGTCATGATTAATTCAGTCCCATTACTTTCATCGACATATTACAGAGACACATGTGATTCAACAGTGCAAGTCTGATAAATGAACCCATGTTCTTGTATAATAAAAGTTATGGTTAATTTAGTCCCATTACTTTCAACCACATATTGTAAAGACACATGTGATTCAACAACTCAAGTTTGATAAATGAACCCAAGTGCTTGAACAGTCAAAGTCATTATTAATTCAGTCCCATTACTTTCAACCACATATTGCAGAGACACATGTGATTCAACAGCGCAAGTCTGATAAATGAACCCATGTGCTTGAACAGTCAAAGTCATTATTAATTCAGTCCCATTACTTTCAACCACATATTGCAGAGACACACATGATTCAACAGTGCAAGTCTAATAAATGAACCCATGTGCTTGGTTAGTCAAAGTCATTATTAATTCAGTACCATTACTTTCAACCACATATTGCAGAGACACATGTTATTCAACAGTGAAAGTCTAAAACTAGTATAATGCAAACGGTAATTTATTTCATATCACACACTATCAAATGGAAAACCATAGACATACCAATGATTTTAATCCTAGTAAAGGGCTACTGGATTACTTCAGCCCAAACATGGTATGCAGGAACAAAGAGCCCATTAAGGTCAAGCGTAAATCTAAAGCATCAACATCATTTTATCTCGGTCATGCTGAGGATGTCGCACCCGTTTTGACTATCCCGGGAATCTACGAAGATCCCCACGGAGGGAGTTGGTTTGGGGAGAAAAGGATTTTTAAAAATATGCCTATATGAACATTACATTCTTTAGGTGATGATGACCATGTGATGAAATGGTTACCTCCAACTAAAGAAAATATACCTTGCGTCGATCATTTGAAATGTCATAGGTTATATGATAGACGTTGTGATTTAAAGTTCTACTGTAATTTTCATGGTTTACCGGTGACACAAGAAAAATCTACAAATTATTGCATAGATCCACCCAAAGAAAGTGAGAGAAGTATCTGTCTACTACAATGAGAAATTGAATAGATGGAAAAAAGATTAACGCACTGGCATTGTAAACATTTGATAATTACTGAACTTGACAATCCGATTTATGCATCGGATCCGAAACTACCGGACTACAAAATGGACGATTCCTCCATGGATTTTGTACAACATCGCCAAGCATGTTGATGAGTGTTGGGAATGCATTATGTTATGATCCGTGGTTGCTCAGGAAACCACGAAGTAATTAATATGCAACTTTCTTTTCTATGTCTTTATTATGTGTTTATTATATCAATTGTAATGTTTAATTATGAGTTCTAAGTTTGCCTTTTATTATTATTTTTAAATCTCGTTACAAAATAACTTTCAACAACATCATCAACGGGCCATTCAACTTTCCACATTGTTTCATCATCCATTCAAGTACATTCATTAAATTTCAACATATTATGTCCAAATTAATGTGCTCTCATCCCTAATAAAGTACATTATTCCAACTTCAATACTTTGATACAACTCATTTTCCACACGATTATCCTGAAAATGAAAATAAAAAAAATGATAAGTATTAAAATAAATAGGATAACAAAAAAGTGTGCAATTAACAAAATAAGTCAATTTATGTATTGGAAAAACTCTCTATTTCCATGACAAATTTTGGCTACCAAACACCAAAAGTAGGAATATTGTTTTTTTCAGTAGGCAAATTATGTCTATCAAATACAAAAACTTGGAAATTACAGAATTTTCCAGCATGCTAATTTAAGCTATCAAACAACACAAAATTTTATTTTCTAGGTCAAAATTTGCATGGATAAAATTTGATAGGGCAAAACTTCCCATTCCACCTCTATTCCAAATTTTCTATCAAGCAGGGCCTTAACGATACTCAAACCAATATATAGCTATAATAGTTACAACTGAAAACCAAAAACCCTCTAACCTGATATACCCGGTCAAATCTAAAGGATCTAACCTACATCTGGCAATATTCGGCCAAAAGAAAAAAAGATCTATGGTTGTAAATGATCTTAAGATCTAATGAATCCGATGACTGTAATAGATCTACCCCTTATAATCTAATGGAAACGTATTGCTTCAACAGTTTGCAAACATTAACCCAACAAATGAATTAATCGGTTAAGGCTCCCTATTAGTTTAGAATAACTTATAAGGATTAATCTTTGAACACCCAAATCTAACGGCTAGCATCAGCTTCTTACTTCCAAAATCTAGCAAAGAGTAAAGCTTATACAAAATGCTAACTCCTAATAGGACAAATGGTCAGTGCATGCCAATTAGGTAGTTAAAGCCTATACATGGATTGTGCCTTAAAACTATCCACACCATTAGATCTTATTTTAATCAAAGGTCTAAAATGCATCCAGTATATGTGTGATAGAAAACACTTGTGTTTGTTTAAAAAACTTGTTCACAACTGACATTTTAATTAAAGAAAATATTTTTTTTAGATTCATTTTAATTTTAGGAAAATTTTAAAAAATTATAAAATCATTGAATTACTTTTTAACAAAAACAATCTAATTTGAATTTTAAGAAATACTTTAGACACATAATCAATTAAATTCTAATATGATATGAATGTGTGCCTAAAATGTGTCAAAGTGTAAAAATGTGCATATGTGATATGTGTATCCAATTTGTGTCATTTTTGCTTTTTTTTACCATTAGTCGGATATGAACTTTGATTGAGTCTTAAGTCTTGAGCCCTTCGAATGCTTACACATGATGTACCAATTAAAGAGATCTCAAACTAAAAAATATATTTTGGTGAATATCCAAACTAGTTGAAATACTAAATAGTGTAGACTCAAGCAAAATCTAAGAGTGAACTATCTAGGGTGTTTCAATATTATGGAAGAATTGGGTGAAAATATCAATGAATGAGGATAAAAAATACAAAATATATAGGTTAAACTTATAAATGGATACCTTTAGAATAAGTTTTTAATATTGTAAATTAGTCCTTTATCTGGTGAAATTTATGAAATAACCCCTAAATTTATAGAAATTATAATTTTTTCCCAAATGTATGAGTTTCACGTAAAGGTTCTAAAGTTGTACATGTTGCAAAAATGAACTCTGGAAACTTGAAACTTTTGTTTAAGACACTTAAATTTGATATTAAGACTTTGACCTTGTTTTTGGTAAAATTACAAAGTGGTCTAAACTTTGGAAAGTAAAAGGAGATTTTTTTAAAGTTTTGTATCAATATATTGAAGTATAAAGGAGATTTTAGGTAAATTGGGGTGTAAAAAGTGCATAGATAAAGGGATAAATGATATAAATGGTGGAAGTGCCAAATGGTATGGCCTTTGGGCCAGGTAAAAAATCTTAAAATATCAAAAAGGGTGTGACACCCCATAAAAATCTTTAACTAGATTGATGAGGTATAAAAATAAATCATGCAGGAGTCTAAACAAGTGAATACCATTCTAAGCATGACATAAATAAACTAATATGCATAAAGTGAGTAATAGATAATAACTATATGAATGATCCAACACAAACCTCGAATACCATACACGCAACGGTAATCAAATCCATCACAAGAAACGCAATTCTCTCAAATAGTAAAATAAGTCCAACAGAAATAATGACTACTACAATATTCGACACGAATGGAATGTAAATAGAAGTAAAAGAATGAGCACCTAATCTCGACACCTACATCCTATAAAATAAGTAACTAGAAAGGAAAGGAAGTGAGAATCAGGGTCGAGGCTGCCTAGGATCTAAAAATTGAATTCAACAACAACATAAACAACAAGACTATAAAGTATAAGAATTTAGTGGAATTTGGTCTACAGTAATAACTACGCATCCTCCTATCATATTTTAGTTATTTTTAAGTTAACCCAACCCAAACAACCCTAAATATAATATGCGTTCTAATACCAAGCCCAAGTGAACCCAATGATTAATCATTATTCATCTCATTCGAATGTAATTAAAAGCCCCCACAATAAATTACACTTTATACCTCTCTAGTATAATATCAATAAGAAAATAAAGTCTCTAAGTTTATTATTTACATAAATATGATCCCCGATACGATTGAGGATTTATTTTTAAAACCATGTATGACATTTACTTTTGAGTAAGGGTGTGTCAATTCATTCTAAAATTAGAATCATGGTTATTTAAATGCATATTATTTGGTTTAAATTTATTATAGACATATCGGTCAATAGAGCTCAGTAGAAATTCTGGTGAGTTGACTTTGAGTTGATCACTATGAGATCGATTTTGATTTTAGTGCTATTGAAATATTTACAACCTAGATAGGGAGTTGACATCCTATCATAATAGTTATGATGCAATCCTAGTATTTTAACTCAAACTACGGGAACATGTTTGATGGTTTGAGAACTTGTATGATAGTTCGATAGAGTATTATGATCAGTAAATCTTAAGAATGTATTGAACATGTCCGCCCATGAGATTTGAGTCTAAGGGATGTCTTGATTAGACTCAGGCAATCTCAAACCATTTATAAAGGGGGAATAGATTCTTAATCCCAATAATTATAAGAATCGGAATGCTTGAAAAAATGTCACTTTGATTGCAATGGGTGCGATCTGATTTTATATCAGGTTAAATAATTCTCGCATATAGGGAAATAGTCGTGTGAGTAGGTATGAGATTATAATTAGGAGGAATCTGCGTCCAAGTGATATCGTGGATTTTGATACCCCTTAATAGATTTATATGGTGTGTTTCCACCAAATAAAACCCACCCTGTGGATTATTTTATAATCCTAGTGGAGTATCAAATAAGTTAGGTTTAAGAATTTAGGAATGAATTAGATGTTGGTTAAAATTGATTAACAATAAATTGATTTGATCAAGCGTGTATCAAACACTTAACACAAAAAATCATTTTATGTACCATAATCAACTTTGCAAATAAGACCCCATTATATTCGAGTGATTTTTTTAGATAATTAAATTGCAGTGCAATCATAATTATTTAGTGGAATTAATTATGATTAAATAAATAAAGGAAATAAATTACGGTAATTGTAATTGAGATTTTTGAGTATTTATTTGGAGCTAATTTTATTATTTATGTTGGATCCCTAGTGTAGTCCACTTACCCAAGTAGTTAGTCTTAGGCTATCAAGAAATATAGTTTGGCCCAAGATCACCTTTTATACTTATATATAATGATGTGGGAAGGGGTATTGATTAATAATGATCGATTATTAGGGTTTGAGAGGGGTGAAAGAAAATATTATTCATGTTTTTGTGAAGAGGCCTAGAGAGAGACCACCATATCTCATTCATAAGGAAGGGTTTTCATCTCAGAAGATGTCCATACACCTATCTAGTATTGGGGAGGACCACACACTAGAAGGTCTAAGCTTTACAAAAAAATTGACAAGATTTTTGGTGTCCTTGGAGAGCAGTAAGGATGTCATCATCTTCAACGTTTGTCTCCTCATATGAATCACAATATTATTTGCTATGGTATTGTATTCTTGAACCCTAGGTTTAATCTTTAAACCAAGTTCTTGATTTCTTTTCAATGCATGATTAATTAAAGATCTTTAGGGATGATTATTTTTGCATTTTAAATGTTAATCCCAAGTTGTATTCTGATTCATCCCGAATCATGGCACTTATTACCCTTTATACTTATGCATTTTAGCCCCCTCAGGTACTTTAATTCGTATAATTATGCTCAATAAACAAAAAACCTCCCTTTTATATGTTAACATGCTATTTGAGGTATTATTGAGCTTTTGTAGGTGTTACGTTGCTTAATATGAAGTTTGGTTGCATTCCGATAAAGCTTCGTCAACTATTGCACGCTGAGGGGACAAATTGTCATTTTACACTTAGGGATTTTTATCCAAAGTGTTCAGAAAGTTGTGTCCCCCAGAATATACCTCGCGTGTACATGAACGGTGCACGAATTCGAGTCGAATGAATATGTTATGGGGCTTTAAATGGAGGAGAAATATAAGGGAATTACAAAAGAAAAACAAATAAATAAATAACACTTATGTCCTGGTTCTCAAATTGCACCAAAAAGGTCTCTATGGTGATTTCACCATTTGCAAGTCTTGGCCATTAATGAATAGAAACTCGGGTCTTGATTTTTACCATTTGAGGCTTTTACTTTGGCCACACATGAAGTTGGAGTAGGTCTTGGCTTAAGCAATAGGGAGATACATGGTCTTTGGCCACACACGAAATTGCATGGAGGTCATGGGTTTTTGTTAAATGAATTGCAAGCATGTATTTAACAACACAATAAAGATTCAGCTCTTGGACTTGACGAGTTGTTGCTGGCCTATTGAAATTATGATGAATGGGTCTTTGGCCTTTGCCAATTTAGCAGCAGGTCCGAACATTGAAGAAGCAGGTCTCGAGTTTCTGCAGGATCGATCAACCGACCCTACCCCACCGGTCGAGCGGTGTTTTGTTTTTTGGCTTAACCCGAAAGCAGTGAGCTCTCCTTTTACCGGCAGTCGACCGACCCTCTATTTTGGCCGGCGATAACTGTTACCCCTTTTGCCCTTTTTTTTCTATTTTCTTTTTCCTTTTTCTTTTATTCCTTTTGTAACTTTTTATATATAGGAGCTTTAGTTGATTTGCAAGATATATCTTATTTTTTTCTCTTCTTTTTAGTTTAGGATCCCGGGTTAGAGATTTGGGGTTTTTTGTGGAGCTTGCCCCTCTCCTCCATTTCTTTGGGTGTATACCCATTAATGTAAGAGCTTTACTATTCATCTTCTTCCTTAATCTTTATTTCCTTTATTTTCATGCTTTTTATTTATTTCCATGTCTACATAAATTGTTGTAGTTAATTTATTTATGGTTTGCTTCAATTAATTAATTTCTTTAATTTATGTATTTCATCATGCTTAGTGGCTAACTTAAATTAGGTTGTGGTGGATTGAATTCATCTAGGGTTGATTTAGTTGCTTTTCTTTGGTGATGGTTATTACTCATTTAATTCGATTGGGTTGTCCTTGTTATTACGCCTAGGAGATTTAACGGTGTATATAATGGATGCTCCGTATTTACGACCTTACGTGTGTAATTTCCCGGGTATTTGTTGACGCCAAAATTATATTAGGCTTTTATGACGATTTAGGAGGTGACAACTCTAGATTTGATTAATTGTTGAAATGAGACTCAATAATAGTAAATTTATAGACCCATGTAACCATTTATACTAATTAACCTGAGGTGAGGGATATCTGTCGCAACCTATAGTTTTTATTCCTTTTGTTAATCTAGTTTAAATAGACATGCCTATATTATCTTTTACTTTTTGTTAAAATCACCTTATACACTTTTATTTTAGAAGTATTAAACCGATTAAATTTTAGCAACTAGTCTCTATGGATTTTTGATACCCGGACTGGCCGCTATACTCCCTTAAAAGAGTGCAGTCATAGTTTAGACTTTTACACAGCGGTGGGAGCTGAAAATAGCAACCGGCATATATTTTTATACCCTTGCACCGCGATTTCCCCCATGCTGTCATTTTCCTCAATAATTGGTATCAAATATCTGATTGAGATTGATCATGTTTTGGAAAGGTCCATTTTGTCCACCATGAAACCCTAGGGTTTTCATGTTGTATGATTGTACAATCTTGTGTATGGAATTGTAATAATATGGTTTTGTATAGATTATATGTCTATATCCCTTTCATCATGGTCACATATGTTTATTTTGTGTGATTGGATCCTATGGTGGTTTATCTGTAGTTATTTTTTTCTCTTAGATTCGATATGGTTATAAAATTAGTTTTTTTATAATTATTTTATTATCGACATATTTGGAGGCGATTATAAAATCATGTGTTAATGTCGGTTTGAGTGTTAGGAAAAGTTTCATAAAAATTTGGAAGAATTATGTATGTTTTTGCATGAATTTATGAAGTGGAAAAGAAGCCTCCAACACATGTAATTTGAACCGATCTGAAATTCATCCCGGATCGATCCAAAAATCGAACCGATTCAATTTTTAGGCCGGATCAATCTGATCGGGAGCAGGAAGTTTTGTTGCTTGGTTTTCTGGATGTTTTCGGTTACTTTTTACGGTGGTTCTTCCTCATTTCCATTCGAGACCATATTGGATTAATTTCTAAAAAGAAAGATCTTCAAGAACTCTTGTTTGTGATGAAATCTACTTCAAGTTGGACTCTAAGTAAAAGGGAAGTCTTGAAAAATGACTTTTGGTCTTTGTTCATGCAAAAACCTAGACTAGGATAATTAATTTTTTGGGAAAAATTATGTATATATATCAACAACGGAAACTACAACAAGTACACATAGAGATGAAACCCATCACCTCCCCTAGGGGTATGCCCCACAGGGGAGAAAACCAAAAACAAGTGAAACAAGTGCAAGAAGCCACACACCCCGCGATCCCCTACTCAAGAACACTTTTCGGGATACCCCAATTCATGCAAGCCATCCAGTTCTCAAATCTCCTCGTCCCTTTGCTCCAGATTGCGACTCTCTCTCTGATCATAACTTTGATATCTCTGACAATGGCTTCCTTTCTCTTGTCCACCCGCTTAAAATGTCTGGCGTTACGCTCCATCCAAAGGCAGTACACAGTAGAGGAGAAAGAAATATTCCAAATACGATTATAAAAACTCGTCCCACTGTAACATGAAATAGCATGAGCCAACTCACCGTCCCAACCCAAAGCCTCTCTGTACTCCTGATTCCTGGTTCTAACCTCCTCCCAAACCTCCTTCGCAACTGGACACTCATTAAAGACGTGCGGTATGGACTCTACCCCATTAGAGCAGCTACAACACACGTTATCCTCCGAGATACCCCAGTTATAGAGCTTGTCCTTAGTGTGAATCGCATCCTTACAAATCATCCAAAGAACAAAAGCACATTTGGGGATATTACCCTTATTCCACACAATTTTGTGCCAGGGAGCAGGAGGGAGGGTGGGGGTTATCTCCTATTAGGCTGATCTGATAGAAAAATCCTTCTGGTTGGGGATCCAGACCACCTCATCTACAGAATCATGCCTAATGCCGGGCAAAACCGCATTCCTAATATCCAAGAGCTCCCAAGTAACCACCGTTGGCCATCTCCACCTCCCCTCGATAATGTAATCAGCAACCAAAGCCTTATGGTTACTAGAAGCGTCATAGATAACACGGTCCCCAAACAAAGGATGAAGTGGCCCCAGAGGATGCCAGTTATCATGCCAGAAAAATGTATCCCTACCGTTACCAATACTCCATCTGATGAGAGGTCTGACCCGATGTCTCAACTGCATCATCTTCCTCCAGCTCCAAGACGAGTCGCTGGCTATATTAATAGCCCACAAACTTCTTCTCTTAAACTTATACACATTTCACCACTTAACCCAAAGGCAGTCCTTCTTGCTATAGAGGTTCCAAAGCATTTTCATGATGGCCGCCACATTCCACCTCTCAATGCTTTTGATACCCAGTCCGCCGCTCTCATAGTTATTACAAAGATCATTCCAAGCCACCTTGGCCCCCGAATGTTTAAGATCGGAACAAGTCCACAGGAAATCCCTCATCAGCTGCTCAATCTTGAGAATAACCCCCTTAGGCAAGATGAATAGACTAGACCAATAGACCTGGATCCCGAACAAGACTGTCTTAATAAGCTGTAATCTACCGGCGTAGCTGAGAAGCTTGTTGGTCCAACACCTGATCCTCCCAGTTATCCTGTCGATTAGCCTACTACAATCCTCCTTCTTGAGTCTGGTGGTGATGAGAGGAACCCCGAGGTAGAGGAACGGGGGGTTGCTATGACCAAAACCAAGAATATCCCCGATCTGCGCGATCCGATCCTCCTCCAATCCCGAGGAATAGAAGCTACTCTTACACAAATTGGGAGTGAGGCCCACAATGCTACAGAACTCATCAACCGCCTTCTTCACAATGGTACAGGAGGGAATGTCCCCCCCATATAGAATTATCACATCATCAGCGAAACATAAGTGGTTAAGCCCCACTTCCTTACACTTGGGGTGAAAGGTAAATAATGGGTTGGTGCAAGCTTTGTCCAAGATACACGAGAGAGAATCCATCACCAGAAGGAAAAGATAGGGAGATAGGGGTCTCCTTGCCTCAACCCTCTCCTTCCCTCAAAGAAGCCATGCAGGTGCCCATTCAGACTGATAGAGAACCTGGTGTTAGTCATACATTCTCTAATCCACCCAACGAAAATGGCAGGGAACCCCAGATGAGTCAGCAAGGTGAAAAGAAATCCCCAATCCACCGTGTAATACGCTTTGAGTAAATCAATCCTCAAGGTACATCTAGGCGGTCTAAGCTCACTATGGTAATTCCTCATGACCTCCTGGAGAAGAAGGATGTTATCAGAAATAGATCTCCCTTTAACAAAAGTGGCCTGACTCGGATTGATCACATGGGGGAGGATAGGCTTAATCCTGCTGGCAAGAATCTTCGATATGCACTTATAAATAGTATTGCAAAAAGATATGGGTCTGAAATCGTGCATACCGTTCGAAATGGTAACCTTTGGGATAAGGGCGAGGGCAGTACAATTCCATTGCCTAGGCAGGTAGCTACACCTGAAGAAGAACTTAACAGCCTCAGTGACGTCATTCCCCACAACCTCCCAATTCTTCTTGAAAAAGAAGGCATTGAATCCGTCGGGACCCGGGGCTTTATCCGACCCAATTGCGAACATAGCCCCCTTTATTTAGTCATCATCAATGGGCGCAGTTGCGGCGGCCACATCACTGACTCTTTTCACTACATTCGCATCCACAATGGGAGCAGGGTCCGCACAAGTGCTACTATAGCCCAGAAGGTTGCGGAAGAAACCCACTGTTAGCCACCCCCTGAGAGCCTTCAACCCGCACCCCATTCTCATCCTCAATGCTGATAATCTTCCTCCTAGCGGTAGCTTGATTAGCCCTCTTATGGAAAAAGGAGTTATTCCCATCCCCCAACTATATCCACTTGACTCTAGACCGCTGCTTATAATAAGACTCTTCGGCGCTTCTGAGCTCCAGGTAAGCCGTTAACTTCTCTCTCTCTTCCAGTTGAAAGCTAAGGTTGCTCCCGTCACTGTCAAGTCTAGTCTGCACATCATCAAGCAACCTCTTAGCCTCCTCCACCCTCCTAGAAAGATGGCTATAGAACTTCTTATTAAAGTCTTTGAGGTTAATCTTCAATCTACGCATCTTTTTACTCAATCTCACCATAGTATTACCCACATCGTCCCCGTACCAAGACTCAGTCAGAACATCCTGGAAATCAGCATGGCCCATCCAAAAGTTATAGGATTTAAACGGTTTGGGACTATTCGGTTCCCCGGGAGCAAGCAAGATAATGATCGGGCAGTGATCCAAAACACCCTGAGGAAGAACAGTCGCCTGAGACTCGGGAAAGTAGGTACTCCACGTGTCGTTATGAAGAACCCTATCTAATCTCGATTGGACATTGTCCCTACCCCCTGGCGATTATTCCACGTAAACCAAAGCCCATTCGTCGTCATATCATCACCCTGGATATCATTAATACACTGGTTGAACGCCTCCGTTGCACCCACGTCAATGCCATGCATCCCGTTTTTCTCTTCATTGGTTCTCACAACGTTGAATTCCCCCATAATTATCCAAGGTTTCCCATCAGTGCAATCCCTATTGAGCTTGAGAAACTCCCAAAGAGGCTCTCTTCCGTGAGGTAAGTTCTCCCCGTAAATAAAGGTCGCAAAAAACTCGCAATTACTACCACAGGTCTTCACCCTACACAGCATGGCTTGAGGGTGAGACTGGACCATTGTTACCGCCAAACAACTAGGATTCCATCCTACAATCACCCTGGCAACACCCCCCCTAAAGGGTAGTTATCAATGAGATCCCAATGTAAAAAACAATTATTTTTAACATTACATAAATTTTCCATCCTAACTTTTGTTTCCACCAAGCAAACAACGTCAAGCTGCTGGTCAATTATTAACTTACTAACTTCCTTCTGTTTATGCAGGGAATTAAGACCCCTAATATTCTAAGACCCTATCTTAATCATCAAGTTTTGCTCCCATTCTCCTTTCTCCTGTTCTTTCCACCTGAGTGGTTCGCCTAAGTCATCTCTCCCTTATGCTTGTAGGCAAAGCTCATCCACTACCGTTACTCTCCTAGCAAGTGCCGAAGGTTTCGGAGTTACCTCAAACTCGCTGTCATTGTCCACGGCGCTAAACTGGTTGGATTACCGTATCGTGGGTGAGACCACGCTAGGGGCAATCTCACAGACCTCCACAGTGCCCCTAACCTCCTCCTGAGCCTTATTCATCACACCCGACGGCTCTCCTATCTCTCGGACAGTAACTGGGATAGGCTTCCTCCTCATCTGTTTCCATTCAGATCCTGCATGGTATTTTTCATTTTCGCACCAGCTTCCACAATAGTTTTCGTTACCATGTTTAACGTGCATGTAGTGATATTGTGGCAAAAAACGAGGCATTTAGGGCACGAAGGTGGTTTGGCTTGGAATTCAACTCGCACCGGTGCACTAACACCGTCCTCCATAACAATGTTGATGCTATTGGGATATGTCTCCTTAGCTTCGACCTCGATACAAACTCGAGCGTAAGAAATTCTATTCATCTCCTCCGTGACAGTGTCGGCAAACAAAGGAACTCCTACCGAACTCGCAATGTAACTGATTCCTTCCTCCGTCCACAACTGGACGGGAATGTCGTGGAACTTCACCCATATGGGTATCTTCTTCACTGTATCCTTGTGGAAGCTGAAGCTAGCATGCCATTTTTTCAGAATAATGGACATCCCCGCAAAATGCCACGGGCCATTGTCAAGAACCTCATCCCGTTGAGAGGGGTTGTCAAAAAGAAAGAAGAAAAAACCGTTGTCGTGTGCTATCACTTTGGTCATCCTAAACTTGCTCCACAATCTGGTGGCAGCGTTATTAACGTAGGAGAAAGGAAGTTTTTTAACCAAAAAATAACCCACCAAACTATTCTCCCACCTTTTATGGCCACCGGTAGCAACTGCAGCGGGAGGCGTTACCGTGATGATAGAATCCGCAACAGAGGGCTGGTGGTAGGTGAGACGGATCCTAGGTTGTTTCTTTTCGCCGCTACAGTGCTCCACGTCCTATCATTGTGTCTCGGCAGTTGTTGGGAAGTCAGTTCCATCTGGAGAGTTGGGGCGCTCGTCAGTTTAACTGACAGCTTTTCCGTGTCAACAGAAAACTTTCCCATCCCCGTACCATTGAGCCCAGAGCTCGTACCAACCCCTCTATCTGCTCTACGTTCCTTAGTTCCGTCAGCAACACTCAAAGCCAACACCTCACCCTCGTTCCGCCCATCAGACTGGCGGTTGGCGTTAACGTCAACGGCCGGGGAACCATTCCCATAGTTCTCGTCGCCCGTAACTTTGGTCAAAATGGCCTGGCCATGAACCCCGGTGCCGGCGATGGGAGTCAATACAGGACCAGAGTCGGGCGGTGAAGTGGGAGGTCCCATCACAGCTCCTAACCCCCTAGGTTGTCAATGAGGTCTACGACAAACTGACCATCTTCTAACTCTTCGAAACCAGCCACCACATGTGTAGGCCTGGCAAGTCTATCACCTAAAGGTATGACCGTGGTTACCATGGAGGATTAGATAGTGTGAGTAAGGTAGGAAAAGGTGTATAGAAGGTGACGGGAGGCGTTTTAGAGCAGGTGGTTCTAGAGGGATAAGTATAAGTAAAAGAAACAAAAGATTTTTAAAGTGGTTCGGCTTAAAGGAAGAGCCTACGTCCACTGTTGTGTATTTATTTTGGCTTTTTTCAATTGCCTCTTGTTTCTTGTCCCTTCGATGTAGGGTTTACAATGTATTTATAGCCCCAAGGGGTGTACAAGTTTTGGAATATCAAAAGATGGATTATTTTGGGAGATGCTCGGCATGCCTGGGTTTTTGAATTCTTCGCCTTTCAAGGTTTCAATTCGATAAGTTCCAGGTCGGATGACTGTTGAAATTCGGTATGGCCCATTCCAATCAGCCTCAACCTTTTTATTTTTGTGTAGCACTTTCTTCAACACATAATCTCATTCCTTCAAGTTGGTCGGTTTCATCCTTTTATTATAAAAATGGGTTGTTCTCTGTTGGTAGGCTGCATTTCTCAGGGCAACATCTCTTACTTCTTCCAGCATATCTAGATCCAACCTTCTCATTAGGTCACTTACAGGAGAGTTAAAATTTAAAAGTCTATGGGATAGTAAACCCTGCTCGGCAGGGTATGATGGCTTATGTCCTAAATGCTAACATATATGGGAATTCTTTAGCTCCAATTCTCGGGGATGTTTGGTATGCCCACAAGACAGAATGTAGCTCATTTATCCGATTTCCCTTCTCATTATCAATCCTTTTCTTCAACCCGTTAGGCAAAATTTTGTTCATAACTTCAGTTTGGCCATTACTTCGAGGATGTTCTGGAGCCGAATGCAATTTTTGAATATTGGACTAGGCACAGTAAGTCACAAATTCATCATTGTCAAATTGTGTTCCAAGGTCGGTAATGAAATCATAGGGCAACCCATACCTATAGATGATGCTTCAATCAATGAAAATGCCAATTTCTCCAAGCGAGGGTACCTTATTTCTGCTCCTCGAAAAGCCTTACTGGTACTATAGACGGGTTTTTAAAGCCCGTATCTATCACCGGTATACACTACACCAAAAAGGCAATTTGCAAGTGTTTTAAACGCTTGAAAATCACATTTGCAACGGTTCAAAATCGTTACAAATTGCTGCATTGCAAACTCTTTGCAATGATTTATTGCGAGCAAATGCCCGGTTTGGTTAACCATTGTAAATGTTTTTTGCAAGAGTTGTAAACCGTTACAATCATATATTTTGCAACGGGTTTGAACAGTTGCAAATTTTTTATTTGCAAAAATTCAAAACCGTTACAATATTCAGTAAACACTTTTGTTTTGCCACGATTTTCAACACTTATATATATATATATATATATATGTTTATATATACACATAAAGTCTCCTATAAGGACTCCTTATGGTGCAGACCCCGGTACATATTATTTTTTTTAAATAATAAAAAAATAATTTTTTTGATGAAAATTAATGGATATGATCTCCACGACGAGACGATCATATCCAATTTTTTTCATCAAAATATTAATAAAAAACCTTTGAGATGAAGTGATATGCCAAAAAGGGTATAAATATGCATTTTCGACCATTGAAATTTTGGTGTGCGCCAGCCACTTGACTGATTGAATTCTTTGATGAAACTTCATGGAAAATATCTTCTCACTGTCGAGATTATATCCATGAAGTTTTATCAAAAAATTCAATAAAAAAGTTGGTGAGATGATCATCAAAATTTTAACGGTCATAAATGCATATTTATACATTTTTTTACATATCCCGTCATCTCAATGATTTTTTATTGAATTTTTTGATGAAAAAAATTGGAGATGATCTTATCACCGTGGAGATCATATCCAAGAAGTTTCATCAAATAATTTATTTTTTTACTATTTAAAAAAATGGTATGTACCGGGTCTACAACATAAGGAGTCCTTACCGGAGGGGACCTTATATATATATATATATATATATATATATATATATATATATATATATATATATATATATATATATATATATATATATATATATGTATGTAAGAAAAAAATGTTCCTTTTGTAAGTGTTATGAACTGTTACATAAATTAAAATGTAAAAAAAATAAAAATTATGCACCACATACCACCACCCTCACATATAACTGATAATAAACTGTCTATGAACATAACAGTTATATCTAAAAAATAAATTAATTAATTTGAACAAGTTTGTTCTGCTTCAAGCATATTATACATGCAATATAATGAATTAATAAATTCATAGTATAAAAAGTTCACGATAAATGTGAAACAAGAACACATATACATAATATAAAGTATAATCTTGATAGTACCCAAAAAGTAAAACAAAAAAATCTTCTAAGGTGTTTACTTTCAATAAATTTAAGAATCTTTGTAAGTTCTTGTTGAAGACCTAGCTGAGTAAAGAATGAAAATAATAATAACTATATGCATTATCTCCAAAACATACAAAACTCTAACTCCCTTAAACACCATATCCTCCTTAGGTATGAAAACAAATTCTCATACTCTTTCGCTAACAAATTCCATCCATACTGCTACCTCACCAACAACTCCTCAACATAAATCGGTATATAAACAACAATCATCCTATTAAATGTGTACCTCCTCATTGGCGTATCTCCAGGTGGTTGCAAACAAAACATGGATTGTAACATCAGCCTCATGTACTTAACCACATTTGAACAATCAATAATTTTTGCATCTTTCCATAATTCATAAAGAAAAACCGTTATCTCACCATAAATGTAGTAACATAAATCATAAATTTAATGCTGATGTTTACTATAAGGGAAAATTATGGAGGAGAAATAATAAGAAATACCTTAATTTTATTCGGGTTTATCCTTTCCCTCGACTCTAATGTTTTGTGAGTCAAAGAAAATCACCCAAACCCAAGCCTATTACTCCTTTATTCTGTGACTCAAAGAAAAAAAAAACTAAAGTTAAACATCATTTTGGCCCTTCCTCTTTGTCTCGTGTGATCTTAATATCAAACCATTAATAATGTGGGCCAAACTAAAAAAATTCCTTACCAAAAGTATTTATATACGAAGAATGTTTGAAGGCAGAGTTGAAAGAGGAACATGTTTAAAAAGTATTTACCACTTTTGTTTAACAGTGAAACCCTTAAGGGAAGGGAGCCCAAAAGCTGATAAAGGCAATCAAGAAAAGCATCTCAATGTTTATGAGTTTTCTTGTTAAAAATGGTAATAGATCAAATTTGCATTACACAGATATCAATGAGTGATATTATCATAAGCATGTAATTGTAATGATGTGTATATAAATTATATGAGAGATAAAAGAACCAGACTTTAGTCAATTTATCACAAATACCAAATATTGAGATGTCCATCAATAGAGGCAATACTTGCTCGACTATTGAATATAACCTTGTAGAAGTTCATCTCATAGTAGAGCAGAGTAAAGCACTGGCTCCATATTTTCTTAACTCTAAAGGTTTCTTCATATACTCAAATATGATTTTTCTAATACCTATTGAGTTTAGAGTTACTAACTTTTATCAATCATAATAATTAAGCTCGACCCAAAAAATCTATATGCAAGTTTATTTTGGATGGCCTAAATGTAATTACTTGCATGAGAACGAAAGTCCATTCCGTACCTTTAGAAAATAAACATGTATAGGAGTAGGAATATAATTAGCAAATGCCAAGTAGTTATCCAAATGGACACACTATATGAACTTGTGTGATCAAATATCATAACAACATGAAATAACTTAAACATTCTTGGGTTCTCCTGATGCAGTAAGGACAAAAAAGTAAACAATACAATCATGTGAAACTCCAAAAATGCATCTCTTTTGGCAATAGCATCTACTATTTCCTACCATCCAATCTACAAAGTAAGGAACCATTGACAAGATATGAGCACACCCATACTATATATCAGATGACATGTAATATTAACACCATTCCCACCATACTCATACAATATCACTAAACATTTATAATTGATTGTTAAAATTTAAATGAACTTTCACACATTTGCGGAAGAATTTGCTTATTTTCCTTCATTCAATAACTTTAAACTATGTTAAGAATGTGTTAAACACCTATTGGAATCATTAAAATTGCATTTAAGAACTTCTGTACTTTGTTCCATCAATCTTCTGTTCTACTAAAAATCAAATTATTATTTCAAATCAACACCAAGGGGCTGGGATGTTGCTAGCAAAGTTGAGTAAAAGATGGGTTTTCTTCCCAGAGAGAATGAATAATAGATTTTATTGTGTCTGAAATAAGAGAATGGAAAGAAATTACCAAATGCAAAAATCTATCAACAGAAAAATTAGGTGGCTGAGTTGCGGACTAGGTCGCTCTCTTTAAGGTGTTTCGTGACTCTGCCCAAAATTGTGTTGAAACAACCCAGAATCGAAACAAATTATGTCATGAAAAACTATGCACATAGTAATCTGGTATACTATCATCTATTCACTAATTGTTGCTCAGTATCAAATTTTTTTGGGGGAACAAACTGATCAGGTAAGGAAACGAGAAAAAATGGCCAGATAGAGCGAGAGAGTAGAGAAAAATGTTTCTCACTATATTTATTTATGTGTTTACTTCTGTTTTACGGAGCAAATCATTAGTTTGTATGGGAGAGAGTTTAGTGTCTTTCATGTGCATTTTAGTCTGTCCAAAAATAGCAGTATTGAGGCTCTAAAATAGAAAATTATCTGAATGACTCGTAAACAAGTGGGAGAGTGAATCATGGAGAGCCCGATAATGTGGATAGAAAAGTCTCCCACTTACAGTCATTTAAAAAATAATAATATATATTATTTTGGTTTTATAATATTCGTTTAGATTTTTATTAAAAAAATCAATTATTTTAAGCACAAAAATTTAATATACACACAACCCAGGACTCGGGCATAGGCATGGGCCGGGTTGATCTAACCAAAGGGGAGGCATGTTCATGTGGGCTTTGGCCCAATGAGTTCTTCCATCCATCACACACAAATTTCTAATGCCCAAAAGGCTTACCCATTAGTGTCAAAATGAGTGTAGATTAATTACAACCAAAACATTCTTGCCACCTAATGGGACAAGACTGATTTCTAGGTAATACTATTAACTCCTCTCTTTCTCTCTTACAAGTTAAAGACCAAAGGTATTTTCTTTCAAAGTTTACACAAACTGAGAAAAAGTTCTAACAATCCCCCCTTGTAAATTTTGAAAATTTATTAAGCAATAGTTCATAAAAGTGTGCATATGTAAAGGTGTCTTTCGACTTGAACCTTTACGTAGTAAAGATAATTTAGATTGTACTAGAGTAACCGTAGTTTTGAACTCTATCTCTGATAACATCCCACACATAACTTTACTCGAGTGCAGTCTTCAAGCCATCATGTTACGACCATGTGCTTCTATCAAAGTATAGTGAATGCTCTAGGAAGTTTGCCCAAAAATTACCATAAGAAGAAGCCTCGCTTCCACATTCACATTGGTGAGTATATCAAGGATACACCTCTAGCTAGGTACCCCACTCAAAATAGAGCTATAAAACTTTATTAAGAGTTATAAATAACTCAATCTTAACTCACTTTAGGATATCATGCTCCATAGGAATGGACTCAGAGAAAAATCCCTTATTAAATAATTAGCATGATTCAACCCATATCACTTATGACTTATTATTACCCCTTGAACCTATTTTTTAGGATTTCTAGTCTATAAGTTTGGTTACCATCACAAGTGACTCAAACATCTAAGGGCTTTAGTTCCATCCATTTCGAGGTGTTCCAGACCTTTTCTCTTACTAGACCTTTTGTCAAAGGATCTGATAAATTTTCCTCAGACTGTATGTGATCCACTCTCAAAACACCATTAGAGATAAAATCTGTAACGATACTTTAGTTGTGATGTATTTGTCGATTTTTATCATTATAATAAAGGTTCTCAACAATTTAATAGTCACGATAATATCGCCGTGGATAAGAATCGTCGCATCCGCAAATTTTATGTTTTAATGATAAGGATAAAATTAAAATACAACAATAACTTTGGTCCTGCAGAATTCAGAAGACTTTTATTATGGGGATGCCCAGAACCCTATTACATATCGGAGTCTGAAAATAAAAGGAAGTACAATATTATTCGTTCATGCCACACATAAATTTAAAACTTCAAAGAAACACTCGGGATTCATAAGAGCTGATAAGTTGGATTTAGATATTCCAATGGGGACTACCATCTTTTTCTGTCATGACCCACACATATGTAACTATGAATATTTTGGGGGGTAGAAGAAAATAAAGTTCAAATGCATGGGCGATAACAAGTCTTCTTTAGGTTCGTCGTCCATCAGGAATAAAACAATTAAGCAGACATGCCAAGTAAATAATTTTTATTTCTATACAAGATATATAATATGATATAGTGTTAGAAAAAAATGGAAGGAAATTATTGAGATTGTACCTGTTGAAACAAAATTAAATATCATTGGACTATCAGGGGTACACTGAAGTCTACTGATACATAAATGAATAATATGGTGAAGATAATCAGATAAACTAAGTATCAGGTTACTGTGATAATGGTACAAATTATAACACGATAACCTATAAATTATCAGTTATAGGGCTTCAACAACGTAGACATACCATTATAATATCGCTCAAGGCATAAAATACACTTAAACATGCAATCCTAATAATAAGGGAATAGTAAAATATAGCTCGACACACTTAGCTAGAGTGACACTCATATGTATGTAGCAAGTAACAACAAATGGGCACTCAACATCTGAGTCCTACAGGACAATTAGATTTACTGTGGTATACCAGGGTCAAATCCCTGAATCATAAGATATGCTACTTAGGGTTTTTACTGATAAGGATAATAAATTGCTGGGTTACATGCAATTATTGATAATAGGTTGCCTAGTTATACCATAATTAAGGGAAAATAAGTTTAGCAGTTCGGGTATAATGGTTTATCGGTTTTAGGAATAATCGAGAATATCGTGGGAATCAATTACACGACATAAATCTAAACTACTCAAAGGAGTTCGTATTTGAAATGGGCGTTCAAAATTATCACCAAGTGATATATATATCATTAATCAAATGACATAAGTTCAAATTGTCTAATATTGAAATTTAAACTACCGACATTGAGTTTTACGAATTCAGGTTGGTTGTGCGGCTAATTTGCTGGGTAGAATGGGTAGTCTGAAACCATAAAAGTGTAAGTAGGTTATATAGGTTCAAAAAAATGTTTATGTGATATAGTAGGATGTAATTTCAAAAGAGATTTTAGTGTAAAACTAACTAATAGGGCATAAAGTATAAATTTTAATACTTTTTAAATAAATGTTTTCCCTCATATTAAGATTTGAAATTAGTGACAGAAGACAAAGTAGCTCTATAGTAATTATAGAAAAAGTTTGGGGAGGTTTTGAAATACTTGAAAAGTGGACAGGGGGTATGTGTAAACATATAAGTGAATTTTTAAACCCAAAACTGTTGTTTTTTGAGAAAACACTTTCTTGGAATCCAAACACGGTGATGTAATATACCAATTTGTTCGAATAGAAAATAAAAATATTGGAAAAAAATATAAAAAATTGAATGGAGATGCACCCTCATGCACTCAATCAAATGTGTGACGCGCCTGTTTTGACTTTCACTCGGACGCGTGTAGGCCAATCACCTTCAACCATTCGACTTTTTGACTTTAGGGTTTCAAAATTTGACCTTGATTTTGAAACGCTTTATAATTCCTGTTAAGTTGATTCCTGAATGAAAGCTGCCTAATTTTTGAAGAGGAATCTAACTATATTGGGTTTAAGAATTTTGGTGGGCTAAATCGAGCTATTGGATTTTTGTAAAAATGGTGAAATTTTGACCAAACAGAACTAATTGAAACCTATGATTCTCATTCCGGCATCATAAAGGTTTTATTCTATATAAAAAGGGGGAATAATAAACTTAGTTTGAGGGGTTTTGGTAGAGCAAAACCTTCGAATTTGTTTTCTGAAATTTTTGGGGCCGAAAAATTCAACCCTTGATTTGACGTATCAAAAGCCATTTTTTGTTCAATTAAACATTTCACCTAGATTCCTAAGAACTTAAGCTCAACTTATTTCACTTTGAAACTGGTTTAAAGTCAAGGAAGCAGAATCCACTATTGAAGCTCAAGCTTTAATGGAGTTTTTCGATTTTTGAGTTATTTTAGTGCATATACATATCAACTTTCACATGTAAACACATATTTCTACTCTATAGATATCCATAAAAATAAATACATTCAATAAATAAGTATTCTTGCATAAAATTACATAAATGTAAAAACTCTTAAAAGTTTTCTTTGAAATTGCACTCAACTGGTATGGGTTTCGACTGAGCTAAGAGGGGGTATTTATAGGGTTCGAAAAGTGGAGTTGATTGGTGGTTTTTGAGGTGGAGTTTGGGCCAATTTACATAAAATTCCATTATTGTTTCATTGGAGGTAAAAATGGTACCATAGGTTCCCTACATGGTATAACCTAGGCTAGTTGTCCACTTGGTGCCATGTCACCAGGGGGTGTAAGGTGAACAAGTTTGGGTTTAAGTTTAGGTCCTTGGATAGTTTCAATATAGGTTTTAAGATTTTTGGTTTATTTTATCAAAATTTTGGGGATCTTGTGTAATTATACAAACTTAATGGATTTGTTTATAAATATACTATAAAAGCTATGTTCTTCGGTCAAACTTTGAGTGAAAGTAGGGATCAAATTGGTATAGGAATTTGTAAAGTATCATAATTCTACTTATAGGGGAATATTGGTAATTTAGGGAGAGTTTAGGGCTTTGCTTAGAATTTTTTTCTAATTAAGGGACTAAAGGCTAATTTAGGGTGTGTTATTACATTCTTCTTACCAAAAAATATTTTGTCCTCGAAAGTACCTGGGAAAAGCATGGGGTATTGTTGTATCATCATGTCTTCTGTTTCCCATGTAGATTCTTTAGCTCCATGATGTCGCCAAAGAACCTTAGTATGGTTTTTTGTCGGAGAACCTTTTCTTGTTGGTCGATAATTTGGATATTTCTTAAAATTCGTGGTGGGGTTCAACGGTGATACCTTTCCAACTAATGATGTGACTTGTATCAAGGATGTATTTTCACAATTGCAAAACGTGAAATACATTATGAAGATTGGATAGTTCAAGAGGTAATTCCAGATGATAAGCTATTGGTCCAATCGTTCAATAATTCTAAAGGGACTAATATTGCGATGTGATAACTTTCATTTCTTTCTGAATCGTATTATCCCTTTTCATGGAGATACTCGTAAAAACATTTAATTATTTGCTTGGAATTCTAAGGGATTTCGCCGAATGTCAGCGTAACTCGTTTGTCGACTCTGGGTCGAATGTAATATTTATCAAATGAGGTGTATCTTTTATGTGGTCTGAATATTGATTTCGGGTCCAAGTTTATGACTCTTTCCAGATTCATTCCAGCATAAGGGCGAATGCCATGGTCATCCATAAAGAGATTCATAAGGGGTGTATTATTGGAGAATTTGATCTAGGCAAGATGATTACTCCATGAACCATAAAAGTCTAATATATAGGCTCGTAAGATATCTTCTAGAGATTAAATTACCCATTTTTATTGTCCATCATTTTGGGGATAAAAGGCTATGCTTAGCTAGAGTTTTGTTCCCTGGGTTGTCTATAAGGCTTGCCAAAATTTTCTCATAAATCTGGGATCTTGATCGAATACGATAGAAATAGGTACACCGTGGAAATAATTAGTGGATCTGGTGGTTAGAAAATGGGTAGATCTTATATGACGATCGATGATAACCCATATCGTATTGAAACCTTGAATCATTCAGGGTAATCCGCTAACAAAGTCCATGGTTATATGATCCCATTTCCATTTTGGGATAGGAAGTGGTTGGAGTAAATCGTTGGGATATTGATACTCAATCTTTACCCGCTGACATGTTATATACTTGGCTACGAAGTGTACAATATCTTTCTTCATGCCCAACCACTAGTAATGTTGCTTGAAATTCTGGTACATTTTGGTGCTACTGAGGTGAACCATGAATTTTGAATAATGAGCTTCATGTAAGATTTCTTCTCGGAGTGAAGATATGAGGGAACACATACTCAGTTTTTGAATTTTAACCCACGCTTGGGGTCCAAAGTCCAATATTTTTTGAAAGGTTGTTTTGAAGTTTTTGCTTTTGGGAATGCGAAAATTCGTCTTGATCTTTAAGATCCATGAGTTTATTGTGTAGAATCGAGAGAGAGAAAATGTTTTGTAACACAATATGGGTTATAGAGGAGTCTCATTGTAAATTGAAATATCTAATAGTTTTTGAAAATACAAACATATTATGGAGGCTTCCTTCGGCTTTGCGACTTAAGGTATAGGCAACTACGCTACCTTTTCGGGATGGTAAAGTAAGTTAAATTCATAAGTTTTTAACAATTCTATCCATCATCTTTGTCTGAGATTAATATCTTTTCTGCGTGAATATGTATTCAAACTTTTATGATTAGAAAAGACTTTAAACTCTTCTCCATACGAATAACATCTCCAAATCTTTAGAGAAAAGACTGTTGCAGCTAATTCCAAATCGTGAACCCGATAATTATGTCCATGAGTTTTTAATTGTCAAGATCCATACTCGATTACTATACCTTGTTGCATTAACACACAACCGAGTCCTTGTAGAGAAGTGTTGATATATATATCGTAACTGATATTACTGGAGGGAATGGTTAAGATGGGGGCACTGGTCAACTTTTCTTTTAAAATGCAAAAAGCTTGTTCACATTCAGGATTCCATACAAATTGAACATCTTTTCTGGTCAACTTCAATAATGGTAGGGTAATTCGAGAAAATCCTTCCATAAAATATTGAAATTATCGGGCAAGACCTAGAAATCTTTGTAGTTCTGTGATGGTGGTAGGTAGAGGCTATTCAAGTACTGTAGTGGTTTTGGCTGGATCTACTTGTATACCTACTTTCGTAACTACATGTCTAAGAAACTTCACTTTTTTCATGAGAAAATCACATTTGATTTCTTTGCATACAACTGATGTTTACGAAGAGTTTCCAGTATTATACACAGATGTTCTTCGTGTTTTACCTGGGTTTTAGAATAAATTAGAATGTCATCGATAAAAAAGATAATGAACTGATCTAGGAAAGGTAAAAATATTTTATGCATCAAATCCATGAAGGAAGCATGGACATTGGTTAAACTAAACAACATGACCAAAAATTCAAAATGGCCATAGTGGGTTCGAAAAACAGTTTTGGACATATCTTCTTCCTTCACACGTAGTTTGTGATAACCATATCTTAAATCAATTTTGGAAACTATCTTTGATCCTTGCAATTGGTCAAACAAATCACCTATCTTAGGCAATGGGTATTTATTCTTGATGGTAACTTGGTTCAATTTTCGGTAATTAATACATATCCGGAAAAAATCCGTCTTTCTTTCGTATGAATAAAACTGGGGCTCCCCAAGGGGATGTGCTGTGGCATATAAATCCTTTACTGAATGAGTCATCTAGTTGTGTTTAAAGTTCTCTTAATTCCAAAGGAGCTATACAGTAATGGGGTATTGAAATAAGGAGAGTATTAGGTAATAGGTGAATGAAAAACTTAATTTCTCTAGGGGGAGGTAATCCAGGTAAATCTTCAGGAAACAAATCTTTGTATCGGGTCAAAATATTAGAAAGGGAAGAGTTCTTCTTTTCACTGATCCAAAAAAGTGGTGGGGATTTCTTCTTTGAAAATAAAATGAAGTTTGGTGAGGTGGTTTGAGTGTTACTATTGTCGTATGACAGTCAATATGAGAAAGGTTTGTAGATAAAATGTCCATTCCTATTATTAAATCGAATTCAATCAAATCAAGGACAATGAAGTATAGGGTTAATGCCATGGCTCCAAAATGTAAGGTACGACATTTACAAATCCTATTGATAACGACCATTTCTCCAGTTGGAATTCGTACGGTGAAAGGATAAGCTAACGAACTATAAGATAGTTGTAACCTACTTAGACATGACCGACTAATGAACAAATGTGTGGATCCATAATCAAACAATAAAAGTGATGAAAAATTATAAAAGGAGTTTACCTTCGACCACACCGTGTTAATTTGGAGTTCTTTTTGGGAGAAGGGATGAATTCCAACTTTGGTTCTTATAACTGGTTCCTGTTTCTTTTCACGTGGGTTTGATTGTGGCGGAAAGTTAAAGTTACTGGTGTGATTTTTGAAAGGAGGTTTAACAAAGTTAGGGGAGGTAAAAGGATGAGGGATTTATAGAGTTGGGCATTGGGGTCTCAGGTGCCCCACTTGGTTGCATTCATGACAACGTATAAAAGGTATGTTGTTATTGTGTTAAATTTAGCTTAATGCTCGACCATTCTTGGTTTGCTTTAAGTGGTTTATTCCTAATAACATATGGATTTAAGGAAGGGTTACAAATTCGAGCTGGGTTAGTAACAACGGGATTTTTCTCTATAATGGAGGATATTTCAATAATTCAGTTAAACTCTTGGACCTGCAGAGGGATAACAAAGGATTTTGTGGTGTGGTGTTAACCACATTCAAAATGCTTGAACCTTTTGGGATCGGTGTCAACGTATTCATGGGCATATCGAGATAGTTCGATAAACTTGGCTTCATACTGGGCAACTGTCAATTTGTTGTTGTTGCAGGTTTAAGAAATCTAAGATCATTTGATTTTTATAGACTTTGAAAAGTATCTATTGAAGAATATTTCTTCAAATTATCCCAAGGTTAATTCATTCACATTTCAGGAACGTAAAATGGATTGCCACTATAAATCTTCCTTCTCCTTCGAATAGATATGAAGATAACTTTACCCTAAGTTCAGGGATAATTCCAACTCCATCAAGTACCTTAAGTGTTTGGCGAATCCATTTCTCAGCTTCATCTGCACTGGGCTTCCCAAGATATGTTTGGGACTTTTGTGTTATAAATTCCTTAATAGCATTAATTCTCTGTGTATCTTCTGGAAATTCGATATTCAGAGGGGGTAGAGGTATATTTTGTTGTCACTGGGTTAGTGTAATTAACTCTTGGAGACAATGTAGGATTCCTTCATTGGTGGTAGTTGGATTTGGCATTTGTGGAATATAATGTGCTTCTTGAGTTTCACTAGTAGTTGCTCGAGTAGTAAGCATCTTATATAAACAATATTATAATGGATAAATTACAAGTAAAGATACTGTAAACAACTCGTTATTTTATATCATTTTAGACTTACCATTACATTGTTAATGTAGATAAAAGAAAAAAAATTACATAGAAGTTCGATATTTTTTACAAAAAAACAAATACACAAAATAACTATTAGGTTACACTATATTGGTGATTAGGGAATAAGGGTTGCCATCAACTTACACACTTAAACTTGTTACATCCACAGTCTGGTGATTGTTTTAAGCCATACGGGGAGATATTTGATCATATTCGGGATCAACATCATCTTCAGAAGGATCAGAGTCATTATCTGAGGAGTCTGGTGAAGTAATGGGATTGTTATGGGTGAAGATAATAGTAACAGGGGAAAGAGGTCCATAGTCTATCGAGGAATCAAGAAGAGTAATGGTAACTTCATTGGCTAGTACCACATCCCATGTGAGATGGATCACTTGTTGCTCAAATTTAGGATCTTCTGAAAACCTTTTAGCTTGTCTGGTGGACAGAGCCTCTCCCATCAGACGACCAATGATCAAACTATGCTTAATTTTTGGAGTGGCCATTGCCCAATCGTCATCGATGCTTCTATTAAGTTGGCATAGTTTGGTATATCCAACTTCTTTGATAGCTTGCTCAAAGCGCTCGTGCGTAGAGTCATGAATGTCGAGATAAAGGTCGTCCTAAATATTCATTACTGCAAAATAGTGTGAGTAACAAAATATGATAAGTGATATATTTAAAAATAATCATCATATAAGGCGTAGGTGAAGACCTCGTATTTGGTCCCCAATAGGCATAAAATCTGGTTAAGCTCTGATACCAAGTTGTCGCATCTGCGAATTTTATATTTTAATGATAAATAAGAATAAATTAAAATACAACAATAACTTTATTGTATCAAAATTTAAAAGACTTATATTATGGGATGCACAAACATATCAGAGTCTGAAAATAGAAGAAAGTACAATATTATTCCTTCATGCCATAAATAAATTTAAAACTTCGAAGAGACACTTGAGAAATTATAAGAGATAATAAGTTGTGGTGTAGATATTTCAATGGGGAATACCATCTTTGTCTGTCACTGCCCACACGTACGTAACTGTGAATATTTTCGAGGGTAGAAGAGAATTAAAGATTGAATGCGTGGGTGTAACGGGTCTTCTTCAGGTTCATCATCCATCTGGAATAAAGGAATGAATCAGACATGCCAAGTAGATAATTTTTATTTATGTTCAAGATATGGAATATGATATAGTGTTAGTAAAAAAATAACGGAAGGAAATTATTGAGATTATACATGTTGAAACAAAATGAAATATCATTGGATTATAAGGGGTACACTGAAGTCTATTGATATGTAAATGAAGAATATGAGGAAGATAATCAGATAAACTAAGAATCAAGTCATTGTGATAATGGTTCAAATTATAACACGATAACCCACATATTTTCAGTTACAGGGCTTCAATAACGTAGACATACCACTACAATATTGCCCAAGGCATAAAATCTTGAATAGGAAATCCCAATAGCCGAGGAATAGTAAAATATAGCTCAACACACTTAGCTAGAGTGGCTCATATATATGTAACAAGTAATCAGAAATGGGCACTTAGCATTTGAGTCTTACAAGCCAATTAGAATTACCGTGGTATACCAGGGTCTAATCCCTGAATCATAAGGTATGCTACTTAGGGTTTTACTAAGAAGGATAATAAATTGTACAGTTATATGCAATTAGTCATAATAGGCTGCATGGTTATGCCACAATTAAGAGTAAAGAGGTTTAGCAGTTCGGGTTCTATTTTAGGAATAATCGAGAATATCTAGTGAATCATCAATTATATGACATAAATTCGAACTAGACAAAGGAGTTCGTATCTGAATTAGGAGTTCAAAATTATGACAGAGTTATATAACAATCATTAATTAAAAGACATAAGCTCAAATTGTCTAATATTAAAATTTAAATCACCTATGTTGAGCTTTACAAATTTAGGTTGGTTGTGCAACTAATTTGCTGGGTAGACTTGCTAGTCTAAAACCATAAAAGTGTAAGTAGGTCATATAGGTTCATAACAATGTTTATGTGATGTAGTAGGTTGTAATTTCAAATTTGATTTCAGTGTAAAATTAACTAAGAGGGAATAAAGTATAAATTTTAATTCTTTTTAAATAAATGTTTTCGTCATTAATTAAAATTTGAAATTAGTGACAAAAGACAAAGTAGCTCTATTTATACTCAAGTAATTATAGAAAAAGTCTCGGGAGGTTTTGAAATATTTTAAAAAGTGGATGGGGGGTATGTTTAACCATAAAAGTTAATTTTTAAACTCAAATTAGTTTTCTTGAGAAAGCATTATCATGGAATCCAAATGTTGTGATGTAATATACAAATTTGTTCAGAATAAAAAATAAAAATATTGGAAAAATCACAATTTTTTTATTGGAGATGCACCCTCACGTGCTCAATCAAATGTGTGAGACGCCTGTTTTGAATTTTAGTCGCGTGCGTATAGGTCAGTTACCTTCAACCTCTCGACATTTTAACTTTAGGATTTCAAAACGTTGACCTTGATTTCAAAACGTTTTAGAATTCCTTTTAAGTTGATTTCTAAATAAAGTTGCCTAATTTTTTATGAGGAATCTAACCATATTAGTTTTAAGAATTTTGGTGGGATAAATCGAGGTAATGGATTTTTGTAAAGATGATGAAATATTGAACAAACAAAACTAATTGAATGCTATGATTCTCATTGCGACATCATAAAGGTTTTAATCTATATCAAAAATGGGAAAGAATAAACTTGTTTTGAGGGACTTTGGTGGAGTAAAAACTTCGAATTTGTTTTATGAAATTTTCAGGGACGGAAACTTTAACCATTGATTTGAGGTATCAAAAGCCATTTTTTGCTCAATTAAATATTATATCTGGATTCCTAAGAACCTAAGCTTAACTTATACCACTTTGTAACATGTACAAATTCAAGGAAGAAGAATTCACCATTGAAGCTCAAGCTTTAATGGAGTTTTCTAGCTTTTGAGCTATTTCAATGTATATACACGTCAATTTTCACATGTAAACACATATTTCTACTCTATAGATATTCAAAAATATAAACACATTCATGAAACAAGCATTCATGCATAAAATTACAGAAATATAAAAACCTTCAAAATTTACTTTGAAATTACACTCAATTGGGATGGGTTTCTACTGAGGTAAGAGGGGACATTTATGGGGTTAGAAAAGGGGAGTTGATTGGTGATTTTGTAGGTGGATTTTGGTCTGATTTACAAAAGTTTTCATTATTGTTTCATTGGAGGTAAAAAGGGTACCATATGTTACCCATATGGTACAACCTATGTTGGCAGTCCAACTAATGCCATGTCACTAGGGGGTGTAGGGTAAACAAGTTTGGATTTAAGTTTAGTTCCTTGTATAATTTTCATATAAGTTTTAATGTTTTTAGTTTATTTTATCAAAGTTTAGTGGCTTTGTGTAATTATACAAACTTAATGGATTTGTTTATATAAATACTATAAAATATATGTCCTTAGGTCAGACTTTGAGTAAAGGTTGGGATAAAATTGGTAAAGGAACTTTGAAAGTATCCTAATTCTACCTATAGGGGAATTTGGTAATTTAGGGAAACTCTAGGGGTTTGCTTAGAAATTTTGTCTATTTAAGGGACTAAAGGCTAATTTAGGGTGTGTTGTTACAAGAGTGTCTGGTATCGGTCTCTCCCATAATGGGATGTCCGATAGAAGTTTTTTTAATCATCTTGCCTCCTCATTAGCGTTAGCTAGCACTATCATTTCTGCCTCCATCGTAAACTGTACAAAGTGGTATAAGTAGGGAATCAAAGAAGCACAAAAGGTATAACAATTATACTCCAATAAAGGCTAAAGGTAAAATCGATGAAAAGGAGCACAAATATCCTAAGTATCATAGGGAATCAAAGAAAAAATGGAATATAGACCGACTCAAAAGGTATAACAATTATACTCCATTAACAATGGGCATCCAATATGTTTTGGAGGAGATAAAGCACAACAAGGATGTACGTTGGCCTAAAAAGCTAAGAACACCTTATGCCAAGAGGGATAGGTCCAAATACTATGAATTTCATAGGATCACAGACATACGACAGATCGGTGTGTTGTTCTTTAGAACGAAATTGAAGCACTCATCTGAAGAGGAAAGCTAGATAGGTCTGTTGATCGGTAGAACAATGGTGGAGCTCAGCAAAGGTCAAAATATCCATGCAAATCCAGAGACGAGAAAAAGAGAACTCATGAAGATGATCAAGAGGATGATCCCGACCTGCCTACGAAGCCTAGACAACCAGATTGTAAGGCATTCATGCTCAGTTTTGGATCTTTTAATTGTCAAATGATTACAGGTGGAGATGCATGACGAGGGGATCATACTTCTGAAAGGAAATCTTACCTCAATGAGACTCAAGCTTGTTCCTATATCCAGAGGATTAACCTAGCCGAAGAAGATCGACCAAGAAAGGTTAACAAAGAGAAGCTGCCAATTGGTTTTTCTAAAAATTACCTTTAGGGGTGTTATACCCCCATTAAGATCCTTTAGTAATCAAAGTCAGAAGGGAGGATATAATTTTTTTCAACAGTGTTGGTTGATAACGGCAGCTCGATAGATATCATGTTTTACCCATACTTTAAAGTTTGGACTTGAAGCTCAGCCAATTGGAACCTTATCACATGCCTCTAATAGGTTTTTTTTTGGCGAAATGGTATTTCCTCTAGGGACAATCAAATTGGAAGTGTTGATCGGTACATAGACATCAAGTTAGAAAGAGAAGATAAATTCTTTATAATGGACAAAAATGTTCATTCTGCCTACAATATGATCATGGGAAGAGTTGGATTGAAGAAATTCAAAGCTATGCCATCTAAAGTCCATTAGTGTTTGAAGTTCCCAACCAACGTTGGGGTAGGTATAGTAAAAGGTGAGCAGAAAGTAGATCGAGAATGATATTACTCATCTGCCAAGCAAGAAAATTTGGAAGAAATAAAGAGAAAGACCAACACTTACCAAGTGGACACCTTGGACCTAATAGCGAATCTGAGGTTGAAACCTTAGATCCAAAAGAAGAAACAGGACTGGTGAAAGGCTAAATTAGTAAAAGCAACGGAGAACATTATGTTGGACAATGATAAGCCTGACCAGACTACTCAAATAGGAACAACACTGGATCTTGTTCTTAAGCAGGATCTAGTGACTTTCCTATGGTAAAGAAATCAGGTGTTTGCATGGAGTCACAAAGATATGCTTGGGATTGATCCTAACTTTCTCTGCCATGAACTCAATGTTAGCAAAGACGCCAAGCCTGTGAAGCAAAGGTGTAGGGTGTTCATCCCCGAGAAGAACCAATCTATCCAGGAAGAGGTTGAGAAGCTTCAGAAAGCTTCATTCATTGATGATGTGAAATACCTAGACTGGTTGGCCAACGTTATTATGGTCAAGAAGAAAAATAGCAAGTGGAAAATGTGTGTGGATTTCATGGACTTAAAGAAGGCATGCCCAAATGACCATTTTCCTTTGCCACGAATTGATCAGCTCATTGATGCTACATCGGGACACGAGCTGCTAAGTTTTATGGATGCTTACTCTGGTTATAACCAGATTAAAATGAATCCTGAAGACAAGTAAAGAACTTCTATTATTACTCCTCGAGAAACTTACTGCTATAATGTTATGCCATTTGATTTAAAAAATGCAGGTGCTACTTACCAGAAAGTGGTGAATAAAGCCTTTAAGGAGAAAATAAGTAAGAATATGGAAGATTACGTATATGACATGCTAACAAGGAGCAAAAAAGCATGCAACCAAGTTGTCGACGTCAACCAAACTTTTGACCAACTAAAAAAGCACCAGATGAAGTTGAATCTGACCAAGTGCATATCTGGTGTATAGGAAGGAATGTTCCTTGGGTACATAGTAAACTATAGGGAAATTGAAGCCAATCCAGACAAAATCAAGGCGTAGATTGAAATGAAGTCCCCTACTTACAAAAAGGATGTACAAAGGCTAACTGGATGAGTAAAAGCTTTGAAAAGATTTGTGTCCTGAGCTACTGACAGGTGCCTACCATTATTTAAAGTGCTTAGAAATATCTTTGAATGGAACGATGAATGTGAAGAGGCTTTGATGGAGTTGAAAAAGTATTTGAGATCGCCCCCACTACTCTTTCGACCAATTTTGGGAGAAAAGTTGTTGTTAATGAAATAAATTCTCCATCTACACCGAACATTCATCCTATATGGTGATTAAGTATTTGGTCGGCTCACGAGGAGAGTTAGTCGACACCCGAGGAGAGTTAGTCGGCATACTGATTGGACATAAATATTGTATATTTATTCCCCTAATTTCCGTGCATTTTTTAACCCGAGTGATGTAACCTATATGGATTTGACGCACATTCGTGCTACTAATCTTCTTTGGCAAGTATTTCGTGTTTTGTGCTTCTCTTATTGGTTTTACAAGTTAATTATGCAAGCAACGCAAAAGAGAAAGCGAGACAATGAAAGAAAATCTAAGAAGGCAAGTTCAAGGGTATTTTGGTAATTCTGCAGCCAGATCCTGAAGGAGGATTCAACTGGAAAGTTGAAGAGCTCGGAACAACGAGCACACTGGAAGAAACGACACCCAAATCCGAGCTACGGTTGATGAGTTATGACCAGTTGAAGTTGAAGAAAAATCCAACGAAGAAAGGAAAGAAAGCAAGAAAAATTCTAAGTGTTGAATGAAAGAAAAAGCACCCCAAACCAGCAAGCATTCGTGAACCCAAGGGCGAACCGGTTTGGGGGATGAGCCGGTTCGGGGTACCTGATGCGCTAATTTTCTCCTTCATTGTGATTGGCTCTAAAGTTTCCTATTAGGTTAAAACTCTCAAAAAAAGAGTAGGGAACGTAGGTAGTAACTTAGGAACAGCAGTTCTGGATATTTTTTTAGTGGTTTTTAATAGATAAAAAGAGAGGAGAACATCTAGGAACCCAACTTTGATTAATTGCTGCAAGATCCATACACTTCCGGGTTTGTTTTCAAGTTGTATTCCACGCTTTATTTTTATGATATTTGGTATTCTTGCATGGTAATCTCTATGTATGATTTGAATGAATTTCTGTGTTTATAACATTTAGCTATGTATATTGATCTAGTGTTATCATGAGTTTGTTCGCATGCAACGTTATTATTTCATGCATTGTTCTGTTTAATATGTTCGGCTAGGTTTAAAAGGTTGGGATGCATGAACCCAACCTAATGTGTTAGTGCATGTGTATAAAGTTAATCCGATGAATTTAATGATTGATTATGATCGTATTGCGTAATTACATAATAATTACGGATCTTTATATCTCGTTTACCTCTGGGTACTCGTGATGATTTAGAGTACAATTTGAGTGTCATTATCGCGATACCGATTTACTCATCCTCAGATTAGGTATGACGCGGGCTTGACCCTCGTATACATAATGCTTGGGAGTACTAAATTTAGGGTATGATCAATCGGATAAATTTATGATTAACATTATCACTACACTACACTAGGGTTGGGGGATTGTATTCCCATCCTGTTTCTCTCATCAGTTAAAATAAAAAGTTTTTGAAATCATCAGTCATTCTCCATTTCGGTAGATTAATTTAGTTGCATCTTTACTCATTTTCATTATCGCATTTAGCTTAATCATTCTCAAAACCAAATCAATTTTTCCTTTCCTTTTTAGAGTCAAAGTTAGGATTTCTCCGTCCCTTCCCGTTGTCACAACTCCGTTGTACTTTTTCCCTGTGGATTCGATACTCGACTTACCGGGATTATTACTTGAGCGATAGGCTTACACTTGAGCCTAGAGTGAACGCACTTTTGAGAAACATTTTCAGTCGCGTCAAGTTTTTGGCCCCGTTGCCGGGGAATTAGGTAGACTTAGGATTAGATCAAGTCAATCCAAAGCTTTGACCAAAAATTTCAAAAATCCAAAAACATAAAAAAAAAAAACAAAAAGATTCACCATCTTCTCTCCTAAGCGTTAATGCAAAATTCTGAAACCACTCCCACACCCCATAATACTCCAACCAGTATTCACGAAAATCCAATTGTTGAGTATAATCCTAATAGTCCCCACACTCCAAACGTCCCACAGTTTTGGATCCCACCTCCCACACCGTCGCACTCAGTCTCCGATAACACTCCCTTACCTTTCTTAGGACACACTTCGAGCACGCCCAGTGAGAACACCGAGTCAATAAGTGAAGGAGAGATGTCACAACACGGCAGTGCACCCGCTGGTGAGTAAGAGCCTCCGTGCCGCCCGTTGAGAGAATTCTTATATCCCGAGCGCACTGTCACTCCGGGATGCATTATACTCCCGTATAATGCCGGGCAGTTCCGTTTCAAAAATGGAATGATCCAGATGCTACCGCATTACCACGGTATGGATTCTGAAAAGCCATACCTCCATATTAGGGAATTTTAGGACATGTGTGATACTCTAAATGATTAAACCTGCACACAAGAGGTAATCCGTCTCAAACTCTTCCCTTTCTCGCTCAAAGATAAAGCTAAGGCCTGGCTATGGTCTTTACCTCCAAGCTCGATTCCATCCTGGAATGAGCTACAGTCGAAATTTCTCAAGAAATTCTTCCCACCACATCGAACGATCGCTATAAAGGCTCAAATTCAAGCATTCAGGCAACATGAAAATGAGCCATTCCATCGATGTTATGAACGTTTCAACGAGTTAGTTGCTTCATGCCCCCATCATGGATTTGATCCATCGCAAATCATCTCCTTTATCTATAATGGGTTGAATCTTAACTCCAAACAACTTGTTGAAACTATGGGAAGCAGTCCGTTTGTCGATCTAGATGCCCACGATGCTAATCTTCACATGAGGTATGTCGCCGAGACTACCCAATCCTAGGATACTTCCGACCCGAACGCTCAAAATCGAAATCGATAAGCGCCCACTACTCCATCAGTATTCAGTCTATTCCATGTAGATAAGAATTCTATGACGGATAGCCGATTGGAGACTCTTGAGATAGGATTTCGAGACCTATTCGAGATATATGGAAAAGGACCAGCTGGACCCATTTCGAACCCTATCATGAAGGTGTGTGCGATTTGTGAGGCGGGACATTCAACTGAGGAATGTACGATGATACCCGCCTATAAAGTAATGTTGCGGGAGCAAGTTAATGGTATAGGAGGCTTTAAGGGTAATTTCGGTGCCCCGCATAGGAATTCATACAACCCTTCGTGGAAAAATCATCCCGGTTTTAGCTACGGGCAACAACATGCCGCAATGAACCCTCCTTCGCATGTTGCCCCTCCTCCACCACATCAATTTCAACAAGCTCCACACATGCAAGGACATGTGCAAGAACCACCACCTCACGAAAATTATATCCCGCCACAACGGAGAACTCTTGAGGATACCATGAATCAATTCATCGCAAGCCAGACCGCAACCAATGCCAAATATGATCGTCTGATTGGCGACATAAATGCGAATCTGTCAAAAATACAATCCTCGTTGAGTGTTCAAGATAATGATAAATTTCCTGCCCAAGGCCAACGACCTCCCCAAGGTCAAACTAGTGTTAGCTCCATCTCCACTGAACATCAGGAGCAATGTCAAGCCGTGACCACTCTTCGTAGTGGGAGAGTCGTTGATTTATCACCTCCTTCACACGACATCACAAAAGACAAGGAGATTTTGTCCGGCACGAAAGAGGCCGAAGATGTCCCCTTGAACGAGAGTGACAAGGAAGACGCTAGTGAGCTAGAGGTGGTAGTGAAAGCACCCTCCGCAGCACCATTTCCTCGAAGATTGATTCCCGCTCAAAAGGGGAATCTACGTGATGAAGTGCTAGAAGTAGTTGAATTTACCCTTTCTTGATGCCATCAAGCAAATTCCAACTTATGGCAAAGTTATCAAAGATTTGTTGATGGTAAAAAGGAAGATGAAGGTAAAAAAGAATGTCTTTCTAGCCCATAACGTGAGCTCCATTCTACTAAATGATCTCCCGCCTAAATTCAAATATCCCGGTGCACCCATTATATCCTGCATCATTGGAGATAATAGAATTGAGAAAGCCTTACTTGACATGGGGGCAAGTGTAAACATACTCCCTTACTCCATTTATAGGCGACTTGATTTGGGCGACCTCAAGCCCACAAAGGTCACTCTCCAATTAGCGGATCGATTAGTGAAGATTCCATGAGGCATAGTCGAGGACGTGATCATCCAAGTTGACACTTTCTACTTCCTGGTAGATTTTGTCATTTGGGACACGGAGCCCTCCTTAAACTCGAGCAATCATGTTCCCATCATCCTTGTGCGCCCTTTATTGGCTACGGCTAATGCAATCATCAATACAAGGAATGGGCGAATGCAACTCACTTTTGGGAACATGACCTTGGATACTAACATCTTCCACATAGCCCAAAATGCAGGGGAGGAAGATGATCTTCACGCGGTGAGCCTCATAGACGAGGTAGTAGAAGAATACTTTGAGGAAAACTTCTGTGGCGACGCTTTAGAGTCCTGTTTAGCGATGAGATATGAGTGTGAGGGGACGTACACCACCTTCGAGAGGGAGGTTGAAGAATTACGAGAATTACTCGATGAGAGTACGTCGGACGAGGACGTGAGAGAGGTTAATTGGGTTTCTAGATTCGAGGAATTACCTCCAAGGGATACACACATGGCTCCCTCCAGTGAAAAATTTCCAACCCTCGAATTAAAGAAACTCCCCTCACATATTAAATATGCATATCTAGGAGAGGATGAGACATTTTCTATTGTTATCTCCTCTAGCCCAGATGAAGGGCAGGAGGGCAAATTATTGAAAATTTTGAGGAAGCACCAAGGTGCCTTTGGTTAGTGCATCGCTGATTTGAAGGGGATAAGTCCTTTGATTTGCACTCACAAGATCCATCTCGAAGAGGATGTCAAGCCCTCTAGAGAAATGCAAAGAAGACTGAACCCCAACATGAAAGAAGTTGTGAGAACCGAGATCATCAAATTATTGGATGCCGGGATTATCTACCCAATCTCGAATAGCAAATGGGTGAGCCCTATTCAAGTCGTCCCGAAGAAGTCGGGTATGACTGTGATTGAGAATGCTAAGAGAGAGCTTGTTCCCCAACGCACCACCACCGGATGGCGCATTTGTATTGACTACCGGAAACTCAATGCGGGAACTAGAAAAGACCATTTCCCCTTGCCATTCATTGATCAAATGCTTGAGCGAGTTGCGGGCCACCCTTATTATTGCTTCCTTGATGGTTATTCCGGATATAACCAAATTGAGGTAGATGTACTTGATCAAGATAAGATGACTTTCACTTGCCCTTTTGGTACGTTTGCCTACAAACGTATGCCATTTGGCTTGTGTAATGCACCCGTGACTTTTCAAAGGTGCATGTTGAGCTTATTTAGCGACATGGTCGAGAGAGGAATCGAAGTGTTCATGGACGATTTCAGCGTTTTTGGCACCTATTTCGATCATTGTTTAGACAAGCTGGAAAAAGTACTCACTCGATGCGTGGAAAAGAACTTAGTGCTGAATTGGGAAAAGTGCCATTTTATGGTCACCGAGGGAATAGTTCTTGGCCACATTGTTTCATCCAATGGAATAGAGGTTGATAGGGCTAAGATAGATGTCATAACTGATCTTCCCCCATCGAAATTGCTGAAAGACGTGCGCTCCTTCTTGGGCCACGCGGGGTTTTATCGAAGGTTCATTAAGGACTTTAGCGCCATCACTAGGCCCTTAAGCAACCTACTCAAGAAGGACAACCCATTTGAGTGGACAGAGGCATGCCAAAGCTCCTTTGATAAGTTGAAGAACATGCTCGTGTCCGCTCCCATCATGCAAGTTCCGGATTGGTCCTTACCATTCGAAGTTATGTGTGATGCAAGCGATTACGCGATCGGGGCTATTTTGGGCCAACGTAAAGATAAGAAAGCTCATGTCATCTACTACGCTAGTCGGACTCTTACCGGACCTCAACTCAACTACTCTACCACGGAGAAGGAGTTGCTAGCGGTAGTCTTTGCCCTCGATAAGTTCCGGTCCTATCTCATTGGTTCTCCTATTACTGTTTTCACCGACCACGCGGCTTTAAAGTATCTACTTGCGAAGAAAGATGCCAAGCCGCTCCTCATAAGGTGGATCCTACTCCTACAAGAGTTCAATCTCTCCATAAAAGATAAGAAAGAAGTAGAAAACGTCGTTGCCGACCATTTATCTCGGCTTTCGTCCGACATACCTAGTGATCCCGTACCCATAGACGAACATTTTCCAGATGAGCAGCTTTTCGCCACCTCTTCATATCCCTGGTTTGCGGACATAGTGAACTATCTTATCACGGGAGCTGTCCCTCCCGACTGGACACCGCAAGATAAGAAGAGGTTTCTTAATTGGTAGTGCATGTTCTTTTACGATGATCCTTTCCTCTTTAAATATTGCGCCGACCAAATCATCCGACGATGTGTACCGGATGAAGAGATCCCGAAAGTCATCCAGTGGGCCACTTCTCGACGAAAAAGACGGCCGCTAAGATTCTGCAATGCGGCCTATATTGGCCCACAATCTTTCGGGATACGATTGATGCTTGCAAGTCATGCAACAGGTGTCAACGGATGGGTGCCATCACTCGACGAGACATGATGCCTCTTACCCCTATACTCATTTTTGAGATATTCGACTGTTGGGGTATTGACTTCATGGGTCCTTTCCCCCCGTCCTTTGGTTTCCTATACATCCTAGTCGCGGTAGACTACGTTTCTAAATGGGTGGAAGCTATAGCTACCAAGACCAATGACAACAAAGTGGTGACCTGCAGGAACACATACTTTCCCGCTTCGGTGCACCGAAAGCGATAATTAGCGATAATGGCACGCACTTTTGCAATAGGCCATTCGAGAAGCTCATGAGAAAGTACGGTGTCGTCCAAAAGGTTGGAACGACATATCACCCATAAACGAATGGGCAGGCCGAGCTAGCAAATCGGGAGATCAAGAACATTCTTGAAAAGACCGTCAATCCTACCCGGAAAGATTGGTCCCTTAGATTGACCGATGCACTATGGGCCTATCGTACCGCATTTAAGAACCAACTTGGTATGTCCCCTTTCCGTTTTGTGTATGGAAAACCTTGCCATCTTCCCATGGAGCTCGAACACAAAGCGTATTGGGTGATTAAGCAATTGAACTATGCCTTGGACAAGGCCGGTGAAGCCCGCAAGCTTCAATTGAATGAGTTAGAAGAACTACGCAATGACGCGTATGAGAATGCCAAAATTTCAAAAGAGAGGATGAAACTCGCTCATGATAGCATCATTCGACGAAAAGAGTTTCTCCCCGGGCAAAAAGTTCTTCTCTACAACTCTCGATTTCACCTCTTTCCGGGCAAGTTGCGGTCACGATGGTCTGACTCGTTCGTCGTGAAGAACGTTTTCCCCCATGGAGCTATTGAACTAGACGATTTAAAAGGGGAAAACACGTTCAAAGTAAATGGACAATGCCTAAAGCCATATCTAGAGGCGTGTACAGAAGAGGTCGACATAATTTGGTTGTCAGACCCCATTTACGGGGTCAATTGAGCTGAGAAAGTGAGGTCGTCGCACCCCCGACGCGTATGGGGTGAGTTTGTGTGTATAGTAGTCGTGTGTGAATAGGTTAGTTAGGAGTCAGGAGCATGAGTCACGAAAGAGATCGGTTAGCACGCACTTCGAGGGAGCTAGCACGCAATTCGAGGTTGAGTTCGAAGAATTTTTAAGGTGCCCGAGGGTCTAGAACGTTTTTAGGGGCCTTACGCACAAGTTAGACGATGAGAGAACGCCTTGAATTAGAGAGAAGAGAGAATCCTAGCATCCGGTCCAGCCTACTCTCCCGAACCCCATCCAGAACCGGTTCGGAGGGCGAACCGGTTCGCGATACCTCCGAACTGTTTCGGGGTACCTGGCAGATTCCCCCCCCCCCCCCTTAAATCCAAATTCATCCCCTTCCCTCCATTCTTTCCCCTTCATTTTTCCTCCCTCCAAATTCTTCCCTCCTTCCAATTTTCATCCTAATTCACTCCCTCCATTATTTCCTTCCCACCCATTCACATTTCCCACCAAAAACCCACCCCTCTACACCTATAAATTACCACTATCACCTCCTCCAATTCTCACACCACAAAATTTCCCTCACTCTCTTCTCCACCATATCCTTTCCCCTCTCACTCTCTCTTTCCTTCAACATGCCGCGTCCTCGCCGCACCAATCTCCGCCCCAAGAAATATGATGATACCACCGTCCTTGATGACGAGGGTAAGGGGGTTTTTCGAAGCATCCAAGAACGTCATTGGGCCGAGCAATACTTCTCGACTATGCTCCCCATCCACATAGAACGCTTCGTTAATTGGGACCAACTTCCGGGCGATGTCACCGCCCTATTTGATCGCCGCGGGTGGTGCTCTTTCCTCGCCCCAACGATCACTCACGTGTTTGACACCGCCATTCGACAATTTTATGCGACCTTGGTTCGCAAATCCTCTACGCTTCACGAGGCATACCTTGACGGTATCACCATTCCATTTTCGACGGCCATCATAGCACGCAAAATGCGTGCTAAAGGGGTGATCCTCCCCGTGACTTTCCAATATCCTAACAATGGTACCCCCACGCCAAAGATGAATGCATTGCTCGCATGGCACCCGGGGAGGAATGGGTACGCGAATCTTTTCCCATTGGTGGTTTGGCCGCTACGGTGCGCTTCACGCACCTCTTTTCTTGTGGCGCCATCCACCAAACCACCAATGACTCGGTGGTCCGGTTACGTCACGCCAATTTCCTCTACCACTTTTTGGACCCCGAGAGCACCATCAATCTTGCCCAGCTTTTCTACGCGGACATCCTCCATGCCGCTTATGATGAATGGGGCAAAACTGCACTCCCTTACGCTCGTTTCATTACGGAGCTCTTAATGGAAGCCGGAATCGATGACCCGGGGCAACAAATTCGACTTCCCCACTCCATTGGAGGCACGTCCACCACTCGGAGCGAATGACAAATGAGAGTAGCTCATCCCGACCGTCCCATTCTCCATGAGGATGCGGACGATGAGGATCATGATGCCCCGATGATGGACGTCGATGAGGACGAGTTTGAGGAAGATGAGGAGGATTCGGATTTCGAGCCTCCGGGGGCCAACTTTGAGCACCGCCTTTCGGCCGTTGAGTCCCGCCTCGACGGGTTCATCAACCAATATAATCAAGATCAAGTGGCTTACTTCCGGGATACCCGGATGATGTACCAACTCCAAGTCCACCTTCACCAACTCAACTTCGGCGGCCCTCCACCCCCTTCTTTTATGACCCGTATGATCCCAATGCACCCGGGCCCTCACATCCACCTCCACCATGAACCCATTCCTATTTTTATATTTTGGTGTGGATATTAGTTGTTGTAGTGATTTAATTTTGCTCACAGTTGCTATCCAATTTCTTATGTAACACATGTTTCCCCATTGTTATTATACAATCTTGCATTTTTCATATTTGTTTGTTTTATTTTTCCGCACTTATTATTCGCTTTGAGTTAGATTTTCGTCCTTTTTTCTTGAGGACAACGCAAAAGTCTAAGTTAGGGGGGGGTCACAAGTGCGTAGTTCTAAAACTTCACAAATTTCAAAATGCCCAAAAATTTCCAAAAAAATCATAAAATTTTGAAAAATCCAAAAATATTTTTGTTCAAAATATGTAAAAATTGGAATTCAAATTTTTCAAAAATATCATCAAAAGTCAAATTGGAATCTCAAATTGTAAACATCCAACATACACAAAGCCAAAATTGACCAAAGATGGAAATTGAGCGAAAATTGACGACTTAACGAACGAATGTGGAGATTAGCTAACCCAGTGAGATTCGAGCCTATCACGTTTTGCGAGTTTTTAAATCAATCCGAGTTAATTGTTAACTCAAAGTTCTTTTTAGTGCTTAATAAGTTGTCAAGGATCTCAATCCTTTCATTTTGATCGGTTTTAAAAAAAAATGTGTGAAATATTGCCTTGAAAAACGTGCCAAATTTGCCTCTAAACTGAAATTCACCTCAAAACGCATATGGTAATGCAATTGGAATTTTGGACAATGAAGTAGGCCCTCATTTGTCACCCAAAATTTTGGCCAAAAAAAAGTAGCGAAAAATCACCCTTTGCAACCCAAATTGAGCCGAATAATTTTCCCTTTCGTTTGACAACCCGAAAAATCCAAAATAGCCGAAATTGTGAAAAATAAAAAAAATTCAGATTTTAAGTCCAAAAAGTGCATATAAAGGGGCAAGAAACAAAATAATATGCTCAACAAAAACAACAAGAAAAGAAATGAAAAAAAAAAAAAAAAAGAAGAAAAAATGAGCAATAGCCCGGAAAAAGCACAATTGGACATCATTAATGACTTTTCCAATTCCAACCTTTCATACCTCCTTCATTTACCCAATGCAACCTTCAACCCGAAAAAGTCCTAACCGAGTCCAAATTGCGAGAATTGAGTACCGCGTGGAGATTTAAGACACCAAAAGATAACATAAGAGGTTAAGTGCGCAAAATAGAGGCAATGTTCCCGTTTTTTAAAATCGTAATCCGTTGATGAGATCCTTTCACCATAAAGTTTCCGTCTTTCTAATTGCAGGCGTGAATTTACTTCCATTACATTGACTCTTTATATCACGCATGCCGAGAGAATAGCCATAATCCGAGAGATTCGTTTGTGAGAGCGTTCCGTGAGAAATTGAAATCAAAACGAATTTTCGAATAAGTAACATAATGATCAATCGGTGGAAATTGGCGGTTATATTTTCGGCTTCGCACACACGCACTATGAATTGAGACTTGTACATATGACTTGATGATGACTATTTTCTGAAAAAGTTTGAATTGCTCAATTTTTGCATGTTTTGAATCTTCTTTGTGTCAATAACGAATTTTGTGTGTATATTCACTGCAAACCCTCACGAGACACAACTCGTCCTACTAGGGTGACCTAGGGGTTTAAAAGCTTGTTGCATACGCTAAATGCAATCGCTTGCCCGCGAAAAAGGTATTCTATCCCAATAAAATGTGATTTTCAAGAGTTAAGCCTTATTAGGATTCTTTTACATTGCTCGGGACGCGCAAAGTTCTAAGTTAGGGGGGTTTGATTGGACATAAATATTGTATATTTATTCCCCTAATTTCCGTGCATTTGTGAACCCGAGTGATGTAATCTATATGGATTTGATGCACATTCATGCTACTAATCTTCTTTGGCAAGTATTTTGTGTTTCATGCTTCTCTTATTGGTTTTACAAGTTAATTATGCAAGCGGCGCAAAAGAGAAAGCGAGACAATGAAAGAAAAGCTAAGAAGGCAAGTTCAAGGGTATTTTGGTAATTCTTCAGCCAGATCCTGAAGGAGGAGTCAACTGGAAAGTTGAAGAGCTCCGAACAACGAGAACACTGGAAGAAACGGCACCCAAATCCGAGCAACAGTTGATGAGTTATGACCAGTTGAAGTTAGTGTTGAATGAAAGAAAAAGCACCCCAAACCAGCAAGCATTCGTGAACCCAAGGGCGAACCGGTTTGGGGGACGAACCGGTTCGGGGTACCTGATGCGCGAATTTTCTCCTTCATTGTGATTGGCTCTAAAGTTTCCTATTAGGTTAAAACTCTCAAAAAAAGAGTAGGGAACGTAGGTAGTAACTTAGGAACAACAATTCTGGATATTTTTTAGTGGTTTTTAATAGATAAAAAGAGAGGAGAACATCTAGGAACCCAACTTTGATTAATTGCTGCAAGATCCATACACTTCCGGGTTTGTTTTCAAGTTGTATTCCACGCTTTATTTTTATGATATTTGGTATTCTTTCATGGTAATCTCTATGTATGATTTGAATGAATTTCTGCGTTTATAACATTTAGCTACGTATATTGATCTAGTGTTATCATGAGTTTGTTCGCATGCAACGTTATTATCTCATGCATTGTTCAGTTTAATATGTTCGGCTAGGTTTAAAAGGTTGGGATGCATGAACCCAACCTAATGTGTTAGTGCATGTGTATAAAGTTAATCAGATGAATTTAATGATTGATTATGATCGTATTGCGTAATTACATAATAATTGCGGATCTTTATATCTCGTTTACCTCTGGGTACTCGTGATGATTTAGAGTACAATTTGAGTGTCATTATCGCGATACCGATTTACTCATCCTCAGATTAGGTATGACGCGGGCTTGAACCTCGTATACATAATGCTTGGGAGTACTAAATTCTGAGTATGATCAATCGGATAAATTTATGATTAACATTATCACTACACTACACTACACTAGGGTTGGGGGATTGTATTCCCATCCTGTTTCTCTCATCAGTTAAAATAAAAAGTTTTTGAAATCATCAGTCATTCTCCATTTCGGTAGATTAATTTAGTTGCATATTTACTCACTTTCATTATCGCATTTAGCTTAATCATTCTCAAAACCAAATCAATTTTTCCTTTCCTTTTTAGAGTCAAAGTTAGGATTTCTCCGTCCCTTCCCGTCGTCACAACTCCGTTGTCCTTCTTCCCTGTGGATTCGATACCCGACTTACCAGGATTATTACTTGAGCGACAGGCGTACACTTGAGCCTAGAGTGAAAGCACTTCTGAGATACATTTTTAGTCGCGTCACATACCGTCCTACCAACCTAAAGAAGACGAACCCAGAAGATCAAAATCCATTGGTGTAAACTCACCAACAATCATTGTACCTAAGAAGACCAATGGTTATATTTATTATGTATAGAAGTAAATGTCTGAATATATAAAGACATTCCATCTCTTGGACTACTCTCACTACAAATACATACTCTCCTCCAGAAAAAGGGGACAAGTGATTCATTCACAGCATATCCTACTGTGCCTTTGTAACCATGAGAAATAAAATAACAGTGGACTTAGGCTTTATTGAATAGCTAAACCACTTTAAAAATCCTTGTCTCTTATATATTTGATGTGATTGTTTATCTCTATTTCATCTTAAATCTCCTCTTCTTCATACCTTCACTTTATCTGTTGTTGATGCCTATAAAATAACATAAATGCTATTTCTAGTCATCAACAGATTGGCGCCGTCTGTGGGAATGACACGAAAGTCTTTCCTACCTCTTAGAAGAGACGGAGATCATTTCAAAAGTTAAGTTTTTTTTTTGTCTTTACGTTTAAACAATTATATGATGTACATACATCTTTTGATTTAATCATGATTTTATATTCATAAACCGTTGGATCAATTTTTATTCACAAATATGCATAATCAAGAATTTCATATTCACGAGTGTTAGGAAATTTTTATGCATATACGTTTATGTTCAGATTTACCTGAGATATTTTTATTGCCATCCCTGATATTGATTGACAGGAGATTACTCTCTCATCAAGAATGTATATTTGTTTGATTCTCATGTATCCTAGTCACCAAATTCTGATTATCATAAGAAAACAAGACTCCGGGTACAACTTGGGATGAAAATTTCTCTAAAATCCATCAATTCAACGGATTGGCTCTTGACTTTCTTAATATCTAGTTTCTACGGTGGCAATGATTTGCAACCTGAAAATGGGAGATAAAGATTTTATCTTTCTCTCTTCAAGAGATGCCGGATCTTAAAAATGGCGATTGATGTTCAAACAACACCTACACAGGTATATTTAGAGAAAAAAGACAATCTTGAGAAGAATTATATCACGAATTCATCAAAAGAATGAAAAATTCATAGCAACTATCTTATGATTTATGGCTCGCACCTCTTCTCTCCCAATATGCTTCTGGGTCCTAGCCTATTGACCTGCCAAACTTCACCCAAGAATATTGATTTATTCAATCTCGACATCTCAACAATTCAAGAAACATAATTTTAGTAATTTACAATTTTAAGTATGACACCCCAGGATAATTGTTCCACACATTAGTTACGTCACTAGACCAGCCTGTGACACCCCGACTAATTAAATACCGGGTAGCTACTCCTTTATTAAATCAATACAAAATGTCAAGTTGGTTCAGTTAATAGCATCACTGTCGAAAACATTTTAAAGATTACTAACCACCTAGTATTTAAAAAGTAAGTTGCCAAATTTTAAGTTAAGTTTGATTAACATGCAAAAAGAATAATGGAAGAATAACATAAATCCATTCACCATAACGAAGTAATGAAATAACCACAAATAGTAATAAGTCCGGAGGAAAAACTCCTCACAACAATCCCACAACTAAAAATAATATGACAAGTCTGAAACCTGAATTAATTACATGCCCGCAGTCTGAATAACTGAAATAAATGAAATATCTCTAAAAGAAATGGGCGACATGCCCTACAACTGATAAATGCTGAATATAGAGTCAAGATATATGAAGTGTCTATAATCAAAGTCCTGTAACTTCCACAAACAGCTACAGCTCGTCACCTGAATGAGGATTCTAAGCATGGTGTCCTTGTGGCTGGGCACCTAAAATGGTTTTTACAAAAAAATAGATTTGAAAAAAAACGGGTCAGAGCCCGAAAGTGGAGAGTATTTTGAAAACAGCAAGTGCTTTAATAACATTTAAAACAATAGATGCCAGATGCATGTTAGGACGTGCTCTCACATGAAATACTCACCTCTCGTCTAACTGTGCACTCCTAACGTTCCTGTACCCATTCATGTGTTTTCTCATAACTATCTAGTTCAAAAGAGTTTCTAACACTTCTACTCGGTTCACGTTTTAATTTCCAACCTTAACAATTAAATAGAGGGTTCTACTTTAATTCTCGGATTCCCAATTATTAACAAAACCATTTATTGATATCCGTCCCCTTTTATCTTTTCATAACGTTACAATTACTATACTCACAATTTAACATAGCAAATTCCTTTCCATTTAACCGTATATTATTCACATTATAAATATACAATACAAGCACCCCGAGGCTAAGCTGCGGTGCACACATACTCTGCTATCCATCCCGGTACATCACGTACATAAGGATCACGCATTCCGAATCTCTCAGGAATCGTTCTCAGATAACAACATCACAAACAATGGAGGCGAACACAGTCACTTCACATGGGTCACGTACATACCTACGTTCCCACGATCAGCAGACTTATTAACATCCCAATAAGTCCTTCTCTGACCTATTTTCATCGAGGTACCAATCTAAATCCGGGAAACATAAGGATAAGAAGGCCCTAAGCGAACGTAAACCTCCCGTGATAGCAAGTATGGTAGGTATGTCATACACATAAAATTATACGCTAAGCATTCACACATCTTAGATATCTCAATATTAATAAAGGTATACTCTACATCTTTATACCATTATTCCAAATTGTTATATTTTACGTCTCCCGTTAATATAAAAGTTAAACTGTCGACACGTCTCACGTCGTAGTTTCTTATACTTAAAACCTATCTAAAATAGATTATTAAGTTCCTATTATTCCCACATATAACATCTTTATTCCTAAGGTCCTTACTTCTGCCCCAAACCTCATTTCATCAGCTTAGAATGATTCCTCAAATTGAATTCTCATTAAGGTCCAAATTTCATAACCATGCCTACTGGTCTTCCTTAAGTTTAAGGGTATACATAAGGTCTCCAATAAAATTTTCCAAGGGTTACCACCATTAAAATTTAAAATAGGGAAAACATTACTCATTCTGGGAAGGTCGATCGATCGATGGTGGTCGATCGATTGACTGATGAACATCGATCGATCGAATGCACCAGGTATGGCTACGGACTGCTTCGTTTTGCAGTTTTCAAATCATCCCAAAACATACTTTTAATGCATGAAACTCTAATATAACGTTATAGTATCATCATACAACCATCCTACAACATTATTAACGTTCTAAAATTAATAATTCATCAACCAAGGGCTATATTTGGATCAAATCTTCATCAAGAACCCTAGTTTTCTACTTCTTTCAAGAACATTGATAAACCTCTTCTTAAATCCGTTTTTAGATCATCAAGGGTCATAATTTTGAATTCATAATTCGTTCAGAATGTTTCTACATGCAGTCCCTAACATAAATTCATAGTTTTAACCTTTCAATTCATGGGTCTATATCAATCTTCCAAGATAATTTCGATAATTCCTAAACATGGAAAAGCATAGCATTGAATTAATTATAATTAAACCACTTGACTCTAATATTTATCTGAATTTGAGGTTGAATCTTGAAGGTTGAATTGCCTTCTCTCTCTCTCTGCAGAATCCTTCTCTTTCTCTCTCTCTCTACAAGTTCTTCTCAAGGTGTTAATGGAGGTGGGGTTGGTTTTTGCCAAGTTATAAGGTTTCTAACTTCTCCCGTAGCCCACTACCTAAATTGGGGTTGGAAATGGCTTAGTGGGTTAATACTAAGTCAGATTTTTAACTCTAATTTTCGTGGGTTTTAATTACCCAATTTCCGAAATTACCAAAATGCCCTTATAAGTTACCGGTATGGCCCAATAATGCCCCGGGACCCAAACTTAACCCCCGGTTAGTGTTTTCTGACTATTTCGACCCTTCCGAACACGTTGGCGCACTCAAAATGACCATACGGGTGATAAAAATAAAATTCACTTTTTTTAATTCAAATAATTATATTCCTGACGCGACTGTCACGCGTGTCCCAACAAAATTTCCCAAATTGCCGTATTTCAATCTCGCGACAATTTCAATATTTCCAATATTCATATATTGCCATATATACACATTTTAATCAAATACTAACTCACATCTCATTAATATTTTTATCCGAATTAATTTCCAATTAATACACATATAATTCAATTAATCCCAAAAATAAATATCACAGAAAATACGGGGTATTACACTTTCGTGGTCGGTGACCATTACTATGGCAACAAAGACACAATACCAGAGTCCTCACAACACCCGACAATCATTCCTTGCTGGTCGACAGGCATAAATGGCTGGTCGGTAGCAACTAACATCACCAGAGCCATAAATTTCATCTGGTCGGCACCATGTCAGAAGCAACTTTGCAACAGGTCGGCAGTAGGTTAATCATAGCTGGTCGACAAAACATACCATAGACCGGAAAATTGGAATGTGAACTACAAAGTTGGTTGTTCGGCATCATCTATATTGCTGATCGGCGACCACATGAACAATATATGTCAGAACATTTATTGGTCGAAGAAAACTATTATACATCTTGAAGGAGTCCCGACCTCCTATTTGTTGATCGGCAACATGTATTGCACAGTTGAAGGTGTTCCCGACCTCCTATGGCTGGTCGAAAGGTCTCGTATGACCTCTAGTCAACGGTCGCTTACACAGCTAGACATTCAGTGGCATGTATATAATCATAATGAAGGATTCCCGACCTTCCAACACTAACCTATTGCTAGTCGACAATAACCACTATTCGACGAAATTTGTTCTGTTCACGACAAATGCTTGGATGGATAAGTGGCAATTTTTTTTATCCAGATTATTGATTTTGACAAAGTCAAAATCACAACCATGATGTTAAAAGACAAATTCACCCCTACCATTTCTTAATTCATAACTTTCTAACGAAATAAATTTTTTAAAGCTACATAAATTATACTTCAAATAATTTTCAAACCAACTTATATTTGGTCTTTTACTTAAAATTAAAATTATTTTGAAACAAACTTCATATCTAGCTTATAAAAATTTGCTTATCTGACACGTATTCGGCATGACACGACATAAGACTTATTATCCGCTCATATGGCAAGCACTCGGCATGAAACATATTATTTCATGTTTTAACTTTTTTACTGCCAAAGAAAATACATATCATACATTGTTTGGCTGAATAGTTATTCTAATGATAATTTCCATGTGATTCTGCCTCAATAGGTGTTCAGACAATTTATGAAATTCCACATGTACAAGATTCAATCCCGACGAATGCTCGGACATAATTTTAAGCTCTTGGAAATATTATTAATGCTCGGCACTATGCAATTTTGCCTCGACATATCAGCCAGGCATTATTTATCTTCTCGAGCACGAATCGCTCAATATATCTACACAAATGTGTGCATATTCAATATTCATCTTAGCTTGGATCTCGACAAAATATTTATTGTCATATATTCAGCCCCGAAACGATCTTCCACACCCATTATATTTTACCACCAACAGATAGTTGGTCGGGATAATTCTTATACATCCCTAGAAAGTGTGAGATCCACTAACGTCCTAAGATCAGGTTGAATGCAAGAAGACATTCCAAATGGAATACTAGAATTAAATAAATCTCATCAGCCCGGGTAACTAGTTAAATCTGGATCAAGATATCTAGGTACTCTAGTAGAACCTATGGCAACCACAGGTATCTAGTTAAATTTGGATCAAAATAGTTGGGTATTCTAGTAGAACATATGGCAACCACGGGTAACTAGTTAAATCAGGATCAAGATATCTAGGCACACCAGTATAACCTATGGAAACCACGGGTAACTAGTTAAATCTGGATCAAGATATCTAGGTACACTAGTTGAACCTATGGGATCACCCCTGATAACTAGGGAACAACATTAGTAAAATCTAAGGCATTACAATCATTACTGATTCGACTAACTACTCAATACAAATTACCTACTTGAAAAGACAATCAACTATTTTATTTCTAGGGTTACATCAGGATAGTACGGAAACACAAACATGTAAAGCTCTTGGGAAGTCATTTCAAGGAACATTCCCTCGGCCTTATCTTTTCTAGAAAGGCCAGCACATTTCAAGGCCAAGTGTTGATGCAAAAAACTAGACTAGGCTATTTAGTTAATCGCAGATAAATAGAAAATAAAGAGATAAGAGATTTTTAAAGTGGTTCGGCTTGATTGAAGAGCCTACCTCCACTATTATGTATTGCTTTGGGATTGTTCAATCGCCTCTTTTTTTTGTCTGTCCCTGTATGTAGGGTTTACAATGTATTTATAGCCCCCATAGGGTGTACTAGAGCTGGAATATCAAAGGATGGAATGTCTTGATATCGTAGACATTTACATCTGTACAATCATTAATATATACAACTGTTGGTGTTTGCATGTCATCGTTGGTCGGCATCCCTGGTGTTGGTCGGTATTCCTGGAGTTGGTCAGCTTTCCATCCATAATGACTAGGATTAATCCTCCACTGTATAACATGTGTCATTATCTGAATGGTCCATGTAGACGACTAATTTTTGGTATCAACAGAAGCTCCCAATGTTTCATGCTTGAAGTTTTTACAAGAGTATGAAGCATTTGGCTCTTAAAGTTGCTCAAGGAATAATTTTAGGCAACGTCGATTGCCGACTTACCATACTTGTAAAATTTTATGGTTTAATTATGGGGATATAATGCCCGTTGAATCTTAGAAATTATTCACCACTTTAACGAATCATTTTTGGGCAAATACGTCTTTTCTGCCTTTTAGCCGCCAAAAGTTGAATCGACGCTGCTTCATAATCATTACCTTTCCAATTTTTGAGGCAACCTATAAAGAGCGGGAAAATACACAAACTTTTTTTTATCTCAAATCTTATGAGTGTTACTGGGCTATAGTGTCTTCAAGCTTTATTTTTCTTTCTCGAACGAGAATTTTCTGTTCTTCGGTTCTTGCTGAATCCTTAATTCCAATAATAATTCTTTCTTTTCTCTTCTATTCTTCATCATGGTTTACTCTGTTGATTCCTTTATGAATTCATAAATGAATTTAAAATTCAATCTGAGGTCGTTTTGGAACAAGCTATTTTACCTGTTGATTTTTTCTCACTTGTTGAGGGTCATTGGTTTCCATCTATTTTTTTAGCTGAATATGGGTTTACTTTTCCTCCTAACCCACTGTTCCTTGAATTTTGTCAATACTTTGACGTTGTCCCAGCTAGGGTATCCCCCAATACATGGAGAGTTTTCAATGGAGTGTATAGGTTGAACCAAATTCATGGAACCCATCTAGGGATTCCAGAGGTAATGTTTTGTTATAAGTGGGTATCTAGCAACACCACTTTTTATTTAAAGACTAGGGCTATAAATAAAGAGTTAGTAGTTAATCTTCCAGACTCCTATAGGGATTATTTTGAGCATGAGGTTGTTGAAAAAAACTGGCAATAGGCCCCCTAAATGGAAACACTAAGTACTAGGGGCCTAGGTGCGCTCCCTTTGGCAATGGGATTGGTTATTCCTCATTTAATAGTTTTACCTTGCACATATCTATTTAAATGTTACACTAATTGTTGGTCTATAAATTCTTATTGCAGTTGATTAGAAGATAAGGTTCCCTAATGAAAGTGAAGTGAATATGAGGGAGTTGAAGTTTATTTGGGGACTTCATCAAAGGATTGGCGAGGAGCACGTCAGGTCTGCATCTTATTTGCTACAGTACAAGAACATAATCTCTTCCTTTTTTTCTCGTCCTACTCCTTCCCCTGTGATTGACCTTGAGCAAGAACCTCCTTCTACTTCCTCAGCCACTACATCTGGCAGTGATGATCTTCCTGCCTTTCCCCCTTCTCCTTAGATTCAAATCTGCCCCTTGCTGCATCCATGGGGAAGAGGAAGATTCCTAAAATTTTAGGAGATATTGCTACCAATCCCCTTTCCAAATGAGCTGATATAGGGGTGAAAAATAAAAATGAGACTGGGAGGAAGTCCCCCATCAAACAAACTGAAGAGATCTCCCTTAGTAGACAAAATAAATGGTTGCCTTCTACGTTAGCAGAAGGTTCTTCCTCTCTTCCCGACCAACGTGAGTTTGTTTAAATATCTTTTTCTACCTCTCCAATGGTCCTTGGCCCTCGATTAGCAAGACAATTAATAAAGTCTAGGACTTTGCCAGACCACAGCTGTGCTGCTGCTTCATTTTCTCGCTTCTAGCGTTCTAACAGGGTTGCTTAAAGCCTTGCTCTGGTATATTATTTTTACCTTCTTTAATTACTATCTTCTAATTTGTTCTTCACTATACTAACTTTTTTCCTTATTCCTGTGCAGTTCCTCGTTGACTCTAATAATATATTGGAGATAGATGCAGATTTGAGAGATTCTTCCTCTGGTGAAGTTGAAGAAGCTTTCAACGGGTTGAAAAAGACTTTGTTTGATTCCCAAAAAGCATTGGCTACTGAACAGGAGAAATAGGAGGAGAGAATGAAGACTACTGAAGAAGCTGTGAGACTGCTCGAGTTTTAGCTGACAAGTTGTAGAAGGACTTGGATGCTGAGAAAGTCAGGTATGCCCAGATACTAAAGGAACTAGGTGCTTAGAAGGTGAAGAGAGATAAGGCCAAAGAGGATGGCTTTAACAAAGGCTCGGATAATTCCTTTGATGCAACTTCTTTGTAAATTGAGTTTGCAAAGAAAAAGTGCTTCAAGAATGGCTGGTCTGCTACTCTGGTGGAGGTCGGCACTCCAAAGGATTCATAATTATTCTCTTGACATTATCCTGGGACTCCTCCAAACCTAGATGAGGAAGTTGATGATGGGGGTTGCAGTGAATCTTTGATAATGGTGGAGTCTGTCGATCAACACCAGGAAGTTGAATCTATTACGCCCTCCAAAGTTAATCTTCCTCCTCCTTCAACTCCCGCATCTTCTTTAGCTAATCCTGAAGAAGATAAGAAGAAGGTGTAAAACCAACCAACTTTTGTTTTCCTTTTCGATAATTGTACTTTTTCTTTTTCTTTTTTGAAGATGTATTTATACTTACCTTTTTATTAATGAACAGAGAAATATTTATGTTCCTCTCCTTGTATTTTTCAATACTCTGCAACTTGTTGATTGATGAATTTCTTTTTCTAAATAGTTTATGGATAAACTGGAATACTTCTCATCTACTGACTCCGAGCTACTCTAGAGGTGCAATGAGCTTTTCAAAGCTGGTCACTTATCTCTGACTCATGTTGACCTACTGTAGTTGCTTGGATAAGGGGAGAATCCGAGCAAGATAAAGAGGCTTATGTTCATCTAAAGTATCTTCTTGATTAGGCAGTGGCCAATAACGTTGCTTACTATAAAATGATTGAAGATCTACAGGAGGATCATAACAAAGATAGGGAACTTTTGCATGAGGATTATGAGAAAAAATTCTAAGCCCTTATTGAAGGTTAGGGATTTAAGAAAAAGTTAGATAAATTTGTTTCTCATTTTTGAAGATAAGAATTCTTGCTCAAACGTGAAATAGATGAAGCGTGGGAAATTGTAAATCTTCTAGAGGAAGAGAATAACAACTTGAGAGATGAACTGGATGACCAGAATTCATCCAGTGTTGTTGTTATTACTACATATGAGTGTCATTCCTTCTTGGAGGCGAAAAATGCAAGGTTGAGTGAGGAGTTGGAGGCTATGAAGAAAATAAAACTTGTATCTTCATCTTCCCGAGCTAGATTCAAGGCTGGCAGAGGTACTGGCTGAGGTACTATAGAGGAAATCAGGATCCAACAAGCCCTTTCCAATCAAGCTGCACAATTAAAAGATAAAAATCAAACTATTGCTGAGATATTCCAGAAGCTACAGACCTTGTCTGAACAACTATCTACTCAATCTTTTCAATTATAAGCTAAGGATGGTGTGTTGAATAAAATACATTCTCAAGTTGACAAATTAACCTTTCAATTCCATAAGCAACCAAGGGAAGTCTGGATGGACGGGTATAATCAAGCTCTGGGGCATCTTGATGATAAGATTAAACAAGCTAAGAATGAGAGATATAAATGGGGTTGGATTAATGCTTTGACAGTGATGAAAGTGGATCAATCAAAACATCTCATTATGGGACTGGTATGATCCAGGCTTGCTTGAGCTTGACAATTCTCCTTGCAAGTTAGATGTCAAATGGATTCCTGTTCATCGTATTCCTCAATATTTGATTTCAAAATACTTGGGAGATTATGAGCTTCACGATGAATTAGAGATCATTCGAGCTCCTCACCTGCTTGATCGTTCTAGTACCAGTAATAGCAGAATTCTTCAGGATTTTAATTTTATCAACTCTCCTTATACTTTAGATGATCCTCCTCTAGGCATGAATCCTGTTTCAAAAGGTGAAGGGAAACATCCACCATAATAAAGTTTTGTACTCTGATTTGTTAATGCATTCATGTAATTACTTTAATTGAATGAAATGGAAATTTGATCAACTCCTCCTATGTTTAATGTTAATCCTTTCTTTATCATTAATTCTATTGATACACTTTGTTTAAGTTGAGTATCAATGATTAATGAGTGCAAATGTTATATTAGCATAATTAGATTAAAATCTAAATTTAAAGCTAATTAGATGAATACATAGGTTCTACTAGCATACTTAGATTAAAATATGAATTTAGAGCTAGTTACCCATGTTTCTCAAAAGGTTTTACTAATGCACCCAAATATTGGATTTTTGCATTAAATACCAATGGTTTGACTAGGCGTTTGTGGAATATGTGCTTATGTTCCTATTGAGGAACCTTTGCAACGTTCTTCCTGTACTTTACCCAGTAGGATAAAGATGTTATTCCATCCTTATGTTTACGGACTAAGTTTCTTGAGGATTTTAACATCCTATTGACTTGGACATCGTGTATCAACGATTAAATTTAGGGCTTCTCAGAGCAACTTATTGATCCTGTCGAGCAAGTTTTAAGACAATATTTGCTGAGCCGAGCAATAAGTTTCTGAACCGAAATTTACTGAACCGAGCAAAAATTTATAACTTTTTTTATCAAGATAATGTAGTTCATAGCACGAGTACTCCAAAAAACTGAACATTAAAATGGAAAGAAACATAAGATTTTATTAATATTGCAAGTTGAAAACTGATTACAACATCATGGATAATACTTTTGGAGAGGCTCTGCATGCCATGGGTTTTTGAATTCTTTACCTTCCAAGGTTTCAATGCGATAGGTTCTAGGTCGGATCACTTCTGAAATATGGTAGGGACCATGACAATTGGCTTCAAGCTTGTTATTTTTCTGCAACACTTTCTTCAACACATAATCTCCTTCCTTTAAGTTGGTCAATTTCATTCTTTTATTGAAAAAGCGGGTTGTTCTTTGCTGATAAGCCGCGTTGCGCAGGGAAACATCTTCTCTTAATTCTTCCAGCATGTCTAGATCCAACCTTCTCATTAGGTCACTTATCGGAGGGTTAAAATTCAAAAATCTATGGGATGGTAAGCCTATCTCAGTAGGAATGACAGCTTCAGTCCCAAATGCTAACATATATGGGGATTATCTAGTTACTGTTTGCAGTGTTGTTCTTTATGCTCACAAGACAGAGTGTAGCTCGTTTATCCAATTTCACTTGGCATCATCAATCCTTTTTTTCAACCCATTAAGCAAGGTTCTGTTCACAACTTCAGTTTGTCCATTAGTCTAAGGATGTCCTGGAGCAGAATGCAATTTTTGAATATTCGACTGAGCACAGTAAATTGCTAACTCATCATTGTCAAAATGTGTTCCATGGTCAGTAATGAAAGCGTAGGGCAATCCATACCTACATATGATAATTTTCCATATGATTTGATAGACCTTTTCATAAGGCATATCTATCAAAGGCTCTCCCTCCATCCATTTTGTAAAATAATCCACGACGACCACCAAGTATTTAAATATTCCTCGGGTGGTTGGCAGTGGCCCTACCAGGTCTATACCCCACATGGAATATGGCCATGGTGAAGTGATTGGAGTGAGAGCATCCTCTGGAGTTTTGCGAATTATAGAAAATCATTGACATTTATCACAGTTCTTGGCAAAATTTGCACAGTTTGCTCGCATTGTTGGCCAGTAACACCTTTGAGTTTTGATTCTTTGTAGAAGTGTTCTCCCTACTATGTGAGCTCCACATGATCCTTCATGTACCTCTTGAATTATAACTTGGACCTCTAAAGGATGCACAAAGTGTTACAAATTGACTGTTAGTCCTCTCTTGTAAAAAACACCTTTGTCTAACACATACCGAGCTGCTTTATACTTCAACTTCTTGGCTTCCACCATATCTGATGGTAGAGTTCCCTCTTCAATGTATGCTCTGATAAGGTCCATCCATGATGTCCTCATGTCTATGGAAATAAAATTGACCATCAGATATCCATATGTGCTCCTATTAGCCAAAATCTCAATAGGGATAGTTCGTCGAAGTTCAACTCTGGTAGCAGAGGCTAATCGAGATTTGGCATCAGCTTGGGAATTTTCCAACCTTGGTATTCTGTCCATATGAACAACTAGTAATTTTGCAATGACTTTCATCGCCTTGGATAAATACCTAGTTGTCAATTCTCCTTTGGCTCCATATAAACCCAGTGTTTATTCAAAAAACTAGACTAGGCTAATTAGTCGATTTGTCAAACTCCCGTAGTGGAATAATTTTCTCTTCGCTTCTTCATACCTCCTGGTCATCTCACATGTTCGAGAAGAATAGTTTGGTAGGTCTTCACTTTCTTTTTCTGAAAAAAGTTATTTGGGAGTTTTTTTGGTAACATTACCTTATGTTGATTCTTGTTTTGTCTGTTTACTATGTTGCTCAAGGGCCTTAGAGTAGGAGAACTTCACTGTGAAATCTTCCATTGCTTGGCCTTTTAGAGAAGACATCGGTTCATATATGATACCATACTTCCCTAATTCCACAACCAAGTACATTTATCTACCAGATTTCTCTAGTTTATGCAAACCCTACCTTAGAGGCATATCAGTGTAAACTATGATTATATGGGCTTGGAAATAGGGTTTCATGCGTCTAGATGCTTCAATTAATGCAAATGCCAATTTCTCCAAACAAGGGTATCTGATTTCTGCTCCTCGGAAAGCCTTACTAGTATAGTATACGAGTTTTTGAACTCCATTCTCTTCTCGAATCAATATTGAACTTATTGCCAATTCAGAAATAGTGAAGTACTGGTACAACTTTTCACATATGATTGGCCAGGAGAGCAATTGAGGTGACCCCAAATACTTTTTCAACACCCAAAAGCTTTTTCACATTCTTCATTCCATTCAAAGATTTTTCTAAGAACCTTGAAGAATGACAGACATCTATCTGTAGCTCGGGACACAAACATGTCCAAGGCTGTTACTCATCCAGTTAGTCTTTGCACAATCTTCTTACAAGTCAGGGATCACATTTCAATTAGTGCTTTGATCTTGTCTAAATTTTCTTCCCCTTTGATTTATAATGTACCCGAGGAAAATTCCCTCTTGCATTCCAAAAAAACATTTGGTTGGATTCAACTTCATTTGATGCTTTGCAAGTTGATCAAAAGTCTGGCTGAGGTCGACAATATGATCGGATGCCTTTTTGCTTTTTGTAAGCATATCATCTATGTTGACTTCCATATTCTTGCCTATTTGTTCCTCGAACACCTTGTTGACCAGCCTTTGATATGTAGCACCTGCATTTTTCAAATCAAAAGGCATAATATTATTATAGTATGTTCTCAATCCTGATGTTTCATTTTTATCTAGTTATAACCAGAATAAGCATCCATAAAGCTGAGGAGTTCATGTCCTGAAGTAGCATCCACAAGCTGATCTATTCAAGGCAAATGAAAATGACCCTTTGGGCATGCTTTATTTAAAATCTGTGAAGTCTAAACACATTATTCACTTACTGTTTTTCCTTTTGAGCATAACTACATTGGCCAACCAGTCTGGGTATTTCACTTTATTAATAAAAGATGCTTTCTGAAGCTTTTCGACCTCTTCATGTATGCATTGGTTCTTCTCAGGGCTGAACATTCTTCGTGTTTATTTAACTGGTTTAACTTATTTATTTACGTTGAGCTCATAACAAAGGAAATTGGGATCTTTCCCAGGCATGTCTTCATGACTCCAGGCAAACGCATTCTTTCTCTGTTTAAGGAAACTCACTAGTTCCTGTTTAAGAATAGTGATACATCACGAATATTGCATATTTGTGCCCTTTATCTTTATGCAATCTAGCACTTTTATGTTCTTATTGTCTATATTTATGCTCGTTAACCAGACAACCTCGGTTTTGGACATATATATGTTTTGCAGGGGAAAGTGAGGTTCGGTTGCATTTCGAAGAAGTCTCATCGTTGAATGATACTTCAAGGGAAATTTGGTCTTTTCAAACTCACTATTTTTTATGTAATGAATTTACCAACATGTAGATAATCAAATTATCTTTCCGTGGCCACTGACCGTGCATCATTCTGACTCCGTATGTGGAAGTTATGCCCATTTTTGGAAGGTTTCGATATTTTCTGCTACTTCAAGGGCATTTTGGAAATTTCATACTTCATAATTTGGAGGGTTTCAAAACAGAATCATGTAGATAATTGAATTATCTTCGCGTCGGTTCTGACCATGCCTCATTTTGATTCCGTATGAGGGAGTTATAGCCATTTCCGTGCAACGTGTCAAAAAAAATTTCAAAGTGGAAAAGGAGGTTGTCTCCAGCCCAAGGCAAATTCCAAAAGTGCGGTCGACTGGTCCCAAAATAGAGGTCGACCGGTCCCATCAGATATGGACAAAAATTGACTTATTTTGGGTTTTTTGGCTTGGTTTTGTTGGGGGTTTATTTTGGGGTATTAATAGAATGTTTGGGGCTTTTCTTTGAGTATATATTTCATTTTAGGTTAGAGAACTTTAGGGATTTTTGTTGGAGCTTCCCTCTCCGCCTTTCTCTTTGGGTTCATCCCATTTATGTAAGTATATTACTGTTCATTATCACTTTCCTTTGTTTATTGCTTATTTACATGATTTCTTTCTTTGTAGTTACTTTTATTGCTTAGATAGTTAGTTATAGTTTGTTAATTCTTATTTTCTTTTGTTAATTAGTTATTTTACTTAGTTTAATCTTGTGTAGTGAGTATTTTTACGGGTTGGGATTGCATTTTCGCCATTAATGGACGTCGAGCTCCGAAAGTTAGGTTTTGGGAAAAATTACATTTAATTGAAACCTCGGGTATTAAAGTTGGATTATTATGCCTTTAATTTTCTTTGTCACGCAACGTTAGTGTTTATAGAGATAATCCGAATTTAATCCGCATGTGACCATTTTTTATTAAATGTTTAATCTCGCAACTTTGGGTTAAATTCAATATTGTGTGATGTTTATACTTAATTGAAAATGCACGATTAAATGTTTTCGAACCGAAATTCTAATTATTAGTTGTTTAGCCCATAGTGGGGACACGATCCCGACTCTCGTTTTATTAATTCTAGTTTAGACTTAACTTCTTAATTTTTCCCTTTTATTTATTTCCAACCTATCATCTTTTACACTTTTATATCGTAGTATTAAACCTTATAAATTCTAGCAACTCGTCTCTGTGGATTTTCGATACCCGACTTACCGCTGTGCTTTCCTCGCAAGTGTAGTAGTAACTTAGGTTTGTTTAGATAGTCACGGCGAGACAGAAAACAACGGCTGTGCACTTACACGCGCACACTTCTCGCGCGCTATCAAATAGGATCCAATATTGTCCCTATTTGAGTGGTGTGTTTTGGTCTATCATCATCTAACACAATGCTTTCAGTTGCTTCCACAATATATCCCTTTACCAGCTCTGTTTCCTCTCTTGGATCTAAGGTTTCAACCTCAGATTCATCATCAAGTTTAGGAATATCCACTCGGTAGGTAGTGGTTTTATTCTTTATTTCTTCCAAGTCTTCTTGTCCGGTAGAATAATAATAACACTCCCGAGCTACTTCTTGATCACCTTTCACAATTCTCACACTAAAATTAATAGAGAATTTTAGACACTAATGAATAGTGGATGTACTACTTCGAACTTCTTTAGACCTACTCTTCCCATGATTATATTGTAAAATGAATGGATGTTTTTATCCATTACAAAATAACGGATCTTCTCAATCATCACCTCCATTTTAATGGTTCCCAAAGGGAAGACTTTCTCACCTGCAAAGCCTATTAATGGTCTATTATAAGTCTCTAATTGGCTAAGTTTAAAATCCAAGTTGCTGAAATAAGGATAGAACATGATATCTGCCGAGCTACAATTATCTACTAATACTCTAGAGACAATGATTTCATCTTTTCTGACTTTGATTACCAGTGGGTCGTCATGGGGATACAGTACTCCTGAAAGGTCATTTTTAGAGAAACCAATTACTAGTTTGTCTTTGTTAACCTTCCTTGGTCGATCCTGCTCTATAAGGTCGATCATCTGTATATACGAGCAAGCTTTTGCCTCATGGAGGTAAGATTTTCTCTTTGATGTGTGATCTCCTCCTCCCGCGTCTCCACCTTTAATCTTTTGGAAATCAAAAGAACCAAAATTGATATAGAATACCTCACGTTTCGGTTATCGGAGTGTTTTAGGGCGATCGACATCATCATCCTGATCATCTTCGTGAGTTCTTTTTTTCTCCTCTCTAGGCCTGCAAGGAGATTTTAATCTATGCCGACCTCCTGCGTTGTTCTGCCGAGCAACGTACTGATTCAGTTTTCCTATTAGGATGAGAGTTTCAATCTCATTTTTAAGAGTTATGCAACATTCCATCGTGTGTCCGTGATCCCAGTGAAATTCGTAGTACTTAGTTTTATCTCTCTTAGTCGGGGAACTTCTCAACTTATCATGCCAGCGCACATCTTTATTATGCTTGATTTCCTTCAAAACTAGGTGAATTCCCATAGTTAGCGGAGTGTAGTCTTTTTACTTCTTGAGTCTCTCCAAAACCCCTTTCTGTTTTGATTCCCTGTGTTCTCCGGGTTCTTTATGATCTTTCTTATCATTTTTGCCATCAAATTTTTTGCCCGAGCTACGCTTAGCTGCCATTGCTTCGGCATTCATGATCTTTGTTACTTTAGCCATCATTTCTACAATTGTCTTCGAAGGATCCTTTAAAAGGGTGTAATATAGTTTTTAAGGAAGCAATCCACTCATGAGGGAAGTTATTTCCGTCTTCTCCTCATAATCTACTACTTCTAGTTTCTCGTTATTAAAACGAGTGATGTAATCTCTCATGCTTTCTCCTTCTTTCTGTCTGTAGGAGGGGTTTAATGATAAGCCTCTCATTTAAATTATTATATGATATTAGAGATGATTAAAATTGATAAAAGTCCATGTGTTTATGCAACTGGAGTATTATTATACGCGTCGGACATATCACGCATATTAGTGTATTATTTACATTAACTAGACAATATTCTAGTGTTGAGAGTTTGGCATATGATATGAACCCCACCAACATTTATGATGAAACCCAATAACAATGATGGTTAAATAACCCAAGATTGTATAAACAAAGTTTGTTGAGCCTTGACTAGTTACCAAGTAAGATAAGAACCAAGATTACAAAGGATTAAAACACCACACTACGAAACCCAAGAATCTCTCACGAATCAAGGTGATAAGTTTGGTTATTTGAATGCCATAGGATTAACTTGATAAGTTCATAAAGTTTTCTTAAGAACCAAGATGAACAAAAATACCTCACAATAATATTAGTTTATGTCAAAAAGTGCTCACAAAATTCATAGATCCCCTTATTTATACTTGGAACAACCCTCCAAGAATAGGAAATGCAATAAATACAGCATTAAAACAACACAATTGTCAAAGTAAACAAGTTCTCACATTTTTAGGCCACTTGGACTTGGAAAACAACAAAATATGACTAATGACTAAGTTCAATGTATTTAAAGATAACCAGACAAGACTAGATTCATCCCCCATTTATTAACCTTGAAAATAGATAAATTCATGCCCATTTATGGTGTGAACATGATGGTCACGTTTTTGCATGATAATTAGTTCCCTAAATTACTTTAATGATATGGACTAAGCCTTGATTATCATTTGGGCCCATCTTGGTCTCCATCTTTTCAGAATCAGCCCACTTCTCTTGGATCAGCCCAATAAGTGCTTTCTTAAAATGTTTGGCTCTAAGTCTTGTAATTGGACCACTAGAAAATGACAAAGGGTCTTGTGAAAATTTATCTCCACTCCCATGTGTATGATCAGGCCCAAGTTCATCTTCAACATATTCAGCTCCTTGCACATATTCACTTTTATTTTCAACATATTCAGCTCCGACTCAAGCTCTCCTTGCACATTGATCACTTACACATTGGCTGGATATGTGACCTCGTCCCTCACAATTAAAACACTTAATATCACGTGTTTTAGAAGTAGAAGTATCGGTGTTACCTGAAGTTGTGGTTGTTGCTGACTTGGCATTCTTAAAGGGTTAAAATTTTGGCTTATTTTGTACATTCTCATCCCTTTTAGGGGCTGTCTTCCATGTGTTGTTGGTAGACAAAAATTGTCCCTTCCTTGTTAACCCCTTTTGCTTGAGTTGTTCCTCCACCTTTATGTCTTGATGCACGGTATCTGATAACTCAACATAGTGTTGCTGTAGCTCGACTATATCAACAATCTCATGGTTTAAACCGTGTAAAAACCTAGCCATGGTGGTTTCCTCTCCTCTTCCACATTAGCTCGGATCATAGCTACCTCCATCTCCTTGTAATACTCATCCACACACTTGGAACCTTGAGTTAATCTCTGTAATTTTTTAAACAAACCCCTATAGTAATGGTTGGGTACAAATCGCCTCCTCATAAGCATTTTCATCTCCTTGCAAGTGTCAACGGGTGGCTCTCTATTCCTCCTCCTATTAATCAGTAATTGATCCCACCAAATAATGGCATAATCGGTGAATTTAATTGCAGCCAACTTAACTTTCTTCATCTCTGAATAGTTGTGACAATCAAACACCATCTCCATTTTAGTTTCCCACTCCAAATAAGCTTGAGGATCATTCTTACCTTGGAAAGATGGGATTTTAATCTTTATGTTTCCTAAATCATTATCCCTCCTAGGTGTAGCCATCCTAACATCTCTATTCTCGTAACCACGCCCAAACCTGCACTGATTCACATTTGGCACATCAAACTCCTCCAACTCTACTTCTTCTTGAATATTGGACATATTTAGAATCTGCAAAAATATTAGAAACCTCACAAGCACTCCCTCGCGTGTTTCTCTCACACTCGTGTTTTTACTCAAAATGGCTTTTACCCTCTTATGATCTCACACTCTCTTGCCTTTCTCCACTCTTTTGTGTCCTCTTTAGTTCTTAATCTAACTCAATAAACAAATTCAAATTAACCAGAGCAACCAAAACTCATCACAATGTAAGGAATTTGATTGCGGGAGGAAAAAATGAATGACTCTCATAGTTTCTAAGGTTTCAGCAATATGAAAAGAAAAGAACGCATACAATTTTTTTTTGTGTTTCAATCTTGTTTCTCACCTCCTAAACCCCCCTTTTTTCCCTTTTTTTTTTTCCCTAAAGGACGAAACAAGAAAAATAAAAAACCAGGATAGTCAAACTTGTCTTAGAAATAGGCTCTGATACCAAAATGATATGAACCCCACCAACAATTGTGATGAAACCCAATAACAATGATGGTTAAAGAACCCAAGATCGTATAAACAAAGTTTGTTGAGCCTTGACCCGTTACTTAGTAAGATAAGAACCAAGACTACAAAGGATTAAAACGCCACACTAAGAAACCCAAGAATCTCTCACGAATCAAGGTGATAAGTTTGGTTGTTTAAACACCATAAGATTAACTTGATAAGTTCAGAAAGTTTTCTGAAGAACCAAGAGGAACAAAAATACCTCACAATAGTATTAGTTTATGTCAAAAAGTGCTTACAAAATTCGTAGCTCCTCTTACTTGTACTTGGAACAACCTTCCAAGAATAGGAAATAAAATAAATACCGCATTAAAACAACACAATTGTCAAAGTAAACAAGTTCCCACGTTTTTAGGCCACTTGGACTTGGAAAATAACAAAATATGACTAAATGACTAAGTTCAATGTATTTAGAGATCACCAGCCAAGACTAGATTCGTCCCCCATTTATTAACCTTGAAAATAGATAAATTCATGCCCATTTATGGTGTGAACATGATGGTTACATTTTTCCATGATAATTAGTTCCCCAAATTTCATTAATGATATGGACTAAGCCTTGATTATCATTTAGGCCCATCTTGATCTCCATCTTTTCAGAATCAGCCCACTTCTCTTGGATCAGCCCAATAAGTGCTTCCTTAAAATGTTTGGCTCTAAGTCTTGTAATTGGACCACTAGAAAGTCACAAAGGGTCTTGTGAAAATTTATCTCCACTCCCATGTGTATGATAAGGCCCGCATTCATCTTCAACATATTCATCTCCTTGAATTTCATCAACATATGTTATGGGACACATGCCACTTAAAATAGGACATGTGTCACCACGGGTTATTTGACATGTGCCGACCCACTTGTGTTGGTTTTAGCTATAAATATGCCTCACCCCCATACATTTGAGAGAGGGCTTCTTAGGAGAAGAGGAGTTTGAGAAAAGAGTTTTGAAATGAGTTTCAACACCTCCCACCTCTCCAAAAAACCACCTCAATGAGTTTTCTAGCGAATAGTACGAACCCACGAACTACACTGGCTTTGATTCCACGTATAACTGATACGTAGGCGCAACCGAAGTTACTCAAGTCAAACACATACAAAAATCTGGTATTTATCCATATTAAACTCCCCTCTTACATTTGGCGACTCTGCTGGGGAGGTATTCACCATTTTTATCGTGTAACACCTCATTCGTGCTCGGAAAAAAAGGACGAAGATGGTAGAAAGGGGATGGCAAAAAAAACTTTCAGCTCCTACATTTATGAAAAAAATCAGCCTTTTCATTTCGATAAGTATCTGTTTTTTCTACTTGTGCCAAACATTAATTACGATATTTAACTGGTTGATATCTTTACAAGAGATTGTATATTTTGTGATGGCATAAATTTTATTGGTAGAATCTTTTATATTTAAAACCATTACAAATAGTTAGCTGAATAAATTACGAAGCTCCTTGAAGATTGTGGGTTGTCAAAGAGCCTTTCATTATTTAAGAAACTATTCATAACTGTTATGAATAAGAAAAAATAATAATAAAGGATGTACAGAGCCACTTACTATTATATGTGATGACCATGTGCTGTCCAACAATGGTAAATTAGAGGCATAGAGACTTGTTTTTCCTGCTAAATACATTAAACACCGGAGCTTTCTCCATTTTTTACATGCGATATCTTGGGTGTAGATGCGATATCTTGTGTGTGGACAGATTTGATTGGACTGAGATTATTATTTTTCTAACAATTGAAATAACCAATGAGAATATCTTAAATACTTTGGGTCAAGGCCTGCTAAAGTCAAAACATTTATTACTCATGCTAGAAATAGCGTGTGATTTAGTGTGAGGAACAGAGTTCAGTACAAATTTTCTTGAGTGTTAGGTATATTAAATACATATTTGCCAACAACTGTGCAGTATGGCGTCGAATAACGAGCCTTATTTTAAGTGTCTTGAGCCACACGATTAGATCAATCACCGGCCATGTTTTTTCACTTTCGACTAGCAGACAAAGGAAAACCCACCATGCCATGTTTTTTTTTCGCCCGCAGACAGACAAAATAAGAACTACGGCAAAACAAAACCCTTTTTTTTTCTTCTTGGCGTAACTTTAGCTCAAAGCTATCACTGTTCTTCCTGGAGTAAAATAGGGTCCCCTTGATTTTTTTTTATACACCATCTAGTCGGTGATAGAGATGATATACGATGATTCACCATGGCCAGGATACAGAACCGACTAACCATGGTCGTTAAATCAACATCTGAGTACAAATCGACCCACTATGGGTGTTGAAAATAAACTGACCATTTGCCACCAAACCGATTCAATTGCGAATTGAAATTTACAGCGTGCAAGGTGGTATGTGTTTCAAAACGACACATCTGAGATATTATTATCGAGGGTCCCCGCTCTGATGACCATCGATTCCCGCCAATGAACCATTCACTTGGGCTGGATCAGAATTATAGGACAACCCCCCATCCCCCCCCCCCCCCCCCCAAAAAAAAAAAATAGGATGAGGGGGAAATCCATCAAACACAAAAAGATAAGCTGGGACTCAAACATACCGCTCCACTTCGTCATTGAAGACGGACCAAGCCTCCAGTTATTTATTTGCCATTGAGATTTTTTTCGAACCAATTGATATTCTGAGAATCGTTTTAGCTAAGAACCAAAAAGAGATTTGCCATATATTTTTCTATGCGTTTGACTGTTTGAGCGAGTGATCTCAGATTCAAACAGAGAGGAAAAAAATGTTTCACTTGTGATTTTTTTATTGGAATCAACTTACCTTTCTTGTTTAACCCAATCTCGATATGGGTCCATAGAAGGGTTTAAATCAAGTCATCGCGATAGATGCCTGATATATATATATATATATATATATATATATATATATATATATATATATATATATATATATATATATATATATATATATATATATATATATATATATATATATATATATACATCATCAATACATCACACCTACTTGTACGCCCTAAAAAATATTTTTTCCATTTTTTATTTTTCTCTTGAAATTAACCTTCCAATAAACACATGTTCAAAAAATTAGGTCAAAATACATTTTGTAGCTATTTTTAAAAAATCCACAAAAAACTACTCAATATACCTTATTTATAAGGGTTTGCGCCAGTAGTTTTTTGTGGATTTTTTACAAATAGCTACAAAGTGTATTTTGACCTAATTTTTTTAATATGGATTGATTAGAAGATTAATTTCAAGAGAAAAATAAAAAACTTGGAAAAAAGGTTTCTTAGGACCTAGAACTAGGTGCGATGTATATAACATGATGTAGGTGAGCCTTCCTCTCTCTCTCTCTCTCTCTCTCTCTCTCTCTCTCTCTCTCTATATATATATATATATATATATATATATATATATATATATATATATATATATATATATATATATTCAAAGGTAAAACCCATTTAAGTTTAAGCATATTATAAAAGCCTATAGAGTTGTGGTTAACAAGTCATTTATATTATACAAGTATTTGAGTAATATTAAGGGATTGGTATGGTTGGAGAACATAGATAGATTTGGAAAATTTTGAAAAATAAATTAAAGTTAAGATTATTTGAAAATTTATGATAAATCGTGTTGTGAGCATATTTTTAATGCCATTTATGAAAAATGACGAGTGACTAATTGGAAATTACTTTTTTTGAGTGTGTATAATATGCCTGCAAGAATTACCATATGATTCGTGCTATCTTCTTATTTGAGTTGAATTTCTTCAAACATCAAAATAAAGGTGAAACATAATGAGTTATTCATTCGAATATTTTATGACATCCCATAAATATTTACAAGCGTTATTTTAGGAATTTAAATCATATTGAACATGACTCATCATTCTTGAATTTATTTATGATACACTTGGAGCCTGTGTACATGATGAACTGCGCCGCCAGAGAAATAAGTATTGATGTTTGCTATGAGATACAACTATGGGGGTTTCCTATGAGATAAAATTATAGTGGTTTGCTTGTATGATTTATCGCATGATATATCTATTCGCTATGTTATAACATAAAGCTCAAAATGAGTTAAAGGGAGCGTAATGAACCTTTATCTAAATACTCAGATTTTAGAAAACATTTTCTAAATGTTATTTTATAGTGGGGGACTATGTTGAACATGACTAATATATTACGATATAGCTTGAGTATGTTTCACAATTCAGAATTCACCATGATATTTTACACTATTGAGTTTGATTGGACTTGTGCTTAAAAAGACATTAAATTGTGCCCGATACACCTACGAGTATGGGTGGTTACGATTCATTACACATATATCCCCGAACTTTATTTAAGTTTTATTATATAAAATAAAATAAAATGAAATAAAATACATGGGGGCATAATGAGAATCGTACTGGGATATTTATTGAGTTTTATTAAGCATTTGCAATATTATATAATTGGGCCAAAAAGATATTATTTTGCAGAGGCTTCTGAATGAGCAGTTATTAAGCGATGCAAATATCAAGTCCTTGTTCAAAGATATGATAGTTTGAGTTACACCCCATGAAATGTAATAATTAGGTTGCTTTCATTTTTTTCGGGTGGGAATTGTAAATGACAAGGTTCTAAAAAACGCGGGGCGTGATTGAGGCGTGGAGGCCAAGCCTTAGAAGCCTAGGCGGGCCTAGGCGTAAAAAGGCGTGAAAAGGCGTTTAGGCCTTCTTAATATATTTTAATATTTTTTAACCATAACAAGGCTATTAAAATACAAAAATTGCACAGATCATAAAAATATGTCTGAATATATGCAAATTAAAATACTATTTGATTATTTTGGATGAGATAATGGTCCGGTTTGTAAACAAATTCTTTAAAAGGCGACATCGTTTCACTAAATCATTGTTGTTTTTAGAAAAAAGTGCGCCTTAAGGGTTTTACCAAGAATAAGGCGTGAAAAGCGTAAGGCGAGGCGTTTCTCCCAAGCCTTAAGCCTAGGCGTGCCTAGGCGGAGCCTAGGCGGGTTTTTTAGAACAGTGGTAAATGATATATGTAATTAATTTTATTTTATTTTATCTTGAGATAAAATAAAATAAATGGGGCAGATGGATATTATGATGTAACGTAGCTTGTAGTCTAAAGCTTCTTCGACATCCTCCACGACAAGGTTAGATTAATGAACCTTCAGAGTATTATAAACGTCTAAGTAGGCCATTACAAAAGCTTCTTCAGTTTCTTTCGCAAAGCGTTCAAATGGGTTAATTAGTTGCCACTCAAAAATTGACAAAGTCATAGTCATCCTTTAGATATGACATCATATTACGAGAACTTTGCGAGTATTGAGATAAGTCTTCTACAGAGGTGTATTATACTCCAAAAAACCTTTATCAAAATTGGTTGGTAGTTGAACTATGATCATTATGACTTAACTCGTCCGAAGAAGTTGATCATTGAAGCAAACAGACGAAGGACCACGCCCAGTTTGTCATTCGGCAGGTATGGGCTCCCGTCCTGAAAAGCGATACAGAAGAATGAGTTTACGAAAAATCTTAACAAGTTGTTTTCATTGTTTAGTCACCATTACTGGTGGAGTTTGACGAAAAATCTTAACAAGTGTTTTCATTATTAAGTCACCATTATTGGTGGATTTTTACAAAAATCTTAACAAGGGTTTTCATTGTTAAGTCACCTTTACTATGGAGTTTAACAAATTTTTTTAACAAGTGGTGTTCATTATTAAGTCACCGTTATGGGTGTCATCGTTATTGGTGGAGTTTTACAAAAATCTTAACAAGTGTTTTCATTGTTAAGTCACCGTTATTGGTGGAGTTTTACAAAAATCTTAACTAGTGTTTTCATTGTTAAGTCATCGTTACTGGTGGAGTTTAACGAAAATTTTTAACAAGTGGTTGTCATTATTAAGTCACCGTTATGGGTGTTACCGTTATTGGTGGAGTTTTACAAAAATCTTAACAAGTTATTTTTATTGTTAAGTCACCGTTACTGGTTGAGTTTGACGGAAAATCTTAACCAACGTGTTTTGATTATTAAGTCACCTCTAACGGTGGAGTTTACCAAAAATCTTAACAAGTATATTTTCATTGTAAAGTCACCTCTAATGGTAGAGTTTACAAAAGAACATAACTTCATTGTTAAGTTACCTTTAACAGTGGAGTTGACAAAAATCTTAACAAGTGTGTTTTCATTATTAAGTCACCTCTAACGGTGGAGTTGACAAAAAAACCTTAACAGGTGTGTTTTCATTGTTAAGTCACCTCTAACAGTGGAGTTCACAAAAATCTTAAACAAGCGTATTCTCATTGTTAAGTCACCTCTAACGGTGGAGTTTATGAAAAATCTTAACAAGTGTGTTTTCATTATTAAGTCACCTCGTAGGTGTGAGTTTGCGAAAAACATTAAAAAGTGGTAATTTGGGCGAGTCAATAGTACGTGCATGCACAAGAAACCTCGTCATAATTTGGACAAAGCAATAACCTGTACATGCACAAGAAGCCTCGTCATTATTAAGACGAGCCAAAATCACGTGCATACACTATATGATAATAGAGAACGATGAAGTAGTTGTTATGGGATCATAATATACTTCCAAATAGCTTTGTTGAGAATAATGAAAGAGAATGATCAAGTAGTTATTATGTGTCCATGGTAATACTTTTTTACCAAAGCGGAGTTATGAACAACTACAATAAAAGCGTGGATGCATGTTCATTCAAATAGGAATGGGGGCAACACTCATAGTATATCATTTGTATGAAAAGATTGATCACGAGGTCCTTCGGAATAACCCATGAGATCAAAAAACCTAAAATATGAGATTTAAGATATGAAATATGAAATAGAAGTATATCATCGCGATGAAATGAGATATGAGATTATTACCCACAATTCACAGGTTGATCGAAAATATCAAAATCGATTAAAGGTGTTTCGTACATACACTCGATATATTTCAGACATGCATCAATATATCAATAATATGTACTAGGGGGCAAATGTAGGAGGGGCTTAATGATAAGCCTCTCATTTAAATTATTAAATGAGATTAGAGATGATTAAAATTGATAAAAGTCCATCTGTTTATGCAAATGGAGTATTATTATGCGCGTCGAACATATCACGCATATTTGTGTATTATTTATGCATTAACTAGAAAATATTCAAGTGTTGAGAGTTTGACATATGTTATGGGACACATGCCACTTAAAATAGGATATGTGTCACCACGGGTTATTTAACATGTGGTGACCCACTTGTGTTGGTTTTAGCTATAAATATGTCTCACCCCCATACATTTGAGAGATGGCTTCTTAGGAGAAGAGGAGTTTGCGAAAAGAGTTTTGAGATGAGTTTCAACGCCTCCCACCTCTCCGAAAAACCACCACAATTAGTTTTCTGGCAAATAGTACGAACCCACGAACTATGTTGACTTTGATTCCAAGTATAACGGATACATAGGCGTAACCGAAGTTGCTCAAGTCAAACATGTACAAAAATCGTGTATTTATCCATATTAAACTCCCCTCTTACACTATCTCACACTAAGTAAGTGTGCCACCCTTTTCACAGACTTTGCTCCAAAGCAAAAGATGTAAATGAATAGCTCGGTCAGTAAGTTGAAGATAGAAATTTATCCCTGAGGAAGGCCATTATACCAGATTTGGGCAGATCCGATAATGGTGCCAGAAAATGCTCTACACCTCATCTCATCAAGGACGACATAAATTTCAGCTGGTGGCTAATATTGTTTTATATGGAGGACTGAATCAATTTTTCCATCATATTTGGGCGTTACTACTGGAGCCTTGAACTTTGCTGGGGTAAGGAAATCCACAATTGCTTGCACAAATGGAGACCCTTTTACAAAACTTCTTACAGTGGGTTTTTTGTCTTCAATATTTCCCCCAATCTATCTTCCAATCTCTATATGGAGCCTTTCCATGCATCATTGGCAGCACCGGATTTATGCATTGTAACTTTATTAGTTACCGAGCTTTCTTCTTGAACCCGTTGCTCGATCCGAGTAACAGTTCGTCAGGAATTTGATCTAGATTGATCCGTGATTTCTCTTTGAGTAAATGGTCGTCTAGTATTACCAGATCTTTCCCTAGGAACATTTCTGTTCCCCATGGCTCCTAGATGATGAAAGGGAGATTCACGACTTAATCTCTCTAAGGCACATGGACTTTCTGGAGAATAAGACTGCATATGAAAAGATTCTAATCTGAGTAATGAAGCTGACCTTGGATGATAGGAGACATCTCTTAATAATATAGAATGGCTGCGCCGACCACCTCTTGGTGGAGGTGGTTGTATACTTCCTTGAGCAGAGAGAGTAGGTGCTCCGGGTTGGAGGTTTTGTTAAAGTTACCTGATAGTATCTTGTATGGCCTCTTATAAGACTGGCCAGAATCTTATATAAATCATTTGCAGATAGAGGAGCAGAAGGAGAAGGAAGAATACCTTCGTTCCTGAAACTTGATTCAAGAATTTCAGCCATTTAGGTGTTTGATTGAGTGAGATCAATTAGAAATACCGTTCCAACAAACGACGCCATTGTGTTGATGTAAAAAATTAGAGTAGGTTAATTAATTGATCAAAGATAAATAGAAAATAAAGAGATAAAAGATTTTTAAAGTGGTTCGATTTGATTGAAGATCCTACGTCCAGTGTTGTGTATTGCTTTGGGATTGTTCAATTGCATCTCTTTCTTTGTGTGTCCCTGTATATAGGGTTTACAATGTATTTATAGCCCCCATAGGGTGTACAAGATCTGAAGTATCAAAGGATGGAATGTCTTTATATCATAGACATTTACATCTGTACAATCATTAATATATACAATTGTTGGTGTTTGCCTGTCATCATTGGTCGGCATCCCTAGTGTTGGTCGGTATTCCTGGAGTTAGTCGTCATTCCATCCGTAATGACTAGGATTAATTCCTCCACTGTATAATACGTGTCAGTATCTGAATGGTCCATGTAGATGACTAATTTTTAGTATCAACATAAAGTATCCAGAGATCATATTCTTTCCTTTCAAAAACTCTTCAAACATTATGGGATTTAGTACAGAATAAATTACTACTTCCATGCATCACATTATGGAAATTAAAAATGAAGATATCAAAGAGTACCAGCAGAACCAACAACATCAAGACACTTATCTTCCCAAGAAGACATCCCATCATCAACACTTAGTCAAATTCACACTCAACTTGTTGACACACCAACCGATCAAGTGTAGAAGGCAATGAGCAACATTTTAGAATAAATACCCCACCCTCTCAGTAAACCATCAAGCATGGAGCCATGGGGGTTTCTTTTAATGCCAAAAATTCTCCATCTATGTGGACCACTAAGAAATTGACACCAGTTATCCTGCATGGCAATTAAGTACTTGGTCGGCTCCCTAGGAGAATTAGTCGACACCCGAGGAGAGTTGGTCAGCATACCAGCCGACCAACCTAAAGAAGATAAACCATACAGCAGATCAAAAGCCATTGGTGTAGACTCACCAACAATCATTGTACCCGAGAAGACCAATAATTATATGTATTATGTATAGTTGTAAATATCTGAATATATAAAGACATTACATCTCTTGGACTCCCCTCACTATAAATACATAGTCTCTTATAGCAAAAGGGGACAAGTGAATCATTCACAGCATAACCTACTGTGCCTTTGTAACCATGAGAAATAAAATAACAATGGACATATGTTTTATTCAATAGCTGAACCTCTTTAAAAATCCTTGTCTCTTATATATTTGATGTGATTTTTTATCCACATTTCATCTTTAATCTCATCTTCTTCATTTTCTGAGTGTTTTTTGCTGTTGCGTCTTCAAGCTTTCTTTTTCTCTCTTGTGCGATCGTTTTCTAATCCTTCGGTTCTTGTTGAATCCTTAATCTCTACAAGAAATATTTCTCTTTTCTTCTATTCTTCATCACGATTTCTCAATTGATTCTCTTGACGAATTCATAATGAATTTAACATTCCTTTTTGGGTTGATCTGGAACACCCTACTTTGCCTGCTGATTTTTTCTCACTTATTAAGGGTCACTAGTTTCCCTCTATCTTTATAGTTGATTGTGGGTTTACCTTTCCCCCAAACCCATTTTGCCTTGAGTTTTGTTAATATTTTGATGTTGTCACAGCTAGGGTTTCCCCTAACACCTGGTAAATGGAGTATATAGGTTGAATCAAATCCATGGAACCCATCTAGGGATTCCAGAAATAATGTTTTGTTATAAGTGGGTGACTAGTGACACCACTTTTAATTTAAAGACTAGGGTTGCAAATAAAGTGTTAGTAGTCAATCTTCCATATTCCAATAGAGATTATTTTGAGCATGGAGTTGTTGTAAAAAATTGGCAATAGGCCCATTTGACTAGGAATGCTAAGTACTAGGGGCCTAGATGCCCTCCTTTTGGTAATGTGATTGATTTTTCCTTATTTAATTGTCTTGCCATGTACATCCTTGTTTAAATAAAATTCTAATTGTTGTTGGGTAAATTTTGATTATAGTTTATAAGAAGAGAATGTGCCCAAAGGAGAAGTGAAGCTCAAGGAGTTGGAATTCATTGGGGACTTCATCAGAGGATTGGCGAGGAGCACATTAGGTCCGCATCCTATTTACAGCAGTATAAGAATACAGTTTCCTCCTTTATTTCTCATCCCATAATAGCCATTCCTTCCCCTGTAAGTGATCCTGACCAGGAATCTCTCTCTACCTCCTCAGCTGCTACATCTGGCAGTGGTGATCTTGCTGCTCACACCCTTTGTTCCTTAGATTCAAACTTACCTCTTGCTGTTGTTATGGAAAAAAGGAAATTTTCTAACATTTTGATAGATATGGCTGCCAATGCCCCTTCCAAACAAGTTGATGAGGGGGTTAAAAAGAAAGATGAAGCAGTGAAGAAACCCCCAGCCAAGAAAACTAAAGATAGCCCCCCTTTAAAAGAATAAGAAAAGGGATTCCTTTTAAGTTAGCAGAAGGTTCTTCTGCCCTTCCCAACTAATGAGAGTTGGTCGATCTATCTTCTTTTGCCTCTCTAGTGCCCTGGATTGGAAAGATAGCTAATAAGGTCTCGGACTTTACCAATCCACAGGGGTGCTACAGTTGCACTGCCTTGTTCGAAAAGTTCTGACAGGGCTGCTCAACGCCTTGCTCTGGTATATTTTTTACCTTATTTATTTTTGTCTCTATGTTTGTTCTTCATAATACAGACTTTCCTTGTTGTCTTTGTGCAGTTTCTCATTGACTTTAACAACATGCTGGAGAAAGATGAGGTTTAGAGAGCTTATTCTGAGGAAGTTGGAGATTCTTATAATGAGCTAAAAGAATCAGTGCTTGACTCCTAACCAACACCGACCAATGAACATAAAAAATGGGAGGAGAAGGTGAAAATTACTGAAGGAGCTGTTGAAACTGATCGGGGTCTAGCTGATAAGTTATAGAAAGACTTAAATGCTGAGAAAGTGAAGATCGCAAAGCTACAGAAGGATTTGGATGTTGAGAAGGAAAAAAGGATTAAGGCCAGGGAGGCTGGCTTCAATCGAGGCTGGGATAAGGCCATTGGAGCAACTTCTTAGCAATTTGAGTTTGTGAAGAAGATATGCTTCAAGAATGGCTGGTTGACTACCCTGTTGGAGGTCGGCACTCCACAAGACTTCGAGTTGTTCTTGTGACATGATCATGGGGCTCCTCTAAATATCGACAAGGAAGTTGATGATGATGATGGGTGATAACGTGACTTTTGCGTGTGATCGTTGTTGTTGAAAACCAAGTTAGTCAAAATCCTTATATACCTACAAATATAATAAACTCAAGTGTAGAGTGGTAAGTAAGGATGTCAATCCACTTTCTAGGGAGTAAGCTAGAGACAAATTCAATTGTAATTCACTTTTTCTTTTCTTTTTGGGCTTTTGCACTTTTCTAATTTTTTTTTAGCTTTTTCAATATTAAAACAATAGGGTGAGGTGAGGTCTAAACTAAACTAAACAAATGTGATATGATAGTAACAAACTAGAAAGTTACTAAAATGAATAATAAAGTCTAAACTAAAATAAAAGATAAAGTGAGGTAAATAATTGTGAGAACAATCAAGGAGTGGGATTACACCACAAATTTTAGTTATTCTAATTAATTAATTTAATTATTTGAATTCTCCCAAATTAATATCAAAATTACAAATCAACTCTCATTGCAAATGTAATTTTAGTAGTAACATTTTAGAAAATTAAGTTTAATACCTCACAACTCTAGAAAAATAAATCTACACTCCTTTTAATTAATCCCCCGCTAGGATCAATCAATTAAAGTTCATGTAAATCTTAGAAAATAATTTTAGAGTTGAAATTCAAGTGATAATACCCCACTTAAGAAACCCCTATTTCTAGTTCAAATCTAAAATGGGTATTGTCACTTGAATATCGATTTTCTCTCGAAAATCATTTACCCTCTCTCGAGGCGTAAATTAAAGGGTGGGGGATCAAAATTAACATTCAAAGGAAAATTTCAAGTAATTAAACTAATTAAAATAAAATAACATCAAATAAAGGTTTTACCCCACCCCTTGAAAGGGGATTTAACCTAACATGGTTTAAAATTTGACAAATTAATAATCAAAGGCATAAACAAATAAAATAGAGGGGTAAGAGGACAAATCTTCAAATAAGTCTCCTTGATTTGCAAATTGGACTCTAATCCTCCATTGAAATTAAGCAACATCCATTCAAAATGAGCTTTCCACAATATTCAATTACATACAAACACTCATTTGAATCACTCAACAATTAATTTATCACAAATATCTAAAAAAATAAAAAGAATAAAATAAAAATATTTACAAAGGATAATTTTCTCTACAATTCTCTCTCTAAAAATTCCTCTCTACAAGCTTCGATGACTTCAAATGGCCTTGAGGTCTTCTTTTATATGCAATTGGAGCTAAGTGGTTAAATTGGTAAAATAAGGATGTGCACATGAGGGGTGTGAGGTCATTTGGGTGAGAATAAAAATCTGATTTGTGTGCACATGGGGTGGTTTGGGAAAAAAAGGGATAAGGGTTAGTTGGGGGACATTTAGGGTAAAAGGTTTAACTGGGTTCATTTAAAACATGTGGCATTTGGGTTTTAGTTTGGTTTTGGCTTGTTTGTTGGCAGATGGTTTAATCGTGCAAGGCTTGGAATGGGAGAATTGTGTTTTAAGTGGGTTTAAGGGTGTATTGGGTAAAAAGTGGGAATAAGTGGGTTTTATGCACATGGGCATTTTATTTGCTTTATTTGTTTGGCTTGGGTTTTGGTTTGCATTTTTAACAGCACACGGTTTGGATGAAATGGGTTTGAGTTGGAAAGGCTTGATGGTGGCCGAAGTGGGGGACATCGCCGGATTTACAGGGTATTTCGGGGTTTGGATCGAGGAGAGAGAGATAGGCCGGACAGGCGATTTAGGGGCAGGAGGTCGCCGGGTTGAGGGTCGGCGCTGGTGGGGACAACCGCCGTTTAGCGATCGCGGGCGGAGGTTTTTAGGCCGGCGGTTTGGTCGGAGAAGGAGGGGGATGTGTCCGCGCCGTAGGTGGCAGTGGGTTTGCAGGTTGCGGCCGTGGGTGGTGTTGCGCCGCCTGGGGTGATAGAATGAGGAGAGAAAGATGTGAGGGTGATGGAGGGAAGTGGGTGTTTTGGTGAATGGTGGTGGATTTAATGGTGGAGTAGGAGGTGGGTATTTGGGAAATGGGTATTGAGGTGGGTTGTTTTGTGTTTCAATGGTTGAGTTTGAGGAGAGGGAATGGAAGTGTAAGAGAGAGAGTGTGTGTGGTTATGGCGGTTTAGAGGAGAGAGAAAGGGCGTGTAGGTGGAGAAGATGAAGTAGGGAGGGGTTGTGTGTGGGTGAGTGTAGGAAAGGTAGGGTGAGGGTTAGGGAGGTGTAGGATAAGTGGGGTGTGTGTGGTGTATGTGTGTGTATCTAATTTGAACCTCTAATAAAAATAATACTAAACTAATTAATAAAAATAAAATTATAAAATAAAATCCTATTAAAATTCTATTCTAAAATAAAATAAAGACTCAAATAAAATGGAACTAGAAAGAAATAAAAAAATTAAAATAAAAATAAAATCTAATAAAAATTAAAATTAAAATCCTAAAAAGAAAATGTAAAAACTAATAAATAAATTAAAATCCTAAAAATTAAAATCCTAATAAAATAAAATAAAACTAAAACTAAAAACTAACAGAATAAAAATTAAAAATAAAATAAAATATAAAAATATAAAATAAACCTAAAAATTCTAAAATAATCCTAAAATAAATTCTAGAAATTCCAAATAAATCTAAAATAAATTCTAAAAATAAAAATGACTCCAACTAAAAATTTAAAAAATATATTAAAAAGGACACAAATAAAATACACACATGTTTGGGGTAAGTTTGGGCTAGGTATAGGCTCGGGTTAGGGCACGGGAGCTCCATTCAATGCACAATTGCCTTGAAATACGCGTTTGAACACCGCAACGTGCATTCGGCCTACAAAATAAATTTTTAAGCACATAAGACCCATATTGTCGAGAATTAGCAACTAAAGTACGCTATTTGGGGTATAAATTGTACAGTTTTGGGTGCTTATCACACCACCCCCAAACAGAGCGTTGCTAATCCTCGAGTAATAAGATAGAGAGAAAGAGAATGATAAGTAACAAAAAGTGTACCACTTTCGCGGGCACTTGCGATTGCACTTAGCATGTGCAACAAGCCTTTAAACCTATAGGTTGCCCTATAGGACGAGTTGTGTCTCGTGAGGGTTTGCAGGGAATATACCCACAAAATTCTTTATTTGCAAAAATTTATTGAAAGGCAGTAAATCTCTTATTAGACATAGAATAATCGCACAATCCATCATATGAGAAAATATTTTCAGAAATACAAGCTAGAATGTGTAAAAATTTTAGCTAAGTAAATACTCAAGGCACATCCTTCCTAGAACTTAACGTGTGTAGTGTGAATCAGTCAAAACGAGTTGAGCATGACAAGAATAATTCCTAGATTGCCTTGTCGGAATCAACGCTTCAACTTCAAATCTCACGGAATATAACTCTCACAAACGAACTCTCGAAATATGGGTAAGTGTATCGCTCTCGTGTGTGAGGAGGTGAGTAAATGTAAGCAAGTTCAAACGTCTCACACACACATAAGAAAGAACGAACAATTTAGAAAGAAAAGTGAGTCTCATGAAAGAAATTCTAATCACTATAGTGAGAACGTCGAGCTATTCACCACGTCGACTTTAATTTGCCCGAACACCTAGGGAAAATATGGATGTATATGGGTGAGGGGGAAATTAAATGATAAGGATGGTATGAGGTATGATGGTGATGTGTGGATGAATGACGAGTGATGGATGTGTGATGGATAAAATGGTGATATGAACGATGATATATGAATGGATATGATAGAAGAGTGTTCTATACTTGAAGAACAAAATGTCTTTATTACATAAAAATTAACTACAAACTCTCTTTCTTTTCTTTTCTTTCTTTTTTTTCGATTTTTCTTTTCTTTTTGCTATTTTTGTTCTTTTTCTATATTTTCTATTTTCTCTATTTTTTTTTCTTTATTTTTCACTCATTTTTCAAACCAACAATGAAGACATTTACATTTGAAATCACTCTTTTTTTCTCAAAATGATGATGGTATATGAATGGAGCGATATATTGATGATGTGGGGAATATATGGGAATATGGAAGAACATGGGTGAAGTGAATGGATGGGAAGGTAATTGGTGATGGGTAAATGAAATGTGATATGGAAAAGTGGTAGGTGTATGGATGAAAATCTAGTATTCGAGACAAATTTCAAGACACGCGTTTCTTACAACTCGAAAAAAATATCATTCTCAGTGATCAAGCCAAAAAAAGAAGAATAATGAGATCATACAACAATTTAAGTGCGGACCCAAAAGAAGTTGAATCAACTTGTGACTCGGAGATTGCGTAAGACACTCAAAAAGGGTGAAAGACACAAATCTCACAAGCTAAAGTCTTTACTAGTGATCCTTAAGGTTCTCTTTAGAATTGTAGTACTCCTCAACTCTAAACCGTATTGACGTGATAAGTGCGCAAATTTTGTTGAGTCTAGAAATTCATGGTGCAACATGCCTTATTACGTATTACATAAGCTATTTAGAAAAAATATTCTCTAGCTTGATTCCTAGACTTTAAAAGATGGATGATTTAGAATTCACATCAATGAGTGAGATGAAAGAAAATGCGCGAAATTTTAAAAATCAAAATTTTTCCAAAGAGGTACGATTTTGATAAAATTCCCCACCCCCAAACCAAAAAAGGAACATCGTCCTCGATGTTAAGTAAAATAATTTTTAAAATTGAGAGCATAAGGTAGGAAAGAGATTACCAGAATGAACCGCTAATGAAGTGGAAAGATGTAGCCAAGAATAAACCTGAATAACAAGTGAGAAAAAAATGTGTACAAGTCTATAAGCATGATAAAGCATAGGGTGATGTGAAACACCACCCCCAAACATGATGGGACTAGTACAAGAAACGCGGGTTGCCTCCCGGTAGCACTAAGTTTAATGTCTTCAGCCAGACCGAACCATTCTCACCCTAAAGATAAGATCTATGAAAGCACTGGGTGGCAGAAAAATCGGGTGATGAGAATCACCCCCAAACAAGACTGAAGCGTCAGTCATGTTGGAAACAGGCTAAAGTGGTCAATGCACCTGTATGGCAAAGTGTATCACACGATGCAAAGCATCGGTGGACCATGGGCGGGTGGGAAAAAGGGCTAAGGTGAGGGTGGAACGGGTGAAGAGGTATCTCTCTCGGGCGTTGTTGAGTTGGAAGGTGAGGGCAACTAGGGCCCTATAGGCATGGTGCTCTAGTTGGTGATGGAGGCAATATGGTGTGGTAATTGGAATGGGGTGGGCCTCATAAAAATCACACGACCGTTCTATGAATGGACGATGATAATGGTCGCGCCGTGACACGCCAGGGAGCTGTTGAGAAAAATCAACACCACAAGGAAGTGGTGTGCATGGAGGAACAAACTCGGTGTCACGGTGGAGAGTAGCACCACAAATACTCTCGTAGATGGAGGATAGTTTCAGGTTAGGATCTAAATATGTAGATTGAAACTTGAAATGTGAAAAATCAAGATCCAAACCAGGTGGTGGGGTGGAAATGATAATTGGTGGGTCGGGTGGGATAAACGGTGTATTGGGTGGGATAAACGGTGGAGGAAGATGATCCAACTCAAGCGTGGGAGACACACACTCATTGGAGGAGTAAAGGAATACTCACAAGAGAGTGTGGTTTCTAAAGATGGAGTTGTCAACTTCTCCACAAGAGCAGCATCGGGGAATGGGGTGGGTGGGTAAGACGAGGCACCAAGATCTAAGATAGAGGAATCACTGTAAATATCGGACTCAAAGGGAGCCATACATGGTGGGACATCATCCATATCCGGATAGGTAGAAATTGTCACGGATTCTGTCTCGGGAAATTGGTGAGCACTCGTAGCCGGAGCTAACCTAGGATGAAGTGGTTCCTCGGGAACACAAGGGTGAAGCTCAATAGGTATAGACTCGCGCATTGTTTTGGATATTACGGGAGTGTGAGTGGGAATAGGAACCGCAAGGTGAGGTTCATGTGGACATGCTAGGATTGGATCAGGCACACTATCGAAAGGTAATTCAACACAATTGTCGACTTGGGACCCGGACCATGGAATGGTCTCAACTTCGAGATTCTCGGGGTGGTAGGGTTGGTCATACTCAAAATTCGTGTCACAAGAGGACACATCATCGTCACACTCGGTGGAAACGATGGGTGGGGCCGTAGGAATATCCAACTCTCGCTCACAGTCCAATTCATTTAAACGTTGTTCAAGCCTTTGGAGAGCTTGACTTTGAATTTGAGTGGCTCGCTCTTGCTCAAGGATGAACTTTTGCAAGAGGGTTTCGAGAGCAGATGTGGATGAAGGTGTTGATGGAATGATGGGTGGTAGTGGTGGGTGAGGTGGACACAACTCCCTGCTATCATGATTATACAGAGAATACTCAAAGGAAGTGTGTGGAGTGGGGCCAAGTTCATCATACACAAAAGGATCGCTTTCATGATGGACAATTGGTTGAAATTCAGTGGGTGCGTAATGAGGGGACTGATCGGAAATGGGTGTACAAGGATGCGATGATGACTGTTGGAACGTGTGAGGATCCACAACATCGGGTTGGGATTCGTATTGCGTGGAAGGGTGATCAAGCCTCCACGAATAACTCGAGGACTCACACAACTCGGGAGTAGGTATAGCGGGATAATGGGTTGAGGTGGGTTCCGGAACAGTGTCATATGGATACACATGTTCCACGGTGGGTTTGTATGGATATGACATGTAAGGGCACTCATGGGACATGTGATCGGCATAATAACAGTGGGTGCACAACAAAGGATGAGGCACGGTGACACTTGACACCGATGGTGATGGAATAGGAGGTTCATGCATGGATGGGTCAAGAGTATCAACAGTACTGGTGAGAGAGGTGAAACGACAAAGAATATCATAAAGAGACAGCGCGGGATCACTCTCACACGCGCCACGTGTCAATGGAAAATGACCAAAGTAGTCTCGTAAAGGACGTTCTTCGGCCATGTGGAAAGAAATATATTTTTTTGATTTTTTGGAATTTTTTCAAAAGGAAAGAAAATATTTTTGGATTTTTCTAAAAATTGAGAAAAAGAAAATATTTTTGGATTTTTTGTTAAAATGAAAGAAATAAATTTTTTTGGATTTTTTCTATAAAATAAAGAAAGAAAATATTTTTGGATTTCTTTTTTGGAAGAAAAGGTGGGGAAAAAATATTTTTGGATTTTTTTTGTAGAAGAAAAGGTGGGGAAAAATATGGACTCTTTGAATTGGACGGACTAACTAAAACCGACTACCGAAAAATGAATTGGACACACACACAAGTCAAGAAAATTTTCTAACTAGCACATAGCCAATTTTTATCTTTAAATTTAGTGAAAGGGTAGTCAAATTTTAATTAAGTCCGCGAGCGATAAAAATTCACGAAAATCTCTTTGTGATCGCCTTTGCAAAATATTCTCCTATTGGGCTACCTAGTGAATGGATTTTAAATTTTAATGATGGATAGGGTAGCACACAAATGGTAAGCAAGTGAGTCGGGTGATGAAATCCCTTCTCGTGAGTAATCGGGTGTAGGTCTTAGCAATTTAATTCATCACGCCATTTGAAAATAAATGCAAGAATAAAATCACACAAGAGCACACAAATTTGACTTGCTAACAGGAGAGGCGCGAGTGTGTAGAAATGTACCTCCCACGGTTTTTAGGCCGTGGGGTGCCGAAAAATTTGAGTCGACCGGGGGGAGAATACGCCTATCTCAGTCGTCCCCAGGAGTCCTACCGACCCAAGATAGAGAGGCTTCTAAATCCTCGCCAATGGACGCCCTCTCTCTACCTTGTTCGGTTTCCCTATCACGCTTTTTGATTATTACAATTTTTGAAATGAAAAATAAAATAATGGTGTCTCTATGCACCAGAATACAAGCCAAATAATAAAAAAGTCCCAATACAATCCTTCTAATAAAATGAAAAAATGATACTAAAATGAAAAAAAGTACAATACAAGTGAATTACAAAATGGAATCCGCTCCGAGCTTCACAATCCCAAGAATGACAACGGCACCATTTGATAACTTTGCTTTTGTGTGTGGTCGTTGTTGTTGAAAGCCAAGTTAGTCAAAATCCTTATGTACCTACAAATATAATAAACTCAAGCGTAGAGTGGTAAGTAAGGATGTCAATCCACTTTCTATGGAGTAAGCTAGAGACAAATTCAAATGAATTCACTTTTTATTTTCTTTTTGGGCTTTTGCACTTTTCTAATTTTTTTTTAGCTTTTTCAATATTAAAACAATAGGGTGAGGTGAGGTCTAAACTAAACTATACTAAACGTGATATGATAATAACAAACTAGAAAGTTACTAAAATGAATAATAAAGTCTAAACTAAAATAAAAGATAAAGTGAGGTAAATAATTGTGAGAACAATCAAGGAGTGGGATTACATCACAAATTTTAGTTATTCTAATTAATTAATTTAATTATTTGAATTCTCCCAAATTAATATCCAAATTACAAATCAACTCTCGTTGAAAATGTAATTTTAGTAGTAACATTTTAGAAAATTAAGTTTAATACCTCACAACTTTAGAAAAATAAATCTGCACTCATTTTAATTAATCACTCGCTAGGATCGATCAATTAAAGTTCAAGTAAACCTTAGAAAATAATTTTAGAGTTGAAATTCAAGTGATAATACTGTGACACCCCGACTAATTAAATACCGGGTAGCTATTCCTTTATTAAATTAATTCAAAATGCCAAGTTGGCTCAGTTAATAGCATCACTGTCGAAAACATTTTAATAATTACTAACCACCTAGTATTTAAAAAGTAAGTGCCAAATTTTAAGTTAAGTCTGATTAACATGCAGTAAAAGAATAATGAAAGAATAACAACCATTCAATATAATGAAGTAATGAATAACCAACAACATAAATATAAATCTGGAGGAAAACTCCTCACAACAATCCCACAACCGAAAAATAATACTACAAGTCTGAATCCTGAATAATTACATGCCAGAAGTCTCAATAACTGAAATAAATGAAATGTCTCTAAAAGAAATGGGCGACATGCCCTACAACTGATAACTGAAGAATATCGAGTCAAGATAGATGAAGCGTCTACAAGCAAAGTCCTATAACTTCCACAAACAGCTACAGATCGTCACCTGAATGAGAATCCTAACCATGGTGTCCTTGTGGCTGGGCACCTAAAAATGGTTTTTACAAAAATAGATTTGAAAGAAAATGGGTCAGAGCCCGAAAGTGGAAATCATTTTAAAAACAACAAGTGTTTTAATAACATTAAAACATTAAATGCAAAATACATGTTAGGATGTGCACTCACATGGAATTCTCACCTCTCGACTACATGTGCACTCCTAACGTACCGTACCCATCTATAAGACATCCATATCTAACCAAACTGTAATAAGTTCTACCCCTTACTACTCGATTCCCATATTACATTCTAACGTTATCAATTAAATAGAGGGTTTTAGTTACTCTCAGATTCTTAGTTAGAAATACCAATCACTATCAGTTAACCCGTTTTGTTTTCTCAAATCATTACCATAATATTATTCACAATATTAACATGAAAGTTCCCATTAATTAAGTGTATATTATTCACATCATAAATATACAATACAAGCACCCCGAGACTAAGCTGCGGTGCACACATACTCTGCTATCCATCCCGGTACATCACGTACATAAGGATCACGTATTCCGAATCTCTCAGGAATCATTCTCAGATAACAACATCACAAATAATGGAGGCGAACACAGTCACATCACATGGGTCACGCACATACCTGCGCTCCCACGATCAGCAGACTTATTAACATCCCAATAAGTCCTTCTCTGACCTATGTTCATCGAGGTAACCAATCTAAATCCGGGCAACACAAGGATTAGAAGGCCCTAAGTGAACGTAAACCTCCCGTGATAGCAAGTATGGTAGGTATGTCATACACATAAAATAAATACATATACTAAGTATTCACACATCTTAGTAATCACCACAATATATTGGTGATACACTTCTCATTTTCATACCGACATATAATACTACACAATTTATATGTTCCCGGTTAATATAATAAATTAGGTCGTCAGTAGTTCTCGCAACGTAATAGACGCTCACGTCCTACTTCATATTTGTCCCTTAGGTTCCAACTACACTTCTAGGTTTGACTCCTCATTATATCCCAAACATCCCAAATGTCACAATTAATCATCAAGGGAAAGTTATCTCTACGTATACGCAAGGTTACGGGACACTCGGGATCAAAACAGGCTAAAAAGCCTAAATTGTCAACTCGTTCGAAGTCTCGTTCGAACGAGGTTGTTCGAACGAGAGTTCGTTCGAACGAACTGGGCCTTCTAACGAGATCTCGTTTGAACGAAAGTCTTCGAACGAACATCCCTCTCGTTAGAACCCAAACTGTCAACTCGTTAGAAGCTCGTTCGAACGAGCTCGTTCGAATGACCTGGGTAGGTCTTCTAACGAGTGGCCAGATTCGAGCCTAGAAATTTCTTTACTCGTTTTTCAAATTTCTCTACACCTCTAATCTCCTCTAAACATTGTTCCAACATCAATTTAAGGTTCCTAATTCCTACTATACATACATAGGTCACCTACTAACATTTTTGTGGGGATTCAATCACTATAAACATCATCCAAATATCAAAACCATGCATTTATCCCCAATTTCAAGAACATGAACCCTAAAATTTAAAAATCATCAAAGAGTCTAAATAAATCCGTTTTTGTTTCATTCAAAATGTATTAACATCAGATTATTCACCTACATATAGTTCTACATGCAAATCCTCATCACAATACAAGTTTCTAATTCCAAATTAATGGGTTTTTATCAAACTCCCAAGAACAATAAGATTTTTAGAAATTCCTACACATGGAAGAAGCATTCTCTGAAATTAATTGGAATTAAACCACTTGCCTTATTGGAATCTCTGATTTGATGACGAATTTCTGAAGGTTGAATTGCCTTCTCTCTCTCTCAGCAGAATCCTTCTCTTTCTCTCCCTCTCTACAAGTTCTTCTTAAGGTGTTAATGGAGGTGGGGTTGGTTTTGCCAAGTTATAACTTCTCCCGTAGCCCACTATCTAAATTGGGGTTGGAAATGGCTTAGTGGGTTAATAATAAGTCAGATTTTTAACTCTAATTTTCGTGGGTTTTAATTACCCAATTTCCGAAATTACCAAAATGCCCTTATAAGTTACCGGTATGGCCCAATAATGCCCCGGGACCGAAACTTAACCCCCGGCTAGTGTTTTCTGACTATTTCGACCCTTCCGGACGCGTTGGCGCACTCAAAATGACCATACGGTTAATAGAACTAAAATTCACTTTTTAATTAAAATAAATATTTCCCTGACGCGACTGTCACATGCCTCAATAAAATTTTCAAACTTGTCGTATTTCAATCTCACGACAAATTTCATACTTCAATATTCATGTATAATCATATATGCACATTATATTCAAATACCAACTCGCATCTCGCTAGTATTTTAATCCGGATTAATTTCCAATTAATACGCATTTAATTTAATTAATCCCATAAATAAATATCACAAAAATACGGGGTATTACATGCTTCCCCCCTAATAACTGAATTTCGTCCCGAAATTCGGAACTAGAAAGTACCTGGGAAGAATAACTCTGGGTAACGTTCGCGCATCTCATCCTCGCGCTCCCTTGTGGACTCCTCAACATTATGATGTCGCCACTGAACACGCACTAACGGGACTATTTTTGACCGCAGTTTTCGCTCACTTCGGTCCAAAATAGCAATCGGCCCCTCCTCGTTGGAACTATCAGGCTGGAGATCAATGTCCTCCAAAGCAATGTGAGAATGAGCCAAATCGTCTCTAAGATATTTCCTTAGCGAGGAAATATGAAACACATCATGAATCCGATGCAAATGTTCCGGTAACCCAAGCCTATACGCAACCGGTCCAATCCGCTCAATAATAGGAAATGGTCCCACATATCTCGGTGCCAACTTCCCTTTCTTCCCGAAACGCATAATCCCCTTCATAGGAGATACTCTGAGCAAAACCTGGTCCCCCACTTGGAACTCCCTGAAGAACCTCTTCGCATTAGCATAGCTCTTCTGCCGATCCTGAGCTACCCGAATGCGACTCCGAATCAATTCTATCCTTGCCGAAGTATCCTGAATCACCTCCGGTCCAAGTAGTTTGTTGTCCCCTACCTCCAACCAACATGCTGGGGAACGACAAGGTCTACCGTACAACGCCTCAAATGGAGCCATGCCAATGGTGAACTGATAGGAGTTGTTGTAAGAAAATTCTACCAGTGGAAGATACTGCTCCCATCCACCCCTGAAATCAATGATGCACATACGTAGCAAGTCCTCCAACATCTGGTTCGTACGCTCGGTTTGCCCATCGGTCTGCGGGTGGTATGCTATGCTCAACCGCAATTCCGTGCCCATGGCCTCCTGAAAACTCTCCCAAAATCGTGAAACAAATATCTTGTCTCGGTCAGACACGATATTTAGGGGCACACCGTGAAGTCTCACTATCTCTGCAATAAAGAGCTGGGCATATTGTCCCGCAGTGTAGTCTGTCCTTACGGGTAGAAAATGAGCGACTTTGGTCAATCTGTCCACAATTACCCAAATGGATTCGTGACCTCTCTGTGACGTAGGCAATCCCGTGATAAAGTCCATGGATATGCTCTCCCACATCCACATCGGTACCTCCAACGGCTGTAGCAGTCCTGCCGATCTCTGATGATCCACTTTTACTAACTGACAAGTGGTGCATTTAGAAACAAACTCGGAAATATCTCTCTTCATCCCGCTCCACCAATACTGACGTCTCATGTCTTGGTACATTTTGTCCCCACCGGGATGTACCGCGAACCATGAGCCGTGCGACTCGTCCATCACCTCATGCCGTAATTCCTCCCCTTCCAGAACTACTAATCTCCCATTGAAGCGTAATCCCCCGTCTGAGCTAACGGTATAGGATTCAGCTCCCTCTGCTAGTAATCGAACTATTAGCTCCTGACAGAACGAGTCATCTGCTTGTGCCTTTACCACTCTCGTGACAATCTGCGGTGTAACAGTCATTACCGACATGAATGATCGGGCCACTGCATCCTGGTGTCCCAATTCCTTCCATTTGGCCTTCCACACCCCTGCCACTTCATCTGCTGGCCTACGGCTCAACGCGTCTGCTACCACGTTAGCCTTCCCCGGGTGATACTGGATCGAACTGATAATCCTTCACGAACTCAAGCCACCTCCGTTACCGCATATTCAACTCCTCCTGCGTGAATAGGTACTGTAGGGACTTGTGGTCTGTGAACAATCGAAACTTTTACCCCAAAAGGTGATGTCTCCAAATACGAAGGGCAAATACAACTGCCGCCAACTCCAAGTCATGAGTGGGGTAGTTCTTCTCGTGAGGCATTAGCTTACGGGATGCATAAGCAATGGCCTGACTCTCCTGCTATAATACACCTCCAAGTCCTTGCAAGGACGCATCGGTGTAAACTAAATACTCAACTCCCGGTCTCGGCAATGCTAACACAGGTGCTGAGGTCAACTTATCCTTCAATTCATTGAATGCCAACTGACAGGCATCACTCCAGATGAATGGCACACCCTTACGAGTCAGATGTGTCAAAGGACCTGTTATCTTCGAGAATCCTCGAATGAACCTCCTGTAGTATCCTGCTAGGCCCAAGAAACTATGAATCTCTGCCGGTGTTGTGGGCTGTCCCCACTCCCTCACCGTGGATACCTTCCCCGGATCAACAGATATTCCCCGGTCGGAAATAATATGTCCCAAAAACTGGACCACCTTCAGCCAAAACCCGCATTTCTCATACTTTGCATACAGCTCATTCTGACGTAGTGTCTGCAAAACTTGCCCCAAATGCTCGACGTGCTCCTCTTCTGTATGGGAGTAAACCAGAATATCATCGATGAATACAATGACAAACTGATCTAGAAAATCTCTGAACACTCTATTCATCAAGTCCATAAACACTGCTGGAGCGTTGGTCAAACCAAAAGGCATAACCCGAAACTCGTAAGAACCATATCTCGATAAGAACGCAGTCTTCGCGACATCCTCTTCCCTGATACGCAACTAATGGTATCCAGATCTCAAATCAATCTTTGAGAAGAAAGAAGCTCCTCTCAACTGGTCGAATAAGTCATCGATTCGAGGCAACGGATATTTGTTCCGTATCGTGACCTTATTCAACTCTCGGTAGTTCACACACAATCTCAGTGAACCATCTCTCTTTTTCACGAACAACACAGGGGCACCCCACGGCGAAGTACTCCTCCGTATAAACCCCTGACCCAACAACTGCTCAATCTGATCCCGTAACTCCCTCATCTCAGCTGGAGCCATACGGTACGGTGCGCGTGCTATAGGTCTCCTATCTGGTAATAAGTCTATGACAAAGTCTATCTCTCGACTGGGGGGTAATCCAGGTATATCCTGAAATACATCGGCAAACTATCTAACAACCGTAATCGAATCAAGTGGTATCACCACCTCCTTAGAGGTATCCTCCTCTATATAGTACAAATGAGTGTACGATCCTCCCTCGGAACGAGGCATCGGCACCAAAAACATCTCCTGCCCGGGAATGGCAAAGATAATACTCCTACTGAAAACGTCAATCATGGATCGGTACGCAACAAGCCAATCCATACCAATAATGGCATCATACTCGGTCATCTCTAATACTAACATATCTGCATGTAATACCAAACTACCAATCTCTACCCCGACTCCCCGGCATATAAAGAAAAGAAGTGACCCACTCCCCAATGGTGAGTCTACACACGTCACTGTGCTCTCTGCTGTGGCTAACAACCCCAAGGCTTTCGCAAAATGTGTAGCTATAAAGCAATGTGTTGCCCCCGTATCAAACAAAACCCGACCCATAGTACCATGGATAGGAAACATACCCTCAATCGCGGGTGGTGCCTGCGGAGCTGCTGCTTGGTGGAAGTTATAGACACGTCCATACTGTAACTGTCCCTGCTGTACAGGAACTGCTGGAATGGCTAGAAGAGCTGGCACCTGGGCTGGAGCTGGGAGGGCTGGTGGAAAAAGTGGCCTCTGTGGCTTATGTCGAGCACCCTGCTGCTGCTGCGGGGCCCTGCCCCTATCAGGACAGTCCTGGCGTTTATGGCCAGTCTTACCACAAATGAAACACTTCCCCGGGAAGTTCCCCCCTCTCTGTCCCTGTTGCCCCCGGCCCTGGTGGCCGTTACCGTTCCTCCACTAGCCCTGCTGGCCCTGATGAAATTGCTGTTGACCATTCTGACCCTGCTGGTGCTGATGGCCGTTCGGACCCTAATGGCCCTGCCGGAAACCTCCCTGACCGTGCCTAAAATTTCCTGACCTGAACCTCTTGTGATCCCCCTGCTGGGTACCCTGATCACCCTGTCTCTGCCCCTGAACAGATTGTGCCCCACTGGCACCATTTCCTCCAGTCCTGCCCTGATGGCTAGACTCTCCCGATCGCTTGCCCTCAGCCATGTGAAAACGGTGATCCTGGAAATGGAGCAATGCAGCGTTAACCACATCAGAATAAGTGGCTAACGAGAGGTTCCCTAACAAGTGCTGACGAATCCTCCATGTCAACCCGTCAGTAAATTTTTGTATCTTCTTCTCCTTCGTCGGTATCTCATCCGGAACAATGTTCAGAAGATCAGTGAATTCGGCCTCATACTCGGCCACAGTCTTACCCTCCTACTTGAGGCTCATCAACTTTCTCCTCATCTCTGTGTGAACAGCCGACGGAAAGTACTTGCGGTCAAACCGCACCCAAAACTCCTGAATAGTGAGAGTATCTCTCTCCTCCACTGTGGTAATAGACTCCCACCACTGCAGTGCAGACCCTACTAGCTTAAAGGTAGCTAGTATCTGCTTCTGGACATCTGTGCACTCATACATCCTCAGGTGTCGCTGGATGTCCTTCCTCCACTGACTCGAAACTACTACATCGGAGCTTCCTGCGAACTCCGGAGGGTGTTCTTTCTGAAAAGCATCACGTACACGTTCCCAAGCAGACGGGAATGCATGAGCCTGAACTGGCGCGGCTATCGGCGCCTGAGGTGGTGCCTGCTGAACTATAGCTAGTGCGGCATTTACTGCCTGGACCACAATGGCTGCAACCTCGGCGGCATTCATCGTGCCCTGAACTGGTGCGGGCTGTGGTTCTGGCGTCGCATCCCTGGGAATCCTTTGTGCACGTCATGGAGGCATCTGAAATAAGAATGAAGTTTATAAGTTCGCAGTTATAAACTTAAAATAGCTGAAGAACGTAGCATATATAAAAGAATACAACAGTCCCAAATTATAGGGCTCTACATCAAAGAAAGCTCAGCGAAAACATAATAAGCCGTTCAGATCCTAAAGGACACTAGAACCTGATGCTCTGATACCACATGTGACACCCCGACAAATTAAATACCGGGTAGCTACTCCTTTATTAAATTAATTCAAAATGCCAAGTTGGTTCAGTTAATAGCATCACTGTCGAAAACATTTTAATAATTACTAACCACCTAGTATTTAAAAAGTAAGTGCCAAATTTTAAGTTAAGTCTGATTAACATGCAGTAAAAGAATAATGAAAGAATAACAACCATTCACTATAATGAAGTAATGAATAACCAACAACATAAATATAAATCCGGAGGAAAACTCCTCACAATAATCCCACAACCGAAAAATAATATTACAAGTCTGAATCCTGAATAATTACATGCCAGAGGTCTCAATAACTGAAATAAATGAAATGTCTCTAAAAGAAATGGGAGACATGCCCTACAACTGATAACTGAAGAATATTGAGTCAAGATAGATGAAGCGTCTACAAGCAAAGTCCTGTAACTTCCACAAACAGTTACAGCTCGTCACCTAAATGAGAATCCTAAGCATGGTGTCCTTGTGGCTGGGCACCTAAAAATGGTTTTTACAAAAATAGATTTGAAAGCAAATGGGTCAGAGACCGAAAGTGGAAATCATTTTAAAAACAACAAGTGTTTTAATAACATTAAAACATTAAATGCAAAATACATGTTAGGACGTGCACTCACATGGAATTCTCACCTCTCGACTACATGTGCACTCCTAACGTACCGTACATATCTATAAGACATCCATATCTAACCAAACTGTAATAAGTTCTACCCCTTACTACTCGATTCCCATATTACATTCTAACGTTATCAATTAAATAGAGGGTTTTAGTTACTCTCAAATTCTCAGTTAGAAATACCAATCACTATCAGTTAACCCGTTTTGTTTTCTCAAATCATTACCATAATATTATTCACAATATTAACATGAAAGTTTCCATTAATTAAGTGTATATTATTCACATCATAAATATACAATACAAGCACCCCGAGACTAAGTTGCGGTGCACACATACTCTGCTATCCATCCCGGTACATCACGTACATAAGGATCACGTATTCTGAATCTCTCAGGAATCGTTCTCAGATAACAACATCACAAATAATGGAGGCGAACACAGTCACATCACATGGGTCACGCACATACCTGCGCTCCCACGATCAGCAGACTTATTAACATCCCAATAAGTCCTTCTCTGACCTATGTTCATCGAGGTAACCAATCTAAATCCGGGCAACACAAGGATTAGAAGGCCCTAAGCGAACGTAAACCTCCCGTGATAGCAAGTATGGTAGGTATGTCATACACATAAAATCAATACATATACTAAGTATTCAGACATCTTAGTAATCACCACAATATATTGGTGATACACTTCTCATTTTCATACCGACATATAATACTACACAATTTATATGTTCCCGGTTAATATAATAAATTAGGTCGTCAATAGTTCTCGCAACGTAATAGACGCTCACGTCCTACTTCATATTTGTCCCTTAGGTTCCAACTACACTTCTAGGTTTAACTCCTCATTATATCCCAAACATCCCAAATGTCATAATTAATCATCAAGGGAAAGTTATCTCTACGTATACGCAAGGTTACGGGACACTCGGGATCAAAACAGGCTAAAAAGCCTAAACTGTCAACTTGTTCGAAGTCTCGTTCGAACGAGGTTGTTCGAACGAGAGTTCGTTCGAATGAACTGGGCCTTCTAACGAGATCTCGTTCGAACGAAAGTCTTCGAACAAACATCCCTCTCGTTAGAACCCAAACTGTCAACTCGTTAGAAGCTCGTTCGAACGACCTGGGTAGGTCTTCTAACGACTGGCTAGATTCAAGCCCAGAAATTTCTTTACTCGTTTTTCAAATTTCTCTACACCTTTAATCTCCTCTAAACATCGTTCTAACATCAATTTAAGGTTCCTAATTCGTACTAAACATACATAGGTCACCTACTAACATTTTTGTGGGGATTCAATCACTATAAACATCATCCAAATATCAAGACCATACATTTATCCCCAATTTCAAGAACATGGACCCTAAAATTTAAAAATCATCAAAGAGTCTAAATAAATCCGTTTTTGTTTCATCCAAAACGTATTAACATCAGATTATTCACCTACATATAGTTCTACATGCAAATCCTCATCACAATACAAGTTTCTAATTCCAAATTAATGGGTTTTTATCAAACTCCCAAGAACAATGAGATTTTTATAAATTCCTACACATGGAAGAAGCATTCTCTGAAATTAATTGGAATTAAACCACTTGCCTTATTGGAATCTCTGATTTGATGAAGAATTTCTGAAGGTTGAATTGCCTTCTCTCTCTCTCAGCAGAATCCTTCTCTTTCTCTCCCTCTCTACAAGTTCTTCACAAGGTGTTAATGGAGGTGGGGTTGGTTTTGCCAAGTTATAACTTCTCCCGTAGCCCACTACCTAAATTGGGGTTGGAAATGGCTTAGTGGGTTAATACTAAGTCAGATTTTTAACTCTAATTTTCGTGGGTTTTAATTACCCAATTTCTGAAATTACCAAAATGCCCTTATAAGTTACCGATATGGCCCAATAATGCCCCGGGACCCAAACTTAACCCCCGGCTAGTGTTTTCTGACTATTTCGACCCTTCCGAACGCGTTGGCGCACTCAAAATGACCATACGGTTAATAGAACTAAAATTCACTTTTTAATTAAAATAAATATTTCCCTGACGCGACTGTCACACGCGTCTCAATAAAATTTTCCAACTTGCCGTATTTCAATCTCACGACAAATTTCATACTTCAATATTCATGTATAATCATATATGTACATTATATTCAAATACCAACTCGCATCTCGCTAGTATTTTAATCCGGATTAATTTCCAACTAATACGCATTTAATTTAATTAATCCCATAAATAAATATCACAAAAATACGGGGTATTACAAATACCCCACTTAAGAAACCCCTATCTCTAGTTCGAATCTAAAATGGGTATTGTCACTAGAATATCGATTTTCTCTCGAAAATCATTTACCCTCTCTCGAGGCGTAAATTAAAGGGTGAGGGATCAAAATTAACATTCAAAGGGAAATTTCAAGTAATTAAACTAATTAAAATAAAATAACATCAAATAAGGGTTTTACGCCACCACTTGAAAGGGGATTTAGCCTAACATGGTATAAAATTTGACAAATTAATAATCAAAGGCATAAACAAATAAAATAGAAGGGTAAGAGGACAAATCTTCAAATAAGTCTCCTTGATTTGCAAAATTGGACTATAATCCTCCATTGAAATTGAGCAACATCTATTCAAAATGAGCTTTCCACAATATTCAATTACATACAAACACTCATTTGAATCACTCAACAATTAATTTCTCACACATATCTTAAAAAATAAAAAGAATAAAATAAAAATATTTACAAAGGATAATTTTCTCTACAATTCTCTCTCTAAAAATTCCTCTCTACAAGCTTAGATGACTTCAAATGGCCTTGATGTCTTCTTTTATATGCAATTGGAGCTAAGGGGTTAAATTGGTAAAATAAGGATGTGCACATGAGGGGTGTGAGGTCATTTGGGTGAGAATAAAAATATGATTTGTGTGCACATGGGGTTAGTTTGGGAAAAAAGGGGATAAGGGTTAGTTAGGGGACATTTAGGGTAAAAGGTTTAAGTGGGTTCATTTAAAACATGTGGCATTTGGGTTTTAGTTTGGTTTTGGCTTGTTTGTTGGCACGTGGTTTAATCGTGCAAGGCTTGGGAAGGGGAGAAATGTGTTTTAAGTGGGTTTAAGGGTATATTGGGTAAAAAGTGGGAATAAGTGGGTTTTATGCACATGGGCATTTTATTTGGTTTATTTGTTTGGCTTGGGTTTTGGTTTGCATTTTTGACAGCACACGATTTGGATGAAATGGGTTTGAGTTGGAAAGGCTTGATGGTGGCCGGAGTGGGGGACATCGCCGGATTTACAGGGTATTCCAGGGTTTGGATCGAGGAGAGAGAGAGAAATGCCGGACAGGCGATTTAGGGGCAGGAGGTCGTCGGGTTGAGGGTCGACGCTGGTGGGGACAGCCGCCGTTTGGCGATCGCGGGCGGAGGTTTTTTAGGCCGGCGGTTTGGTCGGAGAAGGAGGGGACGTGTCCGCACCGGAGGTGGCGGTGGGTTTGCAGGTTGCGGCCGTGGGTGGTGTTGCGCCGCCTGGGGTGATAGAATGAGGAGAGAAAGAGGTGAGGGTGATGGAGGGAAGTGGGTGTTTTGGTGAATGGTGGTGGAGTTAATGGTGGAGGAGGAGATGGGTATTTAGGAAATGGGTATTGAGGTGGGTTGTTTTGTGTTTCAATGGTTGAGTTTGAGGAGAGGGAATGTAAGTGTAAGAGAGAGAGAGTGTGGTTATGGTGGTTTAGAGGAGAGAGAAAGGGTGTGTAGGTGGAGAAGATGAAGTAGGGAGGGGTTGTGTGTGGGTGAGTGTAGGAAAGGTAGGGTGAGGGTTAGGGAGGTGTAGGATAAGTGGGGTGTGTGTGGTGTATGTGTGTGTATCTAATTTGAACCCCTAATAAAAATAATACTAAAACTAATTAATAAAAATAAAATTATAAATAAAATCCTATTAAAATTCTATTCTAAAATAAAACAAAGACTCAAATAAAATGAAACTAGAAAGAAATAAAAAAAATAAAAATAAAAATAAAAATAAAATCTAATAAAACTTAAAATTAAAATCCTAAAAAGAAAATGTAAAAACTAATAAATAAATTAAAATCCTAATAAAATAAAATAAAATAAAACTAAAACTAAAAACTAATAGAATAAAAATGAAAAATAAAATATAAAAATAGAAAATAAGCCTAAAAATTCTAAAATAATCTTAAAATAAATTTTAAAAATAAAAATGACTCAAACTAAAAATCTAAAAAAATATATTAAAAAGGACACAAATAAAACACACACAGGCTTGGGGTAAGTTTGGGCTAGGTTTAGGCTCGGGTTAGGGCACGGGAGAGGGAATTAGCTCTATTCAATGCACAATTGCCTTGAAATACGCATTTAAACACCGCAATGTGCATTCGGCCTACAAAATAAACATTTAAGCACATAAGACTCATGTCGTCGAGAATTAACAACTAATGTACGCTATTTGGGGTATCAATTGTACAATTTTGGGTGCTTATCAATGGGGGTTCTAGTGAATCCCTTATGGTGATGGTGTCTGTCGATCAACACTAGGATGTTGATTTTTCTTCCCCCTCTATAGTTAATCCTCTTCTTCCTTCTGCCCCTGCTTCTACTTCAGCTGATCCTGAGGCAAATAAGAAGAAGGTGTAGATTCGAGTAGCTTTTTGTTTTCCTTTTTCAATAGTTGTAACTTTTTTTTGCTCCTTAAATATGTACCTGTACTTTCCCCTTTTATTAATAAAAAGAGAAATGTTTTTGTTCTTCTGCTTGTATTTTTCCATGCTCTGCACATTATTGATTGATGATTTTCTTCTTCTTAGTAGTTTATGGATAGATTGGAACACTTCTCGTCCACTAAATCCAAGCTACTTCATAGGTGTAATAAGATTTTCAAAGATGGTCACTTATCTCTGACTGAGGCCGACCTATTGAAGTTGTTCGGGGATGGGGTATTCGGTTATGCCAAAGAGGCCTATATTCATCTGAAGTGTCTTCTTGATCGAGCAGTGGCCAATAATGTTGCCTACTATGAAATGATTAAAGAGCTATAGGAGGACCACGAGGAAGCTAAGGCACGTTTGCATTAGGATTATGAGAACAACTTCCAGGCCCTGAGTGAAGGTTGGGGCTTTGAGCAAAATTTGGATAAATTTGCCTCCGATTTTTAAAGGCAAGAATTCTTGCTTAATCGTGAAGTGGAGGAAGCAAGGGCCATTGCCAAGCTTCTGGAGTAAGAGAACAACAATTTGAGAGAATGCACTTCCTTGAAGTCATCCATTGTTGTTGTTGCTACTACGCATGAGGGTCATTCGTTTTTGGAGGCTGAGAATGCAAGGTTGAATGAGGAGTTAGAGGACCTGAAGAAATCAAAACCTGCTTCTTCATTTTTTCGAGCTAGAGTCAAACCTGACCGAGGTACTATAGAAGAAATTAGGACCCAACAGACCCTTACCAATCAAGATGCATAATTAAAAGCTAAAAATTAATCCACTCCTGAGACGTCCCATAAGTTAAAATCCTTGTTCGAGCAACTATCCACTCAATCTTCTCAGTTACAAGCTAAGGATGGAGTGTTAAAGAAACTACATCACCTGGTTGATAGATTGACCTTCCAATTCCACAAACAACCAAGGAAAATCTGGATGGAAGGGTATAATAAAGCTCCTAGGCATCTTGATGACAAGCTTCAACAAGCTAATAATGAGAGCTATAAATGGGGTTGGATGAAAGCTTTGACAGTGATGAAGGTGGACCAAAATAACCAACTTTGGGACTAGCATTATCTAGGATTGCTTGACCTTGATGATCCCCCTTTTAAATTATATGTCAATTGGATTCCTGTCTGAAGTATTCCTCAATTATTGATTTCAAAGTACTTGGGAGATTATGGTTTTCATGATGAATTAGGGATCGTCCGACCTCCTCACCCGCTTGATCGTCCTAGTAGTAGCAATACCAGAATGCTTCAGGGTTTTAACTTCATTAATTCTCCTTACACTTTAGTTGATCCTCCTGCTGGAATGGATCCTGTTTCCAAAGCTGAAGGGAAACGTCCTACAGAATGAAGCTTTGTACTTTGTTTTGTGAACAAAATTATGTAATTAATTTTATTTAATGAAATCAAAGTTTGGTCAACTTATCTTGTATTGAATATGTAAGTTTAATCCTTTCTTTGTCATTAGTTCTATTGAAACACATAGATGAAAATCTAAATTGAGTATCAATTACCAATGAATACCGATGTTCTACTAGCATACTTAGATTAAAATCTAAATTTAGAGCTATTTAGATGAATACATAGGTTCTACTAGCATACTTAGATTAAAATCTAAATTTAGAGCTAGTTAGATGAATACATAGGTTCTACTAGCATACTTAGATTAAAATCTAAATTTGGAGATAGTCACCCATGTGTCTCCAAAGGTTTTAGTAATGCACCCAAGTGTTTGGTTTTTTCATTAAATACCAGTGGTATGACCAGGCGTATATGGAATATGTGCTTACATTCCTCTTGAGGAGTATTTCCAACATTCTTCCTACACTTTGCCCAGTAGGATAAAGATCTTGTTTTATCCTTATGTTTGTGGACTAAGTTTCTTGAGGACTTAGTGTATCAGCGATGAAGTTTATGGATTTTTCGAGCAACTTATTGCTTATGTTGAGCAACTTTCTTGTCTTCTTGTGTTCTGCCAAGCCTCTTTCAGGGAAAGATTTTCTTAATCGAGAAATAATTTGAAGTTTTTATAGCAATAACTTCTAACTTTCGTCAATTTAACTATTATAGTAGTGCACATCACTAGTACTTCCAAAAAATTCAACAACAAAAATTGAAAGAACTGATTATTTTATTTATACTGAAATTTGATTTCGAACTGATTAAAACTGATAACTTCATTGGTAACATTTTATGAGATGCTCGGCATGCCATGGGTTTTTGAATTCTTCTCCTTCCAAGGTTTCAATTCAATAAGTTCTATGTTGGATGACTACTTAAATACGATATTTTCCATGCCAATTGGCCTCAGGCTTGTTATTTTTTGGCAACACTTTCTTCAGCACGTAATCTCCTTCCTTCAAGTTGGTCGGTTTCATCCTTTTATTATAAAAATGGGTTGTTCCTTGTTGGTAGGCAACATTTCTCAGGGCACCATCTTCTCTTACTCCGTTCAGCATATCTAGATCCAATCTTCTCATTAGGTCACTTATAGGAGAGTTAAAATTTAAAACTCTATGGGAAGGTTTACCCAACTCAACAGGTATGACAACTTCAGTCCCAAAGGCTAACATATATGGGGATTCTCCAGTTGTTGTTCTCGGGGTTATTCGGTATGCCCACAAGATAGAGTGTAGCTCGTTTATCCAGTTTCCCTTCACATCATCAAGTCTTTTATTCAACCCATTAAACATAGTTATTTTCGTAACTTCAGTTTGTCCATTACTCTGAGGATGTCCTAGAGCTGAATGCAATTTTGTATATTGGACTGAGTGCAGTAAGCTGCGAAGTCATCATTATCAAATTGTGTTCCATGGACGGTAATGAAAGCATAGGGTAACCCATACCTATAGATGATGCTTTTCCATATGAACTGATACACCTTTTCATAAGGCATGTATTTCAAGGGCTCTGCCTCAACCCATTTTGTAAAGTAATCCACTGCGACGGCCAAGTACTTGAATTTACCTCGGGTGGTCGGAAAGTGTCCAACCAAGTCTATACCCCACATGGAAAATGGCCATGGCGAAGTGATTGGAGTGATAACATCCTGTGGAGTTTTTCAAATGCTGGAGAATCTTTGGAATTTATCACACTTCATAGCTAAAGTTGCACAATCTTCTCGCATTGTTGGCCAGTAATATCCTTGCACACTTATTCTCTGCAGAAGTGTTCTCCCTGATATGCGATATCCACATGATCCTTCATGCACCTCCGGAATTAGTTCTTGGACCTCTGATGGATGCACACATCATTGAAAATTGACTTTTAGTCCTCTCTTGTACAAAACACCTTTGTCTAGAACATACTGAGCTACTTTATACTTCATCTTCTTGGCTTCTACCATATTTTTTGGTAGAGTTCCCTTTTTAATATCTTCTCTGATGGGGTCCATCCATGATGGCCCCATGTCTATGGCAATAAAATTGATCGGCAGATCTTCATCTATGCTCCTGTTGGCCAAAACCACAATAGGGATAGTTCGTCGGAGTTCAATCCTGGTAGCCGAGGCTAGCCGAGAAAGAGTATCTGCTTGAGCGTTCTCCAACCTTGGGATTCTATTCATTCAAAGAGCTGGTAATTTTGCAATTACTTCCATCGCCTTGGATAGATAACTGGCTTTTAATTCTCCTTTAGCTTCATATAGACCTAGTCCTTGGTTCACCACCGGCTGAGAATCACTATTGATGCCAAAAAATAGACTAGGCTAATTAGTTGATCATAGATAAATATAAATAAAAGAGACAAGATAATTTTAAAGTGGTTCGGCTTAATGGAATAGCCTACGTCCACTATTGTGTATTGCTTTGGAATTTTTAATTGCCTCTCTTTTCGTGTGTCCCTTCAATGTAGGGTTTATAATGTATTTATATCCCCCCCAGGGGGTGTACAAGAGCTAGAATATGAAAGGATGGAATGTATTTATATCATAGACATTTACAACTGTACAATCATTAATGTATACAACTGTTGGTATTTGCGTGTCACCGTTGGTCGACATCCCTGATGTTGGTCGATATTCCTGGCGTTGGTCGGTATTCCTCATGTTGGTTGGTATTTCATCCTTAATGACTAAGATTAATCTCCCACTGTACAACAAGTTTTGTATCTGAATAGTCCTAGTAGATGGATAATTTTTGGTATTAACACTAGCCCCCAAATGTTTCATGCTTGAAGTTTTACAAGAGTAAGAAGCATTTGGCTCTTAAAGTTGCTCGGACAACAATTTTAAGCCTGGTCGGTTGCCGACTTCCTCTACTTGTAAAAATTTATGGTTTAATTATGGAAATATAATGCGCGGTGGCATTTTTGAAATTATCCACAACTTTGACGAATCGTTTTTTGGCAAATCCATCTTTTCTGTCTTTTAGCCGCCACCAGTTCAATCGACGCTCCCTTTTAATCATTACATTTATAGTTTTTAGGAAACCTACAAAGAGAGGTAAAAACCACGAACTTTCATTACCTCAAATTTTTTGAGTGTTTTTGTCTACAATGTCTTTAATTTTTCTTTCTATCTTCTTGTGCGATCGTTTTCTGTTTTTCAGTTCTTGCTGAATCCTTAATTCTTGTAAGAACTCTTTCTTTTCTCTTCTATTCTTCATCATTCTTTACTCTGTTGATTCTCTTGATGAATTCAGAAGTGAATTTAAGATTCATTCTTGGATTGTTTTGGAACACGCTATTTTACCTGCTGATTTTTTCTCACTTACTGAGGGTCACTAGTTTCCCTCTATTTTTATAGCTGAGTGTGGGTTTACCATTCCTCCAAACCCACTATGCCTTGAATTTTGTCAATACTTTGACATTGTCCCAACTAGGGTATCCCCCAATACTTGGAGGGTTGTAAATGGTGTGTATAGGTTGAATCAAATTCATGGAACCCATTTGGGGATTCCATAAATAATGCTTTGTTATAAGTGGGTGACTAGTGACACCACTTTTTATTTAAAGACTAGAGTTGTAAATAAAGTGTTAGTAGTTAATCTTCCAAAATACCATAGGGATTATTTTGAGCATGGAATTGTTGTAAAAAATTGGCAATATGCCCATTTGACTGGAAATACGCCCATACGACCATAGGGATTATTTTGAGCATGGAATTGTTGTAAAAAATTGGTAATACTCCCATTTGACTAGAAATGTTGAGTACCAGGGGCCTAGATGCCCTCCTTTTGGAAATGGGATAGGTTATTCCTCATTTCACTATTTTCCCTGTACATATCTATTTAAATGTAACACTATTTATTGCTTTGTAAATTTTTATTGCAGTTGATCAGAAGAGAAGGTGTGCTAAGAAAAGTGAAGTAAATCTTAGAGAGTTGAAATTCATTTGGGGACTGTATCAGAGGATTGGCGAGGAGCACATCAGGTCTGCCTCTTATTGGTTGCAGTATAAGAACACAATTTCTTCCTTTGTTGCTCATCCTACTCCTTCCCCTATAATTGACCTTGAGCAAGAACTTCCTTCAACTTCCCCAGCTACTGAATCTGGCAGTGGTGATCTTGTTGCCCTTTCTATCTCTTCCTCAAATTCAAATTTGCCCCTTGTTGTATCCATGGGGAAGGAGAAGGTTCCTAACATTTTGGGAGACATAACTTCCAATCCCCATTCCAAACAAACTGATGCAGGGGTGAAAAATAAAAATGAGACTGGGAAGAAGCCTCGAGCCAAGAAAATTAAAGAGAGCCCCCTGAAAAGAATAAAGAAAGGGCTGCCTTCTAAGTTAGCAGAAGGTTCTTTTGCGCTTCCCGACCAGCGTGAGTTGGTCAATATATCTTATTATGCCTCTCCAGTGGTCCTTGGCCTTGGATTGGTAAGATAGCTAATAAAGTAGAAGGTGTAAAACCAAGCAGTATTTGTTTTGGTCAATATATCTTATTATGCCTCTCCAATGCTCAAAGCCTTGCTTTGGTATATTCTTTTTGCCTTCTTTAATTTTCTGTTTCTTGATTTTTTCTTCATAATACTGACTTTCCTTATTGTTCTTATGAAGTTCCTCGTTGACTTCAATAATATGATGGAGAAAGATGAGGCTTTGAGAGCTTATTCCTCTTGTGAAGTTGAAGAAGATTTTAATGAGCTGAAAAAGTCATTGCTTGATTCCCAATAAGCATTGACTAATGAACAAAAGAAATGGGAGGAGAAGATGAAAGATGTTAAAGAAGCTGCTGAGACTCCTCGGGGTCTGGCTGATAAGTTGCAAAAGGACTTAGATACTGATAAAGTCAAGTCTGCCCAGCTACAGAAGGACTTGGGTGCTAAGAAGGTTAAGAGGGCTAAGGTCAGAGAGGCTGACTTCAACAAAGGCTGGGATAAGGCCTTTGGACCAGCTTCTTTATAAATTGAGTTTGCGAAGGACAAATGCTTCAAGGATGACTAGTTTGCTGCTCTGGTGGAGGTCGGCACTCCAAAAAATTCTAAGCTATTATTGCGACATGATCATGGGACTCCTCCAAACCTAGACGAGGAAGTTGATCATGGGGGTTCTAGTGAATCTTTGATAATGGTGGAGTCTGCCGATCAATACTAGGATGTTGATTCTACTTTGCCTTCCAAAGTTAATCCTCTTTTTCCTTATGCTCCCACTTCTTCTTCAGCTAATCCTCAGGAAGATAAGAAGAAGGTGTAAAACCAAGCAACATTTGTTTTCCTTTTTCAATAGTTGTACTTTTTTCTTTTTTAAAGATGTATCTTTAATTCCCCTTTTTATTAATGAAAAGAGAAATATTTATGTTCCTCTGCTGATTTTTTCAATACTCTGCACCTTATTGATTGATGACTTTCTTCTTCTTAATAGTTTATGGATAAATTTGAATACTTCTCATCTATTGACTCTGAGATACTCCAGAGGTGTAATGAGCTTTTAAAAATTGGTCACTTAGCTCTGACTAACGCAACCTACTGCAGTTGCTCGGGGAAGGGGTATCCAAACAAGTTGAAGAGGTCTATGTTCATCTGAAGTATCCTCTTAATTGGCTAGTGGCTAACAACGTTGCCTACTATGAAATTATTTAAAAGCTAAAGGAGGAGCATAACGAAGCTAGGGAGCTTTTGCATGAGGATTATGAGAAGAAATTCCAAGCCCTTAGTAAAGGTTGGGGCTTTGAGAAAAAGTTAGATAAATTTGTATCTCATTTTTGAAGACAAGAATTCCTGCTCAAACGTGAAGTAGATGAAGCAAGGGACATTGCAAAGCTTCTAGAGGAAGATAATAACAACTTGAGAGATGAACTTAATGCCCTGAAGTCATCCAAGGCTGTTGTTACTACTACAAATGAGGGTCATTCCTTCTTGGAGGCTGAAAATACAAGGTTGAGTGAGGAGTTGGAGGCTCTGAAGAAATTAAAATTTTCTTCTTCATCTTCCCGAGCTAGAGTCAAACTTGGCAGAGGTACTACAGAGGAAGTCAGGACCCAAAAGACCCTTACTAACCAAGATGCATGATTAAATGCCAAAATCAAGCCATTGCTGATATGTCGCAAAAGCTACAGACTTTGTCTAAGCAACTATCCACCCAATATTCTCAGTTATAAGATAAGGATGGGTTGCTAAGCAAACTGCATTACCAAGTTGATAGATTGGCCTTTTAATTCCATAAACAACCAAGAGAAGTCTGGACGGATGGGTACAATGACGCTCTGGGGCATTTCGATGATAAGTTTCAACAGGCTAAGAATGAGGCCTATGAATGGGGTTGGATGAACGCTTTGACAGTGATAAAGGTAGATTAAAATAGCTCATTTTGGGCTTGGTATGATCCATACTTTCTTAAGCTTGAGAATCCCCCTTTTAAATTAGATGTCAATTGGATTCCAGTCCATCGTATTCCTTAATGCTTGATTTCAAGATACTTGGGGGATTATGAACTTCATGATGACTTAGAAATCATCCGACCTCCTCACCTGCTTGATCATCCTAGTAGAAGAAATACCATAAAGCTTAAGCATTTTAACTTCATAAATTCTCCTTATACTTCCGATGATCCTCCTGCTGGAATGAATCCTGTTTCAAAAGTTGAAGGGAAACGTCCTGGAGAATGAAGCTTTGTACTTTGTTTTGTTAACACAGTCATGTAATTACTTTGATTGAATGAAATGGAAATTTAATTAACTTTTCTTATGTTAAATGTTAATCCTTTTTTTTATCATTAATTCTATTGATACACTTTGATTAAGTTTAGTATCAAAGATCTACGAGTGCAGATGTTATACTAGCATAGTTAGATTAAAATCTAAATTTAGAGCTAGCTAGATGAATACATAGGTTCTACTTGCATACTTAGATTAAAATATAAATTTAGGGCTAGTTACCCATGTGTCTCTAAATGTTTTACTAATGCACCAAAGTATTGGATTTTTTTCATTGAATACAAGAGGTGTGACCAGGCATTTGTGGAATATGTTCTTACATTCTTCTTGAGGAATCTTTGCAATGTTCTTCATGTACTTTACCCAATAGGATACAAATCTTGTTTTATCCTCATGTTTGTGGACCAAGTTTTTTGAGGATTTAACATCATGTTGACTTGGACTTTGTGCATCAATGACCTAGTTTGTGGCTGCTTTGAGGAACTTATTGCTTCTGCCGAGCAACATTTAGGGCAATATTTACTGAGCCAAGGAATAATTTTCTGAACCGAGTAACAATTTATAACTTTTTATCAAGTAGCAAAAAAAATTAATCACAAAAATGGAAAGAAATAAAGATTTTATTAATACTACAAGTTAATTTGAAACTCATTACAACATCATTGATATTACTTTCTGAGATGCTCTGCATGCGATGGGTTTTTGAATTCTTCGCCTTCTAAGGTTTCAATTCGATAGGTTCCATGTCGGATCACTACTGAAATACGATAGGGCTCATGCTAATTGACCTCAAGCTTGCTATTTTTCTGCAGCACTTTCTTGAGCCCATAATCTCCTTCCTTCAAATTGGTCGATTCCTTTTATTGTAAAAATGGGTTATTCTCTATTGATAAGCCGCATTATATAGGGAAACATCTTCTCTTACTTCTTCCAGAATGTCTAGATCCAACCTTCTCATTAGGTCACTTGCAGGAGAGTTAAAATTTAAAACTCTATGGGATGGTAAGCCTAGCTCGGCAGGAATGACAGCTTTAGTCCCAAATGCTAACATATATAGGGATTCTCCAGTTGTTGTTTAAGGTGTTGTTCGATATGCCCACAAGATAAAGTGTAGCTCATTTAACTAATTTCCCTTGTTTTTATCAAGCCTTTTCTTCAACTCGTTAAGTAAGGTTCTGTTCGTAACTTCAGTTTGTCCATTACTCTGAGGATGTCCTAGAGCAGAATGTAATTTTTGAACATTGGACTTAGCACAGTAATTGTCAAACTGTGTTCCATGGTTGGTAATGAAAGCATAGTGCAACCCATACCTACAAATGATGTTTTTACATATGAATTGGTAGACTTTTTCATAAGGCATGTCTATTAGAGGCTCTGCCTCAACCCATTTTGTTAAATAATCCACGACGACCACCAAGTATTTAAATCTTCCTCGGTTGGTTAGCAGTGGCCCGACCAAGTATATACCCCATGTGGAAAATGGCCGTGGTGAAGTGATTATAGTGAGACAAGCCTATGGAGTTTTGCGAATTGTGGAAAATCTCTGACATTTATCTCACTTCTTGGCAAAAGTTTCATAGTTTGCTCGTGTTGTTGGCCAGTAATTTCCTTGAGTGTTGATTCTTTGCATAAGTGTTCTCCCTACTATGTGAGCTCCACATGATCCTTTATGTACCTCCTAAATTAAATCATGGACCTATGATGGATACACACATCGCTGCAAATTGATTGTTAGTCCTCTCCTATACAAAACACCTTTATCTAATACATACTGAACTGTTTTGTATATCAACTTCTTTGCAAACACCATATATATTGGTAGAGTTGCTTCTTCAATTAATGCTCTAATGGGGTCCATGCAAGATGCCCCATATCTATCGTAATGAAATCGATCATCAAATTGTCATATATGCTCCCATTGGCCAAAATCTCAATAGGGATGGTTCGTCGGAGTTCAATTCTGGTAGCAGAGCATCTCGGGCATTTTCTAACTTGGAATTCTATCCATCTGAATAGCTGGTAATTTTTCAATGACTTCCATCACCTTGGATAAATACTTGGTTGTCAATTCTCCTTTGGTTCCATATAAACCCAGTGTTTGGTTTACTGCCAGCTGTGCCACAACTTGCTCGACACTCAATGAATGGGCTAAACTTAGGCCCACAATAAGAGCTTCGTATTCTGCTTTATTGTTTGAAGCCTGGAATTGAAAACATAGTGCTTACTCAATATCAATACCATTAGGAGTGTTAAGTATTATACATGCGCCACTGCTGGTTGAACAAGATGACCCATCAACATATAAGTTCCATATTAGTACGTCGTTGTCAAATGCTTGGTCTATCAAACTCCCATTGTGGAATATTTTTCCTTTTGGTTCTTCATACTTCCTAGTCATCTCTAGTATTCTGGAAGCGGAATATGGAAGATCTGCAATCGCATCTTTTAAAGAAAGTTCTTCGGGAGCTTTTTTTGTTAACATCACTTTCTCCTGATTCTTGTTATGCTTGCTTACTTTGTTGTTTGGGGACCTCAGAGTAAGTGAACTCTACTATGAAATTTACCATTGTTTGACCTTTCACAGAAAACCTTAGCTAATATATGATATCATTCTCCCCCAATTCCACAGCCCAGTACATTAATCTACCATATTTCTCTGGTTTATGCAAACCCTGCCGTAGAGGCATGTCAGTGTAAACTATGATTGTATGGGCTTAGAAATAGGGTTTTATGCATCTGGATGCTTAAATCAATACCAATGCCAATTTCTCCTAGCAAGGGTATCTAATTTTTGCTCCTCGAAAAGCCTTACTGGTATAGTAGACGGGTTTTTGAACTCCATTCTCTTCTAAAAATCATTTTGGAACTCACAGCTCACCCAGAGACATCTAAATACAGGTATAATTTTTCACATGTGATTGGTCGGGAGAGCAATGGAAGTGACCCCAAATAATTTTTCAACTCCACAAATTATTTTTCATAGTCTTCATTCCATTTAAATATTTTTCTGAGCACCTTTGAAAAATGGTAGGCATCTTTCTGTAGCTCGGGACACGAATCTATTCGAGGCTGCTACTCGTCCGGTCAGTCTTTGCACGTCCTTCTTGCAAGTTGGAGATTGCATTTTAATTAGTACCTTGATATTGTCTGGATTTGCTTCAATTCCCCTTTAATTTACTATGTACTCGAGGAACATTCCCTTTTACACTCCAAAAATGCATTTGGCCGAATTCAGCATCATCTAATGCTTCTCAAGTTGATCAAAAGTCTGGCTGAGTTCAGGAATGTGATCAAATGCCTTTTTGCTTTTTGTAAGCATATCATCTATATAGACTTCCATATTATTGCCTATATTTTCCTCGAACACCTTGTTTACCAGCCTTTGATATGTAGTACCTGCATTTTTCAAACCAAAATGCATAATATTATAATAGTATGTTCCTCGGGGAGTGATGAAAGAAGTGCTTTCCCGGTCCTCAGGTTTCATTTTTATCTGGTTATAAGAAAAATAAGCATCCATAAAGCTGAGGAGTTCATGTCCTGATGTAGCATCCACGAGATGATCTATTTGAGGGAAAGGAAAATGATCCTTTGGGCATGCTTTATTTAAATTCGTGAAGTCTAAACACTTTCTCCACTGGTTTTCTTTTTTACCATAACTACATTTGCCAACCATTCTGGGTATTTCACTTCATTAATAAAAGCTGCTTTCTGAAGCTTTTCGACTTCTTTCTGTATGGTTTGGTTTTTCTCGGGGCTGAACACTCTTCGCCTTTGTTTGACTAGTTTAACTTCTTTGTTAACGTTGTGCTCATGAAAATGGAAATTGGGATCTATCCTAGGCATGTCCTCATGGCTCCAGGAAAACACATGCTTTCTCTGTTTAGGGAAGGTCACCAGTTCTTTTTTAGGAAAAGGATCCAATGTTGTCCCTATTTGAGTTATGCATTTCGATTTATCACCATCTAACATAATGCTTTAAGTTTCTTCCAAAATCTATCCCTTTACCATCTCTGTTTCCTCTCTTGGATCTAAGGTTTCAACCTTAGATTCTTCATCAAGCTCAGGAGTATCCACTTGGTAGGTAATGGGTTTCTTCTTTATTTATTCTAAGTCTTCTTGCTCGACAAAAGAATATCAACACTCCCAAGCAAATTTCTGATAAACTTTCACAATTCCCACCCCAATATTGTTAGTGAACTTTAGGCACTGATGAACAAGGGATGGTACTGCTTCGAACTTCTTTAGCCATACTATTCCCATGATTATATTGTAAGCTGAATGGATCTTTTTATCCATTACAAAAAAACATGTCTTCTCTGTTCAGCTAGTTGGCCAGCTTCCTATCATCACCTCCATTTATAAGGTTCCTAAAGGGAAGACTTTCTCACTTGCAAAGCCTATTAGTGGTCGATGATAGGGTTCGAATTGGCTAAGTTTAAAATCCAAATTTTCGAAACAAGGATAGAATATGATATTCATCGATATGCCATTATCTACTAATCCTTTCTGACTTTGATTACTAATGGGTCATCGTGAGGATACAGTACTCCTGGAAGGTCATTTTTAGAGAAACCAATTACTAGTTTGACTTTGTTAACCTTCCTTGGTTGATTTTCCTCTGCAAGGTTGATCCTACGTATGTACGAGTAAGCTTGTGCCTCATGCAGGTAAGCTTTTCGCTCTGCTGTATGATATCCTCCTCTTGTGTCTCCACCTGTAATCATTTAGCAATTAAAAGAACCAAAATTGATACAGAATACCTCACTTTCTGGTTCCCAATTTTTTTAGGGAGATCGGCATCATCATCCTGATTAGCTTCATGAGTGCTTTTATTCTCCTCTCTGGGCTTGCAAGGAGATTTTTAATCTATGTTGAATTCCTTCGTTGTTCTGCCGGTCAACATACTGATTCAACTTTCCTCTTTAAATGAGAGTTTCAATCTCATTTTGAAGAGATATGCAATGTTCTGTCATGTGACCACGATCCCTGTAGAATTTGCAGTACTTTGTTTTATCTCTCTTGGTCGGGGAACTTCTCAACTTATCAGGCCAACGCACATCTTTATTATGATCGATTTCTTACAAAACATGGTGAATTCCCACGGTTAACGGAGTATAGTCGTTGTACTTCTTGAGTCACTCCAAAACTCCTTTATGTTTTGATTCCGTTCTCTAAGGTCTTATCATTTTAGCCATCAACTATTTTTCCTGAGATACGCTTAGCTGCCATTGCTTCCTCGGCATTCATGATCTTTGCTACTTTAGCCTTCATTTCTGCAATTGTCTTCGGAGGATCCTTAGAAAGAGTGTAATACAATTTTTTGGGGAGCAATCCACTCATGAGGTAGTTATTGCAGTCTTCTCCTCATAATCTACTACTTCTAGTTTATCATTATTAAAATGAGTGATGTAATCTCTGGTGCTCTCTCCTTTCTGTCTCACACTAAGTAACTGTGCCACCCTTTTCACAGGCTTTTCTCCAAAGTAAAAGTTGTTAATGAATAGTTCGGCTAGTAAGTTGAAGATAGAAATTTATCCCCGAGGAAGACCATTGTACCAGATCTGGGCAGATCCGGTAATGGTGCCAAAAAATGCTCTACACCTCATCTCATCGGGGATGGAATAAATATTAGCAGATGCATAATATTGTTCTATATGGAGGACTGGATCAACTTTTCCATCTTATTTGGGTGTTACTACTCGAGCCTTGAACTTTGTTGGAGTTGGGAAATGCATAATTGCTTGCACAAACAGAGACCCTTTTACAAAACTTCTTTGTAATGGGTTTCTTGCCTTCACCATTTCTCCTAATCTATCTTCCAATATTTGTATGGAGCCTTTCCATGCATCATTGGCAGCATCGAATTTATGCGTTGAGACTTTATTAGTTGTTGAGCTTTGTTCTTGAAGCCGTTGCTCGGTCCGACTAGCAGTTCCTTAAGCGTTTGATCTTGATTGAGCTGTGCTTTCCCTTTGATCAGATGTTCGTCGGGTATTACCAGATCTTGCCCTTGGAACATTTCTATTCCCCCTAGGTCCCAAAAGATCGAAGGTAGAATCACGACTTAATCTCTCTAAGGCCCTTGGCCTCTTTGGAGAATAAGACTACGTGTGGAAAGATTTTGATGTCCTGAGTAAAGAAGTTAACCTTGGATGGTGGGAGACATCTCTTGTCATCGTGTGGCTGCGCCGACCACCTATTGGTGGGAGTGGTGGCATGTTTCCTTTAGCAGACAGAGCAGGTGCTGTGGCTTGAAGAGTTTATGCAAGTTTTCTGATATTATCTTGAATAACCTCTTGGCCTCTTGCAAGATTGGAGAGAATCATAGTTAAATCACTTACAGAGGGAGGAGAAAAAGGGATAGGAAGAATACCTTCATTCCTGATACTTGATTCAGGAAGGCAGATGTTTAATTGAATGAGATCAGTTAGAAAAATCGTTCCCACACACGGCGCCAATCTGTTTATGCAAAAAACTAGATTGGGCTAATTAGTTGATCACAGATAAATAAAAATAAAACAAATAAGAGAATTTTGAAGTGGTTCGTCTTAATGTAATACCATGTATCCACTATTGTGTATTGCTTTGGAATTGTTTAATTGCCTCTCTTTTCGTGTGTCCCTTGGATGTAGGGTTTACAATGTATTTATAGTCCCCAAGGGGTGTACAAGAGATGGAATATCAAAGGATGGAATGTCTTTATATCATAGACATTTACATATGTACAATCATTAGTGTATACAACTATTGGTGTTTGCCTGTCATCGTTGGTTGGCATCCCTAATGTTGGTGGAATTCCTAGTGTTGGTAGGAATTCCTTATGTTGGTCGGTATTTCATCCTTAATTATTAGCATTAATCTCCCATTGTACAACAAGTGTCAATATCTGAATAGTCCAAGTAGATGAATAATTTTTGGTATCAACAATCATTGTGTGCCACAACTTACTCAACACTCAATGATTGGGCGAAACTTAAGCCCACAATAAGGGCTTCATACCCTACTTCATTGTTTGAGGCCTGGAATTGAAAATGCAGGTCATACTTAATATCAATACCATCAGGAGTGTTAAGTATTATACCTGCTCCACTGCGAGTTGCAGAAGATGACCCATCAACATATAAATTCCATATTAGGGCGTTATTATCAAACGATTGGTCAGTTAAATTCCTATAGTGGAATATTTTTCCCTTTGCTTCTTCATACTTCTTGGTCATATCCTATGTTCGGGAAGAGGCATCTGGATTTTTGATAACTGCTTCTTTCGACGAAGGTTCCTCAGGAGCTTTCTTGTTAACATCACTTCCTCATAATTCTTGTTCGGCCTATTCACTTTGTTGCTCGGGGACCTCAGACTAAGTGAACTCAACTATGAAATCTGCCACTGATTGGACTTTCAAAGAAGGACCTTGGTTCATATATATCATACTCCCCCAATTCCACAGCCCAATACATTAATCTACCAGATTTCTCTAGTTTATGCAAGGCCTGCATTAGAGGCATATCAGTGTAAACTATGATTGAATGGGATTGAAATAAGGTTTCTTGCATCTGTATTCTTCAATCAGTTCTAACACCAATTTATCTAAATGAGGGTACCTAATTTCTGCTCCTCGAAAAGCCTTACTGGTATAGTAGACGGGTTTTTAAACTTTATTCTCCTCTCGAATCAATGCAGAACTCATGATTGATTCAGAAACAACTAAAGACAAGTACAATTTCTCACCTGTGATTGGTCGGAAGAGCAATGGGGGTGACCCCAAATACTTTTTAAACCCAAAAAAATGATTTTTCACATTTTTCATTCCATTCAAAACTCTTTCTGAGTACCTTAAAGAATGGCAGACACCTATCCGTAGCTTGGGACACGAATTTGTTCACTTCTTCTACTTATCCAGTCAGCCTTTGCACATCCTTCTTACAGGTTGGGGACTGCATTTTAACTAATGCCTTGATCTTATCTGGATTTTTTTCAATTACCCTTTGATTTACTATGTACCCGAGGAACATTCCTTCTTGCACTCAAAAAATGCACTTGGTCGGGTTCAGCCTCATCTGGTGCTTCTCAAGTTGATCAAAAAGCCTAGCTGAGGTCGGCAATGTGATCATATGCCTTTTTGATATTTGTAAGCATATCATCCACGTAGACTTCCATATTCTCGCCTATTTTCTCCTCGAACACCTTATTGACCAACCTTTGATATGTAGCACTTGCATTTTTCAAACCCAAAGGCATAACATTATAACAGTATGTTCCTCAGGGAGTGATGAAATAAGTGCTTTCCCTGTCGTTAGGCTTCATTTTTATCTGGTTATAACCAGAATAAGTATCCATAAAACTGAGTAGCTCATGTCCTGATGTTTCAGCCACGAGTTGATCTATTCGGGGTAAAGGAAAGTGATCCTTTGGGCATGCTTTATTTATATATGTGAAATCTACACAAATTCTCCACTTGTTGTTCTTCTTTTTGACCATAACTACATTGGATAACCAATCTGGATATTTCACCTCATTAATAAAAGCTTAATTCTGAAGCTTTTTGACTTCTTCCTGCATGGCTTGGTTCTTCTCGAGGCTGAACCCTCTTCATCTTTATTTTACTGGTTTAACTTATCTGTTTACGTTAAGCTCATGGCAAAGGAAATTGGGATATATCCCAAGCATATCTTCGTGAATCCAGGTAAATATATGCTTTCTCTGTCTAAGGAAGCTCACCAGTTACTGTTTAAAAACAGGATCCAACGTTGTCCCTATCTGAGTGGTGCGCTCTTGTTTGTCGTCATCTAATCCAATGCTTTTAGTTACTTCCACAATTTGTCCCTTTACCAGCTCTGTTTCCTCCCTTGGTATAAGGTTTCAACCTCAGATTCTTCGTCAGGTTCAGAGGTATCCACTTGGTAGGTAGTGGTTTTCTTCTTCATTTCTTCCAAGTCTTCTTGATCGGTAGAAGAGTAGTAGCACTCCCGAGCTAATTTTTTATCAGCTTTCACAACTCCCACACCAAAGTTAGTAGGTAATGTTAAACACTGATGGACAGTGGAAGGTACTGCCTCTAACTTCTTTAGACTTACTTTTCCCATGATTATATTGTAAGCTAAATGGACGTTTTTATCCATTACAAAGAAACAAATCTTCTACGTTCGTCTGGCTAGCCATGTGCCGATCATCACCTCCATCTTAATGGTTACCAAAGGGAAGACTTTCTCACGTGCAACGCCTATTAGTGGTCAATGATAGGGCTCTAATTGGTTGAGTTTAAATTCCAAGTTGTTGAAACAAGGATAAAACATGATATCCGTCGAGTTATCATTATCTACTAGTACTCTAGAGACAATGATTTCTTTCATTCTGACTTTGATTACCAGTGGGTCGTCGTGAGGGTATAGTACCCCTGAAAGATCATTTTTAAAGAAACCAATTATCAGTTTGTCTCTGCTAACCTTCCTTGGTCGATGATCCTCGGCAAGGTTGATCCTCTGTATGTACGACCAAGCTTGTACCTCATTGAGGTAATCTTTTCATTTTGGAATCAACAGTCGTATTTGTAGTTATCTATCTCTGAGTCTGCTATAAGTTCTACCTTGATCCGATAAGAAAATGGAGTTTAATTGCCAGTTTACTACACGAGCAAAGACTTTCGAGGAACAAAAATCAAATACCCATGCCAAGAGAAGTTAGCGTTGGAATTGATTGAGGAATCTAGATGGATGAAGCCCTATTTTCAAGCCCAGACAATTGTGGTGTACAGTGATATGCCTCTTAGGCAAGCCTTGCACAAACTAGAGAAGCCTGAGAGATTGATGTATTGGGCAGTAGAATTTGGGGAGTATGATATTGTGTATGAAGCAAGGTCTTCCTTAAAAGGACAGGTTGTGGTAGATTTTATTGTCGAACCCTTATGCAAAGATTCCTGAGCAATAGGGAATTTAGGTAGAGTAATACCTAGGAAGGTATTGTACAACTAGGGCTATCGCTGACCAACATCTCGAGTAACCCAGAATAGAGGGAGGATCGGGAGAAATCATTACCGACCTACCATAATCTTCCATCAGAGAATAAGAGATGTCCAGGAAGTATGAGTAAGCAAGGAGCAAAAAATTCCATCATGGAATTTTGACAGACCATGCATTATATTACAATCTCCCCATATGGAACTTGTATGTTGATAGATCCTCTTGCGCAAGCAGAAGTGGAGCAGGTATAATACTCAACACTCCTGATGGGATAGATATTGAATATGCTCTACGATTCAAGTTATAGGCTTCAAATAATGAACAGAGTATGAAGCTCTCATTATGGGCCCAAGTCTGTCTCAATCACTGAATGCCGAGCAAGTTATCGCAACCAGTGATTCTCAATTGGTGGTCAATCAAATATTGAGTTTGTACAGATCCAAGGGAGAACAAATGATGAGATACTTGTCGAAAGCATTGGAGGACTTAACAAAGTTTTCAGGTATTTGGATGAGTAGAATTCCAAGAATGAGAAGTCCCGAGCTGATGCACTTTCTCGATTAGCATCAACAACTATAATTGAGCTCCAAAGAACTATCCCATTGAAATTATAGTTAACATGAGTATTGATGAAGAGTTGATGATTAATTTCATCATATTGGACATGGGAACATCTTGGATGGATCCCATCAGAGCTTATATTGAAGAAGGAGTCTTGCCAGCAGACCAAATCGAGGCCAAAAAGTTGAAGTATAAAGCAATAAGAAATGTGTTGGACAAAGGGGTACTTTATAAGAGAGGATTAACAGCTAGCCTGTAGTGTTGTGTTCACCCACTTAGGTTCAAGAGTTGATAGAGGAAGTCCATGAAGGGTCTTGTGGAGCTCATGTAGCAGGAAAATAATTATTGCAGTGGATTAATACACAAGAATATTATTGGCCAACTATGAGAGAGATTGTACGGCCTTTGCTAGGAAATGTGACAAGTACCAAAGGTATTCCAACATTCGTAGAACTCCACAAGCTTCTCTTAATACTGTTACTTCAACTTGGTCATTTGCTATATGGGGTTGGGCCATTATCGACCACCCGAGGAAAATTTAAATACTTGGTCGTAGATGTGGACTACTTCACCAAATGGGTCGAAATAGAACCATTGATAGACATGCCATATGAGAAATTCTACCAGTTAATCTGGAAAAAAATTATTTGTAGATATGGTATGCCTTATGCTTTCATTATAAACCATGGCACACAGTTTGGTAACGAAGAGTTTGCTGCCTATTGTGCCCAGTCAAACATTCAAAAAGTTTATTTTTCTCCAGGCCATCCTCAAAGCAATGGGCAAACGAAAGTAACAAACAGGACTCTGGTCAATGGGTTGAAGAAAAGACTTGATGACGAAGAAAACCGGATTAATGAACTACACTCCGTTCTGTGGGCATACCGAACAACTCCAAGGGCTGCTACAGGAGAATCACCATACATGTTGGAATTTGGAACTGAAGTAGTAATACCAGCTGAATTGGGTTTGCCCACTCATAGAGTGTTAAAATTTAATTCTCCTATTAGTGATTTGATGCGAAGATTATATTTGGATATGCTAGAGGAAGAAAGCGAAGACCCAGCCTTGAGAAATGCTGCTTATCAGTAGAGGACGACACGTTTTTATAACAAAAGGATGAAGCCGACCAACATGAAGGAAGGAGGTTATGTGCTCAAGAAGGTAATCCAGAAAAACAACAAACTTGAATCCAATTGGCATGGTCCATATCGTATCTCAGCAGTTGTCCGACCAGGTACTTGCAGAATTGAGACTTTGGAAGGGGAAGAGTTCAAAAATCCTTGGCATGCTGAACATCTTAGAAAGTACTACCAGTAATATAATGAAACAAATTGTAGTCATGACATTTCTCTATTAATAAAATGATGTTTTCCTCCAGTTTTTGATTTTTTTTTTTTGGGGGGGGGGGGGAGTACTATTGCTATGCACTACATCCTTGACTTGATGCATTTTCTTCAAAAAGTTGTTCTACTTGGTCAGAAAAACTTTCAAAAGTTTCTCGAAAAACTGGTCCTTCAAAACAACAACCACATAGTTGGTCGGAGCTCAGAACAACACCCACATAGTTGATTGATTGGTAATGTTAAAAATTTGATCGACATAAGCAAGAGTTGATCGACATCAAACAAAAACCCATATAAGATAAGATCTCAAGTCCTCATGAAACTTGCTCAATACAGTTAAGGGTAAAAGAATAGATTTTATCCAACTGGGCCAAATGAAGGAAGAATGTTGCGAAGATTCCTAAAAAAGAATGTAGACACATATTCCACATATGCCTAATCACCACTGGTAACAAATGCAAAACCTAAAAATTTAGGTGTATTAGTAGAACCTATGGAAATACAAGGGTAACTAGTATCAAAGTTTGATTTTAATCTAAGTATACTGGTAGAACCTATGATGATAATCTCATTGGTAATTGGTACTAAACTTAGGTAAAAGCCTAAGTATATCGATAGAACTAATGAAGCTAAGAAGCCATTCACATTCAAAGATTGACAAGATAAGTTAATATAATATTTCATTCATTTGATTGATCATTACATGATATCACTTATAACTGAATTACAAGAGAAAAACTACTCTAAATGACGCTTCACCTCTAATTTAGAGGAGCTCAGTGTTGGTTCCCTGCCCGATGAAGGGTCATTTAATCTATAAGGGGAGTTAATAAAGTTGAAGTCTTAAAGCATTCTTCTATTACTGCTGCTCATGGACTTTTGTAGATAAGGAGGATGAACAATCTCTAACTTGTCATAAAGACCGTAATCCCCTAGGTATTTTGAAATCAATCATTGGGGAATAGTATTGACAGGCATCCAACTAGCGTCCAGTTTGAAAGGAGGATCTTGACAATCCAGCAAACTAGGATCATACCAGTTCCAACTGTCAAGCAGTTGGTCCAGCCCCACTTATAAGCTTCACGTTGGGAATGCTTAAATTGTTCATCAAAATAACCAAGAGCCTCATTATATCCCTCCATCTAGAATTCCCGACGTTGGTTATGAAATTGGAAAGTCAATCTCTCAACCTGATGATGCAATTTCTTCAATACTCTATCTTTAGCTTACTATTGGGAAGACTGAGTAGTAAGTTGCTCATCTTGAGTCTCGAGTTTCTTGGAAATATCAGCAATGGCCAAATTCTTTGATTTCAATTATGCAGCCTGGTTAACAAGTGTTTGTTGGGTCCTTTCCTCATCTGTAGTAGCTCGACCAGGTTTAACTTTTGCTCGGGAGGAATAAGCAGGCTTAGTTTTCTTTAATGCTTCCAATTCTTCCCTTAGTCTGGCATTTCAGTCTCCAAGAAGTAAATCCCATCATCAGCAGTAACAACAGTCTTAGAAGAAGCCTTCAATGAGTTTAATTCATCACTAAAACTATTATTCTCCTCTTACAACATCTTGGCGATGTCCCTAGCCTCATCTACTTTGCGATTAAGCTAAAATTCATGTCTCTTGAAGAAAGGTGCATGCTTTTCCAACTTCTGCTCAAAACCCCAACCTTCACTCAGAGCTTTGTACTTTTGTTCATAGTCGATGTGCAAAAGATCTTTAGTCTCCTTGTGATCTTATTAAACCTCTTCTATCATTTTAAAATATCCAACATTATTAGCCACTCCCGGATCAAGAAGACACTTCAAGTATATGTAAGCTTCTTTAGCCTGATCTGAAACATGAACCCTGAGAAAATTGGATAGATCTTCATCGGACCAGCCTTGAAGAGATCATTACATCTTCTGAGTACCTCGGAGTTAGTGGAGGAGAATTGATCCAATTTAGCCACGAACTATAAAGATTAAGAAAAATCTCCAATTAATAATAGAATATAGAATTTGAAACAGAGGAAGACAAGTGCAAAGAAATGTTCATCTTCATTAATGGAAATCAAGTTACAAGTACATTGATATAAAGTAAAAAGTAAAAATAAAGATAAAAATAAAAGATGCTCTCCAAGCAAGTCTACACCTTCTTTCTGTTAAAATTGTCCCCAGCTTAGGAAGGGGCAGAGATAGGTGGCGTGACTTGCTCAGAAGAAGGGGGAGTGAAGACCCAAATGTTACTGCTTGTTGCTGGTCAAAAGAGTCCCAGACAAGGGTGGAATCCTCTGATCCTCCATCATCCTCAATTTCCTCAACCAAGTTAGGAGGAGAACCAGGATCATGCCTGAGGAACAACTCAGAGTCCTGGGATGTGACAACCTCCGTGAGTGCTGCCGACCAACCATTCTTGAAGCATTTCTTTTTTGAAAATTCAATATGAGCAAACGAAGCACTCATAACCTTCTCCCAGCCTCTGTTGAACGCAAACTCCTTGGCCATTAATAATCTGGCCTTAACCTTCCCCCGAGCAACTACAGCCTCATTCTCAGTAGTCTTTATTTTGGTGTCTAATTTCTTCTGCTCATTTGTCAGTGCTTGTTGGGACTCAAGTAAAGATTTCTTCAGGCATTAAAATAACTCTTCCACTTTGTTTGAAGAAGAATGAAGGACGCCATCCTTCTCCAACATCTAGTTGAAATTATCCAGGAACTGTAAAAATAAATCAAGGCATGTTAGTACAAGAATTACCGAGCATATGAATATAAGAGAGGAAATAACAACTCTTACCAAAGAAAGGCTTTGAGCATCCCTTTCAGAGATTTTAGAGTGGGGCATTGCAGAAGCAACACCCCTATGGTCTGGAAGAGTACCAGAATTTATTAATTGCCTAGCCAAACCAGGGCTAACAACCACTGAAGAGCCAGCATCAGACAAATCGACCAAGTCTCGTTGGTCGGCACCGAAGATAGTTCCTTTAGCCAGTTTAGAAGGAAGACCCTACTTCGAGCGCTTGAGCTGGGCTTCATCATTCTTCTTAGCTGGTGGGTTCTTCCCAGTCTCATCCTAATTGTTGAACCCACCAACAACAGTTTTTATGGAGCAAATAGTGGTAATATCTGCCATAATGTTGGGGAACTTTCTCTTCACCATGACAGTGGCAAGAGGTAAATCTGAGTCAATTGAAGATAGGGGACTGCAGCAGCTTCACCACTGCTAGATACAGTGGAAGAAGAAGTGGAGACTAGGTCTTGGTCAAGCTCAATCACGAAGGAGGGATCAACAGAAGTTGGCGGAGCAATAAAGGAAGTAATGGAGTTTTTATACTCCAACAGATATGATGCCGACCTAATGTGTTCCTCTCCAATTTTTTGGTAAATACTCCAAAAAAATTCCGTAAGTCTGATGTTACTCTCCTTGGGACACTTTCTCTTCTAATCAAATGCAATCAAGAGAAAACAAATTCAATTAGTATTGTAACCAATGAAATTATCAAGGAAAGCTATACAATAGTGTTTCAACCTATCCCATGGCCATATTGAGGGCATCTGGGCCCCTGGTATATTGAATCCACCGTCATGGGCGCATATTGACAATTCGTAGAAATCACTCCATGATCAAGATTGTCTCCCTTGGAGTCTGGAAGATTAACTTCTAAAGCCTTATTTACAACCCTATTTTTTAAATAATAAGTGATATCACTGGTGACCCATTTATAGCATAACATAATCTCTGGGATGCCTATATGGGTCCCATGGAGATGATTAAATATATAAACCCCATTTACAACTCTCCAAGTGTTGAGGGCTACTGTAACTGGTACAATGTCAAAATATTGACAAAGCTCAAGACAAAAGGGGTTTGTAGGAAAAGTAAACTCACGTTCAACAATGAAAAGAGAAGGTAACCACTAGCCCTCAAACAAAGAAAAAAGATCTAACGGTGGAATAGGGAACTCCAAATCCACCCACAAAGGAATATTCCATTCGTTCCTAAATTCGTCTAGAGAAACTACTGAATAAACCATAATTGAAGATGAAGAAAAGGATAAAGAGAAAAGATTCTTACACAGATTTAAGGATTCAGTAAAATTGAAGGATAGAAAGAACGATCGCATGAAAAGCTCAAGAGAAAGCAACAAAAACTAGAAGGTTTGAGGTAGAAGACAACCGAGATTTTACCGCATTTATAGATTGCCTCAAAAATTGGCAAAAGTAATAATTAAAGGGAAACGACGATTGAAATTTTGGCGGATAAGCTAAAAAAGACTTATTTGCCCCAAAATGGTGCATCACCTACAAGCTGAAGGGAAGAAGTATGTGGCATATTCAAACAACATTTGATGCGTCTTGGACTTGAAATAAAATTATGAAACCGAGAGAAAAATCATACCATTCATCAAATATGTCATAGGAAATGGACATAGAACTTTCATATGGCACGACCATTGGGACCCTATGGGAACTCTATGGGAGAAATATAGGAAGACAACCATCTATGATGATGCGAGCAATCATAAAGACAAAGCGTCTGATTTCATTACAAATGATGTGTGGTCCTGGCCTTCAACTGTTACTTGGGAGCAAATGAAATAAAATATGTTGCTTTACCTCCCATCTCTAATAGAGAGGACAGTATCTTATGGGCTCCCATGGAAAATGGATGCTTCACCATCAAATCTTCATGAGATTCCATTAGGCAGCATCACAACCATCCTTAATGGTCCCATTTGGTTTGGAAAAGTAGTAATATCCCTAAGTGTGCTTTTATTTTTTTGATGGTCTGCAAGGATTCTCTCAACACAAAAGATAAAAACTCTTGAATGGGGCATTTCTCAGGACAGTATGTGTGTGATTTGTGCAAATGAAATTGAGACTAGGGATCACCTATTCATCAAATGCAGTTTCTCAATGGGGATCTGGGAGGATATAATGTACAACAACTTGTACTCTAGTGATTCTACAAATTGGGATGATATCATTTCTGATGCGATAACTCATTTTAAAGGGAAAACTTTCATTGATAAGCTTAGATGCTCTTCCTTTGCTGCTACTATATACCGTATATGGATGGAGAGACACAATTTTTTTTAAGAACACCAGGTGTTGATGCAAAAAATTAGACTAAGCCTAATTAATTAATCACAGATAAATTAAGTAAAACAAATAAGACACAAGAATTTTTTTAAAGTTGTTCGGCTCAATGGAATAGCCTACGTCCACTGTTATGTATTAACTACCTCGAGTTATTTTTTGATCCTTTGCAATGAGGGTGATACAATGTATTTATAGCCCAAGGGGGTCTTGATCGTTATCATGTGAAAGGATGGAATGACTTTATTTATGAGGAATTTACATCAATACATAATGGTAATTAATTAAATGAACGATGTCGCTTCATAGGCAATACACTACACCAAATCTGCCGAATTGTCACGGTCATTAACCTTGACAAGTTTAACTTGTCAAGGTCAATGACCATGACAATTCTGGGCGAGATAACTTTTTTTTATCACGGTCATGGATCGTGACAAGCTCGTTAGAATTGTCACGGTTCCTAACCGTGACAAGTTTTGTCACGGTTAATGACCGTGACAGACCTGTGACAGTTTATAAAAAAAATTCACGGTCAATGACCGTGACAAGTACGTGAGAATTATTCTTTGTCACGGACTTATCACGGTCATTGACCGTGACAATTCTGGGCAGAATTGAAAAAAAAATCTGCTGGGCAGTATGGCCACTGCCACTGTCCAGCAGTATATTTGTACCTGTTATAGCAACGTTGTACCTGTTAAAACATCATATATCCAAATAAACTAGAGATAATGCAAATATACATTCAAAATAGAAACAATATGCAAATGGGACAGCTTCGCGTCATGCTATATTTTTGTAGTTTCAATGTTCTTATTAATTTATTTATTTTACTAATAATGTGCTTTGAACAATTTGGAAGCTTTAATTGCTCAACACCACCCTTCATCTTTATTATAGTCTTCTCCAAAACTTTTGCATTCTCCACAAAGTACCTCAACTGTTCAACTCCATTGTTCGACCCCAATCCCGTAATTTCGATTGTCTTTAGGTGTGATCTCAAACAATCAGGTACATACCATTCCAACCACGATGTCCTTATTTGTTTACAACAAAATGAAAAACCCTAATATAAGAAGAAAAAACATCACCATTAATTATCTCAAATCTATAAACTATTTAGCTGGAAGTGATGTTATGAACCCTTGACGTACCTCAAAGATAAGAACCTCTAGAAGAGGACAACTTTTGAGAAAATCCAACACCAATTTCAAGTTCCAGTTCCACTATCAGAATCAGCCACTACAAGACACTGCACAAGAGAGATTTTATAAATGAATTGAAAAGTAATAAATTTAAAAAATATAGTCATTTATGCAAGAAACAATAGCATAGATATTATAGCTTACCAACATGGTAGAACATGATAATGAAAGAGACTTTACGTTGGAAATCCTTCGAAGAAGCTTAAATAAACATGTGGAATAACCAAGGGTGGAGCCAGAATTATCATAAGGGGTGGGCTAACAACAAGCCAATATTTATAATAATAGAATTAAGCTAAAACAAAAAAATGACAAAGCATAGTTTAATATTATAATTCATTCACAATAAAAGTTAAAATGTATCGAAATTGTGCATGACTAATCTTAAAAGAATTCAAATTCATCGATTGCAAAAAATTTTACCAAAATTGTGCAGACGAGTCTTTAACGCATATCCATCGATTACAGAATCTAAATCCATAGTCAAAGTAAGTTACCGTTAAAGAAAGAGAGATAAGAATTCGGCAAGAAATTCATTTCGCATTGAGTTGCGATTCGATTTAATAAATCCCTAACCAAACACAATCATAAATAAAATTTAATAAATGAAAATGAAATCAGAATAATATAATGTAAATATAAAATGAAATCGAAATCGAAATCAAAATCAAAATCGAAATTGAAATTGAAATATTCATATTCATATAAATATAAATATAAATATAAATATAAATATAAATACATTACCTGTTGTGCCACCCAAACAACTAACTTGAGCTCATATGGAACCTCCTTTCAACTAATGTACCCCGAGAAATCGTGTAAAATATAATTCCCTTCATATCTTAACACTAAGAAATGCCATAATCCTATGGAGTTATGCTCTACAGATTCCTTCCAACCATTGTGTAGACAAACATCACCAGTTGAAGCTGTCAATTCCACTTTCCATATTTTCCCATGTTTTGCTAGAGGTTCCAAGTGGTAGGGTATGGAAAGTAGAATTGACAACTTCAACTGGTGATGTTTGGCTATACAACGGTCGGAAGGAATTTGCAGAGCATCACTCCATAGGATTATGGAATTTCTTAGTGTTCGGATATGAAGGGAATTCTCGCTTCATTTTTTTTTATCTAAAGGATAGACGAAGAGATTCAGTTTCCTCTCCACAAATAGGACACCCCAAATAACAATGTACTAATCACCTATTAAAGGTAAGAAGTGTATATTCATGGATTAGTATAAACAAAACTTAGATTTATAGTATGTTTCATTTAATTATGTCTTATTTATATTCGATTTTAAATTTCAAATTCAAATTCAATTTACAATAGAAAGTTCCTCCAAAAGTAACAACTTTAAGCCACTAAGAATATTATATAGAAATTATGCAGTCCCCAACTGTACAAACGGAACAATTCGAGGGATCTCATTACAGGGGTAATGACTCTCGAACGGGTCTAAGGGCTATTGAATGCGTACGCATAAAAACTAGAAGGCTAGTATCTATGCGTACTATATGTAGTTTCAAGTATATTTCATTTAATTATCATATTATATATATATTGTTCGATATACAAAGTAATTTTCAAAAAAAGTTGAAAAATCCCACCCCCATATGGACAATAATCCAGTGGTCGTGCCACTTTTAAAATTAACCAACCCAACATCGACCCAATATAATCCAACAGCAATGTCAACAACAAATATGTATCCAATACTCCTTCTAATTCATCTACTCAATTAATTATTTTCATCAATTAAACTAATAATTAAAGTATACAATTATTAATTTACTAATTTACAATGAGGGGCAATCATATATTAATTTACTAAAAAAATTAATAATCAATCAATTCGTTTACAAGGGACACTATGCACAAACATGCACAAACACGCACACTACGCACATATATACACACACACACATATACACACACACACACACACGTAATCCCCCACCCCTAACCCCCATCCCTGCCCCCTCCCCCACCCTGCCCCACCCCCTTCCCCCACCACACACACACACAAATAGCCCCACCCCCTCCCCGCACCCCCCACCACACACACGCGCACACACCCTACCCGACCCCCTTCCCCCACCACACACACACCCTGCCCCACTCCTTTCCCCCACCACCACACACACACACAGACCCATCCCCTCCCCTCACCACCCTCCACCCACCACACACACGCACATATATACATACACACACACACACACCACCACACACACACACTTATATATATAAATGGAAGAGAGAGAGAGAGAGAAACTAACCTGAAAGTAGAGAGAGAGAGAGAGAGAGGGAGAGTAGCGTAAAGAGAGAGAGAAAAAAGGAGGGGCATGGTCTTTTTGCTGCAAAATTTGTCACAGACTTGTCACCGTCATTGACCGTGACAAGTCTTTTTCACGGACTTGTCACGGTCAATGGCCATGACAAAAAATGCGTATTTTTTTTTTCACGGTCATTGACCGTGACAAGGCTAGAAGGGTGCCAATTTACCCATTTTTGTGTAGTGAAACAAGATGTAAGACTGCTGGTGCTCGGTTGGCTGTACAAAATGACTTTTCCGCTGTTGGTCGAGCTTTCCATTTGGTCGAGTAACTATGTTGGTTGGGCTTCCTTATGGTCGGGTAATTATGTTAGCCGGTCTTCCTTGTTGGTCAGATAATTATGTTGACTTGGACTTGTGCCACATAGGATGACACATGCTGGCTTGTAATTGGTCCATGTAGAATGGTAGATTTTTATATCAACAGAAACACCCAATGTTTCGTACTTGAAGTTTATACGAAAGTGTGGAATATTATACTTTGGCAGTAGCTCGGGCTGTTTGTTTGGCTGTAGAGCTTCCAGACTTGTGAAATTTATTCACTTGACAGTTTTTGAGCGCCAATGGTAATTTTGTAAATATTTCAAATTTTAACGAATACTTTTGGGATATCTTTATTTTTTCATCTGTTAGCCGTCGTAAATCCAATCGTCGTTAGCTTTAATAATTACTTGGCCCAGTTTCCGATGTGTCTTATAAAAAAAGAGGTAAAAACTTCGATCATTATTTACCTCTTACTTTTGATTCTGCTGTTGTATTCTTTGCTTTCGTGCGATCATTTTTTTTTCTGTCTTCAGCTCTTGCTGAATCCTTAAATCTTTGTAAGAATCTTTCTTCTCTTCTTCTTTATTTTCTTCGTCATGGTTTATTCTATCGAGCCACTTGATAAGTTCAGAACCAATTTTAACATTCCATCTTGGGTTGTATTAGAACATCCCACTTTTCCTTTTGATTTTTTCTCTCTTGCTGAGGGTCATTGGTTCCCCTCTATCTTTGTTGCTGAATGTGGCTTCGCGTTTCCTCCCAATCCCTTGTGTCTGGAGTTTTATCAATATTTTGACATTGTACCTGCAAGAGTGGATCCTAACACATGGAGAGTCGATAATGGAGTTTATAAGTTAAATCGAATTTATGGAACCCATCTAGGGATTTTAGAAATTATTCTTTGTTATAAGTGGGTAACTAGTGATATCACTTTTTATTTGAAAACTCGAGCTATTAGTAGAGATTTGGTAGTTAATCTCCCTGATTCTAATAGGGATTATTTTGATCATGGGGTCTTTGTAAAAAATTGGCAACATGCTCCTTTAGATGGAGGTGATAAATGCCAAGGACCTAAATGTCCACTCTTTGGCGATAGAATAGGTTACTTTATGTTTTAGTAAATTTTCCCTGTTATATTTGATAAAATATCATACTGGCTGTTGTTTTATAAATTATTTTGCAGTTGAGCAAAAAAGAAAGTTCCCCAAAGAGAGCGAAGTAAATTTGAAAGAGTTGAAGTTTATCTGGGGACTTCACAAAGTAGTTGTCGAGGAACACGTAAGGTCTGCCTCTTATCTGCTCTAGTACAAGAACACTATTTCTTCTTTCATTGCTAGACCTGCTGCGTCTCCTGCTCTCGTAATTGATCTTGACTAAGAGGTTGTTGTTAATTCAGACACTACTCTGTTTGAAATTATGAAAAAGAGGAAGTTTCCTGATCTCTTCAGTGGTGTTACTTATAACTCCCAATCATCTGCTGAAGGAGATAAGAATAAAACAGGGGAAGTTATGAAGACTCCATCCCCCAAAAGTCCAATCCCCAAAGATCCATCCCCTAAAGATCTATCCCCCAAAGACCTGGTTCCTAAGGGTGTTGCTCCCAAAGAGGTTGAAGTTCCTCTAAAGAGACTTAGGAGAGGGCTTGCAGAGAATCAAGTTGATCAAGTGACCGATCAACTGTCCTTGGTCGATTTTCCCTCATTCGATGTTGTTCCTCCAATAACCATTACTCCTGATTTGTCTAGGAGGTTGATCAAGTCTGGTACTCTTCCGGACCACGGGGGTGGATGCCAAGCTCCCCAGAATGAAGGTCTCTAAATTGGATACGCAAAATATTCCATCAGTAAGTAATTTCCATTGTCTTGTTTTGGTTGTCATTTACATTCTTTATATACTCATGTTAATCTTCATTTTTGTCATTCTTGGTACACTTCAATAATATGCTGGAGAAGGATGATGCAATCAAGGCTTATTCTTCTTCGAATGAGGTGGAGGAAGCTTTGTCTTGTTTAAATAAGTCTCTACTTGAGTCTCAGCAATCCTTGGATAATAGGAGGCGCACTTTGGTAGAGAAATTGAAGATAGCTGAAACATCTCATCAAACCTCTGATACAAATGACCTTGAAGCTGAGCACATGGCTAAGGATGCTAGGCTCTATAAGGATAAAGACGTCTGAGAAAAAAAGGAAGCTAAGTGCCAGAAAGAGGACGATGAGCACAGGGCAGAAGAAGCTGAGCAGAGGGTAAAGGCTCTTAAAGAGATTGTGTCTTATGTCAGAGCTAAAAGAAGGACTGCTATGAAGACCTCATTCAGTGCTGTTGGGACAAGGGTTAGAACAAAGCCATTTTTATTTCTTCTGCTCAGATTGAGTATGTGAAGCAAAAATGTTTCAGAGATGGTTGGGTTGCTTCCCTTCAAGAGTTGAACACAAATGGAGACTCTGGACTTTTTAGAGGTATATTCATGGGCCTCCTCTAGTCATTGAGGAAAAGGTTAAAGATGAAGCTGCTTCTGATGGGTATTCGGTTATGGTTGAATTTGCTGCCAAATAACCTGAAGTGTATAAGCCTTTTATTCCTCCAGCTGAGCAAACCGAGTAACTCCAGCCTACATCCCCTTCCTCTGAGCAGAGTAAGAAGGTTGAAAGTGATAGGGAGAAGGTGTAATGTTGTTTGGCATTTTTCTCTTTTACTTTTATTGTTTCTTTTTCCTTTTGTTTTGATTATACTTGAACTCTATGTTATTAATAAAAGAACCTTTGATTGTTCCTTTCTATCTTCTATTGGTTATACATGTTCTCCATTCTTGTTGTTGATTGGTGATTAGTTCTTCTTACTAGTTAATTGCGAAGATGGAGAAATTATCTTCTCATAATACCGAGCTACTAAGGAAATGCAATGTTTTTTCAAAGTTGGCTATATGGACTTATCCAATGAAGAACTTACTCAGTTTCTCAGTGATGATGCTTCAGAGCAAGTCAAAGAACCCTATAAATATTTGAAGTGCTTACTTGATCAGGCAGTAGCAAATAATGTTGCCTATTATGAAATGATAAAAGAACTTCAAGAATAGTATAAGGAATCCATTGCGCTGCTGCATCAGAGCTATGATCAGAAGTATCAAAGTTTGAGTGTAGATCGGGGCTTTGATAAATTCGCCTCTATTTATAACAAAAAGGAAGCTTTAATTAAGCTTGAAGTTGAAGAAACTAGAACCATTGCCAAACTCCTGGAAGAGGAGAATAGTAATTTGAGGAATGAATTGAATCTTCTGAAGTCTTCCTCTGGAGCTGTTGTTACTACTACCGATGAAGGTCATTCTTTTTTGGAAGCTGAGAAAACCACATTGAGAGATGAGTTAGAGGCCTTAAAAAATATTAAGTCTGCTTCTTCTTCCCGAGCTAGAAATGGTGTTGGCCGAGGAACTATAGAGGAACTAAGGACCCAGTAGGCCCTTGCCAACCAAGCTGAATAGTTAAAAGCAAAGGACCGAGTTATTCCAGAGATTTTTTCAAAATTACAAAATTTATCTAAGACGTTATCTACTCAATCTTCTCAATTGGAGGCTAAGGACGGGGCTCTGAAGAAACAGCAATCGCAAGTTGATAGATTAACTTTCCAATTCCATAATCAACCTGGAGAATTTTGGATGGGTGATTATAATGAAGCTTTGGAACATTACGATGATAGACTCCAACAGGCCCAAAATGAGTCCTACAAATGGGGTTGGATTAATGCTTTAACTGTGGTGAAGGTGGATGGGAATAATTATATGTGGGATTGGTATGATCCAGGATTGCTGCAGCATGACAATCCTCAATTTAAGTTGGATGATAATTAGGTACCTATTCATCGTATTCCCTAATGTTTAGTTTCGAAGTACTTGGGGGATTACGAACTGCATGACGAGCATGAGATCATTTGTCCACCTTATTTTCATGACCATCCTAGTAGTAGCAATACCAGGATGCTTCAGGATCTTAACTTCATCAACTCTCCTTTTACTTTGGATGATCCTCCAGCTGGCATGTATCCTGTTTCTAAAGCTGAAGGAATGCGTCATGTAGAATAAATTTTTGTATTTTTTTTTTCCATATAATATGTAATCATTTAAATTTAATCAAAAGATTATTTTATTAATGGATCAATTTTTAGTTAATCTTTGAATGTCTGTGAATGTTTTTCTAGTCTTTGACTATGAATGGATCAATTATTTTAGTTAATCTCTATTTTTTTCACCGGTTCTATTGATACTCTTAGGATTATCCTAAGTTTTATACCAATTACCGATGCTTCACCATGGTTCTACTAATGTACCTAGATTTTATGGTAATTACACTAGTTACCTTAGTTCCCAGGCATGAGTGGAACATTTTTCCATCTTTTAGCCCAGTTTAGATGAACAATTATCATCCAGGTCTTCATTAGCCAAGTATTTGGTACTTACTATTGTGCCTTGCATGGTTTTATAAGTTTAATACCAACCATCTTTGTTGGTAGTTTAATTAATGCCAACCAACTTAGTTGGTGGTTTTTGTTGATGCCGACCAACTTTGTTGGTGGCTTTTGTTAATGCCGACCAACCTTATTGGTGGCTTTATAATGTTACCGACCAACCTTGTTAGTGGCCTTTGTGGATATAGACCAACTTTGTTGGTGGGATTTGTTAATGCAGACCAACTTTGTTGGTGTCTTCATAAAGTTATCGACCAACTTTGTTGGTGGCCTTGGTGGATATCGACCAACTTTGTTGGTGGTATTTATTGATGCAGACTAACTTTGTTGGTGTCTTCATAATTAGAACTACTATCATAATGTTACAAGTGCATATCACTACTACTTCAAAAAAGAAAACAACAAAATAACAGTTTTCTAGAAAGTCATGTTCTCATTAATATTAAAATTAACTGAGTATAACACAACTATGTTTACTGATAGTACTTATTCAAGTGCTTTGCATTCCACGGGGTTCTTGAACTCTTCCCCTTCCAAAGTCTCAATCTTATATGTCCCTGGTCGGATAACTGCAGTAACACGATAAGGACCATGCCAATTAACTTCCAGCTTATTATTATTATGGATAAGCTTCTTCAAAACATAATATCCATCCTTTAAGTTGCTCGGCATGATCCTCTTATTGTAGAAACATGCAGTCCTTTATTGATAGGTGACATTCCTTAAAGCTGCATCTTCACAAACTTCTTCCAGCATGTCTAAATTCAACCTTCTCATCAAATCGCTAACTGGGGTATTGAAGTTAAGAACTTTATGCTTAGGTAAACCTAGCTGAATAGATATTATGGCTTCAGTTCCAAATGCCAATAGATAAGGAGTTTCTGTAGTAGCTGTTCTAGAAGTTGTTCGGTTAGCCCACAGGACCGAATGCAGTTCATTAATCCAATTTCCTTTTGCATCTTCCAACCTTTTCTTCAGCCCGTTCAAAAATGTTCTATTAGCTACCTCTGTTTGGCCATTGATTTGAGGATGTCGTCCATCCAAGATGTCCCCATATTAACTGTAATAAAGTTGACCACCAGATCTTCATCAATGCTCTTATTAGCAAGTAACCCAATATGAATAGTTCTTCTTATTTTCGTTCTGGTTGCTGAAGCTAACTGAGCAAGTGCATCTTCTTGGGCGTTCTCTAATCTTGGAATCCTGACCATCTGAACTACTAGCAAGGTGGAGATTACTTCCAAAGTTTTAGCCAAATATTTGGTCATAATTCTCCTTTCGCTGCATATAAACTCAACACTTGATTAACAACTAACTGCGAATCACTGTACACCACAATTTGCTCGGGGTTCAATGATTTAGATAGATTTAGACCAACAATCACAGCTTCATACTCTGCTTCATTATTGGAGGCTTGAAATTAGAAACATAGAGCGTACACTATGTCTAGCTCATCTGGAGTATTAAGAATAATTCCAGCTCCACATCTGGTTACGCAAGATGACCAGTCGACGTACAAAATCTATATGGGGATATTACGGTCAAAAGCTTGGCTTGTCATAGTTCCTTAATAGAAGATTTTATCTTTTGCCTCCTCATATTTCTTATTCATCTCTTTTACTCCACTGGACAGTTCTGGTTGGTCTTTTTCTACAGTTTCCCCTATTTGGAATTGGTCGGGTATCTCTCCAGTTGGTTTATTGACTCCTGCACGATCCTCGGCTATAGTCACTTGCTACTTGGGGAACTCTGAATAAGTAAATTCTGTAATAAAATCAGCCACATCTTGGCCTTTTAAAGAAGTTCTTGGTTCATACACAAGGTCATACTCCCCTAACTCCACAGCCCAATACATTAGTCTTCTAGATTTCTCCAGCTTGTGCAAAGCCTACCTTAATGTCATATCAGTGTAGATCACTATAGTGTGGGATTGAAAGTATGGCTTCATTCGTCTACTAGTTTCAATTAAAGCTAGTGCCAATTTCTCCAGTCTGGGATATCTTACTTCTACTCCTCGAAAAGCTTTATTGGTGTAATAGGCAGGCTTTTGAACTCCATTTTCCTCCCTGATCAAAGCGGATCTAACTACGGACTCAGATACTGCCAGATATAGATATAACTTTTCTCCCAACATTGGTCGAGAAAGTAATGGTGGTGCTCCCAGGTACTGCTTTAACTCTAGTAATGCCTTTTCACATTCATCGTTCCATTCAAAGGTTTTTATAAGTACCTTGAATAATGGAAAATATTTTTCTGTTGCTCTTGATACAAACCTGTTGAGTGCTGCTACACGCCCAGTTAATCTTTGAACATCTTTTTTATAGGTCGGGGACTTCATTTCGATCAGAGCTTTAATCTTATCTGGATTGGATTAAATTCCCCTTTGATTCACTATATAACCGAGGCACATTCCCTCCTTCACTCCGAAGACGTATTTGGTGGGGTTTAACTTCATTTGGTGCTTTTCTAATTAATCAAACGTTTGACTGAGGTCGACAATATGATCTGCATCTTTTTTGCTTTTAGTGAGCTTATCATCAACACAAACCTCCATATTCTTGCCAATCTGCTCCTCAAATACTTTGTTCACTAGTCTCTCATAAGTAGCACCTGTACTTTTCAGTCCAAACGACATAACATTATAGCAATAATTTCCTCGGGGAGTGATAAAGGAAGTAATTTCTTTGTCTTATGGCTTCATTTTGATCTGGTTATAACCAGAATATGCATCCATGAAATTCAGTAATTCATGCCCTGAAGTAGCATCTACACGTTGATCAATTCATGGCAAAGGAAAGTGATCCTTCGAGCATGCTTTATTCAAGTCAGTAAAATCCACACACATACTCCATTTGTTGTTCTTCCTTTTGACCATAAATACATTGGCCAACCAATCAGGGTACTTCACATCTTCAATAAAGGAAGCCTTTTGAAGCTTTTACACTTCTTCCTGTATAGCCTGGTTCTTCTCCAGTTGAAAAATCTTCTTCGCTGCTTTACATGTTTGATTCCCTATTGACATTAAGTTAATGACACATAAAGTTTGGATCTATGCCTGGCATATCTTCATGACTCCAAGCGAACACTTATTTTCTTTGCCTCAAGAAAGCTATCAACCCCTGCTTAAGAACTGGTTCTAGCAATGCTCATATTTGAGTTATTCGTTCTGGATTATCATCATCCAGAACAATGCTTTCTGTTACCTCCATCACTTGAACTTTTACAAGATCAAATTCATCTCGTGGATTTAAAGTGTCAACCTCAGACTCGCTGTTCGGCTCAGTTGCATCCACTTGATAAGTGGTTGTTTTCCGTTTGGCCTCCAACTTATCTTCTTCCTCGACAGAGGAATAGTAGCACTCTCGAGCTACTTTATGGTCTCCTTTCACTGTTCTACTCTAAAGTTGGCTGGGAATTTCAGGCATTGATGAACAGTTGAGGGTACAACTTCGAACTTTTTTAGACCAACTCTCCCCATGATCATATTATAAGCAGAATGGACATTTTTGTCTATTACAAAAAATCTTACCTTCTCTATCCCGCTCTCCAGCCAAGTCCCGATCAACACATCCGTCTTCATAGTTCCCAGTGGAAACACCTTTTAACCTGAGAATCTAATGAGTGGCCTATGATATGGCTCTAGTTGACTGAGTTTTGAACCCAGACTATCAAAACAGGGATAAAACAAGATATCTGTCGAACTGCCATTGTCCACCAATGTTCTTACTACCAATACTTCTTTCATCCCGACTCTGACAACTAAAGGATCATCATGAGGATATAAAACTCCTGATAATTCATTTTTAAAAAAGCCAATTACGAGCTTATACTTGTTAACTTTTCTTAGTCAGTCCTCCTTGGCAAGGTTGATACGCTGGATATAGGAACAAGCTTGAGCCTCATTGAGGTAAGCCTTCATTTCAACTGTGTGATCTCCTCCTCCGGCGTCTCCACCTGTAATCATGTGATAATCAAAAGATCAAAAACTGAGTGTGAATACCTCATGTTCTGATTGTCTAGGTTTCTTGAGGAGATCAGGATCATCTTCTGGATCATCTTCTGGATTATCTTCTGGATCAGCGTCGTGGTTCCTCTTCTTGTCTTCTCTGGGCTTAACTGGCCATTTAGATATCTGTCGACCTCTTCTTCCATTTCTTCCACCATTCTGCCGATTAATAAATTTGTCCATATTTCTTCTTCGGATGAGTGCTTCTATCTCATTCTAGAGGGAAATGCATCGGTTGGTAGGATGACCATGATCTTGTGAAATTTACAATACTTGGACTTATCCCTCTTCTCATCCGATGATCTTAAATTTTTAGGCCACCTCAAATCATTGTTGTGCTTGATTTTCTCCAACACATGATGTATATCCACTATCAAAGAAGTGTAATTAGTGAATTTCCGAAGACGATCTAGGCCTTACTTTCCCTTTTAACTCCTGCGCTCATTATGATTCTTATTGTCCTTCTTATTTGAATTTCCCTCTGCTTTTGCTGCCGCTTTTGCGTCTTAATTATTTTTAGCAGCCATAGCTTCCTCGACGTCCATAATCTTCGCTACCTTGGCCATCAATTCTTTAATCGTCTTTGGTGGATCTTTTTCCAGATTATAAAATAATTTATCAGGGAGAAAACCACTCATTAGAGTAGCTATTGATGTCTTCTCTTCATAATCAATTACTTCCAGTCTTTCATTGTTGAAATGAGTGATGTAATCCCTGGTACTTTCTCCTTCCTTGTGTCTTACACTGAGTAAATGAGCTACTCGTTTTACTAGTATTGCTCCTAAGCAAAAATTACTACTGAATAGCTTGGCAAGCTATTGAAAGCAAGAAATCTACCCTCAAGGAAGGTTGTTGTACTAGATTTGAACGGATCCAGTGATTGTTCCTGAGAACTCCCTACCTCTCATCTCATCAGAAATAACATAGATATCAATAGCGGCTTGGTACTGCTCTATATGGAGAACTGGATCAGTCTTCCCATCATATTTTGGAGTGACAACTGGAGATTTAAACTTGGTCGGCGTGGGGAAATCCACGATGGTTTGCACAAAGGTAGACCCCTTACTAAAACTTATTTGAAGGGGATTCTTAGCTTTGGACATTTCACCTAATCTGTCTTCCAAAAGTTGAATGGAACATTTCCAAGCATCACTACTAGAACCATGTATGAAAGCCCTTTTATGCCGACCTTTAGATCTTGCCGAACTTTCTTCCTATGGACTTTTTCTCTGACTAGACTTTTCAGTTCGTTGGGTATTTAATCTGTACTGGGATGAACCTTACCTTAGATCATTTGGTCGTCGAGTATTTCTCGACGCAACCCATAGGGCATTTCCCTGGGGTCCTAAACAATCAAAAGGAGAGGCCCTACTTAGACTTTCTAAGGCACTCAATATTTATTGGATGAGAGATTGTCCATCAGTGGAATTAGTGACCCTAATAGAAGAGGTTGCTACAGGTAGATATGAAGGATCCCTAGAAGTTCTGGAACGGCGGTGCCCAATACTCCTTGTTGGCGTTGGTGGCATATTCCCGTGATTAGATTGCACCGACACTCCAGCTTACAGAGTTTGGGCCAACTGTCGTATGGTATGATGCATGGCCTCTTGACCCTTGGCCGCTAGTAAAAATTCCTGTCAAATCATTATTATTAAGAGGGGCAGAGGGATTAGGCAGAATTCCTTCACTTCTAGTGCTTGATTCTAGAATTTCGACCATAGGTGATGAATGACTGAAAACGTCTAGCAATACGTTCCCACAAACAACGTCAATCTGTTGATAAAAATACTAGACTAAGCTTAATTAATTGATCATAGATAAATTAAGTAAAACAAACAAGACACAAGAAAACTTTTTAAAGTGGTTCAGCTCAATGGAATAGACTACATCCACTCTTATGTATTAACTGCCTTGAGTTGTTTTTCGATCCCTTGCAATGAGGGTGATACAATGTATTTATAGCCCAAGGGAGTCTTGATCGTTGTCGTGTGAAAGGATGGAATGCCTTTATTTGTTAGGAATTTACATCAATACATAATGAGAATTAATTATATGAACGTTGTCACGTCAAAGGCAATACAAGCTATAAGACTTCTGGCGCTTGGTTGGCTGTACAAAATGACTTTTCGGCTGTTGGTCGGGCTTCCCAGTTGGTCGGGTAACTATGTTGGTCGGGCTTTCTTGTTGGTCGGGTAATTATGTTGACTTGGACTTGTGCCACATAGGATGACACATGCTGGCTTGTAATTGGTCCATGTAGAATGATAAATTTTTGTATTAACACCAGGTCCAACCATGTTGGAATCATGAATGAGATTACTTTCTTTATCATAGGAGAATCTGACAGCTGGAAGAAGTCTAATAGGAATTTCAACAATTGGCTTTGTTGCATGAACTAGGGGCTTGTTGAGAACTTCCTTCTTTTCTGATTATTTTATCTTTTATGGTTTTTGTTTGGCCTTTATTGTTCTAGGGTTATTTACTCAGTTGTGAAATTGACCCCAGGAGGGGTATGCCCCTCCTTTTCCTCTTGTATATCCATTTTTGTTTAATGCATTTTTACTTTTAAAAAAACGACTCATTATAATTATGGGTAATTGCAAAAATGTCATCCGTGTTATACGCCAAGTTGATAATTTTACAAGTGTGGAAAGTCGGTAGCCGACCAAATATCAGAAAGGTTGCCCGAGCATCTGTTAGAACTAAATGTTCCATACTTTCGCAAAAGCATCAAGCATGAAACACTGGGGGCTTCTGTTGATACCAAAAGTCACACTCTTATGTGGACCAATCATTAATAAGTATGTGTTATCCAATATGGCACAATCCTGGTCAGCAAGGCATAAATCCTCGACCAAGTCTAGGAATGCCAACCAATAATCTGACTGCTGACCAACCGTTTAAGATTCCCGACCAACATGGTTAGCAAAGTGCCACCAGTCATATACATTATGAACAATATGTACTGATGTAAATGCCTAATTTATAAAGGAATTCCATCCTTAAACATTTCGACTCTTGATCCCTATAGAGGTCTATAAACACTTTGTAATCCCTATAGCAAAAGGGACGGGAACACAATCCAAGTGATAAATAGGCAATACAAGATAGTGGACATATTTCCCTTCAGCCAAACCACCTTAAAAATATTACTTGTCTCTTTTATTTACTTATTTATCTATGATCAAATAATTAAATCCATTCTAGTTTTTTGCATCAACAATATACTTATCACATTTTCAACATTTATTCCCACACTTTACGGGTTGATTTTTTTTTATTCCAAGTTAAACTCATTAAAACCTCCATGAAACTTGTTTATATGTCGATCATCAAAATACTACAAGTTTATACACATGGGAAGAGGGATTATAAGTCCTAAAATTCAAGCAAATGAGTTTAACACATAATTTATTCAAGAAAGTTTATAATATTTTCAACATCATTCTTTTCAAGACTAAAGACATTTTTTATCCTTTAAAACTTGAGTAAATGCATATTTTTATGAAAATCCCAAATCTTACAAATAGACTTTGAAACATTTGTTCAATAAATATCTTTAACAAGATAAATATAATTTTCAAAACATTTTATTCCATAAAATGTTTAATACCAAGTTTTGTCGAAATATATAATTTTACTCAATATTTTTAAATCCTTTATATGCCATTTTATACAAAACCATAAGAAATGCCATTTTAAATCATCCATACATCCTACTCTTACAAACTCTAACTACAAGGCCAATACTATGGAGAAATAGAGTTCTTAAACTAAGAGTAGAGTTTTCCCACCTTAAAAAAACTCCAACAATGGTAGTATGAATGTAGAAGAAGATGGCACCTCCCACCTCCTAAGGTGTCCTTAAAGATGTTGCTTAGCTCAACCAATCTTGCTTCCATGAAAGATCCATGTAAAACCCCTTTCAAACTCCATTAATCTTCTACATATGTTTTTAAAAAAACAAAATTATCTCCAAAATTCGTAGGCTCCAAACATGGTGTACATGAGTTTATAAGGCTTAAATATAGGTCCGATCATGAGATTTAAAAGGCCTCGTGTGAAAATCAAACATAAGGCCCTTTTATATTTAGAATTTTTTAAAAATAATATCACTATTTTTTTTGTATTACAGATGTTATTTTGTTTTCCTTTAAATGATCACTTGTATTTTTACACTCCCCCAAATAAATATGAATTTTTTTGGGTCTCATAAATAAATATTTTAGGCCCCATATATACAACAAAAGAACAATACCAAAAAAGGTACCCTGTGCAATTGAGCACTTGAGCACTTGGGCTTTTTCCCAGAGCCGGGCTTACTTAAATATGTGGAAAATTTTGAAATATTATGGTGGCTCAAGGTTAAGGGTGGTTGTGCTGGGGTGGTGTAAGGTGGTTGTGGTGGAGGCGGATCTCTTAAAAGCTAGAGATAGATAGATAGATAGATAGATAGATAGATAGATAGATAGATAGATAGATAGATAGATAGATAGATAGATAGATAGATAGATAGATAGATAGAGAGAGAGATAGATAGATAGATAGATAGATAGAGAGAGAGAGAGAGAGAGAGAGAGAGAGAGAGAGAGAGAGAGAGAGATAGATAGAGAGATCTGATATAATATGGGTTAAAATGGCTTAAATCTCACTTATATACTTCAATCCCCAAATTTCCCAAGAAGTCAATTGAGCGTGATCTACTGCCCTTCCCTGAGAACATTCCACATGTCTTCATCCAACGACTAACATTTTGACAACACTTTTCAAACTGCAGAAATGGGTTTCTAAACGTCTTGTTCGAATGAGAATCCCATTTCATTTTAACTAGACTGCCATTCGTTCAAATGATAAAGACATCTGGTTCGAATGTACTTTGAACGAGGTTCTAATGAGAGTGGTCAATCCTATAAAGAGGTGTCTTGTTCGATGGCATTAGAAGACCGTTCGAACAAGATTTGATTCTCATTCAAATGACTTCGGGCCTCAATCGAATGACCCTGACTTTCCAAATATTACCTTTAAGTCCATTCTTCTACCAATATATTGCACAAAGACCATATTATTCAAATTCAACCCATAATTCATCTTGCAAGGTCCAAAGCCCAATTGATTCACATAAAGTCACCAAATTACTTGGGTACGGTCAAAGTTGCGAGGGCGAGTGTTATATTCTTCCCTCCTTAGGAAATTTTGTCCTCGAAATTATCAATCCATTAATTCTTCAAGTTCCTAGGGTTTTATCAAATCTTATTCTAAATCATAGGAATCCTTTCAGTCAAGATCATCGAAGTACTCAATCACTAAGAAGTCATCGTAAGCCATTTCATAAGGGCTGTTACCAAAGGGCTTGACATGCAATGTGTTCCAACGCTCATTATCAGGCTAGCCATCAAAGTCACATAACAGTCCTCGAGTCTCAACTTACTATATAATCACGCTCAATTAAGTCCTAAGTATCCTTTGCTACTACCCAAATCATATCGACGTCTCTATCAGACACCACCCTCTATTGATCAATGCTCACCTAAGAGAAAAACAACACACAACAAACACCCTATGCGTTATAAAAAATTATTTTAATTACTCGCTCTGAGTCCTCCTGACCATCTAATTCACTTAAACTTGATACTAACCTCGCATAGCTATTTACTCGCTCCGAGGAGCAATACACCAACCAAGTCATAATCGTGCGCCAGCTAACATTTTCCAAAAGATTCCTCTGTAAACCTAGCATCTAACTATGGAGCATTCACCCGAGTATTGCACTAATCCACTCATTATGGAAAAACAATACTATGTACCAAGTTTTCTCGAGTTCGAGCACCTTATGATATCCTCGAATCATAATTATGCTTCTACCACCTCAAATTGCCTTACCGACTAATTTATAAGATCTCTAATCTAAAGAAAATTGAGTACCATGAGTAAATCATGCTGCAGAACATGTATCCACACATACATGGAACTTGTGCAAAGAAAGGGGTATTTTAGACAAGAGTGCACCCATTTATCGAGTTGCAATGACCATACCCCGTCCATACGTACTTATGCTGAGCCAAGCCATGTTCTAACCAAACCGTCACATGGAACAATACCAGACCATCGATTTTGGAAGGATATCATCATCAACCACCGGAACCAGACCCCAATTATCAGAACTGACAGAAAATAACACATTGGAATGAATAACAATTGTTCCACGGGAATCCCATCCGCATGCAACTTGTTTACGAAAGGAGAACCTACGCCATACACTCGGAGTTCATGACACCTCCTAAGTATTCTCACCGGATCCTAGAATAGCCATACATCCTAGCTTGAGTAACCAACCGTGACGAATCTAACCACGAACGACTCATCTCCTTGAGACGAAAGTAATTACGAACCTATTTTTCCTTGGAATGTCAAATGACATAATTCCCTCCTTAAGAATAAGGTTTTCCCCTCTAATCCTTGATGAACGCGAGATACTCCGATTAACAAATTCCAACGCCTGAGTCAACACCAACCTTGTCCATCTCTCTAGTCAACGTGATGGCGTGACCAACCTAACCCACTTGGGTTACTATTTATTTTATTATACCATGGTCATATCCCAACGTTTCCTTAGGTAGTACTCAACTAGGAAAAATATTCACCTTATTAATACCTTTAATGGCATAAGGTCATCAGTGTAACTATCTCCAGATTATGTCCAAACTAAATTTACATGATGACCACAACGGTCAGCAATAAAACTATAAGGATAGTTTGTATTACATAGGTCTACGCTTCCTAACCCGTACCAGTCTGGAAAGACTCTCCAGGAACTAATCATATTCCTTCAAGGGCTATTCCAACTTACTCTGTTGGCACATGTCGATATCCTAATCATGTCTCGATATCCCATATGGGGTGTCATACTCAAGCCCTTACCATGACATCATCAATCTAAGTCCCAGATGCTTCCTAATACCCATTCGAATCAAGCATTACACTTTCTACACTAGTCACTTTAGGATAAACGAGCATCATGCCCAACAGATGCACTAATCTTCAATTACCCTTATCAAATTAGTATGCCCAATCGAGGTACGAATCTTAAATTACACTTGGAAGGTTACCTCACCTACTTATATCAAATTAGGTGACCTCTCCTTGGACTACACTATTCGACTCTTTAACATTTGACCAATACCATAAGATCATTACATGACACATAATATAATCATTACTGGAACACTAGCACTTCATAATACCGAACTTAACTAGTTCCCTAATGACACCGGGCATACCTTACGTAAAAATAATTGTAGTACTCAACTAGGAAAAATATTCACCTTATTATAATCTCTATAAGATGTGGGTTCTTCAAATAATATTAGTATTAAGTTAGGCGTAACCCCTTATCAAGATCAGGACTAACACCGTTAGATATAAAGTATAGGTAAGAGCCATAGGTGAGGTAGAGACAAAGAGATTTAATATTCAAAGTTGCACTAAAGAGAATAGTGACATGAGAAAGGTAAACACAATAAATGAATGGGACCAACAGGTAGCGTGGTTGGAGGGAGAAAGAACAAGCACTCTAAGCGCAATAAAGACAAGGAAGGAACTTCAAGCTCAGTTAATTCTTAATGATAGCCGTATTGAATGTGTATGTAAGTTAATGCTCTCGGGAGAGTTCTCTAGTATGAGGAAAATTGGGCAGCAGTTTTGAGCTCTGGATCCTCTCTCTATTGATTTGTTTATTTTAGACTTATTTATATGGAGGGAGAGGCTGCTCGAGTCAACATGTCCTCTATCCTTTTGTCCTGGTGCATTAAATGCATGAGATACTACATTTAATGCATGGGATCTGTTAGTTTTGGAGGGAAAGCATTTTATTGGTTGGAAGTATTGCAGTCATTAATGAAGGATATGACTTGTCTGCTTGAGGCCTACTCTAGGATGGCTATACGGTCAAATTTGGTGAACTAGACCTGCCATCCTAAAGATAAAGGCACTTGAGTGATGTATTCTTGAGTTCCTAAATGTCAGACGTCATGACGTCAGGAAGTGGTTCAAACAGTGGCTATTGTTTGGTATCTAATCACTTCAGTCAGCTAGGCTGGCACTCGAGGTACCTCGGGTAGGTGACCTCTAGGGGGTAAGTATTGAGGGATATCGAATGACTCGAGGAGGTTCATTAGAGTAGGTATGAAATGAGTAGTCTCGAATGACATTCGTCCTAGGTGAAGTTTTTCCCAAGTGTTCCAAGAGGGTTGTTGATAGTTCCAAATGTTGCCTTGTTCTCAATCCTCCAAACCATGTCCCTGAGAAGTTCCCATTAGGAGTTTGCGTGATTGGGCATGAAAGTCCTCCCATGCCGTGCCAGGCATGGTCCATCGCGGGTACCAAGCGACCCCACTCAACATATATATTCATTAGATAAAATACATAATACATCATTCTATTTATTATTACAAACTATTGTCATTAGTGTGACCTTTGTTCTTTGAGTTGGGTTCTTCGAGCCAGGTCCGTTGGAAGCCCTTCGAGGTAGAACGCTGTGAGCTGCTTACTCCTGTGAACCACTCACATGGAGAATCTTCTAAGTGAGATCGTTCGACGTTCTTCTTTATGAATAATCAATTCTCCTGGCTAAGTTAATCATCCACGTGGAGGGGAACACCCCCCCCCCCCCCCACACACACATTTGCCCCTTCGTAGAGATATTTTTCTATTTCATGAAGAAATATCTATACAAAACCTTCGTTCATCTATGATTTTCTTTCTTGGGGAAAATGAAGAGTTTTATTCAAATTTCCCCCAAAGCTCTTCGTTCCCCAAGGTAGATAAGACCCCCTAGGCATGTCTCGTTAAATGTAGTTCTCGTTTGCCTTTCAGTGCATCACACATGACAAAGCTAGGGTGGGTTCATGAAGATGACACAATCATTCGATGCGTCATTCCCTGAATCATCATCATGGCAACCTTTAGTCTTTTGTGACCACGCACATTTAGCCAACACGCCAGCTATGTAATTCGGAAACGCCATCATTACACTTTTCCAAACGTTACTTTTGTTACCGTATTTTAGAATTCGTGTTGCCCCTATAAAAGGGGATGCACCTTTAGTTAAGACTCACCTTTGGGTTTAACTTTCTGATTTTAAGATTTTCAATGAGAGTTTGCCAAAGAAAATCTCTCCTCCTTCAAGCTTTTCAGTTATCTTCCATTATCTTTTCTTTCGTCTGCCATGACTCCCATAAAGACAACTCTTTCTGTTAGGGGCGCCTCTCCTGCCACCCAGGCACGCCAAGCTCAGTGGGCACGATACTGTCGTGCCCCTTACTTTGGAGAGAATGATCATTTTCTGGGGGATGGCCGAGCGGTTTCCTGGTGCTTTAGTGCCAACCGAGGAGCCAAACTTGTTGATAGATGAAGGTGAAGATGCTAAAGACTTCGCTTATATCCCTACCGATACTTTCACCCGTTTTCGAATAGAGCATGGTGATTTCCCCTATTCCAAGGTAGAATTTGAGGCATCTTCGGGTGCCAGTGAAGGGTTGGGCCCTTGGACGGAGTATATCCATGTAAAGTACTCATTTCAACTGGCCCTCGTAGGTTTGTGCTTTTCCATGTCGTTGGGTGACCTTACCTTGGCTAAAAATAACACTGCTTTACAACTGTTGGTGTCCCGGTGGAGCCATAGGTCACACACCTTCGTGGCTTCTTAGGCCGAGTTTACTGTTACCCTTGAGAATGTTTGCGAACTATTGGGACTGGAAGCTGCTGGATTCGATACCTTCTTTGAGGAGGCTATTTCTAGTGAAGATAAAAGTCTGAAGAACGAGTTAGAGGTCGTTATGAAGTATTGCATGGTTACTTACAATACACTACACAAAAATGACAAAATTGTCACCTTTCAGCCGGCTACCCTTGTCAAGGTCATTGACCGTGACAAAAACACACGTTTTGTGTCACGGTCATTGACCTTGACACGACCGTGACAAAGCGTTGTCACGGTCATTGACCGTGACAAGGCCGTGACAAATTTACTTGTCACGGACTTGTCACGGTCAATGACCGAACAATTCTTTAAATAATTGTCACGGTCAATGACCTTGACAACTTTTGCAGTAAAAAAATCCCTAGGCTTCTTTTTTTCCCACCTTTTTTGGTTTTCCCCCCCTCTCTCTCTCTAAGCGATTTCTGCTCTCTCTCTCTAAGCGATTTCTTCTCTCTCTCTCTCTAAGGTATATTTTTTTTCCTCTCTTTCTCTTTCATTTCTATATGTGTGTGTATGTGTATGTGTGTATATATATGTGTGTATATGTATGTGTGTATGTGTGTGTATATATGTGTGTGGTGGTGTGTGGTGGGGTAGGGGTGAAGGGGGTAATGGGGGTGGGGTGGTGCAGGTGTGGTGGGGGTGGGGTGTGGTGGGGGGTGGGGTATGTGTATATGTGTGTGTATGTGTGTGGTGGTGTGTGGTGGGGGAGGGGGTAGTGGGGGTGGTGTGTGGTGGGGGCAGGGTGGGGTGGGGTGGGGGGTGGGTTGGTGGGGGTAGGGGTGGAATTTTCTAACTAAAAATATGATAATATTTTGTTATAATTTGTTAAAACTATGTAAACCTTAGTATGAATGCAAGGTTAGTGATAGTTAGAATTGTGCAAATGTAGGAAAGTTCTAGAATTCATATGTTAAATTTAATTATATAAATATTTAAATTTGATAATAATTTTATTCATGAAATTAATTCAATTAGGTAAAACCTTAGATAATTTTTTAACAGAATTTGATAATATTATATAAAGTTTAGTAAATTCACAAAATGTTACCAATTGTATGTTTTTAGGAATATCATTAGTTACTTTCGTGCCCAACTATGTAGAATCCATACACACGAATGTTGTTAGAAAGTCTTAAATTTAATTCTCACTTTAATTTGTAGAATCTATGTACTTGGTTGGATTTATCCATTTATGATAATGAAATTTATGCTCCAATTATAATTATCTCATGTCATAATTTTATTGATAAACAATAAATTAATAAAGTAATAAAAATATGAAAATACCCCAATTGATTTAGTAAGATTCGGTCTAGACTTCATTACAAATTATTCATGCCAAACCCAACTCTGTTATAAGATATGCATATTGTGATAAAATATAATGAGGATAAGAGGCTTTTGAAATATAAAAGAATCTCAAAGAATAAATATAAAGATAAAGGATTAAAGAAGTAGATAATTGCAATGAATATACTGATAAGATGATGATAAAAGATCGTGCAATGAATAAGATGATAAAACACGCGTTTTGTGTCACGGTCATTGACTTTGACACGACCGTGACAAGGCCATGACAAATGTAGTTGTCACGGTCTTGGTGGGGAGAGGGGGTGGGGTAGTGGGGGTGGGGGGTGGGGTGGGGTGTTATTGTGTGTGCGTAGGTGTGTGTGTGTGTGTTCGTAGGTGTGTGCATGTGTGCGTGGCGGGGGGAGTGGGGCAAGGGGTGGGGGGGTGTGGTGGGGAAATTTTAACAATTGTATAGCTTTAATTAAGAAATTGTATAGCTTTAATTGAAATTTTAATTGTATAGTTTTAGATGAAAGTAAATTAATAATTAATGCCAATTTCATATGAAAGTAGGATTGCCCCTCATTGTAAATTAGTAAATTAATAATTGTATGCTTTAATGGTTAGTTTAATTGATGAAATGTTGGGTTGGTTAGTTTTAAAAGTGGCATGACGTGTGCATGTGTGTGGTGGGGGTGGGGTAGGGGTGTGTGTATGTGTACTATTAACATTTTTTTATCTGTATTAATAACATTTTTTTACAGCAAATGTCTCCTTTAGATATTAAGGCGAAGATGATGATGCTGTTTATGATGATGTCGTCTGGGGTCGGTGGTAGCAGAGGCGACGAGGGCTCCTCCGCCCCTAAGCTCCCCAAATATGGAAAATTTGGGATTACCGTCGAGAACAAATCGGAGCTATTAGCGAGATCCCTCGAGCTGCTAAAGACGGTCATTGGACCAGGGTTTATGAGTTGGAAGGAGGTGCCATATGAGCTCAAGTTAGTTGTTTAGGCGGCACTACAGGTAATATATTTATATTTATATGAATATTTCAATTTCAATTTCAATTTCAATTTCAATTTCAATTTCAATTTCAATTTCAATTTCAATTTCAATTTCGATTTCGATTTCATTTTATATTTATATTTATATTTATATTTATTCGCAACTAACATTGAATTTGTTGGATAGGAACAATTCAACTTGGATCCAAAGCTACGTGATTTCGTCTTGGAGCAGTTGAGGGAGCAACACAAGACGTGGAAGAAAAATATGCGGACACGGTACTTTGGGAAAACACGAGAGTCCATTATACAATGGCGTGGATCCGTCCCGCCCAAGGAACCGATCTCATTGGCACAATGGAAAAAGTTCATTAACAATGAGATTGAGGATCGACAATTGGCATCTCGCCAATCGGGGAGGGAAAATCGGGCAAAAAAGACGGACGTGCACTACTCCGGCCGGACCTCTTACGCCGAGGTGGAGCATAGGATGAAGGTAAGATTTAATTTTTCTATAACTACAGAAATATATTATTCTTCATTATTTTACTTTGCGGGACCGATACTAATTTTACTTTATTTTATTTCAGGGGGGGTAGGGAGTGGGCCAAGGGGTAAGCCACATAGGCTCGATACCTATGTGGCTCTTCGGACGAAGAAGGGGAAGGACAAGGAGGTGTCCCCAAGCGTCGCGGCGATGATTGTCAGCAATCCGACAGTTTAATTTTTGTTAATTACGTTATAATTTTTTAGTTTACTTATTTTACTAATCATGTGCTTTTTGTCATTTCAGGCAAAGCTTAAGGAAGTGCATGAGTCGCAATCTGATGCCGACAAGGCCTCTTTATCCACAGACGCACTCAGCCAAGTGCTTGGCTCTGATCGCAAGGGGAGGACAAGGGGGGTGAGCTCGCGGGTGGCCAAATCTAGGATCATCGGATTGGAGACGAGCGACACCGGGTTGGCTCGAACGGTGGATTCACACGACACGAAGTTGTCCCGTTTGGAGGCGACGGTCGAAGATATGTACACATTCATGAAGCGTACGTTGGGCAAAGACCGAAAGGGGAAGGGGAAAGGGAAAGGGAAGGAGAAGGCGGTGGAGAAGGAGGAGGAGGAGGTGCGGGAGAATGAGGCGCAGGAGGACGAGGATGTGGACCTCACTACTTCTTCACCGTCACGTGCGTATTTAGATGACCCACTTCCTTATTTGGCTCCCTTACCCATACCATTGTCGACACTTGGTTGGCCGAGCGTGTTCATATTGGATGTATTTGATGGCCAACGGATAGGGCGGGGGTTGAGGGACCGAATATCGTCGAGGGTGGAATAGTTCATGGACGTGCGCTTCAAGGGATCGAGTCCAAAGTGCTCGTCACGCATGTGATACCCGGGAAGGAGAACTCCCTATTGTGATTGCGAGAATAATGTGGCACGATGTATATTAGTGGGTGTGTCAATTCGTATATCGTGTGGCCAACTCACCTCCTCACATTTGCCCCAGACATGTAGTAACATTATTTTTAAGTTTGTACATTTCAATTATATTTGGATTATATTGTCATGTATATTGTTTCTATTTTGAATATTTAGATTATATCGTCATGAATATATATTTGAACTATCTTCGGTATATTTGGATATATGATGTTTGAATAGGTACAACCAACGTTGTTATAACATGTACAAATATACTGCTGCCCAGAATTGTCACGGTCATTGACCGTGACAATTTTTTTTTAAATAATGTCACGGGTTGGTCACGCTTGTTAACCGTGACTAGCTTATCACGATCCCTGATCATGACACGACCGTGACAATTCTAATGGACTTGTCAAGGTCAATGACCGTGACACGTCTGTGACAAAAAAAATTGTCTTGCCCAGAATTGTCACGGTCATTGAACTTGACAAGTCCAATTTGTCAAGGTCAATGACCGTGACAATAGTGCAAATTTGGTGTAGTGATAAGTGCACCTACTCTGAGGTCATCTGTACTTTTACTTCATTGAAGATGAGGCTATCATTAGAGCCCGTGAGGCTACTAGGGAGAACCCTCGTGGAAAAGAAGTTTTTGAGCAGCCTCCAATTGGGAAAGGCTACGAGTCCAAAATTAAGCTGGGGTATATATGGGTGATACTATCAAAGGTATACCTTCTGGATAAGCTCCACGACTATCCTCATAAGGACCTGATCAACCTGGTCGTTTGAATGGCTTGTGGTGTAAAAAATCCTCTCATAGCCATCGTTCTTGGGTCTCTATGCACTTGGTTAGATCGTGTGTCTGCAGACTCCACTCATAGCATTGGTAGGTTCAATGTGTCTAACTATTCCAGTAATATTCTTTTGACAGCGATCCTGTATGCTCATTTCAAGGATTATGCCCCCGCTGGCCACTTCCCCGATTCGCAGGATGTGAGAGTCCCCCGTATTTGCTATTGGAAGAATAAGAGTGGGAAGAAACCTCTGTTAGCTCTGATTGACTGAGCTGAGTGATTCAATCCTCACCCTTATGTTGGGGTAAGCCAATTTTTTACAAATAATTTCTTTGGTGAAGATGAGCGTCCCATTGTTCTTATCGAAGAAGCCCTTGCCAGAAATTTCCCCGAGCACAGTGTCCCCCTATTATTGATACCTTCCTATTTGCCTTTATATATCGAGTGGTCATCATTTTACTTTGTTTATAACCCCCATCGGGTAGCCATGTAGTTTGGCTATGATCAAGGGGGCCCCATGTTAAGCCATTTCACTAAAGATAAGCCCACTAATTTTTTATTTGCTTATTCAATTTTCCTCACGTCTACTGTTGCCGGTTTGTGTGCTAATTATCCTACTAACCCCATAATCCTTAGAAAGAGAGCTCGAGGGGGAATATTAGTAAATTACATCAATGTATTTTGGTAGAACCAATTGGTTCGTTTCCAAACTAACATCCTTAAGGAACCCGGTTATCCCGATGTTGAGAGATTTTTGCCCACTGAGTTGGGTTTGATAAACTGCACCACCCAATCATCTATTTTCCCCCTCAGTACAGCCAATACCAATTCTCCCCTTGAGCTGCCTCCCCTAGCGCCTGTGGATCAGGTGGTTGTGAAGCGAAAGAAAACCACTCAGCCTTCCATTCTTCCGACCGATGTTACCCCTGGTTCTTCGAGGCCGATTAGAAGGACAAAATCTCCTCACCCCACCTCAATGGGAACAACAGTTAGGGCCACTCGAAAGGAACCTTTGTAGAAGCTTAAAACCATTCCATCGCCTCTATTAGACTCTACTCCCGACCCAAATATTTCCAAAGCAGTGAGCCAGATAGTGGATCGTCTTCGCCAGACTTGGGAACATTAGTGAAGAAGATCAAGTTTTTATGTCATCCGAGATGTCTGCTCGTGAGTTTTCTTATGATCTCCAATCTACTGAGGGTAATAAAAAGAGGAAAGCGATTAGCCTCCTCAAGCTTGTGATGGAGGAGTCGAGCGGGTCCAGTGAGAAGGATATTATTGAGGAGCATTTATTTGGTGGAGATGTTGGTGAAGATGATGATGATAATGAGGAAGGAGAGGAGGAAGAGGAAGAGGAGGAAGAGACTGCCTTAGTACATAGGCGTAGGTTGAGGCTGTTGGTTTCTTCCTCGAAACCTGCCTCTCCCCCAAAGATTATGAAATCGTTGAGGATGTGATGGAAGAAGAGGTAAGTCTTTTACTCTAAAAGTCCTCCTTTTATTCATTCTTTCTCATCATGTTGATGTCCTCAGTTTGTTGTAACTTTCTCTTTTTCTTCTTTCAGGTTGGTGTGCAGATTGATGCGCGTGATGTTATTGAGGAAAATCTCCCTCTCGAAGTAGCTACCCCTACTGTTTCTCAGTTAGTCACCCATTTCCCCTGGGGGCAGTTGTATCCGATACTTCATCTAGTGGCGGCTATTCCCTTGACATTTCTTTTTGTGCGAGCAGGCTAGCGTTGAGAGGGGTGTGCCTTCGACGAAAGTTGTTGAAGCTGTGCATGTACCTGCTATTTTCGTGACTTCGATGCCTATGGTAAGCTTTTATTTTCTGCACTTATCTCCCCCTTTTATTACTCCCTCGATTGTTCTAATTCAATTTCTTCTTTTCTTTCTTTCTTTAGGTTCCCATGCCCACTTCAACCGTCCCTGTGGTGCCTCTTCCTTCGAACGATCAAATGCTTATTACTTTATTCGGGCCTTCGATTTTAAACCCAGAAGGTGTTGAACTAGCTGCGATTTCCCAAGGAGAGGGTGAACAAGAACATGTTATTGAGATGGGGGAGGATAAGCAGGAGTAGGTAGCTGAGGTTGGTGAGAATATCATTGCCCCTCAAAGTCATCCCCCATTGGTGGCCCCCAAGGTGATTGAGTAGGAGGACGTGGTTTAGATGGACACTCGCGAGTTTGCAAAGGAGCGACAACCTACGATATTTCCACTCTTCTATCTATCTTTTATATATAAATACATTAGCTTTGAAATCAAAATCTCTCATAACCACGGGTCAGGCGGGCCCAGGAATGTAGGGATTTATATTTCATAAACCTCCCATAACCGAGGGTCAGGCAGGCCTAGTCTTATAGGCATAAATATCCCATAATCGAGGGTCAGGCGGGCCTAGACTTATAGGCATAAATCTCTCATAACCGAGGATTTGGCAGGCCAAGTCTTATAGGCATAAATCTCTAAGTTAACATAGTATATGTTTTTTTCGTACTTTCCTTTGTCTCCATTGCTAACTTAAATTATTTTCTGCATTTCAGGTGGAGGTCGATCAACTAGCAACTCATAGGCTGGAAGTGGAACCTGTAGTTAAGGAGTCAATTCAAGCACTAATAGTAGCTTCAGCTTCTTCTTTGGGCGGGTCTCGTGTACTTGGTGATACTTCTGCACCATGTGTTCCTCAAGTGCAAGCAAGTGATAGTGCTTCGCATACTCGACAACCATCTACCAGTGATAACATTTTCAGTATTCATCCACCTGAGGCATCCCTCGAGGTGGTTGTGTGACAAACGTTGGCCAGCTTCCCTTCTGTTCTGACTGAGGGTACCCATTTTTTAATTGAGCAATTGCTAGCTCGCTTTCCTTCAACCTTTACTATTCTCTATCTGCATCCACTTCTTGGGATGATTGTTGGACAATTGTTTAGGCTCGCGATGGTATTAGAGGACATTCTCAACACCTCCTTATGTCCCTTATTCCCGACACTGTCAAAACTTGATTGGGTAGGGTTAACGTGTTAACCAATGATGGTTTTTCCATGACATGGCTGGTGGAGCTGTTGTAGAGTTTCAAAAAGAGTGATCTTCCCAGTGTCTATAATCGCCTTCAGAACTCTCATCGCGAGTAGGTGGTTGTTTATGAAGAACTTGTGGGTTTGGAATCCCAGTTACTAATGACTGAGCAAGCAGTGTAAGAGGCCCATGAGGCAGTTGCTTGTGCGAAGGCACAGTTGGTTGAAAAAGAGCATAAGTTAGAAGCCATCTATTAGGCCCAACTTGAGTAGAATCTTCCCCCACATCACCACCGGCTAGTTGGTTAAGAGAATCTTCGCTTTATTATGGATGACCCCTAGCTTCATTATCCAGTGTTCTTTTGTCGTTCTTGCCCTTTTCTGTGAACTTTTGAATTTTTTCTAACTTGAATGTAACCACAATGCTATCATTTATTTGAAATTAAGAAATATTGGCAACTTTAGTGCTTACTTTCCTTTCTATTGTTTAATTGATTATTAGCTATGCTTACACATCAATGCTAATTATCTCAAATATAATAATGGGCTTATTTAAATGAGCTTATGAAAATAAAATATTGATCTAGCATATGCCTTCTGAATTTTACTTCTGACTATATTAAATGGGCGAGCCCAATTGTTTTAAAGCGTACATCTACAGTTTAACACAAAAAGCAAGTCATTAAATATGAGTGATAGGACATACATTCAAACATAATAAATCTTCAGCCACTTGTTGTTCAATTTGAAAGTCACATTATCTTCCATCTTAGATATCTTGCAGTAGCCCGAATCATGGGCTGCTCGAACGATATAAGGCCCTTCCCAGTTTGCTTTGAACTCTGGTAGCGACAAGACTCTTTAGTGTCTCGTGCATGCTTTTAGAACCAGGTCTCCTTCTTTGAACCTCCTTGGCCTCACCAATTGGTCATAAGATCTGGATAACTACTTCTTATATATCTCAAAGTGTCTTGCAGCGTTATCCCTATGTTCTTCCAAGGCTTCGAGTTGTACATGGCGACTGTGAGGGAGCATAGCACTTCGTAGGTTATAATGAGACGAAGGTACCTCAAGTTCGACTGGCAGCACAACTTCTGCCCCAAATACCAGGGAGTATGGTGTGTAACCTATTGGATTTCTCTTCATCGTTTGAAAGGCCCATAGAACTTTGGGGATCTTGTCATCCCATGTGCTAGGGAAGTCCTCTAGCATCTTTGCTAAAATATTCACCAGCGTCTTGTTGGTAGCTTCTGCTTGCCCATTGCATTTTGGGTAGTCCACTGTTGACTTGTGATGGATAATGGAGTACGTTGTCGTTATCAAGTGCACTTTGATATTCACGAAAGGAGTACCGTTGTCCGTTAGAAACACCTTCGGGATGCCAAAGCGGCAAATAATGTATTCCTTTATAAATTGAGCTACTACCCCCGCGGTGGCTTTCTTAAGCGGTATGACCTTCGCTCACTTCGTGAAATATTCTGTGGCTACTAAAATCCATATCTTTCCTCGTGATGAAGGGTTGATGGACCCTACCAGGTCGAAGGCCCAAGTGTGGAATGGGAATGGTGTAGATAAAAAGTGGAGGTCCACTGAAGGAGCGTGGATCATATTCCCGTGTAACTGGAAGGCTTTACGCTTTCTAACAAAAATGATCGAGTCTTTCTCCATTGAAGGCCAGTAATATCCCAAGGTTATTAGCTAGCCGTAAAGTTTAGCTCCCCCAATGTGACCTGGATAGTGAGATTGATTCAACACCTCTTCAGCCTCTTCACCTCTTATGCACCTTAGGCTCCTGTCATGATAGCCTCATTGGTACAGTCACCCATCTTGTATGAAGTTCCTTGGTGCTCGCCTCCTTATCTTCATAGAATCTTCTTTATCTACTAGCACTACTCTGTCTATCAAGAAGTTCATGTAGGGGTGTCTCCAGTCTTGCGATTGGTCAATGAAGTTGCACTATGTCACTTGATAAAAAAGGCAGCACTTCAAACACTCTCTTTGTATTACGGTGACTTCTTATCTCATCGAGGGCCAGTAGTACCCCTCCCATTGTATCCTTCTTTACAGAGGGATATCGATGGTATCAAAACTATTCTCATGCACTTCGATTAATCTCCTCTTAGCCTCTTCAAGGCCCACACACCTAGACAGCTAACCCCCTTTGTTTTTGAAATATAATTTTCCCCTGATAGTAAAGCATTAAGCTAAGTCAGCTAAGCTAAGTGGTCCTTCCCCTCTCTCTAGCTGCTTTCTAATTTTTCCTCTCCAGTCATCTTTATCTTCTGATGGAAGTATCTCCGATACCGTCGAGGGGCAGTTCTCTTTCTGATTCGGACCACGATTGATTCTTCGTCAAAGGCAATCTTTTGGGAAATGGTGGCATAGGCATCCGCATTCCTGTTCATCGTTTGGGGATGACTTTTTATCTTTACCACCTTAAACTAGCCCAGTAATTATTGGATGATCATGCGTTAAGGTGCCAAACTCATGTGCTTCAATGCATATTCCCCCGTCACTTGCCTCACCACCAAGCTTGAGTCCCTTTTGATTGTTAAACCCTGTATGCCCCTCCTCAGTACTTCGAGTAACCCAAGGACCAGGGCCTCGTATTCAGCTTTGTTATTTAAGCATTCAAACTCCAATTTCAAAGATATGCGAATCTCTTCACTGCCTCTTCAAAGAATGACTCCCGCTCCTCATTTTTTCTCGACTGACAAGCTGTCGAACTCCATAGTCCACTCATCTAGGCTGGGTACTATAAAATTAGCCTAAAGATCATCACCTGCGAGCTCTTCAATAGGTGCTTCGAATGTCCCAGATGGGAAAGTGGCCAACAGATCTGTATATGCCAGAAATTTGATGGCTCGGGGCACCACGCACTTGAGATCGTACTTCGAGAGATTTGAGAACCATCTAGATTCCCTGCCTATCAATACAATTCTAGCAAGCAAAAACTTTACGGGGTCACATCTAGTTACAATATGAACCGTGAATGGTAATATGTAGTGTCTAAGCTTTTATGCTCTAAATACGAGGGATAAATAATGCCTCTTGATGCTAGTGTATCTGGCCTCAGGCCCGTGTATAATTCTACTTAGATAATAAACAGGTTTTTCAATGCCTTCGCTCTCTTGGGCCAACAAGACCCCAATGGATCGTTCTGTTGATGTAAGATATAAGTGTAAAGGGGTACCTTCCTTGGAGGGATTATTGTTTGAGGGGAGGTAAGTAGCGCCTTCAACTTGTCCATGGCCTCTTGGTGCATTATTTCCCATGTAAGGTTCACGCCTTTCCTCAGCAGTTCCATCAAGGGATGCGTTACCTCTCCCAGCCCCGGGACTAACCGCCTCAAGTAGGACACCTTTACAAGGAAACTCTTTAGCTCTTTCGTGGATTTTGGTCTTGACATATCAAGGATGTATCATCGTTTATCCAATTCCATTTGTACTCCCTAGTGGTTTACCACGAACCCCAAGAATTTCCCGCTCATTACCCTAAAGGCGCATTTGAGGGGGTTCATCTTTAACTTATACTTCCTTTAGCGAGTGAATACCCTCCTCAAGTTGTCTAGGCGGGATTCTTCCTTCTTGGACTTAATCACCAAGTTATCGACATAAAACTCCACAGTCTTATGGAAAAGGTCGTGGAATATGACCATCATCATCCTCTGATAGGTGGCTCCTACGTTCTTCAATTCGAAAGGCATGACTGTGTACATGAAATTGCCTAAGGGTGTTCGAAAGGAAGTCTTCTCCGCGTCACCTGGATCCATTTTTATCTGATTATAACCCACATACCCATCCATGAAATTATACATCTCGTGACCTGTTGTTGCGTCGATTAAGCTGTCAATGGAGGGCAACGGGAATTCATCCTTAGGGCACGCCCAATTCAGAGCTCTGAAATCTACACATATCTTGATTTGGCTTTTGTCTTTCTTTCCCACCGGTACAATACTGGATAGCCATATCGAGTGTTGTATCGGAACTATAAACCCTGCCGCAAGAAACCTCTATACTTCTTCCTTGATCTTCAAATCCAACTCTACTTTGTATGTTCAAGTGTCCTGTTTAACTGGAATTACTGTGGGTAAGACATTTAATCTATGGAAACTTACCTCCGTGTCAACCCCAGGCATCTCGGTGTACTTCTAGGCGAAGACATCTTTGAATGCTACCAAAAGTTTGATTAACCCCTCTCGAGGGGATCCTTCCAAGTCCTTCGAAATGAAGATGGGATTTGAATCCCCACCTTCTCTAGCCAAATCAATCTTTTCCAATTCTGAGATCTGTGGCCTAGTTCCATATTTCATACATTTTGGCTCTTCCTTCACTTCTTTTACGAACTCTTGGATCCCGAGTTGTCTATTACTAGGCATTTGTCCTTGATGATGCTGTAAACACCACCACCAGATGATGTGTTGATAAGATTAAGCTAGTAATAACAATGAAAGCACAAAGAGTAAATACCAAGTAGAGGGAGGTGAGGAGAAGAGGAGGAACACTAGTATATAAGTGGTTCAGCCAATCAGGCCTACGTCCACTGTGAGTGTGTGAGTAATTTCACTATAATGAGGGCAATAATGGCCTTTGATACAATCTCTCAAGATTTCTCTCTACTGTGTATACCAATAGTGTTTTAGCTATGGTTGCAATTATCGATCCCCTTCCAAGGTAGGAGAAGGCTTGTATTTATAGTGCTTGAGTGGTGTAATCTACCCCCCCCCCCCCAAGCATGACATGATCATGTATGAGTTGAATTCACTAATCATAAGTGGAAACTTGATGGTGCTGTATGTAAGGAATGATGACCAAATATTCCCCCATGTGAGGGGAATGATTCAATTATAACTGAATTGCCACGTGCTTCATGTCTTCCATGTTCTTGGGTATGCTCGGACGTGTAATGTCACTTATTCTAACCTCGTCTTGGATGAGTACGAGGTTAGAGGAGTCCAATAGTTTTTATCTTATCAATTCATCAATATGGCCTTGACCTGGAAGACTGGTCAAGGTTATGTACGAGGTAGGATGCAATATCGGCTAAGGTAGAGTACGATGTTGACAATATCTTAATCCTCATGAGACGTTGTTGACCTCGGCTGATGTCGAGCCAAGGTTGGTATATGAGTGGCCAACCTTATAGAAGATGACCTTTCTGATGGTTGTTATAAGTTTCTTTTCAACTCGACTGCGAGACAGGCCGAGGTATGTGACCTTGAGTACGAGGGTGCACTTTGGGCATATCAATCAACCCTGTCCCTTAGTCTCCTATGTGAGTAGGTGATTGAGGGTTATGTAGGTTAGGCCGAGGCTGAGTTGCTTTGGCATCTTGGGGCGTGAAGTGATTCCTTGACACATGTCACTTATTGAAGTTACTAATGTACTCCCCAAGGTATGAAAATTCTCACGGAATCTTTTGGGTTGTCTAGGGTAATGATGGGTGTGTTGAATATTTTTCCCCATCATTGAGAAGGTTTGAAAACCCTTATTTTTCCTCATTTTCTCTTTCTTCTCTCATTTTTGCGCCTACGCTTCTGCTGCCAAAATTTCTCCTCAATCTTCCATTGACTTTGCTGTAACTCAAGGTTCTTGCTTCTAATTTCTTCTTCCTTCCTTCGAACTCTGCCATGTATTGTTTCTTATCTTCAAGCTTTTCATTTCTGGGTATTTCTTTACATTTTTAATTTTTTGATGAGATTTTCTTTTTTTGGCCAGGGTTTCCACCACTGTCAAGTCATTATAAGGTTAGGGTGGCAGTGGTTAGGTAATTTGGAGACTATTCAAGGCTGCTCCGAGGTTATTCTAGATAAAAATCCCTTCCTTTTTGGCTTCTGATGACCTTCCAGTTACCTTCTCTGGTGACCTACCCTTGAATGTTCTTGGTGTTCTTATTAGATACCATTTAGATTCCTTGCTTGATCTTTAGTTCAAGTTGCATAAGTTATTTGCCTATTTTCCCCTTTTAGTTCGAACTCTCAAGTGTAGTGTTGTCTTCTGAATGCTCAGACCTTTGTACAAACTCATTAAAGAGTTCTTGTCTCTGCGCGAGAAGGCCTTCGAAAAGATTAGGCAGATAGAGTTAACTCAGGAGAAAGCTCGTAGGGCTGAGGCCTTCCCCCTCCGACCAATTTTTCCTCCACGCTTGAAGATTATATACACTGAGCCAGTCGAGTCTGCAGAAGTTCCTGAGGGTCCTGTACCAATGTCTGAGTCCTCTTCCTCAGACCCTATGTCAACGTCTAAAGCAGGAGAATCTGTAGACTCTTTTCAAGAGGCTATGGATTATTCTCCTAGGCAAGGTGAGGTTTCAGAGGAAGCCGAGGTTTCAAGTCTTGCCTTGTCCCACAGAGGTGCTAGTAATTCTCGCAGATCTTCCTCTGCTGAAATTATAGGGCCTAGTGTGGCATTTCAACTATTATTGATGCCATTCCCCTATCGGCTACCACCGAGGTTGAATTTTCTAAGAGTTTTCCTAGTGGTGCCCCTACAAATGCCCAGGCCAAAGTTGTTGGGGATGGTGATGATGGTGAGGAAAGAGAACTCCATACCTCTGAATCAGCCGAGTATAAGAGTACCATGAACGAGTACGACCTTCTTTCTTTCAGGCACCTCTATTCCATAGATTCTTCAATCATCCTTAGGAAACATCTAAAGGATGAGAGGGCCTTCGATTGCCGAGATGGAAAAATCTGTGTTTTTAAACAGATGTTTAAGTTGGGTTTTCATCTTCCTATCCACCCAACCATCAGAGTTATACTCTCACACATAAATCTTGTGCCTTTCGACTTGTCCCCAACTGCCTGGAGGGTTATGATTGGGGTCATCGTCCTCTGGAGGGTTGTTCACCATTCAGACCTTCCTGTTAGAGTTTTTACAGGTTGTTACGTCCCCTCGTTTGCCAAAAATCATCCCAGCTACAATCACTACTTAGCCAGTAAATCAGAGAAAAAAATGCTCTTGGCTACCCAAACTTCAAATCACAATTAGAAAACTCGATACTTCTTTGTTTCTGGGGCATGGGAGTTTGGTACGGATGAGGCTTCTGGAACATCAATTCCAAGGACCCCTCTGAGATGGGGGAAAGTTTCCCTCATGGATAAAGCAGACCCTGGTCTTAGCCAGGACAATTACAAGAACCTTGAGGACCTTCGCAATCAAGGCGAGAAAGGTCATCTCGTTAAATATGAACATTTGATGACCCCCTATAACCCTTTTCAGACAGGTTTGGGGGGTAGTCCCCTAGAAGATCTTCATAAGTCTTCAATATTTTTTCTTATCTTATCAAAGTTATGTCTCGTATATTTTTTACCTCTGACTGACTAACTTAGAGACTTATCTTTTGCAGAGCGTCCATCAGGCATCTCAGATGGCTTTTGGGAGATGTCTGATCCCAGCCTTGTGAAGCTCATAGAGAAAAGATGTGGAAAAATGTACCCCCACCAACCACAAAGAAGTGCGTAGGCGGCTCTAAGGCCGATGCTGGCAAGAAGAGGAAGCCTACCACTGATCCGGCTCATACGAGGCCAAGAAAGACTCATGCAAAAGACCAGGACATATCCATTTCTACTGAAGATGCTCTGGTTGCTCGTCTATCTCAGCTTAAGATTGGAGATAGCATGATCGGCCACAGTCTGAAAGCTATTGACGCTATTGGCATCATAATGACTGAGGAAGACAAGCATTTTTTTCGTGCCTTGGATGTCCCTTTATTGGCCGAGTTTGCTCTTCATATATCAATCCAGGTATCAGTTTTTTGCTAATTTTCTCACAAGTGTAACATCATCTTTTTTTAAATTATAACTCATATGTTCATACATCTGATCTTATTCTGCAGGGTATCTTATCTTTTTATCGTCTTGTTGAGTGGACTTTGAAGAAAATGCCCCTTATATAAAAGGGTAAGGAAGATGAGAAGCTGAGGCCTCTCTGAATGCAGAGGTTGAAAGGTTGAACGGAGTCATCAAGCAGAGGGACAACGACATGTCTCAGCTAAAAAAGGATCATGACAAAGCTCTGAAGGCCAAGGATGATGTTCTTCAATCGAAGGTTGATGCTTCAATCAAAGATGCCTTGGAAGATGCCTCAGAGAAAAACATTGAGGACTACAAGGTGTCTGATAATTTTGTCAGCTTCGTCTTTGAGTACCTAGAGAGGGGTATCAAAGCGATCGAAAAATGGGTAGCCATGAAAGAGAGTGAGTATGGGAGCCTGGATGCTGAGGACTTTATTGGCCTCGTCTTTGGAGACCCTCGGTTTGCTCAGGCCTTGAAGGAAGTTGAAGAGGGTGATTCTACTCCAGATGAGACTGCTCCTATCGAGGTCACAGAGACAGAAGACGATACTCATCATGATGGTGAAGTTGAAGTTACCAACGTCGGCCTTGACCAGACGACTGCAGCTGCTGGTGGGTCAGCTCCTGCCGAGGCATAGGCCCTCTTGCTAATTAACAACTTTTCAATGTTTATATTTTTTATAGTTGTAATTTTGATCCCCTTTTGTCCGTAATTCTAGTTTCTATTAACTCTGATGTTAGTTTCTTGATACTTTGGATTGTAATTCTGATTTATGGTATGATCATCAGTAGCTTGGCTTTTTCTGATTCTATTGCTTCGTATGATGTTTTATTGTTCTATAACTATGAAACTCCACATTCACAAGTTTCACCACACCAAATTATGATGTTTAAGGTCTGAGGTCACCAAATTATGGTGTTTTACCCTATTAAACTTTCACCAAATAATGATGTTTAAGGTCCGAGGTCTCCCAATTATGATGTTTTACCTCTTAAACTTTCACCAAATAATGATATTTAAGGTCTGAGGTCATCAAATTATGATCTTTTAAACTTTCACCAAATAATGATGTTTAAGGTATGAGGTCATCAAATTATAGTATTTTACCTCTTAAATTTTCACTAAATAATGATGTTTAAGGTACGAGGTCACCAAATTATGGCTTTTTACCTCTTAAACTTTCACCAAATAATGATGTTTAAGGTCTGAGGTCACCAAATTATGGTGTTTTACCTTTTAAACTTTCACCAAAAAATATTTTTTGAAGGTCCGAGGTCACCAAATTATGGTGTTTTACCTCTTAAATTTTCATCAAATAATGATGTTTAAGGTCTGAGGTCACCAAATTATGATGTTTTACCTCTTAAACTTTCACCAAATAATGGTGTTTAAGGTCCGAGCTCACCAAATTATGGTGTTTCACCTCTTAAACTGTCACCAAATAACGATGTTTAAAGTCCGAGGTCACCAAATTATGATGTGTTATCTCTTAAACTTTCACCAAATAATGATTTTTAATGTGTGAGGTCACCAAATTAATGATGTTTCACCTCATAGTTCGCCAAATTAATGGTGTTAAGGGTCTGCGGTCACTAAATTAATGATGTTTCACTTCATAGTTCACCAAATTAATGGTGTTAAGGGTCTGAGGTCACAAAATTAATGACGTTTCACCTCATAGTTCACCAAATTAATGGTGTTAAGGGTCTGAGGTCACTAAATTAATGATGTTTCACCTTATAATTCACAAAATTAATGATGTTAAAAATAATGTAACAAAAGTATCAGCACAACATTGCTATCTTTTCATTAACATCCTTTGTATAAACTGGTACATGTATTACAAAAGATAAGAACAACTGTAACATAATAAGTAATATTTCTTTAAGTGGTTATCATTCCAAGGGTTGGAGAAAGGTTCTCCTTCAATATTTTTTACCCGGTAGGTGCCAGGTACAACCTCATCAATTACCCTATAAGGACCATGCCAATAAGGATGGAGATTATATTTTTTTTTCCACGTCTTTTTCAGGACTAAGTCTCCTATAGCTATAGGACTTGGCTTCACCCTCTGATTGTAGAATCCCCCAGCTCTTTACTGATAGGTTGCCTGTCTTATCTCTACATCCTCTCTTCTTTCCTTAATAAAATCAAGATCAACTATTCTCTCTTCCCCATTCTTCTGAGGGTCATATGTCCGAACTCTATGAGTAGGAAGTCCTACCTCTTTTGGGATGACAGCCTCTGAGCCATGGGCTAACATAAATGGAGTTTTTCCTATTGGTGTCCTCGGTGTCGTCTTGTAGGCCCAAACCACATCATATACTTCCTCTATCCATCTTCCTTTGGCCTCTTCCAACCTATTTTTTATCCCATCTAGGATTATTCAATTTGTGACCTCAGTCTGACCGTTTGCCTAGAGGCGGTAGGGAGAAGAGAAAAACTACTTGATCCCTACTCTTTTGCAGTATTTTTCTAAGGAAACATTCTTGAGCTGGGTTCCATTGTCTGAGATGAGGGTATTTGGAAGTCCATACATGCATATGATGTTCTTCTATATGAACTGGAAAGTCTTTTTCTCAGTGATTGTGATCATTGGTTCGGCCTCTACCCATTTGGAGAAATAATCAATAACCACTATTAAGAACCGATAGTTGTTTACAGCTCTTGGCAAGGGTCTTACTAAATCAATGCCCCATACAGTAAATGGCCACGGGGAGCTGATTGAAGTCAGAGGTTGGTGAGGATGATGAGGGATGGTGGAGAACCTCTAACACTTATCACACTTCTTTATATACGCAGCTGCATCTTTGGCCAAGGTCGGCCGCCAGTACCCCTGGGTGATTAACCTCTTAGCCAATAACCTCCCTCCTATGTGATTTGAATAATAGCCTTCATGCATATCGTGCAAGATGTGTGGAACCTCTGAAGGGTGTACACATCCTAGGATAGGGAGCATGAACCCTTTTTATACAAGATATATCCTACGATTGAGAATTTAGCAGCTCTGAACCTCAGCTTTCTCCTTTCTAACTTCGACTCTGAGAGCTCTCTCCCTCAGATATATCTAATAAGAGGATCGATCCATGAGGCTCCCATACTCATATTTAGGCAAGTTCTAGCAACTTCTTCCTCTTCAATGGTCAGCTTGAGCAGAAGCTCAACTGGTACTATTCTCTTTATGTCTGACCTTGTTGCTGAGGCCAACCTCGTGAGTGCATCAGCTCGGCTATTATCTAGCCAAGGTATCCTCTTCATCTTTACTTCCTTGAAGCTTTCTAACATCGTTCTTATCCTCTTTAGGTATCTGGCCATCCTTTCATCTTTGGCTTCATATACCCCCAGGATTTGGTTCACGAACAATCTTGAGTCACTGTGGACTAGGGGCTGGCCGACACTAAGGACTTTTTCCAAATAGAGACCTGTTATTAATGCATCATACTCTGACTCGTTGTTGGAATCTTTAAAGTTGAATCTCAGCGCATATTCAATATACATACCATCTGGTGCAGACACTATCAGCCCTGATCCACTTCCACTTTCACAGGATGACCCATCAATGAAGAGGTTCCATATAGTTTCATTTGAAGAGAAGTTTTCCTCTAATAGGGTGCCTTGCTTGAGTAGGTATCTCTCTTCCTCATTCTCAACTGTTCTCTTCTCGACAATACTTGTCTCGTTTTCATCTGATGATCGACCGATGTTTCTATCTTCTGGTTCATGTGCAACCTCCTGATTGATCTCAACCTCGGCCTCATCCCAAGTAAACTCAACCACAAAATCCACGAGTGCTTGTCCCTTGATGGCAACCCTGGGTTGATGAACAATATCGTACTTCACCAACTCGATTGCCCAGGTCATTAGCCTTCTTGACTTTTTAGGCTTATGGAGGACCTGTTTGAGTGGGGAATCAGTGAGGACGACTATGGAGTGGGCCTAGAAGTATAACTTCATTTTCCTAGAAGCATGTATCAAATCATAGGCTAAATTTTCAATCCGAGGGTACTTCTGCTCAGACCCTTGGAGTTCTTTGCTATTGAAGTACACTGGTCTCTACACTCCATCCTCTTCTCTTACTATTGCAGTACTGATGGCTAACTCTGAGATAGCTAAATACACATACAACTTTTCACCCTGAATTGGCCGAGATAGGAGTAAAGGTGATCCGAGGTAGGACTTGAGCTCTTTGAAAGATTTTTCACATTCCTCATTCCATTCGAAGGCCTTTCTAAGAACTTTAACAAAAGGAAGACACTTATCTGTAGCTCTTGAGACGAACCTGTTAAGTGGAGTAACTCGTCAGGTTAGCATTTGAACGTTTTTTATGGTTTTGGGTGTCTTCATTTCCAAAAAAGCCTTGATCTTCTTAGAGTTAGCTTCTATTCCCCTTTGGTTGACGATGAAGCCCAAAAATTTCCCTGCTCCTACCCCGAAGATAAATTTGTCCGAGTTGAGCTTCATTCTGTATTTGTTCATGGTGTCGAAAGTTCTTTCAAGGTCGACCATGTGAGTGTCGGCCTTCAGACTTTTTGTCAACATGTCGTCCACATAAACTTCCATCGACTTTCCTATCTAATCTTCGAACATCTTATTTACAAGATGTTGGTAGGTGTCCCCTGCACTATTCAGGCCAAAGGGCATGACCTTGTAGCAATAGGTCCCCTTGTCTGTAAAAAATGTTGTCTTCTTTGCGTCATCCGAGTTCATGAAAATCTGATTATACCCAGAATATGTATACATGAAGCTCATGAGCTCATGTCCTACTGTGGCATAAACCATCTGATCTATACAAGGTAAGGGAAAACTATCCTTTGGGCAAGAATCGTTTAAATCAGTGAAATCTACACACATCATCCCTTTCCCATTAGTTTTGGGCACTATGATAGCGTTAGATAACCACTCAGGGTATATAACCTCTCTGATGAACTTGTCATTTTCAAGCTTTCTAACCTCGTCTCTGATGACATCATACTTCTCTCTTGAATATATTCTTCTTTTCTGGTTGATAGGCCTGGCATCCTCTATAACATTGAGTTTATGGCTAATAATCTTAGGATCAATACCTGGCATGTCTGCATGGCTCCAGGAAAAGATACTTTGTCTCTTCCTTAATAGCTTTACTAGTTCCTCCTTGATCTCAGGTCTTGGGGCTTTACCGACTTGGATGGTTTTTTCTGGATCGTCCTCATTGAGGACGATGGATTCTACCTCCTCCGCGGCCTCCCCTTTTTTGAGCTTTGTTTATCTCTAGGATCAAGTGTATGGATGTTGTACGTGGTTGTTGCCTTCTTATGAGCCTCTATCTCTTCTACAGAGTTGAAGTAGCATTCTCGTGATGATATCTGGTCACCTTGCACTTTCCCTACTCTATAGGGAGTCGGGAATTTTAACATCTTGTGGACCGTTGAAGGCACGACCTCAAATTCCTTGAGGACTACTCGTCCCATGATGAGGTTGTAGGCTAAGAAGATATTTTCATCCATCACAAAGAAATTAATTTTTCGGGTCAACCTCTTAGGCCAATCATCTCCCACTACCTCCATGGATGAACCTTTTCACCGCTGAAGCCAATCAAGGGATGATGATAAGGAACAAGCCTAGCTCTACTGAGCCCTAAGCTCTTGTAACAGGGCCAAAACAAAACGTCTGCACAACTTCCCCCATCAACCAAGATCCTCTGAACTTCACACCCATGCACCCTTGTGGTGATGACTGAAGGGTCATCATGGGGAGATAAAATACCCTTGAAATTAAGTCATGAGAATTCGACCATAAGGGTGTCCATATCTACCTTCTTTCTCTTCTTGCGCTTAACCTCTGTAGATGCCAAGTTCATAACCTCGGCTTTAGTCACTACTTTAGCCTCTACCACATGAGCCTTACGATCATCTACCTCTGAGACACCCCCTGCTAGTCCTCCACATATAGTGTTCACATCAAAAAAGATCATACTGACCCTCTTCACTAGGACATTATGATCTTTTGGTGGGAGGTCAGGGTCATAGTCATCATTATCTGAGTCATCATCTCTTCTGGTAGGGGAATCTTCCCGGCACTTGTCATTTTTTTTCTTTTTAGGGTCGTCTCTTCCCCCTTTAGAAGCTCTACTATCCACATAATTTCTGAGCTTTCTGGACTAACATTTTTTCGATCTCGTCATTCAGGGCAAAATATTTATCAGTTAGGTGGTCGTGATCCTGATGGAACTCGCACCATAAATTCTTATTTCTCTTATGTGGAGGAGCCTTTAGCTTCCTTGGCCCTCTCAGGGACCTATCATTATGTATTTCTTTGAGAATGTGTTCATAGCTCACAGTTAAGGGAGTATAGTTCGCAAACTTGTCGTTTGTGGCCCTCTTCTTTTGCATTATTTTTCCTTCAAAATTTCCCACTACTACTTCCATTCTCATCCTCATACTTCGCATCCATTCCTTCTTCTGCGTTCATGACCTTTCCAGCAGTAGCTAACAGCTCGACCATAGACTTAGGAGGGTCTTCAGTAAGCTTCCCGAGTAGATTTCCCTTCTGAAGTCCTTTAATAAGGGCTTTCATGGCTATACTCTTTTCATAATCTTCTACCTCCAGCTTTTCCTTATTGAACCTCATGATGTAGTCTGTGAGGCTTTCATTCTTCCCTTGATTTACATAAAGCAAGTGTGTTGCCTTCTTCTAAGGTCTTACTCCAAAACAAAAGTTGTGAATAAACCGCTCGGCCAAACCTTTAAAACTCTCAATTGAATTTTTAGGAAGAGAAGTGAACCACAATGTGCAGCCCCAATTAGTGTGATTGAGAAAGCTCGATAAATAACTACTGTAGATTGATACATTTTGATATGATGGACTGGGTTGGCACTTCCATCATACTTGGAAGACACCACTGGAGGTTTAAATTTGGCAGGGGTTGGGAAGTTAACAATCCTTGCCACCAATGGTGGGCCCTCTTAGTACCCCCTCTGTAATGGGTCTCAGCTTTTTATGAGATCCCCTATCTTCTCTTTCAGCCTTTAAATGGAATCATTCCATGGTTTAGCAACATCGTCCTGGCCGAGGTTGTCCCTAGCATCCTCCAAGGGGTGAACTGAGGTTCCCCAGTTGCTGCACAATGTCGTCTATTAACCTCCCACTGACTATAGTCTCGGCTATGTGGGGGTCGGCCATTATGGGGACGACAATCCCCTCCTCTACTAGATCCATCAAGACTTATTGATATGGATAGCCTTTCCCTTAGATCATTAACTAGGCTGAGCCTTTTAAAGGTTGGCCCTCTACTCAAGAGATCAAAAGGTGATCCTCTTTGGCGTGCATCATAATATCATCTCTCACACTAGCTTTGGCTCAGCTGGATAAGACGTACAGTGTTGTTTGAGACCTCATATAGCTCCCAACAGTCTGCCGAAGCATCCTCTGCCTCAATATCACCGTACCTATCCTCAGGGCAAGGGTTTACTTGCCTCCCTAGATGTAAATGCCTAGGGTCAGCAACATCCCTCCTCCATTGAGGAGTAGGTTTGTCCTTTCTTGGTGCCTGGGGTGGTCCCCCGGCCTCATGAGGTGGCTGAGCAGCTGCCAGAGTAATCATCTCCGATGAGACCCCAGGTGGTCTCATTATTATATTCTGGATTAGCTGGGTGAATTACTCCTTCATTGCTTATTGAGTTGCATCTAAGGACTTCAAGGCTGTTGCCACCTTAGCCATCTCGGACTGGGGTGGTGCCTGGCTGGAACTGGGTCCTCTAACACCAGATGGTGGAGGTGGTAACTCTAGTACCATGGAAAAAGACTAGAGAGCTTGTAAATGAAAACACTAGAAAAGCTTGATACCTTTAAGGGTCCCTTTCAATAATGAAACAGCTCCGCGCGAAGGAGGAGGTATGGCTTACCACCAAAGTCTCCAGTGAGGTCAAGAAGCAAAGAAGGAAGAGATGAATCCTCTCGTTCCCACAAACGGTGCTAAAATGATGATGTTGTAAACAGTACCATCAGATGAGGTGTTGATAAGCTCAATCTAGTAATAATAATGGCAGCACAAAGTGTAAATATCTAGTAGAGAGAGGTTAGGAGAAGAAGAGGAACACTAGTATGTAAGTGGTTCAGCCAATCAGGCCTACATCTACTGTGAGTGTGTGAGTAATTTCACTATAATGAGGACACTAATGGCCTGTGATACAATCTCTCAAGCTTTCTTTATCTACTGTGTATACCAACAGAGTTTTAGTTATGGTTGCAATTATCGATCCCCCTCCAAGGTAGGAGAAGACTTGTATTTATAGTGCTTAGGTGGTGTAATATACCCCCCAAGCATGGCATGAGTATGTATGAGTTGAATTCACTAATCATAATGGACACCTGGCTATGCCATATGTAAGGAATGATGACTAAATACTCCCCCACGTGAGGGGAATGATTCAGTTATAACTGAATTGCCACGTGATCCAAGTCTTCCATGTGTTTGCGTATGATCAAACTTGTAATGTCACATGTTGTAACCTCGGCCTGGATGAGTACGAGGTTTAAGGAGTTCAATAGCTACTATCTTGTTAATTTAACAATATGGCCTCGGACATTAAGACTGGTCGAGGTTATGTACGAGGTAGGATGCAACGTCGGCTAAGGCAGAGTACGATGTTGGCAATAGCTTGAGCCCCATGAGACACTGCTGACCTCGGTTGATGTCGAGCTGAGGTTGGTATATGAGTGGCCGATCGTACAGAAGATGACCTTTCTGATGGTTGTTATAAGCTTCTTGTCAACTTGGTTGTGAGACAGGTCGAGGTACGTGAACCTGAGTAGGAGGGTGCGATTTGGGCATATCACCCCTGGTTATCTACCCGTAATCATCCATACATCGGGTCATCTTGATTATCTAGTCTCTAGACTGCCCTCTCACACCTTCATAATCTATAAATAATTCTGCCATTAGGCAAAATAACCCGTTTGTAGTGCTGGGATGCGTCTCTTTGGAAAAGTATATTCCTATGATTCTAATCCACTTCCTTCACCGTTCACCTACTAAGAACGCTCTATGTCTGCATCTGGTGCTTAATGGGATCAATTCCCAGGGTCATCCAATCATGAAGTTGTCTTGATAGGCCGGGGGCCTTATTGCCTCGAGATCACGTTCTTCTTCATAAGTCATAGTCATTCGAGTAGGTGCCCTCACATTCTCTCGAGTTGACAGGATCCTTATCCCCCCGGCATATCTTGTCACTATAGTAGCTTCTTTCTCCAGATCGGTATAGAAAGTTGCATCCACCATATGGGCCTCTTCCTTTGCAAAAAGGTTTTGGTAGCTTGTATCACCACCTCCTTACCCTTTATGTTTGCTTTAGCACATTGATGATATGTGGAAGGGTACCAACCCATGGTTGTGCATCCATACCCTACCTACCAACAACTTATACGATGGTTCGCAATTCACGATGTGGAATTTAATATGGGAAGTGATATTCCCCATCGTAATGCCCATATTCACGTAGCCCACTAACTTGGAAGACTGGTTATCATAACCTGATATTGCCAACGAGTGGGGCACTATCCTTGTTTCCGATAACCCGGTGTCATAGAAGGATCCCACGAGAATTATGTAAGGCCCTAAAACATGATTAGGAAGGTTAATTACATGAGTAATTATAACTTAGGAGTTATAAGTTATAAATTGGTTATGTGTGCTAAACATGTTAATTATCATGTTTAGGGGATGCATGCTCATGTGATATATATGTGGTTTATATTAGATGCTAATCAAGCTTGTGATCGGTGATACCATGTTTAGAGCATATGATTTGTTATGTGGTTAAATGCATCATAAATTATGTTTTTAATGCATGATTATTTTTATAAAATTAAATAAGGGTGTTGATACAAAATTGGCAATGTTTGGTCGCCAAATGTGAAAGTTTTGAGATTTTCGGTAAATTGCTACTTTCTTGTTCGAATCCCAAATTAGGCGTATTAGTTTATGATTTTGGGAAAACATAAATTATGAAAGTTGTATATATATGAATTAATATTATAACACAACAAACGGTGGGTTAAACGGAGGCTCGTACAAGAAGTTATACTGAAAGTACGAAACAAGGGCAAATCTGTGCATCCTTTAAGTGACAATTGTCTTATTAGCACACCATGTGCTATTTTTTGATTGGTTAAAGGGTGGGTGATGATTTGGCCGACTTAAACTTGTTAAAAAAACTTACTTGTTCAGCCATGAACAAGAGTTTTACCTAAAGAGAGAGAAAGAGAAGAAAGTTAAGGAAGAAATCTTCGGAAAATTTCTATAAATCGAGGAATCCTCGTAAGGTAATTACATCTTTATTAAAGTTGGTCACATGGATGAGTTATATACTTTTAATGTTTTTATTTTTGATTTGGATATATATTTTAATGATACCCATATTGCTGAATTGTGTTGGAATAAGGATGGGTTAAGAACATAAGTTAGAACTGGAGCTAGGATCGTAAATGCATACTTTAAAGTCCTAAAGTTACATCATCTTTTCGTAAAGCATTTTGATTTATAAAATTCATGCTTATGATGTATATTTACGATAAAACATGTTTATTATATGTTTCCATGAATTATACCCAAGGTCAAGGTTATGTATGCTTGAAAATGTTAAGTTATGCCTTAATGTTCTATTTTGACCATGTTATGCTAAAAATGGCATAAATCATGGAATACTTATTGGAATTGAGTGATTCAAGTTGGAGAGTAAAATATACTCATACATGTATAATATATCCTAAAATTGTGTAAAAATACCAAGGAATGAACCTTTGGTGATAGTTTGAAGTTTTAATTTAAAATCTGCCCTAAAGGAGCAAGAATGCATACCAGGTGTTTGACGTTTTGCTCGACATAGAAAACGAGCCCTAAAAATTCTGAAGAATTAAATTTGTATTATTAAATGTGTTTACTGATATTAGGTGGAATATCATGGAAAGTTATGTTGTACAAAAATTATGAGAATTCCAGGAAGTTGAAGTTGTGTTGTTGTTTTTCTTGAGAAACGATTTGGAAAAGGTTGTAATAAAATGAGCATAACTTTGTCTAGCAAATTCGTAATTTGATTCTGTAAATTGTGTTAGAACCCTAATTAATTGGGTGTTATAGAAATGTGAAGTGTCATATTTAATTCATCCTTAGTTATTTCTTATTGACCAAAGGATATGATGTATTACCGGGTTTGATGTTAATCGGTGTATTCAAATACTAACGACATTGACTTGTTAGGTGGGGAAGCAGCTAATACTACCATACCAAGGAAGTAGTTGGTATTAATATTAGAACTAAATTCAATGTGAGTGACCTTCCTTATGAAATATAAATGCTTATAATTTCATATGGAAATGTGTAGTTAAACACATGTGTTAAAAATGTTTATGGGAGTGATGTTGTAATTATGAAACATATGCATATGATTAAAAATGTTAAGCGATGTTATATAATGATATGGAATAGTGAGTCCTTTATCTAATATTAAGGACTGTGGTGGGTCCTAAGGTATGTGGTGGTCCTGTTAATCCAACATAAAGGTTTGTGTACTCGGGCCTAATAAAGGGATGTGGTGGTTCCTAATAACTATGGTGGGTTAATTGGATTGTGGTGGGTCCTGGATTGCGAGAGTTTCACAATTCCTGTTAGGTTATATCATTAGAACAAAATAAAAATGGTTATTCAAATTGGTTATATGTGTGCTATGTGATCATTCACTAAGCCTTTATAGCTTACACTCCTATAATGTTTTGTTTCAGGTATGCTTATAAATTGGAGTTCACTGCCAAGTTAGGACCTTAAAACGGGGGAGTGACGGATATTTAGTATGGTTTGAATATCAAGATTTATTTTGTGTAATTATTAAACTAAGGATCTTGGTTATGTAAAGTTATGTAGTACTTATAAGTTATAAGTAAAGGCAGTTATGTTTTCATCTGCACATACCTCTGGAAAAAAAAATTGGGGAAAGTACTCGTAGGTCCCTCGCAAACAAATTTTAAACACTAAAGTAATTTTGACAAATTTTAAACACTTAGGTCCACTAATTCTCTTCTTGTACAAGTCCACGCTAGTGGCATACCAAGTGGACCTAATTGTAAATTGTCCTTAAATGTTTAAAAATTATTACCAAGGGACCTAAATGTAAATTGCCCATAAAAATTTATGCTATTTTTCCTTAGAAATTTAAATTAAAGCATTGTTTAAGGCAATTTATCTCTAATTAAAAGGATGAGTTTAACAAAATTAAGTTGGGGCACGACAAATTATGTTGATGGACACCCCTCCGTCCAATAATAATCACGAGAAAATGCAATCATTCACCGATGCAGTAACATACAAAGGTCTAATGTGTGGGTACCTGATCATCCTATCTGCATCCGAGAATGCGACTTTTGAGAGATATCTACTCACCAATTTAGCCATAGGCCCCTTCCCTTTCAAATACGGGGCCATATTTTTCTTTGTAATCTCCAGAATGGCCCTTGTAACTTCCAGCCGGGAATCATCAAGAAGGCCAACCTGGTCGAAGAACCAACCAAACTTTGGCGAGCGAGACACAATTGCACGTTCAATCCACGGATCCGTCCGATCATCCTAAATCTCATAAACTTCTTCCACGTCTCTATATGCAGCCACATCATACGATATTACTGCGTTGACCTCCCCTAGAGAATAATCTCCCATCTTCCCACTAAGCATCTCAACAACATCGTATGCTTCTCCTTCTTCCTATTCTCCGTATTTAGCCTCATTATATAAATGCAGGCAAACTAACTCGAAAGTGAATTCCTGGAGAGAATCTACGAAGTCGCTATCCAGAGTGCCTTCGGAGTCATTCCCCCCAAGCCACTGTTCCATCGTTGACTACTCGGCCTCCTCATCGAAGGCGCTAGCCATATGGGCCCCATGGGGCGGTAAAGGGTTATTATTTACATTGTTCTACAACAACTTGATGTCTCCATTCTTCAGATGGCGATCAATCAACCTTCTTAATGAAAACACACCTTAGTAGGATGATTTACCTTGTTATAGAGCGCGCAATAATGGGGTTTCTTTATGTCTTCTCGGGTGAGTGGCGCAGTGTGGACATTAATCGGCCTACAAACTTTATCATGGACAATGAGATTGTACAGGTTAAAAGCTTGCTCCACCGTACAAGGTAGCTCAGGAGGATCCTCCTCGTCTTCAAATCTTCTCTTGTTGTTTCTACCCTTTCTACCTCCTCGATCGCCATTACCTCCTTCTTTACCCCCATCATCCGCGTATTTGATCCTAGAGAGTATTCCCTTTCCCGAGGTAACTGTTGGTCTCATTAGCAAACTAGAGAAAGCGGGTATTGGTACTACGGGGTTCACCACTAATGCGATATTCCTTGTTGTCTTCAAAAAGGCTGTAAACGTACCTTTTCTTATCTCATTAATCAAGTGACATATGTATTCAGACAGCAAGCCTTCTGCACATACTTGTAAAATCTTGTCCTCTCGCGTCTCTTCCCTTACATCTAGGGAGCGCTCGTGGAACCTTCGAATATAGGCCACAACATCCTCTCCTGGCTTTTGCTTCTCAATCACGAGCTGGGTGAGTGTAAACTCGTCCTCAGCCAAGAAAAACTTTTGCATAAACAAAACATGTAATTCCTCCTAAGAATTTACACTACCTAGAGCTAGGTTGGAATACCATGTGTAGGCTTTCCCTGTCAAGGATTTTGAGAACACTCTTAATGTCAACTTTTTGTCATTGCAATGGGCCCCCAAGTTCTCGATGAACCTCTTCACATTATCCTTGGGATTCGTTCCTTTCCCAATGTACTTTTTAAATATTGGGGGATTATATCCCACTGGGTAGGGTTCTTTATTATACTCCTCTAGGAAGGGAGTATGAAAGTCATCGTATATGGAAGATCTTTATCCTTTAGACACAACTATGAGTTTAGCAGCTCTTTCTCCATATCTTCTAAACTGGCAGGCGAGGGGCTAGCTGACGACAGCGTCATTGTCACTGGTGTCATTAAGGCTGGCGTGCCTACACCTTGACTTACCACGACATCTGGAGCAGCTGAAGTCACTCCTCTATTTAGCAACGCCGGTTCCCTTGTCACAAATAGAACTGCGGGGAGAGCATTAAAGAAAACCGGCATTACCATCCCTCTAGTAACCGTTGGAGTTGGTATATTGGATGGCGGTGTGGTAAAGGAGCTCACTCTCGTGGTGGATCACAACATTGCTTGGGTTGTCGGAGTCTTAATGAACTCTGCGAATAGTTCCATCATCCCATGAATCTCTGCCTGGCCTATTCCCTCTTGCGTGGCCATCGTCTATATGATACCAATGTCAGGTGCGCTAGTCTCTATCCTTGTCGTTCTCCCTGCTTCAAGAAACGCTGCGGTACTTGCCTCTTCTTCACGTTGCATAGCGTCGAAATCAATGTTTCTAACGGTGTTATCCTCATGCATCTTTTCAAAAGAGAATACCTCCCCAGCAGAGTCGCCAAATGTAATATGTGGGTTCTTCAAATACTATTAGTATTAAGTGAGGCGTAACCACTTATCAAGATCAAGAGTAACACTGTTAGATAGAGAGTATAGGTCAGAGCCACAGGTGAGTTAGAGATAGAGAGATTTAACATTCAAAGTTGCACTAAAGAGCATATTGACATGAGAAACATATGGTAAACACAATAAATGAATGGGACCAATAGGGAGCGTGGTCGGAGGGAGAAAGAATAAGAACTCTAAGCACAATAAAGACAAGGCAGGAACTTCAAGCTTAGTTAATGCTCAATTATAGCCGTATTAAATGAGTATGGGAGTTAATGCTCTCGCGAGAATTCTCTAGTATGAGGAAAATTGGGTAGAAGTTCTGAGCTCTGGATCCTCTCTCTTAATTTGTTTGTTTTGGTCTTATTTATATGGAGGTGGAGGTTGCTCGAGTCACCATGCCCTCGATTCCTTTGGCCTAGTGCATTAAATGCATGAGATACTACATTTAATGCATGGGATCTTTTAGTTTTTATGGGAAAGTTTTCTATTGGTTGGAAGATTTGTAGTCATTAATGAAGGATATGACTTGTCAGCTTGAGGCTTACTCTAGGATGGATATACGGTCAGATTTGGTGAACTAGACCTGCCATCCTAAAGATAAAGGCACTTGAGTGTTGTATTCTTGAGTTCCTAAACATCAGACGTCATGACGTTAGGAAGTGGTTCAAACAGTCACTATTATTTGGTATCTAGTCACGTCAGTCAGTCGGGCTGGCACCCGAGGTACCTCGGGGAGGTGACCTCGAGGGGGAAAGTATTAAGGGAGATCGAATGACTCGAGGAGGTTCATTCGAGGAAGTAAGTAATGAGTAGGCTCGAATGACATTCATCCTAGGTTAATTTTTGTCCAAGTGTGCCAAGAGGGTTGGTGATAGTTCCCAACGTTGCCTTGTTCTCAATCCTCCAAACCATGTCCCTACAAAGTTCCCAGTAGTAGGTCGCTTGATAGGGCATAAAAGCCCTCCCATGCCCTGCCAGGCATGGTCTCTCATGGGTACGAAGTGACCCCACTCAACATATATATTCATTAGATAAAGTACATAATACAGCATTATATTTCTTATTACAAACTATTGTCATTCGGGTGACCATTGTTCCTCAAACTGGGTTCTTCGAGCCAGTTTCTTTAGAAGCCCTTCGAGGTAGAATGCGACGAGCTACTTACTTGTACAGAGTCTTCGAGGCGGGTCATGCGAACCACCCACATGGAGAATCTTTGAAGAGAGATCGTTCGACATGCTTTTTTGTGAACAATCAATTCACTTGGCTAAGTTAATCATCCATGTGGAGGGGGACACACCCCACAACCTCTAATGGCATAAGGTCATCATTGTGCCTATCTCCAGATTATGTCCAAACTGTATTTATATAATGTCCACAAAGGTCACCAATAGCACTATAAGGATAGAAACTACTACATAGGTCTACGCTTCTTAACCCGTACGAGTCTGGCAAGACTCGCCAGGAACTAATCCTATCCCTTCAAGGGCTATTCCAACTTGCTCTGTTGACACATATCGATATCCTAATCATGTTTTGATATCCCATATGGGGTGTCATACTCAAGCCCTTACCATGACATCATCAATCTATGTCCCAGATGTTTCCTAATAACCATTCGAATCAAGCATTAAACTTTCTACACTAGTCAACTTTAGGATAAACGAGCATCATGCCCAACCGAGGCACTAATCTTCAATTATTCTTAGAAGGTTACCTCACCTACTTGTATCGAATTAGTATGACCAATCAAGGCATGAATCTTCAGTTACCCTTAGAAGGGTACCTCACCTACTTATATCAAATTAGGTGACCTCTCCTTAGACTACACAATTCGACTCCTTAACATTTGACCAATAACCTAAGATCATTACATAACCCATAATACAATCCTTACTAGAACACTAGCACTTCATACTACCGAACTTAACTATTTCCATAAGTACACCGGGAATACCCTACATAAAAGTCATAAAAAACCTGACAAGATTTCATACCCTATGACTTTCTCATCGTAGGTACGCTCTACAAATTTCTCAATATCCACATCATGACTATCAGATACTTGCAAAGACATTAGTCTACAAGCCTCTATACATGGCACACTTTAATCATTGAACACCTTAAGGCGTCAAATCAAGTTGATTTCTATTCCCAATGACACAACATACAATCAGTCCCACAGACATTCCAAGACCTCCTTAAATCAAACTTCCAACTAAATCGCCTCTCATTTAGTCATCACTTTGTCCATTAGAATAACTTCGACATTTAGATAAAAATCTTATTTTCCCTTTTATTTGAACCCTGGCATATGTCTAACCTATGACCCTCTCCTCAAGATCCTATAAAGGTCCGAAAACCTCCTTTCAGACGCTTGATTCCATAAACCACGTATGAAATCATAGATTAACACTATTGAAATTTTTTTGTAGGATATATGACGTTGCGTACAACATATAAGCCACTAATTCCTCACTACTTATGTCACCGTGGATCCTATTCCTCAAAAATTACATCACACTCTCTATAACCACATTAGGGAAGACTATCGAGGGTTCACTCCTACTTCACTTTAACTCATCATTGTCACGCATGTGAAACACTCACCACTAATGGCCCATAACTCTAATCATAACTTACGAGAATAACTCTCAATTAACAATTACCAAGGCACTTACTTACAATGATAGTATCCTATCGACTCAGGACTAGCAAACATCCTTACGTAATAACCGACACGGTTCTACATGCCCATATCGAGTTATCAAATGCTTAAGACATGACACTAACCCAAGTACCAAGTTCACCCAATCACATCATCGTTACTAAGGAACTTAATGCGTCCCTATTATAAAACCAATACCGTTTAAACATGGAACCCTAGTCCCCTAATCTCCATAGTTGTCTTTAAATAACTCATGTCTCCAATTCGATGGACATTATTCACCCTTATTAACATCTTAACAGACCTCTCACATAGTCAAGGGTTGGCACAAAAGCACTTCACACTAAAAAACGCGGTGTTACCACTTTTGGCTCCCACATACACTCGCAAATTACTAACATGTCTATATCAAAAGTGCGAAATCTATCAATGGAAACTAACTTCTCCACATGCCATTTGGCAATGTATTGGCCATCGTGCTAATCTGATTTACTTCATTGTCGAGAACATTAATCATAACCGTCACCAATCTAGCGTGAGCGGCCCAAAACTAGCACCGACGTCAAAGATCCACTATGGATCTCACAACGTCACTCTAGAAAGGAACCTTGAACCTAGATCTCATGTTCCATTTGTAATGCCCCAACCTAAATTTCTGGGTTACAAGTGGCAACCCGGTCTGACTCGAGCATTAAGGGTGAAGTGCAATGAAACAACCTATATAATGTTGGTAGTCTAGTTTTATTTCATGAACATTTTACTAGTTTAACATGAGATTCCAATTTAAATCAAAGTACGCGAGGGACCCGTGGGAAGCGTCCCTGAAATCCAAGCATACAGAGCTACTAACGTAAAAGAAAAAGGATACTTGCATGTACAATGCCCTTAGAAATACGGAACCACACACAACCTGTCTTAACAAAGACGTGGGAAGGAGTCGAATGCCCAGTGGAAAAATACAATAATACAATATAGAATCGAACGACATAAATGAAACTCTAAGACCTTATATTTATGTGCACATGCAGCTACCTTATATATATACATACATATATACACATTATGCATGAAACCATTTTTATTATAAAAAAAGGTTACTTATTCCAATTGATTCTCCTTAATCTTATAAAAGAACTCCTTTTTACTTGACTTGACATTTATTTATTGATTTAACACACCCTTTTAAACACTTTAAACAAATACCGCTTGTTTAAGGAAAAACATTTCACTAACCAATATTACCCTTTTACTCATACCCAATTTGCCTTAGTATTTTTCTTTAAAATCACCTTTAAACACACGCAAACACTGTGTTAGAAAACACTTATTTTTCTTTGAAAACCTTTCATGAATCCACTCTTGTGTTAATTACGGGTTGAAGCTCTTTAGGTTGCTTAATTACCCATTTGATCACTTCCCTTTACGATCCCCCTTACTTCATGGACATTAATCAATTCTTCTTATATTACATGTCCATCTTATCCTTTAAGACAAACATTTATTAACTTCATTCAAGTTAAGTTGTCATTTCATGTAGCCGACCCCAATTAATTGGGAAACGTCTTTGTTGAGTTTAGTAGGTTGTCTTTTCTTATATTCTCTACACAACCCATTTCTTGACGTGTTCCCACCTTCTTATTATCTTTTCTTAAAATCTTCCAATATTTACATACTTTAACAGGCTCCACACCGTCGGCTATGCTACCATATGCTCTGGCCAGTAATTTTGGGTCTTTCATCCCTGGGCACTAGTCCCTTCTTAATTATTTTCGGTATTATCCGAGTCCATCTTAATGTGTTTTAATATTTTTCAAATGTCTACATAACTCCACTTTCTACCAGTCGAACCCAAACTCGGAGTTTCACCCCATCTGGTGTTACACCTTAAAATCATCATTTCTTATCCTTTACATGCTCACGTTGATTTTATTACAAAATCACTTTCATTTAGGACTATTTGTGTAATATCATTTCCAATGTTTTTATTTCTTATGTAAAATTACAATTTTACCCATTTATTTCCAAACTTGCATTTTTTTCCATTTTCACAAGTGTTATTTTACCCAAAACATTATTAAGTTATACACATTAACTTCTCAAATGTTTATAACTCATGAACTCTTATTTTTAACACTTTTGAGTAACATACTTTTGAAGTTGGGAATCCCTTTATTTCATAACTTTCTTTCTCTATGATCATTGATCATTTTGGGATTACTTTACAAAAGAAACACCATTTTTCTTTATTAACACCTATAGTCTTAAGACCATATACTTGTCATATTTTCAACACTTATTCACTAACTTTAAGGGCTTAAATTTCTATTTCTTTATTCCAAGTTAAAACTCATTCAAACCTCCATTAAACTTGTTTATAATCAAAATACTACAAGTTTATACACATGGGAAGAGGGATTTTTAGTCCAAAAATCCAAGAAAATGAGTTTAACACATGATTTATTCAAGAAATTTCGTAACATTTTCAACAACATGCTTTTCAAGACAAAAGACAGTTTTTATCCTTCAAAACTTTAATCTATTTATTTTTTATGAAAATCCCAAATCTTACAAGAAAACTTTAAAACATTTGTTCATAAAATATCTTTAACAAGATAAATATTATTTTCCAAAGTTTTTATTCCATAAAATTTTTAACAACAAGATTTCTTGAAATATATCAATTTACTTAACATTCTTAAAATCCTTTATATGACATTTTACACCAAACTAGAAGAAATACCATCTTAAATCATCCATGCACCCTACTCTTACAAACTCTAACTACAAGACCAATATTGGGGAGAAATAAAGTTCTTAAAAATAAGAGTAAAGTTTTTTCACCTCAAAGAAGCTCCAACAATGGTAGGATGAATGTTGAAGAAGATGGCAATCCCCACCTCCTCAGGTGGCCTTAAAGAGGTTGCCTAGCTCCACCAAGCTTGCCTCCATGAATGCTCTAAGTAAAACCCCTTCCAAACTCCATTAATCTTCTACATATCTTTTTAAAAAACCCCAACAATATCTCCAAAATTCATAGCTTTGCCCAACAGTGGTAACATATGGCTTAAATACACGTCCAGTCCTGAGAGTAAAAGGGCATCATGTGAAAAGTAAACATAAGGGCCCTTTATTTTGTTTGCCTTTAAATGATCACACATATTTTTAGGCTCTCCCAAATAAATATGAAAATTATTTTTTTGAGCCTCATAAATAATTATTCTAGGCCCCATATATACAACAAAATAACAATGCAAAAAAAAAGTGTCTTGTGCGTTTGAGCACTTTGCCCCTGCCCAGAGTCGGGCCTACTTAAATATGTGGGAAACTATGAAATAGTAAGGTGGCTGGAGGTGAAGGGTGGTGTTAGGTGGTGGTGGTGAGAGAGAGAGAGAGAGGGAGAGAGAGAAATCAGATATAATATGGCTTAAAATGACTCAACCTCACTTATATACTTCAAAATCCTTAGGGAATAAATCCCCAAAATGCCTAACAATTCAATCCTGAGCTTGATCTGCTACCCTAAGAACATGACACATCTTTTCATCTGATGGACCACATTTTGATAGAACTTTTCAAATGGCAGAGATCAATTTTTGAACATCTCGTTCAAACAATAATGGATCTCGTTCGAACGAGAATCCCATTTCTTTCGAACTAGGCTACCACTCGTTGAAAAGAGAAAGACATCTCCTTCGAGCGTACTTTGAATGAGGTTTTATTAAGGGCGGTTAATCCTATACATAGGTGTCTCGTTCGATGGTCATTAGAAGACCGTTCGAACGAGAATTGAATCTCGTTCGAATGACTTCTGGTGTCGTTCGAACGAACCTGACTTTTTCAAGTATTGCCTTTAAGTCCATTCTTCTATTAATTAGTTGCACCAAGTCCACCATATTACCAAAATTCAACCAATAATTCATCTCGCAAGGTCCAAATCCCAATTAGTTGCTATAAAGTCATCGAATTGCTTGGGTACGGTCAAAGTCGCGAGGGAAGGTGTTACATTGACTGGGCCAAAATAGTCTATTTTTATACTTCCATAAAACTGCACCACCAGCGATACTAAATATGTATCCATGAGTAGATTTGGAGTCATCATATAGGGTGTTCCACTCGGTATCACTAAATCCTTCAAGGACAATGGGATGTTTTTGCTAGTGTAATATGAGGTTCATCGTTCATTTAAGATACCGCCTGATCCTCTCAATAGAATGTGAATGCCTATACTAGGTCTATTAATAAATCTACATAGTAATCCCACATCATGAGCTATATTAGGTCTAGTGCAATTTGTAGCATTGTGTAGGCTACCAATTATGCTCGCATACTCAGTTTATTAAAAACTATCACTAGTGTTCTTGAACAACTTTACACTTGGATCAAATGGAGTATTAGAAGGTTTACAGTTAAAGTAATTATATTTCTTTAGAATTTTCTCAATATAATGAGATTGGTCTAAAGAAATTCCTTTTTCAGATTGGTCAAAGTTTGCACATAATATTGATATAATATTATCAATGGAACGAATATTAGATCCAAATATAATCAAGTCATCCACATAGAGACATATGATACTGCAAATATTGTTTTCATATTTATAGTAAATGCATTTGTCATTTCATTTATTCTGATCCCATTAGAGATGACTAAGCATTCAAATTTATCATTCCACTGTTTAGGTTTCAGTTTTAGCCTATAAAGAGATTTATCTAGTTTACACCTTTATTTTCTTGACCGTGTATAATTAAACTTTAGGTTGGTCCATATAAATCACTTCTTCCAATTCTGAGAGTGCACCAGCAATCAATATCAAACTTATTTAATTAAATTCCAATTTCAGTCCCAACAAGTCTTAACTCTTGCAAACAGACGTGATTGAATAAAGAAATAATCTAAGCATGCAAGACATTCACCATTGAGGAAAAATCCCCCACAGGGGCAAAACCATCTTATTTTCACTATAATTTTGTAAAGAACGGTTTACATGGATTACAATGAAAATATATGTAGTGACATACGAAATACCCTCAGGTGTCTGTTTTGATGTCGTCGGCAAGAGTTCCTGCAAATGCTCCAGAAGGCCAGCAATGGAAAAGCTTCGTCTTCTCCACAAGTGTACTCCGTATGAATAGTATAATCTTCCTTGGGGTTTAGAGGATTCAGACTTATTTGTGAATCAAAAAGCTATTGAAAGCTTAAAATACGAAGTTTGGAAACATAGTCTGTTTTGTAGAAACGGAGATATGCAGAGTTGGAAAAATGTGTAGCACGAACACCATTTAAATAGGAAGTTAAGGCGGTGCATCGTTCGAACGAAACATGGTAGCGTTCGAGAAAGATGGCATCTCGTTCGAATGAGATACGATGGCGTTCGAACGACATTAGTGATGTGTCACAAAAAAACTCCTTTAAAATGATTCTGCGTGTTTATCCTCTTCCAGACTTCAAAAATTTATTTAAAAATAATATTCCCAATTATTTATGCAAATTATTTGAACACTCCAATTAAATTATTATTTACTATATGAACATGGAGTAGTGGGAACTGTTGAAGAGTACGTTGCTTGACACATGATTCACGTACGAAGATGGTGGATGCATGAATTTGGATTGAGACCGTCGAATATGATCATGGCGACGTGTCAAATGTAGTGGTATCAGATATACTTAATTGTGATCTTGGATACTTGGGAAAATTTCTAGATTCTACCCCGGACATTTATAACACATGTCCTTACAAATCTCCCTCTTATGTCTATGTCGGTACATACATAAAAATATCCGAAATATGCTGCCCAAAATAAACAAACTAACATACAATCTAATATCCCCATTAAACTCGAAAACTGGAAATACTAAATGTGTGTTTTAACAAATTCGATCATCTTCAAACTCTCCACGTCATCATCAGGGTGTGTAAAAATGATTCTCCATTTTAATACCTACACACATGAGATAAGAAATAAATAGTCTTGACGCGCAACAGTTTGAAATATAATGATAAGCAGAAACAAATATCAATTATGAGCAAGAAAATCATTATATAAACCAATAATCAATTCTCCGCCATAATTTATTCTCCTCCTTTTTATGATGTCCCAAATAGACAGATATGAAGAACATACGCTATGCAAATGGAGAATGTCACATTTGAATAAAATTTCTCTTTTTGAATTTTTTCAAAATTTTAAAGCAAACAAAAACACACCATGAAAGAACACCAAAATAACCAAGTCCATAATAGCGAAAATGAAGGGATGTGAGCAAATGTAACAGGAAAATCAATACATACAACCATAACATATGTGCATGATGAATATTGTATATTTTTAATGAATAAACTCAACATCTTCCTTTGGTGTAAATATTGTGGAATTAAAAGAAATTAACTCAATTAAATCAGCAAATCAAAGCTCAAAGTGATTTCCACACCAATAACGTCCAAAACGATTTCATGATTTTTCAAGAAATTTTAAGGACGTGCAGAGCTGTTTTAATTCTCCAACCGAACTACCTCATATATATTTTCTTTTTTAGGGGATCTAAATTCTCAAACATTGGAGAATTGGTGAATAAACTTAATGGACCATTATTGGCATATATATTTCTTTTGATTTCCATTGAATATTTTTGGGCTCTTTTAAACCTCTTTGGACCCCGAATAATTAAAATTCCTCAATTTTTTAGGTCCAATTGAAATGGCGACTTAATCGCAAAGGATAAATGTGTACCTTTTGTAGCCCTTCACCATTTATAATATTCGCACAAACTCACGGCAAACGGTTTAAAACATGCACACCTTTTATTATCTTGTTTTATCGCATTTGATTCGATGTATAGACATAATTGATGTAATGGCTCCACTTTTGTATGCTCATATATATAGTTCGTTTTTACACTCATGTGTTACTTATTATCTTATAAATGTTGTATTATCAAATCTGTGGTATTATTGGCTAGCAATATAAAAACCCCATTTTTAAATACGAAGAATCAACTGTGAATTGGATCAAATCGAAGTCTTAAGACATATCTTTAGGTAAATAATAAGTTTTGGGGTAGAAAATATAATTTTATGAAACTTAGGGACTAAAATAAAAATATAAAAGGGCCATTTTGTAAATAAAATATTTTCAAGGACCTCTAAGAAATATTGAAAAGATATAGTGTGAAATTACCAAAATACCCTTCATGTGTAAAATTACCCTTATCACCTTTCCACCACATGCTGGTCACCTCCACCTTACACGTGTCATCTCCAGAGAGAAAGTCAAAACACTTGTCATCATTTGGTGATATTAACACTGCGAGACCACTCCGGAATGCGACACCTCGGCGTTGAATCACCATTGCAAAACGGCTAGTCATTAGATACGTGTCAACACCGTAATACTTTTGGAAACCTATAAATAGGGCCTTAAGGTTCATTCGAAACTCACGCCAATTCCTTGAGAATTATAGTAAGAAAGAGTGATGGAAAGGTTGGGAAATATCTTAATAAGGAGTTCTATAATTTCAAAGAAAGAATTCATTTCATAGGTATGATTTTATTTAAATGTTATAATGCATTTTTGTAGTTTTAATTTCGTATTTTATAGCTTTACTTAGTAGTTATGCTGGTAAAAACACTAAAGACTTCACTAATCAAAACATAAAATTTGTAAACAATTTAAATTGATTTTATTTTCAAAATATGTCAACTTGTTTGAAAAATATATATACGCCTTTTAAAATGATTTTTGTAAGCAATTGCTCGTTATTATGGAATCTCATTTAAGTAATTCCAAAGTCAGTCCCGGTGAAATTATGTCTAGTTGAGATGGTATTTAAGTGGTTCCCCTGTGACCCCCCATCTCTACTGGGAATTATTCGAAAATGTTTTGTCTAGATGAGATGGTATTCAAGTGGTGCCCATGTGACCCTCCATCTCTACTAGGAACCGACTGATTAGGAAGAACTGTGAGTTGAATTATTTAAATATGATGAATGAATATTAAAAATTGAGAAAATGGTTTTAGTAACCTTTTCCAGCAAGTTATTTTAGGATTAAAACACAATATTTAGAATTGGGCTTTATTTAGAATACGTAATTAAACCTTTATTGTATTTATTTGATTAACGTGTGATCCAAGATTCAATATCTGTATTTCGAGCCTCTATTTTAGTTGAGTACTCTATGTCATTTCTTTCACATTTCAAATATATGATATTATGCAAAACTATGTATTTTGTGAACTACTTTTATTCTCAAAATGCATCTTATACCGATGATTGATTCATTTGTGATATGTTTATATCTCTCCATATAGACATAGTGATTTAGATGAGTATTGAAAATGAAATTGAATACTGGAAATAAGATTCGGCTTAAGGGACCTCTCTTACTGCCTGACCTTCCCAGTTGGGTTATCGCTGGTGTGCCCTAAATAAGGCGTTGTGAGAAACTAGTTTGATTGACCCTCAACTACCGGGGTATAATACGATAGAAGAACACGGTTTTAGAGTGTACTTGGCCATTAAAATGATATGATTGAAAGAAAAAGATATCACATTTGATTTGTTGCATTCTTCTTATTTTGAGCTATCCAATTGTGATATATATACTATCATTTCAAAACATATATCCATTTAGTGCAAGTTCCTATCCATATATGTATATGCCTTCTCTTTTGACTTGAATATGTATCTATTTTCTGAAAACCTTGGAATGTCGGGAGATTAAATTATATTCAGCTTTTAGGTGACATTGTATAAATACCGATTTTTCAGGAAATATTTAGACTGGACGATGGAGTGTAGAAGGACTATGTTGAAGATTTAGCTTAAGGAGATCTTTTGTTATACTTTTAAAAATAACGTTTGTTTTTATGAGATAGAGCATGCTTAAGGCTCTTCGGTAATAGGATTTTAAATTTTTTCATAAGTTGTAATCCATTCGTACTTTTATTATATATGAAGTTTCCTTTTAGAAAGTTCTGATGAAGTAATTCCATTTTTTCAATAGTTTACGATTCATGACCATGTGAATGTATTTCCGTTGCATTTATTTTAAGAAATATTTTAAGGCCAGAACATTGAATGCCTTGGTGGCATGTCAAGACACTCATTCCCTACTACTACTGGGTTGGGGTCATGACAGAGGTGGTATTAGAGCATTTGTTATGAACCCGTAGACTAGTGAACGTAGGTTTCAAACGTTATAGATTTCATGTTTCCATCCTTAGGATATAGTATTAAATATTTAATTTATGTGATAACCCTCCCTATGTGTTATATTATTTATAACTGGTCTTTTAGTTTTCAATCTTGATATAGTATAGTAGATCTTACGTTTTGCCATGACTGTAGAAAATGACCTAGAGAAGATCATCTATGGGAACTTGTGATTCAAGTATTGAAGGATTGGAAGGTACACAAGGCGATCGAAAGTCTAGCGAAGATTATGGAGCATCAGGTAAATAATGGAGCACCAAGGAATCCTGATCTAAGTAAATGTACTATTGAACAGTTCAAGAAGTTGATTCCTCCATCCTGAACTAGTGATAGATGCCAACAATGTGTTAATATTCATAGAGGGTAACCATGTTACCTGGAAACAGGAAATTGCTTTGGGCCAAAAGGGACATAAAATGAGGGATTTCCTAACAAAGGGAAGGCGCCAACAAAGACTCTTAATGAGAACAAGGATCATGGCAGACAAGGTAGAGTTTTTAATCTTTTTGATGCAAAGGCTTCTAATCCAGTAGTGCCATGTACACTTTCTATATGTGCATAACCTTTTCAAGTTTTGATAGATCCTAGTTCTACCCATTCATTTGTGTCTTTACGTTTTGTTAATCGCTTTCCTAATATTCCTGAACCCTTGAATCATAACATACACGTTTCTACTCCTTCTAGTGATTTATTGATGGGTACATTAGTATATAAATCTTGCCCTATAGATGTCAATAGTCATAAACTATTTGTTGATTTGATAGTTTTAGACATAAGAGATTTTGAAGTCATTTTGGGTATGGATTGGTTCGCATCATATCATGCTAATGTAGATTGTTATGAGAAGAGAGTTACTTTCCAAATTCCTAACCAACCAAAAATTAGTTTTGAAGGAACTGGCATCCTATCTCCCATGTGTATTATCTCTGCAATACAAGCCTATAGTTTTCTTAAGAAAGGATGTCAAGCATTTCTTGCAAGTATTATTGGCTTTCAAATGAAAGAGATTAGTTTGGAAGAGATCCCTATAACTAAACATTTTCTAGATGTTTTTCCGGATGATTTACCCAGTCTACCTCCTAGTAGAGAAATAGAGTTTACGTTTGACCTTATTCCTGGAACTATACCAATCTCAAAATAACCTTATCGTATGGCACCTTTAGAATTAAGGGAATTAAAAGTTCAATTTCAAGATCTGTTAGACAAGGGTTTTATTATAACAAGTATACCCGCTTGGGGTGCTCCAGTATTATTTGTTAAAAATAAGGATGGGACGATGAGGTTATGTATAGATTATCGTGAGCTGTACAAGGTAACCTGTGGCCATCCCCGATCCTCGCCGCGCGGGCGGGTGCATGGTGGAAAGGATCCTTCGGGTCCCGCGCATCCCTCTCGGGAGCGCATCGGCCGGCGTCATTTGTGGTGTAAAATTATAGAGAGATTCAGAGTCACAAGTCTATTTTACTCAAAACAGACAAAAGAAAAAAAGGGGAAGCCACCCCGAAGGTTGGCATCCAAAGACATACTGGTGCGTGCGAAACCAAGATGATTCAAGAAGGGTTCGGAGGCTTAGTTACGAAATGGGAAGGTGTTAGGCACCCATTCCGCCCTTTCGGTCTCTCATGAATATTTGCTATTTTCCTTTTGTTTCCCCCCGTTATATGTGTGCATGTGTATATATAGAATGGAGGTAGGAATCCTCGACTTGTATCATGGAAGAGATAAAGTGAGTCATCCGTAGGAAGGTATAATATTAGAAAAATAAGATTTACATGATTACCCCTACGTTGATCGTTATAATGGAACGATAATGCATATGGAGCAATACGTTATTAAGGGTAAGTATATAGAATATAAGGAAAATGGATTTAGAGAAGATAGAAAATGAGAGAAAAAGTGAGAAAAAGGACTCGAGTCTCGGGTTTTACCCCGAGACGCCTACGTAGCCTATAAAGGCATCAAAGTCCACATAGTTAGCATACAAAATGAGGGGTGGGGTTTATCCCATAAATCCAAATAGGGGATCTCTTATTTGTAAGTGTGTGTGTTTGTGTGTGTGTGTAGAAAAAGTGTTTTAGTTGTGAGAAGAGTGTGAAAAAAGTGTGAGAATCCCTACTTGGAATTTATTAGCAAACCCTCTTTTTCTTTTTTTTTGGGTTTTATTTATATAAAAATAAGAGATGTACGATAATACTAAATAAAAAGTATATTAGGATGTGTGGGATGAGATAATAAAAAATGCTAAGTAATAAAGCAAGTTATTGAGAACTCAAGAGAATTTGAAGAGTTAGTTGAAAAAGTTGGACCTTCTTGAAGATGTTGAGCTTGGTCTTGAATGTTGGAGAGCAACCCTTGCACTTGGATGATGATGATGGAGAGTGGATAAATCACCAAGCTTGATGAAAAGGATGACGAAAAGTGGACGTAAAAAGGGAATTTGGATGTTGAAATCACGCTGCCTTCGAGAGAGGTTTATGGGATTCGTTGAGAGAGGTTTTTATCAGATCTGGGCTCCTCCTTGCAAATGAGGTGAAAGCCTCCTTTTATAGGCCCAGGTTGGTGCCGATCGGCATATACCTATTCCTGCCTATCGGCAGGTGCCGATAGGCAGGGTCTGGAACCTGCCATTTGGTAGTGCACTTCAGGCTTTTTTGGAAAATCGACCGCCGAGGGCAAACCGTTTGTCAGAATTGTGCACGGAGCATACTGTTGGAAAGGTAATTCAGATACCTTTGAAAGTCCTTTGGACCACTCCCGGGTTTGGGAGTTGACTTTGGGATAAATATGGCTTGGAAGCATTTGTCGGTCCATAGGACGGGGAATCGCTCGGACGCAAACGGATCGTTCGTCCGCATGGTAAGTCCGAATCGCACATGGGGTGTACCGTTGGAAAGGTTAGGAGATGTACTTAGACATTCCAAAGAGTTTGACCCGGTTTGTAGAGTTGACTTTGGTCAATCGGTCCCGGGAAGTGCTCGGTGGCCTCCCGGAGTCAAACAGATCGTTCGTCCGCATGGAAAGTTGGAATTATGCATGGGATGGACCGTTTGAAAGGGTATTTAGTGCCCTTTGAAGATTCATTCAGCCTCGGTCGAGCTGAAGAGTTGACATAGGTCAAACAGAGCTCGGGAGCACCCGGTGGCCTCTAGGTCAGGTTTTGGACGCAAACGGATCGTTCGTCCGCATGATAAGTCGGAATCGTGCACGGGGTAGACCGTTGGAAAGGGTATTCAGTGCCCTTTGAAGATTCATTGAGTCTCAGTCAAGACGAAGAGTTTGACTTTTGTGTCAAACTGAGCCGGGGAGTGCCCGATGGCCTTCGGGTCAGTACTCAGGACGTGACCTGGGTTTACAGTGATGAAGGGAGGTACTAGGGACCTAACGAGAGTTAGGGGGTAATAGAATGGGGTGTTTATAGAGCCCCTCGACGGGTGAGTTTGGAACAAATGATGACCGTCGAATAGACACCGCATGATGCTTTTGAGGGAGTATGACCGATTCAGAGGGTCGAGGCCGATTCTGAGGACCTAAGGAATGTGCTGGGGATGATCAATTCTGCGGTTCAAAGCCAAATCTGTGGTCTTAGGGTAAAGGTCTATCAAGGTCAATTTTGACCTAAAGCATGGTGACGATCGAGAACCGAGGTCAATTCTGACCTAACTCAGGTGACGATCCAAGACGGAAGCCAAATCTGACCCAAGAGTGGTGACAATAGAGGATCGAGGTCAATTATGACCTAACTGAGGTGACGATCCAAGATCGAGCCCACTTCTGACCCAAGAGTTGTGACGACCGAGGACCGAGGTCAATTCTGACCTAACTCAGATGACGATCCAAGACTGGGGCCAATTCTGACCCTAGAGTGGTGACGACCGAGGACCGAGGTCAATTCTGACCTAACTCGGGTGATGATCCAAGACTAGGGACAATTTTGACCCAAGAGTGGTGACGACCGAGGATCGAGGTCAATTCCGACCTAACTTAAGTGACGATCCAAGACTGGGGCCAATTCTGACCCAAGAGTGGTGACGATAGAGGACCGAGGCCAATTCTGACCTAACTCAGGTGACGATCCAAGATCGGGGCCAATTCTGACCCAAGAGTGGTGACAACCGAGGATCGAGGTCAATTCTGACCTAACTCAGGTGACAATCCAAGATCGGGGCCAATTCTGACCCAAAAGTGGTGACGATCGAGGACCGAGGTCAATTCTGACCTAACTCAGGTGATGATCCAAGATCGGGGCCAATTCTGACCCAAAAGTGGCGACGATCGAGGATCGAGGTCAATTCTAGCCTAACTCAGGTGACGATCCCAGACCAGACCAATTCTGACCCAAGAGTGGTGACGACCGAGGACAGAGGTCAATTCTGGCCTAACTCAGGTGACGATCCAAGACCGGGAACAATTCTGACCCAAGAGTGGTGACGACTGAGGATTGAGTTCAATTCTGACCTAACTCAGGTGACGATCCAAGGTCAGGGCCAATTCTGACCCAAGAGTGGTGGAGATCGAGGACTGAGGTCAATTTTGACCTAACTCAGGTGACGATCTAAGACTGGGGCCAATTCTGACCCAAGAGTGGTGAAGACCGAGGACCGAGGTCAATTCTGACCTAATTCTAGTGACGATCCAAGACCGGGGCCAATTCTGACCCAAGAGTGGTGATGACCGAGGACCGAGGTCAATTCTGACCTAACTAAGGTGATGATCCAAGATCGGGGACAATTCTAACCCAAGAGTGGTGATGACCAAGGATCGAGGTCAATTCTGACCTGACTCAGGTGACGATCCAAGACCGGGCCCAATTCTGACCCAAGAGTGGTGACGACCGAGGACCGAGGTCAGTTCTGACCTAACTCAGGTGACGATCTAAGACCAAGGCCAATTCTGACCCAAGAGTGGTGACAACTGAGGACCGAGGTCAATTCTGACCTAACTCAGGTGACAATCCAAGATCGGGGCCAATTATGACCCAAAAGTGGTGACGACCAAGGATCGAGGTCAATTCTGACCTAACTGTGGTGACGATCCAAGATTGGGGCCAATTTTGACCCAAGAGTGGTGACGACCGAGGATCAAGGTCAATTCTGACCTAACTCTGGTGATGATCCAAGACCGGGGCCAATTCTGACCCAAGAGTTAATAAAGATTGGATTTTGATTCTGCCGGAGAAAGAGCTTTGTGATTTTGACCTGAGCTGGGGAAGCTTTTAGGATACCTCGAAGGGGGAATAACCTACTTTGGGTGCTGTAAGAGAATTCCGATGGGGAAATGATTAGATGATCCTTAAGGATCCTCCGGAGTTTTGCCGGGAGGAGTTTTCACTTGGTTTTTGAGTATTTCGCTGGGGAAGAGGGGTTTCGCTCGAGGGAACGCAAAATTTTCTCGGTAAAAAGTCTCTAGATCCTTCCTTGGATTTTTAGGAATTTTCTAAGTATTTTTTTAGGCTTTCTGGTATTTTTTGGGAATTTCTGTATGAAATTTTAAGGGGGGGCCGGCCGGCATGGTGTGAGATGTGCCATCAGCAGTGGCACGGAATTTTGGGTTTCCTCGGGAAGGCAAGGGGGTGAATCCCCTCATTTTTTCACAGCTTCTTTTGCCTTCTCTCTCTCTGCGATTCTTCTACAAATCGTTCTAGCATTTCGATCTTCATGAAATGGTCGCCTTTGTGAGCACTGCAGTCCACCAAGAGTGGTTGACCATTGATGATTGGGCGAATGTTGAGTGGAGGGCTAGGGCGCCCCTTGCTTTGGTGAGTGAGAACTCCTTTGATGCGTTTGATCCTATTACGGATGAGCGGACCTTACTGCAGGAGCCATCGCGCCATCGCTCTTCGAGAGTGATCCCCCGCGGTTAAGTAAGTAACCCGACCTTTGGCATTCTTGTCTTTCTAGTGATTTTTCTTTCTTGACTTTTGATGAGACTTTTCTTTTTGCCAGTCTGATATCTCTTTGAAGAACATGCGTGCCCGTGGGACAACGGGGCTCAAGGATGTCTGGGAGCATCTCCCACCTATGGTGCACTGGATGGTATCATCAACGGGTTTTGGGCGGTTGGCATAGGCGCTGGATGAGATGCCTCGTTCGACAGCAGTCTTGTGCGCTTTGGGTGAGAGGTGGTGGGACACTACCCACACCTTTCATTTTGGATTCGGGGAGATGACTGTGACTCCCCTAGACATGTAGCAGCTGCTGGGGCTGGATTGTGATGGAGAGTAGATAGAGGTGGATCGCTCTTTACTGGTGAGACCGGAGGCAGTGCGTGCGACACTTGGTGATGTAGGAGGATAGTTTTTGAGGATTCTATCCGTCTCTCCCTACTAAAAGATGTTCTGTTGGGTAGGGAGATCGATGTGGAGGACGGGCTGTAAGTGAGGCAGATGGCCCGGTTATTCATTCTTCTGGTGCTGGGAAGTTTCATGGTGGCGTCGAGCGGCGACGTCGTTCATTTGTGGTTTCTGCCATACCTGAGGATGTGTTTGAACATCCCTTTCTATGATTGGGGGAGTCTGACCTTGACGACCCTTTACTTTTCTCTGGATGCATTCAGCCGGTGCTGTCGGCAGACCTTTACTGGGGCCACGTACCTTCTTGAGGTATTCTTTAATTCGTGCATTTTCTTTTCATGCATTCACATTTTCCTTTTATGTATTCGCATTTTCCTTTCATGCATTCACATTTTCCTAATGTGTCTCTTTTTGCTTGTGAATTTAGATGTGGTTCTATGAGGTGATTGGGTGCAACACCCCGCTGATTGCTTTGAAGGACGATACTGTTGGGGATTTCCATCGATTGTATCGATGGCGTAAGGCCAATCGACAGTCGAAGGGATCTCTTTCCCTGGAGGCGGTGCGTCAGGTCTTGAATGACCTAACCAGTGGTAGGGTAAGACTCTTTCCATTTCAATCTTGGTTTTTGCACCTTCTGATCTTGTATTGATTTATGCTCGCTTGGAGATTTTCAGGTGACCTTTTACCCGTGGGGGACATCCATTCAGGATGCGGGGGCGACCGAGGTGAATGCGAGGATGAGGCATTTGCTGGCGCATGAGTTCGGCCATTCCTGGTACCTCGGGGAAAGGGTGGTTCGTCAGATTGCTAAGGAGGAGGTGGTGGTACCACCCGCCAGCCTCCTACTTCTATTAAGCGGGAGCGACTGATGTTGGAGGATGAGAGGTTCGCGGCGATGATCGGCGAGTCCTACTTGCTATACATCGATACGGCTGCGCCGTATGACTATATGGATTTCGTGATGAGCTGGTTGATGGCGCCCAGCATATACGATGCACTGCACTTCCCTTCGGCGGGTTCGAGTCGGGCGGTGGGATCTTCTCACAGCGATGGCGGCCCGTCGGCATCTGCGGCGGCTGCGACCTCGGAGGTCCCTTTTATACGACTGTATACCCCTTCATACAACATTCGGCAGGTTGATGGAGGGATGGTGCCTATGCTGCACTGTCCTCATGCGATGGATTCGAAGGAGTTGGGTTTGACATAGGAGGACCTTCGACCTGCGGTGTACCTTTATGTTCCTTTCTTTCTTTCTTTTCTATTTTGGTCATTCTTGCTTTGATACTGATTTCGCCTTTTCTTTTAGCAACTCCGGGTGTCGACCACTTGGCTCAGGGACATCAGAGACTGGATATCTTCGGCGACTGCCCATATTCGGGACGCGGTTCTTGTTCCTTCTTGCTTGGTGCCATCTGCTTCATTCGGAGAGGACTCGAGCTCGGGAAGTGGTGGTGCGTTATCTCGCCGTAGGGGGAAGAGAGCACGTCGTAGGGGTAGAAGCTATTGAGAGAGAGAGAGAGAATGAAATGTGGGTTCGGGCTGAGTCCCGTTGTTTTTGGCTTTTTCTTTTTATTTCCTGCAAAACTGATGTACTACAGAACACAAGTATATGCAATGCGATGGAGTTTTTTTATTATCTTTTATTAATGATGAATGAATCCATGCACAAGCACTTTTTACTTTGCTGTTGAGACCATAAAAAGGAATATTTTTGAAAAAAAATTTTGAAGGAAAGTTTTTTATTAACAAGGGGAAATTTAAAGGGATTTTGAAATTTTGTTGAGAATATCAACTTATTTGAGTTTTATGTTTTGACAAAAGAGGAAAAAGGGAAATTTCTAAGAATGGGGGGGTTGACGTCGGCAAGAACCCTGTCCTGCCTATCGGCAGTTCAGTCCAGTCCCATCAATTGAAGGCTTTGATTGGTACCCTCTTCAGCCTTTGGTACCTTGTGGGGTAGGATTCCCTCCGATTTCTGCAGGGATTATGTCCCTTGTGAGGATTTTCAAGTATAAAAAGGGGAAGGGTGGAATGTTTTCATCACACTTTTGCATTCTTATCTACCCCCCCCCCCCCCCCACTATTTCTTAGCCTTGTAAGATGGCTCTCCCTGGTAGCACTGAGTTTGCCAACTACCTCAAAGCCTTGGAAGCTTTGTGCTTTTATAATGTCGACTACGAGGCTTTCAACATGCGTCGAGTCTCCTTTTGGTGCAATCGGCCTTTTGAGTGGAATATGCTGATAGCGGCTGTATAATTCTGGTACCCCGAAGACCATGTATTCCGCTTTGGGTTGGAAGAGGTTTGTCCTACTTACGAGGAATTTTCTGCCATACTGGGTGTAAATCCCAGCGTTGCTGTGGTTTTGCCTAAATTTTCCTATTCTCCTAGGGATTTGTTGGCTGAGCTTCTTCATATCTCGCCTTCGGTGACCAGATCATTGGTTGTTGGAGGAATAATCTCCCTCCCGACAGTGATGCAGTCCGTGCATTTGCTAGAATTAGGTGATGCTAGCTATGCTGGAGCCGTTGTTCTGGGCCTGGTTTCAAAATTGTTGTTGGTGACTGGGGAATTGTAGGTGGACCCATAACTTGCTGCCATTACTTCATGGATGTCATACCGTCGCAATCCCGCGACGGTGATATTGGCGGAGACTCTGAATGGCCTAGATGCCTGGAGAGAAGGTCGTTCTGACTTTTTGAGGGGTAGCCCTGTGATGCTGTTAATGTGGTTGTTTGAAAGATTCTTCTTGTCGACTCCTCCAGTATATCCCTTGTCATCCGTACCCAACTTCTTTTCGCGCTACTTCATCTGCGTTGGCCTGTATGTTGAGAACTGGGAGAATTGGCTTATGGAGTATGGGGCTTATGGTTTGTATTGGTCAGTGCCTTGGTGGGGGGCATTGCAACCCGTTCTGTAGCTAGGAGAGTATTCATATGTGTGGTTGGTTGGTCTCAGACAGACCTCTTTTTACTTCCCTTTGGCGGCTTTTGCGCCAATTCGGTTAGGCGCAGGTCGTGCCACCTCGGATATCAAATTTCTTTCCAGTAGAGGATTTGACTGAGCACCTGCGTCTGTTGCTGGGGTCTCTGTGGGAAAATTGACGTCCGTCGACCCGTCCCTCTCAGTCTGTCGGGAAGGTTTGCCATGTCCCCAAATATTATATGAAGTGGTTGTGGAGGAAAGTAGTCAGCAAGATGTTGGCATTAGAGACTGGATAAAGATGGTTTGTTTTATCTGACTCCATGGAAGGGGGTGTTGTGGTCTTTTCGAAGATGGTTAAGGCTCATCGATCCATGGAATGTTTACGGCACTCTATTCAGGCAGGGGAAACTTGGGGTCCTCAGGATGTAGATGATGAGGGTGGAGGCTCCTTTGGTAGCTGTGTGTAGGACTCTTGGAGAGTTTATTTATGTAATGGATGTGGGGATTTTATTTGGCTTTTATATGGTAGTGGGGAAGGGAGTTATCCACTCCTTTTTCTTACGTAATCCGTACTGTAATTTCTTATTAATGAAATAAATAAGTTTCGGATCATCCAGTTGTGCCTCTCAATGAAGTTTGTATTTTGAATTATCTATACTGATTGCTAAGGCATACATAACCCTTTTGTTCAAGTATTTTTAGAATGAACCGCCGTTCTCGAGGGTAAGAAAAGAATAGTATTTTGTGAAAAAGAAAGGGTCGTGCTCATGTGAGGAGTATGAGCTCCTCTGGTGTTTTTTGAAAAGTTTTTAAAAATAGTTTTTGTAGAGGATCAGGCCCACATAGATCTGGGTAGAGGGAAATGAAGCATTTTTTTAGAAGGGGGATGAGAAGAGTCGTAGCGCGCCAAGATTTCGGACTAGGGGTAGAATTTCTTGAGACGGTTCGATTGACTGGACGAGCCATCTCTTCCCCATCCAGGTCAGTGAGCATGGCGGCATCTTCGGATAAGATTTTCTCCACAATATAGGGGCCGCTCCAATTGGGCTTGAATTTCCCTCTGGAGTCCCAGATGGGTTCTATTATCACTTTGAGGGCTAAATCCCCCTCCCGAACACCACGGTCCTTGACTTTCTTGTTGAATGATCACGCTATTCGGCGATGGTACCCCTGTATGTGGTAAAGAGCTTTTAATCTTCTTTCATCTAGGAGGGCTAGCTCATCAAGACGGCTTTGGCACCATTCTTCTTCACTAACTTTGCTTTCGAGCATGACGCGTAATGAGGGTATTTCCAGCTCAACAGGTAGGACTGCTTCCATGCCGTAGACTAGGGAGTAAGGGGTAGCCCCAATAAAAGTTCAGATTGAGGTTAGAAAGCCCCAGAGGGTGTACGGGATTTGGTCGGCCTAATCCCTATAACTTTCGGTCATCTTGCTCATGATGGCTTTGAGGTTTTTATTGGCGACTTCAACTGCACCATTGGTCTGAGGTTGGTAGGGAGAAGATTTGTGTCTCTGAATCCCGTACTCGTTGACTACTTCTGTGACTTCTTCTTTGAAATGCAGCCCGTTATCTGATACCAGCTCGTGCGGGACCCCATATCGGCAGATGATATTTTTCTTGAAGAATTTGGTAACTTTCTTGGCATTTAATACCGTGTATGACTCAGCCTCGACCCATTTGGTGAAGTAATCGATGGAAATTAGGATGAACTCATGTCCATTTGAAGCCTTTGGTATAACTTTCCCTATGATGTCGATACCCCAGGTGGAGAACGGCCAGGGATAGGTCATGTTGTACAATTCTTGCGGAGGCAAGTGTTGAAGATTGGATAATTGTTGGCATTTGAGGCACCTCCGAACATAGGCGGTGCAATCTTGGATCATGGTGGTCCAGTAATAGCCTGTCGGATGATCTTCTTAGCGAGCATGTGACCATTCATGTGGGGTTCGAATTCCCTGCTGTGGATTTTCTGCATTATTTTCTCAATCTCAGCCCCTGCGATGCAGTGTAGATGAGTTCCATCGAAGTTCCTCTTGAGTAGGGATTTATGACAGATAATGTACTGGGCGGCTAGTCTTCGAAGGGTCATTCAATCTTTCTTATTGGAACCCTCGGGATACCTACCATGTCTGAGGAGGCACCAGATATCATAGTACCAATAATCGGTTAGTTCGGTATCTTCAGTGGAGATAAGCTCAATATGGTAGCAATGGGTCGGTCTGTCTTACTTTTGAACCAGGAAGGGGGTCATTATTATTCCTTCGGGCATGTCGACCATGGAGGCTAAGGGGGCGAGAGCATCGGCTAGGTTATTCTTTTCTCGGGGTAGGTAATGGAAGGTGATATCTCGAAATTGGGAGGCTAACGCTTCTAATTGGGCATGAAAGGGTTGGAGCTTTTCGTCCTTGACTTTCCACTTTTCGAGCACTTGATCGATGATGAGGGCAGAATCCCCGTAGACATCAAGGTATTGAATACCTTTCTTGAGAGCAACCTTGAGGCCCAGTGTGCATGCCACGTATTCCGTCATAATGTTGGTGCAAGGGAAATCCAATTTAACGGCGATGGGAGCGTGGGAGTCATTTGGGGCGATCAGAAGGATCCCAATGTCGTATCCCTTTTTGTTGGCAGCGCCATCAAAGAAAATTTTCCATCGAAGGCGGTCTTGAGTGGTGCAGAGAATATTTTCATCTGGGAATTCGGAGATCTGGACATCTGCTTCTTCTACAGGGTAGTCAACGAGGTAGTCAGAGATGGATCTTCCTTTAACAGCTTTTTATTTGACGTACATGATATCGAACTCAGTTAGGAGCATCAACCATCAAGCCATTCAGCTGGATAAGGCGGGTTTCTCAAGAAGGTATTTGATGGGGTCCATTCGGGATACAAGTTTGATGGGGAAGGCGAGCATATAATGTCGCAACTTTTGGCTGACCCAGACAAGTGCGACACATGCCTTTTCTAAAGCAGTGTAATTGACCTCGTACCCGACCAATTTGCAACTGGTGTAATATATGGCTTTTTCTTTGCAGGAGTCTTCAAGATATTGAGCTAGCAAAGCCCCAGCTGCAGTGTCGGTTATGGTTAGGTATAGGAGCAAAGGGAGACCAAACTATGGTGGCAAGATCACTGAAGGTTGGGTTAAGTATTGTTTGATTCGGTCAAAAGATTCTTGGCAGGCCTCGTTCCAAATCTTGGTTGAATCCTTTCGGAGGAGGTTGAAGATTGGTTCACAGATGGAGGTTAGCTGGCTGATGAACCGACTGATGTATTTCAATTTCCCAAGAAAACCTTGGACTTCTTTCTCTGTTCGGGGTGGTGGCATCTCAAGTATGGCTTTCAGCTTTGTAGGATTTTCTTCTATCCCCTTTTCACTGACCATGAATCCCAAGAGTTTTCCTTTTGGAATGCCGAAGACACATTTCTGTGGATTAAGTCGCATCTGATACCGTCGCAGTCGTTCGAAGAACGTCCGGAGAGTGGGAACATGACCTTCTCTAGTTTTGGACTTGATAATCATATCATCCACATAAACCTCGACCTCTTTGTTGATCAGATCGTACAGGATTGTTGTGGCAGCCCTTTGGTAGGTAACCCCAACATTATTGAGACTGAAAGGCATAATGGTGTAGCAAAAGGTTCCCCATGTGGTGATAAATGCAGTTTTTTCTTGATGGTCTGGGATCATCTTGATTTGTTTGTATCCGGCAAACCCGTCGATGAATGACTTGCGAGCATGAATCGTTGTGTTGTCCACGATCATGTCGATATTGGGTAGCGGATAATCATCCTTCGAAGAAGCTTTGTTTAAATCTCGATAGTCCACACACATTCGAACCTTCCCTCCTGATTTTGGCACAGGTACAATATTGGCAAGCCATGTGGGATATTCGATCACCCGAATGAAACCCACGTTCAACTTTTTGACCGCCTCTTCTTTGACCTTGAGCGACCATTCGGTGCGGAGTTTTCTCAATTTTTGTTTGACTGGCTTGTAATCTGGGAGAGTGGGGATCTCATGCTGAGCTATTTCAGGATCGATACCGGGCATATCATCATACGACCATGCAAAGACATCTACGAACTCCTTCAGCAATTCTTCGAGTTGTGCACGCTCATGCTCGTCAAGGGTGGCCCCTATCCTAATCTCGCGCAGTTGGATACTAGAACCGAGATTAATAACAACAGTCTTTTCTTCATTAACTTGAACGCGATTATGCTGTTTGTTATTAACCTTATTTAGATCAGTTAAGAATTGTTCATTTGCAAAATCATCATCATCAAAAGTTCGATTAGAATCTAAACAATTAATGTAAGGCACATCAAGATACTTAAAATCTTCATTTATTTCATTGATAGGAAAAACAACATTGAGAACCTCATCAAAAGAGGTCTCGGTTACATTTGAGCAAGGATTGACAATAGAAGAAGAAATAGGGTAAACATTATGGGTTAGGGGAGATTTCAAGGGGTAGAACTAACGCAGCATGCCAGTTGAGGAGAGGAGTATCAACAGCTTTAGTCATACGGGATGGATTCATTGATGTAGTGCCTGAATGAACCATGCAGAGTGCCAGCCCCAATATCTGTAAGTTGAAGGAATCTTCGGAATCGCTTTCCTCAGTATCTTCGGCATCTTTGATGAGTGATTGTACTTGGTGTGGGAAACTTTCGGCCCATGGGTAGCTGTCTTGGAAAAAGATCTCCATTCCAGGCTTCGTCTTCTTATCTGTGTGGTCATACCATGGTTTTGGAAAACCGCAAAAGGGGAAGTCCTCGCCTTCTTTGGTGAATCATCCATTTAATAAGTCTCCTGAGATAGTTCGGATGCAGTCTGATCTTCTCTTTGGTCGAGACTGGCGGATTATTCTGAGCTCTTGTTCTGTTGGTTGATACCCCAAGTTGCAAGGAGGGAAAGCTTTCTTTAGTTCGATGGGATCAAGTATCCACTGCTGCCTTTGCCCTAGCCCCAGTCCGGGCATGAAGTGCATGTTTCTGAACATCTGAATGACATTGACATTTCCATGAGGGTCATATTCTGGACAAACCCTTTCTTTGAAACCATCCCCTACTGGGAGTAGGAGTGGCTCGACTCGGAATCCTGATAGGAGCATATCATTTGACCCGTGCTGTATCTCAAGAGTTAGACTGCTGGTGCTTGCACCCTCGACATTTTCATTGTCGCCCAAAATGGTGATGACTTGCCCGTCGGCGAAGAACTTCAATTTCTGATGGAGTGAGGAAGATACACCCTTCATATTGTGGAGCCAGGAGCGTCCAAGCAACAGGTTGAAACAAGCTGGGATGTCTATGACTTGGAATTCAACGACAGGGTTTATAGGGCCAACCCCTATTACAAGTTTTATGGATCCCATCACCTCACGACGGGTATTATCGTAGGCACGCACAGCGGCGGAGCTTGAAGCAAGGTCAATTTCTTTTAGGCCTAAACACTTGAAGGTTCTCAGAGGGCTAACATTCAAGGCGAATCCATTATCGATAAGAGAGAGTGGCACAGACTTTTCCATAACTTCGACGGAGATGTTGAGTGCATGATTGTGATTCGGCCCAATTCTATGGATTTCTTCTTCAGAGAATGATAGCATTCGGGTAGAGGTCAAGGATCTGACCAGATTTACCGCCTCTTTTGGTGTGGTAGAGGGAGGAACTATGGGTCCATCGAGCAGCTTGATTAAAGTGTTTCTATGTAGCTGGGAAGACATGAAAAGTCACCATAGAGTGATGTTAGCTTGAGTTTTCTTCAGTTGATCAAGGATCTTGCTCTCCCAATGGTCATCTCTGGCATAGGAAGGTTTTCAACGCCCTTCCCTTTATCATTTGCTGGTAGTGAGCTTGGAACCTGGTAATGTCTCCCTGATCTGGTCATGTGATTTATTAAAGAAGTAAAGAATATGAATCCCATTTCCTCATCAATATTAGGTAGTTCTACCTCCTTATTTATTTCTCCAAGGGGTTCTTCAAATGATATCATCCCATATATATCGGCTACTGGGCCAGCTCCTCTTAAATCTTGTTCTTCGCTCGAATCTTTGAATTCTTCCCCCATCCGATGGAAATAATTTGGTCCTTCCATGTAAAGTCGATGCATTCCACAACTTCAATGGCTTCTTCATACAAGTTATCCCATTCTGTGGGGATATGTGTGATTGAAGGGACCAAGCACCCTTGTAGCTTCAAAGTGTCAAGTAACCCGGTGATACTGCAAATTTTGTTGGTTTGCTTAAATAATTCTGCCATAGTCTGGACAACATCATCTAGGATGACTTCATCGGTTGGTACCACCCACTTGTCTGAATCTCGGGCCCATTTTCGTGCCTCCAAGAATAGTGTACTGAATCTCTGGCAATCGATGAACATCTATGAGGGCAATTTCAGCCCGAACTCTAGGAGTTGGTTTAACACCTCTGACAATTCCATACTTATATTTTCAGAATGGGTACGGACAGCGATGCATGCTCTGGTAAGGAGTAACAGTGCCTGATTAGCGAGGCTAGTAGGGTGTAGGAGGAAATATGGGCAAGTTTGAAGAGGTTTAGGAGAGTATATGGGTGTGATTTGAGTTGAGGGATCGAAATCTGGGTTTTCTTCCAAGAAGATGGCATTGGTGTGATTTGGGAGTGAATTATGAGTAGTGTTTGGATTAGGATTGGCTGGTGGGGCGATGGTACCCCGGTCAATAAGATCTTGGATTATGTTCCAAAGGTGAAAGCATTGGTCGGTGGTATGGCCGGCAGTTTGGTAAAAGGCACAGTGTGCATCGGTTTTGAAGTTTCTTGGGAGTGGATTTGGAAATGGACGTGGATCCAAGGGTTTGATGAGGTTTCGGCTTAGCAGGGCTTGGTAAACTTTGGAGAGGGGAGCATAGAGCTCAGTATATTCCCTTCGGATGGGAGTAGGGCGGCTTTCTGGTGCCCATGATGTGGTTGGTTGAGAGATATTGTTGATGGTTGAGACTGTAGCACTGGCAGGCTTGTCATACTTTCTAGGGGTGAAATGTCCGGACACCTTCTTTGGTTCAATCTTTGTTTTAACGAGGCTCTCCTCGATTTCCACTCCAGCCTATCTGAGAGCTCGGAAGTGGGGATAGTATTGTCCTCCCATCGTCGCTCGGACATGGGGCAAGAAGTTTTTCTTCACTATATTGACCTGTTCTTCTTTGGATGGCCGATTAGTCATGGTAGCTTCTTGTTCCCTCCACCGGGTTATGAAGTTAGTAATTGATTCTCCAGGATTCTGTTTGAGTAGCTCTAAATCACGATGGGTGACCTCAAGCTCTTCGTTGTATTTGTACTGTGACAAGAATTCTCATGCTAGATCCTCCCAACTACGAATTCTAGATTCCTCAAGAGATAAAAACCATCGGAGGGCACTATCCTTCAAAGTTTGCTGAAATAATTGGGCCATCACCTCTTCAGAAGCCCCTAGTAGAGTCATGGAATGATGATAAGTGCGAAGATGAACAATTGGGGGTCCACTCCCTCTGAACTTCTCGATATTTGGCATCTTGAACTGCTCGGGCAACCTCGCTTTAGGATAAGGAGACATGTGGGTGTAGTCTATGTAATTCCCAGAGATCCTAACTTGGTTAAACTTTTTGGTGAGCATCTTGAGATCCTCTTCGAATTTATTCAACTCCTTCTCTTTTGGATCAGCGACCACAGGCAGGTTAGCCATAGGGTGGGAAATGTTTGGCATTGGAAGCTGGGCAGGTGGCAGCCCATTGGCAGGAGGGGCATGTGGAGTGTGTTGATATTCTTTCGGAACCCAGATAGGCTCGGGTGGACCCATAGCATAAGGGAATAGGGTCTCGGGTTCTTGAGGAATAGGAACTTAGTTTCGTTGCATCTCTCAGACCTCGGTTTGGAGGTTGTCAATCTTGGACACGAGCTGAGCTAGGACTGTCGGCAAATCCGGTTGTATGACTGGTGCTTGATCTGTATTCTCCATAGAAGATGGATGGATTCCAGACTCGGAATACGTAGTAGAAGAACGGATGAAACTCCGGGGTGATTTGACTGAAGACCGAAGCCAATAGGGAGCCAGGCCAAGGGCTTGCGATCGACCTGAGAAGGCGTAGGATGAGATTTATTTTTGAGAAAAAAGGAAGAACTATTTTTGGATTTTTAATAAAGAAGGGAGAAATTCTTTTGGATTTTTGATAAAGAAGGGAGAAATGTTTTTGGAGACGGAACTCAGCATGATTATTATGATTGTTATGTTTTCACTTGTATTTAATTCTCCTAAATGCAATGCCGGATGGGACCCGAGCCTGGAAAAGTGGGGGTCTTAATATATGCAAAGCTACGGTTTGGACTTGTAACCAGGCTAACAGACAGGGTCCCATTTTAAAAATGCGCGAAAATTTTGGCGGCAGGCCGATCGGGAATTTCGGCAGAGTTTCGGGTTGAAACCGGTAGTCTAAAGTGCGTGTCCTAGGTTTGACACCTATATGCGGGTAAGCAGTTGGTTGGGTGAATCGGCATGGGTTCCCCCCTTTGGCGTGACTTCCATGATATACGTCTTGCTCTTGCGGGCAATCGGTATGTGCAGAGAAGGCATTTGATATACTTGAGTGTACATGAATTGCCTCACCATATACCTCGTAGGGACGGTATGTGTGAGAGCTAATTTGATATACTCTACGTATGCGAACGAATTCCCTGCGATATACCTCCCGTCATGAGTTCGGTCAAGCGTTACGATGCGGGGGAACCGTTCGATATACGTCGAAGGTACTTCGCCAATGGAAGGTGAGAGTCATATCGCTTAGGCTAACTGCGACCTGCCAGACCAGCGCCCATCACGAAGTGACCCTCCAGTTACTGGGTAGAATTTGGTCAATATCAATGCTCTTTGGTGATGCCGTGTGAATCATGCATGATTCTCTTATTAGTATCTTATGATGGGAATGCCTTTCTTGATTATGCTAAACAGGGAGCCGAGTATGAGTACCCCAAAAGGTACACCAAGTATTGATAGGTGATGCGTGCAACATGGGGATATGCATGTGATCCTAGGTGCACGTGGTGTGAAGTGTACATGGAGAAATTTCTACAAGTGTGTGAATATAAGCATAAGCATGAGATACACATGAGAAAGGGGAACATGTAGATATGGGGGGAAACATAAGCAAATATAACATCCATGCAAATAGAGTCAAGCCCACAAAATAAACATATCCCCAGCAGAGCCACCACTGTGGCCATCCCCGATCCTCGCCGCGCGGGCGGACACGTGGTGGAAAGGATCCTTCGGGTCCCGCGCGTCCCTCTAGGGAGCGCTTCGGCCGGCGTCGTTTGTGGTGAAAAAATGTAGAGAGATTCAGAGTCTCCAGTCTATTTTACTCAAAACAGACAAAAGAAAAAAGGGGAAGCCACCCCGAAGTATGGCATCCAAAGACATATTGGTGCGTGTGAAACCAAGATGATTCAAGAAGGGTTCGAAGGCTTAGTTACGAAATGGGAAGGTGTTAGGCACCCATTCCGCTCTTTTGGTCTCTCATGAATATTTGCTATTTTCCTTTTGTTTCCCCCCGTGATATGTGTGTATGTGTATATATAGAATGGAGGTAGGAATCCTCGACTTGTATCATGGAAGAGATAAAGTGAGTCATCCGTAGGAAGGTATAATATTAGAAAAATAAGATTTACGTGATTACCACTACGTTGATTGTTATAATGGAACGATAACGCATATGGAGCAATATGTTATTAAGGGTAAGTATATAGAATATAAGGAAAATAGATTTAGAGAAGATAGAAAAAGTGAGAAAAAGGACTCGAGTCTCGGGTTTTACCCCGAGACGCCTACGTAGCCTATAAAGGCATCAAAGTCCACGTAGTTTGCATACAAAACGAGAGGTGGGGTTTATCCCATAAATCCAAATAGGGTATCTCTTATTTGTAAGTGTGTGTGTGTGTGTGTAGAAAAAGTGTTTTAGTTGTGAGAAGAGTGTGAAAAAAGTGTGAGAATCCCTACTTGGAATTTATGAGCAAACCCTCTTTTTCTTATTTTTTTGGGTTTTATTTATATAAAAATAAGAGATGTGCGATAATACTAAATAAAAATTATATTAGGATGTGTGGGATGAGATAATAAAAAGTGCTAAGTAATAAAGCAAGTTATTGAGAACTCAAGAGAATTTGAAGAGAAAGGTAAGAAAGTTGGAGCTTCTTGAAGATCTTGAGCTTGATCTTGAATTTTGGAGAGCAACCCTTACACTTGGATGATGATGGAGAGTGGCTAATTCACCAAGTTTAATGAAAAGGATGATGAAAATTTGAAGTAAAATGGGGATTTAGATGTTGAAATCACGCTGCCTTCGAGAGAGGTTTCTGGGATTCGTTGAGAGAGGTTTTTATCAGATCTGGCATCCTCCTTGCAAATGAGGTGAAGGCCTCCTTTTATAGGCCCAGGTGGGTGACGATCGGCATAGACCTGTTCCTGCCTATCGGCAGGTGCCGATAGGTAGGGTTTGGAACCTGCCATTTGGTAGTGCGCTTCAGGCTTTTTTGGAAAATTGGCCACTGAGGGCAAACCGTTGGTCAGAATAGCGCACGGGGCATACTGTTGGAAGGATAATTCAGATACCTTTTAAAGTACTTTGGACCTCTCTTGGGTTCAGGAGTTGACTTTGGGTCAAATATGGCTCGGAATCATTTGTCGGTCCATTGGACGGGGAATCGGCCGGACGCAAACGGATCGTTCGTCCGCATGGTAAGTCTGAATCACGCACGGGGTGGACCGTTGGAAAGGTAAGGAGATGTAATTAGACATTCCAAAGAGTTTGACCAAGTTTGGAGAGTTAACTTTGGTCAATTGGGCCCGAGAAGTGCTCGGTTGCCTCCCAGAGTCAAACGGATCGTTCGTCCGCATGGAAAGTCGGAATCGCGCACGGGATGGACCGTTGGAAAGGGTATTCATCACCCTTTGAAGATTCATTCAGCCTCGATCGAGCTGAAGAGTTGACATAGGTCAAACAGAGCCCGGGAGGCCCGGTGGCCTCTGGGTCAGGTTTCGGACGTAAACGGATCGTTCGTCTGCATGGTAAGTCGAAATCGGGCACGGGGTGGACTGTTGGAAAGGGTATTCAGTGCCCTTTGAAGATTCATTGTGTCTCGGTCAAGACAAAGAGTTTGACTTTTGGGTCAGACTAAGCCGAGGAGTGCCCGATGGCATTCAGGTCAGTACTCGGGACATGACCTGGGTTTATAGTGATGAAGGGAGGTACTAGGGACCTAAGGAGAGTTAGGGGGTAATATAATGGGGTGTCTACATAATCATTAAGAATAAATACCCCTGCCTCGTATAGATTATTTATTTGACCAACTACAAGGTGCGCAAGTATTTTCCAAGATTGACCTTAGGTTAGGATATCACCAATTCAAGATTAAGGAAAAATATATTTCAAAATCAGCTTTTCGTACTAGATATGTTCACTATGAATTTCTTCTGATGCAATTTGGAATTACTAATGCACTAGAATTTTTTATAGATATGATGAATAGAGTGTTTAGGAAATATTTGGATCAATGTGTGATTGTTTTCATTGATGACATCCATATTTATTCTAAGAGTATTAAAGAACACGAGAAGAATTTAGAGATAGTATTACAAATCCTTAGGAAGGAGAAATTATTTGCGAAATTAAAGAAGTGTGAGTTTTGGTTGCCTAGTGTTTCTTTTCTAGGAAATGTCATTTCTAAGGAGGGAGTGTCGGTTGACCCTCAAAAGATCGAGGCTATACTAGATTGGCCTATACCAACTAATGTAACAGAGATTCGTAGTTTCCTTGGATTAGCATGTTATTATCGAAGATTTGATGAAGGATTTTCGAGCATTGCCAAACCTCTATCTAGGTTAACACAAAAGAAGGTGAAATATGAATGATCTGAGGAAGTTGAGAATAGTTTTCAAGAACTTAAAAATCGATTAGTAACTGCCCCAATTTTGACAATTCCTTCAGGGACAGGATGATTGGTTATTTATAGTGATGCTTCGAAAAATGGTTTCGGATGTGTGCTAATGCAAAATGGAAAAGTAGTAGCTTATTCCTCGCGACAATTAAAACCACATGAAGAGAATTATCCAACCCATGACTTAGAATTAGCTGCTGTAATTTTTGCTCTTAAGATTTGGAGACACTATTTATATGGTGAGACTTATAAGATTTATACTGATCATAAGAGTTTGAAATATATATTTACTCAGAAATAATTGAACATGAAAAAAGGAGGTGGTTAGAATTGATGAAGGATTACGATTTAAATATTCATTATCACCCAAGGAAAGCAAATGTAGTAGCTGATTCTTTAAGTAGGAAGTCTATAATAAATTTATCATCTCTCATTACAAATCAGGAACCTTTGTTAAGTGATTTGAGAAGTACAGAAATAGATGTGCGTATTTATAGCAAAGGAGGAATAATTGCAACCTTATAAGTACAACCCACGTTGATGGAAAGGATAAAAATTTCACAAGTAAATGACCCACAACTGAAGAAGATCAGAGAAGAGGTTATTGAAGGGAAGAGAATTAAATTTGCGATATGGGATGATATATTGAGGTTTGGAAATAGAGTGTGTGTTCCACGTGATGCCCAACTAAAGAGGCAAATTTTGGAGGAAACTCATTGCTCGAGATTTACGTTTCATTCTAGAAATACCAAGATGTATAGAGATCTTCGAGAAGTGTTTTGGTGGAACAATATGAAAAGGGAGATAACACAATTTGTATATCACCGTTTGGTTTGTCAATAAGTAAAAGTTGAACATCAGAAACCATCAAGATTATTACAACCTCTATCTATCCCTGAATGGAAATGGGAACATATTAACATGGATTTTGTGACAATTTTACCAAGGAGTTCAAATGGTAATGATTCTATTTGGGTAATTATTGATAGGTTAACTAAATCTGCTCATTTTCTTACCATTAATATTACCCATTTATTAGAAAAGTTAGCCAAGTTGTATGTGCGGGAAATTATTAGGCTTCAGGGAACCCAATTTCATTTGTTTCTGATCATGACCCTAGATTCGTTTCTCACTTTTGAAAATGCCTGCAAGTAGCCATGGGAACAAAATTGAATTTTAGTACCGCTTTTCATCCTCAAACAGATGGATAAACTGAGAGAATCATTCAAACCTTAGGGGATATGCTTAGGGCATGTGTACTTGATTTGAAGGGGAATTGGGATGATCATTTACCATTAGTGGAGTTTGCTAATAATAATAGTAATCAAGCAAGTATTCAAATGGATCCATATGAAGCACTATATGGTAGAAGGTGTCGTTCTCCCGCATGTTGGGTAGAAGTTGGAGAAAGAAAATTATTGGGACAAAAATTAATTCTGATCACAATAGAGAAAGTGAAATTGATACAAGACCAACATCAAATCTCTCAAAGCCGTTAAAAGAGTTATTTTGACAATCGACACCAACAATTAGAATTCCAAAGAGGATATTATGTGTTCTTGCGAGTATCTCTTTCAAAGGGAGTAATACGGTTCGGGAAGAAAGGAAAGTTGAGCCCAAGATACATAGGACCTTTTGAAATCCTTGAAAAGATAGGAGCTGTTGCATATAAAATAGCTTGGCCACCTAAACTCTCTAGTATACATATTGTGTTTCACGTATCATTGATAAAGAAATATGTCCTAGATCCAAAACATATCTTATGTCACAAGCCTCTTCAAGTTAGAGAAGATTTATCATACATTGAGCATTCGGTAGAAATTTTGGACCATAAAGATCAAATATTACGAACCAAGGTAATTCCACTAGTCAAAGTATTATAGCATAATCAATCAGTTGAAGAAGCGACATTGGAGAGGGAAGACGATATAAAGGAGAGATATCCATACTTGTTTGTAAATTAATATGAGTCAAGTTCGGGGACCAAACTTTTTATAAGGAGGGTAGGTTGTAATGACCCACTTTTATATGCTCATATATATATAGTTCGTTTTTACACTCATGTGTTACTTATTATCTTATAAATGTTGTATTATCAAATATGTGGTATTATTGGCTAGCAATATAACAAACCCCATTTTTAAATACGAAGAATCAACTGTGAATTGGATCAAATCGAAGTCTTATGACATATCTTAAGGTAAATAATAAGTTTTGGGGTAGAAAATATAATTTTATGAAACTTTAGGGACTAAAATAAAAATATAAAAAGGGCCATTTTGTAAATAAAATATTTTTAAGGACCTCTAAGAAATATTAAAAATATATAGTGTGAAATTACCAAAATACCCTTCATGTGTAAAATGACCCTTATACCCTTATCACTTTTCCACCACATGCTGGTCACCTCCACCTTACATGTGTCGTCTCGAGAGAGACAGTCAAAACACTTGTCATCATTTGGTGATATTAACACTGCAAGACCACTCCGGAACGTGACACCTCGGTGTTGAATCACCATTGCAAAAAGGCTAGTAATTAGACACGTGTCAACACCGTAATACTTTTGGAAACCTATAAATAGGGCCTTAGGGTTCATTTGAAACTCACACCAATTCCTTGAGAATTATAGTAAGAAAGAGTGATAGAAAGCTTGGGAAATATCTTAAGAAGGAGTTCTATAATTTCAAAGAAAGAATTCATTTCGTAGGTATGATTTTATTTAAATGGTATAATGCATTTTTGTAGTTTTAATTTCATATTTTATAGCTTTACTTAGTAGTTATGCTGGTAAAATACACTAAAGACTTCACTAATCAAAACTTAAAATTTGGAAACAATATAAATTGATTTTATTTTCAAAATATGTCAACTTGTTTGAAAAATATATATACGCTTTTTAAAATGATTTTTGTAAGAAATTGCTCGTTATTATGGAATCTCATTGAAGTAATTCCAAAGTCAGTCCCAGTGAAATTCTGTCTAACTGAGATGGTATTTAAGTGGTGCCCCTGTGACCCTCCATCTCTAGTGGGAATAAATTTGGAAATGCTTTGTCTAGATGAGATGGTATTTAAGTGGTGCCCCTGTGACCCTCCATCTCTACTGGGAACCGACTGATTAGGAAGAACTATGAGTTGAATTCTTTAAATATGATGAATGAATATTAAAAATTGAGAAAATGGTTTTAGTAACTTTTTTCAACAAGTTATTATAGGATTAAAACACAATATTTAGAATTGGGCTTTATTTAGAATACGTAATTAAACCATTATTGTATTTATTAGATTAACGTGTGATCCAAGACTCAATATCTTTATTTTCGAGCCTCTATTTTAGGTGAGTACTCTATGTCATTTCTTTCACATTTCAAATATATGATATTATGCAAAACTATGTATTTTGTGAACTGCTTTTATTCTCAAAATGCATCTGATACCGATGACTGATTCATTTGTGATATGGATATCTCTCTCCATGTAGACATACTGATTGAAATGCGTATTGAAAATGAAATTGAATACTGAAAATAAGATTCGGCCTAAGGGACCTATCTTACTTTCTGACCTTACCAGCTGGGTTATCGCTGGTGTGCCCTAAATAAGGCCTTGTGAGAAACTGGTTCGATTGGCCCTCAACTACCGGGGTATAATACAGTAGAAGAACATGCTATTAGAGTGTACTTGGCCATTAAAATGAGATGATTGAAAGAAAAATATATCACATTTGATTTGTTGCATTCTTCTTATTTTGATCTATCCAATTGTGATATATATACTATCATTTCAAAATATATATCTATTTATTGCAAGTTCATATCCATATATGTATATGCCTTCTCTTTTGACTTGAATATGTATCTATTTTCTGAAAACCTTGGAATGTTGGGAGATTAAATCTTATTCCGCTGTTAGGTGACGTTGTATAAATACCGATTTTTCAGGAAATAATTAAACTCGAGGATGGAGTGTAGAAGGAATATGTTGAAGATTTAGCTTAAGGAGCTCTTTTGTTATACTTTTAAAAATAACGTTTGTTTTTATGAGATGGAGCATGTTTAGCTTTTCAATAATAGGTTTTTAAATTTTGGCACAAGTTGTAATCCGCTCATACTTTTAATATATATGAAGTTTCCTTTCAGAAAGCTTTAATGACATAATTTCATTTTTTCAATAGTTTACAATTCATGACCATGTGAATGTATTTCCATTGCATTTATTTTAAGAAATATTTTAAGGCCAGAACATTGAATGCCTTGGTGGCATGTCAAGACACTCATTCCCTACTACTATTGGGTTGGGGTCGTGACAGAAACACTCAAGCCAATATGTGATAGACAAGTACAATACTTAAATAATACCATGCATGTGTGCAATAAAGGAGATAAGGAGCCAAACATGTAGAAGATATCTCGAATTACAACTAAAAGACTCCAATCAATGTAAAGCACATGGATGAGATGATGTAGCATCTCAAATCACTATCAAACAGTCACATAAAAATGGAATAAAGTTGTGACTATGGTTATCTTAAATGTTCATCCATAAATGATGCAAACAAAATACAAAACTATTTTTGTATTTTTCAAAAAAAAATTTAACAAAATAAAATCTTTTTGGCTTTTTCTAATTTAAAAAGAAAATATACAAAATAAATATACAAAATATACAATCTAGAGATAGGAATCAAATGACATGATAAAAAAAAGTGTATCCTACTCTAGACCTGGTAACTACCCCTCAGTCATCTGTGCAATTTCCTAAAGACTGCCTAAGACTCTCGAATCTATGGGCATCTAAAGGCTTCATGAAGATATCGACTAACTAGAGGTCAGCAGTTACAAAACTCAAGAATACGACCTTCCTATACAAGCTCACGGATAAAGTGCTCGCGTATCCTAATGTGTTTTGTGCACGAATTCTGGACTAGATTACGGGATATATGTGTCACGCTTGTGTTATCACGAGAAATAGTCATGATGTCCTGTGATATCCCATAATCCTCCAACATCTGCTTCATCCACAGAAGTTGCGTGCAATAACTCCCAGCAGCTATTTACTCAGCCTCCGCAGTGGATAAAGAGATGGAGGTTTGCTTCTTGCTCAACCAAAAGACAAGATCATAACCAAAGAAGAAACACCCACCAGAAGTGCTTCAACATCCATCTACATCTCCAACCCAATTGGTATCCGAATAGGTAGATAAACGGTCACTGGTATCAAAGGAATACCAAATGCCAAGTGAGAAAGTCCCACTCACATATTTGATAAAACTTTTAAGAGAGAGTAAGTATGAAACTTTCGGGGACACCTGATATCGCGCAAGACTCCAACACTAAAGGCTATGTCGAGATGACTGGCAGTCAAGTAGAGAAGACTACCTATCATAATTCGATACAAGGTTTGCTCTACATCCTTGCCTAAAATGTCCTTACTAAGCTTAGTTGAGGTACTCATCCATGTACGTGCGTGCTTAGCGGAGTCTAGACCAAATTTCTTTCCAAGGACTCTAGCATACTTGGATTGGGAGATGAACATCCCACCCTCTAGATGACGAACCTGGAGACTAAGGAAGAAAGTAAGCTCACCAACTATGCTCATCTCAAACTCACTCTTCATCTCCCTCTCAAAGTGCTGAGCATTCTGGGAGCACATGGATCCAAAGACTATGTCGTCCACATGGACCTGGGCAACCAAAATAGCACCGTCATCTCTCCTGACAAACAACGTCATATGAACTCCCCATCTCTTAACGCCACGGGCTAAGAGATAGAAAGTAAGCCTTTCGTACCAAGCACGGGGTGCTTACTTCAAACCATAAAAGGCTTTCCTCAAATAGTAGACGTGATCAGGGTGCTTAAGGTCTTCAAACCCTTTTGGTTGTTCCACTTAAACCTCCTCATGTAGAATCCCATTCGGAAAGGCACTCTTGACATCTATCTGATATAACTTGAAGCGCAGATGACATGCGATGGCGAGTAGTAAGCAGACGAACTCAAGCCTCTCAATGGGAGCGAATATCTCGTCAAGGTCTACACCTTCAATCGGTGTGTACCTTTGAGCAACCAACCTAGCCTTATTTCGAATAATGTTACCAGTTTCATCCACCTTATTCTTGAATATCCACTTGGTACCAATCATATTTGTCTTACTAGTTCGAGGTACTAGTTCCCAGAAATCATTCTTTCTAAACTGAAGCAACTCATCCTCTATAGCACATATCCATTGTTCATCTTTGAATGCTTCCTTATAGTTCTTGGGCTCGACTTTGGACGTGTAGAAGACATGGCTAACATTCTCTAGCTGAGCACAAGTCCTGACCCCAAGGGTGGGATCTCCTAATATTGTAGAGGGATCATGCGTCTTGCGAACCCAAGCAAAAGTGTTCCCTAAGACGGGAATGGGATCCACTCTGGGTGTGGGAGGCATAACGGGATCATCAGTAACTGCATCACCTTTAGCCAAAAGGTTAGAATCAATAAACTCCGGTGGTTTGTCATCTTGCATAGTGATGTTTATTGACTCCATAACCTTAGAGCTATTAAGGTTATGTACTCGATAAGCTCTACTAGATGATGAATAACCTAAAAATATCCCCTCGTTGCTCCGGGAGTCAAACTTTCCTAATTGCTCTCTATCCCGTAGGATGTAGCATTTGCTCCCAAAGATATGGAAATATGAAAGGCTGGGCTTCTTTCCAGTCCACAATTAATAGGGCGTCATAAGAGTGTCTGGATGAAGATATACCCTATTCACCATGTGGCATGCGGTAGACACCACCTCTGCCCAAAATCGTCTTGCAACATTACGACCCAAAAGCATAGATCTAGCCATCTCCTGACTCGTCCGATTATTCCTCTCAGCAATCTCATTTTGCTAAGGAGTCCTAACGGGTGAAAATTTGCGTTTGATTCTGAGGCTATCACAGAAAAGATCTACTTTCGCTTCTTTAAACTCAGTGCTATTATCACTATGTATTCTGTTAATAGTGACACCGTGTTGATTTTGCAGGACACGGCACTTGGTCATAAGAAAGTCCACAGCATCATATTTCTCTCGTAGAAAACCTAGAATAGAGTAGCGTGAGAAATCATCTACCATCACGAGAATATACCTCTTACCACCTAAACTCTCATTACGAGTAGGGCCCATAAGATCCATAAGTATCAACACAAGGATACGAGAGGTGGTAATGGAATTCAACTTCCGATGGGGGCTACGAACTTGTTTTCCCAACTGGAAGGGTCCACAAACTGCGAAAGTTGGCTTTCCAAGGGATGGTAATCCATGCACTAGGTCTTTTTTTGCTAACTTTTCCAAATCTCGAAAGTTCACATGATCTAGACGTTGGTGCCACAGATCCATAGAAGTGATTGTGGTACTGTTGCAGATAAATGAGTACTCAGGCATGATCCCATAACAGTTGTCTTTAATCCTCACCCCATGAAATAAAATTTTACCGGTTAGATCATAGATGTGGCATTTATTTCGATCAAACTTTACTGATAGGTCATCGTCGCATAACTGGCTAATGCTGAGTAAATTTTCCTTCAATCCTTTGACAAATAAAACATTCTCTATGTCACGGCCCCAACCCAAAATAGTATTAGGGAACGAGTGTCTTGACATGCCACCAAGGCAACAAATATTCCGATTTAATTGTTTCCTTAAATAAATGCAACAGAAATATTATCACATAGTTATGAATCATAAAATACTGAAAGTAAAGGAATTACGTCATTAGAGCTTTCTAAAGGAAACTTCATATATATTAAAAGTAACAACGAGTTACAACTTAAGAGAAAATTTAAACCTTATTACAAGAGAGCCAGACATGCTCTAAATAAACATTTTACAAAAAGATCTCTAAAATCTAAATCTTCAAAATAGTCCATTTTCGTTTCGTCCGTGAGCCTAAACGTTTCCTGAAAAATATTTATTTATACAACATCAGCTAAAAGCCGAATGAGGTTCAATCTCCAGACATTCCAGAGTTTTCAAAAAATAGATACCTATTCAAGTCAAAAGAGAAAGCATATACATATATGGATAGGAACTTGTAGTAAATAGATATATATTTTGAAATGAAAGTATATATATCACAATTGGATAGCTCAGAATAAGACGAATGCAACAAATAAAATGTGATATCTTTTTCTTTCAATCATATCATTTTGATGGCCAAGTACACTCTAATACCGTATTCTTCTACCGTATTATACCCCGATAATTGAGGGTCAATCGAACATGTTCGTCACAATGCCTTATTTAGGGCACACCAGTGATAACCCAACTAGGAAGGTCTATCAGTAAAGAGGTCCCTTAGGCCGAATCCGATTTTCAATATTCAATATCCTTTTCAATAATCATTTTAATCTATATGTTTATATGGACAATTATAAACATATCACAAATGAATCAATCATCGGTATCACATGAATTTTGAGAATAAAAGCAGTTCATAAAATATATATAGTTTGCATAATATCATATAATCAAAACACACAAGGAATGTCAGAGTACTCACCCAAAATGGAGTTCAAATTTACTGGTATTGAGTCTTCGATCACATGTTAATCTGATAAAGATTTAAGTACACGTTCTAAGGTCCAGTTTATACTATACTTTAATAATAACTTCCTCTTTTAAAGGATTACTGAATCCCCATTTGTCAGCTTTTAAAACTCATTGATCGTAATTGAGGAATTCAATTCATAGTCTTTCCTCATCAGTCGGTTCCCAGTAGAGATTGAGGGTCACAGGGGCACCACTTAAATACCATCTCATCTAGACATAACATTTTCGGATTCATTCCCAGTAGAGATGGAGGGTCACAGGGGCACCACTTAAATACCATCTCATCTAGATAGAACTTCAGCGGGCCTGACTTTGGAATTACTTAAATTGGATTCTATAATAACGAGCAATTTCTTTAAAACGAATCATTTTCAAATGCGTATAATTTCAAACAAGTTTATAAAATAAACTTGGATTTGTTCTAAATTTTAAGTTTTGATTAGTGAATTATTTATTGTATTTTACCAGTATAACTACTAAGTAAATCTGTAAAATAATAAATTAAAACTATAAAGATGCATTATAACATTAAGATTACCTTAAGATGAATATCCATAAGAACTTCTTCTTAAACTTTCTCACACTTTCTCTCACTATTTCTTTCTATAATTCTCAAGGAATTGGTGTGAGTTTAAAATGATCCCCAAAGGCCCTATTTATAGTTTTCCAAAGATATCACGACATTGACACGTGTCCATGATGACCAAGCTTTTACATTGGGAGTCAGCGTTGACGTGTCGCGTAACGGAGGCATCTTGCAGTCTTATTTCATTGGACTGCGACACGTGTTTTGGCTTATCCTCTAATGACAACACGTGTTTTGGCTTCTACTCTAATGACGACATGTGTACGGTGGAGGTGTCAAAACCAAGCATGAGGTGGAAAGGTATTAAGGGTATAAGGGTCATTTTGCACCTCAAGGGCATTTTGGTAATTTCACACCATATATTTTCAATATTTCTTTTAGGTCCGTGAAAATATTTTATTTACAAAAAGGCCCCTTTTATTTTTCATTTTGGTCCCTAAAACTTTCTTTATTAAAACTAAGTCCCTAAAGTTTCATAAAATTACATTTTCTACACCAAAACTTATCACTTTGCTTAGGATGTGCCATAAAATCTCAGTTTGACCCATTTTACCGTTGATTATTCAAATTTAAAAACGTGCTTTGTCATATTAAGAACTCGAAATATCATATATGTAATAATATATCATTATTAGATAGTAAGTGTGACGAAATTGAAAGAAGACAATTATATATTGGCATAAGAAAATAGGGTAATTACATCCTACCCACCTTATAAAAAGTTTGGTCCCCAGACTTTACTTACATTAATTTCCAAAAAGGTATGGATATCGCTCTTTTATTTCATCTTCTCGCTCCCATGTTGCTTTTTGAACAGAATGATTCTGCCATAATACTTTGACTAGTGGAATAACCTTGGTTTGTAATATTTGATCTTTATGGTCCAAGATTTCCACTGGATGCTCAATGTATGTCAAATCTTCTCTAACTTGAAGAGGATTGTGACTTAAGATATTTGCTAGATCAGGGATGTATTTCTTCATCATTGAAACATGAAACACATTATCCACACTCGAGAGTTCAGGGGGTAAGGCTATTCTATACGCAACAACACCTACCCTTTCAAGGATTTCAAAAGGCCCTATGTATCTTGGACTTAACTTTCCTTTCTTCCCAAATCGGATTACTCCGTTTGTCAGTGATACTCGTAAGAAAACATAGTCTCCTCTTTGGAATTCTAACGGTCGGTGTCGATTGTTGACATAACTCTCTTGACGGCTTTGAGCGATTTAAAGTCGGTCTTGTATCAATTTCACTTTCTCTGTTGTGACCTGAATCAATTCTGGTCCCAATAATTTTCTTTCCCCAACTTCTTCCCAACATGCAGGAGAACGAAACCTTCTACAATAGAGTGCCTCATACGGAGCCATTTTAATACTTGCTTGATAGCTATTATTATATGCAAATTCTACTAACGGTAAATGATCGTCCCAATTACCCTTCAAATCAAGTACATGCCCTAATCATATCCTCTAAGGTTTGGATGGTTCTTTCCGATTGTCCATCTATTTGAGGATGAAAAGTGGTGCTGAAATTCAATTTTGTTCCCATGGATACTTGTAGGCTTTTCCAAAAGCGAAACACGAATCTAGGGTCACGATCAGAAATAATTGAAACTGGGGTTCCATGAAGCTTAATAATTTCCCGTATATACAATTTAGCTAAATTTTCTAAGGAATGGGTAATCTTAATGGCAAGAAAATGAGCATATTTAGTTAACCTATCAATAATTATCCAAATGGAATCATTACCATTGGAACTCCTTGGTAGCCCTGTCACAAAATCCATGGTAATATGTTCCCATTTCCACTCAGGGATAGGTAAAGGTTATAATAATCCTGATGGTTTCTGATGTTCAACTTTTACTTGTTGACAGATCAAACACTGAGATACAAACTATGCTATCTCCCTTTTCATATTATTCCACCAAAACACTTCTTGGAGATCTCTATACATCTTGGTATTTCCGGGATGAACTGTGAATCTCGAGTAATGACCTTCCTCTAAAATCTGCCTCTTTAGTTGGGCATCACTCGGTATACACACTCTATTTCTAAACCTTAATATATCATCTCGTATCGCAAATTCAATTATCTTCCCTTCAATAACCTCTTCTTTAATCTCCTTCAGTTGTGGGTCATTTACTTGTGCAACTTTAATTCTTTTCATCAACATGGGTTGCATTTGTAAGTTTGCGATTATTCCTCCTTTACCATTGATACGTACATCTATTTCCATACTTCTCAAATCTTTCAATAGAGCTTCCTGGCTAGTAATAAGACATGCTAAATTTGGTGTAGACTTTCTACTCAAAGTGTCGGTAACTACATTAGCTTTCCCTGAGTGATAGTGAATATTTACATCATAATCCTTCATCAATTCTAACCACCTCCTTTGTCTCATGTTCAATTCCTTCTGAGTAAAGATATATTTCAAACTCTTATGATCGGTATAAATCTCACAAGTCTCACCATACAAATAATGTCTCCAAATCTTAAGAGCAAAAATTACCGCTGCTAATTCTAAGTCATGGGTTGGATAATTTTGCTCATGGGGTTTTAACTGTCTCGAGGCATAAGCTACTACTTTTCCATTTTGCATTAGCACACATGCCAAACCATTTTTAGAAGAATCACTATAAATCACAAACACTCCTGTACCGGAAGGAATAGTCAAAATTGGGGCAGTTACTAATCGATTCTTAAGTTCTCGAAAACTATTCTCAACTTCCTTAGACCATTCATATATTCATCGTCTTTTGTGTTAACCTAGACAGAGGTTTGGCAATACTAGAAAATCCTTCAACAAATCTTCGATAATAACCTTCTAGCCCTAGGAAATGACGAATCTCCATCACATTAGTTGGTCTTGGCCAATCTAGTATAGCCTCGATCTTTTGAGGATCAACTGACACTCCCTCCTTGGATATGACATGTTCTAGAAAAGAAACACTAGGCAACCAAAATTCACACTTCTTTAATTTCTCATATAATTTCTCTTTCCTAAGGATTTGTAATACTATCTCCAAATGCTTCTCGTGTTCTTCAATACCTTTGGAATAAATAAGGATGTCATCAATGAAAACAACCACACACTGATCCAGGTATTTCCAAAACACTCTATTCATCATATGCATAAAAGCGGCTGGTGCATTAGTTAATCCAAATGGCATCACAAGAAATTCATAGTGACCATATCTAGTACGAAAAGATGATTTCGAAATATCCTCTTCCTTAATCTTCAATTGGTGATAGCCTGACCTAAGGTCAATCTTCGAAAATACTTGCGCACCTTGCAGTTGGTCAAACAAATCATCTATACGAGGTAAGGGGTATTTATTCTTAATGGTCAACTTATTTAGTTCACGATAATCTATACATAACCTCATCGTCCCATCCTTCTTTTTAACAAATAAAACTGGAGCACCCCAAGGGGATATACTAGGTCTAATTAAACCATTATCTAACAGATCTTGTAATTGAACTTTTAATTCCCTTAATTCTAAAGGTGCCATGCGATAAGGTGTTTCTGAGATTGGTGAGGTTCCGGGAACAAGGTTAATGGTAAATTCTACTTCTTTACTAGGAGGTAGACTGGGCAAATCATCTAGAAAAACATATGGAAAAATCTTAGCTATAGTAATATCTTCTAAACTAGGCTCTTTTGTTTGTAAATCAATAACACTGGTAAGAAATCCTTGACATCCCTTCTTAAGAAAACTACAAGCTTGCATTGTAGAGATAATACGCATGCGAGATAAGATGCTAGTTCCTTCAAAACTGAATTCTGGTTGGTTAGGAATTTGGAAAATAACTCTCTTCTCAAAACAATCCACCCTAGCATGATATGATGCTAACCAGTCCATCCCCAAAATGACTTCAAAATCTCTTATGTCTAAAACTATCAAATCATCAAATAGTTTATGACTACTGACATTTATAGGGCAAGATTTATATACTAATGTTCCTGTCAATAACTCACCCGAAGGAATAAAAACATGTATGATATGATTCAAGGATTCAGGAATATTAGGAAAGGGATTAACAAAACGCACAGACAAAAATGAATGGGTAGAACTAAGATCTATTGAAACTTGAAAAGGTTGTGCACATATAAAAAGTGTACCTGACACTACTAGATTAGAAGACTTTGCTTCGGAAAGCTTAAAGTCTCTACCTTGTCTGCCCTGATTCTTATTGTCATTAGAAGTCTTTGTTGCTGTCTTCCCTTTGTTAGTACAATCTCGCATTTTATGTCCCTTTTGGCCACACCCAAAGCAACTCCCCGTCTCCAGGTAACACGGTCGCCCTCTATGAATATTACCACAACGTTGGCATTTATCAACATTAAATGGTTTGTTTACTAAAGGTTATCCTATATTTGGTATAGTCCTAAAGGGTTTGTTATTGGGGTTCCTTCCTCTTTGTTCTCCAAACTTCCTCTTCCCCTCTCTAACCTGTTATATTCTTCATTATCCTTCTCAGCTATTGTTGCCCTAGCCACCACGTCATTATATGATGTCAACTTTAGGATGGAAATTCGGCTACGAATATTCAACCTTAACCCACGTTCAAACTTCTTGGCTCTTAAAACATCGGTTATCACAACATGAGGTGCAAAATGGGATAACACAGTAAACTTTGCCTCATATTGACTAACCGTTATATTTCCTTGAACCAGACTGATGAAGTCAGTTGCTTTTCGATCTTGCACCGTTTTGGGAAAGTATTTATCATAGAAGATCACTAAGAAGTCATTCCAACCTATGGGATTATTCCTTTCCCCATGCATTCTCTTAGTCATTCTCCACCAATGTTCGGCTTCACCTTCTAACATGAATGTTCCAAATAAAACCCGTTGTTCATCTGTACACTTAAGAAAATCGAACATCTTTTCCATTTGCATCACCCAATTTTCTGCTTCAGTGGGGTTAGGAGTCCCTTTAAAAGACGGCGGAGTCAACTTCTTGAACTTTTCAATAGTACAACTACTTAGTTCAAGATTCCTCGGTGCTCCATTATTCACCTGATGCTCCACAATTCTTGTTAGAGTTTCGATTGCCTTGTATGCACCTTCCAGTCCTTCCATACTCAAACCACTAGTTCCTGGAGTTGATCTTGCCTTGGTCATTTTCTACAGTCATGGCCAAACGTAAGATGTATTATACTAGCCCAAGATTGTAATTTAGAAGAACAATGATTTATAAATAATTATATATATATTAATACATGTGGAGGGTTACCACAAAAGTCGGATATTTAATCCTGTATCCTATGTATCGAAACTTAAAATCTATAACGTTCGAAACTTATGTTCAGTAGTCTACGGGTTCATAACCTATGCTCTGATACCACCTTTGTCACGACCCCGACCCAAAATAGTATTAGGGAACGAGTGTCTTGACATGATACCAAGGCAACAAATATTCCGATTTAATTGTTTCCTTAAATAAATGCAACGGAAATATTATCACATGGTTATGAATCGTAAAATACTGAAAGTAAAGGAATTACGTCATCAGAGATTTCTAAAGGAAACTTCATATATATTAAAAGTAACAACGAGTTACAACTTAAGAGAAAATTTAAACGTTATTACAAGAGATCCAGACATGCTCTAAATAAAAATTTTACAAAAAGAGCTCTAAAAGCTAAATCTTCAAAATAGTCCATTTTCATTTATCCGTGAGCCTAAACGTTTCCTGAAAAATGTTTATTTATACAACATCAGCTAAAATCCGAATGAGGTTCAATCTCCAGACATTCCAGGGTTTTCAGAAAATAGATACTTATTCAAGTCAAAAGAGAAGGCATATACATATATGGATAGGAACTTGCAGTAAATGGATATATGTTTTGAAATGATAGTATATATATCACAATTGGATAGCTCAAAATCAGAAGAATGCAACAAATCAAATGTGATATCTTTTTCTTTCAATCATATCATTTTAATGGCCAAGTACACTCTAAAACCGTGTTCTTCTATCGTATTATACCCCGGTAGTTGAGGGTCAATCGAACATGTTCGTCACTGTAGAGGGGGCTTGAAGGTAATCCTGATATTAGGGATAATTCCATAATTGGCAACAGTGTCGAAGATTAAGCAACCGAGGAAGCTCAAGCAAGGCAGCTTGGCGTGGCAACTCATACTTTAGCTTGTCGTATTAGTCATATTGTATTTTTGTTTATGTTGATTGTAAGCTATAAATGTTGTAATGGTGTAACAAGAATAATATTGAGTTTTAGTGTGAGGTTAAACGGTACTCGCGAGAGACCAGGCTTGGCAGGGCCTGGGAGAGCTTTCATGCTCTATCAAGTGAGCTCACCGTGGGAACTTTAGAGGGACTTGGTTTGGAGGATTGAGAAGGGAGGCACCGTTGGGGCTTATCTTGACCATCTTAGATACACCTGGTAAAAACACCGAAGGACCCTGACCATGGAAACCTCGGGCGGAGTAGCTTGGAGTTCCATCAGGCGTTGAGTTGTGAACCAGACAACCCTCTACTTAATGTCACATCCACTGTAGGTGATGTCACTAGCCAGATAAACAATGTCAGACCTGCACTTGAGTAAACTACCATGGTATTTGGGGGCTGTCAGGCAGTTGGTGAGCCACCTCTGCGACAAAAGCCCCCTGACACACAGTGGTTAGGCAAAAGGTATGTCCTTGAATTTAATGTTTATGACGTGGAGATAACTAGTGCATCAGGTATTTAATGTTGTGACATAAAGTATGAGGGATGTCTTTCATAGTCATAAATGACTGAGTTGCCTCGGGGATGGTGTGGGGGGATATTTAAGGACCCCAACCACCTTTGAGGAGAGCATGTTCCTTTTGAGAGTAAAGAAGTTATTGCTAGAGAGAGTTATTACAAACCAAAGGGTTTCACCCACTCACCATTTTGTCATTTTTATTACGAAGCTTTTAATACGTGACAGAGATTCTTGAGGGTGTTTGGTGTGTTTCTACCTGCCTTCCAAGGTGTATCTAGGGTGCTTACTTATCTCTCCCTCTAGCCGAGTTACTTCTAAAACTCCATTACTACTCTTCTGAGATATACACGAGAGATTTGTGAGTTTAAACCGAGATTCATCTTCATTAGGCTAGTGTTGGCATGTCCTATTGCTAATACAAAGTTTTGGTCTAATTAACTTATCATTACCATACTTAAATGGGGTTACACTTCCATCTACGATCTAAAGCACCCTCCTACATTTGGCGACTCCGCTGGGGAGGCATTCTCCTAGCTAGGGAGTATGGCACAAGATAATGCTACTCGAAGACTCAACTTTGATGATATCCAGTGTAATGAAGAACAGGTCGCGAGGGAGCAAGAGGCCCTAAAGGATGGGACTCCTAGATTAGAGGTACCTCTGGTTCCAACGACGTCAGACGTTCTAGGGGTGACACAACCTTCCACGAGCGCGGGGTTGGGACCCACCTAGATTGCACTCCTCATGAGCAAGTTTCATGAGTTTTTGCAAACTCTAGTAGCTTCAACGATGCTGGGAGGATTGGAGGCTAATGCTTTCATAACACCAGGAGTAGCTCCAATGGCCCCACTAGGTGCAGGTATTGCAGGAACGATCCCAGCAAGCGTACCCTCTGTTGTGAATCCAGCAGTAGGAACCTCAGGAGTTTCAACGGCACCACCGGTAACGTTTGTTTCAGTTGCAACGAGCACTCAGCCCATGGCCCCACTATTGGTTGCCCTAGCAGCCTCGCCCATGGAAGAAATGAGAAAAAAGATGCATAAAGAGATGTTGAAGTTCATGCGGGCTTCCTCGCAATCAGCTGGTGAGGTGGATTCGGTTTATGACGACTTTCAAACACCCTATCCTCAAGCGTACAACGATGAGCCTTACCCAAAGGACTATATTCCCCCTATCTTTGAAAAATATACAGGGAAATATGGGAACCCGAAGGAGCACATTAAGCAGTTTGTTGAACACTTGGGAGAACATTGCAATGATAAAAAGCTTAGATTGAGGGAGTTTTACAAATCCCTAACCGATAAGGCATACACCCGGTACTCCCATTTAACTCCCAACAGCGTTTCCACGTGGGAGGAGATGCATGTATTGTTTGTCCAAAAGTTCTTTCTGGCAGAAGATGAGTTCACCTTAACCCAACTCCGTAGGGAGAAGCAGAGACATGGGGAGGAGGTGGTGGCCTATGTTCGAAGGTTCAGGGAAAGGACCCTCGATGTAAGGGAGGAGGCCAAAGAGTCCATGTTATTACAAATTTGTGCTGAGGGACTGCTTACTGAATACATCTGCCATCTTATCAATGAGACGCGCGAGGGGACTTTTGCGGCGTTCTTGAAAGCAATGAGAAACATCTCTTTGGTTGTGCGACCCAATCCGATGGTAGTACCCATGATGTTCAGGAAGTCGATGCAACTTGCGGGGGGGAGGCCTCAACCCCCACGGGTAGAGTACTCCGAGGGGGAAGATAGGGGCAAAGCACCAAAGAGGGACAACAAGAGGAAGTTTGTAAGAGACAGAGAAGACCCACCACCATTGCCTTGCACGATAGAAGAGGCTGTGAGTTATTATAACGCGATGGTCCAAGGGGGAACGATTTATGAACCAAAAGGCATTCCGATGGAAGAACCTGATGCTGCAACGAAGGAGGATCCTAAATATTGTCAGATGCATCGGAAGATCCAGCATCCGACAGAGAGCTATTTCACACTAAGAAGAATCACTGACAAGCACATGAAGGTGGGAACGTTGAAGATCCCCCCACAAAACGTTAACAACAACCCCCTACCAGCGCATGGGGCCAATCTCGTGGTGGCCTATGATGAAGGAAAGGAGTACGAGGAGGCTTTGGAGATTTGCACCAGGGGAATGGCTAACGTTGTGCTAGATTACGATGAAGCAAGCGCCAAGGATGTGGAGGATGTATATGATGCCGAAAGCGAAGAGGTAAACCCGACCTTAGAATATGGGGCAGTTTCAAAATCCCTGAAGTTCACTTAGTTCTTCGACCAGGTGGGGGTACCGAAGGAGATTAGGCTAAAGATAACCCAGGCAATACTTGATATTGCGAGGAAGAACGCAGTCCCTTCGCTGAGATGGAAGGGCCCCATGGTCAGGTTGGTGAGAAGGTTTCTATCAGAGGTAACCTTTAGCGATGCAGATAGAGCCGTAAGGTTCCCTCATAACAGGCCATTATATGTGACTGCCAATGTCAACGGAGTTAGCTTCACAAGGGCTCTCATGGATGGAGGAGCTTCCATCAATATCATGCCGATCAACTCCTTCCACGCGGCCAATATTCCGGAAGAGAGGTTGGTTCCCATGCCTTTGGTAATTTTGGGGTATGATAACCAATCTTTTAAATCCATTGGGTTCGTTAACGTGGGGATTGTGGTGGGAAATTTGAGTTACCATATAAAGTTCCATGTGATAGAGAGTGCAACTTCCTATCATCTGCTGATAGGAAGGGTGTGGATGCACAACCAAGGGTTAGTTCCTTCCAAATACCACCAATGCAGTAAGACGAATATCAAGGGGACGGAGGTAACTATCAGGGCTACAAAGAGTCCCTTTGCTATCAAGGAGGCACACTTGGTGGATGCGGCATTTTATACTGAGTTGGAAGAAGATGTCCAGGTCCTAACGAGGAGGATGGAGGGAGCCTGGGTTCCCTCAATCAGAGAAAGGTTGGGGCCCATGAATGGGCAGAGTAAAGAGGTTACGAGTGGTATAAAGGTAATAGCCGAAGAGGCTCACCAGGTGGTCCCTCGACCCCAACGCGTCTCAAAGCAGCTTGGGGACATGATGAAGCCCAGGGTGGATCCGATGGAGCATGAGGTCCAACGACAAAGTGTGCTGAGCCGATTCTCAGGAAAAAGGGTGGCCGAGGCTTCTAGGGAGAAGAAGAGGAAGACAGTCACCGCTATCAGCAGATAATGCAAGAAGGTCATTACTAAAGAGGTAAAGGTGGTGTATCGCTTATAACGGTGTGAGAGGGAGCCGAGGAAGCTCATGATGAGGTTGACTCGATATACGAGTGCTTTTTGATAGATCAATTGGGATAATGTATGGTGATAGACAATTCTAATATACAGGAATTTATGGAGGAAGTCGCCGAAGAACCAAATTACATGACGGATCAACCAAAGCCCTAGGCACAAGAGTTGGAGCAGTTGAACCTGGCAAAAGAAGGAGAGGATCCAAGACCCATCTTCATCTCGAAGGATCTCAGCAATAAAAAATGAGAGGCCTTGGTCGAATTGGTTCAGGAGTTTATAGATGTCTTCGCGTGGAAATACACAAAAATGGAAGGGCTGGATGAGGAAGTAAGCTGCCACAAGTTGAACGTAATGCCTTAAACCATTCCAGTGAAATAGGAAACAAGAACGTACAAGCCCGAGCTGGACCTGAAGATTAAAGAGGAGGTCCAGCGCCTGCTAACGATAGGGTTCATCGTACCAATACAACACCCACTCTGGCTATCCAGTATTGTCCCAGTGGGAAAGAAGGAAACAAACTAGATAAGGATCTGTGTGGACTTCAGATATTTGAATAGAGCTTGTCCTAAAGATGAGTTCCCCCTACCCTCCATCGATAGCCTGATAGACGCGATGGCTGGTTATGAGATGTATAGCTTCATGGATGGGTATGTGGGGTATAATCAGATCAAGATGGACCCCTCGGATTCAGAGAAAATGGCATTCAGAACGCCGTTGGGTAACTTCATGTATAGGGTGATGCTGTTCGGCCTCAAGAACGCTGGGGCGATGCACCAGAGAACGATGATGGACATCTTTTATGACTTCTTCCACAAATTTATAGAATTCTACGTGGATGACTTGGTCATCAAATCGAAGGAGGAGGGATCCCACCTGAGCGATTTGAGGAAGGTGTTGTCTCGTTGTAGAAGGTATAAGAAGAAAATGAACCCGTTGAAGTGTGTTTTTGGAGTGACGAGTGCGAAATTCTTAGGCTTTGTGGTTGATCGACAAGGGGTACAAATGGACCAAGACAAACAGCGAGTGATCTTGGAAATGCCAAGCCCTAGAACGGCGAGGGAGTTGAAGAGCTTCCTCGGTAAAGTCTCCTACCTTAGGAGATTTGTGCCTGGGTTGGCCGAAGTAAAACACCCGTTGTGCAGCTGTTGCGAAAGAGCACGAAGTTCAGGTGGGAAGAGGTTCACCAGGAGTCTTTCGCTGGGTTGAAGAAGCTGCGGTTTCACCACAAACCATGGTCCCCCCCCCCCCCCACGAGCAGGAACACCGTTGTAGCTATATCTCACATTTACCACGAGGTTCGTCAGAGCTTTGCTGGAACAGGAAATTGATGGGCAAGAACGACCAGTCTACTACCTCAGTAGAATCGTACATGGGCCAGAGATTAGATATATCAGCTTAGAAAGGCATTGTTTAGCCTTAGTCTTTGTAGCACAAAAACTTAGGCATTATATGTTGTCTTTTACAATTCATATTGTAACTAAATGCGATCCTATTAAGTATTTGTTGGCAAGAACTATATTGATTGGCAGGGCGGCTAGGTGGTTCCTCATCCTCTCAGAATACGACATAAAATGTGTATTTCCTCGCGCGATCAAGAGCCACGCGTATGCCGATCTAGTGGAAAATTTTCCATCAGGAACGTTTGAACCACCTAAAGAAGACATTCTAGGAGATGACCTACAAGCCCATTATCTGGATGCAACGGAGGAGGAGTGGACGATGCAGTTTGATGGATCTTCGGCAAAAAAAAAGGAGGAGCAGGGGTTATCCTTTCAAAAGGAATGGAAGAGATTTTCCTTTCCTACAATTTAGATTTCCCTTATTCCAATAATGAAGCAGAGTAGGAGGCGTTAGTGCTGGGGCTGCTAGAGGCTCTTCGAAGAGGAATTCGTTCACTCTGCATTAGGGGTGATTCGAACTTGGTGATTCAGCAAGTAAACGGAGAATATGCGTTGAAGCATATGAATCTGGCACCATACAGAACGATCATACAGAGGCTCCTCAGCTAGTTCCATCAAACTAAAATTAAGAGACATCTCAGAACGATGAATCGCCATTCGAATGCGTATGCAACTATTGCCCAGAAAATGGTCATGAGAAATGATACAACTATCGTCATGATCCATCGAAGAACAGCTATTTCGGTGGTACAATCAATTCTACCGATGGAGGAGGATGCGGACTAGAGGGGAGAGGTTAGGAAACAACTGGAGTCTGGGGAGGGGGCAATGGGGCCAAGGGAGTTGGCCATTTTACAAACCAGGGAAATCTCTACTTCAAAAATGCAGGGGGATGGTTATCAAGATGCATTGGCCCAGAAGAAGCGGAGTGAAGGTTAAAGAAAACACACGAGGAGAACTGCGAAACAACTGAAGTACCTCTTTATAGAAGAATTCAAAGAGAGGGATATTTCTGGCCTAGAATGAAGTAGGACACTGTGGAGCTACAACGGAGGTGCGATAAGTGTCAGCTTTTCTTCGAAGTAGTTGAATGTCATTTCGTTGAAACTCAAGCCGACTGGAGGCAACCCTATATTGACCTTATTAAGGATGGAGGTGTTCCAACAGAGAAAATTGATGCGATGGGACTAAAGTGAAGGCCCCCAAGGTTCTATATCCATGAGGGGCAGCTCTATCGAAGGGGATACTTTAACAGGCCATTGCGTTGCATCACGAAGGAAGAAGCAGCTAAAGTCCTCAAATAGGCGCACGATCCAACTCATATAGGAGGGGCTAACTTATATGATCAGTTGATGACGTTGGGGTATTATTGGCCAATGATGGAGAAAGACTCTGCTGAGTTAGTTCGAAAATGCAAAGCTTGCCAACTACATGGAAACATGATCCATGCCCCATCGGTGGACTTACACTCTCTGGCAACGCCTTACCCTTTTCACACTTGGGCGTTTGACCTGGTGGGGGCAATACATCCTTCTTCGAGGGGAAAGATATGGATACTAGTTGCAACAGAGTGCTTCACAAAGTGGGCCTAGGCAATACCACTCAGAAGGGCAATGGCTGGAGTGGTGAGCAACTTCATTAGAGAATATATTATTTATCATTTTGGGATCCCAAAGGTTATTCTCTCAGATAACGGGATGCCCTTCATCAATTCAGAAGTAACAATGCTCACAGATAAGTACTCCATTATCCACCATACCTCAACGGTGGCATATCCAAAGGGAAACGGTCAAGCCGAAGTGACTAAAAAAACATTGGTTAATATTTTGGCCAAGGTGATGGAGGACTTCCCAGGATCGTGGGACGATAAGATACCAATTGTGCTATGGGCCTATCGAACAACCAAGAGGAAACCCACGGGGTACACTCCATTTTCGCTTGTCTATGGGGCGGAGGCAATCCTTCCAGTGGAATTAGAAGTTCCCTCAGCCCCGATACGCCTTGCAAAGCAGCATGCTCCCTCAGGGTAGACACGTACAGTTGGAAGCATTAGATGAGCACGGAGATGATGCAATGCAACACTTTGAAATGTACACGAAAGAGTTTTCCAGGGTATATGATAACTTGGTAAGACCCAGGAGGTTCGTGGAGGGAGACCTTGTTTTGAAAGCAGCAGTGAAGTACATCAGGGGGCTTCTTCTACCGAAGTTTGCAGCCAATTGGGAGGGACCTATTGTTATAAAGGAAGCTCGTGACTCAGGCTATTGCTTAATTTCTAGAATGGAGGAAGACAAGCCATTTAAAATTAACAATAAATGGCTGAAGGTTTACCATGTATAAGACAATTAAGTTTGAATCATGATTGTAAATAGCTGTTTTTATAAATATACAAGTTTTAGTTATGATTTGAGCATAGTGAAAGAGTTGCAGAAATATAGAAACTTGTAATATACAAAAGCAGTTGCAACATACAGAAGAAGTGGAAAATATATATTTTTCATTCACTGGTAAACGATGGAGCATTACAAAATTGGGAACTACTGCACAAGAGTTACATAGAAAGAAATAAGAGGAAGGTATATACAAATGTTGACTAGCCTAAGAGGAACCATAGGTCTGAAGATGAGAAAAAATCCCCGGGAAGGCCCGAAGAAGCTGTAGTACAAGATTATTAGGCATTGATGGAAACCTCCAACCTCGTTTGAACCTGTGCACGTTGGATGAGGAGTCTTTCTCGTTTCAGCTTGCCCAGACGCAAAGCTTCTTGGGCATCATTTACCTCCCTATCAACTGCTTCTAGAAGGGGTACTATTTCGACCAACCTGGCTTCCTCTACCCGTTGGTCCTGTTGATGCTTTTGCAATAGTTCCCTCTGCTTGATCAGTTGCTGGCTCTTCAAAGTCTTCAAGTACGATATAATCCAGTTAAAACAAAAACCATCACGACCCAACTCCTTTAAATAACCAAGAATTTGGTTAAGGAGTGGTCTGGTAACGGTCGCAGTGGGAGTACTAGCGATTTCTGCAACCACAGTAGCCATGCCTTGCAGCCTATAACCCATGACAGAGATGTTAGAACGCAAGAAATCCACCGAGAAGGTTTCAGGATGGTGATTCACAAGTTGCTCGATCACCAATCGATGGGTGGCAGGCATCTGGGGAGAACGTTGATGCATCATTAAACAAAATGCATGAGGAGCCAAATATGGCAGAGGAAGCTCACCCCGGATTCACTCTCCACTGCAGCACCAGTCGTGGAACCTTCATCTGCATGGCCAGAATCTTTCGAGACGATAGGTTCTCGATGAGGCAAGCCATTAGGTGAAAGAGTGGGTGGGGAAGGCTCTCATGCAACCTGAGATAAGAAAAGTAATGAGTTTATGGAAAATTCTTAACAAGTGTTTTCATTGTTAAGTCACCGTTATAGGTGGAGTTGATGAAAAAATTTAACAAGCGTTTTTGTTGTTAAGTCACCATTTTAGGTAAAGTTTATGAAAAATCTTAACAAGTGTTTTCGTTGTTAAGTCGCCGTTTTAGGTGGAGTTTATGAAAAATATTAACAAGTGTTTTCGTTGTTAGGTCACCGTTATAGGTGGAGTTTATGGAAAATTATTAACAAGTGTTTCCATTGTTAAGTCACCGTTATAGGTGGAGTTTATGAAAAAAATCTTAACAAGCATTTTCGTTGTTAAGTCACCGTTTTAGGTGGAGTTTATGAAAAATCTTAACAAGTGTTTTCATTGTTAAGTCATTGTTATAGGCGGAGTTTATGAAAAATCTTAACAAGTGTTTTCATTGTTAAGTCACCGTTATAGGTGGAGTTTATGAAAAAACTTAACAAGCGTTTTCGTTGTTAAGTCACCGTTATAGGTGGAGTTTATGAAAAATCTTAACAAATGTTTTCGTTGTTAAGTCACCGTTATAGGTGGAGTTTATGGAAAAATTAACAAGTGTTTTCATTGTTAAGTCACTACTGTAGGTGGAATTTATGAAAAAACTTAACTGTTTTCGTTGGTAGGCCACCGTTATAAGGGAGTTTGGGAAAATTCTTTGACAAAAATGCATAGAATTAAGGAGAATACCTCAGTCACGGTAGGAGCCAGAACGGGAGTAACTGTGGTAGTAATAGGGACAGGAATCGTTGGGGGCGGGCTCGTTACCCCAGAAGCCACAACGGAATCCCTGGTTACAGAAGCCTCAACGGCAGGCAAAAGTCCCCCACCAACATAGGGGACCAAGGCCAGCATGGGTTGTTCACTGCGACAAGATGATGGGATCCCAAATGAGGCCTCAACAGGTGTGGATGCATAGAAACCCCCATGAGGGGCAGATGCACCAACCTTGTTCTTATATGCATACAAACCTTCGAGAGAAGGTGGAGCAAGATTGGGAGAAAGCTGAAACATGAAACTCAGGGTTAAACGATGAAAGAGGAGTAAGCACAGAAAAAGGGAGAAGTACCTCTAAATGTTACTTACCTCAGTTATGGTACGAAAATGAGGAATGGCGGTCAAGGGTCTCGCTAGCAGCATGGGAAGACAAATGTTCGCTAACAATGACGACACTTCAACCTAAGGCATCCCAAAATCTCAAGGTTTAGCATGATAAATAGATAAAGGGGGTGAGACTGAAAGGATGCTATACCAAACAAATTATAGAGGAAATCATACCTCGGGCTCCTTTTCTTCAGCCAGAACGATGGGTAGAAGAAGCTCAGTTGCAGAAGATAAACCAGAAGGGATAGAGAGAGTTGCCTCTGGTTGCGAATAGATGCCCATAGAGTCAACATCATCATCACCCACGGCAACATCTCTTGCACATTGAGAGGCTGAACGATGGAAATAGGTAAGCCCAGTCATGGGCGAATGGGGAGAAGTCACACAGGGTGGCGAAGTACCGAAACGCCCCCCCACGAAAGGGCTCACGGGGGGGGGGGGGGGGGGGGGGGGATAGGGGTATTGGCACTTTCTTCTTCAACCTCCTACACCAAAGTTACCAAAATGCGTAAGCAAGTGTACTTTTTTTTAGGCAAATGGGAAATGGTAATAGAACAACTATACATACCTCAGATCTGACAGGCAAGGGGGTAGGAGATAATTGCACCTCAGGAGTTTATCTCCTCTGGGACTTGGTACCCATAGTTTTCTTCCTCGTTCCTGATGCACCAGTGCTACTATCCCGAAGAACCTTTGAAGTCTTTCTCCTCTTAGATGTGGGTTCGGTGGGATCAACTCGGATCGTGGGGAAGGTTACCGATGGAGGAACAACTGGAACACGCCGTTGGGACTCAATGTTTATGCATGCCACCTCAACTTGAACTTTCCTTCTCAACTCCTTAGCTCTCTCCGCAGGCATAGGAGGAGGAACGGAGGCAATGGGGACTGCCTCCTTGGGAGCTTGAGATTTAGTCTGGGACTTGGACTTGGAAGAAGTCCCACTCTTTGCCTTCTGCCCTAAAGGTTCATCGGTAGAAGCTTTGGTCGAAGGGGCAGCTTTTTTTATGGCTGCATCACTCTTGGGTTTGGGCGTAGTAGTGGGAATCATGGAACAAAGGGGAGAAATCTTAGTGGGACATGCCTTAGGGGTCTTACTCATAGGGAACTCAACCCCAAGGATGGAGTTTCCCTTCAAACCCATCTCCAATGCAGAAAAGGAAAGGACTGGAGGGTACACTGGATCCCCCTCGATGAACTCGACAATATCAGCCAATTATTTCGGCCAGCATCGTATAGCAAACAGAGAGGACACATACCCTTACCTTTTGTTACTAGGAATAGTTACTCGCCCAGCCATTGCAGAACTTATTCCCTATGCAGCATTGGATGAAAATAGGGAGCAGTCCTCGCTGAAAGAAACCTTGGGGTTTGACCGTTGAAAAACTGGGCGAGGAGCCCCCTGATCAAAACCAAATTGGCGGCTACATCGATTGGGATTGTAGTGCTCTCTAGTGTATCCCCACTCGGTATAGGAGGGCAGATACCCAGGGGATAACAGAACAACCACGGCCAGCGAAGGATCTTCAATATCTGCGCCTACCTCTACTAACCTGGCCTCATGTTGGAAAAAGTCACAGTTATGAACAAAGATATCCTCTTCGTAGGGTCTCATAACAAAATCCTCAAAACGATCAATCACAGGGATCAACTCCTTTTGACTCATCTTCTTATGATAAACGTAGAAGTGTGGGGGCATAATTCTTTCCCCATAAGGAGGACGGTTGATCTTGGACGCTACGACAGGGAAACGAACATAGAGGAAGCTCATCAGAAGGACACAGTTGGCAAAATTTACCAAGTTATAACGACCAAGTGATCACTCCATATCGAAGAGGGTCCTGTCGAGCCATGTGTAGAGAGATCCCAGGGTGATTACAGCCAGGAGAAGCATGGTATCTCAGGCCAAGCGAATGGATATATTGATAAGGTCCCTTCGGGGCTGATCATTGGGTTTTCCCAGTAGAAGGAAATGAGAAAGAATGACAAGGATATAAACAAGAAGTTCCAGTGATGTACCTTGACCAGGGGCACCCCCAGAAGAACTACCTTCAGCAGAATCCGTGAAGAAATAATTGATAAGTGGGGAGAAAGTGGCTTTGTTCGATTAACCGGTGCAACTTCGGCATATTCGGTCCAACTCCAAATGATCAGCAGTCTCTTGGGCATCCAGACCCTCATCAGTATAAGGCTCGTGGCCTATCTCTTTAAGGCCCAGGAGATCACACACATCTTCCAACGTCACTGTGAACTCACCCCACGTAGCGATGAAGGTATGGGTAGTAACGTTCCAGCGAGACACCAGAACAGGAAGGACAACATTATTCTTAGATAGAGTGAACTCACCAAACCACTTAGCCCATTGCAGTACAATTTTGGTGAGCGTTTCAGCATAAGATCTCTGCATGTGGGAGTTCCACGCAGCAAACTGAGCGGGAGAACCCCCGGGCGCTTCAAACTCAATGTGGGACCACAGGAAGTCCCTTCGCTCCCAACGAAATCGGAGAGTCCCCTCGGGAGGAAGAAAACCCCACTCAGTAGAGGCTTCGTCTTCATCACCCAACAATAGAGGGTCAAACTTAGAAGAAAAATGGACCCTCTTAAATGCACCAGCAAAATCATCACCTTGTCCAAAAATAAGTGATCGACGGTAAAACCTTAGTTATTCCTGGCGGGCAGTATCCAAGGTGGTGGCAGTGGTAGGGGTGGCAGGTAGAACACCGGTGGCAGACACAGTGGGGTTACTTGAGGACACCATGGAAAATAATGACACAGTAATAGAAAAGCTTTGAGCAAGAAGGGTTTGAGAGCGAGAATGGAAAAACACGATCACAAGTGGTGGTATAGAAGGTAGCAAAAGAAAGAAGTTAGGAAAGAGCAATAACAATGGAGTTTTAACAATGGAGTTCTCACAGACTTTCTCTCTCTAAAGTGAAATGGAAGCTTGAGGAAGACGAAGCCAAAGTAAGAGAAAAGAAAGGTTAAGTGTAGGGATATGCACGTTTGAAATTTCCAACTTTGGCATTTAGATTGCCCCACCCTCACACGTGCGCGGCCGTCTATAATCATTTCACACGAACACGTGGCACTTCAAGAAGTACTTTGGCAGTTGAAAAGACCACGTCATTAATGAAGTGACGCATAGAGAACATAAAGCGTTGCCTTCTTCAACAAGTTTAAGTTTTGGAGCCAAAAGATTTTGTCAGGCATATCCATTGAACTTCTAACGAAGGAGATCCCCCAACGGTTCAACAAAGCTACGATGTCCCCTCGCCACATGTCTCATCGTTTTTCAAAAATAGCAAAGCACCATGAGGGAGAATTTCATTTACCAGAAGTCTAAACGAGTATTTGAAAAAGGTTAGTAGGCCTTTCGGGAGAATTTTAAACATTGGAGCTAGAACAGTTGGGGACCAGCAGGAGAAAAAAGCGACGATGTCCCTTCGCCAAAGTCCCAGTGAGAATGGCTCTTCGGCTTAGGTACATCGGGGAGAAAATTACTTTTTCCCAACGACTATATCGTTGCGGTTCTAACGGGAAAGGAGGGCTAGATTTTCTTGTTCACAAATTGAGAACTATATCACATAGAGCAGGTTCATCGGATTGAGAAGTTTCGTGCAGACATTTCTTATTCCAACAAATCTCTCCACGAAGGGGAAAATGTAGAGGGGGCTTGAAGGTAATCCTGAGATAAGGGATAATTCCATAATTGGCAACAGTGTCGAAGATTAAGCAACCGAGGTAGCTCAAGCGAGTCAGCTTGGCGTGACAACTCATACTTTAGCTTATCGTATTAGTCATATTATATTTCTGTTTATGTTGATTGTAAGCTATAACGGTTGTAATGATGTAACGAGAATAATAATGAGTTTTAGTGTGAGGTCAAAACGGTACTCGCGAGAGACCAGGCTTGGCAGGGCCTGGGAGAGCTTTCATGCTCTATCAAGAATCCTCGTCGTGGGAACTTTAGAGGGACCTGGTTTGGAGGATTGATAAGTGAGGCACTGTTGGGGCTTATTTTGACCATCTTAGATACACCTGGTAAAAACACCAAAGGACCCTGACCGTGGAACCTCGGGCGGAGTAGGTTGGAGTTCCATCGGGCATTGAGTTGTGAACCAAACAACCCTCTACTTAATGTCACATCCACTGTAGGTGATGTCACTAGCCAGCAAAACAATGTGAGACCTGCACTTGAGTAAACTACCGTGGTATTTGGGGCTGTCAGGAAGTTGGTGAGCCACCTCTGTGACAACAGCTTACTGACACATAGTGGTTAGGCAAAAGGTATGTCTTGGCATTTAATGTTTATGACATGGAGACAACTAGTGCATCAGGTATTTAATGTTGTGACATAAAGTATGAGGGATGTCTTTCATAGTCATAAATGACTGAGTTGCCTCGGGGATGGTGTGGGGGGATATTTAAGGACCCCAACCACCTTTGAGGAGAGCATGTTCCTTTTTGAGAGTCAAGAAGTTATTGCTAGAGAGAGTTATTACAAACCAAAGGGTTTCACCCACTCTCCATTTTGTCATTTTTATTACGAAGCTTTTAATACGTGACAGAGATTCTTGAGGGTGTTTGGTGTGTTTCTACCTGCCTTCTAAGGTGTATCTAGGGTGCTTACTTCTCTCTCCCGCTAGCTGAGTTACTTCTAAAACTCCATTACTACTCTTCTGAGATATACACGAGAGATTTGTGAGTTTAAACCGAGCTTCATCTTCATTAGGCTAGTGTTGGCATGCCCTATTACTAATCCAAAGTTTTGGGCTAGTTAACTTAACATTACTATACTTAAAAGGGGTTACGCCTCCATCTACGATCTAAAGTACCCTCCTACAGTCACAACACCTTATTTAGGGCACACCAGCGATAACCCAGCTGGGAAGGTCAGTCAGTAAAGAGGTCCCTTAGGCCGAATTAGATTTTCAATATTCAATATCCTTTTCAATAATCATTTTAATCGGTATGTTTATACGGACAATTATAAACATATCACAAATGAATCAATCATAGGTATCACATGAATTTTGAGAATAAAAGCAGTTCATAAAATATATATAGTTTGCATAATATCATATAATCAAAATACACAATGAATGTCAGAGTACTCACCCAAAATGGAGGTCAAATTTACTGGTATTGAGTCTTTGATCACACGTTAATCTCATAAAGATTTAAGTACACGTTCTAAGGTACAGTTTATACTATAATTTAATAATAACTTCCTCTTTTAAAAGATTACTAAATCCCCATTTGTCAACTTTTAAAACTCATTGATCGTAATTGAAGAATTCAATTCATAGTCTTTCCTCATCAGTCGGTTCCCAGTAGAGATGAAGGCTCACAGAGGCACCACTTAAATACCATCTCATCTAGACAGAATATTTCTGGATTCAATCCTAGTAGAGATGGAGGGTCACAGGGGCACCACTTAAATACCATCTCATCTAGACAGAACTTCACCGGGCCTGACTTTGGAATTACTTAAATTGGATTCTATAATAACGAGCAATTTCTTTAAAACGAATCATTTTCAAAAGCGTATAATTTCAAACAAGTTTATAAAATAAACTTGGATTTGTTCTAAATTTTAAGTTTTGATTAGTGAATTATTTATTGTATTTTACCAGTATAACTACTAAGTAAATCTGTAAAATAATAAATTAAAACTATAAAGATGCATTATAACATTAAGATTACCTTAAGATGAATATCCATAAGAACTTCTTCTTAAACTTTCTCACACTTTCTCTCACTATTTCTTTCTATAATTCTCAAGGAATTGGTGTGAGTTTCAAATGAGCCCCAAAGGCCCTATTTATAGTTTTCCAAAGATATCACGGCATTGACATGTGTCCATGATGACCAAGCTTTTACATTGGGAGTCAGCGTTGACGTGTCGCGTAACGGAGGCATCTTGCAGTCTTATTTCATTGGACTGCGACACGTGTTTTGGATTATCCTCTAATGACAACACGTGTACGGTAGAGGTGTCAAAACCAATCATGAGGTGTCGAGCATGAGGTGGAAGGGTATTAAGGGTATAAGGGTCATTTTGCACCTGAAGGGCATTTTGGTAATTTCACATCATATATTTTCAATATTTCTTTTAGGTCCCTATAAATATTTTATTTACAAAAAGGCCCCTTTTTATTTTTCATTTTGGTCCCTAAAACTTTCTTTATTAAAACCAAGTCCCTAAAGTTTCATAAAATTACATTTTCTACCCCAAAACTTATCACTTAGCTGAGGATGTGCCATAAAATCTCAGTTTGACCCATTTTACCGTTGATTCTTCAAATTTAAAAATGGGCTTTGTCATATTAAGAACTCAGAATATCATATATGTAATAATATATCATTATTAGATAGTAAGTGTGATTAAATTGAAAGAAGACAATTATATTTTGGCATAAGAAAAATAGGGTCATTACACTCTAGCTTAGGAAATCCTGGTAACTCTACTGTACCTCGTCCTACTATGCTAGACTTTCTCCCATCTCCAAAAGTGACTTTACCTTCCCTATGATCCTCGAGGGAGGTAAACAAATAGGCATCACTAGTCATGTGCCTGGAGCACCCACTATCAAAGTACCATTGTAAGGAACTATGTCCTTTAAGAGCAACATGAGCAACAAGGGATTTTGCATTGTGTTTAGGCACCCAAGTAGAGATAACCTGATGTTTTCCCTTGCCTTTGTTGACTCTAGTTGAGATTTTAGAAGTGTCCACTGACGGCATAGAAATCCATTGAAACTCTTCTACTATACTCTAAGATGTGGTGACTAGAAACTCAAATCGCTCTCTAAGACTTTCAAAATCAGTAGTGGCATGAGGTGGAGCAAAAGTACATCGTATCTCACCCAAAATATAGCAAAATTCACGAAGGTGGCCCTTTATTTTGCAGTAAGTATAGAAATATGTAGACTTTAGCCGACTTCGGTTTGCTTTTCTTGGCCGAACTCTCTTCTGGTTTATAGGTGGTGGCCATACGGATTTGTAATAAACTCAGGAATGGGTTCTAATGTTGTATGGGATGTGGAAGTTCCATCAAAACCTATTACTGGCCTCTCACCTAAACCCAACGCAGGGGCGAGGAGCATCTTTACCATCTTACCAGATCGGTCATCAATTCTTACCTTGACTTCTCGGGCTATCTCAAAGTTCTGAGTGAGTTGGGATACAAGGGATTCCAGTTTCTTTCGAGTGTCCAGGGAGGAATAGAGCTCGCTTATCAGATCATCCACTTGCTTTGTCTAGTCCCCTTTTTCTTTCACAAACACACTTTCTCTCTCTCCAAAAACTTTCTCTCTCTCAACACAGGAGGTATATCTTTCTATCAACGCATTGGCTATGGAGGTCTCTCTCTCTCTCTCATTTTTCCTAATTCCTTATATAGAGATGAAATCCTAAGATATAACTCTTTGTTATGATTTTTGGTTTTGAAAGTATCATCATATAAATCAGCGTACGCTCGTCGGAGATCACTCTCTCTCTCACTTGCATCTTCCTCCCCCTCACTCACACTGCTATCACCGTCGAGGTGTCCTTGTGAGCTTGCATCCTCATCGTCGTGAGGAGAACTGTCAGTACTCACATGACTAGCCATGAATGCGATGAAATTACGTTCATGCGATTACTCATCTCCAGAGTTCAACGTCTCGACCTCACTATAGTCGCTAAGGGTGGTGTTTAACGCAGATTTGGATTGTTCTTGACATTTGAACCTAGTTGCACACTCAAACCCCCTATGACCTCTACCGCCGCACTCAAAACATCTCTCACTATGTTTCTTAGAGGTATCCTTTTTATATTTCTCAAATTTCTTTTTCTCAAAATTCTTTTTATCTTTAAAATTTCCATTTTTCTTTCATTTGAGAAATTTCTTGAATTTTTTTGCGAAAAGGACCAAATTGTCTAAGTCAAAATCAGGATCAGGCATTTCTTCCTCTCTTTTCTTAGACAACTCACTTTGACCCCTCACTCTTTCTGTCCTGGGCTTTAATATCTACCCCTTTATCTTTTGATTCTATCGTGTTAGGGAATCAGTCAATTTCATAGGTCAGTAGGTCTCTAACTAACTCCTCTAATTTCAACGTATTCAAATTACCTAATGAATTTAACACAGTGACTTTGGGGATAAATCTCTTAGAGAGTGATCTCAAAATTTTCTTAACTACCCTAGCATCAGGAATGTGATCTCCTAAATTAAAACTAGTGTTCATGATATAAGATAAGCGTGCATAAAATTCATCGAAACACTCATTTTCATGCATGGAGATAGTTTCAAACTGAGTAGTTAAGTTTTCCAATTTAGATTCTTTCACTGCATTGGTGCCATCATGGGTAAGTGGTAGAACATCCCATACTTCTTTAGACATGGTACACGTTATGATGCACCAGAAATCGTCAGGTGTGACAGCTCTAGAAATGGCACTAAGCCCACATGAGTTAAATGTGCTCCATTTAAATTCATCCTCAGTCCATGCAGCCACTGATTTTAAAGTAGTTACGTTTTCTACAGTGACTGTGGGAGGCGTCCACCCTTTTTCACACATAACCCAGACACGTTCATCAATAGCCTTTAGGTGAGATTTCATGTGAGATTTACCATAGGCAAAATTTGACCCGTCAAAAGTTGGAACTTTATTATATGAGTTATCCATTGAAATTATGCTTTTTTAAAAAAATCTATTTTCTGAAAAAAAAAATCGATGTCAAGAAAAAAATTTGAGGAAAAATTACATGGTAAGATTGTGTAAATGGCCCTGATACAAATTTGAGAGTTCGCCAGCAATCAATGCCAAACTTATTTAATTAAATTTCAATTTTAGTCCCAACAAGTCTTAACTCTTTCAAACAAACGTGATTGAATAAAGAAATAATCTAAACATGCAAGACAATCACGATTGAGGAAAAATCCACCACAGGGGCAAAAACCATCTTATTTTCACTATAATTTTGTAAAGAACGATTTACATGGATCACAAAGAAAATACAAGTATTGACATACGAAATACCCTTAGGTGTCTGTTTCGATGTCGTCGGAAAGAGTTCCCATAAGAGCTCCAAAAGGTCAGTAATGGAAAAGCTTCGTCTTTTCCACAAGTGTACTCCAAATGAGTAGTATAATCTTCCTTGGGGTTTAGAGGATTCACATAAATGATTGGGAATTATTTGTGAATCAAAAAAGATATTTGTGGTGACAATAAATATCAACACAAATTATAAGCAAAGGCGATCACTAGAATAAGTAAAGAACACAAATTAGAACAACTGCAATCACACACGACATAATATATACGTGGTTCAAAAAAATTGCCTACGTCCACGGTGGTGCTCTCTAGTTATATTTCTCTTTTTCTCTAGGGGAGTGTTTACAAATTACATACCCTTTGCCCTAGGCTTGGGGGGTTCAATTTATACATGTAATTCTCGGAGAGTGGGGGTGTTGGGAACCTCCACGTTGCCCTATATTCCCTAGAATATCTTGTGAGAGATTTTAGGGGTTGAATGGGTCACTGCTAATTAACTATTTATAAGGCTTGGGAGTTTTGGCCGAGCTTTCCCTATTTTTGATAGGGCTTAGCCTGACTACTTCTATGGGCCAAGACAAATAAACGTGCTACCCACAATTGCCCTTAAAAATTTTGGGTCACAATTTGGGCTCAACAATTTTAAATAATAGCTCTAATGCCATTTTTGTGAATTGCTTTGTGCTTTGGGGATCGAAACATCTTTCTTTAGCAGATTCAGGCGATAGATTTACTTCGTTCTCCATGCGTCATGATTGAGAGGGTTTAAAACTTGTTTGAAGAAGCCATTTCTGGCGTCATTTCACAAAAAATCTTTGCACTCTAAAGATTTCTTCAGCTTCTTACTGTGATTTCTCATCTCCAGGTCTCTCTTTTTGCCTTCAAGCTCTTTATTTTCTTTCCATCTTCCTTGCTTGTGGACTTACGTTGTCCCAAGCAGATATTTTACTTATAAGTTCTTCAAACTTCTTCTTCTTTCTTTTCTGTTGAAATTTCTTCTTTGTCACTACTAGTTTTTTTCTGATGGCAAGAAAAGACAATAGGCCAGTAGATGAGTTTGGGGAGTTTTTCAACATCCTTAATTGGTTGGACATTGAATGTGCCCCTGTCCCTCGTAATGTTCGAGACATTGAGGATGGTCATTGAATTCATGTTATTTTTTTATCTCAGGGGGGTCTGACGTTTCCCCCAAATCGCTTATTTTTGCACTTTTTTAGTTATTTTTATATAGTTCTTGCCCAATGTTCTTCGAATGTTTGGAAAATTGTGAATGGTGTACATAGGATCAATCAGCTTTATGGGACCAATCTAGGTCTTACTAAGCTTTCTTGCAGCTATACCTTTTCTCAAACAAGTTGTGGTCTCCTCTATCTAAAAGTTAGGAATCCTAACAGGGTGTTGGTAGTCAATCTACCTGATTCCCATAAGGACTATTGGAAATAAGGGTTTATTTCTAGAAACTAGCAGTTCCCTCCTCAGACGAGGGAACGAGGTACAGGGGACCTACGATTCCCTTTTACGGGGAGGAGTACATAAGTAGACATATTGCCCCTCTTATAAGAAGAGAGGAAAAATAAGGAGAGGTAAGAAGAAAGGAGGAGAGAAGAGTTGAGGACCAAGAAGAGGCAGTCTCTAGTGCCTGTGTCTGCCTTAGCCAAGGGGGCTTTTGTTGCTATTTCCCCTCAGTTGGCTCCAATGGTGCTTTAGAGAGCAGTCTTGCTAGCTGACCGACAGAGGTCATCAAGTATAGGGACCGACAAGTTAGACCTAAAGGCAAGTCAAGGGCTAGCCTTGGTAAGTCTGTTCTTACTTCTCTACTATTATAGTTCTTTTCAATACCTTCTTCGTTAAATGTTTTCATTATCTCTGTAGTTTATATTTGATTTTACCGTCGTCTATCACAGCGGTGATGAGCTAGCAAAGAAAAATGTTGAGTTAGAGGCGATCTTGAAGGCTTCCAGTGTTGCTCAGAAGTCTTTCGATCTTACTTTGGTTAAAGCTAACAAGGCAAAAGAGGCAACATCTAAGGAGATGGAGGAGCTGAGTAGTCTTATGACTTGGTCTGTACGAGAAAACTGGCGATGGTCGAGGAGAACAAAGATCTTGCTGAGAATATGAAGAAGATGGAATCTGAGGCCACCACTCTCAAGGAGAGCTCGTACAATGCTGGATGGCTCACAGTGTATGAGGATGCTGAGGCTCAGATTGACTATATTATCCATCTCAACTTCAAGAAGGGTTAAGACAGGGCTTTACTTGCTGCCGAGGTGGATGTTGATTCCTCCCTCTTTAACTAGCACGTACCTGGCTCCAAGCCTGTTATGGATGAGGTGCCTCCTCCTGCTGCCAATGAAGGTGTCCCAGCTATCCCGACTACTACTGCTGACGCTCCCCTTGATCAAGGAATGGTGACTTCTCCATCTGAGGGAGGCGCACCTGGGGCTACCGCGGATAAGCGGAAATAACCAGCATCCTTAGAACAGATTGAGGTATCTAGCTAGTCTTCTTGACCTTTGTATTTTTTGTATCTTTGTTTCTTCTCGTTGATGTACTCGAACTATTTTTATTTTAATGAAATGAAGTTATGTTCCTCTTCATACACTGATTTATTTATTCTTCATGCTCGTATGATTTGTAGCTTATCGATATTAATGAATATATTCCTTCTACCTCTCACCTAGGAAAAATTCTTGGTCCTAATGTGAGCAACCGAGTTCGCCGTGCCTTTATAAGAATCTATAATGCCCTCAGATTGAGGAATCAAGACTATAAAGACCAGTCAGAGCTTGTTGCCAAGATGAAATATAGGCTTGAGCAGATAGAGGAGGTCGAGGCTTCTGTTCAAGAGGAAATGGATGATCTGAAGTCTAATCTTCTGGATGCTTCTGAGATCAATCAATTGGGAAGGCACTTGAAAAGGATAATGACGCTCCAAGGAGGGAACTCTCGTGACTTAGGGAGAATTTGCAAGCATTTCCCCTCAAGTTTTATGTGGTTCCTCTTTATCGACTGGGCGACGAGCTGGTACTAATGATAGTGGTTCAGCTGGGGAGATTACCAAACTACGAGGTGACATTCGCAAGGCGTATGCTATAGCTGCTGGTCTTCAACGAGATGTAACCTTACTGAGGCACCTGTTCAAGAAAGTCCCTCAGTAGGTGTAGGCTGACGGCTATGACCAGGGTTGGACTGATGCTCTAACGAAGGTGAAGAAGGTTGAGGAGTTAGATTTTATAAAAGCGTGGTTGAGTGCTCTTAGGGAGTTGCAAGTCCTTAGGAACTCTGTTCTCTGGTATCATCATGAGATCTCTCCTTCAACTTTGATGCTAAACCCATTCAGGAGAGATGCTTGATGGGTTCCCATAGATGTGATCCCAAGATAGCTCGTGGATCCAAGTTCAGATGAAGTCGAGGAAGAATTAGCTCCTCACCTAGATGATGCTGAAGAGCACGAGTGGCTAACTATCTTGTTCAGCGACCTAGTTCTCATTAGGATTTAAATTACTCAGCATATGTAACTTTTTGTATATGTAATGATGGAATAAAATAGTTATGTTTTGGGCGATTTGCCGACTAAACATGTGTTGTGTATTTTTATTACTTCATTGATTTCTTGTTCAACTATCTTGGGCTCTTCCAGCCGATTTGGTTTGATTTAGGCAGAGTTGGTTGTTGAGTGAGTATCCCCCCATTCTAGTATGCTTTTAGCGTACCATTATACCTTACTTTACCTTTTAGGTTGTTTCGTCACACTTCCTTAGGCCTAAGTGAGGCAATGGCGAGGATACACCTGGTATTGGATGCTCTATCCGAGCGGGATTTTTTAGCCAAACAATTTTAGTGACCAACCTAGGTTGGCTATGTTGCCTAAGGGTCCCCTGTAGGTCTTCATATATTGCCAGGGGAAATGTAGGAGGTCATTCATGTTCATTGACGAATGCCTAAAGAGGTCCATTACATATTGACCCTGCTTTTAGTTGTGTATGTTAAAAAGGGGAGCCTGTGACTTAGAAAGGATGTATGAATTATAATGTAGTTGAGAAAAATCAACACTCCATAAAATGCCACTGCCAAATAAATTTCATTAACCACAAATGAATTCAAAATTCAACACTTGGTTCAAAAAGAAAAAAGAAAACTAGAAGTATAATTTCTTCAAATTGGCTGCATTTCAAGCTCTAGGTATCTCCCTACCCTCTAGTGTTTCTAAGTGATAGGCTCCTTGTAGGTCATCTTTTATCACCTTGAATGGACCCTCCTAGTTTGGTCCAAATTTTCCATCCGATGGTTTTACAGCGCTGCCAAGAACTTTCCTCAGGACGTAGTCCCCAACTTGGAATGCTCATGGATTAAACTTTCTGTTGTAGTGCTTTACTAGTTATTACTGGTATGCTGCTAGTTTCACTAGAGCCATCTCCCTTCATTCTTCGACTAGGTCAATTTTAACAAGCAGTGCTGCATCGTTCTGGCATTGGTCGACCAGAGTGGACCTTATGGTAGGGAGGACAACTTCCAAGGGGATAATCGCCTCCATCCCATACGTTAGTGAGGACGGTGTCTCTCCAGTTGCTCGGTGTGGGTTGGTACGGTAAGCCCACAGGATGTGAGGTAGTTTGTTTACCCACACTCCCTTAGCCCGCTCTAAATTCTTTTTCAATCCATCAATTACTATTTTGTTAGAAGCCTCGGCTTGTCCATTGCTCTGAGGGTATGCCATAGAGCTGAAGTAATGCCTGATCCCGTGGCTAGTGCTGAAATTCTAGACGAGGACACTCTCGAACTGTGTTCCATTTTTAGTGATTATAGTTCTAGGGATCCCAAAGCGAATGACGATGTTCCTCCATATGAATCTTATCAGGTCCGCGTCTCTAATGTTTTGCCAGTGGCTCTTCCTCTATTCATTTGGTGAAGTAGTCTATTGCGACCAATAGGTATTTGTGATTACCTACTACTGTTGGTAAGGGGCCCACGATGTCCATACTCTATTGGGAGAAAGGCCATGGTCTAGTAAGTGACTTCAAGTTACTAACCGACTGGTGAACCATAAGTGCGTGAAGTTGACACTTTTTGCACTTTCGAGCATAGATTCCAGCGTCTTTCTGCATGTACGGCCACCAGTACCCTTCTTTCATTGCTCTAAAATCTAGCAACCTTCCCCCGATGTGACTCCCACATATTCCCTCATGGAGTTCACTCAGGACTTGCTCGACGTCTTCTAGATGAATGCACTGGAGGTAAGGGCTAGTGAAAGACTTTTTGTACAACTTGCCCTCAGGAGATAAGTGAAAGCGAGCAACTTAGATTCTTATCTGGTGAGTGATCTTCTTATCTGTTGGTAGTGCACCATTCTTCAAGTAATCCCTTATGGGGTCCATCCAACTCGGGGTTGTCTCAGTTTGGAGAATATGCCCTGCGTTTGGCAGCTCGTTGATCTGGTTGATACTTGGTTGGGCAAGGAAATCGATCGTAATTATCCTTTTCATGTCGGATTTGATCATTGAGCTTAAGGCTACTAGGGCATCAACATGGTTGTTCTATCCTCTGGGAAACTGCTAGATGTTGACTTGTTCAAAGTTGGCCATCAATTCTTTTAGAGTGGCGAGATAGGGTGCCACCCTCTCATCCCTAGCATTGAAATCGCCACTTATCGAGTTGGAGACCAAATGTGAGTCACCGAACACTTGGAGTCGTCTTGATCCGAGCATTCTCACCTTTTATAGGCCCGCGATCAATGCTTCATATTTCGCTTCATTGTTGGAGACTTTAAATCCAAGACTGATTCCTTGCTCGAGTATTGCATCTTCAGGGGTAATCATCATGATGACTACTCCTACCCCTTTGGAATTGGAGGCTCCATTAATGAATAGTCTCCAGACGCATGATGTCAGGGGAACTTTATTCTGATGAATAGTTTGGGGTTGGTCACAAGGATGTTCTCCTATAAACTCTATGATGAAATCGGCGAGGACCTTCCCTTCGATGGCATTCCTCGGCAGGAACTGAAGGTCAAATTGCCCAAGCTCGACCGACCATTTTGGTAGTCTACCTGAAAGGATTTCTTTTCTCAGAACTTCTTTAAGAGGGTGGGATGTAATTACGATGATGGAGTGGGCTTCGAAGTAGTGTTTTAATTTCCTTGAAGCTACCACCAGAGCAAAGGCAAGTTTTTCTAGTGGTAGGCATCGTTGTTCAGCGTCCAAGAGAGTCTTGCTCACGTAATAGACTGGGTGCTTGATCCCCATTTTTTCGCATATCATTGCAGAACTGGACTTCCCGTATGGATCATGTGTCCAACAATTTTTTAACATCCTTCTCCACCGCTTTGGCTTTTGCCGGAGCAGTTTGGCGAGTTTTCTATGCTATTGGTTTGAAAATTGGATCGACGTGCAGTCGATGAAAAGTGATGTTTGGATCAATCCCGGGAAGCTTGTAAGGCTCCCATGAAAATACATCTAGGTTACTTCGGATTAGGCTGACCAACTCCCTCTTTTCGTGGTCGGTGAGTGAGGTTCCAATTAAGAACTTTCTCTCATTTGAAGTACTACTGGCTATGACTTCCTCTAGGTCCTCGACGACTCTTTTAGAGGGGAGGAGCCTGGTTTCCTCCACTCCTGGTCTCCCATATCTTAGTTTCTATTTGGAGGGCATTAGCCTCTCCTGCTCTTCATACTTTCTTATAAATTTCTCGACATTTTTCTCCGGCTTGGGACGGATGGCTGCTATGAAGCACTTTCTCGCCATCACCTGATCTTTGTGGGTCTCCACCACTCCTCGTCCAGTCACACATTTGAGCTTCTAATGGTAGGTAGAGGGGACGGCCTTCATTGCATGCATCCATCCTCTACCGATTATAGCTTGGTAGGGTGAATTAATGTTGACCATAAGAAATTAGATCATTTTCGAGATATTTCCTGCCCTTACTGGAAAGATAATCTTTCCCAAGGGGATGGTTATTTTTCTAGCAAAGAAAACTACGGGAACGGTGGCTAACTTTAGGTCGGTGACACTTAACTTCAACTTCCTGAACATGTCGAGGTACATTACTTCAGATGAGCTACCTTGGTCGACGAGCAACCTGTCGACGTCATAGTTAGCTATCCTGAGTGTAATGATCAATGCATCATGATTCGGGGTTCTTACTCCCACTAGGTATTCATCTATAAACACAATGTGATTGATGTAGTCGACATCCTCTTCTCGCCGTTGCTTCCCTGCTTGCATTTTAGCTGGATCGATTTGAAAAGCTTGCATTACTACTGTAATCTTTTGTACTCTCATTCGAGCCGTGTTCCCTTGAATTTGTTTGAGGTCAAATGCTCCATAAATTACTTCAAACTCATGGCTGACGTCTTCCTCAAGCATGTCAGGCCTTTGATTTCCCTTGGCAGCTACCTAGACCTTTTTCTCCACGAATTCTCTCAAGTGTCTAGCTTGGTCTAGCTACTCAAGGTGAGACTTGACACCCTTGCAATGCTCAATTTTGTGCCCGCCCTATTTATGGAAGCCACACCTTAGTGTGTTGTTCCTCTTTGAGGGGTATCCACCCATCTTCCAGGGCCACTTAATTAATGTTTCATCCTTGATCTTCGCCATAATCTTATATATCGGTTCTCTAAAAACTGTATTTACTTCTTGGAATGCCTTCGAGGCATCACTCTTTCTCCCATTCTTAGGGCCATTATCCCCCCCATTCTTACTTCCTTTTTCTGATCCTTATTCTTGTCTCTCCCCTTTCCAGCGACCTTGACGAGGCCATTTTCCCCTCCACTGAGATGAGTTACATCTTCGACTTTGGCATATTTTTCAATACGAGCCATAAAGTCATCGATGGTTGTGGCCTCCTTCTTCGTAAGGGACTGGTGCAGGAGGCAGGAGTTAGGTAAACCAATCTTAAAGGATGCCACGGCGACCTGCTGTGAGTAGTCCTCGACCTCATTGAATAGCTCCCAATACCTCTTCACGTAAACTCTGAGGCTTTCATGGGGCTTCTTCTTCATTGTCAACAAAGCATCCATCCTCTTCGGATGGGAGTTGCTGGTAATAAAGAGAGCTATGAAGATATCTGCCAAGGGCTTAAAATTCCTAATGGATTAGTGAGAGAGTTTCTCGAACCACTTTTGGGCTACATCATGCAAGCTTGATAGAAAAATCCGGCACATCAATGCGTCATTGTGGTTCCAAAGGGTTATGGCATGCCTGTACTGCCTGGCATGGTCAATAGAATTAGTCTTTCCATCATAAATCTTGAACATAGGCTTTGCGAACTTCTTGGGGGATTTTTCTTCCTATATTTCCCTTAAAAATGTGATTTCATCTGGGTCCTGAGAGCTCGCCTGGCTAGCTCTCTAGTCGACCTGGCACCCCAATGTGCTGGGTGTTGATCCATTTCTCTCCGGACCAAATTTCGTATGTCATCGTTTCCTCGGCTTGGGCTCCCATAACGGTAAGATGATTATTGTTGCTCAGACCAGTCGTTATCTAACTTGCATCCCTCAATTCTTTGAGATCCACGTCTTGGGCTCTTTACTCGGTTGCGAGATCTTCTCTCCTGAGGGCTAGGAGTGAGATAATGATGTTTCCTTATGCTGTGATGGAGTTCTCTCTCCATCTTATCCAATATCCTTTTGAGGTGAGCGTTCTTGGCTTCCTGCTTGCGAGTGGATTCCTCATGCTCTTGGAGCCTGGCCTCATAGGCGTCGATCAGCCTGGAGACTTGTGTGAACCTAGTTGGTCCCTAACATTCTTCTGAGGCTTGCCGTTCTGGGCGAGGAATTGGGTTTGAGAGTCAAACTTCAAACCTAACCCTACGAGGGGTTGGTTGCTTTGAATATCCCCTGCTTGAGGGGCATTGCTGCTGTGACCAGACATTCTAGGTTCTTGTTGGTGAAGGCTTTCTCAAAGGAAGAACAATCGATTCCCACAGACGACGCCAATTATGGTGACAATTAATATCAACACAAATTATAAGCAAACACGATCACCATAAAAAGTAAACAACACAAATTAGAATAACTGCAATCACACACGACACAAGATATACGTGGTTCGACAAAATTGCCTACGTCCACGGTGGGGCTCTCTGGTTATATTTATCTTTCTCCAGGGAGTGTTTACAAAGTACATACCCTTTTCCCGGGGCTTGGGGGTTCAATATATACATGTAATTCTTAGAGAGTGGGGGTATTGAGAACCTCCACGTTGGACCATATTCCCTATAACATATCCTGAGAGATTTTAGGGGGTGAATGGGTCAATGCTAATTAACCGTTTATAAGGCTTGGGAGTTTGGGTAGGGTTTTCCCTATTTTTGATAGGGCTTAGCCTGACTACTTCTCCGGACCAAGATAAATAAACATGGTACCCACAGTATTGAAACCTTAAAATATGAAGTCTGGAAACAGGGTCTGTTTTGCAGAAACGGAGATATGCAGACTTGGAAAAATGTGTACCACGAACACTGTTTAAATAGGAAGTTAAGGCGGTGAGTCGTCTGAACAAAACAAGGTGTCGTTTGAGCGAGATGGCATCTCGTTCGAACGAGATACGATGTCGTTTGAACGACATCAGTGACGTGTCACAGAAAAACTCATATGAAACGATTATGTGTGTTTATCCTCTTCCAGACTTCGAACATTTATTGAAAAACAATATTCCCAATTATTTATGCAAATTATTTAAACACTCCAATTAAATTATTATTTACTATATGAACGTGGAGTAGTGGGAACTGTTGAAGAGTACGTTGCTTGACACATGATGCACGTATTAAGATGATGGATGCATGAATTCAGATTAAGGCCGTCGAGGATGATCGTGGAGACGTGCCGAATATAGCGATATCAGACATACTTAATTGTGATCTAGGATACTTGGGAAAATTCCTAGATTCTACCCCGGACATTTGTAAAACATGTCCTTACAAATTCACCATTTAAAAAGGCAGTTTTAACATCCATTTGTTGTACAATTAGATCATTTAAAGCAGCTAATGCAAATAGTAAATGTATAGATGTAATTATTGTCATGGGTAAATATGTATAAAAAAGGTTAAAGTTTTCATGTTGTCTAAAATATTTGGCAACTAAATATGCCTTGTACTTTTCTACAAAATCATTGGGTTTTATTTCTTTTTAAGTATCCATTTGTAACCAATAGTTTTACACCATGGTAGAAGATCCACAAGATGCCAAGTTTTATTAGTTTCTAATGATTTTATATCATCACTAATAGCTTCTTGTCACAAATCGACATCTAAAGAAGACAATACTTCTTGAAGGGTATTAGGATCCTCCTCTAATGTGTAAGCGTAAAAGTTGGGACCAAAATCTTTTTCAACACGAGCTCTTTTACTTCTTCTTTGTTCTAAAATAGATTCATTTGGTTCGGAATTTTTTGAAATAGAAAATCAAGTTGATGTCGAGCACCCATTATTTCTCAATTTGAATGGAAATATATCTTCATAAAAATCAGCATCGTTTGATTCGATAATAACTTGATTTTTCAAATCATAAAATTTATATGATTTGTTGTTAACCACATAGACAATAAAACACACTCATACGCTATAATAGCCAATTTAGCCCTCTTAGGGTCAGAAATACATACATAGGCTAAGCATCCCCACGTTCTAAAATATGGCACATTTGGCTTATTATTTTTCCAAATTTTGTGAGGAGAATTATATTAAGCACATGACACACTGGTAAAATAATTTCTCCCAACAATGTGAGGCAACCCCCGAACTTAATAAAATAAAAACTACCAATTTAGTTAAAGTCATATTTTTTCTTTCAATTTTACCATTCATTTCAAGAGAATATGGGGCTATTTTTCGTGTATAATACTGTGGGTTTTATAAAACTCAATAAGAGATCTAGAATCATATTCGGTGGCTTTATCACTACCTAGACTCTTAATTTTTGGATTAAATTGATTTTCAATTTCATTTAAGAAAATGTTAAATATGTCAAACTCTTCATTCTTATTTTTCATTAAATACACAAATGAATAATCCGTCCAATCATCAATAAAAGTAAATAAAGTAATGTTTGCCATTTCTAGTCGTATTTCCATCCAATTCACAAATATATGAATGAACTAAGTCAAGCGGTTTAGATTCGATAATAATAGATTTATGTGGGGTCTTTGTTATTTTAGCTTGACTACACCATTTGCATTTTTCAAACTTATCTAGTGATAATTCGAAATTAATCCTAAAGTACTCATATTTTTAACAAGTCATTTATTAACATGACCAGGTCTAGCATGCCACACATCAAAAGAACATGCAATATAATCAGAAGTATAAATTTTATTAATAACATCAATGTTCAATTTAAACATTCCTTCAGTGGCAAAACCTCTGCCTACAAAAATACCATTTTTATCAAGGTAAATAAATCTACCCTGAAAGTCTGCGTGAAACCAACTTTGTTGAGGAGATAGACAAAAACCAAGTTCTTCCTTATCTCAGAATTATGCAACACTTCCTTAAGGACCAACGTTTTTCCGAATTTGAAATTCAATTCCATAGATCCAGTGCTAACATCCTTAGTGGAGTGGGAATCACTTAACAACACCCTTTTATCTTCAGCCTAAAAATAAGTCTTAAATAAAGTATGATCATAGAAGATATGTGATATCTACCTACCATCCATCAGCATCATAGAAGACATGTGATATCTACCTACCATCCATCAACACCACTTACCATATTACTTTCAAAAATTATGGCAAATAAATCCTCTTTAGTTAGGTTCGCCTGAGGAGAAGGACGAGGTCTATTCCGACATTTGGGGGCTATATATCCAGGCTTATTACACTTAAAATAGAGAAACTACCTGGTGTTGCTACTTTGTCCATTTCCAGTAAGGTGGTTGTGGATGCATATGATTTATTTCTATTAGTGTTGCCTATGATTCTTAAATGATAGAACTTTGAGTTCATGTCACCTTCCTTTAACCATCTTGTTCTGGATTTTTTCTTAAGAAAAGCTTCTTCAGCTAAGCAGCAATCAGCATACTCAGTTCTAGCATTCATTTCACTTCCTCCTTAATTGAGATGGTTTTGGATGCTTGTCAGAAAGTTCAAAGCATCAGTGGTTCTCTGGCTAATATTGTTGTAGAATTTCTGATTAAAACCTTTTAGAGCCTATTTGACCCTCTTGAGTTTCTTAGAGATTTGATACATAGGTCTTCCAAGCACAAGAGACTCCCAAGCCTCTTTAATGGTATCATTAAAGTTCCTGTGAGTACTCCAGTAATTGAAAAACTTGAAAGGTATGGCTAAGTTTATGGGACGAGGTATGATGGTGGTTATGATACGGCAGTGGTCAAATAGTCCTTGGGTAACTACCTCAACCTGAGATTCAGAGAAATTGGTCTTCCAGCCTTCATTAATGAGGACTCTATCGATTTTGGTTTGAATTAAAGGTTCATCAATATGGTTTCTAGTCCAGGTGTACCAAAGACACCTCGTGACTATATCATCTGGTATACTATCACCCATTCACTAATAGTTTCTCAATATCACATTAGTTTGGGGAAACAAACTAATTAGGTAAGGAAAGAGAAAAAATTCTTACAGAGAGAGAGCAGAGAAAAAATGTTTCCTTATGTATTTCTTTGTGTGTTTACTTCTATTTTGCCGAGCAAAATAATACTTTGGTCGGGAGAGAGTTCAATGCCTTACATGTGTATTTCGTGTGTCCTAAAATAGTCGTAATGAGGCTTTAAAATAGAAAATTATTTGAATGACTAGTATATACAGAGTGAGCCTTGGAGAGACAAAGAATGTGGTTCATAAAGGCTCCCACTTTTGGCTGTTTAAAAAATAATAATATATATTATTTTTATTTTATAAAATTGCTTCTAGTTTTTATTTACAAAATGAATCGTTTTAAGAATAAAAAATTTAACACACACACATCCCAAGACCAAGTCCAGTACCTAGGACCCAGACCCAGACCCGGGAATGGGCAGGGTCCGGGTCGATCGGACGGACGGACAACGATGGCGCATGCATGCGGGGTTTGGCCCAATAAGTTCTTTCACCCTCATACACAAAATTCTAATGCCCAATGGGCTTTCCCATTAGTGTAAATAGGTGCAGATTAACTACACCCAAAACTTGCTTCCCATCAATGTGGCATAAGATTGATAGTTGGGCAATACTATTAACTCCCCTATCTCTCTTAAAAGTTAAAGACCAAAGGTATTTGCTTTAAATTTTACACAAACTGAACAAAAGGTCCAACAAATTTATATGCAACGTATCGTAACTTAAAATTTGCAAAAAAAAGTCCAATGATCCACCTAGAAAATTTAGGGATTGAAAGACAGAATGACTAGTTCAACACTTTAATTATAAATACAATTAGTGTATATCCATAATATGCATATTAGTTCTAACGCCCATGCCCATCCAACCCTGAAAATAGTTAATGTGAAAAGATCATTTTATATTTCTTGATATTTGTACTCTCTTTGTGTAATAATGAAATAATTTGATCCATATTCCTAATCCAATAAATATATTACAGAAAATCTTGTTCAGTTATGCACAATAAAGAAAGATAATATAAGTTCAACAAAAAATTGATAGGAAATACTGAAGTCTTATGATCCAAGTTAAACTCCATAGCATGCTGAAGCTTAATATATGTATAATAATAAATTTCTCATATAACACACTAATAATTTTCATGTCATACGTATAAAAACAACAGAAAATAAATACCTTTGACAAGTTACTCATCTAGGGAATTCCTTAACAAAAATGACACCAATACTTATGAAAATTTTTTATTAGATACATCTACAGATACATCATAATATATGACCAAAAGGTTAAAATCTTCATAAAACGACCCAAGTTTAGAATTCAATTGATCCATCACTGAAGTATGAAAGTAGTGCTTAACAACGATATCCCATCAGAATTATAGCTTGGACCTGTTCAATTATATATGATCCCCTATCAGCCCCACTTCTGAGAAGTAATACTAATGAATAAGCAATCCTCTCGAGAAATCCGATAAGTTAAAAGTACTGAAGAGAGAGCCAAACAAAAAAAGCATATTAACAAGCTTATAAGTAACAATACCACCCTTTTTAGCAACCTTATGAACTAAGTTATAACCTTACGACTAAGTTAATTAACTATTTAAAATAAGAAGTTCTAATATCCTAGTTCATTTTTCACATTTGTCTATTGTATAAAGAGTATAATTAGGTATCTACCATTTTTTAACGATATTAAAAATGCAGTATAATTTCCCTAATCACACATTAACATAAAAATACTGCATCAATTCATTAAGTCCAGTGATCGATACAAAATGCACTGAACGTATTGGCTTAAATTCAAATAAAAACTGTAGTTGTTCATCAGCTGTAGTTAACTATACACAAGACAACTAATATATCAACTGGAAAAAAATGAAAGAATGCATAATCACACCATTGAAACAACACTAAAATACTCATTAACTTCTTAGCGACAATATAACTATATCTCTTTCTACAAAGTATGCATCTGCAATTTCATATCCGATATTAGTAAATCATAAAATTTTATCATCTAGAATTCATGTAATGAATAGACAACAAAGAATAAAAGGAAAAATACCCAAAATGGCAAGCAAATGCGATAACGGCCTTCTTATCCTTACATATAGCAAAACCTCTTACCCTCCTCCTTTATCCGGTATTAGGACCGACAATGCAAAGTAAATATTTGCATTGGCGGAATCAAAAAACCATATAGGAAAAAAAACACAAGTAATTCAAAAATGCAAACCATAACGAGCATTATAAAGTCCATAGCAAATACTATCATAGTAAAGTCGTAATAAAAACTAGCATAATAAAGTCCACAGCATATTCAACACAAGCATGACTTCAACAAGTCACTAAAAAGTTAATATCAAGAATTCATCGGGATCCAACACTATGTTGGACAAAACACTTCAGCCATAACACCCAACTTCCACTATTAACTTCTTCAAGAAGCTCACCACCACCTTGCGTTCTCAAGTAAAGAGAAGCATTGTCATTGAGCCCTTTGTTCAATATCAATACCACATATTTCTCATAATTTAATATGTGATTGTTCACCATGTCTTGAGGGGTAGAGTTTATCCTTACCTTGCCAAAAAACTTACTATTAAACGTGTGCACATTACATAAGACACCATCTTCTAGTGAGAAATTTTCTACATTAAGTGATGCAAATGTCCCATTAGTTGCACCTGCTCCATCAGTTAGGATGGGTTTGGACTTCCCCAATTCCATACCTATCATCATTTCTATATTGGTTTTTTTATTATTCATTCCTTTCATCACGTATTCCAATGTATCGAGCCGAACTTTCATCTGCTTCCCATCAGCCTTTTCAATGGCTAGCAAAGATAAAGCTAGAGTCGACTACTTGATAGATGATAGTGATACCGTAGAACCCATACCATGAGTCCTCCCTCGCTTGTCAAAACCAAAGTCATGGGATAAGGCATAATTTCTCAACGATTGTGACTGGTTAATGTGTTCACTATAACACTCTTCTTGCTCTTTTTGCTTCACCAACACCTTATCCTGTGAAATTTCAAATATGTAGAAGTATCAAAACTAATCATTTTAATGTATAACTCTTCCATGTAATAATCATCATTCATTATTTATAAAAAATCACCATGTTTGGAACAATTCTCTCTTTGATTGACCCAACTTTTCATGTGTGGCTAGCTATCCATACATCAATAGGCATTGGGCTTTAATGCAATTTATTTGTCTATAAATAAGAAAATAACGTATATTATTTTCAAGATAAGATTAATAAGAAAAAGAAGTAAAACATAACAGTATCACGTACCACATTGTACTAGACTTGGGCTTTCCCATTGCGTACACGTCTTTGCGTAGCCCCAATCTTTTCCCTATTATATTTCCCTTATTTTTTCTTTCTTTATCGTCTTTCATACTCTCATGCTTAAGAAATATTTTCCATTGTTCCGGATTAACATTTGGAGGTACATTAGGCAACCTTTCTTGATCCGTTGAATACTTATCATAACAGATCTTCTGTAATGCATATTTATATTCTTTAAGTTAGCTGCCCATACTTTTGTAACAACTAATCATATAGCTTTGCGGTAGTCTACATATTCCCTGACAAGACAATTGATATTCTATAATTATAATAAATTTGTAAATATATACAAAAGCAAATATAATGAACAAAATAATTTTACAAAAGAAGTCTTACTTGAATTTCTTTGCAGACATCCGCCCTATACATTTCTAGAACCTTATGCCAATCAGTATACGATATCAAGAGTTGAGCATGGACCACTTTACCAAATTGAGCCATGAATTGGACTTTTTTACGACCTAGGACTTCATTATGTTAATTGATATCTACCGCAATTAATGAATCCGAAGATGTTCATTTGACATTATACTTAGATATATGATGCATGCTAATAAACTTAGGTTCTCAAATTATATGAAGAAGTAAAATATCAATATATTTGGAATATATGTACAATATCATTTTGAAAATAAAACATGATCACATTCAGGAGTAATATCAATTTACAAATGAAACGAATTCACATTCAACTTGAAATCCAAACAAAATAGATAATAAGCAACAAAAACATAAAGACATGTCTATAATTCATAATAAATGAAGCATTAAAGTAGTACATATTAAGGAAAAAAATCATAAAATTCAGCTTCATCTTTAACTGGAAGTTTAAAATCAGATTCTTCAAATTGGTTTTGTCCTCTAGAATAGACTGATACATTGAAGGAACCTCAAATTTGTGAACACTTGTTGTTAATCTCCATGGTGCATGTAAAGTGATAGACCAACCATCATCTTCAAAATCTACTGAGTAGAACACTTGAGATGCTTCAGATGCCAAAACGAATGGCTCGTTGTCTGTTCTATCCTTACGCTTTAGCTTACTTAAGTTTACCATCATTAAGTACAAGTCATGATCAACATTGAAATAATTTGCCTTGTCCTCAACTCTCACCCTGTCACTGTAAAACACAATTGTTTTTAAAGATAGATAATCCAATTCAAATATTCCAAGAATAATGCCAAAGTATGTTTTCTCTTCTTCTTTGTAATTCATATCTTTTTTGCTTGACCTGAACTTCATGATGGCCCTCATTAACACGCCACTATTTTGGGTCAACTGCGACTCGTCATATTCACTTGTGTAAAATTCAAAATCATTCACTTGATGCCTCTTATATGGTTGTACATCATATAAAGGACCACTTTCTAGCGGCCAAAGTGTGGTATCAGTTAATCCGAATTTTAATAACAACAAAAAAAGGTTACAATTGTCTCGTTACAATCTTTTTGTATTACAATTCCTCATTAGTCTCGTTACAATTGTCACTGCACCCATTCTAACCCTTTTACTTGATAAATGACAAACTTCATGATTAAACATTTTGAATTCATCATAATAAAGATCTTCCATTATAGGATCATCGGGGACATGTGATTAAGGGTGAAAAGTATCGTGTGTCAAACGCCGTTCTTTGTTTTTTGTTCACTGCCTTAATACAAAAAAAACTAAACTTATGACTACACTCCAAAGGGGAGTATAGTGGCTAAGTCCGGGTATCGAAAATCCACAGGGACGAGATGCTAGAATTCGATTGATTTAATATTCCGAAATAAAAGTGTAAAAGATGAATTACAAACTAAAAGAAAAGATGTGAAAAAGGGAAATGATTAACTAGGCAATGTATTGAAACTAGATTAACAAAGCGAGTAAAATTATAGGTTGCGTTAAATATCCCTCACCCGAGTTAATTTGTATAAAATGGTTACATGGGTCGACGAGTTATTACAAATGCGTCTCGTTTCGACAGTTAAATAAACCAAGGGTTTTCACGCCCCTGAATCATCATAAAAGCCTAATCAGATTTTGGCATCAACAAATATCCCAGAAATTACGCACGAAAGGTCGTAAGCACGGGACATACATGATATGCCCCGTCAAATATCCTAGGCCCAATAACTAGGACAACGCACCCAAAATAAACCCGTAAACACCATCACCAAAGCAAAGCAACGCGTTACCCGAGTGAGTTCCATTAAAACACAACCTAATTTAAATTACCTAGAAAGCATGATAAACACGCGATAAATAAAGCAGGAAAGAAATGCGGTAAATCTATAATAGAAAGCGAGTAAATCAAAGCATGTAAACTAATTAACAAAGCATGTATACCTAATTAACAAAGCAAGAAACAATGAAAAACAACTATATTAATGGAGAGGGTAATGAATTGTCAACTTACAAACCCAAAAGTGTGTCAATCCAAGAGGAAATGAAGAAGAACTAAGCAAAAACCCAAACCCTAAGATAAACTATCTTCTAATACCTAAAATCGTTCGCCATATGTTTATTACATCAAAATTGGTATATATACTAAGTTGGAATAAAAATAGAAAAGAAAAGATAAAAGAAAAGAAAAGGCAAAATATCTCCTGAAAACAGGGGATCGATCGATCGACCAAAAGGGTCGATCGATCGATCAAGGCAAAATTTTGGTTGTAGAAAAGGATAGATCGATCGACCAAAATCGTCGATCGATCGATCAAGAAGGGGTGTGCCAAGAAGCAGCACACTGCATTCCTTTTCTTCCTTTTCTCTTCCTATTTTGATTTCCTTATTTTTCCCTCCACTAAAATCATCGTAACTTCTTCGTTAGGGATCTGAATCGCGCACCGTTCATGACCACGCAAAGCTAGCGAGGTGGGATACAACTTCTGTGAGATGTTGGGCCAAATTACCAAGCTATGAAATGACTAAAATGCCCTTAAACTTGCGATTGCGTACGAAACTTGAGCGGAATGCGTCTGAACTCCATACTTAGTACCTAAATACCTACAAAATCCCAATTATACCTCATATAGCATGTTAACAATATAAAAAAAGGTTATCTGGTTAACGGGCATAAATATAGGGAATAAAATACCCGAGGAGACTAAAATGCGTCCGTTTAGAGGATGAAATACGCAATATTTGCGTATCATCACACCCCCTAACTTACACATTGATAGTCCCTAGCAATGAAATACGATGCAACAAGAACTACAATCAAACCATAAGTAGGAGATAATACAAAAGTATGGTATAAAAGCAGAAGGCCACTTTCGCGGGTGATTCGATTGCATTTAGCGTATGCAATAATCCATTAAATCCCCAGGTTACCCTGGTGGACGAGTGCCATCTCGTGAGGGTTTTCAAGGATGGTACCCACAAACATCACATGATTTCCTCAAAATATGCCCAACCCAACATGCGACAAGCCTAACAATGGTGAAAAAGATTTCATACGCATTATTAGCAAAGTGAATGAATTCAAACAAAAGTCCAAATCATTAACATTATAGAATGCACCTCATAGAATTGAAACCTTAAAATGTGGGAGGGGGAGCGAGCACATGCAAAGTATGATTTGGAAAAAAACTTATATAAATCAGATACTAAATATTAAAGCATGCATATATTTGATCCTCACGGGCATTACACTCATCAAGTGAATTCACTCGAAACAGGGAGTTAACACATGGAACATGCAGGCTTAAAGAGTAATTGTAAGTGGAAACTAGGTCGCACACATGTCACAAATGAAGAATCTATATATAAACTGAAAAATTGTAATCTCAATGAAAGGATACCGCACATTAAAAGAGGCGAAATGCTTTTTCCCAGATTATCAAAACTATTTCAACTTTTAAATTACATCAACCTAAGATCACATAGGACTTTAATAGGGTTATAATGTAGGCTAGGCTAGGGTACGAAATGAAGGAATGTATGTACGATTTTAAAGTGTTCGGAATGAAAACTCGGGACAATGGGAGAATGCGGGCAATAAGTATTAGATATATCATCGGGGAGAGTAATCAAAGCTTATTGAACTATATACACAATTTACAACTTTCTCTTTCTTTTCTTTTCTTCTTTTTCTCATTTTTCTCTTTTTGTTTTCTTTTGCTTTTTGCTTTCTCTTTTTCTTCACTTTTTTCATTTGTCTCTTTTCTTTACTTTTAATACTCTCATATGCCTAAATTGCAACCGACATCACAACAACATCATTCAATCCCAAGTAACATTCCAAACAAAGGTGTGGAAAGTGTATGTATGGGCTAAAACTCCACTTTAGAGTTGGATATGGGAATGGGGTTATGAAACGAAAGGCTATATTTAGGCTCAAGGGGGTTAACGAGGGTAAACATATAAGGGTGAGGTCAAGGTCAATATGGATGATATAACAAAGAATGCTTATGATCATTTCCAAAAGTTTACGCAATTCTAGAGTCAAAACAATATATGAAAATCATGATCAAGTAACACATTTCAAGTACGAACACAATTAATGAACGATTAAATGAAAGAATAGTGAGATTACCAACGAATTCAACGTTTTCATTGAGAAAAGAATAGTGTATACACTCATAAACGATGAAAGGTACAAAGCTTACTCGGTGTAAGTATATACAATGCAACAAAAGATTACCGAGTTATAAAAATCTTAAACCAAATCAATAGAACGATAAAAGTGCATGTGCTCATGGGATTAAAGTTTAATTCATGAAGTTATTCATAATATCAATAATGGAGACTAAAGTCTAATAACTTCTAAAATCGAGAACATGCATCATTGGGTTGTCTATTGGATCGGGCAATTATTGAAATTTATCATTGGAAACAAGGGCAAAAAGCCCAAAAAAGAGAAAAAAGAAAGAAAATCTTTTTGAAATTTTTAATTTTTGTAAGAAAAAGCATACTAAATAACTAACATGTGAGTAAAAACATGGACTAAAATATGAAATGGATAGAATATCCCACACCCCCTAACTTTAAACTTGACATTGTCCTCAATGTACATTAAGAACCAAGTCAAAGAGAGGAAAATAGCGATATTACCCAAAAGTGGAGCGATCCTCATAAGAACAAGTCCAAAGAATCTACAAAACAAATTAGTACCGAGCATAGAAAAAACAAATAACTAAAAGTTAATTAATTACACTAGTATAAAATAAAAAGAAAGAAAGAATAAAAAGCTAACTATATATATAGTTTTTGGTGAAAAGGCTTTTTTCCATGGGAAGCCAAATGATACTATCCTTACTACTGATGTTGATGGGTGGAAGAGCAGCATGTTTCATCTCATTGATCTCCCAGGTAACAGATGAAGGCCAACACTAAGCACCATTTTTAATTAAGTCCCCCACTTTATCTTTATGACTGCTTGCTACATCATAGATCGCTCTTTCCCCATATTTCATCCATAGTGAGATAAGAGAGTGCCGATGGTCGTGCCATATGAAAGTGTTTTTCCCATTCCCAATGATGGTTTTGATGAAAGGTCTGACTTTATCTCTCAGCTTCAACATTTTGTTCCAAGTCCACGATGCATCGGTTGGGTTGTGAATATGCCACACGCATCCTTTCAATTTATATATGTTGCACCATTTAACCCATAGAATATCCTTCTTGCTACATAAGTTCCATAAGTGATTAAACATGGAAGCTTTGTTACAATCATGATAGTTCTTTATACCTAGGCCTCCCTCCTTTTTTGGCATGCAAACATCACTCCACATTACCTTAGAGCCAGTTTTCTTCATATCAGGGTCTGAACAAAGGAATGTATGCAAATTGGTGTCAATTTCCTCGTTGTTATTTTTGGTAATATGAAGATACTTTCCCATTATATCTGTATGATAAAAAGAACTGAGATCATAAGATTGAGCCTACCCCCATAGCTCAAAAAATGATTAGTCCATCTCATGATTCTGTTACTGATCATGTCAATAAGAGGCAGGTAATCCCCATGCTCCAGCTTAGTTAAAATGATTGGAATACCCAGACACTTGATGGGAAATTAGTCCAATTGATAGTCCAGAAGATTTGAGATAGCTATTTTCTCATTGTTTGAAATAGCCGCAGCAAGGAAGGAGCATTCGAGAGAGTTCGGGTACAAGCCAAACATTGCACTGAACTCATTGCTGGCGGCATTGATGATGGATAGGGAATTGATGTCAGCACCCCCTAAGATGAACATATCATCCACAAAACATAGGTGGTTTATATTCATCTCTTTGTATTTATGATGGTAAGTGAAGTGGGGAGATCTAGTGTGGAGATCAAGTAGTCCAGCAAAAGCTTCCATTATGAATAGGAACAAAAAAGGCAAGAGGGTGTATCCTTATATTAACCCTCTCTTAGGTGAGAAGAATCCATGAGTATCTCCATTTAGAATTATAGAGTACTTCACAGTAGTCACACACTCTTTAATCTAGGTAATAAAAGAAGGGAGAAACCTGTGTGGTTAAGAACCTGGAAAAGGAAAGTTTAACTAACAGTGTCATAAGGCTTGAGAATATCAATTTTAAAGCACATCTAGGTGGCCCCAAGTGCCTATGATAATTTCTCATAAGCTCTTGCATTATAAGAATGTTATCGCCATTGGTTCTACCTTAACAAAGTCAGACTGCCTTTCATTAACAATGAGAGGGATGAGAGGTTTCATCGTTTTTACAAGGACTTTAGATATGCATTTGTATAATATATTACAACAAGCAATAGGACGAAAATCCTTCATAGAGGTTGGGGAATTATTTTTGGGGATGAGAACCAAATTGGTGCAATTCCATTATTTTAGCAAAGAATTTGATTGGAAGAAAGTTGCAATAGCTCGAGTGATCTCCTCACCAACCATGTTCCAGTTTTTAGTAAAGAACTAAGTATTAAAACCATCAGGTCTAGGGGCCTTATTTTTTCCAAGATCAAATAAGGCATTTTTTATTTCCTCATTTATAATAGGGGCTTTGAGACTGTTAGCTTGCTCAACAGTAAGCTTCTTTGTGATGGCATAGTCAAGGATATGAGGATATGGCCCAGATGATGATTGTCTAAGAAGATTAGTGAAGTAACTAACAGCCTCATCAGCAACCTTATTATGCCCCTCCACTTTTTAACCCAGCTGGTTATGGATGCACATGAATTTATTTCTATTTGTGTTTCCTTTAACTCTAGAATGGAAAAACTTAGAGCTCACGTCACCTTCTTTTAGCCATCTAGTTCTGGATATTTGTTTAAGAAAAGCCTTTTCAGCAATACAACACTCACCATACTCAGCTCTAGCATTCATCTCCTCCAATTAAAGATTGGTGTTACTACCCCCTTGATTGAGCTGACCTTGGATGTTTATAAGTAAGTTCTTAGAATCTGAGGTTCTTTTGGTTATGTTGTTGTAAATTTTTTGATTGAATCAAGTAAGAGCATGCTTGACCATCTTGAGCTTCTTGGAAACCTGATACATGGGGCTATCATGCATTGGTGTCTCCCAAGCCTCATTGATTGTGTCTTTAAAGTCCCTATGGGCACTCCAAAAATTAAAGAATTTGAAAGGAATGGCTAAGTTTGGGGGATAAGGCATGATGGCGGTTATGATAGGATAATGATAAGATAGGCCTTGGCTAATGATCTCAGCCTAAGACTCGAAGTTGTTGGTTTTCCAACCCTCATTTAAGATCACTCTATCCATTTTGGTTTGGATTAAAGGGCCATTTATATGGTTTCTAATCCATGTGTATTAAAGGCCCCTCATGATAATGTCATCCACTTAAATGTTATAAAGGCATTGATTGAAATCATTAACATCAATATCAATAATTCCCCTCTTTTCATTGCGAGCTCTGACAACATTGAAGTCCCCCATGAGAATCCAATTATGATTTTGGGCATAATGGCGTACTTCCTCAAAGTGAGCCCAAAGGTTTAATCTCTTATTAGGAAGGTTTAGGTCATAATCAAAGGTATCATAGAAAGATTTGTCAAGGCTCAAAGCAGTTAGTGGGACAAATAAACATATAAATGCATATCTAACATGAGTATAACATATGAAGCATATCTAGATAAATATGAGTAACTAACTAATAAGAATTAGAATATGTCAAATCATAGCTAGTAAATAGTTACGTGAATGAATCATCAATATAACTAATGATGTGACTAAATAATGCAGTGTAATAATCAAACATGAATAATCAAAGTATGTTGCATATAAACTCTCCAGAACTACCAAAGTAGTATATCAGAATAATATGTATCAAGCAGGTACTGAAATAGATCAAAAATCTCAAAAACCAAAAGTGGTCGTTCAAACGATATAGAGAGGTCATTCAATTGATATACTGATGTCGTTCGAACCATATGAGTTCTCACTACTAACAACTAGAAATAGTAATCTCTCGCTCGAACGTCGTTCGAAGGTACCCATCTAATGACCATCTAACGACCCAACACTGTACATCAATTTCATCTCCCTGGAACCTCGTTGGATATATAGATTGAACAACGTAGCAAAGTCGTTCAAACGACAGGCATAATTCATTCTAATGACTTAAAAATATCTCAATTCAAACTCAAAACCAGTGTTAAAACCAACTCAGAAATATGAATAACTGATATAAACATCTGATTCTGTAAAAAACTGTAGCAAAACTAACTCAAAAACAAAAACATGAGTTACACCTTAACATACTATCATGTGCCTAAACATGGAATGGAATGAATGGGTGCGACTAACACAAATGAATCATAATCCACACACAAAAATACGTTTAAGAAACTCTAATTGATCGCTAAATATCATCAAACTACATTTTAGCCTTATGTGACAATTAAACTTTGAACTTAATGAACTAGACAAACATCATGCACACAAGTCTAGAATTTTAACGGTTCTACCAAACAATAGCGTCATGACAAAAAAAACTCAACCTAGGACTTGTTATGAAATCCCGTTATATTTTCCAACAAAACTCCCTCATAATTGATAATTATTTTTCTTTTCAGGTTTTAATTTCTCTTTTTAAGAGATTTCCTATTGACCCCATTTTGGCATATTTTTCTTTTTATTGCCTTAATTTTTTTCTTGGGCACTTTTAAAAGGTGGCTTTCACGACGTTCCCATGCCTCTCACAGCCCTTTCTCGTGCACACTCATCATTTTTTAATATGCAATATAAATCCTCACGGGAAATGGTTCTTACATGCACAACAAACCCTAAGTCTAATATGCACGTAGATGACAAAATTGAGAGGAGAACGTTTCACCAAACTCAAATATGCATGATAATTCATTTAATTAAGCTCATGCTTATGTGCGATGGCATATGCATAGTCGGATCAAAATGCAAATCAACTTCGAAACAACCCCATTAAACAAGGTTAAGATCTATGTATCCAAAACATGACCAAATGTACTAGCCACATGGAAGCATGAAGTGAAGGGAGTCTAAGAACACCAATATGCCATATCAAATGTAAACTCCCGACACAAAAAACAATAAAAAAAATTGGGTTTTTTCAAAAATATTTTTCACCAAAAACAAAATCTTTTTTATTTTCAAAAATATATAAAAAAAATTAATAAGACTCAATAAAAGAAAAATAAAATACAAAAGATAAACATGTCATAACACTAGAAAAGATATATCATGAAGCAAAACTAGCGTATGACAAACATGTTAACACAACCATCCATAAGATCTATCATGGGAAGTATCATGTGCAAGCAATTGTGAGTCATGAAATTTATTTCCAAAAGTCTATAAGTCCTACTTCCTAACCGAATTAGGTGTGTATCAATGTATGGGGGATTTGGGAACCGAAACGACTTTATTCTTAAAATTCCTAGGAGCATTCTTTAAGTCATAGCAAAAATGTCTAAGGTGACCTTTCCTACCGCAATGAGTGAAAGTGTAAACACGACGAGGAATGTTACCTAAATGTGTACCTCTCCTAACGTTCCTAGTTGGATCTCTCACTCGATTGGGGTTGACTTTGGTAATGGGAGAAATACGATCATCGAAGCCTTTACCACACCTATCATCTTTGATTTTGATGGTTCCTAACATCCTATCCAACTTTTTCGACCTTTCCTCCAAATCAAACTTACCCTTGCTCGAATCTCCCAATCTCTCCTCAAGTTCACCAATCCTAGACTCGAGCAAATTCCTAGACTCCTCGAACTCCATAATCTTCTTCTTTATAGCCTCCATTAAACCACTATGACTATCTCTCTGACCCTCAACGTACTCTAGTTTCTCCCGAAGAGTCTTCTCCCGTGCCCTAAGATCCTTAATCATCGCATCATTATTTTTTACGACATGTTCTATTAACCTAAATTGTGACTTAAAGTTTTCCTTCTTCACACCATTTCCTTATAAAATTCATGGAAGGCAACTTGCAATTCACTTTCCTCCACATCCCCACCCTCACTCACTTGGGTCTCGCAAACCATGGCCTTGGAAGTGTCATTAACATGAGTATCTTGACAATAAAATTTATCGTTGCCACTCACATGACCAACCATGAACGCGGTGTAGTTGAGATCAATAGCGGAATCATCTCCCTCTTCTGGTTCACTATCACTAAGGGTGGTGTTATATGATATCGGTTTCTTACCCTCCTTCTTAAGTATAGTGGGTCACTCCGCTACCCTATGGCCATAACCCTCACAACCAAAACACCTATCCGAATCATCCCTCTTACCATTCCCACTTCGATTTTTGGTTACATGATCGACCTTGTTGCTCTTGAATTTCTCAAGTCTTTTTGCATCTTTCGATTGGAAACTTTTTAACTTTTTGAACTGAAACATAGGTGTTCTAAAGCCATCATAAATACCAAAATTCATACCTAAAGACATAGGGGATCACTCACACAAAAAAATCGTGTTTCTAGCTCTGATACCATTTTGTAAAAATGGGGTCCCTTTATGTGTGTGTGCTTTAGGTGAAAACAATTTTTCCAAAACTTTTTCCATTTTTAATATGCACTAATTTTGTGATCTAAATTTCAATTAAGCCGATTTTTTTTTCTTAACCTTAAATGTGCATTTAATGAGATTAAGCAAGATAGAGTAAAGAAATCTCACAAAACATGCCGATGTACGAGGAAACCACTAAGGGAAAAAACCTCGAATGACGTAGGCAAAAAAATAACTATGATACGATAATTACAAAGGAAGAATTTTAATCTCTTCTAGTTTCGTTGACTCTAACCTACCCAAGGAGTTTAAAATGGTCACTTTTGCATCAAACCTACTAGGCAACGACCTAAGGATTTTCTTAATGACACGGTTGTCATGAATTTTCTCACCTAGGTTAAACGACGAGTTGACAATATTGGACAACCTAGCATAAAACTCATCAAAGGTCTCACTCTCTAACATCCTAATGATCTCAAACTGTGCAGTGAGATTTTGAAGTTTTGACGCCCTAACCGTGCTAGTGCCCTCGTGAGTGAGTGACAAAATATCCCAAGCCTCTTTTGATGTTTCACAAGTCATAATTTTGTTGTATTCTTCATGTGTGACATGTGAAGCAATAACGAGCAGAACCTTAGAATTATATTGTGCAAGTCTTTGTTCAGTTTCGGTCCAAGACTCAACAGGATTTAAACTAGTGACCTCACCTACAATATTGACAGGGGTGTCCAACCTTTCTCAACTGCAAGCCAAACACGCTCATCAATAAATTTGAAAGCACATCTCATTCTCATCTTCCAATAAGTGTAATTAGTCCCATAAAAAATAGGGGTTCGAGAAAATTCATTATATCCAGAATTCATCTTTGAAAACACACGGGATCACAAAACAAATAAAAATGTTTTCTAGCTCTGATACCAATTTGTAAAATGTGTGAGTGGCCCGATATGTGTGATTTCAACAAAACAAATTTTTCTTCGAAAAAGATCCAACTTTTAATTATGCACTAAACCAAGTTGTGAAATCCCAATTCTCACTTGAAACCAATTTTATCTTGATTAATCCTAAACATGCATCTAGTGATTAAAGTAAGTAAAGTAAAGTAAAGAATACTCACAACGCCGTATGTACGAGGAAAAAACCCCAAAAATGGGGAAACAACCTCGGACGGCCCAAGCCAGACAATCACTATGAACAATGGTTTTACAAAGACAGATTAGCCTTACACTAAGACTCGATCCCCATGGGTCTTGACGCTCCTTCTGATCTTCAACCGTTCTTCAATAGTGCCCACGCAAAAATTCCGTCTTCCACGATCTCTGTCCACAACACATGCATCCATGTGTGTCTCGGTGTCCACCGATATGGCTTTGATACGTCTACGATGTCGAACACGATGTCCGTCGCTTCTTCACCGCAAAACCCTTTGTGTTCAATGTGTAGAACAAGCAACTTTGGTGCAGCAAGATCACATAAACATATAAGAACGATAACTCGGATCTTTACAAACTCTAAGGATGTGTTTATGCTTTGTAAGCCTTAGAAAACATGTGCAAACAAGGTTCGGGTTCGTAAAACTTTTTTCCAGAAAGCACACTTACGAAATTATGATGCAAACACTGTTTAAATAGGATTTCAATGTTGCCTCAAAAAATGTGTCGTTCGAGCGACTTAAGCATGTCGTTCGCGCGACATTGTATCTCGTTTGAATGAGATCCAATGTCTCTCGAGCGACCTTGCGAAAGTTTGACTTTCTTTGACTTTCAGATAAAAACGTCTCTTAATAAAGAGATTCAAATTAGTCAAACTATTTTTCGAGCTTATCATCATAAAACGAAGTTTAAACCATTAAAACACTTTTAAAACATTTAAAATAATTTTTCTATATAAAAATTACATCCTTATCTTTTACAAAATAATTCCGAGCACCATTAATTATACGCATTCATACCTGAGTGATCTCGGAATGAAATTAACTTTTGAAGACGAGTAAACTTGCACCAAATAAACATCGGCATGATTATTTCTTTGAAGCTTTGCCGCAACGTCTTCAATTTCTTCAATACGTCATAGACCAAGTGGGATCGTGACAAAATAAAATTCTCCCTATGACATATTACAAACACAGTTTTGTTCACGGAATTAGGTCAAAACAGTACAGGGACTCAATTGGAAATTTATGTCCTTACACTTTGCCTTTTTCAAAAAAGGACTCGAAACAAGTCAAACTGTGTCTTACATTTTTAAACCTTATTTTCCAAGGCTCGGGTCATGTCTGGCATTTTTCTTGCATTTATCCCTTCCTTTTCTCCTCCTTTTAAACCAAAAATACCAAAAACATTTTTCTCCTCCTTCCAAAATAGCAAAAACATTTTTTCCTCCTTTCTTTAAAAATACCAAAAACTTTTTCCCTCTTTCCTTGAAAAATAAATTCGAACCTTTTTCCCTCCCAGGTCAATTTGGCTTTGATCTTTCGTCAAATCTCCCCGAAGATCCATTGCGTCTTATGATACTTCGATCGAATAGAGAATCTACCTCCACGGTCTCTACATGAGGAACACCGACCAATCACCAAATGTTCAACCAAATCTGATGGCCGTCCTAGCCTAACTTAGTGCCAAGATTGACAACCTTCAAACCAATGTCTAAGAAATATAGTGACACTTAGCTCAGATCTCAAAAAACCTAAGGTCCACATTCCTCATGATGTGGGTCCACCTATCCTCGAGCCTATTTTGGTCCCAGAAGAATACCAGCATGTCATGCATGCCCCGCCTACAAATGGGCCACCACCTTCTTAGCTCCTGATTTTAAACCTCGCTCAGCCAGGGGATAATCTTCCAGTACCTATGGATCTTAAAGAAGAAGAACTAAACAAGGTCAAGGAATACCTCAGACTTCTATCAAAGAGGTTTGAACAAGCCAAAATATACGAGAACTATATGGATTTCGCCCATATGTCTCCTTATCCAAAAGCCATACATCCAGAGAAGTTCAAGATGCCAGACATCAAGAAGTTCGGGGGAACCGGGCCCCCAATTATACACCTTCAAAGCTATCATCGAGCCATGACCATTTTTAGTATCTTCGAAGAGATAATAGCCTAAATGTTTCAGCACACCTTAAATGAAAGTGCCCTATGATGGTTCTTGTCTCTTGAAGAATCTAGAATTTGTAGTTAGAAAGATGTGGCCTGAGAATTCATGTCTCACTAAAGTACAACGAAGAGTTTGAAGTCATTCGTTGAAACTTAGAGCTGCTCAAACAAAACTTAGAGGAATTAGTCAGTAGCTTTGTTAGAAGGTGGAGAGAGAAAGTTGCCACTATGACCAACAGGCCCTTAGAGGAAAAATAAGTGAGCATTGCAAATAAGAATTCCTTGCCTCATATTATTGAATCTATGGGAGGAATTATTACCATCACTATCAAGCCCTCTGAGAGGCTGGTGTGAAAATCGAGGAAGGTATTACCCAAATGGAATTTGAACCGAAAGAGCTGACCGGACAGTTTACACCAAAAAAGTATAAAAAGCCTGCTAGTGCCTTTATCTCAACCATCAATAATATATCACAATCTGCAACTTCTTGGGCACCCAAAAACCACCCCAATCCTATCAGAAAAGAGTACACCGAGATTCATACTCCCGTATCCAAAGTCAACCAAGCTCTATTAACCAGAAATCTCATCAAACCATTGGAACCTTTACCATTACCAAACCAACTCCCTAAGAACTTCAAACTGCCCATTGTGAGTTCACCAACTTGTAGGCCACACCAACGACCAATGCTTTCACCTCGGAAATGTGATCCATGGCCTGATAGACCTTTGAAATGAGATTTCATTCGGGATTTCCAGTAAGTATCATTAGACCCGTAAGAAATTGACAATTGATTATATAAGTTTTCATTCGGAAACATTGCGACAATTTTTTAAAATTCAGATTTTTCAAAAAATCAATATCACACAAATTATATGAAAAATAGGAATTCACAATCAATTAGTGAAACTTTCTTTCTTACCAATTTGTAATAGTGTGCCGTGTGCGATACTGATTTGAATAAATTCAAAAATTCCAACTACAAATGTATTTAATTTTAGTCAATTTTAAACTAAATTAAATCAGCTCTTAAATAAGAAACTATTCGTGTGTGTGTGTGTCAAACCAATAAACACAAATAACTAACTCACAGATTTCAGGAAAAAAACCTTGAGTGGAAAAAACACCTCGCACGTGACCAATGTAACTCGTATGAACTGACCGCGTGATCACGGGACCCTCACTTTGAGAGCATGATGATAAATTGAGAATATCTACACTTAGGCTTCAAAACATGGTGTTAGAGGGCGAAACCCCAAAACAACCTCCAAACAGCCCCGTAAACGACACCAACACCTCACACGAGACAAGGTAACATCCAATTTAAGAGCATGGTGATAATTTGAGCATATCTACACCAAGGATCCCGAAACTACCCCAAATGGCCCTATGAGCGGCACCAACAACTCGCATAGGACTAATGTAACTCGTAGAAACTGACCGCGTGGTCATGAAACCCTCGGTTTGAGAGCATGATGATAATTTGAGAATATCTACACTTAGGCTTTAAAATATGGAATTAGAGGGCGAAACCCCGAAACACCTCCAAAAGGCCCGACGGGCGGTACCAACACCACACATGGGACTAATGTAACTCGTAGGAACTAACTACATGATCACGCGGCCCCCGATTTGAGGGTGTAGGAGGGTAGTGAGACTGGGGTCTATGAATAACTGGAAAGGGTGAGGCATGACCCACTCCAATGGACACTGCCTGTAAGGTCTTCAAGGACTTCTGGTGCAACTTCTCAAGAAACTTTCTCCTTCTGGTAACAATGGAACTCAAGCTTCAACTTACTCCCTGCAAGAAGATGAACTTTCATAGAAAAAATAGTAATTTTCTCAATGGAAACACCTGAGAGTGATGGTTGTCAGTGGGGAGTGAAAGAACAAAGCACTCAACACTAAGAGAATGAGCAGGGAGAGAATACTAGGTAGGTCTGGTGCGATTTTGGTAGAGTAACAGTGTAATTTTTAAATTCTCCCCTATCGACCTTGCCCAGAGTTCTATTTATACTTGGGCCTTAGGGCTGAGTTGGCATTTTTGGGAGCCAAAATTGAGAGGGTTGGTGGGGAATAATGTCAAAAGTGTACCATTTTTCCCTGCTTGTCTCCTCTTGCAGGCGCCACCTGGCGCCAACCAAAGTCAAAAACACATATGTCTCATATTTGATTTGGTAATTATCTTTTGAAACGGTAACTTGTGGTGCAATTTTGCAAATCTTGAGAGGAGGCCTTAAGGACCCCTCTCTTCTAAAATTATTGTTTTTTCTTGAGAGGGACCTCGAGGACCCCCTCTTCTGGAAAAGTCATTTTTTTTATAAAGAGTTTATTCCTTGTGAGTAGCCAGTTCTTTGGATGCTCATTTCACTTGTGAGCAAGTGTGAAGTGTGTGTAGTCTTGAGTGACTTCTGGGTCTTCCTACTAGCATTCTCTCAATTATATAGTGCTAAGTGGTTGAGCTTGCTCAACATACCTTATCCCTCAACCGCCAAGCCAAAACTCCCAGGAGGTCCCAACTGGCCTATTTGAGCCCTGCCTGCTCAACTAGGCTACCTGTACAAGAAAGCAAAGTGTTCATATTGTTGTTCTTTTAAAGAATGACATTTCATGATGAGGAGTTTCTCATAGTTATTTCTCCCTCATCCTGGCCTATTTTTCTGGAAGCCGGGGGGAGGACATGGACTGCTCCTCGCCCTGACATTTTTTGTTGTTAAGGAACCTTGAGGGTTCCTTCTTAATATAAATTTCTGTAGGGACCCTTGTGGTGTCACTTCTCGGATAACATTTCTGCAGTGACCCTTTACAGGGCACTTCTCAAATGTTATTTCTGCAGTGACCCCTGCGGTGGCACCTCTTGAATGACATTTCTGCGGTGACCCTTACGATGGCCCTTCTCAATCTTGGACTTCTGCAGTGGCCCTTGTGGGGCACCTCTCGAATGTCATTTCTGCAGTGACCCTTGCATGGAACTTCTCTTATGACATTTCTGCAGTGACCCTTACGGTGGCACTTCTCAATCTTGGACTTCTGCCGTGGCCCTTGTGGGGCACCTCTCGAATGTCATTTCTGTAGTGACCCTTGCAGTGGAACTTCTCGAATGACATTTCTGCAGTGACCCTTTACGAGGAACTTCTCAAATGTCATTTCTGCAGTGACCCTTGCAGTGGCACTTCTCGGGTGACATTTCTGCAGTGACCCTTTGCGGGGCGCTTCTCAAATGTCATTTCTGCAGTGACCCCTGTAGTGGCATCTCTCGAATGAAATTTTTGTGGCGTCCCTTGCGGTGGCCCTTCTCAATCTTGGACTTCTACGGTGTCCCTTGCGGGGCACCTTTCGAATGTCATTTCTGCAGTGACCCTCGCAGTGGCACTTCTCGGGTGACATTTCTGCAGTGACCCTTTGCGGGGCACTTATTAAATGTCATTTCTGCAGTGACCCCTGCAGTAGCACCTCTCGAATGACATTTCTGCGGTGACCCTTCTCAATCTTGGACTTCTACAGTGTCCCTTGCGGGGCACCTCTCGAATGTCATTTCTGCAGTGACCCTCGCAGTGGCACTTCTCGGGTGACATTTCTGCGGTGACCCTTTGCGTGGCACTTCTCAAATGACATTTCTGCAGTGACTCCTGCAGTATCACCTCTCGAATGACATTTCTGCGACGACCCTTATGCTAGCCCTTCTCAATCTTGGACTTCTGCAGTGGCCCTTGTGGGGCACCTCTCAAATGTCTCTAAAAAAAGTTTTTTTTTATAGGTAGACACCCTTCTACAGAGAGCATGATGATAATTTGAGAATATCTACACTTAGGCTTGAAACTATGTCATTAAAGGGTGAAACCCCGAAACACCCCCCCAAGCGGCCTCGTGAGCAGCACCAACACCACGTACGGGACTAATGTAACTTGTACGAACTGATTATGGGCTCACGGGACCCTCAGTTTGAGAGCATGGCAATAATTTAAGAATATCTAAACTTAGGTTTGAAAATATGCCGTTAGATGGCGAAGCCCCGAAACACCCCCCAAACGGCCCCATGAGCGGCACTTACAGCTCGCACGGGACCAATGTAACTCGTAGGAACAGACCGCGTGATCACGAGACCTCCGATTTGAGAGCACGATGATAATTTGAGAATATATGCACTTAGGCTTTAAAACACGGCGTTAGAGGGCGAAACCCCAAAACACCCCCCCAAACGACCCCGTGAGCAGCACCAACACCTTGCACGAGAGTAATGTAACTCGTAGGAACTGACCACGTGATCATGGGACCTCAAGTTAGATACCACCATGATAATTGGAGGATATCTACACTTATGCTTGAAAACATGGCGTTAGAGGGCAAAACCCATAAACACCACCTAAATGGCCTCGTGAGCATCACCAACACGTCGAACGAGACCAATGTAACTCATAGAAACATACCATGTGGTCACGGAACACCCGGTTTTGTAGCACGATGATAATTTCAGAATATCTACTCTTAGGCTTGAAAAGATGTCGTTAGAGGGAGAAACCCCAAAACAACACCCAACGGCCCCGTGAGCGACACCAACACGTCGTACGGGACGAATGTAACTCGTAGGAACTGATCGCGTTGTCACAGAACCACCGGTTTGAGAGCATAGTGATAATGTGAGAATATCTACACTTAATCTTGAAAATATAGCGTTAGAGGGTGAAAAATTGAAACAACCCCCCCCCCCCCACACACAGCCCCGTAAGAGGCACCAACGCCTCGCACAGGGTAACCTAACTCATAGGAACTAACCATGTGGTCACGAAACATGCAGTTTGAGAGCACAATGATAATTAGAGTGTATCTACACTAGGCTTGGAACACATGGCATTAGAGGGAGAAACCCTAAAACCTCCCCTAAACGGCCCTTTGAGCGGCACTAACACCTCCTATGGGACCAATGTAACTCCTAGGAATTGGACGCATGGTCACGGGACCCTCAGTCGAGAGAACGAAGATAATTTGAGAATATCTACACCTAAGCTTGAAAACATGGAGTTAGAGGGTGAAACCAACAACCACGAAAATGACCTTGTGAGCGACACCAACTCCTCGCATGGATCCAATGTGACTAGAAGGATTTGACCGCGTGGTCAAGGGATCCCTGGTTTGAGAGGACGACGATAATTTGAGAATATCTACACTTAGTCTTGAAAACACGGAGAAAAAGGGAAACACTCCCAAACATCCCCATGGGCAATGCCAACACCTCGAACGGGACCAGTGTAGCTCGTAGGAACTGATTGTGTGATCATGAGACCCTCGATTTGAGAGCATGATGATAATTTAAGAATATCTAAACTTAGGTTTTAAAAACACGGAGTTAGAGGGAGAAAACTATAAGCACCCCCAAACGTCCTCTTGAACGGCACTAACACCTCGTATGAGACGAATGTAACTCGTAGGAACTGAACGCATGATCACGGGACCTCCAGTTTGAGAGCACGAAAAAAATTTGAGAATATCTTCACTTAGGCTTGCAAACATGGCGTTAGAGGGCGAAACCCCCACCCCCCAAACGATCGTGTAAACGACACCAACACCTCGCATGGGTCCAATGTGACTAGTAGGATTTGACTGCGTGGTCAAGGGACCCCTGGTTTGAGAGGACGATGATAATTTGAGAATATCTACACTTAGGCTTGAAAACACAGAGATAAAGGGAGAAACCCCAAAACACCCCCAAATGTCCCCATGGGCGGTACCAACACCTCAAACGGGACCAATGTAACTCGTAGGAACTGATCGCGTGATCATGCGACCCCTGGTTTGAGAACATGATGATAATTTGAGAATATCTACACTTTAGCTTTAAAACACGGAGTTAGAAGGAGAAACCCCGAAACACCCCAAAATGGCCCCATGGGCGGTACCAACACCTCGCACGAGACCAATGTAACTCGTAGGAACTGACCGCGTGATAACACAACCCCCAATTTGAGAGCATGATATTAGTTTGAGAACATCTACAATAAGTCTTTAAAACATGGCGTTTGTGGGTGAAACCCTGAAACACCCCCCAAACAGCCCTATGAGCTACGCCAACACCTCGCACTGGGCCAATGTAACTCAGATCCTATTATACGGGTCTCGGGTCGAAAAAATATGCTCAGATCCTATTATACGGGTCGGGTCCGAGTTAGGTCTGGACCTAGACCTCACCCATTGACGGGCCTAGTAGGAACTGACTGCATGATCACGAGAACCATGACTTGAGAGCACGATGATAATTTGGGAATATCTAAACCTAGGCTTGAAAATAAATCGTTTGGGGGCGAAACCCTGAAACACCCCCCAAACGGCCCCTCGAGTGGCACCAACACCTCATACGGGACCAAAGTAACTCGTAGGAAAATACTGCGTGATGACGAGACCACCCCGATTTTAGAGCACGATGATAATTTTGATAATATCTACACTTAGGCATGAAAACATGACGTTAGAAGGCGAAACCCCAAAACACACCCCAAACTTCCCCGTGAGCGGCACCAACACCTCGCATGGTACCAATGTACCTCATAGGAACTGACCAAGTGGTCATGGAACCCCCGGTTTGACAGCACGATGAAAATTTAGGAATAACGACACTTAGGGTTTAAAAGATGTCATTAGAGGGCTAAACCCCAAAACACCCCCCAAACGGCCTCGTGAGTGGCACATCAACACCTCGTACGGGACCAATCTAACTCGTAGGAACTAACCGCTTGGTCACGGGACCCACAGTTTGAGAGCACGGCGATAATTTGAGAATATCTACACTTAGGCTTAAAAAGATGTAGTTAGATGGCGAAACCCCAAAACACATCCCAAACGGCCCCAAGAGAGGCACCAACACCTCGTACGGGACCAACGAAACTCATAGGAATTGGTCGTGTGATCACGAGACCCTCGATTTGAGAGCACGTCAATATTTTGAGAATATCTACCTTTAGTCTTGAAAATATGTCATTAGAGGGAAAAATCCTAAAACACTCGTGAGCGGCACCAACACCTCGCACGGGACCAATCTAACTCGTAGGAACTGACCACATGGTCACGGGACCCATAGTTTGATAACATGATGATAATTTGGAAATATATACCCTAGGGTAGAAAATATGTTGTTAGAGGGGAACCTCCCTAAAAAAATGTCCCCGTGAGCGGCATAAATAACACTCACGGGACCAATATAACTCGTAGAAACCGACCACGTGGTCACGGGACCCACGGTTTGAGAGCACTATGATAATTTAAAAACATCTACACTTAAGCTTGAAAAGATAGCATTAGAGGGCCAAAAATTGAAACACTCCCCAAACGGCCCCGTGAGGGGCACCAACAACTTTCACGGGAGGAATGTAACTCGTAGGATCTGACTGCGTGGTCACAGAACCCCCAGTTTAAGAGGATGGTTATATTTGAGAATATCAAAACCTAGGCTTGAAAACATGGCGTTAGAAGGAGAAAGCCCAAAACACTACCCAACCGGCACCATGGGCGGCACCAACTCCTCGCACGAGAGTAATGTAACTCGTAGGAACTGAACACATGGTCACGGGACCCCTAGCTCGAGAGCATGGTGATAATTTGAAAATATCTACACTTAGGCTTGAAAACATGGCGTTAAAGGGAAAAACCTTGGAACACCGCCTAAACGGCTCTGTGAACAGCACCGACACCTCGTACGGGACCAATGTGTCTCATAGGATTTGACCGCGTGGTCACGAGATCCCCATTTTTAGAGGACGACAATAATTTGAGATTATCTACACTTAGGCTTGAAAACACTGTGTTAGGGGGAGAAACCTCGAAACACCCTCTAAAATCCCATGAGTGGCACCAACACCTCACATGGGACCAATGTAACTCGTAGGAACAGATCGCATCATCACGAGACCCCCCGTTTGAGAGCAGGACGATAATTTGAGAATATTTACACTTTGGCTTGAAAACATGATGTTAGGAGGGAAACCCTAAAACACCCTTCAAATGGCCTCGTGAGCGGCACCAACACCTCGCACGTTACCAATTTAACTCATAGGAGTTAATCGCATGGCCCCGGGACCCCCAATTTGAGAGCACGACGATAATTTGAGAATATCTACACTTAGGCTTGAAAACATGGCATTAAAGGTCGAAACCTCGAAAAAAACCCTAACCATCCTGTGAGAAGCACCAACGCCTCGCAGGGGACCAATCCAAATCATAGGAACAGACTACATGATCACGAGACCCCTTCTTTGAGATCACTGTGATAATTTGATAATACCAACACTTAGGCTTAAAAATATGGCATTAGAGGGTGAAACCACAAAATACCCTACAAACGGCCCCGTGAGTGGCACCAACACCTCACACGGGACCAATGTAACTCGTAGGAATTGTCTGCATGATCACGAGACCACCGATTGGAGAGCACAATGATAATTTGAGAATATCTATGCTTAGGCTTGAAAACAAGGCATTGGAGGGTGAAAACACAAAACACCCCCCCCCCCAAACGGCCCTATGAGCCGCACTAACACCTCGCACGGGATCAATGTAACTTTTTGGAACTATTAGCATGGTCACGGGAACCTCAGTTTAGGAGCATGATGATAATTTGAGAATATATACACTTAGGCTTGAAACCATGATGTTAGAGGACGAAACATCAAACACTCCCAAACGGCCCTGTGAGCAGCTCCATTACCTCGTACGGGACCATTATAAGTCATAGGAACTAATCGTGTGTTCACGGGATCCTGTTTTAAGAGCACGAAGAAATTTGATAATATCTACACTTGACTTGAAAACGTGGTGTTTGTTGATGTAAAAAATTAGATTATATCTAATTAATCAATCACAGATAAATAAGACAAAGGATTTTTAAAGTGGTTCAGCCTTATGAAAATGGCCTACGTCCATTGTTTTTGTATTGCTGACTGTTTGCCTTGAATCTCGATAATCAGTTTACCAAGAGACCCCAAGTCCCCTTCATATGAGGAGGTTACAATGTATTTATAGCCTTGAAGTTGTACATATGAAAAGATAATGCGTTGTTATCTAGTAGACATATACATCTGTACGATAATAATGCACATTTAATGCATAGTTGCCTTTTGGTTTTCTTGATTTGGATGCTCTGCACGCTAAGTTGCTCGGACCGCTTAAGTTGCTCGAGCTTCATAAATATTTTAAATTTTCACGATCACTTCGATATTTGTGTCTCTTTCTTCTTTTAGCCGCCAGAAACACAAACGTCTTCCCTCTTAATCATTATTTTTCTCTATTCCCGAGGTAAAGTATTTAAGTGCGACAGAAATCCTATCGTCTTCCACTTTTCAAATATGTATCTCTGAACTTTTCACTTTCTCTCTATCTTATGCCTTCGTTCTGTCCATCATTCATTGTCAACCGATCTCTCTTTCTTCTGTAAGATTTTCTTCCTACTTATTTGTTTACTTTATTCACCATGGTTTATCTTGTTGAATCATTGGATAAATTTTGTTTTGATTTTTCAATCCCTTCGTGGGTTATTTTGGAATAACTTCCCTGTCCTTCTGATTTATTTTCTTTGGCTGAGGGACATTGGTTCCCAAGTCTTTTTTGTAGCTAAGTGTGGCTTTTCTTTCCCGCCAAATCCCCTGTGTTTGGAGTTTTGCCAATATTTCGATATTATACCTGCAAGAGTAGCTTCAAATACATGGAGGGTAGTTAATGGCGTATATAGGTTGAATCAACTTCATGGAACTCATTTGGGAATTCCAAAAATTATGTATTGCTATAGATGGGTTACCAGTGACACTACTTTCTATTTAAAAACTCGGTTTTCTAATAGAGCTTTAGTTGTCAATCTTCCCGATGCCAATAGGGACTATTTTGATCATGGGGTTGTGATGAAAAATTAGCAACACCCTCCATTAAATGGAAATGATGTGTACCAAGATGCCAGGTGTCCGCTTTATGGTAATGGGATAGGTTGTTTTTATTTTTAAAATCTTGTTTTCTTTGTATTCGATGAAATGCATCACTGACATTAATTTTGTTTGCTACAGTTGACAGTAAAAGGAAGCCTCCAAAATAGACTGACGTTAACATAAAACATTTAAAACTTATATGGGGCTTGCATCAATCAGTTATCGGAGAGCATGTGAGGTCTACTTCATATTTGTTGAGATATATAAGCTCCACTTGATCTTTCATTGCTCGTCCTGTGGTGGTTGATCTTGATCGATCACCAACTTCTGAAACCAGTGTGAAAGGATCTTCTTCTGACTTAAGCATTCCTATTACTGATCTGATGAAAAAGAGGAAAGTTACCGCATTGTTTAACAAGTCTACCTTTGCCACTGAAGAGGCGAAGGAGAACAAACAAGATGTCCCAGATGAGGGGACAAAGAATATAGATGTACCCCCTCTACTACTGCTAAGGAAGCAAGAAAGAAGCCCCCTGTGCCTCCAAAAGAGGTAGCACCTTTAATTGAAACTGTTGCCATTTCACCAATAGAGACAGCACCTTTAATTGAAAGTGTTCCTGCTCCTTTGAGGAGATTGAAAAAAAGTTCTACTAATAGACCTGTTAACCCTATCTCTCAACCTTCAAATGTTGAAGGTAATATCCCAGCTCTTATTCCTCTGAGCTCTGCTATGGGCTTGATCAGATCTTGGACTATCCCAAAATTCCAAGGTATTGAAGACACCATTTCTCGTGAGAGACTTACTACATTGGTTGCTCAACACATTACGTCAGTAAGTATCGTTAGCCTGATTCCTTTATCTTCTATTACTATATTCATATATTGAATTAAACTTCTTTCTCTCTTCAGCTCGTGACATGTTTTAATAGTATTTTAAAGAAAGATGAAGAGGATTCCACCTCCTCAGGGGGGGATAGAAGAAGCTTTTGCTGGATTAACTCAATCTTTGAAGGAATCTCATCAGAAGTACGAGGAAGACAAAAGTGCCTGGGAGAAACAGTTCCAAGCGGTTAAAATAACTTGAGATCAAGTTGTGACTGCCTCTAAAGATTTGGAGCAGAAATTAAAGGATGCTGAACAGAGTAACAAGGAGATTGAGGTCAAGCTTACATCTGTCGAGGAGAATGTTGCCAAGCTTCAAGATGCTGAACGACGTAAGACAGAGGTAGAAGAAAAATTGAAATCTGTTAAATATCTCCTTAGAGAAAAGACTTCCTCGAAAAGAGAAAAAAGGAAAGTTACTATTAAAAAATATTCTAGTTCTAGTCAGGACAGGGTTAGAGTAAGGGCCTGGATGTTATGTCTTCTCAGATGGACTATGCTAGTGTTAAGTATTTTAGGGATGGATGGGTGGCAGCTTTGAATAAATTGAAGGTTACTGAAGATTCTGAGTTATTCCAGGAGCATACTCATGGCCCTCTTCCCTCTCCTGGAGAAGAAGAAGAAGATGAATCTGCATCAGATGAGTCTTCTATGATAGGAGAGAAGGTCCCTATTGTTGTAGTTATTCAACCCTGTGAGCAAGTCCAATAAGTCAGTACATCTGTCGAGCAACTGCCATTGCTCTCCGAGCAACCAACCCCTTCATCGAAACCATTCGAAGAAGTCGTAGGAAATAAGGAGAAGTTGTAAAGTTGCTCGGGTCTTTTATTGCATTATTTCTTGAATGTAATCCAAAAATGTTTTCCCTTTGTCGTGATGAATAAAAATGAACTTTTGTTGTTCGTCTGGAATTTCTCTCTTACTTCCTCTGTTTACATCATTGTTGATTTTTTTTTTCATTTTCTCTTTGTTAGTTTGCGGCCATGATAGAATTTTTATCAGCTCATGATACAGAGTTGATGAAGAAATGAAATGACTATTTCAAAGCTGGTCATGCAGATTTTACTGAGGCTCAAATCATCTATATCCTCAGATCAGATGCCTCTGAACAAGCAATTGATGTTTGCTAGTACTTGAAGTGCCTACTTGATCGTGCTGTAGCTAACAATGTGGCTTATTATGAAATGATTGAAGATCTTTAAGGAACGATCGAGTAACTTCAACAGTAGTACAAAGAATCCACTACACTTTTGAATCAAGGTTATGAGAAAAAATACCAATAATTGAGTGCTGACAAGGGATATAACAAGTACATTTCAGCTCATGAGAAAAAAGAAAGTGTGTTAAAGCTTGAAATTAAAGAGCATCGACATATTGCCAAGCTGCTAGAGCAAGAGAACATCGCTTTGCAGAAGGAAATAAAACAGCTAAAATCTACTGTTGCCTCCTCTTCTTCAGGAGCCTTGGCCCCAATTAATGATGATGGGGTCTCATTTTTAGAAATAGAAAATGATAACTTACGGGATGAGTTAGAGACTTTGAAACGAACTGGACCACCTTCCACACCTGCTCAGCGAAGAGCAAGGTCTTCTTCTCGTGGACGAGCAAGGCCTGGTCGGGTTACCATTGATGAGACAATAACTCAATTGGCCTTAGAAAATCAAGTCGTTCAATTAATGGCTAAGAATCAGGCTTTGGCAGAAATGTCTAAGAAGATTCTGAGTTTCACCGACCAACTCTCCAATCAGAGTCCTGCTCTGGAAAGTAAAGAAATTCTGGTGAAAAGGATCCACGAGCAACTTAAGATATTGACTTATCAATTTCACAAGCAGACCAGGGAAGTTTGGATGACTGGGTATAATGAAGCTCTGTTTCCTCTTGATGCTTGTTTGCAACAGTCGAACAACGAAGGATATAAGCAGGGGTGGTTAAATATCTTATGTGTCCTCAAACTGGAGCAACGTCATTTCTTGTGGGATTATTATGAACCTGGACTTCTTTACTTACCTGTGCCTCCCTTCAAACTTGACCTTAGTTGGATTCCATCCCGTGCCATTCCTCGGATTTTGATCTCCAAGTATCTTGGTGATTATAGTCTTCATTCAAACTTTGAGATATCTCATCCAGAGCACTTGCTTGATCGATCATCCATAATGAATGTCAGAATGTTGCGAGATATGAACTTTATAAATTCTCCTTATGCATTAGATGATTGTCCAGCTAGGATGGAACCTATTTCAAAAGCAGGGGTAAAGAAGCCCATAGAATAGGACATTTGTAATGAATCAAATTTCATATCGTATGTAATTTGCTTGGTTTTAATGAAGAAAATTTTAGTTTCTTTTACAATTTCATTTCCTTGTGAATAATTTTTAGAATGTCTTTGTTATTCGTTGGTGAATATAGATATATTTGTTGTTTAAAATATTTTGTAGACCATGGAACTTGTCCCATTTTTTGTCTGATTATAATGACTTGTCACTCTTTGGGCCTAAGCAATGGAATGGTTTTCATCCCATGTTCCTGCTTAGTTGTAGTAATCTCGTCAAGATTACCTTGTTGCCTAGACAGTGGATGCACCGGGAGGTCATCCATCTTCTTGTCTAGTTTGGTACCAACCAACCGGAGTTGGTGGTTATTGAATTGTCGACCAACCGGAGTTGGTGGTTAATGAATGGCCGACCAATCGGAGTTGGTGGTTAATGAATTATCGTCCAACCGGAGTTGGTGGTTAATGAATTGTTGACCAATCGGAGTTGGTGGTTAATGAATTACCGACCAATTGGAGTTGGTGGTTAATAAATGGTCGACCAACCGGAGTTGGTGGTTAATGAATTATCGACCAACCGGAGTTGGTGGTTGTTGAATTGCCGACCAACCGGAGCTGGTGGTTATTGAATTGTCGACCAACTGAAGCTAGTGGGTAATTAATTGCCGACCAATCAGAGTTGGTGGTTGTTGAATTGCCGACCAACCAGAGCTGGTGGTTGCTGCTCTGAATTTATGTTTGCGTAGTGTGTAGCACTAATATTCCGAAAAAAATTTCAACAAAAGAGGAAATAGGGGCGAAACATCACTATGTTCATATTGAAAGAAATGTGTTACATATGAATTTTAATTACTGATAGTACTTGCGCAGATGCTCTGCATTTCATGCGTTCTTGAATTCTTCTCCTTCTAAAGCTTCAATTTTGTATGTCCCTGGACGAACAATTTCAGTTACTCTGTCAGGTCCATGCCAGTTGGCCTCCAGTTTATTATGATTTTGGATCACTTTCTTCAGCACATAACCCCCGTCTTTTAAATCGCTCTTCTTCACCCTTTTATTATAAAATAAGGTTGTTCGTTGTTGGCATGTTGCATTCCTGATTGTTGCTTCCTCCCTAACTTATTCGAGTATATCGAGGTCTAATCGTCTCATCAAGTCGCATACCGGAGAATTGAAATTCATCACCCTATGTGTGGGTAGACCCAGTGCAGCAGGTATGACAGCCTCACTCCAAAATGTCAACATGTATGGAGACTCCCTAGTTGTTGTTTGCGGTGTAGTCCGATAAGCCCACAACACGGAGTGTAGCTCATTAATCCAAGTTCCCTTTGCATCTTCCAGCCATTTTTTCAACCCATTCAGTAAGGTTCTGTTCGTCACTTCAGTTTGCCCATTACTCTAGGGATGGCCTTGCATGGAGTGGATCTTTTGTACATTGGATTGATGACAATATGCAGTGAATTCTTCGGTGTCAAATTGGGTTCCATTGTCAGTAATGAATGCGTGTGGGTGACCATATCTACAAATAATACTCTTCCAAATAAACTGATAGACCTTGTCATATGTCATATAAATGAGAGGTTCAGCTTCCACCCATTTGGTAAAATAATCCACAGTAACTACGAGGTATTTGAATCTCCCTTTGGTCGTTGGAAGTGTCCCGACCAAGTCTACCCTCACATGGCGAATGGCCAAGGGGACGTTATGGGTGTTAACAATGCTTGGGGAGTTATTCGGATGGAAGAGAAAACATTGGCATTTATCACACTTCTTAGCATAAGCTAAGCAATCAGCTCTCATCGTTGGCCAATAATACCCCTGTGTTGTTATCCTTTGTAAAAGCGTCTGACCTGATATATGGGCACCGCAGGAACCTTCTTGAACCTCTTCAATCAAGTCTTTAACTTCGAAGGGGTGGACACATCTTTGTAGTCCTACTATAACTCCTCTTCTATATAAAATTCCACTAGTTAATACGTAATGAGCATCTTTAAACTTCTGTTTCTTGGCTGCGAGTTTATCAGGTGGCACAGTCCCCTCTTCGATATAGGCCCTGATGGGATCCATCCAGGATGGTCCTAAGTTGAGGGAAATGAAGTTCATCATCAAGTCTTAGTCTACGCTCTGATGTACCAGGATTTATATTGGGATTGTTCTTCGTAGCTCGGTGCGTATTGCTGATGCCAGTCGAGCTAAGGCGTCAGCTCTTGCATTCTCCAATCTCGATATTCTGATCATCTGAACTACGATAAAAGTCGAGATAACCTCCATAGCTTTTACATGATACTTGACCATTAGTTCTCCCTTCCCTGCATACAACCCAAGAATTTGATTTACGATTAACTGTGAATCACTGAATACAACGACCTGTTCTGCCTTCATGGTTTTGGCTAGACTTAGACCCACGATCATAGCCTCATATTCAGCTTCATTATTGGAAGCTTTAAATTGAAAACGTAGAGCATACTCTATATCAATCTCATCAGGACTGTTTAAAATAATTCTTGCTCCACTACTTGTGGCACACGAAGAGCCATCCATATACAGATTCCATACAGGTACTTCATTATCAAACTCTTGATCAGACAGAGTTCCTCGGTGGAATAATTGATGCTTCCTTTTGTCTTCCCCCGACACTTCTCATTTCTCATTGATTATCTTCTCTTGATCGTCCACGGATGGAAGTTGGTTGGGTACTATCTTCGATGATCCCGTAACATCCACGGGTTGGTATGTATTAAACTCCTGCTCTTCGGAGGTATGAGAGTGAGTAAACACTACGATAAAATCCGCTATGTCTTGTCCCTTAAGTGACTACCTAGGCTCATAAACTATGTCATATTCACCAAGTTTATCGCCTAGTACATTTATCTTCCTGATTTCTCTGGTTTATGCAGAGCTTGTCTTAATGGAATATCAGTATACACTACTATAGTATGGGCATTGAATTATGGCCTCATCCTTCTTCTTGCTTAGATCAATGCTAGTGACAACTTCTCCAGTCTTGGATATCTGATCTCTGCTCCTCGGAAGGCCTTGCTGGTGTAATAGACTGGTTTCTGCACTCCGACCTCCATTATTATCAATGCCGAGCTAACTGCATTCTCTGAAACTCCCAGATACAAGTATAGTCTTTCTCCCACCACTATTCTAGATAACAATGGAGGTGTCCCCAAATATTTCTTCAACTCTTGAAAGGCCTCCTCGCATTCATCACTCCACTCAAAAGTTTTTTGAAGTGTTTTGAAGAATGGGAGGCATCTGTCTGTTGCTCGTGACACAAATCTGTTAAGTGCTGCAACTCACCCTGTGAGACTTTGCACCTCATTGATTAACAATATATCCGAGAAATATAACTTATCGTACTCCAAATATGCATTTAGTGGGATTCAACTTCATTTGACATTTCTCCAATTGATTAAAAGTCTGACCTAGGTCAACTAAATGAGCAGCAGCTTTCTTTCTCTTCGTCAGCATATCATCGACATAAACCTCCATGTTATGACTGATTTGCTCTGCAAATACCTTATTCATCAGCCGCTAATATGTTGCACCTGCATTTTTAAGTTCGAAAGGCATAACATTAAAGCAATAAGTTACTCTTGGGGTGATAAAAGAGGTATTTTCCCTGTCCTCAGGTTTCATTTTAATCTAGTTGTAACCAGAGTAAGCATCCATGAAACTCAACAATTCATGCCCCGAGGTAGCATCCACCAGCTGATCGATTCGGGGCAAAGGAAAATGATCCTTTGGGTAGGATTTATTAAGATCAGTGAAGTCCACACACATCCTCCACTTGTTGTTTTTCTTCTTTACCATCACCACATTTTCTAGCCAATCAGGATACTTGACATCCTCAATAAAAAAGGCTTTCTGTAGTTTCTCTACTTCTTCCTGTATAGCTTGGTTCTTTTCAGGGCTATACACCCTTCTTCGCTGCTTCACTGTCTTGATCTCCTTGTTCACGTTGAGCTAGTGGCACAGGAAACTCGGGTCTATCCCTGGCATGTCCTCATGACTCCATGCAAAAGTCTATTTTCTACGCCTTAGAAATTCTATCAATTCCTATGTTATCGATACATCCAATGACGCACCAAGTTAGGTTGTTCGGTCTGGGTGTTCGTCATCCAGAATGATACTTTCGCTAGCTTCCATGACCTGACCCTTCACGAGCTGAGACTCGTCTCTAGGGTCTAATGTTTCAATCTATGCATCTTCTATTTCATCCACTTGATAGGAAGTAGTCTTCTTCCTGGATTCTTCTCGTTTCTCCTGTTCGACAGATGAATAGTAGCATTCCCGAGCTACTTTCTGATCATCTTTCACAACTCCCAATAGAAAGTTGGTTGGGAATTATAAACATTAATGTATAGTAGATGGTACTGCTTCGAACTTATTCAGACCTACCCTTCCCATGATGATGTTGTAAGCTGATTAAACATTTTTATCCATTACGAAAAAGCGTACTCTTTCTGTTCGACAAGCAGGCCATGTACCAATAAGCATATCCAACTTGATATCCCAAGTGGAAAAACCTTTTCGCCAGTAAAACCGAGGAGGGGCCTATGATATGGTTCCAACTGGGCTAACTTCAGATTCAAACTGTCAAAGCATGGGTAGAACATGTTATTTGCCGAGCTACCATTATCCACCAGTACCCGTGAAATCACCACTTCCTTCATTCTCATCTTAATCACCAATGGGTCATCATGAGGATATAGTACACCTTCCAGGTCGTTCTTAGAAAAAATGATGACCAGTTTGTCCCTATTCACCTTTCTCAGGTGATAATCTTCGGCCAAGTTTATTCGTTGTATGTAAGAGCAAGCTTGGGCCTCATTGACGTAAGATTTCCTCTTCGCAGTCAGATCTCCACTTATAATTACATTACATTCAAATGACCTAAAGTAGATTGAAAATACCTCACGCTCTAGCTGTCTTGGTCTTAGGGGGAGGTCGGGGTCATCTTCTGGATCATCTTCGTGATCTCTTTTCTTGTCTTCTTTTACTCAACGAGGAGATTTAGATCTTTGCCTTCCTCTGTTGCTAGTTTTTCCACCATTTTGGCAATCCACATATTTTGTTAGTTTTCCTTGCCTGATGAGTGCTTCAACTTCATTCTGAAGAGCTATGCAACGTTTGGTCGTGTGGTCATGATAGTTGTGAAATTCACAGTATTTAGACTTGTCCCTTTTGTCAGGATCTACCTTCATTTTCTCTGACTAGGTTAGCTCCTCGCTGTTATTGATCTCTTCTAGAATGTGATTTATGTCTACCTTCAAGGGAGTATAATTTCCATACTTCCTCATCTGCTCCATCACTTGCTTACTTTTTAACTTCCTGCTGGCGCCATTATTTTTTGATCATTCTTCTCAGTTTTACGAGCCTCGACCTTGGTCTCCTTAGTGTCTGTATTCTTCTTTGCAGCTATGGCTTCCTCAGCGTTCATGATTTTGACTGCCTTTGCCATCAGTTTTGCCATAGTCCTAGGCGGATCTTTGGCCAAAGTATAGTACAACTTGTCTGGTAATAGTCCACTCATCAGAGCAGTAATTGTTGTCTTCTCCTCGTAGTTAATTACTTCAAGTTTCTCGTTATTGAAATGAGTAATATAGTCCCTGGTACTTTCATTTGTCTTCTGTCCAACACTCTGTAAGTGTGATACTCATTTAACTAGTTTCGCCTTGAAATAGAAATTCCCTATGAAAAGCTCTGCCAATTGAAGAAATGTTGCAATCTTCCCCCGAGGAAGGTTATTGTACCATATCTGAGCTGACCCGGTGAGAGTTCCTGAAAATGCCCTATATATCATCTCATCTGGAACCGCATAAATATCGGCAGCAGCTTGGTATTGTTCTATATAAAGGACAGGGTCAGTTTTTCCATCGTATTTAGGTTTCACCATAGGAGCTTTGAATTTTGATGGTGTGGGAAAATTCGCAATTGTATTTACGAATGGTGTCCCTTGGACAAAAGTTCTTTGTAGAGAATTATTGGCCTTAGCCATTTCCCCTAACCGATCCTCCAACCTTTGAATAGATCCTTTCCATGCGTCGTTTCCCACCTTGGGCATGTTTGTTCGAGCAACTGATCGCGTTGAGTTTTCCTCTTGGGACCTTTCATTACGGGATGTTGGGCATGACTGGTCAAAGCCTTCCCTTAGGTCGGATGGTCGTTGAGAGTTCCTCGACGTAATCCTAGGAGGACTTCTGTTCCTCCTAGGGCCCAATCGATCAAAAGGGGAAACTCTACTTAACCTTTCTAGAGCGCTAGTCCTTTTTGGAGTCAGAGTGATGTTCCGTTGAGAATTTATAGCTCGTACTGATGAGGTCCGGCCAGGTTGATACGAAGGATCATTAGATCTCTCAGTACGATATGAGTCAGTACGTCTAGATTGAGAGACTTCCGGGAATAGCGTTAGTCTAGTTCTTGAAGATGGCAGATGGGTATTTCTCTTAGCATTTCGTTGTTCTGATTGAGCCGGTACTCCACCTTGAATTGTTTGTATAAGTTGACGCATGGTTTCTTGCATGGTCATTTGCCCTTGGGCTAAATTATCCATTATGCTAGTTAGATCTTGGATATTTGGTGGAGTAAAGGGGTTCGGAGGGAGCCCAGTGTTTCGATCACTGGATTCTGGAATTTCAGCTATAGATGATGAGTTATTTGGTGAAAAACGCTAAGTATAGTCGTTTCCCACAGATGGCGCCAATCTGTTGATGTAAAAAACTGGATTATATCTAATTAATCAATCACAGATCAATAAGACAAAGGATTTTTAAAGTGGTTCAGCCTTATGAAAATGGCCTACTTCCACTTTTTTGTATTGCTGACTGTTTGCCTTGAATCTCGATAATCAGTTTACCAAGAGACCCCAAGTCCCCTTCTTATGAGGAGGTTACAATGTATTTATAGCCTTGAGGCTGTACATATGAAAAGATAATGCATTGTTATCTAGTAGACATATACATCTGTACGATAATAATGCACATTTAATGTGTAGTTTCCTTTTGGTTTTCTTGATTTGGATACTCTGCATGCTAAGTAGCTCGGACCGCTTAAGTTGCTCGGTATGCTTAAGTTGCTCGAAGCGCCTGAGTATCTCGGTGTGCCTCTGTAGCTCGATGACAGTATGTTATTTGTTGAAAGTATTTGTATTTTCCATGTAGGTTGACACGTGTCTTCATGTGATTGGTCCACGTCAGCAGACTAAATTTGGTATCAACAGTGTTAGAGGGGAAAACCTTGAAACACCCCCAAACGGCCATGTGAGGAGCACCAACACATCGCACGGGACCAATGTCACTTTTCGGAACTGATCATCTAGTCATGGGACCCCCGATTTGAGAGCAAGAGGATAATTTGGGAATATCTACACATAAGCTTGAAACACATGGCGTTAGAGGGAGAAACCCCCCAAAACACCCCACAAACGACCCCCTGAGTGGCACCAACACATCGCACGGAACCAATATAAATCATAGGAACTAATCGCGTGGTCACGGGACCCTCGACTTGAGAGCACGACTATAAATTTGAGAATTTCTATACTTAGGCTTGGAAAAATTGCATTAGTGGGTGATAGCCCAAAACAATCCACAAATGGCCCCATGTGGGGAAACCAGCACCTCTCACAGGACCAATGTAACTTGTAGGAACAGACCACATGGTCATTATACCACCTATTTGAGAGCACGAAGATAATTTGATAATATCTACACTTAGGCATGAAAACATGGTGTTAGAGGATGAAACCCCGAAACACCCCCCAAACGGCCCCGTGAGCAGAACCAACAACTCGCATGGGAACAATGTAACTCGTATGAACTGATCGCGTGGTCACGGGAGCCCCAGTTCAAGAAAAGGGATATAATTTGAGAATATCTACACTTAGGCTTGAAAATATGTCCTTAAGGATCAAAATCCTGAAAAATAAACCAAGCGACACTGTGGGCATCACCAACACCTCACACGGGACCAATTTAACATGTAGGAACTGATGGCGTGGTCAAGGCACACCCAGTTCAAGAGCACATCGATAATTTGAGAATATCTATGCTTAGGCTTGAAAACATGGTGTTAGAGTGCGAAACCTTGAAACACCCCCATACGTCCCCATGAGCAGCACCAACACCTTGCATGAGACCAATGTACCTCGTAGGAACTGATCGTGTGGTCATAAGACCCCCGGTTTGAGATCACGATAATAAATTGAGAATATTGACACTTAGGATTGAAAAGATGTCATTGGAGGTCAAAACCCCAAAACACCCCCCAAAATGGCCCTGTGAGTGGCGCACCAACACCTCGTACGGGACCAGTCTAACTCGTAGGAATTAATCGCGTGGTTACGAGACCCACGATTTGAGAGCATGGTGATAGTTTGAGAATATCTACACTTATGATTGAAAAGATGTCGTAGTGGTCGAAACCCCAAAACACCTCCAAAATATCCCCATGAGAGGCACCAACACCTCGTACGGGACCAATGTCACACGTGGGAATTGACCGTGTGACACGAGACCCCCGATTTAAGAGCACATCGATATTTTGAGAATATCTACAATTAGGCTTGAAAACATGGGGTTAGGGGGCCAAACCCCAAAACACTCCCCAAATGGCCCCGTGAGCAGAACCAACACCTCGCACGAGACCAATCTAACATGTAGGAACTGACCGCATGGTTACGGGACCCACAGTTTGAGAGCACGACGATAATCTAGGAATATATACACTTAGGTAGAAAAGATGTCATTAGAGGGCAAAACCCTACCCCCCCCCCCCCCAAAAAAAAAAAAAGCCCCGTGAGTGGCACCAGCACCTTGCATGAAACCAATTTAACTCTTAGGAATTGATTGCGTGGTCACGGGACCCATGGTTTTAGAGAACGATGATAATTTAAAAATATCTACACTTAAGCTTGAAAAGATAGCATTAGAGGGAGAAAAATTGAAATACTCCTCAAACGGCCTCGTGAGTGGCACCAACAACTTGCACGTGAGGAATGTAACTCGCAGGAACTGACCATGTGGTCACGGAACCCCCGGTTTGAGAGGATGGTGATAATTTAAGAATATCTTCATTTAGTCTTCAAGACATGGCATTAGAGGGCAAAACCCCAAAACACTACCCAAACGACCCTGTGGACGGCACCAACACCTCGCACAAGTGTAATGTAACTCGTAGGAACTGAACATATGGTCACAAGACTCCCAGTTAGAGAGCAGGGAGACAATTTGAGAATATCTACACTTAGACTTGAAAACATGGCATTAGAGGGCGAAACCTTGGAACACCGCCCAAATGGCCATGTGGGCAGCACCAACACCTCGCACGGGACCAATTTAACTCGTTGGAACTAATCGCGTGGTCACGGGACACCCAGTTCGAGAGAACGTTAATAATTTGAGAATATTTATGCTTAGGCTTGAACACATGGTATTGACAAGATCAAACTAGTGATAACAATGGCAGCACAAAAGTGAATATATATATAATAGAATGAGATGAGGAGAAAAGGATGAACACTTATTTCTAAGTGGTTCAGCCAATCTGGCCTACGTCCACTGTGAGTGTGTGAGTAATATCACTAGATGAAGGCACTAATGGTTGTAGATATAATCTCTCAAGATTTCTCTCTCTACTGTGTAAACCGACAGAGTTTCAGTTAGGGTTGCAATTATGGATCCTTTTACATGGTAGAGGATGACCTCTATATATAGTGCTTGGGGGGTGTAATGTACCCCCCAAGCATGCAATGAGCATGTGCATGAGGATCAAACCAGTATGAGAATGACACCTGGTTGATCTTATGTAGATAATGATGACCTCAATATTCCCTCATGTGAGGGGAATGATTAGGTTATAACTGATTTATCCACGTGTTCCAAACCTTACATGTGCCTGTAAATGCTCGGCCTGGATAAGTACGAGGTTGGTGGAGTCATATGTAGTTGTTTTATCTTGTCTCTAATCATGAGACCTCGGCCAGGAGGGTTGGTCGAGGTTACGTATGAGGTAGCTATAACATCGGCTAAGGCCGATGATGACGTTGGCAGTTGATTGAGCCCGTGAGACTCTGCTGACCTAGGCTGATGAAGAGACGAGGTTAGTTTATAAGGGGTCGACCTTATGAGAGACGACCTTGATGATGGTTGTCATAAGCTTCTTGTCAACTCGGTTGTGAGACTGGCCGAGGTTAGTGTCTCTAAGTACGAGGGTGCACTTTGGGCATATCAATAACCCCCTAACCCTTAGTCTTCTATGTAAATTGATGATTAAGGGGTATGTGTGTTAGGCCGAGGCTGTGCCTCTTTGGGTGCCAATATTTTCTTGACACGTGTCACTTACTGAAGTGAGACGTATTCCCCAAGGTGAGGTTATTCTGACTTGTGCTTTGGGTTCCCTAGGGAAATGATGGGGCATTAGGACTCGCGCCCCATCATTGGGTTGATTTAAAAACCCTCTTCTCTCTCCTCGTTCTCTTTCTTCTTCATGTTTTTCTTAATTTTTCTATATAATTATGATTTCCTCTAAACCTCCATTGTTGGCTGCTATCCAAGGTATCTTTCGCTTCATAGCCTCTTCTTCTCTCACTCACGACTAGCCAGGTATATTTTCCAACCTCTCTTTTCCATTTCCAATCGTTGTTTTGCATTTCTGACTTTCCGGTGAATTTTTTCTTTTTCAGCGAAGCTTTGCACCACTGCCAAGTGGTTATTAGGTTGGTTTGTAGTGATTAGGTGGTTTTGGGATAGTTGTAGGTACCTCCGAGGTTGTTTCAGCCATAAAACACCCCTTTTTAGGTTTACCGATGACTCTCCGGTTGTCTTCTCCGAAGACCTAGTTCTTGGGGGTTCTTGACATTCTTGGTGAAAACCTTTCAGCTTCTCAGTTTGATCTTTAGTTTAGATCGAACAAGTTGTTTGCCTTTTTATAGTTTTGAGTCAAGTCTAGTGTCGTCTAACTTGTGATAAGACCCTTGTACCAACTCATAGAAGAGTTCCCATCTCTTCGTGAGAAGACCTTCGAGAAAATTAGGCAAATAGAGCTAACCCAAGAGGAAGCTCGTAGGTCTGAGGCCTTTCCTCTCAGACTCATCTTACCTCTACCCCTGAAGGTTATATACCCTGAGCCATCCGATCTTACTGAGCCTGCTGAGGTTCCTGAGGATCTTGCACCAATGTCTGAGTCTGAGTCATCTTCCTCAAACCCCATGTCAACCTCTAAAGTAGGAGAATCCGTGGAATCTTTTCAAGAGGCTATTGACTATTCTCCTAAACAGGGTGGGGTTCCTAAGGAAGCCGAGATTTTGAGTCGTGCCTCATCTCACCAAGGTGCTAGCACTTCCCACAGGTCTTTTGATGTTGAAATCTTAGGGCCAAGTGTGGAATTTCCACCTCCCATTGAGACCATTCCCCTGTCAGCTTCCACTGGGGCCGAATTCGCTCAGAGGTTTCCACGTGGTGCTCCAGCACCTACCCGGACCAATGTTGATGGGGACGGTGATGACGGTGAGGGGAGTGATCTTGATACATATGAGGTGGTCGAGTATGAGAGTACCGTCAGCGAGTATGACCTTATTACTTTTAGGAACCTCTATTCCATAAATTCACCCATCATCCTTAGGAAACCTCTGAGGGATGAGAGGGCCTTTGATGGACGAGATGGGTAGATATGCATTTATGAGCAGATGTTCAAATTAGGCTTTTGTATTCCTATCCACCCTTTCATCAGAGCTATTCTCTCCCATATAAATCTTGCCCCTTCCCAATAATCCCCTAATGTCTGGAAGGTTATGATTGGGGCCATCATCCTTTGGAGGGATATCCACCACTCAGACCTTCCAGTTAGGATTTTCATTGGTTGTTATGTGCCCTCTTCTGCTAAAAACCACCCTAGTTATTACCCCTTCTTAGCCAGGAAATCAGAGAAGAAAATGTTATTGGTTACCCAAACTTCGAACCATGACTGGAAATCTCGGTATTTCTTTATTTCCGGGGCATGGGAATTTGGTTTAAATGAGGCCTCTAGAACGTTGGTTCTGAGGAACTCTCTGAGGTGGGGGAAGGTCTCCCTTGTTGTCAAAGCCAGCCCTGGACTTAGCCAGGATAACTATAAAAATGTTGAAGACCTTCGCACTCAGGGGGAGAAAGGTCTGCTTATTAAATATGAACATCTGATGACCCCCTACTACCTATCTCAAACAAGTTTAGGGGGTAGTCCCTTGGAAGAGCTTCGAAAGTCTTGATTTTTCTTACATTTATACCTCTTATGTTTTATATCTCTGACTAACTAACTCAGAGACTGTCTTTTGCAAAGCGCCCAGCAGGTATATCAGATGACCTTTGGGAAATTTCTGCTCCTGGTCTTGTGAAGCTGATGGAGAAAAGGGGTGAAAAAAATGTACCCCCACCTGTCAACATGAACAAGGTCAGAACCTCCAAGGCCTATGCTAATAAAAAGAGTAGTTCTACGTCTGACCCAGAGCATACGAGGCACAGTAAGGCTCATGCCAGGGATCGTGCTATCCTCACCTGTATAGACGATGCGTTAGCTACTCGTCTTTCTCAACTTAAAATTAGTGATAGTTTGATTGGCCACAATCTGAAGGTTGCCGATGCTATCGGCACAATAATGACTGAAGAGGACAAGCATTTCTTACTCTCATTGGACGTCCCATTGTTGACCGAGTTTGATCTCCATAAGTCAATTCAGGTACCAGTTTTTCCTCACATGATCATTTTCTCTTAATAAGTGAAATCTAAGCTTTTTAGATATTATAGCTCATATATTCTTACATCTGACCTTCTTCTACATGGTGTCTTATCTTTCCATCGCTTTGTTGATTGGACTCTGAAGAAGATCCCCCTTATAGAGAAGGGTCAAGAAGTTGAGAAGGTTACCTCTTTGAAAACAGAGGTTGAAAGGCTGAAGGTAGTTGTCAATCAGAGGGACAACAACATATCTAAACTCAAGAAGGACCATGACGTAGGCCAGGGATGACGCCCTTCAGTTTAAGGTTGATATGCAGTCATGGTTGCTTTAGAAGACAATGCTGAGAAGACCATCGAAGACTACAAGGTCTCTAATGAATTTTTCAACTTTGGTTTTGAATATCTTGAAAGAGGTATCAGAGAAATTGGAAAATGGGCAACCACTAAGGAGAGAGAGTCTGGGAGCTTGATTTCTTGAGACTTTGTGGGTATAATCTTTGGAGATCCTCGGTTTGCTCAGGCCTCGCAGGAAGTTGAGGAGGTTGATGCTGCTCCAGCCAAGACTGCTCCTCTCGAAGTCACTGAAACTAAAGATGCTTCCCATCATGATGATGGAGTTGAAGTGATAAACATTGGCCCTAACCAGACGACTGCAGCTGTAGAGACATGGGCCTTTTTCTATGAAGCTTTTTAAAGTTGTAATTTTGATTTCCCTTTTGTCTGTACCTCTTATTTTTGTGAACTCTGATATCCTCTTGATACTCTTGATTTGTAACTATGAATCTTTTTAATGATAATCACTAGTCCAATTTCCTTCAGATTCTATTGCTTCGTATGATGTTTTTCTTGAAATGTCTCACCTCTTAAAATTATCACCAAACTAATGTTGTTTAAGGTCTGAGGTCACCATATTATGATGTTTCACCTCTCATATTTTCATCAAATAATGATGTTTAAGGTCTGAGGTCAACAAATTATGATGTTTCACCTCAAATTTTCACTAAACTAATGGTTTTAAAGGTCTGAGGTCACCATATTATGATGTTTCACCTCTTATTTTTTCATAAAATAATGATGTTTAAGGTCCGAGGTCACCAAATTATGATGTTTCACCTCTCAAATCTTCACCAAACTAATGATGTTAAAGGTTTGAGGTCACCAAATTATGATGTTTACCCTCATATTTTCACCAAATAATGATGTTTAAGGTCTGAGGTCACCAAATTATGATGTTTCACCTCAAATTTTCACCAAACTAATGATGTTTAAGGTCTGAGGAAACCATATTATGATGTTTCACCACTTAAAATTATCACCAAACTAATGATGTTTAAGGTCTGAGGTCACCATATTATGATGTTTCACCTCTCATATTTTCACTAAATAATGATGTTTAAGGTCTGAGGTCATCAAATTATGATGTTTCACCTCTCAAATCTTCACCAAACTAATGATGTTAAAGGTTTGAGGTCACCAAATTATGATGTTTAAGGTCTGAGATAACCAAATTATGATGTTTCACCTCAAATTTTCACCAAACTAATGATGTTTAAGGTTTGAGGTCATCATATTATGATGTTTCACCACTGAAAATTATCACCAAACTAATGATGTTTAAGTTCTGAGGTCACCAAATTACGATGTTTCACCTCAAATTTTCACCAAAATAATGGTTTTAAAGCACATAACAAACGTACCAGCACAACATTGCAATTTTTTAGTAACATCCTCTATATGAACAGATACATGAATTATAAAAAGATAAGAACAACTGTAACATCATATGTAATATTTATTCAAGAGATCGGCATTCCAAGGGTTGGAGAAAGGTCCTCCTTCAAGATTTTCTAGCCAGTAGGTACCTAGTACAACCTCATCAATTACCCTATAAGGACCATGACAATTAAGATGGAGATTATTTGCTTTTTTCCACGTCTTTTTTCGGACTAAGTCTCCCATAGCTATTGGCCTTGACTTTACCCTCTGATTGTAGAATCTCGCAGTTCTCTGCTGATAGGCTGCATGTCTAATCTCTACATCATCTCTTCTTTCTTTAATCAAATCTAGATCAAGTCTTCTCTCTTCCCCATTCCTCTGAGGGTCATATGCCTGCACTCTATGAGTAGGGAGTCCTATCTCTGTATGGATGATAGCCTCCGAGCCATGGGCTAGCATTAATGTAGTCTCTCATGTTGGTGTCCTCGTTGTTGTCCTTTAGGCCCAAAGCACATCATATACTTCCTCTATCCATCTTCTTTTAGCCTCTTCCAACCTCTTTTTTATCCTATCAAGGATTGTTCAATTTGTGACCTCGGTTTGATCTTTGCCTGGGGTCGTCCAGGAGAAGAGAAGAACTGCTTGATCCCTACTCTTTCGCAGTATTTTTCTAAGGAAACTGCCGCGCCCTGAATTAATTAAGTTAAACTCATCCTTTTAATTAGAGATAAATTTCCTTAAATAATGATTTAATTTAAATCTCTAAAGAAAATAGCATAAGATTTTTTTTCAAAGGTATGTGTAGATAAAAACATAACTGCCTTTACTTATAACTTATAAGTACTACATAACTTTACATAACCAAGATCCTTAGTTTAATAATTACACAAAAGGAAGCTTGATATTCAACCCATACTAATTATTCATCACTCCCCCATTTTAAGCTCCTAACTTGGTAGTGAACTCCAAATTATAAGCATACCTGAAACAAAACATTATAGAAGTGTAAGCTATAAAGGCTTAGTGAATGACCACATACCACACATACAACCAATTGATAACCATTTTTATTTTTTTCTAATGCTATAACCCAACAGGAATTGTGAAACTCTCGCAAGCCTGGACCCGCCACAGTCCAATTAACCCACCACAATTATTAGGGACCACCACATCCCTTTATTAGGCCCGAGTACACAAACCTTTAAATTGGATTAACAGGACCACCACATCCCGTAGGACCCACCACAGCCCTTAACATTAGATAAAGGACTCACTAGTCCATATCATCATATAACATCGCTTAACATTTTTAATCATATGCATATGTTTCATAAATACAACATCACTCCCATAAACATTTTAACCCATGTGTTTAACTACACATTTCGATATGAAATTATAAGCATTTCTATTTCATAAGGAAGGTCACTCACCTTGGATTTAGTGCTAAGATTAATACCAACTACTTCCTTGGTATGGTAGTATTAGCTGCTTCCCCACCTAACAAGTCAATGTCGTTAGTATTTGAATACACCGATTAACATCAACCCGATAATACATCACATCATTTGGTCAATCAGAAATAACTAAGGAGTAATTAAATATGAAACTTCACATATCTATAACATCGAATTAATTAGGGTTCTAACACAATTTACATAATTAAATTACGAATTTGCTAGACAAAGTTATGCCTATTTTATTACAACCTTTTCCAAATCATTTCTTCAGAAAAACAACAACACAACTTCAACTTCCTGGAATTTTCATAATTTTTATACAATATAACTTTGCATGATATTCCACCCAATATCATTAAACATATTTAATAATACAAAATTAATGTTTCATAATTTTTAGGGCTCATTTTCTATGTCGAGCAAAACGTCAAACACCTGGTATGCATTCTTGCTACTTTAGGGCAGATTTTAAACCAAAACTTCAAACTATCAACAAGGGTTCATTACTTGGTATTTTTACACGATTTTCGGATATGTTATACATTTATGAGTATATTTTACTCTCCAACTTGAATCACTTAATTCCAATAAGTATTCCATGATTTATACCATTTTTAGTATAACTAGGTCAAAATACAACAATAAGGCATAACTTAACATTCTTAAGCATACATAACCTTGACCTTGAGTATAATTCATGGAAACATATAATAAACATGTTTTAGCAGAAATATTCATCATAATCATGAATTTTCTAAATCAAAATGCTTTACGAAAAGATGATGTAAATTTAGGACTTTAAAGTATGCATTTACGATCCTAGCTCCAGTTTTAACTTATGTTCTTAACCCATCCTTGTTCCAACACAATTCAGATATATGGGTATCATTAAAATATATATACAAATCAAAAATAAAAACATGATAAGTATAGAACTCATCCATGTGACCAACTTTAATAAAGATGTAATTACCTTACGAGGATTCTTCGATTTATAGAAAATTTCCAAAGATTTATTCCTTAACTTTCTTCTCTTTCTCTCTCTTTAGGCAAAACTCTTGTTCATGGCTGCATTTTCTGAACAAAGGGGTTGTTTTATAAACTTTAAGTCGGACAAACCATCACCCACCCTTTAACCAATCAAAAAATAGCACATGGTGTGCTAATAAGACAATTGTCACTTAAAGGATGGACATATTTACCCTTGTTTCGTACTTTCGGTATAACTTCTTGTAAGATCCTCCGTTTAACCCACCGTTCGTTGTGTTATAATATTAATTCATATATATACAACTTTCATAATTTATGTTTTCCCAAAATCATAAACTAATACGCCTAATTTGGGATTCGAACAGGAAAGTAGCAATTTACCGAAAATCTCAAAACTTTCACATTTGGCAACCAAACATTGCCAATTTCGTATCAACACCCTTATTTACTTTTATAAACATAATCATGCATTAAAAACATAATTTATGATGTATTTAGCCAAATAACTAATCATATGTTCTAAACATGGTATCCCCGATCATAAGCTCAATTAATACCTAATGTAAACAACACATCACATGAGCATGCATCCCTTAAACATGATAATTAACATGTTTAACACACATAACCAATTTATAACTTATAACTACTAAGTTATAATTAATCATGTAATTAACCTTCCTAATCATGTTTTAGGGCCTTACAGAAACGTTCTTGAACTGAGTTCTATTGTCTAAGATGAGGGTGTTTGGAAGACCATACCTGCATATGATGTTCTTCCAGATGAACTGGAAGGTCTTCTGCTCAGTGATTATGATCATTGGCTCAGCCTCTACCCATTTGGAGAAGTAATCAATTGCCACTATTAAAAATCGATAGTTGTTTGCAGCTCTTGGCAAAGGTCCTACCAAATCAATGCCCCATATTGAAAATGTCCAAGGGGAGCTGATAGAAGTAAGAGTTTGGTGTGGCTGATGAGGGATGGTGGAGAATCTCTGACATTTATCACACTTATTCACATAAGTAGTTGCATTTTTTGCCAAGGTCAGCCACCAGTACCACTGAGTAATTATTCTCTTATTCAGTGGCCTCCTTCCTATGTGTCTTGAACAAGAGCCCTCATGCACATCGTTCAAGATGTGTGGAACCTATAAAGGGTGGACACATCTGAGGAGAGGGGTAGGAACCCCTTTGTATACAAGACATCTCCTACAATTGAGAATTTGGCAGGTCTGAACCTTAGCTTTCTCCTTTCTAATTTTAATTCTGGCAGCTCTCCCTATCTGATGTATCTGATAAGAGGATCCATCCATGAGTCTTTCATACTCAAACTCAGGCAAGGTCTGGCAACCTCTTCTTCTTCGATGGTCGACTTGAGCAGAATCTCAACTGGTACTATTCTTCTTATGTCTGTCCTTGTTATTGAGGCCAATCTTGTGAGTGCATCAGCTCGTCCTTTCATCTTTGGCCTCATACACTCCTAGGATTTTGTTGATGACCAACCTTGAGTCAATGTGGACTAGGAGTTAGCTGACGCTAAGGGCTTTTGCTAAGGAAATGCCTATTATTAATGCCTCATACTCTGACTTGTTGTTTGAGGCTTTGAAGTTGAACCTCAGCACATATTCGATATCGGTACCATCTAGTGCTGACACTATCAGCCCCGTTCCACTTCCAGTTTCACAGGATGACCCATCAATGAAGAGGTTCCAAATATATTCCTTTAAAGAGAAGTTTCCCTCTGATAGTGCCCCTTGCTTGAAGAGGTACATGTCTTCCTCATTCTTAACTATTCTTTTTATGGCTTTGCTAGACTCAACCTCATCCGGGTCTTGGAAGGCATTTCTATTTGGTTCATCTGCAGCCTTTTGACTAATCTCAACCTCATCCTCTTCCCAGGTAAACTCAGTTACAAAGTCTGTGAGTGCCTACCCCTTAATGGCAACCCTAGGTTGATAAGTAATGTTATATTCCCCCAACTCGATGTCCCAAGTCATCTGCCTGCCTAACTCTCAGGCTTATGGAGGACCTGTCTGAATGGGGAATCAGTGAGGATGACCATTGAGTGGGCTTGGAAGTATTGCTTCATTTTCCTAGAAGCATGTATCAAAGCATAGGCTAATTTTTCAATCCGAGGGTACTTATATTCAGACCCTTGAAGAGATTTACTATTAAAGTACACTGGCCTCTGCACTCCATCATCTTCTCTTACTATTCCAGCACTAATGGCTAACTCTGAGACAACTAGATATACATATAGCTTCTCATCCAGAATTAGTCGAGATAGGAGTAGAAGGGATCTGAGGTAGGACTTGATCTCTTTAAAAGCTTTGTCACATTACGCATCCCATTTGAAATCCTTTCTAAGTATTTTGAAAAAAGAAAGACACTTTTCTATAGCTCTTGAGACAAACCTGTTAAGTGCACCAACTGGTCCGGTTAACCTTTGAATGTCTTTGATAGTTTTGGGTGTCTTAATTTCCAATAAAGCCTTGATCTTCTCAGGGTTAGCCTCTATTCCCCTTTGGTTGACAATGAAGCCCAAAAAAATTCCTACTCCTACCCTGAAGACACATTTGGCAGGGTTGAGCTTCATTCTATACTTGTCCAGGGTGTCAAAAGTTCTTTCAAGGTCGATCACATGAGTGTCGGCCTTCAGGCTCTTCGTCAGCATGTCATCCACATTCACTTCCATGGACTTACCTATTTGATCCTCAAACATCTTATTTACAAGACGTTGGTAAGTATCCCCTGCATTCTTCAGCCCGAAGGGCATGACCTTGTAGCAATAGGTCCTCTTATTTGTGATGAATGTTGTCTTCTCTGAGTCTTTCAAATTCATGAAGATCTGATTATACTCGAAATATGCATCCATGAAGTCATGATGTGGCATCCACCATTTAATCAATACGAGGTAGGGGAAACTATCTTTTGTATAAGACTTTTTTAAATCAATGAAATCCATGCACATCCTCCATTTCCCATTTGCTTTTGGCACAATGACAGCGTTAGATAACCACTCACGGTATATGACCTCTCTGATGAACTTAGCGTCTTCAAGCTTTCTAGCCTCTTCTCTAATGACATCATACTTATCTCTTGAGTATACTCTTCTTCTCTACTTGATGGGCTAGGCATCTTCTACAACATTGAGTTTATGGCACATAATCTCAGGATCAATGCCTGGCATGTCTGCATGGCTCCAGGCAAAAGCACTTTGTCTCTTCCTTAAGAGCTTCACCAATTCTTCCTTGATCTGAGGTCTTAGGGATTTACTGATTTGGATGGTTTTTTCTGGCTCATCCTCATTGAGGACGATGGATTCTACCACCTTTGCAACCTCTCCTTTTTTTAGATTTGTTTTATCTCTAGGATCAAGTGTGTTGATGGTGTACGCGGTTGTTGCCATCTTATGTGCCTATCTCTCTTCTGCAGAGTTAAAGTAGCATTTGCGTGCTGACATTTGGTCACCTTGAACTTTCCTTACTCCATAGGGAGTCGGGAATTTTAGCATTTGGTGGACCGTTGAAGGCACGACCTCAAATTCCTTGAGGCAACTCGTCCTATGATGAGGTTGTAAGCTGAGAAGATGTTTTCATCCATTACAAAAAAAATTATTTTTCTTGTCAACCTCTTAGGCCATTCATCTCCGATTTAAACATCCATATCATACATGCCCAATGGATGAACCTTTTCACCGCTGAAGCCAATCAAGGGATGACGATAAGGGACAAGCCTAGCTCTGCTGAGGTCTAGGCTTTTAAAACATGGCCAAAACATAATGTCTGCTGAACTACCCCCATCCACAAGGATCCTATGAACTTCACACCCATGCACCCTTGTGGTGATTACTAGAGGGTCATCGTGAGGAGCTAAGATACCTTTGAAATCAAGTCGTGAGAATCCAACTATGAGGGTGTTCATATCTACCTTCTTTATCTTCTCATGTTGAACCTCTGCAGAGGCTAAGTTCACAACCTCGGCCTTAGTCATCGCTTTGGCCTCTACTACATGAGCTTTGTGATTCGCTACCTTTGAGCTCCCCCTACTAATCCTCCAGAGAGGTCGCTCACACCGAAAGAAATCATACCAACCCTCTGTAAAGGTATATTATCGTCTTTTGGCGGGAAGTCAGGGTCATCATCATCATCATCTGAGTCCTCAGCTCTTCTGGTATGTGAATATTCCCGGCATCTGTCATTTATCTTCCTTTTAGGGTATTCTCTTCCCCCCTTAGGGGCTCTACCATCCACGTACTTTCTAAGCTTTCCAAACTTCAACATTTTCTCAATCTTATCCTTCAGGGAGAAACACTTGTCAGTCAGATGGTCGTGATCTTGGTGGAACTTGCACCATGGGTTCTTGTTCCTTTTATGTGGAGAAGCCTTCAGCTTCTCCGGCCATCTTAGGGACCTGTCATTATTTATCTCATTGAGTATGTGTTCATGGCTCACAGTTAGAGGAGTGTAATGTCCAAAGTTGTCGTCTGCATCCCTCTTCTTTCCATCCTTCTTCCTTTGAAATTTCCCACTGCTACTTCCATTATCATCCTCATACTTTGTAGCCATTGCTTCTTCTGCATTCATGACCTTTTTTATTGTTGCTAACATCTTGGCCATAGACTTAGGAGGGTCTTTAGCAAGCTTCCAGAGTAGCTTTCCATTTTGAAGTCCCCTAATGAGGGTTGTCATGGCTATTCTCTCTTCATAATCTTCAGTCTCCAACTTTTCCTTGTTGAACCTCGCGATGTAGTATCTGAGGCTTTCATTCTTGACTTTCTTTACATAGAGTAGATGGGTTGTCTTCTTCTAAGGTCTTACCCTGAAACTTAAGTTGTGTATAAACCGCTCAACCAAACCCTTAAAGTTCTCAACAGATTTTTTAGGAAGGGAAGTAAACCAAATAATTGCAGCTCCCGTCAAAGTGCTTGATAAAGCTCGGTAACTCATCTCATCAGGGATGAAATAACTGTCTGTTGCAGACTGATACATCTTAATATGATGTACTGGTTTGGTACTACCATCATACTTGGGATACACCATTGGTGGTTTAAATTTGGCAGGGGTTAGGAAGTCGACAATCTTTGCCACAAATGGGGAGCCCTCTGAGAATCCCCTTTGTAGTGGGTCTCAGCTTTTTATGAGGTTCCCTATCTTCTCTTCTAGCCGTTGAATGGAGTCATTCCATGGTTTAGCAACGTTGGCCTGGACGAGGTTGTCCCCAGCCACCTCCAAGGGGTGGACTGAGGGTTCTCCAATTGCTGCATAATGTCGGTTGTTGACCTCCCCCTATCCACAGTCTCGACCATGACGAGGCTGGTGATCATCACCTTCCCTTCGTGAGCCAGCTATGCTTCTTGACCTGGATAGCCTCTGTCTCATATCATTAATTGGGATGAGCCTTTCAAATGTCGACCGTCTACTTAAGCGATCAAATGCTGACCCTCTTTGTTGTACATCACCATCTCGTCTTGCTCCACAACCTCGGCTATGCTATATAAGGCATAATATGTTGTTTGAAACCTCATATGGCTCCCAATAGTCTGTTGGATCATCCTCTTCCTCAATGTCATCATATATATCCTCCGGGAAAGGGTTTGCCTCCCCAGGTATGAATGCCTAGGGTCAGCGATATCCCTCCTCCATTGAGGAGTATGTTGGTCTTTTCGCGGTACATTGGGTGGTCCCCTGGCCTCAGGATGTGGTTGAATAGCTTTCGGAGTAATCATTTCCGATGAGACCCCATATGATCTTATTATATTCTTTCTTATCTGGGCAAATTGCTCTTGCATCGCTTGCTGCATTGCAGCCAAGGACTTCAATGATGTTGCCACCTCAGCCATCTCGGACTTGGGTGGTACCTGGCTGGAACTAGGTCCTCCAACACCAGATGGTGGGGGAGGTGGTGGTAACTCCGGTACCATATGATGTGACTAGAGAGCTTGCAATGAAAATATTAGAGAGCTTGATACCTTAAAGGACCTCTTTCAATGGTGACACAGGTTCACACAAAAGGTGAGGCTTGGTTCACCACCAGAGTCTCCAATGAGGTTAAGTTGCAAAAAGGAAGAGATGAATCTTCTCGTTCCCACAGACGGGGCCAGAAATGATGATGATGTAAATAGAACTACCAGGTAAGGTGTTGACAAGATCAAACTATTGATAAGAGTGGTAGCACAAGAGTGAATATATATAATAGAATGAGATGAGGAGAAGAGGATGAACACTTGTGTGTAAGTGGCCTACGTCCACTGTGAGTGTGTGAGTAATATCACTAGATGACTGCACTAATGGCCATAGATACAATCTCTCAAGATTTCTCTCTCTACTGTGTAAACCGACAGAGTTTCAGTTGGGGTTACAATTATGGATCCTTTTACAAGGTAAATGATGACCTCTATATATAGTGCTTGGGGGATGTAATGTACCCCCAAGCATGCAATGAGCATGTGCATGAGGATCAAACCAGTACGAGAATGACACCTGGATGATCTTATGTAGATAATGATGACCTCAATATTCCCTCACGTGAAGGGAATGATTAGGTTATAACAGATTTGTCCACGTGTTTTAACCTTACATATGCTTATAAATTCTCAGTCGTGGGTCGTTATCTGATATAACCTCGGCCTGGATGAGTACGAGGTTGGTAGAGTCAGATGTAGTGGCTTTGTCTTGTCTCTAATCGTGATGACCTCGACCAGGAGGGCTGACCGAGGTTAGGTATGAGGTAGCTGTAATGTCAGCTGAGGTAGATGATGACGTTGGCAGTTAATTGAGCCCATGAGACCCGACTGATGAAGAGCCGAGGTTGGTGTATAAGGGGTCGACCTTATGAGAGACGACCTTGTTGATGGTTGTCATAAGCTTCTTGTAAACTTGGCTGTGAGACTGGATGAGGTTAGTGTCTCTGAGTACGAGGGTGCACTTTGGCTATATCAATGTTATAGGGAAAAACCCCAAAACACCCCACATACGGCCCCGTTAGGGGAACCAACACCTCCCACGGGACTAATGTAACTCATAGGAACTAACTACGTGGTCACGGGATCCCCAATTTGAGAGCACAATGATAATTTGAGAATATATACACTTAGGCTTGAAAATATGGCGATAGAAGGAGAAATCTCGAAACACCCTCTAAACAACACCATGAGCAGCACCAACACCTTGCATGGGACCAATGTAACTCGTAGGAACAGATCAGGTGATAACGAGACCCCCAATTTGGAGCATGATGATAATTTGAGATTATCTACACTTAGGCTTGAAAACATGATATTAAAGGGAAAACCCCTAAAACACCCTCCAAATGGCCTCGTGAGCAGCACCAACACCTCGCACGGTACCAATTTAACTCGTAGGAGTTGATCGCATGGTCCTGAAACCCCCAATTTGAGAGCACGATGATAATTTGAGAATATCTATGCTTAGGATTCAAAACATGGCGTTAGAGGTCGAAACCCCAAAAAAAACCTAAAGACCCCGTGAGCAGCACCAATGCCTTACAGGGGACCAATGCAACTCGTAGGAACAAACTGCATGATCACGAGACTCCCGCTTTGAGAGCACGATGATAACTTGAGAATAGCTACACATAGACGTGAAAACACGATGTTTGAGGGTGAAATCGCAAAACACCCTACAAACGGTCCCGTGAGTAGAACCAACACCTCGCACGGGACCAATGTAACTCGTAGGAATTGATTGCATGATCACAAGACCACCGGTTTGAGATAATGATGATAATTTGAGAATATCTACACTTAGGCTTGAAAACAAGGCATTGGAGGATGAAACCCCGAAACACACCCCCAAATGGCCCCGTGAGCCACACACTAACACCTCACACTGGACCGATGTAACTCTTTGGAACAATTCGCGTGGTCATAGGAACCCCGTTTTAGGAGCACGATGATAATTTGAGAATATCTACACTTAGGCCTGAAAACATAGCATTAGAGGATGAAACCTCAAAATGCCCCCAAATGGCCCTGTCAGGAGCACCAACACCTCGCATGGGACCATTGTAACTCTTAGTAACTAATCGCATAGTCATGGGACCCCCGGTTTAAGAGAGCGATGATAATTTTAGAATATCAACACTTGGCTTGAAAAAATGGCGTTAGAGGGAGAAACCTTGAAACACCCCCAAACGGCCCTGTAAGCAGCACCAACACCTTGCACGGGACCAATGTAACTCTTAGGAACTGATCATGTGGTCACGGGACCCCGCTTTGAGCGCAAGACAATAATTTGTGAATATCTACACATAGGGTTGAAAACATGGGGTAAACCCCCAAAACACCCCATGATAATACGCAAATATTGCATATTTCATCCGTCGAACCTACGCATTTTAGCCCCCTCAGGTGCCTTAATCTCTATATTTAAGGTCGTTAACCAGACAACCTCAGTTTATATTGTTAACATTCTATATGAAGTATAATTGGGCTTTTGTAGGTATTTAGGTACTAAGTATGGAGTTCGAATGCATTCCGGTGAAGTTCCGTACACAATCACACGTTCAAGGGAAATTTGGTCAATTCACAATTTAGGCACCTAGACCAACATCTCACGAAAGTTATATACCTCCTCTCAAGCTTCATGTGACCGCAAACGGTACGTGATTCGGATCCCTAATGAAGAAGTTACGGCACTTTTGGCGGAAGGGAAAAATAATGAACCAAAAGAGGGGAGAAGAAAGGAAGAAAGAATGCAGTGTGCTGCCTAGAATTTGCCCATGTTGATCGATCGATCGATCAATCAAAAGGATCGATCGATCGATCCTTGTCGATTTGCGATGTTTTGGTCTTGATCGATCGATCGACCAAAGGGGTCGATCGATCGATGCCCTGTTTTCTGCAGATATTTTTCTTTTCTTTTCTTTCTTCTTTTCTTTTATTCCAACTTACTATATAACCTCATTTTGTTGTAATATTAGAATTAATTAGTTTTAGAATACATTTTAGGTTAGGGTTTGGTTTGGATATCTCATCTTCTTCTCTTCTTGGGGTGACATCCATGTGGTTTTGTAAGATTGGACTATTCATAATCATTTACCATTAATATAGTTTTGTTCTTCATTTTCCTTGCTTTGTAGATTAATTTCCATGCTTTCTTAATTAGTTTAATTGCTTTTATTTCTTGCTTTCCTAGTTTAATTACTTGTAATTTAGTTAATTCATGTATTGCCCCTATATAAATAGGGTCGGGATTTCGTTCCTCCATTTTCGGGGCTCGAGCTCCGAAAATGAGATTTTGTGCAAAATTGCATTTAATTGAACCCGCGCAAATTAAAGTCGGATTATTATGCGTTTAACTTTCTTTGCCATGCAACGTTAGTGTTTATAGCGATAATCCGAGTTTAATCTGCGTGTGACTAATTTTCGGTTAATTGTTTATTCTCCCAACTTTGGCTTAAATTACTTATTGTGTGAAGTTTATGATTAATTGCTAATGCTCGATTAAATTCCTCTCGAGACGGAATTCTAATTAATAAGTGTTTCGATCCGTATGGTTGGATGTTATCCCGATCCTCGCTTTTACTTTATTTAGACTTAACTTCCCTTTTCTTTTATTTATATTTTCACATCACCTTTTTGCACTTTTATTCCTGGATTAATAATTTGTTGCGATCTATCAAACATTCTTTGTGGATTCGATATCCGACTTACCGCTATACTTGTATTGCAAGTGTCGTAACTTTGGTTTCTTTTTTATTGAGGCGGTGAAACTAAAACAACGATTAACATACTTACACGCGCTACCTTTCACCCCGCGATCACCCCACAACAGCCTCCTGAACGGTACCAGCACATCGTATGGGACCAATATAACTCGTAGGAACTGATCGCTTGGTCACGGGACCCCTGGTTTGAGAGCTCGACTATAAAGTTGAGAATTTCTATACTTAGGCATGAAAAAATGGCATTAGTTGGAGATACCCCGAAACACCCCACAAACGGCCCAGTGGGTGGATCCAACACCTCGCACGGGACCAATGTAACTCGTAGAAACTGATAGCATGGTCACAAGACCCATAGTTTGATAGAACAATGATACTTTGATAGTATCCATATGTAGTCTTGAAAAATGACGTTAGAGAGCCAAACCCTGAAACACACACCGGACGGCTCGATGAGAGGAATCAACACCTCGTAAGGGACCAATGTAACTCGTAGGAATAACTGCATGGTCACGGGAGCCCCGATTTAAAGCACAATGATAAGTTAAGAATATCTACACTTAGGCTTGAAAACATGGAGTTAGAGGGAGAAACCCCGAAACACTCTAGAAACGACCCCGTGTGTGGAATCCAACACGTCGTACGGGACCAACGTAACTCGTAGGAACATACCGCGTGGTCACAGGACCCCCGATTTGAGAGAATGATGATAATTTGAGAATATCTACACTTAGGCTTGAAAACATGGCGTTAGAAGACGAAAACCCAAAACATCCCCCAAACGGCCCCATTAGCAGCACTAACACCTCGAACGGGAACAATGTAATTCGTAGGAACTGATTGCGTGGTCACGGGAGCCCCAATTCGAGAGCAGAGCGATAAATTGAGAATATCTACACTTGGGCTTGAAAACATGTCCATAAGGGTCGAAACCCCAAAAAACCCACCAAATGGCCCTGTGGGTAGGACCAACACCTCGCACTGTACTAATATAACTCGTAGCAACTGACCGCGTGGTCACGGGATCCTCGATTTGAGAGCACGGTGATAATTTGATAATATCTACACTAAGGCTTAAAAATATGGTGTTAGAGGGTGAAACCCTACGCACCCCCTAAACGGCCACGTGAGTGGCACCAACACCTCGCACGGGATCAATGTCACTCCTAAGAACTGATCGCGTGGTCACGGGACCCCCGGTTCGAGAGCAGGGTGATAATTTGAGAATATCAACACTTAGGCTTGAAAATAAGGTGTAAGAGGGAGAAACCCCGAAACACCCCCTAAACAGCCCCGTATACGAAAACCCAAACCTCGCACAAGACCAATGTAACTCGTAGGAATTAATCGTGTGGTCACGGGATCCCCCAGTTCAAGAGCACGTCAATAATTTGAGAATATCTACGCTTGGGCTTGAAAACATGGTGTTAGAGGGTGAACCCCAAACCACCCCCCAAATAGCCCCATGAGCAGCACCAACACCTCGCACGGGACTAATGTAACTCGTAGTAACTGACGTGTGTGGTCATGGCACCCCCGATTTGAGAGCAAGATGATAATTTGAGAATATCTACACATTGGCATGAAAACATGGCGTTAGAAGGTGAAACCCTGAAACACCCCCCAAATGACCCTGCGAGCAATACTAACACCTCACACAGTACCAATGTAACTCTTAGGAACTTATTGCATGATCACGGAATAAGTCTATTGGAATTGGCTTTATATTAATGGAATCTCATCATCCATACATAACGAATTAGTGTGGTATATTCATATCATAATATATGAACAGTAAGAACTAGCATTGTTATTGAGACTAGAACTCATAAGGAAGAAAATAGATTTATGGATGGAATCAAATATGCACACTACACCAAATCCTGCGAATGGTCACGCCCAGTGGGTCACGGCCCAAGTCCGCGACCAGCTGGTCGCGGACTTGGGCCGTGACCCAGTCAATATTTGGCGTGACCATATTTATTATCACACTAAATTATCTATGTTCTGGAAGTGGTCGCGGACTTGGGCCGTGACCAGGTCGTGACCATCTTGGCGCCAAACTCGCGCCAAAATTCCCTCCAAGCTTGGTCGCGGATGGGTCACGGCCCAAGTCCGTGACCCATGGCATGACAAAGAAGAAAGTACACACATTGAGGGTCACGGCTTAGGGCCGTGACCATTTCTGGGTGTGGGTCACGGCTATGGGCCGTGACCATCCCTCATTCAAGCACTAGTGTTGATAAAAAGGATCGCGCATCACAGATTGAGGGTCACGGCTATGGGCCGTGACCATTTCTTGGTATGGGTCACGGCTAGGGGCCGTGACCAATAGACTATACACATCCCACTTAGCTTCATTAATGGGTCGCGGTGGGTGGGTCACGGCCTAGAGCCGTGACCGGTGTGAATCCTAAAACAACTTCAAGTGCCTCATATTTTTCATTTCCCCGCTCATTTCTTTTTTTTTTTCCCACTCTCGTCATCTACGGCTTCTTACAGGTATTTCATTCCATTTACAATATTTGAAATCATTACTCCACCTGCCGGCGACCACACAGCGCCCCGAACCCATCTCCGGCGCTCTTGGCCGGTACCCCACCAACCCACCGCTGACCCACATCTCTCTCTCTCTCTCTCTCTCTCTCCAACGAACCTCTAGCCACCGACGAACACCTCCAGCGACAGCGATAACCCCTTCCGTCCAACCCCCGCGACCAAGCCGGCAGCCCCGATCACAGGCATCCCAGCTCAGAACCGCCGACGGCGTCATCTAACCCCAAGTCCGACGCCAACTACCTCCGACCTCACCATTTTGGCCTCTCCCTGTCCTCACTTCCACCGCCGCCAACCCCAAGTTCGACGCCAACTACCTCGCCAGCCCCAACTCCGGTGAAATGAGCGGGGAAATGAAAAATATGAGGCGCTTACAGGTATTTTAGCTCCCTTAATTTCATTCCATTTACAATATTTGAAATCAATACGGTGTCTTTCACCCACTGAAAAATTATTTCAAATTCGAATATCAGAAATTTTAGGCCAACTTATGATTCGGATATATTATCATTTAAAACATTGGCGGATCCAGGATTTTAGTCCAAGGGCCAAATCGATTCAAAACTTTTTTTACCGACACTAATAAATAATCAACTCATAAAAACCAACAATCGATAAAATATAAATACTGAATATGCGAAAATTTCATATCAATTCATCCATACATAACCAGAAATTGCAAATACAAAGAGATTGTTCACACAAATTTTTATATGCACAAATTTCTATATAAAAATTTCTATACAAATTTCTGAGATATAAAAGCCACGTATAAAAAACCCCACAAATTTCCTACAATTATTGATAAGTTTGTATTTACGCCTTTTTTGTAATGTTTTTATTAGATTTTGATAATTTTGGGGGTTTTCTCTTTGCCTTGAGGTATCTTTAATCATTTTTTGTATCTAGATTATTGGAGTATTTTTTTTGTGTTTGGAATGTATATTTTTCTTCTAATTAGTTCTATTTTGTAGGTGTACACCCTTGGTGTCCTCTCGCTCAAACAGTTTGATTTGGCTTTCTCCGTATTTGAGAGGTATTGAATTTTTTATTTTTTTGTATCCGAGTTTGGGTTCTAATCTACAATCATTTGTTTCTCGCTGGCATCACTGTCAACATTGATATTTCATTTATTATTTATTCAGAATGTATGAATTTTACATTTGGTGTGAAAAATGGTTTGATCTTTTAGTCTTGCTAACTTTATTCAGTTCATTCACTATTTTTCGGTTCATGGTTTGCTTTTTGGCAAAAAGAATATAATTTATTCAATTCATTCACTATTTTTCAGCTCAAACAATTTATGTTGTTTTTGATCATTTAGTTTCAATGGCTCATTACCCTAAAAATGATTTAAGTGTATAAGAGTTATATTGGCTCAATGATTCAAGTGCATACGAGTTATATTGGCCGTTCGGGGGCTGTTTCAAGTTATAGTTTCATAACACATTGTTTACGTATTGCAGATCTAACCAATTGGATACCAGTTCTTCATTACACACCAGGTACTCTGTACATTAACTAAAGTAGTTATATAATTGATATGCATTATCTATTAAATCTTTTAGATGACAGAAGGAGTACGGGATAGTTATTGGTTTTGTTTGGTTTGGCTGTTGGATAATTATTGGTTGTTGGAATGTTGTTGGATAGTATTTTAGAAGGAGTATGGGATAATTAGAAGGAGTACGGGATAATGATTTTAGAATACGGCGGTAATTTGCATATTTCTAGACTTAGGCTTAAAAACATGGCGTTAGAGGGTGAGAACTCGAAACTGCCCCCGAACGGCCCCGCGGGTGGCACCAACACCTCCCACGGGACCAACGTAACTCGTAGGAACTGACCACGCAGTCGCGGGGCTCCCGGTTTGAGAATACGACGATAATTTGCATATTTCTAGACTTAGGCTTAAAAACATGGCGTTAGAGGGTGAGAACTCGAAACAGCCCCCGAACGACCCCGTGGGTGGCACCAACACCTCCCACGGGACCAACGTAACTCGTAGGAACTGACCCCGCAGCCGCGGGTCTCCCGGTTTGAGAGTACGGCAGTAATTTGCTTATTTACACACTTAGGCTTGAAAACATGGCGCCAGAGGGTGAGAACTCGAAACAGCCCCCGAACGGCCCCGTGGATGGCACCAACACCTCCCACGGGACCAACGTAACTCGTAGGAACTGACCCCGCAGCCGCGGGTGTCCCGGTTTGAGAGTACGACGGTAGTTTGCTTATTTCCACACTTAGGCTTGAAAACATGGCGTTAGAGGGTAAGAACTCGAAACAGCCCCCGAACGGCCCCGTGGGTGGCACCAACACCTCCCACGGGACCAACGTAACTCGTAAGAACTGACCCCGCAGCCGCGGGACTCCCGGTTTTAGAATACGACGGTAATTTGCATATTTCTAGACTTAGGCTTAAAAACATGGCGTTACATGGTGAGAACTCGAAACAGCCCCCGAACGGCCCCGTGGGTGGCACCAACACCTCCCACGGGACCAACGTAACTCGTAGGAACTGACCCCCGCAGCCGCGGGTGTCCCGGTTTGAGAATACGGCGGTAATTTGCTTATTTCCACACTTAGGGTTAAAAACATGGCGTTAGAGGGTGAGAATCCGAAACAGCCCCCGAACGGCCCCGTGGGTGGCACCAACACCTCCCACGGGACCAACGTAACTCGTAGGAACTGACCCCGCAGCCGCGGGTGTCCCGGTTTGAGAGTACGACGGTAATTTGCTTATTTCCACACTTAGGCTTGAAAACATGGCGTTAGAGGGTGAGAACTCGAAACAGCCCCCGAACGGCCCCGTGGGTGGCACCAACACCTCCCACGGGACCAACGTAACTCGTAGGAACTGACCCCGCAGCCGCGGGTGTCCCGGTTTGAGAGTACGGCGGTAATTTGCTTATTTCCACACTTAGGGTTAAAAACATGGCGTTAGAGGGTGAGAACTCGAAACAGCCCCCGAACGGCCCCGTGGGTGGCACCAACACCTCCCACGGGACCAACGTAACTCGTAGGAACTGACCCCGCAGCCGCGGGTTTCCCGGTTTGAGAGTACGACGGTAATTTGCTTATTTCCACACTTAGGCTCGAAAACATGGCGTTAGAGGGTGAGAACTCGAAACAGCCCCCGAACGGCCCCGTGGGTGGCACCAACACCTCCCACGGGACCAACGTAACTCGTAGGAACTGACCCCGCAGCCGCGGGTCTCCCGGTTTGAGAGTACGGCAGTAATTTGCTTATTTCCACACTTAGGCTTGAAAACATGGCGCCAGAGGGTGAGAACTCGAAACAGCTCCCGAACGGCCCAGTGGGTGGCACCAACACCTCCCACGGGACCAACGTAACTCGTAGGAACTGACCCCGCAGCCGCGTGTCTCCCGGTTTGAGAGTACGGCGGTAATTTGCTTATTTACACACTTAGGCTTGAAAACATGGCGCCAGAGGGTGAGAACTCGAAACAGCCCCCGAACGGCCCCGTGGGTGGCACCAACACCTCCCACGGGACCAACGTAACTCGTAGGAACTGACCCCGCAGCCGCGGGTCTTCCGGTTTGAGAGTACGGCGGTAATTTGCTTATTTCCACACTTAGGGTTAAAAACATGGCGCCAGAGGGTGAGAACTCGAAACAGCCCCCGAACGGCCCCGTGGGTGGCACCAACACCTCCCACGGGACCAACGTAACTCGTAGGAACTGACCCCGCAGCCGCGGGTGTCCCGGTTTGAGAGTACGGCGGTAATTTGCTTATTTCCACACTTAGGGTTAAAACATGGCGTTAGAGGGTGAGAACTCGAAACAGCCCCCGAATGGCCCCGTGGGTGGCACCAACACCTCCCACGGGACCAACGTAACTCGTAGGAACTGACCCCGCAGCCGCGGGTGTCCCGGTTTGAGAGTACGACGGTAATTTGCTTATTTCCACACTTAGGCTGGAAAACATGGCGTTAGAGGGTGAGAACTCGAAATAGCCCCCGAACGGCCCCGTGGGTGGCACCAACACCTCCCACGGGACCAACGTAACTCGTAGGAACTGACCCCGCAGCCGCGGGTCTCCCCGTTTGAGAGTACGGCAGTAATTTGCTTATTTCCACACTTAGGCTTGAAAACATGGCGTTAGAGGGTGAGAACTCGAAACAGCCCCCGAACGGCCCCGTGGGTGGCACCAACACCTCCCACGGGACCAACGTAACTCGTAGGAACTGACCCCGCAGCCGCGGGTCTCCCGATTTGAGAGTACGGCAGTAATTTGCTTATTTCCACACTTAGGCTTGAAAACATGGCGCCAGAGGGTGAGAACTCCAAACAGCCCCCGAACGGCCCCGTGGGTGGCACCAACACCTTCCACGGGACCAACGTAACTCGTAGGAACTGACCCCGCAGCCGCGGGTGTCCCGGTTTGAGAGTACGGCGGTAATTTGCTTATTTCCACACTTAGGGTTAAAAACATGGCGTTAGAGGGTGAGAACTCGAAACAGCCCCCGAACGGCCCCGTGGGTGGCACCAACACCTCCCACGGGACCAACGTAACTCGTAGCAACTGACCCCGCAGCCGCGGGACTCCCGGTTTTAGAATACGACGGTAATTTGCATATTTCTAGACTTAGGCTTAAAAACATGGCGTTAGAGGTTGAAAACTCGAAACACCTCCCACGGGACCAATGTAACTCGTAGGAACTGACCCCGCAGCCGCGGGACTCCCGGTTTTAGAATACGACGATAATTTGCATATTTGTAGACTTACGCTTAAAAACATGGCGTTAGAGGGTGAGAACTCGAAATAGCCCTCGAACGGCCCCGTGGGTGGCACCAACACCTCCCACAGGATCAATGTAACTCGTAGGAACCGACCCCGCAGCCGCGGGACTCCCGGTTTTAGAATTCGACGGTAATTTGCATATTTTTAGACTTAGGCTTAAAAATATGGCGTTTGAGGGTGAAAACTCGAAACTGCCCCCGAACGGCCCCGTGGGTGGCCCCAACACCTCCCACGGGACCAACGTAACTCGTAGGAACTGACCCCGCAGCCGCGGGTGTCCCGGTTTGAGAGTACGGCGGTAATTTGCTTATTTCCACACTTAGGGTTAAAAACATGGCGTTAGAGGGTGAGAATCCGAAACAGCCCCCGAACGGCCCCGTGGGTGGCACCAACACCTCCCACGGGACCAACGTAACTCGTAGGAACTGACCCCGCAGCCGCGGGTGTCCCGATTTGAGAGTACGACGGTAATTTGCTTATTTCCACACTTAGGCTTGAAAACATGGCGTTAGAGGGTGAGAACTCGGAACATCCCCCGAACGGCCCCGTGGATGGCACCAACACCTCCCACGGGAGCAATGTAACTCGTAGGAATTGACCCCACAGCCGTGGGACTCCCGATTTGAGAATACGATGATAATTTGCATATTTCTTGTCTTAGGCTTAAAAACATGGCATTAGAGGGTGAAAACTCGAAACATCCCTCTAACGGCCCCGTGGGTGGCACCAACACCTCCCACGGGACCAACATAACTCGTAGGAACTGACCCCGCAACCGCGGGACTCCCGGTTTTAGAATACGACGGTAATTTGCATATTTCTAGACTTAGGCTTAAAAACATGGCGTTAGAGGGTGAGAACTCGAAACAGCCCCCGAACGGCCCCGTGGGTGGCACCAACACCTCCCACGGGACCAACGTAACTCGTAGAAACTGACCCCGCAGCCGCGGGTGTCCCGGTTTGAGAGTACGGCGGTAATTTGCTTATTTCCACACTTAGGGTTAAAAACATGGCGTTAGAGGGTGAGAACTCGAAACAGCCCCCGAACGGCCCCGTGGGTGGCACCAACATCTCCCACGGGACCAACGTAACTCGTAGGAACTGACCCCGCAGCCGCGGGTTTCCCGGTTTGAGAGTACGACGGTAATTTGCTTATTTCCACACTTAGGCTCGAAAACATGGCGCCAGAGGGTGAGAACTCGAAACAGCCCCCGAACGGCCCCGTGGGTGGCACCAACACCTCCCACGGGACCAACGTAACTCGTAGGAACTGACCCCGCAGCCGCGGGTGTCCCGGTTTGAGAGTACGGCAGTAATTTGCTTATTTCCACACTTAGGCTTGAAAACATGGCGCCAGAGGGTGAGAACTCGAAACAGCCCCCGAACGGCCCCGTGGGTGGCACCAACACCTCCCACGGGACCAACGTAACTCGTAGGAACTGAACCCGCAGCCGCGGGTGTCCCGGTTTGAGAGTACGGCGGTAATTTGCTTATTTCCACACTTAGGGTTAAAAACATGGCGTTAGAGGGTGAGAACTCGAAACAGCCTCCGAACGGCCCCGTGGGTGGCACCAACACCTCCCACGGGACCAACGTAACTCGTAGGAACTGACCCCGCAGTTGCTTATTTCCACACTTAGGCTTGAAAACATGGCGCCAGAGGGTGAGAACTCGAAACAGCCCCCGAACGGCCCCGTGGGTGGCACCAACACCTCCCACGGGACCAACGTAACTCGTAGGAACTGACCCTGCAGCCGCGGGTCTCCCGGTTTGAGAGTACGGCGGTAATTTGCTTATTTACACACTTAGGCTTGAAAACATGGCGCCAGAGGGTGAGAACTCGAAACAGCCCCCGAACGGCCCCGTGGGTGGCACCAACACCTCCCACGGGACCAACGTAACTCGTAGGAGCTGAACCCGCAGCCGCGGGTGTCCCGGTTTGAGAGTACGGCGGTAATTTGCTTATTTCCACACTTAGGGTTAAAAACATGGCGTTAGAAGGTGAGAACTCGAAACAGCCCCCGAACGGCCCCGTGGGTGGCACCAACACCTCCCACGGGACCAACGTAACTCGTAGGAACTGACCCCGCAGCCGCGGGTCTCCCGGTTTGAGAGTACGGCAGTAATTTGCTTATTTCCACACTTAGGCTTGAAAACATGGCGCCAGAGGGTGAGAACTCGAAACAGCCCCCGAACGGCCCCGTGGGTGGCACCAACACCTCCCACGGGACCAACGTAACTCGTAGGAACTGACCCCTCAGCCGCGGGTCTCCCGGTTTGAGAGTACGGCTGTAATTTGCTTATTTACACACTTAGGCTTGAAAACATGGCGCCAGAGGGTGAGAACTCGAAACAGCCCCCGAACGGCCCCGTGGGTGGCACCAACACCTCCCACGGTACCAACGTAACTCGTAGAAACTGAACCCGCAGCCGCGGGTGTCCCGGTTTGAGAGTACGGCGGTAATTTGCTTATTTCCACACTTAGGGTTAAAAACATGGCGTTAGAGGGTGAGAACTCGAAACAGCCCCCGAACGGCCCCGTGGGTGGCACCAACACCTCCCACGGGACCAACGTAACTCGTAGGAACTGACCCCGCAGCCGCGGGTCTCCCGGTTTGAGAGTACGGCAGTAATTTGCTTATTTCCACACTTAGGCTTGAAAACATGGCGCCAGAGGGTGAGAACTCGAAACAGCCCCCGAACGGCCCCGTGGGTGGCACCAACACCTCCCACGGGACCAACGTAACTCGTAGGAACTGACCCCGCAGCCGCGGGTCACCCGGTTTGAGAGTACGGCGGTAATTTGCTTATTTCCACACTTAGGCTTGAAAACATGGCGCCAGAGGGTGAGAACTCGAAACAGCCCCCGAACGGCCCCGTGGGTGGCACCAACACCTCCCACGGGACCAACGTAACTCGTAGGAACTGACCCCGCAGCCGCGGGTGTCCCGGTTTGAGAGTACGGCGGTAATTTGCTTATTTCCACACTTAGGCTTGAAAACATGGCGTTAGAGGGTGAGAACTCGAAACAGCCCCCGAACGGCCCCGTGGGTTGCACCAACACCTCCCATGGGACCAACGTAACTCGTAGGAGCTGACCCCGCAGCCGCGGGTCTCCCGGTTTGAGAGTACGGCAGTAATTTGCTTATTTCCACACTTAGGCTTGAAAACATGGCGCCAGAGGGTGAGAACTCGAAACAGCCCCCGAACGGCCCCGTGGGTGACACCGACACCTCCCACGGGACCAACGTAACTCGTAGGAACTGACCCCGCAGCCGCGGGTCTCCCGGTTTGAGAGTACGGCGGTAATTTGCTTATTTCCACATTCAGGCTTGAAAACATGGCGCCAGAGGGTGAGAACTCGAAACAGCCCCCGAACGGCCCCGTGGGTGGCACCAACACCTCCCACGGGACCAACGTAACTCGTAGGAACTGACCCCGCTGCCGCGGGTGTCCCGGTTTGAGAGTACGGCGGTAATTTGCTTATTTCCACACTTAGGCTTGAAAACATGGCGCCAGAGGGTGAGAACTCGAAACAGCCTCCGAACGGCCCCGTGGGTGGCACCAACACCTCCCACGGGACCAACGTAACTCGTAGGAACTGACCCCGCAGCCGCGGGTGTCCCGGTTTGAGAGTACGGCGGTAATTTGCTTATTTACACACTTAGGCTTGAAAACATGGCGCCAGAGGGTGAGAACTCGAAACAGCCCCCGAACGGCCCCGTGGGTGGCACCAACACCTCCCACGGGACCAACGTAACTCGTAGGAACTGACCCCGCAGCCGCGGGTCTCCCGGTTTGAGAGTACGGCGGTAATTTGCTTATTTACACACTTAGGGTTGAAAACATGGCGCCAGAGGGTGAGAACTCGAAACAGCCCCCGAACGGCCCCGTGGGTGGCATCAACACCTCCCACGGGACCAACGTAACTCGTAGGAACTGACCCCGCAGCCGCGGGTGTCCCGGTTTGAGAGTACGGCGGTAATTTGCTTATTTCCACACTTAGGGTTAAAAACATGGCGCCAGAGGGTGAGAACTCGAAACAGCCCCCGAACGGCCCCGTGGGTGGCACCAACACCTCCCACGGGACCAACGTAACTCGTAGGAACTGACCCCGCAGCCGCGGGTGTCCCGGTTTGAGAGTACGGCGGTAATTTGCTTATTTACACACTTAGGCTTGAAAACATGGCGCCAGAGGGTGAGAACTCGAAACAGCCCCCGAACGGCCCCGTGGGTGGCACCAACACCTCCCACGGGACCAACGTAACTCGTAGGAACTGACCCCGCACCCGCGGGTATCCCGGTTTGAGAGTACGACGGTAATTTGCTTATTTCCACACTTAGGGTTAAAAACATGGCGTTAGAGGGTGAGAACTCGAAACAGCCCCGAAGGGCCCCGTGGGTGGCACCAACACCTCCCACGGGACCAACGTAACTCGTAGGAACTGACCCCGCAGCCGCGGGTGTCCCGGTTTGAGAGTACGACGGTAATTTGCTTATTTCCACACTTAGGGTTAAAAACATGGCGTTAGAGGGTGAGAACTCGAAACAGCCCCCGAACGGCCCCGTGGGTGGCACCAACATCTCCCACGGGACCAACGTAACTCGTAGGAACTGACCCCGCAGCCGCGGGTGTCCCTGTTTGAGAGTACGGCAGTAATTTGCTTATTTCCACACTTAGGGTTGAAAACATGGCGCCAGAGGCTGAGAACTCGAAACAGCCCCCGAACGGCCCCGTGGGTGGCACCAACACCTCTCACGGGACCAACGTAACTCGTAGGAACTGACCCCGCAGCCGCGGGTGTCCCGGTTTGAGAGTACGACGGTAATTTGCTTATTTCCACACTTAGGGTTAAAAACATGGCGTTAGAGGGTGAGAACTCGAAACAGCCCCCGAACGGCCCCGTGGGTGGCACCAACATCTCCCACGGGACCAACGTAACTCGTAGGAACTGACCCCGCAGCCGCGGGTGTCCCTGTTTGAGAGTACGGCAGTAATTTGCTTATTTCCACACTTAGGGTTGAAAACATGGCGCCAGAGGCTGAGAACTCGAAACAGCCCCCGAACGGCCCCGTGGGTGGCACCAACACCTCTCACGGGACCAACGTAACTCGTAGGAACTGACCCCGCAGCCGCGGGTGTCCCGGTTTGAGAGTACGGCGGTAATTTGCTTATTTCCACACTTAGGGTAAAAAACATGGCGTTAGAGGGTGAGAACTCGAAACAGCCCCCGAACGGCCCCGTGGGTGGCACCAACACCTCCCACGGGACCAACGTAACTCGTAGGAACTGACCCCGCAGCCGCGGGTCTCCCGGTTTGAGAGTACGGCAGTAATTTGCTTATTTCCACACTTAGGCTTGAAAACATGGCGTTAGAGGGTGAGAACTCGAAACAGCCCCCGAACGGCCCCGTGGGTGGCACCAACACCTCCCACGGGACCAACGTAACTCGTAGGAACTGACCCCGCAGCCGCGGGTCTCCCGGTTTGAGAGTACGGCGGTAATTTGCTTATTTCCACACTTAGGCTTGAAAACATGGCGCCAGAGGGTGAGAACTCGAAACAGCCCCCGAACGGCCCCGTGGGTGGCACCAACACCTCCCACGGGACCAACGTAACTCGTAGGAACTGACCCCGCAGCCGCGGGTGTCCCGGTTTGAGAGTACGGCGGTAATTTGCTTATTTACACACTTAGGCTTGAAAACATGGCGCCAGAGGGTGAGAACTCGAAACAGCCCCCGAACGGCCCCGTGGGTGGAATCAACACCTCCCACGGGACCAACGTAACTCGTAGGAACTGACCCCGCAGCCGCGGGTGTCCCGGTTTGAGAGTACGACGGTAATTTGCTTATTTCCACACTTAGGGTTAAAAACATGGCGCCAGAGGGTGAGAACTCGAAACAGCCCCGAAGGGCCCCGTGGGTGGCACCAACACCTCCCACGGGACCAACGTAACTCGTAGGAACTGACCCAGCAGCCGCGGTTGTCCCGGTTTGAGAGTACGACGGTAATTTGCTTATTTCCACACTTAGGGTTAAAAACATGGCGTTAGAGGGTGAGAACTCGAAAGAGCCCCCGAACGGCCCCGTGGGTGGCACCAACATCTCCCACGGGACCAACGTAACTCGTAGGAACTGACCCCGCAGCCGCGGGTGTCCCTGTTTGAGAGTACGGCAGTAATTTGCTTATTTCCACACTTAGGGTTGAAAACATGGCGCCAGAGGGTGAGAACTCGAAACAGCCCCCGAACGGCCCCGTGGGTGGCACCAACACCTCCCACGGGACCAACGTAACTCGTAGGAACTGACCCCGCAGCTGCGGGTCTCCCGGTTTGAGAGTACGGCAGTAATTTGCTTATTTCCACACTTAGGCTTGAAAACATGGCGTTAGAGGGTGAGAACTCGAAACAGCCCCCGAACGGCCCCGTGGGTGGCACCAACACCTCCCATGGGACCAACGTAACTCGTAGGAACTGACCCCGTAGCCGCGGGTGTCCCGGTTTTAGAGTACGGCGGTAATTTGCTTATTTCCACACTTAGGGTTAAAAACATGGCGTTAGAGGGTGAGAACTCGAAACAGCCCCCGAACGGCCCCGTGGGTGGCACCAACACCTCCCACGGGACCAACTTAACTCGTAGGAACTGACCCCGCAGCCGCGGGTGTCCCGGTTTGAGAGTACGACGGTAATTTGCTTATTTCCACACTTAATTTTTATATTTCTACTTGGTTACTGATAATTTTAACTCATATATGCAATTTTTCAGCTTGATTAATTTTTTTGTAAAACTACTTGGTTACTGATTCTTTTTTTTTTTGTATCCTATCATTTGTAGGATTTTTGCACGTGGATCAAATGAAGGAGGCAATGGTTTACAACATGATGATTACTCATATGTTGTGGACATTCAGGATAATGTTTTTTATGTGTTATAGCCGTGCAGGCTTTTATTATTTAGTTTTATGGCCGTGCGGGTTTTTATAATTTGATTGTTGAATTTTATAGCCGTGCGGGCTTTATAATAAGCAGGTTTTTCATTTACAGGTTTTGGAATGTCAAGAAAATAGAGGAAACTCTGCCCAATTTTTTTTTGGTCTGTGAATTATTAAGACGTGTAATATTTTTAAGTTTGTATATATATTTGTTTATTAACAACATTCTCAATTCGCAATTTGTGATTTTTTTTTTATTGTTTTGCCTATAATAAATATTTGTAACACCTCGTAGCAACGGATGATGCACTTACAGGAACCCCAATTTTAGGATTGGACAAAATTTAATTTTTTTTTTTTTAAATTACTGATAAATATGGTCATGGACTTTGTCCATGACCATTTTTATTTTTTTTGTCGCGCTTAAAAATGGTCGCGGCCAAAGTCCGCGACCATTTTTTTTAATTTTTTGTCACGGTAATGGGTCGCGGACTAGGGCCGTGACCAATTTTTTTTATTTTTTTTTTGTCACGCACATGGGTCGCGGCCAAAGTCCGCGACCAATTTGTCACGGTTATGGGTCATGGACAAGGGCCGCGACCAATTTTTTTAATTTTTTTTTGTCACGCACATGGGTCGCGGACTTTGGCCGCGACCAATTTGTCACGGTCGTGGGTCATGGACAAGGGCCGCGACCAATTTTTTTAATTTTTTTTTGTCACGCACATGGGTCGCGGACTTTGGCCGCGACCAATTTGTCACGGTTATGGGTCACGGATTAGAGCCGCGACCCGTCACGACATGGGTCACGGCCAAAGTCCGCGACCATTTCCCGTGACCTCTCTTGGCCGTGACCATTTTTTGGTCACGGACTTGGGCCGCGACCCACGAAAATGGTCACGCCAGTTTTGGTCACGGCCAAAGTCCGCGACCCACAGTTTTGGTCAGGGATTTTGGCCGTGACCAATCGCCAGTTTTGGTGTAGTGGCAGTAGTTACAGACAAAAGTATTCGGCTATTGGGGAAAAATCAATAGGGTAGGAACTGACCAAGTAGTTATGAAGTCTCCGGTTTGAGAGCACGGTGATAATTTGAGAATATCTAGAGTTGGGCTTGAAAACATGGCATTGGATGGAGAAGCCCTTAAAACGGCCTCGTGAACTTAACTAACACCTCCCATGGGGCCAATATAACTCTTAGGAACTAATCGATGGGTCACAGGACCCTTGGTTTAAGAGCATGACGATGATTTGAGAATATCTACACTTAGGCTTCAAAACATGGCGTTTGAGGGAGAAACCTCGAAACAACCCCAAACGGCCCCGTGAGCAGGACTAACACCTCGCACGGGACCAAAATAACTCTTAGGAATTGATCGTGTGGTCACGGGCCCCCATTTTATAGCAAACCAATAATTTGAGAATATCTACACATAGACTTGAAAAATTGGAATTAGATGGCGAAACTCCAAAATACACCCCAAACTGCCTTGTATGCGGCACCAACACCTCGCACGGGATCAATGTAACTTGTCGAAATATACTGTGTGAACATAAGTTCCCCGGTTTGAGAGCATGATGATAATTTGAGATATCCATGCTTCGGCTTGAAAAAATGGCGTTAGATGGCGAAACCTCGAAACACTAGCCAAACGGCCCCGTGAACGGCACCAACACCTCACACGAGATCAATGTAACTCGTAGGAATAGATCACGTAATCACGAGACCCCCAATTTAAAAGCACTATGATAATTTTAGAACATCAACACATAGGCTTGAAAGTGGGGTTAGATGGCAAAACCTCGAAAATACCCCTAAACAGCCCCGTGAGGGGCACCAACACCTCGCACGGGACTAATATAACTCGTAAGAACTGACCGCATGGTCACGAGACCCCCAATTTGAGAGCAAGATGATAATTTGAGAATATCTACATATAGGCTTGAAAACATGGCATTAAAGCGCGTAACCCCGAAACACCCCCAAACGGCCCCGTGAGCTGCACCAACACCTCACACGGGATTAATGTAACTCGTAGGAATAGACCGCGTAATCACGAGACCCCCAGTTTTAAAGCACTATGATAATTTGAGAACATCAACACATAGGCTTGAAAGTTGCGTTAGATGGAAAAACCCCGAAACACCCCCCAAACGGCCCCGTGAGGGGCACCAACACCTTGCACGGGACTAATGTAATCGTAGGAACTAACCGTGTGGTCACGGGTCCCCCAATTTAAGAGCAAGACAATAATTTGATAATATCTACATATAGGCTTGAAAACATGGCGTTAAAGCTCGTAACCTCGAAACACCCCCCAAACGGCTCCGTGAGCGGCACCAACACATCACACGGGATCAATGTAACTTGTAGGAATAGACCGCGTGATCATGAGACCCGCGATTTGAGAGTACAACGATAATTTGAGAATATCTATACTTTAGGCATGCAAAAGGGTGTTAGATGGTGAAACCCTAAAATACCGCTCAAACGGTCCCATGAGCGGCACCAACACCTCACACGGGGCTAATGTGACTCATAGGAATTAAACTCGTGGTCAGGGAACCCCCGGTTCAAGAGCATGATGATAATTTGAGAATATCAACACTTAGTCTTGAAACACATGGCTTTAGAGGGAGAAACCCCGAAAACACCCAATAAACGGCCCGTGTGTGGAAACCAATACCTCGTACGGGACCAATGTAACTCGTAGGAACAGACTGCGTGGTCACGGGACCCCTGATGTGAGAGCATGGTGATAATTTGAGAATATCAATACTTATGCTTGAAAACATGGCATTAGAGGGCGAAACATTGAAACACCCCATAAACGGTCCCGTGTGCTGAAACCAACACCTCGCACGAGACCAAATTAACTTGTAGGAACAAACCGTATGATCACGAGACCCCCAATTTGAGAGCACGATGATAATTTGAGAATATCTACACTTAGGCTTGAAAACTTGGCGTTAGAGGATGAAACCCCAAAACACCCCCAAACGGCCCCGTGAGCAGCACCAACACCTCACACGGGAATACTGTAACTTGTTGGAACTGATCGCGTGGTCACAGGAGCCCCGATTTGAGAGCAGGGCAATAATTTGAGAATATCCTACCCTTAAGCCTGAAAACATCGCCTTAAGGGTCGAAACCCAAAAAAAACCAAAACGGCCCTGTGGGAAGCACCATCACCTTGCACGGGACTAATGTAACTCGTAGCAACTGATCGCGTGGTCACGGGACCCCCGATTGGAGAGAACAATTATAATTTGAGAATACCTACACTTAGGCTTGAAAACATGGCATTAGAGGGTGAAACCCTACACACCCCCTAAATGGGCTCGTGAGCGGCACCAACACCTCGTATGGGACCAATGTCACTCATAAGAATTGATCGCTTGGTCACAGGACCCCCGGTTTGAGAGTAGGGTGATAATTTGAGAATATCTACATTTAGGCTTGAAAACAAAGAGTTAGAGGGCGAAACCCCGACAAACTCCCTAAACGGACCTGTGTGCAGAAACCAACACCTCGCACGATACGAATGTAAGTCGTAGGAATTAATCGCGGAAACACGGTACCCCCGGTTCAAGAGCACATCAAAAATTTCAGAATATCTACGCTTGGGCTTGAAAACATGGCGTTAGAGGGTAAAACCCCGAAACACCCCCCAAACGGCCCCGTGAGTGGCACCAACGCCTCGCACAAGACAAATATTACTTGTAAGAACTGATGCATGTGGTCATGGGACTCCCAGTTTCAGAGAAAGACGATAATTTGAGAATATCTACACATAGGCTTAAAAACATGGCATTAGAGGGCAAAACCCCAAAACCCCCCAAACGACCCCGCGAGCAGTACTAACACTTCACACAGGACCAATGTAACTCTCAGAAACTGATCGCGTGATCAGGGCACCCCCAGTTTAAGAGCACGATAATAATTTGATAATATCTACACTTAGGAATGAAAATGTTGTGTTAGAGGGCGAAACCCCAAAACACCCCTAAACGGCCCCGTGAGCGGCACCAACACCTCCCACGGACGAATCTAACTCGTAGGAACTGATCGTGTGGTCACGAGACCCACAGTTTGAGAGCACGATGATAATTTGAGAATATATACACTAAGGTTAAAAAGATGTCGTTAGAAAGCGAAACCCGACCCCCCCAAAACGGCCTCATGAGAGGCACCAACACCTCACACGAGATCAACATAACTCGTAGGAATAGACCACATAATCACGAGACCCACACTTTGAGATCAGGATGATAATTTGAGAATATCTACGCTTTATGCTTGAAAAAAGGGCATCAGATGGAGAAAACCCGAAACACCCCTCAAACGGCACCGTGAGTGGCACCAACACCTCACACAGGGCCAATGTAACTCGTAGGAACTAACCTCGTGGTCAGGGGTCCCCCGGTTCGAGATCATGTTGATAATTTGAGAATATCTACATTTAGGCTTGAAACACATGGCTTTAGAGGGCAAAACCCCAAAACACCCAACAAACGGCCCCGTGTGTGAAAACCAACACCTCGCACCCGACTAATCTACATCGTAGGAATAGACCGCGTGGTCACAAGACCTCCGATTTGAGAGCATGGTGATAATTTGAGAATACCTACACTTAGGACTGAAAACATGGTGTTAGAGGGAGAAACCCTACACACACCCTAAACGGCCCCATGAGCGGTACCAACACCTCGCACGGGACCAATGTCACTCGTAAGAATTGATCGCATGGTCACGGGACCCCCGGTTTGAGAGCAGGGCGATAATTTGAGAATATCTACATTTAGGCATAAAAACAAGGTGTTAGAGGGAGAAACCCCGAAACACCCCCTAAACGGACCCATGTGCGTAAACCAACACCTCACACGAGACGAATGTAAGTTGTAGGTATTAATCGCGGGGTCACGGTACCCCCAGTTCAAGAGCACATCAATAATTTCAGAATATCTACACTTGGGCTTGAAAACATGGCATTAGAGGGAGAAATCCCGAAATACCCCCCAAACGGCCCCGTGAGTGGCACCAACACCTCGCACAAGACTAATGTTACTCATAAGAACTGACGCATGTGGTCATGGGACTCCCGGTTTCAGATCAAGACGATAATTTGAGAATATCTACACAAAGGCTTAAAAACATGGCATTAGAAGGCGAAACCCCGAAACCCCCCAAACGACCCCGCGAGCAGTACTAACACTTCACACGGGACCAATGTAACTCTCAGAAACTGATCGCATGATCATGGCACCCCTAATTTAAGAGCACGATGATGATTTGATAATATCTACACTTAGGAATGAAAATGTTGTGTTAGAGGGCAAAACCCCCCGAAACACCCCCAAACGGCCCCGTGAGCGGCACCAACACCTCCCACGAACCAATCTAACTCGTAGGAACTGACCGTGTTGTCACGAGACCAGCAGTTTGAGAGCACGATGATAATTTGAGAATATATACACTAAGGTTGAAAAGATGTCGTTAAAGGGCGAAACCCCAACCCCCCCCCCCCCCCCCCCAAAAAAAATGGCCTCTTGAGAGGCACCAACACCTATCACGAGATCAATGTAACTCGTAAGAATAGACCGCGTAATCACGAGACCCACGGTTTGAGATCAGGATGATAATTAGAGAATATCTACACTTAATGCTTGAAAAAAGGGCGTTAGATGGAGAAAACCCGTAACACCCCTCAAACGGCCCCGTGAGTGGCACCAACACCTCACAGAGGGCCAATGTAACTCATAGGAACTAACCTCGTGGTTAGGGGTCCCCTGGTTCGAGAGCATGTTGATAATTTGAGAATATCTACACTTAGGCTTGAAACACATGGCTTTAGAGGGCGAAACCCCGAAACACCCAACAAACGGCCCCGTGCGCGAAAACGAACACCTCGCACCCAACCAATGTAACTCGTAGAAATATGTCGCGTGGTCACGAGACCTCCGATTTGAGAGCATGGTGATAATTTGAGAATATATACACTTAGGCTTGAAAACAATTTGTTTTAGGCTTGAAAACATGGTGATAATTTGAGAATATCTACACTTAGGCTTGAAAACATGGTGTTAGAGGGAAAAACCCCAAAACATCCCACAAACGGCCCCGTGTGCAAAAACCAAAACCTCGCACAGGACAATTGTAACTTGTAGGAACAGACCGCGTGGTCATGGAAATCCCGATTGGAGAGCATGGTGATAATTTGAGAATGTCTACACTTAGGCTTGAAAACATGGCATTAGATGACGAAACCCCGAAACACCCCCAAACGCCCCTGTGAGCAGCACTAAAACCTTACACAAAAATAATGTAACTCGTAGGAACTGATCACGTGGTCACGGGAGCCCCAGTTCGAGAGCGGAGCAATAATTTGAGAATATCTACACTTAGGCTTGAAAACATGGCCTTAAGGGTCGAAACCCCTAAACCACCCACCCAAATGGCCCTTTGGGCAGCACCAACACCTCGCACGAGACCAATTTAACTTATAGGAACTGATCTCATGGTCACAAGACATCCAGTTCGAGAGCCGGATAATAATTTGAGAATATCTACGCTTGGGCTTGAAAACATGGCGTTATAGGGCGATACCCCGAAACAACCCAAATACAGCCCCATGAGCGGCACCAACACCTCGTACGAGACTAAGGTAACTCATAGGAACTGACCGTGTGGTCACAGGACCCCCGATTTGAGAGAACATTGATAATTTGAGAATATCGACACTTAGGCTTGAAATACATGGCGTCAGAGGATGGAACCCCGAAACACCCCCCAAACTGCACTATGAGAAGCACCAACACCTCGCACGGAAATATTGTAACTTGTTGGAACTGATCGCGTGGTCACAGGAGCCCTAGTTCGAGAGCGGCTCAACAATTTCAGAATATCTACACTTAGGCTTGAAAACATGGCCTTAAGGGTCGAAAACACGGAAAAAATACTGCCCTGTGGGCAGCATCAACACCTCGCACGGGACCATTTTAACTCGTAGGAACTAATCGCGTGATCACGGTACACCCAATTCGAGAGAACATTAATACTTTGAGAATATTTATACGGAGTATTAAAAAATGGCGTTAGAGAGAAAAACCCGAAAACAAACACCAAACATCCCCTTGAGCGAATCCAACACCTCGCACGCGACCAACATAACTCGTAGGAACTGACTGCATGGTCATGCGACCCTCGATTTTGAGCACTATGATAATTTGAGAATATCTACACTTAGGCTTGAAAACATTGCGTTAGAGGGGGGAAACCCCGAAACATCCTACAAATGCCCCCGTCTACAAAAACCAACACCTCGTACGGCACCAATGTAACTTCTAGGAATAGACCGCGCAGTCACAAGACCCACGATTTGAGAGCATAATGATAAATTGAGAATATCTACACTTAGGCTTCAAAACATGATGTTAGAGGGGGAAACCTCGAAACACCCCCTAAACGGCCTCGTGTGAGGAAACCAACACTTCGCACGGGACCAATGTCACTCGTAGGAAGTGATCGCGTGTTCAAGGGACCCCTAGTTTGAGAGCATGGCGATAATTTGAGAATATCTACACTGAGGCTTGAAAATATGGCGTTAAAGGGAGAAACCTCTAAACTAAACGGACCCGTGTGCAAAAACTAACACCTCACATGGGACCATTGTAACTCTTAGGAACTAATCGCGTGGTCACGGAACCCCCAATTTAAGAGCATGACAATAATTTGAGAATATCTACACTTAGGCTTAAAAATACGGTGTTAGAGGGAAAAACCTTGAAACGCCCCCAAACGGCCCTGTGAGAAGCACCAACACCATGCACGGGACCAATGTTACTCTTAGGAACTTATCATGTGGTCACGGGACTCCCGATTTGAGAGCAAGACGATAATTTATGAATATCTACACATAGGCTTGAAAACATGGCGTTAGAAGGCGAAACCCACAAAACACCCAACAAATAGACCCCTGAGCAGCACAAACACATTCCATGGTCACGAGACCCCTGATTTGAGAGAACGGCTATAAATTTGAGAATATATATACTCAGGCTTGGAAAATGGCATTAGAGGGCAATACCCTGAAACACCCCATAAATGGTCCCGTGGGTGGATCCAACACCTCGCATGGGATAATGTAACTTGTAGAAATTGACCGCGTGGTCCCGAGACCCCCAGTTTCAGAGCACAGTGATACTTTGAGAATATATATATGTAGTCTTGAAAAATGGCATTAGAGGGGGAAACCCCGAAACACACACCAAACGGCCCCATGAGTAGCACAAACACCTCACACGGGACCAACATAACTCATAGGAAATGACTGCATGGTTAAGGGACCCCGATTTTGCGCACTACGATAATTTGAGAATATCTACACTTAGGCTTGAAAACATGGCATTAGAGGGAAAAACCCCGAAACACCCCACAAACGGCCCCGTGTACAAAAACCAACATCTCGCACGGGACCATTGTAACTTTTAGGAACAGACCGCGTAGTCACGGAAACCCTGATTGGAGAGAACGATTATAATTTGACAATGTCTACACTTAGGCTTGAAAACATGGCATTAGAGGACGAACCTCCGAAACACCCCCAAACGGCCCTGTGAGCAGCACCAAAACCTCGCACAAAAATAATGTAACTCGTACGAACTGATTGCATGGCCACGGGAGCCCTAGTTCGCAAGCAGATCGATAATTTGATAATATCTACACTTAGGCTTGAAAACATGGCCTTAAGGGTCGAAACCTCTAAACCCCCCACCCAAATGGCCCTTTGGGCAGCACCAACACCTCACACGAGACCAATTTAACTCGTATGAACAGATCTTGTGGTCACGGGACATCCAATTCGAGAGCACATTAATAATTTGAGAATATCTATGCTTAGGCTTGAAAACATGGCGTTATAGGGTGACACCCCGAAACAACCCCAATACGGCCCTATGAGCGGTACCAACACCTCGCACAGGACTAAGGTAACTCGTAGGAACTGACCACGTGGTCATAGGACCCCCGATTTGAGAGCATAATGATAATTTCAGAATATCTATACTTAGGCTTAAAATACATGGCGTTAGAGGATGGAACCCCGAATCACCCCTCAAACTGCACTGTGAGCAGCACCAATACCTCACACGAAAATATTGTATCTCGTTGGAACTGATCGCGTGGTCACGGGAGCCCCAGTTCGAGAGTGGGTCAACAATTTCATAATATCTACACTTAGGCTTGAAAATATGGCCTTAAGGGTCGAAAACCCGAAAAAAAACTGCCCTGTGGGCAGCACCAACACCTCGCACGGGACCATTTTAACTCGTAGGAACTAATCACGGTACACCCAGTTCGAGAGAACATTGATACTTTGAGAATATTTATACGGAGTCTTAAAAAATGGCGTTAGATAGAAAAACTCGAAAACAAACACCAGACGTCCCCTTGAGTGACTCCAACATCTCACACGCGACCAACATAACTCGTAGGAATTGACTGCATGGTCATGCGACCCTTGATTTTGAGCACTACGATAATTTGAGAATATCTACACTTAGGCTTGAAAACATTGCATTAGAGAGGAAAACCCCAGAACACCCCACAAATGCGCCCGTCTGCAAAAATCAACACCTCGTACGGGACCAATGCAACTTGTAGGAACAGACCGCGTGGTCACGAGACCCACGATTTGAGAGCACAATGATAAATTGAGAATATCTACACTTAGGCTTCAAAATATGATGTTAGAGGGGGGAACCTCGAAACACCCCCTAAACGGCCCCGTGTGCGGAAACCAACACCTCGCACGGGACCAATGTCACTCGTAGGAACTGATCGCGTGTTCAAGGGACCCCTGGTTTGAGAGCAGGGCGATAATTTGAGAATATCTACACTTAGGCTTGAAAACATGGCGTTAACGGGAGAAACCTCTAAACTAAATGGCCCGTGTGCAAAAACTAACACCTCGCATGGGACCAATGTAACTCGTAGGAACTGATCGCATGGTCACAAGACCCGCGATTTGAGAGCACGATGATAATTTGAGAATATATATACTTAGGCTTGAAAACATGGCGTTGGAGGACAAACCTCGAAACATCCCCCCCCCCAAACTACCCCGTGAGCAGTAGTAACACCTCGAACAGAAATATTGTAACTCGTTGAAACTGGTCACGTGGTAATGGGATCCCCAGTTCGAGAGCACGTCGATACTTTAAGAATATCTACACTTAGGCTGGAAAACATAGCCTCTCGAAACCCCGAAAAACCCCTTAAACGGCTCTGTGGGAAGCACCAACACCTCGCACGGGACCAATTTAACTCGTACGAACTTATCGTGTGGTCACGGGACACCCAGTTTGAGAGCACGTCAATACTTTGAGAATATCTATACGTAGTCTTAGATAATGATGTTAGAGATCAAAACCCAGAAACACATACCGGACGGCCCCATGAGCGACACCAACACCTCACACGGGACCAACATAACTTGTAGGAACTGACTTCATGGTCATGGGACCCTCGATTTTAAGCACTATGATAATTTGAGAATATCCACACTTAGGCTTGAATACATGGCATTAGAGGGCGAAACCTCGAAACACCCCACAAATAGCCCCGTGTGCGAAAACCAACACCGTGCACGGGATCAATTTAACTTGTAGTTATAGACCGCGTGGTCACAGGACCCTTGATTTGAATGTCTACAGTTAGGCTTGAAAACATGGCGTTAGAGGATGAAACCCTGAAACACCCCCCAAACGTCCCCGTGAGTAGCACCAGCACCTCGCACAAAAATATTGTAACTCGTTGAAACTGATCGGGTGGTCATGGGAGCCCCATTTCAAGAGACGGTCGATAGTTTGAGAATATCTACATTTAGGCTTGAACACGTGGTCTTAAGGGTCGAAACCCTGAAAATCCCCCCCAAATGGCCTTGTCGGCAGCACCAACACCTCGCACGGGATCAATTTAACTTGTAGGAACTAATCGCGTGGTCACGGGACACCCAGTTCGAGAGCAAGTCGATACTTTAAGAATATCTATATAAAGTCTTAAAAAAATGGCGTCAGAGAGCAAAATTCGAAAACACACACCAGACGGCCCTCTGAGCGACACCAACACCTCGCACGGGGCCAACATAACTCGTAAGAACTGACTGCATGGTCACGGGACCCCTGATTTGAGAGCACGATGATAATTTGAGAATAACTACACTTAGGCTTGAAAACATGACGTTAGAGGGAGAAACCCCGAAACACCCCACAAACGACCTCGTGTGCGAAAACCAACACCTCGTACGGGACCAATGTAACTCGTAGGAACTAATACCCCCGATTTGAGAGGATGATAATAATTTAAGAATATCTACACTTAGGCTTGAAAATATGGCTTAGAGGACAGAACCCCGAAACACCCCCCAAACGGCCCCGTGAGCAGCACCAACACCTCGCATGGAAATATTGTAACTCGTTGAAACTGATCGCGTGGTCATGGGAGCCCCAGTTCGAGAGCGAGTCGATAATTTGAGAATATCTACACTTAGGCTTGAAAACATGACCTTAAGGGTTGAAACCTAAAAAAAAAACCCAAATGGCCCTGTGGGTTGCACCAACATGCACGGGACCAATTTAACTCATGGGAAATGATCGCATGGTCACGGGACACCCAGTTCGAGAGCACATCAAGAATTTGAGAAAATCTATGCTTAGGCTTGAAAACATGGCGTTAGAGGGTGAAACCCCAAAGCACCCCCCGAACGGCCCCGTGAGCGGTACCAACACCTCACACAGGGCCAATGTAATTTGTAGGAACTGACCTCTTGGTCAAGGGACCCCCGGTTTGTTAGCATGATGATAATTTGATAACGTATACACTTAAGCTTAAAAAAATGACGTTAGAGGGAGAAACGTCGAAACACCTCCCAAACGGAGCATGAATGGCACCAAAACCTCACATGGGACTAACATAACTTGTAGGAACTGATTGCTTGATCACGAGACCCCCGATTTGAGAGCACATCGATAATTTGAGAAATTTTTCACTTAGGCTTGAAAACATGGCGTTAGAGGGCGAAACCCTAAAACACCCCCCACACGACCCCGTGAGCAGCACCAACACCTCGTTCGAGACTAATGTAACTCATAGGAAGTAGGACTGTCAATGGGTTTGAGCCGGGTCGTATCTGGAGAGATCCAGATCTGTTTATTAGGCACTTAATCGGGGTCGGGTCCGGGTCTTCATCGGAGCTATAGTATTGGATCCGGATCCATAATGGGTCTTCGGGTCTGGGCTGGCTAATATATACATTTAATTTATTTTATTTTTATTTTTTTTACCCCTTCTTTTTTTAATCTAAGATTAAAATATTTTGTAATGTATTACAGTATATTATTAGTGTAAATAAAACATACATTACTTATATTTATTATATACATACATATATATATATATATATATATATATATATATATATATATATATATATATATATATATATATATATATATATATATATATATATATATATATATATATATATTATATATAATACTTATATGTTACATTGATAAGATATATTTATAAATTTATAGTGTGTGTGTGTATATATATATATACACTAGCGGAATGCTCGTGCCTGAAGGCACGGAAAAAATTCCAAAGTATTGAATGTGTATACAATTTAAGCCAAAAAACATTTACAACGTAAATGTGAACAATTTATAAAATTTGGGCAAACTTTTCTTTATTTATAGGACTATCCGCCCTGTTAAGGAATAAAAATAGTCCACAATAATACTAATAATCCGTTTCGAACTTCGTATAAACATAATGTCAATCAAATACGAATTTAAGTCATACTTTTTTTACAACACAAATATAAACATTTTAAAAAATTTGGACATAATTTCCTTTGTTTATAGAACCATCCACCTATTAAAGAAACAAAAAGTAATCCAACAAAAACAATACAATAAAAATTAAACAACTATAATAAATTAGTTACTAATATTATTTGCACCTAATACTAAAATAAATGCATTTACATTTGCAAGAGATAGTAATAGTGCCAAAAATCGTCATCTCCATGGTACGTGGTCCTCTCTTACAATACTGAGCACCTACATATCAAAAGGAAAAAATATAGTTTGATAAAGGATAAAATAATTATGTATTTTCAAACAAAAGTAACATTCATTCATTTCCTCGATTTTATCATTTATGACACGATAAAATGCATTAGAAGAAAAAGGTATCTCAAGCTTATTCACAATAAAAAAAATGTTCACCCAGCATGAGTCATCTTCTTTAAGACAGAATCGCAACCACAATATTAAGGAAGTTAAATTTTAATCCCAGTTAATATATGAGTGTACTTCCGTGAAATATGTTTAGTTAACCCATTATGCTAAATATGTTGTGCATAGACAACACTTCAGTTCTTGAAATCTCTTGTTCTTTATTTGGAGGAGGTAGCATAGACATGGGTTTCCCTCTTCAAATAATGCAATGTACTACCACGTGAGAAAGGTGAAGAGATAATACACTTCTCTCAATGGCTTGGGGAGGAGTCAACTTCTGACTTGTGTGTGGGATACACCAACTGATATAGTTTACAGAGACACTATTAGTAGTCTGTGCAAAAGATGTTTTTTCAAATGAATAGAAAAATGATTGGGGTAAGGGTTTCTTTCCTGGGAGGTTGAGAATCATGAGGTTGAGGCTTGTGATGGTTCTATCAGGATGTTTGGCGGCCTAATGGACTCCGTGTTCCAGCATCCAAAATAAATCTCCTTCGAGGATCCCAACGGAACACTTGATTAGGCTTCAGGAGTTCCCTGTTACAAAATAAATTTACCATATTAGAGTGAGAATTATCAAATGGTAAGTTATTATAGAACAACCATCAAACTAACGTCTAACCTAAATTTTATACTTGTCAAATATAAAACTCAGATTTGTTTTTCTATAAGATATAAGTAGTGAGAAATTGGGAAACTGAAAAAGAATAAAAAAGTATTATGTTAACAAATGAACTGCCCCAAACCCGATAGCTTGAGCATTATCAGCAACATTCGTAGAAGCAAGAAGCTGAGCTAAATTAGATCCATTATTATTAAAATCATCCTCATGTCCGCATTCACCATCTAAAATAGGATGGAAGAGCAACGATGCGCAACAACTGCAGATGGAGTCCTTCGATTTTCAAAATCAAGTAACGTTATCATGTGTATCGCCTTCAGGATTCTGCAAATTAAGACTTTAAAGTAATGGACTAAACGTTGATAAATAACTAAGATAAAAGTTGCAATATGTGATGAGAAATCAATTTTTTATGGAAATAACACAATATGTGCTGAGAAAACTTACAATACATCCATACTTTTTTATAGAAATAACCCATTCTCCCAGATTAACCGGCATGGAAGTTTCCATATATTCAGGGTAGGTGTGTCATTTTGTATAAGTGGGTAAAGATCAATTACATTTTGGTCTTTACACAGTGATGAATCTGATGGCGTGTCATGTCAGGAATTAACGGTAAATTAATAAAGAGGATTCATGGAAGGGTAAATTTTTCATTGCAAGGCCTGCCTCCACATGCTATTATACTTCTTTAGTCAGTCACTGATCAATGCCACTGGTGGGCTTTACTGTCTCACTATACTCACCGACACTTTGATCGAATATTTATGTGTGTGTGGATTTATAGTTGATTTAAATGGAGCTACGAAGGTAAGTCCAGAGTATGTATACTTATGTGGAAATTGTTTTTAATTTAGATCACCTAATGACAAAAGGTAAAATGACTCTTTTTATGATAATGATGAGTGAAGAAGTTTATAGACAGTACACTACAATAATTTGAGTGTAAAATATGCTTTTTATACTATGGAGGTTCACATATGAGTAGGAGCTACTACCCAATTCTCCCTTGCGATTTAAAGTAACGTCTTAACTAATATAACAGTAACATCGGCATTAGTTAAGATGTTACTTCTATATTAGTTAAGATGTAAATTCTATATTCATCTTAACTAATTTATTAACTAATTAATGAATAATATATAAGCATTAGTTAAGAAGTTACTGGTATATTAGTTGTATACATGTTAACTAAGGTTGTTATATCACTTAAGGCTAAACGACATCTATTTGTTAACTAAACTAACGCTGAAGGACATCAGATGAATAAGGTGAACTCCATACTAAGATCTGAAGGACATCTATTTTGTTACTATAAAATGGAAGACCTTAGTTAAGGCTGACGGATGAATAAGGTGGCGTAGGCACGATTTCCTCATTGCAGCTTCCGATGTCAATACTACAATTAAAACTGTTAGAGAGGTGATAACAACAATGTTTTAGTGTGCGCAAAACTGTGCAAGTAAACTAAGTAAAATAGTATTGTTAGAGCGGTTATAACAACAATGTTTGTCTTTTCGGTTTTTCTATTTATGTTTGTGAAATTGGTGTTCCATTTTTTTACCTTCATATCAGGACATCTGATATGCATATTCTTTTTTTACCAAAGCACATACAAAATATCTAAGCCAAAAACAAAAAAGAAACTACAGATCCAACTGTCTAAAAGGGTAAAATAATTGTATTTGTTAAAAGGGTAAAACAGTTGGATCTGTTAAACAGATCAGCTAGAAAAAAATATCAGTTGGATCATAGTTTAAAAGGATAAAATCCTCTTACGTTTAGCTTTAAAGAGTTTGACTTCACCCCATAAACTTCAATTTTTAAAATAAATTAAATTTACGCTTTTTACCCCAAACAACTAGTGGGTTAACTTAGTTAACTGAAATTTACATACTCACTGCAGACCATACAATAACTGCACAATCTCCCCTCCCATTCTTCCTCCCGTTAGGTTTACAAGTTCCCATACCTGCAAAAGTAACATAATGCCATTTCAGTTACATTACTTTAATGTGTCTGGAGATGAATTAAATAAAAAAAACTTTCTAGCTAATTAAATAAAAAACTACGGAGATGAATTAAATAAATAAAACTCTATGAAATATAAGTGTACTATGTCAATTAAACCTCAAACAGTTACTCCTAATCACCATATAGTAATACTAATGTGAGATAATCTGTACACTTTGACATGCATACGATATGGCCCGGACATGTCCTTTGACACGCATACAACATGGCCCAACGTGACGTATTGTCCCGAACCAGGACCCTCAAAATGAAGCATATACAATTCAGAAGAACCCTGCAAATCGCCACCAATTCAGATCAATTATACTAATTGACAAAAAAATATAGCAAGGATCGCTAACGTTTGTGTGGGTGGGGGTAGGGGGGTCTAAGTAATGGAGATCCCCACTGTGGAGATTTTCAAGCTTTGCATTCAAGTCGATCACCTTCTTCTCTACTTCATTTATTCGACTTTCTAATGCCACTTTTTCCCCATTCTTCATTGTTTTTCAACCTTCTTTTCTAGGACTTGGGCATGAGCCTTTACCACCTGCTCCTCACCATCTAATGTCCATTTTTCTGTAGGGAAGCAATCTCACTTTGCAATGACAAAATTTCATCCAACTTCTCTTTAATGTATGTCTCCTTGTTCACAATTATCTCATCCTTGGATTTTAGTTCTCAAGTCTTTTCGTCGATATGAGATTCGATGAATCAACTCCAATCTTTCCCAAATTAAGGCTACAAATATGGAAAGTAAAATCAGCAGCACGGGCGCCATATTCAAAATCACAACGCCACTATTTATCAACTTCACTTACCCATTTGCATGGAGTTAAAAACACAATTCACATTGCATCACTTGAGTAAATTTAAGATTTAATAGGAGGCCAAATACATATACTTATCCTTTATTTCTACCTTTTTAATGCAAACTGGATAGTCATCTATTTTGCAATTAATGCTCTAAAACAAAATAAAAGGCCAACACAAAAACAATAATGAATTTGAACTTGAACCAAAATAATAATGAACTTGAAATAAAAGCACAAAATAAAATTTGTCAACATCAAACTCTGTACCGAATTATCAAAGGAAAATGCATGAACTTGAATCAAAACAATAATTAACTAGAATCATTAGTAGATCCAAGGTCAAAATCATGTAGTCATTTGATTATTAGAAAAAATCAAGTTTTAAAAAAATCCATTTTAGGAGTGTAGTAATTCGATTTCTAATTACAAACTCATTAGAAAACATTATAAAATCAGTTAATAAACTCAATACAAAAAATTAAAGAACTAACCAACAAAAGAGAGAGAAAGTACGTAGAGGTATAAAAACTAACCAACTGTTATGTACTCGAGTTCCCACTAAATTTGAAAATAATATTTTGCATTCTTCTACCCTTCCTCTACAGTTGTTTGTATTGAAGTAGTAAGGAGTATCTCATTAAGAACAACAAAGATCAGTGGCACATTTATTTAAACAACAAGCTAATCTTATAACATAATCACCCTCGAACAACAAAATTTTCATAAAAAAATTCTTCCATGACATCACTCAATGGTTTGTCAGAAAACTATCCCTAAACTAAATAAAACACAAAAAAGATATACACATAAAAGTAGCAAGTTAAAACCCCAAATAAACATAAAATATTTACACCTATATGCCTTGAAACAGGTTCAAACCACAAAAATCACATAGAGATCAAACATAAAAATAGAGAAGGAATGCGTGCGTAACCAAGATAAAGTTACCGACTCTGCAAAAAAAATAAACAAACCACAAATAAAAAAATAAACAAAACTACCATGGTCAACCCAGAAAAAAAATTAATACCTATTTTGAAGCTCTAGCAATCTAAAAGAAAAAAAAATCTTAATCATTTTCCCTAAAAAATCTTTAACCAAAAGAAACCTAGACATATAAATTAGATCCCCCAAAATTGAGGAACAAATTAAACCCAAGAACAAATCAAAACAGTAAAACTCAGGGAATGAGAGAGCAGAGTACCTGGGAGAGAAGATCAATAACCTTAAAAAATCAAAACCCTAAAATGATTATATTATGGTGATCAATAACCTTAAAACTCAAGTCCAAACACAAAAATAACCCTAGAAAAAGAAGTGTTTTTACCGTGATGATGGTTTGATCCGTGGAGAGAAGAGATAGAACCTACAAAAATTAGACACATAACAACATTAGGCATATAAAATCCCCCAAAGAATGTCATATAATGAATCTTGAAGGGAAAACATAACAACAATTTGCAAAAAAATCCAAGCCAACATAAAATATTCATACTTGCAAAATGTAGGAGAAATGATTAAATAGAGAAAGACGTGTAGAGAAAGATGGTGGCATATTTACCATTGTTCTCGATTGTGATTGATTCTATGTAGAAAAGATAAAGAGGAGAGACTTCAGTTTTGGCGTGTTACCCTGTTGAGTAAAGAAGATGAAAAGTTAAAAATATTTTCAAATTAAAGTAGGAGAGAGAGAGTGAAAATTCTGCCGCCCAAGGGGATGATTTTGTGTTGTACGTATCTCTCCCCATGTGGGTTAGTTTAATAAGTGATTTCTTTAAAGACGAAAATTACCAAAGTGCCATTTAATTTACAACCCTTAGATCTTAATAGGTGTCTCAATCCTAGCCCCTGATTAAGTTATCAACTTATGGAATAGTGCCAACTATTCTACTCCTTATTTTATATATATATTTAAAAAATAATAATGTACAAGGCGGGTCGGGTCTACGGGTTCAGGTTTTGTATCAGATCCAGACCCTACCCGTGTAATTAATGGGTCATCGGATCTTCCGGACTTTGGGTCTCGGGTCCAAAAAAATATGCTCAGATCCTATTATATGGGTTGGGTCTGAGTCCAAAATCGACCCATTTATGGGCCTAGTAGGAACTGACTGCGTGGTGATGGGACCCATGACTTGAGAGCATGGTGAAAATTTGAGAATATCTAAACTTGGGCTTGAAAAGATGCTGTTAGGGGGGCAAAACCCCAAAACACCCCCCAAACGGACCTCTAAGGGACACCAACACCTCGTACAGGACCAATGTAACTCGTAGGAACAAAATGCGTGATCACGAGACCCGTGGTTTGAGAGCACGACGATAATTTGGCAATATCTACACTTAGGCGTGAAAACATGGCATTAGAGGGCGAAATGCCAAAAGTCCCCATGAGCGGCACCAGCACCTCGTACGGAACCAATGCACCTCGTAGGAACTGATCGTTTGGTCACGGGACCCCCGGTTTGAGATCAAACGATAATTTGATAATATCAACACTTAGGCTTGAAAAGATGTCATTAGAGGGCAAAACCCCAACACACACCCCAAACGGCCCCATGAGCGGCACCAACACCTCACACGAACCAATCTAACTCATAGGAACTGACCGCGTGGTCACGTGGACCCCAGTTTGAGAGCACGACCATAATTTGAGAATATATACACTAAGGTTGAAAAGATGTCGTTAGAGGGTAGAACCCCCCCACCCCCAAAAAAAAGGCCCGTGAGCAACACCAACGCCTCTCACGAGACCAATGTAACTCGTAGGAATTGATCGCATGGTCACGCAACCCACGGTTTGAGAGCACGACGATAATTAAAAAATATCTACACTTAAGCTTGAAAAGATAGCATTAGAGGGGAAAAAATTGAAACACCCCCAAAACAGCCCCCTGAGTGGCACCAACAACTTGCACGAAAGAAATGTAACTCGTAGTAACTGACTGCGTGGTCACGGAACCCCCGATTTGAAAGGATGGCGAAAATTTGAGAATATCTACACTTAGGCTTGAAAACATGGCATTAGAGGGCAAAACCTTGGAACACCGCCCAAACGGCCTAGTGAGCTCCGACACCTCGTACGGGACCAATGTGACTCGTTGGATTTGATCGCGTGCTCAAGGGACCCCCGATTTTAAAGGACGACGATAATTTGAGATTATTTACACTTAGGATTGAAAACATGGCTTTAGATAGCGAAACCTCGATACACCCTCTAAATGACCCCATGAGTGGCACCAACACCTCGCATGGGACCAATGTACCTCATAGGAACAGATCGCGGGATCACGAGACCCCCGGTTTGAGAGCATGATGATAATTTGAGAATATCTACACTTAGGCTTGAAAACATGATGTTAGAGGGAGAAACCCTAAAACACCCTCCAAATGGCCTCGCGAGCTGCACCACCTCGCACGGTACCAACTTAACTCATAGGAGATAATCGCGTGGTCCTGGAACCCCCAGTTCGAGAGAACGATAATAATTTGAGAATATCTACACTTATCCTTGAAAATATGGCGTTAGAGGGAGAAACCCCGAAACACCCTCCAAACGGCACTGTGAGGGACACCAACACCTCGCACGAGACCAATGTGACTCGTAAGATTTGATCACGTGGTTACAGCACCCCCAGTTTTAGATGACGATGATAATTTTTGAATATCTACCCTTAGGCTTGAAAACATGGCGTTAGAGGGTGAAACTCCGAAAAAACACAAACGACCCTGTGAGCAGCACCAATGCCTCGCAGGGGCCTAATGTAATTCATAGGAACAGACTGCAGGATCAAGACAGCCCCGCTTTGAGAGCACGATGATAATTTGAGATTATCTACACTAAGGCTTGAAAACATGGCGTTAGAGGGCAAAATCGCAAAACACCCTACCAATGGCCCTGTGAGTGGCACCAACACCTCACACGGGACCAATGTAAATTATAGGAACTGACCGCATGATCAGGAGATTACCGATTTGAGAGCACAATAATAATTTGAGAATATCTACACTTAGGCTTGAAAACAAGGCGTTGGAGGGAGAAACCCCAAAACACCCACCCAAACGGCCCCGTGAGCCACACTAACACCTAGAACGGGTCCAATGTAACTCTTTGGAACTATTCGTGTGGTTACGGGACCCTCGGTTTAAGAGCATGCTGATAATTTGACAATATCAACACTTAGTCTTGAAAACAAGGCGTTAGAGGACGAAGCCTCGAAACACCCCCAAACGGCCCCGTGAGCAGCACCAACACCTCGCACAAGACCAATATAACTCTTAGGAACTAATCGTGTTGTCACGGGACCCCTTGGTTTGAGCTAAAGAAGATAATTTGTGAATATCTACACATAGGCTTGAAAACAAGATGTTAGAGGGCGAACCCCAACCCCTCCCCCCTCCAAAAAAAAAATAGCCCCGTGGCGCGGGACCAATGCAACTCGTAGCAACTGACTGCCTGCTCACAAAACCTCTGGTTTGATAGCACGATGATAATTTCAAAATATCTACACTTAGGCTTGAAAACCTGGCGTTTGAGGGCGAAACCCCGAAACACCCCACAAACGGCCCCTTGTGCAAAAACCAACGCCTCGCACGGGACCAATGTAACTTGTTGGAACAAATCGCGTGAAAACGAGACTCCCAGTTTGAGGGCACGATGATAATTTGAGAATATCTACACTTGGGCTTAAAAACATGGCGTTAGAGGTCAAAACCCTGAAACGCCACCAAATGGACCTGTGAGCGGCACCAACACCTCTCACGGGGCCAATGTAACTCGTAGGAATTGACACCCCCGCTTTGAGAGCACGGCGATAATTTGATAAAATCTACACTTAAGCTTGAAAACATAGCATTAGAGGGTGAAACCTCGAAACACCCCAAAATAGCACTGTGAGCAACACCAACACCTCGTATGGGACAATGTAACTCGTTGGAATTGATCGTGCGGTCACGGGACCCCGGATTTGAGAACATGATGATAATTTGAAAATATTTACACTTAGACTTGAAAACATGGCGTTAGAGGGCGAAATCCCAAAACACCCCCCAAATGGCCCCGTAAGTGGTACCAACACCTCGCAGGGGACCAATGTAACTCATAGGAACTAACATTGAGATCACGAGACCCCCAGTGTGAGAGAAAGATGGTAATTTGAGAATATATACACCTAGGCTTGAAAACATGGCACTAGATGGTGAAATCCCGAAACACCCCCTAAACGACCTTGTGAGTGGCACCCACACCTTGCACGGGACTAATGTAACTCGTAGGATATGACTGCAGGGTCACGGGACCCTCGGTTTGAGATAACGACGATAATTCAAGAATAACTACACTTAGGCCTGAAAACATGGCGTTAGAGGGCGAAAACCTGAAACACCCCCCAAACGGACCAGTGAACGGCGTTAACACCTTGTACGGGACCAATGTAACTCGTAGCAACTGACTGCGTGCTCATGGAACCCCTGGTTTGAAACCACGACAATAATTGGAAAATATCCTCACTTAGGCTTGAAAACATGGCATTTGAGGGCAAAATTCCGAAACACCCCACAAACATTCCCGTGTGCAGAAACCAACACCTCGCATGAATGTCACTTTTAGGAACAGACCGCGTAGTAACGAGACCCCCAGTTTGAGAGCACGACGATAATTTTAGAATATCTACACTTAGGCTTGATAACATGGTGTGAGAGGTTGAAACCCCGAAACCCCCCCAAACGGACCCATGAGTGGCACCAACACCTAGCATGAAACTAATGTAACTCGTAGGAATTGATTGCGCGCTCACAGAACCCTCAGTTTGAGATCATGATGATAATTTGATAACATCTACACTTAGGCTTGAAAACATGGCATTAGGGGGAGAAATCCCGAAACACCCCCCAAACGGCCCCGTGAGCGGCACCAACTCCTCGCACGGGAGTAATGTAACTCGTAAGTACTGATTGCGTGATTACGAGACCCTCGATTGGAGAGAATGATGATAATTTGAGAATATCTACACTTAGGCCTGAAAAAATGCCGTTAGGGGCAAAACTCTGAAACACCCCAAAACGGCCTCGTGAGTAGCACCAACACCTCGCGCGGGACCAGTGTAACTCGTAGGAACTGATCATGTGCTCACGGAATCGCTGGTTTGAGACAATGACGATAATTTGAGAATATCTAAACTTAGGCTTGAAAATATGGTGTTAGAGATCGAAACCCCCAAATGGCCCCCGTGAGTGGTACCAACAGCTCGCATGAGACCAATGTAACTCATGGGAATAGACCGCGTGCAAATGGAACCCTCGATTTGAGGGCACGGCTACAATTTGAGAATATATACACTTAGGCTTGAAAACATGGCGTTAGAGGGCAAAACCCCGACCCCCCTCCCAAACGGCCCCTTGAGCGGCACTAACAGCTCCCATGGTGCCAATGTAACTCATAGGAATATATTGCATGGTCACAGGAGCCCTCGTGTGAGAACACGAAGACAAACTGAGAATATCTACACTTAGGCTTGAAAACATGGTGTTAGAGGGAGAAACCCCGAAACACCTCCCAAACTACAATGTGAGCGGCACCAACACCTCACACGGGACCAATGTAACTCATAGGAACTAACCACATGATCACAAGACCCTCGGTTTGAGAGCACAACGATAATTTCAGAATATCTACCCTTAGGCTTGAAAACATGGCGTTAGATGGCGGAACCCCGAAATACACCCCAAATGGCCCCGTGAGTGGCACCAAACCTCGCACGGCACCAATATAACTCGTAGGAATTGACCTCGTACTCTTGGGACCCACGGTTTGAGAGCACAGTGATAATTGAGAATATCTAAAGTTTGGCTTGAAAAGATAGCGCGACAATAATTTGGGAAGGTTAACATAGAGGTTGGCACAAGGAGTGAATTTCCCCCACCACTACAGATGTCAATGCCCCTCTAACTTCAACTATCAAAACCTCTAACTCCTGTGAAGTTTTTAGTGGGGAAGAAGAAGATATTGAAACTACACCAGAACTTTCTGGGTTAGCATTGAAAATCAAAGTTGTGGATGAGTTGGCTGAAAAGAAGAACTCAGTGATTTACCCCAAGGATAGAATCAGTGACAGTGGGAAAGGCAAAGGAAAGAAGAGGTCTGGAGGTAAAGACAGACACTCTAAATGACCAAGTTGGCATCATGGAACATTAGGGGACTTAACTCACCCCACAAACAAGCTAAAATAAAGAGGTTCCTAGCAGATCATAAGTTATCCCTCATTTGCATCCTTGAATCTAATGCTAGAAGAAGCCACTTTGATGATATTAGGAGGAATTTCTTCTGGAACTGGGAAGCTATTCATAATTGCCCTGCCATTGGTGGGTGGCTCATGTGATTGTGGGATGTCATCCTAATGCCCTCAGGCTGGAAGTTATAAGTGTACATCCCCAAGCCATCTTCTGCAAAATTGACATGCTGGGCCTCAACAAGTTATTCTATGCAACTTTTGTCTATGGGAACAACCACTGTATGGAGAGAAGAACTCTTTGGAATTTTATCCTATGCAACAATAGAATCTCTAACCACTAGGTTCCTTAGTTATGCTTGGAGGTTTCAACTTGCCACTTCTGTCTTGTTCAGCACTCAGGTCTTTTGGGCTTCCTTATTCATCTTGTCTAAAAGTGTTATTAAGGCCATTGAACAATGCATTAGGGATTTTTAATGGATTGGGACTGAGCTCAAATATAGTGGGGATAAAGTGGCTTGGGATAAGGTGTGCAAGCTTAATAAGGAAGAAGGTATTGGCATAAAAGATATGGAAACTTGGAATAGGGATGCTATCATGATAAATCTTTGGAATTTTTTCTCCAAAAAGGACAGCTTATGGGTTAGGTGGTGCCATAACTACAAGATAAAGGAAGAAGCCTTTGGTCTATTGAGGTAGGTATGAGGTTAGGTCTTATATGAAAGTCATTATTGGGAATGGGAAGGACACCTTCATATGGCATGAAAATTGGCACTATCTTGGCCCTCTCCACACTTTATTTGGGAATAGGACTATTTATGGTGCTGCTAGCAACTATGGGGCTAAAGTAGCAGATTTTATGCAGGACTCTGCCTGGGCTTGGCCTACTACTATTACTTGGGAGCTCAATGACAATGGAAACTCTCATCTTCCCCTTATTCAGCTGAATTTGGACGACATAGTGATCTGGACTCCCAATAGTAATGGAGATTTCTCTATTGCTTCTGCCTATGACAATACTAGATTGCATTCTCCTGATGTCCAATGGTATAACCTTGTGTGGCATAAGGGTTGCATCCCTAAGTGCTCTTTTATACTATGGCTTATGTGCCATAAATCTCTTGTTACTAAGGATAAGCTTCTTGATTGGGGAATTATGGATAAATCCATTTGTCTCCTTTGCAATATTGGTATTGATTCCATTAATCATATCATGAATGAGTGTCCTTTCTCAACTCTTGTTTGGGAAGAGGTGTTGCACATAAATCAGTTTTATTGGAATCTTGGGAACTGGGAGGAGGAGATTACCAATGCTACTAATGAAGCTAAGGGTTATAACTTAGTTTCCTTAATAAGAACTTCCTCCTTCGCTTACACTTCTTACTGTATTTGGCATGAATGAAATAATAGATTCCACAACAAGGGTGCTAGGAACTTGGGTGATGTGATCAGAGGACTTGAGGATATGGTGCAAGACAAATCGAAAAGATGGAAGAAGTTTAGAAGATCTTATGAGAACTGGATGGCATGTAGTTTATGGGGTCCGCATCAATCCTTATTGTATGAGTAGGCTAAGTCCTTGGTCTTGATAAGTGTGGGTTTTTTAGACTTGTGTTGTTGTTTGAAGTATGTTGGATCTAGAAACATGTTTCTAATTGCCTTGGTTCCTTTCTCTTTTACATTTGGTTCCTGTTATATTACAATTTAATTACCAAAAAAATAATAAAACATATAATGGGGACCGATGGATCCTCATGGGTGACTTAAATATTGTAAGAAACAATTAATAAAAGAGAGGAATCCATAATATCAATTACAATGCAGTCTAAGAGTTCAACAACTACATCCATGATGCTCAGCTTGAAGAAATGAATACCACAGGCATTTGGTTCACTTGGAATAAGAACAGTTCTTCTACCAACAATGTGCAATCAAGAATTGACAGAGTATTTAATAATAATCAATGGAGATCCTATTTCCTAAACTCTCAAGCTGAGGTGTTATGCCCTAGTATGTCTGACCACAGTCCCATCCTCATCCACATCCTGCCCCCAGATGATAGAGGAAATAAGCCTTTTAAATTCTTCAATTTTTGGATGAAACATGATGAATTTAACGATATCCTTAGTTACTCTTGGAGTGAGGGTCGTCCTAGAAATCCTATGTACAAGTTATCCTTTAAACTGAAGAGGCTCAAACCCATTCTCAAGAACCTTAACCTGAAGTTTTTTAGCAATATCTCCTAGTGTGTCAATGAGGTGAAAGAACAAATGCACTCCATCCAGAGACTTAGAGATAATGATGGCACCAACCCCACCCTTATTGAAGAATAGAAGATTAAAGTTAGAGCGTATGTCAACCTAAGAGCCAATAAAGAAGCTTTTTATAAATAAAAATCCAGAATCAACAGGCTGAAGGAGGGGGATATGAACACTACTTTCTATCACAAGTGTGTGAATAAGATCACTGCTAGAAGGAAAATTATTACCATCAAGAACAGTGAGGGCTTCACCATTGAAGGATCCAAAAATATGGCCAGTGAGGCTATCACTTTCTTCAATTCCCTCTTGAAGGCTCCATATGACAACCTGAATATGACCTTTGATATCAACATGCCTAGAACCCTCAGTCAGCTGCAGAAATAGTCATTGGCTAATAGTGTCACTATTGAGGAAATCAGAAGTGCCCACTTCTCTATTGGCTCTGATAAATCCTCGGGTCCTAATGGCTTCAGTGAAAAAAATTTCAAAGAAAACTGGAAGTGGTTAGTGAAAACTTGACCAATGTTATTTATTACTTCTTTGATAAAAGGCATATACTTAGGTAGTGGAGCTGCACAGCCCTTGGTCTCATCCCCAATGTCAAAACTCCCAATGATTTAAAGGAGTTTAAACCCATTTCCTGTTGTAACACCATCCACAAATGCATATCCAAAGTGCTTTCCAATAGAATCAAACATCTATTGCCTCTTCTAATTGATGAAAGACATGTTGCCTTTTTTAGGAGCTTATGAGGAACTACCATAGAGAGCTTACTCCCAGATGTACCCTTAAAATTGACATCCTCAAGGATTATGAAATATTTAGGTTGGAGTTTCTCTTTGAGGTTATGCATAAGTTGGGCTTCCCTCATGTCTTTATTAATTGGATAACTGAATATGTGACCACTCTTAAGTTCTCCATCAGCCTCAATGGGGAACTTCATGGTTTCTTTAGCAGCTCTAGGGGTCTTAGGCAAGGTTGCCCTTTCCCCCTATTTGTTCCTATTTATCATGGAGGACTTCGTTTGTATACTTGATAAGCACTGCTTTGAACCCCCTACACCTTCCATCCCAAGTGTCAGCAACTAGGCATCAACCACCTATGCTTTATTGATGACTTGATCATCTTTAGTAATGGGGATAACAAGTCGATTGAATGTATTAAAAAAGCTTTGGATGAGTTTTCCTCTATATCTGGCCTTTACCCCAACCTCTCCAAAAGTAGCATATACTGCTCTGGAATCAGTGAACCCCACCTGACTTTGATGATGACTAATATTACTGGTCTCAGGGTGGAAAAGCCTCCTTTCAAATATCTGGGGTCCCCCTCATATCCATTAGACTCAAGTATGATGATTTTTGTATGCTCGTTGATAGAGTTACTCAAAAAGTAAAGTGCTGGACCTCAAAATTGCTCAGTTATGCAAGCAGACCTCAACTTGTTAGGTTTGTTCTCTTTAGCACCGAAGTCTACTGGAGTAGCCTCTTCATCTTGCCCAAAAAAGTGCTCAATTCCATTGACCAAATCCTTAGATACTTTTTATGGATTGGTACAGACCTGAAACACTCTGGGATAAGGTTTCTTGGAATGAGGTGTGTGTGCCTAAGAAGGAAGGTGGTCTTGGCATCATGTGCTTTCAACAATGGAACAAAGCTTCCATGTTAAGACCTCTCTAGAATTTATGCAAAAAGAAAGACATATTTGGGTGAAGTGGTGCCATACTTACAAAATTAAGAACAGAAGCATTTGGGCCATCAAAATACCTACAAATACCTCTTGGAGTTGGTGTAAAGTTCTCAAGCTTAAATATATTAGGATACTTCTTATGAACTCCATCATTGGAAATGGGAAGAACACATTTATGTGGTTTGATGATTGGCACCCCTAGGGGACCTCTTCAACCTCTTAAAGGTGATATAACTATTTATGATGACAAAAGCAATGTAAAATCCAAAGTTGCTAAGTTTTTTAATGTCATTTCTTGGAAATGGCCTAGCTCTACCACCTGGGATCCCAATGAAATCAAAAACAATAATTTCCTTGTATCAACACCTATGAGGAGGACTCTCTGCTTTGCTTACTTGAAGCTAGTGGACTATTCAGCTCCTCTTCAACTATGAAATCCATTTCTCATCACCCTACCCTTATGAATTGGCACAACCTAGTGTGGCATAAAGCTAATATACCCAAATTATCCTTTATTCTATGGTTAACTTGCAAGAAAGCCCTGATCACTAAGGAAAAACTCCTGCTTTGGGGGGTGAGCGATAACAATAGCTCTGAGTTCTGTGATAGTGGAGTTGAAACCATCAGTTACCTTATGGATGATTGTTTATACTCTAAGGAGGTTTGGAAGGAAATCCTCTACAGAAACCAATTGTATAGAGGGATGGGGGCATGGCAGAATGAAGTCAATGATGTTGTGAACTATGTGCAAGGCAAGTCTTTCATGTCAAAGATAAGAGCCCTATCTTTATCCACCATGGTGTACTGCATTTGGATTGAAAGAAACAATAGAATACAAAAAAGAGGAACCAAAAATTCCACTGAGCTGATTAAGGATATTGAGTTCATGATGAGATGTAACATTTTGACTTGGAAGAAAGCTATAGGCTTGCAACTACTGGAACCTCCCTGAGTCCTCCATGGTGGACTAATATGGTTGATTGTTTCCCTTTTAGTTGTAATGTATCGCTTTGTTGTTTGGATGTTACCACCATCCTTAATCTCTAGGGTTGTTCCTAGGTCTGTTCCTTTTGGGGGTTTTGTTGGGTATGCCCACCATCTTTGCCATTTCATCTTCTTCGTCTGTAGCCTGGATGGCTACCTAGGGGTATGCCCCTAGCTCTCTTGTTTCCTTATTTGTTTATATATACATTTTACTTACCAAAAAAAGATATCGTTAGGGAAGAAACCTCGAAACACCCCCTAAATGGCCTCTTGTGCGGCACCAACACCTCGCAATGGACTAATGTAACTCGTAGGAACAGAGCGGGTGATCACGAGACCCCCGATTTGATAGCACGGTGATAATTTGAGAATATCTACACTTAGGATTAAAAACATGGCATTAGAGGATGAAACCCCAAAACAACCCCAAATGGCCTCGTGAGTAGCACTAACACCTCACACGGGACCAATGTAACTCGTAGGAATGGATCGCGAGGTCATGGTACCCCCAGTTCAAGAGCAAGGTGATAATTTGAGAATACAAAAAATAATGCGTTAAAAGGAAAAAACCCAGAAACACCCCTAGACGGACCCACGTGTAGCACCAACACCTCGCATGGGACCAATGTAACTCATAGGAACTGATCTTATGGTCATGGGACCCCCGATTTGAGAGCGGGGCTATAATTTGAGAATATATACACTTAGGCTTAAAAACATGGCGTTAAAGGGCGAAACTCCGAAACACCCCCCAAACGGTCTCGTGAGAGACACCAACACCTCTTATGGGACCAATATAACTCATAAGAACTGACCACATCATCACGAGACCCTCATTTTGAGAGCAAGACAATAATTGGAGAATATTTACACGAAGGCTTGAAAACATAGCGTTAGAGGGCGAATCCCCGAAACACCCCCAAACGACCCCGTGAGAAACACCAACCCCTCACACGGGACCAATGTAACTTATAGGAACTGATCGAAGGGTCACAGGACCCACAGTTCAAGAGCATGGTGATAATTTTAGAATAAGGAAAATAAGGCGTTAAAGGGTGAAACTCCGAAACATCCCCAGACAACCCCGTGAGCAGCACCAACAACTCGAACGGGATCAATGTAACTCGTAAGAACTGATCACGCGATCAGGGGACCCATGGTTTGAGAGAATGATGATAATTGAAGAATATCTACACATTCTTGAAAACATGGTATTAGAGGGTGAAACCCCGAAGCACCCCCCCTCCCAAATAGCCCCGTGAGTAGCACCAACACCTCTCACAGGACTAATGTAACTCGTAAGAACTGACCTCTTGGTCAATGGATCCCCGGTTTATGAGCACGGTGATTATTTGAGAATATCTACACTTAGGCTTGAAAACATGGTGTTAGAGGGTGAAACCCCGAAACACCTCCCAAATGGCCCCGTGAGCAGTTGCAACAGCTCGCCCGAGATCAATGTAACTCGTAGGAACTGATCGCGCGATCAAGGGGCCCCTAGTTTGAGAGCACGAAGATAATTTTAGAATATTTACACTTAGTCTTGAAAACATGGTGTTAGAAAGAGAAACCATGAAACACCCCCCAAATGGCCCTGTGAGAGACACCAGCACCTCATACGGGACCAATGTAAGTCATAGGAACTGACTGTGTGATCACGAGAACCCCTGTTTGAGAGCATGGCAATAATTGGAGAATATCTATAATTAGGCTTGAAAACATGGCGTTGGGTGGACAAATCCCAAAACACCCCCCAAACGGACCCGTGATCAGCACCAACACCTCACACAAGACCAGTGTAACTCGTAGGAACTAACCTCGTGTTTACGAGACCCACGGTTAGAGATCACGGTGATAAGTTAAGAATATCTAAACTTAGGCATGAAAAGATGTCGTTAGGGGTGAAACCCTGAACCCTCCCCCCCCCCCCCCCCCAATGGCCTTGTGAGTAGAACCAACACCTCTCACGGGACCAATGTTACTCGTAGGAACTGATTGCATGGTCACGGGATCCCCAGCTCGAGAGCACGACGATAATTTGAGAATACGAAAAAAAGGCGTTAAAGGGAGAAACCCCGAAACACCTCCCAAACATCCCCATGAGAAGCACCAACACCTCGTACGGAACCAATGTAACTTGTAGGAACTGATCACGTGGTGATGGGACCCCCAATTTGAGAGCACGATGATAATTTTAGAATATATACACTTAGGCCTTAAAACATGACGTTAGATGGCGAAACCACGAAACACCTCCCAAACGGCCCCGTGAGTGGCACCAACACCTCGCGTGGGACCAATGTAACTTGTAGCAACTCACAGCGTGATCACGAGATGCCCGATTGGAAAGCACGGCGATAATTTGAGAATATCTACACTCATGCTTGAAAACATGGCGTTAGATGGCTAAACCCCGAAACACCCCCCAAACGTCCCCGTGAGTGGCACCAACACCTTGCAAGGGACCAATGTAACTTGTAGGAACTGACCTCGTGGTCACGGGACCCATGGTTTGAGTGCACAAAAATAATTTGAGAATATCTACACTTAGTCTTGAAAATATGTCATTAGGGGTGAAACCCTGACCCACCCCGCCCCCAACGGCCTTGTGAGTGGAACCAAGAGCTCTCATCGGACCAATGTAATTCATATAAATTGATCGCATGGTCATGGGACCCCTAGTTTGAGAGCACGATGATAATTTGAGAATACGGTATTTTATGATCCCGTGCATTGTAATTTATATGGATTTATCTCATATTTATTCTACTAACCCTTTTTGGCAAGTATTTCATGTTTTGTGTATCTCTTACATGTTTTACAGGTATTTCATGCAAGAAAGTGCGAGAGAGAACTCAAAATAGTGGAAGAAACCAAGAAATAGGAAGTTCAAGGGCATTTTCGTAATTTTTTAGTCATACTCCGGAGGTGGGGAAAACTATAAAGTTGTATATCTCTAAATTACAAGAACACGGGAAAAAATGGCACCCAAATCAGAGCTACGGTGAAGAAGTTATGCAAGTTTGAAGATTGAGAAAGAATGAAACATCTAGGAGAACAATTTACATATTTTGCACCTTTAATTCAAGAGTTTTTCCGGTTTTTCTTCAATCTTGGTAATTTTAAATTCCAGAGCTTTTATCATTATTTCCTTATTATCACATGCTTGTTAATGGATTCTTGTGTAGTTAACCATACTTTCACCATGTCTAGTTAGATTTCTAAGGGTTGAAATGCATGAACCCAACCCGGTGTAGTTTGCATGAGTGTAAAATTAATTCCCTGAATTAAATAAATGATCAAATCGTGTTGTGTGGTGATCACAATCTTTGTAGTACTTTTGATGTCGTTTGCCCTAGGTAACCGGGATGCTTAAGAGTGCGACGCGCGTGTAGCTATAATGACACCGCTTTATTCTTACTTTTGATTATGTATGGTGCGAGATAGTACCCTCATATATATAATGCTTGAGATTAATAAAGACTAGATTTAATCAATTATCTAATCCATAACTAGTCTTATACCCGGTAAACATACTAGGAGTTGGGGGATTGTGTCCCTATCTTAATTTTCCAATTAGTTTTAATTAACTTCTTTATTTTTCCTCTTTTTCCTTTCTCACCCCATCATCATCTTTTACACTTTATTTTTGAAGTAATAAATTAATTAAAATCTATCAAACATTCCCTGTGGATTCGATACCCAGACTCGCCACTATACTCCATAAGAGTGTAGTTAAAGTTTAATTTTTTTGTATTGTGGTCGGAAGTCGATAACAACGATTAGCATATTACACGAACGCTCGGTTTTCCCACTTGAGGTGACTCAATTTGTGTCTAAAGTGTACGCTAATTACAGTTCAAGTGCAAAACGGTCACGGAAGTAATAAATTTGGTAAGAAGGGATATAGATCCTCAGGGAAATAGGGCGTGGAGACGTGATGACATTGGAGAGATAGAGAATCCTAACTTCAATCTAAAAAGAAACGAAAAGATGCTTTGAATGGGATTATATCTACAAAATAAATGCAGATTTAAATTAACTACAACTAAATTAAATGCTACTGAAGTGAAACTACTCTATCTAACATAAGAACATATGACAATTATATGGAGGAATTAACTAATAATCGAAACAATAGGTTGGGTTACAATCCCCCACACCCTAGTAGTTCACCTCGTAGGATACTAGATTTCAAAATTAAAACTTTAAATGAACCCGGTCTTTATTAATCCTAAGCATTACGTATATGAAGAAACGAAGCCCGCATCATACGAAATCAAAGGCAAGAATAAAGAAGTGCCACGTTAACTAACACGCCCGTCGCACTCTTAAGCATCCCGGCTACCTAGGGCAAACGAGATCAAAATGGCTGACTTAATATTTCGTAAGATATTTTTTTCTTTTGTATTATTTTGTTTTAACCTTTTTGCAGGATTGCACAATTGAGCGCCAAGAAATGTTGAATCCTCAACTGCACACCTTTTTACGTGGATTGTCCGTCTACAAACTATTCGGTAATCATGCCTTTTTATAGTGAGTTCGATAATTATAATGGCCCATATGGGAATAGTTTTCAAACTTTATATTTTCAAGAATCTTCGCCTCGGCCTATTAAAATGGGTGAGTGGGTTTTAATTCATGAATATGAAAGGCTTGAAAATAAAGATCAGGAAAAAATCGTTTTGGGGAGAAAGAGTTAAATGCATTATTCGAATCCAATGGAGACTTTTCTTTCGATATTTTTGAAACTAAAGAACGTTTTCAACCAAATAAGGAATCCGAGGTTCTAGAGACAAGAAATCCTACTCGGGAAGAAAGAGTGATTTTTCTAATCAAACAATTACTCAATTTTCTTTCCACCCAAAGCCCCTTCGATATTCGTCTTATTATGGAAGTTCTCTCACTTTGCGATGATATGCGTTCTAATTTGTAAAACAAAGAGGAGGTTGAGACTTGTGTGTCACCTCTAATTTTTATAGAACGTCTCATTGAAAGTGAGTCTTGCTCCCTTGAAATTCAATCTCCATGTGATGACGAATCACTTGAGGTTAAATTTATCTCATCACCATTCTCGTTCACCGTTATTGAACCATTACAAGTACTGCAAGATTCCTATGAGTCGGTTGAAATTTATGAAACATTTAAATCTTTTACCAACAAGGACTCTTTACTTGAATTGTTTTTCAAGATGGACTCTTCCTTTTTGTATGCCCCGCTTCCCATACTACTTGAAATTTTTTTGGAAAGTGACTCTATTTTTCTTGGATCCCAATTGTACTTATCCCCCGTAGCAAGCCATCACCACTTTAAAAAAATTTAATTGGTGATGGTTCATTTTTTCCACCTTACACATGCCTTCCGTTGTTCAAACGAAATTCTTATTTTTCGGGAGGCATACATGAAAATGAGGGTACACCGATTATCCCTCAAAGTCAAATTCTATTTTGGGTGGACCTTCAAATTTTTTTGACTTTTAGTGTATAACTTATTAGAAGTTCAAATCGTATGTTGTACATGATTAGCTTTTTTTCCTTTTCCTTTTTTATTAGTTTAGAGTAATTAGTTAAAGTTTTTGTCATTCTTTTTGTTATGATTGGTTCTAACATGCTTTGTAGATTCAATAGACTGGTACTCATCAATGATTGCTCCATTTGGGTAATATCTTTTTTTTCCTCTCTTTGTGTTGTGTTCTTGATTTGCATTGAGGACAATGCAACATTTAAGTTAGGGGGTGTGGGGTGTGGGATATTCTTACCATTTATTGTTTAGTTTCATTGATTCGATCACAGGTTCTTTCCAAGTGTGTGTGTGTGTTTTTTTAGAAAATTTCAAAATTTTCCAAAAAATTCAAGAAGTTTGAAAAAGCCAAAAATATTTTTCTTCAAAATAAATAAAAATTGGAATTTAAAATCTTCAAAAATGTCACGTTTTTTGTGTCTCAAATTGTAAATTTCAAACTGCACAAAGCTGAAATTGATCAAAGATGGAAATTAAGTGAAAATTGACGACTTAACGAATAAATGTGGAGATTAACAAACCCAGTGAGATTTTGAGCCTAATATTTTTGTGAGTTTATAAATCAATATGAGTTAATTCTTAACTCAAAGTTATATTTAGCATTTACAAAAATCGTTGATGACCTCTATTTTATTGTTTTGATCGGTTATGGGAAATGTGTGAGATATTATCTTGAATAACGTGCACTAAAATATCTCTAAACTAAATTAATCTCGAGACGCATATGGTAAAGCAACTCGCATTTGGACAATGAAGTAGGCCATTGTTTGACACCCAAAAATATTAACCAAAACAAGTTGTGAAAAATTATCCCTTTTTTAAACCCAATTGAGCCGAGTAAACGTTTCCCTTTTCATTTGATTAACCCGAAACACCAAATCAGCCAAGAATTGTGAAAATGAAAAATTCAGAAATTTAGTCCAAAGTGGTGCGATAAAAAGGGGCAACAGAAAAATAGAAAATGCTCAACAAAAATAGCCAGAAAAGAAAAATAGAAAAAGAAGAGAAAATGAGCAAATGCCCGAAAAAGCACTAACAGACATCACAAGAAAATTTTCCAATTCCAAAAATATCCAACCATCTCCTATTTCCCCTTATACCTTATAATCCGAAAAAGTCCTAACCGAGTCCGAATTGCGAATTTGGTTACTGCGTGGAGAGTTAAGGCACAAAAGATAATGAAAGAGATTAAATGTGTGAGTACGAGGCGATGTTTCCATTTTTCAATAACCGTATTCCGATGATGAGATCTTTTCATCTAAAAAAATTTCATCTTTCAAAATGGTGTGCGTGAATTTGTGTCCATCATATTTACTCTTTTTATCATGAACACCGAGAGAATAAGCCACACTTCCGAATGATTCTTCTATGAGAGCATCCCGTGAGGTTTTGAAATCAAAGAAAATTTTCAAAAAGTAACGTAGTGATCAATCAGTTGAAGTTAGCGGTTTGATTTTTGGCTTCGCGCACACACACTATGATTTAAGACTCTTGAATATGAATTTGTGGTGACCATTTTTTGGGAGTTTAAATTGTACAATTTTTAAGTAATTTGATTTTTCTTTGAGTCAATCACGAATTTTGTGTGTATATTCACTGCAAACCCTCACGAGACACAACTTGTCCTACTAGGGTAACCTAGGGGTTTAACGGCTTGTTGCATACGCTAAATGCAATCACTTGGCCACAAAAAAGGTATTTTATCCCAATAAACTTTTTGAAGGGTCCTTAACTCGTACTCTTATGCCTTTACAATGCTCGGGACGCGCAAAGTTCTAAGTTAGAGGGATTTGATTAGGCATAAATTCTTCACATTTATCTCCTTAATTTCAGTATTTTTATGATCTCGTGCATTGTAATATCTATGGATTTGTCTCAGATTTATGCTACTAACCCTTTTTTGCAAGTATTTCGTGTTTTGTGTATCTCTTAAGTGTTTTACAGGTATTTCATGCAAGAAAGTGCAAGAGAGAACTCAAAATAGTGAAAGAAACCAAGAAATGGGAAGTTCAAGACCATTTTAGTAATTTGTAGCCATATTCCTAAGGTTGGGAAAACTATAAATTTGAAGAGCTCGAAATTATAAGAATACTGAAAAAAATGGTACCCCAATCCGAGCAACGATGAAAAAGTTATGCAAGTTTGAAGATTGAGAAAGAAATCCTAAAATCTCTGAATGAAAAACAAGGATGATTCAGATCTATTAAAAATAAAAGATCCGAACCGGTCCGGCTTTTTTGTCACGCTCCAGATCCGTTACAAAATTAGTCACACTTTCTAAGTGTGACAAAATTTCAAGATGCGGGATTTTTATTTTGTCCTTATCTTTTAGCCAAAAGAGTTTTATGTTTTGGGGACTCTTCTAAATGACCTCTAGCTTATATATTTAGTCATTATGAGTCTTTTTATTCAGACTTCATTCATGTTAAAGCTCCTAATCAAGGAGGAACATCTAGGAGAAGAATTTACATATTTTGCACCTTTAATTCAAGAGTTTTTTCGGTTTTTCTTCAATCTTTGATTTCTTCTTGCATGGTTGTGTTCTTCAATCTTGGTGACCTTAAATTCCAGTACTTTTATCATTATTTCCTTATTTTCGCATGCTTGTTAATGGATTCTTGTGTAGTTAATCATAGTTACACCATGACTAGCTAGATTTCTAAGGGTTGGGAAGCATGAACCCAACCCGATGTAGTTTGCATGAGTGTAAAATCAGTAACCTGAATTAAATAAATGATGGAATCATGTTGTGTGGTGATCACAACCGTCGTAAGACCTTTGATCTCATTTGCCCTAGGTAACCGGGGTGCTTAAGAGTGCGATGCGCGTGTAGCTATAATGACACCGCTTTATTCTTACTTTTGATTATGTATGGTGAGGGCTAGTACCCTCATATATACAATGCTTGAGATCAATGAAGAATGGATTTAATCAATTATCTAATTCATAACTAGTCTTATACCCAGTAAACATACTAGGAGTTGGGGGATTGTCTCCCTACCTTAATTTTCCAATTAGTTTTAGTTAACTTCTTTATTTTTCTCCTTTTTTCCTTTCTCACCCCATCATCATCTTATACACTTTATTTTTGAAGTAATAAATCAATTAAAATCTATCAAACATTCCCCGTAGATTCGATACCCACACTCGCCGCTATACTCCATAAGAGTGTAGTTAAAGTTTAGGTGTTTTTTATTGTGGTTAGAAGCCGATAACAACGATCAGCGTATTACATGGGCGCTTGGTGTTCCCCTCGATCAAACACCTCACACAGGACCAATATAATTCGTAGGAACTGATTGCGTGGTCACGGGACCTCGGTCTAAGAAGACTACGATAATTTGAGAATATCTACACTTAGGCTTGAAAATATGGCGTTAGAGGTCGAAAACCAAAAAAAATGGCCTCGTGAGCAGCAACAACACCTCGAACGGGACCAAATTAACTCGTAGGAACTAATCGTGTGGTCACGAGACCCCTGGTTTGAGAGCACGACGATAATTTGAGAATATCTACACTTAGGCTTGAAAACATGGCGTTAGAGGGGAAACCCCCCAAAACACCCCCTAAATGGCCTTGTGAGGGGCACCAACAACTCGCACGGGACCAATTTAACTCATAGAAACTAACTGCGTGATCACGAGACCCTAGTATGAGAGCATGGTGATAATTTGAGAATATCTACACTTAGGCTTCAAAACATCGCATTAGATGGCGAAACCTCGAACCACCCCCTAAATGGCCCCGTGAGCGGCACCAACACCTCGCACGGTACTAATGTAACTCGTAGGATTTCACCGCGTGATCACGGGACCCCCAGTTTAAGAGAACGGCGATAGTTCGAGAATATCTGCACTTAGGCTTGAAAACATGGTGTTAAAGGGCGAAACCTCGAAACACCACCCAAATGACCCCGTGGGCAACACCTCGCAGGGAACCAATGTAACCCGTAGGAACAAATCGCGTGGTCACGGGGCCCCCGATTTAAGAGCACGGCAATAATTTGAGAATATCTACTCCTAGGCTTAAAAACATGGGGGCGTTAGAGGGCGATACCCCGAAACACCCCCCAAATGGCCCCGTGAGCAGCATCAACACCTCGCACGAGACCAATGTAACTCACAGTAACTAATCGCGTGGTCACGGGACCCCCGATCTTAGAGCACGAAGATAATTTGAGAATATCTACACTTAGACTTGAAAATATCGCGTTAGATGGTGAAACCCCGAAACACCCCCTAAAACGGCCCCGTAAGAGGCACCAACACCTCGTACGGGATCAATGTAACTCGTAGGATTTGATCACATGGTTGTGGGAGCCCTGGTTTGAGAGATCGGTGATAGTTCGGGAATATACACACTTAGGCTTGAAAACATGGCGTTAGAGGGTGAAACCCCAAAACACCACCCAAACGACCCCGTGAAACTCGTAGGACCTGACTGCATGGTCACGGAACCCCCGATTTGGGAGCACGGTGATAATTTGAGAATATCTACACTTAGGATGGAAAATATGGTGTTAGAGGACGAAACCCCAAAATTCACCCTAAACGGCCCCGTGTGCAAAAACCCTGAAACACCCCCCAAATGGACCCGTGAGGGACACCAATATCTCGCACAGGACCAATGTAACTCGTAGGAACTAACTACGTGCTCACGAAACCCCGTGTTTGAGAGCACGACGATAATTCGAGAATGTCTACACTTAGGGTTGAAAACATGGTGGTAGAGGGCGAAACTCCAAAAGACCCACCAAATGGCCCCGGGAGCGGCACCAACCCTCACACGGGACCAATGTTACCCATAGGAAGTGACCCCGTGTTTGAGAGCACGACAATAATTCTATAATATCTATACTTATACTTGAAAACATGGCGTTAGATGGCGAAACCTCGAAACAACCCCCAAACGGCCCTGTGAGCGGCACCAACTCCCCGTGGCCACAGTTTAAGAGCATGGCAATAATTTGAGAATATTTACACTTAGCCTTGAAAAGATGTTGTTAGGGGTGAAACCTCAAAACACCACCTAAATGGCCACATGAGCGAAACCAACACCTCGCACGGGACCAATATAAATCGTAGGAACAGACCGCGTGATCACGAGACCCCAGATTTGAGAGCACGATGATAATTTGATAATAACTACAATTAGGCTTGAAAACTTGGCGTTAGAGGGCGAAACCTCTCCATAAACACCCCGTGAGCAACACCAACACCTCGCACAGGTACAATGTAACTCATTGAAACTGAATTCATGGTCAAAGGACTCCCGGTTTAAGAGAACGATGATAATTAGAGAATATATACACTTAGGCTTGAAACACATGGTGTTAATGGGAGAAATTTCGAAACACCCCTCAAACGGCCCCGTGAGCTGCACCAACACCTCACACGGTCCCAATGTAACTCGTAGGAACTAACCACGTATCACGAAACCCCCTATTTGAGAATAGGATGATAACTTGAGAATATCTACACTTAGGCTTAAAAACATGGCGTTAGATGGAGAAACCCCCAAAAAAATGGCCTTGTGAGCGGCACCAACTCCTCTTGCTCACAGGACACACGGTTTGAGGCCACGACGATAATTTCAGAATATTAACACTTAGGCTTGAAAAGATGTCATTAGGGGCGAAGCCCCGAAACTCCACATGAACGGCCCCGTGAGCAGCACCCACACCTCGCACGGGACTAATGTAAATCGTAGGAATATACCACATAATCACGAGACCCTCGATTTGAGAGCACGATGATAATTTGATAATATCAACACTTAGGCTTGAAAACATGGCGTTAAAGGGTGAAACCCCAAAACACCTTACAAACGGCCCAATGAGCAGCTCCAACAGCTCTCACGGGACTAATGTAACTCATACGAAGTCATCGCGTGGTCACGGGATGCCCAGTTTGAGAGGACGACGATAATTTGAGAATATCTACACTTAGGTTTGAAAACATAGTGTTAAAGGGCGAAATCGTGAAACACCACCCAAATGGCCCTATCAGCAGCACCAACACCTCACACGGGACCAACGTGACTCGTAGGATTTGAGAGGACGACGATAATTTGAGGATATCTACACTTAGGCTTGAAAATATGGTGTTAGAGGACGAAACCCTGAAACACCACCCAAACGGCTCCATGGGCGGCACCAGCACCTCGCACAGGACCAATGTAACTCATAGAAAGGGACTGCATGGTCACGGGACCCCCAGTTAGAGACTGTGGCAATAGTTCGAGAATATATACACACTAAGGTTTGAAAACACGGAGTTAGAGGGGGAAACCCCGAAACACCACCTAAATGGCCCCATGAGCGGTAGCAACACCTCGCATGGTACCAACGAAACTCATAGTAACTAACTGCGTGCTCACAAACCCCCAGTTTGAGATCACAATGATAATTTGAGAATATCTACACTTAGGCTTGAAAACTTGGTATCAGAGGGAAAAATCCCGAAACACCCCCCAAACGGCCCTGTGAGAGGCACCAACACTTCGCACGGGACCAATGTGACTGGTAGGATTTTATCGCATAGTCACGGGACCCCTGGTTTGAGAGGACAGTGACAATTTAAGAATATCTAAACATGGTGTTAGACGGCAGTACCCCGAAACACACCCCAAACGGCCCCGTGAGCAGTACAAACACCTCGCACGAGACCAATATAACTCGTAGGAACTGATCATGTGGTCACGGGACCCCTGGTTTAAGAGCACAATGATAATTTGAGAATATATACACTGGCTTGAAAACATGGCGTTTGAGGACGAAACCCCAACAAACCCACCAAACGGCTCCGTGAGTACCACCTACACCTCGCACGGGACCAATGTAACTCAAAGTAACTGATCGTGTGATAACGGGACCACCAGTTTGAGATCATAATGATAATTTGAGAATATCTACACTTAGGCTTTAAAACATGGCGTTTAAGGGAGAAACCCTGAAACACCCCCCAAACGGCCACGTGAGCGGCACCTACTCCTCGCACGAGACCAATGTAACTCGTAGGAACTGACCACATGATCATGAAACCCCCGATTTGAGAGCACAGTGATAATTTGAGAATATCTAAACTTAGGCTTCAAAACACGACATTAGAGGGTGAAATCCCAAAACACCCCCCAAACGGCCTCGTGAGCTGCACCAACACCTCGCACGGGTCCAATGTAAGTCGTAGGAACTGACCCCGTGCTCACAGGACCCATGATTTAAGAGCACGATGATAATTTGACAGTATCTACACTTAGGCTTGAAAACATGCCATTAGGGGCGGAACCTCGAAACACCCCCCAAACCGCCCCCTGAGGAGCACCAACACCTCGCAAGGGACCAGTGTAACTCGTAGAAACAGATCGTGTGGTCACAGGACCCCCATTTCGAGAGAACGGGGATAATTTGAGAATATCTACACTTAGGCTTGAAAACTTGGCATTAGAGGGCGAAACCCTAAAACAAACCCTAAACGGTCCCGTGTACGGCACTAACACCTCCCACGGGACCCTCGATTTGAGATCATGACAATAAATTTAGAATATCTACACTTAGGCCCAAAAACTTGGCATTATAGGGCAAAAACCAAAACACTCCCCCAAACGACTCTCTGAGTGGCACCAACACCTTGCACGGGACCAATGTGACGCATAGGATTTGACCGCATGGTCACGGGACCCTTGGTTTGAGAGGACAGTAATCATTTGAGAATATCTACACTTAGGCTTGAAAAATGGGCGTTAGAGGGTGAAACCCCAAAACTTCCCCCAAATGGCCCTATGAGCGGCACTAACACATCGTACGAGACAAATGTCACTCGTAGGATTTGATCGCGTGGGCATGGGACCCCTGGTTTAAGAGGACGTGGATAATTTGAGAATAACTACACTTATGCTTGAAAACATGGAGTTAGAGGGCGAAACCCTGAAACACCCCCCAAATGACCCCGTGAACAACACCAACACCTCGTACGATACCAATGTAACTCGTAGGAACTGATCACGTGGTCACGGGACCCCTGATTTAAGAGCACGATGATAATTTGAGAATATCAACACTTAGGCTTGAAAACATGGCATTAGAGGGAGAAACCCCAAAACACCAACAAAACGGCCCCGTCAGCAGCACTAGCACCTCGCACGGGACCAATGTAACTCGTAGGAATTGATCTTGTGGTAACTGGACCCCCAGTATGAAAGCATGATGATAATTTGAGAATATCTACACTTAGGCTTTAAAACATGGCATTTAAGGGAGAAACCCTGAAACACCCCCCAAACGGCCACGTGAGCGACACCTACTCCTCGCTCGAGACCAATGTAACTCGTAGGAACTGACCACATGATCATGAGACCCCCGATTTGAGAGAACGATGATAATTTGAGAATATCTACCCTTAGGCTTCAAAACACGACATTAGAGGGTGAAACCCCGAAACACCCCCCCAAACGGCCTTGTGAGCGGCACCAACACCTCGCACGGGACCAATGTAAGTCGTAGGAACTCGCCCCGTGATCATAGGACCCATGATTTAAGATCACGACGATAATTTGATAGTATCTACACTTAGACTTAAAAAGATGTCGTTAGGGGAAAAACCCCGAAACACCCCCCAAACCGCCCCGTGGGGACAGCAATACCTCGCAAGGGACCAATGTAACTCGTAGAAATAGATTCCTTGGTCACGGGACCCCCAGTTCGAGAGCACGAGGATAATTTGATAACATCTACACTTAGGCATGAAAACATGGCATTAGAGGGCGAAACCCGAAAACAAACCCCTAAATGGCCCCATGTGTGGCACTAACACCTCCCACGGGACCTCCGATTTGAGAGCACGATGATAAATTTAGAATATCTACACTTAGGCTCAAAAATTTGGCATTATAGGGAAAACCCGAAACACGCTCCAAACTGCCCTATGAGCGGCACCAACACCTTACACGAGACCAATGTGACTCACAGGATTTGACCGCATGGTCACGGGACCCCCGATTTGAGAGGATGGCAATCATTTGAGAAAATCTACATTTAGGCTTGAAAAAAGGTCGTTAGAGGGCGAAACCCCAAAACACCCCACAAACGGCCCTATGACCAGTACCCACACCTCGAACGGGACAAATATGACTTGTAGGATTTGACCCCGTTGTCATGGGGCCACTGGTTTGAGAGGACGGTGATAATTTGAGAATAACTACAATTAGGTTTGAAAATATGGTGTTAGAGGGCGAACCCCTGAAACACACCCACCCACCCACCCCAACGGCCCCGTGAGCAGCACCAACACCTTGCACGGAACCAATGTAACTCATAGGAATTGATCGCGTGGTCACGGGACCCTAGGTTTAATAGCACGATGATATTTTGAGGAAATCTACACTTAGGCTTAAAAACATGGTGTTAGAGGGCGAAACCCCAAAACACCCACAAAAAGACCCCGTGGGCAACACTAACACCTCGCACGGGACCAATGTAAATCGTAGGAACTGATCGTGTGGTAAATGGACCCCCAGTTTGAGAGCACGATGATAATTTGAGAATATCTACACCTAGTCATTAAAACATGGCGTTTGAGGGCGAAATCCCAAAACACCCCCCTAACGGCCCCGTGAGCGGCACCAACTCCTCGCACGGGACAAATGTAAATCGTAGGAATTGACCCCATGATCACGAGACCCCCTATTTGAGAGCACGATGATAATTTGAGAATATTTATACTTTGGCTTGAAAACACTACGTTAGAGGGTGAAGCCCTCAAACACCCCCAAACGGCCCCGTGAGCGGCACCAACACCTTCGGGGCCAATGTAACTCGTAGGAACTGACCTCGTGCTCACGAGACCCACAGTTTCAAAGAAGGGTAATAATTTGAGAATACTTACACTTTGTCTTGAAAACATGGCGTTAGATTGCAAAACCCTGAAACACCCCCCAAACGAACCCGTGACCAGAACCAACACCTCGTACGGGACCAATGTAACTCGTAGGAACAGACTGCGTGATCATGATGATAATTTGAGAATGTATACACTTAGGCTTGAAAACATGGCATTAGAGGGAGAAACCCCATGTGCTCCTTTTCCTTTTTTATATTCTTTTTGTTTAATGTTATAATTAGTTACGAAAAAAATGGCCTCGTGAGCAACACCAACACCTCTCACGGGACCAATATAACTCGTAGGAACTTATCTCTTAGTCACGGGATGCCTAGTTAGAGAGCACAATAATAATTTGAGAACATCTACACATAGTCTTGAAAACATGGTGTTAGAGAGCAAAACCCTAAAACAACACCCCTACTAACACCTCCCACGAGGCCAACATAACTCTTAGGAACAGGCCGCATGGTCACGGGACCCTAGATTTGAGAGCATGATGATAAATTGAGAATATCTACACTTGGGCTTGAAAACATGGCATTAGAGAGCGAAACCCTCTAACGCCCCCCAAATAGCCCCGTGAGCAGTACCAACACCTCGCACGTCACCAATGTAACTCGTAGGAAGTGATCGCGTGGTCATGGGACCCCTAGTTTGAGAGCACGGCGATAATTTGATAATATCTACTCTTTGTCTTGAAAACATGCCATTAGAGGGCGAAACACTGAAACACCCCACAAACGGCCCTATGTGTGGCACCAATAACTTGCATGGGACCAATGTGACTTGTAGGATTTGACCGTGTTGTCACGAAACTCCCGATTTAAGAGTGCGGCGATAAATTGAGAATATCTACAATTAGGGTTGAAAATATGGAATTAGAGGGTGAAACCCCGAAACACACACACACACCAAACGGCCCCGTGGGTGGCTTCAACACCTCACACTGAACTAATGTAACTCGTAGGAACTGACCGCGTGGTCACGGGACCCCCGATTAGAGAGCACGGTGATAGTTCGAGAATATCTACACTTAGGATTGAAAACATGGAGTTAGAGGGTGAAACCTTGAAACACCCCCCAAATGGCCCCGTGAGTGGCATCAACACCTCGTATGGGACCAATGTAACTTATAGTAACTAACCTTGTGCTCACAGAAGCCCCGATTTGAGAGCACGGTGAAAATTTGAGAATATCTACATTTAGGCTTGAAAACACGGTGTTAGAGGGTGAGACCCCGAAACACCCCCCAAACGGCCCCATGAGCAGCACCAACACCTCGCACGGGACTAATGTGACTTGTAGGATTTGATCGTGTGGTCACGGGACCCCTGGATTGAGAGGACTACGATAATTTGAGAATATCTACACTGAGGCCTGAAACACATGGCATTAAAGGGCGATACCCTGAAACACCCCCAAACGGCCCCGTGACCAGCAATAACACCTCACACGGACCAATGTGAGTCGTAAGAACTGATCGTGTGGTAACATGACCTCCGGTTTGAGAGCTCAACAATAATTTGAGAATATCGACACTTAGGCTTTAAAACATGGCTTTTTAGGGCAAAACCCCGAAACATCCCCCAAACGGCCCCGTGAACGACACCAACACCTCACACGGGACAATTGTAACTGATAGGAACTGACCACATGATCATGAGCCCAGTTTTAGAGAACGGCAATAATTTGAGAATAACTACACTTAGGCTTGAAAACACGACGTTAGAGGGCAAAACCTCAAAACACCCCCAGAAGACCTCGTGAGCAGCACCAACACATCGCATGGGCCCAATGTAACTCATAAGAAGTGATTGCGTGGTCACAGTATGCCCAGTTCGAGAGGACGGTGATAACTTGATAATATCTACAATTAGGCTTTAAAACATGGCGTTTGAGGGAGAAACCCCGAAACACCCACCAAATGGCCCTATGAGAGGCACCAACACCTCGCACGGGACTAACGTAACTCATAATATTTAACCTCGTGGTCATAGGACCCCTGGATTGAGAGGCGGTAATAACATGAGGATATCCACACTTAGGCTTGAAAACATGAAATTAGAGGGGAAAACCCCAAAACACCATCCAAACGGCCCTAGGGGCGGAACCAACACCTCGTACGGGACTAATGTAACTCATAGGAACTGACCACGTGGTCACGGTACCCCTGGTTAGGGAGGATGGTGATAGTTTGAGAATATTTACACTTAGGATTGAAAACATGGCGTTAGAGGGGGAAAATCCGAAACACCCCCCAAATGGCCTCGTGAGCGGCACTAACACCTCGAATGGTACCAATGAAACTCATAGTAACTGACTGCGTGCTCACGAACCCCTGGATTGAGAGCACGTTGATAATTTGAGAATATCTACACTTAGGCTTGAAAATATGGCATTAGAGTGCGAAACCCCGAAACACCTCCCAAACGCCCCGTGAGAGGCAACAACACCTCGCACGGGACCAATGTGACTTGTAGGATTTGATCGCATGGTCATGGAACCCCTGGTTTGAGACGACAGCGATAATTTTAGAATATCAACACTAAGGCTTGAAAATATGGCATTAGACGGAGAGACCCCAAAACAACCGGCAAACGGCCCCGTGAGCAGCACAAACACCTCGCACGGGACCAATGTCACTCGTAGGAACTGATCGAATGGTCATGGGATGCTTGGTTTAAGAGAATGATGATAATTTGAGAATATCTACACTTAGGCTTGAAAACATGGTGTTGTGACACCCCGCCTAATTAAATACCGGGTGATCAGTCCTTTATTAAATTATCTCAAAGTCCGGTTGGTTCATTCTTAGCATCACTGTCGAAAATAATTTTTCTTTATTAACAACCTAATAAATAATTAAGCCAAGTGCCAAAACATTTAATCTTATAAATTAAGTCCGATTGTTATTATAAATTACGAAACCATTTTCATGAATACAATTAATAGTATTAAAACCAAACCATCCAAAAGAAATAATGTGCAAGAATAATTAATCCAAATAAAATATCCCAAATTGCAGGACAAGTGATAATCACAAGTAATCCCAACTACAACAGAATACTGAAATGAATCAAAAGTACAAATCTCTCTGAACTAGATAAAACTGGAAATGGGCGACACATGCCCTATCTAAGGAGAACTAAATGAATGAATGAGAAAATAAGGATGAAGTTGTCTACTACAAAGACCTGTATCTCCGACACAAGCTGCAGTACGTCGACAGTCCAAAGATCCGAGCCTGATGCCCCTGTGGCTGAGCACCTATAATACATACCTATATATACAAGAGAGAAAATGACAGGAAATGGGTCAGATGCCGAGTGTAAAACAATTTAAAAATAGTTTAACAAGTATTTAAAATGCTTACCGGCTAATGCAACAACCATGTTAGTATGAGACACTCTCTAAAGAATTCTCACCTCTCATCTAGTATGCATGCCTAACGTACTAATAAATCTCATAAGTCTCTCTAACTTATTCTCCATAAGGTTTTACCATGTGAAAAGTAAGATTATGATATTTAGATTAGAAAATCAATCTCTTCAAGATTTCCTACGCTATTTAGGACAAATCAGTACCGTTATAAAGTTCTCGAATACTTATAATAAAGTTGAATCATTTATTCATTACCTGACTACTTATACACACAGTAAAAATTTCCCATATAGATATACCTATATATATTAGTCACACATATAATATATATACTAACGAGACCCCACATAAAATCTATGGTGCTGGCATACTCTGCTATCAAGTCCCCGTATCTCTCGTACTAAGGGAAATACTAGTTCGGAATCACTCTCGAACTGTATTAATGCAATACACACAAAATGGTGGCGAAGCTCCAAGTCATTAAGAGGTCAGCACATACCCTCACGTCTCTTAGGACCGTCTGACTATCATTCTCGAATAGCCTGTACCAAGGATCCTATGTCCTAGGGTACGAGTTAATATCCCCCATAAAGGTCACATCAGAATAGCACTGTCCCGATCCAGAAACCTCCGTGATAGCAAGTAGCGTGGGTATGATTAAATACGGATAAAGTATTTAATATATATATACACAGTCACACGGTCATATATAGATACACACTTTCCAGTTAGGTTCACTCACGACCCATAATTACTATTAACCATACTTAGTACAATTTTTCCCAATTATCTCGCATAATGGATTTATCTTTTTTATTCTCAATTATACACATTTCACCTTTTACTTCTCTTCTCTTGAAGCACTCTCTCTTATTAAATATTATTTCAGTAGGTACACCCTTTTCTAACCTTCTGGTCTGAGTCTTTCACGAGTCTCCCAACTCATTAACGAACTTACGCACAATCTCTAATGTGCAACGAAACTCCCCGTTAACCCACACTTTCATCGCATATTAAATTACATTCAACGGAGGCTATTTAGACCCTACTGGTCCTCCTCACGTCCCATTATACTCTATGAATAATAATCAAGGGTTCCTATGTATTTAAACCGAATTAAACAAAAAGGGAGAAAATATGTTGTTTTAGGAGGGGGCGATCGATCGAGGAAAGGGTGTCGATCAATCGATCGATCAAGCAGCTCTTGCCTAGAAACTGCAATTTCAACTTACGGGTTTCATCTTCCAAACTACTCCAAAATGCCATTAACGATTCTCAAACTCCCAAACAATGTTACTACTAGTTACATATACCTATATACATGGTTTCCTACATGAAACATGTCCAAATTCATCAAAGGTATTGAATTAATGGGGTAAATCATCATATTTAATAAGAACCCTAATTTTCATAAAACTTTCATTCTTTTAATTCTTTTCCAGATTTCTTGTTTCTAAACTCATACGAATTCGAGGGTTATCCTCTACATATGATTGGGATGTCCAGAATATATCTATTTCTACCAAGACATGTGATTAAATCCTCAATTTTTTCAAATTCTTTTATGAAACATGTGTATAACAATCCTAATCTAACATGGATGAAAAAATAACTAAAAAAAAGCAAGATAGATACTTGCCTCGAGAATGTGAGTCTGAATTTCTGAGATTTGATGATGTGGTTGTGTTATCCTTCCTCCGATCTACACTCCGACGGTATTTGTGGTGAAAATGGTGCAACTATAGTGGCTCTAGCCTTGGGAAGTTCCTCACCTTCCTCCTCTAATGGCCTTTGTGAAATAAGAAGGTTCTAACCCTAGAAGACAATCTCTAACACCTGATATACTTCTCTAATTTTCGTAGGTAATTAAATCCCAAAAATAGAAATTACCAAAATGCCCTCTCGGGTTACCGGTTAGGCCTAAAAATGTCCCAAGACCCAAACTAAACCCCCGAATACTCTTTTCTGACTATCTCGACACTTCCGGACACATTGGGGCACTCAAAATGACCATACGGGGGACTTATAATTTATTCACTTTTTATCATAATAATTTAGTCCCGACACGACACAGGCGCGTCCCGACTTAATTTCCATAATTGCCATATTATTCACTCATGACCATTTTAATAAATTCAATTCTACATATTACTTTACTCAATAAGTAATATTCAACAAATCAACAAATTTCTAATAATTACTAACTCTCGTCACACTAGTTAATATTTAACACAATTTATGGTTTAATATTAAATCAATTTATCTCAATTAAATTTCATAAATCCCCAAATTTAAAAGCCATAAAAATACGGGGTACTACATACTTCCCCCCCTAATAACGGAATTTCATCCCGAAATTCAAAAAATAAGGCCTACCTGGTTAAACCATTTTGAATACCTTATTAGTATGAAACTATCTTCATTTAAGGCGCTCAATCACTATAGCCCCCATGTCTCACAGCAAGATTGTTTAACACTCTCATTAACAGCACTTTACATTGTGCCCCTAACCGACGACATTCGCATAAGATGATCCTATGCATCACTGACTACCATTATCAATATCATTAGGAGGCCGCACCTCACTACGTATCAACTACTCGTATTTTGCTAAATATAAAACTCATATTCTGAGAGAATCTATACGAACATCTGGCCGCTCTTGACAGTTCTTTGAATCTCGATTTTTGGCTACGAAACTTTAAGCCGCCTAAAACAGTCTATGGTAATTCCACCTTAGTCATCGGATTATTCTCGACCAATCCAAAATTCCGATTACCCGCTCACCTCTAAACATCCAGAGGGACAATAGTTAAGGTTTTTCCACACTAAAACCTCAATAAGTACCTCGTTCATGACAAATAGGTACCAGTGCCCCCACGGAACTCTCCCATACTATACTTCACTTACTAGCTACATCCATTGTGGAAACGAAATGATCACCAAGATTCTAAAATTACTTCCATGAGGCTCCACTAATCTTTATTCACCATTCTTCTACTTCCCTGGCTATGGGTGATACATCCAACTCAAAAAGATACCGTGTAGGACCACGTACCGACGTGATCCTTCCTTTCAAAGGAAGACTGAGGCATACTAGTTAATATTGTAAATCACCCCAAAGGAATGTCAACCACTTCCTTCTTGGGCAACTTGTTCACAGGTTCGAAGGAAACCTTGTTCATACCTTGGTTGGCAACCCATCAAAGAAACTTCATTAACTTTACTAGTCTCTTCCATTATAGGAGTAGTTGGCTTGCCAAAAAATTCTCTGGTTGATCCTCTTATTCCAACCGATTTCTATCTATGAGTGGTGCCCGCGGAGACTACTCGCTACGTCCCGCTCGACATTGACTTCTACTTGTAATGTCTCACATTATGTGACACTTAATACTCCCCTTCTTTTCTCGACGTATACCGAATGTTTCGACCCGTGCACTTTTCTCCATGATGTGCACTTCTTGTCCTTTTCATACCTTACTAACATCATCACTCTTTGTACGTGCAAGTCGCTCTCAACATTTGTCTAAATACAACTCTGCTTCGAGTGTTCTCCATAATAGTTAAATTCTACCCTTCTTAAGGAATACCATTTTTTAAATGGCTTCCCACAGCCTTCCAACCAAATTCGGGTGTGCTATTCTGATCGCACAAGTATATATGGAGTATCGTTCTTCACATGATGCTTAATCCACTCTACCACTTCCACCTCGTTATGTTAATCCCACAAACATATATTCCACATGTCTATTCCCACATCCCTTCAACCCGAACGGTTCTAACATCAGCTAACCAAGATGCCCACACCCTATAAGCCGTACATACTAGTGTAATCATCACACACACTTCACACATAACACCCAATTCTTTATTTCCCTTGTGCTCACAATGTAGTTACAACATTTAGGTATTCTCAATAACCCTAGAAATCGAAATTTTAAATCCTCCTTATCATCATTCCACCCTTCAACTCGTGGTGATAAAACAAAACTTTCAAAGCTTTCTTACCACGCAACTGGCTCCACTGGCCTTAAATCGTAATTTAACTTCCAACTTACAGTTATAATTACCTGCTCTTATAACGACCGAGGTACCAAACTCATGGACTAATGACCAAACATCTCCCTACTTCCAACCTTACGCGAAGTTTCATGCGTGGTATGTCTCGCAAAGCGAAATCCAAACAAAGAACCCCCCGATACACTAATATCTAGCATTATCGGTTATCCAAATCCCTTAGTCCCTCCTTCGTCCATAACATATACCCCTATATTCCCATTTATGTACATAATAGCTACATCTCCTCCAGTAATTACACTTAAACAAAGAACATTTTGCCAATTGCACTATCGTTCAGTATTGGTGGTAATCGCAATCCATAAACCTCGTGCACATACAATCAGGACTCTCGAAATCCTGTCCCCAAACATATGAGTATAACTCTTAACTCCCACATCTCTAAAGTATAGATATAACAATGAGATCTTCCTATCACCAAGTCCCGAGTTCTAAACATAACAATGAGTCCAATCTTTTCGCTCAATGGTAAACCCAATACACACTGAATCATGACAACAAGGTCCCTAAACACCACGAGATTAAACATTTTGATACCACTATACCCTTATAAGTCTCTATAATATATAATATAAATGCGAGCTCAACCCTCTCACATGTGAGGCTTCGTCAGAACAAAACATCTTGCACTAGAGAAGTAACCTCAATAGCCTTACAATGACTGCCCACTATCGTTCTGACCATTACTTACTTAAAACCATAATCAGGATAATATCATACTCGTATAACGCATCACTAAGATGAGTAATCTCAATAAAGTATATAACACTATTAATACACCCATTCATCCTCCGCAGATGACACTAAAGATAATCCCGCTACACTAGGGAAAATATTCACATAATAATAACGTTATAGATATATGCACTAAACTCGTCTCACATGCTAATCTAGCAATAAACAAAATATAGTGACTCACTCGTGTCACATAAAACACGCCTCATCCTCCAAGGATAAAACTCATACTTCTACCTTGCCAATCACATTGACTGCACAAATGGTCTCTGGACGTAACACGCCTGTCCAAACCAAAACAAAAACTACTTTAATCATTATCCTTTACTAGGCACTATATTCTTGTCCCCTATACTTGCTTCGGGAAAAATTAGCATATGTGATTTCACTCTCCATAAAATACCTCTACACATAATCCATTTATCACCAGTCATACTAACCATATTAGGATTATCCTTCTCTCAGACTTCGGTAGGCTTGATTCCTGATGGCTACCCCCGTTGTTCCATTAGCCTTGTTGTCTCTAAGGAACATGCTACTGGCTTCAATAGTCCTTACTGAATTCACCATTGCTTGCTAAGAATTCATCTATCCGAATCATTTAAATGGGTCCCCTTATGGGTATCCCCCTTGTGGTGCTTCACTACCACCGTTTCATCCAGTCTTATTCTCAACTAAATTCCTCGATTCTTTTAGCTTCCCACACAAAGAAGCATCATCATTAACATTGACTTCTCGATTAACAAAGCATGACATTGTCACCCTCTGAATCGACTATCCAGCAGAATTCCCTTCTTAGCGTTATTAACTATTTTTACGAATCGATCTCTCACTTAGAATCCTCTCCTCCATTTGTATCTACATCCTCCGATACAAGATTTTCTAACAGTTTAGATTCATATTCATAAATGGACCTCTATTCGGCCCCACTACACCAAAATGGGCAAATTGTCACCTTTCAGCCGGCCAGCCTTGTCAAGGTCATTGACCGTGACAAAAAAACACGCGTTTTATGTCACGGTCATTGACCTTGACACGACCGTGACAACGAATTGTCACGGTCAATGACCGTGACAAGCCCGTGACAAATTTACTTGTCACGGACTTGTCACGGTCATTGACCGTGACAATTATTTAAATTCTTGTCACGGTCAAAGACCTTGACACGACCGTGACAATATTCTCAGCAAAAACCCTACCCCCCCCTTCTTTTTTCCCTCCCGCGCCGTTCCCTCCATTTCTCTCTCTCTCTCTCTCGACGCTGTTCTCTCTCTCTCTCTCTACTTTCAGGTCCATTTTCTCTCTCTCTCTCTCTCTCTTTCATTTATATATATATTTGTGTGTATATTTGTGTGTATGTGTATATATATATGTGTGTGTATGTGTGTGCGTGGAGGGGGGCAGGGGGTGGGGGTGGGGCGGGGTGGGGCAGGGTGGGGGAGGGGTGGGGACGGTGGAGGGGGGCAGGGGGTGGGGCAGGGTGGGGGAGGGGGTGGTGGAGGGTGGGGTGGGGTGTGTGTGTGTGTGTGTGTGTGTGTGTGGTGGTGTGTGGTGGGGGAGGGGGTGGGGTGGGGTGGGGTGGTGTGTGTGTGTGTGTGTGTGGTGGTGTGTGGTGGGGGAGGGGGTGGGGTGGGGTGGGGTGGGGTGTGTGTGTGTGTGTGTGGTGGGGGAGGGGGTGGTGGAGGGGTGGGGCAGGGGGTGGTTAGGGGTGGGGTGTGTGTGTGTGTGGTGGTGTGTGGTGGGGGAGGGGGTGGGGTGGGGTGGGGTGTGTGTGTGTGTGTGGTGGTGGTGTGTGGTGGTGGAGGGGGGCAGGGGTGGGGTGGGGTGGCAATTTTTGACACGACACGATACCCGACACGAACTCGACACGAACTCGGATGATAAATTATTTATGTGTTGCAAGAATTTGAAATTAATTAAATTAAGTTATTGTAGGCATATGAGTGCTATGATTGGTTAAGAGAGAAGAAAAAAATTATTTTATATTTTACTTAATGGGTTATGCGGGTCAACCCAAACACGACACGATAATAAATAGGTCGGGTTAGTGTTTGCTCATCTGACACGATTAGTTAAATGGGTCGGGTTAGGGTGGACTAATACTTAACACGAACCCGACATGACACGACCCGAACACGACACGACGCACACGAATTGCCACCCCTAGTGGGAATTGATATCCAAGACATGTATTTGAATTGATATCTATTTATTTGAATTGATAGAATTGTTTCTAGGATAATAATCCTTCTATAAGATAATTGCTCAAAATAAATATTAAATAATAATTACTAAGATATCAATTCAAATAAAGTCTTAATAACCTAACCAAAAGAAATAAAATAAAATATCAAATAAATTATCATCCACCTCATAGGCATTCCCTACCAATCATTTTAAGATAATTTTATCCTTATAAAGATAATAGATTATGTAATTTTAGGACTTAAAATAATATTGATTATGGATATAGGACAACAAACATTTTGTTTCCATTTTTTGTCCCTATTTTCAAATTAAAGGGACACGTGGCATGTTATGATTGGTTAACGTTTTATGAATATGGGTCCGCGCCAGCGGTTTTATTAAAAAATAGGGACTAAAATCATAAATAAAATGTTTGTTGTCCTATTTTCAAAATACATATTACAATAAATCCTAAATTTACAAACCCCTAAAGATAAATACCTTTGATTGCAAAGCATGCACTTGTATTATTTCGACGTGTAATTTGGAAATGCTTGTTTTTCTTTTTAGAGACCCGTGTCGTCAAAACTTGGTAGTGTTCGAGTGTGTTTTTATCACTAAATTATTATATCACTAACAAATACTCCTTATATCCTAGATTAAGAGTCCATATTTATTTTTTGTACTTACTAATAATACACTTAATCAATGGCTAGGATTAACCCTTATTCACTATTATGAAATTTGGTTAATTGATTATTTAAAAAAAAAAGCAAAAGTAGACTAACATATATACACAACACTAAAAGTAGACATCAATTTTATAAATAATTGATATTTTCATTCAAAATATGTGTGTGTGTGTGTGTGTGTGTGTGCGTGTGTGTGTGTGCGTGTGGCGGGGGTGGGGTGGGGTGGGTAGGGGTGGTGTGTATGTGTGTGTGTGTGTGTGTGTGTGTGCGTGTGGCGGGGGTGGTATTGACGGAACTTACACATACGTTATAATATAGACGAAACATTTTTTTATCTGTACTAATAACATTTTTTCTATCTGTACTAATAACATTTTTTTTACAGCAAAAATGTCTCCTTCAGATGTTAGGGCGAAGATGATGATGCTGTTTATGATGATGTCGTCGTCTGGGTTCGGTGGTAGCGGAGGCGACGAGGGCTCCTCCGCCCCTAGGCTCCCCAAATATGGAAAATTTGGGATTACCGTCGAAAACAAGTCGGAGCTTTTAGCGAGATCCCTCGAGCTGCTAAAGACGGTCATCGGCCCGGGGTTTATGAGTTGGAAGGAGGTGCCGTATGAGCTCAAGTTAGCTGTTTGGGCGGCACTACAGGTAATATTTATATGAATATTTCAATTTCAATTTCAATTTATATTTATATTTATATTTATATTTATATTTATATTTTTATTTATATTTATATTTATATTTATATTTATATTTATATTTATATTTATTTGCAACTAACATTGTATTTGTTGGACAGGAACAATTCAACTTGGATCCAAAGCTACGCGATTCCGTCTTCGAGCAGTTGAGGGAGCAACACAAGACGTGGAAAAAAAATATGCGGACACGGTACTTTAGAAAAACACGAGAGACCATTTTACAATGGCGCGGATCTGTCCCGCCCAAGGAGCCGATCTCATTGGCACAATGGCAAAAGTTCATTGACAATGAGATCGAGGATCGACAATTGGCATCTCGCCAATCGGGGAGGGAAAATCGGGCTAAAAAGACGGACGTGCACTACTCCGGCCGGACCTCTTACGCTGAGGTGGAGCATAGGATGAAGGTAATATTTAATTTATCTATAACTACAGAAATATATTATTGGATATTATTTTACTTTGCGAGGCCGATACTAATTTTACTTTACTTTATTTTATTTCAGGGGGTAGGGAGTGGGACAAGGGGTAAGCCACATAGGCTCGATACTTATGTGGCTCTTCGGACGAAGAAGGGGAAGGACAAGGAGGTATCCCCGAGCGTCGCGGCCACGATTGTAAGTAATCCAACAGTTTAATTATTGTTAATTACGTTATAATTTTTTAGTTTACTTATTTTACTAATCATGTGCTTTTTGTCGTTTCAGGCAAAGCTTAAGGAAGTGCATGAGTCGCAGTCTGATGCCGACAAGGCATCTTTGTCCACAGACGCACTCAGCCAAGTGCTTGGCTCTGATCGCAAGGGGAGAACAAGGGGAGTGAGCTCGCGGGTGGTCAAATCTAGGATCATCGGATTGGAGACGAGCGACACCGGGTTGGCTCGAACGGTGGATTCACACGACGCGAAGCTGTCCCGTTTGGAGGCGACGGTCCAAGATATGTACGCATTCATGAAGCGTACGTTGGGTGGAGACCGTAAAGAGAAAGGGAAAGGGAAAGGGAAGGAGAAGGCGGTGGAGGAGGAGGTGCGGGAGGACGAGGAGGTGCGGGAGGACGAGGCGCAAGATGACGAGGATGTGGACCTCGCTGCTTCATCACCGACACGTTCGTACTTCGACGATCCACTTCCCTATTTGACGCCCTCCAACAGACCATTATCGACAATTGGTTGGCCGAGCGTGTTCATATTGGACATATTTGATGGCCAGGGGATAGGACGGGGATTGAGGGACCCGAACATCGTCGAGGGTGGACTAGTCCATGGACGTGTGCTTCAAGAGATGGAGTCCAGGGGTGCTCATCACGCATGTCATACCCGGGAAGGAGAACTCCCTATTGTGGTTGCGCGAACAATGCGGCACGACGTATATTAGTGGGTGCGTCAATTCGTATGTCGTGTGGCCTACTCACCTCCTCAGTTTTATCTAAGACATGTAGTAACATTATTTTTAAGTTTGTCCATTTTAATTATATTTGGATTATATCGTCATGTATATTATTTTTACTTTGAAGATTTGGATTATACTGTCATGAATATATATTTGCATTATCTTTAGTTTGTGTTGGATATATGATGTTTGGAACAGGTACAACGTTGCTATAACAGGTACAAATATACTGCTAGGCAGTGGCGGTGGCCATACTGCCCAGCAGATTTTTTTTAAATTCTGCCCAGAATTGTCACGGTCATTGACCGTGACAAAACCGTGACAACATTTGTCACGGGCTTGTCACGGTCAATGACCGTGACAATTTTTTTTAAAAGGGTCACGGCTTTGTCACGGTTTATAACCGTGACAAACGTGTCACGGTCATTGACCGCGACACGACCGTTACACAAAACGCGAGTTTTGTGTCAAGGTCAATGACCGTGACACGACCGTGACAAAAAAAGTTGTCTCGCCTCAAAATGTCACGGTCATTGACCTTGACAAGGTGAATTTGTCAAGGTCAATGACCTTGACAAATGGGCAGATTTGGTGTAGTGCCCTCCTATGATGAGTTCAGGACAACGTTCACATCTTATTCTGAACATCTGATGAAGGAACTTGTGGCCAAACTATACCTAAGATCCTTCCATAGACATAGCATTCCACTTCTAAAAGTGGTGGCGACTCCCACCATTATAACTTCGTTCCAACGAGCCAAGAAAAAATTTTACCCCAAATTTTTCACTTTCAGTTAGCCACACTCCGTCATATGTCCAAACCTTTGGATATTTTACCTCCTTTGGCTAACACACACAATCTCCACATTTCTGGAATTTCCACTGACAGTTCTCATCAATTTTTCGTCTAAATTTTCCCAATCATACCACGTTGGGTGAGTCTACTTTTGCACCACTTTCGACTATAGAATCATAGGTTGCACCCCAGCCGTCTATACAGTCCTGGCTTCTCGTGCCATAATAAGGATGACCTTAACTACGGTCATTATCCTCGAATATACACTACAACCTCAATTAAGCCTTGCCTCCTATTATCCTCCCAACGACCCTTGCCTTCCATATTTCATTGTCCGAACACGCTCGAACACAAATAAGATTCACTAATGTACATATGTTATAGCAGGAGAATGGAATCTCACCGTAGAAATCAACAATCCTAAACATAGGGCTTCATATCAAACAAAGCAATGCTGGAAGCATAAAAAGTCGCACAGATCCTAAGGACACTAGAACTTGATGCTCTGATATCACCTTTGACACCCCGCCTAATTAAATACCAGGTGATCAGTCCTTTATTAAATTATCTCAAAGTGTCCGGTTGGTTCATTCTTAGCATCACTGTCGAACATTTAATCTTATAAATTAAGTCCAATTGTTATTATAAATTATGAAACCATTTTCACGAAAACAATTAATAGTATTAAAACCAAACCATCCAAAAGAAAGAACGTGCTAGATAAATTAATCGAAATAAAATATCCCAAATCGCAGGACAAATGGATTATCACAAGTAATCCCAACTACAACAGAAGACTAAAATAAATCAAAAGTACAAATCTCTTTGAACTAGATAAAACTGGAAATGGGCAACACATGACCTATCTAAGGAGAACTAAATGACTGACTAAGAAAACAAGGATGAAGTTATCTACTACAAAGACCTGCAACTCTCACACTAGCTGCAGTACGTCGACAGTCTAAATATCCGAGCCTTACGCCCCTGTGGCTGAGCACCTGTAATACATACATATATATACAAGAGAGAAAAATGACAGGAAACGGGTCCGAGCCCGAGTGTAAAACAGTTTAAAAATAGTTTAGCAAGTATTTAAAATACTTATCGGCTAATGCAACAACCATGTTAGTATGCGACACTCTCTAAAGAATTCTCACCTCTCATCTAGTATGCACGCCTAGCGTATTAATAAATCTCATAATTCTCTCTAACTTATTCTCCATAAGGTTTTACCATGTGAAAAGTAAGGTTATGATATTTAGATTAGAAAATCAATCTCTTCAAGACTTCCTACGCTATTTAGGACAAATCAGTACCGTTATAAAGTTCTCGAATACTTATAAACAAGTTAAAGCATTTATTCATTACTTAACTACTTATACGCACAGTAGAAAGTTCCCATATAGATATATGTATATATATAAGTCACACATATAATATATATACTAACGGCACCCCACATAAAATCTATGGTGTTGGCATACTTGCTATCAAGTCCCCGTATCTCTCGTACTAAGGCAAATACTAGTTCGGAATCACTCTCGTACTGTATTAATGCAATACACATAAAATGGAGGCGAAGAATAGTTCCAAGTCACTAAGAGGTCAGTACATACCCTCACGTCTCTTAGGATCGTCTGACTATCATTCTTGGATAGCCTGTACCAAGGATCTTATGTTCTAGGGTACGAGTCAATATCCCTCATAAAGGTCACATCAGAATAAGACTGTCCCGATGCAAAAACCTTCGTGGTAGCAAGTAGCGCGGGTATGATTAAACACGAATAAAGTATTTATTATATGTACACAGTCACATGGTCATATATAGATACACATTTTCCAGTAGGGTTCTCTCACGACCCATAATTATTATTAACAGTACTTCGTACAATTTTTCCCAATTATCTCGCATAATGGATTTATCTCTTTTATTTTCAATTATACACATTTCAACTTTTACTTCTCATCTCTCGAAGTACTCTCTCTTATTAAATATGATTTCAGTAGGTACACCCTTTCTAACCTTTTGGTCTGAGTCTTTCACGAGTCTCTCAACTCATTAACGAACTTACGCACAATCTCTAATGTGTAACGAAACTCCCCGTTAACCCACACGTTCTTCCCGTATTAAATTTCATTCAACGGAGTCTATTTAGACCCTACTAGTCCTCCTCACGTCCCATTATACTCTATGAATAATAATCAAGGGTTCCTATGTATTTAAATCGGATTAACAAAAATGGGAAAAATATGTAATTTTCCAGGAGGGGTCGATCGATCGAGGAAAGGGTGTCTATCGATCGAGGAAAGGGTGTCGATCGATCGATGTTCTTGGGTTGATCGATCGATCAAGTAACTCTTTCCCAGAAACTGCAATTTCAACCTACGGGTTTCATCTTCCAAATTACTACAAAATTCCATTAATGATTCTCAAACTCCCAAACAACATTACTACTAGTTACATACCTATATACATGATTTCCTACGTGAAACATGTCCAAATTCATCAAAGATATTGAATTAATGGGGTAAATCATCATATTTAACAAGAACCCTAATTTTCATAAAACTTTCATTCTTTTAATTCTTTTCCATATTTCTTATTTCTAAACTCATACAAATTCGTGGGTTATCCTCTACATATGATTGGGATGTCCAGAATATATTGATTCGTATCGAATATTGCATATTTCCGCCCATTATCTTTATGCACTCTAGCACTTTTACGGTCCTAAATGCCTATAATTATGTTCATTAACCAGAAAACCTTGGATTTGGATATATACATGCTTTGCAGAGGTTTTTTGTACTTTTGTAGGTATTGGAACGCTAAAAGTGAGGTTCGGTTGCATTTCGGAGAAGTTCCGTCATTAAATGCTACTTCAAGGGAAATTTGGTCTTTTCAAAATCACTATTTTTTATGGAATGAAGTTACCAACATGTAGATCATCAAATTATCTTTCCGTGGTCACTGACCGTGCGTCATTCTGACTCCGTATGTGGAAGTTATGCCCATTTCCGAAAGGTTTTGGTATTTTCTTCTACTTCAAGGGCATTTTGGTAATTTCATACTGCATAATTTGGAGGGTTTCAAAACATAATCATGTATATAATTGAATTAGCTTCGCGTCGGTTCTGACCATGCCTCATTTCGATTCCGTATGAGGGAGTTATGGCCATTTCCGTGCAACGCATCAAAATTGGTTCAGAGTGGAAAAGGGGGCTGCCTCAAGCCCAAGGCAAATTCCAAAAGTGCGGTCGACCGGTCCCAAACATGAGGTCGACCGGTCCCATCAGATATGTAGGAAAATTGACTTATTTTGGGTTTTTTGGCTTGGTTTTGTTTGGGGTTGGTTTGGGGTATAAATAGAGTGTTAGGGGCATTTCTTTGGAGATATATTTCATTTTAGATACTTAGTTTAGGGTTTGGATTTTGAGAGCTCATCTTCTCCTCTCTTTGGGTGTTCCCCATTTGGGTGTTGTAAGGTTACTATTCATTATCTCTTCCAATTAATTTAAGTTGTATTTCCTTATTTTCTTGCTTTGTAGTTAATTTACTTGCTTTCTAATTTAGTTTACTTGCTTTATTTATTGCTTTCACCTAAATACATGTCATTTACCATGCTCTACAGCTAGGTTAAATTAGGTTGTGTCGGATTGAACTCACCTAGGGTTGACGTGTTGCTTTGCTTTGGTGATGGAGTTTACGGGTCTATTTCGAGTGTGTTGTCCTAGTTATTACGCCTAGGGGATTTGACGGGGTATATCATGTATGCTCCGTGCTTACGACCTTGCGTGCGTAATTTTCGGGATATTTGTTGACACCAAAATCTTATTAGACTTTTATGTGAATTTAGGGGTGTGACGACTCTTGATTTAATTAACTGTCGAAACGAGACGCGATCTTAATAACTCGTCGACCCAGGTAACCATTTTATACTAATTAACTCGGGGTGAGGGATATTCGACGCAACCTATAGTTTTTATTCACTTTGTTAACATAGTTTAATTACATTCGCCTAGTTTAATCTTTTCTCTTTATTATCTTTTCCTTTTTGTTAAAATTACCTTTTACACTTTTATTTCGGAATATTAAATCATATAAATTCTAGCAACTCGTCTCTGTGGATTTTCGATACCCGACTTACCGCTATACTCACCCGTTGAGTGTAGTCGTAATTTAGGTTTTTGTATAGTTCAGGTGAGCCGAATTCAAAACGACCGGCGCGTAGGTGACTCTCGCGCCGCGGCAAAACCCTGTCTATCATATATCTATTTCTACCAAGACATGTGATTAAATCCTCAAATTTTTCAAATTATTTTATGAAAAATGTGTATAACAATCCTAATCTAACATGGATGAAACAATAACTAAAAGAAAAGCAAGATAGATACTTGCCTCGAGAATATGAGTCTGAATTTTTATGATTTGATGATGTGGTTGTGTTCTCCTTCCTCCGATCTACACTCCGGCGGTATTTGTGGTAAAAATGGTGCAACTATGGTGGCTCTAGCCTTGGGAAGTTCCTCACCTTCCTCCTCTAATGGCCTCTATGAAAATGCAGGTTCTAACCCTAGAAGACAATCTCTAACACCTGATATACTTCTCTAATTTTTGTAGGTAATTAAATCCCAAAAATAGAATTTACAAAAATGCCCTCCCGGGTTACCGGTTAGGCCTAAAAATGTTCCGAGACCCAAACTAAACCCCCGGATACACTTTTCTGAATTTCTCGATCCTTCCGGACACATTGGCGCACTCGAAATGATCATACGGGCGACTTATAATTTATTAACTTTTTATCATAATAATTTAGTCCTGACATTACACAGGCGCGTCCCGACTTAATTTCCATATTGTCATATTATTCACTTGTGACAATTTTAATAAATTCATTTCTACATATTACTTTACTCAATAAGTAATATTCAACAAATCAAAAAATTTCAAATAATTATTAACTCTCGTCACGCTAGTAAATATTTAACACAATTTATGGATTAATAATAAATTAATTTATCTCAATTAAATTTAATAAATCCCCAAATTTAAAAGCCATAAAAATACTGTGTATTACAAGCGTTTGAGGGTGAAAACCCCCAAACACCCCCAAACGGCCCCATGAGTAGCACCAACACCTCGCATGGGACTAATGTGACTCATAGGAACTGATCGTGTGGTAACGGTACCACCAATTTGAGAGCATGATGATAATTTGGGAATATCTACACTTTGGGTTGAAAACCTGGCGTTAGAGGTTGAAACCCCGAAACACCCCCCCAAATGGCCCCATGAGTAGCACCGACACCTCGCACGGGACCAATGTCACTCGTAGGAACTGATTGCGTGGTCATGGGACCCCCGGTTTAAGAGCATGATGATAATTTTATAATATCTACATTTAGGATTGAAAACATGGTGTTATAGGGCGAATCCCGAAATACCCCCCAAACGGACCCTTGAGCAGCACTAACACCTCGCACGGGACCAATATAACTCATAGGAATTGATCGCGTGGTCATGGGACGCATAGTTCGAGAGCACGGCAATTATTTGAGATAATCTACACTCAGGCTTGAAAACATGGTGTTAGATGGAGAAACCCTAAAATAACCCTCCTAACGGCCCCGTATGCGACACTAACATCTCCCACGGGGCCAATGTAACTCATAGGAACAAACCGCATGGTCACACGACCCCAGATTTGAGAGCACAATGATAAATTCTGAATATCTACTCTTAGGCTTAAAAACATGGCATTAGAGAACGAAACCCCGAACCACCCCCCAAACAGCCCCGTGAGCAATACCAACACCTCGAATGTCACTAATGTAACTCGTAGGAAGTGATCGCGTGGTCAAGGGAACCCATGGCATTAGAGGTAAAAACCCTAAAAGACCCCACAAATGGCACTATGAGTGTCACAAATACCTCGCACGGGACTAATGTGACTCATAGGATTTGACCACGTGGTCAAGGAACCCCCGGTTTGAGAGCACAGTGATAAATTGAGAATATCTACAATTAGGCTTGAAAACATGGCGTTAGAGGGTGAAATCCTGAAACACCCCCCCCCCCCAAATGGCCCCGTGGGCCGCTCCAACACCTCGCACGGAACCAATGAAACTCGTAGGAACTGACCACGTGGTTACGGGACCCCCGATTTGAGATCAAGGTGATAGTTCGAGAATATCTACACTAATGATTGAAAACATGACGTTAGAGGGAGAAACCCCAAAACACCGCACAAATGGCCCTGTGAGTGTAACTTCATAGTAACTAACCTCGTGCTCACAGAATCCCCAATTTGAGAGCATGATGATAATTTGAGAATATCTACATTTAGGCTTAAAACATGGCATTAGAGGGCGAGATCCCAAAACACCCCCCCCCCCCCCAAACGGCCCCGTGAGCAGCATTAACACCTCGCACGGGACTAATGTGACTCATAAGATTTGATCACGTGGTCATGGGACCCCTAGTTTGAGAGGCCTACGATAATTTGAGAATATCTACACTTAGTCTTGAAAACAGGGCGTTAAAGGGCGAAACGCTGAAATACCCCCCAAACATCCCGTGAGCAGCACCAACACCTCGCACGGGACCAATGTAAGTCGTAGGAACTAATCATGTGGTAACGGGACCACCGATTTGAGAGATCGATAATAATTTGGGAATATCTACACTTAGTCTTGAAAACATGGCGTTAAAGGGCGAAACTCCAAAACACCCCCCAAACAGCCCTGTGAGTAACACCAACACCTCGTACGGGACCAATGTAACTCATAGGAACTGACCGCATGATCACGAGACCCCTGGTTTGAGAGCACGACAATAACTGGAGAATATCTGAACTTAGTCTAGAGAACATGAGGCGAAACCCCAAAACACCACCCAAACGACCCCATGGGCGGCACCAACACCTCGCATGGGAACATAGTAAGTCATAGGAACTGACCGCAAGGTCAAGGGACCCCCGATTTGAGAGCATGACAATAATTCATGAATATCTACCCTTAGGCTTGAAAACATTGCATTAGAGGGTGAAACCGAGAAACACCCCCATAATGGCCCCGTGAGCGACACAACACCTCACATGGGACCAATATAAAACCCTCGGTTTGAGACCACAACTATAATTTGAAAATATCTACATTTAGGCTTGAAAACATGGCGTTAGAGGGAGAAACACTTAAACACACTCTAAATGGCCCCGTGAGTGGCACCAACACCTCTTACGGAACAACGTAACTTGTAGGAATTGACCGCGTCGTCTCAGAATCCCCAATTTGAGAGCACGGCAAAAATTTTAGAAAATATCTACACTTAGGCTTGAAAACGTGGCGTTAGAGGGAAAAACCCAGAAACACCCCCCCCCCCCCCAAACGGCCCTGTGTGCAACATCAACACCTCCTATGGGGCCAATGTAACTCATAGGAACAAACTGCATGGTCACGGGACCCCCGATTTGAGAGCACAGTGATAAATTGAGAATATCTACACTTAGGCTTGAAAACATGGCCTTAAATGGCGAAACCCAAAAACACCACCCAAACGGCCCCGCGGGCAACACCAACGCCTCATACGGACCTATGTAACTCATAAGCACTGATCGCGTGGCCACGAAACCCCCAGTATGAGAGAACGAAAATAATTTGAGAATATATAGACTTAGTCTTGAAAACATGGCGTTATAGGACAAAACCCCAAAACCCCCCACAAACGGCCCTGTGAGCAGCACCAACACCTCGTTCGTGACCAATGTGACTCGTAGGATTTGATCGCATGGTCATGGTACAACTGGTTCAAGGGGACGGAGATAATTTGAGAATATCTACACTTGGGCTTCAAAACATGGCATTAGATGGCGAAACCCTGAAACACCACCCAAACGGCCCCGTGGGCGGAATCAACACCTCGTATGGACTATAGTAACTCGTAGGAACTGACCGTTTGGTCACAGGACCCCTGGTTAGAGAGCACGACGATAGTTTGAGAATATCTGCACTTAGGCTTAAAAAAGTGGCGTTAGAGGGTGAAACCCTGAAACACATCCCAAATAGCCCCATGAGCAGCACCAACACCTCGTACGGGACAAATGTAACACGTAGGAACTGACAGCGTGCTCAGGGAACCTCCGGTTTGAGCGCATGGAGATAATTTGAGAATATATACACTTAGGCTTCCATACATGGCGTTAGAGGGAGAAACCCCTAAACACCGCCCCAAATGGCCCCATAAGAGGTACCAACACCTCTTAGGAACAATGTAACTCATAGAAACTGACCGCGTGGTTACGGAACCCTCGATTTGAGTGCGCAATGATAATTTGAGAATATTTACACTTAGCCTTGAATCACATGGTGTTAGAGGGAGAAACACCGAAACACCAACCAAACGGCCCCGTGAGTGAAACCAACATCTTGCACGGGACCATAGTAACACATAGGAATAGACCGCATGGACACGGTAAACCCAATTAGAGACCACAGTGATAGTTCAATAATATCTACACTTAGGAGTGTAAACATAGCATTATAGGGAAAAACCCTGAAACACCCACCAAATGGCCTCGTGAGTGGCACCAACATCTCGCACGGGACCAATGTAACTCGTAGGAACTGACCGCGTGCTCACGAAACCCCAGTTTGAGAGCACAATGATAATTTGAGAATATCTACACTTAGCTTCAAAACATGGCGTTAGAGGGCGAAACCACGAAACACTACCCAAATCACCCCGTGGGTGGCACCAACTCCTCGCACGGGACCAATGTAACTCGTAGGAACTAACTGCGTGCTCAGAGAACCCCTGGTTTGAGAGCACGGTGATCATTCGTGAATATCTACCCTTAGGTTTGAAAACATTACGTTAGAGGGTGAAACCCCGAAAAACCCACATAATGTCCCCGTGAGCGGCACAACACCTCGCACGGGACTAATATAAAACCCCCGATTTGAGAGCACAGTGATAATTTGAGAATATCTACACTTAGGCTCCAAAACATAGCATTAGAGAGCAAAAATCCCTAAACACCTCCCCCCCCCCCCCCCAAAACGACCCCATTAGTGGCACCAACACCTCTTACGGAACAATGTAATCGTAGGAATTGATCGCATGGTCTCGGAACCCCCAATTTGAGAGCACGGAGATAATTTTAGTATATCGACACTTAGGCTAGAAAATGTGATGTTAGCGAACAAAACCGCGAAACACCCACCAAATGACCCCGTGTGCAACAACAGCACCTCCCACGGTGCCATTGCAACTCATTGGAACAAACTGCAGGGTCACAGGACCCCTGATTTGAGAGCACAACGATAAATTAAGAATATCGATACTTAGGCTTGAAAACATGGCGTTAGATGGCGAAAGCCGAAAACACCATCCAAACGGCCCCTGGGCCGCACCAACACCTCATATAGACCAATGTAACTCGTAAAGACTGATCGCGTGGCCACAGAACCCCTGGTATGAGAGCACGATGATAATTTGAGACTATCAACACTTAGGCTTGAAAACATGGCGTTATAGGACAGAACCCCAAAACACCCCACAAACGGCCCCGTAAGCAGCACCAACACCTCGTTCGGGACCAATGTGACTTATAGGATTTGATCACGTGGTCACCGGTTTGAGCGGACGGTGATAATTTGATAATATCTGCACTTAGGCTTGAAAACATGGCACTAGAGGGCGAAACCCCGAAACACCACCCAAATGGCCCTGTGGGCAGCACCAACACCTCGTACGGGACCATAGTAACTCATAGGAACTGACCACGGGGTCACGGGACCCCTAGTTAGAGATCACGGTGATAGTTTAAGAATATCTGCACTTAGGCTTGAAAGCATGGCATTAGAGGGTGAAGCCTCAAAACACCTCCCAAAGGGCCCTATGAGCAGCACCAACACCTCGTACGAGACCAATGTAACACGTCAAAACTGACCACGTGCTCACGAAACCCCCGGTTTGAGAGCACGGAGATAATTTGAGAATGTCTACAATTAGGCTTCCCTCCATGGCGTTAGAGGGTGAAACCCCTAAACACCGCCCCAAATGTCCCCGTGAGAGGCACCAACACCTCTTACGGAATAATGTAACTCATAGGAACTAACCGCGTGGTCACGAAACACCCGATTTGAGTGCACGATGATAATTTGAGAATATCTACACTTAGGGTTAAAAATATGGCGTTAGATGGTGAAACCCCAAAAAACCAGCCAAACGGCTCCGTGAACGGAACCAACATCTTGCACGGGACCATAGAAACTCATAGGAATATACCCCATGGTCACGGGACACCCGGTTAGAGACCACAGCGATAGTTCAATAATATCTACACTTAGACGTGTAAACATGGCGTTAGAGGTTGAAACCTCGAAACACCCCCAAATGACCCCGTGAGCGGAACCAACATCTTGTACGGGACTAATGTAACTCGTAAGAACTAATCGTGTTCTAAAAAAAACCTGATTTGAGAGCACGATGATAATTTGAGAATATCTACACTTAGGCTTCAAAACATGGTGTTAGATGGCGAAACCCCTAAACACTACCCAAACGGTCCCGTGAGTGGCACCAACCCTTCTTACGGAATAATGTAACTCGTAGGAACTGATCTCGTGGTCACGGAACTGTAATACCCCGTATTTTTGTGATATTTATTTATGGGATTAATTGAATTAAATGCGTATTAATTGGAAATTAATCCGGATTAAAATACTAGCAAGATGCGAGTTGGTATTTGATTATAATGTGCATATATGATTATATATGAATACTGAATTATGAAATTTTTCGTGAGATTGAAATACGGAAATTTGGAAATTTTGTTGAGACGCGTGTGACAGTCGCGTCCGGAATATATTTATTTTAATTAAAAAGTGAATTTTTTTTCTATTAACCGTATGGTCATTTTGAGTGTGCCAACGCGTCCGGAAGGGTCGATATAGTCAGAAAACACTAGCCGGGGGTTTGGTTTGGGTCCCGGGGCATTTTTAGGCCATACCGGCAACGTAAAAGGGTAGTTTGGTAATTTTGAATTTTTGGGAATTAAAACCCACGAAAATTTGGAATTAATATCTGATTTGGACTTTACCCACTAAACCCACTAATAAGCAAATAGGCTACGGGGGTAATTAGAATTAGTCCCAAAAGTTCCTAAGGCAAAAACCCTAGCCACCATTCACTTTGGAGGAGAAAAGCTTGGAGAGAGAGAGAGGAGAATTCTGCAGAGAGAGAGAGAACACTTCAGAAATTCATCATCAAAATCAGAGATACACATAAGGCAAGTGGTTTAATTACATATTTTGCAAAGAATGCTTCTTCCATGCGTAGGAAATTATCAGGATTCAATTGTTCTTGGAGAATGATAAAAACCCATTGAATTGGATGTAGAGATTTATAATTTTATGAGGAGATTGCATGTAGAACAATGTTAGGATGATTAGCCAGTGAAAAAAATACATCTTTTATACCATAAAAACGGATTTATTTATGTCTATGGATGAATTATATTTTTAGGGTTCATGTTCTTGAGATTGGGGAAGAAGATGTGGAGATTTAATATTTGGATGAGATTTAGGATGAATTAATCCCACAAAATACGTTAATATATGACCTAAGTATATTTAGGATTGATTAGAACCCATGTACAATTGTTGGTTTGATGTTTAGAGGAGATTAGAGGTGTAGAAAATTTGGAAAAACGAGTTAAGGAAAATCTGGGCTCGAATCTGGCCACTCGTTAGAAGACCGGCCCAGGTCGTTAGAACGAGCTTCTAACGAGTTGACAGTTTGAATTCTAACGAGAGGGATGTTCATTCGATGACTTTCATTCGAACGAGATCTCGTTAGAAGGCCCACTTCGTTCGAACGAACTCTCGTTCGAACAGCCTCGTTCGAACGAGACTTCTAACGAGTTGACAGTTTAGGCTTTTTAACCTGTTTTGATCCCGAGTGTCCCGTAACCTTGTTTATATGTAGAGATAACACTTCCTTGATGATTAATTGATATATTTGGGATATTTGGGATATAATGAGGAGTAATACCTAGAAGTGTAGTTGAACTTAAGGGAAATTATGAATTAGGACGTGAGTGTCTATTACGATGCGAGAACTATTGACGGCCTAAATAATTATATTAACCGGGAACATATAAATAGTGTAGCATTATATGTATGTAAGAGAATAAGAAGTGTACTACAAATAAATTATGGTGATTACTAAGATGTGTGCTTACTTAGTACATGTATATGATTTTGTGTATGACATACCTACCATACTTGCTATCACGGGAGGTTTACGTTCGCTTAGGGCCCTCTAATCCTTGTGTTGCCCAGATTTAGACTGGTACCTCGATGAACATAGGTCAGAGAACGACTTATTGGGATGTTAATAAGTCAGCTGATCGTGGGATCGCAGGTATGTGCGTGACCCATGTGATGTGACTGTGTTCGCCTCCATTGTTTGTGATTGTCGTTATCTGAGAACGATTCCTGAGAGATTCGGAATGCGTGATCCTTATGTACGTGATGTACCGGGATGGATAGCAGAGTATGTGTGCACCGCAGCTTAGTCTCGGGGTGCTTGTATTGTATATTTATGACGTGAATAATATACACTTAATTAATGGTAACTTTCATGTTGTTATTGTGAATATAATTATGGTAATGTTTTGAGAAAACATAACGGGTTAACCGATAGTGAATTGTATTACTAATTGAGAATCTGAGTTTAAGTAGAGCCTCTATTTAATTGATATCGCTAGAAAGTATTATGGGAATCGAGTAGTAAGGGATAGAACTTATTACGGTTTGGTTAGATATGTATGTTATTTAGATGGGTACGGTACGTTAGGAGTGCACATGTAGTCGAGAGGTGAGAATTTCATGTGAGTGCACGTCCTAACATGTATTTTGCATTTAATGTTTTAATGTTATTAAAACACTTGCTGTTTTTAAAATGATTTCCACTTTCGGGCTCTGACCCATTTGCTTTCAAATCTATTTTTGTAAAAACCATTTTAGGTGCCCAGCCACAAGGACACCATGCTTAGGATCCTCATTCAGGTGACGAGCTGTAGCTGTTTGTGGAAGTTACAGGACTTTGCTTGTAGACGCTTCATCTATCTTGACTCCATATTCAGCATTTATCAGTTGTAGGGCATGTCGCCCATTTCTTTTAGAGGCATTTCATTTATTTCAGTTATTCAGACTTCGGGCATGTAATTAATTCAGGATTCAGACTTATGTTATTATTTCATTCGTGGGATTGGTGTGAGGAGTTTTTCCTCCGGACTTATTACTATTTGTTGGTTATTTCATTACTTTGTTATGGTGAATGGATTATGTTGTTCTTCCATTATTCTTGTATTGCATGTTAATCAGACTTAATTTAAAATTTGGCAACTTACTTTTTAAATACTAGGTGGTTAGTAATCATTTAAATGTTTTCGACAGTGATGCTATTAACTGAACCAACTTGGCATTTTGTATTGATTTAATAAAGGAGTAGCTACCCGGTATTTAATTAGTCGGGGTGTCACAGGTGGTATCAGAGCATCGGGTTCTAGTGTCTTTTAGGATCTGTACGGCTTATTATGTTTTCCGCTGAGCTTTCTTTAATGTAGAGCCCTATATTTTAGGACTGTTGTATTCTCTTGTATATTCTACGTTCTTCAGCTATTTTGAGTTTATAACTGCGAACTTATAGACTTTATTCTTGTTTCGGAATGCCTCCACGACGTGCACAATGGGTTCCCAGGGATGCTACGCCAGAACCACAGCCCGCACCAGTTCAGGGCACGATGAATGCCACCGAGGTTGCAGCCATTGTGGCCCAGGCGGTAAATTCCGCACTAGCCGTAGTTCAACAGGCACCACCTCAGATGCCGATATCCGCGCCAGTTCAGGCACATGCATTCCCGTCTGCTTGGGAACGTGTACGTGATGCTTTTCAGAAAGCACACCCTCCGGAGTTCGCAGGTTGCTCCGATGTAGTGGTTTCGAGTCAGTGGAGGAAAGACATTCAGCGGCACTTGAGGATGTATGAGTGCACCGATGTACAGAAGCAGATACTAGCTACCTTTAAGCTAGTGGGGTCTGCACTGCAGTGGTGGGAGTCTATTACCACCGTGGAGGAGAGAGATACTCTCACTATTCGGGAGTTTTGGGTGCGGTTCGATCGCAAATACTTTCCGTCAGCTGTTCACACGGAGATGAGGAGGAAGTTGATGAGCCTCAAGCAGAAGGGTAGGACTGTGCCCGAGTATGAGGCCGAATTCACTGATCTATTAAACATTGTACCGAATGAGATACCGACGGAAGAGAAGAAGATACAGAAATTTACAAACGGGTTGACTTGGAGGATTCGTCAGCATTTATTGGGGAACCTATCGTTGGCCACTTACTCTGATGTGGTTAACGCTGCATTGATCCATTGCCAGGATCACCGCTTTCACATGGCTGAGGGCAAGAGATCGGGAGAGTCCAGCCATCAGGGCAGGACTGGAGGACATGGTGCCAGTGGGGCACAATCTGTTCAGGGGTAGAGACAGGGTGACCAGGGTGACCAGCAGGGGGATCATAAGAGGTTCAGGTCGGGAAATTTCAGGCATGGACAGGGAGGTTTCCGGCAGGGCCATCAGGGTCCGAACGGCCATCAGAACCAGCAGGGTCAGAATGGTCAACAACAGTTTCAGCAGGGCCAGTGGAGGAACGGTAACGGCGGGCAGCAGGGTCAGAGAGGGGGGAACTTCCCGGGGAAGTGTTTCGTTTGTGGCAAGACAAGCCATAAATGCCAGGACTGTCTTGATAGGGGAAGGGCCCCGCAACAGCAGCAGGGTGCTCGACATGAGCCACAGAGGCCACTTTTTCCACCTGCCCTCCTAGCTCCAGCCCAGGTGCCAGCACTACCAGCCATTCCAGCAGTTCCTGTGCAGCATGGGTAGTTACAGTATGGACGTGTCTATAACGTCCACTAGGCAGCAGCTCCATAGGCACCACCCGCGATTGAGGGTATGTTTCCTATCCATGGTACTATGGGTCGGGCTTTATTTGATACGAGGGCAACGCATTATTTTATAGCTACACATTTTACGAAAGCCTTAGGGTTGTTAGCCACAGCAGAGAGCACAGTGACGTGTGTAGACTCACCATTGGGGAGTGGGTCGCTTATTTTCTTTATATGCCGGGGAGTGGGGGTAGAGATTGGTAGTCTGGTATTACCTGCAGACATGTTGGTATTAGATATGCATGTGTACGATGTGATTATCGGTATGGATTGGCTCGCTGATTATAGAGCCATGATTGATTGCTTCAGTGGGAGAATTGTTTTTGCCATTCTGGGGCAAGAGATGTTTGTAGTGGCGATGCCTCTCCCAGAGGGAGGCTCGACCACTCATTTGTATTACATAGAGGAGGATACCTCTAAGGAGGTTGTGATTCCTTTAGGTTCGATCCCAGTTGTCAGGGAGTACTCAGATGTGTTTCAGGAGATACCAGGCCTACCCCCCAGTCGAGAGATAGACTTTGTCATAGACTTATTGCCAGATACGAGACCTATAGCACGCGCACCGTACCGTATAGCTCCGGTAGAGATGCGAGAGCTACGAGATCAGATTGATCAGTTATTGGGTCAGGGGTTTATACGGAGGAGTACTTCGTCGTGGGGTGCCCCTGTGTTGTTCGTGAATAAGATAGATGGTTCACTGAGATTGTGTGTGGATTATTGAGAGTTGAATAAGGTCACGATACGGAATAAGTATCCGTTGCCTCAAATCGATGACCTATTCGACCAGTTGAGAGGAGCTTCTTTCTTCTCGAAGATTGATTTGCGATCGGGATACCATCAGTTGCGTATCAGGGAGGAGGACGTCTCGAAGACTGTGTTCTTAACGAGATATGGTTCCTACGAGTTTCGAGTTATGCCTTTTGGCTTGACCAACGCTCCAGTAATGTTTATGGACTTGATGAATAGGGTGTTCAGAGATTTCCTAGACCAGATTGTCATTGTTTTCATCGATGATATTCTGGTTTATTCCCAGACAGAGGAGGAACACACCGAGCATTTTAAGCAGGTTTTGCAGACGCTACGTCAGAACGAGTTATACGCAAAGTATGAGAAGTGCGGTTTTTGGCTGAAGGAGGTCTAGTTTTTGGGATACATTATTTCCGACCGGGGGATATCTGTTGATCAGGGCAAGGTATCCGCGGTGAGGGAGTGGGGACAACCCACGACACCGACGGAGATCCGTAGTTTCTTGGGACTAGCAGGATACTACAGGAGGTTCATTCCGAGATTTTCGAAGATAGCGGGTCCTTTGACACATCTGACTCGTAAGGGTGTGCCATTCATCTGGAGTGATGCCTGTCAGTTGGCATTTGATGAGTTGAAGGATAAGTTGACTTCAGCACCTGTGTTAGCATTGCCGAGACTGGGAGTTGAGTATCTAGTCTACACCGATGCATCCTTGCAAGGACTTGGAGGTGTATTACAGCAGGAGAGTCAGGCCATAGCTTATGCTTCCCGTAAGCTTAAGCCTCACGAGAAGAATTACCCCACTCATGACTTGGAGTTGGCGGCAGTTGTATTTACCCTTCATATTTGGAGACATTACCTTTTGGGGGGAAAGTTTTGATTGTTCACGGACCACAAGTCCCTACAGTACCTATTCATGCAGAAGGAGTTGAATATGTGGTAGCAAAGGTGGCTTGAGTTTGTGAAGGACTATCAGTTTGATATCCAGTATCACCCGGGGAAGGCTAACGTGGTAGCAGACGCATTGAGCCGTAGGCCAGTAGATGAGGTGGCAGGGGTGTGGAAGGCCAAATGGAAGGAGTTGGGACACCAGGATGCAGTGGCCCGATCGTTCATGTCTGTGATGACCGTTACACCTCAGATTGTCATGAAGGTAGTAAGGGCATAGGCAAATGACTCGTTCTGTCAGGAGCAGATAGTTCGATTATTAGCAGAGGGAGCCGAGTCCTATACCGTTAGCTCAGACGGGGGATTACGCTTCAATGGTAGATTGGTAGTTCCGGTAGGGGAGGAATTGCGACACGAGGTGATGACAGAGTCGCACGGCTCACGGTTCGTGGTACATCCCGGTGGGGACAAAATGTACCAAGACATGAGACGACAGTATTGGTGGAGCGGGATGAAGAAAGATATTGTCGTGTTTGTTTCAAAATGCGCCACTTATCATCTAGTAAAAGTGGATCATCAGAGACCGGCAGGACTTCTACAACCATTGGAGGTCCCGATGTGGATGTGGGAGAGCATCTCCATGGACTTTATCACTGGGTTGCCTACGTCACAGAGAGGTCACGACTCCATTTGGGTAATTGTGGATAGGTTGACCAAAGTCGCTCATTTTCTACCCGTAAGGACAGACTACACTACGGGACAGTATGCCCAGCTCTTTATTGCAGAGATAGTGAGACTTCACGGTGTGCCCCTAAATATCGTGTCTGACCGAGACAAGATATTTGTTTCACAGTTTTGGGAAAGTTTTCAGGAGGCCATGGGCACGGAATTATGGTTGAGTACGGCGTATCACCCGCAGACCGATGGGCAGACCGAGCGTACAAACCAGATGTTGGAGGAGATGCTACGTATGTGCATCATTGATTTCGGGGGTGGATGGGAGCAGTATCTTCCACTGGTGGAGTTTGCTTACAATAACTCCTACCAGTTCACCATTGGCATGGCTCCATTTGAGGCGTTGTACGATAGACCTTGTCGTTCCCCAGCATGTTGGTTGGAGGTGGGGGACAACAAACTACTTGGGCCAAAAGTAATTCAGGATACTTCGGTGAGGATAGAATTGATTCGGAGTCGCATTCGGGTAGCTCAGGATCGGCAGAAGAGATATGCTGATGCGAAGAGGTTCTTCAGAGAGTTCCAAGTGGGGGACCAGGTTTTGCTCAGAGTATCTCCTATGAAGGGGATTATGCGTTTCGGGAAGAAAGGAAAGTTGGCACCAAGATATGTGGGACCATTTCCTATTATTGAGCGGATTGGACCGGTTGCGTATAGGCTTGGGTTACCAGAACATTTGCATCGGATTCACGATGTGTTTCATATTTCCTCGCTAAGGAAATATCTTAGAGACGATTTGTCTCATTCTCACATTGCCTTGGAGGACATCGATCTCCAGCCTGATAGCTCCTACGAGGAGGGGCCGATTGCTATTTTGGACTGAAGTGAGTGGAAGCTGCGGTCAAAGATAGTTCTGTTAGTGCGTGTTTAGTGGCGACATCATAATGTCGAGGAGTCCACATGGGAGCGCGAGGATGAGATGCGCGAACGTTATCCAGAGTTGTTCTTACCAGGTACTTTCTAGTTCCGAATTTCGGGATGAAATTCAGTTATTAGGAGGGAAGTATGTAATACCCCGTATTTTTGTGATATTTATTTATGGGATTAATTGAATTAAATGCGTATTAATTGGAAATTAATCCGGATTAAAATACTAGCAAGATGCGAGTTGGTATTTGATTATAATGTGCATATATGATTATATATGAATACTGAATTATGAAATTTGTCGTGAGATTGAAATACGGAAATTTGGAAATTTTGTTGAGACGCGTGTGACAGTCGCGTCCGGAATATATTTATTTTAATTAAAAAGTGAATTTTTTGCTATTAACCGTATGGTCGTTTTGAGTGCGCCAACGCGTTCGGAAGGGTCGAGATAGTCAGAAAACACTAGCCGGGGGTTTGGTTTGGGTCCCGGGGCATTTTTAGGCCATACCGGCAACGTAAAAGGGTAGTTTGGTAATTTTGAATTTTTGGGAATTAAAACCCACGAAAATTTGGAATTAATATCTGATTTGGACTTTACCCACTAAACCCACTAATAACCAAATAGGCTACGGGGGTTATTAGAATTAGTCCCAAAAGTTCCTAAGGCAAAAACCCTAGCCACCATTCACTTTGGAGGAGAAAAGCTTGGAGAGAGAGAGAGAGGAGAATTCTGCAGAGAGAGAGAACACTTCAGAAATTCGTCATCAAAATCAGAGATACACATAAGGCAAGTGGTTTAATTACATATTTTGCAAAGAATGCTTCTTCCATACGTAGGAAATTATCAGAATTTCATTGTTCTTGGAGAATGATAAAAACCCATTGAATTGGATGTAGAGATTTATAATTTTATGAGGAGATTGCATGTAGAACAATGTTAGGATGATTAGCTAGTGAAAAAAATACATCTTTTATACCATAAAAATGGATTTATTTATGTCTATGGATGAATTAAATTTTTAGGGTTCATGTTCTTGAGATTGGAGAAGAAGATGTGGAGATTTAATATTTGGATGAGATTTAGGATGAATTAATCCCATAAAATACGTTAATATATGACCTAAGTATATTTAGGATTGATTAGAACCCGTGTACAATTGTTGGTTTGATGTTTAGAGGAGATTAGAGGTGTAGAAAAGTTGGAAAAACGAGTTAAGGAAAATCTGGGCTCGAATCTGGCCACTCGTTAGAAGACATGCCCAGGTCGTTCGAATGAGCTCGTTCGAACGAGCTTCTAACGAGTTGACAGTTTGAATTCTAACGATAGGGATGTTCGTTAGATGACTTTCGTTCGAACGAGATCTCATTAGAAGGCCCACTTCATTCGAACGAACTCTCGTTTGAACAGCCTCGTTCGAACGAGACTTCTAACGAGTTGACAGTTTAGGCGTTTTAGCCTGTTTTGATCCCGAGTGTCCCATAACCTTGTTGATATGTAGAGATAACACTTCCTTGATGATTAATTGATGTATTTGGGATATTTGGGATATAATGAGGAGTAAAACCTAGAAGTGTAGTTGAACTTAAGGGAAATTATGAATTAGGACGTGAGTGTCTATTACGATGCGAGAACTATTGACGGCCTAAATAATTATATTAACCGGGAACATATAAATTGTGTAGCATTATATGTCGGTAAGAGAATAAGAAGTGTACTACAAATAAATTATGGTGATTACTAAGATGTGTGCTTACTTAGTACATGTATATGATTTTGTGTATGACATACCTACCATACTTGCTATCACGGGAGGTTTACGTTCGTTTAGGGCCCTCTAATCCTTGTGTTGCCCGGATTTAGACTGGTACCTCGATGAACATAGGTCAGAGAAGGACTTATTGGGATGTTAATAAGTCTGATGATCGTGGGAGCGCAGGTATGTGCGTGACCCATGTGATGTGACTGTGTTTGCCTCCATTGTTTGTGATTGTCGTTATCTGAGAACGATTCCTGAGAGATTCGGAATGCGTGATCCTTATGTACGTGATGTACCGGGATGGATAGCAGAGTATGTGTGCACCGCAGCTTAGTCTCGGGGTGCTTGTATTGTATATTTATGACGTGAATAATATACACTTAATTAATGGGAACTTTCATGTTGTTATTGTGAATATAATTATGGTAATGTTTTGAGAAAACATAACGGGTTAACCGATAGTGAATTGTATTACTAATTGAGAATCTGAGTTTAAGTAGAGCCTCTATTTAATTAATATCGCTAGAAAGTAATATGGGAATCGAGTAGTAAGGGATATAACTTATTACGGTTTGGTTAGATATGTATGTTATTTAGATGGGTACGGTACGTTAGGAGTGCACATGTAGTCGAGAGGTGAGAATTTCATGTGAGTGCACGTCCTAACATGTATTTTGCATTTAATGTTTTAATTTTATTAAAACACTTGCTGTTTTTAAAATGATTTCCACTTTCGGGCTCTGACCCATTTGCTTTCAAATCTATTTTTGTAAAAACCATTTTAGGTGCCCAGCCACAAGGACACCATGCTTAGAATCCTCATTCAGGTGACGAGCTGTAGCTGTTTGTGGAAGTTACAGGACTTTGCTTGTAGACGCTTCATCTATCTTGACTCCATATTCAGCATTTATCAGTTGTAGGGCATGTCGCCCATTTCTTTTAGAGGCATTTCATTTATTTCAGTTATTCAGACTTCGGGCATGTAATTAATTCAGGATTCAGACTTATGTTATTATTTCATTCGTGGGATTGCTGTGAGGAGTTTTTCCTCCGGACTTATTACTATTTGTTGGTTATTTCATTACTTTTTTATGGTGAATGGATTATGTTGTTCTTCCATTATTCTTGTATTGCATGTTAATCAGACTTAATTTAAAATTTGGCAACTTACTTTTTTAAATACTAGGTGGTTAGTAATCATTTAAATGTTTTTGACAGTGATGCTATTAACTGAACCAACTTGGCATTTTGTATTGATTTAATAAAGGAGTAGCTACCCGGTATTTAATTAGTCGGGGTGTCACAGGAACCCCCGATTTAAGAGAATAGCGATAATTTTAGAATATCTACACTTAGGCTTGAAAACATGGCGTTAGAAGGCGAAACCCCGAAACACCACCCAAACGGTCCCTTGAGCGGCAATAACGTCTCCAAAAACAAATCTAAGGATCCTCACATCAAGATTACGACTTCTAACCTCAATGCCTACAATGGCCTTAACACAAAACACCATATCTCCAAGAAACACAACTAATATGTATGTTAGACACAATATCTTCGATAGTATAAATCAATAATGGGAATGAGAGATTGGTAATGCAGAAGCTTTAATGGACTCAAAACCTACGAGACCTAAGACCATGCTCTGATTCCAATTGTGACACCTCGCATATTTTGACAATGGAGGTGGCTAGTCCTCGCTACCGTTATTAGCATGTGATAGAAAAATGAGACATTAAAAACTTTTTCCACAAGATATAATCCAAAATTTAATCCAGCAAATATAAACACCCACACATGAAATTTGGTCACCATCCTAACTCCAAAAGATAGATTAATACTGAAATGAAATAATCCAACTATAACTCCAACTAAAAATAAATTGTAAATAATTGTGGAACCGAAATGACCCACCAAATTCATAAACAACTATCTCATAAATAAAATGACGGAATGGAAAATCTAAACTTATAAATGTAGCACCCCGTAATTTTGAGTAATTTATTTTAGCGGTTAAATTGCATGTGTGACGTAATTTAAAATAAATGGGAAATAAGGTGAAATTAGTAACTATTAAATTGTGAGAATAAGATTTATAGTTATGTGTGAATTTACTAGCTTGATTTGAGTGAATTTAATTAAGTCAATTGTAGTACATCGTATATGAGTAAAAATGGTAGGAATTGACGGTAAATTAATGGAGGCACTAGTGCGGGTTAGTTTTGGGTTAACATAGGATATTTGTGTTCAGTAACTCGGATGGTGATTTTGAATGCACGGTTGATCCGGAATAGGTGGAAATAGTCAGAATTGAGCACCCATGGGTAGTAATTGGGTTCCGGGGACTTTTTAGACTACCTCGGGCTCACGTAGGGGTATTTGGGTCATTTTAATGTAGCCTCATAACCTAATTTTAGGAGTTTAGTATTAAACCATAAGGGTTAGAGATGTGACTCAGCCATAACATTTATTCTAAACCCTAAGAGATAAGGGAGAGAGGAGGAAGAAGAGAAATCAAGGGAGAAAGGTATAGGAGGCCAATTTGAGAGGAGATTCAAAATTTTCTAACATGGAATTATCACACGAGAGAGATATCAGACTTTATGAACATTTAAAGGAAAGTAATTAACTTTATTTAAATCAAATAAAGGTAATTCATGTTCATATCATGGTAGGTTTAGAACAAATCGCTTTTTAGGAAGGGTTCTTACATATAAATGTGGTTTTTTGACGAAATTGATATCATACGTGGTTTAAAGAATTAATTGATGATATAGAACTAATTGATCTTGCTGGAATTAGATTTATATTTGAGATTTAGAAGATGAGCATGTTTAATTGGAGATTGTTAAATAAAATCTAGTAAGATGATGGAATATTCTTATTATGAACCCCGTTAACGAATTCAATTAATGATGTTTGATAATTGTTGGTAATTAGGTGAGATTTATGTTTAGAATCTGTCCAGAAAGGTTTTTTATGTACGATTTAATTTACGTGAGAGTTGGGTAAATTCTATGGAGGTTTAATGGGATGATTCTGGAAGAAAAATGAAGTTGAAGAAAAATTTGGGCAGGTGTCGATCGATCGAATAATATCGATCGATCGAATAATATCGATCGATCGAAGAATGTCGATCGATCGATGGAAGCTGAACTAAGGAAAAAATTTTGTGGGTTGTTTGGGATGTCTATTTTTCAGCAGGTCCAAGATTGGTTTATTAAGATTGGTTTGAAAGATTTATATTGTCTAGGGTGAGCGGGTGATTTAAAGTTGAATTAGAAATGGTGAGAGCTAATTAACGAGAAAGTTTAAATATCGAATTGATGAGCTAAATTTGGGAATAAATGTACGGGTTGGTTGGGTTAATTCTGGGTGTTTTATTGGAGTGATGTTACTTGATAAACTTAAATGATTATATGAAGGGCTGGTTGGGTAAGTCCGAATATGTGGGTAGACTCGAGATTTGTGGGCTGGTACTTTAAGCGATAGGCACGAGTTAGCTAGAGTTTGTGATTTGATATATATATATATATATATATATATATATATATATATACGAATATGAATAATATTTTTATATTAAATTTATATGAAACATTCCTATCGTAGCCGTTATGCTTTCAGGGAGGTTGCGCATCGTGGGAGGTCACTTCGGCAAATCCCAAAAGGGGTAGTATCGTTCCCCAGGATCATAGTTGTTGTTCACGCCTATGTGATGTGGGGTTGGAGTACCATGGAATATGTGGTGTGGTTATGACCACGGACTTAAGGCCATGACTGCCTTCAATGTTTATTTGTGATTTTTGGGTCCGGTAGTGAGATTCCGACCCAGTTGCCCGAATGTGGTGGATGTTCCTGGTGCATGATAGCAAGCTAGTGAGTCACGTTTAGAATGTGGAGGACATTTGTGGATTCACTTGCATATATTATGAGTGATATATATTTATAAGTGTACTTGTGTGATAATCCTAATAAACGTATATAATAGTGTTGTACATTATATATATAGGCTTAATACGTTAATGATGAACGTGGTTAAATTTTTGGAGTAAAATTATAATATGATTAATGATTTAATAAGATAATGAGAGACATAGCTAATTAAGATATGAAAGTTAGACAATTATTGAGTCAAGGTAGTGTGTTAGTGAGATTCGCAGTATGACTAGTTAGACAGGGTAATTTAACTAGGTGGGTTAATATGTAGGCGCTAGGTGTGCACAATAGTTAAGAGGTGAGGGGTAATCTCATGAGAGTGCGATACCGGCTTAAATATGGAAAGTTTAACTGTATATTTATTTACTGCATCTTAATTACTTGCTAAATATTTTTAAAAGGCTTTGGGCTCTGACCCCTTTTAAATCTATTTTCAAAATTTTTGGTGCCCAGACACAGGGACGCCAAGGATAATTGTTCTTTCCAGGTACACGTAGCTGCAGTTTATATGGAAGCTTGCAGGATTCTTGAGCAGCTGACTTTATTCCTGATATTCTAGATAAGGTCTTCTATTCTAGTATAATTGGGCATGTTGCCCCCTTCTTCAGAATTATATACTTCTGATTTTCTTAGTCAAATGGATTTGATGTATTGGATTTTGACTCAATGGTTTATTCGGGAACTTTATTTCATTATCTAAGTTTTAGACTTTATTAAGTGTTTTATTTATATTGATTACTGTGTATGGAATTACTGTGGTTGGTTAATCTTGTTGTATATTAATGAAAAAAAATTGATAGTGCTTGTTAAAGTAATTAGGTGGTTAGTAATTAATCAAGTTTTGACAGTGATGCTAAGAACAATCCATATGAGACCAACGTTTTATTTTGGTAGAGGGATGGTCACCCGTTATTTTAATGGGGGCATAATAAAGCAATAAAATAACTCCAGCTACACTCCACAAATCTCCAATACATCCTATGTAGCTACTCCAATAACAATAACTGAAATTTTAGTCAATGCAATAGGTCAGAGCCCACAGCATGAACACTAGCTACTCCTCCCAATTAGAATCCGTGAATCCATACATAAGCATCATACGAGATAAATATTACAATAGAGTATTTTAAGTTAAACAATATAAGAAGATGCTTGTAAAGTAAAACAACGCTAACTACCCACATAAACCAAACCACCTCATTACTCAAGTCCAATTATGTTATTTCAAACTTTAGTTATGTTAAATCCACTAGCTTAATTTAATGCAATTAGTCAATTATTATTAAAACGACACCACAATAGCCAGTCGGCCTTACTATTGATCCTGCACATATTGGTGATGCCAAATCCATTTTAATACCCTTTTATTATCTTAAGCATTAAATTTTAATCTCTATTAATTCTTTTATTCTCAATTATCCCCACCCTTCATTCGGGTATCACAACCTAAAACCATTTGTAGTCCCATACCTATCATCAAACTATAAGTATTACCTAATTTATCACCTAGTAATAATACCCATCAAAAATCATCACCTAGTCTAAAGGAATGATGTAACGGTATACTACCCAACCCCACTCAGGAAATACCCAAACATATGAGCATACACTCACTGATCCCACACCTAAAAAGTGCCAACAACAAAAAATTCTATCTACTAGTCCCATACCTAGTAAGAAAGCTACAAAACAAGTGAATGTACAACTACTCCTAAAAATCCCAACCTTCCCGCGGTGCCTAAATGTTAACATGAACGCTCTCCACATAAATTCTATTTTAATTTAATATTACAATACTCCATATAACACTGCGATTTCAATTCCATTCAAATTACATCCTTTCAATCATGAAATACCCAAATTCTACCCAATAGTTACACAAGTTGTCAAATTCCATAATTCTAATACAAGTGATATTTTAACAAATCAACACATAATCCAATTCGAACATACGTATTAATAAACAATAATAATTTCCATTTTGCAACAAACACATATACGAACCCAATTCTATAAGCCAAAACATTATTATAAGTTCAAATTTTAATTATCACATGCGATTCATCCCATGAATCTACCTTAACCCAAAACACTAATTTAATCATGCGATTATTTCAAGTCTTACATCATATTTTTAGATTGAATAAAAAATAACCCAGAATTAACTTTTGACTCTTCCTAATTAATTTTGACAAAAAATGATTAATTATGGTTTAGTCAATATTTAAAACATAAAACACTTAAGGGGAAGAATAGAAGCATTCATATCTTAAACGAAGTCGCCTAGAAATTTTTATTATATGGTTGCAATCCTCTCATGAAAATAATAAAGACTTGTTCTTGGTTGATCTTGATAAAACATAATTTGAATATTCAAAACTTGAGTTGAAACTTGTTTTTAATGGGGATTTAGGTCTTTTAGAAGAAAGAAAAGAAAACTTGGGAGGCTATTGCTTTTTGAGATGATCTAAAAGTGTTGAAAAAAGCCTAAACCCGAGCCTTTTGAACATAAATAGTTGAAAATAAGCTAATTCGCCAAATATGTCCAAGACCGAATTGATTCCCCCATGGGCAAATCGATTCCCCTCAAAGGAGAATATGTTCCCCCTGTTCCACCGACAGAGAAGAAAAGTTGAAAAAATCCAATAGCTTACCAGATAATTATCTATTCATGCATGCAATTATGATTGTATAGTGTACTATAATGAACACAAACTTAAGGATAATTGTTTTTTCTGCAGTGACCCAAGATATACGGTTTATGAGAGTGGAAATGACAAAACCACTAATGTAACAACCCTATTTTCCACACCTAGTTGATTAGGTCGGACGCAAAATAAAAGGAGCGCTAAACAATTTATATCATCCTCGGCATCAACGTACATATAAAAATGATAATAAATAAAAACCATCCATAATGAAAACTCAATAAAGGATGACAAGAATAATTCAACTAAGATATTGAAACTCTAATAAATCTAAATCCACTACAATACAATATTTTTGGTATAAATGTCTCAACTAAAATATAAGAGAATACAATAGTAACTAGCTCTAATCAAAACTCTTGAATACAAATGACTATTACAAGGGACTAACGACTCCTAATATAAGAATACCTTGAATCTCTACAACTATAAGTTAGACCGCTTAGCCCTACTAAACCTGTATGTAACAATAATAATACCTGGGGGGCAGAAACAATGATAGATTTGGGTCAGAGCACAAAAGTTGCAAGAAATAACTCCAACATCAATAATGTTAATCATGCGACACATTTACAATAAACATGCAAACCATCGACACTCATATGCAATGAATACCTCACCTCTTATCTAATGTAAGTATTATGATCATGTCCGAACCCAAGGCATAAAACTATACAAAAAGTATTTATATCTAGACTAATAAGCAATTAACTCATAAATGGATGCAATATGGATGTAACTAACTATACACATATAGAATACAGCCCAAAACCCAACCTTTTACTTATTTAGATTCTCATAATGTAATGTTTTAATTTGTGAAAAATCTTTAATTAAACGTATTCGTTACTAAAATATAGTATATGTACACAATACGATCCCATACCAACCCCCACTCATGTCACTTGAAAGATAAGATACGAACAATATCATAAAGCGCACACATATGTGATATAGGATTCAAATCAAAGTGTCCATCATCAAACTAATATTATACACACATATATACATCTCATAACAATCACGTGAAGGCCTTTATCTTAGGGAACCTTCTCATGCTTTTAATCGATAAATTCGAAGGAGTCCCTCGCCTAACGGATTTAGTAAAACAATCACACTAAATAAGAATGTGGAAACACTATGCAATCACACCACCAGATAGTACCAAACTAAAACTTGATCGATGGATCCGATCATCTGCCTCTCTCATCATGAAGTGTAGACCGACTGAACGTATGATCCAAATATATCATCACACAATACTACACCACCAGCTATAACACAACTCGCCCAATGGATCAGGTTGTCATGTCCCACCTCACGAAATGGAAACTGACTAAACGTGATATCGACCTCCACAAAGTCTTATGTCATGTAACCAAACAAATTATATATATATATATATATATATATAGTATACTCTTAGCGAACCCAAAATCATCCCAATCCCGTACCCCGAATCATCCCAATCCCCAAACACCGGATTGTTCATTACATTCTTAGATTTATCAACTCTAAAATCTTATTAAATCAAACTCCTAGTTTATCACACCTCTAAACTATGAGAGTGTGTGTGTGTGTGTGTGTGTGTATATATATATATATATATATATATATATATATATATATATATATATATATATATATAGAGAGAGAGAGAGAGAGACAGACAGACAGACAGACAGACAGACTCCTGTGAACATCCAAGTTTGTGTACCAAGTTTACACACCGATTTTTTGACATGGTAAACAAATTATTTTTTAGTTGAATTTTTTTGTGGTATATAAACATTTCAAGGAACCTACATTAAAAAAAACCTAGAAATTTTTTTTTGCTATTTTAAAAAAATTGGTCAAACTTTCTTTAAAAGCTTCGAAAGTTTGATCGATTTTTTTAATATAGCATAAAAAGTTTTTTTGAGCTGTTTTTTTATATAGGTACCTTGAAATGTTTAAATATCATTCAAAAAAATTCAACTCAAAAATATTTTTGTAATATATTAAAAAAAAAATAGGTTTGCTCGAGCAAGTATGCAAACTTGGTGTGCACAAGAGCTTGCCTATATATATATACCCTCGTAACATACATATACGTCTTCTCATTTAATTATTAAGTTGATTGCACAGCATATAATCTATCTAGACCTAAATAAACCTCAAAAAACTTTATCTCGTTACTCTCCAAGCTCAATATATATACATAGGACCATAGGATATCGCTCACTCTCACTTCTACCCAATTCGACCCAATCCTAATACCGGATGGAACTAAATAGTGATAAGGTTTATATCTCCATCCTACGTCATTATTCCTAATATTAACCAAGTCTAATCTCTCAATAAACTAAGTTAAATAATCATAAAAGAAATCCCAAACTCAACCTAGGCCCCAAAACATCAACTAAACAATCCCTGGCCTGAATTTAGGCTTTGCCCAGGAGGTCGATCAATCGAGACTACATGTAGGTCATCCCTTCTTCCTCTCACGAGATTTCACTCTCCAAAACCTATATTAACGGCCCTCAAGCTTCGAATTCAGAATTAAAACACAATAAAAGTCATCCATCACTACTCGGTTGTGATCCTAAACAATTCTCAACACTTATTTTAGATTTAATTCATCAAAATAAGGTTATATTCATCAAAGTTCATAGTTTTAAGCCTAGTTCATCAATAACATGCAAGGAGTCGAATTAATCTACGATTTTAGATTCAATCTACAAATTAACATGGGGATTTAACTTACTAAACAATGTAAATCCTAAAATATCAGTTATACTCCATATTTCATCATTTAAATCTTTCAATTTTAAATTTTCACAATCAAGGTACAAGTTGTTAATGCATAGGCAGATTAATTACACTCCACACTAATCCATATTCATAAACATGATTAAGACTTATCAAATCAGGCCCTAAGCATGCGTTCAAATCTCAAATTTTTTTGGTAAGTAAAATGAATATATAAACAAATAAGGAAACAAGAGCACCAGGGGCATATCCCCTAGGTAGTCATCCAAGCTACAGACAAAGAAGATGAAAAAGGCAAAGATGGTGGGCATACCCAAGCAAACCTAAAAAGGAACAAAGCTAGGAACAACCCTACAGATTAAGGATTATGGGCATATCCAAACAACAAAGCGATACATTGCAACTAAAAAGGGAAACAGGCAGCCAGATTAGTCCACCATGGAGGACTCGGGTAGGTTCCAATAGTTGCAAACCATCCAGTTGTTGTAGCTTCTCCTAGCTTTCTTCCAAGTCAAAATTTTACATCTCATCATGAACTCAATATCCTTAATTAGCTCAGTGGGATTTTTGGTGCCTCTTCTATGTATTCTATTGTTTCTTTCAATCCAATTACAGTCATAGAGGTGGAAAAAGACAGGGCTCTTATCTTTTACATGAAAGACTTGCCTTGCACATACTTCACAGCATTATTGACTTCATTCCGCCATGCCCCCGTCCTTCTATAAAACTGGTTTATGTAAAAGATTTCATTCCAAACCTCCTTAGGGTATAAACATTCAGCCATGAGGTGACTGATAATTTCAACTCCACTAATACAGAACTCACAGCTGTTATTATCACTCACCCCCCAAATCATGAGTTTTTCCTTACTGGTCAAGGTTTTCCTGTAAGTCAACCAAAGAATAAAGGAGCAGTTGGGTATATTAGCTTTATACCACACCAGGTTGTACTAATTCATTAGGTGAGGGTGTTGAGAAGTGGATCTCATAGTTTAAAAGGTGCTGAACATTTCATTAGCATCAGGTAACCACAACAGAGATTCCTCCTCAGAGGTGTTGATACAAGGAAGATTATCGTTTTCGATTTTATTGAGCTCCCAAGTGGTAGAGCTAGGCCATATCCAAGAATTTCCATTCAAAAACTTAGCAACTTTGTCTTTCACATTGCTTGCGGCATCATAAATAGTTCTATCACCATAAAGAGGTTGAAGAGGTCCCTTGGGGTGCCAATCATCAAACCACATAAATGTGTTCTTCCCATTTCCAATGTTCGACTTCATAAGAGGTCTCCCAATATCTCTAAGCTTGAGAACTTCCCTCCATCTCCAAGAGGTATCCGTAGGTATTTTGATGGCCCAAATGCTTTTGTTCTTAATTTTGTAAGTATGGCACCACTTCACCCAAAAATTATCTTTCTTTTTGCACAAATTCTAGAGATGTCGTAGCATGCAAGCTTTATTCCAATATTGAAGGCACATGATGCCAAGAACACCTTCCTTCTTAGGCACACATACCTCATTCCAAGAAACCTTATCCCTAGGGTGTTTCAGGTCTGTACCAGTCCATAAAAAGTCTCTAAAGATTTAGTATATGGAATTGAGAAGTTTTTTGTCCAAGATGAAGAGGCTACTCTAGTAGACTTGGGTGCTAAAGATAACATCCCTAACAAGTTGAAGTGTGCCTACATAACTGAGCAATTTAGAGGTACAACACTTTATTTTTTGAGTAAATCTATCAATGAGCATATAACAATCATCATACTTGAGTCTAGTGGATATGAGGGGGACCCCCAGGTATTTAAAAGGAGGCTTGTTTTCCCTGAGACCAATAATATCAGTCATCAAAGTCAGGTGGGTTTCATAGATCCCAGAGCAATATATATTGCTTTTGGAGAGGTTGAGGAAAAGGCTAGATATAGAGGATAACTCATCCAAAGCTCTTTCGATACATTCAATCGACTGAGACCCCTAGAGCTGTGGGGTTCACAGCAGTGCTTATCAAGGATACATGCAAAGGCCTCCATGATAAAGAGGAATAATTAGTAGTAAAGGGGGCAACCCTGACTAAGACCCCTAGAGCTACTAAAAAAACCATGAATTTCCCCATTGAGGCTGATGGAGAACTTAGGATTGGTCACACGTTCAGTTATCCAATTAATAAGGACACGAGGGAAGACCAACTTATGCATAACCTTAAAGAGAAATTCCCACCTAACTGTGTCATAAGCCTCGAGGATGTCAATTTTGAGGGTACATCTGGGAGTAAGCTCTCTATGGTAGTTTCTCATAAGCTCCTGAAGAAGAAGAATGTTATCTGCAATTGATCTACCTCCAATAAGGGCATCTTGTCTTTCATCAATTAAAAGAGGCAAGAGAGGTTGGATTCTATTGGAAAGAACTTTGGATATCCACTTGTATATGGTGTTACAACAGGTAATGGGTCTAAACTCCTTCGAATAATTGGGATTTTTGTCCTTGGGGATGAGAGTAAGGACTGTGTAGTTCCACTACCTAAGCATGTGCCCTTTATCAAAGAAATAGGAAACAGCATTTGTCAAGTCCTCACCAACAACTTCCCAATTTTCTTTGAAAAAATTTGCACTGAAGCCATCAGGCCACGGGGCTTTATCAAAGCCAATAGAGAAGAGGGCACTTCTGATTCCTTTATAGTGACAGGATCATCCAGTGACTCTTTATACAGCTGATTGAGGGTTCTAGGCATATTGATATCAAAGGTCATATTCAGGTTGTCATCTAGAGCCTTCAAGAGGGAACTGAAAAAAGAGATAGCCTCACTGGCCACATATTTGGATCCTTTAATGGTGATGCCCTCACTGTTCTTGATGGTAATAATTTTCCTTCTAGTAGTGCACTTATTCACACAATTGTGAAAGAAAGTAGTGTTCATATCTCCCTCCTTTAGCTAGTTGATTCTGGATTTTTGTTTGTAAAAAGCTTCTTTATTGGTTCTTAGGTTGGCATACTCTCTGACTTTGATTTTCTCTTCTTCAATAAGGGTGGGGTTGGTTCCATCACTGTCTCTAAGCCTCGGGATGGAGTGCATTTGGTCTTTCACCTCATTGACACCCTGGGAGATAATTCTAAAAAACTTTAGGTTAAGTTTCTTGAGAATGGGTTTGAGCCTCTTCAGGTTAAAGGATAACTTACACATAGGATTGTCAGGACATTCCTCTCTAAGGGAAACTGAGGATATCCTTAAAGTCAATATGTTTCATCCAGAAATTGAAGAATTTGAAAATCTTATTTCCTCTCTCCTCGGGGGGGAGGATGTGGATGAGGATGGGATTGTGGTCAGACAATCCAGGGCATAACACCTCAGCTTGAGAGCTAGGGAAATAGGAGCTCCATTGATTATTATGCAATGCCCTGTAAATTATTTATTGCACATTGTTGGTAGAAGAACTATTCTTATTCCAAGTGAACCAAAGGCCTGTGGTATTCATGTATTCAAGGTGAGCATCATGGATGCAGTTGTTGAAGTCCTAGACTGCATTGAAGTCGATATTATGGATGCCTCTCTTTTCTTCAGTGTTTCTTACAATATTAAAGTCTCCCATGAGGATCCATTGGTCCTCATTAGATATTCTATTGTTTCTTAAGATAAAATTCCAAAGATTTCTTCTCTCCATATAGTGGTTGCTCCCATAGACAAAAGTGGCATAGAAAAACTTGTTAAGGCCCACCATGTCAATTTTACAGAAGATGCCTTGGGGATGTTCACTTATAAATTCTAGTCTGAGGGCATTAGGATCCCATCCCACTATCACACAAGTCATCCCACCATTGGCAGGGCAATTGTGAATAGCTTCCCAATTACAAAAGCAATTCCTCTTAATATCATCAAAGTGGCCTCTTCTAACTTTGGATTCAAGGATGAAAATGAGGGATAGCTTATGATCTGCTACAAACCTCTTTATTTCAGCTTGTTTCTGAGGCGAGTTAAGTCCCCTAATGTTCCATGATGCCAACTTGGTCATATAAAGTGTTTGGATTTACCTCCATACCTCTTCTTACCATTTCCTTTCCCAATGTTACTGATTATATCCTTGTGGTAAATCATTGAGGTTATTCTTTTTAGCCAACTCATCCACAATGTTGATTTTCAATGCTAACCCAGAAGGTTCTAGTGTAGCTTCAATACCTTCTTCTTCCCCATTAAAAACCTCAAGAGTTAGAGTTTTTGATAGTTGGAGTTAGAAGGGCTTTGGCATCTTCAGTGGTGGGGGTAATGCACTCACTTGTGCCAACCTCCATGTCAACCTTCCCATTATTATAACTCTTGTCAATCTCAGGAAGAGGAGGGTTTAGAGATGAGGGAGTAGCCCCTACACTTGTGTTTTTCCTGTTGATTTCTATCCATCCATCCTTCATAGCCTTCATAACCTCTCTATGTTTTGGAGTTGGGTATGCATCCTCCTTATTTCCTTTGGGAACCCACATTTTTTTGGTTTGGGGGTAGCTGAGAAGTGAGTGTCCAAAAATACCACAAGTTTTGCATGAGGAGGGTTTCCCTTCATATTCCACCCTATTTTTTGTTATTTTCCCATCCTCCATCACCACATCTATGGTCCTTGGAAACTCTTCTTTCACGTCCAACTCCACACAAATTCCAGCATAACTAAACATATTCATTTCCTCTGTTAGATTGTCATCATATAAGGGTATGCCCATTGAGCTGGCAATATAGCTAAGGCCTTCTTCCGTCCACAACCGGACAGGAATATTGTGGAATCTAATCCAAACTAGTAGTTTCTTAGTTGTTTCTTTATTGTACTTAAAATTAGTCATCCATCTCTAAAGAATAATGGGGTTACCAAAGAATAACCAAGGCCCATTGTCCAAGACCTTATCATGCATGGCTTGGTTGTCAAACATAAAGAAAAATAAGCCAGTGCTATGGGCTAGAATATTATTGAGTCCATAGGTGTCCCAGAGCTTATGTGCAACGTTGCAAACATGGGAGTAGGGAAGCTTTCTGCCCAAGAAATAGCCAACAAGGCTATTTTCCCATTTTGAGTAGCCTTTGGATGCTACGTCCAAAGGCGAAGAAATGATGATCTTCTTATCCACAATGGCTAGTTTGTGGTAGGTGAGGTTAAGTTTGGGCACATGTTTAGAACTTACCACATTGCTCCATGAATGATCTGGCATAGGTACGATAGTATCTAGGGTAAGGTTAGTTTTATCTTTCCTAGGATCTGCTGACACCTTCCCCCCTCAGTCACGCCAGTGCCCATAATTGTACCAATTGTCCCAATACCATTGTCAGGCCCATGGTCTGGTAACACCGCTGAGAAGACCTCTAATAGTGTTGATGGTTGTTCACCACCATCAAAGGTGGTTTTCATGGAGCAAAACTCGTTGATATATTCATAGGAATCTCCTTTGCTCTAAAGAAATTACCAGTAGACGTTTTTCTCTTCATTTAACTCTTGTATTCAGGACACATGGGATTTTGCTCTTATAATAATGGCCTCCGATGCAAAAACTTAACCTTCTTCAAAATCATCCATACTAGTGGATCCCTCAAGGGCATGCACAGGTGTGGATATGGGTTCGGTAGGAATAGAAACAACATCATAGAGGGGTAAAAGAGCATAACCAAGCAAGGAAGAAAGAGGCCATGATGTTGTCTTCCCACATAAGGCAGCAGGGAGACTCGTTGGCTTGGGGGCTTGGTACGAGTCCATGGAGGAGTTAGGAGGAGTATGAGGAGGGGGTGGTGGTGTTTGGTTGGTGTTTGAGGTTTGGAAGGTGAAAGGGAGTTTTAGAGATAAGGGAGAGCATTTTTTTCAGAGTTTTGTTTTGTACCGAAATTGTTCATTAATCTCAGATTAATATGGAAAACGTGTATTCTAAACAAGTTACATATTTGAAAGTGTATTGTAAGATATTTGTTGCTTTAATTCAAAGAATGATGAATCCTTTGTTGAATCCCTTCTACTTTCTCCTCTCAAAGCTTTCTCTAGTTCTCCCAGAAGAGTATGGTTGCTAGGGTTTGCTCATACGATGAGAAGTGATTAATTAATTAATTAGGCTTAACTCAATTAAATACCTTCTAATTCTGCACCTCTACATTAGGCCTATTTTTGGCCCCCCAAAAGGACCCAAAATACTACATGGAATAGCCCAAAACTTAGCCTAATGGTATACCTACCCCCGAGCCCAACTTAAGACAATAGAAACATATATTCGGACCTCCGTGACACTCCAGAGTCCAATCCAAATGGTAATACCTCACACAAATATGGTTATACCTCATAGCATAATAAAAACACACACTTAATTAATATACATGTAACACATGGTCCAATATCATATAACTAATATAATCAATTAATTATTTATAAAACGGGACACAAAATCACGTCAAATGAAAATTTAATTACCATCCGAATTATGCACTCTTATTATTGCCAAATCACACAAGTAATAACTCATTCCATCTATTAATATATTTGTCACATAATAAATAATAATAAAAAGTCCATAAAAATACGGGGTATTACATTACTGACCACTATTACAGGAATTCCATCCTTGGAATTTCCTAAAGCATAACATAGAAATGTAGATCACACAAATAACATAGGCTTATACACAACTAGCCCGTATCCGTATCACCACGAGATAAAAAAAAAGGCTCACATATGCCTACCATAACATGCCATGACTAGGGATCCCATACACAAATACCATGTGTACACACACATCACAAATATCATATACAAACATATAAGCATATAGATGCACAACTCAATAACAAAACATAAAAGGTTTAAGCACAAACTAAAGGGATGATCTACCACTCCACTAATTGCCATCGACTTTTCTTAAATTGCCCCACATATTCCATTGTGAGTGAGAACGGCCCTCGATGTTCTCAATATTGTACTCCTGTTGGCCCTAATTCTTGGGTTACCCCAACAATGTCATCATGCCAACACTACTCTTAATCACGCAATACTTCATATAACTAAGGCCATCCTTAAACACATAGTTCTTAAAATTACTCAATTGTTCACATCTTAAATGATTTCCATCATGCGTATCCTCATACGCTAAGAGAAATCTATCATCGGATGACCAAACAACATATCCACTCTGTAAATTATGCAACCACTAGAATAACACGTTAAATAGGCACTCTAATGATAAAATCAAAATCTCATTATCACATTCACTCAATGAATTCACAATAGGGCTTGGCCACTGCCCAAGAATAAGTAAAAAAGCGTATAAGACACTTACGAAACCCATCAATCACTTGGGTCATACCATAACTCATAAATAAGTAAGAAAGTGTAAAGGACACTCACATGTCGACAACTATCACAACAAATATGAAATACAATATACTCTACTCATACAACAAATCTCATAGTTACTTCCATATAGGATGGGGTCTCTCACCGCCAAAGCCATATCCTAGTGAACACTAAACCATAATCCACAGGATTACGCCAATAGTGAATCAACACATAAAGAGACATTTCTCGACAAAATAACTATGCTCAAACAAAGTACATTACCACTAAATACATAGATATTATGAATCACGTGCTTCATTATACCCTAGATAAAATAACTACATAAATATCTAGCCTAGAACATCCACATGCCATAGGATCTCTCTCAACCCGTGAAACCACAAAAAGCCACTTAAAAATAGGTGTACCCTTAGCAAATATCTCTAGGTAATATTTACACATCAATCTTTATACCCCCAACACTATATCATTAATTTACACCTCAAACTGCATAACAATAGGTACACGTAACCAATTATCCACATCAGGAGGTGGGTTTGCATACTCACCCATTCCATAGCCCTAATTAAACCATAATATTCCAACCTAGGGGTGACACCCCGACTAATTAAATACCGGGTAGCTACTCCTTTATTAAATTAATTCAAAATGCCAAGTGGGCTCAGTTAATAGCATCACTGTCGAAAACATTTTAATTTTACTAACCACCTAGTATTTAAAAAGTAAGTTGCCAAATTTTAATTAAAGTATGATTAACATGCAACAAGTGTAATGAAGAAATAAGTAACACCATTCACCATACTGAAGTAAAACGAATAACCATCACATAATGTAAATAAAATCTGGAGGAAAACTCCTCACTACAAACCCACAACTGAAACAACTAAACTGAATACTGAAATAATACATGCCAAAGTCTGAAACAAACTGAAATGTAAAAGATGTCTCTAAATAGAAATGGTCAACATGCCCTACAACTGATAGATAGTGACTCTGGAATCCAAAAGATAGAAGCGTCTACAAGCAAATCCCTGTAGCTTCCACAAACAGCTACAGCTCGTCTCCTGAATGAGTATCCTATGCTTGGTGTCCTTGTGGCTGGGCACCTAAAATGGTTTTACAAGAAAAAGATTTGAAAAGCAAACGGGTCAGAGCCCGAATGTGGAGTTATATTTTAAAACCTCCAAGTGCTTTAAAAACATTTAAAACATTAAATGCAAAGTACATGTTAGGACGTGCACTCACATGATATTCTCACCTCTCGTCTAACTGTGAACTCCTAACGCAAGTACCCATCTAGAGTGATATAAACTACTAGCTAAGTGACAACATATCTAGCTAGACTATCATAGGTCTTACCCTTATTACTCGGTTCTATTAACATTATAACGCTCGTAATTAAGTAGGGGTTTAACGTAAACTCAGATGCTCAATATGCAATATATATATCACTATCAGCTAACTCGTTACATTCTCGAAACAATACCGTAATTATATTCACAACATTAACATGAAGGTTCCCATTAATTAAGTGTATATCATTCACATCATAAATATACAGTATAAGCACCCCGAGAACTAAGCTTCGGTGCACACATACTCTGCTATCCATCCCGGTACATCACGTACATAAGGATTACATATTCCGAATCTCTCAGGAATAGTTCACAGATAACAACATCACAAATAATGGAGGCGAACACAGTCACATCACATAGGTCACGCACATACCTACGCTCCTACGATCAGCGGACTTATTAATATCCCAATAAGTCTTTCTATGACCTATGTTCATCAAGGTAACCAGTCTAAATCCGGGCAACACAAGGATTAGAGGGTCCTAAGTGAACGCAAACCTCCCGTGATAGCAAGTATGGTAGGTATGTCATACACACAATTCATATACCAATACTAAGTAAACACACGTCTTAGTAATACCGTAGTTTAATCGTAGTACATATCGTATTCTCGTACTAACTATAATTATCACAATTTATACTATTCCGGTTTATAATCATACGCGCCATAATTTTCTCCCGTCGTAGTAGACACTCACGTCTCAACCCAAACCGTCCATTTAATATAACTCGCGTATATAGTTTACTCCTATTAATAACCCAAAAGTCCCAAATCTATCCTTACATCATCAAAGGAAGGTTATCTATATCCTCGAACAAGTTTACGGGACTCCAAAAATCAAAACAGTCCAAAAAGGACCAAACTGTCAACTCGTTAGAAGTCTCGTTCGAACGAGACTGTTCGAACGAGATTCCTCTGTCAACTCGTTAGAAGTCTCGTTCGAACGAGGCTGTTCGAACGAGATTCCAGTTCGTTTGAACGAACTGTACCTTCTAACGATATCTCGTTCGAACGAGATATCGAACGAAATCCCTTTTCGTTAGCAGCGACTGGTCAACTCGTGAGAAGCCCGTTCGAACGAGTTCGTTCGAACGACCTGGGTAGGGGCTTCTAACGAGCTGCCAGTTTCGTCCCAGATTTTTCCCCATCTCGTTTTTATCCATTTTATCACTCCTAATCTCTTCCAAAGTTCATCCCAACAACGTTTTAGGGTCTCTAATTCATCCTAAACATATTCAAGTCAACTCCTAACATGTTTTCAAGGATTAAATCTCTTTAACATCAATCAAAATATAAATCTCTACACTTTTTCCCAATTATTTCAAGAACATGAACCCTAACTTTTGAATCATGAATTAACTCACTATAAATCCGTTTTAATTCCTTCCTATCACAGATATCATGAGAATAATTATCTACCTATCATTCTACATGCAATTCTCCTCAATATTTTCAAGTTCTAAGCTCCAAACTACATGGGTTTTCATTATCTCTCAAGAACAGTTATAATTCATCAATTTTCTAACATGGAAGAAACATTCTACGAATTTAAATATGATTAAAACACTTGCCTCGATTGGATTTATGATTTTGGTGTTGGTTTGGTGAAGATTTCTGCAGATTTTCCTCTCTCCAAGCTTCTCCTCTAATGGTGGCTAGGGTTTTTCTTTGGGAAAATTAGAAAACTCTTCTAATAACCTACGTAGCCTTCTAGGTTAATATGGTTTGGTTAATGGGCTTAGTGGGTTAAATCCACATCAGATTAAAACTCCCAATTTTCGTCACTTTTAATTCCTCAAAAAGTAAAATTACCAAAATACCCTTTATGATGCCGGTATGGCCTAAAAATACCCCGGAATCCAAACTACACCCCCGACTAGTGTTTTCTGACTATCTCGACCCTTCCGGACGCTTTGGGGCACTCAAAACGACCATACGGTTTATAGATTTTAAATTCACTTTTTATAATCAAAATATTACACCGTGACGCGGCGGTCCCACGCGTCTCAACAAAATTTCTAAAATGCCGTATATAAATCTCACGACAACTTTTATAATACCAAATACATATATCAAAACATGTATGCACATAATCAAATACCAACTCGCATCTCGCTTCGGTCCAAAATAGCAATCGGCCCCTCCTCGTAGGAGCTATCAGGCTGGAGATCGATGTCCTCCACAGCAATGTGAGAATGAGCCAAATTATCTCTAAGGTATTTCCTCAGCGAGGAAATATGAAACACATTGTGAATCCGATGCAAATGCTCCGGTAGTCCAAGTCTATACGCAACCGGTCCGATCCGCTCAATAATAGGAAACGGCCCCACATACCTTGGTGCCAACTTCCCCTTCTTCCCGAAACGCATAATCCCCTTCATAGGAGATACCCTGAGCAAAACCTGGTCCCCCACTTGAAACTCTCTGAAAAATCTCTTCGCATCAGCATAACTCTTCTGCCTGTCTTGAGCTACCCGAATGCGAGTCCGAATCAACTCAATCCTTTCCGAAGTATCCCGAATCACTTCCGGCCCAAGCAGTTTGTTGTCCCCCACCTCTAACCAACATGCTGGGGAACGACAAGGCCTACCGTACAATGCCTCAAACGGAGCCATGCCAATAGTGACCTGATAGGAGTTGTTGTAAGCAAACTCCACCAGTGGAAGGTACTGCTCCCATCCACCCCCAAAGTCAATAATGCACATGCGTAGCATGTCCTCCAACATCTGATTCGTGCGCTCAGTCTGCCCATCAGTCTGCGGATGATAAGCCGTACTCAACCGCAATTCCGTGCCCATTGCCTCCTGGAAACTCTCCCAAAACCGCGAAACAAATATCTTGTCTCTGTCAGACACGATATTTAGGGGCACACAGTGAAGTCTCACAATCTCTAAAATGAAGAGCTGGGCATACTGTCCCGTAGTGTAGTCAGTCCTTACGGGTAAAAAGTGAGCGACCTTGGACAACCTGTCCACAATTACCCAAACGGATTCGTGGCCCCTCTGTGACGTAGGCAACCCCGTAATAAAGTCCATGGATATGCTCTCCCACATCCACACCGGGACCTCCAATGGCTGCAGCAATCCTGTCGGTCTCTGATGATCCACTTTTACAAGCTGACAAGTGGCGCATTTCGAAACAAACTCAGCGATATCTCTCTTCATACCGCTCCACCAATACTGCCGTCTCATGTCTTGGTACATTTTGTCCCCTCTGGGATGTACTGCGAACCGTGAGCCGTGCGACTCTGCCATCACATCGTGTCGCAATTCCTTCCCTTTCGGAACCACCAATCTCCCATTGAAGCGTAATCCCCCGTCTGAGCTAACGGTATAGGACTCGGCTCCCTCTGCTAGTAACCGAACTATCTTCTCCTGACAGAACGAGTCATTGGCCTGTGCCCATACTACCTTCGTGACAATCTGCGATGTAACGGTCATCACAGACATGAAAGATCGGGCCACTGCATCCTGGTGTCCCAATTCCTTCCACTTAGCCTTCCACACCTCTGCCACCTCATCTGCTGGCCTACGGCTCAACGCGTCTGCCACCACGTTAGCCTTACCCGGGTGGTACTGGATGTCGAATTGGTAGTCTTTCACAAATTTAAGCCACCTACGCTGCCGCATATTCAATTCCTTCTGCGTGAATAGGTACTGTAGGGACTAGTAGTCCGTGAACAGTTGGAACTTTTCCCCCAAAAGATAGTGCCTCCAAATCCGTAAGGCAAATACCACTGCCGCCAACTCCAAATCATGCGTGGGGTAATTCTTCTCATGAGGCTTAAGCTTACGGGAAGCATAAGCTATGGCCTGTCTCTCCTGCTGTAATACACCTCCCAGTCCTTGCAAAGACGCATCGGTGTAAACTAAATACTCAACTTCCGATCTCGGCAATGCTAACACAGGTGCTGAGGTCAATTTGTCCTTCAATTTATCGAATGCCAACTGACAGGCATCACTCCAGATGTATGGCACACCCTTACGAGTGAGATGTGTCAAAGGACCTGCTATCTCTGAGAAGCCCCGAATAAACCTCCTGTAGTATCCTGCTAGACCCAAGAAACTGCGAATCTCAGTCGGTGTCGTGGGCTGTCCCCACTCCCTCACCGCTGATACTTTCCCCGGATCAACAGATATTCCCCGGTCGGAAATGATATGTCCCAAAAACTGGACTTCCTTCAGCCAAAACCCGCACTTCTCATATTTTGCATATAACTCGTTCTGACGAAGTGTCTGCAAAACCTACCTCAAATGCTCGGCGTGCTCCTCCTCTGTCTGGGAGTAAACCATAATATCATCAATGAAGACAATGACAAACTGGTCTAGGAAATCCCTGAACACTCTGTTCATCAAGTCCGTAAACACAGCTGGAGCGTTGGTCAAACCGAAAGGCATAACCCGAAACTTGTAAGAACCATATCTCGACAAGAACGCAGTCTTCGAGACATCCTCCTCCCTGATACGCAACTGATGGTGTCCCGATCTCAAGTCAATCTTCGAGAAGAAAGAAGCTCCTCTCAACTGGTCGAATAAGTCATCGATTCGAGGCAACGGATACTTATTCCGTATCATGACCTTATTCAACTCTCGGTAGTCCACACACAATCTCAGTGAACTGTCCCTCTTCTTCACAAACAGAACTGGACCTCCCCAAGGTGAGGTACTCCTGCGAATAAAGCCCTGACCTAACAGCTGCTCTATCTGATCCCGTAACTCCCTCATCTCAGCTGGAGCCATACGGTACGGTGCGCATGCTATAGGTCTCGTACCCGGTAGTAAATCTATAACAAAGTCTATCTCTCGACTGGGGGGTAAGCCTGGTATCTCCTGAAACACATCCGAATACTCCCTGACTACTGGGATAGAATCTAAAGGGATCACTACCTCCTTAAAGGTATCCTCCTCAATGTAATACAGATGAGCGGTCGATCCTCCCTCTGGGCGAGACATCGCCACCACAAACATCTCTTGCCCCGGAATGGCAAAAACAATGCTCCCGCTGAAGCAATCAATCATGGCCCGATAAGCTACGAGCCAATCCATACCGATAATCACATCGTGAACATGCATGTCTAACACTAACATGTCTGCAGGTAATACCAAACCACCGATCTCTACCCCCACTCCCCGGCATATAAAGAAAATAACTGACCCACTCCCCAATGGTGAGTCGACACACGTCACTGTGCTCTCTGCCGTGGCTAACAATCCTAAAGCTTTCGCGAAGTGTGTAGATATAAAACAATGTGTAGCACCCGTATCAAATAACACCCGACCCATAGTGCCATGGATAGGAAACGTACCCTCAATCGCGGGCGGTGCCTGTGGAACTGCAGCCTGGTGGACATTGTAGACACGTCCATACTGTAGCTGCCCCTTCTGAGCTGGGACTGCTGGAATGGGTGGCAATGCTGCCATCTGTGGTGGTGCGGGAAGAGCGGCGGGAAACATAGGCCTCTGTGGCTCCTGGCGAGCACCCTGCTGCTGCTGCTGTAGGGCCCTGCCCCTATCAGGACAATCCTGTCGCTTATGGTCAGTCTTGCCACAAACAAAGCACTTCCCTGGGAAGTTCCCTCCTCTCTGTCCCTGCTGTCCCCGGCCCTGGTGGTCGTTACCGTTCCTCCCTTGGCCCTGATGGCCCTGGTGAAACTGCTGCCCATTCTGCCCCTGTTGGCCCTGATGGCCGTTTGGACCCTGATGGCCCTGACGAAAACCTCCCTGCCCCTGCCTGTAGTTCCCTGACCGGAACATCTTATTATCCCCCTGCTGGGAGCCCTGCTCATTCTGTCTCTGCCCCTGACTAGATTGTGCCCCGCTGGCACCATGTCCTCCAGTCCTGCCCTGATGGCTAGACTCCCCCGACCTCTTGCCCTCGGCCATATGAAAATGGTGGTCCTGGCAGTGTAATAATGCAGCGTTAACCACATCAGAATAGGTGGCCAACGATAGGTTCCCTAGCAGATGCTGACGGATCCTCCAAGTCAACCTGTCCGTGAACTTCTCAATCTTCTTCTTCTCTGTTGGTATCTCATCTGGAACGATATTCAATAGATTCATGAACTCGGCCTCATACTCAGCCACAGTCTTACCTTCCTGCTTCAGACTCATCAATCTCCTCCTCATTTCCGTATGAACAGCTGACGGAAAGTACTTGCGGTCGAACCGCACCCAGAACTCCTGAATCGTGAGAGTATCCCTCTCCTCCATGGTGGTAATAGACTCCCACCACTGTAGCGCAGATCCAACTAGCTTGAAAGTAGCTAGCACCTGCTTCTGAACATCCGTGCACTCATACATCCTTAAGTGCCTCTGCATATCCTTCCTCCACTGGATCGAGACTACTACATCTGAGCTACCTGCAAACTCTGGCGGATGCGCTTTCTGAAAAGCGTCACGTACACGCTCCCAAGCAGATGGGAATGTATTAACCTGCACTGGCGTGGCAACCGGGGCCTGTGGTGGTGCCTTCTGAACAACGGCAATCGCAGCATTTACCGTTTGAGCTACTATAGCTGCAACCTCAGCAGCGTTCATCATGCCCTGAACTGGAGCGGGCTGGGGTTCGGGCGTTGCATCCCTGGGAACTCGTCGTGCACATCGTGGAGGCATCTAAAATAAGAACAAAGTTTATAAGTTCGCTGTTTATAAACTTAAAATAGCTGAAGAACGAAGCATACACAAAAAGAGTACAACAGTCTTAAAATATAGGGCTCTATATCAAAGAAACTTAGCGGAAATATAATAGCCGTACAGATCCTAAAGGATACTAGAACCTGATGCTCTGATACCACCTGTGACACCCCGACTAATTAAATATCGGGTAGCTACTCCTTTATTAAATTAATTCAAAATGCCAAGTGGGCTCAGTTAATAGCATCACTGTCGAAAACATTTTAATTTTACTAACCACCTAGTATTTAAAAAGTAAGTTGCCAAATTTTAATTAAAGTATGATTAACATGCAACAAGTGTAATGAAGAAATAAGTAACACCATTCACCATACTGAAGTAAAACGAATAACCATCACATAATGTAAATAAAATCTGGAGGAAAACTCCTCACTACAAACCCACAACTGAAACAACTAAACTGAATACTGAAATAATACATGCCAAAGTCTGAAACAAACTGAAATGTAAAAGATGTCTCTAAATAGAAATGGGCAACATGCCCTACAACTGATAGATAGTGACTCTGGAATCCAAAAGATAGAAGCGTCTACAAGCAAATCCATGTAGCTTCCACAAACAGCTACAGCTCGTCTCCTGAATGAGTATTCTATGCTTGGTGTCCTTGTGGCTGGGCACCTAAAATAGTTTTACAAGAAAAAGATTTGAAAAGCAAACGGGTCAGAGCCCGAATGTGGAGTTATATTTTAAAACCTCCAAGTGCTTTAAAAACATTTAAAACATTAAATGCAAAGTACATGTTAGGACGTGCACTCACATGATATTCTCACCTCTCGTCTAACTGTGAACTCCTAACGCAAGTACCCATCTAGAGTGATACAAACTACTAGCTAAGTGACAACATATCTAGCTAGACTATCATAGGTCTTACCCTTATTACTCGGTTCTATTAACATTATAACGCTCGTAATTAAGTAGGGGTTTAACGTAAACTCAGATGCTCAATATGCAATATATATATCACTATCAGCTAACTCGTTACATTCTCGAAACAATACCGTAATTATATTCACAACATTAACATGAAGGTTCCCATTAATTAAGTGTATATCATTCACAGCATAAATATACAGTATAAGCACCCCGAGAACTAAGCTGCGGTGCACACATACTCTGCTATCCATCCCGGTACATCACGTACATAAGGATTACATATTCCGAATCTCTCAAGAATAGTTCACAGATAACAACATCACAAATAATGGAGGCGAACAAAGTCACATCACATAGGTCACGCACATACCTACGCTCCTACGATCAGCGGACTTATTAATATCCCAATAAGTCTTTCTATGACCTATGTTCATCAAGGTAACCAGTTTAAATCCGGGCAATACAAGGATTTATACTATTCCGATTTAATCGTAGTACATATCGTATTCTCGTACTAACTATAATTATCACAATTTATATTCACAACATTAACATGAAGGTTCCCATTAATTAAGTGTATATCATTCACATCATAAATATACAGTATAAGCACCCCGAGAACTAAGCTGCGGTGCACACATACTCTGCTATCCATCCCGGTACATCACGTACATAAGGATTACATATTCCGAATCTCTCAAGAATAGTTCACAGATAACAACATCACAAATAATGGAGGCGAACACAGTCACATCACATAGGTCACGTACATACCTACGCTCCTACGATCAGCGGACTTATTAATATCCCAATAAGTCTTTCTATGACCTATGTTCATCAAGGTAACCAGTTTAAATCCGGGCAATACAAGGATTTATACTATTCCGATTTAATCGTAGTACATATCGTATTCTCGTACTAACTATAATTATCACAATTTATACTATTCCGATTTATAATCATACGCGCCATAATTTTCTCCCGTCGTAGTAGACACTCACGTCTCAACCCAAACCGTCTATTTAATATAACTCGCGTATATAGTTTACTCCTCTTAATAACCCAAAAGTCCCAAATCTATCCTTACATCATCAAAGGAAGGTTATCTATATCCTCGAACAAGTTTACGGGACTCCAAAAATCAAAACAGTCCAAAAAGGACCAAACTGTCAACTCGTTAGAAGTCTCGTTCGAACGAGACTGTTCGAACGAGATTCCTCTGTCAACTCGTTAGAAGTCTCGTTCGAACGAGGCTATTCGAACGAGATTCCAGTTCGTTCAAATGAACTGTACCTTCTAACGATATCTCGTTCGAACGAGATATCGAACGAAATCCCTTTTCATTAGCAGCGACTGGTCAACTCGTTAGAAGCTCATTCGAACGAGTTCGTTCGAACGACCTGGGTAGGGGCTTCTAACGAGCTGCCAGTTTTGTCCCAGATTTTTCCCCATCTCGTTTTTATCCATTTTATCACTCCTAATCTCTTACAAAGTTCATCCCAACAACGTTTTAGGGTCTCTAATTCATCCTAAACATATTCAAGTCAACTCCTAAGATGTTTTCAAGGATTAAATCTCTTTAACATCAATCAAAATATAAATCTCTACACTTTTTCCCAATTATTTCAAGAACATGAACCCTAACTTTTGAATCATGAATTAACTCACTATAAAGCCATTTTAATTCCTTCCTATCACAGATATCATGAGAATAATTATCTACCTATCATTCTACATGCAATTCTCCTCAATATTTTCAAGTTCTAAGCTCCAAACTACATGGGTTTTCATTATCTCTCAAGAACAGTTATAATTCATCAATTTTCTAACATGGAAGAAACATTCTACGAATTTAAATATGATTAAAACACTTGCCTCGATTGGATTTCTGATTTTGGTGTTGGTTTGGTGAAGATTTCTGCAGATTTTCCTCTCTCCAAGTTTCTCCTCCAATGGTGGCTTAAGGTGGCTAGGGTTTTTCTTTGGGAAAATTAGAAAACTCTTCTAATAACCTACGTAGCCTTCTAGGTTAATATGGTTTGGTTAATGGGCTTAGTGGGTTAAATCCACATCAGATTAAAACTCCCAATTTTCGTCACTTTTAATTCCTCAAAAAGTAAAATTACCAAAATACCCTTTATGATGCCGGTATGGCCTAAAAATACCCCGGAATCCAAACTACACCCCCGGCTAGTGTTTTCTGACTATCTCGACCCTTCCGGACGCGTTGGCGCACTCAAAATGACCATACGGTTTATAGATTTTAAATTCACTTTTTATAATCAAAATATTACACCGTGACGCGGCGGTCCCACGCGTCTCAACAAAATTTCTAAAATGCCGTATATAAATCTCACGACAACTTTTATAATACCAAATACATATATCAAAACATGTATGCACATAATCAAATACCAACTCGCATCTCGTTAGTATTTATAACCCGGATTAATTTCCAATTAATACGCATTTAATTAATTAATCCCAAAAATAAATATAGCCAAAAGTACGGGGTATTACACTAGGCCAATTGTCGATCTAGGTGACTCAAAATCTCACTATCCCACGAGTGGTAAAAATAAAGAAATAGGCAGTGACTTTAACAAGTCAAGTGAATCATACACACTTAAATCCCCATATCGTTTCACCCACTCTCAACATGGTGCTACTTCCCAAATCATGCGACACGTATGGCTATCACCCAAGTGTCGATAGTAATTCTCACTACATGAAATTTATAGGCCTCAACCAAACCATCCTTAGCCCTTATCTACTCTACCTAGAGTTCACATTTGGGCAGTTGCCAACTACATGGACATACACAAACATAACATAAAATGATGACCATAATTCATCATAAGAGCTCTCCCTTTCGAATAAACTCATTATATCATAACTTCCTATTTTGTTTAACCCCAACTGTCTCTAATTGGGGTACTTTCAGCCTTACATTCATAATCACGATCCTTAATCAACGCACGTATTCCGTTAATCTCATGCGGGTTTAACAATTTAGATCTACATTGCTCGAACCTGAGCGTTACACAAATTCCACTTTGTCATGGAAATTAAACACAAATAGACTTATCAACACAATCTACTTATTTTGCTATAATGCAGTAATCCATCGCCCTCTCTCTTAAGTGCACAAAATCTCCTAAAGACTTACTAGCCTTCGTTGTCATCATAATATATATTACCATAGGTTAAACCCAAATACATAATAGGCTCCTCAAAGCTCAACATTAATGTCTCTGAAATGAGCTCAACATGAAATACATTCACTTGTTATGCCTGCAAAAGCCTCTAAGTTGCAGATCTCACCTCAAACAAGATAACTCTCCAAAATTATCCTCACATCGGTGGTGAACACCTTCGTCCACCACTCGTTCTTTCCTCGATCATTAATGCACAACGGTCTTCATTATCATGCACTTATATGCTCTAATTCTCATCGAATCTTCCCAATGGTCCATTAATAATGAATGATGCCCACACACGCAATGTCGCGACACCAGAGACAAAAATCTTATGGCAGGCCCTAGAAAAATCAAAGAATTCTCATCAAAAAATGGAACAGGCACGACACATACCGTAAGGACACTAGAACCTGGATGCTCTGATACCAACTGTAACACCCCCAATTTTTCACGCATAGTTGATCGGTCTGACGCAAAATACAGGGAGCACTAAACAATTTATATTGTGCTTAGCATTAATGTACATATAAAATGGCAATAAATAAAAACCATCCATAATAAAAACTCAATAAAGGATTATAAGAATAACTGAGATGAGATGCTAAAACTCCAATATTCTTGAATCCGTTATAATACAATCTCTTTGATAAAAATGTCTCAACTTAAAATAAAAGAGAATACAATAGTAACCATGTATGATCAAAACTCTTCAATGCAAATGACTATTAAAAGGGTCTAGTGACTCTTATTCTAAGGATCCACAACTGGAAGTCTGACCACTTATCCCTGCCAAACCTATATATAATAATAATAACACATGTGGGGGAATATTTTGATAAATTTGGGTCAGAGTTAGAAATTTATAAGAAATATCTTCAATATCAATATTGTAAATCATATGACTCATTTAAAATTGTAGGGGATGTCAATGATTTGGTTGATTGAAAGTCTAATCATGCACAAAAAGAGTATTAATGAAAGAATCAAGATCATTCGGAAAGAAGGTTGTTTGCAGGAAGTCTCACAGCTATATTACATGCTCAAATACCCCAAGAGGAGCATGGACACTCAAGAGACCTCCCACAAGAAACAAGGTTGATCCTGAAGCCCTATAAATTCACTTATAATAGGTACAGTGATTTTCATTTACTCTCTTATATTATCAAATACTTGGAACTGATTTGTAATAACTTTGAGGATGTTTGAAACCTGAGAAGGACCATATCGGAAGGATATGCGAGAGCTCACATGCTCTATCGAAAGATCGTATCCAAGGAATCTCACAGGGACTTGGTTTGGAGGATTGAGAACAAGGTGACGTTGGGAAAGTAATCTCAACCTCTTTGGCACACTTGGGAAAAACCTCTATTTAACATTCTCAAAATAACATCCTAAAAAACCATAACTGAGAGACCTCACTCGAGGCACCTCATTGTAACAACCCGTGCTTTTTTTAGCCGTAAAAATCTTCATTAAATTAAAAAATTTGGAAAAATAATTTTTTGGAATCTATTAAATTTTGGTATGTAAAAATGTTGGGTTTTATATATAAAAATAATGTTTTAAGTGGAATTTAAATCGGAGTTAAAATTTGGAAATTATAACTTTTTAAATAAAAATCGGGGGAGGATTTGACCTAAGGAGGATAAAAATTTAACTGTCTGATCTCCAAAATTTGATGCATATGACCTTAACGAAGTTCGATCGAGTTGATTTTTTTTACACGGCTTTGTCTCATCTTTGGCTAGAACATATCCAAAATTCAAGGAAATTCGACGGTCTGATCTCTAAAAATTGATGCATATGACAATAACGACGTTCGATCGAGCTGATTTTTGAACAGCGACTTTAGCTCGCCTTCAGCTATAACATTTCATACTTTTAGCGAATTTCGACGGTCTATTATCCAGAATGTATTTTTGTGTGTTTGTGTTTGATTAGGTTTCTTTAAATTCTTTATATAATGGACGGTTAAACTTTTTAAAACACTTTTAAACTTTCTCGAAAAAACAATTAGCCTTTCAAATTATTATCTCCTCTTATCTACAAAACCTAAACCCTATTATACACAACTATCAACCCAAGTTTTGAAGATCTAAATAGAGTTTTCTCAAGAACAACCAAGAAGGTGTTTTTGCTATTTTCGCGAGAGCAACGTAACTATGTAATAAGATTTTTAAGACGACTCCATTACAGGTGTGAATACTTCTATTGTTCCCCTTAAGTATTATGCATTTTAGATATTGCCTAAACTTTAATAAATGGTATTTTTCTTAAAATAAATTAGAATGACTAATTAGGAAAAGTGAATATAATTCTCGGGCTAATTTTATTCAAATCTAAAAATATATTTAAGACTTGAAACAATCGCATGCTTAGATTAGAGATTTGGACTACGATAGAATTGTGGGATATTTCGTGTATTAAAATTAAAATATGAATTTGTAATATTGTTTCGTCTCGAAAAATCATGATTCTTGTGTGTAGATTGTAGATTGGATTTATTATTACGTAATAGGCATACCAGCATATAAAAAAATGAAATATTGTTTTAGCTGGTAAAATATCACTCGTATAGAAATTATGTTCTCTGACGACTTGTGTGACGATTGGTAAGACTTGTTTAATTATATAATTAAAAATGGAGTAATTTCGATAATATTGAAATTGAAGAATTAATTGGAAGAATTATTATTATTATTATAGGTTAAAGATATGCCTTATGTGATCATTAATTGTGTTAATATTCGACACCACGAGGAAGGGGATTGTTGGGATAGCTATGATTTCACCTTTTTTAGGTTGCTTGCTAGGTATGGGACTAGTATGTAGACTTTGTTATTGTTAACATTTTCTAAGTATGGGACTAGTGAGTATAGATTTTTATGGATGGGTATTTCTGGAGTTGGGAAAAGTAGTACACTTTTTTCATTGTTCCGTTAACCCAGGTGCTAGACTAGGTGATCATTGTTGAGTGATAGGCTAGGGTACACTTGTGGTTTGGAGATCTCTAGGTATGGGACTAGGGATGGTTTGAGGATTTAAGTCTCAAAGAAAGGGTGAAACTATTAGAAAATAATGAACTTAAAAAAATGGAGAATTAATGCCTAAGATAATAAATGGGTATTAAAATGAATTTGCTTCTCTAATAAGGGATGGCTGGCTATAGCGATGTGCTTGTGTGTTAGTGTCATCAATAAGTGCAGGGCCAACAAAAACTAGGTTGGTTGGCTATTGTGATGTGTCATGCATGGAATCTCGCTAATAAGTTCAGGGCTAAAGAAATTGGGTCGGTTGGCTATAGCGAGGGGAATGTGTGTGGTGTAAAACTTTGGGCAGGGCCAAATACGTGAAGGATCAATCAAAAAATTGTCTAGCTATAGTCGTGTCACTATAATAATAATTTGTTTAATCGAATTAAATTGAATTGATAGCTTTAACATAATTAAATGATTGAAATAATATAATTAGACTTGAATAGTTGGGTGGCTTAGTTGTCTGGGTAGTTAGTGATGGTTTACTTTACTTCCATATTATGTATATCTCGTTTAAATTAAAATATTCTATTGTGATCTTTATCATATATAATGCTTATGTATGGGTTTAAGGACCCTAATTGGGAGGAGTAACTAGTATTCATGCGGTGGGCTCTGGCCCGTTGCGTTGACTAACATTTTAGGTATAGTTGCTGGAGTAGCTGCATAGGATGGATTAAAGATCTTTGGAATGCAGCTGGATATTTATTTTTATCGCATTATTAGTAGTTTGATTTATTTTCATTCCGTCGTTGAGACTTTCATTAATGGATTTGGTGGGACAATCGGTTCCACAGTTGTTTATGGTTTCAATCAGATTTTTATAGTTGGATTATTTCATTTGGATTTAATAATTTGAAGTTGGATTTATTTTGGAGATAGCATGGTGATGAAATTTAATTTGCATGAATGTTTATATTTATTGGATAAATTTGAATGATATCTGGTGGAATTAAAGTTTTTAAATGTCTCATATTTCTATCACATGCTAAGAATGATATTTTGTTTAGTGACACACGGCGTAGTGTAGCGGCGGCCGATGCCAAAATGGGCGTGGTGTCACAAATGGTATCAAAGCATGGCCTTAGGTCTTGTAGGGTGTGATTCCATTATAGCTTGCGTGTTATCGATCTTTGATTCCCTTTATCGATTCGTACTCTCTAAGATATTGGATCTAGCATACATGTTAGTTGTGTTTCTTAGAGATAGGGTGTTTTGTGTTAAGGCCATTGTAGGTATTAAGGTTATAAGTAGTCATCTTGATGTGAGTATCTTTAGAGTTGATTTTAGAGACGAGATTTATTTTGAAGATCGTTAGTATAGATGTTAGGTATTTCAAGTATAGATGTGGTGATCTGATTTGATTTGAGGACCTTAGCATTACGATGACTTTTGGAAATAGAGTCGAGTGGTGATTCGTGGGGGATCGCGATACGCTGATATTTTCATAGTTATGTTTATATACTGTATTTTTTTTTTGTTCGGGAGTAGGTGCGTGTGGGATTGAGTGTATGAATGCCCAGTCATGTCATTTTACGGGTAGACATATGTAAGACTTATTTATTTGCGCGATTTTAAGTTTACGCATCATTAATTTCGAGGACGAGATTCCTCTATTAGTGGTGGAGTATTTAACACCTTGTAATTTTTTGGGCCATAAAAATCTTTGTTAAATTGAAATTTTCAAATAAATAATTTTTTGGAATCTATTTAATTTTGGTATGAAAAAATGTTTATTTTTATATATAAAAATAAGGTTTTAAGTGGAATTTAATCAGGATTAAAATTTAAAAATTATAATTTCTTATATAAAAATCGGGGGAGGATCTAACCTTAGGAGGATAAGAAATTCGATTGTCCGATCTCCAAAATGTGATGCAGACAACCTTAATGATGTCCGATCGAGTTAATTTTTCTTATACGACTTTGCCTTGCCTTCGGCTCGAACATATCCAAAATTCAAGGAAATTCAATGGTCTGATCTCTAAAACATGATGTTGATGACCTTAACGACGTCCGATCGAGCTAATTTTTGGACAGCAGCTTCGTCTCATTTCAGCTACAACATATCAAAATTTTAGTGAATTCTAGCAGTCCTATCGTCTGAAATGTATTTTTGTGTGTTTGTGTTTGATTATGATTCCTACTTTAAATTCTGTATATAAGAGACGGGTTTAGACTTTTTAAAACACTTTTAACCCTTCTCAAAAAGCAGTAGCCTCCCAAATTATTATCTCCTCTCATCTACAAAACCTAAACCCCATTAAACACAACTTTTAACCCAAGTTTTGAAGATCTAAATCGGGTTTCCTCAAGAACATCCAAGAAGGTGTCTGTTTTCGAAGAGGAACGCAACCATGTAATCAAATTTTAAAGACGACTTCTTCACATTCATGAATACTTCTATTGTTCCCCTTAAGTGTTATGCGTTTTAGATTTTGTCTAAACTTTAATAAATGGTATTTTTCTTGAAATAAATTAAAAGAACTACTTTGAAAAAGTGAAAATAATTCTTGAGCTATTTTTATTCAAATCTAAAAATATATTTAAGACTTGAAACAATCGCATGCTTAGATTAGAGATTTGAACTACAATAGAATTGTGGGACATTTCGAGTATTAAAATTAAAATATGAATTTGTAATAATGTTTCGACTCGAAAAATCATGATTCTTATGTGTAGATTGTAGATTGGATTTATTATTACGTAATAGGTGTACTTGCATGTAAAAAAATGGACTTGTGTTAACTAGTAAAATATCACCCGTATAGAAATTGTGAACTTTGACAACTTGTGTGACGATTGGTAAGACTTGTTTAATTATATAATTCAAAAGTGTGTAATTTGAATAATATTGAAACTGGAGAATTAATTGGAAGAATTGTTGTTAGAGGTTGAAAATATGCCTCATGTGATCGTTAATTGTGTTAATATTCGACACCGCGGGGATGACGAGATTGTTGGGGTAGATATGCTTTCACCTTACTTTAGGTTGCCTGCTAGGTATGGGACTAGTAGGTAGACCTTTGTTGTGGTTAACACTTTCTAAGTATGGGACTAATGAGTGTAGATTTTTACGGATAGGTATTTCCAGGGTGGGGATAAGTAGTACACTTTTCGTTGTTCCATTAACCTAGGTGCGAGACTAGGTGATAATTGTTAGTAGGATAGGCTAGGATACACTTGTGGTTTGGAGATCTCTAGGTATGGGACTAGGAATGGTTTGAGGATTTAAGGCTCGAATAAAGGGTGGGGAAATTAGAAAATAATGACGTTGATAAAATGGAGAATTAATGCATAAGATAGTAAACAGGTATTAAAGTGAATTTGTGTCACCAATAAGTGCAGGGCTAACGAAACTGGGTCGGTTGGCTATAGGGACATGGGTGTGTGTTGGCGTCACCAATAAGTGTAGGGCTAACGAAAATTGGGTTGGATGGCTATTATGACGTGTCGTGCATGGAACCTCGCCAATAAGTGCATGGCTAACGAAATTGGGTCTGGTAGCTAAGAGAGGGGAATGTGTGTGTTGTAAAACTTTGGGCGAGCCTTATTATGTGTGGGATCAATAGAAAGATCGGGTTGCTATAGTGGTGTCGCTATAATAATAATTTGGTTATTCAAATTAAATTGAATCGATAGCTTTAACATAATTAAATGATTAAAATAATATAATTGTACTTAAATAGTGCAGTGGCTTAGTTATGTGGGTAGTTAGTGATGGTTTACTTCACTAGCATATTATGTATATCTTATTTGAATTAAAATACTCTATTGTTATATTTATCATATATGATACTTTTGTCTGGGTTTACGGACCCTAATTGTGAGGAGTAACTAGTGTTCATGCAGTAGGCTCTGATCTATTGCGTTGACTAACACTTCAGATATAGTTGCTGAAGTAGCTGCATAGGATGGATTGAAGATCTTAGGGGTGCAGCTGTATATTTATTTTTATCGCATTAGTAGTAGTTTGATTTATTTCCATTTTGACATTATTTATGAGACTTTCATTTATGGATTTGGTGGGCCAATCGGTTCCACAGTTATTTATGGTTTCATTTAGATATTTATAGTTGGATTATTTCATTTGGGTTTTAATAATTTAGAGTTGGATTTATTTTGGAATAGCATGGTAATGGAATTTAATTGGCATTATGTTTATATTTATTGGATAAATTTGAATTATATCTCGTGTAAAGTTTTTAAATGTCTCATATTTATGTCACATGCTGAGAATAATATTTTATTTAGTGACCCCCTGCATAGTCTAGCAGCGGCCGCCAGAATGCGCGGGGTGCACACTCACCAGAACATTTTCTTCAAATGTCTTTTCCCTCTCAAACATAACTTCAGGTTATTCAAACAACCATACTTCAAAATACCATATTTAGAAGAAAGACAACATATCTCGTACACCATTGTTCACTATCTTTATGACATCATGAACTCTGAAAATTTAGGAGCTCGAGAAAAGTGGCACTCGAGTAAGTTTAGTCCTTGGACCACTAGCCCATTTAAAGGAACGCCCCTTCATCCGTCACAAATAAACCTTTATGCCAACCTTCCATATCTCAATCAATGCAATAACGAGTTTTGACAGCATAAACAATGTTCCCGCCGAGAAATAATATCTAATGCATTTAATACGCTATCCTTGGTATTAAATTCACAACACTCTTAGCATTAAATGGGGTCAAAACATTTAATGCGAGCAAGGTCATTCGAATGACCATTCCCTCATATAAATACTTTCACTTATCACCCTTATTAAAGATCTTCGAATATCCATTATTTCTAGACACGAGAGCTTCTTGTGAGTTTATTTTTTATTATTGATTATCTCCTTCATTCCCTAAGTTTAACTAGCCTTTATTCTCAATCATTGGCTTTTATTACACTTAGAGGTTCACTGCTTTGCCTTTATTGTGCCAAAGTGCTTGTTCTTTCTCCTTCCAATCAGGTTAATTGTTGGGATTCATTTAATTTCTTACGTTAGAAGGTTATCTGTGTTGTAAAACTCATTTTAAAGACTCTTTATTGCAAGTGCTGTAATTCTCATTTATTACATTATTCTCTGTGCATTAATTATCATTCTAAAGGGGGTTACGCCTCGCTAAATGCTAATTATATTTAAAGAACCCACATCTTACATTTGGGGTCTCTACTAGGGAGGTATTCTCTTCGAAGAATGGCTAACGATTACGTGGCAAAGTTTATTGACTTTGACGAAAGCTAACAAGGCGGTGCAAACGGAGGAATGACTGTTGGCTACTAGCATAACGACAGCCATTGGTATAGCACAGATGGAAGGTTTAATGAGCCTATTCGCTGAGTTTATCAAGACCCGAGGTGCTCAAGCAGTGATGGGAATTTTTGGAGGATCAAACTCCTTCGTAACACCACCGACAGCATTGCCAACTCCTTTTATTTCTAGATTTGTTTCTCAGACGAACGCTAACAATATTGTCACTCCATCAATGGGGCTACCCACTGTAGCCCTTCCTAGTGGCACATAAAATGTGGTGTCCACCACACCACCAAAGGTTATTGCACAAGTGGTGCTTCCCACATAAAGTACCCCTCCTCCACCTAGTATGGATGAAATGAAGAAAGAGCTCATGCGGATGATGGTAGCCTTGAGGGATAGGGGAGAAGCTTCCTTAATATATGATGATTTTAGCACACCATACCCAGAGGAATAAAATAATGAACCATACCTAGTAAGGTATGTTCCACCCATCTTTGAGAAATAAAAGGGAAAAGGGGGAACCCAAAAGAACATGTGAAAAGGTTTGTCAAAAACCTTGTAACCCACTGTAATGATAAAAAGCTGAGGTTGAGAGAATTTTCCAAAGTCTCTGACGGAGAAAACATACACATGGTACTCCCATCTTGCACTAGGCAATGTGGCCTTATGGGAGGAGATTTATGCTCAATTCGTTCAAAAGTTCGTTTAGGCAGAGGACGAGTTCACCCTCACCTAGTTGGCGCGGGAGAAGTAAAAGCTCAGGAAAGATGTGGTTTTATACATCAAGAGGTTTTACGAATGATCTTGGGATGTAAGAGAGGAAACGCGGGAGAGAAATATTTTGCAAGTTTGTGCAGAAGGTTTGCCGCCTGAGTATATTTTCCATCTGATCAATGAGACTAGGGAAGGAATGTTTGCGGCATTTTTGAAGTATGCCAGGAATATTGCCTTGGTGTTAAAACCCTTACCACCACCAACACTGTAAAATTTGATGCTAAGACCACCAACTATCTCAGAGAGAGGAATTCCCTCACGAGTGAACTACGTCGATTATGAAAATAGAGGACAAGGAGCTGGAAACAATGGCAATGGGGGAAGAGGCAACAAAAGGAAGTTTGAGGTAGAGAAGATCCACCCGAACTACCTTGCATTGTGGAGCAAGCTCTAGATCTATATGACCACATGGTTCGTGACAAAATGTGTAGGATAATTACTTTCAACATAGATCCTGTGACAGAGAAATAACCTAAGGGATTTCCAGATCCATAACAAGGTGGGCCACCCAACCAGTAAATGTTTTCCTTTGAGAAAGATTATCTACTCTCATGTTAAAAAGGGAGGCATACAGTTATTACAATCCAACACAAATGATAATCCTTTGCCGATTCATAGGGACAACATAGCCAATGCTTATGATGAGGAGGCAGAGCAAATACTCAAGGAAAATAGGTTCCTCGAAGAAACTTTTAAGGTGTCATTAAAAGAATGCGTGTTTGAAATGGCCCACCTAACCCTGTAAGATGACTTGTATTCAATCGATGATTTGGGCTAGCACCTGGAAGCTTGCTCATTGGGTGCTATGAATGAAGTAATAGCCTACGATGAATAAGCGTACAGAGATGTTAGGAGGTTTATGAGATGGAAGAAGACCACGTGGACCCTTGGTTGGAGTGTACCACGATAGCACTAGAGCGATCTTGGAGATTGTGAAGAAAAAAATGGCTCCAAATCTGGGGTGGAAAAAGCCTATGGCCAAGATGGTGAGGAAGTTCCTCTCGGAGGTCACTTTCTCTGAGGCAGACTGCTCGATCAGGTACCCTCACAATAGACTGCTTTATATGATAGCAAGTGTGAATAGGTGCAGCTTCAACTTTTTTTTATTAGATGGAGGAGCTGCCATTAACATCATGCACATTGGGTCTTTCTATGCTTGAAACTTCACCGAGACAAGGATTGTGCAAAATCCTTTGTAAATATCAGAATATGACAATCATTCTTCAAAACCATTGGTGTTGATACCAAAAATAATCCTACTATGTGTACCAATCATGTATGAACATGTGTCATCCATATGGGCATTTATTCAAGTCAGCAAGGGCGAGTCATCGACCAACTGAAGAAATGATGACCAATAAGTTAAAAAAGCCCGACCAACACCAGGAAGACCGACCAACAATGACAGTAAATCATCAACGGTTTGTATACATTAACATTATACAGATGTAAATGCCTACGTTATAAAGTCATTCCATCCTTTAATATTCTAACTCTTATACACCCTCAAAGGGCTATAAATACATTATAAACCCTACATCCAAGGGACATGAACAACGAGATAAGAGGCACTTGAAAAAAGCAATACATAACAGTGGACGTAGGCCTTTCTTTGAGCCGAACCGCTTTAAAAATCCTTTATCTCCTTTACTCATTTTTATTTGTGATCAATTAATTAGATTAGTCTAGTTTTTTGCATCAACAGATTGGCGTCGTCTGTGGGAACGTATTTCTAATCGTTCTTATTCATCCACATACTTGAATGGCTGATAATCCTGAACCGAGTCTCAAGAATGATGGCATTTCGCTTGTCCCTTCTGTCCCACCAACGACAAATGAATTAACTGGAATTCTGGCCAGACTTATAAGAGCCCAAGAAGCTATGCAGGACACTATCAGACAACTCGCACAAATTCTTCAAGCAGGAGCACCTGCTTTATCTTCCTTTGGAAATATGCCACCGCCACCACCAAGAGTTGGCAAGCGAAGTCAGTCAAGAACTATAGGGGATACATCCTATCGTACAAGATCAAATTCATTATTCAGGGCATCAAAATCTTTCAATACACAGTCATACTCTCCAGAAAGGCTAAGCGCCTTAGAAAGGCTTAGTCGTGCTTCTACCTTTGATCGTTTGGTACCCAGGGGGAACAAAAATTCTCCTAGGGCAATGTCAGGAAACACTCGATGACCATCTGATTGAAGGGAAGGCTCTGCCCAGTCTAGATCAGACTCCCAGCGTACTGTTCGAGCTTAGCAACAATCCCAAGAGGAAAGTTAAGTGAACAACAGAATAGTAATGCATAAGTTCGATGCTGGTAACAATGCTTGGAAAGTTACTATCCAAAAATTTGGAGGACAGGCTAGGAGAAATGGCTAAGGCCAAGAACCCACTACAAAGAAGCTTTATAAAAGAATATCCCTTTGTGCAAGCAATTGTGGATTTCCCCACCCCAGCAAAGTTCAAAGCTCCAGCGGTCACACCCAAACACGATGGTAAAACTGACCCAGTCCTCTATATAGAACAATACCAAGTAGCCGTTGATATTTATGCAGTTCCCGATGAAATGAGGTGTAGAGCATTCTCTGGAACAATTACTGGATCTGCCCAAATCTGGTATAATAGCCTTCCTCGGGGACAGATTTCCATCTTTCACCAGTTGGCCGAGCTATTTATTCGCAACTTTTGTTTTGGATCCACGCTTGTAAAAAGGTTAGCGCGTTTGCTTAGTGTACGACAGAAGGAGGGAGAGAGCACCAGGGACTACATCACTCGTTTCAATAATGAAAAGCTAGAGGTCGTGGATTGTGAAGAAAAAACTGCTATAATAGCCCTAATAAGTGGTTTTCTCCTTAAGAAGATCTATTATACAGTTACTAAATATCTCCCAAAGGCCATGGCAGAATTGATGGCCAAAGCAGCCAAAATCATGAGTGCCAAGGATGTAATGGCAGCCAAAAGGAGCTCGGGAGTAAAAGTTGAGGGCAAATATTACAAGAATGATCACAAAGATTTAGAGGAACACAAGGACTCAAAATATAAAGGAATTATAGAAAAACTCAAGAAGTATCATAACTACACTCCACTCACTATGGGCATTCATCATGTCTTGGAGGAGATCAAACATAACAAAGATGTGCTTTGGCCTGATAAGTTGAGGAATTCCCCTACCAAGAGGGACAAAACTAAGTATTGTGAGTTCCATAGAGACCATAGTCACACAACGGATAGTTGCATTTACCTTTAAAATGAGATTGAAACTCTCATCTGAAGAGGAAAATTGAATTAGTGTGTTGATCAGAAGAATAATGAAGGAGCTCGGCGCAGATCAAAATCTCCTTGCAGACCTAGAGAGGAGAAGAAGAGGGCTCATAAAGATGATCAGGAAGATGATCTTGACTTACCCAAAAATCCCCAACAATCAGAACGTGAGGTATTCACACTCAGTTTTGGTTCTTTTGATTGCCAAATGATTACAGGTGGAGATGCAGGAGGAGGAGATCATATAACGGAGCAAAAAGCTTACCTCAATGCGGCTCAAGCTTGCTCATACATATAGAGGAATAATCTTGTTAAGGAAGATAAACCAAGGAAGGTTAATAAAGACAATATGGTAATAGGTTTTTCTAAAAATGATCTATCAGGACAACTGTACCCTCATAACGATACTGTGGTACTTAAAATCGGAAAGGAAGATATGATTGTCTCTAGAATGTTAGTAGATAATAGCAGCTCGACAGATATCATGTTCTATCCTTATTTAAACAGCTTGACCTTTAAGCTCAGCCAGTCAGAGCCCTATCATCGACCACTAATAGGTTTTGTATGTGAGAAAGTTTTCTCTTTGGGAAATATCAAGATTGAAGTGATGATTCGTACATGGGCAACCAGCCGAACAGAGAAAATTAATTTCTTTATAATGGATAAAAACGTCCATTCAGCGTACAATATAATTATGGGAAAAGTTGGACTAAAGAAGTTTGAGGCAGTGACTTTTACTATTCATCAATGCTTGAAATTCCTAACTAACTTTGGAGTAGGAGTTGTGAAGGGCGATCAAAAAGTAGCTCGGGAATGCTATTCCTCATCTACCGACCAGGAAGACCTGGAAGAAATAAAGAGGCAAACCACTACTTACCAAGTGGATACCTCTGAACCTGATGAAGAATCTGAGGTTGAAGACTTAGATCCAAAGGAGGGGACAGAGATGGTAAAGGGTCAGGTTGTAGAGACAACATAAATTATTATGTTAGATAACGACAAACCAGAGCGCACTACTCAAGTTGGAACAATGTTGGATCCCATTCTTAAACGGGAACTAGTGAGCTTCCTTAGACAGAGAAAACACGTGTCCGCCTGGAGTCATGAAGATAGGCCAGGGATTGATCCTAACTTACTTTGCCATGAGCTCAATGTTAATAAAGAAATGAATCTAGTGAAGCAAAGGCGAAGAGTGTTCAGGTCCGACAAGAACCAAGCCATATAATAGGAAGTTGAAAAGGTTTAGAAAGAAGCCTTCATTGACGAAGTTAAATATCCAGATTGGTTGGCAAATGTAGTTATGGTCAAAAAGAAAATAACAAATGGAGGATGTGCATAGACTTTACAGATCTTAACAAAGCATGCCCAAAGGATCATTTTCCTTTGCCCCGAATAGATCAGCTTGTAGATGCTACCTCGGGATATGAGTTACTTAATTTTATGGATGTTCATTGATGGTTCATCTTGTGCATCTGGCAGTGGATAAGGTATAATACTTAACACTCCTGATAATACTGATATTGAATATGCTCTATGATTTCAATTCCAAGCCTCAAATAATGAAGCAGAATATGAATCTCTCATTATGGGCTTGAATCTAGCCCAATCACTGAATACCGAGCAAGTTGTAGCACATAGTGATTCCCAATTGGTAGTAAACCAAATCTTGAACTTGTATGGAGCTAAAGGAGAATTAACAGCCAGATAATTGTTCAAAGTATTGGAGGTCATAGCAAAATTACCAGGTGTTCGAATGAATAGAATTCCAAGAGTGGAAAATGCCCGAGCAGATGCCCTTGCTCGGCTAGCTTCAGCAACTAGAGTTAAACTTCGACGAACTATTCCTATTAAGATTTTGGCTAATAGGAGTATAGATGAAGACTTGATGATCAATTTTATCACTGTGGATATGGGGCCAACTTGTATGGATCCCATCATAGCATACATTGAAGAAGGAAATTTGTCAACAGATATAATTGAAGCTAAAATGTTGAAATATAAAGTTGCCAAATATGTGCTAGATAAAGGAGTTTTATACAGGAGAGGATTGACAGTTAATTTGCAGCGTTGCATTCATCCAACATAGGTTCCAGACCAAATTCAAGAAGTATGTAAAGGATCTTGTGGAGCTCACATTGCAAGAAGAACACTTATGTAGCGAATAAGTGCGCAAGGATATTAGTGGCCAACTATGTGAGCGGATTGTGCAGCTTTTGCTAAAAAGTGTGATAAATTCCAAAGATATTCTAGCATTCGCAAGACTACACAGGCTGCTCTCACCCCAATCACTTCACCTTGGTCATTTGCCATGTGGGGAATAGACTTGGTCGGGCCATTGCCGACCACCTGAGGAAGATTCAAGTACTTGGTTGTTGCAGTGGACTACTTTACAAAGTGGGTTAAGGAAGAGCCATTGATAGACATGCCTTATGAAAAGGTCTACCAATTCATTTGGAAGAATATCATTTGCAGGTATGGGATGCCTTATGCCTTTATCACCGACCATAGAACTCAGTTTGACAACGAAGAATTCGCAACTTATTGTGCTCAATCCAACATCCAAAAATTACATTCTGCTCCAGGACTTTCAGAATAATGGGAAAACTGAAGTTACAAATAGAACTCTGCTAAATGGTTTGAATTAAAAGCTTGATGATGCATAGGGAAACTGGATCAACGAGCTACATTCTATTTTATGGGTGTACAGAACAACCCCGAGGACTGCAACTAGAGAATCCCCATACATGTTAGCATTTGGGACTGAAGCAGTCATACCTGCTGAGCTGGGTCTTCCATCCCATAGAGTTTTGAATTTTAAACTCTCCTATGAGTGATCTAATGCGATGATTGGATTTGGATATGTTAGAAGAGGTGCGAGAAGACATTGATCTGAGAAATGCAGCTTACCAGCAGTGAATAGCTCTGTTTTATAATAAAAGGATGAAGCCGACTAACCTAAAAGAGGGAGATTATGTTCTAAATAAGGTGCTCCAAAAAAAAAATAACCTTGAATCAAACTGGCATGGGCCCTATAGTATTTCTACAGTCATCCGACCTGGAACTTACAGGATTGAGACTTTGGAGGGGGGGAATTTAAGAATCCATGGCACGCTGAGCATCTTAGAAAATATTACCAGTAATGTAATCAAGTGTACTCAGTTTAATATCAATTTCTATATACTTGATCTTGAATAAGCTTAAAATTTTCTAGAAAAACTTCAAAATGTTGCTCGGCACGAGAATCTTCTCAAACATACTTGTTCGGCACAAGCAAAACTTGATCAGCATAAGCAATAAGTTGCTCGGCACAAGCAAAACTTTATCGTCATAAGTAATAAGTTTCTCGCCAAACAAGTTATTATGACCTCAAGATGGTTAACAAGTATAAGGATAAAACAAGATCTTTATCCTACTGGGCAAAGTGCAGGAAGAACGTTGTAAAGATTCCTCAAAAGGAATGTAGGCACATATTCTGCATACGCCTGGTCACACCATTGGTAACTAATACAGAAAACCTAAGTACTTAGGTGTGTTGGTAAAAGCTTTGGAGACACATGGGTAACTAGCTCTAAATTTAGATTTTAATCTAAGTATGCTAGTAGCACCTATGTATTCAGTGATAATTGATACTAAATTTAGATTTTAATCTAAATGTTTTAATAGAACTAATGAAAAAGGAGAAATCATTCACATCCAAAAAATAGTCACATTCAAATATCAACAAGATAAGATAATCAAATGCTTTTTCATTCATTTGAATAATGATTACATAATTGTGTTTACAAAAGAAATACAGGAGATTATTCTAAAGGGCGCTTCCCATCAGCTTTGGAAACAGGATTCATGCCAACTGGAGGATCATCTAAAGTATAAGGAGAATTGATAAAATTAAAGTCTTGAAGCATTCTCCTATTTCTGCTGCTTGGACTATCTAACAGATGAGGATGTCGAATGATTTCTAGTTCGTCGTACAGCTCATAATCTCCCACATATTTAGAAATCAGGGCCTAGGAAATTGTGTTGGTAGGAATCCCATTAACATCCAGTCTAAAAGGAGGATCTTCAAGGTCTAATAACCCAGGATCATACCATTTCTAGAAAGGACTATTTTCTTCAACTTTCAACATTGTCAAACAATTGGTCCAATCCCATTTGTAGCCTTTATTCTGGGCATGTTTTAACCTAGCATCAAAATACCCCAAAGCTTCATTATAACCTTCCATCCAGATCTCTCTAAGTTGCTTGTGAAACTGGAAGGTCAGCCTCTCAACTTGATGATGTGATTTCTTCAGAACTCCATCCTTAGCTTGCAGCTGAGAAGACTGAGTTGTGAGTCTATCGGATTGAGTTTGAAGCTTCTGGGATATCTCAGCAAGGGCTTAATTTTTGTCCTTCAGTTAGGCATCTTGGTTGGCAAGGGTTTGTTAAGTCCTAGCCTCATATTTTATTCCTCGGCCATGTCTATTTCTTGCTCGGGAAGAAGAGGCAGACTTGGTCTTTTTCAGTGCCTCCAATTCTTCCATTAATCTAGCATTTTCAACTTCCAAGAAAGAATGACCTTCATCAGTAGTAGCAACAGCATTAGAAGAAGACTTCAAAGCATTTAGCTCATCTCTTAAATTGTTATTCTCTTCCTCCAACAGCTTGGCAATGGCTCTGGCTTCCTCTACTTCACGGTTGAGCGAAAATTCTTATCTTCAAAAATGAGAAGCAAATTTCTCCAACTTCTGTTCAAAGCCCCAGCATTCATTCAAAGCCTTATACTTCTTCTCATAGTCAGCATGCAAAAGAGCTTTGACCCCTTTATGGTCCTCCTATATCTCTTCAAATAGTAGGCAACATTGTTGGCCACTGTCCGATCAAGAATGCATTTCAGATGAAGATAGGTTTCCTTAGATTGCTCAGACACACCTTTCCCAAGTAACTTCAATAGATCTTCCTCAGTTAGAGATAAATGACCAGCTTTAAAAAGTTCGTTGCATCTCTAGAGTAGCTCGGAGTTAGTAGAAGAGAAGTTTTCCAGTTTATCCATGAACTATTAAAAGCAAGAAGAATATATAATCAACAACAGAGTATAAAGTATAGAGAAAAGACAAGCAAAAGAGGAAGAAAATTTCTTTTCATTGATAAGTTGTTAAGTATAAATACATCAGTAAAAAGAAAAGAAAAATTTCAAGTGTAGAAGAAAATAAAAATAAAAGCTGCTCTGACAGATCTACACCTTCTTCACGTCTGGCATAGGCTCAACAGAAGTAGAAGCAGGAGCAGGCAGACATGGATGGCTATCAGATGGAGGAGCAGAGGGGTCAACAGCTTGGTGTTGATTAGAAGAATTCAACACCAATAGGGATTCACTTGAACCCCCATCATCTTCAATCTCCTCATCCATTTTAGGAGGAGTGCCTGGATCATGTCTGAGGAAGAGTTCAGAATCTTGGGGGTACCGACCTCTACCAAGGCTGGTTGACCAACCATCCTTGAAGCATTTCTTATTTGTAAATTCAATTTGCAAAGAATCAGCCCCAATGGCTTTGTCCCAGCCCTTGATGTAGCCAGACTCCATAGCCTTAGCCCTTTTTGCCTTCTTAGCAACAAATTGAGCCTTCTCGGTGTCCAAATCCTTCTGCAGCTTGGTGATCTTATCTTTTTCAGCATTTAAATCCTTCTGCAGATCAACAACCTGACCCCGAGCAGCCACTTCATCTTCTTTTATAACTTTTTTCCTCCTAGTTTTTTGACTCATTGGCCAATGCTTATTGGGAGTCAAGCAATGACTTCTTAAGATCATTAAAAGCTTCTTCAACCTCCTGAGAAGAACGCAATGCATCATCCTTCTCTAGCATGTTGTTGAATTCAATAAGAAACTGCAAAAAGAAACAAGGCAAGTTAATATCAAAAATATCAAACAAAGAGATAAATAAGGAAAATAAAATTACCAGAGCTAGGCTTTGAGCAGCCCTTTCAGAACTCCTTGATCGGGGCAATGAAGCTGCAGCACCCCTATGGTCTGAAAAAGTACCAAACTTTATTGATTTTCTGGCCAAACCAGGTCCATGTGCCACTGGTGAACCAGAAACAGATAAATCAACCAACTCTTGTTGGTCGGTGTTAGTTGAATACCCTTCTGCTAACCTAGAAGGGAGTCCTCTTTGCAGCCTCTTGAGCTGACTTTCATCAGCTTTCCCAGTAGGAATCTTCTTCCCAATATCCCCTTTATTAGATGGGGGATTCTTCCCAAGGCCCTCCTTATTGGATGGGGGCTTCTTCCCAGTATCCTCTTTATTTTTGGCTCCATCAGTAGCTTGTTTGGAGGAGCTAATAGCAGTTATGTCACCCAAAATATTGGGAAACTTTCTCTTCCCCATGGCAGCAGTAAGAGGTAGGCCTTAATCTAAAGAAGAAGAAACTAGTGCAGTTCACCACTGCCAGATGCAGTGGCAGAGGATGTGAAGATTGGGTCTTGGTCAAGGTTGATTAAAAGAGATGGTGCAGTTACAATTGGACGAGAAATAAAGGAGGTGATGCTATTTCTATACTCCAATAAGTATGAAGTTGATCTAGTATGCTCTTCCCCAACTTTCTGATGAATGCCCCAGATGAACTTCAACTCCCTGAGGTTGATGTCACTCTCCTTGGGACGCTCTTTCGATCAACTGCAAGTAAAAGTCAATAAAATATACATCGGTATTAGCGATTAGCATATTATGCAAAGAAATGCAAGAAAACAAATGCAACTTATCCCATTGCCACTTGGTGGTCACTTAGGCCCCTGGTACTGAGCATTCCCAATCAAAGGAGCATGTTGCTAATTTTTAACAATTACTCCATGTTCGAAGTAATATCTATTGGAGTCAGAAAGGTTAACTATTAACTCTTTGTTCACAGTCCTAGTTTTCAAATAGAAAGTGGTATCACTAGTTACCCACTTATAACAGAACATAGTTTATGGGATCCCTAGATAAGTCCCATGGAGTTGGTTTAATCTATATAATCCATTAACTACCCTTCAGGTATTGGGGGATACGATAGTTGGAACGATATCAAAATACTGGAAAAATTCAAAACAAAATGGGTTTGGGAGAAAGGTAAACCCACATTCAGCAATGAAAATGGAGGGAAACCAGTTACCCTCACCAATGAAAAAAGATCAGTGGGAAAGCTAGGATGTTCTAGTTCTACCTATGAAGGAATATTCCATTCATTTCTCAATCATTAAGAGAAGTAACAGGATAAACCATGATTGATGAAGAAGAAAAAGAGAAAGGAAAAAGATTCTTATAGAAACTTAAGGATTCAGCAAGAACTGAAGAACAGAGTGCGATCACACAAGAGAGAGAGAGCTTGAAGACATAACGGCAAAAAAAACTCAGAAAGTTTGAGGTAAGAAATGATCATGTCTTTTCCCGCCTTTATAGGTTGCCTCGAAAATTGAAAAGGTAATGATTAAAAGGAGATGTCGATTGAACTGTTGGCGGCTAAATACAGAAAAGACATCTTTACCCAAAAACGATTCACTAAAGTTATAGATAATTACAAAAATACCATCCACATTATGCATCGATAGTCAAAGTCATTAAATTTACAAGTATGGGAAGTCAGTAACCTACCAAGCCTCGAAATTGTTGCCCTAGCAACTTTAAGAACTAAATGTTTCATACTCTTGTAAAAACCTCAAGCATGAAACATTGGGGGCTTCTGTTGATACCAAAAATTATCCTACTAAGTGGACCAATCATGTATGAACACGTGTCAACCAGCTAGGCATTAATTCAAGTCATCAAATGCGAATCATCGACCAACTAAAGGAATGTCGATAATAAGTTAAAGAAGCCCGACCAACATCAGGAAGACCGACCAACAAAGATAGTAAATCGTCAACAGTAATATACATTAACAATGTACATATGTAAATGCCTACATTATAAAGGCATTCCATCCTTCAATATTCCAACTCTTGTACACCCTCAAAGGGCTATAAATACATTCTAAACCTTACATCCAAGGGACATGAACAATGAGACAAGTGGCACTTGAACAAAGCAATACATAACAATGGACATAGGCATTTCTTTAAGCCGAACCACTTTAAAATACTTTGTCTCTTTTACTCCTTTTTATCTGTGATCGATTAATTAGATTAGTCTAATTTTTGCATCAATAATTGGATATGTCAACGTGGGGATCACCGTGAGGAACGTCACTTCCCATATCAAATTCCATATAATGGAATGCAAGCCATCATACAAGCTGTTAGTGGGTAGAGTATGGATGCATAACCATGGGTTAGTGCCATCTACTTATCATCAATGTGCTAAGGTGAATATCAAAGGCAAGGAGGGGGTCATTTGAGCATATAAGAGGCCATTCGCACACGAGGAGGCACATTTGGTGTGCACTGCCTTCTATACTGAGTTGGATGAGGAAACTATTGTGCTCACCCGATACAATAGTGGAAATAAAGTGCCTAGTACTAGAGAGGTGTTTCGTGTAGGGGTTAGACCAATTGATAATCCATATGACCATAACTTAAATCAAGATAGAGTGAGACCCCAAACCTATCTAGGCAACTACGTTAGTGGATGGCATCGCTGATTGATCTGATTGAGCATCAGGAGCAATAGCAAAGTGTACTTAGTAGATTTTCTACGAGAGAATTGGAGGATAATTGCTAAAAAAAGTCACACGGGGAAGAGACCTCTAGGCAGTGCAAGAGAGTGGTGCTGTCGAATGGAAAAATCATTTATAAATTATAAAGGTGCAAGCGGCCAGCTAAAGGCCTAGACGATGAGGGTGACCCGGTCTACGAATTTTTTTGGTAGATAACAAAGTACACTGTATGGTGATTGATAGCTCCTATCGCCAAGAATATGTGGAAGAAGTGGATGAGGAGCCTAAATGTATACGCGATAGGACAAAGCCTCAAATCCAAGAACTGGTGCAAGTATATCTTCCAGGGGAAGGTGATGATCCAGACCTTTCTTTAACTCAAAAGACCTGGATGGTGAAGAAAGGGGAGCATTGATTTAGATCATACAAGAGTTCAAAGATGTTTTCACGTGGAAATACACTGAAATGTTTGGGATTGATAAGGAGGTGAGCTGCCACAAGATGAATATAATGCCGTTCTCTATTCTAATCAAGCAGGCCACTCGAATATAATAGGCAGAGCTTGATTTAAAGGTCAAGGAAGAAGTACAAAGGCTGATCATAGCAGGCTTCATTGTCCCTAATCAGGATTCATATGGACCTCAGGGACCTGAACAGAGCATGCCCAAAAGATAAATTCCCATTACCCTCCACAGAACGCATGATAGATGCAACTACGGGCCATGAAATGTACAATTTTATGGATGTCTATTTAGGATACAATCAAATCAAGATGGATCCAGAGGATACTGAGAAGACTGCCTTTCGCACTTTATTAGGTAACTTTATGTATACAGTCATGCCTTTCGAGCTAAAGAATGCAGGTGCTACATAGTAGAGGAATATAATGGCTATATTCCATGATCTCTTTCATGATATCATAGAGTTTTAATGGATGATCTGGTCATAAAATCAAAGAAGGAGGCCACTCAATCGGTAGACTTGAGAAGAGTGTTCAAAATGTGTAGAAAGTAAAAGTTGAAGATGAACCCCCTCAAGTGTGCCTTTAGAGTGACTAGTGGGAAGTTCCTTCGGTTCGTGGTAAATAGGTAAGATGTTCAGATGGATCTGGATAAGCAGAAGGCCATCCTCGACATGACATGTCCAAAGACAGCAAGGGAACTGAAAATCTTCTTGGTAAATATCTCCTACTTGAGAAGATTTATCGGGGCTTGTTGAGATCACTCACCCGCTGATGGTGCTATTGCTAAAGGGATATAAGTTTGCATGGGAGCGGCCACATCAAGAGGCTTTGGATAAGTTTAATAAGATCCTAACATCTACACAAGCCATGATTACTCCAAAAGCACGTATACTACTGTAATTCTATTTAACCTCCATAGTCAAGTCTATCGGTGCACTGCTAGCACAAGAAGTGGAGGGAGTAGAAAAACCTATTCATTTTTTAAGTCGTATCGTACATGGGCCTAAGGCCAGATATACTAGCATTGGTAGACACTATTTAGCACTTGTTTTCGTTGCTTAAAAACTTAGGCACTGTATGTTATCTTTCACAGTTTACATTATAATGAGATGTAACCCTATCAAGTTTTTGCTAGCTAGAACTATACTAATTGGCAGAGCAGCTAGATAGTTCCTAATACTTTTGGAATATAATTGCAAGTACATGGTCCCTTGATCCATCAAAAGTCAAGCTTACATGGATCTACTAGCCATATTTACCTCTAGAACATTTAAACCACCATGCGAAGAACATTCACGTGACGATCTTTAGGCCAATTACTTGGAAGCCAATTTGGATGAGTGGAATATAGAGTTTGATGGATCATCAGCCTAGGGAAAAGGAGGTCCAAGGTTATTCTAAGCAAAAGAGGGGAAGAAGTTTATCTATCCTTCAAGATGTACTTTGACTGTTCTAACAATGAGACTGAGTATGAGGCACTAGTGTTGGGTTTATTGGAGGCCTTACGAAGAGGCATCTAGGTGCTTCAAATCAAAGGGTACTTCGACCTAGTAGTAAAGCAAGTGAATGGGGAGTATTCCCTCAAATACATGAGCCTGGCGCCTTACCGAACGATCATCCAAAAGTTTTTTCGACAATTCCATGAAGTAACAATGAAAAAGTACCCTAAGATGATGAATAGGCATGCGGACGCCTATGCTATAATTGCCCAAAAGATTTCCATCAAAGGTGATTCGATGGTCGTTTGGATTACTAAGAGGATAGCTTCATCGGCTATAATCAAAATACTACCCACCAACGACAGTGATGACTGGAGGGGAAAAATAAGGAGGCAGCTTGATACTGTCTAAGGACATTTGAGCAAGGTGGAACTAGCATAATTCTTGCCCATGACTGGAAATTTATATTTAAAAAAATAAGGGGGCTCGTTGTCAAGGTGTGTTGACCCGGGGGAAACTAAGAGGAGGTTGAGGGAAGCCCATTAAGATAGTTGTGAAACCACCAAGATCCCTTTGTATCGAAGAATCCAAAGGGTAGGCTACTTTTAGCCCACAATGAGACAAGATGCTGCGAAAATACTAAGAAGTTATGATAAGTGTAAGTTGTATTACCAACCAGCTAAATATAATTTTATTGGGCAACCACTTGATTGGAGGAAGCCTTATATTGACATACTAATAGAAGGTGTGGTCCCAGCAGATAAAGATGACACTACAAGGCTTAAGAGAAGGATCTCGAGGTACTATACATAGAATGACCAGCTGTATCGAAGGCATTATCGGGGTAGACCTCTGCGATGCATTAGGTTAGAATAAGTAGAGGAGATGCTAAAGCAGACTCACGAGCCTGATCACATTGAAGGAGCAAACTTTATGACCAACTAATGACCTTAGGATACCACTAACCAACCATGGAAAAGTACTGCGTTGAGTTTGTTTGAAAATACAAGGTATGCCAACTCCATAGTAATATGATCCACATTCTTTCATTGGACCTGCACTCACTTTCTACTCCATTACCTTTTCATACTTGGGCATTTGACCTTTTAGGGTCCATTATCCTTTATTCTAGGGGAAAATTTAGATCTTGGTTACCACCTAATGATTTACCAAGTGGGCTTCTTAAGAAGGCCATAACAGGTGTGGTACTCAATTCATGAAGGAGTACATTATCTATCGATTTAGCATTCCAAAACTATTCCTTTCAGATAATGGAAAACCCTTTTTAAATAGTAAGGTAAGGTTGCTTACAAATAATTAATCCATCAGAAGTCCACTGTGGCCTACCTTAAGTGCAACAAGCAGGCGAAAACTATTAATAAGACCTTGGTGAACATTTTAACAAAGATGTTGGAGGACCTTTGTGGAACGTGGGATGATAATATACCAAAAATTTTGTGGACCTATAGAATAACTCAAAGAAAACTTACTGATTATACTCCTTTCTCCTTGGTATTCGGTGCTGAGGCCATTCTGTCAGTTGAGCTAGAAATACTTTATGCCCAATATAACTTACGAAGTGCGATGCTCCCGCAAAGCTGACATGTGTAGGTGAAAGTCCTTAATGAGCATAGGGATAACACAAAGAAACATTTCCAAATGTATAGGAAGCAGCATTCGAGGTCATATGATCAAATGGTGAAACTAAGAAGGTTCAAAGAAGAGGACTTGGTACTAAAAGCTTGCGCTGGACATGAACGTGGTCTCTCACTACCAAATTTGAAGAAATTTGGGAAGGGCCCTACATAGTGCACAAGGCACATGACTAAGGTTACTTTCAGATCTCTAAAATTGAAGATGGCGTAACATTCAAGCTCAACAACAAATGGCTTAAAATTTATCATGTCTAAGATGTTTTTTTATTACCTTTTTTGTGTAAGCATGAGAAATGTTTACATTATAACGGTTGGTTAAGAGGTTGTTCTCACACATCCCATGCATAAATATACTATTTGTATGCGATGAAGTTATATAATAGTCTATTCAAAGGCATCTTTCTTTACTGCAAGTAGTGATGAGTAAACAACACAAGCAAAAAGGTAGAACCAACAATTCATTCAAACTTCAGCAAAGTTATAAGAGGAATTACCACCTCAGAATTCGAGGAGAAATAAAAAAGGAAGAAAAAGGATCCTAGATAATGCAAGGACCATCAATAATAAACCATAATTTTATGGAATCAATCAGCATGTGATGAAGACTTGGGAGGGTAGAGGCTAACTCAGCTCGCTCTTTCATGAGCTCATCCATCTCTCTCGCATGCTCTTGGAGGGGAGTATCCATACGAGATTGGACTTTAGTATTCTGGCTAGTAGTAGGAATGGCAGGCTGATCCAAAGGAACATCACCAATAACATGGCTAACACCTGCCTCCCTACGAACATCCTTAGGGGCACTTAGCCTATACACAAAATAGGCTGAACAAGAACCCCAGTAGACTCCTCAACAATCACTGGAGTAGGGTGATTAGACATAACCTGAAATATAAACAAATGAAAGACAGAGGGAGTAGGTTGATGAAGCTTATTTACCAAATGGTTGTAAACGTCCCAGTGCACTTAGATAAGCACTAATGGTTGCTCGAACTAGTACACTCCATAAGTTTCTTGACCAAATAGTTGCAAAAGTCTAAGTGTACTTGGATAAGCACCAATGGTTACTCGGACCAGTACACTCAGTAATTTTCTTGACCAAATGGTCGCAAAAGTCCCAATGTACTTAGATTAGCACTAGCGGTAGCTCGGGCTAGTATACTCGGCAAGTTTCTGAACCAAATGATCATAAATGTCCTAACGTACTTGGATAAGCACCAATGGTTGATCGGACCAGTACACTCTGTAAGTTTCTTGAACAAATGGTCGCAAAAGTCCAAAGGAACCATGAAAAGCACAAAGTTTTAAAAAGTACTATGATAAACACAACTGGTCGTTCGGACATTCACACTTAGCCAAAATTTGGAAACTCTTTTTTCCCTCACAAAGAAAATAAAATAGATCAAATAAAAGAAATGTACCTCTACCAGCTGCTGCAGGGGTTGACTTCTCAATAGCAGGTCCAGCAAGAGATTACCTCCTTCAACCTCAACATCCTCAACACCAACAGCAGTCCCACCTTCCAAGATAGAAGTCCCAAAGATATTCAAAGGCTTATGCTCATTCATCATAGGCACAACTATCAAAGCTCTACAGGTTTTGATTGGAACGGTAGGGTTTTCCTGATGAGCACCTTAACTAGAAATAGCCTCCTCGGGCACAAAAGGGGGAGAAATCGATAATCAAGAGAGAAAGAGGGGTCAAATGAAAATTGAAATATCTTGTGAACCTTTGCAAGATAAACTAAATATACCTCAAACCTAGACACATGTATAATAAAAGTAACTGGTTCAACTGCTAATGGATGTCTCACCTCATCCTCTCTAATTTTGGCTCAGCACGAGAAATAGTAGCTTAATGGCGCAATAAAGAAGAGCCATGAATATATCCTATACTAATGGACCCACTCAGATAAAAAAAATCTTTCCATGATGAGGGAATTAAACATTACCTTTGGGTCTTTCGCGGTAGGCGTTGGTCCCTCGGGGGATTGGTGTTATTGTGGCTGAACTAGTTCAAAGAATGGGGTTAGTTGTTCTAATTATTGATGTGGTAAGAGAGAGGTTTGTCGAGTTTGATGATGAGAAGGAGTCTGTTATTGTGATTGTTGTGCCTGATGACTTTCCTTTTGCTCTTGTCCGTCCCCAAGTGTGTCCACATAGGCATCAATCTCAGTACCATTAACAAAGTATAAAAGAATGAAAAGGGGGGCCATAGAAATGCAAACAATTATGTAAAAAAAACATAAAATAAACACAAGTTAGTGTGAGTAAAAGGCTTCTCAATACTAAACATCCTTCGTAATCTGCGAGATTGGTGCATTAAAGGCCTCTCCTTAACTTCCTTTTCCTCATCATCACTTGTTGTCACTCAAGAAGGCTCTATCTCCAATCAACATCTCTTCTGGCCACTCAAACCAACTACAGGACTAAAAGAAAGATCTCTGGAGACCATCTTCTCCTCAATAAATGCCCGATCAGCCACAGTGCCCGATTATAATTTCTCATAAGGTTATCAAAAATCTGTGTCACTTTGTTCCTGATTGAAGGATCAACCTCTTACGCGGGTAGAAGCCTAATAAACCTCATCAATGGATCGAGGGGACTCAGTATAAAACTTATTTGAGTAAAATTGGTTGGGGCAGTATAAGTCATGGCACGTAAATCTTTCATATTGTCAATTAGGGAAATGAAAATATTCCTGCTTTGTTAGCGATTTCATGCACATACATAGGTGATCTTTACAGGATAAGAAACAAGCAACAGAGCACTAGGGGAAAATGCTGGAAACCTGACATAGAGGAAGGTTGTAAGGATCATGTGGTTGGCAAAATTTGGAAACGTCAAAGTGCTTGAGGGACCTGATGGAGTCGGCATATATTTGATCTAACCAACTGTAAAAATCGCCAAGAGTGATAACATCCAAAGGTATTTTAATTCCTAAAGACATTTGAACGGCCATATTGATCAAGGCCCTCCTTGGGCAATCATGAGGCTTCCCAGATAAGAAAATTCTCGAAAGGACTACAAATATATAAACAGCCAACTCAAGGTCAATCCCAAAGCCTTCACCAGTATGAGGTAGGGCAACAACTTCCTTGCCCTTGGGATTGATCTTGGCTATCTCCATCGCCTTAGCAGCGGCCTTATCCTCCATAAAATAGAAGTAACGAATGAGCTCAGCAAAAGTACACTTGTTCAAGCTACCAATACACTTCTTAAAAACCTTCTCGAGTCTTTTTCTTGTAGCCTCCTCCTCCTTCAAAAGACCTTAATAAGGTATCATTTTCATTAATATCTAACCGCAGAAGTTTGCAAACATCCTCCAAGGTTATGGTGAATTCTCCCCAAGCAGTCACAAAGGTGGGTGATTTGTAGTTCCAATGCAAGACGATCAACCTCTAAGCACTATTATTCTTGCTCAATGCTAGATTTCCAAACCATATGGTGCAAGATAAACCCACTTGGGACAAACTATTGGCATACTTACCATGGATATAATTGGTCCAAGGGCCTAAATCCTCACATGCCCCTCCAACAGATTCAGATTCCACACTTGAATAGGGAAAATCTCCACATTCAAGTCTGAAACGAACGACACTAGCACCTAGAATGTATGCTCAGTGTTCTACCTCTTCACTTTCCTCCACAAGAAAGTGGGGAGAAGTTTTGGCTATCAGATCATTTGGGAAAGACTCAACCATGTCCCAAAACTTTTCAGCCTCACCAAAAAGGGGCACAAAGGTATTTACCCCACTGGGCTTAACAGGTAAGAGTGGTGGGGGAAGCACTTCGAGGGGAGGGAGTTCTCTTGATGATGGGAGCCATTTCAAAGTTTGGAAGTGAGAATAAAGTAGTTTTGGGAAGAAGAATGAACTCAAACACTCAAACAATGGAGAACAAAGGAGTACAGGCTCTCTCTTTAAAAACTACGCACATAAATAAATGCTCTCCCTTCTCTCTAAGTTTTAATTTTCCCGCCTATCTTTCATCCTCTACCTAACCACCCTAACCACCACTTCCTCAGGATACCCTACCCTTTAGCACCCACCATGCCTGCTATGCCTTCGTCCATGCGTGGTAGGTCTTCTAGCCCTCCCCCTATCCACTCATCCCTCTCCTTGGGTGGGAACTCCTCTTCTATCCCTATTATCCTTGTGGTTGTTAATAACCTTGTTCCCTATGCTCAGGTGTTATCCCCACCGTCCTTTTCTCTGTGATTGATGGTCCAAGTAATGGATTGGGAATGGAGTCTGGTCCTGATGTTAGTGAAGGTGTTTTAGATTCTATAATCACTACTTCTGAGAATGATGAACTAGAAGAGGGTCAAATCTTTGATTCATAAGCAAGCATTGTCAGAGCTACGATTCATGTTTTTATAATAGAGGAACTGAATGAGGAGAAGGAGGTGTACTGGGAATTTTTGAAGAGTAAGGGGTTCTCTAATGAGGACATATTGCAGTTCAGATGCTCTAAGCGCAAAAATAAAGGCCCCACTTCAATTGTGAATGTGAACAAGCATGAGAAGGTGAATTTGACGAAACCGGTAGTGGATTTTGATGTCCTGGACCATTACCTTCCACCACCCCGACCAAGGCTACGACTAATTCATGGAAGGTGGTTGTTTCTGACAAGAGATGTCCTAAGCTTAAACTCACTTACCACAAACCCTCTATCGCTAATAATAATATCACAGTCCCCCCCCCCCCCTGGAGGTGGCTGCTCAAGGCTTTTCTAAGTGGGAAAATAGTATGGTAGGGTGTTTTTTGGGTAGAAATCTTCCTTACACGTTGGTCTATAATAGAGCACATAGGCTTTGGGACAAGTTTGGCCTATCCCAAATTATGGGTCACAATAATGGTTTCTTTTTCTTTATGTTTGATACCTCTAATATGAGGGATGAAGTCATTGATAATGGGCCATGGCACTTTGTGGGGAATACTATCATCATCTAAAAGTGGACTCCAAATTTCACCTTCTGTCTACCAAGAAAGTTCCTATTTGGGTGAAGTTCCATAATATTCCTGTAAAATTATGGACGGAGGAGGGGCTTAGCTATGTGGAAAGCCCAGTGGGAATACCATTATATGCTGATAGTGTTACAGAGGAGATGCAAAGGATTAGCTATGCTAGAATTTGTGTGGAGTTGAAAGTAAGGGATGAATACCCTAATACCATTGATGTAAGCATGGAAGATGGAACCATAGTTGTGATTGGAATGGAATACCAAGAAAAACCATATTCATGTGTTCAATATGGCATCTTTGTCCATACTCTTTTCACATGTACATGGGTTAAGAAGGCCTGGGTAGAAAAAAACAACAATGATGAGATTTATCCCACCAAGAGCCATGCTAAGATTTAGAAGGCTTTGGAAGAAGGGTGGTCCCAAGTGAAGCATAGAGCTTCGAAGCTTCCAAAAGATGGATGCCCAGACAAAAAGTGTGGTAGACCTAGGTGGAAACTCTAATGGGATGACTGTTTCCCCTGCTGATGTAGTATCCCCTGTCTCCAATGTTGCCTTAGGCAACCCTATCCATAGACCCAACACAGTAGCTACATCTAATCCTTTTTATTTACTCAAGGCTGATGTAGAGGATTCACCAATGGAGACTACCCATGCCCCTACTAGATTAGTCCTTAAGGTGATGGTGGGAAGAACATTGACACTGATAAGGGTATTATCAATAACCTGAATAGAAGTAAAGGGAAGATGAAGAAGAGGTGAGGTAACAAAACCAAAAAGTTTTAATAACCAAACTGGCCACATGGAATATTAGGGGGCTTAATTATCCCCACAAACAAAAGGAGGGTGGGAAGTGACGCGAGGGAAACCGAGTGATCGTGTAGGGACACTATCGTTGATTTCGGCTCTCGCTTGACATGCAAAAGAACCTAAACTACAGCTACACTTGACAAGCAAGTAGAGCGGTAAGTCGGGTATCGAGAATCCACAGGGAGTTATTAAATTTCAGATGTTAATTGTTTAATTACTTCAGGAATAAAAGTGTAAAAGGTGATAGGAGGTTATGGTGACAAAAGAAAAGAGAAGTTAATGCTAAAATAAAGGAAAGCGAGGATCGGGATCGCATTCTACCAAACGGATCGAAACAACTACTAACTAGAGTTAAGGCTCGAAAGCAATCTAATCGAGCATTTCCAATTAAGCATAAACATCACACAATAAGGAATTTAAGCCAAAGTTGCGAGATTAAACATTTAATGGAAAATGGTCGCACGCGGATTAAACTCGGATTGTCGCTATAAACTCTAACGTTGCATGACAAAGAAAGATAAACGCTTAGCAATCCAACTTTGATACGCGCGGTCTCAATTAAACGCGATTTTGCACTAAACCTAGTTTTCGGAGCTCGGGGCCCGAAAATGGCGGAAATGAAATCCCGACCCTATTTATCTAAGGGTGCATGGTGAGTTAAACTAAATTATGCTAATTAGACTAAGAAAGCAAGAATTAAAGCATGTAAACTAGTTAGAAAGCATTGAAACTAAATTACAAGACAAGAGGAGAAGAAGAACAAACTATATAAAAGGAGAGGAAGTGAATAGTTCAATCTTACAAACCACATGGGTTGTCAATCCAAGAAGAAGAAGAAAGGAAATCTCCACACCAAACCCTAACTAAACCTAACTAATCTCTATCTCTATAAAAATATCAGGTCTCATCAGGTCCCCCTCTTATTACAACCAAAACCAATTTATATAGTAAGTTGAAATAAAAGAAAATATCTGCAGTGGAGAAAACAGGGGATCGATCGATCGACCTCTGGTGTCGATCGATCGACAGTGTAATTCGTGGCAAAAAATAATAAGGATCGATCGATCGATCCCCAGGCTTGATCGATCGATCAAGCAGGGGCAGCCTGCAATCCTCCCTGTTTTGGCATACAATCCAACGTCGCTCCAATCGCCGTAACTTTGTCGTTATGCATCGGAATCGCGCACCGTTCGCGGCCACGCGAAGCTAGAGAGGAGAGCTACAACTCCCGTGTAGATGTCGGGCCAGGTGCCCAAGCTGTCAAAAGACTAAAATGCCCTTGCGCTTGCGGTTGTGTACGGAAATCGAGCGAAACGCATCCGGACTTCACACTTAGCATCCAAATACCTACAAAAGCTCAATTAACCCCTGCAAAACATGTTATCATAGAAATCCGAGGGTTGTCCGGTTAACGAGCATAAATATAGGGAATAAGATACCCGAGGGGGCTAATAACGCGTAGGTTAACGGGTGAAATACGCAATATTTCCGCCGTATCACACCCCCTAACTTACACATTGCTAGTCCCTAGCAATGAAATAAGATGCAACAAGAAGAACAAGTAAACCAACACAGGAGAGAGTACAAAAGTATGGTATAAAAGCAATAAAAAGATAAGGCCACTTTCGCGGGCGATTCGATTGCATTTAGCGTATGCAATAAGCCGTTAAACCCCTAGGTTACCCTAGTGGACGAGTGTCGTCTCGTGAGGGTTTTCAGGGATGAAACCCACAAACATCATAAAGTTTCCTCAAAATATGCCCAATCAAGTAAGACAAACTCATCAGTGCGAACAAGATTTCAACATGTTATTAGCATAGCAAACGAATTCGCATGAGAAGTCCGTAGTTATTAACATTATCGAATGCACCTCAATGAATTGAAACTCTAACATGTGGGAGGGGAGTGAGCATATGCAAGGTATGATTTGGCGAAAAACTTAAATAATTCGGATACTAAACATCAAAGCATGCATACATTCAATCCTCACGGGCATTACGCTCAACAAATGAATTCACTATGAAAAGGGAGGTAATACACGGGACATGCGGGCATAAAGAGTAAATGTAAATGGAAACTAGGCCGCGCACATGTCACAGATGAAGAACGCTATATAGAAAATGAAAATTGCAATCTCAGTGAAAGGATACCGCACACTAAAAGAGGCGAAATGCATTTTCACAGATTATCAACACTATTTAAACATTTGAATTACATCTACTTAAGATCACATAGGACTTGTAATAGGGTTGTAATGTAGGTTTGGTTAAGGTACGAAATGAAAGGGAGGTATATAAGGATTCAAAGTGTTTGGGGATGAAACTCGGAATAATGTAAAAAGTGGGCAATATCAAAAGTTGGACAAGAATGTCCAAACGAGCATAGATATAACAATCGAGAGAGTAATCAAAGCTTATTGAAACGCTACAAACAATATTTACAACTTTCTCTTTCTTTTTCTTTTCTTCCTTTTTCTCACTTTTTCTCACTTTTTAACTCTTTTTCACTATTTTCTTTGCTTTTTGCTTTCTCTTTTTCTTCTTTCTTTTTTTTTTTTTTTTTGACACTTCTTACTCTTTTCATACTCAAATTGCAACCACACAACAATAATAACATTCAATTCCAAGCAACAAACCAAACAAGGGTATGTAAGGTAATATATATGGTATAAAACTCCAATTTGGAGTTGGATATGGGATTTTTGGGTAATGAAAAGAAAGGCTAGTATATAGGCTCAAAGGGGTTGACTAGGGGACATATAAAGGTGAGGTCAAGGTCATATGGGTGATATATCAAAGAGGGCCTATGATCATTTCACAAAGTATACGCAATTCGCGAGTCAAAACAACATAAGAAAATCATGCTCAAGTAACACATTTCAATGATGAATTCAATTAATGAACGGTCAATGAAAGAATAAAGAGATTACCAACGACTGTAACGTTTTCAAAGAGAAAAGAATAGTGTATACACTCACAAATGAAGATAAGTCTCTAATCTCACTCGGTGTAAGTATATACAATGCAGCAAAAGCATACCGAGTTATAAAAATCTTAAGCCAATTCAATATAACAAGAATGGTGCATATGTTCACGGATAAAGTTTAATTCATGAAGTTATTCATAATATTAATGATTTAGGGACTAGAATCTAATAACTTCTAAAATCGAGAACATGCATAGTTGAATTGTCTATTTGATCGGGCAATTATTAAAATTTATCATTGGAAACAAGGCAAAATGCCCAACAAAGGAGAAAAAATAAAGAAAATATTTTTGAAATTTTTCAAATTTTAACAAAAACATGCTTTGTAACTAAATTGTAATCAAATCCAAGGACTAAACAGTAAAATGGATAGACTATCCTACACCCCCTAACTTAAATGTTGCATTGTCCCCAATGCGTCCATTAAAGAACACAACACAAAGCTAGGAAAAGAATGATATTACCCACACGTGGAGCGATCTCCATAAGTACAAGTCCAAATGAAGCTGCAAAACAAGTTAGTACAAAGCATATGAAGAATATGTACCGATGTATCAAGTGAAGAGAATCTATGTCACAAGTCACAATAATATAGAGGGGCTGAAGTGCAAATACTAGATAAATTGATGGTGAACTTTTTGATTTTATAAAATGGAAGGTCACACACATCAAAATCCAATAAACAACCACAAACTACATTTTCATTTCTCATTTCATAAGTTCAATACAAAATAACTTAATACATTACAACTTCTGAAATAAAAGAAATACAAATAAAAAGAAAAAGAAAAAAGAAAAATAAAATAAAAAAATACAATCCGATCCCCAAAATACAAAAATGAAACCCAGCACAACAACAGCCTAGTGGCCAGAACCACTAGGATCGGAGGGGTCCTGAAAATGAGGAGGCACTGGTGCGTCGGAATCACTGCGCTGCAGATAAAGATCTCTCATCATCCGCTGCATCATCCGGTACTCCTGTCTGCTCTGTGCCCTGGCCTGCCTCTGCACAGACCACTCCTGTCGCTGCTCGGCCTGAAACTGCTCCTGATGAGCCTGCTGCTGAGCCCACTGCTGCCGCTGATCGGCCTCCAACTGGTCCAGGCGCGACTCCCAAGTCGCCCACCTGAGCTGGGTCTCCTCCCAACGCCGGTCCTGCACTGCCTGGTATGCCGCAAAGCGGGCATCATCCTCTGTATGTGGCGCGTGAGAACCCTCACCAGTCTCCATCTCTCTAATCTCCTCGTCCTCGTCAGGCAAGTCAGGTGTCTCTGCCCTCTGTCTCTTCCCACCCGGTTGCCCCCACTCGCGCTTCAGCATTCTTGTGATGTTGTCTTTTGAGAGAAGCCCGAGTGGCACATGCCTACGGTCTGCGTCTAACTCCTGGCAACCGTGAGAAATACATATCTTCGTGATAAGGGCAGGAAAAGGAAGGGAAAATCTCCAGGCGACCTCCTTCGCCGTAGCGCACATCATATCTAGAAAAATAGCGGGCAAACTGATACTGCCCAATCCATTCAGCATAGTGTAGATCAGTGCAGCATGCCTGTGACGAACCTCAGACCTGTTGTTCGTCACCATGAAGGAATGGACATTGATGTAGTGGAGTAGTCTAGGCAAGTCCTCCATCGCAGCCGAGCGGAATGCACCCCTCTTCCACGGCTCGCCCGGTGCAAGGGCCTCTATCAATGTCCCACGGCCGTAGATAAACCCATCGAGAAAACTGACTGGGTCCGCAGGGAGAGGAACATCCATAAATGCTGCTAAGTCTGAAATACTGAATGGGATCCTCACCCCACGAACCATGGCCTCATATGTGGTCGGCCCATCTCTGCTCTTCACCTCTACTAATGTCGCGTAGAAAATCCGTACCAACTCTTCGTTGACGCGCCCATTAGTAGAAAGAAAGGGCTCCCACCCCTGACGGCGCAACAGTATCCGCGCCTCTCTCGGTATGTCCTCTAGTACCCATGCAAAATGAAAGCCAAGCGGTCGCTCGGACGTGTAGAAATGTGCACGGTACCAATCCCGCTCCTGTTCTGTGCGGAACCCATCGACGCCCCCGGCGGGCACACACCTAGTAGAAGCATACTTTTTCGGCGCCATTTCAACCTACAAAACACAAATTACACAATACAAGCAAGTGTAAGCACAATTTATGGTTAGTAGTGTGAAAATTGAAATGGTGGTGCAAGTGCGCAAAACCGAGGTGAAAACAAGCAACAATGCGATGAAAAATGTCAGAACGCGACATGGCATGAAAATCACCCAAGTGTGCGTCAAAATAATGATTGAAATCTGTTTTAGGCATTTTGACGAACACTTGGAGTGCGCAATGTGCGTCAAGGTAGAAAATACCGAGTTTGAACCAACAAAACAACCCCACTCATGAACAACCAACAATGCAGCAATCAAAACATGTTCATGAGTGGATTTATAACAAGAATAATGCATAAATTCAGTTGGAACAAACGAAATCAGGGGATAACACCAACAATCCAAACAAGTGTCAAACTAGGGTTTAAACTATGTAATTTGTGACACATTTCTAACAACAACTACAGATTCATGTAAAACAAGTAGAGATATACCTTGGATATGCAGAAATTGGAAGAAAATGGAGGAATTTGGTGTGGGGAAGAATTAGGGCACAAATCGTTTTAAGAGAGGAAGGAGAGAAATAAGATAAGGGGGGGGGGGGAAATTAAGGCAGACCTCGGCTTAAACCTGGTCGATCGATCGATCGACCCCCAGGCTCGATCGATCGATCGAGCAGGGGAAAGCCTACTGCATTCCAATTTTAAAGTGGGGGGGAAAATGCAATTTTGGGAACAATAGGGGGTATAAATAGAAAATAAATATAAATATAGTATATATTTATGTATATACATAAAAATATGAAATAAAAATAGAAAAATAAAAATAAAAATAAAAATAAAAATAAAAATAAAAATAAAAATAAAAATAAATACACATAGGCATGCATATACACACAAAAAGGCCTATGCTAAAGAAAATAAAAAAATAAAAATGAAAGAAAATAAAAATATGTACACGAGCAACGCACACGCATAATCACGACAACAAATGAAAAATAAAATAAAAGAAAAATAAAAACAAATGCAAATGCGTGAGGATGCGAGTGTAAAAAAAATAAAGGAAAGAAAAATGTTTTTGTGATTTTTGATTGTTTTCTTAATAAAAGTGCGTGCCGGGGCGCATATCTCCGCAAATTCAAGTCCGTTGAACCTACAAAAGAGTTAGAACCAAGCATGCAAAAAGAAATAAAAAGAGATTAGATAATTACACTAGGCTAAAATCAAGAAAAACAAAAATAAAGAAGTTAGTATATACAACCTACACTTGGGATGTGCAATTAACTATATACCAAAAGTTTGAACTTTTGAGGGTCCATCCAAAACACGATTTGACTTTGGAGGATCGACGGTGGACCCTCCCGAGCATGCATGCCTCCCGTAAAATAGGAATTCCGTTTGAACAACGGAAGGCATGTGGGCGGTGAAAGAAATGAACCATCGCCAATTTGAAATTCTAGGCGGACGATGGGGGATTTGGATAACAAGGGGGAAAAGTACACTTGAGGTCCAAGAAAAATCGATTCATCTCCCACAGGTTTTTCAAAGGAAATGGGAGATGGTGCACACATCGGGACAACATCCATCGACAACAAGTCCGGTAAAGAGTCCTCGTCGGCAAAAAGTGTAGAAGTTTTAATTTCTACCGACTCACAGGAATCAACCGGTAATTCTAATGGTTCAATGACGGAAAACGTATATGGTGATGAAACAAATTCAATCTCAATCGACTCATCGTCGGAAGGAGATTGAATTTCGAGGGAGAGAGATGCACACTCGATGAGAAATTCTTTGAAAAATTGAGGTGAAACACAAGTTTCCACCTCCTCGTTGTTTTGTGGAAAAGAATTAATCTCATCGCAAAGTTCACCAAGTCTCATTCCAGCATCATTTAAGCTTTCCAAACCTTGGGAGTAAAGAAGAAAAGTTTCTTCCAAAGTAGGCTTCCTCGGCTCAAGAGCCTCGAACTCCTCATTTGTTTGAAACTCATCTTCGAAAGTAATGAGATGAAGATCGTCATTGGATTCGAATAATGAATCCAACTCAAGCTCCCAATGACGATTTTCATTTCGATAAATGTTTTCAAGTCTTTCACTTTCAAGAAAATCTTGAAAACTATCCCCAAAGTATGAATCATTAGAATAACCGTAATTACTATAAAAGAAAGACATGGTTACCTCGTTGTTGAAAGATGGATAATCCAAGAAAGAAAGTGAGCAACCTCGAATGAAAGTTTCTTAGCGCTCAGAGTATGCAAATCCTGCAAGAAAGGCTAAAAGAAAGAATACAAATAGAAAAGGAAAAATACTACGAAATCATAAAACAATTACTATCTAAAACAACAAATCCCCGGCAACGGCGCCAATTTGACGCGAGGGAAACCGAGTGTTCGTGTAGGGACACTATCGTTGATTTCGGCTCCCGCTCGACATGAAAAAGAACCTAAACTACAGCTACACTTGACAAGCAAGTAGAGCGGTAAGTCGGGTATCGAGAATCCACAGGGAGTTATTAAATTTCAGATGTTAATTGTTTAATTACTTCAGGAATAAAAGTGTAAAAGGTGATAGGAGGTTATGGTGACAAAAGAAAAGAGAAGTTAATGCTAAAATAAAGGAAAGCGAGGATCGGGATCGCATTCTACCAAACGGATCGAAACAACTACTAACTAGAGTTAAGGCTCGAAAGCAATCTAATCGAGCATTTCCAATTAAGCATAAACATCACACAATAAGGAATTTAAGCCAAAGTTGCGAGATTAAACATTTAATGGAAAATGGTCGCACGCGGATTAAACTCGGATTGTCGCTATAAACTCTAACGTTGCATGACAAAGAAAGATAAACGCTTAGCAATCCAACTTTGATACGCGCGGTCTCAATTAAACGCGATTTTGCACTAAACCTATTTTTCGGAGCTCGGGGCCCGAAAATGGCGAAAATGAAATCCCGACCCTATTTATCTAAGGGTGCATGGTGAGTTAAACTAAATTATGCTAATTAGACTAAGAAAGCAAGAATTAAAGCATGTAAACTAGTTAGAAAGCATTGAAACTAAATTACAAGACAAGAGGAGAAGAAGAACAAACTATATAAAAGGAGAGGAAGTGAATAGTTCAATCTTACAAACCACATGGGTTGTCAATCCAAGAAGAAGAAGAAAGGAAATCTCCACACCAAACCCTAACTAAACCTAACTAATCTCTATCTCTCTAAAAATATCAGGTCTCATCAGGTCCCCCTCTTATTACAACCAAAACCAATTTATATAGTAAGTTGAAATAAAAGAAAATATCTGCAGTGGAGAAAACAGGGGATCGATCGATCGACCTCTGGTGTCGATCGATCGACAGTGTAATTCGTGGCAAAAAATAATAAGGATCGATCGATCGATCCCCAGGCTTGATCGATCGATCAAGCAGGGGCAGCCTGCAATCCTCCCTGTTTTGGCATACAATCCAACGTCGCTCCAATCGCCGTAACTTTGTCGTTATGCATCGGAATCGCGCACCATTCGCGGCCACGTGAAGCTAGCGAGGAGAGCTACAACTCCCGTGTAGATGTCGGGCCAGGTTCCCAAGCTGTCAAAAGACTAAAATGCCCTTGCGCGTGCGGTTGTGTACGAAAATCGAGCAAAACGCATCCGGACTTCACACTTAGCATCCAAATACCTACAAAAGCTCAATTAACCCCTGCAAAACATGTTATCATAGAAACCCGAGGGTTGTCCGGTTAACGAGCATAAATATAGGGAATAAGATACCCGAGGGGGCTAATAACGCGTAGGTTAACGGGTGAAATACGCAATATTTCCGTCGTATCAGGAAGCTTATCAAGAATAATAATGTATCTCTTATTAATCTTTTTGAGACTAAGATTAGAAGGAATAACATGGAGAATGTTAAGAATAACTACTTTTATCATTGGGAGTTTGTCCCTAATTGCCCTGCGGATGGATGTGTGGCTAGGGTGATAGTGGGATGGAATCCCAATATTTTGAGTCTTTAAGTGATTACTTCTCATAGATAAGAAATGTTGTGCCTTATGAAATTCATTGGTACGAGGTACTCTTTTTGTGCTTCTTTCATTTATGGGGACAATCTTCCTGATCAAAGGAGAAGCTTATGGGGCTTTCTAATTGATAATGAAGAGGGGGTCAATAATAGGCCTTGGCTACTCATGGGGGATTTTAATGTGGTCAGACGCCAAGAGGAAAAAAGAGGGATTAATGATATTGACATAGCTGCTTATGATGAGTTCAATAGATATCTTCTTAAGCTGAATGTTGATGATATGGTTTCTAATAGCCTTTGGTTCACCTGGAATAAGAATCAACGTGGCTCCAATAATGTCCAAACTCATATAGATAGGGTGATCCACAATGATACTTGGATTGTTTCTTTCCCCGCAACTCTCAGGCTACCACTCTACCTTGTGTTATTTTTTTACCATAATCCTATTATTACTCTCATGGATACTACCATCACTAGAAGACCAAAACCTTTAAAAAAATTCAAATTTTGGATGAATTATGATGATTTCATGCCTATCCTCCTTGAGGCTTGGGATGTTGTGGTGGTTGGGAAACCAATGCTTAGGCTCTATAGGAAGCTTAATAGATTTAAAGCCTCTTTAAAAAACTTTAATAAGAAGTTCTTTAATGAGTTGTCTACTACAGTGACTGGCCTTAAGAGTATAATGGATGCCATTGCTTTTTTATTTGCTACTGGTATCTTCTTTGATCAGTGGAACTATACTGCTCTTGCTTTGATCCCCAAGGTCTCTACCCCTATTAGTATGAGGGAGTTTAGGCCTATATCATGCTGCAACACCATTTATAAGTGTATATCTAAAGTGATCACTCTTATACTTAAGAATATGATGCCTAGTTGCATTAATAATAATCAGGTTGCCTTTGTTGAAGGTAGATCTATTGTTGATGACATTCTGTTGCTGCAAGAGTTAATGAGGAACTACCATAGGGATTCTTACCCCCTAGATGAAAAATCAATATTGAAATTCTCAAAGCATATGACACTGTCAATTAGGAGTTCTGTTTGACCTTTTGGCCCATGTAGGTTTCCCTATCAAAGTTATTGGGTGGATTGCTAAGTGTGTGACCACTACCAGGTTTTCAATTAGCCTTAATAGTGATCTTAATGGCTTCTCTAAAGGGGGTAGAGGTCTTAGACAGGGGGATCCCCTATCCCCTACCTTTTCCTCCTAGTGATGGAGGTTTTCAATGGGATTATCAACAAGGCTATTGTCTCAGCACATTTCACCTACCATCCTAGGTTCAAGGAACTTTCTTTGTTCAATTTGAGTTTTGTTGATGATTTGATAGTGTTTGATGGTGGGGATAGGGAGTCTTGCAGCATTATCAAGAAGGCCATATCTGAGTTTGATGGTGGGGATAGGGAGTCTTGCATTCATACCTTTAGAGACCTTGGAAATATTCAATGTTGATGACAATAAACTTGGCACGCAAACAGGCAATGATGTAATCTTTAATATCTAGGCCACTACGTCTTCAACATACATGTCATAGGCTTGCAAGGATATGACAAACTACTATCCTATGACTCAATTAGTTTTGTTCGGAATTAAGCCAACACTACAAATGGACTGGATTGGAAATCCTCCCTTACATCAAGGCTAATGGTTGATCGAAAGGCTAATCTTTAACAACAAGAGGATTAATGAAAGAATTAAGATCATTCGAAAAGAAGATCGTTCGCATGAAGTCCCACAACTAGATTACATGCTCAAATACCCCAAGAGGAGCATTGCCAATCAAGAGACCTCCCATAAGAAATAAGCTTGATCAATAAGCCTTGTAAATACACTTGTAATAGGAACAGTGATTTACATTTACTCTCTTTAATTATTAGATTCTTAGAATTAGCTTGTAATAACTTTGAGGTTGTTCGGTTCCTGTGAAGGGAGATATATGGCAGGACATGGGAGATCTCACATGCTCTATCGAATGAACTCATCCAGGGAATCTCACAGGGACTTGGTTCGGAGGATTAGGAACAAGGTGACGTTGGGAAAGTAATCTCAACTTCTTTGGCACACTTGGTCAAAACCTATATTCAACAGGATCAAAACAATATCCCAAAACACCACAATAGAGAGACCTCACTCGAGGCACCTCACCAAAATAGTTTTTCAAATGTCCATTGCCTCTCAAACATAACTTCAGGTTGTTCAAAAGCCATCCTTCGAAAGACCATATTTGGTAGACATGACAGTATATCTCATATACCATTGTTCACTATCTTTTGACGTCATGAACTCTAACAATATAGGAGCTCGATAAAAGTGGCACTCGATTAAGTTTATTCCTTAGACCACTAGCCCATATAAGGGAACGTCCCATTAACCGTCACAAATAAACCTTTATGCCAACCTGTCACATCTCCATCAATGCAACGAGTTGTTTTGACAGCATAAATAGTGTTCCCACCTAGAATAATATCTCATGCATTTAATATGTTACCCTTAATATTATATGCACAGCACTCTTATCATTAAATAGGATCAAAATACTTAATGCGAGCAAGGTCCTTCGAATGATCTTGCCCTCGTATAAATACTTTCACTTATCACCCTTATTAAAGATCATTGGATCCATTTTCTCTAGACATGAGATCTTCCTATTAATTTATCATCATTACTGATTATCTCCATCATTCCCAAAGTTTAACTAGCCTTTATTCTCAATCATTGGCATTTGTTGTGCATAGAGGTTCACTGCCTTGCCTTTATTTCTAGCATAACGGCAGCCATAGGTCCAGCACAAATGGCATGTTTGATGAGCCTATTCGCTGAGTTTATCAACTGCCCATGCGCTCATACAGTGCTTGGAATTTTTGGAGGATCAAAATCCTTCGTGACACCATCGACAGAGTTGCCAGTTCCTTTTATTCCCAGAGGTGTTGCTCAGGCAAATGCTAATAATATCGTCGCTCCACCAATGGGGCTACCCACCATAGCCCTTCCTACTAGGATAGTCCACCACACCGCCAAAGGTTATTGCACCAATGGTGCTTCCCACACAAAGCACACCTCCTCCACCTAGCATGGACAAAATGAAGAAAGAGCTCATGAGGACGATGGCAATCTCTAGGGCGGGGGGAGAAGCTTCCTCAATATATGATCATTTTCATACACCAAACCCAAAGGAATAAAATAACGAACCATACCTAGTAAGCTATGTTACACCCATCTTTGAGAAATAAACAGGCAAAGGAGGGAACCCAAAAAACATGTGTAATGGCTTTTCAAAAACCTTGGCACCCACTATAATGATAAAAAGCGGAGGTTGAGTCAATTTTCCGTCTCTGACAAAGAAAGCATACACATGGTAACCCCACCTTATGCCAGGCAGTGTGGACTCATGGGAGGATATCCATATTCAATTTTTTCAAAACTTCTTTTTGGCAGAGGGTGAGTTCACCCTGATCTATTTAGCGCAGAAGAAGCAAAAGCATGTGTTTTCATACATCAGTAGGTTTCACTAATGATCTTTGGATGTAAGAGAGGAAACCCGAGAGAGCAACATTTTGTAAGTTTGTGCAAAAGGTTTGCTACCTAAGTATATTTTCCACCTGATCAACTTCTAAGGAAGGAACGTTTGTAGTATTTCTAAAGTCTACCAAGAATATTGCATTAGTGGTGAAACCCTACTACCACTAGCATTGTCAAATTTGATGCTGAAACCACCAATTAGCTCAGGGAGAGGAATGCCCTTGCAAGTGAACTATGTCAATAACGAAGACAGAGGACATGGAGGTGGAAATAATGGCAACGGGGAAAGAGGCAACAAAAGGAAGTTTGAGGGCAGAGAAGACCCACCCAAACTACCTTGCCTGGTGGAGCTCTAGATCTTTATGACAATATGTTAATCACAAAATGTGCAGGATAATTACTTCCAACCCAGGTCCTGTGACACAGCAAGAGAGAAATAACCTAAGGTTTTGCCAAATCCATAATAAAGAGGGCCACCCAACCAGTAAATGTTTTTCCTTGAGAAAGCTTATCTTCTCTCATGTTAAAAAGGGTGACATACAGTTACCCCAAGCCAATGTAAATGATAATCCATTGTCGGTTCATGGGGCCAACATGGTCAGCGCTTATCATGAGGAGGCAGAGCAAATACTGAAGGAACAGAGGTTCCTTGAACAAACTTTTGAGGAGTCATTGTTATAATGCATGTTTCAAATGGACTACCCAACCATGGAAGATGACTTGTGTTCAATCGATGATTTGGGCAAGTAGTTGGAAGCTTTCTTGTTGGATGCTGCGAACGCAGTAGTAGCCTACGATGAATCAACATACAGAGATGTTGAGGAGGTTTATGTGCTGGAAGAAGACCACATGGATCCTTGGGTGGAGTGTGTCACAGTAGCACGTTCATAAAAGTGTGGTTGGTTCTTTGACCGAGTAGGGTTGTCGAAGAATTCTAGACTGGAGTTTCTCGAGCGATCTTTGAGATTGCAAAGAAAAACATGGCTCCAAATCTATGGTGGAAAGAGACAAATGCCAAGCTTGTGAGGAGGTTCCACTCAGATGTCACTTTCTCTAAGGCAGACCGCTCGATTAGGTACCCTCACAATAGACCGCTTTATATGATATCAAGCATGAATGGATGAAGTCTTAACCATGTTTTATTAGATGGACGAGATTCCCTTAATATCATGCCCATTAGGTCTTTCTATGCTTATAACATCACTGAGATATGGATTGTGCAAAATCATTTGTCAATATTGGGGTATGACAATCAGTCTTCTAAAGCCATTGGTTATGTCAATGTGGAGATCACCATGGGGAATAACATTTCCCATATCAAATTTCATATAATGGAATGCGAGCCATCATACCAGCTATTAGTGGGAAGAGTATGGATGTATAACCATGGGTTGGTGCCATCTACTTATCATCAATGTTCTAAGGCGAATATCAAAGGTAAGGAGGTGGTCATTAGAGCTTCTAAGAAGTCATTCGCACATGAGGTGGCACATTTATTGGACGTTGTGTTCTACACTGAGTTAGATAAGGAAGTTGTGGTGCTCATATGATACACTAGTGGCACTAGAGTGCCTAGTACTAGATAAGGGGTGCATGAAAGGATTAGCCCAATTGATAATCCAGAGGATCATGACGTAGATTGAGAGAGAATGAGACTCCCCTAACCTGTTTAGGAAACTATGTGATGGGATAACACCGTGGATTAATCCTATTGAGCATCAGGTGCAACACCAAAGTGTACTTAGTAGGCTTTTTATGAAAGAACTAGAGGAAAACTACCAAAAGAGGCACACGAGGAAGTGACCTCTAGTTAAAGGCCTAGACGATGAGACTAACCCAGTCTACGAATGTTTTTGCCAGATAACTAAGGCCACTGCATATGATTGACAACTCCAATGTCCAAGAATTTATGGAAGAAGTGGAGGTGGAGCCAGAATGTATGCATCATAGGCCAAAGCCTCAAATCCAAGAACCGGTGCAAGTAGATCTTCCAGGAGAAGGTGATGATCCTAAACCTATATTTATCTCGAAAGACCTGGATGTGGAAAAAATAGGGAGCATTGATTGAGATGATATGAGAGTTCAAAGATGTTTTCACATGGAAATACACTGAGATGCCTAGGATTGATAATGAGGTGAGTTGCCACAAGTTGAATATCATGCCCTCAGCTATCCCAATCAAGCAGTCCACTTGAACATACAAGGTAGAGCTTGATTTAAAGATCAAGGAAGAAGTCCAAAGGCTGCTCATACTAGGCTTTATTTCCCCAATACATCATCGTATTTTGTTGTCTAGCATTATGTCATAGGGAAGAAAGATAAGTACCAAATTATGATTTGTGTGGACTTTAGGGACCTGAATAGAGCATGCCCAAAAGATGAATTCCCATTACCTTCCATAGACAGCCTAATAGATGGAATTGCGGGCCATAAAATGTACAACTTTATGGATGGCTACGTGGTATACGATCAGATCAAGATAGATCCAGAGAATGCTTAGAAGACTACCTTTCGCACTTCGTTAGGTAACTTTATGTATACAGTCATGCCTTTTGAACTAAAGAATGCATGTGCTACATACCAGCAGACTATGATGGCTAGATTCCATGATATCTTTCATAATATCGTGGAGTTTTAATGGATCGTCTGGTTACAACATCAAAGAAGGAGGCCACTGGTAGACTTGAGAAGAGTGTTCTCAAGGTGTAGAAAGTACAAGTTAAAAATGAACCCCCTCAAGTTTGCCTTTGAAATGACTATGGGAAGTGACTATGGGAAGTTCCTTCGGTTCGTGGTAATTAGGCAAGGTGTTCAGATGGATCTGGATAAGAAGAATGCCATCCTCAATATTCCATGTCCAAAGACAGCAAGGGAACTGAAAAGCTTCATAGGAAATGTCTCCTACTTGAGAATATTTATGTCGGGACTTGCTGAGATCACTCACTCGCTGATGGTACTGTTATGAAAGGGAGATAAATTTTATTAAGAGCGACCACATCAAGAGGATTTGGATAAGTTGAATAAGCTCCTGACATCGCCACAAACCATGATTCCTCCAAAAGCATGTATACCATTGCAACTCTAGTTCACCTCCAATGTCAGGTCTATCGGTGAACTGCTACCATAAAAAGCAGATAGAGTAGAAAAAACTATTCATTTTCTAATTCATATCATATAAGGGCTTGAGGCTAGATATACTAGCATTGAGAGGCACTGTTTAGTCCTTCTTTTCGTTACCAAGAAACTTAGGCACTATATGATATCTTTCATAAACTACATTGTAACGTGATGTGACCCAGTTAATTTTTTACTAGCTATAGTTTTACTAATTGGCAGGGAAGACAAATAGTTCCTCATACTTTAAAAATATAATCTCAAGTATGTGGTCCCTTGAGCCATCAAAAGTCAAGCTTATGCGGATCTACTAGCCATCTTTGCCTTTGGAACATTCAAACCACGACATGAAGAACTTCCAAGTGATGATCTTCAGGCCAATTACTTGGAAGCCAGTTTGGAAGAGTAGAATATGGAGTTTAATGGATCATCAGCCTAGGGAAAAGGAGGTCCAGGGGTTATTCTAAGTAGAGGAGGGGAAGAAGTTTATCTATCCTTCAAGATGGACTTTAACTATACCAATAATGAGGCTGAGTATGAGGCACTAGTGTTGGGTTTGTTGGAGGCCTTACGAAGGGGCATCCGGATGCTTAAAATCAAAGGGGACTCCAACCTAGTAGTAAATCAAGTGAATAGGGAGTATGCCCTCAAACACATGAGCCTGGTGCCTTACCGAACGATCATATCCAAAAGTTATTCGGACAATTCCATGAAGTAATAGTGAAAAGGTACCCCGAGATGATGAATAGGCATGCAAATGCCTACGCTATAATTTCCCAAAAGATTGCTATCAAAGGTGATTCGATGGTCGTTTGGATTACTAAGAGGATAGATCCATCGACTATAACCAAAATACTACCCACCAACGACAGTTTGACTGGAGGGGAAAAATAAGGAGGCATCTTGATACTGTGGAAGGAACTTTAAGCAAGGTGGAATTAGCACAATTATTTCCCACGGCTAGAAATTTATATTAAAAAAATAAGGGGTCTAGTTGACAAGGTGTGTTGACTCAGAGGACGTTGAGAGGAGGTTGAGGGAAGGCCATCAAGACAACTGTGAAACCACTGAAAACCCTTCGTACCGGAGAATCCAAAGGGCAGGCTACTTTTAGCCCACAATGAGATAAGATGCTACGACAATACTAAGAAGTTATGATAAATGTAAGTTGTATTACCAATCAAATAAATGTAAATTTAGCGAGCAACCTCTTGATTAGAGGCAGACTTATATTGACATACTAATAGAAAGAGTGGTCCTTGTAGATAAGGATGACGCTACAAGGTGGTATTATACACAAAATGACCAGTTGTATTATAGGCGTTATCATGATAGACCTCTGTGATGCATCTTATTAGAAAAAGCAGAGGAGCAGAACAAGCCAGGTCACATTGGAGGAGCAAAAATTTATGACCAACTAATGACCTTAGGGTATTACTTGCCAACCATGGAAAAGGACTCCAATGTTTTTGTTTGAAAATGCAGGGCATGCCAACTCCATAGTAATATGATCCACACTCCTTTGGTGTACTTACACTCACTTTCTAATCCATTCTCTTTTCATGCTTGGGCATTTAACCTTGGAGGGGCCATTAACCCTTATTTTAGGGGGAAAATTTGGATCTTGGTTGCCACCGAATGCTTTACCAAAAGAAATGCCTCTCAAAAAGGCCACAGTATATGTGTAGCTAGATTCATGAAGGAGTGCATTATCTACTAATTTGTAATTCCAAAAGTCTTTCTTTCAGATAATGGAACTCCATTTATAAATATTGAGGTAACTGCTCTCACAGACAAGTACTCCATCATCCATCAAAAGTCCATTGTGGTCTACCTTAAGTGCACGAGCAGGAGGAAACTACAAATAAGACCTTGGTGAACTTTTTAGCAAAAATGTTAGAGGACTTTCTTAAAATATGGGACGATAAGATACCAGAAGTTATGTGGGCCTATAGAATAATAAAAGAAAACCTATTGGTTATACTCCTTGATTTTCGGTGTTGAGGCCATTCTATCACTTGAGCTAGAAATACCTTATATTCGATACAACTTGTTAAGTACGATGCTCCCTCATAGCAGATATGTGCAACTGGAATCCCTTAATGAGAATAGGGACAACATAAGGAAACATTTCCAAATGTACAGGAAGCAGTATTCCAAGTCATATGATGAACCCAATAAGGTTAAAAGAAGGGAACTTGGTAATAAAAGCTTGCACACAATATATACGTGGTCTCTCATGGACAAAGTTTGAAACTAGTTGGGAATGGCCCTACATAGTGCGTAAGGCACATAACTCGGGTTAATGTGAGATTTCAAAATTGAAGATGACGTAACATTCAAGCACAACAACAAATGGCTAAAATTTATCATGTCTAAGATTTTTTTATTCCATTTATTGTAAGGATAAGAAATATTTACATTTGTAATGGTTGGTTGAGAGGTTGTTCTCACACAACCCATGCATAAATATACTATTTGTAGACGATGAAGTTATATAATAGTCCATTCAAAGGTATATTTCTTTATAGTGAGTAGACATGAGTAGATAGAACAAGTAAAAAGGAAGAACCAACAATTCATTCAAACTTTAGTAAAGTTGTAAGAGGAACTATAGCCTCAGAATACTAGGAGAAACAAAAAAGGAAGGAAAAGATCCTAGCTAATGCTAGGATCATCTATAATAAATTATAATTTTATGGAATCAATCAGCCTATGATGAAGACCTAGGAGGGTTGAGGCTGGCTCAGCTTGCTGTTTCGTGAGCTCAGCCATCTCTCTCTCATGCTCCTCCAAATTCCATTGAAGTTTCTCTAACTCTGTGTCAGCTTGGGCTAAAGTTTCCCGTGCGGCTATAACCTTCTCCTCTGCCTTAAGGATCTTTAGACAAAGGCTAGACATATCCTCATCCACAACAACTTCAGTCTTGTTACTGGCTAGAAGTCTTGCATACAATGAAGGTAAGTCAGCTTTCTTAAAAGGCCTCGAGATTTAAATCTATCATGTTAGGGTCAAACACGCATTGGTCAATACATGAATCTTGCCCAATAACTATTTAATCTTATAAGAGGTAAGAGACTGTAAAGGAGTATTCAAAACTTCACTCAGGACTGTGGCAAACCTGCGCAACCTGTAGACCATCATACCAGGGATGAGATGAATGCAGTGAGGAACAAAGGTAGAAGGATAAAGGTCAAGCAGTAGCTCCAAAATCTCACGATGAAGAGTAGAGATAATGTGGGGAATGTCTTTGAGATCCTCCCTAACGAGGTATGTCAAAAATGCCTCGGGGGATAAATGTCATAGGCACTATCGCTAGCTGAGGGCATCATTGTGTTTAAAGCCCTATCATTTTCATTCTATAGTGGAGTAGCCACGTGAGATTGGGCTTCAGTATTCTGGCCAATAGTATGAATGGCAGGATGATCTAAGGGAACATCAACAATAGTAGGGCTAACACCTGCCTCCCTGCAAACATCCTTTGGGTGCACTTTATTTGTAGACAAAACAGGCTGAACAAGAACCCCAATAGACTCATCAATAATCGTTGGAGGTGATCAGACATAACCTAAAATATAAATAAATGAAACTCAGTGGGAACAAGTTGAACAAGCCTATTGACCAAATGGTTGCAAAAGTCCCAGTGTACTTGGATAAGCACCAATAGTTACTCGGACCACTACACTAGGCTCGATAAGTTTCTTGACCAAATGGTCACAAAAGTTCCAGTGCACTTAGATAAGCACCAATGGTTGATCGGACTAGTACACTTTGTATGTTTCTTGACCATAATGGTCGTAAAAGTCCAAAGCTACCATGAAAAGCACAAAGTTTCAAAAAGTACTATGACAAACACAATAGTCGTTCGAACATTCACACTTGGCATAAATTTTGAAACTCTTTTTGCCCTCACAAAGAAAATCAAATAGGTGAAATAAAAAAAATACACCTCTTCCAGGTGCTATAGGGGTTAACTTCTCAATAGTAGGTCCAGCGGGAAGACCTCCATCAACCTCAACATTCTCAACACCACCAACCGTCCCACCTTCCAATATAAAAGGTCCAAATAGATCCATATGCATCTACTCATTCATTATAGGCACAACTATCAAAGCTCTACAGGTGTTGATTGGAATGGTAGGGTTTGGCTGAGGAACACCTTAACCAGAAATAGGCCTCATCAGGCACAAAAAGAGGAGAAATCTACAATCAAGAGAGAAATATGGGTCAAATAAAAATAGAAATATGTTATAATCCTTCGCAAGATAAACTAAATATACCTCAAACCTAGACACAAGTCTAACAGAAGTAATCGGTTCAGCTGCTAATGGCTACCTCACCTCGTCCTCCCCTAGCTCCGACTAAGCACGAGCAATAGCAGCCTGATGGTGCAAGAAAGAAGAGTCATGAGTATATCTTTCACCAATGGACCCACTCAGATAAAAAACACCTCCTACCACAAGGGGAATTAACCATTGCCTTCGGTTCTTTTTTGTAGCAGTCGTTGGTCCCTCGGGGGATCGGTGTTGTTATGGCTGAACTTTTTTAAGGAAGGGGTCAGTCGTTCTGATTGTTGATGTGGTGAGAGAGAGGATTATTGGGTTTGATGATGAGAAGGAGCCTGTTATTGTGATTATTGTGCCTGTTAAATTTCCTGCTTCTCTTGTTCGATCCATAGTGTGTCCATGTAGGCATTAATCTGAGTACCATTAACAAAGTATAAGAGAATAAAAAGAAAAGGGGGTCGGATAAATGCGAACAATCTTGAATAAAATAAAATAAATACAAGTTAGTGTGAGTGGTACCTCTTGATCTACAAAATCATCCAAAATGGTATAATCTAAAGGAGGAGGATAAGGCTTCTCAATACTAAACATCCTTCACAATCTGCGAGATTGATGCATCAAGGGCCTCTCCTCAACTTCCTCTTCCTCAGCTTCACGTGTTGTCACTCAAGAGGGCTTTGCCTCTGATAAATGTCTCTTCTGGCCACTTAAACCAACTATGGGACTAAAATAAAGACCAATGGAGGCCATCTTCTCCTCAATAAATGCTCGACCATCCATAACGCCCTAATCATAACTGCTAATAAGGTTGTCAAAAAGATGTGTCAATTTGTTCCTGATTGAAGGATCAACCTCTTGCACTGGAGATACAACCGTTGAATGATCGATGGCAGAAGTTTTATTTTTCTATTACTTTTTCTTTTGGGGCTGCAAAACTTCTCCAGCTGAAGGACCTAAGGGTGTCTCATCACTAAGGTTGGGATGAGAAGGCATGGGGGCATCCTCAGCCACATCAAATGGTTGGAAAGTTGAGGCTCCCTTCTTCTTCTTTAAAATGTCTTACTCAATCAGCGCCAAATGAAGTAGCTCCTTGGTCATGCTATCATTAACTCAGCTTAGGTTGAATGAGGAATGATCAATCGAATAACCTTTTAGCCCAAGCTTTGTTAGAGGAAATCTTTCCACTCCCAGGTAGGAAGGCTGGCTCAAGACGGCCTTTTGAAATCGAGCAAGATGGTTCGGCCAGAATACAATAAAAAACCTGGTTGATCTATAACCCTTGCCTTGTTTGAGGGGATCACTAATTTTCCCCTATCTTGGCATGAAAGGTCTTTAACAACGCTTGTCAAAAACTTCCCACATGCAAAGAAAAAGTAAGTAAGTTGCTGCAATTAGATGTGGTTTAGTAGGCGCACCCCCTAGTCATAGACAATTTGAGAGGCCACGCAATGTGGGGAGTAAATGGAATAAAAGAACTCTCATACGATAATGGAAGCAAGATAAGATGGAGTAAGAACTAAGAGAATACTTATGGAAGGGCTATTACGAGCAGAAGTCTAATTAACCGATCGAGGGGACTCAACAAAAAACTTATTCGAGTAAAATGGTTGATGGAAGTATAAGGCCTGGCATAGAACTCTTTCACATTGTTCATTAGGGTGATGAAAGTATTCCTACTTTGTTAGCCATTCCAAGCACATACATAGGGGATCTTTACAGGATAAGAAACAAATAACAGAGCACTAGGGGCAAATGATGGAAACCTGGCATAGAGGAAGACTGTAAGGAGCTTGTGGTTGGTGTAATCAAAAATGTCAAAGTGCTCAATGGACCTGACAGAGTCAGCATATGTTCAATCTATCCAAGCATAAAGAGTGCCAAGAGTGATAACAACCAAAGGTATTTTAATGCCTAAAGACATTTGAAAGACCATGTTGATCAAGTCCCTCCTTGGGCAATCATGAGGCTTCCTAGATAAGAAAATTCTCAAAAGGACTACCAATACGCAGGCATCCAACTCGAGGTTACTCACAAAGACTTCACCAATAGGAGGTAGGGAAGAAACTTACTTTCCCTTAGGATTGTTCTTATCCATCTTTGTTGCCTTAGCAATGGCCTTGTCCTCCACAAAATAGAAGTAACGAATGAGATCAACGAAAGTTCACTTGCTCGAGATACCGATACACTTCTTAAAAACTTTCTCCATTTCTTTTTGTGTAGCCTCCTCCTCCTTGGAAAGATATCCCTTAAATAAGGTCTTATTTCAAGCAGCATCTAACCCCAGAAGTTCATAAACATCCTCCAAGGTTATGGTGTATTCTCCCCAAGCACCCACAAAGGTGTGGGATTTGTAGTTCTAACGCGAGACGAGAAACCTCAGAGAACTATTATTCTTTCTTAATGCCATATTGCCAAACCACATGGTGCAAGACAAACCCACCTGGGATAAACAATTGGCATACTTACTATGGATATAATCGGTCTAGGGGCCGAAGCCCTCACATTCCCCTCCAACAGACTCAAATTACACACTTGAATAGGGAAAATCTCCACACTCAAGTTCAAAATGAATGACACTAGCACCTAGAATGTACGATTGTCATTCTACCTCTTCACTTTCCTCCACAAGCCAGTGGTGTTTATTTTGGTTGTCAGATGATTTGAAAAAGACTCGGCCACGGACCAAAACTTATCAGCCTCACCAAAGAAGGGGGCACGAAGGTATTTGCCCCACTAGGCTTGACAGGCCAGAGTGGTGGGGGAAGCACTTCTGGAGGGAGGAGTTATCTTAATAATGGGAGCCATTTTAGAGTTTCAAAGTGAGAAAAAAGTAAGTTGGGGAAGAAGAAAAATTCCAACACTCAAACAATGGAGGACAAAGGAGTAAATCCCTCTCTCTAAAAGTCTGAAATTTACAAAAGTTTTGAAGATAAAAAAATTTTGTTAAGGGGGATGAAACCCACTTATAAGGAGAAAAAAGTTGATTTGAAATGGTGAGAGTGGACCCACGCGTGCATGGTTGCACATATGCAGACGAAGTAACCATATCCTCTGGTACAACAATCATCGAGGTAGATCGCATGACAGCCACGCGCTTACCCCAACACACCACGTGTAACATTCGCAGGAAGTCCATTTGGAAAGGAGATCGTTCGCAGGAAGTCCCAGAGCTATATATATATATATATATATATATAGGGAGTGGATCATTTTAATGAACTTTAAAGATGAACATTTTAATGAACCTTAACAAAAAAAACCTTAACAGCCCATTAATTATAATTCATATGTAGTAATTGGTCTATGCCGACGGCAACGGACACGTGTGTGACACGCGCCAGTGGCAATAGACATGCGTGTGGGTGTATTAAAAAACACGCGTGTCCATTGCCGCTGGCGCAGACCAATTACAACATAGGAATTAAAATTGATTGGGTGTTAGGTGTTTTTTTTTAAGGTTCATTAAAATGTTAATCTTTTATGTTCGCTTATGAACCTCACCCTATATGTGTATATATATGACCATAGAATATCTCCCACTCCCGCGTCTACATCTCCAACCTATATAACTATTCCTAATATTAACCAAGTCTAATCTCTCAATAAACTAAGCTAAACAATCATAAAAGAGATCCCCCCCCCCCCAACTCAACCTAGACCCAAAAAACCCAACCAACCAATCCCTTTCTACCCAGGGGTCGATCAATCAAGACAATCTATAGGTCCTCACTTCTTCCTATTACGGGTTTTCTCTCTCAAAAACCTTAATTAATAGCCCTCAAGCTCTGAATTCATAATTAACACACAACAAAAGGCATCCCTAACTACTGGGTTGTGATCCTAAACATACCCCAACACTTATTTTAGATATAATTCATCAAAACAAGATTTAATTCATCAAAGTTCGTAGTTTTGATCCTAGTTCATCAATAACATGCAAGGAGTCCAATTACTCTACGATTTCATACTCAATCTACAATTTAACATGGGGATTCAACTTAATAAACAATAAATCCTAAAACATGAGTTCTACTCCAAATTTCATCAATTAAATTCATAAACATGATTAAGACTAATCAAATCAAGTCCTAATCATGTGTTCTAATCATAGATTAACAGAAAAAAAACATATATTTTAAATAAGTTATAGATTTAAAAGTGTATTCCAAGAGATCTCTTGACTTAATTCGTAGAACGGTGAATCCCTTATTGTATCCCTTATACTTTCTCCCCTCGAAGCCTTCTCTAGTTCTTCCACAAGAGTATGGTTGTTAAGGTTTGCTCTTATTATGATATGCGATTAATTAATTAGGCTTAAATCAATTAAATATCTTCTAATCCAGCACCTCTACATTAGGCCTATTTTTAGGCCCCCAGATGGATGCAAAATACTACCTCGAGTAGCCTAAAACTTACTCTAAGGGTATCCCTACCCACGGGCTCAACTTAAAATGATAAAAACACCTATCCAGGCCTCTGTGGCACGCTAAAGTCCAATACAAATAGTAATACCTCACACATATATGGTATTACCTTAGAGCTTAATAAAAATCATGTTTAACTAATATATGCATAACACATGGTCCAATATCACATAATTAATATTGTTTAACTAATATATGCATAACACATGGTCCAATATCACATAATTAATATCACCAATTAACTATTTATAAGACACGACACAAAATCACTTCACATATAAAATTAATTACCATCTGAATTTTTCACTTTTACAATCACCAAATCACACAAATAATAATTCATTCCATTAATTATTTATTTCTCACTTAATAAATAATAAAGAAAGTCCACGAAAATACGGGGTATTTTGCTAAAGAGGTGGTGTTTCACACCTAGCTAAAGGTCCTAATTTTCGTGTGAAGGAGTTTAAAAAATTTCACGCCAACAGTTTTGATTTCGTTTCATATCCAAGCGAAGAAAAACTATTGACGTAAATCAGTGGAATTTTAATTTCTACCTTGACTTCTTGTGTGGCTAGAAAAAGCTATAAAAATCCAAATAATACGTTGCTAACCTATTATGGAATTTTCTAACAAATCCCGGAACTAGATTACTTAATTTTTAAAGAAATAATTTTCTATTGTGACTAGGTGAAGGTGGAGGACACTACTAATGGTTGTAAAGTTGATCCTGCCTCAAAACATGTCATGGTACATTTTTTATAATATGAAGAGTAAGGATCGCATGGTCGATAAGCATTTTGTTTATGCCTTTCAAAACTTAAAGAAGGTATTCTACTCAAAGTGCATAAACAACAATAATTAGTCTATTGTTATGAATGTACCAAAGTATTTGACTACTCAAACAGACGCATTAAAGTCCCCTACAGGTTTTCATTTTGCTCTTAATGATAACCCTAATTTGAAGGATCTTTTACTTGATTTAGACGAAGATTGAGTTTTGAAATATTATTTTATTGTTGTTTAGTTAACCCTTATATAATAACCTTATTTCTATTATATGTATATGAATAAAATTAGAACAAAACCCTTTTACTTATTTACATTTGTGTAAGTATGTATGGCATGACTCATTAAAACAACATGTTTATGATTGGAACAACACGACACAATTACACGACATGATAACACATTAACATGACACAAAATTAGAAGTTAATGTCCAATTAGTAATATTACTAATGTATTCATTGGTCTAAACAGTGAAGCCATAATCTTGCTAGGATAAAAAGTGTTGTTCGGAGGGGATTAACTTTATTGAGGCATCGAGAGTGGTTTTAATCGACGTTGCGTGGAAACCATCAGTTGAAACGCTGACTATTAGTCGGTCTTATAGTTTCGTAAAATTATACCTATGCACAACCTTCTTTTGGCCAAGTCTATTTTCCCACCTAGTAGCATGCGTTTCACTTGACGGGTTCCACAAATTGGGAATGCGATTGTTTTGTTATGTATATTGATATTGATCAAGACTACTCAAAAAGTTAATATTAGTTTTATATGTGTACCCTTGAACCTTTTTTAAAATCTAACCAGTCAGACTCATCACGTGTTTCCAGCCTTGACAAAGTTATGTCATAGTCTTGTTATGAAGCTAGGAACCACTCGGTGAGATTGGTTGGTTAGATTTGGAAGAAAAATTTCATGTGTACTCACATAACACTAAAATTATATGTGTGTGTAGCCTTAATCAATATTAATCGCCTCAATATAACTATCACATTCTTAATTTGTGGAACTTGTCGAGTGAAACGCAGTTTACTAGCCATGCTTATAGCCTTAGGAAAATAAGGTTTTTATAGCTACAATTTGTCCAGACAATAAGACCAACTAATAGCCTATATTTCAACTGATGGTTTCCACACAACATCAATTAAAACCACTATACCCCAACATGGTTAATTCCCTCAGAACATCACTTTGTTGATACTAAAAAGATTTTTGCTTCACTGTTTGGATCATTGAACACATTAATCAAATTATCAATAGGACATTAACATTCTAATCTCGTGTCATGATAGAACTATGTGGACTTTAATGCCAGTTTATTTGTCTATGTAAATGTCTCGGAGTTAAATTGGGATTCAAGTACTTTCTTATGTAGACTTATTTCTTTACTCGATGTTCTTCTGTGTGCTCGATCTTTCCATTATGTCGATTGGATGATTCTGATCCCCCTCACACACATGCCATTTTATAGTATTTATAACTTTGTTTTGTGTGAGTACCCTTGAATAGTTATTTGGGGGTCTAACCGGTAAAATTCATTCCGGATTTCAAGCCTAGGTTATGTTATAGTCTTGTTATGAAGCTAGGAACCTCGAAAGTGTTGGACCAGTAAACCTATAAGAAAAAACTCAAGGATACTCACACAAATCTCATTCATTCGATTAGTTGGGGTAGGAACACTTCGAAAATTTTGCATATGCTTCCAGAAGGAACACTTTAAATATTTTAAATTTATTTGTGTTGGATAATGTAATTAATTTAATGGATTAATAATTTTTTTATTATTGGTTTTTAATTGATGTATTAGTTAGTTTTATATTAGAATAATATACAGGTTTAGAAACAAGTACAGTAATTTTTTTAGAAGCAACCAAAAAAAAATATTTTTCTAAATAAATTTATTATTGGTCACAGTCCAAAACCGTGACCTATATCTATGGTAAGATTTCAAAGGGTTAAAAGGTGGTCACGGTCAGGAACCATAAGCACAAGGCATGTGGTCATAATAGGGGATCACGGTTCAAGACCATGACCACCAAATCAAAGTTCACAGTAGGTTTTCACAATCCAGAACTGTGAACATTCAACCTATATTCACGAAAATGGTCACGGTTCGAGACCGTGATCAGGAAAAATCAATCACGATTTGGGTCACAACTTATGACCATCACCATTAGTCACGATCCATAACCATAACCATACCCCCCAACATTAGGGTTACGAAAGGGACTGTGACCATATATTGTGGTCACGATTTTGGACCGTGACCCCCCAAAATGGTCGCCCTTAAAATTGTCATAGTCCAAACCCATGACTCAATCCGTTGATCACGGTCCAAAACCATGACCATTTACGATATTTGGTGTAGTGAAATTCGTGACCAATAATAAAATCAATGACCTCGTGTCCAAAAAATGGTTGAAAACCAAGTTGGTCAAACAAAACTGTTACATCTCCACAATCATGACATAGAACAACTCTGTGCTAAAAAATAATATGACTCATAACCATATCTAACATACTACTATTATAATAACAAGAATCCCTCGATGTAAAAAGAAGACTCTTGCTCATGAGCCATAAACATAAACGAAAAAAATTCCTAGTGTTATCACTATAAATAATGGTTTCCCCTAAGGCATCTCTTAGCTAAATGACCTTGCTCACCACAAGTATAACTACTTCCTCTAAATGATCCATTAAATCGGTGGCCCTATAGGCATCCCTTTCGATTATGTCTTTATAGTCGGTCATGTTAAATCTGACCTCTTTGGCCCTGTCTTCATTGGCCGTGGCCTTATTAGCCATGCCTTGGCCCTAATGGCTTGATAATTCTGATTGTCTTCTCTTCAAAACCTCTTACGGTTTGTTCCCATATATTAGTCTCTTTTATTGGTGAGGGTATCCCCAAGCTTTGAGAGACTCTCCACTGTCTCTAGTCTTTGAAGCCTAGTTTGACCCCAGTCATCTCAATATTATAAACACTGTCCTTTTGATCATTGAAATGATCGTAGGAGGGAAACCTGAGTGCAAGTGGTAAAGGACGGTTACCCAATAACATTTTCCAAAATATTACGTAAGGTTCCTGGTAAAGCAATTTGTCTTCTTCACTTCTGTATTGATCTCTTCTTATGTAAAAATAGAAAGATATTTGAGCTTCACCTCATACCGGGCTACTACACACTTGACCTGTCAAGGTCTCAGTAGCTTGATCCTCATTATGTTAGGAAGACGAGTGGAAAACACTTCTCCTCAAACCATTCGCTAAATACATACTAAAAATCTCATGCCCAATAAGCTCTAACTCCCTACCGAAATTGACACCATGTGTGGGATGATTCATGAGTGAAATACAAATAAGGAACCCTCCTGATACACTTAGATCTATTCGATTTATTCATCAAAACCAAAGGCAACAAAATTCCTAAGCGGTTATCGTTATTCAAAGTACAAATCTTGAACGGTATATCTCTAAAGTAGTCAAATAACGCAAAGCAGAAAAGTTGTGGATGCACTTAAGACCCTATGACACTAGAACCTTGGAATGCTCTCATATCAACCATAACACCCCGTAAAATCCATAAATAGGTTGACCAGGTCTAAAACAAAAATCACAAGAGTCAAACAATTAGCCTCGATGTAACAAGATAAATAAAAATAATAATGAAATATAATGTGAAATAATAAAAACTAGATAAATTAAAAAAATCTTTGATACCATCAAAATAACCAACTGAATAAAACTCCAACTCTGGAATACAATAATCTCAATGTCTCAAAGTTTAACTCTAAATAATAAATACATCTCGTATAAATATCTAACTCAGGAAATATTTAATGATATAACTAACTGAAAACTAAAATATAAGTAATACCGAAATGTAAAGGAGCTACAACTATCGACACCTACATCCTAGGAAAGATAAATCGAATTGGTATTATAGATATTTGTCCAATGAGTAGCTCAACTATACGTTAGTAAAAAGACCTTAGACGTGTAAAAAGAGTTCAACGGCGATTAAACCTAGAAAGTCTACAGTGATTAAGAATATAACTATATTTGGGCCACAATAATAATAACACACCTTCCTCACATATCAAGTTGATTTTAAGTTATTTAAGTTACCCCAACCCAAAAAACCTACATAAGCAAGCGGTTTCACTCCCAAATCCAAATGAGTCCCTTTCGATATAATTTCATCCTTTAATTAAGTATTCTTTACTTTAATAATATGATGTTCATCTATGGCATTCAGAATTTTTTACTCTATGATAATATCTTACAATAATGACATTTAAATTACTAGATATTATTCTCTTACTTTAATGATCTCAAGTTATGCTTCTACGTGTATATCCCTAGTGTATCGATATATATTATTCTCAAGTCACAGTTCAGTATATAAGTCTCTAGTATATTCTATCTCAACAGTCCTGAGTCATATCTCAAATATATACATCTCTAGTATAACTGGTACAATCATCTCAAGTACAACAATATAAAATCACATCATCCAGAATACACGTAAGTATGCTCGAGTCACCACATATCACATAATCTATGCTCAAGACCAAAAATAATAGTACGAATTCCTAATCCCTAATGATGTTAGGGATCACTCTTGCATACTAAGTATAGTTATAGGGTGTCCCAACCCTATAACCTCAAAGTATCAATAAGGGGACATCACCACATCTTTCCCACACAATCCCTACTCAATTGGGTTAGACATGAAATCTCTTTTATTACAAGTTATTGTGCACGTTAACAATAAGCGTTCATATATAATACTAGCGCGAACTCATAATGCTTCAAAACTTTAGGTATAGTCTCACACCTAACGTTAATAAGGATCATTCTAAATAAACAACAACCCTAATCAGTGGGATGGAAAATTTTTCTAAACTATCATGGGATCTACATAATCATTAAGCATCAATCAGTTTTATAAATCTATACCTTAAACCCCAAAGCCCATAAACTACTCATCTTCTCTAACCTGTGGTTTCCATAATCATTCTAAATCATTTGCTACCCTATTCAGTGGGTTACAAACACATTTTTGTCTTATATATGATTAACATTATTACTAATGTTACTTGACTATACATATTTCAACTTGAATCCTAAAGTCTCAAACTTAGGATTCATTCTCCAAAACTACTGCCTCAATATCTATTTAAAATGATTAGAAGACCCAAAATGAATCCCTGATCAAAACCCTAACCGAACCATCACATAAACCAAATCGACCCAGGTATTCATCAGGGTTAGATCAATCTGAGATTGGCCCATACTGATCTGATGGGGCCCAGGTCATCTTCCTCCCCCTCTCTTCTTCTTTTATATCCATAACTAAAAAACTTCAATCTTAACAGCCTCTAAAACTCCAAATTGGCTCTCCTCATTCAAATATAAACATCATGTGACTACTAATAACCTATTTTTAAGAGTTTTAGATGATTAACAACTCACTTTAAAGATAAAATCTTAGAATTTATAAACCTAACCCTATCATTATGTTCTTCACAAGTATGATCTAATTATCCCGACAATTATCATCAATTAACATGAAAATCTTAATAAGAATTAAGGTTTGATTATGAACAAAATCATATTTATAATGTTATCTTAACATATTCCAACACATGACTCTCCTTCTAATACAAATCTAACAATATTCTTAAATAAAGCTAACTTGCCTTGGATTTATTGAATAATCAATCCTCAATTCCCCCGGTTCTTCAAGCCAAAACTCCAATCCCCAAGATAGGATTTCCTCCACATCTTCCTTAGTAGATAGGGTCCTCCCAAAGTGTGTTATGATGATTAGGGTTAAGCTAATAGGGTATATTAAATCATTAATCACAATATTAGGCTAGGGTCTTAAAATAACCCTATTAAAAAGTCCCAAAATATGCTCCAAATGGCCTAAAACTTAGCACAATCCATGTACTAAACCAACGGGCTAAAATTCTACTATAAAACACTTAAACCAAAAATTCTAAACATCTCACAAACTTAATCAAAGTTTAACATCTTTTACACATCAATCATTTTATTAAGTTAACTAATGAAGCGCATTAGTTATGCAAGAGTGTGTGCGGATATTGAAGCACAAGCAACGTATCCCAAGTCTGTGGATATCATAATGGAGGATGGTAATACTGCTTGTTATAATATTGAGTATCAGTGTCTACCCCATGTCTGTTCCCATTGAATTTCCTTTGGTCACTCTATCTATAAGTGTACTGAGGTTAAACTCATTTGGAAAGAAAAGAAAGACCAACAAACTAAAACTTTGACCACTGTGATTGCCACCAGTGCGGATGAAGTGGATGAGAAAGAGGGGTGGACTATTATTGGAAATAATCTGACGATGATGATTATGAGTGAAGAAGGGAGTAATGTCATCATGGAGGTAGGGGGACCATTTGATTCTATCCGGAATGGTCAAAGGGAGGAGGGGAGTTCAAAAATCCAACAAAGAAAATTTGTCAGTGTTGCCACTATCACCACTTCCAACTCTTTCAGTGCTATGGAGAGCGGAAGTGATATGGAAGTAACCCCTGAACCCACTGCTCTATCTAGACGTGTTAAGGCGGTTGATGAGCAGGTGGGGAAAAACTTGGGATTAGGTAAGAATGCAGTTAACTATGGGGGAAAGAGTAGAGCAAGATAGGGTGGAAAGGGACAGAGATGATCAAGTTAGGCTCTTGGAGCATAAGGGGTCTTAATTCCCCTCATAAACAGAAAGAAGTGAATAAATTCATTAGAGGCCATAAGTTGGATTTGGTTTGCTTGCTTGAAACAAAAGTGAGGAAAAACAACCTACTTAATGTAAAGAACAACTATTTCTTTAATTGGGAATGCCTTGATAATTTCCCTATTGGGGGTGGGGTAGCTAGGGTCATTGTGGCTTGGAACCCTAATAGTGTGAACATCTAGCTTGTCAAATCTCACCCATAAGCTTTGTTGTGCAAAGTGAATATTTATGGGAGAGATAACAGTTTTTTTGCATCCTTCATTTATGGGGATAATCTTCCAGCTAATAGGATTCAGTTGTGGGAGTTTTTGAGGATGAATAGTGGGATGGTGAATGACCAGCTGTGGGTGTTGATGGGGGACTTTAATGTGGTTAGGGCTTTAGATGAAAAGAAATGGGTGAATGGTATTGATTTGGAGGCCACTTGTGATTTCAATAATTGCATTAATGATCTCCAGGCTGAGGATATGGTGACTAATGGCCTTTGGTTTACCTGGAATAAAAGACATGAGGGAACTAATAATGTTCAATCTTGACTGGATAGGGTCTTACACGATGATTCTTGGCTCTCTAGGTTCCCAAAATCTCAAGCTGCTGTGTTGCCTAGTGGGATTTCTGATCACCCATTAATAATCATTATTCTTTCCCCTTCGAAACTGTATAGACCCAAACCTTTCAAATTTTTGGATGGCCCATGATGATTTCAATGAGACTTTCCTAGATGCTTGGTCAGGGTCTGATGAGGGTAATCCTATGATTCAGTTAAGTAAGAAGATGAGGAGACTGAAGGCAAACTTGAAAGAGTTTGACAAAAAAAATTATAAGCACTTATCCAGGAAGGTGGAAGAGGCCAAGGTATCTTTGGATAAGGTTCAAACAAAGTTGGATAGGGATGGTGGAAATGAAAGAACCGAGGAAGAGGAAAAGAATTTGTTAAATAAGTATTTGGATCTGAGAAATGCAGAAGAGTCCTACTACAAACAACACTCGAGGGAGAAATGGCTTCAGCTTGGGGATGTAAATAACACCTTCTTTTATAAAAAGGCAAAGCAGGATACTGCTAGGAGGAAGATCATAAGTATTGAGGATGACAATGGTATCAGGGTGGAGGGATCTCAAAATGTGGCCAACACTGTAGTTAATTATTTCTATGACATGCTTGGTAATACCAGCCCATACGAGGATCCCTATCCTCTCTTCAATGAGGTGATTTTGAAGAGAGACCCTGACAGGTATGTGGAAGCTTTGGCTGCCCCAATTTCGGATGAGGAAATCAAGGAGGCCTTATTCTCCACTGGGTCTGACAAGGACCCTATACCTGATGGATTTAATTATCTTTTCTTTAAGAAGAACTGTAATGTGGTTGGAAGTGATGTGACTAATGCTATCAAGTTCTTCTTCAACTGTAGTTACCTTCCAAGATAGTGGAACTGTACTGCCTTGGATCTCATCCCTAAGGTTCATACACCTATTGGCATGAATGACTTTAGACCTGTCTCCTATTGCAACACCATTTATAAGTGCATTTCCAAGGTCATTGCCAAGAGAATGAAGCCTATCTTGCCAAGTCTTATCAACCTTAGTTAGGCAGCCTTTGTGGAAGGGATATCATAGGGAGTAATAATAATTATCATAGGGAGCTCACCCCTCCTAGATGTACCTTGAAGATTGACCTTTTTAAGGCCTATGAAACAGCGAATTGGGATTTCCTCATCAAGATTCTTAGGCACATGGGCTTTCCTTCTATTTTGTGGGATGGATCAATAAGTGTATTACTACCACCAGGCTCTCTATTACCTTGAATGGCCATCTTCATGGAAACTTTGAGGGGAAGAAAGGCCTGAGGTAAGGATACCCCCTATCTCCTTACCATTTCCTTTTAGTCATGGAAACATTCTCTTGTATCATTGATCGAACAAGTAAAAATCCTAGCTTTAGTTTCCACCCTAAATGCAAGGAGATGGGGCTAAATCACTTGAGCTTTGTGGATGATCTGATCATTCTTTGTGGAGGGGACATCAACTCTTGTAGACTTATCAAGGATGCGATGGTTGAGTTTTGTAATGTTACAGGACTTAAACCAATTGCCAATAAGAGAAATTTCTTCTCTTCTGGAACTGAGGAGGCTGTCATCAATGAGATTGAGGCCATTTTTTGGTTCTCTCATAATAGTCCCCTTCATGTACCTGGGTGTACCCCTCATTACTTCTAGGCTCAAGGCTGATGACTGCAGTAAGATGATTGAGAGGATAACAGCTCGAATTAATGGATGGGCTAACAGGTACCTAAGCTATGTGAATAGGTTACAACTTATCAAATCTGTGTTATTTAGGATACAGGTCTATTGGTCAAGCCTTTTTATTTTGCCCAAAGGGGTCATTGCTAAAATTGAATAACTTATGAAGGACTTTTATGGATTGGGTCAGACAGTAGACACACTGGTGCAAAGCTTTCTTAAATTGACTTTTGTAACACCACTGAAGTTGGAGGTTTGGACATCAAATGTCTGGAGACTTCGAATGTTGTAGCCACCATGAAGCAGTTATGGAATATTTGCAATAAAAAAGATTTCCTATGGGTGAAATTGTGCAACACCTACAAACTTAAAAGGATAAGTATTTGGGCCTTATCAATTCCGAATGAACAACCTGGAGCTGGAAGAAGATTTTATAGATTAGATAGATGGGAAGACCTTTCATTAAGCACAAGATTGGTGATGGGAAAGACACCTTCTTATGGTATGACAATTGGCATCCCAATGGGCCTTTATTGGATCGCTATGGTGCTAGAGTCATTTATGATACTGCGAGTAACCACAAAGCTTTGGTTGTTGATCATATTCATGGCAATAGTTGGTGGTGGCCCTTGACTACTTGGGAAGTTATGGAAATCAGAGAGGCTGAGCTGCATTGTATTAGACAAGGAATTAAAGATGAAGTGGTTTGGACTCCCACAAACCATGGATTCTCAGTTGGATCTGCTTATAGGGAGCTCTCCCCCATTTTGAATTCTAGGAGCTAGCATAAGATTATCTAGAAATAGAATAATATCCCTAAATGTGCATTCATTCTTTGGTTAACGTGAAAGAAGGCTTTACATACTAAGGATAAACTATTTACTTGGGGAATTTTGTAGGATAACCTTTGTTGTAGCTACAATTAGGAGGTTGAGAACATTCCCACTTGTTCAATGAGTGCAGCTATGTTGAGTCTGTGTGGAAGAAGATCAAATTTAGGAACCAGGAGTATAGAGAAAGGCTCAATTGGGAGGAGGAGGTTCAAAATGTTATCACTAACTATAGGGGTCAAAGTTTGTGAATAGAATCACAAAGTATCTATTTCTCTACTACCATCTATTGCCTATGGAATGAAAGGAATGGGAGGCGCTTCAAGGGAATGGATAAGCCTATGTATGTGCTTGTCAAAGAGATTGAGAGTATGGGCAGAACTAGAGCCATGAGCTGGGAGAAAGGAAGAATAAGCTATCAGAAGTGGATGGCATGCTTGAATTGGAGTATACCTGATAATGTTTTAAGTTAGAATGTTATCTTGTATTGCCTTTGCTTTTTCTAGTGGTTGGTAAGTCTGTTGGGGAATGCCCCTTAGATTTTGTTTGGAGTTATCCTCCTTTGCACTTGTAAAGTTTTTCTATAATCTTATACATAATTTTCCCAAAATAAATTATCTCATTAAATTAACTAGATAACCGATACACGTAGCTTAAGTTAAATCTCAATTATTAATTAATGAGATTAAGAATCGGTATTTTAAGAACCTACTTCATGATCAGTGGGATTCGATGTCGAGGGAATATTTCAAATAAGGAAATTCCCAAGACCTAGCGCCTAACCATTACATAGGCGCCCATAATACTAACTCACTAACTTATTTATCTTAGTGGTTAATTATAAGTTTGCTAAATTATATAGAAATAAAATAAAATCAACAAAAATATAACTTCTGAAAGTCACATCTCAATCTACTAAATGATATATCAAACTCCAAACATCTCAAATCATAAAATGATACACTGCATGTCATACAACAACTCTTCAATAACCAATAATAAATTTAATAATTAATTAAGTACTATAAAAAAATACAAGGTATCACATCAATAACCCAATGACATGAATCGAACCTATAGTGAACTGACAGGATTGCTTAGCCTGAATTGGCTAGCAATTTAACAACCTAAAAATAAATGCTCATTGGTTCCGTCGACGGTTAAGTCCCACTTTTAAAGATTCATTTGTATCTAGTCCTATGTTTTTATTTTTTTAGTCATTGGTCCTACTGTAACAACTGTAGGACACGTGTTATTCTCCACGAAGAGAAAGAGGGGTGGTTACAAGACAATTGATGGAGGTATTGAGTAGTTATAGGATAAATACAATTTTAAAAATACATGGGAGGGGAGCCTAAAAAAACTTTAGGCGTTTCTAAACCCAAAAAACTATTAAAAAAACTAAGGTTAGGACCGAACCTAACCGACTTTAATTGACGAGTTTTTTTGTAAAGTCTATTCATTCCCTTAAACATTACTTCTCCTTCTCACTGACAAAACACACATGAAGCTTTCGATTTCAACTAGGAATAAACTGAAATACTGAATCTGAGGGGCGACATGCCCGAGTAAATACGGAATGAAAATTCCTAAACTAGGAATGAATAAAAGAAGCGTCTATAAGAAGACCCTACAACTGTCCACACGTGTTGTAGTTATGCATCCCTAAACAGAATCCTCAAGTTGGGCATCCTTGTGGCTGGACACCTAAAATGGTTTTGAAAAATATATTTTGACACGGGTCAGAGCCTAAGTAAATCATTTTGAAAATATTTAGCAAGCTTTTTAAATGCAATGATTAAATATGCATGAACCTTTCCATATTTAAGATGGTGTCGCACTCTCTTGAGTTATAAGTCACCCCTCATCTAATGTGCACACCTAACACTTGCCTTCTAACCTCACTAGTTATGCTACCTCCACCTAACTAGACTTATTACACCTCTTTCTATCGCACTACTCTAACCCGAGTATTCTAACTTTGATCATTAAGTTATCTACTCATTAACTTAGTAATCAATTCAACTATATTAAGTCATATAATATTCACACTAGTTATATAGGAATCCTTTTTTAAATTGTATAACTTTCATACCAGTTGTGTAAGAAATACATTCACACTTATGTATTAATCTCGTATATAATTATCTACTCATATTATATACATACTAGTATACTACAACATTCACACACATGTCGTGTATAATAACCATACATTCCCGAGTGATAACTCATCGGATGTTTTCTTTAAAATGCTATCATATCCCAAGTATGTTCACTCTAACCCAGTTACCTCAAGTCGGACTCACTTACGAACTTGGGTAAAAATGTCGCAAACATAGTGGAGGCGGTCATATCCCCCTCGATAGTGAGACCGAATCATATCCAAAGTGTCTCACTTCGAAAAAATAAATCACATAATAAAATATCAGTCGATATGACCTGAGGACTATACTCTCCCTGCATTCACCAGCCAGGGGATTCACCCACATTGCGCAATCTCCTATGATAGCACCAGACAGGTATGTATTCTTATAAATATCATTCACACCGATATCTATAATAAGCACACAAATATATATATATATATATATATATATATATATATATAAACCCCGTTATCCCGTGCCTAACTTCCGTAGCACTGGCCCAAAAATATTCGAGTTTATATCCTCGACTCTTATTTAATTTAATTTCACATCCATTAAATAATTTAAAGTACCTTCACTTGCTAATATACCCGGACTCACCTAATCGACCCGTAATTAAATATTTATGAATTTATTTCACTCAATTCATTATTTAGGTTCCTCCTTTTTCTCACATTTCTAGGCTCATATACATCCACCTATAATTCCAAAGTAAAATAATTCGGGGCATCCATACCCAGATTTGATTTCTGACTAAAGATTTTGATCTCGGACACCCATTCATACACTACAACAAAAAAACATCATTTATGTCAGTTTAAAAATTAACGTTATGCCAAACAAATGTAAATTGACATAAATAGTATTCATTTATGTCAATTTGGCTTTTAAAGTAAATTTGTATTTCAATTTAAGTAAAATTGAGATAAAAACAAACCATTTATCTCATATTTATATATAAATGACATAAATACACCTTAATTATTTTACCCTTTGAGTAAAAACTGAGATAAATGGAAAAAAGAAGCGGGGATTTTTTTTCATTCCCGCTCCAAAAATTGGCTCCTCAAAACTTTCCCGCTATCTCACTCTCGTACAAGTCTTTCTCTCTTCCGATCACACAACTCTCTCTCTATATCACTTGCTCGCGCACGTACAGCTCTCTCACAGCTCACATCATCTCCGGCGCCAGCGAGCTTCAATATATGGATTTGCAAAAGTTTGTGTATATATGGATTCGATTTTTGTATATGTGTTTGTGTGTTTGTGCGATTTGTGTGTATGCAATTTGTTCTTAATTTGTGTGTTTACGATTTGTGTATAGGCAATTTGTTCTTGATTTGTGTGTATGTGTTTGTAATATTTCTGTTTGAAAACCTAATCGATTTCTCTTCCTTTTCATTTTGTATCTCTTATCAGACTCGCCGTTGGGATGCCTTCCCTCTTCTCCTGTTTTCTACTCCGGTCCAGTCTGCACAAAGATAATTTGGGTGTGTTGCTTTACCAACTTTTTTTATTTACATTAGTAAATAGCTATGTTTGTGTCAAGCATTGTTCAGGCCTTTACTTGTCTAGATTTATTGCAACTATTAGCAATAATACTCTTTAAAGAATTGTATATATTATAAACTTAATTTATTTATTGTCATTTTCTTTGAAAATACAAATAATAAAGAAATAGTTGAGTGTCATTAGTTTCAAGCGTAATTTTATTTACTTTTCAGTTTATATGTTCAATGTTTAATAATTTTGGTTAATGACTTGTTGCAAAAAAAAGTAGGGTCATTCGAAGAAAACTCCCTAGATAATTTTTTAATTAATATATAGTCCAAACTTTTTTATTTTGTTCCAAAAGATCCCGAGCCGCATAAAACACTTACAAACTTTTTTTCTCTTATCCTAAACTTTACAAAAAAATTATCAAAAAAATAAACAAGGGAGTTTTTGCAAAATTAAAGAATAAGGTGGACTAAATATAAAATATACTTAGCTTCTAGGGACTAAACATTAATTGTCCTGGTTGGCTTAAAATATTTAAGTTAAATGTAAAATATCTAGTTTTTTACGTAATGCAAAATGTTATGCTTAATGTATAATATTTAGATGTTTAGAAATGTAGGTTCAATTTATTTAGTGCTTAGTACTTGAATTTTGGTTAAGATTTTAGTTCCTAATACGTAATTGTGTAGTATCGCGTTTGTGTCCTTTCATATTCAAGTTTCTTTTAAGTCAGACCTGTAATATTCGAGTTTTTTTAGAGTCAGACCTGTCATATTCGGGTTTCTTTTGAGCCGGACTAGTTAATTTTAACATGTTAAATAATGTTTTGCCTGAGTTGTGAAAAACAAATTCTTCCTTATAGTTCCACCCCTCCTGAATTAAAATCCTGGATCCGCAACTGTGTATGTATCAGCCCTCATGTTCAGTGTTCTAGATTGCAATTAATTTCAGTTTGTATGTGTGTGTTTGTGTATCAGGGTGGAATTATGAGTTGATTTTTTTTTTGGATACCCTTGAAATTTTTAAATAACATTTGATTATTAGTTAGTACTTTTTAAATTTCCCTCATTTGATTCTCATTTGAAATTGGGTTAGTGCATGTTTGTGGTACTATATTATCAAATTATGTGGTGTTTTTTATGAAATTCTTGCTTTTTAAAATATGATCAAACACGTGTTTGTTAATAAAATCATTATATGGATTCTTCAATATTCTTATACACTCAATGACTATTGTGTTTTGTGATCCAGTGTTTTGTGATTAGACATTTGGACCAGTGATTTCATCTTTTTTAACATTTTTAGCAAAGATGAGATAAATGGTATACAATTTATATTAGATTATATAAAAGTGTGATGTATATATCCCCATACTCTTCATTGTTTAATAAAGTGTATATCAATCCAACTACATCTTATATTGCATTGTAACTGATCATTCATTAAGAATTTCTGTAAATTAATTGATTCATTAATGTGTTTCCACGATTAAAAGAGACCATTGATTTAGGGAAGATGAAACTTATTCAAAAAGTTTATAAGGATTTTAGTACCATATAATGGTCAGAGCATTTTCTTTTGCTCCAACTTTATGTTAATGTTTGCTTGTCTCAATGATTTCAGTACCATAGGGTGCGTTACTATATGTTAAAGTTTGGTGTTGAAGTTTCATTGTCTTCTTTTAGTATGTATATCATGTACTCGCTAATGCCTCACTTATGTGATTTCATTAATTTTTAGCATTTCTTGTCCCATGTTTGTACTATGTGCTTTCATTAATTGCTTCATTATATTATAGGTATATAATCGCTAATGGTTGTTGTTGTTATGTATAATATGTATAACAACAGCTGTTGTTATACATATTATATATAACGTCATGTATAATATGTATAATAATTTTGTGAATTGAAGTTCTTCAATGTTTGGAATTGGTTTTGGTTGTATATGTAATACCCCGTATTTTTGTGATATTTATTTATGGGATTAATTAAATTAAATGCGTATTAATTGGAAATTAATCCGGATTAAAATACTAGCGAGATGCGAGTTGGTATTTGAATATTATGTGTATGATTATATATGAATATTGAAGTATGAAATTTGTCGTGAGATTGAAATACGGCAAGTTGGAAAATTTTATTGAGACGCGTGTGACAGTCGCGTCAGGAATATAATTATTTGAATTAAAAAGTGAATTTTATTTTTATCACCCGTATGGTCATTTTGAGTGCACCAACGTGTTCGGAAGGGTCGAGATAGTCAGAAAACACTAGCCGGGGGTTAAGTTTGGGTCCCGGGGCATTATTGGGCCATACCGGTAACTTATAAGGGCATTTTGGTAATTTCGGAAATTGGGTAATTAAAACCCACGAAAATTAGAGTTAAAAATCTGACTTAGTATTAACCCACTAAGCCATTTCCAACCCCAATTTAGGTAGTGGGCTACGGGAGAAGTTAGAAACTTTATAACTTGGCAAAAACCAAGCTCACCTCCATTAACACCTTGAGAAGAACTTGTAGAGAGGGAGAGAAAGAGAAGGATTCTGTAGAGAGAGAGAGAAGGCAATTCAACCTTCAAGATTCAACCTCAAATTCAGAGATTCAAATAAGGCAAGTGATTTAATTTCATTTTTATAGAGAATGCTTCTTCCATGCGTAGGAAATTCAATTAAATTGTATTGTTCTTGGGAGTTAATGAAAAACCCATTTTAATTGGAAGTAAAAATTATATTTTGATGAGGAATCGCATGTAGACTTGTATTTAGATGATTATGCTGATGATACTATAATTTGGATGAACTGAAAACGGATTTAATTAGGCTCTTGGTTGATTTATAAATGTTAGGGTTCATGTTCATATAATTTGGAGATAAATAAAAGGGATTTGATGATGTTTAATATGAGTTGGCCCTATATAAATGTTTGATTATGACCTATGAATGTTTAGTACGAATTAGAAACCTTAAAATGATGTTGGAATGATTTTTATGTGGGATTAGGAGTGAAGAAAATTGGAAAACGAGATTAGGAATTTCTGGGCTCGAATCTGGCCACTCGTTAGAAGACCTGCCCAGGTCGTTCGAACGAGCTCGTTCGAACGAGCTTCTAACGAGTTGACAGTTTGGGTTCTAACGAGAGGGATGTTCGTTCGAAGACTTTCGTTCGAACGAGATCTCGTTAGAAGGCCCAGTTCGTTCGAACGAACTCTCGTTCGAACAGCCTCGTTCGAACGAGACTTCGAACGAGTTGACAGTTTAGGCTTTTTAGCCTGTTTTAATCCCGAGTGTCCCGTAATCTTGCGTATATGTAGAGATAACCTTTCCTTGATGATTAATTATTACATTTGGGATGTTTGGGATATAATGAGGAGTCAAACCTAGAAGTGTAGTTTTAACCTAAGGGAAAATATGAAGTAGGACGTGAGTGTCTATTACGTTGCGAGAACTAGTGACGGCCTAATTTACTATATTAATCGGGAACATATAAATTGTGTAGTATTATATGTCGGTACGAAAATGAGAAGTGTACCACCAATATATTATGGTGATTACTAAGATGTGTGAATACTTAGTATATGTATTGATTTTATGTGTATGACATACCTACCATACTTGCTATCACGGGTGGTTTATGTTCGCTTAATGCCTTCTAATCCTTGTGTTGTCCGGATTTAGATTGGTTACCTCGATGAACATAGGTCAGAGAAGGACTTATTGGGATGTTAATAAGTCTGCTGATCGTGGGAGCGCAGGTATGTGCGTGACCCATGTGATGTGACTGTGTTCGCCTCCATTATTTGTGATGTTGTTATCTGAGAACGATTCCTGAGAGATTCGGAATACGTGATCCTTATGTACGTGATGTACCGGGATGGATAGCAGAGTATGTGTGCACCGCAGCTAGTCTCGGGGTGCTTGTATTGTATATTTATGACGTGAATAATATACACTTAATTAATGGTAACTTTCATATTAATATTGTGAATAATATTATGGTAATGATTTGAGAAAACAAAACGGGTTAACTGATAGTGAATGGTATTTCTAATTGAGAATCCGAGTGTATGTAAAGCCCTCTATTAAATTGATAACGTTAGAATGTAATATGGGAATCGAGTAGTAAGGGGGTAGAACTTATTACGGTTTAGTTAGATATGGATGTCTTATAGATGGGTACGGTACGTTAGGAGTGCACATGTAGTCGAGAGGTGAGAATTTCATGTGAGTGCACGTCCTAACATGTATTTTTCATTTAATGTTTTAATGTTATTAAAACACTTGCTGTTTTTAAAATGATTTTAACTTTCGGGCTCTGACCCATTTGCTTTCAAATCTATTTTTGTAAAAACCATTTTAGGTGCCCAGCCACAAGGACACCATGCTTAGGATTCGCATTCAGGTGACGAGCTGTAGCTGTTTGTGGAAGTTACAGGACTTTGCTTGTAGACACTTCATCTATCTTGACTCGATATTCTTCAGTTATCAGTTGTAGGGCATGTCGCCCATTTCTTTTAGAGACATTTCATTTATTTCAGTTATTCAGACTTCTGGCATGTAATTATTCAGGATTCAGACTTGTCGTATTATTTTTCAGTTGTGGGATTGTTGTGAGGAGTTTTCCTACGGATTTATATTATGTTGTTTATTATTCATTACTTCATTATAGTGGATGGTTGTTATTCTTTCATTATTCTTTTACTGCATGTTAATCAGACTTAACTTAAAAATTTGGCACTTACTTTTTAAATACTAGGTGGTTAGTAATTATTAAAATATTTTCGACAGTGATGCTATTAACTGAACCAACTTGGCATTTTGAATTAATTTAATAAAGGAGTAGCTACCCGGTATTTAATTAGTCGGGGTGTCACAGTATAGTGTTTGGGTGTTGTGTTAGGTGTTGGTGCCTTTGGTAGTTGTTGTGAGGTTTAGAGGGATATTATGCTTTCTACAATATTTTCTAATGGTGTGAATGTATTATGTTGTGTAATATTTCATTATGTTTAACAATTATGTATCTTTTATTGCTTATATCTCACTCATGGTGGTTTACATACTTAGGCCAGAATGGACAGGTCTTGGATGAGGAAGTACAGATTATCAAAAGAATACATAGAAATTGTCGAAAATTTTCTTAGGCTTGCTCAAAACGCCTCCTTAGATGAGAACTTCATACGATGCCCTTGTAATCAATTTGAGAATAGATTCAAAATGGGTGTTAAAGAAATCAGACAACATTTGTATAGTTTGGGTATCGATCTGAATTATACTGTATGGAAATGGCACAGAGAGGAGGATCATCGTGAAACACTGACGGATGTTAATATGGGTGATGCTATTTGTGACGATCTTAATATGGATATCATGGAGGATGTTAAAGAGTTGATTGACATGGTGTAGGCTATAAAAGAAGACTTCACAGCAAATGCAGAAATTTTTTACAAGTTGCTTGTAGATACAGAGAAGCCATTGTATGAAAGATGTAAAATGTATACAAAGTTATCTGGTATCATCAAGCTATTCAATCTTAAAGCAAAGAGTGGGATGTCTAATAAATGATTTTCAAATATGTTGTCAATCATTACCGACATGCTTCCGGATGACAATGTATTGCCGTCATCCAATAATGAGGCAAAACGTTGCTTATCGATATTTGGAATGGACTTTAAGAAGATACATGCATTCCCTAATGACTGTATACTCTATAGAAAAGAGTATAAAGAAGTTGTTGAATGCCCCACTTGTGGAACATTCAGGTTTAAACAAAAGAAGAATTTCAAATAACAAAAAAGGGATGAGGGGAAACAAGGTGTTTCTGCAAAAGTGTTATGGTACTTTTCACCCATTCCGAGATTTAAAAGGTAGTTTTAATCTAAAGATACCACTAAGTCTCTAACATGGCATGTAGATGATAGAATTGTTGATAGTTTGTTCCGTCACACAGCAAACTCACCAACTGGGAAATTAGTTAATGAAAAGTGGCCCGATTTTGCAGTAGAACCAAGAAATCTTCGATTAGCACTATCAGCGGACGAAATTAATCCTCATAGTTCCCTTAGTAGTAGGTACAGTTGTTGGCAGGTCATGTTGAACACATATAACTTAGAACCGAAATTGTGTATGAAGATAAAGTTTACAATGTTGACTATTTTGATATCGGGTCCAAAACAACTGGAAAATATTATAGATGTTTATTTGGCTCCCTTAATAGAAGATCTGAATACCTTGTGGCATGAAGGATTTAAATACTACAATGCTCTTTGACAATAATCTTTTACTTTGCGAGCAATACTATTGTGGACAATTAATAATTTTCCAGCATATGGATATTTATCTGGAAGTGTTGTTCAAGGCTATAATGCTTGTCCAATATGTAGTGAAAAATTGTATTCCACCAGATTACGACACTGTGGCAAGTGCGTTTATATGGGGCATAGGAGATACCTTCCACAAAACCATCCATTTCGAAGCCAAAAAAGGCTTTTAATGGTGAGCAAGAGTTCCAAGCCTCCCCTGAACCTTTAAGCGGTGAATAATATTGATAAAAGTTGGGAGACTTAAGGTTTCACGGGGAAAGAAGGTAAACAAGGCGAGGGAAGTTAATTTGAAGAAATCATTAAAGCGTAAGAGACCGAGGAAGGTATCTAATGGGGTTGAAAATTTTTGGAAGAAGAAATCGATATTTTTTTAACTTCATTATTGGAAGGATTTTCCTATTCAACATAACTTAGATGTCAGGCACATTGAAAAGAATGTTTGTGATAGTATCATTGGAACCTTAGTTAATATTCCAGGAAAAGAGAAAGAAGGGGTGAAGTGTCGACTCGACCTTGAAGAAATGGGCTTAAGAAGTGATTTAGCACCACAGGTTAATGAAAAAAGGACATACCTACCACCAGCATGTTATACGTTATCGAGAGAGGAAAGAAAAAAAAATTTCCAAACTTTGCATGTACTCTTCTTATTTTAAAAGCCATGTCTCTATGGAAGATTTGAAATTGTATGGCTTGAAATTTCATAATTTCCATATTCTAATGCAATAACTTCTTCCAATTACAATTCGATCGATGCTGCCAAAACATGTGAGATATGCGATCATGAGAGTATGCTTTTTCTTCAATGCCCTTTGTGCCGAAGTAGTGGACTTAAAAAAACTAAAATAAATTCAGAATGAAATTGTGATCACATTGTGTTTGCTGGAAAAATACTTTCCACCATCGTTCGTTGACATCATGGTGCATTTAATGGTGCATCTTGTGAGGGAGGTCAAACTTTCGGTCCTGTTTTCTTTCGATGGATGGACCTAATTGAAAGGTTAGGTCAATCTGCTTTATTATCATGTATTAATATAAGTAAATAAGTGTACCAATTTAGTTTTTTTTTCAATCTGTTAGGTATATAAAAGTATTAAAGGGTTATGTAAGAAATCGTAATTGTACAGAAGGTTATATTGCTCAATGTTACATAGCAGAATAAGCTATTAATTTTTGTTTCGAGTTCTTATCGTAATTAGATTCAATTGGAATTTCGGCGAGGAATGATGATGATAAACCGATAGGAGGTTCAGATGTCATTGAAGTTGATCTCATGTCCTTGGAGCAGGAACATCTTCATATGTTACATAACACGAATGATGTTCAACCTTATATAGAGTATGATTTTTCTAACTTTCCATTAATATGAAATTAATTTCTCACATACTTATCTCTAGATATATTAATAACTAATGTTGCGTTACTCATTAATACCTTGTTAGGGAGCATGAACAGTACTTAAAAGAAACCCATCCTCGAAAAGGGAAAAATAAAAAGTGGCTTGAAGATGAGCACAACCGCACGTTTATCCATTGGTTAAGTAAAATGTATGATTAATTTAGGGACATGTTGACTTAACCACCACTTTAATTTACATTAGAATTTACCCATTTTTTATTTTTCTTTTAAACAATGCCACTATTTTTTTATTTATTAGTTGCAAATCTTAGTGAAAAACAATGTCGAAGTCTAATACCAACTAGTGGAAAATAGTGGCAAAGTGTAAAGTAAAACTAAATAGTTGGTGAAGTCTAATAATAAAAACTAAAGTGGGAATAAAGACGAAATATCCCATTACTTTAATATATTAATTTGAATTTTGTTTTGTAAGTAACTAAAATTCTTATATTAATAAGTTGCTCTTGAAGAAGAACTCCCAAACAGCAATATCCTAGATGACTTAAAATGGATTGATCGTGGACCTTGTCAAGACATCATCAAAGTTCACGGATTTGTTAGGATCTGATGCACCAGTAACCCAAAACAGTGGAGTGAGCTTAGTTATTAAGACGCTGCAGATAGCTAGTGCAAAGGACAACAATCTTATTCGTACTGATATGATTTTCTACGTTGTTATAAGGGAGATATGGATACTTGACTATTTTTCAATTCAGATTCCTTTATGCAAGTGCGATTGGGTTGACAACAAAAATAGAATTAACATAGACGAGCTTGGTTTTACATCCGTCGATCTTGATAGAGTTGGTCATAAATCCGATTCTTTCACCTTCGGTGAAAGTAGATGTGATATAGTAAAAAAGAATGTTGATTGCGATTTGATAATCGCCTTCACCCATAATTCATTAATAATGAAGATGAATCAAACAACAATTCCACTAGAGAAAAAGATGTTTGGGGAAGATAAAGATCAATGCTATGTTTTTAAGAATGATTTGTTGGACTTTTGTGCATTGAAGCCTTTAAATGTAATGTGCATTGTTGCATACATGAGGTATAACTTCATTCAGTCGTGTTATTTAAGATGCATTGTTACATACATGAGGTATAACTTAATTCAATCGTGTTATTTAAAATGCGTAGTGACTAATATAGTTACTTACTTTTTTAGGTTCTTGTATGATAAGTTTCAGTGCTCTCGAGAAGGGTTTCAATTCTTCAATCCCGAGTCTTTCAATGGTCAAAAACAATTTGGTTTAACTCAATTTATTGGAAAAAGTTTGGAGAATGCAAAAAAAAAGTTAGATTTGTTTCATTCCTTACAATCTCGAAGATATGTAAGTAGTTAAATTAATTTCATTCCTTACATTTTGTACTATATAATTATGACAATATTCATTTTACAGGTTCCATTGGGTATTGATTGTCATTGATTTGTCCATAAGAATTATTTATTGGTTGGATTCATTAAATATGGTACCTAGTGACAAAGATAAGATGTATATCACTACGTGAGTGTAATATAATTTTCAATTTTGTTTGACATACATTATGAGTATATTATTATTGTGATCTCCTAATACACGTCTTTCAATTCTCTTTATATGTGGATTAACACATTGAACATCGATGGGAAAAGTCAGAACGCATCGTGGAGTTGTATTAAGGTAAATTTTATCATATAGCTGTTGTTATATAACATGTATATTGTTTTTATATATTCGTGGGTTTTGTGAATTGAAATGATGGTCTTGGATGATGGGACGCCGCTGGATTTTGGAGATGGGTTGAAATGATGGTCTTTCTTGAGTCAATGTCGATTTCCCTCGCCTCATTAACACATCATATTTCAACTTAAGTATTTCTAGGGTTTTATTCAAACAGTCCACTAGCTCATGTTTTTCATCCATTTCAGCCTTAGTTTTATCTCTTGGGCTTCAAGCAAACCTTTCATCTCAATCTTCTCAGCTTTACATTGCTTGATCTCATTTTCTAGTGACTTGCTTTGCAATTTCCATTCTCCAAGCTTTTCTCCTAAGAGGGTCTTTTGTTTTAACAAACTATTAATTTCAGATTGGGCACTATGCAATGCAGCATTAAATTCCTTAATCTCATAATCACGATTCGATACATCGGCGATGTACCTTAACAATTGTTCATGCATCTCCGAAACCAGCCTTTTTTCTTAATCAATCTTTGACTCCAACAAGTCCATATCTCCGTAACTCGACTCAAGATGATCTTGCAATTAATGAGTACCTTCACTAATATTAGCAATCTCTTCCTCTGACACCCTAAGTTTTTTTTCTGGTTATCTTTAATTCATCCCCTAATGTCCCAATCTCGCAATCTGAGTCAAAAATCTGAGTTTCTAACTTAGTTACCTGCCTTTGTAGCTCCAACACCTTTTTTTTCTCCATTTCAATATTGGACTCTCGTGTGTTGATATCTCATTATGCTGAATCAAGTTGATCCTGCAAATTACCCAGGCGCGATATGACTGAGTCGTTTTTCTCAAGCTTGCCCTTCAACCGAAAATCTCTTCTGAAAACTAAAGCTTTTTGTTTGAAAATCTATCCTGAATATATATATATATACATATACGGTCCTGCTCTTGTGCGGACTAGTTCGCATTTTAAGAATGCGGACCGGACATGTGTCACCTGGCGGTGAGCCCAGTAAAGAGAGAGAGTGTGCCTATAATTTAGGCGATAATTTCTAGGCGCACCGTTAGGTGACACATGTCCGGTCCGCATTCTTAAAATGCGGACTAGTCCGCACAGGAGCAACCCGAATCCGAGTATACCTACTATAGCAAGAGAGCAAATTACCAACGGATCCTTCCACTTCTGTAACAGAGGATAAAAGGTGCGAACGAAGAAAGCTTGTTTGGGCTTTTTTAAAGGCTACACACCTACTTGTTGGGTCTCCCGTCATAAGATAGCTGACCGATATGAGGGATTTACTTAGGCGCAATAGCCTATATATATATATATATATATATATATATATATATATATATATATATATATATATATATATATATATATAACAGGTATAGTAGGTATATATATAGCAGCTGCTATATATATAACAGTCCTATATATTTTGTTGGTGTATTTTATATTTTTTTAAACAGGGTGGATAGTCTTGTAAATCGAGGAAACTCTGCCCAATTTTTTTAAAGTTTTTATAATTGTTTGTGCTGTATAAAAAATCTTCTCGACTTGTACTCTTTTATTATTTGTCTGGTAATAATGTTTTGTATTAACTGATGCCCAATGCAAGGAAATGATAATCTTCATTGAGGATATTTTGTGATGAAGTTCATGAAGTACTTAATGGAGGATCCTTCCATACCTTTTGAAACAAAGGTATGTTACCAATATTTTCTTTTTTTCTCCTTTTATATAAAATATTGTTTAGTTATTAACTATATATATCGTAATAATAAATTCAATTATATCTTTAATTTTTTAGATGAGAAGAATGCATCATAAAGCTACATATACGTTGAATGAGCTAAATAAAGTTCAATTGGAGTTCATTGAGTTCATTACGGATTATATATATTAGGTACTTCCGAATAACTATATTTTGATATGACGTAATGACAATTTATTGAGATGAACGTGTTATGATGAAAACTATGTTGATTTTATTTTACTACAGGGTTACTCATTTTCGGTTGGATAGTGTTGAGAACAAACTTGATCGAGTATTACGTTCGACACGTCCTAGTTTGAGTATTGTGGATCTTATGATGTAGTTCGCAATGCTAGTTTTTGGATATTGTGATGTATCATCACTATTTTTAGGATATTATCACGTAGATAACTAAACATTAGCTAGTTTTTGGATATCATCATGTAGCTCACATATTAGCTAGTTTTTGGATATGATGTAGTTCACATCAAAATTTGTTGATTGTAAGTATCTTGACGTATATATCAAGTTCGTGATATTTATGACCTTAATTACTATCTATTACAAGGGTTGATTTAACCTCAAATAGTAGTTGTCTATTGATGGAGTAATAATTTTTTTTACTTTTTATATCAACATTTATGTCAGTTTTGAAAAAACTCTCATAAAATTGCTAAAACTGAGATAAATGTGATGTTATTAATGTCAAGTTTTCATGAAAATGTGATTAAAATAATGTCGAATATCGTAGTTTTTATGTGTGTTCTTAAAAATTGAGATAAATGTGATCTTATTTATGTCAGTTTTACGAACATTTATGTCAGGGCTTTATATGTCAGTTTTTGACTGATATAAATGATTGCTTTTCTTGTAGTGGTAGAAAATTCATAACTAATTCAAAAAAATTGAAAAAATACGAAACTGGCGGCCACGCGTTCATAACGAAAAGATCTATCTCCATGTCCAAAATTAGGATCGTTTGAGTGAGATATCAACCTCGTTTGAATGAGATACTGATCTCATTTGAACGACAACCTCAACTCGTTCGAACGAGTTTCTGATGAATCAATACCTGAACAGGTCCTCTTCTCCAAAAAATATTTTTCTCTATTTTTACTCAAACCTCCATGGATTCAACCCAAACTTCAACTCAGTTGATACCCCATATTTATTACATCTATAAACAGGTTCCAACACAAATATATATCATCAATCATCACTGATGCTCATTAAAACTACTAGGATTCACGAATTGGATTTTTCTCAAAATTTCTTAAATCACAAATTCAATTCGATTCAATAATACGAATTCAACAGCATTTACTATTGGGTTTCGATTCTCAATCATATTCTAACATCATATGATAGTATTCTCACATTAATTAAACATCAATTCACCTTTAATGCTTAAATCCCCAAAAAACTCAAATTTCATGTGTCACCCTCCCAAAATTAATTTATCAACACATACTATAATATGAACAAGCAATTCTGCTACTTAAATCGAAAGAAAGTTTAATTACTTGCCTTATAGGATTCATAGGGTCTGTTTCCACGTAGAAGATGAATCTGTGACACCCCGACTAATTAAATACCGGGTAGCTACTCCTTTATTAAATTAATTCAAAATGCCAAGTTGGTCCAGTTAATAGCATCACTGTCGAAAACATTTTAATGATTACTAACCACCTAGTATTTAAAAAGTAAGTGCCAAATTTTAATTTAAGTCTGATTAACATGCAACAAGTGTAATGAAGGATAATAACACCGTTCACCATAACGAAGTAAATAGAATAACCATCACATAGTATAAATAAAGTCTGGAGGAAAACTCCTCACTACAATTCCCACTACTGAAATAAATAAAGGAATATTGAATCAATACATGACAAAGTCTGAAAACTGAAATGGAAAGATGTCTCTAATAGAAATGGGCAACATGCCCTACAACTGATAAATACTGAATCAGGAATCCAAACGGTAGAAGCGTCTACAAGCAAATCCCTGTAGCTTCCACAAACAGCTACAGCTCGTCACCTGAATGAGTATCCTATGCATGGTGTCCTTGTGGCTGGGCACCTAAAATGGTTTTACAAGAAAAATAGATTTGAAAGCAAACGGGTCAGAGCCCGAATGTGGAGATATTTTAAAAACCTGCAAGTGCTTTAAAAACATTTAAAACATTAAATGCAAAGTACATGTTAGGACGTGCACTCACATGATATTCTCACCTCTCGTTTAACCGTGCACTCCTAACGTAAGTACCCATCTACAACGACACAAACCACTAGCGGTTCTATTAACATTATAACGCTCGTAATTAAATAGGGGTTTAACGTAAACTGAGATGCTCAAAATGCAATACATTTCACTATCAAGTAACCCGTTATGTTTTTCTCGAAACAATACCGTAATTATTTTCACAACATTAACATGAAGGTTCCCATTAATTAAGTGTATATTATTCACATCATAAATATACAATACAAGCAGCCCGAGAACTAAGCTGCGGTGTACACATACTCTGCTATCCATCCCGGTGCATCACGTACATAAGGATTACATATTCCGAATCTCTCAGGAATAGTTTACAAATAACAACGTCACAAATAATGGAGGCGAACACAGTCACATCACATGGGTCACGCACATACCTACGCTCCCACGGTCAGCGGACTTATTAATATCCCAATAAGTCTTTCTATGACCTATGTTCATCAAGGTAACCAGTCTAAATCCGGGCAACACAAGGATTAGAGGGCCCTAAGCGAACGCAAACCTCCCGTGATAGCAAGTATGGTAGGTATGTCATACACACAATTCATATACCAATACTAAGTAAACACACGTCTTAGTAATCCCGTAGTTTAATCGTAGTACTATTCTCATTCTAGTACCAATATATAATTTATACACTTTATACGATTCCGGTTTATAATCATAAGCGCCATAATTTATTCTCACGTCGTAGTAGACACTCACGTCTCAACCCAACTATCCCTTTAATTTAAATCGCTCGTATATAATTTACTCCTCAAAATAACACAAACGTCCCAAACCTATCAATACATCATCAAAGGAAGGTTATCTATATCCTCGAACAAGATCACGGGACTCCCAAAATCAAAACAGGCCAAAAAGGCCTAAACTGCCAGCTCGTTAGAAGTCTCGTTCGAACGAGGCTGTTCGAACGAGATTCCAGTTCGTTCGAACGAACTGTACCTTCTAACGACATCTCGTTCGAACGAATGTATCGAACGAAATACAGTTCTTTCGAACGAAGGTATCGAACGAAGTCTCCCCTCGTTAGAAGCGACTGGTCAACTCGTTAGAAGCTCGTTCGAACGAGCTCGTTCGAACGACCTGGGAAGGTCTTCTAACGAGGGACCAGTTTCGGCCCAGAATTTTCCTAATCTCGTTTTTCACCATTTCTACTCCTCAAATCTCTTCTAAAATTAGTCCCAACGATGTTTTAAGGTCCCTAATCAATCCTAAACATATTATAGTCACATCCTAACACGTTTTAAAGGATTAATCCATCCTAACATCAATCAAATTTACAAATCCTTACACTTTTTCCCTAATTTTTCAAGAACATGAACCCTAAACTTTTAAGTCCTCAATTAGTCCAATCAAAATCCGTTTTTCTTACATCCAACGTATGTTAATACCAGAATAATCATCTCTATATGATTCTACATGCAATTTGTCCTCAATATTCAAGTTCTATGTCCAAACAACATGGGTTTTCATTTATCTTTCAAGAACAATTGTAAATCTTCAAATTATCTAACATGGAGGAAACATTCTCTGAATTAAAAGAATTTAAATCACTTGCCTCGATTGTCTCTGAATTTGGTGTTGATTTTGTAAGGATTTTCTGCAGAATTCCTTCTCCTTCTCTTCCTCTCTAAGCTTTCTTCTCCAAAGTGGCTATGGTGGCTAGGGTTTTCTTTGGGAAAGTTGGAAACCTAAATGATAACCTCCATAGCTTATTGGGTCATTAAGGGTTGGTTAGTGGGTTTAGTGGGTCTATTCCCAATCAGATTTACTTCTCTAATTTTCGTCATTTTTATTTCCTAAAAATACGAAATTACCAAAATACCCTTTATATTGCCGGTATGGCCTAAAAATACCCCGGACCCAAACTACACCCCCGGCTAGTGTTTTCTGACTATTTCGACCCTTCCGGACGCGTTGGCGCACTCAAAACGACCATACGGTTTAAAGAATTTAAATTTACTTTTATAATTAAAATAATACACCATGACGCGGCGGTCACACGCGTCTCAACAAAATTTCCAAAATGCCGTATATAAATCTCACGACAAATTTTTCATAATTCAATATTCATATAAAAACATGTATGCACATAATCAAATACCAACTCGCATCTCGTTAGTATTTTTAACCCGGATTAATTTCCAATTAATCGCATTTAATTAATTAATCCCAAAAATAAATATAGCCAAAAGTACGGGGTATTACATACTTCCCCCCTAATAACAGAATTTCGTCTTGAAATTCGGAACTAGAAAGTACCTGATAAAAACAACTCTGGATGACGTTCGCGCATCTCATCCTCGCGTTCCCATGTGGACTCCTCGACATTGTGATGTCGCCACTGAACACACACTAATGGGACTATCTTTGACCGCAGTTTCCTCTCGCTTCGGTCCAAAATAGCAATCGGCCCCTCCTCGTAGGAGTTATCCTGCTGGAGATCGATGTCCTCCACAGCAATGTGAGAATGAGCTAAATTATCTCTAAGGTATTTCCTCAGCGAGGAAATATGGAACACATCGTGAATCCGATGCAAATGCTCCGATAACCCAAGTCTATACGCAACCGGTCCGATCCGCTCAATAATAGGAAACGGCCCCACATACCTTGGTGCCAACTTCCCCTTCTTCCCGAAACGCATAATCCCCTTCATAGGAGATACTCTGAGCAAAACCTGGTCCCCTACTTGGAATTCCGTGAAAAATCTCTTCGCATCAGCATAACTCTTCTGCCTGTCTTGAGCTACCCGAATGCGACTCCGAATTAACTCAATCCTTGCCGAAGTATCCTGAATCACTTCCGGACCAAGTAGTTTGTTGTCCCCCACCTCTAACCAACATGCTGGGGAACGACAAGGCCAACCGTACAATGCTTCAAACGGAGCCATGCCAATAGTGGACTGATAGGAGTTGTTGTAAGCAAACTCCACCAATGGAAGGTACTGTTCCCATCCACCCCCAAAGTCAATAATGCACATGCGTAGCATGTCCTCCAACATCTGATTTGTGCGCTCTGTCTGCCCATCGGTCTGCGGATGATAAGCCGTACTCAACCGCAATTCCGTGCCCATGGCCTCCTGGAAACTCTCCCAAAACCTCGAAACAAATATCTTGTCTCTGTCAGACACGATATTTAGGGGCACACCGTGAAGTCTCACAACCTCTGAAATGAAGAGTTGGGCATACTGTCCCGTAGTGTAGTCAGTCCTTACGGGTAAAAAGTGAGCGACTTTGGACAACCTGTCCACAATTACCCAAACGGATTCGTGACCCCTCTGCGACGTAGGCAACCCCGTGATAAAGTCCATGGATATGCTCTCCCACATCCACACCGGGACCTCCAACGGCTGTAGTAGTCCTGCCGGTCTCTGATGATCCACTTTTACAAGCTGACAAGTGGCGGATTTTGAAACAAACTCAGCGATATCTTTCTTCATACCGCTCCACCAGTACTGCCGTCTCATGTCTTGGTACACTTTGTCCCCTCCGGGATGTACCGCGAACCGTGAGCCGTGCGACTCTGCCATCACCTCGTGTCGCAATATCTCCCCTTCTGGAACCACCAATCTCCCATTGAAGCGTAATCCCCCGTCTGAGCTAACGGTATAGGACTCAGCTCCCTCTGCTAGTAATCGAACTATCTGCTCTTGACAGAACGAGTCATTAGCCTGTGCCCGTACTACCTTCATGACAATCTGCGGTGTAACAATCATCACAGACATGAAAGATCGGGCCACTGCATCCTGGTGTCCCAATTCCTTCAACTTTGCCTTCCACACCTCTGCCACCTCATCTGCTGGCCTACGGCTCAACGCGTCTGCTACCACGTTAGCCTTACCTGGGTGATACTGGATATCGAACTAGTAGTCTTTCACAAACTCAAGCCACCTACGCTGCCGCATATTCAACTCCTTCTGCGTGAACAGGTACTGTAGGGACTTGTGGTCCGTGAACAATTGGAACTTCTCCCCCAAAAGATAGTGCCTCCAAATCCGTAGGGCAAATACCACTGCCGCCAACTCCAAATCATGCGTGGGGTAATTCTTCTCGTGAGGCTTAAGCTTACGGGAAGCATAAGCTATGGCATGTCTCTCCTGCTGTAATACACCTCCAAGTCCTTGCAAAGACGCGTCGGTGTAAACCAAATACTCAACTCCCGGTCTCGGCAATGCTAACACAGGTGCTGAGGTCAATTTGTCCTTCAATTCATCGAATGCCAACTGACAGGCATCACTCCAGATGTATGGCACACCCTTACGAGTCAGATGTATCGAAGGACCTGCTATCTCCGAGAAACCCCGAATAAACCTCCTGTAGTATCCTGCTAGACCCAAGAAACTACGAATCTCCGTTGGTGTCGTGGGCTGTCCCCACTCCCTTACCGCGGATACCTTCCCCGGATTAACAGATATTCCCCGGTCGGAAATAATGTGTCCCAAAAACTGGACCTCCTTCAGCCAAAACCCGCATTTCTCATATTTTGCATACAACTCGTTCTGACGAAGTGTCTGCAAAACCTGCCTCAAATGCTCGGCGTGCTCCTCCTCTGTCTGGGAGTAAACCAGAATGTCATCAATGAAGACAATGACAAACTGATCTAGGAAATCCCTGAACACTCTGTTCATCAAGTCCATAAACACTGCTGGAGCGTTGGTCAAACCAAAAGGCATAACCCGAAACTCGTAAGAACCATATCTCGATAAGAACGCAGTCTTCGAGACATCCTCCTCCCTGATACGCAACTGATGGTATCCCGATCTCAAATCAATCTTTGAGAAGAAAGAAGCTCCTCTCAACTGGTCGAATAAGTCATCGATTCGAGGCAACGGATACTTATTCCGTATCGTGACCTTATTCAACTCCCGGTAGTCCACACACAATCTTAGTGAACCGTCCCTCTTCTTCACAAATAAAACTGGAGCGCCCCAAGGTGAGGTACTCCTGCGAATAAAGCCCTGACCTAACAGCTGCTCTATCTGATCTCGTAGCCCTCGCATCTCAGCTGGAGCCATACGGTAAGGTGCACGTGCTATAGGCCTCGTATCTGGTAGCAAATCTATAACAAAGTCTATCTCTCGACTGGGGGGTAGGCCTGGTATCTCCTGAAACACATCCGAATACTCCCTGATAACCGGGATCGAATCTAAAGGAATCACAACCTCCTTAGAGGTATCCTCCTCTATGTAATACAGATGAGCGGTCGATCCTCCCTCTGGGCGAGGCATCGCCACTACAAACATCTCTTGCCCCGGAATGGCAAAAATAATGCTCCCGCTGAAGCAATCAATCATGGCCCTATAAGCTATGAGCCAATCCATACCGATAATCACATCGTGAACATGCATATCTAATACCAACATGTCTGCAGGTAATACCAAACCACCAATCTCTACCCCCACTCCCCGGTATATAAAGAAAATAAGTGACCCACTCCCCAAGGGTGAGTCGACACACGTCACTGTGCTCTCTGCCGTAGCTAACAATCCTAAGGCTTTCGCGAAATGTGTAGCTATAAAACAATGTGTAGCCCCCGTATCAAACAATACCCGACCCATAGTGCCATGGATAGGAAACGTACCCTCAATCACGGGCGGTGCCTGTGGAACTGCAGCCTGGTGGACGTTGTAGACACGTCCATACTGTAGCTGCCCCTGCTGAACTGGGACTGCTGGAATGGGTGGCAATGCTGCTATCTGTGGCGGTGCGGGGAGAGCGGCGGGAAACATAGGCCTCTGTGGCTCCTGGAGGGCACCCTGCTGCTACTGTTGTGGGGCCGTGCCCCTATCAGGACAATCCTATCGCTTATGGCCAGTCTTGCCACAAACAAAACACTTCCCTGGGAAGTTCCCTCCTCTCTGCCCCTGCGGTCCCCGGCCCTGGTGGCCGTTACCGTTCCTCCCTTGGCCCTGCTGGCCCTGGTGAAACTGCTGTCCATTCTTCCCCTGATGGCCGTTTGGACCCTGATGGCCCTGACGGAAACCTCCCTGTCCCTGTCTGTAGTTCCGTGATCGGAACCTCTTCTGATCCCCCTGCTGCGAACCATGCTCACCCTGTCTCTGTCCCTGGACAGATTGTGCCCCACCGGCACCATGTCCTCCAGTCCTGCCCTGATGGCTAGACTCTCCCGACCTCTTGCCCTCAGCCATATGAAAGCGGTGGTCCTGGCAGTGTAACAAAGCAGCGTTAACCACATCAGAATACGTGGCCAACGAAAGGTTCCCTAACAGATGCTGACGGATCCTCCATGTCAATCCGTCCGTGAACTTCTCAATCTTCTTCTTCTCTGTTGGTATCTCATCTGGAACGATATTCAACAGATTCGTGAACTCGGCCTCATACTCGGCCACGGTCTTACCCTCTTGCCTCAGATTCATTAGTTTCCTCCTCATTTCCGTGTGAACAGCCGACGGAAAGTACTTGCGGTCAAACCGCACCCAGAAGTCCTGAATAGTGAGAGTATCCCTCTCCTCCACGGTGGTAATAGACTCCCGCCACTGTAGCGCAGATCCAACTAGCTTGAAAGTTGCTAGCACCTGCTTCTGGACGTCCGTGCACTCATACATCCTTAAGTGCCTCTGCATATTCTTCCTCCACTGGCTCGAGACTACCACATCTGAGCTACCTGTAAACTCTGGCGGATGCGCTTTCTGAAAAGCGTCACGTACACGCTCCCAAGCAGACGGGAATGCATTTGCCTGACTGGCGCGGCAACCGGCGCCTGAGGTGGTGCCTGCTGAACAACGGTAATTGCGGCATTTATCGTTTGGGCTACTATAGCTGCAACCTCAGCGGCGTTCATCATGCCCTGAACTGGAGCGGGCTGGGGTTCGGGCGTTGCATCCCTGGGAACTCGTCGTGCACGTCGTGGAGGCATCTGAAATAAGAACAAAGTTTATAAGTTCACTGTATATAAACTTAAAATAGCTGAAGAACGAAGCATACACAAAAAGAGTACAACAGTTGTTGATGTAAAAAACTAGATTGCTCTAATTATTCAATCACAGATAAATAAATAAGATAAATATTTTTAAAGTGGTTCGGCTAGGAATAAAGCCTACGTCCACTGTTATGTTATTGCTGAGTGTTTGCAGAATTCTTGATTACAAGTTCTCTCAAGAAATTCCGGTCCCCCTGAATGAGGATGATACAAGGTATTTATAGCCTTGAGGCTGTACATGAAAGGTTCGATACATTAAATGGTATACATGTGAAAGGGTAATACATTTAATGCAGCGTGCGCGTCAAATATATGAACATTCAATGAATATCTGAGCTGTTGATTATCTGGCAATTAATGATACGACCGAGGTGCAGCTCGGACCGCCATAGTTGCTCGCTGATCAGGAGTTCCTCGGAGAACTAAAGTACCTCGGTGCGTAAGAGTACCTCGGTGCATTGGAGTTCCTCGGTGTGCTCGTTGCTCGGAGAGAAGCATGGTTGGTCGGGAAATGAACTTCCTCGCTGCTATCGTGCTACGTAGATTAACACGTGTCTTCGTATTATTCGTCCACATCAGCATATTAATTTTGGTATCAACAGAAGCCCCCAATGTTTCATATTTCGAACTTTGAGGAGTATGGAACATTCTTTCTCGGTATATGGCAATATTAAATGACTTCTCCTGGATTTCAGGAACATCGTGTTCAAATTTCCTTCTCATTTCGCAGCTTCCGCCCTTTTTTTTGAATTTTTTATAAGCGCTTCGATCTCCGTGCAGTTTTTGTCCTTTTCGCCGCCGGAAGTTCAGTAGTTTCTTTTTGGTAATCATTTCTTTCGCCGCTTCCCAATGCAAAGTATTTAAACTTCTTGGGTAATCATACCGTCTTCTACGTTTTCCAATTTTCTGCATTCAAGCTTTCTATTCTCTCCTTCTCTCTTGTGCGTTCATCCTTGTTTTCGTTCGTTGTCAACATTCCTCATTTCTTCCTGTAAGATCTTCTTCCTTTCTTCTGTATCTCTTTTATTCAATATGGTTTATATTGTAGAATCTATTGAAAAATTTCGTTCTGATTTTTCCATTCCTTCGTGGGTAAACCTAGAGGTTCTTTCTGAGCCTTTAGATTACTTCCGATTACCTGAGGGACATTGGTTCCCCAGTCTTTTTATCGCTGAATGTGGTTTTTCCTTTCCACCAAATCCATTGTGTCTTGAGTTTTGTCAGTATTTCGATCTTGTCCCTGCAAAAATAGCCCCCAATTCATGGGGAATAATTAATGGGGTACACAAATTAAATCTAACTCATGGGACTCGTATTGGGATCCCTGAGATTATGTATTGCTATAAATGGGCCACTCTAGATAATATTTATAACTTACAAACTAGGTTTATAAATAGAGCCCTTGTAGTTAACCTCCCTGACTCAAATAGAGATTATTTTGAACATGGGTTGGTTATAAAAAATTGGCAATATGCCCCTTTAGCTGGAAATGAAGTATACAACGGTCCCAGATGTCCCCCATATGGCAATGGGATAGGTTTATTTTTCATTTTATTTTACTTATGAAATTATGCTTTCATCATGTTTGACAAAATGTATGACTGATATCTCGTTATGTATTTATTTGCAGTTGATAACAAAAGAAGAACTCCGAAAGAATCAGAGGTTAATATCAAGCATCTGAAACTTATCTGGGGTTTGCACAAGAACATTGCAGACGAACACATCAGGTCTGCCTCATATCTGCTGCAGTATAAGAGTTACACAACCTCTTATACCGCTCGCCCTGTTGAACCAGCTTCAACTCCAGAAGGTTCATCTTCAGATTCTCATCTTCCTTTAAGTCAAAGGATGGGTAAGAAAAGAGCTCCTCCTGCTCTCTTTGATGATATTACTTCTGCTGCTGTGGCCAAGAAAAACAAAGCCGATGTCCCAGAGGGGACTAAGAAAGTGGATGCTGGGTCTTCTAAGGCTACCGAGAAGCCCCCAGTGGTTCCGAGCAAGAAAAATGCTCTTGTAGATGTAATTACAATCTCTCCGACCAAGACCTCTTTGGTTGAAGGTTCTGATCGCCCGTTGAAGAGATTGAGGAAATCATCCTCAGTTACTCCGGCTGAAACTGCCTCCTCCCTACCTGCTGGTGGTACTGATGTTCCAAACATCACTCTTCCAAGTTCTGCAATGAGCTCGGTCGTACCCGAGGTCCATGGAATTGATGAGAGAATTCCTAGGGATATGCTGACATCCTTAGCTGCTCGTCACCTTGCTTCAGTAAATTTCTTATACTTCTGATTTTTCTTTCTTTCTCTGAAAGCTTGCATTTTGTGTTGACTTTGTTATTTTTCTCATCTTTCAGTTGGTGAACTGTTTTAATAATATTGTGAAGAAGGATGAAGCTATCAAAGCTTCAAGCTCCTCGTCAGGCGTAGAGGATGCTCTGTTGGGTTTGACCCAGTCTTTAAAGGAATCTCGTCAACAGTATGTTGACGAAAAAGCTGTTTGGGAGAAGAAATTAGCTGTGGTTGAGGCTGAAAAGGTGAAAATGGCTGAAACCTCCAAGAATTTGGAGGAGAAAGTTAAAGGTTTAGAGGTTAAACATCAAGCATATGATGGCCAGCTGAAAAAGGCAGAGGAAGAGTTATCTACCCTGCGAGATATCAAGGTCAAAAAAGAGGAATTGGAGGTGAAGCTCTCCTCGGAGAAGTTGAGGAGAAAGGTCGCAATCAAGAAACATTTCAGTGCTGGTTGGGAGAAAGGATGGGAGAGAGGGATAGCTGCAATGACATCCCAAGTCCAATATGGGAAGTTGAAATACTTCCACGATGGCTGGGTAGCTGCTCTGCAAGAGATGAAGGTCCAAGACGATTCTGAGCTATTCCAACAACATCTCCCTGGTCCTCCTCCACCAATTGTGGAAGAAGAAGAAGATGAGCCTGCCTCAGATGAGTCTTCTATGGCTATGGGTGAACCAGTCTCTACTTCTCAACCCTCTATCAACGAGGACGTTTCTTCCATGCCTCCTCCTCCCGAGAAGATTCCTGCTGATCAAACCGTTGTTACCACCGAGCAACCGAGCTCCTCGTCCCAGCCTCCCGAGAAAGTCTTGGGGGACAAGGAAAAGGTGTGAAGTTGTTCGGTATCATTTCTATATTTCCTTACTTGTAATCGAACAATGTAACTTTTGATGATCTAATAAAATACATCTTCGTTTCTCTTCTTTGTTGATACTCTGTCTGCTCTTATTTATTAATTCCTGCTTCCTCTTCTTTATTAGTTTTTGGCCAGAATGGAATTGATATCTGCTCCTGATACTGAGTTGATGCGACAATGCAATGGATATTATAAAGCTGGTCATACAGACCTAAGTGTATCAGAGATTGTCGACATCCTTGGTCACGATGCCTCAGAACAAGCAGTTGAGGCTTATCGGTATCTGAAGGATTTGCTTGATAGATCGGTGGCCAATAATGTGGCGTATTACGAACTGATCGAGGAACTTCATGGTTCCATAGAGGATCTTCAAAATCAGCACATTGCAGCAATGGCCTCGTTGCACGAGGATTATGAAAATAGATACCAGCAACTCTCTTCTGAAACAGGCCATAAGAAGATCATTGCTGGATATGATATTAGGGAAAGGACCTTAAAAGGTGAAGTTGAAGCTTGCAGGCAGATTGCCGAGATCCTGGAACAAGAAAATAATAATTTACAGAAAAAGTTGGCTCAATATGAATCTGCAGCATCATCTTCCACTGCTCTAGTGCCCGTTACTGATGAAGGTTTCTCTTTCTTAGAGGTCGAAAATGCCAAATTAAGGCAAGAACTGGATGATTTAAGAAGATCTGCAGTTTCTGGGACTGTTCGTGGACGAGGAAGAGGTTCTCGAGGGCGAGGAAGAACTGTCGAGGAGCAAAGCTCTCCAGTTGCTTCTCGTAGCCGATCAAGAGTTCTCAATCGCAATGTTGAAGAGACTCGTACTCAATCTACTTTGGAAACTCAAGCATTCCAGTTAAACGTCAAAGATCGGGCTCTATCAAAAATGTCCAAGAAGAATCTATCCTTGGAAGATCAACTTACAGCGAAGAAATCTGCTCTGCATAATAAGGATCTTTTTGCCAAAAGCCTTCATGAACAATTGGATAGATTAACCTTCCAATTCCATAAACAGCCAAGGGAATTCTGGATGGCAGGATACAATGAAGCCCTTGTTCACCTGGATGCTCGTATTGAACATGCCAAGAATGAGGGTTACAAGCAAGGATGGTTGAATGCACTGGGTGTGTTAAAATTGGAGCAAGGGCATTATTTATGGGATTATCATGCTCCATCATTGTTAGACTTGCCTGTACCACCTTTCAAATTGGACATGGCATGGATCCCTGCTCGTTCCATTCCTCGTAGCTTGATTTCAAAGTACCTTGGTGATTACAGCCTTCATTCTCAGGTTGAATTGTCTCGTCCTGAGCATCTCTTGGATACACCTTCTGTGATGAACGTTAGAATGCTTAGGGATGTTAATTTCATTAATTCTCCTCTTTGCCTAGAGGATCCTCCTGCTGGCGAGGAGCCTGTTTCAAAAAATAAAGGAAAGAAACCAATAGAATAGGTTTTCAATGTAACAGTTAGTACATTTATGTAACTTGTAATTTATTCTAGATTTTTAATGAAAAGTCTTTCATTTTCTGTTTGCCCATTTTGCTATTGTCTTGTGTTTATCAAACACTTTCATATGTATCTATGTATTTGTTAAAAAGATAACAATAGTGCGTTGTTCATCAACCAACTTAATAATAAAAATTTACAAGTATCAAGGTTGATCAATCATCAATCACTTAATAATAATAAAGTAATGAATATAAATTGTTCAAACTGTTTCCAACCAACCAAGGTGGGTAAATAATGTTTGTCGACCAACTACAGTTGATGGGTTTTTATCCCCGACCAGCTATACTTGGTTTAATTTCGAATATAAAAATGCGTCCGACCAACTAAGATCAATAATTTGTCCTTGTCGACCAACTACAGTTATTGGGTTTTTATCCCCGATCAACTATACTTGGTGTATTTTTGAATATTTTGTTCTTCAAAGAACTCTTTGTAATAATATTACCTCCCGACCAATCATAAGTTGTAATATGAGAGTATATTTTTATCTTACCAACCGTAATTGATCATGCTGGTGTACACCTTTTAACCAAAGGAATATTTTTTGGCTCCTTGGAGCTTTTGGCTACTTATAGCTGTCCTCCTAACCAAAGGAGGTTGGCTCCTTAGAGCACTTTTGGCTACTTATAGCACTTTTTAGCTCCTTGGAGCACTTTTTTGGCTCCTTAGAGTTGTCCTCCTAACCAAAGGAGGTTGGCTCCTTAGAGCACTTTTGGCTACTTATAGCACTTTGGCTACTTATAGCTGTCCTCCTAACCAAAGGAGGTTGGCTCCTTAGAGCACTTTTGGCTACTTATAGCACTTTTGGCTACTTATAGCACTTTTTGGCTCCTTAGAGCACTTTTTTGGCTCCTTAGAGCTGTCCTCCTAACCAAAGGAGGTTGGCTCCTTAGAGCACTTTTTGTAGTGTATTACACTAGTATTCCCCGAAAAACTTTCAACATAAAGAAAATGGTGAAACATCCTCGTTTTATTCATACTGAAGAAAAGCTTTACATTTTACATTACTGGTAATACTTGCGTAGGTGTTCAGCATTCCATGCATTCTTAAATTCTTCTCCTTCTAGAGTTGCTATTCTGTAAGTTCCTGGACGAACAACCTCTGTAACTCGTTAAGGTCCATGCCAGTTTGCTTCCAACTTATTTTGCTTCTGAATGACTTTCTTTAGCACATAATCCCCTTCTTTTAGGTCACATTTCTTCACCCTTTTGTTGTAAAACAGAGTTGTACGTTGTTGGTAAGCAGCATTTCTAATGGTTGCCTCTTCTCTAACCTCCTCGAGCATATCCAAATCCAGTCTTCTCATCAAATCGTTGATCGGGGAGTTGAAATTCAGCACTCTATGAGTTGGGAGACCCAACTCGGCAGGTATCACAGCTTCACTTCCAAATGCCAACATATATGGTGATTCTCCAGTTGTTGCTCGGGGAGTTGTTCGGTAAGCCCATAGTACGGATTGGAGCTCATTAATCCAATTTGCTTTAGCTTCGCTTAACCTTTTCTTCAAACCATTTAGTAATGTTATGTTCGTCACTTCAGTCTGTCCATTGCTCTGGGGATGGCCCGGTGCTGAATGATACTTCAAAATGTTTGACTGATGACAATAAGCAGCAAATTCTTCATTATCGAATTTTATTCCATGGTCTGTAATGAAAGCATGGGGGAGACCATATCGATAAATGATGTTTTTCCAAATAAACTGATATACTTTCTCGTACGTCATATCAATTAGTGGTTCAGCTTTCACCCACTTAGTAAAATAATCTACTGCCACGACGAGATACTTGAACCTTCCTCGGGTCGTTGGCAGTGGTCCAACCAGATCAACCCCCCACATGGCAAATGGCCAAGGTGAAGTTATGGGTGTCAACAATGCTTGTGGAGTTCTTCGGATGGAGGAAAAACGTTGGCACTTGTCACACTTCTTAGCATAGGCTATACAATCAGCCCTCATCGTCGGCCAGTAATATCCCTGTGTCATTACCCTTTGCAAAAGCGTCCGACCTGCTACATGAGCTCCACAAGATCCTTCATGAATTTCTTCAATCAATTCTTTGACTTCTGATGGATGCACACATCTCTGCAAACCTGCCATAATTCCTCGTCTATACAAAACACCATTAGTTAACACATATCGAGCAACTTTATATTTCAATTTCTTGGCAGCTAGTTTGTCCTCCGGTAATTCTCCTTCTTCAATGTATGCCCTGATAGGATCCATCCAAGATGGTCCTAAATCAAGGGTTATTATATTCACCATCAGGTCTTATTCTATGCTCCGACTTTCTAATACTTCAATTGGTATCGTTCTTCGTAGCTCGGTGCGCGTAGCTGACGCTAATCGGGCCAATGCGTCTGCTCTAGCATTCTCCATCCTCGGTATTCTCACCAATTGAATAGCATCAAATTCTACCAATAACTCCATCGCCTTTGCATGGTACTTCACCATTAATTCTCCCTTAACTGCATATATTCCCATCATTTGATTCACAATTAATTGAGAATCACTGAAAACAATTATTTGCCGTGCCTCCATAACTTTCGCCAAATGAAAACCTGCTATCATAGCCTCATACTCAGCTTCATTATTGGAAGCTTTGAATTGGAATCTTAGGGCATACTCCATGTCGACATCATCAGGGGTGTTTAAAACAATCCCTGCTCCACAACCAGCTGTGCAAGATGATCCATCTACATATAATCTCCATGTAGGGACCTCGTCTTCAAATTTCTTATCTGTCAGAATTCCTCGATAAAATATCTGCTGTTTTGTTTCCTCATTCCCTGGTATCTTTTGTTCCTTATCGGTCATCTGTTCGCGCCCTTTTACCAACCTTAGTTGGTCTGGGTTTGAATATGATGATTTTTCTACATCCACAAGTCCTTTTACCAACCTTGGTTGGTCTGGATTTGTGTCTGTTGATCCTGTATCGTCCACAGGTAAGTCAGCAAGTACTTTTTGCTCCTCGGGGGTATCAGGGTATGTTAACTCTGCTATAAAATCTGCTACAGCTTGCCCCTTTAATGATGATCTGGGTTCGTACACAATATCATATTCACCGAGCTCTATTGCCCAGTACATCAATCTTCCTGATTTTTCTGGCTTGTGAAGGGCTTGTCTTAATGGCATGTCGGTATACACTATGATGGTATGGGCCTGGAAGTATGGCCTCATTCTTCTACTTGCTTCAATTTTTCTAACTTTGGGTATCTGATTTCTGCACCTCGGAAGGCCTTGCTTGTGTAATAAATTGGCTTCTGGACTTCATTCTCCAATCTGATCAACGCCGAGCTAACGGCATTCTCTGATACTGCCAAATACAAGTACAGCTTCTCTCCAGTTATTGGCCTAGACAACAATGGTGGGGTTCCCAAATACGTCTTCAAATCTTGAAAGGCCTTCTCACATTCATCAGTCCACTCAAAACTTTTTCGCAGTGTTTTGAAGAACGGGAGGCATTTATCAGTTGCTCGGGATACAAATCTGTTGAGCGCTGCAACTCGTCCTGTAAGACTCTGTACTTCTTTCCTCGTCGTTGGGGATCGCAGCCCTAAAAGAGCTTTGATCTTTTCTGGATTTGCCTCAATACCTCGTTGATTGACGATGTATCCGAGAAACATTCCTTCTCGTACTCCAAAGGTACACTTCGTCGGGTTGAGCTTCATTTGGTATTTATCCAGTTGATCAAAGGTCTGGCCTAAGTCAACTAGATGATCAGTAGCTCTCTTGCTTTTGGTGAGCATGTCGTCGACATAGACTTCCATATTGCAACTGATTTGTTCGGCAAAAACCTTGTTCATCAGCCGCTGATATGTTGCACCTGCATTTTTTAAACCAAAAGGCATAACATTATAACAATAAGTTCCCCTTGGGGTAATAAAGGAAGTACTTTCCCTATCTTCAGGCTTCATTTTGATCTGATTGTAGCCAGAATATGCATCCATAAAACTGAGTAGCTCATGTCCCGAGGTAGCATCCACTAGTTGATCAATTCTGGGCAATGGAAAATGATCTTTTGGGCATGCCTTGTTAAGATCAGTGAAATCAACACACATTCTCCATTTGTTGTTCTTCTTCTTTACCATCACCACATTCGCCAACCAATCTGGATATTTCACATCTTCAATGAATTGGGCTTTCTGGAGTTTCTCAACCTCCTCTTGTATGGCCTGGTTCTTCTCGGGACTAAACACTCTTCTTCTCTGCTTCACAGGTTTGATCTCCTTATTCACATTGAGCTCATGACATAAGAAGTTTGGATCTATACCTGGCATGTCTTCATGACTCCAAGCAAAAGTATTCTTCTTGTTTCTCAAGAAAGTTATCAAATCCTGTTTTATTGAAACATCCAACGACGATCCTATCTGAGTTACTTGTTCAGGATGCTCGTCGTCCAGGATAACAATTTCTGTAGATTCCACCACCTGCCCTTTTACGAGTTGAGATTCATCCCTAGGGTCAAGAGTTTCAATTTCTGTACCTTCCTCCACTTGGTAAGTAGTAGTCTTTTTCCTTGACTCTTCAAATTCCTCTTGCTCGGCAGACGAATAATAGCATTCCCGAGCTACTTTTTGATCACCTTTCATAATTCCAACTCCAAAATTCGTTGGGAATTTCAAACACTGATGTACTGTAGATGGAACTGCTTCGAACTTCTTCAATCCAACTCTTCCCATGATGATGTTGTAGGCTGACTGCACATTCTTATCCATCACAAAGAAGCGTATTCTTTCGGTTCGACAAGCAGGCCAAGTTCCAATGAGTATATCCAACTTGATCGTCCCAAGTGGAAAAACTTTCTCGCCAGCAAAACCCAGAAGGGGTTTGTGATAAGGTTCCAATTGAGATAATTTTAAATTCAAGCTATCAAAGCATGAATAGTACATGATGTCTACCGAACTACCATTGTCTACTAACACCCTTGAAATGACCACATCCTTCATCCTCATTTTGATCACCAAAGGATCATCATGAGGGTAAAGAACACCTGCCAGGTCGTTTTTTGAAAAACCAATCACTAGCTTCTCTTTATTTACCTTCCTCGGACGATCATCCTCAGCCAGGTTTATTCGCTGAATGTATGAACAAGCTTGAGCCTCTCCGAGGTAAGCTTTTCTTTCTGCAGTAAGATCTCCTCCTCCTGCATCTCCTCCTGTAATAACATTACAATCAAATGACCCAAAACGTATGGAAAATACCTCTCGTTCAGGCTTCCTTGGCTTCTTGGGAAGATCAGGGTCATCATCTAGATCATCTTCATGGTCCCTCTTCTTTTTCTCCTCTGCACGACGAGGAGATCTAGATCTCTCTCTAGTTCTGTCATCATTCTTCCTTTCACCTCGACGATCTACGTACTTTGACAACTTTCCTCTTCGGATGAGTGTTTCAATCTCGTTCTGAAGGGCTATGCAATCTTTTGTCATATGGCCATGATCTTTGTGAAACTCGCAATATTTGGCCTTATTCCTCAGATCGGGATTTGTCTTCAGTCTCTCTGGCCACTTGATTTCCTCGCTATTCCTGATTTCTTCCAAAACATGATTAATACCCATTTTCAATGGAGTATAATTATCATACTTCTTTAGGACTTCCAAAGCCATCCTGTTATTCCTGGAATGCTTGTCACCACCATTACCTTTCTGATCTTTTTTCTTAGACTTGTCGACCTCCACCTTGATTTCTTTATCCATATTCTTCTTCGCAGCCATAGCCTCCTCGGCATTCATGATTTTGGCCGCTTTAGCCGTTAACTCCGACATAGTTTTAGGTGGATCTTTGGCCAAAGTATAGTACAGCTTATTAGGCAGCAAACCACTCATCAAAGCAGTGATCGCTGTCTTTTCTTCATAGTCTATGACTTCCAACTTCTCGTTATTAAAACGAGTTATGTAATCTCTAGTACTTTCACCTGATTTTTGCCTAACACTTAGCAAGTGTGCTACTCGCTTTACTGGCTTCGCCCCAAAACAAAAATTGCCAATGAACAACTCGGCTAATTGTATAAAAGTTGAAATCTTACCCCGAGGAAGATTATTATACCATATCTGTGCAGATCCGGTAAGAGTTCCCGAGAATGCTCTACACCTCATCTCGTCAGGGACAGCATAGATGTCGACAGCAGCTTGGTATTGTTCTATATGAAGAACAGGATCTGTCTTTCCATCATACTTGGGGGTCACCACAGGTGCTTTGAATTTTGATGGTGTAGGAAAATCCACAATGGCTTGCACAAAAGGTGTCCCTTGAACAAAAGTTCTCTGTAAGGGGTTTCTTGCCTTAGCCATTTCGCCCAGTCTATCCTCCAACCGCTGAATGGAACCTTTCCATGCTTCATTTCCTTCCTCAGGTCGCTTAGTCCGAGCAACTGATTGTTCTGACGTAGCTTCCTGAGACTTATCTCGACGAGTAGCTGGTCGTGATTGTGCTGATCCTTCTCTCAAACCTGATGGTGGCCGAAAACTTCTCGATGGAGCTCTAGGTGGACTCATATTCCTCCTTGGTCCTAATCGACTGAAAGGAGATGCCCTGCTTAATCTTTCCAAAGTGCTGGTTCTCTCCGAAGAGAGAGTGATACGTTGATCTGTATCTGTAGCCCGTATCGATGAGGTTCGCCCATATTGATACGTAGAATCAGTAGAATCCCCATTGCGATATGACACAGTACGTCTGGATCGTGATTGCCCACGATCACTCCTCTATCCTGAATAGGTAGGTGCACCGCCTTGAAGAGTTTGAATGAGTTGCCTCACAGATTCTTGCATGGCGGTTTGTCCTTGAGCCAGATTTGTCATAATTCCTGCCAGATCTGGAGTTGCAGATGGATTTGGAGGATTTCCAGCATTTCCAGCATTTCGATTACTGGATTCTGGATTATCTTCCATTGATAACAAATGATTTTTGCGAAAAACGATAGTAACAGTCGTTTCCCACAGACGGCGCCAATCTGTTGATGTAAAAAACTAGATTGCTCTAATTATTCAATCACAGATAAATAAATAAGATAAAGATTTTTAAAGTGGTTCGGCTAGGAATAAAGCCTACGTCCACTGTTATGTTATTGTTGAGTGTTTGCAAAATTCTTGATTACAAGTTCTCTCAAGAAATTCCGGTCCCCCTGAATGAGGATGATACAAGGTATTTATAGCCTTGAGGCTGTACATGAAAGGTTCGATACATTAAATGGTATACATGTGAAAGGGTAATACATTTAATGCAGCGTGCGCGTCAAGAATATGAACATTCAATGAATATCTGAGCTGTTGATTATCTGGCAATTAATGATACGACCGAGGTGCAGCTCGGACCGCCATAGTTGCTCGCTGATCAGGAGTTCCTCGGAGAACTAAAGTACCTCGGTGCGTAAGAGTACCTCGGTGCATTGGAGTTCCTCGGTGTGCTCGTTGCTCGGAGAGAAGCATGGTTGGTCGGGAAATGAACTTCCTCGCTGCTATCGTGCCACGTAGATTGACACGTGTCTTCGTATTATTCGTCCACATCAGCATATTAATTTTGGTATCAACAACAGTCCTAAAATATAGAGCTCTATATCAAAGAAACTTAGCGGAAACATAATAAGCCGTCAGATCCTAAAGGACACTAGAACCTGATGCTCTGATACCACCTGTGACACCCCGACTAATTAAATACCGGGTAGCTACTCCTTTATTAAATTAATTCAAAATGCCAAGTTGGTCAAGTTAATAGCATCACTGTCGAAAACATTTTAATGATTACTAACCACCTAGTATTTAAAAAGTAAGTGCCAAATTTTAATTTAAGTCTGATTAACATGCAACAAGTGTAACGAAGGATAATAATACCGTTCACCATAACGAAGTAAATAGAATAACCATCACAAAGTATAAATAAAGTCCGAAGGAAAACTCCTCACTACAATTCCCACTACTGAAATAAATAAAGGAATACTGAATCAATACATGACAAAGTCTGAAAACTGAAATGGAAAGATGTCTCTAATAGAAATTGGCAACATGCCCTACAACTGATAAATACTGAATCAGGAATCCAAACGGTAGAAGCGTCTACAAGCAAATCCCTGTAGCTTCCACAAACAGCTACAGCTCCTCACCTGAATGAGTATCCTATGCATGGTGTCCTTGTGGCTGGGCACCTAAAATGGTTTTACAAAGAAAAATATATTTGAAAGCAAACGGGTCAGAGCCCGAATGTGGAGATATTTTAAAAAACTGCAAGTGCTTTAAAATCATTTAAAACATTAAATGCAAAGTACATGTTAGGACGTGCACTCACATGATATTCTCACCTCTCGTCTAACTGTGCACTCCTAACGTAAGTACCCATCTACAACGACACAAACCACTAGCGGTTCTATTAACATTATAACGGTCGTAATTAAATAGGGGTTTAACATAAACTCGGATGCTCAAAATGCAATACATTTCACTATCAGCTAACCCGTTATGTTTTTCTCGAAACAATACCGTAATTATTTTCACAACATTAACATGAAGGTTCCCACTAATTAAGTGTATATTATTCACATCATAAATATACAATACAAGCACCCCGAGAACTAAGCTGCGGTGCATACATACTCTGCTATCCATCCCGGTACATCACGTACATAAGGATTACATATTCCGAATCTCTCAGGAATAGTTTACAAATAACAACATCACAAATAATGGAGGCGAACACAGTCACATCACTGGGTCACGCACATACCTACGCTCCCACGGTCAGCGGACTTATTAATATCCCAATAAGTCTTTCTATGACCTATTTTCATCAAGGTAACCAGTCTAAATCCGGGCAACACAAGGATTAGAGGGCCCTAAGCGAACGCAAACCTCCCGTGATAGCAAGTATGGTAGGTATGTCATACACACAATTCATATACCAATACTAAGTAAACACACGTCTTAGTAATCCCGTAGTTTAATCGTAGTACTATTATCATTCTAGTACCAATATATAATTTATACACTTTATACGATTCCGGTTTATAATCATACGCGCCATAATTTATTCTCACGTCGTAGTAGACACTCACGTCTCAACCCAACTATCCCTTTAATTTAAATCGCTCGTATATAATTTACTCCTAAAAATAACACAAACGTCCCAAACCTATCAATACATCATCAAAGGAAGGTTATCTATATCCTCGAACAAGATCACGGGACTCCCAAAATCAAAACAGGCCAAAAAGGCCTAAACTGCCAGCTCTTTAGAAGTCTCGTTCGAACGAGGCTGTTCGAACGAGATTCCAGTTCGTTCGAACGAACTGTACCTTCTAACGACATCTCGTTCGAACGAATGTATCGAACGAAATACAGTTCGTTCGAACGAAGGTATCGAGCAAAGTCTCCCCTCGTTAGAAGCGACTGGTCAACTCGTTAGATGCTCGTTCGAACGACCTGGGAAGGTCTTCTAACGAGGGACCAGTTTCGGCCCAGAATTTTCCCAATCTCGTTTTTCACCATTTCTACTCCTCAAATCTCTTCTAAAATTAGTCCCAACGATGTTTTAAGGTCCCTAATCAATCCTAAACATATTATAGTCACATCCTAACACGTTTTAAAGGATTAATCCATCCTAACATCAATCAAATTTACAAATCCTTACACTTTTTCCCTAATTTTTCAAGAACATGAACCCTAAACTTTTAAGTCCTCAATTAGTCCAATCTAAATCCGTTTTTCTTACATCCAACGTATGTTAATACCAGAATAATCATCTCTATATGATTCTACATGCAATTTGTCCTCAATATTCAAGTTCTATGTCCAAACAACATGGGTTTTCATTTATCTTTCAAGAACAATTGTAAATCTTCAAATTATCTAACATGGAGGAAACATTCTCTGAATTAAAAGAATTTAAATCACTTGCCTCGATTGTCTCTGAATTTGGTGTTGATTTTGTAAGGATTTTCTGCAGAATTCCTTCTCCTTCTCTTCCTCTCTAAGCTTTCTTCTCCAAAGTGGCTATGGTGGCTAGGGTTTTCTTTGGGAAAGTTGGAAACCTAAATGATAACCTCCGTAGCTTATTGGGTCATTAAGGGTTGGTTAGTGGGTTTTGTGGGTCTATTCCCAATCAGATTTACTTCTCTAATTTTCGTCATTTTTATTTCCTAAAAATACGAAATTACCAAAATACCCTTTATATTGCCAGTATGGCCTAAAAATACCCCGGAACCCAAACTACACCCCCGGCTAGTGTTTTCTGACTATTTCGACCCTTCCGGACGCGTTGGCGCACTCAAAACGACCATACGGTTTAAAGAATTTAAATTCACTTTTATAATTAAAATAATACACCATGACGCGGCTGTCACACGCGTCTCAACAAAATTTTCAAAATGCCGTATATAAATCTCACGACAAATTTTTCATAATTCAATATTCATATAAAAACATGTATGCACATAATCAAATACCAACTCGCATCTCGTTAGTATTTTTAACCCGGATTAATTTCCAATTAATACGCATTTAATTAATTAATCCCAAAAATAAATATAGCCAAAAGTACGGGGTATTACAGAATCTAACTGAGCATACCTGAATCCCCTTTGAATTTGGTCTCTAAAGCCCTCTCTTTTTATTCCTTCTCCCTTCTCTCAATTTCTAAGGTTTTTTAATTGAGTTATGGTTGCCTTTAACTCCGACACTAAGGTTTAAAACTCTTAATCCTATAATTAAGCTAATGGGCCAAGCTCAAATGCCCCGAACACCCCCGGTTGGGCCCGGTTATGTCTTAAAAGGCTCCGGGACCCAATTACTATCCTCGGGTACACTATTTTAACTATCTCGACCCATACTGAATCAACTGTAACCGCAAAATTACCATCTAAGTCACTCTACAATAAAGTCCTATCTCAACCCCAAGCAATCTATACCAACTCGCGGTTGAGATAAAGTATCGCCACGTCACTAACACTCAGTAGAACGTAAAATTAATAACTTATTATTCACTTAGTAATTATATTCCATAAATATTAACAATTATATCTCCCGATTAATAATTTAATCAACACATAATAATTATTTTCATTAAATTACGACACATTTGTAAGTTAAAATTACCCGAATTAATAAAAAAAATATATTCAAAAATGCGGGGTGTTACAACATCTTCTTAATCCTAGGATCCAGACTCGGTTAACTTTCTACGTAATCAATTCTCAAATTTGAATCTTACACGTACTTGCAACACAATAATCCTAAATTTTCTTAAACTGCTTATGAAATTTCTTAACCATAATTTTTGCCTTCTTCTTTACTTTGTAGGCGTGGACTTCAAAAACACCAACCTTGAAATCCCGCTCCACGGTCTCTGAAGGTGAAAGAGTCAAATTTGAGAATTTATGCCTTCTTCTTTACTTAGGGTTGGACCTAATGGTTTCCAAATAACTTTTAGATTACCATGTTGAATCACATTCTTATTTTGGTATGAACACCTACACATAGTGTGCTTGTCATTTAATGTTTTGACTTGAAGGGAATCTTTTGGTTGCACCTTTGAAGCATAATTTTCCAACCACGTGGTGGCATAAACTATGCAGTAACCCTCCACAATTCATTATTTGGGAATTTTATCTCTATATTATTCATAGCTAAAAATCTCTAATAGCTTCCCTCAATAGTTTTGCATTTGCATATACTTAGCCTATAATCTCAAAAGTTTGTCCAAAATTTCATAATCAAACCATTTATAATAGCATCCACTCCATTATGTAACATATTATTACCATTCAAATCAAGATCATAAAAATTAACATCATGTAAACAATGAAGATTAAATTTCATCCAAACCATTATTGCTAAAGTAATGTCAACAATATTAGAGTTTTTTACCCTTATGGCGCCTAAATATATTAGTTGTACCAATTCATGTCAACAATATTTACATCAACCGGATAATCACCACTTAATTCCTAATCAAAATATTGTAACTCGGCCTCTACATCACCTCCCCATTACTTTCTTTTTCATCATTAAACTCATCTACATAAGATCAAGGTAAAGATCAATAACCCTATATGTGTGAACATACTGAATCATGTCTAATTTCAAATCGCTGTAACCCAATATTAATACCAAGATTAGGGACCTATACCATATTAAATAAATGGGAGCACAACCAAATTCTTTACACATGATTTCAATTTCATTACTAGAAATTTTATCTGGAACAACACTACCAATAAAATTAACCCTCTCCCACCCCACCACCAACATACTTCTTACGGTTTTCAAGAAGCTTTCTTGGAACTTAATACTAAAGTATGGACGATATTTGGCTGAAAGGAAAAGGAACATGAAGAAATAAATCAATAAAATATCAAACATGAACCCAATTGTAGAAACCCTAATGTAAGTGAATTGAAAACCAAAGAAGATACCATAATTCTTATTTGGGGTCACCATTAACTTGGTGCAAACGACATTCCATAGTTATTGTAGCATCTGAATTGGGGATTGCGGTCCGATTAGGGTTAGATTTTGGGAACTGAGGTTTCTCAAATGAAGGAAGCCTAAAAAACACAGGCATGTGCACAACACATGCATTCTTCTCATTTGTTCTTTAACGACTCATGGGAAGATGGATGGGTAAAGGTATGTTTACATAGTTTAGAGGCTGAATTGGCCAAATTCTTTATTTAAGGACTGAATTGGTACAACTAATATAGTTTAGGGGTCATAAAGGTCAAAAACTCTAATAACATTAGCGAAACCTTATGTTTATATTGGGTTTATAACAAACATTCCCTGCATCTGGAAATTGGAATAATCTCCCATGGTGTTTTGGTTCGATAACAATCATATCCCTTAGCGTTTTCAAAATACAAGAAGGGTCTATGAAACCCGAAACACGTTGAAACTGAAATGATGAACTCTTGCAAACTCAAATAGGCTCTTCAACATACCTACGAACATACTTATTTTTAAAAATAGTAAAAACTTATATTTTTCAACCAAATTTAGTATACATGATCTTCATAATGAAAAGATCATCTACAAAATATATCATTCAAAATACAACTTGAAAATATGATTTGAAATTCCGATGAATATGTGTATTTTTAACTGTTAAAACTTGGGATCATCATCTCACCCTCTTTCAAGTTTATTTTTCGATGTAATTTTTTTGTAGATGATTTTCTCATTATGGAGATCATGTATACCACATTTGATTGAAAATGTAATGTTTTACTATTTTTAAAAATGAGTATGTTCATAAGTATGTTGTAAGGAGAGCCTCAACTCAAATATTCAAAAATACATCTCAGCACCATTACAGCAAGATCTTGGAGCTGTAGTTGAATCATGTGACCGGAAACAAGTTCTTTATTTGACAACATAATCATGGTCCACCCCAACAGCCCAATGCAAGCTAAGAGCCAGTGTAACCGTTCATTTCAAGTTTGAGCCCTGGTAGGGATCCCACTTCTCTACTAAAGTTGCTAGGTTTAAAGATGGGTCGTATCAAACCCACTGTGGAGGCTTTACAAGAGAAGATGATGCTATGTACTTTCAAATGCCAAATATACTGATATGTAATTCTCATGCAATTTTAATTATACACATAAGAATGGAACCCAAGTGCATTTATCTTGCGCATTAACCAAACTTAACTTGCAAAAATCAGGCCTTTCTTTGCCTGCAAACACCGGGCTCAGGGTGACATCTTCAGCACAAAAATAAAATCGAGTCCTCTATGTTTAGAATATGACAAATTACAAAAGACATACAATGGGCTTAGCATATGTAGATACCATGAGTCGTGACCAAGATCGGGCAAGAACATTTTTGTTGGAACACTGCTGTTATCCACTAACAGCTGTTGTTAGCTTTAGTTGTTGCAAGAACTTTGAAAAGCCTTTAAGGCAGTCCCACATCGGTGGGAAGGAAAATTTGTGTTGTGTATATTTACAATTTTTTGGGAACAAAGATTCAGCCCTTTGGGCATTCAAGTTTTTGTGGGTATGGGGCAGACCCAATGGGCCAAGTCACACACGCGCGCCGCCGCCGCCGTCCGGCCGGCCCGTGTCCGGGTCCTGGGCTTGGGCTCATTAAGAATTAATTTTTTGGACAAATAAATTAACGTTTTGGGGCTTTAAAAATTATTTTTTAACGGTAATTAATTCCGAAAAAATTAAAACGTGGTTTATTGCGTGTTGATTTCTTCAACCGAGTTGCCCACTTCTTCCAGTTTTTTCTCCACGTTGTTTACCAACGTCTCTTTTCTTTTTGCCCCATAAAAGAGCTGGTTGCCTCCGGTTTTGGAGCACAGTTATCTTCTTCCAACACAAAAAATTTTCTCTACAGTTCTGAAAAAAATTTCCTTCTCCCAGAATATTTTTTTAGAATATTTAATCTCATTCGGTGCAGATTAATTATAGAATCGAGCAACTAATACAGAATGGGTGTATACAGACCGGATTAATTCTTGTGCTATCAATCCGTAATATAATTGGAGGCTGTTTTATCCTGGGGGTGACGGGGCTGCACACTGTCGGCACAATTGGAGGCAGAGCCGCGAAACACCTTAAAGAGAGCGACCTAGTCCGCGACTCAGCCGTGTTCTTCGCTGTCCAGTTTCCGAAATTCTTATATAATTTTTCTGCCCCAGAATTATTTGCTCCAATTGGGTAATTTCGTTCCTGAATTTAATTCTGCATTTAATTGTTTATTACTGCAACAACAATTTTTCATTAACATTAATTATTTCTTGCTTCTTTGTTGTTTGGGGTGGTGGAACCTAAATTCCTATGATCTTGTATCAATGTCTCACCCAATCCAGTAATAAAGAATTGTTACTCTACCCAAAATATGAGAGAGAATCCTGCGGTATAAGATTGAGTGGGCGACATGGTTCCAATGAGTTGCTTTACTTTCTAGATGACCTACCGCAATTAAGATTAAGATTTCATCAGAACAGCATGAACAAATTAATAATGATATATGCCCAACTTCTCCAGAAGTAAATCTTTGACATCATTGTCTAAATATTTTTACTTTCCATACTCCATATTCAAGTAGTTTAGATCACAAAGATGGTTGTTCATACCAAGCGTGCAATACAAATAAATAAAGACAGAAAACATTCATACAACAATGTAAACAGTGTGAACATGATGAATTGTCATTTCACGTGTAACATGCTGTTAGATATGAATAAAAAAATTCGCTAGGTCTTACAAAAGCCACATAAACCAGAATCAAGGCTTTATTTTCATGAAATCGATTTTGAATGTACAGATGAGGCAAAAACAGAGAAAACAACACTTTTCACTGATTGGGCCATAATTAAGATTGCATGAATTCAAGCTTACAAGGTTTCCATTCCATGGTTCCGCTGATAATTACAATTCCAGGTTACAGGATCTGTTGTACGTATTTCCCCATTACTACAGAAAAATGGTTCTTTGAGTCCTTGTAAGTAAATCCACTGAAACAGGAAGGCAGAAATATCTTGGTTTCAGTCAGTCGACATCAGCACCTGTGCAACTGTAGACCATAAAAAATGAAAATAAGCTCCCCAAGATGCTCAAGAAACAAAAAGGTTTTTTGATACATGGACCCCATAGGGTGGCACAATCGTTATCTTATATCTTTATATTTACCTCTCTTTTTTTTACCCTTTTAATGAAGGGCTTTCCTAGATCTATGTACTCATGATCACAATTAATATTTTGATGAAACTAGGACTTGTGTCCGTATGCGTTTGTTTGCAGAAATCTTCCACCGGTACTTTGTAGAAATTCAAGGCACTAGTATTGTCCACAAATGTGCATGGTCTTGATCATTCTCGATTTAAAACAAGTCCTTGCAATTTAAAATGTTTGCAGATCTCCATTAGGGTTCAAGTATATAATTCATATTAACCAGTTTCTGAGAACAAATTGTAAACTCTTAAAAGACTTTACATAGAATTCAAAAGAGCTTTCCAGAGATACATAATGTAAATGAAGTCAAATGAAGCAAGTATAAAGTAAAATGAGTCCTTTTGGAGCCAGCTTAAGAGATTTTTTTTTTTTTTTTTTTTTGGTTTGTGTGTGCATGTGTTGTAGTTCAATTCTAGAATGCGAGACAAAACAATATTTGAACGACAATGGGAGAAGTGAATATGGAAAAGAGAAAGCAACAGAAGGTATTAAGGAGGCAATATAATATTTACAGACACTCTCTAAGAGTAGCCTTGGCTCGCAATAATAATCAGAGTACAAACTTAAGGATAAAGCTTTTGAAGTTGTATAACCTTAGCCATGCAGTTGCATAATGTTTGTGGCGAATCTAATTGGTGGCAAAGGTAATGCAAAATTGTTTCCTGATATTGCTAGAATGACCTGATTGCTGCGCATGAATCAACATCAGGGTTGCCAAGTTATTTCCCCCTCCCCTCCCTAATCCCTCTATGATATCGCCATCTTGTTCAATCTATTATCCCAAAAATTTTACCATTACAGTGTTATTACCTAAGCTTCCCATTGTCCCACACAATGAAGACTTGGCTCCGCTATGCAATCAGGCATGTCTAGAGTTTCAAACCCGCCACCAATCGATTTCGGAAGGGGTGCACTACCATCAAGTTATGTTTCATTTTCACATTAGTTAGTATCTGAGTGCACGCTATTTTCCATCAGAAACATGAATTTTTTTATTAATATCGAAGATTACAGGACGAGGACAAGACAGTGTTCTAAAAGTTGGCCTAGGCGCTGAAAGGTGGTACGCCGCCGAGCCCAGGGCTGGACGGGGACTAGGCGGGCTGGGCGGGGACTAGACGGAATTGGTCTAGGTGGGTTAGGCACCGATTAGCCGTCAATTTTGATTTTTTTTCATTTTGGGCTTTTTTTTATTTGGGCAGGTACTTTCATTTGGATTTTATATCCTTGAAGCCCAGCAAATGAAATGATGCCTTTCATTTAGGTGGGTTATTTCGTTTGGCTAGTTTATACATTTTTTGTTCGTGCTCTTTTATTTGAAGATATAATCTTTTGTTTATGTTAATATTGTGGAAAATGTATGGTTAGAGAATTAATTATTAGCAATTTAAGTTTAATCTCAATTGTTATGATATTGAAAACAATTTTTGGAATTTTGTTTATGTTGGAATTATGGAAGATGTTTGGTTTGAACACCCTTATGAACTTTAAATAAGTATTTCTTTTATTATTTATACGTATAATATATAAATATTCCTGCCTGCCCCCTTGAAGGTCCCTCGCTGTCCACCTAGCGCCTAGCACCTTTCAGAACAATGGGACAAGCAATCCTCAGAGAGTGTGCTTGAGTAAGGGGAAAAAAACAGAAATACAAGAAAGAACATTCCATAATGCCCCAAAATAAGTCCCTCTCGAGAGTGTGCATGAGCAAGGGGGAAAAAATACAAGAAAGAACATTCCAGAACCAATTTCACTCTCCAGCCCCATCCAATGACTGATTTAAACCACAATAGGCAATAAAGCTTCTCAATTGCAGCAATGCCCCGGGGTAACCTTTGAAAGGTTTCATATAAGGGGAGCAAAAGGAGGCCCTGAATAACCAAAGGCCTTTGGTCCGATGGTTACTGTGACACTCCGCCTAATTAAATACCGGACGATCACTCCTTTATTAAATTAAATCAAGGTGAACAGTTGGTTCATTCTTAGCATCACTGTCGAAAAATAACTTTTTCAATTTAAACACCCTAATTAATTAAGCTAAGTGTCAAAACCATTTTTAGACATTACTTTCCAAATTTTATTTTATAAACCAAGATTTAAATCTTTACAATAATTCAATATTAACAAATCACACCACAATTATTCTGGAACATATAATCCAAATAATTTAAACATTCAACAACTAAATCCCAACATTAAAACTTAAAGCAAAACATCCAGACAGTAATAAATCCCAAAGTGACAATACTAGAAATAAATGAATCACAATGTCCAATAAAGCAAATGGATAATGGAAACGGGCGACACATGCCCAACTGAATAAATAAGCTAGGAGTGGAATCAAATAAATGAAGTCGTCTAAGCAAGAGGCCTGCAACTCCCACCTAAGCTGCAGCGCGTTCCTTCCAAAGGATCGTACGCAAGACCCCCTGTGGTTGGGCACCTGTAATATATACATATATATACAAGAGAGAAAGGAAAATAGAAACGGGTCAGAGCCCGATAGTGTAAATGATTTAAAATTTGTTTAGCAAGTATTTAAAACGTTTACAGGCCAATGCAACAACATATTAGTGCGGCACTCTCTTGAGAAATTCTCACATCTCTTCTAATGTGCACGCCTATCGCACTAATCTTCCCAACGGATTATCTTATCTTATATCGCACTAATCTTCCCAATGGTTTAACTTATCTTAGGTTACTCGTAAGATTTAAAACTGAACAATATAATTGTTTAAGAGGAAAATTTCATTCAGTAACAAAGCTCTCATTTTAACTTTATTTATTAATAAAGTTTCCCAGTGTCATATTATACTTTTCAGAACAAGTATTTCCAATTTGAAGTCATTATTCATTTCTTACTTACCATAACACAGTAGGCAGTTCCAAATTTCAGAATTTCATATATATATTAAATACTCGTATAATATATATATATATATATATATATATATATATATATATATATATATATATAAATTATGGTGCGGGCATACTCTGCTATCCAATCCCCGTATCACTCGTACAAAGGGAAATACACGTTCGGAATCACTCTCGAACTGTATTAATACATACACAAACAATATTGAGGCGAAGCATAGTTTCCAAATCCAAGAGGTCAGCACATACCCTTGCGTCTCTTAGGACCGTGACTATCGATTCGATAGCCTGTACCTAGGATTTCTATCTTCTTGGGTACAAGTTAATATCCCCCGTAAAGGCCCCATCGAGATAAGACTGTCCCAGTGCGGTAACCTCAGGGATAGAAAGTAGCGCGGGCATGATTTTCACATGTATATAATATATGCATACACACAGTCATATAAATATACTACTTTTATCATATCAATTTAGGTTCATCCCATAACCCATAGTCACGACATTTATCCTTATTTTCCCATTATTAGTTATCACGTATAATGGTTCGTCTCTAACTTTAATTTGAGGGATTATTCCAACTTACTACGTAACACTCATGGACTCTATCCTCCCAAGTGTAAAATTCAGTAGGTATTCATCTATTTTTCATTGTAACTATTTTACGTATCTCTCCCTTTAATACAAAATTCCATCGTCCCTTATATATAAACACCCCAAAAATGTAAATCTCGCCTTACATTAAAGGTCTCTTAATCATTAATAAGTCCTACTGGTCTCCTTTACCTTCCAAATTATTTTAATAAGGATGCTCAAATATTTCTACTCATTAAATTTGAATTTAACTATTTTCAAAGGGGAAATGTGAGTCTGCCAGAAGAGGTCGATCGATCGATGGCCTCAATCAATTACGGGTTTCATAATCTAACAGTTACGGGTTTCATAATCTAACCTCAATCAATTCCAGATTTTTCACACCCAAACTCCCTAAACTTTGTACTACAAATAGTATAAACCCATATTATACATCTTCAACGTAAAGCATGCAATTTTTCATCAATAACCATAGATTAATAGGCCAAAACTCATATAAATCTCAAGAACCCTAGAATTTCTTTAACATGGTTCTAATCAGTCTTTTTTTAGAAATTACTGCTCCTAATTCATCATAAATTCGTGGTTAATCCTCTACATGTGAAGGGGTTTCCAGATTATCATTCAAATCATTACTACATGTGATTTTCCTATCTCCAACATGGATTTTTTTCTACCAAACTCATCCTAATCACCCTAGACTAACATGAACGATGTATTAACGAAAATAAGCAAGATAAATACTTGCCTGGGATTTTCAGAGTTCAGTTTTGTGGACGAATTTGGTGTTGTTGCGTTCCTCGTCGCGCGGTCTACGCGTTGGTGGTGGTGGCGGTGCAATCGGGTGACTTTTTGGCCTTGGATTGCTTAGAAAGCTTTTTCCTTCCCTCTCCTATGGCCGTTCTAAAGTTTTGAGTCTGATAACCCTAAAGGACTATTCTAAATGGCTGATATAGCCTCATAATTTTCGTGGGTTTAATTACCCAAAAATGTAAAATGTCCAAAATGCCCTCCCGGAGTGCTAAATAAGCCTATAAACGCCCCGCGACCCAAACTAAACCCCCCGAGTACACTTTTCTGACTATATCGACCCTTCTGGACACGTTGGCGCACTCAAAACGACCATACGGATAACTTAAAAATATTTCACTTTTATTAATCAATATTTATTCCCGACGCGACACAGGCGCGTCCCGACTTAAATTTCTAAAATTATCATTCTATTCACTCGTGACATTTAATAGAACCAATGTTATATATTACTTTGCTCATTAGTAATATTCAACAAATTTATCATAATTACTAACTCTCATCACGTTAATAATTATAACATAACTAATTTTCGGATTTATATTAAATAATTAACTCACATTAAATTTAATAAATCCCCAAATTAATATAGCATAAAAATACAGGGTATTACAGTTACCCTCCTACCAAGTGGGGTAGGAGGCTTGGGGTTCAAACCTTGGGGCGCTGGGTTTGAGGGGGGTTTCCTTTCTCTGTGTGTGGGTTAAGGTAGACCTCCCTCTTTTTCAGAAAAAAAAAAAAAAGGAGGCCCTGAATTTAACCCTTTCCCTCCCACCACCACTCCTAAACCTCTACTTTTTCCTCAACAATTCTATACTTCCTTTCGATCCACATAGACCAAAACATTGCAAAAAAAATGCATCTCAAGAAGCAATTAACTCTAGAAAACTTACCGATGTCACCATGTTCTAGAAATTCAAAGTCTCGGTATCGGACAGCCAATTTTCAACTCGGTTGCGGTATCGGGCGATACGCGAACATATGTTATTTAGAGAGCGCAAAAAATTACGAAAAAAATATTGAATTTTTTTAAAAACTAAGATTAACAATGTGGACCAATCAGATACATTCAAACCATCATTTAATATGCATTGCATTGTACAATTGATTATACTGAAGCACGACGGGCTTGTCAAATTCAATATTCCATAATAAACCAATATTAATATAGAAAAACAATCTAACGACAAATATAATTTGATTAAAAAGTTGCATTTTTTTATAAGACTTCTAAACATTTTTTGTACAAAACATTATTTTTAGGAATTTTTAGAAATTCTAAACAATTTTTTTAAGAGTTTAACATCATTTTTAGAAAATTTAAACAATTTTTTTAAGAGTTCTAAACATTTTTTGTACAAAACATTATATTTACGAATTCTAAATATTTTTAAGAGTTCTAAAAAAATGTTATGTACAAAACATTTCATAACATGTTTTTGCAAAACATTATTTTACAAAAAATTGTTTTTTAAAGCATTTTTTTACAAAAAACATTTTTTTGTACAAAAAAGATTTGCAAAGAAACGTTTTGTAAAAACATGTATACAAAACATTTATTTGTAAAAATATGTTGTAACATTTTTTTACAAAAAATGTGCAAAAAAAAATTGTTAAAAAATCATTTGTTGTATGCCTGAGAGTTGGAACCAAAACAAACAAACAAAAAAAGGGTATGCGTATGTCTTAGTTGAAAAAGAAGGGGTTTTAGGTGGGGGAAAAAAGTCAAAAGGGGTCATTTTATTAATATACGATTTGTACAAAAACAAAGACACGTTCCTCTCAAAAACAAACAAAAAAACAAAGGATACACTCTCCTTTCAAAAACAAAACAAAAAAAAGAGCTATAACTCATTAAACACATGTTGATGGGAGTGAGAGAGAGTCGGCGACTAGGGTTTTCCCCTTCGAAGCAACTAGGGTTTTCTCATGCAGAAACTAGGGTTTTCTCAAAAAAAGATGGTGTATGAGCTATGGCGATCAAGATTAGCAAGATAAAAAGATGATTGTGGTTATATCATCAATGGTGCTATTTTATAGATGAAATTTGTTGCCTGAGGCAAACCGTGACCCTTTTGTCTCGTCCATTCAAATCAACTGCAAGAGATGAGATAACTTGAAAATTCTTTAAATTATTTTCCAACTTTCTCTCCATTCAATACTTTTTCTGCAAAATAGTTCATCTCACGGCCGAGTTTCTTTGTCTCGCCCGATATCTCAAGCCTATATCTCGGACCGACCGATTTCTCGGTGACTTATAACGATATTGAACGATTCTTTGTTTTTTTTGTATCGCGACCCAGAATCGTCTCGTAGCCTACCGAGAGTCCCAGTCAACTCGACCGAGACTTTGAACCATGCTCTAGAAGCAGCAAATCAGCCCCATCTCTTGGAAGGGCCGTCATGATGTTTAACTCTTTAGAGATGGGCAGTGGATAAGAACACTGCTCAAATTTTTCCCAATATTCTATGCAAGACAACACAAATGGGGGCAACATGACACAAGTATCGACTATTCCAAGAGCCACCAACCAAGCAAACACCTACATTTTAATGGGAATTCCAACTGACCAAATGACTTTGATGTTAAGGCAAACTAAAATCATTCTTTCTTGTAATAATTTTAATTATGAATTTATTATTTATTCAATAAAATTAGCTTTTCCCATTTTATGAGTATCATGTTTGCATTATTTTAACATATTGTTGGTGTTTTTTTTAATTCCGCATAGAAGGTGATTTGGTGTGTTTCTTACACATAGAAGATCAAATCATCACTTCTTATGACAGATAAGTTTCTCGTTTTAGAACTTGACACACCATCGGTCGGCATGTAGCACAATATATAAGTAGGTTTGTCTTAATTACGAGAAACGGTATAGTTTGAACTTACCATTTTAGTACACTTCGTGTGTATTGATCTCGACCTTCATGAGGTCATAGTCATTGATAATGGCAACATTATTAGGTTACTTAAGCTTTGATGGACATGTACATTAGTTAGTGATTGCTTTGACTTATCTGGTGAGATTAAATAAGCTTGATGGATTGGCTGATTGTGATTAGTGTATAGGTGAAATTCAATTATGGATGCAATCCATGTCTCGTCAGTTTTTATTAATGGGCATCTCTAACCTAAAGTGGGGTGATACGAAGTACAGTTGGCGCTCTAATAATTAATATTTGAAATTAATAATTCTAGTAATTAATAAATTTTATAGGAACCAACTTCGTTTTACGGTGGATAATTAATATTTCTATTATTTAATAATTAATAAATTTTCAAAATTTATCTCTTATATTATTAATTACTAGAATGAAATTTATAGTACTTGTTGTAAAATAAAGAGGACACAAAGAGAATTTGAAGGGAGTGAGTTTTTCATTTCATTGATCTGTCAATACTAAAAGGTATGACTCGTATTTATAGTACACAATATGGTAATCCAAAATACCCCTTAATAATTGCGGAATACCAGTGGACTGGAATACAAGTGAACATCCACTTAAATAAGCATTTTATAATACTCCCCCTTGGATGTACACTATATCCACCATCCAATGATTGTTGTCTCATTAAAACCTTACTAAGGAAAAATCCAATGGAAAAAAAATCAAAGTAAAGGAAAAAGAGTACAACTTTTATGATCATTGAATCGGTGCTAGACGCACTTAGTGTTGCCTCATTAAAACCTTTAACTGAAAAACCCAATGGGAAAAAAATCTAGTTAAAGGAAAAAGAGTACAATGCGCATGTCCAAAACATCATGTTCTTAGATTCTCCCCCTGATCAAATGCTACCCCTGATTGAATACTCCCCTGATTATGGTATTTCTCCTATGATTGAGTCGATGAATATCAATCTCATATACAACCTTCTGAAATGACTTTAACGTGGTAAATATATTTGATCTGCTGTTACTTTAATTTCATTTTTCTTCATAATATCGACTTCCATAACACTTGGGTGAAGAGGGATGGACACGTCACTTTATCAGATCTATTTAACTTCATTAGCATAACTTCTGGAGTTTATGTATTGCATAACTCTTCTCGAGTTCATGAACGCAGAAGAACTGAAATGTGATAATCATATCTCCCTCGTTGTAGCCTCTTTGAGTATTGCCTTCATAAATAGTAGCGGGACCATATGTCATTTGAGGCAAGTCAGAAGTGCTTTGATTATTCTTTGAGAGAATCCCACAGATAACCTGCATCTATATAACTAACTGGACATAGATGGTTAGATATAAAAATATTATATGATATGATTGATATTAGTCTCATGTTATGCAAGTCAATGTAAAATAATTCTTGCCAAGATATTGACTGCAATTATAATATCCAATATCATGCATTGTGTTATGGATATCAATATACTAATAACGTACATGTATGGTACTTCTGGACCAAATACTATAATAACATGCATGTATGGTACTTCTGAACCAAATTTATATATGTCATCCTCTTTAGGATGATATGGATAATTTAATATCTAAATACCAGAGACTATGGGTATACTAAAACTGTATGCTTAATATATGCTAAAGCATTACAGGACTTTTCTATCTATTTAACTAATAGATACTAGTTTAACATAAACTGTGCTCGATCTGCAGGCCGAGACAATAATTAGTTATTCCAAGGTCATTCATTTTTAAATTTCTTATTTGGATATTTTGCATTTTAGTTGAGCTCTTCAAGAGCACATCCATTTAAGGATTTTTTTTTTTCATTTCAATTGAGCTCTTCAGAAGCACATCCCTTAAAGATATTTTATAATGGCACATTTGCATATATGATTGTTTTCATACATTTTTTTAGACAAATATTTACTAAGACGGTTGTACATATATCCATTTGAATTGACAGATGTACAATGAAGGTCGTAGTGTATTTGAGTACGTACTCATTATCTTTGCTTCAGGCAAAGAAAATTCTTCTAAGATTTATATATATATATTCTTTGTCTAAGTTCCGTATATATAAGCAATTGTAATATTCACGAGTCTTATATAATATGTTTTAAAAACTGCTAAGCTAGTAAAATATCTGAACATTATTTACAACCGAAATGGGGTGTTATGTTCGTATATAATCAATTTTATTTCTTCAAGAAATCATGCACTTTTTGATGATTTTTAACCCTTCACATTCTTATAAAAACTAATTTGTAACCTTCAGGGTTAACATTTTTGGAGTTTACTATTGGTCCAAATATACCACGTATATTAAGAGCTTGAATCATGACAATTTCTCATTTCGGCCAATATATTCTTCGTCGACATTCATTCATAATACGTGAATTTGTAATATCATTGCCCTTTGATTTTTGTGTAGCTACAACATATATAATTATATCATCGATGATCATCTTTGTTGATCCCATTTTTCTCTTGTATATCTATAAAACATAAAGATCTCATTTAATATTGGGTACCTTTGCCAACTTCAAGGGCTTTATAGTCACTTCAGGGACTTGTGTCTTTTCATAGACAATAGCTCTTCTAGGGTTTAGAGAAAGTGGATCTTTTGTTCATAACCTCTTTTGAAGTGTTATGTATAACCTTTTCTGGAGCGTTATGATTTTATTACCACACTTCTGGCGTGTAATAAATTTATTTGTTACCGAATTTATTTTATCCTTCGAGAACAATGATTTTGGCAAGCAAATTTGCAACTGGTCCATGTGACATTTGATGTTGCAATATAATTTTTCACTTCATTTTCGCATCGAGCAGTACAAAGGATTATATGAGACAATGTGGAAATATTTCACAATAATTTTTGTCGTTCTTTAGGAACGGACTGTTCTTCAAGTATAATTTGTACTTCTGGTACGTTCTATCCTCCCCCTAACGGCGAGAATAGTGTCTCATCAAAATAAATTTGCACATATACTATAAGCATTGTATTTATCAGTGGTTCAATAAAGGGTGAATCATAAGCATCATATATACCCTTATGATGAATATCATTTGCAATCATAATATCTTATGAAAAATAATTAAGGTGGCCAAAATGGTCATTGTATAATAATAAATAATTGAACTATGGAGCTGCAAGCTCATGACAAAGTGCAATTTATATTATAACCCCTTGAATAATATTAGGATTGTTTGCTAGTGTAAGCTTGTGACTTCTAACACTAGAAGTAACGCAAAATTACTTTTCACTGTTTATTTTAATATGGTACCCACATATATTGATGACCATAAAATAAAGCAAATTACTTCAGGAATTTCTTTTATATGAGTTATCCCATGTGTTGGAGGGTACCAAATAACATCACATAAGCTCTTCCGGAGCCTTAGGTTCAACTATGGTTAAAACCTTTACTATATTACACATCAAGTCAGAAAAAATTCTGGTTTTTCATAGTAGCGTGAGTTGTTCATTATCTGCTAGACAAATGTCTAACACGTGATTACCATTCACAATTGCCACTTTAAAGAGTCAAGAGTGGAATATAAAGATGCTGAAGAATACAATAATATATTTTATTATCAAACTTTTGTTGACCAAACTTTAAGAGGGGAAAGTATTTTAAAAAAATCATATCAGATCATTATCAGATATTTAAAGAATGGGATAGATAACAAAAACTTTGCCAATTAAAGTTTTAAAACTTTGGGTTGATAACTAATGGATCAAAAGTTCATAATCTTATGATATGTGAGAGACTTCAGGCTCGAAATTAAGAAACTTTAGGTTTCTAATATATAACTAGGTAGGGCCACTAAAATAATTAGGACATTTATTTCGTTTTGAAAAGTACTGAGAGCTTAAGGTTCTCTATTTAATGTCACATGTATATGGATCTTCAGGTTCATATAAATTATCAAATTAAAACTTAAGATTTCAAGTCCTATTTTAAAAAAACTCAAAAAGTTCCTAGTGAGAATTATGTATAAAACTTCAAGTTTTTTTTATCATTTGTATGTGAGAACTTCTGGTTCTTGCACAAATTGTTAAACTTTAAGTTCAGTATTACTAAGGTCCAAGGACATTAAATTCTCTACCCTTTTATATCAAAACTTCAGGTTTGAGTAGGGGTAAAAATGTTAGAGAATCTTCCAAACAAAAGCTAACTAATTTTTACTAACTTCGACCAATAATAAAAAAAAAGTACATGCTCTACGCATTCTCAGGACTCCAATGTATATTAAATAATTAAAATATGAAAAGGAGTTAAAATGAAATACCATTAAAAGTAATTTAACACTCAAATGAAGCGAAAGGTCAACAGACAAAAATTTAATGGTGAAACCATTAATGTTATAGTTTAAAAGGACATTTAACTATTAACAGAGTATGAAAAAAATATTTCATTTAATAAAGAGAATGAAAAGACAAGAATTGAAAACGTCGTGTTTTAATATCAAGTTTCATTTAAAACTAACGACAACAAAAATAATATATTTGGAGCTTCATGTCCAAACTATACATAGTTATTTTAAGAACTTTCAAAATTCATACCCCATGAATAATCAAAACTTCAAGTTTGATTTATGATATATTTTGTTGAAGCTTTAGGTCCACATATTTTATATACCAATATGAAATAATATTTTGTGAACTTCTGGTCACAATAATGTATAGGAATCTTCATATCACAAATCAATGATAGTTTGAGAACTCTTGATCTATATCCTTTCAATTTGATAATCAAAATTTCGATTTTAATTATAATATATTTTCTTTTGACACTTTAGGTCCAAATAATTTAGGAACTTCAAGTCCCAAAATATGAACGGGAAAAAGTTCAATTTCAATATTTGAATAATAATTGGGGAACTCTAGGTCCCAAAATGTAAATAACCATTGAAAACTTAAGTCCCCAAAAATAGCACTTGGGAGTTTGAGACCCCAAATTTCAAATAGTATTGGAAACTTTAGGTCCCAAATTTGAATGATAATTAAGAAGTTCGAGTCCTAATATAAAAATAGGTAACTTCCGGTTCCATAATTTATATAGCAATTGAGGACTCAAGGTCCTAATTTTAAATGATTTGGTTACTTCTGGCCCCAAATTAAAATCTCTATATGAAAACATCATGTCACAATAGCAAATATAAAAATTAAAGTCCCAATAATAATTACGAAACTTTTAGGTCCTAATAATAAATAGGGAAATCCATGTTCCTAATTAATTACTAATTTGAAAAACATTTCGTTCCAATAATATTTTGGGAACGTCTTCTTAATCTTTACTTAGTTTATTTATTTATTATTATTTTCAAAATTTAGAGTATGAACAGAATAAAAATTATAGGGACTGAATTCAAAGTGAAAGTACATAGTCACTATATTTGGATTTCTCATAAGTTAATATTAAAGATATATAATGCATCAACAATTTCCACATGCCAGACAAGATATATGTGTGCATATATTCACAAAAACTCGTTAGTATACAAACTCAATTCAAATGTATATGTAAGTCACCCAAAGTGTTAAATGCCATAATAATAGTTACCTTGATTTGAACTTTAAGCTATCCGAAGACTTAAAAAAACAGGAAGACTTTTATCACACAAGTTATATATCATCATTGTAATTGATGTGTATATATACTGATGTTGAAACCATGATAGCCCACGGATGAGAAATTGATCGTACGTTATTTAATTGGCCAACCATGAAAAATGTACAGGTGGTTGCAAAACCCATTAACAGTGCTCCAACAAAAAAATACCAGCTACGAATACAATTATGTACCGGCGGATAATCCAGTCGGAGGTCTTGTCGGCGGTAGATACCAACGGCGAATACGATTGATATAGAGTGACGCTCCACTCATCACCCCAATATCATAACCCAGTAAGATGACCATTCGATATCTCGGGTTGGTGTGGTGTGTTGAAGAGAGACAATCGGTTCAAATACACCGCACAATTATCCACTTAGCGGACCTCATTTCTCACATATATAGACTACAGTAGGCGATGGTTTCCACTTTCAGCATTGATAATGATTCTCATGAGATGTCGATTTGGTTTTGTAGACCATATTTCAATATCTTATGGAGCGAAGAGATGGGTGGATGGAGAAAAGATAAAAATAATATATTTGGACAATCGTGTTGATAACGTGTTATAAAATAAAGAGGACACAGAGAGAATTTAGAGGGAGTGAATCTTTCATTTCATTGATCTGTCAATACTAAAGGGGTATGACTCATATTTATAGTACACAATAAGGTAATCCAATAGACCCCTTAATAATTGCGGAATACCAGTGGACATCCACTTAAATAAACATTTTATACCAATATATATATATAACTATCAATAGTTACAAAAGGGTTAGTCCACTTGAAATCCTAAAAGGATATTACAATATTTCTAACTTGGTAGAAAAACTTTAATGATATAAAGCGAAAGGTATTTTTTATCCTTTTTTTTTTAAAATGGTTATACACAAAATCAACAGATTTTGGTTGCTGCTCCAACATATGAATGAAGTAAAACAAGGTGTTTAAAGGTCATCTATTAAGAAATGAAAGAAGAAGCACAACAAAATTCCCTACCGTTCAACACCCAAGCCCTATAATCGACAGCCCTCAATCAAATTTAATAGCGCAGCAAATTCTGAGAACTCCCTCACTCAGATTTCCTCGGGATTGTAAATTCCAAGAGACAAGAGAATTATGGTCAAGAGAAGCCAAAGAAGCTATGGGAGAATGTTAATCAAAGACACTCACTTACTTCCCTTCCCCAAATGTCTTCCCAAAAACGAATTTTAGAGCCATCACAACGCCTTCGAAGAGACAAATTTCAAAAAAGCCTCAATACCTTGGGATATATATTTCCACGAGCTTCTATAAGACACATGTTCCACTACTTTTGGTCCCCACCATTCTCATTAAGCTCGCACTTTTGTCAAATGATTTTGCATCAAAGAGCCTTACTTTCTCTAAGAAACCTCCATAACTATTTACAAGGCTTTGTTCATTTACTTCGTTAAAATTAAATTACTAATGCCCAATCCTTTTTCTTTTGGATCGCACACTATATTCAACTCTACTAGATAATATTGCTGCCCCCCCCCAACCCCCTTTTTCCTCCCCCACCGTCCCAAAGAAATATCTCATTATTTCTCTAATAAATCAGCGACGTCAACCTGAATTTTGGAAAAAATAAATGGGAATGCTATAAATACCGATGAAATTAAAGTAAGCCCTCCCCCCAAAAGTCGCCCTTTTTCCACCCATCAAGTATTTATTAAATTTTTCTATGAACCGTTTCCAAAAATATAAAGAAATGGGGATCTCCAAGAGGCACCCCCAAATAAGACAAATTAACCCTAAACCCTGATAACTACTCTAAAGGAGCTTTATCCAAATTTATGCCCGACAAACTCTTGAACATAATGCTTTTACCCTTGACAAGTCACAAAATAACTTGATGCATAACACAAGGTTATCGAATTTATTATGCTCCACGGAGGAAAAAAAATGTTCAGATGCAGGAAACCTCCACATTCTCTCTCCCGATTTTGAAGTCTTCTACCATGCCACAGTTTCTAACCTTCTTAACAATTTTACTCCAGACATTCGAAATCAAGACAAACAAAAAAGGGGGCAACGTGTCGCCTTACCCCTTGACCCCTTAAACTTGCCTCTTGCTCTACCATCAATTAGCATAGAGAAGTTAACTGAGCTAAAAAAATCCATAATTTACTTCCTCCATTTACAAAAGAAACCCTTAGGCTCCATCAAATAATCCAGATAATTCCAACAAACATGATCGTGATCTTATGCCTTTTCAAAGTCAAAATTTAAAAACCGCTCCCTCTCTATTCTTAACCCTATACTCCACAACCTCATTTGCTATCAACACAAGATCTGAGATTGGCGTCAATCATAAAAGCTCCTGTGAGTTTCCAAAATAGTCTCTCCCTAGGCCACCCCTAACCGCAACGAAAACCTTTTACAAACTAGTGGTCCCTTACAACATGCCCACCTTATGCGGAACCCATAGGCAGAAGGCGTGGGAATCTAACATTGGCGTCAATCATAAAAGCTCCTTTGAGTTTCCAAAATAGTCTCTCCCTAGGCCACCCCTGACCGCAACGGAAGAACCTTTTACAAACTAGTGATCCCTTACAACATGTCCCCCCTTATGTGGAACCCATAGGCAGATGGCGTGGGAATGTGGTCAACACAAACAATATAGCACACAGTGAATAGGTTTACTCAACAATTATAGCAGCTTATTTGAGACCAAATTCTCGGGGCTGTGATTAAAGACAACGACAATAACTTCGCAAAATCCATTCTTTATTGAAATTCACAAATATTGGGATCAAGGTGGATGTCCCACAAAGAGGGCTTCAACGTGGAAGGGATATTGTCTCAACGCAGTTGAGTGAGACATTGAGTATTCCGAGGTACCCAAAGATAAAAATGTAAATTTTGTGATGATTCCATTAAAGACGCGTTGCATCCCTGTGGTGAGAACAACATTATACTACCCATATTAGGTAAGGGAAGCCCAAAATCACGAGTTGGCAGAGGCAATGGGGAAGAGTGTAGACGACTATGATGCAAAACGTTATCAATTGAGTACACACAGTAATCTTGCGGAAACAGAGGAAAAGTTGGTGGCTTGCTACATTAGTAAGATGAGGACAACTATTCATGATGGTGTATCTTCAATTGTGTTTGTCCGTGTCGGAGGCATATGAATCCACCATGATGGTTGAGAAAGAACATTCCCAGCATCAAAGTGGCGGTGGTGCATGAGCCAGTTCCAAGGCTCGTGTGGTGAACTGGTAGTGGTGGTGCGTGGAGCTGGAGATGGGAAACCCCCCAGTGTGTGGATCAAACAACCTGATGGAGTAGATTCCAAATCAGAATAGGATGTGAAACCAAACAGGGGGAAGAGACATCGTAGGTGTTGCACCCGAGGAGACATGGGATCCAGTCGAACAAGCCACAAGTTATATCGTAATCAAGGTTCTAAGAACGCGGGGCGTGATCGAGGCGTGGAAGCCAAGCCTTAAGAAGGCGTAAAAAGGCGTTAAAAGGCGTTTAGGCATTTTTTAATATATTTTGATGTTTTTTAACTATAACAAGGCTATTAAAAATACTAAAATGGTACATACCTTAAAAATATGTCTGAACATTGACAAATTAAAATACTATTTTTTTAAATACTATTTATAAAAAAAAAATACATTTTTTCACGCCTTACCCCCCAAAAAATGCGTGTTTTTCACGCCTTGCCCCAAAACACGTTGACGGCGCCATAATACACGCCTTGGGCCAAAACTTGGCATTTGTAAAAAGCCTCGCGCCTAGGCACGTTTTTTAGATTACTGATCGTAATATAAGTCACCTGCTACTATAACCCTGGCAGTGGCGTGAAGTAAATAGAAGAAACAATGGTAATTAAGAAAAATCAGGCCAGAATGCAGATCTTCATAGTGAACGTCTTAAGAGTGAAAATTTTGTGAAAATGTAGCTTCCAAAACGTTGAAGTTTGTTCTCAAAATGCAGGTGCCAACTAGCTTCCGAGAAGTAGCTCAAAACAAGGAAATTTCAAGCCCTACAAATCAACTGACGCATAGTAACCACAGATGAGTCCGTGACAAACCCACGAGTCCTCTTCAGTTGTCTCCAGACACAACCTACTGTTTTTCAGATAACTACATTATCAAGCCTTTCTAAGGCACCAGTTTTGTGAGAAGAATTCAAATACGAGGCTCACCACCTAATGTATGGAAAAAGAGATGTTAAGGATGATCAATGGCAGGATTATAACACAAATGGGAGCACAGATACGTGGTGAAAGACCAATGATTTCAAGCTATCAATGAAAACTAGATAATAGTAAAACCTACATACCAAGCTATTGATAGATAACAGTTAAACTTACATTTGGGGTCAAAAGTGAGGGTCAAATGAGAAAAGACTTCTTTGTGCATCTGTCGGATTTGTCAACCACTGGCAAAACAACCAAGCTGACCCAACCACAGATAAAAGTGACAGCACTGCTAGAAATCCAAAATTTGAAACATCATTTGCAATAATTGCGACTCCCAACATAACAGACTCTGCCAAACTTGCAACAGAAACCTCTGTTGTCCCGATAAGATTTGCTTTGGATTCTGGGATCCCAGCTTGAAGTATCTGTGCCCCCACAACATCATATGACATGTGTCCCAACCTTGACAATACCTGCAGAAATATGTTTATCAACTTTTCTACAATGCTCCAAAAGAACAAATAATATTACACAATAGCAACATCTAAGAAAAAAAACTTCTCACCATCAATATAAAAAAAGTTGCATGCCAAATAAACGCATTGATACATATTAACATAATATAGTACAAAGCTGCATTTATGCATACATACTACATAATATATATATATAGTTACCATTTACACAAGATATATATTTAAGATACATGAACTCACAATCAAACAGAGGAAAACTAGAAGTGGAGTCTGCTGAGAAAAATAACCACTCCAATACACAGCAACAGCTATGGCAAGAAGCGAAGCCTGTAATATCAGTCCAAATGCTCCAGCCTGGTATTACAAATTTATGAGATTAGCCTATTATACACACAATAATAGGAAATGTCAGCAGACCAACCAAGAGTGTGTGGGTGTGTCATGAGAGAGAGAGAGAGAAAGAGACCTTTAAAATGCCAAGTTTCTTGACCATGTTTGCAGACACAAATGTTGCGGCTACACCCATAAAAGCGCATAACCCACTAAAGCCACCAATAATAGATGGGTTTAAACCTGAAAGAATTCCGAAATTATAACATGGCTTTAAATGGGAAATCAAGGCCAGACAGAATATCTGAAGATCTACGGGAGAAATAAGTAGAACACATTTTCAAAAAAGAAAAACGTAATCATATTAGAGCAAGATGACAAAACCTTCATATAGGCATCCTGCTTAAGTAGCACAAGCTCAAGTACTAATGTTTAATAAATGTACCAGTTAAATTTAACAGAAATGTAAAAAAATCAATACTTTAATTTACATATGAATATAGTCACATAAAGATTGTGAATGCTTGTGATTAACATGCTTAGAAATTACTCACGACCCCAACCCCCAGCTCCCCACCACCACCCCACCCCCCAAAAAAAGGAAAAAAAAAATATATATATATATATATATATATCAGTGTTTTTAAAAGCGCGCTATTGCGTTTTGCGGTGGAAAAAAGCAAGGCAAACAAGGCTGCTATTTGGGATGCTCAAAAAGCGTGCGCTATTTGGCGCTATTTTGCGCTATTTGGCGCAACAGGAACGCTATTCATGTTTTTTTTAGAAATCACAGTTTAGTTAAGGAAGGGGAAAAGTGTTACTTTATTTCACGTACGGACTTTGTTTGGGTGAGGTATTCTTTGTTCCAAACCCTCAATTTACTTATTTACAAAGGTCTCAATGATGTTATTTGCTTTTTTTAAAAAGTTTAGCTTAAAAGGTTACTTTTATTTAATATTTTCTATTCCAAACTCTCGGTTTACTTAAACGTTTACTTATTTTACATTTTTCAGTAAATAATGTTTTTTGTTTTATAATTTTCAGTTTTAAATGTTACTAATTTTTCAAATCTCAGTTCAAAATGTTTTTTTTTAATAATTGTCAGTTTAAAATGCTACATGTGTCATAAATATCTGTTTAAATTGTTATTTATTTTATGATTTTCAGCTTTAAATGTTACTTATTTTTCAGATTTCTGTTTAAAATGTTGTTGTTGTTGTTATTATTATTATTATTATTATTATTATTATATTTGTCAATATAAAATACTACTTGTTTTATAAATTTATGTTTAAAATGTTATTATATTATAATTTTAAGTTTAAACTTGATTTATTTTACAAATTTCATATTAAAATTTTATTTATTTTACTATTTTTAGCTTTGAATGTTACTTATTTTCAGAATTCTGTTTAAAATGTTATTATTATTATTTTAATTGGCAATTTAAAAAGTAACTTTAGAAAAAAAAATTATTTATTTTATTATTTTTAGCTTTGAATGTTACTTATTTTCAGAATTCTGTTTAAAATGTTATTATTATTATTTTTTTAATTGCCAATTTAAAAAGTAAATTTAGAAAAAAATAAAAAAAATCAATTTCAATTATAACTTTTTTTACCAATTTCAGTTTAAAATGTTGCTTTCTTACAAATTTCATTTTAAAATGTTATTTTTTTATTTATATTTTTTTTTATAAGTTTTTTAATTAAAAAGCGGGAATGCATGAATTGCTTGCGCGATGCGCGACGCGATTAGCGCGACACTACTTAGGAGCCAGAACGCGACACCCTGCGCGACCGCGATTTAAAACATTGATATATATAGGTATTTATATATAGAGGCAGGCTCATGTGCACACTAAGTTTGCACAGTGCTAGCACACACCAATTTTTTTAAAGCATTAAAAAAATATTTTTTAGTTGATTTTTTTTATGTGATATTTAAACATTTCAACGAACCCATGTAAAAAAAATCAGCTCAAAAAAACGTTTTTGCTATTTTTAAAAAACGGTCAAACTGTCACAGCTTTTAAAGTGCTTAAAAGCAGCGAAAGTTTGACCGAATTTTTTAAAATAGCAAAAAAAGTTTTTTTTTAGCTGATTTTTTTTACATGGGTCCGTTGAAATGTTTAAATATCACACAAAAAAATCAACTGAAAAATAATTTTTTTTACTATTTTAAAAAAATGGTGTGCAAACTTAGTGTGCACGTGAGCATCTCTCTCTCTCTCTCTCTCTCTCTCTCTCTCTCTCTATATATATATATATATATATATAGAGAGAGAGAGAGAGAGAATATAATCATATATAAATTTTCAAGGCAGCTAAAGCAGAAACTAATGTATTTTAGTACGCTTTTAACTCTCAAAAAATCCTTAAAACTCGCAAACAATTACAGCTACTTCTAAATTACAAGAACACTAATCTACTAGTCTATAAATAGCGACACTTTTAATACTCCATCACAAGTAAAGGGTTTGGATTTAGAAAGATTTTTTTTAGAAAACATTGACTTTCATCACTATGAACACTCTCCCGAGATCCTGAACCCTTCTTTGACATGTGTCAGACTTGGATTCACTGGGACACGCTTGGACACGGGAGGATGCCCGTTTCATTGTGTATCCTATATTTTTGTTTAATTTTTTAAATGTTAACACGCTAGGACATGCTCAAGTGTACGCTAGACACGCTCAAGATACGCTAGGAAATGCAAAATATGTTTTTGATCACATGGGGGTGATAATAATATTTCGAAACTTAAAAATGAGGTCAAATGTTTAATAACACAAAAAATTAATTTAAAAAACGATGCTTCAAAAACACAGCATTCGCTGGGTGGGATTTCTTCGCCGGAGCTTTATCGCTCTCAATGGATTCTATCGAAGGAGCTTCTTCGCTTCGCATCTGTTGTTCTCTTCTCATTGTGTATTCTTTAGTAAGTAAATACTTCTTTGATATGTATTTCTTCTTAATCTTGAATCTTACCTCTTCTCATTGTATTTCTTCTTTGAACAACTTATATGTTATGTCACATTCACTACATACTTTCTTTTCAATCTTGTAATTTTTTGAGTTTATTTTTCATGATAATATTTCTTATCTAGTTCCATGTTCTTCTTCTTTTGGGACAACTAATGTTACTTGGTTTCATTTTTTTTAATTCCTAAAGTGTTAATAATTTGTATATAATTAATATATATATATATATATATATATATATATATATATAATAGTATTATACATATCCTAATACCCTACGTTTTGGAAAATCATGTCTCCTGTTGCCCGAGTTGTGTCTAATTACATATCACTTGTCGAGTCTATGCTTCATATCTCCATCATAATCAACGGACAAAAGAAAACACTTATTTGGATATCGTGAAATACTGTACATTAATTCTTAAAGTGTACTCTTAATTTGGGACATACCATAAAGGAAAGTGAGACAAACTCTTAACTTGGGACGGAGGGAGTACTTGAAAAGGGGGGTGACTTCAATGTAAAGCACTGTATGCGAACTTATTACAATTATAGTATAATGATTACTTTATATACTGCCAATTTAAAATATTTCATCATTGCAATATAGTTTTTTTAATATACTATTACACTAAACAAACAAGATATATATACATAATAATGCTCTCGTGCGGACTTAAATTAAGGACCTAAAATGCAAACCACGATATGCACCGGAAATGCATATCGGTGAGGGGAGAGGGTGCTTCTAATGGTGTAAAATGAGATCCAAAGCATTAGCTTTTTGTTTCCTTGCAGGAGCATTATTATATATATGTATGTCTTTATGCATATAGCCCTAGCCTTTTCCTAAATTTAGCAAAGTTATAATTATCTAATAAAGAGGTCGTACCTTGGTGCGATGGTAAGCGCCCTCGTCCAAGCTACGGTTGGTCTCGGATTCAAGACATGGGAGCAGCCTCTCCATATATGGGGGTAAGGCACGCCGACATCTGTCTCTCCCAGACCCTGCAGTTAAGCGGGAGCCTTGTGCACTGGGTACGACCTTTTTATAGTTGTCTGATAAGGTATAGTAAATAAGCCTGCCCCAAGTAGTTGGGAAAAGCTTTGTTGAGTTGAGTAAAGTTAATGAGATAAGTTAAATGTTAAAATGAAGGTAAATCTTTTTTATTCCGGAACAAACTTCGTTCACACTCCAATAGAAGGTAAATCTTTCCTACAATACTTACTCCTATACATGTATTAAGAATAGTTTGAATGTAGTTTTTCTATGTTGAATTTTTTTAACACATCACACATCTATCTATTTATTTGTTCATGTGAAAATCAACATTTCCACAAGCATCACACATGCCATGTATGGGATTGTTATCCGCCAATGCACTCATATACATCATATTTATATGACATTAACCAATCTTTGTTCCATTATTCCAAGCATTTGCAAGTGTTCGTAAACTTTGGGTACACGATTTTTTCTTGTCGAGCGATGTTTCTATAGATACCCAATTAGTAGCCAACAACACTCGTAACAGAAGGTTAGGAAGGAAAGCTTAAACCATGATCACTATAAGGGTCAAGTTTAGAATTATATGTGGGTTAACATGGCTATGTGTCATTCCAGATGTGAGACCTCTTTCATAACTTGGGATCTGAATTTAATTAATAATGATCATCTCTTCAATAACAACAGGCGAATATATTAGAACTTTGAACCATACCACGCTGTGTTAAGAATGCTGTCATCAAACAACCGGGAGCAAGAACATTGAAGTAGAGAAGCACATAAGCTAGGCTTGCAGGAAGAACAGGCTGCTGCAAGTATTCAAGCCACCCATGTTTGATAGCTCCCACACTCATTTGCACTGGTTATATGAAAGATTATATTAGTTTGTATAGCAAGTCAAGATACCCACTATACTCAATCTTCCTTGATAATATACCCATCTCATTAAGGGTTAATTGCAAATTTAACCCTGGGACAATTTTGAATTTTAGACCTATTCTTTCAATTTTTGCAATGTTAACCTGAAGGTTTTGAATTTTGGCAATTTTAACCCTCCGCGAAAACCCCTTTAGGAGATTTGACTGAGAAGGTGACTGCACAGCCAATGTGCCCAAATTTATTCAAGTATCCAGTAAAAGAATGGCAAATAATTAATAATTTATTATAAAAAAAATTAATTTAACTAATATGATAATTATTAATAATTTAATTAACTTATTATTTAATTATCAATAAAGATTGACTAATAAAAAGGTAACTGATTAAATAACAAATTAATTGACTAATAAATTAACAAATAAAAATCCGATTAACTAAATTTACACAACTTAACACTTGCAAATGCAATAAACAAGATAAACACACAACATTGCAAATACATCGTGCCCTAACCCATCTCTCTTTCTCTGTCAATGGATTTGTTCAAGGGGCGGCGGAAATGGATTTGTAGAGGGACGGCAATGGATTTATTCAGGGAAGGCGGAAATGGATTCAACCGGAGTGTTGGTAGAGGGGCGGGTAGGATTTATGCAGAGACGAGTGAGTAGGGTTTTGTGCAGGGGACAGCGGCAGTGGTTTGGTGACGGGTATAGGCGGTGTATCTTTCTCTTTTATTTTTTGTGAAGGTGGTGGTGGTGGTGGTGGTGGAGGTTATGGCAGGTGGTAATGTGGGGGAGTCGTGGTGGTGGTTATTGAAGGTGGTAGTGGGTTTTGGTAGTGTGAGTAATGGAGGTGTTGGTTGATGGTAGGATTTGGGGAAAAAGTGGTAGGTGTGAGAGTGGTGGAGGTGGTAGTGTGGGTGTGGTGGGGTTTTTTTTCACAGTAAATTATGTAATTATATTTTTAATTACATAATTTATTAAGTTAATATTTTATTAGTCAAGTGTCACCTATTTATTGGATTGGATGCCACGTTGGCTGCCTAGTTACCAATTCTGTTAAGTCTCCCAACAGAGGGCTAAAAGTGAACCATATAGAAACGTTAGGGTTAACATCACAAAAATTGAAAGAATAAGTCCTAAAATTCAAAATCGTCCAAAACTTCGGGGTTAAATTTGCAACTAACCCTTTCATTAAATTATGATTTAAGATCAACAAAATTTAACCTAGATTCTCAGCATGCAGCAGATGTCCTCCACACGGAGATCTTGAACGGTCAAGAACACCAGCAGAAAGCTTGTTGGTTAACCACGTAAGACCAACCTAGGATTTGGAATATGAATTAATAAGAGATGTTTATGAGAAATCATCACAGATAGATCAGGCAGAAAAGAATTACCACAACAGGCAGTGACCACATCATTAAACCAGCAACAAGCTTCAAGCATGTCACTAGTTCATATCTTGATAAGAGAATGCCAAATAATGATGCGCCGGCTATCTGCAATAGGACATAATAGCTCTAAGTCTTCTCGTTATTAATTTTCGGATCGAGTATTAATTATGACAATGAAACCTAATTCTATTCTTGGTATCTGTTGCAAAATTGGGATTCATTACTACCCTTGTGATCTCAATTTTTGGACTCTTGTATTTCATATCTTAGATAATATATCAAATTTATTTCGAATCATTAATTATAAGATTATTTGACCACGAGTGATGTGAGAATATCAAATGGTTTTGTTATGGTGGTAGTTCAATAATAATGGGATATCACCAAAGGGTGCCTCAAGATCTTTCAGGGATTGTGTGGTAAATGCTCGTATCAATGCTGTTTACACATTTGTTCGATTCTTAAGATTTGTATCAGTAAGATTGAGTCAATATAGACAAATTGACCTTGTAACATGTTTGTATAAAATTTGGCGAAAGTATAATTTTTTAGATTCAGGGAGGTTTAAAATGACTCAACAAAGGGATTATATGAGATTGAGGGAAATTTTGACCTTGTATTTTTTCCCTTCATCAGAAACAAGAGAAGAGATTATGATAGAATATAATGTATACTACATCAACAATGGACCAACAGTCCACTTAAAACATGATCAGAAAAGGGAAAAGGAAAATCAGAAACATAAAAACCAAAGCAGGATCTGAAACTACAGCAGCAGCAAAAGGCCAGGAAATCACGCCCCTCCACTTAAAGGCACAAAAGGCCAGGAAATCACGTCGCTCCACTTAAAGGCTAAATCAAAGAAGCATCCCAGTTATTATAATCGTTACAAGATGAAGCCCATATGTATGCCATTAATTGAATTCAACGCAGAACACCCTTGCCCATCTCCTAATCTTCAAAAGTTAGTAACGCAGGAACATAGTTATTAGCATTCCATTCCATTGTATTGAGTGCGTCTCCACCCCTACTATATAAAGGGGTCATTGACTTTGTATTCATTATCACATTTAGGAGAGCATGAATGTGAACGAGAGAGTATTTCAGCACTATTTTCTATATGGTGGCAGTATTTGTAATTTGCTTCAACCTAATTACATCGAAATAGGTATAAGAGCATGATTCGCTCTTTAATCCTCTCTTTTATGCTTTCTAAGGTTTCCTTAATGAAGAAGATTTGGAGTGATTGGGAGGGGGTATGATCAACCCCAGAGATCAGCCCCAAATATTCCCCTAAAACCTTAATCCATGCTCCCACCACCACATATTGAAGTTGCTGACCCTTGTACTTCGACCCATAAGGATCGTCGACCCGGCCCATCACGTGGCTGCCCAAGGTTAGGCGGCCACATGGGTGTGTCCCGCACTATGGCGATGCTCATATCTCCTTCTAACCTACTATAACGTCATCATACGAAGATACTATGTTCGTTGGAAAGCAAAAGGCAAGCACTCCAACGCCAGCTTCGACGCCAGCTCGTATACTCCTCTTCCCATTCCTAATTGGCATTAACGGGATGCCTCTATGGATTTCATCCTGGGCCTTCCACGGACTGTCAATGGCCACGATTCCATCTTTGTAATAGTTAATAGATTCTTGAAGATGGCTCTTCATCCCTTCCAGCTGATGCGTCCCATGTGGCTTGTAATTTCTCCAGCTCATTTACATGAGGTTCCCCATCCGATAGAGATGTTTATTTTACGAGACAGTTTCCGGTGTTTCCTTTGGCAGATCTTAAGGCGTCCTCTCCAGTTTTCCACCATATTTCACCCTCAAATAGATAGACAGTCACACATATGTGGTCAACCATAGTGTTGAGGATCTCCAAAGGTGTTTGGTTACAAAACCAGCCCCAGAGTTGGGACGTTGTTGTTACACAAATCGAGTTTGCCTTTTAACAATGACATCAACTTGTCCACCGGTCTTTCCTAGTTCCTGATTGTGTTGGGCACTAGCCCTCAGATGCCCATTTAACGTTCAAGAGCATTTGAGACTTGTGTACAGATCCAAAAAGGAACAAGTTGGCACTCATCACCACCAGATCATATTCCAGCCAAGGGATTTGGTAACGGTCTATCTACTAAAAGAGAGGCAAGGTTAAGAGTCACACGTTACAAATGCGGCGATATGGGCCTTTTCACGTCATTCGTTGCCACGGGACGAATGCCAATGAGGTTGATCTCTCATTGGAGGTCCGCATTCACTGCACGGTTAACGTTGTGAAACTTTCCCCATTTCGCGGCCATGATATCTTACTGAATCCATTATTGGTGGATAATTCTCAGTCTACGCTCTCATATTGATAGGGTTGAGGGCATTATGGACACTAAGATATTAACCTACCCGGACGGTTGGATGACTTGCGGATCAGTTGGATGGTCATGGGTGGATGACCAGTTTATGAGAGCTTGTGACCTAGCATATTGATCCCGATTTCTATTCCTGCTTTTCTTCTTACATAGCTTCTTCTCAAGAAGGGAGGAGTAAATTACGAGAATAGTTATTGTATTCTTATGAGGTTATGTCTGAGAGGTCAGCAATAAAAGATATTTATTTATTAAAGAGGTTAATGAAGAGGTATAGGGAGAAAAAGAAGGATCTTCATATGGTTTTAATAGATTTGAAAAAAGCGTATGATAGAATATTAAGAGATATAATATGGTAGGTTTTACATAAAAAACGAGTGGCTCGTAGATATATTGATATGATCAAGGATATGTATGATGGGACCATGACTATAGTAAGAATATCAGTTGGAGAAAGTAGTGAATTCCCAATTACTATAGGTCTACAGCAAGGTTTAGCACTAAGTCATTAATCTCCCTTGCTCTTGTTATGGATGAGTTGACCGGACAAATACAAGATGAGGTGCCGCAGCGTATGTTATTTGCAGATGATACTGTTTTAGTGAATGAAACTAAGATGGGGGGTCTGAGCTAGAATAAAATTGTGGGCAGAAACTCTAGAAAAAAGAGGATTTAAAATAAGTAGAACTAAAACAGAATATATGGAGTGCAATTTTAGTAATAATAGGAGGACAAACAGAGAAGTGGTGAAACTGGAGGGTCAAGAGATACCTAGAAATTATCATTTTCGTTATTTATGCTCGATTATCCAAAAAGATGGAGATATTAGTGATGGTGTTACTCATAGGATTAAAGCAGATTGGGTCAAGTGGAGAAGTGCTATCGGCGTATACCTTTGAAGTTAAAGGGAGATTCTATAAAATGGCCATTAGACCCCCCATGTTATATAGGACGGAGTGCTGCTAAGATAGTTTTGTGGTTAAACTCGAAAGTATAAAATTAGAAATGAACAAATTCGTGAAACAATACATGTAGCTCCTATAGAAGATAAAGTAAGAGAAAAATCGGCTTAGATGATTTGGACACGTCAATCGCAAACCAATGGATGCCCCCGTAAGGAAGAGTGATTCAGTTAGTATTGATGATAACGCAAGGGTAGAGGTAGACCAAAATTAAATGGGTGGGATATTGTAAAAAGGACATGATATCATGTGGTTTAACCAAAGATATTGCGTTCAACGGAGAGGAATGGAAGAATAGGATTCATATAGCCGACCCCAAATAATTGGAAAAAGACTTTGTTGAGTTGAGTTATATTTTTATGAGGGCATTTTTGTACTTGTTCGTCTCCACCACTTTTGTATAAAGGGGTCATTGGCTTTGTGTATTATTAACACATTTGGCGAGTATGAATTTGAACTAGAGAACGTTTCATCCCTAATTTCCATCAGGTTGTTAGTGTTGTACATTGATTCGCTTTCGCTTAATTACATCACTTTAACTATTTCTTTTTAACCAAAAACACACCACCCAAGAGTCAGTACAACATATCCAGAAGCACTTCCCTTTATTTTTCTCCACAAGCTATTTGATCCATATCAAGAAGATCATTCCAAGGAATAGGATAAGCCCCACTAAAACCCAAATAAATCTTGTAAAGCAACACGGAGGTGACTGCTTTGAGTTAGGCCTACACGCATAATAATATCACTAGTGTTCAATCTATTCTTTGAAGTCAACAATGTAAATTATTTGAAGGAACTCCATATTTCTAAATCAGTTTTACATGATTAAAAATGAGAATGAAGGTGAGTCTCTTAAAGAAGCAAGATAAGATTCACAAGAAACTCTCCCGAAGAACAACCAAACTAAACCCTTTTACACAAAAGCACATGGCTTAAAGGACACCCATCAATAAAGATCAAGAAGGAAATATATTCCTTTAGCTATCACAGATTTTTTTTCCTAAAAGATAAGCCCTAAGAATAATAAGATGGAGTTTACCCGCACAAAAAGTGAACTAATAATGGATTAATGAAAAAGAGAAACCTGATACAATCTGGAAAATCAAAAATTAAAAAGCTTGTGTCCTACCCACCTATCTTCCCAAAAACAAATTTTCTTTTCTCGTCCCATAAACACCCTAGTATACTGAGGGGAAAAAAATCCAATCCATGAGATATAAACTTTCGAAGGCACCTAAAAGTACCCCTCTACCACATTGGAGTGCCACCCGCTAGCTTCAACTCCATACTTGCTCCTAATTTTAAATCCTAAGTAAACAGTACTACGGAAAAATAAAATTAAATTAAATAAAACATCTGCGGTGGCGGTATCCCATTTATAGGAGAACAAAACATATGCTGGGCCAAAAAAAAACATTCCCCACTATTGGAAAAGATGCAAAAAAGACATAACTCCCTATGCCCAAACTCATTCAAAAAATCAAGCAAATGCAGAACCGATGATGGAAAGTCCTCTTTGAGCCACAAATGAAGCGAACTCAAAACAACATAACGCAACTTAGCCCGATCCGTCTATACACCTTCAAATCACCTGCTACTCCTCTCTCTCCTAAAAACCCAAAATAATACACAATGAGGAACAATTCCCCATAAATCTTTCTCCCTCTTGTCAATTGTCCTACTCCATCTAGATTCTAACACCTCCTCCGCCGAAGTTGGCATAAAGAGAGAGAGAACTATATCCCACAAGCTCCTCACTAAACTGATGTGAATTAGAAGTTTATGGGCTATTTTTAGGACTTGGCATTTTGGGTATTTTCTTTTATTTTCCTTATTTGGTTGTGTTTTTCTTTTAGTAATTGTTTACTTGGTATTTAGGGAAGGAAGTAGTAAAGGCTATTAAGGGTATATTTGTCATTAGAATCATAGCTTAGGGCCTAAGCTACTTTCCCCCTATAAAATATCCCTATTGTAGCCTCATTTGAGGCATTCTACCTATTTGAGAGTTTATGAAAGAGAGTTGAGACGAGAGATATCTTCATCTTATTTCCCATTTGCCATTATTTATGTCAATTGGTATCAGAGTCAGGCTGGCTCCACCCGTTGTTGACGTTGTTGTTGTTGTAAAAAAACACAAAAAAATCGTAGACAACGATAAATGAATTTTAAGATGAGATATGCTCCCGTGGAAGCTCACATGGATCGATTCGAGGGGGTCTTGAGCCACCTCTTAGCGCGACTTGACGATCTTGAGGCTCGCCAGCACCACCTAAAACCCTAACCCTAACCCTAGCCACCCCAATGTTTCAACCCACGCTTCCGCAACTAATTCCATCCCTCTCCCACCCAAAAAAAAAAGTTACCCCACCACTTTCTAGCCCTCCAACCACCAATCCCACAGTGGCCAAAGGCAACAAGCCGCCGAACACTCATCCGGGCAGGAGAACAGCGCCCGGCAGCACCCAGGGCCAACCCGAGGGGGTCGGATCTCAGAACGGGGCAGCACGAAACTGGTTTGTGACCCAGGAGGAAGCCTTTTACGGTTGGCATGAGTGAATAAAGAGAGATGAAGAAGATCGAAGAAGAAAAACAGAGGAATGGGCACTTTCTAAATTTTTAGAAAATTAATTTTGGCGCCCAAAAGTTTTTGTCTCTCTTCAGCACATTTTAGGAACTTTTCACACGATTCTCCAATTTTTGAAAGCTCAAGGACGAGCTTAGTTTTAAAAGGGCGAGAATGATGTGAATTAGAAGTTTATGGGCTATTTTTAGTACTTTTACGACTTTGTGGCATTTTTTATATATTCTTTTATTTTTCTTGTTTGGTTGTATTTTTCTTTTAGTAATTGTTTCGTTGGTATTTAGGAAAGGAAGTAGTAAAGGTTATTAAGGGTATATTTGTCATTGGAATCATAGCTTAGAGCCTAAGCTACTTCCCCCTATAAATAATCTTATTGTAGCCTCCTTTGAGGTATTCTACCTATTTGAGAGTTTATGAAAAAGAGTTGAGACTTGAGATATCTTCTTATTTCCCATTTGGCGTTATTTACGTCACAAACAACGGAACAAAAGAATATGGTACATTTTCTCCCCATCCGACTCGTTGAACCAATACCTACTAGTCATATGCCTCCCCCTCTTTAAACAATTTATATCAGAATTGCACGCTTAGTTGTTACTTAAGAGAAGAAAGCAACTTTGTCTGCAGCCTTAGTTGTTATCTAAGAGAAGAAAGCAACTTCGTTCGGAGCCTGCTCGCCACACTCATCTCCACGGATTCCGGCATCCTAACACTTGCATCACCCATAACTAAGTGATAGGCTCAGGATAAACAATAAGCCTCCTGGTTCTCACATTTCCAACTCATTGCATCCGCTCCTCCCGGTGGTAAGCCCACCTCTCCTAACCTTTCAAAGGATGCACCAACTTTCTCAAGCTCCCAATCATGAAACGGTCTCCTGAATTAGGATTACATCCAGCCCTCCTTATCACTAGTAATACGGAATAAACGAGGGAATCTCTCCTCCATTGGAAAATCCGCAAACCAAGTATCTTGCCAAAACCTCAAAAGCCAACCTAACTAGTCATACCTGAAGAAATCATTACAACTCCTAGCAATAAACTTCCAAACCCCTACCCCATATGGATATAGCTAGATCTATCAAAATGCAACACAATACAATAACACGAAACTATAAGTTAATGGGTTTAGGCTTATCGGGTTTGAATCAATATCGAGTCAACACGATAAACCCATTAAGATAACGATTCGGGTTTGGTAATTTTGATACAACCGATTAAATCCGTTTGTACCCATTAAAACATATTGACACTTCCTAACCCTTTGCTTATAAATTATGTTTAATACATTTTGTAATATTTGTAATATCTGTAACTTTGGATAAGGAACATTTTGTTGTTCGGATCCTATTACTACTAACATTTGAAATTCAGAATGTAGGAATTAATTATATTCTATTTTGATAGAGAATTTTAGTTACTTAACGGGTGTTAACAGTTTGGGTCGCGTGACCGGTTAACACTAACAGTTCGGGTTCGGGTTTGTTCTTTGGAACCAATTTGTTAACGCGTCGTGTATGGATTTAGGGGGTTGTGACACGAACCCGATATCACACGACACGAACACGACCCAACATGACCTGTTGACAAGTCTAGATATAGTTCAAAAAAGAGAGTTCCATTCCAATGGAGACCTACAAAACCTTTTCACCGAAAGTGTTGCATTCTCGCTAACAAATTACCCACCCCTAATCCCTCTATTTTAGGTCTTGAACATTCGATCTTGTATTAATGTAATTGAGATGTAAAATGAGTGGTCTTATAAATAGACGTTGATCATGTTATAGATTAAGGGTTTTTAAAGCATTTGATGGCAACAAAAGATGTTGGGGATACGTGAAGAAAGTGAATTAAGTGTTGTTTAAGCTTGACAAATTTTTCAGTAATGTTCTAAGGGATAATTTGATGTCGGGAAAGTGTGTCATGGCTCAGATCCAAAGTCCCACATTGGTTGTAAAGAGTTCAACATGGGGTACATATTAAAATAAAATAACCGTACATGACAATGGTCCATTGGGCCAAGTGGCTAGGTTGGGGACAATATTGGCACTGATGGTGCAATGTGGATCCAAGGGTCCTAACAAGTGGTATCAAAGTTCATGGTTGCAAACCCATGACTGTGCACTTAATCATTCAAACTGACAGCAAACTCAAGTGGAGCATAAGTTTGGAGTCGTCTTAAAAGAAAAAAGGCACTTTCAAAGGTGAGTTTCTATAAGGTGGAGCTCAAGGTGGAGTCATTGATAGTGTACCTCGAAATGTTGTACAAACAAGGTAGATGGTTAAGATCGTGCGGTGGTCCATTGAATTTGATCCAAGGTGTAGAATGTTGAGAAAGCGTGTTATGGCTCAAACACAAAGTCTCACATTGGTTGTGAAGATGTTCAACATAAGGTATATATGAAGGATTGGATCCTTTACTAGTGCCTAGCCGTTTAAGTAGAAAACCCAACACTTTGAGGATGGTTCATTGGGCCAAGTGGCTAAGTTGGGAACAATATTGCACTAGTGGTATAAGAGATTTTTCGGGGATTAAATCATTAAACAAGGGGGTCATTATCCCCTTTTCTTTACATCCATGTGGCAAATATTTTGAGTAGATTAATGGAGATAAAATGCACATAGTTGTTACGATACACAATAAACATGCTTAACTATACGAATCACGCCTCTGTATAGCAAATGCCCTAATACCCAAAGTGTATCATTGCGTATCACGATACAATGTGTATCGCACGACACGTTATACATATAGCGATACCAATCAAAAAATTTGGGCCAAATTTTTCCAGATCAGCTGACAGGAAACTTTAATTTTGAACTCTTATGAGTTTCCAATTGTACGACTCTCTTTGTCTTGGTCTTTTGAAAAGGAACGAAAAATATGAAAATAACACCCTAGTATTTTTCTATCATTTTCTCAACTCCTCTTTCTATTGTGCAATCCACCACTTGCTTCCCCTTATGCGAAATGTCCCGTCAAATGTTCACTTTTGCGAATCCCATTATGTTGTGTGTGATTTTTACTCTGAACACATGGTTGAAAAATTATAAAGTAGAGTGCAAAGAGCTCCAAAACTTTGACAAAATGAGTTATAAGTCTCGATTGTAGTACGAGGGGATGTGAGAGGTGTTGGAGAATGTTTGACCATGTGTACGCTAAGAAGAGGACCTCTTCAAAGCAACAAAGAATGCATGCTCTTGTCTTTGTTAAGTACAACATTCAACTTTATATGAGACAACTGAAGCGACAACAAAATTCTAAGCCACGTACTTCAACTTCATGTTGCGACGTTACCTCCAAGGCAAACTTCTTACCATTAAACAATGTAATCATGTAACAAAATTTGGTTTAGACCATGATATGTCATATAATTTATTATAATGTGTTCTTTGTACATTCAATTCATTTTTACAAATATTTATATTTTTAGTACCATATCTTACGATATATATCCCAATACGATACACGATATGCAATACATAGGATTTTCAATAATCGATATGCATCCCAATATGACAAATAAGAGCATGTGACAACCATTTGACACAGGAGTTTGAGATAGAGTGTAAGTTTTCCATTTATAACTTGCAGATAATGCAGTTTTCTTTGTGCATGGTAATGAAACAAAATGTAAGCATTTAATGAGGGTTGATGGGATTTTGGTGAACTCTTGGGTTTGAAATTGAGCTTGTCCAGCAGTGTGATGGTGATAATTGATGTAAAAGATTATGGGTTTGAAATCTAGGTTAGTTATGTTAAATAGGTGGTCATTGGATTATTTCGATGAGTGCCTAAGGGAATTTCCAATGAATGTGAGTTTCTTTTGACCACTGTTATAAAATAGGTGGTTAGGGACTACACGAATAAAACAAGGATGCTTATGAACAATGGGTAGGTTAACTCTAATCTGATAGATTTATGTAGCATCTCATTGTTATATTTTTTGGCTTATTCCAAATTCCCATGAAACAGGGGTTATGACACTTATAATTTTAGTGAGGGATTTCTTATCAGAAGGTAATAGAGAGGTGAAAAAAAGACCTCGTCAATTGGAAGGCGTTTTCAAGATCTTGGAAAAAGGAAGGTATGGGAGTCAGCAATTTGCCTAAACGCGTGTTAGCTATTAGGAGGTTAGGAAGATTCTCCCTCGCACGAGATGCTCTTTGGTTAGGTATGATATCCATGCCAATTGGTGCAGAGAATCTTTAGTTATGCTTCAAAATTTAACTCTCAAGGTTTTGAGTCTTGGGAACATTCGGGGAAGGGTCAAGGAGAAGGCAAGTCATCTATGCTTTCTTCATTTCTTATAATTTATTGCTTGTCACTTAATCCTCATGCTTTCATCGCTTTTTTGGTCTCTTAAACTTCATCATTTAGAAGAAATTTCAATGGTTTGTTTCTTTGTTATTTCTTGTCGATGGATTCTCATTATCTTTTGGCTCTCTAGATAGTAGATTGAAGGATCGGGTTGGGCAATTCATCCAATATATTATTTTATAAATCCTACTTTGAAATCTTCGTGGATTCTCCCACAATTCCTTATTTTAACCATATAAACTGATTTAGAGGGCATGATATCTTCAAAAGTCCAAGTCTTAGCACAGATGCCCTCCGGAAAAAAGGTTAACAATTCTGATTTGATATAACAAAAGAGGCCACATTCGTGTTTGTCTTCCTTTTGGTCTATTTTATGCAAGTAGGTAAAGAAAGCACTGATCATATCTTGATTCATTACAAAGTTCTATGATTTATTTGGAACAAGGTTCGTTAGGAGTTTGATATTGTAGGGGGATTTCCAAAAGGCTGGTATAATATTTTATAGGTGAACCGAACATATTTTGATAGCAACTAAAAGGATGTCTTGCTTATGGAGATGCATAGTCTTGACCTTGGCATGGGTAGTTAAGACGAAAGGAGAGGAAGAACTTTTGAAGACAAAGATGAGAAGGAAAGGATTTTGGATACTCTCACATTTGTGGCATCTTTATCGGCATCAACATCCACTGTTTTCCAAGAATTTGATGTCTAAAAAAATCTTCATAATTTGAAGGAATTATTCATATAGCTTTGAAGGGCATTCAAATATATTTTTGGTCTTTCACTCCATGTTTTGTTGTTTGATTTTGTTTCGTAGGCGGACTGCATGTCCACTCTCCTCTTGTGTTTCTGTTTTTAAATTGGATTTTTCTAATTTCTGTTCAAAAGAAAAAGTGAAGCGAGAATAGCAAGCATGGATTTATAATTCAGCAAAACTATATTGTCATAAATAATAAAAATAAAAAAGGACAGGTCACATAAACTGAAATCACCTCGCACAGGAGATCAATTCGACTGAGAATGGCATTTGCTTGTGCTAGTGCAATTTGCCGATTTGTTCCAGCTAACTGTACAAACAAGATTTAAAATAAGAAATGCTCAATGCTCCAGCATAATGATGAGAAATTGCTGTTAATACATATGAGTAAATGAATCGGAATTACCAGAACAACCCAATCACGCTCCATTGCAACCCCCAGAGCCAATCCTGATAGCCTCTCAACAGCCCCAGCTAAAACCGATACGACAAACCAAGGACGGAGAAGTACAGATGATGAAAGGGTATAATGGGCAGTATGAGCATGAATTATCATTCCAACGGACAACAACTGAGCGGCTGCCTGACATCAAAAGAAGTATTTGAATTGAAATAGAACTAGTCCCACATTCAAATTCAATCACTGATGTGATGTTAATTAAAAGAATTACCTGGACAGTAGTCAAACAACTATATGCATCTACTCGAGGGAAATGATCCATAAGTTTGCCAACCAAAGGGCCTCCAACAATTATTGCAAGCTGTTCAACATGGAGCTTGTTAGAAAGTATACTCCCCTGCCTTTAATACATTTTGTACATATCATTTGATTCATTGAAACCTTAGTGAACAAACCCATGACTGCCACTGGAAGAAGGCTTGGATGAAGTAAAGCAATAGCAGCAGGACAAGCAAAATTCCAAAGCTGTTCCACCAGGTTCCCAGCTAAGCAACTAGCATATAAAGCTGATTAAAATATGACTTCTGGGTTAGAAAATGCTTAAATCATTCAAATCAGGTAATTACAACTTCCTCAATATTACATCAACGTCAACAATTCATAAAAGAAGACATGTCAAGAGTAAATTGGACTGGAAGTAACCACATATCACTAGAAGATCATTAGGTCGGTAATCTTGGACACTCTCTGAGCAACAAAGAAACCAGACAGAACTTAGGATTTTCAATCATCTTCAATCGCATAAGCTCTCAAGATTGGGGTTTCTATTACAATGAGACAATCAAATATTTACAAGTGAAGGGCATCAAAAAGCCAAATACAATAAAAACGAAAAAATAAATAAAAGAGAGCTAAGATGCCGGGTTGGGAGTACCCCGCCCGGACCCATTGCGCCGTGTTACCACCACCGCTGCCACCCGGGGAGCCCCTCAAAGGCCACTTTATAGTCTCTATACTGATACATTTGGTCAATGGCTTACTGAACCATTTGACCAAATATGTGGATCATCTCATACTACCACCAAAATTGTGTCCATGATACTGATGTGAAGTGTATTTTGCGCATTTTTTTATTTTTGTTATTGTAATTTTTCTTTTTATTATTTTTCAATTTTAGTTGTAGTTATTAAGTGGCCACTTTAGGTATTATGTAATACGAATGTTCTAGGCCATGTTATATAATGATGAGGACCATCCTTTAGTTCACATGGATGCTAGCATTCCTTAGTGAGTAGTGAGCAAGAAAAGACCCTTCAAAATCCTTCCCTTAGGCCTATAAATATTGTACTCCCCATTTGGAGCAAATCATTCCTCTTATGGAAATTTAAGTATTACTACTCTTGTATCAAGTGGAGTTTCTTTGTGTGCCATTGACACCGTTTACGCCAATTGGTATAAGAGCCTCGTTGCTCCACCCATGTTGTTGTTGTAAACATCGTAAAGAAAGCAACAACGGCGCCAAAGAGAAACACCCAATACGAGCGTCGTATCACTCGATTGGAGGAACTTGTTGTCATCCTTGCTGGAAAAAGTCGAATGTCTTCCCAGCCGATACCCACCACCATGCCACGCTTTCTCCACCACCCCCGTTGTTCCATCCACCCGATTGGACGACGTGTTTGGCCTCCTCAATGCAAAGGTCGACTATATTCTCAGCCTAGGTCCACCACCATTCCACGCTTCCGCCACCACCCCCGTTGTTCCAACCCCCTATTCACAAGTCCACCACAACCCATTGATACACCACCACCACCAAACCCTAACCCCGCCAAAACCCATTTTGTCAAAAACCAACACCCACAGGAAAGAGAAGATGAATGAGTAGGGTTAGATTGAGGAGAGAAAAGTAGAGGAGAAAAAGAGCAGAAAATTAACCGAATCGGCCTTCCCAGCCGTCGATTTAATTTGTGCACCACTTCGACAGCTCCGGCGAATCACTGTGAAGTTGTATCTGGTCAGTAATGGCCATAAAGGGGTTAGTCTAGGCTTTCGAAGCTCTAGAATTGTTTTCGATCCCGGGGGTGACCGATTGTGGGTTGGGAATGAAAGAAAGAGATTACGGAGAAATCGAGAAGAATGAAAGAGAAGTGAAAGAGATCGAAAAAAGAGAAACACAAAACATAAGAGAAAGGCAACTCGAACTTACCATAAGAGGAGGTCGGCGATGTGAATGGCGGTGGGTTCTGCCAGAAGAACTTACGCAACTTACGCAACTGGGGTTTCTTGGGCGTGTTTAGTTGGTATCTAGGGGTTCAAAGCAAGAACTGGGTTTGGGAGTTCCCTACCTCTATGGGTTTAAACTTGAACTCGACCCACAAATAAACCTTAGCCCATTTGTGCAGCCAAGTTTTGAGTTGCATGTAGCTGGGTAGTCCCACGTGTTGAAAGGCCCATTTATTTTAGAAGTATTTGGATGAAATTTAGGGTTCTCCCTAATTTTTTAGAAAATTAATTTTGGAACCACAAAAAAAAAATCTCTTTGGCGCATATTTTGAAGAATTCTTGAACTCAACTCCAAATAAAGCTCGAGGAAGAACTTGATTTTAAGTGGGAGGGGGGGTGATGTGAATTGTATTCGGGCATTTTCTTCTTTTTGTTATCGTAATTTTTCTTTTTATTGTTTTTCATTTTTAGTTGTAGTTATTACGTGTAGTAAGGGGCATTTTAGGTATTATTTAGCTATTACGTGTAGTAAGGGCCATTTTTAGTTGTAGCTACCACGGTAGCTATTTTAAAAAAGGGAGTTATTAATTTTAACGTGCCAAAGCAAATCAGTTATCAGGCCTTCAAAACATGTTGATATGCTTTAGGGATTTGTCGGGCCTCTATATTGATGTACATTGGTTGGGTGTGAGTTGGGACTCTCCCCCCAACTTATCTTTACTTTTCTCTTGGGGCTTCATAGAAAATTGATTGAAACTTGTATTGAAAAGTTGGCAAGTTGGAAAAGACTGTGTTTATCTAATAGTGGGAGATCGACTCTCCTCAAGGTCAAGTTTACGAGCTTTCCGATGTCTTTCAAGTCCCTTCACTTTTTTAGTTACTTTAACGAGAAGTGGATAAATTCAGGAAATAAGAATGGTATTTTATGGAAAGGAATCGAAGAGGAATGCAAGTGGCATTTGATAGGTTGAAAACAAGTTTGCTCTTCGACGAGGTTTGACATTAGAATCCTTAATATTTTCATTAGGTGCTCTATGGTAAGTGGTTTTGTAAATAAACCAAGAAAGAAGGGATCTTCTGAAGAGACTTATGGAAGGTTCAGAAAAAAGGCTCATGAATGAATTTCAAGGGTGATCAAATTTACTCGTAAGTTGGACCTTCGGAAAGCTATTGCTAAAGGTTGAGCTTTTGAGCCATCTGAATCCTTTGTGGTGGAGGATAGGAAGTGTGATTTTGGCATAAATCCATGGTGCGCGTTCCTTATTATCAAGACCACAATTTAGCTGTTGATATAGATGAAAGTGAGATTATGTACTGACTGTTGGGGTTAGGTTGTTTGGACTTTCAAATCCCAAGTCTGGGAGGCGATAATGTAGGGAAGCAACAAAAAGGCCTTTTGGGGACAGATTAGTATCAGTTTTATAACTTGAAAGTATAAGATCTTATGGCCTACGACATAGGTAGAAAAAGGGTAAGAGTTTTGCGCAAGGAAAGAGTGGTTGTTCAAGGTACTGAGAACAGTACCTGGGAACAGTAACAAGGGCCTGATTCTGGTTTATTTGGCTTGTTGGGTTTCTAGGGAAAGAAAGATTGAGCAGATAGTGAACAATTACACATGTGCTTTTAAGGAGCCTGAATTGTAAAAAAAAAATGAAATAATAAGGATGGAGTAGTAATTGTACCCAGATTACCATAGGCGTTGCACCTTTAAATAAAAATATAAAGATAAAAAAAATAGGCATCACACAATCAAAACAAAATATAAGTGCTGAAAATTTTCTAGTAAATTATTCTCAATTCAATCAATGAGAATTACATATCTTTATATAGCCTTATAGTATGCTCAAATCTGATATGACTTGAACTCTCTTAGGAAACTATTTGTTTTGGAACTAAAAACCCATTAGAAGAATTGCTAACCATACATAATACGCAATAATCCATCATTTATAAATCAAACTCATGCTACAATCCTTGTCCTGAACAATAGCATTTATCGAAGTACACTTGCCTCTCAAAATAAAGAAAAAATATATAAATCACAATTACATAGTATGCTGGTGCGCAGATGTGGGCCTCGTGAGCATGAGCAGTAGCTGATTAGGATTGCTTTTTTATTATTTTCGGATTTCCGGACAAAAGATTAGGAGAACGCTTTGATTAGGAGGGCTTTGAATCGTTTCCTTCTTTATCTTTACTTCCTTTTAGTAATCTATTGCCATAATTCGGACACTCTGGTAGTTTAGTATAAAAGTATAGGCCTAGGCCTCCACTTGTAAAGAACTTTTATGAATATGACTATGATTTTGAGAGATATTAAACCTCTGAGGTTGGAGGGTTGGTTATAATTGTGCTGCGTATACATCATAGCAACTTACCAATAAGCATATAATTAGGCTTTATTTAAACATGTAGCCAGACAATCTATGGTCTAAAGTGAGTCGCTTCAGAAAAGTACCAATTTCCCAAATTTATCACTTCTTTAATATCTCTTTCGAACTCCTAGTGGACAGCATCAGTCAATTAATTACTTTGTTAGCACTCTCTAAGTAGGCATTTCTAAAAAGAAGGAAGATTCATTAAGTTGGAAGAGCGATAATGCAAAAACATACTCGGTTTGGTCCTTTTACATGGCTCTTCGAGGATTAATCATTTGGGATTTATGTGAAAGATTATTTGGGGTATGAAACTCCTTTGAAGCATGCTTTTTTTCTCTGTTGTGCTGTGTCATTTTGATGATTGATTATTTGAGGAGACTGATTTAAATGCATCAATTTGTATGTGCAAAAAAGCCAAGCAATTTATTGACCATCTCACCCAACTCCCCTTTGACTAACCTGGAATTTATAATAAGGATTAGGAGATCCTTTAGAGATTTAAACTCATCGCACATGATTCATTATTTGATGTTGTTCATGCTCTTCTTTAAGCTTAAGATGTGAGTTTAAACTTTTTTATACTCCTATTCTTTACCAGACTTTAGATCCAATATTATTTTTGATACACACCACCTAAAAAGAGGGTTCTATTAAAATTATGACAGTAATATTGAACTCACACACATTTTTGTTGGGTGCATACCGAGTGAAAAAGTTTGAGACTTGTTCCATGCACATACCAAGCAACTGTCACCAACACGACTACTTCACATTTTGATAAGAGTGTAAGATAGATCAAATCTAACTTTAATGAACTTATCAGTCACAAAAATTATTCATTACTATGTACTTTTGTTATATGATCAAATTAGATAGTGATCAAGTTGGCCTCTAAGACCAATGTACCTCGGATTCCTATATCACACAAAAAAGCTGAACAAAAGAAATTTTAAAAATCACACAATCCCACTAAAATTTTATTCCCATTAAGATAAAGCATATATACGTAGATGACATATCATTAACCCATTTATTGGATATTGATCCAAAATTCTGAAGAGTGATTTAGGGACTACTCTTACCGTACAATCCTGCTGGATGGGCAGGAGTTGCAGATATGACATTCTGCTCCTCCTCTGATAAAACCTGAAAAGAAAGCAGCAAATGAAAAGAGGAAAATCGAGCACATATTTTCGGTGAAATGAAAATGATTATGCGCATTTGTAGAACGTACTGGCAAAGTTGTCAAAAGAGTGTCTACATAAGCGCCTTCAGCAAGTAAATTCAGTGGCTCGGTATCAAGAGCATCAGATTTAAGATGAACAATAGGCACTGCACAAATTGAAGCAGCATCTGCAAAATCTTCCTTTACTTCATCAGTTGCAATGCTATCAAAGACATCAGTATTTGTTATTGAACATCTCGAATTAAAATTGTCCAGCCTGCAACCAAATTGAATATCTCATGAGAATACTTTAAATTTTAAAAATAATCTCTCGTGAGACTTTCTTTCTATGCCTCCAAAAGCATGATCTAAAAGCATCATCAAATATATTAACATGGCTAATAGAAGAGTTCCACCAGCTCAAGTATGTTATAGCAGTTTCGACTATAACTATTTCAGTAAAAAATTGAGATTTTAAGAACCCTTTTTTCCCATATTCTTTTTTGCCAAAAAGCAGCCAAATTTCATTTAACCCAATGAGCTCTTAATCAGAATTTCAAAAAAAGAACACTATTAACTAATACATAAATAAGTATTACCTCCTATCAGGGGAAAAATAAAACATTACCAATATATTTGCCGGACTTTAAGGACAGCAGCTAGTTCTCTACTTTAAGGAGCTCGATAAATGAATTACAGTAATCTGGTTTGGAGTAAACCATAAACTAAAATTATTCAACACATATAAGAGGCTGATTTTCTTGAAAGACGTATTAAAGATTAAATGTGCATTATCTAGTATAATCCATGGAAGTATAACCCAATTTTCCCAAGAATATGTGTTTCTCTGGTGAGGATAAGGGTACAGGTAGTATGTTGCTTTAGTTGATACACAAGAAGCGATACAATAGGAGTATACTTAGCTGGTTCACTATTTTGGATTGTGGGATGCTATACAACTTTTATTAGGATGGCTGAGAATGTTACAATATACATAACACGTAATAATAGGGTACTTGAATGTATGATCCCCACTTACAAGAGGAGAGGCAAATCAAGGTACCCAAAAGTGCACAACAATAAAGTGCTTACTAATACAAATCGTGAGGGTTCCTTTATATTATCGATATTCTTATTCCAAGTTAAAGTAAGAATAGGAATCGGATTGCAATTAGCAGTATCAATGTATAACATATATATATTAGAAAGAATATAGAACAACCTTTAATATAGTTTTTTTCTGGTTAAGAACTCTTTCTTTGGCATTTTCTCAGTAATTTAATACTCAACTCAACTCAACAAAGTCTTTTCCCAATTGTTTGGGGTCGGCTACATGAATCCTATTTTTCCATTCCATTCTGTCCAGCGCAATATCTTCGGTTAAACCACATGACATCATGTCCTTTTTATAACATCCCACCAAGTCAATTTAAGCCTACCTCTACCCCTTGTGTTACCATCAATACTAACTAAATCACTCTTCCTTACAGGAGCATCAATATTTTTCTTTTCGGTTAAACCAGATGACTGTAATTTAATATCAAATGTAATATAACTATGGTCTGGTCATGATTCTTTACTGTTCATGATTCTTTACTGGAAACAATAAACTCTTGGTGAAGATCAAGCGAGGTCCACAAATGGGCAATGTTCAAGGCAGTGCGAGCCGTACGCCTCAATTTGAGGAAATTCTCAAAAATTATAAAAATATTAATGATAAAAGCATAAAAATAATCTATCATCGCGAAAAGAAGAAAAAAAAGGCCGAGGCGTCGAGCTTGATCGAAGAAAAGAAAAGAAAAGAAAAGAAAGGAAAGGGTTATAATCAAATTAACATATCACATTGTGTCAAAAAAACATTATCAAACAAAGAACTAATATATATATATATATATTGTAGGAGGGTACTTTAGATTAACCCCTATTGAGTATGGTAATGACAAGTTAATTGGCCAAAGCTTTGGATTAATGATGGAACACATAAACATGAACCCAATGAAGATAGACTCAGCTTAAACTCACAAAGCTCTCGTGTCTAACTCAGGGAATAGTAATGAACTTTAGAAGTAACCTAGCTAGAGGGAGAGAGAAGTAAGCACCCTAGATACACCTTGGTACGCTGGTAAAACCACACCAAATACCCTCAGGAATCTCTGTCGAATATTGAAAGCTTTATAATAAATGACAATGGTGAGTGAGTAAACTCTCTGGTTTGCAATAACTCTCTCTGGCGTGTATTCTCTCTCGCAATAACTTCTGAACTCTCCAAAAGTCCTATCCTTCCTCAAAGGTGGTTGGGGTCCTTAAATAGTCCCCCCACACCACCCCCGAGGCAACTCAGTCATTAAAACTATGAAAGACATCCCTCATACTTTATGTCACAACACTAAATACCTGATGCACCAGCTGTCTCCACGTCATAAACATTAAATGCCAAGACATGCCTTTTGCCTAACCACCGTGTGTCAGGGGACTGTTGTCGCAAAGGTGGCTTACCAACTGCCTGACAGCCCCAAATACCACAGTGGTTTACTCAAGTGCATGTCTGACATTGTTTAGATGGCTAGTGACATCACCCACAGTAGATGTGACATTAAGTAGAGGGTTGTTTGGTCCATAACTCAATGCCCGATGGAACTCCAAGCTGCTCCGCTTGAGGTTCCACGGTCAGGGTCCTTCGGTGTTTTACCAGGTGTATCTAAGATGGTCAGGACAAGCCCCAACGGTGCCTTACTTCTCAATCCTCCAAACCAAGTCCCTCTAAAGTTCCCACGGTGAGGTCATTCGATAGAGCATGACAGCTCTCCTAGGCCCTGCCAAGCCTGGTCTCTCGCAAGTACCGTTTGACTTCACACTAAAACTCTTTATTATTCTCGTTACATCATTACAACCGTTATAGCTTACAGTAAATGTAACCAAAGATACAATATGACTAACACAACAAGCTGAAGTATGAGTTGCCACGCTTGAGTTGCCACGCTAAGCTGCCTCTATTGCGTTAATCCTCAAACACTGTTGCTAATTAGGGAATTATCCATAATCTCAGGATTACCTTCAAGCCCCCTCTACATTTGCCCCTCGTGTAGGGATTGGTTGTGGGAACAAGAAATGCCTGCACGAAAACTTCTCAATCCAATGAACCTTACCGAAGCCCCCCGGTAAATTTCTGAAATTCTCGTTTGGACACGTGAGATCTTCTTCGTTTAGGAACTCTTTGGAAATTCCCGAGCAAAATTTCTGGCGCCAAAACTGAAGTTTGTTGAAGAAGGCAACGCTTCCTGTTCTCTATGCGTCATCTCATTAATGACGTGGCGCTGTCTTTTCAACTGTCAAAGTGCTTCCCGAAGTGTCACGTGTTCATGTGAATGATTATAGGCGGTCGTGCACGTGCGAGGGTGGGGAAATCTAAACGCCAAACTCGAGATTTTCAAACTGCCAAATTCAAAGCACTTGAACCCTTCTTTTTCATTTTGTTTTCTTATTCTGCTACTATCTTCCTCAGACTTCCATTTTCTTTTTAGAGAGAGAGAAACCCCGCAAGTACCCCATTGTTGCTAAGCTCCTGTTCGCGTTATTTCCTTCTCGCTCTTGAAACCTCTCTTGCTTAAGGTTTTCTTGCTGTCTCTGTCATCGTCTTTCATGGCCACCTCAAGCGGTCTTGCTGCCTCCGCCACCGGTTCTCCGTCTGCCACCACCACTACCTCCGTCCTGGATTCTGCCCACCAGGAACAGCTGCGGTTTTATCGTCGCTCTCCTATTTTTGGGGAGGGTGATGACTTTGCTGTTGCCAGTAAGACTGTTTGTTTTTTTTCCAAGTTTGACGCCCTACTGTTGGGTGATGAGGACGAAGAATTGTCTAAGTGGGGCTTTCTGCCTCCAGAAGGAACTCTCAGATTTCGCTTGGAGCGAGGGGCCTTTCCATGGTCCCACATTGATTTCGAAGCACCCGGGGATCCCCTGCCCACTTTGTTGCCTGGAACTCCCACATGCAGAGTTCCTACGCTGACATCCTCACCAAGATTGGGCTGCAACGGGCCAAATGGTTTGGTGAGTTCACTCTCAAAGAATAATGCTGCCCTTCCTATCTTGGTCTCTCGATGGAACGTGACTGCTCACACGTTCATCGCTGCGTGGGGCGAGTTCACTATAACTCTGGAGGACGTGTGCGAGCTCCTGGGCCTCGATGCAACAGGCCATGAGCCCTACACCGATGAGGCTCTTGATGCTCAAGAGACTGCAGATCGTTTGGAGTTAAATCGCATATGCCGAAGCTGCATCGGTTCTTCCAACAAAGCTACTTTTTCTCCCTTGATCAATTATTTCTTCAAAAGTTCTGGTGAAGGCAGTTCCTCATCAATTGCCCCTGGTCAAGGTACGCCGTTGGAGCTTCCTGCCTATATTCTCGTGATTCTCTCTCGTTTCTTTTTTACGGGCAAACCCAACGACCAACCACGAAGGAACCTTATTAACCTGTCCCTTCGTTTGGCCCGAGGGATAAAACTTCCCCTGGCTGCAATTGCCTTGGGATCCCTCTACACCTGGCTGGATAGGACTTTGTTCGACATGGAGCGCTCTCTTGGCCGTTATAACTTGGCCAATTTTGCCAACAGCGTTCTTCTGACCAGCTTCCTTTACTTTCGTTTTCCTACCGTGGCGGCCAAGACCAACAATCCTCTTTCGAGGGAAACAATTCTGCCTCCACGGTCTTTCATTTATCACAAGAGACAAAGCCGAAAGGAGCTGATTTCTGTGATTGACCGTTTCGAGAACTTCGTCATGAGGCCTTATCAGGAAAGAGGCCTTCTTTCACACTTGTGAATTTTTTCATCATGAAGCCAGAGTGATACAAGACCCTTCTCCCGATATTGAGGATCCTTTGCTTGCCGTGGTCCTTCTGTTTTCTCCAGGATATCTGCCTTCCTACACCGAGTGGGGGTATACCAGCGAGCATTATAATCCCAACCGATGTAGCCGCCAGTTTGGGTTTGACCAGGGAGGTCCACGTCCAGTGTTTCAATTGCCAAACCCCAAGGTCTCCTTTGGCGAGGCATGTTCCCTGTTTTCTTCGACCGCTGCATGGGGGATATGTTCGACAATGGCTGGGCGTGTCACCATTCCCAGTATTACTAGGCATGGGGATGTGACCCCTTTGTTTGCCACCAAGTACTGGCCGAAACAACTAGCTGAAATTGCTGAGTTCATAGAGGGAGAGCCGGTGTATCCTCCCGTTTCTTCATTTTCTGCCCTAGAGTTGGGGCTAAAAGGCAACTCTGTACTTGGGATAGAATTCCCCCTAAGTTCAACCCACAAAGCACCTCCTACCGAGCTTCCCCCACTTTGTCCCATGGTCCCAGTTGCCACGCCAAAGCCCAAAACTGCTGCTGCTGCGAAGAAGGCTGCCCCCTCTACCGAAGCTACTACCAACGAGGGGGCTTCTCAACCAACTGCCAAGAAGGCAAAAACGGCCACGAGTGGGACATCAAAATCGAAATCGAAGTCCCAGAAGCCCCAAACTCCCGTGGCAGCCCTTCCCATAGCCTCCGTTCCACCTCCCATGCCTGCTGAGATGGCTGAGCGTGTAAGGAGGGAGGCCCAAGCAGAAATAGATCGAATAAATGCCGAGTATCAACGGCATGCCGTCGTTCCTTCTTCCGTTGCTTTCCCCACGGTGGTGGTTGATCCAGCAGAGCCAACGGCTAGGAGGAGAAAGAGCTTCAGGGTTCCTCAAGGGGTCAGTACCGGTGCAACGGGGTCAAGGAGGAAGACCTTGGGTACCAAGCCTCAGAGGAAGCAGACTCCTGAGGTGCATCTCACTCCTGCCCCCTCTCCCATTGTCATATCTCCTTCTGCATCCGAGGTATGTATGCTTAATCTTATTCAATTTCCTCCTATCTTTTTCCTTAGGGCAGGCTACATTCGCTTACTTACTATTGACAACTGTGATGCAGGGGATTGAAGAAGAAGAACCAACCCCCTCCAGTCCTCCCGTGAGCCCCTTTGTGGGGGACGCTTTGGTGCATCTCGTACCGATGTGACTCCTCCCCGTTCCCCTGTGACACCCCGACTAATTAAATACCGGGTAGCTACTCCTTTATTAAATTAATTCAAAATGCCAAGTTGGTCCAGTTAATAGCATCACTGTCGAAAACATTTTAAAGATTACTAACCACCTAGCATTTAAAAAGTAGGTGCCAAATTTTAATTTAAGTCCGATTAACATGCAACAAGTGTAATAAAGAATAATAACACCATTCACCATAATGAAGTAAATAGAATAACCATCACGCAATGTAATTAAAGTCTGGAGGAAAACTCCTCACTACAATCCCACAACTGAAATAAGTAAACCGAATACTAAAACAATACATGCCAAAGTCTGAAAACTGTAATGGAAAGATGTCTCTAATAGAAATGGGCAACATGTCCTACAACTGATAGATAATGAATCTGGAATCCAAGTGATAGAAGCGTCTAAAAGCAAATCCCTATATCTTCCACAAACAGCTACAGCTCCTTACCTGAATGAGTATCCTATGCATGGTGTCCTTTGGCTGGGCACCTAAAATGGTTTTACAAAGAAAAATAGATTTGAAAGCAAACGGGTCAGAGCCCGAATGTGGAGATATTTTAAAAAACTGCAAGTGCTTTAAAATCATTTAAAACATTAAATGCAAAGTACATGTTAGGACGTGCACTCACATGATATTCTCACCTCTCGTCTAACTGTGCACTCCTAACGTAAGTACCCATCTATAACGACATAAACCACTAGCTAAGTGACATCATATCTAGCTAGACTATCATAGGTCCTACCCATATTACTCGGTTCTATTAACATTATAACGCTCGTAATTAAATAGGGGTTTAACGTAAACTCAGATGCTCAAAATGCAATATATTTCACTATCAGCTAACTCGTTATGTTTCTCGAAACAATACCGTAATTATATTCACAACATTAACATGAAGGTTCCCATTAATTAAGTGTATATTATTCACATCATAAATATACAATACAAGCACCCCGAGAACTAAGCTGCGGTGCACACACCTACTCTGCTATCCATCCCGGTACATCACGTACATAAGGATTACATATTCCGAATCTCTCAGGAATAGTTCACAGATAACATCACAAATAATGGAGGCGAACACAGTCACATCACATGGGTCACGCACATACCTACGCTCCCACGATCAGCGGACTTATTAATATCCCAATAAGTCTTTCTATGACCTATGTTCATCAAGGTAACCAGTCTAAATCCGGGCAACACAAGGATTAGAGGGCCCTAAGCGAACGCAAACCTCCCGTGATAGCAAGTATGGTAGGTATGTCATACACACAATTCATATAACAATACTGAGTAAACATACGTCTTAGTAATCCCGTAGTTTAATCGTAGTACTATTCTCATTCTAGTACCAATATATAATTTACACACTTTATACGATTCCGGTTTATAATCATACGCGCCCTAAATTTATTCTCACGTCGTAGTAGACACTCACGTCTCAACCCAAACGGTTCATTGATTTAAATCACTCGTATATAATTTACTCCTCATAATAACCCAAAAGTCCCAAATCTATCCATACATCATCAAAGGAAGGTTATCTATATCCTCGAACAAGTTTACGGGACTCCAAAAATCGAAACAGGCCAAAAAGGCCTAAACTGTCAACTCGTTAGAAGTCTCGTTCGAACGAGGCTGTTCGAACGAGATTCCACTGTCAGCTCGTTAGAAGTCTCGTTCGAACGAGACTGTTCGAACGAGATCCAGTTCGTTCGAACGAACTGTACCTTCTAACGATATCTCGTTCGAACGAGATTATCGAACGAAGTTCCCTTTCGTTAGAAGCGACTGGTCAATTCGTTAGAAGCTCGTTCGAACGAGTTCGTTCGAACGACCTGGGCAGGGGCTTCTAACGACCTACCAGTTTCGTCCCAGATTTGTCTAATCTCATTTTTTCACCATTTTTAACACCTCAAGTCTCAACCAAAATTCGTCCAATCAATGTTTTAAGGTCTCCAATCATCCTAAAACATACTAAGGTCATATACTAACACCTTTTAAGGGACTAATACATCCTAAACATCATTAAATCACAAGATTCTACACTTTTCCCCAATTCTTTTCAAGAACACAAACCCTAACATTTTAAATCATGAATTAACCCAATATAAATCCGTTTTAATTTCTTCCAATCACAAATATCATGAGAATAATCATCTACCTATCATTCTACATGCAATTCTCCTCAAGATTTTCAAGTTCTAATTTCCAAACTACATGGGTTTTCATATTTCACCAAGAACAAACATAAAATTTGAATTATCTAACATGGAAAGAACATTCTCTGAAATTAAATGGAATTAAGTCACTTGCCTCGAGTTTATCTCTGATTTAGATGTTGGTTTGATGGAGCTTTTCTGCAGAATTTCCTCTCTCTCTCTTTCTCCAAGCTTCCTCTCCAAAGGTGGCTATGGTGGCTAGGGTTTGCTTTTGGGAAGGTATTAGGAAACCTAATTCTAATAACCTACGTAGTTGTTGGGTTAATATGGGTTGGTTAGTGGCTTAGTGGGTCAATTCCCAATCAGATTAAAACTCCCAATTTTCGTCACTTTTAATTCTCCAAAAATACAAAATTACTAAAATGCCCTTTATGTTGCCGGTATGGCCTAAAGATACCCCGGGACCCAAACTAAACCCCCGGCTAGTGTTTTCTGACTATCTCGACCCTTCCGGACGCGTTGGCGCACTCAAAACGACCATACGGTTAATAGAATTTAAATTCACTTTTATAAGTAAAATAATATACCATGACGCGGCGGTCACACGCGTCTCAACAAAATTCCTAAAATGCCGTATATCAATCTCACGACAAATTTTTCATAATTCAATATTCATATAAAACATGTATGCACATAATCAAATACCAACTCGCATCTCGTTAGTATTTTTAACCCGGATTAATTTCCAATTAATACGCATTTAATTAATTAATCCCAAAAATAAATATAGCCAAAAGTACGTGGTATTACATACTTCCCCCCTAATAACTGAATTTCGTCCCGAAATTCGAAACTAGAAAGTACCTACTAAAAATAACTCTCGATAACGTTCGCGCATCTCATCCTCGCGCTCCCATGTGGACTCCTCGACATTGTGATGTCTCCACTGAACACGCACTAACGGGACTATCTTTGCCCGCAGCTTCCTCTCGCTTCGGTCCAAAATAGCAATCGGCCCCTCCTCGTAGGAGCTATCCGGCTGGAGATCGATGTCCTCCAATGCAAATGTGAGAATGAGCCAAATTATCTATAAGGTATTTCCTCAGCGAGGAAATATGGAACACATCGTGAATCCGATGCAAATGCTCCGGTAACCCAAGTCTATACGCAACCGGTCCAATCCGCTCAATAATAGGAAACGGCCCCACATACCTCGGTGCCAACTTCCCCTTCTTCCCGAAACACATAATCCCCTTCATAGGGGATACCCTGAGCAAAACCTGATCCCCTACTTGGAACTCCCTGAAAAATCTCTTCGCATCAGCATAACTCTTCTGCTTGTCTTGAGCTACCCGAATGCGACTCCGAATCAACTCAATCCTTGCCGAAGTATCCTGAATCACTTCCGGCCCAAGCAGTTTGTTGTCCCCCACCTCTAACCAACATGCTGGGGAACGACAAGGCCTACCGTACAATGCCTCAAACGGAGCCATGCCAATAGTAAACTGATAGGAGTTGTTGTAAGCAAACTCCACCAGTGGAAGATACTGCTCCCATCCACCCCCGAAGTCAATAATGCACATGCGTAGCATGTCCTCCAACATCTGATTTGTGCGCTCGGTCTGCCCATCGGTCTGCGGATGATAAGCCGTACTCAACCGCAGTTCCGTGCCCATGGCCTCCTGGAAACTCTCCCAAAACCTCGAAACAAATATCTTGTCTCTGTCAGACACGATATTTAAGGGCACACCGTGAAGTCTCACAATCTCTGAAATGAAGAGCTGGGCATACTGTCCCGTAGTGTAGTCAGTCCTTACGGGTAAAAAGTGAGCGACCTTGGACAACCTGTCCACAATTACCCAAACAGAGTCGTGACCCCTCTGCGACGTAGGCAACCCCGTGATAAAGTCCATGGATATGCTCTCCCACATCCACACCGGGACCTCCAACGGCTGTAGCAATCCTGCCGGTCTCTGATGATCCACTTTTACAAGCTGACAAGTGGCGCATTTCGAAACAAACTCAGCGATATCTCTCTTCATACCGCTCCACCAATACTGCCGTCTCATGTCACCTTGGTACATTTTGTCCCCTCCGGGATGTACCGCGAACCGTGAGCCGTGCGACTCTGCCATCACCTCGTGTCGCAATTCCTCCCCTTCCGGAACCACCAATCTCCCATTGAAGCGTAATCCCCCGTCTGAGCTAACGGTATAGGACTCGGCTCCCTCTGCTAGTAATCGAACTATCTGCTCCTGGCAGAACGAGTCATTAGCCTGTGCCCGTACTACCTTCGTGACAATCTGCGGTGTAACGGTCATCACAGACATGAAAGATCGGGCCACTGCATCCTGGTGTCCCAACTCCTTCCACTTTGCCTTCCACACCTCTGCCACCTCATCTGCTGGTCTACGGCTCAACGCGTCTGCTACCACGTTAGCCTTGCCTGGGTGATACTGGATATCGAACTGGTAGTCTTTCACAAACTCAAGCCACCTACGCTGTCGCATATTCAACTCCTTCTGCGTGAACAGGTACTGTAGGGACTTGTGATCCGTGAACAGTTGGAACTTCTCCCCCAAAAGATAGTGCCTCCAAATCCGTAGGGCAAATACCACAGCTGCCAACTCCAAATCATGCGTGGGGTAATTCTTCTCATGAGTCTTAAGCTTACGGGAAGCATAAGCTATGGCCTGTCTCTCCTGCTGCAATACACCTCCAAGCCCTTATAAAGACGCGTCGGTGTAAACCAAATACTTAACTCCCGGTCTCGGCAATGCTAACACAGGTGCTGAGGTCAATTTGTCCTTTAACTCATCAAATGCCAACTGACAGGCATCACTCCAGATGAATGGCACACCCTTACGAGTCAGATGTGTCAAAGGACCCGCTATCTTCGAAAATCCCCGAATGAACCTCCTGTAGTATCCTGCTAAGCCCAATAAACTACGAATTTCAGTCGGTGTCGTGGGCTGTCCCCACTCCCTCACCGCGGATACCTTCCCCGGATCAACAGATATTCCCTGGTCGGAAATAATGTGTCCCAAAAACTGAACCTCCTTCAGCCAAAAACCGCATTTCTCATATTTTGCATACAACTCGTTCTGACGAAGTGTCTGCAAAACCTGCCTCAAATGCTCGGCGTGCTCTTCCTCTGTCTGGGAGTAAACCAGAATGTCATCAATGAAGACAATGACAAACTGATCTAGGAAATCCCTGAACACTCTGTTCATCAAGTCCATAAACACAGCTGGAGCGTTGGTCAAACCGAAAGGCATAACCCGAAACTCGTAAGAACCATATCTCGACAAGAACGCAGTCTTCGAGACATCCTCCTCCCTGATACGCAACTGATGGTATCCCGATCTCAAATCAATCTTCGAGAAGAAAGAAGCTCCTCTCAACTGGTCGAATAAGTCATCGATTCGAGGTAACGGATACTTATTCCGTATCGTGACCTTATTCAACTCTCGGTAGTCCACACACAATCTCAGTGAACCGTCCCTCTTCTTCACAAACAAAACTGGAGCGCCCCAAGGTGAGGTACTCCTGCGAATAAAGCCCTGACCTAACAGTTGATCTATCTGATCCCGTAACTCCCTCATCTCAGCTGGAGCCATACGGTACGGTGCGCGTGCTATAGGTCTCGTACCCGGTAGCAAATCTATAACAAAGTCTATCTCTCGACTGGGGGGTAAGCCTGGTATCTCCTGAAACACATCCGAATATTCCCTGACAACCGGGATCGAATCTAAAGGAATCACAACCTCCTTAGAGGTATCCTCCTCTATGTAATACAGATGAGCGGTCGATCCTCCCTCTGGGCGAGGCATCGCCACTATAAACATCTCTTGCCCCGGAATGGCAAAAACAATGCTCCCGCTGAAGCAATCAATCATGGCCCTATAAGCTACGAGTCGATCCATACCAATAATCACATCGTGAACATGCATGTCTAATACTAACATGTCTGCAGGTAATACCAAACCACCAATCTCTACCCCCACTCCCCGGCATATAAAGAAAATAAGTGACCCACTCCCCAATGGTGAGTCGACACACGTCACTGTGCTCTCTGCCGTAGCTAACAATCCTAAAGCTTTCGCGAAGTGTGTAGCTATAAAACAGTGTGTAGCCCCAGTATAAAATAATACCCGACCCATAGTGTCATGGATAGGAAACGTACCCTCAATCGCAGGCGGTGCCTGAGGAACTGCAGCCTGGTGAACGTTATAGACACGTCCATACTGTAGCTACCCCTGCTGAACTGGGACTGCTGGAATGGCTGGCAATGCTGCCATCTGTGGCGGTGCGGGGAGAGCGGCGGGAAACATAGGCCTCTGTGGCTCCTGGCGAGCACCCTGCTGCTGCTGCTGTGGGGCCCTGCCCCTATCAGGACAATCCTGTCGCTTATGGCCAGTCTTGCCACAAACAAAACACTTCCCTGGGAAGTTCCCTCCTCTCTGCCCCTGCTGTCCCCGGCCCTGGTGGCCGTTACCGTTCCTCCCTTGGCCCTGCTGGCCCTGGTGAAACTGCTGCCCATTCTGCCCCTGTTGGCCCTGATGGCCGTTTGGACCCTGATGGCCCTGACGGAAACCTCCCTGTCCCTGCCTGTAGTTCCCTGATCGGAACCTCTTCTGATCCCCCTGCTGCGGACCCTGCTCACCCTGTCTCTGCCCCTGAACAAATTGTGCCCCACCGGCACCATGTCCTCCAGTCCTGCCCTGATGGCTAGACTCTCCCGACCTCTTGCCCTCAGCCATATGAAAGCGGTGGTCCTGGCAGTGTAACAAAGCAGCGTTAACCACATCAGAATACGTGGCCAACGAAAGGTTCCCTAACAGATGCTGACGGATCCTCCAAGTCAACCCGTCGGTGAACTTCTCAATCTTCTTCTTCTCTGTTGGTATCTCATCTGGAACGATATTCAACAGATTCGTGAACTCGGCCTCATACTCGGCCACAGTCTTACCCTCCTGCTTCAGACTCATCAATTTCCTCCTCATTTCCGTGTGAACAGCCGACGGAAAGTACTTGCGGTCAAACCGCACCCAGAAGTCCTGAATAGTGAGAGTATCCCTCTCCTCCATGGTGGTAATAGACTCCCACCACTGTAGCGCAGATCCAACTAGCTTGAAAGTAGCTAGCACCTGCTTCTGAACATCCGTGCACTCATACATCCTCAAGTGCCTCTGCATATCCTTCCTCCACTGGCTCGAGACTACCACATCTGAGCTACCTGCAAACTCTGGCGGATGCGCTTTCTGAAAAGCGTCACGTACACGCTCCCAAGCAGACGGGAATGCATTTGCCTGTACTGGCGCGGCAACCGGCGCCTGAGGTGGTGCCTGCTGAACAACGGCAATGGCGGCATTTACCGCTTGAGCTACTATAGCTGCAACCTCAGCGGCGTTCATCATGCCCTGAACTGGAGCGGGCTGGGTTCGGGCGTTGCATCCCTGGGAACTCGTCGTGCACGTCGTGGAGGCATCTGAAATAAGAACAAAGTTTATAAGTTCGCTGTTTATAAACTTAAGATAGCTGAAGAACGAAGCATACACAAAAAGAGTACAACAGTCCTAAAATATAGGGCTCTATATCAAAGAAACTTAGCGGAAACATAATAAGCCGTCAGATCCTAAAGGACACTAGAACCTGATGCTCTGATACCACCTGTGACACCCCGACTAATTAAATACCGGGTAGCTACTCCTTTATTAAATTAATTCAAAATGTCAAGTTGGTCCAGTTAATAGCATCACTGTCGAAAACATTTTAAAGATTACTAACCACCTAGCATTTAAAAAGTAGGTGCCAAATTTTAATTTAAGTCCGATTAACATGCAACAAGTGTAATAAAGAATAATAACACCATTCACCATAATGAAGTAAATAGAATAACCATCACGCAATGTAATTAAAGTTTGGAGGAAAACTCCTCACTACAATCCCACAACTGAAATAAGTAAACCGAATACTAAAACAATACATGCCAAAGTCTGAAAACTGTAATGGAAAGATGTCTCTAATAGAAATGGGCAACATGTCCTACAACTGATAGATAATGAATCTGGAATCCAAGTGATAGAAGCGTCTACAAGCAAATCCCTATAGCTTCCACAAACAGCTACAGCTCCTCACCTGAATGAGTATCCTATGCATGGTGTCCTTTTGGCTGGGCACCTAAAATGGTTTTACAAAGAAAAATAGATTTGAAAGCAAACGGGTCAGAGCCCGAATGTGGAGATATTTTAAAAAACTGCAAGTGCTTTAAAATCATTTAAAACATTAAATGCAAAGTACATGTTAGGACGTGCACTCACATGATATTCTCACCTATCGTCTAACTGTGCACTCCTAACGTAAGTACCCATCTATAACGACATAAACCACTAGCTAAGTGACATCATATCTAGCTGGACTATCATAGGTCCTACCCATATTACTCGGTTCTATTAACATTATAACGCTCGTAATTAAATAGGGGTTTAACGTAAACTCAGATGCTCAAAATGCAATATATTTCACTATCAGCTAACTCGTTATGTTTCTCGAAACAATACCGTAATTATATTCACAACATTAACATGAAGGTTCCCATTAATTAAGTGTATATTATTCACATCATAAATATACAATACAAGCACCCTGAGAACTAAGCTGCGGTGCACACACCTACTCTGCTATCCATCCCGGTACATCACGTACATAAGGATTACATATTCCAAATCTCTCAGGAAAAGTTCACAGATAACAACATCACAAATAATGGAGGCGAACACAGTCACATCACATGGGTCACGCACATACCTACGCTCCCACGATCAGCGGACTTATTAATATCCCAATAAGTCTTTCTATGACCTATGTTCATCAAGGTAACCAGTCTAAATCCGGGCAACACAAGGATTAGAGGGCCCTAAGCGAACGCAAACCTCCCGTGATAGCAAGTATGGTAGGTATGTCATACACACAATTCATATAACAATATTAAGTAAACATACGTCTTAGTAATCCCGTAGTTTAATCGTAGTACTATTCTCATTCTAGTACCAATATATAATTTACACACTTTATACGATTCCGGTTTATAATCATACGCGCCCTAAATTTATTCTCACGTCGTAGTAGACACTCACGTCTCAACCCAAACGGTTCATTGATTTAAATCACTCGTATATAATTTACTCCTCATAATAACCCAAAAGTCCCAAATCTATCCATACATCATCAAAGGAAGGTTATCTATATCCTCGAACAAGTTTACGGGACTCCAAAAATCGAAACAGGCCAAAAAGGCCTAAACTGTCAACTCGTTAGAAGTCTCGTTCGAACGAGATTCCACTGTCAGCTCGTTAGAAGTCACGTTCGAACGAGACTGTTCGAACGAGATCCAGTTCGTTCGAACGAACTGTACCTTCTAACGATATCTCGTTCGAACGAGATTATCGAACGAAGTTCCCTTTCGTTAGAAGCGACTGGTCAATTCGTTAGAAGCTCGTTCGAACGAGTTCGTTCGAACGACCTACCAGTTTCGTCCCAGATTTGTCTAATCTCGTTTTTTCACCATTTTTAACACCTTAAGTCTCAACCAAAATTCGTCCAATCAATGTTTTAAGGTCTCCAATCATCCTAAAACATACTAAGGTCATATACTAACACCTTTTAAGGGATTAATACATCATAAACATCATTAAATCACAAGATTCTACACTTTTCCCCAATTCTTTTCAAGAACACAAACCCTAACATTTTAAATCATGAATTAACCCAATATAAATCCGTTTTAATTTCTTCCAATCACAAATATCATGAGAATAATCATCTACCTATCATTCTACATGCAATTCTCCTCAAGATTTTCAAGTTCTAATTTCCAAACTACATGGGTTTTCATATTTCACCAAGAACAAACATAAAATTTGAATTATCTAACATGGAAAGAACATTCTCTGAAATTAAATGGAATTAAGTCACTTGCCTCGAGTTTATCTCTGATTTAGATGTTGGTTTGATGGAGCTTTTCTGCAGAATTTCCTCTCTCTCTCTTTCTCCAAGCTTCCTCTCCAAAGGTGGCTATGGTGGCTAGGGTTTGCTTTTGGGAAGGTATTAGAAAACCTAATTCTAATAACCTACGTAGTTGTTGGGTTAATATGGGTTGGTTAGTGGCTTAGTGGGTCAATTCCCAATCAGATTAAAACTCCCAATTTTCGTCACTTTTAATTCTCCAAAAATACAAAATTACTAAAATGCCCTTTATGTTGCCGGTATGGCCTAAAGATACCCCGGGACCCAAACTAAACCCCCGGCTAGTGTTTTCTGACTATCTCGACCCTTCCGGACGCGTTGGCGCACTCAAAACGACCATACGGTTAATAGAATTTAAATTCACTTTTATAATTAAAATAATATACCATGACGCGGCGGTCACACGCGTCTCAACAAAATTCCTAAAATGCCGTATATCAATCTCACGACAATTTTTTCATAATTCAATATTCATATAAAACATGTATGCACATAATCAAATACCAACTCGCATCTCGTTAGTATTTTTAACCCGGATTAATTTCCAATTAATACGCATTTAATTAATTAATCCCAAAAATAAATATAGCCAAAAGTACGGGGTATTACATCCCCCATGACGGGGCTTACGTATTCTCGCCGTGTAGGTAGTCAACGTGCAAGGGAAGTCGTTGTGGGAGATGAAGCCGCTGATCCTGCGAGTGATTCCTCGCCTGAAGTGGTAACACAACCCGAAGTGACACAATCCGAGATAACACCTTCGGTCCCTTCTGATTTACAGGCCTCACTGAGGTTCCTCTGCCCATTGTTCTTGTTGAGGAGAGTGGGCCCGAGGTATGATTTCCTCTATAATTTATTTGTTGTAGTCTTTTCGGTCCCACTCTTTTCTTATTTGGCTTGCTGAATTCTGAGATGTTTTGGGTACCCCAGGTTGAAATATCCTCGTTGTTGGCAAGCGTTCTTCGTCCAACGACGCTGATGAGGCCCCTAACTGTCATTCCTCTCTTTGGCACCATTTCTGAGGTAAGTAACACGCAGAGATATTTCTTCATATTTTCTGTGCCCATTCTTCTTTTCTAACACTTGCCTTTGTGCCATAGTTCTCTCCTGATCTTGCACCAACTCATGCAGTCAAGGCCCAGGTTGGTGCTTGTACCCAACATAGTGGTGTGTTTACACCCCATCGTGTTGGGCCTTTGTTTGGGAGCCCCGTGTCTTCGTCTGATGAACCCAGTATGCTGGCCCTGGTGCCCTATGCAGGTGATAGCGTTTTGCGAAGCGTGGGGGCTTCTGCGTCCAGGGACCCCGTTATGGCTTCTGGGGTAATAATCTCGCCCCCAACGGTTCCTGTCCCTGCGGCTGTCCCCCGTGCTCCCGTTCTTGCCCCCGTATTGACTGAGGTATTTTTGTTAGCTTTTGTTAAGATTTTCCATAATCTCTATCTTATGATTTTTTTTTTTTTTAAGATATTTCTTAAACTTCACCTTATAACGGTGACTTAACAACAAAAACACTTGTTAAGATTTTTCATAAACTCCACCTTATAACGGTGACTTAACAACGAAAACACTTGTTAAGAATTTTCATAAACTCCACCTTATAACGGTGACTTAACAACGAAAACGCTTGTTAAGATTTTTCATAAACTCCACCTTATAACGGTGACTTAACAAGTTAATTACTTGTTAAGATTTGTCATAAACTCCACCTTATAACGGTGACTCAACAACGAAAACGCTTGTTAAGATTTTTCATAAACTCCACCTTATAACGGTGACTTAACAACGAAAAACGCTTGTTAAGATTTTTCATAAGCTCCACCTTATAACGGTGACTTAACAACGAAAACGCTTATTAAGATTTGTCATAAACTCCACCTTATAACGGTGACTTAACAACGAAAACGCTTGTTAAGATTTTTCATAAACTCCACCTTATAACGGTGACTTAACAACGAAAAACGCTTGTTAAGATTTTTCATAAACTCCACCTTATAATAAATAAAAAAAATTGTAAGTTCATCACGCCCGCTATCTCTTATCAGGTTGCTCGGGAAAATTCTCCCCCAGTTCTTTCGCCTATGGCCTCCCCCCATCGGGAACCTGCTTCTTCGAAAAATTCTGGTCATGACGATCAGGGTTCCACGACCGGTGTTGCAGCGGAGAGCGAGTCTGGGTGTGAACTCCCTCGTCCTGACCTAGCTCCTCACGCCTTCTGCCTGATGGTGCTTCGGCAGTCCCCTCAAATTTCTCCCCACCACCGTTTGGTAATCGAACAGCTGGTGAATCATCACCCTGAGACCTTCACACTGGACTGTCTGCGTTCCAACATTCACGTGATGAGTCACATACTTCAAGGCATGGTGATAGTTGTTGCTGAAATTACCAGTACTCCGACTGCAAGTGTTACCCGGTCCTTACTTAACCAATTTTTGGGTTACCTGAGGGAGCTGGAGCGTGATGGCTTCTTGTTTCACTGGCTTATAACATATTTGAAGACTTTGAAGAATCAGCAATTAATCAGTCAGAGGGAGGTTTTACGAAAGCATCAGGGGGACCAGCAGATTGAGGAAGCTAGCCTCTTTTGGAAGCAGTGGATCAAGAGGTAAAGGATGCCGAAGAAGCTTTGTGTCTGGTTAAACTGAAACACGAGAGACTCCTCATCGAACGTACACAAGTGCAAACGAGACTGGAGGTTTCTATTAATGCCCAACGATCTTTCACAGCAGCTTCTTCGGGCCTTCCTGGAGATTTTTTCTCTTCCTCAGATTTATCGTTTCTTTTAGATTAGTTGCCTCTTGTATACAGATCCTCCACTTGCCTTTATCTATGTAATTATTGGGCGATAGTTCCCAAACAAATTTTGTAATGCTCTATTGTTTATGAATGAAGAATATATACTTTTCAATCCCTTCGTGTGTTGTGATTGTTGTTGTCTGCTATAGAGTTTTGTATTTCTGCAATTCCTCCATTATGCTCAAAAATGTCACCCAAAACTTGTATATTTATAACAATAGATAGTCATAACATCAGTTCAAACTTGGTTGTTTACACATGATAAACCTTCAGCCACTTATTGTTAATCTTAAATTGCTTGTCTTCCTCTAACTTCGAAATTAAACAATAACCTGAGTCATGGGCTTCTTTCACAACGAAAGGTCCCTCCCAATTAGCTGCAAACTTTGGTAGAGGAAGCCCCCTGATGTGTTTCACTGCCGCTTTCAATACGAGCTCTCCCTTCACGAATTTCCTTGGTCTCACCAAGTTATCGTACGCCTTTGAAAGTTGCTTCGTATATATTTGAAAGTTCTGCATCGAATTATCTATGTGTTCATCCAACGCTTCCAACTGTACATGTCTACTTTGAGGAAGCATGCTACTTCGCAAAGCATAACGAGCAGAGGGAACTTCCAATTCTACTGGAGGATTGCTTCGGCCCCATAAACAAGAGAGAACGGCGTATATCCCGTGGGTTTTCGCTTGGTTGTTCGATAGGCCCGCAAGACAGCTGGTATCTTGTCATCCCACGCCCCTGGAAAGTCTTCCATCATTTTGGCCAAAATATTAACCAAGGTTTTGTTAGTTGCTTCGGCCTGACCATTTCCCTTTGGGTATGCCACCGTTGAAGTGTGATGAACAATGGAGTACTTGTCCGTGAGCATTGTTACTTCGGAGTTGACGAAGGGGGTCCCGTTATCTGAGAGAATAACTCTTGGGATCCCAAAACGGCAAATGATGTATTCTCTGATGAAGTTGCTCACCACCTCAGCCGTTGCTCGTCTGAGTGGTATCGCCTCGGCCCATTTTGTGAAACATTCTGTTGCTACTAGTATCCATATCTTGCCCCTCGAAAAGGGGTGTATTGCCCCCACTAGGTCGAACGCCCAAGTATGAAATGGATAGGGTGTTGATAGAGAGTGTAAGTCTACCGATGGGGCATGGATCATGTTCCCATGAAGTTGGCAAGCTTTGCATTTTCGAACGAACTCCGCAGAGTCTTTGTCCATCGTTGGCCAATAATACCCCAATGTCATCAACTGATCATACAGCTTGGCTCCTCCTATATGTGCTGGATCGTGCGCTTGTTTGAGGACCTCCACTGCTTCTTCCTTCGTGACACATCGCAAGGGCCTGTTAAAGTACCCCTTTCGATAGAGTTGCCCCCCCCCCTGGACGTAGAACCTTGGAGCCCTTCGCCTCAGACCTATTGCACCCATTTTCTCCGTTGGGACAACCCCCTCCTGAATGAAGTCGATATAGGGCTGCCTCCAGTCCGTTTGAGCTTCAATGAAATGGCACTCAGCTGCCTCAAAGAATAGCTGACACTTATTGCACTTCCGTTGCAGCTCTGCTGCATCTTGCTTCATCCTAGGCCAGAAATACCCCTCCCTTTGAATTCTCCTATATAGAGGTATCTCAGTCGTTTCGCAGTGCTCCTTATGCGTTTTCCTCAATATTTGCTCGGCTTCCTCTGGGTTGACGCATCTTGACAACCATCCTCCTGTATTTCTAAAATAGAGATTTCCCTGGCTTGTAAAATATTGGGCCAACTCTCTTAATCCCATTGCCCCCTCACCAGACTCCAGCTGCTTCCTAATATCTCTTCTCCAGCCCGCCTCTTCCTCCATCGGTAGTATTGACTGTACTACCGAAGGAGCTGTTCTTCGTTGGATCACAACTGTAGTCACATTGGTTTTCATTATCATCTTCTGGGCGATAGTGGCATAGACGTCTGGATGGCGGTTCATCGTTTTGGGATGTCTTCTGATCTTGGTTCGATGGAACTGGTTGAGGGGCCTTTGAATGATTGTTTTATAGGGCGCCAGGCTCATGTGTTTCAACGCATATTCTCCGTTTACCTGTTGAATTACTAAGTTCGAGTCACCCTTAATGCAGAGTGAACGAATTCCCCTTCGAAGAGCCTCTAGCAACCCTAGTACCAACGCCTCGTACTCTGCCTCGTTATTGGAGCAAGGGAAATCTAGTTTGTAGGAAAGGCAAATCTCTTCCATCCCTTTTGAAAGAATAACCCCTGCTCCTCCCTTCTTTTCCGCCGAAGATCCATCGAACTGCATCGTCCATTCCTCATCAGTTACACCCAGGTAATTGGCCTGTAAATCATCTCCTGGAATGTCTTCCCTAGGTGGCTCGAAGGTTCCTGAAGGGAAGATGGCCAACAGGTCAGCATACGCCTGGCTTTTGATTGTGCGAGGGACCACACATTTTAAGTCATATTCAGAGAGAATAAGGAACCATCTAGCTGCCCTGCCAATCAATATGGTCTTTGCGAGCAAATACCTAATTGGGTCGCATCTAGTTACAATATGAATGGTGAAAGACAGCATATAATGCCTAAGTTTTTGTGCTACAAAGACCAGGGCTAAACAATGCCTTTCTAAGCTACTATATCTAATTTCTGGCCCATGTATAATTCTGCTGAGGTAGTAAACCGGTCGTTCTTGCCCGTCTACTTCTTGTGCTAGCAGAGCTCCAACGGACCTCGTGGTGGATGTAAGGTATAGCTGCAACGGAGCTCCTGCCTGGGGAGGAACCATGATTTGTGGTGATACGAGCAGTTTCTTCAACCCCACAAGGGACTCCTGGTGAACCTCTTCCCACCTGAATTTCGTGTTCCTTCGTAGCAGCTGCATCAGTGGGTGTGTTATTTCGGCCAATCTAGGCACAAATCTCCTAAGGTAGGAGACTTTACCGAGGAAACTTTTTAGCTCCTTTGTCGTTCTTGGACATGGCATCTCCAAGATTGCCCGTTGTTTATCCTGGTCCATCTGTACCCCTTGTCGATTAACCACGAAGCCTAAAAACTTACCACTTGTTACTCCGAAGACACACTTTAACGGGTTCATCCTCAACTTGTATCTCTTGCACCGAGCAAACACCTTCCTTAAATCGTTCAGATGGGACTCTTCCTTCTTCGATTTGATGACCAAGTCGTCTACGTAGAATTCCACAAATTTGTGGAAGAAGTCATGAAAAATGGCCATCATCGTTCTTTGGTACGTAGCTCCGGCGTTCTTGAGTCCAAACGGCATTACTTTGTACATGAAGTTTCCCAACGGAGTTCTGAATGCTGTTTTCTCTGCATCAGAGGGGTCCATCTTGATCTGGTTGTATCCCACATATCCAACCATGAAGCTATACATCTCATGACCAGCTGTGGCATCTATCAAACTGTCGATGGAGGGTAGGGGAAACTCATCCTTGGGGCAAGCCCTATTCAAGTCTCTGAAGTCCACGCAGATCCTTATTTGGTTTTTGTCTTTCTTCCCTACTGGCACAATGCTGGATAGCCAGAGGAGATGTTGTATTGGCTTGATAAATCCTGCTGTCAGTAAGCGTTGGACCTCTTCTTTAATCTTTAAATCTAGTTCAGGCTTGTAAGTTCTTGTTGCCTGCTTCACCGGAATAGCTGAAGGCATCACGTTCAGCTTGTGGCAGCTCACTTACTTATCCAGCCCTTCCATTTCAGTGTACTTCCATGCGAAGGCATCTATGAATTCCCGAATCAGGTCAACCAAGGCTTCTCGTTTCTCCTTACCAAGATCTTTCGAGATAAAGATAGGCCTTGGATCTTCCCCTTCTCTTGCCAGGTTTAGCTGCTCCAACTCTTGTGCCTGGGGCCTTGGTTGGTCTACCATGTAGTCTGGTTCTTCGGCGACATCTTCTACGAACTCTTGTATGTTGGAGTTGTCTATCACCATACACTGCCCCTGTTGATCTACTAAAAAACACTCATATATCGGGTCAACCTCATTGTTAGTCTTTTCGGCCGCCCGCTCACACCATTATAAGCGGTACACCACTTTTCCCTCTTCAGTGACAATTTTCTTGCATTGCCTGCTGGTAGCTGTTGCCACGGCCTTTCTCTTCCTTTCTCTGGAAGCCTCAGCGATTCTTTCCCCTGAAAAACGACTCAACACGCTTTGTCGTTGGACCTCATGCTCCACTGGGTCTGTTCTAGGCCTCATCTTGTCTTTGAGCTGGGGCGAGATGTTTTGGGGTCGAAGGACCGCCCGATATGTTTCCTCGATCCTCCCCCCTTCGCCATCCTCATTTAAAGGTCCCATTCTTTCTCTAATCGAGGGGACCCATGCTCCCTCCATTCTCCTTGTTAGAACCCGCACGTCCTCTTCAAGCTCTGTATAAAAGGCTGCATCGACTAAGTGTGCTTCTTCGATAGCGAAAGGCCTCTTAGTTGCCCTAATAGTCACTTCTGTCCCCTTGATATTCGCCTTAGCACATTGATGGTAAGTTGAGGGAACTAACCCTTGGTTGTGCATCCATACTCTCCCTATTAACAAATGATAGGAAGTTGCGCTTTCGATTACATGGAACTTGATATGGGAACTCAGATTTCCCATCACTATCCCCACGTTCACATACCCGATGGATTTGGAAGATTGATTATCGTAGCCCGAGATTACCAAGGGCATGGGAACCAACCTTTCTTCCGGAATATTAGCAGCGTGGAAGGAGTTGATTGGCATAATATTGATGGAAGCACCCCCATCCATAAGGGTTCTTGCAAAGCTAACCCCGTTAACACTAGCGGTTACATACAGGGGCCTATTATGGGGGAACCTTACAGCTCTATCCGCATCGCTGAAAGTTACCTCTGATAGGAACTTCTTTACCAGCCTAGCCATGGGTCCCCTCCATCTCAGCGAGGGGACTGCGTTTCTTCTTGCAATGTCTAAGATCGCCTGAGTTATCTCTATTCTGCTTTCTTTTGGGATTCCCACTTGGTCGAAGAACCAAGTGAACTTTGGAGATTTTGAAACTGCGCTATATTTTACGACTGGGTCCGTTTCCTCAACCTCAACGCTGTATGCGTCTTCTACGTCCTTAGCACTTGCTTCATCATAGGCTAAAACTACGTTAGCCATTCCCCTGGTGCAATGCTCCAGTGCCTCATCGAACTTCTTCATCGTTGACCTTCCCCTCTCCCTTTCTGCCTCCTTGTCATAGGCTGTCACCAGATTGGCCCCATGTGCTGGGAGTGGGTTATTGTTAATGTTCTGCGGGGGGATTTGCAATGTCCCCGCCTTCATGTACTTGTCGATGATCCTTCGCAGCGTGAAGCAGCTTTCTGTTGGATGCTGGACCTTTCAGTGAACCTGACAATATTTGGGATCATCCCTAGTTGCCGCGTCGAGCTCTTCCGCCGGAACACCCTTTGGTTCGTAAACCGTTTCGCCTTGGACCATTGCGTTATAGCAACTCACAGCCTCCTCCACCGTACAAGGTAACGGTGGCGGGTCTTCCTTGTCTCTTCCGAACTTTCTTTTATTGTCCTTCCTTGGCGCCTTGCCCCCATCTTCCCTCTCGATATATCCCACCCGTGGGCCCTGAGACCTTCCTCCCATGGGTTGTATCGGCTGCCTGAACATCATGGGGGCCACCCCTGAGATAGGTCGTACCACTAAAGAGATGTTTCTTGCGGATTTTAAGAATGCTGAAAAGGTTCCCTCGCGTGTCTCATTGATTAGGTGGCAAATATACTCAGGAAGTAGTCCCTCAGCACAAATCTGCAGTAACCTGACCTCCTTGGCTTCTTCCCTTACCTCGAGGGACCTTTCCCTAAACCTTCGAATATAGGCCACTACCTCTTCTCCTGGTCTCTGCTTCTCCCTGCCAAGTTGGGTTAGAGTGAACTCATCTTCTGCCAGGAAGAACTTCCGTACAAACAAAACATGCATCTCCTCCCACGTGGGAACACTATTGGGAGGCAGATGAGAGTACCAAGTGTATGCCTTGTCAGTTAGGGATTTGGAGAATTCCCTCAATCTAAGCTTTTTGTCATTGCAGTGTGCTCCCAAATGTTCAACGAAACGCTTAATGTGCTCCTTCGGGTTCCCGCCCTTTCCTGAGTATTTTTCGAAGGTAGGGGGGATATAGTCCTTCGGGTAAGGCTCGTCGTTGTATCCCTGAGGGTAAGGTGTTCGGAAGTCATCGTAGACTGACGCCACCTCACCCACAGCCTGCGAAGAAGCCTGCATGAACTTCAGCATTTCTTTCTGCATCTCTTTTCTCATCTCTTCTATCGGCGAGGCTATTGGAGCCGCCAGCAATGGGGCCAAGGGCTGAGCGCTCGTTGCAACCGAAACGAACGTTACCGGTGGTGCCGTTGAGACTCCTGAGGTGCCCACTGCCGGGTTCACTCCAGAAGATACACTCACTGGGATCGTTCCTGCAATTCCTGCCCCTAGTGGGACCGTTGGGGCTACTCCTGGTGTTACGAAAGCGTTAGCCTCTAACCCTCCCAACATAGTTGAAGCCACCGGAGTTTGCAAGAACTCGTGAAACTTGCTCATGAGGAGGGCAATCTGAGCGGGTCCCAACCCCGTGATCGCGGGAGGTTGGGTCGTCACTGGGATGCCTAACGTTGCTGGCGCCAGAGGTACCTCTACTCGAGGAGCCCCATCTCTTAGGGCCTCTTGCCCTCGCGCAGCCTGTTCTTCATTATTCTGAATGTCATCGAAATTGAGTCTTCGAGTAGCATTATCTTGCGCCATACTCCTTATCTAGAAGAATGCCTCCCCAGCAGAGTCGCCAAATGTAGAAGGGTACTTTAGATTATATATGGAGGCGTAACCCCTATTGAGTATGGTAATGACAAGTTAATTGGCCAAAGCTTTGGATTAATGATGGAACACATAAACATGAACCCAATGAAGATAGACTCAGCTTAAACTCACAAAGCTCTCGTGTCTAACTCAGGGAATAGTAATGAACTTTAGAAGTAACCTAGTTAGAGGGAGAGAGAAGTAAGCACCCTAGATACACCTTGGTAGGCAGGTAAAACCACACCAGATACCCTCAGGAATCTCTGTCGAATATTGAAAGCTTTATAATAAATGACAATGGTGAGTGAGCACCCACAGTAGATGTGACATTAAGTAGAGGGTTGTTTGGTCCATAACTCAATGCCCGATGGAACTCCAAGCTGCCCCGCTTGAGGTTCCACGGTCAGGGTCCTTCGGTGTTTTACCAGGTGTATCTAAGATGGTCAGGACAAGCCCCAACGGTGCCTTACTTCTCAATCCTCCAAACCAAGTCCCTCTAAAGTTCCCACGGTGAGGTCATTCGATAGAGCATGACAGCTCTCCCAGGAGCTGCCAAGCCTGGTCTCTCGCAAGTACCGTTTGAGTTCACACTAATGTAATACCCCGTACTTTTGGCTATATTTATTTTTGGGATTAATTAATTAAATGCGTATTAATTGGAAATTAATCCGGGTTAAAAATACTAACGAGATGCGAGTTGGTATTTGATTATGTGCATACATGTTTTATATGAATATTGAATTATGAAAAAATTGTCGTGAGATTGATATACGGCATTTTAGGAATTTTGTTGAGACGCGTGTGACCGCCGCGTCATGGTATATTATTTTAATTATAAAAGTGAATTTAAATTCTATTAACCGTATGGTCGTTTTGAGTGCGCCAACGCGTCCGGAAGGGTCGAGATAGTCAGAAAACACTAGCCGGGGGTTTAGTTTGGGTCCCGGGGTATCTTTAGGCCATACCGGCAACATAAAGGGCATTTTAGTAATTTTGTATTTTTGGAGAATTAAAAGTGACGAAAATTGGGAGTTTTAATCTGATTGGGAATTGACCCACTAAGCCACTAACCAACCCATATTAACCCAACAACTACGTAGGTTATTAGAATTAGGTTTTCTAATACCTTCCCAAAAGCAAACCCTAGCCACCATAGCCACCTTTGGAGAGGAAGCTTGGAGAAAGAGAGAGAGAGGAAATTCTGCAGAAAAGCTCCATCAAACCAACATCTAAATCAGAGATAAACTCGAGGCAAGTGACTTAATTCCATTTAATTTCAGAGAATGTTCTTTCCATGTTAGATAATTCAAATTTTATGTTTGTTCTTGGTGAAATATGAAAACCCATGTAGTTTGGAAATTAGAACTTGAAAATCTTGAGGAGAATTGCATGTAGAATGATAGGGAGATGATTATTCTCAAGATATTTGTGATTGGAAGAAATTAAAACGGATTTATATTGGGTTAATTCATGATTTAAAATGTTAGGGTTTGTGTTCTTGAAAAGAATTGGGGAAAAGTGTAGAATCTTGTGATTTAATGATGTTTATGATGTATTAATCCCTTAAAAGGTGTTAGTATATGACCTTAGTATGTTTTAGGATGATTGGAGACCTTAAAACATTGATTGGACGAATTTTGGTTGAGACTTGAGGTGTTAAAAATGGTGAGAAAACGAGATTAGACAAATCTGGGACGAAACTGGTAGGTCGTTAGAAGCCCCTGCCCAGGTCGTTCGAACGTTCTAACGAATTAACCAGTCGCTTCTAACGAAAGGGAACTTCGTTCGATAATCTCGTTCGAACGAGATATCGTTAGAAGGTACAGTTCGTTCGAACGAACTGGATCTCGTTCGAACAGTCTCGTTCGAACGAGACTTCTAACGAGCTGACAGTGGAATCTCGTTCGAACAGCCTCGTTCGAACGAGACTTCTAACGAGTTGACAGTTTAGGCCTTTTTGGCTTGTTTCGATTTTTGGAGTCCCGTAAACTTGTTCGAGGATATAGATAACCTTCCTTTGATGATGTATGGATAGATTTGGGACTTTTGGGTTATTATGAGGAGTAAATTATATACGAGTGATTTAAATCAATGAACCGTTTGGGTTGAGACGTGAGTGTCTACTACGACGTGAGAATAAATTTAGGGCGCGTATGATTATAAACCGGAATCGTATAAAGTGTGTAAATTATATATTGGTACTAGAATGAGAATAGTACTACGATTAAACTACGGGATTACTAAGACGTATGTTTACTCAGTATTGTTATATGAATTGTGTGTATGACATACCTACCATACTTGCTATCACGGGAGGTTTGCGTTCGCTTAGGGCCCTCTAATCCTTGTGTTGCCCGGATTTAGACTGGTTACCTTGATGAACATAGGTCATAGAAAGACTTATTGGGATATTAATAAGTCCGCTGATCGTGGGAGCGTAGGTATGTGCGTGACCCATGTGATGTGACTGTGTTCGCCTCCATTATTTGTGATGTTATCTGTGAACTATTCCTGAGAGATTCGGAATATGTAATCCTTATGTACGTGATGTACCGGGATGGATAGCAGAGTAGGTGTGTGCACCGCAGCTTAGTTCTCGGGGTGCTTGTATTGTATATTTATGATGTGAATAATATACACTTAATTAATGGGAACCTTCATGTTAATGTTGTGAATATAATTACGGTATTGTTTCGAGAAACATAACGAGTTAGCTGATAGTGAAATATATTGCATTTTGAGCATCTGAGTTTACGTTAAACCCCTATTTAATTACGAGCGTTATAATGTTAATAGAACCGAGTAATATGGGTAGGACCTATGATAGTCTAGCTAGATATGATGTCACTTAGCTAGTGGTTTATGTCGTTATAGATGGGTACTTACGTTAGGAGTGCACAGTTAGACGAGAGGTGAGAATATCATGTGAGTGCACGTCCTAACATGTACTTTGCATTTAATGTTTTAAATGATTTTAAAGCACTTGCAGTTTTTTAAAATATCTCCACATTCGGGCTCTGACCCGTTTGCTTTCAAATCTATTTTTCTTTGTAAAACCATTTTAGGTGCCCAGCCACAAGGACACCATGCATAGGATACTCATTCAGGTGACGAGCTGTAACTGTTTGTGGAAGCTACAGGGATTTGCTTGTAGACGCTTCTATCACTTGGATTCCAGATTCATTATCTATCAGTTGTAGGGCATGTTGCCCATTTCTATTAGAGACATCTTTCCATTACAGTTTTCAGACTTTGGCATGTATTGTTTTAGTATTTGGTTTACTTATTTCAGTTGTGGGATTGTAGTGAGGAGTTTTCCTCCAGACTTTAATTACATTGCGTGATGGTTATTCTATTTACTTCATTATGGTGAATGGTGTTATTATTCTTTATTACACTTGTTGCATGTTAATCGGACTTAAATTAAAATTTGGCACCTACTTTTTAAATACTAGGTGGTTAGTAATCTTTAAAATGTTTTCGACAGTGATGCTATTAACTGGACCAACTTGGCATTTTGAATTAATTTAATAAAGGAGTAGCTACCCGGTATTTAATTAGTCGGGGTGTCACAACTAAAACTCTTTATTATTCTCGTTACATCATTACAACCGTTATAGCTTACAGTAAATGTAACCAAAGATACAATATGACTAACACAACAAGCTGAAGTATGAGTTGCCACGCTTGAGTTGCCACGCTAAGCTGCCTCTATTGCGTTAATCCTCAAACACTGTTGCTAATTAGGGAATTATCCATAATCTCAGGATTACCTTCAAGCTCCCTCTACATATATATATATTTATATATATAATTAAAAGAAATTTAAAATTTGGGGGATGAATTTTGCACTTTAACAGTGATTAATCAATATATATCAACTTTTAATCATTATATATATAATGGAAACCAACTTGTAAGAAAAACAAACAAATAATTCAGAATGCAAGAAAGAACCCTATTGGAGTCCGAAAAGAAGAAACAAAATGGTTTTCTGAAAAACGAGGTCTAGAGAAGAACGAAACAAACTGCAAAAGGGGAAAAAATGAAGTTTTTAAGGTTCGCCCCTGCAGAGAAGGGGAAAGGAATCGCAGCCAGATAAACGAACTTGGAGTAGATGACATCTTGAAGGAGTCACAGAACAGGAGACTTTAATGTGTGAGATTGTAAGGAAGTTAGTTAAATAAGGTTTGGGGCAAAAATAAAGGCATTTGCAACTAACCTCCTTGAGGCGAATCGCACAAAGGCAAATACGCTTTGGTTGTTTGAAGCTTAGGTTTCGATTTACTGCTGTGAGGCTACAGCTTCACCATGAGGCGCACGCTTCAAAAGCAAGTTTGAACATCGCATTTGGGTAGTTTGCCTTCCTCGACACTTACTTTATCCTTGAGCAATGTTTGTTAACGTCATTCGTTTACAAGATTAACCTATTAAAGAAGGGGCTCAGCAATGAATATCATACTCTTAACATTCCTTTCGTGTGCAATCCTCAAACGAGTGCCAAGTGCACAACAAATACAGATTGCTTGCTGACACAAATGGTTCCTTTACATGATCAGTATGTATTATTCCTAGCAAAAGTAAGAATAGGAACTAGATTAAAATTAGGATTGTATAATGTGGTGTGCGTGCATGAATGTGCAAGTGTGATTAATCTATTATGTTTTGAACAAGATAAGCACGTGATGCATGAACATTCTTTACAGAGACATTTCATGCACCAGACTCATCTTGTGAAAACCTCAGCCTCATCATGACCAACAGTGAAGGTTCTCCGGCCACCATTCCAGTGTGTGAGCTTCCTAAATGGCGCATGGGACAAACGAGCTTCTTTCCCTCTGCTCCTTTTTTCTCTCTTACCCCCTCGCTTCTCTACATCTTTCTTTCTGATATTTCTCTTCGTTTATCTTCTTCTCCTATCCATCTAGCAAGATCAAGATAGTGTTCTAGTATGTCTCTAACTCAGAAGATGTACCAAAATTTGGGAAAACATTTACAAATTGAAAGCAAAGTCTTCAACATCAAAGTGGATGGGTTTATGATGTGAACAAGCACTTATCGCTGTACCAAAAGCTATAATTGTTATTAATGGCGCAACTTTATTCACATATACAAAGGGTGAGTCTGCCCCATGAGTCCAAGCCTTGAGAGCCTTGGCCCATTATTAGAAGGGAGCATGCCAGGTTGGTTGTTAGCACCTCGCATCATTTTAGATGCACCTGTATCAAATTCCCCCCCATGGGTTGCCACTCTTTGTGACTCGAACTCATGACCTCGCTCTGATACCAAATGATGTGAACAAGCGCTTACTGTTGTACCAAAAGCTATAATTGTTAGTAATGGCTCAACTTTATTCACATATACAAAGGGTGAGTCTGCCCCATAAGTCCAAGCCTTAAGAGCCTCGGCCATCCTCGACCCATTAATAAGAGGGATCATGCCAGGTTGGTTGTTAGCACCTCGCATCATTTTAGATGCATCTGCATCAAATTCCCCCCCATGGGATGCCAGCAAGTGCATCTAAAATGATGTGAGGTGCTAACAACAACCTGGCTCTTAAGGCTTGAACTCATGGGACAAACTCACCCTTTGTATATGTGAATAAAGTTGCGCCATTACTAACAGCTATAATTTTTGGTACAGCGGTAAGCACTTGTTCACATCATTTGGTAGCAAAGCGAGGTCATGAGTTCGAATCACAAAGAGTGGCAACCAGTGGCAACCCATGGGGGGAATTTTATGCAGGTGCATCTAAAATGATGTGAGGTGCTAACAACCAACCTGGCATGCTCCCTCCTATTAATGCTCTTAAGGCTTGGACTCATAGAGCAGACTCACCCTTTTTATATGTGAATAAAGTTGCGCCATTACTAATAGCTATAGTTTTTGATACAGCGGTAAGCGCTTGTTCAAATCAGTTTACCTCATAGAGTTCGACTTGTGGAGTGTTCATTCGCATTGCATTGCTCTATAAGAAGCTTCTCGGTCTAATGCATATAGCAAAGTCCTCAAAAAATACCATTCAACTGGATTTGTCTATTGGATGGAAAGAAAAAAAATTAACTTCATAGAGTGTTCAGTGTTCAGAAATGGTGACAAGAGAACCATTATCCTTACTTTTTTCCTTTTTCTTTCATATGCCATCATTCCTATTGTAAAAGTTGGTGATGGTTGGTTGGCCTTACCTATGATGTTTCAAGAGACAATATATAAAAGAGGGGGAGATCAACAGGTGTCATTTGGACCATAACAGGGAGTATAAAAAGAGCAAAGAGAGTCTTGTGCTGTTTATTATCATAGAAACTCAAATGGGACCAGCAAAACAGGAAACAGAGAACTTGAGCTGAAACGGGAGAAAACCCCAGTGGATGTTTTCGGTGATGCCGAGTTTATGGCTTTAAAATGGTGAGATAGAATTGATTGGAATAATTAATAATTTGCACGAGTGAAATAGCAGGTATCCTTAGATTGATATTTTAGAATCTTTGGGGAGACTATGAGTTCGAAGTCTCCTTCAAGATAAAGCTTCAATTGTTATGAGCAACTAATTCGTCAATAATGTTGAGTTGGAGATTTGGTCTCTCATGGTTACTAGGTCGTAAAGAACACAAGACACTTTTTTGGTGGATGGCTACAAATTGATGGTTTAACTTTCAATCTGTGGAGATGGGACCATTGGACGTTTTTACAAAAATAAAAAATAAAAATGGAGCTATCCGTGGTGGATTAATACAAGTGGACAGGAGAACCTAGCTGTCACAATTTATTTGCTGCACTTATCAGAGTTTTGGGGAATGAGAGTGGCTTTATTCCAAAAGAGTTTAAATGGGTGTATGGATCAAAGGTCTATTTCATCAGAGTGAGGATTCTTAAAGCAGAAAATAGATGGGTTCCTTTCGAATGTGCAGAAAAGCTTTGGATTCCACAGATGAAGAAGGTGAACAGAACTGGAGCGGTTCCTGAGAGTGAATATTGAATAAAAAATTTGGCAGGAAAATACAGATGGGTTCGTCCTGAAATGCAGCAAGTTCAGGTACCTTGTGACAATGGGGATGTCTCAGCAACGCCCAAATCACGTGGCAGTTTGGAAAAAAGATACTTGCTACTTCATCAAGAGAGGCCTGCTCTGATGTACAATCCCAACAATTCTAACGAACCTGCTCCTTGTAAGTGGAATCTGGTAAGAAAATCAGGAAGTGAGAAAGAGGATAATAAGGCTAAAAGATGTGGGCCAACTTTGTTTGTCTGCGAAGCAAAGGAGCAATAGGCCCAAAGAGGACGAGTATACCAATTAAATTTTGGGAAAGCTAAAGAAATGGGAAGTTTCGTAAGTGTTCAGACAAAGAAAAACAAGGCAGAAGTGTTTGGGGCAAGATTCGCGTGTTAAAGGCCGAATTCAGAAATAAAGGGGAAAATGAAGAAGGGGAGAGGTATCAACAATCCGCGGCGACATATAAGAGGGAAAATTACAGAGAAAGAGAGAAGGATATATATATAAATATATATATATATATATATATATATATATATATATACACTAGCAGATGCCCATGTCGAGGGCACGGCAATAAATTTGCCCCCGTGATAAAACTTAGCCCATAATAACCCGCCTTTTTTATTAAAAAAAAACACCTTTAAAAAAGAAAGAAATTTTTTTTTTTTAAATAGTTAAAAAAATATATTAAATATTAAAAAATAAATATTTTAAAAAAAATATTTAATAAAAAATAATATAATAATCATATATATATATAATATCCATATCTATTTATTAAAAAAAAAAAACTTTTAGCATGACTTTTCATGCATGGGTATGAAATGTCAAAAATATCATACATAAAAAGTAAATTATATGGATTATATGGATATATAATATGATGTAATGGTATATTATATGGATATACATACCAAAGTTAAGATAGGGAAGTTTTTTAAAATGTACACATTTTTAACGGTCCGGATTTATGCCACCTACTTACATATTTTAATGGTTGAGATCACATCTCTTCCTTTTTTACAAAGTAGTCCCTCAAATATTTGGTTTCCCCCTCTTTTTCTACTCATCAAAATTACACTTTAATTCAAAAATGAGGGTAATTTAGTAAAACGCCCTTTCTTCCAAAGAAACTTTTTCAACATACCCTCTCTCATCTTTCGACAATCCTATCGCACACTCTCTTTCTTTCTCTTCCAACATCAAACCACGACATCTCTCTCTTTGAATTACGAAACCACAACCTCTCTCTCTCTTTGCATTACGCATGTAGGCACCCTCTCCAAATCAGCACATCAGGTAGAATCTATTTAGGGTTTACACCCTCTTCGAATCAGCAAATCAGGTATACTCTATTTGGGGTTTATTTAGGGTTTGATTTTCCAAATTTGGGTTTTTATGGTTCAAATAATGTGTTTTTATTGTTGTTTGCTGATATCTAGGTATACCCCTCTTTTTCTTTTTTAAATCGATGAGATTTCAATTTTAGGGGGTTTTATGGTTCATAGCATGTGGAGATATTTATGGGATTTTACTCTCATCAAATTAGCAAACCAGGTATACTCTATTTGGGGTTTATTTAGGGTTCGATTTATCTAATTTATGTTTTTTATAGTTCAAATCGTGTATTTTTATTGTTGTTTACAGATATCTCACCTTTGATTCATCACATCACAGTTCAAATCAGGTATACCCCTCTTTTCTTTTTTAAATCGACGAGTTTTCCAAATGTTTGGGGATTTTATAGTATGTACCTTTGTTGTTCTTATCTGTTACAAACTATTTATTATTGTATCGTGTTTGTGAAAATGTCAAAGTGGAACACCATTAATAGGGGAGCATGTCTTTATCTTCTATTGCGTTAAAAATGGATTTATAGTTCACACTGAGTATTTAATGTATGTATTGCTGCATTTTTTTTAAGTGTGCATTTCATATTTTGAGTGAGGATTAAGTCCCATCAAGCCATTGAATCAGGTGACTTCCTATTTCTAGCTTTTTCCTATAATCTTAAAGGTAACTTCCTATCTCAAATGCTTCATGTAATGTACAATTATAGATTCTATTCTCAATTAGTTTTTCTAACAGTAATTTCACGCATTTTTGTTTAGTAATCAATTTTTTAAATGTATTTTCACCTATCAATGTGTAAATTATCTAACTGTGTTTTCATATGTTATAGAAATGCAGTGGACGTGGACGGAGAATTACGGTGGATTTTTAAATGTATTTGAATCGTGGATTTCTTCTTGAATTTCTTCTTTTGGGAAATAATGGCTACAAGCAATGTTTAAAAAGGCGCGAGGCGAGGCATTTTAGTCGCTGCGAGCCTGCGAGGCGAGGCGTAAGCCTCACCGAAAAGGGGAAAAAAAAGCAAAATAATATTTAAAAAAATACTAATAAAACCATAAAAATATAATAACAAAGAAATATAAAATAAAACTACAAAAAAAACATTTTTGAGGACTTTCTCACTTGACATTTTTTTGTTCCCCGAGATAACTTTTTTTTAAAAAAAAAGTAATTTGACAACATCAATTTTAACATATTGGTTATTTTACAATATGACAATAAACTAATCAATGCAAAATTATATTGGCAAAATCATTTTTTTAGCTTCATTCACATATTGGTTATTTTATAATATGACAATAAAATAATCAATGCAACTTAACAAGCAAATTTATTAAAAAAACATTGATTTTCAAGCTAAGATTAAATTAATCAATGCAAAATCAAATTGACAAAATCAGTTTTTTAAGTTTCATTCACATATTGGTTATTTTTTAAAAATTTCTTTCAAGTTACACTAGTAAATAGTATAAGTTAAGTGCAATTTTAAAAGAAAAAAAGAATTAGGTGATTAAAACAACATTTTTTTAGATTAAAAAAATTAATAAATAAAGTTTTAAAAGAAATAAAAAAAAAACAGAAACCTTTTTAAAAAGAAGTCATATTGCATTGAATTTATAATTTAAAACAATCTTTTTAAATAAACACTTAATAAAATAAAGTTTTTACAAAAAAAAAAAAACTAAAAGCGTAAACAACTAAAAATGTAGACAAATATTTGGTTAATAAACACTTAATAAAATAAAGGGTTTTGAAGTTAACACAGTAGAAACAAAGGTCGAATTTCTTACCTGGGGCCGGATTTTTTACCTGGGGCAGGAATAGAAGGAGGAGAACCGAAGGCCGGAATGGAAGAACCGACGGCCGTAAAGGAGTTTCGGAGCAAAGAATAGAAGCTAGGGCTTACGGGTCTTTTTTTAAGCTGAGTACAAGAGACGTATGCCTCACAGCCTCGAGGCCTATGAAGCACGGACTCGACACGTAATACGTGTTTCGACACGACACGCGACATGTGATTTATCCAAAAATTAGGATACGACACGCTAGGATACGTATAATATATAATACACGTTAAAATATAATATATATATATATATATATATATATATTGATGAAATAAAACAGATTTTTTCCATAAAATACATTATTAGAGCATTCTTAACATGAAATTATGAAAATTGACCATACAAAACAAAATTCAAACACACTTTAACATTAAAAATCATAAATAAGGCAGAATCACCATCACATAAGGAAAAAAAATAATAATAATAAAAATAAAATGTCCTTTTACATGTCCTAGCATGTCGGCCAGCGTGTCGGCAACGTGTCCAAACATGTTCCAGCGTGTCGGCAATGTGTCGGAGCATGCCACGTGTCGGACTCGTGTTAAAGTTGACTTGTGACTTCCGGGAGAGTGCCGGTGCTTCATAGCTCGAGGCGCACAGCCTCAACCATCAAAGGCGTAAGACTCACTTTCCAGACATGAGGCATAAGCCTCGAGGCTTTTTTTCACAGCCTCGCCTCGAGGCGTACGCCTCATTCGCCTTTTTAAGCATTGACTACATGTGTTTTTTTAGTACGATGTTTCACTTCTTTGTTTTTGTATTATGTTCTATCGGGTTTGTGGCATATTTTATAAATTACAATTACAAGGCTCACGTGTTTTTTTACAAATCATTGAGGTGACTTTTGGTTATTGCCAGTGATGCCATATTGAGGGTCCTAATTTCATTCCTTTTGCAAGCTAAGGAATTTGCCACTAGAAAGGTAAGTCAATTTGGGTTTTAGATTGAAAATGGTGTTCATTGCAATGTTTTCTCAAAGTTTTGGTTTGGAAATGGTTGAACAAAGTCCTTTGATGTTTTCAAAAATGAGTCTTATTTTCATTATCAAAATTTTCAAGTTTTGGTCTTTAAAAAAAGATTTTGATGTCTTCAATTTGTTTGTTTCATGCTGATACTCACAAAAGTATCACAGTTAGATATTCATACAACTTAGGTTTGGAATTAAGTTGAAAGTTTGTTATTAGTTAGAAGGTCTATTTGGGAGTATTATTAATCACTGTTTATGATTCTTGGGGTATTATGAATTTTCTTTATCCCTGATGGTGGTGAGCCTATTTGGGAGTATTATTAATCACCGTCTATTTGGGAGGATTATTAGTTCCTATGCAGTAATATCTTGAACTTTTCATGTTTCCTTAAGTTTCGTTCTTTATTTTCTTTTTTTTGGACTGAACTACTTTTTCTACAAGCATTTGATGACATGATGAGTAATCCCTAATATATATGATCTAATGCTTCAAATTTTTGTTCGATTCAATTTAGTCTTCGATTTAGTGGACTTACACTGTGGTATATGACATGAATAGTTTTCAGGTTGCACTCTTAAACGATCTTTGATTGAGTTTATAACCTCGGAATACACCTGGTAGACAGACTCTGTTAGGAGGTTTCCTGATATAGAGATAGGGATTATCTGAATAATATTAGGATCCCATAACAAATAGTCCCTATGTGGATCAATTTCACTCTATTTACAATTTTTTTGTTTGTACAATGTGCGTCGTGCGTGCGTACTACATGAGTTTTTGTTTCAAGTTTCTTACTTGTTGTGTAATGATGTGTGTTTAGAACTGTTGTTGATTGTAAAGCTATTAACACCCCATACAGTTTTGACGCCATGTTGGTAATTAAGGCATCCGGTTCCCTTTTTTTACCATCTTAGAAATCAATTTCTATTAAAGAGAGGATGTCCTTCAATTCTATGTATTAACTATTGAATGTAGATGCACTTAAGAATTTAAGATTTTTTTCCTCTTGAAACAGAGAAAGATGCATTTAAGAATTTTATTTAAGAATTTTCTCTGCTTGAAACAGATTAATTGAGTTTTCGCGTTCTACATCACGATCGTTCTTCTTATTTCAACCAATCATATGATGTGCTTTAAGTGAAGCGAAACACGGGTTAGAGATGGATGGTTTTCGAAGTTCGTTGTTCGGTGGTGTCTTAACAGGTTCTATTTTTTATGTTTTGATTTTCTTGCTAAGGTTTTGACATATATATGTGTTATTCTTGATCTGTTGCGGTGTGACTAATAAAGCACTTTATGTTTTAATTATTTTCCTTCCGAAACTGAGAACACCTGCTACAGTACCACATGTTCATGTAGCTGCAACTAAAGCATGTAACTTGCCACCACCTGCTACAGTACTTTATGATTGTGATTGTTCGTGAACAAAAAATATGTTTTAATTTCAGTATACAACGTGTAAACTATACATTTCTTCACATTATGTAGAATTCTTCGCAGGGGCAGAAGCTACAATCTCACTTAATGAAGACTTGGCGATTTACTGGTTATTATGGAAATCCAGTAACATATCAGAGGATCTATGGGTGGAATTTACTTAGGAGACTGAATTACTTTCCTTCTCTCTCGTGGTTTATTGGTGGCGATTTCAATGAGGATTTGTGTGACGAGGAGAAAGACGGATGTCCTCCCAGTGCTCAACAACTCATATCAAACTTTAGATTAGTGATTGGTGGCTGTAATTTGCTAGAAGTAAAATCTGCAGGCCCAAGATTCGCTTGGAGAAATGGAACAATCCAAGAAAAATTGGATTGTGGTCTTTGTTCAAGCGCTTGGACAGATATTTATCCAGCAGCACTGATACAAATTTTCAAATCCATCTTCTCCGATCACAGACAGCTGCTCCTTCAATTGAACTCCGCTAGCGAATGTAATACCCCGTATTTTTGTGATATTTATTTATGGGATTAATTGAATTAAATGTGTATTAATTGGAAATTAATCCGGATTAAAATACTAGCGAGATGCGAGTTGGTATTTGATTATAATGTGTATATATGATTATATATGAACATTGAATGATGAAATTTGTCGTGAGATTGAAATACGGCAATTTGGAAATTTTGTTGAGACGCGTGTGACAGTCGCGTCAGGAATATTATTATTTAATTAAAAAGTGAATTTTATTTCTATTAACCGTATGGTCGTTTTGAGTGCGCCAAAGCGTCCGGAAGGGTTGAGATAGTCAAACACTAGCCGGGGGTTTAGTTTGGGTCCCGGGGCATTTTTAGGCCATACCGGCAACGTATAAGGGTAGTTTGGTAATTTTGGATTTTTGGGAATTAAAACCCACGAAAATTAGGAATTAATATCTGATTTGGCAATTACCCACTAAACCAACTAATAACCTAATGGGCTACGGAGGTTATTGGAATTAATTCCAAAAGAGTTCCTAAGGCAAACCCTAGCCAACATTGTCACTTTGGAGAAGAAGGCTTGTAGAGAGAGAAGAGCGGAGAATTCTGCAGAGAGAGAGAGAATCATTCATCAGATCGACATCAAAATCAGAGATATACATAAGGCAAGTGGTTTAATTTCGTTTATTACAAAGAATGTTTCTTCCATGCGTAGGAAATTGACAAAATTTGTATTGTTCTTGGGAGATTGATGAAAACCCATTAAATTGGAATTTGAAACTTGTATTTTGATGAGGAATTGCATGTAGAACTGTATGTAGGTGATTAATCTGATGATAATATATTTTGGATGAAACAAAAACGGATTTAATTAGACTCATTGGGGATTTAAGAATTTTAGGGTTCATGTTCATGTGATTTGGGGATAAATGGAGGGATTTGATGATTCAATAATGTTTAGGAAGAATTGGCCCTATATAAACGTTAATATATGACCTAAGTATGTTTAGGATTGATTAGAACCCATGTACAATTGTTGGATTGATGTTTAGATGAGATTAGAGTGGAAGAAAAGATGGAAAAACGAGTTAAGGAATTTCTGGGCTCGAAACTGGCCTCTCGTTAGAAGACCTGCCCAGGCCGTTCGAACGAGCTCGTTCGAACGAGCTTCTAACGAGTTGACAGTTTGACTTCTAACGAGAGGGAGGTTCGTTCGATGACTTTCGTTCGAACGAGATCTCGTTAGAAGGCCCACTTCGTTCGAACGAACTCTCGTTCGAACAGCCTCGTTCGAACGAGACTTCTAACGAGCTGACAGTTTGGGCTTTTTAGCCTGTTTTGATCCCGAGTGTCCCGTAACCTTGCTTATATGTAGAGATAACACTTCCTTGTGGATTAATTGATATATTTGGGATGTTTGGGATATAATGAGGAGTAAAACCTAGAAGTGTAGTTTGAACCTAAGGGAAATTATGAATTAGGACGTGAGTGTATATTACGATGCGAGAACTATTGACGGCCTAAATAATTATATTAACCGGGAACATATAAATTGTGTAGCATTATATGTCGGTACGAGAATGAGAAGTATACCACAACTATATTATGGTGACTACTAAGATGTGTGCATACTTAGTATTAGTATATGATTTTATGTGTATGACATACCTACCATACTTGCTATCACGGGAGGATTACGTTCGCTTAGGGCCCTCTAATCCTTGTGTTGCCCGTATCTAGATTGGTACCTCGAGAACATAGGTCAGAGAAGGACTTATTGGATGTTAATAAGTCTGCTGATCGTGGGAGCGCAGGTATGTGCGTGACCCATGTGATGTGACTGTGTTCGCCTCCATTGTTTGTGATTGTTGTTATCTGAGGACGATTCCTGAGAGATTCGGAATGCGTGATCCTTATGTACGTGATGTACCGGGATTGATAGCAGAGTATGTGTGCACCGCAGCTTAGTCTCGGGATGCTTGTATTGTATATTTATGACGTAAATAATATACACTTAATTAATGGGAACTTTCATGTTGGTATTGTGAGAATAATTATGGTAATGTTTTGAGAACACATAACGGGTTAACCGATAGTGAATTGTATTACTAATTGAGAATCTGAGTTTAAGTAAAGCCCTCTATTTAATTGATAACGCTAGAATGTAATATGGGAATCGAGTAGTAAGGGGTAGAACGTATTACGGTTTGGTTAGATATGTATGTTATTTAGATGGGTACGGTACGCTAGGAGTGCACATGTAGTCGAGAGGTGAGAATTTCATGTGAGTGCACGTCCTAACATGTATTTTGCATTTAATGTTTTAATGTTATTAAAACACTTGCTGTTTTTAAAATGATTTCCACTTTCGGGCTCTGACCCATTTGCTTTCAAATCTATTTTTTTGAAAAAACCATTTTAGGTGCCCAGCCACAAGGACACCATGCTTAGGATCCTCATTCAGGTGACGAGCTATAGTTGTTTGTGGAAGTTACAGGACTTTGCTTGTAGACGCTTCATCTATCTTGAATCTATATTCAGCATTTATTAGTTATAGGGCATGTCGCCCATTTCTTTTAGAGACATTTCATTTATTTCAGTTATTCAGACTTCTGGCATGTAATTAATTCAGGATTCAGACTTGTCATATTATTTTCAGTTGTGGGATTGTTGTGAGGAGTTTTCCTCCGGACTTATTATTATTTGTTGGTTATTTCATTACTTCGTTATGGTGAATGGATTATGTTGTTCTTCCATTATTCTTTTATTGCATGTTAATCAGACTTAAATTAAAATTTGGCAACTTACTTTTTAAATACTAGGTGGTTAGTAATTATTATAATGTTTTCGACAGTGATGCTATTAACTGAACCAACTTGGCATTTTGTATTGATTTAATAAAGGAGTAGCTACCCGGTATTTAATTAGTCGGGGTGTCACAGCGAAAAGTTCAAAACTTCTGTAAATAGAAGGGAAGGCAGATTTCATTTTGAGCAAACTTGGTCCTTTAAGGAAGAAAGTGCACTTTATAAATTAACCATAGGTATGCTGTACAGTCAGATCAATATAACAGGGTTGGACACAATTAGTTATGTTTAATCATATCTTTTGATTCATTTTATGTTTCTATCTTTGGTTTGATATGGGCTTGCATTTATGTTTTGTAGGGAAATGACGTGCAGGGAAATGATGTGGGAACACAATACAGGTCTGGAATATACTTTTACACGCTTGAGAAAGAGAAGGTCGCATTAGAGTCCAGGGCCGACAACAGAAAATCCTTAACAGAAAGATGAGTTACCGAAATCTTGCCCGCCAAGAAGTTCTACCGAGCCGAGGAGTATCACCAGCACTACCTTGCAAAGGGTGGCAGATTCAGTTTCAAGCAATCTTCGTTGAAAGGCTGCAACGATTCGATGCTATGGCTAAGCTGGACTGCAATAATGTCGATTCAAAATTAGTGTTTATTGAACTAGATGTTCATTTGATTTTTTTTTGTCATAATTGTATAATTGTATAGTATTGTTTTTGTTGGATTATTTTTTATTTCTGTAGCAGGATGGATAGTCCGATAAACAAAGGAAGTTTTGTCCAAAATTTGTGTCGTTTTTATTTACATGTGTTGTAAAGAAAAATTTATGACTTAAATTTGCGTTTGATGGCAATGATGACTTAAGTTGCATAATTGATCTGCTCCAGTTAAGTGTTTATATGTATTGATTTTTTTGTTTCTACTTTGAATTCTGATGGCGAGTTCTTATCATTTCCATATGGGTTATTCTAATGTCAAGGTATACATTGCCACTTAAATTTGCACGTAGGGTTCGATATACCTTATGACAACTTCGTTTTGTTTATATTTTTTTTTTTTGAGAAATGCTTTTGGTAATGGTTTGAACGCACCGGATTCTTACACCGGCTGAGGTGGCTTTTTACTTTTTAGTTTAAGTTTTTAACTAATGCAATTATAAATTTCATTTTAATTTTAAACAAATGATCTTAAAATATTCTAAATTCATTTCTAAATATGAACAATACCCAATTTAAATGCGACACGATGCAATTTTTATTTATTTATCTAACACGAACAAGAACGCGATTACGTACTTTGGAAAATTTCCGCCGTTTCGCGATTACATACTTTGAAAAATTTTCGTCGTGCCTTCAGGCACGGGCATACATTAGTAAATATATATATATATATAGTATTGCTCTTGTGCGGATCAGTCCGCATTTTAACAGTACGGACTGGACATGTGTCACCTGACTGTGAAAAGAAAGAAAGTGAGCCGATAATTTAGCTGATAATTTCTAGGCTCACCGTTAGGTGACACATTCCCAGTCCGCACTGTAAAAATGTGGAACAATCAGCACAAGAGCATTATTATATATATTATAAAGACAAAGGCAGCGGCTGCCCCTGCGTTGGGCAGGATGGCATAGTGAACCAAACGAAGGATATTTGGACGCTAACAAGTTTGATTGGAATGGACAGTTCTTCATAAAATGATCACGAAGTCATCTCCTATGGTGCAACAGTGGTTCAATAGACTGTTTTCAATATGGCAGACTTGTTCATGGAAGAGACTATATACGGCCAGATGCGGAGACTAATAAATAGAATCAACATGTTAACTCATCGCGAACCAAGCTTAGAGACCTCAATATTGGTAGGTCAGGCCGTCCAGATAAAAACATTCTAGGAGTTCATCCATTTTTTTCTTCTTCTTCACATCCTTCTATCCATTCTTCTTCGAATTCTAAGGGAGCAAAAGTCATACAATGATGAGAGAGAGAGAGAGAGAGAGAGAGAGAGAGAGAGAGAAAGTGTGTGTGTGTGTGTGTCCCTTTAAGGCCCGAGAAAAGTAGAATTAAGTGAGTTCAAATTAGACTTCTCTAAGGATATAAATGAAGCTTTATTCGATTCAAACATGCAACCTAGGGGTGTTAATGAGCAGAAATACCTAGAGGATATTGGGGTCAAGAGTACGGGCAACAACTTAGTTAATAATGTTGTAAATGAGTTCAATAATCAGGGAATTAATGTGGAAGAATGTGAATTATTTAATGTCTAAAAAGTAGGAAACTTAAAAACTTGACATGTAGTAACAATTATGACAAAAGAAAGTGTTGGTAAAAGGGGGTGGTTAGGTACAATGTTTTTTGGGTCATTGAGGTCAAAGAATCCTTGTTAGGTGCCTCCTCATGGGAGGATTGGTGGTTCATATGTGCTTATGGTCCGTGTCAGAGTAGAGGGAGGGCGGAGTTTAAGGAAGAATTAGTAGGTCTTTTCGGCATTTGTAGTGTGAGGTTATGTGTTGGTGAAGCTTTTAATTATCCGAAATTAGCTTTCGAGAAAAGAGGAGGTTTAGCGAGAACTACAAAAAGCATGAAAGTGTGGAATGGGAAGGGACACTAGAATGGACCTTGAAGAGGGCATGGTAAATACCGGAATGGACGATGGTCTATTCACATGGACTAATGGGAGGATTAAAACTAGGATTGATAGGTTTTTGTTTTTTCCAGAAAGGGAAGAGTTGGTCCCTGGGGGCGAGGAAAGAGGCCATATATCGGTTAAATCGATTACTGTCGGATCATTTCCCCATTATTTTGGATACATTTGAAACATGTGTATCTTATACAAGGATAAAGTCGAATCATAGTGGAGGGAGTGTGGAACGTTTCGAGAGGGGTTAAAAATCTTCAAGGAAATTGAAGGAGTTGAAAACTAAATCAAAAGTGTGAAATATGCAGGCTTATGGAGGTGTTAGATTGCAAAAACAAGTGTACTAGATAGAATCCGTGAGATTGATTTGCTTGAGAAGACTTGGGAGTTAGAGGACGCACTTCAACTCAATGAGAAGTTCACGGAAATCACAAAAGAGGAAACTTCTTCGAGGGGAAAAAAAAAAGGTAAGTGGATAAAGATATGAGATAATAATTCCCAATAGTTTCACAAAGTGGTGCAAAGCATTTTACAAATTGTAACGAGAAAATGGGAAAATCCTAGAATAGGATAGTGAGATGAAGAGGGAAGTGGTAATGTGTTTTGACAAAAAAGAAAGGTCATGTGAGTGCTAGGGTGGAAGGTAGAGAATGGAGACCCATTAGTGGAGAGTGGTTTTGATGGAAATGGGTCCCAATGTTGGAGTGACATCCGCTCTAATACCAATTTGACGTAAACTACACGTCAATGGCCAAAAAACTAAAATAAACACCAGCTTTAGAGAGACAAACTGAGTATATCTTATATTCAAGATCAAGTCTATCCTCAAATGAGGATTACATGGGTATTTAAAGGGGAGAACTACTTGTTAGTCAAGTAATTGCCTAAAAGACTAAAAATGACAAATACTAACAAAAATATACCCAATTAGCCCCAAACATGCTTGGAGACCAATTAAAGGACTAAAAGGAAAATAAAATAACTACAATAAAAGAAAAACTAATAAAAAAAATTAAAAATAACAAATAAACCCTAAAATGGGACCCATTTCCATTTCCATCAGGTTTTTATGGTTGAAGGAACGTTTGAGGAAGAGGATGTCAAAAATGCAATTAGGGCGTGTTGTGGAGAGAACTTTCACAGTCCGGTGATATCTCAATGCCTTCTTTTATGAAAGTTGGGAAGTGGTGAGAGTGGATTTCATATATATTTTTTAATGAATTTAACAAGGATGGGGTTGTCGATGCATATGAACGTACATTTGCTTATTCTCAAAAGGACCTACTCTTTAAAGATTAAGGATTATAGGTCAATTAGTTTGGTTATAAGTCTTCATTAAATTTTGGCAAAATTATCTCAATTAAACTTGGGAGGGGTCTTGAATGAGAATGTTAATAAGAATCGAGGGCATTTGTGATGGATAGACAAATTTATGACTTATCTTAGTTGTAATGAGGTGGTTAAGGAGCATAAGATTAAAAAGGGAAAAAGTGTGGTGTTCAAAAGAGACTTTGAGAAGCTTATGATCACGTTATATAGGAGTTCCTACAATAGTTTTTTGAGAAAAACGGATTTTTCGAAAGGTAGAGAAGGTGGATTAGGGATTTTCTGGGTTCACTAATTCCTCTGTTTTTATCGATAAAAATTGGTGCTTCTCGGAGAATCATGCAAGCAGATCCCTTATCTCCTTTCCTTTCATTTTCAAGTCAGTGGGTTGATGTGCTTTGTAGGATGGTCGATAGGGTGGAGGCTTTCAAGGTGGGCAAGGATAAGAGTTGAGGTGTCAAACCTTCAATTTGCAGATGACACCATATTTTATGTCGGGTTCAGAAACTTACCTTGAGAACTTATCATAAATATACTAAATATTTGTGGTAGGTTTTCAGGCTAAAATTATTCTTGGGAGAAATGTGATTACAAAATCACTATTGATGATGATTGACTTGACCAGAAAGCGAGAGTGGTGGGATGTGAAGTTGGGAAGTGGCAAATGAACTATCTTGGCTCCTCTCGGGGGAAATCCTCTTTCCGGAGGTCATGGATAAGGACAAGAAGAGACAGGATGGGTGGAAACGAGTTGCCTCTCTAAGAGAGCTAGGCCAATTTAAAGTGACTTTGAGTAGTTAACCGATTTACTTCTTTTTATTTTTGGTGACTAAAGTGATGGAGAAATGAATGAGAAATTATTCATTTTTTGGATGGCTTGAGGAGAATAAAAACAACCACCTTTTAATTTGGGACTTTGTTTCTAAAAATAAAAACACATGGGGGATAGGTTATAGCTCTAAGACAATGTCAAATCACCATTATACCTAAAGCTTAATGTTCCTCTCTAAAGACCACAATCATGTCAATTAGTTCATTACTCTATTCAGTCGCCATAACTTTCAATCAATTTCCCAACCTAGATTTAACCTCCATTACAAACGATATTTTTGTCACCGATACTTCTGCAAATCCTTAACCCAAGAAATATTCTTATACCCGATCCTATTGATGGGGACACTTCTGCAAATCCTTACTATCTCAATAACCCAAGAAATATCCTTGTTCCCGATCCTATTAATGGGGACAATTAAATTACTGACAGAACAATGAGCAATATGAATGACCCTTACCACTAAAGAAAAGTTAAATTTGTTGACGGGTCACAATCTCAATTCAACAAATCGTTTACTGTCTTTGTTCCTTGGACCTTGTGCAATACTATTGTGTTTTCTTGGCCTCTCAACTCCATTATCCGTGATCAAAGTAATAGCATTATGTATTATGCTACAACCTTGGTTACGTGGAATGGCCTTCGTGTAAGGTTTTCCCAAGGCGACGTGATTACGATGTTCCAGTTTCAACTCTCTACTCTTTGAAATCATGATAAATCACCATATAATCTAAAATCTTATAATGTTGAGGATTAACCCAACAACGTTTATCATGTTCTAACACTTTTCTGTTACTGATAGTAGGTTAGATTTGGCTATAACTCTTGAAAGTTCAACAAAGATAATTTTATTTGATTTCAACATAGGTATTGCTAATGGAATTTGGTTTCCCTCAAATAAAATCTATCATTTCACTTTCTTGATATCTTCATATTCATTCTATGCAAAATTATAATTGGTTTGAAGCCACTTTTGCTAGCATTGTAATGTAGGCGATTCAACATTTAGAAGCTTTGTATTATTTCATATATGAAGCATAGCTTAATTATCTAATGAAGTATTTACATGCTAATGACTTGCTAGAGACATCCAAGAAGCACATTTAGGTTTAAATAAACCATAGTTAAGATGATAAAAAAAAATATGAATATGTCACAACAATCCTCAGCAAGCACAATTTTTTCAAAAAAAAAAACTCCATAAGATTTTCCAAAGCGATCCACAATATGGAATCGATGTGGGAAATCTTATTCTCCTACAAGTGATCGTTTCCAAAACGATCCTACATTGTGGATCGATTTGGGGATCTTTGGAGGCGGATTTTTTTCATTTTTTGGTAAAAATATGTCGTGGAATAACCATTTTGACATTAGCCCAAAAGAAATCAATAAAATTGGTAAGTAGGTGCGATTGTGCATTTGTGTGTTCGCCCTTCCACTTTCATCCCAATCCTAAATGTAATGAGGGGTGTTTGTTACCTTTACTTATTAATATTAAATGGAGGGTAATTCAGCATTAAGAGGTAGAATTAGGTTATTTAGAGTGAGGTAGAATTAGGTTATTTGGAGTTAAGATTCAGCATTCCACAGCGCCGTGGTGCATGCTAAATTTTAATATAATTTCTTTTCAATTTTCTCCATATTATTTATGTTAAATGAAACTAACATACAAAGATTTAAATTTAAAACTAATTATCCAAATAACATGAACATGTATTCAGAGATTCATTCAATTGAAGAACAGAAGAAAATAATTCGGAGTTAAAATTCAACATTCAAAAGTAAAGAAACACGGCATCATAGTCAAACAAGAGACGTAGAGGTAGAGAGACTCGGGGATAATTTGAAGTTCTATATTGTCATTTTCTTCTTTATATAAATTATTTAATTTTGAAACGCGGCGATATTTAAATGCAAAGGAAATCAAACCTCGTGTCACATCAACATATATGTGTGGCAGAATATGAGAATGATGATGAAAGAGGAGATGATGTGATAGTAGCAATAGGGCAATAAAGAAAACTTGCAAGTTGGCAGGTGTCACAACATCTAGTCGTGGCCTGAAGCAGAAAATGTAATGCTTTTGGGGACGCATCACATAAAAAGTTCAACGAAAGCAGATTTTGATGGGAATCCATTGTTATTTTCCTTTTATTTTTCATTTTATTTCTATTTTCTATTTTAGTTCTTTTAGGCATTTTATCCTTAATTAGTCTCCAAGCATGTTTGGGACTAATTAGGCATTCTTTTATTTTTAGTTGATCCTTTTAGTCATTTTAGCTAATTACTAGATTAGCAAGTAATCCATCCCTTATAAATACCCCATGTAATCTAATTTGTACTCACTTTACTCATTCTTGAAATATAAGACAACTTTGGATTCTCTCTCTGAAATTAGGGTTTGGTATTTCTTTTTAGCCATTGACGTGTAGTTTACGTCAAATTTATAGAAGACAATTCTTGGAATTTGGTTCAACTTCGAAGCAGGTTCCTTAGGAGCTTTTGTTGTAACCTCAATCTAGTTAGTGCCTATTTTCATCTTGAATTTGGTTCACCATGGCTGTTAGTGAGAAAGTTTTAGAGGATTTGTTAATTTTTTTTTTTTTAGAGTTGTATAAGAGGGGCGGTTTCCAATGCTTGTAAATAAACGTAAATTTGCTTAATCCCAAAGAAACATAATTTGATGAAATTGAAAGATTTTAGACTTGTTAGTTTATTAATTCGTTAAGGCAATAGCAAAAGTTCTTAACGGGTGAGAATTTCGGAATCTCAAGGTGCTTTTGTGAGGGGAAGGCATATTCTAGATTTTGTTTTGATAGCAAATGAAGTGGTTGACGAGTATAGATCAAAAAAAAAGTAGGGTGAAGGAATTTTTATAGTCGAGGAAAATGTATGTATGACATTGATCCAAAGATCCAAGAGGCATGGTTGACGGATATAGAGAAAATGACAAACAAAGGCACCACACCACTTCCTCGAGTACGTCATAATACTTTATTTTAAAGGAAGGAGACTGAACAGAAGTAGGATAATGATACGGCCCTTCTGGGGGTTCTACCCTATATTGTATTATTATAAAAAATGAGTTGCATTTTTAGCATCAGAAGTGCTAATACAAAGATGCAATTAGGCTCCACTCCCATGTGTTTTTAGAATTGTAAAAAATCTCATAACCACCTAAAACCGCCTATAACTTCCCTGTAACCACACATCCTTCTTTTTGCAGAGAATGACACGTGTCACATATAAGACCAACAACTAAAAAAATAAAAATATGGAAGTGGAGACAAATAAATCATTATAAATAGATAATTTATTTGTCTCCACTCCCATGTTTTTATTTTTTTAGTTGTTGATTCTATATGGGATAAGTGGATTCTCTACAAAAAGAAGTTAAAGGCAGTACAGGACTTTTTATAATTTTAAAAACACATGAGAGTGGAGCCTAAATACATCTTTGTAGATGGGATGGTCAAAGTTTTTTTAGGCTCTCCTCGCATGTATTTTTTAATTTGTATTTAGTCCCATAACTACTCAAAACTTCCCTCAACCGCCTTATAACCGCATCTATTTCCCTCTGCAGTTGTTATAACAGGACCAACGACTAAAAAAAAGTAAAAATATAGGAGTGGATACAAATAAATCTTTAAAAGTAAGAGTAAATAGTTGTAATCCTATATATTATTAATAAGAAAAAGAGTTTGAAAAATAATACCTGGTCCTGGTAAGAATGGGGAGATTAAAGCATCTGGGTGAGGAGAAGCGATGGCGTATTCGAAAGGAAGAGTGAGGTTTACGAAGAAATGGTGAGAGAGGCTCAGACACGACAACCAAACCCATAGCAATAGCAGCTTCAATTTCTTCCTCATGCAGCCAATACTAGGGCTTCTCATCCATCGACTCTCTCTACAAATAATTCCTCATACCCTGTTTTCACTTTTAATAGGATTTTAACACATCGCCTTATCATCTTCCTAATCGCACCGCCGTTGCCTTCACCGGACATTTCATATTCATTTTTTTTTTTTAATGACATGTCTACTTTTTTCCAGTTTTAAATAAATTATTATTATTAGGATCCCGATAATATGTGCGCTAAAAACACACATTAAGGTGTCGTTTGTTTTTACCTCTTAAGTCTGAATCTGAATCATTCAGACTTAAGATATAACAAAAAGAATTTATTTTTTAAAATGATTAAGAAGCTAACGGTTATATTTCGCTCTTAATGGTTAAGATGTATAATTACATATTGTAGAGGGCGCTTGAAGGTAATCCTGAGATTAGAGATAATTCCCCTATTTACAACAGTGTCTAGGGTTAAGGCAGCGTGGCAGCTCAGCGTGGCAACTCATACTTTAACTTGTTGTGTTACTTAGCCATAATTGTATCTTTTGTTTGTACTGACTATGGGCTATAACGATTGTAAAGATGTAATGAGTATAATGGTTTTATGTGAGGTCGAACGGTACTAGCGAGAGACCAGACTTGGCAGGGCCTGAGAGAGCTTTCATGCTCTATCGAACGACATCGACGTGAAAACTTCAGAGGGACTTGGTTTGGTGGATTGAGAAGTGAGGCAACGTTAGGGCTTGTCCCGACCATCTTAGATACACCTGGTAAAACACCGAAGGACCCTGATCGTGGAACCTCGGGGGGAGCAGCCTTGAGTTTCATCGAGCGTTGAGTTGTGAGCCAAACAAACCTAGGCAATGTCAGACTTGCACTTGAGTAAACCACTGTGGTTTTTGGCGCTTTCAGACAGTTGGTAAGCCACCTCTGTGACGACAGCCCCCTGACACACAGTGGTTAGGCAAAAGGCATGTCTTGACATTTAATGCTTATAACGTTGAGATAACTAGTACATCGGGTGTTTAATTTTTGTGACATAAAGTATTAGGGATGTCTTTCACAAGCATTAATGACTGAGTTGCCTCGAGGTAGTGGGGGGGGGGATATTTAAGGACCCCAACCACCTCTGAGAAGAGATCATGTTCTTATTGAGAGTTCAGAAGTTATTACTAAAGAGGTTTTTATTACGAACCAGAGAGTTTACTCACCCACCATTATCATTTATTACGAAGCTTTAATATTTGACAAAGATCATTGAGGGTGGTGAGGGTGTTTCGCTGCCTGCCAAGGTGTATCTAGGGTGCTCATTTTCTCTCTCCCTCTAAGCAAAGTTGCTTCTAAGTTCAATATTACCTTCTGAGTTATACACGAGAGATTTGTGAGTTCAAACTCAGTCTATCTTCACTGAGTTGTGTTTGTATGTCCCGTGGTTAATCAATAGTGTTATTGTTCAGCTTATCATTACTGTACTCAAAAGGAGTTACGCCTCCATCTGATCTAAAGTACCCTCTTACATTTGGCGACTCCGCTGGGGAGGCATTCTTCTAAGCAAGGAGTATGGCGCAAGATAACATTAATCGACGGCTTAACTTTGATGACATTCAACATAATGAAGAACAGGCGGCGAGAGAGCTGGAGGCTTCAAGGGATGGGGTTCCTCGAATAGAGGTACCTTCAGTTCAAGCGGCGACAAGCGTTCGAGGGGTGACACAAGCTTCCACGAGCGTTGGGTTAGGACCAGCCGAAGTGGCACTCCTCATGAATAAATTCTATGAGTTTTTGCAAACTCCCGTAGCTTCAACGGTGTTAGGAGGATTTGAAGTCAACTCCTTCGTGAAACCGGGGGCAGCCCCAACGGCCCCATCAAGTGCAGTCACAACGGGAACGGTCCCAGTAAGTATACCCTCTATTGTAAATCCAACGGTGGGAACCCCAGGAGTATCAACGACTCCAACTGTGATGATTTATCCAGCTGCAACGGGCACTCAGCCTATGGTCCCGCTAATAGGCGTTTCAACGGCATCACCCATGGAAGAGATGAGGAAGAAAATGCAGAAAGAGGTGCTGAAATTCATGCAAGCCTCCTCGCAATCTGCGGGCGAGGTAGCTTCGGTCTATGACCTTTCAGACGCCTTACCCCCAGGAATACAACGATGAGCCCTACCCAAAAGATAATATCCTCCTATTTTTGAAAAATGCACATGAAGGGTGGAAACCCGAAAGAGCATGTTAAACGCTCGGTTGAACACTTGGGGGCACATTGCAATAACAAGAAACTCAGATTAAGGGAATTTTCTAAATCCTTGAACGATAAAGCATACACTTGGTATTCTCACTTAGCTCCCAATAGTGTTTCCACATGGAATGAGATGCACGTTTTGTTCATCCAGAAGTTATTTCTGGCGGAAGATGAGTTTACTTTAACCCAACTGGGGAGGGAGAAGCAACGACTCGGGGAAGAAGTGGTGGCTTACATTCGAAGGTTCAGGGAAAGTCCCTCGATGTGAGGGAGGAGGACAAAGAATCCAAGTTACTACAGATCTTCTCGAAGGAATTGCTTCCTGAGTACATCTATCATCTTATTAATGAGACGCGCGAGGGGACTTTTACCGCGTTCCTAAAAGCAACAAGGAATATCTCGTTGGTAGTGCGACCAAATCCAATGGTGGTGCCCATGATGTTCAAGCAACCGATACAACCCGTGGGAGAGAGGTCTCAGCCCCCACGGGTGGGATACACTGAAGGAGCAGATGGGGACAAGGTGGCGAAGAGGGACAATAAGAGGAAGTTCGGGAAAGACATCGAAGACCCACCACGGTTGCCTTGTACAGTAGAGGAGGCTATTAGCTGTTACAACGCAATGGTCCAAGGAGGAATCGATGTACGAACCAAAGGGCATTCCCATTGGGGAACCCGACGCTGCAACAAGGGCAGATCCCAAATATTGTCATATTCATCGAAAGATCCAACATTCAACGGAGAGTTGTTTCACGCTAAGAAGAATCATCGACAAGTATGTGAAGGCAGGAACGCTGTAAATCCCCCCGCGGAACGTTAACAACAACCCACTCCCGGCCCATGGGGCCAATCTGGTGGTGGACTATGATGGGGAGGCAGAGAGAGAAGGAAGGGAACTAATGACGGAGCAGGAGGAGTTTGAAGAATCTTTGGAATATTGCACTAGGGGAATGGCTAACGTAGTATTAGCTTATGATGAAGCAAGTGCTAAAGACGTGGAGGACGTATATAGCGTTGAAGATGAGGAAGCATACCAAGTCATAGAATACTGTGCAGTTTTAAAATCTCCAAAGTTTACCTGGTTCTTCGACCAAGTAGGGATACCAAAGGAGAGTAGATTGAAAATTACCCGGGCAATCCTTGACATTGCAAGGAAGAACGCAGTCCCTTCGCTGAGATGGAAGGGACCCGTGGCCAGGTTGGTAAAGAGGTTTCTGTCAGAGATAACTTTCAGCGACGCAGATAGGGCCGTAAGGTTCCCTCATAATAGGCCATTGTATGTGACTGTTAGCGTTAACGGGGTTAGTTTTGCAAGCGCTCTTATGAATGGGGGAACTTCCATCAATATCATGCCAATCAACTCTTTCCACGCAGTTAATATTCTAGAGGAAAGGTTAGTCCCAATGCCTTAGGTGATTTTAGGATATGACAACCAGGCTTCCAAGTCTATTGGGTACGTGAATGTTGGGATTGTGATGGGAAATCTGAGTTCCCATGTCAAGTTCCACGTAATAGAGAGTGCAACTTCCTACAACCTGTTGATATGAAGAGTGTGGATGCACAACTAAGGGCTAGTTCCTTCGACGTATCACCAATGCGCCAAGGCGAATATTAAGGGAACGAAGGTGACCATTAGGGCTACGAAGAGGCCCTTCGCTGTCGAAGAAGCTCACCTAGTGGACGCAGCCTTTTACACAGAACTAGAAGAGGACGTTCAAGTCCTAGCGAGAAGAATGGAGGGAGCATGGGTTTCCTCGATCAGAGAAAGGATGGGACCTTTGAACGAGCAGAATAAAGAGGTTACAAGCAGCGAATGAGTGATGGCCGAAGAAGCTCTTCAGGTGGTCCCTCATCCCCAAAATATTCCGAAGCAACTCAAAGATAGGGTGAGGCCTAGAGTAGACCCAATGGAGCATGAGGTTCAACGACAAATCATGCTGAGTCGATTTTCAGGAAGAGTTGCTGAGGCTTCTAGAGAGAAAAAAGGAAAGTAGTGGTGACTACCAAAAGACAATGTAAAAAGGTAGTTATCGAAGAAGGAAATGTGGTTTATCAATTATAATGGTGTTAACGGGCGGCCGAAGAATCTGATAATGAGGTTGACCCGATATATGAGTGCTTTCTATTGGATCAACGGGGACAATGTATGGTGATAGATGTGGAAGAAGTCACCAAAGAACCAGATTACATGGCAGATCAACTGAAGCCACAGGCACAAGAGTTGGAGCAGCCGAACCTCGCGAAAGAATGGGAGGATCCAAGGCCTATTTTTATCTCGAAAGATCTCAGTAAAGGGAAATGAGAGGCCTTGGTTGAGTTGATTCGGGAGTTCATAGGCGTTTTTACATGAAAGTACACAGAGATGGAAGGGTTGGATGAGGAAGTGAGCTGCCACAATTTGAACATTATGCCTTCAGCCATTCCATTGAAACACGCAATAAGAACGTATAAGCCTGAGCTAGACTTGAAGATCAAGGAAGAGGTTCAACTCTTACTAACGGCAGGGTTCATTAAACCAATACAACACCCACTTTGTATGTCTAGCATTGTTCTAGTGGGTAAGAAAGACAAAAATCAAATAAGGATCTGTGTGGATTTCGGAGACTTGAATAGGGCTTGTCCTAAGGATGAGTTCCTTCTACCCTCCATCGATAGCCTGATAGATGCAACGGCTGGTCATGAGATGTACAACTTCGTGGATGGGTATGTAGGGTACAACCAGATTAAGATGGACCCTACGGATGCAGAGAAAAACGACATTTAGAACCCCATTGGGCAATTTCATGTACAAATTAATGCCGTTTGGACTCAAGAATGCTGGGGCTACTTATCAAAGAACAATGATGGCCATTTTTCATAACTTCTTTCACAAGTTTGTGGAATTTTATTTGGATGATTTGGTCATCAAATCGAAGAAGGAGGAGTCTCATCTAAGCTATTTGAGGAAGGTGTTTGCTCGGTGCAGAAAGTATAAACTAAAGATGAACTTACTAAAATGCATCTTTGGAGTAACTAGTGGAAAGTTTTTGGGTTTTGTGGTTGATCGGTACGGGGTACAGATGGACCAAGACAAACAGCGAGCGATCTTGGAGATGCCCAATCTAAGAACGGCGAAGGAACTGAAGAGTTTTCTTGGTAAAGTTTCTTACCTTATGAGATTTGTGCCTGAATTAGTCGAAATGATGCACCTGTTGATGCAGCTTTTGCGAAAGAACACAAAATTCAAGTGGGAGGAGGTTCACCAGGAGTCTCTCACGGGAATGAAAAAGCAACTCATTTCACCACATACCATGGTTACCCCAAAGGCAGGAACATCGTTGCAGCTACACCTCACATCCACCATGAGGTCCGTTGGAGCTTTGCTGGCACAAGAGATTGACGGACAAGAACGGCCAGTCTACTACCTCAGCAAAATCATACATGGGCCAGAGGTCAGATATAGTAGCTTAGAAAGGCATTGTTTAGCCTTAGCCTTTGTGCGCAAAAACTTAGACATTATATGATATCTTTTACAATTCATATTGTAACCAGATGTGATCCTATTGAGTATTTGTCGGCAATAACTATATTGATTGGTAGGGAAGCTAGGTGGTTACTCATCCTCTCAGAATACGACTTGAAGTGTGTGGTCCCTCGCGCGATCAATAGCCAGGCGAACGCTAACCTATTAGCAATCTTCCCCTCTGAAATGTTTGAGCCACTTAAAGAAAGTATTCCAGGAGACGACCTGCATGCCAATTGCTTAGATGCAGGTGATGAAGAACGGACGATGCAGTTTGATGGATCTTCGGCAGAAAAGAAATGAGGGGCAGGGGTTATTCTTTCAAAAGGAATGGAGGATATTTGTCGTTCCTACAATTTAGATTTCCATTGTTCCAACAATGAAGCAGAGTATGAAGCGTTAGCGCTGGGGTTGCTGGAGGCCTTTCGAAGGGGGATTAGTTCACTTTGCATCAATAAGTGAATGGAGAATATGCGTTGAAACACCTAAGCATGGCACCATACCGAACAATCATTCAGAGGCTCCTCAACCAGTTTTATCGGACCAAAATTAAGAGATATCCTCGAACAATGAATCGCCATCCAGACACATATACCACCATTGCCCAAAAAATAGTCATGAGGAACGATACGACTACAGTCGTGATTCAATGAAGAACATCTCCTTTGATAGTACAGTCAATTCTGTCGATGGAGGAGGACGATGACTAGAGGGGAGAGATTAGAAAGCAACTGGAATACGGGGAATGAGCGATAGAGCTGAGGGAACTAGCCCAATACTTTAAAAATCAAGGAAATCTTTACTTCAGAAATGCAGGGGGATGGTTATCAAGATGCATCGATCCAGAAGAAGCAGAGCAGAGGTTGAAGAAAACACATGAAGAGCACTGCGAAACAACTGAGATACCTCTCTACAAGAGAATTCAAAGGGAGGATTATTTCTGGCCTAGAATGAAGCAGGACGCAGCAGAGTTACAACGGAAGTGCGCTAAGTGCCAGTTATTCTTCGAGGCAGCTGAATGTTATTTCGTTGAAGCTCAACCAGACTAGAGGCAACCTTATATTGACTTTATTAAAGATGGAGTTGTCCCAATAAAGAAGATTGATGGGATGGGACTTAAGCGAAGGGCCCTGAGGTTCTACGTTCAGGAGGGGAAACTTTATCGAACGGGATATTTCAACAGGCCATTGCATTGCATCACGAAGGAAGAAGTAACTGAAATCCTCAAACAGGCGCACGATCCAGCTCATATTAAAGGGGCCAAGTTGTATGATCAGTTGATGACGTTGGGGTATTATTGGCCAATAATGGAGAAAGTATTTACTGAGTTCATTCGAAAGTGCAAGACTTGCCAACTTCATGGAAATATGATCCATGCCCCATCGGTGGACCTACACTCCCTGACAATGACTTATCCTTTTCACACTTGGGCGTTCGACCCGGTAGGGGCAATATATCCTTCTTCGAGGGGGAAGATATGGTACTAGTAGCAACGGAGTGCTTTATAAAGTGGGCCAAAGCGATACCACTAAGAAGGGTAACAACAAGGGTGGTGAGCAACTTCATCAGATAATACATCATTTATCGTTTTGGGATTCCAAAGGTTATTCTCACAGATAATAGAACCCCTTTCATCAATACAAAGGTAACGATGCTCACAGACAAGTACTTCATTGTTCATCATACTTCAATGGTGGCATACCCAAAGGGCAACGATCAAGCCGAGACAACTAATAAAACCTTGGTTAATATTTTGGCTAAAATGATGGAGTATTTTCCAGGATCATGGTATAACAAGATACCAACTGTGTTGTGGGCCTATCGAACAACCAAGAGGAAGCTCACAGGGTATACTCCGTTCTCTCTTATTTACGGGGATGAAGCGATTCTTCCGGTACAGTTAGAAGTTCTCTCTGCTCGATATACCTTACGAAGTAACATGGTCCCTCAGAATAGACATGTGCAGTTGAAAGCATTGGACGAACACAGAGACAATGCGATGCAACACTTTTAAATGTATACGAAGTAGTTCTCCAGGGCATATGATAACTTAGTGAGATAAAGGAAGTTCGTGGAGGGAGACCTCATTTTAAAGGCGACAGTAAAGCACATCGGGGGGCTTCCTCTACCTAAATTTGTAGCGAATTGGGAGGGACCTTTCATTGTAAAAGAAGCTCACAATTTAGGTTATTGCTTAATTTCTAAGATAGAAGAAGACAAGCCATTCAAGATTAACAATAAATGGTTGAAAGTCTACCATGTGTAAGCAATTGAATTTGGACCACTGATGTATCTAGCTGTTGTTATGAATATACAAGTTCTTTTTATTATAACTCGAGTGGAGATGAAAGAATTATAGAACTTCATAATATACGCAAACAGTTGTAGCACAAAGAAATGACATGGGAAAACATACATTTTTTTGTTCATTCATTCATAAACTTTGGGGCATTATAAAATTGGGAGCTATTGCCCAAGAATTACCTAAGAAGAAGAAAAAGAAAATGTTTACAACAATTTATTGACCCAAGAGGAACCACATATTTGGAGGAGAGAAAAAATCTCCAGGAAGGCCCGAAGAAGCTGCTAGGTAAAACTGTTGGGCATTTATAGAAACCTCCAATGTCGTTTGCGCTTGTGTACGTTCGATGAGGAGTTTCTCTCGTTCCAGTTACACTAGCCGCATAGCTTCTTCGACATCTTCTACCTCCTTATTAACAGCTTCAAGCAGAGGTATTAGCTTAGCCAACTTAGCCTCCTCAGCCCGTTGATCCTCCCGATGTTTCTGCAGCAGCTCCCTCTAACTATCCAGTCGCTGACTCTTCAAAGTTTTTAATTGCGCAATAAGCTAGTCAAAACGGAAGCCATCACGACCCAACTCCCTCAGATAACTCAGGAATTGGTTGATGAGGGCTCTGGTAACATTTGAAGTGGGAGTATTGACGATATCAATAACAACGGCCGCCATACCCTGAAGCCTATAGCTCATCACGGGGATGTTGGAACGCAGGCAATCCACAGTAAAAGTCTCAAGATAGTGGCTTGCAAGCTGCTCAACTACCAAGCAATGGCTGGAAGACATTTGAGGGGAACGCTGAAGGACCATGAGGCAAAAGGCATGAGGAGCTAAGTCGGTCAGAGGGAGCTCACAACCATATTCGCTCTCAGCAGCAATGCCAGTCGTGAAACCTTGATCGTTGTGACTAGAATCTTTTGAGATAACGGGTTCCCAATGGGGCGAGGCGATGGGCGAAAGAAATGGTGGAGAACTCTCCCGTGCAACCTGAGAATAGGTAGAAGAAATAATGAGTTAAAGAACAAATCTTAACAAGTGTTTTCATTGTCAAGTTACCGATATAGGTGGAGTTTATGAAAAAAATCTTAACAAGTGTTTTCCTTATTAAGTCACCGATATAGGTGGAGTTTATGAAAAATCTTAACAAGTGTTCCGATATAGGTGGAGTTTATGAAAAATCTTAACAAGTGTTTTCATTGTTAAGTCACCGATATAGGTGGAGTTTATGAAAAAAAATCTTAAACAAGTGTTTTCATTGTTAAGTCACCGATATAGGTGGAGTTTATGAAAAATCTTAACAGGTGTTTTCATTGTTAAGTCACCGATATAGGTGGAGTTTATGAAAAACCTTAACAAGTGTTTTCATCGTTAAGTCACCGATATATGTGGAGTTAAAGAAAAATCTTAACAAGTGTTTTCATTGTTAAGTCACCAATATAGGTGGAGCTTATGAAAAAATCTTAACAAGTGTTTTCATTGTTAAGTCACCGATATAGATAGAGTTAAAGAAAAAATCTTAACAAGTGTTTTCATTGTTAAGTCACCATTATAGGTGGAGTTTATGGAAAATATTAACAAGTGTTTTCAGTGTTAAGCCACCATTATAGGTGAAGTTTGAAAGGTTGAGAAATGCAGAGAAAAATAACGAAGTACCTCAGCAGTAGTGGGAGCGAGAATGTGAGTCACCATAGAGGCCATAACGGTAGGAACCATTAGGGGCAGGCTTATTGCCTCAGAAGCCTTAACGGCACCCTCAGCTGAAGAAGCCTCAACGGTCGGTAAAGCTCCCTCGCCAATAAAAGGTACCAAAGCCAGCGCATGAGTTTCACTGGGAGAAGACGATGGACCCCCAAACGATGCCCCAACATGGGTGGGTACAGAAGAACCACCACGCTGGGCAGAAGCATCAACCTTGGCCTTGGAAATATGCAGACCATCAAGAGAAAAGGGTGGGGTAAGACTTGGCGAAAGCTGCAAACATGAAGCTAAGTGTTAGACACGAGGAGCAAGTACAGAAAAAGGGAGAAATACATCTAAGCGTTACTTACCTCAGTTATTCCACCAAAAAAGGGAACCGCAGTTATGGGTCTCGTCAGCACAATGAGAAGAAGAATGTCATCTAAAAATGACGCCATTTCAACCTAAGGCATCCCAACATATTAAAGTTTAGTATGTTAAACAGAAAGAGGGATGGGAAAAAAAAAAGACGTGAGACCTGACAAGTAATTAATTATATGTTACCTCGGGGGCACTTTTCGCAGCTAGAACGAGGGGCAGAAGGACCTCGTGCTGAGGTAATAATTCAGAAGGGGCGGGGGGAGTTATCTCTGGTTGAGAAGAGATGCCCACATACTCCACGGACTCCCCCCCCCCCACATTAGCATCCTTCGAACGGTGGGAACAAGTAAGCTGATCATAAGGGAATGGGGAGTAGTCACATCGGCCTGAGAGGAACCAAAACGTCCCCCCACGAAAGGGCTCACGGGGGGCTGGGTCTTCCTTCTTCAACTGACTACACCAAAGTTATTAAGAATTAAACAGATGCAGCTTGCCTTAGAAAAAATATGAGTAAGAACAACAACACACATGCATACCTCGGATCCAGAAAGGAGAGTGGGAGGATATAATCACTGGAGAAGGAGGAGAGGAGGCAGCAACAGAAGGAGCTGGGGAGAGATGTACATGGAGGGATCATTTCCTCTGGGACTTAGTACCCAGAGTCTTCTTCTTCGCACCCACAGCACCAGTGCCCCAAGGAGCCTTTGAACTCTTCTTCCTCTTTGCCCCTGGTTCAGTTGGATCAACCATGATGGTGGGGAAGGCAACATAAGGAGGAACGACAGAAGCGCATCGTTGCAACTCAACATTTGTCCGTTCCACCTCAGCCTGAACCTTCCTTCTCAGCTCTTCACTTACCTCTACAGACATGGGCGGGGGAACGGAGGCCATGGGGAATGCCTCCAAAGGGGTTTGCGGCTGAGTTTGAGAGTTGAATTTTGAGGACTTGGATTTTGAGGAAGTCCCACTCTTGGAATTCCTAGTCCTTTTGGCTGGTGGCTGGGAAGGCCCTTCGCCAGTGGCTGCTTCGGTTGAAGGGGCAGTCTGTTCGGGGGTTGCAATAATCTTGGGTTTAGGCGTGGCAGTATGGATCATTGGGCAATAAGGGGATAGCTCGTGGGGAGGATCTTTAGCAGTTTTACTCAGAGGGAACTCAACTCCAATAACGGAGTTGTCCTTGAGAGCCAACTCTAAGGAAGAGAAAGAAAGGATTGGGGGATACTGAGAGGACTCTGTATGAACTCACAAATCACGATCACTTGCATTAAACGAAATTTGGTGGCATAAGAGGTAGATACGTCCCTTTTACTAGTGGCACTAGGAAGGGTGACTCGACCATCCATGGTAAAAGTCACACCAAGTACAACTATTGCAAGGTAGAAGGTACAAACCTCAGCAAAAGTAGCCTTTATTGCTCAGTTGAAACACAGGTCGAGGAGCCCCCTTATCAAACTCAAGTTGTGTGCTACATCTATCGGGATTATAAGGTTCAGAAGTGTACCCCCATACGGTGAAGAAAGGAAGAAATCCAGGAGTGAACAGAAGTACCACAGCCTGCGAGGGATCTTCTACAACTAGAATGAAAGTGGCCATTGAGGTTGTAGAAGGGAAAAAGTTCCAAGTGTGGGCAAAGGTAGACTCGCTGTACGATCTCATGACAAAAGAATCAAAACGATAAAAAACTCCCATTATCTCCTTTCGGCTCTATTTTTTATGAAAGCATAAGAGGCGTGGAGGCTTAATGCCTTGACTCACGGGGTAAGGGATAGACTTGGCGACAATGGCGCCATGTCAATATGGGTTCGATCCAACCAAGTGTAGAGGGACCCCAAAGCAATAGCGGCCAGAGGAAGGTTAAAACCCCTGGCCAAACGGATGGAAATGTTTATAAAGTCCCTCCTGAGTTGGTCGTTGGGTACCCAGTAAAAAAGAAACGCGAAAGCAGCACAAGAATGTAGGCTGGTAGTTCCAAAGATATACCTTTACCTTGTCCCGTTACAACAGTGATGTCCTTCGCAGTAGGAGCTTCGAAAAAATAGCTGATAAAGGGAGTAAAAGTGGCATTGTTTAAAGACCCAATGTAACGATGACAAATTCGATCAAGCTCAGCTCGGTCAGTAGTCTCTTCGGCATCTAAGGCCTTATCATGATATGTAAACTCACCCATGGGATCAAACCTAAGTAGCCCACAAACGTCCTTCGACGTAATAGTGAACTCCCCCATGCAGCAAAGAACGCGTGAGTTGTAACGTTCCATCTGGAGACCAATACTTGGAGCGCAGCGTTGTGCTTAGAAATAGTGAACTCCCCAAACCAGCTAGCTCGGTGAAGACTAACCTTGGCGAGAGCTACAATATGAGAGCTCTGCATGTGTGCATGTCAGGCAGTAAAATGAGCTGGCAATCCCCCAGGTGCCTCGAAATCGATTTGAGAGTGGGATAAGTCACCACGGTCCAACCGAAAGCGTAGAGTCCACTCTGGAGGAAGAAAGCCCCACTTTGATGATTCCTCATCTTCATCACCCAGCAGTAAAGGATCATACTTGGTCGAAAAATGGCAGGTCTTGCATGCATCAGAGAACTCATCATCTTTGCCAAAGATGGGAGACCGGCGGTAAAAACTTAATCGCTCTTGACAAGCAGCATCTAGGGTAGCAGCGACGCCAGAGGTGGCAGAAGGGGAGCTTAGCTGAGCAGCGATGGTGGTAGCTTTTAAAACACTTGAAGAAGTCATAGTAAGTGGCGATAAAAGAAATAACTTGGTAAAGAAGGGTTAGGAACGAAAAAGAAAGGAGCGTAACCACAGATGGTGGCATAACAGACGAGAGGAAGAAGAAAACTAGGTGAAAGCTTCGTAACAATGGAGTTCTGGCAAAGTTTATCTCTCTAGAATAGGTGGAAGCTTAAAGAAGACGAAGGAAAGAGAAGAGTTTGAAATATAAACGTTTGAGATCTTCAAAACCTGTCTGTTGAGTTTCCCACCACCACACGTGCAAAGTCGCATATAATCATTTTAAATGGACACGTGGCACTTCGGGAAGTGCCTTGACAGTTGAAAAGACAACGACACGTCAGTTGAGAAGTGATGCATGGGGAATAGAAAGGGTTTCCTTTCTAAGCAAATTTGAGTTTTGGCGCCAGAATTTTTTGTCAAACATATCCAATAAACCCCCAAATAAGAAACTGTCCCAACGGTTAAAAAAAAGGCTTCGATGTCCCCTCGCCACAAGTCCAAACGTTATTTAGTTATGACTCAGCTACATCGGGGATAATTTATGCTTTTTTTTTTAACACGGTGAAACGTTACGAGGGAGAATTTTACAAGACATAACGATAGGGGTAGTCCTAACAACAAAATCACTGTCTACAACTATATTCCACAAACTGTACAAACAGGAGAATCTCACTTCCCCATAGTCTAAACGGGTATTTGAGAAAGTCAGTAGGTGTTTCGAGAGAATTCCAAATTAGTCAATGAAGCAAAGCCATAACGGTTGAAGCTCAGTGAAAGGAAAAAAATTGCGATGTCCCCTCGCCAAAGTGCCAATAAGACGCAACGCTTCGACTCAGGTACATCGGGGAGAATTTTACTTTTTCCTACAAGCGGTAACGTAGTTGTTGTAACGAAGGGAAATATGCCAAAAAAATTTCACACAGAGAAGGTTCATCGGATTGAGAAGTTTTCGTACAGACATTTCTTGTTCCCACAATAAATCTCTTCACGAAGGGGAAAATGTAGAGGGGGCTTTAAGGTAATCCTGAGATTAGGGATAATCCCCCCATTTACAACAATGTCTGGGGTTAAGGCAGCGTGGCAGCTCAGTGTGGCAACTCAGCAAGGCAGCTCAAGCGTGACAACTCATACTTTAACTTGTTGTGTTACTTAGCCATAATTGTATCTTTTATTTGTACTGACTATGAACTATAACGATCGTAAATATGTAATGAGTATAATGATTTTGTGTGAGGTCGAACGGTACTCGCGAGAGACCAGGCTTGGCAGGGTCTGGGAGATCTTTCATGCTCTATCGAACGACCTCGCTGTGGGAACTTCAGAGGGACTTGGTTTGGAGGATTGAGAAGTGAGGCACCGTTGGGACTTGTCCCGACCATCTTAGATACACCCGGCAAAACACCGAAGGACCCTGACCATGGAACCTCGGGGGGAACAACCTTGAGTTCCATCGAGCGTTGAGTTGTGAGCCAAATAACCCTCTACTTAATGTCACATCCACTTTATCTGATGTCACTAACCAGCTAGGTAATGTCAGACCCACACTTGAGTAAACCACCGTGGTATTTGGGGCTGTCAGATAGTTGGTAAACCACCTCTGTGACGACAGCTCCCTGACACACAGTGATTAGGCAAAAGGCATGTTTTGGCATTTAATGCTTATGACGTTGAGATAACTAGTACATCAGGGATTTAATGTTTGTGACATAAAGTATTAGGGATGTCTTTCACAGGCATTAATGACTGAGTTACCTCGGGAGTAGTGAGGGGGGACGGACTATTTAAGGACCCCAACCACCTCTGAGGAGAGATCATGTTCTTATTAAGAGTTCAAAAGTTATTACTATAGAGATTTTTATTACGAACCAGAGAGTTTACTCACCCACCATTGTCATTTATTACGAAGCTTTAATATTTTATAGAGATCATTGAGGGTGGTGAGGATGTTTGGCTGGCAGCCTGCCAAGGTGTATCTAGGGTGCTCGTTTTCTCTCTCCATCTAAGCAAAGTTGCTTATAAATTCATTATTACCTTCTGAGTTATACACGAGAGATTTATGAGTTCAAACTGAGTCTATCTTCACTGAGTTGTGTTTGTATGTCTCGTGGTTAATCAATAGTGTTGTTGTTCAACTTATCATTACTATACTCAAAAGGAGTTACGCCTCCATCTGATCTAAAGTACACACTTACACATATGAAATTTGAATGAGTCTAAATACATTCATTCAGACATAAAAAATAAGCATATTTTTCATATTCAGATTTTAGACTTCAGATGTAGTCTTCATATTTCAGAGTCAGACTTCAGATTCAGATGAAAAAATAAACGCAACCTAAGAATTTAAAAATAGCAGGGACAAGTCCGACATACACTTAATATAGGACACATATACTCATGTGAAGCCTTCATACTTACTATTTTAAGACTCAAAGCATGTGCGCTTAGGACACATGTTATCATATTCCGTATTATTATTATTAATAATAATATTATTATTATTAAAGAAAAAGGTAAATCGCATTAAACCCCTTGAAACTAAATTTTGCAATTTAAAATCATCAAATTATACATTGGTGTGTACTACCTTAGATTTATTATGGCAAATGAAGTTTATCAAACATGACAAAACAAAAAAAAATATAGTCAATTAAAAAAACTAAAGTTTGGATCAATGTTCAATTTTTCCCTTTTTAAATATAGAAACAGTTTTTTTTTTTAAAAAAAAAACCTCTTCTCATTAAACTTCTTTTTTTTATTAGTTTTGTTTTCTTCGTTTAAAAATTATTTTTATACTTATTTTTCTTTTTAAACATAAACATTCCACTTTAAAAAATGTTTTGTTTAAAATATTGGATAACATTTTTTAAAAATATTTCCAGACACATTTCCCTTAATAAAAATAAAAACATTTTTTTAATATATTCTTTTAAATCTTTTCAACAGTTTTGGTATAAAAAAAATGTTTTTAAACTTATTTTTTTAAAACATAGAAAATATTTTTTAAAATGTTTTGTCTAAACTTGTTTTTAACAGTTTTTTTGTAAAAAAAATGTCTTTATACTTATTTCCTTTTTAAACACAAAAATTATACTTTTACAAAATATTTATTTAAAATGATCCAACCAAACAATGGTGTCTCATTCACAAAGACACACCCATCTCCCCAAACTTTCTACCTCTCAAAACTACCACCAACGCACGCATCCCCAAAGCTCCCCATTCTAATGTATTTCCACGGTGGCACTTTCTGTATAATATTCACATCCTCCTTTAGAAAAAATAAAACCATTAAAAAATAGTTTAAACATACAAATTTTTAAAAGTATAATTTTTATGTATAAAAAGGGAAATAAGTATAATACTTAAAAAAAACAAAGAAAATAAATCCATAAAAACAAGTTTAAACAAAACATTTAAAAAAAGTTTATACGTTTAAAAAGGGTAATAAGTATAAATACAATTTTTAAACCAAAATTGTTAAAAACAATTTAAATAATTTATTTTTTAAAACAAATATATTTATGTTTATAAAGGGAAATAAGTTTGAAAACAATTAAAAAAATAAAAATGTTAAAAAAGAGTTTAAACATGACATTTTTTAAAAATATAGTTTTTATTTTAAAGGGAAATGATTATAAAAACAATTTAATAATAAAAACAAAAGTGTTAAAAACAAGTTTAAAGAAAAGAGTTTTGTTTTAGAAAAAATGTTTATCCGTTTAAGAAGGTAAATTATATTAAAAAAAAATTATGTTTAAAAAGGGAAGTAAGTATAAAAAAAATATTTGAAACAATACTATTAAATAAGAGTTAATACAAAACATTTATTAAAAGTATAGTTCTTATACTTAAAAAGGAAAATAAGTATACAAATAATTTTTTTTGTGAAATTAAAACCATTAAAAAACTATTTTATAAATATGTTTTTAAAAAATATAAAATAAATGATTCATTTTGTTGTTGGTAAGAGTAATTTTGAATTTTAATAAAAAAAAATAAGTGCATAAAAATGGAGGCAAAAGAAAAGATAGAATCTAAAAATTGTGACAAGTGAGTGGTTGGTAATAGTAATAGAGAGAGAAAAGATGAGCAGCACAAGGTCAGAGGTGTTCCCAACCCCAACGCCAACAGAGTGGTCAAAAGTATCCCAGAAAACGATCCTAAATCTTTTAAATACCAAATGCAGCACTGGTGTGCAACATCTGAAGCAAGCCCATGCTTTGATCCTAAAGAGTAACCACGTTGAGGACCATTACATCGCCGGGTCCTTAGTGAAGTGGTATGCAAATTTCCATTTTGAGAGTTCGATAAAAGTCCTCAACCATGTCCCAAAACCGAATGTGTTCGTATGGAATTCGGTCATCAAAGGGTGCGTGGACAACGATGAGCCATATTTGGGCATCTGGTTCTATTATAAAATGGTGGTTTCAGATTGTAGGCCTAATAGGTACACTTACCCCACCCTGCTCAAGGCTTGCGCAGTTGCACAAGCTGTTGAAGAAGGTGCTCAAATCCACGCTCATTCGGTGAAACGTGGCTTAAGTGGAGACGGGTATGTGAAAAGTGCTGGAATTCAAATGTATGCCTCTTTTGGGTGTCTAACCCAGGCCCTAAACATTCTTGATTCTGACCCCGTCTGTTGCAATGCTATGATTCATGGCTACTTCAAATCTGGAGTTGTAAACGCTGCTAAAATATTGTTCCACACCATGTCCAATAAAAATGTTAGCTCTTGGAATGCAATGGTTAGTGGTTTTGCTCGTGTTGGGATGATTGAGGCAGCTAAGGAGTATTTCAATGAAATGCCACACAAGGATGAGATATCTTGGAGTGCAATGATTGACGCTTATAACAAAGTGGGGGATTTCAAGGAAGCCCTGGAAATTTTCCGTCAAATGCAAAAAGAGAAAGTTAGGCCAGGGAAATTTCTTCTTTCGAGCGTGGCGGCCTCGTGTGCCAGTGTTGGGGCGCTTGATCAAGGCAGATGGGTTCATGCTTATGTCAGGAGGAATAAGATTAAAGTTGATGGAGTGCTGGGAACTTCTTTGGTGGATATGTATGCTAAATGTGGACGCCTGGACTTGGCTTGGGAGGTTTTTGAGAAGATGACGGATAAAATGGTGTTTTCTTGGAATGCCATGATTGGGGGGTTTGCTATGCATGGAAGGGCAGAGAATGCTATAAATCTTTTCTTGAAGATGCAAAGGGAGAATCTGAAACCAGATGTTATCACCTTTGTGGGTGTTTTAAATGCTTGTGCTCATGGAGGATTGGTTGATGAAGGTCTCAAGTGGTTATATAGTATGGACAAAGTGTATGGAATTGAACCCAAGGTGGAGCACTATTGTTGCATTGTGGACCTCCTAGGAAGAGCAGGGCTCTTAGTTGAAGCAGAGGAGCTTATAAATTCAATGCCAATGGAACCAAATGCAGCTGTTTGGGGAGCACTATTAAGTGCTTGTAAGATACATGGTCATTCCCAGTTAGGAGAGAAAGTGGGACGAATTTTGCTTGAGTTGGACCCGCAAAACAATGGCCGATACGCCTTGTTATTGAACATATACGCAAAGGCGGGTAGATGGGGTGATGTTGTAGCACTCAGAAAACTGATGAAGCAAAGAGGGGTGAACACAACAAATAGTGGGATTAGCATGATTGATTTAAATGGAATTCTTCATGAGTTCAAAGTAGGTGATTGGTTACACCCGCAAACAAACCAAATCTACTTAATGTTGGACAGGGTTATTCATAATTTGAAGGTAGAAGGCTATACGCCTAACGCCTCCCAAGTTTTATTTGATGTGGGTGAGGAGGAAGAATCATAAAGATACATCATGTCCGAATAGAAATTATTTCATATGGGAGGTTTTATTTCAACTCACTTAAGAAAACAAAACGAACATAATACTCGTTGTTTGTATTATGTTTCCGCCCCGAAAATGACATCCAATGAAAGCATGTCAATGTGCCTCCTCTCAGTGAGAGGAGATGCGAGAAACTTCATAAGCATGGATTCTAGGATGTACCAGCAGATGCAAAACTGAGAACATATGTTCTCTTGAATGAACATTGAAAAGAACTGTTAATCAATTTTTCATTAGAAAAATATGAGTTGCCCAAAAAAAGTGTAAATACTTATTTTCTTTTTACTTCTTTTTAATGAAATCAAAACAAATGTACTTATAATAAGAGTTGGCAAATGGTGACTTCTTTTGATAGTCAATTGGGCGTGTGAAGACTTTTTTCCCATTGTGTGCTGATTTTTCTTAGAAGAGTTTTGGGATTTTATGTTTCTTTCATTCCTAACACAATTGCAACTAAATTAAAGGTTTTTCTATCTAGGATTTTTAGCATAGGTATGACCCAATAGGGGTGGGCAAATTGGGTAAACTTATTCTTTAATGTTTAAAATATCATAAATCTTAATATATCAATTGGGGTGTGTAGAAAAAATAAATGGGTGGGAATATGTCATGCCAAGGCTGGATGACTTCTCCTAAGCAATTTATCAAATAGATTGAGTGCATAAATTAGGAATACAATAATGAAGTTAAAGATACAAGAGAAAAGAAGAGATAGAAAGAGAGTATAGAGAGAAAACTGAATTGTTATTTCATTTCGAAGATATCCTGGCAACAAATGCAATCTAAGAATTTATACATTCAAATCTAGAAACAAATCCAATTGCTAACTAACAAACTACTACTACTACTCAAAGCGTTCACCACTACATTCGCCACCACATTCACTTTCCTTAGATGGTGGTGGATTGAAAATAGGTAGCCCTTCACAAACTCCAACCATCTCCTTTATTTCACGTTCAAGTCTTTCTGAGTGAACAAATACTAAAGTCTCTTGTGGTCGGAAAATAATGTGAACCTCTCCCCTAGAAAATAATGCCTCCAAATACAAAGGGCAAATACCACAACTGCCAATTCCAAATCGCCAATCGAGTAGTTACCCTCATGGAGCTTAAGCTTACGGGAGACATAAGCTATCGACCTCTCTTCCTACATCAACGCTCCTCCAAATACCTGCAACGATGCATTTGTATAGACCATTTACTCGATGCATGTCCGTGGCAAAGCGAGAACGGGTGCGGTCGTGAGCTTCCCATTTAGCTCTTCGAACGCTCGTTGACAATCGGCATTCCAAATGAATATGACCCCTTTTCGAGTGACGTGAGTCAATGGTCCAACAATCTTCGAGAACACTGAATAAACCGCTTATAATAATCAGCTAAACCTAGAAAGCTCCTGATCTCTATAAGTGTCGTGGGTTGCCCCCAATCCATAACTGCACACACCTTACAAGGATTTAGTAAACTCTTTGTCTCAGAAACTACATGCCCAAAAAACTGCAGCTCCGAGAGCCAAAATCCACACTTAATAAACTTGGTGTACAACTTATTTTCTTAAAGCGTCTGCAAAACCGTCCTCAAGTGATGCGCATCATCCTCCTCCGATTATAAATACACTATGATATAATCAATGAACACGATGATGAACTGATCTAAGTGAGGTCAAAACACTCGATTCACGAGGTCTATAAAAACTGCGGGTGCGTTTGTCAGCCCGAACAACATGACCCAAAACTCATACGATCCATAGCGTGAGAGAAAGATCGTCTTCGGTAATCCTCCTCCCAAATCCGTAATTGATGGTACTCGAACACAAGTCAGTATTGAAAAAGAATGACGAGCCCTGAATTGGTTAAATAGGTCATCTATCCGAGGCAACATATACTTATTCCTTATAGTGACCTTATTTAACTCTCTATAATCCACACATAGTTGGAGTGACCCATCATTCTTCTTCACAAATAACACGGGTGCTCCATACAGAGAGGTAACCCCTGACTCAGCAACTGTTGGATCTGCTCCCTCAAATCTCTCATCTCTAACGGAGCCATGCAATGCGGTGCTCTTGCTATGGATTGGGTGCCCGGAGACAAATCAATACAAAAATCTATCTCCCTTGTATGTGGTAACCCCGGGACCTCCTCAAATATGTTCGCAAATTTCTGAACGATCGAGAAGGAATCTAATGATACCTTAACCTCTTCGGATGTACTCACATCGATGTAGTACAAGTGCGTGCTAGAATCTCCCTCTAGTCTCGGCATTGCAATAAAAAACATTTCCTACTCGGGAATGGAAAATATGATAGTCTTCTCACTACAATCGATTTGGATGTGATATGTCGCTAACCAATCCATACCCAAAATAACATCGTACGTAGATATATCCAACAAGAACAAATGGGCTGAGAAATACAACCGACCTATCTCAACTGCCATGCCTCTACATACCTAGTGTAAGGCAGTGCCCCCACCCACTGGGGTATCTACGTGCATAGTCACATAAGGTGTTATTCTCTACCATACCCGACGTAGTAGCAAATGTATAACTGGTAAAATATTACGGCGCTCCCGTATTAAAAAGTACCCGAGCATAACTACTAAATACATAAAACATACCCTCAATCGTTTGGGGTCGTGCCAGAGGATCATGCTGATAGACGTTGAACATAAGCCCATAATACAGCTACGGGCACCCCTGCGCCTGGTCTCTAAGAGAGGGCAACGCTGGCTACTGCGGCGGGGGTGGTAATACCTGAAACTGGGGTGGGGCTAGGGTGTAACACCCCATATTTTAGAGGATATATAAATTAATTAAATTAATGAGTTGGATTTATTTAATTTGGAGAAATTCATTTAATTTGGTGATTTAAATTTAATTTATTTAAATTGGAGAAATTATTGAATTTGGAGATTTAGAATTCATTATTTAAATTTGGGGATTTAGAAATTCAAATTAATTCGGGTTATTGAAAATTTTCACATGTGTCGCATTTTGAGGTTGAAATTGGAAATTTTTATAAAGTATCTCGGATGACAATTCTGAGTGCACGGTTGAGTCCGGAAGGGTCAAGATAGTCGAAAAAGAGTACCCGGGGGTAGTAAATGGGTCTCGGGGCATTTTTAGACATGACCGAACCCATACGGGGGCATTTAAGTCATTTTTAATTGGCCAATAGGCTTAATTACGGGATTGAGGAATTTTAACCTAGGTTTAAGTGTGTTGGGCAGCCACGAGTCATTCCAAAACACAAAGGGTTGAGAGAGGAGAGAAAGGAGAAAGAAGAAGAAGGAAAGAATGATGACAAGAGCAATCCGGGCAAGAATTTCGACATGGGATCGTCGGATTTAATCCCCCAAGGCAAGTGTTTTCTTGCTTTAATTTGAGTTGTAGTTAATGATGTAAATAGTTGTAATTATGTCAATTAATTCTGGAAATTTGGAAGTAGGAATTTGAATTGAAATTTGTGGGTTTATGGCGAAGAAGATGAAGAATAACCATTGAAGGATTTTTAACTTTGTGAGAAATTGGGTTAATAGTGAGATTATAACTTAATTTGAGAAGTGAATAACATGATTAGATCTTGGTTTTTGAATCTCCATTAGTGGTATTGTTGGAAGAAACTGTTAATGATGAAGTTTGGGTGGATTTAGGATGAATCTTGGAAGGTTTTTGGAGTAAAAGATCTGAGTATAATTGAAGGTTTTGGAGCTTTAATGGCGATTCTGTCTGAGTTGCCCTGTAGAAAATCGCGTTTTCTACATTTTGTTGTCTCACGTGCTTCCTCCAAAACTGCTCCAAAATGCCTCAAAACATCAATTTATTAATCTGGGCAGAATGTGGGAAAACTTTTTAAGAAAGTTTTTTTTTTTAAAATCTTATTTGAGGTGAATCTTTATAATGCCCTAACTTTTGGCATACGGACTCGGATTAGTGTGCCGTTCACGGCCACACATAGATAGCGAAGAGTATTACGCTGTCCTGGGAATATTTTTAATTAGACACAAAAATTGAAAGGTCTAAGATACCCTTGAAGACGGAACGAGTTATTTGATTTTTAGCACAACTTTAAATGAGCATAACTTTGTCATACGAATTCGGATTTACGTGCCGTTTGTGGCCACGCATAGCAAATGGAGAGTAGTACGCAGTACTAGGAATTTCATTACAGAGGCATATATTCTGAAATGTCTAAAATACCCTTGGAGTTTTAATTAGTGATGAAACTTTCCCGAATTGAAACTAAAAATTGTTGGGAACTTTGTGAGACTAATATGAACTTAATCAAGTATATATATGAGGTGAGATATATAATTATATAAATTATATTAAATAGTGGGATGTAGCTATTTTGGTATTGGATCGTATTTAATACGAGCGAACTAGTAATAATTGGAATATATGTATATATATATGAATGTGTGAATTATATATATAAATATGGGAATACATAATCCAATATAAAAATGATAATAGGTTACGGGAATACCTAAAATAATGATAGGTTGTGTGAATACGTAAAACAATGAAAGGTTGTGTGAATACCTAATATTTTAATAGGGTGCGTGAATACCTATTTGATTGTTTTATTATGTGTATGACATACCTAGCTGCTTGCTATCGCGGGGGGTTGTGTAGAGAGGGTCTTATCCTGAGTGACCTTCGGGGGGATATTTGACTTGTATCTCAGAACATAGGACTGTGAAAGACTTATTTGTGAATTGATAAGTTCGCTGACTATGGGAGCGTAGGTATGTGCGTGACCCATAGGTATGTGAATTATGTTCGCCGCCAATATGTGTGATTTGTTTATATGGTTCGTGGGACATTTCCGAACCGATAGTCCTTGTTTGAGTACGAGACGTACCGGAACATGATAGCAGAGTATGCAATGCACTATAGGTGTATCCTTAGGGTGCTGTGTTAGTATATATGTATATATATATATATATATATATATATATATATATATATATATATATATATGTAGGCTATTAAGATTGTGCTGATACATATATATAATAGTGAGGGATATATGTGTATGCTTATGGTATATCTACAATGAGATAATTACAGACTATTAAGATAGTGAAATCTTATATAAACGTAAATAGTAAATACTTGACTTTAGTGTGATAACACTTATTTAAAAATGATAATTGTTGAGATCAAATATGATATACTACTACGAGGGGTAACTAGAAGGATAAGCCTTTTTCCTAGTTAGAAGTGTGTCAGATGGCTAGGCGAAATAAATGAATGCGATAGGTGTGCACTATAGAAGAGAGGTGAGATTCTCCTCAAGAGAGTGGGACCGTAAAAGCAATTATGAACATTATATACTACGCATTTCATTTATTGCAATAAAATGCTTGCTAAACATTTTTATAAATCGGGCTCTGACCCATTTCTTGTACTTCTTCTCTCTTGTCTATGTATATGTATATTAACAGGTGTCCAGCCACAGGGATGCCATAGTTGACTTATCTATTCCAGGATTACGCAGCTGCAACATTGTGGATGGTTGCAGGATTTGATTTAGACGTATCATTTCTTTATTCCTATAGTAGGATTCTTATCTCAGTTGTAGATTCATTCAGTTCATGTTTCCCCTTTTACTTTTAAACTCAGTATTTGGTTTATGTATTCATTTATTGAATTATTATTATTAGGATTTTGAGCCGATTGTTTATTCGGCAGGTCATTTAGTCATTTAGTACTGTTTTAGACTCATGGTTTGGATGTATGGTTTATTTGTTATTCAGCATGCATATTTAATTGTTTAATAAAAAGATAAAATTTAACATCAGTCTTTTTGAATACTAGGTGGTTAGTAAAGTTTTAAAAAGTTTTCGATAGTGATGCTAAGAATGAACCCCTGAGATTCCTGTTTTAAATTTGATATAGGACTGATCACCCGATATTTATTTAGGCTGGGTGTCACAAGTGGTATCAGAGCATCAGGTTCTAGTGTCCTTAGGATCTGTATGGCTTTTCACGTTTCAGTTTAGCGTTCTTTGATGTAGAGCCTTACGATAGGATTGTCAAATTCATCTACGTATGTGATTTCGTTCTCCTGCTATCAAGTATAGTTGATGTGATTTATGTACGAGTTCGGTTAGGTTTCGGACACCGAACATTATAGGACAATCAACGGGGACCGTTAGAAGGAATGCAGGAGGAAGGCGACAGAAGCAATAGAGTAACCTGAAAATAGTAATGGCGATAGAAGCCACCACAATTGTTGTTTAGAAAAGTGATGATAGGAAAATCTCGGGGACAGTAATTTTCCCTAGCACAGTCAAGGATGACAATGGTGAAAATCTTACACTCACCCAGCGTAGTCGGCAAGGGGTGGGAAAAGTCGAAAGGGCTCTTTCGAGGAGCCATCGATAAGAATCCAGAAAAAAGAGGAAGTGTGATAAACCAATGGAAGGAGAAATCCAACGATAACTATGTAGGGTAGAGTACAACGATACTCAGTAGTAAATTTTGGACAATAAAATTTTAAGCTCATAGGAGCAACGTAAAGTGATAAGAACCAGTCACTATATATAAGAAGAATATGGGATTAAATGAAAATTTTGAGTACAATTTAATCGTTAGATTTTCGATCTGTTGTTCGAACAGGGGTGCGAATGAAGTTTCGAAACTTATCACAAGTGAGCAAGATAGAAACTGATCGCGAGAGAGAAGTTAACTTGGTTAGTGAACTTCGTACCCGACGAAGGGGATATGAAGTATATGAAGGGTACATAAGTTATTAATGGGCTCGTGAGTAGAATAAAGAAGCGTGAGTGTAAAATCCGAATAAGATGACTAGTGTCGACATCATCAAGGTTGTGCGTTACAACTTTATATCAACGCTTCCATGGGAAGTGAACCTTGAGAATTGAAAATTGAGCTGAAAAGAAAGACTAAATTTAACGGTGTTAGAACCACATGAGGGTATACCCAGTAGGGACCCAGTTAAATGTTTCGATTAAATTGAATTTTTACCAAGTAATGGTGGATTCAGTCAGGGCCATTGAGGACAACAACAAGTCCAAGAGGGCCAGCGAAGTCAAATGGACAACGGGGGTAGCAATCGGGGACCCGATGATCAGGCAAGGAAGATAACATGGAGAGGTGTCCTATGTGTAAAGAGTAAGAACACTTGTGTATACCGTGTGTATCGCCAATCGGGGATATAAATGGGATGCCCAGTAGGGGCAACAGTTATAAGAAATTTTGGTTCGGTTAGGATGAGGGCGTTATGTCCCAGAACCATTTGAACCGCCACTCGAGGTGATTGAGATATGTTCTGTGTGACAGTAGTTTGTTAATACTAAATTCACATGTGAAACGGGTTTAGTAGAGATGTCATGAATATTGAAATAGTATACATATCTTTGTCGTCGCGTAACATGGCTCTCGTTAGTTCCATATGCAGGGGAGCAGGTGAGGACATTAGGAGGGTGTCGTATATTATGAGATAGATTTTTTTCTCCTTTTGAGGGATATGAAAGGGAGCATATTTTTATCTTGCATAGTGACTGTATACCGAGGGTTGGAGCAATAATAAACTGTATGGGAAGTCTATGATGCTCGCTGTGCCAGGGTAAGACATTCTACTTCATGAATCATCACCCGAAGGAGGGTCGAGTCAATATATATATATATATATATATATATATATATATATATATATATATATATATATATATTGTATTATACCGTAGCCTTCGATGAGTATAGTTGTCTCGTTATGTTTAAATCCTAGTGAGTGGAGACTTTTACCGGTGTATTCAAGGTATATCAGCCAACCGTTAAGCTTAAAGATTTAGATCATTATTGTTTACGTGCTGAGAATTAAGTGATAGCTAGAACACCGTATTGTGTGATGCCTTGAGAGACGTGGGCATAGGCAAATTAAATAATGTGTCGAGAGACAGGATTCGTGATATCTAAGTTATGTGCTTTGGACCTACGAATTTTGTTGAAAATGCTAGAGAATAGTGCATTGAGAAATTTCTTTAAACTTAGTTGCAGGATGTTACACGTAGGGACCTTAATTTATGTTCGCGGTGACGAGACGTAGTTGGATGCTAATGCATCGGTTTTAAAATTTTAGTTAGTGAACGTGTAGGGAAAACACCTTAAGTTGAGAGCTATTAAAAATATAGGGCCAGTGGATGAATATATATATTATAGTGTGCATATACGTGTATATATTTGATACTGTGTTTCATAATAGACATATGAGAATATGTTTGCATTGTTATATGTAATCCCAATGAGTAGGGACATTTACTGATGTGATTCAGGGTATACTAACTTATTATTGAGCGGAGAGATCTAGCTCGTGATTTATTCGCGCTAAGAAACTGGTGATAGTAAAAGAACCGTATTATATATTGTCTTGTGTAACATGGGAGTGAACGAATATACTTTTATGTTAAGAGACGGGGATTTGGGGGGTATGTGCTATGGAGTGAGGGCCTAACGGATCTCAACGACCAAGAATGTTAGGTAGTAGTGTATCGGGAGGGTTCCTTGTTTGGATTTCGCTTTGCGAGACATCCCACGCATGAAACTTAGCGCAACGTTGGAAGTGGGGAGTTGTTTGGCCATAGGACATAGGTTTGGTACCGTGGTTATTATACATATATAGTTATAACTATGAGTTGATAATTATACTACGACTTAAGGCCGATAGAGCCGTATAGTGTTGATGTGAGAAAACTTTGTGGAACACTTTCACCACGAGTAGATCGGTGGGATAACCTAAATGATAATTAAGTTGCAATTGGTAGGGTAGTTTAGTATAACCTCACCGTATAATCAGCTCAAATATGAAAAGCTTAATTATAGCAAGCTTATTACGTTAAGTTGAATTGGGCAGTTATGTGCAACATATAGGGTGTATGGGCACCCTAGATAGTTAAATTTTTATATATTATCCGCGATCGATAGATGTAGAAATACATGTGCTAAAAGAGTAAACGAATAAGGGAGTTATCGCAGGGGGATGTTGGAGTATTCCCCAGTAAAGGAAGTATTATAGCCGTTAGTGGTTAGGCTCATAGTAGTGTCAGAAGTTGGAAGCTTCAAAGTGTTGTGTAGGCAGCAATGTGAGATGATACATTATATGATGGAACATTATTATATAAGATGACTAAAGCAAATTGGCCACAGGATTGAACGGTAGTGTAGGGACCGTTGGACTAAGGGGTAGCGCTAGGAGAAGTGTAATGAGAACATCATAACGATTTAGATTGTGTGGGAAAGGATGAGGATGAAGGTGTACGAGATTATATCTGAAGCTTTGAGTACTAGTCTTATCCGAATTTTGAGGACGAAATTCCATTGTAAGGGGAGAAGTATGTAATACCCCATATTTTAGAGGATATATAAATTAATTAAATTAGTGAGTTAGATTTATTTAATTTGGAGAAATTCATTTAATTTGGTGATTTAAATTTAATTTATTTAAATTGGAGAAATTATTGAATTTGGAGATTTAGAATTTATTATTTAAATTTGGGGATTTAGAAATTCAAATTAATTCGGGTTATTGAAAATTTTCACATGTGTCGCATTTTGAGGTTGAAATTGGAAAATTTTATAAAGTATCTCGGATGACAATTCTGAGTGCACGGTTGAGTCCGGAAGGGTCAAGATAGTCGAAAAAGAGTACCCGGGGGTAGTAAATGGGTCTCGGGGCATTTTTAGACATGACCGAACCCATACGGGGGCATTTAAGTCATTTTTAATTGGCCAATAGGCTTAATTACGGGATTGAGGAATTTTAACCTAGGTTTAAGTGTGTTGGGTAGCCATGAGTCATTCCAAAACACAAAGGGTTGAGAGAGGAGAGAAAGGAGAAAGAAGAAGAAGGAAAGAATGATGACAAGAGCAATCCGGGTAAGAATTTCGACATGGGATCGTCGGATTTAATCCCCCAAGGCAAGTGTTTTCTTGCTTTAATTTGAGTTGTAGTTAATGATGTAAATAGTTGTAATTATGTCAATTAATTCTGGAAATTTGGAAGTAGGAATTTGAATTGAAATTTGTGGGTTTATGGTGAAGAAGATGAAGAATAACCATTGATAGGGGATTTTTAACTTTGTGAGAAATTGGGTTAATGTGAGATTATAAATTAATTTGAGAAGTGAATAACATGATTAGATCTTGGTTTTTGAATCTCCATTAGTGGTATTGTTGGAAGAAATTGTTAATGATGAAGTTTGGGTGGATTTAGGATGAATCTTGGAAGGTTTTTGGAGTAAAAGATCTGAGTATAATTGAAGGTTTTGGAGCTTTAATATCGATTCTGTCCGAGATGCCCTGTAGAAAATCGCGTTTTCTACATTTTGTTGTCTCACGCGCTTCCTCCAAAACTGCTCCAAAATGCCTCAAAACATCAATTTATTAATCAGGGCAGAATGTGGGAAAACTTTTTAAGAAAGTTTTTTTTTAAATCTTCTTTGAAGTGAATCTTTATAATGCCCTAACTTTTGGCATACGGACTCGGATTAGTGTGTCGTTCATGGCCACACGTAGATAGCGAAGAGTATTACGCTGTCCTGGGAATATTTTTAATTAGACACAAAAATTGAAAGGTCTAAGATACCCTTGAAGACGGAACGAGTTATTTGATTTTTAGCACAACTTTAAATGAGCATAACTTTGTCATACGAATTCGGATTTACGTGCCGTTTGTGGCCACGCATAGTAAATGGAGAGTAGTACGCAGTACTAGGAATTTCATTACTGAGGCATGTGACACCCCGCCTAATTAAATACCGGGCGATCACTCATTTATTAAATTAAATCAAGGTAAACAGTTGGTTCATTCTCAGCATCACTGTCGATAAAAATAATTTTTCCAATTTAACACCCTAAATAATTAAGCTAAGTGTCAAAAACATTTTTCATACAAACTTCCAAATTTTAATTAAAGAAAAGATTTACTTATACCAAACAACATTTCTATAATATTGAATCACACCACGAAGAACTAAAACAAAACCATACATTCGTCAATCGAACGTCAACATAATAAAACTAAACATCATAAACCATCCTGAATAAATCCCATAAAACAATACTGGAATAACTGAAATATAAGAATCCCAACAATAAATGAAATGATAAAAAGGGCGACACGTGCCCAATAAATGAGAGTAATATGAGTGGAGTCAAGAACAGAAGCCGTCTACTCAAGTGACCTGCAACTCCCACCTAAGCTGCAGCTCGTTCTTCTCAAAGGATCCTAAGCAAGACGCCCCTGTGGCTGGGCACCTGAAAATATACATATATATACAAAAGAGAGATAGAGAAAAAGAAACGGGTCAGGGCCCGAAAGTGTGTTTGATTTTAAAATACGTTAAGCAAGTATTTAAATTGATACAGGCCAATGCAAATCATATTAGTTCGACACTCTCTTGAGAAATTCTCACCTCTCTTCTAATGTGCACGCCTATCGTACTAACCTTCCCAGATAATTTAGTTTATCTTGACTTACTCCTAAGTTTTCAAAACCGAACGATGACAATGTTTTAAAAAGGTTACTTTCAATATGTAGCACTCCTCTCGTTTTAGCTTCATTAAATTATAAAGTTTCCCAGTGTCTTCTCATACTTTCACAAAACAAGTATTTAATAATTTGAGTCAACAACCATGTTCTATTTATCAAATCACAGTAGGCAGTTTAAAGTATATAACCTCATATATATTAACTACTCGGATAATATATATAAATAACAGCACCCCAACTAAACTATGGTGCGGGCATACTCTGCTATCCAATCCCCGTATCGCTCACACAAAGGGAAATACAAGTTCGGAATCACTCTCGAACTGTATTAACATATACAAAACAACGTTGAGGCGAAGCATAGATTCCAAGTCCAAGAGGTCAGTACATACCCACACGTCTCTTAGGACCGTCCGACTATCAATCTGATAGCCCGTACCTAGGATCTCTATCTTCTAAGGTACGGATCAATATCCCCCATAAAGCAACACAGGATAACATCGTCCCAGCGCGGTAACCTCAGGGATATCAAGTAGCGAGGGTACGTTTTTCACATGTATATAATATATGTACACACAATCATATAAATATACCCATTCATCATATTAATATAGGTTCCTCCCGTTACCCATAGTCACAACATTTATCCGTAATTTCCCATTATTATGATTACGTATAAGGTTTCGTCTCTAACCTTAATTCGAAGAGTTTTCTCACTCATTACCTAATACTCATGGTTTATATCCTCACCAATCTGAAATTCAGTAAGGGACTTTATTTAATTCCAACGTAACTCTCTTACGTACCTCACCGTTAAGTTATAAATCTATCAACCTAAAGTAAATATCCCATAATTACCATACTTGTTGAAGATTAAAGGTTCTAACATTTATCCATATACCCTACTGGTCCTTAATATCTCCCAAATCCTTTTATTTAGAATGCCCAAAGGTTATTTCACGATAAATTAATTTAAGTAAATAAACAAGAGGAATAGGAGTCTGCCAGGAGGGGTCGATCGATCGAAGCTTGGGGTTTGATCGATCGAACCTTCGATCGATCGAAGCTCTATGCTCGATCGATCGATCAAGCAGGTCCGGGCAAAAATTATGCAGAAATTGCAGTGGCGGGATTGATTAAAGTTCTTCATCAAAACTCATATTTTCCAACACTAATCGGCCCAAAAAGTTTACTGTTAACATACTAACATAATTCCAGATATTTTTAACGTTCAGCATGCGTGTATACATCATTAAACATGGTTAAACAACCTAAAATCTCATATAATAATCAAGAACCCTAAAGGTTTCTTAACTTTTGTTCTAATCAATTTTCTCCAAAATTTCCTTCTAACATAACATCACAAATTCGTGGGTTAATCATCTACTTCACATATTATTTCCAGAATATGGTTATAACGATTTCTACATGCAAATCCCTATCAAAAATTGGGGTTTTCTTCCATTGATTATACTCCTAATCATTCCTACACTAATATGATTATTGCACCAACGAAAATATGCAAGTTAAACACTTGCCTGGGATTTCAGAGGTCTGGTTTCCTGCTGATATAGGTGTGGTTGCGTTCTCCTCCTCGCGATCTACGCGTTGGTGGTGACGGCGGTGCAATCGGTGGTGTTTTGGGCCTTGAATCACCTTAAGAGCTCTCTCCTCTCTTCTCCAATGGCCGTTCTAGGGTTCTGAATGTTCTAACCCTAAAAGGCTGACTTAAATGGCTGCTAAGGATGGCTGAAATTCGTGGGTTTAATTACCCTATTTTGTAAAATGACCAAAATGCCCTCCCGGATCACTAATTAGGCCTAAAAACACCCCGAGGCCCGAACTAAACCCCCGGGTACACTTTTCTGACTATCTCGACCCTTCCGGACGCGTTGGCACACTCAAAACGACCATACGGATAACTTATAAAATATTCCCTTTTTAATTAACATAATTAGTCCCGACGTGACACGGGATCGTCCCGACTTAAATTTTCGAAATAGTCATTTAATTCACCTATGACATTCAAAATAACCAATATAATATATTACTATGCTCATTAGTAATATTCAACAAGTTTCCCATAATTACTAACTCTAGTCACGTTAATAATTATAACATAATTAATTTCCGGATTTTTATTAAATAAATCATGACATTAAATTTAATAAATCCCCAAATTAAATATAGCATAAAAATACGGGGTATTACATACTTCCCCCCTAATAACGGAATTTCGTCCCGAAATTCGGAAAATAAGGCATACCTGGTAAAAACAACTCTGGATATTTCTCGCGCATATCTGCCTCACGCTCCCAAGTGGATTCCTCCACATTATGATGCTCCCACTGGACTCGCACAAATGGAACTACTTTCGACCTCAATCTCCTCTCACTATAGTCTAGAATAGCCACTGGTCTCTCCTCGTAAGAGCTATCAGATTGTAAGTCTATCTCGTCTATCGCAATGTGAGTATGGGCCATATCATCCCGAAGATATCGTCTCAACGACGAGATGTGGAATACATCGTGGATGCGATGTAAATGTTCTGGCAATCCCAACCTGTATGCTAATGGCCCAATTCTATCGATGATGGGAAATGGTCCTACGTACCTCGGGAGACAACTTCCCCTTCTTCCCGAACCTCATCACTCCTTTCATAGGAGATACACGCAACAACACTTGATCTCCCATATTAAACTCCCGAAAGAACCGTTTCGCATCGGCGTAGCTCTTCTGCCTGTCTCGGGCTACCCGAATACGACTCCTGATTATCTCAATCCTCGCGGAGGTCTCCTGAATCACTTCTGGCCCTAATAACTTGTTGTCCCCCACCTCGAGCCAACAAGTTGGAGAACGACAAGGCCTGCCGTACAAAGCCTCAAATGGAGCCATGCCAATCATAAACTGATAGGAGTTATTATAAGCAAACTCTACCAGTGGAAGGTGTGGCTCCCAACCTCTTCCGAAATCGAGAACACACATGCGTAGCATATCTTCCAACATTTGATTAGTACGCTCTGTCTGACCATCTGTCTGTGGGTGGTAAGCTGAACTCAGTCTCAACTCTGTACCCATAGCCTCCTGAAAGCTTTCCCAGAAACGTGACACAAAAATCTTGTCTCTATCTGACACAATATTCAGGGGCACCCCATGTAATCTGACAATCTCAGCGATGAACAACTGGGCATACTGACCCGTGGTATAATCTGTCCTCACTGGCAGAAAATGAGCCACCTTGGTCAAACGGTCTACAATCACCCAGATAGAATCGTGGCCCCGCTGTGATGTAGGCAACCCGGTAATGAAATCCATGGAAATACTTTCCCACTTCCACGCGGGTACTTCCAACGGCTGAAGTAATCCTGACGGTTTCTGGTGGTCCACATTCACTAGCTGGCAAGTAGAACACTTGGACACAAATTCAGCGATGTCCTTCTTCATCCCACTCCACCAGTACTGTCGTCTCATGTCCTGGTACATCTTATCGCCTCCCGGATGTACTGCAAATCGGGACCCATGAGAATGAGTCATCACTTCATGACGTAGCTCCGCTCCTTCTGGAACCACTAATCTCCCATTAAACCGCAACCCTCCATCCGAACTAACAGAATAGGACTCAGCACCCTCGGCTAGAAGTCGTACAATCTGCTCCTGACAAAACGGGTCTGTGGTTTGTGCCTGTATCACCCTCGTAAAAATCTCGGGTGTGACTGACATCACAGATATGAAAGAACGTGCTACTGCGTCCTGGTGACCCAACTCCTTCCACTTTGCTTTCCAGATGTCCGCTACATCGTCAACCGGTCTACGGCTCAACGCATCAGCAACTACGTTGGCTTTCCCCGGATGATACTGTATTTCGAACTGGTAATCTTTCACAAACTCTAACCATCTGCGCTGACGCATATTCAGCTCTCGCTGAGTGAACAGGTACTGCAGTGACTTATGGTCTGTGAACAAACGGAATTTCTCGCCCAATAAATAGTGCCTCCAAATTCTCAATGCAAAGACGACCGCAGCTAATTCCAGGTCGTGGGTGGGGTAATTCTTCTCATGCGGCTTAAGCTTGCGGGAAGCAAAAGCTATAGCCTTCTCCTCCTACTGAAGTACTCCCCCAAGTCCTCGTAAGGACGCATCTGTGTAAACCAGGTACTCTACACCCGACTTCGGTAAAGCAAGGACTGGTGCCGAAGTAAGCTTGTCCTTCAGCTCGTCGAAAGCCAACTGACAAGCGTCATCCCAGACATATGGTACCCCCTTGCGAGTCAGATTCGTCAATGGACCCGCTATTTTGGAGAATCCCCGAATGAACCTCCTGTAGTATCCGGCTAACCCTAAGAAACTACGCACTTCCGTTGGTGTCGTGGGCTGCCCCCACTCCCTCACCGCTGACACTTTGCTCGGGTCAACTGCTATCCCTTGCTCAGAAACAACATGGCCCAAGAATTGTACCTCTCGCAACCAGAATCCACACTTCTCGTACTTAGCATACAACTGATGCTCTCGTAGAGTCTGAAGAACCTGCCTCAAGTGCTCGGCATGCTCCTCCTCGGAGTGTGAATATATCAAGATATCATCTATGAAGACAATGACGAACTGATCCAAGAACTCTCGGAATACTCGGTTCATCAAGTCCATGAAAATGGCTGGGGCATTTGTGAGTCCGAACGGCATCACCCTGAACTCATAGGACCCATATCTCGACAAGAAGGCAGTCTTTGAAACATCCTGCTCTCTAATCCGTAACTGATGGTACCCCGACCTCAGATCTATCTTCGAAAAGAAAGTTGCTCCCCTCAACTGGTCGAATAGATCATCGATTCGAGGCAACGGATACTTATTCCGTATCGTGACCTTATTCAACTCCCGGTAGTCCACGCACAATCTCAGTGAACCATCTCTCTTCTTTACAAATAAGACTGGAGCGACCCAAGGTGAGGTACTCCTACGAATGAAGCCCTGACCTAATAGCTGCTCAATCTGATCTCGTAGCTCTCGCATCTCTGCCGGAGCCATACGGTACGGTGCGCGTGCTATAGGTCTCGTATCTGGCAATAAATCTGTAACGAAGTCTATCTCACGACTGGGCGGTAGGCCTGGTATATCCTGAAACACATCGAAATACTCCCTAACAACTGGGATCGAATCCAAAGGAATCACAACCTCCTTAGAGGTATCCTCCTCAATGTAATATAAATGAGCGGTCGAACCTCCCTCTGGGCGAGGCATCGCCACTACAAACATCTCTTGCCCCGGAATGGCAAAAATAATGCTCCTACCGAAGCAATCAATCATGGCTCTATAAGATGCGAGCCAATCCATACCAATGATCACATCATGCTCGTGCATGTTTAAGACTAGCATGTCTGCAGGCAATATCAAGCTACCAATCTCTACCCCTACTCCCCGGCATATAAAGAATATAAGTGACCCACTCCCCAGTGGTGAGTCGACACACGTCACGGTGCTCTCTGCTGTGGCTAACAACCCTAAAGACTTCGCAAAGTGCGTAGCTATAAAACAATGCGTTGCCCCCGTATCAAACAAAACTTTACCCATAGTACCATAAATAGGAAACATACCCTCAATCGCGGGTGGTGCCTGTGGAGCTGCTGCCTGGTGGACGTTATAGACACGTCTGTTGATGTAAAAAACTAGATTGCTCTAATTATTCAATCACAGATAAATAAATAAGACAAAGATTTTTAAAGTGGTTCGGCTAGGAATAAAGCCTACGTCCACTGTTATGTTATTGCTGAGTGTTTGCAGAATTCTTGATTACAAGTTCTCTCAAGAAATTCCGGTCCCCTTTCTATGGGATTGATACAAGGTATTTATAGCCTCAAGGCTGTACATGAAAGGTCCACTACATTAAATGATATACATATGAATGGGTAATATATTTAATGCGGCGTGTGCGTCAAGAATCTAATGAATAGTTGAACAGGTGTCCGTCTGATAATTGATGACACGGCCGAGGTGCAGTTCGGACCGCCTTAGTTGCTCGTCGATCAAGAGTTCCTCGGAGTACTTAGAGTATCTCGGGATGAAAGAGTTCCTCGGATGGAGTTCCTCGGCATGATAGAGCTCCTCGGTGTTTTCTCGTTGCTCGGTACCAACCAGGGTTGTTCAGTAAATGATCTTCCTCGCTGTTATTGTGCCACGTAGATTGACACGTGTCTTCATACTATTCGTCCACATCAGCATATTAATTTTGGTATCAACAGAAGCCCCCAATGTTTCATATTTTGAACTTTGAAGAGTATGGAACATTCTTTCTTGGTATGTGGCAATATTAAATGTACTTCCCGGGTTTTAGGAACATTGTATTCAAATTTTCTTTCTTATTTCGCAGTTTCCGCCTTTTTGATAAGCGTTTTGATATTCGTGCAAATTTTGTCCTTTTAGCCGCCGGAAGTTTAATAATTTCTTTTTGGTAATCATTTCTTTCGCCGCTTCCCAATGCAAAGTATTTAAACTTCTTTGGTAACCATACCGTTGTCTACGTTTTTCATTCTCTGCATTCAAGCTTTCTCTTCTCTTCTTCTCTTGTGCGTTCATCTTTGTTTCCGTTCGCTGTCAACACATCTCCTTTCTTTCTGTAAGATCTTCTTCTTTTCTTCTGCATCTCTTTTATTCAATATGGTTTATATTGTTGAATCTGCTGAGAAATTTCGTTCTGACTTTTCCATTCCTTCTTGGGTAACTCTAGAGGTTCTTTCTGAGCCTTTAGATTACTTTCGATTGGCTGAGGGACATTGGTTCCCCAGTCTTTTCATTGCTGAATGTGGTTTCTCTTTTCCCCCAAATCGATTATGTCTTGAGTTTTGTCAATATTTTGATCTTGTTCCTGCAAAAATAGCCCCCAATTCGTGGAGAATAATTAACGGGGTGCACAAGTTAAATCTAACTCATGGGACTCGTATAGGGATCCCAGAAATCATGTACTGCTATAAATGGGCCACTTTAGATAATATTTATTATTTAAAAACTAGGTTTTTAAATAGAGCCCTTGTAGTTAACCTCCCTGATTCAAATAGAGATTATTTTGAGCATGGGTTGGTCATAAAAAATTGGCAACACGCGCCTTTATCTGGGAATGAAGTATACAACGGTCCCAGATGCCCCCCATACGGCAATGGGATAGGTTTATTTTTCATTTTTATTTTACTTATAAAATTGCGTATTCATCATGTTTGACAAAATGTATGACTGAGATTTATGTATTTATTTGCAGTTGATAGTAAAAGAAAAACTCCAAAAGAGTCGGAAGTGAATATCAAGCATTTAAAACTTATCTGGAATTTGCATAAGACGATTGCAGACGAGCATATTAGATCTGCATCATATTTGCTGCAGTATAAGAGCTACACAACCTCTTATACTGCTCGCCCTGTTGAACCAGCTTCAACACCAGAAAGTTCATCTTCAGACTCTCATATCCTTCTATCTCAGAGAATGGGCAAGAAAAGAGCTCCTCCTGCTCTATTTGGTGACACTTCCTCTGCTGTTGGAGCCCAGAAAGGCAAAATTGATGTCCCAGAGGGGACTAAAAAAGTAGATGCTGGTTCCTCCAAAATTGCCGAGAAGCCCCCAGTGGCCCCGAGCAAGAAAAATGCTCCTGCTGATGTAATTGCCATCTCTCCGACCAAGACTTCTTCCTTGGTTGATGCTGCTGACCGTCCTTTGAAGAGATTGAGGAAATCATCCTCAGTTAATCTTGCTGGGACTGCATCTTCTCTACCAGCTGGTGGTAGTAGTGTTTCAAAAATCATTCTTCCGAGCTCTTCAACGAGCTCAGTTATACCCGAGGTTCTCGGGGTTGATGAAAAGATTCCTAGGGATACACTGACATCCCTAGCTGCTCGCCATCTTTCTTCAGTAAATTTCTCATACCTTTGGTCTTTCTTTTCTTTTTCCTGAACTCTTATATTTGTGTTGACTCTATTGTTTTTCTTATCTTTTAGCTGGTGAACTGTTTCAATACCATCGTGAAGAAAGATCAAGCTATTAAAGCTTCTAGTTCCTCGTCCGATGTTGACGATGCCCTCTTGGGTTTAACCCAATCTGTGAAAGAATCTCGCCAGCAGTACGTCGAGGAGAAAGCTGCCTGGGAGAAAAAATTGGTTGCAGCTGAGGCTGATAAGATGAAGATGGCTGAAACCTCCAAGAATTTGGAGGATAAGGTGAAAAGCCTAGAGGTCAATCAACAAAGGTGCGATGACCAACTGAAGAAGGCAAAAGAAGAACTGTCTACCCTGTTCCTCCCTATAAATTGGATATGGCATGGATTCCTGCTCGCTCCATTCCTCGGAGTTTGATCTCTAAATATCTTGGTGATTATAACCTTCATTCTCAAGTTGAAATATCTCGTCCTGAGCACCTGTTGGATACTCCTACAATAATGAATGTCAGAATACTGAAGGACATGAACTTTATTAATTCTCCTCTGTGTCTAGAGGATCCTCCTGCTGGCGAGGAACCTGTCTCAAAGGACAAAGGAAAGAAACCAATAGAGTAGGAATCTTTAATGTAATAGTTAGCACATTCATGTAACATGTAATACATTTTTATCTTAATGAAAGAGTTTCATTTTCTGTTTTGCCAATAGCTATTTTTCTGTTTGCAAATTATATGGTTCATCAACCAAATTAATAAGCATAAATTGTTCAAAATTGTTTCCAACCAACCAAGGTGGATAAATAATGTTTGTCGACCAACCATAGTTGATGGGTTTCTATCCCTGACCAACCATACTTGGTTCAATTTTCAAATATAAACATGTGTCCGACCAACTAAGGTCAATACTTTTATCCTCGTCGACCAACTACAATTAGTGGGTTTTTATCCCCGACCAACCATACTTGGTACAGTTTTCAATATTTTGTTCTTTAAAGAACTTTTTGTAATAATGTTACCTCCCGACAAACATAAGTTGTAATGCGAGAGTATATAAAGTCTCACCAACCGTAGTTGATCATGCTGGTCTATACCTCCTAATCAAAGGAGTAGTAGGGTTCTTTCGAACTTTTTGGCTCCTTGGAGCATATCCTCCTAACCAAAGGAGGTTGGCTACTTATAGCACTTTTGCTCCGTAGAGCGCTCCGGAGAGCTTATCCTCCTAACCAAAGGAGGTTGGCTACTTATAGCACTTTTGCTCCGTAGAGCGCTCCGGAGAGCTTATCCTCCTAACCAAAGGAGGTTGGCTACTTATAGCACTTTTGCTCCGTAGAGCGCTCCGGAGAGCTTATCCTCCTAACCAAAGGAGGTTGGCTACTTATAGCACTTTTGCTCCGTAGAGCGCTCCGGAGAGCTTGACTCCGTAGAGCATGACTCCATAGAGCATGACTCCGTAGAGCAGTCTTCTTCTTGTCCAGCAGTGTAGTGTTCAACACTAATATTCCCCGAAAAACTTTCAACAGAAAGAAAATGGTGAACCATCCTCGTTTTATTCATAATGAAGGAAATACTTTACATTTTTCATTACTGATAATACTTTCGCAGGTGTTCAGCATTCCATGCATTCTGAAATTCTTCTCCTTCTAGAGTTGCTATTCTGTAGGTTCCAGGTCGAACAACCTCTGTAACTCGGTAAGGTCCATGCCAGTTTGCTTCCAGTTTATTCTGTTTCTGAATGACTTTCTTCAGCACATAATCACCCTCCTTCAAATCGCATTTCTTCACCCTTTTGTTGTAGAACAGAGCTGTTCGTTGTTGATAAGCAGCATTCCTAATGGCTGCCTCTTCTCTTACTTCTTCGAGCATGTCCAAATCCATTCTTCTCATCAAATCACTGATCGGAGAGTTGAAATTCAGCACTCTATGCGTTGGGAGACCCAACTCGGCCGGTATCACAGCCTCACTTCCAAATGCTAGCATATATGGTGATTCTCCAGTTGCTGCTCGGGGAGTTGTTCGGTAGGCCCATAATACTGATTGGAGCTCATTAATCCAATTTGCTTTAGCTTCACTTAGCCTCTTTTTCAACCCATTCAGTAATGTTCTGTTCGTCACTTCAGTCTGTCCATTGCTTTGGGGATGGCCTGGTGCTGAATGAAACTTCAAAACGTTCGACTGATGACAATAGGCAGCAAATTCTTCATTATCAAATTGTGTTCCATGATCTGTGATGAAAGCATGAGGGAGACCATATCGACAAATGATATTCTTCCATACAAACTGGTATACTTTCTCGTACGTCATATTGATAAGAGGCTCAGCTTCCACCCACTTAGTAAAATAGTCCACTGCAACTACGAGATACTTGAATCTTCCTCGGGTGATCGGCAGTGGTCCAACCAAATCAATTCCCCACATGGCAAATGGCCAAGGGGAAGTTATTGGTGTTAGCAATGCTTGTGGAGTTCGTCGGATGGAAGAAAAACGTTGGCACTTGTCACATTTCTTGGCATAGGCTATACAATCAGCCCTCATTGTTGGCCAGTAATATCCCTGTGTCATCACTCTTTGTAAAAGTGTTCGACCTGCTACATGAGCTCCACAAGATCCTTCATGGATTTCTTCAATCAATTCTTTCACCTCGGTAGGATGTACACATCTCTGCAAACCTGCCATAATTCCTCGTCTATACAAAATACCATTAGTTAATACATACCGAGCAGCTTTATACTTCAGTTTCTTGGCAGCGAGTTTGTCCTCCGGCAATTCGCCCTCTTCAACATATTTCCTGATTGGATCCATCCAAGATGGTCCTAAATCAAGAGTAATCACATTCGTTGTCAGATCTTCATCTATGCTCCGACCTTCTAATACTTCAATCGGTATGGTTCTTCGCATCTCGGTACGAGTAGCTGATGCTAGTCGGGCCAGTGCATCTGCTTGTACATTCTCCATCCTCGGTATTCTCACCAATTGAATGGCATCAAATTCTGTCAACAATTTCATCACCTTTGCATGATATTTGATCATTAAGTCTCCTTTAACCGCATATATTCCCATCATCTGATTCACAATTAATTGAGAATCATTGAATACCATCACCTGTTGTGCTTCCATAGTCTTTGCTAGATTAAGACCTGCTATCATGGCCTCATACTCCGCTTCATTGTTAGAAGCTTTGAATTGGAATCGCAAAGCATATTCCATGTCAATCTCGTCTGGGGTGATCAAAACAATTCCTGCTCCACAACCAGCTGTGCAGGATGATCCATCTACATATAATCTCCATGTAGGTATTTCGTCTTCAAATTTCTTATCTGTCAGAGTTCCTCGATAAAATATCTGCTGTTTTCTTCCATCATCCCCCGGTATCTTTCGCTCCTCGTCAGTCATCTGCTCGTACTCTTTTACCAACCGTGGCTGGTCTGAATTTGAATATAATGATTTCTCTACATCCACAAGTCCTTTTACCAACCTTGGTTGGTTTGGACCTATTTCTGCTGATCCTGTATCGTCCACAGGTAGGTCAGCAAATGTTTCTGTTGATCCTGTATCGTCCACAGGTAACTCAGCAGGCATCTTTTGCTCCTCGGGGGTATCAGGGTATGTGAACTCTGCTATAAAATCTGCTACAGCCTGCCCCTTCAATGATGATCTGGGCTCATACACAATATCATATTCACCAAGTTCTACTGCCCAGTACATCAGTCTCCCTGATTTTTCTGGCTTATGGAGGGCTTGTCTCAATGGCATATCAGTATAAACAATGATGGTATGGGCTTGGAAATATGGCCTCATTCTTCTGCTTGCTTCAATTAGTGCCAATGCCAATTTTTCTAGCTTTGGGTACCTGATTTCTGCACCTCGGAAAGCCTTACTTGTGTAATAAATTGGCTTCTGGACTCCATTCTCCAATCTGATCAACGCTGAACTGACTGCGTTCTCTGATACTGCCAAATACAAATACAACTTTTCTCCTGTTATTGGTCTGGACAACAGTGGAGGTGTTCCCAAATATTTCTTCAAGTCTTGAAAAGCTTTTTCACATTCCTCATTCCATTCAAAGGTTTTTCGAAGTGTTTTGAAGAATGGTATGCATTTATCAGTTGCTCGAGATACAAATCTGTTGAGCGCTGCAACTCGTCCGGTAAGACTCTGCACTTCTTTCTTCGTCGTCGGAGATCGCAGCCCTAGAAGAGCTTTGATCTTATCTGGATTTGCCTCAATACCTCGCTGATTGACGATGTATCCGAGGAACATTCCTTCTCGTACTCCAAAGGTGCACTTCGTTGGGTTAAGCTTCATTTGGTATTTATCCAATTGATCAAAAGTTTGACTCAAGTCAATCAAATGATCAGTAGCTTTCTTGCTTTTAGTGAGCATGTCATCGACATAGACCTCCATGTTGCGGCTGATTTGTTCAGTAAAAACCTTGTTCATCAACCGCTGATATGTTGCACCTGCATTTTTTAAACCAAAAGGCATAACATTATAACAATAAGTTCCCCTAGGGGTAATAAAAGAAGTACTTTCCCTGTCTTCAGGTTTCATTTTGATCTGGTTGTAGCCAGAGTAAGCATCCATGAAGCTGAGTAGCTCGTGTCCCGAGGTGGCATCCACTAGTTGATCAATTCTGGGCAATGGAAAATGATCCTTGGGGCATGCCTTATTGAGATCGGTGAAATCGACACACATTCTCCATTTGTTGTTTTTCTTCTTTACCATCACCACATTAGCCAACCAATCTGGATATTTTACATCTTCAATGAATTGGGCTTTCTGGAGTTTCTCGACTTCCTCCTGTATGGCCTGATTCTTCTCGGGACTAAACACCCTTCTTCTCTGCTTTACAGGTTTAATCTCCTTATTCACATTGAGTTCATGACATAAGAAGTTTGGATCTATTCCTGGCATGTCTTCATGACTCCAAGCAAAAGTATTTTTCCTATTCTTCAAGAAAGCTATCAACTCCTCTTTTATCGACATATCCAACGATGAACCTATCTGGGTTATTCGTTCAGGATGTTCGTCGTCCAAAATAACGTTTTCTGTAGATTCCATCACCTGTCCTTTTACAAGTTGAGATTCATCCCTGGGATCAAGAGTTTCAATTTCTGTACCTTCCTCCACCTGGTAAGTAGTAGTCTTTTTCATCGATCCTTCTAGTTCTTCTTGCTCGGCCGACGAATAATAGCATTCCCGAGCTACTTTTTGATCACCTTTCACCACTCCAACTCCAAAATTTGTTGGGAATTTCAAACATTGATGTACTGTAGAAGGAACGGCTTCGAACTTCTTCAATCCAACTCTTCCCATGATGATGTTGTAGGCTGACTGCACATTCTTATCCATCACAAAGAATCGTATTCTTTCTGTTCGACAAACAGGCCAGGTTCCAATGAATATATCCAACTTGATCGTCCCAAGTGGAAAAACTTTCTCGCCAGCAAAACCCAGAAGGGGTCTGTGATAAGGTTCTAATTGGGATAATTTCAAATTCAAGCTATCAAAGCATGAATAGTACATGATGTCTGCCGAACTACCATTATCTACCAACACCCTTGAAATGATCACGTCCTTCATTCTCATTTTGATCACCAAAGGATCATCATGAGGGTAAAGAACACCTGCCAGGTCATTTTTTGAAAAACCAATTACTAGCTTCTCTTTGTTTACCTTCCTCGGACGATCATCCTCGGCCAGGTTTATTCGCTGAATATATGAGCAAGCTTGAGCCTCTCCGAGATAAGCTTTTCTTTCTGCAGTAAGGTCTCCTCCTCCTGCATCTCCCCCTGTAATAACGTTACAATGAAATGATCCAAAACGTATGGAAAATACCTCTCGTTCAGGTTTTCTTGGCTTCTTGGGAAGATCGGGGTCATCATCTGGATCCTCTTCATGATCCCTCCTCTTTTTCTCCTCTGCACGACGAGGAGATCTAGATCTCTTTCTAATTCTGTCCTCATTTGTCTTCTCATCTCTGCGATCTACATACTTTGATAATTTTCCTCTTCGAATGAGTGTTTCAATCTCGTTCTGAAGGGCTATACAATTTTTAGTCATATGGCCATGATCTTTGTGAAACTCGCAATATTTGTTCTTATTTCTCATGTCTGGATCTGACTTCAGTTTCTCTGGCCATTTGATTTCCTCGTTATTCCTGATTTCTTCTAAAACATGATTAATACCCATTTTCAATGGAGTATAATTATCATACTTCTTTAGGGCTTCCAACTTTATCCTGTTATTCCTAGAATATTTGTCACCACCATTATCTTTCTGATCTTTCTTTTTAGAGTTGTCGACCTCCGCTTTAACTTCTTTATCCATATTCTTCTTCGCAGTCATAGCCTCCTCGGCATTCATGATTTTGGCCGCTTTTGCCATCAATTCCGACATATTTTTAGGCGGATCTTTGGCCAGAGTATAGTATAGCTTGTTAGGCAGCAAACCACTCATCAAAGCAGTGATTGCTGTCTTTTCTTCATAATCTATGACTTCCAACTTTTCGTTATTGAAACGAGTTATGTAATCTCTAGTACTTTCACCTGATTTCTGTCTAACACTTAGCAAGTGTGCTACTCGCTTTACCGGCTTTGCTCCAAAACAAAAATTACCAATAAACAGTTCGGCTAACTGAACAAAAGTTGAAATCTTACCCCGAGGAAGATTATTGTACCATATCTGTGCAGATCCGGTAAGAGTTCCCGAGAATGCTCTACACCTCATTTCGTCGGGGACAGCATAGATATCTGCAGCAGCTTGGTACTGTTCTATATGAAGTACAGGATCTGTCTTTCCATCGTACTTGGGGGTCACCACAGGTGCTTTGAATTTCGACGGTGTGGGGAAATCCACAATGGCTTGCACAAAAGGTGTCCCTTGAACAAAAGTTCTCTGTAAAGGGTTCCTCGCCTTAGCCATTTCTCCCAGTCTATCCTCCAATCGTTGAATGGAACCTTTCCATGCTTCATTACCTTCCTCGGGCCACTTAGTCCGAGCAATTGATTGCCCTGACGTAGCTTCCTGAGATTTATCTCGACGAGTAATTGGTCGTGATTGTGCAGATCCTTCTCTCAAACCTGGTGGTGGTCGAAAACTTCCTGATGGAGCCCTAGGTGGACTCATGTTCCTCCTTGGTCCTAACCGACTGAAAGGAGACACCCTGCTTAATCTTTCTAAAGCGCTAGTTCTCTCCGGAGAAAGAGAGATATGTTGATCTGTATCCGTAGCCCGTATTGATGAAGTTCGCCCAGGTTGATAAGAAAAATCATTGGATTCCCCATTGCGATATGACCCAATACGTCTGGATCGTGATTGCCCATGATCAGTCCTTTGCCCTGAATGAGTAGGTACACCGCCTTGAAGAGTTTGAAGAAGTTGCCTCATAGATTCTTGCATGGCGGTTTGTCCCTGAGCCAGATTCGTCATAATTCCGGCCAGATCTGGAGATGCAGATAGATTTGGAAGATTTCCAGTATTTCCAGCATTTCGATTACTGGATTCTGGATTATCTGCCATTGGTGACAAATGATTTTTATGAAAAACGATAACAACAGTCGTTTCCCACAGACGGCGCCAATCTGTTGATGTAAAAAACTAGATTGCTCTAATTATTCAATCACAGATAAATAAATAAGACAAAGATTTTTAAAGTGGTTCGGCTAGGAATAAAGCCTACGTCCACTGTTATGTTATTGCTGAGTGTTTGCAGAATTCTTGATTACAAGTTCTCTCAAGAAATTCCGGTCCCCTTTCTATGGGATTGATACAAGGTATTTATAGCCTCAAGGCTGTACATGAAAGGTCCACTACATTAAATGATATACATATGAATGGGTAATATATTTAATGCGGCGTGTGCGTCAAGAATCTAATGAATAGTTGAACAGGTGTCCGTCTGATAATTGATGACACGGCCGAGGTGCAGTTCGGACCGCCTTAGTTGCTCGTCGATCAAGAGTTCCTCGGAGTACTTAGAGTATCTCGGGATGAAAGAGTTCCTCGGATGGAGTTCCTCGGCATGATAGAGCTCCTCGGTGTTTTCTCGTTGCTCGGTACCAACCAGGGTTGTTCAGTAAATGATCTTCCTCGCTGTTATTGTGCCACGTAGATTGACACGTGTCTTCATACTATTCGTCCACATCAGCATATTAATTTTGGTATCAACAACGTCCATACTGCAATTGCCCCTGTTGCACTGGAGCTGCTGGAATGGCTGGTAGGGCTGGCACCTGGGCTGGAGCTGGAGCTGGAAGGGCAGGTGGGAAGAGTGGCCTCTGCGGCTCATTACGGGCTCCCTGCTGCTGTGGGGCCCTATCGCCCTCTGGGCAATCCTGACGCTTATGGCCGCGCTTGCCGCACACAAAACACCGGCCTCTGAAATTACCTCCCCTCTGTCCCTGCTGACCATGGCCCTGCTGGCCGTTACCTCCACGCCATTGGCCCTGTTGGCCCTGATGTGCACGCTGTTGGCCTTGCTGGCCCTGCTGCTGTCCCTGCGGTCGGTGTTGACCCTGCTGGCCCTGCTGATTAGGCTGACCCTGATGGCCCTGCTTGTATCCCCCGAATCCCTGCCTAGAATCACCTGAACGGAATCGCTTAGCAGGGTCCCCCTGATGGGAACTCTGCTCGTGCTGACGAGTCTGTCCATGAGTTGGTGCCCCACCGGCACTATTACCCCCGGTCCTGCCCTGCTGGCTGGACTCTCCTCCTCTCTTGCTTCCCTGAAGATGGAAGCGGAGATCTTGGCAATGTAGTAACGCTGCATTGAGTACGTCAGTGAAAGTACTCAGGGATAGATTTCCAATAAGGTGCTGACGGATCCTCCAAGCTAACCCGTCGACGAACAGCGAAATCTTCTTGCCCTCAGTGGGTGCCTCATCCGGCACAATAGTGAGAAGTCTCGTGAACTCCTCCCTATACTCAGCTACAGTAAGGTTCTCCTGCTTCAGATTTAGTAATTTCCGCCTCATCTCAGTCTGCACTGCGGGTGGAAAATACTTGCGGTCAAACCGCTCCCAGAACAACTGAATAGGGATCGTGTCCCTCTCCTCCAAAGTAGTAGTGGACTCCCACCACTATAATGCGGCTCCCACCAGCTTGAAAGAAGCCAATAACTGCTTCTGCACTTCGGTGCACTCATACATACGGAGGTACCGCTGGATGTCTTTCTTCCATTGGCTAACCGTGACAATGTCGGAGCTACCAGAGAACTCAGGGGGATGTGCTTTCTGAAAAGCATCCCGAACCCTCTCCCATGCAGATGGAAGCTGTGCTGGTACTGGCGCCACTGCCTGAACCTGGGGTGAATCACCGCTATCGCGGCATTCACCGCTTGAGCAACTATGGCGGCCACTTCATTAGCATTCATTGTGCCTGGTGCCGGAGCAGCTGGTTGCTCGGCCTGGGCACGCCTATCTTTCGCAGCACGTCTCAGAGGCATCTGAAACGTGAACAAAAATTTATCAGTCTACAGTTATCATCGAATCTCAATTTACTGAAGACTTAAACGTAAAAGCAAGAATACAACGGTCCTAAAAATAGGGCTCTATAGAAATAACGTTAAGCTGAAAGCGAAATAAGCCGTACAGATCCTATGGACACTAGAACCTAATGCTCTGATACCACCTGTGACACCCCGCCTAATTAAATACCGGGCGATCACTCCTTTATTAAATTAAATCAAGGTAAACAGTTGGTTCATTCTCAGCATCACTGTCGATAAAAATAATTTTTCCAATTTAACACCCTAAATAATTAAGCTAAGTGTCAAAAACATTTTTCATACAAACTTCCAAATTTTAATTAAAGAAAAGATTTACTTATACCAAACAACATTTCTATAATATTGAATCACACCACGAGGAACTAAAACAAAACCATACATTCGTCAATCGAACGTCAACATAATAAAACTAAACATCATAAACCATCCTGAATAAATCCCATAAAACAATACTGGAATAACTGAAATATAAGAATCCCAACAATAAATGAAATGATAAAAAGGGTGACACGTGCCCAATAAATGAGAGTAATATGAGTGGAGTCAAGAACAGAAGCCGTCTACTCAAGTGACCTGCAACTCCCACCTAAGCTGCAGCTCGTTCTTCTCAAAGGATCCTAAGCAAGACGCCCCTGTGGCTGGGCACCTGAAAATATACATATATATACAAAAGAGAGATAGAGAAAAAGAAACGGGTCAGGGCCCGAAAGTGTGTTTGATTTTAAAATACGTTAAGCAAGTATTTAAATTGATACAGTCCAATGCAAATCATATTAGTTCGACACTCTCTTGAGAAATTCTCACCTCTCTTCTAATGTGCACGCCTATCGTACTAACCTTCCCAGATAATTTAGTTTATCTTGACTTACTCCTAAGTTTTCAAAACCGAACGATGACAATGTTTTAAAAAGGTTACTTTCAATATGTAGCACTCCTCTCGTTTTAGCTTCATTAAATTATAAAGTTTCCCAGTGTCTTCTCATACTTTCACAAAACAAGTATTTAATAATTTGAGTCAACAACCATGTTCTATTTATCAAATCACAGTAGGCAGTTTAAAGTATATAACCTCATATATATTAACTACTCGGATAATATATATAAATAACAGCACCCCAACTAAACTATGGTGCGGGCATACTCTGCTATCCAATCCCCGTATCGCTCACACAAAGGGAAATACAAGTTCGGAATCACTCTCGAACTGTATTAACATATACAAAACAACGTTGAGGCGAAGCATAGATTCCAAGTCCAAGAGGTCAGTACATACCCACACGTCTCTTAGGACCGTCCGACTATCAATCTGATAGCCCGTACCTAGGATCTCTATCTTCTAAGGTACGGATCAATATCCCCCATAAAGCAACACATGATAACATCGTCCCAGCGCGGTAACCTCAGGGATATCAAGTAGCGAGGGTACGTTTTTCACATGTATATAATATATGTACACACAATCATATAAATATACCCATTCATCATATTAATATAGGTTCCTCCCGTTACCCATAGTCACAACATTTATCCGTAATTTCCCATTATTATGATTACGTATAAGGTTTCGTCTCTAACCTTAATTCGAAGAGTTTTCTCACTCATTACCTAATACTCATGGTTTATATCCTCACCAATCTGAAATTCAGTAAGGGACTTTATTTAATTCCAACGTAACTCTCTTACGTACCTCACCGTTAAGTTATAAATCTATCAACCTAAAGTAAATATCCCATAATTACCATACTTGTTGAAGATTAAAGGTTCTAACATTTATCCATATACCCTACTGGTCCTTAATATCTCCCAAATCCTTTTATTTAGAATGCCCAAAGGTTATTTCACGATAAATTAATTTAAGTAAATAAACAAGAGGAATAGGAGTCTGCCAGGAGGGGTCGATCGATCGAAGCTTGGGGCTTGATCGATCGAACCTTCGATCGATCGAAGCTCTATGCTCGATCGATCGATCAAGCAGGTCCGGGCAAAAATTATGCAGAAATTGCAGTGACGGGATTGATTAAAGTTCTTCATCAAAACTCATATTTTCCAACACTAATCGGCCCAAAAAGTTTACTGTTAACATACTAACATAATTCCAGATATTTTTAACGTTCAGCATGCGTGTATACATCATTAAACATGGTTAAACAACCTAAAATCTCATATAATAATCAAGAACCCTAAAGGTTTCTTAACTTTTGTTCTAATCAATTTTCTCCAAAATTTCCTTCTAACATAACATCACAAATTCGTGGGTTAATCATCTACTTCACATATTATTTCCAGAATATGGTTATAACGATTTCTACATGCAAATCCCTATCAAAAATTGGGGTTTTCTTCCATTGATTATACTCCTAATCATTCCTACACTAATATGATTATTGCACCAACGAAAATATGCAAGTTAAACACTTGCCTGGGATTTCAGAGGTCTGGTTTCCTGCTGATATAGGTGTGGTTGCGTTCTCCTCCTCGCGATCTACGCGTTGGTGGTGACGGCGGTGCAATCGGTGGTGTTTTGGGCCTTGAATCACCTTGAGAGCTCTCTCCTCTCTTCTCCAATGGCCGTTCTAGGGTTCTGAATGTTCTAACCCTAAAAGGCTGACTTAAATGGCTGCTAAGGATGGCTGAAATTCGTGGGTTTAATTACCCTATTTTGTAAAATGACCAAAATGCCCTTCCGGATCACTAATTAGGCCTAAAAACACCCCGAGGCCCGAACTAAACCCCCGGGTACACTTTTCTGATTATCTCGACCCTTTCGGACGCGTTGGCGCACTCAAAACGACCATACGGATAACTTATAAAATATTCCCTTTTTAATTAACATAATTAGTCCCGACGTGACACGGGATCGTCCCGACTTAAATTTTCGAAATAGTAATTTAATTCACCTATGACATTCAATATAACCAATATAATATATTACTATGCTCATTAGTAATATTCAACAAGTTTCCCATAATTACTAACTCTAGTCACGTTAATAATTATAACATAATTAATTTCCGAATTTTTATTAAATAAATCATCACATTAAATTTAATAAATCCCCAAATTAAATATAGCATAAAAATACGGGGTATTACATACTTCCCCCCTAATAACGGAATTTCGTCCCGAAATTCGGAAAATAAGGCATACCTGGTAAAAACAACTCTGGATATTTCTCGCGCATATCTGCCTCACGCTCCCAAGTGGATTCCTCCACATTATGATGCTCCCACTGGACTCGCACAAGTGGAACTACTTTCGACCTCAATCTCCTCTCACTATAGTCTAGAATAGCCACCGGTCTCTCCTCGTAAGAGCTATCAGACTGTAAGTCTATCTCGTCTATCGCAATGTGAGTATGGGCCATATCATCCCGAAGATATCGTCTCAACGACGAGATGTGGAATACATCGTGGATGCGATGTAAATGTTCTGGCAATCCCAACCTGTATGCTAATGGCCCAATTCTATCGATGATGGGAAATGGTCCTACGTACCTCGGGAGACAACTTCCCCTTCTTCCCGAACCTCATCACTCCTTTCATAGGAGATACACGCAACAACACTTGATCTCCCATATTAAACTCCCGGAAGAACCGTTTCGCATCGGCGTAGCTCTTCTGCCTGTCTCGGGCTACCCGAATACGACTCCTGATTATCTCAATCCTCGCGGAGGTCTCCTGAATCACTTCTGGCCCTAATAACTTGTTGTCCCCCACCTCGAGCCAACAAGTTGGAGAACGACAAGGCCTGCCGTACAAAGCCTCAAATGGAGCCATGCCAATCATAAACTGATAGGAGTTATTATAAGAAAACTCTACCAGTGGAAGGTGTGGCTCCCAACCTCTTCCGAAATCGAGAACACACATGCGTAGCATATCTTCCAACATTTGATTAGTACGCTCTGTCTGACCATCTGTCTGTGGGTGGTAAGCTGAACTCAGTCTCAACTCTGTACCCATAGCCTCCTGAAAGCTTTCCCAGAAACGTGACATAAAAATCTTGTCTCTATCTGACACAATATTCAGGGGCACCCCATGTAATCTGACAATCTCAGCGATGAACAACTGGGCATACTGACCCGTGGTATAATCTGTCCTCACTGGCAGAAAATGAGCCACCTTGGTCAAACGGTCTACAATCACCCAGATAGAATCGTGGCCCCGCTGTGATGTAGGCAACCCGGTAATGAAATCCATGGAAATACTTTCCCACTTCCACGCGGGTACTTCCAACGGCTGAAGTAATCCTGACGGTTTCTGGTGGTCCACCTTCACTAGCTGGCAAGTAGAACACTTGGACACAAATTCAGCGATGTCCTTCTTCATCCCACTCCACCAGTACTGTCGTCTCATGTCCTGGTACATCTTATCGCCTCCCGGATGTACTGCAAATCGGGACCCATAAGAATGAGTCATCACTTCATGACGTAGCTCCGCTCCTTCTGGAACCACTAATCTCCCATTAAACCGCAACCCTCCATCCGAACTAACAGAATAGGACTCAGCACCCTCGGTTAGAAGTCGTACAATCTGCTCCTGACAAAACGGGTCTGTGGTTTGTGCCTGTATCACCCTCGTAAAAATCTCGGGTGTGACTGACATCACAGATATGAAAGAACGTGCTACTGCGTCCTGGTGACCCAACTCCTTCCACTTTGCTTTCCAGATGTCCGCTACATCGTCAACCGGTCTACGGCTCAACGCATCAGCAACTACGTTGGCTTTCCCCGGATGATACTGTATTTCGAACTGGTAATCTTTCACAAACTCTAACCATCTGCGCTGACGCATATTCAGCTCTCGCTGAGTGAACAGGTACTGCAGTGACTTATGGTCTGTGAACAAACGGAATTTCTCGCCCAATAAATAGTGCCTCCAAATTCTCAATGCAAAGACGACCGCAGCTAATTCCAGGTCGTGGGTGGGGTAATTCTTCTCATGCGGCTTAAGCTTGCGGGAAGCAAAAGCTATAGCCTTCTCCTCCTGCTGAAGTACTCCCCCAAGTCCTCGTAAGGACGCATCTGTGTAAACCAGGTACTCTACACCCGACTTCGGTAAAGCAAGGACTGGTGCCGAAGTAAGCTTGTCCTTCAGCTCGTCGAAAGCCAACTGACAAGCGTCATCCCAGACATATGGTACCCCCTTGCGAGTCAGATTCGTCAATGGACCCGCTATTTTGGAGAATCCCCGAATGAACCTCCTGTAGTATCCGGCTAACCCTAAGAAACTACGCACTTCCGTTGGTGTCGTGGGCTGCCCCCACTCCCTCACCGCTGACACTTTGCTCGGGTCAACTGCTATCCCTTGCTCAGAAACAACATGGCCCAAGAATTGTACCTCTCGCAACCAGAATCCACACTTCTCGTACTTAGCATACAACTGATGCTCTCGTAGAGTCTGAAGAACCTGCCTCAAGTGCTCGGCATGCTCCTCCTCGGAGTGTGAATATATCAAGATATCATCTATGAAGACAATGACGAACTGATCCAAGAACTCTCGGAATACTCGGTTCATCAAGTCCATGAAAATGGCTGGGGCATTTGTGAGTCCGAACGGCATCACCCTGAACTCATAGGACCCATATCTCGACAAGAAGGCAGTCTTTGAAACATCCTGCTCTCTAATCCGTAACTGATGGTACCCCGACCTCAGATCTATCTTCGAAAAGAAAGTTGCTCCCCTCAACTGGTCGAATAGATCATCGATTCGAGGCAACGGATACTTATTCCGTATCGTGACCTTATTCAACTCCCGGTAGTCCACGCACAATCTCAGTGAACCATATCTCTTCTTTACAAATAAGACTGGAGCGACCCAAGGTGAGGTACTCCTACGAATGAAGCCCTGACCTAATAGCTGCTCAATCTGATCTCGTAGCTCTCGCATCTCTGCCGGAGCCATACGGTACGGTGCGCGTGCTATAGGTCTCGTATCTGGCAATAAATCTGTAACGAAGTCTATCTCACGACTGGGCGGTAGGCCTGGTATATCCTGAAACACATCGAAATACTCCCTAACAACTGGGATCGAATCCAAAGGAATCACAACCTCCTTAGAGGTATCCTCCTCAATGTAATATAAATGAGCGGTCGAACCTCCCTCTGGGCGAGGCATCGCCACTACAAACATCTCTTGCCCCGGAATGGCAAAAATAATGCTCCTACCGAAGCAATCAATCATGGCTCTATAAGATGCGAGCCAATCCATACCAATGATCACATCATGCTCGTGCATGTCTAAGACTAGCATGTCTGCAGGCAATATCAAGCTACCAATCTCTACCCCTACTCCCCGGCATATAAAGAATATAAGTGACCCACTCCCCAGTGGTGAGTCGACACACGTCACGGTGCTCTCTGCTGTGGCTAACAACCCTAAAGACTTCGCAAAGTGCGTAGCTATAAAACAATGCGTTGCCCCCGTATCAAACAAAACTTTACCCATAGTACCATGGATAGGAAACATACCCTCAATCGCGGGTGGTGCCTGTGGAGCTGCTGCCTGGTGGACGTTATAGACACGTCCATACTGCAATTGCCCCTGTTGCACTGGAGCTGCTGGAATGGCTGGTAGGGCTGGCACCTGGGCTGGAGCTGGAGCTGGAAGGGCAGGTGGGAAGAGTGGCCTCTGCGGCTCATTACGGGCTCCCTGCTGCTGTGGGGCCCTATCGCCCTCTGGGCAATCCTGACGCTTATGGCCGCGCTTGCCGCACACAAAACACCGGCCTCTGAAATTACCTCCCCTCTGTCCCTGCTGACCATGGCCCTGCTGGCCGTTACCTCCACGCCATTGGCCCTGTTGGCCCTGATGTGCACGCTGTTGGCCTTGCTGGCCCTGCTGCTGTCCCTGCGGTCGGTGTTGACCCTGCTGGCCCTGCTGATTAGGCTGACCCTGATGGCCCTGCTTGTATCCCCCGAATCCCTGCCTAGAATCACCTGAACGGAATCGCTTAGCAGGGTCCCCCTGATGGGAACTCTGCTCGTGCTGACGAGTCTGTCCATGAGTTGGTGCCCCACCGGCACTATTACCCCCGGTCCTGCCCTGCTGGCTGGACTCTCCTCCTCTCTTGCTTCCCTGAAGATGGAAGCGGAGATCTTGGCAATGTAGTAACGCTGCATTGAGTACGTCAGTGAAAGTACTCAGGGATAGATTTCCAATAAGGTGCTGACGGATCCTCCAAGCTAACCCGTCGACGAACAGCGAAATCTTCTTGCCCTCAGTGGGTGCCTCATCCGGCACAATAGTGAGAAGTCTCGTGAACTCCTCCCTATACTCAGCTACAGTAAGGTTCTCCTGCTTCAGATTTAGTAATTTCCGCCTCATCTCAGTCTGCACTGCGGGTGGAAAATACTTGCGGTCAAACCGCTCCCAGAACAACTGAATAGGGATCGTGTCCCTCTCCTCCAAAGTAGTAGTGGACTCCCACCACTATAATGCGGCTCCCACCAGCTTGAAAGAAGCCAATAACTGCTTCTGCACTTCGGTGCACTCATACATACGGAGGTGCCGCTGGATGTCTTTCTTCCATTGGCTAATCGTGACAATGTCGGAGCTACCAGAGAACTCAGGGGGATGTGCTTTCTGAAAAGCATCCCGAACCCTCTCCCATGCAGATGGAAGCTGTGCTGGTACTGGCGCCACTGCCTGAACCTGGGGTGGAGCCTGCTGAATCACCGCTATCGCGGCATTCACCGCTTGAGCAACTATGGCGGCCACTTCATTAGCATTCATTGTGCCTGGTGCCGGAGCTGCTGGTTGCTCGGCCTGGGCACGCCTATCTTTCGCAGCACGTCTCGGAGGCATCTGAAACGTGAACAAAAATTTATCAGTCTACAGTTATCATCGAATCTCAATTTACTGAAGACTTAAACGTAAAAGCAAGAATACAACGGTCCTAAAAATAGGGCTCTATAGAAATAACGTTAAGCTGAAAGCGAAATAAGCCGTACAGATCCTATGGACACTAGAACCTAATGCTCTGATACCACCTGTGACACCCCGCCTAATTAAATACCGGGCGATCACTCCTTTATTAAATTAAATCAAGGTAAACAGTTGGTTCATTCTCAGCATCACTGTCGATAAAAATAATTTTTCCAATTTAACACCCTAAATAATTAAGCTAAGTGTCAAAAACATTTTTCATACAAACTTCCAAATTTTAATTAAAGAAAAGATTTACTTATACCAAACAACATTTCTATAATATTGAATCACACCACGAAGAACTAAAACAAAACCATACATTCGTCAATCGAACGTCAACATAATAAAACTAAACATCATAAACCATCCTGAATAAATCCCATAAAACAATACTGGAATAACTGAAATATAAGAATCCCAACAATAAATGAAATGATAAAAAGGGCGACACGTGCCCAATAAATGAGAGTAATATGAGTGGAGTCAAGAACAGAAGCCGTCTACTCAAGTGACCTGCAACTCCCACCTAAGCTGCAGCTCGTTCTTCTCAAAGGATCCTAAGCAAGACGCCCCTGTGGCTGGGCACCTGAAAATATACATATATATACAAAAGAGAGATAGAGAAAAAGAAACGGGTCAGGGCCCGAAAGTGTGTTTGATTTTAAAATACGTTAAGCAAGTATTTAAATTGATACAGGCCAATGCAAATCATATTAGTTCGACACTCTCTTGAGAAATTCTCACCTCTCTTCTAATGTGCACGCCTATCGTACTAACCTTCCCAGATAATTTAGTTTATCTTGACTTACTCCTAAGTTTTCAAAACCGAACGATGACAATGTTTTAAAAAGGTTACTTTCAATATGTAGCACTCCTCTCGTTTTAGCTTCATTAAATTATAAAGTTTCCCAGTGTCTTCTCATACTTTCACAAAACAAGTATTTAATAATTTGAGTCAACAACCATGTTCTATTTATCAAATCACAGTAGGCAGTTTAAAGTATATAACCTCATATATATTAACTACTCGGATAATATATATAAATAACAGCACCCCAACTAAACTATGGTGCGGGCATACTCTGCTATCCAATCCCCGTATCGCTCACACAAAGGGAAATACAAGTTCGGAATCACTCTCGAACTGTATTAACATATACAAAACAACGTTGAGGCGAAGCATAGATTCCAAGTCCAAGAGGTCAGTACATACCCACACGTCTCTTAGGACCGTCCGACTATCAATCTGATAGCCCGTACCTAGGATCTCTATCTTCTAAGGTACGGATCAATATCCCCCATAAAGCAACACAGGATAACATCGTCCCAGCGCGGTAACCTCAGGGATATCAAGTAGCGAGGGTACGTTTTTCACATGTATATAATATATGTACACACAATCATATAAATATACCCATTCATCATATTAATATAGGTTCCTCCCGTTACCCATAGTCACAACATTTATCCGTAATTTCCCATTATTATGATTACGTATAAGGTTTCGTCTCTAACCTTAATTCGAAGAGTTTTCTCACTCATTACCTAATACTCATGGTTTATATCCTCACCAATCTGAAATTCAGTAAGGGACTTTATTTAATTCCAACGTAACTCTCTTACGTACCTCACCGTTAAGTTATAAATCTATCAACCTAAAGTAAATATCCCATAATTACCATACTTGTTGAAGATTAAAGGTTCTAACATTTATCCATATACCCTACTGGTCCTTAATATCTCCCAAATCCTTTTATTTAGAATGCCCAAAGGTTATTTCACGATAAATTAATTTAAGTAAATAAACAAGAGGAATAGGAGTCTGCCAGGAGGGGTCGATCGATCGAAGCTTGGGGCTCGATCGATCGAAGCTCTATGCTCGATCGATCGATCAAGCAGGTCTGGGCAAAAATTCTGCAGAAATTGCAGTGACGGGATTGATTAAAGTTCTTCATCAAAACTCATATTTTCCAACACTAATCGGCCCAAAAAGTTTACTATTAAGATACTAACATAATTCCAGATATCTTTAACGTTCAGCATGCGTGTATACATCATTAAACATGGTTAAACAACCTAAAATCTCATATAATAATCAAGAACCCTAAAGGTTTCTTAACTTTTGTTCTAATCAATTTTCTCCAAAATTTCCTTCTAACATAACATCACAAATTCGTGGGTTAATCATCTACTTCACATATTATTTCCAGAATATGGTTATAACGATTTCTACATGCAAATCCCTATCAAAAATTGGGGTTTTCTTCCATTGATTATACTCCTAATCATTCCTACACTAATATGATTATTGCACCAATGAAAATACGCAAGTTAAACACTTGCCTGGGATTTCATAGGTCTGGTTTCCTGCTGATATAGGTGTGGTTGCGTTCTCCTCCTCGCGATCTACGCGTTGGTGGTGACGGCGGTGCAATCGGTGGTGTTTTGGGCCTTGAATCACCTTGAGAGCTCTCTCCTCTCTTCTCCAATGGCCGTTCTAGGGTTTTGAATGTTCTAACCCTAAAAGGTTGACTTAAATGTCTGCTAAGGATGGCTGAAATTCGTGGGTTTAATTACCCTATTTTGTAAAATGACCAAAATGCCCTCCCGGGTCACTAATTAGGCCTAAAAACACCCCGAGGCCCGAACTAAACCCCCGGGTACACTTTTCTGACTATCTCGACCCTTCCGGACGCGTTGGCGCACTCAAAACGACCATACGGATAACTTATAAAATATTCCCTTTTTAATTAACATAATTAGTCCCGACGTGACACGGGCACGTCCCGACTTAAATTTCCGAAATAGTCATTTAATTCACCTATGACATTCAATATAACCAATATAATATATTACTATGCTCATTAGTAATATTCAACAAGTTTCCCATAATTACTAACTCTAGTCACGTTAATAATTATAACATAATTAATTTTTGGATTTTTATTAAATAAATCATCGCATTAAATTTAATAAATCCCCAAATTAAATATAGCATAAAAATACGGGGTATTACAAGGCATATATTGTGAAATGTCTAAAATACCCTTGGAGTTTTAATTAGTGATGAAACTTTCCCGAATTGAAACTAAAAATTGTTGGGAACTTTGTGAGACTAATATGAACTTAATCAAGTATATATGAGGTGAGATATATAATTATATAAATTATATTAAATAGTGGGATGTAGCTATTTTGGTATTGGATCGTATTTAATACGAGCGAACTAGTAATAATTGGAATATATGTATATATATATGAATGTGTGAATTATATATATAAATATGGGAATACATAATCCAATAGAAAAATGATAATAGGTTACGGGAATACCTAAAACAATGATAGGTTGTGTGAATACGTAAAACAATGAAAGGTTGTGTGAATACCTAATATTTTAATAGGGTGCGTGAATACCTATTTGATTGTTTTATTATGTGTATGACATACCTAGCTGCTTGCTATCGCGGGGGGTTGTGTAGAGACGGTCATTTCCTGAGTGACCTTCGGGGGGATATTTGACTTGTATCTCAGAACATAGGACTGTGAAAGACTTATTTGTGAGTTGATAAGTCCGCTGACTATGGGAGCGTAGGTATGTGCGTGACCCATATGTATGTAAACTATGTTCGCCGCCAATATGTGTGATTTGTTTTATATGGTTCGTGGGACATTTCCGAACCGATAGTCCTTGTTTGAGTACGAGACGTACCGGAACATGATAGCAGAGTATGCAATGCACTATAGGTGTATCCTTAGGGTGCTGTGTTAGTATATATGTATATATATATATATATATATATATATATATATGTAGGCTATTAAGATTGTGCTGATACATATATATAATAGTGAGGGATATATGTGTATGCTTATGGTATATCTACAATGAGATAATTACAGACTATTAAGATAGTGAAATCTTATATAAACGTAAATAGTAAATACTTGACTTTAGTGTGATAACACTTATTTAAAAATGATAATTGTTGAGATCAAATATGATATACTACTACGAGGGGTAACTAGAAGGATAAGCCTTTTTCCTAGTTAGAAGTGTGTCAGATGGCTAGGCGGAATAAATGAATGCGATAGGTGTGCACTATAGAAGAGAGGTGAGATTCTCCTCAAGAGAGTGGGACCGTAAAAGCAATTATGAACATTATATACTACGCATTTCATTTATTGAAATAAAATGCTTGCTAAACATTTTTATAAATCGGGCTCTGACCCATTTCTTGTACTTCTTCTCTCTTGTCTATGTATATGCATATTAACAGGTGTCCAGCCACAGGGATACCATAGTTGACTTATCTATTCCAGGATTACGCAGCTGCAACATTGTGGATGGTTGCAGGATTTGATTTAGACGTATCATTTCTTTATTCCTAGAGTAGTATTCTTATCTCAGTTGTAGATTCATTCAGTTCATGTTTCCCCTTTTACTTTTAGACTCAGTATTTGGTTTATGTATTCATTTATTGAATTATTATTATTAGGATTTTGAGCCGATTGTTTATTCGGCAGGTCATTTAGTCATTTAGTACTGTTTTAGACTCATGGTTTGGATGTATGGTTTATTTGTTATTCAGCATGCATATTTAATTGTTTAATAAAAAGATAAAATTTAACATCAGTCTTTTTGAATACTAGGTGGTTAGTAAAGTTTTAAAAAGTTTTCGACAGTGATGCTAAGAATGAACCCCTGAGATTCCTGTTTTAAATTTGATATAGGACTGATCACCCGGTATTTATTTAGGCGGGGTGTCACATAGGGGTGGAAAAAAAAAGATCGACCGATTGGATCGAACCGGACCGGATCCACATTTATAGGCTTTTTTATAAATCGGTCCTAATTCGTTCCTCATATCAGAGACTCGAATATATTCGGTTCGGTCTAAAATATCAAATTTAAATTTAGTTTTAGGACCGGACCGATTAATTTAGTATTATATAATATATATTAATTTTATATATAAATATATCACATATGTTTCTTTAGGCAGTTTAGTAAATAAACTAAAGCCTAAAAAACCCAACACACTGTCGCACACCTCTTCACTTCTCACTTTTCTTCTTTCTCACTTTCTTTCTCTAACTTCCTCCCTCCCATTTACACGAAGACAGCCGGCGCACCGCACCAGCTCCATTTTCGGTGCACCTCACTAGCTCCATCTTTGACGCACCTCACATCAACACAAATCTCTAGTCCGACACACCCCAGTAGCTCAACTCCACAGCAACTCAACTCGGATTTGCAACCTCAACTCCGGCGCACCTCAACACCAATGGAAATGGCATCAGATCCGGCGCTGGTGACTAAGGATCCAACGGTAGATTACTTTACTTCAACTATTTGCTGTTTGTTTGTTGATTTTTATTGTTATTTTTTTGGTTCTTGAAATGATTTTAGCCTAAACTGAACGGTATATTTTTGTTGTGATTTGTTGTGAAATTAAAAAAGTACACTGAGCTAAAAAATACATTGAACTAAAAATATAAGTTACATTTTTCTTATGGTGCTTGGATTGTTTTATAACTGATTTTATAAGTTACATTTTATAAGTTGGCAACTATTGTGATATTCTTGGTTCTCCTATGGAGGTATGAAACCCAATCCTCACCTCAATTGTATAACCCACACCTACAGTTTCTTTCTCGAAATGAAAAAAAATTAAAAAAAATACATTGAACTGAACTTTTGTTCACCAAAGAAAACTAATTTCAAGTAAACTGAAGTGGTCTTTTTTCACATAAAAATAAACTGAACCGATTTCTAATACATACACCTAAGAAACAAATACACTAAACTGTTTAAAACAGCCTAAAAAACAGCAATAAAATTACAAGTTTTATTGAAAAATAAATAAATAAATGTAAATATGGACCGATTATTAACCGAACCGGACCGAAGATAGCCTAGACCGAATATATAGGCTAAACCATTTAAATCGGTTCAAATTCAGTCTTCTCAAATATAGGATCGAATAATTCAGTCCGACACTTAAAATGGCCAAAAATCGGACCGGACCGGACCGCGACCACCCCTAGGTGGGGCTGGAAGGGCTCGTTACTGCTCTGCTGAAACAACCCTGGGCCAGCCTCAAGCCCCTTAGGGATCCTCCTAATAGTGTGGCCCTTCTTTCCATATGAATAACATACCCCACGTAATGGGTTGCACTTCTAGTGACCCTGCTCCAACTGCCCCTGCCCTTGTCTCTGTGCCTGACCATGATGTTGTTGGCCTGAATTCCCATACTGACTCTGGGCCGGGTGGCCATGTCCCTGTCGGCGATGGTCATTCACGCAGAATATTTTAGTGGGTTGTTCCCCCAGTGCTGGTAATCTATGGTGTTGGCTAGATCCTCCCTACCCCCAGAAAGACTCTCTGCCCTCGATGTCTTTGGCCCTTGGACGACTCCCGTCCTTTCCTTATTTAGCTCTTTCTCCCCCAAAAAAACTCATAGTGGTCCTCATAATGAAGCAAAACAACATTTACTATCTGAGTGTACGTGGTGAACATCGAATTTCCAAACGAGACTTGCTTAATCCTCCAAGTTAGACCTTCCACAAACCGATCCATCTTTAACTCCTCAAATCCCTATATCTGGGGTGTAGAATGCAAAAGGTGAGTGAACTCTCGCTCATACTCAGCAATCGTCCTATCATCCCGCTTTAGCCTATCAAACTGGCCCCTTGACTTTTTTTCTTGTGACGAGGGGAAATACTTCCCCTCAAACTTTTCCCAAAACTCTGCTAGGGTCAATCAGGACCTTTCCTCAGCGGTGGTAACAAACTCCCACCACTATAAATCATCCCTTACTAGCTTGAAGCTCACAAGCATCTGCTGCTAAACCTCAGTAGACTCCACCAATCGCAAATGATGCTCAATGTCACATATACAGTAGAGACCTATAATAGGATGAATGGATCCTAAAAACTCTGGGGGTACCCCTTCTCGAATGCAGTTCGGGCACGCTCTCAATAAGAAGTAGCATGAGGGGAAAGTATATGGTGCAACTATGGGTGGTGGTAGTGGCGGTGGTGGTTGTTGCTGTTGTCAAGGTGCAGCTACCCCTGATTAGGCACTGTCGACGTGGTCATATTTATCCTTTACGAATATTCACTATCTGTAAGATAGTAAACAAAAGCGCACTAATAACATGAGTTACATAGAGTTTAAATACTAAAAGTATGGCTCTAAAGTATCAAATAACGCAATGCGGAAAGGTAACAAGCATACTCAAGACCTTATGACACTAGAACTTGGAATGCTATGATACCAATTGTGACACCTCTTATTATTTAATAATGTATTGATAAAGTCTAATTAAATAATACAGGATTATGAATAATTAAATACCATTCTAAGCATGCGTAAAGAGTGAAATATACAAAAAATAAAGAAAAAATGAGTATAGACAATTAATTATCCATCAACTCTATTACTGTAATACATGTCTATAAAATCTATATGGTCGGTCATAATATACAAGCCAAATTACTAAAACATAAAATGTATAAGTACTATGTATGACTCTCCATGCTAAACTAATAGTAACATAAATGCTAATAAAAGTTGGCGCGCAGGCCGAGGACATCTACATCCTAATGAGTATTAGCAATGAGAAGGATGAGTGATAGCAACGAGATCTATCAAGGCTGCGGTATGGGTGTCCTCGGTCCTGAAACATTAAATCCACAACGTTAACATCAAGTCCAAAGAGAATAAATGGATAATCGAAATTGAAATAAATCATAACTATAAATATACCTCTAGCATTTTAGATGTCTTTTATATTTATCCCGCCCCACAATTCTAAATACTACATGCGTCTAAATTTTCAATTCTAAGTGAATCCCATAATTAAGTTTTATCCTTCACAAATGATTACAACTAAAGGATTCATAACGGTCACCATGTTAAACAATTCTGAGTGAACAAAATAAATAAGACAATTATAAAGTCTATAAGCATGAACTACAACATGTACCATAGAAATAGGTTCTCACTTAAGTCGGTCAAATTAATGAAGGCATGTCCCTATTTCCCTCAGGGATCACTCGCGCGTACCAATTAAAGTCTTAAGTCGCCCCCAACCTAAGGCCTTAACACGAGCAAGGGATGAGTCGCCACATCTACTCATCACTTATATAGTCTACCATACCTAAGGTTATATGATGAGATCACACTGTCAATCCATCTCGGATGCGGGTACCTAGACGTGTGACTCTGGGGTTATATGACCATGGCTTACTTGTCTACTCACCGAGGCGCCATCGCGGTCCGCGTCATACGTATCCCCATAATGGAATCCCCACGATTACACACATAGTATGCATTTTATATATGTAACATAATAAAAGAAATTCTCATAATGCATGAAAATATAAACAAAATTTAGGAATTATTCACTTTAGTATTTTTATAAAGTTAGGTAAATAATGAATTGATCTCATATTATAAACCTATTAACTACCCTAAAAACATGATTTACTATAGTTATTAAATACAAAGGCAAACCTAAATTATCCCCCAAACCTAAAGATCCAATCCAATAATCTAAAGCCAAATTTGCCAAATACCTGTCATCACCGATCGATCGGTCAACTATCGGTCGAACGATCTCTACAAATTTGCCAAAAACCACCTCGGACTTTATCTTCTCCAACTCAATAAAACTCAAACCAAAACTCCATTAATGCCCCCTAAACCTCCATATAAGATTCATATAACATCAAAACAATAAATCCACTAATAAAACATCATTGAAACATGATTATATCATCAAAGCCCCAATTTCAATTCAACAATTAATTAAAAAAAGAACAATTCTCTATCAAGAGCCATAGAAATTCAATCTCAATCAATTTGATTCCAATCTCTACAAATTTATGCATATATTCAAGGATTTTATGAAGGATTCATACTAAAAGTCAATTCATACACACAATCTAACAATTCCAACTGAGATTTAAATATAATTCAACCCAACCAATGCAAATTGACACTAATTTCTACTTAATTAGTTTAATTATGAATTTAATCGAATCAATTCATATAGATTATATCTAAATCACAATTAGAGTTTTAAATTACATAAATAGTCATCATCTTAATCAAGGTCAATCATACAATTATTCAAATTAAACTTGCCCCAAAATTTAATGAAGAAAAAAGGCTAAAATCTTCTAGAATTCCCTTATCTTATTTGAGTCTTCCTCACTCTAAGTTGTAAGATCACCAAATTATGTTTACGTGATAAAATCAACCTCCCAATGACTCATTAAGACCTCTTAAAAATGAAATTGGGCTTGGACCTAAAATAAGCCCTTAAGTAACTTGCCCAATTCAGCACTTAAATAATCTAAAAATACCCCAATTCATTATACTAACCTAATAAGCCCAAAATACATTATTTTAAGTTAAAAATCATTATTTTAAATGTTACTAACTCGTATAAATAATCAACATTATGAACAATATTAATAAATAGCACACATAACAAATGCTATCCAATTTAAGTTAAAAATCACTTAAATCATAATTGATTAGTTCGGCCTAACACGACATTATAGTTTACTACTTCATAGTCATTCGGAGCCAACACCGAGGGGATAATCCAAATAAGAAAACCATAAATATCAAACCCCGAACCAATCCATAGTCTCCATAATATGCAGTCACGTTCAAAAAATTTATTAATGTTTTATCGTGTTTTGATTTCTAATTTATTTATATATGACATGTATGTATATTTACTTATATAGTAACGTCACACGTCACGATCACATAAATAATATTTATTTTAGTATATAAAAATACGAGGCATAACTTGTTGACCTCCTAGGAAGTGTAGGGCTCTTAAATGAAGCAGAGACGCCCATAAATTCAATGCTAACTGATTAGGCATAAATTCTTCCCAATTTATCCCTTTAATTTAGTTACTTTTAGCACCTCGAGCAACGTAATCGATTTGACTTTATCTCATAATCTTGCTACTGACTTATCCTAACGAGTACACTGAGTTTCTGGTATTTCATACTAATTTTGCAGGTATTTGATGTCAATTAAAGAAAGAACGAAACCGGAAGAATCGAGAAAGAAGAGAAGGAATGTCAAAAGGGCAAAATTGTAATTTTTACCCAGAATTTGGATGAGGCACATAAAGAGAAGTTGAAGATATCAAGTTCATGATCACATAGGAAGAAACGGCACCTCAACCGGAGTCCCGGTGTGAAAGTTATGAGCAGTCAAAGTCTGAAGAAAAAAAAAGTCAAAGGAAGCCCGGACCGATCCGGGCCGGACCGGTCTGCATTGACAATTTCCAGAGAACCCCGGACCGAAGGCGAATCGAAGTTGAAAGAAAATAAAAGAACCGATCCGCACCGGATCGATCCGCCCAAGAATTAAAAGAACCGATCCGGATTCCAGGCAGACCGAACAGTAGGAGGACCGGACCAGTCCGAATGTCGAGTTTTAATTTTTTATCCTTCTCTAATGGAGAGTCCTAGTGCAGCTAAAACTCTTGAGGTTTTGTTGGGTATTTAAACCCATTTTATTATCATTCTTGAGGGGATAATTTAGTTAATTTTCCATTCTTTTCAGAAAAACCCTTGTTTGAAGATAGCTTAGTATTTTAATTCCAAGATTGAAGATTGTTCAGATTTCGGTGATTACCAATAATTGTAGTTAATGCTTTGTGTGCTTCGGTAAGATTAGTGAGTAATTTCCCCTGTTTAATTTTCCATCTACATCATTCTACAAATTTTCCTTAGTTTAATCATGAGTTCCTGCAATTCCAAAATGGTTTTCATTACTTTCGTCATGGTAGGCTAGACTTTTAAATGTCGGGATGCATGAACCCAACCTGATGTGGTAGTTGCATGTACATAAAATTAATCCTCTAAATTTAATGGTTTGATTATGACCGTATTGCATATAAACACGATAATTGTAGATTTTTAGATCTCGTTTGCTTCCGGGTAATCGGGATGCTTTAGAATACAATTCGAGTGTAACTATTGAAATACCGATTTACTCGTCCTCAGATTAAGTATGACGCGAGCTTGAACCTCATATACGTAATGCTCGGGAGTACTAAATTCTGGGTCTAATTAATCATTTAAATTTACGATTAGTTTTATAACATCAATACACTAGGGTTGGGGGATTATATTCTCGTCCTGTTTTCTTCATCATAAAGTTTAAAGTTTTAAATTATTCATCATCAGTATTTTAGGTAATTTAGAATAGTTGCGCTCTTTCATAATTTTAAAATTGCATCTAGTGTAGTTGTTCCTCAAACCAATCATCTTTTTTTTTCTTTTTAGAGTCAGAGTTAGGATTTCCTCATCTGTCCAACGTCGTCACAACTCTGTTGTCCTATTTCCCTGTGGATACGATCCCGATTTACCGGGTTTATTACTAACGCGATAGGCTTTCACTTGAGCCTAAAGAGTACGCACTTCTGAGACACATTCTTAGTCGCGTCAAGTTTTTGGCGCCGTTGTCGGGGACTTTTGGTAGACTTAGGATTATATCGAGTTAATCTAAAACTTTGACAAAAAAATTTCAAAAAATCCAAAAAATATATAAAAATTCAAAAAGCACAAAAAGATTTATCACCATCTCTCATAAGCTATTAATGCAAAATTCTGAACTCACTCCAACTCCCCATAATACTCCAACCCACATTCACAAAAATCTAATTTTTGAGTACGATCCTGATAGCCCTCACACGCCTAACGCTCCACAGTTCTGGGTTCCACCTCCTACCCCATCACACTCAATCTCAAATAACACGTCGTTTTCCTTCTTAGGACACACTTTAGAGAGCAATCCAAGTATACCAAGTGAGGATACCGAATCTTTGAGAGAGAGGGACATGTCACAACACGGTAGTGCTGCTGCCGATGAGAGAGAGGCCTCGTATCTCCCTTTGAGAGGCGTCTTATATTCCGAGCGCACTATCACTCCGGGATGCATTTTAGTCCCGTACAATGATGGACAATTTCATTTTAGGAATGGGATGATCCAGATACTTCCCACTTACCATGGAATGGATTTCGAAAAGCCATATGCCCACATCATGGAATTTGAGGAGGCATACGAGACTCTTAGCGATCAAACTTGCACAAAAGATGTGCTCCGCCTCAAACTCTTCCCATTCTCACTAAAGGATAAGGCTAAATCAAAGCTATGGTCCTTACCTCCAAATTCGATTTCATCATGGAACGAATTACAATCCAAGTTTCTCAAAAAGTTCTTTCCTCCACATCGAACGAATTCCATCAAGGATCAAATTCAAACATTTCGACAATTAGAAAATGAGTCATTCGAACGATGCTACGAGGATTTCAATGAGTTAATTGCCTCGTGTCCCCATCATGGTTTTGATAAAACACAAATCATTTCCTTTATCCATAATGGGCTGAACATTAACTCCAAGCAACTCGTTGAGACCATGGGTAGTGGTCCGTTTGTCGACTTAGACGCCCACGATGTTGAGCTTCACCTGAGGTATGTCGTCGAGACTACCCAATCCTGGGATAGATCTGACTCTAATGCTCAAAATCAAAATCGTCAAGTGACCACCACTCCATCGTTGTCTGGCCTATTTTATGTTGAAAGGATTTTATAGCGGACAGTCGACTCGATATGCTTGAGAAAGGACTGCGAGACGTACGTGAGGTATTGGAAAGAGGACCAACTGGATCCATCCCAAACTCTGTTGAGAAGGTGCGTGCAATTTGTGAGGCGGGTCATGCAACTGAGGAATGCTCGACTATAGCCGTCTACAAAGTGACGCTTCAAGAATAAGTCAGTGGCATAGGAGGCTTTAAGGGTAATTTCGGTGTCCCGCACGGGAATTATTACAACCCTTCATGGAAAAACCACCCTGGTTTTAGCTATGGGCAACAACATGCTGCGATGAATCCAAATTCACATGTTTCCCCTCCTCCACCACCGCACTTTGAACAAGCTCCACACATGCAAGGACATGTGCAAGCACCACCACGTCAAGGAGCATACATCCCTCCACCGCGGAGAAGTCTCGAGGATACGATCAACCACTTTATCAATACCCAGACTACAACTAATGCTAGGCACGAGCGCATGATGAACGACATGAATGCGAACATCTCACAGTTGCAATCATCGTTGAGTATCCAAGAAAAGGGCAAGTTTCGTGCCCAGGGCCAAAGACCTCCCCAAGGTTAAACTAGTCTAAGATCCACCTCGACAGAACATCAGGAGCAATGTCAAGCTCTGACCACTCTTCGTAGTGGGAGAGTCGTTGATTTATCACCTCCCCCACACGACGCAACCAAAGACAAGAAGAATTTGCCCGGCACGAAAGAGGCCGAAGATGTCCCCTTGAATTAGAGTGATAAAGAAGACACTGGTGAGCCCGAGGTAGTAGTAAAACAACCCACCGCGGCACCGTTTACTCAAAGGTTGATTCCTTCTCATAAAGGAAACCCCCTTGATGAAGTACTAGACGTGTTAAAGTAAGTGAAGCTGAATTTACCTTTCCTCGATGCTATTAAGCAAATTCCAGCCTATGCAAAAATCATTAAAGACTTGTTGACATTAAAGAGGAGGATAAAGGTAAAGAAAAACGTCTTCCTAGCACAGAACGTGAGCTCCATCATACTCATAGATCTCCCACCCAAGTTCAAAGATCCCGGTGCACCCACCATTTCCTGCATCATTGGAGAAAATAAAATTGAGAAAGCCTTACTTGATTTGGGAGCAAGTGTTAATATCCTCCCTTACGCCATCTATAGGCAAGTTGATATGGGCGACCTCAAGCCCATAAAGGTCACTCTCCAATTAGCGGATCGAACCGTGAAGATTCCACGAGGGATAGTTGAGGATGTGATCGTCCAAGTTGACACTTTCTACTTTTCGGTAGACTTTGTCATTTGGGATACGGAGCCCTCCTTCACCTCGAGCAACCATGTTCCCATCATTCTTGGGCTCCCGTTCTTAGCTACGGCTAACGCAATCATCAATACGCGAAATGGGAGAATGCAAATCACTTTTGGGAACATGACTTTAGAGACTAACATCTTCCATATCGCCCAACTAACAAGGGAAAAATATGATCTTCACGCGGTGAGTCTAATAGACGAGGTTGTAGAGGAGTTTTTTGAGGAAAATTGTAGTGGAGATGACTTAGGGTCCTATTTAGTGTTGAGTCACGAGAGTGAGGGGACGTACACCGCATTCGAGAGGGAGGTTGAGGAATTGAGAGAGTTATTTGATGAGAAAAAGTTGGACGAGGACGTGAGAGATGTAAGTTGGGTTTCTAGATTCGAGGAGTTACCACCGAGGGATACACACATGGTTCCCTCCAACAAAAAATTTCTAACCCTCGAATTGAAGAAACTCCCCTCCCATATTAAATATGCATACCTAGGAGAGGATGAGACATTTCCTGTTGTTGTCTCCTCTAGCCTAGACGAAAAGCAGGAGGGTAAATTGCTAAAGATTCTTATGAAGCACCAAAGTGATTTTGGTTGGTGCATTGCTGATTTGAAAGGGATAAGTCCTTTTATTTGCACCCACAAGATTCTTCTCGAAGAGGATGTCAATCCCTCGAGAGAAATGCAAAGAAGACTAAACCCTAATATGAAAGAAGTAGTGAGAACCGAAATAATTAAGCTATTGGATGTCGAGATTATCTACCCAATCTCGGATAGCAAGTAGGTGAGCCCTATTCAAGTTGTCCCGAAGAAGTCGGGCATAACAGTGATTGACAATGCTAAGGGAGAGCTAGTTCCCCAACGTACCACCATCGGGTGACGCGTTTGCATTGATTACCGAAAACTCAATGCGGGAACTAGGAAAGACCATTTCCTCTTGCCATTTATTGCTTCCTTGATAGTTATTCCGGATATAACCAAATTGAGGTAGATGTACATGACCAAGAGAAAACAACTTTCACTTGCCCTTTTGGTACGTTTGCCTACAAACATATGCCATTCGGCTTGTGTAATGCACCCACGACCTTTCAAAGGTGCATGTTGAGCCTATTTAGCGACATGGTCGAGAGAGGACTTGAAGTGTTCATGGATGATTTCTGCGTTTTTGGCACCTCTTTCGATCGTTGTCTTGAAAAACTGGAAAAAGTACTTGCTCGGTGTGTGAAAAAGAACTTAGTGCTGAATTGGGAGAAATGCCACTTCATGGTCACCGAGGGAATAGTTCTTGGCCACATAGTTTCATCCAAGGGGATAGAAGTTGATAGAGCTAAGATTGATGTCATAACCGTGCTACCCCCACCAAAATCGCTCAAAGACGTGCGCTCCTTCTTGGGCCATGCGGGGTTTTATCAAAGGTTCATTAAGGACTTTAGCGCCATTGCTAGACCCTTAAGCAACCTACTTATGAAGGACTACCCATTTGAGTGGACGAAAGCATGCCAAAGCGCTTTTGAAAAACTGAAAACCATGCTTGTGTCCACTCCCATTATGCAAGTTTTGGATTGGTCTTTACCATTCGAACTTATGTGTGATGCTAGCGATTACGCGATAGGGGCTGTTTTGGGCCAAAGAAATGACAAACAGGCTCATGTCATCTACTACGCTAGCAGGACTCTTACCAGACCACAACTCAATTACTCCACTACCGAGAAGGAGTTGCTAGCGATAGTCTTTTCTCTTGACATATTTCGGTCATACCTTATCGGTTCTCCCATTACTTGCTTCACTGACCATGCGGTATTGAAATACCTACTTGAGAAAAAAGATGCAAAGCTGTGCCTCATAAGGTAGATCCTACTCCTACAAGAGTTTAATCTCTCCATTAAAGATAAAAAAGGAGTAGAAAATGTCGTTGCCGACCACTTTTCACGGCTTTCGTCCAATATACCTAGTGATTCCCTACCCATAGACGAATACTTTTCGGATGAGCAACTCTTTGCTACCTCTTCATTGCCCTGGTTTGCGGATATAGTGAACTACCTTGTCACGGGAGCCGTCCCTCCCGACTGGATACCGCAAGATAAGAAGAGGTTTATTACTTGGTCGCGCATGTTTTTCTATGACGATCCCTTCCTATTTAAATATTGAGCCGACCAAATCATCCGATGATGCGTACCGGATGACGAGATCTCAAAAGTCATCCAATTCTGTCATTCAGAAGCTTGTGGAGGCCACTTTTCGACAAAAAAGACGGCCGCTAAAATTCTGCAATGCGGCCTCTATTGGCCCACAATATTCTGGGAAGTGAACGATGCTTGTAAATCCTGTAATAGGTGCCAACGGATGGGAGCTATTACCCGACGCGACATGATGCCTCTTACCCCCATACTCATTATTGAGATCTTCGACTGTTGGGGTATTGACTTCATGGGCCCTTTCCCCCCATCTTTTGGTTTCTTATACATCCTTGTCGCGGTACACTACGTTTCTAAATGGGTGGAAGCTATAGCTACCAAGACAAATGACAACAAAGTGGTGATTAAGTTCCTGCAGGAACACATACTTTCCCATTTCGGTGCTCTGAAAGTGATAATTAGTGATAATGGCAAGCACTTTCGCAATAGGCCATTCGCGAAGCTCATGAGAAAGTATGGTGTCGTTCACAAGGTTGGAACGACTTATCACCCACAAACGAATGGGCAGGTCGAACTAGCGAATCGAGAAATCAAGAACATTCTCAAAAAGACCGTTAATCCTACACGAAAAGATTGGTCACTTAGATTGAACGATTCGCTATGGGCCTATCGTACCGCATACAAAAATCTGCTCAGCATGTCCCCTTTTCGCTTTGTGTATGACAAACCTTGCCATCTTCCCGTGGAATTAGAGCACAAGGCGTATTGGGCAATTAAGGAGTTTAACTATGCCATGGATAAGGCCGGTGAAGCTCGCAAGCTTCAAATAAATGAGTTAAAAGAGATACGCAATGATGCGTATGAGAACGTAAAAATCTCCAAAGAAAGGATGAAACTCGCTCACGATAATATCATTCGACACAAAGAGTTTATTCTCGGACAAAAAGTGCTTTTCTATAACTCTCGGCTTCATCTCTTTCCGGGCAAGTTGCGGTCACGATGGTCTGGCCCGTTCGTTGTGAAGAATGTTTTCCCTTACGGAGCTGTTGAGTTAGACGATTTGAAGGGGGGAAATACATTCAAAGTAAATGGACAATGCCTAAAGCCATATCTAGAGGCGTGTGTGGAAGAAGTCGACACCGTTTAGTTATCGAACCCCATTTACGGGGTTGAGTGAGCTGCTACAGTGAGGCCGTCGCACCCCCGATGCGTATGGGGTGAATTCTTGTGTATAGTAGATGAGAGTCGTGTGAGTAGTGAGAGTCCATAGGATTAAGGTTCATTCAGGTGATAAAATTCACCTATTTCGGGAAATTGAGTCAAGTTGCTTGACCATAGACATCGAGAGAATTTTTTTTAAGTCCAAACTGATAGGGAGCATGATGAGAATTGAAAACTCTCGGAGGAGAGTGATCGCAATTAAGTTAGGGGGAAACCCAGCTCAATGCAGGAAGGCAGATCAGTTCTTTTAATTTTGATCCGGACTGGTTCCTTTATTTTCTAGGCGGATCGATCCGGATATTGAAAAGTTTGAAGTTTAAAGTACCGGACCGATCCGGTCCCCAGGCGGATCGGTTCGCTTTCTGCAGAATTTTTTTCCCCTCTTCCCTAAGTGCACCCCCTTCTCCCCAATCCCTTCCTTTCCCTCCCAATTCGTTTCCGCATACCCAACCCTTCAATTTCCCTCCCAAATACATCCCCTCTTTCCCTCCAAACCCTTTCCCTCCAATTCTTACACCCTACCCACACTTCCCATCTATAAATACCCACCCATAGCCTCCACTTTTCTTCACACCTTCAACCACCTCACTCCTCTCTTCTCTCTCACTAAATTTTCCAGCAACCTCTCCCTGTTATCATGGCCCAATACCCCGCCCCCGTCAAATACGACTCCACCGATAACCTCCCCTCCGACCATGGTGAATTCTATTCCCGCCAAGAGGACCGGTGGTGCAATCGATTCTTCAATCGACGAGGAAGACGACCCTTATTTTGAATGGGCGGGTAGCGAGCTCACTAACCGTATGTCGGCCCTTGAGACGAGATTCAGCACCTTTTTGATCGACTACCGTCGCGATACAAGTATGATGTTTCGTTTCCAAGCAGACTTGTATCGGCGCCAAGAGGATCCCAATGAGCCATTGCCATCCTACTTCTATGACCCCTATGTTCCTGACGGGCCCAGCTCTTCCCAACCCCGCTCTTTGCTGTTTTTTGTACCACAGTCCTGTTTTATAAAAATCTGCATTTTCTCCATTTCTTAGTTTTATTTATCGCACTTCTTATTTTGCCTTGTTTAGATTTTAGTCCTTTTTGCTTGAGGACAATGCAAAAGTCCAAGTTAGGGGGGTCACAAGTGCGTATTTCTAAAACTTCACAAATTTTCAAAAATGCCCAAAAAAAATCATAAAATTTTGAAAAATCCAAAAATATTTTTGTTCAAAACAAATAAAAATTGGAATTCAAATTTTATGAAAATATCATTAAAAGTCGGTTTAAAGTCTCAAATTGTAAAAATTCAAATACACAAAGCCGAAATTGACCAAAGATGGAAATTGAGCGAAATTGACGACTTAACGAATAAGTGTGGAGATTAACAAACCCGGTGAGATTCGAGCCTTTCATCTTTGTGAAACTTATAAGTCAATCTGAGTTAATTGTTAACTCAAAGTTCTTTTCAGTGCCTAAAAAGTCGTCGAGGATCTCAATCCTTTCATTTTGATCGGTTATGTAAACATGTGTGGTATTGCCTTAAAAAGCGCGCTAAAAATCTCTAAACTTAATTAATTTCGAACTGCACATGGTAACGCAATTAGTATTTTGGACAATGAAGTAGGCCCTCGTTTGTCATCCAAAAATATTGGTCACAAAAAGTTGTGAAAAATCATCCATTTTGTAACCAATTGAGCCGAATAAGTTATCCTTTTCGTTTGGTACCCCGAAAAACCCAAGTAGCCTGGAATTACGAAAAGGGAATATTCAATAAAGTCCGAAAAGTGCATAAAAAGGGGCAAGAAAAAAAATAGATATGCTCAACAAAAATAGCAAGAAAAGAAAAGAAGTGAAAAATAGAAAAAAAATAAAGAAAAAGACGAGAAAATGAGCAAAAGCCCGGAGAAAGCACAAATGGACATCTTAAACGACTTTTCCAATTCAAACCTTCCCTACCATTTCCATTTTACCCAATATACCTTAAACCCCCCCAAAAAAAGTTCTCACCGAGTCCAAATTGTGAAATTGGTTACCGCGTGGAGAGCTAAGATACAAAAAGATAATAAAAGAGATAATGCGTGAATAAGAGGCAATATTCCCGTTTTAAAACCGTAATCCATTGATGAGATCCTATCACTATAAAATTTTCGTCTTTCTACTTGTATGCGTGACTTTGCGTCCATTACATTTACTCTTTTTATCACACATACCGAGAGAATAGCCACAATCCGAGAGACTCGTTTGTGAGAGCATTCTGTGAGAATTTGAAATCAAAACGAATTTTCGGGAAAGTAACGTAATGATGAATCGGTGGAAATTGGCGGTTAAACTTCCAGCTTCGCACGCATGCACTATGATTTGAGACTCTTGAACATGACTTGATGATGACTATTTTCTGGAAAAGTTTGAATTATTTAATTTTTGCGTATTTTGAAATTTCTTTGAGTCGAATTTTGTGGGTGTATTCTCTGCAAACCCTCACGAGACACAACTCGTCCTACTAGGATAACCTAGGGGTTTAAAGGCTTGTTGCATACGCTAAATGCAATCGCTTGCCCGCGAAAAATGTATTCTATCCCAATAAAATGATTTTCAAGAGTTGAGCCTTGCTAGGATTCTTTTACATTGCTCGGGACGCGCAAAGTTCTAAGTTGGGGGGTTTGATTAGGCATAAATTCTTTCCAATTTATCCCTTTAATTTAGTTATTTTTAGCACCGCGAACAATGTAATCGATTTGAATTTATCTCATAATCTTGCTACTGACTTATCCTAACGAGTACACCGAGTTTCTGATATTTTGTACTAATTTTGTAGGTGTTTGATGTCAATTAAAGAAAGAACGAAACTGGAAGAATCGAGAAAGAAGAGAAGGAAAGTAAAAAGGGTAAAATTATAATTTTTAGCCGGAATTCGGATGAGGCACCTCAAGAGAAGTTGAAGATATCAAGTTCATGAGCGCATAGGAAGAAACAACACCTCAATCGGAGTCCCGGTGTGAAAGTTATGAGCAGTCAGAGGAATAAAAAAAAAGTCAAAGGAAGCCCGGATCGATCCGGGCCGGACCGTAGGGATGACAATTTTAGAAACGACACGAAAAAATGATAAGGAACGACACGAAATTGACCCAAAATTGACACGATATTTCGTGTTCGTGTCTTAATTATGAGTCGTGTCGTGTTTTTTAGGCCTGAAATTTAGGAAATTATGGTTGTCATGTCGTGTCATGCCGTGTTATTTTTTATTCGGGTCTTGTTCGTGTCAGCAAAAAAAATACGAATTCGTGTCGTGTCGTGTTCGTGTCCGAAAAAATCTTGTCGTGTCGCGTCAGACCAAAAGACGACCCGTTGACCCGAATTGCCACCCCTACCGAACCGGTCCGCATTGCCAATTTCCAGAGAACCCCGGACCGAAGAAGAACCAAATTGAAAGAAAATAAAAGAACCGATCCGCCCCGGATCGATCCGCCCAAGAATTAAAAGAACCGATCCGGATTCCAGGCAAACCGAACCGCAGGAGGACCGGACCGGTCCGACTGTCGAGTTTTAATTTTTTATCCTTCTCTAATGGAGAGTCCTAGTGCAACTAAAACTCCTGAGGTTTTGTAGGGTATTTAAACCCGTTTTATTATCATTCTTGGAGGGAAAATTTAGTTAATTTTCCATTCTTTTCAGAAAAATCCTAGTTTGGAGATAGTTTAGTATTTTAATTCCAAGATTGAAGATTGTTCAGATTTCAGTGATTACCGGTAATTGTAGTTAATGCTTTGTGTGCTTTGGTAAGATTAGTGAGTAATTTCCCCTGTTTAATTTCCCGTCTACATCATTCTACAAATTTTTCTTAGTTTAATCATGAATTCCTGCAATTCCCAAATAGTTTTCATTACTTTCATCATGGTAGGCTAGACTTTTAAAGGTTGGGATGCATGAACCCAACCTGATGTTGTAGTTGCATGTACATAAAATTAATCCTCTAAATTTAATGGTTTGATTATGACCGTATTGCATAGAAACATGACAATTGTAGATATTTAGATCACGTTGCTTCCGGGTAACCGTGATGCTTTAGAATACAATTCGAGTGTAACTATTGAAATACCGATTTACTTGTCCTCAGATTAAGTATGATGCGGGCTTGAACCTCATATACGTAATGCTTGAGAGTACTAAATTCTGGGTCTAATTAATCATTTAAATTTACGATTAGTTTTATAACATCAATACACTAGGGTTGGGGGATTGTATTCCCGTCCTATTTTTTTCATCATAAAGTTTAAAGTTTTAAATCATTCATAATTAGTATTTTAGGTAATTTAGAATAGTTGCACTCTTTCATAATTTCAAAATTGCATCTAGTGTAGTTGTTCCTCAAACCAATCATATTTTCTTTTCTTTTTAGAGTCAGAGTTAGGATTTCCTCATCTCTCCAACGTCGTCACAATTCTGTTGTCCTATTTGCCTGTGGATACGATCCCGACTTACCGGGTTTATTACTAACACGACAGGCTTGCACTTGAGCCTAGAGAGTACGCACTTCTGAGACACATGCTTAGTCGCGTCACCAACAAAACCAAACGCGGTTGTTTGGGGAGCACTATTAAGTGCTTGTAGGATACATGGAAATGCCGAGTTAAGAGAGAAAGTGGGAAGGAATTTGCTTGAGTTGGACTAGCAAAACAGTGGTCGATATGTTTTATTATTGAACATATACGCAAAGGTGTGTAGATAGGGTAACACAAGTAGTGCGATTAACATGATTGATTTAGATGGAATTGTTAATGAGCTCAATGAAGGTAAACAAACCAAATCTATTTGAAGTTGTAAAGGACTATTGAGAATTTAAAGGTAGTTATTTGCCTAACACCTCCAAAGTTTTATTTAAAAATAAATCTTCTTAGGCCACACTGAAACCAAATTGAAACCACATTGGGTATGTAGCAATAAAGTGTAAGTCGTTATTTTCTCAAACTATGGAGATTTAAAAAGATTCTCCAGATTCATGCCACATGTCCAGTGCAGTTTTTATTTGGTTTTGTTTTGCGGTATGAATAAAACTACTATATAAAATAGGGGGACTTACAGTTTAGTCCTTAGCTTCATTTTTGAACTCTAAACTAGGATAATTTTTTTTATTAACACTTAGGTCCCTCAAACATCTATTTACACTCTCTTATTTTTAAAGGTTCGTGCTGGCGGCATCCACTCCCCCTAACACACACACACTGTGGGAGCTCCAACAGTGGTCGTCAGAGCTCCGGGGCAGGCTGCAGGAGATTCGACAGTGGTCGTCGATAGGTGGGCTGGGGTGTTGTGGGGGGGGGGGGGGGGTGAGGAGGGTACGCTAACACGGACCTTTAAAAATAAGAGAGTACTGGGTAAATGAGCGATCGAGGGACTTAGGTATTTAAAAAAATGTCCTGATTTTAGAGTCCAAAAACTTCTTGAGAGGGACTAAAGTGCATATTCCTCTATTTAATATGGGTTAGGAGGATAAATCATAAATATACAACATGTCCGGATATAAGTTATTCCTTTTTGTATTCGGGTGAGGAATATCTATTCACATTGTTAGATGACCTTTCAATACCACATTGAATAGATCTGAGTGCCTAGATGTATGACTAGTTTATAAAGTATTATATTATTATAAAATATGTATTTAGTGGATGTCTACTTACATTTAAAAATTAACAACGAGTCTCTTAAGATACCATTATTTGTACTATAAATGGGGGTCAACCCCTTGAATATACAAGACCAATGAAATGAAAAGCTCTCTCTCCCTCTAAATTATCTTTGTGTATATTTTATTTTACAACACGTTATCAGCACAAGTGCTCCAATATATTTTTCATCGTCGACTTCCATCACCCACCAACCATACTATCTTTATACCACCAACGTTTTCTATCCTAGATCAAATCTACTTAGGCTGAGATTTTAAGAATTCCGATGGATTTATGCTTTCCTCGATTTCAAGCTTCAAAATGGTGGTTTATACAATTATCATTCGAATTTTGATATTTTAACTATCGTGATAAGTTGTACAACTTAGAAAGGTACTTACGATTCTTTATACTTCTAATTATTTTTATATTAACCCCATAATTTTAGTTATTCATAAAATTTTACATATTCAAATTTTAAATATTTATTTATAAAATTATCATTTAAATTATGGAACTAAAAGTTTCTTATATTTTTTTTATTTAGACCCGAAGTTTCTAATTATCATTCAAAGTTAAGACCCAGAGTTCCATTTGTAATTAAAATTGGATCTTTACTATTTTAAATTTGGGACTTGAAGTTCCCATATAGTATTTTAATTTGGGGCCTCGAAGTTCCCAAACTATTTAAAATTAGGACTAAAAGTTCTCAATTACTATTTATAGTTTGGACCTAAAGTTTCAAATGATTTTATCCATTATCAAACTTGAAGTTTGAATATAATTGGGCAGGACCTTCAAAGTTCATAAATATTTAATGTTGGGATATGAAGTTCTCCTAATTATTTATAATTAGGACCTAAAGTTCTCCAATAATTATTCAGATTTGGGAAATTCATTTTTCTCTATTTTTTGGACCTGAAGTTCCAAAATTACTTTTGGCCTAAAGTGTCAAAGTCACAATTAAACCTGAAAGTTTGATTGTCTAATTGGATAGGTGTAGACCTAGAGTCCCCCAATTATATCTGTGATATGAAAATCCATTATTATTATTGTGATCAGAAGTTCGTAAATTATTATTTATAATTGAAAAATAGTTTTTCCTAATTAATTATAAAAATATGAGCCTGAAGTTATCATGGTATTTCAAAATATTTGGATCCGAAAGCTCCAATAAAAATATACTTTAAATAAAAACTTGATGTTTTAATTCACGGGGTATGAATTTTGGAAGTTCTTCAAATAATTATTTAGAATTTGGACTTGAAGCTCCAAATATCTCATTTTTTGTTAGGATTTGTTTCAAAATAAATTGGATATTAGAACAAATCATTTCAAATTCTTGACTTTTTATTTTCGTTAATATATGAAAGACCGTTTACTATTTTAATGGTTAAATATCCCTTAAGTAATTCTATTAATGGTTTCACCATTAAATATTTGTCTCTTGATCTTTCACTTCATTTGGGTATTAAATTATATTTTTAATGGTATTTAATTTTAACTCATTTTCACATCCAATAATTTAATATATATTGAAGTCTTGGGAATTTGTAGAGACTGTGAAAATAAGCCTTTCATTTTGAAGGTTAATTGTATTAGCATTGGTCAAAGTTGATAAAAATATTGGCACTAGTTTAAAAGATTCTCTATCATTTTTATCCATATTCAAACTTCAAAATTTTGTTACAAAAAGGGTAAAAACTTTGATTTCCTTTGACATTAATAATATTAAACCTGAAGTTCAACTATCTTTGTAGATCCAGAAGTTTTCGCATACAAATGATAGAATTTAAAATTTTATATATTTCGTAATTTGCATCAGGCGCTTTGTAAATTATTTTTATTGGGAACCTGTAGCCCTAGGTTTTATTTTTATAGTTTATATCAAGTCAAAGTTCTAAACTTTTATTTGTCAATTTTTCCTCCTTTAAATACACATCCCGATTTAATATCCGTATAGTTAAGATTTTTTGTGCTTAATGCATAATTATTAAATTATGATTTGTGTTGATCCAAAGTAATCAAGAGGCATGATTTTTATATATATATTTGTTCAGGTTTTTTTCATAAATGATCGATATCCTCAAATACCAAATTCTTGTTTGGTCACTAAAAGCTTCATCGTAAAATATATTATTGTGTTGTTAAGCATATCAATATTTGGAATCACTCTACATACTTCATAATTAATCTTGACTCTTAAAAGTGATAAATGTGAACGCTCATCATATGATGACATTTGTCTAATAGACATTGAACAACTCACACTATTCTGAAAAATCAGAAGTTTTCTCAGACTTGGTATGTAATATAGTAAAGGTTTCAACCATAATTGAACTTAAGGCTCGAGAATAGCCTATGTGATGTTCTTATTTGGTACCCTCCCATATATATGCAATGAGTTATATGAAAGCAATTCCTAAAGATTTTTTTATTTTATTTTATGGGCATAAGAATACATGGATACCATATTAAAATAAATATTAAAAAGTAATTTTATATTACTTCTAGTGTTGGAAGCCAGAGGCCCACACTAGCAACTAATCATTTCATTATTCACGGAGTTATACTATACGACATTTATTACTATATAATTTCACTTTATCATGAGCCTGAAGTTCCATGGTTTAATTAGGTGATATTTTATAATAACCATTTTGGTCACCTCATTTTCATAAAACTTTAAAATTATGAATGATATAGTGTGATTTATTTTACAAAATATTTATAATTTTAATTAATGTTTATATTTACTATTATAAGGGTATATATATGGTGCTTATGATCCACCCTCTATTGAACCATTGACGAATATATTGTTTATCTCATATGAGTAATTTTATTTTGATGAGACGCTCTTTCCACCGTTAAGGGGTGGATAAAACATATTCGAAGTGCAATTTGTTCCTAAAGAATGGTACGTTCCTTAAAAACGACAAGAGATATCATGAAATACTTCCACGTTGTCTCGTATAATCCCCTGTATCGCTTAATGCAAAAATGAAGTGAAAAGTGATATTGCAACTGTAATACCCCGTATTTTTATGGCATTTAATTATGGGATTAATTAAATTAAATTGGGATAAATTAATTTAATATTAATCCGAATTTTAAAATAAATATTTACTAGCGTGACGAGAGTTAGAAACTATTGGTAAGAATTATGTTGAATATTACTAGATGAGTAAAGTAATATATGAGATTGAATTTATTAAAATTGTCGCGAGTGAATAATACGACCATTATAGAAATTAAGTCGAAACGCGTGTGTCGTGTCGGGACTAAATTAATGGAACAAAAAGTGAATTAATTTTAAGTCATCCGTATGGTCATTTCGAGTGCGCCAATGTGTCCGGAAGAGTCGAGATAGTCAGAAAAGTGTACACAGGGATTCAGTTTGGGTGTCGGGACGTTTTTAGGCCTAACCGGCAATTCGGGAGCGCATTTTGGTATTTGCCCATTTTAGGCCTTAATTAATGACAAAAATTGAGAGGTTATATTTGATTCAAAGTAGAGTTCTCAATGGTTAGAAATACTGGAATTGCAGAGAGGCTAAGGAAGAGAGAAGGCTTCAAAGGAGGAGAACCACCAACCCTACACCATTCTCACCAATTCCACCACCAACACGTAGATCGGGGAACAAGGAGCGGGATCATACCCATCATCTTCTACAATTCAGACTTTCATTCTAGAGGTAAGTATCTAACTTGTTATTCTTTAGTTGATAACACATCCATACTAGTGTAGGAGATAATGATTTTATGTCTCGTGAAAATATAATGTTGTTTGAGAGATTATTATTGCAATTTAGAGCAGAAACCATGTTAGGATGAATATCTTGTTATATGTAGAATATTAACCACGAAATTTGATGCCCATTAGAGATCGAAATCTGGAAACTAATGAAATTCTAGAGAAAATTAGATAAACTAGGGTTAAATGATAAATTCTTGAATTAACCGAGTTGATGACGATTCTTGAGGAATTAATGAATGTTTTATGTTATAATTCATCCATATTGATTTATATAACGTTCATGATGTTTGGTTGGGAGTTTGGGACATGTAAATGGAGGTTTGATGATTTAAATTGGAAGAAACCCATAGGCTTGATATGCAAAATTCTAGGCAATACGTGCTCGATCGATCGATCGATCTTTTTCATTGACCCATCGACTCCTCCTGGAAATGGATACTTCTTCCCCTTTTAAATGTTAATCCAATCCCAATGTGTAAGAACCTTTGGACATAATTTAAATATCATAATGGGACTTGAGAAGGACCAGTAGGGTATAAGTAGGGTCCGAGTAAGAAAACTATTATGAGATTTAACCGTGGAATTTCGGGGGTATAAATTGAGTGGGAAATAGTGCATACATTAAATTAGGTCTTGTGACAATTAAGAAGGACTTAGACCAGTAGGGTAGTGAATGTACACCTACTGATTTTATATTTATCAAGAGGATACACTTCTAGAGTCGAGAAGTACTTAAGGACTTGCGGTAATTGAGAAAATAAGAAGAATGACTTAATTATATGTAGAATTCAGGCGTTATGTGCCACGCATGGTTCGAATATATTATGGGTCGTGGGTGTACCTAGCTGAATAACGTGATATATATATATATGGGTGCATATATATAATATTGTATATCTGTGTGTAATCATACCTGCGCTACTTGCTATCAATGAGGTTCCGCACCGGGATAGTCTTATCTCGATTGGACCTTTATGGGGGATATTGACTTGTACCCTAAAACATATCATCCTTGGTATAGGCTATCCGAGAATGGTAATCAAACGGTCCTAAGAGACGTGAGGGTATGTGATGACCTCTTAGAGACTTGGAACTATGATTCACCTCCATTATGTGTGTTTTGTGTTAATACAGTTCGAGAGTGATTTCGAACTAGTATTCACCTTTGTACGAGAGATACGGGGACTTAATATCACAGTATGCTAGCACCATAGATTTTATGTGGGGTGCCGATTAGTATATATTATATGAGTGATAAATATATATACATATACCTGAGATTCCTCTACTGTGATTTTAAGTAGATGAAATTGGATAATTGATATTAAACAAACTAAGTGTTTAAAGCTATATTGTGATGTACATAGTCGACTCAATAAATTCTTAAGAAAAGTTATCATATATAAATATTAGTGATATGATCACACGAATTAGTATTGATAAGGGAAGAGTGGGTTAGAATAGTTAACTGGGTTAGCTTTATCTAGATTAATTCGGTAGTACGTTAGGCGTTCACACTAGTTGAGAGGTGAGAATTCTCAAGTGAGTGTCGAGGTACTAACATGTATGTAATATCAACTGATAAGCATTTTATATACTTGCTAAACAATTTTAAAAGCTATTTTACACTCGGGCTCTGACCCGTTTTCTGTCATCTCTTCTTTCTCTTGTACATATATATGTATTACAGGTGCCCAGCTACAGGGGCATAGGCTTAGATTTTTGGACTGTTGACGTGCTGCAGCTAGTGTGGGAGTTACAGGTCCTTGCAATAGACAACTTCATTCTTGTCTTCTCAGTCTTCTATTTAGTTATTCTCGAATAGGGCATGTGTCACCAATTTCCAGTTTTATTTAGTTCAGAGAGAGACCCGTACTCCTTATTATTTCAGTATTCAGTTTAGTTGGGATTGTTTTAATTATCTTATTATCCTGCGATTTGAGAAATTTAATTTTATAGATTAAGTTCTATGGTTATAATTTAATATACGAAAACATTTTCATGAACACAAATAATAATAATATTGAATGCCAAACCATCCAAGTGGAATGAACATGCTAAATTAACCATCCAAGTGGAATGAACACAAATAATAATAATATTTTAAGAATCTTTCTTTATTTTTTTATTAAACTCTTGTCATGTCACTTCTAAACGATAAAGTACACTAAGAAAAAAAAAATTGAAAACATTTACCATTACTAAATATTTGATATGTAGCTTTGTCTCGTTGTCTTCACTTGATATAACATTACAACTCAATAGATTTGATAGAAAGGCACTACGAGTCAAATGTTTTTTTTCAAAAAATTAAGGGATTACGAAACATATCCTTACAAATCTCCCACACATTGGCTATTCTAGGACAAAACCAAAAATAAAAAAGATCCAAAAATATCATTGGATCAAAATGCATATACATCAATCTAGTTGTCCCAATCCCCATGAGACTCGATAATGATGTATAAATTTTCAATTCATGATATATGAACATCACGGGCCCTGTAAGTCCTGCACAGTTAAAAAATACCATGTAAGATACAAAACAAGAGATGTAAATAACATGACATGAATTGAAAAATGCAATCATGCACTAACTACTCTCCCTAAATATATACTTCCCCCTGAATCCCAAAATTTCTCCCCTTTTTTGTTTCAAATAGCGAGAGGAAGAAACAAAAAAATAACTATAACAAATAAATCCAATCATGAAAATAAAAATCATCAATATAACATATTATTAATGAGATAAGTGACATAAACTCATGGAAATACGGACATGATAAAAGATAAATCAATATAGAACATCATATTCATATCTCAACATAACCTGTGACATCATCAATGTTATCTATACTAGAAATTATCAACGATAAGTTTGCAACTAAAAAAGGCTAGAAGTAGAGACATATAACAATGCAAAAGATGAATATGACAAATCCATAGTTGTGTTATATATTTGAAAAATATCCAACCTAAATATGAATTTATGTCGACAAAACTTCCATGAATTAAGAAAGCATAAGAGAATAAAGTACATCGTATCAAATCAAATATATCTCATTCAGAATAGTACATCCGAACAAAACAGAAGTACAATCTCCAGAAATTCAAGCATCTCTACTATCATCATCTCCATTTCGAGCTCCAGGCCTGCTCCATCGTTCATCTCCCTATCATACTGCTCGAAAAGCCAATGTTGCTACCAGTATCCTCACCAACAACTTTAAGTTGCTCTTTCACTAATAAATCTATTAATTATGCTTGTATCATTGCATCTTGTTGCGCCTGTAATCGAAATGACTTATTAATCTCCCGCTGGATGAGTTGAAGTTAGTGGCAAAGGCTTACTCTTACTGCGTTGGTTGGGTAGGATTAGTAGAATGTGGTGTAACACCTTGTAATTTTAAACCGACAATGATTTAATTTAATTCAGAATTCAGAAAAACTAAAATTTTTGGATTCAATTATTTTTAGCAATTTAATATAATGGATATTATTTATGGATGTGACACCCCGCCTAATTAAATACCGGGTGATCAGTAATTTATTAATTAAATCCAGAATATCCAATTGGTTCAGATAATGCATCACTGTAAAAAATCATCAATTTTATTTAATTAAAACTCACCGCCTAATATTTAAAAAGGTTGGTGTCAAAATTTTATCTTGTCATTAATATATACCATTTGAGGAAATAATAAAACATTCACCATTCAATGTAAACTTATAAGAATTTAAATGACTGACATAGTATAAAGAAGCTGGAGTAAACACTTCCAGCCAAAATCCAATACTATAATTCAACAAAATAAAACCAACAACTGACAATAGTAATGAGCTAAATCTCAAATCTCTGAATACGAGAATAAGAAGGAACAATATGTCCAACTGATGTAAACAACTCAAAAGTAAGGAATGATAAACTCAGAGGCGTCTACTACTAAGGTCTTGTAGCCTCCACAGTAGTTGCACCTCGTCGAATGAATGAAATCTCCTAAGCTTGGTGTCCCTGTGGCGGAGCACCTAAAATAATTGAACAAGAAATGAGATTTGCAGAAAACGGGTCAGAGCCCGAGTTGAAAATAGTTTAAAAGTAGCAAGTGCTAAAATGATTAAATAGCACATATATTATTTACGTTAACTTAGCATACTCACTTGAGATGCTCGCCTCTCATATAATGTGCATGCCTAGAGAACCTATCAACCCATCTTAGTTATGTTAACTTTCCTGGCTAATCTGGTGACATACGTGTATACCCAACACTATCGAATCAATTATCTAAGTGGCCCGAATATAACATTACTATAATTTAAGAGTAGATATTTAGATGTTTAACCTTTATTCTCACAACATTCTTTATTCTCAAAAATTTATGTAATAATCGTATACTTTACCAAATCAGCTAACATACAACACAGGAAAGATAATCGGTATACATATATTAATACTGCACCCATGGTTAGGAGCCCCTTGGTGCCTTGCTTACTCGGCTATCAAGTCCTATTGCATCGCTCAACGCATAAAGGAAAACATGTTCAATCTATCGATAACTATAAAAAACATACACACATAATGGAGGCGAACATAGTTCCAAGCCGATGGGCTACGAACATACCTACGCACCCATACTACCGTCAACACTATCGTTCTCACAGATAGCCCGTAACTAGGTTCTATGATCTAGTGGTACGACTCAAAATCCCCCCGTAGGCACACAAGATATGATCGTCCATAACGCGCAAACCTCCACTCGATAGCGCATAGGTATGTCATACACATAATATCTCAAGTAATAAGGATGCACACAACCTATATAATTCATTAGGCGTTCACGCAACCATATTTCCATAGTACGCAAGTATTATTATTATTATTTCCACCACTCACCATGATTCAGTCATAGAATTCCTCTCTCGAACACACATTCTCTCTCCCAGGGTCTATAGACTCTCTATATCCTAAGAACAATCACACTCCCAACTCACTAATAATTCAGAATTTACGATACCCGTTACTCACATGGGTTATTTCTCTCACTTGGATAAACCTAGGATGATTTTTAACTTGACTGGACCTTAAAACTATATTCTTGAATTTCGTTAGAAGTCCAGGGATTCTCGTTCGAACGAGTTCGTTCGAACCTAATTTCTAACGAATTTTAAACCTAGAAATCTCGTTGTTATTCTCGTTAAAATTTCGTTGGAATTCTCGTTCGATCGAACGAGAATTCTGGACTGGTCTGTTCTTCCCCAGAATTCGATTTTTCCTACATTCCAACTTTCAATCTCAACCCTAATCTCGACGAACATAAAATTAAATGATTATAAACTATTCCTAATCACTATAGGGAACTTTCTAACACAAATTTGAGTTCAAATCCTTATATATTCAAAGGGAATCCAACAATTTCTTTCATCTCTAAAGATTCTCATATAATGAATCCAACAAATTTTAATTATTCAAAACCCTTAATTTAATTCGTGATTAAAACATAAAATCTCCAGATTTAACCGTCTACAAAAGGGTAAATCCTCTACATGCATACCCATCTCCAAATTCTAAAATCTCTTTACAATTAAACCCAAATTTCATTGTAATGTGACTATATCATCGACTAAAGATTAACAGAAATAATATATGCTAAATAGGTAGCAAGATAAACACTTGCCTTTTTGTGGATCATCGATTATCTGGCTGAAACTGGTATTTTGATGGTCCTCTCATCGCGATCTATGCTTTGGTGCAATTCTTGGTGGGAAATCTTTAGTCCTTGGCTTACTTCTCCTATGGGGTCTTCTTCATCCTTGGTTATCTATCTCTCTCTTTCTTTCACGTAGGTTGCAACTGACTACAACCTCTAATCCACGTTGATTTTAATTAAAACCTAATTTTCGTCCATTTAATTCCCCAAAAATCCCAAAAGACCAAAATACCCCTATGGGGTGTCGTTTTGGGCTAAAATGCCCCGAACTCCAATTAAAACACCCGAGTAGTATTTTCTGACTATTTCGACCTTTCCGGATACACTGGCGTATTCAAAATGGCCATACACATTATTTAAAAATAATTTGTCTTTTTAACCCCAATAAATAATATTGACACGACTCATACGCGTGTCCTAAACAATTCTATTTTAACTGCCGTATCTCTCGTCTTCGGCCATATTATTATTTTCGAAACCATATATTACATTACTCGCTATGTAATGTTCAACATAATTATTATTCGACATAATTATTTTTGATAACTACTAACTCTCGTCACGCTAGTAATTATTACCATTAAAATTAGATTAATTATAAATTAAATTTCTCCCTTTAAATTAATCAATCCCAATTTCCAAAATTTCAAATAAAATAAATTTATGCACAAATATGGGGTATTACATACATCCCCCTTAATAACAAAATTTCGTCCCGAAATTCGGAAATGAAAATATACATGGCAAGAATAATTCTGGATAACGTTCGCGCATCTCATCCTCGCGCTCCCAGGTAGACTCCTCGACATTATAATGCCGCCACTGAACACGCACTAATGGTACTATCTTTGACTTAATTTCCTCTCGCTTCGATCTAGAATAGCAACCGACCCCTCCTCGTAGGTGCTATCAGGTTGTAAGTCAATCTCCTCCAAAGCAATGTGAGTATGGGTCACATCATCTCGAAGGTATCTCCTCAGCGAAGAGATATGGAACACATCATGGATACTATGAAAGTGTTCCGGTAACCCAAGTCTATAAGCAACTGGCCCAATCCGCTCGATGATAGGTAATGGCCCCACATACCTAAGCGTCAACTTCCCCTTCTTCCCAAAACGCATAATCCCCTTCATAGGAGACACTCGTAGTAGCACTTGGTCCTCCACATTTAACTCTTAAAAGAACCGCTTGGCATCGACGTAACTCTTTTAGCGATCTTGAGCAACCCGAATACGGCTCCGTATCATCTTTATCCTTGCCGAAGTATCCTGTATCACCTCCGACCCAAGTAACTTGTTGTCCCCCACCTCTAACCAACATGCCGGGGAACGACAAGGTCTATCGTATAATGCCTCGAATGGATCCATACCAATAGTAAATTGGTAGGAGTTATTATAGGCAAACTCCACCAGTGGAAGATACTGCTCCCAACCTTCGCCAAAGTCTATGACGCACATACGCAACATGTCCTATAATATTTGATTTGTCTGCTCGGTCTGTCCGTCAGTCTGCGGGTGATAAGCTGTACTCAACCACGACTCTGTACCCATAGCTTCCTGGAAGCTCTACCAAAATTGAGACACAAATATCTTACCTCTGTCAGACACGATATTGAGAGGCACCCGTGAAGTCTCGCTATCTCGGCGATGAATATCTGGGCGTACTGTCAACCTCCCATTGAAACGTAAGCCTCCATTTGAACCCACTGTATAAGACTTGACCCCCTCAGCTAGAAGATGTACTATCTGACTCTGATAGAACGGATCCACTGCCTGAGCCTGTACTACTCTCATAATTATTTGGGGCGTAACTGTCATCACAGACATAAATGATCGGGCCACTGCGTCCTGGTGACCTAACTCCTTCCATTTCTATTTCCACATCTTGTCCACCTCACCTACTGGCCTGCGGCTCAACGCATTTGCTACCACGTTAGCCTTCCCCGGGTGGTATTGGATATCAAACTGGTAATCCTTCACAAATTCGAGCCACTGACGCTGACGCATATTTAGCTCCTTCTGCGTGAAGAGGTACTGTAAGGACTTGTGATCTGTGAACAAGAGAAATTTCTCCCCCAAGAGATAATGTCTCCAAATCTGAAGTGCAAACACGACTGCTGCTAAATCCAAATCGTGGGTGGCGTAATTCCTCTCGTGAGGCTTAAGCTTACAGGAAGCATAAGCTATAGCCCAATTCTCCTGCTGAAGTTCACCCCCAAGTCCTAGTAAGGATGCATCAGTGTAGACTAGATACTCCACTCTCTGCTTGGGTAATGCTAACACTGGTGCTGAGGTCAGCTTGTCCTTTAGCTCATTAAAGGCCAATTGGCAGGCATCGCTCCAGATAAACGGTACCCCTTTGCGAGTCAAATGTGTCAATGGACCCGATCTTCAAGAATCCCCGAATAAACCTCCTGTAGTATCCCACTAGGCCTAATAAACTACGTATCTCAATCGTTGTCGTGGGCTATTCCCATTCCCTCACCGCTGACACTTTTTTCGGATCTACAGATATCCCTCTGTAAAAAATAATGTTCCCCAAAAACTGGACCTCCTTCAGCCAAAACCCACATTTCTCATATTTTGGATACAACTTATGATGACACAGTGTCTGCAAAACCTATCTCAAGTGCTCGGCATGCTCTTCCTCGGTCTGGGAGTAAACCAGAATGTCATCTATGAAGATAATGACAAACTGATCTAGGAACTCTCTGAACACCCTGTTCTTCAAGTCCATAAACACGACTGGGGCATTGGTTAACCTAAAAGGCATAACTATGAACTCGTAGGAACCATATCTCGTCAAGAAGGCAGTCTTAGACATATCCTACTCCCTGATACGCAACTGATGGTATCGCGACCTCAAGTTAATCTTTGAGAAGAAGGCAACTCCTCTCAACTGGTCGAATAAGTCATCGATTCGGGGCAACGGATACTTATTCTGTATTGTGACTTTATTTATTTCTTGGTAGTCAATATACAGTCGTAAAGAGCCATCCCTTCTTTTCACAACCAAGACGGGAGAACCCCAAGGCGAGGTACTCCTACAGATGAATCCTTGACCTAACAAAAACGCAGTCTGGTCTTGTAACTCTGAATACTCGATAAGGTTGGGCTCAATTACCCTAGTAATTTCAGCTATAATATCCTCCCTTGTTACACCGACGTATTCATGATGTAAGCCCTTTAACAACGCTTCTTACGTCGTATAATATGACTCTTCTGGCCGTGAGTAGTAATATAATAAATCTTAAGGTTATCGTTTCCTTTACGGATGATAAACAGGGTACCAACTCGTGTACTAAACGCCAAACATTCCCAGCTTTTGACATTTGCTAGGTTTCATGCGTGGGATGTCTCGCAACGTAAAATCTAAACAAGGACCCCCCCGATACACTACTAACTAATATTTCCGCCAATAAGGTTTGTGGGCCTCACTATCTAACTTGTACCCCGCATCCCTTCTTCTTGCTATAAGATTAACTCTCATGTTACGAGAGACGATATTCCACACATTACTCCTACTAGCTCGGCGTTAGACTCTAAAATTTTCTACAGAATATTCCCCATGCTCAGGAATATTTCATCCAGTCTTGAATCACTTTAATTAACATCCCTACCCCCCAGGATTAGGTATAACCAGATGACATATGCCACGAAGTCTTTACACATTGCCATATAAAAGATTACACACACACACACACACAACATATATATATATATATATATATATATATATATAATATGTGTGTGTGTGTGTATGTGGCTCTGCCTCCTCTCAAGTGACTCTTAGCACCAATACTAAAGAACATAAAATATCACTATAACGATCTATTTTCCCTTAACCCATCGTTAGCTAGTTCGAGAGTCAGGGTAGTAATACATTCTACGCCCACGTTTGTCAAAGTATTACAATAGACTATAACGCATCTAAGTTATTCATAATTTCCACTTTATCTTAAAGGGCACTATAAATAATTAAGTATCGTACCTCCAAACGTGGGTGATCGTTGCCGCATAAGTGGCATAACTGCATCTCGGGAATTATAAATACGTCCATACTGTACTCCTTGTTGTTGCTGTGGGGTGTGACACCCCGACTAATTAAATACCGGGTAGCTACTCCTTTATTAAATCAATACAAAATGCCAAGTTGGTTCAGTTAATAGCATCACTGTCGAAAACATTATAATAATTACTAACCACCTAGTATTTAAAAAGTAAGTTGCCAAATTTTAATTTAAGTCTGATTAACATGCAATAAAAGAATAATGGAAGAACAACATAATCCATTCACCATAACGAAGTAATGAAATAACCAACAAATAATAATAAGTCCGGAGGAAAACTCCTCACAACAATCCCACAACTGAAAATAATATGACAAGTCTGAATCCTGAATTAATTACATGCCAGAAGTCTGAATAACTGAAATAAATGAAATGTCTCTAAAAGAAATGGGCGACATGCCCTATAACTAATAAATGCTGAATATAGATTCAAGATAGATGAAGCGTCTACAAGCAAAGTCCTGTAACTTCCACAAACAGCTATAGCTCGTCACCTGAATGAGGATCCTAAGCATGGTGTCCTTGTGGCTGGGCACCTAAAATGGTTTTTACAAAAAAATAGATTTGAAAGAAAATGGGTCAGAGCCCGAAAGTGGAAATCATTTTAAAAACAACAAGTGTTTTAATAACATTAAAACATTAAATGCAAAATACATGTTAGGACGTGCACTCACATGAAATTCTCACCTCTCGACTACATGTGCACTCCTAACGTACCGTACCCATCTAAATAACATACATATCTAACCAAACCGTAATACGTTCTAACCCTTACTACTCGATTCCCATATTATATTCTAGCGTTATCAATTAAATAGAGGGCTTTACTTAAACTCAGATTCTCAATTAGTAATACAATTCACTATCGGTTAACCCGTTATGTGTTCTCAAAACATTACCATAATTATTCTCACAATACCAACATGAAAGTTCCCATTAATTAAGTGTATATTATTCACGTCATAAATATACAATACAAGCACCCCGAGACTAAGCTGCGGTGCACACATACTCTGCTATCCATCCCGGTACATCACGTACATAAGGATCACGCATTCCGAATCTCTCAGGAATCGTCCTCAGATAACAACAATCATAAACAATGGAGGCGAACACAGTCACATCACATGGGTCACGCACATACCTGCGCTCCCACGATCAGCAGACTTATTAACATCCCAATAAGTCCTTCTTTGACCTATGTTCTCGAGGTACCAATCTAGATCCGGGCAATACAAGGATTAGAGGGCCCTAAGCGAACGTAAACCTCCCGTGATAGCAAGTATGGTAGGTATGTCATACACATAAAATCATATACATATACTAAGTATGCACACATCTTAGTAGTCACCATAATATAGTTGTGGTATACTTCTCATTCTCGTACCGACATATAATGCTACACAATTTATATGTTCCCAATTAATATAATTATTTAGGCCGTCAATAGTTCTCGCATCGTAATATACACTCACGTCCTAATTCATAATTTCCCTTAGGTTCAAACTACACTTCTAGGTTTTACTCCTCATTATATCCCAAACATCCCAAATATATCAATTAATCCACAAGGAAGTGTTATCTCTACATATAAGCAAGGTTACGGGACACTCGGGATCAAAACAGGCTAAAAAGCCCAAACTGTCAGCTTGTTAGAAGTCTCGTTCGAACGAGAGTTCGTTCGAACGAAGTGGGCCTTCTAACGAGATCTCGTTCGAACGAAAGTCATCGAACGAACCTCCCTCTCGTTAGAAGTCAAACTGTCAACTCGTTAGAAGCTCGTTCGAACGAGCTCGTTCGAACGGCCTGGGCAGGTCTTCTAACGAGAGGCCAGTTTCGAGCCCAGAAATTCCTTAACTCGTTTTTCCATCTTTTCTTCCACTCTAATCTCATCTAAACATCAATCCAACAATTGTACATGGGTTATAATCAATCCTAAACATACTTAGGTCATATATTAACGTTTATATAGGGCCAATTCTTCCTAAACATTATTGAATCATCAAATCCCTCCATTTATCCCCAAATCACATGAACATGAACCCTAAAATTCTTAAATCCCCAATGAGTCTAATTAAATCCGTTTTTGTTTCATCCAAAATATATTATCATCAGATTAATCACCTACATACAGTTCTACATGCAATTCCTCATCAAAATACAAGTTTCAAATTCCAATTTAATGGGTTTTCATCAATCTCCCAAGAACAATACAAATTTTGTCAATTTCCTACGCATGGAAGAAACATTCTTTGTAATAAACGAAATTAAACCACTTGCCTTATGTATATCTCTGATTTTGATGTCGATCTGATGAATGATTCTCTCTCTCTCTGCAGAATTCTCCTCTCTTCTCTCTCTACAAGCCTTCTTCTCCAAAGTGACAATGTTGGCTAGGGTTTGCCTTAGGAACTCTTTTGGAATTAATTCCAATAACCTCCGTAGCCCATTAGGTTATTAGTTGGTTTAGTGGGTAATTGCCAAATCAGATATTAATTCCTAATTTTCGTGGGTTTTAATTCCCAAAAATCCAAAATTACCAAACTACCCTTATACGTTGCCGGTATGGCCTAAAAATGCCCCGGGACCCAAACTAAACCCCCGGCTAGTGTTTGACTATCTCAACCCTTCCGGACGCTTTGGCGCACTCAAAACGACCATACGGTTAATAGAAATAAAATTCACTTTTTAATTAAATAATAATATTCCTGACGCGACTGTCACACGCGTCTCAACAAAATTTCCAAATTGCCGTATTTCAATCTCACGACAAATTTCATAATTCAATGTTCATATATAATCATATATACACATTATAATCAAATACCAACTCGCATCTCGCTAGTATTTTAATCCGGATTAATTTCCAATTAATACACATTTAATTCAATTAATCCCATAAATAAATATCACAAAAATACGGGGTATTACATTCGCTAGCGGAGTTCAATTGAAGGAGCAGCTGTCTGTGATCGGAGAAGATGGATTTGAAAATTTGTATCAGTGCTGCTGGATAAATATCTGTCCAAGCGCTTGAACAAAGACCACAATCCAATTTTTCTTGGATTGTTCCATTTCTCCAAGCGAATCTTGGGCCTGCAGATTTTACTTCTAGCAAATTACAGCCACCAATCACTAATCTAAAGTTTGATATGAGTTGTTGAGCACTGGGAGGACATCCGTCTTTCTCCTCGTCACACAAATCCTCATTGAAATCGCCACCAATAAACCACGAGAGAGAAGGAAAGTAATTCAGTCTCCTAAGTAAATTCCACCCATAGATCCTCTGATATGTTACTGGATTTCCATAATAACCAGTAAATCGCCAAGTCTTCATTAAGTGAGATTGTAGCTTCTGCCCCTGCGAAGAATTCTACATAATGTGAAGAAATGTATAGTTTACACGTTGTATACTGAAATTAAAACATATTTTTTGTTCACGAACAATCACAATCATAAAGTACTGTAGCAGGTGGTGGCAAGTTACATGCTTTAGTTGCAGCTACATGAACATGTGGTACTGTAGCAGGTGTTCTCAGTTTCGGAAGGAAAATAATTAAAACATAAAGTGCTTTATTAGTCACACCGCAACAGATCAAGAATAACACATATATATGTCAAAACCTTAGCAAGAAAATCAAAACATAAAAAATAGAACCTGTTAAGACACCACCGAACAACGAACTTCGAAAACCATCCATCTCTAACCCGTGTTTCGCTTCACTTAAAGCATATCATATGATTGGTTGAAATAAGAAGAACGATCGTGATGTAGAACGCGAAAACTCAATTAATCTGTTTCAAGCAGAGAAAATTCTTAAATAAAATTCTTAAATGCATCTTTCTCTGTTTCAAGAGGAAAAAAATCTTAAATTCTTAAGTGCATCTACATTCAATAGTTAATACATAGAATTGAAGGACATCCTCTCTTTAATAGAAATTGATTTCTAAGATGGTAAAAAAAGGGAACCGGATGCCTTAATTACCAACATGGCGTCAAAACTGTATGGGGTGTTAATAGCTTTACAATCAACAACAGTTCTAAACACACATCATTACACAACAAGTAAGAAACTTGAAACAAAAACTCATGTAGTACGCACGCACGACGCACATTGTACAAACAAAAAAATTGTAAATAGAGTGAAATTGATCCACATAGGGACTATTTGTTATGGGATCCTAATATTATTCAGATAATCCCTATCTCTATATCAGGAAACCTCCTAACAGAGTCTGTCTACCAGGTGTATTCCGAGGTTATAAACTCAATCAAAGATCGTTTAAGAGTGCAACCTGAAAACTATTCATGTCATATACCACAGTGTAAGTCCACTAAATCGAAGACTAAATTGAATCGAACAAAAATTTGAAGCATTAGATCATATATATTAGGGATTACTCATCATGTCATCAAATGCTTGTAGAAAAAGTAGTTCAGTCCAAAAAAAAGAAAATAAAGAACGAAACTTAAGGAAACATGAAAAGTTCAAGATATTACTGCATAGGAACTAATAATCCTCCCAAATAGACGGTGATTAATAACGAGAGGCCAGTTCGAACGACCTGGGCAGGTCTTCTAACGAGAGGCCAGTTTCGAGCCCAGAAATTCCTTAACTCGTTTTTCCATCTTTTCTTCCACTCTAATCTTATCTAAACATCAATCCAACAATTGTACATGGGTTATAATCAATCCTAAACATACTTAGGTCATATATTAACGTTTATATAGGGCCAATTCTTCCTAAACATTATTGAATCATCAAATCCCTCCATTTATCCCCAAATCACATGAACATGAACCCTAAAATTCTTAAATCCCCAATGAGTCTAATTAAATCCATTTTTATTTCATCCAAAGTATATTATCATCAGATTAATCACCTACATACAGTTCTACATGCAATTCCTCATCAAAATACAAGTTTCAAATTCCAATTTAATGGGTTTTCATCAATCTCCCAAGAACAATACAAATTTTGTCAATTTCCTACGCATGGAAGAAACATTCTTTGTAATAAACGAAATTAAACCACTTGCCTTATGTATATCTCTGATTTTGATGTCGATCTGATGAATGATTCTCTCTCTCTCTGCAAAATTCTCCTCTCTTCTCTCTCTACAAGCCTTCTTCTCCAAAGTGACAATGGTGGCTAGGGTTTGCCTTAGGAACTCTTTTGGAATTAATTCCAATAACCTCCGTAGCCCATTAGGTTATTAGTGGGTTTAGTGGGTAATTGCCAAATCAGATATTAATTCCTAATTTTCGTGGGTTTTAATTCCCAAAAATCCAAAATTACCAAACTACCCTTATACGTTGCCGGCATGGCCTAAAAATGCCCCGGGACCCAAACTAAACTCCCGGCTAGTGTTTTCTGACTATCTCAACCCTTCCAGACGCGTTGGCGCACTCAAAATGACCATATGGTTAATATAAATAAAATTCACTTTTATAATTAAATAATAATATTCCTGACGCGACTGTCATATGCGTCTCAATAAAATTTCCAAATTGCCGTAGTTCAATCTCACGACAAATTTCATAATTCAATGTTCATATATAATCATATATACACATTATAATCAAATACCAACTCGCATCTCGCTAGTATTTTAATCCGGATTAATTTCCAATTAATACACATTTAATTCAATTAATCCCATAAATAAATATCACAAAAATACGGGGTATTACATGGGGTCTAAGCTATTTGGGTAAATATTCGTGATTCCTATGTTAGGCATTCTGTGGTTCTGCGGCTATTGCGGGGTCCTGCCCTTTATTGGGCATTTTCGACAGGAGTGGCCCCATTTGCCATATATAAAACACTTACCAACAAATTTTTTGCTCTGTTTGCCCTGATGGCCTAGCCGACCTTGCTGATTTGACCGTGGCTGTCCTCCAACTCGTTGTGGGAAAACTTGGCATTTGTGACCATTTCTTCCACACTTAAAACACCTCTTTGTGATGGTTCTCTGTCCTTGGCTTTGCTGCCCTGGCGGATTTGGCTCTTCCTACGATTTCCATTGTCCTCTTGGTCTTGATGACCTCGAGGAACTTGTCGCTACTGCAACGGTACTTTCTAATTTTTACTATCCCTAGAAATGTCATATTAATCGACTTTTCTTGTTCCTTTGCCACCTATATGCTGGACACTACGATTTTGGTACTGCAATATTACGGTAGTCACTGCTTGTGCCATAATATTCGCTATCTCAGTGATTGCCTCTCTTTCTTGATGTACCTGAGGTACTTATTGGTTTGGTCCCGCATTTTCTTCTTCAGCGGGGTTAGTTTGTCTCCCCTCATAGGTGACATCTAAAATTCAACTGAATTTTAGAAGTCTACCGACTATATATAGCATTGTAGCATAAGTACGTAATCGATAACACGTAATAAAGAATGCAACACTCCTAATAATAGGGCTCTATATCAAAGAACGCTACACAAAAACGTAATAAGCCGTACAAATGCTAAGGACAATAGAACCTGATGCTCTGATACCGCATGTGATACCCCACCTAATTAAATACCGGGTGATCAGTCCTTTATTAATTAAATCCAGAATATCCAGTTGGTTCAGATAATGCATCACTGTCGAATATCATTAATTTTATTTAATAATAACTAACCACCTAATATTTAAAAAGGCTGATGTCAAAATTTTATCTTGTCAATAATATATACCATTTGAGGAAATAATAAAACATTCACCATTCAATGTAAACTCATAAGAATTTAAATGACTGACATAGTACAAAGAAGCTGGAGTAAACACTTCCAGCCAAAATCCATGACAATAATCCAACAAAATAAAACCAACAACTAACAATAGTAATGAACTAAATCTCAAATCTCTGAATATGAGAATAAGAAGTTATGACAAGTGCAACTGATGCAAATAGCTCAAAAGTAAGGAATGATAAACTCAGAGGCGTCTACTACCAAGGTCCTATAGCCTACACAACAGCTGCAGCTCGTCAAATGAATGAAATCTCCTAAGCCTGGTGTCCCTGTGGCAGAACACCTAAAATAATTGAACAAGAAAAGAGATTTGCATAAAATGAGTCAGAGCCCGAGTTGAAAAAAGTTTAAAAGTATCAAGTGCTTAAAATGATTAAATAGCACATATATTATTCATGTTAACTTAGCGTACTCACTTGAGATGCTCGCCTCTCATCTAATGTGCACGCCTAGCGAAACTATCAACCCATCTTAGTTATGTTAACCTGCCTGACTAATCTGGTGACATAAGTGTATACCTAACACTATCGAATCAATTATCAAAGTGTCCCGAATATAACATTACTATAATTTAAGAGTAGATATACAAATGTTTAACCTTTATTCTCATAACATTCTATATTCTCAACAATTTATGTATTAATCATATACTTTACCAAATCAGCTACATACGACACAAGATAGATAATCGGTGTACATATATTAATACTTCACCCATGGTTGGGAACCCCTTCGTGCCTTCCTCACTCGGCTATCAAGTCTTATTGCGTCGCTCAACGCATAAAGGATAACATGTTCAATATCTCGAGAATAATAAAAAACATACACATATAATGGAGGCGAACATAGTTCCAAGCCGATGAGCTACGCACATACCTACGCACCCATATGACTGTCAACACTATCATTCTCACAGATAGCTCATACCTAGGTTCTATGCTCTAGTGGTACGACTCAAAATCACCCCATAGGCGCACAAGATATGATTGTCCACAACGCTCAAACCTCCTATTGATAGCCAGTAGCATAGGTATGTCATACACATAATATCTCAAGTAATAAGGATGCACACATCTGATATAATTCATTAGGCATTCACGCAACCTGATTTCCATGTACGCATGTAGTATTATTATTTCTACCACTCATCGTGATTCAGTCATATAATTCCTCTCTCGAACATACATACTCTCCCAGTATCTATAAAGTCTCTATATCCCAAGAACAATCACACTCCCAACTCACTAATAATTCGGAATTTACGTTACCCGTTACTCACGTGGGTTATTTCCCTCCCTTGGATAAACCTAGGATGATTTTGAATTTGACCGGACCTTAAAACTACATTCTGGAATTTCGTTAGAAGTCCAAGGATTCTCGTTCGAATGAGGTCGTTCGAACGAGTTCGTTCGAACCTAATTTCTAATGAATTTTAAACCTAAAAATCTCGTTGTTAGACTCGCTAGAAATTTGTTAGAATTCTCGTTCGAACGACCTGGGCAGGTCTTCGAACGAGAATTTCGGACTGATCCATTCTTCCCCAAAATTTGATTTTTCCTACATTTCAACTTTCAATCTCAACCCTAATCTCGACTAACATCAAAATAAATGATTCTAAACTATTCCTAATCACTACAGGGCACTTTCTAACACAAATTTGAGTTCCAATCCTTATATATTCGATGGGAATCCAATAATTTCTTTCATCTTTAAAGATTCTCATATAATGAATCCAGCAAATTTTAATTACTCAAAACCCTTAATTTAATTCGTAATTAGAACATAAAATCTCCAGATTTAACCGTCTACAAAAGGGCAAATCCTCTACATGCATACCCATCTCCAAATTCCAAAATCTCTTTACAATTAAACCTAATTAAACCCAAATTTCATTGTAATGTGACTATATCATCAACTAAAGATTAACAAGAATAATTTATGCTAAATAGGTAGAAAGATAAACACTTGCCTTTTTATGGATCACCGATTTTCTGGCTGAAACTGGTATGGAGTTGGTCCTCTCGTCGCGATCTACGTTTTGGTGTAATTCTTGGTGTGAAATCTTGAGTTCTTGGTTTAGTTCTCCTATGGGGTCTTCTTCCTCCTTGGTTATCTCTTTCTTTCTTTCACATAGGTTGTACTTACTGTAACCTCTAACCCATGTTGCTTTTAATTAAAACCTAATTTTCGTCCATTTAATTCCCCAAAAATCCCAAAAGACCAAAATACCCTTCCGGGGTGTCGTTTTGGGCTAAAATACCCCGGACTTCAAATAAAACATCCGATTAGTGTTTTCTGACTATTTCGACCCTTCCGGACACACTAATGCACTCAAAACGACCATACAAGTTATTTAATACTAATTTGTCTTTTTAACCTCAATAAATAATATTTACACGACTCATACGCGTGTCCTAAACAATTGTATTTTAACTGTCGTATCTCTCATCTCCGGTTATATTATTATTTCTGAAACCATATATTACGTTACTCGCTACGTAATGTTCAGCATAATTATTATTCAACATAATTATTATCGATAACTACTAGCTCTCGTCACGCTAGTAATTATTACCATTAAATTTAGATTAATTTTAAATTAAATTTCTCCCTTTAAATTAATCAATCCTAATTTCCAAAATTTCAAAATAAAATAAATTTACGCAAATATACGGGGTACTACAATGGAAAATAGGACTTTAATTAGAATTAAAATCGAGGGAGAATTTGGGTTGTATTCACATATATAAATATTTGGGCGTTTTGGGCACCTGACCAGACCGAATTCGATCTGGAGGGTGAATCGATTCGGAATAATCCGTGTCCGCAGTAAGGGGGATTAGTTAGAGTTTAAGTTAATTACAACTCTTAATATTTTCCAATATTAAAATAACACGATCTTAGACTTTTCTAAACACTTTTTCATCAACTTTTAAACCATAAGTCTTCCACATCTTTACCACCTTTCATCTACAAATCCTATCCCTAAATTAAATCAAGATTCACTCCAATTTTTGAAGGCTCAAACGGTGTTTCTCAAGATTGTTCAAGAATGAATCTTGATCAATTTTTCGAAAGGAACGCAACCATCTAATCAGAATTTTCAACCAAATTTTCCTTAGGCATGAATACTTTCATTCTCTCTCTTTAGTATTATGCGTTTTAAATATCGCCTAAACCTTCTTAATTTACATATTTTTCTTAAAATAAATTAGCAACCTTAATTAGGGAAAGTGAAATTTTGGTTAGGAATGTTTTTCATGAAAAATCTTAATATGAATTAAGACTTATAACCCTTGTGTACTTTGGTTAGAAATGGGCTTTTTGGTTAATATGGATGTTGATTTGCATGGAGAAAATTATAGTAACTTTATTAAATTAAAAAGGGACTTGTGAAATCACATAAAAACTATGTTGATATGAAAAAAAAGAATTTTCTTGTGTGCACCATAAACTTGCATGATGTGAAATTTATATTAGTTGCATAAAATAAATTATATTGATTGATTGATGTGAATTAAAAAATGGGTTAAATTGTGATCGTAAGAGAAAATGGTAGAATCATGGATAAAAATGCATTACGTAAAATATTAGTTTGATTATATTTATCATCGAGGGGATGATGAGATTTTGGGTAGTACGCTCTCACCATAATGTTAGGAATACTTGCTAGGTATGAGACTAGTGGGTATGCCTTAGTTGTGGTTAACACTTTGTAGGTATGGGACTAGTTAGTGTAGATTTTTACGGATAGGATATTCCGGGATGGGGCTGATTTTTGTATCGTTCCGTTGAATCGAGGGTCTAGGTGCGAGACTAGAAGAAAATTAATATTAGAGATTTATCTTATATGATAGGGTAGGACGTACTTGTGTTTTGGAGATCTCTAGGTATGGGAGTAGGCGTAGATTTGAGAATTTATGCTTTATAATATGGTGGGGCTAAAATAATAAATGATGAGAAACTAAGAAATTGAGAATTAATGCCTAAGATAATAAATAGGTACTAAAATGGATAGGTGTCATTAATAGTTGCAAAACTGACTAAATACGGGTTGGCTGGCTATTGCGACGTGTGTGTGTGTTGGCATCATTAATAAGTACAGGACTGACAGAATACTGGTTGGATGGATATTATGACGTGTCGTGCGTGGAACCTCATCAATAAATGCAGGGTTACCGAAATTAGGACGGTTGGCTGTAGCGAGGGGGATGCGTGTAGTGAATTTTTTTTAAGCGGTCCTGAATAAGTGCAGGACATATAGTAGGGTCGGCTGGCTATGAAGGCGCCGCTATAAAAGTAAATAATTTGATTAATCGATTTAAATAAAGATGGTGACTTCAGCATAATTATCGGATTGTGATAACATGAGTTGGACTTAAACTTTTAGGGTGGCATAATTACGTGATTATAGGATATTAGTTTATTTTACTCGCATGTTAATAATTTTATCGTTCAAATTAAAATACTCTATTTGGGTGTTTATTATGTATAATGAAACTGTCTGGGTTCACGAACCCTAATTGAGGAGAGTAGCTAGTATTCATGCGGTGGGCTCAGACCCATTGCGTTGACTAACATTTCAGGTATAGTGGTGAAGTAGCTGCATAGAAGTGATTGGAAATATTTTGGAGGTGCAACTGGAGATTTATTTATTTTAATGCTCAGTAGCTTAGATTTATTTTCCATTCCGTCGTATATATTATGAGACTTTATTTATGAATTTGGTGGGCCAATCGGTTCTAAAGTTATTTACGATTTGTATTAGATATTCAAAGTTAGATTATTCATTTGAACTTATATTTATTTGGAGTCCGATTATTTTGGAGATTAGCGTGATGATGGATTTTAATATTACATGGATGATTATAATTATTGGATTAATCTGATTATTATCTTTTGAATTTTTTTATATGTCTCATATCTGTAACATGTTAAGAATGATTACTTATTTAGTGACGCTCAACGACCACCTCGCTTATCAGATTGCGCAGGGTGTTACAGATGCTATCAGAGCATGGTGTTAGGTCTCGTAGGTTAAGTCTGTTTTAGCTTCCGCATTGCTTATATTTCATTCATTTTGATGATTTGTACTCTTAGTGATTCCAATTTTGATGTTGTTTTGTTCCTATCTTTTCAGATGGTGAACACCATGAGAGCTGGAGATAGGAGATAGGATTCAGTTTCTGGTCCAGTAGTTCAGGAGAGGCCGAGGTAGATTGTTTTAGATGCCGAGGAGTTAGCAGCTATTGTGCGTGAGGCCATTAAGGCAGGAAGACAGAGATGGGTGACCTTAGAGGCACGACAACATGGTACACCAGCTTCGACTTGAGATAGGGTGAGAGCCAGTTTACGAAAGGGAAATCCTCCCACCTTCGTAGGGGGATCTGACCCAATAGTCTCTCACCGTTGGAAGAGAGATATGGAGAGGCACTTGAGGATGGTGGACTGCATAGATGTGAAGAAGCAGATGTTGGCTACGTTCAGGCTGACTGTAGATGCATTACAGTGGTGGGAGAGTGTCACCACGTCGGAGGATAGGGATCGCTTGAACTATGGAGATTTTCTGATAAAGTTTAATGACAAGTATTTCCCGTATGTGATGAGGAGTACGAAGAAGTCGGAGTTTCTGGACTTAGAGCAGGGTTCGAAATCAGTAGCTGAGTATGAGCAGAAGTTCACAAATCTGTCAATGCGTGAAAATGCTATCTATTACACCAGCAAACCACCGATGCACATTTGGAACGCGTCACGTTTTCTCATGAGCGATACCACTTTCATAGGCTTTTCGGGTCCTGTTGGAAAGAAGGAATTTTTGATGGATTCTTACGAACCAAAATGGGACTCCCTTATCTTGGATCGGAGATGCTAACGGGGCGGGAATCGAAGTGGCTCTCTACCGTCTGTGTCTATCTCCTGTCAAGTATGCTCCCCAGACATAGACTACGTACAGGGTAGTACTCTTGGAAAGATAGAATATCACCGCGTGAACATAACATTAAGTTACGAATTCCTGAGGGATCGACCACTATTCTAAATATAGTAAGGCGGAGAACTGTTGTTCATTGGAGCGCCGGAGTGCGGAGGTTGTTCCCATCATTGAACGAAAGGCTAACATAAGCGCCAGTTGAACGATCTAATGAAAAGGACTGATGGAGAATGGAACCTCTTGAAGACATTACCTTGGCTTTTTAGGTCTTGAATTCTTTCAGATCCTGCCCGGCTTACTTTCGCTAGCTTGACGATAGCAGTGGAGCGCTGTCTGCGGCAACTGTTGTTAAGGAAACACTCAAGGATCGAGTGACCCAACTTGATGGCAAGGTCGATCATTTGGGCGGACAAGTGTAGACTATGGCCAAAAGGCAGGAGAATCAGGAATCGTTGGTCACTAGACGCTTGCTAATGAGTACCGCGTCTTCCTTTGGGGAAGGAGAGCCGTCTTTATGGGGCCTCAATGATCCCGGTGGGGATGTCCAAAGCGTGAATTTTTTCTTTTGAAGGTGTTCAAGGGCTGATTGAGGTATAAATTCAATACATATAATGAGAATTTTTCTTGATTTGGTGCCATTTGGACGAAATTGGAAAAGCAAGATACGATAAGCTTCCATCAGCAAGCATTGTCACAGAGAACGAACAATGAAAGAAAGGATCTATCATAAGGGATGCAAAGAGGCGCCCCGACCACTACTCTCGCACTATCCAAAATGAGCCAATGGTGAGCTGCTGATAACCCCGGCTTGCTCTTGGCCTTGGCTGAGAATTGCGTAGAGAAAGAATAGTTGTGACTTTCTGAGTGAAAGTCAGATATTGGATTGAGAAACCCCTTTATTAGTTTAGTAGGTAAATACCGAGGCAAAGAAGATGGAGTGATTTATTAAGGGTTTGTATTGGTCTACTATGAAGATAGTGTTGGGAAATCTAACTGACACTACTTACACTCAGGTGGTGGATGTCACACTATTGTTGTGGCAGGAGAAAGTGAACTACGAAAAGAAGTTGGGGAAGAGACAGGAGCTAAATGGTCATGGAGGAGAGAACAAGGTTCACAAGGACCAAGCATGGAAGAGACAACGAGTGAGTCAGGAGCAGCAGGGCAATGGTGTCTAGCAAGGCCCTCAAGGGCAGGGACAACAGGGTGAGCAAAACTCGGTTCGACATTTCGAACCTTTTAGGGTGCATGTTTTGTTTGTGGAGAGATAGGGCCCCGAGCTTCTAGGTGTCCCAGGAGGGAGGTCCAGCAGGGCCAAGGGACTCCAGCACCGGCAACGCCAGGTTTACAGGGCACACCAACAACACCAGTAGTAATCGCAGTGGGTAAGTGTTATATGCTTTCGACTTGGGAGCCTCAGGTAGGGCAGACGGTGCAGGAGCCACGACATGGCTAGTGGAGTAGCATAGTACGTATTATTTTATTAGATACTTATATATATTGTGTATTTTAATCGTGTGTAACTTGCATGTAGGATTGGGTGTATGGGCGCCCAATCGTGGTACTTTACGGGTAGGCATATGTGAGCCTTGTTTTATTTTTGCGCATTTACGCTTCATCGAATTTTGAGGAGAAATTCCTGTGCTAGTGAGGAAGTATGTAACACCCTTTAATTTTAAACCAATAATAATTTAATTTGAAATTTGAGAAAAACAAATTTTTTTGATTTAATTATTTTTAGTAGTTTAATATGTTGAATTTTATTTATGGAAAATAGAATTTTAATCGGAATTGAAATCGAGGGTAAAATCGGATTTTTATTCACATATATGAATTTTTGGGCATTTTGGGTACCTAACCAAACCGAATTGATTTGGCCTGGAGGGCGAATCGATTCAGAATGGTCAGTGTCGGCAGTAAGGGGGATTTGTTAGAGTTTAAGTTATTTACAACTCTTAATCTTTTTTCATATTAAAATAAGACCGGGTTAGACTTTTCTAAACACTTTTTCATCAACTTTTAAACCAGATGTCTTCCCCATCTTTACCGCCTTTCATCTCCAAACCCTAGACCCAAATTAGATCAAGATTCAGTCCAATTTTTGAAGGCTCAAACGGTGTTTTCTTAAGATTGTTCAAGAAAGAATCGTTATCATTTTTCTGAGAGGAACACAACCATCTAATCAAAATTTCCAACCGACTTTTCCACAAGCATGAATATTTCTATTCTCTCTTTAGTATTATGCGTTTTAAATATCACCCAAATCTTATTTACATATTTTTCTTAAAATAAATTAGCAACCTTAATTAGGGAAAGTGAAATATATGTTAGGACTATTTTTTATGAAAAATCTTAATATGAATTAAGACTTATAACCCTTGTATGCTTAGGGTAGAAATGGGTTTTTGGTTAATATGGATGTTGATTTACATATAGAAATTATAGTAGCTTTATTAAATTAAAAAGGGACTTGTGAAATCACATAAAAACTATGTTGATATGAAAAAAGGGAATTTGTTTATGTGCACCATAAACTTGCATGATTTGAAATTTTATTAGTTGCATAAAATACATTATCTTGATTGTAGTGTTTGATTGTTGTGAATTAAAAATTGGGTTAAATTGTGATTGTAAGAGAAATTGGTAGAATCATGGATAAAAATTACGTGAAATATTGGTTTGATTATATTTAACATTGCGGAGATGATGACATTTTGGGTAGTACGCTCCCACCTTAATGTTAGGAATACTTGCTAGGCATGAGACTAGTGGGCATGCATTAGTTGTGGTTAATACTTTCTAGATATGTGACTAGTTAGTGTAGATTTTTACGGATGGGATATTCCGGGATGGGGCTATTTTTGTGTCATTCCGCTGATTTGAGGGTTTAGGCGCGAGACTAGAAGAAAATTAATGGTAGAGATTTATCCTATATGATAGAGTAGGACGTACTTGTGTTTTGGAGACCCTAGGTATGGGACTAAAAAAGATTTGAGAATTTATGCTCTATAATATGGTGGGGCTAAACTAATAAATGATAAGAAAATAAGAAATTGAGAATCAATGCCTAAGATAATAAACATGTATTAAAATGGATAGGCGTCCATAATAAGTGCGGAACTTAAAAAATACAGGTTGGTTACCTATTGCGACGTGAGTGTGTGTTGGCATCATTAATAAGTACAAGATTGACAGAATACGGGTTGGCTGGCTATTATGACGTGTCGCGTGTGGAACTTCATAACGAAATTGGATCGGCTGGATATAGATAGGGGAATGTGTGTGGTCGAAAAACTTTATGGTGGGCGTGAATGAGTGCAGGACATATAGTAGGGTCGGATGGCTATGAAGGTGCCGCTATAAAAATAAATAATTTGATAAATCGATTTAAATAAACATGGAGAGTTTAGCATAATTATAGGAATGTGATAACATCAGTTGAACTTAAACATTTGGGGTGGCATAATTACGTGATTAGAGGATAGTAGTTTACTTTACTCGCATCTTTATAATTATCTGGTTCAAATTAAATTACTCTATTGTGGTGTTTATTATGTATAATGCCACTGTTTGGGTTCACAGACCCTAATTGGGGAAAGTAGCTAGTATTCATGTGGTGGGCTCTGACCCATTGCATTAACTAACATTTCAAGTATAGAGCTGGAGTAGCTGCACATGAGTGAATGGAGATATTTTGGAGGTGCAACTAGATATTTATTTATTTTGATGCTCAGTAGCTTAGATTTATTTTCCATTTTGTCGTATTTATTATGAGACTTTATTTATGAATTTGGTGGGTCAATCGGTTTCAAAGTTGTTTACGGTTTATATCAGATATTCAGAGTTAGATTATTCAATTGCACTTATATTTATTTGGAGTTAGATTATTTTGGAGATTAGCGTGGCAATGGATTTTAATATTGCATGGATGATTATATTTATTGGATTAATTTGATTATTATCTTATGAATTTTTTTATATGTCCCATATTTGTCACATGCTAAGAATGATTACTGATTTAATGACGCTCAGTATAGTTTGACGGCGGCGGCTGGCCACCTCGCTTGTCAGATTGCGCGTGGTCTTACATGTAGTACTCATGATAGACGCATAAGGTGCTAGAACATGCCGAGACTCAACATAAAACATATCACCCTCCTTTGATGCAGTTGGAGGGTGAACACATGCATCTCAAGGAATAAAAGACTTTGAATAACATGAAAGTACCATGTCAATCCTAGATAAGGAATCTAAAGTTCACTCCCCAGGAATGAGAGGTACATCAACAAGCTATATTTGAGAAACACCCCATAAGCTAGGGACACTCGTAGTCACGTATCTCCATCATTACGAATGGGTTACATGTGCCTCCAGATGAGGGATGGGAGATCGATGGTAATGTCGGTACCAATAATATGCGTAAATCGAATGTGATCGGGGTTGTAGATATTTTGATTCCCTATGGTCAGAGATTGAAACTAACTTTATTTTTTAGTAGTCGATAGTTGGAGTAGAGAAAGGCTACTCAATGGTCTCTTACAGTTGCATAAGGCAATATCCATAAAAATAAATGTCCCATAGATGCTATGGTACGATGTGAGATGGCCAGGATCCTCTGGATATTGGGGTGAGAGAACCCTAAGAATGTTTAGGAACTCGACAATGGTATCGGGTGAGATAGTGATGTTGACATCTATAACCCCAGATACCATAAACTCCTTATCAACCCTAGCATAAAAGTAAAACTCTCGCACCATGTCTAAGTCTACTGATCCGCTCAACTGGAGGATCGACTCCCATCCCCTACCACCTGACCAAGAAGTTGCTAAAATCCCCTCTATGTCAGTAAGGTAAGTGAGACGTTCAACCACTACTCTCATTTGGTAATACCAGGTGGAGATGAATCGCTCAAACTCCACATGTGAAGCCCATTATATTGTGCTATAGTGCGAGTGAGGCTGAGGAGGAACCTCTTTGACTTTATGTTCCATAATTTAAAACAAACCAAGGTAACATAAATATATGGGTTCTAAGGGTAATATAAGAACCTAACAAGGTCACAAAACCTACAACCAACCGCAACACCAACCACAAACACCACCAACAAACCCAACCACCAAGATAGTAAACATGTACAATAATGACACCAAAAATATAACCAATAAGGTATGTCCACATCATTAACTAAGGAACAAAAATAATTTTACCTTTTTTATATAAAAACATCACTTATATGCATATATACCAAACAAATAAAAATTTAGTTTTTACACATATTACTATGTATAAACCAACAAAATGTTAATATATATGTATAAGGGAACTATAACATCGCGCGCGCGCACACACACACACACACACATATATATATATATATGTGTGTGTGTGTGTGTGTGTATAACATACATTCACCTATAAAGGACAAAGTGAGGAAGGGAAAAAAACATACTTAGAGTCCATGAATCCTATACTAGATGCTGGAAACACAATCCATACGATAAAAAACCTCAAATATTTGGATTGTGAAATGGATGGATAATAGAAGGTTTAGAGGAAAGGATGTTCAAAAAATGGAGGCCTGGTGCTCTGAGTGTGCCGAACGGTAAAATGACACTCAGTGAATACAATTGGATTTTAAATATCCGACCTCGTTTGAACCATAAGGGGCTCATTCGAAGATGGACCACACTTGTTCGAACAAGAGCCTAATATTCTCTCCTTAAACGTAACCATATGTTTGTGAAATTATAAAATTACCGCAAGTGTACGGGTAGTATAACTTATGCAAGTACGGATCGAATCCACAGATATTTGATCGATTCGTAATAAGTTACTAACTTTCCAACTAGACAATTTTTTTTGTAAAAATAAGATGAAGAGAAATAAAATAAACACAAATAAAGTATTGAACACAAGGTATGTAACAAATATGGAGAGATTTTATGATTTAGGATCCGTTTACCGTGTTTACTAAATTATTATTAATTAGTTTAACTCAGAATTTCATTTTATAACTTAAAATTATACCGACTCTGGTCGCGTAAATTTAGAAAGATGAAAACATTAAAGTTCAATTCAAATATTTTATATCTATTTTAGATGGTAAAAATTTATATTCCCTTAAAAATATCACTCCTATGCATTTAATGTCAAACATAAGTATGGACTATCAAATAATTTAACATAAGTATAGTCCATCAAACTTAAGCACAATAAATTAAAGCATATGAATAAAATTTATCACTCCTAAGAATTAAATTTCAAACATAAGTATGGACTATCAAACGATTTAACATAAGCATAATCCATCAAAAGTAAGTACATAAAATTAAAGAATGTGAATAGAACATTTAATCTTGAAGGTTTAAAATATCACTCTCGTGATTATTTTAATGAATAACGAATTTTTAAAACATGTAGGAAATTTGTATGAATTAAACTAATTAAAACATGAACTGACAAAACATTGTAAGCTTCACCTAATCGTAGGAATTCAATCTAGGCTAGCATACTGAATAATAAGATATTGTAAGATGAAGATAGAATTCTGATTATAATTATAAACTTACAAAACTTTAGTTCAAAATGCTATTTACAATCACGAACAATCCTCTTCTCAAAGTTGCATACTCGTAATACAAATTGATAGAATTTCGGTGCTAAAAATAGCTCCACCGAACTCTCTCTAAACCCCTGCCTTGTCCTCTATTTATAATGATGGAGAGGAGAAAGTTGTAATGAAGTGAGTCTCTCTTCTATTGGCCGAATAGTCTTTTGTAGTCATCCAAATAACAGTGTTGGAATTGAACACTCCACCTCTTTTAGTCTTGGATCCTCGGAAGGCGCATAATTTTTCCCCACCCAGCGACTCTTAGTTTTTCTTGCCGAACACGCTTATTGAATTTCATCAAATTTGGAGAATAAAATTTTTTGACCTTTTTTATTTTTAAAAGTGCAGAAATAACATTTTTCCAACAACCGTAAAAATCATCTTTTCAGTGATTTTCTCTAGTTAATCTTCAATTTTCTCCAAATTCCATCACTCCTTGCAAAATTTTCCCTAGGCAACGTTTTTCACAAATGAGTACATGAAAATTATAAAATTATTGAAGCGCACTTTTTTGCCTTAAAATTACCGTTTTAAATCCGAATTCAATCATTCTTATATTTTTTCATTTTTTAACAAAACGGTCCTAAGAACTTATTAAATAAAATTAAGTGGGCCTAACAAAATATAATTGTAATACCCCGTAATTTTGAGGGATTTATTTATGAATATGGTATATAATTTTAATAATATTATTATTTTATTAATTGGGATATTGGTATTATATTTATTTTTATTTGAAATGAATCGAATATTTAAATTCAAATTTAATTGGTTTTTGGACATTTTATAATGGTTTAAATATGTAAAGTTGATAATTTTAAATTAAAGGGCAATATGGTAATATGCGTTAGCTTAGTCTCCAAGGGGTTTGAGAGAGGGGTTATATAAGGAATATTATGGGTGATTATAAGGAGAGGGAGATGAAAAGGGGAGGCCAAAAATGAAATCCAAAGAGGCAAAAACGAGTGGAATGAGAAGAGTCAATTTTGAATATTTAGATCTTATTTTTGAGTGTATTCGAATGAGATTTGAGAAAAATACAAAACACATACCTGACTCAATTTTTCGTGTAGAATCCAAATCTGAAGTTGGATCAACGATCCAAATAATTTTTGGAGCTAATTTTTCTGAGTATTTAAAATAGGACTATTTGGGGTTATCTCGTGTTGGGGCTAAAACATGATTTGATTATTTTCGCGAGAGGAATGTGATGGTGCGATCAGATTTTGAAGCTGAATTTATGTGATGATTTTGAGGTATGGGATTTTACACAATATGCTCTTTAAATCTCTCGAGAGTTATTCCTTTTGAATTCTTGCGATTATTGAACTCATATTTGAATTGTTAAATTCATTGAAATCTGGAAAAATAATTATTGAAATTATTTTCATTCATGTGGTATTATTCATGTTGTTATTGAGAACATTGTCATGAGATTTTAATATGGCACGGATGTTGGGCACCCGCCAAAATTTTTGCTTCCGGGGCTATGACTTGATAAAGCATATGCGGACGGGGTGAGGCCTGGTGACCCGATTAATGTGTTGTTGAGAAATTTATTGATAAATGTTTTGAGATTTGCATTTGATTTGAATATTCGTACTCATGTTGTTACGCTTTATTCATCGTTAATATATTTGTTGAGCATCTTTCCTGTCGTATTGTGTACTTCCCCGTATTTTCTTTTAGTGGCAGGTTAGCGTGAATTGGGATGCTATTAGCTATTTTGGAGAAATATTTTAGAGAATGGATTGGAAGATTTATTTTGTTGTATAATTGGTGGTGCAATTGTAATTGTCGATTTGTGTATTTTGAGAGAAACATTATTGTAATCCTTATTTTGGAATTATAAGAATTATTGGATTTGATATACTTAAATTCTAGAAATTTAGATGCTCTATACTTTTTATTGTGGAATTAGTTTAGTTCTAGAAATTCATAAGGTTTCTTCACAATTTAGTCTAATTAAACCTAAGTTTTCATTGTACCAAGTTTATATCATCAAACCTAAATTAACAGGAACAATATATGCTAAAATAGGAGCAAGAGAAACACTCGCCTCAGAATGAACTTATGATTATTGGGCTGAAATTGGTATGGGAACGATCCTCTTGACATGATCTACGCGCTGGTGTAATTTTTGGTGTGAAAGCTCGAGTTCTTGGCTTAGGCTCCAATGGAGTCTTCTTCTTCCTTGGTTCTCTCTCTCTTTCTCTCTCTTTCTCATGTAAGTTAAAACTGACAGACCACTAACCCTCAATGCTTTTAATTGAACCCAATTTTCGTCAATTTAATTACCCAAAAATCCCTAAAGACCAAAATACCCCTCCAGGGTGTCATTTTGGGCTAAAATGCCCCGGACTCCAAATAAAATACTCAATAGTGTTTTCTGACTATTTCTACCCTTTTGGACACTCTGACGCACTCAAAATAATCATTTGAGTTATATAAAAATAATTTACATTTTTAACCCCCAAATACATACCGGTGACGCGACTCATACGCGCGTCCCAAATAATTATAACATGACTGTCGTGTATCTCATCCTGGCCATAATATTATTTCGATAACTACTAACTCTCGTCACGCTAGTAATTATTACCATTAAATCAGATTAATTACAAATTAAATTTTCTCCCTTTAAATGAATTAATCCCCATTTTCCATTCCATAAAAATAAATATGCATAAAAATATGGGGTATTACATACTTCCCCCCTAATAATAGAATTTTGTCCCGAAATTCGAAAATGGAAATATACCTGGCAAGAATAACTCTAGATAACTCTGAATAACTCTGGTGATTGAAATTTTCTTTTATTGATGGTTATTAATAAGATAAAATTTTGACACCAACCTTTTTAAATATTTGGTGATTAGCTTTTATTAAATTAAAATTTGAGTTTTCGATAATGATGCATTATCTGAACCAACTTGATATTCTGAAATTAATTAATTAAGGACTGATGACCCGATAATTAATTAGGAGGGGTGTCACAGCTTCTTATGCTCGGCTTTTACCCGCTGACAGGTGTAGCACTTAGCTACATACGTCGCTACATCTCTTTCATGCCGGACCACCAGAAATCCCTACAAAGGTCCTTATACATTTTGGTAGCATCAGGATGTATGCTAAAGCATGAGTGATGGGCCTATGCCATTACCTCATCCTGAAGCTCCTCGATAATAGGGACAATTATCCGACCATTGTATCGCACCCACCATCCTTATCTATGGTAAGAGTGTCGAACACTCCTGTGACACCCCGCCTAATTAAATACCGGGCGATCACTCCTTTATTAAATTAAAATCAAGGTGAACAGTTGGTTCATTCTTAGCATCACTGTCGAAGAAATACTTTTCCAATTTAAACACCCTAAATAATTAAGCTAAGTGTCAAAACCATTTTCATACATACTTTCCAAATTTTATTTAAAGAAAAATATTTATTTAATTAAAAACAACATACTTACAATTAAGAATCACGCTACAGTAAGCCAAATAATATAATACATTCGTCAGTCGAATGTCAACATATTAAAACAAAAACACAAGACCATACTGAATAAATCCCAAAGAAACAATTCTGGAAATGACTGAAATATAAATCTCCCAACAACAAATGAAATAATGAAAAGGGGCGACACGTGCCCAATAAATGAGAGTACTAGGAGTGGAGTCAATAACAGAAGCCGTCTACTCAAGTGACCTGCAACTCCCACCTAAGCTGCAGCTCGTTCTTCTCAAGGGATCCTAAGCAAGACGCCCCTGTGGCTGGGCACCTGAAAATATACATATATATACAAGAGAAAGAGAGAAGAAGAAACGGGTCAGAGCCCGAAAGTGTGTTTGATTTTAAAATACGTTTAGCAAGTATTTAAATTGATACAGGCCAATGCAATAACATATTAGAGCGTCGCTCTCTTGAGACAATACTCACCTCTCTTCTAATGTGCACCCCTATCGCACTATCCTTCCCATTGGTTTGTTTTATCACCTAACGCACTAGTCTTTCTAAAAGATTTGACTTAACATCACTTACCCGAAATATTTGCAATTCACGATTTCATTTAAAAGAGATGTTCCAAATTGTAACCAAATTTCTCTATTTCTAACTTTATAAAAACAATAAAGTTTCACAGTGACATTTTAGACTTTCACAAAGCAAGTATTTATTATTGAGTTAACAACCATGTCCTACTTATCAAATCGCAGTAGGCAGTTTAAAGTTCATAATCTCATATATATATTAACTACTTGTATAATATATATATATATAACAGCACCCCAACTAAAACTATGGTGCGGGCATACTCTGCTATCCAATCCCCGTATCGCTCACACAAAGGGAAATACAAGTTCGGAATCACTCTCGAACTGTATTAACATATACAAAACAACATTGAGGCGAAGCATAGATTTCCAAGTCCAAGAGGTCAGTACATACCCTCACGTCTCTTAGGACCGTCCGACTATCAATTTGATAGCCCGTACCTAGGATCTCTATCTTCTAGGGTACAAATCAATATCCTCCATAAGGAAACAGAGGATAAGATCGTCCCAGCGTGGTAACCTTAGGGATAGCAAATAGCGCGGGTACGTTTTTCACATGTATATAATATATGTACACACAATCATATAAATATACCACTTTATCATATTAATATAGGTTCTTCTCATCACCCGTACATATGCCATTTATCCTAAATTTTACATTTATAGAATAACGCATAAGGTTTCATTCCTAATCTCAACTCGAAGGGTTTACTCACTTATTACCTAACACTCATGGATTATATCTTCCAAATTCTGAAATTCAGTAAGTGCCTTTATTAGATTCCAACGTAACTCTCTTACGCACCTCCCCCTTTAAAAATTCATAAATCTACCAACCTAAAGTCAATATCCCATAAATACCATTCTCGTTGAAGATTAAGGGTTCTAACATTTATCCATATACCCTACTGGTCCTCAATGTCTCCCAAATCATTTTATTTAAGACGACCAAAGATTATTTCACAATAAACTTAAGTTAACTAATTTAACAAGGGAAATAGGAGTCTGCCAGGAGGGGTCGATCGATCGAAGCTTGGGGCTCGATCGATCGAACCTTCGATCGATCGAAGCTCTAGGCTCGATCGATCGATCAAGCAGGTCTGGGCAAAATTCTGCAGAATGCAGTAGCGGGTTTTAACCAATATCTTCATCTAAAACGATGTTCTTCTATTCTAATTGCCCCAAAAATCCTACTATCATCATTATAACATTATACCAGGTGTTTATAACGTATAGCATGCGTGTAACTATCATTAAACATGGATTTATAACCTAAAATCATGTCCAATTATCAAGAACTCTACAATTATTCTTAAACAGATTTCTAATGAATCTTTCTCCAAAATTTCTTTTGTATAATCACCAGATTTCGTGGATTATTACCTCTACATGGCAAGGGTTTCCAGAATTTACATAAACATCAATACTACATGGGTTCTCCTATCAAAAATGGTGTTTTCTTCCATAGTTTTCGTCACAATTCAATCCTAAGCTAACATGAATATTGCATCAACGAAAATAGCAAGTTTAAACACTTGCCTGGGATTTTGGTATGCAGGTTCACGGCTTAATTTCGTATGGCTACATTCCTCGTCTCGTGATCTACGCGGTGGTGGTGGTGGCGGTGCAAACCGGTGGCCTTTTGGCCTTGGATTGCCTTGGAGTTCTCTCCTCTCTTCTCCAATGGCCGTCATTTGATTTGTGAATGTTATAACCCTAAGAGGCTGACCTAATGGCTGATATAGGTTGGCTGAAATTCGTGGGTTTAATTACCCTATTTTGTAAAATGACCAAAATGTCCTCCCGGGTCACTAATTAAGCCTAAAAACATCCCGAGACCCAAACTAAACCCCCAGGTACACTTTTCTGACTATCTCGACCCTTCCGGACGCGTTGGCGCACTCAAAACGACCATACGAACAACTTATAAAATATTCACTTTTATTTAATACAATAAGTCCCGACGTGACACGGGCACGTCCTTACTTAAATTTCCGAAATAGTCATTTAATTCACTTATGACATTCAATATAACCAATATAATATATTACTATGCTCATCCAGTAATATGCAACAAATAACAAATTTCCAATAATTACTAACTCTCGTCACGCTAGTAAATATTTAAAGCAACATTCCGGATTAAAATTAAATTAATTTATCTCAATTAGATTTAATAAATCCCATAATTTAAAAGCTATAAAAATACGGGGTATTACAACTTCCCCATTCAAAATACAGTCTTGGTATTGAACAAACTCGGGATCACATGACTGGGCATCAAGGACTTTTTGGATAATGAGTGACCTAACAACCATGCTCCACAAGTATGCCATGTTTTAACCCCGCTGAACATGTAAGTCGAACTTCTGTAACTCCCAAAACATTTTCACTCGATGATATCTCATCGTTGCATGGGTGAGACTAGACTTCCTACTAAGAGCATCGGCCACTACATTGGCCTTACCGGGGTGATACTCTAATGAGAAATCGTAGTCCTCCATTAGCTCTATCCACAATCTCTGGCGTAGATTAAGATCACACTGTGTGAAAGTATGCTGAAAACTCTTATGGTCAAAGAACACCTCAAACCATTGTTTGTATAAATAATACCTTCAACTCTTAAGTTTAAACACTACAATAGCTAGCTCTAAGTCATGGGTGGGGTAGTTCTTCTCATGCACCTTTAATTGGCAGGATGCATAGGCTACCACCTGACCATTTTAGATTATCACTACTCCGAGTCCTGAACTCGAAGCATCATAATACACCGTGTGACCCATGTCGTGCACTAGGAGGATGAGAATGGGGTAGATGTCAACCTCAACTTTAGCTCCTAAAAGGCCGACTCATAATCATCTGACCATGCGAAATGCACATCCTTTTGAGTTAACATCGTGAGGGGCAAAGCGACCCTCAAGAAGTCCCATACGAACCTACGATAACAGCTGGCCAAGACAGTAAACTACTCACTTCAACAACTGTCTTTACTCTATCCCACTCTTGGATGACCTCTACTTTAAAATGATAAACATAAATACCCTCGCTAGAAACCACACGGCCAAGGAACCTGACTTCGTCCATCCAGAACTCGCACTTACTGAACTTAGCGTACAACTGATTTTCCTTGAGCACTTATAATGTTGTGAGGAGGTACTACTCGTGGCCTATGTTCGAGGCCGAATAGACCAATATGTGGTCCACAAATACCATCGCAAATAGGTCTAGGTAGGGATGTGATTCTCACTTCATCAAGTCCCTGAATGCTGCCGGGGCATTGGTCAAACCGAAGGGCATCACTAAAAACTCGTAGTGCCCATACCTTATTCAAAATGCGGTCTCAAGAATATCCTCCGCCCTAACACGCAACTGATGGTACCTAGATCGGAGGTCAATTTTCGAAAACCCACCCTCCCCACGCAACTGGTCGAATAAATCATCAATACGGGGCATGGGGTACTTGTTCTTTATCATCACCCTATTCAACTATCGATAATTAATACAGAGTCTTAGGGTGCCGTCATTTTTCTTTGCAAAGAGGACAGGGGCACCCCAAGGGGACACACTAGGATGAATGAAGCCCTTATTTGTTGGCTCCTATAACTGAATCCTTAGCTCCTACAATTCCACCAGAGTCATACTATGATGTGGAATAAAGATGGGTGAGACATCCTGATGCACCTCCATAGCAAAATCCACCTCTTGTTGTAATGATAATCTAGGGAGATCATCCAAAAATACATCGAGAAACTCCCGCACCATGGGAGATATACCCATATATACCCTCGGCCAGGCCGAGGGAGCCCTCCGCCAAGACGAGCCCAATATGGTCTAGTGACCCTTCAAGGGGATGACCCCTCATCATGGTCCAGACGAACCTTCAAGAGGTCGACCCCTCTTCATGGCCCAGACGACCCTTTAAGGGGCCGACCCCTCATCAGTCCTGGACGACCCTTCAAGAGGTCGACCCTTCATCAGGCCCAGATGACCCTTCAAGGGGTCGACCCCTCATCAGTCCTAGATGACCCTTCAAGGGGCCGACCCTTCATCAGGCCCAGACGACCCTTCAAGGGGTTGACCCCTCATCAGGCCCGGCCGACCCTTCAAGGGGCCGACCCCTCATCAGGCCCGGACGACTCTTCAAGGGGCTGACCCTTCATCAGGACCGGACGACCCTTTAAGGGGCTGACCCTTCATTAGGCCCCGACAAACCTTTAAGGGTCCGACCCTTCATCAGGGCCGGATAACCCTTCAAGGGGCCGACCCTTCATCAGGCCCGGACGACCCTTTAAGGGGTCGACCCTTCATCAGGCCCAGCCGACCCTCCGAGGGTACAATAGTACGAGGCCTAAATTAGGCCAGACACACTAACTGAAGGAACTTTTCCCTCGGCCTCATATCATAGGTCGAGGATGACATCATCACAGTGCGTGGCTTGGGAGACGCGTGGAACAGTGCGCGTGAGGCTCACATGGCACGTGAAAGACCGTTATAACAATATCACCCCCTCACGTGAGGGAATATTATGTCATCATTTGGCATCTACAGGTGTCAATAGGGGATTGGCTAGATCATCATTCACATGCACCATGCATACTTGGGGGGTACACTACACCCTCCAAGACCTATATATACTTATCACCTACAACCCTACAAAGGGATCGATAATTGTAACCCTAGCTAAAACTCTGCTTGTACACACAGTAGAGAGAGAAAGGGAGCTTATGTGCATTGTATCCAAGGTCATTAGTGCCTATACTAAGTGATCACACACTCACAGTGGATGTAGTCCTAATTGGATGAACCACTATACATCATTGTCTTATTCCTCTTATACTCATCCCTTTCTACACACTTACACATATACATCTCTATGGCTGCCATGGTTACTACTGTTTGAGCTCATCATCACTTATCTGGTGGTGCTAGATTTCATCATCATCAATGGGGTAGTCTAAAATCATACCATCAGGCTCATCCTGGGTCACTAAGCTGCTCAACTAACCAAAATACCATTTTTTCTCACGAGTTGTAGAAAACTTACAGGGATAATCAATGTCCTACTAGCTGCTAAAGCGATGGCGAGACCCGTCTGGAAGTGATACTAGGCCACTGTGTCAATGGCATTCCATGGTAGCTTGAAAATATTACAGTTAATCCATACCACGGATCACCTCAAACCCATCCATGTCCATGAGGATCAAATCATACTCCAAGATACAATCTCCAACCATGATCACACATCTATGGCAGACCCTATCAAGAACGATACCGCCACCCTGGTAACCCAATAAAGATAGAAGGATGAAATTAGTCCACCTCTAATCCCAAACTAAAATCCAAGGAACTCTTTATGAAGTAATGCGATGCGCTATAATCAAACAATGCCTTTACCCATGTGTTGATTTAAAGAAGTAGACTTGATCTAATTTTTTAATCACTGATAAAATACGTAATAACAAATAAAGAAAGAGATTTTTAAAGTGGTTCAACTATGGGAAAGAGCCTACGTCCACTGTTATTTTATTGACGTTTGTGGTTACAAAAAATTAGGTACTCTTATAAATGAGAATATCCCAGAATTCGTTCAACCTTGCTCTTGATAAAAGGGATAAAATGTATAATAGTGATCCGGAGGCCAAATGTTGGAATGTCAAGGGATGGAATGCTTTTATATAATTAAGGATTTACATCTTTATATAATAACTCTAACGATTGGATGCATAAACTATGTGTATCAAGACCTTTGGTATGATTATGTTTCGTTATCTTGTTGGTCGACCTTCCCTGTGTTGGTCGGCATTCCTTGTGTTGGTCGGTAAATTTACTTCTTGCTAACTAGGTCTTTGGCCATGTAGGAAGATATGTGTTCACTGCTGATTGGTTCACGTAGATGAATAATTTTTAGCATCAACAGAATCCCCCAATATTCCATGCTTGGCGCTTGTGTGAAAGTATGGAGCATTTGATTCCAGAGGTATCTCGGTGTATTTTTAAGATGCTTAATCGATAGCCGACCTCCCACACTTATTAAATTTAATGGCACTACTTGAAAGTGGCATTTTTGCAAATACTTTGAATTTTAGTGAACCGCCAAAGGGAAAATGGGTATTTTTAACCTTCTGATTCGTGAAGCCGTCGGAATGTCAATCGTTGATACGTTTAATCATTTTTTTCACTATTTTTGAGGCAACTTATAAAAAGGCTGAGAACTTTCCTAGTTTTTCTTTTCCCTAAAATTTTAAACTGTAGCAGCCATCTTTGAGTTCTTGTGCACTTGTTTGTTGTCGTTCTTCCTTTCTTTTGACAGTTTTTGTGGAATCTTTAAATTCCTGTAAAAATTCTTTTCCTTTTCCTTCTTTTCTTCTTTCTGAAACATGGTTTATATAGTTCATGCTGACTCTTTAGATGAGGTTAAGATAAAATGGAATATTTTGGCTTGGGTGGAGTTAGACTTTCCCATTCCCCCTGTTGATGTTTTTTCTTTAGGTGAAGGCCATTGGATTCCCTCTTTATTCATTGCTGAGTATGGTTTCACTTTCCCCACAGATCGCTTTTGCTTAGAGTTTTGTCTGTAGTTCGATGTCATACTTGCAAGAATAACCCCCAATATATGGAGAATAGTTAATGGTGTTCATAGGCTTAACCAAATCCTTGGGACCCATATCGGTATCCATAAACTCCTATTTTATTACAAGTGAGTCACTAGTGACAGTACATATTATTTGAAAACTAGGTTTGTCAACAGAGCCCCTGTTGTCAATTTTCCCGACTCCACAAAGATTACTTTGATCGTGGGTTTATTGCGGAGAACTAAAAATATCTTCCTCTTCAAAGGGGCTAGGTGTATGATGGGCCCAGATGGTCATGGCATAGGTTATAATGTATTTTTTTTGTACATTCATGATGATGGACTATTTATTGATATGCTAATTAACCTTAGTTATTTTATTTGGTTGTCGTTGATAGGAAGAAGAAAAGTCCCAATGAGAGTGATATCAATCTTAACGAGCTCAAGTTATTGTGGCTTCGTCAAAAAATTGGCGAGGAGCACATTAGGTCAGCTTCCTATCTGCTGAAGTATGGAAGCTCTGTGACTTATTTTGTTACTCGGCCAATAATTTTTGCTCCTTCCAACGTGATAGACTTAGAGAGAGATCCAATCTCTATATCTTCTGCCACTGAATCTGGTGGCAGTGAACCTACTATAAGAACTTCCTCATCCTTTGACTCAGAGCTTCCTCTTACTGTCAGCATGGGTAAAAGAAAATTTCCTAACCTTTTGGAGGACGAACCAACCACTTGCACCTTGAAGTCTACTGGTGCTGGTGCCCTGAAGAAAGTGGATGGTGGGAAGGAGTCCCCTACCAACAAAGGTGAAGAATCTTCTTTCAAGAGACTGAGGAAGGGTCTTGCTGATAAGCAAGTTAAAAAAACTATTATTGTTGAATAGTAGGCCTTGGTTGGTAATGTCTCCTCTATTGTGGGTTCCTTTGTAGCCATGAGTCCTAGCTTGGCTAGGAAATTAATCAAGTCTTGGATCCTCCCAGACTACAGAGCTGATGCTACTTTAATGTCCCGATTTCAACTGTCATCAAGGGGTTCTCAAAGCCTAGCCTCGATAAGTTTTTATTTTTAAATTAGGTCGGATGCTATTCATGTCTTTCTAATATGCACTTAACTTAGCATTTTCTTACAGTTTTTGTTTGACTACAACCAGATGCTGTAGAAGGACGATCAACTATGATCTTCTTCGAGAGATATGGAGGATGCATTTGAGGGTCTGAAGAAGTCTTTACTAGAATCCCAACAGGCTCTAGAGACAGAGAAGAAGAATTGGAAGGCGAAGATCAAGATTGCAGAGGAAGAAAGGCAGATGGCTGAGTTGATTGCTTTTCAAGATGAGCTTAGGGAAAAGGCTGCTGAAAGTCAAGTAGCTAAGCTGACCAAATATATTTTTGCTGAAAAGGCCAAAAGGAAGAAGGCTAGGGATGATTCCTTAAACAAGGGTTGGGATAAGGCTGTTTCTTCCACTTTTGCTCAAGTTTGGTGTGCCAAGAGAAAATTCTTCAAAGTAGGTTGGTCGATAACACTGAAGGAAGTTGGTACCACTGAGGATTCTGAACTCTTCCTCAGGAATGACCCTGGTTTTCCCCCCAACCTTGATGGAGATATCGAGGATAACAATATTTTAATAGAATCTTCTTTGGCCATTGATTCTTCAACCCCTCATGCCGACCAAAACAAGAATGTTATTGACTCAGCTAGCTATCCCTCCAACCGAACAAGATAAAATCCCTATTGATCCAGCTGCCCCTTTTGTTGACCAAGGTGTAAATCCTAACGTTGAAAATGAAAAGAAGGTGAAGACTTGTTCAGCGTTTGGTCTTTGTATTTTTCACCTTTCTTTGGTTTTCCGTTTGAAATGCTCTAGTGTACTTGTACCTTTTCTTATTTATTAATGAAAGAACTGTTCTTTCAATTCACATGTCATTTACTGTCGTTCAACTGTTACTCTACCTTTTACTTTTGTTATTGATCAGTTGTTACTTTATCTTTTTAGTTTATGGCCGAGATGTAAAAAATTAATTGTAGTAATTTTGACATACTCAAATACTGCAATAACCTGTTCAAAGATGGTCACTTAGACTTGACTGATGTAGAATTAATATACTTGCTCAGCACAGATGCTTCTGATCAGACTAAAGATGCATACACTTATCTGAAGTTTTTTCTTGATCGGGTTTTGGCCAATAATGTTACATACTTTAAGATGGTTGGAGATTTACAAGCACATCATAGTGAAAGCAAAGCTCTTCTGCATGCCAACTATGAAGCCAAGTATAAGGCCTTGAGTGAAGGTTGGGGTTTTGAGGAAAAACTAGAAAAATATGCTTCTACATTTAGAAAGAAGGAGTTCTTACTGAACCGTGAAGTTGATAAGGCCATAAAGATTGCTAAACTTCTAGAAGAGGAAAATAATAAGCTGAACGATGAACTTGGGGCCTTAAAACAGCCTTCTGCTTCTGGTGCCGATGAAGGTGCCTCTTTTCTGGAGGAAGAAAATGCCAAATTGAGAGAAGAACTTGAAGCATTGACAAAATCCAAACTTGCATCATCATTTAGGCAAAGAGTTATTCGACGAACTATAGAAGAGACTAGGACCCAATAAACTTTAGCTAATCAATATGCTCAACTGAGGGTGAAGTGTCAAGCTGTTCACTACACCAAATCTGTCGGATTGTCACAGTCATTGACCTTGACAAGTTGGAGTTGTCAAGGTCAATGACCGTGACAATTCTGGGCGGACTTGTCACGATCATTGACCGTGACAAATTCTGGGGGTGACAACTTTTTTTGTCATGAACTTTCACAATCATTGACCATAACAAGTTCATTAGACTTGTCACGGTTATGTCATAATCTTTAACATTGACAAGATTTATCACGATCAAAGGCCGTGACAAACCCGAGACAATCTTTTAAAATTTTTCACGGTCATTGATCGTGATAAGTTCATGATAAATGTTCTTTATCACGGACTTGTCACGGTTAATGATCGTGACAAATCTGGACAGAATGTAAAAAAAATCTGCTGGGCAGTTTGGTCACTGCCATTGCCTAGCAGTATGTTTATACCTGTTATAGCAAAATTGTAGCTATTTAGACAACATATATCCAAATAAAATAGAAAGAATGCACCAAATCATTTCATATATAATTCCATATCCAAATTAAAATGTAACAAATCAAAATAATACAAATATAATCCAAGTGTCCAGATAAAATAGATACAAATAATGTCATGTGGTAGGTTTGAGGAGGAAGTAAGACCACATGACAAATGCATTGAGACACCCCTGAATACACATTACGCCGCATTGTTCGTGCAACCACAATGGGGCATTCTCCTTTTCGATTATCACATGCGTGACGAGCACCTTGGTCTCGATGTCTTGAAGTGCACGTCCATGAACCAACATACCCTGGATGGTATTTGGGTCCCTCAATCCCCTCCCTATTCGTGTGCCATCAATTACGCCGAGTATAAACACGCTCGTCCAACCAATTGTTGACATAAGACACTCGATGGGAGCCAAGTAGGGGACCTGATCATCAATCGGTGAGTCCGCACGTGTCGACGATGAAGCAGCGATGTCTACGTCCTCGTCCTCCTCCACCACCTTCTCTTTACCTTTCCACTTGACCTTTCCGCCCAACGAACGTTTCATAAATGAGAATATATCTTGGATCATCGCCTCCAACCTTGATAGATTCACGTCATACGAGTCCACCTGAAGAGCCAACCCGGTGTTGCTTGTCTCCAATCCGATGATCCAAGATTTGGCCACCCGTGAGCTCACCTCCCTTGTCCTCCCCTTACGATCAGTGTCAAGTACTTGGCTGAGTGCGTTTGTGGATAAAGATGCCTTGTCGACATCGGACTGCGACTCATGCACTTCCTTAAGCTTTCCCTGAAACGACAAAAAACACACGATTAGTTAAATAAGTAAATAAAAATATTATAACGTAATTAACAAAAAATAAACTGTCGGATTACTTACAATCGTGGCCGCGACGCTCGGGGACACCTCCTTACCCTTACCCTTCTTCGTCTGAATTGCAACATAGGCATCGAGCCTATGTGTCCTACCCCTAGTGCCACTCCCCGTCCCCTGAAATAAAATAATGCAAAATTAGTACCGGGCCTGCAAAGTAAAGTAATTCAGAATAACATATTTCTGTAATTTTAGAAAAATAAAAACTTACCATCATCTTATGCTCCACCTCGGCGTAAGATGTCCGGGCGGAGTAGTGCACGCTTGCCTTTTTCATTCAATTTTCCCTCCCCGATTGGTGAGCTGCCAATTATCGCTCCTCAATCTCATTGTCAATAAACTTTTGCCATTGTGCCAATGAGATCGACTCCTTCGGCGGGACAGACTCACGCATTCTGATAATGGAGTCTCGGGTCTTCCCAAAGTACCGACCCCACAAATTTTTCTTCCATGTCTTGTGTTGCTCCCTCAATTGCTCCAAGACAGAATCGCGGAATTCTGGGGCCAAGCTGAATTGTTCTTGTCAAATAAATACAATGTTAGTTGCGAATAAATTTAAATATAAATTGAATTATAAATATAAATATAAATTGAAATATAAATATAAATATAAATACATTACGTGTAGTGCCGCCCAAATAGCTAACTTGAGCTCATTTGGCACCTCCCTCCAACTAGTGTACCCCGAGCCGATAATCGTCTTTAGTAGCTCGAGGGATCTAGCTAATATCCCCGTCTTGTTCTCGATGACCATTCCTAATTTTCCCTATTTGGGGAGCCTAGGGGCCAAGGAGCCCTCGTTGCCTCCGCTACCACCGGGCCCAGAAGTCATCATCAGCATTATCATCATCATCATCATCCTTGCCTTAATCCCTGAAGGAGACATTTTCTGTAAAAAATGTTGTTGTTAGTACAAATTCAAAATGAATTAGAAGAAGACATGCAAACATTAAGTTTAAGTAGTACATGCGCTAATGTAATCAAGTACAAATGAATAAAAAGCATTAAACCAATGTTTGGAATACTTTTTACTGTTTAACTCACACATATATACAAAGGAAAGAGAGAAAGATAAAAAGAGTGAAAATGATCAAGTACAAATGAATTAAAAGCATTAAACCGATGTTCAATAATAAAAAACACTAGTACATGCGCCTAATTAGAATACTTATTACAAATTAAAAAATTGTTTCAAATTCGGGTTATCATAAAAAATGGATTGATATACGGTAGGAGCAGCCAAGTCATGCACACTACTGTTTAGACGTTTTGGCACATGTAGGACGATTGACCACGACTCGTTGTTGATATACTCCGAGTAAAATACTTGGTTGACCTTTTGAAATGCACAAACAAATGGTTCATCGCTCACGTGTTCATTGCTCTTCAACTTGGACAAGTCAACCATGATCAAGTTGGTGCTAGGATCAACTTTACAAGCATTTTTATCCTTAAATCTTACCCAATCATAGTAAAATACGACCTATTTGAAGCTTATATAGTCCAATTCAAATATATTTCGAATTACACCATAGTAAGTCATTTCAGCTTCAACGAGGTTTTTATCTTTTAAGCTCGCTCGAAAGAAAGTAAGAGCCGTGTATGAAACGCCCGAGTTCTGTACATTTGTGTTTTCCTCATACACCCTTGCGCCGAATAATTAACCATTGAATTGGTACTTTTTGTACTCTTGTGCCATGAAAAAGGGTCCAATGGCTAGATGAGCAAGCCTTGATGTCGCATCACCCGTCTTTAAGAGCTGAGAATAGAGATAAATTAATTAGGTTAGCTGTAAAGTTTTATTGTAATGTAACGTTATATAATAGCCGTTTTCATTATAATTACCTCGTGTGACAACCACAACCTAAAATCGTTGTCTGATTGTGCCATAGTTTTTTGTCTTTTATTGTTCTCACATGTTTTATATTTTCTGCATACAATTAATGTGACGAACGTAATACAAAATTAATCATGTATAAAATAATCTAAAATAATGTAAAACTTAAAATAATTTAAACTTACCTTTTCCATTCTTCGACATCTTCATGCGTGTTAAATAGATAACGAGCTACTTGTTCATGTTGCAAACTCGTTAATTTCACTCGTTTTCCCATCACATGATCACCCTCATCGACGAACTCATCAATGTCATCAACGGTGGTCGTGTCAGGCATATATTCCCGAGTATAAATTGATGACTCCACGGTGATGTATTCCTCTTCACTTTAACCTACAATGTATCGCGTATTCTTGACGTAATCTTGAAAAACTTTCATCAATCTTTCAAATGGATACATCCATCGATATCTAGATGGACCGCAAAGAAGTGCCTCGTAGCATTGGTGTACCAACAAGTGAACACTTATGTCAAAGAATGTTGGGGAAAGTACTTATCCAACACACAAATTGCTTTGGTCACCACTAATTTTATGGCCACTACGAGTTCTCGATTGACTACCTTCTCACACAAAAGTGAGAAGCAGATACTAATTTGCATAATAGCCCTCCGCAAATCCTTGTGCTTGGAGAAACAATGCTTAAACAATAGAGGAACCAATTACATGATCACATGCCAATAGTGGGACTTACACTTGTATAAATCATGGGTAGCATAATTCACAATCCTTTGCATGTTCAACAAAAAATTAGATGGAACCTTCAAATTATATATTGTGTCTAAATGCACCTTCCTTTCCCCACTCGTCAAAGTAAACGCACCAGGGGAAATTATTGTCATTCTCTACTATCTTCTTTTTACCATAGTTGTGGCTTAAGTTTAGGTTTTTTCGTGCATTTTCTCCATCCTTCGAATGACTCCCCCCAAGGCATGTGCCCACAATATGTTCGGTGAGGTTCTTCTCTGCATGCATCACATCCAATACATGGCGCACCGGGTTATTCTTCCAATAAGGCAAGTCAGATGAAATTGACCTCCTAGACCATGCCTTTCTTGTCTGAGTTTCATTCCCAGTTGGGGTCTTCTTATGCTTGACATTCTTAAATTTAGGATTCTTACCTGGCATATTAGGGCCACAATCAGAAGATTTACTTTCAATTTCTGAACCCGAAAGTTTTCTCGGCGGTAGCCTATGTTTAACCCTGCCAGATAAATAATTGGAACCTTTCACAAATCTGAAACTATGAGCCGAGGGTAAAAACCTCGTATGGCAATGGTATATATTTTTTGAGCTAACGGGGAGATGAAGAGATTCAGTCTCCTCTCCATAAATAGGACACCCCAAATAACCATGTACTACACCACCGGATAATGTCCCATAAGCTGGAAAATCATGAATTTTCCACATCAATATAGCATTCAGTGTAAACTCTTCTTTTTAAAAAGATTCAAATGCTTGTACACCCTCTTCCCACAACTCATTTAATTCTTCTACCAAAGGAGCTAGATAGACGTCGATGTCATCACTTGGTGCCTTTGGCCAATGTATCAATAAAGACAACATCGAAAATTTAGGTCTCATACACTGTGAAGGAGGGAGGTTGAGTGGGGCTAGGATCACTGACCATACACTCTGATTGGTGATTAGATTACCAAATGGATTGAAACCATATGTTGACATAGCCAAACGAATGTTACGCCGTTCTCGAGCAAAATCGGGATACTCATAACTCATTCTCATCCAAGCTGTAGAATCCATAGGATGACGCATGAGATTATCCCCTACTTCTTCCCTAGTATGCCAAGTCATTGCCTCCGCTATCCATGGTACTGTGAAAAATTGCTTTAATCTAGGCCCAACGGGAAAATATTTCAACACTTTTTGAGGCACTTTTGAGCTTGTGCCTTCCTTGCCAGTAGATTGTACATATCTAGGTTCATCACATACCAGACAATGATCGAGATTTTCATACTCCTTTCAGTATAACATGCAGTCATACACACAAGCATGAATCGATTTATACTTCATTACCAAACCTTTCAAACTGTTCTTCATAACAAGATATCTATTTGGAAGCGTATTCTCCTTAGGTAGTAAGCCCTTCACCCAATTCAGAATTGCTATTACACTTTTGCCATACAAACCATATTGCGTCTTCAAACTGTGCAGACCAACCATGGCATTTAAATTTGTTTGATCTTTCTCAGAGCCAGAGTATAATGGTTGTGTCGCCTTAAATTTTAAACTTTGGTAGTCATCGTCAAGGTTTATCGGGATATCTTCATGAGCACCTGAACCTTGTACATCGTCAGTGACCTCATTCTCCTCCACTTTATGAACTCCGTACGCACCATCAACTAAATCCTCTAGCATATTATGATCTACGTCGTCCCCTTCTACAACTATCCTACTTGTTAAAGGTTGTTGTGAAGGTTGTTCGAGGACAAAAGGAACTTTCAATTCACCGTGAAAACTCCAAAATTGATAATTATCTTGCATACCCGATCTTAACAAATGTAGTTCAACTATTTTCCACTCAAACACCTTACCATTCTTACACCTAGCACACAGACACGTAAACTCTTCATCATTATAACATCTTTTTTTGCGTATTTCACAAATTCATTAGCCCCTCTGCGAAACACATCCCCCAATCTATTTGTCTCCCCTATTCACTCTTTGTATTTAGGATATCCCATCACAGCTACTACAAACAATCACCTATTAAAGGTAAGAAGCATATATTCATGGATTAGTGTAAACAAAACTTAGATTTATAGTATGTTTCAATTAATTATGTCTTATTTATATTCGATTTTTAATTTTCAATTTATAATAGTAATTCCTATTTCCTCCATCTCCTCTAAACGGTTAGTGGTCCTATCCCATTCAAGACTGCATATATCTGTAATATACTTAACAGCTCATGCACATTGTTACGATTTGAGAAAAATTTGACAGCATATCCCCATAGTTCTCCAAGTACACGACGTAGATTGGCAAGTGTGAGTGTTATTTCAATTGATCAATTGAAATAACACTCACACTTGCCAATCTAGTATGTACTCAGAGAACATTTGGATACAACTGCAGAACTTCCTCCAAAAGTAACAACTTTAAGCCACTAAGAATATTATTACACATAAATTATGCAGTCCCAAACTGTCCAAACGGGACAATTCAAAAGATCTCATTACAGGGGTAATGACTCTCGAACGGGTCTAAGGGCTATTGAATGCATACGCATAAGAACTAGAAGTTTAGTATCTATGCGCACTATGTGTAATTGTAGGTATGTTTCATTTAATTATGATACGTCCGTGGTCGTGCCACTCTCAAACGGGTAGTGACAGAAAGTAATTTTAGAAAAAAGTCAAAAACTCCCCCTCCCCCCATTTTGACAATAATCTAGTGGTCGTGCCACTTCCAAAAATTAAGACAATATAATTATTTATGGATTTATTTATGTGAATTAAATTAAGTATTTTTAAAAAAATTAACAACCAACATCCATATCCAACCACCTCCGTCGAATATAATCCAAGAAACAACAAACCAACAAATGTGTATCCCGTACTCCATCTAATTCATCTACTCAATTAATTCAACAATAACAATTTCAAACCTAAATAAAAATAAAGAAACAATATTTATAATGTCCAATCAACATTAACAATTAATTTCAAGTCCAAAACTAAACATTAATTTCAAATCCTAAATCAACATTAACAATTAATTTAAGTCCTAAACGAAACACCAACTAGTTTCAACACACACATATACACACACGCATACACCCCCCCCACCTGCACACACACATAACCCCCCAGCTCCCCCATACACAAATGCCCCACCCCCTGCCCCACTACACATTCACACACCCACCCACCCACCCACACACAAATGCACATGCACTCACACACACACCCATGTACCCCCTCCCCACCCCCACCCCCTGCCCGATAACCCCCTACCCCCTCCTGCCCACCACACACACACACACACACACTCACACACACACCCATGTATGTGCACACATACACATATACACACACACACGAACATATATACAACACACATAAATACAAATGAAAGAGAAAGAAAGAAGAAAAAATACCTGGGAGAGAGAGAGAGAAATGGAGGGAATAGAAAATGGTGGGAAAAAAAAGAGGGAGGTTTTTTTTACTGACAAACTTGTCACAAACCTGTCACGGTCATTGACCGTGATAATTTTATAAGGTTATCACAGCCAATTACCGTGACAAGACCTTGATAACTATTCTTATCACGGTCTTGTCACGGTCATTGATCGTGAGAAGCCATTGTCACAGAGTTGTCACGATCAATGACCGTGACAAAAAATGCGTGTCTTTTTGTCACGGTCATTAACCGTGACAAGGCTGGCCGGCTCAAAAGTGACATTTTGGTCTTTTTGGTGTAGTGGTTACTGATTTATCCTCACAACTGGAAGCTAAAGACAAAGACCTTGCCGACCAATCCTCTCAGTTGAAGGTGAAGGATGAGGTTTTGAAGAGTCTTCAATAACAAGTTGAAAGATTAGCCTTGTAATTTCATAAACAACCCAGAGAGGTATGGATGGCTATAATGAATCTTTGGGCCATATCGATGATCACCTCGATCAATCTAATCGTAAAGGTTATAAATGGGCACTACAAAAAAACTCACTTTTAGGGACGGGTAAAATCCGTCCCTAAAGACTATATATCCGTCCCTAAAGACCTTTAGGGATGGATTTAGGGACGGCAAGGCATGGTCACATTTGATAGGCATCCCAAATGTATTAGGGATGGATTTTTCCATCCCTAATAATATTATTTGGGACAGGATGAACCGTCCCTTAAAAGTTAGCGCCAAAATTGCCGCCAACTATTTTATTATGCAACTACATTTTAGGGACGGATTTAGCCATCCCTAACGCCTAATAATATTATTTGGGACGGGGCTTGGCCTTCCCTAATAATATTATTTGGAACAGGGTCTTAGCCGTCCCTAATAATATTATTTGGGACAAGCACTTAGCCGTCCCTAATAATATTATTTGGGACGGTATTAATCGTCCCGTAAAAAGTTGCCGCCATAATTGCCACCAAAATTTCTATTGTGACACAACATTTTAGGAAAGGTTCTAGCCTCATTCAAAATTAGTCATAATATCAACAAATGTACAAGTTATGATAAATAAATATAAAAAACAAAAGATCAAAGAAGCTCCAAAAATTCATTCATTCATATTCAAGGTTTCCAACATAACATCTCCAAAAAGTAAAACAACCAACTTAAAACATAAGCTATATGATTCAGACTGCAATCATCCCCAAAAATATCAAATAACCAATTCGAAGACATAGGAAACCCAAAAAATAGAGATGGCCAACACCTATTCCAAATGATGCCCGGACCTGTGAAAGAGAAAATGAACACAATTTAGTACAATATTCAACTATGGTAATCTGTATGTCATCGTCTTAACTATTTTTAAATCATTTGTTATTTTAAAAAAAATTCGACAGAGCTTCCTTTGTTTATTCATGAAAACCAACCTGTTTTAGCATTAAAATGCAACTCAACAACAACAACAAAAGCCGAAATGGGCACATAAATTAATTTCATCATCATAAATATTCACTAACCCACATGACCTAGCTTAATCTTAAATAATTAGTAAAATAATTCTAATTGTTAAGAAAATACCTAAGCAAGTGCATCATTTGGTATGGGAAAGCCAACTTGCTGCATCAAATTGAGAAAAAACTCTTTAGCCTTGTTGATTTTGTCGTCTATCTCGGCATGAACCTCGTCCTGAACATGATCAAGCTCTTCTTGATGGTGAATTTCACGTTCCTAGGCCTCTTTGTGTAATTCGGCTATCTCTTTCTCGTAATGTTGAGATGATGACGTTGTGTTTGACCTTTTAGGTGCCGATTGATGATCTACTCTCATGCAAAAGACACGATCATGCCCGTCGGACCCTATCAACTCATCGAATATCTTATTTTGCGCTTTGACGTCATCATTTTGTTGATCCTCCGGTAACACTTCCAATAAAATCTTTTTACTTTCCTACAAATAAAGAACAAAATTCAAATAAAGTATCAAATGCTCATGATATATAAAATGACTCGTATGTAAATGGAACTGTTTATTACTATTTCGTGTTTATCGGTCGATCCATCAGTATCACTATAAGACTTATTTCTCTTTCGTGTATATCTCCAAACCCCAAGTTTATCAGTTTGCAAAACTTTTGTCTTCATCTAATGTATTGGTAAAAGTAAGTACATTAAGAACTATTTTGATCCAAACTAAAGACATAAAAATGCAAAACAAATTCAAATGACATGGCTAACCTCTTTTATTACTCGTGGGAATGATTTTTTTCCTGTCTTAGGATGAAAGCAAAAGTTTGTTCGATTTTGAGAATTCTGATCCGCCACTTGCTGCAAGAGAATGAAACTAAATTAAACTTATACATTGAAAAGATGTATTGGAACAAATGGAACTCTGGGTAAAAGATACAATTGAATGACAATATTAGATTAATACCTTGGATTTTTCTGAGCCCCAATAATGGGAGGGTCTATTTTCAATTCGATCCTCATATGTCCTATTTTTAATTCGAGTAAAAAATTTTGCAACTGAGACTATAAACGAAACCGTGTCTTTGAACCATGTATAGCAAGCAGCACCAGCAAGGCCTGCATGGACCAGGTATGATACTACGTACTAAAATGAGGAAAAATAATCAAACACGCAAGTTCATCCTGTATTTTCTTTCTTTCTTTTTCCCCTATTTGCTTTATTCGAGCAAATCTTAACTCGCCTAAATTGAAGCCCAAATTTATTTTATTTTGCTTTGTTCCCACCCGAGTTAAAATTGAGGTAATCGATGGCTCTAATTGAAAAGTGGCTGACTGGAGTGAGTAACTGTCAATTAACTATTATCAGTCTAGGCTTGAGTGTCGATGAATCAACGATTAATCAAGGTTTTCAAGAAAGTGTCATAAGATAATTAGAGCTATATCAACCTAAGTGGATTTATATATAGTTGGTGGATAGGTACTGGTGAGAATTTTGTATATACAATATCTCCTATAAAGCCACGACTACTAAATCTTTAATGTCCAATAAATTTGGAAAAAAACTAAATCGCTATAAACATAATGTATTGATAAACATCACTCACCTCAAAAATAATGTCAGGTCAGTTACTATAAGGATCCAATTTCTTTCTCCGTAAAAAATTGGCATGATCCTCGGCATTCAAAATTTGGCGAGTCTGAGACAAAGTAATACATTGAATTTATTAACTAAAAATGCTTTCAACAAATGAAATGAAGTGAGTAGAGGGAGAGGAAGGTTACTTGAATCTTGATCGTTGGAGCAAAAATGAGTGCCTTTGATAAGTAGAGAGACAATATGCAAGTGACAACTGCCATATAAATATTAGTTGTTTTAGTGGCAGACACGACCGATATGGTTGACGGACCATCTGCAAATTGTTAATCAGTTACAGAAAAAACAAGTTTCTGTTTTCATGTATGGAAAGATACTAAACTGTAAAATAAATGGTTGCTGAGTTATAAATAAAACAAACCATGACAAAAATTGGACAACATGTGCATCAAATTCAAGAAAGAAAATCTAAATATAAAACTAAATACTACTATTAAATTTGATATCCCATCCCATAGCATTTTACAAACATGATCCGAAGTTACAAGGTACACTGATTTGTAAATATGAAGCAAATAAAAATAGTTGCTCAAGTGATCCATTTAAGAAAAAAATGAGACATAAATCAGTTACAACTTACAAGTCATAAATTCTCAAATAGGACAATGAGATGTCAGGATTCGTTCAGATTGTGGTATGATTTTTCTTCCCCCATACGTGAAAATTTTCCTATCAGGGTTAAGTCTATATATGTCTAATTGAGGTTTACCTAATGGGGTCTTCTTCTGAAGCTTGTGGTCAGGTGTTGTGAATTCTTGGTGAGCCAAATATTTTTATGAACGGATCAGAAAGTCAGAGGATCAATATATCGTTCGTTAAACCCATAAGCGTCGGCCACCAAATTAGGTTTCTTTTTTTCGGCAAGGTTCTCTATTTTCGTTGTTGTATACTCCCTGTATACGGCAAGGAAAACATTCACTCAGAATCAATGAATAACAACCATCAAAAATCAAATCAAAGTGAAAAAAACACATTATTTCGAGTGAATGTTTTCGTAAGCGTGTTTTTGTTATAGCAGCACTAGTTACATAATATTATTAACTAGAAGCAGTTAATGAATAAACAAAAACTTAACTACCCAGCAAGAACACTAGTTATAGAAACAAAAGAGTTGGAATAAATTAAAAAAATGAGTTAAAATAAAAGGAAAATATAATATCACTAACCACCAAGAGTATTAGTCACCACAATCGCTCTTTTGCTTAAGAACAAGCAAAAACGTGAATGTGAAGAGGAAACCAGGGAGCTGTAAAGTGTGAGAAAGAGTTTTCGGAGCCATAACTGTAAACAAAGGTGTATAACTCCAAATTTATTTTGCCATTACATCCTCATTTCCTTGCGACTCCACTAACTAAACAACACCAAAGCATAAAAAAAATACACCATGTTAGTGTTAAAAAAATCCAGATTATTAAGAGAGGAAAAGAGTGAACAAAGTGTTACGTGATATGGTGAATGAAAGACCTTGATGTGGTGAATGCAAGATTGAGATATACAAAAAAACATAAATAAAACAGGAAGAGCTATGGAGAAAATTTATTATAGAGTTACAGGTGCGAGCTCACTCGCAACCTCTTCAAAAAATACACACATATGGGTCCAAGACCCACAAAAATTCTCAAATGATTTTGCCCAAATCAATACATATTTGTAAATCTCGGTCTTTCATTCAACACATATCATAAGAATGACAAGCTTACATGGTCATTTTATCAAACACATGATATACATCCTGTAAAACACTCAAAATATAAGATTTAAATAGATGCATTATAATACATAAAGAAAGCTTTAAATAGATAAGCTTTAAACACGTAAGCTTTAAATATTTGAAATGCAAAATAAATGGCAGTATAATCCATACAATGCTTGAATCTAAAAGATTTTGAAAAAAATTACAAAAGTTTGATTTTTTGCTAAGTAGATGTAATGCAACACATGGTTTCGCTCGCAAACATGGAGACAAAGTCAAACAATTAGAAACAGAGATACTTAGGGTGGTTCTAAATAAAGAAAAACTCAAAATCAAAACATACATAACCAAGAAAAACTCTAAATAAAAAAAACACCTTGACATGAAGGTGAAGATCCCACAAGAAAAATAAGAAAATAGGGGAATAGAAAGATGAAGATCGCATCCACTTTTTCAGAACCGAGAGAGAGAGAGGGAGTTGGGTGAGAGGAGATGTCGATTGGAGGGAAGGTCGCCGGGTGAGAGGAGGAATTCTGATGGGGAGAGAGAGGAGAGAGGATAGTAGAGCGAGAGTCATGGGGAAAACGAGGGTTTTGGGTTTGATAAATGCTATTTGGGAGAGGAGAGTGGGGGGTTCGTGAAATAAGAGGGAAACGATATTTGGTAAAGTGAGGGAATGAAGGCTAAATGAAATATGAACCGTCCCATAAAGATTTAAGGGATCCTTTTTTTCGAACGGTTTACAAACCGTCCTATATAAACTTCTTTTTATTTATTATTGGAGACGGGGTAACCATAGCCGTCCCTAATAGATATGTATACATGACGAATATTAAGGCCGTCCCAAATAGTTAGTTTTTTGGTACGGTTAGAATCGGTCGTCCCTAATATATCAATCCCTAAAGAGCATTTTTTGTAGTGGGGGTTGGACCAATTTCTTAATAGTGATGAAGGTTGATCAAGATAGAAAACTTTGGTATTGGCACGATCCCAGTTTCTTAGACTGCTAACAACCTCCATTCAAGTGGGATGTCAGCTAGATTCCTATTGAATCAATTCCCTAATACTTGATATCGAAATACTCAAGGGATTATGAGTTACATGGTGATCTTGAAATAGTGCGACCTCCTCATCTGACCAACAGGACGAGCAGTAGTAGCAGAAGGATTCGAGATTTTAACATTATCAATTCTCCTTATAAGATGGATGATCCTCATGCTGGTATGGAAAAAGTGCAATCATCTTCTAAAGTTGAGGGAAAAATCCAGTTGAATGACTATCCTGTATTTTGTAATTCATTTGAATGTAGTACACTTTGTATGAATAAAATGTGTTTATTTTTGTCAACTTATGATTATTTTAATCATTCAATTAACTTGTGATTGTAATGTCATTGAATTTACTAATACACTTAGATATATCAATCCAAATTTAGTAATAGTTTCCAGTTATTATGCCGTTGATTCTACAAATGTACTTAGATATCTTGATCCAAATTTAGCATTAGTTATCAGTGGTGATCAAGTGTGTGAGGAATATATATTTATATTCCAGCATCTAGCAATTTTTACATGTATTCCTATATTTAACTTAGTCGTGTAAAATTTGTGTAATACCTCGCACTTTTATGGATATTTAAATTACATAAATAGGTGTAATTCGGAAATTGAAGGAATTATTGTGAATAATAATTTTTGGAGTTTACGAGGGTTAGATGATTTTCAATGTATGCTACATTTACTTTTGGGAGTAAGTAGATGAGTCAGACAAATTTAATTACATGTCGCAGCTGGATAAAATGACAAGGAATAATATTTTAAATTGGTAAACCCGTATTATGATGTGTTGGGTTTAATTAGTGATTTGTAGTTAAGTGACTCGAATGGATATTTTGAGTGCGCGGATGGTTTCGGAATGGCCGAGATAGTCAGAATAAAGTATACGAGGACAGTGTTTAAGTTCTAGGGACTTTTGGACTAATAGGGACTCACAATTGAGTAAACGAGTCATTTGTGGGTTTATAAGGGATAAACCCTTATTTCTCTATATATAAGGCACGAGAGAGTGGGAGAAAGAAATAAAAAGAGAGAAAAGAAAGAGGAGAAGAAAGGAAGAGAGAATATGAGAGAAAAAGGGGATTTTTGGCCAAACTCCGCGGGATTCGACTCGAGGTCGTCGAATTTTATCCACAAGGCAAGTGTTTATTTATTTTAAAGAATAAATTTCATATTATAGTTGGTAGTGATAAACTATAAAGATTTTCGGGATGGATTTTTGTGAATTAAAACGGGATTTTCGGAAGTTTAACGAATAAACCCCGGATAATTCCTAATTGGATAAACTTAGGAAATTAATTGAATTAATCATTGGAATTGGGTTCTAGGATGATTAGAATCCTTTTTATATGTCTATATGTTGTTGATTAAGGTTGGAGGATGTTATGAGAGGATATTAAAGCTTGGGGGAAGCTTTAATGGCCGAAACAGCTTCTCGGAGAAGAAGCTGCCCAGATCGATCGACGGCTATGGGTCGATTGATCGACCCTTCAGATTTTTTTGACAATTTTGGCATGTTAAGTTTAAATGGGATAAATTCACAAATTAATGATTCCTAGCTTATTTATTTGAGGAAATAAATACCCAACTAAGGGAATTAATATCTAGTCATTTAAGGGAATTTATGGGGGCTAGGAGGGTGCAATAATTGTGTGGCACTAATTTCGAGAAAAATAAATAAATTGAGAAATTAGATATTTAGGGTTCCTAAAATAGAGTGGGGACCTCTAAATTAATTTTTGAGCGAAAAAGTAAACTTTGGGTTCATGAAAAATAGGATCCATGACTTATTTAATTGGGGGTGTTCGGGATGAGTAACACTCGAGGGAGTCTTTCAACGGGAGATTATATATAGATAATTGTGCGCGTAGAAAATGTAATTTTATGCCGACTATATTTGACTAAATCCTACGAGGCAGCTAGGATGGAATTTGGGTTATAGGCTAAGGAAGATTAAACGGTTATCCGATACGTCTGTGGACGACTATTGTTATAGGTAATGAGAAACCTATGGGACTAAAATAAGTTGAGGGTATACTTATTTAATTATTATGAATTGGTATATTCAAAGAGTACATAAACCCTTAAAAGTGATTAAGGTACGAGTTATACATTAAGTAAGAGAATACTTTTGGGTTTAGTATTTTAAAGTGCGTAAATACTTAGATACTATTACGAATGGGAACATTCGGGGGTTGTTGGCTATCGCTACGAGAGTTGGCAATTATAGCTATATATATATATATATATATATATATATATATCTATCTATCTATCTATCTATCTATCTATCTATCTATATATATATATATATATATATATATATTTGATAAGTGATGTAGATTATATATATGATGTGATTACAGTATATATAATATAATATGATACGTATAAATATATATGTGTGTGATTGGTATATTTGTATCTTAGAGGCTGATTTCACGGGCTTTCCTTTGGCGTAGGGTTGGAACAACCATATTATATATTTTCTCTAGTGCGATCTGGGGAGGTTGCGCGATGTGGGTGAATCCCCTGGCTTGAGGAGCATGGATAGTATATCCCCAGGTCATATCGTCCCGCGTTCGAGTGCGATGTGTGTACTCCACTTACAGAGGGAACATGATCGCCTCCACCATTGTGTATTTTTATCATGACCATGAATGAGTCTGGCTTGGTTCCGTGGTTGAGTGTGTAAACCCGGATTCGAATAGGCACTATGAGACTGCATCATCGAGTTATAGCTCAGTGGGATGGTTATTATGCATGTGATTATAATAAGTATAATTATACTTGTTTAAGATATAAAGCAACAAACAACCACCCTGACTTCCGTCCCATCCGAATTACCTGCTTAGCCAGGTAATGCAGACCTAGGCACACATCCTTAGTTAGACCATCAGAAACCACTAAAGGGATCTTATTCAAGAATCCCTTGAGTAGCTGAGAATCTTCCAAAATTCTCTGCCAACTCAGTGGTCTAACCCGTAACAAGCTCTTAACTATCATGAGTTCCATTTGCAGATCAAAAAGAAGATGCTCGGGGTTCGATAGCATTACCACAGACCCCCAAAAGATAGTATAGAAGGGGGATCCTCCTTACGAAGAAAAAGAAAATGAGACATTGATTCCAGCCAGGAATGAACTGTCAATCCAAGCTAGCTCAGGTCGTAATAGCCAGTTCAGCCAGTTCATCCGGAGCTGCCGTAACTTGGGCTCATCATGCTATACTCGCGGGGAAGGAAAAGCGAGCAGTTTACGCTTTAGTAGCTACCGTTTCACTGGCTCTAGTATTCACTGGCTTTCAAGGAATGGCATGTGGTTTAATTCGATACAACGCGCAAAACCTTACCAGCCCTTGACATATGAACAACAAAACCTGTCCTTAACGGGATGGTACTGACTTTCATACAGGTGCTGCATGGCTGTCGTCAGCTCGTGTCGTGAGATGTTTGGTCAAGTCCTATAACGAGCGAAACCCTCGTTTTGTGTTGCTGAGTATATTGCATGTATATGAAGATGAGAAATCATATAAAGTGAATATATAAATAAAATATGAAAAGAATGATAAGTTATTATTCCCCTTTTGGTTGATATATATATCCGGATCTATATAAAGATGAATCAGAGGTTATAGTGAGAACTATATATATATTTGTATATGAGTTTTATATATCTACGCTATGTGCTGAGGGCCTAATGAATCCCGACGATCAACATTGCCAAGTATTAGAGTATCGGGGGGTTCCTTGTTTGAATTTCGCTTCGCGAGACACCACACGCACGAACGTAGAGCAATGTTGGGAATGGGGAGAAGTTTAGCCCTTAGTACTCGGGTTTAAGAGATTTTTAGAGATTGGGTGAAACGGATTACTTAGGTAGGGCAGCTTAACTAGGGTGTTTAAAGTTATGCGATAGTCGTGCACTATTAGAAGAGGGGTGAGGTGTATTTCATGGGAGTGCGATACCAACTTAAATATGAGATAAATCATATTTTTAAAATATGGCATTTATGCACTTGCTAAAATATTTTCAAACTCGGGCTCTGACCCGTTTTTCTCTATTTTCCTCTCTTGATATATATATGTATATATATAGGTGTCCAGACATAGGAACGCCTGGATGATGATTCCTTCGAGTCAGACGTGGGCTGTAACAGCTGTGGATGCATGCTGGTTTATTTTTAGACGCTTCTATTTTTGTGATCTAGATAGGAAGCATTGTAGTAACTCTCGGGCTGAGAACCCAATTATATTTATTTATTCTTTTACATCCTTTTAGTGCCGCATTCGATTTGGTTGTATTATGTTAAACCGAGTGTTCGATTATTTTATTTCATTTCAGATTGGTATATATAAACTGTGTGGATGTTTTATTTGAATGGTTTGTTTAAAGAGATTAGTTAATATAAAATTTTGACGCCAACCTAATACGTTATTATTAATTAAATTAGTTTTCGACAGTGATGGTAAGAATGAACCATATGAGACTCATGTTTTAATTTGGTATAGGATTGATCACCCAGTATTTTATTAGGTGGGGTGTCACAAATGGTATCAGAGCATCATGTTTTAGTGTCCTTAGGAATCTGTATGAACGTACTACGCTTTCAGCGTGGCTCTCGATTTGATATAGAGCCTTAGGATTAGGATTGTTGATTCCTCTTGTGAGATTTCGTTCTCCTGACATTATATAAGACTATAGGAAACTTTTGCGTGCTCATTCAAGATTCGTGTGCTGATCGATGAAAGGCGACCAGTGAAGGTCGTGATGAGGGCAGTCGGAAGCGTGGTTGAGTTGGAGCAGTAAGTGAAAGTCGGGGATGAGGACCGTAGTGGAGGTCACTTCCTTCGTGACATTTTTGTGGACTGTTACAACGACTAATAAAGTATAGTAGTTATATTTGTCCAAGTGCTGTTATAGTAGAGAGTGGTGCTAAATTTGAATTACTCCGTGAAGCCAAATTGGGAAAAAGGTTCGAAAGGTCTTCGATAAGGACCATATGTCGAAGTTAAGTTATATAGAGTCAATGTAACGTGATTAAGTGGAAGTATAAGGCTCAGAAGCTTTGGGGTAGAGTAGGGTATAGAAATACCCAGATGTGAAAGTTTGAGGAAATTTTTTTCACTCGTTGGAGCAATATTGAAATGGTGGGAACGGTAGTGTCCATGTTCGAGGGAGCAAGATGTTTTGCTCATAGAGGGATCTTACGGATGGTTTTAACTGCGAGTCCCTTTGGTTTATCAAAAATGAAGAGAATGCAATTTTTGGATTATTCACATAAGGATCGGTCAGAGGCCGACAGTGAATAAAGAGTTATATGGATAAGTGAACTTTGTTCTGAATTAAGGTAGGTACAATGAAGACAGAGTCCTTCAGTGGAATGATAGGCTCACTAGTATGTGTTGCTAACACTTATGGAAAATTGTATCCATGGAACCCCATTAGTGGACATCCACTCGTGGAATTCATTGAAACAGGTCTTTTGAGGCCGGTAGTGGAGTTTCCTTTTCATGAAGAAGTTAAGGGGACTATGAAGGCGATTATCAGGATTGAAGCTATAGAGTCTGAGATACTGATAACCTTAACATGGTCAGGGTGGACAGAGATGGGGAACGTTGCAATGTGGAGTGTACAACCATATGCTTTGATCTTGCCCGGTAGGAGTTAAAGAACAAGAGTAGGGTGCCTAAATGGGGCACTGATTAGAGTAGTTATTGGTTCAGTCAAGATAAGTGCACCATGTCCGAGAACCAATTGGAATGGCCAAGGCGATTGGCAAGAATATTGTTGTGAGTCTCACCTCGGACAAATGAGGTATATTTCGTGTGACAAGATTGAGTCACCGTATTTTAACTACTTGAGATTCGTGTGTGATTTGAGTTTACATTATATAGTGTATGTTTATATGTTTTTTCGCGGTACGGGGCTCAATTTTCTTCATTCGTTATGAAAATGAGTGTTTTCATTTTGAGATTATATTTGCTTTGCATTTCTCATTTTGTGTGTGTTATACGAGTATGGTATTATTCTGAGTATAAATATGTTTTTAGTTGATCGAAGCGATAGTAGGCTAATGATGGCAAGACTATCGTATCTGCAGTTCTAGGGTGGAACTGGTTGTTGTTGCGATATCTCACCTGGATACAGGTTGAGCTCGCCTTTATTATGCGTCTAGATGGAACTTTGGTGAGTAGATGTTTCACTATCATGATTTTTAGTGCACGGGGATATGCAGGATTTATAATTTTTCATGTTTTACGTTGACATGCCTCCATGACCGACAAAGTTAAGTAGTAGTGTACAGAAGGGGTTTCTTATTTGGATTTCACTTTACGAGACACTCCATGCATGAACCTTAACGATGTTGGGAGTGGAGAGATGTTACTATATACTAGGATGTTAGTTTTGGTGATATTAGCTGAGAGCCATGTGATGACTAAGGGCTAATAAAAAGTAGATGTGCTGTGGAAAAGCCCTGGAAATTTTTCTCACCGCAAGTATGTAGTTGAGGCAAGCTAAAGGAAAATGATTTGAGGCTTACAGCTAGGCCTTGAATAGAAGGCTAATTCATAGGAAGTATGTTTTGGGTAGAATGTTCGTAACACCTTTGCAGAGAGTAGGCGCCCTGATTAGTTAGACTTTCCCTTTTGCCAAGATGAAAGGACATAGTGGTAGAAGTACGTTAGTAGGTTAGTAAGGTAGGATTTAGAACGTCTCGTTGGTGTGCCTTATACCGTTATATCTCGATGACCGACGATGCGAGGGAGTAGTGTAACGGGAGGGTTCCTTGTTTGGATTTCGCTTTGCGAGGCGTCCCACGCATGAAACTGAGCAAATGTTGGAAGTTGAGAAAGGTCTTGGGCACTAGGGATATAGTTAGGATAGTACTCATTTCACGTGGGTAGGAAAACACATCGATCGTAGGGTTATTGGGAAGTAAGGCCAAAAGGACTAGTGGCGTCGATATAAGGAGATTGTGGTGAGTTAACCACGAGAAGATTCGTGGGTTGACTTTAAGAAGGTTTGGATTTCCATGTATATGAATAATTGAATTTCAAATTTTTGGGTTAGGAAAAATCCAGGTGTTCGTACCAGGCCGAGGAAATGAGGCCCATTTTTAGAGAGAGTGTTACGTGTCGGATGTTTACAATGGTTGTGCAGACAAACACGGGTTAAAAGGTGTATGGGCACCTTGGTAAGTGGATTTTATACCGCCTGAATTAGAAGGGATGTAGTATACAAAGCTGAAGATTATGCTACAAATCAGTTATAAATGGATCTGGAATGGGTAGGATGGAATGTCGCAGGAAGCAAGCGATGATCCAATTTATAGGTGCAACACGAGTTTGCACACCTAAGATAAGCGAGAAGCCTAACGAGAGTAGTCAAGCCTTAATAAAATTTCTTTTTGAGGGAGATCGGATGTCCTTTTATAAACGAACAAACGCTTAGAGCGTCAACTAAAGTGTCAACTTTTCGAGACGTTAGAGCAGTGGCTACAGGCTCGTTTTCTCTATATGTGGTACTAGAAATACTAGGTACGAGGTGACGTGAGAGTCAACCTTACGGCGAGGTAGCGTTGTAACATATGGAGATTTAGATAAGCTTGTGATTAAGCTATTGCGTTATATTATAAATCTTGAGATAGGTGGGTACCGAACGAGTGTTTGGTTGATGTGTGATTAGCGATCCTAGGTTGGTAGTACCGGTTGTATCCAAATTTCGGGGGAGAAATTCCGTTGTAAGGGGGGAGAATGTAATACCTTGCACTTTTATGGATATTTAAATTACATAAATAGGTGTAATTTGAAAATTGGAGGAATTATTGTGAATAATACTTTTTGGAGTTTACGAGGGTTAAATGATTTTCGATGTGTGCTACATTTACTTTTGGGAGTAAGTAAATGAGTTAGATAAATTTAATTACATGTCGCAGCTGGATAAAGTGATACGGAATAATATTTTAAATTGGTAAACCCGTATTATGATGTGTTGGGTTTGATTAGTGATTTGTAGTTAAGTGACTCAGATGGATATTTCGAGTGCGTGGTTGGTTTTGGAATGGCCGAGATAGTTAGAATAGAGTATTCGGGGGGAGTGTTTAAGTTTCGGGGACTTTTGGACTAATAGGGACTCGCAATTGAGTAAACGAGTCATTTTTGGATTTATAAGGGATAAACCCTTATTTTTATCTATATAAGGCACGAGAGAGTGGGATAAAGAAAGAAAAAGAGATAAAAGAAAGAGGAAAAGAAAGGAAAAGATAAGAGGAGAGAAAAAAGGGATTTTCGGCCAAACTCCGCGGAATTCGACTCGAGGTCATCAGATTTTATCCACGAGGCAAGTGCTTACTTGCTTATTTCTTTCAAAGCATAAATTTCATATTATAGTTGGTAGTGATAAACTATAAAGATTTTTGGGATGGGTTTTCGTGAATCAAAATGAATTTTTCGGAAGTTTAACGAATAAACCTCGGATAATACCTAATTGGAGAAACTTAGGAAATTAATTGAATTAATCGTTGGAATTGGGTTCTATGATGATTAGAACCCTTTTTATATGTGTATATGTTGTTAATTAAGGTTGGAGGATGTTAGGAGAGGATATTAAATCTTGGGGGAAGCTTTAATGGCCGAAACAACTTCTCGAAGAAGAAGCTTCCCTGATCGATCGATCGATCGACGGCCAAGGGTCGATCGATCGACCCTTTAAGATTTTTTTACAATTTCGACATGTTAAGTTTAAATGGAATAAATTCCCAAATTAATGATTCCTATCCTATTTATTTGAGGAAATAAATACCCAACTAAGGAAATAATATCTAGTCATTTAAGGGAATTTATGGGGGATAGAAGGGTGCAATAATTGTGTGGCACTAAAAGTATATTTTTGAGGAAAATAAATAAATTGAGGAATTAGATATTTAGGGTTACTAAAATAGAGTGGGGACCTCTAAATTAATTTTTGAACGGAAAAGTAAACTTTGGGTTTATGGAAAATAGGATCCATGACTTATTTAATTGGGGGTGTTCGGGATGAGTAACACTCGAGGGAGTCTTTCGACAGGCGATTATATATAGATAATTGTGCGCGTAGAAAATGTAATTTTATGCCGACTATATTTGAGTAAATCCTACGAGGAGACTAGGATGGAATTTGGGTTATAGGCTAAGGAAGATTAAGCGGTTATTCGATACGTCTGTGGACGGCTATTGTTATAGGTAATGAGAAACCTATGGGACTAAAATAAGTTGAGGGTATACTTATTTAATTATTATGAATTGGTATATTCGATGAGTACATAAACGCTTAAAAGTGATTATGGTACGAGTTATACATTAAGTAAGAGAATACTTTTGGGTTTAGTATTTTAAAGTGCGTAAATACTTAGATACTATTACGAATGGGAACATTTGGGGGTTGTTGGCTATCGCTACGAGAGTTGGCAATTATAGCTATATATATGTATATATATATATATATATATATATATTTGAGAAGTGATGTAGATTATATATATGATGTGATTACAGTATATATAATACAATATGATACGTATAAATATATCTGTGTGTGATTGGTATATTTGTATCTTAGCGGCTGATTTCAGAGGCTTTTCTTTGGCGTAGGGTTGGAACAACCATATTATATATTTTCTCTAGTGCGATATGGGGAGGTTGCGCGATGTGGGTGAACCCCCTGGCTTGAGGAGCAGGGATAGTATATCCCCAGGTGATATCGTCCCGCGTTCGAGTGCGATGTGTGCACTCCACTTAGAGAGGGAACATGACCGACTCCACCGTTGTGTATTTTTATTATGACCATGAGTGAGTCTGGCTTGGTACCGTGGTTGAGTGAGTAAACCCAGATTCGAATAGGCTCTATGAGACTGCATCATCGAGTTATAGCTCAGTGGGATGGTTATTATGCTTGTGATTATAATAAGTATAATTATATTCGTTGAGTATAGTATATTGCATATATAAGAAGATGAGAAATCATATATATATATAAGGTGAAAAGAATGATAAGGTATTATTTCCCTTCCGATAGATATATACATCTGAATCTATATAAAGATGAATCAGAGGTTATAGTGAGAACTATATATATTGTATATGAGTTATATATATGCGCTCTGTGCTGAGGGCCTAATGAAACCCGACGATCAACATTGCCAGGTATTAGAGTATCGGGGGGGGGGGGGGGTTCCTTATTTGAATTTCGCTTCGCGAGACACCCCACGCATGAACGTAGAGCAATGTTGGGGATGGGGAGAAATTTAGCCCTTAGTACTCGGGTTTAAGAGGATTTTTAGAGATTGGGTAAAATGGATTACTTTGGTAGGGCATCTTAACTAGAGTGTTTAAAGTTATGTGATAGGCGTGCCCTATTAGAAGATGGATGAGGGGTATTTCATGGGAGTACGATACCAACTTAAATATGAGATAAATCATATTCTTAAAATATGAAATTTATGCACTGGCTAAAATATTTTCAAACTCGGGCTCTTACCCATTTTTCTCTATTTTCCTCTCTTACTATATATATATATATATATATGTGTGTGTGTGTGTGTGTGTGTGTGTGTGTGTGTGTGTGTGTGTGTGTGTGTGTCCAGACACAAGGACGCCTGGATGATGATTCCTTCGAGTGATACATGGACTGCAGCAGCTGTGGATGCATGCTGGTTTATTTTTTAACGCTTCTATTCTTATGATCTAGATAGGAAGCATTGTAGTAACTCTCGGGGCTGAAAACCCAATTATATTTATTTATTCTTTTACCTTCTTTTAGTGTGACATTCGATTTGGTTGTATTATGTTAAACCGAGTGGTCGGTTATTTTATTTCATTTCAGATTGGTATATATAAACTGTGTGGATGTTTTATTTGAATGGTTTGTTTTTAAAAGATTAGTTAATGTAAAATTTCGACGCCAGCCTAATAGGTTATTAGTAATTAAATTGGTTTTCGACAGTGATGCTAAGAATGAACCATATGAGACTCCTGTTTTAATTTGGTATAAGATTGATCACCCGGTATTTTATTAGTCGGGGTGTCACAATTTGTTTGTTACTTTTTTATTTTTATACGAAGTTTTACACTTCTTGTTCTTGACATGTTTATACAAAATCGTACATGAAGTAATCAACCTTGTGTTCATGATCTTGTTTTCACGAAGTCATACATGAAGTAAATTATTGTTATCGACCAAATGTTAAGGATTTATAATCCTATTTTGACTTGGTTGGTTTGTATTTTTTTTATTACCGACCAAGTGCTGAGGATTTAAATCCTGTTTTGACTTGGTTACCAACCGGATCAATAGTGTTTTTTTCTTATTGACGACCAAATGCTGAGGATTGTAATCCTGTTTTGACTTGTTCGGGGCTGAACATCAATAGTTATCTTTGTTTTGGGGGAAGTTATATCATCACCATACTCCAAAATAATTGAAAAGTGAAGAGATGGAAATCATCTTTTTATTGATACTGAAATAAAGCAAGAGATATATAATAATTGTCATATTTTGATTTACTGATAATACTTTCGAAGATGTTTGGCATTCCAAGGATTTTTGAATTCTTCACCCTCCAAAGCCTCTATCCGATATGTCCCTGGTCGGATGACAACTGAAATGCGATAGGGTCCATGGCAGTTGGGCTCAAGCTTGTTATTTTTTTGGATAACTTTCTTAAGGACATAATCTCCCTCTTTCAAGTTAGTCGGCTTGACCATTTTATTGTAAAAGTGAGCAATGCGATGTTGGTAGGCAACATTTCTCAGAGCTTCATCTTCTCTGACCTCCTCTAACATGTCGAGATCTAAGCGCCTCATCTTTGGAAGGATATTGAGGATTCGAGGTGTCCAAATATTATTTAAAGGAAGGTTAAGGGAATCATCACAATTCGTGGAGGTAAATTTTTACCGATAGAGCAATTGTTCCAAAAAATTTAAGAAGATGAGTTGACGACGGGAGATCTTGAAAATAATATATTAAAGGATTAAAAAGAGCACTATGTCAATGATGCTACGGAATTTGAAGACACAAAATTCGAAGAATTGATTAAGGAGGAAAATAAGTGGAAAGTAAAATAATAAAGAAACGAAGCAAGGAATAAAAATATTGAGTAATATGTGGTATTTTATATAGTTTATTTTTTTTATGAGTTTCGAAAATTAAGTCACTAACTGGTGAATTAAAATTCAGTACCTTGTGAGTAGGTAGGAAAATCTCGACTGGTACCATTATTTTAGTCCCGAATGCGAGCATGTATGGTGTTTCTCTAGTTGTTGTTCTCGGCGTGGTTCTGTTGGCCCAAAGAACAAAGTGTAACCAGTTAATCTAGTTTCCCTTGGTAGCATCAAGTCTATTTTTCAATCCATTCAACAAAGTTCTATTCGTCACTTCTATTTGACCATTACAATATCCTGGTGCGGAGTGTAGCTTTAGAATTTTAGACTAGGCACAATATATTTCAAACTCCTCATTGTTGAATTGGGTGCTATGATATGTGATGAACGCATATGGTAAACCATATCGACAGATGATATTCCTCCAGGTGAATTGGTACACCTTCTAATGAGGCATATAAAGTAATGGCTATTCTTCCACCTATTTGGTGAAGTAATCCACAACAACAACTAAGTATTTGAACATGCCTTTGGTAGTTGGCAATGGGCAGATCAAGTCAATTCCCCATATAATAAACGACCAAGGTGACATCATTGGTGTTAAAGTAGCATTAGCTGTTCTACGAATGCTAGAGAATTTTTGGCACTTATCATACTTTCTCGCGAAGGCTATACAATCTGCCCTCATGTTTGGCCAGTAATATCCCTGTGTGTTGATGCGATGGAGCAATGATCTTCCAGCTGAATGATCTCCACAGGATCCTTCATGCACTTATTTGATCAAATCTTCCACCTTCATTGGATGAACACAGCGCTGCATGGAGATCATCAATCCCCTTTTGTATAAAACTCCTTTATCTAACACATACCTCGCTGCCTCTTTAGGATCAGGTGGTCGGGCTCCATCTTCAATGTAAGTTTTAATAGGATCCATTCCGGAAGTTCCCAGATCTATATTAATGAAATTAACCATCAAGTTTTCATCAATACTTCTATTGGCCAGGATCTCGATTGTGATTATTCGGAGCTCAATTCTTATTACTGATGCTAGCCGCACAAGTGCATCAGCTCAGGCATTCTTAATTCTTGGAATCCTACTCATTTGAATAACTAGAAATGTAGCAATGACTTCCATGGCTTTGGCAAAATACCTGGTCATCAGTTCTCCTTAGGCCCCATACAAATTCAACACTTGATTAACAACCAACTGTGAATAATTATGTACCACTACTTGCTCGAAGCCTAAAGAATGAGCTAAATTTAACCTAACTATCAAGACTTCATATTCTGCCTCATTTTTTGATGCTTTGAATTGAAACCTGAGAGCATACTCAATATCTATATTATTAGGAGTATTAAGTATTATACTTGCTCCACTGCCGATAGCACATGAAGATCCATCCACGTACAAATCCATATCAGAATATTGTCATTGAATCTTTCTACTATCAGTGATCCATGCTGGAATATCTTTTTACTCACCTCTGCATATTTTTGGGTAATTTCCTGAATTCTGGACAATTCAGGTTGGTCGTAACTTACTTCGGCTTGTTTATAGGTTAAGCTCTATTCTTTCGAAGTTTGCCAGTCAACCTCTGTTGGTCGGGTACCTCTAGATAATTAAATTCAGCAATGAAATTTACCACAACTTAGCCTTTCACTGAAAATATTAGTTCATAGACTATGTCATACTCTCCTAATTTTATTGCCTAGTACATCAATCTTCCTAAGTTCTCAGATTTGTAGAGAGCTTGCCGAAGAGGCAGATCAATATACACAACTATGGTGTGTGCTTGGAAATAAGGTTTTATTCATCTTGAAGCCTCAATAAGTGCTATGGCTAGTTTTTCCAAATGTGGGTACTTGATTTCAGCTCCTCTGAATGCTTTACTGTTCTAGTAGACTAGTTTTTGGATTCCATTGTCCTGTCTGACCAATGCCGAGCTCACTACTGACTCAGAAACAAGTACATACAAATATAGTTTCTCTCCCAATACTGGTTGGGAAAACAATGGTGGTGACCCCAGATGCCTCTTTAACTCTTGGAACGTTTACTCACATTCTTCATTCCACTCAAAGGTTTTTCTCAACACTTTAAAAAATGGCAAGCACCTGTCTATTGCTCAGGACACAAATCTGTTTAAGGGATGCCACTTTTCCAGTGATGCTTTGTACGTTTTTCTTACAAGTCAGGGATTTCATTTCGATAAAAGCTTTTATCTTTGCTGGATTGGGTTAAATTCCACTTTTTAATAACTATGTAGCTAAGGAACATCCCTTCTTGTACTCCAAATGCGCACTTGGTCGGGTTCAACTTCATTTGATGCTTTTCTAGCTGATCAAAAGTCTAGTTGAGGTAGGCGATGTGATCTGAAGCTTTCTTCTTCTTCGTAAACGTATCATCCACATAAACCTCCATGTTTTTACCTATCTATTCTTAGAAGACCTTGTTTACCAACCTTTGATACGTTGCACCTGCATTTTTGAGACCAAAAGGCATTACATTATAGTAATAATTCCTGAAGGGGTGATGAAGGCTGTACTTTCCCTATCTTTAGGTTTCATTTTTATCTGGTTATAACCAGAATAGCCATCCATAAAGCTTAACAACTCATATCCTAATATAACATCCATTAGTTAATCAATTCTGGGCAAGGAAAAATGGTCTTTTGGGCACGCCTTATTTAAATCTGTGAAATCTATGCACATCCTCCATTTATTATTCTTCTTTTTGACTATTACAACATTGGCAAACCAGTCTGGATACTTCACATCTTCAATAAATCGAGTTTTTTGAATTTTTTTCTACTTCCTCTTGGATAACTTGATTCTTTTAAGGACTAAAAACTTGACGTTTTTGCTTGATCGACTTTGCATCCTTGCTGACGTTGAGCTCATGACAAAGGAAATTGGGATCAATCCCATGCATATCCTCATGACTCCAAGCAAATACGTGTCTCCGTTGCCTCAGGAACGTAATAAACTCCTGTTTAAGAACAGGATCCAGTGTTGAACTGATCTGCATAGTCCTTTCTAGCTTTTCGTCATCCAGAATGATGCTTTTAGTGACTTCGACAATCTTCCCTTTAACCAATTCTGTTTCATCTAGTGGGTCTAAGGTTTTAACCTCAGATTCACCATTAGGCTCTATAGTATCCATCTGGCAAGTTGTAGTCTTCTTCTTTAATTTAATCAGATCTTCTTTCTCGATTGATGAGTAGTAACACTCTCTATCCACCTTTTGGTTTCATTTCACAACACGTACCCCAAAGTGAGTTGGGAACTTCAAGCACTAATTGACTGTTGATGGTACAACCTCAAACTTCTTTAATCCTAGCCTGTTGAGGATCACATCTATGACACCCCGCCTAATTAAACCCCGGGTGATCAGTCCTAAATTAAATTAGAACAGGTTACTAACCACCTAAGTGAAATTAGACTGGTTCCAAGTTTTATCTTTCATTAATTCAAAGAAATACTCATGCGGAAATAAATCATCAACAATCACAAACTGAATCCAACCATCACATATAAATAAGAAACTGGCCGAATAAACCATTGGCTAAAATCCAACACAAATGTAAAGACAGATAATAATGGATCTCAAGTATCCGAAATAAATACTAAATAAACATTGTGAGCAACATGCTCCGATAACTGATAGAAAATCCCTACACTAGGAATAGAAGGAATAGAGGTTCCTATCCAAATCCTGCAACATCCACATATGCTGCAGTAGCGAATCCCTGGAATGAATCAAGCTTGGCGTCCCTATGGTTGGACACCTAAAAGGTTTTGAAAATATTTTATAGCAAGGGTTAGAACCCAAAACATTTTGAAAATATTTAGCAAATGATTAACTTACAGTAATAAAATATGTATGAATGCGCTTCATATTTTTGTTAGTGTCACACTCCCTTGAGGACAGACTCATCTCTCAACTAATGTGCACACCAAACGCCTTCTTTATATCCCACCTAGTCCTCTACCCCGAAACTAGATACTTGATATAACTCTTATCAATTGCATTACTCAATCCCGAGTATTTTAAACGCATGATTTATAAGTTATTTACCACCTTAACTTAGTTAATCATATTTCCTTGAAATCTATATAACATTCACTAGTTATATAAATAATACAATTTTCTCCATGTATTTGAATTACCCATATATAATTATTTATCCTATTATATACGTAAAGTTATCTTACAACAATCACACGTATGTTGAATATGAATATACCCCATATATAATTACTTATAATTCACTATATGTATTTAATGACCCGTATATAACTATCTATCCCATTATATACGTAGAACCATATTACAACATTCACACATATGTTGAATATAAATATAACCCATCCTCCCGAGTAATAATTCACCGGATGTATTCTATAAAGTGCTATCCCACTAGATGTACTCACATGACCTAATTACCCCAAGTTAGAATTGCTCACTAACTTGGCCAAATATAAACATAATGGAGGCGGTCATATTCCTTCCATGAAAGTGAGATAAGCCCCTCACCCATATAACGAACGCTATGACCTGGGGATATACTCTCCCTGCTCCTCAAACCAGTGGATTCACCCACATCACGCAACCTCCCGTGATAGCACTAGAGTATATAAATTAAATAAATATCTAGTCACTGATATTTAATAACACACATAATATATATATATATATACACACTATCACAACACCGTATATATATATAATAATTAGTTCCCGACATTACCATGCACAAAAATCCGTAGCACTAGCCTATATTTTCTTCGAGTCTATGGTCCGACTCTAATTTAATTAATTTACACATTAATTAATTCATTGCTTTCCTGAGTCTATGGTCCGACTCTAAATTAATTAATTTATCCCTTAATTAATTTATTACCTTGGTGTCACTCAACCAATATACCCGGACTCACTCACTTAGTCCGTATTTTAATATTTTTCGAGTAAATATTCCCACTCCAAATTAATCTACTCCTCTAAGTAATCAATTTAACACCTTGGTATCACTCAACCAATATACCTGGACTCGCTCACGTGGCCCGAAATTAGATATCACCCGAGTTAAATCCCCGACTCCAAATTAATTAGTTTTCCTCTATAATTAATTTAAATGAGTAGTGTTGCCCTACTACTATACCCGAACTTATTCACCCGGTCCGTTATTTTATTTCTTAGAATTTATTTCCCAAAATTCATTCGCAATGTCTCGCCCTTAATTCCCCCACCACTTCCAATTATATCCCTTTATAATTGTTAAGAATTTAATCACATAATTAATTTCTCTCTCTTAATTATGCTAGGGGAAATTTGCAACTAAAATCTTTACCCATATAAATCCCTAAGCCAAACTGTCGAAAAACCTAAAGGGTCGATCGATCGACCCCAACCGTCGATCGATCGATCGAACAGGTGGTCGTCTTCTCCTCCTTGCTGTTTCCTCCATTAATGAAATTCTTCAATTCCTAACCTTTCCCTTGGTATAACCCAAGCACAGTCAACATCATAACTATATAGAAACATGATCAGTGCCTCTCATAGAACCTCAAACATAAATTTAATCTCAAAAATCTCTACTTTTCTGATTTGGAGAAATTCCCGGGTTTTTACTCATTAGGTTCCAATTTCATCTAATTACCCCAAATTCGTCCATAATTTCTACTGGGGTTTTCTCATGTAAATCGAATACCATCACATAACCGTGTCACATAATTAATTCCCACAATGAATCTTATTTAAGTGTTCTTTTTACAAAAAACCCGTTTTGTACCCATTTGTAACCAAAACGAATTTCTGATTTCCACATCACAAAAATATGAATTGAATAACATCAATTAATATCACAGCAAGATAACCACTTGCCTTATGGGTTCGTAGGGTCTGATCCGAGTGTGTGATTCGCAAGGTTGATGATGAACTTTCAATAGGTTCCTTGCCTTGTCTCCAAAAGACTCCAATTTGGCTCTAACTACTCCCTCTCACTTTCTCCCCAAATTCTTAGATTTAGGTTTAAAACACTAATCCCGTTTTTAGCCTAATGGGCCAAGCCCAAGTGACCCAAATAGCCCCGTGTGGGCCCGATTATACCTAAAAACGTCCCGTGACCCGTTTACTACCCCCGGGTACACTTTTTCGACTATCTTGATCCATTCGGACTCAACCGTGCACTCAAAATCGACATCCGAATTAATTTATAAAAATCCTTATCTCCCACCCAAATTAGTCTATATCGACTTCCGACTGAGATAAATAAATGCCACGTCACTAATACACATTGTGATGTAAATAGATTATTACTATTCACTTAGTAATTAAATTTCCCTAAATATTAACCATTCACTCTCCGATTAATATTTAAATAAATATTACCATAATTAATTCAATTAAATTACGACACACAAGTAATTTAAAATTTTCTGAATTAATTAAATAATACATGCACAGAAATACGGGGTGTAACAACATTGTAGGCAGATTGAATGTTCTTATCCACCACAAAGAAACGTATTTTCTCTGTTCGAATTACTGTCCAAGTGCCGATCAACACTTTTAGCTTCATTGTTCCTAAAGGGTAGACTTTTTCACGAGAAAATCCTATTAATGACCAATGATAAGGTTCCAACTGGTTGAGCTTTAGGTCTAAACTCTAAAAGCAAGGATATAATATAATATCAGTCGAACTCCCATTGTCAATCAAAACTCTGGCGATGATGATATCCCGGATTCTAAATTTGACAACCAATGGGTCATCATAGGGATAAAGTACCCCGGAAAGATCATTTTTTGAAAACCCAATCACCGATTTATCTTTATTAACTTTCCTTGGCCGAACATCTTTATTAAAATTAATACTCTGTATGTAGGAGCAAGCCTGGGCTTCATTCGAGTAAGTTTTCCTTTCAACAGTATGATCACCTCCTCCTGCATCGCCACCTGTAATCATATAACACTCAAAAGAACCAAAATCATTCATAGCTACCACACGTTATGGTTTCTTGGGTTTCTTAGGCTAGTCTATATCCTTATCATAATCATCTTCATGATTTCTCTTCCCGTCATCCCTAGCTTTGCATGGAGAATTTGACCTTCTTCTAGGTTATTTGTCATCCCATCGATCAACAAATTTATTGAGTTTTCCTCGATGGATGAGGGATTCAATATTGTTTTGTAAAGCGATGCACTTATTCGTCGTATGACCATAATCCTTATGGAATTCATAATATTTGGATCTATCCCTCTTGTTAGGAGGCACCCTTAATTTCTCAGGCCATCGCATATCCTCATTGTGCTTGATTTCTTTTAGGATATGGTGAATACTAACACTTAATAGAGTGTAGTTTACATACTTTTTAAGCTTGTCTTCTTTCTTTGGCCTTTTCTCCTTCTGCTCCTTTTGCTCTTTCTTATCAGGCTTTATGTAAGGCTTCGTGGCTAGACTCTGTTTCGCGACCATAGCTTCCTCGATATTCATTATTTTTGTTACTTTTTCCATGAGTTCAGCCATAGTTTTGGGAGGATCCTTAGCCAGAGTATATTATAGTTTTTCAAGAATCAAGCCACTCATAAGAGCAGTGATGACCGTTTTCTCTTAAGAATCAATTACTTCCAACTTTTCAGTGTTAAAACATGTGATGTATTCCATGGTAGTTTCCCCCACTTGCTGCCTTACACTTAGAATATGGGCCACTCTTTTCTCTAGCTTAGCTCCAAAACAGAAGTTGCTAATGAATAGATCGGCAAGCTGATTGAAGGTGGTAATTTGTCCTCGGGGTAAGTTATTATACCATATTTGCCCTGAACCTGTAATGGTACTTGAAAATGCTCCGCACCTCATTTCATCAGGAATTGAATAAATATCAATTGCAGCATGATAGTGCTCAATATGGAGAACTGGGCCAGTCTTACCATCATATTCAGAAGTGACTACGAGAGCTTTAAATTTTGATGGATTATGGAAGTCCATAATTGCCTGAACAAATAGGGATCCTTTAATAAAACTTTTGGGGTTGTATACTTAAAGTCATGGTTCACTAGTGAATTTTAGTATGTCTATTTCATGAGAATATTCACAAGTAAAGTTTGCATCATATTATTTTATATATTTATACATATGTGTCTTTTATTCTACACAGTAGATGATTTGGTGTGTAGAGTTCGGCTTACACACGAAAGATCAAATCATCGGTCCTTATAGAATATAAGTCCGGTTCAAAATCTTAAATGGAGATGGAAACACCATCAGTAGTATTGTAGCACACTATTTTAATAGGTCTATCTTGATTACGGGAAAATGTACAGTTTTGACTTATTGTGCTAATACACTTTGTGTGTATTGAACGGGACCAATTAGAGATAATTGTCTTTATACTGACTATATAAGATAATGAATATCTCAAGGTTATTATGAGTTCTTAAGCTCTTAATCCAAACATAATTGATGGACATGTCCATCAATTGTTCGTTACTTTGACCCATTGGGTGAGATTCATTTATGGATCAATAAGCTTGGTAGATTGGGTAATGTCGATTAGTGTATGATGAAAGTTAATTATGAATGGAATCCACGTCTCAATAAACAGATTGATGATACCCTCTTGATGTAGCTTATATATTTTGATTATTTCAAACCCGGCCAGTGGATTTAATTATCCGATATATCAAATAAGTTAAGCGAACGGTCTCAAGGAATTTCTAAGAGGTCGATTAAATATAATTGTCAGTAATTTAATTTAATCGACGGGTATCTGTAATCTTAACATGGGGAGATTATTAAACATTTAATAACGTCGAGCTCAAAATTATAATTTTGAGATAGTAGATTAGAGTACAATTATTATTCTTTGGTGGAATGAATAATAATTTGTATAATTATGGAATTAATTATAGAGTTTAATTAGAATTCCTAAATTCTATAAGAAGCTAGTCTTCTATTTCTCCCGGGCGTCCCCGTGCTAGCCTATATAAGCAACCCCTTGTCTCCTAATAAGTGAGGGATCAATATAGATCATGAAAAATACCTAAAAAGGAGTAGTAGGGTCGTGATCATTGGTGCCCACACACCAATGACATGCATTAGCTTAAAGGAATAACATGGAAGATCTCGAGGTCTCTTTAAAAGCTCTTATACTATAAAATCTGTTACGGGTAATTAGAGAGTCCAAAAATTCTGAAAGTATAATTATGGGTTCATGACATATAGAGGAAGAGGCACAAGAAATTTCAAGTCATTTAGAGATCGTTTGTTCCCTCTGCCTTACACATCTGTACGAAATTTCAGCTATCCAAACAGATGCGTGACATGTCATGGTATCTACTTGTTAGAGCCATAACTTCACAACCGTTGATCGGATGGGGCTGAAAGTTTTTCTACGGGTTCCATAGGTCTAAAGATATAAAAATTCTTGAAAGATCTGTTTTTGAGTTTTCTATGATTTTTGAAAAAAATTATTTCATTTTTGTGGCTGACACACCGTTAAATTTGCGATAAGGGTCGGTGTAACATGGAAGAGATCAAATCTCTACGGTTCAAGCCAGAAGGAACATCAAAGGTATGAGATCTTGAATATCCTATGTAGATACACCATGTGTAATTTTTTATGATTCTATCTATACGCGTTTTCAATAGACTGTTGCAATTTCGCTCTAATAATTGGTATTAGAGCCATGTTGATACCGCGTATTGGTTGAATTCAGCCATGTTGTCCACTAAAAATAAAATGAAATAAAATAATCGAATATATGCATGAATATTGGGTAGAATTTAGATATGTGCTACCTTTTGTTTTGCAGCGATCTAATCCCACTATTATGGTCACATATTTATAATTTTATTTTATGTGATTGGACCCCACGATGGTTTATTCGTGGTTATTTTTTTTTATTCTAGATTAATGTAATATTGATGTAGAATGTGAACTCCTTAATGGAGGCATAAGACATCTGTAATTTGTTACTATTTTTATCGTGACTCTTGGGGTGAAGGATGACTTTTGAGTTCAAGGATGACTGTTGAGTTCAAGGATGACTGTTGAGTTCTCAACATAATTGGATGTTGACCATAATAGTTGGGAATTCTTATTTATCTCATTTTTTTATTCACGTTGATTTATGCCTATATTATTCATGTTTTAATTGTTGGGTTATTAATATGTGTTAACGACCCTTAGAATTATGTACAACATGGAATATCGATCCAGCCTTAGATCATTATTTTCTTGGAAAATAAATTTTTTGGTGGTTCATTTTAAATTCATTAAATTTAATGGATTTTATTTATTACTCAAATTAAATTTAATTTCCAGAATATTATTTTTGGATAATTAAAATAAGGAAATTAGTTATTTTAATTTGAATAAATAAATTAAAAAATCCCATTATTTTAGTTGGACAATTTAAAATTGAACAGTCTCCATGGTTATATGTTTAATTTAATTTTTTTTTAAATTATGGGCTTTTTAATGTGTAATTAGAAAATATAAATTAAATTTTCGAATTTATTTTGTGAATATAAGGGAATTTATAATTTACTTTTATTACACATGTTTTGGACGCACCAAAATTTAGGCAATCGTAAATTTAGACATGCGTCAGTTACCTTGTATTTTTTAAAAATCATTTAAATTAAATTTTTCTTTTCATAACCCTCACAAAAATTTTAAATTACTAAGTGGGAGAAGGATTTGGTCACAAACAAATCCCACAGTCTCCACCAACGGTTTGTAGGTTTTCAATAACGAGTAGGTTCTCCAAAGAGGAATACTAAGTATTTGTGGTAACGAGTGTAAATTTCCTTAGGGGTAATTTTAGGCTCATATTCATATGGGCGGCACCCAAAGGTGGAGTCTATGTGATATGGGATAGTCTAAAATTAGTTAGTGGTATACACTTAGACACAAAATTATAGTAGGTTCTCTAAAGAGGAATGCTATTATTTTGTGGGACCGAAGTGTCAGCTATTAATTTTATTTGGCATGGTCTTTGCTTAGATGGTAAAATTAAAGGAATTGGCCTGCCTAATGTGATTATGTATAGTAGGTTCTCCAAAGAGGAATGCTATTCAAACAGTAATTGGGATGTTGACGAATTCTTTTAAAATGGTAGAGGGAACCAAATTTAAATTAAATTCAAAGTCAATTGCATGTCATAATATGTCTTTATTATGTGATTCTCTAGTTTTGAATGATAACTCCAATATTCACGTATTTCATACTCAGTTTTATATACCTTCTGGTAATAATTAAAAGGACTGAATTTAAATTGGATATAGTATTGACAATAAATTAATGCATATGTATATTTTCTTAGTGTTGTTTTGAATAGTCGCATTATAAGAATTATATAAGGAAATATGTAATATAAGTGGAAAAGATTAATGGTATGACTTATTCATTAAGTTAGATATATTGTGACATTAATATTAATCAGTGTCCAATGCCTATAATATGTTGATTATCTAACATCTAATGTTTGATAATTAGGGCATATAGTTAGGCAGGTTGATATGAATGACTTTAGAGGAATATTAATATGATTGACATAACCTTATTTATAAGATTATGTTTTGATAGTGATTTCTCATCTGAAGGAACTGGAAATCTAAAGAGGTGAAATAGACGGGGAAACCCGCGTCGATATCCTCCTCAACAAAAAGTTTTATGATGATATCATATAAGTATTCAAGTTACTGAAATAACTTCACTTCTTTTCCTAAAGGTTGATAAAAGCTAAAGTTAAATCAGAAACTATTAAGTCGGAATTCAGGCAGTGGCTAGGTTTCAAAGACAGTTAGCGAATTGTGTAATTGTAAGTGAATTCACTAAGAGCAGTCAGAATACTAGTAGGAGTTAATAAGCTTATCTTCTTTAAAAGAACAAGGTAGATATATTTTATTTACAAAAAAGTTGAATAATGTTTAATGGTTTGTTCTACGGTATTCTAGATTGTAGAAACATGATCCATTAATCATTGTTTTCGGGAAACTAGTCAACTAGTGATAGGTGAATTTGTCTACTATTGAGAATTTATAATTACAGTGGGAGACGTGAGTCTCAGTTTTGATAATTAGAGATTAATTTTAAATGATTGCTTATAAGTATGTAAGAATAGAAGGAACTTTAGTTCAACTTCTACTCTATTATTAAAGGATATTTGTTTTATTAACACATGTGTGTTGTTAATGGTAATAAACAATGTATTCATCTTTGGTACTAAAGCGGATAATCATTATAAAATAAATCTCATATTTTGTACACTGTAGTTTTTGAATAATATTCATGATTTATCACTAAATGGATAAGATTATTCTCTACAAACCATAATATGTCTGTAGCTCCAAATACTCAAATCATTTTGTCTAAACGAATTCTAAACTAGTGGAAGGTGAATTCTTACATTCATCAGAAGTGGAGGCACTTAAAGTTAATGAATATGGTTTAGATAAAAATTATCAAGAGGTATTATGGCCACATAAATATTAGAATCGCTTTATTATGATTGATGTAATTCTAGAACTACCTAATTAGGAATTTAAGAATTACAGATCATTAGTTTGAATTATATCCATGAAGATTATGCCACAAGTTACTTTCAGTAACGGTGTGTCAAATAAAGAAGAATTTGGTTTCTTTCCCACGTGATAAAATTTATGATGGTTATTTATAACACTACACCAAATCTGCCCATTTGTCAAGGTCATTGACCTTGACAAATTCACCTTGTCAAGGTCAATGACCGTGACATTTCAAGGCGAGACAACTTTTTTTGTCACGGTCGTGTCACGGTCATTGACCTTGACAAAAAACTCGCGTTTTGTGTCACGGTCGTGTCATGGTCAATGACCGTGACACGTTTGTCACGGTTTAGAACCGTGACAAAGCCGTGACCCTTTTAAAAAAATTGTCACGGTCAATGACCGTGACACGTTCGTGTCAATTTTGTCACGGACGTGTCACGGTCATTGACCGTGACAATTCTGGGCAGAATTAAAAAAAAACTGATGGGCAGTATGGCCACTGCCATTGCCCAGCAGTATATTTGTACCTGTTATAGCAACGTTGTACCTGTTCCAAACATCATATATCCGAACAAACTAAAGATAATGCAAATATATATTCAAATAAGAAACTATTTAAAAAGAAACAACATCACCATCATTTTATCTCAAATCTACAAACTATTTGCATGGAAAAGAGATTTTGTACCGCGACGCTCGGGAACACCTCCTTATCCTTCCCTTCTCGTCCGAATAGCCACATAAGTATAGAGCATATGTGGCCTACCCTTAGGGCCACTCCCTGTCCCCTGAATTGAAATAAAGTAAAATTAGTATCCGCCCCTCAAATATAGATAAATATAAATCGTAATTTAAATCAAAATCGAAATTGACATATAAATATAAATACATTACCTGTAGTGTCACTCAAACAGCTAACTTGAGCTCATATGGCACCTCCTTCCAACTAATGTATCCCGGGCAATCGTGTCAATTATAATTCTCTTCATATCTAAACACTAAGAAATACCATAATCGTGTCACGGTCGTGTCAAGGTCAATGACCATGACATAAAACGCGTATTTTTTTGTCACGGTCAATGACCTTGACAAGGCTGGCCGGCTGAAAGGTGACAATTTGCCCATTTTGGTGTAGTGTAAGATATAGATATGCATATGTCAATATTGTTTTCCAAGTTAGTTTTCTTTACTCCAATTAAAAATAAATGATCATTTTCAACTCAATTCCAGTATTTTATATAATGGGTAGTGCAACAGTTGTGTTGAGAAAAAACTTGATGAGTTGGAACAAGGATACATGTTTAAATCTATATTCTAGATCACATTCCCAAAAGCATTGTTTGGATCAAAGAAGTTTTAATAGGCTTATGAGAATTTCTTTCATACCACCAGTATAGGTGAAAACACCACAAAGAAATGAGTATGACATTTTTTTCTACCTTATCGTAGTGGAAGGATTGTCAATTTTCATGATGGTAAAAACCATATAAACGCATCACGGGTTGTACGGGTAAAAGGGATAACTTTATCATAGTGGGAGCATTTTTTATTCTTAGGATTATCACCCTTCGTGACCCTTGGAGAAGAAGATAACAAACCCTGTAACTATAATAAGGTATTCCTTTACAAGGATGCATTACATTCTTGGAAAAGTTATGATATTTGGTACCATATAGATTCATCAAGATGGGGTCATATCCATTAGTTGTAAGTGAATCAAGTAAGAGAGGTAATCAAAATTCATGATTTTGATAAATGGTTAGATGTGTTCAGTGTGTACAAAAGGAGTGATGGAAGCATGGTGGTGTTTGTAGCTACATGATGTATAGATATATTTATCGTCGCACGCGATGTAAGGATATGTCATACATTTAGATTGTGGTAGTCCAATAAGTTCAATATGAAAACAGTAGAAATTTTATTACATTTTGGGATAAAATTAACATTTGATCACTAGAAAAAATGTACTTTTACTTATCTAAGTTATCATATTAATATTGTTCTTTTGAGGCTTTCTTATGCAATATTCCAAGAAAGACATTCGGTCTTTCAGATTTGGAAATTTGTATTACTTGAGAATAGAACATTATTTTTGGTAGAATAAATATTCAAGTACCTGAAAAGGATTAATGAATATATGTTTGGTTGCCAAGTAAACCGATAAGTAACTTATAGGTTACTAACTCATGTATTCAGTCATATTTAAGATTTCAGAAAGTATATAGTACTCCTTGTATAAGAAATTATACATAAGGGAGTTTGTAGTGGTTGTGATTGCATTGGTTGAAAACTAGTAAGCCTTTCACTTTAGGTGTGAGGTTTGGTTGATAGATGCATGAAAACTAGTAAGCCTTTCACTTTGAGTATATGTGGAAGATTGTTGGGGTTGTATACTAAAAGTCATGGCTCACTAGTTAATTTTAATATGTCTATTTAATGAGAATGTTCACAAGTAATGTTTCCATTATATTATTTTATATATTTATGCATATGTGTCTTTTATTCTACACAGTAAATGATTTCGTGTGTAGAGTTCGGCTTATACACGAAGATCAAATCATCGGTCCTTGTAGAATATAAGTCTGGTTCACAATCTTAGATGGATATGGACACACCATCAGTACGATTGTAGCACAATATTTTAGTAGGTCTATCTTGATTACGGGAAACGGTATAGTTTTGACTTATTGTGCTAATACACTTTGTGTGTATTGAACGGGACCAATTAGAGATAATTGTCTTTATATTGACTACATAAGATAATGAATATCTCAAGGTTGTTATGAATGCTTAAGCTCTTAATCCAAACATAATTGATGGACATGTGCATCAATTGTTCGTTACTTTGACCTATTGGGTGCGATTCATTTATGGATCAATAAGCTTGGTAGATTGGGTAATGTCGATTAGTGTATGGTGAAAGTTAATTATGAATGAAATCCACGTCTCAATAAACAGATTGATGATACCCTCTTGATGTAGCTTATAAGTTTTGATTATGTCAAACCCGACCGGTGGATTTAATTATCCGATATATCAAATAAGTTAAGAGGAAGATCTGAAAGAATTTCTAAGAGGTCGATTAAATATAATTGTCAGTAATTTAATTTTATTTAATTTAATCGATGAGTATCTGTAATCTTAACGTGGGGAGATTATTAAACATTTAATAACGTGGAGCTCGAAATTATAATTTTGAGATAGTAGATTAGAGTGCAATTATTATTATTTAGTGGAATGAATAATAATTTATTTAATTATGGAATTAATTATAGAGTTTAATTAGAATTCCTAAATTTTGTAGGAAGCCAGTCTTCTATTTCTCCTGGGGGTCCCCGTGCTAGCCTATATAAGCAACCCCTTGTCTCCTAATAAGTGAGGGATCAATATATATTATGAAAAACACCTACAAAGGAGTAGTAGGGTCGTGATCATTAGTGCCCACACACCAATGACATGTAATGGCTTAAAGGAATAGAATGGAAGACCTCAAGGTCTCTTTCAAAGCTCTTATACTGTAAAATCTGTTACGGGAAATTGGAGAGTCCAAAAATTCTGAAAGTAGAATCATGGGTTCATAACATATAGAGGAAGAGGTATAAAAAATTTCAAGTCATTTAGAGATCGTTTGGTCCCCCTGCCTCACATCTTTACGAAATTTCAGCTATCCAAACAATTACCCGACACGTCGTGGTATCTACTTGTTAGAGCCATAACTTCCCAACCGTTGATCAGATGGGGTTGAAATTTTTTCTACGGGTTCTAGAGGTTGAAAGGCATAAATAATTACGAAAGATCTTTTTTTGAGGCTGTTATGATTTTTGAAAAAAATCATTTGATTTTTGTGGCTGACACACCGTTAAATTTGTGACACGGGTTGGTGTAACATGAAAGAGATCAAATCTCTACGGTTCAAGCTAGAAGGAACCACAAAGGTATGGGATCTTGAATATCCTATGTAGTACCTTGTGTAGTGTTTTTAATGTTTCTTCTATACGTTTTCAATAGACTCTTGAACTTTCGCTCCAACAAAAACTCTATTGCAAAGGATTCTTTGCTTTCGCCATTTCACCCAGTCGATCTTCTAACCTCTGGATTGACCTTTTTTAGGAACGATTTCCTACCTCTAATTTATGTGAAGTAGATTGGCTATGCCGACCATGTGTTTACGTTGAACTCTTCTTCTGAGAGGTCTTCTCGGCGCGTACAGACCGTCGGACGCTTGATCTTGACCTGATTGAGGTCTCATGTTGGTCGGCTGAGCGTTGAGTGCTCCTGGATATTTCCCTAGGAGGATTTTTATTTGCTCGGGGTCCTAGATGATCAAAGGGAGAATCTATGCTTAGCCTTTCCAAGACACTTGGTATTTTTGGAGAAAAATAATGGATATCATAGAGTTCTGTGAACCTGAGTAATGAACTCGCTCCTAGGATATAAGAGGTATCTCGTGAAGATCTGGAGGAACTATGTCTGATGGATCTTGGAGGTGGAGGCGACATTTCCCTTCTGGACGAGGGTTGTCGGGAGAAGGATGGAGACCTAACTTGCAATGACTGAGCCAATTTCCTCATTGCGTCTTGCATGGCTTCTTGTCCTCTGGATATACTTGATAGGATTATAGTTAGGTCCGTCTTCGTAGGTGGAGCAGACGGAACAAGCGGATTACTTTCATTTCTGAGAATGGACTCAAGGCCAGCCATCGTGCTTTGGAACAAAATATGTAAGAGTAAGAACGGTAATTAAAAACACATTTCCACAGACGATGCCAATCTGTTGATGTAAAAAACTAGACTTGATCTAATTTTCTAATCACAGATAAAATACGTAATAGCAAATAAAGAAGGAGATTTTTAAAGTGGTTCAGCTATAGGAAAGAGCCTACGTCCACTGTTATTTTATTGATGTTTGTGGTTACAGAAAACTAGGTACTCTTATAGATAGGAATATCCCAGAATCCATTCGACCTTGCCTTTGATGAAAGGGATATAATGTATTTATACAGACTCGGTGGCCAAAGGTTAGAATGTCAAGGGAATGAATGCTTTTATATAATTAAGCACTTACATCTTTACATAATAAATGTAACGATTGGTTGCAAAAACCACGTGTATCGTGACCCTTGGTATGATGATGTTTCGTTATCCTGTTAGTCGGCCTTCCTTGTGTCACTGATTTTCCACCCTTGATGAGATTTTGTTAAAAAAACATTTTGAATTTTTTTTCGTATTTTATTTTATCAAAGTCTTATCCTGTCACTTCCTAGCAATAAAGTACATTACAAAGAAATACCAAACTTTGAAAACCTTTACCTTTATCAAATCTTTAATATGGAATAAATATAGTCAATCCAGTTCACTAATCTCTAACATGGTGATTTGTTTCTTTGTCTTAACATCATATGTCAATGCAACTTCATAGACTCGATATAAAGGAGCTCAACTCAAAGGTTTATTCCAAAATTTAGCTAATACAAGTAAAAACTAAGGGAATGCAAAATATGTTCTTACAAATAAAAATAGCATATAATTTATGTGTGATTAAAACCATTTGAACGATACGCATGAGATAACATTTATCCAAATGCATGCCTAGCAATTCAAGGTACGAATAATTTTAATGAGGATAAATTTGGAAGTTGCGTTGTTTTCTTAAAATAATTATAATTTCAACCAATGATTAGTAGTTTGGGAGAGAGACTAGGATATAAACTTCACACCAAAAAATGTCATAAATGAAGGAAGGAATAAAAATGGGTCCTTTTTCGGATGGGTTGGGAGTTTCCCCTCTGTAAGGTTTCTTGTGAACTTCTTCTTCTCCCTTAGCCGCCACTCCTTTTCCACCGTCCTCCCTCGATTACTTCCTCCATTCCCCATGTGTTTGATCCCTGTACCCAATCCACGCCGCTACTATTTACCCAGTTTGCTTCATGTTAGACTCTGGATTTGGGGGGAGTTTTCTCCATGTTCCTCTATAAACTTGGGTTTATCTCATCTCTTGAACTGGTCTTTGGTCCTGATCGTCATATCTCTGTATCTTATCTTATTTATACTGCTTCAAGTCAGATCGGGTGTACCGTTCTTTCCAGTGATGAGGTTTTTACCCGATGATGTTGAGGTGGGTTATCCCAAACCCTTTGGTGGCTTTGGTTGTGATCTCCATTTTTCTTTGAGATTCGCTGCTCTTCAGGTCAGTTCTTGGGGTAACTGTCGCCGACGATGATTGAGTCCTTTTTGGCAGGTGTGGGTGGATGCTTGGGTTGATGGTTTCTTATCCGTTGAGTTTTCTACCACACCTTAGTTGTGAGATTGGTTCTCGTCTTCGGTGATTGGGTCGCACCTAGCTTTGGTGGTCCTCATATTTTTGTCCTCTGTGTTGTTGGTTATCATTTTGGCTTGGTGCAGTGTGTGGCCCTGCTGCTGGTTCTTCTTAGGACGATTTGTCACGATTCTCTGGTCGCTTGTTTTGGTGCCGTTCGTCGACGTTGATGCATCGCACCTGGTCTGGCATGTTCACCATGGGTATTGTATTGCCACAATGGAGTTTTGCGCCAGTAACGGATGCGGTTTTCGTGTTGTCATTGGATCTTTTTCCGTTGGACTTGTTGGGATTGATAGTTGTATTCTCCCTTTTTTGGGATGCCTTTCTATCACCTTGTTTTCCTTTCAATGACTGCTTTGTCGTTTTGCATTATTTTTTTTATTTTCATATTTTGTTCGGTCTGGTTGGGGTTTTCACACCTCGGGTGTTGGGTTACTGTTTTGAGTTGTATGTTCTTTTAGCTCGTGTTTCTTGTTGGCTAATTGCATTATGTGCACTAGTCTCGAGAGGGTATACCCTCTCTATCATTGTACTTATTTTTATTTATTTATACATTTTTTAATTACCAAAAAGAAATGTCATAAATACTCTTGCATGGAAACATTTTATAATATTTATTACATTTATATATATATATATATATATATATAGAGAGAGAGAGAGAGAGAGAGAGAGAGAGGCAGGTTCCTGTGCACACTAAGTTTGCACACTAAGTTTGCACATTACCTTTTATATATAGTAAAAAAAATATTTTTGAGTTGATTTTTTTTGTGTGATATTTAAACATTTCAAGGAACCCATATAAAAAAATCAGCTCAAAAAAACTTTTTTTGCTATTTTTAAAAAATCGGTCAAACTTTCGCAGTTTTTAAGCGCTTTAAAAACTGCGAAAGTTTGACCGATTTTTTAAAAATAGCAAAAAAAGTTTTTTTGAGCTGATTTTTTTTATGTGAGTCCGTTGAAATGTTTAAATATCACATAAAAAAATTGGTGTGCGCCAGCACTAAGTTTGCACACTTTTAAAAGGTCATGTGTAAACTTAGTGTGCAAACTTAGTGTGCACAGGAGCCTGCCTCTATATATATATAATTAAAAATTGAGATATCATGTTTATCAACCATTAAAATTAATTAATAGGACTAAAAAAACTTGGGATGGTCTTCTTGTGACATTATAGTAAATAGATACTTTGCAAGATTTTTCCAAAGTGATAAAGAGATAATGGGGCATAATGCTCTAATGTGATTACTTAATACTACATTAGCAACTTTTTTTGGGAAAAGTTATGTATATATAAACCAAAGAAACTAATACAAGAGCAGGAAGGGAAAACTCCCTGAAAAACCCTTAGGGGCATACCCCATGAGGAATAAAGATTAAAAGCAATGGACCAAAGGCTCTAAAACCCCCGCATAAAGAACTAATCAAGGGCATTATCAGGGATTCCCCAATTCAAGCATGCCATCCAATTTTCGAAGCTCCTTCTCATTTTCTTCCCAAGTCATGGCCATGGCTCTGATCATTACCTCAATCTCTTTGACTAAGACATCTATGCTCTTAGTCATCCTGTTGAATTGTCTTGCATTTCTTTCCATCCAAAGGCAGTAGATAGTAGTAGAAAATGAAATGTTTCTGATTTTTATAATGTTTAGGACCACCATAACTAGATATAACATGATGCACCTCCCCTTCCCAGTCCATAGCTTCTCTATGCTCCTGATTTCTGAACCTAACATCCTTCCAAACCACTTTAGCAACATGGCAATCATTAAATAAGTGGGCAATGGACTTGACCCCATTAGTACAACTGTAGTAACGGTTGCCCTCTGAGATCCACCAACTAAAGAGCTTATCTTTTGTGTGTAAAGCATCCCTACATATCATCCATAAAATAAAGGCACACTTAGGTATATTATCCTTATTCAACACGATTTTGTGCCAGTTATTTGATGGGTTACTAGGAGAAATCTCATCATAGGCAGAACCTATTGAGAAGCCATATTTGTTGGGGATCCAAACCAATGCAAGGCAAATCAACATTCTTGATTTCAAGGAGTTCCCAAGTAATCATAGTAGACCATCTCCACCTATTCTCAATAATGTAATCTGCCACCAGAGCCTTGTGATTGCTTGCAACATCGTAGATAAATCTATCCCCATAGAGGGAATGCAACAACCCCAAGGAGTGCTAGTTATCACACCATATGAAGGTATCCTCAGCATTTCCAATTTTACACTTGATAAGAGGTCTGATAAAATGTCTTAGTTGCATGATCTTCCTCCAACTCCATGTCGTGTCATTTTCAATAGTAATAGCCCATAGACTCCTTATCTTTAATTTATAATCATTACACCATTTAACCCACATACAGTCTTTCTTACTACTGAGGTTCCATAATATCTTCATAATTACAACAACATTCCACCTCTCAATGCTTTTTACACCCATCCTCCCTTCTTCATAAATTCTACATAGGTCCTTCCAAGTTACCTTTGCATCTGTGTGCTTTTGGTCAGATCCAGTCCATAAAAATTCCTTCATTAGCTGCTCAATTCTATTGATAACTCCTTATGGAAAGATGAAAAGACTAGACCAATACACTTGGATCCTAAACATTACAGACTTGATAAGCTGTAATCTGCCAGTGTAGATAAGAAGCTTGTTAGTCCAGCACTTGATTCTAGGAGTAATCTTGTCAATCAGTCTATTACAGTCTGCACCCTTTAGCCTAGAGGTGATGGGGGGGAACTCCTAGGTACAAGAAAGGATAGTTCCTATGAGTGAAACCAAGAATATCCCGTATTTGATTAATTCCATCCTCATCAATGCCTGAATAGTAGAAACTACTCTTGTTAAGGTTGGGTTTGAGGCCAACAATGCTGTAGAAGTCATCCACAACCTTCTTTGCAATGGTGCAAGAAGAAATGCCCCCCCATAGAGGATAATCACATCATCCGCAAAGCATAAGTGATTAAGACCCACCTACTTGCATTTAGGGTGGTAGGTATAAGAATGATCAGTGCTTTGTAATACCTCGTATTTTTATGGCATTTAATTATGGGATTAATTAAATTAAATTGGGATAAATTAATTTAATATTAATTCGGATTTGAAAAAAAATATTTACTAGCGTGATGAGAGCTAGTAATTATTGGTAAGAATAATATTGAATATTACTAGATGAGTAAAGTAATATATGAGAAATTATCGCGAGTGAATAATATGACAATTATAGAAATTAAGTTGGGACGCGTGTAATACCCCGTACTTTTGGCTATATTTATTTTTAGGATTAATTAATTAAATGCGTATTAATTGGAAATTAATCCGGGTTATAAATACTAATGAGATGCGAGTTGGTATTTGATTATGTGCATATATGATTATATATGAATTTGGAATTATAAAATTTGTCGTGAGATTGATATACGGCATTTTAGAAATTTTGTTGAGACACGTGTGACCGCCGCGTCATGGTATATTATTTTAATTATAAAAGTGATTTTTATTTCTATTATCCGTATGGTCGTTTTGAGTGCGCCAACGCGTCCGGAAGGGTCGAGATAGTCAGAAAACACTAGCCGGGGGTGTAGTTTGGGTCCCGGGGTATTTTAGGCCATACCGGTAACTTAAAGGGTATTTTGGTAATTTTACATTTTGAGGAATTAAAAGTGACGAAAATTGGGAGTTTTAATCTGATGTGGATTTAATCCACTAAACCCACTAACCAACCCATATTAACCCATTAAGCTACGGAGGCTATCATTAGGTTTACAACTTTCCCAAAGAAAACCCTAGCCACCTTAAGCCACCATTGGAGAAGAAGCTTGGAGAAGAGAAGAAATTCTACAGAAATCTTCATCAAACCATCATCCAAACTCAGAGACAATCAAGGCAAGTGTTTTGAATATATTTAAATTCGTAGAATGTTCCTTCCATGTTAGAAAATTGCAGAATATCAATTATTCTTGAAAGATAATGAAAACCCATGTATTTTGAAGCTTAGAACTTGAAATCTTGAGGAGAATTGCATGTAGAATGATAGGTAGATGAGTATTCCCACAATATTTATGATTGGAAGAAATTAAAACGGATTTATATTGGATTAATTCATGATTCAAAAAGTTAGGGTTCATGTTCTTGATAAATTGGGAAAAAGTGTAGAGATTTGTAAATTTGGTTGATGTTAGGATGGATTAATCCTTCAAAACGTGTTAGGATGTGATTATAATATGTTTAGGATTGTTTAGAGACCTTAAAACGATTGTTGGGACTTAGTTTAGAAGAGATTTGAGGAGTAAAAATGGTGAAAAACGAGTTTTAGGAAAATCTGGGACGAATCTGGTAGGTCGTTAGAAGCCCCTGCCCAGGTCGTTCGAACGAACTCGTTCGAACGAGCTTCTAACGAATTGACCAGTCGTTCTAACGAAAGGGAGCCTCGTTCGATAACTTCGTTCGAACGAGACAGTTCGTTCGAACGAACTGGATCTCGTTCGAACAGCCTCGTTCGAACGAGACTTCTAACGAGTTGACTGAGGAATCTCGTTCGAACAGTCTTGTTCGAACGAGACTTCTAACGAGTTGACAGTTTGGGCCTTTTTGGACTATTTTGATTTTCGGAGTCCCGTAAACTTGTTCGAGGATATAGATAACATTCCGATGATGATGTAAGGATAGAATTGGGACTTTTGGATATTTATGAGAAGGAAATTAGATACGAGAGTTATATTAAATGGACGGTTTGGGTTGAGACGTGAGTGTCTACTACGACGAGAGAGTAAATTATGGCGCGTATGATTATAAACCGGAATAGTATAAATAGTGATAAATTATAAGTTAGTACGAGAATGCGATATGTACTACGATTAAACTACGGGATTACTAAAACGTGTGTTTACTTAGTATTGGTATATGAATTGTGTGTATGACATACCTACCATACTTGCTATCACGGGAGGTTTGCGTTCGCTTAGGGCCCTCTAATCCTTGTGTTGCCCGGATTTAGACTGGTTACCTTGATGAACATAGGTCATAGAAAGACTTATTGGGATATTAATAAGTCTGCTGATCGTGGGAGCGTAGGTATGTGCGTGACCCATGTGATGTGACTGTGTTCGCCTCCATTATTTGTGATGTTGTTATCTGTGAACTATTCCTGAGAGATTCGGAATATGTAATCCTTATGTACGTGATGTACCGGGATGGATAGCAGAGTATGTTTGCACCACAGCTTAGTCCTCGGGGTGCTTATATTGTATATTTATGATGTGAATAATATACACTTAATTAATGGGAACCTTCATGTTAATGTTGTGAATATAATTACGGTATTGCTTCGAGAAATATAGCAAGTTAACTGATAGTGATATATATATTGCATATTGAGCATCTGAGTTTACGTTAAACCCCTACTTAATTACGAGCGTTATATTGTTAATAGAACCGAGTAATATGGGTAGGACCTATGATAGTCTAGCTAGAGATGATGTCACTTAGCTAGTGGTTTGTGTCGTTGTAGATGGGTACTTACGTTAGGAGTGCACAGTTAAACGAGAGGTGAGAATATCATGTGAGTGTACGTCCTAACATGTACTTTGCATTTAATGTTTTAAATGTTTTTAAAGCACTTGCAGGTTTTTAAAATATAACTCCACATTCGGGCTCTGACCCGTTTGCTTTTCAAATCTATTTTTCTTTGTAAAACCATTTTAGGTGCCCAGCCACAAGGACACCATGCATAGGATACTTATTCAGGTGACGAGCTGTAGCTGTTTGTGGAAGCTACAGGGATTTGCTTGTAGACGCTTCTATCGCTTGGATTCCAGATTCATTATCTATCAGTTGTAGGGCATGTTGCCCATTTCTATTAGAGTTACATTTCCATTGCAGTTTTCAGACTTTGGCATGTATTGATTTAGTATTCAGTTTACTTATCAGTTGTGGGATTTGTAGTGAGGAGTTTTTCCCTCCAGACTTTATTTACGTTATGTGATGGTCATTCTATTTACTTCATTATGGTGAATGGTGTTATTATTCTTTATTACACTTGTTGCATGTTAATCAGACTTTAATTAAAATTTGGCACTTACTTTTTAAATACTAGGTGGTTAGTAATCATTAAAATGTTTTCGACAGTGATGCTATTAACTGGACCAACTTGGCATTTTGAATTAATTTAATAAAGGAGTAGCTACCCGGTATTTAATTAGTCGGGGTGTCACAACGTGCATGTGTCGTGTCGGGACTAAATTAATGGAATAAAAGTAAATTAATTATAAGTTTCCCGTATGATCATTTTGAGTGCTCCAATGTGTCCGGAAGGATTGAAATAGTAAAAAAAGTGTACTTGATGGTTTAGTTTGGGTCTCGAAACATTTTTAGGCCTAATCTGAGGGCATTTTAGTAATTACCCATTTTTGGCCTTAATTAATGACGAAAATAGAGGGTTTATATCTGTGGTAAGAGAGAGTCCACGAGGGTTAGAAACTTTGGAGTTGCATAGAGGCTAAGAAAGAGAGAAGAGGGAAGGCTTCCAAGAGAGAGAAACACCTAGCCAACACCATCCTCACCAATTCTAACACCAAAGCGTAGATCGGGGAACGAGGAACGAAACCATACCCATCATCATCAACGATTCAGACTTCCATCTCTAAGGCAAGTATCTAACTTGCCGTTCTTTAGTTGATAACACATCTATGCTAGTGTAGGAGATAATAAATTATGTTTTCATGAAAGATAAATGAGATATGGGAGATTTATATTAAAATTCTGAATAGAAATCATGTTAGGACAACCCTATTGTTGATGTAGATGATTAACCACGAAATTGATGTTCAGTGGAGGTTAAAATCCGAAAGAATTAGGAAGATATTGATTATGAGGATAAAAATAGGGTTCTTGATGTATATAATTGAATTAACCCTTTAATTGATGGCCCTTGATGAATTCGCATATGTTTAATGTTAAAAATCATGTATGTAGTGTGATACAACTGTTGGATTATTTGTTTGGGAGTTTGGAACAAATTAACGGAGGTTTTGAGGATTATTGTTAAGGAAACCCGTAGGTTTAAATTGTAGAAAACTTGGCCAACACCTGCTTGATCGATCGATCGACATTTTTCATCGATCGATCGACCCCTCTGAAAAACTGAAGCTTCTTCCCCTTTTTATGTTAATTCAACCCCAATGCGTAAGGACCTTTGGAAAATTTAAATATCTCAATTGGACATGAGAAGGACCAGTAGGGTATAAGTAGGGTCCGGGTAAGACGAGTTTATATGAGCTTCAATCGTGGGGTTTTGGAAATATAAATTTAGTGGGAAATCGTGCGTACGTTATAGTATGTCTTGTGAGAATTAAGAAAGACTTAGACCAGTAGAGTAGTGATGGTGCACCTACTGATTTTATATTTATTCGAGAGGATACACTTCGAGAGTCGAGAAGTACTTAAGGATTTGTAATAATTGAGAGAATAAAAAGAGTGATTTACTTATACGTAGAACGCGAGCGTTATATGTTACGCATGGCTAGAATATGTTATAGGTCGTGGGCGTATCTAGCTGATTAATATAAATATATATATATAAGAGTGAATGTATATATATTATTTGAATATTTATGTTTAATCATACCCGCGCTACTTGCTATCACGGAGATTTTCGCGCCAGGACAGTCTTATTCTGATGTGACCTTTATGAGGGATATTGACTCGTACTCTAGAAAATAGGATCCTTGGTACAGGCTATTCGAGAAAGATAGTCAGACGGTCCTAAGAGACGTGAGGGTATGTGCTGACCTCTTAGTGAGTTGTAACTATGCTTCGCCTCCAATATATGTGTTTTGTGTTAATACAGTTCGAGAGTGATTCCAAACTAGTATTTCCCTTTTTGTACGAGAGATACGGGGACTTGATAGCAGAGTATGCCAACACCATAGATTTTATGTGGGGTGCCGATTAGTATATATACTGTATGAGTGACTCATATATATACATATATCTGGGATTTTTCTACTATGTGTGTAAGTAGATAAATATTGAATAAACACCCCTAATCATATTACATGCTTGAGTTTTCATAAAGTATTGAGATATACATAATTGACTTAAATAATCCTTAATGAGATGTCATCTTAATATATCATAGACATATGGTCTCGTGAATCAAAACCTATGGGAGGAGAATTGGATTAGACTTATGAGTCATTATAGTAGTACGATAGGCGTGCACACTAGATGAGAGGTGATAATTCTAAAGAGAGTGTCGAGTACTAACATGTATGTAATATCAACTGGTAAGCATTTTAAATACTTTCTAAACTATTTTAAATCTGTTTTACACTCGGGCTCTAACTCGTTTCCTATCATCTTTTCTCTCTCTCTCTCTCTCTCTCTCTCTCTCTCTTGTATATATATATATATGCATTACAGGTGCCCAGCCACTGGGGCGTCAGGCTTGGTTCTTCGGACTGTTGACGTACTGCAGCTAGTGTGGGAGTTGCAGGTCTTTACAGTAGACGACTTCATCTTTGTCTTCTCAGTCTTTCATTTAGTTCTCCTTAGATAGGGCATGTGTCGCCCATTTCCAGTTTTATCTAGTTCAGAGAGATTTGTACTTTGAATTTATTTCAGTATTCTATTGTAGTTGGGATTACTACTTTGTCCTGTGATTTGGGATATTTTATTTGGATTGATTTATCTAGCATGTTCTTTCATTGGATGGTTTGGTTTTTAATACTATCATTTGTATTCGTAAAAATGGTTTCATAGCTTATAATAATAGTCGGACTTAATTTATAAGATTAAATGTTTTGACACTTAGCTTAATTATTTATTAGGTGATTAATAAAGAAAATTATTTTTCGACAACGATGCTAAGAATAATCCAACCGGACACCACTCGTAGATAGAAATCGGTTGGAACGAGAGGATCAACCAGAGAATTTTTTTGGCAAGCCGACGATTCCTATAATGGAAGAGGCCAGTAAAGTCGATAAAGTTTCTTTGATGGGTTGCAAACCTCAAGGTAAGATCAAGGGTTCCTTCGAACGTATGGAACAAGTTGCCCAAGAAGGAAGTGATTGACATTCCTTTGGGGTGATTTAAAATATTAGCTAGTTTTCCCCAGTCTTCCTTTGAAAAGAAGAATCGCGTCGGTACGTGGTCTTACACGGTATTTTTTTGAATTAGGATGAGATTTTTGAATCCCACCTTCAATATGGAATTTCAGGAAGCAGCGAGGATAACATTTCGTTTTGAGTAGGTTGTATCACCCATAGTCGGGGAGTAGGTGAACGATGATTAACGATTAGTGGGGCCGCGTGAATGTAATTTTGGATTCATGGTGATCATTTCATTTCCATAACGGATGTAGATAGCGAGTGAAGTATAGTACGGTAGAGTTCCGTGGAAGCACTCGTACCTGTTTATTGTGGACAAACTGCTTATTGAAGTTTTGAGTGTAAAAACCTTAACTTTCTCTCTCGAGTTATGTAGAGGCGAGCGGATAATCCTAAGTTTGGATTAGTCGAGTTAGATCCGATGATTAAAAGTTGAATAACTACATATTGTCTGAGGTATCCTTTTATCTTTCGTAAGAATTATGTCGCCGAAAATCGAAATTCAAAGAACTGACAAGAGTGGTCAGATGTTCGTATGGTTTCTCTCAAAATGGGAGTTTTGTGTTTAGAAAAATACGAGTAGTTGACACGTAGTGAGGCGCGGCCTCCTAATGATATTCACATAATGGGAGTCAATGATGTATATGCTCGTCTTATGCGAATGTTATCGGATAGGAGCACAATGTGAAGTGCCGTTAATGAGAGTGTTAAACAAGCTTGCTGTGAGGCGGGGGCTATAGTGATTGAGCGCCTTACTATGAAGATAGTTTGCGTACTGATAAGGAATCCAGAAATGTTTTACTAGGTAGGCCTTATTTTTTGAATTTCGGGACGAAATTTCGTTATTAGGGGGAAGTATGTAATACCCCATATTTTTATGGCATTTAATTATGGGATTAATTAAATTAAATTGGGATAAATTCATTTAATATTAATCCGGATTTGAAAATAAATATTTACTAGCGTGATGAGAGTTAGTAATTATTGGTAAGAATAATGTTGAATATTACTAGATGAGTAAAGTAATATATGAGAAATTATCGCGAGTGAATAATATGACAATTATAGAAATTAAGTGGGGATGCGGATGTGTCGTGTCGGGACTAAATTAATGGAATAAATTTAAATTAATTATAAGTTGCCCGTATGGTCATTTGAGTGCGCCAATGTGTCCGGAATGATCGAAGTAGTCAAAAAAGTGTACCCAGGGGTTTTGGGTCTCAGGACGTTTTTAGGCTTAATCGGTAACCCGGGAGGGCATTTTAGTAATCACCCATTTTTGGCCTTAATTAATGACGAAAATAGAGAGTTTATATATGTGGGAAGAGAGAGTCCTCTCGAGTTAGAAACTTTGAAGTTGCATAGAGGCTAAGGAAGAGAGAAGAGGGAAGGCTTCCAAGGGAGAGAAACACCTAGCCAACTCCGTCCTCACCAATTCCACCATCAAAGCGTAGATCGGGGAACGAGGAACGAAACCATACCCATCATCATCAACGATTCAGACTTCCATCTCTAAGGCAAGTATCTAACTTGCTATTCTTTAGTTGATAACGCATCCATGCTAGTGTAGGAGATAATAAATTATGTTTTCATGAAAGATAAATGAGATATGGGAGATTTATATTAAAATTCTGAATAGAAATCATGTTAGGACAACCTTATTATTGCATGTAGATGATTAACTACGAAATTGATGTTTAGTGGAGGTTAAAATCTGGAAGAAATAGGAAGATATTGATCATGAGGATAAAATTAGGGTTCTTGATGTATATAATTGAATTAACCCTTTAATTGATGGCCCTTGATGAATTTGCATATGTTTCATGTTAAAAATCATGCATATAGTATGATACAATCGTTGGATTTTTTTTGGGAGTTTAGGACAAATTAACGGAGGTTTTGAGGATTATTGTTAAGGAAACCTGTAGGTTTAAATTGCAAAAAACTAGGCCAACACCTTCTTGATCGATCGGTCGACTCAAGAATATCGATCGATCGACTGGATCGATAGGTCAACACTTTTTATCGATCGATCGACCCCTCCTAAAAACTGAAACGTCTTCCCCTTTTTATGTTAATTCAACCCTAATGCGTAGGGACAGTAGGGTATAAGTAGGGTCCGGGTAAGACGAGTTTATATGATATTTAATCATGGGGTTTTAGGAATATAAATTTAGTGGGAAATCATGCGTACGTTATAGTATGTCTTGTGAGAATTAAGAAAGAATTAGACCAGTAGAGTAGTGAGGGTGAACCTACTGATTTTATGTTTATTCGAGAGGATACACTTCGAGAGTCGAGAAGTACTTAAGAATTTGTAATAATTGAGAGAATAAAAAGAGTGATTTACTTATACGTACAACGCGAGCGTTATATGTTACGCATGGCTAGAATATGTTATAGGTCGTGGGTGTATCTAGCTGATTAATGTAAATATATATATAAGAGTGCATGTATATATATTATTTAAATATTTGTGTTTAATCATACCCACTCTACTTGCTATCACGGAAGTTTCTGTGCGGGGACAATCTTATTATGATGTGACCTTTATGGGGGGATATTGACTCTTACCCTAGAACATAGGATCCTTGGTACAGGCTATTCGAGAATGATAGTCAGGCAGTCCTAAGAGACGTGAGGGTATGTGCTGACCTCTTAGTGACTTGGAACTATGCTTCGCCTCTAATATATGTGTTTTGTGTTAATACAGTTTGAGAGTGATTTCGAACTAGTATTTCCCTTTTTGTACGAGAGATACGGGGACTTGATAGCAGAGTATGCCAACACTATAGATTTTATGTGGGGTGCCGATTAGTATATGTACTGTATGAGTGACTCATATATATACACATATCTGGGATTTTTGTACTGTGTGTAAGTAGATAAATATTGAATAAACACTCATAATCATAGTACATGCTTGAGTTTTCATAACAGTATTGAGATATACATAATTGACTTAAATAATCTTTATCTTAATATATCATAGACATACGGTCTCGCGAATCAAAATCTATCGTAGGAGGATTGGATTAGACTTATGAGTCATTATAGTAGAATGATAGGCTTGCACACTAGATGAGAGGTGAGAATTATAAAGAGAGTGTGAGTACTAACATGTATGTAATATCAACTGGTAAGCATTTTAAATACTTGCTAAACTATTTTAAAGCTGTTTTACACTCGGGCTCTGACCCATTTCCTATCTTCTTTTCTCCTTCTTGTGTATATATATATATATATATATGCATTACAGGTGCCCAGCCATAGGGGCGTCAGGCTTGGATCTTTGGACTGTTGACGTGCTGCAGCTAGTGTGCGAGTTACAGGTCTTTACAGTAGACAACTTCATCTTTGTCTTCTCAGTCTTTCATTTAGTTCTCCTTAGATAGGGCATGTGTCATCCATTTTTTGTTTTATCTAGTTCAGAATGATTTGTACTTTGGATTTATTTCAGTATTCTGTTGTAGTTGGGATTACTACATTGTCCTGTGATTAGGGATATTTTATTTGGATTTATTTATCTAGCATGTTCTTTCATTGGATGGTTTGGTTTTTAATACTATCATTTGTATTCGTAAAAATGGTTTCATAACTTATAATAATAATCGGACTTAATTTATAAGATTAAATATTTTGACACTTAGCTTAATTATTTATTAGGTGATTAATAAAAAAAATTATTTTTCGACAGTGATGCTAAGAATGAACCAACCGGACACTTTGAGTTGATTTAATAAAGGACTGATCACTCGGTATTTAATTAAGTGGGGTGTCACATGCTTGCCATATCCATAATGCAAGATAAGGTATCCATACCCAGAAGGAAAAGATAGGGTGAAAAGGGATCACCTTGTCTCAATCCTTTCTTCCCCTCAAAGAAACCATGCAGATGACCATTCAAACTGATAGAGAACCTGGTGTTAGTAAAACACTCCTTAATTTACCCAACATAAAAGGTGGGAAAACCAAGGTGCACTAGCAGTTTGAAAAGAAACTCCCAACTCAGAGTATCATATGCCTTGAACAAGTTAATCTTCAAAGTGAATCTAGGAGGGCTGAGGACCCTATGGTAATTCCTCATAATCTCCTGGACTAATAGGATATTATCAGAAATAGACCCCTCTTTCACAAATGCAGCTTAACTTGGGTTGATAATATGGGGGAGGATAAGTTTCATCCTATTAGCAAGAATCTTCGAAATGCACTTGTAGATTGTGTTACAATAGGAAATAGGCCTAAAATCATGCATACCGGTAGGAGTAGAGACCTTAGGAATGAGGGCCAAGGCAGTGCAATTCCACTGTTTAGGCAGGTAGCTGCACCTAAAGAAGAATTTAATAGCCTCAACCACATTGCTTCCATCCACCTCCGAGTTCTTGTTGAAAAAATACGCATTAAAACCATGAGGTCCCGGGGCTTTATCTGACCCAATTGAGAACATGGACACCTTAATTTCTTCATTATTTATGTGAATACTCAAAGCAATAACATCTTCATCGCTAACTCTCTTATAAATAGTCGCATTAAGAATTTGGTCTGGGTCCACACTTGTGCTGCATTTGCCCAGTAGGTTGCTGATCTACCCCACTGTAGTGTTGGACACATTTTACATTCCCTCTATACTTTTGCCATCTCATCCTCAATGCATATGATCTTTCTTCTAGCAGTTTCTTAGTTAGCCTTCTTATGGAAGAAGGAATTATTCTCATCTCCTAACTGAAGCCACTTGACTCTAGACTGTTGCTTGTAATACGACTCTTCAGCATTTCTTAACTCCAGGTACTCTGTCAGTTTATTACTCTCATCAATTTAAATGATAATATTGGCCCCATCATTGTTAAACCTTGTTTGAACATCATCCAAAAAAGCCTTGGCCTCCTAAACTCTTTTGGATAGACGGTTATAGATTTTTTTATCAAAACCTTTTAGATTATCCTTAAGACTTTTCATCTTCTTACTTTATCTTACCCTAGGGTTTCCCAGTTATTCCCATACCAGGACTCAACAGGAACCCCCTGGAATTCAGCATGGCCCATCCAAAAATTATAGAACTTAAATGGCTTAGGTCTTCCAGGATACTGGGGGGATACTAAAATAGTGATAGGGTAGTGGTTCGAAACACCATGAGGTAACTCAGTAGCTTGAGACTTAGGATACTCAGTGGTCCAAGTATCATTATGCAAAACTCTATTTAACCTAGATTGGACATTATCACTACCCTCATGTCTCTTATTCCAAGTAAACCATAACCCATTGGTTGTCATATCATTAACATGGATGTCATTAATGCATTGATTGAAAACATCAGATACATCCACATCAATACCATGCATTTCTCTCTTCTCCTCATGGGATCTCATGATGTTAAAGTCCCCCATAAAAACCCAAGGTTGGCCATTAGCACTCACTATTGAGTCTCATAAAATTCAACAAAAGAATTCTTCTGCTTGTAAAGTTTTCCCTATATATGGATGAAGCAAAAAAACTGGAGTTTCTCCCATTTATATCCACTTTACACAACATGGCTTGGGGGTGTGACTAGACCAAAGTCATAGTAACACTGTTAGGATTCCATCCCACAATAATCCTAGACACTCCCCCAACACTTGGGAAGTTATCAAGACAATCATATTGAAAGAAACAATTATTCTTTATATTGCTTAAGTTATTCCTTCTAACTTTTCTTTCAAGCAAACATACCAAGTTAAGCTGCTGGTCTCTTATTAATTTAGTTAATTATATCTGTTTATTAGGGGAATTGATACTCTTTATGTTCCATGAGCCGATCTTGATCATCAAATTCTGTTACCCTTCCCCTTTTTCATACTCTTTCCTCCAGAGTACCCACCTTGTTCATTTCCCCATTGTGCTTATTTGCAAGTTCACCAACCATCATAACTCTTTTAATGAGGGCTGTGAGTTCAGAAGTAGATTCAAACTCAATATCATTGTCCACTGCACTAATGAATTAGATAAGATGATGGTGGGAGTGACCACTTGTTGAACTGGCTTTCCAAGCTTCATTTCAGTCTTTTCTTCACCTATTTCTTTCTTTTCAATTCCAGATGGTCCCCCTTCTCACAAGCCGAGGTAGTTTTGGGCTTTAACTTCTTAGGGACCTGTGTCCATTCTGCTCCTAGAGAGAGCTTTGCCTTCGTGGCCTCTGTGTTTTGTCTTGCGCTTGATTAACTTCCTTAACTTTGGTGCATCTATTGAGATTACGTCTGAACACAAGACAGTTAGGGAAATATGGCGGCTTGGCTTGGAATTTTATTCTCACCGGGGAAATAATACCATCTTCCATAATGACATTAATGCTTCTAGGGTAGGTCTCTTTGGAGATTCTATTCATCTTTTCAGCTATATCATAAACATACAACGGGAATCCAACCAAGATGGAAATGTAGCTGAGCCCTTCTTTAGTCCACAATTGGACCGAAATGTCATGAAATTTCACCCAAATGGGTATTTTCTTCATAGTTTCCTTATTACAGTTGAAGATTGCTTGCTATTTCTTTAGAATGATGGTCATGCCAGCAAAGTACCATGGACCATTATCCGGAATTCATCCCGTTCGGTAAGGTTATCAAAAAGGAAGAAGAAAAAACCATTATCATGAGCTATGACCTTGGTCATACCAAACTTACCCCACAATCTATTTGTTGCATTGTTCACATCGGAGAAAGGGAGTTTTTTCCCTAGAAAATACCCAACCATGTTGTTCTCCCATCGCCCATGGCCCCCACTACAAACCTCAGCAGGTGGTTTGAAAGTGATAATGGTATCCACCACAGTAGGTTGGTGGTAGATGAGTCTTAGCTTAGGTTTCTTCCTCTCTACTGACACCGAGCTCTAGGACCTATCCTTGTGGGCCATGCTGATGTTTTGTTGGGAGGGTGGCACGGTATGGGATGCTTTATCTTTGATAAGATCTTCCAACACCTTTCCATGTTTTACCAAACTCTTACTTTTCAAAGTACCATTGAGCCTAGTGCCATTGTCATCCCCTCTAGATGAGTTGGACTCCTTAGTCAGCTCCACTGCTTTTGATAGTTAAGCACCAGCATCTTTTCGGTCAATAGAGAGACTAAGATTTTTGATGTCTTCCTGGGAGTACCCTTTAATTCTAAGTAAGTCCCACATGTTTGTGTCAGACACAATAACTTGGCCCACTTCACCCTCATCAACACAGGCTGAGCCCTCAGCTCCATCTAGTCTCAGTACGGAGAGGCACACGAACTACAATAATCCGGGATGATGAGGAGTGTGGCAAGGTAATGCCCTCCATAGTAGTGGATGAACAAAGAGTGGTCATAGAGAAATAGATGGAGGTTTGGGTGGTGGTGAGGGTGTATGGGTGGTGGTTGCAGGCTATTAGGGTTAGGGGTTTCCTAGAACAAAAGGAGAGCATATCTAGATTATATAACTACACTTTTATATGTAGATATATATAAACAAGATAAAGAAGTAAAGACCATTAAAATGCTAAAGCTTCATAATTATATTCTGAAAAATAAAACCTCTCTTCCTCCAAAACCAAACTAATACCGTTTCAATTCCTCACATTAGGTGATATCCACTCTCCTTAAAAACCACCCACCAAACCCAATATATCTCTCCCTCCGTGATGTTTCTCTCTCTCTCTCTCTCTATATATATATATATATATGTGCACAAACCTAAATATTTTAGTTCTTCCATTCAAGTCACCTACATACTTGCATATAGTTCCACCCACCATTCTTTCTCCCACTTGAAGTAAAATAACTAAACTCCATCAATTTACACTAATAAAATATTAGCATTCTTGATGTTTGGTAATTTTTTTTACTATTTATTCAATATGAGAATTCCAAAAAAAATTGTTTATGAGGAATTGTAACTCATACACATAGAATATGTTAGTTATCTAAAATTAGTGAGAGAAAAAGAATCAAAAATTCAGAACAAACTTTGCCTTGGAAAATCAATGGGATTATATTCATTTACTACTCGTTTAGATTGTGAATGTGTCCTCCCACTATCACGTTGGTTGTATCGATTCAACATTACATTTCGACATTAGAGTCTAATTGTGTAATGAGATTCGATGTCATGGAAGTGTTCATTCACAATCTCAATTGTCGGCATCAAATTTTGACACTAGAGGCTGATCAAAGCAACCATTGAGCATGTGATTAGAGTTACCGGAAGTGAGAGAATCATAGATTATATCAAAGTTTCCTAACATGTTCATCCCACCCATTTCAATTGGTTAACATTATGAAAGATAAAATCTCCACTTGTAAAATTAAGACAAATGGATAATTATTGAATCTTAAATAAACTTTTTTTTGAATTTTAAAAGAGAAAAAAAATGGATAATTAGTTTTAAAAAATCTCATGTGTGGTATACCTTCCAGTAACCATTATAAGCGAACGGGATCAACCCTCAAGTGTGTCAAATAAATTAAAAGCTGTTGGAGTTCATGGTTGGGTTTTCTAGTCGGGACAAACTTTGATGGCTGGAGGAGGGGTGATCGAATTATGTTTGTGGCATGTGGCTTGTGAAGTTGTATTTAGTCTGATTTGTAACTGTTAATGCATGCCCAAAACTTAACTCTTTATAATTTTCTTAGTGTTAGATCATATGGGTTATGACAAGTGCGAGGGTTTGAAACCTTATGGTTCTAGAATGATGATCCATTATAAAATATAGGTAACAAAATAACTTAACATATGCCAAGAGTATATTTAGTCTAGGCTAGGGTTATGCCATTATTTTTGTCTTAGGTAAAAAACATTAACTTTGGAATTAATGGGTTTAAAGGTTCATTAGTGATCGTTGACCTTTTTTTGCATGTTAATGTGGATCAATCAAATCAAAACTTAGGGTCCACGATAGGTAATTCCTGAATCTTCAAGGGCAAGGACATATGTGAGAATTCATCCACTTAATGAAAATACTTATAGATACATTATTACCATAAATAGTAAGGAGGGAATTTCCTATTTTTAAGTTATAAAACATTCTTGAGAGAGATGAGAGTGAGAGAAAGCCAAAATGACCCAGATTATCGAAAGGCAAGATAAATTATGAACATCTTGGTGTTTTTTCTAGTTTAAGTGTTAGAATACCGAGTCCTTATGAATTGTTACACTATGGTAATGGATCTTTTATGCCTCTTATTCTACTTTTGAGATTACATGTGTAGAGATATGGAAAACTGAAATAACCGAAGAAAATCGAAGGCTAAGGGCAACTACCCGAATTAAAAATTAATACCATATTGGGGTATTGTTTTTCTTTAATTCATATTTGGGCAGAAGATAATCCTAACGTTTTAAGTGACAAAACGTGATTCAACTTAGCAATATATGTTCATGAAGCATATTGAGGAAATCAAAATGCAAAAAAATAAATCATGCAGTTGAGGTGAGGATTTATACGAGGGAAAAAACCTTTTGGGAAGCATCATGTCGACACCTTTTAACATATAGGGAAAGATTTACACAAAAAGAGAAATGACTTACAAACTTAAACCTCTCCCAGACTCAATAATGCACAACCTCCACAATCTGCCTTTTCCACCTTTTAGTTGGAAGAAAAAGCACATATTTCTCTCCGACCACTAGTCACATCACATATGTCAACATCGGTTGATAATGTTGCTTTTGAAACAATCTTCAAATCTTCTTTATAGTTGAAGAAAACTTTGTGTTTCAATGGAATAGGTGAGAAGAAACCAATGAATTTTTAACTTCCTAGGATGTGATATTTCTAAGGGTTGATGCAAATTTTAAAAGTTTGACTAATAAAAACCTTATAAGTATTTTTGAGATATAAAAATATTTAAAGACAATTTTTTGTCAAATGATTTGTTAAAATATTGAGAAGAAGTAATAAAACTTCAGATGAATTTTAAATAACAATAATATCAATGGATACCTCAAAACTTTAAAGACGGTTTTTGCTCTTCAAAAATGATTTTTTTAGCTTGATAAGATAATTTTGACAACCTTAAAATGCAAGAACTATTTTGTTTGGATAATAAGATGAACTAGATAGTCATTTAAAACTTGTGTTCACTAGGTCTCAAAGTTTCTAACCTTTTTTGTCCACACAAAATATGTTGCTTCCCCAACTCACTAAAAGATACGACTGCAAAAGAAAATGTAAAGGTTTTTTAAAACAATCTTTTAAAAAGATCTTCTTTTTGTGCTAAATGTGGTATATTCGCTGGAGCTTCGCTGCAGCGAAAAAAATCGTCACTGTTGGGAGGCTTCAGCAAAGACAGGTCAGGGGAGATACCAAGGAAAACAAACACAAAGGGCATTTCAACTGGAAAGGATTTTGAGAGTTCTTCTGGTATGGAAATATTATCGATATATTCGTTATAATTTATTGATTTAATCTCGTATAAATATAAGAAAAATAAGAGAATGTTATTTTTGCAAACATGAATATAATTATTTTTAACAGTTTTTCATAATAAAACAATTTTATCGTTATCCATTTAGTCTCAAAGTAAAGATCTTTCTTTGACATTGGTGATTTTTTTTCTATTTTTTTAGTTAGAATTGATTGGTAATACCTATATAATAATCTAATAAGAATGACTCGCTATTCTTTCTGTTTTTGGGTCATAATCATTATGTAGGAGAAATGGCCAAATGGTTTAAGGCGTAGCATTGGAACTACTATGTAGGCTTTTGTTTATTGAGGGTTCGAATCCTTATCTTTCTGTACCTTCACCTAATTCATTAATTCTAGTAACCACAATAGATCAAATAACAATGGATATTATTATCCCGATAGTTAGACATTTCTTTGATACAGATTCTCTATTCCTGTACGAAAAAGACGTAGTATCATAAGAGGAACTATAATGAATTCAGATATTTGGAGTTATAAAGGTGTGGCTGGGTCGCATATTGATATACCCATATATACCCTCCAAACCGGACGACCCCTAAGGGGGCCGACCCTTCATCAGGTTCCAGACGACAAATTAGGGGGCCGACCCTTCATCATGTTCCAGACGACCCCTCAGGGGGCCGACCCTTCATCAGGCTCCGGATGACCCCTCAGGGGCCGACCCTTCATCAGGTTCCAGATGACCCCTCAGGGGGACGATGTAATACCCCGTATTTTTGGCTATATTTATTTTTGGGATTAATTAATTAAATGAGAATTAATTGGAAATTAATCCGGATAAAATACTAGCGTGATGTGAGTTGGTATTTGACTATATTGAATACATATGATGTTATATGAATATTGAATTATGAAATTTGTCGTGAGATTGATATACGACAATTTGGTCATTTTATTGGGACGCGTGTGACAGTCGCGTCAGGATATAATTATTTTAATTATAAAAGTGAATATAAATTCTACTAACCGTATGGTCGTTTTGAGTGCGCCAACGCGTCCGGAAGGGTCGAGATAGTCAGAAAACACTAGCCGGGGATGTAGTTTGGGTCCCGGGGTATTTTTAGGCCATACCGGTAATATAAAGGGTATTTTGGTAATTTCGTATTTTTAGGAATTAAAAATGACGAAAATTAGAGAAGTAAATCTGATGTGGGTTTGACCCACTAAGCCACTAACCAACCCATGTTAACCCAATAGGTTACGTAGGTTATTAGAATTAGGTTTCTATTACTTTCCATAAGAAAACCCTAGCCACCATAGCCATTGGAGAAGAAGCTTGGAGAAAGAGAGAGAGAGGAAATTCTGCAGAAAGAGAGAGGAAATCAACATCAAATTCAGAGACACTCAAGGCAAGTGGTTTATTATCGTTTAATTTCAGAGAATGCTCTTTCCATGTGTAGGAATTTAATAAAATTGATTTGTTCTTGGTGAAACATGAAAACCCATGTATTTTGGAGTTTAGAACTTGAAATCTTGAGGAGAATTGCATGTAGAATGGTAGGTAGATGATTATACTGATGATATTAGTTATTGGATGAAATTAAAGCGGATTTAATTGGGTTAATTCATGATTTAAAATTTTAGGGTTTATGTTCTTGTAAAAATTGGGGGAAAGTGATGTGATTTAATGATTTAATGACGATTGGGATGAATTAACTCCTCAAAATATGTTAGTATGTGACCTAGGTACGTTTAGGGATGATTAGAGACCTTAAACAATCGTTGGTTTGATGTGTAGATGAGTTTTGAAGAGATAAAAATGGTGAAAAACGAAACTAAGGAAATCTGGGCTTGAAACTGGTCGTTCGTTAGAAGACCTCCCCAGGTCGTTCGAACGAGCTCGTTCGAACAAGCTTCTAACGAGTTGACCAGTCGCTTCTAACGAGAGGAAATTTCGTTCGATACCTTCGTTCGAACGAGATGTCGTTAGAAGGTGCAGTTCGTTCGAACGAACTGAATCTCGTTCGAACAGCCTCGTTCGAACGAGACTTCGAACGAGTTGACAGTTTAGGCCTTTTTGGCCTGTTTTGATTTTGAGAGTCCCGTAAACTTCTCGAGGATAAAGATAACATTCCTTTGAGGATATATTGATAAATTTGGGACATTTGTGTTATAATGAGGAGTAAATTATATGCGAGTGATTTAAATAATGGTTAATATGGGATTGAGACGTGAGTATTTACCACGACGTGAGGATAAATTATGGCGCGTGTATATATGGACAGGGATTATATAAGTTGTATATATATTAGATTGGTACGAGAATGCGATATGTACTACAATTAAACTACGGGATTACTAAGATGTGTGCTTACTTAATATTAGTATATGATTTGTGTGTATGACATACCTACCATACTTGCTATCATGGGAGGTTTGCGTCCGCTTAGGGCCCTCTAATCCTTGTGTTGCCCGGATTTAGACTGGTTACCTCGATGAACATAGGTCAGAGAAAGACTTATTGGGATATTAATAAGTCCGCTGATCGTGGGAGCGTAGGTATATGCGTGACCCATGTGATGTGACTGTGTTCGCCTCCATTATTTGTGATGTTGTTATCTGTGAACTATTCCTGAGAGATTCGGAATATGTGATCCTTATGTACGTGATGTAACGGGATGGATAGTAGAGTATGTGTGCATCGCAGCTTAGTCTCGGGGTGTTTATATTGTATATTTATGTTGTGGAAAATATACGCTTAATAAACTGGGAACTTTCATATGGTATTGTGTGTAATTATGGAATAACATAGAGGGCTAATCTATAATGAGCTGTATTACTTTTGTTTGAGAACCTGAATTTACGTTAAGCACCTATTTAACTGAGATCGTTATAATGTTAATGGAACCAAGTAATAAGGGTAGGACCTATGACAGTCTAGCTAGATATGATGTCACGTAGCTAGCGGTTAGATGGGTACTTACGTTAGGAGTGCACAGTTAGACGAGAGGTGAGAATATCACGTGAGTGCACGTCCTAACATGTACTTTACATTTAATGTTTTAAATGTTTTTAAAGCACTTGCAGGTTTTTAAAATATCTCCACATTCGGGCTCTGACCCGTTTCCTTTCAAATCTATTTTTTTTGTAAAACCATTTTAGGTGCCCAACCACAAGGACACCATGCTTAGGATACTCATTCAGGTGACGAGCTGTAGCTGTTTGTGGAAGCTACAGGGATTTGCTTTTAGACGCTTCTATCATTTGGATTCCGTATTCAGTATTCTTCAGTTTTAGGGCATGTTGCCCAATTCCATTAGAGTTACTTTTCCATTACAGTTTTCAGACTTTGGCATGTATTGATTCAGTATTTCGTTACTTATTTCAGTTGTGGGATTTGTAGTGAGGAGTTTTTCTCCAGACTTTATTTACACTATGTGATGGTTATTCTATTTACTTCGGTATGGTGAATGGTGTTATTATTCTTCATTACACTCGTTGCATGTTAATCAGACTTTAATTAAAATTTGACAACTCACTTTTTAAATACTAGGTGGTTAGTAATCATAAAAATGTTTTCGACAGTGATGCTATTAACTGGACCAACTTGGCATTTTGAATTAATTTAATAAAGGAGTAGCTACCCGGTATTTAATTAGTCGGGGTGTCACAGGTGGTATCAGAGCATCAGGTTCTAGTGTCCTTTAGGATCTGTACGGCTATTATGTTTCCGCTAAGTTCCTTTGATATAGAGCCCTATATTTTAGGACTGTTGTACTCTTTTTGTGTATGCTTCATTCTTCAGCTATTTTAAGTTTATAAACTGTGAACTTATAAACTTTATTCTTATTTCAGATGCCTCCACGACGTGCACGACGAGTTCCCAGGGATGCAACGCCCGAACCCCAGCCCGCTCCAGTTCAGGGCATGATGAACGCCGCTGAGGTTGCATCTATTGTAGCCCAAGCGGTAAATGCCGCAATTGCCGTAGTCCAGCAGGCACCACCTCAGGCGCCGGTTGCCGCGCCAGTACAGGCAAATGCATTCCCGTCTGCTTGGGAGCATGTACGTGACGCTTTTCAGAAAGCGCATCCGCCAGAGTTTGCAGGTAGCTCAGATGTGGTAGTCTCGAGCCAATGGAGGAAGGATATGCAGAGGCTCTTGAGGATGTATGAGTGCACGGACGTTCAGAAGAAGGTGCTAGCTACTTTCAAGCTAGTTGGATCTGCACTACAGTGGTGGGAGTCTATTACCACCATGGAGGAGAGGGATACTCTCACTATTCAGGACTTCTGGGTGCGGTTCGACCGCAAGTACTTTCCGTCAGCTGTTCATATGGAAATGAGGAGGAAATTGATGAATCTGAGGCAAGAGGGTAAGACCGTGGTCGAATATGAGGCCGAGTTCACAAATCTGTTGAATATCGTTCCAGATGAGATACCAACAGAGAAGAAGAAGATTGAGAAATTCACCGACGGATTGACATGGAGGATCCGTCAGCATCTGTTAGGGAACCTTTCGTCGGCCATGTATTCTGATGTGGTTAACGCTGCTTTGTTACACTGCCAGGACCACCGCTTTCATATGGCTGAGGGCAAGAGGTCGGGAGAGTCTAGCCATCAGGGCAGGACAGGAGGACATGGTGCCGGTGGGGCACAATCTATTCAGGGGCTGAGACAGGGTGAGCAGGGTTCCCAGCAGGGGGATCAGAAGAGGTTCCGATCAGGGAACTACAGACAGGGATAGGGAGGTTTCCGTCAGGGCCATCAGGGTCCAAACGGCCATCAGGGCCAACAGGGGCAGAATGGGTAGCAGTTTCAGCAGGGCCAAGGGAGGACCGGTAACGGCCACCAGGGTCGGGGACCGCAGGGGCAGAGAGGAGGGAACTTCCCAGGGAAGTGTTTTGTTTGTGGCAAGACTCGCCATAAACGACAGGATTGTCCTGATAAGGGCAGGGCCCCACAGCAGCAACAGCAGGGTGCTCGTCAGGAGCCGCAGAGGCCTATGTTTCCCTCCGCTCTCCCCGCACCGCCACAGATGGCAGCATTGCCACCCATTCTAGCAGTCCCAGTTCAGCAGGGGCAGCTACAGTATGGACGTGTCTACAACGTCCACCAGGCAGCAGTACCACAGGCACCGCCCGCGATTGAGGGTACGTTTCCTATCCATGGCACTATGGGTCGGGTATTATTTGATACGGGGGCTACACATTGTTTTATAGCTACACATTTCGCGAAAGCCTTAGGATTATTAGCTACAGCAGAGAGCACAGTGACGTGTGTCGACTCACCATTGGGGAGTGGGTCACTTATATTATTTATATGCCGGGGAGTGGGGATAGAGATTGGTAGTCTGGTATTACCTGCAGATATGTTGGTATTAGATATGCATGTTCACGATGTGATTATCGGTATGGATTGGCTCGCTGATTATAGGGCCATGATTGATTGCTTCGGTGGGAGCATTGTTTTTGCCATTCCGGAGCAAAAGATGTTTGTAGTGGCGATGCCTCGCCCAAAGGGAGGTTCGACCGCTCATCTGTATTACATAGAGGAGGATACCTCTAAGGAGGTTGTGATTCCTTTAGATTCGATCCCGGTTGTCAGGGAGTATTCGAATGTGTTTCAGGAGATACCAGGCCTACCCCCCAGTCGAGAGATAGACTTTGTTATAGACCTATTTCCAGATACGAGGCCTATAGCACGCGCACCGTACCGTATGGCTCCGGCAGAGATGCGAGAGCTATGAGATCAGATAGAGCAGCTGTTAGGTCAGGGCTTTATTCGCAGGAGTACCTCACCTTGGGGAGCTCCAGTTTTGTTTGTGAAGAAGAGGGACGGTTCACTGAGACTGTGTGTGGACTATCGGGAGTTGAACAAGGTCACGATACGGAATAAGTATCCGTTGCCTCGAATCGATGACCTATTCGATCAGTTGAGAGGAGCTTCTTTCTTCTCGAAGATTAATTTGAGATCGGGATACCATCAGTTGCGTATCAGGGAGGAGGATGTCTCTAAGACTGCGTTCTTATCGAGATATGGTTCTTACGAGTTTCGGGTTATGCCTTTTGGTTTGACCAACGCTCCAGCAGTGTTTATGGACTTGATGAACAGAGTGTTCAGGGATTTCCTAGATCAGTTTGTCATTGTCTTCATTGATGATATTCTGGTCTACTCCCAGACAGAGAAGGAGCACGCCGAGCATTTGAGGCAGGTTTTGCAGACGCTACGTCAGAACGAGCTGTATGCAAAATATGAGAAATGCGGGTTTTGGCTGAAGGAGGTCCAGTTTTTGGGACACATTATTTCCAACCGGGGAATATCTGTTGATCCGGGGAAGGTATCCGCGGTGAGGGAGTGGGGACAGCCCACGACACCATCGGAGATTCGTAGTTTCTTGGGTCTAGCAGGATACTACTGGAGGTTCATTCGGGGATTTTCGAAGATAGCGGGTCCTTTGACACATCTGACTCGTAAGGGTGTGCCATTCATCTGGAGTGATGCCTGTCAGTTGGCATTTGATGAGTTAAAGGACAAATTGACCTCAGCACCTGTGTTAGCATTGCCGAGACCGGGAGTTGAGTATTTGGTTTACACCGATGCGTCTTTGCAGGGGCTTGGAGGTATATTGCAGCAGGAGAGACAGGCCATAGCTTATGCTTCCCGTAAGCTTAAGCCTCACGAGAGGAATTACCCCATGCATGATTTGGAGTTGGCGGCAATGGTATTTTCCCTACGGATTTGGAGGCACTATCTTTTGGGGGAGAAATTCCAACTGTTCACGGACCACAAGTCCCTACAATACCTGTTCACGCAGAAGGAGTTGAATATGCGACAGCGTAGGTGGCTTGAGTTTGTGAAAGACTACCAGTTCGATATCCAGTATCACCTAGGTAAGGCTAACGTGGTAGCAGACCCGTTGAGCCGTAGGCCAGCAGATGAGGTGGCAGAGGTGTGGAAGGCAAAGTGGAAGGAGTTGGGACACCAGGATGCTGTGGCCCGATCTTTCATGTCTGTGATGACCGTTACACCGCAGATTGTCACGAAGGTAGTACGGGCACAGGCTAATGACTCGTTCTGTCAGGAACAGATTGTTCGATTACTAGCAGAGGGAGTCGAGTCCTATACCGTTAGCTCAGACGGGGGATTACGCTTCAATGGGAGATTGGTAGTTCCGGAAGGGGAGAAATTGCGACACGAGGTGATGGCAGAGTCCCACGGCTCACGGTTCGCGGTACATCCCGGAGGGGACAAAATGTACCAAGACATGAGACGCTAGTATTGGTGGAGCGGTATGAAGAGAGATATCGCTGAGTTTATTTCGAAATGCGCCACTTGTCAGCTTGTAAAAGTGGATCATCAGAGACCGACAGGACTTCTACAACCGTTGGAGGTCCCGGTGTGGATGTGGGAGAGCATATCCATGGATTTTATCATGGGGTTGCCTACGTCGCAGAGGGGTCACGACTCCGTTTGGGTAATTGTGGACAGGTTGTCCAAAGTCGCTCACTTTTTACCCGTAAGGACTGACTACACTACGGGTCAATATGCCCAGCTCTCCATTTCAGAGGTTGTGAGACTTCACGCTGTGCCCCTAAATATCGTGTCTCACAGAGACAAGATATTTGTTTCGAGGTTTTGGGAGAGTTTCCAGGAGGCCATGGGCACGGAATTACGGTTGAGTACGGCTTATCATCCGCAGACTGATGGGCAGACAAAGCGCACAAATCAGATGTTGGAGGACATGCTGCGCATGTGCATTATTGACTTTGGGGGTTGATGGGAGCAGTACCTTCCACTGGTGGAGTTTGCTTACAACAACTCCTATCAGTTCACTATTGGCATGGCTTATTTTGAAGCATTGTACGGTAGGCCTTGTCGTTCCCCAGCATGTTGGTTAGAGGTGGGGGACAACAAATTACTTGGGCCGGAAGTGATTCAGGATACTTCGGCAAGGATTGAGTTGATTCGGAGTCGCATTCGGGTAGCTCAAGATCGACAGAAGAGTTATGCTGATGCGAAGAAATTTTTCAGGGAGTTCCAAGTGGGGGAACAGGTTTTGCTCAGAGTATCTCCTATGAAGGGGATTATGCGTTTCGGGAAGAAGGAGAAGTTGGCACCAAGGTATGTGGGGCCGTTTCCTATTATTGAGCGGATCGGACCAGTTGCGTATTGACTTGGGTTACCAGAACATTTACATCGGATTCACGATGTGTTCCATATTTCCTCGCTAAGGAAATACCTTAGAGATAATTTGTCTCATTCTCACATTGCTGTGGAGGACATCGATCTCCAGCCGGATAGCTCCTACGAGGAGGGGCCGATTGCTATTTTGGACCGAAGTGAGAGGAAGCTGCGGTCAAAGATAGTTCCGTTAGTGCGTGTTCAGTGGCGACATCACAATGTCGAGGAGTCCACATGGGAGTGCGAGGATGAAATGCGCGAACGTTATCCAGAGTTGTTTTTAGCAGGTACTTTCTAGTTCCGAATTTCGGGACGAAATTCAGTTATTAAGGGAGAAGTATGTAATACCCCGTATTTTTGGCTATATTTATTTTTGGGATTAATTAATTAAATGAGAATTAATTGGAAATTAATCCGGATAAAATACTAGCGTGATGTGAGTTGGTATTTGACTATATTGAGTACATATGATGTTATATGAATATTGAATTATGAAATTTGTCGTGAGATTGATATACGACAATTTTGTCATTTTATTGGGACGCGTGTGACAGTCGCGTCAGGATATAATTATTTTAATTATTGAAGTGAATTTAAATTCTATTAATCGTATGGTCGTTTTGAGTGCGCCAATGCGTCCGGAAGGGTTGAGATAGTCAGAAAACACTAGCCGGGGGTGTAGTTTGGGTCCCGGGGTATTTTTAGGCCATACCGGCAATATAAAGGGTATTTTGGTAATTTTGTATTTTTAGGAATTAAAAATGACGAAAATTAGAGAAGTAAATCTGATGTGGGTTTGACCCACTAAGCCACTAACCAACCCATGTTAACCCAATAGGTTACCTAGGTTATTAGAATTAGGTTTCTATTACTTTCCATAAGAAAACCCTAGCCACCATAGCTATTGGAGAAGAAGCTTGGAGAAAGAGAGAGAGAGGAAATTCTGCAGAAAGAGAGAGGAAATCAACATCAAATTCAGAGACACTCAAGGCAAGTGGTTTATTATCGTTTAATTTCAGAGAATGCTCTTTCCATGTGTAGGAATTTAATAAAATTGATTTGTTCTTGGTGAAACATGAAAACCCATGTATTTTGGAGTTTAGAACTTGAAATCTTGAGGAGAATTGCATGTAGAATGGTAGGTAGATGATTATACTGATGATATTAGTTATTGGATGAAATTAAAGCGGATTTAATTGGGTTAATTCATGATTTAAAATTTTAGGGTTTATGTTCTTGTAAAAATTGGGGGAAAGTGATGTGATTTAATGATTTAATGACGATTGGGATGAATTAACTCCTCAAAATATGTTAGTATGTGACCTAGGTACGTTTAGGGATGATTAGAGACCTTAAACAATCGTTGGTTTGATGTGTAGATGAGTTTTGAAGAGATAAAAATGGTGAAAAACGAAACTAAGGAAATCTGGGCTTGAAACTGGTCGTTCGTTAGAAGACCTCCCCAGGTCGTTCGAACGAGCTCGTTCGAACGAGCTTCTAACGAGTTGACCAGTCGCTTCTAACGAGAGGAAATTTCGTTCAATACCTTCGTTCGAACGAGACGTCGTTAGAAGGTGCAGTTCGTTCGAACGAACTGAATCTCGTTCGAACAGCCTCGTTCGAACGAGACTTCGAACGAGTTGACAGTTTAGGCCTGTTTTGATTTTGAGAGTCCCGTAAACTTGTTCGAGGATAAAGATAACATTCCTTTGAGGATATATTGATAAATTTGGGACATTTTTGTTATTATGAGGAGTAAATTATATGCGAGTGATTTAAATAATGGTTAATATGGGATTGAGACGTGAGTATTTACCACGACGTGAGGATAAATTATGGCGCGTGTATATATGGACAGGGATTATATAAGTTGTATATATATTTGATTGGTAAGAGAATGCGATATATACTACAATTAAAATACGGGATTACTAAGATGTGTGCTTACTTAGTATTGGTATATGATTTGTGTGTATGACATACCTACCATACTTGCTATCACGGGAGGTTTGCGTTCGCTTAGGGCCCTTTAATCCTTGTGTTTCCCGGATTTAGACTGGTTACCTCGATGAACATAGGTCAGAGAAAGACTTATTGGGATATTAATAAGTCCGCTGATCGTGGGAGCGTAGGTATGTGCGTGACCCATGTGATGTGACTGTGTTCGCCTCCATTATTTGTGATGTTGTTATTTGTGAACTATTCCTGAGAGATTCAAAATATGTGATCCTTATGTACGTGATGTACCGGGATGGATAGCAAAGTATGTGTGCATCGCAGCTTAGTCTCGGGGTGTTTATATTGTATATTTATGTTGTGGAAAATATACGCTTAATAAACTGGGAACTTTCATATGGTATTGTGTGTAATTATGGAATAACATAGAGGGCTAATCTATAACGAGCTGTATTACTTTTGTTTGAGAACCTGAATTTACGTTAAGCACCTATTTAACTGAGATCGTTATAATGTTAATGGAACCAAGTAATAAGGGTAGGATCTATGACAGTCTAGCTAGATATGATGTCACGTAGCTAGCGGTTAGATGGGTACTTAAGTTAGGAGTGCTCAGTTAGACGAGAGGTGAGAATATCATGTGAGTGCACGTCCTAACATGTACTTTACATTTAATGTTTTAAATATTTTTAAAGCACTTGCAGGTTTTTAAAATATCTCCACATTCGGGCTCTGACCCGTTTGCTTTCAAATCTATTTTTTTTGTAAGACCATTTTAGGTGCCCAGCCACAAGGACACCATGCTTAGGATACTCATTCAGGTGACGAGCTGTAGCTGTTTGTGGAAGCTACAGGGATTTTCTTTTAGACGCTTCTATCATTTGGATTCCGTATTCAGTATTCTTCAGTTTTAGGGTATGTTGCCCTGTTCCATTAGAGTTACTTTTCCATTAAGGTTTTCAGACTTTGGCATGTATTGATTCAGTATTTCGTTACTTATTTCAGTTGTGGGATTTGTAGTGAGGAGTTTTCCTCCAGACTTTATTTACATTATGTGATGGTTATTCTATTTACTTCGGTATGGTGAATGGTGTTATTATTCTTCATTACACTTGTTGCATGTTAATCAGACATTAATTAAAATTTGACAACTCACTTTTTAAATACTAGGTGGTTAGTAATCATAAAAATGTTTTCGACAGTGATGCTATTAACTGGACCAACTTGGCATTTTGAATTAATTTAATAAAGGAGTAGCTACCCGATATTTAATTAGTCGGGGTGTCACATCCGACCCTTCATCAGATTCCAGACAACCCCTCAAGGCCCGATCCTTCACCATGTTCCAGACGACCCCTCAGGAGCCGACCCTTCACCAGGCTCCGGACGACCCCTCATGGGGCCGACCCTTCACCAGGCTCCGGACGACCCTCCGAGGGTACGACAGTACGAGGCCAGAATTAGGCCAGAGTCACCACATGAACTTTGCCCTCGGCCTCGGCTTATAGGCCGAGGGTGACATCATCACAGCGCGTGGTTTGGGAGACGCGTGGAACAGTGCGCGTGAGGCTCACATGGCACATGGGAGATCGTTATAACAAAATCACACCCTCACGTGAGGGAATATTATGTCATCATTTATCATCTACAGGTGTCAGCAGGGGATTGGCTAGATCATCATTCACATGCACCATGCATACTTGGGGGGTACACTACACCCCCCAAGACCTATATATACATGTCACCTACAACCCTACAGGGGATGGACTGATCAATTCATTGTAACCCTAGCTAAAACTCTGCTTGTACACACAGTAGAGATAGAAAGTGAGCTTAGGTGCATTGTATCCAAGGCCATTAGTGCCCATACATAGTGGATCACACACACTCACAGTGTATGTAGGCCAAATTGGCTGAACCAATATACATCATTGTCTTATTTCCTCTTATACTCATCCCCTTCTACATACTTATACACTTATACATCTCTATGGCTGCCATGGTTACTACTGTTTGAGCTCATTATCACTTATCCGGTGGTGCTAAATCTTAGCATCATCAGTTTGGCGCCGTCTGTGGGAATTGAGAAGACATCTCTTCCTTTGTACAACTTGACCTCACTGGGCACTCTGGTGGTGAGCCATCACTCCCCCTGAGAGGAGATGTTTCACCATTGAAAGAGACCCACTAAGGTCCTCAAGCTCATCAGTCTTTTCTTCAGTTCAGCTTTTCATAACTCAAACACATGGCACCTGAAATGCCACCACCACCACTTCCCCCGCCGGATGATGGGGGAAGATCCAGTTCCAGTCAGCCGCCGCCTCAGTCTGAGATGGCTGATGTGGCAGCAGCCTTAAAGTCTTTGGCAGCAAGCCAGTGGATGATGCAGGAGCAGTTCACAGCTCTAAGTCAGAACATACTAAGACCACCAGGGGTTTCACCTGAGATGATTACTCCGGCGGCAGCTCCAGGAGAGCATGAGGCCAGGGGACCACCCCAGGCACCACGCAAAGACCTGCCACCCCCTCAGCGGCGTAGGGATATTGCTGATCCCCGGCGTCTACGCTTGGGGAGGCAAGGAAACCCTTGCCCTGAGGACAGGTATGACGATCTGGAGGGAGAGGAGGCCCATATAGAATACTGGGAACCATATGAGGTCTCCAACAATACTGTACGACCTCTCCAGGATAGTAGAGGAAAGTGCGGGAGACCAAATCCTGATGATCGCCCGAGAGGCTCTGCTTTTGATCGCTTGAGCAGGGGGTCAGCCTTTGAGAGGCTAGGCTTAGTAAATGACCTGCGGGAACAATTGTCCAGGTCAAGAAGTGCTGCGAGGTCCAGGAGGGAGGCAGCAGATGGCCGACCCCAAGGACGGGATGACGGCCAAAGGGAAGTAAACAGCCGACACAGGCCCGCCGCAGCAGAACCCCCCGTCCACCTTAAAGAGGCGGCAGGGGATAACATCGGCCAAGACGACCCTATGAGGACCTGAAATGACTCAATCCAGCGACTAGAGGATAAGATCGGTGATATAATGAAGAGCCGGGACCCTCTTCAGAAGGGATACACCATGGGCTCACCCTTTGTGGCGAAGATAGTCAACTTCCCTACGCCATCAAGGTTCAAGCCACCTGAGGTCACCCCAAGATACGACGGGAGCACCAACCCTGTCCACCATGTTGAGATGTATCAATCAGCAGCATACATATACTCTATCTCAGATGAGATGAGGTGTCGTGCCTTCTCTGGTCCCCTTGCTGGGGCTGCGCATGTCTGGTACACGTCTCTTCCAAAAAATTTCATTGAAAACTTTAAGAAGTTGGCAGACCTGTTCATCCATAACTTTTGCTTTGGGGTGAGGCCACAGAAGAAGACCACCCACCTTCTCTATGTTAAGCAGGGGAAGAGTGAGATCCTGAGGGACTACATAGCCAGATTCAATAAGGAGAAGCTGGAGGTGGAAGACTATGAGGAGAGCATAGCTATGACAGCCCTGATTGGAGGAATCCAAAAGGGAAAACTGTTATGGAAGCTTGCTGAAGACCCTCCGAGGACGATGGCTGAATTGCTGTCGATAGCAGGGAAGGTGATGAACGCCGAAGAGGCGATGGCCGCAAAATATGAAGAAAAAAAAGGAGGTGCTAGTGGAGGTAGATACCCTAAGAAGAACAAAGAGGGGAATAAGAGGTCTACGGATGACAAGTTCGCTGGTTACACCCCTTTAACGGTCAGTTGTGAACAGATTCTCAATGAGATAAAAAGTGACCGGTCCTTGAAGTGGCCTGAGAAGCTGAGGGTATCCCCCAGCAAGAGGAATAAGAACCTGTGGTGTGAATTTCACCAAGACCACGGCCACGTAACAGATAAATGCTTTGCTCTGAAAGATGAGATTGAGAAGATGCTGAAAGAAGGGAAGCTCAGAAAGTACGTGGACAAAGGTGCCTTCAAGAGGGGCCGAGGGGATGACCCCAGAAAGAAGCGAGGCGATGCATGCAGAGAAGGTCCTCAAAAAAGAGAGGACGACCCTTATGATGATGAGGACGACCCTGACCTCCCGCCGAGAGACGACCAAGGACCTGTCAAGAGGCTTAATATGATCTCGCTCGGAGTGGGAATGATCTCCGGGGGTCTAGCAGGAGGAGGGTCCGAGGTCGCTGATAGGAAGGCCCATGTGGTTGAGGCCAAGGCAGTGACGAAGACGGTACACTCGACCTCTCTGGAGGTCAAGTCAGAAAAAAGGAAGAAGGTCGACATGGACACTCTGATAGTGGGATTCTCGAGAATGGACTTCAAAGGCCTCTTAGCCCCACATGATGACCCTCTCGTCATTACTACCAGGGTGCACGGGTGTGAGGTGTCGAGGATCCTGGTAGATGGGGGTAGCTCTGCAGATGTGATGTTTTGGCCATGCTTCAAAGCCTTAGGCCTCAGCCATGCTAGACTCGTCCCATACCATCATCCATTGATTGGGTTCAGTGGGGAAAAGGTTCATCCCCTTGGGGTATATGAGGCCGATGTTAGGATGGGGGACGAGTGGCCGAGATGTCTTACCATGAAGGTCAGTTTCTTTGTGATGGATGAACATGTGTTTTCGGCTTACAACATCATACTGGGGCGTGTGGCCCTCAAGGGGTTTGAAGATGTGCCGTCTATGGTCCGTCAGATGATTAAATTTCCTACCCCTTACGGGGTGGGGGAAGTTCAGGGAGACCAGACGACAGCGCGAGAATGTTACTACAACTCTGCTGAAGAAAGGGAGGCACACAAGAGGGCTACGGCCACTTACAATATTGATACCCTAGACCCCAGGGATGAGACGAAGCTAAAGAAAGGAGAGGCCGTGGAAGAGGTAGAATCCATTATCCTCGATGAGGATGACCCGGAAAAAACCGTCCAAGTCGGCAAGTCTCTGAAGCCCAATATCAAGGAAGACCTCATTAAATTGTTGAGGAGAAGGCAAAGCGTCTTTGCATGGAGTCATGTAGATATGCCGGGGATTGACCCTGAAATCATGTGCCACAAGCTCAATGTGGTAGAGGGAGTGAAGCCGGTAAAGCAGAAGAGGAGAATTTACTCTAGAGAAAAGTATGAGGTCATTAGGGATGAGGTCAAAAAATTAGAAGACGCTGAATTTATCAGAGAGGTCATCTACCCTGGATGGCTGTTCAATGCAGTCATTGTCCCAAAGGCCAACGGGAAGTGGAGAATGTGTGTGGACTTCACAGACCTCAACAAGCACTGTCCCAAAGACAGCTTCCCTCTCCCCCGCATTGACCAGATGGTAGACGCTACCGTAGGCCATGAGCTCATGAGCTTCATGGATGCCTATTCAGGGTATAACCAGATCTTCATGAACCCTGAAGACTCGGAGAGGACAACCTTCATCACTGACAAGGGGACATACTGTTACAGGGTCATGCCCTTTTGCCTAAAAAATGCGGGGGCAACGTACCAGCGCCTCATAAATAAAATGTTTGAAGACCAAATTGGGAAGTCTATGGAGGTCTACGTAGATGACATGCTGACTAAGAGTCTGAAGGCAGAGGATCATGTGGCAGACCTAGAAAGAACCTTTAATACGATGGACAAATACAAGATGAAGCTTAATCCGGCCAAGTGTGTCTTCGGGGTCGGAGCAGGGAAGTTCTTGGGGTTCATTGTCAACCAAAGAGGCATCGAGGCCAATCCTGAAAAGATAAAGGCCCTTGTTGAGATGAAGACCCCCAAGTCCATTAAAGACGTTCAGAGACTCACAAGGAGAGTTGCTGCATTGAACAGGTTCGTGTCTAGGGCCACAGACAAGTGTTTGCCATTCTTTAAGATCCTTAGGAAGACCTTCGAATGGAGTGAAGAGTGTGATGAGGCTTTCAGGGACCTAAAGTCATACTTAGGGTCTCCCTTGTTGCTGTCACGACCCGTGCAGGGTGAACGACTTTATGTATACCTCGCCGTCTCAGAGTCGGCCATCAGTGCAGCCATTGTGAGAGACGAAGATGGAGTACAGAAGCCTGTATATTTTAACAGCAAGGCACTTCAGGGGGAAGAGCAAAGATAACCGAGGATGGAGAAGTTAGCCTACGCATTAATCCATGCCTCAAGGAAGATGAAGCCGTACTTCCAGTCCCATACAATGGTCATCCTCACCGACTCTCCTCTTAGGCAGGTCCTACACAAGCCAGAAAAATCAGGCAGGCTAATGGCCTGGGCTATAGAGCTGGGGGAGTTTGACATAGTGTATCAGCCTAGGACGGCCATTAAGGGGCAAGCGCTGGCGGATTTCGTGGCTGAGTTTACTTGGGAAGGTGATGAAGCCGAGGGTGAGACCCTCGGGAAGACAGATACACAATAAGACAGGCCCACCGACACACCCGCAGATAGGGCCGAGACAAGCACCGCTAGAAGGAAAGCGACTTAAAACGAAGATGGAAGATACATCTTTAGACAGGGATCCCTCTCCGAGGGAAAACTTTGTTAAAAACCATTAATTTGGTAAGTTGAACCCTCGGCTATAATGAGGGTCAGTGGAGGGGACGACCCCACCACTGTCCTCAAGAAAGACGAGGGAAAACTTTGTTAAAAACCATTAATTTGGTAAGTTGAACCCTCGTCTATAATGAGGGTCAGTGGAGTGGACGACCCCACCACTGTCCTCAAGAAAAATGAGGGAAAACTTTGTTAAAAACCATTAATTTGGTAAGTTGAACCCTCGGCTATAATGAGGGTCAGTGGAGGGGACGACCCCACCACTGTCCTCAAGAAAGACGAGGGAAAACTTTGTTAAAAACCATTAATTTGGTAAGTTGAACCCTAGGCTATAATGAGGGTCAGTGGAGGGGACGACCCCACCACTGTCCTCAAGAAAGACGAGGGAAAACTTTATTAAAAACCATTAATTTGGTAAGTTGAACCCTCGGCTATAATGAGGGTCTATGGAGGGGACGACCCCACCACTGTCCTCAAGAAAGACGAGGGAAAACTCTGTTAAAAACCATTAGTTTGGTAAGTTGAACCCTCGGCTATAATGAGGGTCAGTGGAGGGGACGACCCCACCACCGTCCTCAAGAAAGACGAGGGAAAACATTAAAACCATTAGTTTGGTAAGTTGATCCCTCGGCTATAATGAGGGCCAGTGGAGGGGACGACCCCACCACTGTCCTCAAGAAAGACGAGGGAAAACTTCATTAAAAACCATTAGTTTGGTAATTTGATCCCTCGGCTATAATGAGGGCCAGTGGAGGGGACGACCCCACCACCGTCCTCAAGAAAGACGAGGGAGAGGTTAGTGATTATACAAAAAACTCACAAAGTAAACCATACAAAAGGCAAGTAAGGAAGACAGCAAAGGAGACGATAGTATTAATGAAATATCAAGTGTTCTACAAGTAGAGTACAAAAATGCTAATTACATCAAGAGGGTATGGGCTACAGACAGCCACCCTATGGGACAGCATCCGAGGGCAGGGCCTTAACATCCATCAGAGGGGTTTCCTCAATGACCACAACCGGCTGATCCTCAGATGTGCCGACACCCTCGACTTGCACTTGTGATTCCACCTGAGTTAGAGCCTCGGCGATCAGAGGGTCGTCCAGTTGAACTGCTTCAAGGGACGGGCGGACCGAAGAGACGACGTCGCCGAATTTGAGGACGATCCACCGACAGGCCGTCCTTATCCCTCTCTCCAAGTACTCAAGGCCGAAACCTTGGAACTCATCTGAGAGTTTGTAGGCTTCAACAGCGTTGGCCTCAGCTTTCTTCATAGCCTCAGACAGCTCAATCTTAAACTGGGCCTCCCGATGGGTCATGGCTTCATCTTTCTCCTTCAAAAGCAAGTCTTTGGCCTTAAGGTCCTCGTCGTGCTGCCTCGTCAGCTGGCCCAGGATCCTTGCATGCTCAGTCCTGGTACTTTCCAACTCGGCCCTTGCAGTATCAAGCTTCGATTGAAGATCTGCCTCGTGTTGAATAGCCCTCTCGACTTCATGGAACTTTGCTTGGTTCTCAGCCATCCACTTGGTGGCCGAAGTAAAGGCGCATACAAACTGCACAATAAAAATAAACAGATGTCAAGAGGCCAAGGAAACAGTTGGTGAAAGAATGAAATTAAAAGAAGTGGGTCAAGACCAATACCTGTGCAAGGGCGTGCAGACCATAGTCGTACACTTTGGCAGGAGGCATCTTTGACAGGAACTCGTAATCAGCGGCCGAGGGAGCAGAAAACATTGAGGTCTTGGCTTCCCTCAAGTTTGTGATCAGTGATGAGGGCTCGGCCCTGAGATGTGCCAGGTTCTGGGACCAGAAGGCCCCCATGCTGGATGAAGAAGAAGTCCCTTCAGATGCTTCGACCCTGTCCCTCGTCCGAGAATCCGGATGAGGGTCAACAGGAATCTCAGGCTCCTTTCTTTTGTGGCTATCGGCGGTCGACTCAACAACCGTCGGCCCGACGACCTTCGCCTTCCTCGAAGCCTGCTGAGGCTCCTTACCCTTCTTCTTGGCCAAGCCGAATAGTAAGCTGGGAGCAGTCATTTCCCAAAGGTAGTCTGGTACACCTGCAGGACAACCTGAAAAGGGTACGATACGTAAGAAAAGTACAGAGATAAATAGGAAACACTTCAAAAATAAGTAAAGAATGGAAAACGTTCAGTATAACTCACATAGTTCTGTTAGAGGGCCGACCCTCAAACCATCTTCTTTGAGGAACCGGGGGGTCATCAAATCTTTGAATTTTGCAATCTCACCCCCTCTCCCTCGTCCTCTCAGATACTCAACGATGTCCTTCTCCTCCGGACTAAGTTCGGGGTCTGACCTGGCCTTCATTGAAGGGTTAGACCATCTTCTAGGGACCCTCGGACCATCGGCTACAAGTTGAGCCTCGGCGGTGAACTCCCACTCCCCAGAGATAAAGAAGAATTCCTTCTTCCAATCGTGGTTGGAGGTTTGTGCCGCGTGGAGAAGTTTTTTCTCAGACCTCCTCGCCCCTAGATGATAGTACCCAGGCTATTTAGACGAGGAGGTGATATTGTAGCAGGCCAAGAATACGTCAGCCGAGGGCTCATCAGTGAAAGCATTCTTCCACAGGGAGATGTAACCTAGTATCGTCCTCCAGGAATTGGGAGGAAGTTGAGAGGGGGCAACACCAAGGGCTGACAGGATATCTACGATAGCAGGATGTAGAGGGAATCTGACACCAACCTTGAACATCTGTTCATATGCTGCAACCTCCCCCTCTTCACAATAAAAAACCCTCTCAGACTCAGAGGGAACCCTCATAGTTATGCTGAGGGGCACTCCATAGGCATGTCTCCACAACAAGAGGTCGCGGTCCCTAACGGAGGAGATATAGGATGAGGCATGGGAGGTATCAACCTAGTCATCTGTATCATCGCCCTCGTCCTCAGACCCCTCTCCCTCGGCCTCGTCATCTGCCAGAGGACCATGGGGATAGGCCATCTGGAAGGCATGTGGAGATAGGGTTGTCATAGGGATAGCCTCGGAGGGGACCATACACTCGGCCTCTCGGCCTGGGCTTAGGTCAGATGTCTCTCTCCTACCGGAAGGTCCAGCGCTAGTTAGCGAGGATGCTCTCTCGTCCATCTCACTTGAATGACTCTCGGCTAGACGAGAGGACGACCCACAAGACTCAGACGATTCAAATGGTTTTATTGTGGTAAGAGGAATGGGAAATATGGGTCGTACCCAGTTAGGGTCGGCCCCTCGTCTCCTCTCTTCCTCTTCCTCTATTCGTCTGATCTCTGCAAAGAGCTTCTCTCTCAAGGATGGGAATTCAGATGCTAAACTATAAAGCCTACTAAGCATTAAAGGGAGGACCCTACACTTAGAGAATTTAACTAAACTTAGCTACAAACAAGTTGGCAGTTGACCAGATTGGACTTTTGGATTGAAACAAAGGAATTCAAGGGTTTTGATCAAGAACACTCAAGAACCAGTTACTGGAGAAGACATTGGAAAAAGTTATGAGACAACCCAAGGAAAATGCAGCCTTACGAGCCTAAAAACCAAACAGAAATGAAGATAAAAGAGAGCGCTGGGGCAAAGGGATTACCTGATAAAGAGAGAGCAAGAACTGCCAAAGTTGCTAAGCTTGAAGGATCGAAGACTGCAGAAATGGCAATGAAGACTGGTGAAAGGCTAGAGAGAGAGAGCTTGGGCGCGAAGAAGAAGAAGAAGAAGAGAGAGAGTTCAAAAATCTCTTAAATACCTTAGTAATGAATGGGCCCATTAACCAAGGCATCATTAGGGCACAAAACCCCAGGCAAAGTATGCAGCCGCCATGCCTTGGAAACTGGGACAATAATGAGTATCTGCCCAGGTGTCACTCACCTAACTGATCATACACACATCTTAATTACAACACTATCCCTCAGCCATCTCAACAACACCTATGGCTAAGGGCTGGGGGGTGATTGATATACCCATATATACCCTCCAAACCGGACGACCCCTAAGGGGGCCAACCCTTCATCAGGTTCCAGACGACCCCTCAGGGGGTCGACCCTTCATCATGTTCCAGACGACCCCTCAGGGGGCCGACCCTTCATCAGGCTCCGGACGAGCCCTCAGGGGCCGACCCTTCATTAGGTTCCAGACGACCCCTCAGGGGGCCGACCCTTCACCATGTTCCAGACGACCCCTCAGGGGCCGACCCTTCACCAAGTTCCAGATGACCCCTCAGGGGCTGACCCTTAACCAGGCTCCGGACGACCCCTCAGGGGGCTGACCCTTCACCAGGCTCCGAACGACCCTCCGAGGGTACGACAGTACGAGGCCAGAATTAGGCCAGACTCACCACATGAACTTTGCCCTCGGCCTCAGCTCATAGGCCGAGGGTGACATCATCACAGCGCGTGGTTTGGGAGACACGTGGAACAGTGCGCGTGAGGCTCACATGGCACATGGGAGACCGTTATAACAAAATCACACCCTCACGTGAGGGAATATTATGTCATCATTTGGCATCTACAGGTGTCAGCAGGGGATTGGCTAGATCATCATTCACATGCACCATGCATACTTGGGGGGTACACTACACCCCCCAAGACCTATATATACATGTCACCTACAACCCTACAGGGGATGGACTGATCAATTCATTGTAACCCTAGCTAAAACTCTGCTTGTACACACAGTAGTGAGAGAAAGTGAGCTTATGTGCATTGTATCCAAGGCCATTAGTGCCCATACTTAGTGGATCACACACACTCACAGTGGATGTAGGCCAAATTGGTTGAACCACTATACATCATTATCTTATTTCCTCTTATACTCATCCCCTTCTACATACTTATACACTTATACATCTCTATGGCTGCCATGGTTACTACTGTTTGAGCTCATTATCACTTATCCGGTGGTGTTAAATCTTAGCATCATCACATATTATTTTTTTGGCTTGTGCTTCTTGGCAGCTATCTGACATTGGGTGTATTGAAATCTATAAATATTTTGTGATGAACGTACAAAAAAAATTTCTTTAGATTTGCCCAAGATCTTTGGAATTAATTTATTTCTCGTAGGGGTGGCTTGCTTTGGTTCTGGTGCATTTCATGTAACAGGCTTATATTGTTAAAAAGTTATCCTTTTGAGCAACGAAATCTTTCGCTGCGGATGCATGTGGCGGTGTTATTGAGGGAATTTTTTTCCAGTTTTTGCCTACCAAAGTTTGAAAATATTTTGACAAAAACTCTAAGTATGTTTGTTCTCACCCAAGAACTCCCGTACTTAAATACACATAAAATATGCAATTTTTAATAAAATAGTTTTTCTATATGAAGAGTATATTTACATAGTGTATTTGACTAGTTATCCGAAACATACACACATATTCAACAGATTTTCCATTTTACTAAAATCCATTTTTAGTTATGTTAATCCATGGGTCTACTAAGTCATCTAATTCCTTTATCTCTATCCTAGAGCGGCATTCTCGTCGGTCATGGAATGAGGTAGCTCTCGGATGAATATGAAGAAGTCCATTCTTGTTATCTTGAACTTGAAGCTTTTTGGAACAACTTAGACTATGACACAAAGTGTTTATATAGTGGAATAAGACAATCCAAAAGCCAAGGGAATTTGAGCATGCTTTTTCTCTTACACTTTCCACCTTTGTCTATTCTATGACAAAACAAAAAAAAACTAATTACAAGAAAATGAACCATATCTATTACCTATAACAAGATTTGCGCTGTCAAAGGCATAAAAGATAGAGATACACATTCAAATGAATCACAAAAGATTATTTAACCATTCAAAACTTTCGAAACCTATTTCTTGTCAAGCACTATCAAATAAATAAATGTAGGAATTTGTAAATAAATGACAAGATAACAAAAGTAATAAGATTATTGCAAGATCTAACAAATGTAAACGTGATTCATCTAATCAGTAAAGAGCATATACCAAGTTTATCTAATATATTTATAAGATACAATATATAAATGTGATGCCCCACAAAACCCATAAATAGGAGGATCAAATCTAATATAAATAATATATTACTGGATCAAATCTAATATAAATAGGTGGATAAAATCTAATATATTTGTAAGATAAAATTTGTATCATTCTAAGCATTATAACACATGTTAATAAAGAGCTGACAATAATAACATGAGTAAAACAAATGAACCTATAATACCGATATCAAAACAAATATAACATCATCACTAGAATACCATAGCTGTCTCAAAACATAATACTCAACTATAAATATAAATGACATCCTAAAAGTAAATAAATCTCAATACAAATATCCGACTCGGTAAATACTTAAATAATAGGTAATAGATGAAAGGGATAACGCATGCTCAACACTTTCATCCTATAGACGATATCTAAAACTGAAAATGAATGGAAGAGATCAGAGTTGTGGTGACAAGGACTGACTATCACCTGAAAATAGATTTCGCAAAGAGGATTAAACAGAGCAAGTCTACAAAGAGTAAGAATTTAATTGAATTTGAGATACCATAATAACAATGCATCTTCCTCTAATATTTTACTTATTTTTAAGTTAACCCAATCCAAACAACCAAAATATAGCATGAAGGGTTAATCCCAATCCCAAGTGAACCCAATAATGCATAATTATAAGTCTTTCTCGTTTATTTTTAATTAAAGGATTCCATAGACAAAGGTCTCATGTATACATATCTAGTATGATCTAAGTAAAGGAAAGATAGTCACATAATCCAATATCCAAGTGAACATGTCCCCACTCGCATCCAAGTAGAAGGGCTATGCACAAACCCACACATAAAGGTATCCCTATTGTCTTCGGGGCATACCCGTGCATACTAGGTATAGTTATAGGTCGTCCCAGCCTGATAACCTCAAAGCGTCATTAGAAAAAGGAAATCAATATGCCATCACATAAATCATATGACCCTATACCCCAGGCTATATGAGAAGATCTCCCCGTTATCCCCCACTGGGGAAAATGAGTCTTCAGTACGTAGGATTAGGGTAAAAAGACAAAGGTAAAGCCCATCTCTATCACCGAGGTACTAACGCGATCGATGTTGTTCGTGCCCCATCAAATCCCTCTTGGTACATCCCCTACGAGTGCGTGCGCGCGCACACACACACACAATCCAAGCTATGCTTATACATAAAGCAAAACACCACAATATAGTCTACTCATAGACAAAATCTTAAATCTCATATTAATTATCATAAATAATTAAGAATATATTATCAATCTATCCCAAATTCGTTCGAACGAAAACCACATCAAGTCGTTCAAATCAAAACAAAAGTCGTTCTAACGAAATTACCGAAGTCATTCAAACCAGTTCATAAAGTACTTCTAAGGAAAAGTCCTACCTTGTTCTAATGAGGTCCTAATCTTATTCTAATGAGATTAACGCAATGTTCATCTTCTCCAAGTTCTAAAAGGACCATTAACAACCCAAAACCTAAATACAAAGCCTCTAATCATTCTAATTCCCATTCTCCCTCACAGATATGATGTATATTAACATAATCAACATATAACTACAAGTTTTAGGCAATTAATATAAGGATTTAAGTATCAATTTCCAATTATGATATTAAAAACTCTAAGTTTATAGTTCTAACCATTTCAGCTCAGATTTGATCCAATTTTGAATTCAACATGAGAGTTTTCATGAGGTTCATTAGTATGATTTAGAATATACCTGATTCAATCAAATTACAAAACAAATTCAGAGGATATACCAACAAACTATCCTAATTCAATTTCATGAGATTAAAGTTTAATTTAACAATTAGTCTAAATATGAAAATTTGGCTTTAGAAGATGTAAAATCATATTATGAAAGTATTAATCCAGATTCCAATGAATTACCACTAATCTAACACAAACGCAAATCAAATTCTTAATCGATGTACACTTGCCTTGGGCCAATTGATGAATCAAAGTTTTAAAAACCTTCAAATCCTCTTCAATCCTTGGTGCCTCAACTTTCAAGCTCTATACGGTTTTCTCAAATGACTTAGTTGTGTTATAGATTTATCTAATTAACCTAATAAGAGTGACTGCCACAAAATTAAGCCTAGGCCCAATATAAGTCTTAACCTAATGAGCCCAAAACATGCTCCAAATGGCACAAAACTCTACCCAAACCATATACTAACCCAATGGAATTGAATTCCACTATTTTATGTCAAAAATGGACTTCCAAAGAATCCCAAAAGTCAATAAAAAATAGGATCAATTTTACCAAATTAATTCTTTCATTAAATTACTTTATAAACCGGTGCGAGCCATTGATTAGAATCTTAAATATTAATTATTTACGTGAGATTCGACATTATAAGAAACTACTTTACTATTGATGGAACTCGATACCGAGGGATAATCCAAACAAGAAAACCCTCGCCACCTAGTCCATGAACGTTTCATTGTCTCTTATAATACTAAGTCATTTCAAATACTGAATTAACGTATTACCATGTATTATGTCAATTTTTCAAAAGTGCTAATTCACATAACACAAATACAAATTATATAACAATATACATAAAATATAATAAATGACATCTCACTTGTCAGAACAAGTAAATAAACAATTAATTATTTAAGCTAAATAATTCATAAAAAATATGGAGTACTATATTCCTCTCCACTAAAATAAGGAATTTCGTCTTTGATATTCGAATTTATATCCCTGACTCGAAGATCTCTGGATATCTCATACACATGTCTTCCTCTCTCTCCCAAGTTTCTCATCCTCATTATAATGTTCCCATTGGACTTTAACTAACATAGTGACCTTCGATCATAGAGTCTGCTCTCTCAGGTCAAGAATGCAATGCGGTCTTTCCTCATCGCTCGCATTTGGCTACAACTCAATCCCATTGAGGTCAATGTGCTAATGGACTAACTCATTCCTCAGGAACTTCCTTAACATGGGCACATGGAAGACATCATGTTCCTATTGAATATTATCGGGGAAGGTTAAATAATAGGCCACTAGGCTTACCGAATCCAATATTGTTAAGAGACCTACATATTGGGGCACTAACATTCCCTCGGATCCAAATATCATAACTCCCTTTATCGAGGATACCTTTAGAAGAACTTGATCCCCATTTGATACTCCAACTTATGCTTCCTCTTGTCAGTGTAACTCTTCTGCCAATACTGGGTAGTCTTCATATGCTCCCTGATGAGTGCTACCTTTTTTGAGGTGTCTCGAATGACATCCAATGACACGATCATCCATACAATGCCTCATAGGTTTCCATACCAATAGTCTGCTAAGGAGTTGTTATAAGTAAACTCCATGAGTGATAAATATTGATCCCAACTCCCTTTGAAATCCAACATATAATCCCATAGCATATTCTCCAAGATCTGATTCACTTACTCAGTTAACCGTCTGTCTAAGGGTGAAATGTTGTACTCAAAATCAATTGTACTCTTATTGCCTCCTAAAAACTCCTCCAAAATTATGGAACAAACATAGTGTCCTATCAAACACAATATTGAGAGGTACTCCATGAAGACACATAATCTTTCTAGGAAAAAGTCTGGCAAACTGCTCTGGGATGTAATTTGTTCGTATTAGGAGAAAATGATCAACCTTCGTTAATCTGTCGATGATAATCTAAATAAAATTATGCCCCTTCTGGGACCTTGGCAACCTATAATGAAATCCATTGAGATACTCTCCCACTTCCACATGGTAATATCCATCAGTTGCAACTTCACTGTTGGTCTCTTTTGCTCCACTTTTACTAGCTAACAGGTGGTACACTTGGGCACGAACTCGACAATGTTTCCATTCATCTCGACCCACCAATATCATCTCTTCATGTTACGATACATATTATCACCCCCTGGATGCACAGTGAATCGCGAACCCTGTGCCTATAACTACCCTTTGTAGATCAGGACCCTCTAGCATAACCAAATGCCCCTAAAATCTCAAACACCATCTGAACTAATAGAATTGAAGAGAACTCCCCAAAATAGGAGCTCTCATATCTTCTCATTATAAAAGGAGTCCAAAGTATGGTCTTGAATCACCCGTGACATAACATCAGGTGTAATGAACACAATTTCCAAATACACCTCTAACACATCCACTGTATATAAAATACTCCACTACACTACCCAAAAATCGGGTAACTCATCCCCACGTGCTTCCCAAAAGCTACTACAATAACAGTCGGTCTACTACTCAAAGCGTCTGCTTCTATATTTGCCTTCCCTGGATGAAATTAAGTTGATAATCGATAATCCTTCATAAAATCTGACCATCTCCATTGACACGTGTCTAACTCCCTCTGAGTGAACAAACACTGAAGACTCTTGTAATCGAAAAGAAATGTAAACGAAGGGTAAAGACTACCACCACCAAATCCAAATCATGGGTGGGGTATTTGCCCTCGTGAGGTATTATATTATAGGAGGCGTGAGCCATAGGTCTCTCATCTTATATTAAAACTCATCCAAACCCCTAAAGTAATGAATATATCTAAATCATGTTCTCTACACCACCCCATGGTAAAACAAGTATAGGTGAGGTCGTGAGTCTCTCCTTGAGCTCCTTAAATGCTCTTTGACAATGTGCTCTCTAAATAAATTATACCCCTTTTCGGGTGAGGTGAGTATGTGGCCCCGCAATCTTTAGGAACCCATGAATGAACCTTCTGTAGTACCCTGCCAAACCCAAGAAACTCTTAATATCAAAAGGCATCATGGACTGACCCCACTCCATAGTAGACGATAATTTGCTAGGATCCACTAAAATCTCAGCCTCCCACACAATATCCTCCGAAAAGCAACTCCATGAACTGATATCCTCACTTAGATAACCTAACATATAACTTATGCTCTCGAAGTGTTTGTAAAATCGTTCTCAAATGATTCACTTGCCCCTTTTCAGATTAAGAATATACTAAATTATCTTTGATGAAGATTATGCTAAACTAATCCAAAAATGGGTGAAACACCCTGTTCATCAAGTCCATAAACACCACTGGCGCGTTAGTCAACCCAAATGGCATGATCTAGAATTCATAAGATCCGTACTACATAAGAAAATCCATCTTTGGGATATCCTCCTCCCGGATACATGGTTGATGATACCCTGAGCGCAAGTATATCATGGAGAAGAATGATGCACCCCTCAACTGATCAAACATGCCTTAGATACGTCACAATGGATACTTGTTCCATATGGTAACCTTATTCAACTCCTAATAGTCACACAAAGTCTGACTGAACGATCCTTTTTCTTCACAAATAAAACAGAAGTTCCCCACAGATATGTGCTCATCCATATGAACCCTTGACTCAGATGTTACTGAATCTGATCTCGTAAATTACTCATCTTCAATGGAGCCATTCGGTACGATGACCTCACAGATGTCCTGGTTCCCGATGCTAAATCTATAACAAATTCTATCTCTCATGTTGGTGGCAATCCCGGTACCTCATTACACATGTTGACAAACTCTTGGACAAACGGTATATATTCTAATGATACAGTGAACTCTTCAAATGCATTCATACCAATGTAATATAAGTGAGTGCTAGACCCTCCAATAAGCCTAGGCATAACTATAAGTAACATCTCCTGCCCAGGGTTGATAAATCTGATAGCCTTCCCCTACAGTAGATTTGTGTGTGGTACTGTACTGACCAGTCCATCCCCAAAATGACATCGTAAGTCCACATGTCTAAATCAATAAGTTAGCCGAGAAACACAAACCTCCAATCTTAACTGCCACGTTCCTATATACATGACATAAGGTAGCACCCCCACCTACTGGGGTATCCATGTGCATAGAAACATCGGTAACAATATCTAATAAGCCCAAAGTCGTAAAAAATGCATAACTAACTAAAGAGTGTGAGGCTCTCATGTTAAATAAAACACATGCATAACTACATAAACATAAAACATATCCTTTATGGCCTATGGCGGGGTCTTCTGGTCCTACTAATGGACGTTGAACACTTGTCCATAATGAAATTATGGTCAGCCTTGTGCTGGGTTCCTAAGCACTTGCGGTGGCAATATTGGATACTGTGGCGGTGGTGGCACTGCATGACACTTAGTTATGGCTATCACAACCTATTATGACCCTTGATAACACTGGCCCTACCCAACCTGATTACCCCTAAGGCACTTCCTAAAAAAGTTTCCTGGGTTTCCACAAGTAAAACATGTCCCTTTGATGGGATGGTCTTGATGGCATCCCTGTTATCGGTCTTTTTAACCTTTGCGCTATAGCCATACTATCCTTGGACTGGGTGGCCAGTGATCCCTGTCCTTAGCCTCCTTGGAGGCGCTAATCATCAGACCATACAAATCTCTTAAGGGGTTGTTCCCCCTATGATTGTTCCTGTTGTTGTTGATGTGAACCTCCCTATGCTTGAGATGACTCACTATGATCTCAAATCTTCATCCCTTTTTCGATACCCACCTTCTCCTTCTTCGGTTCTCTCTCTCGTTAAAAGTCATTGTGACCCTGGAAATGAAGTAGAGTGACATCCACTACTTGAATGTAAGTATTGAAGTCCGACATGCCAAGAAACACCCGCCTAATCCTCCATGTAAGGCCCCAAATGAACTGATCCATCTTTTTTGCCACCGTATTGACCTCATCAAGTTCAAAAAAGAACGGTGGGTGAACTCCCACTCATACTTTAAGATATTACGCTTCTCCTATCATAGCCTCATAAACTCTCGCCTCAAACTCATCAATTGAGAGGGTAGGAAGTAATTTCCTTCAAACTTACTCGAAAACTATTAAATAGTCAATTGTGACCTCTCCTCCTCTGTAGTGAACGACATTCACCACTATAAAGCATCTCCCACAAGGTTAAATTTTTTGAACATCTGGATCTGCACCTCTGAGCACTCTACCAAACATAGGTGTCTTTAAATATCTCTAGTCCACTAAAAGACATGATGGGATCCGTAGATCAAATAAACTCTAATGAATTGCCTTTATCGAAGTCACTCTGAGCTCTCTCCTAGGTGGATGTAATGTGCGGGGTAGGTACAACCACTGGTGGTGGTGGCTGATCCTGGCACATGGAGGCCCTTGTACCGACTATTGCCTTAACTCGACACTTGCGGCCTGTCTGGGTTGTGTGGGTCCTTTGTGTGTTCACCATCTGAAAGATGAAAACAAAAGCATATAAGTAATTGTACGAAATCAGGATACAACATTCTAAATAACAAAGCTCTAAAGTATCAAAGAACACAATGCAAAAAAAATGATGAATGCACTCAAGACCCTAGGACACTAGAACATGGAATGATCTGATACTAACTGTGACACCCCTTAAATCCATAAAAAAAGGTTGATAAAATCTAATATAAATAATATAGGAGTCTAAACAGTATGTATCATTCTAAGCATGATTGAAATAGATATAATGTATACTAATTTACAACAATAACATGAGTAAAATAAATAAACCTCCACTACCATTATCAAAACAAATATAACTCCATCACTAAAATACCATAGCTGTCTCAAAACATAATACTTGACTCTGAATATAAATGGCATGCCTCAAAGTATTTAAAACCCAACACAGATATCCGACTCGATAAGTACTGAAATAAAAGGTAATAGATGAAAAGCATAATGCAAGATCGACACCTACATCCTATAGATGATATCTAAAACTGATAATGAGTGGAAGAGATCATGGTTGTGGCGAAAATGGATGCCTAGCACATGAAAATAGATTTAACAAATAAAATTGAACTGAGAAAGTCTATAAACAACAAAAATTTAACTGAATTTGAGCTACAATATTAACAATGCATTATCCTCTAATACTTTAATTATTTTTTAGTTAACCTAACCCAAACAATCGAAATATAACATGCAGGTCTAAGACCAATCTCAAGTGAAACCAACAGTGTATAATTATAAATATTTATCGTTTATTTATAATTGAAGGATTCCATAGTCAAAAGTCTCGTATATACATCTCTAGTATGATCTCAGTAAAGGAAAAACAATTACATAAGTCCAATATCCAAGCGAGCATGTCCCCACTCACTTCCAAATAGATGGCTATGGACAAGCCTAGAGAAAAAGCTATGAAGGCTTATCCCTATTACCTTTGGGGATCACTTATGTATACTAGGTATAGTTATAGGTCATCCCATCCCTATAACCTCAAAGAATCATCAGAGAATGGAAAAAACTACAACATCACACCAATTTTATGCCTCTGTACCCCATACTATACTAGAGGATCCCCCCGTTACCCTCACTAGGGAAAAATGGGTACTTTAGTAGGTAGGATCAAGGTAAAAGGCAGCAAGGACGACATCATTTAATGTAAAGCCCATCTCTATCACCAGGGTACCAATGCAATCGACATTATACGTGCCCCATTAAATACCTCCTAATACATCCCCAACTAGTACACACACTCTTCAAGGTATGATTACACATAAAGGAAAACACAATAATCCAGTCTACTCACATATTATAAACAGTCTTAAATGTCATATTAATTCTCTCAAATAATTATGAATAAATTGTCAAACTGTCCCAAAGTCATTCGAACGATACCCTAAATTATTCGAATGAGAACCACAAGTCATTCAAACCAAAACAATAGTTGTTCTAAATAAATTACCCAAGTTATTTGAACCAGTTCATAAAGTTGTTCTAATAAAAAGTCCTACCTCGTTCTAACGAGGTTGACGCAATGTTCATATTCTACAAGTGCTAAAAATGACCATTAACAACAAAAAACCTAAATCTGAAGCCTTTAATCTATCTAATTCCCATTCTCCTTCATATATATGATGTATATCAACATAACCATCGTATAAATACAAGTTTTAGGTTATTTAAACAATGATTTAAGTTGCCATTTTAATCCAAAATGTCCTTTAACCCATTTACTCACATTGTTAATTTGGAAAGTCTTACTCTTAGATTATATTTAAATCATTCAATTTTCTTTAAGAAAAATATTACTTATACTTAACTTAGCACACGCCAAGTGTTTCTTAAAAATAATATTTCAACACACGTACTCGATATTTAAAAATGACTTTTTTTACATATTTAGGTCAAACCTTAAAATTTTGCCCCCATCATGGGATTACTCACATATCCAATTGTTTTCTTTTATATTACATTTATCACGACACACACACATGTCAAACCTGGGATAATGATCCGCATTATTGGGTCATTCGAACATCCAATTATTAACTATTTTTTTCCTATTTGAAACATATTAAATTATTCACACATTTTGGGTTAATCCCGAGTTTATGCCCCACTATGGGGTAAATTTCTCACCTTATAGTCATTTTTTTAAATCTTTTAATTATCAAATACTACGTCCTTTACTTTATTCTATGCTTTGGTTTCACCAATTTCCTTTATTACTTATTTACCCATAATTGTGGACAACGTTATTTTAAAATGCGGAATACAAATTTCGTAATTATTTATCCATTTCTTGGAATTTACAAAATTCATTTCCTTTCATAAGTTTCTTTTTTATCCCAGAGTTCACCGAATCTCATTTATGTCACGGGCTTGCACCCTTGGGATTCGGGTCCTTCTTAAATTTCTTGATTCCTCTGAGTATCTTTTCTTTCCTCTTTTAGTAACACGTATTCACTTTTTCATGTATCTTAACCTAACCGATGAGACCAAACAATCCAAGGTATTATCCTACCTTATATTTCCTTTATTTCCTTCGTTACACACTTTGAACATGTTTTTAATTTAATGACCTTATATTCAACTTGTTTAATAGTAGACTTAAAGTCTTATTACAAATTTCAAAGTTATAAACTAACTTTGAAATTATTTATTTTGAATAATTAAGGTCATTTTGTAAGACTTACACGTTCCCAATATTCAAGTTTAAGAACTATTAGTAACATTTACACTTTCTAGGGTTCATTATGAAATTTGTTTAATTATAGGGTATATTTTGTAAGACTTACAATTTTTAGGGCAATTTTGTAGCTTCACAACTTTAAGGGATGTTTAAATTTTTTTACCATTTCAGGGACTATTTTGCAATATTCTTAACTTAGGGAATATTTGGTAAATTTTGCAACTTATACCAAATAATTCAAGTTTATAACATTAAACTCATACATTATACACCCAACCTATATATTTAACAACATTTATACTCATTCCTGTGATATATTAGGGTTTAACATGTTCTAAATATGCAATACATTATGAAAATGTCCTAACAAAATTTACCATAAAACATGCATTTTTAACAATATGTATGTTATTCCAAACAAAAGAAAAACATATTCGATATTTTACGACATAAAATAATAACTTTGGCAACATATTTTCTTCGCCTAAAATAATAGAATATTTACATACATAGGTAGAATGTTAGATAAGGCATATATATACCTAAAATTTCGAGTGTTTTACTTATGATTATACTTAATATAAACCCATACCTCAAGTAGGGAGCCTTGGAAATAAAATAATAATCTTTAACAACTCCTTGAAAATACTCCTAAAAAAATTCCAATCTACCTATAAAATACAAGTGTTTGGGTGCACTCAAAAAATTTAGTAGCGCTATTTTCTCACTTGACAATTTTTTGTGTGTGAAGTAGATGATGTAAATAAGATGTTAAAATGGTGGAAATAGGAGTTGGTGTTTCTTAACAGAAGGTGGTGTTTCTTGTAAGAGAGAGAATGATATATTTTGTGTGATTTTCAAGTTATGCAAATGTGTTGCTTTATTAGGATAAAAAACATTTATGAAGTGTTAACCAAACAATTTGTGACAACATACAATTTGGATTAATACAATAAGATGAAGGAAACATGTGGGTGAATAAATTTGGACGGATGTTTTTACCAAGGGGATAGGGGTACAAAGTGATAATATTTGGGCCATTAAATGTTTGACTATGTAACAATCATACCTACAGCCTCAACGCTTACCCACTTATTCCTCCATTGCGGCTGCTAGCCTGTCCTAGCGGTAGGGTACCACCGCCATAGAGGTTGCTCTTCTGCCCTAGCTACAAGTTTGTCGCCTGCCCGTCCTACTCTTTTTTTATTCCTTATCCTTAATTCCATGCTACAAATATTGTTTTTTCCTCCTAAACTTTGTATGCTTAACACTTTATAACTCCACCAAGTCCCACTAACTAAATTATAAAAAACATCGCCACTAAAGGTTATCTCCAAATAGGGGGGACACTTACTATATTAAATTTAAATCTCAACATCATTCTCAATGTTCTCGGTATAAACAACATCATTACATTAATTTATCAATATTAGTTACACATTGACGGTAATATCAAGATAATCATGCTAATAAAATGTTACCATGAAATAAACCAACATGTTTTAATCTCACTAATAATCTAATCATTATCCCAAAATCCGAGTTATTACAGTTTTATAGTGTTATTCATGTAAAAATTGTTCATCAGCGGTGTAATCTATTGATTTGAAGGAGTTAAAAATGGATGAAGGGAAATGAACCCAACTTATCCCACAAAGAAGGACACATGTCACTCACTACCCAAAATACTGCTAGGTTAAATCGGTCAAACCTAGGTATGACTCCCTATGTCAAGACTCTTTGAGCGAACATGAGTTAATGCGAATCATGATCCCAAGTAACAAAGTCTTATTTTCGCTCAACCATTTTAGAGGTGATCAGCTCGGTAAGAGGCCGAGTATAACCGAACTTAATTTCTCAAGTATTATATATATATATATGACTCACCATTTGTATAAATAAGACTCCCTAATGAAGAGGGAACATGATGACAATCAATCACATCACCATTTTAAACTCGATTTGGACTCTCAACTAATAACCCTATCATTCCAAGTTTCTCTGTTGATAGTAAGAAACTCCCTTTATATCCTCGTCACCATAGGCAAGACTGACTTATTGAACCACGTTTAAATAATATGCAGATCACTCTAGGCATATTTCAATAATTTGTAATATTATTGATTTGATTATCTTATAATTTAGAATCGTTTATGGAAGAAGAGGATCCCTGTAACAATATTAACCAAATTTTTTTCTATGAGTGTTGAGCATGCTTATCACTCGTATTGAGGAAATTATATTTGCTTTGGGATTAGGGTTGAGAGGAAGGACTATTCCTTATCCAGGTCCCGTGGGAGATCTCTCCATTAGTCAGGCCCCAACAGGTGTCATCGCTGTCATAATACCCCTTTAAGGTCACTTACTAGGAATCCTTCATTATGACTTGTTGATCAATACCAGTAACATTTGCATGAGCATGATGCAGATATTTCTCACTTAAGGAGACAATTGACCTAGCATAAACTGGTCATAAATCAAGCTCTCTTGTACCTAATCGTCGTAGTAAAAAGAAAATCAGTTCTCGAAGTACTCATCCTTATCATAATGCCATTAGGGTCTCTTGATTTAGGAGCCCTTACGAGGACCTCATCAGTTAGTGCAAAGAAAAATACACTTTCATTGACTGAACAACTAGTAAGTTAGATTGGCTTATTAAGAAATCTCAAGCTAGTCATTATGATGTTTCTATTGACTCGTTGAACCAACTAAGTAGGATTGCAGGTTAGGATAACCTATATAATCTCTTCAAGAAGGAGATGGATGGCCGACTTTAGATAAATCGCATACTCATGCTAAGAGACTTGTCCATGAAAGCTTTGGGCCACATATCAACCTCTCTATTTATTAAGTAGATATACCCGCCTAGGAAGTTCTTAGTCCCCAAGATCGACATCGATAATGGAAAGACCTATCTTTGCCCATAACATTCGTCACTATAAGTGGTTTATGTCCTTTTAGTATTATAATAACAACCTAATGCATTAGGTATTTCCATTAACATTGGGCATGCTTGGCCTTAAAAGGTTTGAAAAGAAACCCCCTAGGTCGATCCATACCTTTGTTGACTAGTTCGAGCAATTCACAACCTAATTTATCACTGATAACAAAGTAGTGAAATAGATGGATTTCCTAATCGCCCTTCATAAGAAGCTAGGGGAGTCCTTGAGGAAGTATGCATAGAGGTACTTGTAACACCCTACGCAAAACTATGTTAAACGTCATTAAATAAGTAGTCATTCTTAGCATGTGACATATATGAGACATATAAAAATTCATTCCAAAAGATAATAATTAAATTGATCCAATAATTAACCATTCATGCAATAGTAAATTCATCACCATGATAATCTCCAAAATAATCCAACTCTAAATAAATATAAACCCGAATAAAATAATCCAACTGCAAATATCTGAATAAAACCATAACAATTGTGGAACCGATTGACCCACAAAATCCGTAAATAAAGTCTCATAATAAAAATGCGATGGAAAGGAATATAAGCCTAAATACTAAGCATCTAAAATAAACTCCAACTGCACCTCCAAAATATCTCCAATACTCCTATGCAGCTACTCTAGAGCTAAACCTGAAATGTTAGTCAACGCAACGGGCCAGTGCCCACTGCATGAATACAAGCCACTCTCCCCAATTTGGTTCCATGAACCCAGACAATAGCATTTTACATAATAAATACCACAATAGAATATTTTAAATTAAACGCGATAATTATTAAAGTGCGAGTAACATATACTACGATAATTTAAATCACGTAACCAAGCCACCCTAAAAGTTTAAGTCCAACTTATTATCACAATTCGATAATTACTTTAAAGTCGCCATCTTTATTTAAATTTATTTATCACTTTATTCATTTCATTATAGCGGTGCCTTCATATCCAGTCGACCCTACTGTATGTCCTGCACTTATTCGGGCCCATCTTAAGTTTTACACCACACATATTCCCCTCACTATAGCCAACCATCCCGTATTCTGTCAGCCCTGTACTTATTATGACGCCACACACCTACAAGTCGCAATATCCATCCAACTCGTTTAACTGTCAGGCCTGGACTTATAAACGATGCCAATTTATTTTAATACCCGTTTATTATCTTAGACATTAATTCTCAATTTCTCAATTTATTATTATTCTAAATTATCCCCATCCTATTATAGAGCACAATCTTCACATCTACCCCTAGTCCCATACCTAGAGGTCTCCAAAACACAAACATGGTTTATCCTATTTTATCGGATGAATTTCTATCAATTATCTCTTTCTAGTCTCGCGTCTAGACTATCCAAATCAACGGAACGAAACCAAAATCAACCCCACCCCAAAATATCCTATGCATAAATATCTACACTAAATAGTCCCATACCTAGAAAGTGTTAACCGTGACTAAGGCATACCCACTAGTCCCATACCTAGAATGTATTCCTAAAATTAAGGTGAGAGAATACTACCCAAAATCCTGTCGTCTCCACGATGATAATTATAATTTAAACAATACGTCGTACAATCCAATTTATCCACAAATATACAATTTCTCACATAATCACAATTAAACTCAATTTAATTCGTTCAATCCATTGTCGTGATTAACACAATTTATTTTTATTCAACAAATATAATCTCCACATCATGCGAATATATGAAGCACATAACAATAATTCATTTTGATCATCCCTACATAATTTCATATGATTACCTAGGTCCCTTTTTAATTTCAATAGCGCAACTATACTTTTCAACATGCAAACCTACCCGCATAATAGAAAAAACACATCTCTACCCTAAGCACACAAAGGTTATGAGCCTTAATTCAGATTACTATTTTTCAGAAAAATAGTCTGGAATTAGTTTTCACTTTTCCTAATTAAGGTTGCAAATTGATTTTAAGAAAAACATGTAAATTAACGTTTAGGCGACATTTAAAACACATAATACTAAAGCGAGAGAATATAAGTATTCATGCCTGCTGAAAAGTTGGTTGAAAATTCTGATTATATCGTTGCGATTCTCTCAAAAAATTAAGAAGGCTCGTTCTTGAAAAATCCAGAGAAAACACCAATTAAGTCTTCAAAACTTGGGTTGATTCTTGATAAATTTGTGGCTAGGGTTTGTAGATGAATGGTGATAAAATTGTAGGAGTATTCTGGTTGAAAAGTTGGTAGAAAAGTGTTTAGAAAAGTCCAAACCCGAGTTAATTTTAAGTGAGAAATAGATTAAAGTTTGATTATGATTAGAATTCTGTTAAAACTACAAAACTACCAATACCTTACTACCTGAATTGATTGTCCCTACTAGCCGAATCGATTCGGTCGACCCGAGTGACCCATTTCCGCAAAAAATGGCTAAAGTCTTAAATTAAATTCCGATTCTAAATTTGATTTTAATTCCGATTAAACTCCTACTTTCCATAGATAAAATATAACATTTTAAATTACTAGAAATAGTTAAATTCAAAAATTTTATTTTTTCGAATTCTGAATTAATTTAAATAAATTACGGTTTAGAATCTACTGGGTGTTACATACTTCTCCACTCGCACAAGAATTTCTTCCTCGAAATTCGACGAAGCGTAAACACGCAATAATAAAATAAGGTTTACATATGCCTAACCATAAATGCCATGATTAGGCGCCCACACACCCAATCCCACCCGCACATACCCAACGATCAAAATTACAATACATATACCACCCATATATATAAGTATCTAAGAAAATAATACGTATTGTGCTACTCCACTAACCACTTCGTGGCTCCTGGAGCGCCTGCCCTGCCTGAGGCTCTTGAGTCAGAAGCATATAGAACCTACCCACTACGGCCACTGCTGGTGCAGCTGGCGTTCCCTGTACACCTGGTGCTACTGGTGCTAGAAGCCCTTGTCCCTGAGTACCTTGACCTTGCTGGACCTCCCTCTTAGGACACGTAGACGCTCGGTGCCCTATTGATCCATAAACGAAACATGCTCCACTAAAGTTTCAGAATACCTACCCGGGTTTTACTCACCCTACTGTCCCTGCCCCTGAGGGCCCTGCTGGATATTATTACCCTGCTTCTCCAAACTCGTTCGCTGTCTCTTCCATGCATGGTCATTGCGAACCTTGTTCTCTCCTCCTTGACCATTTGGTTCTTGTCTCTTCCCCAACTTCTTTTGGTGATTTACTTTCTCCTGGCACAACAACATTTCGACGTCCTGTATGTAGTGTACACCAAATTCCCCAAAACCATCTGCCTAATAGACCAAGATAAGCCCTTAATAAAACACTCCATCCTCTTTACCTTAGTATTTACCTCCTCTGGCACAAACATTGATAAATTCGTAAATTCTTATTCATACTAAGCAACGGATTTCGAACCCTGCTCTAAGTCCAGAAATTCCCCATTCTTCGCGCTCTTAATCGCATACGGGAGATACTTATCATTAAACTGATGCAATTTAAGGAGCTGAATATACTGAAAATGAACGTGCGTCTGATCTTACACGTGGGAGTGGAGCTAAATTTTCATAATACCCTTTGTCACTTTCTAGTGGTCCAATTACAAGACTTAGAGCCAAACATTTTAAGGAAGCACTTATTGGGCTAATCCTAGAGAATTAGGCTGATTCCAAAAAGACGAAGAGCAAGATGGTCCCAAACGATAATCAAGGCTTAGTCCATGTCATTAAAGAAATTTGGGGAGCTAATTAGCATGCAAAAATGTGACCATCATGTTCACACCATAAATGGGAATGAATTTATCTATTTTCAAGGTTAATAAATGGGGATGAATCTAGTCTTGGCTGGTTATCTTTAAATACATTGAACTAGTCATTTAGTTATATTTTGTTGTTTTCCAAGTCCAAGTGGCCTAAAAATACGGGGACTTGTTTACTTTGACAATTGTGTTGTTTTAATGCTATATTATTTCTTTTCCTATTCTTGGAGGGTTGTTCCAAGTATAAATCATGGAAGCTACGAATTTTGTAAGCATCTTTTTTAAGTAATATTATTGTGAGGTATTTTGTTCCTCTTGGTTTTTAAGAAAACTTTCTGAACTTATCAAGTTAATCTTGTGGCGTTGAAACAACTAAACTTATCACTTTGATTCGTTGGAGATTCTTGGATTTTTTGGTGTGTGTTTTTAATTCTTCGTATTCTTGGTTCTTATCTGGCTAGGTAAGGGGTCAAGGCTCAACAAACTTTGTCTATACAATCTTAGGGTTCTTTAACCATCATTGTTATTGGGATTCATCAAAATTGTTGACGGGGTTCATATCATTTGGTATCAGAGCCTATTTCTAAGGAAAGTTTGACTATTTTTTTTTATTTTCTTGTTTCCTGCTTCAGAAAAAAAGAAAATAAACAAAAGAAAAAGAAAGAAAAAAGTGGTTTTAGGAGGTGAGAAACAAGATTAAAATAAAAAAGTTGTATGCATTCTTTTCTTTTTGTATTGCTGAAACCTAAACTGTTTGATTCATTCATTTATTTTCTCCGGCAATCAAATTCCTTACCTTTTGATTAGTTTTGGTTGCTCCTCAATCTGAATTGTTGTTGGTTAATTTGAATTTGTTTATTAAGTTCGATTAAGAACTAAAGAGGACACAAGAGAGTGGGAAAAGGCAAGAGTGTGTGAAATCATAAGGAGGTAAAAGCCATTTTGAGTGAAAACATGAGTTTGAGTAAAACAAGCGAGGGAGTGCTTGTGAGGTTTCTAATCTTATTTTGCAGATTCTAAACATGTCCAATATTCAAGAAGAAGACACAACCGAAGAAGTTCAACAACCATCCGTTTCGAACCTTCAAATGCAAGCATTGTTAGGGGAGATGAGACGTATATTGAGGGCTGAATTAGAACCTATTCAAAAGAGGTTAGATAGGGTAGAAGTGGGAATGCTTAGGGGGAAGCAAAAAAACATTCCCAAATAGGTAACAAGGCGGGCGTGTTCCATGGAAATGTTGAGGAAGAAGTGGAGTTGGAGGAATTTGATGTGCTTTATATGTATCGGGGTAGGTTTGGGCGTGGTTATGAGAATATAGATGTTAGGATGGCTAGACCTAGGAGGGATAATGATTTAGGAAACATAAAGATTAAAATCCCATCTTTCCAAGCTAAATATGATCTTAAAGCTTATTTGGAGTAGGATACTAAAATGAAGATGGTGTTTGCGTTGCCATCTCCTTCCGATCCTCGCAACGGGAGAGGCGAAGAAGAGAGGGGGGTCTCCCCTTCGTCTCAGGAGGATCTTGGTCCCGCGCATCCCTCTCAGGAGCGCTTCGATCGAAGTTGGTGATAAGGTGAAAATGTAGAGAGATAGAGTTGCCAGTCTATTTTACTCAAAATAGACAAAAGAAAAAAAGGAGCCATCCCGAAGGACAGAATCCAAAGACATACTAATACGTACGAAATTAAAATGATTCGAAAAGGGTCCGGAGGCTAAGTTACGAAATGGGAAGGTGTTAGGCACCCATTCCGCCCTTACAATCTCTCATGAGTTATTGTTATTTGCCTTTATTTTCCCGTGATATGTATTCATGTGTATATGTAGTGGAGATAGGAATCATCGACTTGTATCATGGAAGAGATAAAGCGAGTCATCCCTAGGAATATTCTTAAAAGTAATATTAAAAAATATGATTTATGCGATTATCCTAGCGTAGATCATTATAAGGGAATGATAACGCATGCGGGATAATACACTATCAAGAAAAAATATACGTATATGTAAATATATAGAATCTAAGAGAGTTAAGTTTAAAGAATATAGAAAAAAATTAGGAAAAATAAGGAAAAGGACTCGAGTCTCGGGTTTTACCCCGAAATGCCTACGTAGCCCATAGAGGCATCAAAGTCCATGCAGTTCTTATGCAAAATGAGGGGTGGGGTTTATCCCATAAATCCAATCGGGAACTTCTCTTATATGTGTGTGTGTAAAAAAGGGTTTTAGTTGTGAAAAAAGTTTGAGAATTCCCTATTGGAATTTATGAGAAAATTCTCTTTTTATTATTTTTTGGGTTTTATTTATATGAAAATAAGAGATGGGAAATAATAATAGATACAAAGTATATTAGGATATGTGAGATGAGAGAATAAAAATACTAAGTAACAGAACAAATTAATGCGAATTTAAGGAGAGAGTGGAGAAAGTTGGACCTCCTTGAAGATCTTGAGCTTGATCTTGGATGTTGGAGAGAAGCCCTTGCACTTGGGTGATGATGGAGGGTAATTAATTCACCAAGTTTGATTAAAAATTTGATGAAAGGTGAAGGTTGGAAAGGGATTTGGATGTGAAAATCACGCTGACTTCGAGAGGGATTTTTTGAGCTTGCTGAGAGTGATAGATTTCAGATCTTCCCTCTTTTTGGAATGAGGTCAGACCCTTATTTTTATAGGCCCAGGGCATTGATGATCGGCATAGATTTGGTCCTGTCAATTGGTAGGTGTGTATAGGCACACTGCCGATAGGCAGGGTTTGGAACCTGCCATTTGATAGTCTCTTTTAGGTTCCTTCAGAAAATTGGTCGCAGAGCGCAAATCGTTGATTCGAATCGTGCAAGGGATGAACCATTACATAGGTAATTCAAAGAAATTTGAAAGTATTTGGACTTCTCCAGGGTCTGGGAGTTGACTTTAGGTCAAATGTGGCTCAGAAGCGTTCGTCGATCCTTTGGACGGGGGATCATCGGGCGCAAATGGATCGTTCGTCTGCATGGTAAGTCAGAATCACGCACGGGGTGGACTGTTGAAAAGGTTAGGAGATTTAATTTGATATTCCAAAGAGTTTGACTCAGTTCGGGGAGTTGACTTTGGTCAACCGGGGCTTGTAAGCACTCGGTGACCTTTTGGAGTAAAACATATCGTTCGTTCGTACCATAAGTCAGAATCACACTTGGGATGAATCGTTGGAAAGGGGTTTCAGTGACCTTCTAAGTTTCCTTCAGTCTTGGTTAAGCTGAAGAGTTAAAAGAGTTGACTTTGGTCAAACGAAGCCTGGGAGCGTCCGGTGACCTCCTGATCAAGTTTCAGGGGAAAATGGGTCGTTCGTCCGCATGGTAAATCATAATCATGCACGGGATGGACCGTTGGAAAGGGGTTTCAGTTCCCTTCAAAGATTCATTCAGTCTCAATCGAGCTGAAGAGTTGACATTATTCAAACAGATCATGAGAGCGTCCGGTGACCTCTTGATAAAGTTTCGAGGGAAAACGGGTCGTTCGTTCGCATGGTAAGTCAGAATCACGCACGGGATGAACCTTTGGAAAGGGGTTTCAGTGCCCTTAGAAGGTTAATTAAGTCTCGTTCGAGCTGAAGAGTTTGACTTTTGGTCAAACGGAGTGTGGGAGCTTCCAATGGCCTTTAGGTTAGTATTCGGGGTATGACTTAGGTTTGAAATGATGAAAGGAGGTTTTAAGGACCTTAGGAGAAGTTAGGGGGTATTAGAATGGGATGTCTATAGATCCCCTCGACAGGTGAGATTGGAACAAATGATAGCCGTCGAATGGACACCACATGATGCCTTTGAAAGATGATGACCAATTTAGAGGGTCGAGGTCGATTCTGAGGACCTGGGAATGAGGATGACTGATTCTGTGGGTCAAAGCCAATTCTAAGGGCTTGAAGATGAGGGTGACCAATTTTGTGGGTCGAAGCTAATTCTGAGGGCTTAGGGGTGATGGTGACCGATTCTGCGGGCGAAGCCAATTTTGAGGGCTCGAAGATAAACGTGACCGATTCTGCTGGTCGAAGCCATTTATGAGGGCTTGAAGATGAGGGTGATCAATTTTGTGGTTTGAAGCCAATTCTATGGGCTTAGGGATGAGGGTGACCAATTCTGCGGGTCGAAGCCAATTTTGCGGGCTTAAGTATGAGGGTGACCGATTCTGTGGGTCAAAGCTAATTCTATGGGCTTAAGTTTGAGGGTGACTGATTTTGTAGGTCGAAGCCAATTCTACGGGCTTAAGTTTGGGTGACCGATTCTGCGGGTCAAAGCCAATTCTGCGGGCTTGAGGAGGGTGACCGATTCTGCGGGTGGAAGCCAATTCTGTGGGCTTAAGTTGAGATGACCAATTTTGTGGGTCGAAGCCAATTCGGAGGTCTTAAGTTGATATGACCAATTTTGAGGGTCGAAGCCAATTCCGCGGGTTTAAGTTTGAAATGACTAATTCTACGAGTCGAAGACAATTCTGCGGGCTTAGGGATGAGAGCGACCAATTCTGCGGGCTTAGGGATGAGAGCGACCAATTATGTAGGTCGAAGCTAATTCTATGGGCTTGATTTTGACATGGCCCATTCTGTGGGTCGAATCCAATTATGCGGGCTTAAGTTAGGGGAACTCTGCTGGGAAAATTACCTTGTGATTTTAATTCAAGATGGAGAGCTGATTTTTGGGGAAATCCTCATGTCTTTCGGAGACTTTACCGGGGAAACAACAAATTTTGATACTGGGGAAGTGATTAGGTGGTCCGGGGTTGACGTATTTCTCAGGGAAATTTGAGACCTTTGGGAAATAGAGATGATCCTGAAGTTTTGGATATTTTGGAGGTCCTCTGGGGAAGTTGCCGGGAGGAGATTCACCTGGCTTTTGAGAGTTCCACTGGAAAAATGGGGGTTTCGCTTGAGGAAGTGTAAAATTTTCTTGGTGAACCTATTCTAAATCCTTTTCGAGATTTTTAGGAATTTTCTGGTATTTTTTGGGAATTTCTTAACGAAAAATTAAGCCAAGTGCTGGTCGGCATGGTGTAGAGGGTGCCATTCGACAGTGGCACGAACTTTTGAGCTGCCTCAAGAAGGAAAAGGGTCAGTGCCGATCGGTAGGTGGGGGTGTAGTGCTGATCGACATGACCCTTGACATCCTATATAAAGAGGAGGGTTTCCCTCATTTTTCACAGTTTCTTGCCTTCTCTCTTTTTGCGATTTTCTTCTGCAAATCATTCTATCATTCCACAATCCAAAAAATAGCCGCTTTTATGAGCACTGCAGTACACAGGGAGTGGTTGGCTGTTGACGAGTGGGGAAACGTGGAGTGGAGGGCTAGGGCGCCTCTTTCTTTGGGGAACGAGAACTCTTTTCACGCATTAAAGCCGGTCGCGGATGAGTGGACCTTGTTGCAGGAGCCGTCGCGTCAACGCTCTTCAGTGGTGAACCCTGACAGTTATGTAAGTAAAATCACTTCTGGCATTCTTTTTTGGTGATTTTCCTTTTTCTTAGATTTTGGCAAGATTTTTCTCTTTTGGTAGTCTGATGTTTCTTTGTTGACAATGCGTGCCCGCGGGACGACGGGGCTTAAGGATGTCTGGGAGCATCTTCCACTTGTGGTGCATTGGGTGGTATTATCAGCAGGCTTTGGGAGGTTGGCGTCTGTGCTGGATGAGACGCCTCGTTCGACGACGGTCTTATGTGGTCTGGGGGAGAGGTGGTAGGACAATACCCACGCCTTTCATTTTGGCTTCGGGGAGATGACTGTGACTCCTATAGATGTGCAGCAGTTGCTGGGGTTGGATTGTGATGGAGAGCAGATAGAGGTGGATCACTCTTTACGGGTGAGGTCGGAGGCAGTGTGCACGGCGCTTGGTGATGTGGGGAGGATAGTGTCTAGGGACTCCATCCGTCTGTCGCTGTTGAAGGAAATTTTATTGGGCAGGGTGATTGATGTGAAGGATGGGCTGCAGGTGAGTCAGATGGCCCGGTTGTTTATTTTGCTGGTGCTGGGGGATTTCTGGTGGCGTCGAGCGGCGACGTTGTCCACTTATGATTTTTACCATAATTGAGGATGTTTTCGAACATCCCTCTGTATGATTGGGGGAGCATGACTTTGGCGACCCTTTATTTTTCCTTGGATGCATTCAGCCGGTACTGCTGGCAGTCTTTCACTGGAGTCATGTATCTTCTTGAGTCTTTAATTTGCGCATTTTCCTTTCATGCATTCGTATTTTCCTTATGCACCTCTTTTGATTGTGGATTTCTTGTCTTTGGCAGATGTGGTTCTATGAGGTGACTGGGCATAATACCCATCTGATCGCTTTGAAGGACGAGACCATTGTGGACTTTTGCCCGTTGTATCGGTGGCGGAAGCCAATCGATAGTCGAGGAAGTCTCTCTCTCTGGAGGCGGTGCGTCAGGTCTTGAATGACCTGACTAGTGATAGGGTAAGACTTTTTTTTCTTCTTCAGTCGAAGACCTTTGGGTGCTCTGATTCCATATTTCCTTATATTTTGCTGGGGATTTTTCAGGTGACCTTTTCCCCTTGGGGGATGACTGTTCAGGACATGGGGTTGACTGGAGTGAATGCGCAGATGAGGCGTTTGCTGGCACATGAGTTTATCCACTCTTGGTATCTTGGGGAGAGGGTGGTCCGGCAGATTGCTAAGGAGGAGGTGGTGGTGCCACCTGCGAGGCCCCAATGACTATTGTGACACCCCGCCTAATTAAATACTGGGCGATCACTCCTTTATTAAATTAAATCAAGGTAAACAGTTGGTTCATTCTCAGCATCACTGTCGATAGAAATACATTTTCCAATTTAACACCCTAAATAATTAAGCTAAGTGTCAAAACCATTTTCATACATGCTTTCCAAATTTTAATTAAAGAAAAAAGATTTATTTATTTAAAACAACATTTCTACAACTTAGAATCACATCACAGTAAACCAAATAATATAATACATTCGTCAATCGAATGTCAACATAAGAAAACTAAGGTCGCCAATACAAACTGAATAAGACCCATAGTAACAATACTGAAAACAACTGATATACAAATGTCCCAATAACAACGGGATAATGGAGAGAGCTACACATGCTCAACTGGTGAAAGTACTAAGAGTAGATCCGAATGAATGAAGTCGTCTAATCTAGAGACCTGCAACTCCCACCTAAGCTGCAGCGCGTTCCTTCGAAGAGATCCTAATCAAGACGCCCCTGTGGCTGGGCACCTGTAATACATACATATATATACAAGAGAGAGAGGGAGAGAAAACGGGTCAGAGCCCGAAAGTGTGTTTGATTTTAAAATATGTTTAGCAAGTATTTAAATTGATACAGGCCAATGCAACAACATATTAGTGCGTCACTCTCTTGAGAAATACTCACCTCTCTTCTAATGTGCACAGCTATCGCACTAACCTTCCCAACGGTTTATCTTAGCATTTTATTATACTAACCTTCCCAATAATTTAGCGTATCTACTTACTCGTAAGATTTCAAAACCAAACTATATTTTTATTTACAAGGAATACTTTCAATTAGAAGCACAACTCTCTTTTTAGCTTTATTATTAATATACAAAGTTCCTCGGTGACATATTATTTTTCACAAACAAGTATTTACTATAAGAGTCATCAACCATGTCCTACTTATCAAATCACAGTAGGCAGTTTCATGTTTCAAAATCTCATATATATATTAACTACTCGTATAATATATATAAAATAACAGCACCCCTCATAAAACTATGGTGCGTGCATACTCTACTATCCAGAACCCCATATCACACATATTAAGGGGAATACAATCGGAATCACTCTCGAATTGTATTAACATGAATACACAAACAATATTGAGGCGAAGCATAGATTCCAAGTCTCTAAGAGGATGGCACATACCTGCGTCTCTTAGGACCGTATGAACTATTACATCGATAGCATGTACCAAGGATATCTATCTCCTAGGGTACAAGTCAATATCCCCCATAAAGGTCCCATCAAGATAAGACTTGCCCCAGCGCGGTAACCTCAGGGATAGCAAGTAGCGTGGGCATGAATTTTCACAAGTATATAATATATGTACACACAATCATATAAATATACCACTTTATCATATTAATATAGGTTCTTCTCGTCATCCATTATTATACTATTTATCCTTAATTTCACATTTATAGAATTACGTATAAGGTTTCATTCCTAACCTTAACTCGAAGGGTTTTCTCACTTATTACCTAACACTCGCGGGCTATATCCTCACAAATCTGAATTTCAGTAAGTGTCTTTATTAGGTTCCAACGTAACTCTCTTACGCACCTCACCCTTTAAATTCATAAATCTACCAACCTAAAGTAATTATCCCATAAATACCATTCTCGTTGAAGATTAAAGGTTCCAACATTTATTCATATACCCTATTGGTCCTCAATGTCTCCCAAATCAATTTATCAAGAATGCCTAAGAATTATATCACGACAATTAGACTTTAACGCATTTAAAGAGGGAATTAGGAGTCTGCCAGGAGGCGTCGATCGATCGAAGCTTGGGGCAAAATCGATTGAACCTTCCATCGATCGAAGCTCTAGGCTCGATCGATCGATCAAGTAGGTCTGGGCAAAATTCTGCAGAATGCAGTTACGGGTTTCATCACCAAAATTACACCAAATCGATATTTCCAAGTTCCAATCGTCCAAGAATTCTACTACTAACATCATAACAATATACTAGATGATTCTAACGTAAGGCATGTTCATATACATCATTTAAACATGGATTTTCCACCTAAAGTTGTCTCCAATTATCAAGAACCCTAAAATTTTCTTAAACAGTTTTCTAATCAATCTTTCTCTAGAATTTCTTTCTTATGATCATCAAAATTTCGTGATTTAATTTCCTCTACATGGCAAGGGTTTCAGAATTTCATATAAATTATTTCTACATGCATTTTCCTAACACAAATTGGGTGTTCTTCCATATTTATCATCTCTAATCAATCCTAAACCAATATGAAGATTGCATTAACGAAAATACGCAAGTTAAACACTTGCCTGGGATTTTTGGTATTCTGATTCACGGCTGATTTTGGTATGGCTGCGTTCCTCGTCTCGCGATCTACGCGGCGGTGGTGGCGGTGGTGCCAACCGGTGGTTTCTTGGCCTTGAATTGCCTTGGAGCTCTCTCCTCTCTTCTCCAATGGCCATCACTTGATTTCTGGATATTCTAACCCTAAAAGCTAACCTAAATGGCTGATATAGGTTGCTGAATTTCGTGGGTTTAATTACCCAATTATGTAAAATGACTAAAATACCCTCTCGGGGTACTAATTAAGCCTAAAATGGCCCCGAGACCCAAACTACACCCTCGGGTACACTTTTCTGACTATCTCGACCCTACAGGACGCGTTGGCGCACTCAAAATGACCACACGAACAACTTATAAAATATTCACTTTTTATTTAACCAAATTAGTCCCGACGTGACACGAGCACGCTCCGACTTAAATTTCCGAAATCGTCATTTAATTCACTCATGACAACATTATAAAAATAAATCTCATATATTACTATACTCATCCAGTAATATGCAACAAATAAAAAATTTCCAATAATTACTAACTCTCGTCACGCTAGTAAATATTCAAAGCAACATTCCGGATTAAAATTAAATTAATTTATCTCAATTAAATTTAATAAATCCCATAATTTTAAAAGCTATAAAAAATACGGGGTATTACATACTTCCCCCCTAATAACTGAATTTCGTCCCGAAATTCGGAAAATAAGGCCTATCCGATAGCACAATTCTGGATATCATTTTCCGTACACAAACTAACTACACATTACGACGTTCAATTACTATAGCCATTTTTTCATATCAACATTGTTTTACATTCTCATTAGGGATACTTCACCTTGTGCTCCCAACTGGCAACATTCGCATAAGTCACGCTTATACGTTATGCATTTCATTAACTCACTAACATTAGGAGGCCGCACCCTACTATAGACAATTACTCGGATCATTTATATACAAAACTTCCATTTTGAGAAAATATTACGAACATTTGACCACTTGTTCGCCTAAAACAGTCGTGGAATTCTACCACAGTTATCGGGTATTTTCTCGACCGATCCAAAAATTCTGATTATCTACTCTCCTCTAAACATACAGGAGGAGAGTAGTCGAGGTTCTTTCATAACAAAACCTTAATAAGTACCTTGTACGCGACAAACAGGTACGAGTGATTCTATAGAGCATTCTTGAAATCATCGTATTAAGATTCCAAAATCTCCTTCACGTGGCTCCACAAATCTTTAATCACCGTGCGCCTATTCCCTGGCTACGGGTGGTACATCCTACTCGAAACGAAACCTTATCTCTGCTGGTTCCTGAAATCCCAGTTGAAGGTGGGATTCACCAATCTCATCCTGATTCAGAAATTTGTACTGCGCCGGACCATACACTGGCGCGATCCTTTCTTTTGAAGGAAGTCTGGGCATACTAGTTAATATTGTAAGCCAGCCCAAAGGAATATCAATCACTTCCTTCTCGGCGACTTAATTCACAAGTTCGGGATAAACCCTTGATCATGTTTTGAGGATGGTAACCCATCCAAGGACTGTACCAACTTTTCCGACCTCTTCCAATTTCAGGAATTATCGATAAACACAAAATTCTTTGGTTGATTCTCCACTTTCAACCAAACCTTACTTACGGGTGGTGCATGTAGAGACTACTCACTACGTCTCGCTAAACATTGATTCTTCCCTTGAAATGTCTCACATTAAGTGACACGTAATACTCCCCTTCCTCCATGGAGTAGGCCAAAAGTTCCGACCCGGGCTCTTCTCTCCACGATGTGCACTTCTGGATCTCTTATACCATACTAACATCCTTACTCTTTGTATGCGCAAGTCGCTCTCATGCTTGACTAATAATAACTCCGCTCCGAGTGTTCTTCATAATTATTAAATTCTACTCTATTCAAGGAATACCAATTCTTGAATGACTTCCACAGCCTTCCAATCAAGTTAGGGCGTGCTATTCAATTGCACACTTATGTATGGATTATCGCCCCTCATGTGACGTTTAATCCACTCTATCACTTCCACTTCGTCATACTATTCCCACAAACATATATTTCACACGTCTATTTCCACGTCCCTCCGATTTGGACCATTTTAATTGTAGATAACCAAGATGCCCACATTTTTGCAACACTTCAACCGCCCTGGGAGAGCGAACGGCGTGCTACTCATCTGTAGAACTAACTAAATTCAACGGAATAGAAGAAATAGGGCATCCAAATTCCATGACAATAAAAGAGGAATAATAATCTCCACCTTCCTCAAATAAGTACAACAATTTTTCCCAAATAGGTACAACAACTAAAGTAAATCACTAAGGCTCTATTCATCAGAATAATAATATGTCATCTCTTATGTATAGTATAAAGTTCTTTCCAGATAATCCATGCTAAAACAATCATTCCATCTTTTTATTCACTTTGTGTTCTGTACGCGGTTATGATATTCGGTTACTCTCAATCACCCTAGAAATCAGAATTCTTAAATTCTCCTGTGACACCCCTCAACTTGTGGGGATAACTTTCAATGTTTTCCTACCACAAGATCTGGCTCCAATAACCTTAAAATAAAATTCAACTTCCAACTTACATACATAATTACTTGATCCCATTTCGACCAGGGTACCAAACTCGTGGAATAGTGACCAAACGTCTCCTTATTTCCAACCTTACGCTAAGTTTCATGCGTGGGATGTCTCGCAAAGCGAAATCCAAACAAGGAACCCCCCCGATACACTACTACCTAGCTTTGTCGGTCATTGAAATCCGTTAGGTCCTCCGTCCGTGGTATGTACCCCTTTATTCCGTCTCTTGACAGAAAAGTTACAATTCTCCCGTAATTATGCTTAATAAAGAACGTTTCACCAATTTCACTACCGTATTGGTTGATGGTAATAGCATTCCATAAGCCTCGAATATATACAATCGGAATTCTCGAAATTTCTTTCCCTAATAATAGGGGTATAAATATTAACTCCCACATCTCTAAAGGTTAAATATAACAATGCACTCTTCCTATCACTAAGCCCGGAGTGCTAAACATAATACTGAGTCAAATATTTTCACTCAACGGTAAATCCGGATACATACGGAATTATACTAACAAAGTCTATACATACATTGGCATCGAATATCTCGAGCCCACTATCTCCTCCGAAGTCTCTAGGATAGATAATATAAGTGCGAGTCCAACTTCCTTACATGTAAGCCTCGCCAAAGCAAACATGAAACATGTTGCACCAATGCAACTACTCCAATAGCCTCTCAATAAATGCCCACTATCATACTACCCATTTCTATAACGTTTTAACAAGGATAATATCATTTTCGTCTATCGTATCACTACAGCGAGTAACCTCAATAAAGTTTAAAACACTGTAATATGCTCATTCATCCCCCGGGGATAGCACCAAAGAAAAATCCTGTTATACTGAGAGAAATATTCACATAATGGTAACATTTATAATGATATGCATTAAACTCATCTCACATGCCAATCTAGCAATAAACAAAATATGGTGACTCGCTCGTGTCACATAAACACGCCGCATCCTAAGGATACAACTTATACTTCCATCCTGGCAATCGTTTTGACTGCACAAATGGTTTTCGGATGTAACACGTCTGCCCAAACCAAAACAAAATTATTTTACTCGTTGCCTTTTACTAGGCACCGTATTCTTATTCTTACTTTGGAACATATTATCGTGAGCGATCTCACTCCGCATAAAATACCTCAACACATAATTCACCTATCACCTGTCCTACTATCTAGGTTAGGATGGTTCTTTCCTCGGACATTAGTAGACTCGATTTCTGTTAACCATCCCAGTTGTTCCATAGCCTTCTTAGGCCATAAAGATCATGTTACTATCTATACTAGTACTTACTGAATTTACCATCACTTGGTAAGAATTTAACTGTCTGAAGCATTTAAATGGTTTTCCTGATGTGTATCCACATCCTTCTGTGGTACTATACCACCACCGTTGCATTCAGTATCATTCTCGACTAAATTCTTCGATTCCTTTAACTTCCTCCACAAAGAAGCGTTATCATCTACTCTGACACAATATGACAATGTCAACCTCTGAATCGTTCGTCCATCAGAATTTTCTCCTCGAGTTTTATCAACTATTATTACGAGTTGGTCTTCCACTTGGAGTCATTTTCCCCCACTTGTATCTACATCTTCTAATACAAAATGGGCTAACAGTTAAGATTCAAATTCACGAATGGACCCCTGATATGCCCTCCCTCGAAGAGTTCAGAACCACATTTGCTTCTCATCCTGAACAGTTAAGGAAGGAACATACGGTCAACACTGTACCTCAAGTTCTCCTATAGGCATAGCATTCCACTTCTAAAATTGGTGGTTGTCTCCAACCATTATAATTTCGTCCCGAAAGCCAAGAAAATTTTCCTCTAAATTTTCACTTTCGGTTTGCCACACTCCGTTCTACATTTAAGCCTTTGGATACTTTACCGCCTTAGGTAAAGACACATACAATTTTCGCATTTCTAAAATTTCCCGTTGATAGTCTTTACACGTTTTTGTAAAACGTTGGGTAAGTTTACCCCCGTACCTCATTCGACTATAACAGCATTTGAAAATCATTGTTGCACCTTAGTCGCCTTTCAAGTTTTGGCTTCTCGTGCCATAATGGAGGTGACCTCGACTACGGTCGTCATCCTCGAATATATTTCCTAATCTCAACTGAGCCCTGCCTCCTGATGTACGCTTAACGGTCTTCTTCTGACATCCATCATCGCTCGGCACACGCACACATCCGAACGAAATCAGAATTCACTAATGCATACACATTATAGCAGGAGAACGAAATCTCGCCAAAGGAAACGACAATCCTAAACATAGGGCTCTATAACAAACAAAGCAACGCTGAAAGCATAATAAGCCGTACAGATCCTAAGGACACTAGAACCTGATGCTCTGATACCACCTGTAACACCCCGCGTAATTAAATACCGGGCGATCACTCCTTTATTAAATTAAATCAAGGTAAACAGTTGGTTCATTCTCAGCATCACTGTCGATAGAAATACATTTTCCAATTTAACACCCTAAATAATTAAGCTAAGTTTCAAAACTATTTTCATACATGCTCTCCAAATTTTAATTAAAGAAAAAGATTTATTTATTTAAAACAACATTTCTACAACTTAGAATCACATCACAGTAAACCAAATAATATAATACATTCGTCAATCGAATGTCAACATAAGAAAACTAAGGTCGCCAATACAAACTGAATAAGACCCATAGTAACAATACTGAAAACAACTGATATACAAATGTCCCAATAACAAATGGATAATGGAGAGATCTACACATGCTCAACTGGTGAAAGTACTAAGAGTAGATCCGAATGAATGAAGTCGTCTAATCCAGAGACCTGCAACTCCCACCTAAGCTGCAGCGCGTTCCTTCGAAGAGATCCTAATCAAGACGCCCCTGTGGCTGGGCACCTGTAATACATACATATATATACAAGAGAGAGAGAGAGAGAAAACGGGTCAGAGCCCGAAAGTGTGTTTGATTTTAAAATATTTTTAGCAAGTATTTAAATTGATATAGGCCAATGCAACAAAATATTAGTGCGTCACTCTCTTGAGAAATACTCACCTCTCTTCTAATGTGCACAGCTATCGCACTAACCTTCCCAACGGTTTATCTTAGCATTTTATTATACTAACCTTCCCAATAATTTAGCGTATCTACTTACTCGTAAGATTTCAAAACCAAACTATATTTTTGTTTACAAGGAATACTTTCAATTAGAAGCACAACTCTCTTTTTAGCTTTATTATTAATATACAAAGTTCCTCGGTGACATATTATTTTTCACAAACAAGTATTTACTATAAGAGTCATCAACCATGTCCTACTTATCAAATCACAGTAGGCAGTTCCAAGTTTCAAAATCTCATATATATATTAACTACTCGTATAATATATATATAAAATAACAGCACCCCTCATAAAACTATGGTGCGTGCATACTCTACTATCCAGAACCCCATATCACACATATTAAGGGGAATACAATCGGAATCACTCTGGAATTGTATTAACATGAATACACAAACAGTATTGAGGCGAAGCATAGATTCCAAGTCTCTAAGAGGATGGCACATACCTGCGTCTCTTAGGACCGTCTGAACTATCACATCGATAGCCTGTACCAAGGACATCTATCTCCTAGGGTACAAGTTAATATATCCCCCATAAAGGTCCCATCGAGATAAGACTTGCCCCAGCGCGGTAACCTCAGGGATAGCAAGTAGCGTGGGCATGAATTTTCACAAGTATATAATATATGTACACACAATCATATAAATATACCACTTTATCATATTAATATAGGTTCTTCTCGTCACCCATTATTATACTATTTATCCTTAATTTCACATTTATAGAATTACGTATAAGGTTTCATTCCTAACCTTAACTCGAAGGGTTTTCTCACTTATTACCTAACACTCGCGGGCTATATCCTCACAAATCTGAATTTCAGTAAGTGTCTTTATTAGGTTCCAACGTAACTCTCTTACGCACCTCACCCTTTTTTTTTTGGGGAAGATTGAGTATATAAAAAAAACTAAGAATTTACAGAGGAAAAAACCTTAACAAAAGAAAAAGAACCCCAGGGCATACCCCAAAGGCAAACAAAAGAACAAGAAGAGCCAAAAACTAGCCTACTCCATAGTACAGAAGACTATCTTCAGGAATGTTCCAGTACATACAAGCCATCCAGTTTGCATAGTTCCTTCTGTCCTTTTCCAAGTAAGCACTTTTGCTCGAACCATGTTTTCAATACCCTTCACAATGGAGTCAAGGGAATTGGAGACATGCTTGAAGCATCTAGCATTCCTTTCCATCCAAATACAGTAAATAGTAGTAGTAAAGGATAAGGATCTTATCTTATCGCATAGAGTCTTAGTAGAGTGGTTAATAGTAGCCTTATCCAACTCACTATTTAAATCCATGGAATCCCTATAACATTGGTTTCTTAGCCACACCTCATGCCATATACTTTTACTAAGGCTGCACTGAGTGAACAGGTGGTCATAAGTCTCCCTCTCATTCCCACATAACTCACACAGGTCATCCACAGAAACCCCCCACTCATGTAGCTTAACTTTAGTGTTGATGGCCCTCCTAACCACCAACCAGGTAATGAAAGAGCATTTGGGGATGCATACCTTACTCCACACAAACTTGCTCCAGTTAACCATAGGCTTATGTGCCTTTAAAAGATCCCAAGCAGAAGCTATGGTGAACTTCCCATTACTAGAGGGCAGCCACACAACAATATCATTAGCATCCTGAATAGTAGGAAGAATAGCATTCTTAACTTCATTCAGCTCCCAAGTCACAGTTGAAGGCCATCTCCACTCCAAGTGGTGGATAAAATCAGAAACTTTTGCTTTTAGATTACTAGCAGAGTCATACACAATGTTTCCCCCATATAAGGGGTGCAGCGGGCCATTAGGGTGCCAATTATCAAACCACATAAAAGCAAGATTACCATTCCCAATGATGGTCTTAATTTTGCTTCTAAACTTCTCTCTGCTCTTGAGGATTTTCCTCCAGCTCCATGATGAATCATTAGGGATACTCAGAGCCCAGATGCTCCTTCCTTTGATCTTATAAATGTTGCACCATTTGATCCATAGGCTGTCCTTCTTACTGCAAAGATTCCACAAGTGCTTAGCCATAGCTGCTCTGTTCCATGTCTCTAGACACTTGATATTTAGCCCCCCCTCATCCAGAGATACACAAATATCCTTCCAAGCAACTTTTGCCCCTTTGCTATTAGCCTCATCCCCTTTCCATAAGTAATTCCTCATAATCTGCTCAATTTTTTTAATGATGCTCTTGGGAAGGATAAAAATGCTTGCCCAATACACTTGGATGCTGAAAATCACAGTCTTCACAAGGAGGAGCCTACCAGCAAAACTCAGGAATTTATTAGTCCAACATCTGGTTCTCATAGTTATCCTTTCCACCAAGTGAGAGCAATCCTCCTTCTTCAACCTAGTTGTGATGAGAGGAACCCCCAGATATTTGAAAGGAGGGGAGCTATGCTGTATTCCCAGAATAGAGGAGATCTCCTGAATCCCATCCCCATTAACCCCTGCTGTGAAGAGGCTGCTTTTCTCCATGTTGACCATAAGCCCAGTTAAAGAGCTAAAATTAGATATGGCCTCCTTCACAATGCTGCAAGACACCCTGTCCCCACCAGCAAAAACTATGAGATCATCAGCAAAACTAAGGTGGGTAAGGGCCATCTCCTTGCACCTAGGGTGATAACTGAACAGGTCAGATTCAGCAGCTTTAGAAATAATCCCTGAGAAAGCCTCCATCACCAGCAGGAAAAGATATGGAGAGAGAGGGTCTCCCTGCCTGAGCCCTCTTTTCCCATGAAAAAACCCATTCAGCTCCCCATTCAGACTAATGGAGAACCTGGTAGTAGTCACACACTTGGAGATCCACCCAATGACTTTGGGGGAGAAGCCAACATGAGTCAATAGCTGCATCAGGAAGTCCCAGCTCACAGTATCATAGGCTTTAAGAATATCTATCTTAATTGCACATCTTTAAATTCATAAATCTACCAACCTAAAGTAATTATCCCATAAATACCATTCTCGTTGAAGATTAAAGGTTCCAACATTAATTCATATACCTTACTGGTCCTCAATGTCTCCCAAATCAATTTATCAAGAATGCCCAAGAATTATATCACGACAATTAGAATTTAACGCATTTAAAGAGGGAATTAGGAGTCTGCCAGGAGGGGTCGATCGATCGAAGCTTGGGGCGCGATTGATCGAACCTTCGATCGATCGAAGCTCTAGGCTCGATCGATCGATCAAGCAGGTCTGGGCAAAATTCTGCAGAATGCAATTACGGGTTTCATCACCAAAATTACACCAAATCGATATTTCCAAGTTCCAATCGTCCTAGAATTCTACTACTAACACCATAACAATATACTAGATGATTCTAACGTAAGGCATGTTCATATACATCATTTAAACATGGATTTTCCACCTAAAGTTGTCTCCAATTATCAAGAACCCTAAAATTTTCTTAAACAGTTTTCTAATCAATCTTTCTCCAGAATTTATTTCTTATGATCATCAAAATTTCGTGATTTAATTTCCTCTACATGGCAAGGGTTTCAGAATTTCATATAAATTATTTCTACATGCATTTTCCTAACACAAATTGGGTGTTCTTCCATATTTATCATCTCTAATCAATCCTAAACCAATATGAAGATTGCATTAATGAAAATACGCAAGTTAAACACTTGCCTGGGATTTTTGGTATTCTGATTCACGGCTGATTTTGGTATGGGTGCGTTCCTCGTCTCGTGATCTACGCGGTGGTGGTGGCGGTGGTGCAAACCGGTGGTTTCTTGGCCTTGAATTGCCTTGGAGCTCTCTCCTCTCTTCTCCAATGGCCGTCACTTGATTTCTGGATATTCTAACCCTAAAAGCTAACCTAAATGGCTGATATAGGTTGCTGAATTTCATGGGTTTAATTACCCAATTATGTAAAATGACTAAAATGCCCTCCCGGGGTAATAATTAAGCCTAAAATTGCCCCGAGACCCAAACTACACCCCCGGGTACACTTTTCTGACTATCTCGACCCTACCGGACGCGTTGGCGTACTCAAAACGACCATACGAACAACTTATAAAATATTCACTTTTTATTTAACCAAATTAGTCCCGACGTGACACGAGAACGTTCCGACTTAAATTTCCGAAATCGTCATTTAATTCACTCATGACAACATTATAAAAATAAATCTCATATATTACTATACTCATCCAGTAATATGCAACAAATAACAAATTGTCAATAGTTACTAACTCTCGTCACGCTAGTAAATATTCAAAGCAACATTCCGGATTAAAATTAAATTAATTTATCTCAATTAAATTTAATAAATTCCATAATTTTAAAAGCTATAAAAAATACGGGGTATTACATCTATGAGGCGGGAGCGGCTGCTGTCAGAGGATGCGAGGATCGCGGTGATGATTGGTGAGTCCTACCTGCTATACACCGATACGGCTGTGCCTTATGATTAATGGACTTTTTGATAAGATAGCTGATGGCGCCCAATATATATGATGCACTTCCCTTCCCTCCTATGGGTTCGAGTTGGCCTGTTGGGTCCTCCCACAACGGGGGTTGTCCATCGACATCTGTGGCGGCGACGACTTCAGAGGTTCCCTTTGTGCGACTACATACCCCTTCACATAATATCCGGTGGGCTGATGGAGGGATGGTGCCTATGCTGCATCGTCCTCATGCGATGGACCCAGAGGAGTTGGGCTTGATAGAGGAGGTTCTTCGTCCAGAGGTATATCTTTTCTGTTCTTTTCTTTTCCTTCCTTTTGATCTTTTCTGCCTGATACTGATTTTGCCTTTTCTTGTAGCAAGTTCGGGTGTCCACCACTTGGCTAAGGGATATTAGGGTCTGGATATCTTCGACGACTGCCCATATTTGGGATGCGGTTCCTGTTCCTTCTTACTTGGTGCCATCTGCCTCATTTGGGGAGGATTTTGGTTCAGGTAGCGGTGGTGCGTCATCTCACTGTCGGGGAAAGAGAGCGCGTCGCAGGGGTGAATGCTCTTACGAGAGAGACGGGGAAGGGTAAGTGAAAGAGAGAGATAATATGGGTTCGAGCTGAGTCCCGTTATTTTTTGTTTTTCTATAAAGTTGATGAAACACAGGAAAATATCTATGCAATGCAATGGAGTTTTTTATTATCTTCTGTTAATGATGAATGAATGAATGCATGCACATGCGCTTTTTACTTTGCTGCTGAGACCGTAAAAAGAAATATTTTTGGGATTTGAAGGGAAGTTTTATGAGAATTTATATAAAGCTGGAAAGGGGAATTTTTGAAATTCTTTTGAGAATATCAATTTATTTTTATTGAGTTTTCTGAATTTGACAAAAGAGGAAAAAGGAAAGTTTCCAAAAGTAGGGGGTTACCGATCGGTAAGAACCTTGTCCTGCCTATCGACGGGTCAGTCCAGTCCCATCAATTTAAAACTTTGATTGGTACCCTCTTCAGCCTTTGGTACGTTGTGGGGCAGAATTTCCTTCGATTTATGCAGGGGTTATGTCTTTTGTTTTTCAAGTATAAAAGAGGGGTATGGGTGGAGTGTTTTCCTCACACCTTCACATCCCTACTTTCTTATTCTGTGAGATGGATCTCCCTGGTAGTGTTGAGTTTGCCAACTACCTCAAGACTTTGGAGGCGATGTGCTCCTATAACGTTGACTATAATGCATAAACTATGTGTCGAGTTTCTTTATGACGTAATCGGCCCATAGAGTGGAACATGATGATGGAGGCATATAATTCTGGTACCCCGAAGACCATGTCTTCCGCTTCGAGGAATTTTCTACCATGTTGGGGATAAATCCTAGCGTTGCTGCAGCTCTGCCTGAGTTTTCCCATTCTTCCCGGGAGTTGTTGGCCGGGCTTCTTTGTATTTCTTCCTCGATGGGTAGATCCTTGGTTATTGGGGGAATGATTTCTCTTCTGGCGGTGTTGCAGTCCATATATTTGCAGGAGTTTGGTGATGCTGGATATGCCGAAGTTGTCGTTCTGGGATTGGTTTTGAAATTACTGTTAGTGATCGGGGAGCTGCTGGTGGACCCACAACTTGTGGCTATTACTTTATGGATGTACTACCGTCGCAATCCTGCGACGGTGATACTGGCCAAGACTCTAAATGGCTTGGATGCCTGGCGAGAAGGCCGTTCTGACTTTTTGAGGGGTAGCCCTGTGATGCTGTTCATGTGGCTGTCTGAAAGATTTTGTTTGGTGACTCCTCCGGAATACCCTTTGTCGGCTGTACCCAACTTCTTTTCGCGCCATTTCATCAGTGTTGGTCTGGATATTGAGAGCTGGGAGAACTGGTTCGTGGAGCATGGGGCTTTAAATCTGTACTGTTCAGTACCTTGGTGGGGACAACTGCTGCCTATTCTGGAGCTGGGGGAATACCCGTACGTCTGGCTGGTTGGTCTCAGACATACCTCTTTTATTTCCCTTGGCGGCTTCTGTGCCAATTTGGCGGGAGAAGATCGTGCCACCTTGGACACTAGTCTTTTTTTCGGTAGAAGATTTAACATAGTGTCTGCGCATGTGGCTTGGCTCTTTATGGGAGAGTCGACGTCCATCATCTCGTGCCTCTCAGTCTGTTAGGAGTTTTTGACACATCCCTGGGGATTACATGAAATGGTTGTGGAGAAGAGTGGTCAGCAAGATGTTGGCAGTGCAGACTGGACAATGGTGGCTTATTTTATCTGATACCATGGAGGGGGTGTGGTAGTTTTTACGAGGCTGGTTCGAGCTTATCGGTCCATGGAGCATCTGCGGCACTCCATTCAGGTAGAGGAAGCTTGGGGACACCAGGATATAGATGAAAATGATGGAGCGGGCTCCTCTGGTAGCTGTGGGTAGGGCTCTTGGAGAGTTTATTTTTGTAATGGGGAATAAATTTGGGAATTTATTTGTCTTTTTAGGAAAGTAGGGAGAAGGGAGTTATCCGTTCCTTTTCTTATGTAATTGCGCTATAATTTCTTATTAGTGAAATAAATACATTTTTTATCATCCAACTGTGCCTTTTTTAGAATAGAAGGGAGATGAGAAGAGTCATAGCACGTCGAGATTTCGGACTAGGGATAAAATTTCTTAAGATGGTACAGGTTGACTGGACGAGCCATCTCTTCTCCGTTTAAGTCGTTGAGCATGGTGATCTTCTTGACAATGTATGGGCCACTCCAATTGGGCTTGAACTTTCCTCTGGGATCCCAGATGGGCTCTACTATTTCTTTGAGGGATAAATACTCTTCTTGGACACCGCGGTCCTTGACTCTCTTATTGAATGAATGCGTTATTCGGAGATGGTACCCTTGTATGTGATACAACGCTTTCAATCTCCTTTCGTCCAAGAGTGACAGCTCGTCGAGGCGGCTTTGATGCCAGTCCTCCTCACTGACCTTGCTTTCAAGCATGATGCGTAATGAGGGTATTTCTAATTCCACGGGTAGGACTACTTCCATGCTGTAGACTAGAGAGTAAGGGGTATCCCCAATAGAGGTTCGGATTGAGGTTCGGTATCCCTAGAGGGCGTATGGAATTCGATCGGCCCAATCTCGATAGCTTTCGATCATCTTACTATTGATGTATTTGAGGTTCTTATTGATGGCTTTGACTGCACCGTTGGTCTGAGGTCGGTAGGGAGAATATTTATGTCTCTGGATCCCATACTCGTTGACCACTTCTGTGAATTTTTCCTCGAAATGCAACCCGTTATCTGATACTGGCTCGTGCGGGACCCCTTATCGACATATGATGTTTTTTTAATGAACATGACCACTTTCTTGGCATTCAAAACTGCATATGACTCATCTTTGACCCATTTGGTGAAGTAATCAATGGCAACCAGGATTAACTCATGTTCGTTGGAAGGTGCAACCTTCTCTATTATGTCGATGCCCCAGGTGGAGAACGACCAGGGAGAAGTCATGTTGTATAATTCTCGCGGAGGCAGGTGTTGAAGGTTGGAGAACTGTTGGCATTTGAGGCATCTCCAGACATAGGCGGTGCATTCCTGGATCATGGTGGTCCAGTAGTAGCGTTATCGAATGATCTTCTTGGCAAGCATGCGACCGTTCACGTGGGGTCCACATTCCCAGCTATAGTTTCTCTGCATTACCTCTTCAATGTCAGCCCCTGCGATGCAGTGCAGATGGGTTCCATCTATGTTTCTCTTGAACAGTCCTTTGTGACAGATGATGTATTAGGCGACTAGTCTTCGGAGGGTTGCTTGGTCCTTCTTGTTGGAACCCTCGAGATACTTACCATGCTTGAGAAGGTTCCAGATACCATAATACCAGCAATTGGCTAGTTCGAGATCTTCTTTGGTGATGAGCTCAATGTGGTAGCAATGGGTTGGTTTATTTTACTTTTGAACTAGGAAGGGGGCCATTGTTATTCCTTCGAGCATGTCGACCATGGAGGCTAGGGTAGCAAGGTCATTGGCTAGGTTATTTTTTGCTCGAGGTAGGTAATGGAAGGTGATGTATTAGAATTGAGAGGCTAGTTCTTTTAGGTGGGCATGGAATGGTTGGAGTTTCTCGTCCTTGACTTTCCATTTTCTGAGCACTTGACGATGAGGGCAGAATCCCCATAGACATCTAGGCATTGAATAATTTTCTTGAGGGGGACTTTGAGGCCTGCCATTCACGCATTGTATTCAGTTATGTTGTTAGTGCAGGGGAAATCTAATTTAATGGCGATGGGAGTGTGGGAGTCATCTGGGGTGATCATAAGTATCCCAATGCCATATCCCTTTTTGCTGGCTGCGCCATCAAAGAACATTTTCCATCGAAGGTCATCTTGAGCAGCGTAGAAGATGTTTTCATCTGGAAATTCGAAAATACTTTCATCAGCCTCTTACATGGGGTAGTCAACGAGGTAGTCAAATGTAATACCTCGTATTTTTGGCGATATTTATTTTTGGGATTAATTAATTAAATGAGAGTTAATTGGGAATTAATCCGGATAAAATACTAGCGAGATGTGAGTTGGTATTTGACTATATTGAGTATATATGATGTTATATGAATATTGAATTATGAAATTTGTCATGAGATTGATATACGGCAATTTGGACATTTTATTGGGACGCGTGAGACAGTCGCGTCAGGATATAATTATTTGAATTGTAAAAGTGAATTTAAATTCTATTAACCGTATGGTCATTTTGAGTGCTCCAACGCGTCCGGAAGGGTCGAGATAGTTAGAAAACACTAGCCGGGGGTTTAGTTTGGGTCCCGGGGTATTTTTAGGCCATACCGGCAACATAAAGGATATTTTGGTAATTTCGTATTTTTGGGAATTAAAAGTGACGAAAATTAAGAGTTTTTATCTGATTGGGAATTGACCCACTAAACCCACTAACCAACCCTTAATGACCCAATAAGCTACGGGGGTTATTAGATTATGTTTCCAAAACTTTCCCAAAGCAAACCCTAGCCACCATAGCCACCTTTGGAGAAGAAAGCTTGGAGAGAGAGAGAACTGCAGCAAATCGTCATCAAAATCAGAGATTGAATCAAGGCAAGTGGTTTAATTTCAATTATTATAGAGAATGCTTCTTCCATGTGTAGGAATTTACATAAATCAAATTGTTCTTGAGAGTTTAATAAAAACCCATTTTAATTGGACTTAGAACTTGAATGTTGAGGAGTAATTGCATGTGGAATCTTAGAGAAATGATTACCCTGATGTAAATATGTGTTGGATGTAACAAAAACGGATCTAATTTGAGTAAATTGATGATCATAAATTCTAGGGTTTATGTTCTTGAAAATTGGGGAAAAGTGTAGAAATTTGATGAATTGATGATGATTAGGATGAATTGGTTCTTTAAAATACGTTAGTATATAACCTTGATATGGTTAGGATTGATTAGAGACCTTTAAACATTGTTGGGACGAATTTTGGTTGAGATTTGAGGTGTAGAAATTGGTGAAAAACGAGATAGGATTTCTGGGTTTGAATCTGGTCACTCATTAGAAGACCTACCCAGGTCGTTCGAACGAGCTCGTTCGAACGAGCTTCTAACGAGTTGACAGTTTGGGGTTCTAACGAGAGGGATGTTCGTTCAATAATCTCGTTCGAACGAGATCTCGTTAGATAGCCCAGTTCGTTCGAACGAACTCTCCTTCGAACAGCCTCGTTCGAACGAGACTTCTAACGAGCTGACAGTTTAGGCCTTTTTGGCCTGTTTTGATTTTGGGAATCCCGTAAACTTGTTTGAGGATAGAGATAACACTCCTTTGGGGATTTATGGGTAGATTTGGAACATTTGGGTTACTATGAGGAGAAAATCTTATATAAGTGTGGATCGAATCAAATAGACATTATGAGCTGAGACGTGAGTGCCTACTACGACGTGAGAATAAATTATGGCGCGTATAAATATGGATCGGGATTATATAAGTTGTATATGTATTAAGTTGGTACGAGAATGCGATAAGTACTACAATTAAACTACGGTGATTACTAAGATGCGTGTTTACTTAGTATTGATATATGATTTGTGTGTATGACATACCTACCATACTTGCTATCACGGGAGGTTTGCGTTCGCTTAGGGCCCTATAATCCTTGTGTTGCCCGGATTTAGACTGGTTACCTCGATGAACATAGGTCAGAGAAGGACTTATTGGGATGTTAATAAGTCTGCTGATCGTGGGAGCGCAGGTATGTGCGTGACCCATGTGATGTGACTGTGTTCGCCTCCATTATTTGTGATTTTTATTATCTGAACGATTCCTGAGAGATTCGGAATGTGTGATCCTTATGTACGTGATGTATCGGGATGGATAGCAGAGTATGTGTGCACCGCAGCTTAGTCTCGGGGTGCTTATATTGTATATTTATGTTGTGGAAAATATACACTTAATAAAATGGGAACTTTCATATGGTATCGTGTGTATAACTATGGAATAACATAAAAGGGATAATCTATAACGAGTTGTATTACTTTTGTATGAGGACTTGAATTTACGTTAAGCCCCTATTTAATTGAGATCGTTATAAAGTTAATGGGAACCGAGTAATAAGGGTAGAGCCTATGACAGTCTAGCTAGATATGATGTCACTTAGCTAGTGGTTAGTGTCATTTTAGATTTGTACTTACGTTAGGAGTGCACATTTAGTCGAGAGATGAGGATTTCGTGTGAGTGCACGTCCTAACATGTACTTTGCATTTAATGTTTTAAATGTTTTTAAAGCATTTGCAGGTTTTTAAAATATCTCCACATTCGGGCTCTGACCCGTTTGCTTTCAAATCTATTTTTCTTGTAAAACCATTTTAGGTGCCCAGCCACAAGGACACCATGCATAGGATACTCATTCAGATGACGAGCTGTAGCTGTTTGTGGAAGTTACAGGGATTTGCTTTTAGACGCTTCTATCATTTGGATTCCATGTTCAGTATTCCTCAGTTTTAGGGCATGTTGCCCAGTTCCATTAGAGATACATTTCCATTTCAGTTTTTCAGGCTTTGGCATGTATTGATTCAGTATTCAGTATTTAGTTATTCATTTCAGTTGTGGAGTTTGTTGTGAGGAGTTTTCCTCCGGATTTATTTATATCATGTGATGGTCATTCTATTATTTCGTTATGGTGAATGGTGATATTATTCTTGCTTTAAATCTTGTACTGCATGTTAATCAGACTTTAATTAAAATTTGGCAACTTACTTTTCAAATACTAGGTGGTTAGTAATAATAAAATGTTTTCGACAGTGATGCTATTAACTGAGCCAACTTGGCATTTTGATTTAATTTAATAAAGGAGTAGCTACCCGGTATTTAATTATTCGGGGTGTCACATCAAAGATGGATCTTCCTTTCATGGCTTTCTATGTGATGTACATGATATCAAACTAGGTTAAGAGCATCAACCATCGAGCCATTCAGCTGGATAAGGCAGGTTTCTCAAGCAGGTACTTAATGGGGTCTATTCGGGATACAAGCTTAATGGGGAAGCCAAACATGTAGTGTCGTAACTTTCGGGTGACCCAGACAAGCGCGACGCATGCTTTTTCCAAAGCAATGTAGTTGATTTCGTACCCGACCAATTTATAGCTGGCGTAATAAATGGCTCTTTCTTTGTGGGAGTCTTCGATGTATTGGGCTAGCAAAGCCCCAACTGCAGTGTCGGTTATTGTTAGGTATAGGAGCAAGGGGAGATAAGACTATGGTGGCATGAGTACTAGAGGTTGGGTCATATATTATTTGATTTGGTCAAAAGCTTCTTGGCAGGCCTCGTTCCAAACTTTGGTTGAATCCTTTCGGAGGAGTTTGAAAATCGATTCACAGATGGAGGTGAGATGGCTGATGAACCGGCTGATGTACAACAATTTCCCAAGGAAACCTCAAACTTTTTTCTCCGTTCAGGTAGGTGGTATCTCAAGTATGGCTTTCAGTTTAGCAGGATCTGCTTCTATCCCTTTCTCGCTGACCATGAATCCCAAGAGTTTTCCCTTTGTAACGCCGAAGACACATTTCTGTGGATTGAGGCTCATCTGATATCATCACAGTTGTTCGAAGAACTTTTGAAGAGAGAGAGCATGACCTTCTCTAGTTTTGGATTTAATAATCATATCATCCACATAGACATTGAATTTTTTATGAATCAGATCATGCAGGATGGTTGTGGTAGCCCTCTAGTAGGTAGCCCCAACATTGTTGAGACCAAATAGCATAAAAGTGTAACAAAAGGTTCCCCATGGGGTGATGAATGTGGTTTTTTTCTTGATGATCTGGGTGCATTTTGATTTGGTTGTATCCGGCAAACCCGTCGATGAATGACTTGAGAGGATGACTGGCTGTGTTGTCCATGATCATGTCGATATTGGGTAGTGGGTAATCATCCTTTGGAGAGGCTTTGTTTAAGTCCCAGTAGTCTACACACATCCGAACTTTCCCTCCTGATTTCGGCACAGGCGCTATATTGGATATCTATGTGGGATATTCGATCATGCGAATGAAGCCCATTTTCAGTTGTTTGACCACCTCTTTTTTGACTTTGAGCGACCATTCGGTGCCTAGCTTTCTCAGCTTTTGTTTAACCGGCTTGTATTCTGGAAGAGTGGGGATCTCATGCTGAGCAATTTCAGGACTAATGTCGGGCATATCGTTATAGGACCATGAGAAGACATCCATGAATTCCTTTAATAATTCTTCAAGTTATGCGCGCTCATGCTCATCGAGGGTAGCCCCTATCCTAATCTCGCGTAGTTGGCTACTAAAATCGAGGTTAATAATAACAGTCTCTTCTTCATTACCTTGAACGCGATTATGTTGTTTGTTATTAAACATATTTAGATCAGTTAAGAATTATTCATTTGCAAAATCATCATCATCAAAAGTTTGAATAGAATCTAAACAATTAATGTAAGACACAACAAGATACTCAAAATCTTCATTTATTTCATTGATAGGAAAAATAACATTGAGAACCTCATCAAAGGAGGTCTCTATTACATTTGAGAAAGGATAGACAACAGAAGAAGAAATGGGGTAAACATCAGGATTAGGTCGGATTTCAACGGGTAGAATCGGCGCAGCATGCCAGTTGAGGAGAGGTGTATCATCAGCTTTAATCAAGTGGGATGGATCCAGTGATGTAGTCCTTGAATGAAAAATGCAGAGTGTCATCCCCAATATCTGCAAGTTGAACGAGTCCTCGGAGTTACTTTCCTCAGTCTCTTCTGTATCTTTATTGAGCGATTGTACATGGTGTTGGGAACTTTCGGCCCATGGGTAGCTATCCTGGAAAAAAGATCTCCATTCCAGGCTTCATCTTCTTGTCTGTATGGTCATACCAGGGTTCCAAAAAGACAGAAAAGGGGAAGTCCTCTCCCTCTTTGATGAATTGTCCATTCAAGGATTCACCTGGGATAGTCTGGATGCGGTCTAGTATTTTTTATGGTCAAGACCGGTGAATCATTCTGAGGTCTTGTTCTGATGATTGATACTCCAAACCACAAGGGGGAAAGCTTTATTAAGTTCAATGGGCTTAAGTATCCCTTACTGTCTTTGTCATAGCCCCATTTCGGGCATGAAGTGCATGTTTCTGAACATCTGAATCACTTCGACGTTGCCATGAGGGTCGTATTCCGGATAAACTCTTTCTTTGAAATCATCCCATACCGGAAGTAGAAGTGGTTCAACTCAGAATCATGATAGGAACATATCATTTGACCCATGTTGTATCTCAAGGATTGGACTGCTGGTACTTGTACCCTCGGCATTATCGTCGTCGCCAAAAATTGTAATGACTCGTCCATCGTCGAAGAACTTCAATTTCTGATGGAGTGAGGAAGACACACCCTGGAAACTGTGGAGCCAAGGTCGTCCGAGTAACAAGTTGAAATAAGCTAGGATGTTAATTGATGATGCTGGAAATAGTACCACCCTTCAAGGTGTTTGTAAGCTCAATTCAATGTCACCAATGGTAGCACAAGGCATGTAGAAGGTATACATACACAATAGAAGGATATGAGGAGAAGAAGATTCACAATGTAATATAAGTGGTTCAGCCAATTAGGACTATGTCCACTGTGCAAGCGTATGATGTGTATCAATGTGTAAGGGCTCTAATGGCCGTAGATACAATCTCTCAAGCTCTCTCTCTACTGTGTATTTAACAGAGTTTCAGCTAGGGTTGCTAATTTCTCCCCTTTACAAGGTAGAGGATGACCTCTATATATAGTACCTAGGGGGTGTAATGTACCCCCCATGCATGTAATGAGCATGTGTGTGTTGATCTAGCCAATATGGAGAAGCCATCTGTCACTGTCACATGTAGAGAATGATGATGAAATATTCTCCCCACATGTGGGGAATGATTTGTTATAACTAACTTGTGTCCACGTGCCCCTATCCAAATGTCATGAGGTGCTCGACCATAGCACTTAGTCATGACCTCGACCTAGTATAAGCCGAGGTTGATAAGTCTAGTTGCTCGTTCAATTCGAGATGAGACATGAAGGTCTTGGCTTAAGTTCAGCCGTGACAATGGATAGGGGTCGGCCTGGGCCGAGGTTGAGCTGGCATGTGCTTGGAGCATTAACTGATATCTTGATGATGTTAACCTTGGTAGAAGTAAGGCTTCTTGCGAGCTCGGACTACATCTGGCCGAGGTTTCCATTCCCAGATGTACTCGAGTGCTGTTGACCCTTATGATACGTGCAATGTCCCTTGGAGAGATTGGTGGTAGTGTCAGCCTGGGCCGACCCTTATATGGCCGAGAGTTGCTATCATGGCTCCAAGGCTTTTCCAACGTTGGCTACATTCTCGGTCGAGGTTGGTGTTTCTGAGCCGAGGACACACTTGGGGCATATCAATCACCCCCAGCCCTTAGTTACATGTGAGAGCAGGTGACTATGGGATCTCTAAACCTCCGAGGCCTTTCTCCTATGAGCCAATGTTCGCTTGACACTTGTCCATTGCTAAAGGGTGGCTTGCTTGGCAAGCATGTGTTGTCAGTCGCCCTTTGGGGCTCCCAAGGCAATGATGGGCCTTGGGAAACGTGCCTGCATACTTAAGGGTTTGAACCCTCATTTTTCCCTCCTTCCTCAATTCTCTTTCTTGGCATGATTTCACTCCAGCAGTTTCTCTCACTAAAGGGAATTTTCTTCACGATTTCGCTTCAGAAGTCCTTGGTGGTGATTTCCTCGAATTTTCTTCGCTTTCCCTTATTGTTTAATCTTCAGGTATCTTCTTCCTCTCATTTGTCTTCATTTTCTCTGCTTTTTCCCTTACTTTTGTGTTTTCCGGCGAATTTCTGAGTTTTCCGGTGAGACCACCATAGTTTCAGACGAACTGTTCTTGCTAAGTTTGGTGGTTTGATCTTTAAATTGCTTTATTTCCCTATCCAATCTTTTTTGTCATTTGATCTTTAAAGTGTAGTGTCCGCCTCTGATGCTCAGACCCCTCTACTAACTTCTTGAGGAGTTACCTTCTCTCAGAGAGAAGACTTTAGAAAAAATTATGCAAATAGAGAGAGCACAGGAGGAGGCTCGTAGGTCACAAGAATTCCCTCTGAGGCCCATCTTTCCACCACCCCTGAAGGTGATATATCCTGATCCATTAGATCCATTTAGCCAAATAGAGGTCCCTACCGAACCAGTGCCGATGTATGAGTCTGAGTCTTTGACCTCAGACCCTATGTCTGCGGATTCCTTCTAGGAGGACATGGACTTCACAACTCGGCAAGATCAGGCCCCTAATCAAGCCGAGGTCGCTAGCCGGTCCTCGTCCCATATTAATTCAAGCACCTCATCCTCTTCCTCTTCCTCTTCCTCTTCCTCTGAGGTTGAGATTGTCGAGCCGAGTGTGGCTATTTCACCCATACTCGACGCCATTCCTCTGTCGGCAGTCACCGGGGCTGAATTCGCTCAGAGGTTCCCGAGTAATCCATCAACGTCTGCTCCGGCCGACGTTGAGCAAGATAATGACAACGATGATGATGCTGAGAGTGATGTCGACGTCTCTGAGGCGGCCGAGATCGAGAGTACTGTTACTGAGGTAGACCTTCTTTGCTTCAGATATCTGTACTCCATCAGCCCCTCCATAAAGCTTAGGAGACCTCTGAGGGAAGAAAGGGTCTACAATGGTCGAGATAGTGAGATATGCTTGTACGAGCAGATGTTCAAGTTAGGGTTTCGCTTGCCGATTCATCCCATAATCAGGTCCATCATTTCTTACATCAATTTGGCCCCCTCCCAATTATCCCCTAATGCCTAGAGGGTTATAATAGGGGCTATAGTCTTGTGGAGGGCTGTCCACCACTCAGACCTTCCAGTTCAGGTATTTGTTGGTTGTTATGTTCCCTCCTCTGCTAAAAATCATCCGAGCTACAATCATTTTGTAGCTCGAAAGCCAGAGAAAAAGATGCTCCAAATAACTCAGACTTCCAACCACAACTGGAAGCCTCGATACTTTTTCGCTTCTGGGCCATGGGAATTTGGTCCATGTGTTCCCTTGTCCTTGCTAGAGTCGAGGATGCGCCTGAGATGGGGTAAGGTTACAATGTCTGCGAGGGCCGACCCTGGCCTAAGCCTGCAAAACCTTCAGAAGGTAAAATCCCTTCAAGATCAAGGGATACATGGTCTGCTCGTTAAGTTCGAACACTTGATGAACCCCCACTACCTCTCTGAGACAGGTCTAGGTGGAAGTCCCCTTGCTGATCTTGGTAAGAATTTTTTATTCCAAGTTGAACCTCTGAGTTTATTCATGTCTAATCTTCTAACTCAGACCTTTCAATTTTGTAGAGCTCCCGAAGGATATCTCAGACGACCTTTGGGAAATGGCATCTCCGAGTTTAACGAAGCTCGCAAAGAAGGCAGGTCTTAATGCTCCTCCTCCAGCTCCCTCTGCCTCAAAGCCTCAAGCCACGAAGAAGAGGGCTCCTACTAAACATGCCCCTGAGGATCAGAGGCAGAAGAAAAAGAGTGTTGATTCTTCCATCCCAATCTCTTCAGCAGACGCCTTATCGGCTCGTCTAGAGCAATTGAAGATTACTGACAGCATCGTCGGCCACAGTCTGCAGGACCTGGATGCCTTCGACTCTACAATGACCGAGGCCGATAAGCATTTCTTTCGATCACTGGATACTCCCTTGCTGATTGAGTTCGACATCCATAGATCCATTCAGGTATGACCTCATATTTCCTTATAATTTCCAAGTGTAACCTCTGATCTGGTCTCCAACTTATTTATGATCACAAAATCTGCAGGGCTTGACAGCTATGCACCAGCTCTCCAACTTGACTCTGAGGAAGTTGCCCCTCATCCAGAAGGGTCAAGAGGCCGAGAAGGTGCAAAGCACTCTGAACGCAGAAATGGACCGCCTGAAGTCTGAGCTGGGTGAGTCTGAGAAGAAGTTGAAGGGGTTGGAGAAGGAGATATCCTAGCTTAAGAAGGACCGTGATGTGTCTCTGAAGGCTAAGGACGACGTTCTGCAGCAGAAGGTCAACTCAACTGTGAAGGCATCCCTCGATGATGCCTATGAGGGGATAATAGCTGAGTACAAAACCTCTGATGAGTTTATGAGCTTCGACTTTGAGTACCTTAAAAGAGGTATCAAATCCACTATCAAGTGGGCCGATGTCAAGGAGAGGGAGGCTGGGAGTTTGAAGGCCTCTGATTTCTTAGGCCTCGGCTTTGCCAACCCTCAGCTTGCCCGTGCCCTTCAAGAGGTTGAGGAGGAGGTTGCTGCGCCTGCAGAGACGACAACATTGGACGGTACTGAGATTGGAGGGGCCGACCATAGAGAAGACATTACTGAGGTGGCCCAGGTCGTCCAACAGGATCAGGCCGAAGACACTAGAATTCTCCCTTCTAGCTCTTAGATTTAATTTGTGAAGCTTTACTCTGTAACCCTTGGATATTTGTACTCCCTGAATATTTTTAATTTCTAAATATTTGTAATCTCTGAGAGGTATCATTTTGTTCATTTACTTTGTTGAATGTATGTCGTGTGATGTTTTATATCTGAAGCTTGTGTAATGGAGTCTACATGCACTAGTTTAGTAGTCTTACCTCAGACCTTGTCACCACTGAATGATGTTATAAGGGTCTGAGGTCATTACCTAAGATGTTATCCTCATAATGAATCTCACCAAATTAATGATGTTAAGGGTCTGAGGACATCCCGTTATGGTGTCTGAGCTCAGACCTTGTCACCACTGAATGGTGTTATGGGGGTCTGAGGTCATCACCTAAGATGTTATCCTCATAATGAATCTCACCAAATTAATGATGTTAAGGGTCTGAGGTCATCCCATTATGGTGTTTGAGCTCAGACCTCGTCACCACTGAATGGTGTTATGGGGGTCTGAGGTCATCACCTAAGATGTTATCCTCATAATGAATCTCACCAAATTAATGATGTTAAGGGTCTGAGGTCATCCCATTATGGTTTCTGAGCTCAGACCTCGTCACCACTGAATGGTGTTATGGGGGTCTGAGGTCATCACCTAAGATGTTAACCTCATGATTTCTGACATAAGTGCACAATGTAGCAAGAATCATCATGGGAACTGATCTTTTATTAATAACCTCTTTATAACAAGATGGTAAATTTACATAAAACTCTTTGAAACATCATATGTAATACTTCTTTAGGTGATCAGCATTCTATGGGTTAGCGAAAGGTTCCCCTTCTAGATTTTCTAGCCTGTAAGTGCCGGGCACAACTTCTTCTGTCACTTTATAGGGACCGTGCCAGTTTGGATGGAGCTTGTTTGTTTTTTGTAAGGTCTTCTTTAACACTAAGTCTCCCAGTGCGATGGGTCTTGACTTCACCCTCTGGTTGTAGAATTTCTCTTCCCTCTGTTGGTAGGCTGCTTGCCTGACCTCTGCGTCTTCTCTTCTTTCTTCAATTAGATATAGGTCTAGCCTCCTCTCTTCCCCGTTTTTATCAGGGTCATAGGTCTGAACCCTGTGAGTAGGGAGCCCCACCTCTGTTGGTATGACGGCCTCGGAGCCATGTGCAAGCATGAACAGGGTTTCTCCTCTAGGTGTCCTTACCGTGGTCCTGTAGGCTCATAACACAGCGTAGACCTCTTCACTCCATCTTCCCTTCGCATCTTCTAACCTCTTTTTGATTCCCTCGAGAATTATTCTGTTCGTGACCTCGGTCTGACCGTTTGCCTGAGGTCGGCCAGGAGATGATACGAACTGCTTTATCCCGACTCTTAGGCAGTGCTTTTCTAAAGAGGAGTTCTTAAACTGGGTCCCATTGTCCGAGATGAGAGTGTTTGGGAGGTCGTATCTGTATATGATGTTCTTCCAAATAAACTGGAAGGTCTTCTGCTCTGTGATCGTTATCATAGGCTCTGCTTCTACCCACTTTGAGAAATAGTCGATGGCAACTATCAAGAATCGATAACTGTTAGAAGCTCTTGGTAGGGGTCCTACTAAGTCAATCCCATATACCGCAAATTGCCATGGAGAGGTAATTGACGTTATAGGCTGATGAGGTTGATGAGGAATAGCGGCGAATCTTTGACATTTGTCGCACTTCTTCACGTAGCCTGCAGCGTCTTTGGACAAGGTTGGCCACCAGTATCCCTGTGTGATGATTCTCTTGGCCAAAGGTCTTCCCCCTATGTGGCTAGAGCAAGAACCCTCATGAACTTCCTGTAAGACCCGAGGAACTTCCGTGGGGTGCACACATCTGAGGAGAGGCAATAGAAATCCCTTCTTGTATAAGACGTCTCCTATCATCGATAACTTGGCAGCCTTATATCTTAATTTCCACCTCTCTAGCTTGGATTCAGGTAGCTCTCCATCTCTGATATATCTGACGAGGAGGTCCATCCATGATTCTCCTAGATTCAAATTGTGACATGGGTTACATACCTCTTCTTCCTCGATGGTTGCTTTTCCTAAGACCTCGACCGGAACTGTCCTTCTGACATCTGTCTTCGTCTCCGAGGCCAACTTTGCCAACGCGTCGGCGTGGCTATTACTTTGTCGAGGTACTCTCTTCAGTTTTATCTCTTTAAAATATTCTAACATCGTTCTCACCCTCTTCAGATACTTGGCCATCCTATGATCTTTAGCCTCATAGACTCCCAATATTTGATTGATAACTAACCTTGAGTTGCTGTGGAGTAGGAGGCGCTTTACACCCAGAGTTTTTGCCAATGAGGAGCCGGCTATCATGGCTTCATATTCCGACTCGTTGTTAGAGGCCTTAAAATTGAATCTCAAAGCATATTCGATGTTAGAACCATCAGGGGCTGAAAGTATCAACCCTGCACCGCTTCCACTGTCGCAGGAAGAGCCATCAACGAAGAGGCTCCAAATGACTGTATCCGATGAGAAGACCCCTTTCGACATGATTCCTTATTTGAAGAGGTACCGATCCTCCTCGTTCTCCTCTACTTTGCCCCTGACCTTGTTAGATGCGACCTCTTCCTTATCTCGGAAGACGTTTGGTGTCGTCTCTTCCTGATTTCGGAAGACACCACGGTTTATCTTTTCAACACCCTCTAGGCCATTCTCTGCCTCGGCCTCTTCCCTTGTGAACTCAGCAACAAAGTCTGTGAGGGCTTGCCCTTTGATGGCTATCCTAGGTTGGTAGGTAAGATCATACTCCCCCAACTCAATGGCCCATGTCATCAATCTCCTGGACTTATTAGGCTTATGTAGGACCTGTCTTAGTGGGGAGTCGGTGAGGACAACCATGGAGTGGGCTTGGAAGTAAGGCTTCATCTTCCTTGAAGCATGTATCAGGGCGTAACCCAACTTTTCCATACGAGGATAATTTTGTTTAGACCATTGAAGGGCCTTATTGTTGAAATACACAGGCCTTTGGATCCCATCGTCTTCCCGTATTATGGATGCGCTGATGGCCGATTCGGAGACTGCTAGATACACGTATAATTTCTCTCCTGCTACAGGCCGAGATAGCAATAAAGGAGACCCCAAGTAAGACTTGAGTTGGTTGAAAGCTTTTTCACACTCTTCGTCCCACTGGAAGGACTTTCTAAGGACTTTAAAGAATGGAAGACACTTGTCTGTTTCCCTAGAAATAAATCTGTTAACTGCAACCATGCTCCCCGTAAGTTTTTGGACATCTTTGATATTCCTCGGTGTCTTCATGTCAAGCAAAGCCTTGATTTTCTCAGGGTTCGCTTCAATCCCTCTCTGGTTGATGATAAATCCCAGGAACTTCCCAGCTCCTACTCCAAAGACACACTTTGCGGGGTTGAGTTTCATCCTGTATGAGTCCATAATATCGAAGGTCTTCTCTAGATCTGCTACATGAGTGCAATCTTTCAAGCTCTTCGTTATCATATCATCTACATACACCTCCATAGTCTTACCTATTTGTTCTTCGAACATCTTATTCACAAGACGTTGGTATGTTGCCCCTGTATTTTTCAGACCGAAGGGCATTACTTTGTAGCAGTACATCCCTTTGTCGGTAATGAAGGCTGTCTTCTCTGAGTCTTCAGCATCCATGAAGATCTGGTTGTAGCCTGAATACGCGTCCATGAAGCTCATGAGCTCATGTCCTGCTGTAGCATCCACCATCTAATCTATCCGAGGTAAGGGATAGCTGTCTTTTGGACAAGACCTGTTCAGGTCAGTGAAATCAACACACATTCTCCACTTCCCATTGGCCTTGGGCACGATGACTGCATTTGATAACCACTCCGGATATGTGACTTCTCTTATAAACTCAGCCTCTTCCAATTTTTTGACCTCTTCTCGGATGACATCGTACTTCTCCCTGGAGTAGACTCTTCGTCTCTGTTTGATAGGCCTGGAATCTTTGGTTACGTTGAGCTTGTGACTCATAACCTCAGGGTCGATGCCGGGCATGTCTGCGTGACTCCATGCGAAGACACTCTGCCTCCTCCTGAGGAAGTTTATCAGCTCTTCCTTGATTTCTGTCTTTAGGGCTTTGCCAACCTGGATGTTTTTTTCCGGATCGTCCTCATTGAGGACGATGGATTCTACCTCTTCCGCGACCTCTCCCTTCTTCAACTTTGTCTCATCTCTTGGGTCAAGTGTATCAATACTGTAAGTGATGGTTACCCTTTTATGGGCCTCTCTTTCTTTGGCCGAGTTGAAGTAACATTCTTGCGCTATGGTCTGGTCACCTTGCACTTCCCCTACCCCGTAGGTCGGGAATTTTAGCATCTGGTGGACTGTCGACGGCACAGCTTCGAACTCCTTAAGGGCCACTCTTCCTATGATGAGGTTATAGGCCGAGAAGATGTTCTCATCCATCACGGAAAAATTTATCTTCTTGGTGAACCTCTTAGGCCACTCATCACCCATCCGCACGTCCATCTCATACATGCCCAAGGGGTGGACCTTATCGCCACTGAAGCCTAACAAGGGGTGGTGATAGGGTACCAACCTTGCTCTACTAAGACCTGGGCTCTTGAAGTAAGGCCAAAACATCACGTCTGTCGAGCTCCCCCCGTCTACGAGGATCCTCTGCACCTCGTACCCATGCACCCTTGTTGTTATTACCAAAGGGTCATCATGGGGGGCTAAGATACCTTTGAAGTCGAGTCTGGTGAACCCGACTACAAGGGTGTTCATGTCTACCTTCTTCCTCTTCTGCACTGTATCGAAAGACGTTAGATTTACAACTTCAAGTTTGGCCACTGACTTGGCCTCTGCCACGTGAGCCTTCCTATCAGCTACTTCAGAGCCACCTCCTACAAATCCTCCGCATATGGTGTCAACACCAAGCGAGATCATACCAACCCTCTTCATCGGGGTGTTGTCATCTTTCGGCGAAAGATCCGGATCGTCTTCATCATCACCTTCTGAATCATTGTCTCTTCTGGCTGGGGCATTATCACGGCATCTGTCACTTCTTATTTTCTTAGGGTAATCTCTTCCCCCTTTAGGAGCCTCACCGTCCACATACTTCCTCAACTTTCCAGATTTTAAATCTTTTCAATCCCATCCTTCAAGGCGAAGCATCTGTCTGTAACGTGGCCATGGTCCTGGTGGAACTTGCACCACAAGTTTTTGTACCTTTTATGTGGTGGGGCCTTCAGTTTCTCTGGTCATCACAGAGTCCTGTCATTCTTGATCTCGTTGAGGATGTGCTCACAGCTCATAGTTAAAGGAGTATAGTGAGCGAACTTGTCATCACCCGACCTCTTCTTTCCATCTTTCTTTCTTTAGGACTTCCCACTACTACCGCGATTCTCATCCTCATATTTGGCAGCCATTGCCTCTTCTGCATTCATGACTTTTCCCGTGGTTGCCAGTAGCTCCGCCATAGACCTAGGAGGATCTTCCGCGAGTTTTCACAACAGCTTCCCTTTCTGAAGACCCCCTATGAGGGCGGTCATGGCTATATTCTCTTCATAATCTTCGACCTCCAACTTCTCTTTGTTGAACCTGGCGATGTAGTCTCTTAGGCTCTCGTCCTTGCCCTGCTTGACATACAATAAGTGAGTAGTCTTCTTTTGAGGTCTCACCCCAAAGCAGAAGTTGTGGATGAATCGTTCAGCCAAGCCTTTGAAGTTCTTAATTGAGCTCTTCGAAAGAGAAGTAAACCAGCTGTGTGCTGCTCCTGTCAAGGCCCCTGAGAAGGCCCTACACTTCATTTCATCGGGTATTGAGTAGATGTCTGCTGTCGACTGATACATCTTGATGTGATGTACAGGGTTGGTGCTGCCATCATCCTTGGGAGACACCACGGGAGGTTTGAATTTAGCAGGAGTTGGGAAGCTCACTATCCTCGCCATAAATGGAGAGCCCTCTGAGTAACCCCTTTATAATGGGTCCCTACTTTTGATGAGGTCTCCTATCTTCTCCTCAAGGCACTGGATAGAGTCACTCCACGGTCTTCTTCCATAGACCTGGCCGAGGTTGTCCCCAGCCACCTCTAAGGGATGGACTAAGGGTTCTCCTGCTGCCGCACAACATCGGTTGTTGACCTCTTCCTGGTCTCTGACTCTTCTTTCACGGGGTCGACCTTGGTCAGGCCGACCATGTCTGTCTCCTTTTTGCGAACCGACAACACTTCTTAACCTGGATAACCTCTGTCTTAGGTCATTCACTGGACCCAACCTCTCAAAGAATGATCCCCTGCTCAATCGATCGAAAACTGATCCTCGCTGTTGGGCCTCTTCAGCTCTTCGGCCAGTACATCCTCGGCTCTGCTGAAGAGGACGAACCGTATTATTTGAAACCCCATATGGCTCCCAATAATCTTTCGGGGCCTCTCCCGCCTCTAGATCATCATACCTGTCCTCCGAGCAAGGGTTTCCTTACCTCCCCAGGCATAAGCGCCTAGGGTCAGCAACGTCCCTTCTCCACTAGGGCACAGGCTGGTCCTTCATTGGTGCCTGGGGTGGTCCCCTGACGTTAGGATGAGGTTGGACGACCACTGGAGTTATCATATCCGGTGAGACTCCAGGTGGTCTCATCATAGTTTGGCTGAGCTGTGAAAATTGTTCCTGCATAGCTTGTTGTGTTGCAGCCAAAGACCTCAAGGCTGCAGCTACCTCCGCCATTTCGAACTGTGGCGGCGCCTGACTGGAACTGGGCCCCCCACCACCAGGTGGCGGAAGAGGCGGTGGTAACTCTGGTGCCATGTGTTGCTTAGTGAAGAGATTAAGTATCAGGTGAGCTTAATACCTTAAAGGACCTCTTTTAATGGTGAAACAACTCCACACGAGGGGTGGTGCCTGGTTCACCACCAGAGTCTCCGGTGAGGTTAAGCTGAAGAAAAGGAAGAGATAGCCTCTCGTTCCCACAGACGGCGCCAAAATGATGATGCTGGAAACAACACCACCCTTCAAGGTGTTTGTAAGCTCAATTCAATGTCACCAATGGTAGCACAAGGCATGTAGAAGGTATACATACACAATAGAAGGAGATGAGGAGAATAAGATTCACAATGTAATATAAGTGGTTCAGCCAATTAGGCCTACGTCCACTGTGCAAGCGTATGATGTGTATCAATGTGTAAGGGATCTAATGGCCATAAATACAATCTCTCAAGCTCTCTCTCTCTCTACTGTGTATTTAACAGAGTTTCAGCTAGGGTTGCTAATTTGTCCCCTTTACAAGATAGAGGATGACCTCTATATATAGTACCTAGGGGGTGTAATGTACCCCATGCATGTAATGAGCATGTGTGTGTTGATCCAACCAATAAGGAGAAGCCATCTGTCACTGTCACATGTAGAGAATGATGATGAAATATTCTCCCCCCGTGTGGGGAATGATTTGTTATAACTAACTTGTGTCCACGTGCCCCTATCCAAATGTCAGGAGGTGCTCGGCCATCGCGCTTAGTCATGACCTCAGCCTAGTATAAGCCGACGTTAATAAGTCTAGTTGCTCGTTCAATCCGAGATGAGCTATGAAGGTCTCGGCTTAAGTTCAGCCGAGACAATGGATAGGGGTCGGTCTGGGCCGAGGTTGAGCTGGCATGTGCTTGGAGCATTAACTGATATCTTGATGATGTTGACCTTGGTAGAAGTAAGTCTTCTTGCGAGCTCGGCCTACATCTGGCCGAGGTTGCCATTCCCAGGTGTACTGGAGTGCTGCTGACCCTTATGATACGTGCAGTGTCACTTGGAGAGATTGGTGGTAGTGTCGGCCTGGGCCGACCCTTATATGTCCGAGAGTTGCTATCATGGATCCAAGGCTTTTCCAACGTCGGCTACATTCTCGATCGAGGTTGGTGTTTCTGAGCCGAGGTCACACTTGGGGCATATCATCAATAACTTGGAATTCAACTATAGGGTTTTAGGGCCAACCCCTATTACAAGTTTTATGGATCCTATCACCTCCCGACGGGTCTTATCGTAGGTGCGTACAACAGTGAAGGTTGGAGCGAGGTCACTTTCCTTCAGTCCTAATCATTTAAAGGTTCTTAATGGGCAGATATTCAAGGCGGATCCATTATCGACAAGAGAGAGTGGTACGATCTTCCCCATAACTTCGACGAAGATGTGGAGTGCATGATTGTGGGTTGGCCCAATTATGGAGATTTCTTCTTCGAAAAAGGATAGCATTCGGGTAGACGTCAAGGATCTGACTAAATTTACTGCTTCTTTTGGTGTAGTAGAAGGAGGTACTGTGGGTCTAGTGAGCAACTTGATCAAAGCATTTCTCTGCAGCTGGAAAGACATGAAAAACCCCCATAGAGTGATATTAGCTTGAGTTTTCTTCAGTTGATCGATGATCTTGATTTCCTCAAGGGTTATTTCTGGCATAGGAAGGTTTTCAATGCCCTTCCCCTTGTCATTGGTTGGTAGTGAGCTTGGGATCTGGTAATGCCTCCATGATCTGGTCATGTGATTTACTGAAGAAGGGAAGAACATGAACCCTATTTCTTCGTTATGTGACACCCCGACTAATTAAATACCGGGTAGCTACTCCTTTATTAAATTAATTCAAAATGCCAAGTTGGTTCAGTTAATAGCATCACTGTCGAAAACGTTTTAATAATTACTAACCACCTAGTATTTAAAAAGTAAGTGTCAAATTTTAAGTTAAGTCTGATTAACATGCAGTAAAAGAATAATGAAATAATAACAACCATTCACTATAATGAAGTAATGAAACCAACAACATAAATATAAATCCGGAGGAAAACTCCTCAAAACAATCCCACAACTGAAAGTAAAATGACAAGTCTGAATCCTGAATAATTACATGCCAGAAGTCTGAATAACTAAAATAAATGAAATGTCTCTAAAAGGAATGGGCGACATTCCCTACAGCTGATAACTGCTGAATATAGAGTCAAAGTAGATGAAGCGTCTACAAGCAAAGTCCTGTAATTTTCACAAACAGCTACAGCTCTTCACCTGAATGAGGATCCTAAGCATCGTGTCCTTGTGGCTGGGCACCTAAAATGGTTTTTACAAAAATAGATTTGAAAGCAAATGGGTCAGAGCCCGAAAGTGGAAAACATTTTGAAAACAGCAAGTGTTTTAATAACATTAAAACATTAAATGCAAAATACATGTTAGGACGTGCACTCACATGAAATTCTCACCTCTCGACTACATGTGCACTCCTAACGTACATTACCCATCTAAATGACACATATATCTAACCAAAACGTAATAAGTTCTACCTCTTAATACTCGATTCCCATATTACATTCTAACGTTATCAAATACATAGAGGGCTTTACTTAAACTCAGATTCTCAATATGTAATACATTTCACTATCGGTTAACCCGTTATGTTTTCTCAAAACAATTCCATAATTTTATTCACAATATAAACATGAAAGTTCCTATTAATTAAGTGTATATTATTCACATCATAAATATACAATACAAGCACCCCGAGACTAATCTGTGGTGCACACATACTCTGCTATCCATCCCGGTACATCACGTACATAAGGATCACGCATTCCGAATCTCTCAGGAATCGTTCAGATAACAACATCACAAATAATGGAGGCGAACACAGTCACATCACATGGGTCACGCACATACCTACGCTCCCACGATCAGCAGACTTATTAACATCCCAATAAGTCCTTCTCTGACCTATGTTCATCGAGGTAACAAGTCTAAATCCGGGAAACACAAGGATTAGAGGGCCCTAAGTGAACGCGAACCTCCCATGATAGCAAGTATGGTAGGTATGTCATACACATAAAATCAATACATATACTAAGTATTCACGCATCTTAGTAATCACCAAAATATATTGGTGGTACACTTCTCATTCTCGTACCGACATATAATACTACACAATTTTTATGTTCCCGGTTAATATAATGAATTAGGCCGTCAATAGTTCTCGCATCGCAATAAGCACTCACGTCCTACTTCATATTTTCCCTTAGGTTCAAACTACACTTCTAGGTTTGACTCCTCATTATATCCCAATCATCCCAAATATATCACTTAATCATCAAGGGAAAGCTATCTCTACCTATACACAAGGTTACGGGGCACTCGGGATCAAAACAGGCTAAAAAGCCTAAACTGTCAACTCGTTCGAAGTCTCGTTCGAACGAGGCTGTTCGAATGAGAGTTCGTTCGAACGAACTGGCCTATCTAACGAGATCTCGTTCGAACGAAGTTATCGAACGAACTTCACCCTCGTTATAAGTCAATGGTCAACTCGTTAGAAGCTCGTTCGAACGAGTTCGTTCGAACGAGTTCGTTCGAACGACCTGGGCAGGTCTTCTAACGAGCGACCAGATTCGAGCCCAGATTTCTTATTTTCGTTTTTCCCATCTCTCTACACCTCAAATATCATCCAAACATTACTCCAACGATTGTTTAAGGTTCCTAATCGTCCCTAAACATCCTTAGGTCACATATTAACATGTTTGGGGGTGTTACTTCATCCTAACATCATTCAAATATCAAATCTCTACATATTTTTCCCCAATTTCAAACACATGAAACCTAGAATTTATAAATCATCAAGGAGCCTAATTAAATCCATTTTTTGGTTTCATACTAATTGTGATATCATCAGAATAATCATCAACTACAAATCTACATGCAATTTCCTCATTAAGAATGTAATTTCTATTTCCAATTTAATGGGTTTTTCATTAACTTCCAAGAACAAATCAGATTTTTTATCAATTCCTACACATGGAAGAAACATTCTCTATAAAAACGAAATTAAATCACTTGTCTTAATGGTAACTCTGGATTTGATGACGAATTTGATGAATGGTTCTCTCTCTCTCTCTGCAGAATCCTTCTATCTCTCCTTCTATAAGCTTTCTTCTCCAAAGTTAATGGTGGCTAGGGTTTGTGCTTTAGAAATTCTTTTGGAACAAGTTTCAATAACTTCCGTAGCCTATTTGGGTATTAGTGGGCTTAGTGGGTTAAGGCCAAATCAGATATTAATTCCCAATTTCGTAGGTTTTAATTCCCCAAAATTCAAAATTACCAAACTACCTTTATACGTTGCCGGTATGGCCTAAAAATGCCCCGGGACCCAAACCAAACCCCCGGCTAGTGTTTTCTGACTATTTCGACCCTTACGGACGCGTTGGCGCACTCAAAACGACCATACGGATAATAGAAATAAAATTCACTTTTTAATTATCATAATTATATACCATGACGCGACTGTCACACGCGTCTCAACAAAATTTCCAAATTGCCGTATTTCAATCTCACGACAAATTTCATAATTCAAAATTCATATATAATCATATATGCACATATAATCAAATACCAACTCGCATCTCGTTAGTATTTTAACCCGGATTAATTTCTAATTAATACGCATTTAATTTAATTAATCCCATAAAATAAATAGCACAAAAATACGGGGTATTACATACTTCCCCCCTAATAACCGAATTTCGTCCCGAAATTCGGAACTAGAAAGTACCTGGTAAGAACAACTCTGGATAACGTTCGCGCATCTCATCCTCGCGCACTCATGTGGACTCCTTAACATTATGATGTCGTCACTGAACACGCACTAACGGGACTATCTTTGATCGCAGTTTCCGCTCACTTCGGTCCAAAATAGCAATTGGCCCCTCCTCGTAGGAGCTATCAGGCTGGAGATCGATGTCCTCCAAAGCAATGTGAGAATGATCCAAATCACCTCTAAGATATTTCCTTAGCGAGGAAATATGAAACACATCGTGAATCCGATATAAATGCTCCGGTAACCCGAGCTTGTACGCAACCGGTCCAATCCGCTCAATAATAGGAAATGGTCCCACATATCTCGGTGCCAACTTCCTTTTCTTCCCGAAATGCATAATTCCCTTCATAGGAGATACTCTGAGCAAAACCTGGTCCCCCACTTGGAACTCTCTGAAGAACCTCTTCGCATCAGCATAGCTCTTCTGCCTGTCCTGAGCTACCCGAATGCGACTCCGTATTAATTTTATCCTTGCCGAAGTATCCTGAATCACTTCCGGCCCTTGTAGTTTGTTGTCCCCCACCTCCAACCAACATGCTGGGGAACGACAAGGTCTACCGTACAACGCCTCAAATGGAGCCATGCCAATGGTGAACTGGTAGGAGTTGTTGTAAGCAAACTCTACCAGTGGAAGATACTGCTCCCATCCACCCCCAAAATCAATGATACTCATACGTAGCATGTCCTCCAACATTTGGTTTGTACGCTCCGTTTGCCCGTCGGTCTGCGGGTGATACGCCGTACTCAACCGCAATTTCGTGCCCATGGCCTCCTAAAAACTCTCCCAAAACCGTGAGACAAATATCTTGTCTCGGTCAGACACGATATTTAAGGGCACATCGTGAAGTCTCACTATCTCTGCTATAAAGAGCTGGGCATACTGTCCCGTAGTGTAGTCTGTCCTTACGGGTAGAAAATGAGCGACTTTGGTCAACCTGTCCACAATGACCCAAATGGAGTCGTGACCTCTCTGTGACGTAGGCAACCCCGTAATAAAGTCTATGGATATGCTCTCCCACATCCACATCGGGACCTCCAACGGCTGTAGCAGTCCTGTCGGTCTCTGATGATCCACTTTTACTAGCTGACAAATGGCGCATTTAGAAACAAACTCGGCAATATCTCTCTTCATCCCGCTCCACCAATACTGTCGTCTCATGTCTTGGTACATTTTGTCCCCACCGGGATGTACCGCGAACCGTGAGCCGTGGGACTCGGCCATCACCTCATGCCGTAATTCCTCCCCTTCTGGAACTACTAATCTCCCATTGAAGCGTAATCTCCCGTCTGAGCTAACGGTATAGGACTCGGCTCCCTCTGCTAGTAATCGAATTATCTGCTCCTGACAGAACGAGTCATTTGCCTGTGCCCTTACTACCTTCGTGACAATCTGAGGTGTAACGGTCATCACAGACATGAATGATCGGGCCACTGCATCCTGGTGTCCCAATTCCTTCCACTTGGCCTTCCAAACCTCTGCCACTTCATCTGCTGGCCTACGGTTCAACGCGTCTGCCACCACGTTAGCCTTCCCCGGGTGATACTGGATATCAAACTGATAGTCCTTCATAAACTCAAGCCACCTTCGCTGCCGCATATTCAATTCCTTCTGCGTGAATAGGTACTGCAGGGACTTGTGGTCTGTGAACAATCGAAACTTCTCCCCCAAAAGATAATGTCTCCAAATACGAAGGGCAAATACAACTGCCGCCAACTCCAAGTCATGAGTGGGGTAGTTCTTCTCGTGAGGCTTTAGCTTACGGGATGCATAAGTAATGTCATGACTCTCCTGCTGTAATATACCTCCAAGTCCTTACAAGGACGCATCGGTGTAAACTAAATACTCAACTCCCGGTCTCGGCAATGCTAACACAGGTGATGAGGTCAACTTATCCTTCAATTCATCGAATGCCAACTGACAGGCATTACTCCAGATGAATGGCACACCCTTACGAGTCAGATGTGTCAAAGGACCTGCAATCTTCCAGAATCCCCGAATGAACCTCCTGTAGTATCCTACTAGGCCCAAGAAACTACGAATCTCTATCGGTGTCGTGGGTTGTCCCCACTCCCTCACCATGGATACCTTCCCCGGATCAACAGATATTCCCCGGTCGGAAATAATATGTCCCAAAAACTGGACCTCCTTCAGCCAAAACCCACATTTCTCATATTTTGCATACAACTCGTTTTGACGTAGTGTCTGCAAAACTTGCCTCAAGTGCTCGGCGTGATCCTCCTCTGTTTGGGAGTAAACCAGAATATCATCGATGAAGACAATGACAAACTGATCTAGGAAATCCCTGAACACTCTGTTCATCAAGTCCATAAACACTGCTGGAGCGTTGGTCAAACCAAAAGGCATAACCCGAAACTCGTAAGAACCATATCTCGATAAGAACGCAGTCTTCGAGACGTCCTCCTCCCTGATACGCAACTGATGGTATCCCGATCTCAGATCAATCTTTGAGAAGAAAGAGGCTCCTCTCAATTGGTCGAATAAGTCATCGATTCGAGGCAACGGATACTTATTCCATATCGTGACCTTATTCAACTCTCGGTAGTCGACACACAATCTCAGTGAACCATCTCTCTTCTTCACGAACAACACAGGGCACCCCACGACAAAGTACTCCTCCGTATAAACCCCTGACCCAACAACTCCTCAATCTGATCCCGTAACTCCCTCATCTCAGCTGGAGCCATACGGTACGGTGTGCGCGCTATAGGTCTTGTATCTGGCAATAAGTCTATGACAAAGTCTATCTCTCGACTGGGGGATAATCCAGGTATATCCTGAAATACATCGGCAAACTCTCTAACAACCGGAATCGAATCAAGTGGTATCACCACCTCCTTAGAGGTCTCCTCCTCTATATAGTACAAATGAGTGGACGATCCTCCCTCGGAATGAGGCATCGCCACCAAAAACATCTCCTGCCCGGGAATGGCAAAGATAATACTCCTACTGAAACAGTCAATCATGGCTCAGACGCAACAAGCCAATCCATACCAATAATGGCATCATACTCGGTAATCTCTAATACTAACATATCTGCAGGTAATACCAGACTACCAATCTCTACCCCTACTCCCCGGCATATAAAGAAAATAAGTGACCCACTCCCCAATGGTGAGTCTACACACGTCACTGTGCTCTCTGCTGTGGCTAACAACCCTAAGGCTTTCGTAAAATGTGTAGCTATAAAGCAATGTGTTGCCCCCGTATCAAACAAAACCCGACCCATAGTACCCTGGATAGGAAACATACCCTCAATCGCGGGTGGTGCCTGCGGAGCTGCTGCCTGGTGGACGTTATAGACACGTCCATACTGTAACTGTCCCTGCTGCACAGGAACTGCTGGAATGGCTGGAAGAGCTGGCACCTGGGCTGGAGCTGGGAGAGCTGGTGGAAAAAGTGGCCTCTGTGGCTCATGTCGAGCACCCTGCTGCTGCTGCAGGGCCCTGCCCCTATCAGGACAGTCCTGGCGTTTATGGCCAGTCTTGCCACAAATAAAACACTTCCCCGGGAAGTTCCCCCCTCTCGGTCCCTGTTGCCCCCGGCCCTGGTGTCCGTTACCATTCCTCCACTAGCCCTGCTGAAACTGATGCTGACCATTCTGACCCTGCTAGTTCTGATGGCCGTTCGGACCCTGATGGCCCTGCCGGAAACCTCCCTGTCCGCGCCTGAAATTTCCTGACCTGAACCTCTTGTGATCCCCCTGCTGGGTACCCTGATCACCCTGCCTCTGCCCCTGAACAGATTGTGCCCCACTGGCACCATTTCCTCCAGTCCTGCCCTGATGGTTAGACTCTCCCGATCGTTTGCCCTCAGCCATGTGAAAGCGGTGATCCTGGCAATGGAGCAATGCAGCGTTAACCACATAAGAATAAGTGGCTAACGAGAGGTTCCCTAACAAGTGCTGACGAATCCTCCATGTCAACCCGTCTGTAAATTTCTGTATCTTCTTTTCCTCCGTCGGTATCTCATCCGGAACAATGTTCAGAAGATCAGTGAATTTGGCCTCATACTCGGCCACAGTCTTACCCTCCTGCTTGAGGCTCATCAACTTCCTCCTCATCTCTGTGTGAATAGCCGACGGAAAGTACTTGTCGTCAAACCGCACCCAAAACTCCTGAATAGTGAGAGTATCCCTCTCCTCTACGGTGGTAATAGACTCCCACCACTGCAGTGCAGACCCTACTAGCTTAAAGGTCACTAGTATCTGCTTCTGGACATATGTGCACTCATACATCCTCAGGTGTCACTGGATGTCCTTCCTCCACTGACTCGAAACTACCACATCGGAGCTACCTGCGAACTCCGGAGGGTGTGCTTTCTGAAAAGCATCACATACACGTTCCCAAGCAGACGGGAATGCATGAGCCTGAACTGGCGCGGCTATCGGCGCCTGAGGTGGTGCCTGCTGAACTACTTCTAGTGCGGCATGTACCGCCTGGGCCACAATGGCTGCAACCTCGGCGGCATTCATCGTGCCCTGAACTGGTGAGAGCTGTGGTTCTGGCGTTGCATCCCTGGGAATCCTTTGTGCACGTCGTGGAGGCATCTGAAATAATAATGAAGTTTATAAGTTCGCAGTTATAAACTTAAAATAGCTGAAGAACGTAGCATAAACAAGAGAATACAACAGTCCTAAAATATAGGGCTCTACATCAAAGAAAGCTCAGCGGAAACATAATAAGCCGTACAGATCCAAATGGACACTAGAACCTGATGCTCTGATACCACCTGTGACACCCCGACTAATTAAATACCGAGTAGCTACTCCTTTATTAAATTAATTCAAAATGCCAAGTTGGTTCAGTTAATAGCATCACTGTCGAAAACGTTTTAATAATTACTAACCACCAAGTATTTAAAAAGTAAGTGCCAAATTTTAAGTTAAGTCTGATTAACTTGTAGTAAAAGAATAATGAAATAATAACAACCATTCACTATAATGAAGTAATGAAACCAACAACATAAATATAAATCCGGAGGAAAACTCCTCACAACAATCCCACAACTGAAAGTAAAATGACAAGTCTGAATCCTGAATAATTACATGCCAGAAGTCTCAATAACTGAAATAAATGAAATGTCTCTAAAAGGAATGGGAGACATGCCCTACAACTGATAACTGCTGAATATAGAGTCAAAGTAGATGAAGCGTCTACAAGAAAAGTCCTGTAATTTCCACAAACAGCTACAGCTCGTCACCTGAATGAGGATCCTAAGCATCGTGTCCTTGTGGCTGGGCACCTAAAATGGTTTTTACAAAAATAGATTTGAAAGCAAATGGGTCAGAGCCCGAAAGTGGAAAACATTTTGAAAACAACAAGTGTTTTAATAACATTAAAACATTAAATGCAAAATACATGTTAGGACGTGCACTCACATGAAATTCTCACCTCTCGACTACATGTGCACTCCTAACGTATATTACCCATCTAAATGACACATATATCTAACCAAAACGTAATAAGTTCTACCTCTTACTACTCGATTCCCATATTACATTCTAACGTTATCAAATACATAGAGGGCTTTACTTAAACTCAGATTCTCAATATGTAATATATTTCACTATCGGTTAACCCGTTATGTTTTCTCAAAACAATTCCATAATTTTATTCACAATATAAACATGAAAGTTCCCATTAATTAAGTGCATATTATTCACATCATAAATATACAATTCAAGCACCCCGAGACTAAGCTTCGGTGCAGACATACTCTGCTATCCATCCCGGTACATCACGTACATAAGGATCACGCATTCCGAATCTCTCAGGAATCGTTCAGATAACAACATCACAAATAATGGAGGCGAACACAGTCACATCACATGGGTCACGCACATACCTACGCTCCCACGATCAGCAGACTTATTAACATCCCAATAAGTCTTTCTCTGACCTATGTTCATCGAGGTAACCAGTCTAAATCCGGGCAACACAAGGATTAGAGGGCCCTAAGCAAACGCGAACCTCCCGTGATAGCAAGTATGGTAGGTATGTCATACACATAAAATCAATACATATACTAAGTATTCACGCATCTTAGTAATCACCCAAATATATTGGTGGTACACTTCTCATTCTCGTACCGACATGTAATACTACACAATTTATATGTTCCCGGTTAATATAATAAATTAGGCCGTCAATAGTTCTCGCATCGGAATAAGCACTCACGTCCTACTTCATATTTTCCCTTAGGTTCAAACTACACTTCTAGGTTTGACTCCTCATTATATCCCAATCATCCCAAATATATCACTTAATCATCAAGGGAAATCTATCTCTACCTATACACAAGGTTACGGGGCACTCGGGATCAAAACAGGCTAAAAAGTCTAAACTGTCAACTCGTTCGAAGTCTCGTTCGAACGAGAGTTCGTTCGAACGAACTGGCCTATCTAACGAGGTCTCGTTCGAACGAAGTTATCGAACGAACTTCACCCTCGTTAGAAGTCAATGGTCAACTCGTTAGAAGCTCGTTCGAACGAGTTTGTTCGAACGACCTGGGCAGGTCTTCTAACGAGCGACCAGATTCGAGCCCAGATTTCTTATTTTCGTTTTTCCCATCTCTCTACACCTCAAATCTCATCCAAACATTACTCCAACGATTGTTTAAGGTTTCTAATCGTCCCTAAACATCCTTAGGTCACATATTAACATGTTTGGGGGTGTTACTTCATCCTAACATCATTCAAATATCAAATCTCTACATATTTTTCCCCAATTTCAAACACATGAACCCTAGAATTTATAAATCATCAAGGAGCCTAATTAAATCCGTTTTTTTGTTTCATACTAATTGTGATATCATCAGAATAATCATCAACTACAAATCTACATGCAATTTCCTCATTAAGAATGTAATTTCTATTTCCAATTTAATGGGTTTTTCATTAACTTCCAAGAACAAATCAGATTTTTTATCAATTCCTACACATGGAAGAAACATTCTCTATAAAAATGAAATTAAATCACTTTCCTTAATGGTAACTCTAGATTTGATGACGAATTTGATGAATGGTTCTCTCTCTCTCTGCAGAATCCTTCTATCTCTCCTTCTACAAGCTTTCTTCTCCAAAGTTAATGGTGGCTAGGGTTTGTGCTTTAGAAATTCTTTTGGAACAAGTTTCAATAACTTTCGTAGCGTATTTGGGTATTAGTGGGCTTAGTGGGTTAATGCCAAATCAGATATTAATTCCCAATTTCGTAGGTTTTAATTCCCCAAAATTCAAAATTACCAAACTACCCTTATACGTTGCCGGTATGGCCTAAAAATGCCCCGGGACCCAAACCAAGCCCCCGGCTAGTGTTTTCTGACTATTTTGACCCTTCCGGACGCGTTGGCGCACTCAAAATGACCATACGGATAATAGAAATAAAATTCACTTTTTAATTATCATAATTATATACCATGACGCGACTGTCACAGGCGTCTCAACAAAAGACAAATTTCATAATTCAAAATTCATATATAATCATATATGAACATATAATCAAATACCAACTCGCATCTCGCTAGTATTTTAACCTGGATTAATTTCTAATTAATACGCATTTAATTTAATTAATCCCATAAAATAAATATCACAAAAATACGGGGTATTACACGTTAATATCGGGTTGTTCTTCTAATTTGTTTATTTCTCCGAGGAGCTCCTGAAATGATATCATCCCACACATGTCGGCTACTGGACCAATTCTCTCGAAAGCTTGTTCTTCATTCGAATCTTTGAATTCTTCCCCCCATTCGGTGGCAACAATTCTGTCTTTCCATATAAAGTCAATGCATTCCACAACTTTAGTGGCTTCTTCATACAGGTCTTCCCATTCTGTGGGGATATGTAAGGGTGAAGGGACCAGGCGCCCTTGTAATTTTAGAGTATCAAGTAACTCGGCCATACTGCAAATATCGTTGGTTTTCCTAAATAATTCTTTCATGATTTGGATGACATCATCCAGACTGACTTCATCGGTTGGTACCACCCAACTGTCTGACTTTCGGGCCCATTTCAGTGCTTCCAAAAATAGTGTGCTGAACCTCTAGTAATCAATGATCATCTGTGAGGAAAATTTCAGCCCGAACTCTAGGAGTTGGTTTAACACTTCTGATAATTCCATACCTCCATTTTCAGAAAGGGTATAGACAGCGATGCATGCTCTGGTAAGGAGTGACAGTGCCTGATCAGTGAGACCAACCGGATGTAAGAGGAAATATGGGCAAGTTCAGAGAGGCTTGGGAGAGTGTATGGGCGTGATTTGAGGGATCAAATTTTGGGTTCATTTCTAGGAATATAGCATTGGTATAATTTGGGATTGGGTTGTGAGTAGTGTTTGGCTTAGGATTGACTGGTGGGGCAATAGTACCCCGGTTAATTAGACCTTGGATTATGTTTTGGATGTGAAAGAATTGATCGGTGGTATGACCAGCGGTTTGGTGAAAGGCGCAATTGTAAGGACATAATTTTATAAATGTCCGAGTTAGAATCGAGGATTTTTCTGTCTTCCCTAGATCACAGTTTGTATGTCTGATACCGCTATATTTTGGCACATCATCATGATCATCCACGATGGCCTTTATCCGAATCCATGCATCCATTATCTTCACACGTGCATCATGCTACATGCGACGTGCTGCTCAACCGTTTTCCACTACTCCACGATGCATTAACAGTAAAATGATTTATTGGAGTTGTTTATATTTGCATAAATATTTGGGAATTTTTTAGAAAATATTTTTTGAAGTCTAAATTATTTTTTATCAAAAAGAAGAAATTTTTCTATGTGTAGAAGCGAACTTTTTGGACAGCGTGCTCATTCAAACGAGATACACTGTCATTCAAGTGAGATGGCATCTTGTGCGATGTCGTTCGCGCGAGATGCCTATCTCGTTCGAACGACGCTGCCACGGTTTTTGTGCCACTTTCTGTCACTTTCAACTTGATTGATTCAAAAGCTTTTTCCAAACTTTTTTCTGCACTAACCGGCCTATGATTGCTCACCTTTTTAGACTTCATCATCTTAAGGCTTTATGCCTCTTTAAATGCAAATGCATTCCGAATTATGCAGTTCAGATTTTATAAACCTTCAAGGATTTATTTTACTCATTTGGAGTATTTTGTGGAGAAGCGAGTCTCTTTTTCACTGCTGCCCATCTGGAGTTGTTGCGGGAGATTCCAGCCGACGACATCGAAACTGACACCTACGGGTATTTCGTATGTCATGCTTATTTTCATTATAATCCGTGTAACAATTTTTTACAAATTATAGTGAAAATAAATGGTTTTGCCCTGCGGGGATTTTTCCTGATATCTTGTGCCACATGCTTTATATATTTATGATTTGATACAAGTACACACGTAGGTGCATGTTTTAGAATTTAATTGAAAAAATGTGTTTAATTAAATAATTTCTTAATTTGAACAAAAGCGTACTCTTCAAATTGGTATCAGAGCCAATTACACAATTATACCGTGTAATTTTCCGCAAAATTTTTCTATGATATCAATTTTCTGAAAAATTGATTTTTGAAAAAGGGCGAGTTCAATGGAGAAATTATGTAATAAAATGCCAGTTTTTGACGGGACAAACTATGCTTACTGGAATGCCCGCATGAAATATGCTTTAAAAGCCATTGATGAACTTGTTTGGATTTTGGTTGAAAGAGGGTGGAGACCTCCTTCCGTCACTGTTGATAACGTGACTAATTTAAAATCTGTGACTGAATGGACTAAAGATGACTTTAAATGGTCATCTTTTAATTCTAAGGGTTTAAGTGCTATTTCTGGATCCGTCACACCTGACGAGTTCCGACGAATTATGACGTGCACCACGTTAAAAGAGGCATGGGATGTTTTGCAACTTACCCATGAAGTAACTAATGTTGTGAAAGATTCTAAACTGCAAAAATTTAACAACTCAATTTGAAACTATCACCATGCTTGAGACTGAATGTTTTGATGAATTTTATGCTAGGTTATCTGATATTGTTAACACTAGCTTTAATCTTAGTGAACACATTCCTAATGCCAGAGTTGTTAAAAAGATTCTAAGATCACTGCCTAAGCATTTTATCCCTAAAGTCATTGTGCTAAATTCTATTGGCAATTTAAACACACTTAAATTGGAGGAACTTGTAGGAGACTTACAGACGTATGAAATTGATATGTTTCCTAAATCCTTCAAATATAAAGATAAGGGTATTGCACTTAATGCCCGGGATAGAAAAAGTGAGGGGTCGGCAAGAAAGAGAGTTGAGTCATCTAGAAAAAAAGGAGATAGAAATATCAAATTATGAGTATGATTTTGCTTTAGAGGATTTGGCCCTGTTTGCTAAAAATTTCAAGAAAAATCTCAAATTCAATAAAAATGGAAAATTCAAAGATAAAAAGATTTTTGAGAAAAATAAGAAAAATGAAAAAGATTTTAAATACCCTCCTAAGAAAGACGGTTAGAGATTCTATGAGTGCGACGGTAAGGGTCATAGAGCTTTTGAGTGTGCTACTAGATTGAACAGACTTGCAAAAAGATAAGGAAAAAGTTGTCCTTAATGCTACCCTTAGTGACGACAGTGAGGTTGAGTCGGTGGACTCTAGAGATGAGTCACCACATGAATGTAACTTCACCGAATTCATGGATAGTCATACTTCTAGTGCTCTTCACGATGTTGAGGATGCTACTTCACAGGGACACCTCGACAGTGAGAACGATGTGAGTGAGGGGGAGGATAATGCAAGTGAGAGCGAGAGTAATCTTCAACGCGCCTACGCTGAGTTATATAATGAGCCATTTAAAACCAAAAAGCGTAACAAAGGACTAGCTCTTAGGATCACCGCTTTAGAAGAAGATTTTGAAGAAGCGAGAGAGAGAGAATCCTCCACCTGCACTACCTTGAAAGAGAGAGAGTCTGCCTATGTTAAGAAAGAAAGTTTGTTTAGGGAGAGAAAGAGACTGTTTGGAGAGAGAGGGAGTGGTTTTGAGAAAGAGAAAGGGGACTTGACTATACAAGTGGCTAGTATTATGAGTGAGATCCATTCCTCCCTGGAGACTTGGAAGAAACTTGAAGCCCTTGTTTCCGAGCTTACTTATGATCTTGAGAGAGCACGGGAAGTCAAGGTTCAAATCGAATACAAATCTAGAAAGATGGGAAATATGTTCTGATGATTTTACCAGTCTAAGAGAGTGTGTTGAGATTTTAGGCTCCACCTCACAGAGTTTGATTGGGGAATTCCTTCGGATGTCTTTATCGTAAGTGAATGCTTCCCGCATCCTAGCTAAAACCAACAACAACAAGGGTAAACAAAAGGTTAACACTTCTTGGGTACCTAAGAAAGACGAAAAGGCCCTTGTTGTTCACGTCGCTGTCAAAGCACTTAATAACTAACAGTGGTATTTTGATAGTGTTTGCTCCAGACATATGATAGATGATATCTCATTCTTTACCTACCTAGAGGATTATAAGGAAGGTAGAGTCACCTTTGGAGATGGGAGTAAGTCTAGTATTGTAGGATGAGGTACAATAGTTTTACCAGGATTTCCTGAGGTAGAGAATGTTTTGTACGTCATAGGTTTGAAGGCAAACCTTCTTAGCATTAGCCAGTTGTGCGATGCTAACTTTGCCGTAAAGTTTGATCGGGATGCATGTAATGTCTATAATCAAGTTGGTAAACTTTTAGTGAAAGGGGTGAGGACATAAGATAATTGCTATGGGACTGTGCCCACATCCTCACTTGTCTACAACAGCACAACGATCACTCATATGGATCTGTGGCATCAACGTCTAGGTCACGTGAACGTTATAGATTTGACACATTTAGCTAAAAAGGACATAGTATGTGGCTTACCATCTATTGGAAAGCCAACTTCCAGAGTTTTTGGACCCTATCAGTTAGGAAAACAAATCTGTAGCCCCCACCGAAAGTTGCATTCCATTACCACCTCCCGAGTGCTTGAGTTGATTCACATGGATCTTATGGGTCCTACTCGTACTGAGAGTCTGGGTGGTAAGAGGTATATCCTTGTGATGGTGGATGATTTCTCCAGATATTCGATTGTTGGTTTTCTGAGAGAGAAATTCGATGTTGTAAAGTTTTTAACGACCAAGTGTTGTGTCCTACAAAATTAACACGGAGTCACTATTAACAGGATACGTAGTGACAACGACACGAAATTTAAGGAAGTAAAGGTAGATCTTTACTATGACAACCTAGGAATCAAACATGAGTTTTCTGCTGTGAAAACTCCTCAGCAAAATGGGATTATTGAGAGAAATAATAGGTGATTCAAGAAATGGCTAGATCTACGCTTCTAGGTCGTAAGGTTGCAAGAAGATTTTGGGCAAAGGCAGTTTTTACTACATGCCATACGGTGAATAGGGTTTACCTGCGTCCACACACTCTTAAGACGCCTTATGAATTGTGGACTGGTAAGAAACCCAACCTTGCATATTTCTGTGTCTTTTGGAGTAAATGCTACATCCTATGGGATAGAGAGCAACTAGAAAAGTTTGACTCCCGGAGCGATGAGGGAATATTTCTATGATATTCATCAAATAGTAAAGCGTACCGAGTTTTTAACTTGAAGAGCTCTAAGGTTATGGAGTCAATAAATGTCACCGTTCAAGATGACGAACCTTCGACACTTATTGATCCTAGCCTTCAGTGTGAGTATGAGGACTTTTCTGGCAGCGACTTACTTGTCCACCACCCACACTCTATGGACTTTACTCCTGTGTTAGGGGATAGACCTTTTTGGATTCGCAAGAGTCATGATCCTTCTGCCATTATTGACGATCCCACTTTAGGAGTCAAGACTCGTTCTCATCTAGAGAACGTTGTTAGTCATTTTTACTACACGTCCACTGTCGAGCCCAAGAATCACAAAGAAGCACTCAAGGATGAACATTGGATATCTGCCATGTAGGATGAGTTACTTCAGTTTAAAAAGAGTAATGTGTGGGAACTTGTCCTCCGACCTAGTGAGACTAGTGTGACAGTTACTAGGTGGATTTTCAAGAATAAAATGGATGAAAATAGTACCATAATCATAAATAAGGCTAGGTTGATCTCTCAAGGTTACACACAGATTGAGGGTGTAGACTTTGGGGAGACATTTTCTCCTGTTATGAGGCTTGAGTCCATCCGCTTACTACTCACCATCGCATGTCATCCACGCTTCAAGTTATATCAGATGGATGTCAAGAGTGCATTTCTTAATGGCATTCTACAAGAGGAGGTTTATGTGGTACAACTAAAAGGGTTTGAAGATCCTAAGCACCCAGAGTACGTCTACTATCTGAGGAAAGCCTTGTATGGTTTGAAGCAAGCACCCCGTGCTTGGTACGAGAGGCTTACTTCCTATCTCTTAGCCCATGGGTTCAAGAGAGGGGAAGTTGATATGACGTTGTTCATCAGGAGAGATGATGGTGCTATTTTGGTTGCCCAGGTCTATGTGGACGACATAGTCTTTGGATCCATGTGCTCCCAGTATGCTCACCACTTTGAGGAGGAGATGAAAAGTGAGTTTGAGATGAGCATGGTAGGTGAGCTTACTTTCTTCCTTGGTCTCTAGGTTCGTCAGCTAGAGGATGGGATGTTCATCTCTCAATCAATATATGCTAGAGAACTAGTGAAGAAATTTGATTTAGACTCCGCTAAGAATGCTCGTACACCTATGAGTACTTCAATCAAACTTAGTAAGGACACTTCAGCCAAGGACGTAGAGCAAACCTTGTATCGGAGTATGATAGGTAGTCTTCTCTACTTGACTGGCAGTCATCCCGACATAGCCTTTAGTGTTGGAGTCTGTACGCGATATCAGGCGTCCCCAAAAGAGTCACACTTACTCGCTCTAAAACGTATTATCAAATACGTGAGTGGGACTCTCTCATACAATATTTAGTATTCCTTTGATACTGATGACTGCTTGTTCTCCTATTCAGATGCTGATTGGGCCGAGGATGTAGATGGTTGTAAGAGCACTTTTGGTGGCTATTTTTATTTTGTTTCTTCTCTTGTCTCTTGGTTGAGCAAGAAGCAAAACTCCATCTCTTTGTCCACTGCGGAGGATGAGTACATCGCCGCCGGGAGTTGTTGCACGCAACTTTTGTGGATGAAACAGATGCTGGAAGATTATGGGATTTCACAGGACACCATGAACATTTCCTATGATAACACAAGCGCGATACACATATACCGCAATCCAGTCTAATATTCTCTCACAAAGCACATCAGGATATGCGAGCACTTTATACGACAGCTAGTTGAGGATACAGTCGTATCCCTGAGTTACGTTCCCACCAACCATCAGTTAGCCGATATTTTCATGAAACCTTTAGATGCCCTTAGATTCGAGGGTCTTAGGAAGTCTTTAGGGATTTGCACAGTTGACATAGGGGTTGGCCCGTGTCTAGGATAAGATGATTTGTCACGTTCGAACGACGCTGTCTCGGTTTTTATGCCACTTTCTGTCACTTTCTACTTGATTGATTCAAAAGCTTTTTCCAAATTTTTTTCTACACTAACCGGCCTATGACGGCTCACCTTTTTAGACTTCATCATTTTAAGGCTTTATGCCTCTTTAAATGCAAATGCATTCCGAGTTATGCCGTGCAAATTTTTTAAACCTTCAAGGATTTATTTTACTCATTTGGAGTATTTTGTGGAGAAGCCAGTCTCTTATTCATTGATGCCCATATGGAGTTCTGGTGGGAGATTCCAGCCGACGACATCGGAACCGACACCTACGGGTATTTCTTATGTCACACTTATTTTCATTATAATTCGTGTAACAGTTTTTACAAATTATAGTGAAAATAAATGGTTTTGCCCTGCGGGGATTTTTCCTTATATCTTGTGTCACATGCTTTATATATTTATGGTTTGACACAAGCACACACATAGGTGCATGTTTTAGGATTTAATTGAAAAATTGTGTTCAATTAAATAATTTCTTAATTTGAACAAAAGCGCACTCTTCAGCAATGGAAGGTGAGAGTCATATCTCTTAGGCTAATTGTGCCCTGCCGGACCAGCGCCCATCACGAAGTGACCTTACTGGACAAAATTTGGTCAATCATAGTGTTGTTTGGTGATATCGTGTGAATCATGCATGATTATATTATTAGTAGTATCTTATGAGAGTATCTTTCTTGATAATGCCCAACAGGGAGAAAAGTACGAGTACCGATGGTATACCAAGTATGGGTGGGTGATGAGTGCGACATGGGGATATATGTGATCCTAGGTGCACGTGGTGTAAAGTGTACATGGAGATTTTTCTACAAGTGTGTGAATAGAAGCATAAGCATGAGGTAGACATGAATAGTAAAGGGGAACATGCAAATAGGGGGATATATAAGGAAAAAAAATACCCATGTAAATAGAGTCTAGCCCTCAAAATGAAGTATCCGCAGCAGAGTCGCCACTGTGGCCATCCCCTTCCGATCCTCGCGGCGGGAGAGGCGAAGAAGAGAGGGGAGTCTCCCCTTCATTTCAGGAAGATCTTGGTCCTGCGCATCCCTCTCGGGAGCGCTACAGCCGGTGTCGGTGATAAGGTGAAAATGTAGAGAGATAGAGTCGCCAGTCTATTTTACTCAAAACATACAAAATAAAAAAGGGAGCCATCCCGAAGGACAACATCCAAAGACATACTGATACAAACGAAACCAAAATGATTCGAAAAGGGTCCGCAGGCTAAGTTACGAAATGGGAAGGTGTTAGGCACCCATTCCGCCCTTACGGTCTCTCATGAGTTATTGCTATTTTCCTTTATTTCTCCGAGATATGTGTGCATGTGTATATGTAGTGGAGATATGAATCATCGACTTGTATCATGGAAGAGATAAAGCGAGTCATCCATAGGAATATTCTTAAAAGTAATATTAGAAAATAGGATTTATACGATTATCCTAGATTCGATCATTATAAGAGAATGATAACGCATGCGGGATGATACGTTAACAAGAACAAATATACATATATGTAAATATATAGAATCTAAGAGAGTTAAGTTTAAAGAATATAGAAAAAAATTAGGAAAAAGTAGGAAAAGGACTCGAGTCTCGGGTTTTACCTCGAAACGCCTACGTAGCCTATAGAGGCATCAAAGTTCACGTAGTTCATATGCAAAATGAGGGGTTTATCCCATAAATCCAAACGTGGACTTCTCTTATATATGTGTGTGTGTGTAAAAAAGTGTTTTAGTTGTGAGAAAAGTGTGATAATTCCCTATTGGAATTTATGAGCAAATCCTCTTTTTCTTATTTTTTGGGTTTTATTTATATGAAAATAAGAGATGTGAAATAATACTGGATAAAAAGTATATTAGGATATGGGAGATGGGAGATGAGAGAATAAAAATACTAAGTAACAAAACAAATTAATGCGAATTTTGGAGAATTTAAGGAGTGGAGAAAGTTGGACCTCCTTGAAGATCTTGAGCTTGATCTTGGATGTTGGAGAGCATCCCTTGCACGTGGGTGATGATGGAAGGTAAGTAATTCACCAAGTTTGATGAAAAAGGTGATGAAAGGTGAAGGATGGAAAGGGATTTGGATGTGGAAATCACGCTGACTTCGAGAGGGGTTTTCTGAGCTTGCTGAGAGTGATAGATTTCAGATTTTTCCTCGTTTTGGAATGACGTCAGGCCCTCCTTTTTATAGGCCCAGGGCATTACCGATCGTCATAGCCTTGGTCCTGCCAATCAGCAGGTGTGTTTAGGTACACTGTCGATAGGCAGGTTTTGGAACCTGCCGTTTGGCAGTCTCTTTCAGGTTCCTTTGGAAAATAGATCGCAGAGCGCAAATCTTTGATCCAAATCGTGCACGGGGTGAACCATTGGAAAGGTACTTTAGAGACCTTTGAAAGTCTATGGACTACTCCTGGATCCGGGAGTTGACTTTGGGTCATATGTGGCTCGAAAGCGTTCATCAGTCCTTTGGATTGGGGATCGTCGGACGCAAACGGATCGTTCGTCTGTATGGTAAGTCAGAATTGCGCACCGGGTGGACCGTTGGAAAGGTTAGGAGATGTACTTAGACATTCCAAAGAGTTTGACTCAGTTTGGGGAGTTGAAATTGGTCAATCGGGTCCTGGAATCTCTCGGTGACCTTTCGGAGTAAAACGGATCGTTCGTCCGTATCGTAAGTCAGAATCACGCATGAGGTAGACCGTTGGAAAGGGGTTTCAGTTCCCTTCGAAGATTCATTCAATCTCGATTGAGATGAAGAGTTGATGTAACAACCCGGATTTTTTAAATGGGAATTTTTAAATTAATTTTGAAAATCGGAGAAAAATAAAAATTTTGGATTTTATAAATTTTATAATTTAAAATGTTTATTTTTATATTTGAAAAATAAATTTTCAAACGGAATTGGAATCGGAATTAAAATGGAGTTTTAATTGAATTTTTATTATTTAGAAGAGTCCTCAAAATATAAAACTCTCTAAGAGTCCTCAAAACATAAAACTCTAGTAAAAATAATATTTTTAGAAATCCAAACGTCCGATCAAGTTGAATTTTTCACTGAAGTCCCGTCTCACCGTTCTCTACAATATACTAAAATTTCAAGCAATTCTGACGGTCCGATCGTCCGTAATGATTTTTTCGAGTATTTATAATTGATTAGGACTCTAATTCTTTTTGGTATATAAACATAAAGTGACAATTTTAGATCTTTTAAAACACATTTTAGCCTTCTCAAAAATCAGAAACCTCTTATCTTCTTCAACCTCAAAACCCAAGCCCCATTCTACATAACTTTCAACTCAAGTTTTATCAAGATTAACCGAATTTTCTTATGACGCGTCAAGAACGAATCTTTGTCAAATTTTTTAGAGGAATACACATTCAAGATTAGATTTCTAAACCAACTTTTATTCAGGCACGGATACTTTATTCTTTTCCTTTAGTATTATGCGTTTTAAGTGTCGCCTAAACATTTAATTACATGTTTTCTTAAAAATAATTAGTAACTTAATTAGAAAAAGTGAACACTAATTGTGGGGCTGTTTTTATAAAATATTTTAATTTGAATTATATTCATAACCCTTTGGTTACGTAGGATTCATGAGTGATTTTGAGTTTTATTGGTATAGGTTTCATGTAGAAAAACCATAGTTTTAAAATAAATGGATTTGGGGGCGTATAACTCATGTAATTTGTGTTGAAACAATGAAATTAGAATTTTGATGATTTAAATGATGAAATAGCTGTATATTTAAATTTAAATAATTAAATGAGATTAATTGGATATTTATGTCGAGGTGATAATTAATTAAGGTTTGATTGAATTGGATTATCACGCGTAGTTTTATGCGTTGATTAATTATGTTTGTTTGTGTGACTTGTTGGTATTATTATATTGCCTTTGTGACGACGGGTTGTGGAGTAATTTTTGCTCTCCCTATATTTTAGGATGCCTTCTAGGTATGGGGCTAGTGGGTAGGCCTTTTAATGATTTACTCTTTCTAGGTATGGGACTAGTGAGGGTAGATTATCACGTTTTTATCATCGTGGGGGTGGACTGATTTTTGGTACTTTTTCGTCATTATGCTAGCCTAGGCATGAGACTAGGTTGAAGTTTAGGATATAAATTCTTTTATACATAGGGTAGGACGTAATAATAACTTGGGGACCTTTAGTTATGGGACCAAGGGATATTTTGAGGATCTCACATCGATTAAAAAGGTGGGGTGATTATAAATTGAGAAATTGAGAATTAATGCCTAAGATAAAAACGGGTATTAAAATTTATGGCGACATAATGTGTCGGGGCCGACAGTTTAAATGGGTCAGAGGATGATTTATGTCGTGTCGTGTGTGGAACCTTGTCATGTGTCGAGGAAGACAGTTTAAACGGGTCAGAGGACGATTGACAATGGGTTAATAAAAAAGAAAAAGTGAGAACAATAAAGTTGGTTAATTCAATTAAATTAACATCGTGGTACTTGGGAATTTAAAATCATATTGGTGTGCCTTTATAAATGGGGATTTATGCGGGTAGTTAGTGATTTATGTTTATCGCGTTTAATCATCCCGTTTAATTTAAAATATTCTATTATGATATTTATTGCGTATAATGCTACTGTCTGGATTCAAGGATCCTATTTGAGGGTAGTAGTGTGTATTCTTGCTCGGGGCTTTGTCTCTGGCCCATGCGTTGACTAATCTTTTTCAGGATTAGAATTGGAGAAGCTGCATAAGTTTATCGGAGTTATCATTTGGAGGTGCAGTTGGAGTTATTCATTTTATGGCATAGTTTAGTTAGACTTTCCTTTTCAGTCGTATTTAATTATGAGACTTCATTTGAGTTTTATTGGGCCATTCGGTTCCAAAGTTGTTTAGAGGATTTCTGTTGGGAATATTCAGATTTTATTTAATCATTATTGGAGATTAGATTTTCGAAGTTATCATGTGATGAATCTTTTATCTCTTACTTGTTTATGATTATTTGAGATTGATTCAATTATTTATCTTATGGACTTATTTATTTATGTCTCATATCTGTCTAATGCTAAGAATGGTATTTTATTTACTCACGCCCGGCTTAGTTTTGGTGGCGGTCGACGCCAGAATTAGGCGGGGTGTGATAGCTGACTTTGGTCAAACGGAGCCTGGGAGCGTCCGGTGACCTTCTGATCAAGTTTTGGAGGAAAACGGGTCGTTTGTCCGCATGGCAAGTCAAAATCGTGCACGGGATGGACCGTTGGAAAGGGGTTTCAGTTTCCTTCAAAGATTCATTCAGTCTCGTTCAAGTTGAAGAGTTGACTTTGGTCAACCAGAGCCTGGGAGCGTCCGGTGACCTCTTGATCAGGTTTTGGGGGAAAACGGGTCGTTCGTCCGCATGGTAAGTCAGAATCGCGCACGGGATGGACGGTTGGAAAGGGGTTTCAGTGCCCTTCGAAGATTCATTTAGTCTCATTCGAGATGAAGATTTTGACTTTTGGTCATACAGAGCCTGGGAGCGTCCGATGACCTTTAGGTCAGTATCCGGGGTATGACTTAGGTTTGAAATGATGAAGGGAGGTACTAGGGACCTTAGGAGAAGTTAGGGGGGGTATAAGAATGGGGTGTCGACAATTTTATTATCACAACTATTCAGAGATGAAGAAGGTTAAGTTGGGTGCAATTGAATTCACCGATTATGCCATTATTTGGTGGGATCAGTTACTAATTAACATGAGGAGGAATAAAGAGCCACCCGCTGACACTTGGGAGGAGATGAAAATTCTTATGAGGAGGCGATTTATACCCAACGACTACTATAGGGGTTTGTTTAAAAAATTACAGAATAAACTCAAGGTTCTAAGTTTGTGGATGAGTATTATAAGGAGATGGAGGTAGCTATGATCCTAGCCAATGTTGAAGAGGACCGAGAATTCACCATGGCTAGGTTTTTTTGCATGGTTTAAACTGTGAGATTGCTAATATACTCAAGTTTTAGCACTATGTTGAGTTGTCAGATATAGTGCATCAAGCAATAAAGGTGGAGGAACAACTCAAGGCGAAGGGGTTACTAAAGAAGGGACTTTTTGTGGCTACCAACAACACATGGATGATAACCCCTAAAAGGGATGAGAATCTACATAATAAGATGAAATTTGAACCCTTTAATAATGCCAAGTCAGCGACAACCACAACTTCAGGTAACACCGATTGTTGATGCAAAAAACTAGGCTAGGCTAATTAATTGATCATAGATAAATGTAAGTTAAAGAAATAAGAGATTTTTTAAGTGCTTTGGTTTAAGGGAAAAGCCTACGTCCACTGTTGTATATTGCCTTGGGATTGTTCAACTGCCTCTTTTTTTATATATCCCTTGGATGTAGGGTTTACAATGTATTTATAGCCCCCAAAGGGTGTACAAGGGCCAGAATATCAAAGAATGGAATGCCTTTATATCGTAGACATTTACATCTATACAATCATTTATGTATACAACTGTTGGAGTTTTCTTATCATCATTGGTCGGTTTTCCTGGTGTTGGTCGGTATCGTTGGTGATGGTCGGTATCCAAGGGGTAGGTCGGTATTTCATCCTTGGTGACTAGGATTAATCTTCCACTATACAACACGTGTGAGTATCTGAATAGTCCACGTAGATGGATAATTTTTGTATTAATAAAAGTCCCCAATGTTTCATCCTTGAAGTTTTCACAAGTGTATGGAGCATCTGACTCTTAAAGTTGCTCGGGCAATAATTGTAGGCTTGGTCAGTTGCCAACTTCCCATACTTGTAAAAATTATGGTTTAATTATGGAAATATAATGCTGGTGGAATTTTTGAAATAATCCACAACTTTAACGAATCGTTTCTGGTCAAATCCATATTTTCTCTCTTTTAGCCGCCATGAATTCAATCGACTTAACCTTTTAATCTTTGTTTTTGTAGTTTTCGAGGCAACCTATAAAGAGCAAGAAAATCCCCGAACTTTCACTACCTCAAATTTTCTGAGTGTTTTTGGCTACAGTGTCTTCAAGCTTTCTTTCTCTCTCTTGTGCGATGGTTTTCTGTTCTTCAGTTCTTGCTGAATCCTTAATTACTGTAAGAACTCTTTCTTTTCTCTTCAATTCTTCATCATGGGTTACTCTATTAATTCTCTTGATGAATTCAGATATGAATTTAAGATTCCATCTTGGGTTGTTTTGGAACACGCTACTTTACTTGTTGATTTTTTTTCACTTGCTGAGGGTCACTGGTTTCCCTCTATTTTTATAGCTGAGTGTGGGTTTACCTTTCCTCCCAATCCACTATGTCTTGAATTTTGTCAATATTTTGATGTTGTCCCAGCTAGGGTAGCCCCCAATACTTAGAGGGTCGTAAATGAAGTGTTTAGGTTGAATTAAATTCATGGAACCCATCAGGGGATTCCATAAATAATGTTTTGTTATAAGTGGGTGACTAGTGACACTACTTTTTATTTAAAGACTAGGACTGTAAACAAAGCGTTAGTAGTTAATCTTTCAGATTCCAATAGGGATTATTTTGAGCATGAAGTTGTTGTAAAAAGTTGGCAATACGCCCCTTTGACTGGAAATGCTGAGTACCAGGGGCCTAGATGCTCTCCTTTTGGCAATGGGATAGGTTATTCCTCATTTAACTATTTTTCCATGTACATATTTGTTTAAATGTAACACTAATTGTTGCTCTATAAATTTTGATTGAAGTTGATCAGAAGAGAACGTGCCCAAAGGAAAGTGAAGTGAATCTTAGGGAGTTGAAATTCATTTGGGGACTTCATCAGAGGATTGGCGAGGAGCACGTTAGGTCTGCATCTTATTTGTTGTAGTACAAGAACACAATTTCCTCCTTTGTTGCTCGTCTTACTCCTTCCCCCATAATTGACCTTGAGCAAGATCCTCCTTCCACTTTCTCAATTACAGCATCTGGCAGTAGTGATCTTGCTGTCCTTTCCCCTTTTCCTTCGATTCAAATTTTCCCCCTGCCGTAGCCATGGGAAAGAGGAAGTTTCCCAATATTTTGGGAGAATAATCTTCCAATCCCCCTTCCAAATAAGCTGATGAAGGGGTGGAAAATAAAGATGAGACTGGGAAGAAGCCCCCAGCTAAGAAAATTGAAGAGAGCTCTCTGAAGAGAATAAAGAAAGGGAATCCTTCTAAGTTAGGATAAGGTTCTTCTGCTATTACAAATAAGTTGGTCGATATATTTTCTTCTGCCTCTCCAATGGTTCTTAGCCCTGGATTGGCAAGACAACTAATAAAGTCTGGGACTTTTCAAAACCATAGGGGTGCTGCAGCTGCATTACCTCATTCCAAAAGTTCTGACATGACTGCTCAAAGCCTTGCTCTGGTATATTCTTTTGCCCTCTTTAATTTTCTGTCTCTTGATTTGTTTTTCATAATACTGACTTTCCTTGTTGTTCATATGAAGTTCCTCGTTGACTTCAATAATATGTTGGAGAAATATAAGGCTTTGAAAGCTTTTTTTGGTGAAGTTGAAGAAGCTTTTAATGAGCTGAAAAAGTCAGTGCATGATTCCAAATAAGCAATGGCTAATGAATAAAAGATATGGGAGGAGAAGATGAAAGTTCCTGAAGGAGCTGCTGAAACTGCTCGGGATCTGGCTGGCAAGTTGTAGAAAGACTTAGATGCTGAGAAAGTCAAGTCTGCCCAGTTACAGAAGTACTTGGGTGCTGAGAAGGCGAAGAGGATTAAGGCTAGGGAGGCTGGCTTCAATAGAGATTGATAGAGCCATTGGAGTAGCTTCTTTACAAATTGAGTTTGCAAAGAAGAAATTATTTAAGGATGGTTGGTCTGCTACCCCGGTGGAGGTCGGCACTTCAAAAGATTCTGATCTGTTCTCAGGAGATGATTCTGGGGCCCCTCTAAACCTGGACGAGGAAGTTGATGATGATGTGGGTTCCAGTGAATCCTTGATATATAGCGGTGGAATCTGCCAATCAACAATAGGATATTGATTCTGCTATTCCCTCCACATTTAATCCTCCTCCTCCTTATGCTCTTTCTTCTACTTCAGTGAATCCCGAGGCAGATAAGAAAAAGGTGTAGAACTGAGCAACCTTTTTTTTTCCTTTTTCAACACTTGTACTTTTCGTTTCTTTTTGAATATGGATTTGTACTTTCCCTTTTTTATTAATGAAAAGAGAAATATTTTGATTCCTCTGCTTATGTTTTTTTATGCTCTACACCTTGTTGATTGATAACTTTCTTTTTCTTAATAGTTCATGGATAAATTGGAATATTTCTCATCTACTGACTCCGAACTACTCTAGAGGTGTAATGAGATTTTCAAAGTTGGTCACCTATCACTGTTCTAAAAAACCCACCTAGGCTCCGCCTAGGCACGCCTAGGTTGAGGCTTGGGAGAAACGCCCCGCCTTAAGCTTTTTACGCCTTATGCTTGGTAAAACCCTTAAGGCACACTTTTTCCTTTAAAAACAACAATGCTTTAGTGAAACGATATCGCCTTTTAAAGATTTTTTTACAAACCAAACCATTATCTCATCCAAAATAATCAAATAGTATTTTAATTTGCAAATATTCAGACATATTTTTATGATATGTACAATTTTAGTATTTTAATAGCCTTGTTATGGTTAAAAAATATTAAAATATATTAGAAAGACCTAAACGCCTTTTCACGCCTTTTTACGCCTAAGCCCGCCTAGGATTCTAAGGCTTAAGGCTTGGCCTCTATGCCTCGATCACGCTCCACATTTTTTAGAACCTTGCCTATCTTAGATTGATGCTAAACTACTGAAGTTGCTAAGGGAAGAGGTATCTGAGCAAGCCAACGAAGCCTATGTTTACCTGAAGTGTTTTCTTGATCGGGCAGTGGCCAACAACGTTGCCTACTATGAAATGATTGAAAAGCTGCAGGAGGAGCATAATGAAGCTAAGGCACTTTTGCATAAGGATTATGAGAAAAATTCCAGGCCCTTAGTGAAGGTTGGGGCTTTGAGCAAAAGTTGGATAAATTTGCTTCTCATTTGCGACATTTTTCTTTTACGCCTATTCTATATGGTTGTATATATGTTTTACCGAGAATTATCGGTTATTATTTATTTATTCATTTATGATGTTTATATCTTTGTATGGTTGGTTTGACTTGTGTGTTTTAGTTAAAAAGATTAGAAAGTTTAAAATTTGACGACATGCCTAATAGGTTATTAGTAATTAAATGGTTTTCGGCAATGATCCTGAGAATGAAACCATTTGAGATTCCTGTTTAATTTGATATATGATTGATCATCTGGTATTTTATTAGGAGGGGTGTCACACCGAGTCCCTTTTATGTATTTTAACATTTTATAAATGTCCATATCACTTTACCACTTTTCACCTTTATACCGTCCGAAGCCAAGACCCGGGACTTTACTACCCCCTTTTACCCGTGTTACACTTTGAATATTATTTCTTTCCTTTAAGTTATTTTCTTTCGCACTTAATCCTTGATTTTACGCCAAAATTATTTACGTTAAAAAACTTAACTAGTTCCATTCATCTTAGTATAACACCATTCCTTAACATATTTTTATTTCATAAAAATGTTCCAATTTAAGTAAATTTACAACCTTTTATTGCTAAAACATACAATTTAGTCCCTTCAAAAGTGTTATTTTTCATAAATGGTTATTAAATTTCCAACTAAATATTTAAAACACTTTTAGCCATTTTTAACACTTATTCAATATCACAATTAACCGAACACTCTTACTTGCTACTTTAACTCCTTTAATATATAAAATAACACATTTTTACATATTAAAGTTCCATTTTCTAGACATTTGGAATACACACTTTATTTATCGATTTTTGCATCTTAACTCCCACTTTGTTACTATTTACACATTTGAAACCTTTAACTTCTTTTATTAACTTTTAACCCATAACTTATGAAAAATTCTTATTTTTCACATATTTACACATTAAACCCATTTTGATTTCTACATGAGTTTTATCCATTTTAAATAACCCATCAAAGTGAAAGTTTACTTTTCACATTCATCTTCATCACTCATGTAAAAAATCACATTTTTATCTCATAAAATGGCTTAAACAAGCTTAATGAATTTCTTTGTATAAAATCAGATTATCTATCTTTAAAACATCATTTTAATACATTTTATTTCATAAAATGCTGAAGATATACATTCTGAAATTTATTCATCTTCGAAACCCATTTTAAACCATCTCTTCGAAACCCATTTACACATAAAATCATAAAATGCAACTAATTAACCCATGGATGCAAACTAACATATATACATCTTTAAACCTAAACCAAGGTTAGTATTCCCACTTCTAAATCTCCAAAATGGTGGTGAAAATGGTTGTGTAAGAGGAGTAGGCTCCATTTTCAAAGGTGGCCTCAAGGGGTTACCAAAATCTTCCTATAGCTTGATCCAAAGAAACTATACTTCATCTTCATGAAAAACCATCATCATGATCATGAATAGCCCCGTCAAACACCCATCAAACATACCAAGAACATCATCTTCTTCACCTAACAAGCTGTTTTAGGGTTTTTACAAGTGTTTGGGAGCTTGGATTGGGTCTTTAGTGGTGGAAAATGGGTATGGGATTGGTAGGAATGGGTGGGAACGATATGGGGCAGAAGGTTTTCCCCTATGAGAGCCCAATATATATAAAGAGAGGTTAAAAATCTGATAGAATCCGCATCCCACCCTCTCTCATGTTTTTAAATCAAACCCCAAACCCTACCTTACCATGAGAGGAAACGCCACAACCCCCTTTAATGGTAAAAACTTTTGATCTTGGTCTGATAACCTCTATAAGGTTGACACCTCAAATGATTAAGGACAAAAAATGAGACAACACATAAAAATAAGGGATAATTTTCACACACCTGCTTCGCTTGATTGATCGAGCAAAATCCATCGACCGATCGAGTCCCAAGGTAAAATGTGTCGATCGATCGACACTTTGGTAAAAACTTCCTTAAATTCTATTTTTTCCCCATGGAACTCAAAAGCCCTATTTTAGAACCCTAAATATTAGGTTGGACCATTTTTATCCCTTACGGTAAGTTTTCTGAAAATCGCTCAAAATTGCAATTTTATGCGACGCGCACCGACTAAATTACCAATTCACATTCTTACATATGTAACTTGATATCGATGTATTTCCAATTTAATTATATTAACCTATAATGGGCGTCACGCATCCCTATGCTCGCCCATGCACGTCAAACATGCCAAGACGTCACGTGAAATGCGTCATTTATGTGCAATAGTAACCTTTTCACTTGTTCATCGATTTTCTCCAAATACTTCTTTGAATAAATCCCCCAGTTTATTATCAAAACATATATTTCAAGGATGCGGTATTACATGGGGAGTATATAGGTCCTGTATTTTTAGATTATTTTGTGGTCTTCTTCTTAAATAGGTGGAGTCTTTCTCATCTGGAAGCATGAAAGTCGGTTTTAACAAAATATATAGATGTTTCTAAAATATGGGTAGGGCATGTGTTAAACTTGGGTTTATCCCTCCAAGACACATTTTAAAATAAGGTTAATTTGGATCATAATTCTATGCCCAAATCTCAATTTTTTTTATCCATCCCACTTTCTGAGGTCAAATCGCCATTGTTGTGGCTTAGCAGGCCGCATTTGTGGCCCTGAGTCCCTCTCTCATGGTTATATTTTCCACCATTGCAGATCAGATTTGAGCGCCTGAGCTCATAATTGAGATCGATAGTTCTGGTTTCTTCTTAAATCTTTTTCATTTCTCGCACATGCATTATCTAAACTCATGAATTTGGATGCCCCCCAACTTTGACTAGTTATTGAAATTTGATACATTTCTTATTATTTAGCCTATATGGTTACAATTTCCTATTTTCACTTTAATTATAGATATGGAAGACCAGGAAGGGTCACTCCAGTTGGCAAAGTTATGCCCACAGATGCAAGGGGGATTCTCACCAAAGAGGAATGAGCATGGCTCACATCTCCATTGAAAATCATTCCTATGAAGATAAAAATAAATGAGAAATTTTGTGTCTCCATATCATAATAAATAAATGAGTAAGTAAAAATTGTCTAGGCCATAGGAGCCACATCATTTGTTGTTGGTTGGCTAGATAAACCACTCGTTGTTGTAGAAGTAATAAATCTATGAGAAGGAGGTGGTAACACGGATGTCTACCAAAAAAATATAAGTGAGTACAAAGTTTAAGGAAAATATAACTTGGGTAAAATTAAATATTCTTAAGATACTTGAGAAGAGGTGCTCGCCACCTAACCAGTAGAACAAGTAACCCTTGTAAAATTTCCCACACTAGTAGGAAACACAAATGAAAGCTACAAATAAAAGTCATAAAAGTAGTCTATGAGTACTCGAGAAATTATTCTTTAACCGGATTTCAAAGAAAATATAAAGAAACAAAAGAGATATAACTCGCGAGCCAATATTAAGGGGATCTCTAGCATAGAATTCCATTCCCTCCGGAAAGGAGCACGAATGGGATGAGCAAGTGAAGGACCAAATGAAGAGGCCATGCTTACCCCAAGAGATATGCTCGATCCCAATTGTCAAGATAAGAAGAAACATTACATTGATTACAAAACTCAGATTAATGAAATAAAAAAAGATAAATGAGTAATATAGAAGACTTACAAGCTCAGAGTGAGGAACCTGACCATAAGGAAATAACCAAGTAGTGGGGCTGGTTTTATTGGGAGAAGGATCCATCATTTTTTATCGCTCGCTTAGAGAATCTTCTCTAAGATCAAGTATGACAATTCCTTGAGTTGATATAGAAAGTAAAGAATCAATCAAATGATCATCAACAATAGCAATTGACCCAATGCCATTTGGAGATGAACTATGATAATCATAAGAAGGGCTACTTCCATAATCAATAAGTTCTTCTTTAGATGGACATGAAGTTGAATAAACACTGGTATTCTCATTACTTTGACCTTTATAAAGTATATGAGAAATAGAAAAGGTACCGTCCACGGGTTCAGAAGTGGTTGGAACATATAAATGTGAAGTAACTGCTTTAAAAGACTCATATCCTCATTCGAGGAGAGTTTGGTAAGTTTCCTCAACACTAAGACTATCTGTGTCCAAATTCTGTGGACACCCCCACCCAATTAAATACCGGGTCACCAGTCCTTTATTAAATTAAAACAGAATATCTAGTTGGTTTATTCTTATCACTGTCGAAAATTGTTAATTACTAATCACCTACATTAGTTAATTAAGCTGGTGCCAAATTTTAAATCTTTTAAATGAACATGCAATGATCTGGATTAAATAAATAAATAAACCACATTCAACATTCTAATTGACCAACATCATAAATAGCGAAATAACTGACTCAAATAAAATATGACTAGAATAAACACTCTAGCCTGAAACTCCAATACAATAATCCATATTTAAACCTGGATCCAACAACTGAAAATAAATGAAGTACAGTGTCTCTGGAAATAATTACTTGTAAAAGATGGGGGCGACATGCCTGACTGAAATAGATAAAATGATGCATATGATCTGAAAGGAATGGAGGCGTCTACTACGGAGGTCCTGCAAGCATCCATAGTAACTGCAGCACGTCAATTGAGAATGAACTCCTAGGCTGGGTCTCCTGTGGCTGGGAACCTAAAATGGTTTTTACAAAATAGATTTGGAAAACGGGTTAGAGCCCAAGTAAAACAGTTTAAAAATATTTGCAAGTATTTAAAATTCATAATCAACAGATATTATATACATCCAGTTTCACGTGCTCTCACTTGAGGTCCTCACCCCTCAACTATTGTGCACACCTAATGTATTCTACTAACCTGTCCTAATTATGCTACCCCACCTAACTAGTTATAGTCCATTATCTTACTACACATACTTACTCTTGGTGCCCACCCGTATTATCCATACAATACGTTATTGATTTGTTTTCTCATATCATTTAAATCAAGGAAGAATTCACCAAATAGATATTAAGTTTCTACATTCTTAGGTTATTTTAGATATCACTATCTTTCTCATCTACTAAGCACAAACATTAGGATAAACCACAAGCATATATATATTTATCACTCAATTTATATATATACTAACACAACACCCCTAGGTTGGGATTTGTGGTGCATGCATACTCTACTATCAAGTCCCGGAGCACCACGTACTAAATAAAGGACTATCTAAATCACTCTCAAACCACAATATACAATTCCCACATAATTGGAGGTGAATATAGTTCTAGGCCTTTGGGCTACGTACATATCTATGAACCCAAATGACTGGGCACACCCTCATTCACACAAGTAATGGTTATATTTAAGTTTTATGTTCTGAGGTACAAGTCTAAAATCCCCTAAGATGGCTTATAAAGATAAGACTATACCCTTTTTAAACCTCCCGCGATATCAAGCAGCGTAGGTAAGTCATGTACATAATAAGTAACACATTAGGTATCCACACAACCTATGTACATATATTTATTAAAGGTAAGCATGTACCCAATAATATTACGTACATAGTCTATATAACTCTTGTATAGCCTATGTATTATTAATATATCGTTATACTTCTTACTCGTACATGCCCGAGTGTTTCCCATCACTTGGAAGGTTACCGATTGTTCCTTAAGTTAGTTCAGTAGCTATCTCACTCATACCCTACTGGTCTAAGTCATCGATTCCCTAGGAATCCCCATGCCAAGATAAGGTTCCCCGAATTTAAATCTCACCATAATTACGTCCAATTAACTTTAGCCCTAAATTCTCCTCATGTGATAAAGTCTCAGAACAATCCTTGGATTACTGGTATTTAATATAATGCTCGTTATATTTAAATATTAGCTCAAAAGTTAGCTCGATCTCTTCCCATGCATTTCAAGCCAAAAGGGAGAAATTTATCAAAAATTTAGGCAGCTGAATCGATTCAACCTTGGACCGAATCGATTTGCCTATAGCAGGTCTTCATCTTCTTCCTTAAATGGTTACGGTTTCACCATTTTTAATCATCCAAACCTTGATTACACAATCCCATACTCCCAACCAAACCTACCAAACATTATCCTAACATATATGCACAATTTCTAACATAATATAATTATCAAATCATCAAAAAACATCTATAAATTAAATAACTTCCAAGATAATCCCCCAAAACCTAAAATTATCATTTTTGTTCACGAACTCAACTAAAAACCTAGATTTATTCATAAGTTTATAATGATGAATTATAAATTTCGTTCTACATGCATAAGGGGTATATCCTAACTCAAATTCAACCCAAGAACATGTTTTAAATCTCCCAAATTAAACCAAAATTCATGAAAATCATAGATTAATCATCCTACTCTAACATGGATGGTATATCTTTAATAATTTAATCAAGATAAATACTTGCTCTGTTTGAAGGTCTGATCCTCTGTAGAAGAATGGTACATTGGTGATTCTCTCCTCTCGATCTACGCGATGGTGGTGTTTGTGGTGCAGACTGGTGTGATATGGCCTTGAGGCCTCCTCCGTTCTTCCTCCAATGGCCTCTCTGTGAGTTTGTAACTTCTAACCCTAGTTCCTCTAACCTATCAGAAGTTATACACTTAGAATTTTCATTGGTCTTCCTTCCGCAAAAATATAAAAGACCAAAATACCCCCAGGGGCGTTGGTTTTACCTAAAATTGGCCCGGGACCCAAACTAAACCCTCGAGTACACTTTCTTAACTATTTCGACCCTTACGGATTCACGAGAGCACTCAAAATGACCATATGGAATATCAAAAGTAAAATTATATTTTATTTCCTAAATTAAGTCCCGACACGACTGACATGTGCGTCCCGACTAAATTTACCGTAACTGCCTTATTTTCCACTCACGACAATTATAATATTTTCTTATCATTATTATTACTCATTCACTAAGTAATATTCAACATAAATAAATATTAACCCTTATATCGCTAATTAATATTTATTTTATCGGACTAATGTCCAAATAAACTTTAAATAATCCCAATTAATTCCCAATATAAAAATTAATGAAATTACGGGGTGTTACATACTTCCCCCCTAATAACGGAATTTCATCCCAAAATTCGGGAAAAAAATACTTGGTGTGAATAACTCTGGATACCTTTTGCGCATCTCATCCTCGCACTCCCAAGTGGACTCGTCGGCATTATGATGCTCCTATTAACACCTTAAATTCTTGCACACAACTGCATTTGAACATGTTCAAAATTTACTTGCAATAATCTTTTGTTATTTCCACCCTACATACACCAATGGTACCATTTATACCAAAGGTCTGATCACTATAACCCACGACTAGCAACAAGTTCATTCAAGCCCTTACATACCAATACATTCCTTTATCCTTAAGGTCTCACTAATATAATGACACGCAAAACTATCGATAATTCGATAACAATGTCTCAAAAGACAAGCTTATACTCCATTGGCTCTATCATCTCTATGTTAGAAAAGATATAAATTATATAGGTACCAATTCCCTAATTATCGTACCAAGCTATCTCTCCTCATGCGGTACACCCTCAACAAACTCTAACTACTCATGTGAGGCCTCAAAACTTTGGTTCTCATCAAAGTACTCTCACTACGTTTCTAAACTATATGAAAAGGATGTGGATTGATTCAATCCTTTTCGATGGATCATGAATCACTTCGGGTCCGAGAAACTTGTTATTTCCCCTTTTTCTACTATCCCAAGGGTGGGATAAAATTTCTTCCTATGAAGCCTCAGAAGTCACTTCATAATTAATATTCTGCTATGAGTCATCACATGCAGCTCTACCAGTTGGAGTTAATATTCTTAATTACTCCAAAAGTCCAAAACATGCCTTCTCACATTCTCCCAAATTATATGCCATCCCTTTCTACTGTCCATTAGCCTACGGTTGACACGTCTAGCTCAAGACGCAACTTTGTCCTCATCGCCTCCTGAACTCCCTATCTAAGGTGGGACTCAAGGGTCTCGTCTGGATTTACAACAGTATTGGGCGGCACCTTGGCCGATTCATTTCTTCTCTTTAATAACCTGCTGGGCACACTGCCTGATACTATAACACACCCCAAAATATTAACGATTATTTTGTCCGTGGACAATTCACATCACAACCCAAAGAAAATCCTGACTACTCCACGATTTTGATAATCCAATAATGAACTTTATCAATTTATGTGTCCATTCCGTCCCTGGAATCATCACAACATTTGGGTCGGTAGTATCAGACCAACCTTTTCCTTTTTCGACTGGCGAACTAGAGAACAACTTCACTATGTCTCACTCCACCCGATATCAACACACTCAACATCTCACATCACGTGGAACATCTTACTCCACTTATTTTGAGATATATAAAAATTATGGCCCATGTGTTTGCTCTAAAACTGAGTACTTCCTAGGCCCTTTTTCCATCTATTAGAATCCTAGCAACCTTCCCATGCGCGAAACACTCTACGCATTTGACTAGATGAGACTCCATTTGTTCCCAACGTATTTCGACTCACATTTTAACTCACCTTGGTTGTGGGAGCTTTCTTGTAACATACACACAATCAGCTTATGTCCTTTCCTCAAACGAAGTTCAGTCTCTCCAATATTTCCACTTATTTTTCTGACTTTCCCACAGACACATTTACAACATCTTTATAATCCTTTTTATCACAGACTATAACGAAAGTCAAATAGGTCAGGTCGCCCATACACCCTATATCCCGTGCACAACTGCACAATCATCTCTATCATACGACACGTAATATACTTATCTCCATTCCGACCCCGCATCCTTAGTGTGGCTATACCGTATGGCTAACCTCAGTTACCTTACTAAAAATATTTAATTCCTCTCGAGACTTCTCCACCCATCAACTAGTGGTGCAAAATGTTGTCTTCGGTGCTCCCCACACAACACTACTCGACTCTACAGGTCTTATATCATAGAATAACTCTCATCTCATGCTTTCATCACATACACATGTAATAACTAAAGTGATAAACGCATGCCCTAGTGACCAATACATCTCTCAACTCTCGACATTCTTCGGGGTTTGTGCGTGGAACGTCTCGTAAGAGAAATCCAAATAAGGAACCCCCCAAAACAATACTACCTAGCATTGTCGATCATCGATATCCGTAGATCCGACACACACGATTAGAACATCCAAAAAGCTATCCACAAATGTACAAGTCTAACCATTCACTCCCACATCACTAAAGGAGTTGTATCACACGACGCTCTCACAATCACTAGTTTTCCCCACGCTAAGTCAATAACGAGCTAAATTTCTCCGCTCGAAAGTTAACTTAATATATCCCAAATCATATAAGTGCAATCCATACACACGGATATCAAATGTAATGAGACAATTATATTCTCTGAAGTATTCCCCACGATGTAATACAAACACGAGCTCAACTTTCTCCCAGTTGACACATCGCTAATCAACATATCCTGTCTTGGAATGGCGAACGCCATAGCCTTGCTGTAACAACCCGCCATCGCTCAACCTATCGCTAACCAACTTATACCCAGGATAACATTATACTCGGATATAATTTCTCAAAATGATTTAACCCACTAACATATATTCTCTCAGTGTCCCCACCCGCTCCCCTGCAGATAAACCAAAGAGATCCCCGTAATGCAACGATAAATATACCCCCACAACAGTAACACTAACGATACAAGAATTACACATGCATCACACGTGAAACTAGTGCTAACGAAATACCATGGTTTGCTCATTTTACACAAAATATACCCTATTCACCCTATGATAAGACCCACACTTCTAATTGCCAATAGCGCTGGCGATCCAAATGCTTCCTGGAATATCACTTTCGTCCACACCGATCCAAATATTTTCTTTTACAACTATTACCCCTGCTGGGCATCCCGTTCCTATTCCCTAACTCGCTACAGACAAGGTCGATACATGTGGACCTACTCTTTTCACATAGGAAACCTCTTGGTGTCATTCCCTATCTCTAGCCCCACTGGACATATCGGGATTGTCCTTATCTCGGACCTGGTATTCTTAGCCCCGATTACTACCCCGGTTGTTCCTTTGGCTTTGCTGGACCTGTGGAACACACTGTTGTCCCAAGCTGCCCTAATTGAACCCATAGTCACTCCGTGGGAATTTCATTGATTTACATAATTTAAATGGGTCCCTTGCTGGGTATCCCTTTGTGGTGCATCACTATTACCAATTACATTTAGTCTTGCCTTTCTGGATATGTTCTCCAACTCTCTTAGCTTCTTTCTCATAAAAACATTGCTATAAACATTGCAAGAGTACGTCATTAAAGCCATGTGTATAAGTCGTCCAAGGATAATTTCCCATAAATACTGATGACTCCTACTAGTGAGTCCATCATCACATTTACGAATCTTCCTCTCCACTAGTTACCTTCCTGGGTACGAAGTTCACTTAAATAATTTAATTCTCCATCACAATCAGCCTCAATGTGGAATTACATGGGTTCTTTGAAGGCACTAGAGGACTTAGACAAGGGGATCCTCTATCCCCCTATTTATTCCTCCTGGATATGGAAAGCTACTCTTGCATTCTGGATCATCACTGCAGTAATATGAGCTACAAGTTCCATCCTAAGTGTAAAGAAATTAGGCTTAACCACCTTTGCTTTGCTGATGATTTGGTAATCTTTTGTGGGGGGATGTTCAATTAATTAATTTCATAAAAAGTCTTTAGATGAGTTTGCACTATTATCAGGGCTCAGTCCTAATATGGATTGGAGTAACATCTATTGTGGGGGTATGGAGGAGCACTCTGCTCAGGCCTTAGCTAACCAGTTAGGCTTCCAACTGAAGAAACCTCCTTTCAACTACCGAGGAGTTCCTCTTATATCTACTAGGTTGAAGAAAGAGGACTGCACTGATCTCATTTCTAGATTAACCTCGAGGATCAAAAGTCAACTAACAAGCTCCTTAATTATGCAGGTAGACTATAACTGGCAATATCTATCCTCTTCAACATCCAAGTATACTGGGCTAGCCTTTTAATCATGACTAAAGGGATTATTAAGGAAATTGATCAATTAATCAGGAACCTCATCTGGAATGGAACTGATTAGAAGCACAGTAGGGCCAAAGTTGCATGGTGTAAGGTATGTAAACCTAAGTCTGAGGGTGGTCTAGGCATTAAATGCATTGAGGAATGGAATAAGGATGCTATGATGAAGTACTTATGGAACATCTGCAGCAATAAGGAGAGTCTATGGGTTAAATGGTTCCATATATATAAGATCAAAAGAAAAAGGTTTCGGGCTCTAATAATACCTAATGACTTCTCATGGACGTGGAGAAAACTACTAAAAATGAGGAGGGAGGGCAAACCTCTCATCAAAATCATTATTGGTAATGTCCTCAACACTTTTATGTGGCATGATAATTGGCATCCCTTAGGACCTTTGATAGACAGGGTTTTACCGCGGCTCGAGCGTCATCTACCCGCCGGTCGTTTTGAATTCGGCTCACATGAACTATACAAAAACCTAAACTTATGACTACACTCAAGGGTGAGTATATCGGCCAAGTTCGGGTATCGAAATCCATAAAGACGAGTTGCTAGAATTTATAAGGTTCAATATTCCTAAATAAAAGAGAAAAAGATGATTATACACAAAAAGGAAAAGATGCACAAAGGGAAAGTTTATACTAGGCGAGGAAAAATAAAGCTAGACTAATAAAGGGAGTAAAAACTATAGGTTGCATCGAATATCCCTCACATGAGTTAATTAGTATAAAATGGTTACATGGGTCGACGAGTTATTATAAATGCATCTCGTTTTGATAGTTAATTAAATCAAGGGTTGTCATGCCCCTAAATTCGCATAAAAGCCTAATATGATTTTGGCGTCAACAAATACCCTGAAAATTACGCACGCAATGTCGTAAGCATGGTGTATACATGATATGCCCCGTCAAATCTCCTAGGCGTAATAACTAGGACAACACACCCGAAATAGACTTGTAAACTCCATCACCAAAGGAAAGCAACATGTCAACCCGAAATGAGTTCAATCCGACACAACCTAGACTAACTTAGCTAGAAAGCATAAAGTAAACAAAACAAGTAAACCTAATTATGAAAGCATGTAAATTAACTACTAAGCAAGAATAAAGGAAATACAAACTATATTAATGGATAGGGAAGATGAATAGTCAACTTACAAACCCAATTGGGTGTCAAACTAAGGAGAAATGAAGAAGAACTCTCCAAACCCCCAAACCCTAACCTAAAACTATCTAAAATCTAATATATCTATTATTTCTGATATTGACAACAAAATAACTTTATATAGTAAGTGGGAATTAAAATAGAAACGAAAAGGGAAAAGAAAAGAAAATGAACCGAATTGGAAAATATCTGGGAGGATCGATCGATCGACCAAGTCCATCGATCGATCGATCAAGACCATCGATCGATTGATCGAGCAGGTCCAAACCTTCAGTCTCAATTCGTAGGCTTAAATACAAACCATGATCGATCGGGGGCCCAAGGCCGGTCGACCGACACTCTGTTTCAGGCAACTTTTGGTCCATGAAGAAGGGGAAATGGTTGCAAATGGAAACGACCATATCTTCTTCATCCGAAATCCAAATAATGCACCATTTACGGTCATGCGATGCTAACTCAACAAACTACGCATCCATAGAATTTCCATGAGCCGAAGATGAAATGTGAATTGACTAAAATTCCCTTGAAGTAGCGTTCGACGACAGAACTTCTCTGAAATGCAACGGATCCTCACTTTTAGCATTCTAATACCTACAAAATCACAATTAACCGCTGCAAAGCATGTATATATCCAAATCCAAGGTTGTCTGGTTAATGATCATAAATATAGGCATTAAGAACCGTAAAAGCGCTAGAATGCATAAAGATAATGGGCGAAAATATATAATATTCGATGCGAATCACCCTTTACAACCTATGTTTGGGGATAGAACCATCTATGATGCTTCCAGTAACGCTAATGCCAAGGTTGCCTCTTTCATTTATGGTTAAAATTGGAGATGGCCTTCAACCATTACTTTGCAGCTGAATGATATTCAACATTCCCCACTTCCTACTATCTTGAACAATGAGGATATGGTCACTTGGTTACCTATTTCCAATGGGGTTTTCTCTACCAACTCTGCCTACCAGTCCATTTACAGCCACAACACCAATGTGGTGTGGGCTAATCTTGTTTGGAACCATGCCAATATTCCCAAATTCTCCTTCATCACTTGGTTGGCTTGTAGCAAGAGTCTAACACAAAAGATAAACTTCTGGAGTGGGGAATTTCTGATAATGATAGCTCTAGTCTTTGTAATGCTGGGACTGAAACCTTTACTCGCATCCTTGATGAATGCCCTTACTTTATGGAGATATGGATGAAAGTTCTTTGCAGAAACCAATGCTATAGTAATGTGGGAATCTAGGAGAGGGCATTGGATCAGGCAGTGAGGTATGCATATAGCAACACTTTCCTTAATAAAGTTAGGACTATCTCATTCACATCAACAATCTATTGCCTTTGGATGGAAAAAAATAGCAGGCAACACAATGAAGGGACAATACCAGTACTATACTTATGAGGGACATTAAAAGCATGATGAAGGCCAGAATATGTGATTGGAAACATACTTCTAGAACCTATACCAACTGAATGGTATGTAACCAATGGGAACTTCCTGACTCCATGATGTATTTTTGATTTTTTGTCTAGTTTGTTACTCTAGGTGTTAGGTTGGGGTAGGGTATGCCTTGCCCTATAGTTTGACAATGCTCTCCTGGTTGCTTGTGTGGGGGTGGGGTATGCCCTGCCCCTTTGTTTGCCTCTTGGCTCGGTGAGTCTCACGTTGAAATGCAAAAAGCCTCACAGATCCTAAGGACACTAGAACCTGATGCTCTGATACCATCTATGACACCCCGCCTAATTAAATAATGGGTGATTAGTCCTTTATTAAATTAAAACAGAATATCCAGTTGGTTCATTCTTAGCATCACTATCAAAAACTATTAATTACTAATCACCTACATTAGTTAATTAAGCTGGTGCCAAATTGAAAATATTTTAAATTAACATGTAATGATCTAAATTAAATAAATAAATAAACCACATTCAACATTCCAATTGATCAACATCATAAATAGCGAAATAACTGACTGAAATAAACACTCCATCCTGAAACTCCAATACAATAATCCATATTTAAAACTAGATCCAACAACTGAAAATAAATGAAGTACAATGTCTCTGGAAATAAATACTGGTAGAATATGGGGGCGACATGCCCGAATGAAATAGATAAAATGGTGCATATGATCTTAAAAGAATGGAGGCGTCTACTAGCGAGGTCCTGCAAGCATCCGCAACAAATGTAGCACATCAATTGAGAATGAACTCCTAGGCTCGGTGTCCCTGTGGTTGGGCACCTAAAATGGTTTTTACAAAATAGATTTGGAAAATGGGTCAGAGCCCAAGTAAAACAATTTAAAAATATTTGCAAGTATTTGAAATGAATAATCAGTTGATATTATATACATGTTAGTTTCACGTGCTCTCACTTGAGGCCCTCGCCCCTCAACTATTGTGCATGCCTAACCTATTCTACTAACCTGTCCTATTATGCTACCCCACCTAACTAGTTCAAGTCTATTATCTTGCTACACATACTTACTCTTAGTGCCCACCCGTATTACACATACAATACAATATTGATTTGTTTTTCTCATATCATTTAAATAAATTAAGAATTCACCAAATGGATATTAAGTTTCCATATTCTTAGGTTATTTTAGATATCACTATCTTTCTCATCTACTAAACACACACAGTAAAATAAAACACAAGTGTGTATATATATATATATACTAATTTAACACCCCTAGGCTCTGCTATCAAGTCCCGATACATTACGTACTAAATAAAGGACTATCGGTTCGGAATCACTCTCGAACTACAATATAGAATTCACACATAATTGGAGGTGAATATAGTTATAGGCCTTTGGGCTAGGCACATACCTACGCACCCAAATGACAGGGCATACCCTCATTCACACAAGCAGTACTCATCCCTAAGTTCTATGTTTTGAGGTACAAGTCTAAAGTCCCCTAAGATGGCTCATTAAGATAAGATTGTTCCCTTTTTAAACCTCCCGCGATAGCAAGCAGCGTAGGTATGTCATACACATAATAAGTCACACATTAGGTATCCACACAACCTATGTATATATATTCAGTAAAGGTAAGCACGTACCCTATAATATATTCTGTACGTAGTTTATATAACTCTCGTATAGCCTACGCATTATTAATATAACGTTATACTTCTTATTCGTATATGCCCGAGTGTTTCCCATCACTTCGAAGGTTAACGATTGTTTCTTAAGTCAATTTAGTAGCAATCTCACTCATACCCTACTGGTCTAAGTCACCGGTTCCCTAAGAATCCCCATGCCAAGATAAGATTCCCGAATTTAAATCTTACCACAATTACGTCCAATTAACTTTAGTCCTAAATTCTCCTCATGTGATTAAGTCTCAGAACAATCCTTAGCCTACTGGTATTTAATATAACTCCCACTATATTTAAATATTACCTTAAAACTTAGCCCGATTGCTTCGCATGCATTCTCAGAAAAAAGGGAGAAATTTATCAGAAATCTGGGCAACCGAATCGATTCGCTTATAGTAGGTCTTCTTCTTCTTCCTTAAACGATTATGGGTTTCCCCATTTTTAATCATCCAAACCTTCATTGTACGATCCCATACTCCCAACCAAACCTACCAAACATTATCCTAACATATATTAACGATTTCTAACGTAATAGAATCATAAAACAACATCTATAAATTATATAACTTCCAAGATAATCTCCCCAAACCTAAAATTATCATTTTTGTTCAAGAACTCAACTAAAAACCCAGATTTCTTCATAAGTTTATAGTGTTGAATTGTAAATTTCGTTCTACATGCATAAGGGGTATATCCTAACTCAAATTCAACCCAAGAATATGTTTTAAATCTCCCAAATTAGACCAAAATTCATGAAAATAATAGATTAATCATCCAACTCTAACATGGATGGTATATCTTTCATAATTTAAGTAAGATAAATACTTTCCTCTGGTTGAAGGTCTGATCCTCTGTAGAATAATGGTACATTTGTGATCCTCTAGTCTCAATCTACGCGATGGCGGTATTTGTGGTGCAAAAATGGTGTGATATGACCTTGGGGTCTCCTCTCTTCTTCCTCCTATAGCCTCTCTGTGATTTTTCAACTTCTAACCCTAGTTAATCTAACCTACCAGAAGTTATACACTTAGAATTTTCGTGGGTCTTCCTTCCTCAAAAATATAAAAGATCGAAATACCCTATCGGGGTGTCGGTTTGGCCAAAAATGGGCCCGGGACCCAAACTAAACCCCCGAGTACACTTTTCTAACTATTTCGATCCTTTCGGACACGTTGGAGTACTCAAAATTAACATATGAAATATTAAAAGTAAAATTATATTTTATTTCTCAAATTAAGTCCCGACACTACTAACACGCACGTCCCGACTAAATTTACCGTAACTATTATATTTTCCACTCACGACAATTATAATATTTCCTTATCATTATTATTGCTCATTCGCTAAATAATATTCAATATAAATAAATATTAACCCTTATCTTGCTAATTAATATTTATTTTACCAGATTAATTTCCAAATATACTTTAATTAATCCCAATTAATTACCAATATAAAAATCAATGAAATTACGGGGCGTTACACTCTAGTCCACTAGGATAACATTTCTCATATCTTTCATTGCATAAGTTTTCTTCCTCTTTTCTCGTGTTTTAATGGGAGACATGGCAAAGAAGGCCCATCAATTTGGGTGGGGATAAATTTAGAAACATCTAGGTTTGGGTGTTTCCTCTTAGAAGGAACTTTAGCTTTTCCCTTAGCTTTAGACTTTGCTATCCTGACTTTCGCTTGATGTTTCAAGTAGATCGTCTTTTCTCGGATGGGATTTACCATAATTGGGGTAAATGATTCAAAAGGTAGTATCAGAACTGGTCTATACTATGAGGTTTCTTTGTGAGTACGCTTTTATATATACTTGTCTGAAGTGTGGATACCCTCAATGAATGATTCTCATGGAAAAATCTTGAATTCATGATTTTATGCTCTGGATTTGGCACTGCCACAATGAAAACCAAGTACTGCTCATAGAAGGTAAGTAATCATGAGCAGATACTTGGAAACCCCCTAGCTGGGCATTCTTAAGAACCATATGCCCAAAGGTTAAATTCATAAAAAAACCTATATAAATGATCATGAGAATAAGTAGAAGGGTAAGTTTGGAGAAAAGGTACCTTGTTCGTACCCAAACTTCCTACTCACTTATTAGAATGATAATTCCATGCCTTGAACTAATTTAGTTAAAGATGGTAGAGTAAAAGGCAATATGAACATCGTTCTAGAAACCAACGGATTGTTCTTCATTACTTCATCAATATTATCCTATAAACGGTTTAGAGAGAGCTTGGGAGTTTTCTTACGCCATATGGCAATGCAATTAGTATACCCAATAGCGAGCGATGATCTAGAGTCTAGTTTGGGAATCGCTCGAATAAAAATCCCATCAAAATGAATGATTTTAAAAAACTAAATACATCATAGCGTTTATGGGATCTCTTCATATCAACATGCGCTTAATCCAACCAAGTGTACATAGAACATAAAGTCAATGCATTTAAAGGAACATTTCTACCATAATCAGGGTGAATGGCTAAGTGGAATACAATCTCCTGAGGAGAATCAGTAGTCCTACCTGTAAATAAAAACCTTGATAGAAAAGTATCAAAGAAAGGAGCAAGATGACCATTGAATTTCAAACTTCGACAATCTAGACTCTTGAGAGTTTTTGTTCTAATATATTCCTTAGACAAAGGTTTGATATCCCTGAAACAATATCTTACCCATTTAATGAAAGAATAATTGAAGATGAAAAGATGAATGAAGTTATTCCCCAAACCCATGCTACCTCGAAACAGCTCAGAGATAAGATGAAGCCAGGAATTAGTCCAGAAAAAAGAGAAGTTAACTTCCAAAGAACGTTAAGGACATTGGGAAAACCTATGTATGAGCTGACAAGAGAAAGAAACACCCACCTCCTAAGAGAAAATGAAAAAAAATTGCTCAGCGATGGTAGGATCCTTCTATCATCTGTAAAGTGTGAGCGGGCAACTAATTTTCTAGGGGATGTTGACCCGAAGTTAGAGTGTAACAAACCATACTAATTAGTCTTTAGTCCCTTGAATAAATGAAAAATTCCAAATAAACCCTAGACTTTTACCAAATTACAAAAATGCACCTCAAGTAAAAATTAGGTTAACTTCCACTTTCTCATATCAACTGAACACCAACTTTCACTCAAAGCTGAATTAAATGACTTATATTTTGTAAAAATATTAGCAATCAATCCATTATGTTTGAATAATTGCATATAAACCCGTAAACTTTTATACAAAACCTATCCAAGGTGCCAATCCAAAACCTAAACTTATTTACCCTTAGTCCCCCTAATGACATGGCACCAACTGGACTGCCAGCATGGGTTCTACCAGGTGGGGTACCCATGGTATCCATTTTGCACATAAGCCTTGGTGAAACTTGTGCCATTTCAGCCCCATCTCCACCTCCAACACTACCAATCAAATCCTCCCCATAAACCCTATAAATACCTTCCTTCACTTCAGTAAAAACTCATCCCAATTGAGAGATTTTCTGATGTAATTTTTTGAGGTTTTCTTTTGCATTTATATTATTTTATGCTTGAAAGTTTGTTTCTTCAATTTGGGTATGTTTATGCATGTATATAATATGGAATTATGTGTTTACATGTGTTGATTAAAGTGTATGTGCAGTGAAATAGATCAAAAACCAGAAAACTCCATTAAAGCTTGATCTTCAATGGTGGATTATTCTTCCTTGACTTTGAACTGATTTCAAAGTGAGGTAAGTGTAATACCCCGTATTTTTGTGATATTTATTTATGGGATTAATTGAATTAAATGTGTATTAATTAGGAATTAATCCGAATAAAATACTAATGAGATGTGAGTTGGTATTTGATTATAATGTGTACATACGACGTTATATGAATATTGAAATTATTAAATTTGTCGTGAAATTGATATACGGCAATTTGGGAAATTTTGTTGAGACGCGTGTGACAGTCGCGTCAGGAAAGTAATTATTTAATTAAAAAGTAAATTTTATTTTTATTAACCGTATGGTCATTTTGAGTGCGCCAACGCGTCCGGAAGGGTCGAAATAGTCAGAAAATACTAGCCGGGGTTTAGTTTGGGTCCCGGGGCATTTTTAGGCCATACCGGCAACTTAAAAGGGTATTTTGGTAATTTTGGAATTTTGGGAATTAAAACCCACGAAAATTAGGGTTTAATTTTGATTAATAAATAAACTCACCAACCCATTATCATCACTAAACTAAGTAGTGGGCTACGGGAGAAGTTTAGAATAGGAGTTATGGGTCCAAAAATAAACCCCCACCTCCATTGTCATCATCTTTAGAGAAGAACTTTTAGAGAGAGAGAGAGAAAAGAGAATTCTGTAGAGAGAGAGAGAGAACAATTCAACCTTCAAGATTCAACATCAAAATTCAGAGAAAGATTAGAGGTAAGTGATTTAATTATAATTGATTCAATGTTATGCTTTTCCATGTTTAGGGAAATTATCGAATTTATCTTGGAAGATTGATATAGACCTATGAATTTGAAGATTAAAACTATGAACTATGTTAGGAATTGCATGTAGACATATTCTGGACGAATTATGAATTCAAAATATGACCCTTGATGATCTAAAAAACGCATTTAAGAAGAGATTTATTAATGTTCTTGAGAGAAATAGAAAACTAAGGTTCCTGATGAAGTTTTGATCCAAACAAAGCCCTTGGTTGATGAATTATTGGTTTTAGAACGTTAACAATGTTTTAGGATGGTTGTATGATGATATTATAACGTTATATTAGAGTTTCATGCTTTATAATGGAGTTTTGGGACGTTTTGAGGACTGCAAAACGAAGCAGTCCGTAGCCTACCTGGTGCGATCGATCGATCGACATTCATCAGTCGATCGATCGAGGTTCAAGGTCGATCGATCGACCTTCCCAGAATGAGTAAAATTTCCCTAGTTAAATTTTAATGATGTTAACCCTTAGAAAATATTATTGGAGACTTTATGAATATCCTTAGACTTAAGGAAGATCAGTATGTATGGTTATAAAGTTTGGACCTTAATTAGAATTCAATTTGAGGAATTATTCTAAAAGCTAATGAAACTTGATGAGTGAGATAATATTAGGTTAAAAGAGTAAATTTGAACAAATTGATGAAATGAGGTTTGGGGCAGAAGTAAAGACCTTAAGAATAATGATGTTATATGTGGGAATAATAGGAAACTTAATAATCCCTTTGAGATAGGTTTTAAGTACAAGAAACTATGACGTGAGATGTGTCGACCGTCTACATTTTATATTATCGGAAGACGTAAAATGTATAAAATTGGAATAATGGTATAGGGATGTAGAATATACCTTTATTAATATTAAGATGTCTAAGACGTGTGAATGCTTAGTATATTACTTATGTGTATGACATACCTACCATACTTGCTATCACGGGAGGTTTACGTTCGCTTAGGGCCATCTAATCTTTGTGTGCCCGGATTTAGATTGATACCTTAAGAACATAATACTAGAATGACTTATTTGTGAGTTAATAAGTCAGCTGACTATGGAGCGTAGGTATGTACGTGACCCATGGATATGTTGAATTATGTTCGCCTCCATTTTTGTGTGTTGTGCTTATTCTAACAATTCCTGAGAGATTCAAAATTTGTAATCCTTATGTACGTGATGTATCGGGATGGATAGCAGAGTATGTGTGCTTCGCAGCTTAGCCTCGGGGTGCTTATATTGTATATTAATGATGTGAATAATATACGGTTAAATGAAAAGGAATTGTTATGTTTATTTATGAGAATTATTTATAGTAACTCCTTGAGAAGATAAATAAGGGGATAACCTCCAGTAAACGGTAATGCTAAAAATTCAGAATCCAAGTTCAAGTAAAGCTATCTATTTAAATGATAACATTGGGAATTCATATTGTGAATCGAGTAGTTGGGTTAGAACTTATGATGGTTTAGTTAGATATAAAAAACACATGAATGGGTACAGGAACGTTAGGAGTGCACAGTTAGACGAGAGGTGAGTATTTCATGTGAGAACACGTCCTAACATGTATCTTGCATTCATTGTTTAAATGTTATTAAAGCACTTGTTGTTTTTAAAATACTCTCCACTTTCGGGCTCTGACCCGTTTGCTTTCAAATCTATTTTTTTTGGTAAAAACCTTTTAGGTGCCCAGCCACAAGGACACCATGCATAGTATTTCCATTCGGGTGACGAGCTGTAGCTGTTGTGGAAGTTACAGGACTTTGACAGTAGACGCCTATTTTCTAGTCTTGACTCCATATTCAGTTTCATCATTGTAGGTCATGTCGCCCATTTCTTTAGAGACATTTTATATTTCAGTTATTCAGACTTTGGTTTGTAATTAATTCAGGATGCAGACTTGTTTTATTTATTTCCATATTGGGATTGTTGTGAGGAGTATTTCCTCTAGACTTTTTATTACTTGTTGATTACACTATTGGGACTTTATTGTGAATGGTTATGTTATTCTTTCATAATTCTTTTATTGCATGTTTATCAGATTTAATTTAAAATTTGACAACTTACTTTTTAAATACTAGGTGGTTAGAAATCATTAAAATGTTTTCGACAGTGATGCTATTAACTGAACCAACTTGGAATTTTGTATTAATTTAATAAAGGAGTAGCTACCCGGTATTTAATTAGTCGGGGTGTCACAGTAAGTTGAGCTTAGGTTCTCAGGAACCTAGGTGTAAGGCTTCATTGAACCAAAAACGGTTTTAATACCTCAAATTGAAGATTGAAGTTTTCAGACCTGGAATTTTCTTAAAATAAATTAACTAGTTTTACTCGACCAAAATCCATCCAAATAGGCTTATTTTGCTACATTTTCACATAGAACGAAACCATTATAATGTCGGAATAAAAACCATAGCTTTCAGTCACTTATGTTTAGTCAATTTTTTCCATTTTTATAGAAACTTGATAGCTCAATTTAGCCAAGAAAAGTTCTTGAAACCAATATGGTTGGATTCCTCTTCACAAATTATGCAATTTTCATTCAAGAACCAACTCAAATGGGTTCCGAAAACGTCTCAAATTTAAGGTCAAAGGTTCAAAACCCTAAAGTCAAATGGTCGAAGGATAAAGATGAGTGGGTTACAAACACATGAGTGAGAGTCAAACTAGGCACGTGAATTATTTGACTGAGTGCGTGAGGGCGCGTCTCCAATCAAAATAATTTGATTTTTTTCAAAAAATATTATTTTTTAATTCTGAATAAAAATGGTATATTTCACCACCCAATTTGGATCCGAGGAAAGCATTTTCTCAAGAAAACAAGTTTTAAAGTTTAAAATTAAGTTAGTATTTCAAAACACCCCCAAACTTTTTTTACAAATTCTTTAGTTCAAATAACACAATTTTGTCTCTTGTCATTAAACCCAAATTCAACTAGAAATAAAGAGAAAAATTATTCTAACAACTTTTAAAAATTATGCATTATACCCCTTTAAGTTATTTTACACTGAAACTTCTTACAAGTTAGTTTCTTACTACATTATATAAGAATTCTTTTAGTCCTATATGACCTGCTTACACTCTCTAGGATTTCAGACTATCCAGTCAACCCCATTGAATTGGACGCACAAACTTGGAATTCGAAAATTCAAAGTAGGTGATTTTAATTTAAGTATTAAACAAATTGAGCTTATGTCTTTCACAATTACTTATTGTTATATCACTCTGTGATAATGTTGAACTCACATTTCAATTACGAACTCATTTGTGAAGTTCATGTTTATTTCGCATATTGATTCTCTCAATATTTCAGTTATCCCTAAACCCGATAAATCGTTACAACTTACGACTTTAGTAGAAACCACTGAACTCTTTTTTACCCTTAATTATGGTATAACCTTGCAACCTAGTACACTAATTGCATATTACCCTGCAATTTATGACCATTATAAGTGAAACCCCTAGTGATATACCTTACGATTAAGGGATTACACCCCGTTATATCACTGGCTCTTCTAATGGCTTGTAGGACTCAGATGTTGAGTGCCTAGTTTTTATTTGCTACATATGTATGAGTTCCAATCTGGCTAAATGTGCCAAGCCTTTATTATGATTATTATTCCCCCAATAATTTGGGATTGCCTGTCCAAATGTATGATATGCTTTGGACGATATTGTAAGGGTATGTCTGCACAATTGAAGCCTCTCTAACCAATAATTTATGGGTTATATTATTATAGCCCTAACCCTTATCTTGGTAACTTGATACACAACTTATCCGATTACATTCCACCATATTATCCATTTACATATCATTAGGTGCTAGTATACCCTTGACAGTTCTATAATATTTTAGTTTGTCTCTAAATTTTATAATATCAATATTAAATCTAATTACTCTCTAACAATACATTTTCTCCCATACCCTGTATAGAAATAAAAATTATCTACTTGCCATATCTACTTAATTGTTTTCCTTCCAGATAGATGACGGACCTGAAGAAGATGAGATACCTCTCACATGTTTGGACTTTTATTATATATTACCTCGAAAAAATATTTTCGATTACGTATGTATGTGTGGTAGCAGCCGATGATGGTAGTCCCCGTTGGAATATTTACACTGCAACTTATCATCTCTTATGATTCTCGAATGTTTTCCACCAGTTTTACCTTATATGTGGCATGTATGAATAGTTATGTATTTCTGCTTATTTCAGACTTAGCTATGTAATAAGATGCTAGGCATCTCCCTAATAAAAATCTTTTAATTTTTGCTGCCTTTGATTTATTGCTATATTTATTTTACTTTTTTTACCATTAAAAACATAGAATTCACGAATGCAACAACATGGTATCAGAGCATCACCGGGTTTTATGCCTACACGGGACTATATACAAAAATCTTTCGCCTACGACTTATACAATTATTCCTTTAAATATTTCCTTTATCACATTTGGTTACTTATACTGCTTTGCATTAATGAATATTTGGGATTATATCTACCTTGATATTCATGATTCGATTTACGAAAGGTTTGAACAAACAGTTAAAGAAGTTAGTTATGTAAAGCTTTGTCAACACATATGGATCATTGATAGTGACTGGGAAATTGCTAGTCTTAAGATCAAACACAGTCTACTTATTGGTCACTTTATGGGAGAGGCTCAAGCAAGCCGACAGGCCAAGAGATTCTCTAAATATCCTGACTCTCTTCAACAAGCAATCCCTATTTCATGGGATGTCTTACCACCTAATGAAGTTACAATTACTCCCCCTGACTCGCCAATCGACTATGGTTCTATTTCTCCCTCTACTACTATCTTTATCCCCACGAATGCCAGTACTTCGCCAGATGATTCAGATCAATTCGAAGACGAGACATATCTCGAAATTGATCGAATGGTTACTCAAATGGATTAAAAAATATCTTTGAATATGGTCGTAAATAAATAAAATCTACAGATGTGCGGGTGCAAGTAGAGGAAACACATATTCTCGAATGACTGCACTAGTTTAAACTAATAGTTCTTTTGTATTATTAGTAAGCATTCTTTTGTTGTAAAATAGGTTTAACTGCTAGGTAATCTTCTTTATGTTTTCCTGTGTAATACTCTATAACCCAATGTGATATAATAGAACAAGTATGTTGTTATATCTCTGATTGTAATTTATCTTTTGATACATTGTTTATATAGGATGATTAATACTCGAGCAACTACCAATGGAACTCGGGAGGAACGATTTATTCCACAAATGCCTAATCTAACTACCACCAATGAAGGAATTTTACGTTGTCTACACGAATTAATCATGCTAACCCAAAGACAAAAAAAAATACCTCCACCCCTTGCTAATAATGACCTATCGAAGAAACTCAAAGAATGAACGCCCTTAAGGAATTTTTGAGACCCCCCCCCCCAACACATTCTCTGGGGAGCTCGTCGCGGTTGAAGAATAAATGTGGATCCGTCAAATACTTAAAGTTCTTAATGGGGTAGGCATTAACCCTGAACTTAGGGTAAGATTGTCTTCATACCTATTCGAATGTGAAGTAGATTTTTGGTGACAGTCTATTTTATGTTCCCGAAATTTGAATGAACTAACTTGGGAGCAGTTTGAAGAAATTTTCTTCAACAAGTACTTTTTTGAATCCGTAAGAGATCAAATGACTATAGATTTCCTAAGCCTAGAATAGAAACAAATAGCTGTAACCCATAATGAGGCTAAATTCATTGAATTATCCCAATATGCCCAAGAATACGTGGATATCGAATCCAAAAAGTGCAAGCATTTTGAAAGAGGTTTACCACATAATATCAAATCCTCCATTATTCCTTTACAAGTTTGAGAGTTAAACCGGATGATTGAACTATCCTCCCTTGTAGAAAAACACCCCGCCTATACCAACCCAACTCCTTCTCGAAATCCCTATGTTATTAGGAACCATCCAAATCAACGAGATCTTCCTTATAACAAGCCTATGAATGGACGAGTATTCAGTCAGATTCAGCACAATCATAATAGACCTTTGATGTGCTGTCATGAATGCAACCAAGTAGGACATATTAAACCCTAATGCCCTATTCTACACGTGCCTCCTCCTTCAACTTCCCCCAACTTTATCAAATCTCCTGGATTCACTCTAACCGTTTACTGTAACAAAATCCCCGTGAAATAAAGCAAGAACCACTCAATAAGAACCAAGGTCGGAATTCCTCCTTACTTTTTATAATATTTCTGCATATATATTATTTGATTCTATATCTACCCATTCTTTCATTAGTCATTCATGTACGACCCATCTATAATTATCCTCTAGTCCATTAGCTTACCTTCTTACTATAGAAATGCCAACAAGGAAGATGGATATTAGCAATAGGATTTTTAAACATCACACCTTACATTTTGGAACCAGTAAATTAACCATAGATCTAATAGTCCTTAATTTAATGAAGCTCGACTTAATAATAAGAATGAACGTGTTATCCCGAACTTTGCTCATATTGATTGTCATGTAAAGACGGTGACATTTAAACCACCTCGTTAAACTTCATTTCATTTCCAAGGATAAAATCCCTACCAATATCTACTTTTTCATATCAGTGAAAAGGAAACCTCCTCATTTTCTAACATCTTGACCAGTTAGAAAGATGTGTTTCTCGAAGATTTACCTGAAATACACCCACCTTGAGAAATTGATTTTTTTTTTATCAATTTGTTGTCAAATACCTCCCCTATCTCAATACCCCCTTATCGTATGGCTCCTCTAGAATTGTGAGAACTTCAAACACAACTGGATGACCTAATCAGTAAAGGACTTACTGATTTATATGCCCCAGTACATAACCTTAGGGAGCTCCATTTTTATTTGTATGAAAGAAAGATGGATCTTTTCGATTATGTATTAATTACAGAAAATTAAACCAGGTGACCATCAAGAATAATTATCCATTGCTCAGGATAGGTAATCTGTTTGACTAGTTGCGAGGGTCAAAGATATTTTTAAAAATTGATTGAAGGTCTGGATACCACCAGCTTCATGTTAAAGAAGAAGACACACCCAAAACTACTTTCCGGACACGTTATGGCCATTTTGAATTTTTAGTCATGTCTTTTGGATTAACTAATGCCCCCTCCTCTTTCATGGACCTAATGCATAAATTTTTTGCCATTTTCCTAAATTAATTTGTAATCGTATGACATTAATTTATTCCAAGACCAGTATAGAATATGAGAAGCACCTACGTATAGTGTTAGAAACCCTTCGTAAACATCAACTTTATGCAGAATAGAGTAAATGCGATTTCCTCATGAAAGAGGTAAAGTTCCTTGGACATGTATCCACTAAAGTGTATACAAGTGGACCCATCCAAAATCACAACATTACTTGAATGGCCTCAACCTACCACCATCATAGAACTACATAGCTTTTTAGGACTTATCGAATATTATTGACTCTTTGAGGAAGGATTTTGTTGCATTGCCCCACCATTAATGAAGTTGACCTGAAAGTATTTCCTATTTGTATGGACCTCCGAATGAGAATAAGCCTATTGTACCTTGAAGGAAAAATTAACCACTTCCCCCATCCTAACCATTCCTTTCAGTAACAACAGTTACGATGTTTACACTGATGCTTCATTACAAGAACTCGGCTGTGTATTGATGCAACAAGGGAAAGTGATCAAGTATGGATCACGACAATTGAAAATTCATGAGCGTAACTATCCAGTACACGACTTGGAATTAACAGCAGTAGTCCTTGTCCTGAAAATTTAGAGATGTTATCTCTATGGAGATGAATTTTAGTTATTTTTTTATCATAAGAGTCGTAAATACATCTTCAAACAAAAGGATCTTAACCTTCGACAAAGATGATGGATAAAATTTTTAGAGGATTATAAGTTTAACTTACTTTACCATCCCGGAGAAGGTAATGTAGTCGCTGATGCCTTAAGCCGCAAAGCCCAGTGAAGCCTCCATAGCATGTTTGAATTCTTAGAAACCATTGGAGATTACAATCTGCAATGAGACTCCTCCAAGACCTAAGTTATTGTATAAAACATTGTCGCTCACCCCATTTTGTATAAGAAAATAATTTATTTCAAGCCCAAGATGAATTTTTGCATTCCCAGAAGCAAAAACTTCGAAACAACCTCCTCGAAAAATATTGGACTTTGGACCTTGAGTGTAGATAAAAATTCAAAAATCGAGTATGTGTTCCTCTTATAACCTCACTATGAGAAGAAATCCTGCAGGAAGCTCACAATTCTAAATTCATGATTCACCCTGGAAGCACCAAGATGTATCAAACCCTCAAGTAACATTATTGTTGGCTCGGTATAAAGAAAGATATTGTACACTTAGTAGCAACGTGTCCAACTTGCCAATAAGTGAAGAGTGAACATCCACACCCCAACGGTTTACTCCAACTACTCCACATCCCGGAATGGAAATGGGATCATATAACCATGGACTTTATCAGCGGAATGCATCGAGCTTCTCAAGGATACAATACGATATGGGTTATTACCGGCCGTCTTACAAAATCCGCCCATTTTCTACTAACCAGATCCACCGATTCCTTCCAACGACTAAATGAACTCTACATTAAGGAAATGGTTAGACTTCATGGAATACCTATTTCCATTGTGTCCGATTGAGATCTCATATTTATGTAATACCCCGTATTTTTGTGATATTTATTTATGGGATTAATTTAATTAAATGTGTATTAATTGGAAATTAATCCGGATAAAATACTAATGAGATGTGAGTTGGTATTTGATTATAATGTGTACATACGACGTTATATGAATATTGAAATTATTAAATTTGTCATGAGATTAAAATACGGCAATTTGGGAAATTTTGTTGAGACGCGTGTGGCAGTCGCGTCAGGAAAGTAATTATTTAATTAAAAAGTGAATTTTATTTTTATTAACCGTATGGCCGTTTTGAGTGCGCCAACATGTCCGGAAGGGTCGAAATAGTCAGAAAACACTAGCCGGGGGTTTAGTTTGGGTCCAGGGGCATTTTTAGGCCATACCGGCAACTTAAAAGGGTATTTTGGTAATTTTGGAATTTTGAGAATTAAAACCCACGAAAATTAGAGTTTAATTATGATTATTAAAGAAACCCACCAACCCATTATCAGCACTAAAGAAAGTAGTGGGCTACGGGAGAAGTTTAGAATAGAAGTTAAGGGTCCAAAAATAAACCCCCACCTCCATTGTCATCATCTTGAGAGAAGAACTTGTAGAGAGAGAATTTTGCAGAGAGAGAGAGAACAATTCAACCTTCAAGATTCAACATCAAATTCAGAGAAAGATTAGTGGCAAGTGGTTTAATTATGTTATTTGCAAAGAATGCTTTGTAACACCCCGCCTGCCCGGGGAGAGCGAACGGAGCGCTACGGTTGATAAAACTAATTCAAATCCACAAATAACAAGGCATAGAGCATCTAAATCCCATAATAGAAAAGAACCCTCTAATCTCAAATCTCTTCAAATAAATACAACAATTCTCTCGAATAATTACAACATCTAACTCGAAATAAAATAAATCTCCAATGCTCTATACATCAAAATAAATACAAGTCTTCTCATCTCTTGTATTAAAAATTCTTCCCATATAATCCTCGCTAAAATCATCCCAATTGGTCCATAGCACTCAAATCCGTGCTCACTTGCCAACTAAGAAAAACATGGGGAAGTACACAATACGACAGGAATATGCTCAACAAAGATGTTGGCGATGAACAAAGCGCAACAATACGAATACGAATACTCAAATCAAATAATGCAAATCTCAATAGCATTTTATCAATAAATTTCTCAACAACACATTAATCGGAGTCACCAGACCTCACCATACCGCGCCTATGCATTCTTTTTTAGCATATCCGGAAAAAGGATATTGGCGGGTGCCCAACCTCAGTGCCATATTAAAATCTCATGACAACATGCTCAACACCAAATATAATACCACATGAATCAAAATTAGATTCCAACAAATATTTCTAGATTTCCAAATGAATTTATCAATTCAAATATGAGTCAATAATCACAAGAAAACAAAGGGAATAACACTCGCGAGATTAAGGAGCATATTGTGTAAAACCCCATACCTTAAAATCATCAAATGAATCATCGTATAATTCAGCCTCAAAATCTAATCACACCATCACGTTCCTCTCGCGAAATTAATCAAATCTCGGTTTAGCCCAAACTCGAGAAAACACCAAATAAGCCTTCTAATCTAAGGTTGAAATCTTGAATAAGTTTGGGGCTATGGTTTGTAGATGAAAGGGAGTAATTTTGGAGAGGTCTTCTGGTTGAAAAGTTTGAGAAAAAGTGATTTGAAAAGTCAAGCCACGAATTAGTTGATATATAAAGGATTAAGTGTTTGATTAGGAAAAGAGTTCTAATTAGATACAAACACTAAAAATTTTATTCCGAATGATCGGACCATCGAAATCACTTGAAATTTTAGTATGTTGTAGCGAACGGCGAGACAGGACTGCTGACAAAAATTCAGCTTGATCGAACGGTCGGATTTCTAAAAATATTATTTTTACTAGAGAGTTTTATGTTTTGAGGACTCTTAGAGAGTTTTATATTTTGAGGAGTCTTCTAAATAATAAAAATTCAATTAAAACTCCGTTTTAATTTCGATTTCGAAACCATTTGAAATTCTCATCTTTAAAAATAAAATCCAACATATTTGAGCAATAAAAATAATTTTATCTCAAAATTTATTTTTCCTCTTAATTTTGAAAATACCCCAAAATTACGCGGGTTGTTACACTTCCCCACTAACAATGGAATTTCGCCCTCGAAATTCGCCGAATACTTAACTCTCAAAAATCAGGCCAACAATCTCCAAAAATAATCTCGTCACCAAAAAATAATTCCTCACATCTAATCTAGACACCTAACGCGAAACGATTATCTAAAATAATATATCTCCAAAAATATGCGCCACAAAAACACAACAGACCCAAAATCCAAGACCCGAGGGTGGTCGTATACCTAAGCTCTGATATCATTCTGTAACACCCCGCCTGCCCGGGGAGAGCAAACGGAGCGCTACGGTTGATAAAACTAATTCAAATCCACAAATAACAAGGCATAGAGCATCTAAATCCCATAATAGAAAAGAACCCTCTAATCTCAAATCTCTTCAAATAAATACAACAATTCTCTCGAATAATTACAACATCTAACTCGAAATAAAATAAATCTCCAATGCTCTATACATCAAAATAAATACAAGTCTTCTCATCTCTTGTATTAAAAATTCTTCCCATATAATCCTCGCTAAAATCATCCCAATTGGTCCATAGCACTCAAATCCGTGCTCACTTGCCAACTAAGAAAAAGATGGGGAAGTACACAATATGACAGGAATATGCTCAACAAAGATGTTAGCGATGAACAAAGCGCAACAATATGAATACGAATACTCAAATCAAATAATGCAAATCTCAATAGCATTTTATCAATAAATTTCTCAACAACACATTAATCGGAGTCACCAGACCTCACCATACCGCGCCTATGCATTCTTTTTTAGCATATCCGGAAAAAGGATATTGGCGGGTGCCCAACCTCAGTGCCATATTAAAATCTCATGACAACATGCTCAACACCAAATATAATACCACATGAATCAAAATTAGATTCCAACAAATATTTCTAGATTTCCAAATGAATTTATCAATTCAAATATGAGTCAATAATCACAAGAAAACAAAGGGAATAACACTCGCGAGATTAAGGAGCATATTGTGTAAAACCCCATACCTTAAAATCATCAAATGAATCATCGTATAATTCAGCCTCAAAATCTAATCACACCATCACGTTCCTCTCGCGAAATTAATCAAATCTCGGTTTAGCCCAAACTCGAGAAAACACCAAATAAGCCTTCTAATCTAAGGTTGAAATCTTGAATAAGTTTGGGGCTATGGTTTGTAGATGAAAGGGAGTAATTTTGGAGAGGTCTTCTGGTTGAAAAGTTTGAGAAAAAGTGATTTGAAAAGTCAAGCCACGAATTAGTTGATATATAAAGGATTAAGTATTTGATTAGGAAAAGAGTTCTAATTAGATACAAACACTAAAAATTTTATTCCGGATGATCGGACCATCGAAATCACTTGAAATTTTAGTATGTTGTAGCGAACGGCGAGACAGGACTGCTGACAAAAATTCAGCTTGATCGAACGTTCGGATTTCTAAAAATATTATTTTTACTAGAGAGTTTTATGTTTTGAGGACTCTTAGAGTGTTTTATATTTTGAGGAGTCTTCTTAATAATAAAAATTCAATTAAAACTCCGTTTTAATTTCGATTTCGAAACCGTTTGAAATTCTCATCTTTAAAAATAAAATCCAACATATTTGAGCAATAAAAATAATTTTATCTCAAAATTTATTTTTCCTCTTAATTTTGAAAATACCCCAAAATTACGCGGGTTGTTACACTTCCCCACTAACAATGGAATTTCGCCCTCGAAATTCGCCGAATACTTAACTCTCAAAAATCAGGCCAACAATCTCCAAAAATAATCTCGTCACCAAAAAATAATTCCTCACATCTAATCTAGACACCTAACGCGAATCGATTATCTAAAATAATATATCTCCAAAAATATGCGCCACAAAAACACAACAGACCCAAAACCCAAGACCCGAGGGTGGTCGTATACCTAAGCTCTGATATCATTCTGTAACACCCCGCCTGCCCGGGGAGAGCGAACGGAGCGCTACGGTTGATAAAACTAATTCAAATCCACAAATAACAAGGCATAGAGCATCTAAATCCCATAATAGAAAAGAACCCTCTAATCTCAAATCTCTTCAAATAAATACAACAATTCTCTCGAATAATTACAACATCTAACTCGAAATAAAATAAATCTCCAATGCTCTATACATCAAAATAAATACAAGTCTTCTCATCTCTTGTATTAAAAATTCTTCCCATATAATCCTCGCTAAAATCATCCCAATTGGTCCATAGCACTCAAATCCGTGCTCACTTGCCAACTAAGAAAAAGATGGGGAAGTACACAATATGACAGGAATATGCTCAACAAAGATGTTAGCGATGAACAAAGCGCAACAATACGAATACGAATACTCAAATCAAATAATGCAAATCTCAATAGCATTTTATCAATAAATTTCTCAACAACACATTAATCGGAGTCACCAGACCTCACCATACCGCGCCTATGCATTCTTTTTTAGCATATCCGGAAAAAGGATATTGGCGGGTGCCCAACCTCAGTGCCATATTAAAATCTCATGACAACATGCTCAACACCAAATATAATACCACATGAATCAAAATTAGATTCCAACAAATATTTCTAGATTTCCAAATGAATTTATCAATTCAAATATGAGTCAATAATCACAAGAAAACAAAGGGAATAACACTCGCGAGATTAAGGAGCATATTGTGTAAAACCCCATACCTTAAAATCATCAAATGAATCATCGTATAATTCAGCCTCAAAATCTAATCACACCATCACGTTCCTCTCGCGAAATTAATCAAATCTCGGTTTAGCCCAAAATCGAGAAAACACCAAATAAGCCTTCTAATCTAAGGTTGAAATCTTGAATAAGTTTGGGGCTATGGTTTGTAGATGAAAGGGAGTAATTTTGGAGAGGTCTTCTGGTTGAAAAGTTTGAGAAAAAGTGATTTGAAAAGTCAAGCCACGAATTAGTTGATATATAAAGGATTAAGTGTTTGATTAGGAAAAGAGTTCTAATTAGATACAAACACTAAAAATTTTATTCCGGATGATCGGACCATCGAAATCACTTGAAATTTTAGTATGTTGTAGCGAACGGCGAGACAGGACTGCTGACAAAAATTCAGCTTGATCGAACGGTCGGATTTCTAAAAATATTATTTTTACTAGAGAGTTTTATGTTTTGAGGACTCTTAGAGAGTTTTATATTTTGAGGAGTCTTCTAAATAATAAAAATTCAATTAAAACTCCGTTTTAATTTCGATTTTGAAACCGTTTGAAATTCTCATCTTTAAAAATAAAATCCAACATATTTGAGAAATAAAAATAATTTTATCTCAAAATTTATTTTTCCTCTTAATTTTGAAAATACCCCAAAATTACGCGGGTTGTTACACTTCCCCACTAACAATGGAATTTCGCCCTCGAAATTCGCCGAATACTTAACTCTCAAAAATCAGGCCAACAATCTCCAAAAATAATCTCGTCACCAAAAAATAATTCCTCACATCTAATCTAGACGCCTAACGCGAAACGATTATCTAAAATAATATATCTCCAAAAATATGTGCCACAAAAACACAACAGACCCAAAACCCAAGACCTGAGGGTGGTCGTATACCTAAGCTCTGATACCATTCTGTAACACCCCGCCTGCCCGGGGAGAGCGAACGGAGCGCTACGGTTGATAAAACTAATTCAAATCCACAAATAACAAGGCATAGAGCATCTAAATCCCATTTTTAGGAATTAAAAGTGACGAAAATTAGAGATGTAAATCTGATGTGGATTAAACCCATTAAGCCCATTAACCAACCCATATTAACCTAGAAGGCTACGTAGGTTGTCATTTAGGTTTTCTAAGTTTCCCCAAATCAAACCCTAGCCACCTTAAGCCACCATTAGAGAGGAAGCTTGGAGAGAAGAAATTCTGTAGAAATTCTTCATCAAATCAACAGCAAATCCGGAATCAAACCAAGGCAAGTGATTTAAATTACATTCCTTATGCAGTGAATGCTTTTTCCATGTTAGAAACAGTGTTAATCAATCTTATATAAGAGTTAAAAGAAAACCCATAAAATTGGAAGATTGTTGTTTAATTTTGGGATAGGTTTGCATGTAGAAACATTGTTTGAAGATTTAATTCAGAGATTTCATATCTATGTGATGTATAAACGGATTAAAATCTGGGAAATTTTGATGAGAAGAACCTAGGGTTTATGTTCTTGAAGAAAATTGGGAATTTATGTAGAAATTTTGTAATTTAATGATGTTTAGAAGGTATTAAACCCCTTTAATGATGTTAGTATAGCACCTTGGCATGTTTGAGGATGATTAGAGAACTCAATATATTGTAGGAACGAATTTTAGAAGAGGTTTGAGGAGTAAAAATGGATGGAAAACGAATTGGGAAAATTCTGGGCCGAAACTGGTCAGTCGTTAGAAGCAGTCCCAGGTCGTTCGAACGAACTCGTTCAAACGAGCTTCTAACGAGTTGACCAGTCATTACTAACGAGTAGGGATTTCGTTCGATATCTCGTTCGAACGAGATATCGTTAGAAGGGACAGTTCGTTCGAACGAACTGGGATCTCGTTCGAACAGCCTCGTTCGAACGAGACTTCTAACGAGATGACAGTCCAAACTCGTTCGAACACTCGTTCGAACGAGACTTCTAACGAGCTGGCAGTTTGGGCCATTTTGGATTGTTTTGACTTTTGGAGTTCCGTAAACTGATTTGAGGATATAGATATCATTCCGTAGATGTAGTAATGATAGGATTGGGACATTTGGGTATTTATGAGGAGAAATTTACATACGAGAGTTGTATTACATGGACGGTTTGGGTCGAGACGTGAGTGTCCACTACGACGTGAGAATTAATTATGGCACGTATGATTATAAACCGGTATAGCATATATAGTGATAATTACGAGTTAGTACGAGAATGAGAATAGTACTACGATTAAAATATGGTATTATTAAGATGTGTGTTTACTTAGTATTGGTATATGGATTGTGTGTATGACATACCTACCATACTTGCTATCACGGGAGGTTTGCGTTCGCTTAGGACCCTCTAATCCTTGTGTGCCTACGGGGGGGATATAGACTGGTACCTTGATGAACATAGGTCATAGAAAGACTTATTGTGATATTAATAAGTCCGCTGACCGTGGGAGCGTAGGTATGTGCGTGACCCACGTGATGGTGACTGTGTTCACCTCCATTATTTGTGATTTGTGTTATCTGAACTATTCCTGAGAGATTCGGAATGTGTGATCCTTATGTACGTGATGTACCGGGATGGATAGCAGAGTATGTGTGCACCACAACTTAGATTGCGGGGTGCTTGTATCGTATATTTATGATGTGAATAATATACATTTAATTAATGGAAATCCTCCTGTTAATATTGTGAACATATTACGGTATTGCTTCGAGTTATATAAGGAGTTAACTGATACTTATATATATGGCATATTTAGTAACTGAGTTTACATTAAATCCCTATTTAATTACAAGCATTATATGTTAATAGAACCGGGTAATAAGGGTAGGAACTATTACAGTCTAGCTAGTTATGATGTCACTTAGCTAGTGGTTATATCATTGTAGATGGGTACTTGCGTTAGGAGTGCACAATTAGACGAGAGTTGAGAATATCATGTGAGTGCACGTCCTAACATGTACTTTGCATTTAATGTTTCAAATGTTTTTAAAGCACTTGCAGACCTCACCATACCGCGCCTATGCATTCTTTTTTAGCATATCCGGAAAAAGGATATTGGCGGGTGCCCAACCTCAGTGCCATATTAAAATCTCATGACAACATGCTCAACACCAAATATAATACCACATGAATCAAAATTAGATTCCAACAAATATTTCTAGATTTCCAAATGAATTTATCAATTCAAATATGAGTCAATAATCACAAGAAAACAAAGGGAATAACACTCGCGAGATTAAGGAGCATATTGTGTAAAACCCCATACCTTAAAATCATCAAATGAATCATCGTATAATTCAGCCTCAAAATCTAATCACACCAACACGTTCCTCTCGCGAAATTAATCAAATCTCGGTTTAGCCCAAACTCGAGAAAACACCAAATAAGCCTTCTAATCTAAGGTTGAAATCTTGAATAAGTTTGGGGCTATGGTTTGTAGATGAAAGGGAGTAATTTTGGAGAGGTCTTCTGGTTGAAAAGTTTGAGAAAAAATGATTTGAAAAGTCAAGCCACGAATTAGTTGATATATAAAGGATTAAGTGTTTGATTAGGAAAAGAGTTCTAATTAGATACAAACACTAAAAATTTTATTCCGGATGATCGGACCATCGAAATCACTTGAAATTTTAGTATGTTGTAGCGAACGGCGAGACAGGACTGCTGACAAAAATTCAGCTTGATCGAACGGTCGGATTTCTAAAAATATTATTTTTACTAGAGAGTTTTATGTTTTGAGGACTCTTAGAGAGTTTTATATTTTGAGGAGTCTTCTAAATAATAAAAATTCAATTAAAACTCCGTTTTAATTTCGATTTCGAAACCGTTTGAAATTCTCATCTTTAAAAATAAAATCCAACATATTTGAGCAATAAAAATAATTTTATCTTAAAATTTATTTTTCCTCTTAATTTTGAAAATACCCCAAAATTACGCGGGTTGTTACATGCTTCTTCCATGTGTAGGAAATTTATATAATTGCATTGTTCTTGGGAGATTTATAAAAACCCATGAAATTGGAGTTATGAATTCAGATTTTAATGTAGGATTGCATGTAGAAGTGTTATTGGATGATTGAACTAAAAGAATTACTACTTTTCATGTTACAAAAATGGATTTATTTATAGAAGTTGATGATTTTAAATTCTAGGGTTCATACTCATATGATTTAGGGGAAAACTATGGGAGAATTGATAATTAGGTGTTGTATTGGAAGATTTGATTCCATGAACGTGCTAAATTTTGACCTAAGAATGTTTAGGAACCTTAAAATATTGTTGGACTAATTTTTGGAGGAGTTTTGAGGGGAGAAAATTGGTGAAAAACGTAATAGGAATTTTCTGGGCTCGAACTGTCACCTCGTTAGAAGACCTGCCCAGGTCGTTCGAACGAGCTCGTTCGAACGAGCTTCTAACGAGTTGACAGTTTGCCTTCTAACGATAGGGATGTTCATTCGATGCCTTTCGTTCGAACGAGATCTCGTAAGATTCCCACTTCGTTCAAACGAACTCTCGTTCGAACAGCCTCGTTCGAACGAGACTTCTAACGAGTTGACAGTTTGGCCTTTTTGGCCTGATTTGACTTCTAGTGTTCCGTAACCTTGTTTAATTGTAGAGATGACAATTCCTTAATGACTAATCGATATAGTTGGGACATTTGGGATATATTGAGGAGTAAAACATAGAAGTGTGGTTTGAACCAAATGATATTTATGGGTTAGAACGTGAGTAACAAATTACGACGCGAGGATAATGGATGGTGTGTATATATAAATCGGGGAGACGTGTATTGGTATAAGAATGAGAAGTATACCACTAATAAAATATGTTAAGTACTAAGATGTGTGCATGCTTAGTATACGTATATGATTTTATGTGTATGACATACCTACCATACTTGCTATCACGGGAGGTTTATGTTCGCTTAGGGCCATCTACTCCTTGTGTGCCCGGATTTAGATTGGTGCCTAGAGAACATAATGCTAGAATGGCTTATTTGTGAGTTAATAAGTCAGCTGACTATGGAGCGTAGGTATGTACGTGACCCATGGATATGTTGAATTATGTTCGCCTCCATTTATGTGTGTTGTGCTTATTCTAACAATTCCTGAGAGATTCGAAAATTGTAATCCTTATATACGTGAAGTACAGGGATGGATAGCAGAGTATGTGTGCACCGCAGCTTAGCCTCGGGGTGCTTGTATTGTATATTTATGATGTGAATAATATACGATTAAATGAAAAGAAATTTTGATGTTTAATTGTGAGAATAATTTATAGTAACTCCTTGAGAAGTTAAAAAGGGATAACATGCCGCGAATTGTAATGTTAACAATTGAGAATACCAGTTTAATTAAAGCTATCTGTTTAAGTGATAATATTGGGAATTCATATGGTTAATCGAGTGGAAAGGTTAGATCTTATGTCGGTTTAGTTAGATATGAGAATCACTTGAATGGGAACGATACGTTAGGAGTGCACAAATAGACGAGAGGTGAGTATTTCATGTGAGAGCACGTCCTAACATGTACTTTGCATTCATTGTTTTAATGTTATTAAAACACTTGCTGTTTTTAAAATACTCTCCACTTTCGGGCTCTGACCCGTTTGCTTTTAAATCTATTTTTTTGTAAAAACCATTTTAGGTGCCCAGCCACAAGGACACCATGCATAGTATGTCCAGTTAGGTGACGAGCTGTAGCTGTTGTGGAAGTTACAGGGCCTTGCTAGTAGACGCTGCATTTGCCTTGACTCTATATTCAGATTTCATCAGTTGTAGGGCATGTCGCCCACTTCTTTTAGAGACATTTCATTTCTTTCAGTTATTCAGACTTTCGGTTTGTAATTAATTCAGGAGGCAAAATTGTTTTATTTCTTTCCATATTGGGATAGTTGTGAGGAGTATTTCCTATAGACTCATTTTACTTGATGATTTACTATAGTTGGACTTTATCTTGAATGGTTGTGTTACAATTCTATATTTCATTTATTGTATTATAATCAGATTTAACTTAAAATTTAACAACTCACTTTTTAAATACTAGGTGGTTAGTAATCATTAAAATGTTTTCAACAGTGATGCTATTAACTGAACCAACTTGGCATTTTGAATTGATTTAATAAAGGAGTAGCTACTCGGTATTTAATTAGTCGGGGTGTCACAATTTATTGAAAGATTTTGGCAATCCTTACAAACCTCCTTAGGAACCAAACTCTACATAAGCATTGCTTTTCATCCTCAGACCGACAGACAATATGAAGGAGTAATTCAAACTTTGGAAGATATGTTACGAGCCTGCACATTAGAATTTCTCGGTTCATGGAATAATCATCTTGACTTGATTGAATTATCCTATAATAACAGTTATCAGACCAGCATTCAGACCAATCCCTATGAAGCCCTCTATGGATGACCCTATCATTTACCTTTATGCTGGAATGAATTAGGAGAAAATCAAACACTTGGACTTGAGATTATTATCGAAACCACATAAAAGATGAGCCTTATTCGAGAAAGATTACATTTAGCACAGAGTCGACAAAAGAGTTATGTCGACACTCATTGAAATCCCCTAGAATTCCAAGTAAATAATCAAGTGTTCTTATGAGTATCTAAAAAAAAAGGGATAATTCAATTTAGAAAATGAGAAAAATTAGTACCTTGATACATTGGTCCTTTTAGAATCATCGATCGTATTGGACCAGTATCATATTGTCTGGAATTACCTCTCGAACTATTTAATCTCCATGACGTGTTTCATGTTTCGCACTTGCGAAAATACATCTCTGACCCAAGTCACATCATTACCTAGAAAGACATGACAGTTGAATCCACGAATTTAAAGAAATTCCTATTCAGATTCTCGATTGACAGGAAAAGGTTCTCCTACATAAAACCATCCCACTAGTCAAAGTTCTTTGACGACGCCACAGAACTGAAGAAGCTACATGGGAAACAGAAGTAACTATGAGACAATAATACCCCACATTATTTCCAGGTAATTTTTAGAACAAAACTTTTTTTAGATGGAAAGAATATAACAACCCATCCTAATTAGCCTTTAGTCATTTGAATAGATGAGAATTTTGAAGAAAACCCTACACTTTTACCAAATTATAAAAATGCCCCTCAAGGAAAAATTAGGTTAACTTACACCTTGCTTTATCAATTGAACCCCAACTTTCACTCAAAGTTTAATCAAATGACTTATATTTTGTCGAAATATTAGTAACCAATCCATTAGGTTTGAATAATTGCACATAAGCTCCTAAACTTTTAAAAATTAACCTAAAAGCCTTAAAACCTATACAACAACTATCCAAGGACCCAAACTAAAACCTAAACTTAGTTAGCCTTAGGCCCCTAATGACATGGCATGAGCTGGACTGTCAGCATGAGTTGTACCGTGTGGGTGACCCATGATACCCATTTACCATACACATAAGCCTTGGTGAAACTTGTACCATTTCAGCCCCATCTCAACCTTCAAAACCACCAATCAAATCCTCCCTGCGAACCCTATATGTACCCTCCTTCACCTCAGTAAAAATCATCCCAACTGAGAGCTTTTCCAACGTAAAATTTTGAGAGTTTTTTTTTGCATTTCTGTTATTTTATGCTTGAATGTTTGTTTCTTCAATTTGGCTATGTTTCTGCACGTATATAGAATGGAATTGTGTGTTTACATGTGTTAGTTAACGTGTGCATGCGCTGAAATAGCTCAAAAACCAAAAAACTCCATTAAAGCTTGAGCTTCAATGGTGGATTCTGCTTCCTTGACTTTGAACCAGTTTCAAAATGAGGTTAGTTGAGCTTAGGTTATCAGGAACCTAGGTGCAAGGTTTGATTGAACCAAAAACGATTTTAATACCTCAAATCAAAACGTGAAGTTTTCTGTCCTAGAATTTTTAGAGTAGAAATTCAATAGTTTTACTCGACCAAAATCCATCAAACCAGGCTTGTTTTGCTACATTTTCATAATAGAAAAAACCATTATAATGCCAGAATAAGAATCATAGCTATCGTCACTTATGTTTAGTCAAATTTTTGCCATTTTTATAGAAACTCAATAGCTGAATTTAGCCAACCAAAATTCTTTAAATCAATATGGTTGGATTCCTCTTCAAGAAATATGCAGTTTTCATTCAGGAACCAACTCAAATGGATTCCTAAAATGTCTCAAACTAAGGTCAAAGTTTTAAAACCCTAAATTTAAACGGTCAAAGGTTGAAGATGAGTGGGTTACACACGCGCGAGTGAAAGTCAAATCAAGTGCTTGAATTATTTGGCTGGGCACGTAAGGGCGCATCTCTAATAAAAAAAATCTAATTTATTTTTTCAAAAATTTTATTTTTTAATTCTGAACAAAATGGTATATTACATCACCCTGTTTTGATCCTAGGAAAGCATTTTCTAGAGAAAACCAATTTTAAAGCTTAAACTTTAGTTTTAATTTTACACAACCCCCTGACCAGTTTTTCAAGTATTTTAAAACACCCCCTACTTTTTTTTTACAAATTCGTTAGTTCAAATAAGGCTATTTTGTCTCTTGTCAATAAAACTCAATTCAATTAGAAATAAAGAGAAAAATTATTCTAATAACTTTTAAAAATTACGCATTATACCCCTTTAAGTTATTTTACACTAAAACTTCTTACAAGTTAGTATCCTACTACATTATATAAAAATTATTTTAGGCCTATATGACCTACTTACACTCTCCATGATTTTATACTATCCAGTCAACCCCAATGAATTAGATGCACAAACTCGGAATTAGAAAATTCAAAGTAGGTGACTTTAAATTGAGTATTATACTAATTGAGCTTATGTCTTTCATAATTACTGATTGTTATATCACTCCGTGATAATGTTGAACTCATATTTCAATTACGAACTCATTTGCGCAGTTCATGTGTAACAACCAGCGTAATTTTTTGGGTATTTTAAAATATAGAGAAAAAATAAAGTTTTTGATAAAATTATTTTTATTGCTCAATTATGTTGAGTATTATATTTAAAGACGAGAATTTCAAATGGTTTCAAAATCGGAGTTAAAACGGATTTTATATGAATTTTTAAATATTTGTCCCTTATAAATTTTTCTAGGCCGAACTGGCAGATTTCCTGGGCGATCGATCGATCGACGCTAGGGGGTCGATCGATCGACCTCAACAGAAATCATGTGCAACAAGGTTTTGTTAAGTGTTTTGGTTTGGTCCCAACTCTTTTGTTTTTGCCTTATAAATTAAGGTCGTGCTCACCCCTTTGAAGTACAACTTTTTGGCAACAAACATATTTCCATTCCTCTTCTTTTTATATACACTTAGCCCCTTTAATTTATGCATTCAAACCTTAGGTTTTTGAGGTGTTCTTGGGGTCATTTTGAGGTTGAAGTTTGGAGATGATTTGTGGATCTTTGTGGACTGATTTTGATGGTGTGATCTGATTTTTTGGGCAGATTTTTATTGGCTTCTTTTTGGTGGTTTAAGGTATGGGGTGTTACAGAATGATATCAGATCCTAGGTATACGACCACCCTCAGGTCTTGGATTTTAGGTCTATTGCGTTTTTGTGGCGCGTATTTGGACAGAGAAAATTTAGATGATCGTTTCGTGTTATGCATTTATATTATATGTGAGGAATTTATTTTTGGTGAAGAGAATATTTTTGGAGATAGTTGTAGTGGCCTGATTTTTGACAGTTAGGCTTTCGGTGAATTTCGAGGGAGAAATTCCATTGTTAGTGGGGAAGTGTAACATCCCACGTAATTTTTGGGGTATTTTTAAAATATAGAGGAAAAATAAAGTTTTTGATAAAATTAATTTTATTGCTCAATTATGTTGAGTATTATTTTTAAAGAAGAGAATTTCAAACGGTTTCGAAATCGGAGTTAAAATGGATTTTATATTAATTTTTAAATATTTGTCCCTTATAAATTTTTCTAGGCAGAACTGGCAAATTTCCTGGGCGATCGATCGATCGACCCCAGCAGAAATCTTGCTTAACAAGGTTTTGTTAAGTGTTTTGGTTTGGTTCCAACTCTTTTGTTTTTGCCTTATAAATTAAGGTCGTGGGTGACCCTTTGAGGTACAACTTTTTGGCAGCAAACATATTTTCATTCCTCTTCTTTTTATATACACTTAGCCCCTTTAATTTATGCATTCAAACCTTAGGTTTTGGAGGTGTTCTTGGGGTTATTTTTAGGTTGAAGTTTGGATATGATTTGTGGATCTTTGTGGACTGATTTTGATGGTATGATCTGATTTTCTGGGCAGATTCTTATTGGCTTCTTTTTGGTGGTTTAAGGTATGGGGTGTTACAGAGGGAGATTTATATCGTGTCGTATGTGGAACTTTGTCATGTGTCGGGACCAACAGTTTAAATGGGTCAGAGGACGATTGACAAGGAGAAGTGTGACACTTTGGTGGATTACCACCTGGGATGGAAGGACCGTCATAATAAAAAGTGAGAATAAAAATAAAAATTGAGTTAAGTTAATAAGATATTAACTTCATTGGACTTGGGAATTTAAAATCATATTGACGTGCCTTTATAAATGGGGATCTCTACGGGTAGTTAGTAATTTATTTTTATCGCGTTTAATTATCCCATTTAATTTAAAATATTCTATTGTGATAGTTTTGCGTATAATGCTACTATCTGGATTCAAGGATCCTATTTGAGTGGAGTAGTGTGTATTCATGCTCGGGGCTCTGACCTCGTGCATTGACTAACCTTTTCAGGATAAGTTTTGGAGGATCTGCATAAGATTATCGGAGTTATCATTCGGAGGTGCAGCTAGAGTTATTTATTTTATTGCATTATTTAGTTTAACTTTCCTTTCCAGTCGTATTTAATTATGAGACTTCATTTGAGTTTTATTGGGCCATTCGGTTTCAAAGTTGTTAGAGGTTTTCAGTTGGATTATTCAGTCGGTTTGGTATTCATACTTTATTTAATCATTATTGGAGATTGGATTTATTCGGAGTTAGCATGCGATGGATATTTTATCGCTTAGTTGTTTATTATCAATTGGAATTGATTCAATTATCTTATCTTATGGATGATTTATTCATGTCTCATATATGTCTTATGATAAGAATGGTATTTCTTTAGTTTAAGCCCGGTTTAGCTCGGTGGAGGTGGCTGGCCACCCCGTCAGTCAGATTTCGCAGGGTGTGACAGAATGGTATCAGAACATGGTCTTAGGTCTCGTAGGTTGTGAGTTCGTTTAGCTTCCGCATCATCGATCTTTGATTCCCTTTATTGACTCGTACTCCTTAAGGTAGAGGGTCTAGCATACATGTTAGATGTGTTCTTGGAGATAGGGAGTTGTATTTTTAAGGATGTTGTAGGCATTGAGGTTAGAAATAGAGATCTTGATGTGAGAATCCTTAGCATTTAATTTTTGAGTTGAAAATTTCAGAATTTAATCTTGGAGATGAGGATTTATTTTCGAGAAATCATTGGTATGAATTGTGGCTACCTCTAATATTGAAGTGTCAATGTAATTTGACTTGAGGAGTTAAGTGTCGTGATGATTGTTAGAGATAGGATCAAGGATGATCCGAGTAGAGAGCGTGGGATGTCGTTACTTTCTTCGATACTAAAATATATAGGAGTTATATAAATTATATTTATTATGGGATTATGAACGTGTAGGATTGGGTGTATGGGCGCCTGATCGTGGTATGGGTAGGCATATATGAGCCTTATTTTATTTTGCAAAATTCATGCTTGACGTATATGCTTCGTCTAATTTCGAGGATGAAATTCTTCGTTAGTAGGGAAGAATGTAACACCCTGTGTTTTTAATAATTAATTAATTGGAATTTTTGAGAAAAATAAATTTTTGGATTTTATTATTTTAATAGTAAAATATGTTGGTTATGATTTTTGAAGAATAGAACTTCAAGCGGAATTGAAATCGGATTTAAAACGAATTTTTAATGGAGTTTTTAATATTTGCCTTATGTAATTTTCGTGGGCGAACTGTCAGATTTTTTGTAGGGTCGATCGATCGACCATGCCCAATTTTTGCGCGATTCAGTAAGATTTTAGAGTTGGATTGGGATTAGGACTCTTAATTGTTATATAAGACTTATAATCCATAGGGGGGACTTCTCATAAACACTTTTCCCAAGTTTTTCATCAGAAAGCTCTTCCAAAAGATTTTCCTCTCCACCATAATCATCAACCTTCAACAAGATCAAGTTTTTTTCATAAGTTTTGACACAAGATTTAAAGGTTTAATTTGGGGTTTAATCAAGTTTGTTCAAGAACACTCCTTTGTTAATTTTTCAAGAGGAATCCAACCGTGCTTCCAGTTTTTCTTCAACTTAATCTCAGGCATGAATACTCTATTCATTTCCTTTAGTATTATGCGTTTTAAGTGTCGCCTAAACACTTAATTACATGTTTTCTTAAAAATAATTAGTAACTTAATTAGAGAAAGTGGACACTGTCTATGGGGTTATTTTTATAAAATCTTTTAATCTAAATAATATTCATAACCCTTTGGGTACGTAGGATTGATGAACGGATTTTGGGTTTTATTGGCCTAGCTTGCATGTAGAAAAAGCCTTGGTTTTGAATTAATTGAATTTTGGGGACGTATAACTCATGAAATTTGTGTAGAGATAATGAAATTGAAAATATGATGTATTAATGATGAAAAGTCGGTATAATTAATTTAAAATAATTAAATGAGATTAATTGGGTATTTTGACGTTGTGATAATTAAATTAAGATTTAATTGAATTGGACTATCATGTGCAGTTTTACACATTGATTAATTATGCCTGTGTGTGTTACTTATTGGTATTATTATATTACCCTTGTGACGATGGGTTGTCGGGTAATTTTGCTCTCCCAATATTTTAGGATACCTTCTAGGAGGCATGAGACTAGGTCGAGGTTTAGGTTATAAACTCATCCTATACATAGGGTAGAATGGATTGATAACTTAGGGACCCTTAGGGCTGGGACTAAGGGGTATTTTGAGGATCTCACATCGATAAAAGGGTGGGGTAATTTACAAATTGTGAAATTGAGAAATTGAGGATTAATGCTTAAGATAAAAACTGGTATTAAAATTTGTGGCGACATAATGTGTTGGGCCGAAAGTTTAACTGGGTCAGAGGGCGATTTATGTCGTGTCGTGTGTGAAACCTTGCCATGTGTTGGGACCGACAGTTTAAACGGGTCAGAGGGCGATTGACAAGGGAAAGTGTGACACTTTGGTGGGTTACCACCCGGGATGGGAGGACTGTCATAATAAAAAGTGAGAACAAAAATAACAATTGAGTTAAGTTAATAAGAGATTAAATTCATTGGACTTGGGAATTTAAAATCATATTGGTGTGCCTTTATAAATGGGAATCTCTACAGATAGTTAGTAATCTATTTTTATCGCGTTTAATTTAAAATATTCTATTGTGATATTTTTGCATATAATGCTGCTGTTTGGATTTAAGGATCCAATTTGAGGGGAGTAGTGTGTATTCATGCTCGGGGCTCTGACCTCCTGCGTTGACTAACCTTTTCAAGATAAGTTTTGGGGGAGCTGCTGTAACACCCCGCCTAATAAGATACCGGGCGATCACTCCAATATTAAATTATAACAGGAGTTTCATATGGATCATTCTTAGCATCACTGTCGAAAATCCATTTAATTACTAATATCCTATTAGGTGGTCGTTAAAAACTTTTATCTAACTACTCTTTTTTAGCGCACAAATTAAAACATCCACAATTAAATGCGTAATGAACTGAAATGGAAATGAAAGGAACTAAAATAACCGAACACTCAGTCCAAATATACAACCATATCGAATGCTGTATTGAAAGAATAAATAAATGCAATTGAGCCATTGGCTCGAGTGTTTATACAATATCTCCTGTCTAGAGTACAAGGAAAGAAACGTCTACCGATAACCTGCAAGCATCCACAGCTGCTGCAGCAGACGTCAGACTCGAAGGAAGTTTCCATCCAGGCGTCCCTGTGTCTGGACACCTATATATATAGTATAGAGAAAGAAAGGAGAGTAGACAAACAGGTCAGAGCCCGAATGTTTGAAAATATTTTGCAAGTGCATAAATGCTTTATTTTTAGAAAAATAGTTTTATCTCATATTTAAATTGGTATCGCACTCTCATGAGATACCCCTCACCTCTCCTCTAACAGTGCACACCTAGCGCATCCCTTTAAACCTCCTAGTCAAGCTACCCTGCTAAACTAATCTAATACCCAACCACTATCTAACCTAGATAGTCAAACAGATGTACTAAGGGCTAACTTCACTTTAATCTCGACGCTATGCCATGTTCGTGCGTGGGGTGTCTCGCGAAGAGAAATCCAAACAAGGAACCCCCCCCCCGATACACTACTATGCAGCAAGGTCGATCTTTGAGATCCGCCAGTCCCTCAGTACAGAAAGATATATATAATATATATACCATAAACATTTAATGATACCAATTTAGCACTAAGGATTAAACTTCTCCCCAGTCTCAACACAGTGCCATATTCGTGCGTGGGGTGTCTCGTGAAGCGAAATCCAAACAAGGAACCCCCCCGATACACTACTATGCAGTACGGTCGATCGTCGGGATTCATTAGACCCTCAGCACCCAATTTATACATATACATACATCTACAATATACTTCCGGATAATATAAATATCTCCCGGACTGAGGATTACTTGATACATAAAGTATTTATAAATACATAACCTTTTTATTTCAAAAACTTCCATTTCCCTTCTCATATCCAGGAAATGTATTTATAAAAGCCAATTCATTATCATGAATTGCTCTAACAAACCATATACTTTTTGAAAGCCAATTTTATTAACATAAAAAGCTTTTCCTTTATCAATTATCCCATTTCCCTTTTTATACTCAGGAAATGTATTCAAAGACATTTTCATTATCATAAAAATACTTTGATCATAACATATGCTTACACATCCCTTCTTCCATTCGGGAAGTGTTACCGAAGCCAATTTATTTATAACCCATTTCCCTTCCTATATCCAGGAAATGTAATTAAAGCAAATCCATAATTATGAACTGCTTTAATATAAATGCGTTCTAAGACCGCCCGTCCGGATTTCTCCACTGTGCGCGCCCCTAAATGGCTATCATCTTCCAGGGCCTCCAAGACAACCTGGGATCCTATATCGAAAGACGTCGAGAAGCGACCATGTGCCTGCGGGATAGTCAAGACCACACCCGGAATCTCCTAACTAGCGCAGAAAAATATAACAACAAACGCTCACATGGCCTATAGGACTATATCCACCCTGCATCATTATCCAGGGGGCTTCACCATACGAACGCAACTTCCCATATGATAGCGATTTAGAGAGGTGTGTAATCCATATTTTATTAATTATGAAAAACATTTCTCTTTCCATTTTGAAAATATTCATTTATATATTTTCAAAATCATTTCCATCATAATATATATATATACCTAAATCACATAGTATGTACATATCCTATATATTCTTCCTAGAATATATATAAACAGCCATAGTGGCCTATAGCTTCTAGCGATGACCAATAATCCCAAAGATTCCCTCGAGGAATTATAACCATGCTTTCATATAAGCATGATACTAAACCCAAAGTATTTCCTTACTTTGTTCAATACTAATTACCTCAATCATCTCTTAAAGGTTTATTTATCCTCAAAACCCTTATTTAGGAATCCCCATAAAATCCCAAATGGTAATTCAACTCCCCATACTCTTAAAGGGAGAAAACTAGAAATTCTGACCTAAGCGAATCGATTCGCCCCTTTAGCGAATCGATTCGGGTGGGCGAATCGATTCGGTTCCCAATCCGAATCGATTCGGAAAGTATTCTGCAAACAGGTCTGTAAATGGCGAATCGATTCGGTCTGTACCCGAATCGATTCGGCCCATTGCAGAAACCCAATTTCCTTTAGGCGAATCGATTCGGCCTGTACCCGAATCGATTCGGCCAGTTCGAGGGCTACAGTTTGGGTGATTTTTCAATCTCCAAAATACCCAAAATTCAATCCAATATCCATATAAATCCTAACTTGGTTTTATTACTACAAACCCAAAGTTTTTATATCTCCTCAAATTCTTTAGAGGTCCTAACAATTCTTTTGAAAACCCCTAATATCTATCTCCAATAAGTTCTAACTAATGATTTCAATCTCGGACAGCTCTCCGTAGAAAAATCACTATAAATCCAAAAAAAATCATAAAAATACGCAGTCGGCGCCCACGCGACCGCGTCGAAGAGTTCTACGAATTTCATTTTTTGACCAAGAGCCGAATCGATTCTCCTCTAGGCCGAATCGATTCGGCAAGCACGCTGCCTCTACAATTCATCGTCTTCTCCGAGACGGTTTCGGCCATTAAATCTTCTCCCAAGATTTTGTCGCCTAAACCAACGTCCTACAACCTCAACCAACTACAAATACACCTATAATATGGGTTCTAAACATCCTAGAACCCGAAATCACCAATTAATTTCAAGAAAAACCTAAGTTCTCCAATTTATCATTTTTAGGGGTTTATTCGTTTTAACTCCCAAAAACCCGTTTTATCCACGAATACCCAACCCAAAATCATTAGGGTTTGTTATACCAACAATGATATGAGATATTTATGCTTAAAAACAAATAAAGCAAGTAAACACTTGCCTCGTGGATATAATCCGACAACCTCGAGTCGAATCCGGCGGAGTTTGGCCCAAATCTTCCTTTTTCTCCTCCTTTCTTCCTCCTCTCTCTCTTTTCTCTCTTTTCTTCATTTTCTCTTCTCTTTTCTCCCCCTCTCCCTCCTTTTATAAGGAGAAAAGGGTTTAACCCCAATAAAACCCAAAACGACTCGTTTACCCAATTACGAGCCTATTTAACTCCAAAATTACTCGAAACTCAATTTCGACAATCGGACACTCTTTTCCGACTATCTCGGACATTCCGAGACTCATGGCGCAGTTGAAATTTCCATCCGAGGTACTTGACCGCAAATCACTATTCTAACCCAAAAATAATTAAGTGCGATATTCTTACTCAAAATCTTACCTCTTTTGTCGCTATACTCCACGGCGACATATAATTAAATTACTTCGACCTATATAGTCCCAAAATAATTTATAACACCCTTCGAAAATATTTAAATCCTCGAAAATCCCAAAAATCACTATTTCGAGAAATTCTCCAAATTCCAAATTATACTTAATTATGGAATTTAATCATCTCCAAAAGGGCGGGTTATTACATACTCCCCTCCTTACAACGGAATTTTGTCCTCGAAATTCAGATGCAACTTACACCCTCTAACTAGGATTACTACAAATCCTAAGACCTCAAGGAAAAGATACTAACCTAATGGTTCCTAACCATACACTATGCGGCTACCGAAATCATAAAGTGACTCTAATACGTCACTTACTACCCATCCTCTAAAATGCCTCTTGGCATGGATTTCAATCTTATATACTACGCGGTATATAAAACCATCTTACCAAGGTGCCCATACCTTTCCAACTTGTGCATATCTGCACATCCATAGCGAACGTCTGACACGTAACACTCTCTCCCAGTAAGGGTCTCCTTTCCTCGGTGTAATACTCACCTATGGGTCCTTCCAACCTGTGAAATTCCAAACTCCTAACCTCGGCATCGCTAACTCTATCGAGCCTACATCCTACAATGCTACTATCTATGTGTTACCCTACCTATACGAAACTAATATAATTTTAAGAATGTACCTAATGCCCAAGGCCTCTCTCAACTCCCGACAATTGCTTGGTTTCATGCGTGGGACGTCTCGCCAAGGCGAAATCCAAACAAGGAACCCTCCCATTACACTACTCCCTCGCGTAGTCGGTCATCGAGATATAGCGACCTAAGGCACACAAGCGGGACGTCCTAAATCCTACCGTGCTAATCCTACAAACGCATTTCCACTATCTTATCCTTCCGCCCATACAAAAGGAAACCTAACTAATCAAAGTGCCTACTCGTGGTAGGAACACTATGTACATCACCCCGATCACAGATTTTCTCTAAATTTGCCTTCTTATAAAGGCCTGGCAATCATCCTCAAATCAAATTTCTCTAAGTCCGACCTCACCCACCCACTTGTGGCGAGGGGACCACTTTAGTGCTTTTCCATAGCACAATATCTCCATAAGTATATCAACATTATGTGGCTCATAGCCTATAGTGGTTCATCCACACTATAAGACCTTTCCACAAAATCAACATCCTTGCATCCCATAACAGCTCCCCACTCCCGACGCCGTTAAGAGTCATGTGTGGAGTGTCTCGCAAAGCGAAATCCAAACAAGGAACCCCTCCACACATTAACCCTTGACTTCGTTGGTTATGGAGTTCTGTCATTTAAACATGCAACCGGGATATCCCTATCCCCTAATCAATTAAAAAAAAAAAGGTGGTTTGAACTCCTATCTCAAACTAAGAGTCATACCACCCTGTGCTCGCACTCATTTTAAGTCCTTGCGCAAACAATAATGAGCTTTATGTTCAGCTCAACAATAATCCCGCGGCCTTAAATCATATATAAGGTTGCCATATACCCAAATCACGAAAATGAAGCCTCTACTCATCGAAGTTTCGTAACCCACAATAAATAAGGTGAACTCAACCTATATCTAGGTGAGTCATCGCAACAATAACCTGTTCCCTCCAGGAACCATGGACACGATAGACTTGCCATTTTTAGTCTGCTATCGCTCCGAAAATACACCATGATGTGTTATACTCATCATACCACCATGCTCGTATAAACATATAAAACGAGCATCACTAACCAGATATGTATATATATACCATATATCAGCACCCGCCTCTATGGCGAATGAAGAAAAATAAAACTCCGCTACTGTCACACATAGGCATACATGATATAATGTTATCGATACCGCCATAACTCAAATTACACACACGAGTCTAGGGCTAACTAATACCGCGACTTTATCTGGTCACGCCAAATACTAACACCATATACCTCTGCTAAACCTTAGGCGAATAATTCCCAAAGCTGCATTCTTCTCATCCTGCTGATTTATGGGGACTCACGGTTAGAACTATCCGTAAGATCCTTTTTGAATCCTTACTTCACTGGGAGATCCAACTTTAGTACCACACTCTATTACGGCGGCACTATGGTACTCGTAACTACTATGCTTTAGTAGTCATTGAGATAATTCTTAACAATTACCATAGAGAGAGTGACCTCTACTAAGGTACTCGTCCCAACCTTCTACCAGCTGCACCAGCTAAGCCTCACCTCCTGCTGCCATCCAAGCTCCGCACACGATTCTCAAACGAGCGCGCAAAAGATTTCTATAATCTCATAATATGGCAGGAGAACGAAATCTCATAAGAGATATCAACAATCCTAATCCTGAGGCTCTATAACAAATGAGAGCAACGCTGGAAGCGTAGTACGTCCGCACAGATTCCTAAGGACACTAGAACCTGATGCTCTGATACCATCTGTAACACCCCGCCTAATAAGATACCGGGTGATCACTCCAATATTAAATTAAAACAGGAGTTTCATATGGATCTTTCTTAGCATCACTGTCGAAAATCCATTTAATTACTAATATCCTATTAGGTGGCCGTTAAAAACTTTTATCTAACTACTCTTTTTTAGCGCACAAATTAAAACATCCACAATTAAATGCGTAATGAACTGAAATGGAAATGAAAGGAACTAAAATAACCGAACACTCGGTCCAAATATACAACCATATCGAATGCTGTATTGAAAGAATAAATAAATGCAATTGAGCCATTGGCTCGAGTGTTTATACAATATCTCCTGTCTAGAGTACAAGGAAAGAAACGTCTACCGATAACCTGCAAGCATCCACAGCTGCTGCAGCAGACGTCAGACTCGAAGGAAGTTTCCATCCAGGCGTCCCTGTGTCTGGACACCTATATATATAGTATAGAGAAAGAAAGGAGAGTAGACAAACAGGTCAGAGCCCGAATGTTTGAAAATATTTTGCAAGTGCATAAATGCTTTATTTTTAGAAAAATAGTTTTATCTCATATTTAAATTGGTATCGCACTCTCATGAGATACCCCTCACCTCTCCTCTAACAGTGCACACCTAGCGCATCCCTTTAAACCTCCTAGTCAAGCTACCCTGCTAAACTAATCTAATACCCAACCACTATCTAACCTAGATAGTCAAACAGATGTACTAAGGGCTAACTTCACTTTAATCTCGACGCTATGCCATGTTCGTGCGTGGGGTGTCTCGCGAAGCGAAATCCAAACAAGGAACCCCCCCGATACACTACTATGCAGCAAGGTCGATCTTTGAGATCCGCCAGTCCCTCAGTACAGAAAGATATATATAATATATATACCATAAACATTTAATGATACCAATTTAGCACTAAGGATTAAACTTCTCCCCAGTCTCAACACAGTGCCATATTCGTGCGTGGGGTGTCTCGCGAAGCGAAATCCAAACAAGGAACCCCCCCGATACACTAAAATGCGGCACGATCGATCGTCGGGATTCATTAGACCCTCGGCACCCAATTTATACATATACATACATCTACAATATACTTCCGGATAATATAAATATCTCTCGGACTGAGGATTACTTGATACATAAAGTATTTATAAATACATAACCTTTTTATTTCAAAAACTTCCATTTCCCTTCTCATATCCAGGAAATGTATTTATAAAAGCCAATTCATTATCATGAATTGCTCTAACAAACCATATACTTTTTGAAAGCCAATTTTATTAACATAAAAAGCTTTTCCTTTATCAATTATCCCATTTCCCTTTTTATACTCAGGAAATGTATTCAAAGACATTTTCATTATCATAAAAATACTTTGATCATAACATATGCTTACACATCCCTTCTTCCATTCGGGAAGTGTTACCGAAGCCAATTTATTTATAACCCATTTCCCTTCCTATATCCAGGAAATGTAATTAAAGCAAATCCATAATTATGAACTGCTTTAATATAAATGCGTTCTAAGACCGCCCGTCCGGATTTCTCCACTGTGCGCGCCCCTAAATGGCTATCATCTTCCAGGGCCTCCAAGACAACCTGGGATCCTATATCGAAAGACGTCGAGAAGCGACCATGTGCCTGCGGGATAGTCAAGACCACACCCGGAATCTCCTAACTAGCGCAGAAAAATATAACAACAAACGCTCACATGGCCTATAGGACTATATCCACCCTGCATCATTATCCAGGGGGCTTCACCATACGAACGCAACTTCCCATATGATAGCGATTTAGAGAGGTGTGTAATCCATATTTTATTAATTATGAAAAACATTTCTCTTTCCATTTTGGAAATATTCATTTATATATTTTCAAAATCATTTCCATCATAATATATATATATATATATATATATATATACCTAAATCACATAGTATGTACATATCCTATATATTCTTCCTAGAATATATATAAACAGCCATAGTGGCCTATAGCTTCTAGCGATGACCAATAATCCCAAAGATTCCCTCGAGGAATTATAACCATGCTTTCATATAAGCATGATACTAAACCCAAAGTATTTCCTTACTTTGTTCACTACTAATTACCTCAATCATCTCTTAAAGGTTTATTTATCCTCAAAACCCTTATTTAGGAATCCCCATAAAATCCCAAATGGTAATTCAACTCCCCATACTCTTAAAGGGAGAAAACTAGAAATTCTGACCTAAGTGAATCGATTCGCCCCTTTAGCGAATCGATTCGGGTGGGCGAATCGATTCGGTTCCCAATCCGAATCGATTCGGAAAGTATTCTGCAAACAGGTCTGTAAATGGCGAATCGATTCGGTCTGTACCCGAATCGATTCGGCCCATTGCAGAAACCCAATTTCCTTTAGGCGAATCGATTCGGCCAGTTCGAGGGCTACAGTTTGGGTGATTTTTCAATCTCCAAAATACCCAAAATTCAATCCAATATCCATATAAATCCTAACTTGGTTTTATTACTACAAACCCAAAGTTTTTATATCTCCTCAAATTCTTTAGAGGTCCTAACAATTCTTTTGAAAACCCCTAATATCTATCTCCAATAAGTTCTAACTAATGATTTCAATCTCGGACAGCTCTCCGTAGAAAAATCACTATAAATCCAAAAAAAACTAGAAAAATACGCAGTCGGTGCCCACGCGACCGCGTCGAAGAGTTCTACGAATTTCATTTTTTGACCAAGAGCCGAATCGATTTTCCTCTAGGCCGAATCGATTCGGCAAGCACGCTGCCTCTACTATTCATCGTCTTCTCCGAGACGGTTTCGGCCATTAAAGCTTCTCCCAAGATTTTGTCGCCTAACCCAACATCCTACAACCTCAACCAACTACAAATACACCTATAATACGGGTTCTAAACATCCTAGAACCCGGAATCACCAATTAATTTCAAGAAAAACCTAAGTTCTCCAATTTATCATTTTTAGGGGTTTATTCGTTTTAACTCCCAAAAACCCGTTTTATCCACGAATACCCAACCCAAAATCATTAGGGTTTGTTATACCAACAATGATATGAGATATTTATGCTTAAAAACAAATAAATAAAGTAAACACTTGCCTCGTGGATATAATCCGACGACCTCGAGTCGAATCCGGCGGAGTTTGGCCCAAATCTTCCTTTTTCTCCTCCTTTCTTCCTCCTCTCTCTCTTCTCTCTCTTTTCTTTCTTTTCTCTTCTCTTTTCTCCCCCTCTCCCTCCTTTTATAAGGAGAAAAGGGTTTAACCCCTTTAAAACCCAAAACGACTCGTTTACCCAATTACGAGCCTATTTAACTCCAAAATTACTCGAAACTCAATTTCGACAATCGGACACTCTTTTCCGACTATCTCGGACATTCCGAGACTCATGGCGCAGTTGAAATTTCCATCCGAGGTACTTGACCGCAAATCACTATTCTAACCCAAAAATAATTAAGTGCGATATTCTTACTCAAAATCTTACCTCTTTTGTCGCTATACTCCACGGCGACATATAATTAAATTACTTCGACCTATATAGTCCCAAAATAATTTATAACACCCTTAGAAAATATTTAAACCCTCGAAAATCCCAAAAATCACTATTTCGAGAAATTCTCCAAATTCCAAATTATACTTAATTATGGAATTTAATCATCTCCAAAAGGGCGGGTTATTACAGCTGCATAGGATTATCGAAGTTATCATTCGGAGGTGTAGCTGGATGTATTTTTTTATTACATTGTTTAGTTAGACTTTCCTTTCCAGTCGCATTTAATTATGAGACTTCATTTGAGTTTTATTGGGCTATTCGGTTCTAAAGTTGTTAGAGGTTTTCAATTGGATTATTCAGTCAGTTTGGTATTCAGATTTTATTTAATCATTATTGGAGATTGGATTTATTCAGAGTTAGCATGTGATGGATCTTTTATCACTTAGTTGTTTATTATCAGTTGGTATTGATTCAATTATCTTAACTTATGCATGATTTATTTATGTCTCATATCAGTCTTATGCTAAGAATGGTATTTCTTTAGCTCACGCCCGACTTAGTTTGGCGGTGGTGACTGGCCACACCGTCTGTCAGATTTCGCGGGGTGTGACATCATGTTTATTCCATATATTGATTCTCTCGATATTTCAATTATCCCTAAACTCGATAAACCATTACAGCTTACGACTTCAGTAATAGCCACTAAACTCTTTTTTACCCTTAATTGTGGTATAACCCTGCAACCTACTACACTAATTGCATATTACCCTGCAATTTATGACCATTATCAGTGTAACCCCTAGCAGCATACCTTATGATTTAGGGATTATACCCTGTTATATCACGACTGTTTTAATTGGCCTGTAAGACTCAGTTATTGAGTGCCTAGTTTTTATTTGCTACATATGTATGAGTGTCAGTCTAGCTAACTGTGCTAAGACTTTATTATGATTATCATTCCCCAAATAATTTGGGATTTCCTGTCCAAGTGTATTATATCCTTTGGAGGGTATTGTAAGGGTATGTCTACACAATTGAATCCCCTATAACCGATAATTTATGGGTTATCTTGTTATATAGTCTGAACCCTTATCTTGGTAACTTGATACACAACTTATTCGGTTACACTCTACCATATTATTCATTTACATATCATTACACGCCAGTATAATCCTGACATTTCTTTGATATTTCGATTTGTGTCTAGATTTTATAATATCAATATTAAATCCAATTACTCTCTAATAATATATTTTTTCCCATACCTTGTATAGAAATAAAAACTATCAACCTGGCATGTCTCCTTAATTATTTTCCTTCTAGATGGATGACGAACCTAAAGAAGATGAAATACCTCCAACATGTTTGTAATTTTATTTTATATTACCTTGAACAATATTTTCGGTTACGTATGTATTAGTGGTAATAGACAAGGATGGTATTCCCCGTTGGACTATCTACACCGCAACTTATCACCTTTTATGATTCCCGAATGGTTTATACCAGTTTACCTTATTCGTAGCATGTATGAATAATTCTGTATTTCTATTTATTTAGACTCAGTTATGTAATAAGATGGTAGGCATATCCCTAGTAAAAATCTTTTAATTTCCATTGCCTTTAATTTATTGTTATATTTATTCTACTCTTTATTTACCATTAAAAATATAGAATTCTTAGATGCGACATAGAGTATGAATGTTTACGATGGATAATGATGGACAATGTCTGGTCATTGATAATTTTGGCATCTAGGAGTTCATAGGAGAGATATAGGAGGAACCAAAATATATGCAAGATTGTCCAAATAGATAAGGAAAACAAGATGCAAATACACATTTGTGTAGATATAAGAGCATGCCCCAAGGATGATTTCCCTCTACCCTCTATAGACATCTTAATTAAATCCATAGTTGTCAATGAGATGTACAACTTTATGGATCGATATATGGGGTATAACCAAATCAAGATGGACCCAACTCAGGTGGAAAAGACACTTTTTAGGACTCCATTAGGCAATTTTAACTATACTTGTATGCTATGTGGTCTGAAAAATGTAGAGGTGACTTATCAAAGAACAATGATGGCCATTTTATATGACCTCGTTCATGATATTTTGGGATTTTACGTGGATGATTTGGTCATTAAATCCATCAAAGAGGGCTTACGCTTGGCTGATTTGAGGAGAGTCTTCAAAAGGTGTAGAAAGTACAAGCTTAAGATGAATCCACTCTAATGTGCCTTTCATGTAACGAATGGGAAATTCTTAGGTTTCTTGGTGGATCGTCAAGGGGTTCTTATGGACCAATACAAGAAAAAATCCATTCTTGATATGCCATATCAAAAGAACCACAAGGAGATGAAAAGTTTCCTTGGAAAGATTGGAGGAACCACACCACGATTACTTTGATAAACTCAAGAAAAAACTCACTTATCCTTAGACAATGATCCCACCAAAAGATGGAATACCTTTGTTGATCTACCTTACCTCCACCATAATGTCCATCGATGAATTCTTGGTGCCAGAAGTAGATGGTTAAGAAAGACTTGGCTACTACTTGAGTATAATTATTCATGAAACTGAGGTCAGATACACTACCATAGAGACATAATGTTCAGCGTTGGTATTTGTAGCTAAAAATCTAAGGCATTACATGCTAACTTTCACTATCCACATAGTAACTAGATATGACCCAATCAAGTTATTAATGGCACAAATAGTTTTGATGGGAAGGGCAGTAAGGTGGTTCCTCATTCTTTGTAATTATGATATCAAATGTGTGATCCCTTGAGCGATCAAGAGTCAAGAGTATGCAGATCTATTGACCATATTTCCTTTTCAAATTTTGAACCACCACATGAAACATATACCAATTGATGATTTACAGACCAAAATTTATTATGCAAATATAAAGGAATGGTCTGTGGAGTTTGATTGTTCCTTTATAAAAGACAAAGGGGGAGATGGATTCATACTATCAAGAGGCATAGAAGTGATTACTCTGGCTTTTAAATTAGACTTTCCTTGTATAAACAATGAAGTAGAGTACAAAACATTAATTTTTGGCCTACTTAAAGTCCTACGAAGAGGCATTCGCTTTATATGCATCAGATGAGACTCCAACCTTGTGGCCAAACAGTTGATTTTTAAGTCTTGTCCGAAGAACCTTAACCTAGAACCATATAGAACAATTATTCTGAGGTTACTGGAGTAATTTTATAAGGTTAATGTGTAAAGGTATCCAATAATGATGAACTGTCATGAAAATGCTTATGCCACAATTGCACAGAAAGTTGACATGGATGATGTATCTACAATGGTTGTGATCCAAAGAAGAACTTCACCATCATTTGTACTCCAACTTTTTTTTAGTCATGATGATTCAGATTGGAGGCTTGAAATAAGAAAAAATCTTGAGACAAGAGATAGCACGATGAAGCTCACAGAGTTAGCCTAATATTTCCTTATTTAGGGAACTTTGTACTATTAAAAATCTGGGGGCATGTTGTCTAGATGTAAAAGTCCAGAGGAATCATGAGAACGGCTTAAGAAGACTCATGATGAGAAATGTGAAACCATTTATATCCCTATTTATCGAATAATACAAAGGGAGGGATATTTTTTGCCAATAATGAAGCAAGACGCAACAACAAAAAGAATGTGTTAAGTGTCAAGCTTTCTTATATCCAGCAAAAATTGATTTCGTGGAATCTCACATAGAATGGAGACAACCCTACATTTATTTCCTCAATAACCGAGCTATACCAAACGAAAAAGATGATGAAATAGAAGTTTTAAGAAGAGCCCCATGATTCTTCTGTTGGGGGTGCTCTTTCATAAAGGTTTCAATAGGTAACGCGATGCATCACAAGAGAGGAAGCAACGAAAGTCCTCAAGAAAGCCCACGACCCTACTCATATTGGGGAAGCCAAATTGTATGATTAACTTATGACACTTAGTTATTATTGGCCAGCGATGGAGAATGGATGAGATGCGTTTGTTTATAAATGCAAGCCTTGCAAACTTAATGGCAACCTCATTCATGATCCATCTATATAGCTCCAGTCATTATCCATACCATATTATTTTCACACTTGGTAATTTGACCTATGATGAAAAATAAATTCTTCCTCTAAGGATAAATATGGATTTTATTGGCAACTGAGTGCTTTAATAAATGGGCATAAGCAGTACCATTGAAGAGAGAAACAATAGGAGTGGTGGCACAATTCGTTTGAGCATACATCATTTATCGTTTTGGCATACCCAAGGTCATTCTATCAGATAATTGAACTTCGTTCATCAATAAAGAGGTGGTAATGCTAATGGAGAAATATTCTATCATCCACCATACTTACATATTGGCATACTCAAAAGGTAATGGCCAGCCTGATTCCATAAATAAAACATTTATCTACATTTTATCCTTGATGATGGAGTAATTGGAGCATGGGATGACAAACTACTGATGGTTCTTTGGGCTTATCGAATGACGGATAGGAAATTAACAGGCTACACACCATTTTCCTTAGTTTATGGAGTTGAGTTAGTCATTCTAATAGAACTCAAAATACTTTCTTCCAGATATGCCTTACGAAGCAACATGCTCCCACAGAGTAATCACGCTCAACTAGAACACTAAACGAACATCATGATAATGCGTGAAGGCACTTTCAGATCTACATAAAGAAACTCTCCATAGCTTATGAAAATCTAGTAAATCTAAGAAAATTTTTAGAAGGGGGCATGGTTCTAAAGGTTGTTGTCAACCACATTAGAGGATTACCCTTGCCAAAGTTTGTAGTAAATTAGAAGGGACCTTATGTTGTCAAAGAATCTCATGACTCAATGTATTGCATAATTTTAAAGATTGAAAAAGATATTCCATTTAAAGTGAACAATAAATGGTTGGCATATCATGTATGAGAAAGGCATGCAAATTTCTGTTCATATTTGGTACTTCATAAAGCATCGATGGAATATATGTAATTTTTTGTTACAATTTATTATGAATACAAATAGACAAGTGTTGAAGTAATTAAAGTGAATCAAATTACGCACATATAAGAAAAATATATTTTCATAAATCATCGGTAAACAAATTTACGCAAAGAAGAAGGGCTATCGCCCCGAAATACATACTAAAAAAAGAATGAAAATTTATCCTAAGAGAAACCATTAATCTTGGGTGGTGAAGAAACCATACTTAATTGATGCAACAACATCATAGGAGACTTCTCTTTGGTAGTTAAACATAGCTGAGATGCTGGACTCAAGTTTTGCCTTCTCTTTTAGCTTTTCCTTATGAAGTCTTTTGGCATTGGAGATAGTTTATTCGACAGTCCTCATAGTCTAAGCAGCTTCATGAATCTGGGGGACAAGTTACCTTCAACTTTTCCTGTAGGACCTCTAGTTCATTTTTGGGTTCTTAAGATATTTCAAACTATTGATGAGCCAATAGAAATGAAATCCACCCTTTTGTATATAATAAAGGAAACCCAAGTGACTGTTGATGGTGGACCTACTTAGTGAAGAGGATGAAGTGTTGACAAATTCTACAACCATAATTTCCACGCCTTGCAAACGATAAGCCATTAACAAACATGTCATCCTAGGCATTCAGTCGTAAAAGTCTCAAGATGAGAATTAAAAAGTAGATCAATCATATGGCGGAGTTGATCCAGAAAATAAGCATTATTTTGAAAAAGTTGATGGCAATAATCAACTAGTGTCATATCTGGATTGGGGGCACCATAAGCAGACTCACTATCTTCCTTATGAACACTAGACATTGATCCTTAGTCGTTGTTATTTAAATATTCAACACTCTCTGGCCTAGCATAATTAAACTCAACCTCCATCACTTGAAAAGGCACATCACCAAAATGATGTGCTAGTTGAAGTACATTTGGGGAATTGAAATACCTCATAATTTTTGTGAATTATTTAATTGTAAAAATAAAATACGTGTGCTTGATGTGATATGTGATGTCACTGTTATATTTATACGTGTTATATTATTCGTTTTTGAACTCGGACTTAATATACGATAATCCATTAATTAAATATTTGGAAGTGACCTAGTATTATGGGTGACTATTGAATGGTCATAGTTTTGGTATCAAGTGTTTTTTTGTTTGGATTATCCTCTCGGTGTCTGGTGCCACCAATTGTGAAGTATTTTTTTGTAATGTCATGTTATGCTTAATTAAAAAATAATTAAATAACGAATATTTGGAATCATGTCGGATAAATAATTAGTTTGTTTTGGGGTAATTATAATGTCCCCTTTTCACTTAAAATAGTGGATTTTAAGCTTATCGAGTTAGTATATGGCTTGGATAGAGTTTCGGGCCATTTGGAGATGTGTTTGGACTTATTGGGTTGATAACCATATGGGGCCTAGGGTTAATTTCATGGGAAACTAAGATAAGTGATCTTTAGTCTTAACCTAAAACATATTGGTGCATTAGACAAACCCTAGAAAACTAATGAAGGAATAGGCATGCAAGGGTGAAGGAATTTGGGAGGTGTTGGGGATTGATTCCTCAATCAATCCATAGGTAAGTTTGCATCATTTAAGAATTTAAGTGGGATTGTGTTATAAAAGTATTAATCCATTGGATTTTGAAATTTTATCATTGAAATATGAATTGCAATCATATAATAATCAATTTTCATAATTAGACTAATTACATGCTTAAATTTTAACCTCGTGTTCATGGACTAGTATAAATGATTGTTGAATCCTTTAAATTGACTCATGAGTCCATATATTCAGAATATAAAAACATTAGATGTGTGATCTAATGATATTAATCTGTAAATACCTAACTTTTGAGTGATCCTTGTAAATAATTCGTAAATTAATTTGGGGAATTGGGTTTTAGAACGAATCTAGGGTTTGATAATTTAAATTTGAGTTTACACCTTAATTCTTGTTGTTAATCACCAAAACCTTTTAGATATAGGTTTACATTAATTATATGTTGGTTAGAATTGAAGGAGAAGGGATAATTTCATGGTTTAAAGGCTTTATATTGGGAAAGGAGTGGATATGGCCATCGAAATTATATTGGGGAAGAAGGCTACCATGGACCCATCAAATCAATCTGATTTGGGTCCAGATTGATCTGATCCAATAGGGTCTGTCCAATTGTGTTTGTTTGAGGGTTGACTTGGATATTTGGAGGTGAGTTCGATTTAGGAATTTACTAGTTAGTTAAAAATCTGATATGACCAGTAGGAAACACTTTAATTAGAAACTCTAGGGGTAGGGTTGGAATTTGATGCCTAGGTCTGAGGCCTACGTATTTAAGTTGAAATTTGTAATGCCGGAAAGAGCTCTGTGATAGCCTTAATCGTACTAGAAGTAAAAACTTGTTTATAACCCATCGAGTAGGTTAATGATTTAGTTAGAACAAGTATGTGAACCATGGATTGGGTTTTATAACTAATTTGTAATCCTAGCATGTCGGGTCAATAATTAGGATATTTTATAATCTTGAGAGAGGTTTAGTGATTTGAAAATCCTATAGTAGTTTAGAATGTATTTATAACTCGTTGAGTAGGGCAATTATATTATTAGGTTAATCCTCATATATGGTTAGATGTGAGAGGATAGCTCAATTCAGAGAGACTTGGGAGATCAATTTAATACTATGTATGATCTATTATAGTTAACCATGTGTGTTATCTGAAGAAACAATCTTTGATGGGATGGTTCAAATATTACACAAAGTAATTTTTAAAAATAATTTTTCAAATTAACTTTTTGTTAAACAAAATTAATTCAAATTAATGAAGTGACAAATAAAATGAACCCAAAGTTAAACGTTGCACCAATTAAACAAGTTGTGATTAAATCGATTTTATCTTAATCCTAAGCATGCATTTGGGTGAGTATTGTAACATAAAATAAATCAACCACAATGCTCGATGTACGAGAAAAACCCAAATGAGAAAAATCTCGAACGGTCCAACCACACAAAGTCCACAAAGTATGAAATTACCAAAGGATATGACCTAAGACTTACACAAACTCGACACCCTCGCAATCCTAGACGCACTTTGCTCCTTTAACCTCTGCTCAGTGACATGCAGGATTCCACCCGTGTAGTTGCAATATCGTGTGAGTCCACACACGCCTTGGAATCCACTGATAAGGCTCAACAACCGTTATGCACTTGGAGTCCACCACATGGAAACTAAATAGCACGGAATCCTTCGCAAAAAATAATTCTCAACAGTGTGTAGAGAATAAACAATGGTGCCAAAATAAGATCTCAAAGCATATAGTGAAGAATCTTGGATATTAAACTAATTGGGTGTCAACGAGGAATCATAAATTATTAAGAAAACATAAAGGACTTTTTAGAAGAGTTTAATCACTCAAGTGGATGGAAAAAGTCATTTTCATAACTGTTGCTCTGAGAAAGCGGGGATGCGATATCAATTCAAGAGTTTGCAATATTTCAATGGATTTTACTTATTTAATTAGATGTCAATCCCTAACAAATTCCATTTTTAATTAAACCCTAAACATGCATCTATGTGATTCAATAAATAAAGCAATAAAGCATTCAATCACATATTCAGGAAAAATTTCCACAGGGCAAAACCTTTATTTTACTAAAGTTTGAAAATTGCCACTTACAACACTTTAGATAAATACTACAAGGAATTTCCATAAGGACCCACAAAGATCGCAACCTTCAGTCAGCAATGATTCCCTCGAGAATCATAAGAATCGCAGTTCCTCCTTCAGCAGTGAATACCCTCGAGTATCCCTAAGATCAGTAGTAAAGACAACTCTTCGCAAGAATAACTTTGACAAAGAAGTGTTTGGGTTCCAAAGATGATTCGCAAAAGTAATTGGGATTTTTTTATGTGAATCAAAAACAAGTTTTAGTCCTAAAAAGTGAAAACTATTTTGCAACTATTCTACAATTTGCGTAAATGAAAAGTCTTAAAGAAAAATCTTCATGAAACGGGTTTTTTTAGGAGAACACGAATTTTGAGGCAGCAGAATGTTATTAGAACAATTTCTTAGGTTTGTTCAAATGATATTGACATCTCATTAGAAGCACCCTTCGAACGACGTATGAAATGACCTTAAAAACACAAAACAGTGTGGTCTCGTTTGATCCATATGAGATCATAGGCTACAAACGACCTTTTGAACGACATGCCAATGTCGTTTGAACGACAAGGAAATTTCGTTTGAACGACAAATATGAAATTTTAATGTTCCACCTACAGGTATCTCAGAAAACATCTAAGTTTGAAAAACACCTCATTTTCTAAAAAACAGTTTAGAAAAAGTATCCCAATACTTAGTAAAAAATCTAAGTAACACAAAACTAAATCCATACCAAAATTACATCTTGTAGTAGAACTTTGTTGAAGTCTTCTTGAACGTGTGAACTTGAATTATTTTTACGATTGAAACGGAATACGCCATACATTATGTAAACTAGGAACTAGGGACATGATGGAAAATATGTCCTTACATTCTCCGCACTACTTAAAAGGTAAGGAAAATAGATATTCTAATATCGCGCCCTAATATTTTACTGTCTTCCTGTAAAAGTGTAAAAAGTGAGAACCTTGGGATTTGGATCATGTTGACTGGGTCTTTGTTCTGATTTAATTATTTTGGAGGCTTGATGAGAATTATTGGGAATTCGTGGGTTAAAATTGGGGAAAAAATGAGAAAATAAAAGCTAGGACATTCAAACGAAGGTCAAATCATTTGAACGAGAAACCAATATCATTTGAAGTAAGGGATTGAACGAGGTTCGAGCGAGATCCCACTGCATAATAGTTCCAGGTCATTTGAAGTTCATTTGAAGTGGGGAATGAAATAGGTTCGAACGAGATGCCTTTATCGTTCAAACGAGAGGAAAATCTCGTTCGAACGAGGCCATTCAGATTTTTAAGTCAGGTTGCCCTTGTATTCTGTCTTATTTTGAACCATTGGATGGATGAGTTGTCAAGCTCTGGTGTTCTTAGATTGGCTAAAAATGGGATTAGTAAGTCTTGGAGGTCTTTATAAGGGCTTTATAAGAGTCGAAAGGAGAGAGAAAGAGAGAGAGAGAAAGATAGAAGGGTGGGTCTTCCACCATTGTTGAGCATCCCTCCACCTCAAACCACCATTCCCCCACCAGATATCTACCTTAAACCATCATATTCTTCTAGTCTTTACCATATCCAAGCTTTAGATATCCATTTCCACCATTGTTTGGCATAGCTATGAATTTGTGGAGTTGTTGATGGGGGGTTTGGAAAAGATGAAGATAAGAGATTCATGGAGTTTGAAGAGGGTTTTCATATGGAGCTTTCATGGAGACAAGCTTTATGGATCTAGGCAACCCTTGAATCCATCTTAGGAGGTGGTAGGTTTCCATATTCTTAGACATTTCATGCCTTCCATTGTTGAACTTCATTTGAGGTGGAAAAACCTACTCTTAGTTTAAGACCCTATTTTGTGTATTAGTAGTCTTATTGTTAAAATTTTAGAGTAGAAAGCATATGATAAAATGATGGGTTTCTAAAAATTTGGTATTAAACACTTTTATGGAAAGAAAGTGTTTTAAATTTATATTTTTATCTTGCTAAATATATTTGGTAAATTAAGTTTGATTTCTAGCCAAATTTAAGATTTTATAAAAATGGGACATTTGTTCGAGTTTTTAAGAAATAAAATGTCCGTTAGTCTAGAAAAGTATATTTTGTAATTGTTATGAATTTTCTAGAAATGATTTTATGTTTAAGCCATTTAATAGGATTTTGGAAGTTAAAATTCATCTTATCATGTGCATAAACTTTTACGATTTTGATGATGAACATAAAACAAGTTTAATGAAGGTTTTAATGGGTTTAAACATGAAATGAAGAAATAAGAAAATTAAGCCCTTAAGGTGTGTGTAATGGGTGTTGAAATGGTTAAAACTATAAGATTTCAAGGCTACAAGTATTAATAAAGAAAATATTTTCTTATAATGTAGTCTTATATGTTTAATGATTCTTGGAAATAAAGGTAATGAAGTAAAGATGTTTCCAATTTAGAAAAATGTAACTCCAAAAGGTTAAAAAGGTGTTGAGATTTTAAAAACACTTAAGAAGTTAGTGTGGGTAACTTAATGGTATTTTGGGAAATTAACACTTGTGAAAATGGAGTAAACGATGAGTTTGGAAACAAATGGGTAAAAAAGATAATTTTACGTAAAGTGGAACATTTTTATGAAATAAAAAAGTTGGAACGGGTGTTACACATGATGGTCCTAAATGAATATGATTTTGTAATAAAATCAGTATAAAAGTGTAAAGGACAAGAAATGACGATTTTCAAGTGTAGCACAAGTTGGGGTGAAATCTCGGGTTTCGGCTTCGGTCATGTAATATTGTGGACATTTGAAAAATATTAAAATACATTAAAAGGAAATCGAATGACACCAGGATAATTAAGGAGGGCCGGAATCTGGGGTGAAAGACCCAAAATCATTAGCCAGAGCATATGGTGGTGTCGCCAGTAGTGTGGAGCCCATTAAAGTACGTGGTTATTGAAAGATTCCGAGAAAAGATAAAGGAATAAGGAACACGTCAAAAAATGAGTTGTGTGGAAAAAATGTGTTAAGACAACCTAACTTGAATAAATTAATAAATGTTCCGGTAAAGGTTAACGTTGACAAGAAATGTGTAAATTGATTAATGGCCATAAAGTAAAGGAACCGTAAAATATGATGGTTAAATGGGTGAGTCAGGCAACATAAGAAGGTTTAACCGTAATGAACACAAGGGTGTGTTGTGAAAGGTTTTCAAAAGTAAAATAAGTATTTTCTAACATGGTGTTCGCATGTGTTGAAAGGGGTGATGCCGGTAAAGAAATGATTTCCGATTAAATAAAGTGTAGTTGTTCAAGTATTTAACTGTATGTGTTCAGTAAAGGGATAAATTTCAAGTCAAGAAATAGGAAGTTCTTTAAAGACTGAAGAGATTTAATCGGAATAAATCACATTTTTGTAAATAAAAACGGTTTAATGCATTAAATGTGTGTGTGTATATATATAAGGTAGTTGCATGTGCACTTAGGTATAACGTGTTATAATCTTCTTTCTGTCGATCGATTCTATATTGTATTTGTATATTTATCACTGAGCATTCAGCTCACACCATTGTCTTTGTTACGACATGTTGGGTGCAAGTTTGTATTTTGAGAGCGTTACACAAGAAAGTACTCTCTTTTATTTTACGTTAGTAGCTCTGTATGCTTAGAATCGGGGGATACTTCCCATAGGTCCCTCACGTAGCGTGATTTGAAATTCGAATCCCATGTTAAATAGGTGAAATGTTAATTAAAATAAACTAGATTAGTAACATTATATAGGTTGTTTCATTGCATTCACACCTAGCGCTTGGGTCAGACCGGGTTGACTACGGATAACCCATAAATCCATATCGGACGTTACAAATCGTATCAAAGCTCTAGGTTCAAGGTTCCTTTCGGGAGTGGTGAGGCTGGTAGTGAATCTTTTGACATTGGTGTTAGTTTAGGTCGGTCACGGTAGTTTTAGTGATGGTTTGGTTCGTGTCCTCGATGGTGAAGTCAAAGAGGTTAGCATGACGAGTGAATTCATTGCCAAGCAGCAGGCGACCAAGTTAGTTATTATTAATCACTTCCGCGCTTCTGATTTAGATATGTTAGTATGAGAGTGCGCTTGCGATCTTAATGGATATTTCTATAATTTAAGTGTCCGGCACACAACAGTCCAACTTTTATCTTTATTACCCTAAATAAGGAACTAGGTGATAAAGGAGATAAAATTATGCATGCAAATAGAAACAAGGAAAATTGAGGAAAAACCTTTTTTCTGGTAAAACCTTTTATCAGCAATATAGAGAGTTTTTACAAGATGACGCTGATTCGATTCGAATATTGCGCATATTCACCCTCTTTACTTATGCATTTTGGCCCCTTCGGGTACCTTAATTCCAATATTTATGTTCGTTAACCATACCACCTTTATTTTATATGTTTTACATGTTTTACGAGGTATAATTGAGCTTTTGTATGTATTACGGTGCTTAGTGTGAAGTTCGGTAGTGTTCCGAGGATGTTCCATCAATAATCGCACGTATAGGGGCATTCTCGTAATTTCATAATTTGGGTTTCTAGCCTAATGTCTTCACAAAGGTTGAAGCCCTCTGAGTCATCTTCGTGTGACAGTTAATGGTGCGTGATTCCGATCAATAACGAAGAAGTTACCGGATTTCTCGCAGAGGAAGGATAACACCAAAACCACTTAGAACAGATCATTTTCTTTTCTTTTACCACTTACTACGTAAGTGGGTTTTGGGTATTTTAAGACATATCTTTCATTTAGTTAGTTTATCATCATTTTAGTAGTTAGGTTAGAGAAATAAGGGTTTTGGAGGTGATTTTGGGTTATACTTCTCTCTCTCCTAGGGTTTCACTCAAATGGGTTTGTAAGTTACTATTCATCACCTCTCTCTTTAAATTCAAGCTTCCATTGTTGTTTTTCTTTCTTTGTTATTTGTTTACTTTCTTTGTAATCTAGATTTAATTGCTTTCACTTACTTACTGACGCGACTGAAAATGTGTCTCAGAAATGCGTACTCTCTAGGCTCAAGTGCAAGCCTGTCGCTCAAGTAATAATCCGACAAGTCGGGTATCGATCCTCAGGGAAAAAGGACAACGAAGTTGTGACGACGGAAAAAAAACGGAGGAATCCTAACTTTGACTCTAAAAAGAAAAAGAGAAAATGATTTGGTTTTGGAATTGATTAAACTAAATGCAATTAACGAAATTATGAAAAGATGAAATTATACTAATTTACCTAAACTGCTAATGAAAACTGATTTAAAACTGTAAACTATGTGTGATAAAAACAGGACGGGAATACAATCCCCCAACCCTAGTGTATTGCAGTTATAATATTAATCATAATTTTTACTGATTAATTTGACCCATAATTTAATACTCCCAAGCATTGCGTATACGAGTTTCAAGCCCGCGTCATACTTTATTTGAGGACGAGTAAATCGGTATCGCGATAGTGACACTCGAATTGCATTCTAAATCATCCCGATTACCCAGGGGCAAATGAGATATAAAGATCTACAATTGTTGTGTTCCTACGCAATACGGTCGTAATCAATCACTAAATTCAGAGGACTAATTTTATACACACGCAACTAACACATCAGGTTGGGTTCATGTATCCCGGCCTTAGAAAATCTAGCCTAGCATGCTGAAAGTAATGAAAACAGTGTTTGATTTGCAGAAAAACATGATTAACCATGGAAACTTGGTAGAATGATGTAAAACAAAATTAAACAGACAAAATTGCTTACTAATTTTACCAAAGCACTCAAAGTATTAACTGGAATTACTTGTAATTACTGAAATCTGATCAAAGCTTCAATCTTGGGATTAAAAGAACCAACTGTATCTAAACTAGGGTTGTAGGAAAAGTAAGTGAAATTACACTAATTCTCCGTTCCTATAATAATAATAAAAATGGTTTTTTATACCCTACAATAATTCAAGAGTTTCAGCTGCACTTGGAGTCTCTTTCGGAGCAGATAAGATTTGGAAATCTCCAGACCAGTCCGGGCCTTAGGCGGACCGGTCTGCATCCCAAGCGAATTGGTTCTTTTATTTTTCACCTTCTTCGATTTGCTTTCGATCCAAGGTCTACTGGAGTTTTCAACGCGGACCGATCCGGGGCAGGGGTGGACCGGTCTGCCTATTTGACTATTTGCTCAACTTTGACTGCTCATATCTTTTGTTCTGGGATTTCGATTGAGGTGTGGTTTCTTCCTATGTGCTCATGAATGTGATATCTTCAACTTCTCTTTAGGTACCTCATCCGAACTCCGGGTGGAAATTACACTTTTGCCCTTTTGACTTTCCTTCTTGTCTTTCTTGATTCTTTCGGTTTCCTTCTTTCGTTTCTTGACATCAAATACCTGTAAAATCACTACGAAATACCATAAACTCGGTGTAATCGTTAGGATTAGTCAGTAGCAAGATTATGAGATAAAGTCAAATCGATTACTTTGTTCGAGGTGTTAAAAGTACCTAAATTAAGGGATAAATTAGGAAGAATTTATGCCTAATCAAACCCCCTAACTTAGAACTTTGCGTGCCTTGAGCAATGTAAAAGAATCCTAGCAAGGATCAATTCTTAAAAAACATTTTATTGGGATTGAATACCTTTTTCGCGGGCAAGCGGTTGCATTTAGCGTAAGCAACAAGCCTTTAAACCCCTAGGTTACCCTAGTAGGACGAGTTGTATCTCGTGACGGTTTGCAGAGAATATACCCACAAAATTCGACTTAAAGAAAATTCAAAATATGCAAAAATTGTACAATTCAAACTTTTCCAGAAAATGGTCATCATCAAGTCACATTTACAAGTCTCAAACCGTAGTGTGTGTGTGCGAAGCCGAAAATATAACCGCCAATTTCCACCGATTGATCATTATGTTACTTATCCAAAAATTCTTTTTGATTTCAAATTCTCATGGGATGCTCTCTCAAATGAATCACTCGGATTGTGGCTATTCTCTCGGTATGCATGATATAAAGAGTAAATGTAATGGACGCAACATCACGCATACAATTAGAAAGATGGAAATTTCCTGGTGAAATGATCTCATCAATGGATTACGGTTTTAAAAACGGGAACATTGCGTCTTATTCGCGCACTTAATCTCCTTTATTATCTTTCGGTGTATTAGCTCTCCACGTGGTAACCAATTTCGCAATTTAGACTCGGTTATGACTTTTTCGGGTTAAAGATGTGTTGTATAATATGGGAAAGGTTGGGAACTTCGGAATTGGAAAATTTTCTTACGATGTCCGTTAGTGCTTTTTTCGGGCCATTGCTCATTTTTTTTCTTCTTTTTCTCTATTTTTTTTTCACTTCTTTTCTTTTCTTACTATTTTTGTTGAGCATATCTATTTTTCCTGCCCCTTTTATGCACTTTTGGATTGAAATTTTGAATTTTTCCATTTTTCGCAATTCTGGACTATTTGGGTTTTTCGGGTTGTCAAACGAAAAGGATAAATTATTCGGCTCAATTTGGGTTACAAAAGGGATAACTTTTCGCTACTTTTTCTGGCCAATATTTTGGGGTGACAAACGATGGCCTACTTCATTGTCCAAAATACCAATTGCATTACCATATGCGTTTCGAGATGAATTTAAGTTTAGAGATCAATTTTTGGCACGTATTTCAAAGCAATATCACACACGTTTTCATAACCGACCAAAACGAAAGGATTGAGATCCTCAACAACTTTTTAGGCGCTAAAAAGAACTTTGAGTTACAATTAACTTGGATTGATTTAAAAACTCGCAAAAAGTGATAGGCTCGAATCTCACCGGGTTTGTTAATCTCCACACTTATTCGTTAAGTCGTCAATTTTCGCTCAATTTCCATCTTTAGTCAATTTCGGCTTTGTGTATGTTGAATTTTATAACTTGAGACTTCAATTCGACTTTTAATGATATTTTTGAAAAAATTGAATTCCAATTTTTATTTATTTTGAACAAAAATATTTTTGGATTTTTCAAAATTTTATGATTTTTTTTTTGAGATTTTTGGGCATTTTTGAAAATTTGTGAAGTTTTAGAAATACGCACTTGTGACCCCCTAACTTAGACTTTTGCATTGTCCTCAAGCAAAAAGGACTAAAATCTAAATAAGGCAAAATAATAAGTGCGATAAATAAAACAAACAAATGGAGAAAATGCAGTTTTTATAACAAATAAGACTGTGGTACAATTACAAGGAAAAGCATACTAACTGTGAATAGGAAAAACAAATAAAAAGATGCCAGAACCACATCAAGCTTCACTGGGGTGGGGGATGGGAAGAATCGGGCGCATCAGGGTCATAGGGATCATAGAAATAGGATGGGAGTGGCTCATTAGGATCCCCTTGGCGTCGGTAGATGTCCGCTTGGAAGCGGAACATTATGCTCGTATTTCGACGGTAATCTGTCATAAAGGTGTCGAAACGTGTTTCAAGTGCCGTCATTCGGTTTGAGAGGCCGCTTCCTGCCCACTCAAAATCTGGATCGTCCTCCTCGTCTGCCGACTCTTCATCTGGACTGACATCCCCCATCTCGATATTCGCACCGACTGCCTCTTCTTCCTCGTCGCTCTCGTTCGAGGCAGCCTCTTCTTCACTAGCATCTCCTCGCCGTGCCCGTAGGACAGCTAGCTGTTTGGCGCTCTTAGTGAGGGTCCCTTGTCTAAAAGTACTGGGAATGCGAGGATGATCGAGCGGCGCCACTATGCCAGCATCCTTGAGGATAGAAGTGATCAAGCGAACATAGGGGAGTGGGGTTGTACCCTTCTCATCCAAGGAGACATTGATTATATCGGCGTATAAACTGCGGGACAAATGGATGGAAGTGTGGGGGTCAAAGAGGTGATAGGTTAAAGTGGCTTGACGAGGCCGCATGGAGGAATCGTTGGACGTTTGTAATATGTTGGCGCACACAATCTGAAAAGTGAGGCGCGCCTTCTCGTTAAGGCGTCCAACGGTGACGGTTTGCCCCACCCAAGCCACATTCGGTGCAATACGAGACAAATGGATGGAAGTGTGGGGGTCAAAGAGGTGATAGGTCAAAGTGGCTTGCCGGGGCCGCATGGCGGAATCGTTGGACGTTTGCAATATGTTGGCGCACACAATCTGAAAAGTGAGGCGCGCCTTCTCGTTAAGGCGCCCAATGGCGACGGTTTGCCCCACCCAAGACACATTCGGTGCAATGCGGGCCATGATAACATCCTTGTCGACTGGGAGGGACGTTTCATGGACAGGTGAATTCTTGAACGTCCGGAACGTCGTACTCGGCCAACTTGGCCATGAGAAGGGCCAAAGAAAATGGGATGACATTCCCATCTACGTAAGCTTGGGCCTTGAATTGGCCCGTCCGAACTAAGGTGCCATAAAAGGATCAGACTTCAGTTTCCCAAACCGCTTCATAGGGTTCATTGAGGAATCGACACCAGCCCCGAGCCATAAATAGGGCGGTGACGGAATTGGGCAGACTGGTCCATTGGAATGCTCGCTCCATATGGAGTTTGCGATCCAAACCGAAAAACGATGGCACTATCGCTCCTCTTAGCATGTGCGGAACTCGCCATGACCGGAGGGATGGATGTCGGTGGAGTCATACTTTGTGGGGGCAGCGCGTTGGGCCATGGAAACAAGAGGGATTTTTGCTTGGAAAACTAGAGAGGGAGAAGAGAGGATTTGGGTTAAAGGTGTGAAGAGAAAGGGAGGGTATTGGTGTGTATTTATAGGTGAAGGGGGAGTGTAGGGGTTGGAATTAGAGGGAAAGGGTTTGGAGGGAAAAGGCTATTTAGGAGGGAAAGGTTGGGGTTGGGAGGAGGGAAAACGGGTTGGAGGGAATGAATGGGATTGGGGGGGTGAATCTTGGGAAGGGGACAAATCAGATCTGCAGAAGGCGGACCGGTCCGGGGTAGGGGCGGACCGGTCCGGGTACTTTAATATTCAGAAAATATGACTAGCGGATCGGCCCACCTTAAAATTAAAAGAACCGGTCCGGGGGCGGACCGGTCCGACCTTAAATTAAAGGAACCGTTCCGGCCCAATTTTTTGGCCTGGATATTCCCCGAACTTAATTTCGATCTCTCTTCTCCGAAAATTTTCACTTTCACAACATACTCCCTATCAATCTGGACTAAAACACTCTCGATTTCTATGGTCAACGCCCTTTGACTCGATATTCCCGAAACACACGAATGCTTTTCTCGAATGAAACCTAGTCCTATTGACGCTCACTACACACACGACTCTCACAACACACACGACTCTCACCCATTACGCGTCGGGGGTGCGACGACCTTGCTATAGCAGCTCACTCTACCCCGTAAATGGGGTTCGACAACCAGACGGTGTCGACTTCTTCCGCACACGCCTCTAGATATGGCTTTAGGCGTTGTCCATTCACTTTGAATGTATTTCCCCCTTTTAAATCGTCTAATTCAACAGTTCCATGGGGGAAAACATTCTTCACTACGAACAGGCCAGACCATCGTGACCGCAACTTGCTCGAAAATAGATGAAGCTGAGAGTTATAGAGAAGAACTTTTTGCCCGGGAAGAAACTCTTTGCGTCGAATGATGTTATCGTGAGCGAGTTTCATCCTTTCTTTGGAAATTTTGGCATTCTCATACGCATCATTGCGTAGTTCTTCTAACTCATTCAATTGAAGCTTGCGGGCTTCACCGGCCTTATCCATGGCATAATTCAGTTGCTTAATCGCCTAATACGCCTTGTGCTCTAGCTCAATGGGAAGATGGCAAGGTTTGCCATACACAAAGCAAAAAGGGGACATGCCGAGTTGATTCTTGTATGCGGTACGATAGGCCCATAGCGAATCGTTCAATCTTAGTGACCAATCTTTTCGGGTAGGATTGACGGTCTTTTCAAGAATGTTCTTGATTTCCCTATTCGCTAGTTCGGCCTGCCCATTCATTTGCTGGTGATAAGCCGTTCCAACCTTGTGAACGGCACCATACTTTCTCATTAGCTTCGCGAATGGCCTATTGAAAGAGTGCGTACCATTATCACTAATTATCTCTTTCGGTGCACCGAAGCGGGAAAGTACGTGTTCCTCCAGGAAATTTATCACCACTTTGTTATCATTCGTCTTGGTAGCTATAGCTTCCACCCATTTAGAAACGTAGTCTACCGCGACAAGGATGTATAGGAAACCAAAGGACGAGGGGAAGGGACCCATGAAGTCAATACCCCAACAGTCGAAAATCTCAATGATGAGTATGGGGGTAAGAGGCATCATGTCTCGTCGAGTAATGGCTCCCATCCGTTGGCACCTATTGCAAGATTTGCAAGCATCGTTTACATCCCGGAAAATTATGGGCCAATAAAGGCCCATTGCAAAATTTTAGCGTCCGTCTTTTTTGTCAAAAAGTGGCCTCCACAAGCTTCCGAATGATAAAATTGGATGACTTTCGGGATTTCGTCATCCGGTACACATCGTCGAATGATTTGGTCGGCGCAATATTTGAAAAGGAAAGGATCATCATAGGAGAACATGCGCGACCAAGTAATAAACCTCTTCTTATCTTGCGGTGTCCAGTCGAGAGGGACGGCTCCCGTGACAAGGTAGTTCACTATATCCACAAACCAGGGTAAAGGAGAGGTGGAAAAAAATTGCTCATCCGAAAAGTATTCGTCTATGGGTACGGGATCACTAGGTACGTCAGACAAAAGCCGTGATAAGTGGTCGGCAACGGCGTTTTCTACTCCTTTCTTATCTTTGATGGAGAGATTGAACTCTTGTAGGAGTAGGATCCACCTTATGAGGCGCGACATGGCATCTTTCTTTGCAAGTAGATATTTCAAAGCCGCGTGGTCGGTGAAGCAAGTAATGGGGGAACCGATGAGATATGACCAGAATTTATCAAGGGCAAAAACTACCGCTAGAAACTCTTTCTCCATGGTAGAGTAGTTGAGTTGTGGTCCGATGAGAGTCCGACTAGCGTAGTAGATGACATGAGCTTGCTTATCCTTTCTTTGGCCCAAAATAGCCCCTATCGCATAATCGCTAGCATCACACATAAGTTCGAATGGCAAAGACCAATCCGGAACTTGCATGATGGGAGCAGACACAAGCATGGCTTTCAGTTTTTCAAAAGAGCTTTGGCATGCTTTCGTCCACTCGAATGGGGTGTCCTTCATGAGTAGGTTGCTAAAGGGTCTAGCGATGGCGCTAAAGTCCTTAATGAACCTTCGATAAAACCCGGCGTGGCCCAAGAAAGAGCGCACGTTCTTAAGCGATTTTGGTGGGGGAAGGTCAGCTATGACATCTATCTTTTCCCTATCAACTTCTATCCCCTTGGATGATACTATGTGGCCAAGAACTATTCCCTCGGTGACCATGAAATGGCATTTCTCCCAATTCAGTATTAAGTTCTTTTCCACACACCGGGCAAGTACTTTTTCCAGTTTTTCTAGACAATGATCGAAAGAGGTGCCAAAAATGCTGAAATCGTCCATGAACACTTCGAGTCCTCTCTCGACCATGTCGCTAAATAAGCTCAACATGCACCTTTGAAAGGTCGCGGGTGCATTACACAAGCCAAATGGCATACGTTTGTAAGCAAACGTACCAAAAGGGTAAGTGAAGGTCGTCTTCTCCTGGTCAAGTACATCAACCTCAATTTGGTTATATCCGGAATAACCATCAAGGAAGCAATAGTAAGGGTGGGCCGCCACTCTCTCAAGCATTTGATCGATAAATGGCAACAGGAAGTGGTATTTCCTAGTTCTCGCATTGAGTTTTCGGTAATCAATGCAAACGCGTCACCCGGTGGTGGTACATTGGGGAACTAGCTCTCCCTTAGCATTCTTAATCACTGTCATTCCCGACTTTTCGGGATGACTTGAATAGGGCTCACCCATTTGCTATACGAGATTGGGTAGATAATCCCGGCATCCAATAACTTGATAATCTCGGTTCTCACAACTTCTTTCATGTTGGGATTTAGTTTTCTTTGCATTTCTCTAGAGGGCTTGACATCCTCTTCGAGATGGATCTTGTGAGTGCAAATCAAAGGACTTATCCCTTTCAAATCAGCAATGCACCAACAAAAAGTGCTTTGGTGCTTCCTCAGAATTTTCAACAATTTACCCTCCTGCTCTTCGTCTAGGCTAGAGGAGACAACAACAGGAAATGTATCATCCTGATGAGTGCATTATTTTGTATTATTTACACCCAAATCTAAGTGTTGTTATTCTCATTTTATCATAAATAAAGAGCTTTATAGATATTTTTATTATTTTAGAGAAAAATATAAATTTAAGAATAATTGGGGTTAATAATGCAATTTTGGTAAATTCAAGCTCACATCTTATATTCATTGCTAATCTCTTGTTCAAGTTATTTTTGAGTATTGACAGGTTTAAAAAGAAAGCGGTGAAGTCCGGACGCAAATTGAGCATGAAAAGGTCACTTACGCACCTTCAGGGGCAAAATTGTAAATTCAAATGGCTGATTTCGGACTCGGACCAACCATGGAAATTGAAGGCCTTGAATCAAGGGACGCCTGGGCTCAAACGGCGTATCAATCGGAGTTGGAACGAAGAAGTTATGGCCATGCAAAGTTCGAATTTAAAAGAAAGTCAAAGTCAAAGCCCCGGGTCAACGCCCAAAGTCAATCCCGAGACCTGGACACTACTGAAATATTGTTGGCACCGAAATGAGGGTCACGTCGGTTCAAACGGCAAGTCAATCGGACTCCGAATGAAGAAGTTATGGTGATTTGAGCTATTGTGCAAATTAGGAAATTTGGGTTTTAATATGTTGTTAAATATAATTGGGTGTGTATTTATATTGAAAAGAGCTGTTAGGCGAGCTGGTTAGGAGATGGAGTGACCTGCGTGAGGTCAGGAGTTCGAATCCTGCCTGCCCTATTAATTTTTTGGCGAAAATTCCAAAAACCCAAGCCCACTTGCCCACTAACCCATTACCCCACCTTCTAAACCCATTATCCCACCAACCCATGTTTTGATCCATCCGAAAATGCCTTTCCCCCATACCTGTTTAACCCCCACTTTATCCTATTTTGTTGGTTTCTTTTGTTAGTATAAATTATGGACAATGTAGAGACTTGGAGATATTTTTTTTTGGAGAGATATATTTAGGAAAATCATTTTTGTACATATAGATAGGAATTTTTAGAGTGTAAAAATTTTGTGTGCAAGTGTGGAGCGGAATTTATTGTATTGGCATTCGGATATTGGGACTCAAATTGTTGTAAGTGGATTATTATTATGGCCATAAGTATTTCATCCTGCAATTTTTGTGTTTTAATTATGATGTCATTTTAATTTAAATTGCTAGGATGAGGTGAAATTTACCATGATTATTTAGTGCATGTTTAATTGGTTTAATTCGCTAAATTCCCTACTTGTTCCAAAAACGTTTTAAAAATTCGGTATTCATTTAAAATAATCACGAGAGTGATATTTTAAACCTTCTAAATTAATTGTTTTATTCACATCCTTTGATTTTATGTGCTTACGTTTGATGGATTATGCTTATGTTAAATTGTTTGATAGTCCATGCTTATATTTGACATTTAATGCTTAGGAGTGATATTTTTAAGGGAATAGGGATTTTTGGTATCTAAAAAAGAGATGTAAAAATATTTATTTGAACATTCATGTTTTTATCATCCGAAATTTACGCGACGAGAGTCGGTACAATTTTGAGTTATAAAAGGGAATTGCGAGTTAGACTAATTAATCTTAAACTAATAAAAAATGGTAAACGGATCCGAAATCCTAGCAATCTCTCCATACTTGTTACATAATTTGTGTCACGCATTTATTTTTATTTTATTTTGTTTCATCACTCAATCACATTTACACACTCATATGTCTAGTTGGACAATCGATATTTTATAAAAGTTGACGAAATCTCTGTGGGTTCGACCCGTACTTACACCCGCTATATTTCAATAGCCCGTGCACTTGAGGTAGTTTTATAACAAATAAAACTTGACAACAAGTTTTTGGCGCCGTTGCCGGGGAAAAGAAACCAACAAAATAGGATAAAACTACCCCATTTTGGGTTATAAAATCATAAGCCAAGTCCCACATGAAGAAGGCGGACGGAAGAAAGAAAAAAAAAAAAAGCACTTTGAGAGAAAAAAATTGTGTAGTGAGTATTTTTGAGACACACTTTGGAGGAGTATATTGTGGATTGTAATTCAAGCTTTGGACTCGAAATTTTGTAAGTTGATTATTATTAATGAAAATTATTTTTTCATCTTGCAAAAAAAAAATATTTGATGAGTGCATTATTTTGTATTATTTACACCCAAATCTAAGTGTTGTTATTCTCATTTTATCATAAATAAAGAGCTTTTATAGATATTTTTATTATTTTAGAGAAAAATATAAATTTAAGAATAATTGGGGTTAATAATGCAATTTTGGTAAATTCAAGCTCACATCTTATATTCATTGCTAATCTCTTGTTCAAGTTATTTTTGAGTATTGACAGGTTTAAAAAGAAAGCGGTGAAGTCCGGACGCAAATTGAGCATGAAAAGGTCACTTACGCACCTTCAGGGGCAAAATTGTAAATTCAAATGGCTGATTTCGGACTCGGACCAACCATGGAAATTGAAGGCCTTGAATCAAGGGACGCCTGGGCTCAAACGGCGTATCAATCGGAGTTGGAACGAAGAAGTTATGGCCATGCAAAGTTCGAATTTAAAAGAAAGTCAAAGTCAAAGCCCCGGGTCAACGCCCAAAGTCAATCCCGAGACCTGGACACTACTGAAATATTGTTGGCACCGAAATGAGGGTCACGTCGGTTCAAACGGCAAGTCAATCGGACTCCGAATGAAGAAGTTATGGTGATTTGAGCTATTGTGCAAATTAGGAAATTTGGGTTTTAATATGTTGTTAAATATAATTGGGTGTGTATTTATATTGAAAAGAGCTGTTAGGCGAGCTGGTTAGGAGATGGAGTGACCTGCGTGAGGTCAGGAGTTCGAATCCTGCCTGCCCTATTAATTTTTTGGCGAAAATTCCAAAAACCCAAGCCCACTTGCCCACTAACCCATTACCCCACCTTCTAAACCCATTATCCCACCAACCCATGTTTTGATCCATCCGAAAATGCCTTTCCCCCATACCTGTTTAACCCCCACTTTATCCTATTTTGTTGGTTTCTTTTGTTAGTATAAATTATGGACAATGTAGAGACTTGGAGATATTTTTTTTTGGAGAGATATATTTAGGAAAATCATTTTTGTACATATAGATAGGAATTTTTAGAGTGTAAAAATTTTGTGTGCAAGTGTGGAGCGGAATTTATTGTATTGGCATTCGGATATTGGGACTCAAATTGTTGTAAGTGGATTATTATTATGGCCATAAGTATTTCATCCTGCAATTTTTGTGTTTTAATTATGATGTCATTTTAATTTAAATTGCTAGGATGAGGTGAAATTTACCATGATTATTTAGTGCATGTTTAATTGGTTTAATTCGCTAAATTCCCTACTTGTTCCAAAAACGTTTTAAAAATTCGGTATTCATTTAAAATAATCACGAGAGTGATATTTTAAACCTTCTAAATTAATTGTTTTATTCACATCCTTTGATTTTATGTGCTTACGTTTGATGGATTATGCTTATGTTAAATTGTTTGATAGTCCATGCTTATATTTGACATTTAATGCTTAGGAGTGATATTTTTAAGGGAATAGGGATTTTTGGTATCTAAAAAAGAGATGTAAAAATATTTATTTGAACATTCATGTTTTTATCATCCGAAATTTACGCGACGAGAGTCGGTACAATTTTGAGTTATAAAAGGGAATTGCGAGTTAGACTAATTAATCTTAAACTAATAAAAAATGGTAAACGGATCCGAAATCCTAGCAATCTCTCCATACTTGTTACATAATTTGTGTCACGCATTTATTTTTATTTTATTTTGTTTCATCACTCAATCACATTTACACACTCATATGTCTAGTTGGACAATCGATATTTTATAAAAGTTGACGAAATCTCTGTGGGTTCGACCCGTACTTACACCCGCTATATTTCAATAGCCCGTGCACTTGCGGTAGTTTTATAACAAATAAAACTTGACAACACATCCTCTCCTAGGTATGCATATTTAATATGGGAGGGGAGTTTCTTTAATTCAAGGGTTGGAAATTTGTCACTGGAGGGAACCATGTGTGTATCCCTCGGAGGTAACTCCTCGAATCTAGAAACCCAATTAACAGCTCTCGCGTCCTCGTCCGATGCACTCTCATCGAGTAACTCTCTCAACTCCCTAACCTCCCTCTAGAAGTCGGTGTATGTCCCCTCACTCTCGTGTCTCGTCGCTAAACAGGACCCTAAGGCGTCGCCATAGTAATTCTCCTCAAAGTACTCCTCTACTATCTCATCTATGAGGCTCACCGCATGAAAATCATCTTCTTCCCCCGTATGTTGGGCTATGTGGAAGATGTTGGTCTCTAAGGTCATATTCCCAAAAGTGAGTTGCATTCGCCCATTCCGAGTATTGATGACTGCGTTAGCTGTAGCTAAGAATGGGTGCCCAAGGATGATGGGAACATGGTTGCTCGAGTTGAAGGAGGGCTCCATGTCCCAAATGACAAAGTCCACCGGGAAGTAGAAAGTGTCAACTTGGACGATCACGTTGGGATCTTCACGGTTCGATCCGCTAATTGGAGAGTGACCTTTGTGGGCTTGAGGTCACCTAAATCAAGTTGCCTATAAATGGAGTGAGGGAGTATATTTACGCTTGCTTCCAAGTAAAGTAAGGCTTTTTAGATTTTATTTTCTCCAATGATGCAGGAAATGGTGGGTGCACCGGGATCTTTGAATTTAGGCGGGAGATTATTTAGTAGAATGGAGCTCACGTTCTGGGCTAGAAAGACGTTCTTCTTTACCTTCATCTTTCTTTTTACTGTCAACAAGTCTTTGATGACGTTAGCATAAGATGGAATTTTCTTAATGGCATCAAGAAAAGGTAAATTCAGCTTGCTTTAGCACTTCTAGCACTTCCTCACGTGGGTTTTCTTTATGGGAGGGAATCAACCTTTGAGGAAAAGGTGCCGCGGAGGGTGGTTTCACTACTACCTCTGGCTCACTAGCGTCTTCTTTGTCACTCTCATTCAAGGGGACATCTTCAGCCTCTTTCGTACCGGGAGAAATCTCCTTATCTTTTGTCGTGTCGTGTGGGGGAGGTGATAAATCAACGACTCTCCCACTACGAAGAGTGGTCACAGCTTGACATTGCTCCTGATGTTCAGTGGAGGTGGAGCTAACACTAGTTTGACCTTGGGGAGGTCTTTGGCCTTGGGCAGGAAACTTGCCCTTCTATTGGACACTCAACGAGGATTGTATCTTTGACAGATTCACATTTATGTCGCCAATCAAATGATCATATTTGGCATTGGTTGCGGTCTGGCTTGCGATGAATTGATTCATGGTATCCTCGATAGTTCTTCGCGGTGGCGGTATATAAGGTCCTTGAGGTGGTGGTGCTTGCACATGTCCTTGCATGTGTGGAGCTTGTTGAAAGTGTTGTGGTGGAAGAGGGGTAACATGTGAAGGAGGGTTCATTGCGGCATGTTGTTGCCCATAGCTAAAACCAAGATGGTTTTTCCACGAAGGGTTGCATGAATTCCCGTGCGGTGCACCGAAATTACCCTTAAATCCTCCTATACCACTAACTTACTCCTGAAGCATTACTTTGTAGGTGGGTATAGTCGGGCATTCCTCAGTTGAATGACCCGCCTCACAAATCGCACACACCTTCTCGACAGGTTTTGGTATGGATCCAGCTGGTCCTTTTCCATATATCTCGCATAGGTTTCGAAATCCTTTCTCAAGGGTATCCAATCAACTGTCCGTCATAGAATTCTTATCTACGTGAAATAGGCCGAACGTCGATGGAGTAGTGGTTACTTGACGATTTTAATTTTGAGCGTTAGGATCAGATGTATCCCAGGATTGGGTAGTCTCGGCGACATACCTCAGGTGAAGCTCAGCATCGTGGGCGTCTAAGTCGACAAAAGGACCACTTCCCATAGTTTCAACAAGTTGCTTGGAGTTAATATTCAACTCGTTATAGATAAAAGAGATGATTTGCATAGAATCAAATCCAGAATGGGGGCATGAAGTAACTAACTCCTTGAAACGCTCATAACATCGATGAAATGGCTCATTTTTAGATTGTCTGAATGCTTGAATTTGAGCCTTTATGGAGATTGTTCGATGTGATGGGAAGAATTTCTTGAGAAATCTCGATTGAAACTCGTTTCAAGATGGAATCGAGCTTGGAGGTAAAGACCATAGCCAGGTCTTAGCTTTATCTTTGAGCGAGAAAGGGAAGAGTTTGAGGCGGATCACCTCTTGTGTGCAGGTTTGATCATTGAGAGTATCGCACACATCCTCAAATTCCCTAATGTGGAGATATGGCTTTTCAAAATCCATACCATGGTAATGAGGTAACATCTGGATCATCCCATTTTTGAAATGGAATTGCCCGACATTATACGGGAGTATAATTCATCATGGAGTGACAGTGCTCTCGGGATATAAGAATTCTCTCAGCGGGCGGTATGGGGGCTCTTCCTCACCGGCAGCTGCACTACCGTGTTGCGACATCTCTCTCTCACTTTACGACTCGGTGCTCTCACTTAGGGTGCTCGAAGTGTGTTCAGAGGTGTGTCCTAAAAAGGAAAACGGAGTGTTATTGGAGATTGAGTGTGATGGTGTGGGAGGTGGAATCCAGAACTGTGGGGCGTTTGGAGTGTGAGGGCTATCGGGGTTATACTCAATGATTGGATTTTCGTGAATGCTAGTTGGAGTATTATGGGGTGTGGGAGTGAGTTCAGAATTTTGCATTAATGGCTTGTGAGAGATGATTGTAAATCTTTTTGTGCTTTTTGAATTTTTTTATGTTTTTGAATTTTTGGAAATTTTTGGTCAAAGCTTTGGATTGACTAGATTTAACTAAGTCTACCTAATTCCCCGACAATGGCTCCAAAAACTTGACGCGACTTAAAATGTGTCTCAGAAATGCGTACTCTCTAGGCTCAAGTGCAAGCCTATCGCTCAAGTAATAATCCGATAAGTCGGGTATCGATCCTCAGGGAAAAAGGACAACGAAGTTGTGACGACGGGAAAAAACGGAGGAATCCTAACTTTGACTCTAAAAAGAAAAAGAGAAAATGATTTGGTTTTGGAATTGATTAAACTAAATGCAATTAACGAAATTGTGAAAAGATGAAATTATACTAATTTACCTAAATTGCTAATGAAAACCGATTTAAAACTGTAAACTATGTGTGATAAAAATAGGATGGGAATACAATCCCCCAACCCTAGTGTATTGCAGTTATAATATTAATCGTAATTTTAACTGATTAATTTGACCCGAAATTTAGTACTCCCAAGAATTACGTATACGAGGTTCAAGCCCTCATCATACTTAATCTGAGGACGAGTAAATCGGTATCGCGATAGTGACACTCGAATTGCATTCTAAATCATCCCGGTTACCCAGGGGCAAACGAGATATAAAGATCTATAATTGTTGTGTTCCTACGCAATACGATCGTAATCAATTACTAAATTCAGAGGACTAATTTTATACACACGCAACTAACACATCAGGCTGGGTTCATGTATCCCGGCCTTAGAAAATCTAGCCTAGCATGCTGAAAGTAATGAAAGCAGTGTTTGATTTGCAGAAAAACATGATTAACTATGGAAAATTGGTAGAATGATGTAAAACAAAATTAAACAGACGAAATTACTTACTAATCTTACCAAAGCACTCAAAGTATTAACTGGAATTACTTGTAATTACTGAAATCTGATCAAAGCTTCAATCTTGGGATTAAAAGAACCAACTGTATCTAAACTAGGGTTTCAGGAAAAGTAAGTGAAATTACACTAATTCTGCATTCCTATGATAATAATAAAAATGGGTTTTTATACCCTACAATAATTCAAGAGTTTCAGCTGCACTAGGAGTCTCTTTCGGAGAAGATAAGATTTGGAAATCTCGATAGCCGGACCGATCCGGGCCTTAGGCGAACCGGTCTGCCTCCCAAGCGAATCGGTTCTTTTTATTTCCAGGAGGAACGGTCCGGGGGCGGACTGGTTCTTTTATTTTTCACCTTCTTCGGTTTGCTTTCGATCCTAGGTATACTGGACTTTTGCAACGCGGACCGGTCTGGGGCAGGGGCGGATCGGTCTGCCTGTTTGACTTTTTGCTCAACTTTGACTACTCATATCTTTTGTTCTGGGATTCCGATTGAGGTGTCGTTTCTTCCTATGTGCTCATGGATGTGATATCTTCAACTTCTCTTTTGACTTTCCTTCTTGTCTTTCTTGATTCTTCCGGTTTTCTTCTTCTGTTTCTTGACATCAAATACTTGTAAAATCACTACGAAATACCAGAAACTCGGTGTAGTCATTACGATTAGTCAGTAGCAAGATTATGAGATAAAGTCAAATCGATTACTTTGTTCGAGGTGCTAAAAGTACCTAAATTAAGGGATAAATTAGGAAGAATTTATGCCTAATCACTTACTTTCATTTAATTGATGTCATTTAGCATGGTTTCTATATAATTTAGTTTAGGTTGTGATTGATTGAACTCACATTGGGTTGATTTGGTTGCTTTGCTATGGTGATGAGTTTTACGAGTTTAATTCGATTGGGTTGTTCTTGCTATTTCACCTAGGAGATTTACCGGTGTATATCATGTATGCGTCGTATTTACGACCTTGTGTGTGCAATTTTTGGGGTATTTATAGACTTCAAAATCATAGTAGGCTTTTATGACGATTTAGGGCCTAACAACTCTAGATTTAATTAATTATTGAAATGAGATTCAATCTTGTTAAACTTGTCATATCATGTAACCATTTATACCAATTAACTCGAGTTGAGGGATATTAATCGCAATCTATAGTTTATTACTTTCTGTTAATCTTAGTTTAAACACATGTCTAGTATTATCTTTTCTTTTGTTAACAATTATCTTTTACACTTTTATTCCAAAAGTATTAAATCAATATAATTCTAACAACAAGTCTCTATGGATTTTAATACCTGGACTGGCCGCTATGCTCCCTTAAAAAGTGTAGTCAATAGTTTAAGTTTTTCTATCGAGGCGGTGAAACAAAAACAACGATTAGCGTACTGACACTACGTTTTTTTTTCACCCTTGATCAAAATGGCATCGTTGTCGGGGACTTGTTTGTTTTATAATTGAATTGATTTAGTATTTTGTAATATTTTCCTTTCTATTTGTATTTTTTTGTTAATAATTTTTATAGGACTTCTACATTTGAGCGCCAAGAAACGCTTGAATTGTTTGGACGCACATCACTTTGTGGCATTTGCCATCTTGAGCCTTTTGGAAGGGTAAGCATGTCTTATTCTAACGTTTTCTGTAATCGTAGTAATAATTCTCAAAATCTCCCTAAACCTATGAGTTTTGGTCAATACTCACAAGCCTAAAAAATTGAAACATATAAAATGACTTTGGGTGAGTATTACCAAAGTCATGTTATGGATTACCGGAATTTTGAGAATGATTATTCCGATTTTGGGTCTCATGTTCCTTATAATAAGAATTTTGAAACAAATTGCAATAGCTATCAAAATTCTTATGATAATGATTTTAATAGTAGTTCCGAGGATAGTTTTCAAACTTCTCATTATCAAGAATCCACTCCTCCACCCATGACTTTGCATGAGGGATTGCCCATTCTTGAAAATGAAAATTTTGAAAACTGTTATCGGGAAGAAAATCGTTGTTGGGAGCAAGAGTTGGATGCATTATTCGAATCCAACAATGATTTCTCTTCTGAGACTTTAAAAGTCGAGGAATTTTTTGAACCAAGTGAGGATTTGTGCCAACTTTGGAACAAACCATTCTAGACTTGGCCCATGGTATAATAGAGAATGAAAATGATGAAGAAATGGACGTAGTATCCATTTGCAATGAAATGATTTCTTCTTTGGTCCCTAAAGAAGAATATTTCATTGAAAATTATCTTATTTCTTTCGAACTCAATCTTCAAGTGATAATGACTCATCTCTTGAGTTTGAATTTATTTCCTCCCCATATTTATTCTATATTGTCAAACCGATACAAGTGTCCGATGAATTGGTTCAAAATTTTAAAATGTTTAGCCCTTTCACCGATGAGGATTACTTGCTCAAGTTTCATTCCATGAAAACAATTTTTCCTCCATATCCGCCACCTCCCATTCCAATTGCAAAACCTTTGCGAAGAAATTCTGTTTTTTTTAATCCCATGTGTATTCGTCACCCGTTCAATCCAAAACCCCCATTATCCCCCAAAAAATTTAATTGATGATGGTTCATTTCTTTTGCCTTACACATACCTTTAGTTATTTGAATGGAATTCCTATTTTTTGAAAGGTATGCATGAAATCGAGGGACTACCAATTATCTCTCAAAGCTAAATCATTGTTTGGGAGGAGAATTAGAAATTTCAACTCCTTTTATATAGTTAATTGAGTAATTAAAATTTAGGTCGTAAATAGTTAATTCCTTTTTTTCCATATAGCTTTTAGTGTAATTAGTTAATTTTTTCTTTATTTTGCACACACTCATCCCCAATTCTATGCATATATTTTCATTTTTTGTGTATGTGTGTGTGCGTGTGTCGCCCATTGTAAATTTCATCCTTACTTTAATTTTTTTAGTGTACATATTGTTTTATAGTAATTTCTCTCTCTCTCTCTCTCTCTCTCTCTCTCTCTCTATATATATATATATATATATATATATATATATATATATATATATATATATATAAAATAAGGGATAAAAATTATGCACTATTCATATGATGTCACAAGAGACATTGTATATGTCATAAGTTACCTTAATCCTATAATACCTATTTTGCCCCTTATATATTTGAGTTCCCCCCTTTTCTCACTCTCTAAATTTCTTCCACCTCCTTACTTTAATTCAAAATCAAGGATATTTTAGTAAATAAACACCCTCAACTCACCCTACATCTCATCCTCTCCTATTTCGACTATCTCTCTCTCTCTCTCTCTCTCTCTCTCTCTCTCTCTCTCTCTCTCTCTCTTGTCATTCGTCGCTCTCTCTCTCTTTCACCCCGTCTTCTCTTCTCGATGAGGTATGGATATTCAACCCTAATATTTTTGTTCACTTTACATTTTTTAAAATCTCAATACACATCAATGGTTTCGGGTTTTCTTGGTTTTAGATCTAGGTTTTCTTCAAATGGAAGATCCCCTCTTGGTTTTAGATCTATTTATCATCTTTTCTGTTTCATTTTAGGGATTGATTCGTTTCGTGTTGCATAATAATATATTTAAAGACTCCAAATTTGAACACATAAATTTATTTCTTTTGAAGCAGTTTTTTTGGGGGGTTTGGGGTCCTTGGGTTTACTGTCCATATGAAGTAAAGTTAATGTATGTTTTTCATAGACTCTTCTTCTATTAACGGATTCATATATGCTGAATTTCATATCGGTTTCAAATCGGGTGGTTTTTAAATAGGTTGTAGAAAAAGTGTTAGTTATATACCTTGTTTTCATATGCATTTCAGGTTTGAGATTTTTGTTTACAAGGTGGATGCTTCTACAGTTCAGGTGATGTTTTCACCACTATCCATTCCACATTTTGTGCTTAAAATGTTAGATTGCATTATACCCCCGCACCATACCTTATAACTATTTATGTTCCGCATGAGGTAAGTCATCTATGGTCATCAAAGGATATATGGATTGCTATAGTTCTTTGTAGGTAAAACAGTGTTTAGTATTGGATCTAAAATGATAGTTTTGCTTAAGATCCTTTATTTTATTTTAAAATTACTTTAGTAAAAGAAGTTGTCATTTCAGTTTCTTCTCTTCATTTACTCATTTTTGTTGTGATTCCTGACCTGTTTGGTGGTTATTTTGTGAAATCACAGGAAATGCCTTCATGGACTTTGTTGGTCTTTGAAGTATATTTTATTTATTGAATGAGTTTTAACTTTTGATTTTTTATTTTATTGTGTTTACTTGGATTTAGGTTTGAGTATTCTTCTTATACAGTGATATGCACTCAGCAACGTCATCGGTGATACGGAGAGGTATCGGCTAATTTTTAAAAGCATTGTGATAAAAATATTATTTTTGTTGACCCTAGTTGTGTTGCTTATATTCATTGACATACACCCCCGATTGTTGTCATATTCATTGACATACTCCCCCTAAACTGGTGTTGTTTCTATTTTTTGAGCAAACTAACGTACTTGCTCTGTTTTATTTCTCTGTCTATGTGTCAATTTTGAATACATGCTACCTAAAAAACTAGAACCTTTACTTTTTAGTATTTGTGTTCTGATTTGGTTGTATCGAATTGGTTGTTTTAATATGAAGTTAAATGGAACCCAACTTATTAACTTCAAATTGGTTGTTTGAAGGTCTTATTTTAGTATATTTGTATGCTGAAGGTACTAATTTTGTGTTTATATTTATTCCTATATGTGACTTAAGGACCAATGGGGTAATCTTTGTGTCAGGGCAGTCTCTCGCCCGTCTCTTTCAAGCCTCCCCTATCTCAGGTACTCAATATATCTCTTAGTCGTTTTAGATATTTGGTTTTCAAATTTTGGATTTTTTATGGACATGTAATTTGTTAAGTTATTTTTCATTGATGTTTACCTATTAAATTTGACCAATAATTGTTCATGTTATATTAAAGGTGTCAATGGCGAGGGCTGTGAGGACCACCACCAACCACTGTATGTAGAATGTTTTTTTTTCTCTTAATTTCTATTGCCACGCATTGATTGGATTTTAGGGTTTAATTATTTAAAAATCCTATTTTGATCTTCACAATCTATTATCTTGCATTTGAGTAAGAAACTAATTAGATGTTTCACTATATTTCCTTGACACTTTTTTCCAAGGGATAGGACTATTTTTAGCCTATCAAAATGTAAGAGTTTTTAATTTAAGAAATTAGTTATTGGGTGTTAAAAGTATGAATAAGAGCACCCTATTTGTTCTTTATGTAATACTATTTTGTAGCACATTACTCATGCTTAAATTAACTTTAAAACATACTATTTGGTTACATAGTGCTATTGTGTAGTGAGATGGTAAAATTTTGTAGCACATTACTCATGCTTAAATTAATAGAGGTGTTTTCTTTTTTCCCTGTATGTACCAATATCTATCCCGTTGTCACCTATGCAATGAGAAGTGTGAACAAGAAGTTGTTGCGCTTTGTAAGGGTGGATACTCTGCTACTTCAGTTGCAGATTATTACAATTCGACCTTGCCCTCTTGGTTTCAAATTCCCGATCTCAAGGCAAACTGGGTATTGCCTACTTTAAAGGCTCGTAATTATTATTATTTCAACTCTCAACATTATTCCTTTTTTTTCAAAACAAGTTTACATGGGATATATAGATTCTAAGGAATAAAACCATTAAGCCAATCCACATTTGAATCATAAATCCATCAACTTTAGTGTTTTCTCCAGGAAACAAGTATTCTAACAAAGGATTTTAATATATGGAATATTAGTTGTTTAATAACTTTAATGGGAGTTTAATTTATGAACAACTGGGGCCCATGGTTATAGGGTGGACAACAATAGGCCTTGGCTCCTTACAGGATGTCTGTTGAATAAACATCAACTCTGTTGAATACCACTAGGCCATGTCTGATTCTTCACAGGTTTCAAAATATTTTCAATCTCAGAGAGTGTTTTTTCATCTTTACCAGTCGACACAAGTTCTGTAGTAGCAACCACATTTATCTCAACTTGTTTAACAGAGTTCATTCCCACCGGTACTGAAGAAATGTCTTTATTCAATAAGATGTATTGCAGAGCTAACTTTGATACATTCTTTCCTTTTTCTTTATAAAAAGCAGCAGCAGCCTGGCATGCAGCTTGCCACACTTAGTGGACATGTGATTCAGGTCTGCATTTGTTTTTTAACTGAAACGATATAGGAACAAATAGGTCTAATTTAGGATAGCTGCTTAGAAATACCATAGTTCCTCAGATGTTTGGTTTTGCCAGATTTATGTCGATGCAAGTATTTTGTTTCTAGAATTTGTCATCTATGTGAAATAGGAGTTTTATGCATGGAGTCAGAATCTCCTTATTTCAACTTAGTTTCTTATTTTCTAACTCTTATTTCAACTTGCAAGCTGTGAATATGATGAACCACAATTCCTAAGACATGGTTCATTGTTAACATATATACTTCAAATTATGAAACAGTATGATGCCTTAGTTCTTCAAATGACATCCCATTGTTAGTCACAAGTTTACCCCTTTATTCAACTTATATTCTGATTTGATATACATTGCATATGCTTCTACAGAATGAACTAAAGACCCAGTTGGACACAAAGAAGCTAGTGCTAGAAGGAGCAAAGAATGAAGCAAAAAATAAGTATAATGAAATTAATGAACAGGTTATCTTCTTATATAAGTTTAGTGGTTTGACATTCTGATAGTTACTACTGTCAGTTTATATGTTTTGTATGTTCACTAGATTCCTTACTCAATCAGTGCCATCATTTTAAATTAGATTTTGGGCCTAAGATTCATTTGTGAAACTCCTAGGTTCAACGAGATTAAATTTAAAAAAAAGGGTAAACGTCAGTTATCTCACAGCTTTAACCATTTCCTAACTCTAAGGTGTTATAAATGGCGTACTACACATCTCCTAGCTTCAACCAGATATTATCTTTGTGTTGAATGTACCCTTATCACATCTCTGATCAATATTCACACACTAGAGGGTTGTTATGAACATTATAGGTGTTCACTTTTTATTGCCATTGTGTGTGATTTTTTTATTTTATCATTGATAGAGAAATTAAGAAATTGGTATTATTTGAAAGTAAAGTTGGAATCTATTTACCAACCATTGTACTTTGTTCAAGTTTATTTTAGGGCATCTCTATTTTTCAGCTTACTTAATATTATTTTATGTTCATTGTAGTTCTATATGTTTTTATCCCAAAAATTTTGTTGAGTTCTTTTTATAAAGGTAGATTAACAATAGATGTTGGATGGTTTTGGATGATATCAGTTTTAATATGTTTGTAGATTTTTGTTGGATAGTTTTGATGAGCTGATCACAGTTGGATAGTTTTGATAAGTTGATCACATGGTTTTGTAATGAATATGAATATGAATATGAATGGTTTCGGAACTTCTTTAATTTTGTGGGTTGTGTGCATGGTCAGATTAAGGTACAATTTATAGGTATGTTGCTTTTGTGTTTTGATTTTTGATACCTCATTTTCATTCATGAATTTCGGTTATGTGTTTTGATATTGATGGACATGATTTGACTGTAGACCAACCTTCATTGTGCTATCGTTTTCATGTGAAAATCAGTTAATATTTGTATTTTTTTTATTCACTCAATTCCTTTTACATCACAGGCTATAGAGCACATGTTCTTTAGGAAGTTTTAGAACTAATGAGAATAACACCTATTTGGTTAGTATGTAAGAAATTAGTTTTCGGTTCAGTTTTAGTATATTTAGTTTCTGATTTTAGCTTTAGTTGATACCTAATTCTTGAGTTGCGAAATATGAATGTTTCTTTCTATTTATTCCCTTATGTTATTTAACCCTTTGATATTTGGTTGGATGATTGAATGATTGCCCTTAGTTCTATTATAGATTGTTGTCCAAATGCCTACTAAATTGGCTATGAATTACTCCTTGATTTACCAATTTCTTTTTGGATTTTTATCCATTGGCAGGACTTGACTCGGTAATGGACTATGCGAGTAGTATGAGCTGATGAGAATTCCCACATTTAGTCATACATTTTCAATTTTGCTTTCAATATCATACTTCAGTCATCCGACGTATAAACTATACAGTTATTTACTCGGTAATGAGCATCTGATAAAAAACATTTTGAACCATCAATTTGATAATTGATAAATCAACTAAAACCATTTTTTATTACATGATTTAAGTAACTTTTACATGAGTTACGTAACTATTACATGAGTTAGGTAACTGATAACAATCTGATGAACATTTTTTTTGTAATAATAAACTGATTAACATTTTGTTCAGTATATTTTTTGGGTTGGGTGTTTGGTCATATCAATGATGTCTTTTTTCATCCTTCTTTTTCCTTTATATCAGGTTCTAGCCAGATCACTAAATCAAACTCATCGTAAATCTATCATCAAATCTACGGCCTAACAATGAATCTTGCTTATTCGGTTCGTCGATAAAAACACTCGCGTCATTCCACAAAGAACAAAACGAACAAGCCATTGAGTACGACACTAAGATTGTTGGTGGTGTTACCCCGAAAAAAGGGTGGAACATAGCACTTGGGACTCCCAATTTTCAACTCGATTGCAGAAGAGAAGGCTGAAACAAAGGCTAATGCATCCATGATTTATGTCCCTACACCTTTTACAACGACAGCTATTCTGAGGCAATGGAGGCTGAATTAGATTTGGTTGTGTGCATCACAGAAGGAATTCCTCAGCATGACATGGTGCGGGTGATTATTGCTTATAAAAGAAGTTAAAAACTCGATTGGCTGGACCAAACTACCCAAATATAATTAAACCCAAAGAATGCAAAATTGGAATTATAACTGGTTGCATCCATAAATTAGGGCGTATCATAATTGTCTCTCTATCTAGCACATTGACTTATGAAGCAGTTTTTCAAACAACTGCAGTTGGCCTCAGGTAGTCAACCTGTGTAGGTTTCAGTGGGGAACCTTTAAATGGTACAAATTTTATTCATTGTGTATAAGTTTATTGTTGATCCCCAAATATAAGGTATCGTTTTTATTGGTGAGATTGGTGAAAGTGACTATTGTTGTTGTTTGGGTAATTTTTATTTTTTAAAAAGGGTGGATAGCCCTATAAACAAAGGAAACTCTATCTAATTTTCGTAATTTGTTTACACTTAGTTATGTTGTAATTTTTTTACTTAAATTATGTTGCTTATATGAGGTCCAAGATGGACTATTACTATTGTTCCAAAATTTTGAAATTTTTTACAATTGTGTTGTAAAAAATATTTTGACTTAATTATATATGATTCAAAAATTGCCCATTTTTTAAAGTATTAGGTTCGTAACATAGGTTATTTCAAAGAACATTTATTTGTTGCGAACTAAATACGACGTATGATTCTATCAAAGATGTACACTTTCAAAATTTTGCATTGTGCCTTCAGGCACGGGCATACCCTAGTATGTATATATATATATATATATATATACATAGTTTTATTTATCTTTATTTTTTATAATCCTCAATCATTCCCCATTACAACCAAGAGTTAGCATAAATAAACAAGAAGGTCTTTTGGCCAAAAATGTGAGCAGGTATTTGTAAAAATGTACCAAGTCTTTGGCTTAACAAAAAAAAAGAGAAAGCAGTTCTTTGCTTGCCATAAAAAATAAGCACGTCCCACATTAAACAAAGTAGAAATTGGATTTAAAAAAAGGGAAGCAAGTGAAAAATACAAGCAGGTCTCGGCTAAGAAGAAAAAAAAGAAGCAGGTCTGATTTTTGCTTCCCCGGTTGACCGGGTAAGAAGAACCAATAGACCGATTTGTTAAATCATCGTGCACTGTCTCAACTCTTAGGCCAATTTGCAAAACCCGATCGACCGGTACCCTTTCCCCTTGCGCTCTGTCCTCTGCCCAAGGCTAAATTAGAAATCGCGGTCGACTGGTTCTCTGACCCGCGGTCGACCGGGGTTAACTGGTTCAAGGTAAGGTAAGGCCAAAAATTGCTTCTTATTTTTACCACATCTGTTCTAATTTCTCAACCCTTCCTCTACAATTTACCCTCTAATTATGTGCCCTGTGTTTCCTACCCAACTTTAATCATTTTCACCGATTTTTACACATCAAGGTATAAATTTATCCTTGTTATCATGTCTTTTTGGTGTGTTTGGTTCATAATTGTCAAATTTCTAAGGTTTTATATTTTTTTTACAATTTTTGAGTTTGTTGTTGGGTGTGTCCAAATTGTTGTTCCATTTTGATTATTGCTCAATTATTGATTAATATCCATTCATGAACACAAATTGTTGTTGGATTCTTGTGATTGTTCATGAATGGGGCTTGTGTTGGTTCAAATGGCACTCTCACACCCTTATACCACATTGTACACACCATGTGTTCGCAAATACCTAAACCAAATTTTTTAAAGTTATTTAGCATACATTTGCATATTTTTCACTCATCGTATCGCCTCGACACATTTTATCACTTCATGGTATATTTTCACCCAGTTTCACACACTTGCACATGCCATTTTAACTCGTTCACTGACTAACTTTAATTGCGCTTTATAATTTTTTTTCTTGCCTAATTATTGTTTGATAGGTTCAAATGGCCGCAAAGTACGATTCGACCAAGTGTGTGCCCTCTGGGTGTCCAGGGATTTAATTGTTAAAGGCGAGTCATCTTACGTTACCACAATTGGGTGCATTTTTTTTCCAATACTGGTCGCGTCAATGAGGAGATGGTGCGTATTTTTTTATGCAGCATTCGAGGTGGTGAAAGGGAGGTGGACGACATACGATACTATGGTGTGGGAGGTGATTATATACGTCGGGATCCTCTGGTGGTGTTGATTTCAGAGTACTATTGCTGTAATTGGAAATATTAATGTATTAACTTTTTAGTATTGTATTGTTTTAAGTTGTTTTGTGAAATTATGAGATGGGAAATGAGACTGTAGTTGTTGGTTATTTATTGGATTTTGATGCGTGTGACCCTCCATTTTTATAAAATCAAATGTTCACCATAAATTTATCTTGCACTTCAGCCCCTTTATATTATTGTGAGTTACAACATAATTTCTTTTAACTTAATATTTGTGTAAATATTTTTATTTTTCTTTTGTTTGTGTAGGGCTCACATTGACTACCTCGGGGATCGCTCCAAATTGGAATTTTTTATTTCGATCCCTCTTTTTTTCATAATGTCTTTAATTACATTGGGGACAATGTGCATTTCAAGTTAGGGGTGTGATTATTCATCTCAATTTGTATTTTATCATTGTGAGCCATGTTTATATTTATTAATTAAATTTTCTATAATAAAAAAAAATTAAAAAAATTCAAAAAATTCAAAAAATTCAAAAAATGTTTTCTTTTTTTCTTTTTCTTGGGCCTTTTGCCTTAATTTCCTTGATAAATTCAATAATTGCCCTCTCCAATTGCTAATTCAATGATGCATTTCCTATTTCTTCCATGTTATTAAACTTTAGTCCTTAAATTATTTAATATTGAGAATAAATGCATGAATTAAATCTTGAAAACCCATGGGTACTTGAGCATTTTTTTTATAAATGATTTGGTAGGATAATTATAACTTAGTATCTTTTTGTTGCTTTGTGTACACTAAATCAAAGCGAGTTTTGTGCTTTCTTCATTTGCGAGTGCTTATACATTACTCTTTCTTTCTTGAAAACGTTAAATTTGTTGGTAATCTCACTATTCTTTCATTGATCGTTCGTTAATTGAGTTCATATTTGAAATGTGTTATTTGAGCATGTTATTTGAGCATGATTTTCAAAGTTGTTTTGACTAGAGAATTGCGTAAACTTTAGGAAATGATCATAGGCTCTGTTTGTTATATTACCCATTTTGAACTTGACCTCACCTTATATGTTTTCCTTCGTCGACCCCTTTGAACTTATATATAGCCTTTCATTTCAAAACCCAAAATCCCATAACCAACTCCACATTGGAGTTATGAACCATATATATCACCTTCCATACCTTTGATTAAAATGATACTTGGTATTGAATTATGTTCGTGTTACGTGGTTGCAATTAAGCATGTGAGAGTGAAAAAAGTGAAGTTGAAAAAAAAAAAAAAAAAGCGAAAAAGAAAAGAAAAAGAAAAAGAAAAAGAAGAGAAAAATAATAACTTAGATATAGAAATCTAGGTTTTTAAATTGATTCACATAAATATATGGGAGTGATAATGGTGAATAAAAATAGGTTTTTGACCTAAAAAGATGAGTACTCTTGTAGAAGATTTGTAGAATTCGAAATCGCCAAAGTATCTCAAATTTTCTACACGAAACATATATTGATAAGGGAGCACAAATTCTGAGGCATTAAGGTCATTCGAACGAAAAGATGACCTCGTTTGAACAACACTAAGCTCATTTGAACGATAACCTAATCTCGTTTGAATGAGCATAAAACGAGCTTTAAAACATGATAAAACAGTACGCCCTCATTACATGTTCGATTGAAGAAACCTTCAATGGCCATATCGAAGGAGGTTCCAACTTCATTAGAACGAGATGTGCATCTCATTAGAACGATTTGCATGATTTTTGAAAATTCTAAGGCCAAAAAAATGTTTAGAAAAAATGCCTCGATTTTAATAAAATAAGATCCCTAATATAAACGCGAATGAATTTAAATCCTAAATTATTTATACCTTTGTTTTGTGAAAATCTTATGGAATTTGGAGATGATGAAAATTGGTTCTTCGTGACAACTCGAAAAAATCAATAGCGGGATATGCCAAAAAATAAATGTAGCCTATATTATGAGCAAGTGATTGAAATCATACTCTTACATAGTAAGTTTAGAGTGTTCGTGCAAGCCAGTGGTGGTGAGACTATAAGTTTTTAGTGTGAGGTGCTTGTTTGTCAATCCGTGATAATATGAGAAGCCAATTGAGATGTAGAAAATGGTGAATGACATCTATCGAATTTGAAACATGAATCATGTAAAGTCAATCGTGGAGATTAGGTGACTAGTGCGTCATACCTAAGAAGTGTTGATTAGTGGTAGAAATGCGCTAAGTCCTTTGACTAGGTACTTTCAGGTAGTTAGTATCGATGGGGTGATTAGGAAAATTCAATCCTTAGGGTAGTACCACGTCTTAAGGAAAATAATGATTTAGTGTACTCAGTCTGAGTGGTGAGATAATGTCATCGTAAGTGTCCTGGTGATTCTTGATTGAAGGTTATACATCGTAGCATGTGATGAGAGTTACGGGCTAATTATGGTAAATATATTACGTAGGCAACGATGATGGTTGAGTAGACTTGGAAGGGAACTCTAGGTAGTCTTCTATGTCAGGGTTTTAGAAAATATGATGTGATTTCAAGGAATAGGATATTTAGTGTTGTCAGTGATGAAAACCTAAAGGTTTATAGGTTGTAGTATTAGTTATGGTTTGGTATATGACTTATGGTCACAGTCGTTTTGATGAGAGATAATATTCTTATCTAAATGTCAAGGCTCGTTCCGCCGAAGTAATGGTTAGGTATAGGGTAATCCTTGGGTGAGTGTGATTTAAGGGCATCTTGGAGTGGCTCTGGTTATAAAGAGCGGGATGGTGACTTGAGGACATTGTATTGTGTTAGAACTCGGAGAAATTAGCACACGGTGTTAATTTCCATGGTGAATGGATTGGTACGATACTCAAGTAAGTGATCCAAGTGAGACGCTTAAAGTAATGCTAGGGTCATCAGAGTGACATAACAAAAGGTGTCAGTGGAGTGCACGATGATGATTTAGTCAGTGTATTACTCCTCGGAGTGAGTAATTAATGATGTAAGGTCAGTATCAAGCTCGAGTGAAATTGTGTAATTAGGATGAGGACGCGGGATATGTAGTCCTAAGATTTAAAAAGTTTATTGGTGATGAATTTGATGATCAGTTGGATTACGGTTCACTCTTGAGTGAGTATTGATCACTAGAGAGAGTTGTCAGGTAGAGGCGCTGGTATGCTTTGGGTATTAGCAAAAGTAGTCCTAGGACTCAACTAAGCATGATCACCAAGTGAGTGGAGGGTCGAGAATAGTTATGTGACATCGATGATTAGAATAACGGTGAGCGCTAGCGCATGTTATAAGATGGAATTTTGGTGACAAACCCGTGAATGGGGATATGATGTTGTCAACTTGTCTTAGCATTCGAGGACTTTATGTTTAGGTCTTAAACTATTCTTATGACTTGGAGTAGAAATTGGTAAACCCCATAAGCTAGAGGATTGACTAGTCGAGATTTTCACGGACTAAATTCCCCAAGTGGGGAAGTTTGTAATACCTGTGACACCCCGCCTAATTAAATATCGGGTGATCAATCCTTTATTAAATTAAAAGAGGTTTCTCAGTTGGTTATTTCTTAGCATCACTGTCGAAAGCTTTTTAAAACTTACTAACCACCTAACATTCAAAAAACCGATGACAAATTTTATCTTTTTATTAAAGAACTACAGTAATATAAATTTAAACCATTCACACAATCACTGAGTCTAAATCAAATACTGCAGACATAAATAAAAGATCGGCCGAATAAACCATCGGCTAAAACTCCAACATCCACACTAATAATCCAATAGAATAATGAAACTAATTGCAAAATATGGATGAAATAAAATAGCTTTGGCAACATGCCCAAAAGAAATAACTGAGTTGCATCCTATTATAGGAATGAAAGAACCGAAGCGTCTAAGTCCAAATCCTATAAGCATCCACACCTGCTACAGCTACACATCTCTGGAATAGATTGTCAAGTTTAGTGTCCCTGTGGTTCGACACCTAAAACATTTTGAAAATATTTTGCAACTACGGGTCAGAGCCCAAATCCTTTTGAAAATATTTTGCAAGTGAATTATAATGCAATAATTAAATGCGTGAATGCTCTTCATAGTTAAGTTAATATCGCACTCACTTGAGATACTACTCACCCATCATCTAAAGTGCACACCTAACACTTCTTCCTAACCCTCCTAGTTACCCTACCCAGTCTAATTAGTCTTGTCCTGAAACTCCTTGGCACTCTACTCTAGCCCGAGTAATACATTGTTACTCCATGTAATTCGCTCGTATATAAATATCTACACCATATATAGGTATAATATATTATAACATTCACACACATGCCGTATATATATATACACTCCCGAGTAGGCACTCACCGGATGTTTTCTCTAAAATACTATCACCCCAAGTATACTCATCCACCTGGTTACCTTGAGACGATTAAATACCACCGAATCAAGTAAGAATAAATAAGCGTAACGGAGGCGGCCATAGTTCCCACCGAGAGTGAGGACAAATCATACCCAAAGCGCCTCACCTCTAAAAGAAAAGACGCTATGACCTGGGGATTATACTCGCCCTGCTCCTCAAGTCAGGGGATTCACCCACATCGCGCAACCTCCTGTGATAACACTAGAGGGGTATGTATTCCTATAAACATTATTCACCAATATTTATAAAGCACACAAATATATATATATATATATATATATATATATATATATATATATATATATATATATATATATATATATATGTGTGTGTGTGTGTGTGTGTGTGTGTGTGTGTGTATTATACACAAACATAGCATATATATATTCAATTTAAACTTGGTTAATCTGTGCACAAATCCCGTAGCATTAGGCTAAAATATCCGAGTCAATTACCCGACTCTAAAATTTAATTAACTTTCCCATTAATTAATTTATTATCATGGCGTCACTCAACCAAAATACCCGGATATTAATTAATTTATTATCATGGCGTCACTCAACCAAAATACCCAGATACACTCCCTTAGCCCATAAATTATTCCTTAGAATTTATTGCTCCAAATTTTATAATTTAGATATCCCTCTTGTCTCCCTATAATTAATTACACTCACCTCCTTTTTAAATCTCTAAACACAAAAAAGATATCAAAAACCTATTGGAACTCCCTTTTCACCCTCAAATTCTCATCTCCGGTCCAAATAGAATAAGCGAACCTGCACCATATGTCAACACGTCGTTTGAACGACTCGCCATGTCATTCAAATGACAGGTGAATGTAATACCCCGTACTTTTGGCTATATTTATTTTTGGGATTAATTAATTAAATTGCGTATTAATTGGAAATTAATCCGGGTTATAAATACTAATGAGATGCGAATTGGTATTTGATTATGTGCATATATGATTATATATGTATTTGGTATTATAAAATTTGTCGTGAGATTTATATACGGCATTTTAGAAATTTTGTTGAGACGCGTGGGACCGCCGCGTCACGGTATAATATTTTGTTAATAAAAGTGAATTTAAAATCTATAATCCGTATGGTCGTTTTGAGTGCGCCAACGCGTCCGGAAGGGTCGAGATAGCCAGAAAACACTAGCCGGGGGTATAGTTTGGGTCCCGGGGTATTTTTAGGCCATACCGGTAACTTAAAGGGTATTTTAGTAATTTGGTATTTTTGGGTAATTAAAAGTGACGAAAATTGAGAGTTGTAATCTGATAAGGATTGACCCCAACCAACCCTTATTAACCCAACAAGCCACGGAGGTTTATTAAATTAGGTCTTCATAAGTTCCCCAAAGCAAACCCTAGCCACCATAGCCTTTTGGAGAAGAAAGCTTGGAGAAGGAGAGAGAGAGAGAGGAATTCTGCAGAAATTCTACACCGAATCCACACCAAATTCAGAGACAAACAAGGCAAGTGGTTTAAATATGTTTAACTTCAGCAAATGTTCTTTCCATGTTAGAAAAACTGAAAATTTATAATTATTATTGGAAGATGAATGAAAACCCATGATTAATTGGACTTAGGTTATGAATATTGAAGATAAATTGCATGTAGAATAGTTGGAGATGATAAATCTGATGTTAATACATGATTGGGTGAAAGAAAAAACGGATTTTATTTGATGAATTGAAGGTTCCAAATTTTAGGGTTCATGTTCATAAATGAATTGGGGAAAAGTTTATGTAATTGTAAATTGATTGATGATTTGGGTGAGTAAATCCATACAAACGTGATAGGATGTGGTTATACTATGTTTAGAATTGTTTAAAGACCTTAAAACAATCGTTGGGATAAATTGTAGAAGTGATTTGAGGAGTAAAAATGGTGAAAAACGATTTTTGGGAAATTCTGGGCCGAAACTGGCCTCTCGTTAGAAGCAACCCCCAGGTCGTTCGAACGAACTCGTTCGAACGAGCTTCTAACGAGTTGACCAGTCGCTACTAACGAGTGGGGATTTCGTTCGATATCTCATTCGAACGAGATATCGTTAGAAGGGTCAGTTCGTTCGAACGAACTGGGATCTCGTTCGAACGAGACTTCTAACGACCTGACAGTCCAAACTCGTTCGAAGCCTCGTTCGAACGAGACTTCTAACGAGTTGACAGTTTGACCCTTTTTGGACCGTTTTGACTTTTGGAGTTCCGGGGACTGGTTCAAGGGTAGAGTTAGCATTCCTTTGATGATATAGTGATTGATTTGGGACTTTTGGGTTATTGAGATGAGTAAATCATATACTAGAGTTATATTCATTGAACCATTTGGGTTGAGACGTGAGTGTCTACTACGATGTGAGGATGAATCATGGCGCGTATAATTACAAACCAGAATAGTACGAATTGTGATAATTATAGTTAGTACGAGAGTGCAATATGTACTGCGATTAAAATACGGTATTACTAAGATGTGTGTTTTCTTAGTATTGGTATATGGATTGTGTGTATGACATACCTACCATACTTGCTATCACGGGAGGTTGCGTTCGCTTAGGACCCTCTATTCCTTGTGTGCCTACGGGGGGGATATAGACTGGTACCTTGATGAACATAGGTCATAGAAAGACTTATTGTGATATTAATAAGTCCGCTGACCATGGGAGCGTAGGTATGTGCGTGACCCATGTGATGGTGACTGTGTTCGCCTCCATTATTTGTGATGTTGTTATCGGTAAACTATTCCTGAGAGATTCGGAATATGTAATCCTTATGTACGTGATGTACCGGGATGGATAGCAGAGTATGTGAGCACTACAGCTTAGATTGCGGGGTGCTTGTATTGTATATTTATGAGATGAATAATATACATTATATTGATGGGAATCCTCATGTTAATGTTGTAAAAATATTACGGTATTGTTTCGAGATATATAATGAGTTAGCTGATAGTTATATCAATGGCATATTTAGTAACTGAGTTTACGTTAAACCTCTATTAAATTACGAGCGTTGTTATGTTAAATTAACCGAGTAAAATGGGTAGAACCTTTGGTAGTCTAGCTAGTTACGTTGTCACTTAGCTAGTGGAAAGGGTAGTTATAAATGGGTACTTACATTAGGAGTGCACAGATAGACGAGAGATGAGAATATCATGCGAGTGTACGTCCTAACATGTACTTTGCATTTAATGTTTTAAATGTTTTTAAAGCACTTGCAGGTTTTTAAAATATAACACATTCGGGCTCTGACCCGTTTGCTTTTCAAATCTCTTTTTCTTTGTAAAACCATTTTAGGTGCCCAGCCACAAGGACACCAAGCATAGGTTACTCATTCAGGTGACGAGCTGTAGCTGCTTGTGGAAGCTACAGGGATTTGCATGTAGACGCTTCTATCTTTTGGATTCCAGAGTCATCATCTATCAGTTTTAGGGCATGTTGCCCATTTCTTTAGAGACATCTTTTACATTTCAGTTTTCAGACTTTAGCATGTATTGTTTCAGTTTATTTATTTCAGTTATGGGATTATAGTGAGGAGTTTCCTCCAGACTTTATTTACTCTATTGTGATGGTTATTCGTTTTACTTCAGTATGGTGAATGGTGTTATTTATTTCTTCATTACACTTGTTGCATGTTAATCAGACTTAAGTTAAAATTTGGCAACTTGCTTTTTAAATACTAGGTGGTTAGTAATATTAAAATGTTTTCGACAGTGATGCTATTAACTGAGCCAACTTGGCATTTTGAATTAATTTTATAAAGGAGTAGCTACCCGGTGTTTAATTAGTCGGGGTGTCACAGGTGGTATCAGAGCATCAGGTTCTAGTGTCCTTTAGGATCTGTACGGCTATTATGTTTCCGCTACGTTTCTTTGATATAGAGCCCTATATTTTAGGACTGTTGTATTCTTTTTGTGTATGCTTCGTTCTTCAGCTATATTAAGTTTATAAACCGTGAACTTATAAACTTTGTTCTTATTTCAGATGCCTCCACGACGTGCACGACGAGTTCCCAGGAATGCAGTGCCCGAACCACAGCCCGCTCCAGTTCAGGGCATGTTGAACGCCGCTGAGGTTGCAGCTATAGTAGCTCAAGCGGTAAATGCCGCGATTGCCGTTATTCAGCAGGCACCGCCTCAGGCGCCGGTTGCCGCGCCAGCACAGGTTAATGCATTCCCGTCTGCTTGGGAGCGTGTACGAGACGCTTTTCAGAAAGCGCATCTGCCAGAGTTTGCAGGAAGCTCAGACGTGGTAGTCTCGAGCCAATAGAGGAAGGACATACAGAGGCATTTGAGGATGCATGAGTGTACAGATGTTCAGAAGCAGGTGCTAGCTACTTTCAAGCTAGTTGGATCTGCGCTACAGTGGTGGGAGTCCATTACCACCGCGGAGGAGAGGGATACCCTCACGATTCAGGAGTTCTGGGTGCGGTTCGACCGCAAGTACTTTCCATCCGCAGTTCATACAGAGATGAGGAGAAAACTGATGAGTTTGAAGCAGGAGGGCAAGACCGTGGCCGAGTATGAGGCCGAGTTCACTAACCTGTTGAATATCGTTCCAGACGAGATTCCAATAGAGAAGAAGAAAATAGAGAAGTTCACTGATGGGTTGAATTGGAGGATCCGTCAGCATCTGCTAGGGAACCTATCGTTGGCCACGTATTCTGATGTGGTTAACGCTGCATTGTTGCACTGCCAGGACCACCGTTTTCATATGGCCGAGGGCAAGCGGTCGGGGGAGTCTAGCCATCAGGGCAGGACTGGAGGACATGGTGCCAGCGGGGCACAAACGGGTCAGGGGCAGAGACAGACTGAGCAGGGCTCCCAGCAGGGGGACAATAAGAGGTTCCGGTCAGGGAACTACAGGCAGGGTCAGGGAGGTTGCCGCCAGGGCCATCAGGGTCCAAACGGCCATCAGGGCCAGCAGGGACAGAATGGGCAGCAGTTCCATCAGGGCCAGCAGGGCCAAGGGAGGAATGGTAACGGCCACCAGGGCCGGGGACAGCAGGGGCAGAGGGGAGGGAATTTCCCAGGGAAGTGCTTTACTTGTGGCAAGACTGGCCATAAGAAGCAGGATTGTCCTGATAGGGGCAGGGCCCCACAGCAGCAGCAGCAGGGTGCTCGCCAGGAGCCACAGAGACCTATGTTTCCCTCCGCTCTTCCTGCACCGCCACAGATGGCAGCATTGCCACCCATCCCAGCAGTCCCAGCTCAGCAGGGGCAACTACAGTATGGACGTGTCTACAACGTTCACCAGGCTGCAGTTCCACAGGCACCGCTCGCGATCGAGGGTACGTTTCCTATCCATGGCACTATGGGTCGGGTGTTATTTGATACGGGTGCTACACACTATTTTATAGCTACACACTTCGCGAAAGCTTTAGGATTGTTAGCTACGGCAGAGAGCAGAGTGACGTGTGTCGACTCACCATTAGGGAGTGGGTCACTTATTTTCTTTATATGCCGGGGAGTGGGGGTAGAGGTTGGTGGTTTGGTATTACCTGCGGACATGTTAGTGTTAGACATGCATGTTCACGATGTGATCATCGGTATGGATTGGCTCGTAGCATATAGGGCCATGATTGATTGCTTCAGCGGGAGCATTGTTTTTGCCATTCCGGGGCAAGAGATGTTTATAGTGGCGATGCCTCGCCCAGAGGGAGGATCGACCGCTCATATGTATTACATTGAGGAGGATACCTCTAAGGAGGTTGTGATTCCTTTGGATTCGATCCCAGTTGTCAGGGATTATTCGGATGTGTTTCAGGAGATACCAGGCCTACCAACCAGTCGAGAGATAGCACGTGCACCGTACCGTATGGCTCCAGCGGAGATGAGAGAGCTACGGGATCAGATAGAGCAGCTGTTAGGGCAGGGCTTTATTCGCAGGAGTACCTCACCTTGGGGCGCTCCAGTTTTGTTTGTGAAGAAGAGGGATGGTTCACTGAGATTGTGTGTGGACTACCGAGAGTTGAATAAGGTCACGATACGGAATAAGTATCCGTTGCCTCGAATCGATGACTTATTCGACCAGTTAAGAGGAGCTTCTTTCTTCTCGAAGATTGATTTGAGATCGGGATACCATTAGTTGCGTATCAGGGAGGAGGATGTCTCGAAGACTGCGTTCTTGTCGAGATATGGTTCTTACGAGTTTCGAGTTATGCCTTTCGGCTTGACCAACGCTCCAGCAGTGTTTATGGACTTGATGAACAGAGTGTTCAGGGATTTCCTAGATCAGTTTGTCATTGTCTTCATTGATGACATTCTGGTTTACTCTCAGACAGAGGAGGAGCACGCCGAGCATTTGAGGCAGGTTTTGCAGACACTTCGTCAGAACGAGTTGTATGCAAAATATGAGAAGTGCGGGTTTTGGCTGAAGGAAGTCCAATTCTTGGGTCACATTATTTCCGACCAAGGGATATCTGTTGATCCGGGGAAGGTATCAGCGGTGAGGGAGTGGGGACAGCCCACGACACCAACGGAGATTCGTAGTTTCTTGGGTTTAGCAGGATACTACAGGAGGTTTATTCGGGGTTTCTCGGAGATAGCAGGTCCTTTGACACATCTTACTCGTAAGGGTGTGCCATATATCTGGAGTGATGCCTGTCAGTTGGCATTTGATGAGTTGAAGGACAAATTGACCTCAGCACCTGTGTTAGCATTGCCGAGACCGGGAGTTGAGTATTTGGTTTACACCGATGCGTCTTTGCAAGGACTGGGAGGTGTATTGCAGCAGGAGATACAGGCCATAGCTTATGCTTCTCGTAAGCTTAAGCCTCATGAGAAGAATTACCCTACGCATGATTTGGAGTTGGTAGCGGTAGTATTTGCCTTACGGATTTGGAGGCACTATCTTTTGGGGGAGAAGTTTCAGCTGTTCACGGATCACAAGTCACTACAGTATCTGTTCACGCAGAAGGAGCTGAATATGCGGCAGCGTAGGTGGCTTGAATTTGTGAAAGACTACCAGTTCGACATCCAGTACCACCCGGGTAAGGCTAACGTAGTAGCAGACGCGTTGAGCCGTAGGCCAGCAGATGAGGTGGCAGAGGTGTGGAAAGCTAAGTGGAAGGAATTGGGACACCAGGATGCAGTGGCCCGATCTTTCATGTCTGTGATGACCGTTACACCGCAGATTGTCACAAAGGTAGTACGGGCACAGGCTAATGACTCGTTCTGTCAGGAACAGATAGTTCGATTACTTGCAGAGGGAGCCGAGTCCTATACCGTTAGCTCAGACGGGGGATTGCGCTTCAATGGGAGATTGGTAGTTCTGGAAGGGGAAGAATTGCGGCACGATGTGATGGCAGAGTCGCACGGCTCACGGTTCGCGGTACATCCCGGAGGGGACAAAATGTACCAAGACATGAGACGGCAATATTGGTGGAGCGGTATGAAGAGAGATATCGCTGAGTTTGTCTCAAAATGCGCCACTTGTCAGCTTGTAAAAGTGGATCATCAGAGACCAACAGGATTGATACAGCCGTTGGAGGTTTCGGTGTGGATGTGGGAGAGCATATCCATGGATTTTGTCACGGGGTTGCCTACGTCGCAGAGGGGTCACGACTCCGTTTGGGTAATTATGGACAGGTTGTCCAAGGTCGCTCACTTCTTACCCGTAAGGACTTACTACACTACGGGACAGTACGCCCAGCTCTTTATTTCAGAGATTGTGAGACTTCACGGTGTACCCCTGAATATCGTGTCTGACAGAGACAAGATATTTGTTTCGAGGTTTTGGGAGAGTTTCCAGGAGGCCATGGGCACGGAATTGCGGTTGAGTACGGCCTATCATCCGCAGACCGACGGGCAGACAGAGCGCACCAACCAGATGTTGGAGGACATGCTACGCATGTGCATTATTGACTTCGGGGGTGGATGGGAGCAGTACCTTCCACTGGTGGAGTTTGCTTACAACAACTCCTATCAGTTCACGATCGGCATGGCTCCGTTTGAGGCATTGTACGGTAGGCCTTGTCGTTCCCCAGCCTGTTGGTTAGAAGTGGGGGACAACAAACTACTTGGGCCGGAAGTGATTCAGGACACTTCGGCAAGGATTGAATTGATTCGGAGTCGCATTCGGGTAGCTCAAGACAGGCAGAAGAGTTATGCTGATGCGAAGAGGTTTTTCAGGGAGTTCCAAGTGGGGGACCAGGTTTTGCTCAGGGTATCTCCAATGAAGGGGATTATGCGATTCGGGAAGAAGGGGAAGTTGGCACCGAGGTATGTGGGGCCGTTTCCTATTATTGAGCGAATCGGACCGGTTGCGTATAGACTCGGGTTACCAGAGCATTTGCATCGGATTCACGACGTGTTCCATATTTCCTCGCTGAGGAAATACCTTAGAGATAATTTTGCTCATTCACACATTGCTGTGGAGGACATTGATCTCCAGCCGGATAGCTCCTACGAGGAGGGGCCAATTGCTATTTTGGACCGAAGCGAGAGGAAACTGCGGTCAAAGATAGTCCCGTTAGTGCGTGTTCAGTGGCGACATCACAATGTCGAGGAGTCCACATGGGAGCGCGAGGATGAGATGCGCGAGCGTTATCCAGAGATGTTTTTAGCAGGTACTTTCTAGTTTCGAATTTCGGGACGAAATTCAGTTATTAGGGGGGAAGTATGTAATACCCCGTACTTTTGGCTATATTTATTTTTGGGATTAATTAATTAAATTGCGTATCAATTGGAAATTAATCCGGGTTATAAATACTAATGAGATGCGAATTGGTATTTGATTATGTGCATATATGATTATATATGTATTTGGTATTATAAAATTTGTCGTGAGATTTATATACGGCATTTTAGAAATTTTGTTGAGACGCGTGGGACCGCCGCGTCACGGTATAATATTTTGTTAATAAAAGTGAATTTAAAATCTATAATCCGTATGGTCGTTTTGAGTGCGCCAACGCGTCCGGAAGGGTCGAGATAGCCAGAAAACACTAGCCGGGGGTATAGTTTGGGTCCCGGGGTATTTTTAGGCCATACCGGTAACTTAAAGGGTATTTTAGTAATTTGGTATTTTTGGGTAATTAAAAGTGACGAAAATTGAGAGTTGTAATCTGATAAGGATTGACCCCAACCAACCCTTATTAACCCAACAAGCCACGGAGGTTTATTAAATTAGGTCTTCATAAGTTCCCCAAAGCAAACCCTAGCCACCATAGCCTTTTGGAGAAGAAAGCTTGGAGAAGGAGAGAGAGAGAGAGGAATTCTGCAGAAATTCTACACCGAATCCACACCAAATTCAGAGACAAACAAGGCAAGTGGTTTAAATATGTTTAACTTCAGCAAATGTTCTTTCCATGTTAGAAAAACTGAAAATTTATAATTATTATTGGAAGATGAATGAAAACCCATGATTAATTGGACTTAGGTTATGAATATTGAAGATAAATTGCATGTAGAATAGTTGGAGATGATAAATCTGATGTTAATACATGATTGGGTGAAAGAAAAAACGAATTTTATTTGATGAATTGAAGGTTCCAAATTTTAGGGTTCATGTTCATAAATGAATTGGGGAAAAGTTTATGTAATTGTAAATTGATTGATGATTTGGGTGAGTAAATCCATACAAACGTGATAGGATGTGGTTATACTATGTTTAGAATTGTTTAAAGACCTTAAAACAATCGTTGGGATAAATTGTAGAAGTGATTTGAGGAGTAAAAATGGTGAAAAACGATTTTTGGGAAATTCTGGGCTGAAACTGGCCTCTCGTTAGAAGCAACCCCCAGGTCGTTCGAACGAACTCGTTCGGACGAGCTTCTAACGAGTTGACCAGTCGCTACTAACGAGTGGGGATTTCGTTCGATATCTCGTTCGAACGAGATATTGTTAGAAGGGTCAGTTCGTTCGAACGAACTGGGATCTCGTTCGAACAGCCTCGTTCGAACGAGACTTCTAACGACCTGACAGTCCAAACTCGTTCGAAGCCTCGTTCGAACGAGACTTCTAACGAGTTGACAGTTTGACCCTTTTTGGACTGTTTTGACTTTTGGAGTTCCGGGGACTGGTTCAAGGGTAGAGTTAGCATTCCTTTGATGATATAGTGATTGATTTGGGACTTTTGGGTTATTGAGATGAGTAAATCATATACTAGAGTTATATTCATTGAACCATTTGGGTTGAGACGTGAGTGTCTACTACGATGTGAGGATGAATCATGGCGCGTATAATTACAAACCGGAATAGTACGAATTGTGATAATTATAGTTAGTACGGGAGTGCAATATGTACTGCGATTAAAATACGGTATTACTAAGATGTGTGTTTACTTAGTATTGGTATATGGATTGTGTGTATGACATACCTACCATACTTGCTATCACGGGAGGTTGCGTTCGCTTAGGACCCTCTATTCCTTGTGTGCCTACGGGGGGGATATAGACTGGTACCTTGATGAACATAGGTCATAGAAAGACTTATTGTGATATTAATAAGTCCGCTGACCATGGGAGCGTAGGTATGTGCGTGACCCATGTGATGGTGACTGTGTTCGCCTCCATTATTTGTGATGTTGTTATCGGTAAACTATTCCTGAGAGATTCGGAATATGTAATCCTTATGTACGTGATGTACCGGGATGGATAGCAGAGTATGTGAGCACTACAGCTTAGATTGCGGGGTGCTTGTATTGTATATTTATGAGATGAATAATATACATTATATTGATGGGAATCCTCATGTTAATGTTGTAAAAATATTACGGTATTGTTTCGAGATATATAATGAGTTAGCTGATAGTTATATCAATGGCATATTTAGTAACTGAGTTTACGTTAAACCTCTATTAAATTACGAGCGTTGTTATGTTAAATTAACCGAGTAAAATGGGTAGAACCTTTGGTAGTCTAGCTAGTTACGTTGTCACTTAGCTAGTGGAAAGGGTAGTTATAAATGGGTACTTACGTTAGGAGTGCACAGATAGACGAGAGGTGAGAATATCATGCGAGTGTACGTCCTAACATGTACTTTGCATTTAATGTTTTAAATGTTTTTAAAGCACTTGCAGGTTTTTAAAATATAACACATTCGGGCTCTGACCCGTTTGCTTTTCAAATCTCTTTTTCTTTGTAAAACCATTTTAGGTGCCCAGCCACAAGGACACCAAGCATAGGTTACTCATTCAGGTGACGAGCTGTAGCTGCTTGTGGAAGCTACAGGGATTTGCATGTAGACGCTTCTATCTTTTGGATTCCAGAGTCATCATCTATCAGTTTTAGGGCATGTTGCCCATTTCTTTAGAGACATCTTTTACATTTCAGTTTTCAGACTTTAGCATGTATTGTTTCAGTTTATTTATTTCAGTTATGGGATTGTAGTGAGGAGTTTCCTCCAGACTTTATTTACTCTATTGTGATGGTTATTCGTTTTACTTCAGTATGGTGAATGGTGTTATTTATTTCTTCATTACACTTGTTGCATGTTAATCAGACTTAAGTTAAAATTTGGCAACTTGCTTTTTAAATACTAGGTGGTTAGTAATATTAAAATGTTTTCGACAGTGATGCTATTAACTGAGCCAACTTGGCATTTTGAATTAATTTTATAAAGGAGTAGCTACCCGGTGTTTAATTAGTCGGGGTGTCACAGTGAAGTCGCTCGAACAAGGCCCAGCGTCATCCGAACGATGCTTCGGTTTCTCTCTCCTCTTCTCCTTCTTCAGATCGTCCGCCATGGGAGAATTTCTACAACTTTAAAACCTAGTCTTCTTGTTACTGTTAAATCCTTTATACTAAATTGATTTCCACTGGTTTTAAATTCCAAACTCAAGCTTAACTAACAATCCAGGTTTGAAAACCTTTGATAACCTTTTATCATCGTACAGTACACAATTTTTTTCCCAAAAAAATTCATCGCTCAAATTTCATGACTCTTCCTCATTTGATTTCACTTACCATCAATTTATAGTCTAATATTTGGGTCTTACACTCACAAGACTAAACCTCCAATTGTAGAGTTGTTATAATAATCTTCCTTAAAAAATTTCGTACAAGATGTTCCATAAATAAAAAACCCTAATTTATGAAATAACCCAACCCAAAAATACTGAATTTTATTGCGCCCACTACGATATGGATTGATTATCACAATTTTACATTGAAGCAATTTAACCACTTGCCTTTCTAGTTGTAGAGTCTGACTTCCTTTGGTGTAGATGACGAACACAAAATTCCTTCTTGATTTGGCTCTCCAAAAATATCCTTACTTTCCCCCTTTTTTCTTCTCTGTAGAACTAGAGTTTTTGTTTTTGAATTGTGTCTGTCAAACTACCTCTAATTTGGGTTTTATAATATTTTTCTTTTAGAGTTGTGTTCACCCCAAACTCTAAAACTTAGATTTTCTAATGTAGATCCCATAATTATGCTAGTAGGCTAATTTAAAATGGCCTAAATACCTCCGTGTGGGCCCGGTTATGCCTAAGAATGACCTGAGACCCAATTACTACCCCGGGTACTCTTTTCGACTATCTCGACCTTTTTGAAATCAACCATGCACTCAAAATTATCATCTGAATAACTTTATAACATTCTAAAATTTCAAACTCAAAATGCGACTCGCGCGAAATCTAAAAATGCTCTGAATTAATTAAACCTCAATTCGCCAAATTAAATAAATCCTCAAATATAAATAAATTCCCCATATCATAAATTTAAATTTCTCCAAATTGAAATAATTTTTATTTCTCCCAAAAATAATTAAATTCAATGTCCTCATAGTTTTGGGGTGTTACAATACCCCGCCCCAATATTTTACTATTTTTCCTTCATAAGTGTGATAAAATGAGTATCTTGGAATTTCGATCATATTGACTAGATATTTTTTCTTATTTGATTATTTCTAAGTCTTGATGAGAATTGTTGAGAATTCGTGGGTTAAAATTGGGAATATTTTGAGAAAATATAAGTTGGGATGTTCAAAAGAAAGTCGGGTCATTTGAATGAGAAACCCATGTCGTTCGATGTAAGGGATTGAATGAGGTTCGAACGAGATCTCCCTTCATAACAGGTCCAGGTCGTTAGAAGGTCGTTTGAAGTGGGGATCGAACGAGGTTCGAACGAGATGTCTTTTTGTATCAATGAGGGGTGAATCTATTTCGAAGAGGCAATTCAGATTTTTATGTCAGATTGCCCTTGGGCCCTATTTCATTCTGGGTCGCTGGATGGATGAGCTGTCGAGCTCTGATGAGCAAAATTTTGGGAAAATGGGATTAGAAAGTCTTGGAGAGTTTTATAAGGGTTTTTTGGGTTCATTTGGGTCATTTAGTGGTGGAAAAAGAGAGAGAGAGAAAGAAATAGAAGGGTGGGTCTTTCACCATTGTTGAACATCCCTCCACCTCAAACCATCATTCCACCACTAAATATCCACCTTAAACCATCATATTCTTCTAATGTCTACCATATCCAAGTTTTAGATACCCATTTCCACCATTGTTGTGCATAGCTATGAATTTATGGAGTTATTGATGGGGGTTTTGGAGAAGATGAAGATGGGAGATTCATGGAGCTTGAAGAGGGTTTTTGGATGTATAGCTAGGCAGCTTCCTTGAGGACACCTTAGGAGAAGGGAGGTTGCTACCTTCTTAGACATTTCATGCCTTCCACTGTTGGAGCTTTATTTGAGGTGGAAAAACCTACTAAGGTTTAAGACTTTATTTTCTATATTAGTAGTCTTGTTGTTAGAATTTAAGAGTAGAAAGCATATAATAAAATGATGTGTTAAATTAAACATTTTTACGCAATAAAAATATTTTAAATTTATATTTTTATCTTGCCAAAGATATTTGATAAATTAGTTTGATTTCTTGCAAAAATGAAGATTTTATATAAATTGGACATTGGTTTGAGTTTTTAAGAAATAAAATGTCCTTTAGTCTAAAAAGGTATGTTTTGCAAGTGTCATGAATTTTTTAGAAATGATTGTAAGTCTAACCCATTTAATAGGATTTTTGGAGTTAAAACACATCTTCTCATGTGCATAAACTTGTAGTATTTTGATGATGAACATAAAATCAAGTTTAATGAAGGTTTTATTGGGTTCAAACATGAAATAAATAAAAAAAAATCAGTCCTTAAGGTGTGTGTAATGGATGTTGAAATGTGTTAAAAATATAAGATTTCAAGACTACAAATATTAATAAAGAAAATGGTATTTTTCTTATAACGTAGTCGTATATGTTCAATGATTCGTGGAAATAAAGGTAATGAAATAAAGATGCTTTCAATTGAGAAGAATGTTACCCCAAAAGGATAAAAAGGTGTTAAAAACACTTAAGAAGTTAGTGTGAGTAACTTAATGGTATTTTGAAAAATTAACACTTGTAAAAATGGAGCAAAAGATGAATTTCAAAACAAATGGGTAAAATGGTAATTTTACGTAAAGTGGAACGTTTTTATAAAACACATGATGGTCCTAAATGAATATGATTTTGGAATAAAATCAATGCAAAACTGTAAAGTAGAAATAACGATTTTCAAGTGTAACACGAGTTGGGGTGAAATCTCGAGTTTCGGCTACGGCCGGGTAAAAGGAAAAATGAATTATTGTGGATATTTGAAAATGCTAAAGCACATTAAAAGGAACTCGTATGACATCGGAATAATTAAGGAGGGCACAAAGCCCTGGGGTGAGGGCCAAAATCATTGGCTAGAGCATATGGTGGCGTCGCCGGTGGTGTGGAGCCCGTTAAAAACGCAGTATTAAAAGATTTTGAGAAAAGATAAAAGGATAAGGAACATGTCAAGGAATGGGTTGTGTGGTAAAAATATGTTAAGACAACCTAACTTGAATGAATTAATAAATATTCCGGAAAAAGTTAAAGTGGAAGAAACATGTAAATTGATTAATATCCATCAAGTAGCGGAACGGTAAAGTATAATAGTTAAACGGTTGAGTTAAGAAACCTAAGAAAGTTTAACCATAATTAACATAAGGGTGTATTGTGAAAGATTTTAAGAAGTTAAATAAGTATTTTCTAATACGGTGTTCGCGTGTGTTGAAAGGGGTATGATAACAGAGGGAAACCTCAGTGATCGCGTTACAGACCACTGTCGCTATTTGTGGCTCCTGCCGCTATGCAAAAATACCTAGATTATGACTACACTCTTTAAGGGAGTACAACGTCCAGTCCGGGTATCGTATCCACGGGGAATGTTGCTAGACATTAATTTATTAATTTTTTCAAGAATAAAAGTGAAAAGGATGAGAAATAAAATAAAAGATAAATCTAGGCAAGTGTTTCAATTACGATTAACAGAAACGAGTAAAAAAATAGATTGAGACTATTATCCCTCATCTCGGATTAATTAGTATAAATGGTCACATGGGAAGACAAGTCTATCAAGATTAAATCTCATTTTCACAATTAATTAAATCTAGAGTTGTCACCCCCAAAATAATCATAAAAGCTTAATTTATTTTGGCATCAACAAATATCCCTGAGATTACACAAGCAAGGTCGTAAATACGGCGCATACATCACATACACCGTTAAATCTCCTAGGCATAAAATCAAGAACAACCTAACCCATTTAAACTCATAAAACCCATCACCAAAGCAAAGCAACCCATTAACCCAAGGTGAGTTCAATATATCTCAACCTAAACTACTAAGTTAGCTACAAATCATAATGAAAGACATGTATTTCAATGAAAGAAAGTAAATGAAAGAAATTAAAACTAATTATCAAAGCAAGTAAACCAATTAACAAAGCTTGAAATAAACAAGTGAAGCTTAAAATAAGTCAATAAGAAGATCAATAGTGAGTTACATACCCAAATGGCGAACCCTATGAGAGAAAAGAAGAAGCTTCCAAAAATCCCCTCAAACCCTAATCTGATAAAAACTATGTACGAAAAATTATATATTACAACAAAACCACTTATATAGTAAGTGGGAAAAAGAAAAGAGGAAAAAGAAATGAAAAGAAAACAATCGTCGAAAATCAACAAGGCTTGATCGATTAATGAGAATTGATCGATCGATTGATCTGAGAAAAGCCCCTTCTTTACTTCGTGGGAAAATATTGAATGGACGGTCGATCGGGGTCTGAGGCCAGTTGACTGGGGCTCTATTTTCTTGGGCCACTTTTTTCTTCACAAGGGAGAAAAGGTGCGCTACGAAAATGGCTCTAACTTCCTCATCCGAACTCAAAATAACATGTCGTTTACGGCCATGCGAAGCTAACTCAACGAACTACGTTCCCATGGAAAACCACTGAGCAGGAGATGACATATGGAATGACTAAAATGCCCTTGAAATTGCATCAGATGACTAAACTTCCTCAAAGTGCAACCATCCACACGCTAAGCATTTCCATACCTACAAAAGCGTAATTATACCTCGTAAAACATATAAACATACATAAAAAATATTATTTGGCTAACGAGCATAAATATAAGCATTAAAGAACACAAAAATGCTAGGATGCATGAAGATAACAGGTGCTAATGTGCAATATTTGTAACTATCACACCCCCTAACTTAGACATTGCTAGTCCCTAGAGATGAAATAAGACAAAACCAGTCCAACAGATGGCGATACAAAACGTATACAAGCAAAAAATATAGAAATTCCACTTTTGCGAGCGAACGATTGCATTTAGCATATGTAATAAATCGTTAAACCCCTTGGTTACCCTGTGGACGAGTGTTGTCTCGTGACGGTTTTTAGGCATGAAAACCACAAACATCAGGTTTCCTCAAAATATATGCCCAACAACAATGCAACAAGCCCAATAATAACGAAAATGATCTTATTAGCATAGTGAAGTAATTCATACAAAAGTCTTTAGTCATTAATCATTATAGAATGAACCTCATCGAATTAAAATCTTACGATGTGGGAGGGAGAGCTACCACATGCAAAGTATAATTTGGCAACACCTTTATAACCTGGATAAGCAGTAAAGCGTGCATATATGTTAATCCTCACTGGTGTATACACTCAATAAATGAAATCACTATGAATGGGAGGGAAAACACGAGACATGCGGGCATAAATAGTAAATGGAAATGGAAATTAGGTCGAACACATGTCACTAATGAAGAACTTTATATATAAAATAAAAACTTGTAATTTCAATGAAAGGATATCATCATTAAATGGGTGAAATTAATTTTTACAGATTATCACAATTATTTAAACTTTTGAATTATATTCACCTTAGGATCACATAGGACTTTTATAGGGTTGTAATGTAGGTTTAGGGTTAAGGTTATGAAAGAAATGGACTATATACGGATTCAAAGTTGTTTGGGGACGAAAAACTTGAGATAATAGAAAATTGTGGGCAATTTCAAAATTAGACCATGATTCCATAACAAGCATTGAATATGAAATTGGAGAGTAAAAAAGCTTATTGAACACTATATACATAAATGAAAATACTTTCTCTTTATTTTTTTCTTCTTTTTCTTATTTGTTCTTTTTCTTTTGTTTTGTTTTGTTTTCTTTTTTCTTTTCTTGTTTTTCATTTCGTTTTCTTTCACACTCGCACATGGTTAATTGCATCCACATAACACGAGCATCATTCAATCTCAAGTATCATTCCAAACAAAGGAATGGAAGGTAATATTTGTGGTTTATAACTCCAACGTGGAGTTAGTTATGGGATTTTGGGTTATGAAGCAAAAGACTATATTTAGGCTCAAAGGGGTTGATAGGGAAAACATATAAGCTAAGGTCAAGGTCAATGTGGGTAATATAACAAAGAGGGCCTATGATCCTTTCGTAAAGTTTACATAATTCTCAAGTCAAAATAACTTTGAAAATCATGATCAAGTAACACATTTCATAATGAACCATCAATGAAAGAATAGTGAGATTATCAACAAATGTAACATTTTCAAGGAGTAAAGAGTAATGTATAAAGACTTATAAATGAAGGAAAGCACAAAGATCAATACGTGTAAGTATAAATAATGCAACAAAATATTACCAAGTTATAAATTCCGTAAACCAAATCATTAAAACAAGAAGAATGCATGTGCTCATGGGTCTAAAGTTTAATTGATGAAGTTATTCATAATATCAATAACTTGAAAACTAAAGTCTAATAACCTCTAAAATCGAGAACATGTATCATTGAGTTATCTATTGGATTGGGCATTTATTGAAATTTATCATAGAAAATAATGGCAAAATGCCCAATAAAGGAGTAAAAAGAAAAAAAACTTTTTGTAATTTTCAATTTTTACAATAAAAGCATGCTTGGGAACATATAATCAAATAATGGACTAAGAAAAATAATGGATAGAATATACCACACCCCCTAACATAAAACCTTGCATTGTCCTTAATGTAAATAAGAACCAAGTTAAAGAGAGGATTAGAGCGATATTACCCAAAATGGAGCGATCTCGTGAAAGTACAAGTCCAATGATTCTGCAAACCAAGTCCAAATTTAACACCACTTTCAATCATGAAAGGATCATTTTGGGTGATTTTAATGTGGTAAGAGGTCAGGAGGAGATGAAGGGCTACCTTGGGATTGACTATAGAGTTGTCGCTGATTTCAATAACTATATTAAACACATCTAAACTGAAGACATGAATTCCACTGGCTTGTGGTTCTTTTGGAATAATATAAGCAACGGTTTTTCCTGTGTCCAAATAATAATTAATAGATTATTACATAAGCCTCAGTGGAGTCCCACTTATCCTGACTGCCAAGCCACCTATGCCAAGGTATCGCTGGCCATTGCCCCGTTATTATCACCTTTTTACCTAAAAAAAACCATAAGCTTAAGCCTTCAAGTTTTATAACTTCTGGATGAAGCATGTTAATTTCATTGACATCCTCAAGGAGTCTTAGTGGGAATATTGCTATGGGAACCCCATGTTCAACCTCTCTACTAAGCTTAGAAGACTGAAGTCCCTTATCAAAATCCTGAACAAGAAGTACTATTCTAATATATCTGTTAGAGTAGAGGAAACTAAAAAACAACTTGATCAGGTCCAAACAAACCTGGACCATGATGGCACTAACTCTGAGTTGAGGAGGGAAGAGGTTGACTTATCCATCTACTATAATCAACTTAGAGCTAAGGAGGAATCTTACTTCAAGCAGAAAGTAAGGATTAATTGGGTTCAATTGGGGGACATGAATACCTCTTTCTTCCACAAAAGAGTTAACCAGAATTATGCTAGAAGGAAAATTCTCATGATTCAAAACTCCCAGGGCATTGATACTGAGGGTAGTGTTGTTGTAGCTAATGAGGCTATTTCTTACTTCCAAAACCTACTATCCAGTAATGAGGAGAACCTCTACAGGCCTTATAACATGGAAAACCTGATGATAAGGAAACTTACACACATCCAGTGTGAAAGCCTCACTAACATCCCTACCATTGAGGAAATTAGAGTGGAAATGTTCTGTATAGGATCTGATAAAGCACCAAGACCTGATGGTTACAATGCAACCTTTTTTAAGAAGAATGGGCATATTGTTGATTATGATGTGACCAAAGTTATGGAACACTTATTTATCACTAATAAAATGACAAGACAATGGAATTGTGTTATTCTTACCCTCATCCCAAAGATTCCTAACCCTACAACCATGAGAGATTTTAGACTAATTGCTTATTGCAATAATATCTATAAATTCATCTCAAAGATCATAGTTAATAGGCTTATGCCTCTCATGATCCACCTTATCAGTACGAGGCATTTAGCCTTTACGAAGGGGAGATCAATTGTTGATAATATCCTTCTACTACAAGAACTTATGAGAAACTATCATAAAGTCAATGGGGAGGCTAGATGAACTATGACATTGTGAGTTGGGAGTTTCTCTTTGATGTATTGGAACAGGTAAGACATCCTCAAAACATGATAAAATGGATTAAAACGTGTGTCACCACTGTTTGGTTCTCCATCATCCTCAATGGGGAGTTATATGGGTTCTTTTAGGGCACTATAGGACTTAGGCGAGGGGATCCTCCATCCCCTATTTATTCCTCCTGGCTATGGAAAGCTATTCTTACCTTCTGGACCAACATTACAACAACATGAGCTACAAGTTCCATCCTAAGTGCAAAGAAATTAGGCTTAACCACCTTTGTTTTGCTGATGATTTGGTGATCTTATGTGGGGGGATGAACGATCAATTGATTGCATCAAAAAGTCTTTGGATAAATTTTCTCTTCTATTAAGGCTCAATCCTAATATGGATATGAGTAACATCTATTGTGGAGGTATGGAAGAGCACTCTGGTCAGGCCTTAGCTGACTAGATAGGGTTTCAACTGCAGACACCTCCTTTCAAATACCTAGGAGTGACTCTCATATTTATTAAGTTGAAGAAAAAGGACTGAAATGATCTCATTTCTAAACTAACTTCGAGGATCAAAAGCTAGACTAATAAGCTTCTCATCTATAAAAGCAGACTTTAACTGGAAATATCTGTCCTCTTCAGCATCCAAGTGTACTGGGTTAGCCTCTTCATCATGCCCAAAGGGGTTACCAAGGTTATTAATCAACTAATCAGGGACTTCATCTAGAATGGCACTGAATTGAAGCATAGGGGGCAAAGTTACTTGGAGTAAGGTATGTAAACCAAAGTCTGAAGGGGGACTTGGCATAAAATGCATTGAGGAATAAACATAGCCATGATGAAACAGTTATGGAACATCTGCAGTAATAAGGAGAGTCTTTGGGATAAATGGTGTCCTATATATAAGATCAAAAGAAGAAGTTTTTGGGCTTTAAGAATTCCTAATAACTGACCATTGACTTGGAGAAAACTTATGAAAATGAGGAGAGAGGGAAGACCTCTCATCAAAACCATCATTGGCAATGGCATCAACACTTTTATATGGCATGATAATTGGCATCCCCTAGACCCTTTATAACCTTTGTTTGGGGATAGAACAATATACGATGCTGCCAGTAACACCACTGTCAAGATTGTTGCCTTTATATATGGTTTAAATTGGAGATGGCCTTCTACAATACCTTGGAGCTAAATGTAATTTAGTTTTCCCTTCTTCCTACTATTTCTAACAATACTGATAAGGTCACTTGGCTACCTGCTAATAATGGAGTTTTCTCTACACACTCTGCCTACCAGTCCATCTACGGCCACAAAACCAATGTGGAGTGGTCTAAGCTTGTTTGGAACCATGCGTCCCCAAATGTTCCTTCATCATTTGGTTGGCCTGTAGCAAGAGCTTAATCACAAAAGATAAACTTATGGAGTGGGGAATTACTGATAATGATAGTTGTAACATGTGTAATAATGGGACTGAAACTCTTACTCACATCCTTGTTGAATGCCCTTATGATGTGGAGAGATGGATGGAAGTTCTCTGTAGAAACCAATGCTATAGGAATATGGGGGCATGAGAGAGGGAAATGAAGAAGCCCGAGGGGTATGCTAACAGCGGCACATTCAATAACAAACTTAGGACCATCTCCTGCACTACTATAATCAATTACCTGTGGATGGAAAGAAATGGTAGGAAACACAATAGAGGGGCAAAAACAAGCACTCAACTTATAAGGGACATTGAAAGCATGATGAAGGCCAAAATAAGTAATCTATACCAACTGGATGGTGTGTAACCAATGGGGGCTTCGTGAATCCATGTTGCATTTATGATTTATTCTCTAGCTTGTATTCTTATTGTTACGTTTGGGTATGGCATACCCTGCCCTACAGTTTTATTCTGCACTCTTGTTTGCTTGTGTTGGGGTGGGAGATGCCCTGCCCCTTAGTTTTTTTTCTGTTTGGGTGAGTCTCCTCACTCAGTATTTTTTTCTCCTTAATACATTTAATTACAAAAAAAACTAATATGTACAACCTACAATTTGAACTTCTAACTAACTGCACACTAGAAGTTGAAATTTTTTAGGGTCCACCCATAATACGATTTGACTTTGATGGAAAAAAATTTTACCCTCATTTGCATGCATAACTTCTAAAAATAAGAATTCCATATAAATAACAGAAGGTAAGCATAAGGCGGAAGAAATGAACCATCACCAATTATAATTTTTTTTTTTTTTTTTGGGGGGGGGGGGGTGATGGGGGTTTGGATTGAACGGGTGATGAATACACATGGGCTAAAAAAGTAATTTTCTAACCAAAGATTTTGCAATTGGAATGGGAGGTGGCACACACGGAGGCAAAATTTCCTTCATGAAAACCAACTCGAACAAGTAATCCTCGTCGGTGAAAGGGTGGAATGTTTTAAAGTTTTGAACTGATTCATAGCATACTTGTAATGGTTTTGCAATATCGAATAAAGATGGGGAGGAAATAAATTCTATCTCAATAGATGACTCATCATCGCTTGAAGATTAAATTTTGATGAAAATAGGATCGTTTTCATTGAAACTTTCTTCTTTGGTTACCAAAGAAGAAATCATTTCATTATAAGTGGATACTACATCCATTTCTTCCTCATTTTCACTCTCTATTATCTATTGGGCTAAGTGAAGAATGGTTTGCTCCAAAGTAGGCAAAAATTCCTCATTTGGTTCAAAACATTCCTCAACTTCGAAACTCTCAGAAGAGAAATCATCGTTGGATTAGAATAATGCATCCAACTCTTGTTCCTAAAAACGATTTTCTTCCCGATAATGGTTTTCAAGTTTCTCATTTTCAAGAATGCGCAAGCCCTCACACAATATCATTGGTGGAGGTATGGATTCTTTGAAATGAGAAGTTTGGAAACTATCCTCAGAACTACTACCAAAATCATTATCACAAGAATTTTGAAAGCTATAACAATTAGTTTCAATATTCTTATTATAAGAACTCTTTGGTCCAAAATCTTAAAGATCATTATACCATAATCCAACACTTGACTTTGGTAATACTCACCCAAAGACATTTTATATGTTTCAAGCCTTTGATTTTGCGAGTATTCACCCAAAGTCATAGGTTTAGGAGGATTTTTAGAATATTAAAAAACTTAAAATAAGACATTCTTACCACAAAATAGCTCAAGATAACAAATTCCACAAAGTTATGCGCGTCCGATAGATTCAAGGATTTCTTGGCGCTCAAACATAGAAGTCCTACAAAACTAGTCAACACAGAATACAAATAGAAAGAAAAATAATATGAAATACTAAATCAATTACAATCTAAACAAAACATTCGTGGCAATGGCGCCATTTTGAAAATAGGAAAAACTGCAGCGGTCGCTTTATCGACCCCAGTCCTTGTTTGTGGCTCCCGTCGCAATGTAAAAAAACCTAGACTACGACTACACTCTTTAAGGGAGTACAACAACCAGTCCGGGTATCGAATCCAATGGCAATGTTGCTAGACGTTAATTGATTAATTATTTCAATAATAAAAATATAAAAGATGAGAAATAAAACAAAAGATCAAGGCATGTGTTTAAACTAAGATTAAAAAAAAACTAGTAAAAACAATAGATTGAGACTAATATCCCTCACCTCGGATTAATTAGTATAAATGGTCATATGGGAAGACAAGTCTACCAAGATTAAATCTCATTTTCACAATTAATTTATTCTAGAGTTGTCACCCCCCAAATTGTCATAAAAGATTAATTGATTTTGGTGTCAACAAATATCCATGAGATTACACATGCAAGGTCGTAAAAACGACGCATACATGATATACACCATTAAATCTCCTAGTCATAAAATCAAGAACAAACAAACCCATTTAAACTCATAAATCCCATCACAAAAGCAAAGCAACCCATTAACCCAAAGTGAGTTCAATCAATCTCAACCTAAACTATGTTAGCTACAAAGCATAATGAACGACATGTATTTAAATGAAAGAAATTAAAACTAATTATCAAAGAAAGTAAACATTAACCTTGAAATAAACAATTGAAGGTTAAATTAAGTAAAGAAGAAGATGAATAGTGAGTTACATACCTAAATGAGCAAACCCTAGGAAAGAGAAGAAGAAGCTCCCAAAAATCACCTCAAACCCTATTCTCTAACCTAAAAATATGATAAAAACTATGCATGAAAAATTGTATATTACAACAAAACCCATTTATATAGTAAGTGGGTAAAAGAAAAAAGGAAAAAGAAATGAAAAGAAAACAACCGCCGAAAATCAGCAAGGTTTGATCAATCGATGAAAATCGATCGATTGATATGAGAAAAGCCATGCCTTCCTTTGTGGGCAAATATTGAATGGCAGGTCGATCGGGGTTTGAGGCCGATCGACCGATGCTTTGTTTTCTTGGCCCACTTTGTTCTTCACATGGGAGAAAAGATGCACTACGAAAATGGATCTAACTTCCTCATCCAGACTCGAAATGACGTGCCATTTGAGGCTATGAAAAACTAACTCAGTGAACTATGCTTCCATGGAAAACCACTGAGCGGGAGATGAAGTATGAAATGACTAAAATGCCCTTGAAGTTGCGTTAGATTATTAAACTTCCTCGAAATAAAACCAATCCACACGCTCAGAATTCCCATACCTAGCACAATTATACTTTGCAAAGCATATAAACATACATAAACGATGTTTTATGGTTATTGAGCATATATATAGGCATTAAGGAACACAAAAGTGCTAGAATGCTTGAAGATAACGGGTGCTAATATGCAATATTCATGACGTATCAGGTTGATTTCCAATGAACATACTAATGTGAGTTGGTTTAAAGAAAAAAGGTGATTTTGGTAAATAAATGGTTTCTGGTTGTAACACCCCGTATTTTTGAACATTTAGAATTTAATTAAATCGGGCATTTTTTAAATTACACGTGTGTAGTAATTTAATTAAAATATAATATTGTGTGTTTATTAAATATTGATCGAGAGGGAGATTATGATTAATATTTATGGAATAAATTTACTAAATGATAATTATTATACGTCGTGTGAGTAATATCGATGGGACTATGTTATATTTCAATCGGGAGTCGTGGGTAGGCTATGTTAAGGTCGAGATAGGATTTTTTTGTAGAGTGACTTGAATGGAGATTTCGACGTCACGGTTGATTCTGAATGGGCTAAAATAGGCTGAATAGAGTGCCCAAGTTTATTAATTAGATTTCAGAGCATTTTTAGATCAACCGACACTACATAAGGGTGTTTTGGTCATTTGGAAGTTTAGGGTTGGCATTGCATTTCACACCTAGCGCTCAGGTCATTTCATTGCATAGATCATTCGACACTACATTATATAGGTTGTTTCATTGTATTTCACACCTAAAGTTTAGGTCGGATAAGATTGCCTCCGGGTAACCCATAAATTCGGGCTGCAACATTATAAAGATCATGGGAGTAGTGGGAGGAGTGGGAAAAACTTCTATTTTTTAAAAAATATGTCGGGTCGTTCGAAGGACATGGGACCTTATTCGAACGAAATACTTATTCTCATTCGAACAGGGATCTGACGAGATTCCAGAGAGGTCAAGTTTTTAGAAAATTTACCTTGTTAGAAGGTCATTCACATGAGGGTACCAATCTCGTTGGAATGGTCTTCAAACGAGTTATCTAACGATATTTCAGAAAAAGGGAAAAATTGGTCATTCGAATTTTAATAGATCTCGTTCGAATGAGGTAATTATTCTTGTTCCAACAAGGTACCTCTTCTCGTTCGAACGAGGTACCTGTTCTCGTTAGAACCAGCTTCTAACGAGATATCTGATGAGAAAACGGCAAAGGATAATTTTGACTTGTTGGATCTGGGGTCTAATGACACCTAAAATGACTTATAAAAAAAATTCTAAAAACATTTTATAATTATTTTAAAGATATCTTAACACCTAATAATAAAATATCTAAGCCTTAACATAAAATATGCATTCATGGCCAAGAGATCCTTGGAATGTCGATGACGAGACATGGCACGAAACACGACATGATGATGTGTTCTCTTTAGCTTGCCCGCTACATTTTCAACAAACACGTTATAGGCTTTGAAAGGTCACAAACTCAAGTCCTAATCTATGACTCAAAATGTTTTGTCTGGAATTAAGCCAATACATACAAACTGACTCAATTGGAAATTTTCCCATTCTAGGACAAAAACAAAAATAAAAACACCTATTGGCTGTCAAGCTTATCTAAAATACTCAATCCTAACCCCCAAAAGGAAAAAGGAAAACTTGACCAACTCATACTCCGAGTAGTTTTGCTCGCTCGTAAACTTTGTCGCACCTTTAGAAACCTGCACATTTAAACACACCTTCAAATGCAAACAATATATATCCGCATATGAATAAAAACATCCTCCCCCTTTGTCTAATAATCTATACCTAAGATAGGGCGTTGCCCCCTAAGGCAAAAATCTCCCCCAAATGACAAGAGTTAGATACCATTTTCCCCCCTTTTTATTCAGGAATAGACAAAGATTAAGGTGCATAAAATGACTAATTTCTCCATAGTTAAACCAATTATCCCTTTAATGAAATAGGGATAAAGGAAAAAATAAGTATATTATGCAATGGTTTATAGTGATACAAGTAACAACAAATCAACTTGGCAACACAGGTATAACTAATCCAAACAAAGAACAATAGATAGCAACTATGATGTAATAACTAAATGATACGAAGTAGAATGTACTAACATAAGCATAGGATACCAATATAAAATAAGCAACAAGATAGATATCAATATGAACAAATAGCATACCAATGCAAAACATAGCTTTAAACTGATGTCGTACATGGACTAGATGCAACCGTAATGACTCAGAACAAAAGATATATATATATATTTCCACACTCCTATGGCATAAATGTGTTTAAATAAACGTATGATAAACATAGTGGAGGGGTGTGAACTAGATACAAAAGAATTATGACCCAATCACTTAAACATGATCAAGGAGTTCTATCACAAAACTTTATCAAACTTAGAATTAGCCTCAAGTGATAAGATAAACTGAACTCAAAGAACAAAAAATCATAATGCACACAAGCTTAGATTTTTTATGATTCTACAAATCAATAGCATCACAACATTTTAAGCATAACTAGAATTCATTGTGAAAATCCATTGATCTTCAACTTTAACACCATCAAAAACTAAACATATATCCTTTTCAACTCAAATCTTTTAAAGATAATAATTTTGATGATCAATATTAAACATATAGCCTTGGAAATTTATTCTTTTCTTTTGCCTCTTAAATTTTTTAGGCCTTTGTCAATGGTGTCTTTCCCGAAAAGATGATTTGCTCCATCAGTGGCCCTTTCTCGTGCACACTTATATATTTAAAAAATAAAACTCATTGGCAATGGTTCTTACATACACAAATCTCTCATAGTTAAAAGATATGTAGATGACAATATTGATGGTAGAACATCTCACTTTAGCTTAAATATAATATGTGAAGTTAAATTTCAAAAGAGCTCGTGTATGTGCGTGAGGAGGCATATACAAAGTGAATCTATTAAGCAAATCAAAGTAAAACTACTCCATGCAAGCAAGATTAAGAATAATTTAAGCATTGAACATCATAACCAAAAGTTCTATCCACATGGATACATGAAATCATATTGGATTTAAACATAAGGATATGCCACACTAAGTGAGTAAAAGAAAACTACACAAACAAAAAATCTTTTTGAGATTTTAGACTTTTAAACCAATTTTAAAAAAGGCAACTCAAAAGACAAATAAAATCTTTTGTATATTTTAATAGGACTCATTAGATGAAAAATCAAAATACAAAAGACTCAAACCACATACAACTAGCAAACATATATATATCATGAAGTACAAAAACTAGTGTATGTAAGCATGCGAACACAATCAACCATTAGATTTTGCAAGGAATATATCATGTGCAAGCATTCGAGATCAAGAATTCTATCATGTAAAGCCTCTAAATCGGATTTCCTAACCCACATAGCTGAAACGTGATATTCTCAAGCTTTGGGAACCTTAGTGACTCTAATTTTAGAGTTCCAATGATCATTTTTAAGATCAAAACAAAAATGCCTAAGGTGACCCTTCCTTTGACAATTTATGCATATAAAGACACATGGAATGTTACCTAAGGGTTGACCTCTTCTAATGTTCTTAGCAATGGTTGACTCTCTTAAAACCATTGTTTTGGTTTTATTAGTGAAAGTATTTTGAATATCTAAGACAATACCACATTTGTCATCTTTGATTTGAACAGTGCCTAACATTTTATCCAAATTTTCGGACATAGACTCCAAATCAAATTTGACATGACTCGAGTCTCTTAATCTATCTTCAAGCTCAACTATTCTAAACTCAAGTAAACACCTAGACTCTTCAAGCTCAATAAGCTCCTTCTCCATAGCCTCCATCAAACCACGAAGACTGCCTCTTTCATCCTTAACATACTTTAGCTTCTCTCAAAGATTCCTCTCACGTGCCCCGAGTTATTCAATTAAAACACTCTCATCATTTCCTATGGCACATTCTTTCATCCTAGATTCCAACTACAAGTTTACCTTTTTTTAATATTAATAATTTCGCATACAGCTCACGGAAGGCAACTTGGATTTCACTATCCTCCTCCTCCTCTCCTTCATCCTCACTCTCTTCTCCACTCTCTCTACTATCACACGTTTGGGATTCACAAATGATGGACCTGGAAGTATCATGCAAAGAAATATCTTCATGGAAATATTTATCATCAATATTAAATTGACTAGCCATGAATGCAGTGAAGTTGTTCTCAATGGGGGAATCGGGTCCCTCTTCCGATTAACTATCACTAAGGGTTGCATTATATTCAATTGGTTTCATGCCATCCTTCCTCAGTTTAGTGGGACACTCAGCTTCCCTATGTCCATAACCTTTAAAACCAAAGCATATTTTTTATTCCTCCATCTTAAAGTTATCATCGCGATTTTAGGGAAGTGATCGGCCTTGTTATGGTTATGTTTATCAAACTTCTTCACATCTTTTGATAGTTTGAAACTAAAGAAATTTTTTTAATTTCTTAGAAAACATGGCCAAATCATCAAGCTCGATGTCAGACTCATCATTCGAGACTCGTGTTTCTTCCTTCCAGACTTTTAAAGCAGTGCCCTTATCTTTATTCTTTGCTTTGGAGGAAAATATGTCAAGCTCATAGGTGTGAAGATCACCTACAAGCTCTTCGAGTTTCGTAGAATCCAAACTATCCAAAGAATTCAAAACCATCATTTTTGAATTAAATATTTTAGGAAACAACCTTAAGATTTTCTTGATTAATCAGTTTTCGAGTATCTTCTCTCCCAAGTTAAAAGAGAGTTAACTATATCGGACAATCAAGCATAAAACTCATCAAAGGTCTCATTTTCTAACATCTTAATGGTTGCAAACTGAGTGGGGAGGTTTTGTAGTTTGGAAGCCTTAACAACAGTAGCTCTTTTATGGGTGAGTTAGAATATGTCCCAAGCCTCTTTTGACGTCTCACAAGCCATAATTCGGTGAAACTCCTAGGGGGTTACAGAATAAAATACAGCGTTTAAACCTTGAGAGTTATAATTCGTAACCTATGCTCAGCCTCACTCCATGATTCAACGGGTTTGGGTATCCTATTCTCTCCAACTCAGGAAGTAGGTGGTGTTTAACCATTAAGTACCACTTTCCATACCCGCTCATCTATATCCTTAAGTGCTGATTTTATAGCCATTTTTCAGTATGTATAGTTTGACCCATCAAATATCGGGGCTCTAAGACAATCAAATCCACCAAGATTCATACTTAACAACACATGATCTAAACATGACAACATAGAGTTCTAGCCCACCAAAGAATAAAAACCACACAATAAATTATTATAACCCTCTCTGATACCAATCTAAGATAACAATCTTTGATGGGATGGTTCAAATATTACACAAACTAATTTTTAAAAATAATTTTTCAAATTAACTTTTTCAGACAAAATTAATTTGAATTAATGAAGAAAATAAATAAAATTAACCAAGAGTTAAATGTTGCATCAATTAAATGAGTTGTGATTAAACCGAATTTATCTTAAACCTAAGCATGCATCTAAGTGAGTATTGCAAGATAAAATAAAACAACCAAAATGCCCAATGTACGAGAAAAATCCAAATGGAAAAGACCTCAGACGGCCCAGCCGCACAAACTCCACTAAGTACGGAATTACAAAAGGACACGATAGAAGGCTTACAACATAGACTCAATGCTCTCACAAGACATGACGCTCTTCACTCCCTCAACCTCTTCTCAGTGACATGCGGGATTCCACCCGCGTAGTTGTAACAATGTGTGATTCCACACACGCCTCAAAATCCACCGAGAAAGCTCAGTGTAATACCCCGTACTTCTGGCTATATTTATTTTTGGGATTAATTAATTAAATGCGTATTAATTGGAAATTAATCCGGGTTATAAATACTAACGAGATGCGAGTTGGTATTTGATTATGTGCATACATGTTTTGATATATGTATTTGGTATTATAAAATTTATCGTGAGATTGATATACGGCATTTTAGAAATTTTGTTGAGACGCGTGTGACCGCCGCGTCATGGTATATTATTTTAATTATAAAAGTGATTTTTATTTCTATTATCCGTATGGTCATTTTGAGTGTGCCAACGCGTTCGGAAGGGTCGAGATAGTCAGAAAACACTAGCCGGGGGTGTAGTTTGGGTCTCGGGGTATTTTTAGGCCATACCGGCAACTTAAAGGGTATTTTGGTAATTTTACATTTTGAGGAATTAAAAGTGACGAAAATTAGGAGTCTTAATCTGATTGATTATTGACCCACTAAACCCACTATCCAACCCACTTTAACCCTTTAAGCTACGGAGGTTATCAATTAGGTTTCCAAGTTCCCCAAAACAAACCCTAGCCACCTTAAGCCACCATTGAAGAAGGAACTTGGAAGAGAGGAAATTCTGCAGAAAAAAACTTCATCAAACCTACACCAAAATCAAAAATTGAACCAAGGCAAGTGACTTTATTCCATTTAATTTCAGAGAATGTCTTTTCCATGTTAGAAATTGAAGAATATCAATTGTTCTTGAAAGATAATGAAAACCCATGTTAATTGAACTTAGAACTTGAAATCTTGAGGAGGATTTGCATGTAGAATGATAGGTAGATGTTCCTAGTGATGATATTTATGATTGGGTGAAATTTAAAACGGATTTTATTGGGTTAATTCAGGATTCATAAAGTTAGGGTTCATGTTCTTGAAATAATTGGGGAAAAAGTGTAGGAATTTATATTTTGATTGATGTTAAAGAGATTTAACCCTTGAAAACATGTTAGGAGTTGACTTGAATATGTTTAGGATGAATTAGAGACCCTAAAACGTTGTTGGGATGAACTTTGGAAGAGATTAGGAGTGATAAAATTGGATAAAAACGAGATGAGGAAAATTCTGGGCCGAAATTGGTCCCTCGTTAGAAGCACCTACCCAGGTCATTCGAACGAACTCGTTCGAACGAGCTTCTAACGAGTTGACCAGTCGCTGCTAACGAAAAGGGATTTCATTCGATATCTCGTTCGAACGAAATATCGTTAGAAGGTACAGTTCGTTCGAACGAACTGGAATCTCGTTCAAACAGTCTCGTTCGAACGAAACTTCTAACGAGTTGACAGTTTGGTCCTTTTTGGACTGTTTTAATTTATTGGAGTCCCGTAGACTGGTTCGAGGGTAGAGTTAACATTCCTTGATGATGTAAGGATAGATTTGGGAATTTTGGGTTATTACGAGGAGTAAATTTATATACGAGAAATTTAATTCAATGAACCGTTTGGGTTGAGACGTGAGTGTCTACTACGACGTGAGAATAGATTATGGCGCGCATGATTATAAACCGGAATGGTATAAATTGTGATAATTATAGTTAGTACGAGAATGCGATATGTACTACGATTAAACTACGGGATTACTAAGACGTGTGTTTACTTAGTATTGGTATATGAATTGTGTGTATGACATACCTACCATACTTGCTATCACGGGAGGTTTGCGTTCGCTTAGGGCCCTCTAATCCTTGTGTTGCCCGGATTTAGACTAGTTACCTTGATGAACATAGGTCATAGAAAGACTTATTGGGATATTAATAAGTCCGCTGATCGTAGGAGCGTAGGTATGTGAGTGACCTATGTGATGTGACTGTGTTCGCCTCCATTGTTTGTGATGTTGTTATCTGTGAACTATTCCTAAGAGATTCGGAATATGTAATCCTTATGTACGTGATGTACCGGGATGGATAGCAGAGTATGTGTGCACCACAGCTTAGTTCTCGGGGTGCTTGTATTGTATATTTATGATGTGAATAATATACGTTTAATTAATAAGAACCTTCATGTTAATGTTGTGAATATAAGTACGGTATTGTTTCGAGAATAATATAACGAGTTAACGGATAGAGTTATATATTGCATATTGAACATCTGAGCTTACGTTAAACCCCTACTTAATTACGAGCGTTGTAATGTTAATAGAACCGAGTAATAAGGGTAGGACCTATGACAGTCTAGCTAGATATGATGGCGCTTAGCTAGTGGTTGTGTTGTTATAGATGGGTACTTACGTTTGGAGTGCACAGTTAGACGAGAGGTGAGAATATCATGTGAGTGCACGTCCTAACATGTACTTTGCATTTAATGTTTTAAATGTTTTTAAAGCACTTGCAGGTTTTTAAAATATAACTCCACATTCGAGCTCTGACCCGTTTGCTTTTCAAATATTTTTCTTGTAAAACCATTTTAGGTGCCCAGCCACAAGGACACCAAGCATAGGATACTCATTCAGGAGACGAGCTGTAGCTGTTTGTGGAAGCTACAGGGATTTGCTTGTAGACGCTTCTATCTTTTGGATTCCAGAGTCACTATCTATCAGTTGTAGGGCATGTTGCCCATTTCTATTTAGAGTCATCTTTTACATTTCAATTTTGTTTCAGACTTTGGCATGTATTATTTCAGTATTCAGTTTAGTTGTTTCAGTTGTGGGTTTGTAGTGAGGAGTTTTCCTCCAGATTTTATTTACATTATGTGATGGTTATTCGTTTTACTTCAGTATGGTGAATGGTGTTGTTATTCTTTATTACACTTGTTGCATGTTAATCAGACTTATATTAAAATTTGGCAACTTACTTTTTAAATACTAAGTGGTTAGTAAAATTAAAATGTTTTCGACAGTGATGCTATTAACTGAGCCAACTTGGCATTTTGAATTAATTTAATAAAGGAGTAGCTACCCGGTATTTAATTAGTTGGGGTGTCACACTCAGCAACTGTCATGCACACGGAGTCCATTGTATGTAAACCAATGAGAACGGAATCCTCCGTAAGAAATAATTCTCAACAGTATGTAGAGAATAAACAATGGTGTCAAAATACGATCTCAAAGCATATAATGAAGAATCTTGGATATTAAACTAATTTGGTGTAAACAAGGGTTTGTGCTTGGAAAAGTTAATCTCCTAAATGATTAAGAAAACATAATGAACATTTTATTACAAATTAAGCACTGAAATGGATGGAAAAATTCATTTTCATAATTGCTTCTCCGCACTACTTAAAAGGGAGGGAAAATAGAATTCATGGGAATAGTGGGAGGAGTGGGAAAAAACTGTTATTTTTTGAAAAATTAGTCGGGTCGTTTTAACGACATGGGACCTCGTTCGAACGAAAAACCAATTCTCATTCGAATAGGGATCTAACAAGATTCCATAGAGGTCAAGTTTTTTGAAAATTTACCTCATTGAAAGGTTGTTCAAACGAGCCAATTTCGTTGGAATGGCCTTCGAACGAGTTATATAACGAGATTCCAGAAAGAAGGAAAAAATGGGTCGTTAGAAGTTTAACAGATCTCCTTCAAATGAGGTACCTGATCTTGTTCGAACGAGATACCTATTCTTGTTAGAACCAACTTCTAACGAGATATTCAATGAGAAAATAGCAAAGGCTAATTTTGACTCATTTGACGTTCCGTTGAATCCGGGGTCTAATGACACCCAAAATAACTTATAAAAAAATTCTAAAAATAGATTATAATTAGTTTAAAAACATCTTAACACCCAATAATAAGATATATAAGCTTTAACATAAAATATGCATTCATACCTGAGATATCCTTGGAGTGTTGATGATGAAACATGGTACGAAACACGGCATGATGAATGGGTTATCTTTATGTTGGTCACTATGTCTTCAATAAACATGTATAAAGCTTGAAAAGTCACTAATTCAAGTCCTAAACTAAGACTTAAAATGTTTTGTCTGGAATTAAGATAATATATACAAATTGACTCAATTGGAACTTTGCCCTTACATTAACTAATTATGATAGAGACTTTGTGTGTACCCATTTATATAGGATCGTATGTATTTATTTAAGCCCAATTGTGAAGGGTTACTTGCTTGCTTGTTTTATGTGCAATACATACCATGTATGAGCACCCGTAGGTTAGTACTAGAGGGGATATCATTCATGTGGCATGTATAATGTCTACCGCATTGGTACCCTGATGACAAAGATGAGTTTTACCTTGGTCATTTTTACGCTAGACACTACATGCTGAAAGTACCCATGTTATCCCCTAATGATAGAATGGTGGGATCCTCTTGTATAGCTTGAGAATGGGACCATATGATTGGCGCGAAGGTGTAGTGATTATCCCTTATTTATGCTTTGGGGTTATAGGCGTGGGACAACCTTTTCAACCTAGTACGTGCGAGTGATCCCCGAAGGAATTAGCGGTAGGCCTTCGATATGTGCAGGCGTGAAGGTAGCCCATTTACTTGCATATGTCATATATTGTACTTATGTGGACGATAGAGATAGAGATTATATTTCCTCTGGTTTATATGCTTCTATTTTGTGGTACTTGAGTTGATCCTACCGGTTGATATCTTGTACTAAAGATGGTTATTATTCAGGATTTATGTAATAAATATACCAGAGACCTATATACTATATTAGTGGCATGAGACTGTTCAGGACGTATAGACTTGAGATAAGTGTTTAGTATCATACTTAGAGACTGTTAGTGATACCTCCATTAGTTAGTAAGAGTCTCTTAAGATAAGAGCCGTATGATAAAATGATTCTTAATATAAAAGGTTAATTTAAGAATGAGAAAGTAAAAAATAATGAACTAATAGATGAACTTTATTCACATGGGTTATAGATGGGTTTGGGAGTAGAACTCCATATTTATATTAGATTTTTTGGTTTAAGTAATGTAAATGACTTAAAATCCACCCAACATGAGAGGAAGATGTATTATTATTATTTTGGCCTAACTAATTTTAGCAAGATCAACCATAGAGGCCAGGTCAGTAGGGTCATTGCTAAGGTTGTCATTTCAATAGTTCCATTAGAGGTAATTGATATACTTATAGTGAGTTAGGCCACTTGGTTATTTAATTCCATAGTGTAAACTAGTCTTTTGGAGCACCACTGGGGGAATGGTTATGGGTATGTTCACGTCTCACGTGCATGAGTCTCACTTAACCACTGAGGAGTTATTGTCCTTTATTAGTAGTGTGTCTACTACGATTATGAGGTATATAGATATTATCACCAAGCCTTATTTATATGTGGATACCCCAATGGGTAAGGGGTTGTTTTACATCGTGATTTTAAAGACGTGGCAATTTATTTGGTTGACTTGGTTTTTAGCCACTTTGTTGACATTTTATATGAGAGATAATCGTATTATTATTGAGATTTATAGGGTAGATATATACTATATTTATATCAACTACTGGGGGTAGGATTTTATGTTTCATTTTTAGGCAGGGGATGTTTCTTATAGTTATGCTTAGGCTCAGGAAAGGGTTTAGCATAAAATTTTCTATGTATATATGCATGAACACTAGAGGGTATTCGGTGTCTTAGAGATGTTATCGATAGTCCTAAGTTTTCACTTGTAGTTATACGGGTACCGAGTTATCTCTTATGCCAGAGAATTAGTTTTGGCCTTAGTGTTGACATTTAGTGTTAGTCCCATTGCGAGAGCATTTTAGTTCACTTCACTTCATTGTTGAGGATAGAGGGCCATGGGAACAGGCATCATAGTTTTGAGCCAAATAGTTATATTGAATATTATGTTATTTTAGAGAAACCCCGGTCCTTTTCATTAAAAGATGAACAATTCGCTTTATTAAGTGGTTCACCGAAATTTGACAATGCTGTGATGTGGAACAAGTGTTCGTTGCTACGTGTCTGCAACCTATTAGGTCATTTGAAAATAAGTGTTTTAATTTTAACGAGTTCATAATTGGGTTTAGTGATGACATCTTGTTAAAGCGAAAGAATTTATAGCAGTAGTAGTCGTTACACCTGATTCTCGGGTAAAGGTGGTTTAGGCTCAAGTGTTGAATTTTACCGAGAGAGTGTATGCAAGTTGTAATTGGGAGGAGTCCCCTTTTTACATTGATGAATGTAGAAGGTTACAGTTCCAAAGAAAATTATTTGTGTTGGAGGGTTCCAAGCTATGAGAAGTAGTTTCGACCAAGGCGTGTAATTTGTGGTATGTTGTGCACTTCAAGGGTGACCGTAGCGATGATCAAGTGGAGTGGTTCAAGGTATAATTTGTGTTTAGGGTTCTCCTACTAGTAGGTAAGTTAGAGAACCGGAGATATTTGAAGAGTTATATTGGTTAGTAAGTCCAATGTAAAGGTGGGATAGTATATTCCTTTCGAATTCTCATAGGGTACAAGGGCCCAATAGGGAACGTCAGGCCATCTGGTTCATTTAAGTTAGATTGACCAAACTGAAAAAGAGATAAGATTTTGAAAGTTATTGTATCAAAATGTGTTGGAGACACCTTGAAAGACGTAGTGTTCATAATAGGACGCATAAAGAATGACAGAGCAAACAAATGAACTTTTGAGATGAACAAAAGCATGGTTATGGTCCCACAAGGTAAGTCAGGTGCTTTTGAAAATCTCCTCGAGGGTGGGAATTGTTAAGATGGGATTCCAAGGGGAAGTTGGCATTCCGATGTATATGTCCTCTTCACACTTGTAGATAGGGTGAGGCCGGTGTCATTTGATCTTACCTTATTATCGTCAGTGCGTATACAATGTTTATATGGGTATATGATGGGGGGATTTCCTAAGGGAAAAGTTTATCTTTCAAAGGTTAGGTTCGTTTGACAGAGTGTTAGCTAAACAAAATTTATGGCAAAGATCTTAGTATGTATTACGTTAAAAAATGAGAATATCCCTTTATAGTAGTATGAGGACACCGTGGGCATGATATTCTTAGACTTACGAATATAAGTATAATGAACTCGAATTTTGAGCAAGAAATTCCTTTTTAATGGGGGATAAGTGTAATACCCCATATTTTTTATGCATTATTTAATTGTGGAAATTAATTACTTGTGCTTAGTGTGATATGTGATGGTCACTTTTTATATTTATATGTTTTATATTATTCATTTTTGAACTCGGACTTAATATATGATAATCCATTAATTAAATATTTGGACGTGACTTGGTATTATGGGCGATATGGAATAGTCAAAGATTTGATATCAAGGGTTTCCTTGTTTGGATTATCCCCTCAGTGTTGAGTTCCACCAATCGTGAAGTAGTTTTATATAATGTCGTCTCACACTTAATTAATAAATAATTAAATAACTAATATTTGGAATCATGTTGGATAACTAATTAGTTTGTTTAGTATCATATTTTGGGTTAGATTTGGGGCAATTATAAAGTTTATTTTTTACTTAAGATAATGAATTTAAGCTTATTGGGTTAGTATATGGCTCGGGTAGAGTTTCGGGCCATTTAGATTTGTGTTTTTAGGCTCATTGGGTTGATGCCTATATGGGGACTAGGGGTTAATTTCATGGGAAGATAAGATAAGTGGTAATTAGTCTTAACCTAAAACATATTGGGAGCATTAGAGAAACCCTATAAGACTAAGGAAGTAAAAAACACACAAGGGTGAAGGAATTTGGGAGGTTTTAGGGATTGACTCCTCAATCAATCCATAGTCAAGTTTGTATCATTTAAGAATTTAAGTGGGATTGTGCTATAATAGTAGTAATCCATTGGATTTTGAAATTTTATCGTATAAATATGAATTGTAAATATATAGTAATCAACTTTTGTAATTAGACTAATTACATGCTTAAATCTTAACCTCGTGTTCATGAAGTAGTATAAATGGTTGTTGAATCCTTTAAATTAACTCGTGAATTCATATATTCAGGACATAAGAACATTATATTTGTGATCTAATGATATTAATCTGTAAAATACCTAACTCGTGAGTGATAATTGTAAAGAATTTGTATCTTAATTTGAGGAATTTGGTTTTAGAATGAATCTAGGGTTTGATGATTCAAATTTGAGTTTACACCTTAATTCGTGTTGTTAATCACAAAAACCCTTTAGATATAGGTTTATATTGACTATAAGTAGATTAAATTAAAGGATAAGGGATAATTTCACGGTTTAGAAGCTTTAGATTTAAGATGCAGCTGGTTATGGTCGTCAAAATTGTATTGGGGAAGAAGGCTGCCCTAGACCTTTCGGATCTATCTGATCCAGTAGGATTAGCCCAATTCTGTTTATTTAAGGGTTGATTTGGGTATTTCAAGGTGAGTTCGATTTAGGAATTTACTAGTTAGTTTAGAAATCTTATATGACCAGTAAGAAACCCTTTAATTATAAACTCTAGATGTAGGGTTTGAGTTTGATGTCTAGGTTTGAAACCTACGTATTTAAGTTGAAATTTTTAATGTCGGGAAGAGCTCAGTGATAGACTTAATTATACCTGAAGTAAGAATAGGTTCATAACCCATCGAGTAGGGTAATGACTTAGTTAGAACAAATATGTGAGCCATATATTGGAGTTTATACCTAATTTGCAATCCTAGTGCGTCGGGTCGATAATTGGGATATTTATAATTCCGAGAGAGGTGAGTAATTGGTAAAATCCTACAATGGTTTAGAATGTATTTATAACCCGTTGAGTAAGGTAATTATATTATTAGGCTAATCCCAATATATGGTTAAATGTGAGAGGATGCCTCGATTCGGAGAGCCTTAGGAGATCTATCTAATATTATATATGATCGATTATAGTTACCATTCGTGTTAACTAATTATAATAAATACCTTATGTGTAAACCATTTATGTTGGGTTGTATGTATTTGTTTAAGCCCTGTTGCAAATGGTTATGCTTGATTGCGTGATTTATGTGCAATACAGACCATGTATGAGTACTCATGGGTTTATGTACTAGAGGGGATATCCTTCATGGGGTGTGTATGGAATCGACCGCACTGGTACTCCGTTAGTAGAGATGGGCTTTACCTTTGTCATTTTACCCTAGAAACTACGTGTAGAAAGTACCCGTGTTATCCCGTGGAGATAAAATGGGGGGATCTTCTCGTATACCTTAGATATGGGGCCATATGATTGGTGTGAAGGCGTAGTGATTATCCCTTATTGATGCTTTAGGGTTATAGGTGTGGGACATCCTACAACTCTACCTAGTACATGAGAGTGATCCTCGAGGCATTATGGGTAGTCCTTCACTGTGTGCAGGTACAAGGGTAACTTGTTTACTTGTACGTGTCGGGGACCGAATTTATGTGGATGATAGACATAGAGATTATCTTTCTTCTGGTTTATGTGCTTCTCATTTACGGTACCTGAGTTGATCGTACCGATTGATATCTTATACTAGAGATGTATATGATTTATACTATATGTTATTACTCGGGATTTATGTTTCAAATATACTAATGATGTGTATACTATATTAGTGGCATGAGACTATTCAGGACGTATAGACTTGAGATGTGTGTTTAGTATCATACTTAGAGACTGGTACTAACACTTCCATTAGTTAGCAAGATGCGCTTAAGATAAGAACATACCATAAGATAAAATGATTCTTAATATAATAGGTTAATTTAAGAATGAGAAAATAAAGAAGAACGAGCTGAGAGATTAACTTCATTCACATGGATCACAGATGGGTTTGGGAGTAAAACTGCATGTTTATTTAAGTTGTTTGGGTTGGATAACATAAATGACATAAAATACACTTAATATGCAAGGAAGATGTATTATTATTATTGTGGCCCAACTTCAGTTAAATTCTTATTCTTTGTAAACTTGTTGTTTACGTTGTTGTTGAATCTGTTTTTACAGGTCTTAGGTCATTGTGTTGCCATAGACTTGGGTTGATCGTTAGAGGAGTATATTTAGCGACATTATATTCCTCATTCCTAGGATGTAGGAGTCGAGCATAATAGTTCATCTACTTTTTGTATTTATTTTTTTCAGTAAGAGATTGTACAGGTGGACTTGTAGTCAGAGATAATTATTATATGTTGAGATACATTTTATATGCTATAGTTTGTTTTATTTTTCATCGTTATTTGTATAGTATCAAAGATGGTTTTTATTTATTAAATCTTTTATAGTCTCGCATTTTATCTACTTGTTCAGTTCTAATTATTTCATTATGCTTAGAATATTACCAAATATATTTTTATTTCTTTGATTTTTGTATTAGACCTGATCAATGTATTTATGAAACTTATGGGGTGTCACAGGAACTGTGTTCTCCAAATGGATACAACAAATAAGGAGCAAAGGTGTTAGCTTAAAATTCAGTAGAAAATTACCAAGTAGGTTAATCTAAAAAAATCTTGGAAAATGATGAGCCAATTTACCAAGCAGGTGTATCTTTAAAAACCTCACACAATGTTGGTGTGTCACCAAGTAGATGACAAAATATATACATATGAACGTTACCCAAACAGGGTCAATCACCAAGCATGTGAAAATTATTGCTAAGTTAGACCCAAGAAGAAGAAAAAACCAAGAAAAGCTATTTATACTCATAAGATAAGGCCATAACATAAAACAAAGTTATAAAGAGTTACCTCATCATCAGTTCCCAAAATAGCTAAGGGTCTAGGAATAGCAAAAGTCTCAAAATCATCTTCCACCATAGGAGTGTCAATAGTAGTTAACATGGTCTAGAACATCATGACCATCCTCAGTAGAGGAATTGAGAGATGAAATATCAAAACATTATGAAGCTTAGAATAAAGATATGAAGATTAAAAATATGATAGGAAAAGTATTTTACAATAGACATACCTTATCGTCATTATAATTTAAACGAGCAAAAATATCTAGAGGAACTACAGAGACTGGTATCACCACTGGAAATTAGAGAGGCAAAATTGGCCTCATAAATCTACGAGGTAACATTTCCTCATCAATACACCTCACAAGGGCCAACACGACAACAGAAGGAATAACACATGGAACTTTCACAAGCTCCTAAATTTTAATAAGGTAAGAAATATAAGAACAATGGAAAACAAAGCTCTCTAAAATAAAGAGCTAAGTTTAATAAGAATCACATATCCAGATAGAACAGCTGGAAGAACAATTAATAATGCCTCAAGAAAAACTAGAGGAGAGATATGACTTGAGCTTTCTTCAGATTCACCTGATCCCTCGTCAGTTTTTAAACTATTATTAATTTCCTTTCCATTGAGGAAGGATGACCAGTTTGAGCACGTCCATCTGTTGAAGACGGGGGCAAGGACAAGGTTGAAATAATAACTTCTTCAACAATTGAGCCCCGAAGGACCTTCCCTAAGAGGAGTGTCATCAGTAACGGTCACCACCTCAATGGACTAGGGTGTAGCATCCTAAGAAGAAAGAGAAACGTTAGAGAAAATACAAAAAAGAGCTTAACAATTGTAACAAAAAGCACACAAACATACAAAAAGAAAATGTTTACTTTTTAAAACTCAACAACTAGTGTAGATGGATGATCTGGCATGGAAAAAACTACCGAGAAATCATTTGTATTGGTTTTTAAAGTGTGTTCGAATGAAGATGTAGGCATTAGATCTAGATTTTTACATGCCTTCTAGTATGGTTCTTTATCAATGTCTTACGACGCGTCTTTGAAATAATAGCTGGAGACACCTCCTCTACTTGATCCTTACGAACAGTCTTCCTTAAAACAATCGAAGGAGGAGAAACATGATGATCAGTTAGTTATTCTCTTTCCAACCCATCTAAATATTCAGTTGTAGACATAGTTCTGGACTTTATTCGAGAAAGGGCATTAAACACCGAGTATTTTACTTTTTCCACCATAATGGGATTTAGTGAAGAGATTGAGCTAGGGGGAATACCACCAAGGTGAGGGGAATTTTGGGTGGACTTATATTTCTTGGGATCCTTAGTTTCACTTCCTTCCTTAGAATAGCCAGCAGTTGTGGAGGATTCCCTCTTAGTTCCACCACTAATGGTAGAACCATTCTTCTGGGGTTTCTTGGCTTGGGAGTAACCTCAATAATTGAAGCCAATGGAGGAAATTCTTTGGGTAGAGGATTCTCAGTGGTGCTTAAAGGAATTTTCACACCGGAAGTGGAGGTGTTCTTTAAACCCAGCTCATTTTAGCCAAATCTCTCAACTAGAGGATACATGGGTTCTCATTGAATAAACTCCTTAAAAATAAAGATTTTCATTGGCTAGTGGTAGCAGAATTAATCCAATGAGGATTGTCTTTCTCTATCCATATAAGGAAGGATCAAATGAGTATAATTTTCAATAAATAGAATCACCACGTTATGATCAGTAAAATCAAGGAAGGCTGAGAAGAAAGACTTATCAACTCTATAGCTGCCACAAATTAGCATTGGTATGCCTTGATCATACCCAAACTGCTTGTCACATCGATGAGGGATGTAAGCTTCACTTTCACAATCCCATTATATATAAGATAGAAGACGTTTGGATGTGAGTAGAAGGACCATAGTGGAAGACATGTCCTAAAAAATAGCTTCCTCCGATCTAACAGCTTATATTTAAAGAAATACCAAGTGTGGTAATTGGTGGAAGCATAAGGACAATTATCGAGACAACCATAGTCATTAATCAAACGAAGAAAATCCATTTTGATCTACTTTATATACCAATGCATAATTCGGGGACACCTTAGAGGAAAAATGCTAATGTAAAAGGACTTGGGGTAAAGACAGGGAAATCTGGCATAGAGGAAGCCCATTAAAAGGATGGTGTTGGAGAAATTAGACACATCATAATAACCCACAGATCTCTCCATGTTAAAATAAGTCTAATACAACTAGGTATATAAAGAACTCAAAGTTATAATTTCAAATGGGACATTGACCCCATGGACTAACCTCACAGATATATTAACTAAGTCTCTTTGGGGTTGGTCATTTGGCTACCCTGGGAGAAAGAAACATGATGGCAGGCCCAAAAATACAGGCAACTAACTCCGATAAATGATTATAACTTGGGGTAAAAGGAGCATCTATTTGAACATTTTATTCCCTTTGCTCTATAATAATATTAATATGGGGCTTAAAGAAATATTTAATGAATTGACTAAAAGTGGCCTTGGCCGATTCACCAACTGATTCATGAACCAGCTACTCTAACTCAGTACACTCAGTCATCTCAGCTTCATCTAGTGGGGTTTCATAAAAAAGGGATCTAACCATAAAGCTCCAAACACAACAACTCACATAAATCCTCTAGGGTAATGGTGAATTCTCCCCACGATGTAACAAAGGTATGAGTTCTCATACTCTAACGAGATATAAAGAGTTTGAGAGTAGGGTTATTATTAGATAATGTAAAATCCCCAAACTAGGTAGCTACTCTTGTGAGACTAGACTTAAGGAGTTGATCTTTATACTTGCCATTGATATAAGATGACCAAGCAGCAAATCCATCCGGCAAACCACTAGCCCCCTCAACGTCAACATTGGAATATTGGAAGTCTCCTTTTATTTAAACTAATCCTCGGGCCGATGGAGGAATAAATGTAGCCACCTTTGGTATTATCAGTAGGCTCTACAATCATCAATATACTGTACAATAAATATGTACAAATTCATTCCAAAACTCATCTTCCTAGCTAAAAAAGGAGCACAATAGTAAAAAGCGTACAACGATTACCTCTCAAACTCTTCAGTTGCCAAAGTGTTGCATGAGCTGGTGGTGGATTTAGAAGAGGAAGCTTTCATGATGAAACAAAGAGTTTTAATGGTCGAAAAGTTTAGAAAAAAAATAAAGGCGATAGAAAAACGACCAAAAAATGAAGAAGGACGATGGTGTTTGCAGCAAAAAAATAAGAACTTGGCACTTTATCTCTCTAAAAAACAAAAGCTCTCAAATAGTAAAAGTTTGGAAAGTTTAAATGAGAAGATGATAGATTATTTATATCCAACTGTTAGGTTACTCGACCATTAATTAACCCAAGCAATGTCTTGAAAATTGGGGGCAAAATGATTATTGTGTAACCCAAGCATCAGTTCAAAATTAATATAATGCCCCGACCCGAATTTAAAGGTCACCCTTGGGTCAACTTAACCCAGTCCGGTTGCATTAACTATGGAGTGACGTGAAACAATGTAAATAATATTTCTAGTCAATTTTTATTAATTATATTAACTGGGTAAACATTTAATTCCATTTTCAATCATTTAATTATAATGATAACAAGTGTGGAACCCATTAGGAAATGCCTTAGGGTCCAAGTAATCAGAGATACTAGCGTAAATAGTAAGAAATACTTATCTGCAAAACGTTCTCAAAATATGGAACATAGACTAACCTACCGTAACAAAGGGAATGGGGTGAGCCAATGCGCAGTGGAGTTCCCGACAATAATGCAACATAGAAACAAACGACATAATGAATGGATGAAATATCATACAATAACTCTAACGTACATGCAATAACTACACAATACATGCATTAATCTTGGTTCATTATGAAAACATTCTATATAGGGGTGCATAAATAACTCTCCTATTAAGGTTGGTATTTCTATGAGCAACTGCTAAAAATATATATTGGGCGAGCAAGCCCAAATCACTGGCAAGCCACACGAGCAAAGCATATTGGGCGAGCAAGCCCAAATCATTGGTAAGACACAAAAGCTAAGCATATTGGGCAAGCAAGCCCAAAACCACTTGAAAGTTATATGAGCATTCATTATTATGTGGGATGGACGAGCAAGTCCTAGACACTAATAAATCATGAACAACAACTAATAAGGGGAAGCTACACGAGCAACCCTCAGTCACAAAGTACATGACAAGGAGCAAACACATGAGCAACAATGCCTGCCTAATGAAAGAAATTTACAAGTGGTTGCACAAGTCACACAAATGGTTGTATTTGATAAAGTTCATTTATTAACACTTGTTTTATTATTTTAACATAAGTTTACTTAGTAAGAAGCCTTAACTGAGCAAGCAGGGCTCGAGTAGATGCCCAGATGGGACCTTTTGAGAGTTTTGGTTTGGAGGCTGAGAGGTAAGTCTTTTTTAGCAATCTAAGGCTCAACCACTTCAATACCCTAGGAAAAATAAAATACTGAGGTAAGTGACCCAAGAGGTCACCCACTCGCCCAATCCAAAATTTCAAAATGAGCAAGCAGTGAATGACTTCCTTGTAAGATGTTTTAAAAAGTAATAATGGTGACTGGCCCTCAACACTGGTTACAAGTTTTTAAAATTGTTCACCAAGTAACCGTTTGAAAATAGACAAAATCATACTTTTGGTGTTATACCCAACAACATATTGATTTTTGACTTTTGTTACATCGGATGTCACCTATCAATGGACACATCATAGTAGACAGTGACAAATATTAAAAAGGGCAAAATGTAATATTCAGATATTTATCATAAGGGAATATCCCTTTGGCTCGCACGTGCCATGTCTGCCCTAATATTTTGTTATAAATAGATCACTTATGGCATGGTCATTGTCACCCTTCACTTGAGCACGGTTACTCTGCACAATTTTACACAAAGTATTATCTCCATGCTCTCTCCTAGGTATTTAAAGTGATTATCTCTCCACTCTCAGAGAATCATCATTCTCAAGTGGTTTCATTCTTTTTGTTATTATTGAAAAAGTTATATTCAATAATTGTTTCCTCTTTGTTGTAACCACAAAGTTATTTATTATATTAAAAAAGTTGGTTTTTGGTTTACTTTCTGTTCTTGAAATATGAACACCTTGAATATAGTTTCCATTGGAGTGGATTACGCCTCACCCTTTTAGTATATTCATATACCCCAGTTGCACTACCCTCTTACACATTCCCTTTAACATAGGCTAAAAGCCATAACCTTTCATTTCCACACCTTGCTATTTTATTACAAAAATATTTTTTTAACCAATTAATCCATACGATTAGAATATGGCAAAGCAGTTGGTTTTTGAAAATACTCTGGTTGGAAATGGATTTTAGAGCGACAAAACCACCAATAAAGATGTTGTGGTTACTGGAGCAAGAGGTCCTGCCCCTTTTGTGGGACAGGCGAGCACCTCAATGACTCTGTTACTGAACAAATGGAACCTCATGAGCATGTGTTTTGAGTTTCTGAGGCAGCATAATGTGGAAGTGGCCAGTTTGGACCAAGCTTGCGTTATACAAACGGTGGCTCCTAACGGGGGAGCAGGCATAGCAGAGGTGGCATCAACTAGAAAAGTGGTGGGTGAGCAGGTCTAGACTCTTGTGAGTTCAGCAGCAACGAAGAAAGTGAAGGCAGAGGAATCGCCTTCCAAGGCAATTAGGATGGAAGGGATGAAGAGGCTTTTGTCAATCTAGAGAGTACCTTTCATGTATGAGGAATTAAAAAACCCTTATCCAGACAGCATTAATGAGAAGCCACCCAAGTTCGTGAAGTTCAATGGTAAAGGAGAAAATCCTAAGGAGCACATCAAGAGGTTTATGGAATACTTCCGCGTGCATGACAATGATAAAAATTTGAAGCTGAGAGTGTTCTCGAAGACTCTTACGAGCAAGGCCTATATGTGGTACACCTACTTGGTGCCAATTAGCATCCCCACCTAGGAAGAGATGCACAAATAATTTTCGCAGAAGTTCTTTTTGGCTGAAGATAAGTTCACTTTAAGGCATTTGGCCTAAGTAGTACAAAAACCAGATAAGAGGTTGATACAGTACATCAAGAATTTTAGAGAGAAAACGCTAGATGTTCACGAGGAGGTCACGGTGATAAGGTTTCCATAATTTTGTGTACAAGGCTTACTCGGGGAGTACAAAATCCATTTAATTAATGAAACCCGATAGGGCACTTTTACAGAGTTCACTCGAGCTATGAGGAACATAGCTATAATCATCAAACCAAATCCCCAACGGTGAAAAATAAAAATGTCGCTACCAACAGGGAGATTTCAAGTCTCGCAGTGATAGGCGGTGAAATACGTGAAGGCGGCCCCAAAGGAAGGAAAGGGGCCCAAGAGTCCAAGAACATTGTGTCATAAGAAAGAGACAGTTTGGAAGAGATATTCCACCACCATTGCCATGTTGCATGGCGGAGGCTATGGACTATTACCAAACGTTAGTGTGTGAGGGGGTGGCAAGTCCTCCTTACTCAAATGATCAGATACCAACAACTGCGGAGAAAAGGAACACAAAATTTTGCGAGCTGCACCAGAGGGTTCAGCATGCTACTAAGGATTGTTATTATCTAAGTTGGAGAATAGGTGAGTAATTTATTAATAAAACCTTATAGATTCCACCTATGGATGTTAATGAGAACCCACTGTTATTCCATCGCTATGGTTTAGCTAATATAGTGGCAGTGCATGACTGGGACGAGATGGTTAAGTCTAAAGAGTGGTTAAAAAAGGGCAATCCATGTGATGAATGGATATTTTATTTGGCTAATAGAGATCCTAATAATGATTAGGATGAGGAACTTGAGGTGGAAGAAGTAAATGTCAAAGTAATCCTTGTTCTAGATGAGGGAAGAACGTATGAGGCTGAATACGTTTATAGCATCCAGATGTATAAGGTAGAGATAGACTCAGAATGTGTAGCAATTGTGAAGAGCCCAAAGTTTAAATGGTTGTTTGATCAAATTATAGTTAAGTATAAAATATAAGTGGCGGTTACCAAGAAGATCCTTAAGGCAATATAAGAACGGGCGGACCCATCCATTAACTGGCATGGTCCCATTAGAAGACTCATCAAGAGGTACACATCAGAGGTGGTATTTTCAAAAGTAGATAGGGAGGTGACTTCTTTCATAACACATCTATGTACGTTATTTCACTTGTGAGTGGGATTAGTTTCCCAAGGGCATTGCTAGATGGAGGAGCATCAATCAATATCATGTTAATAAGTACTCTCTATGAAGCAAAAATTTGGCGATAGAAAATGTGTCGGTGCCTTGTAATACCCCGTATTTTTATAGCTTTTAAAATTATGGGATTTATTAAATTTAATTGAGATAAATTAATTTAATTTTAATCCGGAATGTTGCTTTGAATATTTACTAGCGTGACAAGAGTTAGTAATTATTGGAAATTTATTATTTGTTGCATATTACTGTATGAGTATAGTAATATATGAGATTTATTTTTATAATGTTGTCAAGAGTGAATTAAATGACTATTTCGGAAATTTAAGTCGGGACGTGCCCGTGTCATGTCAGGACTAATTTTGTTAAATAAAAAGTAAATATTTTATAAGTTGTTCGTATGTTCATTTCGAGTGCGCCAATGCGTCCGGAAGGGTCGAGATAGTCAGAAAAGTATACCCGGGGGTTTAGTTTGGGTCTCGGGGCGTTTTTAGGCCTAATTGGTGCCTCGGGAGGGCATTTTAGTCATTTTACATAAGTGGGTAATTAAAACCACGAATTTCAGCCAACCTATATCAGCCATTAGGTCAGCCTCTTAGGGTTAGAACATTCACAAATCAAGTGACGGCCATTGGAGAAGAGAGGAGAGAGCTCCAAGGCAATCCAAGGCCAAAAAAAAGCCACCGGTTTGCACCGCCACCACCACCACCGCGTAGATCACGAGTCGAGGAACGCAGCCATACCAAAATCAGCCGTGAATCTGCATACCAAAATCCCAGGCAAGTGTTTAAACTTGTTATTTTCGTTGATGCAATCTTCATGTTAGCTTAGGAATGAATTGTGATAAAAACTATGGAAGAAAACCCCATTTTTATAGGAGAACCCATGTAGTATTGATGTATATGTTGATTCTGGAAACCCTTGCCATGTAGAGGTAATAATCCATGAAATTTGGTGATCATAATAAAGAAATATTGGAGAAAGATTCATTAGAAATCTGTTTAAGAAAATTCTAGGGTTCTTGATAATTGGACATGATTTTAGGTTGAAAATCCATGTTTAATGATAGTTATACACATGCTTTACGTTATAAACACCTGGTATAATGTTATGATGATGATAGTAGGATTTTTGGGATGATTAGAATGGAAAAACATAGTTTTGGATGAAGAAGTTTGATGAATCCCGTAACTGCATTCCGCAGAATTTTGCCCAGACCTGCTTGATCGATCGATCGAGCCTAGAGCATCGATCGATCGAAGGTTCGATCGATCGAGCCCCAAGCTTCGATCGATCGACCCCTCCTGGCAGACTCCTATTTCCCTTGTTTAATTAGTTAAATTAAGTTTATCGTGAAATAATTTTTGGGCATTCTAAATAAAATGATTTGGGAGACATTGAGGACAAGTAGGGTATATGAAATAATGTTGGAACCTTTAATATTCAACGAGAATGAGATTTATGGGATATTTACCTTAGGTTGTTAGATTTATGAATTTAAAGGGTGAGGTGCGTAAGAGAGCTACGTTGGAATCTAATAAAGTCACTTACTGAATTTCAGATTTGTGAGGATATAGCCCACGAGTGTTAGGTAATAAGTGAGAAAACCCTTCGAGTTAAGGTTAGGAATGAAACCTTATACGTAATTCTAATAAATGTGAAATTAAGGATAAATGGTATAATTACGGGTGATGAGAAGAACCTATATAAATTTGATAAAGTGGTATATATATATATGATTGTGTGTACATATATTATATGCATGTGAAAAATCATACCCACGCTACTTGCTATCCCTGAGGTTTCCGCGCTGGGACAAGTCTTATCTCGATGGGACCTTTATGGGGGATATTGACTTGTACCCTAGAAGATAGATATCCTTGGTACAGGCTATCGATGTGATAGTTCAGACGGTCCTAAGAGACGTCGGTATGTGCCATCCTCTTAGAGACTTAGAATCTATGCTTCGCCTCAATATTGTTTGTGTATTTATGTTAATACAATTCGAGAGTGATTCCGAATGTATTTCCCTTAATATGAGTGATATGGGGCTTTGGATAGTAGAGTATGCACGCACCATAGTTTTATTCGGGGTGCTGTTATATATATATATTATACGAGTAGTTAATATATATATGAGATTATGAAATTTGAGACTGATTACTGTGATTTGATAAGTAGGACATGGTTGTTGACTCATATTATAAATACTTGTTTTGAGAAAGTATAAAATGTCACGGGTACTTTATAAATTTTTACGAAGTTAAAAATAGAGAACTTTGGCTACAAATTGGAACATCTTTTTAAAATGAAATCGTGTATTGTAAATCTTTCGAGTAATCTAAGTTAAGTTAAATCTTTTAGAAAGACTAGTATGATAAATGTTAAAACAAACCGTTGGGAAGGTTAGTGCGATAGGTGTGCACATTAGAAGAGAGGTGAGTATTTTCTCAAGAGAGGGACGTACTAATATGTTGTTGCATTGGCCTGTATCAATTTAAATACTTGCTAAACGTATTTTAAATCAAACACACTTTCGGGCTCTGAACCGTTTCTTTTTCTCTCTCTCTCTTGTATATATATGTATATTTTCAGGTGCCCAGCCACAGGGGCGTCTTGCTTAGGATCCCTTGAGAAGAACGAGCTGCAGCTTAGGTGGGAGTTGCAGGTCACTTGAGTAGACAGCTTCCGTTATTGACTCCACTCCTAGTACTCTCATTTATTGGGCACGTGTCGCCCCTTTTCATCATTTCATTTGTTGTAGGGACATTTATATTTCAGTTATTTCCAGTATTGTTCTATGGGATTTATTCGGGATGGATTTATGATTTTAGTTTCATATGTTGACATTCGTTTGACGAATGCATTATGTTATTTAGTTTATTGTGGTGTGATTCTTAATTGTAGAAATGTTGTTATTAAGTAAATAAATCTTTTCTTTAATTAAAATTTGGAAAGTTTGTATGAAAATGTTTTTGACACTTAGCTTAATTATTTAGGGTGATAAATTGGAAAATTTATTTTTATCGACAGTGATGCTGAGAATGAACCAACTGTTTACCATGATTTAATTTAATAAAGGAGTGATCGCCCGGTATTTAATTAGGCGGGGTGTCACAGGTGGTATCAGAGCATCAGGTTCTAGTGTCCTTAGGATCTGTACGGCTTATTATGCCTTCAGCGTTGCTTTGTTTGTTATAGAGCCCTATGTTTAGGATTTTCGATTCCTTTGGCGAGATTTTGTTCTCCCGCTATATTGTGTATGCATTAGTGAATTCTAATTTCGTTCGAATGTGTGCGTGTGCCGAACGATGACGGATGTCAGAAGAAGGACGTTAAGCGTACATCAGGAGGCAGGGCTCAGTTGAGATTAGGAAATATATTCGAGGATGACGACCGTAGTAGAGGTCACCTCCATTATGGCACGAGAAGCCAAGACTTGAAAGGAGACTAAGGTGCAGCAATGATTTTCAAATGCTGTTATAGTCAAATGAGGTACGGGGGTAAACTTACGCAACGTTTTACAAAAATGTGTAAAGACTATCAACGAGAAATTTTAGAAACGCGAAAATTGTATGTGTCTTTACCAAAGGCGGTAAAATTCCAAAGGCTTAAATGTAGAACGAAGTGTGGCAAACCGAAAGTGAAAATTTAGAGAAAAAATTTCTTGGCTTTCGGGACGAAATTATAATGATTGGAGATTACCACCAATTTTAGAAGTGGAATGCTATGCCTATAGGAGAACCTGAGGTACAGTGTTGACCGTATGTTCCTTCCTTAACTGTTCAGGATGAGAAGCAAATGTGGTTCTGAACTCTTCGAGGGAGGGCATATCAGGGTTCCATTCGTGAATTTGAATCTTAACCATTAGCCAATTTTTTGTTAGAAGATGTAGATACAAGTGGGGGAAATGACTCCAAGTGGAAGACCAACTCGTAATAATAGTTGATAAAACTCGAGGAGGAAATTCTGATGGACGAACGATCCAGAGGTTGACATTGTCATATTGTGTCAGAATAGATGATAACGCTTCTTTATGGAGGAAGTTAAAGGAATCGAAGAATTTAGTCGAGAATGAGACTGACTGCAACGGTGGTGGTATAGCACCACAGAAGGATGTGGATACACATCAGGAAAACCATTTAAATGCTTCAGCCAGTTAAATTCTTACCAAGTGATGGTAAATTCAGTAAGTACTAGTATAGATAGTAACATGATCTTTATGGCCTAAGAAGGCTATGGAACAACCGGGATGGTTAACTGAAATCGAGTCTACTAATGTCCGAGGAAAGAACAATCCTAACCTGGTTAGTAGGACAGGTGATAGGTGAATTATGTGTTGAGGTATTTTATGTGGAGTGAGATCGCTCACGATAATATGTTCCAAAGTAAGTATAAGGGCAAGAATACGGTGCCTAGTAAAAGGCAACGAGTAAAGTAATATTGTTTGGTTTGTGTAGACGTGTTACGTCCGAAAACCATTTGCACAGTCAAGACGATTGTTAAGGTAGAAGTGTATGTTGTATCCTCAGAGGATGAGGCGTGTTTATGTGACACGAGCGAGTCACCATATTTTGATCATTTCTAGATTAGCATGTGAGACGAGTTTAATGCATATAATTAGAAATGTTACCATTGTGTGAATATTTTTCCTTAGTGTAGCGGGATTTTCTTTAGAGCTATCCACGGAGGATGGGTGAGTATATTAACAGTGTTTTATACTTTATGGAGATTGCTTGTTGTAGTGATGCGATACACGAGTATGATTTTATCTTTGTTAAAATGTTATATAAATGGGTAGTATGATAGTGGGCATTTATTGAGAGGCTATTGGAGTAGTTGCATTGGTGCAACATGTTTCATGTTTGCTTTGGCGAGGCTTACCTGTAAGGAAGTTGGACTCGCATTTATATTATCTATGCTAGAGACTTCGGAGGAGATAGTGGGCTCGAGATATTCGATGCCAATGTATGTATAGACTTTGGTAGTATAATTCCGTATGTATCGGGATTTACCGTTGAGCAAAAAGATTTGACTCAGTATTATGTTTAGCACTCCGGGCTTAGTGATAGGAAGAGTGCATTGTTATATTTAACCTTTAGAGATGTGGGAGTTAATCTTTATACCCCTATTATTAGGGAAAGAAATTTCAAGAATTCCGATTGTATGTATTCGAGGCTTATGGAATGCTATTACCATCAACCAATACGGTAGTGAAATTGGTGAAACGTTCTTTATTAAGCATAATTACGGGAGAATTATAACTTTTCTGTCAAGAGACGGAATAAAGGGGTACATACCACGGACGGAGGACCTAACGAATTTCGATGACCGACAAATCTAGGTAGTAGTGTATCGGGGGGTTCCTTGTTTGGATTTCGCTTTGCGAGACATCCCACGCATGAAACTTAGCGTAAGGTTGGAAATAGGGAGACGTTTGGTCACTATTCCACGAGTTTGGTACCCTGGTCGAAATGGGATCAAGTAATTATGTATGTAAGTTGGAAGTTGAATTTTATTTTAAAGTTATTGGAGCCGGATCTTGTGGTAGGAAAAAATTGAAAGTTATCCCCACAAGTTGAGGGGTGGAACTATGATAAGGAGAATTTAAGAATTCTTATTTCTAGGGTGATTGAGAGTACCCGAATATCATAACCGCGTACAGAACACAAAGTGAATAAAAAGTTGGAATGATTTTTAGTATGGATTATCTGGAAAGAACTTTATACTATACATAAGAGATGACCTATAATTATTTTGATGAATAGAGCGTTAGTGATTTACTTTAGTTGTTGTACCTATTTGGGAAAATTGTTGTACTTATCTGAGAAAGGTTGAGAATTATTATTCCTCTTTTATTGTCATGGAATTTGAATGCCCTATTCCTTCTATTCCGTTGAATTTAGTTAGTTCTACAGATGAGTAGCACGCCGTTCGCTCTCCCAGGGCGGTCGGAGTGTTGCAAAAATGTGGGCATCTTGGTTAACTACAGTTAAAATGGTCCGAATTGAAGGGACGTGAAAATAGACGTGTGAAATATATGTTTGTGGGAATAGTATGACGAAGTGGAAGTGATAGAGTGGATTAAACGTCACATGAGGGGAGATAATCCATACATAAGTGTGCAATTAGAATAGCACGCCCTAACTTGATTGGAAGGCTTTGGAAGCCATTCAAGAATTGGTATTCCTTGAATAGAGTAGAATTTAATGATTATGAAGAATACCCGGAGCGGAGTTGTTATTAGTCAAGTGTGAGAGCGATTTGCACATACAAAGAGTAAGGATGTTAGTATGGTATAAGAGATCCAGAAGTGCGCTTCATGGAGAGAAGAGCACGGGTCGGAACTTTCGGCCTACTCTATGGAGGAAGGGGAGTATTACGTGTCACTTAATGTGAGACATTTCAAGGGAAGAATTAATGTTTAGTGAGACGTAGTGAGTAGTCTCTACATGCACCGCCCATAAGTAAGGTTTGGTTGAAAGCGGAGAATCAACTAAAGAATTTTGTGTTTATCGACAATTCCTGAAATTGGAAGAGGTCGGTAAAGTTGGTACAGTTCTTGGATGGGTTGCCATCGTCAAAACAAGATTAAGGGTTCATCTCGAACATGTGAATTAAGCCGATGAGAAGGAAGTGATCGATATTCCTTTGGGATCGTTTATTATATTAACTAGTATGCCCCAGAATTCCTTTGAAAGGAAGGATCGCGCCAGTGCATAGTCCGACGCAGTATAAATTCCTGAATCATGATGAGATTGGTAAATCCCACCTTTGATATGGGATTTCAGGAACCAGCGGAGATAAGGTTTCGTTTCGAGTAGGATGTACCACCCGTAGCTAGGGAATAGGCGCACGGTGATTAAAGATTTGTGGAGCCACATGAAGGAGATTTTGGAATCTTGATACGATGATTTCAAGAATGCTCTGTAGAAGCACTCGTACCTGTTTGTCGCGTACAAGGTACATATTAAGGTTTTGTTATGGAAGAACCTCGACTATTCTCCTTCTGTATGTTTAGAGGAGAGTAGATAATCAGAATTTTTGGATCGATCGAGAAAATACCCGATAACTATGGTAGAATTCCACGACTGTTTTAGGTGAACAAGTGGTCACATGTTCGTAATATTTTCTCAGAATGGAAGTTTTGTATATAAATGATCCGAGTAATTGTCTATAGTAGGGTGCGGCCTCCTAATGTTAGTGAGATAATGAAATGCATAACGTATAAGCGTGACTTATGCGAATGTTATCAGTTGGGAGCACAAGGTGAAGTATCTCTAATGAGAATGTAAAACAATGTTGCTGTGAAAAAAGGGCTATAGTAATTGAGCGCCGTAATGTGTAGTTAGTTTGTGTACGGAAAAGGATATCCAGAATTGTGCTATCGGATAGGCCTTATTTTCCGAATTTCGGGACGAAATTTAGTTATTCGGGGGGAAGTATGTAATACCCCGTATTTTTATAGCTTTTAAAATTATGGGATTTATTAAATTTAATTAAGATAAATTAATTTAATTTTAATCCGGAATGTTGCTTTGAATATTTACTAGCGTGACGAGAGTTAGTAATTATTGGAAATTTGTTATTTGTTGCATATTACTGGATGAGTATAGTAATATATGAGATTTATTTTTATAATGTTGTCAAGAGTGAATTAAATGACTATTTCGGAAATTTAAGTCGGGACGTGCCCGTGTCATGTCAGGACTAATTTTGTTAAATAAAATGTAAATATTTTATAAGTTGTTCGTATGGTCGTTTCGAGTGTGCCAATGCGTCCGGAAGGGTCGAGATAGTCAGAAAAGTATACCCGGGAGTTTAGTTTGGGTTTCGGGGCGTTTTTAGGCCTAATTGGTGCCCCGGGAGGGCATTTTAGTCATTTTACATAAGTGGGTAATTAAACCCACGAATTTCAGCCAACCTATATCAGCCATTAGGTCAGCCTCTTAGGGTTAGAACATTCACAAATCAAGTGACGGCCATTGGAGAAGAGAGGAGAGAGCTCCAAGGCAATCCAAGGCAAAAAAAAAAGCCACCGGTTTGCACCGCCACCACCACCACCGCGTAGATCACGAGTCGAGGAACGCAGCCATACCAAAATCAGCCGTGAATCTGCATACCAAAATCCCAGGCAAGTGTTTAAACTTGCTATTTTCGTTGATGCAATCTTCATGTTAGCTTAGGAATGAATTGTGATAAAAACTATGGAAGAAAACCCCATTTTTATAGGAGAACCCATGTAGTATTGATGTATATGTTGATTCTGGAAACCCTTGCCATGTAGAGGTAATAATCCATGAAATTTGGTGATCATAATAAAGAAATATTGGAGAAAGATTCATTAGAATTCTGTTTAAGAAAATTCTAGGGTTCTTGATAATTGGACATGATTTTAGGTTGAAAATCCATGTTTAATGATAGTTATACACATGCTTTACGTTATAAACACCTGGTATAATGTTATGATGATGATAGTAGGATTTTTGGGACGATTAGAATGGAAAAACATAGTTTTGGATGAAGAAGTTTGATGAATCTCGTAACTGCATTCCGTAGAATTTTGCCCAGACCTGCATGATCGATCGATCGAGCCTAGAGCATCGATCGATCGAAGGTTCGATCGATCGAGCCCCAAGCTTCGATCGATCGACCCCTCCTGGAAGACTCCTATTTCCCTTGTTTAATTAGTTAAATTAAGTTTATCGTGAAATAATTTTTGGGCATTCTAAATAAAATGATTTGGGAGACATTGAGGACCAGTAGGGTATATGAAATAATGTTGGAACCTTTAATATTCAACGAGAATGAGATTTATGGGATATTTACCTTAGGTTGTTAGATTTATGAATTTAAAGGGTGAGGTGCGTAAGAGACCTATGTTGGAATCTAATAAAGTCACTTACTGAATTTCAGATTTGTGAGGATATAGCCCACGAGTGTTAATAAGTGAGAAAACCCTTCGAGTTAAGGTTAGGAATGAAACCTTATACGTAATTCTAATAAATGTGAAATTAAGGATAAATGGTATAATTACGGGTGATGAGAAGAACCTATATAAATTTGATAAAGTGGTATATTTATATGATTGTGTGTACATATATTATATGCATGTGAAAAATCATACCCACGCTACTTGCTATCCCTGAGGTTTCCGCGTTGGGACAAGTCTTATCTCGATGGGACCTTTATGGGGGATATTGACTTGTACCCTAGAAGATAGATATCATTGGTACAGGCTATCGATGTGATAGTTCAGACGGTCCTAAGAGACGCCGGTATGTGCCATCCTCTTAGAGACTTGGAATATATGCTTCGCCTCAATATTGTTTGTGTATTTATGTTAATACAATTCGAGAGTGATTCTGAATGTATTCCCCTTAATATGAGTGATATGGGGCTTTGGATAGTAGAGTATGCACGCACCATAGTTTTATTCGGGGTGCTGTTATATATATGTATTATACGAGTAGTTAATATATATATGAGATTATGAAATTTGAGACTGACTACTGTGATTTGATAAGTAGGACATGGTTGTTGACTCATATTATAAATACTTGTTTTGAGAAAGTATAAAATGTCACGGGTACTTTATAAATTTTTACGAAGTTAAAAATAGAGAACTTTGGCTACAAATTGGAACATCTTTTTAAAATGAAATCGTGTATTGTAAATCTTTCGAGTAATCTAAGTTAAGTTAAATCTTTTAGAAAGACTAGTATGATAAATGTTAAAACAAACCGTTGGGAAGGTTAGTGCGATAGGTGTGCACATTAGAAGAGAGGTGAGTATTTTCTCAAGAGAGGGACGTACTAATATGTTGTTGCATTGGCCTGTATCAATTTAAATACTTGCTAAACGTATTTTAAATCAAACACACTTTCGGGCTCTGAACCGTTTCTTTTTCTCTCTCTCTTGTATATATATGTATATTTTCAGGTGCCCAGCCACAGGGGCGTCTTGCTTAGGATCCCTTGAGAAGAACGAGCTGCAGCTTAGGTGGGAGTTGCAGGTCACTTGATTAGACGGCTTCCGTTATTGACTCCACTCCTAGTACTCTCATTTATTGGGAACGTGTCGCCCCTTTTCATCATTTCATTTGTTGTAGGGACATTTATATTTCAGTTATTTCCAGTATTGTTCTATGGGATTTATTCGGGATGGATTTATGATTTTAGTTTCATATGTTGACATTCGTTTGACGAATGCATTATGTTATTTAGTTTATTGTGGTGTGATTCTTAATTGTAGAAATGTTGTTATTAAGTAAATAAATCTTTTCTTTAATTAAAATTGGGAAAGTTTGTATGAAAATGTTTTTGACACTTAGCTTAATTATTTAGGGTGATAAGTTGGAAAATTTATTTTTATCGACAGTGATGCTGAGAATGAACCAACTGTTTACCTTGATTTAATTTAATAGAGGAGTGATCACCCGGTATTTAATTAGGCGGGGTGTCACATGCCTCTCGTGGTCTCAAGTTTTGACAACACAGGAATGCAATCACTCGGATACATGAATGTGGGGACGAAGCTAGAAATTTTGCATCCCACATCAAATTTCATGTCATTAATGCCAATATAAGTTATCACTTATTGATAGCCCGAGTATGGATGCACACGCATGGGATTGAGCCCTCAACGTTACACCAATGCGTGAAGGCTAACATTAGTGGGAGTACAATAGCGATCAAAGCTGTAGAGGGACCTTTCTTAGTATAAGAGGACCATTTAGTTATTGTGGAGTTCTATAGTAGGCTGGATGAAGAAAATAAATGTTTAATCAAGGGAGAAAAAGAGCAGTGTGTGGTTCGAGTGAAAACCAAGAAGTCGGTACATGAAAAGTTAGTCCCACAAATGGCACCTTTTGAGAACAGAGGCAAGGAAAAGAAAAAGTTGGAGGAAGAGGCAAGACCTGTGCAAACTTGCAAGAATATTATTTTGCCCAATGGTAAAGTCATTTATCATTTATAATAGTCTCACAGGCATTATTTTGGGATGAGAGAATCAATACGGCGCCTGGGTGTTTGGTTATTAATGATTCTCACATAGTATAACATGTTGAAGAACTGGAGGAGGCACCTAAATGCATGCAAGACGGTCCATGTGAGAAACTTCAAGAGCTTGAAGAGCTGAACTTAAGAGTAGAAGGCGACGATGAGAGGCCCATATTAATTTCCAAAGACTTAAGTTCTAAGCAGTGGGAGGAAATTATCACCCAACTCAACGAATTCACAGGCGTCTTTTCAGGGAAGTACACTGAAATGCTAGGTATAGATCCGGACGTAAGTTCTCTCAAGAAGATCATTGTGCCTAATGCCTTGTTAGTGAGGCAGGCCACGCATACGTACAAAGCTGAATTAGATTTAAAGATTAAAACGGAGGTGGAGAAGTTGTTTGTTGTTGGTTTCATTAAACCTATTCAACATCCGACGTGGTTATCAAGCATTGTGCTTGTGGTGAAGAAGGACATGAAATAAATTCGGGACTGTGTGGATTTCAAAGACCTAAATCATGCTTGTTCAAATGATAAATTTCCTTTGCCAAGTATTTACAACTTAGTAGACAACACTGCTGGCCATGAAATGAATAGTTTCGTGGATAGATTTGTTGGCTATAACCAGATTAAAATGGATCCAGAGGATGCAAAGAATACAGCCTTTTCGACCCCTCTAAGTAATTTTAACTACACATTCATGCCCTTTGGATTGAAGATGGTGGGAGCGACGTACTAGTGAACGATGATGGCGATATTTCATGACATATTTCATGATATATTGGAATTTTATTTGGATGACTTCGTAGTAAAGTCCAAAAAGGAGATCGGGCACGTACAAGACTTTAGAAGAGTCTTTAAATGCTGTCAAAAAATAAGATGAGGATGGACCCCTCAAAATGTGCCTTTGGGGTTATTGCGGGAAATTCTTTGGATTTGTCATCAACGGGAAGGGTGTGCAAGTTGATATAGAAAAGGAAAATTCCATTTTGATGATGCCACCACCGAAAAGTCAGAGGCGACTCCAGAGATTATTGGAAAAATTCTTCTATCTAAAAAGGTTCATACTGGCATTGGTAGAAGTCACTCACCTTTTCGCGCCGCTCATGAAGGATGAGGCAAAATGGGTATGGGGAGATGACAAGTAGGCATGCCTTTACAGCTATATCTCACTTATACGGAGTGGTCCATTGGAGCCTTGATCTCTTAGGAGAAAGAAGGAGTGGAGCGTCAAATGTATTATTTATCTCGAGTGATCTCGGGGATAAAACCAGGTTTACAAATGTGGAAAGACATTGTTTTAGCTTTGATTTTTGTGGCGCATAAATTGAGGCACTACTTGGTTACGTTTACGGTGAACATCATCACCAAGTGTGATACCATTAAGAACCTTCTTGTGCGGACCATTTTGGTAACTGAGAAGTCAGATGGTTCTTGATACTCTCATAATATGATTAGAAGTGCCTTTCTCCAAAGGCCATTAAAAGACGAGCAGTAACTAATCTCCTAGCCAATTTCCCAAGCTAAAATTTTAAACCTCCGAGCAAGGAGATCCTAGGGGATAACTTTCAAGCTTGATTGGTTGAGGAGATAGAAGAGTAAATAATGGAGTTCGATGTTCATGCACACAGGGTACTGGTGGAGCAATAATCATACTTTTTAGCGACAAAGAAAATATCACTCTCTCTTACAAATTAGATTTTAAGTGCTCCTATAATGAAGCAGACTATATAGTGCTCATACTTGGTCTACCGGAGGCTTTGAGAAGCGGTATCAAAGTGTTCTGTATATGGGGAGATTCCAAGGTGGTCAAGCATATTAATAGAGAATTTATGCGCAAATATGCCAACCTTTCTCCCTACAGAGAAATCATTCAAAGGTTGTTAAGCCAATTCCTATCTATTAATGTAAAGAGGCACCTCGGGATAATGAACAGACACCCTGATGCTCTAGCGACGATTACTCAAAAGTTAGTGATGAATGAGCCTAAGGCCATGATTACCGTCCAATAAAAGACAATGCCCACGACAATGATATCTCTATTTCCAAGTGAGGAACCTAAATATTGGAGATCATCAATAATGAAGCAATTAGAGATGCATGAAGAAAGATGATGCTATAAGAATTAGAAAATTTCCACATGCTTTAGGGTAAGTTGTACTTCAAAGATCTGGGTATTTTCTTGGCACAGTGTGTAGAGGAGGAAGAAGCTCATGAGAAGTTGGAAATGATGCACATTAGGCATTGTGGTGATACAGATATCCCACTTTATAAGCATCTGCGACCAAGGGGCTACTATTGGCCCATCATGAGCACGGAGGTTGCTCACAGGCAACAAGGCTATTTAAAGTGCCAACCCCAATTTGACCAACTAACTAGGGCTAATTTTGTAAAAATATGGGAGAACTAGAAAACACCTTACATCGCTTATCTCAAAGATAGAGAACTACTTGTTCAAAGGGCTGGTGAGATTTAACTAAAGAAGAGAGTTGCTCATTTTTAATTGGTAAATGGAGAACTTTATAAAAAAAGTGTATAATAAAAAAGCCTGAGATGTTTGGAGTGAAAAAAAGTGGCAAGAGTATTGAAAAAAGCTCATGAGCCTTCGCATATGGGTGGAGCAAAGTTATATGATCATCTGATGACCCTGGGGTGCTATTGGCCGATGATGGAAGATGACTCTAAAGATTTTATGAAAAATATAGAGCATGTAAGGTTCATGGCATGCCCTCTCAATCAATTTGTAATCTCGACTCTCACGAGAAAGATTTCATCCTGGTTACTATAGAGTTATAGAAAAGGTGGGCAGAAGCAATCCCCCTAAGAAGGTTTACTGCTCAAATAGTAATTTGGTTGATTCGAGAATATATTATCTGTAGATTTGACATCCCAAAGGTCATACTCACGGATAACAACAAGTAGTTTGCATGCAAGGAGAATGTTATACTCACAGAAAAGTACAGGATCATCCATAATAGTTCGACCATTTCCTATCCCAAAGGAACAGTCAAGCAGAAGCAACTAAAAATATTCTTATCAACATTCTGAAGAATTTTCTAGAAGACTGTGACACCCTGCTCAATGAAATACCGGGTGATCAGTCCTATATCAAATTAAAACAGGAATCTCATCTGGTTCATTCTTAGCATCACTATCGAAAACTTTTTAAACCTTACTAACCACCTAGTATTCAAAAGTTGATGTCAAAATTTTAATCTTTTTTTATTTAACAACAACAACCATATAAATATGAATACGAACCATTCACACAAACCATAAATCTAAAGTAAAACTGAATAAATCAATAAATGATCGGCCGAATAAACCATCGGCAGAAAATCAACATCCACTAATATAATCCAATAAAGAATAGTAACCAATACAAAGTCCGACTGAAATGAAAATAGCTGGGGCAACATGCCCGAAAGAAATACCAAGTTGCATCCTACTCTAGGAATGAAATGACTGAAGCGTCTATGTCCGAATCCTGCAACATCCATACCTGTTGCAATTACGCATCCCTAGAACAGATCTTTAAGTTTAGCATCCCTATGGCTGGATACCTAAAAGGTTTTGAAAAAATTTTGCAAGGATGGGTCAGAGCCCAAAGTCCTTTTGAAAATATTTTGCAAGTGAATTAAAATACAACAATTAAAATGTATGAATGATCTTCATATTTAAGTTATGTCGCACTCCCTTGAGATACATCTCACCCCTCCTCTAAAGTCCACACCTAACGCTTTCTTTCTGACCCTCCGAGTTACACCACCCCATCTAACTAGCCTTGTCATGAAACTCCTTGAACTCTACTCTAACCCGAGTAATTTGTATCATTACTTCGTAAGTTATTTATCACATTAACTTAATTAATCATTTCTTAAAATTCATATAACATTCATTAGTTATATAAGTAATACAAAGTATTTAATTACCCGTATATAATTATCTACTCCATTATATATGTAGCACTATATTCCACAATTATTCATATGTTTTCTTTAAAAATCATAGGTTTCACATTTCAAACTTCTATGTACATGGCCTTTTAAAAGTAGCATTTTTACACGTGTATCCAATGTATAAAAAGACTAGTTTAATTTATATAAAAATTCGGGTTTGTAACCGCTATAGGTTATCTGAATGCCCAAGGCTAGTCTTTATTGATATATAACCTTTTACATTTTACTTTACAAACAAATTACCTCGTTAACTCATTATATTCGTTAATCCACTATTTCATAGGTTTATCAATTATCTTAACTGCCCAATTACCCATAATTTTATTTTATGACATTTAAACCCGAAATATCATGTTTGTATGCCGTTATTAATCGTTCGTCTTTCCCTAAATTTACCAATTCCATATCTTTCCGTTTATATATTTTTAAGTACTAACAATATCTCATTTATGTTCACGGGCTTTCATCGTCTGCCATAAATGCCGTAATTGTAGCTTCCCTGGCTAGTGGTTTTGGGGTCTAAGCATAAGCCACACCCTAGGACTCTGGGCCCTTCTTAAATTTCTCGTTACTCCTTTGTTAAAATCTTTAACTTTACATTAAGACCATTTACTTGCAATCCAACCTCCTTTTTTATCAGAAACATCTGGCTCATCGCTATCCTTTATTTACATGATTACATCTTTAGCTCGTTTTTTTAGCGTTACAATTTATATCCTGCCCGAAGGCAATTTAATCCAAGTTAATTACCACCTTGTGAATTTTATTTGAAACTATTAGGCACTTGGAACACATCCATTCATTAATTCCATTTATTTACCAAAGTTACGCACTTTGCTTACCCTTTTTTAACCTTTAGGTCCTTATTTTTTTAGTATTACTGACTAAATACTGTTCCATATTTTGAGACTTTATCTTTATCATTTTATGCAAAATATACTAAGTTTCAAGGACCTTAATTAAATTTACGTTGACTTAAGATCGCACTACTTTACAGTATTTTATGCAAAAAGTGTAAATTTCGATACTATTTTATAAACTTTGTAATTTCAAGGGGAAAAATATAATTTTTACATTTTTAAGGACTATTTTGGAATTAAATATACTTAGGGGTTATTTTGCAATTATTTCAATACTTATTAAACATTTCAAATTTAGTACTTTAAATTAACATTTTAATAAACCATTACGTCAATTCATAGTGTTTAACCCTACCCAGCCTACATCAACCACAAATATGCAAACATACCATTTTAGAGTTTTAAACACAAGTTTTTTTTCTTGAAAATATTTAACAGAATACTTTCCATAAAGTCATATGGTTTTAACAGATGCATTATTTTTTTCCAAAGTTAGTCATGTTTATTTTCTTTCACATAAAATAAAGACTTTTGTAACATTAACCACATGTATATAAGTATGTATATACAAATTAGTAAGTAGCGTGTATATTGTAATATGAGAGAGAGAGTGAGTGTGTGTGTGTGTGTGTGTGTGTGTATGTATATGTATATGTATATGTATATGTATATGTATATGTATATGTATATGTATATGTATATGTATATGTATATGTATATGTATATGTATATATATATATATATACACACATATATAAACACACACACAAATATATATATAACATGCATAATGTAATTTCAGAATATAAATTCCAAAATTAAAACTCCATCTCATAAGAAGAGCCACACTTGAAGATGATGGAGTGCTCCAAAACGCCACGAAAGCTCCAACAAAACGCCATCTAAATAGTCCTCTTTAAACTCCATAAAAACATTCATCTCAACTCCATAAAATGACCATCACAATTTTCTCTAAAAATACCTCATAAAAAACTGCTTTAAGCTCCAAAATGGTAAATAATTTCACTCAAGGGTTATGTGGAGTTCGTGTTGATAATGGGTATATTCTCTAAAAATAGTTGGTTTTGGGTTCAAATGTATATTAGCTATTTTTTTTTAGTAAGACTTTAGGGTGGTTTGGGGGTCCAAAATGAGAGAGACCTTTTATTTAGAATAGAGGTTTGGCCGGATTATCCTTTTCCTCTCAAAAACACACTCTCTAAATTATATACACATATAAAACATGTGGATGGGTCTATCTAGTGTAAACGTTTCGGCCCTGTGTGGTGTTGATGAAAAGAAGTTGACACGTTTCCTCCGATTAAGGCCTTCCCGCCAACTAACTTTGACCAACAGAATGCTCCTTCTACAATGCCTTAACACACCAACAATTTGTACCTATTGATTTTTTTTATGCAGCTGTAGGTTCTAATAACACCACTTTATATATACATAAATGTCATATAAAAACATTTCTAGGATATAATAGTTGAAGGAACAAAATAAAAATCTACTGGTCTAAGACCATCCCTTTTTCTTCATTTACCTCCTCCCTAAGATCATAAAAAAATGCAAAACAATCACAAAAGAGGGTGGAGCTGGGTGCTGGCGCTAGGCATCTCCCAGTGTGTGTGTGTGTGTATTAATTAATTTCATACCAAAAATGCCCAATATAAGATCGTAAATTATTTTTTTCAAAAAAGTGTAAAAACGAAAGTTGTATGGAATTAAATTTTACATCTCGTTCTATTTTTTAAGAATTTTTTGAGCTTATTTTTTGACAAAAAACCCATTTATCTAACAAAACGACACAATTTTACCAAAATATAGTCTCTTATAATTAACGTACCTTTATAATTATTACAATACAAAATTTTACTTATTTTTGTATTTTAACTCCTAATGTAGTGAGTCTCATATAGTCACTTTTATTTTAAAAAAATAGTAACATTATACTCCAATTGTATTCAACATTGTCAAATAGTACTTAACACGGAACTAACCCTTTACAATACACTATATGTTTTATGCAAAAGTACATGTTATTAAATAACATTTGTATCCCTTCATAGCAAAATAATTCTTTGCTCTAAAATATACTTTTTCACAAACACCTAATATTTTACTTGCCGAAAATATAATTTTACCAAAAATGAGGCTTGTACCCCATGTATAAAAATAACCTTAAAAATATGTCGTCGGTGCTTATTATATGTTATTAACACAATATAAGTGGTTCACGCATTTTTTTTGTCGTTTAAGGGAAATTATCATTTTTGCCCATTTATTATCTTTTTTATGCATGCACCAAGCCAAACCCTAACAAGACATGAAAATTCGTAATTATTATATTCAACGTCCGTATACTACATATAATTTTTTTACATGCAAACGTTTACGTGAAACGTTCTCTTACAACATAAATTAACCTTTTTAACACTTATGCGAACCATATTGTGCAGCGCATATAACTATTTTACGTAAAACTTTTGTGCAACCCAAATATTTAATAATTACTTTATTTATTAAAATCAAGGGTATTACATTCTTCCCTCCTTAGGAAATTTGTCCTCAAAATTACTTCTTCGTCCGTAACCATCAATGCATTTATTTATCAGTATCACATCATTATTTCCTCTCCTAGGTGACATGCAATCATTAATCCTTTCAGTTCTTATGCTAGCGCTATAAGCCTCGACGCTTCTCATTCCTCGGGTATCATTCATAAGAATCATCATCGTCATCTTGTGTCCCAATATGAATGCCTACTCGCACCTTTATTGGATCACTTATCGGCGACGCATAGATTTCCTTGAAACTTTTGAGTCTGGAAAAAGCGTTCCAAGATGTGTCTTGGTGTGAACCTTCTTCCGACCTAGTAATTGGTTCATAATATGGTATGACCTGAATGTTTAGGTTGGCATTCAATCCTTATACGGGTGCATAAACTAGTATGTCCCGAGAAGGGTGGGTATAGAAGAAGAGCACATTATTAGATAAAAGAATATCATTGGAGAAATGTTCCTTTTTTTAACGACAGTGATGCTATGAAGATCTACATTTTAAGGAAATAAGAGAAAGAAACACACGAATTAAATTGCTAAAATGGATATAGAGAAATTCATCATAAATGCTGATTGTCGATCAGTGCTTCATCTTCTTTGATGATCATCTTCATTGGTAGTAGAGCTTTAAATTTTTAATGTTCTAAGGCCAAAGAAGGGTGCGTACAACGTGATGAGGCCATAAGTTCTCAGTCATATGACCAATACCACTACATATGGACCTCCCAGTTGTCAGACAACTTCCTGTGACTAGGATCCTTAGTTAACTACATTATTTTTCAGAGGACAAGGTCGCTAACTTGGAAATATCAATTCTCCACTCTTTTTTTGTAGTACCAGGCTGCCTTTTGTTGAGTGGAGGCCATCCCTAGTGTGGCTTCTTCCTTTTGTTCATCTAGTAGGTTTAGCCTTGCTTTAAGATATTCATCATTTTCTTCTTTTTTGAAACAGTGTACCCTTAGACTGGTCACTTCGAATTCGATTGTCACCACATCTTCGATACCATAGGTCAGAGCGAAGGGTGTTGATCCCGTTGGTCCCCTCTTCACCGTTCTATAGGCCCGTAGGATAGAGATCATCTTTTTCACCCACACCCTTTTGGAGTTTTCTATCTCCAATTTGATTTCATTAAGGAGAGTTTGGTTCGTCACTTTTACTTGACCGTTGCATATGGGGTGCCTTGGGGCGAGAAATAAGGATTTATATTGAATTACTCACATAGGTTTTCAATTCTCACACTATCAAACAGTCTTCTGTTGTCTGAAATTATGGCGTATGGGATGTCGAATCAACTAATGATATATTTCCAGATAACCGAAAGTACCTTTTGATATGTAATCATGGCTAGTTCTTCAGCCTCCACCCATTTTGTGAAGTAATCGATTGTTACTAGTAGAAACTTGCACTGACCTTTCCCGTTCAAAAATGGAACGAGGATGTCCATCCCCCATAGTCGAAAAGTGCACTCACCATGGCCATTTTCCTTATGGGGGATGGATATTGAGCACTATGTCAGAAAGTGCGACCAATGTCAGCAAATTGGCCGTGGTGAGTGCACTATGTTGAAAATGGTCGCACTTTCTGACATAGTGCTCAGTATCCTTGCTCATCATTGGCCAGTAATAACCCTGTATTAGTGCTCTCTGTGTCAAGATCTCTTTCCTCGGATGTCCTCAATAGATTTCTTCATGGAGACTCACCATGGCCAATTTGCTGACATTGGTCGCACTTTCTGACATAGTGCCCAGTATCCATCCCCCATAGTTGGCCAGTAATAACCCTATGTTAGTAGTGCTCTCTCTGCCAGGATCCCTTTCCCCTAATGTCCTGTATATATTTCTTCATAGAGTCTTCTTAGAAATGTTGTCACCTCCGTGGGATGAACACGTCATAGCATTGGTCAAGCATACCCCCTTCGGTACAGAACTCCTTCATAAAGTATGTACTTCATCTCCTTAACTCTCACCTTTTTGCCCTCCACATTATCTTTTAGAATAATTCCTTCTCTTATGTATTGTACGTACTCATCCATCCAGATATGCCCTATCTCTATAATACTGATTGTCTTGCTTTCTTCCATATGAGTACTTGGTCAGTCCAGAGTCTCCACGAGGGGATTCCCTTGATCAATGGAAGTGACTCTGGCTAGGTGGTTGGCCTTCGCATTATTCTTTCTTAGACTATGCCTAATTCCTAATACTGAATGGCCAGAACTATCCTACCATCTCCTGAAATATTTTTAAGTATGCCATCATATTTTTCCTTTTTGTTTCATATTCTTCCACCACTTATTGGATGGCCATATTCGAGCAGCTAAAGAATTCCACTGGGTCTGCCTTGAGAGATAGGGTGAGTCGCGGTTCGACAATCAGGGCCTCATCCTTAGCCTTATTATTTGATGCTCTAAAATCGAAGCACAATGCATACTCCACGTCGGACCCTTCGGGTGTCTCTATGATCAGTCCTACATCACCAATAGTCCAGAGACTTTTCACTTGTGAAGGACTTGCTTGAGTGGGTAATCAATCAGAATAGCTATGGTATGAGCCTCGAAGTATGGCCTCAATTTTTTAGCCGATACAACGAGTGAGAAGGACAATTTCTCCAACATTGGATATCTAGATTATGCTCTTTTTAATACCCTATTGATAATAAATTGATCGTTGAACCACTTGCATCATCTATAATCAAAGCTAAACTGATCGTTGTTAAAGATAAGTAGAGGTAAATGTACAATTCTTCTCCAAGGACCTGCTTTAAGAGGAGAGGGACCTCTAACACGTATGTCTTCAAATCTTAAAAGGCCTATTCGCATTCATTTGTCCAGACAAATTCCTTCTTCAGCGTCCTAAATAAAGGGATGTACCTATCAATTGCCTTACTTAGAACCGTTTTGATGTTTTTACCCTCCTTGTTAGTGATTGTACCTCTTTTACGATCTTCGAACTTCTCATACCCAATACTGCCTAGATCTTTTTAGGTTTAGCCTTTATTCCCCTCTGTGTCACTCTAAAACCCAAAAAATATCCTGATGCCACACTGAAGGTGCATTTTTCTGAATTCAGCTTCATTTTATGTCGATCGGGGATTTTAAAAGTATCCTCCAATTCAGACTTTTTACCAATATATCGTCAACATAAACTTCCATTATTTTCCCTATATGATCTTCAAGCATTCGGTTCACGAGTATTTAATAGGTATCCTCGGTGCTCTTTATTTTGAATGTCATCACTCGGTACAGTAAGTCCTTCGGTCTATCATAATTAAGGACTTTCTTCATCATCCTGGTGCATTCGGATTTCATTATACTCGGAGTAAGCATACATTAATTATAGGGTTTCGTGCCCAGCTATAACATCTATTAGTGAATCAATCATTGGCAATGGGTATGAGTCCTTCGACAAAGCCCTATTCAAATCGGAGTAATCTAAATAAAGTTGCCATTTGGCATTCTACTTTTTTACCATCACAACCTTTTAACAGCCACTCAAGATATTTAATGTCCCGAATAAAAATAGTGTCAAGTAGTTTCCCTACTTCAATAGGAGCCGCTTGATTCCTCTTGGGCGCGAACGCTTTTTTCTTATGTTTGACCGATCGACTGGTCGGATCTATCTTCAGCTAATGGGTCATTATCGAGGCATCAATTCCCAGCATATTCCCGTGGCTCCACGCAAATATCCTATGGTGCCTCTTTAGAAATAAAATCAAATATTCCATCCTCTTATCAGTCAGTGATGACCCTACATATACTACCCTCTCTATATGGTCATCGTAGAGTGGGTTCAGGATTAGGCTTTTAACTCAAGATCCCATTATTGGTTTCTTCCTTGGATCCAGACTATCGATGTTGAACATCCTTTTCTTTTTCTTCCATGATGAAAAATATCAACTTCTAGTGCGCGAATGACTCCCACACAATGTTCTGTCCCATTTGGTGTTAGGAATCGAAGGGTGAGGGACATGATTGACAAAACTTCATCAGTTATGTTCAGCGTTGTTTGACTAATTAGCACATTGTAGGCTGAGGTGACCTTACCACAAGAACTCCACTTATAACGAAGTTTCCTTGGGATCCTTCCCATTTGTCAACGGGAGTTCAATTGACCCCTGTGACAACCCGCTATCCGAAATAAAGGGTGGCCAGCCCTATACCCCGATTAAATAGGAAAATCATGGATAATATCATCCTCAGCATCACAACAATATACAAAGTATAAGGAATAACCACTCTATATTCCAGAAAATGGGTTATCAAAAACTTTGATTTGAAATTTAAAGGAAAACATTTTCAACAACCCATCATAGAAATAGAGGGTGGAAACCCCCACAAGCGCATCTAAGAAAACCCGAAAGATACAAAGGACCGAATAAAACTTCGGTCAGTACCATCCATACAACATACATATAGTACCAAGTGTTACATAATAAATTCATTATACATTTACAACAGCTTGGGCAACATGCCCGAATGAACTGAACATAACTAGAAACATAAACAGAGGCGTCTACACAAAATCCCGTGAAACCCGCACAATGTCACGGCTCCTCAAAATCCACAGGAAGGAAGGGTCATTACCGGCGACCGTGCGGCGGAACACCTGAACGGATAATATAGATATACATACACAACAAGAAAAGGAAAACCGGTCAGGGCCGGGTATATGTGATCAATAGATAAATGACAAGTATGATAATGATGCACAATGAAGCATGGATGATAGTCTAGCATGTTAACGACATATAAGGAACTGAAATTGGTGAAGGACTACATAGAGTGAGATTCATAATAAAACAGAATTAAAAGTGCTTATAAGCCTTTATCATCATTAATCAGATTTCAATTCAAGTATACATTTTCCATTCCTTATCAGGAATATAATTGACATCATGTGCTCTATAGGGCACTAATCTCAATAACATGCTCTTTGCGGCATAATTTTGCTCTTTATGGCATTAATGTTCCATCGAGTCCAACTCGATAATTAGAATAGTCATTATTATAAATATAACGATTCTAAGACCGCCCGTCCGGTTTCCCCACTGAGCGCGTCCCTAAATAACCATCATCTTCCAGGGCCTAACATAAGACAACCTGGGATCCTATCGAAAGCGTCGGGAAGCGGCCATATGCCTGCGGGGTAGTCAAGACCACACCAAAAATCTCCTACCCATCGCAGAAAAAATAGAACAAGCGCTCATATGGCCTAGGACTATATCCACCCTGCATTCATTAGCCAGGGGGCTTCACCTATCGCACGGACTTCCCTTAAGATGGTATTTAGAGAGGTGTGTAACCTTCGTTTCATTAATTCCCATGCCATGGTTAAGTAAAATTATCATTTACCTTAACAATTTCCCATTTTAAATAAATGCGTAAGTTAAATCGGGACTATGTATAATTCGTACCGACATAGCATCCTCAAAAAGAATTCAGACTCCAAAGTTATCCCCAAGCCCTCTTTTAGGCTTTAATATAAACCCTCAAATCAAAATGTAACCAAATTTGAATTCCAAAGTCTCCAAAATTGACCTTAACATCTTCTAGTCCGATATAAAACTATACGACAAAAGTGACGCCTAAACATCACCTTAAATTCCCCCTTGAAAGAATCCTAGATGAACCCTTTCGAGTCTAGGATGTCGACCCAACTCAACTAGAACTCTAAACCCTATGTTTACTTCATTTAAGAAGGTCCCTAATCAATAATCCTAAAGAAAAAGGGTTAAAATGAAAAAGAAAAAAATTTGGAAAATGCAGGGCTACCGAATCGATTCGCCCCCTTGGCCGAATCGATTCGGCCAGAAAAATTGAGGTTCTGCATAATTGCCGAATCGATTCGGATGGGAGACCGAATCGATTCGGTCAGAAAATTTTGGTTTCTGCATAACTACCGAATCGATTCGGATAAGTTCCGAATCGATTCGGTCAACAAGACCTGAGCACTGCCCCTAGCCGAATCGATTCGCCCTAGGGGCCGAATCGATTCGGGCCTGCGATTTTGCCAAGAATTGGCTATGGAGTCTTGGACTCCATTTGCTACCCAAACTCAAGCTTCTCCAAACCAAACTCATATACCAACACTATAAGACACCAATGATGCTATCTAACATCTTAAAACCTCATGAATCATCTTGGGAACAAATCAAAACCCAAAACACAAAATAAAACCCTAAGTTTGCTACACTAGGATTAATACACCATTATCACAACAATCATCTATCTCAAGACAACAATTTGCAAGTAAAAACTTGCCTTGATTCAACAAATATGCAGATTTCTTGGTGTAGTTGCAATCTCCCTCTCAATCCAAAGCTTTCTCTCTACTTTCTTCTCTTTTCTCTCTTAGGTTTAGGAAGGGATTTTGGGAAAATAGAAGACTAAAAAGGCTTAAGTCGTGACCTAAGACCAAATGCTCCACTTAATTAACCAAAAGTGCGATAAAACAATACGCGATAGCATAATTAAAGCACAACCAGTCAAAAATGCCCAAAACTACAAAATACAATATGGTACATTATTTGACTATTTCGCACGTTCCGGAATCAACTGCAACCTCCAAATTATCATTTGGACATTTTAAAATTCAATTTAGGTTCAGGTCTCATAATTAAGCCAAATATCATTTTATTTTCAGATGATACTAATAAGCATGACATAGCAATATATTCCCATAATTATGATATGTATGCAACCTCATAATAAATATCAACTTTTCTACATTGAATTAACATTCAAATCATAACCCAACACTGGTCTCTAATTACTATACTAAGTAATTAATATAAAATACGGTCTCATAAGCGAGGGTTATTACATACTCCCCCCCTTATGAGGGAATTTTGCCCCCAAAATTCAGGCGTACCTCATGAGAAAAGATGTGGATATTTCTCCCGCATCTCATCCTCGCGTTCCCAAGTCGATTCGCTTGCATGATGATGACTCCACTGGACTCTCACTAGAGGCACCACACGAGATCTTAACTTTCGCTCCCCACACTCAAGGATAGCAACCGGTTGTTCTTCATAAGAAACATCGGGCTGCAACTCGATATCTTCGAAAGGGATGTGCCAAAGGGCACCTTCACACCTTATGTACTTTTTCAAAGAGGAGACGTGAAATACATCATGAATTTGTTGTAGAGGTTCTGGCAAGGCAAGTTGGCATGCTACAGGACCAACCTTTGCAATTACCGGGAAAGGTCCAACAAAGCGCGGTGCAAGCTTTCCCTTCTTCCCAAAACGTTTGATGCCCTTCATCGGGGACACCCGCACCAACACTTGGTCTCCAACCTCCAACTCCATGTGTCTCCTACCCGCATCGGCATAACTCTTTTGCCGATCTTGGGCTACACGTATACGATTTCGAATAAGCTCGATCTTCGAAGAAGTGTCTTGGATTATTTCAGGTCCAAGAAACTTATTATCACCCACTTCCAACCAACAAGCGGGCGACCTACAAGGCCTGCCATACAGGGCTTCATAAGGTGTCATACCAATGGTAAATTGGTATGAGTTGTTGTAAGCAAACTCAACCAACGGAAGATATTGTTCCCAACTACCTTTAAAGTCGAGTATGCACATACGAAGCATATCCTCCAACATCTGGTTTACCCTCTCGGTCTGACCGTCTGTTTAAGGATGATAGGAAGAGCTTAACTTCAACTCGGTCCCCATAGCTCCCTGGAAACTCTGCCAAAAGTGGGACACAAAAATTTTATCTCGGTCGGAGATAATATTCAAAGGTACCCCGTGGAGTCTAACGATCTCCTCAATGAACAACTGGGCATAACGAGCGGTATCATAATCGGTGCGCACGGGCAAGAAGTGTGCCGACTTAGTCAAACGGTCGACAATCACCCAAATTGAGTCATGACCCTTCTGCGATCTAGGCAAGCCCGTAACAAAGTCCATTGAAATACTCTCCCATTTCCATACGGGAATCTCGAGCGGCTGTAACAAACCTGTCGGTCGCTGGTGATCAATCTTAACCAACTGACAAGTAGTACATTGGGACACAAACTCTGAGATATCCCTCTTCATGCCCGCCCACCAGTACAAATGACGCATATCTTGGTACATCTTGTCCCCGCCGGGATGTACCGTGAACTTCGACCCGTGGAATTCTGCCATCACTGCACGTCTCAAATCCCCATCATCGGGAACCACAAGTCTTCCATGGAAGCGTAGTCCACCCTCAGAGCCTATCGAGTACGACTCCGCTCCCTCAGACAACAACTGGTGTGTATGGTCTTGACAAACTTTATCTCTCTTCTGAGCTTCCACAATCTTTGCTATAATCGTGGGAGTAACCGTCATCACTGAAAGGAATGCCCTCGCTCCGGCATCCTCCAGGCTGAGTTCTTTCCACTTAGCCTTCCACACCTTAGCTAAGTCCCCATCAGGATTTCTACTCAAGGCATCTGCTACCACATTCGCCTTCCCGGGGTGGTAATGAATGTCAAATTGGTAGTCTTTCACAAACTCCAACCAACGGCGTTGGTGCATGTTCAAATCCTTTTGGGAGAATAAGTACTGCAGCGATTTGTGGTCGGTGAAAAGACTAAACTTTTCCCCCAAGAGGTAATGCCTCCATATCTTCAAGGCAAATACAACGGCGGCGAATTCCAAATCATGTACCGGATAGTTCCTCTCGTGAGGCTTCAACTTACGAGAAGCGTACGCAATGGATTGCCTCTCTTGTTGAAGAACACCTCCTAACCCCAGAAGAGATGCATCGGTAAAGACGAGATATTCCAATCCCGGCCTGGGCAATGCTAGGGCTGGAGCTGAAGTCAGTCTGTCCTTGAGCTCATCGAAAGCCGCTTGACATGAACTGTCCCAAACAAATCTTACTCCTTTCCGGGTCAAGTTTGTCAATGGGCTAGCAACCTTAGAAAAGCCCTTAATGAATCGACGGTAATAACCCGCCAAGCCCAGAAAACTACGAACTTCAGTGGGCGTCGTGGGCTGACCCCACTCCTTCACTACGACCACCTTACTCGGATCCACATACACGCCTTGGGATGACACCACATGTCCCAAAAATTGAACTTCCTTCAACCAGAAGCCACACTTCTCAAAATTTGCATACAATTGATGATCCCTCAATCTCTGCAAGACCAACCGCAAGTGAGCAGCGTGATCCGGCTCCGTCTGAGAATAGACTAGGATGTCATCAATAAATACAATGACAAACTGGTCAAGAAAATCCCGAAACACCCTATTCATAAGATCCATAAACACCGCAGGGGCATTGGTTAGCCCGAAGGGCATAACCAAGAACTCATAAGATCCGTAACGGGTCAGAAAAGCCGTCTTGGACACATCTTGCTCCCGTATCCTCAATTGGTGATACCCTGTCCGCAAGTCGATCTTGGAGAAATATGAAGCTCCCCTAAGTTGATCAAACAAGTCGTCGATGCGAGGTAAAGGATATTTATTCCGGATGGTGACTTTATTCAACTCTCTATAGTCCACGCATAACCGGAGAGAACCGTCTCTCTTCTTCACAAACAATACTGGAGCGCCCCACGGTGAGGTACTACGCCTAATGAAGCCCTGCTCCAGTAACTTCTGAATCTGATCCCTCAGCTCCCTCATCTCTACAGGAGCCATACGATAAGGAGCTTTGGCGATCGGTCGAGTTCCCGGCATTAAGTCAATCACAAACTCGATCTCCCGACTTGGGGGTAATCCCGGTATCTCCCGAAAGACATCTTCAAAATCTCTAACGATCGGAAGAGAATCTAAGGGAACCATGACATCTCTAGATGCATCTTCCGCAATACAATATAGATAAGCACTCGTTCTCCCCTCCATACAAGGCATAACTACCAGTAACATCTCTTGTCCCGGAACCGCAAAAACTATACTCTTCCCGTAACAATTCACTATAGCACGGTACCTCGCTAGCCAATCCATCCCCAAAATTACGTCATACCCGACCATATCAAGGACGAGTAAGTCAGCCTCAAAACAAAAGTCACCAAGGTTAATTCCTACGTTTTTACATACGAAGAAAATCAATGAGCCATCGCCCATAGAGGATTCGACGCTAGTGAAGGTACTTTTAGTAGATTTTATCAAACCTGTAGTCTGAGCAAAACTTCTAGAAATAAAGGAGTGTGTAGCACCCGTATCAAATAGAATTCGACCCAAGTGCCCCTGAATGAGAAACTTACCCTCGATCGCTGGTGGGGCTGGAGGAGCTGGAGGAAGCAAAGCCTCCTGAAGATGGTAAACCCTTCCGTACTGCAATTGCCCCTGTTGAGGAGGAGCAACCGGATTAGTCTCTTGAGGCGGAAACTGTACATACGGCTGCTGTGGGGCCCTAGGAAGATGCCCTCCAACCAACTGAGGACATGCCCTCTTAAAGTGGCCCAGCTCCCCACACTGAAAACATTTATTAGTCATGTTATCCTGATTCCTGCCTTGGTTATTCCGGAGTTGCCCCGCACCTCGGCCCTGTTGGCCCCTACCACCATTACCACCTCGACCTCCCTGAGGCTGCTGGCCGCCTTGACCTTGCCTATTATTATTACCGCCAGCATTAAACCCACCGAACCGTTGACGCTTGGACGAATCCCCCTGCTGAGGATCCCTCTCAACCAACTTGTTCCCCGAGGATTGGGACGAAGAAGATGTTCCCCCTCCGCTCCCAACACCTCCCTGCTTCCCCGCTTGTCCCACAGTAACAACCTTCTTCTTGTTTAGCAAAAACAATCTGTGCTCCTGACAATGAAGCAAAGCGGTATTCATCACATCACCAAAAGTCACTAGAGATGGATTTCCCAGCAAATGTTGCTTTATTCGCCAGTTCAAACCTCCTACAAACTTGGAGATCCTCTTCGACTCTGGAGTTACCTCATCCGGTACAAAACTAGCTAACCGGGTAAACTCTTCTTCATACTCAGCAACTGACCTCTCCCCTTGAACCAAATCCTGCAGCTTCCTCTGCATCTCCCTCTGAACCGCGGGAGGAAAATACTTCCCATCAAACAAGGCCCAAAAATTTGTGATGGACATAGTATCCCTCTGCTCGGGCGTCGTCATGGACTCCCACCAATGTAAAGCCGGTCCTACCAACTTGAAAGTAACGAGAATCTGCTTCTTCTCCTCACTACATTCCACCATCCTAAGATGGCGCTGCATATCTCTCTTCCACTGGTTCGCCTTGATAACATCTGAACCTCCCTCAAACTCCGGGGGATGCCCTTTCAGGAAAGATTCTCTCACCCGTTCCCACTGAGAAGGTCCCGTGGGAGCTTGTGCTTCTTGTCCCCTAACTTGGGCTTGCGGCATTTGTTGGGCCACGGCAGTCATCGCGGCGTTGACAGCTTGGGCAACAATATTTGCCACTTCAGCGGCACTGATACTCCCCTGCTGCTGTGGAGGACCAAACTCGTCCTCAACGACCCTATTACGTCTAGCGAGACGCCCTCTCTTCGGCGGCATCTGAGATAAAGATGAGAGAGAGTTAAAACATAATGTAAGACAATCTATTTAACAGAAGATCGCATACATAGGCAGCAAAACAATCCTAACATTAAGTTCTATATCAAAGAACTCTATGGTAGAACGTGACAAGTCCGCATAGATCCTAAAGACTCTAGAACCTGATGCTCTGATACCATCTGTGACAACCCGCTATCCGAAATAAAGGGTGGCCAGCCCTATACCCCGATTAAATAGGAAAATCATGGATAATATCATCCTCAGCATCACAACAATATACAAAGTATAAGGAATAACCACTATATATTCCAGAAAACGGGTTATCAAAAACTTTGATTTGAAATTTAAAGGAAAACATTTTCAACAACCCATCATAGAAATAGAGGGTGGAAACCCCCACAAGCGCATCTAAGAAAACCCGAAAGATACAAAGGACCGAATAAAACTTCGGTCAGTACCATCCATACAACATACATATAGTACCAAGTGTTACATAATAAATTCATTATACATTTACAACAGCTTGGGCAACATGCCCGAATGAACTGAACATAACTAGAAACATAAACAGAGGCGTCTACACAAAATCTCGTGAAACCCGCACAATGTCACGGCTCCTCAAAATCCACAGGAAGGAAGGGTCATTACTGGCGACCGTGCGGCGGAACACCTGAACGGATAATATAGATATACATACACAACAAGAAAAGGAAAACCGGTCAGGTCCGGGTATATGTGATCAATAGATAAATGACAAGTATGATAATGATGCACAATGAAGCATGGATGATAGTCTAGCATGTTAACGACATATAAGGAACTGAAATTGGTGAAGGACTACATAGAGTGAGATTCATAATAAAACAGAATTAAAAGTGCTTATAAGCCTTTATCATCATTAATCAGATTTCAATTCAAGTATACATTTTCCATTCCTTATCAGGAATATAATTGACATCATGTGCTCTATAGGGCACTAATCTCAATAACATGCTCTTTGCGGCATAATTTTTCTCTTTATGGCATTAATGTTCCATCGAGTCCAACTCGATAATTAGAATAGTCATAATTATAAATATAACGATTCTAAGACCTCCCGTCCGGTTTCCCCACTGAGCGCGTCCCTAAATAACCATCATCTTCCAGGGCCTAACATAAGACAACCTGGGATCCTATCGAAAGCGTCGGGAAGCGGCCATATGCCTGCGGGGTAGTCAAGACCACACCAAAAATCTCCTACCCATCGCAGAAAAAATAGAACAAGCGCTCATATGGACTAGGACTATATCCACCCTGCATTCATTAGCCAGGGGGCTTCACCTATCGCACGGACTTCCCTTAAGATGGTATTTAGAGAGGTGTGTAACCTTCGTTTCATTAATTCCCATGCCATGGTTAAGTAAAATTATCATTTACCTTAACAATTTCCCATTTTAAATAAATGCGTAAGTTAAATCGGGACTATGTATAATTCGTACCGACATAGCATCCTCAAAAAGAATTCAGACTCCAAAGTTATCCCCAAGGCCTCTTTTAGGCTTTAATATAAACCCTCAAATCAAAATGTAACCAAATTTGAATTCCAAAGTCTCCAAAATTGACCTTAACATCTTCTAGTCCGATATAAAACTATACGACAAAAGTGACGCCTAAACATCACCTTAAATTCCCCCTTGAAAGAATCCTAGATGAACCCTTTCGAGTCTAGGATGTCGACCCAACTCAACTAGAACTCTAAACCCTATGTTTACTTCATTTAAGAAGGTCCCTAATCAATAATCCTAAAGAAAAGGGGTTAAAATGAAAAAAAAAAAAATTTGGAAAATGCAGGGCTACCGAATCGATTCGCCCCCTTGGCCGAATCGATTCGGCCAGAAAAATTGAGGTTCTGCATAATTGCCGAATCGATTCGGATGGGAGACCGAATCGATTCGGTCAGAAAATTTTGGTTTCTGCATAACTGCCGAATCGATTCGGATAAGTTCCGAATCGATTCGGTCAACAAGACCTGAGCACTGCCCCTAGCCGAATCGATTCGCCCTAGGGGCCGAATCGATTCGGGCCTACGATTTTGCCAAGAATTGGCTATGGAGTCTTGGACTCCATTTGCCACCCAAACTCAAGCTTCTCCAAACCAAACTCATATACCAACACTATAAGACACCAATGATGCTATCTAACATCTTAAAACCTCATGAATCATCTTGGGAATAAATCAAAACCCAAAACACATAATAAAACCCTAAGTTTGCTACACTAGGATTAATACACCATTATCACAAAAATCATCTATCTCAAGACAACAATTTGCAAGTAAAAACTTGCCTTGATTCAACAAATATGCAGATTTCTTGGTGTAGTTGCAATCTCCCTCTCAATCCAAAGCTTTCTCTCTACTTTCTTCTCTTTTCTCTCTTAGGTTTAGGAAGGGATTTTGGGAAAATAGAAGACTAAAAAGGCTTAAGTCGTGACCTAAGACCAAATGCTCCACTTAATTAACCAAAAGTGCGATAAAACAATACGCGATAGCATAATTAAAGCACAACCAGTCAAAAATGCCCAAAACTACAAAATACAATATGGTACATTATTTGACTATTTCGCACGTTCCGGAATCAACTGCAACCTCCAAATTATCATTTGGACATTTTAAAATTCAATTTAGGTTCAGGTCTCATAATTAAGCCAAATATCATTTTATTTTCAGATGATACTAATAAGCATGACATAGCAATATATTCCCATAATTATGATATGTATGCAACCTCATAATAAATATCAACTTTTCTACATTGAATTAACATTCAAATCATAACCCAACACTGGTCTCTAATTACTATACTAAGTAATTAATATAAAATACGGTCTCATAAGCGAGGGTTATTACAACCCCTTTGGATACACCTTCTCTTTGGATAATCCTAATAGCGACCCCTTTATTGGATTCAGTCATGCTCCGCCTAGCTTCATTTGGTTAAAACACTTTAAATAGATGATGTCCGCTAAACTTCATGTGTAGACCATAATTTTTTCAATGATCTAATTTGATATCAAAACTATGACCATGAGAGGATCGTCATGAGGAGTGATTAGATCCAGAGATCCCTTCTATGTGAATGTGATATTTTCTTAGTCCTCAACGGGTTTCTCCATTTGTATCTCCATTAGCTACCTTTGTTGGCCCGTGTACGCTTTATAAGTCGATGTTGACTGTCCCCCGAATGTGAACCCCCCAGAGATCATGTTGATCCTCCTTTATTTTTCAGCTATAATAACTTCCCTTGGCTTCTATAGCCTCTATTCTCATTCTTTTATTCGTCTTATTCATCGATCATCCCTTCATTTGAACCGGTTCCTCAATTTCTCTTTTCAGATGGAAGCAGTCATTAGTGTTAGAGCCATAATCTCGATGGAATTGACAACAGAGGTTGGACTTAGACTTGAATGACCTATTCTTTAGTATGTTTGGCCACCTTAATATCCTTGGATTGGTCATGACATTCAACACCCGTCCCATGGTCGTATTCAGTGAATTATAATGCTCAATTTGGGTTTGATTCACCTATTGATTCCCCCTCGAAGCAAATCTTCACTTACTCTGGTTATCATCGACTATTTTTTCCCCAAAGTCTCCCGCCCGATGAGTGTGTTGTCGACTGCTAATGATGTCCTCCGTGTGGATGCACTTCTTCACTTTTTTAATCAGTTTGGCTATGTTTGTAGGTGAGTTTTTTGATAAGCAATAAATGGTTCTACTATTGTATGACTCGTTTAAAAGGCCAAATGACCGCCATTTCTTCTGAGCGGTCAATGTGGAGGAGTTCATCATTAAATCTCTTCATACACTTCCTAAGGTTCTCGTCCTTAGCCTGAAAGTGTTGAACAGATGGTCTGTAGTCTTCGTGTGGAATCTGCTCTCGATAAAACGCTAGGTGAATCATTTTGAGATCTCTCTGAAGCAGGTAACGGAGTTGGGTATCATGCGGTTGAGACAAGTCCTCGCTGAACCCTTCAGCATTATTATGAATGCCCTACACCTAATCTGGTCTGGGTAGGAATGGAATTCCATGTGGGACTCATAGTGATCTAAGTGGCTCCTAGGGTCTATTGTCCCGTCGAATGAATCCATCCTAGGAAAAATTGAAATTGGACAATATGGGGCATTCCATAACTTCTTAAAAGAACAAAGACGCTCGCTCAACGTCCCTAACATTAACAATGGCTAATGGGGAATCCACTTGTTTGGCCACTGATACCCAGTAAAGGTAGGATGAGAATGTCGGTAGAGGTGGAGGAGCCATGGGGACTTCATTTTAAAGATTTTTCTCTACTGGTGAGTCTTGATCTACTTGTTGTTCTGACGCTATAGGAGAGTTAGATTGTAGATGGTTCAGGTTTCGATAAGTTGTTCCTAGAGGGCTTGTTGTTGTTTTTTGAGGCCATTGATGTCCTGAGTTACCTGGGTTTTGTTCATGACTTTAGAAACTATCGTTCCCACAAATGACTCTAATTATGTTGAGGTAGAAATTTAACTTTCACACACACAACATAATAAAAGAAAATTAGCAGTTTATGATGCCTGATATATAAAAAGAATGATAAGAATATCATACACGAAATGTACATAGTTTTGACGGGCTTGGCCTACGTCCACGGGGTGAAGGGGTGGGGGATATCATTTAGTACTTTGGGAGATTATAGCTAATTATCGAAAATATTCGAGCTCACAAATCAATTGCCTTTTCCCTACACTATATGAGGTTTTCTATACCCATCCTTTACGAAGTGGATCCTATTTCTTACCATGCACATTGAAAGAATTTGAATTGAAGTAATGCATGATTTGGTCCCCGATGGTTTCACAATTTTTTGCATTTTCGGTTCACCAATATTTCGAACTGTATTACTAGGGAACGTGTTATCCGTTTAAAGCAATGGCATGTTGACAAAGTCTTATGAGTTTAAATAACTCAATAATCGTTTGGCTGATGAAATGCATTCGTCTTAATAAAGACATGATGCTCGACCTAATGGAGATATGATCCAACCGTCAGTCTGATCGGTAAGCTACAACTCTCTTACACGTAGGTTACCCAACCCTATGTCTAGCTTGTGCCTACGGTGCTTTTCGTTCGGCGCTAAACCGTCCAAAAATACCCCTCATCACAAAACTTTGCTTATTTTGTATTTTTTACTACTAACATACTAAGTCACACATAGTCACTTCTATAAAATAGTAACATTGTACTCCAATATTTTGTTCAAAACTGTCAAATAATACTTAATATACTACTAACCCTCTATAGTATGGGTGCACATGGTTCGGTTTGGGTCGGTTTTGAGACTAATTCGGGAACCGAACCGAGATGGGTCGGTTCCAAATTTTTGGAACTGGAACCGAACCGACGGTTATGCAAAACCGAACCAAACTAAACCAGCGATTCCCGGATCAGATCAGATCAGTTTTCAGTTCCAAATCCATATTTCAAACTTAGTGAAATCTTAAGATTAATGTATTTCATACATAATTTGTTTAAGGTCAAAATTAATTTTGATCCTCAATAACATAAGTTAGAAATTCATGTAATCACAAAAATATAAATTACAAGTGTTAAATATATAAAATAAATATATTTGTAATTATAAATCGGTTCGGTCCCGAATTGGTTCGGATCGGATCGGTTTTCGGGTCGGATTGGTTTTTTCTCCCTGGAACCGAGAACCGAACCGAAGTATCGATTTTTTTTTAGAATCGGATCTGAACCATTGAGCAAAAAAACCTATCCAAACCGAACCAATGCAGTCAGCTTGTTTCGGTTTATCGGATTTTAGATTCCGTTGTGCACCCTTACTCTATAGTACACTACAAATTTTATGCAAAAGTACATATTGTTAAATAACATTAGTACCCCTTAACAACAAAATAATTCTTTGCTCAAAATATTCTTTTTCACAACACGTAATATTTTACTTACCAAAAATAAGGTTTGTACCTCATGTGTAAAACTAACCTTAACATACATTTGCGAAATTCAGTATATATTACTAACATAATATAAGTGGTTCACCCACTTTTATTTTGTCGTTTAAGGTCAATTACCATTTTTTTCTAATTTAATATCCTTTTTATGCATGCACGTTATGTATGTACATGCAAATTTGTTCATTATATTCAACCTCTGTATAGTATATAAAAATTTTCAGGCAAACTTTTACGTGAAACGTTCGCTTAAAACATATATTAACTTTTTTAACACTTGTGCAACCCATGCAGTGCAACGCAGGTAACTGTTTTACATAAAAAATTTGTGCTACCCAAATATTTAACAATTACTTTATTTATTAAAATTAAGGGTATCATATTATTCCCTCCTTAGGAGGCGAATTTACTTCCTTCATCCATAACCATCAATGCATTTCTTTATCACTATCACATCATCATTTTCTCTCCTAGGTCACATGCAATCATCAATCCTCTCAGTGTATATGCAAGAGCTACAAGCCTCAACGCTTCCCGTTCCTCGGTTATCATTCGTAAGAATCATCATCATACTACTCGCCCCTTTGTTGGATCACACGTCGGCGACGAAGAGATTTCCTTGAGACTTTCGCATTTAGAGAAAACAATATCCATACACTAAAACCCTAAGGATCTCGTCATCTAATTCATCTATGTGGTGTCACCTATGTTGTGTATCGATGTATGATCAAACTTCAACCTCATAGCAAGGTTATCCATAACTATTGCACAAGATTTATGAATCCTTGAACTTAATATTTCCATGTAACCCAATGTCGCAATCATCCCAAACCTCATGTGCCCAATACACAACCATTTATATCTTTGTTAATGCATCTCCTAAAACCTGACGCATTAAATAACCTTTAATATTTAAATGCCTATGCAGCCATTTTCCTTCACATGCATATTTCATGTATTCCTACCATTTCCTTGGGTTCTCCTATCTATATATTACGTATTCAAGCACTATGATAAAGCTGCAACGTACAATAGCACACAACAATGACATTCTCAAAGAAGTCAATTATCTAATTCTATGACTCTGCTTCAACCCCTTAGGGTTAAAACTTTTGATATTATGAAACCTCATACCCATGATTTAGCTCTATCCTATGTCCTATTGAGACAGACACAATGAGCCTCTAGGCCCAAATAAGCAAACAATTGCATGAAAATAAATTTTAATTACCCCGGTAGCCATGCACACATATACCGGGATGCTCATGCAACCCTAAATGTGTGATCATATGGAGCACGCCCTTATTTAATGTAATACATTAGCCATGCCAAGCCTAACCCACAATAACACTTAGTCAAACCACGCAGTACTCAAATAAACACTGAGTAACAATGTTTCAATCGTTGGAAGCAAAAAAAATGCAATCAGAATATGACGCACCGTTGAACATACCTTCCCGAAATTCAAAAGACTTGTCTTACTTATTGCAGACTCAATAGCAACACGTCATTAGAAATACCGGTGTGTTTACTTACTATAGATGTATATAATCCTTGCATGGACATGTACCCTAGCCTAAGACATTAATCCTTAACAAGGTTGATTATCAAAATTATTAAACTTACGTAACATATATGATCATGTTGCTACTAGGGAAACCGAAAAATTAGACTTCCCTCCTTAAAAGCGATGTCAACTTCGTTCCTTCATCATGATGAACAAAAAGTTTCATGAATAACTGTCAAAAGTTTATGACCTTCCTTGAACACTATATGGGAGACTATCCATTAACCTTTGCAAATGCAATGCACCTCGTCTTGAACCTCAAGGCTAAAACGTTAACTAACCCCGTCTAGATCGCCATTTGACTTAGAACATGAATGACTAGTGTTTGAGAATATTGTTGTCAATCAACTTATTTCGTGGCATGCCCACCCTACTATGGGTACCAATGCCAGTATGCAAACTATCATATACTTTTTAATATTTCGAGGCAATATGCATTTACTTGAGTTTTATGTTAATTTTTTTTACCAACGCTGACATATTTAAAAATATTATGATGACTGAACCTCTTCTACGCCATTTTAACCAAGTTTCTTAGTCTCCACATCATACGTGAAACACGCGAAGTGCCAACTTATTTATGTCGATGGAATTTTAATAGAAGTGTGTCATCATACACATGATGCAATGTCATTTGCCGCGCCTACTATCCATGCTTAGATTCCACTCCTAAAGTGCAAAGGCGGCGTTATCATCGCCCTTGACTTCCAATTATTTAGGAAACCTAACGTGCTTATTTATGACTTCCCCCTATTCACCAATCACTTTACATACATCTACAAAGATGGAAAACCCACAATTTCCTAGTCCTATAATTAATCATGAACATTATAGTCGCCTTACCCTTATGATGTTACTTACAATAATTTTGCCCAAAATAATAGTACAATCAATATATTTAACCGACTACAAGAACCTCTTCCCAAATGCTACTATTCCTACTATGTGAGACATCTTAATGCTAACCTAACAATTGTATTAATCCCTAAGATATTTCGAGCAAATAGAAAAGATGTTATTAAAATTTCTCCTTTGATCTCTAAACACTACACGTATATCACAACAACAAACAATAATATTTCTAACATTGGCATGATGCAAGAATGCTTCATTTCTATTCATCACTTCCCTTGGGTAATGGAAAATTTTCACACTAGTTACCGAAGCCCTTTGGAACATTCATTAAATGATACTTACAATCCATCAACATTAACCCTTGGTGCACACTTCCATACTACGGTCAATACGTAACCATGTTCCTGAACATGGTGCAACTCTATATACGGTGGGCCACTGCCTAGGTGCCAAGCCTCTCTCTTAGCCACTACCATTATCTTTTTATATCAGTGGGTGCCAAACTAAAGCACTTAATGACTTCCAATGGTGGGGTCACCATGCTTTCGTTATGCTACTTTGATCATCCAACTTTGCAAATTGTCACAATTCTTCTATGGAACCTTACCTTTGAACATCACAAGACATTATTCGGTCCTTAACAAGGTTTACACACCTTTTAATACATGATATGGAGTGTCGCCCACATTCTAAGAACACCAACATTGCCACATGTTTCCAAGGTGAATAGTCACAAAGCAACTTATCGCTTTAACTGAGGTCGTCGATGAGATAGTACAATGACTAAACTCCACGCACTATTGTTAAGGAAGAAACCTCCAACAACGTTAAAATCTTTAACTCCAACATCGCGGTCGTAAAAACCGAAGTTCTCACTCGCCTTACAAGGCCTAGCCCAAAGTCGAATTTTCTATGATTCAAGATCAAAACCCGATCTCCCGACTACACGTCACTTGTGTAAGGAATTTAAACATAAAGCTCTAATATGAAGTTGTAATGTCTCGACTTGAATTTAAGGGTCACCCATGGATTAATCTGACCCGGTCCAACTGCGTTAAGTGTGGAGTGATGTTAAATAACCTAAATAATATTTCTAGTCCATTTTTAATAATTATATTAACCTACTGAACATGCAATTTCATTTTTAATCATTTAAGCATAATGATAACAAGTGTGGAGCCCATTAAGCAAGGCCTTAAGGTCCAATAATCAAAGTTACTAGCTTAAATAGTAAAAACACACACCTTCAAAATACTCTCAAAAGACGAAACATCGACTAACCTGTTATAACAAGGGTAATGGGGTGAGTCAATGCCCATTGGGGTTCCCAATAATAATGCAATATAGAAACAAACGACGGAAGGAACATATGCAATATCATATATTGACTCTAATGTACATGCAATAACTACACAATATATGCATTAATCGTGTTTTATTATGAAAACATCCACTTTGACTTATACTACAAGCCATTAACCGTTAATTTCCATGCCTTGCCATTTTAGTACAAAAATTTTCATTTAGCCCATTAATCCATATAATTAATATGAGAGAACCCATATCCCTCTATTCTTCATTTATGTTAATACAATTTACTTTGAAATCCATAAATTTAACATTTTAAACCACCATGTATATGACCTTTTAAAAAGATAACATTTTCACACACGCATCCAATGTATAAGAAGACTTACTTGAACTTATACAAAAATTCAGGCTTGTAACCTCCATAGGTTATCTGAACGCCCAAGTCTGGTTTTTATTATTTTATTACTTTTTGCCTTTTACTTTACCAGCACATTACATTATTAACTCATTATATTTTTTAATATGTCATGCCATGGGTTTATTAATTATCTCAATTGCACGATTACCCATAATTTCATTTTATGTCATTTAAACCCGGAATATCATGTTCGTATGCCATTACTAGCCGTTCGTCTTTCCTCGAATTTACCAATTCCATATCTTTCCATTTATTTCTTTTCACATCCTGGAATTAACCATATCTCATTTATGTTCACGGGCTTTCACCGTCTGCCATAAATGTCGCAACGATTGCTTCCTTGGCAAATGGCATTGGGCCCTAAGCATATGCAGAACCCTAGGGCTCTGGTCCCTTCTTAAATTTCTCGATATCCCTTTATTAAAATCTTTTACATTAAGTCCATATACTTACGTTCCAACCTCCGTTTTTATCAAAAATACTTGGCTCATCACCATCCTTTACTTACATGATTGCATTTTTAGCTCATTTTTTTTCATTATAATTTATATCCTACCCAAAGTAAATTTAACCCAAGATAATTACCACCTTGTTAATTTCATTATCATAATATTACGCACTTTGAACACATCCATTCATGAAGTCCTTTTATTTACCAAAGTTACGCACTTTGCTTACACTTTTTAACCTGTAGGTCCTTATTTTTGTGAGTATTACTAACTTAATACTGTTGCATATTTTAATCCTTTATCTTTATCATGTTATGCAAAATATACTAAGTTTCAAGGACCTTAATTAAATTAACATTAATCTAAGATCACACTACTTTACGATATTTAATGAAAAAAGTGTTGTAAGGACATAAATTTCCAATTGAGTCCGTGTATTGTTTTGACTTAATTTCGTGAACAAAACTGTGTTTGAAATATGTCATAGGGAGAATTTATTTTGTCACAATTCCATTGGTCTATGAGTATTGAAGAAATTGAAGACGTTGCGGCAAATCTTCAAAGAAATAATCATGCCTAAGTTTAATTGGTGCAAGTTTATTCGTCTTCAAAGTTAATTGCATTCTAAGATCACACAGGTATGAATGAGTATAATTAATGGTGCTCGAAATTGTTTTTATAAAAAATAAGGATGTAATTTTTATAAATAAAATACTTTAAAATGTTTTTAAAGTGTATCAAATGGTTTACACTACGTTTTTACTCTGATAAGCTCGAAAAGGAGTTTGACTTATTTGGATCTCTTTTAGAAGAGACGTTTTAAACAAAAAGTCAAACTGACACGCGGCCTCGTTTAAATGACAAGAAATCTCGTTCAAACGAGATGCTTATGTCGTGCGAACGACGTGGCTATGTCGTTCGAATGACACTATTTTCGAGGTGGTGTTTAATTCCTATTTAAAACATGTTTTCGTCAGAATTAAAAGTGTGTGTGTATTCTGGAAAAATAGTTTACATTCCAGTACGTGTTTGCACATATTTTTCTAAGGTTTAAAAGTCTTAAACACATCCTTAGAGTTTGCAAAGATCCAAGTCATCATTCTTATATGTTTATGTGATCTTGCTTCACTAAATAAGGTTTGTTCTACACTTGAACATTAGGGTTTTACGGTGAAGAAAAGATAAGGACTTCCTGTTCGACATCGTAGACGAATCAAAGCCATTCGGTGGACAACGAGACATACATGGACGCGTGTGTTGTGGACAAGTATCGTGGAAGACGGAATTTTTACGTGGGCACTATTGAATAATGGTAGAAGATCATAAGGAGTATCAAGGCCCGTGGGGATCAAGTTGTTGAGTAAGGCTAATATGTCTTTGTAAAACCTATGTTCATAGTGATCGTCTGGCTTGGGCCGTCCGAGGTTGTTTTCCCATTTTGAGTTTTTTCCTCGTACATCCGGTGTTGTGAGTATTCTTACGTTACTTGCTTTAATCTCTAGATGCATGTTTAGGATTAATCAAGATAAAATTGGTTAAAGTAAGAATTGGGTTTTCACAACTTGGTTTGGTGCTAATTAAAAGTTGGATAATAATTTGGTAAAAATTGGTTTATTTTGAAACACGCATAAGGGACACCCCATTTTATTCCAATTGGTATCAGAACTAGAAAACATATTTTATTTGTTTTTTGATTCCGTGTGTTTTTTTATCTCTCCTGTGTTTGTTTTCTCTCGATGGATTCTCTAAGCTTTGACGATTTACATCGTTTGAATTTAAGTTTGCAAAACGTATTAAAGTTTTGGAGAAAGAAAATTTCGGTTTCAAAAATAGGATTGAATATTTCCAAACGTTTAAATTTCAAAGAGATATTTGTCATGAGAAGTTTAGTTCCTTGTTTAATGATTTTAATATGTTCAAATTGGACAAAAAGGAGAGTGATGATAGAGTCCTCGTTTAGAAAAAGAGTTAGAGGATCTGAGAAATTCTATTAATGATTTATAGAGTCCTCGTTGAGGAAAATAATTCGATTAATGACTTTGTGCCACGAGAAAAGGCTCTTAGGGATAAGTTTGCTCACATTAAAGGGGAGAGATATAACCTTCTAGGGGTAATTGAAAATTTAAAGAAGGAGTCCCAAAAGTTTGAGGAGTCTAATCATTTGCTTGAGTCAAAAGTTTTGAAGTTAAAATATGATTTAAATGACTCGAGTAGTGATGGTAGCGACTTATCTTATTCTAGTGGTTTGAATGTAAAAGCCAAAACCATAGTTTGTTTTAGAGCGTCAACCACATCTGAGGGTATTAGAAAAGGTCAACCTAAAGGTCACGTTCCTCATCGTGTTTTCACATGTTCGCATTGTGGTAGGAAAGGTCACCTTAGGAATTTTTGTTTTGATCTTACAAAAGACCCTAGGAAGTTTAAACGTAGTGTCCCATTGGTTCCTAAAACCCGTTTTGTTAGGTATACACCTATTTGGGTTAGGAAATCCGTTTTGGAGATGCTAAATGCTTCGTTAGTTGATTCTCACATGCATGCACATGATTCATCTCTTGCTATTTCTTATGGATAGAAGCTTGCATGTTTTGTCATACGCTAGACCTTGCATCATGATTTATAATTTGCTAGTGTTATGACATGTTTATCTCTTTGTATTATATTTTTCATTTGTTTGAGTCTTATTTTAAAAATACAAAAAGATTTTTTTTGATAACATTTTTGAAAAATCGAAAATAAATTTGTTTTCTTGTTTGTTTTTGTTTTTGAGTTTACATGTTTCTTGTGGCATATTAGTGTGCTTGGATCCCCCCATCGTTTCATTATCCATCTGGCTATGACATTTGGTCATTATTATCGATATTTAGAATGATCTTAACCATTGTTTATATGGGGTTGTTTCGAAATTGATAAGCAATTTGATTCGACTTTGTATATATGCCAACATTGCACACATACACGAGTTTATATAGATGTTTGCCTTCTCTTGCATATTTGAATTTGGTAAGGCGTTCTTATCTCAATCTTGTCATCTATGCGTAAGTAGACTTAAGGATAAGTGTGCATGTAAAAATCGTTTACCGTGAGGATTTGAATTGGTACCTAATTGAAAAAATTATGAGTGATTCACGGGAAAGGGCTGCGAGAGTTCAAAATTTACACGTCGTGAAAGCCACCGTTTAAAAGAGCCCAAAAGAAAAGGCAATATGCTAAGAAAAGGTCCAAAATTGTTTAGTTCATTCCAAAGAAAATATGATATTAATGAGGGAGTTTGGATGGATTAAAAATTTTAAACGAGTTTGCACAACTAATCATAATGTTGAAACGTTGAAATTTGACGGTATTGTTTGTAGAATCGTCAAAATTCTGGATTTGTGTGCATGTAGTATGTTTAGTTCATTAAGCTCACACTTTAATTGTCATATGGCTATGATAAAGTTTGATGATTTATCGCTATCAATTAGAGCTTCTTGATCTTTTCGATATGTTTGAATTATGACTCATTTATCGTAGTTTCATGCCCATACATTCCATATCCATGTTTGAGCACATCGGCACTATGTTTGCATGTAACTTGCATTATTAGTTTTATTCGTTTTTGTGTTTTGTGTTAAAAGCTTACTGTTTTAGCACTGTTTTGCTGTTGTCAGGCCCTTCTACTAATTTTTTTCTAGAAATTTTTTCACTGGGCAAAAATATAAGATATTTCTAGGAATCTGTGTAAGTTTGGCATGTCGCGAGATCTCGTTCAAACGACATTACTATATCGCGCGAAGTCTTGTTCGAGCAACGTCATCATCTCGTTTGAGCGACGTCCCTGGCTCATTCAAACGACAGGATGAATTGTTGTTTCTAATTGGTTTGCAGTCCACTGGTCATTATGGTATATTTTTTAGTACTGGTGGAAGCTTTCTGGACTGACTGGATTATATTCAACTTTTATTAGCTCTAAATTGGTTTTTTGCATATAGTTCGTTTATCACACCTCATTAGATTGCTATTATCTTTGTGTGATTTATTGGTTTACTAGCTACTGATTTGTCATCTATTGATCTCATTTAGCTGGTTGTTCATGATTATCTAGCAATTTCAAATTGATTCAAATTGGTTTATATTCTCATGCTAGATACTTTCATTGGTTTATCATTTCTCCGGATTATCTATTCGATACAAAAAGGGGGAGAGATGTATGTGATGTAGGGGGAGATTTGAGCATGTTTTTGGTTTTATATTTTACAAACTGGTAGTACACATTAGTATCAGTTTTTTGCTCAATCGTTTAACAAATGGTTTTTTCAGAGTTTATTCATATTGGTATCTATTATCGTTTGGTATCATTTGGATATATATATTGGTATCATTAGTTTCTCTGATCTTTTTCTCCGATAGAAGTGATCGGCTTTTCCGCTTCTGTCTATCAATCTAAAAATTTCATAGAAGCAATTCTCCGATCGGGGAATAGTCCCCTGTTTGTGATCGGGGAATAATACACTGTTTGGTTTATCTGACCAAGTGTCCTTTTGGCTTTATGGTCTTTTCTTCCAATCCGTCTTGAATACAATAAACAAGGTATCACGTGTACGCACCCGCATTGATCGTTCGTTCACTACGTGAACTTCACTCCCCTCCCTCTCTATAGTCTCTCCCTCCCCTACGGTCCGGGATAGCCTACCAGAGCCATCTCCACAAACGGGGGAGCTCGGCTACGCCTCATCGCCCGGCTACTATCGTAGCCTGTCGCTCTCACGGATATGATCCGTTCGACTGCGAGCTTGCTACCGCAAAGCTCTTGTCCCCCGGCGTTTTGTGTTTCTGGCTCTGGTAGTCTATCCCTTCCCTACGGTCCGGGATAGCCAATAGAGTCTCTTCCGGCTCGTTCGTTCACTACGTTACCTCACTCATACTTATCGTTCCGCCAGGGATCTGCCCGACCCCAGATCCCTGGCTCCACTTGCCACACGCGCGTGCCTTCACTGGGTATTTATTTGTTTGTTTCATGTGTGTAGGTATGCTTCAGTGATTCGAGATTTCAAGTCTACATCACATTCAGACAGTTCATGCTTGTCGGTGCTACATATTCTAGTCCGTGTCCTGTATTTTTTATTTTGGGTTTATGGGATGGGATTTAGGCGTCATATGGCTTGGCGGCCTGGCTTAGGCATTTCACTGGTTTAGTTTTGTCCCGGAATAGTCAAAAGGGGAGATTTGTAAGGACATAGATTTCCAATTGAGTCCCTGTATTGTTTTGACTTAATTCCGTGAACAAAACTGTGTTTGAAAGATGTCATAGGGAGATTTTATTTTGTCACGATCCCACTTGGTCTATGACGTATTGAAGAAATTGAAGATGTTGCGGCAAAGCTTCAAAGAAATAATCATGCCGAACTTTAATTGGTGCAAGTTTATTCGTCTTCAAAGTTAATTGCATTCCGAGATCACACAAGTATGAATGCGTATAATTCATGGTGCTTGAAATTTTTTTTTATAAAAGATAAGGATGTAATTTTTATAAAGAAAATATTTTAAAATGTTTTTAAAGTGTTTTAAATGGTTTACAATACGTTTTTATTCTGATAAGCTCGAAAAGGAGTTTGACTTCTTTGGATCTCTTTTAGAAGAGACGTTTTAAACAAAAAGTCAAACTGACACGCGGGCTCATTCAAATGACAAGCAATCTCGTTCAAACGAGATGCTTATGTCATGCGAACGACATGTCTATGTCGTTCGAACGACACTATTTTTGAGGCGGCATTTAATTCCTATTTAAAGCGTGTTTTCGTCAGAATTAAAAGTGGGTGTGCATTCCGAAAAAACTGTTTACGTTCCAGTACGTGTTTGCACATGTTTTTCTAAGGTTTAAAAAGATTAAACACATCCTTAGAGTTTGCAAAGATCCGAGTTATCATTCTTATATGTTTATGTGATCTTGCTGCACCAAATAAGGTTTGTTTTACACTTGAACATCAGGGTTTTGTGGTGAAGAAAAGAGAAAGACTTTTTGTTCGACATCTTAGACGAATCAAAGCCATTCGGTGGACACCGAGACATACATGGACACGTGTGTTGTGGACAGGTATCGTGAAAGACGAAATTTCTGCATGGGCACTATTGAAGAACGGTAGAAGATCAGAAGGAGCGCCAAGACCCGTGGGGATCGAGTCATTGAGTAAGGCGAATCTATCTTTGTAAAACCTTTGTTCATAGTGATTGTCTGGCTTGGGCCGTCCGAGGTTGTTTTCCCGTTTTGGGCTTTTTCCTCGTACATTCGGCATTGTGAGTATTCTTTACTTTACTTTACTTTACTTTACTTTACTTTACTTTACTTTACTTGCTTTAATCTCTAGATGCATGTTTAGGATTAATCAATGGTTTTCACAACTTGGTTTGGTGCTAATTAAAAGTTGGATTAAATTTGGTAAAAATTGGTTGTTTTGAAACACACATAAGGTCCACCCTGTTTTCTTCAAGTGTGAATTTTGATACCATTTTGTAAAATTTATAATTTCAAGGGCAAAAATATCATTTTTACATTTTTAGGGGTCATTTTGGAAGTAAGTATTCTTAGGGGTTGTGATAGGGCGCGAGAAGTGTGCGTGTGTAAGTGCACAGTCATTGTTTTGCCTCGCCGTGACTATACAAACAAACCTAAATTACTACTACACTTGCGAGGCAAGTATAGCGGTAGGTCGGGTATCGAAAATCCACAGGGACGAGCTGCTAGAATTTAAGTGATTTAATATTCCGACATAAAAGTGTAAAAAGGTGATTACAAACTAAAAGGAAAAAAATGCATAAAAGGGAAATGATTAACTAGGCGAGGGTATTGAAACGAGATTATGAAAGCGAGTAAAACTATAGGTTGCGTCGAATATCCCTCACCCGGGTTAATTTGTATAAAATGGTTACATGGGTCGACGAGTTATTTAGAATGCGTCTCGTTTCGACAGTTAATTAAATAAAGGGTTGCCACGCCCCTAAATCCTCATAAAAGTCTAATAAGATTTGGGCATCAAGAAGTATCCCAAAAATTACGCGCGAAAAGTCGTAAGCACGGGACTTACATGATATTCCCCGTCAAATCTCCTAGGCGTAATAACTAGGACAATGCACCCGAAATAGACCCGTAAACACTATCACCAAGCAAAGCTACGCGTTAACTCGAGTGAGTTCCATTCAAACACAACCTAATTTAAATTACCTAGAAAGCATCGTAAAAATGCAGTAAATAAACGCAATAAATAAATGCAGTAAAACTATACTAGAAAGCAAGGAAATAAAGCATGTAAACCTAAATTAGAAAGCATGTAAATCTAATTAGAAAGCAAGAAATGAAGAAATACAAACTATATTAAGGAAGAGGATGATGAATAGTGCAACATTCAACCCAAATGGGGTGTCAATCTAAGAAAAAATGAAGAAGAACTCTCCAAAACCCTCAAACCCTAAGCTAAACTAACCTAAAGTCGTGTATATATGTTATTACAACAAAAAATGCTATTTACAGTAAGTGGAAATTGAATTAGAAAAGAAAAGAAAAAGGAAAAGAAAAGGCAAAATATCTGCTGAAAACAGGGGATCGATCGATCGACCAATATCGTCGATCGATCGACCAATATCGTCGATCGATCGATCAAGAAGAAAAAAGTCCACTGCAGAGAAGGATCGATCGATCTACCAAAATCGTCGATCGATTGATCAAGCGGGTATCAGCACATTGCATTGCTGTTTTGGTTGTTTGCCTTTTCCGTCCGCTTAAATCGTCGTAACTTATTCGTTATGAATCGAAATCGTGCACCGTTCGCGGCCATGGAAAGCTTGCGAGGAGGGATAAAACTTCTGTGTAGATGTTGGGCCAGGTGCCCAAGCTGTGAAAAGAATAAAATGTCCTTGAACGTGTGATCGCGTACGGAAATCAAGCGGGATCCGTCTGAACTTCACACTTAGCATCCAAATACCTATAAAAGCTCAATTAACCCCTACAAAACATGTTAACGTAGAAATCCGAGGTTGTCTGGTTAACGAGCATAAATATAAGGAATAAGATATTCGAGGGGGCTAAAATGCGTAGGTTCGAGGGATGAAATACGCAATATTTATGTATCATCACACCACCTAACTTACACATTGCTAGTCCCTAGCAATGAAATAGGATGCAACAAGAACTACAAGAAAACTAAAAGCAGGAGATAGTACAAAAGTATGATATAAAAGTAAAAGGCCACTTTCACGGGCGATTCGATTGCATCTAGCGTTTGCAATAAGTCGTTAAACCCTTAGGTCACCCTAGTGGACGAGTGTCGCCTCATGAGGATTTTCAGGGATGGTACCCACAAACATCACATGGTTTTCTCAAAATATGCCCAAACCAACATGCGACAAGTCCAATAATAGCGAACAAGATTTCATACGCATTATTAGCAAAGTGAATGAATTCCAACAAAAATTCGAAATCATTAACATTATAGAATGCACCTCGTAGAATTGAAACCTTAAAATGTGGGAGGGGGAGTGAGCACATACAAAGTGTGATTTGGCGAAAAACTTAAATAAATCGGATACTAAATTAACGCAAGCATATATTCAACTCTCACGGGCATTACGCTCATCAAGAAAATTCACTCAAAATAGGGAGGTAACACACGGGACATGCGGGCTAAAGAGTAAATGGAAATGGAAACTAGGCCGCACACATATCACAAATGAAGAACGCTATATATAAACTGAAAAATTGTAATCTCAATGAAAGGATACCGCACACTAAAAGAGGCGAAATGCATTTTCACAAATTATCAAAACTATTTAAACTTTTAAATGACATCAACCTAAGATCACATAGGACTTGTATAGGGTTGTAATGTAGGTTAGGCTAGGGTATGAAATAAAGGAATGTATATACGGATTCAAAGTGTTCGGAATGAAAAATTGGAATAATGGGAAATGCGGGCAATATCAAAATTGGAAAACATGTTCCAAACAAGCATTAGATAGATCATCGGGGAGAGTAATCAAAGCTTATTGAACACTATACACAACATTTACAACTTTCTCTTTATTCTACTTTTCTTCCTTTTCTTTTGTTTTCTTTTGTTTTCTTTTGCTTTTTTGCTTTATCTTTTTCTTCACTTTTTTCACATCTTTCTTTTCTTTACTTTTCAAACTCTCATATGCCCAAATTGCAACCGACATCATAACAACAACATTTAATCCCAAGTAACATTCCAAACAAAGGTATGGAAAGTATATATATGGGCTAAAAACTCCAATTTAAAGTTGCTTATGGGAATGGGGTATGAAATGAAAGGCTATATTTAGGCTCAAAGAGGTTAATGAGGGTAAACATATAAGGGTGAGGTCAAGGCTAATATGGGTGATATAATAAAGAATGCCTATGATCATTTTCAAAAGTTTATGCAATTCTCGAATCAAAACAATATATGAAAAGCATGATCAAGTAACACATTTCAAGTATGAACTCAATTAATGAACGATCAAATGAAAGAATAGAGAGATTACCAACGAATTCAACATTTTCAATGAGAAAAGAATAGTGTATACACTCACAAACGACGAAAGGTACAAAGCTTACTCGGTGTAAGTATATACAATGCAACAAAATATTAACGAGTTATAAAAATCTTAAACCAAATCAATAGGACAATAAAACTGCATGTGCTCATGGGATTAAAGTTTAATTCATGAAGTTATTCATAATATCAATAAGTGAGACTAAAGTCTAATAACTTCTAAAATCGAGAACATGCATAATTGGGTTGTTAATTGGATCGGGCAATTATTGAAATTTATCATCGGAAACAAAGGCAAAATGCCCAATAAAGGAGAAAAAAGAAAGAAAATCTTTTTGAAAATTTTAAATTTTCTAAGAAAAGCATACTAAGTAACTAACATGTGAGCAAAAACATGGACTAAATAAAGAAATGGATAGAATATCCGACACTCCCTAACTTAAAACTTGACGTTGTCCTCAATGTAAATTAAGAGCCAAGTCAAAGAGAGGAAAAGAGCGATATTATCCAAAATTGGAGCGATCCCCATAAGAACAAGTCCAAAGAATCTACAAAACAAGTTAGTACCGAGCATAGAAAAAACAAATAATGAAAATTTAACTAATTACACTAAACTAAATTAAAAAGAAAGAAAAAAATAAAGAAAGGATAAAAAGCAAACTATATACAACCTACTATTTAGGCTTCACATTAACTGTACACTTGAAGTCTAAATAGCTGAGGGTCCACCATAAGAACGATTTGACTTTGGAGGATAACTGGTGTACCCTCACATACAAGCATACCTTCCGAAAAATATGAATTTCGTTTGAACAACGGAAGGCATGTGTAAAGCGTAAGAAAGGAACCATCGCCAATTAAAAGTTTTGGAGGGACGATGGGGGGTTTGGATTCAACGGGTGACAAAAACATGTGAGGATCGAGAAAAGTCGAATATCCTCCCAAAGATTTTGAAATTGGAATGGGAGGCGGCGCACATGAAGGCAAAGATGCGATCATGGAAGGCGACTCGAGCAAGTACTCCTCATCGGCGAAAAGGTTTAAAACATTAAAGTTTGAAACTGAATCATCGGGTACTTGTGAAGGTGTGATAATAGAGAATGAAAATGGGGATGAAAGAAATTCAAACTCATGAGATGAATCATCATCGCATGAAGATTGAGTTTCGAATGAAATAATATCATTTTCAATGAAATGTTCTTATTTGGGGGCCAAGGAAGAAATCATTTCATTGCAAATAGATATTACGTCATTTTCATCCTCACTTTCAATATCTATTATGCAATGGGCAAAGTCTAGAATGGTTTTTTCCAAAGTAGGCACAAGTACCACTTTTGGTTCAAAACATTCTTCGACTTCGAAAGTCTCGGAAGCAAAATCGTCGTCGGACTCAAAAAGTAAATCCAAGTCATGTTCCCACGAACTATTTTCTTCCCGATAATGATTTTCAAGTTTCTCATTTTCATACATACGCAAACCCTCACCGAATGTCATGGGTCGAGGTGCGAATGCATGAAAATGGGAACTTTGAAAATTACCATCGGACTTAAACGAAAACTCATTATTTTAGGAATTTTGAAAACTATTGCAATTCGTTTCAAAATTCCTATTATAAGGAGATAAGGGCTCAAAATCATTGTCACCATCATCAAAATTCCAATAACCCAAATTTTTACTTTCGTTATACTCGCCCAAAGTCATATTTTAATTTGTTATACTTTGGGATTCTAAGTATTCACCGAAAGTCATAGGATTATGAGCATTTTGAGAATTATAACAATGATTACCGGAAGAACTGGAATAAGACATGCTTACCCCAAAAATGGCTCAAGTGGCGAATTCCACAAAGTAGGTGCGCGCGAAAAAAATTCGAGCGTTTCTAAGTGCTCAAATTTGGAAGTCCTGCAAAAAGGTTAGCAAATAATACAAATAGAAAGAAAATACTATGAAATACTAAATCAAATAAAGTCTAAAACAAACAAGTCCCCAACAACGGCGCCATTTTGATAGGGCACGAGAAGTGTGCGTGTGTAAGTACACAATCATTATTTTCGTCTCGCTGTGACTATACAAACAAACCTAAATTACTACTACACTTGCAAGGTAAGTATAGCGATAAGTCGGGTATCGAAAATCCACAGGGACAAGATGCTAGAATTTAAGAGATTTAATATTCCGAAATAAAAGTGTAAAAAGGTGATTACAAACTAAAAGGAAAAAATGCATAAAAGGGAAATGATTAACTAGGAGAGGGTATTGAAACTAGATTATGAAAGCGAGTAAAACTATAGGTTGAGTCGAATATCCCTCACCCGGGTTAATTTGTATAAAATGGTTACATGGGTCGACGAGTTATTTAGAATGCGTCTCGTTTCGACAGTTAATTAAATCAAGGGTTGTCAAGCCCCTAAAGCCTCATAAAAGTCTAATAAGATTTTGGCATCAACAAATATCCCAAAAATTACGCGCGAAAGGTCGTAAGCACGGGACATACATGATATGCCCCCTCAAATCTCCTAGGCATAATAACTAGGACAACGCACCGGAAATAGACCCGTAAATACTATCACCAAGCAAAGCAACGCATTAACCAGAGTGAGTTCCATTCAAACACAACCTAATTTAAATTACCTAGAAAGCATCGTAAAAATGCGATAAATAAACGCAATAAATAAATGCAGTAAAACTATACTAGAAAGCAAGGAAATAAAGTATGTAAACCTAAATTAGAAAGCATGTAAATCTAATTAGAAATAAAGAAATGAAGAAATACAAACTATATTAAGGAAGAGGATGATGAATAGTGCAACATTCAACCCAAATGGGGTGTCAATCCAAGAAGAAATGAAGAAGAACTCTCCAAAACCTTCAAACCCTTAGCTAAACTAACCTAAAATCGTATATATATGTTATTACAACAAAAAATGCTATTTATAGTAAGTGGGAATTAAATTAGAAAAGAAAAGAGAAAAGAAAAGAAAAGGCAAAATATCTGCTGAAAACAGAGGATCGATCGATCGACCAAAATCGTCAATCGATGTCGATCGATCGATCAAGAAGAAAAAAGTCCACTGTAGAGAAGGATCGATCAATCTACCAAAATTATCGATCGATCGATCAAGCAGGTATCAGCACACTGCATTGCTGTTTTGGTTGTTTGCCTTTCCTGTTCGCTGAAATCATCGTAACTTCTTCGTTATGAATCAAAATATGTAAGGACATTTTTGTCCATTAACAATTTATTATGTCGCACGCCGTTACACCGTTGAAGAAATTCAAAATTCATACATTCATCAACGGATCCGAATATCAAAAGAAGAAGAGGAATCAAAGTCTGACAGACCGGACCGGTCCGCCTGCAATAAAAGAATTGATCCGGCTAACCGGAGCGGTCCGCCTCAGACTCAGACCGATCCGTCTGCTGAAGGCCAGTATACCCCGGACCACAAGCAAACCGATGAAGCCTGAAATAAAAGAACCGATCTGGTCAAACCGGACCAATCCGCCTGTAATAAAAGAACCGATCCGGTCAAACGGACCGATCCGCCTCAGACCCGAACCGGTCCACCTGGGATAAACTTAAACAGATCGTGTTCAGATCGTGCTCATATTTTTATGGCTCAAGGCTTCTTATTTAATCCCACTACAGGAAGTGGTTTTCTAAGATTTATACACACGATTTTCAGAGTACAGAAAACCCTAAGTCTTCACCTATTGAGCATCAAGACTCTAGGTATTTGATTCACACAAATTGCCAAAACATTTGTGAATCACTTTGCAACCCAAGAATGCACTTTTGCTGTTCACACCCTTGTGGAGAAGACCGTTCTTCTTCTTCATTGCAGCCCTACTGGAAAGGGATAGTTCCAGCCGCCGACTACAGAATCTGACACCTGAGGGTAATTCTTAGTCACTTGTATTTTCATTGTAATCCAAAATTGTACAGCTACAATATTATAATGAAAATAAATGGTTTTGCCCCTTTGGGGGATTTTTCCTCACAAGCATGTGTTTGAATGTTCTTGCTTTGTTCATTATCGTATTCAATCACATATTGTTGCATGTTTAGGGTCTGTTTGGGTTAAAAGGTGTTTAATATATAATTTGCTCAGTTGAACGCAAGCACATACGTTCTCAAATTGGTATCAGAGCAGGTTACGCTTATCTATCGCGTATTCCTATTTTTCGCAAAATTTTTCTAAGATATCAATTTTCTGAAAAAAATTAATTTTTGAAAAAGTGTGTGTTCAAATGGAGAAGTTATATAATAAAATGCCTGTTTTTGACGGGACAAATTATGCTTATTGGAAAGCCCGAATGAGGTCGGCTTTAAAAGCCATAGATGAAAGGGTTTGGATTTTAGTTGAAAGAGGGTGGACTCCTCCCTCCGTGACTGTTGTTAATGTGATCAATTTGAAACCTGACACTTCTTGGACTGATGAAGAATTTAAATGGTCATCTTTTAATTCTAAGGGTCTAAGTGCTATTTCTGGGTCTGTCACACCTGATGAGTTCAAACGCATAATGACGTGCACCACGTCAAAAGAGGCATGGGATGTTTTACAACTCACCCATGAAGGAACTAATGATGTGAAAGAATCTAAGTTGCAAAATTTGACAACTCAATTTGAAACCATCACCATGCATGAATCTGAATGCTTTGATGAATTTTATGCTAGACTTTCTGACATTGTGAATACTAGCTTTAATCTTGGTGAACATATTCCTAATGCGAGAGTTGTTAAAAAGATTCTTCGTTCTTTGCCTAAGCGTTTTATCCCTAAAGTCACTGTGCTAAATTCTATGGGTAATTTAAATACGCTAAAATTGGAAGAACTTGTAGGAGATTTGCAAACTTATGAAATTGATATGTTCCCTAAAACTGCTAAATCTAAAGATAAGGGAATTGCACTTAAAGCCCAAGAGAGAAGGAGTGAGGGGTCGGCTAGAAAAGGGTAGAGTCGTCTAAAAAGAGAGAGACTGACACGTCAGATTCTGAGTGTGATTTTGACCTAGATGATTTGGCTCTTTTTGCAAAAAAATTTAGGAGGATTCTCAAATTTAAGAAAAATGGCAATTTTAAAGATAAAAAGAAATTTGAGAAAAATAAGTTTGAAAAGAAAAATGAAAAAGACTCCAAAAATCCTCCTAAGAAAGAAAGTGAGAGATGTTTTGAGTGCGATGGTAGGGGTCATAGAGCCTTTGAGTGTGCCACTCGTCTGAATAGAGAGAAAGGAAAAGTTGTCCTTAATGCTACCCTTAGTGACGACAGGGAGGTCGAGACGGTGGATTCAGGAGATGAGTCACCGCATGAGTGTAACTTCACCGCATTCATGGCCAGTCAAGTGAGCACTCCTAGTTCTCTTCACGACGATGAGGATGATGCTTCACAGGGACACCTCGATAGTGAGATCGATGTGAGTGAGGGGGAGGATGACTCAAGTGAGAGCGAGAGTGATATTCAACGTGCCTACGCTGAATTATATTCTGAGTCATTTAAAACTAAAAAACGTAACAAAGCGCTAGTTCTTAAGATCACCGGCTTAGAGGAAGATTTAAGAAAGGCGAGAGAAAGAGAGTCCTCCGCCTTCAAAGCCATGAGAGAGAGATAATCTGCCTGTGTCGAGAATGAGAGTTTGTTTAGAGAAAGAGAGAGTGTTTTAGAGAAAGAGAGAGGGGACTTGACTAAACAAGTGGCTAGTCTTACGATTCAGCTCCATTCCTCCGTGGAGACGCGAAAGAAACTTGAAGCCCTTGTTGCCCAGCTGACTCATGATCTTAAGAAAGCACGGGAAGTCAAGGTACAAATCGAGGACAGATCTGGAAAGATGGGAAAGATGCTCCTCGGCCCCGCTTTAGGTTTTGGTGATCGGCAAGGAAGATGTGATGGTGCCTCCACGTCCCAAATTGCACCTGGACCAGTTCTTGAGTTTACTACAACTCCTTATGGTCACCGTCAAAAACTTCGAAGGAGATTTCGACCAAGAAAAGCAAACCAAGGTCCGCCTTTGACTGTGTTCTTTTGTACTTATTGCAAAAGAAAAAGCCACCTTAGTGAGTCTTGCTATAGCATGGGTCGGACACGACGTACTACTGCTCCACCACGTCATACTGATGAGTTTTCTAGTCTGAGTGAGCGAGTTGAGTTCTTAGCTGCCACGACCAGAGTTTAATGGAAGAATTCCGACGGATGTCTTTGTCGTTAGTGAATGCTTCTCACATTCCATCTAAAACCAACAACAACAAAGGCAAAAAAAAGGTCATCTCTGCTTGGGTACCTAAGAAAGATAAAAAGGCCTTCGTTGTTCATGTTGCTCTCAAAGCACACAATACCTCACAGTGGTATTTTGATAGTGGGTGCTCCAGACATATGACAAGCGATGCCTCATTTTTTACTACTCTTGAGGATTATCAGGATGGCAGAGTCACCTTTGGAGATGGGAGAAAGTCTAGCATTATAGGACGTGGTACTATCGAGTTACCTGGATTTCCTAAGCTAGAAAATGTTTTGTACGTCAAAGGTTTGAAAGCAAACCTTCTCAGCATTAGCCAGCTATGCGACACTGACTTTGCAGTAAAGTTTGATCGGGACACGTGTAAAGTCTACAACCAAGCCGGTAAACTTTTTATGCAAGGAGTGAGGACCGAGGATAATTGCTATGGGACTGAGCCCATGTCCTCACTTGTCTGCAACAGCGCCACGATCACTCCTATGGATCTGTGGCACCAACGTCTAGGTCACGTGAACGTTAGAGATCTCAATCGCTTAGCTAAAAAGGACCTAGTACGTGGCTTACCATCTCTTGGAAAGTCAACTTGAACCGTTTGTGGACCCTGTCAGTTGGGAAAACAAATTCGTAGTCCTCATAGGAAGTTGCATTCCATTACCACCTCTCGTGTTCTTGAGTTGATTCACATAGATCTTATGGGTCCCACTCGTACTGAGAGTCTAGGTGGTAAGAGGTACATCCTCGTGATGGTAGATGATTTCTCCAGATAATCCATTGTAGGTTTTTCGAGAGAGAAATCTGATGCTGTAGAATTTTTAACGACCAAGTGTCGTGTCCTGCAAAATCAACACGGTGTCACTATTAACAGGATGTATAGTGACAATGGCACTGAATTCACAGAAGCAAAGGTATACCTTTACTGTTATAGCCTAGGGATCAAACATGAGTTTTCTGCTGTGAGAACTCCTCAGCAAAATGGGATTGTTGAGAGAAAGAATAGAACGATCCAATAGATGGCTAGATCTATGCTTCTAGGTCGTAAAGTTTCTAGGAGATTTTGGGCAGAGGCAGTGTCTACTGCATGCCACACGGTGAATAGGGTTTATTTGCGTCCACACACACTTCAGACTCCTTATGAGTTGTGGACTGGCAAGAAGCCTAACCTGGCATATTTCCGTGTTTTGGGGAGTAAATGCTACATCCTACGGGATAGAGAGCAATTAGGAAAGTTCGACTCCCGGAGCTATGAGGGAATATTTCTAGGATATTCATCGAATAGCAGAGCGTACCGGGTTTTTAACCTGAAGAGATCTAAGGTTATGGAATCAATAAACGTTACCGTGTAAGATGACGAACCTTCGACGGTTATTGATCCTAACCTTCAGTGTGAGGATGAGGATTGTTCTTGTGACACCCTACCTAATTAAATACCGGGCGATCACTCCTTTATTAAATTAAATCAAGGTAAACAGTTGGTTCATTCTCAGCATCACTGTCGATAAAAATAATTTTTCCAATTTAACACCCTAAATAATTAAGCTAAGTGTCAAAACCATTTTCATACATACTTTCCAAATTTTATTTAAAGAAAATCATTTACCTTATTAACAACATTCAATAAGTAAGAATCACACCACATTAAATATCTGCAACATAGTCCAATTAACTTAAAACATTCATCAACCGAATGTCAACATGCGAAATATAAAGTAACACAATCAACTGAATAAAACCCATAGTGACAATACTAGAAATAACTGGAAATACAAATGTCCCCATAACAATGAAATAATAGAAAGAGCTACACATGATCAACTAAATGAAAGTACTAAGAGTGGATTCGGATGAACGAAGTCGTCTATTCAAAAGACCTGCAACTCCCACCTAAGCTGCAGCGCGTTCCTTCCAAGAGATCCTAAGCAAGACGCCCCTGTGGCTGGGCACCTGTGATACATACATATATATACGAGAGAGAGAGAGAGAGAGAGAGAGAGAGAGAGAGAGAGAGAGAGAGAGAGAGAGAGAGAGAGAGAGAGAGAGAGAGAGAGAGAAACGGGTCAAAGCCCGAAAGTGTGTTTGATTTAAAATACGTTTAGCAAGTATTTAAATTGATACAGGCCAATGCAACAACATATTAGAGCGACACTCTCTTGAGAAATTCTCACCTCTCTTCTAATGTGCACGCCTATCGTACTAATGTTCCCAACGGTTTATCTTATCATGTTATCATACTAACCTTCCCAATAATTTAGCTTATCTTAACTTACTCATAAGATTTCAAAACCGAACAATATCATTGTTTAAAAAGAATACTTCCAATTAGCAGCATGACTCTCCTTTTTGCTTTATTAATTTATAAACTTTCCCAGTGTCATATTATACTTTCACGAAACAAGTATTTACTATTTGAGTCATCAACCATGTCCTACTTATCAAATCACAGTAGGCAGTTTTAAATTTCCAAATCGCATATATATATATATATGCTACTCGTATAATATATATAAAATAACAGCACCCCACATAAAACTATGGTGCGTGCATACTTCTACTATCCAAACCTCATACCACTCATATCAAGGGGAATACAAATTCGGAATCACTCTCGAATTGTATTAACACATACACAAACAATATCGAGGCGAAGCATAGATTCCAAGTCTCTAAGAGGATGGCACATACTCGCGTCTCTTAGGACCGTCTGAACTATCAATTCGATAGCCTGTACCAAGGATATCTATCTTCTAAGGTACAAGTCAATATCCCCCATAAAGGTCCCATCGAGATAAGACTGTCCCAGCGCGGTAACCTCAAGGATAGCAAGTAGCGCAGTATGTTTTTCACATGTATATAATATATGTACACACAATCATATAAATATACCACTTTCATCATATTAATATAGGTTCCTCTCGTCACCCATAATTACAACATTTATCCTTAATTTCACATTATTAGTATTACGTATAAGGTTTCATCTCTAACCTTACCTCGAAAGGTTTTCTCAATTTTTTTTTCGAGACACTCGTGGACTTTATTCTTCCATGTAGAAAATTCAGTAGGTGTCATTATTACGTTTCAACGCAACTCTCTTACGCGCCTCACCCTTTAATATATAAATTTACTAACCCTAAAGTAAATATCCCATAAATACCATCCTCGTCGAATATTAATGATCCCAACATTTATTCATACGCCCTACTGGTCCTCCATGTCTCCCAAATCATTATACTAAGAATGCCCAAGAATTATATCACGACAATTCGATTTTTAAATAATTTACAAAGGGAAATAAGAGTCTGCCAGGAGGGGTCGATCGATCGAGGTCTGGGGCTCGATCGATCGAACCTTCGATCGATCGAACCTTCGATCGATCGAAGCTCTATGCTCGATCGATTGATCAAGCATGTATTTCGATTTTCTGCAGAATTGCAGTTACGGGTTCTACCAATTTTCTTCATCCAAATACATGTTTTCCAACCCCAAACGTGCAAAAATTCTACTACTAACATTATAACAATATACCAGATGTTTCTAACGTAAGGCATGTACATATTCATCATTTAAACATGGAATTTCCACCCAAAATTTCATCTAATTATCAAGAACCCTAGAATTTTCTTAAACCGTTTTCTAACAAATCTTTCTCCAGAATTTCTTTCTTATAATCATCAAAATTTCATGGTTAATTTCCTCTACATGGCAAGGGTTTCCAGAATCATCATAACAACCAATACTACATGGATTTTCCTATCACAAATTGGGTTTTCTTCTACATAATTCATCCCTAACCATTTCTAAACTAATATGGAGATTGCACCAACGAAAATAGCAAGTTAAACACTTGCCTGGGATTTTCAGAAGTCTGGATTGCAGCTGATTTTGGTGTGGTTGCATTCCCCTTCTCGCGATCTACGCGTTGGTGGTGGCGGCGGTGCAAACCGGTGACTTTTTGGCCTTGAATTGCCTTGAGGGCTCTCTCCTCTCTTCTCCAATAGCCGTTCTAGGGTTCTAAATATTCTAACCCTAAATGACTAACCTAAATGGATGATATAGGTTGCTGAATTTCGTGGGTTTAATTACCCAAAAAGGTAAATGACCAAAATGCCCTCCCAGGTTATAATTAGGCCTAAAACGCCCCGAGACCCAAACTACACCCCCGGGTACACTTTTCTGACTATCTCGACCCTTCTGAACACGTTGGCGCACTCAAAATGACCATACGAGCAACTTATAAAATATTCACTTTTTATTTATCAAAATTTAGTCCCGACGCGACACGAGCACGTTCCGACTTAAATTTCTGAAATTGTCATTTAACTCACTCATGACATTCAATATAACCAATATAATATATTACTTTGCTCATTAGTAATACTCTCGTCACGTTAATAATTATAACATAATAAATTTCCAAATTTTTATTAAAGAATTCACTCACATTAAATTTAATAAATCCCAAAATTAATATAGCATAAAAATACGGGGTATTACAGTTCTGACAATGATTTACCTGTTCCTCTCTCACACTCTGTGGACCCTACTCCTGTGTTAGGGGACATACCTGCTTGGGTTCGCAAGAGTCATGACCCGTCTGCCATTGTTGGCGATCCCGTCAAGACTCGTGCTCAGCTAGAGAACGTTGTTAGCCATCTTTGCTACACGTCCAAAGTCGAGCCCAAGAACCATAAAGAAGCACTCAAGGATGAACACTGGATATCTGCTATGCAGGATGAGTTGCTTCAGTTTAAAAATAACAATGTCTGGGAACTTGTCCCCCGACCTAGTGAGACTAATGTGATAGGTACCCGGTGGATTTTCAAGAACAAAATGGATGAAAATGGTACCATAATCAGAAATAAGGCTAGGTTGGTCGCTCAAGGCTGCACACAGATAGAGGGTGTAGACTTTGGGGATACATTCGCTCCTGTTGCGAGGCTTGAGTCCGTCCGTCTTCTGCTCGCCATCGTATGTCATCTGCGCTTTAAGGTATATCAGATGGATGTCAAGAGTGCCTTTCTGAATGGCATTCTACAGGAGGAGGTTTATGTGGAACAACCAAAAGGGTTTGAAGACCCTCAGCACCCAGAGCACGTCTACTATCTTAGAAAATCCATGTATGGTTTGAATCAAGCACCCCGTGCTTGGTACGAGAGGCTTACTTCCTATCTCTTAGCTCGTGGCTTCAAGAGAGGGGGAGTAGATATGACGTTTTTCGTCAGGAGAGATGACGGTGCTATTTTGGTTGCCCAGGTCTATGTGGACGACATAGTGTAATACCCCGTATTTTTATGCTATATTAATTTGGGGATTTATTACATTTAATGTGACGGTTTATGTAATAAAAAATCCAGAAATTAATTATGTAATAATTATTAACGTGACGAGAGTTAGTAATTATGGAAAACTTGTTGAATATTACTAATGAGCATAGTAATATATTATATTGGTTATATCGAATGTCATAAGTGAATTAAATGACTATTTCGGAAATTTAAGTCGGGACGTGCCCGTGTCACGTCGGGACTAATTTTGTTAAATAAAAAGTAAATATTTTATAAGTTGTTCGTATGGTCGTTTTGAGTGCGCCAACGCGTCCGGAAGGGTCGAGATAGTCAGAAAAGTATACCCGGGGGTTTAGTTTGGGTCTCGGGGCATTTTTAGGCCTAATTAGTACCCCGGGAGGGCATTTTAGTCATTTTACATAAGTGGGTAATTAAACCCACGAACTTCAGCGAACCTATATCAGCCATTAGGTCAGCCTCTTAGGGTTAGAACATTCACAAATCAAGTGACGGCCATTGGAGAAGAGAGGAGAGAGCTCCAAGGCAATCCAAGGCCAAAAAGCCACCGGTTTGCACCGCCACCACCACCACCGCGTAGATCACGAGTCGAGGAACGCAGCCATACCAAAATCAGCCGTGAATCTGCATACCAAAATCCCAGGCAAGTGTTTAAACTTGCTATTTTCGTTGATGCAATCTTCATGTTAGCTTAGGAATGAATTGTGATAAAAACTATGGAAGAAAATCCCATTTTTAGGAGAACCCATGTAGTATTGATGTATATGTTGATTCTGGAAACCCTTGCCATGTAGAGGTAATAATCCACGAAATTTGGTGATCATAATAAAGAAATATTGGAGAAAGATTCATTAGAAATCTGTTTAAGAAAATTCTAGGGTTCTTGATAATTGGACATGATTTTAGGTTGAAAATCCATGTTTAATGATAGTTATACACATGCTTTACGTTATACACACCTGGTATAATGTTATGATGATGATAGTAGGATTTTTGGGGCGATTAGAATGGAAAAACATAGTTTTGGATGAAGAAGTTTGATGAATAGCGTAACTGCATTCTGCAGAATTTTGCCCAGACCTGCTTGATCGATCGATCGAGCCTAGAGCATCGATCGATCGAAGGTTCGATCGATCGAGCCCCAAGCTTCGATCGATCGACCCCTCCTGGCAGACTCCTATTTCCCTTGTTTAATTAGTTAAATTAAGTTTATTGTGAAATAATTTTTGGGCATTCTAAATAAAATGATTTGGGAGACATTGAGGACCAGTAGGGTATATGTAATAATGTTGGAACCTTTAATATTCAACGAGAATGATATTTATGGGATACTTACCTTAGGTTGTTAGATTTATGAATTTAAAGGGTGAGGTGCGTAAGAGAGTTACGTTGGAATCTAATAAAGTCACTTACTGAATTTCAGATTTGTGGGGATATAATCCACGAGTTTTAGGTAATAAGTGAGAAAACCCTTCGAGTTAAGGTTAGGAATAAAACCTTCTACGTAATTCTATAACTATGAAATTAAGGATAAATGGTATAATTACGGGTGATGAGAAGAACCTATATTAATATGATAAAGTGGTATATTTATGTGATTGTGTGTACATATATTATATGCATGTGAAAAATCATACCCGCTCTACTTGCTATCCCTGAGGTTTCCGCGCTGGGACAAGTCTTATCTCGATGGGACCTTTATGGGGGATATTGACTTGTACCCTAGAAGATAGATATCCTTGGTACAGGCTATCGATGTGATAGTTCAGACGGTCCTAAGAGACGCCGGTATGTGCCATCCTCTTAGAGACTTGGAATCTATGCTTCGCCTCAATATTGTTTGTGTATTTATGTTAATACAATTCGAGAGTGATTCCGAATGTATTCCCCTTAATATGAGTGATATGGGGCTTTGGGTAGTAGAGTATGCACGCACCATAGTTTTATTCGGGGTGCTGTTATATATATATATTATACGAGTAGTTAATATATATATGAGATTATGAAATTTGAGACTGACTACTGTGATTTGATAAGTAGGACATGGTTGTTGAATCATATTATAAATACTTGTTTTGAGAAAGTATAAAATGTCACAGGTACTTTATAATTTTTTACGAAGTTAAAAATAGAGAACTTTGGCTACAAATTGGAACATCTTTTTAAATTGAAATCGTGTATTGTAAATATTTCGAGTAATCTAAGTTAAGTTAAATCTTTTAGAAAGACTAGTATGATAAATGTTAAAACAAACCGTTGGGAAGGCTAGTGCGATAGGTGTGCACATTAGAAGAGAGGTGAGTATTTTCTCAAGAGAGGGACGTACTAATATGTTGTTGCATTGGCCTGTATCAATTTAAATACTTGCTAAACGTATTTTAAATCAAACACACTTTTGGGCTCTGACCCGTTTCTTTTTCTCTCTCTCTCTTGTATATATATGTATATTTTCAGGTGCCCAGCCACAGGGGCATCTTGCTTAGGATCCCTTGAGAAGAACGAGTTACAGCTTAGGTGGGAGTTGCAGGTCACTTGAGTAGACGACTTCCGTTATTGACTCCACTCCTAGTACTCTCATTTATTGGGCACGTGTCGCCCCTTTTCATCATTTCATTTGTTGTTGGGACATTTATATTTCAGTTATTTCCGGTATTGTTCTATGGGATTTATTCAGGATGGATTTGTGATTTTAGTTTCATATGTTGACATTCGATTGACGAATGTATTATGTTATTTGGCTTTTTGTGGTGTGATTCTTAGTTGTAGAAATGTTGTTTTAAATAAATAAATCTTTTTCTTTAATTAAAATTTGGAAAGTTTGTATGAAAAATGTTTTGACACTTAGCTTAATTATTTAGGGTGTTAAATTTGAAAATCATTTTATCGACAGTGATGCTGAGAATGAACCAACTGTTAACCTTGATTTAATTTAATAAAGGAGTGATCGCCCGATATTTAATTAGGCGGGGTGTCACAGGTGGTATCAGAGCATCAGGTTCTAGTGTCCATAGGATTTGTACTGCTTATTTCGCTTTCAGCGTAACTTTATTGCTATATAGCCCTATTTTTAGGATTGTTGTATTCTTGCTTTTACGTTTAAGTCTTCAGCTATTTGAGATGTGATAATAACTGTAGACTAATAAACTTGTTCACGTTTCAGATGCCTCCGAGACGTGCTCCAAAAGATAGGCGTGCCCAAGCCGAGCAGCCAGCAGCTCCAGCACCAGGCACAATGAATGCAAACGAAGTAGCCGCCATTGTTGCTCAGGCGGTGAATGCCGCGATAGCGGTGATTCAGCAGGCTCCACCCCGGGTTCAGGCAGTGGCTCCAGTACCAGCACAGCTTCCATCCGCATGGGAGAGGGTTCAGGATGATTTTCAGAAAGCGCATCCCCCTGAGTTTTCTGGTAGCTCCGATATTGTTACAGTTAGCCAATGGAAGAAAGACATCCAGCGGCACCTCCGTATGTATGAGTGCACTGACGTGCAAAAGCAGTTATTGGCTTCCTTTAAACTGGTGGGAGCCGCATTACAGTGGTGGGAGTCCACTACTACTTTGGAGGAGAGGGACACGATCCCTATTCAGTTGTTCTGGGACCGGTTTGACCGCAAGTACTTTCCACCCGCAGTGCAGACTGAGATGAGGCGGAAATTACTAAATCTGAAGCAGGAGAACCTTACTGTAGCTGAGTATGAGGAGGAGTTCACGAGACTTCTCACTATTGTGCCGGATGAGGCACCCACTGAGAGCAAGAAGATTTTGATGTTTATCGACGGGTTAGCTTGGAGGATCCGTCAGCACCTTATTGGAAATCTATCCCAGAGTACTTTCACTGATGTACTCAATGCAGCGTTACTACATTGCCAGGATCACCGCTTCCACCTTCAGGGAAGCAAGAGAGCAGGGGAGTCCAGCCAGCAGGGCAGGACCGAGGGTAATAGTGCCAGTGGGACACCAACTCATGGACAGACTCGTCAGCACGAGCAGAGTTCCCATCAGGGGGACACTGCTAAGCGATTTCGTTCAGGTGATTCTAGGCAGGGATTCGGGGGTTTCAGGCAGGGCCATCAGGGCCAGCCTAACCAACAGGGCCAGCAGGGCCAACACCGACCACAGGGACAGCAGCAGGGCCAGTAAGGCCAACAGCATGCACATCAGGGCCAACAGGGCCAGTGACGTGGAGGTAATGGCCAGCAGGGCCGTGGACAGCAGGGTCAGAGGGGCAGAAACTTCAAAGGACGATGCTTTGAGTGCGGTAAACATGGCCATAGGCGCCAGGATTGCCCAGAGGGCGATAGGGCCCCACAACAGCAGGGAGCCCGTAATGAGCCGCAGAGACCACTCTTTCCACCTTCCCTCCCAGCTCCAGCCCAGGTGCCAGCCCTACCAGCCATTCCAGCAGCTCCAGTGCAGCAAGGGCAATTGCAGTATGGACGTGTCTATAACGTCCACCAGGCAGCAGCTCCACAGGCACCACCCGCGATTGAGGGTATGTTTCCTATCCATGGTACTATGGGTCGAGTTTTGTTTGATACGGGGGCAACACATTGTTTTATAGCTACGCATTTTGCGAAGTCCTTAGGATTGCTAGCCACAACAGAGAGCACCGTGACGTGTGTCGACTCACCACTGGGGAGTGGGTCACTTATATTCTTTATATGCCGGGGAGTGGGGGTAGAGATTGGTAGCTTGGTATTACCTGCAGACATGTTAGTCTTAGACATGCACGAGCATGATGTGATTATTGGTATGGATTGGCTCGCATCTTATAGAGCCATGATTGATTACTTCGGTGGGAGCATTGTTTTTGCCATTCCGGGGCAAGAGATGTTTGTAGTGGCGATGCCTCGCCCAGAGGGAGGTTCGACCGCTCATTTGTATTACATAGAGGAGGATACCTCTAAGGAGGATGTGATTCCCTTAGATTCGATCCCTGTCGTCAGGGAGTATTCCGATGTGTTTCAGGAGATACCGGGCCTACCGCCCAGTCGTGAGATAGACTTTGTTATAGATTTATTGCCAGATACGAGACCTATAGCACGCGTGCCGTACCGTATGGCTCCAGCAGAGATGCGAGAGCTACGAGATCAGATAGAGCAGCTGTTAGGTCAGGGCTTCATTCGTAGGAGTATCTCACCTTGGGGCGCTCCAGTCTTGTTTGTGAAGAAGAGAGATGGTTCACTGAGATTGTGTGTGGACTACCGGGAATTGAACAAGGTCACAATACGGAATAAGTATCCGTTGCCTCGAATCGATGATCCGTTCGACCAGTTGAGGGGAGCAACTTTCTTTTCGAAGATAGATCTGAGGTCGGGGTACCATCAGTTACGTATTAGAGAGCAGGATGTTTCAAAGACTGCCTTCTTGTCGAGATATGGGTCCTAAGAGTTTAGGGTAATGCCGTTCGGACTCATAAACGCTCCAGCCGTTTTCATGGACTTAATGAATCGAGTATTCAGAGAGTTCTTGGATCAGTTTGTCATCGTCTTCATAGATGATATCTTGATATATTCACACTCCGAGGAGGAGCATGCCGAGCACTTGAGGCAAGTTCTTCAGACTCTACGAGAGCATCAGTTGTATGCTAAGTACGAGAAGTGTGGATTCTGGTTGCGAGAGGTACAGTTCTTGGGCCATGTTGTTTCTGAGCAAGGGATAGCAGTTGACCCGAGCAAAGTGTCAGCGGTGAGGGAGTGGGGACAGCCCACGACACCGACAGAAGTGCGTAGTTTCTTGGAATTAGCCGGATACTACAGGAGATTCATTCAGGGATTCTCCAAAATAGCGGGTCCAATGACGAATCTGACTCGCAAAGGAGTACCATATGTTTGGGATGACGCTTGTCAGTTGGCTTTCGACGAGCTGAAGGACAAGCTTACTTCAGCACCAGTCCTTGCCTTACCGGAACCGGGTGTGGAGTACCTGGTTTATACCGATGCGTCTTTACGGGGACTTGGAGGTGTACTCCAGCAGGAGGAGAAGGCTATAGCTTTTGCTTCCCGCAAACTTAAGCCGCATGAGAAGAATTACCCTACCCACGACCTGGAGTTAGCAGCGGTCGTCTTTGCATTGAGGATTTGGAGGCACTACTTATTGGGTGAGAAATTCCATTTGTTCACAGACCATAAGTCATTGCAGTACCTATTCACTCAGCGAGAGCTGAATATGCGTCAGCGCAGATGGGTAGAGTTTGTGAAGGACTACCAGTTCGATATACAGTATCATCCGGGGAAGGCCAACGTAGTTGCTGATGCGTTGAGCCGTAGACCGGTAGACGATGTAGCAGACATCTGGAAAGCAAAGTGGAAGGTCACCAAGACGCAGTAGCACGATCTTTCATATTCGTAATGTCGGTCACGCCCAAGATTGTTACAAGGGTGATACAGACACAGACTACAGACCCGTTTTGCCAGGAGCAAATTATGAGACTTCTAGCCGAGGGTACTGAGTCCTATTATGTTAGTTCTGATGGAGGTTTGCGGTTTAATGGGAGATTGGTGGTTCCAAAAGACGCGGAGTTACGTCATGAAGTGATGACTCATTCTCACGGGTCCCGATTTTCATTACATCCGGGAGGTGATATAATATACCAGGACATGAGGCGTCAATACTGGTGGAGTGGGATGAAGAAGGACATCGCCGAGTTTGTGTCCAAGTGTTCTACCTGCCAGCTGGTGAAGGTGGACCACCAGAAACCGTCAGGATTGCTTCAGCCGTTGGAAGTACCCGCGTGGAAGTGGGAGAGTATTTCCATGGATTTCATTACAGGGTTGCCTACATCACATTGGGGCCACGATTCTATCTGGGTGATTGTAGACCGTTTGACCAAGGTGGCTCATTTTCTGCCAGTGAGGACAGATTATACCACGGGTCAGTATACTCAGTTGTTCATCTCTGAGATTGTCAGATTACATGGGGTGCCCCTGAATATTGTGTCAGATAGGGACAAGATTTTTGTGTCACATTTCTGGGTAAGTTTTCAGGAGGCTATGGGTACTGAGTTGAGATTGAGTTCAGCTTACCACCCACAAACAGATGGACAGACAGAGCGTATTAATCAGATGTTAGAGGATATGCTATGCATGTGTGTTCTCGATTTTGGAGGAGGTTGGGAACCACATCTTCCACTGGTAGAGTTTGCTTATAATAACTCTTATCAGTTTACGATTGGCATGGCTCCATTTGAGGCTTTGTATGGAAGGCCTTGTCGTTCTCCAACCTGTTGGCTCGAGGTGGGGGACAACAAGTTGCTAGGACCAGAAGTGATTCAAGAGACCTCCACGAGGATTGAGATAATCAGCAGTCGTATTCGGATAGCCCAAGACAGGCAGAAGAGCTACGCCGATGCGAAACGGTTCTTCCGGGAGTTTAATGTGGGAGATCAAGTGTTATTGCATATATCTCCTATGAAGGGAGTAATGAGGTTCGGGAAGAAGGGTAAGTTGGCTCCGAGGTACGTAGGACCATTTCCCATCATCAAGAGGATTGGGCCGGTAGCATACAGGTTGGGATTGCCAAAACATTTACATCGCATCCACGATGTATTCCACATCTCGTCGTTGAGACGATATCTTCGGGATGATTTGGCCCATACTCACATTGTGATAGATGAGATTGACTTACAGTCTTATAGCTCTTACGAAGAGAGACCAGTGGCTATTCTATACTATAGTGAGAGGAGATTGAGGTAAAAAATAGTTCCACTGGTGCGAGTCCAGTGGGAATATCATAATGTGGAGGAATCCACTTGGGAGCGTGAGGCAAATATGCGCGAGAGATATCCAGAGTTGTTTTTACCAGGTATGCCTTATTTTCCGAATTTCGGGACGAAATTCCGTTATTAGGGGGGAAGTATGTAATACCCGGTATTTTTATGCTATATTAATTTGGGGATTTATTACATTTAATGTGACGGTTTATGTAATAAAAAATTCCAGAAATTAATTATGTAATAATTATTAACGTGACGAGAGTTAGTAATTGTGGAAAACTTGTTGAATATTACTAATGAGCATAGTAATATATTATATTGGTTATATCGAATGTCATAAGTGAATTAAATGACTATTTCGGAAATTTAAGTCGGGACGTGCCCGTGTCACGTCGGGACTAATTTTGTTAAATAAAAAGTAAATATTTTATAAGTAGTTCGTATGGTCGTTTTGAGTGCGCCAACGCGTCCGGAAGGGTCGAGATAGTCAGAAAAGTATACCCGGGGGTTTAGTTTGGGTCTCGGGGCATTTTTAGGCCTAATTAGTACCCCGGGAGGGCATTTTAGTCATTTTACATAAGTGGGTGATTAAACCCACGAATTTCAGCCAACCTATATCAGCCATTAGGTCAGCCTCTTAGGGTTAGAACATTCACAAATCAAGTGACGGCCATTGGAGAAGAGAGGGGAGAGCTCCAAGGCAATCCAAGGCCAAAAAGCCACCAGTTTGCACCGCCACCACCACCACCGCGTAGATCACGAGTCGAGGAACGCAGCCATACCAAAATCAGCCGTGAATCTGCATACCAAAATCCCAGGCAAGTGTTTAAACTTGCTATTTTCGTTGATGCAATCTTCATGTTAGCTTAGGAATGAATTGTGATAAAAACTATGGAAGAAAATCCCATTTTTATAGGAGAACCCATGTAGTATTGATGTATATGTTGATTCTGGAAACCCTTGCCATGTAGAGGTAATAATCCATGAAATTTGGTGATCGTAATAAAGAAATATTGGAGAAAGATTCATTAGAAATCTGTTTAAGAAAATTCTAAGGTTCTTGATAATTGGACATGATTTTAGGTTGAAAATCCATGTTTAATGATAGTTATACACATGTTTTACGTTATAAACACCTGGTATAATGTTATGATGATGATAGTAGGATTTTTGGGGCGATTAGAATGGAAAAACATAGTTTTGGATGAAGAAGTTTGATGAATCCCGTAACTGCATTCTGCAGAATTTTGCCCAGACCTGCTTGATCGATCGATCGAGCCTAGAGCATCGATCGATCGAAGGTTCGATCGATCGAGCCCCAAGCTTCGATCGATCGACCCCTCCTGGCAGACTCCTATTTCCCTTGTTTAATTAGTTAAATTAAGTTTATCGTGAAATAATTTTTGGGCATTCTAAATAAAATGATTTGGGAGACATTGAGGACCAGTAGGGTATATGTAATAATGTTGGAACCTTTAATATTCAACGAGAATGATATTTATGGGATATTTACCTTAGGTTGTTAGATTTATGAATTTAAAGGGTGAGGTGCGTAAGAGAGTTACGTTGGAATCTAATAAAGTCACTTACTGAATTTCAGATTTGTGGGGATATAATCCACGAGTTTTAGGTAATAAGTGAGAAAACCCTTCGAGTTAAGGTTAGGAATAAAACCTTCTACGTAATTCTATAACTGTGAAATTAAGGATAAATGGTATAATTACGGGTGATGAGAAGAACCTATAATAATATGATAAAGTGGTATATTTATGTGATTGTGTGTACATATATTATATGCATGTGAAAAATCATACCCGCTCTACTTGCTATCCCTGAGGTTTCCGCGCTGGGACAAGTCTTATCTCGATGGGACCTTTATGGGGGATATTGACTTGTACCCTAGAAGATAGATATCCTTGGTACAGGCTATCGATGTGATAGTTCAGACGGTCCTAAGAGACGCCGGTATGTGCCATCCTCTTAGAGACTTGGAATCTATGCTTCGCCTCAATATTGTTTGTGTATTTATGTTAATACAATTCGAGAGTGATTCCGAATGTATTCCCCTTAATATGAGTGATATGGGGCTTTGGATAGTAGAGTATGCACGCACCATAGTTTTATTCGGGGTGCTGTTATATATATATATTATGCGAGTAGTTAATATATATATGAGATTATGAAATTTGAGACTGACTACTGTGATTTGATAAGTAGGACATGGTTGTTGAATCATATTATAAATACTTGTTTTGAGAAAGTATAAAATGTCACAGGTACTTTATAAATTTTTACGAAGTTAAAAATAGAGAACTTTGGCTACAAATTGGAACATCTTTTTAAATTGAAATCGTGTATTGTAAATATTTCGAGTAATCTAAGTTAAGTTAAATCTTTTAGAAAGACTAGTATGATAAATTTTAAAACAAACCGTTGGGAAGGCTAGTGCGATAGGTGTGCACATTAGAAGAGAGGTGAGTATTTTCTCAAGAGAGGGACGTACTAATATGTTGTTGCATTGGCCTGTATCAATTTAAATACTTGCTAAACGTATTTTAAATCAAACACACTTTCGGGCTCTGACCCGTTTCTTTTTCTCTCTCTCTCTTGTATATATATGTATATTTTCAGGTGCCCAGCCACAGGGGCGTCTTGCTTAGGATCCCTTGAGAAGAACGAGTTGCAGCTTAGGTGGGAGTTGCAGGTCACTTGAGTAGACGGCTTCCGTTATTGACTCCACTCCTAGTACTCTCATTTATTGGGCACGTGTCGCCCCTTTTCATCATTTCATTTGTTGTTGGGACATTTATATTTCAGTTATTTCCGGTATTGTTCTATGGGATTTATGCAGGATGGATTTGTGATTTTAGTTTCATATGTTGACATTCGATTGACGAATGTATTATGTTATTTGGCTTTTTGTGGTGTGATTCTTAGTTGTAGAAATGTTGTTTAAATAAATAAATCTTTTTCTTTAATTAAAATTTGGAAAGTTTGTATGAAAAATGTTTTGACACTTAGCTTAATTATTTAGGGTGTTAAATTGGAAAATTATTTTATCGACAGTGATGCTGAGAATGAACCAACTGTTAACCTTGATTTAATTTAATAAAGGAGTGATCGCCCGGTATTTAATTAGGCGGGGTGTCACACATAGTCTTTGGATCCACATGCTCACCACTTTGAGGAGGATATGAAAAGTGAGTTTGAGATGAGCATGGTTGGTGAGCTTACATTCTTCCTTGGTCTCCAGGTTCGTCAGCTAGAGGATGGGATGTTCATCTCCCAATCCAAGTATGCTAGAGACCTAGTGAAGAAATTTGGTTTAGACTCTGCTAAGCATGTACGTACACGTATGAGTATCACTACCAAGCTTAGTAAGGACACTTCAGGCAAGGACGTAGAGCAAACCTTATATCGGAGTATGATAGGTAGTCTTCTCTACTTGACTGCCAGTCGTCCCGGCATCGCCTTTAGTGTTGGAGTCTGTGCGCGATATCAGGCGTCCCCGAAAGAGTCACATTTACTTGCTCTAAAACATATTATTAAATACGTAAGTGGGACTCTCTCATACGGTATTTGGTATTCCTTTGATACCGATGACCGTTTGTCCGCCTATTCGGATGCCGATTGGGCCGGGGATGTAGATGGTTGTAGAAGCACTTCTGGTGGGTGTTTCTATTTTGGTTTGGCTCTTGTCTCCTAGCTGAGCAAGAAATAAAATTCCATCTCTTTGTCCACTGCAGAGGCTGAGTACATAGCCGCCGGGAGTTGTTGCACACAACTCTTGTGGATGAAGCAAATGTTGGAGGATTATGGGATTTCACAAGACACCATGATCATTTCTTGTGATAACACGAGCGCGATACACATATCCCATAATCCCGTCCAGCATTCGCGCACAAAACACATTAGGATACGTGAGCACTTTATTCGTCAGTTAGTAGAAGAGAACACTGTATCCCTGAGTTTTGTTCCTACCGACCGTCAGTTAGCAGACATTTTCACGAAACCTTTAGATGCCATTAGATTTGAGAGTCTTAGGAAGTCTTTGGGGATTTGCACAGTTGACTGAGAGGTTGGTCTATGTCTACAATAGGATGCTTTCTCATGTTCATATCATATGCTTCCTATTGCTAGTCTGTTTTATATGTACCATTGCTTAGTTGTACAGCTTTTATTTATTCTTTTTGCTTTTTATATTTCTTTTGAAAAATACAAAAAGATTTTCCTTTAAGAAAAATTTTAAGAAAAGCACAAAAAGATTTTATTTTGATAATTTTTTTGCTACTTTTATGGATGAGCATTTAAGATAGCCAAGTCACAACTTCATTCCATTTATCCATGTGATTGTTTTATAGAGACTTGAGAGGCTACATCATTTCATTTATGTGCTTTACATTGGTTGGAGTCTTTGAGATGTAATTAGTGATATCTTCCTACATGTTTGACTCCTATATCCTTTATTGCACACATGCACGGCTATATTTAATTATTGCACTTGTCTATCTCATATTGTCTTGAGTGTTTCCATCTCAATTCTGTCTATACAATGTACAATATGCGATAAAACTTGACAAGATTGGAATGCATGTAAAAACCGTTTTGGTGAGACTGTGTGTTTTTGTATAACGGGGAGGGGCTGCGAAAGGTAATCATCTATCCTTTGCGCAAAAGCCACCGTTAAAAAGGACCTAAAAAATGGAGGAATTTTAATATCCGAGGTCCAAAGAGGTTAAAAGAGCCCGAAAAAATTTAAAGGCAATAAACAGCACTTCATGCCAAATATGGGCCACTTAGGTTTCTCCATCAATTTTCCAAAGTTTGAGAATTTAGAATGCCTCTATTCAAAATTATATCTGAGGGAGTTTGGTTGGAGAATCTTTAAACGGGTTTGCACTTCCTTGAAAGTCCTGAAAAAGCATAAAATCGTTTTGGACGTTATTGGTGTGAAAATCACTTTGAGCTTTGATTTGTTGATTTGATTGAGTCAATATCTTATATTGTCATTATTTTACACCAAAGGACGCATTTGAGTTCATTCGCTAGGAGTATCCAATATTCATCGTGCACATATGTCATGTTTGTATGCATTGATTTTCCTATCGAATTTGATCACACCACCTCATTTACGCTTTCATCGGCTTGGTTGGTTTGTGTTCATTCATGGTGTGATTTTATCCTAGTGACACCCCGCACTTGCTTATTTGATTTATTTCTCTCATTTGTCTATTTTGGGACATCATCAAAAAGGGGGAGAATGAATTATCTTATTGTGGGGGAGATTTGAAAGTTTGAGTTTGCTCATAAATTGGTATATATGTCACTTGGTATTTTGCTTTTTCTCATGTGTGTAGGTACTACATGGATTATCATTGGATTGCACACCCTGATGAGAAAAATGTTGAGATTCCTGAAAGAGTTGAAAAGCAAACGCTGTAGTCTTATTCAATTGTATCTTTCCAGTTTTGGATTCATGGAAGGGTAGATTTGTATAGGCATTTTTAGTAGTTTGATAATTCGGATGTTTGTTTTTATGTATGTACCGGCATAAACATAGAGGGAGATTTGTAAGGACATTTTTGTCCATTAACAATTTATTATGTCGCAGGCCATTACACCGTTGAAGAAATTCAAGATTCATACATTCATCAACGGATCCGAATATCAAAAGAAGAAGAGGAATCAAAGTCTGACAGGCCGGACCGGTCCGCCTGTAATAAAAGAACCGATCCGGCTAATCGGACCGGTCCGCCTCAGACCCGGACCGATTTGTCTGCTGAAGGCCAGTATACCCCGGACCGCAAGCAAACCGATGAAGCCTGAAATAAAAGAACCGATCCGGTCAAACCGGACCGATCCGCCTGCAATAAAAGAGCCGATCCGGTCAAACGGACCGATCCGCCTCAGACCCGAACCGGTCCGCCTGGGATAAACTTAAACAGATCGTGTTCAGATCGTGCTCAGATTTTTATGGCTCAAGGCTTCTTATTTAATCCCACTACGGGAAGTGATTTTCTAAGACTTATACACACGATTTTCAGAGTACAGAAAACCCTAAGTCTTCACCTATTGAGCATCAAGACTCTAGGTATTTGATTCACACAAATTGCCAAAACATTTGTGAATCACTTTGCAACCCAGGAACGCACTTTTGCTGTTCACACCCTTGTGGAGAAGACCATTCTTCTTCTTCATTGCAGCCCTACTGGAAAGGGATAGTTCCAGTCACCGACTACAGAATCCGACACCTGAGGGTAATTCTTAGTCACTTGTATTTTCATTATAATCCGAAATTGTACAGCTACAATATTATAATGAAAATAAATGGTTTTGCCCCTTTGGGGGATTTTTCCTCACAAGCATGTGTTTGAATGTTCTTGCTTTGTTCATTATCGTATTCAATCACATATTGTTGCATGTTTAGGGTCTGTTTGGGTTAAAAGGTGTTTAATATATATTTTGCTCAGTTGAACGCAAGCACATACGTTCTCAAAATCGTGCACCGTTAACGGCCACGCGAAGCTTGTGAGGAGGGCTAAAACTTTCGTGTAGATGTTGGGTCAGGTTCCCAAGCTGTAAAAAGACTAAAATACCCTTGAACGTGCGATCGCGTACGAAAATCGAGCGGAATGAGTCCGAACTTCACACTTAGCATCCAAATACCTATAAAAGCTCAATTAACCCCTGCAAAACATGTTAACGTAGAAATCAGAGGTTGTCTGGTTAACGATCATAAATATAGGGAATAAGATACTCGAGGGGGCTAAAATGCGTAGGTTCGAGGGATGAAATATGCAATATTTGCATATCATTAGGTTGCTTTGCAATTATTTCAACACTTATTGAACATTTCAAATTTAGTACATTAAAATAACGTTGCCATACACCATTATGTCAATTCATAGTGTTTAACCTAGCCCATCCTACATGAACCACATGTATACAACAAACATACCATTTTAGGGTTTTAAGCACAAGTTTTTTTTCTTGAAAATATTTAACATAATATTTTCATAAAGTCATATGTTTTTAACAAATGTAATATTCTGTCCAAAGTTAGTCATGTTTATTTCACATTTTCTTCACATAAAATAAAGACTTTTGTAACATTAACCACATGTATATACAAATGAGTAAGTAACTTGTATATATATATAGCATGGCATAATGAAATTTCTTAATATAAAATGTCGAAATTAAAACCCCGCCTCATAAGATGACCCACACTTGAAGATTGTAGAGTGCTCCAGAACTCCATGACATCTCCAAGAAAGCTCCATTTAAATAATCCCATTTAAACTCCATAAACATATTCATCTCAAATCCATAAAATGTCCCTCATAATATCCTCCAAAAATACCTCATAACAACTTGCTTTAAGATCCAAAATGGTAAATAATTTCACTCAAGGATTGTGTGGAGTTTGTGTTGACAATGGGTATATCCTCTAAAAATAGTGGGTTTGGGGTTCAAATGTACATATTAACCCGTTATTGCAACAAGACTTTTCGGTGGTTTGGGTGTCCAAAATGAGAGAGACCTTTTACTTAGAATAAAGGTTCGGACGGATTATTTTTTTCCTCTAAAAAATTGACTCTATAAATTATATACGCACATAAAACATGTAGATGGGTTTATCCAGTGTACACGTTTCGGCCCTGTGTGGTGTGGATGAAAAGAAGTTGACATGTTTAGTCTGATTAAGGCATTCCCGCCTACTAACACCAGCAAAATTCTTCTTCTACACAGCCTTAACACACTGACCATTTGTACCTATTGATCTTTGTTTTATATTGTTATAGGTTTTAATGACACCACTTTATATATACGTAAATGTTATATAAAAGCCTTCCTAGCATACAATAGTTGACCAAACAAAACAAAAAGCTATTGGTTTAAGATTAACCCCTTTTTCTTCATTTTCTTCGTGCCTAAGATCATAAAAAAATACCAACTAATCACAAAAGAGGGTGGGGTTAGGCGCTGGTGTTAGGCGTCCCTCCACATATATATATAAAGCCCAAAATAAGACCCTTAATGATTTTTCCCAAAAAAGTGTAAAACACGAAAGTTGTCCAGCATTAAATTTTACATCTCGCTCTTTTTCTTTATAATTTTTTGAGCATTTTTACTTTTTGACCAAAAAATATTTATCTAATAAAATGACACAATTTTACCAAAAATATAGTCTTTTATAATTATCGTACCTTTACAATTATTACAATACAAAACTTTACTTATTTTGTATTTTTAACTCCTAATGTAGTGAGTCTCATATAGTCACTTTTATTTTAAAAAAAGTAGTAACAATGTAATACTGTATTCAACGCTGTCAGATAGTACTTAATGAGCAACTAACCCTCTACAATACACTACAAATTTATGCAAAAGTACATGTTATTAAATAAAATTTGTACCCCTTAATAGCAAAATGATTATTTGCTCTAAAATGATCTTTTTCACAAACACCTACTATTTTACTTACCAAAAATATAATTTTACCAAAATTGAGGCTTGTACCCCATGTATAAAAATAACCTTAAAAATATGTTCTCAACACTTATTATATATTATTAATACAATACAAGTAGCTCACGCACTTTTATTTTGTCGTTTCAGGTCAGTTACCATTTTTGCCCTTTTATTATCCCTTTTGTGCATATGCGCCATGCATGCACCAAGACAAGCCCGAATAAGACATGCAAATCCGTATTCATTATATTCAACCTTTACATACTACATAAAAAAAATTACGTACAAACTCTTACGTTAAACATTCGCTTAAAACATAATTATCTTGTTTAACACTTGTGCGACCCATGTAGTGCAACACATGTGACTGTTTCACGTAAAACTTTCGTGCGACCCAAATATTTAACAATTACATTATTTATTAAAATCAAGGGTATTACCTTTAACCCCAAAAAGGCATGGGTCACTAGGAAGCATAAATAGTAGTTCATGGGACATTAGCATTAAATTCTAAAGATATACATGAGATTCGATCATCATCAGCATAAACAAGGTGTCTCAATTTGTGATGAGTCGGATAGAGGTGTTTGGTACAAAAACTATTTGTTGACATGATAACTTTCTCTACTAGGGGCCAAATGTAGGATGGGTTTAATGAGAAACCTCTTCATTCAATGATTAACGAAAGATAAAGAAAAAGTGGAGCTTAAACGAAGCATAATGAAGTCCTCCGACAGAAGCAAGACGAACCAGCATGTATTTTGTTTTATCTTTATGATCATGTATCATGAGTGTGGTTACTAGTTACCAACAATGGATCCTGGCAGGACCTGGGAGAGCTTACATATTCTATTGAGGAAGGTCACTCAAGAATCCTTTCGGTGAATAGATTTGGAGGATATAGAGCAAGGTATCATTAAGGCATTACACTTAGCCATTTTAGATACACCAAGTCAAGCACTAAGATATCCCAAATGAGAATTACTCGAGCAACCTCTATCACCACTCATTATGATCCACATATATATATTTTGGAACCAAAAATAGTATCTTTTCTAAAAAATTTAAGCTATGTCATGTCATACTTAAGTATGTCAAAGCAATAATATACTTCAAAAGTGACAGTTGGTGAACTGGTGGCCGAAAAGGCTTTGACACCGCACGGTACCGGATGACATCATGAGTTGTTCACTCAACATTTAATGCTATTGACATGTTAGGTATGGTAACCTGACTTAGCATTTAATGTGCTCTAAGGTCCCTCGTGCCAAGCTCAACTTATAAATACCCCCACTTATGATTTAATAGAATCATCAAGTTACCAATCCATAAAACCTTGAAACCAGAGAAAATATTATCCTTCTATTAACGCATTTAGAGTGCTTGTTCTCTCTCCTTCTAGACTAACACCCATCAAAGGCCCATTTATTATCCAAACATTTTGTATTTACTATCCATTATTGTGAAATATATAAAACTTTATCTTCAATTATGACAATTGCATTAAATATTGTTCTTCCACTGCTAAATGGGTTACAACTCAATACTCATTTAAAACACCCCAGATCAAGCTACTTTCTTTTAGGGTAGACCCACAATTCATATCGAATGAGTGTGCGGTAGAAATTCATCGATTCCTTAACACTACAGGGAAAGGTGGAGGTATCACATTTTTAAACTTCCTCTTTCCAATACCCCATTCTTGGATGTTCCTTAACCACTTTGCTTCCTCTTGGGACTATTGTCCATGTAGTTAATGGCTTGCTGTAACCTGAAATCTTCCTTACTAAGGAACTTTTGGGGTTTCCCAGCTTTGTTCTTTGGGCTTATTGGTCATTGTAATGTTCCTTTTTGGGTTACTAAATTCTTTAAACATTCCTTCTCTTGCTTCACTTATTAAATGAATCTTATACTCTTTGATCAACCCTTCCATGCATATCTGGAACAATCTTTCTTCTGAGGCCTCTCCATGCACATCAAAAGACCTTCCTCTAAAGTGTTTAATGTATTGCATCAAACATTTACCATGATATTGAACCTCTTGGGACAAATGCCTATGAGCAAGCTCATCCTCCAATATAAAAAAATCTCAAGAAAATGTCCGTGCATTTATTTCCATGTCGGAACACTTTTGGTGCCAAATGGGAATACCATGAGTAAGCTTTATTAGTAAGAGTTTTTGAAAAATCTCTAGGACTTAGATTTTTTTTCATTACGGTGAACTTCAAGATACTCCAAGAACCCATTAACGTGTTCTTTAAGATTTTCTCATTTCCCATTGAACTTAATGAATTTTAGTGGAACATATCCCTTAGGGTACAATACATCATTAAAGCTTTCAGTAAAAAGGTTCTTCAACTCGTCATAGAGAGGAGACTAAATTTGTTTTAGTGGGAGAATATTATTTACCTCTTAGACAGTAATCATCTTGAGGAGGGTTCCTCCAACTCAGCTTTCTTAGCTAAAGGAAATGCTAAGGGATCAGGCGGTTGCTCAGTTAACGCTTTCTTTATTGGGGATGCCTCATTTTGTGTGGTTATCCCCATAACTAAGGTGACCAAAGATGTATCACTGACTTGCCCTAGGTCAGACATATCAACATTATTCCGCTTCAAAAAGTCAAAGAACATACCCATGATGTTAATTCCCATTAGTTGTGGGGATGCAACTGAGTTGCTCATTTAGTCCATAAATGGACCAAGCCTCGATCGCCGATAATGACCACTTCTTTAATGAAAGTCTTGTTTCTTGGGTTTGATTTCCCACTAGTGTATCTTCAAAAATAAGATGCTTGGAGATATTATGACCTTATTTTTCCATAGCAGCGAGAACACCTCCCCAATGAAGTCACCAATTATAAGAGGGTGGTTGTAGGGTCTATAATGATTAATAGAGAGGCATAACCTGCACTTATGAAATACTTTTCTAAGGTAATAATAAGTGAATTCTTGAAAATGAATGAGAATAAACTTTCTTTTATAATAAATTAGATCTTCACTACAAAAGGATACCAATCATGCAAAAATAAATACAATGTTTTTAATATATCTGCAACTAGACAATAATAAATGCTAACCAATACCTTTTGATGATGATGATTCTTTGAGAGAGGAAAAGTAAGCAATTAAATAATTATGAGAGATAAACAGGTAGCAAATGTTCTTTCTCTTGTGGGATTTGTGCAGCATAACAGTTATGTGTTATGTCATGACCTTTAAGTGTGTATGTGAGCTCCTATTTATTAGAAACTATTAGGGCTGACACGTCATCACATGCCTTTGGAATATTTTGTGTAATAAATATTTGGGGATAATTTTCCCCCATTATATTTTGTCATTGTCAGACCACTATTACCTTTTAGTAGTGTGATACCTTGTGTAGTAGTGACAAAAATGATATCTTGTCAACCAGTAGCCTATAAATTAATTTTTGTATCTTGCACTTTTGTATTGTGAAAAGACTCCGCATGAATACCAATATCGATTCAAACTTGTTGTGAAAGTATGAAACCTTACGAGTGACCCGATTCTCACTCATTGTTATGGTTTTATGTAAATCTGTGAGCAACTACATTAGTTTCTCTCTTTAAAGTGTTTATGCGAGTAACCTCTGTGGTCTCTTGTTAACTTGTCTATATACGAGTGGCTTAAATGGTTAATATGTGCGTGTCTGTGTGAGTGACCTATGGGGTCTCTCACATTACTGTCCTCTATTTCTCAAATTATTATAATGGTTGAGTCTTATCTTACTTAATAATTATTACCTCTCATCCTTCAAACTAAAATTCTCAAAAGGTCCCATATTGACTGGTTGCTCGAGACTTGACTGCATGATCAAGGCATCCTATTATTTTAACATGAAATAAAATAAAAGTAATTATAATTAATAAAGCGTTACTCGTGTATAGGGATGAAAATTTAACCCGACCAGCAGAAGCCCCGACCCGCCCCGACCCTAATGGGGCGGGTTTTAAAACCTGATTAATGAATTAGGAGCATGTATGGGTTTTAAAATAAAATTCGTTTATTAAATGGGGTGGGTTAGGAGTTAATTTAAATAAAACCACATCGCTTCGCCCCATTTAACTTATGCCTACATAAATACACTTTATATATATGTTAATTATAATTAAACCATATATATACACACACACTAAAAAAACCTAAAACTAAACCACCCCCAAAAAATAACCCACCGCTTACTCTCTCTTTCTCTCTCTCTCTCGATCTCCGTCGTCTCTCTGTCACTGAGTAGCTTACTGTCATCAGCTCATGAGATCATCGGTTGCCGCTTAAATCTCCTACCAAGCCCCACCCGCTTAGATCCATTTATTAAATTGGGTGGGTTAGGAGTTAAATTTAGATAAAACTGCCCCACCCTGACCCGTTTATTAAATGGGGCGAGTAAGTTTTTGAAAATCCGCCCCATTGCCATCCTTACTCGTGTACCCCTCTACATAATTACATTGAACCCATATTAAGAACATGATGATATTGATGAATCTGCCTTTAAATGTGACATTTAACTTTATTAATGGAACCATGTTGTTAAAAACATGATTAGAATCCCTTAGAATTTAACCTTTTGGGGACTGAATATATGTTAGAAAAACCTTTGGTTACAATTTAAGATGAAGAAAGTTGAGAAAACTAAGTTATAGGATAAATTTTATATTACGATGTTGTTGTGGGTTTAAAGGACATGGTTTATCGATTGGGTCCCAAAGGTCGATCGATTGTGTATTGTAGTGGGATAGATTATAGGGTTTAAAGTACATGGTCGATCAGTTGGGTCCCAAAGGCCGATCGATCATGTATTTTAGTGGGATGGATTATTATTATTTTTAAGGATTTAAATTTGGGACTTAAGTAATTGACCTAGGGGTTATCCAAAAGATTTTTGTTAGGACGTAAGTGTTCTAATCATATGTGGTTACATGGAGTATATAAATATATGGGTTGAGGTTTGATCGTGGGATGTATAGTCCGATATATACGATTACGGTTGCAAACCATATTCGTATACATGTTTGATAAACTGCGTGCTTTATGTACACTATGTAAACTTACCATGGGTGTGCGAGTAATTTGTAAGGAATCTATCAATGGGGAGTTAGTGGGACAGGGTGCTACGCCTATGGATAGTGATACAGATTGCAAATAGGTTTATATCCAAATCTTACGTGCAGTTGGTCAACCATCTTGTGAGAGGGATACATAAGATACTTGATATGTTGTGTAATCTTGGTAGGTTATTACACGGTAGTACGACGATGTAATGATTTCCCCTTTTGTGTGTGTTTATTTTTGCAATCAATTAGATCTAAGACTTACAATGGATTGACCTAATAGAGGCATGAAAGGTCCTTAAAAGTTAGATCCTTCATGTTATATATGTGTGTGTGTGTGTGTGCGGTCTAGCGATGGACATATTCATATGAGGATATTTTTTTGGTTACTAAGAATGACATATAACGAAGGAGAATATATAAGTATAAGGTGGACATACCCACCTAGGACACTACTTCGCAGCTGAAATTGGCCCAAGGAAAGAAAACACCAAAAGTTAGGTACTAAGCACCTTGGAGTCATCAAGACCCCAGTTCATACAAATGAGCCAGTTAATGAAGCTTCCTCTAGATTTGGGCAATTTATAGACTTGCACTTGACAAAGAAGGAGATGTATTTCATGATGTCAACATGATTAGATTTTTGTTTCTGAAAATTCTATTGTTTCTCTCCATCCATATGCTATAGATGGCAACAGCTAAGGAAGATCTTCTGATATTGTCAAGGATAGTTTTCACTTTGAAGTTGATGCCGGCATCCGAGATCACCTCGTCCCAATTAGTGGCATTGTTAATGTAGGCGTTGTTGAATTTTGTGTCCTATCAAATTGCCTTAGAAAAATAGCATTTGAAGAACAGATGCTCACGATCCTCAACATCATTGCCACAAAGCACACAAATGTTGTTTTGGCTACTACCCCAGCTGAGTGTCTTGTCCTTGATGTTGATGGAATCTCTATATACAAGCCATAGGATGAAAGCACACTTGGGGATGTTGCTACTGTTTCGAACCATATCAGCCCAGACAGGTTGAGGAGAGTGCATTCGAATGAAGTTTCAAGCAGACGTGGTAGAGAAGAGACCATTAGTCGTGGGGTTCCATTTAGTGCTATCATCAATAGAGAGGTTTATGCTAGGGAGATTAGCATTTTTTATCTCATTCAGCTCCCATGTTATGGTAGAAGGCCAAGCCCAATTCCCATTAGAGATGAAGTCAGTCACTTTGGCATTGTGATTGCTAGCAGAGTTATATATGGTTCTCTCACCATAAAGCATCCACGAGGATTTAGATTGTGCTACTACTATTTTGTGATATGGTTACTTTATGGATTATGGTGTAATATATGGGGACTATGTATTTGTGTGACTTTTAGTAAATAGTTAGATTTTATGATATTATGATGTAACTCTTGATTGATATCATGTTGCTTACATATTAGACATATGCATGTTGAAGCTATGCCTAGTGTAGATTGACATTTAACTAGGTTATAACTAAGATATATGTGAGGTGAGGTATTTTGAGTGTGAGTGCCGGTGGGAAAAACATGACAAGTAAATGACTCACATTTAATATTGTTCAATAAAGTTAGATGTTTCTTAAGAAATGTGGGTTATAACCCGCAATGTTTTCTTAAAAATATTTTTCGATGTTCCTATGCCGATGTAGTATGGTTGAGTTAGCAGACTTGCATTTATCCGATCATTTTAGTTATTCAACTTTAGATGTAGGATGTTTATCTATCTCAGTATATCATATCAGTTAGAATCTCGAGTTTATTATTATTATGGGCTCTTCGTGGGTTCCAAAGTTGTTTATCGCAATTGCTTTGAGTAGGCTAGACATATATAATGTGGATACTTATTCAGTCTATTTATTCGGTTATTTGAGACTTATATATGTTTTGTCTTTCTACTGTCATAATTTGATTTACTATTGTGGATGATTTTAGTTTTCATTATTTATCGTTGATTCTTAGAATGTCATTAAATTCTTTTACATTCCATATCTTCAGCGTATTGGGATGCCCACCTAGGACGTGGAAAATATGTGGTGTTATAAATTATAATCTCTCGATGAATATTATTTTATGATTAATTTTTTTTATCAATCATCTCTTCCAATCCTTCAAGCGAGTAGTTAATAAAATTGATTTTTATCTTTTATTTTTAGTTAGGATATATATATATATATATATATATATATATATATATATATATATATATATATATGTATGTGTGTGTGTGTGTGTGTGTGTGTGTGTGTGTGTGCATGTGTGTGTGTGCATGTGTGTGTGTGCATGTGTGTGTGTGTGTGAGAGAGAGAGAGAGGGAGAGAGAGAGAAAATTTCCTCGCCTTATTACCTAGTTATTAATAATTTTCCTTTTTCTTTTTTACTATTTTAGCGGTGTTTTACTTCGTTGATTACTTCTTATTGATAACTTTTAATTTTTCCTACAATATTTTTAACAACCTCATTAAAGTATTATTTTGTTTTACAATTATATGTAGCGATGTAGAGTTGTTTAAATTATTTGATTGGTTTCTTTAGTGTATCTTGCTCATATATAATTTTGTTGGGGTCTAACTAGAAAAGAGGTGAAAACTTGGCTCTAGTACCAATTAAATACCACATAAAATTTATAATAAAACTTTCTTGAGTGAAATATATAAATTTAGTGTGACACCCCGCCTATTTTAATACCGGTTGATCAATCCTTTATCAAAATAATACAGGAATCCAGTATGATTTCATTCTTAGCATCACTGTCGTAATGAGTAATAAACATAAGACATAATAAAACCATACATATAACTGAACAGATAGAATAACCCTCATGTATAGATAAAATAAAAGTGTGAATCGAATAAACCATGGGTCACCAAAGTATAACATCCACTAGATATAGATAAGTGACAATTGAGTACTGAAATAAAATCTCTAACAATAATATAAAATTCCATCCATCTATGGGCAACACGCCCTAACTAAAAATTGAAATGAACCGATCTTATCTAAATCGAATGAGCTGAGGCATCTAAATCCATTCATGTAGCATTCACAACTACTGCAACGGTAAGAATGGACCTAACCCTGCGGTTTCGACTGGTGTTGTTTCACACTTAGGGATTTAAAAGAAAAATAAGAAAAAATAATTGCCTGCGGGTCAAAGCCCGAAAAGTATAAAATATTTTGCAAGTAGATAACTGTTTTAAATCGATTAAAACTTGTAGTACATTACTTTCATAATTAACCGATCGCACTCACATGAGATAAAACCTCACCTCTCAAATATAGTGTGCACTTAATGTGTTCATTTTATTATCCTAAATAAACTACCCAGTCTAACTAGAATAAATAACCACTATCTTATCCCAATCCCACCATTAGCTAAGTCTAAGTAACTTCACTAGGTATATGTTCATAAACAATGTTGTAGTGACGCACTTGTTATAGATAAATATTCACGTAATAAATAGAACATAGCTACACTCGTGTTATAAATAGATATATATACCATATCGTATGACATACATATATATAACTCGTTATATACGTATAATCGTATCACCGGAACCTGAACCTCGCGAATACATCCCTCGTGTGTTATCCGGCTCCACGCATCACATTGAGCCACCGGATAGGAATCTCACCATCGATCCCAAACGTAAAACACATACAACGGAGGCGATCATAGACATACATCCGGGGGTCACAACTATACCACATCGCACCCCATTGTTCTCCAAACTAATATATATCCTCACACATGGAGAGTGGTCATGCAATAGTCCTATGACTCAGGGAATCAATTTGAAACTTGTTGGTCAATGCCATGATGAACTGCCCATTGAGCGCAACCTCCTAAGATAACACTACTGAGAAGGTATGTTGAATATAAACAAGCACCATACACACATACATATATATATACACGTCACTCTAATATGTATGTATAAAGTACCAAACTCGTGCACATATCCCACAGTGCACGGTTCACCCAATCCTGAAGTTCAGACCAACTTCTCGATTAATTATTTAAATATTCACTCACTTGAACTCCCGATTCTTCTCACCCGAACCCATCTATTCATTGGCCTATAACACGAACCAAACCCTGAAAATCCTTCCCTAGTAACCCCACTGTACCCCATAAGCCCTTACAGTCGTTCCCCAAGCCCAAACGGGTCAAAATAATGCACGAACAAAAACTGGACAGGCCAGCAAACCGAACCGGTTTGCTGGAAGATCAAACCAATTCGATTGAGCGAATCGATTCTCCCCCTAAGCAAACCGATTCAGTTTGATGGGTTGTTTGTCATCTTCTTTCTCGGGTTTTTCTCCTCCAAACCCTCCAATGGTGGTTTCAAACCATCTCAAACAAGAAATCGACCTCACACATCAATATACTAACGTTTCAGAAACATTATAACACATAAATAACCATGAATACTATATCAAACACCTAGTATTACAAATCAGACTTCAAATTAATTCAACTCGGGATTTTCCCCCATTTGATTTTCAAAAGTTCAACCTTCTTATCCATGTTCTACATGCTCACCATTTTAATTACAAAATTAATTTCGAAATTCTAATATGATTAATCCCAATTAAAAATCAATTTAAAATCAAAGATTCCTTATCATATAAATCTCTACATCAATCAACCAAAGTTTCAATCTTTATAACTTTAATTCTCAGATTTTCATCCCTAATCATGAAAGTAACTAACTTCGCATGATTGTAACTTAAATCAAATAACTAATTTCCTTTGTGGATTAAATTCGACGTTCTTTTTGTTTTGATGACGGGTGGAATCCGAAGATAGCTTTTATTTCTCTTTTCCAAGCCCTTTCTCTTATTTATTCCTCTTTTCTCTTCTCTTGAACTCTCTCTCAATCTCTCTTGTGTGGAATATCAAAGGTAGGCTCCCATCCACCTTCCCAACCTTTTAAATACTCCCTTAATTACCCTAATCCCATTTTTCACTTAACCCCAAGTGTAAAAAGACCCTTATATCCTTATACGAGTCTTGTTGTGTTTAAAAAGTCTACGGAACCTAATCATAACATCCGAGTAGCTATTCTATACTATTTCGACCCTTCCCAGATCACTGGTGCACTCGAAAAGTCATCTGAGTCATTCAACTACAAATATGCTAACATCTCATTAAATGGGTCGACACGCACATACCGTTTGCGTCGCCTATAAATTATACCGATCCTTCGATGTAACACTCTATTGACATATAATAATAAACCGTCGCTTTCACTCATATGTGACATATAATAAATCACATATATATTTACTTATCACGTGAAAGTAAATAAAAATAATTATTATTCCTTTATATTGCTAATTAATATTTACTAAACTCCAATTTAACGGTATTACATTCTTCCCCCTAATAACGAAATTTAGTCCCCGAAATTCGAACATTCCTGCCACAAAAAGCTCTGGATACTTTTTTCGCATGTCATCTCTGCGCTCCTACATCGACTCGGTAACGTTGTGGTGTTCTCATCGTACAGCACTAACGGTACCACCTTTGACTGAAGCTTTCGCTCGCTACTGCCTAAAAATGACAGTAGGTCTCTCATCGTAAGAAATAGCCAGTTACAAGTTAATTTCTTCCAATGCCATATGCCGATAAACCTCGTCATCCCTAAGATACCTCCTTGAACATGTCGTGAATCTACTGCAAATGATCCGGCCATGCGAGCCTATACGCAACCAGCCCTACGCTCTCGATGATGGAAAAGGCTCCATATACCTAAGCGTTAACTTCCCCTTCTTCCCAAACTGCATCACTCCCTTCATGGGAGATACTCGCAATAACACCTGATGAACGACATCAAACTCTAAAAATCATTGATTTGCATCGGCGTAACTCTTCTATTAGTCCTGAGCTACCCGAATGCGACTCCTGATCAACTTGATCCTTCTCAACGTATTCTGAATCATTTCCAGCCTGAGAATTATATTGTCCCCCAACTCTAACTAACAAGAGGGCGAACGATAAGATCTCCTTTACAATGCCTCAAAAAGTGCCATGCCAATGGCAGACTGGCACGAGTTCTCACAGGCAAACTCTACCATCGATAAATAATGCTCCCAAGTACCCCTAAAGTCCATAATGCATATCCTCCAACATCTTGTTCACCCTCCCCCATATGCCCATCAGTTTGTGGGTGATAAGACGTGCTCAAATGCAACTCCACCCCCATCACCTTCTGAAAAATCTATCAGAAGTGGGACACAAAGATCTTATCCTAATCTGAAATAATGTTAAGAGTCACCCCATTCAATCTCACTATCTCTGCTATGAATAGATGTGCATACAGCCCCGTCGTGTAATCCATTCGAACTGGCAAGAAATGGGCTACCTTAGTCAACCGATCCACAATAACCCAGATGGAATCTTGACCCCTATGTGACGTCGGTAAGCCAGTGATGAAATTTATCGATATACTCTCCCATTTCCACATCGAAACCTCCAACGGCTGCAAAACCCAATCTGGTCTCTAATGATCAACCTTCACTATTACAAGTGATGCACCTAGAGACAAAATCTGATATGTCCCGCTTCATACTGGCTCACCAATATTGTCTTCTTATAATGTACTACATCTTATGCCCTCTGGGATGCATCAAAAATTATGACCCATGCGCCTCCTCCACAACTACGTATCGTGGGTCCTCGTCGTTTGAGACTATCAACCTCCCACTGAAGCGTAAGCCGTCCTTAGCACTGACTAAGTAAGACTTTGCTCCACCTTCCAAAAACTGTCATATCCCCTTCTGGCAAGGAGGATCCTTTGTTGTGCCTTCATAAATTTCTGAACAATCTCGGGTGTGACGGTCATCACGATTATATAGGCGTGAACTCCTATTTTAATATCGAGTGATCGATCCTTTATCAAAATAATACAGGAACCCGGTATGATTTCATTCTCAGCATCATTGTCGTAACAAGTAATAAACATAAGACAGAATAAAACCATACGTATAACTAAACAGGTAGAATAACCCTCGTGTATAGATAAAATAAAAGCGTGAACCGAATAAACCACCAATCAACAAAGTATAACATCAATTGGATAAATAAGTGATAATTGAGTACTAACATAAAATTTTTGACAGTAATATAAAATCCTATCCATCTACGAGAAAATGCCCAAACTAAAAATTAAAATGAACTGATCCTATATAGATCGAATGAGCTAAGGCATCTAAATCAAGTCATGTAGCATCAACAGCTACTGCAACGACAAGAATGGATCTATCCCTGCGGTCCCGATTGTTGTTGCTGCACACCTGGTCATTTAAAAGAAAAACAAGGAAAAATAATTGAAGCCCGAAAAGTAGAAAATATTTTGCAAGTAGATAATTATTTCAAATTGATTATAACTTGTAGTGTAATACTTTCATAATAAACCGGTCGCACTCACATGAGATAAAGCCTCACCTCTCAACTACATTGCGCACTAGAGTGTTCATTTTATTATCCTAATTAAACTGCCCAGTCTAGTTAGGACAAATAACCACTATCTAAGCCCAATCCCTCTATTAGTTAAGTCTAACTATCTTCACTAGGTATATGTTCATAAAATGTTGTAACGACAGATTTTCTATAGATAGATATTTACGTAATAAATAGAGCATAGCTACACTCGTGTTATAAATAGATATATACACTATATCGTATAACATACATATATATAACTTTCTATATAAATATAACCGTATCCCCAGAGCCTAGACTTTGCTGATACATCCCTCGTCTGTTATCCGGCTGCAGGCATCACGCATCACACTGAGCCACCAGGTAGGAATATCACCCTCGATCCCAAATCTAAACACATACAATGGAGGTATACGTTTGGGAGTCACAAACATACCACATCACACCCCACCGGTCTCCAAACCATTATATATCCTCACACATGGATTGTGGCCATGCAACAGTCCTATGACCTGGGGCATCAATCCGACACCTCCTAATCAACATCAGGCTGGACTGTCCACTATGAGCAACCTCCTATGATAGCACTACCAAGTAGGTATGTTCAATATAAAAAGGTAGCCTACACACTTACATACACGTCACTCTAATATGTATATATAAAGTACCGAACTCGTACGTACATCCCACAGGGCACGGTTCACCCAATCCCGAAGTTTGAACCAACTTTCCAATTAATTATTTAAATATTCACTCACTTGAATTCCCGATTCTCCTCACCCAAACCCATATATTCATTGGCCTATTACACATACCAAACCCTATAAAGCCTTCCTCATTAACCCCAGAGTACTCCAGTATCCCCTATGATCATTCCTCAAGCCCTAACGGGTCAAAACGACGCATGAACAAAAATTGCGCAGGTCAGCAAATCGAATCGGTTCCCTGCAGACCGAAACCATTCATTTGAGCGAATTGGTTCACTCCCCTAGTGAACCAGTTCGGTTTGCTGGGCTGCCTATCATCTTCTTCTTCGAGTTTTTCTCCTCTAAACCATCCAATGGAGGTCCAAAATCACCTTAAAAATGAAATTGACCTCATGCGTCAATATATTAACGTTGCAAAAAAATTATAACACATAACTAACCATAAATCCTATATCAAACACCTAGGATTAGAAATCAAACATCAAATTAATTCGATTCAGGATTTATCCCCAATTTGATTTCCAAAAGTTCAACCTTCCTATCCAAGTTCTACATCCTCATCATTTTAAATCCAGAATTAATTTTAAAATTCTAATATGACTAATCCCGACTAATAATCAATTTAAAATCACATATTCCTTATCATATAAATCTCTACATCAATCAACCAAAGTTTCAATCATTATAACTTTAATTCTCAATTTTTTATCTCTAATTATGAAAGTAACTAACTACGCATAATTGCAACTTTAAGTAAGTAATTTTTGGATTAATCCGATGTTATTTATGTTTTGATGATGGGCTGAATCTGGAGATAGCTTATTTTTCTCTTCTCTAAGCACTTTTTCGTCTTTCTTCCTCTTTTCTCTTCTCTTGAACTCTCTCTCAATCTCTCTTGTGCAGAATATCAAAGGTAGGCTGCCACCCACCTTTCCAACCGTTTAAATACTATCTTAATTACCCTAATTCTGTTTTTCCACTTAACCCTAAGTGTAAAAAGACCCTCCTACCCTTATACGAGTCCTGTTGTGTCTAAAAAGTCCTCAAAATCCAATTATAACACCCGAGTAACTATTCTGGACTATTTTGACCCTTCTCAGATCATTGGTGAACTCGAAAAGGTAATCTGAGTCACCAAACTACAAATATGCTAACATCTCATTAATCGGGCCCAATATGAGCATACCATTCGCATCACCCAAAAAGTATATCGATCCGCCGATGTAACACTCTATCGATATATAATAATAAACCGTCGCTTTCACTCATACGCGACATATAATAAATTACATATCTATTTACTTATTACACGCAAGTAAATAATAATATTAATTAATCTTTTATCTCGCTAATTAATATTTACTAAACTCCAATTTAATTTCCCTAATTGAATTAATAAATAATAAGCACATGAAAATTAATTAATAATAAAAGTATGAAATATTAAATTTAGAATCTATAGGGTGAGGTGGGTAATTTTTAGAAATGCAAAGAGGGTAAATTAAGACGCTTTAGTAATTTACGGGTAAACTAAGACGAAAGATAGTTTGTTATTAAACCAGGACCTCGTTAATAGTGAATGGGGTTTAGTTATAATTTACTCCACCGGAAAAAATCCACTTTCCATGTGCATCCCGATTCCTTACAAGATAGTCGTCATAAAAAGATATCCCGTCTAGAATACGGAAACAGTGAGCACTACATGCAAAAATGATGTCAGAAGATATCGTCATCACATGTTGGGTTCGCATCAAAATAATCTTTCATTAATCGTCGATGCCCTTTCGACCGAGTATAGAGCCTAGAAAACTATTTCATATTGATTTCTATTGAGTATAGCAATTTTGGAAAAGTAGCTGTTTAAAAAAATAGTTAAAATTGATGTTGGTCCCTCAACATTCCTCTTAACGGGTGAAGATATGATACACAACAAGTGGTTAGAAGTAGGTAGATGCCCTATGCCATTTTGAATAATAATATGTTTTTTATGGAGCAAAGTAGCACTTAGTTTTGAATATTAGAGGAGGAAAAAGCTCTAATTACTTTATATGTAAATAATGAAGGGGGTCACCCCTATTTATAGTACAAAAGGAGTGAATCATAAAACTCCTATTTCTAATGGGATAATAGTATAGTCCTAAATAAATGTGGACATCTACTTAAATGAAGATAATTACAACACTCCCCCTTGGATGTACACCATTTCTACCACTCAATGATTGTTGCCTCATTGAAACCTTACTGAGTAAAACCCATTGGCAAAAACCAAAGAGAAGAAAAAAGAGTACATCTTTTGTGATCATTAAATCGGTATTGGGTGTGCTTAATGTTGCCTCATTAAAACCTTTACTAGGAAAACTCAATAGGATAAAACCTTATTAAAAGGAAAAACAGTACAACACATATATGTCCCAATTAACATTTACTTGTATCCTCCCCTAATAAGATGCTCCCCTGATTGATGTGTTCAATTTGTCTATTGGTGGAGTCAACACGTTCTATTCTAATACATAATTTTTTAGAAAGTTTACTTTGGTAGTGACATAGTGAAAAGACCAACTAGGTTGTCACTTGAACGAATTCGCATAACTTCAATATTATTTTTCTTATGGAACTCGTGAGTGAAGAACAACTTTACTAAAATGTGCTTGGTTTTGCCTCCTTTAATGAATATATTTCTCTAATTTGTTCTACATATATGTTGCATTGTCTTTATAAATGGCACTTGGAACATCTGTAATGGAAGACGATTGACAAGAAATACGATTATGCTAATTAAAGATCTCAGCCATACACATTCACAACTAGATTCATGAAGAGCTAAAATTTAAGAGTGGCTAGAAGAAGTAGCTACTAAAGTTTGTATAGTGAAACACCAAGAAATAGCAGTATTGACACTAATAAATACATAACATGTATGAGATCGACCCTTATGAGGATTGGGGAGGTAACTATAATCTGCATACCCTACTAACTTGGAACCATTATAATTATAAAAACAAAATAAACACGTGCCAGTTGTTCCACGTAGATATCTTTGGATATGCTTGACAACATTCCAATGTTTTTTGTGTGGTTCAAAACTATATCTAGCATTTAGATTCATGGAGAATGATATATCCAACCTAATGCGTTATGCCAAGTACAATATTGCACCAATTGCACTTAAATAGGGTAATTTTGGTCTTAATATTTTCTCATCTTCTTCTTTAGGACGGTATGGATCTATTTTTATGTCCAAAGATCGAACAACCATGGGAGTACTTAGTGGGTGAATTTTATTCATATTAAAGCGATTTAATACCTTTTCAGTATAATTAGATTGATAGACTAAAATCCCATTAGAATTTTTCTCGATCTAAAGGCTGAGAAAATTTTAATTTTCCCAGGTCTTTCATCTCAAACAACTTCTTCAAATAGTTAGCAGTTGTTTCGAGCTATCTAAAGTCCCAATTAAATTTATGCCATCCACATAAACTGCTACTATTGCATATCCTTTTGAGGATTTCTTTATAAATACACGCTGGAATACCGGACTACTTTCATACTTATCCTTAAACAAGCATTCACTAAGACGATTTCACCAATTTTTTTGAATTGCTTTAAATTGTATAATGAACATCTTCGTCAGATTGAGTACGTATTCTTTGGCATTACTTCAGACAAAAAAAATCATTCAGGGATTTTCATGTATATTTATATGTCTAAATCCACATATAAAATAAGCGGACATAACACCCCCCATATTCTCACTTATTTTCCTTACAAACACCTACCGGTAACCAACAGGGTTGAATACTTTTTGAGTTTACACTATATGTCCAGATACACCACATTTATTTAGAGACTCAAGTCCTACTTTGATGGAAATTTCTTATTTTGCATCTACTCTTTGTCGACATTTATTTAGAGTAAGTGGCTATGAATCATTATCACCATTGCCCTTTTAAATTAGCATAGCTATAACATAAGTACTAAATATGTCGTTGATAACTGTTTCATTACGATCCCAAATTTCTTTTGAATATGTATAAAATATACAGATCTCATCATTATAGTTAGGTACCTTTACTTCATCAGGGGCTTGTATAATAACTTCTAGTACTTATGTCTTTTCAGAGATAATAAATTCTTTAGGGGTTTCAGTGAAAGTGGAATTTTTATTCATAACCTCCTCTAGAGTGTTATGAGATCATGATTTTTCATTTGATCTCCTCTTTCAGGGAGTTGAATCTTCAGAACCTATAGGTATTCTATGCTTCTGACATGCAACAAATTCATTTTCCATTGAAATAATAGTTTGTCCCACTCGAATACTAATTATGGTTGGCACATTTGCAGTGGGCACTTGAGACTTTGTCACTTTTGTCGCATCATTGAACACATCGAGCAACTGATTTTCAATTTCTTGAAGATGCGATATCCTTTGTACTTAATGCTCATAATGAGCGATGGGGGTCTAGATGAGAAAAAGTGGAAGTATTCCATGATAATTATAAGTGTTCTTCAGGAACGTGCCATTCTTCAGGTACGTCTTTCCTCCCCTTAACAGCAAGAAAAATGTCTCACTAAATGGAAATCCACAAATATACACAAGGTCTTTCATGTTTCAATGTTATGGAGTTATGTTAAAGATCGCGACCACATTATCAACCACAAACCCAGGACATCCATGGTGGTTTGAGTTATGAGGAGACCCCAATGGGAATTTTAGACAGGAAGGATCAAGTATTGAGTACCAAGAAAGTCTTTTTAGTTAAGGTACTCTGGAAAAGCTAGGCCACGAAATAAGCTACATGGGAAATGGAATCTTCCATCAGAGAAAAATACCCACATTTATTTAGACATATCCATTAAACCTTACTTTCTTTATCTTTTAAATTACGAGGATGTAATTTCTTAAATTATAACAACTAGGTCGCAACATGTTACTAGGCCACGACCAATACTACGAGGTCGTGGCCTATGGTAATGAGGTCGTAGAGTTTACACTTCAAAAGTACAAAATAAACCTAGAATGTGGATGAATGATGTGGATCAATTAGGTTATTTCTTAATGACCAAGTTTTAAATCTTCTAGGAGCCTTTTGTTAAGGCTTTATGGTAAAAATAGTGACCCTTTTTAGAAACCTTAGTCTCCCTTTGCTTCTTATAAATAAAACTATTGGGATTTATTACCAAAACTGATAGAACACTTGATAAAACCATGAACATCACTCTAGAGAGATTAAAAGTAAGAACTCGAGGGCAAACTAAGGTGCTACCACAAGGAGACTAAGGAGTGTAGTTGTTTAAGAGGCTGAGCAAAGCAGAATGAGTGGGTGGATTGTTAATGTTCATCATTGGACTAAGTCCTTTGGTAAATTATTCCTTCCTCACCTCCTTCTTCTCTTCTATAAACCCTAGAATCTATATTTTGTTGATTGTGACAAGCCCCCCTTTGTATAAATTTGGGTATTTGGGTAATGGCCATACACTCGTACTATTCAACATAAGTTCTTGGTATAAAGAATTTTTCCTTGAATGAGATGGATTTAGGAACCTAAAGGATAAACTAATTTATGATTGTTCTTAAGAGTTTCATTAGGGTTTTATACTTTGATCCTTGAGAATCCAAAACATGGATCATTTTAGGGATAAAACTATCATTTTACTAAACTACCCTTGATATTTGAATATCAGAAGTTTTAACTCCTTTGAGGTCGCGAACATGAGCAATATACTATTGTGATTTACTTTATTTTTATGCCCCATTGTATTTCTGATGTTAGGGTAGTGGAATTGACACGCCAGGCCAAGGAATCATGTCTTGAGTATTGCCTCTTATTTTGTGCTCGAGGTTAAATGGCTATTTAGAGGGAGATTGATCCTGGACTAGTTATGGGGATTGTGCCTTTGCAAATTTGAGGCAAGATTGGGTCAAGAGATACCCGGGATAAGGCCGCAAAATTATGAGGTCTCCAAGTCCTGATCATAAGTCACGAAAGACTAAGAATTAGGTTAACCAAGGGAGATTGATTCTTAGGAGAAGCTCAAATTAGGTAAACGAAGGGAGATTGAACATTAGGGAACAAGAGGTAGTTATCTAAGTAGATTTAAGCCCCTTGACAAAAATTCCTTTATTTCACCTTGAGATTCAGATTTGGGTTGGAAAAATAAGATTTTTCCCTTCTTACAACTACATCTTATCATATATTATTATGTTTATATCTTATTTTGTAGCTTTGTTGGTATATTTTGCTTACCAACATTGTCAGGTTGGGTTGAGGACATTTAATTTAATCCTTAGTGGGGTATTTGAGCTCGTCCCTTTTATTCCTTGACTTCCTCATATTGAGATGATGTGAAGGGGATTTATAAGCGGTGGACTGGTAAGAAAATTCTTAGACATTTAAAATAAATATTGATGGTTGATGAGGGATATTTTTTATTAGACAATGTTCGAACAGGATCACTAGGAAAATCGGAGTGAATACCTTATCCACTCCCTAATCGAAAGTCCAATAATAACCCGACCAAGTGAATGGTCGAGCACTCTTCTTCGACAACCAAAGGATGACCTGTCATTTGAAACCTTGAAACTTAGTCAATTAGTAGTTATTTCTATAAAGGCGGACAATTATCCTATCAAATAAGAAACGTGGGAGTATGCAGAGCAGTTAGATATGAGCTCGTGTCCCACTCCCTCAAATTTATGGGGTAGAATTGTAGGAGACGCGTTATAAGGTTATGTATATAAAGCCAGACTTAGTATCAAAACAGATATATGATTTTCAATGTGTAGAAACTCTTTGTAACTATCCCAATTAATAAGGAATACTCTCCCCTCCCTTTGTCCCGTGGACGTAGGTCAATTTGGTCGAACCACGTATATTTGGTGTCCATCTCATTTACTCATTATTCATCTCAACATTGTTGATTAAACTTCATTATTTCTTTGTGAGTGAAAATCACATTGTTACCCCAACATAATTGACGTCGTTTGTGGGAATTGTTATTTTTAATAACATGAATAAGAACCGAGTGTCTCACGACATAAACGACCTCGTGGAGCAGCAATAGGCCCTCCAAGCCCAGCTCGTCAAAATTTTAAAATGCATGCCACCTAGCCATACGTATCGGAGAAATAGGTGGATCAAGACCTGCTTACAAAGCAAATTCTGAAGAACGAGATTCCCCTTCCACCTCCACCTACATCTCCACCGGTTCTTTCATTTACTTTTCGTAAATCATCATTGGCCATGGGGGTTAACCCCCCACTGATCTTCATAAATGTCGGAGATGCCGATTGTGCATCTTTATTCTGTCAGAAGGTAATGGATTACCCATGCCCCCAAACCTCAACTCCTAAGGATGGACTCGTTCGATGGAACATAGGATCATGTGGATCACACAGATCATTATGAAGCATGCATTCCAACTAAGATTAAATCAGGTGTTTGTGGGCCTAGTTTAACTGATTATCATCGAATCTCATCTTCTTCTTTAGAGAGCTGACAGAATGGTTTGTCAAGCACTTCGTAGGAAGTCAGATTCACTAGAAAACCACCAACCACTTCTTCAACATCCTCTAGACTAAGGGCAAGACTCTGGGGTATATATAAAGAGGTTTAATGATGAGTTTCTTAGGATCGACTATCCAAATAAGAGGGTGGCCATCTCAGTCGTCTTACGTGGCCTCTATAGAAGCATCATTATTCATTCCTTATCAAAGAACCCTCCCACCAATATAAAGGAGTTAAAGAAGAAGGTAAAAAATCACATCCATGTAAAGGACACCATCAACAGTCGATAACCCACTAATAAGGTGGGAAATTTAGCAGATGGGAGAGCAGGGGACAACCAGAACAAGAGAAAATCTCTCCTGAAGTGGAACTATAAGGGGAACCAAACCCGAGCCGAGTAGTTCACTCAATTCAATATGACTGTAGGATGAGTGTTGAGTACAAGGGCAGACCCTAGAATATTGAGATGGCTGAATAATCCCAATAACAAGCCTCTCAAACTAAAGTTAAACTTTTATTTCCAATTCCACAGTGATTATGCCCATGATACAAACAACTACCTTCATCTGGAGAGTGATATTAAGACACTGGTTTAAATGGGGCACCTACAAGAGTTTTTGGGTGGAAGATGCAAAATATAGGATTAAACAGTATAGTAAACAAAGGGAGGATCGGTGCATAAATTGATCGAAAGAGAATGAGCAAAGATATGGGGGGCCAAGAGACGTAGCAATTATAGAAAAGGAGGGGAGGATTAACATGATCTCGGGTGGATTCATCATCGAAGGGGAATCGACGTCTGCCTAAAAAGCTATAAGGTTCAGAAAAGGGAGTTAATGGAGGTTCGAATGGATAAGCCCCTAGAAGATTAGGAAGACATAACTTTCATACCGAAGGATTCTCTAGATCTGATCACCCCACATAACGATACCATCCTAATTGATACATTGACATCAAACTGAACAATTGATAGAATCATGATCGATATAGGGAGTTTGGTAGACATCATTTACTATGACTGCTTTGAATAAACGAAGCTAGGGGAGCTTGGTTAAATCTAGTGAAAGTCCCGCTCTTGGGCTTATTCAGGGAGTACGTATATATAGAGGGATCGATCGAATTTCCATTCAAAATAAGGAGGATCCATAAGTAACTGCATTTCAGTTTAAATTTTTGGTAGTCAAGCCGCCTTCGTCTTATAATGTTTTAATCGAGCAAACAACCCTAACAAGACTTAACGCGGTCTTTTCAATTAAATACCCCACCCTTCAATTCACAAACCCTAATGGGAGGAGGATAATGCGCGAGATCCAGTCACGTATAGGGAGTTATTATTTGTCATTGATAAAAAAGGCATTCAATGTGGTCATATTAGAATTAAGAGAATAACTGACCATGGGGTCACCAGTTGAAGACTTAATCCCGATCCCACTATACGACAATCATACGGAGAGGGTAGTGTATGTGGGATAATCATTGACTGATAAAATAAGGGAAGAATTGATTTCAATCCAAAAGAGACACCATAAGAAGGTTTTATGGAGCCATGAGGATTTGTCGGGGGCATTGATGCATCGATAATGACCCGTCAGCTAAGGTCAACCCGGCCAATTGATTAATACAAAAAAAGAAGAGGGCATTCGCTCTAGAGAGAAATCAAATGGCCCATATCTAAGTAGTGAAGCTACTTGATGTGAGTTTCGTTTGGGATGTTAAATACCTTAAATGGTTCTTGAACATCGGAATGGTCGAAAGTTAAATAGTAAATGGCAGCTCTATGTTAATTACTCATATTTGAAGGAAGCTTGCTCAAAAGACTCTTATACACTCCCAAGGATTAATGAGATAGTGGATGCCACTGCAGGCATGAGGTTTTATCCTTGATAGATGCTTATTATGGATATAACCAGATCCAGATGCATCCACACGATGAAAAGAAAACCTCATTCAAAACGGACTAGGGACATACTGCTATCGAGTAATGTCATTTGGAGTGAAGAACGTCGGAGATACATACTAGAGGATCGTTAACACAATGTTTGAAAAAAAAACTATAAAAGGATATGAACGTGTATATGGATGACATTCTAGTGAAGATTCTGAAGTGGGAGGATCATATTTACAACTTGGAGGAAACCTTTAAAATCCTCAACCGGTACTAGATAAAGTTGAACCTGGAGAAATTCCCTTTTAGCGTGGCATCAGGGAAATTTTTGGGTTTTATGGTTACCCAAAGAGGGATAAAGGTGAACCCCAAAAAAATTCAAGCAATGTTAGACATGAGGAGCCCAAAGACAGTTAAGGAAGTACAATTTCTAATATGGATAATGGATGCATGAAACAAATTCATCAGCAAGGCAACTGTGACAACCCGCTCAAAATAATAACGGGTGGCCAGCCCTATACTATAATAAATCATGTATCTCAGATGGTCAGTCTCAACATCAACTGACAATATTCAATAATATAAGGCAAACTGCCCGAAACTATTAAAAGCGGATGCCAAAAAAGTTAAAACCTTTATTTAACACCAACAACAATGCAACCATTTACCAACAATACTACATCTAAATATGATGAGCGATACATACAATCTGCAATTATGTATAAAATAGTACAACACAATGTACAGAGTAAAATACCCGTATATGCTGTCGGGTCACAGACAATACAAAAATCTGAGAGAGAATATAAAAGTGTTAATCTACAAAACTTGGGTATAAACCCGATATACAAAATGAATCCTACTCTAAATATACAAAGATAGGAATTGACTGGAACAAAGTGCCGCAACAGTCCGCTACTGCTACAGCCCTACGAACATACTGGATGGATAAACATAAATGGCGTCCTTGCGGAGGAACACCTAAAATAATACAATATATACATAGCAGGAGAAAATATACACGGGTCAGAGCCCAAGGTGAAAACATTTTATAGAAAGTACATTAAGATGCATAATAATTATAAATGCATTATTACATGATTAAGGTGGAGTCGCACTCTCCCTAAATGTCCAACTCACCCCTCAACTAAAGCGCGCAACTAAACGTATGCACGTGATCTCCAAATAAATGCCCAATTCTAATTAGGCAAATCAATCTAACTAAACCCCAATATAAATATTCAATTTAAAACCATCTAACTTATCTCACAATTTACCCCTATCTAAATTTCCATCTAAATCGTATATTTCAATTTCTAATGTTATTACTCTCTTTTATTTGTTCACCTACTTTACATATAACGTTTACATAACAATCTCATACCAACGTATACGCTACACATAAACATTCTCTTTTACTAGAATTTCCCATATTCTAGTTATGCCATCAATATAATTATATGTGAGTTATTAGCATCTAAGTGCTAAGGACTAAACTTCTCCCAATTCTCAATACAGCACTGCGTTTCGTGCGTGGGTTGTCTCGTAAAGCGAAATCCAAACAAGGAACCCCCCCGTTACATTACTCCTGGCAGTATCGATTATCGAGATTCATTATGCCCTCAATGCATTATGCATGTAACCCAATTACTTATTACTCTATTTTATTTAATTTTATTATTCCCAATTCTCAACAGTGCACGGCGTTTCGTGCGTGGGACGTCTCGCAAAGCGAAATCCAAACAAGGAACCCCCCGATACACTACTTCTGGCAATGTTGGTCGTTGAGGTCCATTATTCCCTCAATACCCAATGAACTAATCACACCAATAATATAATAACCATCCAAACGATCTATAACTCGAGGACGCAGGTTCTCAATGCTATCATCTTCCAGTGCCCAAACCACGTAGCATACTAGGGACCACCTGTAGGACTAAACGGCACCTACCTCATGATCAACTCATACACACAACGTTCGGGAATCGGTCATAGTTCCTAAACGGTCAAGTGAGAACGACACATACCCTCGACTTCTCACCCCCAAAAATAATAATGTATATCACATAATAATCACCATGGACGACTATGACCTGGGGAATATCCACACCCTGCTCATCGAGCCAAGATGCTCACCCTCATCGCGCAACTTCCCAATGATAGCAAGGAGGGGGTATGCTTCACTATTATATATATATATATATATCATCACATAAGATATACATACATCATCACATCATATAAAGATACACCATCATATAAGGTATACCTATCACATTGTTTACATATTCGTATTACTCTCTAGGCGTAAATGAAATGATATTATTATTTAGTATATTTCTCTCTTGATATACTAATCGTCAATTCTCACATATCTTCCCCACTTAGTATACACTATATTATTTCTCACTTGAAGTTCTCGCATCACTTCTAGTTATGAATTATCTCTCAATTATATTTATGTTAAGGATATTCTCTATCCTATTGCACCTCGATTAGCATTTCTCATTTATGTGAGACATCTCCCAAATTAATCATCGTTAAGGATATTTCTATATCCATGTGCACATTTATTAGCATTTAATTATTTTCAATCCATAGTATGGTTCAATCAATCATATGAACCTTTAAAGTTATCCCATTTGGGATTTTGATTCTAAGATCCAATATCACTACGCGCATTCTCACTCTTTCATATAATTCCATAATTATCTCTAAATAGAATTTTCAATGGTGGTGGGTTTCCCCACTTAATATATACGATAATCTTTAATCGGTATTTCTCAAATTAAGTCCATAGGACCCAAACAATATCTTATGAGGGAAACTCCCTAAATGTCTCCAAAACACACTTCAAATAATTCCAATAGAGGTAACCAATCGATAACCTCGAACGAAACGGAATGAAATTCTCACTAGAAAAACATCCCCCAAAATGCCCTGTTTACGAATCGATTCGGGCCAAATCCGAATCGATTCGATCATGTGAATCGATTCGACCTCCAAGGAGAATCGATTCGGGTCATCAGACCTTGGATTCTGTCTCAGGCCGAATCAATTTGGCTGGGATCCGAATCGATTCGGTCACTCAGACTTGTCAAGCTGGAACATTTCGAATCGATTCGGGTTGGGGCCGAATCGATTCGGCCTGTTCTAGGGCTATGGAAATGGCTATTTCTTCAAAGCCAATATTCCCAAAAATCATTTTAAATCAACTTCTCTACATTTCTTTCCAACCCAATCACATATATAACATTAATATTCATCCAAAAACACATTTAAACTAATTTCTATCCTCAAATCCATTATACACACAACAAAGCTAAGATTTTACCCAAAAGTTTGATTTTATCAAACTAAACGTAAAACCCAAAGATTTAATCCACAAATCATGAAATAAATGGTACACAACAGTTATTTAGCAAGTTTAATCACTTGCCTCAAGTTCATAGGATCTGATTCGTCCTCGAGATCGTGTATTGGCCGGAAAATCCACTCTCTCTCTTTCTCTTCTTCTTTCTTCTTCTCTCTTTATTTATTTCTATTTCTCTTTCTCTCTAAGGAGAATTGTTTCTCCCGTAGGCTTAATAAGCCTTATCTCCCAAGATACACAATTTTAAATGATAATACACACTTTAAATGACTCGGTAACTTTAATTCGAGCCAAACGATCTTAAATTATTTCGGAACCTAAATAGACCCCAAGTACAGTCATTTTAACTTTCTCGACCCTTCCGGACACAACTACACCCTCAGAATTGCCATTCGAAACACTTTCTAACAACTTCAAATTTTGACCTCAAATGCCCTTTTTAGTATTCTCCAAGAAATAATATTTATTTCTCCCAAAATAAATATATTATCGTCTCTAAAGTCTCGGGTTGTTACAGTAACTAACAAGTGCATCCCTTTTTTCAGAACATTAAAAAAGGCATTCGTTTGGACCAATGAATGTGAACAAGCTTTTCAAGATCTAAAGACTGGTATATTTGAGGTCTTGCTCCTTTCGAAACTAGACCCAAAGGAGGAATTATATATTTACTTGGCCATCTCCTCTATGTCGGTCAGTTCGGCTCTGATCGCGGACGATAATAGGTGTCCAGGGAGCCGAATCAAGGTACCCGATATTAGAGAAACTATATTTAAGCTTGTTATCTCGACCCTAACATTGAGACCCTACTTCTAAGCTCACACTATAGTCATCCTAATCGACTACCCATTCATGCAAGTTCTCTATAAGCCAGAGGTATCAAAACAGTTAATAAAATGGTCAGGTTGAGCTCAGAGAGTTCGATCTATAGTATAAAACGAGAGTAGCTGTAGAGCAGGCGGTAGATGACTTTATTGCATAATTCACAAGCACTGAAAGTAGGGAGACTATTCAGGAAAATCATGCAGAAAACCAAATACAGGTTGTCCATATAGATGGATCATCCTGTTAGGGATTAATATACGTGGAATAAAAAAAAATTAGTCATGGATATTCGATTAACCAAACATTAGAAATCACAAAACCAATAACTAGGCTCGAAGAATAAACATAGGGTTTAAAACACAATACCTTTACGGATACAGCTGTGATCCGATGTGGAGAATGATATTTGTTGACAATGAAGGGATGCCTTCTTTTGGATCTTCAAAAGCTTAACTAATCTTTTGAAAAGCTTGGATCTTCTAGTGTATTATACTCCCCAAATCTAGGTAGGTGTGTGGGCACCTTTTTAATTGAAAAATCCTCTTATGAGTGAGATATGATGGTATCTCTCTAGGACTTTTCATAAAAACACGAATAGTGTTTTATCTCACAACTATAAAACCCTAATTTTGATCAATAATGATTAAAACTCCTTCTCACACCTTTACATTTAAATAACATAGGTGAGCTTGGGTTAAACTAGGATTCTTGAGAGTTTGGGCCTAACTACTTAGGCATACTAATTTAATAATCTCATAAACCACTCGGATATAAAGAGGTCTTATTTGCAAAGTTGATTATGGCACTTAATGTGATTCCTCAAGTCAAGTTTTCGATACCCACTTGGTCAAATCAATTTTTTATTAATCGAATTTAACCAATATTTAATCAATTTCTTTTATTCTCAGGCATAACTTATTTTGCTACTTTCACTAGATTATAAATAATCCACTGATCAGGTTTACTGATGAAAATAAAATCTTTCAAGTCTATCAAGGGGGTATCGTAATCCAAGGTATCCCCGGATGTGGATTACTCTAAATTAAAATCTCAGGCCTACTCATATAACTATCACCCAATATTCGGAGATCATTTGATCCAATCTAAAATTGAATCGCACCCATAGCAATCATAATGATAACTACATGAGTAACCCAATCCTCATAATTCTCATGATTTAGAATTTATGCACCCTTTACAAATGGTGTAATATTTTCTGAGTCTAATCTAAGTAGCTCTAAGACTTAAATATCACGAGTGGTCTTGTTCAATACATTCCTAGAATTTACCGATCGAAATCCTCTATTAAACTATCACATAAGTTCCCAAATCATCACACCAGTTCCCCATAGTTTGAGATAAACTACTAGATTGCATCGCAATCATTGTGATATGATGTTAAGCTCGTTTCTAGGTTATGAACATTTTAATAGTGCTAGAACCGAAATTCCAATATCCTTGTGATCAACTCGATGTCACATTAATGGGATTCCTACTAAGATTTATTTTATATTTAAACAAATAAAAAGCATTCTCACAAACTTGATTCCCATTTCAAGATGAATAAAATAATCCTTTGTTAATAAATAATAAAATGTTTAACACACAATTTTAAGAATAAACTCCAGCAATCTCCCACTTAGTCTTAAAGCCATGTGTCCATGCACTTGACTCCCATTCCTTCCACGTGACTGTCAAAAGTCCTAGCTGGTAAGCTCATTATAAAAGGATCTATCGGGTTATCCTCATATGCAATCTTGGTCACTATGACATTGCCTCTCTGCTCGATCTCCCGAATAAGGTGATGATTGCGCTCAATGTGCTTCGCTCTTTTATGAGTCCTTAGTTCTTTTGAATTCGCTACCGTACCACTATTGTTACAATAAAGTGTAATAACTAACTGCACTGAAGGAACCACACCCAAACCACTTAGGAAGTTCGGAGCTAAACAACATCATTGGTTGCCTCTAAAGAGGCAACATACTCGACTTATATAGTGGAATCAACAATACAAAACTACTTGATACTCCTCCAACTTATGGCTCCACCTCCTAGAGTGAACACATATCCCGATGTCGATTTCCAGGAGTCCCTATCTGACTGAAAATCTGAGTTAACCTACCCAAAGGGTACTAACTCTCTACTGAGTAAACTAGTATATAATCCTTAATACTCTTCAGGTAATTGAGAATATGTTTTACAACAGTTCAGTGTTCCTCACCTAGATTAGACTAGAATCGACTAACCATGCCAATAGCATAACAAATATCTAGTCAAGTACAAACCATAGCATACATGAGGCTTCCCACTGTCGAAGCATAAGGTATATTCATCATCCTCTCTATCTGACCACGTGCTTTAGGACACTGATCCTTAGATAAATAAATCCCATGCCTAAAAGGGAGAAACCATTTCTTAGAATCCTGCATGCTAAACCTTTTGAAAACTGTGTCAATATAAGTGGCTTAGGATAAGCCTAACACCCTATTTTTTTATCACGCAGAAGCTTGATCCCTAGGATGTGATTGACTTCTCCTAAGTCCTTCATATCGAACTGACTAAACAATCATACTATTATGTTAGACAATACACCCACATCTTTACCAATTAAGAGAATATCATCTATATGTAATACTAAAAATACCTCCACACTTCCATAATTATTTTTATACACACGATTTTCATCCAAACATTGATCAAAACCAAAATATTTAATTGCCTAATCAAATCCGATATTCAAAGACCTTGATACTTGATTAAGTCCATAAATAGATCTCTTAAGATGCACACTTGGCTTTCTTGGCCCTTGTTCTATGAATCTCGCGAGTTACATCATATAGTTGCACTCGTCAAGATGCCAATCAAGAATGCAGTCTTGACATCAATTTGATAAATCTCGAAATTGAGATGGACGGTAAAGGATGAGAGAATAAGGATAGACTTAATCATGATAACCAGTGAAAAGGTCTCCTCATAATCGATCCACTCTTTCTAAGATAACCCTTTCGCAACAAGTTGTGCCTTGAAGGTTTCCACCTTACTGTCTACCCCTTTCTTCCTCGTGTAGATCCACTTGCACCCGATGGGTTTTAGCCTATCAGAAAATTTTACAAGCTCCTATACTTTATTCGAATCAATCTTGGTATTCATATCCTTTAGTTAAAGCTCGACATCCTTATCTTGGAGTGCCTCGTCATAGGTGCCGAGATCTGATTCGTTTTCCCTTGGGACTTCACCTAAGTACTTTCCTAAATACATTAACCTAGCAGGTTTATGTATGAACCTCCCACTACAATGCGGCTCCACTTGTAGTCCAGTATAAGTGACATGTGAATCTTGATCATCGATAATGCTCCCACTATCGTTAGGCAGTGTATTATCGCACTCCCCCGACCATGGAATGTAGAAAACCTGAAAATATATTATGAGTAGCCGAATAAGCAAGGATCGAGCATAACGAGGCACCACTCGAGAATTCGAATTTATGAAATATCTTTGTATCTATTTATTTTCATTCGTCATTTAATTTTCATATATCCTTTTCCTTACAATGTAGCTCTTTGCATCATCACCATTATGGATAAAGGAAAATGTATATATAAATATTATAATTTTCTATTATGCCCACCCAAATCATGCCGTTTATGCACCAGAAAAGCGTAGAATGCCCACCTATATTGTTCGGGACATACCAGATTATGCACCAATAAGACGGTCGAATGAAGGCTCACGTTAGGCTTTATCCCAGTATGCCTTTTCCAAACTCACATGTCTTAGAAGAATAACTTGTCTAATCAGCGAGTGAACTCCCGAACCCCACAAACTTGATCCGATTTTCACAACGTGGTTAACACGAGTATAAATTAGGGATAATTGGAGTCAAGAATTGTAAATTGCGATCACACAACTCATATTTAAAAAGGGGAATATAAAGATCGAATAAAAATATTTTAAAATAAAAACTATTAATCGAAAATAAAAATGATCGTTCGCATCACCCTTCAAAACATTGACTTACGAAGTATAAATAACTCGGTTCATCAACCGAATATAAATAACTCAGTCAGCACTTAACTCGAGCAACAATCGAGTATAAATAATTAAATTAGCATTAGCAATCAAATACATAAGGCTTACTCACTTTCAAAAAATTTCAAATTAAGTAAATATTATTAACAATGCACATCATTCACACCATACAAATGAAATAGTCAAGGCATATAAGGAAAAACATAAATGAAACATCGACATAATTGAGCATAAATCGATTCAAAATTACAAGAAAATACAAGTTTGAAATCATGATGTTCAAAAATAAAATATTATAGATTTTGTCAAATATCCAAGTGTTCATAATATAAGGGGGTAATCTATGGACTTGGAGCTGGAGCAGTAGTTGAAGGCGGGATGTGGCTTAACTCCTCATGCATGGACAAAAAGAGGTCTTCATCCTCAAATCTATTAAGGGGGAAAGGCTCCATAAGGAGTCATCGATATTCATCATACCCCCTTATCCATACAAGTAGGCGAAGGCATCGGCTCCTTCACAATCTTTAGGGTTAAAGGAGTACAAATCCACATTACGACAAGTTATCTTGACCTGATTCACCAACTCCCAATTATCGTTCAAAAAATATTAGTACTTCATCAAACCGCAGTAGGTAAAGGCCAATAAAGACCTCAGATTCCTAAACCATATAAGAGGCACTAGAGTCCTTTTGGCTTGGATTGCTTCGATATTCTCTTTATCTTTCTCTGCAATTTATGCTTCAGTTCAACCACCTCATTTTGAAGTCGATCCCTTTCTATAAAAATATTATCTTTCTTAGTTAAGGCTGAGTCCTTTACCTTGTTTTCATTCTCAAAATATGACTTATCCTTTTCCAAATCCAGCTCAACTTGTATCCGAAGCCCCCTCCCGACCTCCAGATCCTTAGTCAGATTTGGGACAACCTTGGCTTCCTTCTTACGATCTTTTAATATCTAGAACATAAAGATCCCAAGGAAGATCACCTGTGAGAAAAATAAAGTCACTCATATAATATTGGGAAAAATAAAAGAAGGTATGGTTAAATAAGTAATTACCTGGGACCCCAACTGGATGATCCTCTTGGCACACCGAATCGAACCTCCGCTCAGACAATCCAATTCCCTAGACCATAAAGCCTCTAAAGAGTACAAGTAGTTCTCCTACGAATCATCAAAATGATTCTAAGTTGAATCATTATTCACCTCCTCAGCTTCTAGGGGTTCATCATCCGTGACTAACCTCCTTCGAGAATAAGTGAGGGTGGTCCCAGCATTGATGAGCCTCTTATCAACACAGTTTCAAAGAGATTATTCATTCACCAATTAAAAAGAGAGGTCGTATCTTCAACCTCTTTCATCTGACGAATGGTATCAACGGGCCTAAATGATGGGGTTCGAGGTTGTTTAGCAGTAATAACTTTTGATTGAGGGGCGAACGGATCAGCGAGATAAGAGGTGATCACCACCTGATTATTCTTTTACAGAGTCGTTCTGAATGCTTGGCGAGACATGGCTCCACCAAGTGATAGGATATTCAAATAAGTTAACAAAATTTCAAGACTTGCGATATAAAATTTCCCATATGAAAATTTTTACCCAAAGACTCTAAAAAATACGGACGTTAGAATCAGAGGAGAATGAGATGCCCTTAATCGATTTCATCTTGGAGATTAATGGCATCACGGTCATGCACTTCTTAAACCTTTGCAATAAATCCAAGATGTTTCAGTCTATAAAGTTCATAAAGCTCTTAAAAGGGGCGAGCTTTCTCAAAGGTTAATTAAACTCTCTCTTTGTGATCGGCGTCAATCTCCGATAAGTTCGAGAAAATTACTACATATGGTGAATGATGAAATTATCGATACATACAGGTTACACGTGAAGAATGATATATAAATTTACACAAGTGGGAGACTCACTCATATCTGGTTTATTCTAGACAAGTGTAACGGTAAAAAGATTACATGTAAAGTCATTTTGTTCGTCACATTACCATCATTCACCATGGATGAAGAGGAAGCGATGACTACAGTCATGATTAAAGGAAGGGAGGGAGGTAATAAAACTCGCCTACTTATTTCTAAAGGCGAGGGTGTACCAACCCCTTGTGAGGCCATAAGTTTGTAAATGGTGAGTAGTTCTGCCATCTTCAAAGGGTGGTCAACACTAACCAAATCATGGAAGTGTATCATGGATTGTTGGGCATTCGGGATCAGTTGTGAAGGAGCATGGTTAATAAAAGAAATAATTTCACGAATGGGCTTCGATGAAAGAATCCCAAGTCTGGCCTCAAAATAATATTCCTAAAATAAGACTTTTGCCTCACGGGCATTTGGAACCCGATCGATCTTGTCGACAGGGTGAATGGACAGAACCCTAGGAAGAGCAAGTTATTCACCCCATTCGGCAACAGTCTGCTCAGACATATAATTTATGGAGTTATAAAGACCTAGGGGTGTTACTAGTGTTTCTAACCCAAGGGATATTTGAATGACCTACATCTCGAACAGTGTTATGACTTCTAGTCAAACGGTTAGACCTTCCACTAGTTGATGAAGAATCCCACTTGGTGGAGCTCCTTCGTTCGTTATATCCAGGAACAAAGGCGCCTACGATTTCTACCATATTCACTAAAGCTTGTTGGCATTGGCGTCTTTCTTAGTGATTCAGGTTCAGAGAATGCCCAAAGGGTTCTACAAAGGTAATGAAGTAATGAAGTTGAAATAGGGGTGAGATAAGGTAATGAAGTTGAAATAGGGGTGAGTATGAGGTAATAAGGTAATCAATGTACTACAATAGGGGTGAGTATGAGGTAATTAAGTTGAAATATGCGGGTTGCCTACGAGAAATTGGGCTACAAAGGTGCTAATACTAGTAAAGTGAAATATAAAACCAAGGCTTTAACGCGCCAGAGTTGAGAATTTTAAAAAAAGATATAAATGGAGGAAGAGAAGCATACCAGGACAAACTACACACAATGACTTTTAGACACAGAAACACAAAACCCGGTAGAACTCCCAGGAACCTTGACTATAAGGATATGGAACTTCAAAAGGGTAAAAAATGACGGGGTTTGGAAAGGAAACTGCTAGAGGAAAAAGGAGCACAAAATGCTTTGGTAAATAAAAGTTTGGAAGTGAAAAAGTTTGATAAATAAAAGTTTTTCGACTTTTATATTAATAAGGGAAAAGTCTCTTCAAATTCAATAAAAGTATCTTATTCAATCCAATTAGTGTGAATGTTCGGTGGTTAACATGCACGAGCGGCACACGTGAGGTCACTTCAGGTATGTACACGCGCTTTGGGAACATGCGTATCATAAAATAAGCACTGATGGTAGCTCTTCTCCTAAACGACGCCTCACATCAGGACTACATATTAGTAGCTCATCGTACCATCAAACGTCAGCACAGAATACCAAGAAGATTATGTTGAATTAAAATCCGAACAGTAGACATGTCTATCACATGTCAGTGTAACGGTGGTAATTAGTCTAATACGTAAGTAAGGCATCACAAGAGATAGAAGCAACAAGAATAATGTGAGTCCTATTCGGCAATGAACAAGACTCTTCAGATCATCTCCGTGAATGCAAAGAGTCTGAGGCGTAGCTGATGGGGGTATTTTTAACCACACTAAGTCTAAACGAGATCACCAAGAGAACCAGGTTGAAGAGCCTGTCCATTCCCCAATTGGATGATCAATAACTTAGTGACTAAGTGAATTATTGAGCACTCCTCTTCTACAGCCGAAGGGCGACTGATCATCTGAATCCTTAAGACCTAGTCAACTAATATTATTTAAAACGGGCACCACGTTAACTATGAAGGTGAACCACTATACTAGAAAAGAGGAAGCGTGGGGGTGTGAAAAGCAGCTAGAGATGAACACGTGTCCCACTCCATCGGAATTATGGGGAAGAATTATTGGAGAAATGTTATTAGTCTATGTATATAAAGCTAGACTTCGTATCAAAACATATATATGATTTTCCATGTTTATAAACTCTTTGTAATTCTCCTAATCAATTATGAATAATCCCCCCTTTGCCCCGTGGATGTAGGCCAATCCAGACGAACCACGTATATCTGGTGTCCATCTCTTTTATGATTCATTCATCTCAGCACTGTTGATTAAACTTCATTATTACTTTTTTATTGTGTTGTGAGAGAAAATCACGTTTTTACCCCAGTAATGGTTTTCATTTCAATATGTAATTAATTAAGCTAAATGGCTAAATTGTTAGGCAATTGGGGTTGTAAAACACCAGTTTACATTTTATCGAACTAAGTTATCATTCTAATGAATGTGTAAAGGACTGATGATTAGATATTCTTATAATCATACTTATTATGTCATGTTGATTATCTGTGATAGTATTTACTAAGCAAACCATAAGAGGTCGCATCCTAATAAGGTTGTCTTATCCAAAATTATTTAATTTATCGCCACGTGAGATTAAGAAATTAACACCTCACCATAATAGGGTAGGGCTACGTGCATTACACTGGTGGTGTTTGAAATTTGTATTCTTTCGAGAGCCCTGATTATTGTAGCCACCTCTTTGGGAGTTGCCAAAATCTTGTCGCATATTTCCTTATCTTATTATGTTTTGTTAAGTAAAGTTATCATTCACCTCATGGAGTGCTATCAATCTGATGGGTCTAGATGTATGATTCTTCATCGTATATCATTGTTCAGATAAGTAACTAGTACAAATGAGATCTGTTCTGAATACCTTTTAAACATTCGCTCTCGATATTTCTATTTTAGGAGTATATTCAGGGCATAAAAAGTGGAAAAGGTTTTATATAATACATATGCATCATTTACCTTTTACCCACATAGCTTTAGCTTGGAGGTAATTTTGAACACTGAAAAATTATATTCAGACACGATCTTGAAATCCCGAAACCTCGGATTGAGCCACTCATGGTGTGAACATGGAAGCATGACCCATTCCTATTGGTCATAACGTTCCTTCATGGAGTTCCATAAATCTAGGGGATCTTTGGCATCGCCAATATTTTGAGCTTGGAGGTGGAGTTCTACATCTTGAGAACAATTAAGATAATTCACCTTAGAAATTTCAAATGCTTCTATTTCAAGTTTAGAAATATTTAACATCTTAAAACTGTTCAATTAATATATATATATATATATATATATATATATATATATAATTAAAACATGAATAATAACTGGATATTTATATTCTTAATCAGGAATTTAGGTCCTTGATTTAATAATTAAAACATTGGTCCTTGCTATTTATTTGTGAGAACTTCAAGTTTAATATATAAAATAATTAAACTTCGAGTTCAATTTTATTAATGTCTTATGAATTTGAAGTCACTACCGCATTGTGTCAGAACTTTAGGTTTGATCAGGGGAGATAAATATTTGGAGCATTAGGTTTAATTTATAAATAATCATTTAGGGGACATTTAATGTCCCTTACCCTAATATAGTTTTAATCAAAACTTCAGGTTTTGATTTAGGGCATATTTTATTTGGTACTTCAAGCCCAAAAATCTAAATATCAATTGAGAACTTCATGCCCCAAATTTTAAATAGCAATTAGTAATTTCGGGTAACAAATTTTAATTAGTAACTCGGAACTTCAGGTCCCAAACTTTCATTAATAATTTGGAACTTCAAGCTCCAATAACTTACGGTGCTTTAAGTTTAAATTTCCTGAATCCATATTTAATAAACATACAAATAGATTTCTTCAAATCAGTAGCATCTAAAATGTTCAAATGATAACATGATTTAAGAAAGTATTCTAAAATTATGATAAATTCATGATACCATGAAGTATATAGACTTTTGTAATTAAACAATCACCATGAATGCTTCATTAAAAATAGTTAATAAAGTATATTACCCACAATTCTCATGAATTTAGTTGGACTTGCCGAATGTTATGATTTTATAATATATTGAGAATAATGGGGATTAAACCTAGACTTTATAATTAAAGCACATGACTTTTTTATTTGTTGGTTATTTGGACTTTGGTCCTCAATTATTATGTAATGTTGACTTTGTCGCCCAATATTTTAACTTCCTGGGGTTTGACCCCCAAAATGACTATCAGAGACAAAAAATGTAAAAAAAAATAATGGTAAAACTTTTTGCGACAATTTTTTTGTCGCTAAAAGTCGTTTTTGCGACAAACACAACATGCAAAAATGACGCCATAAGATATAGACATCGTATGGTGGGGTCACATCAAAATAATATGTCATTAATCATCGATGCCCTCCATCCCTATGTAATGACCCTTCGACCGAGCATAGAGCCCTTACAACACGACTTCTTTTTGTAAGAACATAATTCTTAGCATATTCATTTGTTTTAATTTGCTTAATTCCGGACAAAATAAATTAAGTCTAGACTAGTTATTTATGGAGTTTATTTGAAGCCTACGACAAAGTTCAAGTCCAAGAATGTGCAATCAAAGCTTTCAAGAAGATTACAAGTCAAGACGTGTTGCATATGTTTAAGATCACTCAGGTATGAATACTTTTGGGTAGTTGGGTAATTTGTATATTGATTAAATGCTGGGTGATTTAAATGTTTGGGAATTAAATCTTTTTATGTTTTAAAAATATTTCTGAGTTGCAAACAGTTTAAAGAAAATTTGAGGATTAAATTAAAAAGAAAAATATTATTTTTTACTATAGCTCGTTCGAACGAGATTGTGAATCGTTCAAACGACACTGACATGTCGCGCGAATGAAATCTCATCTCGCTCGAACGACCTGTCGCCTCGATTTTTGTGTTTTTGTTTTCTTGGACTATGTGCAGCTCAGTTATAAATAAAAATGTTTATGTGTACAGAACAGTTTTGAAAAACTAATTCCCATACAAGTTTTTCATCTTTCGGTGTTTATTCAAGATCGTATTACTCAATTCCAAAGTTAAGTGATCTTGAACGTGTTTACCGGAAGATAATCCATTCACTACACCGTATTGCACTTTGTGAGGAGAACTCTACAACCGAAGAGCTGCTTGTTATTATAGAAGGAGACCTTACGAAGTATCTTATGGAGAAGTCGTTTCGCTTATTCACTGCTGCCTTCCTGGAAAGGGAAAGTTCCAGCCGAGACATCGAAACCGACACCTGCGGGTATTTTGTATGTCACACTTATTTCATTGTAATCCGTGTAAGCCGTTTTCTTACAAATTATAGTGAAATAAAAAGGTTTTTCCCTTCGGGGATTTTTTCCTGAAATTGTTTCTTTTGCCGCATGCTTTATTCATCTAATGGATTTAATCACTTAGATGGATGTTTAGGGTTTAAGAAGTTAAACTTGGTTTTAACAAAAATTTGAACAAAGTTATTTTTACCTAAAGTACACTAAAGGGCCGTTTCAAATTGGTATCAGAGCTTGTTGCACTATTTTATTGTGTTTGTGATCCCGTGTCTTTAGGTATGCCTTTCGGTAGTTTTGATGACTTTAGAATTCACCGGTTTAAATCATCTAATTGGAAATCACACATGAAAACTGCTCTTAAAAAACTGGTCAATAAAGGTGATTGAGAAAAGTGTCTTTGCTGCGAAGGTTTTGGTCACAGGATAGATGAGTGTCCCACTAAACTTAGGGAGAATTTCAATAAACCGATAAATCGTGTTTCTACCCTTAGTGATAGTGACCCAGAAGAAGAAAACTCTTTTGCTAGTAAGCGTGATCTTTACACCTTTGTGGTTAGTCATGTAAGTGATAAAAACTTACCTTTGCATGATTCTTCCGCAACCACTGAAGTTGATACTCCTGAGAGTGAGGAGGGGGTGAGTGAGGAGGAGAGCGAAGACGAGAGAGATTTGCAAACTACTTTCAAAGAATTGTATGGAGAAACTTTAAAAGCAAAGAAAGCAAACGTGAAACTAGCTGTTATGTTGTAAGAATGTGCCATAGAAATAAATAATTCCAATTCTTTAACTGAGGATCTTAGGGCACAAGAAAAGAAAATTCGAGAGAAGCTAAAATATGTCGAGGGTGAGAGAGATAGTCTTCGGGGATTGATGGAGACTGTGAAAAAGGAAATTCTGAAATTTAAAAATTCTACACGTTTACTTGAGTCAAGGATAGGTGAGCTTGTAGAAAAACTAAGAGATTCGAGTAAAGTTAAGTTTGATTTGGAGGCTAGGTCTAAAAAGATAGACAAAATCTTAGGCACCGTCTAAATCAAAGATAATCGGAGAGGTATTGGCTTTAATAATCATGTCGCACCGGCTCCCAAAGCCAAAACCATGTTAACAAGAGAGGTTCCTAGGAACTTTAGGAGAAAGACACCTAAGAACGTGAGGTATAATCCGCCTATAGGACACACTCCTCACCGTATCTATACTTGCACTCATCGCGGTAGGAGAGGTCATCTCAGACGATTTTGCTACGACCTTAAGAATGCTCCTAGAAAGTCTAAATCCATTCCGGTTCCCAATGCCCCTACTCGTCGGTTCACACCTACTTGGGTTAGAAAGTCGGATTTAGAAGCGTTAGGTATAAAACTGTGACACCCCGACAAATTAAATACCGGGTAGCTACTCCTTTATTAAATTAATTCAAAATGCCAAGTTGGCTCAGTTAATAGCATCACTGTCGAAAACATTTTTTTTTTTTTTTTACTAACCACCTAGTATTTAAAAAGTAAGTGCCAAATTTTATTTAAAATCTGATTAACATGCAACAAGTGTAATAAAGAATAATAACACCATTCACCAAAATGAAGTAAATAGAATAACCATCACGTAATGTAAATAAAGTCTGGAGGAAAACTCCTCACTACAAATCCCAAAACTGATATAAGTAAACTGAATACTAAATCAATACATGCCAAAGTCTGAAAATTGTAATGTAAATGTAACTCTAATAGAAATGGGCAACATGCCCTACAACTGATAGATAATGAATCTGGAATCCAAGTGATAGAGGCGTCTACAAGCAAATCCCTGTAGCTTCCACAAACAACTACAGCTCGTCACCAGAATGAGTATCCTATGCATGGTGTCCTTGTGGCTGGGCACCTAAAATGGTTTACAAGAAAAATAGATTTGAAAGCAAACGGGTCAGAGCCCGAATGTGGAGATATTTTAAAAACCTGCAAGTGCTTTAAAATCATTTAAAACATTAAATGCAAAGTACATGTTAGGACGTGCACTCACATGATATTCTCACCTCTCGTCTAACTGTGCACTCCTAACGTAAGTACCCATCTACAACGACACAAACCACTAGCGAAGTGACATCATATCTAGCTAGACTGTCACAGGTCCTACCCTTATTACTCGGTTCTATTAACATTATAACGCTCGTAATTAAATAGGGGTTTAACATAAACTCAGGTGCTCAATATGCAATATATTTCACTATCAGCTAACCCGTTATGTTTCTCGAAACAATACCGTAATTATTTTCACAACATTAACATGAAGGTTCCCATTAATTAAGTGTATATTATTCACAACATAAATATACAATACAAGCACCCCGAGAACTAAGCTGCGGTGCACACATACTCTGCTATCCAGGGTACATCACGTACATAAGGATTACATATTCTGAATCTCTCAGGAATAGTTCACAAATAACAACATCACAAATAATGGAGGCGAACACAGTCACATCACATGGGTCACGCACATACCTACGCTCCCACGATCAGCGGACTTATTAATATCCCAATAAGTCTTTCTATGACCTATGTTCATCAAGGTAACCAGTCTAAATCCGGGCAACACAAGGATTAGAGGGCCCTAAGCGAACGCAAACCTCCCGTGACAGCATGTCATACACACAATTCATATACCAATACTAAGTAAGCACACGTCTTAATAATCCCGTAGTTTAATTGTAGTACTATTCTCATTCTAGTACCAATATATACTTTACACACTTTATATGATTCCGGTTTATAATCATACGCGCCATAATCTATTCTCACGTCGTAGTAGACACTCACGTCTCAACCCAAACGGTTCATTGATTTAAATCACTCGTATATAATTTACTCCTCATAATAACCCAAAAGTCCCAAATCTATCAATACATCATCAACGGAATGTTATCTCTACCCTCGAACAAGTTTATGGGACTCCCAAAATCAAAACATGCCAAAAAGGCCTAAACTGCCAGCTCGTTAGAAGTCTCGTTCGAACGAGGCTGTTCGAACGAGATTCCAGTTCGTTCGAACGAATTGTACCTTCTAATGACATCTCGTTCGAACGAATGTATCGAACGAAATACAGTTCGTTTGAACGAAGGTATCGAACGAAGTCTCCCTTCGTTAGAAGCGACTGGTCAACTCGTTAGAAGCTCGTTCGAACGAGCTCATTCGAACGACCTGGGAAGGTCTTCTAACGAGGGACCAGTTTCGGCCCAGAATTTTCCCAATCTCATTTTTCACCATTTCTACTCCTCAAATCTCCTCTAAAATTAGTCCCAACGATGTTTTAAGGTCTCTAATCAATCCTAAACATATTATAGTCACATCCTAACACGTTTTAAAGGATTAATCCATCCTAACATCAATCAAATTTACAAATCTTTACACTTTTTCCCCAATTTTTCAAGAACATGAACCCTAAACTTTTAAGTCCTCAATTAGTCCAAATCTAAATCTGTTTTTCTTACATCCAACGTATATTAATACTAGAATAATCATCTCTATATGATTCTACATGTAATTTGTCCTCAATATTCAAGTTCTATGTCCAAACAACATGGGTTTTCATTTATCTTTCAAGAGCAATTGTAAATCTTCAAATTATCTAACATGGAGGAAACATTCTCTGAATTGAATGAAATTAAATCACTTGCCTCGATTGTCTCTGAATTTGGTGTTGATTTTGTAAGGATTTTCTGCAGAATTCCTTCTCCTTCTCTCCTTCTCTCCCTCTCTAAGCTTTCTTCTCCAAAGGTGGCTATGGTGGCTAGGGTTTTCTTTGGGAAAGTTGGAAACCTAATTGATAACCTCCGTAGCTTATTGGGTCATTAAGGGTTGGTTAGTGGGTTTAGTGCATCTATTCCCAATCAGATTTACTTCTCTAATTTTCGTCATTTTTAATTCCTAAAAATACGAAATTACCAAAATACACTTTATAATGCCGGTATGGCCTAAAAATACCCTGGGACCCAAACTACACCCCCGGCTAGTGTTTTCTGACTATCTCGACCCTTTCGGGCGCGTTGACGCACTCAAAACGACTATACGGTTTAAAGAATTTAAATTCACTTTTATAATCAAAATATTACACCGTGACGCGGCGGTCACACGCGTCTCAACAAAATTTCTAAAATGCCGTATATCAATCTCACGATAAATTTTTCATAATTCGATATTCATATAAAAACATGTATGCACATAATCAAATACCAACTCGCATCTCGTTAGTATTTTTAACCCAGATTAATTTCCAATTAATACGCATTTAATTAATTAATCCCAAAAAGAAATATAGCCAAAAGTACGGGGTATTACATACTCCCCCCCTAATAACTGAATTTCGTCCCGAAATTCGAAACTAGAAAGTACCTGCTAAAAACAACTCAGGATAACGTTCGCGCATCTCATCCTCGCGCTCCCATGTGGACTCCTCGACATTGTGATGTCGCCACTGAACACGCACTAATGCAACTATCTTTGACCGCAGTTTCCTCTCGCTTCGGCCCAAAATAGCAATCGGCCCCTCCTCGTAGGAGCTATCCGGCTGGAGATCGATGTCCTCCACAGCAATGTGAGAATGAGCCAAATTATCTCTAAGGTATTTCCTGAGTGAGGAAATATGGAACACATCGTGAATCCGATGCAAATGCTCCGGTAGTCCAAGTCTATACGCAACCGGTCCGATTCGCTCAATAATAGGGAACGGCCCCACATACCTCGGTGCCAATTTCCCTTTCTTCCCGAAACGCATAATCCCCTTCATAGGAGATACTCTGAGCAAAACCTGGTCCCCCACTTGGAACTCCCTAAAAAATCTCTTCGCATCAGCATAATTCTTCTGCCTGTCTTGAGCTACCCGAATGCGACTCCGAATCAACTCAATCCTTGCCGAAGTATCCTGAATCACTTCTGGCCCAAGTAGTTTGTTGTCCCCCACCTCGAACCAACATGCTGGGGAACGACAAGGCCTACCGTACAATGCTTCAAACGGAGCCATGCCAATAGTGAACTGATAAGAGTTGTTGTAAGCAAACTCTACCAGTGGAAGGTACTGCTCCCATCCACCCCCAAAATCAACAATGCACATGCGTAGCATGTCTTCCAACATCTGATTTGTGCGCTCGGTCTGCCCATCGGTCTGCGGATGATAAGCCGTACTCAACCGCAATTCTGTGCCCATGGCCTCCTGGAAACTCTCCCAAAACCTCGAAACAAATATCTTGTCTCTATCAGACACGATATTTAGGGGCACACCGTGAAGTCTCACAACCTCTGAAATGAAGAGCTGGGCATACTGTCCCGTAGTGTAGTCAGTCCTTACGGGTAAAAAGTGAGCGACCTTGGACAACCTGTCCACAATTACCCAAACGGAGTCGTGACCCCTCTGCGACGTAGGCAACCCCGTGATAAAGTCCATGGATATGCTCTCCCACATCCACACTGGGACCTCCAACGGCTGTAGCAGTCCTGCCGGTCTCTGATGATCCACTTTTACAAGCTGACAAGTGGCGCATTTCGAAACAAATTCAGCGATATCTCTCTTCATACCGCTCCACCAATACTGTCTTCTCATGTCTTATTACATTTTGTCCCCTACGGGATGTACCGCAAACCGTGAGCCGTGCGACTCTGCCATCACATCATGTCGCAATTCCTCCCCTTCCGGAACTACCAATCTCCCATTGAAGCGTAATCCCCCGTCTGAGCTAACGGTATAGGACTCGGCTCCCTCTGCTAGTAATCGAACTATCTGTTCCTGACAGAACGAGTCATTAGCCTGTGCTCGTACTACCTTCGTGACAATCTGCGGTGTAACAGTCATCACAGACATGAAAGATCGGGCCACTGCATCCTGGTGTCCCAATTCCTTCCACTTTGCCTTCACACCTCTGCCACCTCATCTGCTGGTCTACGGCTCAACGCGTCTGCTACCACGTTGGCCTTACCTGGGTGATACTGGATATCAAACTGGTAGTCTTTCACAAATTTGAGCCACCTACGCTGCCGCATATTTAACTCTTTCTGCGTGAACATGTATTGTAGGGACTTATGATCCGTGAACAGTTGGAACTTCTCCCCCAAAAGATAGTGCCTCCAAATCCGTAGGGTAAATACCACTGCCGCCAACTCCAAATCATGCGTGGAGTAATTCTTCTCATGAGGCTTAAGCTTACGGGAAGCATAATCTATGGCCTGTCTCTCCTGCTGTAATACACCTCCAAGCCCTTGCAAAGACGCATCGGTGTAAACCAAATACTCAACTCCCGGTCTCGGCAATGCTAACACAGGTGCTGAGGTCAATTTGTCCTTCAATTCATCGAATGCCAGCTGACAGGCATCACTCCAGATGTATGGCACACCCTTACGAGTCAGATGTGTCAAAGGACCTGCTATCTCTGAGAAACCCCGAATGAACCTCCTGTAGTATCCTGCTAGACCCAAGAAACTACGAATCTCGGTCGGTGTCGTGGGTTGTCCCCACTCCCTCACCGCTGATACTTTCCCCGAATCAACAGATATTCCCCGGTCGGAAATGATATGTCCCAAAAACTGGACCTCCTTCAACCAAAACCCGCATTTCTCATATTTTGCATACAACTCGTTCTGACGAAGTGTCTGCAAAACCTGCCTCAAATGCTCGACGTGCTCCTCCTCTGTTTGGGAGTAAACCAGTATATCATCAATAAAGACAATGACAAACTGATCTAGGAAATCCCTGAACACTCTGTTCATCAAGTCCATAAACACTGCTGGAGCGTTGGTCAAACCGAAAGGCATAAACCGAAACTCGTAAGAACCATATCTCGACAAGAACGCAGTCTTCGAGACATCATCCTCCCTGATACGCAACTGATGGTATCCCGATCTCAAATCAATCTTCGAGAAGAAAGAAGCTCCTCTCAACTGGTCGAATAAGTCATCGATTCGAGGCAACGAATACTTATTCCGTATCGTGACCTTATTCAACTCTCGGTAGTCCACACACAATCTCAGTGAACCGTCCCTCTTCTTCACAAACAAAACTGGAGCGCCCCAAGGTGAGGTACTCCTGCGAATAAAGCCCTGACCTAACAACTGCTCTATCTGATCTCGTAGCTCTCGCATCTCTGCCGGAGCCATACGATACGGTGCGCGTGCTATAGGCCTCGTATCTGGCAATAGGTCTATAACAAAGTCTATCTCTCGACTGGGGGGTAGGCCTGGTATCTCCTGAAACACATCCGAATACTCCCTGACAACTGGGATAGAATCTAAGGGAATCACTACCTCCTTAGAGGTATCCTCCTCAATGTAATACAGATGAGCGGTCGATCCTCCCTCTGGGCGAGGCATCGCCACTACAAACATCTCTTGCCCCGGAATGGCAAAAACAATGCTCCTGCTGAAGCAATCAATCATGGCCCTATAAGCTACGAGCCAATCCATGCCGATAATCACATCGTGAACATGCATATCTAATACCAACATGTCTGCAGGTAATACCAAACCACCAATCTCTACCCCCACTCCCCGGCATATAAAGAAAATAAGTGACCCACTCCCCAATGGTGAGTCGACACACGTCACTGTGCTCTCTGCCGTAGCTAACAATCCTAAAGCTTTCGCGAAGTGTGTAGCTATAAAACAATGTGTAGCCCCCGTATCAAATAATACCCGACCCATAGTGCCATGGATAGGAAACGTACCCTCAATCGCGGGCGGTGCCTGTGGAACTGCAGCCTGGTGGACGTTATAGACACCTCCATACTGTAGCTTCCCCTGCTGAGCTGGGACTGCTGGAATGGGTGGCAATGCTGCCATCTGTGGTGGTGCAGGAAGAGCGGCAGGAAACATAGACCTCTGTGGCTCCTGGCGAGCACCCTGCTGCTGCTGCTGTGGGGCCCTGCCCCTATCAGGACAATCCTGTCATTTATGGCCAGTCTTGCCACAAATAAAACACTTCCCTGGGAAGTTCCCTCCTCTCTGCCTCTGCTGTCCCCGGCCCTGGTGGCCGTTACCGTTCCTCCCTTGGCCCTGCTGGCCCTGGTGAAACTGCTGCCCATTCTGCCCCTGTTGGCCCTGATGGCCGTTTGGACCCTGATAGCCCTGACGGAAACCTCCCTGTCCCTGTCTGTAGTTCCCTGATCGGAACCTCTTCTGATCCCCCTGCTGCGAACCCTGCTCACCCTGTCTCTGCCCCTGAACAGATTGTGCCCCACCGGCACCATGTCCTCCAGTCCTGCCCTGATGGCTAGACTCTCCCGACCTCTTGCCCTCTGCCATATGAAAGCGGTGGTCCTGGCAGTGTAACAAAGCAGCGTTAACCACATCAGAATACGTGGCCAATAAAAGGTTCCCTAACAGATGCTGACGGATCCTCCAAGTCAACCCGTCGGTGAATTTCTCAATCTTCTTCTCTGTTGGTATCTCATCTGGAACGATATTCAACAGATTTGTGAACTCGGCCTCATACTCGGCCATAGTCTTACCCTCCTGCTTCAGACTCATCAATTTCCTCCTCCTTTCCGTGTGAACAGCCGACGGAAAGTACTTGCGGTCAAACCGCACCCAGAAGTCCTGAATAGTGAGAGTATCCCTCTCCTCCACGGTGGTAATAGACTCCCACCACTGTAGTGCAGATCCAACTAGCTTGAAAGTAGCTAGCACCTGCTTCTGAACGTCCGTGCACTCATACATTCTCAAGTGCCTCTGTATATCCTTCCTCCACTGGCTCAAGACTACCACATCTGAGCTACCTGCAAACTCTGGCGGATGCGCTTTCTAAAAAGCGTCACGTACACGTTCCCAAGCAGACGGGAATGCATTTGCCTGTACTGGCGCGGCAACCGGTGCCTGAGGTGGTGCCTGCTGAACAACGGCAATTGCGGCATTTACCGCTTGGGCTACTATAGCTGCAACTTCAGCGGCGTTCATCATGCCCTGAACTGGAGCGAGCTGGGGTTCGGGCGTTGCATCCCTGGGAACTCGTCGTGCACGTCGTGGAGGCATCTGAAATAAGAACAAAGTTTATAAGTTCGCTGTTTATAAACTTAAAATAGCTGAAGAACGAAGCATACACAAAAAGAGTACAACAGTCCTAAAATATAGGGCTCTATATCAAAGAAACTTAGCGGAAACATAATAGCCGTACAGATTCTAAAGGACACTAGAACCTGATGCTCTGATACCACCTGTGACACCCCGACTAATTAAATACCGGGTAGCTACTCCTTTATTAAATTAATTCAAAATGTCAAGTTGGCTCAGTTAATAGCATCACTGTCGAAAACATTTTTTTTTTTTTTTTTACTAACCACCTAGTATTTAAAAAGTAAGTGCCAAATTTTATTTAAAGTCTGATTAACATGCAACAAGTGTAATAAAGAATAATAACACCATTCACCATAATGAAGTAAATAGAATAACCATCACGTAATGTAAATAAAGTCTGGAGGAAAACTCCTCACTACAAATCCCACAACTGATATAAGTAAACTGAATACTAAATCAATACATGCAAAAGTCTGAAAACTGTAATGTAAATGTAACTCTAATAGAAATGGGCAACATGCCCTACAACTGATAGATAATGAATCTGGAATCCAAGTGATAGAGGCGTCTACAAGCAAATCCCTGTAGCTTCCACAAACAACTACAGCTCGTCACCAGAATGAGTATCCTATGCATGGTGTCCTTGTGGCTGGGCACCTAAAATGGTTTACAAGAAAAATAGATTTGAAAGCAAACGGGTTAGAGCCCGAATGTGGAGATATTTTAAAAACCTGCAAGTGCATTAAAATCATTTAAAACATTAAATGCAAAGTACATGTTAGGACGTGCACTCACATGATATTCTCACCTCTCGTCTAACTGTGCACTCCTAACGTAAGTACCCATCTACAACGACACAAACCACTAGCGAAGTGACGTCATATCTAGCTAGACTGTCACAGGTCCTACCCTTATTACTCGGTTCTATTAACATTATAACGCTCGTAATTAAATAGGGGTTTAACATAAACTCAGGTGCTCAATATGCAATATATTTCACTATCAGCTAACCCGTTATGTTTCTCGAACCAATACCGTAATTATTTTCACAACATTAACATGAAGGTTCCCATTAATTAAGTGTATATTATTCACAACATAAATATACAATACAAGCACCCCGAGAACTAAGCTGCGGTGCACACATACTCTGCTATCCAGGGTACATCACGTACATAAGGATTACATATTCCGAATCTCTCAGGAATAGTTCACAAATAACAACATCACAAATAATGGAGGCGAACACAGTCACATCACATGGGTCACGCACATACCTACGCTCCCACGATCAGCGGACTTATTAATATCCCAATAAGTCTTTCTATGACCTATGTTCATCAAGGTAACCAGTCTAAATCCGGGCAACACAAGGATTAGAGGGCCCTAAGCGAACGCAAACCTCCCGTGATAGCAAGTATGGTAGGTATGTCATACACAAAATTCATATACCAATACTAAGTAAACACACGTCTTAGTAATCCCGTAGTTTAATTGTAGTACTATTCTCATTCTAGTACCAATATATACTTTACACACTTTATATGATTCCGGTTTATAATCATACGCGCCATAATCTATTCTCACGTCGTAGTAGACACTCACGTCTCAACCCAAACGGTTCATTGATTTAAATCACTCGTATATAATTTACTCCTCATAATAACCCAAAAGTCCCAAATCTATCAATACATCATCAACGGAATATTATCTCTACCCTCGAACAAGTTTACGGGACTCCCAAAATCAAAACAGGCCAAAAAGGCCTAAACTGCCAGCTCGTTAGAAGTCTCGTTCGAACGAGGCTGTTCGAACGAGATTCCAGTTCGTTCGAACGAACTGTACCTTCTAACGACATCTCGTTCGAACGAATGTATTGAACGAAATACAGTTCGTTCGAACGAAGGTATCGAACGAAGTCTCCCTTCGTTAGAAGCGACTGGTCAACTCGTTAGAAGCTCGTTCGAACGAGCTCGTTCGAACGACCTGGGAAGGTCTTCTAACGAGGGACCAGTTTCGGCCCAGAATTTTCCCAATCTCGTTTTTCACCATTTCTACGCCTCAAATCTCCTCTAAAATTAGTCCCAACGATGTTTTAAGGTCTCTAATCAATCCTAAACATATTATAGTCACATCCTAACACGTTTTAAAGGATTAATCCATCCTAACATCAATCAAATTTACAAATCTTTACACTTTTTCCCCAATTTTTCAAGAACATGAACCCTAAACTTTTAAGTCCTCAATTAGTCCAAATCTAAATCCGTTTTTCTTACATCCAACGTATATTAATACTAGAATAATCATCTCTATACGATTCTACATGTAATTTGTCCTCAATATTCAAGTTCTATGTCCAAACAACATGGGTTTTCATTTATCTTTCAAGAACAATTGTAAATCTTCAAATTATCTAACATGGAGGAAACATTCTCTGAATTGAAAGAAATTAAATCACTTGCCTCGATTGTCTCTGAATTTGGTGTTGATTTTGTAAGGATTTTCTGCAGAATTCCTTCTCCTTCTCTCCTTCTCTCCTTCTCTCCCTCTCTAAGCTTTCTTCTCCAAAGGTGGCTATGGTGGCTAGGGTTTTCTTTGGGAAAGTTGGAAACCTAATTGATAACCTCCGTAGCTTATTGGGTCATTAAGGGTTGGTTAGTGGGTTTAGTGGGTCTATTCCCAATCAGATTTACTTCTCTAATTTTCGTCAGTTTTAATTCCTAAAAATACGAAATTACCAAAATACCCTTTATAATGTCGGTATGGCATAAAAATACCCCGGGACCCAAACTACACCTCCGGCTAGTGTTTTCTGACTATCTCGACCCTTCCGAACGCGTTGGCACACTCAAAACGACTATACGGTTTAAAGAATTTAAATTCACTTTTATAATCAAAATATTGCACCGTGACGCGGCGGTCACACGCGTCTCAACAAAATTTCCAAAATGCCGTATATCAATCTCACGATAAATTTTTCATAATTCGATATTCATATAAAAACATGTATGCACATAATCAAATACCAACTCGCATCTCGTTAGTATTTTTAACCCGGATTAATTTCCAATTAATACGCATTTAATTAATTAATCCCAAAAATAAATATAGCCAAAAGTACGGGGTATTACAAAAACTCTGTGATTCTCGCATCATTGCTCGTGGTTCTCATCTTTCTTCTTTCGATTGAGGTTGTTCGTTGGTTTGTCATACACTAGTATTTACATCTTACGTTATATTTGGTTAGTGTTATGGCATGTTTCTTATTTTTGTTATTTATTTGAGTCTTTTCGAAAAATACAAAAAGATTTTGCTTTTTATAAAATTTTTGAAAATACAAAAGTATTTTTTATTTTTGAGTCATGAGGTTACATGATTGATATGGGATATTAGTGTGCTTGATTCCCCCCCTTCTTTCATTATTCATATGGCTAGGACTTTTGGTCATCATTATTGATACTTAGAATGATCTTAACCTTTGCACTATGGGGTTGTTTCGAAGTTGATATGCATTTTGACTCGACTTCACTTTTATGCCATCCTTGCACACTTGCACGAGTTTATATGAATGTTTGACTTCTCTTGCAAATTTGAGTTTGGTGAGACGTTCTTATCTCAATTTTGCCATCTATGCGTAAGTAAACTTAAGGAGGAGGTGTGCTTGTAAGAATCGTTTTTCGTGAGAATCGGTATTGAAAATATGTTGAGTGTTCACGGGAAAGGGCTGCTAGAGTATAAAATTGACTCGTCATGAAAGCCACCGTTTAAAAGAGCCCAAAAGAAAATCAAGGCAATAAAAAGAAATAAATGCCATAATTGGGGCCAATAGGACTTTCTCTAAGTTGAGATTGATAGATATTTCTAAAGATCTTGAAAAATTCATATATTGAGGGAGTTTGGTTGGAAATTAATTTTAACGGGTTTCCACCACGAATCCTATGCTGAAACATCGTATCATGACGCTATTGTTTGTAGAATCGTCAACAATCCGAACTTGTATGCATGTTGATTAAGTTTGGTTCATCAAACTCACACTTATTTTGTCACACATGGCTTTGATGAAGTTTGATGATTCTTTGCTATCAATTAGAACTCTTTGATCGATTTGACGTATTGAAATGATGTCTCAATTGTTGTAGTTCACTCCCAATCAATCCACATTCATAATTGAGCACATTAGTACCATGTTAACATGTAATTCCCATTGTTCGCTTTTTACACTATTTTCTGTTTTGCAGTCTGTTTCTGTGTTCCAGGTACTATTTTGGGATAATTTTTTCACGGGGCAAATTTTGAATGTTTTTGGGGTGTTTCTGGAAATTTTCAATTTCTCGTTCGAACGATATCTCATGTCGCGCGAACACATCGTTCAAGCGACTTCCCAAATCGTTCGAGTGACAACCTTAAGTCGTTCGAACGACTTCACGGGAGATCAGGGTTTCTTTTAATCAGTCGTTCTCTCTTCTCTCCTGTCGTTCTCAAATTTTTTTTCAAGCGACAGCAGCTCCAGTTTTTTTCAAAAATCCCACCATTTTTTGGTGTTTGAAGCTTCGTTGTTCTAGATTTTCCTCACTTCACAGTTCCAACATCATCAACTCTATTCTGACCTCTATTTTCAACCAGCAACTTCCAATCCAGGGTCTCAATAGTTGTGTCTCCGGCACTAGGAGATTTGTTCAAGCGACTATCTCATTACTCCCAGCTTCATTTCTTCGGCGAGTGTTTACCCAGATATTGGTTCTCCAGAGTTTAGTACAACCATTATTTCCATCTCTCCAACGTTTTTGTGCTCATCCCAATTCTCCAGCTCTTGTTCTCAGGCGATAGTTCCTTTTTTTTCGACAATTTTGAGGTAACATTTAATAAAAAAAATCATTTATTTAAAAATTTTGGTTGTTGTTTCTGATTTTAACTGTGATTGTGGCTGGTGTTCGCGGTGGTTTGGTTGGACGATTGTATGGAGATAGGTGCTTAAGTGTGTGTGTGTTCTTCGGCGATGGTATTTTTTTTCACATCACACATTACACCTTCTAGTCATGCCACCTAGACGTCGTGGTTCCCCTTCCGGGCGACTCGATGAGGCACCACCCTCTGCTCGAGCTCAGAGAGCTCAGGCTAGTCGGCCCCCATACTCTCCTGTGAAATGGGTCACTCATGTTGAGTATGATCACTACTGCTCATTAGGTCTCCACATTCGGTTAGTTGTTTCAGAGAGGGTGTTTCGTTATGCTGAGTTTCCTGAGTTACATATTCCTCGTTGGTTATCTGCTAGAGGTTGGGACTATATATTTGAGGTTCGTGGGGTTATTTATCCAGACATTATTCGAGAGTTTTTCTTCCGTGCTCTTCCCCACACTGAAGGGATCTTTTCTACTGCACGTGGCATTCCTGTTCTCGTTACTGCTGATCTCATAGCAACTTTTCTGCACCTTCCTCGTGTCCCAGATGCTGTGTATCCTCGTTATACCGACGATGGACCTTCTTATGATGATATTTTGTGGCATTATTTCTGGGAGATTCCCCAGGCAGGTTCTACGATGTATCATCGCCAGCTTTACCCTGCCTTCCGTGTACTAAGTAGGTTTGTGTCAGCATCCATTTATCCTCGCATAAATCATACACAGATTGGGTCTGACATCATCTATTTTATGTACCATGTTTCTCAAGGATGGTATATCGATCTTCCGATCGTCATGCTTCGAGTCATATCTTCTGTTACTGTCCATGGTTCCATCTCTGTCCACCCTTCTCTTCCATATGGGATTCTCATTTTTACCCTTTGCACTACTACTGGTGTCCCTGTTTTAGAGGGTGATCTGTGTCTCCCTATGCCTGGTATTATTGATCATAATACTTTCACTCGTTCTGAGAGTCATTTGCCACAGGCAGCGAGAGCGAGAGCTCCACCCCCAGAGGGAGTCTTCCCTGATGCCGATCCTTGTCAGGCCTCTGATCACATTGGTCCGAGCATGTCTACTATTTCTCTGCAACCACCCTCCACTCCTGCACCTACTCGTCCTATTAAGGAGGAGGTTTCTTCTTTACAGGCACAGGTAGCTACCCAGTCCATGATGTATGATTCTATCATGGCTAGATTTGATGCTGAGGCCGAAGCACGTGTTCTTGTTGAGTCCAGGATGACAGCTTTTTTTTATGAGATGCAGCAGAGAGAGCAACAAAGAGGCGCAGGTTCATCTGGACTCGGTCATATTTCCTTCACATACACTGTTGCTGATGATGATGATGATGATGACTCTGCTGATGCTTAGTTGTATTTCTTTTATTGTATCTGAGACATCCATATTCCTGATGTATTTTTTATTCTCTTTTATATGATGTACTCTTTCTATCAGTTGTATCTATCTTGATTTTTATGACATGGATATACAGTCTATTTTGCAGTTTTCGTGATTCTCGCATTATTATTTTATTTCTGCTATCCTTTGCTATCCATTGTCATACTGCTATTGATTATCTAGCCAAGATGATTCATTCTCATATTTTATTGCTAGATATGGTGTGTTTATCCCACCTTTTGTCTATTCCAGGCAAAAAGGGGGAGAGATATGTGATGTAGGGGGAGTATTTATTATGTGTTTATAAATATTTGTTTTATTCCTCCATACTTCACTTGGGTATTTATTTGTGTCCCGTGTGTGTAGGTATATTTTTCAGAAATTCAGATATCATCTATTAATACATCACATTCAGAGACAGAATCAGATTCAGACATTCAGATTATTGTCATTCAGAGACAGATTCAGATTCAGTGCTTGCCGATTATTCAATTTCATCATTTCCTATATTTCTTGTTATTGTGGGATAGGACATGTATTTATTTTATGGCATATAGCATTTCTGTTTAGTTTTTGTCCCGGAATAGCCAACGGGGGAGATTTGTTAGAACATAACTCTTAGCATATTCATTTGTTTTAATTGGTTTAATTCCGGACAAAATAAATTAAGTCTATGATAGTTATTTATGGAGTTTATTTGAAGCCTACGAAAAAGTTCAAGTCCAAGAATGTGCAAGCAAAGCTTTCAAGAAGATTACAAGTCAAGGCGTGTTGCATATGTTTAAGATCACTCAAGTATGAATACTTGTGAGTAGATGGGTAATTTGTATATTGATTAAATGTTGGGTGATTTAAATGTTTGGGAATTAAATCTTTTTATGTTTTAAAAATATTTTTGAGTTGCAAACAGTTTAAAGAAAATTCGAGGATTAAATTAAAAAGAAAAAATATTATTTTTTACTGTAGCTCACTCGAACCAGATTGTGAATCGTTCAAACAACATTGACATGTCGCGCGAACGAGATCTCATCTCGCTCGAACGACCTGCCGCCTCGATTTTCGTGTTTTTATTTTCTTGGACTATGTGCAGCTCAGTTATAAATAAAAACGTATCTGCAAACGTTTCTGCGTGCAGAACAATTTTGAAAAACTCATTCCCATACAAGTTTTTCATCTTTCAGTATTTATTCAAGATCGTATTACTCAATTCCAAAGTTAAGTGATCTGGAACGCGTTTACCAGAAGATAATCCATTCACTACACTGTGTTGCACTTTGTGAGGAGAACTCTACAACCGAAGAGCTATGTGCTATTATAGAAGGAGACCTTACGAAGCATCTCTTGGAGAAGTCGTTTCTCTTCTTCACTGCTGCCCTCCTGAAAAGGAAAAGTTCCAGCCGAGACATCGAAATCGACACCTGCGTGTATTTCGTATGTCGCACTTATTTCATTGTAATCCGTGTAAGCCGTTTTCTTATAAATTATAGTGAAATAAAAGGTTTTTCCCTTCTGGGATTTTTTCCTGAAATTGTTTCTTTTACCGTATGCTTTATTCATCGAATGGATTTAATCACTTAGATGGATGTTTAGGGTTTAAGAAGTTAAACTTGGTTTTAACTAAAAATTGGAACACGGTTGTTTTTACCTAAAGTACACTAAAGGGACGTTTCACTTTTATTCCGTGTTGAGTTCTACCAAGTATAATGATTTTGTAAAAGTAGCCATTAAAAAAATTGTGGTTAAAATTGATGTTGGTTATGCGGCATTCCTCTTAGCGCAGGAAGACAAGATGCACAACAAGCAGTTAGCAAAGAGAAGACGCCCTATTCCCATCACTATTAAATGACAACATGTTTTCTATAGAGCAAAATAACACTTAGGGTCCATTCGATAGGCCTTTTTTGCCATGTCAAATGGCCAAAAAAATGACAAATGATGTTTTCGCACTCTTTAATGTGCTATTGATAGTCAATATTTGACATGAATTTTTTTTCCATGCAACATGACATTTGCCATGCTTTTTCATCTTTTTGTGGAGATTTTTGCCTTGCTCATACCTTAAGAAAAAAATTTCACCCAATATAAGTTTTTCTGAATTTGTCCACCTTTGATTTTATTAAGATAAGTTTTTCTGAATTTGTTAAAATCAATGTGTTTGTTCTATCAAATTTTTTTAGATTTATTTTTTCGTCCGATTTATTTTTTATATTAGATTTGTTTACATTAGATTATTTTTATCACATTTTACTAATATCATATATTCTTCTTTCTATCAAATTTTTTACATATGTTATTTATTTTTACATTAGATTTTTTTTATCATATTTTTTAAATACCATATGCTTCTTTATATCAGCTTTTTTATATCAATTTTTTTTCGTCCAATTTTTTTATCCTATTTTTTACATCATTTTTTCACATCAGATTTATTTTATATCATTTTTTATATCATATTCTTACTCATATCAGATTTTTTCATCCGTTTTTATATACGATTGTTTTCGATTTGATTTTTTTATCATATTTTTTAAGGGTTGTGTTAAAGCACAATGTATAAACACTTTTAAGCACTCTTGAGAATCCCTTTTTGTGTGTGTTTCAAATCAAACCAATTTTTCACCAAAAATAATCCAACTTTTAATGTGCACCAAACCAAGTTGTGAAAACCCAATTCTTACTTTAAACCAATTTTATCTTGATTAATCCTAAACATGCATCTAGTGATTAAAGCAAGTAAAGTAAAGAATACTCACAATGCCGGATGTACGAGGAAAAAACCCAAAACGTGAAAACAACCTCGGACGGCCCAAGCCAGACAATCACTATGAACAAAGGTTTTACAAAGACAAATGAGCCTTACTCAATGACTCGATCCCCACGGGTCTTGACGCTCCTTCTGATCTTCTACCGTTCTTCAATAGTGCCCACGCAAAAATTTCGTCTTCCACGATACCTGTCCACAACACTCGACTCCACGAATGTCTCGATGTCCATCGATTGGCTTTGATTCGTCTACGATGTCGAACACGAAGTCCTTCTCTTTTCTTCATCGCAAAACCCTTGATGTTCAATGATAGAACAAACTTCTTTGTGCAGCAAGATATAAGAATGATAACTCGGATCTTTGCAAACTCTAAGGATGTGTTTATGCTTTTTAAACCTTAGAAAACATGTGCAAACAAGTACTGGATGGTAAACTGTTTTTTCAGAATGCACACTTACGAAACTCTGATGGAAACATGCTTTAAATAATAATTAAGCGCTGCCTCAAAAAATGTGTCATTCGAACGATAATGCCACGTCGTTCACGCGACATAGGTATCTCGTTCGAACGAGGTCCTTGTGTCGTTTGAACGAGTTGGCGAAGGTTTGACTTTTAGTTCAAAACGTCTCTTACAAAAGAGATCCAAATTAGTCAAACTCTATTTCGAGCTCATTAGAATAAAATGTAGTGTAAAACACTTTAAAACATTTTAAAATATTTTTCTTTATAAAAACACACCCTTATCTTTTATAAAAACAATTTCGAGCACCATTAATTATACGCATTCATACCTGAGTGATCTCGGAATGAAATTAACTTTGAAGACGATTAAACTTGCACCAATTAAACTTCGGAATGATTAATTCTTTGACTCTTTGCCGCAACGTCTTCAATTTTCTTCAATACGTTATAGACCAAGTGGGATCGTGAAAAAATAAAATCTACCTATGACATATTACAAACACAGTTTTGTTCATGGAATTAAGTCAAAATAATACATGGACTCAATTGGAAATTTATGTCCTTACAAGTCTTCCCCTTTGACTATTTCGGGACAAAACTAAGCCGGTGAAATGCCTAAGTCGGGCCGCCAAGCCGTATGACGCCTAAATCCCATTCCATAAACCCAAAACAAAAATTATAGGACACGGACTAGAATATGTATCACTGGAGAGCATAAGCTGTCTGAATGTGATGTAGACTTGAAATCTCGTTGAAGCATACCTACACACATGAAACAGACAAACAAATACCTAATGAAATATGGAGGAACAAATGAAACCAATATATATATCCAAATGATACCAAACAATAATAGATACCAATATGAATAATCTCTGAAAAATCATTTGTTAAACAACAATTTGAGCAACAAACAGATACCAATGTGTACTACCAATATGAGATACCAATATGCAACATATGTACACCAAAACATGCTCAAATCTCCCCCTACATCACATACATCTCTCCCCCTTTTTTTGTCTCGAATAGACAATCCGATGAAAAGATAAACCAATGAAAGTATCTAGCAAGAGAATATAAACCAATTTGAATCAATTTGATTCAATGTGAAATCGCTAGATAATCATGAAACAACCAGCTAAATATGATCAAGTAATGACAATCAGTAGCTAGTAAACCAATTGAATCACACAAAGAATATATCAAACTAATTAGGTGTGATAAACGGACTCATATGCAAAAATCCAATTTAGAACCAATAAATCATGCATAAAAATCAGTGAGTCCAGAAACACTTCCAGCAGTCACAAAAAAATATACCAATTTAAACCAATGGACTGTAAAACCAATCAGAAGCCACAATTCAGCCTGTCGTTCGAACGAACTAGGGACGTCGCTCAAACGAGTTGAGGACGTCGGTCGAATGAAGTACAGAGGGCATTCGCACGACATGGATATGTCGTTTGAACGACTTCTCGCGACCTGTCAAATTTTCACATTTTCCAAGAAATATGTTATATTTTTGCCCAGTGAAAAATTTTCCAAAAAAAAATCAGTGGAAGGGACTGACAGCAGCAAAACAGTGTTAAAACAGTAGGCTTTTAACACTAAACGCAAAAACTAATAAAAACTAATAATGTGAGTTACATGCAAACATAGTACCAATGTACTCAAACATGGATATGGAATGAATGGGCGTGAGACTATAACAAATGAGTCACAATTTCAACACATCGAAAAGATCAAGAAGCTCTAATTGATAGCGATAATTCATCGAAACTTATCATAGCCATATGGAAATCAAAGTGTGAGATTAATGAACTAAACATACTACATGCACACAAATCCAGAATTTTGACAATTCTACAAACAATAGCGTTAAATTGTAATGTTTCGACATTAGGATTAGTTGTGCAAACCAGTTTAAATTTTTTAATCCATCCAAACTCCCTCAATAATATCATGTTTTCTTTGGAATGAACTAAACTAATGTGGCCCTTTTCTTAGCATATTGCATTTTCTTCTGGGCTCTTTTAAACTGTGGATTTCACGATAAGTCAATTTTGAACTCTCGCAGTGTAATGACCCCATTTTCTTATGCCAATATATAATTGTCTTCTTTCAATTTCGTCACACTTACTATCTAATAATGATAGATTATTACGTATATGATATTCGGAGTTCTTAATATGACAAAGCCCATTTTTAAATTTGAAGAATCAACGGTAAAATGGGTCAAACTGAGATTTTATGGCACATCCTAAGCTAAGTGATAAGTTTTAGGGTAGAAAATGTAATTTTATGAAACTTTAGGGACTTGGTTTTAATAAAGAAAGTTTTAGGGACCAAAATAAAAAATAAAAAGCGGCCTTTTTTTAAATAAAATATTTTCAAGGACCTAAAAGAAATATTGAAAATATATGGTGTAAAATTACTAAAATACCCTTCAGGTGTAAAATGACCCTTATACCCCTAATAACTTTCCACCTCGTGCTTTCTTTTGAACATATCCACTGCACACGTGTCACCTCTATAGGAAAGGATAAAACTCATGTAAATCCTCTAGAAAAAGGCAAAACACGTGTCGCCGTTTGGTAAACCAAGACTGCAAGGCTGATCCGTTGCACGACACGTGAACGACGACTCACCAAAGTGAAACCTTATCACCCAGACACGTGTCAACACCTAAATATCTTTGGAAAACTATAAATAGGGCCTTTGGGGATCATTTGAAACTCACACCAATTCCTTGAGAATTATAGAAAGAAATAGTGAGAGAAAGTGTGAGAAAGTTTAAGAAGAAGTTCTTAGGGATATTCATCTTAAGGTAATCTTAATGTTATAATGCATCTTTATAGTTTTAATTTATTGTTTTATAGCTTTACTTAGTAGTTATGCTGGTAAAATACAATAAAGAATTCACTAATCAAAACTTAAAATTTAGAACAAATCCAAGTTAATTTTATAAACTTGTTTGAAATTATACGCTTTTAAAATGATTCTTTTTAAAGAAATTGCTCGTTATTATGGAATCCGATTTAAGTAATTCCAAAGTTAGGCCCGGTGAAGTTCTGTCTAGATGAGATGGTATTTAAGTGGTGCCCCTGTGACCCTCCATCTCTACTGGGAACCGACTGATGAGGAAAGACTATGAATTGAATTCTTCAATTACGATCAAGGAGTTTTAAAAGTTGACAAATGGGGATTCAGTAATCCTTTAAAATAGGAAGTTATTATTAAAGTATAGTATAAACTGGACCTTAGAACGTGTACTTAAATCTTTATCAGATTAACGTGTGATCGAAGACTCAATACCAGTAAATTTGACCTCCATTTTGGGTGAGTCATTTGACATTCCTTGTGTATTTTGATTATATGATATTATGCAAACTATATATATTTTGTGAACTGCTTTTATTCTCAAAATTCATGTGATACCGATGACTGATTCAATTGTGATATGTTTATATTTGTCCATATAAACATACCGATTAAAATGATTATTGAAAAGGATATTGAATATTGAAATTATGATTCGGCCTAAGGGACCTCTTTACTGACTGACCTTCCCAGCTGGGTTATCGCTAGTGTGCCCTAAATAAGGCGTTGTGACGAACATGTTCAATTGACCCTTAACTACCGGGGTATAATACGGTAGAAGAATACGATATTAGAGTGTACTTGGCCATCAAAATGATATGATTGAAAGAAAAAGATATCACATTTGATTTGTTGCATTCGTCTTATTCTGAGCTATCCAATTGTGATATATATAATTTCATTTCAAAAATATATCTATTTACTGCAAGTTCCTCTCCATATATGTATATGCCTTCTCTTTTGACTTAAATAGGTATCTATTTTCTGAAAACCTTGGAATGTCTGGAGATTGAACCTCATTCGGCTTTTAGCTGATGTTGCATAAATAACCATTTTTCAGGAAACGTTTAGGCTCACGGACGGAATGAAAATGGACTAAATTGAAGATTTAGCTTTTAGAGCTCTTTTTGTAAAATGTTTATTTAGATCAAATCTGGCTCTCTTGTAATGATGTTTAAATTTTCTCTTAAGTTGTAACCCGTTGTTACTTTTAATATATATGAAGTTTCCTTTAGAAAGCTCTGATGACGTAATTCCTTTACTTTCAGTATTTTACGATTCATAACCATGTGATAATATATCCGTTGCATTTATTTAAGGAAATAATTAAATCGGAATATTTGTTGCCTTGGTGGCATGTCAAGACACTCGTTCCCTAATACTATTTTGGGTCGGGGTCGTGACACGCAGCCCTTTTCCGTGAATTCACTCATCATTTTTACCAATTCAAATTCTCACGGTAAACGGTTCTTACATGCACACTTCTCCTTAAGTCTACTTACGTATAGATGACAAGATTGAGATAAGAACGCCTCACCAAATTCAAATATGCAAGAGAAGTCAAACATCCATATAAACTCGTTCATGTGTGCAATGTTGGCATATATACAAAGTTGAATCAAAATGCATATCAACTTCCAAACAACCCTATATAAACAATGGTTAAGATCATTCTAAGAATCGATAATAATGACCAAATGCCCTAGCCACATGGATATGAAACTATGGGGGGGGGGGGGGGGTCCAAGCACACCAATATGCCACATCAAACACGTAAACTCAAAAATAAAAACCGAATATCTTTTTGGCTTTTCATATTTTGACTCAAATAAAAGTAAAATCTTTTTGGTTTTTCAAAAGTTTTCTCAAAAACAAAATCTTTTTGGATTTTTAAAAAAATTTATAAAAAACAAAATCTTTTTGTATTTTTCAAATAAGACTCAAACAAATGAAAAACTATAATTCAAAATGATACACATGTCATAATACTAGCAATGAATATATCATGAATCAAACTAGCATATGACAAACAAGGCAACACTATCATCCTTTAGATTTAGCATGGGAAGAATCAATTGCACCCAAACGAGAATCATGAAGTTAAATCCCTAAAGCCACTAAATCCGATTTCCTAACCCAAGTAGGTGTAAAACGACGCATGGGGGTTTTGGGAACCGGGGCAACTTTATTCCTAAACTTCCTAAGAGCTTGTCTAAGGTCGTAATAATAACGCCTAAGGTGACCTTTTCTACCACAAAATGTGCAAGTGTAGCGGTGGCGAGAATGATTACCTATATGTGGACCTTTTCTAACCTTCCTAGTATTTCTCACACGTGCGGGGGGAATGGGAACAACTCTCTCATCAAAACCTATACCTCCCCAATCTCCCTTAATTTGGATGGTGCCTAGGATCTTATCTAACTTCTCCGACCTAGCCTCCAAATCAAACTTGACTCTAGACGAGTCTCCCAATCTCTCCTCCAACTCGTGAATCCTAGACTCGAGCAAACACCTAGACTCCTCAAACTCTAAAATCTCATTTTTCAAGGACTCCATCAAACCATGGAGATTATCTCTCTCTTTCTCCACAAACTCTAGTTTCTTCCTAAACTTATTCTCTCGTGCCCTAAGATCCTCAATCAAACTATCATTATAATCTATGGCACGCTCATTCAACTCAGCTTGTAATTTTGAGTTAGCCTTTTTCACCTTCACCGTTTCGACATACAACTCATTAAACGCATTTTGCAACTCTTTCACATCTACCTCCTCCTCGTCACTCTCTTCACCCTCACTAACATGGGATACACTCAAAACATCCTCGTAAGTGTCATGCACATGAGAATCGTCATCGCTCACATGACATGCCATAAATGCAACAAAGTTACGATCGATGGGGGAACTCTCTCCCTCTTCCGGATCACTATCACTTAAGGTGGCATTATAAATAATGGGTTGCTTGCCCTCTTTCTTAAGTCTAGTGGGACACTCCTTAACTTTGTGACCGTACCCCTCACACCCAAAACACTTATCTGACTCATCTCTCTTAGGCTTCTCAAACTTATCCTTAGAGGTGGGATATACTTTGTTGTTCTTGAATTTTTCAAATTTTTTGGCATCTTTCGATTGCTTTTGAACTTTAATAAATTTTTAAATTTCTTCGCCAACAAAGCAACATCCTCAAAATTGGAATCGAAATCGGAATCCGAAACTTTAATTTCCTCCTTCCGGGTTTTCAAAGCAATACACTTTTCTTTCTTAGGCACTTGCTTGGAGGTAATCATGTCGATTTCATAGGTTTGTAAGTCACCTATAATCTCTTCTAGTTTCCTCGACTCTAACTTACCCGAGGAGTTTAAAATTGTCACTTTCGCATCAAACCTACTAGGCAACGACCTAAGGATTTTCTTAATGACACGGTTGTCGGGAATTTTCTCACCTAGGGTAAACGAAGAGTTGACAATATTGGACAACCTAGCATAAAACTCATCAAAAGACTCACTCTCTAACATCCTGATGGTCTCAAACTGTGTAGTGAGATTTTGAAGTTTTGATGCCCTAATCGTGCTAGTGCCCTCGTGAGTGAGTGCCAAAAAATCCCAAGCCTCTTTTGATGTTTCGCAAGTCATAATTCTATTATATTCTTTCGGTGTGACATGTGAAGAAATAACGTTCAGACCCTTAGAATTATATTGTAAAAGTCTATGTTCAGTTTTGGTCCATGACTCGGAAGGCTTTAAACTAGTGACCTCACCTACAATAGTGACAGGGGGTGTCCATCCTTTCTCAACTGCTAACCACACACACTCATCAATTAATTTTAAAGCACTTTTCATTCTCATCTTCCAATAAGTGTAATTAGTGCAATAAAAAAATAGGAGTTCGAGAAAGTTCATTAAATCCAAAATTCATCTTTGAAAACACACGGGATCACAAAACAAATAAAATATGTTTTCTAGCTCTGATACCAGTTTGAGAATCCCTTTTTGCGTGTGTTTCAAATCAAACCAATTTTTCACCAAAAATTATCCAACTTTTAATGTGCACCAAACCAAGTTGTGAAAACCCAATTCTTACTTTAAACCAATTTTATCTTGATTAATCCTAAACATGCATCTAATGATTAAAGAAAGTAACGTAAAGTAAAGAATACTCACAACGTCGGATGTACGAGGAAAAAACACAAAATTAGAAAACAACCTCGGACGGCCCAAGCCAGACAATCACTATGAACAAAGGTTTTATAAAGACAGATTAGCCTTACTCAATAACTCGATCCCCACGAATCTTGATGCTCCTTCTGATCTTCTACCGTTCTTCAATAGTGCCCATGCAGAAATTCCGTCTTCCACGATACCTGTTCACAACACTCGACTCCACGAATGTCTCGGTGTCCACCGATTAGCTTTGATTCGTCTACGATGTCGAACAAGAAGTCCTTCTCTCTTCTTCACTACAAAACCCTTGATGTTCAAGGATATAACAAACTTCTTGGTGCAACAAGATATAAGAATGATAACTCGGATCTTTGCAAACTCTAAGGATGTGTTTATGCTTTTTTAAACCTGAGAAAACATGTGCAAACACGTACTAGATGGTAAACTGTTTTTCCAGAATGCACACTTACGAAACTCTGATGGAAACACGCTTTAAATAACAATTAAGCGCCGCCTCGAAAAATGTGTCATTCGAACGATAATGCCACGTTGTTCGCGCGACATAGGTATCTCGTTCGAACGAGGTCCTTATGTCGTTTGAAAGAGTAGGCGAAGGTTTGACTTTAGTTCAAAACGTCTCTTACAAAAGAGATCCAAATTAGTTAAACTCTATTTCGAGCTCATCAGAATAAAACGTAGTGTAAACCATTTAAAACACTTTAAAACATTTTAAAACATTTTTCTTTATAAAAATACATCCTTATCTTTTATAAAAATAATTCCGCGCACCATTAATTATACGCATTCATACCTGAGTGATCTCAGAATGAAATTAACTTTAAAGACGATTAAACTTGCACCAATTAAACTTCGGCATAATTAATTCTTTGACGCTTTGCCGCAACGTCTTCAATTTTCTTCAATACGTCATAGACCAAGTGGGATCGTGACAAAATAAAATCTACCTATAACATATTACAAACACAATTTTATTCACGGAATTAAGTCAAAACAATACATGGACTCAATTGGAAATTTATGTCCTTACAAATCTCCCCCTTTGACTATTTCAAAACAAAACTAAACCAGTGAAATGCCTAAGTCAGGCCATCAAGTCGTATGATGCCTAAATCCCATTCTATAAATCCAAAACAAAAATTACAGGACACAGACTAGAATATGTATCACCGACGAGCATAAACTGTCTGAATGTGATGTAGACTTGAAATTTCGAATCGCTAAAGCATACCTCCACACATGAAACAGACAAACAAATACCCAGTGAAGTATGGAGGAACAATTGAAACCAATATATATCAAAATGATACCAAATAATAATAGATACATGTGACACCCTAACTAATTAAATACCGGGTAGCTACTGCTTTATTAAATCAATACAAAATGCCAAGTTGGTCCAGTTAATAGCATCACTGTCGAAAATATTTTTTTTATGATTACTAACCACCTAGTATTTGAAAAGTGAGTTGTCAAATTTTAAATTAAATCTGATTAACATGCAATAAATGGAATATAGAAATGTAATACAACCATTCACGATAAAGTCCAACTATAATGAATCAACAAATAAAGATGAGTCTAGAGGAAATACTCCTCACAACAATCCCAATATGAAAAGAAATGAAACAAGTCTGCATCCTGAATTAATTACAAACCAAAGTCTGAATAACTGAAATATAAAATGAAATGTCTCTAAAAGAAATGGGCGATATGCCCTACAACTAATTAAATCTGAATATAGAGTCAAGGTAAATGAAGCGTCTACTAGCAAGAACCCTGTAACTTCCACAACAGCTACAGCTCGTCACCTGACTGGAAATACTATGCATGGTGTCCTTGTGGCTGGGCACCTAAAAATGGTTTTTACAAAAAGATAGATTTGAAAGCAAACGGGTCAGAGCCCGAATGTGGAGAGTATTTTAAAAACAGCAAGTGCTTTAATAACAATTAAAACAATGAATGTAAGATACATGTTAGGACGTGCTCTCACATGAAATACTCACCTCTCGTCTAACTGTGCACTCCTAACGTTCCTGTACCCATTCATGTGTTATTTATCTAACTAAACCATCATAAGTTCTAACCCAACTACTCGATTCACAATATGAATTCCCAATGTTATTACTAAAATAGATAGCTTTACTAGAACTCGGATTCTCAATTATTAGCATTACCGTTTACTGGAGGTTATCCCCTTATTTATCTTCTCAAGGAGTTACTATAAATGATTCTCATAAATAAACATCACAATTCCTTTTCATTCGACCGTATATTATTCACATCATAAATATACAATATAAGCACCCCGAGGCTAAGCTGTGGTGCACACATACTCTGTTATCCATCCCGGTACATCACGTACATAAGGATTACAAATTCCAAATCTCTCAGGAATTGTTAGAATAAGCACAACACACAAAAATGGAGGCGAACATAATTCAACATATCCATGGGTCACGTACATACCTACGCTCCATAGTCAGCTGACTTAATAACTCACAATTAAGTCATTCCCTTGAACTATATCCTCTAGGTACCAAACTAAATCCGAGCACACAAGGATTAGAAGGCCCTAAGCGAACGTAAACCTCCCGTGATAGCAAGTATGGTAGGTATGTCATACACATAAGATCATATACTAAGCATGCACACATCTTAGATATCTCAATATTAATAAAGGTATTTTCTACATCCTTATACCATTATTCCAATTGTATACAATTTAAGTCTTCCGATAATATACAATGTAGACTAACGACACATCTCACGTCATAAATTCTTGTACTTAAAACCTATCTCAAAGGGGTTATTAAGTTTCCTATTATTCCCACGCGTTACATCATTATTCTTAAGGTCCTTACTTCTGTCCCAAATCTCAATTCATAAATTTATTCAAAATTACTCTTTTAATCCTAATATCATCTCACTCATCGAGCTTCATTAGCTTTTAGAATAATTCCTCAAATTAAATTCTAATTAAGGTCCAAACTTTATAACCATACCTACTGTGCTTCCTTAAGTCTAAGGATATTCATAAGGTTTCCAATAATATTTTCCAAGGGTCAACATCATTAAAATCTAACTAGGGGAAATTTTACTCTTTCTGGGAAGGTCGATCGATCGACCTTGACCTTCGATCGATCGATGGTGGTCGATCGATCGAATGCACCAGGTAGGCTGCGGATTGCTTCGATTTGCAGTTTTCAAATCATCTCAAAACATCATTAACAAGCATGAAACTCTAAGATAACGTTATAATATCATCATACAACCATCCTAAAACAGTGTTAACGTTCTAAAACCAATAATTCATCATTCAAGGGCTTTGTTTGGATCAAATATTCATCAAGAATTCCAGTTTTCTATTTCTTTCAAGAACATTAATAAACTTCTTCTAAAATTCGTTTTTAGATCATCAATGGTTAAAATTTTGAATTCATAATTCGTCCAGAATGTTTCTACATGCAATCCCTAACATAGTCCATAGTTTTAATCCTCAAATTCATGGGTCTAATCAATCTTCCAAGACAAATTTGATAATTATCCGAAACATGGAAAAGCATAGCATTAAATCAATTATAATTAAACCACTTGCCTCTAATCTTTCTCTGAATTTGATGTTGAATCTTGAAGGCTGAGTTGTCCTCTCTCTCTCTCTCTCTGCAGAATTCTTCTCTTTCTCTCTCTCTCTACAAGTTCTTCTCAAGATGATAATGGAGGTGGGGTTGGTTTTTGCCAAGTTTAAGGTTTCTAAACTTCTCCCGTAGCCCACTACCTGGATTGGGGTTGGAAATGGCTTAGTGGGTTAAGACTAAGTCAGATTTGTAACTCTAATTTTCGTGGGTTTTAATTCCCAAATTTTCGAAATTACCAAAATGCCCTTTTAAGTTACCGGTATGGCCCAATAATGCCCCGGGATCCAAACTTAACCCCCGGCTAGTGTTTTCTGACTATTTCGACCCTTCCGGATGCATTGGCGCACTCAAAATGACCATAGGGTTAATAGAAATAAAATTCACTTTTTAATTAAATAATTACTTTCCTGACGCGACTGTCACACGCGTCTCAACAAAATTTCCCAAATTGTCGTATTTCAATCTCGCGACAATTTCAATAGTTACAATATTCGTATATTGCCATATATACACATTATAATCAAATACTAACTCACATCTCGTTAATATTTTATCCGGATTAATTCTCAATTAATTCACATTTAATTCAATTAATCCCATAAATAAATATCGATAAAAAATGCGGGGTATTACATACTTCCCCCCTAATAACAGAATTTCGTCCCGAAATTCGGAACTAAAAAGTACCTGGTAAAAATAACTCTGGATAACGTTCGCGCAATTCATCCTCGCGCTCCCATGTGGACTCCTCGACATTATGATGTCACCACTGAACACGCACTAACGGAACTATCTTTGACCGCAGTTTCCGCTCACTTCGGTCCAAAATAGCAATCGGCCCCTCCTCATAGGAGTTATCGGGATAGAGATCGATATCCTCCAAAGCAATGTGATAATGAGCCAAATCATCTCTAAGATATTTCCTTAGCGAGGAAATATGAAACACATCATGAATCCGATGCAAATGCTCCGGTAACCCAAGTCTATACGCAACGGACCCAATCCGCTCGATGATAGGAAATGGTCCCACATATCTCGGTGCCAACTTCCCCTTCTTCCCAAATTGCATAATCCCCTTCATAGGAGATACTCTGAGTAAAACCTGGTCCCCCACTTGGAACTCCCTGAAGAACCTTTTCGCATCAGCATAGCTCTTCTGCCGATCCTGAGCTACCCGAATGCGACTCCGTATCAATTTTATCCTTGCCGAAGTATCCTGAATCACTTCCGGCCCAAGTAGTTTGTTGTCCCCCACCTCCAACCAACATGCTGGGGAACGACAAGGTCTATCGTACAACGCCTCAAATGGAGCCATGCCAATGGTGAACTGGTAGGAGTTGTTGTAAGCAAACTCCACCAGTGGAAGATACTGCTCCCATCCACCCCCGAAGTCAATGATGCACATCCGTAACATGTCTTCTAACATCTGATTTGTACGCTCGGTTTGCCCATCGGTCTGCGGATGATAAGCCGTACTCAACCGTAATTCCGTGCCCATGGCCTCCTGAAAACTTTCCCAAAACCGTGAAACAAATATCTTGTCTCGGTCAGACACGATATTTAGGGGCACACCGTGAAGTCTCACTATCTCTGCAATAAAGACCTGGGCATACTGTCCCGTAGTGTAGTATGTCCTTACAAGTAGAAAATGAGCGACTTTGGTCAACCTGTCCACAATTACCCAAATGGAGTCGTGACCTCTTTGTGACGTAGGCAACCCCGTGATATAGTCCATGGAGATGCTCTCCCACATCCACATCGGGACCTCTAATGGCTGTAGAAGTCCTGCTGATCTCTGATGGTCCACTTTTACCAGCTAACAAGTGGCGCATTTAGAAACAAACACGGCAATATCTCTCTTCATCCCGCTCCACCAATACTGTCGTCTCATGTCTTGGTACATTTTGTCCCCACCGGGATGTACCGCGAACCGTGAGCCGTGCGACTCTGCCATCACCTCGTGTCGCAATTCCTCCCCTTCCGGAACTACCAGTCTGTCGTTGAAGCGTAATCCCCCGTCTGAGCTAACAGTATAGGACTCGGCTCCCTCTGCTAATAATCGAACTATCTGCTCCTGATAGAACGAGTCATCTGTTTGTGCCTTTACCACTCTCGTAACAATCTGTGGTGTAACAGTCATCACTGACATGAATGATCGGGCCACTGCATCCTGGTGTCCCAACTCCTTCCACTTTGCCTTCCACACCCCTGCCACTTCATCTACTGGCCTACGGCTCAACGCGTCTGCTACCACGTTAGCCTTCCCCGGGTGGTATTGGATATCAAACTGATAATCCTTCACGAACTCAAGCCACCTTCGTTGCCGCATATTCAACTCCTTCTGCGTGAATAGGTACTGTAGGGACTTGTGGTCCATGAACAATCGAAACTTTTCCCCTAAGAGATAATGTCTCCAAATTCGAAGGGCAAATACCACTGCCGCTAACTCCAAGTCATGGGTAGGGTAATTCTTCTCGTGAGGCTTAAGCTTACGGGAAGCATAAGCTATGGCCTGACTCTCCTGCTGCAGTACACCTCCAAGTCCTTGTAAGGACGCATCGGTGTAAACAAGATACTCAACTCCCGGTCTCGGCAATGCTAACACAGGTGCTGAGGTTAACTTGTCCTTCAACTCATCGAATGCCAACTGACAGGCATCACTCCAAATGAACGGCACACCTTTACGAGTCAGATGTGTCATGGGACCCGCTATCTTGGAGAAACCCCGAATAAACCTCTTGTAGTATCCTGCTAAGCCCAAGAAACTACGAATATCAGTCGGTGTCGTGGGCTGTCCCCACTCCCTCACCGCGGATACCTTCCCCGGATCAACAGATATCCCTCGGTCGGAAATAATATGCCCCAAAAACTGAACCTCCTTCAGCCAAAACCCGCACTTCTCATACTTTGCATACAGCTCGTTCTGACGTAGCGTCTACAAAACCTGCCTCAAATGCTCGGCGTGCTCCTCCTCGATCTGGGAGTAAACCAGAATATCATCAATGAAGACAATGACAAACTGATCTAGGAACCCTCTGAACACCCTATTCATCAAGTCCATAAACACGGCTGGAGCATTGGTCAAACCAAAAGCCATAACCCGAAACTCGTAGGAACCATATCTCGTTAAGAAAGCAGTCTTCGAGACGTCCTCCTCCCTGATACGCAACTGATGGTAACCAGATCGCAAATCAATCTTCGAGAAGAAAGAAGCTCCTCTCAGCTGGTCGAATAAGTCATCGATTTGGGGCAACGGATACTTATTTCGTATCGTGACCTTATTCAACTCCCGGTAATCCACACATAACCTCAACGATCCATCCCTCTTCTTCACGAACAACACAGGGGCACCCCACGGCGAAGTACTCCTCCGAATGAACCCCTGACCCAACAACTGTTCAATCTGATCCCGTAACTCTCTCATCTCAGCGGGAGCCATACGGTAAGGTACGCGGGCAATAGGCCGAGTGCCCGGCATCAAGTCAATCACAAAATCTATCTCCCTACTCGGAGGTAGTCCAGGTATATCCTGAAATACATCGGCGAACTCACTAAAAACGGGTATCGAATCAAGTGGTATCACCACTTCCTTAGAGGTCTCCTCCTCTATGTAGTACAAATGAGTGGACGATCCTCCCTCAGGGCGAGGCATCGCCACTAAAAACATCTCCTGCCCGGGAATGGCAAAGATAATACTCCTACTAAAACAGTCAATCATGGCTCGGTACGCTACTAGCCAATCCATACCAATAATGGCATCATACTCGGTCATCTCTAACACTAACATATCAGCGAGTAAAGTAAACCTCCCCATCTCTATACCCACACCTCTACACATAAGCGAAATCATGGAACCCCTACTCAACGGTGAGTCTACATAAGTAGCGGTGCTCTCTGCGGTGTCTAACAACCCAATGGTGCGTGCAAATCTCATAGAAATAAAATAGTGTGTAGCCCCCGTGTCAAATAAAATGCGCCCCAGAGTCCCCTGAATAGAGAATATACCCTTAATAATTGGCGGATTCTGTGGGGCTGCGGCCTGCTGAAGCTGATACACTCTCCCATACTGAAGCTGTCCCTGCTGAACTGGGACTGCTGGAATGGGTGGTAATGCTGCCATCTGCGGTGGTGCTGGGAGGGCGGCGGGAAACATAGGCCTCTGTGGCTCATGTCGAGCACCCTGCTGCTGCTGTTGTGGGCCCTGCCCTTATCAGGACAATCCTGAGTTTTGTGGCCAATCTTACCACAAATGAAACACTTCACCAGGAAGTTTCCCCCTCGTTGTCCCTGCTGCCCTCGGCCCTGGTGGCCGTTACCATTTCTGCCCTGGCCCTGGTGAAACTCCTGTTGTTGACCATTTTGACCCTGCTGGCCCTGATGGCCGTTATGACCCTGCTGGCCATTCCGGAATCCTCCCTGACCGTTCCTGAAACACCCTGATCGGAATCTCTTATGATCCCCCTGCTGGGAACCCTAATCACTCTGCCTATACTGACCCTGAGCTGATTGTTCCCCGCTGGCACCATTTCCCCTTGTCCTGCCCTGATAGCTGGATTCTCCTGATCGCTTCCCCTCTGTCAAGTGAAAGCGGTGGTCCTGGCAATGGAGCAATGCAGCGTTAACCACGTCAGAATAAGTGGCCAACGAGAGGTTCCCCAATAAATGCTGACGGATCCTCCAAGTCAATCCATCTATGAATTTCCGAATCTTCTTCTCTTCCGTCGGTATCTCATCCGGTACAATGTTCAACAAATTTGTGAATTCGGCCTCATACTCGGCCACAGTCTTACCCTCCTGTCTAAGGCTCATCAACTTCCTCCTCATTTCCATGTGAACAACTGACAAAAATTATTTGCGGTCGAACCGCACCCAGAACTCCTGTATAGAAAGAGTATCTCTCTCCTCTGCGGTGGTAATAGACTCCCACCATTGCAATGCAGAACCTACTAGCTTGAAAGTAGCTAGTATCTGCTTCTGAACCTCTGTGCACTCATACATCCTCAGGTGCCTCTGAATATCCTTCCTCCACTGACTAGATACCACGACATCGGAGCTACCTGTGAACTCCGGAGGGTGTGCTTTCTGAAAAGCATCTCGAACACGTTCCCAAGCAGACGAGAATGCATATGCCTGAACTGGCACGGCTATCGGCGCCTGGGGTGGTGCCTGCTGTACAACGGCAAGAGCGGCATTTACCGCTTGGGCTACAATGGCTGCAACCTCAGCGGCATTCATAGTGCCCTGTACTGGAGCTGGCTGTGACTCGGGCTGTGCATCCCTGGGAACTCGATGCGCACGTCGTGGAGGCATCTGAAATAAGAGTAAAGTCTATAAGTTTGCAGTTAACTTATAATAGCTGAAGAGCGAAGCATACATAAAAGAATACAACAGTCCTAAAATATAGGGCTCTATATCAAAGAAAGCTCAGCGGAAACATAATAAGCCGTACAAATCCTAAAGGACACTAGAACCTGATGCTCTGATACCACCTGTGACACCCCGACTAATTAAATACCGGGTAGCTACTCCTTTATTAAATCAATACAAAATGCCAAGTTGGTCCAGTTAATAGCATCACTGTCGAAAACATTTTTTTTATGATTACTAACCACTTAGTATTTGAAAAGTGAGTTGTCAAATTTTAAATTAAATCTGATTAACATGCAATAAACGGAATATAGAAATGTAATACAACCATTCACGATAAAGTCTAACTATAATGAATCAACAAATAAAGATGAGTCTAGAGGAAATACTCCTCACAACAATCCCAATATGAAAAGAAATGAAACAAGTCTGCATCCTGAATTAATTACAAACCAAAGTCTGAATAACTGAAATATAAAATGAAATGTCTCTAAAAGAAATGGGCGATATGCCCTACAACTGATGAAATCTGAATATAGAGTCAAGGTAAATGAAGCGTCTACTAGCAAGAACCCTGTAACTTCCACAACAGCTACAGCTCGTCACCTGACTGGAAATACTATGCATGGTGTCCTTGTGGCTGGGCACCTAAAAATGGTTTTTACAAAAAGATAGATTTGAAAGCAAATGGGTCAGAGCCCGAATGTGGAGAGTATTTTAAAAACAGCAAGTGCTTTAATAACAATTAAAACAATGAATGTAAGATACATGTTAGAACGTGCTCTCACATGAAATACTCACCTCTCGTCTAACTGTGCACTCCTAACGTTCCTGTACCCATTCATGTGTTATTTATCTAACTAAACCATCATAAGTTCTAACCCAACTACTCGATTCACAATATGAATTCCCAATGTTATTACTAAATAGATAGCTTTACTAGAACTCGGATTCTCAATTATTAGCATTACCGTTTACTGGAGTTTATCCCCTTATTTATCTTCTCAAGGAGTTACTATAAATGATTCTCATAAATAAACATCACAATTCCTTTTCATTTGACTGTATATTATTCACATCATAAATATACAATATAAGCACCCCGAGGCTAAGCTGCGGTGCACACATACTCTGTTATCCATCCCGGTACATCATGTACATAAGGATTACAAATTCCAAATCTCTCGAGAATTGTTAGAATAAGCACAACACACAAAATGGAGGCGAACATAATTCAACATATCCATGGGTCACGTACATACCTACGCTCCATAGTCAGCTGACTTAATAACTCACAATTAAGTCATTCCCTTGAACTATGTCCTCTAGGTACCAAACTAAATCCGGGCACACAAGGATTAGAAGGCCCTAAGCGAACGTAAACCTCCCGTGATAGCAAGTATGGTAGGTATGTCATACACATAAGATCATATACTAAGCATGCACACATCTTAGATATCTCAATATTAATAAAGGTATTTTCTACATCCTTATACCATTATTCCAATTGTATACAATTTAAGTCTCCCGATAATATATAATGTAGACTAACGACACATCTCACGTCATAAATTCTTGTACTTAAAACCTATCTCAAAGGGGTTATTAAGTTTCCTATTATTCCCACGCGTTACATCATTATTCTTAAGGTCCTTACTTCTGTCCCAAATCTCAATTCATCAATTTATTCAATTACTCTTTTAATCCTAATATCATCTCACTCATCGAGCTTCATTAGCTTTTAGAATAATTCCTCAAATTAAATTCTAATTAAGGTCCAAACTTTATAACCATACCTATTGGTCTTCCTTAAGTCTAAGGATATTCATAAGGTCTCCAATAATATTTTCCAAGGGTCAACATCATTAAAATCTAACTAGGGGAAATTTTACTCTTTCTGGGAAGGTCGATCGATCGACCTTGACCTTCGATCGATCGATGGTGGTCGATCGATCGACTGATGAATGTCGATCGATCGAATACACCAGGTAGGCTGCAGACTGCTTCGATTTGCAGTTTTCAAATCATCTCAAAACATCATTAACAAGCATGAAACTCTAAGATAACGTTATAATATCATCATACAACCATCCTACAACAGTGTTAACGTTCTAAAACCAATAATTCATCATTCAAGGGCTTTGTTTGGATAAAATCTTCATCAAGAATTCCAGTTTTCTATTTCTTTCAAGAGCATTAATAAACTTCTTCTAAAATTCGTTTTTAGATCATCAATGGTTAAAATTTTGAATTCATAATTCGTCCAGAATGTTTCTACATGCAATCCCTAACATAGTCCATAGTTTTAATCCTCAAATTCATGGGTCTAATCAATCTTCCAAGACAAATTTGATAATTATCCTAAACATGGAAAAGCATAGCATTGAATCAATTATAATTAAACCACTTGCCTCTAATCTTTCTCTGAATTTGATGTTGAATCTTGAAGGCTGAGTTGTCCTCTCTCTCTCTCTGCAGAATTCTTCTCTTTCTCTCTCTCTCTACAAGTTCTTCTCAAGATGATAATGGAGGTGGGGTTGATTTTTGCCAAGTTTAAGGTTTCTAAACTTCTCCCGTAGCCCACTACCTAGATTGGGGTTGGAAATGGCTTAGTGGGTTAAGACTAAGTCAGATTTTTAACTCTAATTTTCGTGGGTTTTAATTCCCAAATTTTCGAAATTACCAAAATGCCCTTTTAAGTTACCGGTATGGCCCAATAATGCCCCGGGACCCAAACTTAACCCCCGGCTAGTGTTTTCTGACTATCTCGACCCTTCCGGATGCGTTGGCGTACTCAAAACGACCATACGGTTAATAGAAATAAAATTCACTTTTTAATTAAATAATTACTTTCCTGACGCGACTGTCACACGCGTCTCAACAAAATTTCCCAAATTGCCGTATTTCAATCTCGCGATAATTTCAATAGTTACAATATTCGTATATTGCCATATATACATATTATAATCAAATACTAACTCACATCTCGTTAATATTTTATCCGGATTAATTCTCAATTAATTCACATTTAATTCAATTAATCCCATAAATAAATATCGATAAAAAATGCGGGGTATTACAATACCAATATAAATAATCTCTGAAAAATCATTTGTTAAACAACAATTTGAGCAACAAACAAATACAAATGTGTACTACCAATATGAGATACCAATATGTAACATATGTACACCAAAACATGCTCAAATGTCCCGCTACATCATATACATCTCTCCCCATTTTTGTTTCGAATAGACAATCCAGTGAAAAGATAAACCAATGAAACTATCTAGCATGAGAATATAAACCAATTTGAATCAATGTGAAATCGCTAGATAATCATGAAACAACGAGCTAAATATGATCAAGTAATGACAAATCAGTAGATAGTAAACCAATTGAATCACGGAAAGAATATATCAAACATGACTCTTTTTTTTATATTCCATCTTTTATATCATGCCGCTTTATTAATTTTCTTTACCTCATTTGATACTCGAGATAAAGAGGTGAGATATAATAAGAGATCCCATTCCGAGGGGATAAATTATTGGGCTTTTTATGGTCTAGTCCTTGGACTAACAATTTTGGATAAAAAAAATTGGGTCCAACAAATTTTAAATGATTAGGTTCAACATATAAATACCCCCAAGTTAAAACAAACATTCACTTCTTAGAAATTCAAGCGCCAAATACAAGGTATCGTCTCTTCGATTAAAACCCTAACTGTACTGTCTCTTCGATCAAAACCTCAACATGATTCTCATTATCAATCAAGTTTTGGTCTAACAACAACCTATAAATACCATTGAATTCCAAAACAAATACATTTCACAGAAATTCAGGCGATCAAAATCCTAATCGTGGAAGTTCTACCAAACATTTCACATTCTCAATCAAATACTTCCAAACAACACTAACAAGTATGTATGCATGCTCATAAATATGTTATTAAGCTTTGTACTTAAGATTATACGATACACTCTATATATGTTGTGTTTTTAGCATTTTATTTCTCATATCACATGTTTTTCCTTATGTATTTTGCGTTCTCGTATGTATAAATTTATAGACATTACACATGACCTGATGAAATCACATTCTTCTTCTTCATGATATGAAAAAATATATTTGTTGCCCTGATTTTAAATGCAAAAACACATTTTTTGCAATGTTACATTTATGTATATCATCATTGTACATTTCCTCATGTATAAATCATGTTACATTTATGTACATACTCTTTGTATTTGTATAACTTCTATATTAATTGTGGTCCGTGCCAACGGCATTTATTTAGGACTGCATGTAGTTTATGAATTTAGTTGCTGTATTTATACAAGCCCTTTATTATTGCGTGTGCTTTGTGAATTTTGCGTTTACTTTCAAAAAGTACACTCAAAATTCACAAAGTACACGCACTTTGAAATTGAATTTTTCAATCCAATTTTCATGTACTTTTATGTACTATGTGTGTACTCTATCTAGGATATATGTCATCTCCAATTTAATTATTTATTATTGTGTGTACTTTGTTAATTCTATATGTACTTTCAAAAAGTACACTCAAAATTCACAAAGTACACGCACTTTGAAATTGAATTTGTTCAATCCAATTTGCATGTACTTTAATGTACTATGTGTGTACTCTATCTAGGATATATGTCATCTCCAATTTTAATCAATCTTACATACTCTTTGTATTTGTATAACTCCCAGCGACTTTTATGTATGACTGCATGTAATTTATGAGTTTTGGTGCTGTATTTGTACATGTCATTTATTATTGCGTGTACTTTGTGAATTTTGCGTGTACTTTCACAAAATACACGCACATTGAAATTGAATTTGTTCAATCCAACTTGAGTGTACTTTATGTACTATGCATGTACTCTCTCTATGATATATGTCATCTCCAACTTTAATAGATCCTATGTTATTGTGGTCAGCTCCAGCGACATTTGAATGATATTCTACTATTTTTAAAAAGTATTATGGTCGTGTTATTGCTTAGGAATCATACCATCAAGCATGTTCAACTACAAAATTGTTGCTTACTTATTTGAAGATCTTAACGATACAAAGCCTTTCACATTGACAGTCAATACTACTTGTGATGACGAAATTCATTATGTGCTTCGCATAAATGATAGAGCAAAAAAGTTATTTGTTTTTTCTACTACTATGAAGATATTAGTGTACTTTCGATGTAGAAAAGCTTCAAGTAACTGAATCGAAAGCGAAGGATTTAGCAAAACGAATTGAACAGTATTGCTTAAGAGGTTTTGTAAATGTTGGCGCTTTTAGCATGGATATATTGTATCACTTCTTTTCTGAATATGCTAAGAACAGAGAATCTTGGTTTATAAGTGGTCGAACAAAATCTATTAGGTATTACCATGTAACGGACGATATGTATACCCTTGGTTAGCATGTATTTTTTTTAGATTTGTAGAAGTGTTTATGTGAATATTGCATGTACTTTATTGTTTGAGCCTGTATTTTATTCCAATTCGCGTGTATTTTATTTTATTTACATGTAATTTATCATTATAGGCTTGTAATTTAAATTTTATGTGTTTAGATTATTAGAATGGGGATGAAGATGAGGGAAAGAAAAAGAAAGAACAACAATAAGAGCAGTGATGAAGAAAGTTCTTCAAGCAGTGAAGTGAAATCTACATGTGTTGTGAATAAATTCGACCAGTTTAGGTCGAATGTTGTTAGATTTTATCATGATTTGTCTGTTGTTCGAAAATAAATAAATGATAAGCATATTGAACTGCTTAAGAAGATTTCATTATGGGAGCTTTTCAATTCCTACTACAACGAAGAAGTAGTAGAAGTTCAGCACAAAAAACTGATAAAAATATTCTATCCATTATCAAATTCTACAAAAAGGAAAGGAAGAGTTTTGACATGAAGTTCAATTATGAAATAACCCTAAAATATATAAGTGAAATATTTGGGATCCCAATGGTAGATGGCAACAATCAATAAATCTGAAAAAGAGATTGGATCCGTCTTCTCCAAAACCTGAATTCGTTTCCCGATACTTCAAAGTTAATAAAAAAAATAGAAAGTCAAGCATAAATAAGGATTTGAAGACATCGGTAAAGTTGGACACATATGAGGGCATAAGTGATTTTGTAAAACTTATTTGTCTCCACTTCATGACGATGTTGATTTTCTCCAACTCAAACTTCACATTAGGAGAATTTTTCACACCATACGTCAACAATATCGAGACATGATTAAATATGATTGGACATCTGTTGTGCAAGGGTTTTTCATCAATTCTTGATAAAACAACAAGTTCAAATCCTAGCACAACAAGTGGATGTGTCATTTCACTATTGGTGAGCAAAACTTACTAATTCAATTAGTCAAAAAAATAAATTGTAAATTTGTTTGAAAACCGAATTCACGTGTGCTTTGTCAATATCACTTGTACTTTGAAAGTACACGTGATATTTCTAAACTACACGTATAATTTTATTGACCATGGTCATTAAAATATTACATATACTTTGAAAGTACACGTGATATTGACAAAGTAATAATATCACGTGTAGTTTAAAAGTACATGTGATATTTACAAAGTACACGCGTTATTTCTTTTATATTACTTTGTAAATATCACGTGTACTTTGAAAGTACATGTGATATTTACAAAGTACACGCATGTACTTTGTAAATATATTTACTTTTAAAGTATATGTGATATTCCATAAAGTACATGCACTATTCCAATTATGAATACTAGACAATACAATTATTAATATCTTATTTTTGCATGATCACAGTATTGGGTATGTAAGAAGTTTAATATGATTCCACATGTTGAAGGGAAGGAAGAGAAGACGCCAAACTTTCTTAGATGGAATTTGTCATCTTTGAAAGATTGGTTATCTCAGAATGATATCGCTTCAGTAAATTTGAACAAGTAGACTATAAATTAAGATGCCACTAAGGACAGTACAATAAAAAGTGAAGTTGATCTCAACAAATCACCAACCAAAGTGAAGGGACAAGTTTCTTTTTGAACATTTCTCCAGCAAGTCCTATACATACTGATTCATAGTCCGATGAAGCTGCTGAAGATTTTGATGACAATGCACTTTCATCAGGTTGGAATATTCCCATTAAAAACTATGTGATTCCTTAAAAAAAGAAGGGAAATGATCAACCAATTACTTCAAAAAAAAGAAGAAAAATGATCAAACAAAAGATACTGGGAATTTTGAACCAACAGATACTCAAAATTTTGAATTAGGATATTCTGATAATGCTGGGAAGATAAATTTGGATGAAGAAATTGTTGAAGTGAGAAAGGAGTTGTTGGGAAAAAATTTCAAAATATCTAAAGCAACTGAAGAACATGATTGTGCACTTAAGAAGGTGAAGACTTTAGAGGCGGAGAATGCAAGATTTATTATTTTGAATGTACAGGTGGAGTTAGATAATCGTAAACTTGTGGAAACACGATAGGAAATTAAGAAGGTGGAGGTGGAAAATTCCCAACTTTTAAAACAAAAAGAGTTACTGAATAAGTTGGAGGTGGAAAATGCTAGCCTTGTTCTCCTAAACAATTCTTTGAATGAAAAGCTTGATCAAGCCACAATGAATGACGATAGAATTAAAGAATTGGATGAATCATTGAAAAAACATGCTGAATCATCAAGAATGATGGAACAAACAAATGCATATCTGTCTCAGTGTAATGAAAATCTCAAGAAAAGTATGAAGATATATTGCAAAAATTGAGAGATGGGGACATAGAAATGGGGACATTGAGGTAGAATCTTCAAGAGTTTAATTGAAAATAACTCAACAGGTACTTTTGATTAATTTTCAAATGGAAAATATCATTATTCTATAGAGGACAAGCAATTATTTTATAAAGTACACTTGTATTTTATAAAGTATACGCATATCACCCAAGGTACACGTGAAATTATTTTTACATTTACTTGTGTTTTCAAAATTTTCACGTGCACTTAGGTATTCTTTGGAAATAAAGCAGAGTACATGCATTTGACATAAAGTACACACATAGTTTAATTAAGTATACGCATAGTTTAATGATGATCATCCATAGTTTGATAAAGTACACGCATAGTTTAGTAAAGTACACGTATTATCATTGAAGTTTATTTCATGTTTAATGGTTAAACATTATGTTTTCTTTTCTCCAGGAAATAGAAAATAATATTCTCAGTAAAAAGATAGAGGATTTATCGTCCTCCATTTCTAAAAAGGATTTTCAATTCAGAACTCAATGATTGGGAGAATCCAAGAAAGAGTTGACATGATGCAAAAGATTGACGAGAATTATGTATATTCACATCCTATTCATGATTTTTCAAAAGGATATGGGAATAAAAATCCTTCAAATGATGCTTCTTCTAAATTTCAGCCGAAATGAAGGAAGAGACAAACCAATAAGGCTTCTACTGTTGCATAAAAAAAGGGCAGAATAATAAAAAAAAAAAGTTTTCTTCAATAGCAACACATAAAGTAGACCTGCAAATCTATAAGTGTGCAAAAAACACCTTACAGAAGAATCCCAGAATAAATTGAAAGAAAATTTGATAGAGGAGAAGGATACAGGGTAAATCTTCTAATTGTTTATTTTGATACTAACTTATTTTTATTTTGTAATGCACTTATTTTTATAGAGTACACGCATTTCTGTATTGAACCTTATGCGTGTACTTTATTAAGTACACACATATTTCATAAATTATACTCATCTTTTTATAAAGTACACGCATTGTTGTATTGAACTATATGCGTGTACTTTATTAAGTACCCACATATTTCATAAACTACACGCATCATTTTATGAAGTACATGTATTTTTATATTAAACTTTATCGTGTACTTTATGAAGTACACTCATATTTCATAAAGTACACGCATATTCTTTAATGATCATAGATTATATACATGTTTCAATTATTTTTCTAACATTATTTTCTGTCTTAAAATTCAGCAATTGTCTCATTACAACAAAAGACTCATCATTCGTTTGCGCCGAAGATATTAAAGAATTGCTGAAAGGCGAAGAGATATCAAACCATGTATGTAATCGAAACATAGTACAGTGATTAAATTTTCATCTTTATATCCTTACCTTTTTAAATATATGAAACAAATAATTTAATGCTTCTCCCGTTTAATGGAGACAAAAATGAAGAAAAATGGGATTCGACCTGCGCACGCTTTTAACTTATATGCTTGGGTAAGGAAAATAAAACCTAAAATATTGTCCATCACTTGAAATATATATTATCATACAGTATCTTACTAACAAATCTATTACTTTTGGCAGGAATCCGTTCGAAATAATGATGATAATATGCAGAAATAACAAATAGAAAAATACATTTTGAAATTTTTTGGAATTTCTGATATTCTATTCATTCCGATGAGACATTCATTCGGAGATAATGAAGGACATTTTACATCGTTAGTTATCTACAAAGAAGAAAATAAAGTTATCAATATGGACTCTCTCCGCCCGTTGAAAATCAATATATCCTCATCATACTTTAACGAGGCAATAAAATGGTTACGCTCCAAACTTATTTACATTACATGCACTTTTGTATTTTACATATACCATGATTTTTCTCTTACCAATTTTCTACTTTCAAAGAAAAGTTGTACAAATTGAAGGACCATGGACCACAAATAAGTCAAAGAGGTACAATAAAAACATACTTTGAAGGGATGAAAATTGAAGATGCACTTCCAACGAGAAAAAAATAACAATTGACTGGCTCTTGAGTCATGATGTAAATTTTGAACTACTCAAAGATAATGAATGTGCGAGATAAAATAATAGGTAAGATCAAACAATTTCGAATAAATACAATCATAATTCATCACGTTACATTTTAACAAATATCATTTGTATCATACTAACTGATATATTTATTTTATTTTATTTTATTTTAGTGTTGACTGTGGGGTGTACTGTATTTCATGGAACAAATTGCCAAAAGAAATGCTCTCAAAACATCATTTGAAGACAACAAAATGCTCCAGCAAAGAGCATATATAGCTAATGAATTTTTATTCCCTGCTTATTAATAGGAGGAAAAATAATTGTAAAGTTTTTTTTTAAATTGTTTGTTAACACATGGTTGTAATTTTTTTTATGTATATGTATATATTTTTTTTATTCAATGTAGTTCCATATAATTTCTAGTAAAAAAATGGTGCCTCTGGCGCGAACCATTCAACACGTAGGAATAAATATAGTTGAACATGTAAAGTACAAGCATATCATACGTGTACTTTGTAGTATTATGCTTGTACTTTTCTTTGTTTGTCCATAACAAAAAAAGAATCCAAGAGTACACGCATGGATTTTTCAAATATAAGGTAATTAAACAAAGTACACGCATTTAAATAAAAAGTACATGCAAAATAAACAAAGTACACGCAATATAAATAAAGTACACGCACTGATTAATGTAATAACTTTTGATTTTGCAGTTGAACCACTATATATATTTATTCAGCAAGACACAATAATAAAAAAATAATTTATTAAGCTCAACTACTCACTATCTCAACTACTTCTAGTCAAAGTAATAAATAACTTTAATTTGGCTTATAAAAGAGTAATATTTGTTTCTATCTTAACCATTACATAACAAGTAAAAATTAGATAACGAGTATCCCAACAGAAAAGTTGTGAGGTACTCTTGAGAATGATGAAAGAAATAAAAAAATTAATGGAAATCGAGGAAAATCTTTCCTTATATGAAACTGCCTTTGAGCAGTTTCAAACGTATGTCTGGGAAGGCTACTCTGGACTTCCTCCCAATTCCATATATTTATTTGATGTGGATGAGGAACCTCCTCAAATAAGACCTCATTTCTTTCTATACACATGAGGTTCCAATGAAAATTAGTCAGCTAAAGGAGAAGAAGGCTTACCACTAAGGCCTTGTAGCTGTCATGGAAGAAGAAATTCGAGCCGGCACGAATTTGATTGACTCTCTTCTTGACGTTATAGATGCCTTTAATAACTTTTTTGACTAGAAGTTTTCTTTATATTTCTTCAGCTTTTGTTATGTCAAAAGTTGTACATTATTTTTTTATTTTAATAAACATTTTATTTCTTTCATGCATGTCTTGTGGCTTATATCATACACTAAAACCTATGTAATATAGTGCTATCTCTAACCATGATTCATACATAGTGTAAAAATATAAAATACACGCAATTTTAATAAAGTACACGTGAACATTAGGAAAAATGATCACGTGTATTTTAGTAAAATTGCGTGTATTTTGCTGAACTGCTAAAAAAAATTAAAAAAAGAACTAAAGAGTAAACAATAATATTACATTCATTTATTCTAAAAAATGGGTTATTAAATAATTTATTCAATCAAAATGTTAAAAAGAATTATTCAACAATCATACTTAAGAGTGTAGAGTGTAAAGTGTAAAGTACACGCAAAGTTAATAAAGTACACATAAAATCACATGTACTTTGTTGAATTACCATACAAAAAACTAAATAAAACATGAGAGTAAAAACTAAACACTAAAATTACATTCATTTTATTCAAAACAATTGAATGGGTTCTTTACATGTAGACATGCAATGACCAATTTTAAACGTAATAAAATGGTTTCTTTACATGCGGATCATAATACACGTATGAATATGAAAATATGAGTGACTTGTTCATTAAATATTGAAAAATAATATAATATAAGCAAATTATTAAAAAAAAATCAATAATAGAAATTATAATGTCAAAATTGAATAAAAGAAATCTAAAGTAAATAACAATAATTTATTCAAATGTGAATGTTCATTGATTTATTTAAAACCACTGTTACAATGAATGAATTGATTTTTATGACATGTTTAATACCGCTGGCGCGGACCATAATACACGTGGGAATGTGAGAATATCAGTGACTTGTCTATTAAATATTGAAAAATAATATAATAGAAGCAAAACCTTTACAAAAATTAATAATAGAAATTATAATGTCAAAAATAAAGAAAACAAATCTAAACTAAATGTAATAATACATAAATAAAAGTGACAAATATAAGTTATAAGTTATACAATATATAAAGTACACGCATGTTTTTATATAGTACACGCGCATTGTACTGACCAAAATCATTTTCTAAATGCGTGTACTTTATATATTATACGTGTACTTCATAAACTACACGCGTATTTCATAAAGTACACGCATTGATAAAATGATTTTTGTCATTACAATATGCGTGTACTGTACAAAAATATACGTGTACTTTCTGTTGATCCCATTCCCAAATGTCAAAAATGAATAAAATAAAGGGCAATTTACAATTAGGTACCTTGGTAACAATTTTTAAACATTTAAGGACAGTTTACTATTAGGTCCACGTGTTATGCCACTAGCGTTGACTTCTACAATAAGAGAATTAGTGGACTTAAGTGTTTAAAATTTTTCAAGATTCCGTTAGTATTTAAAATTTGTTTGTCAGGGACCTAGGAGTACTTTCCCCTAAAATAAATCTAAACTAAATGCAATAATACATAAATAAAAGTGACAAGTAGAAATTATAAGTGATACAATATATAAAGTACATGCATATTTTTATAAAGTACACACACATTATACTCACCAAAACCGTTTTCTAGTGTACTTTATATATTTTGCATGTACTTCATAAAATACATGCATATTTCTTAACGTACACGCATTATTTCGAATGGTTTTGGTCATTACAATTATCGTGTACTTTACAAAAATATGCGTGTACTTTTTGTTGATCCCGTTCCAAATAAATAATACATAAATGAACACTCAACAATATAATTACAATAATTTGTTCATATTTGAATGTTCATTGATATTATTTAAAATTAAATAACTGAATTAAACAATATTAAGAGGAATCAAATTGGTTCTTTAGACGTGGACCTGTAATGACCCATTTTACTACACCTAGAACAAGTAACTTCTCTTATTATGACCTCTCCAACATATTTTATTCTCTTATTTCTTGAGCTCCCTGTCGATCTCTATGTTAATGGAGGAAGGATTATGAATTTTCAGGTAATGGAATATTTAGGGACAACAAATCATAAAAATGAACTATATGTGATGAGTATGAGTTTTTGTAGAAAAAAACCTTATAATAATCCTCAATATGATCATAAATACTTCCACCCATCTTCCGTAGAACGAAAACAACATGAGAACATGGAAAGCATCGTATCTGCCAACTCTTACAAGAACGAACTCCTTGTTCAAAGTCAACCGTGGCCCACACATCTGAATGAACTTCGAATACATAGGTATTTGACCGGTTAATATTCCAATGTCTACTTTTTTTTCAATTTTTAGTCAGTAATTTATCAAGATAAGGACATAACTCCTTTGACCATGTTTCAGATTCAACAAGTTTGTTTGCATTAAAATTCATAATCTTGATCCTCATTTTGTCCATTATATTAATTATCGATAAATGCCTTTCCTCTAGGATCCAAGAGTTGAATCATTCTGCGACACTTGATGCCATGGCACCATAAGGTTTCCTAGTGAAATATGCACAAGGCCAAATCTCTGGAGGCAAATTACAAAGAAAATCAGCAACAACAACTCCACCTTCCTTCTTTAGGGCATCAATGTTCTTCTAAAATTCATCAACTGTTACATCATATGCACAACGCATGAAATCTTGAATGAGCTTCTTTTGGAAGTTCCTAATCTCCCGTATTTCCTTCTTTATATATTTCCCTGTAAATGATGTATACAGTAGGAATGTACAGACATTGAAAAAAAACTTAGAAACACCTTCAATCAGACCACTGTTCCGATCATATATGAATTTGATTTTCGATCGAGCTATTGCATCATGCAAATTAATGAGAAACCACATCCAATTATCTTCCATATCTGAATCAACAACTGCATATACAATAGGATAAAGGCCTGAAGTTATAATGAAATATATCAGTACGTACAGATTATATGATGACCTTCAAAAATGATGCCGCTGGTGCGAACCAATAAACACGTAAGCTATACAAGTGAAATAAATATATTTGTACTGATGGGATACACAAATGTAAAGTGTAAACATATTATGATTGTACTTTAATATATATGGGTGTAATTTATTATTTTATTTGACCATACTATGTAAAGAATCACAAAGTACACGCAAAATATTACAATGTACACAAAGTGTAAACAGGATTTCACGTGTACTTTGCAATGATATGCGTGCACTTTGCACTGTTGGCCTAAAACAAACAAGGAATCCTAAAGTACACACATGACATTACAAAGTACACGTGACATAGCATAGAAATTCACGCGTACTCTTTTATATAATGCATGTACTTTGGGATTATATGCAAATAACAAAAAAAATCCTCAAAGTACACGCATAATACATAAAGTACACACATATATTCACGTGTACTTTATAAATTTTATGCGTGTACTTTATATTCTATTGAAAGAAAATACAAAGGATTCCAAAATAAAGTCATAATATTGTAAACTAAACTTCAATGATTCACATTTACCATTGTTCTCATTCCTTGCTGTTGCCGATAAAATCGTTCCACGGTACCCGCTCTTCAAAAAGGCACCATCAAGAAACAAAACAGGCCTACAGTACTGAAATCCATCAATGGATCCTGTAAACATTACAAAAATTCTTTTGAATAATTTGCCCTTTGGTTCGACTTCAAGAATGCAATGCGATCCTAGATTATACTGCAATAGAAGTTCCCTATAATTATTCATGAATGCATATGAAACTTTCTCATCACCATACAACTCAGTAGCAGCCATCTCTTTGCCACGCCGTGCATGATGATAACATATATCAAGACAGTAGTTCTTCTTTATATCTCTAACTACATCTATTGGTCTCAACAATGGTTTATCCCTTAGCTCATCACCAAGAAATGTCGAAATGGACTACGATATACACCCCTGCAAGTATGCTCATTGTTCAGCCTTCTTATATAAAAGTAACCATTTACTGTTGATAATGAAGTATGAACTCGTCATATGTAGTTCTTTGTACTCCTTTTAGAACACTCTAATGTCACCCGAGTTTTATCATTCTTCAAATGTATATACTTAAAACCAACCTCAACAGCATACTTTCGCAACTTATCACGAAACTCAACCACACCCCCTTTAAAACACTGCTCTTCATGACTAATATATGTCTTCTAATAATTTGAGAGAGAAACTTTTGGCGTACTTGGCTCCACACCTCCAATATAAACATCATTTTCAACTCCACTGTTAATATCAATTGCACTCGATGATGATATATAGTCTATCATTTCTCTAATTGTACCACTGCATTCAACCCTCTCACAATTTGTATAACTGCGGTCAACCGTTTCACGAATTCTATACGTGCATTCAATAATTTTGTGAATTGTACTAATCGCCAAAACATTTGAATCAAAGACATATATCCAAATAAAATTAGCTTTGAGAAGCACTTGAGATCGCAACATACAACGAAAATCTTTATCATAAACCAACATGAATCGACTTTCATCACAAAGCCGTACTTCAATGAAAAATATCCAGCTTTCAAATTTATAAACTTGCTACATAACTCATTGCATATGACATCTCATGAGTCATCTTCAAAAATTTCAATACAAGCAATATTATTCAAATAACAACATCGGGTAATCGGACAACTTTTCATTATAACCTGCATTAAATTAAAACATAAAAATGGTTTTGTTAAAGCTCAAGTTTAATTAATGTCGTCGGCGCGGACCAACAAACACATGGCCTACAAATACATGACTACTCTATTAAGCATGAGTCAACAGCAACAAAGTAAGTAAATGCACACTAATATTATGAAGAATTAGTGTAAAAAAATAAATGAGAATTAATCACTACAAAGTTACGTGTACTTTAGATCAAATTGTGTGTACTTTTTACTGTAATTTTCTGCTAATGTATATGCCAAGTACTTTACTATTATAAAACATTAAGATTGGTCAATGCCACTGACGCGGACCCATAAACTCATGCACATCTAATACATGACAAGTTTATCAAGTAATAGTCAAAAGTAACAAACTAAACACACATTACAATTATGTAAAATTTACGTCAAAAGAAAAAATCAGAATTAATCAAGTTCATCATTCACGTGTATTTTATATCAAATTGCATATACTTTACTGCAATAATCCTTTAAGATATGTACATAATAAACATGTATATACATAAAGTACACACATATATGAACACACAATCAAAACATATACATACACAACCTGTTACGAAATCAAAATACAAAGTCAAAATATATTCATATAAAATTAAAATAAATTTATAAAAAAACAATAAAATCATTCATTCAACATTTTAGTCAATTAATCAAATCATTGTAATTGTGTAAATAATGTGCTGAATTAATTCAAATATTGAATGAATGATTTAATTGTGTAAAATCAGCACATGATTTACACAATCATAGTGATTTGATTAATTGAAAACAAATATATTAACCTATTTTAATTGATCGACATGAAAAACATTTCTTCATAACAGGTACAAACTTACAAATAATCAAATTAATGCAAAAGGAAATACATTAACCTATTATAATTGATCGACATGCAAAACATTATTTCATAACAGGTATAAACTTACACATGATCGAATGAATGCAAAGAATAATCTAGGTTAAACAAAGCAAAAATAATTGATTTATTCGAACAAAATGACAACTTCTTTCTTTGAGAGAACAAAGCTGGTTGAAAAGAAATGAAAATAAAATTTAAGATCCTAAGTTACTGGAGAAAACGAGCCTGCTTGACGAAAGTGGAAGGAAGAGATCCTACCTTATTGGAAATGTTGTCAATCGCTGATTAAGTCAATAATAACAAAATGAATGAAATGTCGTAGAAGGTATTTATATGGACCTAATCATTTAAAATTTATTTGATCCGGTTAAAATGTTCAAAATGTCCAGTTAAGGGATTAGACAGTAAAATTAGTTTTTTTTACCAATTAATCTTGTTTATTAAATAGGTAGTTTAATAGGTCTTATCATTTTTTATTTATTTTTATCCGTTACGTTCCATAATTATTTTTTTTACTTCAATATTGATCCTATTTATAAATATATAAATAAGAGGAGAAAAAGGGATAATTATATTTAGGTCCCATTTGTCGGGTTAATATGCTAATAAGTCCTATTGACTTTTCAATAATCCCATAGGTCCTATTCCAACTTTTTAGGGAATTTTTTCACAATTTTACCCTTTTATAACTAATCATCCGTAACTTCCTTTAGGAAGTTACATAAGTGGTTGGACTTTTTTTTTAATCTTTAAATGTTCATAACTTTTGATTCACAAATCCGTTCTTTGCAAAATTACTATTTTTAAAATCTGATCGACGAGATCTATCAAACAAGATCCATGAAGGCTATAAAATTCCAAAGAAAAAAATTTACACAAACAGTAAACTTTACTGTATGCACTAGAATATGAAATAGTTTTATATATGTGATATTTTCACAAACAGACAGTAACATTTACTGTAGTAATACTACACAGTATATATATATATATATATATACATATACATATACATCCGGTGGATCCAAACTCTCTTTTTTCAAAAATACCTTATATTTAAAGGTTCGCGCTAACGACATCCAATCCTTACCACCATTGTTGGAGCGTCAACGACCTTCGTCAGAGCTCCGATTTTGGGTGGGTAAGAGTGGCATTTGGTGCCGCTGGCGTGGACCTTTGAAAATAAAAGACTTTTGAATAAATGGGCTTTGGATCCACCGGAGTATCATAGGGTGCCGCTGGCGCGGACCTTTGAAAATAAGATTGGATAAATGGGATCGGGATCATCTGGAGTGCCAATTTGGAGTGAATAGGAATGACACAGAACTTTAAAAATAGGAGCATATTGTATATATATATATATATATATATATATATATATATATACATATATAGTTTGTAAAAATGTCATAGATATTAAACTTTATTTATACACCAGAAAATGAAATAGTTTTATATTTGTGACATTTTCACAAACAATAACATTTACTGTGATAATATTTTTATGAAATAGTTTTATATATATAACATTTTCACAAACAGTAACATTTACTGAGTTAATATTACATAATATATATATATATATATATATATATATACATACACACGGTAGATCCAAACCACTATTTTTTTAAAAAATTACTATATTTTTAAATGTTTACGCTAGCGACATTCAATCCCCACCACTATCCACACCCATTGTCGGACCTCCAACGACTTTCATCAGAGCTATGATTTGGGTTGATAGTAGTGGCATAGGGTGCCGCTGGCGCGGACCTCTGAAATTAAGAGAATATTAGATAAATGGGGTTTGGATCCACCGGAGCTCTGATTTGGGGTGAGTATGAGTGGCATTGAGTTAGGTTTATATCTATAACATTTTCACAAGCATTAACATTTACTGTGTTCATATAACACAGTATATATATATATATATATACGGTGGATTCAAACCTCTTTTTTCTGAGTAAATGTTATTGCGCGAACCTTTAAATATAAGGTATTTTTGAAAAAGAGGGTTTGGATCCACCGGATATATATATATATATATATATGCTGTGTATTATTACCACAGTAAATGTTACCTTCTGTTTGTGAAAATGTCACATATATAAAACTATTTTTTTTTTTTTTTTAAAAAGAGAGTACCAAAAAAAAATTCATACAAAAGCCAAATAACATGCAGGTCATGTTTATTCATATAAAACTATTTCATATTCTAGTGCATACAGGAAAGTTTACTGTTTGTGTAAATTTTTTTTCTTTGGAATTTTATAGCCTTCATGGATCTTGTTTGATAGAGCTCGTCGAGCAGATTTTAAAAATAACAATTTTGCGAAAAACGGATTTGTGAATCAAAAGTTATGATTATTTAAAGATTAAAAAAAAAAGTCCAATCACTTATGTAACTTCTTCAAGGAAATTACGAATGGTTAGTTTTAAAAGGATAAAAATAAGACCTATGAAATTATTGAAAAGTTAATAGTACTTATAAGTTTGTTAAGCCGACAAATGGGACATATATGTAAAGCACCGGAGAAAAAATGTAATGATATCGCCATTCGATACCACGGGGAAGAGCGAATAAGAAGTGAGGGAGGGGCGTGATTTGATTTGGGTGGGTTAAGGGGATATATTCGTGTTTGGGAGAGCGATCGAAGAAAGAAAATTGAGCTATGTACTTCCAGAAGAAGAGAATTCAGTTTGTGGTGTTCGTTGCTGGCATAATCGCCCTGAGTATCACAGGTAGGTACCCCCAACCCAACTGTTTTTAGTTTGGTCAGCTGAACTTAAATAGCTGACTTTTGGAATATACGTCTCTATAGTTATTCATTGTACCAAGTTAAGTTTAGCCCTGCTAAATTAAGCTTACACCACTGAAACTGAAAGCGAAAGCGAAAGCGAAAGTGATCTGAATTGCAACTTCACCCATATCTATCCAGCTCCGTATATATGTTTTACATGTTAACCAACCGTATTATATTATGTGGTGTATACATAACATATTATTGCAACCTTCGCCTACAATTGATTTCCGACATCAAAAGCTTGTAAATTAGTCTTTGGGGATGGAAATTGGAAGGGAATGTTTTAATTGCCATGTCGTCAATGATTGGGGCTTATATGAGTGGATGTTTGGGAATATGTATAATTTACAGAAGGGAATATATAAACCAAAATGGGATTTCGTTGACTGAATTTTTAGGGTTCATGATTTTGATAATGAATGAGTTTACAAAGTTCACTATTGTACAAACTATTATAACGATGACCCATTTTGATTTGTCCGTTGAATTTCTCGACCAGAATCTCTCTCTCTCTCTCTCTCTCTCTCTCTCTCTATATATATATATATATATATACACATATATACATATATATATATAAATGCACATCGGATGAGGGAGATAACAAAAAGTTACCTTACGGATGAGGGAGGAGAGCAGCTGCGCGCGTGAGAGAGAAGGGAGAGGGGGCAGGGGCGGCGTGAGCCGCGTAAAGAGAGGAGATATGTGATAGGGTTATTTTTTTAAGAAGTTTATATAGTTATATATTTATTATAACATAAATAAATATATTATATTATATATTAATAAATCGGGTATCCCCGTGGAGATCCGAGGGTATACCCCAAACCGATCCGAAATTTTTCGAGGATTTTTTATTCCCCGAAACCGACCCGATCCCCGATTTTTCGGAGATTTTTTGGGGATTTGTTTTCGGGTATCCGCGGGTTTTCGGATTTTTGGAGAAAATTGCCATCCCTACCCTTGGGGGGCTTGTCCTCGTCGTTCCGTCAGGAACAATCCTTCTTTATTTTGTCGCGATCCACATAATCCCTGAGGTGACCAAACTCCACTAACTCCTCTAGCTGTGAGAACAAATTTATACCCATATTTTTTATGGTATGCATGCCTGAGTTCTTCATCCCTCTTATCGAGGTCTCCTCCATTTAAAACTAACCACTATCCTAATTTTGATGAATTTTTTTCTATATTGGTTTCTTAAAAACTATATGGAATCCTAAGAATGATTCTTCCGTAGGGGGATCTTTTTCTTTGTTTACCCTTTGTGAAATTTGCTGACTTTCCCATGTCGTTTGATCCATTGATATCGTTTATGTTGTTCTTCTAGATGTCTCCATTCATTAATCTCTTAGCTGGCCTAATGTTTTCTTTTCGATTAGATTGAGTTCGTCCCGAGCCTTGGCATACATTTCTATTTTAATAATAAGTTATCAATGTTGTTGGCTAGCTTCTTGGCTAAGGACTAATTGAGATCATCACTTTTTGGGAAGCCAAATTTGTAAGAATTCAATTGCTACATTGCAGTTGCCAGCCTCATTGTACGTTTATTGGGCATATTTTCGTAGTTCTTCAGCCTGTTTCTACCTCATTGGAGAATAGAGAAACAACCTCCTTAGGATGCTGACTATTAGTGATAAACCTTGTTGTAAACTACTCGGTCAATTAGTAAATGTGGAGATTGATCAAGGAGTTATCTTTTCAAACCACTTCAGCGCAAAATCTCAACGTGTGGAAAGAAAAAGATGTCACATAAGAGCGTTGTTTATGTTCCAAAGGGTTATAGACTGTCTGTAATCTGGTATGGTCACCTGGGCCCTACTTTCGGTCATAGATTTTCATCTTGAGTACTAAAAATTTCCTGGGAGGCTCGATATCTTCACTCCATGTATGAAGGATGAGATTAACACACGAGCAAACACAAAAAAGAAGAACCTGGGCACTACTTTCGGTCATAGATATTCATCTTGAGTACTAAAAATTTCTTGGGAGGCTCTATATCTTCACTCCATGTATGAAGGATGGGATTAACACACGAGCAAACACAAAAAAGAAGAACTATTTCTTTGTAATCTCTCAAATACAATGTGATCACAATATATATAGCCAAATGCCTTATTTGCAGGCTAAATTATTTACTAGCCAAGATAATTTTATTAAAGCTAAAAGACAGGGCACTATTAAGACTATTTTAAGAAAATATTACCCCCCTTACTTCAAATACTAACCTAAATCAGGAAATAATCTCCCTTTGTTAGAAAAGTGCAGGTTCAAGCTTTGAAAGTTGGCGGCAAGTGGAAATTCTGGAAACATGTGGCTGACGAGAAAAATGAAACAAATTTGGGGAGAGCCCTACAATTTTTTGTCCAAAAATGACCCATAGGGTAATATTTCAGCTCTAGAAATTTGCATCCCCAAATGGTGAGTTTGGGTCCCATTAAAAAAATTAATTGGCTCACAAATTTAAAATAAGTAGAGGCCCAAATTGTCATTGTCAAAAAATTATTCTTTTACTCCTCAAAATCAGCAAATCACCATGGTTTATGTTGAAGGCCATGTAGGAAGGATCTTGTGACCTCAGTTGTTAGTATCTTATGATACGCGAGACGTAGCCCGATACAATACACAATTCACAAGTAAAATGATATGAATCACACCTTTGTATCGCAAATGTCTTGTATTCCTAGAGTATCGTTCCGTATCCCGATACAATACGCGTATCTTTCGATACACGTAGCGATACAGAGTTAGAAATTTTTGGACGAGACCAAATTTTCAACCAAAAATACTCTAATTCCGAACTCTTTGTACAATTCTTCGCTTGACCTTATGAAAGGATCGAAAAATCAAAATAACAAAACACTAAAATAAGTGTAACCCTTTTTCAGTCCATCACTTCCTTTTCCTTGTGTGAATCCCAATCCCCCCCCCCCCCCCCCCCCACCCCCCCACCACAACTTTTTTGAATGTCATTAAGCTGCTTTTGTTATATTATTTTTCTTCTAATTTTCTAATGGAGTTTTATGTCTCATTAGATCGTTTTGCTAACTTAGTGTTCTTATGGAATATTGAACCTGACTAGATCGACGCACGTTAGTATACTCACTTAAGACAATGTTATGCATATTAAATGATGTTTTTTAATTTATTTAATGTTCACTTTATTAATCTTTTAAAAAAAAATCTATATTTGTTTCAAAATTTATTGAACTCTTTAAATAGCGTGTTGTGTTGTTGCATATCATCTGATATCGCAACCGAGTTGGAAAATTGGACGTCTGAGTCGTAGATCGCTACTGAGATTTTGAACCATGAATTGAAAAGTCCAATTTGTTTGATTTATTCTTACATTTTTTTGTCTCTTTAATGTTGCGACAATACCATGAAAGGCAAATTTTTTACCATCAGATAATGTAATCATGTCATAATTTTTTTTTTTAAAACCATAATAGGTTTTATAATTGATTGTAAAGTGTTTTCAATGGATTTATTTAGTTTTTACAATTTATTTTTGTTTTTTGCACCGTATCTTATGATACGCATCATAATACGATTCACGATGCATAGGGTTTTTGACATGCGATACGTATACCGATTTGACAACTATGCTTGTGACCCATTGAAATGAAAGTTTAGGGGTAAATTGGAAAAATAAAGTCTTGGCTCACCGTCGTTGCTACAGAGGGGTTATTTCTAGGTAAGATATCACCCCACTGTGATTTTCTATCTAGTCTCACCTTCGACTCTCTTCCTCCTTTCCTCGACCTTTCGTCTTCTCCGGAAACTTCTATCTCAGTTCCAACGATGATCGCCATGGCTCGCGACAAGTATATGCCCATGTAACTTCGTTTTCCATTTCCTCATCTCTCTCTCTCTCTTTCTCTTCAAACTTGACATTGGTTAATGCCTTCGCAGGTTGAAAGTCAATCTAGTGTTGTCATTGGATTGTTGACGGAGGTCGGCAAAAACCTTTGGGGTGTTGCAGGGGTGGAGTCGACAGTGGTTTCCATCAATTCATTCCTTCCCGTTCTTGATTTATTCTTGTTTCTTCTCTCTTATTGTCTCAGCCTTAGTTACAGACATAGGCTTTGTCCTGCTTTTGTGGCAGGGTAAGTAGTTGGGGATTTTATGCGAATGGTACTCTTCCAATGCCCTTTTGGGAAGATGTTGCATGCGTGCTAGAGCCTTGGCTATCTCGCGATACAACGAGTCACCATTTTAATCAGACACTCTCATTAAGTATATCTGGATTCAACCATCGCTTTGCAATGTCCATGTACAACTCTATCAACCTAGCCACGTAGGTGCGTATAGATTGCAGATCATCTCAAGATTTGCGCTGGCACTGGCGGTGGAAACTATTCAGGTTGTGATAGGGGATCTTCCCTTGTCGTGACGACTGTGACATGGAAAAACGTCACCATCTTGATTGTAGAGAGCCTACCATCATCCCATCGTTCTGGCGGATAATCAACGATTTAGTCATTACGTAAGTTCTATGGGTATGGCTATTGTACACTTTTGTATAAGATAGTATGAGATCTCTTGTTTAGAGTGATTCTTTTGCGTCATCGACTTCGTCTTACGTCGTATGTGTGCGTATGTAAAAACACAAGAAAGTTCTTTACCTAATGTTGTACGTTGTACTCTTAAAAAATGCTTATAGTATATGAGTTGTTAATACATTTCGACTCATCAAAACTGATGGGAATGGGTCTCATATTAGGGCATATTAGTCATTTTAATATTTGTTATTAGTTTTCCTTTATTTAAGTTCTTTTATTTCCTTTTATCTCTCTCAATTCGTCTCCAAGCATGTTTGGAACTAATTAGATATTTTTTAGTTAGTACTTGTCATTTTTAGTCATTTAGGTAATTACTTGGTTAGCAAGTAGGGCTGTAAATCAGGCTGTGTGAGCCGGGCTTGAGGTTACTCAGGCTCGGGCCGAATTACCTTACCCAGGCTCAAGCCCGAGCTTGGCCCGAACTAAACTTTTCTACTTAAGCCCTAACTCGGCTCATAAATATTTAGGGCTTCCGGCCCAATTTCGACAGGCCCGATTTTATTTTTTTGGGTTAAAAAAAGTTTGAATTAGTGTTTTTTTCTTGTGTTTCCATCATGGAGAAATGTATACATCAAAATCTAATTAATATTTCATAAACTAAAGTATATAATTATGAAATGTATTAAACTAAAACAAGGGAAGTAAGAATGAAAACCTACAAAGACTAATTATATTTCATACATATAAAATTAGTTAACGTAAATATTTTATATTTTATAAAATAATTTATTTATTTATATATTCAAAGTTCGGGCTTCGGGCCCAATTCGGGCTTGGCAAAGTTCGGCTCAAGCTTGGCCCGAAATTCATTTGGGCTAGAAATTTTGGCTCAGGCTCGGCTCGGCTTGGCTTGGCTCAAACTCAAATAAAGCTCGGTCCAAAAATAGCGGGACGAATGGGTGGGCTTCAGGCTTGCCCGACTCAATTTGCAGGCCTATTAGCAAGTAGTTCCCCTCCTATAAATACCCACATGTACTCATTTGGGGACACTTCTACATTTTTGAATTTAAGACATTCTTAGTTTCTCTCTCTAAATTTGTTGTTTGTTTAGTTTGGGCCTTTTGACGTGCAGTTTACATCAAATTGGTATCAAAGCGGGTGTCGCGCCAACATTGGTGTATTAGTGTATCGGTATGTAGATTATCAACAAAATCGTACGTTACACTTTCAATGGTCCCCTAAAGAAATCAAAGCAACATCAAGAAGAGATTCAAGAATAAAGACACAAGATTGATGACATAGCACAATAACAATAACTAGCTGCACAACAAACGCTAGACACTTATAATCCAATAATCTCTAGGAAACTAACTCGATCCCAATATCCTTGAAGTCCATCCTAGACTTAATTGTCATAGCACCACGTTATCTCCCAACTTCCAACCATTACTAGATTCCATGCGTGGGACATGAAAATCCAAATAAGAAACCCCTCAATACATTTCTGTCTAACCCATCTGGTCGCTGAGGTCTAACATGTATGTATTGGACCAAAGTCTCTAAGTACACGATCACTTTACCCTAAGATACTACCTTACTCAAAACAATCCATCACAAGAGAAGTAATACTATTTATACCACTCCTTTGTTCCTCAGAGAATCTAACTCAAAAGGTCATTTAGTCCCAACAAGTACATAATACCTAAACCAATTACTCGTAGGGTTTACTCATAACCGAATGTGCTATCTCAAACTATGGATACATCTAATCCAGAAATTCCAGGATGGCAATAATTATCAAGACATAGCTCTGCCATAATCAATTGTTAACCGAGCATCCTAACAACTCATCAATCCAAATGGGGCATCCACACTACCCATCACCACCAACCAATATATACGAAGCCAAACATAATAATATAATAATCTAAACTATCACGTGCTACTCGATCCATATGGTAAAACTGCTAGCTAAACATAACGACTTAACCCCTCACCTAATCTCCCACGTTACAGTAAGTTTAATTCTAACTATCCAATTCATATAGCGTCGTCCTTACCAGACAGTTTCTCGTATATTCGCCGTATAATGTTCCAATTTTACTACTAAGTTACACAACTAAAGGATATAGTGCTAGCTGTAGCCATCCCAACTTTATAACCATCAGAAGTAAGAAAATCCACATAATGTTCCCATATAATATCCATACGGGTACTCTCTCCTCATCACATAGAATATATGGCATCTCGACAGTCCACAAATAAAACATAGGGCATCCTCAAAATCCACACATAAAACATAAAGCATCCTCACAACCCTCATATAAAATGTCTCACGAAGGTCTAGCACCTCCAAGGATCTCTCGTGCCTCTACTAGTCCCGAATATTAGAAGGTCTCAACTCTCAAAGTCTCCATATACACAACACGGGCAAATCATTATGTCATCACATCTACCGTGTAACCACATACCAACATCTACACGAAAGGATCTAACACTATTGTCCTGACCCAGGAAACGGAGACCTCAACGACTAGGATTATGATAAAAAACCTATACATGACCGTCGTCAATAGCGCAATGTGTAGTGCTTTGCCTCGAATGCATTCCCATAAAATCCCCGACTAGTAGATTCTCTACGAGCCTACGCACACCCCCGTGGTATGTTCATGCACATAAAAGCATACAATAACTACACATGAACTACATATCACAAGCTACCCAAATAGGTACCTCTAACCTACCCATCAACACTAATCATCATACCTCGGTTCCTAGCCATTATTGAATCTTCCACAAGTCCCTTAGCCTAGCCTTAGGACATAAGGTATAATCAACCCTTACATGACCCTCTTACTGATCTAAATCATAATTAAACAAAATCCTAAGTTTGGTTCCCCAACCGAACCATTGTACGTTAGTCCGTAACTGACAATGTAACTCTTGAACTATCCTAAACAACCTAACATTATGCTGACCTCCTTAACCATATGAAATCACCCCTATTGATCCAATAACCCATCAACCACCTCGGGAACCCAACCAGCCACTTAAAACCCTTAGTAGGGCAAACCGTATCGATCCGACCTGGTCCAGATTCATCCGGCTCTAAGACCTTCATAACCTCATTATGCCAAGCTTAAGGTCTTCATCCTAATTTCCTCTAATTTTGATCCACAACCATCTCAATCCATTTATAACACTTTAAGGCATGTTTAAGGACTGAAATCTAATATAAATAAGGAGCATGGGTATAATTCATAACTATAATAAATAATTCAACAAATTACAAGTTCACCCTACTTATGAACCCTGAGTCTCTAAATTATGATTTCGTCCCATATCCCTTGGTTTCAATTAAGTAAAATTGAATTATCAAGATGCACAATGAATACGACATCGTATAACTCAATACCCAAAGTAATTAGTTAATATCATACAAGAATTCTCAAAGTCCCAATTTAACATAAAACCCTAGTTTATGTAATTACTTGTCTATTATCATTAATCTAAACTATTTTTGCCCAATTCCACATGAGCTCATAGTTTATTCATAGATCCTAACATATAATAATTCTCAATGTCCACCCTGGTTGCTCCAGCGGTAAGGGCGAGCTCTGGATTATGTGGTTAGGCGCACGGTCCAGGGTTCGAATCCCCCCGGACACCTGATTTGAAGCGGGGCGTGTGTGAGGGTGGCTCTTGCACAACGTCCTCTCTGTTTAGCTTGCACAGGAGAGTCCAAATGGCTCGTTCATGTGGTGGTTCAGGATTATTAAAAAAAAAAATTCTCAATATTCAACCTATACAGTTAATTCCAATCCAATTACTCAATTATCCTAGTTCTAGCAATTTGACTCCAATTGAAAACTCCCAATAACATAACAGTATACCAATACCTCAAATTTCATATTTTAATCCTAAAGTTGAGTAATCCTAAAGTTATCTCATGAATTCATTTAAATCAATTACAAGCATTCTAATCACAGGGGATAAATTGAAGAATGCCTTGAGTATTTAGAGATGAACCCAATTTTGTGTAGAACTTGATACTTTTGCTTTGTCCCCAAATAGATCTCCTCCCATCTTCATTCCGTAATATCCAAATCTTCTTCTCCAAGTTAGTTCTCATATAGCCTCCAAGCTCTCTCCCTTTCTTTAGCCTCCCACTAGGTTTAGTGTTTTGTTTTAGGTATAATGAGGTGAGGCTAACTAACTTATCTAACTTATATTTTTATAATATAATTTTTGTCACTTTTATTAATTCTAACTTATCATTAGCTTATGGGCCCCCAAACCAAATCCGAATGCTTCCAAACTTGCCCTGATGGGTTACCCAACCCATAGGTGCAATTCCTTGACCATTCATCCCTCCAAATGACTCATAAGTCACGCCCAAAAATCATAACAAAAAACATAGCATAACTTATTGTCATAAATCAAACCTCATAATTTAACACGAAAATCATCCATTTAATTTATTATGAAAATTCCCGAATTTAATTTAATATAAAAAATTTATCCAATTTAATATATAGGAAAACATCCAACTCAACTCAACAAAGCCTTTTTCCAATTATCGGGGTCGGCTACATGAATCCTATTTTTTCATTCCATTCTGTCCAGTGCAATATCTTCTGTTAAACCACATGACATTATGTCCTTTTTTATAATATCCCACTAAGTCAATTTAGGCCTACCTCTACCCCTTGTGTTACCATCAATACTAACTAAATCACTCTTCCTTACATGAGCATCCATTGGTCTACGCTTGACGTGTCCAAACCATCTAAGTCGATTTTCTCTCAATTTATCTTCTATAGGAGTTACTTTTACCATTTCACGAATTTGTTCATTTTTAATTTTATCCTTTCGAGTTTAACCACAAATCCATCTTAGCATTCGCATCTCCGTCACACTCATTTTCTGCACATTTTGTTTCTTGGTCGTCCAACACTCTGTCCCATATAACATGGCGGGTCTAACCCAGCCTGCTCTAATCCTATGAGTAACATCATCACTAATATCTCCATCTTTTTGGATAATCGATCCTAAATAACGAAAATGATCATTTCTAGGTATCTCTTGACCCTCCAATTTCACCACATCTCCATTTGTCCTCCTATTACTACTACAATTGCACTCCACATATTCTGTTTTAGTTATGCTTATTTTAAATCCTCTTGTTTCTAAAGTTTTTCTCCACAATTCCAACCTAACATTAATTCCCGTCTTAGTCTCATCCACTAAAACAATATCATCTGCAAATAGCATACACCATGGCACCTCATCTTGTATTTGTCCAGTCAACTCATCGATAACAAGAGCAAAGAGATAAGGACTTAATGCTGATCCTTGGTGTAGACCTACCGTAATTGAAAATTCATTACTTTCTCCGGCTGATGTTCTTACTGTAGTCATCGCACCATCATACATATCCTTAATCACATCAATATATCTGCGAGTCACTCCTCTTTTATGTAGAACCCACCATATTATATCTCTGGGTATCCTATCATACGCCTTCTCAAAATCTATAAAAATCATATGAAGATCCTTCTTTTTCTCCCTATACCTCTCCTTTAATCTCCTCAATAAATAGATTGCTTCCATTGTTGACCTCCCAGGCATAAACCCAAATTGATTCTCAGATACTGTTGTCTTCAAACTCAATTTATATTCAATCACTCTCTCCCAAAGTTTCATTGTATGACTCGTTAACTTAATACCACGATAATTTTGTATGCCCCTTTTATTTTTATAAATAGGAACTGAGACACTTTTTCTCCATTCATCGGGCATCCTATTAGTCATTAAAATTCGATTAAATAATTTTGTAAGCCATGATACTCCATCCTCCCCTAAGCACTTCCAAACCTCAATAGGGATACGATCTGGTCCTAAAGCCTTCCCTGTTTTCATCTTTTTTAAAGCAATCCTAACCTCTGTTGTCCTAATTCTGCGGAAAAATATATTTTCTCGAGTCTCCCTAAGTTCCTCTATATCTAATTTACTCCCATTATCTCCATTTAATAACCTCTCAAAGTAGTTTTTTCATCTTTCTATAATTTCATCATCTCTTACTAGGACTCTCGAATCATCACTTTTGATACACTTAACGTTATTAAAATCTTTTGTTTTCCTGTCCCTAAGTTTAGCAAGCTTATAAATACTTTTTCCCCTTCTTGTGTTCCTAATTTTGTATAAAGATCATCATACGCTTTTAACTTAGCATCTCTTACCACTTTCTTAACTTCCTTTTTAGCCCATTTATATTTCTCAAAATTTTCTTCATTTCTATTTGTTTGCCATCCCTTTTAATTTTTACTATGTTTTGTACTTCATTCCACCACCAAGTTTCTTTAGACTGTGGCCCCTTAACTTTTGATTCTCCAAGAATTTCTTTTGATATTCTCCTAATGCACGTGGCCATCTTATTCCACATTATGTTAGTCTCTTCTTCAGTATTCCATGTTGCTTCATTTAATACTTTATCTTTAAATAGTTCTAATTTCTCTCCTTTTAAGTTCCACCACCTAGTTCGTGGGTTAATCTTCACTTATTATCAAAAACTGTTTTGTTAAATTAAAATCAATTAAGCCAATTATTCAAAATTTATCAATTAAATTAATCATATAAATCCTGGGTTATTACATATATATCACAACCAATAGTAGCGAAAGTCCAAAACAGAACTAATTATATTTCAAACCAACTAACTGAAATTTCAATCTTTATATATACAAAACTAGATATGTACACTACTGTGGAAAATATGTCTACCAAAAAAAAATCAGAATTCTCTATGAACTAAAGTAATCAGCAACGAAAATGACACTATATTAGTACAAATTTTAAAAAAAAAATAAAAAAAAAATAAAAAAAATCAACACTACATTAATATAGGAAGGAAAAGCAGCTCTACAAAAACTGGGCTGCCATGAAAAATCAGGTAAGCAATCCAGCAAAAACCACGTCATAAAACCATAATGTGTTGCTGGGATGTGGATCTGGGTAGCTGGCATGGTTAATGGATTTGGTATTGCCTATAATTTGTGACTTATGAGTGGTGTTTGTTGGGGGATGGGGGTCTTGCGAATGATGATGATGGGTATGTTCTCTCACAATGGTGAAGGAATTTAATAGAGGAGTGTTAGAAGATAGAGAGAGGGACGAACATACATTCCCCATTGATCATGATGATGAGAACGAGGGTAGTTGTTATACCCCAGTGATGGCAGTGGCAGCATCAATTTGCGTGAAGGGGGCGTTGTGTTGTGTGTAGGGCTGTCAACGGATCGGGTCTGGACCGGATTGGGGTCGACCCTAATCCGTTTATTAAAAAAGTTGATGGATCGGGTCTGGCTCGATAATCCGATGGATCTCTAAAATTATGTTCCGGACCCAGATCTGTTAACGACCCGGCACTCCGATTATTATTATCTTTTTATTATTAAATTTATGTCTTGACAGGTCTGATTATTCACCAAATCCGATTACCCTATCCGTTAACAAGCCCGAGTAACTATAAACATTTTGCAACTTTAAATTTCAACCTATATTAATGTGGAGGAATGTCAGAATTTTCAAAAATATATATAAAGTTTTGTTGTACCTGTTTAGTTAAAATTTAATGAAAAAAGTTTTGCTTAATTTCAATGCCTCTAGCTGGTTCAATAGCACCAACTGTTTTGCTAAATTTCAGTGCCACTAGCTGAACTAGCTGTTTTGTATATATAACAGCAACAGACACCCTTAACTCCATTAACTCACATGGCAGTAGCTGTTTCCAAAATTTCATCCAACACAAAGTCTTAAAACAATGTCTTCAATCAAAATATAAAATACCAAAAATAATTATAGTTCAATTACGAACAAAGTCTTAAAACAGAAAATAAAATATCCAACATGCAAAAGGCCTTTTCAACATAACAACACCATCAATTCCAAATCTCCGGGACTTCAATTACCTGAAACAATAAACAAAATAATGAACAAAACAGGCTTACTTGAAACATATGTTGAACGACTTACTTTAAACATATTTTTGAACGACTTACTTGAAACATATTTTGATACAGGCTTTCCAACATATTCCCACTTTGAGATTCTTCTACATCTGAAAAATAGACAACCCAGAATGTGAATACATAAATTTTCCAAGTAAATAAAATTAAAAAATTTATATTTACATACTTGACTTCCTTCTTGACTCAATCCAGTAACTTGTAGTCACTAGAGTCTCCACAATTTCTGGAAGCAATGAGGAACGTGTCTCATCAATCACCCTACCTCCGATACTAAGCTAAAACATCACGAGCCATCTTAGCTAGGATTTGAGGTTTGGGACTACTAATTTTCCACCAAGTCAAATTGTTGAAGTTCTCATTTCTTGGAAAAACAGGTTCTTCCAAGTATTGATCAGCCTCGAACTTTTGAAAAGAACGAATATTAGACGAATGAGCTTGAGTCAACCATTTATCAAAATCAGACATCTTATCATATGGCTTGGAACAAGAATTTGAAGCACTACGAAAGCTTCCATCACTAGTATTGTGTCCAAAAGCATCCATAGACAAACTAGAATCACCTCCGTACTCATTAAATAAGTCATAGAAAGCATTACGGACCCCCAGACATAACTAGCCGCAAGATCTCCGTATATCCCGTCGTAATAAAATTTCACTAGATCTAACTTAAACCTTGGATCAAGCACAACAGCAATGGCCAAAACCAAACTATACTCCTTCCAATATTTTTGGAACTTTTCCCTCATCGGACCAGCCATCAAACGGAGACGAGAATGCTCACAATTTTCCCAATCCATCAACAAAAGCTGAATGCTACATATATCAGAAAAAAAAACGTTTGCTGTTGAAAAATTTGTCCCACTAAAATGGCGTGTTGCATAAAAAAAACTTTAAACGATCCTTTACCAAGAAAGCAACTTGCCACTCTTCTTCCGATGTATTATGCTTATAATTCTTATCAATTAAGGCCAAACAACACATTCTTTCATTTCCAATGCTGTCTCGAGCATTAAATAGGTGGAGTTCCACCTATTTGGGACATCCATTGGAATTTTCTTCCTACACCTCACCTTGACTTGATTGCATGAAACATCAAGCTTTTGTTTACCACAAGGGGACTTGCTCAAGTACCCTACGGTATCTCGTACTTTAGTTATAAGTCCCCCAATTTCCTTTAAACCATCTTGCACAATCAAATTAAGAATGTGGATGCTACACCTCACGAGAAACATTTCTCCCCCATAATGAAACAATTATTTATCACAAAGATAACTTTTTAAAAGCCTAGTCATTACATCATTTGCCCCGGCATTATCCACCACCATTGAGAATAATTTTTTATGTATGTTCCACTCTAGAATTTAATCAGAAATCAGCCTAAATAAAGTCTCACCATCATGTGGCCACTCAATCCACCGATAATTAAGTATCTTCTTTTTTAGTTCCCATTCTTCATTAATAAAATGAGCAGTCAAACATGCATAAGCAATGTTTTGATGGTCCGATGTCCACGAGTAAGTGGTAAATTATCTAACAAGCTATAAATCTCACTCTTTTTTTCTTCGTTCATAACAATGCAATTAGCCCTAGATGTGTTACGAGTTGGAGGCTTAAAATTTGGATTAAGACCTTTACAAAACTTAATAAAATATTCATGTTCAACCATGGCAAAAGGATAAGCATGCTTCATCATCATAATGGCAAGATCTTTTCTACTTTCAAATTGATCAAACTTGTAATTCTCAATTTTAATAGAACCATCCGCTATCCTTTGGATGCTTGTAACATTTGTTGCCCTATATCCACCGTGGTTCTAGTGTTGCACCTACCCAAATCTTTTTTCAAATGGCTTGTTCACTTACTACTATCTCCAACAAAAGATTTTTTTTGAAAATTTTGCCAAAATATCCTTATTAGGCCCTTTAAATCTAGTAAAATCACGCCAAACCACGGAAGTTATTTTTCTTTGTTTTTTTCCATTTACCTCCAGAGGGTCACCGCCGTCCGCATGATCAAAATCCTTCTGAGTTGTGTTGTTTTCGTTCACACCTGAGCTTTCTACGCTTTGACTTTAATTTTGATTTGTTCCCTCCGTAGACATTTTAAGGTCCTGAAAATACACAAAAATGTCACTTTTAATAATAATGTAGTCTATTATTAATACAAAATATCAGAATTTTTTTAGATCAAATTAATAATCAGAATATATAGAGTTAGTATAAAAAAAAGTCTACTATTGATACAAAATAGTTTAAACATTTTTAACATACAAAATGGATCGGAAAAAAATGGATCGAACCCATTTATAACATTTTAGGTTTAAACACAATTTCTATATATCTTAATGGTACGAAAAAAAATGGAATCAATTTCTAACATTTTAGGTTTAAACACCATTTTAGGCTTAAACAACATTTCTGACTTACTTGAAAAAAAAATAGATGATGATGAACACAACACAAGATCTGGGTTTAAGCCCTAACAAGACCGAAAATAACACAAGATCGAAAAAAATTGCTGTCTTACCGATTAGCAAATTAACACACAAATCTGCAAAATGCTATCTGTGAACGAAAAGGTGTAGTAGTTGTTTTGGGTTGCGATTTTACATTCTGCCAAAAAAAAAAAAAATCATCAAAACGAAACAGATGAGCAACTCACCAAAAAAATCTGTGAAAATAAAAAACAAAATGAGGTGTCATTTTTGTAGAACCGCAAACAAAATAGATTATCAAAGAAGTGTACCATAAAATGAGGTGGTGGTGGGTGGGTTTTATCGGAGAGAGAGGGTCGTTTATTTGTGTGGTGTGATGTGATGTGGAATCAGAGAGAGAGAGAGGGTTTACCTTTACACAATTGTTTTTTTTTTTGGCCGTTGAGAGTGATAGTAAAGAGTGTGGGTGGTGGTTCTTTAGTTAATTCCTTAGGGTTTTGGTACAATCCAACGGTTGGGATTATTTACGCTTTTTATTATTTTAAATTCTTATAGAGGTTAAAAGATTATACCTAATATATATATACTCGGGTCGGGTCTTGATCGGATTGGGGCTACTAATATCCATATCAGGTCCGTTAAAAAACGGATTGTCGGGTTATCGGGTAAACGGGTTACCATGCCTAATAACTTGTACCAGATCCGTATATATGGTCCATTGACAGCCTTTTGTGTGATAGTGGTGGGTGTGTTCTCTCACGATGGTGAAGGATAGAATATAGAAGTGTTTGAGGATAGAGATGGAGATGAGCATGCATACCACGTCGATGGTTAATGGATTTGGTGGTGGGTGCGTTCTCTCACGATGGTGAGGGATAGAATGTAGAAGTGTTTTGAAGATAGAGATGGAAATGAGCATACATACAACAGTGATGATGATGAGAATGAGGGTAGGTGTTATGTCTCCTGTGATAGCAGTGGCAGCATCAATTTGGGTGAAGGGGGTCGTTGTGCGTGATGGTAGTGGGTGTGTTCTCTCACAAATGGTGAAGGATAGAATGTAGAAGTGTTTGGATAGAGATGGAGATGAGCATGCATACCACAGCGATGATGATGAGAACGAGGGTTGGTGTTATGGCCCCTGTGATAGCAGTGGCAGCATGAATTTGCGTCAAGGGGGGTGTTGCGAGTGATGGTGGTGAGTGTGTTCTCTCACGATGATGAAGTAATAGAATAGAGGAGTGTTTGAGGATAGAGAGGGAGATGACCATACATAACACAGCGATAATGATAATAAGAATGAGGGTGGGTGTTATGGCCCCTGTGATGGCAGCGCTGAGGGGTGGTGGATACGGCTGGTTTTCGATTATCTGCAGTTGTGGCATTTGGTGGTAGGCTGTTGACATCAGATACGATGTTTGAGTGGGGTGGTCGCGAGTGGTGGTGAATGATGGTGGGTGTGTTCTGTGGTTAACAGGTTGGGGCAATGTCTTATGGATTATATGAGTGAGTCATTTCCAAACATAGTTCTGTTTTATTGTACACACACAAACTATGATGATGTCTCTCAGTATGTTCACGGCTCTTGTGTAATATGATGATGCCTCTAACTTGTTTTCTTATCTTATGCTTACTATTCTTCTTGTGATAAATCTTTAGCTAGCTTATTACTTTTGTTGGTAGCCAGAATATAAGGTATAATGCGCGCCCCCACCCCCCCCCCCCCCCCCCCTCTCACTATGCATCACACAGACCCCCTACAGGTCAGTTAAAAATCGCTGCCAAAAGGTCCCCAGAAGGGGTTTCATTCCAACAAAATGCTTATTTGAGGGGACTTTTTGCATTAAAGAAATAATTCAGGGTGTTTCTTGCAACATTTTATTGTTGGAGTAGGTTTCTGCATTCCCCAATATTTAATGCTTTGCTCTAACAACTCTCTTTTTTATTATTACTATTATTATTATTATTATGATGATGATGATGATGATGATGTGTTGAGAACGTGTACCACAAGGGACATGTTAAACTCTTAGATAAGGAAAAAAAACAAAAAACATGTACCATACCAGCAGCACCTTACGAGTCAAAACACGGTTTCTATTGTCTTGTCTCCTACTTCCTTTACTGTATTTGGATGTTTAACGTGTCTCCTTAGGGAACATGTTATCAATATACCCTTCCTATTACTTGGATCTCTGTTTATATTATTGTGGTGTTTATATGTTTTCCCCTACCCTATTTTTTTTGGATGTTATGGAAGCAATGTTCTTATAAATCTGTTCTTTAAAGCTGAAAAATGTCGGCAGCTGGTGGGAGAAGATGCTTCATCCAAGAGTGGGCAGTTCACTTTCTTAAACTGTTTTGACGGGGGTTCGGGAACGCTAGCATGCGCGGTGAAGGAGGGCGTGAAACTCTACTTCTACAACATCAGATCAGCTCACGTCGAGCGTGCGAGGCATCACGCAATCGAGTCCGCATTGGTCGAAGCCCTCCATCAAGGTCTAGACCCTAAAGATGCTGCTAAACAGGTTCAGAGAGCTGGTGAAAAAGCTGCAAAACTCGCAACCCGTCAAGCGAAACGCGTCATTGGTCCTATCATTTCTTCGGGGTGGGATTTTTTTGAAGCGATTTACTACGAGGGCACAATTACTGAGGGTTTCCTTAGGGGAACGGGGACCTTGTTTGGGGCGTATGGTTTTGGGTTCATTGGGGAGCAACGGTTAGGGCGGTTTGGTTATCTGGTGGGGAGCCATTTGGGCAGTTGGGTTGGGGGAAGGATTGGGTTGATGGTGTACGACGTGGTTAACGGAGTGCACTTCCTGTTTCAATTAGAGGAAACTACAGATGATGAGACTCCTCCCTCAGATTATGAAACTTCTGCTTCTGAGAATGTTGAGAATTCTTATGTTTACGAGAACATCGAAGCACACGAAGAGTTCTAACTTATAAGTGAGGTTGAATAGGTGGGTTCATTGTATGATTCTTTGTTGACATTGTACTAGTGGATTTAGATCATAATTCAGTAGGCCCTTTGATTCTTCGATAATTGTAAACAAAGCTGAATAGTGGCAGCAGCTCGTGTTGCATATATATATATACACACACGTGTGGGTGGATATTGAGTAAGCCCTTTTAGAAAGTCTGATTCTTTGACGAAGTAAAATTCAGCAACCTCGCATAAAATGCTTAAAGCTCTATTTCGTAGGGATTTTGACTATGCGAAGGCTTCCAATTTTGTCTCTAATAACGTAGTTATAGAGAGTGAATTGCGATGAGGCATTTTCTTTTAAAATAACCAAATCGTAATAGGTTGGAGTATAAATTTGTTGATCCTCTTTTAAGACAGCTAACATAACCCTCCAATGTGATTGGTTGAAATATGAGTGATTTATTAATGGGCTCCGTAGTTTTTAATGAATTGTTCATGTTTTGACCAATCACATGAGAGCATGCTAACCTCTTAAAAGATGATCAACAAATTTGGACTCCTATAGGTTGTGTTCTAAGGAACTCTCGAGTGGAAACCCATATTTGGCTTCCTGGAAGCGCCATAATTTTAGGGTTAATTATACTTAAGCCTCCTGAATTTTACTCCCTCCTACAGTTTTCCACTTCAACTTCCACTTTCTTTTGATAATCCCCTGAACTTTCAACATGACTACAAAAACATTAGTTTTCGAGAGGAGGGGGGGGGGGGGGGGGGGGGGATTAGGCATGTGTGCGGTACATGACTGAAAGTGAGAGTATTTTCGTCCTAACATATTTTTACTAAAATAATAACAAAAATATTTAAAAATTAAGAAAATATTAAAAAATATTTTAAACATATAAAAAATTCTAGAAAAAAAATTACAGTTTTTTAAAAACATTTGGAAATTATAAATATATATTTAAAAATTCTAAAAATTACAAAAAAAATTTTGGAAAATTCTAAAAATATAATTCAAAAAATATAATTCAAAATACTAGTAATTACTAAAAAATAAATTGAAATACAAAAAAAAAACATTTAAAAATGTGAAATTGTAAAAGAAAATATATAGAAAAAAATGGCAAACGCAGTGCACGAGGCTTCCGCCATTGCGGCGTTATGTGGGGGTTAGATGTTCGCAACTTTACCCCTGCATATAGGACTGTGTTTTTTTTTCGAACTTTCCGATTTTGTCGATTTTCGATCCGATTTTTTTCGAATTTGGAATGAAATTTTAGTTTGTCGATTTTCGATTTTTTCGAAAAAAATCGGATCGAAAATCGCAAATAGTTCTGAATTTTCGATTTTTTTGATCCGATTTTTTCGAAACTATGCCGATCCGAATTTTTCGAATTTTTTTTGAATTATTTTCGATTTTTTCGGAATTATTTTTCGATTTTTTCGATTTCTTTTTCGATTTTTTGAAAGTTTCCCATATCCCACATCGGTTGAGAGAGGGAGAGGGCTCCAAAATATGCTATATAAAAGGAGAACATTCTTCTAACTTCTACACAAATGAAACAATGAGCCAAATCCTCATGTATTTACATGTTGGGTTAAAACATTTTCTTTGTTTCTTTAAAATGAAAATTTCGAGTAATCGAAAATCCATAATTTATTTTTTTGGAATTTCGAAAATTCCTGGATTTTTAATATATTTTGTGAATTTTCAATTTTTGCCCATTTTCCGATTTTTCCGAATTTAGATTTTTTTTTTTAATTTTCCGAAAAAATCGGATCAGAATTCTGAATAGTTATTATATTTCCGAAAAAATCGATTTTTTTTTTCGAAGGGGCATTTTCCGATCCGCTCCGGCCAAAACACGGCCCTACCTGCATATATAGAAATCAGAAAAAAAAAGGTATGAAATGGCAAAAAAACAACTATTGAATAAAACTCTAAAAAACTATAAAAAAGTATTGGCTAATATTGAATTAATTTTTTTTTGAATAAAACTGTTATCTAATAGATTTCTAATAAGTGAATATATGTTAAAAAGTAAACTATTTTCTAACAAATTGAATAAAACTGTTTCCTAATAAGTAAAGACCTGTTAAAAAATATAAAATAAAACAAATTGAAAAAACTTTTTCCAGAAAACTTTTGGAAATAATAAGTAAAGAAGATATTTCTCATAAAAAAATAAATTTTCAATAGAAAAAAAAATAGATTTGTAATTAAAAATAAAGGCCTGTTAAAAAGGAAATTGATTAATAAATTAGAAAAAAACAATAAAATAGTTGATGGTTTTGAAATTACAAAAAAAAAAAAATCTAAAAAAATTATTGGCTAATATTGAATAAAACCCTAAAAAGCTATAAAAATAGAAAAACCATTTTCAAAAATAAAAATCCAAAAAAAAAGCAAACAATTTCCTGAAATAAACAAATAAATCTGTTTCCACCATCCAAAAAATATTTTCCAGCAAAATAAATATAATTTCTAGAAAAAAAAGAATTTTAGATTAAAAAAAAACTATTTTCTAATAGAATAAAAAAACTATAGTCAAATATCAGAAAAAAGAATAAAAAAAAGTCATCCACCCCTCCACCCCCAGCCCACCCAACATGCCGCTGCACCCGCCCCGATTCAAACCCTACAACATCGCACCCCGCTCCGACCCCGATTCAATCCCCCATCCCCAACACCTCCCCCAGTCCCTCTCCAACAATTCCCCCAGTGCACCCCCGCCCCCCCCGGCCCTAGTTGCAACCCTGATTCAACCTGTTTCTTTCTTCTTGTTTGCGTGAGGGAGGGAGGGAGGGAAGATGAGGCTTGAACTAGAGAGAAGAGAGAAATGTTGAGATGAAAGAGATAAAAGAGGGAAGCGAGTGAGAAAGAGAGAAGGGTTTAAAAAACGAAAATGATATTGGGACTGAATTTTTGACCGAAAGTAGAATTACCGAATGAGGAGACGAATGAGGGGACAGGTCAATAACACTTTGTCATGTGTAATTTCGATCAAAAATTATGTTACAGAAGAAGTACTCTTTAAAAAAAGGTAAAATACTTAAAAAGTCATTTGACAAAACATTAAAATGGTTGTCACATGTCATTTTCTGTCAAAAACTTAACTGTATTATCGTTTGGCAGCCATTTTCAAAATTTGGGAGGGTAAGTACAGAAACTGTAAGTTCGAGTGGTGAAGTGAAGGGGTTAAAATTTAGGGGGCCCAAGTGTAATTAATCCAGAATTTTATGATAATTCCCCATAGGCAACACCTACAATTAAGATAATTACATGTGTAACAATTAATGCTACGGGATATATATAATTGTTGGCATAATTGAAATTGATCAAGTTGTGTGCAAGTGATGGAAACGATGCAAAAAAAAAAGGAGATTTTGGATACACCCACCCAAGCAGTCACATCACCCCTATTTTGAGAAACCTTCTTCTCACCCTACTATTTTCTCAATTACCTTCCCAACCAACTTTGGGTCAAGATTTTAATTTTTCATACACTTCAACAAAAATTTAAAACATCCAACTAGTTGGATTTTAAATTATGCATTGTTCCCAAGTCATAGTAATCCCCAAAATTGATATCATCATGTTCACACATCATAACACATCCAATTAAAAAAAATCGATATATCAAACTAAAAAAAAAAACTATCGAGATAAAATTTGTGAAATCACTCGTAAACTATTGCAATACACTTTTTTAATTTACTAAAGACACTTTATTAAATTACTATATTAATTAAATAAAACACTTTATTAAACTCTTTTTTTTAATAATTACAGTTTTTTAGTAATTAAAAAAATTGCTTTAAATGAGAAACTGTTTTTACTCTTTTTCGTCCCATTTTCATATATTAAACATAACAAATTTTTCCCTTTTCATCCATGTTTTTATTTATTAAAAAATGGTAAAACGCAAAATTGACGTTGAGGTTTGGGAGATACCCAGACTCATTCTTTCAGAAGTTGCAATATTAACCCTAAAGTATAGTAAGTGATCTAATGTTAGCCCTCTGTTAGTCTGCCATTATGGGGCTTAACAAAATGTGTGTTTGGACATCCTACATGGTAGTCTTTGTGACAAGTTGGATTAATTTGACGAATGAACAATTGACATGTATTTAATTCCCAAAAAATAGAAGAAAAAACATAAGAAAAATATTGAATAATAAGAAAAAACTAAAACGGAATTAATAATAATAATATGGACATCTATTTCTCTCTATATATAACACAAACAAACAAACCCACCTACCACTACCACCGGAGCACCACCACCACTAGCTACCACCGGCGCTCCACCTCAACCCACCACCATCGGATACCATCGACTCCTCCCTCATACCACCACACCTCCCCCTCTCCTTCACCAAGAAACAAACTGGAAACTGCTTGAACTACATGACCCATCTGGTGTGATTTTCGAAGTGCTTTCTAATTTTGATTTTGGAAATGAGTTTAGGATGTTTGTCATTTTCTGTAATACCTCATATTTTCTCTGCATTATTTAAATTGTGATTTATTTATTTGCCTATTGTGACATGGATGTCACCATTTATCTTTTATATGTTTCTGTGATTCAATTGTGAAAATGGAATTAATATATGGTAATTCATTAATTAAATATTTGGAACTGAGTGTGTATTATGTACCTGCGTGTAATGACCCCATTTTCTTATGCCAATATATAATTGTCTTGTTTCAATTTCGTCTCAGTTAGTATATAATAATGTTGTATTATTACATATATGATATTTTGTATTCTTAATATAATAAAATCCATTTTTAAATTTGAAGAATTAACTATAAAATGAGTCAAATTGATGTTTTATGACACGTATTAAGCTAAATGATAAGTTTCGGGGTAGAAAATATAATTTTATGAAGCTTTAGGGACTTGTAGTACTCTTAGTTCTTTATATAACAAGACACGTTTTTTTAAATATGAAGAATCAACTCTAAATTGGATTAAATGAAAGTCTTATAACCTATCTTAAGCGAAATGATAAAGTTTTGGGGTAAAAATTATAATTTTATGAAACTCTACGGACTTGGTTTTAATTAAGAAAGTTTCAGTGACTAAAATTAAAATATAAAAAGGACCATTTTGTAAGTAAAATATTTTCAAGGACCTCTAAGAAATATTGAAAACATATCGTGTGAAGTTACCAAAATGCCCTTCATGTGTAAAATGACCATTATACCACTAACACCTTTCCACCTCATGCTTGACACCTTGTGCTTACACATGTCATCCAAATAGATAAAGCCAAAACACGTGTCGTCGTTAGAGGAAAAGCTAAAACACGTGTCGCAATTCGATGAATTAAGACTGCAAGACTGTTCCGTTACGCGACACGTAAACGCTGACTCGCCATTGTAAAAGCTTGGTCAGCTAGACACGTGTCAACACCCTAATATCTTTGGGAAATTATAAATAAGGCATTTAGGATAATTATTACACGAAATTCATTCAAAACATCAGAGGGAAATAGTGAGAGAAAGTACAAAAAAATTTAAGAAGTTTTATCTTAGTGATCCAAGACTCGATATCTGTAACTTCGTACTTCTGTTTTAGGTGAGTACTCTGACATTCCTTGTGCGTTTTAATTATACGATATTATGAAAACTATATATATATATATATATATATATATATATATATTGTGAACTGCTTTTATTCTCAAAATTCCTCTGATACAAATGATTGATTCCTTGTGATATGTTTATATTTGTCCATATAGACATACCGATTAAAAAGAGTTTTGAAAATGATATTGAATATTGGAAATAAGATTCGGCAAAAGGGACCTCTTTTACCGACTGACCTTTCCAGCTGGGTTATCGCGGGTGCCCTAAATCAGGCGTTGTGACGAACAAGTTCGATTGACCCTCAACTACCGGGGAATAATACGGTAGAAGAATACGGTATTAAAGTGTATTGGGCCCTTAAAATGATATGATTAAAAGAAAAAAGATATTGAAATTGACTTGTCATATCTGTTCCATGCTGTGCTATTCATTTCTATATACTCTCATCTCAAATTTTATACAACAAATTTCTATCCATATATGTATATGTCTACTCTTTGGATTTGAATAGATATCCATTTTCTGAACAAAACCTTAGAATGTCCGGAGATTGAACCTCACTCGACTTTTAGCTGATGTTATATAACTAACCAATTTTCAGGAAATGAGTAGGCTTAGAGGGAACGTAAAAGGACTATATGGAAGATCCAACTTTTAGAGCGCTTTTTGTTATTTTAAGTAAAAAGTTTGTTATATCATATAGAGCATGTTTGGCTCTATTGTAATAAGTTTTAAATTTCGTTTTAAGTTATAACTCGTTGTTAATTGTAATATAAATGAAGTTTCCTTTTAGAAAGCTCTGATGACGTAATTCCTTTAATTTTAATATTTTACGTATCATAACCATGTAATTGTATTTCCGTTACATTTAATTAAGGAAACAATTTAAGTTCATAATATTTGTTGCCTTGGTGGCATGTCAAGGCACTCGTTCCCCACTACTATTTTGGGATGGGGTCGTGACAGAGGTGGTATCAGAGCATAGGTTATGAACGCGTAGACTATTGAACATAAGTATCGATCGTTATCGATTTTAAGTTTCTATACATAAGATATAGGATTAAATATCCGACTTATGTGATAATCCACCACATGTCTTACAGTCTACATATAATTGTTTTTATATAGTTGTTCTTCTAATTTGCAATCTTGAGATAGTATAATACGTCTTATGTTTGGCCATAACTGTAGAAAGTGACCAAGACGAGATCAACTGCGAAAACTAATGGTTCAAGTATGGAAGGAGTGGAAGGTGCATACAAGGCAATTAAAAGTCTAGCAAGGATTGGGGAGCATCAGGTGAATAATAGAGCACCAAGGAATCTTTAACTAAGTAGCTGTACTATTGAACAATTCAAAAAGTTAAATCCGTCTTCTTTTAAAGGTACTCCTAACCACACTGAAGCAGAATGTTGGGTGATGCAGATGGAAAAGATGTTCAATGTTCTTAACTGTACAGGTGAACAAAGGGTTTCATTTGGAACGTTCATGTTAGAAGGTGAAGCCGAACATTGGTGGAGAATGACTAAGAGAATTTACGAGGGAAGGAATAATCCTATAGGTTGGAATGACTTCTTAGTGATCTTCTACGAGAATACTTTCCCGAAACGGTGCAAGACTAAAAAGCAGCTGACTTCGTGAGTCTGGTTCAAGGAAATATGACGGTTAGTCAATACGAGGTGAAGTTTACTAAGTTATCCCATTTTGCACCTCATGTTGTGATAATCGATGTTTTAAAATCCAAGAAGTTTGAACGTGGGTTGAGGTTGAATATTCATAGTCGATTTTTCATCTTGAAGTTGACATCATATAATGACGTGGTTATTAGGGAAACGATAGCTGAGAGGGATAGTGAAGAAGATAATCAAGTTAGAGAGGGGAAGAGGAAGTTTGGACAACAAAGAAGAAGGAACCCCAATAATAAACCCTTTAGTAATATACCCAACACAAAGCGACCCTTTGTAAATAAACCTTTTAATGTTGATAGAAGCCAACGGTGCAGTAATATTCGTAGAGGGCAACTATGTTACCTGGAGATAGGAAGTTGCTTTGAGTGTGGCCAAAAGGGACATAAAATGAGAGATTTTCCAAACAAAGGAAAGGCGCCAACAAAGACTTTTAATGACAATAAGGAGCATGGTAGACAAGGTAGAGTTTTTAATCTTTCTGATGCAAAGGCTTCTAATGCACTAGTGTCAGGTACACTTTCTATATGTGCACAATCTTTTCAAGTTTTAATAGATCCTGGTTCTACCCATTCATTTGTGTTTGTACGTTTTGTTACTCGTTTTCCTAATATTCCTGAACCCTTGAATCATAGCATACACGTTTCTACTCCTTCAGATGAGTTATTGACAGGTACATTAGTATATAAGTCTTGCCCTATAGATGTTAGTAGTCATAAACTATTCGCCGATTTGATAATTTTAGACATAAGAGATTTTGAAGTCATTTTTGGGATGGATTGGTTAGCATCGTATCATGCTAAGGTAGATTGTTTTGAGAAGAGAGTTACTTTCCAAATTCCTAACCATCCAGAATTTAGTTTTGAAGGGACTGACACCCTATTTCTCATACGTATTATCTCTGCAATGCAAGCTTGTAGTTTTCTTAAGAATGGATGTCAAGGATTCCTTGCAACTATTATTGATTTGCAAACAAAGAGCCTAGTTTAGAAGATATTCCAATAGCTAAACATTTTTCAAATGTTTTTCCAGATGATTTACCCAGTCTTCCTCCTAATAGAGAAATAGAGTTTATGATTGACCTTATTCTTGGAACTATACCAATCTTAAAACCACCTTATCGCATGGCACCTTTAGAATTAAGGGAATTAATAGTTCAATTACAAGATCTGTTAGATAAAGGTATTATTAGACTAAGTGTATCCCCTTGGGGTGCTCCAGTGTTATTTGCTAAAAAGAAGGATGTGACGATGAGGTTATGTATAGATTATCGTGAACTAAATAAGGTGACCATTAAGAATAAACACCCCTTACCTTGTATAGATGATTTGTTTGACCAACTTCAAGGTGCGCAAGTATTTTCAAAGATTGACCTTTGGTCAGGCTATCACCAATTGAAGATTAAGGAAGATGATATTTCAAAATCATCTTTTCGTAGTTATTATGGTCACTATGAATTTCTTGTGATGCCATTTGGACTAACTAATGCACCAGTCGCTTTTATGGATATGATGAATAGGGTGTTTAGGAAATATTTGGATCAATGTGTGGATGTTTTCATTGATGACATCCTTATTTATTCCAAAAGTATTGAAGAACACGAAAAGTAGTTAGAGACGGTGTGACAAATCCTTAGGAAGGAGAAATTATATGCGAAATTAAAGAAGTGTGAGTTTTGGTTGCCTAGCGTCACTTTTCTAGGACATGTCATTTTCAGGGAGGGAGTGTCGGTTGACCCTCAAAAGATCAAAGCTATACTGGATTGTCCAAGACCAACTAATGTGACGGAGATTCATAGTTTTCTTGGATTAACAGGTTATTATCGAAGATTCGTTGAAGGATTTTCTAGTATTGCCAAACCTCTATCTAGGTTAACCCAAAAGAAGGTGGAATATGAACGGTCTGAGGAAATTGAGAATAGTTTTCAATAACTAAAGAATCGATTAGTAACTGTCCCAATTTTGACTATTCCTTCCGGGACAGGGGGATTTGTGATTTATAGTGATGCTTCTAAAAATGGTTTGGGATGTGTGCTAATGAAAAATAAAAAAGTAGTAGCTTATGCCTCGAGACAGTTAAAAACCCATGAGCAGAATTATCTAACCCATGACCTTGAATTAACAGCTGTAATTTTTTATCTTAAGATTTGGAGACATTATTTGTATGGTGGGACTTGTGAGATTTATACCGATCATAAGAGTTTAAAATATATCTTTACCTAATTAGAATTGAATATGAGACAAAGGAGGTGGTTAGAATTAATGAATGATTATGATTTAAATATTCATTATCACCTAGGGAAAGCTATTGTAGTAGCTGACGCTTTAAGTAGGAAGTCTATAGCAAATTTAGCATGTCTCATTACAAATCAGGAACCTTTGTTAAGGGATTTGAGAAGTATGGAAATAGATGTACGTATTTATAGCAAATGAGGAATAATCGTAAACTTACAAGTGCAATCAATGTTGATGGAAAGGATCAAAATTGCACAAATAAATGACCCACAATTGAAGAAGATTAGAGCAGAAGTCATCGAGGGTAAGAGAATTGAATTTGTGATACGAGATGATATATTGAGGTCTGGTGTGCGCCATGTGATGCCCAACTAAAGAGGCAAATTTTGGAGGAAAGTCATTACTCAAAATTCACATTTCATCCCTGATGTACAAAAATGTATAGGGATCTTCGAGAAGTATTTGGGTGGAATAACATAAAGAGGGAGATAGCATAATTTATATCTCAGTGTTTGGTTTGTCAACAAGTAAAGGCTGAACATAAAAAACTATCAGGATTACTGCAACCCCTACCTATCCCTGAGTGGAAATGAGAACATATTACTATGGATTTTGTGACAAGTTTACCAAGGAGTTCAAATGGTAATGATTCTATTTGGGTAATAATTAATAGGTTAATTAAATCTGCTCATTTTCTTGCCATTAAGATTACCCATTCTTTAGAAAAGTTAGCTAAGTTGTACGCGCGGGAGATTATTAGGCTTCATGAAACCCCAGTTTCAATTATTTCTGATCGTGACCCTAAATTCGTGTCTCGCTTCTGGAAAATCCTACAAGCATCCATGGGATTTCAGCACCACTTTTCACCCTAAAACGGATGGATAATTTGAGAGAACCATCAAACCTTAGAGGATATGCCTAGGGTATGCGTACTTGATTTGAAAGGGAATTGGTATGATCATTTACCGTTAGTGGAATTTTTGTATAATAATAGTTTTCAAGCAAGTATTCAAATGCCTCCGTATGAGGCACTTTATGGTAGAAGGTGTCGTTCCCCTGCTTGTTGGGTAGAATTTGGAGAAAGAAAATTGTTGGGACCATAATTTATTCAGATCACAACAGAGAAGGTAAAATTGATACAAGACCAACTTCGAATCGTTCAAAGCCTTCAAAAGAGTTACGTTAACAATCTACACCCACCAACTAGAATTCCAAAGAGGAGATTATGTGTTCTTACGAGTATCACCAGTAAAGGGAGTAATCCGATTTGGAAAGAAAGGGAAATTGAGTCCAAGAAACATAGGACCTTTTGAAATCCTTGAAAGGATAGAAGCTGTTTCGTATAGAATAGCCTTACCCCCTGAAATCTCTAGTATGCAAAATGTGTTCCACGTTTCAATGATGAAGAAATATGTGACACCCCGCCTAATTAAATACCGGGCGATCACTCCTTTATTAAATTAAATCAACGTATACAGTTGGTTCATTCTCAGCATCACTGTCGATATAAATAAATCTTTTTCTTTAAAAATAACATTTCTACAATTAAGAATCACACCACAATAAACCAAATAATATAATACATTCGTCAATCGAATGTCAACATATGAAAACTAAAAATCACAAATCCAAACTGAATAAATCCCATAGAACAATACTGGAAATAACTGAAATATAAATGTCCCAACAACAATGAAGTAATGGAAAGGGCGACACATGCCCAATAAATGAGAATGCTAGAAGTGGAGTCAATAAAGGAAGCCGTCTACGCAAGTGACCTGCAACTCCCACCTAAGCTGCAGCACGTTCCTCTCAAGGGATCCTAAGCAAGACGCCCCTGTGGCTGGGCACCTGAAATATATACATATATATACAAGAGAGAGAGAAAAAGAAACGGGTCAGAGCCCGAAAGTGTGTTTGATTTTAAAATACGTTTAGCAAGTATTTAAATTGATACATGCCAATGCAACAACATATTAATGCGTCACTCTCTTGAGAAATACTCACCTCTCTTCTAATGTGCACACCTATAGCACTAACCTTCCCAACGGTTATTCTTAACAATTATATCATACTAACCTTTCCAATAATTTAGCGTATCGTAACTTACTCATAAGATTTCAAAATCGAACAATATTTTTGTTTAAAAAGAATACTTCCAGTTAGCAGCACAACTCTCGTTTTAGCTTTTATTAATTCATAAAGTTTCTCAGTAACATATTATACTTTCACAAAACAAGTATTTACTATCTGAGTCATCAACCATGTCCTACTTATCAAATCACAGTAGGCAGTTTCAAATTTCCAATTCTCATATATATATATATTAACTACTCGTATAATATATATAAAATAACAGCACCCCACATAAAACTATGGTGCGTGCATACTTCTACTATCCAAAGACCCATATCACTCATATTAAGGGGAATACATTCGGAATCACTCTCGAATTGTATTAACATAAATACACAAACAATATTGAGGCGAAGAATAGATTCCAAGTCTCTAAGAGGATGGCACATGCCTGCGTCTCTTAGGACCGTCTGAACTATCACATCGATAGCCTGTACCAAGGATATCTATCTTCTAGGGTACAAGTCAATATCCCCCATAAAGGTCCCATCGAGATAAGACTTGTCCCAGCGCGGTAACCTCAGGGATAGCAAGTTGCGTGGGCATGATTTTCACAAGTATATAATATAATTACACACAATCATATAAATATACCACTTTATCATATTAATATAGGTTCTTCTCGTCACCCATAATTATAACATTTATCCTACATTTCACATTATTAGTATTACGTATATGGTTTCATCTCTAACCTTAACTCGAAGGGTTTTCTCACTTAATACGTGACATTCGTGGACTCTATCCTTCCCAGTAGGAAATTCAGTGGGTATACCTCTATTTACTATCGTAGCTATTCGCCGAAATCTCTCACTTGAAATACGTAGTTTCATCGTTCATTATATAATTATCCCAAAAACAAGATTCTCGTCTTATAATAAAGTTCCCAACACTTATTCATATGTCCTACTGGTCTTTCCTATCTCCCAAAATATTTCATTAAGAATACCCAAGAATTATTTCACGATAAATTTAATTTAACTAATTAAACAAGGGAAATAAGAGTCTGCCAGGAGGGGTCGATCGATCGAGGTCTGGGGATCGATCGATCGAACCTTCGATCGATCGAAGCTTTAGGCTCGATCGATCGATCAAGCAGGTCTGCGAAAATTCTGCAGAAATGCAGTTACGGATTCTACCAAAATTCTTCATCCAAAATCATGTTTTTCCATTCTAATCGTCCCAAAAATCCTACTACTATCATTATAACAATATACCAGATGTTTTCAACGTAAAGCATGTGTATATCTAACATTAAACATGAATAATTAACCCAAAATCCCATCTAATCATCAAGAACCCTAGAGTTTTTCTTAATCAAGGTTCTAATATGTTTTTACCAGAATTTCCTTCTAATATATCATCAAAATTTCGTGCGTTATATTCCTCTACATGGCAAGGATTCCAGAATTTCATTATAATCAATACTACATGCATTTTCCTAACACAAATTGGGTTTTCTTTCATAGTTTTCATCTCTAATCAATCCTAAACTAATATGAAGATTGCACTAACGAAAATACGCAAGTTAAATACTTGCCTGGGATTTTCAGAAGTTCGGTTTGCAGATGAAACCGGTGTGGTTGCGTTCCCCTTCTCGCGATCTACGCGTTGGTGGTGGCGGCGGCGGTGCAAACCGGTGACTTTTTGGCCTAGAATTGCCTTCGAGCTCTCTCCTCTCTTCTCCAATGGCCGTCACTTGTTTTCTGAATATTCTAACCCTAAAAGACTAACCTAAGTGGCTGATATAGGTTGCTGAATTTCGTGGGTTTAATTACCCAAAAAGGTGAAATGAATAAATTGCCCTCCCGGGGTACCAATTAGGCCTAAAAACTCCCCGGGACCCAAATTAAACCCCAGGGTACACTTTTCTGACTATCTCGACCCTTCCGGATGCGTTGGCGCACTCAAAACGACCATACGAATAACTTATAAAATATTCACTTTTTATTTAACAAAATTAATCCTGACGTGACACGGGCACGTCCCGACTTAAATTTCCGAAATAGTCATTTAATTCACTCATGACATTCAATATAACCAATATAATATATTACTTTGCTCATTAATAATATTCAACAAGTTTTCCATAATTACTAACTCTCGTCACGTTAATAATTATAACATAATTAATTTCTGGATTTTTATTAAATAAATCATTCACGTTAAATTTAATAAATCCCCAAATTAATATAGCATAAAAATACGGGGTATTAAAAAATACATACCAGATCCAACGCACATCCTAAGTTACGAACCTCTTCAAGTTAGGGAAGATTTGTCATACATTGAGCATCCGATAGAAATTTTGGACCATAAAGATCATATATTACGAACCAAGGTAATTCCATTTGTCAAAGTGTTATGGCGTAATCATTCCATTGAAGAAACAACATGGAAGAGGGAAGATGAAATAAATGAGAAATATCCATACTTTTTTGGAAATTAATGTAAGTCTTGGGTACCAAACTTTTTATAAGGAGGGTAGGATGTAATGACCCCATTTTCTTATGCCAATATATAATTGTCTTCTTTTAATTTCGTCTCACTTACTATCTAATAATTTTGTATTATTACATATGTGATATTTTGGATTCTTAATATAATAAAACCATTTTTTAAATTTGAAGAATTAACTATAAAATGAGTCAAATTGATGTTTTATCACATGTCTTAAGCTAGATGATAAGTTTCGGGGTAGAAGATATAATTTTATGAAGCTTTAGGGACTCGTAGTACTCTGAGTTCTTTATATAACAAGACACGTTTTTTTAAATATGAAGAATCAACTCTAAATAGGATTAAATCAAAGTCTTGTAACCTATCTTAAGCGAAATGATAAAGTTTTGGGGTAAAAATTGTAATTTTATGAAACTCTAAGGACTTGATTTTAATTAAGAAAGTTTCAGGGACTAAAATTAAAATATAAAAAGGACCATTTTGTAAGTAAAATATTTTTAGGGACCTCTAAGAAATATTGAAAATATATTGTGTGAAATTATCAAAATGCCCTTCATGTGTAAAATGATCATTATACCCCTAACACCTTTCCACCTCATTCTTGACACCTCGTGCTTACACATGTCATCCAAATAATAAAGCTAAAACACGTGTCATCGTTAGAGGAAAAGCTAAAACACGTGTCGCAGTTCGGTGAATTAAGACTGCGAGACCACTCCGTTATGCGACACGTAAACGCTGACTCGCCATTGTAAAAGCTTGGTCAGCTAGACACGTGTCAACACCCTAATATCTTTGGAAAATTATAAATAAGGCCTTTAGGATCATTATTACACGAAATTCATTCAAAATATCAGAGAGAAATAGTGAGAGAAAGTATGGAAAAATTTAAGAAGAAGTTTTGTCTTAGTGATCCAAGACTCAATATCTGTAACTTCGTACTTTTGTTTTAGGTGAGTGTTCTGACATTCCTTGTGCGTTTTAATTATATGATATTATGAAAACTATATAAATATATTTTGTGAACTGCTTTTATTTTAAAAATTCCCCTGATACAAATGATTGATTCCTTGTGATATGTTTATATTTGTCTATATAGAAATACCGATTAAAAAGAGTTTTGAAAATGATATTGAATATTGGAAATAAGATTCGGCTTAAGGGTCCTCTTTTATTGACTGACCTTCCGAGCAGGGTTATCGCTGGTGTTCCCTAAATAAGGCGTTGTGATGAACAAGTTCGATTGACCCTCAACTATCGGGGAATAATAGGTGGAAGAATACGGTATTAGAGTGTACTTGGCCATTAAAATGATATGATTGAAAATGAGTAGGCTTGGAGGGAAGATTCATCTTTTAGAGCTCCTTTTGTTATTTTAAGTAAAAAGTTTGTTATATCATATAGAGCATGTTTGGCTATCTTGTAATAAGTTTTAAATTCTGTCTTAAGTTGTAACTCGTTGTTACTTGTAATATAAATGAAGTTTCCTTTTAGAAAGCTCTAATGACGTAATTCCTTTAATGTTAGTATTTTACGATTCATAACCGTGTAATTATATTTCCGTTGCATTTAATTAAGGAAACAATTTAAGTCAGAATATTTGTTGCCTTGGTGGCATGTCAAGAAACTCGTTCCCCACTACTATTTTGGGACGAGGTCGTGACATGGCGACTATGGAATGGTCAGGGACTAGGTGTCAGGGGTTTCCTTATTTGAATTATTCCCTTGTTGTCGGGTTCTACCGATCATGAAGTAGTTTCTTAAATGTCGTGTTGCACTTAACTAATAAATATTTAAATAATTGATAATTGGACTTGTACCAGATAAAATATATTAGTTTATTGAGTTTATTAATTAGTAGTATTGCATCATATTTCAGATTAACATTTGGGACATTAGAATGTCAGTTTTTGACTTAAAATAATGGGTTTTAAGTCTCTTGGGTTAGTTCATGACTTGGGTAGACTTTCGGGCCAATTGGAGTGGTATTTGAACTCATTGGGTTGAGGCCCATATGGGGCCTAAAGTTAATTCCGCTTTAAGATAACTTAAGGTCACATTATACACAATTGAGAAAACCTTAAGAAGCTGGAGAGAAAAGGCATTTAAGAGAGCGGAGCTTTGGAGGTCTATTGGTTTGAACTCAATAAAATTGGCTAAGGCAAGTTTACTTAGTGTAGGAATTTGATTGTGTTTGTGTTAGAATAGTAATTATTGATTTGAATCTGGATTAAATCTTTTAGTAATCAAATTTAATAATTAAATCCCTAATTTTGTACTTAATTTCCTGATTAAATTAAGATTAATCATGTTAATGATATAGGGTGATATTAGTGATGAATCCAATAAATCTGACTTTGTAGATGTTTATAATTGTTAGAAACATGTTTATACCACTTAAGCATGTAAAAGGCCCTTATTTATTTCACAAATTGAAGTCAATTTGAGATCAAGTGGTTAAAATAATTGGGTTCTTGCGTTGAAAATTTGAAATTAATCCTTTAAGTAATGTTATAATTGTCTAAAACACTTAGATATAGGTTAGTAATGATGTTGTATCACTTATATATGAAGGAGATGAGATATTATTGGATTTAGAGGCTTTTAGGATCGAATTTATTTGGGTTTGGGCCACCATTGTTATGTTGGTTGGTGGTTTCATATGCACAAGGCGAATCGATTCGGGTTAGGACCGAATCGATTCGGTTTGGGCAGAAACTAAAGGAGGGACTCTTTAGAGTTGGGATTTGTACCTTGTTTAATTATTTTAATTAGGAGTCTAATGTGATAATTAATGTATGTTGGATACTAGTAGGGTAATGGATCTAATCTTCATATAAATAACCTCGTGAACTAGGGTTAAAACTTATGGGCTTTGGTTATAATTGGGTTATTAAACAAATCAAACAAATCAAAGGGGCTTGCCCCAATGGTTACCACCAACCCTTGCTTTACAAGAGGTTGGGGGTTCAAGTCTCACCCCTTCCCCCTCCCCAAGACTTGAACTTAGAAAAAAAAAGGGGTGATTGTGTTAGTAAATCTAGAGAGTAGTACTTATTTTGATTTGTTTAATTGACGGGTTACGCATACCATGTTTAATTGTTAGTTGGGACTAGGAGGGATTTTGATGAGGCACGTACGATGTTGATCGTGTTGATACCCCAGTGATAGAGACTGGATTTATTTTGATCCTTTTTCCCTAATTCTATAATGGACGTACCCGTATCCTGAGGGGGAATGCACGGTGGAGTTCTTGCGTATAGCCTTGGGTATGGAGGTCGTGCGTTATGACATGAATGCATAGTGATTATTCCTTACCGATGGTTTTGATTTTATAGGTTAGAGACGACCTACAACTATACCTAGTACGCACGAGTGATCCTGGAAGATAATAATGATAGGCCTTTGTATTTTTATATGCGGGCTCGTGAGTAACCCATTTACCCGTACGTGTCTGGGATCGTACTTATGTGAATGTTAGTCATAAAGATTGTCTTTCCTTATTGACATTACACTAAAATTGTATATTTTTGCTATGAAACCGTTTAATTATATTCACTTGAGAATAATAATTAATTATGAGGTTCACATGGGCTTTGGATTAGACGTGTGCTATATTTAAAGTTGTTTGCATTGGGATAACTGTGACACCCCGACTAATTAAATACCGGGTAGCTACTCCTTTATTAAATTAATTCAAAATGCCAAGTTGGTTCAGTTAATAGCATCACTGTCGAAAATATTTTAATAATTACTAACCACCTAGTATATAAAAGTAAGTGCCAAATTTTAAGTTAAGTCTGATTGACAAACAGTAAAAGAATAATGGAAGAGTCAACATAATCTATTCACCATACGAAGTAATGAAATAACCAACAATAATACTAAGAAATCCGGAGGAAAACTCCTCACAACAATCCCAACAAATGGAAATAATACTACAAGTCTGAATCCTGAATAATTACATGCCAAAAGTCTGAATAACTGAAATAAATGCAAAGTCTCTAAAAGAAATGGGCGACATGCCCTACAACTGATAACTGATAAATATCGAGTCAAGATCGATGAAGCATCTACAAGCAAAGTCCTGTAACTTCCACAAACAGCTACAGCTCGTCACCTGAATGAGAATCCTATGCATGGTGTCCTTCTGGCTGGGCACCTAAAATGTTTTTTACAAAAAAATAGATTTGAAAGCAAATGGGTCAGAGCCCGAAAGTGGAAAACATTTTGAAAACAACAAGTGTTTTAATAACATTAAAACATTAAATGCAAAATACATGTTAGGACGTCCACTCACATGAAATTCTCACCTCTCGACTACATGTGCACTCCTAACGTACATTACCCATCTAAATGACACATATATCTAACCAAAACGTATAAAGTTCTACCTCTTACTACTCGATTCCCATATTGCATTCTAGCGTTATCAACTAAGTAGAGGATTCACTTAAATTCAGATTCTCAATATGTAATACATTTCACTATTGGTTAACCCGTTATGTTTTCTCAAAACAATACTATAATTTTATTCACAATATTAACATGAAAGTTCCCATTAATTAAGTGTATATTATTCACGTCATAAATATACAATACAAGCACCCCGAGACTAGCTGCGGTGCACACATACTCTGCTATCCATCCCGGTACATCACGTACATAAGGATCACATATTCCGAATCTCTCAGGAATAGTTCACAGATAACAACATCACAAATAATGGAGGCGAACACAGTCACATCACATGGGTCACGCACATACCTGCGCTCCCACGATCAGCAGACTTATTAACATCCCAATAAGTCCTTCTCTGACCTATGTTCATCGAGGTAACCAGTCTAAATCCGGGCAACACAAGGATTAGAGGGCCCTAAGCGAACGCGACCTCCCGTGATAGCAAGTATGGTAGGTATGTCATACACATAAAATCAATACATATACAAAGTATTCACACATCTTAGTAATCACCATAATATTGGTGGTACACTTCTCATTCTCGTACCGACATATAATACTACACACTTTATGTCCCCGGTTAATAAAGTAAATTAGGCCGTCGATAGTTCTCGCAACGTAATATACACTCACGTCCTACTAATATTTTCCTTTAGGTTCAAACTACACTTCTGAAAAGCATCACGTACACGTTCCCAAGCAGACGGGAATGCATGAGCCTGAACTGGTGCAGCTACTGGCGCCTGAGCTGGTGCCTGCTGAACTACAGCTAGTGCGGCATTTACCGCCTGGGCCACAATGGCTGCAACCTCGGCGACATTCATCGTGCCTTGAACTAGTGCGGGCTGTGGTTCTGGCGTCGCATCCCTGGGAACCCTTCGTGCATGTCATGGAGGCATCTGAAATAAGAATGAAGTTTATAAGTTCGGAGTTATAAACTTAAAATAGCTGAAGAACATAGCATAAACAAGAGAATACAATAGTCCTAAAATATAGGGCTCTACATCAAAGAAAGCTCAGCGGAAATATAATAAGCCGTTCAGATCCTAAAGGACACTAGAACCTGATGCTCTGATACCACCTGTGACACCCCGACTAATTAAATACCGGGTAGCTACTCCTTTATTAAATTAATTCAAAATGCCAAGTTGGTTCAGTTAATAGCGTCACTGTCGAAAACATTTTAATAATTACTAACCACCTAGTATTTAAAAAGTAAGTGCCAAATTTTAAGTTAAGTCTGATTAACATGCAGCAAAAGAATAATGGAAGAGTCAACATAATCCATTCTCCATACTAAGTAATGAAATAACCAACAATAATAATAAGAACTCCGGAGGAAAACTCCTCACGACAATCCCAACAAATGGAAATAATACTACAAGTCTGAATCCTGAATAATTACATGCCAAAAGTATGAATAACTGAAATAGATGAAATGTCTCTAAAAGAAATGGGCGACATGCCCTACAACTGATAATTGATGAATATCGAGTCAAGATCGATGAAGCGTCTACAAGCAAAGTCCTGTAACTTCCACAAAGAGCTACAGCTCGTCACCTGAATGAGAATCCTATGCATGGTGTCCTTGTGGCTGGGCACCTAAAATGGTTTTTACAAAAATAGATTTGAAAGCAAATGGGTCAGAGCCCGAAAGTGGAAAACATTTTGAAAACAACAAGTGTTTTAATAACATTAAAACATTAAATGCAAAATACATGTTAGGACGTGCACTCACATGAAATTCTCACCTCTCGACTACATGTGCACTCCTAACGTTCATTACCCATCTAAATGACACATATATCTAACCAAAACGTAATAAGTTCTACCTCTTCTACTCGATTACCATATTACATTCTGGCGTTATCAATATAAATAGAAGGCTTCACTTAAACTCAGATTCTCAATTAGTAACATAATTCACTATCAGTTAACCCGTCATGTTCTCTCACTACATTACCATAATTATGCTCACAATAACAACATGAAAGTTCCCATTAATTAAGTGTATATTATTCACGTCATAAATATACAATACAATACAATACAAGCACCCCGAGAACTAGCTGCGGTGCACACATACTCTGCTATCCATCCCGGTACATCACGTACATAAGGATCACATATTCCGAATCTCTCAGGAATTGTTCACAGATAACAACATCACAAATAATGGAGGCGAACACAATCACATCACATGGGTCACACACATACCTGCGCTCCCACAATCAGCAGACTTATTAACATCCCAATAAGTCCTTCTCTGACCTATGTTCATCGAGGGAACCAGTCCAAATCCGGGCAACACAAGGATTAGAGGGCCCTAAGCGAACGCAAACCTCCCGTGATAGCAAGTATGGTAGGTATGTCATACACATAAAATCAATACATATATACTAAGTATGCACACGTCTTAGTAATCACCATAATATATTGGTACATATCTCTTCTCGTACTGACATATAATACTACACCATTTATATGTTCCCGGTTAATATAATTAATTAGGTCGTCAATAGCTCACATCGTAATAGACACTCACGTCGTACTTCACATTTTCCCTTAGGTTCAAACTACACTTCTAGGTTTGACTCCTCATAATATCCCAAACATCCCAAATATATCAATTACTCATCAAGGAAAGGCTATCTCTACCTATACACAAAGTTACGGGACACTCGGGATCAAAACAGGCTAAAAAGCCTAAACTGTCAACTCGTTCGAAGTCTCGTTGAACGAGGCTGTTCGAACGAGACTTCGTTCGAACGAACTGAGTCTTCTAACGAGATCTCGTTCGAACGAAGTGGGCTTTCTAATGAGATCTCGTTCGAACGATCTCATCGAACGAACTTCACCCTCGTTAGAAGTCAATGGTCAACTCGTTAGAAGCTCGTTCGAACGACCTGGGCAGGTCTTCTAACGAGTGGTCAGTTTCAAGCCCAAAATTCCTTATTTCATTTTTTCCTCTTTTCTTCACTTCTAATCTTCTCTAAAAATTAGTCCAACAATATATCAAGGTTCCTAATCGTCTCTAAACATACATAGGTCACCTACTAACGTTTTTGTGGGGATTAAATCATTATAACCATCATCCAAATATCAAATCTCTACATATTCTTCCCCAATTTCAAACACATGAACCCTAGAATTTATAAGTCATCTAGAAGTTTAATTAAATCCGTTTTTGGTTTCATACTAATTGTAAAATCATCAGAATAATCATCAACTACCAATCTACATGCAATTTCCTCATCAAGAATGTAATTTCTATTTCCAAATTTAATGGGTTTTCATTAACTCCCAAGAATAAATAAGATTTTTATCAATTCCTACACATGGAAGAAACATTCTCTATAAAAACGAAATTAAATCACTTGCCTTAATGGTAACTCTGGATTTAATGACGAATTTGATGAATAGATCTCTCTCCTCTGCAGATTTCTCCTCTCCTCTCTTTCTACAAGCTCTTCTCTAATGGTGGCTATGGAGGCTAGGGTTTTGTCTTAGGAAGCTTTCAATAACCTCCGTAGTCTATTTGGGTATTAGTGGGTTTAGTGGGTTAATGCTTAATCAGATATTAATTCCCAATTTTCGTAGCTTTTAATTCCTCAAAATTCAAAATTACCAAACTACCCTTATACGTTGCCGGTATGGCCTAAAAATGCCCCGGGACCCAAACCAAACCCCCGGCTAGTGTTTTCTGACTATTTCGACCCTTCCGGACGCGTTGACGCACTCAAAACGACCATACGGATAATAGAAATAAAATTTCACTTTTTAATTATCATAATTATATACCATGACGCGACTGTCACACGCGTCTCATCAAAATTTTCAAATTGCCGTATTTCAATCTCACGACAAATTTCATAATTCAATATTCATATATAATCATATATGCACATATAATCAAATACCAACTCGCATCTCGCTAGTATTTTTAATCCGGATTAATTTCCAATTAATACGCATTTAATTTAATTAATCCCATAAAATAATTATCACAAAAATACGGGGTATTACAATAACTTAAAAGCAATTAAAATATGAGAGGAGGATGTGTAGTATTATTGTAGCGCAAATGCACTTAAATTCTTACTTTTTGTAAACTTATTGTTATCGTTATTGTTGAATCTATTTTTAAGGACTTAGGTCGCAGTTGTCGCCTTAGCCCTGTAACATCCACTTGCATCTTCTTTAGTTGCAGATCTTATATGATGTAGTTGTCGAGCTTGCGCTCCCATTCTCTTTATTTCATTTACTTTCCAGCCGAGTCGGATTTTATGTAGCGATTATTTTTACACTAGAGTAGACTTATTTCGGGACAATTATATTTTCTCGTGCACTGGGTTTACCTTTTTTTAGGTTATGGTATCATAGATGGTAATGGGTTATTCGTTGGTTATTATCTGTTCTTTACTTTACGCATTTTATTTGTCCCAGCTCAATTATTTTAGACTTTTGTATTATTTGTATTAGACTTAATCAACCTATTTATGAATTTTACAGAGTGTCACGTTTTTTATCTAATTTTGTAAAGGCTTTTTTATTGTGATTTTCGAAATTAATTTTTTGGTTTGTTATGTTTGTCATTTTGAATGATCATAGAGAACTATTATTTGTGATTTTGTAATTTTTTATTTGTGTTTTGAGTTTTTCCATTATATTTAGGGGTTTTGCCTCAATACGAAGCTTTCGGTGTTATTTAGGTTTACAAATGTATGATGACTCGGTATATTATAGACATTGATACGATTGAGGAGTATGAGAAATTTAGTGATGGTAATATGATTGAAGAGTGAGAGATGGTAACATAGGGATGGTAGGAAGGTGAGAGAGAGAGAGATGGGATTAGGGGTGGCGAGTCAGGAGCGATGTGACGATGGTATCCAATGGTGGTGGGTTGAAGTGAAACGTAGGTGGTAGTTGGTGGTGGGTTAGATGGTGCACCGGTGGTAGTGGTAGGTGGGTTTGTTTTTTTATGTTATATATATATATATATAGAGAGAGAGAGGGAGATTTCTAAATAAATTTCATTTTTTTTAATTTTGGTTATAATTTTCTCTTATTATTTAGTTTTAGTTTTTTTTACTTTTAATACATTACTAATCTTTGATTTTAGACTTAAATACAATTTTGTTTAACAATTAGACTTTAATACAAAACATTAGAAAATTCGTTAAGTGTAACTGACATATGAATTTTTTTAATTAAAAATACTTAAATGAATTACAAAATCAATTACATATCCTAAATTGAAAAAAAAACTTTAACAAAATTGTATTAATGTCTAAAATCGAAGATTAGTGATGTATTAAAGTAAAAAAAATCTTAATTTTTATTTTTGGGGTATTAAACACATGCCAATTGTTCATTGGTCAAATTAATTTAACTTGTCACAAAGACTAACACGTATGCTCAAACACACATTTTGTTAACCCCATAACCACATAGAGTTAAGAGGATCACTTACTATATCTTGTGGTTAATATTGCAAATTCTGAAAGAATGAGCCTGGGTATCAAATTCACCCCAAACTTCATGGATAATTTTACATTTTACCACCCCACCCCCCCCAAAAAAACAAATATATATTATTTTCACTTTTTAGTCTTGTTTTTTAATTGACTAAAAGAAATAAAAAACTTTTTTTGTTCTCTTTTTCATCCCAATTTCATATAAAAAATTGCTTTTAGTTCTTTTTTTTTCGTCCAAGATTTTAGATATTAAAAAATCTCAGATTTTATTTATTAAAAAAAGAATTGTTTTTGTCTTTTTTTCCTCCTAGTTTTTTATTAATAAAATAAAATTTGCTTTTGTATTCTTTTTTGTGTCCAATTTGTATTTACTCTTTTTACTTGTCTTTTTCCTCTAAATTTTTATTTAATAATAATGAAACTATTTTTTTCTCTTTTTATCCCAATTTTCATATATTAAAGAAAATAAAACCTTTTTCTCTTCCTTTTTACTTATTAAAGAATAGAAACTATTTCCTTTGTTTTCCTTTTTGTCCCAATTTTTATTTATTAAAAAATAATTTAAAAAGTATATTTTTTCCCTTCAATTTTTTTATTAAAAAGAACAAAAAAGTATTTGAATATAACATGGATAAAAGAGTTATAGGAGAGGGTTTGGGGTTTATTCGGGGTGAGGAGAACGTTTTGAAAAGGGTAGTCTAGAAAATATAAAGTAGATTTATGATTGTACATTGGTGGAGTGAGTTGAGGAATTTTGTGGACGCAAACAAAAACTTCCTAAAAAAGTATTGCTAAAGCTATGAGCGTTACACTTGGTAATATTAAACATATATTATTACCCATATATAAAGTAATTATTAACTCTTGAAATCGCTACTAGTATTACTAATGGGTGGCACTAAAGGCACTTCAATATTTACTCCATAATACCACAAGACTATTTTAACTCTGTAATACCACACAAACCACATTTTTACTTCATTATACCACCATATGGGATACCCACTATTTAAAGTTAAAACTTCCATTTACTCACTTTCCTCCCTTTTCTCTAAACATTATAATCTATGAACCTCTCTACTTCTAACATCTAAACATCAAGTTTCAAAGGCCAACATCAAATCATCATCAAGACCCATTCAATCAGGATGGTACTCAACCTCATTAACATCATCCACACCAAAAAATCACGATTTTGACATATTTGATGTGTTTAATTGTTTATTAACTTACTCCCAACTCAAAGCCTTTAATTCACTGTTATTAAAATTTTTATTAACATAATATGAACCATTGCAAAACTACCAGTTCAAAACTACCAATTTGAACCATAATATGAACCACGAACCATCAAAGTGTTATTAATTTTGAAGAAAACAAACCATTCGTGAATCGTATTTTTGCATTGAAGAACCTTTGATTGAGTGTGAATTGGTGTATTTACAACGAATCAAGTTTCCAGGGGTTTTGCATTCAGGATGAAACCAACGATATTTTTGCATCGCGAATAAGGTTTTTAGGGTTGCTTTCGGGATGAAACCAACAATGCTTTTATTTTTGTTTGTCATAAAATTGGTCAACAACTTGGTATCATTCGGGGTTATCACCCTAAATTTTTATCCTCGTTAGTTATGTGACAAATAAAACAAGGCATTGGTAAAGTATCCATTCGACAGACTTGTGATGAGTTTGTAAGGTTGACTCGTCATGTTTATAACGAGTTTCTGCAGAATTTTTCGACTTTTTTTCCCCGACTCGTCTAAGTTATTCGTGTATGTTTAGTTATATCATTTGAGTTATTCATGTACATTTTAGTTATTCATGTATGTTTAGCTATCAATATATGCTTAGTTATTCATGTATGGTTAGTTATCTATTACTTATGATATTGGTCCATGCATGCATAGTCATCTATATATGTTTAGTTATTTACCTATGACTCATATTTTAATTATTCATGTATGTTAGTTATAGTGTAAGTTATTCACATATGATATTTGTTTTAATGCATGTCGGATATGGATAAAATTATATGTCACTCGCGTTCAAAGAGGAAGACTTCTGAGAGGAAGCGCCTCAAACTCCTTCTTAATTTCCCTAACCTACAATTCAATGTAATTGCGCATGCCGAAAAACACATTGTGAAGAGGTAGTTGAGAACTCTCCAAGTGTTTCTTAAGCTTACCGTGCTTACCTTCACACCGGTTTATAGTTCGGTTGTCGCGATGCTTTATCATATTAGTTCATGCATGAATAAAGGTCTCCTTCAAGTTATACTATGTACAATCAATGTAGTTTAGAGTGTTGGGATATGCCACCCAATCCACATGGAATAACAACCAATATTCGTTAAAATCGCTCTCCGTTGGGGATTCAACCAAATGAACCCAATCTCTCAAGAATTTTTTTACTGAATCCTCATCATGGATCTCTTTACAAACATGGTTTTTCACATTGCGATGAATGTGTAAAGTCCACAACATGTATTTAGCCTCGGGGAACACCATTTGCAATGCATTGATGCATGCATACTCCCGATCGGTGATGAAGATAATGGGGAATGCAAATGGATCGAATAACATTTTCAATCGGCCCACTTCTTTCTATGTAACTAAAAAGGAAAATGCAATGTTGAACGTCCGTCCCAATAGGTTACACTAACCATCTCAAATAACGACATCTTGTACCAGTTTGTCTTGTAAGTGCAATCGACAATGACAATTGAGGGAAAACACTTTGCCAATCAAACGGATTTCGAATGAGCCCAAAATATGTCTTCCACCTCCACAGTAGAATCATTCATGCGATACTGATATACATAATGTTTGTCACTAATTAATTTTATTAAATCTTGCATTGTTGTTCGACACCCCCATTCTCCAATTCTTAGCTTTTCCTTGGCATTGTTAATTATTTTCATTGTTAACACATTACTCACATTCCAACATTTTATCATCGTTCGAATGGCGGATGGATTTACCTCACTCAATGATATCTCTAAGGTAAGACGGCCGGCGTATGTATGCCCAATTAATATTTTGAGAAATTCGTGGTTGTGAACTCCACTTACAACCTGTAACATCCAACTCCCACTATTAAGTGAAATGCCCTTAAACATAAATGGGCAATTTCACTTTCTAGTCGCTGTATCTTTCTTCATATTCTTCTCACCCTTAGTACCTGATTCGTTCTCACACTTCTTCCCATAATGGCCTCGGTACTCCCCTCCCCTCTCATAACCCAAATGTAAACATGTGACACCCCGACTAATTAAATACCGGGTAGCTACTCCTTTATTAAATTAATTCAAAATGCCAAGTTGGTCCAGTTAATAGCATCACTGTCGAAAACATTTTAATGATTACTAACCACCTAGTATTTAAAAAGTAAGTTGCCAAATTTTAATTTAAGTCTGATTAACATGCAACAAGTGTAATGAAGAATAATAACACCATTCACCATAAAGAAGTAAATAGAGTAACCATCACATAATGTAAATAAAGTCTGGAGGAAAAACTCCTCACTGCAAACCCACAACTGAAATAAGTAAACCGAATACTAAAATAATATATGCCAAAGTCTGAAAACTGTAATGGAAAGATGTCTCTAATAGAAATGGGCAACATGCCCTACAACTGGTAAATAATGAATCTGGAATCCAAGTGATAGAAGCGTCTACAAGCAAATCCCTGTAGCTTCCACAAACAGCTACAGCTCGTCATCAGAATGAGTATCCTATGCTTGGTGTCCTTGTGGCTGGGCACCTATAAAGGTTTTACAAAGAAAATAGATTTGAAAGCAAACGGGTCAGAGCCCGAATGTGGAGATATTTTAAAAACCTGCAAGTGCTTTAAAAACATTTAAAACATTAAATGCAAAGTACATGTTAGGACGTGCACTCACATGATATTCTCACCTCTCGTCTAACTGTGCACTCCTAACGTAAGTACCCATCTACAACGACACAAACTACTAGCTAAGTGACATCATATCTAGTTAGACTGACATAGGTCCTACCCTTATTACTCGGTTCTATTAACATTATAACGCTCGTAATTAAATAGGGGTTTAACGTAAACTCAGATGCTCAATATACAATATATTTCACTATCAGCTAACCCGTTATGTTTCTCGAAACAATACCGTAATTATATTCACAACATTAACATGAAGGTTCCCATTAATTAAGTGTATATTATCCACAACATAAATATACAATATAAGCAACCCGAGACTAAGCTGTGGTGCACACATACTCTGCTATCCATCCCGGTACATCATGTACATAAGGATCACATATTCCGAATCTCTCAGGAGTAGTTCACAGATAACAACATCACAATAATGGAGGCGAACACGGTCACATCACATGGGTCACGTACATACCTACGCTCCCACGATCAGCGGACTTATTAATATCCCAATAAGTCTTTCTCTGACCTATGTTCATCGAGGTAACCAGTCTAAATCCGGGCAACACAAGGATTAGAGGACTTTAAGCGAACGCAAACCTCCCGTGATAGCAAGTATGGTAGGTATGTCATACACACAATTCATATACCAATACTAAGTAAACACACATCTTAGAAATCCCGTAGTTTAATTGTAGTACTATTCTCATTCTAGTACCAATATATAATATATACAACTTATACGATTCCATTTTATAATCATACGCGCTATAATTTATTCTCACGTCGTAGTAGATACTCACGTCTCAACCCAAATAGTCCATTGATTTAAATCACTCGTATATACTTTACTCCTCATAACAACCTAAAAGTCCCAAATCTATCAATACATCATCAAAGGAATGTTATCTCTACCCTCGAACAAGTTTACGGGACTCCCAAAATCGAAACAGGCCAAAAAGGCCCAAACTGCCAGCTCGTTAGAAGTCTCGTTCGAACGAGATCAAACTATCAGCTCGTTAGAAGTCTCGTTCGAACGAGATCCAGTTCGTTCGAACGAACTGCACCTTCTAACGAGATCTCGTTCGAACGAAGTATCGAACGAAATTCCTTTTCGTTAGAAGCGACTGGTCAACTCGTTAGAAGCTCGTTCGAACGAGGCTTGTTCGAACGACCTGGGGAGGCTCTTCTAACGAACGACCAGTTCGAGCCCAGATTTTTCCTTCTTCGTTTTTCATCAATTTTACTCCTCAAATCTCCTCTAAAATTACTCCCAATGATTGTTTTAAGGTCTCTAATCAATCCTAAACATATTATAGTCACCTCCTAACACGTTTTAAAGGATTAAATCACTCTAACATCAATCAATATACAATTCTCTACACTTTTTCCCCAATTATTCAAGAACATAAACCCTAGAATTTGTAATCATCAATTAGTCCATTCTAGATCCGTTTTTGTTACATCCCACGTATACTAATACCAGAACAATCATCTCTATATGGTTCTACATGCAATTTGTCCTCAATATTCGAGTTCTAAATCCTATTAACATGGGTTTTCATTCATCTTTCAAGAGCAATTGGAATTCTTCAATTTTCTAACATGGGAAGAACATTCTCTGAATTTAAATGTAATTAAATCACTTGCCTTGATTGTCTCTGAATTTGGTGTTGATTTTTGTAAAGATTTCTGCAGAATTCCTTCTCTTTCTCTCCCTTTCCAAGCTTTCTTCTCCAAAGGTGGCTATGGTGGCTAGGGTTTTCTTTGGGAAAGTTGGAAACCTAAATGATAACCTCCGTAGCTTATTGGGTCATTAAGGGTTGGCTAGTGGGTTTAGTGGGTCTATTCCCAATCAGATTTACTTCTCTAATTTTCGTCATTTTTAATTCCTAAAAATACGAAATTACCAAAATACCCTTTATATTGCCGGTATGGCCTAAAAATACCCCGGAACCCAAACTACACCCCCGGCTAGTGTTTTCTGACTATCTCGACCCTTCCGGACGCGTTGGCGCACTCAAGATGACCATACGGTTTAAAGAATTTAAATTCACTTTTATAATCAAAATATTACACCGTGACGCGGCGGTCACACGCGTCTCAACAAAATTTCCAAAATGTCGTATATCAATCTCACGACAAATTTTTCATAATTCAATATTCATATAAAAACATGTATGCACATAATCAAATACCAACTCGCATCTCGTTAGTATTTTATCCGGATTAATTTCCAATTAATACGCATTTAATTAATTAATCCCAAAAATAAATATAGCCAAAAATACGGGGTATTACAAAACATCCCTTCCGTGTCACTGAAGGTGCATAGGACTTGGTGATTATAATTACTGTTCTAATTGATCACGTTTGCACTTGAGCCCAGCCGACCAATGCTTGATGGGTGGAAAATACCTGAGAATATAGAAATACATTAATTAGTACATTTGAAAAAGTTCCAAAGGTTGTGTGTAATCAAAATACCTGGTCGGTATAGAAAGTTGCGCTAACATCCTAAAGAACCATCATCGCCTTTGTTCTCATAGTCAATATTGACTAACGCCTCGTCAAATAATACAAAGTTAAAATCCATGAAAGTATCCTACATAAGTAAGAACATATTTATGTCATTGAATAGGTGAGCATAAATAAAAAAAAATTCATTTGGTGTCATCACAACGTATATTGGCCTCTATATAGGCATGATGATCCCGACTTAATGCACATTGTTTATTAGCATCATGCCGATCACTCTTTATGATTATTTAAGTTGGTTTGGGATTTTGCTCCCGAATATTCAGACTCGTGCTAAACCACCTGAAACAAACTCTGTGTTTAAAAAAATCAGACAGTGGTTCGGTAGGATAACCTCGACATTTATGCTCTTACTTGAGGCCCCGATGTGACACCCCGACTAATTAAATACCGAGTAGCTACTCCTTTATTAAATTAATTCAAAATGCCAAGTTGGTTCTGTTAATAGCATCACTGTCGAAAACATTTTAATAATTACTAACCACCTAGTATTTAAAAAGTAAGTGCCAAATTTTAAGTTAAGTCTGATTAACATGCAACAAAAGAATAATGGAAGAGTCAACATAATCCATTCACCATACGAAGTAATGAAATAACCAACAATAATAATAAGAACTCCGGAGGAAAACTCCTCACAACAATCCCAAAAAATGGAAATAATACTACAAGTCTGAATCCTGAATAATTACATGCCAAAAGTATGAATAACTGAAATAGATGAAATGTCTCTAAAAGAAATGGGCGACATGTCCTACAACTGATAATTGATGAATATTGAGTCAAGATCGATGAAGCGTCTACAAGCAAAGTCCTGTAACTTCCACAAACAGCTACAACTCGTCACCTGAATGAGAATCCTATGCATGGTGTCCTTGTGGCTGAGCACCTAAAATGGTTTTTACAAAAATAGATTTGAAAGCAAATGGGTCAGAGCCCGAAAGTGGAAAACATTTTGAAAACAGCAAGTGTTTTAATAACATTAAAACATTAAATGCAAAATACATGTTAGGATGTGCACTCACATGAAATTCTCACCTCTCGACTATATGTGCACTCCTAACGTTCATTACCCATCTAAATGACACATATATCTAACCAAAACGTAATAAGTTCTACCTCTTCTACTCGATTCCCATATTACATTCTGGCGTTATCAATATAAATAGAAGGCTTCACTTAAACTCAGATTCTCAATTAGTAACATAATTCACTATCAGTTAACCCGTTATGTTCTCTCACTACATTACCATAATTATGCTCACAATAACAACATGAAAGTTCCCATTAATTAAGTGTATATTATTCACGTCATAAATATACAATACAATACAATACAAGCACCCCGAGAACTAGCTGCGGTGCACACATACTCTGCTATCCATCCCGGTACATCACGTACATAAGGATCACATATTCCGAATCTCTCAGGAATAGTTCACAGATAACAACATCACAAATAATGGAGGCGAACACAATCACATCACATGGGTCACGCACATACCTGCGCTCCCATGATCAGCAGACTTATTAACATCCCAATAAGTCCTTCTCTGACCTATGTTCATCGAGGTAACCAGTCTAAATCCGAGCAACACAAGGATTAGAGGGCCCTAAGCGAACGCGAACCTCCCGTGATAGCAAGTATGGTAGGTATGTCATACACATAAAATCAATACATATATACTAAGTATGCACACGTCTTAGTAATCACCATATTATATTGGTACATAACTCTTCTCGTACTGACATATAATACTACACCATTTATATGCTCCCGGTTAATATAATAAGCTAGGCTGTCAATAGTTCTCGCATCGTAATAGACACTCACGTCCTACTCATAGTTTCCTTTAGGTTCAAACTACACTTCTAGGTTTGACTCCTCATTATATCCCAAATATCCCAAATATATTAATTACTCAACAAGGAAAGGCTATCTCTACCTATACACAAGGTTACGGGGAACTCGGGACCAAAACAGGCTAAAAAGCCTAAACTGTCAACTCGTTTGAAGTCTCGTTCGAACGAGGCTGTTCGAAAGAGACTTCGTTCGAAAGAAATGAGTCTTCTAACGAGATCTCGATCGAACGAAATGGGCTTTCTAACGAGATCTCGTTCGAACGATCTCATCGAACGAACTTCACCCTCGTTAGAAGTCAATGGTCAACTCGTTAGAAGCTCGTTCGAACGACCTGGGCAGGTCTTCTAACGAGCGACCAGATTCGAGCCCAGATTCCTTACTTTCGTTTTTCCCATCTCTCTACACCTCAAATCTCATCCAAACATCAATCTAACAATTGTTTAAGGTTCCTAATCATCCCTAAACATCCTTAGGTCACATATTAACAAGTTTGGGGGTGTTAATTCATCCTAACATCATTCAAATATCAAATCTCTACATATTTTCCCCAATTTCAAACACATGAACCCTAAAATTTATAAATCCTCTAGAAGTCTAATTAAATCCGTTTTTGGTTTCATACTAATTGTAATATCATCAGAATAATCATCAACTACCAATCTACATGCAATTTCCTCATCAAAATGTACTATCTATTTCCAATTTACATGGGTTTTTCATTAACTCCCAAGAACAAATCAGATTTTTATCAATTCCTACACATGGAAGAAACATTCTCTATAAAAACGAAATTAAATCACTTGCCTTAATGGTAACTCTGGATTTGATGACGAATTTGATGAAGTATACCCTCTCTCTCTGCAGAATCCTTCTATCTCTCCCTCTACAAGCTCTTCTCTAATGGTGGCCATGGAGGCTAGGGTTTTGTCTTAGGAACAACTTTCAATAACCTCCGTAGTCTATTTGGGTATTAGTGGGCTTAGTGGGTTAATTCCTAATCATATATTAATTCCCAATTTTCGTAGCTTTTAATTCCTTAAAATTCAAAATTACCAAACTACCCTTATACGTTGCCTTTATGGCCTAAAAATACCCCGGGACCCAAACCAAACCCCCGGCTAGTGTTTTCTGACTATTTCGACCCTTCCGGACGCGTTGGCGCACTCAAAACGACCATGCGATTAATAGAACTAAAATTCCCTTTTTAATTATCATAATTATATTCCATGACGCGACTGTCACACGCGTCTCAACAAAATTTCCAAATTGCCGTATTTCAATCTCACAACAAATTTCATAATTCAAAGTTCATATATAAACATATATGCACATATAATCAAATACCAACTCGCATCTCGCTAGTATTTTAACCCGGACTAATTTCCAATTAATACACATTTAATTTAATTAGTCCCATAAATAAATATCACAAAAATACGGGGTATTACATACTCCCCCCCTAATAACTGAATTTCGTCCCGAAATTCGGAACTAGAAAGTACCTGGTAAGAACAACTCTGGATAACGTTCGCGCATCTCATCCTCGCGCTCCCATGTGGACTCCTCGACATTATGATGTCTCCACTGAACACGCACTAATGGGACTATCTTTGAGCGCAGTTTCCGCTCACTTCGGTCCAAAATAGCAATCGGCCCCTCCTCGTAGGAGCTATCAGGCTGGAGATCGATGTCCTCCAAAGCAATGTGAGAATGAGCCAAATCGTCTCTAAGATATTTCCTTAGCGAGGAAATATGAAACACATCGTGAATCCGATGCAAATGCTCCGATAATCTAAGCCTATACGCAACCGGTCCAATCTGCTCAATAATAGGAAATGGTCCCACATATCTCGGTGCCAACTTCCCTTTCTTCCCGAAACGCATAATCCCCTTCAAAGGAGATACTCTGAGAAAAACCTGGTCCCCCACTTGGAACTCCCTGAAGAACCTCTTCGCATAAGCATAGCTCTTCTGCCGATCCTGAGCTATTCGAATGCGACTCCGAATCAATTCTATCCTCGTCGAAGTATCCTGAATCACTTTCGGCCCAAGTAGTTTGTTGTCCCCCACCTCCAACCAACATGCTGGGGAACGACAAGGTCTACCGTACAATGCCTCAAATGGAGCCATGCCAATGGTGAACTGGTAGGAGTTGTTGTAAGCAAACTCCACTAGTGGAAGATACTGCTCCCATCCGCCCCCAAAATCAATGATACTCATACGTAGCATGTCCTCCAACATCTGATTTGTACGCTCAGTTTGCCCATCGGTCTGCGGGTGATACGCCGTACTCAACCGTAATTCCGTGCCCATGGCCTCCTGAAAACTCTCCCAAAATCGTGAAACAAATATCTTATCTCGGTCAGACACAATATTTAAGGGCACACCGTGAAGTCTCACTATCTCTGCAATAAAGAGTTAGGCATACTGTCCCGCAGTGTAGTCTGTCCTTACGGGTAGAAAATGAGCGACTTTGGTCAACCTGTCCACAATTATCCAAATGGAGTCGTGACCTCTCTGTGACGTAGGCAATCCCGTGATAAAGTCCATGGATATGCTCTCCCACATCCACATCGATACCTCCAATGGCTGTAGCAGTCCTGCCGGTTTTTGATGATCCACTTTTACTAGCTGACAAGTGGCGCATTTAGAAACAAACTCGATAATATCTCTCTTCATCCCGCTCCACTAATACTGTCATCTCATGTCTTGGTACATTTTGTCCCCACCGGGATGTACCACGAATCGTGAGCCCTGCGACTCGGCCATCACCTCATGCCGTAATTCCTCCCCTTCCGGAACTACTAATCTCCCATTGAAGCGTAATCCCCTGTCTGAGCTAACGGTATAGGACTCGGCTCCCTCTGCTAGTAATCGAACTATCTGCTCCTGACAGAACGAGTCATCTGCTTGTGCCTTTACCACTCTCGTGACAATCTTTGGTGTAACAGTCATTACCGACATGAATGATCGGGCCACTGCATCCTGGTGTCCCAATTCTTTCCACTTGAACTTCCACACCTCTGCCACTTCATCTGCTGGCCTATGGCTCAACGCGTCTGCTACCACGTTAGCCTTCCCCGGGTGATACTGGATATCAAACTTATAGTCCTTCACAAACTCAAGCCATCTTCGCTGCCGCATATTCAACTCCTTCTGCGTGAATAGGTACTGTAGGGATTTATGGTCTGTGAACAACCGAAACTTCTCTCCCAAAAGATAATGTCTCTATATCCGAAGGGCAAATACAACTGCCGCCAACTCCAAGTCATGAGTGGGGTAATTCTTCTCGTGAGGCTTTAGCTTACGGGAAGCATAAGCTATGGCCTGACTCTCCTGCTGTAATACACCTCCAAGTCCTTGTAAGGACGCATCGGTGTAAACTAAATACTCAACTCCCGGTCTCGGCAATGCTAACACAGGTGCTGAGGTCAACTTATCCTTCAACTCATCAAATGCCAACTGACAGGCATCACCCCAGATGAATGGCACACCCTTACGAGTCAGATGTGTCAAAGGACCTGCTATTTTTGAAAATCCCCAAATGAACCTCCTGTAGTATCCTGCTAGACCCAAGAAACTACGGATCTCCGTTGGTGTCGTGGGCTGTCCCCACTCCCTCACCGCGGATACTTTCCCCGGATCAACAGATATCCTCCGGTCGGAAATAATATGTCCCAAAAACTGGACCTCCTTCAGCCAAAACCCGCATTTCTCATACTTTGCATACAACTCGTTCTGACGTAGTGTCTGCAAAACTTGCCTCAAATGCTCGGCGTGCTCCTCCTCTGTCTGGGAGTAAACCAGAATATCATCGATGAAGACAATGACAAACTAATCTAGGAAATCCCTGAACACTCTGTTCATCAAGTCCATAAACACTGCTGGAGCGTTGGTCAAACCAAAAGGCATAACCCGAAACTCGTAAGAACCATATCTCGACAAGAACGCAGTCTTCAAGACATCCTCCTCCCTGATACGCAACTGATGGTATCCCGATCTCAAATCAATCTTTGAGAAGAAAGAATCTCCTCTCAACTGGTCGAATAAGTCATCGATTCGAGGAAACATATATTTATTCCGTATCGTGACCTTATTCAACTCTCGGTAGTCCACACACAATATCAGTGAACCATCTCTCTTCTTCACGAACAACACAGGGGCACCCCACGGTGATGTACTCCTCCGAATAAACCCCTGACCCAACAACTGCTCAATCTAATCCTGTAACTCCCTCATCTCAGCTGGAGCCATACGGTACGATGCGCGTGCTATAGGTCTCGTACCTGGTAATAAGTCTATAACAAAGTCTATCTCTCGACTAGGGGGTAGGCCTGGTATCTCCTGAAACACATCAGAATACTCCCTGACAACTGGGATCGAATCTAAAGGAATCACAACCTCCTTAGAGGTATCCTCCTCTAGGTAATACAAATGAGCGGTCGAGCCTCCCTCTGGGCGAGGCATCGCCACTACAAACATCTCTTGCCCCGGAATGGCAAAAACAATGCTCCCACCGAAGCAATCAATCATGGCTCTATAATCAGCGAGCCAATCCATATCGATAATCACATCGTGAACATGCATATCTAATACCAACATATCTGCAGGTAATACCAAACTACCAATCTCTACCCCTACTCCCCGACATATAAAGAAAATAAGTGACCCACTCCCCAATGGTGAGTCTACACACGTCACTGTGCTCTCTGCTGTGGATAACAACCATAAGGCTTTTGCAAAATGTGTAGCTATAAAGCAATGTGTTGCCCCCGTATCAAACAAAACCCGACCCATAGTACCATGGATAGGAAACATACCCTCAATAGCGGGTGGTGCCTGCGGAGCTGCTGCCTGGTGGACGTTATAGACACGTCCATACTGTAACTGTCCCTGCTGCACAGGAACTGCTGGAATGGCTGGAAGAGCTGGCACCTGGGCTGGAGCTGGGAGGGCTGGTGGAAAAAGTGGCCTCTGTGGCTCATGTCGAGCACCCTGCTGCTGCTGCGGGGCCCTGCCCCTATCAGGACAGTCCTGGCGTTTATGGCCAGTCTTGCCACAAACAAAACACTTCCCCAAAAAGTTCCCCCCTCTCGATCCCTGCTGCCCCCGGCCCTGGTGGCCATTACCATTCCTCCACTGGCCCTGCTGAAATTGATGCTGACCATTCTGACCCTGCTGGTTCTGATGGCCGTTCGGACCCTGATGGCCCTGCCGGAAACCTCCCTGTCCGTGCCTGAAATTTCCGGACCTGAACCTCTTGTGATCCCCCTGCTGGGTACCCTGATCACCCTGCCTCTGCCCCTGAACAGATTGTGCCCCACTTGCACCATTTCCTCCAGTCCTGCCCTGATGGCTAGGCTCTCCCGATCGTTTGCCCTCAGCCATGTGAAAGCGGTGATCCTGGCAATGGAGCAATGCAGCGTTAACCACATCAGAATAAGTGGCTAACAAGAGGTTCCCTAACAAGTGCTGACGAATCCTCCATGTCAACCCGTCCGTGAATTTTTGTATCTTCTTTTCCTCCGTCGGTATCTCATCCGGAACAATGTTCAAAAGATCAGTGAATTCGGCCTCATACTCGACCACAGACTTACCCTCCTGTCGAAGGCTCATCAACTTCCTCCTCATCTCCGTGTGAACAGCTGACGGAAAGTATTTGCGGTCAAACCGCACCCAGAACTCCTGAATAGTGAGAGTATCCCTCTCCTCTACGGTGGTAATAGACTCACACCACTGCAGTGCTGACCCCATTAGCTTAAAAGTAGCTAGTATCTGCTACTGGACATCTGTGCACTCATACATCCTCAAGTGCCGCTGTATATCCTTCCTCCACTGACTCGAAACTACCACATCGGAGCTACCTGCGAACTCCGGAGGGTGTGCTTTCTGAAAAGCATCACGTACACGTTCCCAAGCAGACGGGAATGCATGAGCCTGAACTGGTGCAGCTACTGGCGCCTGAGCTGGTGCCTGCTGAACTACAGCTAGTGCGGCATTTACCGCCTGGGCCACAATGGCTGCAACCTCGGCGACATTCATCGTGCCTTGAACTAGTGCGGGCTGTGGTTCTGGCGTCGCATCCCTGGGAACCCTTCGTGCATGTCATGGATGCATCTGAAATAAGAATGAAGTTTATAAGTTCGGAGTTATAAACTTAAAATAGCTGAAGAACATAGCATAAACAAGAGAATACAATAGTCCTAAAATATAGGGCTCTACATCAAAGAAAGCTCAGCGGAAATATAATAAGCCGTTCAGATCCTAAAGGACACTAGAACTTGATGCTCTGATACCACCTGTGACACCCCGACTAATTAAATACCGGGTAGCTACTCCTTTATTAAATTAATTCAAAATGCCAAGTTGGTTCAGTTAATAGCGTCACTGTCGAAAACATTTTAATAATTACTAACCACCTAGTATTTAAAAAGTAAGTGCCAAATTTTAAGTTAAGTCTGATTAACATGCAGCAAAAGAATAATGGAAGAGTCAACATAATCCATTCTCCATACTAAGTAATGAAATAACCAACAATAATAATAAGAACTCCGGAGGAAAACTCCTCACGACAATCCCAACAAATGGAAATAATACTACAAGTCTGAATCCTGAATAATTACATGCCAAAAGTATGAATAACTGAAATAGATGAAATGTCTCTAAAAGAAATGGGCGACATGCCCTACAACTGATAATTGATGAATATCGAGTCAAGATCGATGAAGCGTCTACAAGAAAAGTCCTGTAACTTCCACAAAGAGCTACAGCTCGTCACCTGAATGAGAATCCTATGCATGGTGTCCTTGTGGCTGGGCACCTAAAATGGTTTTTACAAAAATAGATTTGAAAGCAAATGGGTCAGAGCCCGAAAGTGGAAAACATTTTGAAAACAGCAAGTGTTTTAATAACATTAAAACATTAAATGCAAAATACATGTTAGGACGTGCACTCACATGAAATTCTCACCTCTCGACTATATGTGCACTCCTAACGTTCATTACCCATCTAAATGACACATATATCTAACCAAAACGTAATAAGTTCTACCTCTTCTACTCGATTACCATATTACATTCTGGCGTTATCAATATAAATAGAAGGCTTCACTTAAACTCAGATTCTCAATTAGTAACATAATTCACTATCAGTTAACCCGTTATGTTCTCTCACTACATTACCATAATTATGCTCACAATAACAACATGAAAGTTCCCATTAATTAAGTGTATATTATTCACGTCATAAATATACAATACAATACAATACAAGCACCCCGAGAACTAGCTGCGGTGCACACATACTCTGCTATCCATCCCGGTACATCACGTACATAAGGATCACATATTCCGAATCTCTCAGGAATAGTTCACAGATAACAACATCACAAATAATGGAGGCGAACACAATCACATCACATGGGTCACGCACATACCTGCGCTCCCACGATCAGCAGACTTATTAACATCCCAATAAGTCCTTCTCTGATCTATGTTCATCGAGGTAACCAGTCTAAACATAAGGATTAGAGGGCCCTAAGCGATCGCGAACTTCCCATGATAGCAAGTATGGTAGGTATGTCATACACATAAAATCAATACATATATACTAAGTATGCACACGTCTTAGTAATCACCATAATATATTGGTACATAACTCTTCTCGTACTGACATATAATACTACACCATTTATATGTTCCCGGTTAATATAATAAGCTAGGCCGTTAATAGTTCTCGCATCGTAATAGACACTCACGTCCTACTCATAGTTTCCTTTAGGTTCAAACTACACTTCTAGGTTTGACTCCTCATTATATCCCAAATATCCCAAATATATTAATTACTCAACAAGGAAAGGCTATCTCTACCTATACACAAGGTTACGGGGCACTCAGGACCAAAACAGGCTAAAAAGCCTAAACTGTCAACTCGTTCGAACGAGGCTGTTCGAACGAGACTTCGTTCGAACGAACTGAGTCTTCTAACGAGATCTCGTTCGAACGAAGTGGGCTTTCTAACGAGATCTCGTTCGAACGATCTCATCGAACGAACTTCACCCTCGTTAGAAATCAATGGTCAACTCGTTAGAAGCTCGTTCGAACGACCTGGGCAGGTCTTCTAACGAGCGACCAGATTCGAGCCCAGATTCCTTACTTTCGTTTTTCCCATCTCTCTACACCTCAAATCTCATCCAAAAATCAATCTAACAATTGTTTAAGGTTCCTAATCGTCCCTAAACATCCTTAGGTCACATATTAACAAGTTTGGGGGTGTTAATTCATCCTAACATCATTCAAATATCAAATCTCTACATATTTTCCCCAATTTCAAACACATGAACCCTAAAATTTATAAATCCTCTAGAAGTCTAATTAAATCCGTTTTTGGTTTCATACTAATTGTAATATCATCAGAATAATCATCAACTACCAATCTACATGCAATTTCCTCATCAAAATGTACTATCTATTTCCAATTTACATGGGTTTTTCATTAACTCCCAAGAACAAATCAGATTTTTATCAATTCCTACACATGGAAGAAACATTCTCTATAAAAACGAAATTAAATCACTTGCCTTAATGGTAACTCTGGATTTGATGACGAATTTGATGAAGTATACCCTCTCTCTCTGCAGAATCCTTCTATCTCTCCCTCTACAAGCTCTTCTCTAATGGTGGCCATGGAGGCTAGGGTTTTGTCTTAGGAACAACTTTCAATAACCTCCATAGTCTATTTGGGTATTAGTGGGCTTAGTGGGTTAATGCCTAATCAGATATTAATTCCCAATTTTCGTAGCTTTTAATTCCTCAAAATTCAAAATTACCAAACTACCCTTATACGTTGCCGTTATGGCCTAAAAATACCCCGGGACCCAAACCAAACCCCCGGCTAGTGTTTTCTGACTATTTCAACCCTTCCGAACCCGTTGGCACACTCAAAACGACCATACGGTTAATAGAACTAAAATTCACTTTTTAATTATCATAATTATATTCCATACGCGTCTCAACAAAATTTCCAAATTGCCATATTTCAATCTCACGACAAATTTCATAATTCAAAGTTCATATATAAACATATATGCACATATAATCAAATACCAACTCGCATCTCGCTAGTATTTTAACCCAGATTAATTTCCAATTAATACGCATTTAATTTAATTAGTCCCATAAATAAATATCACAAAAATACGGGGTATTACACCCGATACCGAACTATTGTCTGTTTTACTTCTCACTTTTTATTTTTTCTATCATTAATAACAAATAAAAAAACCTTTAATGGGCACCAGAAATTACCTCACTCACATTATTTTTGGTAGTTTCATTTGCTTTTGTGGTATCACACCCAATGTTAATACCTTGCATTGGTTGTTGTAACTTTGATGACTTCAAACCCTAATTATTATGCGGGGACAAATATGATGATTGTTGGTGAAGATTGTTGGTGATCAAAATGTATTCAATGCATTTTGATTGGTGAAGATTATGGGAAAGTGGGGACTAAAATGGTTGAGAGCTTAGTGGGCACAGAGAGAATTGTTTGGGAGTTTAATGGGTAAAGAGAGAATGGTTGAGAGCTTAGTGGGGACCAAAATATTATATAAAAAGTATTTATATTGTGTGATGTCCCTTTGGAAAGATATGTTTAAATTGTCTTGGGGTATTTCGAAGTAAACATTGGGGGTACCCTTAATAGTAAAACTTGTTAAATACTAGCATGGTCTAAACCGTTCTTAATAATACAAACCCAATGGTCCATTATACTAAAGCAAAACTAACGTAATACTGGTGTCTCCAACTCCTCTTACATTCCGAGGTATGGTGTTGGCATAAGCACACCGACATAACCATTTTCAATGATCTTATCCAAGGTTAGAGTATCCTGAAACAAATCTCCTTGGAGCTCTAGACTTTAACCTTTTATCGAGGTGTAATAGAATTAGTAGAAGTGATCCTATATATAATTAAAACAAATAACAAATAAAAATGTATGAAAACAGAAATAATTGAGAAAATTACCACTAAGTGAGGGAATCCCCCAATCACGAGAATGGGCATAACCCTAGTTTTCTCCCTTTGGAGACATTCCCAATAGTATGGATAAAAAAATAAGAAGATATCTATAAGCCACCTTAACTAAACATTGTTTCGATTTTTGAGGGGTCATGTGATAGTAGTAGTAGTAGTAGTAGTAGTAGTAGTAGTAGTAGTAGTAGTAGTCAAGAGTCTAAGCATATCTATACTCTTCATTGGAGATATTTTTTACAATCCATCTCCCTACATACCACAATAAAGCTGAACATTATACACTAGCTATTTCGCTAAGGTGATGGGGTGTGAGGATGAACTCACTTGGAATACCTAAGATGATAGGGTGGAAGGAAAAAAGAAGGTTGAAATCCAATAACTATACAAGTCACACATATCACTAAGTTTAGCATAAGTGACTATGCTTCTCCACTTATTGGCCTTGTGGATTTGAAAATATAGCATCCCATCTTTATATTCTTAGTCTTCATCCCTAATATTTCATAACTTCTCTTTACTTCAAATTAAGAATCAAGTAGTTCGACCATCATTGCATTAATGACCTTAATGGAGTCCTCAAATGTATCATAATTCGCCCATTTTTGTCTATTTGAAGTGTCAATTTTGGAGTCAATTAGGTTGGTCCTATTATCCATAGCATTAAGAAAAGAATCAATTGACATGGGATTGGATATAGTCGGGGCAAAATCAATATATGAAAATGGGTTCGAAGAAATTTTAGGATTGTCCTTTTCCCTTGGAGGGGGTGGATGGTGAACTACTTGAAGGGGGGATGAAATGAAGTACCTTATAGTATCTATGTTTTTTCTAAGATTATGACACAACAGCATAAAATAATTTTGTTAATATTAATCTTTTGAAGGATCTGTTCGATGAATATTATGGCACACAAAGTAATTTATAGGATAGTTTGGTTAATTATCTTGTATAAAACTGTTACGAATATATTTTAATCTTTGATCCTATGAACAATCTTGATCATTGTCAAGACAATCTCATAGTTTCCACACATGAAGAGTGCAATGATATTTTCTTCTCTATTAAGGAGAGAAGAAAAACTCTTTTATGTGATTAGATGTATTTTAGGACACCTATTATATATCTATATATATATTGGGAGGCATTTTTACCACTCATCTCTCAACTCAACTCAACAAAGCCTTTTCCCAATTATTTGGGGTCGGCTACATGAATCCTATTTTTCCATTCCATTCTGTCCAGTACAATATCTTTGGTTAAACCACATGATATCATGTCCTTTTTTATAATATCCCACCAAGTTAATTTAGGCCTACCTCTACCCCTTGGGTTACCATCAATACTAACTAAATCGCTCTTCCTTACAGGAGCATCCATTGGTCTACGCTTGACGTGTCCAAACCATCTAAGTCGATTTTCTCTCAATTTATCTTCTATAGGAGCTACTTTTACCGTTTCACGAATTTTTTCATTTTTAATTTTATCCTTTCGAGTTTTACCACAAATCCATCTTAGCATTCGCATCTTCGCCACACTCATTTTCTGCACATTTTATTTCTTTGTTTCCCAACACTTTGTCCCATATAACATGGCGGGTCTAATGACCGTCCTATAAAATTTTCCTTTTAACTTGAAAGGTATACGCCTATCACACAGAACGCCGGTCGCACTTCTCCACTTAACCCAGCCTGCTATAATCCTATGCGTAACATCATCACTAATATCTCCATCTTTTTGTATAATCGATCCTAAATAACGAAAAGGATCATTTCTAGGTATTTCTTGACCCTCCAATTTCACCACATCTCCATTTGTCCTCCTATTACTACTAAAATTACACTCCACATATTCTGTTTTGGTTCTGCTTATTTTAAATTCTCTTGTTTCTAAAGTTTCTCTCTACAATTCCAACCTAGCATTTATCCCCATCTTAGTCTCGTCGACTAAAACAATATCATCTGCAAATAGCATACACCATGGCACCTCATCTTGTATTTGTCCAGTCAACTCATCCATAACAAGAGCAAAGAGATAAGGACTTAATGCTGAATGTTGGTGTAGCTGTAATACCCCGTATTTTTGGCGATATTTATTTTTGGGATTAATTAATTAAATGAGAATTAATTGGGAATTAATCCGGATAAAATACTAGCGAGATGTGAGTTGGTATTTGACTATATTGAGTATATATGATGATATATGAATATTGAATTATGAAATTTGTCGTGAGATTTATATACGGCAATTTGGACATTTTATTGGGACGCGTGAGACAGTCGCGTCAGGATATAATTATCTTAATCATAAAAGTGAATTTAAATTCTATTAACCGTATGGTCGTTTTGAGTGCGCCAACGCGTCCGGAAGGGTCGAGATAGTCAGAAAATACTAGCCGGGGGTTTAGTTTGGGTCCCGGGGTATTTTTAGGCCATACCGGCAACATAAAGGGTATTTTGGTAATTTTTTATTTTTGGGAATTAAAAGTGAAGAAAATTAGTAAATTATATCTGATGTGGATTTGACCCACTAAACCACTAACCAACCCATGTTAACCCAATAGGCTACGTAGGTTATTAGAATTTAGGTTTCTAATTTTTCCCCAAAACAAACCCTAGCCACCATAGCTATTGGAGAAGAAAGCTTGGAAAGAGAGATAGAGGAGAAAAGCTTGGAGAGAGAGAGAGAGCTTCATCAAATCGTCATCAAAATCTGAGATTGAATCAAGGCAAGTGGTTTAATTTACGTTTTTATGCAGTAAATGCTTCTTCCATGCTTAGACTATTCAATAATCATAATTAATTGGGAGATAATTGAAAACCCATGAAACTGGAGTTGTTAATAAATTTTGGAGATAGGTTTGCATGTAGAAATGTTATTGGAAGATCGAATTAAGATAATTATAAGTTTATGTGTTATAAAAATGGATTTATTTCTGGAAATTGATGATTTATAATCTTAGGATTTATGTTCTTGAAAAATTGGGGAAAAGTGATGAGACTTGTGATTTGGTGATGTTTAGGATGAATTATTCCCTTAAAACACGTTAGTATGTGACCTTGATATGTTTAGGATTGATTAGAGACCTTAAAACGTTGTTGGGACGAATTTTAGAGGAGAATTGAGGAGTAGAAATTGGTGAAAAACGAAAGTAGAAATTCTGGGTACGAAACTGGTCGTTCGTTAGAAGGCCTACCCAGGTCGTTCGAACGAGTTGACCAGTTGCTTCTAACGAGGGGGAATTCGTTCGATACCTTCGTTTGAACGAGATGTCGTTAGAAGGCTCAGTTCGTTCGAACGAACTGAATCTCGTTCGAACAGTCTCGTTCGAACGAGACTTCTAACGAGCTGGAAGTTTAGGCCTTTTTGGCCTGTTTTGATTTTGGGAGTCCCGTAAACTTGTTCGATGATAGAAAGATAACATTCCTTTGATGATGCATTGGTATACTTGGGACATTTGGGATATAATGAGGAGTAAATTATATAATTGTGGAACGAATAAAATAGACATTTTGAGTCGAGGCGTGAGTGCCTACTACGACGTGAGAATAAATTATGGCGTGTATGATTATGAACCGAGATTATACAAATTGTATAAATTATAAAATGGTACGAGAATGCGATAGTACTACAATTAAACTATGGTGATTACTAAGATGCGTGTTTACTTAGTATTGATGTATGATTTGTGTGTATGACATACCTACCATACTTGCTATCACGGGAGGTTTGCGTTCGCTTAGGGCCCTCTAATCCTTGTGTTGCCCGGATTTAGACTGGTTACCTCGACGAACATAGGTCAGAGAAGGACTTATTGGGATGTTAATAAGTCTGCTGATCGTGGGAGCGCAGGTATGTACGTGACCCATGTGATGTGACTGTGTTCGCCTCCATTATTTGTGATGTTGTTATCTGTGAACTATTCCTGAGAGATTCGAAATATGCGATCCTTATGTACATGATGTACCGGGATGGATAGCAGAGTATGTGTGCACCGCAGCTTAGTCTCGGGGTGCTTATATTGTATATTTATGTTGTGGAAAATATACACTTAATAAAATGGGAACTTTCATATGGTATCGTGTGTATAACTATGGAATAACATAAAAGAGATAATCTATAATGAGTTGTATTACTTTTATATGAGAACCTGAATTTATGTTAAGCCCCCTATTTAATTGCGATCGTTATAATGTTAATGGGAACCGAGTAATAAGGGTAGAACCTATGACAGTCTAGCTAGATATGATGTCACTTAGCTAGGAGTTTGTGTCCTTTTAGATGGGTAATGTACGTTAGGAGTGCACATGTAGTCGAGAGGTGAGAATTTCATGTGAGTGCACGTCCTAACATGTATTTTGCATTTAATGTTTTAAATGTTTTTAAAGCACTTGCAGGTTTTTAAAATATCTCCACATTCGGGCTCTGACCCGTTTGCTTTCAAATCTATTTTCTTGTAAAACCATTTTAGGTGCCCAGCCACAAGGACACCATGCATAGGATCCTCATTCCGATGACGAGCTGTAGCTATTTGTGGAAGTTACAGGAATTGCTTTTAGACACTTCTATCATTTGGATTCCATGTTCAGTATTCCTCAGTTGTAGGGCATGTTGCCCAAATTCTATTAGAGACATTTCCATTTCAGTTTTTCAGACTTTGGCATGTATTAATTCAGTATTCAGTATTTCGTTACTTATTTTAGTTGTGGGATTTGTTGTGAGGAGTTTTTCCTCCGGATTTATTTATATCATGTGATGGTTATTCTATTATTTCGTTATGGTGAATGGTGATATTATTCTTGCTTTAAATCTTTTACTGCATGTTAATCAGACTTTAATTAAAATTTGACAACTTACTTTTTAAATACTAGGTGGTTAGTAATAATAAAATGTTTTCGACAGTGATGCTATTAACTGAGCCAACTTGGAATTTTGATTTAATTTAATAAAGGAGTAGCTACCCGGTTTTTAATTAGTCGGGGTGTCACAGGTGGTATCAGAGCATCAGGTTCTAGTGTCCTTTAGGATCTGTACGGCTATTATGTTTCCGCTAAGTTTTCTTTGATATAGAGCCCTGTATTTTAGGACTGTTGTATTCTTGTGTGTATGCTTCGTTCTTCAGATATTTTAAGTTTATAACTACGAACTTATAAACTTCATTCTTATTTCAAATGCCTCCACGACGTGCACGGCGAGTTCCCAGGGATGCAACGCCAGAACCCCAGCCCGCTCCAGTTCAGGGCATGATGAACGCCGCTGAGGTTGCAGCCATTGTAGCCCAAGTGGTAAATGCCGCAATTGCCGTAGTTCAGCAGGCACCACCTCAGGCGCTGATTGCCGCGCCAGTACAGGAAAATGCATTCCCGTCTGCTTGGGAACGTGTACGTGACGCTTTTCAGAAAGCGCATCCGCCAGAGTTTGCAGGTAGCTCAGATGTGGTAGTCTCGAGCTAGTGGAGGAAGGATATGCAGAGGCACTTGAGGATGTATGAGTGCACGGACGTTCAGAAGCAGGTGCTAGCTACTTTCAAGCTAGTTGGATCTGCACTGCAGTGGTGGGAGTCTATTACCACCGTGGAGGAGAGGGATACTCTCACTATTCAGGACTTTTCGGTGCGGTTCGACCGCAAGTACTTTTCGTCAGCTGTTCACACGGAAATGAGGAGGAAACTGATGAATCTAAAGCAAGAGGGTAAGACCGTGGCCGAGTATGAGGCCGAGTTCACGAATCTGTTGAATATCGTTTCGGATGAGATACCGACAGAAAAGAAGAAGATTGAGAAATTCACCGACGGGTTGACATGGAGGATCCGTCAGCATCTGTTAGGGAACCTTTCATTGGCCACTTATTCTGATGTGGTTAACGTTGCTTTGTTACACTGCCAGGATCACCGCTTTCATATGGCTGAGGGCAAGAGATCGGGAGAGTCTAGCCATCAGGGCAGGACTGGAGGACATGGTGCCGGTGGGGCACAATCTGTTCAGGGGCAGAGACAGGGTGAGCAGGGTTCCCAGCAGGGGGATCAGAAGAGGTTCAGATCAAGGAATTACAGGCACGGACAGGGAGGTTTCCGTCAGGGCCATCAGGATCCAAACGGCCATCAGGGCCAACAGGGGCAGAATGGGCAGCAGTTTCAGCAGGGCCAGCAGGGCCAAGGGAGGAACGGTAACGGCCACCAGGGCCGAGGACAGTGGGGGCAGAGAGGAGGGAAATTTCCAGGGAAGTGTTATGTTTGTGGCAAGACTGGCCATAAATGATAGGATTGTCCTGATAGGGGCAGGGCCCCACAGCAGCAGCAGCAGGGTGCTCGCCAGGAGCCGCAGAGGCCTATGTTTCTCGCCGCTCTCCCCGCACCGCCACAGATGGCAGCATTGCCACCCATTCCGGTAGTCCCAGCTCAGCAGGGGTAGCTACAGTATGGACGTGTCTATAACCTCCACCAGGTAGCAGTTCCACAGGCACCGCCCGCGATTGAGGGTACGTTTCCTATCCATGGCACTATGGGTCGGGTATTGTTTGATATGGGGGATACACATTGTTTTATAGCTACACATTTCACGAAGGATTTAGGGTTGTTAGCCACAGCGGAGAGCACAGTGACGTGTGTCGACTCACCATTGGGGAATGGGTCACTTATATTCTTTATATGCCGAGGAGTGGGGGTAGAGATTGGTGGTTTGGTATTACCTGCAGACATGTTGGTATTAGATATGCATGTGCACGATGTGATTATCGGTATGGATTGGCTCGTAGCTTATAGGGCCATGATTGATTGCTTCAGCGGGAGCATTGTTTTTGCCATTCCGGGGCAAGAGATGTTTGTAGTGGCGATGCCTCGCCCAGAGGGAGGCTCGACCGCTCATTTGTATTACCTAGAGGAGGATACCTCTAAGGAGGTTGTGATTCCTTTAGAATCGATCCCAGTTGTCAGGGAGTATTCTGTTGTGTTTCAGGAAATACCAGGCCTACCCCCCAATCAAGAGATATACTTTGTTATAGACCTATTGCCAGATACGAGACCTATAGCACGCGCACCGTACCGTATGGCTCCGGCAGAGATGCGAGAGCTACGAGATCAGATAGAGCAGCTGTTAGGTCAGGGCTTTATTCGCAGGAGTACCTCACCTTGGGGCGCTCCAGTTTTGTTTGTGAAGAAGAGGGACGGTTCACTAAGATTGTCTGTGGACTACCGGGAGTTGAACAAGGTCACGATACGGAATAAGTATCCGTTGCCTCGAATCGATGACCTATTCGACCAGTTGAGAGGAGCTTCTTTCTTCTCGAAGATTGATTTGAGATCGGGATACCATCAGTTGCGTATCAGGGAGGAGGATGTCTCGAAGACTGCATTCTTAACGAGATATGGTTCTTACGAGTTTCGGGTTATGCCTTTTGGTTTGACCAACGCTCCAGCAGTGTTTATGGACTTAATGAATAGGGTGTTCAGAGAGTTCCTTAATCAGCTTGTCATTGTCTTCATTGATGATATTCTGGTTTACTCCCAGACAGAGGAGGAGCACGCCGAACATTTGAGGCAGGTTTTGCAGACGCTGCGTCAGAACGAACTGTATGCAAAGTTTGAGAAGTGCGGGTTTTGGTTAAAGGAGGTCCAGTTTTTGGGACACATTATTTTCGACCGGGGGATATCTGTTGATCCGGGTAAGGTATCCACGGTGAGGGAGTGGGGATAGCCCACGACACCGACTGAGATTCGTAGTTTCTTGGGCCTAGCAGGATACTACAGGAGGTTCAGTCGGGGATTTTCGAAGATAGCGGGTCCTTTGACACATCTTTCTCGTAAAGGTGTGCCGTTCATTTGGAGTGATGCCTGTCAGTTGGCATTTGATGAGTTAAAGGACAAATTGACCTCAACACCTGTGTTAGCATTGCCGAGATCGGGAGTTGAGTATTTGGTTTACACCGATGCGTCTTTGCAAGGACTTGGAGGTGTATTGCAGCAGGAGAGACAGGCCATAGCTTATGCTTCCCGTAAGCTTAAGTCTCATGAGAAGAATTACCCCACGCATGATTTGGAGTTGGCGGCAGTGGTATTTGCCCTACGGATTTGGAGGCACTATCTTTTGGGGGAGAAGTTCCAACTGTTCACGGACCACAAGTCCCTACAGTACCTGTTCACGCAGAAGGAGTTGAATATGCGGCAGCGTAGGTGGCCTGAGTTTGTGAAAGACTACCAGTTCGATATCCAGTATCACCCGGGTAAGGCTAACGTGGTAGCAGACGCGTTGAGCCGTAGGCCAGCAGATGAGGTGGCAGGGGTGTGGAAGGCAAAGTGGAAGGAGTTGGGACACCAGGATGCAGTGGCCCGATCTTTCATGTCTGTGATGACCGTTACACCGCAGATTGTCATGAAGGTAGTACGAGCACAGGCTAATGACTCGTTCTGTCAGGAGCAGATAGTTCGATTACTAGCAGAGGGAGCCGAGTCCTATACCGTTAGCTCAGACGGGGGATTACGCTTCAATGGGAGATTGGTGGTTCCGGAAGGGGAGGAATTGCGACACGAGGTGATGGCAGAGTCGCACGGCTCACGGTTCGCGGTAAATCCCGGAGGGGACAAAATGTACCAAGACATGAGACGCCAGTATTAGTGGAGCGGTATGAAGATAGATATCGCTGTGTTTGTTTCAAAATGCACCACTTGTCAGCTAGTAAAAGTGGATCATCAGAGACCGACAGGACTTCTACAGCCGTTGGAGGTTCCGAGGTGGATGTGGGAGAGCATATCCATGGACTTTATCACGGGGTTGCCTACGTCACAGAGGGGTCACGACTCCGTTTGGGTAATTGTGGACAGATTGTCCAAAGTCCCCCACTTTTTACCCGTAAGGACTGACTACACTACGGGACAGTATGCCCAGCTCTTCATTTCAGAGATTGTGAGACTTCACGGTATGCCCCTAAATATCGTGTCTGACAGAGACAAGATATTTGTTTCGCGGTTTTGGGAGAGTTTCCAGGAGGCCATGGGCACGGAATTGCGGTTGAGTACGGCTTATCATCCGCAGACCGATGGGCAGATCGAGCGCACAAATCAGATGTTGGAGGACATGCTACGCATGTGCATTATTGACTTTAGAGGTGGATGGGAGCAATACCTTCCACTGGTAGAGTTTGCTTATAATAACTCCTACCAGTTCACTATTAGCATGGCTCCGTTTGAGGCGTTGTACGGTAGGCCTTGTCGTTCCCCAGCATGTTGGTTAGAGGTGGGGGACAACAAACTGCTTGGGCCGGAAGTGATTCAGGATACTTCGGCAAGGATTGAGTTGATTCGGAGTCGCATTCGGGTAGCTCAAGACCGACAGAAGAGTTATGCTGATGCGAAGAGATCTTTCAGGGAGTTCCAAGTGGGGGACCAGGTTTTGCTCAGAGTATCTCCTATGAAGGGGATTATGCATTTCGGGAAGAAGGGGAAGTTGGCACCGAGATATGTGGGGTCGTTTCCTATTATTGAGCGGATTGGACCAGTTGCGTATAGACTCGGGTTACCGGAGCATTTACACCGGATTCACGATGTGTTTCATATTTCCTCGCTAAGGAAATATCTCAGGGACGATTTGGCTCATTCTCACATCGCTTTGGAGGAGATTGATCTACAGCCTGATAGCTCCTACGAGGAGGGGCCAATTGCTATTTTGGACCGAAGTGAGAGGAAGTTGCGGTCAAAAATAGTTCCGTTAGTGCGTGTTCAGTGACGACATCACAATGTCGAGGAGTCCACATGGGAACGCGAGGATGAGATGCGCGAACATTATCCAGAGTTGTTTTTATCAGATACTTTCTATTTCCGAATTTCGGGACGAAATTCTGTTATTGGGGGGAAGTATGTAATACCCGGTATTTTTGGCGATATTTATTTTTGGGATTAATTAATTAAATGAGAACTAATTGGGAATTAATCCGGATAAAATACTAGCGAAATGTGAGTTGGTATTTGACTATATTGAGTATATATGATGATATATGAATATTGAATTATGAAATTTGTCGTGAGATTTATATACGGCAATTTGGACATTTTATTGGGACGCGTGAGACAGTCGCGTCAGGATATAATTATTTTAATCATAAAAGTGAATTTAAATTCTATTAACTGTATGGTCGTTTTGAGTGCGCCAACGCGTCCGGAAGGGTCGAGATAGTCAGAAAATACTAGCCGGGGGTTTAGTTTGGGTCCCGGGGTATTTTTAGGCCATACCGGCAACATAAAGGGTATTTTGGTAATTTTTTATTTTTGGGAATTAAAAGTGAAGAAAATTAGTAAATTATATCTGATGTGGATTTGACCCACTAAACCACTAACCAACCCATGTTAACCCAATAGGCTACGTAGGTTATTAGAATTTAGGTTTCTAATTTTTCCCCAAAACAAACCCTAGCCACCATAGCTATTGGAGAAGAAAGCTTGGAAAGAGAGATAGAGGAGAAAAGCTTGGAGAGAGAGAGAGAGCTTCATCAAATCGTCATCAAAATCTGAGATTGAATCAAGGCAAGTGGTTTAATTTACGTTTTTATGCAGTAAATGCTTCTTCCATGCTTAGACTATTCAATAATCATAATTAATTGGGAGATAATTGAAAACCCATGAAACTGGAGTTGTTAATAAATTTTGGAGATAGGTTTGCATGTAGAAATGTTATTGGAAGATCGAATTAAGATAATTATAAGTTTATGTGTTATAAAAATGGATTTATTTCTGGAAATTGATGATTTATAATCTTAGGATTTATGTTCTTGAAAAATTGGGGAAAAGTGATGAGACTTGTGATTTGGTGATGTTTAGGATGAATTATTCCCTTAAAACACGTTAGTATGTGACCTTGATAGGTTTAGGATTGATTAGAGACCTTAAAACGTTGTTGGGACGAATTTTAGAGGAGAATTGAGGAGTAGAAATTGGTGAAAAACGAAAGTAGAAATTCTGGGTACGAAACTGGTCGTTCGTTAGAAGGCCTACCCAGGTCGTTCGAACGAGTTGACCAGTTGCTTCTAACGAGGGGGAATTCGTTCGATACCTTCGTTTGAACGAGATGTCGTTAGAAGGCTCAGTTCGTTCGAACGAACTGAATCTCGTTCGAACAGTCTCGTTCGAACGAGACTTCTAACGAGCTGGAAGTTTAGGCCTTTTTGGCCTGTTTTGATTTTGGGAGTCCCGTAAACTTGTTCGATGATAGAAAGATAACATTCCTTTGATGATGCATTGGTATACTTGGGACATTTGGGATATAATGAGGAGTAAATTATATAATTGTGGAACGAATAAAATAGACATTTTGAGTCGAGGCGTGAGTGCCTACTACGACGTGAGAATAAATTATGGCGTGTATGATTATGAACCGAGATTATACAAATTGTATAAATTATAAAATGGTACGAGAATGCGATAGTACTACAATTAAACTACGGTGATTACTAAGATGCGTGTTTACTTAGTATTGATGTATGATTTGTGTGTATGACATACCTACCATACTTGCTATCACGGGAGGTTTGCGTTCGCTTAGGGCCCTCTAATCCTTGTGTTGCCCGGATTTAGACTGGTTACCTCGACGAACATAGGTCAGAGAAGGACTTATTGGGATGTTAATAAGTCTGCTGATCGTGGGAGCGCAGGTATGTACGTGACCCATGTGATGTGACTGTGTTCGCCTCCATTATTTGTGATGTTGTTATCTGTGAACTATTCCTGAGAGATTCGAAATATGCGATCCTTATGTACATGATGTACCGGGATGGATAACAGAGTATGTGTGCACCGCAGCTTAGTCTCGGGGTGCTTATATTGTATATTTATGTTGTGGAAAATATACACTTAATAAAATGGGAACTTTCATATGGTATCGTGTGTATAACTATGGAATAACATAAAAGAGATAATCTATAATGAGTTGTATTACTTTTATATGAGAACCTGAATTTATGTTAAGCCCCCTATTTAATTGCGATCGTTATAATGTTAATGGGAACCGAGTAATAAGGGTAGAACCTATGACAGTCTAGCTAGATATGATGTCACTTAGCTAGGAGTTTGTGTCCTTTTAGATGGGTAATGTACGTTAGGAGTGCACATGTAGTCGAGAGGTGAGAATTTCATGTGAGTGCACGTCCTAACATGTATTTTGCATTTAATGTTTTAAATGTTTTTAAAGCACTTGCAGGTTTTTAAAATATCTCCACATTCGGGCTCTGACCCGTTTGCTTTCAAATCTATTTTCTTGTAAAACCATTTTAGGTGCCCAGCCACAAGGACACCATGCATAGGATCCTCATTCCGATGACGAGCTGTAGCTATTTGTGGAAGTTACAGGAATTGCTTTTAGACACTTCTATCATTTGGATTCCATGTTCAGTATTCCTCAGTTGTAGGGCATGTTGCCCAAATTCTATTAGAGACATTTCCATTTCAGTTTTTCAGACTTTGGCATGTATTAATTCAGTATTCAGTATTTCGTTACTTATTTTAGTTGTGGGATTTGTTGTGAGGAGTTTTTCCTCCGGATTTATTTATATCATGTGATGGTTATTCTATTATTTCGTTATGGTGAATGGTGATATTATTCTTGCTTTAAATCTTTTACTGCATGTTAATCAGACTTTAATTAAAATTTGACAACTTACTTTTTAAATACTAGGTGGTTAGTAATAATAAAATGTTTTCGACAGTGATGCTATTAACTGAGCCAACTTGGAATTTTGATTTAATTTAATAAAGGAGTAGCTACCCGGTTTTTAATTAGTCGGGGTGTCACAGGTGGTATCAGAGCATCAGGTTCTAGTGTCCTTTAGGATCTGTACGGCTATTATGTTTCCGCTAAGTTTTCTTTGATATAGAGCCCTGTATTTTAGGACTGTTGTATTCTTGTGTGTATGCTTCGTTCTTCAGATATTTTAAGTTTATAACTACGAACTTATAAACTTCATTCTTATTTCAAATGCCTCCACGACGTGCACGGCGAGTTCCCAGGGATGCAACGCCAGAACCCCAGCCCGCTCCAGTTCAGGGCATGATGAACGCCGCTGAGGTTGCAGCCATTGTAGCCCAAGTGGTAAATGCCGCAATTGCCGTAGTTCAGCAGGCACCACCTCAGGCGCTGATTGCCGCGCCAGTACAGGAAAATGCATTCCCGTCTGCTTGGGAACGTGTACGTGACGCTTTTCAGAAAGCGCATCCGCCAGAGTTTGCAGGTAGCTCAGATGTGGTAGTCTCGAGCTAGTGGAGGAAGGATATGCAGAGGCACTTGAGGATGTATGAGTGCACGGACGTTCAGAAGCAGGTGCTAGCTACTTTCAAGCTAGTTGGATCTGCACTGCAGTGGTGGGAGTCTATTACCACCGTGGAGGAGAGGGATACTCTCACTATTCAGGACTTTTCGGTGCGGTTCGACCGCAAGTACTTTTCGTCAGCTGTTCACACGGAAATGAGGAGGAAACTGATGAATCTAAAGCAAGAGGGTAAGACCGTGGCCGAGTATGAGGCCGAGTTCACGAATCTGTTGAATATCGTTTCGGATGAGATACCGACAGAAAAGAAGAAGATTGAGAAATTCACCGACGGGTTGACATGGAGGATCCGTCAGCATCTGTTAGGGAACCTTTCATTGGCCACTTATTCTGATGTGGTTAACGTTGCTTTGTTACACTGCCAGGATCACCGCTTTCATATGGCTGAGGGCAAGAGATCGGGAGAGTCTAGCCATCAGGGCAGGACTGGAGGACATGGTGCCGGTGGGGCACAATCTGTTCAGGGGCAGAGACAGGGTGAGCAGGGTTCCCAGCAGGGGGATCAGAAGAGGTTCAGATCAAGGAATTACAGGCACGGACAGGGAGGTTTCCGTCAGGGCCATCAGGATCCAAACGGCCATCAGGGCCAACAGGGGCAGAATGGGCAGCAGTTTCAGCAGGGCCAGCAGGGCCAAGGGAGGAACGGTAACGGCCACCAGGGCCGAGGACAGTGGGGGCAGAGAGGAGGGAAATTTCCAGGGAAGTGTTATGTTTGTGGCAAGACTGGCCATAAATGATAGGATTGTCCTGATAGGGGCAGGGCCCCACAGCAGCAGCAGCAGGGTGCTCGCCAGGAGCCGCAGAGGCCTATGTTTCTCGCCGCTCTCCCCGCACCGCCACAGATGGCAGCATTGCCACCCATTCCGGTAGTCCCAGCTCAGCAGGGGTAGCTACAGTATGGACGTGTCTATAACCTCCACCAGGTAGCAGTTCCACAGGCACCGCCCGCGATTGAGGGTACGTTTCCTATCCATGGCACTATGGGTCGGGTATTGTTTGATATGGGGGATACACATTGTTTTATAGCTACACATTTCGCGAAGGATTTAGGGTTGTTAGCCACAGCGGAGAGCACAGTGACGTGTGTCGACTCACCATTGGGGAATGGGTCACTTATATTCTTTATATGCCGAGGAGTGGGGGTAGAGATTGGTGGTTTGGTATTACCTGCAGACATGTTGGTATTAGATATGCATGTGCACGATGTGATTATCGGTATGGATTGGCTCGTAGCTTATAGGGCCATGATTGATTGCTTCAGCGGGAGCATTGTTTTTGCCATTCCGGGGCAAGAGATGTTTGTAGTGGCGATGCCTCGCCCAGAGGGAGGCTCGACCGCTCATTTGTATTACCTAGAGGAGGATACCTCTAAGGAGGTTGTGATTCCTTTAGAATCGATCCCAGTTGTCAGGGAGTATTCTGTTGTGTTTCAGGAAATACCAGGCCTACCCCCCAATCAAGAGATATACTTTGTTATAGACCTATTGCCAGATACGAGACCTATAGCACGCGCACCGTACCGTATGGCTCCGGCAGAGATGCGAGAGCTACGAGATCAGATAGAGCAGCTGTTAGGTCAGGGCTTTATTCGCAGGAGTACCTCACCTTGGGGCGCTCCAGTTTTGTTTGTGAAGAAGAGGGACGGTTCACTAAGATTGTCTGTGGACTACCGGGAGTTGAACAAGGTCACGATACGGAATAAGTATCCGTTGCCTCGAATCGATGACCTATTCGACCAGTTGAGAGGAGCTTCTTTCTTCTCGAAGATTGATTTGAGATCGGGATACCATCAGTTGCGTATCAGGGAGGAGGATGTCTCGAAGACTGCATTCTTAACGAGATATGGTTCTTACGAGTTTCGGGTTATGCCTTTTGGTTTGACCAACGCTCCAGCAGTGTTTATGGACTTAATGAATAGGGTGTTCAGAGAGTTCCTTAATCAGCTTGTCATTGTCTTCATTGATGATATTCTGGTTTACTCCCAGACAGAGGAGGAGCACGCCGAACATTTGAGGCAGGTTTTGCAGACGCTGCGTCAGAACGAACTGTATGCAAAGTTTGAGAAGTGCGGGTTTTGGTTAAAGGAGGTCCAGTTTTTGGGACACATTATTTCCGACCGGGGGATATCTGTTGATCCGGGTAAGGTATCCACGGTGAGGGAGTGGGGATAGCCCACGACACCGACTGAGATTCGTAGTTTCTTGGGCCTAGCAGGATACTACAGGAGGTTCAGTCGGGGATTTTCGAAGATAGCGGGTCCTTTGACACATCTTTCTCGTAAAGGTGTGCCGTTCATTTGGAGTGATGCCTGTCAGTTGGCATTTGATGAGTTAAAGGACAAATTGACCTCAACACCTGTGTTAGCATTGCCGAGATCGGGAGTTGAGTATTTGGTTTACACCGATGCGTCTTTGCAAGGACTTGGAGGTGTATTGCAGCAGGAGAGACAGGCCATAGCTTATGCTTCCCGTAAGCTTAAGTCTCATGAGAAGAATTACCCCACGCATGATTTGGAGTTGGCGGCAGTGGTATTTGCCCTACGGATTTGGAGGCACTATCTTTTGGGGGAGAAGTTCCAACTGTTCACGGACCACAAGTCCCTACAGTACCTGTTCACGCAGAAGGAGTTGAATATGCGGCAGCGTAGGTGGCCTGAGTTTGTGAAAGACTACCAGTTCGATATCCAGTATCACCCGGGTAAGGCTAACGTGGTAGCAGACGCGTTGAGCCGTAGGCCAGCAGATGAGGTGGCAGGGGTGTGGAAGGCAAAGTGGAAGGAGTTGGGACACCAGGATGCAGTGGCCCGATCTTTCATGTCTGTGATGACCATTACACCGCAGATTGTCATGAAGGTAGTACGGGCACAGGCTAATGACTCGTTCTGTCAGGAGCAGATAGTTCGATTACTAGCAGAGGGAGCCGAGTCCTATACCGTTAGCTCAGACGGGGGATTACGCTTCAATGGGAGATTGGTGGTTCCGGAAGGGGAGGAATTGCGACACGAGGTGATGGCAGAGTCGCACGGCTCACGGTTCGCGGTAAATCCCGGAGGGGACAAAATGTACCAAGACATGAGACGCCAGTATTAGTGGAGCGGTATGAAGATAGATATCGCTGTGTTTGTTTCAAAATGCACCACTTGTCAGCTAGTAAAAGTGGATCATCAGAGACCGACAGGACTTCTACAGCCGTTGGAGGTTCCGAGGTGGATGTGGGAGAGCATATCCATGGACTTTATCACGGGGTTGCCTACGTCACAGAGGGGTCACGACTCCGTTTGGGTAATTGTGGACAGATTGTCCAAAGTCCCCCACTTTTTACCCGTAAGGACTGACTACACTACGGGACAGTATGCCCAGCTCTTCATTTCAGAGATTGTGAGACTTCACGGTATGCCCCTAAATATCGTGTCTGACAGAGACAAGATATTTGTTTCGCGGTTTTGGGAGAGTTTCCAGGAGGCCATGGGCACGGAATTGCGGTTGAGTACGGCTTATCATCCGCAGACCGATGGGCAGATCGAGCGCACAAATCAGATGTTGGAGGACATGCTACGCATGTGCATTATTGACTTTAGAGGTGGATGGGAGCAATACCTTCCACTGGTAGAGTTTGCTTATAATAACTCCTACCAGTTCACTATTGGCATGGCTCCGTTTGAGGCGTTGTACGGTAGGCCTTGTCGTTCCCCAGCATGTTGGTTAGAGGTGGGGGACAACAAACTGCTTGGGCCGGAAGTGATTCAGGATACTTCGGCAAGGATTGAGTTGATTCGGAGTCGCATTCGGGTAGCTCAAGACCGACAGAAGAGTTATGCTGATGCGAAGAGATCTTTCAGGGAGTTCCAAGTGGGGGACCAGGTTTTGCTCAGAGTATCTCCTATGAAGGGGATTATGCATTTCGGGAAGAAGGGGAAGTTGGCACCGAGATATGTGGGGTCGTTTCCTATTATTGAGCGGATTGGACCAGTTGCGTATAGACTCGGGTTACCGGAGCATTTACACCGGATTCACGATGTGTTTCATATTTCCTCGCTAAGGAAATATCTCAGGGACGATTTGGCTCATTCTCACATCGCTTTGGAGGAGATTGATCTACAGCCTGATAGCTCCTACGAGGAGGGGCCAATTGCTATTTTGGACCGAAGTGAGAGGAAGTTGCGGTCAAAAATAGTTCCGTTAGTGCGTGTTCAGTGACGACATCACAATGTCGAGGAGTCCACATGGGAACGCGAGGATGAGATGCGCGAACATTATCCAGAGTTGTTTTTATCAGATACTTTCTATTTCCGAATTTCGGGACGAAATTCTGTTATTGGGGGGAAGTATGTAATACCCGGTATTTTTGGCGATATTTATTTTTGGGATTAATTAATTAAATGAGAACTAATTGGGAATTAATCCGGATAAAATACTAGCGAAATGTGAGTTGGTATTTGACTATATTGAGTATATATGATGATATATGAATATTGAATTATGAAATTTGTCGTGAGATTTATATACGGCAATTTGGACATTTTATTGGGACGCGTGAGACAGTCGCGTCAGGATATAATTATTTTAATCATAAAAGTGAATTTAAATTCTATTAACCGTATGGTCGTTTTGAGTGCGCCAACGCGTCCGGAAGGGTCGAGATAGTCAGAAAATACTAGCCGGGGGTTTAGTTTGGGTCCCGGGGTATTTTTAGGCCATACCGGCAACATAAAGGGTATTTTGGTAATTTTTTATTTTTGGGAATTAAAAGTGAAGAAAATTAGTAAATTATATCTGATGTGGATTTGACCCACTAAACCACTAACCAACCCATGTTAACCCAATAGGCTACGTAGGTTATTAGAATTTAGGTTTCTAATTTTTCCCCAAAACAAACCCTAGCCACCATAGCTATTGGAGAAGAAAGCTTGGAAAGAGAGATAGAGGAGAAAAGCTTGGAGAGAGAGAGAGAGCTTCATCAAATCGTCATCAAAATCTGAGATTGAATCAAGGCAAGTGGTTTAATTTACGTTTTTATGCAGTAAATGCTTCTTCCATGCTTAGACTATTCAATAATCATAATTAATTGGGAGATAATTGAAAACCCATGAAACTGGAGTTGTTAATAAATTTTGGAGATAGGTTTGCATGTAGAAATGTTATTGGAAGATCGAATTAAGATAATTATAAGTTTATGTGTTATAAAAATGGATTTATTTCTGGAAATTGATGATTTATAATCTTAGGATTTATGTTCTTGAAAAATTGGGGAAAAGTGATGAGACTTGTGATTTGGTGATGTTTAGGATGAATTATTCCCTTAAAACACGTTAGTATGTGACCTTGATAGGTTTAGGATTGATTAGAGACCTTAAAACGTTGTTGGGACGAATTTTAGAGGAGAATTGAGGAGTAGAAATTGGTGAAAAACGAAAGTAGAAATTCTGGGCACGAAACTAGTCGTTCGTTAGAAGGCCTCCCCAGGTCGTTCGAACGAGCTCGTTCGAACGAGCTTCTAACGAGTTGACCAGTTGCTTCTAACGAGGGGGAATTTGTTCGATACCTTCGTTCGAACGAGATGTCGTTAGAAGGCTCAGTTCGTTCGAACGAACTGAATCTCGTTCGAACAGTCTCGTTCGAACGAAACTTCTAACGAGCTGGCAGTTTAGGCCTTTTTGGCCTGTTTTGATTTTGGGAGTCCCGTAAACTTGTTCGATGATAGAGATAACATTCCTTTGATGATGTATTGGTATACTTGGGACATTTGGGATATAATGAGGAGTAAATTATATAATTGTGGAACGAATAAAATAGACATTTTGAGTCGAGACGTGAGTGCCTACTACGACGTGAGAATAAATTATGGCGTGTATGATTATGAACCGGGATTATACAAATTGTATAAATTATAAAATGGTACGAGAATGAGATAGTACTACAATTAAACTACGGTGATTACTAAGATGCGTGTTTACTTAGTATTGATGTATGATTTGTGTGTATGACATACCTACCATACTTGCTATCACGGGAGGTTTGCGTTTGCTTAGGGCCCTCTAATCCTTGTGTTGCCCGGATTTAGACTGGTTACCTCGATGAACATAGGTCATAGAAGGACTTATTGGGATGTTAATAAGTCTGCTGATCGTGGGAGCGCAGGTATGTGCGTGACCCATGTGATGTGACTGTGTTCGCCTCCATTATTTGTGATGTTGTTGTCTGTGAACTATTCCTGAGAGATTCGGAATATGTGATCCTTATGTACATGATGTACCGGGATGGATAGCAGAGTATGTGTGCACCACAGCTTAGTCTCGGGGTGCTTATATTGTATATTTATGTTGTGGAAAATATACACTTAATAAAATGGGAACTTTCATATGGTATCGTGTGTATAACTATGGAATAACATAAAAGAGATAATCTATAATGAGTTGTATTACTTTTATATGAGAACCTAAATTTACGTTAAGCCCCCTATTTAATTGCGATCGTTATAATGTTAATGGGAACCGAGTAATAAGGGTAGAACCTATGACAGTCTAGCTAGATATGATGTCACTTAGCTAGGAGTTTGTGTCCTTTTAGATGGGTAATGTACGTTAGGAGTGCACATGTAGTCGAGAGGTGAGAATTTCATGTGAGTGCACGTCCTAACATGTATTTTGCATTTAATGTTTTAAATGTTTTTAAAGCACTTGCAGATTTTTAAAATATCTCCACATTCGGGCTCTGACCCGTTTTCTTTCAAATCTATTTTCTTGTAAAACCATTTTAGGTGTCCAGCCACAAGGACTCCACGCATAGGATCCTCATTCCGATGACGAGCTGTAGCTGTTTGTGGAAGTTACAGGAATTGCTTTTAAACGCTTCTATCATTTGGATTCCATGTTCAGTATTCCTTAGTTGTAGGGCATGTTGCCCAAATTCTATTAGAGACATTTCCATTTCAGTTTTTCAGACTTTGGCATGTATTAATTCAGTATTCAGTATTTCGTTACTTATTTCAGTTGTGGGATTTGTTGTGAGGAGTTTTTCCTCCGGATTTATTTATATCATGTGATGGTTATTCTATTATTTCGTTATGGTGAATGGTGATATTATTCTTGCTTTAAATCTTTTACTGCATGTTAATCAGACTTTAATTAAAATTTGACAACTTACTTTTTAAATACTAGGTGGTTAGTAATAATAAAATGTTTTCGACAGTGATGCTATTAACTGAGCCAACTTGGCATTTTGATTTAATTTAATAAAGGAGTAGCTACCCGGTATTTAATTAGTCGGGGTGTCACAGTAGCCCTACCGTAATTGAAAATTCACTACTTTCTCCAGCTGATGTTCTTACTCTAGTCATCGCACCATTATACATATCCTTGATCACGTCAATATATCTGCGAGTCACTCCTCTTTTATGTAGAACCAACCATATTATATCTCTGGGTATCCTATCATACGCCTTCTCCAAATCTATAAAAATCATATGAAGATCCTTCTTTTTCTCTCTATACCTCTCCATTAATCTCCTCAATAAATAGATTTCTTCCATTGTTGACCTCCCAGGCATAAACTCAAATTGATTCTCAGATACTGTTGTCTTCAATCTCAATCTATATTCAATCACTCTCTCCCAAAGTTTTATTGCATGACTCATTAACTTAATACGACGATAATTTGAACAACTTTGTATGTCCCCTTTATTTTTATAAATAGGTACTACTTTTTCTCCATTCATCGGGCATCCTATTAGTCATTAAAATTCTATTAAATAATTTTATAAGCCATGATACTCCATCCTCCCCTAAGCACTTCCAAACCTCAATAGGGATACCATCTGGTCCTAAAGCCTTCCCTGTTTTCATCCTTTTTAGAGCAATCCTGACCTCTATTGTCCTAATTCTACGAAAAAATATATCTTCTCGAGTCTCCCTAAGTTCCTCTATATCTAATCTACTCCCATTATCTCCATTTAATAACCTCTCAAAGTAGTTTTTCCATCTTTCCATAATTTCATCATCTTTGACTAGGACTCTCGAATCATCACTTTTGATGCACTTAACGTTATTAAAACCTTTTGTTTTCCTATCCCTAAGTTTAGCAAGCTTATAAATACTTTTTTCCCCTTCTTGTGTTCCTAATTTTGTATAAAGATCATCATACGCTTTTAACTTAGCATCTCTTACCACTTTCTTAACTTCCTTTTTAGCCCATTTATATTTCTCAAAATTCTCTTCATTTCTATTTATTTGCCATGTTTTAAAGCACTCCCTTTTAATTTTTACTATATTCTATACTTCTTCATTCCACCACCAAGTTTCTTTAGACTGTGGCCCTTTGCCTTTTGATTCTCCAAGAATTTCTTTTGATATTCTCCTAATGCATGTGGCCAATTTATTCCACATTATGTTAGTTTCTTCTTCACAATTCCATGTTGCTTCATTTAATACTTTATCTTTAAATAGTTCTAATTTCTCTCCTTTTAAATTCCACCACCTAGTTCGTGGTTTAATCTTCACTTTTCGCACTCGTGATTGATTTTTAATATTTATATCCAAGACCATTATCCTATGTTGTGAGGTTAAGCTCTCTCCCGAGATAACCTTACAATCTTTACACGTTAATCGGTCTCCTTTCCTAGTAATGAAAAAATCTATTTGGCTCTTATGTGTTCCGCTTTTATAAGTTATTAAGTGTTCAAGCCTCTTTTTAAAACATGTATTTACTAGTATAAAATCATAAGCCATCACAAAATCTAAGATAGACTCTCCTCCGTCGTTCCTATCTCCAAAACCATGTCCTCCATGCACTATCTCATATCCTACACGATCTTCTCCTACATGGCCATTAAAATCTCCACCTATATAGATTTTCTCACCTAGGGGTATTTCTTGAATTAGTTCATCTATTTGTTCCCAAAATTGTACTTTAGTGTGCTCATCTAATCCTACTTGAGGTGCATAAGCACTAACAATATTAATTATGTTTTCACCTAATACCAATTTTACAAGTATAAGTTTATCACCTTTCCTAATAACGGTTACAATATCGTCCTTAAAGTTTTTATCTACTATTATTCCAACTCCGTTCTTATTTCTATGTTTTCCTGTATAATATAATTTAAATCCTGTATTTTCTATTTCTCTAGCTTTCTCACCGACCCATTTAGTTTCTTGTAAACAAGTTATGTTAACTTTTCTTTTTATCATGGTATCTACTAACTCCATCCCTTTTCCTGTCATAGTCCCTATGTTCCAAGTCACTAACCTAAGTCTAGTATCCTAGACTAGCTTCTTTACCCGCACACGTCCAGCTTGTTGCAGGAACCCTTGCATATTTATCGTCGCATCCGGGTGCCGATGCGACGCCCCTTGCCTATTTTTCGAGACACCTGGTGGTAGGCGCAACGCCCCTTGCCTATTTTTCGAGACACCCGGTGGCAGGCGCAACGCATCGCTTAAGGGTAATGCCCTAGCATTAGCATGTATATTCATAGGATTCATGTTCATAAGGATCTGACAAAGTTTTACGCTGGCTGTCAGCTACCTAACGCAACCCTCCTCCTTTTTTCGGGCTTGGGACCGGCAGTGTCAAAAAAATAAGAAGTTAAGCATGACACAGGCGGAGATATTTTTACCACTCATCACTACAAGAAAAATACATTTTTATGACGCTCGAAAAAATAATTTAATGACATTTATTACAAAAATGTCATTTAAAAGTCAATTCTATTATTAATGTGACAAATTAAATATAAAATGTCATTATATATATATTAGTATTATTTTTTATGACACTTTAAATATAAATATCATAATTGATTATAGATATTATGACCTTTTTTTTAGAATTTTTAAAGTAAATACATATTATGACCTTTTTTTCTTCTCCAAAACTTTTAGAACGCGCCTATTCTTCCCCCTAAAAATTTTGACCCCAAAAAAGGAGAACCCGCTCTTCTCACATTCTCACTCCCTCACACCCGCTCTTTCCACCGACGACTCCTGATGCCATGAACCCTTTGATTCTGCCCATTTCTAAAATGCTTTTAACCTCTTATCACTGTGCAGTCTCCCCCGTATATATATCAAACGTCCCTCTGCTTCCTCTTGACTCCTCATGCCGACTCCTCATGCATTTTTCTGGGTTTCTTTTTATTTTGGGTTTTTTGGAGTGATTTCCTTTCCCCTGCCTGCCTTGCCCGACACCCTTGGCTGCTTCTTTTGTGTTGTGTCCATGGTTCGTGGATCGTGGTGGTGGTCGTGGAGGTGGTCCCCTCTCCCCTGTTAGGTTACTTCTACACATGAGGTAAATTTCGACTCTCTCTTATTATTTATTTGGTTGTTTTGTTTGTATATGCAAATTTTTTTGTATTGGTTGTGTTTATTTGAAGATTAAGATTGTAATTATATATTTATTTAGGGTTTCTAATTTTATATTTATTTAGGGTTTCTAATTTTAGGGGTATTAGAGTTAATGTTTAGAGTTAAAATTGGGGATATAATTTTCTCATGTTATGCTTTCAATTTTAGGAGATATTGATGTTTTGTTATGTATTGTTAATTTTTTTTCTCTGTTCGTTAGATTAAATAAATATTTTAGTAATTATTTGGTAAATACTTAAAAATAATCTAAAAAAAATTCGGCTCAGGGGCGGGAGTCCCTGAACCCCCGAATATTACCGTTAAATTAGCCCCAACTATCGAAACTTCCTGGATCCGCCCCTGATGGCATGGATTGTTTTTCTTTCTCTCAAATGGCTGTGGCTAAAACAACTGCAGGCGAAACATATCATGTTGTCAAACACGGTTCACATTTCATTATCTCTTGTTTTTGTATTCATTACCTCTTGTATCACATTGAAACAAGTTGCTAGAACAAGTAGGATTTATATTCAACTTTTGGTCCCTAAAATATAATTTTTGCATTCAGGGCAGTGGAGCTCCGGCCTAAATGAAAAATAGGGACCGTTTCAAAAATTAAAATGTTAGTATCCTAAAATCCTACTAACATTTTAGTTATAAATTTTTATTACTAATATTAGCTAAAGTAGTAAATGTTAAAATTTGGAACTGCTATATATGTGCTTGACTTAATTTGAGTTGTGTATCAAAGAGATTGATATATGACCTATATGATATTTTTGGTTTTAGTTATTAAAATAATTTTTGTGCCTGCTATTCATTTTTGGGGACTATTAGGCACTGACACTCTTGAAAAAATGCTTTTTGTGACGCTTTAAAAAAATGACTTTATGACATTTATTAAGAAAATATCATTCAAAGTGTAGTATTACTACTTTTTTTGATAGATTTATAAAAAAAAACGTCATTTTATTGTTATTGATATTACTTTATATGACACTTTTAAAATAACAATTATATTTAATATGACTTATTATGTCATTTCTTTTGCAGATTTAGGTATACCAATATTTTTATGACATTTTAATTTCCTCCAAAAAAATTTAAGCGCATTATCTTCCCGCACTCAAAATTTTCGCAGACTGTTTTTTTTGCTCCGTTGCGAAATTGAAACCCTCATTTCTCCTAGCTACTCACTCCTCTCATCCACCTCTCTCTCTTTAACCCATCCCTCTCAATCGCTCTCGGCCCTTCCATCCCACTTAACCAAGTGACTTTATTCATTTTTTGTTCTCTTTTAAGAGCTATTTTTGGCCGCTGAGGGAATGTACACGGGCCAATTTTTTTTTTTGCGGGAAAAAGGCCAATCTCATGGTCGAAAATGTCCTTCCTCTCAGATCTATCCCCCGAAGGGGCTATTGTTTACAACGTTGAACACCATGTCAGTGATCGTGGCTAGAGCTTCTGGTGACTACGCTATTTATTAGTCACAACTCAGACAATGAAACCTCTAGGTATTACAACTAATATCATCTTTTTTTCTTTACATGCTTTCATTTTCCATATGCTTTTAAATAAAACATTATTATCTCCGGGGTAAACTCAAAACCCCTTTTAAATATGGCATTAATTAATCAGTTTTAATAATTTACCACAAAGATTGTGATCTCTAAATGAGTAGCTTTCAATAATAGATGTTTGCTACTGTTGGATTAATGGATGATTGTATAATTCCATTGAAATTAGAATATGGAACTATGAATTACGAATGTTTTTAATTATGTTGTTAGTGGTCTTAAGATTGTATAATTACACTGAAATTTTATCAAGATCCGTAACTCATCCACGTTTTGTTCATTTTTGAGGCGCGTTCTCTTCCCTCTCACTCTAAATTTTCACGACTTTGGCTCCAATACTTTTGTTGAGATTTTTAAGTATTTACTTTCCATTAAACGTGCCTTCTATGTCTTTGTCCCATGCTTCTCAATCGTTATTCGCTTTGATCTTAGGACCTATAACTTCATCATAGTCAAGTTAGTATTTAGAACCCGAACATTCATAATGACATTGTAGAACTATTTACTTCAAGAGGGTACATGTTTGTACAATTTTTTGCCTTGATGTCGAGTAATATATCTTGGATAAATATAAATTAAGGATTGCACAATGGAGTTTAAAACTTCAAATACATATTCATTGCAATTATATCCATCTATGAAGCACAAACATGTAATACGTGTTTCGACACGCGACACGCGACACGTGATTGATCCAAAAACTAGGATACAACACACTACGATACGTATAATATATAATATATATTTAAATATATATTAATGAAATAAAACAGTTTTACTCCATAAAATACATTATTAGAGCATGCTTAACATGAAATTAACAAAATGGACCATACAAAACTAAATTCAAACACACTTTGACATTAAGAATCATAAATAAAGCAGAATCACCATCATTTGAGTCAAAGCTGACTCGTGGCTTTCGGGAGAGTGTCTGTGCTTCATAGTTGTCGGACACGGACACGCTGGCTTCAGGGAGAGTGTCCGTGCTTCATAGATATCCATCTAAAAAAATAGTTTAACCAGTTTATTGCCAAGTTTTATAAGGGGTAGAACTTTGGATTATCCCGTGTAGTCCATCTCTTTTGAATCTTCAGTCAATTTCTTTTTAATATTAAGTGCTTTATGCTTGATGATAGATTGCCTTTTTTTGCTAAGTTACTTTTCAACTGTTGAGGAGTTGCCAGATCTCATAAAACAGATATATCCATATATGAGATTGAGGTCCAGTAGAGGTATCTGGGAGTGCTAGTAAACAAGAAAAAACTCAACTCAATTAACAAACTCAAACAATACCTACAGGCCTAAGGCCATCTAAGGACTCAAAGCACAAAATCCCACACTCAAACCCTCACAACCAAACACTCCCTACTCCACCGATAAGACCCTCCACTCTCTTGGTTCCTAGTCATGTCCATTAGTTGGGCGTTAATGTATGTCCAAAGGGGACAGATTAAAAATAGCAGTATTTTTGCGTTTATATCTTTTTATAATTTGTTAAATTCCCGTTGCGTGTCAGGGGTATTACCCTTGCTAAGATTGTGTTCACAATGTGTGTCCATAGGTCACAACATATATGTATACATATTGTTATATATTGTTATACATGTTTTGGCATGTTCTTACTTATGCAAGTTGTTTCCATTAGTTGTACTGCAGTTTCGAGTCATTCGAGGCCATTCTGCAGTAATGTTAGACTTGCAGCAACGAATTCTGCCGCCAATTTTTTTTCAGAATACCCAAAAGAAGTTGGCTTTTGGCTTTTGGGTTAAATATCATGTCATGTCGAAAATTTCCACCTTAAATGGAAGGCACACCATGAACGATGCCTCTTGTCTCATGTGAGGGTTAAATACCATAGACTATTCATAGCTTGATTAGATAAAGTACGTTGGAATGTAGTCACGAACGTGTGAAGCCCAGGGATGATCAAACCAATGACAAAAAGTCTGTGGTGGATCAAATAGTCGAGGTCCATATGGTTGGAATTAAGGTTGCAAAACCTTAAGATTTGATTAGGTCCACTGTCCATCAACAAACACTCTAGGTCGGTGGATCCCACTTGAGATGAGATGATATTAGATTATACATATCTTTGGGTAGTGTTGGGTATATAAAATTATATGTGCCCTAGGGATCTACTCAAATTATTCAATCGATTCAATTTACCATGTTTGTATAAACATATAATGAATATGTGAAATTTGGGTTTTGAGTTTCTTGGGTTCTTTGTATCATCTGACATCATACTGAATCTCACAAACATATTAATGAATTTTTGCTTTTGGGTGATGGAATGATTGTGCTTTTCGAATTGAATTATGAGTGTAATTATTGCAACTATTATTACATATGATGGAATTGTGTTGGCATTTAATTGTTTGAGCGTGTCCTCTGCTGTAATTATGAGGATGATGGTTGGTCCACTTTATTTCTAACTTGACAATTTTATTTTAGTCTGCTTATTATGTTTCACTTTTGGGCTTCTAAGCTTTGTTTTTAAACATTTTTCCTGAATGGTAATTGATTTCCCCTCGGGGAAGTTTCATTCTTCAAAGAAATGGATAGAGTTGTGTTGAGCTATTGTATAATCAGTATGAGTCATTTTATTACAGAAACGTAGTTGAATTTGTGTTGGTTTTCAACTGATTATTTACTCTTTCCTGGTTAGAATTCATCTTTGAACCCATTATCAAGGCTTTACTCTTTAGTTTTATCCCTTACTGGCTTCTTAAAAGTTATATGCAAAGTAAGTGATTTATCGTAATTTTGAATCCATTATCCAAGGCCTTAAATTTTGCATCAGATGATTCCAGTTCTTGGAGTAGTTGTGGTTATCTACCAAGAAGGTAGATAAGGTAAGTAATTTATCATACGTTTGATTTTTGTGTTGAGTGGAGATTAGAACAAAATGATTTGTTACTTTTGATATTCTAAAATAACTAGGAGAGTGATGAAAATTGAGTTTATTTTCCTATATATTCTTATTTTATGTTGGCAGTGCTCGCGTTTAAATGGTCTAAAGGCAATTAGCTGAAAAATTGTCAAATGAAATGGAAACCAAACATCGAACACCAAGTGTTATTGCAAAACTTATGGGTTTTGATGAACCGCCACATCATCAGTTTGTCCACAATCAACAGAGAGTGCTCTTAGAGAGTTATCTTTGGAAAACTGCTTCTATAGGATTACGAACGAAACAATCATTTAATAAAAACCATTCAATGAAGATAAAAATTGAAAAGAAGAAAGAGTTTAACGATGTACTTGAAGTCCCGAAGTTATTAAAGAATGAGAAACAACATATTCAATCAGATCTCATAACAACAGTGTTCAAGTCATTTAATCTTCCGAATTATAAATACGGTGAAAAATACAGGAAATTCCAGAAAATTTCGCGAGGGAATGTTTTGAGACCACTTCAGAAACTTGAGAACAATTCTATCTTGGATATATGTGGAGGTTTTAATATTGGTTTTTTGCAAAACATGGTGAAATCTCAATTTGAGCTCAAAGATGAAGCGTCTCACTCACGCAAACGGATTGTTGCTTTGAAACCGAATTCAGAAAAGGCTAAAAGCGCTGTAGATTCTTCTCTTTTGTATAGTTCTATACCAATAAGTGGGGAATCTTATAATGAAGTGAGATACGAAGAAATCACATCGGATGAGATGGAGCCTTCTAGGCACAGTTTTGTAGTGTCTAGGGGAACTGGAAAGAATAAGGAAATTATCGCACAAATAAAAGATAGCATTCACATCATTTTTACCGAGTACTAAAATCAGAGGATAGAGTTGATGACACTACTGTACATAAGCCAAAATCTAAAACTAGAAATGAAGCTTTTCACGCTGACATGTGTTTTGAGGCCACATGAAGCTGTTACTAAAAAGTTCAGGAAGCAATACAATTTGGAGAAAGATAAGTCAAAACCTAGAGACTCCAGATTTAGATGTAAGATATCCTCGTTTACTAGTTATATGGATTTAGGGAATAATCAAACCGTGCATGAATCTCAAGTGGACAGGGATGAGCTAGAAAATAAACCGAAGAACGAAGATTTATATAAAGTTCCTAAGTTAAGTTGCAATATTACTTGCTTCGATTCGGATTGTAATCAACGGACACATAGAACTCAAACGATACAGGATGATCCAGAAAAAATTTCGAGGAAGACAATGCATCTACACACTCTGAACCAATGGCCTACAACATGTTTGTGAAAGAAGGGCATTCTTGTTCTAATGCCTGGGATGGTTCAACTGGACATGTTTGACTTTTCTTTACCAATCTTTGAATGATTGGATTCTTTTCTATAATACTTATTTGGTAGTAGCAAGAACTGTTTGGAATAACTTTCGGCTCCCGAGAGGGATTCAGCCAGGCGAAATGGGCCCCAAGGTTCGCCCGGGGTTTACTTTTAAGTGGTTATCACCCCAACGATGGTGCTATGGTGCCAATTGGGTTGAGATATACTTAGATAGTGGCACTACAATAGTTATTCATTCCCTTGGACCCATATAGTCTTAATAAGGACACATCTTTCAAGACCTTGGTATTCCCTATCATAAAATTATAAATTCATTGACATAATTTGATTGATTTTTTGTAACACATCATTATGTTGTAAGATACCTTGTTATTTTTTCCAAAAGATAAGTCGGTTAGAATTTTAGAAAGCATTAACACGGTACAACTTATGTATGCAACATATGCAGATGATATACAAACCAACAAAACAATGTAACACTAGAATTAGTAAATCCTATCTTAGCCCCTGTAACATATGCATATGCATATGCTGTTGTGATTTGTAACAACCCGCCTAAAATAATAATGGGTGGCCAGCCCTATACTATATTAAATCAGGAGTTTCAGATGGTCCAGTCTCCACATCAACTGTCGGTACTACATAATATAGGACTAACTACCCGAAATTCTATAAGCGAGATGTTAAAATTAAATAAAATGTGCAACAGACAACCAATTAACACTACTAATAAATGAAAGTAAGATGCATACAAGAACTATGATAAATGAAATGCTAGAAATATAATGAAATAAATAAATACAACCGAATGTACTACAAAAAGTAGACCCGAATAAGCTGTCGGGTCACAACCAATACAATAACTGAAATGGAATAAATATAAACATGTATATAAATATCCCTTGGGTACAAACCCGATATACAACATGAATCCTACCTAGAATTTTAAAGAAGTAGGAAGCGGCTACAAGATACATCCCGCAACAGTCCGCACCTGTCACGGCTCCCAAGACTCTGGATAGAAGGTCATCCGGCATCCATGCGGTAGGATACCTGTAATAATATATATATATATATACAGGCAGGAGAGAAAAGTAAACGGGTCATAGCCCCGATTGTGAAAAATATTTAGCAAGTGTGTTAACCGTGCATAATAAATATCGGTGCACTTATTTCATAATTAAAGTGGAACCGCACTCTCGTGGAACCCCAACTCACCCCTCATCTAAAGGCACCTATTCGCGTCCTCAAGTTTTAGTTAAATTACCCCTATTATTATTAGGACAACCTAACTTATCATAGGCCTAGCCTATACCCACGAGAGCTACTTTCCCATCATAATCCAAGGATCCACCCTTTTTCTAAACCCACTAGATTATGATACAAGCAATTGTGCCATAATAGGCTTAATGGATTCTGATTTATAATTTAATTTATTATCATTCTTAATAAATTACCCCTATATATATATACATATATACACACACACACACACACACACACATATATATATATATATAGGCTAAAATATATGAATTTATTTCTAAATATCATGCACATGAATTATTGGCAAAACTTCTCTCTAATCTCAAAATTATACTACGTTTCGTGCGTGGGGAGTCTCGCAAAGCGAAATCCAAACAAGGAACCGCCCCATTACACTACTCCTGACAATGTCAAGACCAGAGATCCATTATGCCATAAATGTAATTACTTCTCTCAAATCTCGACAGTGCACTACGTTTCGTGCGTGAGGTGTCTCGCAAAGAGAAACCCAAATAAGGAACCACCTCGTTACACTACTCCTGGGCAATGTCGATCCTAGAGATCCATAATACTTAACATACAATTTACTATTTCAATCACTAAGTCTAGATTATAGTATAAAAATAACTTAATATCTCCAATAATAACCTTGGGATGATGTAACCGAAATATTCCTCAAATACGATACATCAACCCCCAATTTATCTGGTACACCATGATCATCCAAGATGTACCCCAAAGAAATACCATATCCTTTCACCTAGGATATATAAATATATATATATATAGGTATTTTATTCTCACCATATATATATACACACCATCATCTATACCCATGACCAAGTGTACATACCATATATGATGTACAATGGCCATGCACATAATAATACCCGGCTATATATAGCGCCGATAAAACTGCATCAATGCTATCATCTTCCCAATGCCCGGCTCACGTAGCAATTGGGGACCACCTGGTGGGGATCAACGACACTCACCTCGTGATAACTCACACACACGACGTCCCGGGAAGCGGTCATAGCTCCACTGGCAATGAGATGAAACATAGCCACCACGTCTCATCCCAAAAATATATCTATCGTATAATAACACACCGGACGACTATGACCTGGGGACACCCTACTCTATATGCCTGGATGCTCACCCTCTGCGCGGAAACTTCCCAATGATAGCATGAGCGGGGTATGCGTAACCACATAAGTATATATATCGCTCACATGCGCAATATACATACATCCATATGATCCCATCATATGATCCAATATAGTAAACCATCATATACGGTTTAAATATCCATACCATGTATGTCCACGACATAAATATATCCACATATTCGTATTCCTACATAGATATATGTACATATATTCACACATCGTTATATCATTATATATACAAACTAATTCCCGTTCATATGTATAAGATATATAAGCTCGGCTATAAATATACATAATCCTCAATATACAAGCCGTCACCACAATTTCCATTAAATGTACCTCGATATGTGAATCAATCCCACTTGAAACATATTCAATCATTTTTCCTATGATGAATAGTCTCCCAAAACCATATGTATATATCTATACATATATATTCAACATTTGGGTTATCACCCAAGAGTTTGTGTAGGAATCCAACACTACACATTTCACCTCTAAATGTGAAAGCACATAATTTCCTTTAGTACTATCTAACCATAGGCATACACATGACTTAATAGTCTAAATCCTCAATTGATTCCAACCTCGTTTCAAGTATTGGAATCTTAATGGCCATATCCCCATAATTACGTGTAAACTATCCTAACTAGAATTTATGCTACCTCTTATTCTAGTCGATAATACGATCCCAAGCGTTCCCAATGTCACCTATGGTTCGAATAAATCTCAGGAACCCATACTCCTATTGAGTTATCAATTGTTACTTAGTCTAAACATTTCTAAGGATATGAGATCCCTCACTCTCTAAGAGTTCTCAACCTCACCTCATATTTATACCTGTATCTATGATTGGTATTCCCAACCTCAAAGAGGTTTCCCCACAATGTCCATATGCAACCCCAATACGTACATGGGTACATTTCTCCCAAATTACCCCAAAAATCCTAACATGTGAGAAACTCCTTCAATATCTCCAAGAACATATCACTTGCATCATAAGAGAAGGCTCATCCTTGAAAAACCTCATAAAACAGCCCATTAAGGAAGCCCTAAGAATAAACTCCAAAAAAAAGGGGGAAGAAAGAAATCCAAGTTTTGGGCTAAAAACAGGGGACCGGTCAACCGGTCCCAGACCCCCGGTCGACCGCGGGTCAAAATTTTTCCTACGAAGAAATGCAGTAGGCTTTTCCACTGAGGCGCGGTCGATCGGTCCCCAGACCGCGGTCGACTGGCCATACCAGATGCCTTGGCCGATTTTTCCATTTTCAGCAAAACCCACGAATTTAAACCCTAAAATTTTCATTCCAATCCCCAAATCTTTATCACAACATGATTCTAAGCCAATAAATCAACCTAAAGTTGATCCCACCCATTTCTATTCCATTAAATCCATATTTCAACATTCATTTCAAGATTTAAACCTAAAAATCCTGGTTTTGATATTAATACCCAAAAAATCCATTTCTTTAACCCACAAATTATGAAATGAAATACACAAATAGCTATTTAGCAAGACTAAAAACTTGCCTCAAATTTGTAGAGGTTGGATCGTCCTCGATGTCGCGGTTGGGCCGAAAATCTCCAAGCTTTTCTTCCTCTCTCTCTTCCTTTTTTCTTCTTTCCTTTCTTCTTTCTCTCTCTAGGGCTTTTTCTCTCTTTCTCTCAAATGAGAAATGGCTTCATCCGTAAGCCTCCAAATCCTTTAAAACAAAATCCCAATTTTAAATGTTAATACACACTTTAAATGACTCGTTTACTCCAATTCAAGTCAAAATAACTTAAAAACATTCCGGAGCCGAAATAAGACCCAATGACAGTCATTTTGACTATCTCGACCCTTCCGGGATCGATGGTACCCTAAAAAATATCATCTGGAATACTTTGAAATATTCTCTATTTTTGGGCCTAAGTTCCCAAAATTTTGAAATTCTCCAATTTAATTAAATTTTATTTTCCCAAAATTTAATTTCTCAGTCTCCAAAAATCGAGGGTTGTTACATACTTCCCCCTTACAAAAATTTCGTTCGCGAAATTTAAGACATGCCTAGGACCTCAATATCATCTAGTCCTCACATCAATCCTCAGGATCACTATACCGGTCCTTCATGGTTCTCATGTGGAACCATATAGTTTTAAAGCAACTACTACCCAGGGCGCCCATACAACCCGTATCCGAGTTTCCACTCGTAAAATTATGATCAGGCTTCATTAGCCTTAAATCATAATATAACACTCAACAATATGATCTATTACATACTAAATATATACAAGTTTAAAATATTTCCCAATGGTAGAACTCTCCTCAATTCCTGACACTAGCCACCTTCGTGCGGGGGAGGTCTCGCAATCGAAATCCAAACAAGGAACCCTCCCAATACACTACTGTGTAGCTAGGTCGGGGATTGAGATTAGTTGAACCAGGGTTAAGGTTTTATAAAAAGAGGGATTTCCATATTTTAGATATCGCCCGAGGGCCTATACAATAATACGACATAAATATTTTCCGCGTCTTTCGACACGCCAAACAAACACCTTATGTTTAAAACACAAGGCCTCAATAAATACAATATTGCTAACCAATATCTAGTTCTCAAAACTAGCACAACTATGAGCCAAACTATCCGCCCCATAAATTTACCAAACTCTGAACCTCTCAGTTATGAAATTCCTCTACATCAGATCAACACTTTTATATAAAAATAAATTCTCCCCTCATTGGGATACTTCCCTACGATTTCGTTACGAAAAGGTGTATCATCTCCAAAGACGCCATACAAAGGACACACTTGCTCACTTCCCCCTCTAGGAAAAATTCCATACACCCTAGCGGTGTAGCGGCTCACTACTCATCACAACTCACACGCGACGTTCCCAATATTGCACAAAACGTAACTTAAACCCAAAGAAAGGTATTTTACCTTATATTTCCGTAACTCAATGGTTTCCCCTCGTCCTAGAATCTCAACTCAGGGTACTCAACTCCTTCCAGGACAATCATTATCCCTAAGCCTATTTCTTCACAAGAGAAACATCTTCCTCAAAACCCTTCCTAACCATATTGAAGGGCAAGGCGCGATTACAACTGCCAAAAACTCCCTCAGTCCTACTCAACGAAAATGAGTTTCCAGATTCCTTCTCCCTCGCCCCAGAAGGCAATACTCTTGATATTGGGACAACTCCACCTACCTCATCTCGGTAAGAGTCACCAACATTAGGTTTCCTAACGAAGGTTAACAGATTCTCAATCTAAACCTCCCAAGGACTGCACTACTCTCTCCTCAAGCTTACCTCACTAAAACCAAGATTCGCCATTCGAGTAAATTCCTTTCTTACTCAACTGCCGATAAATCACCTCACACCACCGCTAGAAATCTCCTCAATTCCTACGGAATCGGGGAAAACAAATACCCCCGATTGCAGCGTACCCAAAATATGCTATGGGTATTGTACTTCTAATCTTATCCTTTCCTAGACGACAAAATCTAGGCGACGTCTGAAACGAAACAAGAGCAACAGTTATCAGAACGCCAATCAAGTGAATATACTTCACAGAAGAAAACAACGCAGTGAACACAACAGTCCTATTTGTAGGGCTTTATGTCAAGAACGTTAACGGAAGAATGCAGAAAACTCGCACAGATCCTAAAGATTCTAGAACCTGATGCTCTGATACCATATGTAACAACCCGCCTAAAATAATAACGGGTGGCCAGCCCTATACTATATTAAATCAGGAGTTTCAGATGGTCCAGTCTCCACATCAACTGTCGGTACTACATAATATAGGACTAACTACCCGAAATTTTATAAGCGAGATGTTAAAATTAAATAAAATGTGCAACAGACAACCAACTAACACTACTAATAAAGGAAAGTAAGATGCATACAAGAACTATGATAAATGAAATGCTAGAAATAAAATGAAATAAATAAATACAACCGAATGTACTACAAAAAGTAGACCCGAATAAGCTGTCGGGTCACAGCCAATACAATAACTGAAATGGAATAAATATAAACATGTATATAAATATCCCTTGGGTACAAACCCGATATACAACATGAATCCTAGCTAGAATTTTAAAGAAGTAGGAAGCGGCTACAAGATACATCCCGCAACAGTCCACACCTGTCACGGCTCCCAAGACTCTGGATAGAAGGTCATCCGGCATCCATGCGGTAGGATACCTGTAATAATATATCTATATACAGGCAGGAGAGAAAAGCAAACGGGTCAGAGCCCCGATTGTGAAAAATATTTAACAAGCGTGTTAACCGTGCATAATAAATATCGGTGCACTTATTTCATAATTAAAGTGGAACCGCACTCTCGTGGAACCCCAACTCACCTCTCATCTAAAGGCGCGCACCTATTCGCGTCCTCAAGTTTTAGTTAAATTACCCCTATTATTATTAGGACAACCTAACTTATCATAGGCCTAGCCTATACCCACGAGAGCTACTTTCCCATCATAATCCAAGGATCCACCCTTTTTCTAAACCCACTAGATTATGATACAAACAATTGTGCCATAATAGGCTTAATGGATTCTGATTTATAATTTAATTTATTATCATTCTTAATACATTACCCCTATATATATATACACATATATACATATATATATACACATATATATATATATATATATATTTAGGCTAAAATATATGAATTTATTTCTAAATATCATGCACATGAATTATTGGCAAAACTTCTCTCTAATCTCAAAATTATACTACGTTTCGTGCGTGGGGAGTCTCGCAAAGCGAAATCCAAACAAGGAACCGCCCCATTACACTACTCCTGACAATGTCAAGACCAGAGATCCATTATGCCATAAATGTAATTACTTCTCTCAAATCTCGACAGTGCACTACGTTTCGTGCGTGAGGTGTCTCGCAAAGCGAAATCCAAATAAGGAACCACCTCGTTACACTACTCCTGGGCAATGTCGATCCTAGAGATCCATAATACTTAACATACAATTTACTATTTCAATCGCTAAGTCTAGATTATAGTATAAAAACAACTTAATATCTCCAATAATAACCTTGGGATGATGTAACCGAAATATTCCTCAAATACGATACATCAACCTCTAATTTATCTGGTACACCATGATCATCCAAGATGTACCCCAAAGAAATACCATATCCTTTCACCTAGGATATATAAATATATATATAGGTATTTTATTCTCACCATATATATATACACACCATCATCCATACCCATGACCAAGTGTACATACCATATATGATGTACAATGACCATGCACATAATAATACCCGGCTATATATAGCGCCGATAAAGCTGCATCAATGCTATCATCTTCCCAATGCCCGATTCACGTAGCAACTGGGGACCACCTGGTGGGGATCAACGACACCCACCTCGTGATAACTCACACACACGACATCCCGGGAAGCGGTCATAGCTCCACTGGCAATGAGATGAAACATAGCCACCACGTCTCATCCCAAAAATATATCTATCGTATAATAACACACCGGACGACTATGACCTGGGGAATATCCACACCCTGCTCTATATGCCAGGATGCTCACCCTCTGCGCGGAAACTTCCCAATGATATCATGAGCGGGGTATGCTTAACCACATAAGTATATATATCGCTCACATGCACAATATACATACATCCATATGATCCAATATAGTAAACCATCATATACGGTTTAAATATCCATACCATGTATGTCCACGACATAAATATATCCACATATTCGTATTCCTACATAGATATATGTACATATATTCACACATTGCTATATCATTATATATACAAACTAATTCCCGTTCATATGTATAAGATATATAAGCTCAGCTATAAATATACATAATCCTCAATATACAAGCCGTCACCACAATTTCCATTAAATGTACCTCGATATGTGAATACAATCCCACTTGAAACATATTCAATCATTTTTCCTATGATGAATAGTCTCCCAAAACCATATGTATATATCTATACATATATATTCAACATTTGGGTTATCACCCAAGAGTTTGTGTAGGAATCCATCACTACACATTTCACCTCTAAATGTGAAAGCACATAATTTCCTTTAGTACTATCTAACCATAGGCACACACATAACTTAATAGCCTAAAACCTCAATTGATTCCAACCTCGTTTCAAGTATTGGAATCTTAATGGCCATATCCCCATAATTACGTGTAAACTATCCTAACTAGAATTTATGCTACCGCTTATTCTAGTCGATAGTACGATCCTAAGCGTTCCCAATGTCACCTATGGTTCGAATAAATCTCAGGAACCCGTACTCCTATTGAGTTATCAATTATTCCTTAGTCTAAACATTTCTAAGGATATGAGATCCCTCACTCTCTAAGAGTTCTCAACCTCACCTCATATTTATACTTGTATCTATGATTGGTATTCCCAACCTCAAAGAGGTTTCCCCACAATGTCCATATGCAACCCCAATACGTACATGGGTACATTTCTCCCAAATTACCCCAAAAATCCTAACATGTGAGAAACTCCTTCAATATCTCCAAGAACATATCACTTGCATCATAAGAGAAGGCCCCCAAATCAATAAACCCAATTAAAAAAGGGTAGAGGTCATCCTAGAAAAACCTCATAAAATAGCCCATTAAGGAAGCCCCTAAGAATAAACTCCAAAAAAAAAGGGGAAGAAAGAAATCCAAGTTTTGGGCTAAAAACAGGGGACCGGTCGACTTGTCCCAGACCCCCGGTCGACCGCGGGTCAAAATTTTGCCTACGAAGAAATGCAGTAGGCTTTTCCACTGAGGCGCGGTCGATCGGTCCCCAGACCGCGGTCGACCGGCCATACCAGATGCCTTGGCCGATTTTTTCATTTTCAGCAAAACCCACGAATTTAAACCCTAAAATTTTCATTCCAATCCCCAAATCTTTATCACAACATGATTCTAAGCCAATAAATCAACCTAAAGTTGATCCCACCCATTTCTATTCCCTTAAATCCATATTTTAACATTCATTTCAAGATTTAAACCTAAAAATCTAGGTTTTGATATTAATACCCAAAAAATCCATTTCTTTAACCCACAAATTATGAAATGAAATACACAAATAGCTATTTAGCAAGATTAAACACTTGCCTCAAATTTGTAGAGGTGGGATCGTCCTCGATGTCGCGGTTGGGCCGAAAATCTCCAAGCTTTTCTTCCTCTCTCTCTTCCTTTCTTCTTCTTTCCTTTCTTCTTTCTCCCTCTAGGGCTTTTTCTCTCTTTCTCTCAAATGAGAAATGGCTTCATCCGTAAGCCTCCAACTCCTTTAAAACAAAATCCCAATTTTAAATGTTAATACACACTTTAAATGACTCGTTTACTCCAATTCAAGTCAAAATAACTTAAAAACATTCCGGAGCCGAAATAAGACCCAATGACAGTCATTTTCACTATCTCGTCCCTTCCGGGATCGATGATACCATCAAAAATATCATCCGGAATACTTTGAAATATTCTCCTTTTTGGGCCTAAGTTCCCAAATTTTGAAATTCTCCAATTTAATTAAATTTTATTTTCCCAAAATTTAATTTCTCAGTCTCCAAAAATCGAGGGTTGTTACATGATTCATTCTCATATTTTTCGTGGATAAATTTATATGCGAGTCTTAATCGTGGATGAAGGAAACGTATACGACAATAGTAAAACACATTGTCATTTATCTATTGCGATCTGACTGTAAGTTGAATGAATCATGACAACGACTATTGCGATTCATTCTCAAATTTATACACGAGTCTTAACCGGGACGAAGGAAACGTATACGGCAATAGTAAAAATAGAGTCCCAATGATTTTTTTTGGAAAATTATGAATGTTTATTTGATAAAGAAGAAGAAAAGCCCTTCTTCAGAGGCGAACATGCTAAATACAAGCTATAGTAAAATGATTTCCTGGTTTAAATTTTCATTTTTCAAGTGCTGCAACTGTTGTTTGTAAGTGATTATTTTCCTACATTGTCCTAGTTTAGATTTTTCATTTCTTTGGTGGTATTTTCTTTTGGTTCTTGTTGGTTGAAGATTTAAATTACATGGTACATAAACTTTAGCATTCTCAAATTCTTCTTTAACATTTATAGCAATGAAGATTTTGATGGGTGGGATAATGTTTAGATTTATTGTTGCTTAGTTCTAACTGGATATGTGTGTGTATTTGAGTTTTTCTAATGTCCTTCGTATTGAACATCACTGTCATGGTCATGCTCCTGAACTCAGTTTAGAATACAAAGTCTCTTGCTTAATTTAGGTTGTTGTTCCAAAGTTTAGTAACATTAGTGTGCTAATAAGTCTGACATTAGGGCAATCAATTTTTGTTAAATGAGTCTGAAAAGTTGTATTAGTTATAAGACCGACAGCTCATTAACACTTAAAAAGTGTTGGACCACATACAATTACAAAATTACCACTAAAATACAGTTATATCAATTTGTCAATGCTATCACAATGTAAGAGTATCATATATAACTGTTAAAAATAATTATATTACCACACAATTACTATCACTGTTATATTATACTAGATGAAGTCACTATTTTATTAGGTACGGGCACGGACGACACACTAACACTTAGTAAATGTTGGACGATCGCACTTCTCTAAAAAAAAACTTTTCATTCTCATGAAAATATGGTGAGATGTTATCTTACTTGTATGATTTTCTATCGAATTCAATTAGTGGGTGGTTAAGAAATATTATTCAAGATGAAGCATATGCTACATACGATTGTTTTCATTGAATTTATATGAGATTAAGTTCCTCAAAAGTAAAAGCAAAGAAATATAACTTTTCATGGAAATTGTTTATGCTTTTGCTAGTTTGTATGTATAGGTTTGTTCTGGAAATTTTATTTGAATGGTTATTAGTTCAATAGTAGAGCTTCAAATGATTTCTAGTCTGTATTGATTATTAAATTGTGTGGTAATTTAAATTTGAAAATCTGTTATATGTATTAAGATGTTTTGTGGTGTGGTTTTACGTGAATATATTTGGGATCGGTTGCGCTTAATTGTAGATGGAAATGCCTCGAGGAAGTCCTCTGATTCTAAATTAAAGGTGTGGATTTTCTTAATGATCACACATTATTGATCTCTTGTCAATTACTCATTCTCATAGCTAGAGATTGCATCTGAGGCTATTTTTTTATATATATATCAGACTTTGGAAGACCGTGAAGACACTTTATCCCTATTTCAAGATGGAAGACAAAAGGAGGAAACTTAAAAAAGGGTCAAACGGTTTGTATTACTCCCGCTGCTCAAGAATGCATCAGTAAGTTGCATACTAATTTTCAGACAAAATTTTTGATGATTTGCGCACACCCTCTATTTTGAATGGTTATCTTCAAGAGGCTTATAGATTTATGAACAGTTCCTTGAACCTGCTCCTGAAGAAGAAGCAACAAAACAACAGTTGTCCGCTTTTCACTCCCTATCTGAATTGTAGAATGAAGTAAAGAAAGTTTTGGAAATATACAATCAATATGAAAAACTCAAATTAAGAGCCAAATGATTTGATAGTTTTAAATCAGTGCAATACATCTCCAAGAGCAATAGATTTCCCAGATATTAAAATTCTGCCTCTTCACAATAATCTTTCTAAGTTAGAATCTAAAGTGTAAGTCCATAAGCAGAATCCTAAAATTTATATTTCAAATTACATTTAGGCACATTATAATGTTTGGTTGATGCAAAAATAGTAGAAACTATTGAAAACTTATATTTCAAATTACATTATAATGTTCTGATTTTAAGTATGTCGATGTACTTGGCACAATTATATCTATCTTATATTAAGAATGATTTTCAAGTCAAACAATTATATCGAAAGAATTAAAGTTGGATGTATAGTTATGGTAATTAACACATTGTTTTTCATTTTATTTTATTTCATTTATTTTCTTGCATGTTTTTCGTTTGGTTATTTCATTTATATTGCTTACACTGATATTATGTTTCTGTTTCATGTATTGTAGGAACGAGCTTGATATGAAAGAATTGAGGATTCAAATCAGATGCATAAGGCTCATCCTTCTTGTTCAAAAAGTATTATCTTTGTAAGTTTAATTTTCATACAAATTTGACAATGTCACTCTTGTTTTCACCCATTCTTAGTTCCCGTTTGTCAAAATGCATGTGAAACTTTAAAATGGGCCACTTTGAAAAGTTGGGTTGCTATACATGTGCATCCTTACCTTCTATATATACGCTTTCACTACTCATTAAGGTTAAATTGGATCTTGCAATACTACCTTCTTTGTTTTTCATACGAGAACCAAATATTGTTACATTACTAATTATAGAGAAATGCATATTCCACGTAACTCATAATTTTGAATGCTAATGAGATAAATCAACAGGTCCAGTGACTCTCGCCAACAGAGGGATGGAAGAAACAATGGAAAGTCATATAATTGTTGTCTAAAAGAAAGGATGTAAGCAATTATTTTCAGGGTTGAGCATCAATTACCTGAAGGTGAGGATAGTCTTTTGACTCTTTTTAATGTGAAAAGCAGCGAAAATATTGATGTGTCAATGGTTTATTCTTTCTATTAGTGAATGAAATAATATCTGAATTTGTTTGATAAATTGGATCTCTTTGAATATTATTGAAGTTTTTTATTTATTTCTTAAACAGGGTGGATAGTCCTATGAACAAAGAAAACTCTGCCCAATTTTCTAAAATTGTTTACAATTATTTGTGTTATGTAAAAAATCTTTTCGACTTACATTATGCATAACATCAAATATATGTTGTGTTTTACGTTGCACTAGAGATTTATATATGTTGTTTTGAACTTATACATGAGCATTTTATTAGAGGCACATGGATGGCGTATCTCGTTGCTAGATTAGAGGCATGTGATAGAATTCTTGTATTATTTGTAGAGTATACAACCATAATCAATTCATTGTGGGGATTTTGTGTTGTGTGCTTAATTTCTTATATTTGATTTTATAATTATGACAAAAAAAGATACATGGGAATGCATTTGATGAGGATGATAGGTCTCTAATGTGGATAACCACCCGACAATCGAGAAATAGAGAATATCAAGACAATACAACCATGGAAGTTGGTGAAAATTTTGTGAGTTTCTTTCAAAAGTTAAAAAATCATAATTTTTTTATACAATATTTATAAATTTGGACATATACTACATAAGAGGATTTAAAAGAATATGATTTAACAACACTATTGATAATTTGCTTTATTGTAGGACACTTTGATGAAGCAAGTCCAAGAAGGGAGCTTATTCGGTCTTATATTATATGATTTGGAGATTTTGAGGTGTTGTCACAATTTCGCGAAAGCCAAAGGAAGACCGACGCATTTATGAGTGATTTTTGGATGTAAATTTTTTTGGAGACATTTTTTTTGAAAGATGTACATAGTGGGTTTATCTAGTTAAGATACATGTAGTAGGTCATTATTTTTTTTTGTAGATAATTAATATAGATGGTGGGTATATCTATTTGTGTCTCACTATTTTTTTATATGGACAAATGACTTGGTTTGGTGCATTTTAGGTGTAACTGACTTCACATACAAAAAAATTCAAAACTGTTTTTATGTTATTATAAATTTTGATTTGTGTTTAGATATATTTGTCAACTATGACATTAATATTGGTTATTACTTTTTTATTATATGTTTAATTTATGACTGTTTATATTATACCCTCATGTGATGGAAAATTTTATGTCACCTTTTTAAAATTTTGAAAACTGTTTATCATGACGCTTTTTAAATCAAATATGACATCTTATAGAGTATATTTTGAACTTTTTTTGTCGCAGATATGACAATTTAGAAAAAAAAGTCATATATAATCGTTACCTAATATGACACTTTTTATGGGTATCAATTATGACACCCAAACTTATAACGCTTTTTATTAAAAAATAAAGCGTCATAAAATGCGTTTTATGACACTTAAATAACGTCATAAAAAGGCCTTTTTCTTGTAGTGCATGGCTTATGGGACCCGGTTGGGACTTGATGATCAAGTCATCTGAATTGATAAGTGAACCTATGTAGAGGCTAACTCCAAGGAACTAATTTTTTGAGCTAATGAGTGATAATGGGAGCTCTAATTGAGAGGGTAGTCTTGAGACATATAGTATAAATACCAGGCATTCCCATAGGTGGGGGATGTGAAAAATATAGTGTGAACCCTCTGTTGGATTGTACTCCCTCACAAATTAATAAAAGATCTCCCCCCCTCCGTGAATCTAGTTAGTTTACGGAACCACGTTATGTCTTTCTCAGGTACAATTGGATATAATTTCTTTATTGTTAGTTGTTATTTTGGCTTGTGTGATTGGTCAACCTTAATTTGTGAATTTGTGCACTTACAATGGGCATTGTCAAGTGAGTTTTCTCCAATCTCTCCAGGAAAATTTCAGTTCCCAACATTGATACATGTCCAATACGCAGGAGGAAAACTTTGAGTCACATAATATCCAAGATAATGGATACATGTCACCATTTCTGAGATGGATAAGGTATGTTCTTCATTCTTAGCGCAATCATAGAACCTTAATTTCCCATTACCAACCCAATGAAGATCAATAAAATACCGGGTATAGAATGTACCACCCTAGCTAAGACTCTAGAATGATTGGCACTTATGGGGAATGTCTTTGCGAGCATGAAATAATATCTTGGAAGAGGTAAGATGACAATAAGAGCTCTGGAGAGAAAAGTGTGGTCACCACGAGGTCTCTCAAAACCCAATCCCTTAGGAGAGTAAAACTCGTAATCGAGGAAGAATAAAGCAATACCTTGAGGGGCGACCATTTCGTGAGAAGGATCGCATTAGCTCCCTAAGGCATGAAAGTGGGCATGTAAAAGATGAAATACAAAGTTTTAATCAAAAGGATCTACATAGACGTGAAATAGGGGTTGGGGACCAAACCATGAGAGAATTAGTGGGAAGAGCTTTGGTGAACTAGATGAAGTCTCCATTTTTTGGTGCTCCATAATTAGTAGACACTCCAAAGAAGTTATTCACACCTCAGTTCAAGATATATGTGGAGGACACAAATTCCACTGATCAATCCCCACTATCGTCAAGCTATCAACATTTAGAATAACAGTGAAGTGATTCTACATCTTTTGTTCTAGTTTTTGGGGACATGGGTCAAAAGTGGTTTGAAAAGATCCTCATTGGACTAGTTGAGATCACTGGGTAGCTGGACAAACACTTTATAATAATATTCATCACTAGCATCTCCCATCTTGGGAAGATACATGCTTTACTCATGCTTAAGAATACTAGTAAATCCCAGGAGACACTTAGGGAGTATGATCGATGATAGTGGGAAATGTATAATGAAGTAGAAGATCGTTCCAAGTAGGTCATCACCACATCCTTTAAGATGGTAGTGCCTAGTTACTCACTTTTGTACCAATCACTGACCAAGAAGGAATCTATCGCAGTTGACAATCTCATGTATAGGATTGAGAGTACGCGAAGGATGAAGATATTGTGATCGGGAGATGTAATGACCTCAATTTAATTTAGAAAATTAAATGGAGTTATTCAAGATTTATTGGTTATTTGACAAATCATGGGATTAGTTTGACCATATCAAATGGGGACTATGTTGGAAACCCTAATTATAGATTTAATTATGTGTTGATTGATGATGCTGGAAACATCACCACCCTTCAAGGTGTTTGTAAGCTCAAATCAGTGATAACAATGGAAGTTCAAGTATATGCTGAATATAAGAGATGGAGATGAGGAAAAGAGGATGAACACCAATATATAAGTGGTTCAGTCAATTAGACCTACGTCCACTGTGCAAGTGAGCAAGTAAGGTCACCAGAATAAGGCACTAACGGCCATGGATACAATCACTCAAGCTTTCTCTCTCTACTGTATAATTGGACAGAGTTTCAGCTAGGGTTGTTAATTATTGATCCTTCTCAAGGTAGGAGAAGACAAGTATATATAGTGTGTGGGGGTGTAATATACCCCCCATGCATGTAATGAGCATGTGTTTATTGATCTAGCCAATCCAATGAAGACACCTGTCACTGTCACATGTAGAGAATGATGATAAAATATTCCCCCACGTGAGGGGATTGATTTGGTTACAAATGATTTTGTCCACATGTTCCTCCCCTTACATATGCTTGTCAATGCTTGGCTTTGTCCCTGATAGGTGCAACCTCGGCCTGGATGGGTACGAGGTTGGTGAAGTCTGACTGCTACATTATCTGAGGTTATTCATGAAGATCTCGGCCAGTGGAAAAGCCAAGGTAAGACATTTGGAGTTATAATGTCGACCTGAGCCGGGGTTATGTAGGAGTAGTTGGAAAGTCGGCTGATTCCCAGCCGATATTGATTACGATGATGGTGATAGTCCTTACTGCCTCAGCTTAAACTCAATTGAGGTTGATGTATGAAGTAGGCATAATGTTGGCTCCGGACGACTTGATGGATTACTGACCCTATGGATGATGAAGACCTCAGCTATTTCCTGACTATGAGGGTACCTAGTAATGTCGGCCATAGCCGACCTTATGTTGGACGAGACCGCTGGTTGCCAATCTGGAGCCCTTGTTACCTCGGCCGTCTTCTTGGCCGAGGTTGGTGTCTCCGAGTTGTCAGGTACATTTAGGTCATATCATTGATAATATTGTTTATTAAGGTATTACGGTGGAGTTCACTAGCCATAGTGGAATTGCATTTTAGTAACTATTCTGGGATTTATGGAATATCTGTGGATTCATGGGAGATTTAATTGTTAATGAGAAATTTAATTGAATGAAAATTGATAATGAAACCTAGAATTAATAATGATAAAAAAAATATTGAAGTTGTGTTAGGAATATGAAAGTTGACATAAGATTATTAGATTATTCAAAAAATTATTAAACACTTTTTAGAAAGATTTAACAATTATTTATTTGATTTATTTTAGGTGTAAACTTATTTTTGGTATGGAATTAAGCTAAATTAGAACATTTATCATAGTCATGGGAATCTTATTGGTATATAATTTGAGGGAAAATATTTGGTTAAGATTAAACTAGTTTTTTTTATATAGGAGAATCTATTCAAATTGAGCTTACCAAAATAAGAGAAATATGATGGGAATAAATGATAGGTTTGTATGTTGGACAAAAGAGGAGAAGATGGGTGAATAAAATAGTATAATGACTAATTTTATTTATTTTTGTAACAAGTTTTCTAAAATAAGTCTTTCTCACACATATACAAGCATGCATACACAAGACAATCCCACACCCACACCATATTCCAATACTTTTAAAATTTAGACCAAAAAACTTCGGATAATGTGACCAAGAGAGAGAGAAAATGAATAATAATAGAGGGAGGGAAAAATTCTTAAGAGACATGTTTGGTTGGAGAGAAAATAAGATCAAGAGAGAGGAATAAATGGTTATTAGCACAAAAATATAAGGACTTAGAGGGTATAAAGGAAGAAGAAATGAAAAGAAATAAGACAAAAGATACAATGGTGGACTCATATAAAGCATTCAAATTTTTTTCTATCTCACTAAGGTAAGAGAAAGTCTAATTTTTGGGTGATTTTGGGTTTATTTCAACTTGTAGTTATAAATAGAATATTTTAATATATATATTTTTTGTATTACATTTGTGACGTATTAGGTAGCCACATGATGAACATGAAAAGATAAGAAAGATATATTATTGTGTATAGCTTCCAAGAAGTAGGGTCTTCTTAATTGATATCTTCTTTTATTATATCATGTATTTTCTTTTGTTATTTCTCCTGTATGCTATTATATCATGTGTGTGTGTGTGTGAGCAATTATTAGTTATTATGGTTTGGACAATATATTATGATGGAAGAATGAAGTAAAAGGAGAAAATAAAGTTGAAGTGAAGGAATAAAAGTTTATGTACAAAATAAAATCAATTTAAACAACATATAAGATGACTTTATCATGCTCAAAATACACAAAATTTAAGGTCTAAAAATGATATCCTTTTGTGATTATATTTCAACGTGTTTAGAAAATTTTGGCTTTGGTTTCATGTTATTTCAATTTCTAGTTTTTGAGAAATTGATTTTCAAAGTTTAGTGGTTTGGGCTAATGTTTGGAATTCAGATTGGATAGCCTGTAGTAAAAGTTATACATCTCAATGGACATTGAATATTTATTACGAGACAACATGAAAATGAAATTAGACTCATAATGGATGAAATGAGATAAATTATATGTATTTTTAAAGGTCAGATCTCGCGTGGGAAAATTGAAAGATGGTACTTTTGTTCTGAAATTATAAAATTTGATATAAATGTAGTGTTGAATGAGTTAAACTATGAACGTAAATGGGTAAAATTATAGAAAAATTATTTTTATGTGAATTTATACCTAAATGAATAAGTTCTCCAAGTGGTCCCTTAATTTTATATGTTGTATGGAGTTTTGGATAAATTCTCAAAGTTGAACTACATAAATTAATATTCCAGGGATAAATTAGGAGTAGTTGAAAATTTTATTATTTTATTTATAATATATTGCGACTTTGATATTATATTATTCTTATGCTAAAGTGGAATATTGTGTTATTATACTTAGTGAATCTAAATAAGATATAACGAGGGGATAAATTATGATAAATTTACAAAGTTTAACTAGCGGGATCGAGCTTGTTGTGTAATTATGGTATTTTAAGTGCGTGAACTTGCAGAAATAAATGTTAGTAGCCTAATTGTGAAACAAGTACTTAATAATGTGTATAGAAAGTGTGTTTTATTTAGGAAAAGTAAAAGGTAAATGAAATGATCATTTTCATTAAATGGAGAATAACAGGTATTTGTACAACTTATATATATGATATTAAGCCGACCATTTTTGAAAAAATGGTGGTTGAAATGCAAAGGAATGAACTTAATTAAAGTGAAAGATTTTTCATAAAAGGAGTTACCGGGATTAAATTTGAGAAGGTGTCGGAGTCTTATGGTGTGACCTTATCTTATATGCAAAATAACTGGCCAGTGAAGCAATTGATCATGACATTTATGGCGGATGTTGTAAGCCCGTGAATATAGATGGGGAAAACTCTAGGAAATGGATAATTTATTAATAAATGATTAAGGACTTGGTATTCCAAGTTTGAATAACATGGTCCTAAGACATGGATAATTTTGTAAATAAATGACTCGGATTAAAACAGACTTTCAATTTAACAAAGTGTGCATTAAATTGATTTTTATGAAATAGATATGATTATAACCTACATGGGTTAGCTAAATTAAGAAAAAAATGTGTGAATTGGTTTTACTGTTGGGATTTAACAGTTACTTTAGTAAACAAATGGTTTTTCACTATTGGAACTAAATAGTGGATTTTGGTATAAATAATATATTTTACTGTTATATATAACGAGTTATTAGTGTTTTCGCCAGTATAATTAGGTTTTGGATATTGCTATTATTAATAATAGTCCATATATGATTATGATTATTATTGCACCGATCCATTTAACCATTCGTTTCTTTTATATATATATATAGTCCGTCTCCTATAAGGACTCCTTATGGTGCAGACTCCGGTACATACCATTTTTTTAAAACAGTAAAAAAATGAATTTTTTGATAAAACTTAATGGATATGATCTCCATGGTGGGAAGATCATCTTCAATTTTTTCATCAAAAAATTCAATAAAAAAGACCGTTGAGATGAAGTGATATGTAAGAAAATGGTATAAATATGCATTTTCGACCTTTGAAATGTTGGCGATCATCTCAACCACTTTTTGATTGAATTTTTTGATGAAACTTCATGGATATGATCTTGATAGTGAGAAGATCATATCCAAGAAGTTTCATAAAAAATTCAATCAATAAAGCTGCTGGCGCCAACCCAACATTTCAACGGTTGAAAATGCATATTTATACCATTTTTTTACATATCACCTCATCTCAACGGTTTTTTTATTGAATTTTTTGACGAAAAAATTGGAGATGATATTCTCACCATGGAGATCATATCCATGAAGTTTCATCAAAAATTTATTTTTTTACTGTTTTAAAAAAATGGTATGTACCCGAGTCTGCACCATAAGGAGTTCTTACAGGAGACTTTTTTGTGTGTGTATATATATATATATAATTTCACCCCACTACCATTTGTGCTCAACCCCTCATTTGTTACAGAAAATACCCGAAAGTAGAATAAGAAGCTCGATTAGAATGAGATATTATTAGGTATGATGTATTTTATTTGCTCTGATGTTTTACCCCATATTTTAATCAATTAAATAAACGATTATTTAATTATTATTTATATTCGCCCGTTGTGTAATCTATTGAAATGATTGGCTTCGTGTAATAACTAAATTAAAATTGAAAACTTAAATGATATATGTATGACTCATAATTTTATAATAACATTGTGATTTGTTTTTATATTTCGAGTTAGTATCGTTGAACTGGGCTCTGGGTGATCCAGAGGCCTGAAGTGATGTTTTTATTGTGCCAATTTAGGCCCAAGGGGTAGATACCCCTTTGGGATAAGTTTTTGGATCATCTGGGTAGTTTTTTGGTTCATTTAGAGGTCCTAAATTAAGCTCATAGAAGACATGTGGGATTAAAGTTTTAAACAGAAACATAAACCAAAAACTAGCTAGCATAGGAGATTTTGGGAGAACAAGATAAGGAGATTTTTTGGTGGGGGTGGGGGTGGGGGTGGAATAAGAGAATCACCAAGAGGACTTAATTAGGGATTCAATCTTTCAATTTCAGGAAATAAATAACTTGCTTTACTATGAAGTATTCGTAACTTATTTATGATTGGGTGCTTTGTTAAATTAAATTGGGATTAGTAACATGTTTAGTTGAGATCTTGTGCGTATAAATTGAAAACCATGCTGAAAATTGATTAGAATCGTTTATATATTATCTACAAATGATTTAATATGATGAATCATATGTTTAGGATTGAACTTTGTTGATTTGAATATGTTTTAACGATTAATCTCGTAATTAAGAGGAGCCTATACAAAACACAAATTGAAAGTGATGGTTTTACTCTTATTTTGATGGATTTGATACAGTTAATGGTTATATAATGTTTGAAACGTGTTTAAAAATCCTTAGAGATGATTTTGAAATGATTTGGCACTGATTTTAGGTTATAAGAAACCTCAATTGCGATCTGGTAAGGAATCGATTTGTTGAGTTTATGGGCTGATTTATATTATGACATGTTTTGGAGGGTTTCGATTTAGCCCGCGAGCATGGGGAATAGGATTGTGGTCACGCCCCTAGGGTCGTGGTCAAGGCTAAGACAAATTGGTAGTTCTATTGGTTTTTGGTTAGTATTTTCATATGGGGTTAGGGTTTGACCTAAAGTACTTTCATGGATCCTTGGATAGTTTGACTTCAATTTTAATCCTTTACTTTGATGGGGAGACTATGGCTCCTAAATTGAGGCTATATTCGGGGGACGTTTAGTCCGATGTGTACGATTAGGATGATAAATCATATTCGTTTGTGTATATTGTTCGTATATATGTTTGTGTGATATTTGTGCGCATACCATGGTGTGTGTGTATTCATGGGGAATCTATTGGTAGAAATTTTATGGGATTGTTTTGCAGGACTGGGTACTACCACCCTGGATGATGACGTTTTTTTTGGTAATTAAGAATCATATTAAAAACATAAGAATATACAAGAAAAAGAGGCATACCCTCCTTGGATCAATTTTACAAGAGAAAATAATCCACATAAAGCATGAAAAACAACGTTTAAACTTCAAAATACAATGACCAAGCAGCCTACTAACTAAGCAGCATTTGATTATCATCTAAACCCCAACTCTTGCAGATAAGCTAGCTGTTGAAATTTCTCCTTAATTTTGTTCATTTATGAGATTTGCATTTGACAAGGAAGCAAATGTCTCTCATGATATCATCATAGTTTGAGGTCTTGTTCTTAAAGATTCCATTGTTCCTCTCTATCCATATGCAGTAGATGGCAGTAGCAAAGGAAGATCTTCTAAGCTTATCAATGATGGTATTCCCTTTGAAGTGCGTGGAAGCATCAGAAATCACCTTCTCCCAAGATGTAGCAGAACTGATGTATGAGTTGTTTTAATTAATCTCCTTCTAAATTAAGTTTGAGAAATTGTAATCGAAGAAAAGGTGATCACGATTTTAAATAACATTGGCACAAAGAACATAACAATTATCATTAGAAATTACCCAGTTGAGAGTCTTGTCCTTGGTGTTGATTGCATCCTTACATACCAGCCATAAAATGAAGGCGCGTTTGGGAATAACACTACTATTCCAGACAATTGGGGCCCACACAGGGAGGGGGTAACTTCTGATGGAGTTCCATGCAGAGTTGATGGTGAAAATGCCATTAGCCATAGGGGTCCAAATAGTGCAATCTTCATTATTGATATTGATGTTTGGAAGTGCATAATTTTTTATCTCATTCAAATCCTAGGTGATAGTACATGGCCAAGCCCAGTTACCATTCAAAATGAGGTTAGCTACTTTGTCTATGTGATTGCTAGCTGCATCATAGATTATTCTCTCTCCATATAGCAACCACAAAGGGCCTCTAGGGTGCCATTGATCGTGCCAGATAAAGGTATTTTGACCATTTCTAATGGTGGTTTTAATGAGGGGTCTGACTTTTCTTCAAAGTTTCAAGAGCTTGGTCCAGGTCCATGAAGAATCAATCAGAACTGGAATATGACATAAACTTCTACCTTTTAATTTGTAAATGTGGCACCATTTTACCCATAAATTATCTTTCTTGCTACAGAGGTTCCAAAGGTGTTTGAACATGATTGCTTTTTTCCACTCACTTGTGTTTTTTATCCCTAGGCCTCCTTCAATTTTTGGGCATCAAACATCACTCCATTTCACTTTTGCTCTGGTATGATTTATATCAGGACCATACCGTAAGAATCTTTTTAGCTTAGTGTCAATCTCCTCGATTATTCTTTTAGGCAAAATGAAGATACTTGACCAATAAATTTACATGATGAAGAGGACAAAGGTCACAAGGTTTAGCCTACTTGCATAACTCAGGAATCTATTGGTCCAACCCATGATTCTACTTGTGATCTTGTCAATAAGAGGAAAGCAATCCTCATGTTTCAGTCTGGTGGAGATGAGGGGAACACCAAGATACTTAATTGGGAATTGGCCAATTTGGTAACCCAACAGATTGGTCATGGAAGTTTTATCATTGTTGGGGATCCCCGCAGTAAGGAAAAAACATTTCATAGGGTTTGGGTGTAAGCCAGACATGGCACTGAACTCTTGAATGGCTATGCTAATTGATCGAGGCGAAAACCAAGCGTCCGTGTAAATACGCTAGTCGTTGTTATCGGCTTCCAACCGCAATATAAAAACCTAAACTTTAACTAAACTCTTATGGAGTATAGTGGCTAGTCTAGGTATCGAATCCTCAGGGAACTAGGACGAGTGAACGTGACGACAAAGGTAAGACTACTAATCCTAACTTGACTCTAAAAAGAAACCAAAAGATGATTTGGATTGTGAAACAACTACAACTAGATGAAATTTTAAAAATGATTAATTAATGAGATTATGAATTATTGAAATACAATTACTCTAGCGAATAACTAATAACAAATTGACTAAACTTTAACTATGAAATGAGAAAGATAGGTCGGGTTACAATCCCCCACACCCTAGTAATTCATCTCGTAGGATACTAGATTCGGAATTAAAACTTTAGATGAACCCGGTCTTTAATACTCATAAGTATTACATATATGAAGGATCGTAGCCCGCACAGTATGTAAGCAAAGGACGAATTGAGACACGACCTTCAACACTCCTAAGTATTACATATATGAGGGATCATTTTTCAATCTCTTCGGTTCGGTTCGTCCTTAAGAGTTTTTTCTTGGATTTCTTTCTCAACTTCAAATGGGCATAACTTCTTCACCGTAGCTCGGATTGGGGTGGTGTTTTTCTACTGTTCTTATAATTTAGAGCTCTTAAACTTTCTAGTTTTCCCTACCTCCGTAATATGGCTATAAAATTATAAAAATGCCCTTGAACTCCCCATTTCTTGCTTTCTTTCACTGTTTTGCGTTCTCTTTGGCACTAATTTGCATGAAATACCTATAAAACACATAAGAGATACAAAAAAAATATGAAATACTTGCCAAAAAGGGTTAATAGCATAAATATAAGATAAATCCAAGCTATTTACAATGCACGGGATCATAAAAATACCGAAATTAAGGGGATAAATGTGAATTATTTATGCCTAATCACTAATGATGGTAAGAGAGTTGAAAAGATCACCTGCTAAGATAAAAAGACCATCAACAATACAAAGGTGGTTGATAGAAGCTCTTTGCATTCGCGGTGGAAGGTAAAATAAAGATATTTTGTATAGAGGTCAAGAAGACTAGCAAAAGCTTCCATAATGAAGAGGAACAAGAAGGGGGAGAGTGGATCTCCTTGTCTCAGCCCTCTCTTAGCAAGGAAGAAACCATGAGTGGTTCCATTGGTTAGGATGGAAAATATAAGATTGGTAACACACTCTTTAATCCAACCAATAAATATGGGAGGGAATATTATGTGGATGAGGACATGGATGTGAAAATCCCAATTAACTGAGTCATAAGCTTTGGGGATATCAATATTTATGGCACACCTAGGGGGCCTTGATTCCTATGGTAATTTCTCATCAATTCTTGCATGACAAGGATATTGTCCCCAATGGATCTACCTTGCACAAAAGCATATTGCCTTTCATTAATAAGAAAGGGAATGTAAGGCTTCATCCTATTTACAAAGACTTTAGAGATGCACTTCTATATGGAGTTACAACAAGAAATTGGTCTAAAGTCTTTTAACATAGGTTGTGTATAGGTCTATATCCTGATCTTATGTGGTTGTTGGTCAACCGTCTTGTGAGTGGGAGATGGAGGAGGTTTAATATTTCATGTAATCTTGGTATGTGATTACACGATGGTGTGACGGGGTAGTGATTTTCCCTTTTCTTTATGTGTGGATGTTCTACAATCCGATAGGAGTGGATATTCGAACGAATTGACCTCATAGAGGCACGAGAAGTACCGGGAGGTTAGGGCCTTCATGTGATACTTATATATAGTTGGTCTGGCGATGGACATATTCATATGATAATTTGAATTGGGCTACTGTTCGTACTGTGATGTTGTTACTTATTGGTTATGAGGTACTACATACAATTTATTACTTTTACTATATAGTTAAAGTTACATTACTATTATATTCTTACAATGATAGCTTGTAAATATTTTTGTGGAGATCAATAGTTACTTGAATAATGTATAGTTGGGTAGTTAGGCTAGTTGTAGGATAGGTTTTATGTGTATCGTATATCATAATAGTTAGAATAGTGATAGGTACAATGTACTAGGATATTAGGTAGTGTCACAGTTAGTCTAACGATGAGTAGAACTTATGTGGATATTGTGTATGATTGTAATTATCTCGTATTGAAGGACTTAATATATTTGGACATTATATGGGGGTGAGGATACTTTGAGTGGATAACGGTCTTAGTGTATTATTATCAATGACGATATTATATTGTTATGTGTGGAGTTATGTAGGCTACGTGGTTAGTCTTGGGACTTGGATGCTTATATTGATAGCCATTCCTAAAGTAGGAAGAACACGTAGGGCCCTTTATTAGAGGTGAAATGAGATACCTTGGGGGTGACTGACGATAGGGACGACATGAGACATAAATTAATCACATTTAATATTGTTCAAATAGAGTAAGATATTTCTTGCAAATTGTGGGGTCAAACCCACGTTATTTTCCTAAAAACCTTTTCAGGTAATCAACAAATGTAGGAGCATGGATGGACGGATCAATTGCATGGTCAGACTTATCCCGTTATTAAAGCAGGAGAAGTGGTGTTACTTTATCATATTTATTTTATAGTCGGACCTTGTACATTTCATTATTATTGAGAGACTTTTATGGGTCGTGGTGGATTCTATAGTTGTTTATATTTCATTTTGGTTTGGATCAGTTAAGACATTAATATCGTGGGACTTATTCAGTTTTATTGATTGAGTTATTTGAGACTCATATATGTTATTTCTTTTTTTATTCGCATATTTTATTTACAGTCATGGATAGTTTTAGCCTTCTTCAGTTATTCATTAATTCTTATAATGGTATAAATTATTTGACGTCTGTTATCTTTGGCATTGAGTATTTGATCATTACTCAATATTCAGATTACGGAGTTGCAATCTGATATCAAAGATCTAGGTTCAAGCTACTTACAGGAGTGACGAGTGTGTCATTGGTAAATAACTATTAAGTTTTAGGACTCGATCGAGATGAGTTTAGGCATACCTTAAGACCATTTTATTGGGATATAGGGGATCATCTTGTTCTCGAGATATTAGATACATATCAGGTTTGGAAATGGGATTTAACATTCGGGATTTTTCAGTTTATTATGTATATTGATTGATAAGGTATGAGATTACCTCCAAGAGACATCAAAAGACTAACGTGGGGTGATATGGAAAGGACTACTAGTTACAGGGAAAGATAGTGAATCTTGAAATATCATTTAGAAATATGTGAAGGATAATGTGTCACGTAAATAACACATTAGGTTTCACGACCACAGAATAAGAAAGGCATTAAAGTATTTAGTTTAATATCCAAGCGTGTTAACAAGAAGTGTCGTTCGACTTTAAGATTTATCAAGAGACTTCATAAGATTGGTATATACAATGACCAGTGTTGGTGTTTGGTTCACATATATATTGGTAATGACTTTTCGAGAGTTCTTATGGATAACATATGGTGTAACCTTCATGTTAACAAGTTTCAAATAATGATAAACATAGAGACTACAACCAATGTAGGATAAGAGTTACATTAAACAAAATTGGTTAGCGAAAAACAAGATATCATCAGAAAAGAACAAATGTTTAGTTTCGTACTAAGGAAAAAGTTCAGGCTCATCAAAACTAAGGTTATAGGAATCAAAATAATCTAGGAAAATTATTCAAAATATTGTACTTATAGAATTTAATTCAATATACAAGGTATATGATGATTGATTAAACACCGATAGGCTTCAAAGAATAAGAGGTCAACTTTGGCATATCGTAAGTCTTTGAGAGAGTATCATCATAAGTAAAAGTAACCCAAAGTTTATATGAACATTTTAAAGAATATAATGGCATCATTATACCTTAAAAGACACCACAAGAGGAATGATTGTACATAACCAAGACTTCGTCACTAAAAATTAGCATTAATCTTTAACACGATGACAATTATGTCACTAAGAACCCACTTGACCAAATTTGATTCCAAACATTTAGTGACTTTCATTAATTTTAACATCATCAATATTAGTCGCGTTCCATTAATACAAGTTAGAAAACAAATGCACAAGAATCCAATACACCTTCAAGGAAACTAGGATCACACCAACACCTTGGCAAGTTCATTATTATGGAGATTTCAAGGACACCACATTAAAGGTACATATATCATCCAACTAAATACAAACTAGGCAACTACGATTTATCATCACCTCTACGAGAGTGAGTTTAATTTTAACTATATTGTACATGAAACAAGTATTGCTTCACAATGACTCTGTATAAGATATGGTAAAGGAAATTATGGTGTTAGAAGAAGTATGACCATGTCAAATTTTGTGAATACTATCATAAGTTATTGAGGTAGCGAATTGAACAATTAGAAAACCACAATGAAAGAACAATTGTAAGGTTGATTGCATCACTTATAATACAATAATGTGATGTGAGGAATCACACATTTAATTGGTAGAACCACAACCACATTATGAACACAAAACGCATAAGGATGGATCGTACATCTACAATCAACAAAAGTTGTGTTGGACGTTGCCTTTAAGAGTGTGCAAGAATAGTTACACTACTCGCATAAATAGTATCGTGAGGACATTAGTGACCTGAAGAGTAGTTACAAGGTAATAACCAGAGGTATATCAAGTATGAATATCTAATGGAAATTTCTTCGTACTACATGTTCGAGATACATGGAAAGGTTGGAAAATGAGATATCAGTTAAAGGATAATTTTCGTGATTATGTGGAAACTAAGGATGATTATTGGCTTAGGAAGGCCATAGGGGATATTTAGGAACGCGATGCATCATGCCCCTATCTACTAAATGGTATGTGGAACAATAGTCAAGTGGGGCGGTATGACTCATAACGAGGGAAGCATTGTGGCGCTATAAGACCAAAGGCTAAGATGAAAAAAAAAATTAACTTATGTTTTTTAATATAATGTAGTAGCATCTGAAGTTTCTTTTAATCCCTTACGCGATGGGTGGTACCTGATATAAGTTAGATTTAAACACATACGGCGTCAACAGTAAACTTTTTCATGAGATTAAGAACAAATACATTTTTTTGTTTACTTTTTTGGGCCCAATAAGGGTCAAACATTATTATTCACATTTCCCAAAGTTAGATAAAAGTATGGCATTATGTTTACAGCCAATGAGGCAAAGATTAATTTAGTGTGATGTGAGGTAGGGGATGACGTGGTTGGTGCATTGCGATAACAGAGACCCTAAATATTATTTTTTAACTTTCATAAATTGAGTCACTAATGGAAAGTTGTTGTTATGTGAAATTATATGTGATTGGTTGATTTCATGTTGGACCGTAATGTCCAGGTTCAATTGCTCAGTAAGGATTTAGTCAGGTTTTGATGCGAGGTCAAGCCTTAGGTAGGTGGTAGTTACATACATTGGTGTTGGATGTTATATATTAATGCCCACATGAGATGGATGTTGTGAATTTTTAGTTACAATGTTAAATCAAAGACAAAAGAACGTGCGATAAAAACTGCAATTAGTTTTAAAAGTCAAGAGCAGTAAAGGAAACAAAACTCATGGTGGAATATAGCAAGTGAGCTAACCATCGATGTGCTCGGATTTTATTCTTAAAATCATGTAAGACATTAATTTATTAATAAAGGAAATGATAATCATGTTTGTGAAAATATCTTATATTTATTTTAAATATATTGTATAATGTAGGTTAATTGAACTTCGTAGATATTATGGTGAGGTGGGTTTGGTATGATCACGAAAGATCGTAATTCCAGTTATAGTTCAATTGAACAGCTCACGACTTGGATATGGAGTTCACATCCTATAGGTAAAGTTGTGCGTCTTAGTAGTTTATCTTAATTATGTGAACATGTCTGATGGTTTGAGAACTTTTCTGATAGTTCAAAGTATATCATATTGGTACATCAAGAATGTAATGAACAAAACTACGAGTAAAATTCAAGTCTTGGTGTTGAATTTGAAACACACTATATGGTTGACTTACTTGAGTCTGTGCCATATAGGAGTTCCAACTAGTTTGGATGTGTTGACAAAATTTTATTAGATTTTGCGCTCTTCTCCATGGTATATTTATGGCAATAATCTGCATCAAGCTTCATCAAAAATCACCCAATCAAGGTAAAAGGGATGTTAAAATAGCACGAACACAAATTCATGTATTCCTTTGTGTGTGTTAAAATATTTTTTAAATTTTTTTAGAGAATTTTTAAAACATTTTAAATGATTTTTAAACATTTATAAATTAGGATTTAAAATATTTTGGGGTTAAAAGTTAAATTAAATAATTCCCTAATAACTTCCTGGGCAGAAAACAAAATCGGCAGAAATATTTGTGGTGCAAAATGGAATTTTTTTAAAGTTAAAAAAACACCCGTTTTATATCCAATATTAGAGAGACACGTGTGAGCTTCTGTTTGGCTAAGTTTTTGTTCTCTCCCTCTCACATTTCTGAGATTGTTTTCCAACCATTAGATCAATCGTTATCAACACTCTGTATGCGTCCTGTGCAACCTGTGAAAACCAATCAGAGTGAGCGATTTTACGGTGCACTATTGACCATTAGATTAAGAATCTAATTGTTATTTTAATCTCAACCATTGATTTCGTTCGAACGTCCAGATGCTTCCCCTCTTAGTATAAATAAGACCCATATGTGATACATTTGACTTTGGCATTTCGCCAAAAAAATAGAGAAGAGAGAGAAGAAAGAAAAAGTATATATACCATATATAGATAGATAGATAGATAGATATATATATATATATATATATATATATATATATAGAGAGAGAGAGAGAGAGAGAGAAAGCGCGCGCGGGAGAGAGAACCGGGGAGCAAAGAGAAAGAGATTGAGCGTTTCTCAAACCAAACACCTTCATATTCATCGTGCAAAAACATCTTTGAAAACCAAATTTGTGAGAGCTAGATACTTAGGTTTTCTTAGGATATTTCTGAGTTTGGTTCATAGAAGAAACCCCCTTAAACATTATCTCTCTTAGAAACACACTCTCATAAGTTATTCTCATATTTATTTATAGAAATTGTGAGAAATACTATTGAAATACATATTCACGTAGATCTTTGTTATTTCTGTGTATTTCTATTAAAAAAATATATTCTCTTATTAGATCTTTAGTTTTGTTGTATATTTTTATAGATCCAACCTCTCTGTCTTTCAAGATTAGAAAAAAAGAGTTCGAAAACTATTTATGATTTTATATCTGAAAGTTTCTCTTAAAACAAAGTTTCATAGTTTGTATAATTTGATTTGAATATAAATAAAGTTTAAGTTTAGATATGTCTTTGTTGAGATCTAACTTCAAATCTGAAAATATTTTTCATTGAGAAGTCTAATTTTCTAGAAATTAAAACTCGACATCTCATATAGAAGATTTATAATTCATAGGACTAGTTGTTTAATTTTAAGAGTGACGTGAGTAACATTCGACATACTTAGGCACTTCACAGTCACCATCACTCTCACACGAACACATAAAAGTGTGTTGTTTCTTTGAGAGATCTTATTTGGCTGAGTCACTAGAATGAGGAAAAGGAATTAAAGCAAGGAACGACCAGGAGGATCGAAAGCATCAGAATCAGATACTACAGAGGATTTTTTGCTCAGTAAGTGTAATTTGTCTTTTAGCTTTAAGATCTTATGTGTTTTTTTTGTTCATATGCTTGTAATTCTTGTAAACGTTTTTCCAGTCGATTTTTGGTTGTGGCGTAGAGATCATCGTGGATGTTTCCTCAGATCTGAGGTTTTACCACGTTAAAAATAACTTTGTCAAACTTTGTTGCTTTTTGTTCTTAATGCTTGCATGGTTGGTTTTCGACAAAGAATTAAATTAGGTTTTTCCATTTAAAACCTAGTTAATCAAGCTACCAAACTTGAATCTTACTTAAATAACTTTTACACATTTTGTGTTCTGATTTCTGAAAGGAGTTTCCTAAACGAGTTTAATTTGGACTTTACTTAATCTTTAACTTTGCGTTAAAAACTTTTTGAACGGTTTTTAAATGGTATCAGAGTGGGTTTGTCGAATTATTTTTTATCCTGAAACTCCAGAAACTACTTTTAAATTCTTATTTTCTTAAAATAAGAGATTTGAGAAGCTTGGTAACCTATCCCGTCCACCCCTCTTTGATGGACACAATTTTCCTTACTAGAAATTAAGGATGATTGCATTCATCCAAGGGTTTAGGTGATGATGTATGGGACATGATAGAAAAGGGCTATGTTCACCATACTAAGCCTTTGACTGAAACCAACACTATAAGAATTAAGAAAAGTCTCGGTGAGTTTACCAAAGAAGAAAAACAAATGTCACTTAGTAATAATAAGGGAAAGAACTGCATCTTTATGTCCATAAACGATCATAAATTCAAACGTATATCTATTTGCTCCATTTCCAAAGAAGCCTGGGACACCCTCGTCACTGCCCATGAAGGTAATGAGCATGTTAAGGCTATGAAGACTCAAATGTTAGTTCAGCAGTATAATACTCTCATTATGGATGAGAATAAGTCATTTGATGATTTTTATATTAAATTAACTAATTTTGTCACCAAATTGCATGCAAATGGGATAACATATGATAGAAAGGAAATAGTGCTTAAAATCTTAAGATCCTTACCTCCTAAATTTGACAATAAACGTTATGCTATAGAAGAGATGGATGATCCTAACTTAACTCCCGAATTACTGAGTAGTAAACTTTGAATAATAGAGATGGAGTTAGAATATAAAAATAAATGACCTCCCAGAACAAAAGATCCTCTGGATCCAATATGGTATTCTCATTTCAAGTGACTATCCCTAAATGAACCCACTTAACTTTGACCTAGAACTTAGTGAGGACTGTGATTTCGACAGTTTAGATAACCAGATTGCTCTTATAAGTAAGCAATTTAAGAAAATCATAAAGTTTAGAAATTTTGTTGCTTCTAAACATGGTAGACCTAGTTATCAAAATTTTCAAACTCACAGAACTGATGACAGAAATGATAACAAATAGACCACTGATAACTGCCACATCAAATGCATCGTTGTGAGAAAATTAGACACTTTGCTGCTAAGTGTAGAGTCAAATTGAATAATAATAATGTCAGGGCTAGTATATGCAAAAATTGGGATGATTCTAGTGATTCTGATGAAGATGAAATCGAGTCATCCCATGTTAATGAATCATGTATGTCCTTCTTTGCCAAGATTATATAATCTGATGGCACGGAATGTTTACCTATTGATAATGTTGTTAAAGATTGTATTATGCCTATTGATGTTGATGTTATTCCTGCTAATGAAATTGCTGTATCTATTACTTTTAAAAATGTTATCGATAGTTCTAGTTTATAGGTGAGTCAAAGTTAGAATAAGGTTGATAAATTGAATGTGTGTGTGAGTCCCACTGCACAAAATGAAACGATAGGGGACACTGCACACACTTCACTGAGTGAGTCCGATGATGACCATCCTGTTATTTAAGAATTCTACACTAAGACTCTTAAAAAGAGTGCCAAACTGGATAAGATGGTTAAGCAATTGACTGAACGTGTTGAACAACTTAGTAAAACTATTAGGAAAAATGATGAAAACTACACTACGCAATGTATTGCACATGAGACAGAAACAAAAGAGTTTTCTTTAGAACTAAAAGATATTTCTGAGAAAAATGTTGTCTTAGAAGCAAGATACAAGGATACTTTAATTAAATTGGAGGAATCTAAACAAAAGGTTTCTAAGGTTTTTAAGAAATGTTTACACTTTGAAACACAAGATAAATCATATGAAGAGATTGTTGTTGGCAGCAAACTGAATTCTGAAGATAAAACTGGCCTGGGTTTTGAAGAAAAAGTTAAGTCAACTAAGACGATTATTTCTTCTGAAAATGTAATTTTTATAAAAGAAGGCCAGTCTTTGGAAAAACCTCAGAAAGGAATTTTTAATCTTAATGTATCTAAAGAAACAAAAAACGTGTGTAATCAAAAGTCAAAACCTAATGGTAAAGCTAAGTATGTATGTCCGTTTGCAAGAGACCTCTGACAAAACACTAAGACTTGCACTAATAAGATGAATGTGTCAAACCTAACCAAACCCATGTTTAAGGACTTAGGTGATAAAGTCAATCCTACCTCGCATCAGTACAATTCCTATTGCGATGTCTACGGGCGCCCCATTACCGAATGTTTAAAAAAAAATTGTACACACCTACTTATCAAAACTTTAACTATTCGAGAAAGAGTAGGAATACATATGTTCTCCTAATGTAGACTACACAAAATTCTAATTATAGGAAGAAAAGGGGGGGGGGGGGGGGGGGGGCTAAAACTAAGAAGAAACCATTTAAAACGACTCCTCAAACCTTTTCTAAATCAAAGGCCAAGAATTTTTTTTAAAACCAGGCTTATTTGGGTTAGAAAAATGACCTTTTACCCCAACTCAAGTGCAATATGGTCATAACTGCTTTTAATTCCCAACGCACCTCAAGTGGTTGGTACTTAGATTCCGTGTGTTCTAAACACATGATCGGGGTCGAGACTAAATTAACAAATAAGACATACTTCCATGGAGGTAGTGTCCTATTTGGAGACGGAGTCTCTTCCCAGATCATTGGTAAGGGAACACTGTGTGAAGAGGAGCTCCCTTCTCTAAATGATGTCTTGCTAGTTAAAGGTTTTAAGGCTAACATACTTAGTATATCACAATTTTGTGACTCCGATCACATAGTAACCTTCTCTAAAACCAGTTGCAAAATTTTGAATTAAGAAGGTAACTGTATTCTTTCAGGAAACAGAATTGCGGATAACTGTTACACAGTGATTCCAAGTAATAAATCCTATAAGATATCCAGATTAGCTGATTCTGATTTATGGCACAATAGATTGGGCCGCGTGAATTTTGATAACCTACGTAAATTAAGCTCCCAAGAAATAGTTAGAGGTTTTCCCAAAATCAAAAACACTTTTAACTCTGTTTGTGGTCCTTTCCACGTGGGGAAGATGTGTAAATCTGCTCCTAAGAAAGTTAAAGATATTTTAACCTCGAAGCCTCGTGACCTAATCCATATGAGCCATATGGGTACCTCTAGAACTGTGAGCCTTTGTGGTAACAACTATATTCTTATTATGGTGGATGACATTACGTGATTTACTTGGGTCGCTTTTATGAAAAACAAATCGGACACCTTCTGTGAGGTTTTAAAAATTCTTTTAAAGATTAAAAATGAGAAGGATACCCAAGTATCTCGCATAAGGAGTGACAGAGGTGGAGAATTCAAAGACTCGAGTTTTACAGAATACTGTGTAGGTAATAGATATATACACGAATTTAGTGCACCTAAGACACCTCAACAGAATGGCATTATTGAATGTAAGAATAAGACAATTTAAGAGATGGCTAGGGTTATGTTACATGCCAAAGGGTGGCCAAAATACTTTTAGGTTGGGCAGTCTAGATGGCGTGTCAGATTATCAACCTCGTATACCTCAGAAAAATACCAAAGAGACATCCTATGAACTGTGGTACAATAAAAAAACCTAACTTGAAGTACTTTAGAACCTTCGGGAGCGCTTGTTACATCTGTAAAGAAAGAAAAAACTCTCAAAATTAGATACCCAAGGTGATAAAGCGATTTTTTTGGGTTATTCCTTATCAAGTAGGGCTTACCGTATTTACAATCAGCATACCAAAGTCATTATGGAGTCTATTAATGTAATTATAAATTTTACAAGTGCAGATAGTCGTAACAGTCAAACAGTGCTGATTTTACTCCTGACTCTCTTAAGATAGCTAATTCACTGCCACTTAAGATCCCTGTGGTACCAACCTGGGTTTCTAAAGACCACCCCCTTGAAAAGGTTATTGGTGTCCCATCTGAGCAAGTGCGAACAAGATCCCAACTTCAAAAAGTGGATAACTTTGCATGTTTTGTTTTTTTAGTAGAATTGGAAAATGTAAACGATGCCCTCTGTGACTCATTTTGGATAAATGCTATGTAAGAAGAGCTTGTGCAGTATCAGAGTCATGACATTTGGTATCTTGTCCCATGCCCTGAAGATAAAAAGGTTATTGACACCCGTTGGATTTCTAAAAATAAAACAGATGATTTTTGGGGTTGTAGTTAGAAATAAGGCTTGGTCAGTAGCACAAGGATATTCTCAGATAGAGGGAATAGACTTTGATGAGACTTTTGCTCCTATCACAAGACTCGAGTCTGTTCGTCCCTTCTTAGCAATTTCATGCCATTTGCAATTCAAAAAATTCAAATGGACATTAAGTCTTCTTTTTTAAACGGTATTTTGTCAAAGGAAGTATACATAGAGCACCCTAAGGTCTTTGTTGATACCTCTTACCCTAACCATGTCTTTAGACTTAAGAAGGCTTTGTGTGGCTTAAAACAAGCTCCTAGTGCTTAGCATGAGCGCCTCTCAACCTTTTTAGTCAATAAAGGGTTTGAGCATGGTGGCAACGACCAGACAATGTCCATTAAAAAAATAAAACACCATGTCTTAATTGTAAAGGTATACATAGATGATATCATATTTGGTTCCACCTCCACTAATAAAGCAAATGACTTTTTCTAATATAATGCATGCTGAATTTCAGATGTCCTTAATGGGGGAGTTGTAATACTTTTTAAGTTTACAAATTAAATAATTTGCTGATGGGTTATTCATAACACAATCTAAATATGCTATTGATCTTAGTAAAAAGGTTGGTCTTGATAATTCCAAAACAGCACGTACACCCATGAGCACATCCACGAAAATATCTAAAGATGAACATGGAAAAAATATAGATCCTACCTTCTATAGGATCATAATAGGGAGTTTATTATACCTCACTTCATATACACCATATATTTCATTTGTTGTATGTTTATGTGCACAATATCAATGCGCACCTAAAGAATGTCATATGTTGTGTGTAAAAAGGATAATAAAATATGTTAAGGGCACAATAAATTTTGGAATTTGGTACATGAAAGACACTACTAGCTCTGTAGTTAGCTACACCGATGTTGACTGGGTAGGATGCTCAAATGGTAGTAAAAGCATGCCTGAGGCCTGTTACTATGTAGGAAATAATCTAGTTGGATGGGGTAGTAAAAAACAAAATTGTATATCCATTTTAACTGTTGAATCTGAGTATATAGTTGCGGGTAGTTGTTGTGATCAACTTTTAAGGATCAAACAAATGCTTAGCGATTATGGTATTATCGAAGATAAACTAACTATGTATTGTGGTAACCAGAGTGATATTAACATATCTAAAAATCATGTACAACACTCATGCGCTAAGCATATCATGATTATACATCACTTTATCCGTGAACTTGTTGAATCTAAGGAACTTGATATTGAATATCTTAAAACCAAAAAATAATAAGCTGACATGCATACTAAACCATTGAACGATATTAGGTTTGAATTAATTAGGAAAGCCATAGGAATGATTGTACTTACATAATATATTATGCATATTTGTCATATTCTCGGTAGTTTTTATGCTTATAATTGGTTTATGAGGATTTAGGGTACGGTTGTTTATCAAATGACAAAATGTGCCTCCTTTATCTTGATAATGTAGGATACCCTTAGTATTACATTTGCATGAAAATATCTATGTAGAATAATTCATCTTATCTCCCGGTTTATTTTTTTACCCTGTTGTCTATTTGAGAAAAATTGGGGGAGAAGAACTTGAGTAATGACTTTGAGTTTATCTTGTATATCTTTATATGATTTAACTAATATGCCATCAAGTGTTTTATTTCGGGCATTCTGATTTATAGATCCACTGGACAATCTTACCATATATCGGTATTAGTCTGTAATTAGTTGAGTAATGTAATTTTTTATTTCTCTTATTTTTGGTTCTCGGATGGGAATTAGTAGAATAACTCTTTTATATAGGAATCTAGGATTTTTTTTACCCACGAGTATAGGTTACTCAAGGGAATTTTGTCTCCAATATCTAAAGGGAGATATTGAGAACACACTATATGGTTGACTTACTTGAGTTTGTGTAATATAGGAGTTCCAACTAGTTTGGATATGTTGACAAACTTTTATTAGATTTTGAGCTCTTCTCCATGGTATATTAAAGGCAACAATCTACATCAAGCTTCATCAAGAATCACCCAATGGGGGTAAAAGGGAAGTTAAAATAACACACTTTAGGACACAAATCCATGCATTGCATTGCATTGAATTGTGTGTGTGTTAAAATATTTTTAAATATTTTTTTAGAATTTTTAAAACATTTTAAGTGATTTTTAAACATTTATAAATTAGGGTTTAAACTGTTTTGGGGTTAAAAGTTTAATTAAATAATTCCCTAATAACTTCCTGGGTAGAAAACAAAATCGGTAGAAATATTTGTGGTCCAAAATGGGATTTTTAAAAGTTCAAAAAACACGCATTTTATATCTGTTATTATAGAGACACATGTGAGCTTTTGTTTGTCTAAGTATGTGTTTTCTCCCTCTCACATTTCTAAGATTGTATTCCAATCGTTTGATCATTCCTTAGCAATGCTTTGTATGCGTCCTCAGTGAATCCCAATGCAACTTGTGAGGACCAATGAGAGTGAGTGGTAATGCGGTGTATTATTGACCATTAGATTTGGAATCCAACCGTTGTTTTAATCTTAACCATTGATTTTGTTTGAACATCCACAAGATTTCTCTCTCAATATAAATAGGACCCATATGTGATACAGTTGAAGACTTTGGCACTTTGTCCAACTGAAAGAAGAGGGAGACGAGAGAGAAAGTAGAGAGAGAGAGAGAGAGAGAGAGAGAGAGAGAGTACTAGAGAGAAAATAGAAAGAGATTGAGTGTTTCTCAAATTAAACCCCTCCATATTCATCGTCTAAAAACATCTCTGAAAACCATATTTGTGAGAGTTAGATACTTAGGTTTTCTTGGGAGTATTTCTGAGTTTGGTTCGTAAAAAAACCCTCTTCAAAATTTATCTCTCTTAGAAACACAATCTTATGAGTTCTTCTCATATTTCTTTCTAGAAATTGTGAGAAATACTACTGAGATACATATTCACGTTGATCTTAGGTGTTTCTGCGTATTTTTGTTAAAGAAATACACCCTCTTATTAGTTCTTGATTTTTGTTGTATATTTTTGTAGATCCAACCTCTCTGTTTTTCAAGAAAAAAAAAGTGACTTCGAAAACCATTTATGATTTTAGATCTGAAATTTTCTCTTAAAATAAAGTTTTACAATTTGTAAAATTTATTTTGTACATAAATAAAGTTTGAGTTTAGATCTGTTTTTGTTGAGATCCAACTTCAGATTTGAAAATATTTTTCATTGTAAATTCTGATGTTCTTGAAATTGAAACCCTGCATCTCATATAGAAGATTTGTAATTCATAGGGTTAATTGTAAAATTTTAGGGGTGACGTGTGTAGCATTCTTCATACTTAGGCACTTCACAGTCACTATCACTCTCACACGAACACATATAAGTGTGTTGTTTCTTTGAGAGATCTTATTTGACCGAGTCAATGGAACGAGGAACAAGAAATTAAATCAAAGGATGACCAGGAGGATCAAAAGCATCAGAATCAGATATCGTGGAGGAGTTTTGCTCAATATGCATATTCTGTCTTTTATCTTTAGGATTTTGTGTTTTTTTGTTCATTTGCTTATAATTCTTGTAAACTGATTTTAGTGGACTTTTGGCTGTGGCGTAGAGGTCATCATGGATGTTTCCTCGGATATGAGATTTTACCACGTTAAAAATAACTGTGTCAAACTTTACTGCTTTATGTTCTTAATGCTTGCATGGTTAGTTTCTGACAAAGTATTAGATTAGGTTTTTCATTTAAAACCTAGGTAATCAAGCTACCATATCTTGAATCTTACTTAAATAACTTTTACACATCTAGTGTTCTGATTTCTGAAATGAGTTTCCTAAACGAGTCTAATTTGGTGTTTACTTAATCTTTAACTTTGTGTTAAAAACTTAGTGAACAATTTTCAGAATAAATTAGACTTGCATAATCTCACAACTTTTGAAAAGTTGGCATAGATTCCCAATCCCAAGTATTATGAGTATTGGAATGTACACACGACTATTGCTTTAATTGTTACGGGTGCGACTCAATTTATTTGATCTAGATCTCTATAAGTCAGGAAATCATTGTGTGGACATGTTTGAGATCATATTCCGGAGGAATCCACACTCGAAAGATACCCTAGATTGTGATACCCTTTAATAAAGTTATAATTTTTTTATTGTACGAATAATCCTAATGAATGGATTATTTTATAATCTGATAGAGTATTAATTGAGTTAAGTTCCATATCAAGGAATAAATTTGATGTTGGTGAAAATCAATTATCGATATATTGAATTTCACCAAGCTAGTATTCTATGCTTTATGTGGAGAATCAAATTATGTTTTATCTAACTTTGCAAACAATGCCTCTTTATTCGAGTAATTCCGAGATAATTAAATTGGAGTGCTATTGTAAATAATTACTAGAATTAATTACAACTAGACAAGAAGGAAATAAACTACAGGTTTGTAATTTAGGATTTTCATATTCTGTTTGGAAGCCAATTTAATTATTTTAAACTTGGGTCCCCACTATAGTCCTTATTAAAGAAGTAACCCTGTAATTCTCTCATTACCCTTTGCACCTTCCGTCGGCCCCAGTTTTGACATTGCGCAAGGTTTTATTAGAATGAAGACCTTGTTTGAAATGGGGGATTCTATCGTTTTTATTTGTTTCAAATGAGGTAACTTCATTGAGGCAGAAGCCCTCGATAAATTTCAAGCTTCTAATGAGGTTTCCTTGTGAGAAGTTCTTATTCGAATGCAATCCTTTTATGGGGAAACGTGTTTTACTCAAGGTGTTTTAAATTGCTAACTATGAATAACTTCCAGGATGTGTTTTCCCAGGTAAAAAATTAGAGGAAATCACTTTCTTCAATCTCTCTCTCTCTCTCTCTCACACACACACACACACACACACACACACACACACACACAGAGTGTTAAATACATAGAAAAATAAGAGAAGAATGAGAATTACCTTCTTAATATCTTGGAGACATTAGTCTCGAGCGGTGACAATGCACCATTCTTACTTCATAAGATCATATACTAGAATATCTGAGCTACATGTATGTAACACCCCGTAGATTTTAAATCGGAATAATTCAAATTAATTCAAAATTCGAAAAAATAAAATCTTGGGATTGAAATATTTTAGTAATTTAAAATGTTGGATTTTATTATGGAAAATGGGACTTTAATTGGAATGGAAATTTGGGGAGAATAGGGATTTTTATAAATATATGTTCATTTTTAAGGGAACATGGCGAACTGAACATGACCGAATTGATTCAGCTTGATACCGAATCAATTCGGCCTGGGTAGGTCGCACAGGTCTGTCCATTTTTAATGAGTTGCATTTTTCATTAAAACTCCACCACTTCTATTATGTATTTAACACTGGGTTAGGACTTTAAACCTCATTATTTAAAGACCCTAATAGCAACAAACATCTATATTTTTATCTCCTTCTACCTCCAAACCCTGCCCCTATTATAAACAACCCTCAACTCAAGATTTGTCAAGGTTAATTGAGTTTTCTCAAGTAAATCCAATAACGAATCTTTGTCATCTTTTCGACAGGAACACATCTACATAATCAGATTTCTTCAAATAATTTCTAGGCATGAATAAATATATCCCTTACCTTTAGTATTACGAGTGTTAAATATACTCTACACACTAAATACACTTGTTTTCTTAAAACAAAACAAATTAGAGATATTAATTAGAAAAAGTGGAAGAAAAATTAGGACCATTTTTATGAAAACTTAATATGAATGAAGACTCAAAACGTTGCATGTTAGGTTAGAGATTTGGGTTTCGTAGACTTTAAGACGTTCGCATATAGATTTTTACGTAGAGATATCATTAATTAAATTTTATGATGTTAAAGCATGTTAATCTTGTGGATGTTGCGTAATATATAAATTCTTGTTGTATAGATTCGATAACATGCATGTGAATTTGTTTTTTGGATAATTTGATGAGAAAGTATAGTTTAATTAATATTATGATTAAACGAACATGAATTGAATAAATAATAATGTCGAATTGAATTGGTAGAATTAGAGTGAGAAATTGGAATTTGGCCATATGCCACTTATAAATTTTTAATATATTCGACACCGCGGGGACAAAGGGGTTATGGGATAGATAGGGCTCTCACCTTTATTTGAGTTGTTTCCTAGGTATGGGACTAGTTAGTAGGCCTTTGGGTCGTTATCACTTTCTAGGTATGGGACTAGATAGTGGTGACCGTTTACGGATAAATATTTCGGGGTGGGGCGAATTTTTACGTTGTTCCTTGGTTTAGTGAGCCTTGGGGTGAGGCTAAGTGGATTTTATTAGTTAGTTTTCTTCCTCGGTGATAGGCTAGAAAATTACTTTTGTATTGGAGACCTTTAGGTATGGGATTAAGGGTGTTTTTAGGATTTTATGTCGATTAAAAGGGTGGGGCTAAATTTAGAAGAAAAACGAGAAAACTTGAGAAATTGTGAATTCATGCCGACGATAATAAACGGTATTAAAATGGATTTGCGGTGAGAGTATTTACAGTGCTGGTAGTTAATAGGGTCAATTGGCTATAGCGACGTGGGTGTGAGTTGGCGTCATGAGTATGTGTGGGTTGACCGTTAAACGGGCACACGGGCTCTAGTGACGTGTCGTTCATGGAACCTCATGAGTGTGTGCAGAGCTGACAGTAAACCAGACTGACTAGCCATAGTGAGGGGAATGGGCATGGGGTAAAACTTTTAGCGGGAGTTTTGCGACTGATATTAATGATGGATATAAATAATAATCGATTTAATTGAATTAAAGTAGATGGTAGCTTTTGTTAAAAGTAAATAATTGGACTTGGACTTTGGAGTCACTTAGATATCGATAGACACACTCACTGGTTAATATATCTCTTTTAATTTAAAATATTTTATTGTTATGTTTATGATGTATAATGCTACTGTCTGACTTCACGGACCCTAATTAGGATGAGTACCTAGTATTCATACGGTGGGATCTGACCCATTGCATTGACTAACATTTCAGGTTTGGCACCGGAGTAGCTGCATAGGATTTATTGGAGATCTTTTAGAGGTGCAACTGGAGTTTATTTTAGTTGCTTAGTAGTTTTTATTTTTTCCTTTTTGTTGCATTTTATTATGAGACTTTACATATGAATTTGGTGGGTTACTCGGTTCCACAGTTGTTTACAATTTCCATTAAGATATTCTTTGTTGGATTTTTTATTCGAATTTATATTATTGGAGATTGGATTTATTTAGAGATTAGCATGGTTGTTGGGTTTTATTATCGTATGAATGGTTATTATCTTATTGGAGGAATTTAATTATTAACTTGTGGAATGAATTTTATATGCCTCATATATGTCACATGCTAAGAATGATATTTAATTTAGCAACGCCCAGCGTAGTCTTGGTGGTAGACGACGCCTAGAATGCAAGAAGTGCTACAATGTACATCTTCTACACGTATTAACCTTAGTATCGGATAACTTACAAGATTCGCAAAGGTATGGTGATCTAAACCCTAGATTCATACTTTAGATCTAGTTGTTTTCCTTTCTCCCTGAACATAATCAATTGATTGGTAGAATTTTTTATACCATCGTTCCCCAACACCTGGTATCAGAACACTGGTTGGAGATTTATCATATTTTAAAAAGATCCATGTTGTCCTCCATTGAAACCCTATGTCTACTTGTTAGAAAATATATGCATGGACGTATTTTTTTTGTAATAACATGGTTTTGAGGGACTTTTATTAATCCTTCCACCATGGTCTCATATTTTGTTATATGAATGGATCCCATGGTGGTTTATCCGTAGCTAAATTTCCTAGATTCGATTTGGTTTTAATAATTATATTATTTTAATTATTGTATAATTTGATGTATATGGAGGAGTTTGTGAGAGTATGCAATTGTTATTTCCGACTATATGGTTTTCTCTGGTCTTGGTGGATGTTTTGCATTGGAGAAAAAAAAAATGTTGTTAAGGTTCGAAAAATTTGATTGTTGTTCGAACGAGGGCTTCCTCATTCGAATGAGGGCATAACAAAAACTCAGGCATGCCCTAGGGTTTATCAGAGTGGGAGGAATTTTTTGGTGGATTTATACTTCTCCTATCCACCTAGCAGAATTGTGAAGAACTCTTTTTCAAGGAGTTATTAACCTATAAGGACTCTACTCAAGGAAGAAGTCTTGGTTATGGAAAGGGACTTTGTTTCATTATGATATGAAATTACATGTGTTTGTGATTGAATATATATTTATCATCTCATATTTAATTGTTGTTTAAATTTTATACGTTGTTTTAAATTTAATTAGGGACACATAATTTATGGACAACATGGATTTATTCATGAGACCGACCATGATGGAATTTTTTCTAGAAAATCAAAATATATTTATTCTTTTCCAAAATTGAATTTCATCAGGTAATTAATTTAAGGTATAAATTAATTTATGTCCTCTAGATTTTATTTTATTTTAAAATGGTTTTATTTTTGGAAAATTAAAATAGTGAGACCAATTAATTTAATTTGTACAAGGAATTAAAAAATTATGGGTGATTTGATTCAGGGGTTTTGAATTGAATAAATATTGGGAGGGAATTAAATAGTGGGATTTCAACATAAAACCCATGGTCTACATCAATGTTTAAGAATATGATGTGATTTGTATTTCGCGTAAGCATTGGCTTTCCTCCCAAGCGGAGGGAGTTAATCACGGTATCATGGTATTCTTAAAACTCTTGTGTGATAATTATTCAAAATTAAACGTAAGTGATTTGGGTACCCCAAAAGGGGAATTTCTACACGAATGGATTCAATTTCTAGGAATGAACTAATGGTATACACTTAAAAGCAATTAATGATATCCTCCCCAACGGAGTCATTGTCAATATTATGGGATCAAAAGATGCCAACTATTTAATTATGTTGTACATATATTTCCCTGGCTATCTGGATAACATAATTGGAAGATGAAATGTTTGTTTAATTCTGGGTGAGGTCATTTAAGCTCCTAATGAGAAATCTCACTTCACAAGAAAACAAAGATTCTAGAGAGAATTAATTCTAATTGACGGTAAAGGGAAGCCAAATTAATATTCAATAAAAAATTAATTCTCACATATATAATTTGATTTTTTTCAATTGATGATTCTGAGATTTCAAAATGGGCTCAACATTCATCCCATTTTCTTCAGTCTTAAAGGAAAATGAATTAACTAAAATGAACTTCATAGACTCAAAAAGTTCAAATCTATGAAGTCCATTCTAGCTAATTTATTTTCCTTTAATATTGAAGCAAAGGTGGTAAAAAGCTGATCAGATGGATCGTTGCTATATATTGACCTATATGACCAATGTTTCGTAACACTGACATCAAAATATTTCAAGTGCTTATGACATTATTTTGAATCTCATGGACATGTTTGAGGATCAGAATCGTGTTCCAATATTGAATATTATGGCAATGCTAGTAATCATAAAAATGGTTGATAGTACTCCAATGGGTACCCCAAATCGATTTTGTTCTCCAATCACTCATGTAGTTCTTTAAGCAGTTTTGCTTAAATTATTCCATGAATAAATCTAATTACTCCTTGGATTAACTACTTAAATAACTATAGGCTTAGGAGAACACTATTAATAAAAAAGGGGTGTTGTTCAGGTTACTGAGATAGGTCGATCTTTTTCTATCCCGAAATATAATAAGAAGAAGGGAAAGTCTCAGGTACAACTTATGTGGTGGTGGTTAAAATAGTGGTTAAGCCAGAAAAATAAAATAAAAATATTGAAAAAAAATTCAGAAATTTTTATTGGCCATGTGCCCTCACGTGCGTGGTCAATGCTTCTGGTCAAATAGTTCATCTTTAACCTCGCGATTGTTGATTTTAGGGTTTGAAATCTTTGACGTGAGATATCTTCTTTATTTCTAAACCATTGACGATTATTTATAAACCAACATTACCTAATTTTTCTTAAGGAATCCAAATATATAAGTTTTATGGATTGAGGTTCATCATACATCGAGTTACAAAACTGTGTGTCTTTTAGAAATTTTGACCAAACATTCGAAGCTTTTCTGAGTATGACAAGGATTCTTATGAACACGATGGTGTTTCAGCTATTTTATGGGAGATTTTGATTTTAATTTCAAGGTTTGAGGTGGTCTATGTGAAGAGAATTCGAAGTTTTGATTTTTCTAAATCAGAAAATGCCTTTGAGAAATTGAGGCTTGTCGTTTAAATTCGTGGAATTTGGTCATTACACTAGAGTTCCTAAGGTCCTAATGAATCATTTCCTAGTTTCAAAACTGAATTATAATCAATAAATCAAAGTTCACCATTAAAGCACAAGCTTTAATGGAAGATTTTTCAAGTTTCTTCAACTAAGGGTTGTTTTACACATAAAATTCCTACAATTTTGATTGATATTGACCTAATATCAACACGTAAATCATTTGGCAATGAAAGAATGAATTATAACACATAAAATGATAAGATGCCTAGTTTAGAGAAAAATTTTAAGTTTTGTGTAGACTGAAGTGGAGGGTTTTGAAAGCTCTGTTCCTGGGCTTTTTATAGGGAAGAGGTGGGAGGTTTGATTAGTGTAGTTGGGAGGTGGAATTGTGCAGGTTTCAAGAGGATAAATTCATGGTTTCTAGTTCTCACATATTTTCTTGGGCATAAGTATTTTTGGACTTATTAGCTTAGGGTGGAGGTTGATGTGGGCAAAGGGATTATGCAAATATTAAGGTTTTCATTGGTTGATAAGGCATATACTTATATAGCTCTTAAAGTATAATTTTGATAAAGTTTTGGGGTTAAAAAGTTATGGGCTAAAATTGTAATTTTTGATTAGTTGAAGTCTAGAGGTTCGATTTGATATAATGTTTGGGTCTAGGGGTTAAGTATAATTCAAGTTATGGTAGTTCGAAATATTTAGGGGCTATTTTGTAATTATTAAAACTTCAAGGATACTTAGTTAATTTCACAATTTGTAGGGTTTATAGAGTAATTTTATCCTTATTTTGGATAAATTTAAATTTATATATTCTAGGAGGGATGAAATGAGATTTAAGGTATCTTAACTCAAAGTACGCATATTACAGAACGCCACACAACCCCCACCAGTTTTGCTCCGCAACCAATGTCTTCAAATCCTCTTAGCCGTAAAAATATTCTTTAAAGTTGAAGGAACTTTGTTCCAAGAATGTAACTTCAAGCAGCCAAAAAAGCTTCACCTAGTATTGTGAGGAAGTTCTAAAAGGTTGGGTACGTGTATTGCAAGCGTATGATGATCTAAATCTCACATCGAAATTTTCAAGCCAAATTAGAGAAAATTTGTTCTCATGAACACACATTTTGAAAATGATTTGAAAACAAAGATGAGTATATAAATATCTAAAGATTTTTCAAAGAGAAAAATGCAAAAGCTATGGATTGAAGAACTCAAATAAGAGGAGTGAAGAATATGCTCTCAAATATTAAAATCATTTTGATCAGTAAAAAGATTTTTCTTAAACTCTCATTCTTGGGTTTGAAGAGTACTGAGCACATAACTATATATCTTTGAGGCAAAAAAACAATTAGGAGTCTAATAAGTTAGGTGCCAAACTCTTAAGGTCTCTAGTAGTCACATTTATGACCGAATCATCCAAAAAGGTGTGCTTGGAACACTTACAATGAGATCTTAAGGAAAGATCTTTTAAAAGTGTGCTTTCGGTGCACTGTTAGGTCGTTCGTTGGTAGCTTCAAGGTAGTGAAGAAAATCTTCATTGTAGCGAACCTTAAGCGAAGCAGGTCGTGTAAGTGGTCAGGGAAAAAGAACATAGGACAATTTGGCAGCAAAGGACTGTTCATTGCAAGGAAGAAAAATTTTGCTATGATGAAACTACAATGAGTATCCCAAGAATTTGTCTAGGGAATTTGTCCAGTTTTTCTTCAAAGGATTTTGAAAATATGTTTTAGCAAAACCCTACGTATGTTTTGTCCAACTAAAAACACCCACACTTAAAATACACAAAACCGATAAAATTTCTTAGAAAATAAATTTTCTATATAAATAGTATATTTGCGTTGTGTATTTGACATTTTATCCAACAAGGTTAATGAAAAAGATTTCCCAATTATGAAAAAATTAACCAAGTGGTGAATCTAAGTTCGCTAAGTCTTATACCTTTCCTAAAAGGTGTACATGAAGTTCGACATAAATGAATCGGGCTAGAGTTAATGAAGTTTTTCGGGGACCTCTGGGACAAAGACTCAAAAAAAATTGCAAAGAATTTAGATAATCTAATCCTATGGATCAATTTGAGTATACTATACTCTTAAAGTCACCCCCTTATTTCGAATTTCGTGACAAAACATAAAATTATAAATTATAAATGAAATAATTCTACCATTTTAAGACTCGACTGGCCATAGGCATATAAAAAAAATAAAACAATTACATTTGTTGCAAGTAATCAATTATGACAAGATACTCAACGATCTTCATAGATCAAAAGAGCTTCTTGCTAAAATACTTTCTTGTCACATACTAGCAAACTCATCAAAATACCATTGTGACAAGGAAAATATGATAAATATGATCATGTGAATATATATCAATAAGAACATGTGAGCATTTCAAAATAAGTCCTCCTCAAATATACAATTCTTCTCAATAAACAAGATATAGCAACAAATAACTCTAAGAAACTTAACATGCTTTAAAAACAATACTCTCCTAATCTACAAATGTTTCCCCCATTTTATCGTAGAAAACAACAAAGGGAAAAAGTAAGCATGTGATGAGATAAAGTAAGCGAAGCATTTTAAGAGTGTAAAACATGCTAATAATACGAATAAATAGAGAATGAATAATATAGTGAGTGTACAATTAAAATGAAGTCTAGTAAAAGCATAATATGAGAATAGCATGCATAAGAAAATTCAATATTAACTACACTTCGAGAGAGAAAATAATCATGCAAAAGATATATTAAGTATGCTAAAGCTTAGTGAGCATATCATTAAACTTAAGTGTTACAAGGATTAAAAGAAGAGGTATAATAAATACAAAACAAATCCAAAAACTCTCAAACAAACAAGGCCCCAAAATAAAATACATCATTTCTTCATCTTCAAAGTCTTCACAGCACACCTATCCATAACACTATTATGAGCTTCCTACAAGACGTCCCTAACATTCTTCAGTTGAGTGTCAAAGGTGTGGCGAAAATCATCGCAAAAGGAAGAACTCATCAAACTCATGGAGGAAAATAAGCTCCTTAAGTCCCCAAATATGGGTAATAAGCTAAAGTGCAATTGAGTAGTCAACTACATAAATATAAAATCCAACTCATATCCAGTCAAGTAGTGTGAACTAGTGGCCAGTGATGTATAGGAAGGACGAGGAGTTGGTTGAGAGATAACATAAGGTGGAATAGGAAGTCCACTATAGTCACCAAGCTGGGTAATAGATCGGTAATAGGATTGAACGGTCAACACCGATTTAGGCTTATCTTGTACTTCATCTGGAAGAATAGGAACCTCAAGGTCTAAAATCAAGCGCACGATTAAATGACCGAAGAGCAACGCATGATTCTTCTTATCGTCCTTAGTGTGAGCAAAGATTGAGTCTAAGATCAAATCACACAAACACATACAATAACCCATTCTAATAGCATACAATAATTGTGCATGGTCATAAGAGACAATGTGAGGGTGGTATGTGGGCAAAAGATAAGAGGACACAACTATAAAAGTATGTAAAAATCCTTATCAAGATATAGTTGTGGAAAATTATTTCCAATTCAAGACTGAGAATAATTGTCACTTATAAAGGTAATCACGTCGCATTTAAACAGCTCTCCATAATTTTGTATGCATAGATAGTTGGGGTGTTCTTCTATCGATACATGAAAGTGGTTGCTTATCCACTCGGCATAAATCTTAACATTTACTCCCCTTACTTTGGAAGATAAAACTCAATTACCAAATAGATCTTAACCATCCAGAAGTGCAGAATAAAATTCTCTCACCAATTGTGGTAACATGGTTTGGTTTCAGAATAAACTCGAGTCCATTCTCTATCCCTGAAGATAAGAGGAACTCCATTTTCATAAAGGTAATCCGAATTAATAGTCTCTACCAATGCATGGGGAGCTTAGAAAAATCTTCTTGAATCCTAAGAGAGTAGAGGAAGTACAGGCACATGAACGAGACTTTGGAGCCATTGGAAATAGCCTGAAATTAACACTCACTAAGACCACTAATAATAAAAGTCCTATAAGAAATGGTAACATCATAGGATAAACCAAGGATCCTGTAATACCCGCCCCCATAATTTTAACCCTACTCGTGTAATTTGGTGATTTAACATGACCATCTTGGACTTTGGACTTCGTACAATGGATTGTGGGTCACTTTTAAGTAGTCTTATGACCTTGTGTAATCTATGGGATTAGAATGGCCTAAAATCTAATTTGGAAAAGTTTTGGGTCGTTCGAATGAGATCCCAATCTCGTTAGAACCAGTTGGGTATTTAAACGAGATGCTTCCCTCATTTAAATAGTAGCTTCCAACGACCATGTTCTGCCTAAAACTGACCACCCTCATTAGAAGCTCGTTCGAACTCCATTCAAACGTGATATTAGTTGTTATTCGAACGAGGTCCGTTCTCATTTGAACGAGACTTCAAAAATCAAATTTCTCAGATTTTAGAAAATTCTATCACGATCTAGAATATATTACAACACGTGTCAGCCTCCCATAGCAGCAGATTACTCAGAGCTTGAGCTTTGGGCATTTTAGGGATTCTGTCCCTAAGGGTTTTGGGATATCTAAGGAGTGTTTTGGCTTATTTCACCCCACTCCAATCAGATATTCACTCTATCTCTAACACTTAAAGCTCTCATGGAGATTCATCGACATCCACTACCCTAGAACCACCAACCTTCTGCCCTAAACCACCATATTTACCTTATATTCTACCATATTTATGCCTATAAAACTCATCTACACCATTTGTTGGGTAAGATGTTGATTTATCAAGAAGTTTGTGGGGGATTTTTGAAGAGTAAATAAAGAAAAATGTATGGAGTTTTAAGGGGGGTTTATGGAGCTTTCAAGGAGCAAGCTAGTGGAGCTTGGCAATCTCTTTAAGTCCACCTTAAAAGGTGGGAGCTTGCCATCATCTTCTTCCCCTTCCATGCATTTTTAGAGTGTCATTGAGGGGAAAACTCTACTCTTTAAGCTTAAGTACTCCATTTTTTAGCTTTTGGTCTAATATTTAGAGTTTGTAAGAGTAGGAGCCTTGCATTTTTTAAATGGTCATGTTTCATGAGTTTATGAAAATGTGACTACAAATAATTTTCTAAAAGTTTGAGAAAAAGGATGATATATCTTCAAGGAAATATAGTGCTTAAATATTTTATAAAATAAGATGTTTTTAGAATAATATTTGTATTTTTGAGGTATTTCTAATACGAAAATCTTGAAGCCTTCTTGAAAATAATTTTTTTATGAAGTTAGACTTTTAATCAAGTTTTGAAGAAATAAATGCCTTTTTAGTCTTGAAAAATATATATTTGCAAATGTCATGAAATTTCATGTGTCAATCACATATAAAATAGATTTATATGGATTTTAGACTTAAAATCCCTCTTCCCATATGTACAAACTTGTAGTAAGTTGATAATGAGTTTATAAGCATTTTTAATAAAGGTTTAAATGAGTTTTAACATGAAATAAGAAAATTAGAAATTTCAGCCCCTAAAGTGTGCTAGTAAATATGGGGGATGGTAAGTGGGAAGATCAAGGCTAAATGTATTAATGAAGGGACAATGGTGTTTTTTCTTATTAAATGGTATTGAAATGACAAAATGATTTCTTGTTACAGAAAGTAATGAAATCAAGGGTTTTATAACTTGGAAATGTGCAAATCCTAAAGGGGTAAGGGTGTTAAACAAGTTTTTTTTTTGCAAGTAAAATGTATATATAAAACAAACAAGGAACAAAAACTAAGGGTAGCCCCCTAGGAAGCCATCTAGGCAAAATACATTGCGGATGAGCATACCCAATGAATCAAAGCCATAACAAAACTGTAAATAAATACACAAAGGCAAATTAGTCTTCAAGGGAGGCTTCAGGGAGACCCCAATAGTTGCAGGCCATCCAATTGTTGTAGCATCTCCTAGATTTCCTCCATGTCATAACTTTGCATCTAACCATGAACTCAATATCCTTGATTAGCTCAATGGGATTCTTTCTCCCTCTGCTATGTATTCTATTGTTTCTCTCAATTCAAATGCAATACACATTGGTGGAAAAGGATAGGGATCTTAACTTGGTCATGAAAGAGTTTCCCATTGAGCTAATGGTTGCTTCATTTACTTCCTCCTGCCAGGTCCCCATAGATCTATACACCTAGTTTCTATAAAGAATCTCATCCCAGGCATCCTTAGCATAAGGGCAGCCACTTAAGAAGTGGTTAAGATTTTCAACCCCATCAGTGCAGAACTCATAATTGTTGTTATCAATATCTCCCCATAGCATGAGCTTGTCCTTAGTACTAAGAGCTTTCCTACATGTCAGCGAGAGAATGAATGACCATTTTGGTATGTTACCTTTGTGACACACCTGCTTATGCCAGTTCTTCAGGGTTAGGTGATCACTGATGGTATGTTACCTTTGTGTTAATCAAGAAGTTAGTGGTTGTAACTTAACAATGTTTTGGGGAAATAACACCTGTGTAAATGGAGAAAAATGCAAGTTTGGAAACAAATAGGTAAAGTGGTAATTTTAGGTAAAGAGGAACATTTTTATTACTTCAAATTCTGCTAAACAGGATTGATTTTCGAAATGAAATCAACGTTAAAAGGGACAAGAAATGGTGATTTTACAAAGTGTAACACAAATATGGGGTAGTGGTCCCCGGGTTTTGGCTTCGATCGGAAAAAGTGGAATAATGTGGACACGAAAAAGTATTAAAACACATGATAAAGGAAACTCGGAGGAACCAAAAAAAATTAACAAGGGATCCAAAATCACTGGCTAGAGCATATGGTGGCATAGCCAGCGGTGCAGAGCCCGTTAAAGTAGGCGGTATTTGGGGGTTTCCATGAAAAATATAAACATCAACTGAATGTAAATAATGGAATTGGTAAAGTATTTTTGTTAAGAGGTAATGATTATAAGTGGAACATGATAACGATAAAGGTTGTGCTAAGAAAATGAGAAGGACAACCTAATGTGAATAATGAAATAGGAAAAAGTTTTCGGTCGAAAAGATAATGTTGGACATGAAAGATGAAAATGTACTAAGTCCATGTAAAGTGAAATAAATGGTAAATTTGAAGCGATTAACGGGTAATTAAGCAACCTATGAAGGTTTTAACCCATAATTAACATAATGTGTGTTGTGAACAATCTTTAAGAAGGCAAAACGAGTATTTTCTAATGTCGAGCGTGTGTGTGTTAAAAGGTGGTTTTAAGAAAATACTAAAGTGAAATTGGTGTGAGTAAATTAGAAATTTCGTCTAATGAAATGTTTTTTCTAAACAAATGCTATTTTGTTTAAGTATTAAACTGGATGCGTTAAATTGGGAAAGAAATGTTATATTAAGTAAGAAGTGGGAAAAAGGTCTTTTTACAAGGTTAATGTGATTTAATCGAATCAAGTAACTATTTTGGAATAAGAACAGACTCGTGCATTAGTGTACATATATGTATTTATACGGTAATTCCATGTGCATGTAGGTTGTACGTAATAGAGTCTTCTTATTCCACCGTTCGATTCTATATTGCAATGTGTATTTCCTATTGGGCATTTGGCTCATTCCCTTAATTTCTTATGGCAAGTTGTAAGCGATCATGTATTTGAGTGCGTTTTATAGGTAAGTATACTCTTTTTCTATTTGCGTTAGTATCTTTGTATACTTGGATTCTCGAGGAGTTCCCGTGGGTCCCACACGTAGCTTGTATTAAAATAAGATTGCATGCTAAACAAGCGAAATATTAATTAAATAAAATTGGACTGGCAACATTATTTAGGTTGTCTCATTGCACTTCACACCTAACATCCAGGACGGAATGAGTTCACCCACAAGTAATCCATAAATCCGTGTCGAGGCGTTATAATTGGTATCAGAGCACTAGGTTCAAGCTTTCTTTCTGGAGTGACGTTGTGAGGTCGGTAGTGCATATTTGACACCGGTGTTGGTTTTAGGCCGATTACACTACACAGGAGACGATTTCGATCCGTGTTATCAACGATGGAGTCAAGGATATTAGTACGACGAGCAATTTAATTTCCATGTAGCAAGTGGCTAAGTTAGTTGCCATTAATAGTTCTTGACACTTCTGATTTAGACGTGTTACTAACTTACGAGTGTTTGCATAGGCTATTAGTGGAGACACCGCATTATCTAGTATGAGGTGCACATGTGCCTGCCTTTGATGATGTGAGAGGTCTGTTAAGATGTTAATAAAGGTAAATAACATTAGGTGATTAGAGATGTGAGTTGTTTAAAGCCAACTGTGGAGTTAGGTGATTAGAGTGGCATGTCTAAGAAGTATTAATTTGGTGATAGGGACGCATTAGGTTCCTTGGTTTGGTACTTACGGGTGGTTAATAATGGTGATGATTAGGCGAACTTGATCCTTAGGGTAGTGCCATATCATAAGAATTTGACAATTTGATAGGCATGTAGATCCGTGTTGGTCATTACTTATGGAGGTGTACTCAGGTCTTGGTTGATAGGATGCTACCATTATAGATGGGTGCCTTAGTAATTATTGATTGATCGATGTGTATCGTAAGCTAATATGTGAGCTGTGAGTCATTGGCGGTAAGTGTGTTAGACGTATAATGATGATTATTGAAGTAACATGGGAGTAAACCCTAGGTAGCCTTCTATGATGTGGTTTTGGAGAATATGATGCGACATTTGAGGAATAGGATCCCTTATGACATCGATAGTGTGGACTTAGAGGCTTATAGGTTGTACATGACGTCCTATATCCTGCCAGAATCCTTAGTAGTGTCAGCTTGTGGTTTAATACATGGTATATGAAATTAGTTATTCGAAAGGAAGTCCTTGGAGTATCCTTAGAACTTACTGCACATGGCGTACTTGGGAATAGGATTCGACATGTTATGCACCTTGAGGTGTTCAATGATTATTGTGAATACTTGGAGGCTAATATCCTTGTGAGTACCTAATAGTCGTGGGATGGATATTGGTAAATCGATAGGGTGTACCTACTATGAGATGATCATAGGTGATGAAATATTGTCAGATCCTTAGTGAAAATTACGTTGGGGTGTGCTTGGTGTCCTTACTGTTATGGAGTGCAAATGTTCTAATGATGGTTGCATTGAGGGACATGTGATAATCTCAAGTTATTAGTCAAGTTAAAATGAGTCAAAACGTGTAGTTCTTGGTGAGGTCACCCAATTTGGTATAAATAGGTGATGAAACCTTCTAAAGGAAATTGGAGATTTGTGTCATAATTGGGCATGATACTCATTTGTCATAAGATGACTAGTGTAGAAAGTGGCATACTAGAATTTAATGAGTACTAGGAAATGCATTGGATATTTAGATTGATGATGTCATGTTAAATACTTGAGAATAGCACCTCAGATGGGATATCGAAGTACGATTAGGGTATTAACATGTGTAGACAGTGTAAGTTAGAATAGCTCTAGTAAGGGAAGGATTAATTCTTAGAATATATGGCCAAACTTTTATGGATTAGGATGTGTAGACCTGTGTAGTACTTTCTATCCTTATAGTGAAAATGACGATCGGTGTGGCCGTCACATAGATTCAGTTTGGGTAGAATTTTAGGATAGGCGCAGTGACGACCTTGTACCAATGGTGGCTATTATGAGGTAAGTTCTTCACCTAGTGGGGCATTAACTAATTAGAAGTTGGAATACAATTAATGTATGATAAAGTAGATAATGTCCTAGGTGTGTTAGGTCGGTCACGACGTCACGTTGACTACAGAGATGGATAAGGTCGGCATTGACAAAGGTGTTGGCATTCATTGACTCGAACAATTTGTGTTTTTCGAGCATGAAAGGAGGAAGCATTACTCCTAAGGAGGGACGCCCATCGTTGACTTCCCAAAGGACAATGGGTTTGTATGCTACGTTCGCCTTGTGGGGATGGATGGTTCATGGTCTGATTCATCATGATTGGTGACCCAAGCCAAGGTTCGTGGCTAGACTAGGTTCTAATGAAAATGCTAAGGGGGAGTTGTAAACTCCAAGCGTACAACTTAGTGTCATACTTCGTAAGACATGGTATGTTGCATGCAAATGGGATTCTCTCGGATAAGTTGTTTGTTCATTCTAATTCATTGTGTTATTTCAGTTCCAGTAATCGAGAAGTGTGTTCTTTCGATTTCGATGGTTGAGGACTGCGTTCTTTCAATTTTGGGGGTATGGTCTTGTTCCATGTTACAACACGACTTGGCTCAGTATGAGTGAGGATGGACCTGGTGTGGTTATTGCAACTCGGTAACTGAGTGTGCTCTTATTTGAATATCCCTTATTTTAAATAAGTTTTGTGTATGCATGGTTGCGCGTTCTACCTTATAGTTTGCTCGTAGTGTCTATTTTCCTTAGAATAGCAGTTTCAGGGATTAGCCAACGTGGCGATTAGTGGCTCTAGTTGCAAGAGCAGGATTATGAGTTGAGGATATCGTAACATGGCAAAGCTTGAGAAAACACCGCTCATAGTGTTACTTGGTTCCATTGAGTGTAAAGTGGGTTGGTGTAATACCCTGTACGAATGTTTCATAGTTAAGATACCCGAAGTGATCCTAGGTTAGTAAAAGTATCTTGTGGGAGGTACCAATTAGAGGTACAATTTATGACTTAGTCATCGTTTCTCGAAATGAGTGACTAGCTAGCTATCCGTGGTTAGTGTCAAGCCTAAGTGAATGTGCGTGATCAGGATGATCTGAGATTTTGAGGAGACACAAAATGTAGTGAAAATGTTTGTAATAGTTCATGGTGATGAATGGGGTGGTAATTACATTTTGTTTACACTTGGATGAGTTTCGATCACTAGATAATGTTGCTCTGGTAGATGTTCTGGGTATGCCTTGGGTATTCGATACAAAGCCTTAGGACTTGATTAAGTACAATTATCGAGTAAGTGGAGGGTCGAGAACTATTATGTGATAATGATGATGATGATGACTATCCTGATAGTGAGCGATAGAATTTGTTCCATGTTGAGTTCATTAAATGACATCCCTAGTGGGGAAACATATGATGATTTCCTAGCGATTGAGGAGTTCTATGACCTAATGTAAGTATTGATAACCCCCAGGATCTCAAGGATTTGATGGATTAAGAATTTCGAGGAAGAAATTTCCTAAGGACAGAAGGATGTAACATCCACCCCTGCGATTTTAACCCTACCAGTGTATTTTGGTGATTTGATGTGACCCTCTTGGACTTTGGACATCGTAAGATGGATTGTGGGTCACTTTTGAGTAGTCTTGTGGACTTTGTGTAATCTATGGCATTAGAATGGCTGAAAATATAATTTTGAAAAGTTTTGGGTCATTCGAACAAGTTGTTGGGTCTTTCGAATGAGATCCCAATCTCGTTAGAGCTAATGCTAGTCATGCGAACCAGATGTTTCCCTCGTTTGAACAGTAGCTTCCAATGACCATGTTATGCCTAAAACAGACCACCCTCGTTAGAAGCTCATTCGAACGAGGTCCGTTCTCATTCAAACGAAACTGTAAAAATCAAATTTCTCAGATTCCAAAAATGTTGTCATGATCTAGACTGTTAGATTAAAACACGTGTCAACCTCCTATAGTAGCAGATCAACTCGAGATTGGATATGTCTTGCTCTGGTAGATGTTCTGGGTATGCCTTCCAAGGAGTATTTTGGCCCATTTCACCCCAATTCAATAAAAATTTCACTCTCTCTCTAACACTCAGAGCTCTCATGGATATCCACTACCCCTCCACCTTAAATAATCATATTTACCTTATATTCTACTACATTTAAGACTATAAAACCCATCTACACCATTTGTTGGGCAGGATATTTATTTATGAAGAAGTTTTGGGGGGATTTTGGAGAGCAAATGAAGAAGAAACTATGGAGTATGAAGGGGGTTTTCAAGGAGCAAGCTAATGGAGTTTGGAAACCTATTTAAGGCCACCTTAGAAGTTGGGTGGTTGCCATCATCTTCTTCTCCTTCCATCTATTTTTAAGCTTCATTGAGGTAGGAAACTCCACTCTTTAATCTTAAGTACTCTATTTCTTAGCTTTTGGTCTAATATTTATAGTTTGCAAGAGTAGATGTCTTATATGTTTTTAATGGTCACATCTCATGAGTTCATGAAAATGTGACTACAAATAATTTTCTAAAAGCTTGAGAAAAAGGATGATATATCTTCAAGGAAATATAGTTCTTAAAAATTTTATGAAATAAAATGCTTTTAAAATAATATTTGTATTGTTAAGGTATTTCTAATACAAAAATCTTAAACCCTTCTTGAAAATGAAGTTTTTATGAAGTTAGACATTTGATGAAGTTTTGAAAAAATAAAGGCATTTTTAGTCTTATAAAATATGTATTTAAAAATGTTATGAAATTTCATGTGTGAATCATGTATAAAACTGATTTTTATGGATGTTAGACTTAAAATCCCTCTTCCCATATGTACAAACTTGTAGTAAATTGATAATGAGTTTATAAGCATGTTTAATAAAATTTTAAATGAGTTTTAACATGAAATAAGAAAAATGGAAATTTCAGCCCCTAAACTGTGTTAGTAAATATGGGGGAATGGTAAGTGTGAAGATTAAGGCCAAATGTATTAATGAAGGAAAAATGGTGCTTTTTACTTGGTAAATGATCTTCAAATGACAAAATGATTTCTTGTTAAAGAAAGTAATGAAATCAAGGGTTTTATAACTTGGAAATGTGCAAATCCCAAAGGAGTAAGGATGTTAATCAAGTGTTAATGACTTAAAAACATTCAAGAAGTTAGCGGTTGCAACTTAACAATGTTTTGTGGAAATAACACCTGTGTAAATGGATAAAATGCAAGTTTGGAAAAAATGGGTAACATAATCTTGCATAAAGAGGAACATTTTATGAAATAAAAATGTTGGAAATGTGTTACTTAAAAAGGGTCCCAAACATGAAAAATTTCCGGAACAAAATCAACATTAAACGGGGCAAGAAATGACAATTTTTTGAAGTGTAACACAAATATGGGATAGTGGTCCCCAGGTTTTGGCTTCAGTCGGTAAAAGTGGAATGACGTGGACACGAAAAGGTGTTAAAATGAATCATAAAGAAAACTCAGAGGAACCGAGAATAATTAAGAAGTGCCCGGAGCCCTGGGATGAAAGACCCAAAATCACTGGCCAGAGCATATAGTGGCATAACCACCAGTGTGGAGCCCGTCAAAGTACACGGTATTTGGGGAATTTCGAGAAAAAAGATAAAGATAAACACAATGTGAATATTGGAATTGGTAAAGTATTTCGGTTATGAGATAATAATGAAAGTGGAACATGATAACAATAAAGGTTGTGAAAAGAAAATGACAAGGACAACCTAATGTGAATAATGTTGTTAGGGTGATGAATTATAAGATATGCTCTTATACCACTTGAAAGGAGGTGATGGTCCCAGAAATATCTGAAAAATCCAAACTCTTACACAAATATCCAAATTTTAAATTACTTTAAAGATAAACGATAAAGCCCACCAATTTTAATTTATACAAAATTAAAGTGAAATTAAAGTAAACAAAGAAAATATTTGAATTTTTCTTTTAACCGCAATTAAACAAATTTAATTCAATTCAAGTTCAAATTATGCCAAACAAACCTAATCATGCATTTTGCCAAATAGATTAAATCGGCTAAAATTAAATTAAATTAAAATTTCCCAAACTTATTCTAGCACCAAAATTACACCATTGTTATGTTTAAACCAATTTTTATCTTTTTACACCTAGACATGCATCTAAATGATTTTGAAAGATAAAAATAGAAACAAGCACACAACGTCGCGATGTACGAGGAAATCCCGCAAGGAAAAAAAATTTCGGACGGCCCAGCCAACAAATGCTTAATAGAAGGTTTTATCCCATAATGAAGACAATGTGTGTGTTGCGAACGGTCTTCAAGAAGGCGAAACAAGTATTTTCTAATGTCGAGCGTGCATGTGTTAAAAGGTGGTTTCAAGAAAATACTTAAGTGAAATTGATGTGAGTAAAATAGAAATTTTGGCTAATGAAATGTTTTTCCTAAACAAATGCTATTTTGTGTAAGTATTTAACCGGATGCGTTAAATTGGGAAAGAAATGTTATTTAAGTAAGAAGTGGGAAAAATGTCTTTTTACAAGGTTAATGTGATTTAATCGAATCAAGTAACTATTTTGGAATAAGAATAGACTCGTGCATTAGTGTACGTATATGTATTTATAAGATAATTCCATGTGTGTGTAGGTTATATGTAATAGAGTCTTCTTCTTCCACCGTTCGATTTTATATTGCATTATGTATTTCCTACCGGGCATTCAGCTCATTCCCTTTATTTGTTACGACAAGTTGTAAGCGATCTTGTATTTGAGAGCATTTTATAGGTAAGTATACTTTTTTCTATTTGCATTAGTAGTTCTGTATACTTGGATTACGGAGGTGTTCCCATGGGTACCACACATAGCCTGTATTAAATTGGAATCACATGCTAAATAAGTGGAATGTTAATTAAATAAAACTGGACTAGCAATGTTATTTAGGCTGTCTCATTGCACTTCACACCTAAGGTTCGAGGCGGACAGGGTTGACCCATGGGTAATCCATAAATCTAGGTCGGGGCCTTACAAATCCTATACTAAAAATATGAGAAAGACTATGATATGAGGCCACACACTCATAAACTCTAACCATATCCACAAGAGTATACAATCCCTCTCTAAAAGAATCAATATTATCTCAATACAAGTAAACTCATCGATCATAGATAAGAAATCATCAAAATCTTAACAAAACATCTAACACCAAACCCTAAAAACTATAAAAGGAACAAATCAGAAATCTAGAAAGGATAAACTTACCAAGACGATGATTGACCACTAAAAAGAGGATGCGAACTCCTAAAAAGGCTTCCAAGATACTAAAATGGGAGGAAGGTATGGAGGTTCTAAGGTGAAAGGGTTTTGAAAGAAAAAATATGGGTAAATGTTGCAAAATCCCAATTTGCCAACTTTGAGAAACCTGGAAGCTTCGTTGCAGCGAACTTGACCATCGTTGTTCGTGTCCATCGTTGAAGCGAAGTACCAGTGACACCTGGTCGTGGCACTAGTGTGGAAACACATATAATAAAATGTACTCAATGATTTCTAAGTTATAAGTTTTAATCCCAGCAAAATACCATTAATATAATCAAACAAGCAATTAAAAATCATACAACGGTTCTTGGTTATGTCAAATACTCTATAAAATAATGATTTAGAATTCAAAGGCCTAAGGTCAAATTAAAGCCATATAAAAAAATAGTGATTCAAAGACATAGATCATGATAAAAAAAAGTGAATAACACGAGCATTATTCCGTAGAATCAAGAATGAATATTAATGTTTTAACTCACTTTTGAAAATTTTGGCTTTATGTAACAAAAAGAAAGCATCATCTTACCTTAAAAAAGATAAAATTTTCAACAACCACTTTTTTCTCCCTCAAATAGCGCTTTATGATTAAAACCCATAGTGTCTCATATCCTTGATGTTACTCAATTTTGGATAGATACAGATCTTTAAGACATCGCTTTTTGGAATAAATTTTGCATGTGATGGATTTCTTTCATTCATTACAAAGGGTGGGGAAGTCTTGGTAATATAAGGTAGTTCTCATATTCCCAAAGTTACATACCTTACCACATCATCACTCGTGATTTTGAAATTTATAAAAAAATTCAACTCCAACCATGATTAAAAAAATATCTCACACACAAAGGATTAACAATGACACTATTTTTCAAATAATCACATAAAATTAATAATTTCCGGTAGAAGTAGAAAAAAATGTCGTCATTGTATTTTGCATGCAAATTGATCAAGTTATAATGCCGTGTAAAGTGTATGAGTTATGGAAAACACTCTGAATAACAAGCTTAATTTACCAAGGCATTTCAAGGTATGAAATGCTAAACACGGAGTATAAAAGTCATAAATGAAATCGTGTGTACAATAACTAAGAATGTAGGTTTGAATTGCACACATGAGATAAAATAATACCTATAAACATTAAAGACCAATATTGTACAAGCCAAAAAATCTCAAGGTATGAACAAAACAAAGATCATAACCTAAAGAATAAAAGGATAGAAAATAAAGCAAGATGCCTATCAAAAAGAGTAAAGCAAACACTCTAAATCATCTAAAAATAATCTTAACTCTTAATAGAGGATGAAGAGTTTACTCTAGCATGATCTCTCAATGTTTCTAACTCGTCTTTATCTATGATGTGTTTCCTAATCCAACTAGAATTGATCGTTAAAGGATCGAATTTTGAAACCACCATGGGAAGGTCAACCTTTGTTGTTGTTATACCCACAATAGGTTGTAACATTGCCTAATGGACATATGGCATAGCGGTATGCTTATATACTTGAAGATATGCTCAGAGGCTCTACAAAAGGTCTCGTCTTGTATACAAAGGGCATGGCATATAAACAAAGGCCATCACCTAGTACCTTACCTGGCCACGAATGGGACTCGTCAGCTCAACCATTAATTACAAAGGCCATGAACCCTTACACCTCAGCCTTGGACTACTAGTTGTCCACCTTCCATAAAGATTCCATCTTATCCTCACTTATCCACAAGTTACATGGACCATGCACGTGAGGTCCCATCTGACATCCTATTAATAAAGGTTCTCACCTCTAATTTAATAAGCAATAATAGAGTAGCTAAGCTCTGCTCAATTATCTCCAACATCTCTCTACATTCGACTCCACACTTCAGTCACCTACTTCGACGACCCACCCCAAATCATTATATTTACTGCCTCATAGAAAAATACACTATAAGGCCACGACCTCATCTACATAACAACTTGAAGTATCATGAGAATAAAGCTCTACAGAGGACGTAGGTCCATTTTCATGGTCAAAGCAATCTAAATCTCGTGTTTATCTCTCTTTTATCCTCTTTTATATTTTTAATTGTCAAGTATAGCTTCGATGGCATGGTTTTCACTAGTAAAGACATTTTTAGACAAAAATAGTTTGGCGTTGTTTGGGGGAAACGAGGTGTTCTACCGAGTTTTCTCATAAATCGGGTCGAATACTTTTTGTTTTATCCATAGGGGTCTCTGGATCTACATCTTATATTTGAAATTTTGGTGCCTAGACCCAAATTTTCATATAAACCATAGTTAGGGTTTCTTCTACTTTTTAGATATGTTTTTCCAAACCTAATTTAGGATTTTTTTTACAGATCCATGTTTCCTAAGGATGTTCCCATATCCAAAATTGCCTAAGTTATTGCACAGACCATGACCTTATAAGGGCAGGGAATTAGGAATGAGAAAATTTACTATTTTGTCTACACTTTATGGTAATTTGGTCACATTACGACCTATATACTAGGTAATTGTTGCTAAAATTATTTTTATTTGCTCATAAGGACTTAATGCCTTGAATTAACACCCTAAATGCTTAGTAATCTTATTCTTGGGTTGGAAAATCATATTTGGTCAAAATCTTGGTTGCAATATGCAATTCTGCCTTCCTGATAATTGTGGATCCACGAATGATAAGTCACGAATATTGTATATTAGCGCTCTTTATTATTATACATTCTAGCATAATTGTGATATTTAATTCCCACTTTTAAGCTCACATATTGATTAACCTTGGTTTTTGATATATATATATATATATATATATATATATATATATATATATATATATATATATATATTGTGAAAGGTTTATCTGAGCTTTTATAGGTATTGGAACACTTAACGGAGCAATTGCTTGTATTTCAAGAAAGTTCATCATTTGATACAATTTTAGGGGTAATTTCGTAATTTCAAACTTCATTCTCGGCCGGAAAAACTCCATAACCACTGACGGCACATAATTTTGAGTCTGGACGTTGAAGTTATGTTCGTTTCCGTAAAATAACACAATTCTCTTTTGAAGAGTAAAGTGCCCAGAAAAACACGAGATCGATCGATCGACCCCAAATCTTCGATCGATCAATTGTGGTCATTTTTCCTTGATTCAAAGACAGTGGGCAATTTTTAGCTTCATCGATCGATCATCTCGGTCTGTGTGGCTGACTTCAGATTCATCGATCGATCGACGAATGGTCGATCAATCAATCACACTAGATATTTGGCGATATCGGCTATTTATTTTCTTTTCCATCTTCTTTTAATCCACGTAACATATATATATATATATAAGTTGGATAGTATTTCATTATCTAGTTCTTATTACGTATTTTAGTATAAAGTAGGGTTTACATTGGATTTTAGGAGCTTCTCCTTCTCACTGCTAGGGTTTATACTATTCGCATCTTCTTCTTTAATTAATTAAAGCTTCTTTTTGTAAAAATAGGAATCAAGGCTCCCAGAACTTTATTAGGAAACAAAGTGGCGAATCGCCCCCCACAGGTGGCTTACGTCAAAGAAGAGCAATGTGAGCACCTGAAGAGGAAAAGCCTTTAAAATATCAAGACAATAGATTTAGTGCCCTTAAAAGGACAAGTACAAAAATCAAGCTTAATCTCCCCACAAATAAGATTGAGAATAGTACACTCCGTCATTGGCACTCCCTGTACATGCTTTTGTTCCTGGCACACCATAAGTGCCAACATATGAAGGTGGGGATAATACGATAAATAATACCTCTAATTTTGACACCCTTGGAATTAATCCACCAATTCATCAAAAAATTTCCACTAAAATTTCACGACAAATCCTTAACCCGAGAATGTTATAGGAATGCCTCTAAATAGCTTGAGCAATCGAACTACTCTAAAAGAAATGGTCTCAATCTTCTTCATAAGCCACCATACAACATCTACACTTTGATACTAAAGGAATTTGAAAACTTTTGATACATTTATCTATGGAAACCCCTCTATTAAGTAAACGCCACATGAGGACAGAAACATTTGGGGAAATCCTCTTATCCCATATAAGAGAAAAAAAAAAGCATTGAATACACCCTTTTCCCCTCACCAAAATCCAAGAGGATTTAACTGTGAAATTATCATCTTCTGCTAATAACTACTTTCCATAAATAAAGTCAAAATTTTCAAAAAAATCTTCCCATCTTGATTGCATTCTCCTTCACACGTGAGATGACATCGATAATGATCCTTTAAAATTTTGGACCTTCAATTTTTTATATTTATTATGCATGAATCGGGACCATAAATAATTAGAATTAAAAATCTTCCATAACAAGTTAAGATCATAAGAGAGTGATAAACCAGCCTTGGATCTAATGTTTAACCCACCCCCTTCCTTAGTTTTACAAATGTCTTGCCATTTCACCCATTGGTATTTAGTCTTCTCTTCTTAGTTGCCCCATAAAAATCGAGCTAGTAACCGATTTAAATGATTAAGAACTGAACCAAAGGGGTTTAATTATTCCAAGGAGGTGAAGATGCATAGATGATGCTATCGATTTGATGAGAGTCATTCTACCCTCTTGAGAGATACCTTGATGATTCCAAAAATTAAGTTTCTCCACCAACTTGTCAATATATGACGTGAAATAAGAATTCTTCTTTCTCCCTGAGAATAAAGGGATCCCAAATAAATGATAGGAAGATTTTTGTATTTGAATCTGGTAGCATTTTCGACAACTTTCTTCCTACCATGAGTTGTATTTCTCGAAAGATAAAAGGAAATTTTATTGCAATTGACCACTTGGCCCCTACAAAAAAGGAAAAAAATAGCTTTGTGCAGGTCTTCTTTGATAATATCCCAACAAGTTTTGAAAAACTTACAGTTAAAACCATCCGCCCCAGCTGCCCCGTCACTGTTTAACACGCAAATAGCTTCTAGAATCGTGTAGGCAAATTGCACAATAAATCTATCATTTATCTTCACTGTGTTGGGGGTATAACCCATTAAGTTAAAACTGTCCCGAGACATACCAACTCTACTACTGTCCGTATTGGGTATACCACTGTCCATGGTAGTGCCTTCCAATCCCACATTATTGTTCGTGGAAGTTTATTGCCTCACGTTGATGTATCTGGCCATGCTCTAACATGTGTTACTGTCCTCGCCTAGCGGGTCTGAAAACCAGCTAACAATGTAGTTCTACAGTTCCTAATCGTCTGTTACCCATTGCCTATTTTCGTTTTGAATTCGGGATAATTTAAGAGAAGTTATCTTCTTTCGCACTATGGCATGAATTTTTTTTGTATTGACATCACCATATTTAGCCCATCTCCCTCTAGCTTTTTGTTGCCAATAATCTTCCTCAATTTTTAAGGCTTTCAAGTACTCGACATGCACTTTGCGAAATAACATACAATTTTCCATAGACGGATTCCCATCAAATTCCACGTCCATAGCTAGCATATCATCCTCTATTTTCCTCGCCCTTTGAAAGATGTCCCCAAATGTAGTTCTCGGCCAATCCGTTTAAGCTTCTCCGCAAAAATAATGAGAGGTCTACCCTTCATCTCATGACACCAAGCTTATCTCACCACTTGTAAGAATTCATCATTTTTTGTCCAAAAGAAAAAAATTTAAACGCTCTAGGGATATAATTATTATCTTCTTTAATTTTAAGGAGCAAAGGGCTGTGATCCGAGTTTACCCTATGGAGATGATCCACCGAGCTTAAAAAATTCCCACCAATCCAATTCGTATCCCCCACCACTCTATTAAGATGTTCCCAAATCCGAGCATTACCTTCCCGGTTGTTACACCACGTAAATCTAGAACCATTGAAACGAATTTCTTATAAACCCGCATTTATACGGGTCAAATTGAAGTCCAAAACTACATGCCAATTCGCCCCATTCCCTCCATTTTCTCTTCATTATTTGACACAATATTAAAATCCCCTCTCACGATCCATTTCATCTCCCCAAGATTTGATTAAAAAAAATCCAAATCCTCCCACAATTCCAATCTATCTTCTTTTTTTCATTTTGCATACACGTCCGTGACTAAAAATAAAGTTTCAAATAAATTATTGCTCAACCAAGGTGATAAAGATTGATCCCTGTTATGAGCTAAATACACCTTCCATTCATTTTTCCATAGGATCTAAACTTTATTAGATACATTTGTCATCCCCCCACCATACTTTAATTTCTTGCAAACCTCCTCCATTTTAGAATTTTCAATTTTTGGTTCTAGTAAAGCCACCACTAAAATATAATGAATACGGATTAAATGTTTAAGTCTACGAATGGAAGGACCATTTCCCATACCCCTAATATTCCAAAAAAGAGCTTTCATCATTTGGAAACTACAAAAGTTATAGTTTTTGACACCTTAACTCCAGAGTGAGTCTGAATTAGGGATGGTTTTAGTGCAGCATATTTTTTTCTCGGTCTTCTCTTTGTAACCACTATAAATTCTTATTCTAACACATTCTGCTCCTCTAACGCAAACTTCTTGTCCAGTACAGAGATTTTTTTAGAGAGACCTTTAGAAAACGTCACCCAATCATCATTGATTTCCCTCACCAAAGTGGATTCGGAGTTTAACACATAAAGGGTCCGCCAATCTTCCTCCAAAGAATTAACGTTAGACAACCTTGGAGCCCTAGGTGACAAAAAATATTTTTTTTATCAAAGACGGGTCTAACCACTTTCTTTAATTTTGGAACATCGAACGTGTCAAAATCCCAAACATCATTTTCATTTGTTTAGCTGTAATTGTTCTTCCGTTGCATGGCCGATTTACAGTACTTTTTTAGTAATCACTATTTCCCCCTTGTTGGATGCTGCCTCTCTCTTTTCACCATTGACATGAATTCCGCCGGTGCCTTCTTTAATATCTCCATTATTTGACGTCAAGCCTTTGTGGGATGATTTTCATATTTGTTTCTTACCAGGTAATGATTCCATTTGAGGTGCTTTACCTTTGTCCACTGTCTTCACTACCTGATTATCATCCTCCTTCTTACATTCTATAAAGTTGTGGCCCCACTTCGAACACAAACTACAAAATGATGGGATATTCTCATAAGCAATTTTCTGCCAAAAACCCTTATCTGACTTACCTAACCAAATCCGTTTAGGTAGTTGTTTCGTCACGTTTACTTCCACACAAAACCTCGACATGGTAGGATGTGTAAGGGATGCAGTAGCTTCATCCATTTAATAGGGTTTCCCATAGCACTGGCAATCGAAAAAAGCGCAGTCTTTGAGAAAAAATGGGTAGGAAAGTATGGGAGGTTCACCCATACAAGAACACAGGGGTTGTCCTCATTAGCTTTTAAATTACTCTACCACTTAAATACTTTCATCAAAAATCTATGAATATCCCCAAAATCCCTTAACTACATACGATGAAAATCTTCCTTGCATTTAAGATGAATAAGTATGTATTTAGAGTCTAGCAGACCCACTGAGTAATCCGCCTTAAGTGAGATGGTTAAAAACATTTTTCTGATTGTCTCTAAAGACGGACGACCATGTTGGAACTGGCCTACCAATGCGTATTTAAAAGGTATTACCATGGAGTTTATGTCTTCTTCGAAAAAAAATGACTATCTCCCCTTTATGTTGAGCAATGGGGTAGATGGATGTGTGATTATATTGTATTGATTTGTCGAAGAGAAGATCAGCAAAAGATTTGATAGAGTTCCTATCTGGTGGTTTGGGGTTAGGTTTAGCGATGTCAGAATTAGGGGCAGTGAGGTCAGACGGTTGCGCTGTCATGGTTGATGTGGTTTGGTAGGGTTTCCAAGAATCGTGAAGAGAGAAGTTTTTCACGTCAAAATCTGCTAAATTCTTAGTCCAAGATTCTTTTGTCATTTCTTACTTTGTTAACTTAGTTTCTTTCAAAACTTTACTTGATTTCATTCAATACATGTCATTTATAATGCTTTGTAGCTAATTTAGTTTAGGATGATATGATTGAACTCACCTTGGATTAGTTGGTTGTTTTGCTTTGGTGATGGATTAAATAATTTTTAATGGGTTAGGTTGTTCTTGATTTTATGCCTAGCAGATTTAAGGGTGTTATAAGAGGAAGAATTTATTGTTTCTCATAGTTTATATAATTTGGCGTATCCCGTTACAAACCGAACACTACATCTGCATATGCTTCCACATTCGTTCAAGATAGGTTAGTAATCTAGCATCATTTTCGAAATTCAATATGTTGGAATTGTCACAACATTATGGAGATATACGGATTTGAGGTTTTGATTTTACCCAGCCAAATATATTTGGGGATATGTTTTTACTCGAGGCATTTTTACAAAAAATAATTTTTTTCTGGTTCGTTGGAATAGGATTGACATCTTGTTAGAACGAGACCTTGTTCTCATTGAAATGAGGTTGTCATTTCATTCGAACGAAGTGCGTAAGTCGTTAGAAAAAACTTCTAACGAGATTCTAATGTGTGGTCTCTGTTTGACAGAGCTAACCTCGTTAGAAGTACATTGGAAGCTCATTCGAACGACTTAGGCCTTTCATTCGAACGAGATTGAACCTCATTAGACAGAAACTATGGTTTTCATTCGAACGAAGTTCCATTTTTATTCGAACAACTTTGTCACCTCGAAAAATGTATTTTTCTATATAAAAAAAAGGATTCTTTTGGACTATTTTAAACAACACTTTTGGCAAAAATCAATTCTCATACCTGTTCCAAAAGTCTTTTTCTTTTTGTTTCATAAAAACACTTTTGTTTTCAAAACCCAATTTCTATACACTTCATTAAACCCTTGTAGAGTTTTCTCTACGACTGATTGTGGAGTTGTGACTCTACTAAAGAAGAAAGGATTTCGCATCCTGAGGCTGATCGGTGGATATTGAGGGAAGAGCTGCTTCCTGTGGGTCGTACTGGACTGCATCACTATTTGTAAAAGATTTGAAGACCCTATGCATTATACTTAAGGGAACTTTAAGTAGTCTGTAAGGCATTGAGTCTGTCAAACTCTTTGACAGTGATCAAATATTGGTTTTATCCTGAAGGGATTTTTCCTAAAAAACTCTTCTGTCTGGTTTGGTTTAATTGTGTGGTTTGACATAATATTCTTAGACTTTATCCTGCACGCACACCTAATATTAATCAAAATAAAATGTGGTTAAAAAATTGGATATTTGTGTGTGTAACCTAAGATAAAAGTGATTCCATACACCCCCTACATTTTTAAAATGGTATTATAGTTGGTTAAACTAATCGTTTGAAACTACAAAATCTTCAAGGGTACCAATGAGGTTGAAACTTCTAAGCTACAAAATCTCACCACAAAGTTTGAAACTATCACTATGCTATAATATGATATTTTTGATGAATTTATGCTAGATTATCTGATATAGTCCATTCTAGTTTTAATTTGGGTGAGTGAATTCCCGAGACGCGCATTGTGAAAAAGATTTTCATATCCTTATTGTCCCATTTTATTTCCAACGTCACGGTCCTTAACTCGTTGTAAATAACTCGTAGGAGACCTTCAAACTTATTAAATCAATATGTTCCCTGAAGTTCAAAATCCAAAGGAAAAGGGATTACTTTAAAAGCTCAATCTAAAAGGAAAAAGTAAGTTTCTTCTGACTCCGAGTATGATTTTGATCTTGATGATCTTGCTCTTTTTTGCAAAAAAAAATTCTCAAACTGGGAAAAATAATTCTTCCAAAGATAATAAAATTTTTTAGAAAGATAAAAATTTTAAGTCGGGCAAGAAAGATTTTGAAAAGGCGAGAGGAGAGTACCCTAAGAAAGATGAGGAAAGATGCAATGAGTGCGAGGGTAAGGGCACAAACCTCACGAGTGACTGCTATGTTAAAGAAATAGGACAAGGGCAAAGTTGCCTACAATGCCACTCTTAGTCATAGCGATATCGAGTCGGTGGATTCCGGGGATGAATCATTATATGGATGTAACTTCATCGCGTTCATGTCTAATCATATTAGTACTTTGAGTACGTATCATGTCGATGAGGACGATTTGAAGCATAATGACCCCTATAGTGAGTCTAATTATTCTGAAGAGAGTGAGGGAGATGAGGTTTTGAGTGAGGGAGAAAGTGGCCGCCAACATGCTTATGCCGAGCTTTACACTGAGTCCTTTAAAATGACAAGTCAAAATAAAAATCTAGCGCTTAGGGTGTTAGCTTTGGAGAATGGTTAGAGAGAGTTGAGATATAGCGAGTGCTCGGTGAGAGTTTTTTGGTAGAGAGTTATTTTAGTGGAGAGGGAAAATGGTGACTTGACCAATAAAGTGGTTAGTCTTATTAGAGATCTTCAAGCTTTGACAACCCGCAATCCGAGATAAGGGGTGGCCAGCCCGATACTCAAACGTAACAGGAATCATGGATGGATATCATTCTCAGCATCACAATAATAAACTGAGTATCTGGACAACCACCCAATAAATCAGAATACGGGTTGCCAAAAAGTGTAAAAATTTTAAAATGCGGTTATGAAAATTTAAACTAACAACCCAATCTGACGAGCAAGTGGAATTCCAAAAGATAATATATAATACAACTAAGACGAATGTACACAAATGGACCGAATAAGCTGTCGGTCCACAGCTACAAAGACAACGTACAACAATATAAAATATCTTACATAGTACAATCATTAATCAAATACAAATGTTTGGGCCACACGCCCGAGGGACAAGACCCGATCATATCTAGAATAACAAGAATGAAAGCGTCTAATACAACATCCTGTAATAACCCGCAAAACCTTACAGCTCGTCGAAAATGAAGGGAACTTGGGAAGTCAAGTCGGGCGTCCTTGCGGTGGAGCACCTGAGCGGATACAATAATATATATACAACAAGGAAAGTAAACCGGTCAGGGCCGGGTTCTATATGATTACCAGAAGAATAAAAAGCATGATAGATATGAATAGTTATACATGGATGATAGGGATGATAGTATGACATGCTATCTACAAATACAAACAAGAATTGAAAGTAAAGTACTTTAATTTAAAACCCTTGTTTAATAATACAATTTCCATTTCCTTCTGACATTCCTTATTAGGAATAAAACCATTTTCGGTTTAATCAAGGAGTTATAACTTCTATGCATTAATTAAGACTTCCCATATTATCTTTCCATTCCTCATTAGGAATATCATTTACATCAAGTGCTCTATATGGCACATATATTATTTTCGTGCTCTTCATGGCACATAGCTATGCTCTATATGGCATTTAACATACGCTCTTTGTGGCGTTTATCAACCATCAAGTCCAACTTGATGAAAATATAGTTATATTAATATACATATAACGATATCTAAGACCGTCCGTCCGGGTTTCCCCACTGTGCGCGCCCCTAAATGACCATCATCTTCCAGGGCCTAACATAAGACAACCTGGGCACCTATCGCAATACGTCGGGAAGCGGCCATGAGCCTGCGGGATAGTCAAGACCACACCCGGAATCTCCTACCCATCGCAAAAAAAATATAACAATAAGCGCTCCCATGGCCTAGGACTATATCCACCCTGCATTCATTAGCCAGGGGGCTTCACCTCACGAGCGAACTTCCCTTATGATGTCATTTAGAGAGGTGTGTAACAGTAAATTAACATTTACATTTTTATCATCATATTCATTACCCATTTCCATTAATCATGAGATTGGTTCTTTTTATTTAAGCCTAACATCATTAAACAACGGGGTTCATTCTAGTTGAACCTATCATCTTTAAACACCTATGGGTTCATTTTATGCGAACCTAACTCCCATCGAACATTATCATTTATTTTACCTCAATTTACAATTCCAGGCTAGGTCTCCAAATGATCGTTATGATCCTAGAAATTCCCAAAGTTCATATAAATTGATAAGCCCATAAGTCTCCAAGTTGGGCATTTAACTTCCAAACTTCTAAAAGTTTGAATAAAAGAAGTAATGCCTTAACATTACTTTAAACCTCCCCGAAGTAAACCCCAGATGAACCCATTTCTAGTCCAGGGTAACGACCAAACTCCATAACTACTCTAGAACTCTAAGTTTACTTCTTTAAAGAAGCTTCCTAGGTCCTAATCATAAAGAATAAGGATGAAAATTAAAAGGAAAAAGACCCCAAAACTGCTGGAACCGAATCGATTCGCCCTAAGGGCCGAATCGATTCGCCCAAGCGAATCGATTCGCTCTGAAAGCGAATCGGTTCGGACAACAAAATTTAGTTTCTGCAAATGCCGAATCGATTCAGTCTTAATCCGAATCGATTCGGACAACAAGACCTGGGATTCTGCATCTATGCGAATCGATTCGCCCAAGGGGCCGAATCGATTCGCCCCTGCGAAAATGCCAAGAATGGCTATGGAGTCTTGAACTCCAAAATTTCCAACTCCAAAACCAAGCCCAACCAAAATCATTGGCTGCAATTTCTACATCCTAAATCCATCTATCTACCAACCTTAAACATCATTTATCATCCAAATCCATTTTTAGTGGTTAATACCCAAAAATCCAATCAAAACCCTAACAATTCTAAATCATAACAAATCCATAAATATCAAGACTAATTATTCTACTTAAATCATAAATTTGCAAGTAGATTACTTGCCTCAAGTGTAAGAATCTGATTTGATGAAGAAGGAAGCAACAACAACAAACTCCAAGTCTTCAATCTCTTTCTTTCTCCAAAGCTTTCTTCCTCTCTCTCTTCCTCTCTAAGATAACAATTTGGGGCATAAAAGTAATAGTAAGTCTTAGCAAGATTAAATCGGGCCATAAGTCTAAAATGCCCAACTCTAATAACTAATGCGCGATAAAATAATACGCGATATTACTATATAAGCCAAAACCAGTCAAAAGTGCCCGAAATGCCAAAATACAATATGGCACTTATTTTGACTGTCTCACACCTACCGGGACTAACTACACTATCCAAATTATCATTTGGGAATTTTATAACTCATTTTACTTCCAGTTTCATAATAAACCAAAATGTCATTTTAAATCCTTATGACATTATAAATCACCACATGAACATTTTATCTACTCACGGGGTAACTATGCAACATTTTAGTAAATATTGGCCTTGTCATAACAAATTAATATTTACTCAACATCTATCATTTTAAAATCAACCACTACACATTGTAAATAAATATAAAGTGGGCTATCAGAAGAGAGGGTTATTACACAAGCTTCATTGGAGACTCATGAGAATCTTGAAGCCCTTGTATCCTAACTCGAGAAAGATCTCAAACGTGCTCGGGGGGTTAAGGTTACTATAGAGGATACATCGAAGAAGGTAGGTAAGATGTTCCTTGGTCCCACTTTAGGTTTTAGGGAAAAGCAAGGATATATTACAACATTGCATCCACTTCCCATGCCTCACCCAAACTGGATCCTAAGTTTCTACTGGATCCATATAGTCCTCGACCTAACCCACCAAAGAGAGTTTAACCTAAATGAGATTAACCAAAGTAGACCCAAACGTGTCTATGTTTGTACCCATTGCAAAAATAGAGGTTGCCTTAGGGAATTTTACTACAAGTTAGGAAGAACGCTACGTACACATACTCCCGCGTACCTCTATAGTGACTTTGCTAGTCTTAGAGAGCAAGTTGATTTCCTAGTAGCTTAATGGAAGAATTTCAAAGGATGTCTATGCCTTTTGAGCGCTTTCAATGCTATGACTAGAGATAAGAACGATAAGGGCAAACAAAAGGTTACCTCCACTTAGGTACCTAAGAAAGACGACAAAGCCCTTGTTTTTCACGTTGCACTCAAGGTTCAAGATACTTCCAAATGGTATTTTGATGGTGGTGCTCTAAGCACTTGACCAGTGATAAGTCATTATTTACCAACCTTGTCGATCGCAAGGAAGGAAAAGTCACCTTTGGAGATGGGAGTAGGTCTAGCATTTTAGGATGTGGTTGTGTTGATATGCCCGGATTTCCTAATAATGTGTTGTAGATCAAAGGGTTGAGAGAGAACTTAATTATCATAAGCCAACTTTGTGATAAAGTTTTATCAGTCTGAGTGTAATGTGTACGATCAATCTAGTGAACTATTACTACAAGGAGTGAGGATCGAAGATAATTGCTATGGGATCATTCCCAATTCATCCTTTGTGTACATTAATCTCACGATCTCCTCTATGGACCTTTGTCATCAAAGACTAAGTCATGTGAACTTTAGAGATCTTGATAGATTAGTGAAGAAAGACCTAGTTCGTGGCTTACCATCGCTTGGGAAACCAACTTCCTCATTTTGTGGTCCTTTCCAATAAGGAAAATAAATTCAAAGTTCCCATCGTAAATTGAATACCATTACCACCTCTCATGTATTGGAGTTGATACACTTGGATCTTATGGGTCCTACTCGTACAGAGAGTATTGATGGTAAGAGATACATTCTTATGATAGTCAATGACTTTTCGAGATACTCTATTGTGGGGTTTCTAGAAGAAAAGTTAGATTCAGTTGAGTTCCTAACAACCAAGTGTTGTGTCCTAAAAAACCAACATGGTGTCACTATTAGTAGGATACATAATGACAACGGGGTGGATTGCTATTATGATGGAGTGGGCATCAAATACGAGTTTTCAGCCATTTGTACTCCTCAATAAAATAGGATAGTTGAGAGGATGAACCGAACCATTGAAGAAATGGCTAGATCCATGCTTCTCAGTAGAAATATGTGTAATACCCCGTAATTTTAATGATTTTTATTTATTGGGTTAATTGAATTAAATGAGAATTAATTTGGAAATTAACCCGGAAATAAATACTAGCGAGATGTGAGTTGGTATTTGATTATGATGTTAAAATAAAATACTACTGAGAATATATGGTAATATATGAGTATTGAAAATGTTAAAATTGTCAAGAGGCAGAAATATGACAATTTGGGAAATTTAGTTGGGACGCGTGTGTCAATCGCGTCAGGAATGAATTTAATTTGATTAAAAAGTAAATTATATTTTTATTAACCGAATGGTCATTTTGAGTGCACCAACGTGTTCGTAAGGGTCAAAATAGTCAGAAAACACTAGTCGGGAGTTTAGTTTGGGTCCCGGGGCAGTTTTAGGCCAAACCGGCAACCCAGAAGGGTATTTTGATAATTTAAAAAATTAAGAAATTAAAACTCACGAATTTTAGAGTTAAATTAAATATTATTAGAGAGGCCACAAAGGCCATTACCAGCCAAAAACAAAAGAGTGGGCTACGGGGGGTTTTGAGAGAAGTTGAAAGAGGTTCTAAACCAAACCATCTCCCATCACCATCATTTTGAAAGAGATTGTGACCAGAAAGAGGAGAGAATCAGCATAATATTCGACAACAAATCTGAAGAACGAAACCTAAGGCAAGTGATTTGATGTTATTAGTTTCAATGAATATTTTCTCCATGTTTAGTGTAGAGATTTGATATGCTTTGAAGGTTTTGATGAAAACCCAATGTATTTGTCTTGGAACTCATAAATTTGGATAGGGATCGCATGTAGAGTGTTTATGAATGAAATTAGTACCCAAAAGACTAAACTTTGATGATTTAAAAATGGATTAATGATGAGTATTTAGGTGCAATAAAATTTTGGGTTCATGTTCATATGGTTTGGGGCAAGATTTGGGAATTTATGGCGATTACATGTTAATTAATAAGATTTGACACCAAAAATATGTTAATAAATGACTTAGGGCGACCTAGAATAGTTTACCAACACAAAAACATAGTTAGTATGAACTTGGGATGGATTTGGAAAAAGGAATTTGGTGAAAAACGTAATGGGGAAAATTTTTGGGCGTTCCCTGCCATCTCATTAGAAGACCAACCCAGGTCGTTCGAACGAGATTCTAACGAGATGCCAGTGTCACTTATAAAGAGTTCAGAGTTCGTTCGAAGCCATTCGTTCGAACGACACTCGTTCGAACGAGATTTCAGTGACTTCTAACGAGTTTACAGAATGGTCTTTTTAGGCCCGATTTTAGTTTTAAAATTTCCGTAGGCCTATCTAATTGAGTGTTATTCTTCCCTTGCGATTAGTGGGTATAGTTGTGAGATTAGAGTACATTGAGGATTAAAACTTAGAAATTATATAATGGACTGGGTGACTTCTTGGGGTTAAGGGATAAGTATTGGTATTTGCGACGTGAGAAGGGTTGAAAATCTGTAATGTATATTTTTGGAACTTGTAAGTGTACTACATTAATGACGGTATAGGATTGTAAAATATACCTCTAGTAATATTATAAGAAATCTAAGATGTGTGAATGCTTAGTATATGTGGTTATCTGTGTATAACATACCTACCATACTTGCTATCACGGGAGGTCGACGTTCGATCAGGGCCATCTAATCTTTGTGTGCCTATGGGGGGATTTAGATTGGTACCTCGAGGACATAGGTCAGAGAATGACTTATTGGTGAGTTAATAAGTATGTTGATCATGAGAGCGTAAGTATGTGCGTGACCCATGTGATGTGAACTATGTTCTCCTCCGTTATGTGTGATTGTTACTTATCGAAATGATTCCTGAGAGATTCGAAATACGTGATCCTTATGTACGTGATGTACCGGGATTTGATAGCAGAGTATGTGTGCATCGCAACTTAGTCTAGGGGTGCCATTATTGTATATTTATGATGAGATTGATATACTGAAATATTGAAATGGACTATTTATATAAGTACAAGTGTGAATTAATGTAACATCCTTGTAGTGCTAAAAATGGGAAAACTCTTAGTAATTATTGTAACTAATCCTGAGGAATGAAAGTAAAACTCTCAGTTTATATTAAGATGTCGGGAATTAAACCATGAATAGTATAGTAAAGTCAGGTTATGGATTTGTCTAGTTATATAGTGGAATAACTAGAACGCGTACGGGTACGATAGGCGTGCACAATTAGTTGAGAGGTGAGGAACTCATGTGAGAGCACGCACTATCATGTATTTTATATTCACTGTTTAATGACATTAAACACTTGCTATATTTTAAACTGTTTTCACAATCGGGCTCTGACCCGTTTGCTTTCAAATCTATTTTTGTAAAAAAACCTTTTAGGTGCCCATACACAAGGACACCAAGCTTAGAAGTTTCATTCCAGTGACGTGCTGTAGCTGCTGTGGAAGTTACAGGACCTCGATTATAGACGCCTCCACTTTCTACCTTGATTCCAATTCAGACTTATTTATCTGTAGGGCATGTCTCCCCTTTTCTCTTAGAGACAGTTTATTTATTCAGTTTATTTCAGTTTTGGATTTAATTAATTTGTGATTCAGACTTTATATTTGGTTGTATTCAGTATTCGGATTATTTAGAGGAGTATTCCTCCAGATTCACTGTTATTCTATTGTGACTGTGTTGTGATTATGGTATTAGCATTTCATAATTTAAATGGATTGTATGTTAATCTTATTTAATTTAAAATTGACAACTCGCTTTTTAAATATTAGGTGGCTAGTAATTGTTAAAATGTTTTTCGACAGTGATGCTATGAACTGAACCAACTTGACATTTTGTATTAATTTGAATAAAGGAGTATCTACCCGGTATTTAATTAGTCGGGGTGTCACAATATGCCTGGACATTTTTTGGTAGTGGCCATTAGTACCGCATGCCATATGGAGAATAGGGTATATCTTTGTCCACACACGTTACACACACCATATGAGTTATGAATAGGGGAAAAATCCAACCTTTTGTATTTTCGAATTTTGGGAGTCCTTGATACATTTTGATAGACAGAGAGCACTTAGAAAAGTTTGAATCCCAAAGTGATAAGGGGATATTTTTAGGCTATTCATCGTCAAGTAGGGCTTATACGGCAAGCCCTAAGGTTATGGAGTCAATAAATATCACGATTAGAGATGACAAGCCACCTGCTTTTGTTGGCCCTGACCTGGAGTGTGAGAAGGATGTGCCCCCACTAATGATCTCGTCGTTCCTCATACTATCCCGGTGGACCCCCTCACATGATTTAGAGGATACACCCTCTTGGGTTTGATAGAGTCATAACCCTTTCGTTATACTTGGTGATCCTACACTAGGGGTCAAGACTCATGCTCAACTTGAGAATATTATTAGACAGCTTTACTACACCTCCTTAGTAGAGCCCAAGAATGTGAAAGAAGCAGTCAAGGACAAACATTGAGTTTGAGTTATGCAAGATGAGTTGATTTTATTTCGTGAGAATAATGTCTGGGAGTTAGTCCACCCGACCTAGCAAGACCAATGTGATCGGTACCAAATAGATTTAGAATAATGATATGGATGAGAATGGTACCATAGTTCACAATAAGGCTAGGTTATCGCTCAAGGTCACACAGATGTGTGAAGGTCTAAACTTTGACGAGACATTCACTCTTTTTTCTAGGCTTGAGTCCGTGCACTTACTACTCGCCATTGCATGTCATCTATACTTCAAGTTATATTAAATGGATACCAAGAGTGTCTTCCTTAACGGAATTCTACAGAAGGAAGTGTACGTGGAACAACCATAGGGGTTCAAAGACCCAAAGCACACAGGACACATCTTTTATCTTAAGAAGGCCTTATACAGTTTGAATCAACCACCCCGTGCTTGGTACGAGAGGCTCCCTTATTTTCTCTTAGTTTGTGGATTCAAGAGAGGGGGAGTGGACAAGGCGTTATTTATGAGGAGAGAGAAAGGTGTTATATTAGTTGACCAAGTCTATGTGGTAACCCAAATCTATGTGGACGACAAAGTATTTGGATCCACTTGTTCCCAACATGCTCACACATTTTAGGAGGAGATAAAGAGCGAGTCTGAAATGATCATGGTTGGTGAGATTACATTCTTCTTAGGTCTCCAAGTGAGTCAACTTGAGGATGGAATATTCATATCTAAATCCAAATATGCTAGGGACCTAGTGAAGAAGTTTGGTTTAAACTTTGTTAAGCACTCACGCACCCCTACGAGTACCTCGACTAAGCTTAGCAACGACATTTTAGGAAAGGACGTAGAGCAAACCCTTTATAGAAGCATGATATTTACTCTTCTCTACTTAACCTCTAGTCATCCCGACATTGCCTTTAACGTTGGATTTTGTGCACATTACCAATCATCCCCAAAATATTCTCACTTTCTCGCACTTAAACATATCATCAAATACGTAAGTGACACTCTTTTCTATGGTATTTGGTATTCCTTTGATATCGATGACCGTTTATTTGCCTATTCGGATGTCGATTGGGTCGAGGATGTTGATGGTTGTAGGAGCACCTCGGGTGGGTGTTTTTACTTGGAGGTGATCTTTTCTCTTGGTTAAGCAAGAAGAAAAACTCCATACCTTTGTCCATGGCGGAGGCCGAACATATAGTCATCGGGAGTTATTGCACACAACTATTACGAATGAAGCAAATGTTTGAAGATTATGGGATTTCCCAAGGTACAATGACTATTTCATGTGATAATACGAGTGCAATTCATATATCTCGCTGTGGGAACCCATTTTCTATAGTCCATGAAAGTAGCCGACTAGTCCTGATGGATTGACAAATCACGACTCAATTTCCACATGAGTATTTTAGTAGTATAACGATACTTACGGATATGGTAAAATAAAATACCAAAAATCTCATATGAGATTTCAAGTACCTTATGGAAAATCCTCACGATAGTTAGAGTTCCTTAAATAACTCAAACTCTATAACAACATACCTGTAATTTTATACCCCCAACCTGGGTCAAAGGGATCACAAACTTAAGATTTTGAGAGACACTTAATAAGAAAAAGTAACCTATCCGTGGACATAGGGAAATTTCCTAACCACATAAATCGTTGTTGTGCGTGTGATTTCCTTTATTTTCTGCTATTTGTGATCATTTTCGTGGAATCTCTTATTATGATATTTATTAAACTCACAATCCGCGTCGTTTGTGGGAAATGACTTATATTCCTATGAAAGCATTCATTACCATGTATCCCGTAATGTTTCACCGTAACAGCAACGTCTCCCAAGCTAACGACTTACAAGAAGACCCGGTTCCTCCTAGGGTCAGGTCTGAGATTCGCCAGCATACAAACCCCATGTTTTGCCAAGATAGGCAACCCTCTGAAAAAATCCATAGGACACCTAGGTCTATCCATATTTCAAGGTTGGTCGATGCTTATGAAGGTAGGCTTCATGAACAAGAAGAGGCTGCGCGCCTCTAAGTGGAAGAAGACACTCGCCTCTAGAGGCGACTCGAAAGAATAGAGAGAGACCTCCAAAGGTCCACTGGAAAACATCGTACGAAGACTCCTAGACATCAGGTGAGCAACACTTGCAATCAAGGAAGGATCTCCAGGTGTGACCAGGAAAGAACTGAATGTGACCTATCAGAGCGAGGGCGATCAAAGCGTGGCCAGCAAGAGAGGCACCACAGAAGCAATGATTGACATAATAAAGACTTAAGGATTCTGGCTCGTAGAGAGATGGACCAACATACGGCTCACCAAGGAGATAGATCCACCAGAGAGCTACCCTTACTCAGATGAAGTCCCTTTTTTCAAGGGAAATTGAGCAGGAGGAGCCCCCGAAAAATTCATTATCCCTAGGTTCAAGGTCTACGATGGAAAAATAGACCCCATAGACCATGTCAGGCAATATCGGCAGGCAATAACCTTATGGAGCCACAATGTATCCACTTCCCATGCATAATCTTCCCTTCTAGACTACACGATGTAGCAAAGAAGTGGTTTGAGAGGTTTCCTCACGGTCGATTAGGAATTTTGCAACACTGGCGGAGGCCTTCACGACGCGATTCATAACTAGCATCTCCCATCCTAAGCGGATGGATGCACTTCTCACAATGAAGAAAAAGCGATAGGAGAACCTCCGAGACTATGTTAAAAGATATAGGGAAGTTTTCAATGAGATCGAGGATTGCTCGGAGTAGGTTGTCGTAGCATCCTTCAAAATCAGCTTGTTAACCACCTCTTTGCTGCACCAATCCCTCACTAAGAAGGTCTCCATCACCATCGATGATCTTATGGCTCGTATTGAGAAGTACGCCAAGGTGGAGGACATGGTTCATCCTAGTGGAGGGGACAACGGTCGACGAAAGGAAAATAAGGGAACGGAGAATAACGATACCCAGAAAAAGGGAAACAAGAATGGAGGCAAGAATGGCTCTAAGAATGGAAACAAAGCTGACCCCTCCAAAGCATTCTAGGCTATTAACACAGTCCTCAAGGAACCTATTTATAATATTCTCAGCAAGATCAAGGGTAATCCTTTCATTAAATGGCCCAAGAAGATGGGCAGAGACCCAACTAAAAGGAACGACGCACTGAGAAACGCATTCCATAAGGAGGGCATTCACCGAACCGAGAATTACAAAGCTCTGAAGTCACACTTAGAAAAGCTAGTTCAGGTAGGACACCTCAGTAAGTATGTCAAAAAGAAAACAGAGAAGGTCAGCCAATGGTGACCAAAAGTAGAAAACGTCCTCAAGGAGGATACAGAACACGAGTTTGCAAAAATCTATGGCGCATCAGACCTTAAGTAGATCCAGGGCAACACCGTCAGAATGGAAATCAAGAAGGTGACTACCCTGATGGAAGCTTTTAAAATTTACCCTGCCAAATCCTAGGCAGGAAAGTGTCGACGACCAAAAGACATCAACTACACCAAGAACATCGTGTTCACCGAAAAAGACTTGGTTGGGGTAAGGACCCCACATTGGTGATCACACTCAGAATTGCCAATTGGACATCAATAAGCTACTTGTGGACCAGGGGAGTTCATCCTAAGTGATGTACCTAGAATTGTTCCATAAACTAAAGCTAAAAATCACCAGCCTCAAAGAGGCCACTGTTCCACTGGCCGGTTTTGCAAGGAGGATCACGATGCCGTTAGGAAAGATAATTTTGTCGGTCAAAGCAGGAAACATCACAAGATAATTGTGTTTATAGTGGTGGATATTGAGTCACCTTACCATGCTATTCTGGGCAGAGGTTGCCTCCACTACATGAAGACTGTACCATCCACCTATCATCAAAAGTTGAAGTGCGTTACCGATCGAGGAGTGGTCGAGATCCGTGGTGACCAGGCTACGGCCAGATAGTGCTTTATTATAGTTATCCACCCAAAGAAAGAAAAGAAGAAAGAATCAGAGAATGACCAAGAGAAAGTCAAGAGGGGGTTGTTCTCTCCAAATAGCAACTACAGTATGGTCGACCAAGGGTGGAAGAGACCAGGCCCTGCCGATAGAGTCGTAAAAAAGCCTGGAAGAAGTTGTAGCCTGAAAATGTGAGTTTTTCTGAATCAATGCTCTGATACCAATTTGAAAAGGATAGGATCCCCAATTTTAAAATCTTTCACTTTAAAATTAACTACCTTTTAAAGATGCGGAAGCGAGATGGTTCAAATTAAACAAATTAACTAATTTTAATTTCTTTTCAAATTAAAATTAAACAAAGTGAAATTAGATTAAACGAAAATACATTTTTCACTTAAACCAATTTAACCCAAGCCCTAGAAATTTGCCTAAGTCAAATTTTCAATATTCCCAAATTAGGCCAAACCAATTTAATCAAATTAAGTGATGACTTGAATTAAATTACCATAAACATTACCCAAGTTAATTTAGCACCAAATAACACAAGTAGTGATTTAAACCAAATTTTATCTTTTTACCTAAGCATGCGTTCTAGGTGAATTTGCAAAAGATAAAATAGATAAAGAACCACTATGCCGCGATGTACGAGGAAAAACCCACAACGGGAAAAAAACCTCGGACGACCCTAGCCTCCACTAAGTATGGTTTTACAATTATAAGACATATGACTTACTTCCTCGACTAGACCCCTTTCAAGCCTTGACGCGTCTTCTTATAAACACCTCTGCCTACTTGACAACCCCGGAGCTCCACCGGAATCTTGGAATTCACCAATGAGACTTTAGGTACACCATCAACCACACATGGTGCCTTTCACCATGTGAGAATGCTGCAGCAAAACAATGAACTTCTTCTTTGAGGAATGTAGAAGTAAACCCAAACTTCTCTTCTTCAAGGTGTAGAGATAAACCAGTGTCGAACACTCCAAGCAGGATATTTATATGGAAGCTTGGAATAAACAAACTATGGGTGTAAAACATAAGTGTTTTAAAGATTTTTCTTTGAAAAATGAACACTCGAAACATGAACTTTTTCTTCTTTGAATTTTTCTCTTAAAGTCTCTCTTGGAGATGGAAGGGTATGAAAAAGTTAGTTCAAAAGAGTTGGTTCCCGCACTAAGTAGTTCTATCAAAAGATAGTCGGGAAAAGAAGTGGGAAAAGTGGAAAAACTGTCAAAAATGCCCAAAATAATTTTTTCCGCCACTTTTCGTTCGAACGACTTTACTAACGAGGTTCCAGAAGAAAAAATGAAGTTCATCAGAAATCTCGTTCGAACGACCTGGCAGTCTCGTTCAAACGAGATGCCAGTTCTCTCGAATGACCTGGAAATCTCGTTCGAACGAGATTCCAGTTTGGTTCGAACGACGTGTCAGAAAAATGAAATATTAATTTTTAAGCCCAAAACTTTTTATGGAAAGTTCTAAAAAATATTTTCTGAGGAAAAACAAAGTCGTTAAAATTAATTTATAAAAATTATAAATTACACCCAATAAAACTTGTTACAAGCTCCTATAGCTTCATCAAATTTCGTGTTATGAACTTGGCCGCTACGTCTTCAATTTTAGTATGTCATAAGCATGAAGGATGTTCAAGAACTCTATCCTATGAATCAAACGTTTTTTTTTTCAGAATTGAGCCAAAATAATAAAGGACTCAATTGGAAATTTGTGCCCTTACAAATCTCCCCCCTTGGCTATTCCGGGACAAAAACCAACAAAAATTCTAAAGGGTCGTCAAGCTCTACTAGACTTAGAAAAATGTCCCTCCCAAAATAAATAAAAACTTGACTCAAACAACTCAAGGATCAATATCTTTGTCGATGATGAAAGTTGCCATTTAGAAGGATTCCTACACAATTAAGCAAACTATCAAACGCATAGGGAATATCAAAATATTTAATGCAAGTAAAATAATTACTCCCCCGAAATTAATTCTCCCCTTTATCAACTAGGATCAACCTAAGAAGATAGCGCTCTCCCCCTAAGTTAAATCTCCTAAACAAGATAAATTATAATAGGATTAATTTAAGATAAGATAAGATAAGTAAAATAATTTCTCTCCCTATCATTATCCCCCTTTTTGTTCAGGAATAAACAAAGGCTAAAGAATCAAAACGTAACTTATCCCCCCCAATCAAAGCATATACTCCCCTTAAACTAAGCGAGGGATGAATAGAATGGGATAACAAGATAAACATGCAATTGTGCATAAAGTGATGAGAACATTGAAGCACATGGGCAACAAAATCATAACTAATCCAAAAAATAATAATGGATACCAACTATGATGCAAGAAAATGATACCAATATGATACATAAAGTATTAAGCATGTGATATCAATAAAGAATGCAACAAGATAGATACCAATTATGAATTAAAACATATATGGGCTAGAAAGCAAGGCAAAGATAAAAAAAATATCATATATATACATAGACTAAATATACCAATAATGCACATGCACGTATATATAGATATAAACACACAAATGACACAAAATAAAATAATATTTTCACCCTCGTATGGCAAAAATATGTCATATGGTAACGGAAGAGTAGGGGTGTGAACTAGTAACAATTAAATTTAGACCCAATCACTTAAAACATGTTCACGGAGTTCTCAATTTATTGCAAACTTCATCACATTTGAATATAACCTCATGTGACAATATAAATTGAACTCAATGAACAAACATACACAATGCACACAAGCCTAGAATTTTGATGATTCTACAAACCAATAGAGTCATGACATTGAAAGTATAACTAGGATAAACGGACATTGTGCAAACCGTTGATATACCATCCAATCTCCCTCAATAAGCATATATTAATTTAATCTTTTGAATGAATAGATTAACTAAACAAAATAGGCCTTGGGAAATATTTTCTTTTAATGTCATTATTCTTTTAGGCCTTTGGACCACGTATTTCTATTAGGTCCATTTCAAACGGTGGCTTACGATTCGCAAAGGATAATAATTCCTTTTGGAGCCCTTCCTCGTGCACATTCATATATATCATTTTTATATCTCACACACATCTCACGTGCAACTGATTTTGACATGGACTAGTCCTCCTAGGTCATATAATATGTAAATGACAAGATTGGTAGGAGAACATCTCACAAAACTCAAGTATACATATGAAGTTAAAATTTCAAGTGAGCTCGTGCATGTGTGAATTGAGGCATATAAAAATAGAATCCATTATATCAACACAAAATCCAACTACTCCATGTAAGAATGGTAAAGAACATTTTAAGGATTGACAATCTAAACCAAAAGTTCTAGACACATGGAAGCGAAAAAGAAGGGATTATAATACAAGTGTATGCCACATAGAGTGTGTCAAACTAAAATAACACACAAAAAAAAATCTTTTTGAGTTTTTGATAATTTTTAACCAAAAATAAAAATATTTACTCAAAAGACACACAAAAATCATTTGTATTTTTCATTAAGCCTAAATTACTAAAAGAATAAAGCACAAATGATAAACAAAAATCTTTTTGTATTTTTCATTTAATGCAAACTAAAATGAAAGAAGTATAATACAAAAGATAAACAAAAAATCATTATTCTAGCATGTGATTAAGCATGAAGCATAGACTAGAAAATGGATAAACAAGCATACAATTAGCATGGGTGATATAGCATGAAGCACAAAAGCTAAAGTATGCACACAAAACTAACACATTCAGCCTTTAGATTTTGCAAGGGAGGAAGCATGTGAAAGTAAATGAGAATCAAATACCCAAACTTGTAAAGCTACCAAGTCGGATCTCCTAACCCAAATTAATGATGAATGATGATCTCGGGAAATAGGAATCTTGGCTAACTCGGTTGCCTTACGTAAGGATTTTCTAGGACCTCGTTTAAGATCAAAACAAAATTTTCTAAGATGACCTTTTCGACCACAATGTGCACAAGTAAAAACACGTCGAAAATTGGTACCTAAGGATCGATCTCTAAAGGCTTCCTAGGTGATTCTCCTAAAACATGGGTTTTGGCTTTATGAGTAGATTCATTACAAGTATCGAAACCTAAACCACAAGTGTCATTTTTTATTTGGACTGTTCCTAATATTTTATCTAATTTCTCCGAACGACACTCCAAATCAAATTTAACTTTACTAGAGTCTTTTAATTTTTTTTCTAATTTTAGAATGTTAGACTCTAATAAAACATTTCTCTCTTCAAACTCGAGAAGCTCCTTTTTCATTGATTCCATTAAACCTCTAAAGCTATCTCTCTCGCCTTCTATATATTCAAGCTTCTCTCGAAGAGTCCTCTCACGTGTCCTAAGGTCTTCCACTAACGCACTCTCATCAACGACCTTGACACGCTCTCTTAAACTGTCTTCTAACTTCAAATTTGCTCTTTTTAATTTAATAGATTATTCATATAGTTCTTGAAAAGCATTTTGAAGTTCACTCACATCAACCTCATTTTCACTTTCACTCTCTCTTTCTTCTCCACTCTCACTACCATAAAAAAATAAGGGAATCATAAACTTTGACCTTGAAAGTGTCGTATGTTAGAATTTCATCAATAGAAGAGTGTTCACTATCACTCACATGACTAGCCATAAAAGCCATAATGTTGGGCTTAGATGAGGAATCGGGTCCCTCTTCATTGTCACTATCACTAAGGGTTGCATTAAAAGAAATTGGTTGCTAACCCTCTCTCCTTAGTTTAGTGGGAAACTCTTTTACCCTATGGCCATACCCTTCACAACCATAACACCTATTTGACTCGTCCCTATTTAAATTTTCATTAATAGTTTTAAGGATGTTCTCGGCTTTGTCATCCGTAGATTTTTCAAATTTCTTTAAATCATTTTTAAATTTATCTTTGTTCAATTTAAGAAATTTTCGAAACTTTCTAGCAAACATAGCCATATTTTTCGAGTCACTATCACTTTCACTCTCTACTACTTATTTTTCCTCCTTTCGGGCTTTTAAAGTAACGCCCTTATCTATTTTCTTTTCAGCTTTAGAGGGAAACATGTCTAGTTCATAGGTTTGTAAATCACCTACGAGCTCTTCTAATTTCGTAGAGGCTAAAGTAGGTAAAGAATTTAACATGGTCACCTTAGGAATAAATATATCGGGTAGGGACCTTAAAATTTTCTTTACTACTCGATTGTCGGGTATTTTCTCTCCCAAATTAAAAGATGAATTAACAATATCGGAAAGTCTAGCATAAAATTCATCAAAAGTTTCTTTTTCATTCATTTTGATAGTTTTAAATTGAATGGTGAGGTTTTGGAGTTTCGAAGCTTTTACGACACTAGTTCCTTCATGAGTGAGTTGTAAAATATCCCAAGCTTCTTTAGCGGTTTCACACATCATAATGCGACGGAATTCATCCGGTGTGACCGCGCTAAACAAGGCATTTAAATCTCGAAAATTAAAATTAGATATTATAAATTCATTCTCACTCCATCTATCGGCCGGTTTGGGAACACGCTCATTATCTACTAAATGTGTAGGTGGGGACCACCTGTTAACGACAGACAACCAAACCCTCTTGTCGATAGATTTTAGTGTCGATTTCATTCGCGCCTTCCAATACGCGTAATTAGAACCATCGAAAATAGGAAATTTTGAAAATGGAGAAAATTCCATTTTAGCCAAAAATATTTAAAGGATCTTAAACGCAATAATTTAGCGATCCCGCTATAATACCAATTTGAAAACGTGAGTTTTTCTGAATCAATGCTCTGATACCAATTTGAGAAGGATAGGACTCCCAATTTTAAAATCTTTCACTTTAAAATCAATTTCCTTTTAAAGATGCGGAAGCGAGATGGTTCAAAATAAACAAATTAACTAATTTTAATTTCTTTTCAAATTAAAATTAAACAAAGTGAAATTAGATTAAACGAAAATACATTTTTCACTTAAACCAATTTAACCCAAGTCCTAGAAATTTGCCTAAGTCATATTTTCAATATTTCCAAATTAGGCCAAACCAATTTTATCAAATTAAGTGATGACTTGAATTAAATTAACATAAACATTACCCAAATTAATTTAGCACCAAATTACACAAGTAACGATTTAAACCAAATTTTATATTTTTACCTAAGCATGCGTTCTAGGTGAATTTGCAAAAGATAAAATAGACAAAGAACTACTACGCCGCGATGTATGAGAAAAAATTCACAAAGGGAAAAAAACCTTGGACGGCCCTAGCCTTAAGTCCACTAATTATGGTTTTATAATTACAAGACAGATGACTTACTTCCTCGACTCGACCCCTTTCAAGCCTTGACGCGTCTTCTTGTAAACACCTCCGCCTACTCGACAACCCCAAAGCTCCACCGGAATCTTGGAATTCACCAATGAGACTTTAGGTACACCGTCAACCACACATGGTGCCTTTCACCATGTGATAATGCCACAGAAAAACAACGAACTTCTTCTTTAAGGGATGTAGAAGTAAACCCAAACTTCTCTTGTTCAAGGTGTAGAGATAAATCGGTGCCAAACGCTCCAAGCAAGATATTTATATGGAAGCTTGGAATAAACAAACCATGGGTGTAAAACAGAATTGTTTTAAAGATTTTTCTTTGAAAAATGAACACTCAAAACATGAACTTTTTCTTCTTTGAATTTTTCTCTCAAACTCTCTCTTGGAGATGGAAGGGTATGAAAAAGTTAGTTCAAAAGATTTGGTTCCCGCACTACGTAGTTCTGTCAAAAGATAGTGGGGAAAAGAAGTGGGAAAAGTGGGAAACTCTCAAAAACGCCCAAAATAATTGTTCGCGCCACTTTTCGTTCGAACGATTTTTTCGTTCGAACAACTTTACTAACGAGGTTTCAAAAAGGAAAAATGAAGTTCGTCAGAAATCTCGTTCGAACGAGATTCCACTGTGGTTCAAACGACGTGTCAGAAAAATAAAATATTAATTTTTAAGCCCAAAACTTTTTATGGAAAGTTCTAAAAAATATTTTCTGAGTGAAAACAAAATCGTTAAAATTAATTTATAAAAATTATAAATTACACCCAATAAAACTTGTTCCAGGCTCCTATATAAATATATAATTCATTCATACCTTAGGAGTAAACGGAACAAATGTTGTTGACGTAGAAACGAAGCACTACAAACACGGCATTTGATGAAGCTTTATGAACTTGGACGCTACGACTTCAACTTTAGTATGTCATAGGCATAAAGGATGGTCAAGAACTCTATCCTATGACTTAAACGTTTTTGTCCAGAATTGAGCCAAAACAACAAAGTACTCAACTGGAAATTTATGTTCTTACATAGCCAATGATAACTTGACCAAGATGAAATTTCTGATCGGAGCTTCTCTCACCAATCAAGAGAAAAGAGAGTTAGTTGCTTGGATATAGAATTCATCGGGGAGGTTCGGTTACCTGCATGGTTATCCAACCCAGTGGTGGTACCCCAAAGTAATGGCATTTGGAGGGTTTGTATCAATTTCACCAACCTCAACAGGTCATGCCTTAGGGATATCTTCCCTCCCAAAAAATAGATCAGTTGGTTGACACCACAGCGACACATGAGAGGATGAGTTTCCTAGATGCTTACTCAGACCATCACCAGATCCCCCTATATGGACCCAACCAGGAGAAGACCTTATTTATAACCTGAATTGAGTTATAATGTTACAAGGTCATGTCGTTTGGCCTCAAGAACACAGGGGAAACTTACCAAAGACTGGTTACCGGGATGTTCAGCAAAGAGATGGGGGAAATAATGGAAGTATGCATCGATGACATGCTTGTTAAAAGTAAGGACAAAGCAAATCACTTCTCAGATTTATCAACAACCTTTGAGATCCTCAGGAAGTATCGGATGAAGCTTAATGCAAGTAAGTTTTCATTATGTGTCCAGTCAGAAAATTCTTAGGTTATCTAGTTAGTAAAAGGGGAATCAAGTCCAAACCAGACCAAATCGATGCTATCACTATAGTCCAGCCTCCTCATATGTTAAAAGATGTTTAGAATATTACTGGAATGCTTTAATCACTTCATCTCTAAGTCCTTAAAATATTGGCGACCATTATTCTAGCTTCTAAAAAAGGGCAAAGGCTGGGATGATGATTGTTCACGAACTCTGGAAGAAATCAAGTCCTACTTTAGAAATTGCCATTACTGGTAATTCCAAATAATGGAGACCAACTGTATCTTTCCTGGTAGTATCAAGCCATACTGTGAGCTTTGCCTTAGTATGTGAAAATGAGGGGGGACAGCACCCGGTTTACTACACCAGTAAGACACTTCTAGACCCTAAACAACGATACTTGCCTCTGGAAAAGCTCGCCTATGCATTGGTGGTCACTTTAAGAAAGTTGAAGCATTACTTCGAATCCCACTCCATAATTTTAATCACCTCTTACCCACTCAAGGCCATTCTGCGAAAAGTCAATCTCTCTGGATGACTTTCAAAGTGTTCGGTCGAACTCGAGAGATTTGATATCCACTTCTAGCCTAGAACGACGATTAAGGGACTGAATTCACAAGAGATCAGCCAGTAGACCAATTAAACAATGAGCAACCGATGATACGTGAAGCGCAGTCCAAAGATTGGACTTTGTACATTGATGGAGCCTCAAATTCTAAGGGGGAAGGAGTAGGTATTGTTCTCATCACCCTCGAAGACACTATAATTGAGCAAGGAATTAGATTGGGATTCGAGGCCTCCAACAATGAAGTTAAGTACGAAGAACTAATCGCCGGTTTGCAAAAATCCAAACTACTGGGGGCAAAGTGCCTCTACGTATTCGGCGATTCCAAACTAGTCTCCAAGCAGGTAAGCGGTGACTTCAACGCCAAAGATGATCGAATGGCAGCGTACCTCACCATAGTAAGAGGTCTCATAGAAAACTTTGAAAAGGTGGAAATTCAATAGTTCCCTCGTGGACAGAACAGTCACGCTGATGCTTTAGCGGCATTAAGCTCAGCAATTGACTCTTACCAAGGAGAACAATTTAGATAGAGTTCCTTGCATAACCTAGTATCAACTAGGCAGTCATAGCTGAGCACATACTCCCCATAGATAAAGCCCCAAGTTGGATGGATCCCATTATTAATTATCTACGGAGTGACATTCTACCCGACGATAGGAGGTCGGCCCATCACGTTAGGATCAAGGACGCTCATTTGTACCTCAACCCTGGAGGTAAGCGTTACAAGAAATCATTTACCGGCCCATACCTCTAGTGCATTCACTCACAAGATGTCGAACAAGTACTTAGTGAGCTCCATAAGGTAATTTGTGAGAGTCACGCAGGTGGAAGATCATTAGGCTTTCGCGCAATCAAGGAAGGATATTGGTGGCCCCGCATGAAGAAGGACGTAAGTGTCTATGTTCAAAAATGCGAAAAGTGTCAGATGCACTCACCTATGGTTCACAGCCTACCAATGACCTAAAATCCCTCATCAGCCCATGGCCTTTCACCCAATGGGGATTAGATATTATAGGACCACTACCTACCGCACCTAGAAATCATAAGTATTTACTGGTCACCATAGATTACTTCACCAAACAAGTAAAGGCAAAACCAGTGGCAAACATTCAAGATTTTGACATGACAAGGTTCATATGGAGGAACATCATAACTCATTTCGGGATACTAAGAGCTATCATCACCAATAACAGTATAAAATTAAAAGTGGTTTTTTCAAGCTTTTTGTGATGAGCACGGCATCAAACACCACTTCATCTCTATGGCGTATCCCCAAAGCAATAGGCAAGCAGAAGCTTCCAACAAAAACATAATCGATGGACTGAAAAAGCGATTGGAAAGAGCCAAATGTGCCTAGGTGGATGAGTTCCCTCTTGTTCTATGGGCTTATCGTACCACACCCAGGAAACCAATTGGGGAAACACCCTTCGTACTCACTTACGGAATGGAGGCTATCATCCCTCTGGAAGTAGGCCTCCCAACTATAAGAACCACTCTGGTCGACCAAGGCTTTAACGATGAAGCACTGCGCACTAAGTTTGACCTAGAAAATGAGTGATGAGAGCTGGCCTTAATCAAGTTCGCCTCCTACCAATAAAAACTGGCCAAATAATACAATAAAAAGGTCAACCCGAGGAAGTTTTAGGTAGGGGACTTTGTCCTAGGGAAAGTCCTCGGCAGTGTTGTAAAACCATCAGAAGGAAAACTGGGACCAAATTGGAAAGTACCCTTAGGGTAATCAGAGACGATCTTCAAGGAGCATATCACCTGGAAATACTGGAGGACAGGGAGATACCAAGAGCATGGAACGCAGCCAATCACAATAAGTTTTACTTTTAAATCTTCTTTATTTTACTAGCACATTTAGTTTATTCAAAATTTTATTTTCATACATGATGTTGCTCAGATAGTATTCAATGAATAAAGGCCGGATTAGACCCTTTACTTTCATATCTCTCTACATTGGCTGCTTAACTCTTATTGGTAACATCTCATTAATGCGCACCCTTTCCAAGAGATATCTCTATGGATAAACTTCTAAGATTACGATAAGTTGTTCAACTTGTTTTCAAATCAAAAAACTTAACAAGTCAAGCAGTGTTCGTAGAAATTATAGCGAGTCAGTAGATTCATTATAAACATAGGTTCTTGTTATAAACATAAGAGAACTCATGGGTTGCCCCAGCAACCACAAAAGCCCTACGGGGATCCTTAGGTAACAAAATCCAGCTTATGTTGGTCGCCAATATTATTGGTCGTAAAAAACCTGCTCGGGTGGATAGCCCCTTAACCAAGTGCATTCTTACCATCATCTTGCTTAGGCCTAAAGGAGTGTGACTATACGACCTAAAAGGTAAAGTAGATTGAATGACATAGCTAAGGCATATTGGACTAGGGAATGGCTAAACATAAAACAACATATAGTCAATACTATCTCTTAATACCGTTTAGTCAGCTATAAAGCACAAAATGATAAAATTAGAGGCAAAAAAATGCTCGGATTGAGCATTACACAGTAAACCAACATGAATGTTTAGTTAGCACGGGCTCAAAACATCGAGAAATAGTAAATAATAATTTTTCATTGCCCAAATGGAAAGTTGCATTTACATCAAAACTAGAATGTACGAATGGCGAGCAAGGTAATTTGCTATGCATGCTCTCCGACCATCATTTGGGTGCGGTACAAGCTCTTCTCCTGCGTCTTCTAAGTAATGTTCTAAAAGCTAAGTAGGGATAGCATCTATTGGGATCCACCTATCATCCCTTAGAAATGGATTGTGGTGATAGATCGAGAAATCGTTCTAATAATTATATCATAAGGGAGACTCATTATATATTTTTAGTTCTCTACGGATAAAAAGGCACCCCCGAGAAAAGGCAAGATCCTCTGCTTCCTTCAGCCTCATCGGGGCATCAGTCCAACCCTGGTCATAACCATCTGCCCAGACCTATCTAGGACCCCTTTGGAATAAGTGACTCAACCTCGTCACATCCCTCTGAAGTCCGTCAATAATTATATATGCCCACCAAACATCCCCTTTTAGCTTAGTGACCTCCCTTTACAAAGCTTGGGTATCATCTTGAGAAATCCCCTGGACAATGATGAGGATCCTCGCAGCACAAAGGAGGACCCTGATGGGTGTTCCCCTTCAATCGAACAATCTCCCTCTTTAAATCATCGTTCTCCCTCTGGATCAGCTCGCTCACTTGATTGACCTCGCTGGCATCCAGAAGTTTGGCCTTCAACTCATTTACTTCCTCTTGGACTAAAGACCCAGACTCTTCCATCTCTTGGAGATTATCTTTCACCTTAGCGATCGATTCGGATTGGTCCTTGTAATACAGGTTTCTTGCCCTCAGAGATTTGCAGATCTTTACAAAGGCCTTACGAACCTTTGGCTCGACATTCGGCCCAAGAATTTATCCCAGTGGAGAGTTTACGGGTATATACTCATCTATATCAATGGGGTACAATCAATTAAACAAGCAATAAATTTAATGAACATCGGTATCAACACAAGATCATTAATAAAAAGCTTATTTTCATTTAAACATAAATGGGGGCATACTCCGAATACAAGTCTGAAAATTACAAAATATAAAAACAATAAAGGATAAAAAAATAGAAACTCTAGACCAGGGGCAAAGGTATACACCTTCTCAGAAGATGCTGGTCCTTTCCCCTTATCAAAACTCGGGTAGCTTGATCGCCAGGAACCACGATCGGGCCAATATTACTTACAATTTGGCCAAAAGAATGGTCTCCAGTAGTAGGATCAACAGGTTATATCCTAGCTTGAACAAAAGGCTAGTCGGTCAGAGGCTCCTCAGCATCCACCGAGTTTGGGACTGGCTTGTGCTGGGAAAATAAGGGGGAGTCCACAGGAACCTCAACTGCAACCAAAGCTTGGTCATATCCCTTCTTAAATTCCAATTGCCGAACGTAAGCAATTTGGCACTCAGCGTCGTCATACGCCACCTCCCAACCTTCATTATACGCGCTATCTTGGGTAGATGCAGCCTCTCCCTCCAACTTGTCAACCTTGGAGGACAACTCCTTGTTGGCCTCTATCACCTTCAACTTATTAGCAATTACTTGGCTATAAGCCTCCTGGAGGTCGACGAGATCTTTCACTGACTGAGAGTTCAAATCCCTCTGTTTCTCTTTATCAAAAGCGGCCTTAGCATCGGCTAGGGAATCTTTCATCTCGGCATTCTTCTTTGACTGGTCAGCCCGACCACGGAGCAACGTGGTCAAATCAGAAATAAACTGCAAAAAAAAGAGAAACACAAATCAATTTGTCAAAAAGAAAGAATTAGAAAATTTAGAAAAATGTGACGTACCAAAGCAAGCCCTTGAGCTGATTTTAGGGATAAATAGTCACCACACATCTTTATCGACCGCTCACGAGAAGTGCAGGGGCAAGATGGGGGAATCAGGCACACTCTTCCCCATGGCGATAAGAAAAGGAGAAGGCACAACAGGGGCCTTTAGGGCCTATGCCCTCTTCTTTTTTTCTTCTCTCTTTCTCTCCTCCTTTCTCTTCTTCTATCTCTCCTTCTTTCTCTCCTTCTTTCTATCTTCTTCTTCTCTCTTCTTCTTTTCCACCTCACTCTCCTTGGCTCATGACTTGGAACCACCAGCCATGGGGGAGTCACCGTCTTTTCTTTTCAAAGACTTCATCAGATCAGAGAGCAGATCGTTATTGTCATTAGGGAGAATCAAATACCTTCTTTTTTATGGTGTCGTTACTTCTTCTTCTCCACTGGTTCCTTCATTATTATCTTCTTCCCTAGTTCCTTCCTCATTGTCTTCATTCGATCAGAGAGCAGATCCTTATTGTCTTCTTTTTTATGGAACCACCAGCCATGGGGGAGTCACCTTAGTGCCAGAAAAGCACGAAGAGTAACGAGTGAGTAAGGAATGGAAAAGAAAAATAATGTTATCAACCTATGTACTCCTCCCCAAAGGTATGGATCCAAGGTCCCCTATACTTTACGCCTCTGATTAGGGAAGATATTACCAATTCCTAGCAATAAAGCCTTCACTCAACTAATCTTTATGAGAATCAGGAAAATTTATAACTAGAACTATGTCAGCAATCCCAACCTTCAAATATAAGAGTCAACCTTTTGTGCACAAAAAGACATAAAAATAACATTTTTCTGCAAGACCTAAGTTGGTCCCATACAACTCATTTAGCCTATGTACTCCATTCATAATTATCCAAACGTTTGGACTACACTGGGCGGGAACGATATCGAAATATTTAAAAAAATGCAAAAATAGGGGATTAGGGGGAAATGTCATACCCCCTGAGAAACCAACAAGGTATGGATCCAATGATCGTCGTCTATGGTACGAACATTCTGAGGAATGGGGACACATTCAATATCCACCCAGTCATGAATATTGCAACACTTTTGAAACTCATAAAGGGATTTATTATCAAGCATCGCCATTATCAACAAAACCCTGGCTACAGCTATAATAAACTTTACAGAAGAGAAGAACCAGAGAAGAGTTAGAGCTAAAACTTACAAGTAGTGGTGAATTATTTAACAATCACTTAAGAAATAAAGCTTTGATTTTGAAGCAGAAAATAAAGAGAGGAAGATTAGAGACGAAGTACGAGCAAAAAATGACTGAAATCACTGAATAGACGATTAAGTTACACACAAACAGTTTTCAAAACATCTTGAATCATGAGCAGCGCTTCCCTAAGATGATTACAATGCTTTAAATTTTTCCTCAAGACAATCTTGCCCTCACCAGCTCTCACAAATAACAAAAATGCTATGACAATTTTTTGCTATTTCAGGCCTTGGATCATTAACTCAATTAAAATCTACTGGCCCAAAGCTGTTGGCTAAAGATTTTAGGGGTAATTATGGGAGCCCATTTTCTATAGTCTATGAGAGTAGCCGACCAGTCCTGATAGATTAACACTTGGCCCGGGCCAAATCATTACTCAATTGACACACGAGTATTTTAGTGGTATAACGACACTTATGGATATGGTCAAATCAGGTGCCAAAAATCTCAGATGAGATATTCAAGTACCTTATGGAAAACACGATAGTTAGAGTTCCTTGAACAATTTAAACTCGGTAACAACAGACCTGCAAATTATATACCACTAACCCGGGGCAAAGGGATTGAAAACTTGAGATTCTAAGAGCACTTAATAAGAACAAGTAACTTCTCTGTGGACGTAGAAAAATTGCCTAACCATATAAATCGTTGTTGTGCGTGTTATTTTCTTTACTTTTTGCTATTCGTGACTGTTTTCGTGGAATATTTTATTGTGATATTTTTTGCGCTCACACTCGCAATTCGATCTAACACTCCTGCACGAAGAACATTAGGATACATGAGCATTTCATTTTTTTTTTTTCGGGAAAGATTGAGTATATAAAAAAACTAAGAATTTACAGAGGAAAAAACCTTAACAAAGGAAAAAGAAAACCCCAGGGCATACCCCAAGGCAACCACAACAAACAAAAAAGAGCCCAATATTAGACTAATCCTTAGCACAGAAGCCTATCTTCAGGAATGTTCCAGTACATACAAGCCATCCAGTTTGCGTAGTTCCTTCTGTCCTTTTTCCAAGTAAGCACTTTTGCTCGAACCATGTTTTCAATGCCCTTCACAATGGAGTCAAGTGTATTGGAGACATGCTTGAAGCATCTAGCATTCCTTTCCAACCAAATGCAATAGATAGTAGTAGTAAAGGATAAGGATCTTATCTTATCACATAGAGTCTTCGTAGAGTGGTTAGTAGTAGCCATATCCAACTCACTATTTAAATCCATGGTATCCCTATAGCATTGGTTTCTTAGCCACACCTCTTGCCATATACTTTTACTAAGGCTGCACTGAGTGAACAAGTGGTTATATGTCTCCATCTCATTCCCACATAACTCACACAGGTCATCCATAGAAACCCCCCACTCATGAAGCTTAACTTTAGTGTTGATGGCCCTCCTAACCACCATCCAGGTAATGAAAGAGCATTTAGGGATGCACACCTTACTCCACACAAACTTGCTCCAGTTAACCATAGGCTTATGTGCCTTTAAAAGATCCCAGGCAGAAGCTATGGTGAACTTCCCATTATTAGAGGGCAGCCACACAACTTTATCATTCGCATCCTGAATAGTAGGAAGAATAGCATTCTTAACTTCATTCAGCTCCCAAGTCACAGTTGAAGGCCATCTCCACTCCAAGTGGTGGATAAAATCAGAAACTTTTGCTTTAAGATTACTAGCAGAGTCATACACAATGTTTCCCCCATACAAGGGGTGCAGCGGGCCATTAGGGTGCCAATTATCAAACCACATAAAAGCAAGAGTTCCATTCCCAATGATGGTCTTTATTTTGCTTCTAAACTTATCTCTGCTCTTGAGGATTTTCCTCCAGCTCCATGAAGAATCATTTGGGATACTCAGAGCCCAGATGCTTCTTCCCTTGATCTTATAAATGTTACACCATTTGATCCAAAGGCTGTCCTTTTTACTGCATAGATTCCACAAGTGCTTAGCCATAGCTGCTCTGTTCCAAGTCTCAAGACACTTGATATTTAGCCCCCCCTCATCCAGAGAAACACAAATGTCCTTCCAAGCAACCTTTGCCCCTTTGCTATTAGCTTCATCCCCTTTCCATAAGTAATTCCTCATAATCTGCTCAATTTTTTTAATGATACTCTTGGGCAGGATAAAAATGCTTGCCCAATACACTTGGATGCTGAAAATCACAGTCTTCACAAGGAGGAGCCTACCTGCAAAACTCAGGAATTTATTAGTCCAACATCTGGTTCTCATAGTTATCCTTTCCACCAAGTGAGAGCAATCCTCCCTCTTCAGCCTAGTTGTGATGAGAGGAACCCCCAGATATTTGAAAGGAGGGGAGCTGTGCTGAATTCCCAGAATAGAGGAGATCTCCTGAATCCCATCCTCATTAACCCCAGCAGTGAATAGGCTGCTTTTCTCCATGTTGACCATAAGCCCAGTTAAGGAGCTGAAATTTGATATGGCCTCCTTCACAATGCTGCAAGACATCCTGTCCCCACCAGCAAAAACAATAAGATCATCGGCAAAACTAAGATGAGTCAGGGCCATCTCCTTGCACCTAGGGTGATAACTGAACAGGTTTGAATCAGCAGCTTTAGAAATAATCCCAGAGAAAGCCTCCATCACAAGCAAGAAAAGATATGGAGAGAGAGGGTCTCCCTGCCTGAGCCCTCTATTCCCATGAAAAAACCCATTCAGTTCCCCATTCAGATTAATGGAGAACCTGGTAGTAGTCACACACTTGGAGATCCACCCAATGACTTTGGGGGGGAAGCCAACATGAGTCAAAAGCTGCATCAGGAAGTCCCAGCTCACTGTATCATAGGCTTTAAGAATATCAATCTTAATTGCACATCTAGGAGGGCTAGAGTCCCTGTGATAATGGGGAAGAGGTGTGTGAGGCTATCAAATTCTTTTTCGATAATGGGAGTTTCTTCAACCAGTGGAATTGTACCAGCCTGGCCTTGATTCCTAAAGTTGCAGCCCCTAGAAGTATGAGGGATTTCAGACCTATTTCGTGCTGCAACACCTTGTACAAATGCATCTCCAAAGTTATAACTTGCAGGCTTAAGAAGATGATGCCTGACCTCATTAGTAATAATCAGGCTGCCTTTGTTGAAGGCAGATCCATAGCTGATAACATCCTGCTATTACAAGAGTTAATGAGACATGAGCATTTCATTTGTGATCTTGTTGAGGAGAAGGTCATGTCCTTGAGCTTTGTGAACACCGAACTTCAATTATCTGATATTTTTATGAAACCTTTAGATGCACTTAGATTTGAGAATCTTAGGAAGTCTTCGGATATTTGTTGTGTTGATTGAGTTCGGGTGATTTATCTATTATAGGGTGTTTAACATGTTCATATCTTTTGTCCCAACTACTTGATTATTCTTATAGTTATACATGTTTATTTTTTTGATATATTTTGAAAATCTAAAAAGATTTGTGGTTTTTAAAATAAAGTTTGAAAAATTACAAAAAGATTTTAAGTTTGATAAAAAAAATTTAAAAAGACAAAAAAAATTTGTATTTTTGTTTTTTCACCATATATGGATGTGCATTTAATATGTTCGAATCACCTTTACATTCCATCCATTCATATAACTTTTCATGGAGATTTTGCATGGCTTTATTTTTTAAGTGTGCTTAATTATGTGTGGATAGCATTTCGTTGTTCATTACTAATCACTTTCTTCATGCCATACTCTTTATCACCTTTATTGCACAGGTACATGAACTTTTTGAAGATTTTACTTTCTTATCATATATGTAAAATACAGTGTTCTCGTCTCAATCATGTTTAATAACGAACCAAATTCACTAGAGATAGGTTGAGCTTGTAAGAACCATTGCTCGAATTTCATTTCTCCAAAAAAATGTTATATGTTAAGCAATGGAAAAGGGCTACAAAAGAGCAAAATTTTCTTGGCGTTAAAAGCCACCATTTGCAAAAATAGCTAAAAAGACTAATGGCACACAAAAATAAAATGCCAATGCCATTTTATATCATTGATTCTTCTCTACATATTAGCATTATGATATATTTAAAAGTTTGAGAGTGAATTCTTAAATATGTGAGATTTTAGGGGTGTTATAAAGTAGAAGATCAATGAGTTTGCATAACGGACTCTCTTGAAAAGTATTAAATAGTTTGGCATTATCGATTTGAGAAACATTTAAATTCATGGCATGTTGCATAAGTCGAGTCAATTTCATATAAGTTCAACATTCTTACAACTAAGGTTGATATTGAGCTCTTTTTTCAAAAGAATCTCATTGACTTTGTGCACCTTTATTATGAATGCCTATGTTGATTTATCCGTGGAAAATGTTCAGATAATTACACATCCTGAGGATGATCGGTGGATATTGAGGGAAGAGCTGCTTCCTGTGGGTGGTGCTAGACTGCATTACTTTATTCCAAAGATTTGAAGATCCTGTGCATTATACTTAATGGAGCTTTAAGTAGTTTGTAAGTCATCGAGTCTGTCAAAATCTTTAACAGTGCTGAAATATAGGTTTTGCCCGAAATGGATTTTTCCTCAAAACTTCTTCTGTTTGGTTTGGTTTGATTGTGTGGTTTGACCTAATATTTTGGGACTTTATCGTTCATGAAAACCTAATACTAATCAAGATAAAAGTTGGCTAAAATTTGGATCTTTGTGTGTGTAACCTAAGATACAAGTGATTCAATATACCCCCGCATTTTCATGTGCATATCAAGTATGCACCGTATTTATGACCTTGCACGTGTAATCTCCGAGATAATTATTAACGCAAAAATCATACTAGGATTTTATGACAATTTTGGGGTGACAACTCTAGGTTTGATTCATTGACAAAATGAGATTTAAGCTCGCAAATCTTTTCTTCTCATGTAGCCATTTGTGTTAATTAACCCGAGGTAAAAGTACTGTTCTCAATCTTTAGATTTTATTTCTTTTTTGTAACTCAATTCAAATACATTCTTATTTTATTCGTTTACACTTTTATTGCGAAGTAACAAATCAATGGAAATCTAGCACTTATTCTTTGTGGATTCGATACCAGGACTCGTTGTTGTACTCCCATAAGAGTGTAATTAAAGTTTAGGTTTTTGTATTACGGTGGAAGATGATAGCAACGACGGCGTAGTCAACATGGACGCTCGGTTTTCCCATCGAATCAAAATGGTGCCATTGTTGAGGAATTGATTAAAAGTGTATCCCCGTTCCCCGTCTCACTGAAATAACACCATTGTAGGGGATTATTTTATTTTTTATTGTAATTAATTTAGTATTTTGTAATTTATTTTGTATTTGTATTCCTTGTTTTAATTTACTTTGCAGACTCGTACATTTGAGCACCAAGAAATGCTTGAATTTATCGGTTACAGATCACTTTGTGGAGTTTTCTATCTTGAGCTTTGGGTAAGAATATCTTACTCTTCTGTTGTCGATAATCGTAATGATAATTCTCAAAATCCCCCAAAAGGGATGACTTTTAATAATACTTACATAAAGAGAAGAATGAAAATTGCAAAATCACTTTGGGTGACAATTACAAAGGTCGTGTTATGGATTATGAGAATTTTGAGAATGATCTTCCCGATAGAGGGCCATAAAATCATTACAATAAGAATGTTGAAACGTATTGCTATAACTTTCAAAATTCTTATAATAACGATTTTGATTGTAGTTTCGAGGGTAGTCCTCAAACTTTTTATTTTCAACAATTCGGGCCTCCACCTTTTTACTTTGCAAGATGCCATTCACATTCTTGAGAATGAAAAGTGTGAAAATCTTTATCGGAAAGAAAATCATTACTAAGAACAAGATTTGGATGCATTATTCGAATCCAATGATGATTTTTCTTTCGAGACTTTTGAAGTTGAGGAACGTTTTGAACCGAATGAGGAATCGATGCCTAATTTGGAACACACCATTCCTCTCTTGGCCTAAGGCATAATAGAGAATGAAAATGAGGAAGAAATGGATGTAGTATCCATTTGCAATGACATAGGTACACTAAGAATGATCCTATCTCCTTCAAAATTTAATCTTCAATCAATGATGAGTCATCTCTAGAGATTGAATTTATTTTCTCCCCATCTGCATTCCCCTTTATTGAATCGTTACAAGTATCCAATGAATCAGTTTAAAACTTTAAAATGTTACACCCTTTCACCGATGAGGATTACTTGCTCTAGTTTCTTTCCATGAAGGACATTGTGCCTCCATGTGAGCCACCTCCCATTCTATTTGAAAAATCTTTGATAGGAAATTCAGTTTTTATTGGATCTTATGCGTACTTGTTAATCGTTCAATCCAACCCCCTATTATCCCCTAAAAACATTTAATTAGTGATGGTTCCTTTTCTCCATCCAAATCGTGCCTTCCATTATTCAAACGGAGTTTTTATATTTCAGAAAGAATGAACTCAAATGAGGGTACTCCATTACTCCCTCAAAGTCAAGTCGTATTTTGGGTGGACCCTTAAAAAATTTAACTTCTGGTGAATAGTTAGTTAGATGTTAAAATTACAGGTTGTACATATTAGGTTGAATTTTCTTTTACTTGTCGTCAAGTGTAATTAATTAAAGTTTTATTATTCTTTTTTGTTATGCTTGGTGCTAGTATGTTTTGTAGAATCAATAGACTTGTGATATTCGAATATCGCTCCATTTTGTGTAATATCGCTCTTTTTTTGTCTTTAACTTGGTTCTTAATTCACATTGTGGACAATGTAAGGTTTAAGTTAAGGTTGTGGGATATTCTTCCCATTCACTAGTAGTTGTTTTGATTTGATTATATGTTCTTCCCAAGCATGCTTTTTTTGTAAAAAAATGAAAATTTTCAAAAATATTTTCTTTTTTTTTCCCCTTTGTTGGGCATTTTGCCTTTCTTTCTGAAGATCTTTCAAATAAATGCTTGATCCAATAGATAATTGAATGATGCATTTTCTCAATTTCATAAGTTATTATACTTTAGTCCTTGAATCATTAATATAATGAAAAAATTTATGAATTAAACCCTGCACCCATGAGGAAATGCATTATTCTTGCTTAAGTGATTTGGTATGAGATTTGTATAACTCGGTGACCTTTTGTTGTATTGTATATACTTACACCAAGTGAGCGTTGTGCTTTTCTTCATTTGTGAGTGTATATACGTTACTCTTACATCCTTACAAACATTAAAGTCGTCGATAATCTCATTATTCTTTCATTGATCATTCATTAATCGAGTTAAATATGAAATGTGTGACTTGAGCATGATGTTTAAAGTTGTCATATCTCGATAATTGTGTAAATTTTAGGAAAGAAACATAGGTCATATTTGTTATTAAACCCATATTGACCTTGACCTCGCATTATATGTTTTCCCTAGTCGACCCCTTTTAGCCTAAATATAACCTTTCATTTCAAAACCTAAAATCTCATAACCAACTCCACATTAGAGTTTGTAAACCATGTTTACACCCTCCATACCTTTGAATGATACTTGGGAAATTATGATGTTCATATTTTATGGTTGCAATTAAGCATGTGAGAGTGAGAATAAGAAAATGGAAAGAAAAAGTGAAAAACAAAAGAAGAGAAAAAGAAGAAAATAAAAGAAAGAAAAATATTTCCTTGTTGTACATAGTGTTCAATAATCCTTGTCACTCTCTTTGATGTTATATCCTTTTCTTTCATGGAAATGATATTCCAATTTTAAAATTACCCGCAATTTTTCATTGTCCCGGGTATTCTCTCTAAACACTTTGAATCCGTAAATATCCCCTTCATTTCATAACCTTAACCCCTCATCTACATTACAATCCTACAAAGTCTAATGTGATCCTAATGATTCGTCTTGATTATTACATTTACTTACCCTTTATACTTATGCATTTTATCCCCCTCAGGTATCTTAATTCCTATTTTTATGATCATTAACCAGAAAACCTCTTTTATGAATGTTTATATGCTTTGTGAGGTATAATTGAGCTTTTGTAGGTATTATAGTGCTCAACGTGAAGTTTGGTCATATTTCGAGAAAGTTTCGCCATAAAGGGCACATTCAAGGGCATTTTACTCCTTTCTTCATTTTTTATTATGGCCTAAAGTCTAATGGAAATTGTAGCCTCTAATTTAGCTTCCCGTAACTTCCGATCGCGCCTAATTCTGGTCTATAATGAAGAAGTTACGGCATTTTCCATATGCTGGTCCAAAATGAAGATTCAGACCTCTCGGGGGCAAATCGATTCTCCATTATGGCGAATCGATTTGGGCCCAATTAAAGTTTGCAAATTTGTATTTTTGGTCAGGTATTTATGGGAAAACATTCTATTAAGTTGCGGATTCATTTTTACATCACTTTAGGTTAGTTTAGCTTAGGTTTTTAGGGGAGCTTTCCTTCCCTATCTCTCATAGGGTTTGCACCCATTTGGGTTTTGTAAGTAAGGAGGCCCATAAGTGTATGTGCTTTGGGCATAAACAATTTTTGTAAAAATTTCTCAATTTTATTATACACCAATTTTGTGGACCAACTTAATTAATCCAATTTTATCTTTTTAATCCTAAACATGCATCTAGTGAGATTAAGAAGATAAAGTAAAGCAGGTTCATAAGACACATAGATGTACGAGGAAACCACCAAGGGAAAAACCTCAGACGGCCCAGGCTAGACAAACACTATGATATGGAAATTAAAAAAGAAGAATACAGTCCTACTCAATGACTCGATCCCCACAAACCTTGACGCCTCTTTTTCTATTTTATTTCTCCTCCACAGTGCAATGTAGAAGTCCACCAATGCAAGGTCCACAACACACGAGTCCACGTATGCCTCAGTATCCACCAATGCAGCCTCAACAGCCGCCATTCAATAAGTACGGACTCCATCGGATGAAAATAGTTCTTCAAAAGATGGAAGAATCAAACAGTGGTGCAAACCAAGATTTCTATAACATATGGAATATGTAAACTCGGATCTTAAAATGAGGAAGGATGTTTAAGTTTTTAGCCTTGGAAAACTTTGAAAAATAACTGTTGAACATGTATATCTTTCAATTCAGTTCTGCACACCCATTTTTCTGAGTCAAAGACGCCTTCAATAATAAAACACGATTTTTGAGGTGGCACGTCATTTGAACGAAACCAGGATCTCATTTGAACGAGAATGCTATCTGATTTGAACGATGGCACAATATCGTTTGAATGAGGTAAAAACTCGTTTGAACCAAATAAAGTGCAAGACTTAGTTCATACGACTCTAAACTCGATTTAACTTAGAAATTATTTATAAAAATCATTTTAAAATCAATTTTAAATAAAATACATCCTTATAAAAATATTTCGAGAACCATAAACCATTATGCATTCATGACGGAGAGAATCTCAGAAATCCATGTGAAAGACTGAAAACGTGCACCAAAAATGCGGCATGATCTGTCTTTGACGGTTGACTGATACGTCTTCAACATAACATCATAGGCTTAAGGGAATCGTGACATATAAAAATCGTCCTATGACTCAAAGTGATTTTTGTCCGGAATAATGCCAAAACATACAAATTGACATTATTCTGATATTTGTCCTTACAAATCTCCCCCTTTGGCTATTCCGGGGAAAAACTAAAAAAATAGTGAAATGCTAAGCAGGGTCGTCAAGACGAATATTCTACGAGACTATGTCCCATCCCATAAAGCTAAAAAAAATACAGGACACAAACTGCAATATGTACGACTGGCAAGCATGAGTTGTGTGAATGTGATGTAGCAGAAAAGTCTAAATCTCTGAATGATCACTACACACACGAAACAAACAAATACCAAATGAAGTATGGAGGAATAAAAGATAGTATATAAACAATATGATCAAATCTCAAATCTCCCCTACATCACATATCTATATCTCCCCCTTTTTGCTTGGAATAGATAACTAGTGGGACAAAAAATTAGAAAACATCATATATAGTATGAGTATAACATTAAAAGCGTAACTAGATAAACATGCATAACCAGGTAAAGAAAGATCAGAATATGTCAAAGTATAGCTAGTAAATAGTCACATGAATAAATCATCACTAGAACAAATAATGTGACTAAACAGAATACCATCCAATAATGCAGTATAAGAATCAAACATGAATAATCCAAGTCTACTGCATATAAAGTGTCAAGAAGTACCATAAGATAATAACATAAGTATATGAAGCAAACAGGCATTGTAACTACTCAAAAATTGAATTTAAGCAGGTGGTTCAAACGGTGATGACGACAGAAGGATTTCGCTTGAAACGAAATGAATATCGCTTATAACAATAAAAAAAAAGTAAGTTTTCACGCGAAGCTTATTTGAAGGGACCTATCTAATGACCAATCATTGTACGTCAAAACTATCTCGCACAAACCTCACGGGAACCCTACTTCAAACAACATGAAGAAATAGTTCAAACGACCGTGCGATATCGTTATAATAACAACAAAAATTCTTAATTCCAACCCAGAAAAATTCGCAAACTCAACCAGGAATGATGTTCGCCAGATATAAAGACCTGGAAATTCAAAAATAGAATAAATAACAACTTAAAAACAAGAACGAGTTACACTTTAACACAGTATTGACATGCCTAGACATGGAATGGAATGAATGGGTGTAACTAAACACAAATGAATTATAATTCAGACACATTGATACGTTTAAGAAGCTCTAATTGACCGCTAATTATAATCAAACTATAATTTAGCCATATGCGATAAGATAAGATCCTTATCCTTTACTACTACTATCTACTGTATTTGGATGGAAAGGAATGCTAGATGCTTCAAGCATGTCTCCAATTCCCTTGACTCCATTGTGAAGGGTATTGAAAACATGGTTCGAGCAAAAGTGCTTACTTGGAAAAAGGACAGAAGGAACTATGCAAACTGGATGGCTTGTATGTACTGGAACATTCCTGAAGATAGTCTTCTGTACTATGGATTAGGCTAGATTTTGGCTCTTCTTGTTGTTTTGTTTGCCTTTGGGGTATGCCCTGGGGTTCCTTTTCTTTTGTTAAGGTTTTTTCCCCTGTAAATTCTTAGTTTTTTTAATATACTCAACTTTCCCAAAAAAAAAATGTGACAATTATAAAGTGAACTTAATGAACTAAACAAACATCGTGCACACAAGTCTAGAATTTTAACGATTCTACCAAATAATAGCGTCATGACACGACTTTTTCAACCTAGAACTCATTGTGCAATGTCGTTGTTCTTCAACTAAACTCCCTCAAACATAAATGATAATTCTTTTATATTTCTTTCATCTTTTGAGGTTACTATTTCTCTTTTTAAGAGAATTCCTATTGGCCCCTTTTTGGCAAAATATGATGTTTTTAATTCATTCATTTTTTCTTGGGGTCTTTTAAACGGTGTATTTCACGATGAGTTCACATGCCACTTGTAGCCTTTTTCCGTGCACACTCATCATTTTTTTAATTAATCAAAATACATCCTCACGGGCAACGATTCCTACATGCACAACTCCCCCAAGTCTAATATGCGCATAATTGACAAGATTGAGAGGAGAACGTCTCACCAAACTCAAATGTGCATAAGAAGTCAAACATTCAAATAAGCTCATGCATATGTACAATGGCATATACATAGTCGAATCTAAATGCAAATCAAGTTCGAAACAACCCCATTAAACACGTGGTTAAGATCAATCTATGCTGCCAAAATCATGACTAAATGTGCTAGCCACATGGAAATAATGGAATGAAGGGGGTGCAAGCACACCAATATGCCACATCATAAGTGTAAACTCAAGACACAAAAGAAGTCAAAATCTTTTTGTGTTTTTCAAAAATATTTGAAACCAAAAAATCTTTTTGTGCTTTTCAAAAATATTTGAAACCAAAAAACCTTTTTGTATTTTTTAATAAGACTCAATAAAATAAAAAGTAAAATACAAAAGATACACATGTCACAACATCAAAAGATATATAATGAAGCAAAAACTAGCATATGACAAAAATCGCTAACACGATCAACCGTAAGATCTATCATGGGAAGAATCATGGGCAAGCAAACTAGAGTCATGAAATTTAATTCCTAAAACCTCTAAGTCTGATTTCCTAACCCAAGTAGATGTGTAAATCATGGGGATTTTGGAAATCGAAACGGCTTTATTCTTAAACTTTCTAGAAGCATTCTTAAGGTCATATAAAAAACATCTAAGGTGATCCTTCCTAGTGCAATGAGTGCAAGTGTAGATAAAACGAGAAATGTTATCTAAATGTGGACCTGTCCTAACGTTCCTAGTTGGCTCTCTCACATGAGTGGTGTTGGATTCGGGAATACGAGCAATACGATCATCGAAGCCAATCCACACCTACCATCTTTGATTTGGATGATGCCTAACATCCTATCCAACTTTTTCGACCTAGCCTCCAAATCAAACTTAACATTACTCGAATCTCTCAATCTCTCATCAAGCTCACTAATCCTAGACTCGAGCAAATGCTCAGACTCCTCAAACTCTAGAATCTCCTTTTTCATATTCTCCATCAAATCATAAAAACTATCTCTCTTACCCTCAACGTACTCTAGTTTTCCCCGAAGAGTCTTCGCTCGTGCCCTAAAATCCACAATTAATGCATCATTAGTTTCTACGACACGTTCTTTTAACATAGCTTACGAGTTCAAGTTAGCCTTCCTCACCTTCATCGTTTCCTCACACAATTCACAGAAGGAAACTTGTAACTCACTCTCCTATACATCATCATCCTCACTCGCTTCACCCTTACTCACTTGGGGTTCACTCACAATGGCCTCGAAAGTGTCATTCACATGAATATCTTCATGAGAAGATTTATCATCATCTCTCACATGACAAACCATGAACGTGATGTAGTTGCGCTCAATGGGAGAATCTTCTCCCTCTTTCGGATCACTATCACTAAGGATGGCGTTAAATGCTATCAGTTTCTTGCCCTCCTTCTTAAGTCTAGTGGGGCACTCCGCTACCATATGGCCATAACCCTCACAGCTATAACACATATCCGACTCATACCTCTTATCATTCTCAATCTGATTCTTAGGGACGCGATCGGCCTTGTTGTTCTTAAACTTCTCAAGTATTTTTGCATCTTTCAATTGCTTTTGGAACATAAGAAACTTTTTAAACTTCTTTGCTAATATGGACACATCTCCGAATTCGATATCATAATCATTATTCTAAACTTTTGTTTCCTCCTTTCTAGCTTTCAAATCAATGCCCTTTTATTTCTTAGGGACTTGCTTGGAGGTAAACATGTCAAGCTCATAAGTTTGTAGGTCACCTACAAGCTCTTCTAGATTCTTGAGTCAAGCATACACAAAGAGTTTAAAATGATCACCTTTGGATAAAATCTTTCAGGCAATGACCTTAAGATTTCCTTTATGACTCGGTGTGCGACAAGGAGTCCTTAGACAACGGCCGCGGACTACGGGTATTTGGAGTTTGACAACGCATCCCTTTTGGAGATACGCAATCTCCTGTTTGGTATTCGAAAGGATAAATTTATAAGTGTTTTAATGTATTATCACTATATTTTTTTGGGATTAGTATACATTGTAACATAATACTTGAAATAGGTCACAACATACTGACTCCAGCCCGCCCAAATGGTATTGGTGACTTAACCGTAAAGCTGAATAATCCAATAGGTACCCTCGACGGCTCCATCCATCGCAAGGTCCTTCTTCCTGATTGCAAGTGGGCAAGTAAATTTATTGTCAAAAATGTCTTTATTATTAACAACATTTCTATACTCATGTCAAGTCGGACTGCTTGGTACATGAGCAGTATCGTACCCAACATCGTTAACGGTCTCGAGGAGAAAATGAAGGTTGTCCTTGGATCAAATTTATAATATTTGTCGTGCATTTTGTGTGTTATTTATGTACTATTATTTTTATATTAGTTTCAAGGTTTATGGTAATTCAATGAAGTTTCAGATTTTCTGGATTTAAACTATGTAACTTAGTTATAATTTAAACAACAGGAGGATATGAACAAAACATGTAACTTAAAAGAATAGCAGATTGCAATTTAATTAAAAATACACAACTAGTTGACACAAAGTACATTATCTAGGAGGACCAAACTAGCTCGAACAGCTACCCGACTAACAGTTTATTTCTTCTAAGCAAGAACATTGGTCACTAACGGAATATATTATTTGGACGGGTATAATGATACACTCAGATGCCTCAATCTTTCTATGTGCATCCTGTATGCATTCTTAGCACTCTCGTAATTGTCAAAGCATTCAATAATTGCATCTGGTAAACTATCGACAAATGGTTTGCACTCTTCCCACCTATTGTAAATCCCATTTTTCCTTCCCTTAAAACCCACAATGTATTTAGTTTTTGGCATGGTTGAAACACGATAGGGTTAGAGGGATTGTATGTAAAATATGGTTGTCTAAAGACGTATTTCAATTTGGTATTTATTACCAATTGCATCTTATTAGTAATTGAAGCCAAAATTGTCATGACCCTAAAAGGTAATGCCTAAAATTTAAAGGAAATGGCCTACTTAGGCAGGATACCATGTGAACTTGCAGGAATAAGAGAGTGGTCATTTCCATGGCAGGATGCAATGTGACCTGCAGGCATGGGAAATATTATTCCCTGACAAGCGAATAATGTTATCTCATGTGTTTATTATGTAACCATTTGAGTTGTAGTACCAATAAATGTAAGGAAAAAAATTCAAGTAATTAGGTGATTTATTTTGTGTTCAATGTTGTGGGTGCAATTATTTTGACCACACGAGACAAAATTGTCTCATTTTTTTCAAGGCCACTCAACGACCCACATGGTGCCTCAGACTAGGCATGGGAGTGTGATATTTCCATGACAGGATGCCATGTAACCTGAAGGCCTGCCAAACACTTTTCCATAATAAGGGAATTGTGTAATCCCATGTGTTGGTTGTGTAAGCATTTGTGTTGTAATCCTAATAAATGCAAGGCAGAAAATGCAAGTAATTGGGTTATTTATTATATGTTCAGTGTAGTGGGGGAAATTATTTATATCGAATAATATAGAGTTGTCTCATTTTTTTCAAGACCACTCAAGGACCCACATTTTGCCTCGAACTAGTCATGGGAGAGTGGTCTTTTCTATGGCATGATGCCATGTGACCTGCAAGCATGCCAAACATTGTTCCATGATAAGGGAACAGTGTCACCCCATATGTTTGTTGTGTAACCAATTGCGTTGCAGTCCCAATAAATGTAAGGCAAACAATGCAAGTAAATGGGCAATTTATTTTGTGTTAAATGCAAGTTGGTAAATGATACATTGTAGGTAGTTGATGAAATTGCATTATTGGGGCAATACGAGTCCAATCAATCTTTTATATACGGTCACAAAATGATTACCTATAAATTTAGCTATTCAGAAACCCTTATAACAACAATTATCTCAACCTATTATTTATAATTTCTCTCTCTATTGGTAACTAAAATACATCATCCATAATGGTCAACTATCGTGGACTACTATTTCTTGATGGAATTAATAGACCGATCTATGACAAAGATAAATATTTGGCTAATCCTAATGGAATACATACCATGTACCGACGTTGGAGAAACAACATGGGGCTTGTTCCCCAGTTTCATCATCTTGCAAACTTCGAACAACGTTGGTATATGTTAATACATAAAATGGACCTTTATCGAGCAATGATAACAACTAACAAATGTGGGTGGAATGCGTTGAACTACACCCTAGTTGTGCATGATGAGGATGCATCGGAAAGGCTGTGTAAATATGGGAGGGATATATGTGGAGAGCCATCTTATTTGTTACATGAATTTAATGGAGCTTTGTACCCCAATGTAATACCCCGTACTTTTATGGATATTTATTTATGGGATTAATTAAATTAAATGTGAATTAATTGAGAATTAATCCGGATAAAATACTAACGATATGTGAGTTGGAATTTGATTATAATGTGTATATATGGCAGTATATGAATATTGAAAATATTAAAATTGTCGCGAGACTGAAATACGGCAATTTGGAAAATTTTGTTGGGACGCGCGTGACAGTCGCGTCAGGAGGGTAATTATTTAAATTAAAAAGTGAATTTTATTTTTATCAACCTTATGGTCATTTTGAGTGCGCGTTGTCCGGAAGGTCCGAGATAGTCAGAAAACACTAGTCGGGAGTTTAGTTTGGGTCCCGGGGCATTTTTAGGCCAAACCGGCAACCCGGAAGGGTATTTTGGTAATTTTAAAAATTAAGGAATTTAGACCCACGATTTTTAGTGTTGATTTATTTATTTTTGGTTAGGCCATTAGGGCCATGATCAGCCAAAAACATAGAGGGGAGTTACGTGAGTTAGAGGAGAGGTTACAAAGAGTCCCCAAACCAAAACCACCACCAATTTGGACGGAATTGTGACCGGAATGGAGAGAGGACCAGCCCTTAAACAACAACAACGGATCAGAACATCAAATGTACAGGCAAGTGGTTTATCTTGCAAAGATTCAAAGCATATATTTTACATGTTTCTATAGAATTGGAGATTTCTCATAAATAATGAAGATTAAATGGATTTGAATGGTTTAAATCATAATTTGGGTAGGACTTTCATGTAGGTTTATATTTGAGATGATAACAACTACGAATTTATGATTAATGAGTAGAGAATTTCGAAATTTGAAGGAATTATGGGATGTTCTTGAAGAAATAGGAAAAACTACGTTTTACATGATTTTTGGGTAATTTGATCCATGAAAGTGATGTTATATGTTGATTTGATGAATCTAAAACGTGGGGAAAGAATTAAACATGTCAGTAGGATGATTTAGTGTATCCAGTTGAGAGTTTTGGACGTTAGAATGATTATTAAGAAGAGTAAAAAGATGCAAACCCGTAACTGCTAAGAATTTCTGGGCTGATGCCTGCTTGATCGATCGATCGACTCAAGAATGTCGAACGATCGAAGGTTCGATCGATCGACCCCTTTTTATCGATCGATCGACCCTTGCTGTATTTTGGAAATTGTTTCTCTTTAAGGTTTAATGATTATTCCAAAGCCGGTGTTGGTTATTAGGAAGATTAATATGATAGTGTGGGACTTAATTAAAGTCAGTAGGAACTTAGTTGTTATCGGAGAACGCTATAACTTATGGGATTGATTGATATTACGTACGAGGGTCTACCGAGTGAGGTACGGTTAGAAAACGTTCGAATTGGAACTACATTGAGAATTGAGGATGATGTAAGATAAGGGCAGTAACGGAGGGACTTTAAGTACTGAGATAACATTTGAAATTAATAAGAAATCTAGTAACCTTTTGAGTTAGGTTTAAGTACCCAAATTGATACGACGAGAGAGTTATCAAATGGAATATATATGATATGTAATACTCGGAGTAAATTTGCCAAGTACGAGATTAACTAGATGAAATGTGCGAACATCTATAATGATATATGATTACTTAGGTTGTGTGAATGCCTAGTGTATGATTTTATGTGTACGACATACCTACCATACTTGCTATCATGGGAGGTTTACGTTCGCTTAGGGCCCTCTAATCCTTGTGTGCCCGGATTTAGATTGGTACCTTAAGAACATAATGCTAGAATGACTTATTTTTGAGTTAATAAGTCAGCTGACTGTGGAGCGTAGGTATGTACGTGACCCATGGATATGTTGAATTATGTTCGCCTCCATTTTTGTGTGTTGTACTTATTCTAACAATTCCTGAGAGATTCGGAATTTGTAATCCTTATGTATGTGATGTACCGGGATGGATAGCAGAGTATGTGTGCACCGTAGCTTAGCCTCGGGGTGCTTGTATTGTATATTTATGATGTGAATGATATACGGTTAAATGAACAGACTTGTCATGTTAAATTATGAGAATAATTTATAGTAACTCCTTGAGAAGATAAATAAGGGGATAACCTCCAGTAAATGATAATGCTAATAATTGAGAATATGAGTTTAAGTAAAGCTATCTATTCAAGTGATAACATTGGGAATTCATATTGGGAATATTTGTGATGGGTTCATTGTTGCTTAGTAGATGTGATTGACTAAGATATGCGAATGGGTTAAAAATGAGAATTTAACTAACACTTGAGATAAGTAAATTAACGAATGTGAACATGGGTTATAAATATGGCTTAATTGGGGGTTATGTGTAGATACTCTATGTTTGAATGCGAAGGCAGGAGTGGTATAAACTTGTTAGATAGTGGCATAACTAGGATGGGTTAAAGGCATACGTTAGATGTGCACAGTAGTGGAGAGGTAAGGAACTCATGTGAGAGTACGCAATTAACGTGTTTATAATATGTGATGTTCAATTGTAATTTAAATCACTTGCTGTTTTTAAAATACTCTCCACTTTCGGGCTCTGACCCGTTTGCTTTCAAATCTTTTTTTTTGTAAAAACCTTTTAGGTGCCCAGCCACAAGGACACCATGCATAGTATTTCCATTCAGGTGACGAGCTGTAGCTGTTGTTGAAGTTACAGGGCCTTGATAATAGACGCCTCCTTTTCTAGTCTTGACTCCATATTCAGTTTCATCATTTGTAGGGCATGTCGCTCATTTCTTTTAGAGACATTTTATATTCAGTTATTCAGGTTATGGATTGTAATTAATTCAGGATTCAGACTTGTTTTATTATTTCAGTTGTGGGATTGTGGTGAGGAGTATTTCCTCCAGACTCTTTATTAGTTGTTGATTACACTATTGGGACTTTATTGTGTATGGTTATGTTATTCTTTTATTCTTCACTTATTTCATGTTAATCAGATTTAATTTAAAATTGGCAACTCGCTTTTAAATACTAGGTGGTTAGTAATCATTAAAATGTTTTTGACAGTGATGCTATTAACTGAACCAACTTGGCATTTTGAATTAATTTAATAAAGGAGTAGCTACCCGGTATTTAATTAGTCGGGGTGTCACAGGTGGTATCAGAGCATCAGGTTCTAGTGTCCTTTAGGATCTGTACGGCTTGTTATGTTTCCGCTGAGCTTTCTTTGATGTAGAGCCCTATGTTTAGGATTGTTGATATATTTGGTGAAATTTCATTCTCCTGCTTTAATACATATGGTAGTGAATCTTATTTACGATCGGGTGTATTCGTGTGCCGAACAATGTAGTGCGTCAGGCGAAGACAGTTGGGTGAACAGCAGGAGGCAAATATATATAATGAGGTTAATTGATTTTTTTTAAAGAAGGACGACCGTAGTTGAAGTCACCGATATTATGGCACGGAAGTCCCGGATGATATAGAAGGCTAAGGCGCGACTTGAGACTTCCAGGTACGGCTATAGTAGGAATGGGGTCAAATTAGACACATCCAACAAGGTTGGAATGGGAGAGAAAGAGTTAGGTGTAACATTGAAGAGAACCAGCAGTAGCAATACTCGAAAGGCGAAGACGACATGTGCTAGCCAAATGAACGCAATGTATCTAAAGGCTTGGACTTGTATCGGAGTATGGCCAATCAAGAGTGAAAATTTGGGGAAAATTTTTCTTGTCTCGTGGGAGCGGAGTTTCAATGGGGAGAAACACTCACCACACTTATAAGTGGAATGTGACGTCGAGAAAAGGCGTACACAAATGGTTTGACCATAAGTTCCTTGATCAGATGTTTAGGATGAAAATCGAATGTCGTTCTGAACTCACACGAGAGGTCCGGACAGAGGTCACTTTGTGAGAAGAAATAAAATTATTTAGGGAACCCTACACCCCAAAGTAGGTGAAACGGAGAAGGGGATATTAAAGGGAGAATTTACATAGAAGAATTGCTAGTCCTTCTGGCAGAATTCTGCTTGGACGGTTAAAGCAAATGGTATTGTCGCCTAGTGTTAATTTGGAGGTAAACATCCCCGGGTGGGGAGATACAAGAATCGAAGGCTTTATATAAAGAAAGACTGGGGAAAACAGTGTTGGTGAAGCACCACAATGGGAAGACCCAACGGAGAATCAGTTAAAATGATTCGGATAGCTGAATTACTACCGGGCAAAGGTGATTTCAGTGAGAGATGTAGAAATTAGTAGCGTGTTCCTTTGGACCGTCAAAACTAAGGGAACAACGGAGATAGTCGTCTGAGTCGAGACTACCAACGTCCGAGAGATGGACCACCTTAACATGATTTGTGAGACAAAAGATAAGTGGAGTATATGTAAAGGTATTTATGTGGGGAGTAAAACCCGTGCGTTACAAAATTCTTCCCGATACGAGAGTAGGGATCAAGGTATTGTGCCTGGCGAGGGCAACAGTTATTGAAATATCCGGTTTGGGACAGACATGTGTGGTAAGTCCAGGAACCATTTGAGCAGCCGGGACGATTATTAGGATAGAAGTATGAGTTATATCATCAGATGAGGATGCATGTTATTTGGGGCATGAATGAGTTACTACATTTGTTACAATTGTATATTCACTTGAGAGTCGAGTTTAGTGAGTATATATTATATATAAGAACATTTTCCCTGATAGTGTGGGGGGTTACTTTTATTGTCATCCGCGGAGGATGAATGGGTATATTGATAGCGGTTTATGCTTTATCGAAATTACTCGTTTTAATGTTGTGTTATACGAGTATGATATGATCTTAATTATTGTTTTGTATATATGATTATACTGATAGTGTGCTGGTATTGCAAGTTTATTGGGATTACTACCTTGGGGTAGAATGTTTTGGTTCTGGAGAGGCCCCATTTGTGAGAGGGTCGGGCTCAGAATTGTACGATTATATATATGTATATATATATATAAATATTGTTGTGATTTCAAAGGCATAATGGTCTCGGATATTTAATCCCAGTATGCGTAGGGATTTCATTATTATGAGTCGTATGTAATTGATTTACTAGTCAACAAAGAGTTAGTTGGTTTTTATAATTAACGATAGAGAGGTCATAACAAAAAGAGAGCATTATTTTATCACCCGTTAGAGATTTGGAAGTTTATACTCATAGTTGTGTGTCTGGGGACGAGAATTTGAGGGTCTCAAAATGTCTCGCATGTTGTATATGAAATGTGATTTCCATCACCGTAAAGAGAAAAGTGTCTTTCAGAAGGAGTTCTTTGTTTATGTATAATTGTGAACTGAGATGAAACTTTGTTGTTAAAAGACGAGAGTGTAGGGGTACATATTATGGACAGGGCTTAACGGATTCCGATGACCAACAATGTTAGGTAGTAGTGTATCGGGGGGTTCCTTGATTGGATTTCGCTTTGCGAGACACCCCACGCATGAAACTTAGCGTAAGATTGGTAGTAAGGAAGTGTGTGTCCCTTCGTTCAGGATTTGGATACCTCTATCATTATGGGAGTACGTAGTTATAACGGGAAGTTACAAGGAGTAAATTATGATGTATGGCCATTAGAACCAGTTGTTAGTAAATTACGATATAAGTACTAATAATGTTGGTTTTGTCACGGCGTGTTGAAGGACGCATTGAGGATAAGGAGGATTTAGGATTTCTAATTCAGAAGCGATTGAGAACGCCTAAGTGGAATAGCACCGTTGTATTTACAGTGATAATAAAGAGTTTGGGATTTGTATGAAGCGTATATAATGTTTAAAAAAAAACGTATGGTTGGGTTATAAGGGGCGTAGACATCTTGATTTGCTAAAGTGTAAATCAAAGGAAGAGGGAACATAGACGGGTGAGATTATTACTTATGAGATTAAACGTCATAAGAAAAGGTGTAAGTGAATATCATGTGTAGTAAGTGTAGCACATTCAAATTGGAGAAAAGGCAGTAGAAAGCCATTTAATAAAAGGAGATATCTCTTGAGAAGGCGAATAAATTATTATGAGAAAATTGGAGTAGAGTTCCGATCAATCGAATGTTGAGGGTGACTCAAGAGTAAATAGAGTGAGAATGTTAATAAGGTATAAGGAGTCCGGATTTTCACAAAGAGGTGAGAAAGTGTAAAGGTCCAAACTTTTGGTATTCGTCGGGAGAATAAGACCATTAAATATCATTTAACGGGGAAAATTTTATGTGAATATCGACATTTAAAGAGGTATAGTAAGTAGTAGAACGGTTGGGTGTTAGATGATTAACCAATTAATTTTGTATCCAACCGATGATACCAGGGATGGAAGAGTCAAGTTAGTAAATTCCTTGAGGGGTAACAAATTCCTTCAAATACGTGAGTCATGTTGTTCAGAAGGAGACAAATTGTTATATACTTGAATGATTTACACTATTAGGTAGTCGTATCTATTTATAGTGGACAAGGTGCTTACAAAGGTTTGTGTGACACCAACAGGCTGAAGTGGTTTTCCCTTGTGTGAAAGTCACAACGTCGGGATATTTCACGGAATGGACAAGCGTAGTCAGATGTGTTATTGATTCATCCCAGGATGGGAGTTTGGAGTTTTGATAAATGCGGGAGTTAGTAGTGAGGTGCGGACTCAAAATACTAATAAAAATAATGCGGCTAATGATGTATAGGCTATATTTATTTGAAGGTTTTTTAATAAGAGCACAACGTGAGGTGCACTTATCGAAGATAATTTTGATAAGGTATCAAGTATGTTAAACAAGCTTATTGTGAAGCGAGGGTTTTAGTGATTTGGGCTTTTCTTTATAATTGTTTTGAATACTGGAGGATACCTAATTTTCCAGGTGTGCCTTACTTATCCGAATTTCGGGACGAAATTCTATTATTAGGGGGGAAGTATGTAATACCCCGTACTTTTATGGATTTATTTATGGGATTAATTAAATTAAATGTGAATTAATTGAGAATTAATCCGGATAAAATACTAACGAGATGTGAGTTGGTATTTGATTATAATGTGGATATATGGCAGTATATGAATATTGAAAATATTAAAATTGTCGCGAGACTGAAATACGGCAATTTGGGAAATTTTGTTGGGACGCGCGTGATAGTCGCGTCAGGAGGGTAATTATTTAAATTAAAAAGTGAATTTTATTTTTATCAACCTTATGGTCATTTTGAGTGCGCGTTGTCCGGAAGGTCCGAGATAGTCAGAAAACACTAGTCGGGAGTTTAGTTTGGGTCCCGGGGCATTTTTAGGCCAAACCGGCAACCCGGAAGGATATTTTGGTAATTTTAAAAATTAAGGAATTTAGACCCACGATTTTTAGTGTTGATTTATTTATTTTTGGTTAGGCCATTAGGGCCATGATCAGCCAAAAACATAGAGGGGAGTTACGTGAGTTAGAGGAGAGGTTACAAAGAGTCCCCAAACCGAAACCACTACCAATTTGGACGGAATTGTGACCGGAATGGAGAGAGGACCAGCCCTTTAACAACAACAACGGATCAGAACATCAAATGTACAGGCAAGTGGTTTATCTTGAAAAGATTCAAAGCATATATTTTACATGTTTCAATAGAATTGGAGATTTCTTATAAATAATGAAGATTAAATGGATTTGAATGGTTTAAATAATAATTTGGGTAGGACTTTCATGTAGGTTTATATTTGAGATGATAACAACTACGAATTTATGATTAATGAGTAGAGAATTTCGAAATTTGAAGGAATTATGGGATGTTCTTGAAGAAATAGGAAAAACTAGGTTTTATATGATTTTTGGGTAATTTGATCCATGGAAGTGATGTTATATGTTGATTTGATGAATCTAAAACGTGGGGAAAGAAGTAAACATGTTAGTAGGATGATTTAGTGTATCCATTTGAGAGTTTTGGACGTTAGAATGATGATTAAGAAGAGTAAAAAGATGCAAACCCGTAACTGCTAAGAATTTCTGGGCTGATGCCTGCTTGATCGATCGATCGAAGGTTCGATCGATCGACCCCTTTTTATCGATCGATCGACCCCTGCTGTATTTTGGAAATTGTTTCTCTTTAAGGTTTAATGATTATTCCAAAGCCGATGTTGGTTATTAGGAAGATTAATATGATAGTGTGGGACTTAATTAAAGTCAGTAGGACCTTAGTTGTTATCGGAGAACGCTATAACTTATGGGATTGATTGATATTACATACGAGGGTCTACCGAGTGAGGTACGATTAGAAAACGTTCGAATTGGAACTACATTGAGAATTGAGGATGATGTAAGATAAGGGCAGTAACGGAGGGACTTTAAGTACTGAGATAACATTTGAAATTAATAAGAAATCTAGTACCCTTTTGAGTTAGGTTTAAGTACCCAAATTGATACGACGAGAGAGTTATCAAACGGAATATATATGATATGTAATACTCGGAGTAAATTTGCCAAGTACGAGATTAACTAGATGAAATGTGCGAACATCTATAATGATATATGATTACTTAGGTTGTGTGAATGCCTAGTGTATGATTTTATGTGTATGACATACCTACCATACTTGCTATCACGGGAGGTTTACGTTCGCTTAGGGCCCTCTAATCCTTGTGTGCCCGGATTTAGATTGGTACCTTAAGAACATAATGCTAGAATGACTTATTTGTGAGTTAATAAGTCAGCTGACTGTGGAGCGTAGGTATGTACGTGACCCATGGATATATTGAATTATGTTCGCCTTCATTTTTGTGTGTTGTGCTTATTCTAACAATTCCTGAGAGATTCGGAATTTGTAATCCTTATGTACGTGATGTACCGGGATGGATAGCAGAGTATGTGTGCACCGCAGCTTAGCCTCGGGGTGCTTGTATTGTATATTTATGATGTGAATTATATACGGTTAAATGAACAGACTTGTCATGTTAAATTATGAGAATAATTTATAGTAACTCCTTGAGAAGATAAATAAGGGGATAACCTCCAGTAAATGATAATGCTAATAATTGAGAATATGAGTTTAAGTAAAGCTATCTATTCAAGTGATAACATTGGGAATTCATATTGGGAATATTTGTGATGGGTTCATTGTTGCTTAGTAGATGTGATTGACTAAGATATGCGAATGGGTTAAAAATGAGAATTTAACTAACACTTGAGATAAGTAAATTAACGAATGTGAACATGGGTTATAAATATGGCTTAATTGGGGGTTATGTGTAGATACTCTATGTTTGAATGAGAAGGCAGGAGTGGTATAAACTAGTTAGATAGTGGCATAACTAGGATGGGTTAAAGGCATACGTTAGACGTGCACAGTAGTGGAGAGGTAAGGAACTCATGTGAGAGTACGCAATTAACGTGTTTATAATATGTGATGTCCAATTGTAATTTAAATCACTTGCTGTTTTTAAAATACTCTCCACTTTCGGGCTCTGGCCCTATTGCTTTCAAATCTTTTTTGTTGTAAAAACCTTTTAGGTGCCCAGCCACAAGGACACCATGCATAGTATTTCCATTCAGGTGACGAGCTGTAGCTGTTGTGGAAGTTACAGGGCCTTGATAAAAGACACCTCCTTTTCTAGTCTTGACTCCATATTCAGTTTCATCATTTGTACGGCATGTCGCCCATTTCTTTTAGAGACATTTTATATTCAGTTATTCAGGTTGTGGATTGTAATTAATTCAGGATTCAGACTTGTTTTATTATTTCAGTTGTGGGATTGTGGTGAGGAGTATTTCCTCCAGACTCTTTATTACTTGTTGATTACACTATTGGGACTTTATTGTGTATGGTTATGTTATTCTTTTATTCTTTATTTATTTCATGTTAATCAGATTTAATTTAAAATTGGCAACTCGCTTTTAAATACTAGGTGGTTAGTAATTTTTAAAATGTTTTCGACAGTGATGCTATTAACTGAACCAACTTGGCATTTTGAATTAATTTAATAAAGGAGTAGCTACCCGGTATTTAATTAGTCAGGGTGTCACACCCAATCACGCTGGTTAAAACTAGAGTGGTCGAGGATTTTCTTTCTTATGTTGTATTTCCATGCTTGCTTTTATATTATCCAATTCTATACACAATATAATAAAAGTATTTTCTTTTTTATTAATGTATTTATTTCTTAAGGTACATTAATTTTTTGTTCTACCTTTTATAATATTCACGTATGTACAATAGTTTTGGACTCTATAAAGAAGGTGCCATGGTAAATAAAATGTTACAACCTTTCTGGTGAAAGTAAAACCTCGCATAGCGTAATGCATAAGTCTGAGAGAAATGGAGAATGTTTTTTTAGAGGCGGTCTGGTTGCGTGTAGTTCATAGTAGGGCATTTGATGAAGGTGGTGTACCTACAACGATTCAAGATGTTATCAACATGCCGGAATCTTTTGTGATCCCTAAAGTAATGAACATTATACGTTGTTCTATATTACTCATTTAATTATGATAATGTAAAGAATACTAATGAACTATTCAATATGTGTTTAGTTTGTAGCGGTTGTTGTAAAATGGACACTCATACCGAATGGCGACGGGTCTACTACTAAGGGATCAATCTGGATGCGTGTGTGCCATGGTTAGAAAAAATATTTTTGGATACGGGATTCAAGGACAACATATTATTACCGACGTTGTCTTGGTTGTGACAGGTGCGATGATTCTCATCACACCATCGGGGCAACCAGTCCTCACTATCACACGTGGTGATGTTCAAAAAATAATCCCAAATGAGGAGCCTGATATTGATGGAGCAAGAGTAAGGAGGTTGTTGTTTTGATTTAATCTTATGTGTGGTGTAACACATTTGTCGTAAAGATGTATGGTTTGTATGTTTGGCCACTGTATTTTAATGTTATTTGATGTTCTATTTCCATTCATTAGAACAATCTTGTCAAATTCCTAAAACACAAGTTATTTAAATTTAAAACATGCAAAGGTCACATTATTAAACGATAACTGAAGTAAAATACTGGTATCCAACACGTCAAAAGGCAAGATTAAAACATGTCCATAAATGAAAAAATTGTTCACATCCTTATAGTTTAAGGCGAGCAGTCTCCTTAATTCATGTTGCACTCAAAATCATAAACATGCCCTCGGAGCTCATGGTATAGAAAACAAGGTTCGTTTCATGTTTTTCGACACTTTGGATTGTGGATGCAAAACCTTTCCCATGCATCTTTATATTCAATGACCAACTTAAAAGTATTATTGTCCCAGCCAAACCCTTCAACGGTTATAGTTGTTTAGTACAAGTTAAACAGCAGTTAGTGTGTGAACCAGCGTGCACGGATCTCATTTTTCATATGTCCTCGAGTTGCATTTAGGGGGTATGCCAATGTTGCTTGACTATCGTAAAAGTTCTCACCAGAACGTGGATGTCTGGACTATACGATATATCGGATAAGGTAATATAATTTAGCAGTTGAAAGTCTTCATTCACATGACACGGCTAAGAATCCATCCTAAAGAGCTTCAAGTTCTAGTTGCAGTGCAACTATTGGCCTTTGTTATACCGTTGGATTACTTTGGTACTATTTGGCTCGTGAGAAATTGTGTGGCTAACATAGATTTCAATAGTAATGCTACAACATGTGAAAAAAGTGGGTGGGTGATTCATTATGATGGTACCCTAAATCTCGATCAATAACATATGTTGGATATGTTGAAAGTAACTAGTGTTCTTCATCATTTGAGCGTGGCGACGAATCAGTATCGTAAGCATCTTATGTGGATGACACATCTTCCTCTCTGAATGTTTCCCAATATTAAGTGAGTACGCTTGTCATATTCCCAACTGACAAGTACAATTATAAAAAAAATGGGGGTGAAAATAAATAGACCTGTCACTATTAGTTATCCAGCGTACATTAGGTATGTTCTCAATTGGGGAAAGGTGAATAAATTTTATGATTAATATGGCCATTTCAGTTATCGGGTGCGGTACCTGGTGTATTAAGCTTGTGCAGATGACATCGCTAACTAATGATCATAAAAAAACTCAAGACAAAACTTGTCTAAAAGTCTTGTATTGAAGAGAAAAAAACTCCGCTAGGAATTATATTTTTTTTGCAGTGAAAATGATCGACATATGGTAAGTGTTGAATAAATACCACAAGTAAACAAAAAATAGATGGACATGGCATTGGTTCGTGAAAGCAGATTGACTTGTTCAATAGAATTGAAAAGTTTGTACACCCGTACAAATAACGACTATGTGATGGATCTCTTCTCAACCTTTTTTCTCATTGTTGGATAATACGTTTTGATTATGATACTAATGTTCGGTCAAGCCGTTGTAGGCTGTAAAATCCTTCCATCATAAGTAATGGTACTAATGGCCTCCACCTCTCCAATTCATCCCATCTATGGACAGAATCACTGCATTTTCATGTCAGGACCCACCTTTCCTGACCTGCCCAAATGACCTCTAACTCGTGATCTTGATGTCTGGTCAATACAGAAAGGACTTTAGGACATGGTGGTATCCATGCGCGCATGTCTAGGATATCCATCGTAACTGCAATATAATATTTTTGTTAACACATTGAAACAAAATATAAAATACAATTCAACAGTGAAATGAAAGGAAGGACATAAAATTATATGTAAAAGTATTTTAAAATTTACAGTGAAATGAATTTGTACTTACTCTTAATCAGTAGTGAAATACTAACAGAGATCAGGATCGATCGGAATATCATGGCTTGGTATTTCAAGACATCTTTTATACATGTGAACCGACTTACGATAATTACTACAATGATTTGGTCGCATTTCCACAAGATTCATCTCGTTCTTGCATCAAATTCAAACGAGCCTCCTTACATCATGCCTGAGTTTTGGGTTAGGTATCAACTCAGAATGTCATACCAGACGCCAATAATCGACGTGGTCAAGGGGATATATCTGGGTTGCATTTGTCCTCATATATAAGTATGTGGTAAAGTACTTACTAATGCGACGCATGTTATCGAAATTTAGTCTTGAACACGCTGTAATGGCATATGAACAAGGCATGTGGTAGATCGTCCACTTCCCGTTACCACACGTACCTCTCGATATGTGCACAAAAAATGCATTCCCCCTAAGTGTTTCCACCTGTACTTGTCCCTCCCAATTTATGAATTGCCACACAATATGTTCTCTACTCTCCATAATTTGATGATTCAAATCAAGAAATTTAATTGGCGTAAGTTTCTGATTTTGCCCTGCGTACTCCACTCCCTGCGTCCTACGTATGCGGAAATAACTTACAACTATATAAAATATAAATTCAATTGATGCAGTAATGGGAATACTCTTAGACCCTTTAATAATCAAATTAAAAACTTTAGAAATGTTTGTGGTCATTTAGCTGTAAAGGTACCCACCATCATGCCAAGCGTTCATTTTCCTTTAGAATACTAAAAAGATATATGTGCACTGCCTCATTTATTTCCTTGATTTCAACCATGACCCTATCAAATTTTTTGACTTAGCATGCAGTTCTTGCAAGCCATACTAACTTCTTGAAGCCACTGTCACAATTTTTTTTGCAAAAAATATTCCAAATGTGACGTAAACAGTATCGATACTGACTATTTCTCCCGATCCACCATCCAAACACCTGTATTTACTTGTACGCAACATTAATTCCAACATGTCAATCTAATATCAAACAGATATTCTAGCGGTACTTTATAAATTATTACTTAACAAGATGTAATAACTAACTCCAATTTTCAAAATTATCATGTCAACTATGACAAAGGAAAATGGGAATACGTGCCTATTACCGTCCAAGTTAATCGCAAACACCATCTTCCCCCTATACTTACCATAGAGGTGGGTCTCATCAATGCATAAAATAGGCTAACAATGTTCAAAGAAGAGTTTGGAAAACATCTCCTTAGCTTCAGATTGTGGGTTAGCTAGTAGATTCGTGATGGTCCCCAAATTATATTATCAGATTATCGACAAAAACTGGGGCAACTCACTATACAATGAATCCTAATCACTAAACTGTGCGATAACTCCTTTTCTCTTCATATTCTAAGCCTTTACATAAGGTATTATGTAATGGTTTATGGGGACCAGAATTATAATAACATGTGTCCCGCACGTGCTCGACACGGACTCCAAGCTTCTTGCGCATTAAGTTGATGAAGAGTCTAGGTTACGAAAGATCGAGTCTCGCCTATATATCACTAGGAACGATTCAAACTGATAAGGGATATGTCCGAATTTCGAGGGATAACTATTAATAGATCTTAGGACTCTTTTAATTTCCTCTAAAATTTAAACCCTCCCCTCAGTGGAAGGGGCACGTGATATTATATCCTCAAGCAGTACAAATTTATTGACGAATTCTCTGAGTTAATAATAGAACAAACCCCATACTCCGTGGATGTGGGGACATTTCCGAACCACGTATATCTTGTGTTGTGTATTTTTTATCTTCTTCCTTCAATACTTATCTTAATTTAGTTCATGTGCATTGGACAAAAACAATGTAGGAAACTACCACCTATAATTGGCGTCGTCTGTGGAAAGCGATTTGAGTTTTTTACCACTAGCTAAATTCTTGGGATGTGTCACTCAACAAACCAAGATCATTTGAATGTGAATGGCCAGGAAGTTCATCAATAACACAGTTATAGAGACTCGGGGTGTTTATCTTAGACCATAGAGATTACGATGACCAGAAGGGTCACGAACTAAGCCCTCCCTCTCAAAGGGTTACATTTGAGATTGGTGAGTATTACCAATCCTCAAATGCTCTTTACTATCCTCAGGAGGATAGAATATTGAACAACGCTAAGCTTAAGTGATCCAACCAGATCTCAAGGCTCATTGACGACTATGAGAAGCGCCTCTGAGATGAAAAGGCTACCAATAGGCTCCAACAAGAGCAGAACGTCGTGCTCCAGCGTCGCCTAGAGAAATTAGAAAAAGTAGCATATAAAGAGAAGTGTAGGCGTAACTGCCACTCATAAACTCCAATCCCGCAAGCGATCAGAGCTCACAGTCGATGAAGGAGTATACAACGACAGAAGGAATATTCCCCTCGCAGAAGGTCCCCTAAATTGAGATCGCGCCCTGATGGTCGATAAGGAGACGGATAGCAAGTAGAGAGACATTGAAACCATCAAGGGGAATGTACTACCAGGAGTTCACCAGAAGAGCACTCGTCTACCAAATGAAATCACCTTTTAGCCGATATATAAAAGAGTTTGATCCTCCCAAGAAGTTTTATCCCCGAAGATTTAAGATCTATGGTGGGAAGACTGATCCCACCGATCACGTCAGGCAATATTGTCAGGCGATGATATGTGGAATACTAAAGAATGATTCAAGTGTCGAATGCTCCCCACCAGTCTTAGAGACACAACCTATAAGAAGTTTGAAAATCTGTCACAATAATCGATTGCCTCTTCCAAGTAATTGACGAGTCCTTCACAACCAAATTCATTACTAGCAGCACCCATCCCAAGCGGATGGATTCACTTCTCATGATGAAAAAAAACTAGAAAACACTCTGCGAGTATGCTAGAAGGAACTTGGGGGTGCAATGAGGTAGAGGACTGCACTGAGCAAGTCACGATGGCATTTTTTAAAATTAATCTGTCGAGCGGTTTCAAGTTATATCAATCCCTCAATGAACGGGAGACCATCACTATCGATGACCTCATGGAAAGGATTGAAAAATATGCCAAAGTCGAAGATAGGGTGACTAGAGTTGGCCAGAACGAAGAGCGAAAAAAGCAACCTAAGAATGGGGATAAGGCGTGGGAGAATAAAACAGTAAGGAGAAAGCAAAACGGGAAGCCAAAAGGGGCCGAGAAAAAGGATCCAGAAAAATTATTCAAGATAGTTAACACAGTGTTCTCCGAACTATTCTACAAGATCAAAGGTAAAAAAAAATTTAAATGGCCCGAGAAGATGTTCATTGATCTGAAGAAGAGGAACTAGGCACTAAAATGTGCATACCATAAAGATCACTGTCACACGATCAAAAACTGCAAGGCACTTAAGTCCCACCTCGAGGAGTTGGTTCAGTATGGCACCCAAATGACTTTTTAGAGAATAATAAAGCAGCAACACAGTACGCGACTAGAGACCAGAGAATGTTCTGGACGATGATGTGGGATATGAATTTTCGATGATTCATGGTGGTTTAAGATTGGATAATGTATTGGACGAATGTTTGGGTCATGAATTTATGGCAATTCATGGAGCATCAAACCCAAACAAAATCAACGGAAATGTAACACCCCGTATTTTTGGTACTTTTAAAATTTAATTAATTCGGAAATTCTAAATTACTAGTGTGTTGTAATTTAATGAATTAATTATGGTAAAATAATATATAAATATTAATCTGGGATTGAATGGTTAATATTTAGGGAAATTTATTTACTAAGTGAATAGTAATAATGTAATTACGTCGTTTCGAGTATTAATGACGAGGTATGTACTTATCACATCCGGAAGTCGGTATAGACTATATTGGGTGGGGGATAAGTATTTTTATAAATTGATTCGGATGCAAATTCTGAGTGTACAGATGAGTCCGGATGGGCCGAGATAATCGGAAAAGTGTACCTGGGGGTAGTAAACGGGTCACGGGACGTTTTTAGACATAGTCGGGCCCACTCGGGGGCATTTAGGTCACTTGGGCTTGGCTCATTAGTCAAAAAACGGGAATTGGGAAATTAACCTGATAAAAAGAAGTAAGGGCATGGCTGAGTTTAATTAGAGAAAAGAAATTAAGGGTTAGAAAATCCTTACAGCAGCCAAAGCCATTGGGGGATCTCAAGAACCAACTAAGGTCATCTTCAACCTTGGAGTCCATCTCAAATTCAGACACTACGAAACCTAAGGCAAGTGAATAACTTGAAATAGCATTAAATGTGTCTTTCAATTCATATTTGTGTGATGTAATGAATTAAAATTCGTTTTGGGGTTTCATGGCATAAACATGGGGTTTTGATAAACAAGAGAATATATTAATCTGATTTGCCAGAATTTATGAGGACTTAGGTAGAAATCTGATATTGGAATATTGATGTGTATCTGTTAGAATGACATCCGGATAAATTAGAACGAGTTTGATGAAGAAATTTGGGGTGTAAATGTGTTTAAGGATAAAGATAGATTTTTCCCCAAAATTATGAATCAGTAGTTTATGGACGAATTGATGATTGTTGTGGACTTTCTGGGGGATCCTAATAAGGTTTCTATTATGTACTGGTGTTAAGAAGACTTGAAATTCATGTTAGAAGAGATTAGGGTTTAAGAAAATTCGTCCATGGCTGCCATGTCTTCGGGAAGAAGACGAAGACCTGTTCGATCGATCGATCGACGGTTTGGGGTCGATCGATCGACGGTCGCCAGAATTTGGCAGTTTCACCAGTTAGTTATATAAAAGGGGAAATTCAAATAAAAATCTTATGTAATTAATTATTGAGAAATTAAATACATGAGTTTAAATCTAATTAATTGTAGATAAATTAATTAAGGTTTGAGGCTAATAAATTAGAGTCGGGGATTTTGACTCGGGTAAATTTATGGTGGGGACGACACCAATAGTAACTTAATTAATTAAAGTGCAATTTAATTAATACTTAGAGTTGGACCATAAACACTTAATGATTTTTATAGGCTTATGTTACGGACTTAGCGCACGATATAGCCGGGAATTTTATATATATATACGGATGTGATAGTATATATATATGGTGTATACATAAATATCTGTGATTAGATATTTTATACTATAGTGCTATAGGGGGAGGTTGCGCGTAGTGGATGAATCCCCTAGCTTGAGGAGTAGGGTGAGTATATTCCCGAGGTCATAGCGTCCATTATATGGGTGAGGGACATCTCACTTTCAGGGAAGGAATATGACCGCCTCCAATTATTTATTTTTATCAAGTTGGTGTGACATTCTGACTTGGGATAACTAGGCTATGTGATTGTACCTAGTGAGATAGCACTTTATAGAATTTACATTCTGTGAGTATTTTTACTCGGGTGGATACAAGTTGTTAAATATATTACAGTATGATTGTGAATGCTGAAATATGATCATAAGTATATAATTGGATAATTAATTATACACGGGTTATTAATGAAAAATATGAGTTAATTCACATGTATAACAAGTGTAGATGTTATATGAATTTAAAAAGGGAAATGATTTAGTTAAGTTGATGTTACTAATAACTTAAAAATCATAATCACTACATACTCAGTTAGAGTAGGGTGGGTATAAAGGAACTTTGTTAATTATCTAGTCATGAGATGAATAACTAGGTAATTTAATTAAAGCGTTAGTAGCGTACGTTAGAGGAGGGGTAAGGAAGTCCTCAAGAGAGTGTGACACTAACTAAAATATGAAGAGCATGCATATTTATTTATGACTGCAAGTTAATCATTTGCTAAATGTTTTTCAAATGTTTTGGGTACTAACCCTTGCTATAAAAAATTTTAAAAACCCTTTTAGGTGTCCAGCCACAGGGACGCCAGCCTTGACTCAATTCCAGGGATCCGTTGTTGCAGCATATGTGGATGTTGCGGGGCTTTGATAGACGCCTCATTCTTCATTCTTAATGTAGAAATTCATGATTAGTTATTCGAGCATGTCGCTCACATTCCATTTATTTGTAGTAAACTTGTTGGGAGTTCATTCTTGTCTTTACGGGATTTATTATTTGGACCGATGGTTTATTCGGTTAATTACTTTTACTTGTGGATGATTATTTCAGTTATCAGTGATTGTTATGTTGTTTTATTATCCACATGGGTTTTTGTTTAAATAATGAAAGATAAAAATTGGCACCAGTCTATTTTTCTCACTTAGGTGGTTAGTAATTTAATAAGACGACAGTGATGCTAAGAATGGACCAAATGAGAAACCTGTTCTAACTTGATTTAGGACTGATCATCCGGGATTAATTAGGCAGGGTGTCACAGGAAACACCCTCAGGATGGAGGTTAAGAAGCTCACGACAATCAAGGAAGCCTATTAAATCAACCCGACTAAGCCCATTGCGGACAAACACCAAAGACCTGAAGATATAAATTACACGAAGTACATTATTTTCACTGGTGATGATTTGATCAGAGGAAGAACTCCCCATCATTATGCTCTTATCATCAATCTCATAGTTGCTAATTGGGATGTGTACAAGATGTTGGTAGTCTAGGGATCGACGGTCATGTTCCTAAAGATGTCCAATTAGTTGAACTTACGTATAAAAGACCTGCAGGAAGCCACTGTTCTACAGGTTTAAAAGGATAACCTTACACTTGGAAAGGTAGTTTTCCCGATCCAGGTTAGAGGGATATCCAAGCTTATCGAGTTCCTCGTGGTGGATATAGATTCCCCGTATAATGTTATCCTCGATATAGGGTGGTTGCACGATATGATGGTTATACCATCCACCTACCACCAAAAAATAAAGTGCATCACTAACAAAGGAGTCACGGAGATATGTGGGAACTAAGCCTTGGACAAAAAATGTTTCATAGTTGCTATCAGACCTATGTAAGAGAAGAATAAGGAAAAACTATAGATACAGAGGAAGGTACCATACCCTCCAAATAGCAATAAAACTATGGGTGACCTGGTATTGAGGAAACTATAGTTGTCTTTGTCGATCGCTTTATGGAACCCTTACAAGAGGGGTAGCATTTAATGACAATTGACCTAAAAAGAAGTTCCTGATCGGCAGCTCACTCACAGATTATGAGAAGAAAGAGTTGGTTATTTTCCTCAAAATCAACAAAGACGTATTTATCTGGAGGCCATATGACATGCTAAGAATATACCCGAAAGTTATGTGTCACAAGCTCCACTTGGATCTACTTCTTCCATCGGTGACTCAAAAGGTGCGACGAACTGTGTCCGAGAAGGCTAAGGTTATTAAGGAGAAAGTTTTGTAGGCGCAGTCCACAAAGGAAGTTCAATTCCCTAAGTTGATGTAAAACCCAGTAGTCCTTAAAAAGAGCAATGAGAAGTGGAGAGTCTTCATAGACTTTATCAATCCGAACAATGCATGCTCGAAGGATAGTTTTCTTTCATCGACAGGTTTGATATCCAGTTTCATCCTAGAAAATTGATAAAAAGGCAAGTCATAGCAGACTTCGTTGCCGAATTTTGCAATGATCAGGATTCGATAGAGACTAGTAATGGAAGTATAAAATTTATCTTACAGTCAATGGAAGAAGGTTATAAATGGGTACTCTATGTTGTGGAGCCTTAAATTCCAAGAGGGAAGGAGTATGGATAGTACTGGAATCCCCAAAGAAAGCAGTTCTCGAGCAGGTATTCAATTCAAATTTGAAGTCTCAAATAATAAAGTTGAGTACAAAGCCTTGCTCGGCGGATTGTGAAAAACATTCTCCCTAGCATCTCATCACTTCGATGTTTTCTGTGACTCAAGGTTGGTATAAAACGTAACTGTGTGATAATTGATTAAATTCGCAAATTTCAAATTTGGCACAAAATAGAGTCTGTTTTTAAACCAAATCAATTCATCCCCTAAATATGCAACAACGTGTATGCATGTGTCAACCCATAAATAAATAAAGCATGTGACACAAATATTCAGGAAAAATCCCCGCAGGGCAAAACCTTTTTATTTCTAGAACTTTGAAAAATTTACAAGACCACTGAATTACATACAACCTGATAATCGCCTACAAGTGTAACGCACGGTGCCTTCGTCAAACCTCCAAAGCAATGGCTAGAAATCTATAGTGATTTACGCGCAGTTATACCATAAGGACCGCAGCCCAGAACACTCCGTAGAGACTCCCTCCACAATAGCACGCAGCTATTCGGTTGTAGAGTTCTCCCCACAAAGGTAAACAACAGCAAAAGTTGTGTTCTTGTACACAAAAACAATTCACTAAAGCATATGGGAGTTTTGTGAATTGTAAACAAAAAGAGGGATTAAACCCTAAAAGGAAGAAGCCAAAAGAATTCCGCTTTCGCAGTTTTTCTGTTCTGTAAAACTTTGGGACTTCTTAATTAAAACGAAACCATTTAATGAGTATTTATACAAAATCGCGCCTCCTAGAAAAACATGCTCGTTCAAACGAGATAACAGTCTCACGCAAACGACTTACAGATGTCGTTCAAATGACATCTCGCGACATCCAATGTCGCTCGAACGAGATGGCTATCTCGCTTGAACGACCTGAGCGTCAAAATCGAGGTACACTCCAACACTTAGAAAAAATTACTCATTCTCAAATTTGACGAAAAAGTTCGCTCCATCACTTAGAAAATATTTTGTAAAAATATCCCAAAAGCTCTAAGTGAAAAATTAAGGAATTTAAAACAAATCCTTACCAAAGAAAACTTTGCGGAGTCTTTTTGGTAAAGAACTTGATTAATTCACATTCGTCTTGATGTAGGTAGCTCTTGAATGCTCTTCGATGGTGTAACGGTATATGACATAATAAATTGATAACGGACTTATAAAAATATGTCCTTACAAATCTCCCCCTATGTCTATGCCGGTACATACATAAAAATATCCGAATTATCAAAAAACAAAAATGCATATACAAGTCTACCCTCCCATGAATAAATTTTCAAGTTCTCAAACTGTTCTTCAAAAATCTTCGTCAAGTCTCAAAGATTTTCTCATCAGGGTGTGTAACATCATAATCTACAATCTTTGTACCTACACACATAAGATAAAGCAAAAACCTTCGTGACGCATCGAGTTTGAAATGATATAAGAATAAATCAATCAATATAATCAAATCTCCCCCATAATGCAAAAACTACCCCATAACATGAAAATTCTTTCTCCCCCTTTTTATAATGTCCCCAAATAGACAGATAAGAAGAAAAAAATAAAAAACATGGAGTGTCACGATAAAATGCATAGCAAAGATGGATCAAACTACGCACATGCAAATGTATGTCAAAAAAATTTGGCAAACTATTTTTGAATTTTTCAAATTTTTCATACAAAAATAAGATACAAAAAATCACACCATGGATTTAAACTCAAACAACCAAGTCATGGAAATGGAATGTATGGGTGTGAACATATTCGATAGAAAAATAAACTCAATCAATCATATGTACACGATGCGTACGTGTTCTCCTAACGAATGAACATCAAAAGTATCCTTAGATGTAAAAATTGTTGAATTTAGATGACATCATCTTATGCAAATCAACAAATTAAAGTCAAAGTGATTTCCACGCCAATAACGTCCAAAACTATTTAGCGCTTTTTCAAGATTTTCAAGGACGTGCAAACCCGTTTTAATCTCCAACCAAAGTCCCCCATATATATTTTCTTTTTTAGAGGTGTATAAACTAAATTCTCAAACTTTGGAGAATTGGTGCAAAAACCTAATTGGCCCATAATTGGCATGAGTTTCTTTTTATTGCCTTTAAATTTTTCAGGCTCTTTAAAACCTCTTTGGACCCCAGAAAATAAAATTTCTCAATTTTGTTGGTCCAATTTAAACGGTGGCTTAATCTCAAAGGATAAATAAAAAAATTCGTAGCCCTTCACCGTTTTTAAACAAAGCACACAAACTCACAAACGGCTCTTACATGCACAACTTTCTTATCAAGCTTTATCGTGCTTGGTTCATTATAAGGACAGGATTGAAGTGAAAATACCCAACCAACATGTGATAAGACAAGCACAATAATCAAACAAATTCGTGAATGTGTGCAATAAAGGAAATCATGAGTCAAACATGTAGGAAGTAACACATAATTTCATCTTAATGACTCCAAACATTAAAAAGCACATAGATGAATTGACCTATTGTTTCAAAACACTATCAAATAGTTAGATGAAAAATGGAATGATGTTGTGACTCGATCATCCTAAGTGTGTATCCATAAACGGTGCAAACAAAATACAAAAATCCTTTTGGATTTTTCAAAAAAATTATAAAAATAAAATCTTTTTGTATTTTTCAAAATTTTTCAAAAACAAAAATCTAATACAAAAAGTACATGTCACAACGCTAGCAAACATAAATATCATGAAATAAAAAACTAGCGTATGACAAACATGCGAAGACACTCATCTATATGATATGGCAAGAGAAGAATCATGTGCAAGCAAACGAAAATCAACTTGTCTAAAATCTAGTGCCTCTAAAAGTGATTTCCTAACCCCAAATAGATGTGAAACATCGTGTAGGGGATTTAGGAATCAAGGGAACACTAGACATAGACTTCCTAGGACATTTTCCAAGATCAAAACAAAATCCCCCAAGGTCACATTTCCTTCCACAATATGAACATGTGTAAACGAGTGGAACGACACCTATGGGCTGACCTTTTCTAACATCCTTAGAATTAGTTAACCCTCAAAAACAAATAATGGTTTTGGCTTTAGCATTAGATGCATGAGAACAAGATGAACCATTACCATCATTATCAAACCTACTCGAGTCTGTCAAATCATTATTTAACTTTAATTTTTTTTACTCAAGCAAAGAATTTGACTCTTCCAAATTACGGGACGCCTATTTCAAATTTTCAACAATTCTGAAAAGGGTATCTCTCTCCCCCTCAATCAAAGCAAACTTTTCTCTAAGAGTCTCTTCACGTGCCACAAACTCATTGATTAAAATATTTTTGCCATCTTTGGCACAAACACAAACCATCGAATTTTTGAGGTCCTCCAATTCTTTTTCTAAAAATAGGTCCATATCATCACTCTCCTTCTTGGACAATTTTAAATCAACAAAGTCATGGTCCAAGGAAACAAATTTTTTACGATAAAAATCTCTTTGAATTTGAACCGTTTGCAAAAGATCCAACGCGGATTTAAAATGAGAATTTTCTTTTTTCAAAACTTTAATTTTTTTACAAACGTCAAATTCAAACGATTTATATCATCAAAATTCTGACTCGTGCCATCAAAGGGGGCATCCGATTAGATAAGTGCTCCATCGAAAAAATTGTGATTTTTCACAAAAACTGATTTTTTCAAAAAATCAATATCACACAGTTTTGTGGAAAATAGGAATACACGATAAATTTGCGCAACCTGCTCTGATACCAATTTGACGACGTGAGAAGTCAAATTGTATAAAAAAAATAAATCCTTGAAAAATCAGGATCACAAGATAAATTAGCGTAACCCGCTCTGATACCAATTTGTAAAACGTGACTGTGTGATAATTGATTAAATTCGCAAATTTCTAATTTGGCTTACTTATTTAATTGGAGTCTATATAAATTAAATTAAATCAACCCCTAAACTTGCATCTATGTGTGTGTGTGTTAAACCATAAATAGATAAAGCATGTGACACAAAGTTAAGGAAAAAAACCTTTCGGATAAAACATTTTATTTCTAGAACTTTGAAAAGTTTACAAGACCATTGACTTACATACCATCTTGCTTTCGCCCACAAGATTAACGCATAGTGTCTTCATCAAACCTCCAAAGCAACGGATAGAAATCAATAGTGGTTCACGCGCAGCTATACCATAAGGACCACATCCCAAAACACTCCGTAGAGACTCACTCCACAATAGCACGCAGCTCTCCGGTTGTAGAGTTCTCCCCACAAAGGTAAACAATAGCAAAAGTTGTGTTCTTCAAAACCAAAACAATTCATTAAACCATATTGGGAGTTTCGTGAATTATAAACAAAAAAGGGATTAAAACCCAAAAAGAAGAAGCCTAAAAGAATTCTGCTTTCGCAGTTTTTCTGTTCGTTAAAGCGTTGTGACTTCTTAAGAAAAACGTTACCATTTAATGAGTATTTATAATAAAAATATGTCGCCTCGAAATACGAGATCGTTCGAACGAGATAAGGATGTCACTCGAACGAAGTACACATATCGCTCAAACGACTTCTCACGAGATGTTATATCACTTGAACGACAAAAGCAGGCCGTTCGAATGACCTATCAAATGAGATTCCATGCATTCTTGTAGATAATTTCCATACGAACCCGTGGCCACCAGTTTCTTATTTTTTTGATTTTTTATGAATTAGTTATGATTTTTCAATGGAAAGGTGTCCGAGACCAAAATCTTTAGAAAAATATTTGATAAAAATATCCCCACACTTTAAGTGAAATGCTAAGGAAATAAAACTCAACCTTACCAAAGTAAACTTCGAGGAGTCTTTTTGAAGAAGAACTTGATATTCGGATCCATCTTTGATGCTTGAATGTTCTTCAATGCTCTTCGACGGTGTAGCGGTATAAGACATAATAAATTGATAACGGACTTATAAAAATATGTCCTTACTAAGTATTCACACAACTTAGGTAATTATCCCATTATTAAAGGTATATTTTCAGCCCTATACCATCAGCATTATTCGTACGCTATTATCATCCCAACTCATAAATAATAAGTTTTGCCGATAAATCTCACGTCGTATAGTTTCAAGTACTTAAACCTATTCCGAAAAGGTTACTAAGTCTCCCACGTATCCCAAATATCAATTATATACTTCTAGGTCCATATTTCTGCCTTTAATCCTAACTTATCACTCATACGAATTTAAGTCATGCTGTCGCAACTTATAATAGTAAATTACTCGTCGAACACGCGTAAATTCAACACTACGTTCCAAACCAATTTTAATATGTTTCGGGATTCAATTATATCCCTACTGGTCTCCCTCAAGTCCTAATGTATTCACATAGTCCCCACCTACAACTTTCAATGGCCGGAATCACTTAAATCGAAAAAGGGAAAAAGTCACAGTTTCTGGGGAGGTCGATCGATCGACTCAAGAATGTCGATCGATCGATCGACTATGAATGTCAATCGATCGATCGAGCAGGTGCAGGTCTTAGTTTTCTTCGTTTTCAACCCTAGGTTTGTCCCAAATATCCATTACACAATGCCAAATTCTAATGTAAACATGTTGGGTGATGTAACAACCTAAATACATGATTCTTAACGTTCCAGAATTTTTAAATCATTAATTAACTATCACACTTTTCTTGGATCAAATCATTCTATTATCATGAAAACCCTATTTTTTTCTATTTTCTTCAAGAATCATCATACAACTTCTCATAAATTCGTAATTAACTATGCATGGGTTATAATTTCATTAATGTGATGTTTCCAGAATCGAAACTACATGTAAATCCTACCCAAAATTAAGGTTTCATCTCCAAATTTCATGAATTTCCATATTTACATGAATTATCAAATCCTAAACTATCATGGATAAATTATTTATTGAATCTTAATGAATTAAATCACTTGCCTGGAAAATTCGATGTTATGATCCTTTGAAGCAAATGGTACGGAAGGTATCCCCTCTTTCCAATCTAACCGGTGGTGGTGGTGTAATGGCCTCCATGGGTGGTTTTTCTCCTTTGGGAACTTCCTTCTCTATTCTCTAACTGCCGTTGGTATTTTTTATTGTGGAAACCCTAGGAGTCCTAAGAGTTGGCTGATAAACTAAGTCTAAATTTCGTGGGTTAATGTTCCTTAAAAATCAAAATAACTAAAATACCCTCTCGGGTTGCCGGTTAGGCCTAAACATGCCCCGGGACACAAATTAAACCCCTGTCTAGTCTTTTCTGACTATTTCGATCCTTTCGGACACGTTGGCGCACTCAAAACGACCATACGGATGATATAAATATAATTTACTTTTAAGCCCATTAAATTTGTTCCTGACACGACAGACACGCGCGTCCCAACTTAATTTCCGAAATTGCCGTATTTATAAATCATGACAATATTAATAAATTCAGTAATCATATATTACCATATTCACTCAGTAATATTCAACATTATTATCATAATGAAATACCAACTCTCGTCTCGCTAGTATTTAAATCCGAATTAATTTCCAAATAATTATCCCAATTAATTTAATTAATCCCATTAAATAAAATTAATAAAATTACGGGGTATTACATACTTCCCCCCTAATAACAGAATTTCGTCCCAAAATTTGGAAGTAGAATATACCTGGTAAAAATAACTCTGGATAACACTCGCGCATCTCATCCTAGTGCTCCCAGGTAGACTCCTCGGCATTGTGATGTCGCCACTGAACACATACTAACGGTACTATCTTTGACCTCAGTTTCCTCTCGCTACGGTCTACGATAGCAATCGGCCCCTCCTCATAGGAACTATCAGGTTGTCTATCAATCCCCTCTAAAGCATGTGAGTATGTGCCAAATCATCTCGAAGATATCTACTCAGTGAGGAAATGTGGAACACGTCATGGATCCTATGCAAGTGTTCCGGTAGCCCAAGTACGCAACCAGTTTAATTCGCTCGATGATAGGTAATGGCCCCATATATTTAGGTGCCAACTTTACTTTTTTCCCAAAACGCATAATCCCCTTCATAGGAGACACTTGAAGCAGCACTTGGTCCCCAACATTGAACTCTCGGAAGAACCTCTTGGCACCAGCATAACTCTTCAGTCGGTCTTAAGCAACTCGAATACAGATTCGTATCATTTATATCCTCACCGAAGTATCATGAATCACCTCCGGACCAAGTAGCCTGTTGTGCCCCACCTCTAGCCAACTTGCTGGGGAATGACACGGCCTACCGTACAACGCCTCAAATGGATCCATACCAATAGTGAACTGGTAGGAGTTATTATAGGCAAACTCCACCAGTGAAAGATACTGCTCCCAAACTCTTCCAAAGTCGAGGATGCACATACGTAACATGTCCTCCAACATTTGATTCGTCCGCTCGATTTGCCCATCAGTCTGCCGGTGATAGGATGTACTCAACCGCAACTCCATTCCCATAGCTTCCTGGAAACTCTCCCAAAATCATGACACAAATAACTTGTCCCTATCAGACACGATATTGAGAGGCACCCTATGGAGTCTCACTATCTCAGCTATGAAGATCTGGGCGTACTGTCCCGTAGTGTAGTCTGCCTGGGCTGGCAGAAAGTGAGCAACCTTGGTCAACCGGTCCATAATTACCCATATGGAATCGTGACCCTTCTGTGATGTAGGCAATCCCATGATGAAGTCCATGGAAATGCTCTCCCATTTCTACATAGGAACCTTGTAATGGTTGTATAAGTCCTACCGATCTCTTATGGTCCACTTTTACCTGCTGACAAGTGGCGCATTTCGAAACGAACTCGATAATATCCCTCTTCATCCCACTCCACCAGTATTGTCACCTCATATCCTGGTACATCTTATCCCCACTAGGATGTACCGTAAATCGCGAACCATTTGACTCTGTCATCACCTCGTGTCGCAAGTCTTCCCCCTCAGGAACAACTAACCTCCCATTAAAGAGTAAGCCCCCGTCTAAACGAACGGGATAAGACTCGCCCCCTCTGCTAGTAATCGTATTATCTTCTCTTGATAGAATGGGTCAGCTTCCTGGGCTTATATCACTCTCGTAAAGATCTGGGACGTGACTGTCATCATAGACATGAATGATCGGGCCACTGCGTCCTGGTGTCTTAACTCCTTCCATTTCGCTTTCCACACTTTAGCCACCTCACCTACTGGACTACGGATCAATGCATTTGCTACCACATTAGCCTTCCCTGGGTGGTATTGGATATCAAACTGATAATCCTTCATAAACTCGAGCCACCGAAGTTGATGCATATTCAGCTCCTTCCGCGTGAAGAGGTATTGTAGAGACTTATGGTCGGTGAATAAGCAAAATTTCTCCCCAAGGAGATAGCGTCTCCGAATTTTAATTGCAAATATGACTACCGCTAACTCCAAGTCGTGGGTGGGGTAATTCTTCTAGTGAGGCTTAAGCATACGTAAAGCATAAGTTATAGCCTGACTCTTCTGTTGCAGTACACCCCCAAGTCCTAGTAAGAACACATCGGTGTAGAATAGATACCCCACGCCCGACCTCGACAATGCTGACACTTGTGATGATGTCAATTTTTCTTTCAACTCGTCGAAAGCCAACTCGCAGGCATCACTCCAAATAAATGGCACTCCTTTGTGAGTCAGATGCTTCAATGGACCTGCTATCTTCGAGAACCCCCGAATAAACCTCAAGTAGTATCATGCTAGGCCCAAGAAACTACGTATCTCTGTCGGTGTCATGGGTTGTCCCCACTCCCTCACCGCTGACACCTTCCCCGGATCAACAGATTTCCCCCTGTCAGAAATGATGTGGCCCAAAAATTGAACTTCCTTCAGCCAAAACCCGCCCTTCTCATATTTTGCATACAACTCATGCTGACGTAGTGTCTGCAAAACCTACCTCAAGTGCTCGGCATGCTCCTCCTCGGTTTGGGAGTAAACCAGAATGTCATCAATAAAGATAATGACAAATTAGTCCAGGAACTCTTTGAAGACCCTATTCATCAAGTCCATAAACACGGCTGGGGCGTTGGTCAGGCCAAAAGGTATATACCTGAACTCGTTGGAACCATATCTCATCAAGAAGGCAGTCATCGAAACATCCTTCTCCCTAATACGTTTCTGATGGTATTCCGATCTCAAGCCAATCTTTGAGAAGAAGGTAGCTCCTCTCAATTGGTCAAATAAGTCATCGATTCGGGGTAACGGATACTTATTCCATATTATGACTTTATTCAACTCCCATTAATCGACACACAACGTCAAAGATCCATCCCTCTTCTTAACAAATAGCACAGGGGCACCCCACGGTGAAGTACTCCTACGGATAAACCCCTGACCCAACAACTACTCAATCTGATCCCGTAGCTCCCTCATCTCCGCTGGAGTCATACGGTAAGGTGCGCGGGCTATTGACTGAGTGCCCGGCTCCAAATCTATAACAAAGTCTATATTTCTACTAGGAGGTAATTTCGGAATATCCTCGAACACATCAGCGAACTCCCTAACAACTGGAATTGAATCAATTGGTATCACCACCTCCCAAGAGGTCTCCTCCTCTATGTAGTACATGTGAGTGGACGATCCTCCCTTAGGACGAGGCATCGCCACTAAGAACATCTCCTGATAGGGTATGGCAAAAATAATACTCCTACTAAAATAATCAATCATGTCTCTATACGTAACCAGTCAATCCATACCAATAATTGCATCATACTCATACATATCTAATACTAGCATGTCAACAGGTAAAGTAAACCTCCCAATCTCTATACCCACACCTTTACATATAAAGGAAATCATATAACCTCTACTCAACGGTGAATCTACACAAGTGATAGTGCTCTTCACGGTATTTAATAATCCCATAGCGCGTGCAAATCTCGTGGCAATAAAACAGTGTGTGGCTTACGTGTCAAATAAAATACGCCCCATAGTCCCCTGAATAGAAAACATACCTTCAATCGTGGGTGGATCTTGCGGGACTATGGCCAGCTAAAGGTTATAAACTCGACCATACTGGAGCTTCCCCTGCTGCACTGGGACTGCTGGAATGGGTGGTAGTGCCGGCATTTGTGGTGGTGCTGGTAGGGCGACGAAAAATATCGGTCTCTAGAGCTCCTGTTAAGCACCCTGCTGCTGCTGTTGCTTGTGCGGAGCCTTGCCCCTCTCGGGACACTCCTGGCATTTATGGACAATCTTGCCACATATGAAAAATTTCCTCGCGAAGCTTCCCCCTCTTTGACCCTGCTTCCCACGGCCCTGATGGCCGTTACCACCCCTACCCTGGCCATATTGGCCTTACTGAAATTGTTGCTGGCCCTGCTGGCCATGCCTAAAACCTCCCTGGCCATGTCTAAAACCTCCTAATTTAAATCTCTTAGAATCCCCCTGCTGGGAACTCTTATCACCCTGCCTGTGCTGACTCTGAGCTAACCGTGCCCCGCTGGCACTATTACCTCATGTCCTGCCCTTCTTGCTGGACTCTCTTGCTCGCTTACCCTCTGACAAATGGAAGCGGTCATCCTAGTAGTGAAGTAACGTTGCGTTAACCACATCTGAATATGTGGCCAACGAGAGATTACCTAGCAAGTGCTGACGGATCCTCCACGTCAACCTATCCATAAACTTCTGGATCTTCTTCTCTTCAGTAGGAAACTCATCAGGAACGATGTTCAGAAGATTGGTGAACTCGACCTCATACTCTGCCACTGTCTTCCCTTCCTGCTTAAGGTTCATCAATTTTTGCCTCATTTCTGTCTGAATTGTTGAGAGGAAATATTTGCTGTCGAACCGCACCCAGAACTCCTTAATAGAAAGAACATCGTTCTCCTAGGCGGTGGTAATGGACTCCCACCACTGCAATGCTGCTCCTATCAACTTAAACGTCACCATTATCTGCCTCTGCACATCAGTACATTCATACATCCTCAAATGTCTTTGGATGTCCTTCTTCCACCGGCTCGACACGACAACGTCGGAGCTCCCTGCAAACTCCGGAGGGTGCGCCTTCTGAAAGGCATCACGGACACATTCTCAATCAGACGGGAATGCATGAGCCTAGACTGGAGCTACCACCTGTGCATGAGGTGGTGCCTGCTACATAACTTTTAGTGCTGCATTTACTGCCTGTGCTACAATGGCGGAAACTTCAATAGCATTCATGGAACCTTGAACTGGTGCAGGCTGAGGCTCGGGCTAGGCACCCCTAGGAACTCGTTGTGCACGTCGAGGAGGCATCTGAAATGAGATAGAAGTTTTATAAATCCACAACTAATATCTCAAAATAGCAGAAGAACGTAAGATACACAAAAGAGTACAACAATCTTAAAATATAGGGCTCTATATCAAAGGACGCTACGCAGAAACATAACAAGCCGTATAGATCCCAATGACTCTTGAACTGGGCTCTGATACCACCTGTGACACCTCGACTAATTAAATACCGGGTAGCTACTCCTTTATTTAAATTAATACAAAATGTCAAGTTGGTTCAGTTTCATAGCATCACTGTTGAAAATATTTGATTAATTACCAACCATCTTAATATTTAAAAAATAGTGAAGTGTCAAGTTTTAAAGTTTAAATTAACCAATAACAAGATAATCTAAATCATCAACCAACCATCACAAAAATAATCTCATGAGAAAATTAACAGAATGAATAACTGATGACTGGAGTAAACCCTCCAATGATAATAGCAATGTAAATAAACCCAATACAAATGTTTGAATGAAATAAATAAATCCCAAGACTGAATTAACTGAAAGTCTAAAACTGTTGTCACTGAATAGAATAGGCATCGGGCCCTAACTAAATAATGACTTCCCAAAGAAGCAAGGATAGATGTCGAAGTGTCTAGTAACGAGATCCGGTAACTTCCACAACAGCTACAACACGTAAATGGAATGGAACTCCTAAGCTTAGCGTCCCTATGGCTGGGCACCTAAACATGTTTTACTAGAAAAATATATTTGGAAGCAAACGGGTCAGAGCCCTATGTGAAAACAATTTAAAAATATGGCATGTGTTTAATTGCATTAAACAGTAAATATTATATAAATGTTAGTTACGTGCTCTCACATGAGTTCATCACCCATCAACTAATGTGCACGCCAAACGTATACCCTTAACCCATCCTAGTTATGTCGCTAACTAACTAGTCTGTACCACTTCCTAACTTCACATTATAATATAGGTGTCTATTCGTATCACTATAATATATTCCGCGTATAACCCACCCTTATATTAATCAGATTACAAAATCAATTACGATGTGGATTCTCACATTTTTAAACCCATTTAAATATCTAGATTATTCGCATTCACAATATAACAATGAGCCAGTTACAAGTACAAGTATAACATATTCACCCAAAAGAGACCAGGCTTGGCAGAGCCCGGGAGAGCTTTAATGCTCTATCGAATGACCTCGCCGTGGGAACTTGAGAGGGACTTGGTTTGGAGGATTGAGACGTGAGGCACCGTTGGGGATTGTCCTGACCATCTTAGATACACCTGGTAAAACACCAAAATACCCTGACCGTGGAACCTCAGGCAGAGCAACCTTGAGTTCAATCGGGCGTTGAGTTGCGAACCAAACAACCCTCGACTTAATATCGCATATACTTTATGTGATGTCACTAACCAGCTAGGCAATGTCAAATCTGCACTTGAGTAAACCACTGTGGTATTTGGGGCTGTCATACAGTTTGTGAGCCACCTCTGTGACGACAGCCCCCTGACACACAGTAGTTAAGGAAAAGGCATGTCTTGGCATTTAATGTTTATGATGTGGATCTAACTAGTGCATCAGGTATTTAATATTTGTGACATAAAGTATGAGGGATGTCTTTCACAGTTATTAATGACTGAGTTCTCTCAGGAGTGGTGTGGGGGCTATTTAAGGGTCCCAACCACCTCTGGGGAAAGGATGTTTTTTTTAGAGTATAGAAGTTTTTACTAGAGAGAATATACATCAGAAATAGATTTATTGCAAACCAGAGAGTTTTACTCACCCATCATTGACATTTATTACGAAGTTTTAATACTTGATAGAGATCTTTGAGGGTGGTTAGGATGTTTGGCTGCCTGCCAAGGTGTATCTAGGATGATTACTTCTCTCTTCCTCTAAATGAGTTACTTTTGAGTTCGTTATTATCTTCTGAATTATACACGGGAGGTTTGTGAGTTCAAACTGAGTTTATCTTCACTAAGTTGTGATTGTATCTTGTAGTTAATCAATAGCGCGATTAGTTAACTTATCATTACTGTACTCAAAAGGGGTTACGCCTCCATCTAATCTAAACTACCCTATTACACCATGTTAGAATAGGAGAAATAATTATATGTTTTTATGGAGATTTAATGTATTTGGAAGACTATAATTCACATGTTTGAATTAAAACCATGTTAGGCTGATATCTTTATCCCATGTAGAACATCAATCACGAATTTTAATGATTCTTAAAGGAAGAAATATGGAAATATTTTGTGGTTCTTGAAATAATATGGTAAACTAACGTTTGAGACAAAATCATGAATAGTAACCATTTAATGATGATTCCTTAAGGAGATAGTCAAGATTTTACGTTAGAAATTGTTCATACATGTTACTAAATGTTTTGATGTTTGGTTGGGAGTCTGGGCTGAATTAATAGAGGTTTTGAGGATTAAAGTTGATGAAACCCGTAGGCAAACACTCGTAGAAACTAGGTCAATATCTGATCGATCGATTGATCGACTCAAGAATGTCGATCGATTGATCGACTCAAGAATGTCGATCGATCGACTGTTCCCATCGATCGACCGACTCCTCCTCGAATTTGAATCTTGTTTACTTTTAATGTTTAATCCAACCCAAATTTATAAGAACCCTTACAAAAAAATTTAATACCATAATGGGACTTGGGAAGGACCAGTAGGGTTATGGGTAAGGTTCGGGTGGTGATGTTTTATATGAGATTTAATCGTGGGGTCACGAGGGTATAAAATGAGTTATGATCGTGTGTGTGATAAATTGGACGTTGTGCAAGTTAATGAAGAGTTAAGACAGTGGGATATCGAGAGTACATCTACTGGTATTATACATATCAAAATGATACACTTCGAGGAACGAGAAGTACTTAGAATTTGCAGTAAATGAGAATATAAAAGGATGAACTAATTATACGTAGGATTTGGGTGTTACGTGCCATGTATGGTTAGAATATGTTATGGGTCGTGGGTGTAGCTATCTGAATAATGCAAATATATATATATATATATATATATATATATATATATATGTGTGTGTGTGTGTGTGTGTGTGTGTGTGTGTGTGTGTGTGTGTGTTGTATGAATATCTATGCTTAATCATACCCGCACTACTTGCTATTACGGAGATTTTTGCGTTGGGACAGTCTTATTCTGATGTGATTATGAGGAATATGGACTTGTACCCTATAACATAGAACCTTAATACAGCTTATCTGTGAGTGGTATAACAGATGGTCCTAAGAAACGTGAGGGTATGTGCTGACCTCTTAGAGACTTGGAACTATGATTTGCCTCCAATTTATGTGTTTTGTGTTAATACAGTTCAGGGTGATCTGAACTAGTATTTCCCTTATTTGTACGATAGGTATAGGGACTTGATATCAGAGTATACCTGAGCCATAATTTAGTATTGGGGTGCCTTATTAGCATATATATCATAAGTGATATATATATATATATATATATATACCCGTGATTCATCTACTGTGCTTGTGAGTAGATAAAATGGAATAATGATATTAAATAATTTAAGTATTTGAGAATGTAAGCCCGCATTGAGATGTATATAGTTGACTTGGTAAAATTAAGAAATTAATCATCTATAAGTTATATTTATGCGATCATGTTAATAAGGATTGACGCGAGGAGACTGGGTTTAGACTGGTTAACTGGGTTAGCATCATCTAGAATAATTTAGTAGTACGTTAGGCATGCACATTAGATGAGAGGTGAGAATTCCCAAGTGAGGGTAATGTAACATATATGGAGTATCTTCTAGCAAGCATTTGAAATACTTGCTAAACTGTTTTTAAAACTATAACTATCGGGCTCTGACCCGTTTCTTATTCATCTCTTTTTTCTCTTGTGTATATATATATATATATATATATATATATATATATATATATATATATATTTTAACAGGTGCCCAGTCACAGGGGCATCAGATTTAGATCACTGGACTATTTGACGTGTTGGTGCTACAGCTGGTGTGGGAGTTGCAGGTCCTTGTATATAGACGACTTCATTCTTATTATCTTAGCTCTTCACTTAGTCATGTTAGATAGGGCATGAGTCACCCATTCTCAGATTCTATTTAGTTCAGAGAGACATTGTACTTATTTATTTTCGGTACTCAGTTTTTGGTTTGGATTGTTTTAATTATTGTATTGTACTTAGATTTGAGATATTTTTTTGGGAACGATTAATCTAGTACGTCTATTTCATTTGGTGGTTTAGTATTCAATATTATAATTGCGTTCATTAAAATGGTGTATGTTTAACAATTCATATTGTTGGGGCTTAATTCATACAATTAGATATTTTGACACTTATCTTAATCATTTATTAAGTGATAAATAAAGAAATTGTTTTTCGATAGTGATGCTAAGAATGAACCAACTGAATACTTCACTTTAATTTAATAAATAAATGATCACTCGGTATTTAATTAGGCGAGGTGTCACATTATTATAAATACTTAATTTAAATTAAAAGATAACATGTAAAAAGTATATTTAAAACACAAATAAGTTTATAAAGTATGTTTGTGTACAAAAAGTTTTCTATTGTTGACAATTAGTAAAGAAAATAAACAACACCATTCCTCAAACCACCATTTTCATCAATTACATTTGTCAAGGTTAACACCTTTTTGATGTTCTAGCGTTTCATACCACAACATTCAAACTAGTATATTTATAGTATTGTAAATTATGTACCATAATATTCCACACTAGTAGTTAGTTGCACCCATTTACATGAACATTCCACCACATAATTCTGATAATCGCATGCGACACTTGCACTCACGACAGGTTGACAAGATATAATTTTGTAATCAAACGTAGTTAAAGTGCATAATATTCCTCAACCTATTTGCTTCCATGTTTTTTTTTTTTGCGAAATTAATTGTATATAAAAACCAAAAGAAAAACAGAGGAAGAAAACCCCTCCTCAGAACAAGAAACCCTAGGGCATACCCCACAGGTAAACAGGCCAAACAGGCAGGAACCAAACAAAGCCTAAACTAGAAGCTTATCTTCAGGGATGTTCCAGTACATACAAGCCATCCAGTTAGAATAACTCCTTCTGTCCTTTTTCCACGTGAGAGCTTTTGCTCTAACCATGTTTTCAATACCCTTAATAATAGAATCAAGGGAATTGGAGACATGCTTAAAGCATCTAGAGTTCCTCTCCATCCAAATGCAATAGATAGTGGTAGTAAAAGAAAGGGATCTAATCTTGTCACAAAGGGTCTTCGTAGAATGGTTAACAGTAGCCAAACCCAACTCACTATTCAGACCCTGGGCATCCCTGTAATATTGGTTCCTAAGCATCACCTCTTCCCATATACATTTACTAAGGCTGCACTGAGAGAACAAATGGTTATATGTCTCCCTTTCATTCCCACATAACTCACACAGGTCATCCACAGAAACTCCCCAATCAAGTAATTTAACTTTAGTGTTGATAGCCTTCCTAAACACCAACCAAGTAATGAAAGAGCATTTAGGGATACAAACCTTACTCCACACAAACTTGCTCCAGTTGACCATAGGCTTATGGGCCTTTAAAAGATCCCAAGCGGACGCAATGGTGAACATACCATGACTAGATGGGAGCCATACAACAGTATCAGTTCCCTCGTGGATTGTAGGAAGAGTAGCATTCTTCACTTCATTCAGCTCCCATGTCACTCTTGACGGCCATCTCCACTCCAAATGGTGTATAAAATCTGACACTTTAGCCTTTAGATTGCTAGCAGAGTCATAGACAATGTTATCCCCATATAGGGTATGTAAAGGGCCATTAGGGTGCCAATAATCGAACCACATAAATGCATGCGCACCATTCCCAATGCAGGTCTTGATTTGACTTCTAAACTCCTCTCTGCTCTTGAGGATTTTCCTCCAACTCCATGAAGAATCATTTGGGATACTCAAAGCCCATATGCTCCTTCCTTTGATCTTGTAAGTATTACACCACTTGATCCATAAGCTGTCCTTCTTACTACAAAGATTCCACAAATGTTTTGCCATAGCCGCTCTGTTCCAAGTCTCTAAACATTTAATATTGAGCCCTCCTTCATCAAGAGAAACACAAAGATCCACCCAAGCAACTTTAGCCCCTTTGCTATTAGCCTCATCCCCTTTCCATAAGTAATTTCTCATAATTTGCCGCTTTTATGTTCAATGTAGTAAATGAAAAACAAACGTGCGATGTTCATGTATTATTGGGGAGGGAGAATTTATACTGACGAAATAATGGGAATAAGCTACGAGGGTTAGGCATGTAAGCCTATCATCTTGACCCCAACATCCACATATGAAGATTTATTGAGGAAGGCATGACGTGTCATGGCAGTAGAGTATGCAACGAGTGACATTAAGATCACTTGTCAATGGGCTGAGGTACCAACTACTGGCGGAATGAAGTACGTGTCGTTGGTCATAGACAAAGACGATACTGCTCAAAGTATGGTGGATTACCTTTTAAATGGAAAGACCATAAGCATTCTCCATTTTTACTTGGAACTTAACCCCATTAGGTAGCTAAACAATGAGGATATATATCGATCATTGCAACAATGCAACCGTGAAACAATGCCCCCACCCCCGCCGACACAACAAATGTTCTCACAACAATCTCATCGCACATGGGACTACGATCTCAATGTTCTATTCAGTAGTGAGAGAAATGTAACAACACATTATTACTCTCACATGGATGATTTGTTGATGACAGAATTGGCCAATCATCCCGTGTTGCACTGTTGCATGTATCCCGTACCAATTAATTAGCATTAAATAATGAACACATTAGCCCTCACATTATGCATGCCATGGCGAATGGGGCAGTTGGCAATATCGATCCGAAGGAAGACAAGTCAGACTAGGAAAAGGATGAAAATGCATATGAAAGTAGTGAAGATGAACACGCACACCTAAACAGTTGACTTCAGCTTACTGGGCTGGGATGATCCAATGCATAATTAAGTCGAATCCATGTATGCGTGCTAATTGCACATATCAAGGAGCAGACCCCGTAGGTGGTAATTTCCTATAGTGTTTGTATCAAATTCACACAAGCTAAATTAAGAAAAGTATTCAAGGAAGAATATAAAAAACACACAACGCAAGATATATGTGGTTCGATAACGTGCCTACATCCACGGGATTTGGCATTTGCTTTATTATTAACTCAGAGAACTAGTCGATGGTGTCGTAGTACTGCTCAATGATACAATATCATATACCCATTCCATTGAGGGGTGGGTTTATATTTTTAAAGGAGCTTAAACGAGTCCTAAACTTTATTAATATCTATCCCTAAAATTTGGGCGTATCCCATATTGTTTGAACTGTTACAAGTGATAGATATGCTGGAGTCTTTTGTGACTTGGACTCTCTATTGACTTGATGCACAAGAAGCTTGAAGGATTTTACCGAGCACATACAGGACACATGTTATTATAATTATAGTCCCTACAATTGTCCCTAAAGCTCAAGATCACTTTAAGGTCGCTGGGCTTTATTATGTCTAGATCGATTATTGACTCTGATAAGTCTTAATGTTGGAGTTTTCGTTGATTGGTCGAAGGGCTGTTTTGTAGATATCCGTAAAATTAAAGGATTTTTTTATCGTTGAGTGCCCCAGGGGCACGCTGTTGAATATAACCTATTTTTTTAGCAACAAACTGCCGATTTGATAACCGTCATATGTGTGTGTAATCATTACGCTTTTAGGGAACTGAGAGGGCATTTCTCACTATAAGATAATGGTTCTTAGTCTTTTTCCCATTTTCCAGTTCATTTGAAAAAACTGTAATCTTTCAAAGGAGAGCTTTTCATTATCGTCATCCCCCTTGTAAGAACTTCTTCGAAACTCTTTTCCCATCTCAATCTTCTTCGATTTCTCTTTTTAATTATTTCATTGATCTTGTTATTTTTAATCATGGTGTACGTTATTAACGAAAACACCATGGAAAAATTTAAACTTGACCATAAAATTCCCCCGTTGGTATGAGTAGGGTTAGTTACGGGTCCTTGTGAACTTTCACCCAGTCTGAAGGGTATCGGTTGCCTTCAATCTTTATTGCTAAGTGTGGGTTATTTTTCCCCCAATCGCTTATTTTTGGTGTTCTTCCAATACTTTGATATGGTCCCAGTCTAAGTTTTCCCAAATACATGGAGGATCATTAATGGGGTGAATCGCATTAAAGAGTTATATATGACCCATCTTGGTATTACTGAAATTATATATTATTACCACTAAGTGATGACCACTGAAAACATTAGCTACATGAAGATGAGGGTGGCTAACCGAGCACTAGTTGTGAACCTCCCTGATTCCAATAAAGATTATTGGGATAATAGGTTGATTATGAAGGATTGGAAACATTCCCCCCTTCTTGAGGGTGTGGCATATGAAGGGCCGATATTCCCTTAGGTAGGGCATGAAATAGGTTAGAATGTAATTTTGTTAGCTTTGTGATCTTCTTTTGGTTGGGGCTAATTTTTTATTCCCCTCTCTATTTTTTACAGCATAAAGAAAAAGAAGATTCCTTTCGAAAGCGACATTAACTTTGTTGATCTTCAGAAGATTTGGTCTACTCACCAGAGAGTTGGGATTGTTGAGCACGCAATGTCGGCGATATTACTACTTAGATACAAGAGTTCTAACACTTCTTTTATTATAAGACCAACTAAACGAAAAATGATCATCCCTATTACCTTGGACAAACTGAAAGCTTTGGTCCCTCAGGACTCAAAAGGGGAGGGATCAAACGAATCAATTGATGAAAGCACATCCTCTTCATATGAATCGCTTGACGTTTCATTAGTTCCTTTTATCTTTTTCCCCGGTGCCATGGCGTAAAGGAAGGTTACTAATTTGATTGTTGCAAATGTTGGGACTTAGTCTCCCCATACTCATTCATCGGGTAAATAAAAAGATCTTGCTCCGACGATGAGAAAAAAAAGTGAAGTTAGGGGTTCTACTAACCCCATGTACCTTGATGATTCTCCCCTTCAAGGACCATGATCTTTTTTTTAAGAGTAAAAAGGAGGATTATTTTCATTATCCCTACTTGACATCGTGAGGAAGAAGACCGTTGATAAGGGCAAGGGTGTTACCAAGTCGGTTCTTTCTCTTCCCAATCTGGCTCGGGACTTGACTAGGTCTAGGGGTTTCCTTGTAGATAGAGCAGCTGCCTCTGCCTTGCCCGATTCGAGGTTATTGGAGCATGTGAATTATAATCTCTCCCTTATAAGTTTATCGCCTTCATATTATTTTTTTTGTATTCCTCTCTTATATTTTTATTACGTTCATCCGTCATTTATTTCGCATTTTTGATTGATTACAATAAACTATTGGAGATGAATGATCGAATTAAGGCATCCTCTGTTGATAAAAAGGTTGAATTTGAAGAGTTGGATAAATCTTTGGTGGTTGCTCAACGATTGAACGATATCCAGACGATCAAAAAGTAGAAGCTTGATGAGAAGGTTAAGAGATTAGAGACTAAGAAAGTCAATCTTCGGAAGAAGATTGGTGATTTTATTGCGCTGGTGAATGCTACCAAACAGGAAAAAAAATATGCTAAGGATGCTACGGTTGATGCCGACCTCTCCAAAATGCAAACACTTAAAGCTAAGGCCAAAGTCGAGTAGGCCTTGGCTAATGTGGCGAAAATCAATGATGATGCCTTCACCTGTGACTGGATAAGGCTCTTGCTAAGGTCGGCACAAGTGAGGGGTAAGACCTATTTCGTGAGCATCTCACAAGTCCCCCACCCTTAATTTTAGAAAGAGGTTGATGATAATGATTATAAACTGGCTAGAGAGGAAAAGGCTACTGCTCAAAACTAGACAACTGATGAGCAGGCTGTAAAGAAGGAGAAGTTTGAAAAGGCAATCCCTTGGGGGTTTTGGTTAGGGAATATTGTATATATATATATTTGTTTATTCCAGAATGATGTATGGGCTTGCCCCCTTTTTAATGAAATACATGGTTTGATTTGACTCGTTATTTTGTCTGATTTTTCGTAAGTCTTTCGTTTGTTTGACAAACTTATATATTTGGTCACTTATTCATACAGTTTAACATAAGACTTACAACATTGGTTAAGAATGACTTCCAAGAAACACGTAGAAGACTGTTTGCTTCTGGTCATGATGAAGATGACGAGGATGAAAATCTTTATCAGCATTTAGGTCTTGATGTGTCTGCTCAAGCAAAAGAAGCATAATTGGATCTTTGTCAGACAGTTGCAGACAGTGCCACTTTACGTGACATGATTTTTATTGCTCACTGCAATCACAAGGAGTCGTTATCCAATCTGAAGGCTGACTTTGAATGAAAGCTTGTCAATCCGAGCAGAAATAGTGGATTTTATGAGGGATTGGCCGCCGACCATTAAATTCACTCATTCGAGGAATTTTTTTATTCTGCACGCCGATCTGGTGGGCGCTAAAGAGGTCGCCACTATACTTGATAATGAGAACAATGACCTGAGGGTTGAGATTGAAAGACTCAATAAGTCTATATCAAGCGAACGGACTGGGAAGGGCACTTTCTTTTTGGAAGAAGAGAACGCCCAACTGAGAGAGGGACTAAAGAGAGATCAAAAGCTTTAAATGATAAAGTTGCAACTGCTAGGGGTCAGTTCTCCTCTCAAAGGTAGAGGGAAGGTCATTTAACAAAAGATCTAGGGAATGACAAGAAGGTTGTGCTTTGAAAAGTATCGATCATCAAAAGTCTATTCAAAAAAATTGAACATCTCATATTCTAGTTCCATTAATAACCTTGCTAGGTACGGATGGATGGGTCCGAAGAGGCTCTTCTCATTATGGATCCTCTCTTGAGCGATGTTCAAAATATTGGCTATAAATATGGTTGGGCTAATGCCTACATAGTGGCAAAGGTCCCACATGATTCTGAATTGTGGTATAGGTACGACCCAAGTTGCCTCGATTATCCAGACTAGGGTTGTAAATCGGGTTGGGTGAGCCGGGCTTCGGGTGGCTCAGGCTCGGTCCGAACTCACTTACCCATGCTCAAGCTCAAGCTCGACCCGAATAACTTTTTCCCACCTAGGCCCGAACTCGGCTCATATATATTACGGGCTTCGGGCCCGATTTGATTTTTTTTTTGTTAAAAAAGTTTGAATTAATTTTTTTTCTTGTATTTCCAACATGGACAAAATTACACATTAAATCTAATTGATATTTCATGAAATAAAATATATAATTATGAAATGTATTAAATTAAAACAAGGGAAATAAGAGTGAAAACCTACAAATGCCTATTAAATTTCATACATTTAGCAAAATTTGATCACTAACAAAGGCCTATTGTAAATTGAGCAAATATTAAATCAAATATTGATAATGAGATTAACAATAAAATCACAAAATTGAAAATCACATGTAATCTAATGTATTATGACAAATGATTTTTTTTTAAAAGTAGTAAATGAAATAAAAGAACGAAACCTAATTAAACAATGTTAACATAAATATGTTATATTATTTAAATTATTCATTTATTTATAAATATGAAGTTCGGGCTCGATTCGGGCTTGGCAAAGTTTGGCTCAAGCTCGGCCCGAAATTTATTCAGGCTTGAAATTTTGGCTCAGGCTCAGCTCGGCTCGGCTCAAACTCAAATAAAGCTCGGTCCGTAAATAGCGGGCCGAACGGGCGGGCTTCGAGCCTCGGGCACTCAATTTATAGGCCTAATCCAAACCCTCACTATAAGATTGAAGTTTCGTGAATCCCAACTGATGCCATTATAGTTAGCCTTATAAGGAAGTACCTCGACGATTTCGGCCTTAATGGAGATGACGAACTCTATCGACCTCCACGTTTGGTCGGTAGGATGAATCTTGGTGGACTGTCAAGGATGAGAGACATAATTGCTACTGTTACTCCTTTTGTGTTGGATGTTCCACCCGTTGGAGTTAGGAGTTCAATAAATGAGTCGTCCCAGTCGCATAATCGATCTAGTAATTGGTCCAATTGTATTTATCGTTTTGCTATAAATTATTTGCTTTTCAATTTCCTTTTAATAATTTAAAAGTGTTAATGAAAATTTCTGCATTTTTCTTCCATATATGGTATGTAGTCTTTTGGTCTTACCTTTTAAGTGATGTCGTCACTTACAACCTAATGCCTAGAACTTAAAAGCAAAAATGCACCTATTTATGGGGTCGTTCCCCGATGAGGATTTTTGTGACCTAGTTGGTCATAGGTGTCGAGGGTTTCCCTATAGGCCTTTCATCGACTATAAGCCATTGTTAATGTTTTGTTATTCGTTAAAACACTTTCTGTTAGCCGACCGACCACTTAGTCTTATACACAGACCTTTATTCAGAGTTGGTTTATGGTCTCTTAGCTAGTTAGTCTTAAAAAATACATTTAAGAGAAGACAATCATCACATTCATTAGTAATATATTAAAGAGAATTAATTCCACTAATTGATCTTCTTTATTAAGTACTCATTTGCTTTCTACTTGGACCAAAACATAGAGATAAGTGAGAGCAGTTTGAAAGAACTTCTTAAAGAAACTTTAAAATTAAAATAAATAAAATAAGATTAGTCATAAACTAAAAATTTAGAAGTAAAAACTTGTTTAAATTGGCTGCTTTCTGAGCTTAGGGAACATCTCTGCCCTCCATTGTTTATAAGTGGCAGGATCCCATTAAGTCGTCATGAATAACTTTGAATGGGCCTTCCCAGTTAGGCCACAGTTTTCCACCTGAGGGCTTTTTGGTCCTGCCCATAATTTTTTTAAGTAAGTAGTCTCCAACCTTGAACACTCTCACTTTTACCCCTTGTTGTATTGCTTGGCTAACTGCTATTAGTAGGAGGAAAGTTTTACCTAAGCCAATTCTCTTTTTCATCGGTTAAGTCAAGCTCTAATATGATTGCTTCGTTGTTGAGATCTTGATTGACTAAGGTGGAATTCATGGTTGGTGGACCTGCTTCTAGTTGGATGACCACCTTCATTCCATAGGCCAAAGCAAAGGGTGTCCCCCCCGATTGATTGCCCGGGTGTTATTCAGAACGCTCAGAGAATGTGGGGGAGTTGGTTGACCCAAGTACCCTTTACTTTTTCCAATCACTTTTTGATTCCGTCGAGGACCATCTTGTTGGAAGCTTCTTCCCCCCATTACTTTAAGGGTAGGCCACTAAACTGTAGTAGTTCCTAATACCGTGCTCATTACAGAAGCTTTAAAAAAGGCTAATCTCGAATAGAATCCTGTTATCTGTAATGATAATCTGAGGAATGCCAAACCATGTTATGAGGCTATTCCATACGAACTTAGTCATATCAATATCTCAGATGTTTACTAAGGGTTCCCCTGCAACCCATTTGGATAAGTAGTTTGTGACGACCAATAGATACTTCCTACTGCCAGACTCGCATGGCAATCCCACTGAGAAAATGGCCAAGGACTTGTGAGGGACTTGAGGTTGTTAGCCGGTGGATATACCAATGATGAGAAGAGCTGACAGTTCTTGTATTTTTTAATTTAGGCAACTGCGTCCTTTTGCATGTATGGCAATCAGTAGCCCTCTTTCATTGCCCTAAACGCTAGTGACCTGCCCCTTGCGTGACTCCCACATATCCATTCATGAAGCTCTTAAAGGGTCTGATTGACGTTGTGTGGGTGCACACATTGGTAAGGCCCTAAAAAAGAGCGTTAATAAAGCTTATGATCTGCCTTTAAGTGGAAACGAGAAGATTTCACCCGTATCTTATGTGCTTCATTTTATCAACTTGAAGGGAATCTTTCTTTAGGAAGTGAATGATTCGATCCATCCAACTTAGAATCCAATTAATGACAATAACCTGTTTGGCAAATTTTCCTTTACTGATACTAGGCTGGTCAAGGTATTCCACCTTAATTATCCGTTTTATATCCCCCTTAATAGCTAAAATGTGACTATTGTTCCCTCTAGGGAATTGTTGCACTTATACATGCTTGAATTGGGTGATGAAATTTTGGGCTTCTTTAAGGTATGAGACCATTCTTCCATCCCTAGCGATGTACTCTCCTGATATCTGATTTGATACCAATTGTAAGGACATATATTCATAAGTCCGTTATCAATTTGTTATTTCATATACTGCTACACCGTCGAAGAGCATTCAAGAGCAACCTACATCAAGATGAATCCGAATTAATCAAGTTCTTCATCAAAAAGACTCTGCGAAGTTTTCTTTGGTAAGGTTTTGTTTTAAATTCCTTAACTTTTCACTTAGAGCTTTTGGGATATTTTTACAAAATATTTTTTAAGTGTTGGAGCGAACTTTTTCGTTAAATTTGAGAATGATGAGCGTACCTCGATTTTGATGTCCAGGTCGTTCAAGCGAGATAGCCATCTCGTTCGAGCGACATTGGATGTCGCGAGATGTCGTTTGAACGACATCTGTAGGTTGTTCGCGTGAGACTGCTATCTCGTTCGAACGAGCACGTTTTTCGAGGTGGCGTGATTTTGTATAAATACTCATTAAATGGTTTCATTTTGATTAAGAAGTTCCAGCGTTTTACAGAAAAGAAAAACTACGAAAGGATTTAATCCCTCTTTTTATTTACAGTTCATAAAACTCCCATATGCTTTAGTGAATTATTTTGGTGTTCAAGAACACAACTTTTGTTGTTGTTTACTTTTTTGGGGAGAACTCTACAACCGGAGAGTTGCGTGTTATTGTGGAGGGAGTCTCTAAGAAGTGTTCTGGGTTGCGGTCCTCATGGTATAGCTGCGCGTGAACCACTACCGATTTCTAGCCGTTGCTTTGGAGGTTTGACGAAGACACCGTGCGTTACACTTGTGGGCGATTATCAAGTTGTATGTAAGTGAATGGTCTTGTAAATTCTTCAAAGTTCTATAAATAAAAAGGTTTTGCCCTCCGGGGATTTTTCCTGAATATTTGTGTCACATGCTTTATTTATTTATGGGTTGACACACGCATACACGTTGTTGCATGTTTAAGGGCTGAATTGAGTTGGTTTAAAAATAGACTCTAATTAAATAAGTGTGCCAAATTTGAAATTTGCGAATTTAATCAATTATCACACAGTTACGTTTTACAAATTGGTATCAGAGCAGGTTACGCTAAGTTATCGCGTGATCCTGATTTTTCAAGGATTTATTTATTTTTATATAATTTGACTTCTCACGTCGTCAAATTGGTATCAGAGCAGGTTGCGCTAATTTTTCGCGTATTCCTATCTTCCAAAATTGTATGATTTTGATTTTTTTTTTAAAAATCAGTTTTGTGAAAAATCGTAATTTTTCAATAGAAAGCCCATCTAATGAGGAGCCTATTTTTCAAAAAGTTCACGAAGTGCTAAAAATTTAAAACTTTTGAATTTGAATCTTTGCAAAAGAATTAAAGTTTTGGAAAAAGAAAATTCTCATTTTACATCCGCGATGGATCTTTTTCAAACGGTTCAAAATCAAAGATATTTTTATCATGAAAAATTTGTTTCCTTGGACAATGATTTTGTTGCTTTAAAATTGTCCAAGAACGAGAGTGATGATAGGGTCCTATTTTTAGAAAAAGAATTAGAGGACCTTAAAAATTCGATGGTTTGTGTTTGTGCCAAAGAGGATAAAAATATTTTAATCAATGAGTTTGTGGCACGTGAAGAGGCTCTTAGGGAAAAATTTGATGTAATTGAGGGGGAGAGAGATACCCTTTTAGGAATTGTTGAAAATTTGAAAAAGGCGTCCCTTAAATTGAAAGAGTCTAATGATTTGCTTGAGTCAAAAATTTTGAAGTTAAAAAATGATTTGACGGACTCGAGTAGGTTTGATAGTGATGGTAATGGCTCATCTTGTTCTCATGATTCTAGTGCTAAAGCCAAAACCATTATTTGTTTTAGAGGGTGAACTAATTTTAAGGATGTTAGAAAAGGTCAACCCATAGGTGTCGTTTCACCCGTTTACACATGTTCATATTGTGGTAGGAAAGGTAACCTTAGGCCTTTTTTTATCTTGGAAAAAGTCCTAGGAAGTTTATTTCTAGTGTTCCCTTGGTTCCTAAATCCCCCACACGACGTTTCACATCTATTTGGGTTAGGAAATCACTTTTAAAGGCACTAGATTTTAGACCAATTGAGAGGAGTTACCTTATTCTCAAAGATTGACTTGAGATCGAAATACCATCTGTTACGTATAGGGGAGAAGGATGTCTTGAAGACTGCCTTCTTAATGAGATATGGTTCCAATGAGTTCAGGGTTATGCCTTTTGGCCTGACCAACGCCCCAGTCGTGTTTATGGACTTGATGAATAGGGTGTTCAGAGAGTTCCTGGACCAATTCGTCATTATCTTTATTGATGACATTCTGGTTTACTCCCAAACCGAGGAGGAGCATGCCGAGCACTTGAGGTAGGTTTTGCAGACACTACGTCAGCACGAGTTGTATGCAAAATATGAGAAGGGTGGGTTTTGGTTGAAGGAAGTTCAGTTTTTGGGCCACATAATTTCTGACAGGGGAAATCTGTTGATCCGGGGAAGGTGTCAGCGGTGAGGGAGTGGGGACAGCCCACGACACCGATAGAGATACGTAGTTTCTTGGGCCTAGCAGGATACTACAGGAGGTTTATTCGGGGGTTCTCGAAGATAACAGGTCCATTGAAGCATCTGACTCACAAGGGAGTGCCATTTATAAGGAGTGATGCCTGCCAGTTGGCTTTCGACGAGTTGAAAGACATATTGACCTCAGCACAAGTGTTAGCATTGCCCAGGTCGGGAGTGGGGTATCTAGTCTACACCAATGTGTCCTTACTAGGAATTGGGAGTGTACTGCAGCAGGAGAGTCAGGCTATAGCTTATGCTTTCCGTATGCTTAAGCCTCACTAGAAGAATTACCCCACCCACGACTTGGAGTTAGCGGTAGTCATATTTGCACTTCGAATTCGGAGACGCTATCTCCTTGGGGAGAAATTTTGCTTATTCACAGACCATAATTCCCTACAGTACCTCTTCACGTGGAAGGAGCTGAATATGCGTCAACGTCGGTGGCTCGAGTTTGTGAAGGATTATCAGTTTGATATCCAATACCACCCAGGGAAGGCTAATGTGGTAGCAGACGCATTGAGCCGTAGTCCAGTAAGTGAGGTGGCCAAAGTGTGGAAAGTGAAATGGAAGGAGTTAGGACACTAGGACGCAGTGGCCCGATCATTCATGTCTATGATGACAGTCACATCCCAGATCGTTACGAGAGTGATACAATCCCAAAAAGCAGACCCATTCTGTCAAGTGCAGATAGTACGATTACTAGCAGAGGGGGCGAGTCTTATACCGTTCGTTCAGACGAGGGCTTACTCTTTAATGGGAGGTTAGTTGTTCCTGAGGGCGAAGACTTGCGACATGAGGTAATGACAAAGTCGCATGATTCGCGATTTACGATACATCCTAGTGGAGATAAGATATACCAGGATATGAGGCAACAATACTGGTGGAGTGGGATGAAGAGGGATATTGTCGAGTTCGTTTCGAAATGCGCCACTTGTTAGGGGGTAAAAGTGGACCATCAGAGACCGGTAGGACTTCTACAGCCATTAGAGGTTACTATGTAGAAATAGGAGAGCATTTCCATGGACTTCATCATGGGATTGCCTATATTACAGAAGGGTCACGATTCCATATGGGTAATTATGGACCGATTGACCAAGGTTGCTCACTTTCTGCTAGCCCGGGCAAACTACACTACAGGACAGTACGCCCAGATCTTCATAGCTGAGATAGTGAGACTCCACGGGGTGCCTCTCAATATCGTTTCTGACAGGGACAAGTTATTTGTGTCATGATTTTGGGAGAGTTTTCAGGAAGCTATGGGAACGGAGTTGCGATTGAGTACATCCTATCACCCGCAGACTGATGGGCAAACCGAGTGGACGAATAAAATATTAGAGGACATGTTGTGTATGTGCATCCTCGACTTTGGAAGAGGTTGGGAGCAGTATCTTTCACTGGTGGAGTTTGCCTATAATAACTCCTACCAGTTCACTATTGGTATGGATCCATTTGAGGCGTTATACGGTAGGCCATGTCGTTCCCCCGCAAGTTGGCTAGAGGTGGGGGACAACAAGCTACCTGGGCCGGAGGTGATTCAGGATACTTCGACGAGGATATAGATGATACGAATCCGTATTCGAGTTGCTCAAGACCGACTGAAGAGTTATGCTGGTGCCAAGAGGTTCTTTTGAGAGTTCAATGTTGGGGACCAAGTGCTGCTTCGAGTGTCTCCTATGAAGGGGATTATGCGTTTTGGGAAAAAAGGGAAGTTGGCACCTAGATATGTGGGGCCATTCCATATCATCGAGCAGATTGGACTGGTTGCGTATAGACTTGGGCTACCGGAACACTTGCATAGGATCCATGACGTGTTCCATTTTTCCTCACTGGGGAGATATCTTCGAGATGATTTGGCACATACTCATATTGCTTTAGAGGGGATTAATGTACAACCTGATAGTTCCTATGAGGAGAGGTTGGTTGTTATCCTAGACCGTAGCGAGAGGAAACTGAGGTCAAAGATAGTACCGTTAGTATGTGTTCAGTGGCGGCATTACAATGTCGAGCAGTCTACCTGGGAGCACGAGGATGAGATGCGCGAGTGTTATCCAGAGTTATTTTTATCAGGTATATTTTACTTCCAAATTTCGGGATGAAATTCAATTATTAGGGGGAAGTATGTAATACCCCGTAATTTTATTAATTTTATTTAATGGGATTAATTAAATTAAATGGGATAATTATTTGGAAATTAATTCGGATTTAAATACTAGCGAGACGAGAGTTGGTATTTGATTATGATAACAATGTTGAATATTACTGAGTGAATATGGTAATATATGATTATTGAATTTATAAATATTGTCGTGAGTTATAAATACGGTAATTTCGAAAATTAAGTTGGGACGCGCGTGTTAGTCGTGTCAGGAATCAATTTAATGGGCTTAAATGTAAATTATATTTATATCATCTGTATGGTCATTTTGAGTGCGCCAACGTGTCCGGAAGGATCAAAATAGTCAGATAACATTAGCCAGGGATTTAGTTTGGGTCCCGGAGCATTTTTAGGCCTAACCTGCAACCTAGGAGGGTATTTTAGTTATTTTGATTTTTAAGGAACATTAACCCACGAAATTTAGACTTAGTTTATTAGCCAACTCTTAGGACTCCTAGGGTTTCCACAATCAAAAATACCAACGGCAGTTAGAGAATAGAGAAGGAAGTTCCCAAAGGAGAAAAACCACCCATGGAGGCCATTACACCACCACCACCACCACCGGTTAGATTGGAAAGAGGGGATACCTTACGTACCATTTGCTTCAAAGGATCATAACATCGAATTTTTCAGGCAAGTGATTTAATTCATTAAGATTCAATAAATAATTTATCTATGATAGTTTAGGATTTGATAATTCATGTAAATATGGAAATTCATGAAATTTGGAGATGAAACCTTAATTTTGGGTAGGATTTACATGTAGTTTCGATTCTGAAAACATCACATTAATGAAATTATAACCCGTGCATAGTTAATTACGAATGGATGAGAAGTTGTATGATGATTCTTGAAGAAAATAGAAAAAAATAGGGTTTTCGTGATAATAGAATGATTTGATCCAAGAAAAGTGCGATAATTAATGATTTAAAAATTTTGGAACGTTAAGAATCATGTATTTAGGTTGTTACATCACCCAACATGTTTACATTAGAATTTGGCATCGTGTAATGGATATTTGGGACAAACCTAGGGTTGAAAACGAAGAAAACTAAGACCTGCACCTGCTCGATCGATCGATTGACATTCATAGTCGATCGATCGATCAACATTCTTGAGTCGGTCGATCGACCTCCCTAGAAACTGTGACTTTTTCCCTTTTTGGATTTAAGTGATTCCGGCTATTGAAAGTTGTAGGTGGGGACTATGTGAATACATTAGGACTTGAGGGAGACCAGTATGGATATAATTGAATCCCGAAACATATTAAATTTGGGTTGGAACGTAGTGTTGAATTTATGAGTGTTCGACGAGTAATTTACTATTATAAGTTGCGACAGCATGACTTAAATTCGTATGAGTGATAAGTTAGGATTAAAGGCAAAAATATGGACCTATAAGTATATAATTGATATTTGGGATACGTGGGAGACTTAGTAACCTTTTCGGGATAGGTTTAAGTACTCAAAACTATACGATGTGAGATTTATCGGCAAAACTTATTATTTATGAGTTGGGATGATAATAGCGTACGAATAATGCTGATGGTATAGGGCTGAAAATATACCTTTAATAATGGGATAATTACCTAAGTTGTGTGAATACTTAGTGTAAGGACATATTTTTATAAATCCGTTATCAATTTATTATGTCTTATACCGCTACACCGTCGAAGAGCATTGAAGAACATTCAAGCATTAAAGATGGATCCGAATATCAAGTTCTTCTTCAAAAAGACTCCGTGAAGTTTACTTTGGTAAGATTGAGTTTTAATTCCTTAGAATTTCACTTAAAGTGTTGGGATATTTTTATCAAATATTTTTCCAAAGATTTTGTTCTCGGACACCTTTTCGTAGAAAAATCATAACTAATTCATAAAAAATAAGAAAAATATGAATCTGGCGGCCACGGGTTCGTATGAAAATTATCTGCAAGCATGCATGGAATCTCATTTGATAAGTCATTCGAACGACCTGCTTTTGTTATTCAAGCGATATAATATCTCGTGAGAAGTCGTTCGAGCGATATGTGTACTTCGTTCGAGCGACATTCTTATCTCGTTCGAATGAGCTCATATTTTGAGGCGACGCATTTTTATTATAAATACTCATTAAATGGTAACGTTTTTCTTAAGAAGTCACAGCGTTTTGACGAACAGAAAAATTGCGAAAGCATAATTCTTTGAGGCTTCTTCTTTTAGGATTTTAAACCCTTTTTTGTTTACAATTCACAAAACTCCCAATATGATTTAGTGAATTGTTTTGGTTTTGAAGAACACAACTTTTGTTGTTGTTTACCTTTGTGGGGAGAACTCTACAACCGGAGAGCTGCGTGTTATTGTGGAGTGAGTCTCTACGGAGTGTTTTGGGCAGCGGTCCTAGTGGTATAGCTGCACGTGAACTACTGCTGATTTTTAGCCGTTGCTTTGGAGGTTTGACGAAGACACCATGCGTTAATCTTGTGGGCGAAAGGAAGATGGTATGTAAGTCAATGGTCTTGTAAACTTTTCAAAGTTCTAGAAACAAAATGTTTTACCCGAAAGGGGTTTTTTCCTTAACTTTGTGTCACATGCTTTATCTATTTATGGTTTAACATGCACACACATAGTTGCAAGTTTAGAGGCTGATTTAATTTGGTTTATATAGACTCCAATTAAATAAGTAATCCAAATTCGAAATTTGTGAATTTAATCAATAATCACACAGTCACGTTTTACAAATTGGTATAAGAGCGGGTTACGCTAATTTATCGCGTGATCCTGATTTTTCAAGGTTTTATTTTTTTATACAATTTGACTTCTCATGTCGTCAAATTGGTATCAGAGCAGGTTGCGCAAATTTATCACGTATTCCTATTTTCCACAAAACAGTGTGATATTGATTTTTTGAAAAAATCAGTTTTTGTGAAAAATCACAATTTTTCGATGGAGCACTTATCTAATCGGATGCCCCCCTTTGATGACACGAGTAAGAATTTTGATGATATAAATCGTTTGAATTTGACGTTTGCAAAAAAATTAAAGTTTTGAAAAAAGAAAATTCTCATTTCAAATCTGCATTGGATCTTTTGCAAACGGTTCAAAATCAAAGAGATTTTTATCGTGAAAAATTTGTTTCCTTGGACCATGACTTTGTTGCTTTAAAATTGTCCAAGAAGGAGAGTGATGATAGGGTCCTATTTTTAGAAAAAGAATTGGAGGACCTCAAAAATTTGATGGTTTGTGTTTGTGCCAAAGATGACAAAAATATTTTAATCAATGAGTTTGTGGCACGTGAAGAGACTCTTAGAGAAAAGTTTACTTTGATTAAGGGAGAGAGAGATACCCTTTTAGGAATTGTTAAAAATTTAAAAAAGGCGTCCCGTAATTTGGAAGAGTCAAATTCTTTTGCTTGAGTAAAAAATTTTGAAGTTAAAAAATGATTTGACAGACTCGAGTAGGTTTGATAGTGATGGTAATGGCTCATCTTGTTCTCATGCTTCTAATGCTAAAGCCAAAACCATTATTTATTTTAGTGGGTCAACTAATTCTAAGGATGTTAGAAAAGGACAACCCATAGGTGTTGTTCCACCCGTTTACACATGTTCATATTATGGCAGGAAATGTCACCTTAGGCGATTTTGTTCTGATCTTGGAAAATGTCCTAGGAAGTCTATGTCTAGTGTTCCCTTGGTTCCTAAATCCCCCACACGACATTTCACATCTATTTGGGTTAGGAAATCACTTTTAGAGGCACTAGATTTTAGACAAGTTGAATCCTGTTTGCTTGCACATGAATCTTCTCTTGCCATATCATATAGATAATTGTGTTTGTCATGCGCTAGTTATGCTTTTTGATATATTTTTTCTAGCGTTGTGACATGTACTTTTTGTATTAGATTTTTGTTTTTGAAATTTTTTTAAAAATACAAAAAGATTTTATTTTGATAAAATTTTTGAAATATCCAAAAGGATTTTTGTTTTTTGTTTGCACCGTTTATGGATACACACTTAGGATGATCGAGTCACAACAGCATTCCATTTTTCATGTGACTATTTGTTAGTGTTTTGAAACAATAGGTCAATTTGTCCACGTGCTTTATAATGTTTGGAGTCATTAAGATGTAATTATGTGTTACTTCCTACATGTTTGAGTTATGTTTTCCTTTATTGCACACATGCACGGATTTGTTTGATTATTGTGCTTGTCTTATCACATGTTGGTTGGGTGTTTTCACTTCAATCATGTCCTTAAAACGAACCAAGCGCGATAAAACTTGATAAGAAAGTTGTGCATATAAGAGCCGTTTGTGAGTTTGTGTGCTTTATTTGAAAATAGTGAAGGGCTACGAAAGATTTTCTTTTATCCTTTGCGATTAAGCCGCCGTTTAAATTGGACCTAAAAAATTGAGGAATTTTATTATCCGGGGTCCAAAGAGGTTTAAAAGAGCCCGAAAATTTTTAAAGGCAATAAAAAGAAATTCATGCCAATTATGGGCCATTTAAGTTTTTGCACCAATTCTCCAAAGTTTGAGAATTTAGTTTATACACCTCTAAAAGAAAATATATATGAGGGTGTTTGGTTGGAGAATTAAAACGGGTTTGTAGGCCCTCGAAAGTCTTGAAAAAGGGCTAAATTGTTTTGGACGTTATTGGTGTGGAAATCACTTTGACTTTGATTTGTTGATTTGCATAAGACGATGTCATCTAAATTCAACAATTTTTACACCTAAGGATACTTTTGATGTTCATTCATTAGGGGTACACATATGCATCGTGCACATATGATTGATTGAGTTTATTTACCTATCGAATGTGTTCACACCCATACAATCCATTTCCATGACTTGGTTATTTTAGTTTAAATCCATGGTGTGATCTTATTTGGTATCTTATTTTTGTATGAAAATTTGAAAAATCAAAAATAGTTTGTGAATGTTTTTGAGTCTGTCCTTTACATGCCCGTAACTTGATTCTTTTTTTACAATGCATTTTTATCGTGACACTCCACGGTTTGATTTTTTCTTCTTATCTGTCTATTTGGGGACATCATAAAAAGGGGGAGAAAGAATTATCATGTTACGGGGGAGTTTTTGCATTATGGGGGAGATTTGATTATATTGATTGATTTACTCTTATATCATTTCAAACTCGATGCGTCACGAAGGTATTTTGCTTTATCCCATGTGTGTAGGTACAAAGATTGAAGATCATGAAGTTGCACACCCTGATGAGAAAAGCTTTGAGATTTGACGAAGATGATTGAAGAACAGTTTTGAGGTCTTGTAAATTTATTCATGGGAGGGTAAATTTGTATAGGCATTTTGGTTTTTGATAATTCGGATTTTTTATGTATGTAGCGGCATAGACATAGGGGGAGATTTGTAAGAACATATTTTTATAAGTCCGTTATCAATTTATTATGTCATATACCGCTACACCGTCGAAGAGCATTCAAGAATATTCAGGCATCAAAGACAGATCCGAATATCAAGTTCTTCTTCAAAAACACTCTGCGAAGTGTTGGGATATTTTTATCAAATATTTTTCTAAAGATTTTGTTCTCGGACACCTTTTCGTAGAAAAATCATAACTAATTCATAAATAATCAAAAAAATACGAAACTGGCGGCCACGCGTCCGTATCGAAATTATCTACAAGCACACATGGAATCTCATTTGATAGGTCGTTCAAACGACCTGCTTTTGTCATTCAAATGACATAACATCTCGTGAGAAGTCGTGCAAGCGACATGTGTACTTCGTTCGAGCGACATCCTTATCTCGTTCGAACGAACTCGTATTTCGAGGCATCACATTTTTATTATAAATGCTCATTAAATGGTAACGTTTTTCTTAAGAAGTCACAGCGTTTTGACGAACAGAAAAACTGCGAAAGCAGAATTCTTTTAGGGGTTTAATCCCTTTTTTGTTTACAATTCACAAAACTCCCAATATGCTTTAGTGAATTGTTTTGGTTTTGAATAACACAACTTTTGCTGTTGTTTACCTTTGTGGGGAGAACTCTATAATCGGAGAGTTGCGTGCTATTGTGGAAGGAGTCTCTACGGAGTGTTTTGGGCTGCGGTCCTTGTGGTATAGCTGCGCGTGAACCACTATTGATTTCTAGTCGTTGCCTTGGAGGTTTGATGAAGACACCGTGCGTTACTCTTGTGGGAGAAAACAAGATGGTATGTAAGTCAATGGTCTTATAAACTTTTCAAAGTTCTAGAAATAAAAGGTTTTACCCGAAAGGGGTTTTTTCCTTAACTTTGTGTCACATGCTTTATCTATTTATAGTTTGACACGCACACACATAGATGTATGTTGAGGGGCTGATTTAACTTGGTTTAATATGGACTTCAATTAAAAAAGTGTGCCAAATTAGAAATTTGTGAATTTCATCAATTATCACACAGTCACGTTTTACACTTAGTATATGGAATATTGTGTGTATGACATACCTACCATACTTGCTATCACGCGAGGATGGCTTTCGAAAATGGACCATCTGATCTGTGTGTGCCTACGGGGGGATTTAGATTGGTACCTTAAGGACACAGGGTTGTGAATGACTTATTTGTGAGTTGATAAGTCAGCTGACCATGGGAGCGTAGGTATGTGCGTGATCCATAGGTATGTGAACTATGCTCGCCTCCAATATGTGTGATTTTGTTTATTGAAACGGTTCCTGAGTGATTCGGAACACGTAACTCGCGTAATTTTTGGGGTATTTTAAAAAATATAGAGGAAAATTAAAAAATTTAATAAAATTATTTTTCTTGCTAAAAATGTTGGATTTTATTTTCAAAGGCGAGAATTTCAAACGGTTTCAAAATTGGAGTTAAAACGGATTTTATATGAATTTTTAAATATTTGTCCCTTATAAAAAATTTTGGCCTGCCAGATTTCCTGGGCGATCGATTGATCGACGCTAGGGGGTCGATCGATCGACCCTAATAGAAATCGTGCGCTGCAAGTTTTTTTGAGAGTTTGTTATGGTTTAAACTCTTATCTTTTTGCCTTATTTAAAGGGGTCGTGGGTGACTATTTTTGAAGCATCTTTTGGCATAAAAATATGCAGCAAACATATTTTATTTCCTCTCCTTTTTATCTACACTTAGCCCCTTTAATTTATGCATTCAACTCTAGTTTTGGGGGGTGTTCTTGTGGTTGTTTTGAGGTAGATCTTGGAGATGACTTGTGAATCTTTGTGGACTGATTTTGATGGTGTAATCTGAGGTTTCTGGGCAGATTTATATTAGTTCCTTTTGATGCTTTAAGGTATGGGGTTTTACACAATATGCTCCTTACTCTCGCGAGTGTTATTCCCTTTGATTTCATGTGATTATTAGACTCATATTTGAATTGCTAAATTCTTTTGGAAATCTGGAAATTATTGTTGGAATCTGATTTTTTTATTCATGTGGTATTATTATTGTGTTGAGCCTGTTGTCATGAAATTTTAATATGGTAAGGAGGTTAGGCACCCGCCAATATTCCTTTTTTCGAATATGTTTAAGAATGCATAGGCGCGGTGCGGTGGTGAGGCCTGGTGACCCGGTTAATGTGTTGTTGAGAAATTATATTGATAAAAATGTTATTGAGATTTGCATTTGATTTGAATATTCGTACTTGTATTGTTACGTTTTATTCACCGCTAATATTTGTTGAGCATCTTTCCTATCGTATTGTGTACTTCCTCATATTTTCTTTTAATGGCAGGTTAGCGCGGATTTGGGGGGCTATGAAGATTTATTTTTAGCTTGGATGTTTTTGGGAGAATATCCGAGAATACAAGATGAAGATATTTGTATTTATTTTTTATGTATAGAGTATTTTATTTCGAGATAGATAGATGTATTGTTTCGAGAGACTTTGTCGTATTTAATTTGGAGAATTGAGATTAGTGGTTTCTCTTATTTTTATTGTGGGATTTTAGATGCTCTATACCTTGTTTATATCGTGGATTTAGTTTAGTTTTATCGTAGTAGCATGCCACGTGTCCCTTTTGGGGTGGGCGGGGTGTTAGAGCGTAGTCCTTATGTACGTGATGTACCGGGATTCGATAGCAGAGTATGCGTGCACTGTAGCTTAGCCTAGGGGTGTCATATTTGTATATATAAGCTAAGATTGTTATACTTGTTCTTGTAACTGGCTCATTGTTATATTGTGAATGCGAATAATCGAGATATTTAAATGGGATTAAAAATGTGAGAATCCACATCGTAATTGATTTAGTAACCTGATTAATATAAGGGTGAGTTATACACATAATGTATTAGAATGATACGAATTGACCCCTATATTATAATGTGAGGTTAGGAAGTGGTACAGACTAGTTAGTTAGCGGCATAACTAGGATGGGATAAGAGTATACGTTAGGCGTGCACATTAATTGAGGGGTGAGGAACTCATGTGAGAGCACGTAACTAACATGTATATAATATTTACTGTTTAATGCAATTAAACACTTGCTATATTTATAAACTGTTTTCACATCGGGCTCTTACCCGTTTGCTTCCCAATCTATTTTTCTTATAAAACATTTTTAGGTGCCCAGCCGCAGGGACGCCAAGATTAGGAGTTCCATTCCATTGACGTTTTCTAACTGATGTGGAAGTTATAAGATCTCGTTACTAGATGCCTCCACATCTATCCTTGCTTCTCTTGGGAGTCATTATTTCAGTTAGGGTTTTTGTCCATTCTATTCAGTGACAACAGTTTTAGACTTTCAATTAATTAGATCTTAGGATTTATTTATTTCATTCAGACATTTGTATTGGGTTTATTTACATTGTTGTTATCAGTGGAGTGTTTACTATAGTCATCAGCAATTCATTCTGTTAATTTTCTCATGAGATTATTTATGTTATGGTTGGTTGATGATTTAGATTATCTTGTTGTTGGTTAATTTAAAACTTTAAAACTTGACACTTCACTATTTTTTAAATATTAGGTGGTTAGTAATTAATCAAATGTTTTCGACAGTGATGCTATGAAACTGAACCAACTTGACATTTTGTATTAATTTAAATAAAGGAGTAGTTACCCGATATTTAATTAGTCGGGGTGTCACACAGCTCCGGAGGGATCTTATCAACATATCGATTTGTTTACCCGTGGTGTCCGGCTTCCCCTAACGGCAACAACCTTGGGATCTCTCTATACTTGGCTTGACAGAACCCACTGGGACATGGAACCGTCCCATGGTCGTTATAACTTAGCCAATTTTGCGAATGCCATAATTTTGACAAGCTTCCTCTATGTTCCTTTCCCTGTGGTAGCGGTCAAGACTATTCATCCTCCCTCTGGGGAAACCGTTATGCCCCCTCGCTCATATGTTCTTCACAAGAGACGGAGTCGCAAGGATATAATTCTTGTTATTGATCAACCCGGGAATTTTGTGATGAGGCCTTACGGAGAGGAGGTCTTCCTCCACACTTTTTCAAACATGAAGCAAGGGTGGTCCAGCCAACTACTTTGAAACTCATCGTTGAAGACCCTTCGCTTGTTATGGTCCTTCTATTCTCACCGGGATATCTGCCTTCCTACACCGAGTGGGGATACACTAGTAAGCATTACAATCCCAATCGATGAAGCCGTCAATTCGATTTTGATCAAGGGGCTCCTCGCCTAGTTTTCCAGTTATATCACCCAAAGTCCCTTTTAACGAGGCATGCTGTTGCGTGGGGATTAAGTTGTACAATGGTTGGGCGAGTCACCATTCTGAGTATCACAAGGCAAGGGGATGTGACCCCCCCTATTTGTAATAAAGTACTGACCGACACAGCTGACCCAATTTTTTGAGTTCATTCAGGGGTCTCCCGTGTATCCTCCAGTTCTCTCGTTTTCTGCTATGGAGCTGGGGCTGAAAGGTAATTCAGTTCTTGGGATCGAGTTCCCTCTAAGCAAAACTCCCAAGTATCCTCCCACCGAGCTTACTCCACATTGCTCCATAATTCCTGTTGCTACCCCAAACTTCAAAAAGCCCCAACACCCAAACAGCCTGCTCCTTCTAGAGGTATTTTCGATGAAGGGATTCCAATAGAAGCAGTTTATGGCAAAGGTCCTTCCCAACCATCATCCAAAAGAACCAGGGGGCTAAGAGTGGGACTTCCTCAAAGACTAAGTCCCAAACTCAGTCTCAATCTCCTTTGGAGGCATTCCCCACCACCTCCGTTCCTCCTCCCATGTCTGCAGAAGTGAGTGAGGAGTTGAGGAAGAAAATCTAGGCTGAGGTGGAGCGAATAAATTCTGAGTTTCGATGACACGCTCCCGTCATTCCTCCTGCTACTTCCCCACTATCTTAATTGATCCATCGGAACCAGGGTCAAAGAGGAAGAAGAGCTAAAGGGTTCCTCAAAGTGCTGGTGCTGCGGGTGCGAGGAAAAAGACTATGGGTACTAAGTCCCAGAAGAAACGAGCTCCAAATGTACATCTCGCCCCAGCTCCCTCTATCGTTGCCTCCCCTCCTCATTCGCCAATGGTGATATCCTCCCATTCTCCCTCTAGATCTGAGGTATGCATGTGTATTGTTGTTATTATTCCCATTTTCTAAAATAAAGTGCATATGTTTAACTCTTAGCAACTTTGGTGTAGGAAGTTGAAGAAGAAAGGTCAAGTCCACCTGTGAGTCCTTTCGTGGGGGGACGCTTCGGTTCCTCTCAGACCGCTATAATTCCTCCCCATTCCCCCATGATCGCGCTTACTTACTCTTGCCGTTTGTCTTCCCAATGTACGAAGGATGCTGCTGCGGGGGTGATTTCGTTGAATCTGTTGGAATCTCCTCTCAACTAGAGACAACTCCCCCAGCTTCTTCTGAATTATCACCCCAGCCTGAGGTTCTTCTACCCATCGTTATAGCTACAGAAAGTTCCCCAGAGGTAACACATTCTTAACACTGTTAAGTCTGGCGTCTTTTCTTTCCTCTACCCCTTTTTTTCTGTTCACCACGCTAAACTTTAATCTCTTGGGATGCCTCGGGTTAAAATGGTTTCTTTATTAGCTAACATTCTTCTTCCCTCCATGTTGACAAGACCCATAATTATAGTTCCCCTTTTCAGTACCATAACTGAGGTAGTAAAACATAGAGGTATTTCTCCCCTCTTCTGTACTGATTCCCCCTTTCTAACACTTAACTTCATTTTTTACAGTTTTCTCCAGATCTTGTCCCACCAACTTCTCTTGGTGGTCTGCCCCTTCCCAAGGCCAGCGTTGATTTTTCTGCCCAGCATGGTGATTCTTCTCCATTTGCCAATGTTGGGGCATTACTTGGAGGTCAAATGTCCTCCCCAAGTGGGACTCCTATGTTGGCCTTGGTACCTTTTGTTGGCGAAGGAGCTTCAGCAGACACTGAGCTTCCCACCGTCGAGGGTTCTGTGGGGGCTTCCTAGAAGACTGATTTGCCTTCAACAGTTCCCCATGTTGTAGCTTCCAATGTGGCTCATGTTCTTACTCTATCCATTACTTAGGTACTTCGCTAGTTTCTCTTCGTTTCTCGTTGTTTGTCCTTTATTCTTGACAATGTACAAAATCTAGAAGAGTCTCGTTTCTCAAACTTTCAAACTCCACTGGTAGCGGTGACTTAATCAATGAAAACACTTGTTAATATTTTCTCTCTAACTCCACCACTAATGGTGACTTAGCAATGAAAACACTTGTTAAGGTTTTCTCTCAAACTCCACCAGTAATGGTGACTTAGTAATGAAAACACTTGTTAAGATTTTTCATCAAACTCCACCAGTAACGGTGGCTTAATCAATGAAAAAACTTGTTAAGATTTTCCATCAAACTCCACCAGTAACAGTGACTTACCAATGAAAACATTTGTTAAGATTTTCTCTAAAACTCCACCAGTAACGGTGATATAGCAATAAAAACATTTGTTAAGATTTTTCATCAAACTCCACCAGTAACGGCAATTTAACAATGAAAATACTTGTTAAGATTTTTTATCAAACTCCACCAGTAACGGTGACTTAACAATGAAAACACTTGTTAAGATTTTCATCAAACTTATTACTTCTACCTGTTCTCAGGTTACTCGTGAGTCCTTTCCAGCGGAAGAGAGATCTCCATTAGTTCTTTCGCCCATCATTTCGCCCCATCGGGAACCAGCTATTTCAAAATATTCTAGTCACGACGACCAATGTTCCACGACTGGTACTACTACTGATAGCGAATCTGGTTGTGAGCTTCCTCTGCCCAACCTAGATCCTCACGACTTCTGTCTTATAGTCCTTCAGTGTTCTCCTCAAATGCCTGCCAGTCATCATTTGGTAATTGAGCAGATTGCAAGCCATCACTTTGAGACTTTTACTATCGATTGTCTGCGTTCGAGCATCCCCGTGATGAGCCATAGGCTTTAAGGCATGGCGATCTTTATTACTGATATCATTAGTACTCCTACCGCAAACATTACCAGGCCTTTCCTCAACCAATTCTTGAGCTATCTGAAGGAGTTGGGCCGAGATAGCTTCTAATTTAACTGGCTGATTGGACACTTAAAAACTCTGAAAAGCCAATAATTGTCAGGCCAGAGGGAACTGCTACAGAAGCACCGGGAGGCTCAACGAGCTGATGAAGCTAGGTTGGTCGAGCTAGCACCTTTACTTAAAGCTGCTAACAAGGAGGTAGAGGATATCGAAGAAGTTTTACGTCTGACAAAGTTAAAAAGGGAGAAACTCCTTATTGAGTGTGCACAAGTTCAAACAAGGTTGGAGGTTTTTATTAATGCCCAACAATCTTGCCTAGGAGCTTTTTGCGCCTGCTTGGAGATTTTTTCTCTGCTCCGAACTTGTAGTTCCTCTTAGGCCAATGAGTTATTTCACTTTTGTATACATTTTATTTTTTCTTCTTATGTAATTCTTGGGCAGTAGCTCCTAATTTTTTAATGCCCCAAAGTTTGTGAATGAAAAAAGGATGTATGTTTTCCTATGCTACCTCTTTATGTTATAACTATTTGTGTATATTACAAAATTCTACAATTCTTTCATCTCTGCTCAAGTTGCAATAATAGACATCAAGAACAACAACTTATATATTCATAACAATAACAGCTAGATACAACGATGGTCTAAAGTTAATTGCTTATACATGATAGACTTTCAACCATTTATTGTTAATCTTGAATAGTTTGCCTTCTTCCATCTTGGAAATTAAGCAATAACCTGAATCATGAGCTTCTTTTACAATGAAAGGTCCCTCCCAATTCGCTGTAAACTTAGGTAGAGGAAGCCCCCTGATGTGCTTCACTACTGCCTTCAAAATGAGATCTCCCTCCACGAACTTCCTTGGCCTCACCAAGTTGTCATATACCCTAGAGAACTGCTTCATGTACATTTGAAAGTGTTGCATCGTATTATCTTTATGTCCGTCCAACGCTTCCAACTGCACATGTCTGTTCTGAGGGAGCATGCTACTTCGCAAGGCATATCAGGCAGAGGGAACTTCCAACTCCATCGGGAGAATCGCTTCGGCTCCATAAACAAGGGAAAATGGAGTATATCCTGTGGGCTTCCTTTTAGTCATTCGATAGGCCCATAATACAGCTGGTATCTTGTCATCCCACAATCTTGGGAAATCCTCCGTCGTCTTAGCTAAAATATTAACCAATGTTTTGTTAGTTGCTTCGGCTTGACCGTTTCCCTTTGGGTATGCCACCGTTGTAGTATGATGAACAATGGAGTACTTGTCTACGAGCATTGTTACCCCTGAATTGATGAAGGGGGTTCCGTTATCAAAGAGAATAACTTTTAGAATCCCAAAACGATAAATGATGTATTATGTGATGAAGTTGCTCACCACCCCTATTGTTGCCTTTTTTAGTGGTATCGCTTTAGCCCACTTTGTATAGCACTCCGTTGCAACTAGTATCCAGATATTTCCCCTCGAATAGTGACGTATTGCCCCCACCAGGTCAAGTGCCTAGGTGTGAAAATGATAAGGCGTCTCCAGGGAGTGTAGATCCATCGATGGGGTATGGATCATATTTCCATGTAGTTGGCAAGCATTATATTTTCGAACGAACTCACCAGAGTCCTTCTACATCGTTGGTCAATAATACCCCAACATCATCAACTAGTCGTACAACTTGGCCCCTCCTATGTGGGCTAGATCGTGCGCTTATTTAAGGACTTCGACTGCTTCTTCCTTTGTGATGCAGCGCTATGGCATATTAAAGTAACCCCTTCGATAAAGCTGCCCCTCCTGAACGTAGAACACCGGGGTCCTTCGATTGAGTTCCATCACATCAATTTTCTCTATTGGGATAACTCTATCTTTAATAAAGTCAATATAGGGCTACCTTCAATCTGATTGAGCTTTAACGAAATGACATTCAGCTGCATCGAAGAATAGTTGGAACTTATCTTACTTTCGTTATAGCTCTGATGCGTCCTGTTTCATTTTAGGCCAGAAATATCCCTCCCTTTGAATTCTCATGTAAAGAGATATCTCAGTTATTTCGCAGTGCTCTTTATGTGTTTTCTTTAACCTCTGCTCTGCTTCTTCTAGGCCGATACATCTTGACAACCATCCTCCTACGTTTCAGGAATAAAGGCTTCCCTGATTTATAAAGTATTGGGCTAATTCCCTCAGCTCCATCGCTCCTTCCCCAGACTTTAGTTATTCTCTAATTTCTCCCCGCCAGTTAGAGTCATCCTCCATCAGATGAATTAACTGTACCACCGAAGGAGCAGTTCTTCATTGAATCACGACTGTAGTTGTATCGTCCCTCGTGAGCATCTTCTGAGCGATGGTGGCATAAGCGTCTGGATAGCGGTTCATCGTTCGGGGATGTCTCTTGATCTAGATCTGATGGAACTGGTTGAGAAGCCTCTGAATGATTATTTTGTAAGGTGCCAGACTTAGGTGTTTCAATGCATATTCTCCATTTACTTGCCGAATTACCAAATTCGAATCACCCTTGATGCAAAGTGAACGAATTCCCCTTCAAAAGGCCTCCAGCAACCCTAGTACCAATGCTTCATACTCTGCTTCATTGTTGGAACAAGGGAAATCTAACTTGTAGGAAAGTCAAATCTTTTCCATTCCTCTTTAAAGAATAACCCTTGCTCCTCCTTTCTTTTCTGTTGAAGATCCATCGAACTGCATCGTCCATTCTTTATCGCTTACGTCTAAGTGATTAGCCTGTAAATCATCTCCTGGAATGCTTTCTCTAGGTGGCTCAAACATCCCATAGGGGAAGATTGCCAAGAGATCTGCATACGCCTGGATCTTGATTGTGCGAGGGACCATGCACTTCACATCATATTCTGAGAGGATGAGGAACCACCTAACTTCCCTACCAATCAATATAGTTCTTGCCAGTAAAAACTTAATAGGATCACATCTTATTACAATATGAATTATAAAATACAGCATATAATGTCTAATTTTTTGCGCTATAAAGACTAAGGCTAAGTAGTGTCTTTTCAAGCTACTATACTTAAACTCTACCCCATGTATGATTCTACTGATGTAGTAGACTGGTCGTTCTTGCCCGTCAATCTCTTATGCCAACAGAACTCCAACGGACCTCATGGTGGATGTGAGGTATAGCTGCAACGATATTCCTACCCTTGGAGGAACCATGGTCTGTGGTGAAATGTAAGGACACAAATTTCCAATTGAGTCCATATATAGTTTTGGCTCAATTTCGGACAAAAACATTTATTCATAGGATAGTATTTATTGTAATATTCTCAAGCCTATGAAGTGTATGTTGAAGACATAGCGGCAAAGAACTTAAAGCTTCATCAAAATGTCGGTTTGTGTGCCTCGTTTCTACGTCATCAACTAAGGTTCCATGCTCCCAAGGTATGAATGTAATTATATGTATATAGGAGCTTGGAACAATGTTTATTTGGGTGTTAGGTTTAATAAAAGCCATGTTTATTTCAGAAATAATTTAAAAAGAACTTTATATTAATATATATAAATGTTTCTGGGCCAAAATAGAATTTAACAAAAATTTCTGAAACTCGTTCGAAATTTCGTTCGAACGAGATTTTTCGTTCGAACCAAACTTCGTTCGAACGAGACTGCTTTCTAACCTAACTGGTCAGTCGTTAGATAAGTCGTTCGAACGACTTTCTCGTTCTAACGAGGTATCTAACGAGTTTCTAACGAGCCCAGGTTGGTCGCTCGTTAGAAACCTCGTTCGAACGACAGTCAAAGTCGTTCGAACGAGAATGCCAGGCGGGAACAGTTTTGAGCAGTTTTTTGGCAGTTTTCTACCATGATCCCCACTTGTTTTTTAACCAACTTTTTCCAGCCTTATGAGGGACGGGAAACACTTTTTTCCTTCTAACTTTTCCAACTCATTTCCATCTCAAAAAGAGAGTTTGAGAGCATAATTGTTTAGGGAAAAGGTTCATGTTTTGAGTGTCATCTTTTAAAAGAAAATTTTCACACACTCTAGTTTACACCCAATAATTGTTTATCCAAGTTCTCCTACATAAATATCTATTACTAGGAGGTTGTTTTGGCACCGGTTTTTCTCTACACCGAATTGAAGAGAAGTTCGTTTCATTTCTACCCGTTTGGAGAAAGGCTCCATGTTTGGGTGACGGTGTGCCTAATTGTCCCATCGGTGCATTCCGAGACCACGGTGGAGCTCCGTTGGTTATCCTCTAATTGGAGGTTGATACAAGAAGGAGCATCACGGCTTGAGAGGGTTCGAGTTTAGGAAGTAAGTCTTTTGTCTTGTATTTTGTAATACCGTTTTTAGCGGATTTGAGGCTAGGGTCGTCCCGAGGTTTTTTCCCGTTAGTGGGTTTTTCCTCGTATATCGCGGTGTAGTGTGACCTTGTTTATTTTATCTTGCACAATAATTTAGAACGCATGCTTAGGATAATTTCAAGATAAAATTTGGTTTAATTATCACACTCATTTAATTTGGGACTTAAATTAAATATTGGGTAAAATTGGTTTATTCAAGTCATTTACTAAAATTGGTTTCGCCTAACTTTTGTTAATAATGACTTAGGCAAATTCTAGGACTTGAATTATGTTGTTTTAATTTGTTTCTTAAGATATTAAAACCTGGCCTTGTTGTTTTGTGGAACCATCACTTGTATCTCAACGCTTCCGCATCTATTTGTTTAAAAAGGAAATTAAACATTTTTAATTGTGATAATTATTGAAACCCCCCGGGGATTATCTTTTTCAAATTGGTATCAGAGCCAAAAACGATAAATTATTTCGTTAAAGATCCTTTACTTTTTAGCTAAATATGGATTTTTCCCCATTTTCAAAATTTCCTATTTTTGATGGTTCTAACTACGCGTATTGGAAAGCGCGAATGAGATCGGCACTAAAATCTATCGACGAGAGAGTTTGGATGTCTGTTGTTACCGGATACTCCCCACCAACTTATTTAGTTGAAAATGAACGAGTTATCAAACCCGCCGATAGATGGACTGAAAATGAGTTTAAACTTGCTAACTTTAATTCCCGTGGTTTAAATGCATTATTTAGCGCTGTCGCACCGGATGAATTCCGACGTATTATGACGTGTGAAACCGCTAAAGAAGCTTGGGATATTTTACAATTAACTCATGAAGGAACTAGTGTCGTTAAAGCTTCAAAACTCCAAAACCTCACCACTCAATTTGAAACTATCAAAATGGATGAAAAAGAAACTTTTGATAAATTTTATGCTAGACTTTCTGATATTGTTAATTCATCCTTTAACTTGGGAGAGAAAATACCTGACGACCGTGTTGTAAAGAAAATTTTAAGGTCCCTACCCGATAGATTTATTCCAAAGGTGACCGTTTTAAATTCTTTACCCACTTTAGCCTCTACGAAATTAGAAGAGCTTGTAGGTGATTTACAAACCTATGAACTGGATATGTTTCCCTCTAAAACTGAAAAGAAAATTGAAAAAGGCGTTGCTTTAAAAGCCCACAAAGAGGTTAAACAAGTAGTAGAGAGCGATAGTGATAGTGACTCGGAAGATATGGCTTTGTTTGCTCGTAAATTTAGAAAATTTCTTAAATTTAACAAAGATAAAGTTAAAAATGATTTTAAGAAATTTGAATCTTCTAAACATGATAAAAACGAGAAGATTTCTAAAGCCGATAAGATCCCTAAACCTAGTAATGAAAATATTGATAGGGACGAGTCTAATAAATGTTTTGGTTGTGAAGGTTATGGCCATAGGGCTTTTGAGTGCCCCACTAAACTAAGGAAAGAGGGTGAACGACCCATTTCATATAATGCGACCCTTAGTGATAGTGATAAGGAAGAGAAGCCCGAATCCCCCACTAAGAAAAATTTTGTGGCTTTTATGGCACATGTGAGTGATAATGAGAACTCATCGGATAATGAAATTATAGCACATGCCACTTCCAAGGTCATTGTACATGATTCTCTTATTCTTGATGATAGTGAGAGTGAAAAAGAAGAAGAGAGTGAAAATGAAGATGAGGTTGATATGAGTGAACTTCAAAATGCTTTTCATGAATTATTTAAAGAATCTATTAAATTGAAAAGAGCTAATTTGAAGTTAGAAGCGAGTTTAAGAGAGAGTGTCAAGGTCATTGATGAAAGTGCCTTAATAGAAGACCTTAGGACACATGTGAGGACTCTTCAAGAGAAGCTTAACTATGTAGAAGGCGAGAGAGATAGCCTTAGGGGTTTAATGGAATCCTTGAAAAAGGAGCTTCTTGGTTTTGAAGAGCGAAATGTTTTACTAGAATCTAAAATTTTAGAATTGGAAAATAAATTAAAAGATTCTAGTAATGTCAAATTTGATTTGGAGTGTCGTTCGGAAAAACTAGATAAAATGTTAGGAACGGTCCAAATTAAAAATGACACTTTTGGTTTAGGCTTCAATTCTTGTAATGATTTTAACCCTAAAGTCAAAACCAATGTTTTAGGAGAATCTTCTAGGAATGCATTTAATGATCACTCCTTAGATAAATCTTTTCGACATGCTCTTACTTGTATACATTGTGGTCGACAAGGTCATCTTAGGAAATTTTGTTTAGATCTTAAACGAATTCCTAGAAAATCCCATAGTAAAGTAACCACGATAGCTAATGTTTCTATACCCCAAGATAGTAATTCTTCATTAATTTGGGTTAGGAAATCCGACTTGGTTGCCTTACAAAATAGGGATTTTGATTCTCATTTACTTACACATGCCTCCTCCCTTGCTAAATCTAAAGGATAATTGTGTTAGTGTTTGCATACTTTAGCGTTTGTACTTCATGCTATATTCATATGCTAAATGTATGCTTGTTTAGTCATTTTCTAGTCATTGCCTTACTTCATATCACATGCTAGAAACTATGACTTGTTTATCATTTGTGTTTTACTTATTTCATTTAAGCTTAATGAAAAATACAAATGATTTTTGTTTAGTCTTTTGAGTATATATCTTTATTTTTGATTAAAATGTTAAAAACTCAAAAAGATTTTGTTTTGTGTGTATTTTTGTTTGACACACTTTATGTGGCATATACTTGTGTTTGAATCCCATCATTTACGCTCCCACGTGGCTAGAACTTTTGGTTTAGATTTTCAATCCTTATTATGTTCTTTACCATATTTTATGGAGTAGTTGGATTTTGTTTTGTTTAAATGGATTCTATTTCTATATGCCTCTATTCACACATGCACGAGCTCTTTTGAAATCTTAATGTCACATGTTATATTTGAGCTTTTTGAGGTGTTCTCCTATCAATCTAGTCATCTACATATCTATGACCTAGGAAGACTAGTGCATGTCAAAATCCGTTGCATGTGAGATTTGTGAGAAAAATGAAAACATGATAAATTAATATATGCACGGGGAAGGGCTCCGAAAGGATGAATTAAATCCTTTGCGATTGTAAGCCACCGTTGATTGGATCTAAAAGAAATACGTGATCCAAAGGCCTAAAAACAGAATATTTGGCATCCAAAGAAAGCAATTGCCAAGGCCTATGTTTGTTTGATATATTCATTCAAAAACAAAAGAATATATATGCTTATTGAGGGAGAATTGGATGGTATATCAACGGTTTGCACAATGTATGTTTATCCTAGTTGTCGTTAATGTCATGACTCTATTTGGTTTGTAGAATCATCATCATGCTAGGCTTGTATGCATTGTGTATGTCTGTTCATTGAGTTCAATCTTTATATTGTCACATGAGGTTATATTTAACTGTGATGAAGTTTGCAATCAAATGAGAACTCCGTGAACGTTTCTTAAGTGTTTGGGTCTAAATTTAATTGTTGCTTGTTCACACCCCTACACTTCCGTTTCCATATGACACATTTTTGCCATACGAGTGTGCAAACTTATTGTATTTTGTGTCATGTGTGTGTTTATATCTATATATATATGCAAGTGGTTCGTTGATATATTTCTAGTATATATATATATGATATTTGTTTGTCTTTGCCTTGTTTTTAATTGCCCATATGCTTTCATGTCTTATCACTTTAAGCTTTCACTTGCTGTTTCTTAGTTCTTTATCCTTTGCCTATTCCCGAACAAAAAGGGGGAGAATGATGATAGGGGGCGAAATGGTATCTAATCCTATTATTATCGTATCTTCGTTTAGGGGAGATTTATCTTAGGGGGAGACGTCTTTCTAAGTAGGTCACGTGTTTAAAAGGGAGAATTAATTTAGGGGGAGTAATTATTTAATTGCATTTAATATTTTGATATTCCCTATGCATTTGATGAGTTTGCTTAAGTGTGCAGGAATTATTCTAAAGCGGCATCTTTCTATGGCAAAGCTTTTGATCCTTGGGTTGAGTCAAGATTGGGCGGGTTATGTTTTGAGTCTAGTATAGCTTGACGGCCCTTTAGGATTTTTGTTTGGTTTTTGTCCCGGAATAGCCAAAGGGGGAGATTTGTAAGGACACAAATTTCCAATTGAGTCCATATATAGTTTTGGCTCAATTCCGGACAAAAACATTTATTCATAGGATAGTATTTATTGTAATATTCTCAAGCCTATGAAGTGTATGTTGAAGACGTAGCGGCAAAGAACTTAAAGCTTCATCAAAATGCCGGTTTGTGTGCCTCGTTTCTACGTCATCAACTAAGGTTCCATGCTCCCAAGGTATGAATGTAATTATATGTATATAGGAGCTTGGAACAATGTTTATTTGGGTGTTAGGTTTAATAAAAGCCATGTTTATTTCAGAAATAATTTAAAAAGAACTTTATATTAATATATATAAATGTTTCTGGGCCAAAATAGAATTTAACAAAAATTTCTGAAACTCGTTCGAAATTTCGTTCGAACGAGATTTTTCGTTCGAACCAAACTTCGTTCGAACGAGACTGCTTTCTAACCTAACTGGTCAGTCGTTAGATAAGTCGTTCGAACGACTTTCTCGTTCTAACGAGGTATCTAACGAGGTTCTAACGAGCCCAGGCTGGTCACTCGTTAGAAACCTCGTTCGAACGACAGTCAAAGTCGTTCGAACGAGAATGCCAGGCGGGAACAGTTTTGAGCAGTTTTTTGGCAGTTTTCTCCCATGATCCCCACTTGTTTTTTAACCAACTTTTTTCAGCCTTATGAGGGACGGGAAACACTTTTTTCCTTCTAACTTTTCCAACTCATTTCCATCTCAAAAAGAGAGTTTGAGAGCATAATTGTTTAGGGAAAAGGTTCATGTTTTGAGTGTCATCTTTTAAAAGAAAAATTTCACACACTCTAGTTTACACCCAATAATTGTTTATCCAAGTTCTCCTACATAAATATCAATTACTTGGAGGTTGTTTTGGCACCGGTTTTTCTCTACACCGAATTGAAGAGAAGTTCGTTTCATTTCTACCCGTTTGGAGAAAGGCTCCATGTTTGGGTGACGGTGTGCCTAATTGTCCCATCGGTGTATTCCGAGACCATGGTGGAGCTCCGTTGGTTATCCGCTAATTGGAGGTTGATACAAGAAGGAGCGTCACGGCTTGAGAGGGTTCGAGTTTAGGAAGTAAGTCTTTTGTCTTGTATTTTGTAATACCGTTTTTAGCGGATTTGAGGCTAGGGCCGTCCCGAGGTTTTTTCCCGTTAGTGGGTTTTTCCTCGTATATCGCGGTGTAGTGTGACCTTATTTATTTTATCTTGCACAATAATTTTCAAGATAAAATTTGGTTTAATTATCACACTCATTTAATTTGGGACTTAAATTAAATATTGGGTAAAATTGGTTTATTCAAGTCATTTACTAAAATTGGTTTCGCCTAACTTTTGTTAATAATGACTTAGGCAAATTCTAGGACTTGAATTATGTTGTTTTAATTTGTTTCTTAAGATATTAAAACCTGGCCTTGTTGTTTTGTGGAACCATCACTTGTATCTCAACGCTTCCGCATCTATTTGTTTAAAAAGGAAATTAAACATTTTTAATTGTGATAATTATTGAAACCCCCCGGGGATTATCTTTTTCATGAAACGAACAACTTCTTCAGCCCAACGAGAGACTCCTGGTGGACCTTTTCCCACTTGAATTTTGTGTTCTTTCGCAAAAGCTGCATCAATGGGTGCATTATTTAGGCTAATCCAGGCACAAATCTCCTAAGGTAGGAAACTTTGTCGGGGAAACTCTTCAGCTCCTTCGCCGTTCTCAGACTTGGCATCTTTAAGATCGCTCGTTGTTTGTCCCGGTCCATCTGCACCCCCTATCGATCAACCATAAAACCTAAAAACTTTCCACTAGTTACTCCGAATATGCATTTCAGTGGGTTCATCTTCAGCTTATACTTTCTGCATCAGGCAAACACCTTCCTCAAATCGCTCAGATGGGACTCCTCCTTCCTCGATTTGATGACCAAATCATCCACATAAAATTCTACAAATTTGTGAAAGAAGTCATGGAAAATGTCCATAATTGTTCTTTGATAAGTAGCCCCAGTGTTCCTGAGGCCAAACGGCATTACTTTGTACATGAAGTTACCTAACGGGATTCTAAACGCCGTCTTCTCTGCGTCTATGGGGTCCATCTTGATCTAGTTGTACCCTATATACCCATCCATGAAGCTATACATCTCGTGACCAACCGTTGCATCTATCAAGCTACCAATAGAGGGTAGAGGGAACTCATCCTTGGGGTAAGCTCTATTTAAGTCTCTGAAATCCACACAAATCCTTATTTATTTTTTGTCTTTCTTTTCCACTGGGACAATGCTAGACAACCAGAGTGGGTTTTGTATCGTTTTGATAAACCCTGCTGCCAATAAGCATTGGACATCTTCCTTGATCTTCAAGTCCAGCTCAGTCTTGTAAGTCCTCGTTGGTTGCTTCACCGGAATGGCTGCAGGCATCACATTTAACTTATGGCAGCTTACTTCCTCATCCAACCCTTCCATCTCTGTGTACTTCCACGTAAAAACGCCAATAAACTCTCGAATTAACTCAACCAAGGCCTCTCATTTCTCTATACTGAGATCCTTCGAGATGAAGATGGGCCTTGGATCCTCCCATTCTTTCGCCAGTTTAACTACTCCAACTCTTGTGTCTGTGGCTTTGGTTGATCTGCCATGTAGTCTGGTTTTTCGACGACATCCTCCATGAACTCTTGTATGTTGGAGTTGTCTATCACTATAAATTTCCCCCATTGATCCACCGGAAAACACTCATATATCGGGTCAACCTCATCATCAGCTTCTTCGATCTCCCATTCACACCATTATAACCGATACACCACCTTTCTTTTTTTATAACAACTTTTTGCACTGTTTGCTGGCAGTTGCAACTGCCTTTCTCATCTTTTTCTCTAGAAGCCCCGGTAACTCTTTCTCTTGAAAATCGACTCAGCACACTTTGTCGTTGGACCTCATGCTTCGTTAGATCCATTTTGGGCCTCATTCTATCCTTGAGCTACGTCGAGATGTTTTGAGGACGAGGAACCACCTGGTGGGCTTCTTCTGCCATCACTCCTTTGCTGCTTGTAACTTCGTTATTCTGCCCATTCACAGGCCCCATCCTTTACCTGATCGAGGGAACCCACGCTCCCTTCATGCTTCTAGTTAGGACTCTGAAGTTCCCCTCTAATTCTGTGTAAAATGTTGCATCTATCAGGTGAGCTTATTCGATAGCGAAGGGCCTCTTCGTAGCCCAAATGGTGATCTTCGTTCCTTTGATATTCTCCTTGGCACATTGGTGATACGTCGAAGGAACTAGCCCTTGGTTGTGCATCCAGACTCTTCATATCAACAGGTTCTAGAAAGTTGCGCTCTCTATCATGTGGAATTTGATGTGGGGACTCAGATTTCCCATTACAATCCTAACATTCACATAACCAATGGACTTGGAAGACTGGTTGTCATAACCTAAAATCATCAAAGGCATGGGGACTAACCTTTCCTCTGGAATATTAGCTGTGTGGAAAGAATTGATTAGCATGATGTTGATGGAGGCTCCCCCATCCATAAGAGCCCTTGCAAAGCTAACTCCGTTGACGCTGGCAGTCACATATAGTGGCTTATTATAAGGAAATCTCACGGCCCTATCTGCATCGCTGAAAGTTATCTCTGATATAAACTTCTTCACCAACCTAGCCATGGGTCTAGGCCTGTCAATGGGTCGGGTCTGGACCCGAACCCGACCCGAACCCGATCCGTATAATAGGGTCTGAGCGTATTTTTTTGGACCCGAGACCCGAAGATCCGAATACTCGAAGACCCGTTTATTAAACGGGTAGGGTCTGGATCTTATACAAGACCTGAACCCGAAGACCCGACCCGAATTGTACATTATTATTTTTTAAATATATATATATACACTATAAATTTATATATATTTATAAATATATCTTATCAATATAACATGTAAGTAATATATATAAAATATATATTTATGTATATAATAAATATAAATAATATATGTTTTATTTATACTAATAATATTCTATAATACATTACAAAATATTTTAATTTAAGATTCAAAAATAAAGAAGGGGGATAATATAAAATAAATGTAAAATAAATGTATATATTTGGCCAGACCCGGACCCGAACCCGAGACCCGAAGATCCGAACGGATTCGGGTCTGGATCTAATATTGTAGACCCGATGAAGACCCGAACCCGATGAAGACCCGATTATACGGATCTGGATCTCCCTCAGGCCTACATGGGTCCCTTCCATTTCAGCGAAGGGACTGCGTTCTTCCTCGCAATGTCAAGGATTGCTTGAGTTATTTTCATCCAACTTTCTTTTTGCATCCCCACCTGGTCGAAGAACCAGGTGAATTTTGGAGACTTCGAAACTGCACAGGATTCCATAGCTTGGTCTACTTCCTCACCTTCAACGTTATATACGTCCTCCAGGTCTTTGACACTTGCCTCGTCGTAAGCTAATACCACGTTAGCCATTCCCCTAGTTCAGTCTTCCAGAGACTCTTCAAGCTCCTCATGTTATACCGCTAACTCCCTTGCTTCTCTTTCTGCCTCCTCATCATAGTCCACCACCAGATTGGCCCCATGTGCTGAGAGTGGGTTGTTGTTAACATTTTACGGAAGGATTTGTAACGTTCCTTCCTTTACATGTTTGTCGATGATTCTTCTTAGCATGAAACAGCTTTCCGTTGGATGTTGGATCTTTTGATGGATCAGGCAAAATTTGGGATCCGCTCTCGTTGCTGCGTCTGGTTCCCTAACGGGGATGCTCTTTGGTTCATACACCGTTCCTCCTTGAACCATAGCGTTGTAATAGCTGACAACCTCCTCTACTGTACAAGGCAACGGTGGTGGATCCTCCCTATCTCTCTCAAACTTTCTCTTGGTGTCCCTCTTCATTAGTTTTCCCCCATCTGCTCCTTCGGTATATCCCACCCGTGAGGACTGAGACCTCCCTCCCATAAGTTGTATCGATTGCCTAAACATCATGGGCACCACCACTGGGTTTGGTCGTACTACAAACGAGATATTCCTTGTCACTTTTAGGAACGCCGCAAAAGTCCCCTCACGCGTCTCGTTAATAAGATGGCATATATACTCAGGAAGCAGTCCTTCTGCACAGATCTGCAGTAGTTTGGATTCTTTGGCATCCTCCATTACATCGAGGGAACTTTCCCTGAACCTTCGTATGTATGCCACCACATCTTCTCTTGGTCGCTTCTTCTCTCTCCCTAGTTGGGTTAAGGTGAACTCATCTTCGCCCAGAAAGAACTTCTGGACGAACAAAAGATGCATCTCCTCCCACGTGTAACTCTTAGGAGCTAGGTGAGAATACCAGGTATACGCTTTATCGGTTAAGTATTTGGAAAACTCCCTTAACCTGAGTTTTTTTTATTACAATGAGACCTCAAATGTTCAACAAAACATTTAACGTGCTCCTTCGGGTTCCCACCATTTCCTATATATTTTTCAAAGATAAGAGGAATATAATCTTTTGGGTAGAGCTCGTCATTATACTCCTGAGGATAAGGTGTCCAAAAGTCATCATAAACCGAAGCTACCTCACCAGAAGATTACGAGGAAGCTTGCATGAACTTTAACATCTCCTTCTGCACCTCTTTTCTCATCTCTTCCATAACTGATACCGTTGAAGGAACGACCAGAGGGACCATAGGTGGGGCACACGTTGCACCTGGAACAATCATCACAGTTGGAACGGTTGGTACTCCTGGAGTTCCAACTGTTGGATTCACAGCATGGGGTATACTTGTTAGGACCGTTCCTGTTAAGACTGCACTTGGTGTGGCCATTGGGGCTGCCCCTAGTGTCACGAAGGAGTTGGCCTCAAATCCTCCCAACATCGTTGTAGCTACAGGAGTTTGTAAAAACTCGTAAAATTTATTCATGAAAAGTGCCACTTGAGCTGGTCCCAACCCGGTGCTCGTGGAAGCTTGGGTCACCCCTAGAACGCATGTCGCCATTTGAACTGGAGGTACCTCCACTCGAGGGGCTCTGTCTCTCGAAGCCTCCAGATCTCTCGACGCTTGTTCTTCATTGTGTTGAATATCATCAAAGTTAAGTCTTCGATTAACATTATCCTGCGCCATACTCCTTTCTTAGAAGAATGCCTCCCCAGTGGAGTCGCTAAATGTAAAAGGGTAGTTTAGATTAGATTGAGGCGTAATCCCTTTTGAGTACAGTAATGATAAGTTAACTAACCGCGCTATTGATCAACTAAATACATACAGTCACAACTTAGTGAAAATAAACTCAGTTTGAACTCACAAATCTCCCGTGTATAATTTAGAAGATAATAACGAACTCAAAAGTAACTCATTTAGGGGGACAGAGAAGGAAGCATCCTATATACACCTTGGCAGGCAGTCAAATACCCCAACCACCCTCTAAGATCTCTGTCAAGTATTAAATCTTCGTAATAAATGACAATGGTGGGTGAGTAAAACTCTTAGGTTTGCAATAAATCTCTTTCTGATGTATATTCTCTCTAGTAATAACTTTTGAACTCTAAAAAAGAACATCCCTTCCCAGAGGTGGTTGGGGCTCTTAAATAGCCCCCACGCCACTCCCGAGATAACTCAGTCATTAATAACTGTGAAATACATCCCTCATACTTTATGTCACAAACATTGAATGCCTAATGCACTAGTTAGCTCCACGTCATAAACATTAAATGCCAAAACATGCCTTTTGCCTAACCACTGTGTGTTAGGGGCTGTCGTCACAGAGGTGGCTCACCAACTGTCTGATAGCCCAAAATACCACGGTGGTTTACTCAAGTGCAGATTTGACATTGCCTAGATGGTTAGTGACGTCACATAAATTATATGTGACATTAAATAGAGGGTTGTTTGGTTCACAACTCAACGCCCAATGGAACTCAAGACTGCTCCGCCCGAGGTTCCACGGTCAGGGTCTTTTGGTGTTTTACTAGGTGTATCAAAGATGGTAAGGACAAGCTCCAACGGTGCCTCGCTTCTCAATCCTCCAAACTAAGTCCCTCCCAAGTTCCCACGACGAGGTCATTCGATAGAGCATGAAAGCTCTCCTGAGCCCTGCCAAGCCTGGTTTCTCGCGAGTACCGTTTGACCTCACACTAAAAAATATTATAATCGTTACAACTCATGGTCAATATAAATGAAGAGATGCAACAAGACTAAGTAAAGCAATAGGACTAAAGGGTGAGCTCTCTCGGTCAGCTTCTTCGCTGGAAGATCCCTCTGGGCTGCCACACTGGGCTACCTCACTTGAGTTGCCTTGTTGAGCTGCATCGCTGCCTTAATCCCAAACATTGTTGTTAATGGAGGGATTATCTCTAATCTCAAGATTACCTTCAAGCCCCCTACACATGGATTTTGTATCAACACAAGATCATCAAGATAGATACTTACCTTAAAGTTGCAGGTTTGATCCGACGAATTTGAGTGGTATAGGAACGATACTCTTCTTCCAATATATGCTTTGGTGGTGGAGGTGCAAAATGAGTGGTTCTTGGCCTTAAACACATTGGAAAGCTCTCTCATTCTTCTTCCTATGGCTTCCCGCACTTTTTGATTCTGATAACCCTAACTTCCTCGACACACCATTTGATATAGCCTTAATAATTTCGTAATTAATTAAGGTTCTAAAATTGAAATTACTAAAATGCCCTCTCGGGTTGCCGGTTAGACCTAAAATCGTCCTAAGACCCAAAATAGATCCCCGGGTACACTTTCCGACTTTTTCGATCCTTCCGAACACATTTGCGCACTCAAAATGATCATACGGGCGATTTAGAATTAATTTACTTTTTATTTCATTAAATTAGTCCCGACACGACTGACATGCACATCCCGACTTAATTTCTATAACTGTCGTATTATTCACTCGCAACAATTTTAATAAATTCATATCACATTTTACTTTACTCACTAAGTAATAACCAACATAATTCCCATAAATAATTACTAACTCACGTCACACTAGTAAATATTAATTTAAATCTGAATTAACTCTTATAATTATTTAAAGTTATAAAAACACGGGGTATTACAAATAAGATGTTTCTTTGACTTTTTAAACTACTTATTAATTCTAAAAATATATTAAACTTTTATAGATTTTAAATTATATGTCTTTGAATAGTGTTGTATGAATCGCTACTATCTTTTATTTTTAATAAATTGCATTTTAAATTAACTTTTTTTTATACGAAACATGTTTTTAACTTTCCTTAAGTAGCTTTTCCTAATCTTTTAAAGTTTTTAGGAATATCCAAAAATGTTTTATTCCATAAAAATTGTCTTTTATTTTAAACAAACTATTTATAATAATCTATTTTTTTACCTTTTAAATTATTTAGTAATTATGAAATAATAACTATATTATTAAAAATAAAATAAAAAAATATTTTATATTTTTAAATATCTGTGTATTTTTAAAAAATCAGGTGTATACATGACATTAACTTTTAACTTAAATGAACTATTTATTTTTCATTAATTGTTTATGTAATTTAATTGTAATATAAAAACAATTTTCAAATTAGCTATTTATTTAAATGAACTTTTTATTTTTATATTAACTAGTTATTTAAACTAACTGTAATACAAAAAAATATTTTAAATTATTTGTCATATATTTTATAAAAACTTTCATTCATTTTTAAATGTACTTTATTTTAAATAAACTTTACTTTAAATAAACTATAAATCATAAACTATTTTTTTGTACTTTTTATACTTTTAAGTAATTTTAATTAATTGTATTATAAAAATAAAATTTTATAAAAAATAAGGTGAATTATTAAATGTATTGCTAATTGTATATTTTAAAAACTCAATTGTGTATTTTAAAATAACTTAAACGTAATTTAATAACACTTTTAAAAATTAAATTTATTATAATAAGTTTGTGTTATTTAGTTTTAACGGATCATTACGCATTTTTTATACATAATCTTACAAACATTCATACACATCTTTTTTGCATAAATAAATATTATACAAAATTTCACAGACATTCGTATACTTTTTACAAAAAGAAAATTATACAACAAATACTTATTTCAACATTTGTACATAATTTCTGACAAATTTATGTATTAAGATTTATGCACAATATTTGTATCAACATTTCTACACAACGTTAATAAACAATTTTCCAGATTGATAAACAATATATCAGCCAACACATTGAAACACAAATGGATACACACATTGATGGTAACTTAAATAAAATGAGTGGAAACATTCATATCAACAAAAATACATTAAAAACAACAACGATTTTGACAATTAATCGTTGCTAGAAGAGGAAAAGGTTGAATATGATTTTTCTTTGGTCGTCTGATGTTGAAATCGAAGGCCGGAGTAGTTGACTTTAGGGTGGAAAGGTTAGATCGTCAGGTGTAGAGCTTTGTAAATTTTTTATCAACTGCGAATGAAATGAGGAAAAACGATTGGTTTAATTTTAATTGCTTGAAAGCGCGGTTGGTAATCACGTATTTTATTTAAAATAATTAAATAAAATATGCGATTGGTATTCTATTTAATAATTTTAAATAGAATACGCGGTTACTAATCGCGATTTCACGTTTATTACATTAATTATGGATAATTAATGATCGTGCTACTCCAACTCAAATTCGCGATCAGCAACCGCGAATTGAGCTTAAATAACCACGAATTTAAGAATTACAATAATTTTATAAATATATTTTAAAGTTCATTATTTTTATAAATATGTAATATCATATAAGCATAATATTATTTAAATAAAAAAGTCATTATTTATAAATATATATTATACCTCTAATATGATAGTATTAGAGGAGTAAATCAACGTTTAAAATCTATTATATTTCTCTCTCTCGTCTTGAATATAATGTTATTTAAAACCAAATATATCACAAATTTCTTTTAAACAAAAAAAATGAATAAATTAAAAGTCTCTGAAAGACTAAAAAGATGATCCATTATAGATTATATTAACTAATCTCTCGATCCAACACCATCTAGATTCAATTAATATCTTTTTATCACTCTTCACTCAAATCACATTACACAATGCTACTAATAGTATTACATTTATATGAAGTTTTTATTTCTAGAAAAAAAGTTAGTTATTTTTTTTCAAAATTTTAAAATAGTTTTTATAAAAAAAAGTAGTTTTTGCTTATTAAAACATTTTTCACGTTGTATTAATAGAAAAACTTCAAGTTTTTATTTATAAATGACATAAAAAATTAAACTAAAAACAAATAAAAATATGTATGACTTTTTTCATATATAAAATACGTACAGTTTTTTGAAGCTTTTATTTATAAAAATAGCTTTTAAGTTAAAAACTGTTTTCAAAATGTCAAAATTATTTTTAATATAAATAAAAAACATTTTTATTATAAAAATATTTTTAATGTTTATTTATTAAAAAAACTTTAAGTTTTGTATCTATAAATGACATACAGTTTTTAAACTAAAAACAAATAAAAATATGTATAGTTTTTTTTATATAAAATACCTACAATTATTTTTAATTTTTATTTATAAAAAATAATTGTTATATAATAAAAATATTTAAAAATAATAGATAAATTTTATTCATGAAAAAATTAACCTTTTATAATAGTTGTAGGATAAGATGTTGAATTCATGATATATACTAAAATTTATAACTATCATTATATGTATTTATTGTACATCGCTCGTGCATCGCACAAGTTGTATGCTAGTGAATATAGGAAATTATTGAATTAGTGTTAAACCCCGCATGATGCACGTGTGTGATAAAGATTTATACGTAATACGTTGCATAATTTTGTTTTGCAAAAGTAAGTATGTATGTCAATCACAATTATAAATAAATAAAATATGATAATAATGATTTTGTCAAAATGAAACTAAAAAAGGGCTGACACTGCTTGAAAGAAATTAATTGAGTATATTAAAATAATAAAAATAAAACTGTAATTAAATAAGAAAATGTTGAAAAAGCAGACCAATTAATTCTCGAGTAATAATGGAGTGGATTCTTATCATTTCTCTGATAAATGCTAAAATCCAGTCAAAAGTATATACTTTAAATTATAATATATTATTTCATTGCCATCCTTTTTTGTAATTATAAAATAATATCTTAGAAGGTATGCGAGAGAATAGAGGGGATACACCAAGGGAATATGAGCATAATATATATATCACAAAACCAAATTTAAGGCTCATTATCAAATTAAGGTATGAAAAACCTTTTTTCTAAAAAGCATTGCCAATATCTGGATAAGATTTTTTAGACCATTAATCAGTTATCCAATTAGTTTAAGAATTTCAAAAGAGCCTACATTACATTTACAAAGTGCAAGGTAATCCAATTAGTTTAAGAATAAATAAAAAATTTGTTGTAGGGAAAAAATAAAATCTTTATGATTTTATTTAATGTTTTCCTTTCAAAGTTTACCTCATAATCCCTTTTACATAAGATCAAAATTAAAGAAAAATTTCTTTACCACTTCATCCATGTTCTCCCTTCAATCATTCACCGTAAAGAAAAAAAATAGAAGTAAAAAATTGTTAATAACAAACTAAATATGATGTCAAAATATACAAAAGACCAGAATATCAGAGACGTTGTTTAACTTCTTACGTTTAAAGTGTTCATTAGTTTACAGTAAACAAAGCGATACATTTAAATTTAAAAAATAAATATCTAGAGCGTCTAACGACAATCTCAATCCCAACGATGCCATAAATACCATCTCGCATCAAACTTGAAATACAACAAACTATGGTAGGGTGATAGGGAAACTCAGTAGCTCGTATAAATGAACCGTTTTTTCAAAACAATAAAATAAATCATTTTCAGTCGATTTTGACCATTTTTTAAAAATGGCAAAATAAACCATTTTGAGTTGTTTTTTTTATGATTCATTGAAGTGTTTAAAAACCATAAATAAAATAAATAAATTCAAAAGTTGTATGTTGATAGAATCAAGAGACCTTCCTTCTTCTATTCTAAATCTATTAGCTAAATTAAATGATCTCTTAAAATACCAATACTAAATATAGGACATGTGGTGCAATAATGTTTGCATCTAAATCTATGAGATGAACTAGCATGCAGGTCAAATTTATCGAAACTTTATTTTTTGGTTGTTGTGTCTTTTTTCACTTAATATATTCCACGAATGAAAGGAGATATAATTTTAAAAGTTATATGATTGACATATTTTTTTTTAAATTACACTGAAATGTTCAATAAAAATTCGAATTTTTTTAAGTGTCCAGATATTGGTAATTGTAACACGTGTATACCAAATATCAAAATAACCAAGTAAAAAATAAAATAATTTTTTATTAAGTGCATCTTTTTTCCTCCTTTACCTTTCGTCAAATATGTTGTGTTCATAATATAAAGATTAAACAACTTTTATAGCCTTAAAACCCACAAAATGTAAGCGTGTATAGATTAGTTTTACAAAAGTGGGTTTTGTAAAAAAATATTGTTGAGACTTCAACCATTTTAAAGATTTATTTATAACAAAAGAAAAAAAGACAATGCGGTTTAAATGTTGCTTAAACACTAATAATCATTGTTTTCTTAAAATAAATCGGAGACACTAATTATGGAAAGTGAGATTTAAAGTTGAGACCGTTTTATTCAAATATTTAATACGAATTAAGACTCAAAACCCTTATATGTTTAGGTTAGAGGTTAGGCGCTCGTTAAAATATATGGATGCCAATTCTTTTTAGTATTTATATAATTCTTTTGACTTCTACCATTTAAATAACTTCATCTGTTCCTCACCAACATCAGCTCAATGGATACAAACAAGTATTATCCACTCAACCACATAGGTTACTATGACTATTTAATCCAAACGTGTACTATCTCAACCCATCTTCAAACTTTATTATGAGTAGATCAAATAAAACATCGAGAGATAAGAGTAAATGAATACAAATTTAGACGTTAAAACATGAGAAAAGATGTGGGGGTGATGATTTTTGTTAGAGTAAATAAAGAGAGAGAGCTCACAAATCAAATATTTAAAATAAGTTATCTGAGTGGGAAGAAGTCTTTGTACCAAATAAATAAAAAAAACAAAGAAAACAAAAATAACTTTGTCAAAATTTACACCAAGAAATTGAAATAAATTGTTGACGAAAAATACAATTCTTTGACAATTGTTAATTGTTCAAGAACTAATTGAGTAACTAAGAATAAGCAGTCCCGCGTTCCATGCCAACATCTTTAGCAACTCTACTATGTGGAAATTTACGTATAAAAAAAGGCAACCTCCTATAGGATTGTATCCCGTATAATCCAACAATGAATTTGGTATTTTCTTTCTCATCACCCAAAGTAAAATTTTGATGCCCCTGTAATACCCCGTATTTTTATGCTATATTAATTTGGGGATTTATTAAATTTAATGTGAATGATTTATTTAATAAAAATTCGGAAATTAATTATGTTATAATTATTAACGTGACGAGAGTTAGTAATTATGGGAAATTGGTTGATTATTACTAATGAGCAAAGTAATATATTATATGATTATATTGAATGTCAAGAGTGAATTAAATGACGATTTCGAAAATTTAAGTCGGAACGTGCTCGTGTCACGTCGGGACTAATTTTGTTAAATAAAAAGTGAATATTTTATAAGTTGCCCGTATGGTCATTTTGAGTGCGCCAACGCGTCCGGTAGGGTCGAGATAGTCAGAAAAGTGTACCCGGGAGTGTAGTTTGGGTCTCGGGGCATTTTTAGGCCTAATTAGTACCCCGGGAGGGCATTTTAGTCATTTTATATAATTGGGTAATTAAACCCACGAATTTCAGCAACCTATATCAGCCAACTAGGTTAGTCTTTTAGGGTTAGAATATCCAGAAATCAATTGACGGCCATTGGAGAAGAGAGGAGAGAGCTCCAAGGCAATTCAAGGCCAAAAAGTCACCGGTTTGCACCGCCGCCACCACCACCGCGTAGATCGCGAGACGAGGAACGCAGCCATACCAAAATCAGCCGTGAATCAGAATACCAAAAATCTCAGGCAAGTGTTTAACTTGCTATCTTCGTTGGTGCAATCTTCATATTAGTTTAGGATTGATTTGTGATGAAAACTATGGAAGAAAACCCAAATTATGATAGGAGAATTCATGTAGTTTTGATTTATATGTTGATTCTGGAAACCCTTGCCATGTAGAGGAAATAAACCACAAAATTTTGATGATCTTAAGAAAGAAATTCTGGAGAAAGAATTGTTAGAAAACTGTTTAAGAAAATTCTGGGGTTCTTGATAATTGGATATAATTTTAGGTTGAAAATCCGTGTTTAAATGATGAATATGTACATGCCTCACGTTAGAATCATCTGGTATAGTGTTATAATGTTAGTAGTAGAATTCTGGGACGATTGGAACTTGAAAATATGGATTTGGTGCAATTTTGGTGATGAAACCCATAACTGCATTCTGCAGAATTTTTCGCAGACCTGCTTGATCGATCGATCGAGCCTAGAGCTTCGATCGATCGAAGGTTCGATCGATCGAGCCCCAAGCTTCGATCGATCCCTCCTGGCAGACTCCTAATTCCCTCTTTAAATGAGTTAAATTCAAATTGTCGTGATATAATTCTTGGGCATTCTTGATAAAATGATTTCGGAGACATTGGGGACCAGTAGGGCATATGAATAAATGTTGGGACCTTTAATCTTCAACGAGAATGGTACTTATGGGACATTTACTTTAGGGTTGGTGAATTTATAAATCTAAAGGGTGAGGTGCGTAAGAGAGTTACGTTGGAACCTAATAAAGACACTTACTGAATTTCAGATTTGTGAGGATATAGTCCACGAGTGTCAGGTAATGAGTGAGAAAAGCCTTCGATCTTAAGGTTAGGAATGAAACTTTATACGTAATTCTATAAATGTGAATTTAAGGATAAATGGTGTAATTATGGGTGACGAGAAGAACCTATATTAATATAATAAAGTGGTATATTTATATGATTGTGTGTACATATATGATATACATGTGAAAAACATACCGCGCTACTTGCTATCCTTGAGGTTACCGCGCTGGGACATTCTTATCTCGATGGGACCTTTATGGGGGATATTGACTTGTACCCTAGAAGATAGATATCCTTGGTACAGGCTATCGAATCGATAGTTCAGACGGTCCTAAGAGACGCGAGTATGTGCCATCCTCTTAGAGACTTGGAATCTATGCTTCGCCTCGATATTGTTTGTGTATGTGTTAATACAGTTCGAGAGTGATTCCGAACTTGTATTCCCCTTGATATGAGTGGTATGAGGTTTGGATAGTAGAAGTATGCACGCACCATAGTTTTAATTGGGGTGCTGTTATTTATATATATTATACGAGTAGTTAATATATATGAGACTTGGAAATTTGAAACTGCCTACTGTGATTTAATAAGTAGGACATGGTTGATGACACATATAGTAAGTACTTGTTTTGTGGAAGTATAATATGTCACCGGGAAACTTTATAAATGAATAAAAGCTAAAACAAGAGTAGTGCTAATAATTGGTAGTATTCTTTTTAAACCAAAAATATTGTTCGGTTTTGAAATCTTATGAGTAAGTTTAAGATACGCTAATTTATTGGGAAGGTTAGTATGATAAAATGTTAAGATAAACCGTTGGTAAGGTTAGCACGATAGGTATGCACATTAGAAGAGAGGTGAGAATTTCTCAAGAGAGTGTCGCTCTAATATGTTGTTGCATTGGCCTGTATCAATTTAAATACTTGCTAAACGTATTTTAAATCAAACACACTTTCGGGCTCTGACCCGTTTCTTTTTTTCTCTCTCTCTTGTATATATATGTATATATTTCAGGTGCCCAACCACAGGGGCGTCTTGCTTAGGATCCCTTGAAAGGAACGTGTTGCAGCTTAGGTGGGAGTTGCAGGTTACTTGCGTAGACGGCTTCCCTTATTGACTCCACTTTTAGCATTCTCATTTATTGGGCATGTGTCGCCCTTTCCATTATTTCATTATTGTTGGGACATTTGTATTTCAGTTATTTCTAGTATTGTTACGATGGGTTTTATTCAGTTTGTATTGGTGACTTTAGTCTTCATATGTGGACATTCGATTGACGAATGTATTATATTATTGGACTTTGTGTTCCAGGTTTATTGTGGTGTGATTCTTAATTGTAGAAATGTTGTTAATAAAACAAATGCCTTTCTTTAAATAAAATTTGGAAAGTATGTATATAAATGGTTTTGACACTTAGCTTAATTATTTAGGGTGTTAAATTGGAAAATGTATTTTTATCGACAGTGATGCTGAGAATGAACCAACTCTTTACCTTGATTTAATTTAATAAAGGAGTGATCGCCCTGTATTTAATTAGGCGGGGTGTCACAGGTGGTATCAGAGCATCAGGTTCTAGTGTCCATAGGATTTGTACGGCTTATTTCGCTTTCAGCTTAACGTTATTGCTACAGAGCCCTATTTTTAGGACTGTTGTATTCCTGCTTTTACGTTAAAGTCTTCAGCTATTTGAGATTTGATGATAACTGTAGACTAATAAACTTGTTCATGTTTCAGATGCCTCCGAGACGTGCTCCGAAAGATAGGCGTGCCCAAGCCGAGCAGCCAACAGCTCCGGCACCAGGCACAATGAATGCAAACGAAGTAGCCGCCATTGTTGCTCAGGCGGTAAATGCCGCGATAGCGGTGATTCAGCAGGCTCCACCCCAGGTTCAGGCAGTGGCGCCAGTACCAGCACAGCTTCCATCCGCATGGGAGAGGGTTCGGGATGCTTTTCAGAAAGCGCATCCCCCTGAGTTTTCTGGTAGCTCCGATATTGTTACAGTTAGCCAATGGAAGAAAGACATCCATCGGCACCTCCGTATGTATGATTGCACTGATGTGCAAAAGCAGTTATTGACTTCCTTTAAGCTGGTGGGAGCCGCATTGCAGTGGTGGGAGTCCACTACCACTTTGGAGGAGAGGGACACGATCCCTATTCAGTTATTCTGGGAGCGGTTTGACCGCAAGTATTTTCCACCCGCAGTGCAGACTGATATGAGGCGGAAATTACTAAATCTGAAGCAGGAGAACCTTACTGTAGCTGAGTATGAGGAGGAGTTCACGAGACTTCTCACCATTGTGCCAGATGAGGCACCTACTGAGAGCAAGAAGATTTTGCTGTTTGTCGACGGGTTAGCTTGGAGGATCCGTCAGCACCTTATTGGGAATTTATCCCTGAGTACTTTTACTGATGTACTCAATGCCGCATTGCTACATTGCCAGGATCACCGCTTCCATCTGCAGGGAAGCAAGAGAGCAGGAGAGTCCAGCCATCAGGGCAGGACCGGGGGTAATAGTGCCAGTGGGGCACCATCTCATGGACAGACTCGTCAGCACGAGCAAAGTTCTCATCAGGGGGACCCTGTTAAGCGATTCCGTTCAGGTGATTCTAGGCAGGGATTCGGGGGTTTTAGGCAGGGCCATCAGGGCCAGCCTAATCAGCAGGGCCAGTAGGGCCAACACCGACCACAGGGACAGCAGCAGGGCCAGCAAGGCCAACAGCGTGCACATCAGGGCCAACAGGGCCAGTGGCGTGGATGTAACGGCCAGCAGGGCCGTGGACAACAGGGTCAGAGGGGAGATAACTTCAAAGTCCGATGCTTTGGGTGCGGTAAACATGGCCATAGGCGCCAGGATTGCCCAGAGGGCGATAGGGCCCCACAGCAGCAGGGAGCCCGTAATGAGCCATAAAGACCACTTTTTCCACCTGCCCTCCCAGCTCCAGCCCAGGTACCAGCCCTACCAGCCATTCCAGCAGCTCCAGTGCAACAGGGGCAATTACAGTATGGACGTGTCTATAACGTCCACCAGGCAGCAGCTCCACAGGCACCACCCGCGATTGAGGGTATGTTTCCTATCCATGGTACTATGGGTTGGGTTTTATTTGATACGGGGGCAACACATTATTTTATAGCTATGCATTTTGCGAAGGCCTTAGGGTTGTTAGCCACAGCAGAAAGCACCGTGACGTGTGTCGACTCACCACTGGGGAGTGGGTCACTTATTTTCTTTATATACCGGGGAGTGGGGGTAGAGATTGGCAGCTTGGTATTACCTGCAGACATGTTAGTCTTAGACATGCACGAGCATGATGTGATTATTGGTATGGATTGGCTCGCAGCTTATAGAGCCATGATTGATTGCTTCGGTGGGAGCATTATTTTTGCCATTCCGGGGCAAGAGATGTTTGTAGTGGCGATGCCTCGCCCAGAGGGAGGTTCGACCGCTCATTTGTATTACATAGAGGAGGATACCTCTAAGGAGGTTGTGATTCCCTTAGATTCGATCCCTGTTGTCAGGGAGTATTCCGATGTATTTCAGGAGATACCAGGCCTACCGCCCAGTCGTGAGATAGACTTTGTTATAGATTTATTGCCAGATACGAGACCTATAGCACGCGCACTGTACCGTATGGCTCCGGCAGAGATGCGAGAGCTACGAGATCAGATAGAGCAGCTGTTAGGTCAGGGCTTCATTCGTAGGAGTACCTCACCTTGGGGCGCTCCAGTTTTGTTTGTGAAGAAGAGAGATGGTTCACTGAGATTGTGTGTAGACTACCGGGAGTTGAACAAGATCACAATACGGGATAAGTATCCGTTGCCTAGAATCGATGATCTGTTCGACCAGTTGAGGGGAGCAACTTTCTTTTCGAAGATATATCTAAGGTCGGGGTACCATCAGTTACGTATTAGAGAGCAGGATGTTTCAAAAACTGCCTTCTTATCGAGATATGGGTCCTATGAGTTCAGGGTAATGCCGTTCGGACTCACAAATGCCCCAACCGTTTTCATGGACTTGATGAACCGAGTATTCAGAGAGTTCTTGGATCAGTTCGTCATCGTCTTCATAGATGACATCTTGATATATTCACACTCCGAGAAGGAGCATGCCGAGCACTTGAGGCAGGTTCTCCAGACCCTACGAGAGCATCAGTTGTATGCTAAGTACGAGAAGTGTGGATTCTGGTTGTGAGAAGTACAGTTCTTGGGCCATGTTATTTCTGAGCAGGGGATTGCAGTTGACCCGAGCAAAGTGTCAGCGGTGAGGGAGTGGGGACAGCCCACAACACCGACGGAAGTGCGTAGTTTCTTGGGATTAGCCGGATACTACAGGAGATTTATTCGGGGATTCTCCAAAATAGCGGGTCCATTGACGAATCTGACTCGCAAGGGGGTACCATACGTTTGGGATGACGCTTGTCAGTTGGCTTTTGACGAGTTGAAAGACAAGCTTACTTCAGCGCCAGTCCTTGCTTTACCAAAACCGGGTGTGGAGTACCTGGTTTACGTCGATGCGTCTTTACGGGGGCTTGGAGGAGTACTCCAGCAGGAGGAAAAGGCTATAGCTTTTGCTTCCCGCAAGCTTAAGCCGCATGAGAAGAATTACCCCAACCACGACCTGGAGTTAGCAGCGGTCGTCTTTGCATTGAGGATTTGGAGGCACTACTTATTAGGTGAGAAATTCCGTTTGTTCACAGACCACAAGTCACTGCAGTACCTATTCACTCAACGAGAGCTGAATATGCGTCAGCGCAGGTGGTTAGAGTTTGTGAAAGACTATCAGTTCGAAATACAGTATCATCCGGGGAAGGCAAACGTAGTTGCTGATGCGTTGAGACGTAGACCGGTAGACGATGTAGCGGACATCTGGAAAGCAAAGTGGAAGGAGTTGGGTCACCAGGACGCAGTAGCCCGTTCTTTCATATCCGTTATGTCAGTCACACCCGAGATTGTTACGAGGGTGATACAGGCACAGACCACAGACCCGTTTTGCCAGGAGCAGATTGTGCGACTTCTAGCCGAGGGTGCTGAGTCCTATTCTGTTAGTTCTGATGGAGGTTTGCGGTTTAATGGGAGATTGGTGGTTCCAGAAGGAGCAGAGTTACGTCATGAAGTGATGACTCATTCTCATGGGTCCCGATTTGCAGTACATCCTGGAGGCGATAAGATGTACCAGGACATGAGGCGACAATACTGGTGGAGCGTGATGAAAAAGGACATTGCTGAGTTTGTGTCCAAGTGTTCTACCTGCCAACTGGTAAAGGTGGACCACCAGAAACCGTCAGGATTGCTTCAGCCATTGAAAGTACCCGCGTGGAAGTGGGAGAGTATTTCCATGGATTTTATTACAGGGTTGCCTACATCACAGCGGGGCCACGATTCTATCTGGGTGATTGTAGACCGTTTGACCAAGGTGGCTCATTTTCTGCCAGTGCGGACAGATTATACTACGGGTCAGTATGCTCAGTTGTTCATCGCTGAGATTGTCAGATTACATGGGGTGCCCCTGAATATTGTGTCAGATAGAGATAAGATTTTCGTGTCTCGTTTTTGGGAAAGCTTTCAGGAGGCTATGGGTACTGAATTGAGGTTGAGTTCAGCTTACCACCCACAGACACACGGACAGACAGAGCGTACTAATCAGATGTTAGAGGATATGCTACGCATGTGTGTTCTCGATTTTGGAGGAGGTTGGGAGCCACATCTTCCACTGGTAGAGTTTGCTTATAATAACTCTTATCAGTTTACGATTGGTATGGCCCCATTTGAGGCTTTTTATGGCAGGCCTTGTCGTTCTCCAACTTGTTGGCTCGAGGTGGGGGACAACAAGTTGCTAGGACCAGAAGTGATTCAAGAGACCTCCGCGAGGATTGAGATGATTAGAAGTCGTATTCGGGTAGCCCAGGACAAGCAGAAGAGCTACGCCGATGCCAAACGGTTCTTCCGGGAGTTTAATATGGGAGACCAAGTGTTATTGCGTGTATCTCCTATGAAGGGGGTGATGAGGTTCGGGAAGAAGGGGAAATTGGCTACGAGGTACGTGGGACCATTTCCCATCATCGAGAGAATTGGGCCGGTTGCATACAGGTTGGGATTGCCAGAACATTTACATCGCATCCACGATGTATTCCACATCTCGTCGTTGAGACGATATCTTCGGGATGATATGGCCTATACTCACATTGCGATAGATGAGATCGACTTACATCCTGATAGCTCTTACGAGGAGAGACCAGTGGCTATTCTAGACTATAGTGAGAGGAGATTGAGGTCGAAGATAGTTCCACTTGTGCGAGTCCAGTGGGAGCATCATAATGTGGAGGAATCCACTTGGGAGCGTGAGGCAGATATACACGAGAGATATCCAGAGTTGTTTTTACCAGGTATGCCTTATTTTCAGAATTTCGGAACGAAATTCCGTTATTAGGGGGGAAGTATGTAATACCCCGTATTTTTATGCTATATTAATTTGGGGATTTATTAAATTTAATGTGAATGATTTATTTAATAAAAATCCGGAGATTAATTATGTTATAATTATTAACGTGACGAGAGTTAGTAATTATGGGAAATTGGTTGAATATTACTAATGAGCAAAGTAATATATTATATTGATTATATTGAATGTCATGAGTGCATTAAATGACGATTTCAAAAATTTAAGTCGGAACGTGCTCGTGTCACGTCGGGACTAATTTTGTTAAATAAAAAGTGAATATTTTATAAGTTGCCCGTATGGTCGTTTTGAGTGCGCCAACGCGTCCGGTAGGGTCGAGATAGTCAGAAAAGTGTACCCGGGAGTGTAGTTTGGGTCTCGGGGCATTTTTAGGCCTAATTAGTACCCCGGGAGGGCATTTTAGTCATTTTATATAATTGGGTAATTAAACCCACGAATTTCAGCAACCTATATCAGCCAACTAGGTTAGTCTTTTAGGGTTAGAATATCCAGAAATCAATTGACGGCCATTGGAGAAGAGAGGAGAGAGCTCCAAGGCAATTCAAGGCCAAAAAGTCACCGGTTTGCACCGCCGCCACCACCACCGCGTAGATCGCGAGACGAGGAACGCAGCCATACCAAAATCAGCCGTGAATCAGAATACCAAAAATCTCAGGCAAGTGTTTAACTTGCTATCTTCGTTGGTGCAATCTTCATATTAGTTTAGGATTGATTTGTGATGAAAACTATGGAAGAAAACCCAAATTATGATAGGAGAATTCATGTAGTTTTGATTTATATGTTGATTCTGGAAACCCTTGCCATGTAGAGGAAATAAACCACGAAATTTTGATGATCTTAAGAAAGAAATTCTGGAGAAAGAATTGTTAGAAAACTGTTTAAGAAAATTCTGGGGTTCTTGATAATTGGATATAATTTTAGGTTGAAAATCCGTGTTTAAATGATGAATATGTACATGCCTCACGTTAGAATCATCTGGTATAGTGTTATAATGTTAGTAGTAGAATTCTGGGACGATTGGAACTTGAAAATATGGATTTGGTGTAATTTTGGTGATGAAACCCGTAACTGCATTCTGCAGAATTTTTCGCAGACCTGCTTGATCGATCGATCGAGCCTAGAGCTTCGATCGATCGAAGGTTCGATCGATCGAGCCCCAAGCTTCGATCGATCGACCCCTCCTGGCAGACTCCTAATTCCCTCTTTAAATGAGTTAAACTCAAATTGTCGTGATATAATTCTTGGGCATTCTTGATAAAATGATTTGGGAGACATTGAGGACCAGTAGGGCATATGAATAAATGTTGGGACCTTTAATCTTCAACGAGAATGGTACTTATGGGACATTTACTTTAGGGTTGGTGAATTTATAAATCTAAAGGGTGAGGTGCGTAAGAGAGTTACGTTGGAACCTAATAAAGACACTTACTGAATTTCAGATTTGTGAGGATATAGTCCACGAGTGTCAGGTAATGAGTGAGAAAAGCCTTCGATCTTAAGGTTAGGAATGAAACTTTATACGTAATTCTATAAATGTGAATTTAAGGATAAATGGTGTAATTATGGGTGACGAGAAGAACCTATATTAATATAATAAAGTGGTATATTTATATGATTGTGTGTACATATATGATATACATGTGAAAAACATACCGCGCTACTTGCTATCCTTGAGGTTACCGCGCTGGGACAGTCTTATCTCGATGGGACCTTTATGGGGGATATTGACTTGTACCCTAGAAGATAGATATCCTTGGTACAGGCTATCGAATCGATAGTTCAGACGGTCCTAAGAGACGCGAGTATGTGCCATCCTCTTAAAGACTTGGAATCTATGCTTCGCCTCGATATTGTTTGTGTATGTGTTAATACAGTTCGAGAGTGATTCTGAACTTGTATTCCCCTTGATATGAGTGGTATGAGGTTTGGATAGTAGAAGTATGCACGCACCATAGTTTTAATTGGGGTGCTGTTATTTATATATATTATACGAGTAGTTAATATATATGAGACTTGGAAATTTGAAACTGCCTACTGTGATTTAATAAGTAGGACATGGTTGATGACACATATAGTAAGTACTTGTTTTGTGGAAGTATAATATGTCACTGGGAAACTTTATAAATGAATAAAAGCTAAAACAAGAGTAGTGCTAATAATTGGTAGTATTCTTTTTAAACCAAAAATATTGTTCGGTTTTGAAATCTTATGAGTAAGTTTAAGATACGCTAATTTATTGGGAAGGTTAGTATGATAAAATGTTAAGATAAACCGTTGGGAAGGTTAGCACGATAGGTGTGCACATTAGAAGAGAGGTGAGAATTTCTCAAGAGAGTGTCGCTCTAATATGTTGTTGCATTGGCCTGTATCAATTTAAATACTTGCTAAACGTATTCTAAATCAAACACACTTTCGGGCTCTGACCCGTTTCTTTTTCTCTCTCTCTCTCTTGTATATATATGTATATATTTCAGGTGCCCAACCACAGGGGCGTCTTGCTTAGGATCCCTTGAAAGGAACGTGTTGCAGTTTAGGTGGGAGTTGCAGGTTACTTGCGTAGACGGCTTCCCTTATTGACTCCACTTTTAGCATTCTCATTTATTGGGCATGTGTCGCCCTTTCCATTATTTCATTATTGTTGGGACATTTGTATTTCAGTTATTTCTAGTATTGTTACGATGGGTTTTATTCAGTTTGTATTGGTGACTTTAGTCTTCATATGTGGACATTCGATTGACGAATGTATTATATTATTGGACTTTGTGTTCCAGGTTTATTGTGGTGTGATTCTTAGTTGTAGAAATGTTGTTAATAAAACAAATGCCTTTCTTTAAATAAAATTTGGAAAGTATGTATATAAATGGTTTTGACACTTAGCTTAATTATTTAGGGTGTTAAATTGGAAAATGTATTTTTATCGACAGTGATGCTGAGAATGAACCAACTCTTTACCTTGATTTAATTTAATAAAGGAGTGATCGCCCGGTATTTAATTAGGCGGGGTGTCACAGCCCCTAAGAACCTATTGCCAAATTAGTACTTAGTAAACAAACTTTAAAAAATAACTAAATTCAGTGGGAACCGAAAGCTAATCAATATATGATTTTTACGCAAAATTTTATTTAGATTTTTTGGCAATTGCCATAACCATTAGAATACTGCGGAATTGGATTATATATATACTATAAATGGCAATAGTTTACTTAATTAATAATACTTTTTTCATTAAATTTATGTCCATATTCATTTTTTTATATCTTGCCAATAAACAACAATTTAATTAAGATACTAAATTCTATGATATTATGTATGTCAATAAGAAACATAATTAATCGGACAATTGAGTTTAGGTGTTCAATTATACGAGCCAAGACAAAAAAATATGAGAGAGAAGGTAGATTTTCTTTTATAATGCAAACTTTATCAAGGGTGCCCGTTTAACAGAGTCACTTGGTCCTTTATACAATTCAAAACATCCAAAGCATTTTCAATTACTAGTCAATAAAATGACTAATAATGCGAGATAAAAACCAAGTATAGAGTCGTTAACCCTCCACACTTTCTTACGGTCTATAGAAAAATACCATGCTATTTTATTTTGCTCACCATGATAGCTATATATATATATATATATATATATATATAGAGAGAGAGAGAGAGAGAGAGAGAGAAGAGATAAAAAGGCATTAACTATAAGAAGCATAAAAGGCATATAGCTTATAAATAAAATCATAAGTAAAGAGAGAAAAAATGTCTGATCAATATAAACACATTGTAGGTATATTAAGAGAAAATAACTCTTCAAATTGTCACTCTTAAACTTATTTTGGATGATTGAGATAACACATAATTGTAATGGTATATTAAAACATTTATGAAGTGTAAAAAACGCATGATCAATATAAAGACATCTATGTATATATATATAAAATAGAAGTCCAGCACAAGGAGAAGATGACACGTGTCCCCTTTCTTTAATTAACAATCAATTGAAAAACATCACAGATGAGTCATCCGTCCTATGATTTCCAAATGGCTGAACGCTTTATCTACCAATTTTTCAATATTTTCTGCTATTTTCTGTATGTCCCTTCATTAGCTGTACAACTATTCATCTTCTTCCATAACTCAACCCATATAAAACTGGGTTGTACATATCGACCCTTCCATAAAAAAAGTTCACAAATTTCACATCATTTGTTTGAACTCTATCAACCTATCTGAAGAACCTATTTGCATTACCTCTTTGTATTCAAATTTTGCATCACCTGTTTCCAAAAATTTCCAAAAATCTTATAATATGGACGTAAATTCGTGAACTTCTCTTTTTTGTTCTTGATGATCTTGTGCATACACTAGTTTGTTTGTGCTTCTTGTTGCAACTGTTTATATTTGTGTTGTTGCTCTTCTTTATTAAATAATCAAAATAATAATTTACGTATGTTTGCCAGATTGTTGAGAGAGCATGAGAAATATATAACATAATTTGAGGTTGACGAGAGAGCATGAGAATATATAACATAATTTGGCGTTTTTGAGATTGGAAGAATATTATGATCAGTGTTGTATACACCATTCCTTATTTTTTTTACATATTTTTGTTGTTGCATTTTACTTTGTTCTTTTGATTGGTGTCCATTAGAATGAAAATGCTAAAATTTGTGATTCAATGCACCTATTGACATGTAATTTTTGCACATAACCAATATTACAAACGAGTCTAAATATATTATGACCAATTATACAATACATCTCGATGATTTATCATGAAGGTGTAAATCCTTACAACTTTTATGTAATTATTTTTTGAGTTATTATTGGAAGTGCCCTTTGTTGTTATGCAATAGATAATTTTCTTAAATGTTTGAGAATAATATTTTATAAAATTATGTGTTTGTCTATTCCATTTAAACTATAACACTCGATATGGTTTTAAAATGGATCAAATACCAAAAAGTCACTCAAATATTTGTTAATACACACTTAGTCCAAGCCATTTATTTTGTACCAAAAAGTCCCTTATTCTCTTATATTTAAAGTTTCGTGATAATACACAAATATTGCGTAGTTCATCCCTCAAACCTACGCATTTTAGCCCCCTCGGGTGCCTTAATCTCTATATTTAAGCCCGTTAACCAGACAACCTCAAATTTATATTGTTAACATACTATATGAGGTATAATTGGGCTTCTGTAGGTATTTAGGTACTATGTATGGGGTTTGGATGCATTATGGCTAATTTTCGTACGCAATTGCACGTTAAAGGGCATTTTAATCAATTCACAGTTTGGGCACCTGGCCCAACATTTCACGAAAGTTGTAGCCCTCCCCGCAAGCTTTCGCGTGGCCGCGAACGGTGAGCGAATCCGATTCCTAACGAAGAAGTTACGGCGATATTAACGGAAGAGAAAATCAATGAAACCAAAGTAGGGGAGAAGGAAAAAGAATGCAGAAGGCTGAAACCTGCTTGATCGATCGATCGACCCTTCAATTTTCATTATTCGAGCTTAGACAGTGGGCTCATATTCAATCGATCCCCTCTTTTTTGAGATATTTTCCCTTTTCTTTTATTTTTCCTTTTCTTTTCTATTTTAATTCCAACTTACTATATAACCCATTTTTGTGTAATATTCAGATATACTTAGTTTTTAGGTAGTTTAGCTTAGTGTTTGTGGGTTTGGAGAGTTATTCTTCATTTCTTATTGGTTTGACACCCATTTGGGTTTGTAAGTTGACTATTCATATTCCCTCTCCATTAAATTAAGTTGTATTTCCTTATTTTCTTGCTTTGTAGTTAAATTACTTGGTTTGTTAGTTAGATTTACAAGCTTTCTAGTGTAGTTTTACCGTGTTTATTTATCGTATTTATGTACCGCATTTTTATTACGCTTTTATAGCTAAATTAGTCTAGGTTGTGTCGGATTGAACTCATTTCGGGTTGACATGTTGCTTTGCGTTGGTGATGGAGTTTTATGGGTTTATTTTGAATGCGTTGTCCTAGTTATTACACATAGGAGATTTGATGGAGTATATCATGTATGATCCGTGCTAACGACCCTGCCTGCGTAATTTCCGGGGTATTTGTTGACGCCAAAATCATATTAGACTTTTATGCGAATTTAGGGGTGTAACAACTCTTGATTTAATTATTTGTCGAAACGAGACACAGTCTTAATAACTCGTCGACCCATGTCACCATTTTATACTAATTAACTTGGGTGAGGGATATTTGACGTAACCTATAGTTTTATTCGCTTTGTTAATCTAGTTTAAATACACTCGCCTAGATTAATCTTTCCCTTTTGTGCATCTTTTCCTTTTTGTGTATAATCATATTTTACACTTTTATTTTAGGAGTATTAAACCTTATAAATTCTAGAAACTCGTCTTTATGGATTCGATACCTGGACTTGGACGCTATACTCACCTGTTGAGTGTAGTCATAAGTTTAGGTTTTTGTATAGAGTTGGTGAGTCGAATATAACAAACGACCGGCGTGTAGGTGACGCTCGCGCCGCGGCGAAACCCGACCTATCAGTTCGCGGCAGCGGCATGGTAAAGCCTTTTTGGCATGGTGAAGGACTTTTTTGTGCAAAATAAAAAGGCTTGGACTAAACGTGTATTAAAAAAAGTTCGAGGGACTATTTGGTATATGCCCCTTTTAAAATAGATAAACATGGTTATAGTTTGGAGTGATGCAAATTACAAATGCTCAAGTTTATAAATGCTGCAAAAAGTGAAATTATTATCTCTAAACTAAGTTTTTCATTTTCAGTGGTACAAATTACAAATGTTTGAGTTTATAAATGGTGAAAAAGTACAATAATATATTTATGGGAGTATAAAGAGTATGTGTTACATTTTTATAATATTATGAACCATTTATGTTGTTATTGGTATATTATATATGGGTTTGCCTTATACTTGGTATCCACACACAAATTTATTTATTTTTATGTAAGGAGAAAGTTAGACATATTTTTTTTATAATGACACGAGCGATACATGAATTTACATTTATATTTGTAAATTGTTTTCATTCAAATTTGGTTCCAAGTGTACTTTTTGTTATTTGTTGTATTTTACACATATACATTATATCATAAATTTTAGTATTAAAATATATACTCCACACCATGAATTATAAAGTGCCCGCGCATCGCGCGACGCTAATATCTAGTTGTAGGTATATCAAGAGAAAATAGCTTTTCAAATCCTCACTCTTAAACTTCTTGTGGATGATTGAGATAACACGAAATTGTAATGGTTTATTAAAGCATTTATGAAGTGTATATGTGTTGTTGTGTGAGTGCGACAAATGGCGATACTGAATTTCGCCATTAATTTTAATTATATATTATAATATTACAATTAGACGATCCCTTAAAATATAAATATTAAATATAGGACATATGATGCACACACCATTTTATATTATTATATATTGGATTAGATATTAGATTAGATGAGTTGTTGGAAATTGCTTAGCGCAACGAGGATATATCCGTGATTGAGTGAATAGACAAGGATGATATGCAAAAATAAGGGTTTATGGAGGGGTTTGGCAACAAGCGATGAAAAACGGCATTGTTGAAGCTCATGAATTCACACACGCACACGCATTTGGTTACATGAGTGAGAAAAGTAGGGCACAAAATTGAATAGAAAAGCAAGATTTGCCATTGCCCCTGATGTTGAAGGCATGTACGTCGTCCAAGTGGCCATTGGTCCGGTATGGAAGAGCGTTTTTCTGTTCGGACCTGAAAAGGGTGCAAGTGGAACCCGATTCAAACTCATCTTCGGCCATTGTCCCCACTCTTATCAAGCCCGAAGATTATCTCACGGTCATCTCTCATTTTCTCCTTTACCCCATATTTTTGTTATGCAGTCCACAACAATAAATACATATGTTGTATTAGCTATTCTACCCATTCGTATCAAAGCCAATCACTTCAAAAATCAGGACAATAGAGTCTCTACATCCACAATAATGTCAATTCAGTTTACGTTTATTCTCACTTGTTAATAGTTCTCCTTCCTATGCATTCAAGTTGTTTATATGGGCTTATGAAATAATATTTTTGTTGGTTTTTTAGTGCATTATGATTCCCTTTTATTAGATTTCATTTTTGTGAAGTTGACAAAGAATAGTCTGTGGCTTTCGAATTTGGACCACATGCCAAGCATATGAAGTTTAAGCTTTTTTAAGCTGAAGAAAAAGAGAATGTAACATAAGGAAAAGAAACACATGTATTTTAGTGCAAATTATTATTTTATATGATTTTGTTAATTAAAGGTGACAACAATAAAGTTGCGTTACCATTGAGTACAATTGGTTCGACAAAGGTCGGATAGTGAAATGGTAAGTGCGGCAGTTGAAATCGAAGGGTCCGATGTGGAGTTCAGTTTGGGATCCTCAATTGAATTCGATTTTGGCTTGGTGATTTTGGTGATTGAGCTGCGACGGTGGGGTGTGCCGCCATGGGCCAACAATGGTCCAGCGAAGCGAATGGATGTCGTACCACGAATATGGAGGATCACTAGTAGAGTGTAGTGGGTACAGTGAGAATATAGATCTTGAAGATATATCCTCGAACGCTATTTTAAACATTGGTTATATGGTGTATGTTAACTGTGGATAATACTTTCTTATGGGATATATTTTTTTATAAGTAACAATAGTAGAACAAAAAATCACCCAAAAGGGGGTGAGCCCGTGTATACATAGTTTATATAAGCAATGACAGTAAAAAACAGCCCCTGTAACCAGATTTGAACACGGGGCCACAAAACTGACCCTTTATCCAAAGAGAACCTAAAAAATCCACAAGAAATTACATGTGTGGGATAAGATTCTTTCCACCCAAAATGCAAAGAACTTAATATAAAGTATTTTTATCGAGGCCTTTAGGGGAGTACTCTTCTTCAAAGCACCATCAATTCCGCTCACTCCAAATGAACCACACAATGCACAAAGTAATGACACGCCATCTCTTGCAGTCCTTTATCACGCAACAACCCTTTTACACCCAATATCAACACATCAATGTTCTTTGGCATCATCCAACTTAAATCCAAAATCGCAAAAATGACACTCCATAACTCTTCTCCCCAACACCTCAAAATGCAATCAAAGGTGGTCTAATCGTTACACTTGCCTCTTTGCAAAGCCAACACTTCCTGATCACTTGCTTACCCCATCTTTAGAGGTTTTCACATGTGAAGATAGCTCCTCTACAAGCAGTCCACGAAATTTAAGATACCTTCATCAGCACCAAAGACCTGTAAATGCCCTTTTCAGGAAACTTACATGGATAAGAGAGTAATATTATTTCCCTCGAAAACTTGCCACCTGACGTTATTGACACATGTCGAAACACTATCCCTTCTAGTCTAAAAGAAAAAATTATCTTAATGCATTTCCCAGTCTTTTAAATGCTTCTTGAACTTAGGTTTCACACTAGTCAAACCACCCACTAACACATTGCTAGTCATCACAAGTTATGAAAAATACCCACCAAAGGGTATGGCCACACCAAGCATCCCGCCAAAATCAGGCCTTCAACCCATTCCCCACAACAAAAGAAATGAACCTACTAAACTCATCTCAACCCTTGCTAATAATAGCCTTCCACATGCCCTCCTCAAATCTTGCTACTATATCTCCTAACACCACCTCCACAAAAGCTCATCCTCCAAAGAAAACCTCATGAGCCACTTACCAAAAAGAGCTTGATCAACGATTATTATGCCTTTAGTCCCCTAACCACCTTGGTTAATAGGCTTGCAACAATTCTCCCAGCCCACCGAGTGATATTCATTGAGGTTTTCGCCTCACATGCCTCGGGAAAATGTCTTGAACTTGCTTCACGCCTTTATAAACATTGTTTCACCCTCTTGATAACAAATACTGACATCTTAACAATTGGCAGGAAGTAGGTAGGAATGGTGGAAAGAGTGATCTTACTCAATTAATATCCCACCCAAAGGTAAAATCTATTTCACCCAACTAATCTTCTTTCAAGCCTCTCAATAAGATGAGCCTAAACAAAGTTCGACTTATGTCTTGCTCCTAAATACCCAAATAGGAACACATAAAGGTCCCCACTCTTCACCCAAACGCATCTGCCAAGACATTTAGAGACAGAAATTGTCCATTCAAAATAATTTCACATTTAGCCACAATAATTTTCAACCCTAAGACAACTTTAAAGAATCACAATATCATCTTTAACTTCTTCAATTGTTTGACTCAACTTCGTAACGGAGAAGAGGTGAGATACTAAAAGAGGACTCCCCCACCCCACTGCAATGCCCACGACCAAACCTTGCTCGTACCCTTGGAATCACCTGACCCAAAACCTCCATTACTAGGATAAATATTAAGAGAGAGTGGATGCCCCTTCCATAGGCCCCTTGAACTCTCTTCCTATTCACTAAAACACAAAACCTTATTGTAGACATACGTGTCTCGGCCCACCTCCCCCACCTTTCTCCTAAACCCATCCTCTAAACTCTATAGCACATGAAGTTGGAAGCCCCAATTATCACGATCACACGCTATTCAATATCTAAGTTGCAAACTCCCTTAGACGCTTATCTCGAATCATAGCCTCCGCACACTCATTCATCGCAAAATAACATCTAGAATGTGCCCCCAACAAAAGCATTTTTAGAGTAACAATCAATACCATGCATAACTTTCTTGGGTCTCCTTACTACCACTTTGACTAACAATTTATTCGCACTCGCCACTAAATTATTATCAAGGTTCTAAAAGGCGTGAGGCGTGGTCGAGGCGTGTAGGCCAAGATTTAAGCTGTAGGAGCCTAGGCGTAAAAAAGCGTTTTTTTTTAAATTTATTATTTTAAGTATTCTAAGGCTAGTAATATAATAAAATAATACATACCTTGAATTGAAAATACATCCGTATGTTTGATAGCCATTTTTCTCATATGCATGCTCCATAATCAATATATTAAATGTATTTCTCAACATTTAATAAGCAATATACAAGACGTATTTGTCATAATTCAATAATCAATATCAATAATCATTCAATAATCGATAATTGATAATCAATAATCAATACAAAATAATTCAATATAAGAAATGTATTTTTCACCTTTCAAATGAAACATATAGACTTCTCGTCGGAAGTCGGTCGGCAATGTTAGGCTTTTTTTGGATGAGAGGCAAAAAGAGGCATAGTAGTTTGAGATATTATTTGTCTTTTGATTGTTTTGGACGAGATTTTGGTCCCGTTTGTAAAGAAAAATCCTTAAAAGGCGATATCATTTCACTAAAGCGTTTTTTTTAAATGTGCCTTAAGCTTTTTACCGCCTAGGCGCGCCTTTTAGAAAACTGGTTATTATACCTATAATCTCTAACATCTGTCACATCCCTTTTTGTGAACTAAATTGATGAAGGAGGCGTGGGGACTCCACTTGAAACAACACTTCCCGCCTCACCACCTTAACATTTTAGGCCGAATGCCATGCTAAAGCCGTCTAGACTCAAAGCCTTATCCCCACAATAAGATTAGAGGGCCTCTCACACCTTTTCCTTTAAAAAGATCTTCGAGTCAAGCCTATCCTCATTGGAGATCCCATTAAACCCCGTACCTTCCAATAAGTGTCACCATTCCTTCGCATAGAGTCTTTGATTGAATTGCACAATTCTCGAGGCTACCTCATTCTTCGAAGAACAATGAACCCCATCAATGGTAATACAACCAACGAGATTAGCCCGCCGATGCCCATTCGCCATTATGCGGAAGAACTTTGTATTGTTGTCACCTCTCTTAAGTCAACGTTAAGAACCCTCGTTTCAAGACTCCACCGATTATAACCTCCTCACGTGGATCCTCGGATGAATACCCCCCCCCCCCCCCTCCCTCTCTCATCAATCTCCGCGATCTCCCCCAATCCGCTAGCTACACTAGTTTGTACATTCCTAAACACTCCTTTATACCATCTTTCCACATCATCTTTAAGGAGTTCAATGTTCATGGTTATACGAAATCAATCAAAATTCGTGGCAGATGTTCCACCACTCCCCAACTTTCTCCACGAAACCGTGACCACAAAGCCACATGTTCTCAATATGAAAGGGGCTTTACCCCAAGAGATACCATCATAGTGAAGGAGTAATCGTTACCCGACTCACATCTTGAGAAGTGCTCCTCCCAAGGAAACCAGGGAGTGATTTTATCTCGAGATATCCTCCCAACTACTCCTACTGCCTAGTGGGTGAGGGTCCGAAGAAGAGGCGATTGTCCTCGTTACTAATCATACTAAGACTAAGATTTTGACTTGAGACGAGGTTAATCGCAAGGCGCTAATTGCTCGGATGATTTAGGTTCCACCCAATTCATATGGTTTCCCTCCGACCTCGTGGTCAAGCTTTTCTTCCCCCGGGAAGGTTCGGGGATTGATGTTATGGATGATGTTATATGGTAACAATCCCTCTTTTTTAATGCTAGCATTCTATTAGCGGGGAAATTTAATTTTAATTTACCTTAATAGTACTTTTCCCAATCGGGTTAACTTGTCTAGTAAAGTCTGTTTCCCTACAAATACCATTGTATTTGCCCATTTTGATGTTATTGAATATATTAAAGACTTCGTCACTTTGGGTTATTTGTGGGGGTGTTCATATTTTCGCTGCACACGTGTGTATTTAGCAAACTAATAGTCACCACCCAAAACAAAAAAGGCCAAAAAATCTACCCAAGACAAGACTAAAATCCTAAGAAGCACGGACACGGATACGGGGGTCGTGTCTAACATGACACAGACACGTTGACACGACGAATCTAAAAAAAATTAGGATACGGGAACACGTTGATTAATAAATCTATTTTTATCAATTAATATAGAGTAGACAAGAACATGAAAAGAAAGAAAAAGGCGAACATATTTGAATTCAATTAAAAAGAATGAATTAATATATTTAAGCAAAACATGGAATTAAAGTTTTTTTCTAATAATAACTTCCGTGGAAAACCATTTTAGTGCCATTATATCGGGGGAGATCCGTTCGATTGCCCAATTCTTTAATGGATGATGAGGCTCAAAACGATACCTCCAATTAAACTTGTAATTTATATACTTATTCATTAAGTTTACACATGCAAAAAGTGTCGTATGCGTGAAAAAATTGTCGGACACATGAAAATAATTTAGGATATGCTAATTTTATATTTAAATTACGGTCACGTGAAAAGGAGTGTTAATTGAGTGTTAGTGTTCGACACGTATTGGGCACAGACACGTTCGGTTCTAAAAGGCGCGCCTAGGTGCAGCCTAGGCGCGAGGCGCAGGATAGGAGAAAGCGGACAAAGTGAAATATCGTTGTTTTTAAAAATTTGCCCACTGCATAGAAAGTACTAGTACTACTATAACATAGAAAATTATTTTAAATATTTATTATATGTATGAATTAGGGGTGTGCATGGTTCGGGTTGGTTCGGTTCCATTACAGAACCAGAATTAGAACCAGAACCAGAATCAGAATCAGAATCAGCACCGAAATGGTTCGGTTCTATGGTTTTGGAACCAGAACCGAACCGAAATATGTCTAGAACCGAACCGAACCGAACCGAACCGATGGTTCTCGGTTTGGTTTGGGTCGGTTCACGGTTCCTGTTTATTTTGTATTAAATTAAAGTTATACAATGAAATTACCATTCAAGTGTGGAATTAAATAGAATAAATAAAGAATATGAAATTAACTTGAATATCCCAACATTCAAAAATAAAATACATAAATTTAACTAGAATAATTCAACAACTTAGTTATCCGAAATACATATTATCATCCACTCAAAAAGAGTTGATTCGAAATACATATTAAATTCGAAATTCATATTAAATTCAAAATACATAAACCAGAATTCATAATAAATTTCATCCACTCTAACAGAGCTTTTTCCCTCCAAATTTCCAATTGAAGTCATCTTCCTTTGTTCCACTCGGTGAAGCGTTTCTGCAAAAAAAATGACATATATATATAAGAGGGCTGTTATATAACAGGGGTGTTATATATGTTATAACATATATAACAGGGGTGTTATATAATACCTATAACATATATAACAATTGTTGTTATATATGTTATATTAACATATATAACAGGGCTGTTATATATGTTAATATAACATACATAACAACTAACTGTTATATATGTTAATATAACATATATAACAGCAACTGTTATATATGTTAGAACATATATAACAATTGCTGTTATATATGTTATATTAACATATATAACAGGGCTGTTATATATGTTAATATAACATATATAATAACTAACTGTTATATATGTTATAACATATATAACAGGGATGTGATATATGTTAGAACATATATAACAATTGCTGTTATAAATGTTATATTAACATATATAACCGGGCTGTTATATATGTTAATATAACATATATAACAACTAACTGTTATATATGTTAATATAACATATATAACAACTAACATATAGCATACTAATAAATATAGCATACTAATAAATATGAAATTTTACCTCAAGTCAACACGGGTGTACTAGAGAAAACGGCTGCAAGTTCGGGATCTTCCGTGATGACTGCAAATAACATATTTTTACATATTAATAATTCAGTTACATATTAGTAAAACAAATAAAAAAAAATTGCATAATAAAGGTTACCTGATTCTATATCCGACATTTCATCTAATCGCATCTCAACTTCTAGTGGTAATGGTGATGCGCGAAGCCAATCTTGTCCACAAATCAAGCACTCTGCTACCTTAGGGGATAGGGAACTACGGAATTGGTCAAGGACGCGCCCCCCCGTGCTAAAGGCCGACTCTGAAGCAACGGTAGAAACCGGTATAGCTAAAACACCACTAGAGCAAGTGTTGGATACCTACAACCATTCAATTTCCACCATGCTAAGATAATCGAAATTTGGTCCATCCTTTGCTACCCCTTCATCAAAATACATATCAACTTCAGACTTTGAATCTACACTTTCTCGTTCTTCCAAATGTTTCAAAAACTGCGATTGAAGAGACTTAAACTTCAATATCATTTGAAGATTGAGTGTTCTTTGAATGAGAACTCGTACCGACAAACATTTGATAATGAATGTACATACGATGCATAACTTCTTGTATTCTCGTTGATAACTCATTCACTTTTTCCAAATGATAAATTCTCCCATAACAAAACTCCACATACTTCAACTTGTATCGTGGATCCAACACAACCGCAACCAACAACATCATATTAACTTTCTCAATGTTTCCCCAATATTTATCAAATTTTTCCTTCATTTTTTTAGCCATGATACTCAACCTAATATCACTATGTTTAGCCCAGTCACTCAATAATTGTTCAATTGCACACACTTGATGAAAATAATCATTTGACGTGACATACAAAGACCCGGATAAACGTTTGGTCACGTCATAAAAAACTTTCAAAATTTTTGTTAATACTCGAGCATTATCCCAATCCTCCTCACTAGGTACCCCTTCCTTAAGATCGGAGGCAAAGTTTGTTTCAAGTTCATCCAACCTTTCAAATGCCTTTTGAAACTTGAGTGCTGTTTCCAACATGAGAAATGTGTAATTCCATCTTGTGGGGACATCAAGACACAAAGAGGATTTGGACACAATTTGTTCTTGGTCACAACAAATTCCGAATTGTTGTGCTCTTTGTGGAGAACTCCTAATGTATCTCACTACACCACGAATTCTAATAATGGACGTCTCTATCTCTTTCACCCCATCCCTCACAATCAAGTTCAATATATGGGCGCAACATCACATATGAAAAAATTCACCATCTAAGACAAAAGCATTTTTTTTGGAAAGTTATTTCTTCAAGTGGGCAATAACAGTGTCGTTAGAGGAGGCATTATCAACTGTCATTGTAAATACTTTTTCTACACCCCATTCAACCAAACATGCTTCAACGGCTTGGCCTATAGCAACACCCTTATGACTAGCAAGGACAGAAAAATTGAGTATCCTTTTTTGTAATTTCCAAGTACTATCAATGAAATGAGCGGTAAGACACATGTAACTCATATTTTGAATTGAGGTCCATGCGTCAGTGGTTAGACAAATTCTCTGAGTCTGATTTCGCAAACCAATTTTTAAATCTTTTTTAACCTAGCATACAACTTGACAATGTCTCTAGCAATTGTAGTGCGGGACACATGCTGAAATCTAGGTTGACAAACACTCATAAACAACCTAAAGCCTTCACGTTCAACAAACCTAAACGATAGTTCATCAATCATAATCATTTTGGCAAGTGCCTCTCTACAATCCCCCTGCTCAAATTTCCAAGGTACTAGTTTACTCTCCTCTTCGTCATCCTTTTGAAAAACTAAATTTGTTTGCTTTGTATCTTTATTAAGTGGATAAGATCTACATCTCCCAAGGTGCTTCCTTAAGGTACTAGTTCCATAAGAACTTGAACATGCAATATACGGATGAACAATAGTTACACTTACATTGATCGACTTTACTCCCATCTTCCTTTTCTATTTTAGTGAAATGATCCCACACATCAGATTTGAACTTCTTTTTAGCTACCTCGGTCGAATCCCCGGCTGCTACTTGTGATGCTTGTGTGGTGGTATTTGTCGTTGGCTGAGAAACAGAAGCTGGGTGACGAAAAGTAGTTACCGCAGTACTTGACATCTACAAATAAAACAGTAAATAAGTAAACATTATAACTAAACCTAATAGCAAGGTGCACAAGTGATAATGAAAAATAAAACATTATAACTAAAACTATTAAAATATAATCTGTAAAAGGAAACAAAATTTTGTAGATGAAGGAATTTATACACAAATGAAGGAATTAATGAAATCAGTAAACATTTTGATCCATCAATACAATTTATCTAAGGGCCTTTGATCCATCAATACAAACCCAAACGAAATCAGTAAGGTTTTTTTAAGGTTCAAGTTCTAATTTATCTAAGGTTTTTTTAAGTTCCAATTTATCTAAGGGCCTTTGATCCATCAATACAATACATCATTTTGAAATCAGTATACTTTGGAAATCGGTAAAACGAAATCAGTTTTACTTTAAAAACAACAGCAGCAAGGTTATTTTTCAATTTAAAAAAACGAAATCAGTAAAACGAAATAGTAAAACGAAATCAGTTTAGTGTTTAGCGAAATCACTATTAGTAAAACAACAACAGTTTTTTTTAAGGTCATGAAACGTATGAAGGGGTATGCGTATGAAGGGGATTTTTTTAAGGTTTAGCGAAATCACTGTTACGAGTGAGAGAGAGAGATGATAACTTACTATTGTTGAAGACGAGCGAGAGAGAGACGATGGCTGCTGTTGTTGAAGGACGAGCAAGAGACAGACGAGAGAGAGAGAGAGAGCGACGACTGGCTGCTGTTGTTGTCTCACAACGAGAGAGATCTTATTGGAACTGTCCATATCCGGTTCATCCTTCGGAACCATATCACATCCCGGATCTGATGAAATAGGATGAATTGAGACGGTATTTTGTAAATACGTAATTATCTTGAATATATTAACCATTTCTTGATTTTCCGATCACCTGGAAAGGACAAAAGAAAGATCTTGTTGTTTCTTCAACAATTTCTAATCTCAAGTGGACCTCTCAGTAGGATTCGAACCCAGATGAAGTTCTGACCATCTGTCAGAGAAAAAAGAACGAACGGATCTTGTAGGATTCCCAAGAAATTCTTCGAGACTAAAATAAAGAAACCTTAGGTTCTAAAAAGTAAAGCTAAAGGACTAAAATATCCGGGTCATGCTTCGGTTCTACATACCGGTTTTCGGTTCGGGTCTATGGTTCGGTTCGGTTCGGTTTATATACTAAACCGAGAACCGAACCGAGTATATCGTTTTTTTTTCCCCGAACCAGAACCAACCCATAAATAAAAAAACCCGAACCAACCCGAACCATAGAGGTCGGTTTGGTTCGGTTCTTCGGGTTTACGGTTTTAATGCACAGTCCTAGTATGAATGTTGCTTTATATATATATATATATATATACACACACACAATGATTAAAGTAGCTTTTTTTGCTTAATATTTTTAAGGGTAATTTGACCTTTGACCCCCACTCATTCGTCCAGTTTACAATTTCATACCCTCTTTTTCGTAATATAAGGTTATCCCCCATGTTTGATGGAATCCGTCCAGTCATATATTCGACCGTTAATTAGCCCTGGGCGTTAGGCGTGAAGGCGTACAGGCAGGAAACGGGTTCAACGCCAAAATAATGGATTGAGGTGCGACACATAAAGAGAGTTGTAGGAGGCCGAGACCGGAGAAGAATAGTAACAAGGCTGAAGAGAAGAAGGAAGGTATAACTCGAACCAAACCCTTAACTATTTTACATAATATTGTTTTAAAAAAAATCTTGTATGAGCCTACAAATCATTACGGACTTTTTAGAATTTGCTAATCAAATAAATTTAGACTTAACTAGAGAAATCCAAGATTGGACTCTTACAGACCCCAAAGATAAAAAACTTATAGAAACTGCTTTAACATACGCAGGTGGTACTTTCAAATATATAGACCAGGTTATTGAGTGGTTAGCACGTGAAGTACCTAGAATAGAGATAATTAGAACAGGGATCCGAGATCTCTTTAGACAAAAGATAAGAACTGAAGAATTCGCAAAAGAACTTTCAAGACCGAAAAAATATCAAGAATACGCTAGGATACTTGAAGACAGTATATACGTATTAAAATTTATTAAAAGATTAGCTAAAACAAAGGCTATTTTAATTAGAGCCCGAGGAATCCGTCCTCTCCTTATAAACGTAGAGACAACTGCCCCAAGGACATACAGTAGATTTTTGTCATCTTATGGTGATAATAATTTAGACGAATTTATAAATAACGATATAATTGATATTGTTAATCAGATATATAAAGAAACTAGACTGTTGAAACCACAATACCGTATAAAGTACTTAAGACTAGAATATTTTCCATCAAAACCTCTTGCAATTTCTAGACTCCCTGAAGAAACTATTTATATAGATAATCCTCGCTATTCAGAACTCCAATACGATAGTGACGGAAGAAGCTTGAGAAGTAGCAGTAGTAGTAGCAGTAGCCCTGAAACTTCTACACTTAGACTTCCAGATTAATTAAGCGTTAAAATAAGCTTAAAAGACCTTAGAAATCATTGGGGTTGAAATTCATATTCCCAGAAACCTTAGAAAGAGAAGGTGGTCCCTAGGCGGTCCATAAAAGACAAACACGGTCCTAAGACTCATTTGGACGTTAGCTAATCCGCATTATATCCGCATAGAAAAATCCGTATAGGAGCCAAACTCTCTCTCTCTCTCTCTATATATATATATATATATCTATCTATATATATATATATATATATATATATATATATATATATATATATATATATATATATATATATATATATATATATATATATCAAAACCGCCTAAGGGGGCGGAAACCCATATATAAGAAATATACACTTGTCCATAAAGGACCAAAAAACAAAAATTGAGGGATGGGAAACTAAATCCTTCCCACCCTCCCCACTATCTCAAAAACAAGCCAGGATAAGTTCCCAACCCCATCTCCTCCAAAAAATCTAACAAGCTTTGAATATATGTGTGTGCCGCCTCATTGAACCACGTATGCAAAGTACTCAAAAGAGAGTAACGAAGTCTTGTTGGCTCGATCTCTTCTCCCTCGAAGCATCTTGTATTCCTCTCTTTCTATCAAAAAAATACATAAAGGAGCCATTCTCGGAAGGAACTCCTCCCCCCTCAACCACACCGCATAACCCCAAGCAACCATCTCCTCTCTAATCGATTCAGCCCTCACCCACTTCACTCCAAAGATGGATTAAATGATCTCCCAAAGTCGTCTAACCACCCAACAATGCAATAACACGTGATTAGTTGTTTCCTCAGCGTTCTTGCACATCCACGTACTAGTCTCAGGCTATATTGGGGAAAATACATCTTTCCAATGAGTCTATTTTGAGACACAATCTCATGTCTAGATTTTTCAGGAGGAACTAGGATATCATCAAAGTTCTCTTGGATTGGTCTTTCTTGAGAGTCTTGAATATGAGTCTGTCTTTGCGTTACACCAGCATTTGGCCTTACGCGTCTAAAATAGTTTGCAACGTCTTCTTTGTTCAGTCTATTCGTTCCAGATGAACTCATGCTGTCTAGGTTTTCTGTTTGCAACATAAAACATGAAATCATTTTAGTGTTAGCAAACATTGACTCTCGTTATATAATATCTGGAATGGTATTTTTACTTCCCTTAATATGCATAACAGAGAAGTCATAACCATTAAGCAATTGTTGCCATCTAATAAGTCTATTAGTCCTTGATTTGGACAAGTCTAAATCTCTGAATTTTACTCCATAAGAAGAGTCGGTATATACAGTAAAATGTTTAGGTCTAAGAAAAAGCATATATTTTTCTATTGCCCTTACTATAGCTAAAACTTCTTTTTCATGGGCAGTGTATCTTGTTTCTGGGCTGTAAAGGTTCCAGAACTATATCTACAAAGTTTCTTCTTTTTTGTCTGATGATCAATGGCAAAGTATACAACTCCCCATTGTTTATCAGAGGCGTCTGTTTCTACTATAAATTGGTCTTCTGCATTAGGCAGCTCAAGTAAAGAAATGTTCTTGACTGCATCTTTAATTTGTCTTATGAATTCAAAATCATCTTTAGTCCAATAAAAATGATTAGTTTTGTATGTTCCTTTTAATTTGGCAGTTAAGCTTTGTCTTTTTGAAGCAAGGTCTTTAATAAAGTCTGCAGCACAATTAAGCAATCCTAAAATTGATTGTTATTGCTTTCTATCTTTGAGTTGGTCTGGAAACTCAAGAATCTTTTTGGTTATGTGTTCTGCTAAGGATAATTTTTCTTTATTAATATGCATTCTCACAAAGTCTATCTCAGTCTGAAATAATTGCATTTTCCTTTCGAAAATAACAATACCATGTTTATCTAATTCTAAACTAATCTTTTTAATATGTTCTACATGCTCCATCTCAGTCTTACTGGCTACAAGAATGTCATTTATGTAAACAAGACAAAATTCTGAATAAGGTCTAAATATATTATCCATTCTTCTTTGGAATACTTGAGGAGCATTCAAGTATCCAAATGGCATTACTAGCCATTCGTATTTTCCTTGGGGCACACTAAAGGCTGTCCAAGTAATATTGTCTAGGTGCATCTTAATTTGCCCGAAGCCTGATTTGCAATAAACTTGCTGAATATAATTCTATCTTCAATTAGATAGATTAAATTATTCTTGTCTGGTATCTTATAAGAATCAAATTCACAATTCTTATTTAATTGTCTATACTATAACCATACGTCTTTTTCCTCTTTTACGTTCAGATTCATTTTGAACATAGAAGGCAAGGCTATTATGTCTACTTTTACTTTCTCTAATAATGCCTAACTTAAGCATTTCATCTATGTCTTTTTTGAATTCTTCTCTGTCTTCTTGTGAATATCCTTTCTTATAGGTTCTACCATTAATAGTGGCGTCTGGGTTAATAGGGGTAATTTCACAATAACTTTGGCCTCCCACTTAGCGATGGGATTTTCTCCTAAAGTAGGCTCTGCTAATTGCCTAATCTTTTCCTTTTCTACCTCTATATCCATTTTCATTTGTTTGGATATAGCTTGAACCTGTAATAAGGTATGCTAGGCTTGATCTAAAATGTCTTGTTGTATAAGCGCTATTTGCTTATAGCACTTTTGGTCTGGACACTTACAATCCTTTTGTAAGGGTTTGGTTACTTCTAAGGCTTCTTGTTGGGTTGTAGGTCTAGGTCCACCATGCTCAGTTGGAGAACTCTGATGTTTTATGGGTCTATAATTTGGTTTGACCTGCATAAGGTCAAAGGCAGTCTTGTGATCTATTAGAGGGGCTTTAATATTAAATTCCTCCGTATCACTAATTAATATCTTATCGTTATACCGAATATAAGGATGATATTTACTAATAAAGTCTTGTCCTAAAATAATGTTTCTTGTGAAACTAGGACGAGGATCCATTATCCAAAACCGATGGTTAACGGTTTTGTTGGTTTGATTTCCTAATTTAAAATAAATAGGAATAGTCTGGAAATATAAGGTAAATGGATCTCCATTAGCCACTTTACCATAGATTTCTTGAGTACTTTCTAAAAAATAGTCTTCAGAGAAGACATTAGCCTTGCAAATACTCTGAGAGCATCCTGTATCTATAAAAGCTGAAAGTCTTTTAGGATAGTGTTGAACGAATAATTCTATAAAACAAGCATGTAATTAGAAATTCCTAAATTGTTCTTTTCTAAAATAGATATTCCTTTTGGAGGTTTATCTATAAAATCTAAGGGTATTAGGTCTTCTGAACTACTATCAGAATGGTATCCTTCTAAATCATAGGAAATTCCTTTTCCTTTGAAGTCTTTATTTTCTTGCAATCTTTTGGCTATATTTATATCAATGTCTTGATAATATGTTTTAATATCTATGTCTATTTGAGCTTCATACTGGCTAGTATAAATTGCTCTAAATCTAGGTCTCCAACAGTCTTCATGTTAGTGTAATTGACAAATAACACAAACCATAAATAATTCTGTTTGTATAATCTCAAAGCATTCTACGCATCTAAAGTCTTTCTTGCAACATTTCATTTCAAATGTGCAGTAATGTCTTTCATCAAAGTAACATCTAGGTATATAGGTTAGGATTACTAACTGTCCATCTTTTCTTTAAAAAGGGGCTTAATATGCACTTACACCAAGCTTCTTCAAAGTCTATATATTCATTATCTGAATCGCCTTGATTAGTTTGCATCATATACAAGTCTAAAGTATACTGAGAGTCTTCATAGTCATCAATATCACTATTATAGTCTTCTTAATCACTGTCTGTATATGCACTATAGATACTGGTATTATCATCATCTTCTATGTCTGATATTTCTATAGCATACAGGATATCTAATTCTTCTTGATCGGCACAGTCTAATATTGTATTAATAATTTTAATACCTTCTTTATCTTTCTTATTAGGGCAGTCTTTAGCAAAGTGTCCTTCTTTGTCGCAAGTCCAACATTCTTTGATGGCAGTCTTAGATTGAGCTACATCTTTTTCCTTCCAATAATTTAGAACCTTCTTATATTTACTAGTGTTCTTCTTAAAATATATTCTTTGGTTAAATTTATTTTTCTTAGTCTTAGTGTTCTTTTCTCTAAAGGTAGTAGATGATCTAAATCTGTACTTCTTTGGAAATCCTAAAGGTCTAGTTTTAAACTTCCTATGTTTCCATTCTAATTTCTTTTTGAATTTCTTAGATTCACTTCCACATCCCCATTGGATTGGAGCGATGTCTCTTTCGTCTTTGATTGGAGGGATCTGCTTGAAAGTATCTTCTATCAACTTTCCTTGAGTTATATCACGTCTCTTAGATATGATATAGTCTTTGGCGAAATTGATTCTTTCACTAAGGGAGTTGTTCTTAACTCCAGCTACTCCTGGCCAATTCCTATATTCATTAATTAGGATTTGTCCTATGGCTGGTATCTTCCTGAAGTATTCATCTTTTAAGGTCTCTCCAAATTCTTTAATTTGGTAATATAGCTGCTCATAATTATTGCTATATTCATTTATCTTATCTAGTTTGCAAATGCTAAGGAGGGCTAACTTAGTTTTTGCTAGGTCTTGTTCATTGATTTGAGCTATATGTCCAGCTCCAATGAATTCTGATGTAAACAATTGAATATATTCTTCAATTGATCTTTCTTCTAAGTTTTCTTTCATCTTTTCAATCTTAGCTAAGGCGTCTTCATATGTAGCCTTTCTTAAACGATCTAAATAATCTTTTGCAATACCTCTAATGGATTGTTCAGCGTATTGTTTACATGAACTTGCATCCCATTGTTCATTAGATGCAAAACACATGTTCATCTGATTACGCCATTCATCTAAGGCCTTCTTCCTATCTTGAACATTGTTTAGGTTAAGGTATATACCTACTGGATTTATGGCTTGACTTGCCATGGTCTTAACAGGAGTAAAACTCTTGTCACTAGTTGGAAAGTCTTTTATATAGTCTGGTTTAGTCTTGACTATAGTGTTAGAGTATATAGGAATATGTATTCCTATTGGTTTACTAAAAAGTCTAGGAGTATCTTCCAGCCTACTACTACTTCCTATCTCTTGTTTATTAGGATTTACTTGTGTAGCTGGCATTAATCTTTCTTCTCCTTCTTCTATTAGTCTTAAGTTTCTAAGAAGTTCCTTTGTATTCTTAGATTCTTATAATTTTAAAATGTGGTCTTGGGCTATGATATTAAATCTCTCTTTCTTGAAATCTAACATAATGACTTTTCTTAAGGTGATCTTTAAATGTCTTCATGTCCAATTCTGAGGGTTTATGTCCAAAGTTTTGGATCCTAGCTTTTTCTTTAACTAAGTCTTTTTTTTCAAATGATCTTCTAGGTCTAATTACAGGGGCTTGTCTTATTAAACTAGAACTAGTCTTACTACTACATTCTCCTTCTGAAGGATCATTGATTATGGCTTCTCCCATATTCCTAAATTTAATTTCTTCGGTCTGGATATTCTTATTGACAATCTTAGGTGGACCAAACTGGATGGTAACATTTTTAGTGACATCATCTTGATTAATAAACAAAGGTTTATTTTGTATAGTCTTAGTTTCTTGAAATTCTGGCAATTGCCAGTGGGTCTTAGCTTTTTCTTTCATAGGTCCAGTATTCCTAATACTGTAAGTATGATTATAGTCTGAAACATTGGTTCTAACTAAGATTTCTTCATCAAGTCTACCGCTAGGAATTCCCGATTGCATTCCTTCATAAGGAAATTGGGAGAACTTCACATAGCTTTGGAATTCTATATTTATATTAGCATCTGGGATAATATAGTCTTCATAGCCACTAGCATATAAGATTAACTTAAAATGTTTGGCTGTGTCTACGGTTACTGTAAATGCCGGAATGACATTAAAGTATCCCATGTTGTTTGACATTTCCAATTGGGCTATCCCAATAAGGCTTTTCTCAAAATCTTTCCATCTTTTGTCTACTAAACAACATAATATGTTGATATTATTCTGAGGTCTATATAATCCTTGGATTCTTGCTTGAAAGAGTCCAAATGTTAGGAATTGGAACTTCCTATCAGTCTCTCTAGATCTAAGCCATTCTGAGTCAAATACTTGGAGCTCAGTATAAGATTTGTCTAACATATGATTCCTGCAATGGTAAGTCATGTTATAATTAGGAGTCTTAGGAGTGACACCTTCTTTGAACAAGTCTATGTATCTAACGGCTGGAAGTTGTCCATTATGAATGGAATCTTCAACAATCTTCCAGTCAACTTCACCCCATTCCTTCCATTGGAGAGGATTGGTGAAATTTCTGTCCTTCCACCATGTCCTAACATTGGAGGATGAATCCTTAAGTCTTTGGAGCATATAATTACTCTGTCCAATATTTGGGATAGAGCTAACTATCTTACTAGTCTTATCTAATTCGTCATTTATGACTCTTCTACCTATGGTCTGCCTTTCTCTAGTTTCTATAGGAGGGGGTTCTCTAAATCTACAGGTGGATACCTGTTTTTGTTCAAGTCTTTTTTCAATTCTTTCTAAGAAGTCTTAATAATCTTTTTGTCTTTTTATCTGACTAAGGATTTCTTCTTTAAAAATCTTATTCTCCTTTCTTGTCTTATTAGAGATTTCTTCACTATGTCTAGCTAGAGAATTAACAAGGGATTTTGCAACATTTGTAATATAGTCTTTTACTTAATTATCTTTTTGTTGTTGTTGCATAGATCATTCTACAATTTTTTCTATTTTATCTAAACGAGTTAGAATAAAAGGCAAGTCTATTTCTGCTTGGGAAGGCTTATTATATACAGCCTTAATTCCATTTATAATTTCTTCGTATTTTTCTTCTACTTGGGCCATGTCTAGTCTAAGTTCATTAATAATACTATCCATTTTGGATAGGTTATGGCTTTCCATATTATTAAGATAATTTGCTAAATTTTGTTGGAATTTAACGAAGTCTGTGTAGAAGGTGGTTAATCCTTCTGTCTTAGCTTTTAAATCTAAATGCAAGTCTTTAACAAAGCTACTGTTATAGTCTTGGGTAGCTGCTATGGATATAGAAATTAAATTTAATCTTTCTAATATGAGTCTAGTTGCTTTAGCAGCGTTGGCAATCTCATTTTCAATTATCTTATAATAAAATCTATCATCATTTATCTTTTCTAGAATTCTTTGGTAAAAGTCTGATAAAGTCTGAATGGAGAGGTCTCTAGGTGTAATACCCCGTATTTTCTGTGATATTTATTTTTGGGGATTAATTGAATTAAATGTTTATTAATTGGAAATTAATCCGGATTAAAATATTAACGAGATGTGAGTTAGTATTTTATTATAATGTGCATACTTGGCATTATATGAATATTGGTATTATTGAAATTGTCGTGAGATTTCAATACGACAATTTGGGAATTTTGTTTGACGCGTGTGACCGCCACGTTATGGTATTTTATTTTAAATTAAAAAGTGAATTTTAGTTCCATTAACCGTATGGTCGTTTTGAGTGCGCCAACGCGTCCGGAAGGGTCGAGATAGTCAGAAAACACTAGCCGGAAGTTTAGTTTGGGTCCCGGGGTATTTTTAGGCCATACCGGCATCATAAAGGGTATTTTGGTAATTTGTATTTTTGGGAATTAAAAAGTGACGAAAATTGTAATTACAATCTGACTATTTCTTTAACCCACTTAACCCACTAACTACACTAAGAGACAATATGGGCTACGGGAGAAGTTGATATACAATCCCAACTTACCAAAAACCAAACACACCTCCACAACTCCATTGTCTTCAACCTTGGGAAGAGCTTGAGAGAGAGAGAGAAGGAAAGAATTCTGCAGAAAAAAAGAGAGAGGACAGACTTAACTTCAAGATTCAACACCAAATTCAGAGATAGGTTAAGGCAAGTGGTTTAAACTCATTTGATTCAAGCTATGTTTTCCATGTTTAGGAATTTTTTTGAAGATAATTTAGACCCATTAATTGGAAGTTAAAAGCCATGATTTATGTAGGAATTGCATGTAGTGATATTCTGGACGAATTATATGTTCTAAACAGAACCTTTGATGATTTAAAATGGAGGTAGAAGAAGTTTAATGATGTTCTTGAATGGAAGAAATCTGGAAATTATTTTGATGTAGTTTTGATCTAAACTAAGCCTTTAAAGGATGAATTATGGGACTTAGAATGTTAATACTGTTGTAGGATGATAGTATAATGTTATAGTAACCTTGTCTTGGAGTTTCATGCTTAAAAATGGAGTTTTGGGACGAAATTTTAACTGCAAAACGAAGCAGTCCGTAACAGACCTGGTGCGTTCGATCGATCGATGTTCTTCAGTCGATCGATCGACCACCATCGATCGATCGAAGGTAAAGGTCGATCGATCGACCTTCCCAGAATGAGTAAAGATTTTCCTTAATTGAATTTTAATGGTGTTAACCCTTGAATAATATCATTGGAGACATTGTGAATACCCTTAACCTTAAGGAAGACCAGTAGACATGGTTATGAGATTGGACTTTAATTGGAATTTAATTTGAGGAATTATTCTAAATTGATGAAATTCGTTATGTGAGATAATATTTGGGTTAATAGTGCAAATTTGAATAATTTGATGGAATAAGGTTTGGGGCAGAAGTAAAGACCTTAGGTATAAAGATGTTATATGTGTGAATAATGGGAACGTAATAGTCTATTTGAGATAGGTTTTAAGTTTAAGAAACTACGACGTGAGACGTGTCGGTAATTTAATTTATATATTATCGGGATACTTGAAATATATGAAATTGGAATAATGGTATAATGATGTAGAGTATACCTTTATTAATATCGAGATATCTAAGATGTGTGAATGCTTAGTATATAATTTTATGTGTATGACATACCTACCATACTTGCTATCACGGGAGGTTTACGTTCGCTTAGGGCCTTCTTATCCTTGTGTTGCCCGGATTTAGATTGGTTACCTCGATGAACATAGGTCATAGAAGGACTTATTGTGATATTAATAAGTCTGCTGATCGTGGGAGCGTAGGTATGTGCGTGACCCATGTGATGGTGACTGTGTTCGCCTCCACTATTTGTGATGTTGTTATCTGAACGATTCCTGAGAGATTCGGAATGTGTGACCCTTATGTACGTGATGTACCGGGATGGATAGCAGAGTATGTGTGCATCGCAGCTTAGCCTTTGGGTGCTTGTATTGTATATTTATGATGTGAAAATATACGGTTATATGAGAAGGAATTAACTATGTTAAATTATGAGTATAATTATGGTAATGTTATGAAAAGATAAAAAGGGAAACCTTTATCAATTAATGGTTTTGTTAATAATTGGGAATCCGGGAATTAAAGTAGAAATCTCTATTTAATTATTAAGGTTGGAAATTAAACGTGAACCGAGTAGTAGTGTTAGAAACTCGTTGGATAGTTATGAGATAACACATGAATGGGTACAGGAACGTTAGGAGTGCACAGCTAGACGAGAGGTGAGTATCTCATGTGAGAGCACGTCCTAACATGTATTTTGCATATACTGTTTTAAATATTTTTAAAGCACTTGCAGGTTTTTAAAATATCTCCACATTCGGGCTCTGACCCGTTTGCTTTCAAATCTACTTTTTGTAAAATCATTTTAGGTGCCCAGCCACAAGGACACCATGCATAGGATTCTTACTCAGATGACGAGCTGTAGCTGTTTGTGGGAGCTACAGGGATTTGCTTTTAGACGCTTATATCATTTGGATTCCTTATTCAGTATTCAGTATTTCATTATTTACTTCAGTTGTGGTATTATGTTGTGAGGAGTTTTCCTCCAGACTTACTTATATCATGTGACGGTTATTCTATTTACTTCATTATGGTGAATGGTGTTATTATTCTTCATTACACTTGTTGCATGTTAATCAGACTTTAATTAAAATTTGGCAACTTACTTTTTAAATACTAGGTGGTTAGTAATTATAAAATGTTTTCGACAGTGATGCTATTAACTGAGCCAACTTGGCGTTTTGATTTAATTTAATAAAGGAGTAGCTACCCGGTATTTAATTAGTCGGGGTGTCACACTAGGTACCTCATTCCAGTCTGATCTAACTATCTCCATTAGGAAGATAACTATCTAACCTAGGGATAAGCTTAGCTCGTTCTTTAGTAAGTTTAATCAACTCACTGTCTTGATTTTTAGTTAGAGTTTTAATTTCTAAAATGTCTTTGTCAAGGACTTCTATATGATTAGTCTTAATATTTATTTCTTTTAAAACATGTACTAGGCCTATTGGGATTTGGTTATCTATTTCTAGTAGTCTTTTAGAGATATTTTTAATCTCTATTTCTAGGGTTTGAGTGTCTTTTATTAATTGTCTTAAAATAAGGAGCATACACTTATTTTGGTCTATTATGCTATTAATAGAACTAGCAGTAACTTGTCTATTATCTGCGTGTTTGGCTGGGCTGTGTTCAGTGTGTGAACAACCGTCTATGTGAGATGTTAAACAACCTACTGGGTCAAAATCAGTTATAGGTATGGTATGGTAGTCTGGGTTGGTTCAAAAAATATCTTTGTAAATGCGAGGTATAAATCCCAAGGGCATTAAAGTCTTTTTACTAAAAGTCTAAAAGGAGCGTCTTATGGCTCTGATACCAGAATTAGGGGTTTGGTCGGAATTTGGTGAGTTTCTAAAGCCTTTAAGGCGTTGATACCAATTTGGGTCCAAACTATAAATCTTTTAAATATATAGTCTTAAAATAAGGTTTTGATATTAGACAAGAGGGGGACCATCTAAGGAAAATAACAAAATGTCTTAGGGACCACGAGGGGACCATGTGAGGAAAAGGACAAAGTCCGCACCGGGTTCGCACGGTTTGGTCCGCACCAGAGAATATATATATATATATATATATATATATACTCACTCTCGTTGCTTATCAAAAATAAAATAAAAGGTATGTATGGGTTGATTAGTGATGGATGAGATTCCAAGATCGGTGAATTGGGTACCTAAATTCTCGGAAGTTCTTCACATTGGGACTTAGTTCTACCTTATTGTATACATAGTTGAGCCGGTGTGTGTGTGTGTGGAAAAGTATGTTCGTTTGTGGGATGAAAAATATGCTCGGTTTTGAGAATATTATCGGTTGGGGACTCTACCCTTAAAACCTTATTTCCTTGTTTGTATAGAATTTCTTTGAATCAGAAGGCCTCCATTGCATTGGCAGCCACATGCAATATCTCCTTTGTGGTTTATTGGGATCTCCCCTTGGAAACAATTTTAACTGAGAGAATTTGAGACCTTCATTCTTTGTTAAGTAGAGTAAAAGGGGTTGTGAGGAAAGACTCTAAAAAGTTGTCTTTATGTAGAGAGGGTTCAACTGCACTTCCTTTCTGTTTACTTCATTTTTAACACCATATTCTTCCAAAACTCATTTGACACCCTTTAAGTTGACATAGGCTACAGGATTCCCTTCTAAAATGCAAATGTTTTTGAACATGGTTTTTCTCTCTCAAATGGTATGGTATGTGTAAAAATCCTTTTAAGATGCAGATGTTTTCGAAGTTGTTTCTTTTCTCTCTCTCAAATGGTGTAGTATGTGTAAGAAAGTGGATTAAAATCTGTACCATCTACTCTCTTATTGTCCTTTTTCATCATTTATATTGGATGAAGAATTTTGTTTGCCTGGAATTTGAGTGGGATACTTAGTATTGCTGAAGAGTTGTAGACTTTAATGAATTGGTGAGTTTTGCGACATGATTTGTGTAGAACTAACAAGAGATAAAGAAACAAAGACAATCACTTTATATGGTTAAAAATGTCAATTTTTGCAAGTAAGGAATAATGTCATGATTAATTTAATTGTAATGCCAATTATAAGGGAAGTGAAAAATCGTATGTGAGACGGCTTAAGTAGCATCAACATGAGATGAACGGTGAGAATATCAGTTTTGGACACGCAACAAAAATGATGTGATAACTTATGGCTTGTTAACATATATGGTCATTGACCAATTGGAACGATGAAACATTATTCATATTAGTGATGCCAAATAATTGGGATAAAGGTTTAGTGAATTGAGTTGAGTCAGGGTTATCCTTGACATGCTTCCGAGTTCGTCGTGTTTGGTTTTAATATTTATACACGTATAATTGTCACATCACGAATCCAAAATCTGTGAGTTGAGAATTGTATCATATATCGAATTGAAGTATCAAAAATAAAGAAGTAATAAAAATAATCAATTTATTAACATATAGAAGACGCACTCAAATAAAACATATTATCATCAAAAACCACTTTTATGGTATTGTGTTTTGGATAGGCTATCACTTTTTATAATAGGGCAACTTTCTTTTTTTAGTTCTTTTTACTTTCATTTGTTTCATGTATTTTGTCTGGACCGTCCACTATTATTTATTATTTATACAAGGACTCTGCTTTCGATAAAAACGTGAAACACGTCTTCATGATGAAATATGTTTTTTTTAGCCCTCACCGTGATCCCAAATTGCAACTCACAACATTAATGCATTATCTGTCAATACTAATAGCTTCATGGTTTATAACATAAATAATTATGAATAAAGTCACAGAGATTGAGATTGTTGAAATGCTATTGATCCAAATTTAAATATATTATTTTATATAAAAATGATTTTAAATAATAATAGTCAATGTTTAAAAAGGCGAGGCGAGGCGTAAGCCGCAATGCGTAGTGAGGCGTAAGCTTCAGCCAAAAAAAAAAAAGAACAAAATAATATTAAAAAATACTAATAAAACCATAAAAAATAAAGTAACAAGGAAATGTAAAATAAAACTGCAAAAAAAAAAACATCTTTGAGGACTTTCTCAATAGTTAAACATTTTTTTGTTTCCTCGAGATGACTTTTTTACATGTTAATTTTATAATATGACAATAAATTAATCAATGCAAAATCAAATTGACCAAATCATTTTTTTTTTAGTTTCATTCACATTGGTTATTTTATAATATGACAATAAATTAATCAATGCAAAATCAAATTGACAAAATCAATCTTATAAGTTTCCTTCACATATTAGTTATTTTTTAAAAATTTCTTTCAAGTTACAATAGTAAATAGTATAAGTTAAGTGCATTTTTAAAACAAAAAAGGAAAAAAAGAATAAGAGTTAGTAGATCAAAACAACATTTTTTTAAGTTGAGTGCAATTTTAGAAAAATGAAGAACTTTAACCTTTAAAAAAACAGACTTCGTGATGGAAGAAGAAAAATAGTTTTTTTTTTTTTTTTTCCCTGCGCCTCAGCAAAAAGGCGTGAGGCGCGTCGAGGAGTAAGCCTCGAGGCGTAGTGAGGCGTAAGCCTCAAATTTTTTGCCTGCCTCGCCTCGAGGCGAGCCTCGAAGCATAAGCCTCAAACGCCTTTTTAAACATTGATAATAGTGTGACACGCATCAATGACAGGAAGAAATAAAATAATAACTCTATAAAAACTCTCCCCATATTATTACTTGAGTTATCCCCCAGGGGATTGTGTACATATAGGACCAAGAGAGAGGGAATATTCCCTAACATGTGCTAATTAATTTTAGAAGGGACTAACAATAGTGATGTCATGAGTGATGTTACTCATGCGTGACATCCCTCATAACAACTCTATTGGTACCTTGTAGAATCCAATAGATTACCACTAATATCTAATCACTAAAAATTGAACAAGTGTAACAAAAGTGAAGTACAAAAAATACCCCCTTAATCTTTTTACATCACATTCCCCCTATAATAGAGTTTTCCCATGAACGCAAAGCATGCCCTCCTCGGTCTTTGGGTACACCACTCGGGTGAGCAAAGTTTCATGCATCACATGCTGGTCCACTATCTCTTCAATCTCGTGCTCCTTGTCCTCGAAACCTTGGTATTCATAGCATTTAAATGTATCAGGTACTTGCAAGTCCTCATGGGTCGTGCAATGGGCTGATTATATAGGGTTTGTGGGTGGGAAAGGCCTATTTTAGATGACCTTTTTGAGATTGGGAGATGGAAAAGCTTAAGGAGTTTTGGGGAATCCTCGATGAGGTGAGGAGGCTAGGCAATGCTAGTTATTCATTGTGGTGGAGAGGAAACAATAAGGGCTGCTTGCCAGTTAGGTCGTATTACTCTTTATTGCGTAATTCCCTCCCAACATTCCCGTGTGGGGGCTTTTTGACCTTTCAGAATGCCTTTTTTATTTTATTTTGCGGATGTTGGCTAGAGGAGCTATCTTGACGATTAACAACTTGTTTCGATAATGAAGGTTTTTAGTGTAAGGAGGGGGAATCAGTAGACCACATCATGCTGCCGTCTTTGGACCTTGATCTTTATTGTCTTTGGTGTTTAATGAGTGATGCCTCAGTCGGTCGAGGTGATGTTGAGGGTTTGGGAAGGCTACGCGGTGCGTTAGGAGAAGAAAGAGGTGTGGGTGGCTATCCAGTTGTGCCTTAATTTAGAGGGAGTGCAATAGTAGATGGTTTGAGTATTCAGAATTATCGCTGTGTGAAGTTTAATCATCTATACTATCGATGTTGTATTTTTGGTTTAAAGAGAGTTTCCCGACTAATGTAATTCTGTTTGTAGAGTTCTTGGATATATTAGGCTTAAGGGTTGAAATTTAGAAAGGGTAGTCGCGGGGGTTGTTGCCGTTTTTGAACCATTTTGTATTTTTGGTATACCTCTCTCAGCGGTTTTGTGGAATGATAAAGATGTGATCTTAATTGAATCGGTTTCGGTTTCGCATAAATCAAAAATCAATCTAAACAAACTATATATATACTAGCGGATACCCGTGCCGAGGGCACGGCGATAAATTTGCCCCCGTGATAAAAAACCCAGCCCATAAAAAAATAAAAAGAAAAAAGAAAAAAAATAGTTAAAAAAAATCCATATCTATTTATTAAAAAAAAAAAAAACAGCTTTTCCTTTTAGCATGACATTTCATGCATGGGCATGAAATGTCAAAAATATCATACATGAATTTTGGCCATCCCCATATGGCTTCATATTATATGGATATATATGATATGTTTAAAAGCAACACATCTCATAATTTTAGTGGTTAGAATATCATAGTAAACTGTGTGCTTATACACCTTACCGTTTATATCAGGGCTAAATTGTTGATATTGAATTTTCTGCATCCAAACCAAAAAGGCCCAAATTAGAGGAAGCGAAATCGTTAACATAAATCGATCCAATCCAATCTTAACTGGATCAAATCGGATTGGATTTTAACTTCAGTTTGGTTTTGGGTTGAATTATGAAATTAAAAAATCGCCTTAAATTGGATTGTATGCAGTTCTCTTTAAATAAGTTGGTTTTGAACCGATGCACACCCTTAGTTGAAGGCCATGTATATAGAGCCCGATGCTCTGCTCCTTTTGTATCCAGCAAGGTGGCTTAGATGCACATGAGCTGGAACTTCACTATGTAGGCAAGGACAGTGGACGTGCATGAACACATTCGTGATTAGTAGAGGTCATTCCAAGTGACCTTTGGCCAACCTTTGAAACCTTAGGGAATCTAACCAATGCACAAACACATTTGGGGTTAACGTGACCGTCAAAACTTGGTACATCAACTCGAATATCTCTATGTCACGACTTTAATAGCGGGAGAACGCGACAAGTAATCCGGATGGCCCCACTCTTGTTTGGGCTCATCATCTTCATCCTCCTCCGAGGCAACATCAGCATGAATACGAGATCAATGGGGTAAGGCTGCCTCGACCTATGGGCTACGTTTGGGGCTGATCCGGAAGGGCCCCGAGACAACAAATAAAACATGTCCGCTTCACGGGGACAAACAAGTTGATTGGAGGTGTGAGGTTGTCTTGGGGTCATGGTGACTATCAATTGACAACTCATCAGATATCATTCTTCGACGTGGTTAGGGCTCGATTATGGGCTTTCCTTCATTTTCTAATCCCACCGGGGGTTCACAATCGTAATTGGTATCTTCAAAATTCCACAAAATGAGTGATCATTGGATCCAATCGTGAAGGCGGTGACCCTCATCGTCGCTGGTGGTGGTCAAGGCTGATGCAGTGGATTGAGAGTCACGAGGAACACGAGGCAACTTCATTAAAGCACGTCCATTGACCAAAACGACGTCGGGTGGCTTTGAAACAGGGATATGGTTTCGGTGCGGTGGGTACTTAGTCTGGGTGAAAGTGTGAGGGTTTGCAGGCTCCGGTTTACGGAGTGGGTTGTGGGCTCAATAGGGTGATTCGAACACCTAAGGGGTTGTGCAATGACCCCGGGGTGCGAGATTCCCTAGAGGTGGTGATGGGCCCATATGCGAAACTTCTTTTACTAGAGGGAGTGATGGTTGAGCGAAGGTAGATCCCTCGATTGATGGTTTATGCATCGGAACAATAGTGGTGTTTCCAGGCAATAGAGTAATGGTTGGGGCTTGCCAGTTAGGGTTTTAAGAGAAGCTTCCAACTGGCAGTGCACCTCTTTGCTGAGATTCCTTCCTTGGGGCCATTGGTTGTGCGACGATATTAGGGTTATGCACACAGTGATGGAGCAAAGCCTTGCTCGTGACACGTGTTAATGACATTAAGAAATTGAATAATTCCCCAAGGCAATGTGTATGATATTCTCTGAATGTGCTAACTAATTATTGAAGGAGCTAGCAGTAGTGAGGTCATGAGTGATGTTACCCATGTGTGGCATCCCACATGACAAAACTATTGGTACCTCCTAGAATCCACCAGACTATCACTAATATCTAATCACTAAAAATAAAACAAGTGTGACAAAAGTGGAAAAGTATAAATATACTCCCATATATATTTACATCAGATAAAAGCTTATATAATATTAATATTTATATTATATTTTGTATGAAAATGATTTTCAAAGCAAATAAAGTAATAAAAGCTTAAGAAACAGAAACTATAGCGCAAGTGAACTTAGAAGTCAACGGGATTTTCTATTTGATCCCTAAACTCATAAGATTCTGTATGATCATGGTTACTTTAGATTTGTGCACAATTCAGGAATCGTGAATTTTGGCATGCACTATGATTCATGTTATTTTAGATTCACCAATTAATCATTTCAACCGCGTTTTGATCCTGATATCGTGAGCGTAAGATTCTAACAATTATGACCATAAGAGCTAGCAATTAAATTGTAGGAGGTATTTTTGAAGGCTTGATACAAGAGAACGGCGTAGAATCTTGAAGTGCTATAAAAGAAGCTTTGTTTCTGTTTGTAAAAATAAAAATGTTTCTTAGAAATTGCTTGAAAGAGGTTTTGTGACTCACTTTAGTGGTGAGGGTCTCTCTTCGTAACCCGTGGCGATCAATTTCTCATGGCTTGGACTCTTTTCCTACCACACTTGTCTTAAAAGTCAGGAATGGGGCTGTTTGGATAATAGATTTTAATCTTCATAGTTTATTCCCAAGACTTTACTGTCCATCATCTCTTCCTCATGGGGTTGTTGAGTCTCTTGTTTGTGGGAATTCTCCTTTAAATTTTTTGTGGGACATCATCTATAGACGCAACCTCAATGATCGTGAATTTCTTGATATCATCTCGTTCCTTGGAATTCTAAAGAGGGTATGTGTGTGTGTGTGTTCCTTATCATTAAAGAATCTTTTGGTAGGAGGTAATGGTGAAATATTGATCATATTCGTTCACATTGTGAGCTGGCTTGTTTTTGTTGAGGTTGAGGCAAGGTTTTATTTGAACTCAGTGTGGTGGGAGCTGGTCCCTTTTTATATCATGAGGTTTTTAGTATAAATGTTGTTCATTAGGGGATCACGCACAAAGGCTAAAATTCTTTGGTTTTGCTGCCTATATGAGATGAGAGGACTTCTCACCCTCAATGCTCTCAATTTATATATATATATATATATATCAATGCAAAACTGTTTCTTATAAGAAGGGAAAGAATTGTTTTAAAAAATAGGGATATAGAGCCTGTTCAGACTGTTTTTAAAGATAATTTGTAATGAGTGATGTAAATATCTTTAGTAGTGCGTTCTTAGTCTTATTAGTAAGATGCAAATATTGCAAGTGATTTTTTGTCCAGTTTTTCTTGAAGTAATTTTGTCCTTCACCTTCTCTCAAAGTGATCCATTTGAGTGACTATATCAGCACTATGATTGCTGGGATGCATATTAATGTTCATAATTCCCGTCTCTATTTTTATTAATATATTAAGTGGACCCTTCTGTTTTTCTATACAGGTTATAGCATTGCCATTGCCTCATCGACCTTTATTTCCAGGATTTTATATGCCAATATATGTTAAGGTATGGCATCTTATTGCTGAGTGCTAGTTAAACTAAATCGTTTTTATTCCCCCCAGGTTCCAATTGATAGTGTTGGTGCCGTGAATACTACTCCATTTAGTTTACCAGTACCAATGCCTCCTTGAACTATCACATTAGTTGCAAATACCTCCTCTAACTAATAATTTCGCACATAACACCTTGCGTTATTACCATCAATTGCAATTTCCCTCTATTTATTGTTAAAAAATAATTTTAGCAACACTTTTGGATTTCACTGAAGGGGATTTTTGTAGCATGTTCATGATTTAAGGAGTTATGTGCAACACAAAGAGGGTATTTGCCACTGGAGCAATAGTTTAGGAGGTTTCTTGCATGGTACCCTGTATTTTTATGAAAATGAGGGTGTTATTGTTCACGTGCTCTGTTTTGGTTACCATGCTCTAGAATGCTGTTAGGGTAAATTACGTGTCCAACCATCTTAATGAAAATGTAATATGAAGTTCTGTTTTGAGCGCAGTGCCTCATAAGTCATAAATATGTTTTGTATTATGTTATCTCATGGGTCTGGTCTTTCCCTTTTTGACTTCACTGGCATCTGATAAAATGCTAGCTTCCAAGATGGATAAAGCTTTTAAATTTTAAAGTGCATCTCATGGTAAATGATTTGAATACAAATTAAATTTTTAAAACTTAAATAAATTAGTTATAGTAAACCCCAATTCATCCCTTTAAAATTTACTTTAGTTTCTAGTTGCCAAAATTGATGTATTTTAACATCGGCACACACGATTACAAAAGAAAGCATAAAGTAGGGGAAAAATAGAAAAAAGCTAGGAATGCTGTTAATAACAAACTTCCCTTTTTTTCTTTCCTCATTATTTTTCGAACAGAGCAGTAGTTCGGTCCGAATATTTTTTCTTCTTTTTTACCAATACATTCTTTCTTTACAGGACCCAAAATTATTAGCAGCATTAGTAGAAAGTCGAAAACGGCAAGCCCCCTATGCTGGTGCCTTCCTTATTAAAGATGAACCAGGTACCGACTCTAGTTCGGCATCTGGTTCAGAAACAGAGAAGAACATATATGAGCTCAAAGGAAAAGAGTTGCTTAACCGCCTTCACGAAGTTGGTACACTGGCTCAGGTATCTGATTTTGTTGACTGTTTTGCCGATCTGCTGCTATGAAGTCATAGATCTACAGTAAGATATTTATATCCATCATTAATACTGTTTTAATATTCAGATTACAAGTATCCAAGGAGATCAGGTTGTTCTTATTGGTCATAGGCGACTTCGAATAACGGAGATGGTGAGTGTGAGATTTTATAAATGTTCTCAAGACTCATTCTCAACAGCTCATTTCCTGTTTCTTTTGTATTACTCTTATGCATGCATATATCAAAATGATTATTAAATTTCATTTGCCCCCTTGTAATGATACAGATATGAGATAGCCCTTGTTTTCGTAATAATTTGATTTACATCCTCATTTTAGGGGTTTGTCTTAAAATAATCTTACCCAGTGGAGGGTAAGAAACATCTAAAAATTTCATTATTGACCGAGGATAACTTAAAAATGCCTTACTTTTTCTATATTTAGCCTTTTACTATTTGACTATATGAAGATCTGTTAAATTTCTCATTTGTGCAGCATTACTTAGACTTAAACAATTGTAACTTGTGCAGGTCAGTGAAGATCCCCTCACAGTCCAAGTCGATCATCTCAAGGCATGCACCAATTATATTATTTTCTTATATGAATGATTAATTTTTATGTGGAACTAAAATGTTCACTTTATGTAATAGTTTTTTCCGCAATACCTTCTCTCATTTTATTCTTGTCGTTGCAGGATAAACCATACAATAAGGATGATGATGTTGTAAAGGCAACATCGTTTGAGGTTATATCAACCCTGAGAGATGTTCTGAAGACAAGTTCCCTTTGGAGAGATCATGTTCAAACTTACACTCAAGTATATTTTTATCCTTTACGAGTCTTGTATTCATCTGCTGTCCATGGTTGAATTCAATCATTATAATACTTTACTTCCGGAAAAATCCGGAGGAAGAAGAATAAGAAGATGGATGAGGAATGAAATGGTTAGGTGAAGATTTAATAGGCCTTGTCAACCGGTTGTTATTTGCTCAGTTAGCTCGCAAAACGTTGTGGTATATAGGACTTGATATTAACTGTTTGGTAATTTAAGATGAAAACTTTGTAGCCTTCAAGTGAAAGTGTGTATCACTTGTCATCTTTCTGAAAAATCCATGGTTTTCTTGTTTGTTATAGGGATTATTCACACAAACAACATTTGGCCAAACTAGAAGTCTCAAAACTCTAGAAACTTCTAAGCCTTTTGTTTTTTATACATAGATTTCGTGCTTTAGGATGTTCTTGGTAGGGGGACCTTACAAAATACTGGTAGAACGAGTGGAAGCATGGTTGACTTGCTAATATCATATCAAAGAGATTTTGTCTAAAGTGCACTTCTTGGATTATGATGGCTTTCCTAGTTTCAATCTACCACTGTGATGCTCCATATCCCACTTTATGTATTTTTACCTTTAATACCAAATTGGGATTTACTGACGGTGATTTCGGACTTGAACTGGATTTGACGAACAAACCAACTTTCATTTTGAGACCCAGCTAGCCAAATACACAATAGTTGAGTGCTGTAAAAACTTTATTCATCATTACTCGTTAATTAAACTGAGTACATGGGCTGAATACAGAAATACAAAAACCCATAAAAGTTCAAAAAAGAACTATAGCCCCCCACGTGTACTCAAAATTGTTAATTAAATCGAGTACTCAAGCTGGATACAGAAATTGTAAAATACAGCCCTCCTGGACTCGAAGAAAAGCGCTCGCTGATTTTAAGGAAGATTTAAACTTACCAAATCCTCTAGCATTGAGATTTCTTCTCAAGGATGCATTCCAAAAAGAATTGGAAGACTGTAGATGCCAATGAAACAATTCGAACAGCTTAAATAGAGACCACTGTATTGAGATATGGGAATGGAGAGGAACAACTTCCTTTTTCCACCAAAATATATTCTCAAAAACGAATTCTATCGCCTTTTCCACCACATATCGATCATAAGACAAGACTTTATTTCTTTCTTACTAATGAAATCTTCTACAACCTCCTTAGCTACTATTTTTCTGCCCTTAACAAAAACTCTTTTGTGATCTTAAGATTTATCATGCAGGATCTCCCTTAAACGTAGAGATAACACGTTAGCCAATATTTTATACAAAGAGGTAATTGGAAACTAGAATTATTGGCCTAAAGTCCATTTCAACGAAGTTGTCTTTTTGAAATCAAACAAATGCAAATCTCACTGGTGCTTTCATTCACCACACATGTTTGTGGAACTTTTTAAATACCTCCATTTATATCCCTTTCAAAAAATACTCTTGAAATATTGCCTACAAAAACCCATAGGTCTAGAGGCTTTATCCCGCAAACATTCAAATTCTTCTTTCCTCACCTCTTCCTCATCTAAAGGCCTCTCCAACCAATCCATACTGAGTTTCTCTAGCGGACGGCTAATCTATACCCTCCACCCCCACAGGCCCATCCCCTTGATAAAAGTTGCCAAAAAAAGCCAACACTTCCTCCACCATTTGATCCGCCCCTCTATGATCTCCTTATTCTCTCTCTAACTTGTTCTTAATTTTATTCACCTTCTTACTGCTACTTGTGTTATTATCTCCACTACTTGACCCCTAGTTATGGGTAGTTTGTCTGAAGAGCATGCTATTATGAAGCCATAATCTTTAAACTAAGGTCAGGGAAGCAATTATATTGTTTTTCCTACTCTATTAGGACTATGAAATATTATATTTACTTCAGCATAATTTCTAGTTGTAGAAACAAAGTGCACCTATTTTTTTCATGTTTTTGTCAGTGGCTTTCATTGCCCATGATCCGTGTGTAAACAGTCTACTTTTTGTACTTTGGATACATACTCGCCCCCCTCCACCTAACACACAAGAATAAAAAGAAAAGAATAAGAGGTAAGTGTGCATCGGATGTCTCTGTGACATAACCTGAAAATCAGTCAATATACATCTTATTTGCCAAGAATTGTAATCTTGTCTTGAATCAATTTTTGGTCCAGCTTTTGGTATTGTTCTTTTCCTTACTAATTTCTTCTATATATGCAGCATATAGGTGAATTCAATTATTCAAGGTTAGCAGATTTTGGAGCTGCAATATCTGGTGCGAACAAATTACAATGCCAGCAAGTGCTTGAAGAGTTAGATGTAAGTTGTTCTTTTTATTTTCCTTCTGCGTACGCTCCAGTAATTTTTGCAAGAATATCTCACAATTAAAATCTGATAACAGAAGTGCGTGGATTTTTCTTTTTTACCTTCTACCGCTATTAGTCATGCTTTGGAGTTTGGAGAGCTATTAATAGACATTAATATAATTGTATGAACCGACGATTGTTCAAAGAGATGGCACCTATCTGATTTTTGTTAGGAGTATACATATTCTTCCCATTAGTTTTGAAAGTGCGCCTTTGAGTATAGTATTCATCATGACTACTTTTGAATTTGCATTATGCTTGTAATATGTTTAGGGATATAGAAAGGTGATTATAGTATACAGCTAATGTAGTTTTGGTCCTTGTTTTTGGAATTTTCTATTATATTATTGCTTGTCTAAAACTAAATCAAAACACACGAAAGAATTATAGCAAAGGCTAGCAAGGTGATGTCGTTTCTTCCCTTTAATTCTGACCCACGTCCCTCAGGGTTGATCTCTCTAAATATTGTTTTTTCTTTCTTTACGATGAAGATTTACATTATAATTTCGTGCGAGTCAAATTTAGGCTATTGCTATCTTTTCACTCACGATGGACAATTAATCTATCTATGTATAAATTAGCTCCTGAAAATGTCCCATTCTCATAAAGCACAAAAACATTACTAAATCAATTGACTTCTGAAATCAACACGGGCGAAATGGAATTTTCCAATAAAACTTGATGTGTGCGGGTACGTGGCATGTGCGGGGAAATAGGCCAATGAGATGGAATACTTTTAATTGTATACTATTTTATTTTATTTTATTGTCCTTTTTTAATTCTCCTTTAAAAACATTATAGAATAGGCTATAGGGCTAGTGATGTCTCGGTTGAGATCACTAGGCCCATAACATCACCCATGACATCACACCTAGCCTGCCAATCAATACTTGGTGGGCCTATAAATACATCTTGTTCTCATTTTGTGCCAACCAAGTATTATGAATGTACGAGAATGATGTGATAACTCGCCCATTTTAATCAGGGTTGATCAGTCCTTTATCAAAATATACAGGAATCTCATATGGTCCATTATTAGCATAACTGTCGAAAAACTTTTTAATTACTAACCACCTATGTTAAAATAAGCCGGTGCCAAATTTTATCTTACATTATTATAACAACATGCGGAATTAAATTAAATTAACCAAACCATCCACGCAACAATAATCTGAACAATCACACGACATATATATGAATAAATAAGACCGAATAAACCATCGGTTCCCAACACAAATAATCCAACTATAATCTGAAATAAATATTTGAATCTGGATAAAGTGTGATAAATAAACTGAAAACTAAATAGTCTGAGGGGCAACACGCCCAAATGAAATACTGAGAGAAATTCTATCTAGAATGAATGAGCTGAAGCGTCTAAAGCAACTCCTGGAAGCCTCCACAAGTGCTACAGCTGCGCATCCCTGGATAGAATTATCAAGCTTGGCGTTCCTGTGGCTGGACACCTAAAAGGTTTTAAAAATATTTTTGACACGGGTCAGAGCCCAAGAAAACAATTTTGAAAATATTTTGCAAGTGTTTAAATCACAGATTAAATCAGTTATTGATTACACATGTAAATTCCACGTACATTCTCTTGAGATCCGCACCTCTCAACTAATGTGCACGCCTAACGTATCCTATCTAGCTATGCTACCCAGCCCAATTAGATAACGTACCTAAATAACCTCGATAAGTCTAGCTCACTCGTATTACCCATACGACACGCTACCACAATTTCAATAACCAATTTTTATCCACGTATTATTATTGAGTCAATTAGTTAAGTTTCTCTACTTAAATATTTTTTGATATATACAATCTATCAGTTCTACTATCACATAAAAGTAAATATAACGTACTTGTATATATTTAACACACATAATATATACAACCATAACATCCCTGTAATGGCCCCTCGTGATGCTGGCATACTCTGCTATCAAGTCCATGTACCTCTCGTACTAATCAAGGACTATTGGTTCGGCATGTCTCCTCGAACCCAAAATCAATCAACACACTGTGGAGGCACACATGGTTCTAAGCCTTTGGGATACGCACATACCTAACATACCCAAACGACACGCCGGTCCCACTAATACATGACACATAGTGAGCCGCCCTAAATTCCATGCTTTGGGGCACAAATCCAGACCTCGCTAGAATCGCCAAGGTGGGATCGTCATCTGCGCGGAAACCTCCCGATAACAGGCAACGTAGGTATGTTCACACATATAATCAATCACAACCATATGTATTCACACAATCTATATATGCATATTATTCAGTAGGTATACACACAACCCATCATATAAGTACGTACGTAGTATATATATCTCGCATACTCATTGTACAAACGATCCCTATTATAACCTCTTATTATATATTTTCGGGTATCGCTCACTACCCTAAGGGTTCTAGTTACCCCTTAATAAATATCAGTAGTTAATACACTCATACAGTACTGGTCTAAATCATACGTTCACTTATCTCTTTGTGATTCATCTTATTCTTGCGAATTTATAAATCTTCACATTTATCCCGATAGGTTCTAGCCTTTAATCCTCCCATTTTGGCTTAGCCTAAACTATCTCATAGGCCTATTGAAATTCATTATGTCTATTACTATGGTTTAGGCATAACCCAAAAATCTCCCCATAAATTATTCATGTGGGAGCCCATTTAATATGGTTTGAGAGAGTAGCCGACCAGCCCAGACAGATTGACACACTGCCCGACCCAAATCCCAATCAATTTACACTCGAGTATTTTAGATACATTAGAACACTCACGGATAAAGTCAAATCAAATACCGACAATCTCGGAGGAGATATTCAGGTATTCGTTGGCTTATCCACGTGTTATCTTGAGTTCCTTATACAACTCAAACTCTATGAAGAAATACTTATAAATTGTACACCCTAACCCGGGGCAAAGGGATTGTAATTCGAGACTTTGAGAGACACTTAATAAAAACAATAACCTCTCCGTGGACGTAGGCAAGTTGCCGAACCACGTATATCGTTGTGTTGTGATCTTTACTTTCTGCCTTTGTGATTGTTTTCGTGGATTTCTGTATTGTGATATTTTCTGTACTCACAATTTACACCGTCTGTGGGAAGCGACTTTTATTCCTACGAAAACATTCATTAACAGAAAGCCCGTGATGTCTCACCATAGCAACAACATTACCCAAGTTGTCGATGTCCAAGAAGACCCAGTTCCTCCTAGGGTTAGGTATGAGATTCGCCAACATACAAACCCCAGGTTCCGTCAGGCACCTGCTGAAGAAAACCAGAGGCCACCTAGGTCTACGCAGATCTCCAGGTTGATCGACGCTTATAAAGCCAGTCTTCACGAACAAGAGGAGGCTGCACGCCTCCAACTAGAAGAAAATGTTCGCCTACAAAGGCGACTTGAAAAAATGGAGAGAAATCTTTCAAGTGCTACTGGAAAGCTTCGTAATAGGACTCCTAGAACTCAGGTGAGCAACACTCGCAGCCGAGGGAGGAGCTCTAGGCGTGACCAGGAGAGAATTGAACGTGACAGGTCAGAGTGTGGACGATCAGATCGTGGCCAGCCAGAAAGACGCCAAAGAAGCAATGATCGACAAAATGAAGACATAAGGATTCTGGTTCGTAGGGAGTGGACCAACATCCAGCCCACCGTGGAACCAGATCCATCAGAGAGCTGGCCAGGAGAGCTCTCAACACGCAGATGAACTCCCCTTTTTCAAGGGCAATCGAAGAGGAGGAGCTCCGAAGAAGTTCACCGTCCCCAGGTTCAAGATCTACGATGGGAATATAGATCCCATAGACCATGTCAGGCAATGTCGACAAGCAATGACCTTGTGAGCCACAATGACGCACTAATGTGCCGGATTACCCCTTCTCGCCTACATGATGTAGCACAAAAGTGGTTTGAGAAGCTGCCTCAGGTCCATCAGAAACTTCGCAGCTCTGGCAGAGGCTTTCACCGCTCGTTTTATAACCAGCAGCTCCCATCCCAAGCGGATGGATGCACTGCTTACGATGAAGAAGAAGCCACATGAGAACCTCCGAGAGTACGCCAAAAGATATTGAGAAGTTTTCAATGAGATCGAGGACTGCTCGGAGCAGGTTGCCGTAGCATCCTTCAAAATTGGTTTGTTGATCACCTCTGTGCTGCAGTAGTCCATTACTAAGGAAGAGGCTAGCACCATCGATGATCTTATGGCCCGAATTGAGAAGTAAGCCAAGGTAGAAGAGTGGTTCATTCTAATGCAGGGGACAATGGTCGAGCAAAAGCGAACAAGGGAACAGAGAAGACGATACTCAAAAGAAGGGAAACAAGAATGGGGGCAAGAATGGCTTCAAGAATGGAAATAAGGCTGACCCCTCCAAGGCGTTCCAAACTGTTAACACAGTCTTAAAGGAACCCATTTACAAAATTTTAGGCAAAATCAAAGACGAACCTTTTATTAAATGGCCTAAAAAGATGGGTGGCGACCCAACTAAAAGGAACAACACGCTGAGATGCGCATTCCACAAGGAGGGCGGTCATAGAGCTGAGAATTGCAAGGCTCTGAAGTCACATCTGGAAGAGTTAACCCAAGCAGGGCACCTCAACGAGTACAACGAAAAAAAAGTTGACAAGGTCGCAGCCAATGGCGACCAGAAGCCAGACAACGTCCTCGACGAAGATACAGGACATGAGTTCGAAGTTATCCATGGGGCATCAGACCTCAAGCAGATTCAAGGGAACGCCGTTCGGATGGAACTCAAGAAGGTGACTGCCATTATGGAGGCTTTTCAGATCTACCCCGCCAAAATCCAGGCCTATAAACGTCGGCGACCAGAGGACGTCGACTACACCATTCATATCGTGTTTACCGAGGAAGATTTGGTCGGGGTAAGAACCCCACATTATGACGCACTCGTGATCACACTCAGAATAGCCAATTGGGACGTTGATAAGCTGCTTGTGGATCAGGGGAGTTCATCAGAAGTGATGTACCTAGAACTATTCCATAAACTGAAGCTGAACATCGCCGACCTCAAAGAGGCCACAGTTCTGTTGGTAGGCTTTGCAGGAAGGATTACGATACCATTGGGAAAGATAATTCTCCCGGTCAGAGCAGGAAACATCTCAAAACTCACTGAGTTCTTAGTGGTGGACATTGAGTCCCCGTATCACGCCATTTTGGGCAGAGGTTGGCTCCATTCCACGAAGGCCGTACTATTCATGTACCACCAGAATTTGATTGCATTCCACCGGATGAAGCTTAACGTAAGTAAGTGTTCATTCGGCGTCAAGTCAGGAAAGTTCTTGGGCTATCTAGTCAGTAAAAGAGGAATCGAGGCCAATTCGGATCAAATCGACGCTATCACAAGAGTTCAGCCTCCTCAGACGTTGAGCGATGTTCAGAAGCTTACCGCCATGCTCGCGGCACTTAATCACTTCATCTCCAAGTCTTCGGAACGCTGTCGACCATTCTTCCAGCTGCTAAAGAAGGACAACGGCCTCACATGGAACGACGACTGCTCGCAAGCTCGAGAAGAAATCAAATCCTACTTTAGCAAGCCGCCCCTTTTAGTAATTCCAAATGATGGAGAACCACTCTTCCTTTACCTCGCAGTAAGCTCCGCCCTGGTATGTGAGAAAGACGGAAGTCAACATCTAGTTTATTACGCCAACAAGACACTCCTAGATGCAGAACAGCGATACCTGCCTCTTGAGAAGCTCGCCTATGCACTGGTAGTTGCCTCGAGGAAGCTGAAGCATTACTTTGAGGCACATTTGATAACCGTAATCACTTCCTGCCCCCTCCAAGCCGTTCTGCGGAAAGCTGACTTCTCTGGACGACTCTCAAAGTGGTAGGTAGAACCCAAGAGATTCAGTATCCATTTCCAACCCAGAACAACGATTAAGGGATAGATCTTAGCAGACTTTATCGCTGAGTTTACAGGAGATCAGCAATAGGACAACTAGATAATTAACAGTCAACCACACAAGAAGCACTGTCCAAGGACTGGACCTTGTACGTTGATGGACCCCCCCAATTCCAAGGGGGCAGGAGTAGGGATCGTTCTCATCACCCCAAAAGACACCATGATTGAGCAAGGAATTAGATTGGGATTTGAGGCCTCCAACAACGAAGCTGAGTACGAAGCATTGATCACCGGTTTGCGAAAAGCCAAACTGCTGGGGGCAAAGCGCCTCCACGTATTCGGCGATTCCAATTTGGTCTCCAATCAGGTAAGCGGGGACTTCAACATTAAGGATGATTGAATGGCGGCCTACCTCGCCATAGGAAGAAGACTCGTAGCAGATTTTGAGAAGGTGGAAATTCAACAGTTCCCCAGGAGGCAGAACAACCATGCCGATGCCTTAGCAGCTTTGAGTTCAGCAATCGACTCCGACCCAAGGAGAACTATTCAGATAGAGTTCCTGGCGTAACCAAGCGTTGATCAGACAATCATAGCCGCGCATGTCCTCATCACAGAAAAGGCCTCCAGCTGGATGGATCCCATTATAAATTACTTGAGGAGTGACACACTGCCCGATGACAAGAGGTCGACCATCAAGTAAGGGTGTTGCTTGCTTTTATCTCTCCTAAGAGGGAAAGCTCCACAAGAAGTCATTTATAGGTCCCTACCTCCAGTGCGTTCACCCACATGATACTAAGCATGGTTCAAAGTCTCGGTATCGGTCCCGATATCGGACACCCGATTTTCAACTCGGCCGCGGTATAGGGCGATACGCAAAGATATGCTATTTAGAGAGCGCAAAAAAATCCTGAAAAATTATAGACAATTAAAAAAAATAAGATTAACAATGTGGACCAATGAGATACATTTAAACCCATCATTCAATATGCGTTGCATTGTAGATTTGCTTATACTGAAGCTCGACAGAGTTGTTAGATTCAATATTGCATAGTAAACCAATAATAATATTGAAAAACAATCTAATGCGACATAAAACTTGATAAAAAAAATTACACGGAAGATAAATGGAAATGATTACAATGTTTCGTCATTTTCATCTCCCTATCTAGTTGCGGTATCGATCATACGGATTTTGATAGGGGTAATTTCTTTCAGTTGGGTAAGGAAAGAAATATGAACCATATTGCTGCTCATATGGTTGGGATGACTGTCTAGATGATCAATAATTTGGAAATTGTGGTTGATGATCTCCCGGTTGACTACCGTGATGATAATATCCAAAACTTCTATACCCAGAACTATCAGTTGAAGACCCACCATATTGCGTCCTATCCATAATAATCACCACCTGTTGTGCCGCTACTAGTAGATCCATAATGGTCTCTATAACGATCATAGTATCCACTTGTACTAGTATTAGTAGATCTTGGAAGTTGTGCCGGACCATAACTATCTGTGCCACTCCCACTCCTAGAGATACTATGTCTTCCACCGTGGTAAGTATGATCTGTCATTAAACCCATTGTCCATAGTTGATCATCAAGACGTTGCGGATCATATCCACTTGGATACTTGTCACTACTAGGCAATCTCGTCAAATTGTTTAAATGCCTCCGTTGTTCACTGATTCCCGGGAGATAACCATGATCCGTGTCTTGTGTGGCATAATAATTTTCATCTCCTTGTGCCCATGTCATACCACCACTGTACTGTGTACCAGTATTGTAAGAACCACCCCTTTGTTGGTTACCACCAACTCCACTCCTTTGTCGGCTACCACTCGCAATTCCCCTACTAATATCTCCTTTGCCAACACCTTGGTCATCGTCATCGTCATCTTCATGATTACCATAAGTATCAGGAATATCTTGCCAACCATCATCACCACCATAATCATAATCAGAACTGAAAAAACACTCATTGGTGCCGGGTGATTTTGACCCCCCCGTCTTCCTTCCCCTTCGCTTTGTTGAATACTTTCATCCAACCAATCTAAGTCATCGGCTGGTAAGACCCCATCATCATTCTCTCGGATCCACTCATTCAAGATGTCATCCTCCTCAAATATTAAATTCAAGTCTATCGGATTGTAGAAATCTTCGGTATTTCGCATGTACATCAAATTCCTAACTTTAAGTCGCGAATTGCAATGCACACACACCAATTTATGCAATTTTTTTATTGCCAATCGATTGCGAAGTTTTGTATGGATGAGAGACCATGTGCTCCAATTTCTCTCACAGCCGAAGATGAGTATGTTTGACTTAGGACTTTGATAACAATGCGCATAAGATCAGGTGCATCCTCACCGTAATTTTTTCACCACTCAGCTGGAAGAGAAGATTTAATTGCTTGTTTGGTAAGATCTGAGCCAAACTCCCCTCTCCTATCCGTAAAGAGTTTAACCTAAAAAGTAAACAAATCAATTTAGAAACAATACATATATGAAATAAATATAACTTGATGGAAACAAATGTGATACCTCATTTATTGCCAAGGCCTGTTTTTGTACGTCTGGCGCTAGCCTTTTGATGACTTCTTTTAGTCCGGCTCTTATCTCGTGATGGTTTGAAAAATTAGATGAAGACTGAAACACCGGATTTAAGAAATATCCGGCGGCATGCAAGTGTCGGTGCAAGTCTCTCCCATCTTCCATCGATTACCTGCCATTACTTTTTCCAGTTTTTGACAGTCGCCTGGATTGCAGTTTTGCTTTATCCACTCCTTCGTAAATGATAGAGAGTGTAGGTTTTTTTATCTTGATCTACTATCTTCAATAGCAATACTAAGGGCTCCATAATCTTGGCAACTTCGGTATCCCGTTGCCAGAATCGATCTGCTAGAATTAAATCCGACACTTTAGTGACCGCACTCCTTCGGGTCCTCTCACTGTTGAATTCACGCCATTTATTCGTGGTACACATTCGCTTCAATTCAGACTGATAGCGAATGAGACTCTCCAGGGCAATAAACTTGGTAGCGAATCTCGTAATGCCTGGTCTTAGCAACTCCCTATCTCTGGTATACTCCTTCATTAAATTCACAACGTTTTGACTGTTATATATGAACGAGGTAATTGATTTGGCATCATTCAATACCAACTTGATTGACTTCATATTTTCAATTTCATCGAGCATTAAGTCAAGACAATGTGCTGCACAAGGTGACCAAAATAAGTGTCTCCTATTCGCCATCAATAACGCGCCAGCCGCCTTAAAATTTGGCTCATTATCAGTGGCAATATGTACGATGTGAGCCTCACCAATTTCCTCCACAACTTTATCCGTAAGGGAAAAAATATAATCCGCCGACTTGATTTTGTTAGTTGTGTCAACAGAAGTGTGAAATATTATATTACGATCACAATATACCATGAAGTTAAAGACATGCTTCTTCGTCCTTGAACTCCACACGTCACACATGATTGTGCAACCATTTTAGGGCCATTTCTCCTCTAGAGTATGTACGCATCCAGCTCTTCTACCTCCTCATCCAAATAAACACCTCCAATCTGATAACCACTAGGGCCTTTAATCCCTGGACCCTCCATAGCAATCGTATCAATCATATGTTGATAGGCAGGTCCACTATCAGCAACATGAAACGGGATGACATTAAAATGAAAGAACTTGCTAATGGCCTTCCCAAACTTCTTGACTCCATCTGTAGAGAATATTGATTTAACAGTTTTCTGACTAGACTTCCTCGACCTAAACATGGAAGGGTCAATTCCTCGAGCAGGCAATTCAACCCCCTGTTTCAATGGCCACGATCGTGACACGTGCGGTTGCTTACACTCGGATGTGGATGGCCTTGCCCCGAAAACTGAATGTCTATGTTGTTCTTTGACTTTCTTTCATAGCAACTTTCAACTGTGTTAATTCTGAACGGGTAATATCATTTTCCTTAACGCCATCGTCATCACTATAATCGCTGTCATCATTTTCGGCATAGTATTGGGTTTGCTCTCGCAAATTCTCTACTTGTTTCTCCTTCTTCCTCTTCTCAAGGGCCCGTTGCTTCATACCATCTGTAAGAATTTTTTTAATATTAGTTGCTATCTCTATATGAACATGACGACTCGGTTCACCATTGCCTTGCACTCCAAGTGTTCTTTTAGTCTGGTGACACCACCACTAACGACCTTATTATAGTAATTGCAAGCAATCTTCTTATTTCCACCAACAGCAGTTCCATGCGCCCATCCAATATCTAGTTTAGGAGCCATTCTACGAAATAAAAAGGATACAAATGTTATTTTTTTATTATGTTATTTTGTTCAAAGTTTTTAAAAAGTAACTCTAAAAGAATATTGGTTAAATGGGTGTTTGAGGGATTTTTTGTAAAAAGAATGTATTTGTAAAAAAAAATAACATTTTTTTTTTACAAATATAAATAAAATGCATATGCTAACTATGGCAAATAAAACACACGCACGCCACCAGCCCTTAAAGTCCCCCCCCCCCCCCCCCCCCACACACACACACAAAAAAAAAAAAAAAACCCTCCCCAAATAAACCCCTTAAAGACACTTACTTATTTTAAACTCTCCCCAAATAAAACACATGCACGCCACCACCCCTTAAAGCCCCCCTAAAAAAACCTCACTCGGATTAATCCCAAAATTGCCTCGACCCTCTTAAATCTAAAAAAAGGAACGAAACAGGAAAGAGAGAGAAAAATCTTGGGCAGGCGTACCTGTGCTTTGATTTCTTCTTCTCTGGCGTGTTAATTAGGGCTTCCAGCTGGTTCTTTTGGAAGAAAATGATATGTAAGATTTTGAAAGCTGCTGCTTTGTTTTATAGCACAAGATTGTACCATTTTTCAACACCCGTGACTTGGTTTTGTCCCCTTCATCTGTAAAAGGCAAATCCTTCCAACAATCCTTGTTTTTTTTTTCAAGATTTACTGTTTTTTTAAAGATTGTACAATATTCCCTATTTTTTACTTCATCTCGTCCGGGTTTCTTTATCTCGGCCGAGATATCGGCCCATTATCTTGGACCGGACGATTTATCGGCGATTGAACCCGATATCGTCCGTAAATATAATTTTTTCAAATCGTATCCCGGTATCGTCTCGTCCCATGCCGATTCCGAGTCAACTCGGCTGAGACTTTGAACCATGATACCGAGCAAGTCCTTAGCGAACTTCATGATGGCATATGTAGGAGTCCCACTGTAGGAAGATCCTTGGCCTTCCGAGCAATAAATGAGGGTTATTAGTGGCCTCATATGCAGAAGGACGCAAGTACTTATGTTTGTAAGTGTGAAAGATGCCAGGGGCATTCTCCCATGATCCACCAGCTCGCCAACGACCTGAAACCACTGACAAGCCCATGGCCATTCGCGCAATGGGGACTAGACATAGTGGGACCACTACCTAACTGCATCTGAAAATCGGAAGTATCTGTTGGTAGGCACAGATTACTTCACCAGATGGGTAGAGGCAAAACCACTGGCGAACATTTGCGACTTAGACATGACCAGGTTTATCTGGAGAAACATCATAACACGCTTTGGGGTACCAAGGACTGTCATCACCGACAACAGAACACAATTCGAAAGTGGTTTCTTTCAAGGCTTTTGTGATGAACACGGTATCAAGCATCACTTCAGTTTTGTGGCATATCCCCAAAGCAATGGATAGGCAGAGGCCTCTAACAAAAACATGCTCAATGGACTAAGAAAATGGTTGGAAAGGGCCAAGGGTGCCTGGGTAGACGAGCTCCTTCACGTTCTATGAGCGTATCGCACCACCCCAAGGCGACCAACCAGGGAGACACCATATGTGCTCGCTTACGGGATGGAGGCTATCATCTCACTAGAAGCAGGTCTCCTCACCATAAGAAGCACTTTGGTCGACCAAGGCCTTAATGATGACGTATTACACTCTGAACCTGACTCAGCAAATGAGCAAAGGGAGCAGGCCATGATCAAGTTGGCTTCCTATCAATAGCAACTGGCATGGCAATATAGCAAGAAAGTCAATCCGAGGAAGTTTCTGATAGGAGATTACGTCCTAAGAAACGTACTCGGCAGTGCCGTAAAACCATCAGATGGTAAACTGGGATCAAACTGGGAAGGACCCTTCAGGGTAATCAGAGACGACCTTCAAGGAGCATATCACTTGGAAATGCTGGAGGGCAGTGGGATACCAAGAGCATGGAACGCAACCAATCTCAAGAAGTTCTACTTTTAGTCTTCTTTCTCTTTTACTAGCACATTTAATTTAAGCAAATTCTGATTTTCAAACTTATGTTGCTTGTCAGACAATATTTAATGAATAAAGGCCACATTGGCCCCTCCACTTTCATATTTTGTATTGGCTGCTTAATTCTTCTTGGTTACATGTCATAAATACGCACCTTTTCCAAACGGTATCTCCTTCGTGCATGTCAAAACTCCTGAGATTACGGCAAGTTGTTCAACTTGTTTTCAATCAGGAAACTTAACATGCCGAGCAGGGTTCGTAGCAATTATAACAAGTCAATAAATGCGTTTCAGTTACTACATCCGTCAGGTCTTTGTTGCAAACACAAGGGGGACCTCATGGGTTGCCCCGGCAACAGAAAAAGCCCTACTGGGAATCCTTAGGCAGAAAAGCCAACTTAGGTTGGTCGCCGTCTCTGTTGGTTGCAAAAATCGGCTCGGACGAATGGCCCAATTGCCAGGTGCATTCTCGCCATCATCTTACTTAGGCCTAAGGAAGTGTATTGACACAACCTAAAAGGTAAATTAAATGGAATGACACTGCTAAGGCATGTTGGACTTTGAGAATGTTCAAACACAAAGCAACCTATGACTAACATTATCTTTTAAATACCATTTAGTTAGCTGGAAAGGTCAAACTGATAGAACCAAAAACAACAAAGAACCCAAAGTGGTCGATTAAATATAGCACTAGTGAATCAATATTCTTTGGTCTACAAAGTATGCATGTTTAATCAGCACAAGCTCAAAACATCGAAAATTGATAAATAAAATTTTTTCATTAGTTACAATGAGAAGTTACATTTACAACAAGGACCAGAAATATACAAAACACTTAAGACGCCTCAGGGTGGTGAGCAAGGTAGTCTGCATCACGTGCTCTTCGACCATCATCAGGATGGGGGACCAACTCCTGTCCGTTATCTTCTAAGGGATGCTCCAAAAGCTGAACATGAATAACATTTATTGGAATCCACCGGTCAGCCCCCGAAGAGGGATTGTGGCGATAGGCCGGGCAATCAATCTGATATTTCTACCACAAGTTGGACACTTATGCGTTTTTAATTCCCTAAGGGGCGCTAAGCCACCCCCGGGCAAAGGCAAGATCCTCTGCCTCCTTCAACCTTGTCGGGGCATCAGTCCAACCTTGGTCATAACCATCTGCCCAGACTTGTCGAGGACCTCTTCGGAATAAGTGCCTCAGCCTTGTCACGTCTCTCTGAAGTCCGACAACAATCACATACGCTCGATGAACATCCCCTTTGAGCTCAACCACATCTCTTTGCAGAGCTTGGTTTTCGGCTCGAATTACCTCCTTGGATGACGAAGAAGACCCTGATGGGGTGTTGTCCTTAAGTCGAGCAACTTCTCTCCTCAGATCATCGTCCTCCCTCTGGATCAGTCCGCTCACTTGATTCACCTCATTAGCATCCAGAAGTCTAGCCTTTAAGACATTGACCTCTTCTTGAACAGAAGCCCCAATCTCTATCTCTTGGAGATTATCTTTTAGCCTGGCGACCAATTCAGATTGGTCCTTGTATTGCTGATTTTTTACCCTAAAATCTTTACAAATCTTTACAAAGGCTTTGCGAGCCTTCAAGCTGAAGTTTGGACCAAGGATTTGCCCCAGGCGGGAGCCAGCCGAGATATATTCATCTAAATCAATGGTCTATAGTCATCAAAACAAATAAAAGTCAGCAAACACAAACAAGACACCAGTGGGTGCAACATAAGAGCATTTTTCATTCACTTCGCAAAAAGGTGGCTTAGGCCAATGAGCTGGCTCCAAGGGAGAGGTACAAATTGTTAAAAGGAAAAAACTTGTACAAGGAAAGAAAGCAAACTCCTAATCTACGAGCTCTGCTCTGTCACCTGTTGTTCTTCCACCACGGCCTTCCCCTTATCAGCAGCTCCAGAAGAACTTTGGCCAACGTTGACACCCTCAGCAGGGACAATCTATATGCCAGCAGGTCGACCAGCGTCACCTTCGTCCTCTTCTTCATACGGATCAGGGCCAGGGGAGTGAAGATTGAAAAGATCGGACTCAGCAGAAATTCCAGCTGCCTTCAAGGCTTGGCCCCAACCCTTTTTGAAGGCAATCTTGCAACTATAGGCGAGTTGCCCCTTTGCATCATCATAGGTTTGTTAAAGCCTTCACGATAGCTGGCGTCCTTTTCCTTTTACTGAGCAAGATCACCCTCCAGCTTGGTGACCTTAGCTGACAAGCTTTAATTCTCCCCGACAAGTTTGTCCTCTTCAGCAACCACCTTCTTCTGGACCCATCGAGCTCATCAAAGGCCTTGGACATCTTTCCTTTCTCTTGCTTCCAGGCTGGCGAGCTTCAGCAAAGGCCTTCTTTTCAGCTTTCAGAGCATCTTTCAGCTCCTGCTCCTTCCTGGACTTGTCAGCATGGTCGCCCAAAAGAGTCGTAAAATCAGATAATAACTGCACGAAACATGGTTCAAAGTCTCGGCCGAGTCAACTCGGTATCGACCGAGTTGACTCGGTATCGTAAGTCGACGATCCGATTCCGAGAAGCGATTCGATTATAGATTGAAATCGACGAGATCTTGTCGGGATATTCGCTATTTGTTAAAACTCGGAGAGAATCGGTGAGATCTCGGAGATATCGGCCGAGACGGGATGAAAACAAGACGAAAAAGAGTTGTCCAAAAGTTGACGATCAAAATAATGGAGAAATCTTAACTGTAGATCTTCGTAACGGAAGCCCTAGACAATGGATGTCTGTTGTCGGTTTATATTTCCTTCGCAGGTGGTATTTTTCTTCACAGCCTCAAGCGTTAAAAAAATAGGAGGGTTGGTTTGTGGGGTATTGTCTGGGGTATTTGTTTAATAGGTTCTTTTGTGTTCCCTTCACGCTTTATTTGGTCTCTCATAAGTGAGATTTTTGTTCACTTTATTCTTTTTTTTTATTCTCACTTCGACGGGGCTTTTTCTTGCTTTTTTTGTGCACGTTTTTCTTCTTTTCTGACTTAAATGTTTTTGGAAAAGATATTTTTCAAGATTCTTTAAAAAAATGGTTATGTTTTAAAAAAATCTTATCAATAAATTGGTACTATTTAAAATTTTTTATTGGTCTTGATTTGTAACTAAAATGAAGTTGTGTTAATTCCAAAAAAAAAAAATCACCCTCTTTAACAGATTTATCAATAAATTGGTATTAATTTTTTATTATGTACTATTTTCAGAATGTTTATGTTTTAAAAAAAAGTAATTAATATTTTTTTTAGTTGTTATAAAATCAATACTATTTTTAAAATAAGAAGTATTATTAGTTTGTTCAACTCTTAAAAAGCATATTTTTTTTGTTTTATTTCCTACTAAAAGTTAACAGCTTTGTTTAAAAAAAAGAGAGTAACAACTATGGATAAGAAAAATAGTACTAACAATTTTCGAGCACCAGAACATTTAATGTACATTTTTGATAAATCAGTATAAATTAATATTTTTGTACAAAATAAAAAATGTTTACAGCTTACTTATATTTTAAAATGTACAAAATGAAAAATGGTCACAACTCACTTAACTTATATACAAATTAACCTCGGTTTCTAATTTCTGGCACGAGCTGCAAAAACAAGGGAGGAAGAACATCAGCTAAGGGGAGCAGGGACAAAAAAACAAGAAATTCACGAACGAGAATGAAAAAAGAAGAAACAACCTATTTGGGCCTCTCCTTAATAAAAAATTACAGGGCCTGTTGCCTTTCGCCTGTAGTCGCATGAGGACGTTACCAGTTCCTAGCAATGAAACCATATTCCCAATAATCCTTATGGGAGTCCGAAAGATTTACTATCAGAACCTGCTCAGCCTTTCTGGTTTTCAAATACAACAGACTTTCCTTGGTTCGCGACCACATGTAGCAGTAGCATATCTCGACAAGACCTAATTTTGTTCCATAAAGGGTATTTATTCTATGGACCCCATTAACTATCTTCTATAAACATTGGGGGCACACTGAGCGGGCATGATTTAAAAATATCTAAAGAATTAGAGGAACAACTCGTTTGGGGGACATGTTAAACCCTCCTGAGTTACTAAGAGGGCGTGAATCCAGTGCCCCCTTCAATATCACGGACATCCCGTGGAAGAGGGGCACAGTCAATAATCACCCAGTCAGGGATATTGTACTGACGCCTAAACTCATTTACTGTTCTGTTATCTAGCATTACCATGATTGTATAAGCAAAGGGAGAAAAGCCCTCGCTACAGCTAAGAAGTAAGTTCCCAAGAAAAACTTAGAGAAGGGAAGAGCTAAACGAAGCTCTGAAGAAGAAGACTTTGCTTTTTGAAGCAGAAAATAAGAAGGGAAGCTTAGAGACGAAGTACGCACAAAGACGACCAGAAGCAATGAACTGACTGTCAAGTTTGCACATTAGCTGGTTTCAAAAATCTCAAATGATGAGTCGTGCTTCCCCATGAAGATCTCAACGCTTCAGCTTCTATTAAGGACAAGCGTACCCCTTCAGCGCTTGCAAAATTACAAGTGTGCCACGCCGGTTTTGGACACTATTTCAGGCATTGGGCCTTGGACTTGTTTTAAAATCTGTTTGCCCAAACTGTCAACCCAAAGATTTTAGGGGCAATTATAGGAGCCCATTTAATGTGGTTCCATAGAGTAGCCGACCAGCTCAGACAGATTGACACGCGGCCGTCCCAAATCTCAATCAATTTACACTCGAGTATTTAAGATACATTAGAACACTCACGGATAAAATCAAATCAAATACCGACAATCTCAGAGGAGATATTCAGGTATTCGTTGGCTTATCCACGTGTAATCTTGAGTTCCTTATACAACTCAAACTCTATGAAGAAATACCTATAAATTGTACACCCTGACCCCAGGCAAAGGGATTGTAACTCGAGACTTTGAGAGACGCTTAATAAAAATAATAACCTCTCTGTGGACGTAGGCAAGTTGCTGAACCACATATCTCATTGTGTTGTGATCTTTACTTTCTGCCTTTGTGATTGTTTTCGTGGATTTCTGTATTGTGATATTTTCTGTACTCACAATTCACAATTTCAGAGCTTAAAAAGGAAAATTTCACAATTCTGGGCAAACCGAATCGATTCGCCCAAGGGTTCGCCTATCGAATCGATTTGAAAAGTAGCAGGTCTCTTCCTCTACGCAATTACATTTTTCACAATTACCATATTTTTAAATCTTCATGCAAGGTTCCAAAACTCCCAACTAACATTACTAATCGTCATTCATATGTATTAGGATCATTTTTATCATTCGTAACACAATAAATCCAACCCAAGAACATATCAAAGCTCAATATTTATAAAAACCCTAGTTTTTATATTTGTCACGGATGTTCCTCAAAAACCCATATTTCTTTCATGGTGATTATCATATAACTTCTGATTTCGTGTCCTTTACATATATGGATTCATTCTACATGCAAATCCTATTCCAATTCACGAGTTCTATATCTCTACACCTCAAGAACATCATTTAATTCAATTATTTGAAACCCTACACTACATGGGTATTATAACTCATAAAATATTGCAAGATAAACACTTGCCTTATCAAGCAGGTCTGATTTCGTGTTGTGTTGGATGATGATTCCTTCCTTTCCTTCCGATTTCACTCCGGTGGTAAAGATGGTGCAAGAAAGTGTTGGATTGTTCCAAAAAACCTCTCTTCTTCCTCTCTAATAGTATCTCCTCTCTTCTCCCTTGATTCTTAGGGTTTGAGATAAGTTATGCTGCTACCCCAAATGACTAACCTTAGGTTTTAAATCCTAATTCCCAAAATTTGGCTAACGGGCCAAGCCCGAATGACCTGAAAACTTCCATGCGGGCTTGGTTATGTCTAAAAAGGCTCTGGAACCCAATTACCACACCCAGTTATACTATTCCGACTATCTCGACCATTCGGAGTCAATCGTGACCTCGAAATCGCCATCCGAGTCACTCAACAATAAATTCCTATCCTGACCCCAATTAGTCTACACACGACTCCCGGTTGGGATATAATGCTGTCACGTCACTATCGCTCACAAGGACATAAATTAATTATTTATTATTCACTTAATAATCTTATTTCACAAATAATAACCATTCTCTCTCGATTAATATTTTTAATTCACTCATAATAATTAATTCGAATGAATTACGGCACACGTGTAATTTAAAATAGCTGAATTAATTAAATAATATTGCTCAGAATTACGGGGTGTTACAAATGAGTAAGACTTATCGTTGATTATTACTCTTTAGCGTGTGTACATTCAACCGCGTTTACGTATTAGATGTTGGCTCTTGGTGTCTATTCATACTAATGGGTGTACGACTCGAGGTTCGAGTTATGACTTGGAAATGTTCCAAAGGCATCTAGGTTTGTGATTGGAACCCCAAAAATTGATGATGAATTATTATGACCGCTGGATAATTCAACCCCAAGAGCGCGAAGGAGCTGCTATGATGAAGAGCAGGCCCTGAAGTTCATCTTAGTAAGTCAATCACGAATCCCCCTATTCATCGTCATTTGACGATGAAGCTGAAGAAGAGAAAGAATCTGAAAATGAATCAGATGGAGGTTTGATTCAACACCCTTCTTGGCATCCCACAACATCGCCATTTCAAATGGCAAGGCGTCGCTCGCTGTCAATGGTTGCCCTCTGAAATGGTTATGAGTGTCCAAATAAGCAGGGGAACGTCAGATCTGAACGAGACGAGACCCATAAGCTTTCACCACCATTAGCGAGCTCCGAGCCGTTGTCGTCAACAACTAAAAAGAGGGAGTGTGCTTGCGACTGTCGGGTGATGCACGAGGTAAGAGACGAGTGTGATACCATTGAGGTAGAAAGAGGAGTCGAGAGCGATGGCCTAGATGGTAGTTGAGATAGGGCTAGAGGAGTCGTCTCTGGCGATGAATGTGGCGATGCCTCTGTTGTAGGCTAGAGTCGGGGCTGTGAAATGGATTCTGATGCGGCTAGGGTTTGTTTCTTTGGCATTTGGGTTGGGTCCGAATCGAGACTTGATGGGTGGTTGGCTAGGTCGGGCTTGTAAGTTACTGGGTGTATTGAATGGGCTTTGTATGATGTGGACCTGCTTGAAGGTGGGTTTAATTTGGTTGAACTGGGCTCTATCTGAAGAAGAAACAAATATTTTTCAAGTATTTGTTCATTTTGCACGGGCAACACCAAATCACCCCCAAAGTGTGGGGACGAGCTTTCTCCTACTTGGGGAGAATGATGAGTGTGGTTAAGTGGCACCTGCGGGGAACTCAGATCAACAAAGGATATTTTAATTGGATTCATTTTACATTTTATTGTCTTTTTAATTAGGTTGGGATCACTGGGCACATGACATGAATCATCACCCAGAACATGAATACATGAGAATGAGTGAGCGTTATTGTTGATTATTTTCTCTTTAGTGTGTGTGTAAATATTCAACTGCAATTACATCAATGGGATAAAATGGACTTTTTGTACAAAAAGTCAGGGTAAAAATGGAAAACTAATAAATGCAAGTATTGTATGTGGGGAACCTCATGTTAGAGAATTTGTTGACGTAACACTGGAAGGACAGTTCATTTTCTATTTTTTTTTTTAAAATTCATCTAACATATTGTGAGCCTTCTGTTATTCTTTTTTTTATTCTTATCTTTTATTTCGTTCGTTTCTTCCCTTTTCTATTTTCTTTCATATCAGCTTTAAACATTTGTAATTTGTGAGGGATTAGAAGTGCCTGGTCTTTACTCCATTTAGCATCTATGTAAATGTATTTTGATGTCTTCTTATATGAAGCATATTGGACTCCATAGTACTCTTGTGATTTCCCTTTATTTTCCAACAGGTGTATAAACGATTAAAACTTACTCTGGAATTAGTGAAAAAAGAAATGGAGATCAGTAAGATTCAGGTTTGGTCTGCTCTTTTTCTATTACTGCCCATTTACCTTAATAACCTTTGTTATTGTTAAATTCCCATATGGTCTTTACTCCCTTTCTGCTTTTCTTTTAGGAATCAATAGCGAAAGCAATTGAAGAAAAAATAAGCGGTGAGCAGCGCCGTTACTTGTTGAATGAGCAGCTTAAGGCCATAAAGAAGGTGACTTCAGTACTGTGATTCCTTATGTTATATCATTTGTTATCTTAAAATTTCATCATTTATCACTACAGCTATGTTAAATTAAGTTTTTAGTAACTGAGCTGGGTTACTAATTTTCAATATACTGAGATTTGGCTTGCTTGATGCAGGAGTTGGGATTAGAGACGGACGACAAAACAGCACTCTCTGGTTAGTTCTCCTTTTATCATCTGGTTCCACGTACGTAATTGTAAAACATAAGTTCTACACCCCTCTAATCACTTTTGTCTGATACATAGTCCCAACAATCCAACCGTAGATTTGATATTTTTGGACGTAACACGACAAAATGGAACGCAAGAGCAAGAACAGATTGATAGTAGTTTCTCTCTTTAGTCTCTACTGTGTGATATCCCAAATCTGGTTGAGTACATCTATATTTATAACTTTAGGACAGAACTCTGAAGAGGGAAAAAAACTAGAAGGAAATATCTAGAATCTAGCTCTTTATAGTATAGAGCATAATACTAAATGCAGTAAAATAACAAACTCCAAAGACAAACTAACCAAAATACTTTTCAACGCAAAAAAAGAAAAGAAAAGATACCAATACACTCTGGGCTCTTTCATGTACATCATTCCCCCTGACCAAGAAATAACTTCAACCACGAGCTCAGACGGAAAGACCCTCCTCACCTGGTGGAATCCAAACCGTGTGTCACTGATGCTTCACAAGCCACCTCTCCTGGGGCCTCTGCCTCATACTCTTCATCCAACTCTGTAGCTAGAACTGGTCGTCACCTCTTTTTTGGACACTCCGTTACCTTGTTCCCCGATTGCCCACACTTGTACCATTTGAAGGGTCCATCTTACCCTTTTAGGACCTTCAGAGGTCCGACCACTATCAACTGGCTGAAGGTGGTGGTACCGGGGACTGAACGGAGGTTCTCTTCCAACCTATGGGCGTACTTGATGGCTTTCGCCATCGTCAGATGTCCTGGAGCAATAAATCCAGAGGTGAGGTTGAAGGCCCTAAATGCAGCAGGCGATGGCTGCTGAGGAGGATGACTCCTGAGTAAAGCAACTGGAACTACTACACAGTGTAGTCAACCATAGTTGTTAAAGGCGCGCCTAGGCTCCAGGCTCACCAAGATGCAACATTGGCGCCTCGCCTCACCTCAGGAAAGACCCCTTAAATAAGGCGCGCGCCTTGTGCGCCTAGGCTCCAGGCTCAAGGTGTGCCTAAAGCGTGCCTTATTAATTTTTTCTAGAAAATGCCCCGATACAAGATGGATCAATTAATATGTTGACATTACGTATTTTCCAATCAATTATGGAGAATTGAACCATTTCCCAACCAAAAACCAACCAAAGTCGAGCATTTATGGTGAAACTTAATCTTTCTCACTAGTCACTAGTTAAGCAAAAGAAACCAAAAAAACCAAAAAAACTCCAACACTGTGACATCTCCGATTGATTTTAATTTTTCTTTTAACACATTGGAGTATATTTGTTTTAAATATATTAATATCTTTGCTTTTGTTGATTATTTGATAATTAAAATGCTAAATAAATTTATATATTTGGTCATATGTTTTTTTCCATATGGTATATTAGATGTATCTTCTTATGTGTCTCTTCATAACCTTGTATAATAGTAATTTATGCTATTTTCTAATTTTAGATCATAAAATAATCTTATTATTATAGACATACAATTTTTGCATGTCTTGTATAATGTGCACCTCACTTCGATTAGGCACGCACCTCGCTTTGTGCCTTGCAGGCAAGCTCTAGGGAGACGTTGACGCCTTGGTTCGCCTTGCGCTTTAAATAACTATGTAACCAACAACTAATACCGAGTGAATAACTCCTGGTGCCCCCGAAGTGAGTGCCGAATTACAGGCCAATAGCGGACCGACTCTAACCCTTTTATCTCCCTCCTCCTCACTACCTTGTTCCACCCCACCTTCGCATAGCCTTGAAACTTGATCGTCACCAAATGAACACACTTGACCCCTCTTAGATTTTTATACTTGAAGAGACTTGACTCCTCACTACCTTGTTTCACCCCACCTTCGCGTAGCCTTGGAACTTGGTCGCCACCAAACGAACACACTTGACCCCTCTCAGATTTTTGTACTTGAAGACCTTCTCGATGGAATCCAACCTATCGGCAAATGCGCGCAGGTTCATCCTCCTGTCAAACATTGGTAAATCTATCCGAATATCTTCGTGCAATCTCTTTTGTACATCCTCCTCACCCTGGTCCGAATTACAGGCCAAGATGGCCGGATGCAAACACATCCTCCTCACCCTGGTCCTCGTCGTCCACATCATCAACATCGTCAACATGACCCAACGCACATGGCCTCCTCGGGTGAACGCCCTTACAAGTGTTGTCTTAGAACCTCCTCGGGTGGCCTCTGGCCTCCTTCGTCATGGACCAAGCACTTGTCCATCTCATGTCCCCCAACCATGGCATAGGATGCAAAGGCGCTCCTCTCAGAGCACAAATTGATGCACCTTGAAACCCGAATCCTCAAAAGGAAACTGCTCAGTCTCGACCTCTCACTCCACAGCTCAATCTCCTTGTGGACAGATTGTCACATTAACGACACAGGATCGGAATGAGGCCTGATCTTGTCGCCGTACTCCGTGCTCTCAAAATCTCCGAACTTGATTTTCCTTGCGGGTACTTGTTGCATCGACTCCTTAGTCCTCATCTCTTTGTCTCTCTTTTAGTATCTTGTGTCCTTGGAGGCTTAAACGGTTGAGTGTGTATTAATGGGAACCATGGGAAGCTTAATGAGGCCTTTCCTTCTGCTGAAATCACATCTGAGTTGCAAGGAGGGGTCGGTGGTCGGCGAGATTGTGGCAGAGGAACATAGGCGGCTCAAGGGGGTGGTCCACACCTGAGACAAGGGCTCTTGTGTGACTTGAGCTGCTGAAGCGGCATCAGTTGGGTTACGTCCAGGGTTGTTGACTAAGTGTCTAGGTTAGACCAAGGGTCGCGGTGGCTCGGGGTGTTTTTCCCTCAAGGGGGCAGCGTTGGCCCACCGAAGGAGGGCGGGGCGTGCCTGATGTGCGTGTTAGCTGTTGAGTCGCGACATGGACGATAGGTTGAGACGAAGCTTAGGGGTGGTGGGGCCCTCGACAGTGGCAGCTAGGGCTTTCTCGAAAGCAGACATGCGACAATCCATCTCAATTTGGTTTGCTTTCTTGGGAGCCATATGAAGTTGGTACAATTTTATCATCATCAAGCTTTGAGACCAAATGTGACGTAACACGACAAATGGCACATAAGAACAAGAACAAATTGATAGAACTTTCTCTTTCTACTATGTGATATTCCTAAAGGGGGCGAGTAGATCTGTATTTATAACCTAGGGGAGTGTACCCTAGGGTAACACTATAAAAAGGAAAAAAACAAAAAGGGACAAAAATGAAATATGTAGAACCTAGCCCTATATAGAGTAGGGCTTACATCATATTAATTCGTGAAAGCTAAGATAGCATTCTAAATGCAGTAAAATAATGAAACAACTTCCAACGACCAAAATGACGAAAATACTCCATTGCAATAAAAAAGACACCAATAACCTTCTCTGCATTTATTGTCCAATATGTCTTTCTCGTAATTTTATTAACTACATAATTTTGGTTTGAAGCATAATCACTTTGGGGCACCTCTTAATTTCCGATCAGTTCAATTATTGACATAATCAACTAATGTGAATTGATTTTTAATCAACAGTTGAATTAATATATTATGAATTCCGTGCTTGATTTAACTGCGCTTTGCCATTCTTATAAAAGAGCTTTGCTTCATTCACTTACATGATGTTAGTTGTTACCGAATGGCCTTCGTAGAAGAATACTGAGTTTAGACTGCTGTCATTTGACAAGCTCTCTGGACATTTACATATTTTTTGGATATTAGCTGAAAGAAAAAGATGGGAAATACAGTTATATAAAGATCTTGTACAGAAGTTATGTGGCCTATAACCACCTGATAACCTCCTTTGAATGATTTGTTTATTATTATCAGTTGTATTTCCCAAACACGGTTTTGTACTTGTTTTTTTAATCCAACTATGAAATCAAATTGAGGCTCACGAATTGGCTACTTTATATATATATATATATGTGTGTGTGTGTGTGTGTGTGTGTGTGTAATGCATCGTGTTTCTGATAAAAATGTATCCTTCTTTGCTGCAGCAAAGTTTAGGGAAAGACTTGAGCCAAATAAGGAGAAATGCCCACCTCATGTTCTGCAAGTCATAGAAGAAGAACTGACGAAATTGCAATTGCTAGAAGCCAGTTCAAGTGAATTTAACGTAACACGTAATTATCTTGATTGGTTGACTGCATTGCCTTGGGGTAATTACAGGTCTGTACACAAATCTTTCTACTCCTGTGCTAGTGTTCACCTGACGTTATCTTTTTTAGGGATTCATGCTGAAATTAAATGGTTAGACTGAAAAATAGGTCGTAGAGTTTCTTCACACCATGTACAAATGACCAGGGAGAGCCAGAAGCTTTTCCAAAGGGGTGCAGTTTAGTACAAAAATATATTAAAAAAAAGAAGGGAAACACAACTAACTAATACATGTAATTTCAATTTTTAGAAGTTAACTTCAACACTAATATAATTTTTCTCCCCTAAGATTTAAGTGGGCAAGCTTAACTTATTTATGTATTTTTTTTTGTGGACTAATTTTGTAATCAATATATATGTTTATGAGGCAATTGCCCCACTTTGGTTACGTGCCCTTGCTAATGACTTAGTTTGGGTAAATTATTTTGTTGGTTGTTGAGTTATGTTGATATGCAACTTGTGGTTATTTGTTGGTATTTTGTAATGAAGTTCTCCCCCTGAAAATCAGTTAAGAAGGCAGGTTAACCGGGGCGGCATATATGAGGGATATTTAGTAACCTTTTCACTTGTATCAGCTGTGGATTTTGGATAATCTGTAGTCATTAGTAATTTCTCTCCCCCCCTCTCTCTCGCACATACAAATATTACATAATGGTCAAATATGGATGTGGCTTGAGGAAAGTTTTGAAATTCTAGCAGATTAACTAGATTGTTTTCACAAACAACGCATTAAGAATGAAAAAAAAATATTTTGAAAAGACAGTGTACATGGTTTCCAGCTGCAAGTGACTGTTGTGCTTCTTTCTTGGTTTCTTTGTATTGAATGGTTTTTGGAGGTACCATTAAATCCCAAGATTTCTAGATTCTACCCCCCAGAAATAAATAAATAAATAAATAAATAAAGACGATAGAAAGGTTAGAAAACATAAAGACACTCGTCTTTTTGTTATAGAGTATAGGGGATATTTTAATTGATATGTTAGATATTGTCCATTACTGTATTTGGAGTTCAGAAGCAAAAATATCAATCAAGCTTAGCTTGACTATGGAAGATCGAAGAAGAGAAGGCCCGACTGATGGGGTGAAAAAATCCGCCATCTGATTCGAAGAAGGGACAAAAGTTGGATGAATGATGCCAGACCTCACCTTTTTCTGGATAAAGTGAATATCAACCCTCCACGTGCTTTGTCCTCTTATGAAGCACAGAATCCGATGCAAGCATAATGACGGATTTGTTATCGCAAAATAACTCTGATGATTTACTTTCCATAAAACCGAACTCACTTAAAAATGATGGAGCCATAAGATCTCGCGCGTCCCTTGAGCCATCGCACGATACTCAGCTAAGGCTGAAGAACGTGAAACCACGGCCTATTTTTTGCTCTTCCATGAGATGAGGTGAGAACCATAAAATGTACAAAAACCAGAAGTGGATCGTCTATCTGGCTTAGACCCTGCATAGTCTGCATCCGTAAAGCATGAGAGGCCTGTCCGACTCCCCGAGGTATAAAACAATCCAAGTCCTAGACACGACTTGAGGCATCTCAAAATGTGGTAAACAACATCCAAGTGTGCGGTTCGTGGAGCATGCATAAGCTGACTAACCTTACTCACAGAAAATGCCAAATCAGGCCTCGTGTTGGTCAAATAAATGAGGCGATCTGGTAAACTGACGGACGGATCAGGAATCAAATCACTCGTCTTGGTTGAGAGGTTCAGGTTGGGGTCCATAAGTGTAAAAGCTGGAACAACCTAACATCTCGATATCTTGAAGAAGATCCAAAGTTTACTTCCGTTAGGACAAATATATCCCATGTCGGGACCGAACCACCTCATTCGCAAGAAATAAGAGGAGAGGACCTAAGTCCTTCACATCAAACACCTTGCTAATATCTCGTTTTACTTGGGCCATCCCATCCACATAATCACCTATAATAATAATATCATCCACAAACACTAATAAGATGATGATTCTTCCATCGGGCTGACGACAGATGAGACATGTATGATCAGAATGACACCGAGTAAAATCCATGGAGAGAATCACCTCACTGAAACTGCTAAACCAAGCCCGAGGTGATTGCTTAAGGCCGTAAAGTGACTTTTGAAGATGACACACTTTCCCGGTATACTCCCCTTAGCCCGAAAACCTGGAAGAGGGTCTATATATATGGTCTCGGAATGACCTCCATATAAAAAAGTATGCTTAACATCCAACTGATGGAGAGACCAAGAATGAGAGGCCGCAAGTGAAATTAATAATCGATCCGAAGTAAGCTTAGCCACAGGGGCAAAAGTAGCACCGAAATCCTTTCCTGAGTTGAGTAAATCCCTTAGCCACTAACCGCTCCTTATAGCGATCAATGGATCCATCGGCCAAATATTTCACACCAAAAACCCATTTGCATCCAACTGTCTTCTCCCTAAGAGGTAATGATGACACAAGCTAGCATCCATTTCCACTTTCATCACTTCTTCCCACTTAGGAATCTGGAGAGCCTCAACCACATACGAGGAATAGAAATGGAGTCAAGTTGGCCGAGATAGGCTCGATAGGGACCAAAAAGACTATTATAGGAAAGATGTTGAGAAGTAGGATGATTAGTAGTACAAGCATGGCCATATCGGGAAGGGGGTGACGAATATGAGAAGGATAACGAGATTAGAAATCAGTAGGAAGTGGTAAAGGAGAGGGAGTTGGCAGAGGTGGACGAGGGCGATGGGAATACACCTGCAGGGGCTTCGAAAGTGGGGGAGAAGGAGTCATCAAATAAAAGAATAGGTCAGGCAAGAGATGAAGCCTCATCCTTGAGTGACATAAGGATAGGTGATTCTGGAGTAGTTACTCCCCCTCCTCCCCCCCTCTAAAAAGGGATATCCTCATGAAAGGTAACATCAAGAGAGTGATACATGTGTTGGGGGCACATGTGGAATATAAGTAGTCCTAACATGCTTGGAGAGTTCACATACTCCACATAATTTTTTTTTATCCTTGCACGCTTTCGAAAGAGAAGCGAATAACAAACATATGTACTAGAAATTGACATGCCCTAAGCGGGCATGTCACAAGTGAAAGGTTCGGAGGGAAACACCATAAGAAATAAAATCTGGCAAGATGGAAGCATTGAGACTAAGGATGGGAAGGTGCGGTGGCGAAGGTTCCTCAAAATAGTACTAACTCGTCGTGCTCGTAGTCCCTGCCAATAATTTTCTTTGAACTCAAGTTTTGCAAGTGATAATGGGTAAAAAACATAACAACACAATTGAGATGTTTGACAACTTGGCTAACGGACGAGATTAAAAGATTTTTTTTTTTTTTTTTTTTTTTTTTTTGATAACCCTGAACCTCCACACGAACGAGCCCTTTGGACTCCCTCGTGCAAGCTAAACAGGGGGGGCACTGCGCATGTCCACCTCACACACGAGCCCCGCTTAAATACTGGTAAACCCTGCGGGGGATCGAACCCACGACCGTGCGCCTAACCACACAGCCCTGAGGAAGCCCTCCAACAGGGGTAGGTATCCGTGGGGAGGGATCGAACTCATGACCTATGGTCAGAGTGAAGCCCATCCTTACCACTGGACCAAGCCAGGGTGGATAAAAGAAAAATTAGGGCAATGTAAAACTGAGGAAAGAATAATATCAAGAGACAAACACACTCCCCCTTCCTATGGATACGCATATGAGAGCCATTCGCGATACGCACGTACTGACGAATAGGAACCGTGGGTGAGGAAAGAAGAGATGACTCTCTCGTCATGTGATCAGTGGCTCTGGAATCCAGAATCCAAGTGGGTTTCGCAGTCTGTACATGAAAAGCGGAGGGTGGACCTGAAGTAATGGTGGCATTGGCACTAACATAAGATTCGACAACCGGAGGAGTAACTGCATGCGGACATGTGGTATCAACACTTCTGGCCATGCCAAGAACCGGACGATGACGACAAACAATATCCCTATCACCACTACGGGATCTGAAAGTAAAAATGCACCCATTCATGAGGAGATTTGTAGCCAATTGAGTCTGGGGACGTTTTGCCAATGAGAAGGTATTTTGTCTTCTACTCAAATCTGCCTTTCAAACCCTAAATTACTATCAAATTAATCCAGTGTATATTAACCTCCAACAAGAACCACCAATAAACCTCATCAACAATCACGAAAACATCCATAGTACTTCAAAAAATATTCCCAAAACACGGAATTATCACAAAATTACCTAAAAAAGACCAAAAGAATGGCAACCATCACAAAATGCCACCGGGAACAAAATCTGCAGCCCTCAACAATATAAGAATGTAACAAGTGTAGTACATCAAGAGAAGAGAAAGAGCCCTAAAAAGGGTAAAGAAGAGAGAAACCCCCCCTAGATCTAGGGTTTGCCTCTCGAAAAAAAGGAAGAGTACCAAGAAGGGGATTAAACTCCAAAACCCAACTGAAACAGAAGGGGGAGTCTGCCGTGTGGCTGGAAAAAGGAGCGCGGTGTTGGTCGGCGAGGCTGGCGGTTGGAAAAATCAATGAAGGTGGTGGCGGCCGGCCGACAGAGAGTGGAAGGGGCGACGGCCGGAAGAAGGGTGCGGTGGAAGGTGGAGTTTTAATGTTTGGTTTGGGTTTAGAGCAAGGGTTTGAGGGTAGGGTGAGGGTTTAGTTGTTTAATAGGGTTAGGGTTTGAAGAGAGAGAGAGAGGAGTTTGGCTTTGATGCCAAAAAGGATTTTGTGATGTATTGACTTACCTAATTGGGAGCCCAATAATTGTATTTATACTAAACATATTACAATTCTTGAAGGTTCTATTGCCTACAAAACTAAGAGTACACAAGTAACGCCCAAAATACGGAGGGCCCAATACAAATGGAAAAATACTAAAATAATATGAATCCAACAGATATAATATCTTTTTTTGGAATATCAGTTTCTTCTGTTGTTGGTTATAAGTCATTGTTATGTTGTTGGTGAAACAAATAAGGCTGATCTGAGATGCAAAAGCTGATGCTGCAAATGTTTGTGGATTGTCTTTGGTTAACTTCGCTTCTCAGTTCTTTTTTTAACTTAATATTGCAAGATTTCTTGTTAAATACCGAAGTTATATATGGGAATTATCAAACTTTTGTTTTTCTAAGTTAAAAGGTCCAGACTCCAGAGAATGCGATGAAATACATCAGTCTAGATATAATTTGTTTATTTTGGTAAATAATATTACTGCATGGTACTCTAGTTGTTTGTTATTTTAAACCTCTTCTTCCTCAAGGTATTATGTTACTTTTGATTATCTGTGATAATGATTTTCATATATTTTCCCCGTGTAATGAATGCTTTTAGAATCAATATTTGGTTTTGAGTGTTAGTTTTGGAATTATAACAAATTCTTATATGATTTTTGATTTTTAAATTTTGTTGTTGCTCAAAATACAGTGATGAAAACTTTGATGTCCTACGAGCACAAACGATTCTTGATGAGGACCATTACGGATTAACTGATGTGAAAGAAAGGATATTGGAATTTATAGCAGTGGGAAAACTCAGAGGAACCTCACAAGGTTGGTTTACTCGCTTTTATTTCTTTACTTGGGGCTAAGTTATGTTCATCTCGTATAATTCCAGTGCATTAAAGGATGCGGTATATGACCTATTTAATACAAAATTTTATTAAGAAACATAATTTTATTAGAAAGATCAACCAAAATTACATCAAACGAATAACAAAAGTACACAATGGATATAAGTCTAGCAAGCATCCTTGGACTTAATCAAGTCAGCACTGTTTCCAATTAAATACTATGACACCGACCTGACCCCATGCGTCTATGAGACGCTGACCAAGTCATGGCAGATGTCTTGGACAACAATGACATCTGAGTTTCAGTGCTTCCCCCAACTTCAGGTGTAGCATTATGACACAGTATTTTCCACATCACTGCACATTGAAAGGTCGTTTATGCTTGGTTATTACCAATGGGGGATCTAGCGAGTGATGATTGGGCTCACAGGAAATGGTAGTCAAATTACAATTTCAGGTACAAAAGCCGATTACACCTTGTAAGATTCATTGGTTAACTGGGATGCTATTTGGCTGCAAAAACGGTGTTCTGTGCTGTTTTCTATTGGTCCTTATTCTGATGAGATGATGCATATAGTTGTACCAATAGATATCTGTCACTTGTTATTTACGAGGCGATGGCAGTATCACTGGGCCAATTCACACGAGGTGACACTAGGAAGAAAATAGACCACTATTATCCTTGTGAGATGATTGAGCTCTCCAACTTTGTGGTCTATGAATAGTATTGGTCTGCAGTTGAATATAGTTGGAAGAGGCGAGAGGGCTTATACATGTGTAATGCCTTAGTTAGCTCTTATCACAACAGCCCTCACAAGAGTTACTCCATAATCAGTCCTTGTTCCTTCTTAGATATTTGTATTGAACCCACTGATGGTCATTTACTTGCTTGCTATTGACTTGATCTTGTGAACATGGATTCTGAATATTCCCCAATATAGAAGGCCCCTGCCAGACCTTGCTGAGCTTTAGCGTCTGGTTTCAGAGCGAGTATCATTTAGAAGAGCTGCATGGTTCCCGCGCCGCCCGAGTTTGGGTGTTCTCCAAACTAGACTTTCATAGTGGGTATCATTAGATATTCTCGAGGCCGGGGATCAGATATTCTTGAGGCCAGGGGAAGAGTGGAAGACTGTTTCCAAGATGGAGGGGTTATATTAGTGGTTGGTGATGTCTTTTGATGTGTTCAACGCACGTGTCGACATTTATGAGATTGATGCACCGAGTCCTGCTGCGTTTTTTGTGTAAGTTTGTAGTCACGTACTTTGAAGCTATCTTTATCTAAAGCACAGCTGAGGAGGAGAGAAACCACAACCTACCTCAGTCCTCAAGTTGTGGTTTTCGCATGTTTGCTAGACTTTTTTTGCAACCTTATTCTTGATTTATGTGCAAACACGGTCCCTGCGCGTCACCTGTGTGAGGGCCCTCCACTGTTTCCAGTGGATTGATGATGCCAAGGCAGCTTTTTAGTTCATAAAGTCCAAGATTACTTCAGCTTTTGTGTTGGTGTTACCGAGCTTTATTACAATGTATATAGGTCTGGTGGGGGTTGTGAGCTAGGGTGGGTGTCCGATTGCATTGTTTAGGTCGATAGTGTTAGGGACATGACTTTAAACTATTGTGTGTATGATCAAGAGTTTTATGCAGTTGTTCAGGTTGTGAGAAATTGGTACGAGTCCTTAGTGCTTTGAGAATACTCAGGTACAGGATCTCCGCTGCCTGAGTAGGCAGAAGAAGGTGAGTGATAGTCCAAGAGGATCTTCACAACCGGAGTTTGCCAACAACATTGTCAGAAAGTCGTCATCGAACATTGGTGGCGTTTTTGTTCATCATATCTGAAGCTCGAATCTGAGAATGAGGGGTCACATCATGCGCAAAACACTAATCGGGGGTTGATAGTAACTCTGAGAGAAAGCAATGGAAATTCATAGCAGGCAGCAGGGGGGAAGCACACAAGTGCATATCGTCAAAGACATTAAAATCGGAAGCAAGGTAATAGGGATAACTGCGGATATAAGGCGAATGTATTTAGGGTCTTATGAAGGGACGAATATCGGGACAAGGATTATGCTATATTGGTGGATTTAGGAACTTTATTTTGGTTGATGAGGGATCTGAAGAGGTAGTAAGAAACTATGAGGATTTCAAATCTTGTTCTGGAAAAATCTTCGAATATCAAGGGAAATTATATGGAGCTGTCGAGGGTGTTCAACTCAGAAGAAAAACATAAATTAATGTTCCACTTGGGAATAAGGGCTCGAGATGGGTCAGAATTGCAGAGATGGTTGAGGAAAAATATTTGGGTAAGACCAAAAAAAGGAAGAAACAAAGGATTTCAGATATAGGTAAGGAGGATAATAGGCCAGAAGTATGTTTGAATATGATGTTGTTATAGAAATTGTCTTCAGAAGTTACCTAGGCGGTAGAAGAGTGCTTTTGAAGAAACGGAGTGGAAGAAAGGGGTGATTTATGTAAACAAATTTCATTAAGCCTGTGGAAATTAATCATTCAGGGTGCTATTCATTAAGATTTGGGTGCTAACTGAGGACCTAGAACATCACTTAAGAGGTCTTTCTCTTGAGTCAGCAAAACATCGGTACTTTGATAAAAATATTCGTAAGTTCTAACCATTTGTATTTAATGGTTATAGACTGCCCCTCACATCAATAGCAATATTTTTAGATTTCATCTGTTTTTTATACGCTGAGTCATCTGATACTTATTCTTTATTGATGGTTGTAAACACGTGAAAAAAACTGACTATCAAAATTACTATTTCTATTTTATTTTTAATAATTTATCACAGGAAAAATCATTTGTCTATCTGGTCCTCCTGGAGTGGGCAAAACTAGCATTGGACGTTCAATTGCACGCGCGCTGAACCGTAAGTTTTACCGATTTTCGGTTGGTGGATTATCTGATGTTGCCGAAATCAAGGTAGATTAAGATCTAAGAACTGAATGAACACATGATTATACATTAATATTATGCATGTATCGTCTTTTGTTATTTACTTTCAAGATTACATCATCCAGGGTCATCGTCGAACCTATATTGGTGCCATGCCAGGAAAGATGGTGCAATGTCTGAAAAGTGTGGGGACAGCTAACCCGCTTGTTCTGATCGATGAGATTGACAAGGTATTGGCTACTTTTTATTTGTCTCACAGCTGTAGGGGCTTATTTTTCTGTTCTTCCTTTAGAGTCAGTTTAATTTGTCTTTTTATTTGTCCCCCAGCTCTCTATGGGCTTATTTTTTCTGTTCTTCCTTTAGAGTCCAGAATAATTTGTATTGATATAATGTGGCAGGTTGAAATTTCGCTGCGGACAAGATTTGTTTTTGATGGGTTTCAAATAGCTATTCACAATTATTGATTGAATTTTCATATTCAAAATTTTGGGTTTGTTGCAGTTGGGAAGGGGACATGCAGGTGATCCCGCAAGTGCTATGCTGGAGCTCTTGGATCCAGAGCAAAATGCCAATTTTCTTGACCATTATCTTGATGTTCCAATCGACTTATCAAAGGTTAGTAAGTGGCATGGATCTACACATTATTGGCAGCTAGATCATTTGATTATCGCTAGCTAATTTGAACCGCTGCTTCAATTGAGCGAATGTGGGTCTCCAAAATTATTTTTTCAAAAGTCTTGAGGGTTTCGTTCAATGATCACTTTATGATTTAATTGGTTATAAAATTGGACTTCATTTAATTCAATCTAGCGATATATGTATCAATCGAGCGAACAACAGACTCCCACGCAAAGCTCATGTATGTTTTGCTCGAATATTAGTGTGGGATCCATTATTTTCAATTAATGAAGCACACCTAACTTGGGCCCCACACGTGAAGGGCGGGAACGGCCAAAAAGATTTCATTTACTCAATATTCAAAGATTTCCAAGCTGGCACTTGCATGGGAGTGTGGATACTTTCAAATGAGCCTTATCACCGTGAGATGATAAGTGATGAGGGAAGAGCCCAGCAATTTAGGAATACTGGTATTTACCACTATAGGGGATGAACCTGGAGCAACAACACACAATGGAGGCAAACATATTTCTAAGCCTTTGGGCTATGCACATACCTAACATACCCAAATGATCTGTCAATCCCACTAATACACAACACATAGTGAGATGCCTTAAGTTTTATGTTCTGGAATCGTCAAGGTAGGATCGCCCTCACCGGAGCACACATAACCAATCACATAATAGGTATTCACACAACCTATATAATCTATTCATGGATGTTCGGAGCAATAGTAGGCTAGCAATTGCAAGGCTATTGTATCCACGGTTCCAGGGTGGAATGGGTTGTTTTTGCGATACCTCACTTGGATGTGTTGAGATCGCCTTTAGTATATGCTTAGGTGGAACGTGGACGTGTAGATGTTTCATTATCATGATTTTTATGTGTGGCGACCTCACAACGGTAAGGTTGCCCTATTGTAACCTGAAGGTCGCAGGTTCGAGTAACGGAAACAACCTATCTGCATATGCAGGGGTAAGGCTGAGTACAACTAACCCCCCTAGTACTCCGCGGTGGCGGGAGCCTCGTGCACTGGGTTTCCCCTTTTTTTTAGTATTTATCACTATAAATAATTGTAACAATACCATTAGTGGGACATGAGTTTCATAGCCTGGGAACTCTGGCAAATTGTATTCTTAAACCGAAAAATAAACAAGAGCTCTCCCCTGTGGCCGTAGGCATTTCTTGCCCAACCACGTACATCTTTGTGTCCTCTACTTTTTGTGCTCGGTAATTTCTGCTACTGCTTTATATGTGGCTTATATTTGGCTTGTGTGATCAAGTTAACCATACCAGTAAGTTTCGTCCACTCACAGTAAGCATCTTCAATTGATTTTAATGGGTGTTCGATTTAGTTAAGGGTTGATAAGTTGGGTGGTTTAGTTTGCCTGAGACTGTTTTTTCTTCTTTTCTTTTCATTTTTCATATAAATTTGATTATATTTATTCTGACTGTACATACACTCCTGCTTTTCTGGAGACCCTTCAGCAGTGGTTTTCTAGATGCATCTGGGTCATGAGTGGGCACTTGGGGTGTGTGAATTGGAGGTCAAGGAGGAAGAGATTTTTAAGGGATTTATTAGGATTATTATTAGTTGCTATTATTTGGGATTTATTGGTCAGTAATTATTGTTTCTATTTTGTAGTTTCCTATTAGGTTTATTTTTCTTATTTTTAATGAATCAACATCAAACTTGATTGGAATTTTGATCAAAGTAAATGAAAAGTTTAGGGAGATTTTCATCAACGTGTCTTCAAGTTTGCATTTCTATCAACCAAACAGTTTGTTAAATTTGGAAGGAGCAAAAGTCAATTGTGCACTATGAAGTAGGGGTGGCCGTGGGCCGGGCCTGGGCAGGCCCGGTCAGGCTCGGGCCGGGCTTGAAAAATTAAGTGTTATCCCAAGTCCGCTCGGGCTTAGATCGGGCCTTATTATGTATTCCCATGCCCGCCCAGATTTGAAAGCTCTTTACCCAGGCCCGCCCGATCGGGCCCTATTATGTTAATTAAAAGATTTTTTTTTAAAAATTAAAATACCTATTTTTTTATTTAAAGACCAATTTTTTTAATTAAAAATCTGTTTTAAACTCCATATATTACAAAGTCCATATATAAAGTTTCTCACTTTACATGAAAAGACTTGGTATACGTTTTTATATTTATTGAAGCCCCCCCCTCCCCCCCCCCCCCCCACATATATATATATATATATATATATATATATATATTTCGGGCCGGGCCGGGCCTCATCGGGTTTAAGAACTCATGCCCAAGCCCGCTCGGAAAAAAATCGGGCCTATAAAATTTTGCCAAGCCCGCTTTGCGGGCCTATTTACCTTACCCAAGCCCTATTTTTTTATTGGGCGGGCCTATGGCCACCCCTACTATGAAGCATAGACTTGACACGTAATACGTGTTTCGACACAACACACGACACGTGATTTTTTCAAAAACTAGGATACGACACGATAGGATACGTATAATATAAAATATATATATTAATGAAATAAAACATATTTTTCCTATAAAATACATTATTAGAGTATTCTTAACATGAAATTAAGAAAATGGACCATACAAAACAAAATTCAAACACACTTTAACATTAAAAATCATAAATAAAGCAGAATCACCATCACATAAGAAAAAAAATTAAAAAAAAAAAACGTGTCCTTTTACGTGTCCCAGCTTGTCGGCAATGTGTCCCAACATGTCCCAACGTGTCTTAGCGTGCCGACAACGTGACGGAGCGTGTCGCATGTCGGACTCGTATCAAAGCCGACTCGTGGCTTCCGGGAGAGTGTCCGTGCTTCATAGATTGTGAATGTGGGTATTGTTTTCCCAATCCTTGGAAGAGTGGTTTGTAAAGGAATCAAAGTTGATGTAATTTGAATCTCTTATATTTTATCGTGATGTTGTTATAATATACATAGGCTTATCAAATGTATCATTGGTTGTTCTTCTTTTTTCCGTGTCATTATTTATGAGTATTCATAATAGATTATCTAATTGGAAATATTCGAAATTAATGCTTCATATGCATCACGCCATTTAGAATTGAGGGGGTTTTGAAAATCTTTTTGACTTAAACTCTGTCAATGACACTAAAAAAACACATCCAAACAAGAGAGACACCCTCGAACACTCTATCATATTGATTGAATTGCCCAAAAGGGGTGTGCACTATATATATGCTTAAGGAGAAGGTTCTAGAGGGTATAATCCTACTACTAGTGAATGTTTACATCATCAGTGACATCACTAAGGATGGTGTCCTCCGTGATTTCACATGATCAAGAATAATCTGACTTACAAATAAGTATTAAAATAGCCCTCACTAATACTCAAACTACTAATAAATAAAAGGAGGTAGAACTATAAGAATTACTTTATCATAAAGAATTTACACAGATTTTTAACTATTTTCTGATGTAAAGTTTGTATGCAAAAGCGTTCCAAGTGTAAGGGAAGAGGTGGATTATTAGTTTATTGTTAATGGATGTCATCAACCTGTGAAAAAAGACTTCGTCAACTGCTGAGACCCGTAAACCCTAGCGATGAAGCTGTCAATTGTGCTAGCCAAATCCTAAGGTGTTTCCGGTCAAGCTCAGTAACGACGGTGTTTGTTTTCCTCATGCCTTATTGTTACAATTACGAACTACTTTGCAGTCTTTTTGGTGGTTTTGCTTGGCCTGAGATTTGAAGAAGCTCAGATCTCCGATCATCTCTTCTCCGGCACGTGAACCATCTTTTTGTAGTGTCAGGCCACTTGTAAACTCTTCTTGAGCACTTCAGGCCAGTTCCGCCGGCGCGTGCTTCTCACACGCCACCTTATCCGGCCCGTCAGTCTTTGTTTTTCAACTCCGAAGTTCTTGTTTTTTTGCTGCTCATGGTCCTTATCAGTCCCGACTCAAGGTTGCAGAGGTGCAGGGTAGTTTTTTTGATTTTGAGTTTGTTGCTGAGTATAGTGCATTGGTCTTGGAGGTTGCTAGTTATCTGCCCACAACAACTTGTGAGTGCTTTTTGTGACTTGAGGTATTGAAAATATTTTCAGAGCCGTGGAATATGAGGGATCCAATCGCGATTTTTTTTTTTGAAGTAGGATTTTTCCCATTGAGGTGTCTGTTGAGTGTATCCAAGGTTTCCGAGGTTTAAGATGGTGGAGAGTGTCGTGGCTACATGAGAGTGATATTTTTTTTGTAAAGGTGAGCTTCTTAAGGATATGGGAAGGTGGCGTGACGCTTTAGCAAGTTGTCTTCCAAAATAAAGAGGTGGCGATACAAGAGAAGAAATGTAGGCAAGGGAAGTATCCTCTGATCCAAGTTGGTGCAAGAGAGTCATATTGAACATCATAATCCTAGAGTTAGTGTTTGGTGGTGGGTGGGGTTTTGTGGCCGATATGTACCGCTGTTTGTGGGGAGGTGAGCTCCAGGGTGGCGAAAAGTTTGTGGGGTGGGAGATGGGTTGGGTGTTGTTCTTTGAATGCTTGCGGGAGGTGGGGGGGGGGGGGGGGGGGGGGTCGTAGTCATGTGGGATTCGAAACTGGTGGAATGGTTTGACCACTTGTCTTGCCGATTTAAATGTGAACAAATTTTTTGGTGCTTCTTTGGGATATGGCCCTAAAGAGGATGTAAAGTTGGGAGTTGTGAGAGGAGTTAGTGGGGGTGAGGGGCATTTGGGAGGTTCCATGGTTCATTGGAGAGGACTTTAATGTTGTGTCCACTTCTGCTTTGAGCGTAGGGGTGGAGGTAGATATTCCAGTGCTCTGAGGGCATTCTCTATCTTCATTTCAAAGATGGAACTTATTGATTTACCTTTGGGAAGGGTGAGATTAACTTGGTTCAATGGGAGGGAGAATCCCATCCTCTTTAAATTGGATCGGATCATTTCGCGTGATTGGGAGGATTTTTCCCCAAAGGCACTCAATCCCATCGTTCTAGACCGACGTCCGACCACATTCCTATCATCTTGGATTGTGGGCGTGTGATGTCGAGGCCCACACCATTTCATTTTGGGAATATGTGTTGGAGGAGGTTGAGAAAGTGACGGGGGTGATGGGAACGGGGCTAAGTGTTAGCTCGTAAGCTCAAGTTGTTGAAGGGGATTTGACGAGCTGGAATGGGGAGTTTTTTTAGTATTGTTAGACTTTGCACTAATATGGCGCTGGAGAAGATTAGGGAGATCGATCAGAGGGAGGCCATTGTCTAGTTATGATTGACTCAAAGAGAGAGGAGAGTAAGGGGTTTGTGAGGTGGAAGATGGTGGAGGACGAAATCCTAGGCTCTGTGGTGGAAGGAGGGTGATAAAAAACTAAATTTTTTCATAGAACGGCCAACTCCCATATGCACAATAAACAAATTGACAAGATTATTATAGACAATGTAGCCTTTGGGGGAGGAACTATAGGTCTATGCTTGAAGGGGTGATGTTTGAGGAGGGTGGGTTTGGAGGGCTTTTTTTTTAGGAGTTGGTGTTGAGGTTACGCTTCATGGCTGTGGACAACTTTTGGCCCATACGATTTCTCGATGGCTTTCCTCTATTAGTTCTAGGGGGTGGTTTGTGAGGATGCAATGGTGGTATTTGACGAGTTTTATGGGGATGAGCATTTTGAGAGAAGCTTATAAATACTACTTTTATCGCCCTGAGTCCAAAGATGGGGGGATAATCAATGTTTAAAAAGGCGAAAGGCGAGGCGAGGCGTAAGCCTCGAGGCGTTTGAGGCGTAAGCCTCACCGAAAAGGAAAAAAAATAGCAAAATAATATTTACAAAATACTAATAAAACCATAAAAATAAAATAACAAAGAAATATAAAATAAAACTACAAAAAAAACATCCTTGAGGACTTTCTCACATAGTTTGACATTTTTTTGTTCCCCCGAGATAACTTGAAAAAAAAAAAGGTAAATTGAGAAAATCAATTTTAACATATTGGTTATTTTACAATACGACAATAAATTAATCAATGCAAAATCATATTGACAAAATCATTTTTTTAGCTTCATTCACATATTGGTTATTTTATAATATGACAGTAAATTAATCAATGCAACTTAACAAGCAAATTTATTAAAAAACATTGATTTTCAAGCTAAGATTAAAAAAACAGCAATTTTATTAAAAAAAACAGCAACCTTTAAAATATATTAGTTTCTCAATATATATTCAGTTTAGTTAAAGATAACATATTAATCTAAGTTGAAAACAAAAAAACAGAAAACTTTAAAAAAAAAGTCGTATTGAAGTTAATTTAGTACATTTATTTCAAACAAAATCAAATTGACAAAATCAGTTTTAAGTTTCATTAACATATTGGTTATTTTTTTTAAATTTCTCTCAAGTCACAATAGTAAATAGTATAAGTTAAGTGCAGTTTTAAAACAAAAAACAGAACAAGAGTTTTTTTTTTTCGCGCCTCAGCAAAAAGGCGCGAGGCGCACCGAGGCGTGAGGCTCATTGAGGCGTAAGCCTCAAATTCAACCTCGAGGCATTTTTTGTCCGCCTCGCCTCGAGGCGTAAGACTCAAACGCCTTTTTAAACTTTGGGGATAATATCACCTTTCGTTCATTCTGGTGATGGAAGCTTTCAACAAACTCCTCAAGAGGGTTGTCAAGGGCGACAAGTTAGATGGATTTGAGATAGGAGGAGTGGGTCGTGTCTCACACTTACATTTGTATTGATGTGTTTCGAAGCGGCATCATGATTGAAGATAAATTTGCGCAAAAGTTTGATTATTTCGGTTGGAACCGTTGTGGGAGTGGACAAGCTAGAAGGGGTGTTGGGCTATAGTGTTGGAGCGCTTCGTACTCTTACCCGGGGCTTCCTCTTGGGGCAGGCTATAAAGCTAAGTTGAGTTGGGATCTGATGTTAGAGAAAGTGGAGATGAGGGTATCGGGTTGGAAAAGGGCATATCTGTCAAGGAGGAGAGGGAGATTGACTTTGATCAAGAGTATGTTGTCTAGCGTCTTTACTTACTACCTATCCATCCTCCCCCTCCCGTTGTCGATGAGTAAGCGGTTGGAGAAGTGAACGTGGGACTTTCTTTGGAAGGGCAACAAGGAGGAGTTCAAATATAGCTTGGTGGGGTGGAGGGAAGTGTGCGATTCTTTGGCTAATGGGGGAGCTGTGGTGAAAGATCTCTCCCGCTCAAGTGTTGTTCGGAAAATGGTAGTGGTGCTTTTCGTTGGAGGATTAGAGATTGTGCAGGAGGATCGTGGTGGCTACACATGGAGAGGGTCCTCATGGGTGGAGGACCGTTAACGTTGTGGAAGCGCATCATGAGTGGTTAGAATGAGTTCATAAAGCTCGTGTTCTTTGGCTAATGGGGGAGCTGTGGTGAAGTATCTCTCCCACTTCAATCAAGTGTTGTTCGGAAAATGGTTGTCGTGCTTTTCGTTGGAGGATTGGAGATTGTGCAGGAGGGTCATGGTGGCTACACATGGAGAGGGTTCTCATGGGTGGAGGATCGTTAGCGTTGTGGAAGCACATCATGAGTGGTTAGAATGAGTTCACAAAAAGGTTGTGTTCTTTAAGTTGGGGGATGGCAACATTGTGAGATTTTGGCAGGACTTGTTGTGTGGTGAGGCTTTAATAATGATGGAGAGAGGTTCCAGGAGTTGCATCGGATGGCGGGGAACATAGGGGCTTTTATGGCGTACTATGTTTTTTTTTTTTTTTTTTGTGTGTGTGGAATCCATCATTTAGGTGGCAGTTAAACGGTTGAGAGTTGGAGGAGGTGGATGGGCTTATGGAGGTGTTGGAGGGGGTGAGCTTCCCGAGGGAGGGGGGGTTGTTTTCGTGGAGAGGGGGCGTTTTTCGGTGAAGTTTGTTTTGTTCTCTATGAGGAGGTGTTGGTGAGAGGATGTTTTAGTGGAGGACTATGTGGCGCATGAAGCCCCCCCCCCCCCCCCCCCCCCCCCCCGCCCCCACACACGCACACGCACGCAAAAAAAACAAAAACACGTACACACCGAAAGTGGCGTTCTTAACTTAGACGACCACTTGAGGGGCAATTTTTACCATTGATAGTTTGAGAAGGAGGAGAAAGGTGATTTCCAATTTTTGTCATTTATGCAAAAGAGATGTGGAGTCGGTTGATCATGTATTACTTCATTGTGCTTTCGCCAAGTTGTGGGAGGCATTGTTTTTTTTTCCTGAGTGAAGTGAGTTATGTTGTATTCGGTTGAGGGGATGTCAAGGGTCAGTCAATAGACATAAGCGGGTGGCTTGAGATGTATTTCCATGTTTTATGTGTGAATACCTTGGGAGGCTGAATCATCTCTACACGTATCTGGTCATAGGCCCGGTAAAATTTTAGCATACTATAAGTCAACATCTGATCCCGATATAGCAGGGCCTATTCTGCTGGTGGCTTGGGATGTAGCACCCGTGTTTCATGTGTGAGTACTTTGGGAGGCTGAATCGTCTACGCGTACTGGTCATAGGTCTGGTAAAATTTTAGCATACTATAAGTCAAACTCTGATCCCATGATAGCAGGGCCTATTCTGCTGGCGTAAGTTTGTATCCTGAGACAAAGGGCGTAGGGCCCGGGTTGGTCCATTGTGCAGGCGGTCCATCCTTTAGCCTATTTGTCTTGGCAATGTTTTGTTTCCTCTTCGAGTTTCTGGTGTCTACCCTTAAACCTCTAGTGGATGCTGTTCTATTTCCAATGTGTTTCCTGGTGTGCTTGGATGAGGGTCTGGGGTGGGGAATATGGTAGGAATGGTCCCTTGGATGAGATGTCTTGGATTTGTGGTTGCCAGCGGTGGATGCCTTTGAGGTGAGATGTTTTGGGGATGTGGAGTCCTCTTTACTCACCACTCAGACGAAGAGATGCTATCTGCATTATAAGTACAGTGGATAACTTGTTCCCCAGGCCATTTTTATCTTCTATAGAGTTAATGGGTGATGTGAGTTTAGGGAATTGATTTTTTGGCCCTTTTTTTGTTTTAAATCGTGAGGGCCTTTAAACCCGTTGGTCTGTTATACTTTCGTCTATACTTCTTGTATATGGGTTCTGCCCCTCGGCGACTTTTTTAATGAAATTTGTATTTATCAAAAAATTTAACTACTAGTAAAATCGTACACTGGGAAATAACAAGAGGACAAAATAAATGTAAAAAATTACAAATAAATCCTGTCCTCGCTTCATCATTTCTTGTATGCTGCTCGTTCATATTGTAGTTTCAAATGTCATATGTGCACGGTAATGACATTGGTGACTCATCATTAAAATTTGATTGCAGGTTTTGTTTGTCTGTACAGCAAATGTTGTGGAAATGATACCCAACCCTCTATTGGACAGAATGGAGATCATTGCCATTGCTGGTTATATTACTGATGAAAAAATGCACATTGCAAGGGACTACCTGGAGAAAACTACCCGTGAAGCATGCGGTATCAAACCTGAACAGGTAGAATATTCTTCATACATGTTGAATAAGGGTATAGATAGATAGCTAGATAAAGATAAGTTGTTGCCTTCCGCAACTTTACAAATTCCATCCCTACAATCAAATTTTGTGGAAAAGTATATTGAATTGGGTTTGGGGTATTTGAATTAGAAAAAACAAATACACCCACTATTACTAGTGTAGAATGTGTATGATCAAGGTACCATCTAAAACCTTGAGGGATTAACAATACAAAATTCAAATTTATGGATTAACAATTACAATTGACCATTGGCTACAAGGATACAAGTTTTCCTGTTGCAAAAGCTTGTGAGATAGATCTCAAAAGTTTATCCAATTAATATAAGCCAGATAAACTGTGTGAAAGGATTATCAAACAAAATTGTTCTCTTTGGTGATAATTCAATCCACACAAACAATCCAAATCAATCAAATAAAGCATAATAAAGAGACAGATTTATTTGGAAAACCAACTGAAGAAGGGTAAAACAATAAGCATAAGCATAAGCATAAGCATAAATTAATTTCTGAAAATAAATCAAGTTAAAATGCCTCAAAATTTTGTGGTATGTAACTTTTTATTATTTTGTAGAGAATTTCTTTAATTTTTCTCTCTTGTATTTTGACATTTATATTTCTGGTTCAAGATTGTGGTTTCTTTCTTTAGTTCCCTTGTGCTAGATTTCTGCAATAATTCAATTGGTACCAGGCCTTGTTTTGCCCTTGTCTGGTAATTAACAGGCCAAATTGTGCCAACCCCTTCTAATGACCTATCTTGTCGAGTAAGGTTCTTTTAAAAGTAGTTTGAAAGGTCGACAGCAAATATTGAAGGAATTATAAAATATGAGACCTGCACACTTGAGGTTGGCAGTGAAGAGCTGTGATGTCAATCAATAAGCTATGTACCAGATAGGGCTGTAGCTAGCTTATCGAAATTGGAATTTTGCCCCTTCAATTTGGTAACTAATCCGAGAAGGAACTTATGAAGCATTGAGAATATCAAGAGAGTATCTGTTAAGGATATGAGGATTAGGCCTCTAGGGACTTCCATGTGAAGGATCTGCCAATTTCACTGTCTATTTCATGCCGGCAATTTTTTCTGTTTGCCTGTTACTAAGTTTATTATACCAAAATAAATTTTGGAGCTGAGGAAAGCTAAGGGCCCGTTTGATTCTCTATTCAGAAAATTCGATTTAAACACTGTTTTTAAATACAGTTTTAAAATTCAGTTTTTTGTGTTTATAATTATTGGTGTGCGTTTGGTAAACTTGTTTTTAAATACAGTTTTTTGAAAATTTGACAAAATTGACAAATATGTATATTTATATCATACATATGTATGTGTGTGTGTGTGGATATATATATGTATGTATATATAAACATACATAAAACTTTCATACATACATTATACATGAATGTATACATACATACATACATACATACATGCATACATCATAAATTATATACATGTACATTTAATAACATGTATTTTTAGGTATATTTAATGAGGTATGTTGTGGAGTTTAACTATATATATATATATATATATATATATATATATATATAGTCCTGCTCTTGTGCGGACTAGTCCGCATTTTAAGAATGCGGACCGAACATGTGTCACCTGGCGGTGAGCCCAGAAAAGAGAGAGAGTGTGCCTATAATTTAGGCGATAATTTCTAAGCGCAGCGTTAGGTGACACATGTCCGGTCCGCATTCTTAAAATGTGGACTAGTCCGCACAGGAGCATATATATATATGATACATGAATGTATACATATACATACATACATACATACATCATAAATTATATATACGTACATTTAATATCATGTATTTTTAGGTATATTTAATGAGGTATGCTGGGGAGTTTAACTCTCTCTCTCTCTCTCTCTCTATATATATATATATATATATATATATATATATATATAATGATGTCGCATGTATAATTCACTATAAAATAATATACATACATGAATTGATAATATTTTTTAATACATATGTACTATATATATATTTTATATTATTCCATCCATTAATAATATATGTATAAAACTATATATAAGTATCATGTATCTATTTATAATATTATTTAACTTTATATTATTCCATACGTAATTTTGTGTATATGTACATATATATTTTTTATTTATAAGAATTACCCACATTAATGTATTATGTATGTATATTATATATTAAGGTATAATTGCTTTAAAATATTAAGAATGAATAATTCTGAGTTGAAAAATAAAAAACAGATGTTATAAAACACCCAAAATCTGTTTTCTGAAAAACTTGATTATAACACAGGAATATTATAATTCTGTGTTTAAAAACAGGTTGCCAAACGAATATTTTTATCAGAATTGTATTTAAACACAGAAAACAGAATTATAGTTGCAAACCAAACAGGCCCTAAGTTTGTGGAGTACTAGCCCAAGAACCGTGTATCTTGTTAGAGTGAGTCAAGTTGCATTTTTTATGGGTGGATGAATACACCATCCAATACCTGCTTGTGCGACGACTAGCATATGCGTTGACACAAATGCGCACATACCAAAGGATCATTGCAAGTAGAATATGAGCTTGTATGAATAGATATTTTCATATGATCTGAATTTCAAAGTTAGCTCATAATTGGGTATGTTGTTCAGTACTAATGTGTTGCCTTGAATTTCAAATCAACATAGTTTCTGTTTTTTCTCTTGCATCGCTCTTTGAATTTATATGCTCGGTGACTGAAATTTTTAAAGCTAACTTGTGTTAGGTTGAAGTGAACGATGTAGCGCTGCTTGCTTTAATTGAAAATTACTGCCGAGAAGCAGGAGTTAGAAATCTTCAGAAGCACATTGAGAAGATTTACCGCAAGGTTTGCTTATTTTTATCCTCTTTTGTAATGAATAAAATAATTCGAATTTTGCATGAAGTCCCTACCTACGTAGTCTACTTGCATTCAATCCACCGCCTTTTTGCTTATTTCTTTTTGTCTGTTTTAGTGTCAACTTCTCTCTATAGTGTTGTTTTGTTTGAAGTACACTAAACTTTTCTATAATATGCCCGTTTTTGTTAAAATTGGTATATTTTAAATTTTCAGGCTGAGATCTTTCAAATGAGTACATTGCATATTTAAATTCGAAAATAAAAATGTCATGTTATAAAGTGTAATATATATGTTAGTTTTAATATAGATGTATTATTGAAGGTATACAAAATGGTTTTGGTGGCTTGCGTATTTTGTTATGGTATGTACGTGATGTATTTGCAAGGTACATGTATTATACTTTAAATATATGTGATTTTTATAGTATAAGCATTTTTCATAGTAAACATGATTTTTTCGCGGTACACGCTATATATCTTTACAGCATAGTTGTTGAATTGTGATACGTATCGTGTATCGAAAACCCCAAGTATCGTGAATCGTATTGTGATACGTATCGTACGATACGGCACAATAAATAAATAAAATTGTAAAAAATAAATAAAAATATAGAGAACACTTTACAATCAATTATATAACATAATATGATTCAAACTTTTAATTTCTTCACAAGTAATCTCAAAAAGAGAATCCACAAGCCATATTTTTAGATATGCTAAGTAACTATTAAGGTAGCGTCATGGTGTCATCCTCAAATGTGATGATGATACCTTAATAGTATCCAAAAAATAATAACCAAAATCCAAAATATATCTAATAAAGTCGTCATCTTCATCACTCCTCTAATTAATCCTAAAGCCTAATTATCCTCCTCATCATCAGTGTTTAGTTCATTATCATCATCGTCCTCCTCCTCATCTTCTACAATGATTCTCTCCTCTTCTCTTTGGTCCTCCTCCTCCTCCTCCTCCTCCTCCTCCTCCTCATAATCAATAACTTCAATATCATCCTCATCAACACGAATCAATTTCCCTTTCCTCCTAGCATTCAAGTTCCTCGGTTCTATATGAAGAAAACATGCAAAAATATACATTAATTACTTCATCTTGATGTAGTTTATTACTAAATACTTTTGTTAATAGTTACAAATTAAATATACTAAAAAACATACCTTGCTTCCATTTGTTACTACTTCCTTCCTCTTGGAAGCATTCATGCACATCCATCCACCAGTGGTCTTCGGGAAGACATGCACTTCCATCCGTTTTTTTGACGAGTCAGACGCCAGCTGCCGATTTTTTCGTCTGCCCCGTATCGCGAATTGCGAGTCATACGATTCTCGTATCGACTCGTGATTCAGTTCTGAGTCGTACGATAAATTGATCTTTCCGATTCAGTTGGCCGAGTCGTCTCGCTGTGATGGTGTATCGAATCGTATCGGGCGATTCGTATCGTGAATCGCACGATACTAACAACAGAGCTTTACAGTATTAGAAAAAAAATTAAGTGTATAATGTTTCATAAAAAATATATCACATATACCACTAATTATACTAGGGTTTGCGTTTTTTTGTTATGAGAAACAGATATGTAGAAGCAAAACTATTGTGAATTCGCAATTTTTCATTAAAAATATAAAACTAAAAGCTCGGGATATTATAGACGTGCCTCTTTGGAAGGGCTGAACACTAATTGATTAGTCAACTAGGACTGGTAGCTAACGTAAATTGGCTTCAGTGAGATTGGGCACCAATGGCTCCTAAAAAAATGTATCTCGTTAATTGTGTGAAATAATCAAATGGTTTATGATTTATGTTTTAAATGTATGAAAACCTTTGATGAGAATGAAATGTTTTTGGGTTTGTTCTAATGCCAAAATATTCTTTAACTCTGGCAGATTGCTCTGCAACTTGTGAGACAAGGAGTGTCAAGTGAACATTTAGTTGATGAAGTTGAGGCCAAAGCTGAATCTGTCAGTGCATCTGATAATACAACGGTTGGAGAAATAGTAGATGAGGGTAGCAGTGATGAAAAGGTTTCTGATACCGTCTTAGAAGCTGAAATTGCACAGACATCTCTCTCATCTGACAATGTCCAGAGCCCCGAAGATCAATCAACTGATTCAAAGGTATGCAAGAAAATATGTACTTTTCTTTCTCTAAATTACATGAACCTCATCTTTTCTTAGGTGTTATTACGAACCTCCTCCCTTGTTTTAAATATTACACCGGCCTCCCCTCTTATGGTGACGTATGATTGGGGTCCGTCATTAATTTTATGCTTTTTTTTTCAGAGTGTATTATTAGGAACATGAGTCTTTTATTTTTGACATTTAGTTAGTTGATTATTAGTAGTATGATTGTTGGTTAGATTATTATTAGGAGTATTATTATTATTCATAGTAGTAGTAGGAAAATAATTACATTAGATTTAGGTTTTATTTACTATAAGGATCACAGGCATCATGATTTGTTAGTAGATGAATACTGAAATCTTTTCTTTGAAGTAATAGAAGTCATGAGATTATTATTTTATTTATTGCCGAAATGACGAGCCTGAACAGAGACGAGGGTCACAGGGTAGCTGCACGTGATGGACGTTGGAACTATTGATGAAATTACTGAGGACTTGGTCCAGTACAACGAGCACACACTCTTTTTAAAGAATTTGCTCAAAGAGCACCTTAAAGGTTCAATGAGCACATGATTATTATGTCCAGCCTGGTCAAAGAGATAATTTAAGTGAGGGAAATAATCCAGTGCTTCACAGATACATGGTATACCACTAGCCAAGGAATGTATTAATTAACTTCTATGCGTTTTGGAGCAGAACCAATTGGGTGCTTTATGTCTCGATGTTCCCAAATTTGATGATAAGCTCCAACTCAATGCGTTTATTGATGGGCTCTCAGTATAATTAAAAATGCTTTTTGATTATAAAAATTTGCCAGACAAGAGGCTTCTAAATTAGGGGCCACCAAATTGACCGGTTACATGCTAGTTTGGTGGGATGAATTGCAGCACCTCCGCGTCTAGGTCTATCATTGTATTTCCGCATGGAACGAAACGCTGAGAGAGCCAAAAAAGGAATTAATCCCCCGGGATTAATAGAGAATCTGTTTTTCGACATCATCTTCGAGGTTGTCGCGATATCAAGAAGCATTCCTTCATGGCAAATTATATTCTTGGGGTTTGTAGTATCAAGTGAAGGCGTTTGTGTGGATGAATCAAAGGTGCAGACAATTGTGGATCGGTCGACCCCCACTGCAATATCTTAGGTGTGTAGTTTTGTAATGACCCAAACCATAAGAGGCCGCGACATATTGTTGAGGCCACGACCAATACTACTGAGGCCATGACCAATACTACGAGGCCGCAACTAGTAATAAGGACTTGGTCAATAGGGCCTTGGGTCGGAACCCCCATTCATTTAGTAGATTGATGACACAATGCAACGACCTAAACCTTAGTAGGCCGTGGAGTATGAGTAAGGCCACGGCCATAACCATAAGGCCGCGGAGAGTTACAAAGCCCGTGGAGTATAAATAAGGCTCTTGGCCTCCCAATTGTAATTAGATTATTGATATGATGAATTAAATTGAGGTTGAGAGGGAAGCCTAAATTGTGCGTTTTTATTATTCCGCTGCGTTCACATCAAAAGTGGTATCAGAGCTGCGTTCGCTCCTTATTTTCCACACAAGTGTGTGTGACAATCGTGTGTGTGTATCGAAGTCACGAGCTATGGCAAGATCCCGGAGCAATCTATTGTACGGCGTGTACTCGACGACGATCAATACTCCAAAACTGACCACCACAAGCGGAGTATCGATCTTCCGTAAACGATCCTTCGCTTCTCGATTCTCATACAGTTCATCATCATCATCATCATCAATGGATCCTCACTGGACAACATGCCAACTGTTCCAGAGATTTTTCGTCATTCATCACCACCACTGACCACCTCACCTTTGGCAGGTGGCCCTCTAACAATCTGCTATACTCCACCATAACCCGATTTCCCATCCAGATTCCCATCTCCGAAAATCCTAGATCCGCCGTAAAACAACCCCTTACCGTCGTTCAGCCTTTTTTATGGCTCCGACGACTTCGCCAGAGGTGGGCGAAGGTCACCGGACTGAAGACGGCTCCGGTAGAGCTCCGATGGGTCCACAGTGTCAAGGCAACAAAGTTGGGAGGAGAGGCTGCTACGGTTTGTAATGAGAAAGTGGCAACTAGGGTTTCTTGTGATGAGATGGATTTTTAAGTGAAAGGTTAGGCTTTAAGGCTTTGGAAGAGAATGGGCTCCCCAAGTGGGCTTTATTTAACTTTGGCCCATTTTTAAAAGACAAACCATTTGGGTTGGAGATTAATGGTCCAAAATTTGATTTTTTTTGGTGTGAAAAAATTTGAGCAGCCCCCATATTTTTAAAATGAAAATTATTTGGGCCCAAAAAAGTTTCAGAAAAATTATTTCACCCCCAATAAAAGAAAAAAAAGGTAAAAAATATTCAAAGTATTTATGGATGTGGCATGGACTCTTACAAATATCCCTTACAGTTCGTGGTAAAGCTTTTAGAAGAAGGGGAGGGCACTACTTGTCTAGCATCTTTAACGTTTAAGGCTTTAGCGCCCTGAGACAAGCTTTTCAAAGAAGGGGAGAATGACTTGTAAGAGAATATTAGTGGCCAACCGCCGCCGCCAAACTACGCCGGACGTCACTAAATAAGTAATCATTCTTAGCATGTGATAGATTTATGAGACATTTAAAAATTTATTCCACAAGATAATAATCAAAGTGATCCAATAAATATAACCATTCAAGCAATAATAAATCCATCACCATGCTAATCTCCAAACTAATCCAACTCCAATTAAATATAATTTCAAATAAAATGATCCAACTGTAAATACTGAATAAAATCGTAAACAATTGTGGAACCGATTGGCCCACCCAATCCATAAATAAAGTCTCATAATAAGTGCCACTGAAAGGAAAAATAAATCTAAATACTAAGCATCTAAAATAAACTCTAGCTGCACCTCCAAAATATCTCCAAATAATCCTATGCAGCTACTCCAGCGCTATACCTAAAATGTTAGTCAACGCAATGGGTCAGAGCCCACCGCATGAATACACGTTACCAAGGTTCTAAAAGGCGCGATGCGTGGAGGCCAAGCATCAAGCATTAGGAGCCTAGACGCGCCTAGGCGAAGCCTATGCGTGAAAAGGCGTTTTGCCTTTTTTTTAATATTTTTTAATTATACGTAGGTTTCTAAAATAATAAAAGCATAAATATAAGCACAACTTACATGAAAAAAACATAATCATAAACATGCAATCAAAATTTTGAATAAAATAATACATACCTTGAAATTTGAGATTTTATTCCTACAAAATTACGAATAAAATAAAACATACCTTGAAGTTAGTTTTTTTTTTCTTTCGTTTTGTCTGATCGGGGTTCTCTTGGAGGGGTTTAGTTTGTTATGTTAGGGTTAGATTAGTATAGTAGATAATAATAAATAAATAAATAAAACTTTTGTATGCTTTTTACCCCAAACGACGTCATTTTAACTCAAACATAAAAAAAAAATGATTTTAGCAATATAAAAATTTTGAAAAAAAAGCGCGCCTTATGGGCGCATTGCACGCCTATGCGCGCATCACCCTCGTTGACCGCCTTAAAAAAGCGTTGACCACGCCTTTTCCCACGCATACCCCTTATGCGTTGCGTTTCTAAAAAGCATCACGCAAAGGCGCGCATAGGAACACTGCACATTACTCTCCCCAATTAGGGTCCGTGAACCAAGACAAAGGTAAGGAATAGTAATGGCATTTTTGTAATTAGGGCCTTAGCTTAGAGCCTAATCCACTCCTCCCCTTTAAATACCCCCATGTAAGCCTCATTTGAGGTAGACTTGATTTTTAATATAAGAGACTCTTAGTTTCTCTCTCTAAAGTTGGTGTTTGGTTTCTTTTCTTAGCCATTGACATGTAGTTTGCATCAAATTGGTATCAGAGCGAGGTGTCGCTCCAACATTGGTGTTTGGTGTGTCGGTGTGTCTTTATCAAATCGTACACTACAATCAATGGCTCCAAAGAAATCCAAACAACGTGAGGAGTATCTAGAATTGAAACAAAACAAATTGCAGAGTTGAGGCAACAAGTGGCCCAACTACTTGTCGCCTAGGAAACTCCCAGCACCACCCCCACCCACCCCCACCCTACTGGTCTAAACCCTAACCCTACACCCACTGTTGCCCAGATCTAAAAGAAAAAACCTGCCGGCACTGCTTCATCTTCCCCAACCCCCGCCCCTTCTGCCCTCCCCCTCAAACCCTCACCCCCCGCCTCAAACCCTAGCCGCCGACCACCCCAAAAACCCCCCTGCTGCCCGCGCCTCAAACCCGTCCCCCTGACCCTAAAAAGGCCCCACCCGAACCCAAACCTGACTCCCCCCTGGCCACCGACCACCCCAGGTGGTCGCGCAACCCTCTGAACCCCAAGACGGCCTCAGAAACCTAGGGTTTTGCCCTGGTTCTGCTCGGAACCCATCTGCGCTGCCAAACCCAACCCAAACCCTTCTAACTGCTCCAAAACCATGGTTTTTGACCCGGGTGAAAGTTTTTAGGGTTGCTTTGGGCGAAGAAAGAGAGAAGAAGAAATGAATACCAAGATTTCCTCCCTTTAGTATTTAGAGGTGATGAGTGGTAACGACATTTTTGTAACTAGGGCCTTAACTTATAGCCTAAGCTACTCCTCTCTTTAAATACCCCCATGTAAGTCTCATTTGAGGTAGACTTGATTTTGAATATAAGAGACTCTTAGTTTCTCTCTCTAAAGTTGGTGTTTGGTTTATTTTTTTGGCCATTGACGTGTAGTTTACGTCATAATTATTAGGTGTCAGTTACCTATTTTAATTAGGTTATCTTTTAGTTCTCTTTTTAATTAGGAGTTAATTAAGGTTTGAGAGGTGACGCCTAAATTGCGCGTTTTTGTTATCCCGCGTCATTAATTTCTACGGTTTTTAAATGGGTGGGCATGTGGGAATGGGTTTACTTTGCCAGCTATAAGGATAATGCTTATGAAGTTGATCTTTCTGTAGATGACGTTTTGTGAGGACTGTTAATTTGGCCGTTTTCTCGTCATTTGTAGGTCATGTTGTTCCTTTTATATAATTACCGTGTGATTCTCCAGTCATGCTTCCTTTGCCCACTGTAAAAATTGATGGACCTTTTAATTTCTTCTCTACTTTTACTTTTACTTGGGCTGTTATGTCATTATTTGGTACAAATGGCATAACTGACAATATTAAAAAAAAACACGGATTATTAGTGCTACATTTCAGTGGTTGAGTTGGGTCGAGGTATTGGTACTCCTATTTATTTACCTTCTTTCATATATGATAGGGTAGATTGAAAACCATCAGGATTCAACAATACTTTTATCTGCATTATCAGGATTCGATATCTAGGAAGAGCTTTTCTGAAGCTGGTGGGAGTTATGCTAGCATGTGATTTAGTATTGTTAGGATTAGAAAATTTTAATTATTATTATTCAGTATTTGATTATTAGTAGGAATTATTAGAATATTATTTGGATTAGCATTATTTGTTCATAGTTGGAGTAGGATTAATAATTAATTAGAGTTAGGATTTCTTTACTATTTAAAGGGTCTTAGGCCTCATAATTTGAGACTAATTGAATAATTGAATCCTTTCGTCGTATGATAAAAGTCCTAAGATTATTAATTTATTTGTGTTTTTAATGGTTGTTCGCTTCCGCCAACAATATTCACATCACCCTCTTTTTTTCACAATTTGAACACTCGCGTTGGGTAGCGCGGCTTACAAAAACAAAAGGTGGGGGAGAGAATGTAATATTGAATAAGGGAGACTGGTGTAATTTATAAGTCGAGATGATAGGTTTATCTCTTCAACTTGCCAATTGTTCCAAGGATTTCCTAATTTTTTTTTTCCAGAATATAAGTTCATTTGAGATGACAAGTTCAGATTAAAATCAATTTATAGCAAGTTAAATTTTATTGAAACTTGGAATGTTGTGTATATCTGGTAGTTCTGAAAATTTACATGATTTTTTTATTTTTTTCAATTAGTACCTCAACCCAATTCAACAAAGCTTATTCCAACTACTAGAGTGGCGACATATATAGTGTTTCTACTTTTTACATTCAGCTCAATTTGTTTTGGTAGGCCACAAGTTTTAATATTATCTCGATTAATATTTTATGTATTTATGATTATTTCCAGTAATATTCTAAAGCAACTACAAAAGTCGAGGGGGGACCCACAGCATGCATGAAAATGTTTGGACATTATGCATAAAACAGTGTACATGTGGGTGCCCCGCTCAAGTTTTGCAGTGCCCTTAACAACCACCTTATCTGTATTTAATTTTGTTGTTGATGATTTGTCGTCTTACAGGATACTGAGAAAAGCGAGGAAGGTGAATCAACTAAGACAGTGGCAAAAGTGTTGGTTGATGAATCAAATCTGTCGGATTTTGTGGGGAAACCCGTATTCCATGCCGAGCGCATATATGATCAAACTCCAGTAGGGGTTGTGATGGGCCTTGCTTGGACTGCAATGGGTGGGTCCACACTCTACATAGAGACCACCCATATTGAGCAAGGTGAGGGGAAAGGTGGGGCCCTACATCTCACAGGACAACTTGGAGATGTGATGAAGGAAAGTGCCCAAATTGCCCACACGGTTGCCAGAGCTATATTGAAGGAGAGAGAACCTGATAACACTTTTTTTGCGGATTCAAAGCTTCATCTCCATGTTCCCGCTGGGGCCACCCCTAAGGATGGGCCCAGCGCTGGTTGCACAATGATCACATCCTTGCTTTCTTCAGCCATGAACATGCCTGTCAAGAAGGACCTAGCCATGACTGGAGAAGTAACGCTCACTGGCAGGATTCTTCCAATTGGTGGGGTATGTTACATGATAATTTTGCATAATTAAAACCATTAATGGTGTTTTTTTCCTCTTCTTTTTCATGATCAACAAATTGGGTAAAATGCAAGACACTCCCGAAATTATTACCCCGATTCCAAATACCCCTTACGGCTTGTTTGGTTCAAGGTTTGGAAAGGAAATTTAGGATTTCTAGAGTTTAGAATTCCTCTCATCTAGAATTACAATGTTTGGTTGAAAATTTGGGGGAAACTTACAATTCCTGAAATTTGGAATTCTTTTTTAAAGGGAAATAAGATGCCTTCTTTATAAAACTTTCCTTTCTCTCCATTTCTTTCCGATTTGGAAGGAAAGTTTTGGAGAGAAAGGAAGGGAAATTTTTAATTTTTTTCCTTTCTTCTCTCCTTTTAAACTCCCAGACGACGGAAAATGACGAAACAACACTTTCTCTCCTATGTAAACTCCCAAACGACGGAAAGGAAGCATAATTTCCTTTCTTTTCTCTTCAAAATAAAACTCCCAAACAAGCTGTTAATGTATAGTTGAAAGGTATCTCTAGAAACCTGCAACACATTGGAGGAAATTACAAACAAATGGAAAAGCTCAAGGAATTCTTTGCAAGCTTAATAGTTCAGGTAGGTATTTGCATGTAGTGATATTTGGGGGGGCTTCTTGCAATTTAAGCTTTTATATATAAAGAAAGAGGTACAAAAATTGGAGGACAAGTAGTTCTCCTATTACATCACAACAAAGGAACAAAAAGGTAAAAAAAAATGGCAAAAAAATTATAGCAATATTACACAAGTTCACAGCCCCATCCCCACCCCCACCCCCACCCCTTCAATTAAAAAAATAAAAGGAAAAAAGGAAGCTGATTTCTAGACAAATCGAATACAAATGAGAAGTCCAGAAACCTTATTGTTATTTTCCAAGTAAACTAACCTCGTTTTATTGGTTGGGTGACTAATTGCAAGATGTATATATGTCTGCATATAATTTTAATCGATAATTGTCTTTCCCCGAGTTTGTATTTTCTTGCACATTGTGTAGCCATAAACATCAGAGTTGTCTTCTTGTGCTAAATAAAGGTCAAGGAGAAGACTATTGCAGCGAGGCGGAGTGATGTGAAGACCATCATATTTCCTGAAGCAAATAGAAGAGATTTTGACGAGCTTGCCCCTAATGTGAAGGAAGGCCTCGAGGTGCACTTTGTAGACGACTACAGTCAAATATTTGGTTTGGCTTTCGAGGACAACCAACAAACCGAAAAATAAGCCCATTTTTGCCAAAAATATCTTCCTATATTTGTGGGTGTCGAAGCTCTTTTCTAATGATTAGTGCCAATAAGGAAGTTTTTTTTATTCGGTTTAGTTTTCGTTTTGGAGTTATCCACCATTATTTATCAACTTCTTGATTTTGTCCTTGTATCATTAGTGTCACTAATTTATCAATGTATCATTAGAACTGTCCACTTGTAACAGGAGTTAAGGTATTTTTTGAGATGATAGTTATAAATTTTGTGGGTGTCAATAATGAAAAGAAAAATACTACGTACTGAAGAGCAATGCAAATTTAACGTTAATGACTGGCCTTTGATTTGGCTTTTTGGAGTTTTCCTCTCTTTGCCCATATAATCTGTGTGCGCTCATCTTTGCTCTAAGAGCATCCACAATGGTGGATGCTCATGAATAGTAAGTTTAGAGAACCAAAAAGTGGTTTTGGCTTTCATCCATAGAAAACTCCACAGTGGTGGGAGCATGAGTAATTGGCAAATTTACTTACGAAATTCTGTTGTTCGTAGGAAATAAAAAAAATATTTCTTACAAACAATAGAAGTTCGTATGATTTTTTATTAATATTTTTTAATCATATTAACTAGAAATAATGTTCCTATGAATTACATTAGTTCGTATGAATTCTTATGAACTTCTGTAGTTCGTAGGAACGCTTACAAAATTTGTAGGCGTTATCCACATTTGGAGAACAGCTACAAATCCAACTACAGGATCTCTCGTGTTTTGTCACCATTGCGGATAGTACAATTTGCAAAACTACAAATCCTCCTGTCTTCTTCTCCCACCATCGTGGATGCTCTAAGCGGAGGCAATATATTTTTGAGTGAGGAGACGATGGTGGTTCTTTTGTATTCATATTTTATTTACTTTGCATTTTTATCTTCTAGTTTTGTGAGAGATGTTTTTCCCCAACATTTGAATGCGAGGTGAGGGTGATTTCTCCCCTTTACTACAGGGGGTTGTGCCTGCGAATTGGAAAAATACATAATCTTGGAACCTTTTTAAAATGGGGAAGCACATTTTACGAGAAAGGGGATAAGAGTAGAACCTTACCTTCGACAATTGAAATCGTATATCTAAAACAAATATTAAAAAAGAAGGGCATATACCAAATAGTCCTTCAAACATTTTTTAACACATGTTTAGTTCAAGCCTTTTTATTTTGCTTCAAAAAGTTCTTCACCATACCGTTGACGTGGACCTTTATAAATAAGAGAATAATAGTTAGATGGGTGATTGAGGAACTTTTTGGTACAAAATAAAAGGTTTGGATTAAATGTGTATTAAAAAATGTTTGAGGGACTTTCTGGTATTTGATAAAAAAACAATAAATTCAAAGAAGGCGTTGAACAAAGTGTTACCTCTTGGATTTGAGCTCAATATGAGGTAGCATATATTAGCTGGTCAAATGCGATTCAAGAAGCTATATTTGCTGAGTTGTTGAGAGAGACCTGGATTTGGGTCGGTTGCAGGAGGTGATGGGACGATCATCAGTGTGCCAATATTGGCACTGTTTCATTGTCATGCCATCAATTGTTTTGGTTGAATAATACTATAGCAATTTAACAAACAGGCATGAAATGAAGAGGAGATGGAGAATCAAAAGTGCGACGGAGAAGAAGAAAAAATCTCATAAGAATTTATGGTGTGTTTGATTGGCGTTGATTCGTTTTTCATGAAAAATACTTATTTTAGTTTATTTTTGGTTTTGGTCTTTGGGATGGTTGATTTCAAATACATTATATGAAAACAAATAGTTATAAATATTCACAGTTTTATCATTTTCTATGAAAAACATTTCTTATTCTTCCCCAAAGAATTGTTTTCTATGAAAAACTTTACAAGGAAGACCAAATCACTCTTATCTTTTTTCACGTATTTTTCAACTTCTCATAAAAATGAGCTATTTTCCAATCACTTTTCAAGTTAGTAATTAAACACACATACCCTTACAGATAAAGAGAGTTAGAGAGAGAAACATGGAGAGAAGAAAGAGATTCATATTTCATAATGTGTTAAGTGATCCTTACAATGGAGGTATGCACTGTTATTTACACAAGAAAGGGAGGACATGTCATCTAACGAACACTAATAGTAAAAACGAACAAGTTAGAACTACTTTTTAACTATTGATTTTGCATTTAATACATTCCCTCATCGTAACCAATAAGCGGTAGCTAGTGGGATGGATCTTTATTTTATTACCCGCGACACCATCGTCAATGTATTAACTATATATTGTGAGAGTGCAAAGTCTCGACGATAGCTATCAACATAAAAATTAATTATCGAGTTGTAAAAGTTATTTCTTTATTATTGTTATTACATCTACATAAAATAAATGTTTATATGATAAAAATATTTCATTAAGTTTAGAATCAATGCATTTTTTGTTTTCTTGTTAAGAAAAGTGATTAAAAATACGCAGAAAGATAAAACAATAACACAACACTTGATGTATGAGGAAAAAAAACTCACTAATGGTAAAAATCTCCGGTCTATAAGAACGACAAATGCATTATGGTAGAGATTTATCAAAGGAAACAATGACTTACAACACAAACGCATAAATTTCACTATCCACTCTTTTACACCGTATCTTTTGGAGAAGCCGTCAACAGTTAAGGCACACGGTACAATCTTAACCGGTTTTGGTCGCAACCAATCTCCTCAAATATTCCCCAAACTTCTTTTTAGTTGAAGATAACTTTGTTCCAAGGCAAAGGAACCTCGAGTTACCATAAAATCTACACCTAGGATGTGTAAGATTATCCTAAGGTTGAAAAAGTGTAGTAAAAGTGTATAGTTTCTCTAGATCTCATAAAAAATAAAATTCAAACTGGAAATAAGATTTTACTCAAGAACACATGTATTTTGGACATATACTTTCTCCAAATCTTTAGTAGAAAGAAGTTTTTTCATCTAGGTTTCAATAATGGAACCAAAATGAGCTTGGAGAATACAATAAGGAATAGGTTAATCTATCACTCTAAAAAAATATGATTTCAAATGTTGGCAAAAATAATTTTCTCTTTCTTGGTTTGATTAACGGTAACCCACATGTTATATGGACAAATGGTATGAAATAATAGGGTGGCTTAATCTTGTATGTTAGACACACTCAAGGTGTTATAGGCACAATTTAGGTTGTAGCAAATCGAGTTCTTGTCCATGGCACACTACTAACAAGATTTTGGAAATGACATGAAAAAGTACTTTCCTCTAAAGAGTTTTTGTGTCATTCCTTGTGGAGAACCTTCAGCTGAAGCGATGAATCACCTCGTTGAAGCGAAGCTTGGTAGCGCCCAAACCAATGCTTACCCAATGTTTACTCATCAAAGGGGCGCGTCAACGAAGTAAGGCTTCGCTGGAGCGACATGGAAAAATACATAATTTTCTTAATTTAACTTAGAGATGAATTAAATTCTAAGTACACTTATGAGATGTATTTTTTAACACATGTTTTATATAAGAAAATTATATTGCATCATTTATTTCCCAATCATTAAAATCACTAAGTTAAATTGTTAATGATCAATCAATTTAAGAAAGATATATTTAATCACGAGGTAAATATATGTCCTTTAGTCAATATACATTTATCTTAAGTGGTGTGCTTGGGATAATGGATTGGATGTTTCGGCATAAGGTTGAGGAAGCATTCCGGAGAGCTATTGGACAAGACTCAAAATGTGTTTTGTTCACAATATTACAAACAATTTAAATGACCGAGACACATTGACTATACATATACTCTTACAATTTTCCCCTCTATCGAGTTTCGAGACAACACACGCAAAAGAAAATTTACAAGAAAATATCAAATTTACTACCTATGACCTGACTTTGCCCAATTAAAACCAAAAAAGTGAAAACATTATTTACATGTACATAAAACCTAAGAGCTCATGAGCTTCCACAAAGAGATTCGTGTTCCTATTTTTCTATCACATACTAACATCATATCACACGCTAGTAAACTCATAAAATACCAATGTGTCAAATAGAGACAATGAAAATATAAGTAATAAGATGAATCATGTGAATATAATAATGCATACATATAAACACCAAACTACTAAAGAAACTTCCCCTCAATCATGCAATTTCTCACTATAAGAGAGCAGTTTGATGTGAGGTGTTTTGAATGAATAATGGGGCGTAACATGTTTAGCGATGGAAGAACAATATTTAATGCACTTGTAATAATTAAAGATAAGTTATGTAAATATTACAGCGATGAGCAATAGATACATAATGTTTGAATAATAAATATAGGGCCTTTGATGGGTGTTGATTTAGAGGGAGAAGAACAAGCACTCTAAATACACCAAAACCAAGAAGTTAAGCACCAATGGGTGGATGAATAAAGTTATTAGTTCAAATTGAGAATTGAGTAAATGCTTTAATAACATGAGAAAATTTTCTCATGGTTCAAGATTTTCTAGCTTGATAACTTGATGATCTTATCAAATGATAAGTTGGGTATTTGTAGTCTGAACTTGGTGCAGGGGACCTCAAAACATAGTAAATGGTGTGCCGCCCGATTACCATACCTAACATGTATATGACATTAAATTCTGAGTGAAATCTCAATTGACCAGTTGACTGGTGTTAGGTGGTACCGTGCGGCGTCAGAGCCTTTTCGGCCACCAGTTCACTAACCTTCAATTTTAAGGTATATTATTGATATGACATGCTTTGGTATGATATGGCATGACTCAATTATTTTAGGAAATATACTATTTTTGGCACCAAAGGTATATGTGGATGAGAATGAGTGTTTACATAGGCTCATCGAATTGTGCTCGTTCGCGTTGTCTTGATGTTTTCCTTAGTGTATTTGGTTAATTATAATGCCTTAACGATGCCTTGCTCTCTATCCTCCAAACAAATAACTCAAAGAATCCATGAGTGTGCTTCCTCGATAGAGCATGTAAGCTCTCTCAGTTCTGCTTGACCTGGTTCATCACTAGTACTGAGTGACCTCACTTATTACAAGATAAAATGTAATCATAATGAAAAAATAAAAAATACAAGTTAGATCGTCTTGCTTCTTTTTATAAGGCTTTATTATGCTTTATTTGAGATCCACTTTGCCTTAATCTTTTGTTAATTGTTTCAGTGGGGAGGTTTATCATTAATAGCCTCCCACATTTTTTCCCTCGTAGAGAAAATTATTATGTCAACAAGAAGTTTATGTACGAAACACCTCAAATCGACCCATAATAAACTTGAATCATTTTGTACACCCATGTTATCAAAGTCTATGGTATATCTCCAACATTTAATGCTAGTATCCCATCATATTCCATTTATGTTTCCCAATGACACATGGCGTTTTGGGATAAATTCTGAAGTGACTCTTTGGTTAAGTAATAATTATTTTACCCTCATTTTTCAAGATATTCCTTGGGTTAATTAACGGTGGAATAGCCTAACATTTGCTTACTTGATCATTACAAATACTCCACCATCTTCTCATTTCAAACTTTCCAAACTTGTTCCATTTGAGAGATTTTTAGAGAGAAAGTACCCTGTTGTTGTGCTTTTTTGTTGATTTCCAGTTGTTTTTTTGTTGCCATTATTTTCTTGCATTTTGACAGCTTCTCCACCGCAATAGAAACTTCTTCTTCCCAAACCACCAGCCTCCATGGTAAGGCTCTCATGACTAAGCAGTTTGAGAGACAAGCATTGTATGCCTTTCATCGCCGTGCTCCTTTTTCAGAAAGGAAAATGAATTCTTCAACGAGTAGGAGCGCTTTGAGGGGACTTTTGATTGCAAGTATGAGTCCTTATTAATGGATATAATGACTATTAATAATGCCAAAGGTGAATATATTTCTTACTTCATTGTCTTGAGGTTTTGCTTAGACTCATGAGACTTCCCTTATTAAAATGTTGAGTTTGAGGGGATGGCTTCTTTACTTGGTCGTGTCAACTCCTCAAGGTTGGTATGACATGAGAAACTATCTGGTTTGGGGATTTCACCTTACAGCTCTTCATTTTTTGTTGGAGCCTTTGTTATATCGTGGGGATACTTCGCCATCACCCTAGAAGATTTTTGTGAGTTGATGAGTTTAGATCCTTGCGGTGAGATTCCTTTCAATGAAACACCACTAGATGGAGTTGAGGAAACTGTACATGCTGAGCTGGATGCACGATTTATGAATCCATTGGTGAATCGACCAAGGATATTTTTGGTCTGTTAATCAAGTATTTCTACAAGGATTATTTTAAATTTACTCCAGAGCAAAAGGAGCAGAATGTTGAGATAAACATTCCTTTTGGTTCAGGCTATGGTCATCCTTTGGAGTTTTCTGCCTACATTTTAGGATTGTTGTCATATTTCTTCCTCCCCGGGAAGCCAAATGACCAGCCCCTTCGAGACTAGGCCAATCTATCTATTATATTGCTACATGGGGTCGTCCCACTTTTCGCTATGACCTTTGGTTCTTTATACACTTGGCTATATCGAACTTAATTGGACACAAAGAGATTTGTGGGTCGTTATGATGTGTCTAATTTCTCCAACATCATCCTTTTAACGGGCTTCCTTTGTGCCAGGTTCCCTTGGATTTCCCCTAAATCCCTTGCAATTAGCGTATTTCCTCTAAGATGTCCACAAATTATGAGTTGGAATAAGAATTAGAGAAAAAAAATCTTTACTGCCCTTGATTGATGATTGTGGGTGCTTCAATAATCGTCCTTATCAGAGCACAAGCTGCCATGCTTGGTCATTTTTTAAACCCACAACTTCCACTATGCAAGTTTTTAGGTCAAAGGAAGTGTGTCAAGTTTCGTGGTTCTTCTACTCACACCCAGTCGTCTCCCTTCTTATACTGAATGGGATTTTGAGAGTGAAGCTTACAACCCCTATCGCATCTAGGCAATTTGGGTATGGCCAAGGCATGCCTAAACCCATTTGTGGTAGCAATAAAGGACATTTTTGCTCGTTTAAACTTCAATAGAGATCGATATCTCATTTGTAAAATGTTTTGTACATTTTCTTTGCTCCTTTTTATATTTTTCTGAGCTTCATCATGTTATGGTGTTTCAGCCCTCAAAAGTTAATAATAGAGAGCTACCTGCTTACTCTGCTGAGGTTGATCATGATTTTGTAGATCAAGGTGTGTTAACTATCGTTGACACACATATAGTGGAAGCCAGGTCTCAGACATTCGTTATTCCCAGACTTGTAACTATTTTGGGACTTGCTTATGAGGTAACTCTTTATAGCTATGCTTGATCTTCTAGTCATAATATAATGAGTATAAATGACTTTCTTGATGTTATACCCTTCTTGGGTTTCTCACCTACATGGTGATTCTTCCAGCTTGTGTAATGTTTTCACACACACACACACACACACACACACACACACATATATATATGGAAAATGGTACACTTACCCCAAAATTATCCCAAAATTATCGAATTTGGGCTTTATTGGTTTGTACTCTGGTGTGGGTCCCGCCAGGGTACAAACCAATAAAGCCCAAATTCGGTAATTTTGGGGTAAGTGTATCATTACTCTCTCTCTCTCTCTCTCTCTCTCTCTCTCTCTCCCTCTCTGTATATATATATATATATATATATATATATATATATGATACACCCTGCTTGGGCATGGTTTTTTGAATAATACACATGCTTGGTGACCGGATTCATCATTTGCCAAGATTTTTTTTTATAGATTCACCTACTTGGTAAATTTTTATTGCATTCTGTGCTAACTCTTTTCTTTTGTTACTTCTTTATTGTAGCCATTAGGAGAACAAGATTCCCCAGATACTTAAGTGACACATCATATTGGTGATGTATCTTCCGAGGCGATGGAAGTTGAGGTTAATTCTACTAGGATGTAGAGAGATGGATCTTCAAATCATAGCAACCAAAGATCAATGGCCAGTGAATCTTGAAGAGATTGGGACTGCGTATGGAGCCCCCATTCTAGATATGGAACCTATATACTATTGCCGCCAACTTATTTATTTCAATTATTTCTTCCCGAGCCAACTTTGCACTGTGCTTGATCAACTGTTCTCTTCTCATCTAGAGACTTTCACGACCGAATGTTTGAGAATGACATATCTGCTGATGGTCACTCATTTGCAAGGCGTGGCAGTTGTGGTCGAAGAAATTTCTAATACTTAATCTTCTTCGCTGATCAAGTCCATAGTACCTATAGTTGAGTTTCCTTCGTGATCTGCAAATAGATGGATTTAATTTCCAATGGCTAATCAACAGTCTGAAATATATTAAGGATCCAGATATGATAGCTCATCACTCTCATTTTCTAAAGAATATTGAAAAACTGGAGGTCCAATGGGGAAAGTTGAAGGAACATGTCCTCCAGATTGATGATTTGCTCAGGAGGTGAAGGGTGTCGAAGAATCTCTGGTCCAGGAGAAAAGAGTTTATAAGGCTGAACTAAAGGAGAAGGCAGAAGTTGAGTCTAGTATCTCAGTTACGTCTATTTACCAAAGAGAAATGTCTGCCTACGTAGCTGCATCTATTATGGATGTTTTCTTTACCACCCAAAATTTATGGTTCCTCCCTAGATAAACTTTTTCTTTTTTTGCTATGCATTTCTGGGCAATAGTCCCTCTTCTCGTGTAAAAGTATTTACAAATGAAATATAAAGAAGATTTTTTTGTGTATTTTGATTCAATTTGAATAATTCAACACTTATCTATTTGTACTCACTATAACAAAAAATTACATGTATTCAATCTCTTTTGTGAATTACAAAATATAAACAAAAAGTTACATGCCTTTTTATACTTGATTTGCCTTCAACCATTTGTTGTTCACTTTAAATGGCCTATCCTCTTCAATCTTTGATATTAAGAAATACGCTGAATCATGAGATTATTTGACAACATAAGTTCCCTCCCAATTTTCTACAAACTTAGGCAAGGGTAGTCCTTTGATGTGGTTAACAACAACCTTTAGAAGTAGGTTACCTTCTATAAATTTCCTTGGTTTCACCATATTTTTATAAGCTTTGGAGAGTTGCATTGTGTAGATCTGGAAGCATTTTCGTGCATTATCACGATGTTCATACATTGCCTCTAGTTGAACATGTTTGTTATGTAGAAGCATGCTGCTTCACAAGGCATACCTGGATGAAGGTACTTTGATATCTACCGGAGGAATTGCCTCAACTCCATAAGCTAAGGAAAATGGTGTGTAGCCTGTTGGTTTCCTCTTGGTTGTTCGATAAGACCAAAGCACCATTTGTAGTTATTATCCCACATTCCAGGAAAGTACTCCATCATCTCGGCCAAAGTGTTGATTAATGTTTTGTTTATGGTCTCATCTTGGCCATTACATTTTAGGTATACCACTATGGAAGTGTGGTGCATGAAGGAATATTTATCTGTGAACATTGCCACCTCTTTATTGATTAATGGAGTTCCATTATGTGATATGATAGCCTTGGGGATTCCAAACTAGCAGATGATGCATTCTCAAATGAACTACTCTATAACTCCTGTTGTTTCCCCTTGTAATTGTACTATAAAGCACTCAATTGCCACGAAAATCCATATTTTTCCCCTAGGGAAGGATTTTTCCTACTATGTCACATGCCTAAGTATGATAAGGATAAGGCCTGGACGATGAGTGTAGCTCTATTGATGGAGAATGAATGAGGTAGCCATAGAGTCAGTAGGGCTTATACTTTCAAAGCTGACTCTTTATCTATGGTTAGCCAATAATACCCAAGTGTCATAAGTTGATTGTACAACTTAGCTCCTCAAATGTGAGTTGGATCGTGGGCTTGCTTAAGGACTTTCCTTGCTTCCACTCTTGTGATACATCGTAGTGGCCTATTGAAATACCAATTTGAAAAGAGCTTCCCCTCCAATAAGAAGAATTTTGGGGATCTTCTTTGAACTACCATTGCATCAGATTTCTCTCTCGGTGTAGCTCCGTCATTGTGGAAATCTATTTGAGCTTCTATGAAGTTGATTTCTAATGCTTAGAATAAAGCTTGACACTTAGCACACTCTCTTTGTATTTTTGTTGCATTTGGATTCATTATTTTCCAATAATATCACTCTCATTGTTTTTTTCTATAAAGAGGGATATTAATGGGTTCACAATGCTCATTGTGAGTCTTTTTAATCCGCTCTCGTTCTTCCTCTACCCCCATACATCTAGACAGCGTCCCCCAGAATTTTCGTAGTATTGTAAGAATAAATTTTCAATTGAGTCAGTTTGTATGTAATTGGCTTAATTCTGGCAATAGATTTGAATCATGAGTTAGGATTTTTTTTGTTGATCCCATAAGCCTATGACGTGTTTGATGAAGACGTAGCAGCCAAGCTTCAAATAGTGGATACATTGTGCCGAGTTTATCGTGCCATGTTTGTCTTCACGTTTATCGAGTATCTCGCAGGTATGAATGCATATTAAATATGGGTCCTTGGATATTTTTAAGGGTGTTTGTTTTTGAACTTAAAATAGTTTGGAATTATTTTAAAGTTATTTTTTTTTTGTTTTAATCTCGTTAGAACGAGAATTGAACTCGTTAGAATGAAATTGAGTTATTATTTGAACAACTTTTGATCTCATTAGAACAAAATTAAGATCTCGTTAGAACACCATCTAACGACCATCGAACGAGAATCCTCTGCCAATGATTGCACATCTCTTTAGAAGCTCGTTAGAAAGACAATCGAACGAGAAAGCTATTTTGTTTGAACGAGCTGGAGTTTCATTAGAACGAAAAGCTAATCTCATTTGAACGACCTTGTGTTTTTGTTCCAACGAGTTTGCCATCTTGAAATTCGTGTTTTTCTATTTAAGGCGTGCTGGACTCAGATTTTTAAAGAACTTTTGGCAACAAATATTTTCCTATTTGTTTACCAAAGTTTCAAAATCCTAGTTTCACCCTTAGTGTTTAAAGATTCAAGTTCTTCATATACATATGGTTTGATATCTTTAGTTTGGGCACCAAGTTTTGATTCTCTACATCTGAAGAGAGCCTGTTTCATGCATTGGATTTCGTACTTGTTGTTTACACGCGATGGACTCTGTGTTTGTGCTATTACGGTGAAGAAGTGGTGGATTCGTGTTCCTATTCGTAGACGATTGTTGAGCCTCATAGGTGGATACCGAGACATGCATGGACTCTTGAGTTATGGTATCTTGCTTGGGTGCACTCCTACATTGCACTATGGAGGACCGATCGAATATAGAAGTGCGTCAAAACTTGCGGGGATCGAGTCGTTGAGTAAGTCTACAGTCTATGCTTTGTAAAATCGTATCATAGTGATCTGTTAGCTGGGTCATCCGAGGTTTTTACTTTTTTGATTTTTCTCGTACATCGACATCTTGTGAATGATTTCTTTATTTTATCTACTTATCACTTAGATTCATGTCTTAGGATAAAAAATAAAATTGGGTAAATCAGTTGTCCACAACAAAGGTTTTAAATTGGTGCGAAGTTTTATTGGGTTAATTTAGATTAAAGTTTCAATTTCAAAAAATTCAAAAAATATAAAAATGGACTTTTTGTTTATTCGGACCATCTTTGTCTAAGAAAACACTATAGTAGGGCTTTCATTCTCAAATTGGAATCAGAGCCAGCACACCAAATTATCATGTAAATCCTTGTTTCGTGTTGTTCATGGTGGTATGTTTATCCCTCTCCCTCGTGTTTATGTTGTTTATTTTTCTGTCGATGGATTCCCATATTGATAAGGTGTCCGACGTGTTTAATAATGACGACTTTGATATTCGAGAAGAGTTTAATGAGCTTAATAATCGGGCTAGAAATTTATCTCATTTGAATTTGAAGTTTGAAAAAAGAATTAAAATTATTGAAAAGGAAAATTTTCATTTTAAAGCCGTAATAGAACTTTTGCAAGTTGTTCAAACTCAAATATATTTCTTACGTGAGAAGCTTGTGGACATGGACTGTGATTTTAAAAATTTATAAGTGTCCAAAAAAGAGAGTGAGGAGAGAGTTCGGGTTTGAAAGAAAGAATTAGAGGGCTCTAAAATTTATAGGGTTAGTGTACGTGCTAGTGAGGATAATGAGAAATTAATTGTTGATTTGAGGGTAAGTGAGAAGATTCTTAGGGATAAGTTCGCTTTCATTGAAGGAGCGAGATAACCTTTTAGGAATGATTGAAAACTTGAATAAGGAGTACCTATCGCTTAAGGAGTCTAATTCTCTGCCTGAGTATAGAATTTTGAAGTTAAAAGATGATTACAAGACTCGAGTAGTGTTGGTAGTGATGGTACTAGCTTTCATGATTCTAGGGATAAGTGAGAAGATTCTTAGGGATAAGTTCGCTTGCATTGAAGGAGCGAGATAGCCTTTTAGGAATGATTTAAAACTTGAATAAGGAGTACCTCCTATCGCTTAAGGAGTCTAATTCTCTGCCTGAGTATAGAATTTTGAAGTTAAAAGATGATTACAAGACTCGAGTAGTGTTGGTAGTGATGGTACTAGCTTTCATGATTCTAGTGCTTCCGTTGCTAAATCTAAGACCATTGTTTGTTTTAGAGTTGTCAATCACATCCCAGGGTGCTAGAAAGGGTTAGCCCAAAGGTCGTGTTCCTCGTCGTGTTTACACATGCACACACTACGACAGGAGTAGACCTGGCAAAATTAGGAATGACACGATAACACGACACGAACCGACATGAAGTTATAAGTTAATGGGTTGGCCCTTAATGGGTTCGGGGCATATCAGTGCCAACCCGATAAGACACGACAGTTAACGGGCCCGGTTAGGGTTAACCCCCTTCACCCGTTAATACCCGATAAAACCCATTATGACCCATTAATTTAAGTAAATAAGATATACTTTTGGAACTTATAAATAATTTATGTAGCATAATGTTAATTTAATCATAATGAATTTTACTAAAAGAGAGATTTAGTAATGTCAATGAATTAATAGGTCTATTTGGGTTAAAAAATGAGATAATATGCCAACTTGTATACAATTAAAAATAATTCATTATCTTAATGAGTATTAACGAGTGAACACGACACGACACGATAATATAACGGGTCGAGTTTGGATATGATTTTTTCACACGATAAAAAAATCACCCGTTTAGACACGAACCCAATAAGGCTCGAATATGATAAAAAATGACATGAACACGACTCGACCCATTGACAGGTCTAGGTAGGAGAGGTCATCTTAAGCATTTTTTTTCTATGATCTTAGAAAAGACCCAAGGAAGTTGAAGTCTAGTGTCCGTTTGGTTCCCGAAACTTAGGAAATCCATTTTGGAGACGCTAAACGTTAGACTGGTTGATTCCCACATGCTTGCACATGACTCTTCACATGCTATATCTTATGGGTGATTACTTGCATGTTTTTATTTGTCATACTCTAGTTTCTGCTTCATAATATATGTTTGCTAGTGTTATGACATGTGTATCTTTTGTATTTTAATTTTTCTTTTATTTGAGACATATAAAAAAATACAAAAAGATTTTGTTTGTCTTTTGAGTTAGAGTTTGTTTTCAAATTTTGGTATTTTATTTAGAAAAGTTTTTAAAAAACTCAAAAAGATTTTTAGTTTTTGTGTATTTTAGTTTTACACATTTGCTGTGGCATATTGGGGTGTTTGAATCCAATATATTCTGTAATTTTCATGTGGATAAGACATTTGGTTATGATTATTGATACTTAGGTTGTTCTTAATCATGCTTGTATGGAGTTGTTTTGAATTTGATTAACTTTATGGTTCAATTATGTATATGCCTCCGTACACATGTACAAGCGTTTTGAACGTTAACTTTACATGTATATTTGAGCTTTGTGAGATGTTCTTCCATAAATCTTATCATCTAGATAATTTGTGACTATGGGGGATTTGTGAATGTTAGAATCATTTTCCCATGAGAATGTTTGAATTGTATTTAAAAATATATGAGGGTGCACAAAAAAGGGCTACGAAATGAGCAAATCTTATTTGCGGAAAAGCCATTGTTGGCAAGAGCCTAATAAAAAGATTAATGACAATAAAAAAGAAAAATTGCCAAAGTCCAACATGTTTAGTTTGTTTGATCTTTCAAAAGCAACAGCTTCAAATTAAGTGGGAATAGAAAAGAAAAGAAAATATGATATATGTTTATCTTTTGAGGGTGTTTAGTTGAAGATCAACGGGTTTGCATAATGAATCCTAGTTATGCTTATTTCGTCATGACGTTATTGATTTGTAGAATCATCAATATTCTAGGCTTATGTGCATTGTGCTTGTTTGTTCATAGAGTTCACTTTATCTTATCACTTGAGGTTAAATATTAGTTTGATAAAGTTTTGCGATCAATTAGAAATCCTTGAACATATTTGAGTGTTTAGGTCATAATTCATTTGTATCCAGTCCACACCCATTCATTCCATCCCACATGTTTAGCCATATTGATACTATGATAGTGTGTAAAGCTTATGTATTTTTTATCGAGTTCTTGTGATTTTTTATACCTATATCTATGTGTCGGATTTTCATTGGTATATTTTGCATATTTTATATATGGTATGGTTTTGTTTTGAGTCTTCGAGGTTTACATTTAGTCTATATTTGCCATATGCTTTATCTTAGGATTAATTTTGGCATTCTATATGATCATATTGATATCTATCATTACGTGCTTTGAAATTCCTTTTCTCAAATTGGTAATTTCAAAATTGGTATCATATTTCATTGCTTATTCACATTGGTATGCTTGAGTTGCCATGTTGTGTGTTTGTTACACTTTACAACATCGCATGCTTTATTCTCTTCTCCCTATGTTTATAATTTTATCTTATGATCATATATTTAGGGGGATATTTGGTTTTTAGTGGGAGTAATTATTTTATGCTATCTTCTTTTGTCCATTCATGAATAAAAAGGGGGAGAATGATATCTTTCCTTGCATGATTAGGATATAATTATCTTAGGGCGTCTTACCTAGGTTGAGATTGCTATAGTTGTTGGTTATTTTTTAGGAATCAGATATTGTTCAAGGCTCTCACTCTGTGCTCATTTATTTTTTCCGATTCTACGTACGCCGCTTGATCATAGCCTACAACTGTTAAATCATTTTAGGCTACAACTCTCAATGAATTTAGATCAAATTACACTGGTAGCATATCATCATGTATATTAGTTAGAGAATATGGAGTTACCCCATTACTCGAGCTTTTAGAGGTCCTATAAGTCCACAAAACTTCTAGCAAAAAATTATGCCAATCTCTTAGATTTTTCTCAATCACTTTGCTCAAATTATCTCTAAATGCCATGTTAGTGGCCTCAACTTGGACATTTGATTGAGCATAGTATGGTTCTGACTTTGTTAAGGTTATGCCTAACCTTGAAGTGAATTCTAACACCATTTCTGTTTCGAAGATACTTATATTATCTGAGGTTATGGTTTCTGGAATCCCAAACCTATATATAATATCTTATAAGAAGTCTACTAATTCATTTTAGGTAACTGATTTCAAAACCTTAGCTTTTACCTACTTAGTGAAATAATTAATTATAACAAAAACAAAATTGTGTAGTTTGGAAGATGGGGTTTACCAATTACATCAATTGCCCATCCTCTAAATGGCCAAGGCTTAACCACATATTATAGGTTAATGGTAGGTATATGTTTTATATGAGCATGTTGTTGGCACTTTTGTCATCCTTTTGGAAATTCAGTATAATCTTTTAGAGTAAAAGGCCAATGAAATCTATGACTTCTTAATAACAATCTCATCTTAGGTTCAACTTAATGGGCCCCATAATGGCCTTCATGGACTTGGGCTATAGATATTAAACCTTCATCTTTACTTAGGCATTATAGGATTATTCCATCAACATCTCTTTTTAATAATTTGATAGCTTACATAACATAATTAGTTAATCTCAATATGACAGCCCTACCAACCTTGATATTCAGTTCATTTAGCTTTTCAATTATTGGTGTTGTCCAATCTTCTTGAACATCAATATTTCCAGTTTTCATCATTGGCCATCTATTATGTAGAAGAGGTAAGAAGCTATCAATAACACTAATCTTTAGTTTGGCTTTGAAATCATTATCAAGTTTAAAACTTGATGCCTTTTGAGCCATTTCATTGGCTTCTTCACCCAAAAACCTAAAATGTAATTAATAGTGACTTCATTAAATTTGAATAGCAAATTTAATGCCACTTAGTTATACAGAATCAAGCCCTTATGAACACATTTTTATTCACCAGTTAGTTATCTTATAACCAGTTGAGAATCACCAAAGACTTATATTACCGAGGCCTTACAACTTCAAAAGACTTTCAATCCCATTATTTCAGCCTCATATTCTACTTAGTCATTAGAATATGTATTTTATTCTAATGTGTAACCTTGTTTTGTTTTAATATGTTCAGGGGATTCAATAACTACTAATATTATATGAGTCTTTGAAACATCAAACCACAAATTCCAAGGGCTTATAGACATATAACCTATCTCATATTCCCCATCTAGTTCATCCTCACATGGATAATCTGCTAAAAAGGCACTTAAAGCTTGGCCTTTATTACTTTTTGAGGCACATAGTAGAGGCAAAATTCAGACATATCTAGTACTCATTTACCAATCCTATTTCTTAGAACAAGTCTTTTTATCATCTATTTAATCAAATCAAACTTTGAAATAACATAAACCTCCTTAGGCAACAAATAATATTTAACTCCATAGTAACAAAGTATCAACATATAAGGTTAAATATGGTTTTTCGATCATATAATATCTACATTCACAATCATTTAAGAACCTACTAAAGTAATAAATATCTTTTTCCTTATGACTTTCATAATCTTAAGCCAATAGTACTCCAATGGATGCATTAGAGGCTGGAATATATAGCTTCAGTGGCCTGTCTTCTCGATGTGGAGCCAAAATAGTTGGCTTGACCATGTATCTCTTGAGTGATTGGAAAGCCTATTTATGCCCTTCTTTCCAATCAAGCTCATCTTGTTCTTTAGCTTTAAGAAGCGGGGAAGTACTTCAGTCTTATCTGCAACATTAGTAATAAATATTTGAAGAAAATTAACTTGTCCCCAAATCCTTTATAATTATTTTTTGCTTATAGGGGATTTTCTTTGAATAATAGCCTTAGCTTTGTTCTAATCAACCTGAATTACTTTTTTATGCCCCATATACCCTAGGAAATTTCCTACAGAAACTCCGAAGGCACATTTTAAAGGGTTGATTTTAAGTTGATATAGCCTCAATCTTTTGAAAGATTCTTAAGGCGTGTTATATGATTAGTTACTGATTTTGATTTCATAATAATATCATTAATATAACACTAAAAAAAGGTGTCAACCATAACATGAAAAATAGTATTCATTCCCTTTGGTATGTGGTCCCTGCATTCATTAGTCCAAATGGAATTTTGATGCATTAAAAGGTCCCCATTTTTCTAAGACACCTGAATGTAGTCTTATTTACATCTTCTCCATCTATGCAGATCTGGTTATATACAGAATGACCATCCATAATTGACATGATATTATGACCTTTTGACCTATCAACCAATAAATCTACTATTGGCATTAGATATTCATCCTTTTGAGTAGCTGCATTAAGATTTCGAAAATCAATGCAAACTCTTAATTTTTACCATTTTTCTTTTTTATTGACACTACATTAGAGAGCTATTCAATATACATGGCAGTTTGAATGAATCCAACTTTCAGTAGCCTTTTTATTTCTTCTTTTATTTTGGCGGTAACCTCCGGAGTCATTTGCCTTGGCAACTGCTTAATAGATTTATAGCCCTCTTTGATTGGAAGTCTATGCTCCACCAATTTTCTATCTAGGATAGGTAATTCATCATATTCCCATGCAAAGCGGGCCTTATATTGGACCTGCATTCTCCTAGTAGAGCTCTACTTCCATACAGCTAGTGGATCAACTTCCACTTCTTCCACAAGCACATCATCCTTCATCAAAAGTAATTTATGATGCATAAAAGAAGTAATAGATTTATTAGAAGGGATTCAGTCTCTACCTAGTAATTCATTAAAGCTTGGTTGCCTTCAATAATAAAGAAAAAAGTTTTAGATTTTCTAGTGCCTACTTCAATATCAACTGGTAGTACACCTTTGATAGACTTCTTATCTCTAACAAAACTAGAGATAATAATCTAAGTCTGGACCAATTTATCATTTTGTTATTAATTTTGGATAACATGGAAAGTGGCATTAAGTTGACAGTTTCACCATTATCAACCAATATTTTATTTATAAGGACTCCATTTATCCAAGCCTTTATAAAACGAGGCTTTATGTGGTTAGTCATATGTTTAGTAGGTTCTTTGAGCCCATATACAATGTCAAGTGCAAAGACAAATAGATTAAATTATCTACCCCCGACTCTTTTTCGCTATCCATTTCCACGGTAGGTGACTCTTGACCTTCTTCATCTTTGGACCTCTTAGGGTGGGTTATAACCATATTGATTACCATTTGCTGAGGTAGAGAACCAAACTCGATGAATTACTGTTGTTTAGTCTCTTAAACACGTGTTGTGGCAACAACGACCATCATTTCTTCTTTTTCTTCTTTATTCTATGAGATTTCCTCAGATGAACTTCCTTCATCCATAATCATAGTCTTCCCCAATTCCTTTACCCTTTCTGCTAGCAACTCGAAAAAGGTCTGACTCCCCTTGGTTTCATGTGAAGCCTTTAGTTTGGCTTCGAAGATGAAGAAGTGAAACCTTCCGATCCACTAGTTAGTATAAGAGCATAGGCCTCTTGCGAGGCCCTATACTTCCTTTGGATCCTTCTTTGCTAAGTTTAAGAGATCACTATTTCAAGTTCCTTTTTCTTTGACTTAGGTTGTTGAACCATATGCCACATACCAGGATCCACCTGCATAGGTTTGATTGCCTTTGGTTTCTTTGGCATATCATTGAATTATTGTGCAACCGTTGGGTCTTGGACTAAAAACTAGTAGTTATACCTTTAACCACTGGGACTAACTTTCGAACCTCTGTTGGCCCTGAATTGCCCTCATGCTATTGAGATTTGGCCTCTTTGAATCTAGGTCTGATGAATTGGTTACTCTTAGGTATGTTATCATTCCATTAGGAATGAAAATGAACAGAGAATGGTCTTACTTTCCAAGAAGGCTTGCCTTGAACCTCCTCTTGATTTTGGAATATTAGGTTTTTGGTTGTATTGCGATTATCTCATTTTCATTGTTCTTTTTTGCTAATGTTTTCTCTTCGAAGACACCAACTGACATATTTCAGCATAGTATTCCCCACATTTGATACACTAGTGTTTTATCACCTTTTGATAATGATCTTTAGTGATTTCAGGCTTGGAATCCTTAGGGTCATCCTTGGTCTTCATTCTGAACTCCACATGACTTATGTTTCTAGGCATTTGAAGTGATTGCGCTAATTTTACAAATTCTGACTGAGTTAAGACTATTTTAAATACGTTTATGAATGTAGTAGCCGTTTAATCAGAATCTTGAGTTAACCTAGCCAAATAAGTAATGAAAACCACTGGTTTAGTATGGAACAACTATGAATGGAACATGTTTTTCAATTTTTGCCAAGTCTAAACTGAATTTAGTGGCAAACTTATGAACTGGAAAACAAACGTTGCCTTAAATTATCAAATTTTCTAGTATCAACACATTGACTAGTGGAGCTAGAAATGTGTTCCACTTTGGATTGGATACCATCTCCTGAGAAAAGGGTAAAGGTTAAAAATTTGAATCCTTAGGAAGTTCAATCCTATTTATCCATTCTGGATATGGCTTTCTATAAACTGAGGTTTGCACGCCCGTGGTACTAGTTCACATATTTCATGCATCAAGTCTATAATCTCTTTCCTTCAAAATCCCCCAAGAAGTTGCCTATTTTCTCAGAAAGTTACTTGGTTTACTAAAGGAGTTGGTTGCACCAAGGGTAGTAGAATTTATGAAGGCACAATATGTTGTGCTTGGTAAGGCATTGGTTAGGATACTTGAGGGATTTGGTTATCAAATCTCCTAGATTTCCCCAATCCCCCGAGTTATTGTTCGAACATTGGATTATTGATAATCCCATAATTTAAAGCTCCTGGGAAGCTTAAGTTAATATCATTTTGATGTGGTCTGGTTCATCCTACCTCTGGGGGAGAGGTTCTCCCCATTAGATTGTTGTAACCTACTTGTTGATAAGTGTTTGGTAGTCTTGAACCCTATATTGCTTTACTAACACCTAGACAAGTTTGATTAGGGTATCCTCTCATTTATGTTATTTCAAAAATTGGTTTTTGTGGTCATCCCTCATTTTTGGCTCTTTCCCACTCTCATCTCGGGGGGTTCCCGATGTTCGCGCGCGCGCACTCGGAGAGGGAGAAAAGGTCCCGCACCAATTTTCTAGGAGCGCTTCGGCTATCGTCAATGTGGGGTGATGTAAAAAGATGAAGTCACCAACCTATTTTGCACAAAACAGGCAAAAGAACATGTCGCCGCCTCGAGAGAGCATCATCAAAGACAAACTGATGCTTACGAAACCAATAGTTCAGAGGTTCGGGGGCTAAGTTACGGAATGAGAAGGTGGTAGGAACCCATTATGCTCTTTCGGTCTCTCATGGGATTGAGTTACTATTTTCTTAATTGCTTCATGAAGTGTGTGCGTGTGTCTTATAAAGTCATCAAAGTCCCATAGTTCGCACACAGGGAAAGGGTGGAGTTTATCCACTAAATTCAAACGGGACTTCATTATATGTGTGTGTGTATAGAAAAAATATTTTAGTTTTGAGAAAATGTGATGTAGAATCCCGTTGGAATTTATAGGTGTAATCTTCTTTTTTCTTGGTTTTGATTTTTTTATATAAAAAATAAAGTATGTACAATATAACTAATAAAGGATGAGGTGTTAATGTGCATGAACTAAAGTAGAAGCTAGATTAAGAATTTATGTAACTAATGCGAAAATAAAGAAATTTAAAGAGAGAGACGGATATTTGGACCTTCTTTGGAGAATTGGGGCTTGATCTTGATCCTTGATGAGCTCCCTTAAATGTTGGAATGGATGTTGGAGATGAGAGAATGAGATTTTGCTAAATTGGGTATGAAAAAGATGGGGATGAAAGATGGAAATGAATTTCACACAAGGAAACTTCGCTGATTGTAAGATAATGTTATTCAGATCACTAATTTTGATGGATATGAGGTGTGCCTTGGAAGTGAGCTCATGCCCTCCTTTTATAGGGTAGGGGGACCTCCGATTGGCATACCCCTAGCCCTGCCAATCGACAGGTGACCCTAGACACACTGTCGATTGGCAGGGAAATGGACCTACCAATCAATAGTCTTGTGAAGATTTTTTTAAAAAAAATAGTCGTAGAATGCAATCTGTAAATCCAATTAGCGCACGGGTCATACCGTTAAAAAGGTAATTTAGGGACCTTAAAGAGTCTTTTGGGCCACTCCTGGGTCTGGGAGTTGACTTTAGGTCAAACGGAGCTCGGAAGCGCCTGTCGATCCTTTGGACGGAAGATCGTCGGACTATAATGGATCGTTCATCCAAACTGTAAGTCAAAATTGCACATGGCATGGACCCTTGAAAAGTTTATACGAGGTAATTTGACGTTTCAAAGATCTTCGCTTGGTTCAGAGACTTAATTTTGGTCAACTGGGGCTCGAAAGCACTCGGTGACCCTTCGGAGTAAAACGGGTCATTCGTCCGTACTGTAAGGCTGATTCATGCACGGGATGGACCATTAAAAAGGGTATTCATTGCCCTTTGAATATTCATTTATTCTCATTTGAGATGAAGAGTTAACCTTGGTCAAACGGAGCCTGAGAGCGCCCGTGGCCTCCAAATCAATTTTTGAGGAAAAATGGATCGTTTGTCCAAATGATTATGCCATTTCGCACGTGGGGTATACTTTTGGAAAGGGGTTTTAAATCCCTTACAAGATCCATTGAGGTTTTGCTTTAATGATGGATTTTATTGGGGTCAAATCGGGGCCTGAGAGCGCCCGGTGGCCTCCAGTTTGGTTTTCGATAGTATAATGGTTCGTTCGTTCGAATCGTTATGCCTATTCATGAAATCATTAACAAGGAGATTCAGAGACCTTCAAAGATTCATTGAGCTTTCGCTGTCATGATAGAGTTAACCCGAGTCAAACGGGCCCGGGAAGCGCCCGATGGCCTCTAGATGATCTAGGGTTTGTAGTGAAATGGGGAGGTGCTAGGGACCTAAGGAGAAACTTAGGGGTGGGTCCTAAAATGTGATATCTATAGATCCCCTCGACGAGTGAGCTTAGAACAAGTGAAAGCCATCTAATAGACACTTTATGATGCTTAGGAATGAGGTCGATTCTGAGGACCAAGAATGGATGAGGATGACCAATTCAGAGGGTCGAGGTCGATGCTGATAACCTAAGGGGACAAGGATTACCGTTTTAGAGGATTGAGGCAATTCTAAGGACCTAAGGTAATGCTGGGAATGGTCAATTCTGCGGGCCGAGGTTAATTTTGAGGACCTAAAGATGGAAGCGATGAATTGTGAGGGTCGAGATAAATACCGAGGACCTTAAGTAGAGTCAACCAATTCTGAGGGTCGAGGTAAATTCTAAGGACCTTAAGTAGTCACGACCAATCCAGAGGGTTGAGGTCGATTCTCAGAACCTTAAATGGGAACGACCAATTCTGCGGATCGAGGTCAATTCTGAGGACCTTAAGTAGGAGCGGCCAATTCTGAGGGTTAAGTTCAATTCTAAGGACCTTAAGTGGGAGCAACCAATTCTGCGGGTCGAGGTCAATTCTGAGGACCTTAAGCGAGAGTGACCAATTCTAAGGGTCGAGGTCAATTTCGAGGACCTTAAGTGGGGTGACCAATTCTGAGGGTTGAGGTCAATTCTGAGAACCTAAAGTGGGAGACACCAATTCTGAGGGTCGAGGTCAATTCCGAGGACCTTAAGTGGGAGCGAGCAATTCTGCGGGTCGAGGTCAATTATGAGGACCTTAAGTTGGGAGCGACCAATTCTTAGGGTCGAGGTCAATTCTGAGGACCTTAAATTGGTGGTGTGGGGAATAACTCTCCCGGGGAATCTTTATTTGAGACTCTACTGGGGAGGAGACATTTGTCTGGGGGTTTACTCCCTTTTAAAAAATCTTAGTTTGATAATTTGAGGTTTTGGGATTTCGCTGGGGGATGTGTTGCTCCGGAGAGATGCCCGGTTAAGGCTTCTAATTCTGCTTGGGAATTTTTTTGAATTTTTTTGGGGAAAAATTTAATTCGCGAATTCCTATTGGAAAATGGGTAACTCTACTGAGGAGATTTTGATTTTTCTTGAAGATGAAGTTCTTGGGATTTTACTGGGAAATGGGTAGCTCTGTCGAGGAAGCACTTGACTTTTGCTGAAGATTAAGTTCTAGGGATTCAAGTTTTTAAGATGGGGAAGAAAATGTGGAATTAATCATGCTAGGGACTTGGGGAACTTTGAAAAGTGATTTTCTTGGTGAAGAAATGTTCTAATATTTATTTGGCAATTTTAGGAATTTTTCGAGAAAATTTTGGATTTTTTTGGCATTTTATAGAATATTTTATACGAAATTTTAGGGGTAAAGTCGATTGAGGGGTTGTAAGGGTTGTCAAACGGCAGTGGCACAGACTTTTGGACTGCCTTGGTAAGGGGAATGGACAGTGCTGATTGGCATGTGTTAGGGGACTGCCGATCGACATTTTTCACAACTTTCTTCTTTCTTATCTTCTGCTTCTTTCTTCTGTGATTCGTTCCTACATCCATTCCTCATTTTAGTTTAGAAAATGGCGAACTTTTTCTTGCAGTGAGATCCACATGGCGTGGCAATTGATGACTGGGCGCACTTGGAGTGGCGGGATAGGATGCCTTTGGCGTTGGGCACCGAGAATACCTTTGATCTGTTTGATCCTGTTGCAATGATCAGAATCATTTGCATTGTGACACCCCGACTAATTAAATACCGGGTAGCTACTCCTTTATTAAATGAATTCAAAATGCCAAGTTGGCTAAGTTAATAGCATCACTGTCGAAAACATTTTCATTATTACTAACCACCTAGTATTTAAAAAGTAAGTGCCAAATTTTATTTAAAGTCTGATTAGCATACAACAAGTGTAATAAAGAATAATAACACCATTCACCATAAAGAAGTAAATAGAGTAACCATCACATAATGTAAATAAAGTCTGGAGGAAAAACTCCTCACTACAATCCCACACTGAAATAAGTAAACCGAATACTAAAACAATACATGCCAAAGTCTGAAAACTGAAATGGAAAGATGTCTCTAAAAGAAATGGGCAACATGCCCTACAACTGATAAATACTGAATCAGGAATCCAAATGATAGAAGCGTCTAAAAGCAAATCCCTGTAGCTTCCACAAACAGCTACAGCTCGTCACCTGAATGAGTATCCTATGCATGGTGTCCTTGTGGCTGAACACCTAAAATGGTTTTACAAGAAAAAGATTTGAAAGCAAACGGGTCAGAGCCCGAATGTGGAGATATTTTTAAAAACCTGCAAGTGCTTTAAAAACATTTAAAACATTAAATGTAAAGTACATGTTAGGACGTGCACTCACATGATATTCTCACCTCTCGTCTAACTGTGCACTCCTAACGTAAGTACCCATCTACAACGACACAAACCACTAGCTAAGTGACATTATATCTAGCTAGACTGTCATAGGTCCTACCCTTATTACTCGGTTCTATTAACATTATAACGCTCGTAATTAAATAGGGGTATAACGTAAACTCAGATGCTCAAAAATGCAATATATTTCACAATCAGCTAACCCGTTATGTTTCTCGAAACAATGCCGTAATTATATTCACAACATTAACATGAAGGTTCCCATAATTAAGTGTATATTATTCACATCATAAATATACAATACGAGCACCCCGAGAACTAAGCTGCGGTGCACACATACTCTGCTATCCATCCCGGTACATCACGTACATAAGGATTACATATTCCGAATCTCTCAGGAATAGTTCACAGATAACAACATCACAAATAATGGAGGCGAACACAGTCACATCACATGGGTCACGCACATACCTACGCTCCCACGATCAGCGGACTTATTAATATCCCAATAAGTCTTTCTATGACCTATGTTCATCGAGGTAACCAGTCTAAATCCGGGCAACACAAGGATTAGAGGGCCCTAAGCGAACGCAAACCTCCCGTGATAGCAAGTATGGTAGGTATGTCATACACACAATTCATATACCAATACTAAGTAACACACATCTTAGTAATCACCGTAATTAATTGTAGTACATATCGCATTCTCGTACCAACTTAATATATATACAACTATGAAATCCCGGTCCATAATTACACGCGCCATAATTTTATTCTCACGCCGTGGTAAACACTCACGTCTCAATCCCAAACATCTATTTGATTTAATCCACACTTATGAAATTTTCTCCTCATAATATCCCAAATGTCCCAAGTATACTAATACACCATTAAAGGAATGTTATCTCTATCCTCGAACAAGTTTACGGGACTCCCAAAATCAAAACAGGCCAAAAAGGCCTAAACTGCCAGCTCGTTAGAAGTCTCGTTCGAACGAGGCTGTTCGAACGAGATTCCAGTTCGTTCGAACGAACTGTACCTTCTAACGATATCTCGTTCGAACGAATGTATCGAACGAAATAAAGTTCGTTCGAACGAAGGTATCGAACGAAGTCTCCCTTCGTTAGAAGCGACTGGTCAACTCGTTAGAAGCTCGTTCGAACGAGCTCGTTCGAACGACCTAGGAAGGTCTTCTAACGAGGGACCAATTTCGGCCCAGAATTTTCCCAATTTCGTTTTTCACCATTTCTACTCCTCAAATCTCCTCTAAAATTAGTCCCAACGATGTTTTAAGGTCTCTAATCAATCCTAAACATATTATAGTCACATCCTAACACGTTTTAAAGGATTAATCCATCCTAACATCAATCAATTTACAAATCTTTACATTTTTTTCCCCAATTCTCCAAGAACATGAACCCTAAACTTTTAAGTCCTCAATTAGTCCAATCTAAATCCATTTTTCTTACATCCAACGTATATTAATACCAGAATAATCATCTCTATATGATTCTACATGCAATTTGTCCTCAATATTCAAGTTCTATGTCCAAACAACATGGGTTTTCATTTATCTTTCAAGAACAATTGTAAATCTTCAAATTATCTAACATGGAGGAAACATTCTCTGAATTAAAAGAAATTAAATCACTTACCTTGATTGTCTCTGAATTTGGTGTTGATTTTTGTAAAGATTTCTGCAGAATTCCTTCTCTTTCTCTCCCTCTCCAAGCTTTCTTCTCCAAGGGTGGCTATGGTGGCTAGGGTTTTCTTTGGGAAAGTTGGAACCTAATTTGATAACCTCCGTAGCTTATTGGGTCATTAAGGGTTGGTTAGTGGGTCTATTCCCAATCAGATTTACTTCTCTAATTTTCTTCATTTTTAATTCCTAAAAATACGAAATTACCAAAATACCCTTTATATTGCCGGTATGGCCTAAAAATACCCCGGAACCCAAACTACAACCCCGGCTAGTGTTTTCTGACTATCTCGACCCTTCCGGACGCGTTGGCGCACTCAAAACGACCATACAGTTTAAAGAATTTAAATTCACTTTTATAATCAAAATATTACACCGTGACGCGGCGGTCACACGCGTCTCAACAAAATTTCTAAAATGCCGTATATCACGACAAATTTTTCATAATTCAATATTCATATAAAAACATGTATGCACATAATCAAATACCAAGTCGCATCTCGTTAGCATTTTTAACCAGGATTAATTTCCAATTAATACACATTAATAAATTAATCCCAAAAATAAATATAGCCAAAATACGGGGTATTACATATGAGCACTGCACCATCGATCATCCAGGGTGAGGAACCCTGATGGTTATGTAAGTACTGCATGACCTTTGGCATTCCTTTTCACATTTATCTTTTGCATTCTTTTGTTTCTTCGAATTTTGACAAAAGGTTTTCTTTTTTGTTTTGACCAACTGATATTGCTGCAACGAGTCTTAGCTCCAGGGGGATTACGGGGTTCAGAGATGTATGGGAGCACTTTCCTACAGTGTTGCATTGGATGGTTTCTTCAGCGAATTTTGGCAGTCTGGTGTCTGCATTAGATGAGATGTCTCGCTCGATGGTTGTTCAATGTGCTCTGGGAGAGAGGTGGTGGGATACTACTCACACCGTACAGTTGGATTTTGGGGAGATGACAGTGACCCCTATTGACGTACAACAGTTGTTGGGGATAGATTGTGAATGGACCCAGTTAGAGGTGGATCGCACGCTGAGGGTGACACTGGTGGCAGTGGAGGCGGCGCTAGGAGATTTTGGGCTAATAGTCCCGGGGGACTGGATCCGTATATCTCTTCTTCGTGAGGTTTTTTTGAGTCGACAGATCGACGATACTGATGGGCTGCAGGTGCCTCAGATGGACCATTTGTTCATTCTTTTGATGTTAGGAGGAATTCTGGGGGCGTCGAGCGGCGATGTTGTCCGATTGTGGTTTTTACCATACTTGAGGGTATTTTTTAATATCCTTCTCTTTGACTTGGGGAGCCTGACTTTGGCGACCCTTTATTCATCTTTGGATGCTTTCAGCCGATGCTGTCGACAGACTTTTACGGGAGCCACGTATCTTTTGGAGGTATTTTTTTTTTCTTTTTGCATTTTCTTTTATTTCCTTTTTAATTTCTTTTGATTATTGACTCTTTTCATTTTGCAAACGTGTTCTACGAAGTGATCGTGCTCAATGCCCACTTGATAAGTTTGCATGATGAGTCAGTGGGGGGCTTTTGTCGGATGTACCGGTGGTAAAATTCCAACCGATAGTCGAGGTGGTCTCTTTCCTTGGCGGTGATGCGTCAGGGTCTTGAATGACCTAATGAGCAATCGAGTTATCTCTTCTTTTCTCCTTTTGAGTTTTCCTTTTGGCATTTCCTTTGTGCAAGTATTGACTTTATCTTGGCAAAATGTAGGTGACCTTATATCCATGGGGAACGGCCATCCAGCATACAGGGGTGACCAAAGGGAATGCGCCGATCCGTCGACTGTTGGCGCAATGAGTTTGGATACTCCGGGTATCTGGGAGAGAGAGAGTAGTAAAGTTGATTGTAGAGGACAAGGTGGAGTCCCCACCGACGATGCCCCCGAGATATATGAGGCAGGTGCGGGAGATGTCGGAGAATTACTCGGTGGTGGCGATGATCGACGAGCTCTATTCTTTGTACACAGGCACAGTGGCGACCTATGACTACCTCGATTTTGTGATGAGATGGCGATGCCATCATGTATCTATGACATGGTGAATATGCCTCCGCTTCCTATGGCTTCAGGCAGGGGTATGATTCACTCAGTGGGGTCCGCCCACAGCGCAGGTTGTGCGACGACGTCAGCAGTAGTAGCGACGTCAGAGGTTCCGTTTCTTCGACTTTCTCCTCCCTCTTACAACATCAGACTGTTCAGGTGAGGATCGGTGAGTATGCTGCATCACCCCAATGCTATGGACCCAAAGGTGTTCTCCATCCAAAGTTATAACTTTGTCCTTTGCCTTTTGTTTTTCTGATTTCTTCTTTGCCTCAAACTGACTAATTTGCTATATTATTTTTCTTGGAACATGTTTGAGTGTCGACTACCTGGCTGAGGGACATCCGAGACTGGGTGGCTTCTGCGACTGCTCATATCTGAGATTGGATTCAAGTTCCTTTCTGTTTTATGCCATCTGCCTCGTCTGAGGGTTGATATGGATGGAATAACGGAGGCTCTTCAGCTCATTGTCGAGGGAAACGCGCACGTTGCAGGGATGGGGGATCATAGAGAGAGAGAGAGAGAGAGAGAGAGAGAGAGAGAGAGGTGAGCGAGAAAAAGTGTGGTGGATCAGGCTGAGTCCCGTTGTTTTTCTGCAAAGAAATGTAATGATGGCAACACACACACACACACACACACATAAATATATATATGTATATATATATATATAATGAATGGGGTTTTATTTATTTATCTTTACTTTAAATGGCTTAATCTACATGCACTTTTTACTTTGTTTGTTGAGACTGTAAAAAGGATTTAGAATTACTTAAAAGAGAATTTAATTAAAAAATAGGATGAGTTAGAAATATAAGGAGAGAAAATTTTTGAATTCTTTTGGAATAAAAATCGAGTTTTTTTATTTTGGCAAAAAAGGAGAACTGAAATTTCTAAAAATGGGGGGATACCGATCGACATACCCCGTGTCCTGCTTATCAGCATACCAGTCTAGTCAAATCATCCCAAGGCTTTGATTGCAATTTCTTCAATTACTTTGTCCTTGATGGGGTAGGGTTTCATCCGAATTCTGCATGACCCTTGTCTTTAGCTAAGTTTTTAAAGTATAAAAAGTGGGTAATGGTGGATAGTTTTTCTTTACCCGTCCATATTTTCTTTCACTTTCTTGTGTTTTGTTTATTCCAAAATGGCTCTTCCCATAAGCGCTGAATTTGCCTCTTACCTCGAGAATTTAGAGGCTATGTGTTCGTATAATGTAGACTATGACGCCTTTAACCTGCGTCGGGTTTTATTATGGCGTAACCAACCCTTTGGCTGAATCATGCTAACGGCGGCGGTACAATTTTGGTACCCTGAGGATCATATTTTTCGTTTTGGCTTGGACAAAGTCTGCCCAATTTACGAGGAGTTTTCTGCTATGTTGGGGGTAAATCCTAGTGTGGCGACATCCATGCCTGAATTATCTCGGTCTCCTCAGGCCCTGTTGATGGAATCTCTCTATATCTCACCCTCGACTGCTCAATCATTGGTTACTGGAGGAATGATCTCCCTCCCGGTTGTGCTATATTCCGTGCTTCTGTAGGATGTCAATGATGCGGGCTACATCGTGCAATACCCCATAATTTTATGGATATCTAAATTACATAAGTGGTGTAATTTAATACTTTGAGAAATAATATTTTAGTTCGAAAAATACACATGAAGTTGTATTGGATTTAAAAGGTGATTTTTTTATAAGTGACTTAGATGGGAATTTCGAATACATGGTTGGTTTCGGAAGGGTCGAGATAGTCAAAATAGAGTATCCGGGGGTAGTGTTTGGGTTCTGGGGACTTTTTGGACTATTAGGGACTCGAATTTGTGTATAGGAGTCAATTTTGTGTTTAATAAGGGATAAACCCTCATTTCTCTCTTATAAGCCATGATAGAAAGAAAGAAAAAGGAAATAAGAAAGAAGAGAAAGAAGTAATAAAAGGGAGAAAAGAGAAGATTTCGGCCAAGTTCCGGTGAATTCCGGCATGAGATCGTCGAATTTATCCAACCAGGAAAGTGTGTAACTTGCTTTAATGATTGAAGTATGTTTATTATTCATATTATAGTTGGTGATGGAAAACTATGAGATTTTGGGTTTGGGATTCTTGCACAAAAAGGGGGTTTAGGAAGATAATTTCGTAAGAAATTGATGAGATAACAATCATACATGAAATCTGAGTTAAAATCCATGTTAATGGTGTAATTTTTGATGAGAAATTGGAAGAAATAAAAGTGGTGGGTTTAAGGGAATTAGGGTTAGGGTCTAAATTCTTGAGAAAATTCATGAATCCCATTAATTAATTGGTGTACTGAGTATATCTAAGTGTGTAGATGTTTATATGGATGTTGGGTGATGTTAGAATCCATAGAAATTGTTTGGATGAGAGTTAGAATAAATTTTTGGAGTTGGAGAAGATGAACTTTTGAAACTGTAGGGACCGAACCGGTCCGAATTGGTGTTCTGGATCGGTTCGTTTATGACCGAATTGGTTCGTTTTTAGGATATCAGATTGGTTCGTTTATTTGAGCACTGAACCGGTTCATTTTTCTGACCACCGAATCGGTTTGGCTTTGACAGAAAATCAAAGAGGTTTTTCTTGGCCTAAAAAGGGTTGTAGACGAATTCCTTTTGGAGATAAATGGTAGGGGATCCTAAATAGAGTGCGAGGACTTCTAAAAGAGTAAATGCGTGATGTAGATAAGTCTTGGCTTTGTGGGAAAGATCCGGAGTTTAAATTTAGGAATGTTTGGAACGAACAACATTCGAGGAATTATTCGGCGGGTTCGTACATATATATTTATGTGTGTAGAATATATATGCCGATTATATATGGGTAGAATATATATATATATATATATATATGAGTTAATCCTAAGGTGTAAATATGATGATAAAAGAATACTAGCTAGACATGATATGCTACTATTCGAAAATAAAAAGATGTGAGAGTTATATCATAAGTGAGTAAATGCTTATGGGATTAAAATAAGTTGTGTGTACACTTATTAATCTATACGAATTGATATATTCAGGATTATAGGCTAATGCCACGGGAGATAGGCAGGAATAGTCGGATTTGATAATATATATATATACGAGTATAGAGACAGATATATATGATATGATTATAAATATATTTGTGTGTGAATGATATAATTATGTGAGACATACCCCTCTAGTACTATCATGGGAAGTTGCACGATGTGGGTGAATCCCCCTGGCTTGAGGAGCAAGGAAAGTATAGTCTCCGGGTAATAGTCATCCAGTATTAACCGTGTGTGAAGTTCATGGGTAAGACGTCTTGAGTATGATTCGCCTTATTTCCAGTGAAGAACTATGGCCACTTCCCCTACGTTGTGATTTGGTTTTTTCCAAGTCGGTGTGAGAGTCCGACCACTGGTACCCAGGATGATGTGTGAGTATGCCTTGGAAGATGGTAGCACTAAGAGACTGCATCCATTGAGTTATAGCTTTGAGGGATGGTTATTATAATTATATAGTGTGTGATATATAAGTATAGATATACTAGATGAAAAGTTTAATATTAATAGACTTAAGCCCTAGACCGATAAATCTCAGTAATCGACAGAGCTACATAGTAGTGTATCGGGAGGGTTCCTTGTTTGGATTTCGCTTTACGAGACGTCCCAAGCATGAAAATAGCAAATGTAGGGAGCCGAGAGATGTTAGACCCTAGGAAATTTTATATTATTGTTCTTAGTATAATTAAATGGATAAATTAGTTGGGAAGAGTTGGGATTTACATGAGTATACTTTTATGTCAAGAGACGTGAAATTAGGGGTACATGCTAAGGACAGAGGGCCAAACGAATCTCAACGATCGACAATGTTAAGTAGTAGTGTATCGGGGAGGTTCCTTATATGGATTTTGCTTTGCGAGACGCCCCACGCATGAGGCTTGACGTAATGTTGGAAGATGAGGAGATGTTTGGTCTTTAGTACATGGGTTGGGTACCTCGGTTGTTGTTCAGGTACGTAGTTATAACCGCTGCGTAGTAGTGTATCAAGAGGGTTCCTTATTTGGATTTCGCTTTATGAGATATCCCACGCATGAAAGTAGCAAATGTTAGAAGTAGTGAGCATTAATTTATGGACGGTTATATTATCAGCGAGAGAGATAATGTATAAGCAGGAGAAAGCTTAGTATAGTATACACACAAGTTGTTGCGATAGTGTACAGTGACTCGAAAGTTTGGTGAGGTATTAGTTAGGTAAGGGTAGCTTAACTAGGGTGTCTTAAAATACATGCGATAGGTCCGGACTGTTAGAAGAGAGGTGAGGAGTATCTCATGTGAGTGCGACACCAATTTAAATATGAAGAGTATCATATTTTATATATTAAAGTAAATTAAGCACTTTCTATGATATTTTTCAAAACCCGGGCTCTGACCCGTATCTATTTTTCTTTTTCTTTCCTTTTGTATATTTTTAGGTGTCCTAACACAGGGATGCCTGGATGATTATCCTTTCGAGTCAGACGTGCTGCCGCAACTGTGGATGTTGGCAGAAAATTGTTTTAAATGCTTCTATCCTTGTGATCTAGATAGGAGGTACTGTTGTAATATTCGGGCATGTTGCCCAATTGATGTCATTTATTTCATTTCCAGTAATTTTATTTTACGCGCATTCGATTTGGTTGTATTAAATGTTTATCGAGGGTTATTGATTATTTATTTATTTACTCCATTTGTTGATTATATTCTTGCGTGAATTATTTTAATTGTGCATTAAGTTAAATAAGATTAGAAAGTTTAAAATTTGACACCAGGCCTAATAGGTTATTATTAATTAATTGGGTTTTTGACAGTGATGCTTAGATTGAAACCATTTGAGATTCCTATTTAATTTGATATAGGATTGATCACCTGGTATTTTATTAGGCGAGGTATCACACGTCGGATCTGTCGTCCTTGGATTAACTTCAAAACTTCTGTTGGTGGCTAGGGACCTGATGGTGGACCCTCAACTTGTTGTCATTACTGCATGGATGTCATATTATCAAAATCTTGCGACGGTGATATTGTCGGAGACCCTTAACGGTCTAGATGCTTGGCGGGAAGGACGTTCTAATATTATGAGAGGAAGCCCTATTATTCTGTTTATGTGGCTGTCTGAGAAATTTTGTTTGGTTGTCCCTCTTGAATATACCTTGGCAATTATGCCAAATTTCTTCACACGCTATTTAATCAGCCTTGGCTCAAACATCGAGAACTGGATAAAGTAAATTGTGGAGCACGAGTATCGATGTCTGAGATGGTCAGTACCCTGGGGGGAGTTACAGCCCATTATGGAACTGGGGGAATACCGGTATGTTCGGTTAGTAGGCCTCTGTCAGACTTCTTTCTACTTTCCTTGGCGGCTCCTACGTCAAGTTGGATGGGAATAGATTGTGCCTTCCCGTATCTTGGACTTCTTTAATGTAGAGGATTTAATGGAAGGCATGTGCATGCGATTGGGGTCTTAGTGGGAGAGTCGTTGGCTGTTGACCCGTCCTTCCCAATCTGTTGGCTGAGTTTGTCATGTTTCTGGGGTTTACAGAAAATGGCTGTGTAGGAGGGTAGTGGCTAAGATGTTGACCGAGGAGATCGGGTAGAGATGGCTTTCCATGTTTGACACAATGGAGGGAGGGGTAGTGGTTTTTCCTAGTCTGGTTCGAGCTTACCATTCCATGGAGCGCCTTCGTTATTCCATCAAAGTAGGGGAAGTTTTAGGACCTCAAGATGTGGATGATGATGAAGATGGATTTTCTGGCAGTTGGGGGTAGGGTTATGGGTGAAACTGGTTATGTGTTTCATTATGTATTTGGTTATGGAAATAAATTTGGGAAGTTTTTGGTTTTTAGGAGTAGCTTGGTTTGGTTTTTTTTAGGACAGACAAGGCTAGTGAGGGGGTAGTTGTTTGACTCCCTACGCTGATATTTCCTGTAATCGTGCTAAAATTTCCCATAATGGAATAAAAAAGGATTTTAATTATATTGTTGTGCCTCTTTATGAGTTTTGAATTTGAATTATATATACTAATCGCTAAGCCTTTTGTTCATGTAAATGATGAAATGAATTGTCATTCTCGGAGGTAAGAAAAGAATAGCATTTTATGAAAAAGAAGGAGGTCGTGCCATCTAAAGCGTATGAGCTTCTCACGTACCTATGGGGGTTTTGAAAAATTTTTGAGTTTATTTTTTAAAGCAAAAAGGTTTTGGAGGATCAGGCCCCACGCAGTTTTGAGTAGAGGGAAATGAAGAATTTCTTCAGAAGGGATACGAGAGGAGTCATAGTGCGCCAAGATTTCGAACTAGGGGTAGAATTTCTTGAGATGATCCAGGTTGACTGGACACGCCATCTCTTCTTCGTCGAGGTTGGTGAGCATAGCGATGCCACCGAACAGGATCTTCTTCAAATGTAGGGGCCACTCCAGTTCACCTAAAATTCCCCTTTGGGGTCCCAGACATTTTCTATAATTTTTTTAAAGGATAAACCCCTTCTTGGACACCACGATACTTGACTCTCTTGTTGAATGATCACACTATCCGACGATGGTACCCCTTTATGTTATATAAAGCCTTTAGTCTCCTTTCATCCAACAATGACAACTCGTCGAGTCGGTTTCGATGCCAGTGTTCTTCGTTGACTTTGCTGTTAAGCATGACACGTAGCTAAGGGATTTCTCATTCAACGGGTAAGACTGCTTCCATGCCATATACCAGAGTAAGGGGTCGCCCCAGTAGATGCTCGAACTGAAGTGCAGTAGCCCCAGAGGGCGTAAAGGATCCGATTGGCCCAATCTCGATAGCTCTCGATCATCTTGCTGATGATTGCTTTAAGTTTTTTATTGGCGGCTTCAACTGCACCGTTGGTTTGTGGTTAGTAGGGAGAAGATTTGTGGCTCTGAATCCCATATTCGTCGACCAACTTTGTGATTTATGCCTTGAAATGTAACCTATTGCCTGATGTTAGCTCGTGCGAGACCTCATATCGACAGATAGTATTCTTCCGAATGAACTTGGCCACCTTTTTAGCGTTCAACACTGCGTATGACTCGGCTTCGACACATTTGGTGAAGTAATCAATGATAACCAAGATGAATTCGTACCCATTTGAGGATTTGGGTGTAACTTTCCCTATGATATCGATGCCCCCTGTGGAAACGGCTAGGGAGCGTCATGTTGTACAATTCTCGAGAAAGCAAGTGCTGGAGATTGGAAAACTGGTAGCATTTAAGTTATCTCCGAATATACGTGGTGCAATCTTGAACCACAATAGTCCAATAACATCCCTATTGAATAATCTTTTTGGAGAGCATATGGCCATTCATGTGGGGTACGCACTCCCCAATGTGGATTTTCTACATCGTCTCTTCAATATCAGCCCCTGCGATGTCGTGTAAGTGGGTTCCATCGAAGTTTATCTTGAACTGTGCTTTATCGCAGACAATGTACTGGGCAACCAGCTTTTGGATCATTGCTCGATCTTTCTTGTGGGAATCTTGGGGCTACTTACCGTGCTTGAGGAGGCGCCAAATATCATAGTACCATCACTCAGCCATATCAGAGTCTTGTTCTGTGACGAGCTCAATGTGGTAGCAGTGGCTTGCTTCTAGATCAGTAAAGGGCCCATCGTTATTCCCTCGGGCATCTCGACCATGGAGTCTAAGGTAGCAAGGGCATTGGCTAAGTTGTTCCTTGCTCGGGGTAGGTAATGGAAGGTGATATCTCAAAATTTGGAGGATATTTTTTCTAAGTGAGCGTGGATGGGTAGGAGCTTCTCGTCTTTGACTTTTCATCTTCTAAGGACATGGACAATGATGAGGGTTGAATCCCCATAGACATCTAGGCATTAAATTCCTTTCTTAAGAGCGACTTTGAGGCCTACGGTACATGCCTCGTATTTGATCATATTATTAGTTCAGGAAAAATCTAACTTGATGTCAATGGGAGTGTGAGAGTCATCAGTGGTGATCAGGAGTATCCCAATGCCATATCCTTCCTATTGGTAACTCCGTCAAAGAACATTTTCCACCGGAGGTCTTCTTGGGAGGTACAAAGGATATCTTCATTCGAGAATTTGGATATCCAAACATCGACTTCTTCCATAGGGTAGTCAACAAGGTAGTTAGAGATGGCTCTCTCTTTTATGGCTTTTTACGTGACATACACAATATCAAACTTGGTTGGCAGCATTAATTATCAAGCCATTCAGCTAGACAAGGCAGGTTTCTCGAGCCGGTTTTTGATAGGATCCATTCGGGACACAAGTCTGATGAGAAAAATGAGCATGTAATGCCATAAGTTTTTAGTGACCCAGATAAGGGCGACACATACTTTCTCTAAGGCAGTGTAGTTGACTTCATATCCAACCAATTTGAGACTGGCTAGTAGATGGCCCTTTTTTTACGATATTCTTCAATGTATTGGGCTAGCAGAGCCTTATCTACGGTGTCCGTTACAATCAAGTATAGGAGTAGATGGAGAACAGGTTATGGTTGCATGAATACCGAAGTTGGGTAAGGTATAGTTTGATTCGGTCAAAGGCTCCCTGAAAAACTTCATTCCATATTTTGGTAGAATCCTTGCAGAGGAGTTTTAAGATGGGTTCACAAATCGAAGTCAATTGGATGATGAATCGACTGATATACTGTAATTTTCCCAAGAATCCCGAGACTTCCTTCCCCTTTCGGGGTGGTGGCAATTTCGAGTATGGATTTTTGTTTGGAAGGATCTGCTTCAATCCCTTTATCGCTAACTATTAATCCCAAAAGTTTCCTTTGGTAACGCCAAAGATAAATTTTTATGGGTTAAGTCGCATCTGGTATCACCGTAGCCGTTTGAAGAACTTTCGAAGAGCGGGCGCATAACCTTCCTGGGTCTTAGACTTTATAGTCATATCATCTACGTAGACCTTAACCTCTTTGTGTATCAGATCATGCAAGATAGTTATGGCATCCCTTTGATAGGTAGCCCCTGCATTTTTTTAGACCGAATGGCATAATTGTGTAACAGAAGGTTCCCAGGGGGTGATGAATGTTGTTTCTTCTTGATGATCAGGGTTCATCTTGATCTAATTGTATTCGGTAAATCCATCAATGAATGACTTGAGAGTGTGATTAGCCGTGTTATCCACAATCATGTCGATATTGGGTAGCGGGTAATCATCCTTTGGAGAGGCCTTGTTCAAATCTCGATAATCAATGCTCACGCGAACCTTTCGTCCTGATTTAAGCACGGGTATAATGTTGGCTAATCATATGGGATATTTAATCACCCGGATGAAGCCTATGTTTAACTGTTTGGCCACCTCTTCTTTAACCTTAAACGACCATTCGGTGCAGAGGTTTCGCAATTTCTGTTTGATCGGGTTACATTCTGGGAGCGTTAGAATTTCGTACTGAGCTATCTCGGGATCAATGTCGGGCATGTCATCGTAGGACCATGCAAAGATGTCCAAAAATTTCTTTAACAATTCTTTGAGTTATGCGCGCTCATGCTCGTCCAGGTTGGACCCTATCCTAATCTCGCGCAGTTGGCTAGTAGAATCAAGATTAACAACAATCGTTTCATCTTCATTAATTTGAATGCGATTATGTTATTTGTTATTAACCTTATTAAGATCAGTTAATAATTTTTCATTTGTAAAATCATCATCATTAAGAGTTTTATTATAATCAAGATAATTAATGTAAGGCAAAGCAAGATACTCAAAATTTTCATTTATTTCATTCTTAGGAAAAAGAGCATTAAGAACCTCATCAAAGGAGGTATCGATTACATTGTAATCAGAATAAGGAACAACAAAAGAAGAAGAAATAGGATAAACATTTGGGTTAGGTTGTATTTCAGGGGGTGGAACTAGCACAGTATTCCAATTAAGGAGGGGTGCATCAGTAGATTTGATCAGGATGGATGGATTCGATGATGTAGAATCTGAGTGGATCATACAAAGTGTCAGCCCCAATGTCTACAAATTGAACGAATCCTCAGAGTCACTTCCCTCGAAATTCTCAATAATATCTGCAGTCTTTTCAATGAGCTTTTACACATGATGGTGGGAACATTCGGCCCATGAGTAACTGTCTTGGAAAAAGATCTCCATTTATGGCTTCATCTTCTTGTCCACATGATCATACCACGGTTCGATAAATCCAGAAAAGAGGAAATCTTCACCTTCTTTTATGAATCTCCCATTTAAGGAATCTCTTGAGACAGTCTTAGCACTTTTTAGCCTTCTCTTCAACCGAGGTTGGCGGATCATTCTAAGTTCCTCTGATGACGGTTGATAACCCAGGCCACATGGAGGAAATGCCTTCCTCAATACTATGGGTTTTATTATTCCCTGTTGTAGTCATCCTAGCCCCATTCCGGGCATGAAGTGCATATTCTTAAAAATCTGAATCACATTGACATTGTCGTGAGGGATATGCTCTAGACAGACTTTATCTCTGAAATCATCTCCTACTGGAGTGGAAATGATTCGACTCAAAAACTTGACAAAAGCATATCATTCACCCCATACTGTATCTCTAGTATCGGATTACTGGTGCTTCCATTCTCAGTGTTTTCATCGTCACCCAAGATGGTGATGACCTACCCATTAGCGAAGAACTTCAGTTCTGATAGAGGGAGGAAGATACTCCCTTGATGTTGTGGAGCAATGGTCATCCGAGCAACAGGTTGAAGGAAGCTGGTATGTCGATGACTTAGAATTTAGTAAAGGGATTTATAGGGCCAACCCCTATTGCAAGCTTTATGGATCACATCACTTCCCGATGAGTATTGTCATAAGCACGCACCGCAATGGAAGTCAAAGTAAGGTCGCTTACTTTCAATCCCTAATAGTTGAGTGTTCTTAACTGGAAAATATTAAATGCTGACCCATTGTTGACAAGCGAAAGCGGGACGGTCTTCCTTATCACCACGACAGAGATATTGAGAGCATAGTTGTGATTTGGACCAAACTTCAGGATTTCTTCCTCGAAGAAGGAGAGCATTCTATTAGAGGTTAGAGATCCGACCAGACTCACTACTTCTTCTGGTGTGGTGGAAGGAGGAACTGTGGTCCCGGTAAGTAGTTTAATCAACGCATTTTTGTACAGTTGGGAAGACATGAAGAGTTCCCACATAGTGATGTTAGCCTGAGCTTTCTTCAGTTGATCGAGCATCTTGCTCTCCTCAAGAGTCATTTCAATCATAAGGAGTTTCTCAAAACCTTTTCCCTTATCTGTCGTAGCTGATTGAGGGTTCGGAACCTGGTAATGCCTCCCAGATCTAGTCATATGGTTCATAAAAGAGGGGAAAATAGAAACCCTATTTCTTCATCTATCTCGGGTTGTTCGGACACTTTGTTAATCTCTCCTAGCAGATCCTTAAGCAATATCATTCTACATATAGTGATTACTAGGCTAGTTTTTTCTGGGTTTTGCTCTTCATCTGAACTATCAAATTCTTCCCCCCACCTAGTGGCAACGATATCATCCTTCCATGAGAATTCAATGCACTCTATAACCTCAACGACCTCTTCGTATTAATCCTCCCACTTAATAGAGAGATGAAGAAGCGAAAGGACCAAGCGCCCTTGTAATATCAAAGCATCAAGTAGCTCAAACATACTAAAAATTTCACAAATTGTCGAAACAAGTCTTCCCTAACACGGAGGACATCATCTACGCTGACTTCGTCGGCGGGTACCACCAAATTATCAAACTCTTGAGCCCACTTTCGGGCTTCCATGAATAATGCGCTAAATTTTTAGCATCACTCCTAAATCACAGATAACTGAAAATTAATCCCGGGTGATCAGTCCTAAATCAAGTTAGAACAGGTTTCTCATTTGGTCCATTCTTAGCATCACTGTCGTCTTATTATTTACTAACCACCTAAATGAGAAAAATAGACTGGTGCCAATTTTTATCTTTCATTAATTAACAAACACCCATGCGGAAATAAAACTATATAACAATCACAGATAACTGAATTAATCATTCACAAGTAAAAATAATTGACCGAATAAACCAACGGTCCAAATAATAAATCCCATAAAGATAAGAATAAACCCTCAACAAGTCTTAAAACAAATAAATGGAAAGTGAGCAACATGCTCGAATACTAATTATGAACTTCTACATTTAAGAATGAAGAATGAGGCGTCTATTAAAATCCCGCAACATCCACATATGCTGCAGCAACGGATCTCTGGAATATAGTCAAGGATGGTGTCCCTGTGGTTGGACACCTAAAAGGTTTTTAAAAGTTTTTATAGCAAGGGTTAGTACCCAAAACATTTGAAAAACATTTAACAAATGATTAACTTGCGGTAATAATAAATATGCATGCTCTTCATATTTTAGTTAGTGTCGCACTCTCTTGAGAACTTCCTTGCCCCTCCTCTAATGTGCACCACTAACGCTTTAATTATCAACTAGTTATCTATCTCATGACTAGATAATTATTAAAGTCTCCTTGTACCCCCCCTACTCTAATTTGAGTATAATGTGATTATGATTTTTAAGTTATTAGTAACATCAACTTAATTAATCATTTCCCTTTTTGATTCATATAACTTCTCCACTCGTTATACATATACAACAACTCATACTAGTATTTATTTAGCCCGTATATAATAATCACCTAATTATATACTTAGAAATATTGCAGCATTCACACACATACTGAAATACATAAAACACTAACATCCACCCGAGTAAAAATACTCACCGGACATAATTTCTCTAAAGTGCTAGTACACTAGGTATATTCACATACCGTAGTTATCCAAGTTAGAATTGCTCACTAACTTGGTTTGGTATACGATTGGAGGCGGTCATATTCCTTCCCGGAAAGTGAGATGCTCCTCACCCCCTATAACGGACGCTATGACCTGGGAATCTACTCGCCCTACTCCTCAAGCTAGGGGATTCATCCACTGCGCGTAACCTCCCCCTATAGCACTAGAGTATAATAATATCTAACCACTGATATAAAGGCATACACTATATATATATATATATACTATCACACACCGTATATATATATATATATATATATATATATATATATATATATATATATATATATATATATATATATACATATATAAAAATGTTCCAGCTACACCGTGTACTAAACCCGTGACACAAGCCTATTCCATTTTTATTATGAGTTTGTTACCCAACTCGAATTATTAATTAATTTGCACATTAATAAAATTCAGTTACTTTTGATGTTGCCCTCACCATTTAATTGGACTCAATCTCATAGCCCGAATTAACCTCACCCGAGTCTAAATCCCGACTCTAAATTACTTAGTCCATTACTAAATAAAATAATTTACCTCGATGTCACTCAACCAATTTTGACGTGTCACCCAAATTTCTACTCCCATCTCCTAATTAATTTCCCCACAATTAATCAGATTTAAATCATGCATTAATTTTTCTCAATAATTAATCACATAACAACTTTTATATAAATCTCTTTCTATATAAACAAAACTGGGCGAATTGTCAGTTTCTGCCGACCATCGATCGATCGACCTCATGGCGTCGATCGATCAGGTACTCGTCCTCTTCGCGAAGATAGACAGCCATGGACGAGTTTTTTTCCAAAACCAAATTTCTTCCCACACCAACCTCAAGCCTTTATATCACTAATATATGTTAGAAATCTTATTAGGAGCCTCCCAGAATGTCCACAACAATCATTAATTCGTCCATTAACTATTAATTCATGAATTTGGGGAAAATCTATCTTTGACCCTAAATACATTTATACTCCAAATCTCTTCACCAGATTCGTTCTAAATCATCCAGATATCATTCAACAATTTTACATCAACTTCCACAGTCAAATTTTTACACGAATCCTCAATAATTTCGTAACTCAGATTATTGTTTTCTCAAAACCCCATATTTATGCCATGAAACCCCAAAACGAATTTTAACTCATCACATCACATAAATATGAATTGAAATACAGATTTAATACTATTGCAAGTTATTCACTTGCCTTAAGGTTCCGTAGTGTCTGAATCTTCAATGGATTCCAAGGTTGAAGATGACCTAGTTGGTTCTTTGAGATCCCCAAATTGGCTTTGGCTGCTGCTAGGGTTTCCTAACCCTTTAATTCCTTTCTCTGCTTAAGCTTAGCCAGCCCTTATTTTCTTTTTATTAAGTTAATTAATCCATTCCCGTTTTTTGACTAATGGGCCAAGCCCAAGTGACCAAAATGTCCCCGAGTGGGCCCGACTATGTCTAAAAACGTCCCGTGACCCGTTTACTACCCCTGGGTACACTTTTCCGACTATCTCGGCCCATCCGGACTCAACTGTACACTCAGAATTTGCATCCGAATTAATTTATAGAAATACTTATCCCCCACCCAATATAGTCTATACCGACTTCCGGATGTGATAAGTACATATCTCGTCATTAATACTCGAAACGACGAAATTACATTATTACTATACGCTCAGTAAATAATTTTCCCTAAATATTAACCATTCAATCCCAGATTAATATTTATATATTATTCTATCATAATTAATTCATTAAATTACAACACACTAGTAATTTAGAATTTTCGAATTAATTAAATTTTAAATGTACCAAAAATACGGGGTGTTACATACTCCCCCCCTTATAAAGGAATTTCGTCCCCGAAATTAGATTGTACCTGCGTTGAAAAGCTCTGGATATTGTTCTCGCATATCCTCCTCTCGCTCCCAGGTAGACTCGTCAACATTGTGATGACCCCACTGTACTCTAACCAATGGAACAACCTTGGATCGTAATTTCCGCTCACCATGATCCAAAATAGCTACCGGCCTCTCCTCATACGAGATGTCTGGCTGTAAGTCGATTTCCTCAAGTGGAATGTGCCAAAAGGCTCTCTCGCTCCTTCGATATTTCTTTAGCGATGCCTCATGAAACACATCGTGTATCCGCTGAAGGTGTTCTGGTAACCCCAGTCTATACGCTACCGTTCCTACCCTCTCAATAATAGGGAAAGGTCCTACGTACCTCGGCGCTAACTTACCCTTTTTGCCGAACCTCATCACCCCTTTCATAGGGATACCCGGACTAAAACCTAGTCCCCGATTTCTAGCTCCACGTGTCTCCGAGAAGCATTAGCATAACTCTTCTGTCTGTCTTGAGCTATCCAAATCCTACCTCGAATCAACTCTATCTTGGCAGATGTCTCCTGGACAATCTCCGGCCCCAAGAGTTGTTATCCCCCACCTCTAACCAACAAGCGGGTGAACGCCAAGGTCTCCCGTACAGTGCCTCAAACGGTGCCATGCCAATCGTGAATTGGTAAGAGTTGTTATACGCAAACTCTACCAAAGGAAGTTATTTCTCCCAACCTCCCCCGAAGTCCAAAATGCACATTCTTAGCATGTCTTCCAGCATCTGATTAACTCTCTCAGTCTGTCCGTCAGTTTGTGGGTGATACGCTGTACTTAAGCGTAACTCCGTGCCCATTGCCTCCTGAAAGATCTGCCAAAAGTGGGCGACAAAGATTTTGTCTCGGTCGGATACTATATTTATCGGCACCCCATGCAGCTTAACAATCTCTGCTATGAATAGCTGTGCATAACGCATCGTCTCAAAGTCCGTGCGTACCGGCAGAAAGTGAGCCACCTTAGCCAACCGATCCACAATAACCCATATGGAGTCGTGACCCCTCTGCGATGCAGGTAACCCTGTGATGAAGTCCATGGAGATGCTCTCCCACTTCCACACGGGAATTTCTAATGGCTGTAGCATCCCTAATGGTCTCTGGTGGTCAACTTTCACAAGCTGACACGTGGCACATTTCGAGACAAACTCCGCTATGTCCCGTTTCATCCCTGCCCACCAATACTGCCTCCTCATATCTTGGTACATTTTATCCCCACCGGGATGTACCGCAAATTTCGAACCATGGGACTCTGTCATAACAGCGTGCCTCAAATCCTCATCCTCTGGCACCATTAACCTCCCATTAAAGCGTAGGCCTCCTTCTGAGCTAATTGAGTAACCCTCTGCTCCCTCAGCTAACAATTGGCCCACCCTATCCCAGAAAATCTGATCCTCTGCCTGAGCCTTCACAACTCGCATAATGATCTCAGGTGTGATGGATAATGCTGACATGCAAGCCTTGGCTACGTCATCCTCATGTCGGAGCTCTCTCCACTTCGCTTTCCATACTTCCGATATCTCCCCAGTCGGCCTTCGGCTCAATGCGTCTGCTACCACATTGGCCTTACCAGGATGATACTGAATATCAAACTGGTAGTCCTTCACGAATTCTAGCCACCGCCTCTGCCTCATATTCAGATCCTTCTGAGTGAAAAGATACTGAAGTGACTTGTGATCCGTGAATAGAGTAAACTGCTCTCCTAGAAGATAATGCCTCCATATCCTCAAAGCAAAAACGACCGCTGCCAATTCTAGGTCGTGAGTGGGGTAATTCCTCTCGTGGGGCTTTAGCTTCCTGGAAGCATAAGCTATAACCCTCTCCTCCTGCTGGAGTACACCCCCAAGACCCCGTAAGGATGCGTCTGTGTAAACCCGATACTCTAGCCCTCCCTTTGGCAATGCAAGCACGGGCGCAGATGTCAACTTGTCCTTTAGCTCGTCGAACGCTACTTGACAACTATCATCCCACTTGAAAGGTACTCCTTTCCGAGTCAGATTCGTCAAAGGTCCTGCAATCTTAGAGAATCCTTTAATGAATCGCCTGTAGTAACCGGCCAAACCCAGAAAACTGCGTACCTCGGTCGGTGTCGTGGGCTGTCCCCACTCCCTCACCGCCGACACCTTATTCGGATCCACTGCAATACCCTGATCTGACACGACGTGACCAAGGAACTGTACCTCCCGAAGCCAGAATCCACACTTCCCTAATTTGGCATAAAGCTGATGATCCCTCAGTGTCTGTAGAACCATGCGCAGATGCTCTGCGTGCTCCTCCTCGGTGCGCGAGTAGATTTGGATGTCATCAATGAACACGATGACAAACTGATCTAGGTACTCCCTGAAAACCCTGTCCATGAGATCCATGAACACTGCTGGTGCATTGGTGAGCCCGAAAGGCATTACTCATATGATCCATATTGCGACAAGAAAGCGCTCTTAGGAACATCCTCCTCTCGGATACGCAATTAATGATACCCTGACCTCAAGTCGACCTTGGAGAAGTAAGACGCCCCTCTCAATTGGTCAAATAAATCATCAATTCGAGGTAACGGATACTTATTCCGTATCGTCACCTTGTTCAGCTCCTATAATCCACGCACAAGCGGAGTGAACCATCTCGCTTCTTTACAAACAACACCGGCGCATCCCACGATGATGTACTCCGCCGAATAAAACCCGGACCCAGTAGTTGCTGAATCTGTTCCTTCAATTCACACATCTCTGAAGGGGCCATACGGTGAGGTGCCCGAGCAATCGGCCTCGTCCCCGGTGCTAAATCGATAACAAATTCGATTTCTCAGCTGGGTGGTAACCCTGGTATCTCCTGGAATACATCCTCAAAGTTCCTCACTACGGGAATAGAGTCTAAAGGGACTACCACCGTTTGTGAGGTTTCCTCCTCAATGTAATATAAGTGAGTGCGCGACCCTCCCTCAGGAAGCGGCATTGCTATCAGGAACATCTCCTGTCCCGAAATGGAGAACACGATTGTCCTCTCATAACCATCCACCGTAGCCCGGTAACCTGCCAACCAATCCATGCCCAAGATGACATCATACCCCTCCATATCTAACACTAAGAGGTCTGCTGCTAAAACTAATCCTTCCAATCAAAATGTCCCCTCCCCGACAAATCGAGCGAATCAAAGCCCCGCTGCCTACTGGCGACTCTACGCTCATACGGAGGCTACCCGCTGCCTCTAATAACCCAGCCCGTTTAGCAAAATTAGATTTAATGAATGAATGCTCCCATGTTAAAATTATGCTACATACCTGACCATGAATGAAAAACATACCCTCAACTGCTGGCGGCGCCTGCTGTGCCGGAGGATTGGGAACATTCCGGACATTATACACACGCCCGTAGTGTATCTGCCACTGATGCTTTGGGGCGAGTGGAGTTGGTGCGACCGGTGGTATCTGCCCCTGTTGCCCCTGATGGGTACCCTGCTGACGGATTCTGCCCCTCTGCGGGCACTCCCTCTTGAAGTGTCCTGGCTGGTGACAGACAAAACAGAGCTTCTGCACGTCTCCCTGTCGTTGGCCCTGACGTGGCTGGCCCTGTTGGCCTCCCCGATTGTTCTCTTGGCCCTGACGGCCTTGAGGAACCTGCTGCTGCTGTTTAGGGTCTGGCTTACCCTGCCTGGACCCCTGTCCTCCCGGTTGGAACCCACCAGGCTTAAATCTCTTTGCCTGATTCCCTTGCTGAATGAATTGTGGCTGAGTACTACTAGTGCAACCACCTGTAACCGCCTTGCCCTGCTGGCTCGATTCACCTGCTCTCTTATTCTCCTTCGTATGGGCACGATGATCCTGACAAAGTACGAGGGCGGCATTAACGACATCTGCATAAGTCATTAACGTCGAATTCCCAATCAAATGCTGCCTGATCCTCCAGGCTAAGCCATTCATGAACCTTGACCTCTTCCACTCCTCATTGCTCACCTCATTTGGTACAAAGCTTGCCAAACGGGTGAACTCTTGCTCATAATCTGCCACTGACCGGTCACCCTGTATTAACTCACTGAACTTCCTTCGCATTTCCGCCTCTACCGCTGGTGGAACGTGGTTACGGTCGAACCGCACCCCGGATTCGGGTACCGCCATGAAATCTCGCTCTTCAGTGGTGGTCACTGACTCCCACCATTGTAGGGCTGCCTCCAACAGACGAAAGCAAGCAAGCTTCTGTCTCTGCACATCGGCACACTCCAGCATGCGCAGATGGCGCTGAATATTCTTCTTGCATTCACAAGCCTCCACCACATCGATGCTCCCCTGAAACTCAGGTGGGTGACCCTTCTGAAAGGTCTCCCTAACTCGCTGCCAAGACGGTGGCTCCACTGGAGCCTGAACTGCTGGAGCCATTGGAGGCGGTGCCTGGGGCTGTGGAAAATGAGCTGCCATAGCTTGCATCGCTGTCTCGACTGCCTGGGCCACTATCACTGCCACTTGAGTTGTAGAAATCAACTCGGGTGGGGGTGGTGGTGGCGGTATTCGTGGCTCCTGGTGAGCCTCCCTCACCTCATCCCTAGCCTCAGCCCTCTCCGCACTCTACCTCTTCGGTGACATCTGAAATAGATTGAATTGTATAAGTACACAATTTATACAAAACTAATAGCAGAAATACGATCTCTCACAAGCGGAAAATATAATCAACAGTCCTAATAATAGGGCTCTATAACAACCGAACGCTACGCTGAAACGTAGAAAGCCGCACAGATCCTAAGGACTCTAGAACCTGATGCTCTGATACCATCTGTGACACCCCGCCTAATTAATCCCGGGTGATTAGTCCTAAATCAAGTTAGAACAGGTTTCTCATTTGGTCCATTCTTAGCATCACTGTCGTCTTATTATTTACTAACCACCTAAGTGAGAAAAATAGACTGGTGCCAATTTTTATCTTTCATTAATTAACAAACACCCATGCGGAAATAAAACTATATAACAATCACAGATAACTGAATTAATCATTCACAAGTAAAAATAATTGACCGAATAAACCAACGGTCCAAATAATAAATTCCATAAAGATAAGAATAAACCCTCAACAAGTCTTAATACAAATAAATGGAAAGTGAGCAACATGCTCGAATACTAATTATGAACTTCTACATTTAAGAATGAAGAATGAGGCGTCTATTAAAATCCCGCAACATCCACATATGCTGCAGCAACGGATCTCTGGAATATAGTCAAGGCTGGCGTCCCTGTGGTTGGACACCTAAAAGGTTTTTAAAAGTTTTTATAGCAAGGGTTAGTACCCAAAACATTTGAAAAACATTTAACAAATGATTAACTTGCAGTAATAATAAATATGCATGCTCTTCATATTTTAGTTAGTGTCGCACTCTCTTGAGAACTTCCTTGCCCCTCCTCTAATGTGCACCACTAACGCTTTAATTATCACCTAGTTATCTATCTCATGACTAGATAATTATTAAAGTCTCCTTGTACCCCCCCTACTCTAATTTGAGTATAATGTGATTATGATTTTTAAGTTATTAGTAACATCAACTTAATTAATCATTTCCCTTTTTGATTCATATTACTTCTCCACTCGTTATACATATACAACAACTCATGCTAGTATTTATTTAGCCCGTATATAATAATCACCTAATTATATACTTAGAAATATTGCAGCATTCACACACATACTGAAATACATAAAACACTAACATCCACCCGAGTAAAAATACTCACCGGACATAATTTCTCTAAAGTGCTAGTACACTAGGTATATTCACATACCCTAGTTATCCAAGTTAGAATTGCTCACTAACTTGGTTTGGTATACGATTGGAGGCGGTCATATTCCTTCCCGGAAAGTGAGATGCTCCTCACCCCCTGTAACGGACGCTATGACCTGGGAATCTACTTGCCCTACTCCTCAAGCTAGGGGATTCATCCACTGCGCGTAACCTCCCCCTATAGCACTAGAGTATAATAATATCTAACCACTGATATTAAGGCATACACTATATATATATATACTATCACACACCGTATATATATATATATATATATATATATACATATATAAAAATGTTCCAGCTACACCGTGTACTAAACCCGTGACACAAGCCTATTCCATTTTTATTATGAGTTTGTTACCCAACTCGAATTATTAATTAATTTGCACATTAATAAAATTCAGTTACTTTTGATGTTGCCCTCACCATTTAATTGGACTCAATCTCATAGCCCGAATTAACCTCACCCGAGTCTAAATCCCGACTCTAAATTACTTAGTCCATTACTAAATAAAATAATTTACCTCGATGTCACTCAACCAATTTTGACGTGTCACCCAAATTTCTACTCCCATCTCCTAATTAATTTCCCCACAATTAATCAGATTTAAATCATGCATTAATTTTTCTCAATAATTAATCACATAACAACTTTTATATAAATCTCTTTCTATATAAACAAAACTGGGCGAATTGTCAGTTTCTGCCGACCATCGATCGATCGACCTCATGGCGTCGATCGATCAGGTACTCGTCTTCTTCGCGAAGATAGACAGCCATGGACGAGTTTTTTTCCAAAACCAAATTTCTTCCCACACCAACCTCAAGCCTTTATATCACTAATATATGTTAGAAATCTTATTAGGAGCCTCCCAGAATGTCCACAACAATCATTAATTCGTCCATTAACTATTAATTCATGAATTTGGGGAAAATCTATCTTTGACCCTAAATACATTTGTACTCCAAATCTCTTCACCAGATTCGTTCTAAATCATCCATATATCATTCAACAATTTTACATCAACTTCCACAGTCAGATTTATACACGAATCCTCAATAATTTCGTAACTCAGATTATTGTTTTCTCAAAACCCCATATTTATGCCATGAAACCCCAAAACGAATTTTAACTCATCACATCACATAAATATGAATTGAAATACAGATTTAATACTATTGCAAGTTATTCACTTGCCTTAAGGTTCCGTAGTGTCTGAATCTTCAATGGATTCCAAGGTTGAAGATGACCTAGTTGGTACTTTGAGATCCCCAAATTGGCTTTGGCTGCTGCTAGGGTTTCCTAACCCTTTAATTCCTTTCTCTGCTTAAAGCTTAGCCAACCCTTATTTTCTTTTTATTAAGTTAATTAATCCATTCCCGTTTTTTGACTAATGGGCCAAGCCCAAGTGACCAAAATGTCCCCGAGTGGGCCCGACTATGTCTAAAAACGTCCCGTGACCCGTTTACTACCCCTGGGTACACTTTTCCGACTATCCCGGCCCATCCGGACTCAACTGTACACTCAGAATTTGCATCCGAATTAATTTATAGAAATACTTATCCCCCACCCAATATAGTCTATACCGACTTCCGGATGTGATAAGTACATATCTCGTCATTAATACTCGAAACGACGAAATTACATTATTACTATAAGCTCAGTAAATAATTTTCCCTAAATATTAACCATTCAATCCCAGATTAATATTTATATATTATTCTATCATAATTAATTCATTAAATTACAACACACTAGTAATTTAGAATTTCCGAATTAATTAAATTTTAAATGTACCAAAAATACGGGGTGTTACATAAGTTAGATTGAATCCTCATCAAATCAGGCTGAACATTCGGTACTTGGTCTGCGTTCTCAGTGGAAAGCGAGTGAAAGGTGGATTTCGGACTTGAAAGAAGTAGCGAGATAATTGACGAAGCTTCGAGGTGGTTTGACAGAAGATCGAAGCCAATTGGGAGCCAGGCCAAGGGTTGGGTATGCGATCGATCTGAGAAGGAAAAATAATTCTAGAAAAAAGAGAAATATTTTTTATATTTTTTTGGAAAAGTAAGGAAAAAATATTTTTGGTATTTTTTGATAAAGGGAGTCAAAATATTTTTGATATTTTGAAAAGATGGGGGAAATGTTTTTTACACCCGAAAAAAATGAGAAGAGGGTCTCAGCATGATTATTATTATTATTATTATTAGGGCAGGGCTATCAACACTCCATACAATTCTGGAGACACTCCAAAAACATATTAAATGACAAAACTACCCTTGATGTTATATAAAGGAAATCTCTCATTCTTTGTCCAACAATAAGAAAAAAACTGTTAACAAAATTGTTAACTTTAAAATTAATAAATATAATTTTTTTTTATCCAAATAAGAATATCACCAAATTAAAATATGAAACGTCATTAATTTATTTTTTACTTGACACGAATACGGTCCAAGTAAAAGCGACACGACGCAATTTTTTTTATCAAATGCAAACACGACCCAATGAAAGTTGGATAAAATACGAAATATTTTTTTAACTTAACACGAATAAAATCGCCTATTATTTTAATTTATTTACAAAAACAAAAATACGACTGAATAAAAAAAATGATTTCGTATTGTGTGGCATTTTAATTTGATCGTGTTTCTGTTTTTGTAAAAAAAAAATTCACAACACGAACAAATTAAAATCACATTGTGAAATATTATTTTTTGCAAAAACAGAAACACGGCCAAATTAAATTGTCACACAATACGAAATCATTTTTTTTTTCAAAATGGGTAACTTAATGCGACACAACATGATTTTCTTTTAAATGTTTGTGTTTGATCAAAACATAACAAGTGTTAACTACTCTCTTTCGCTCACGATTAAAATTCATCATAAAAGTATAATTTAATTGGTCGGTATAATATTATTTTTTTAATTAAAACGTGATACGACATAAATGACGAGAAATGTTATTTTTTTAATCTAATACGAACACGACAGAACATGAAATAATACAAATGACACGATACGTGAAATCTTATTTTTCAACCAATCATAAACATGACCAATTAAAACGAGACACAACACATAGAAACAACACAATTCAACATGACATGACATGACATGACACGACATGACATGACACGACATGATTTTCTTTTTTAACCAAACATGAATGTAATCCGAATAAAAGTGATACGACACAACATGAAATATTATTGTTTTAATAAACACGACACGCCACAATTTATATTTTTTTTTTTAACCAAACACGAACCCGATCGAAATAAAAAGGACACGACACCTCTCAAAATCTTATTTTTGCCTAAGATGAAACACGAGTTCAATAAAAGTGATATGACACAACACGAAATCTCATTTGTATCGCATTTTTATTTGGTCGTATATCTGTTTTTGTAAATAAATTAAAATAATATTTCGTGTCATTTCGTGTCTCCTTTAATTGGATTGTGTTCGTGTTAAGTTAAAAAAATATTTCGTGCTCGTTTAAGATAAAAAAAAAAAAAAAAGATTTCGTGACATGTCACTTTTATTTGAGTTTTCTTTCTTAGATAAAAAATAAAATTTCATGTCGTGTCACATTTTAACTGGATCGTGTTCATATTTGGTAAAAAAAATAAGTAAACATTAAAATATAAATCAATTAATGACTAAGTTATTAATAATTGTTATTTAAAGTTAAAAAAAGTATTTGCTTAAATTGTAAAGGTTAAACAATAAAGGGTAAAGAATAAAGGATAAAGGTTAATATAGTCAATTAAAAAAGTTTTGGAGTGTTTCTAGATTTTTTGGAGCTTTTTTAGCTGCACCCTATTATTATTATTATTATTATTATTATTATTATATTATTATTATTATTATTATTATTATTATTATTATTATTATTATTATTATTATTATTATTATTATGTTTTCACTTGTATAAGGTTTATCTAAATGCAAAAGAAATGTCGGATGGAACCCGAGCTTGGGAAGATTGGATTTGAAAAATATGTAAAACACGATTTGACTTGTTGCTAGGTGATTCGGCTCGAATATTGCATATATTCACCCTCTTTACTTAATTCCAATATTTTTTTATCGTTAATCAGACAACCTCTATTTGATATGTTTACATATTTTACGAGGTAAATTTGAGCTTTTTTAGGTATTACAGTGCTTAGTGTGAAGTTCGGTAACGTTCCGAAGAAGTTTCATCGACAATTGCACGTACAGGGGAATTTTAGTAATTTCATAATTTGGGTTTTTGGCCCATTGTCTTCACTAAAGTTGAAGCCCTCTATATCATCTTCGCATGGCCGTTGACGGTGCGCAGTTTCGTTCAATAACGAAGAAGTTACGAGATTTCTCGCCGAGGAAGGACAACACCAAAACCACTTCGGACAAATAATTTATTTTCTTTTATCTTTATTTCCTTTGCCACTTACTATATAAGTGGGTTTTTGGTATTTGAAGACATATACTATTATCTTGTATTTTTCTTAGTTTAGATTAGGGAGGTTAGGGGTTGGAGGTGATTTTGAGTTTTGCTTATCTCTCTCCTAGGGTTTCACCCAAATGGGTTTGTAAGTGCACTATTCATCATCTCTTTCACTAATTCAAGCTTCCATTATTTTGTTTCTTGCTTTGTTATTTATTTACTTTCTTTGGGGCTTAGTTTTAATTGATTTTCTTACTTTCTTGCATTTAATTCATGTCACTTAATATGCTTTCTAGCTAATTTAGTTTAGGTTGTGATTGATTGAACTCACCTTGGGTTGATTTTGTTGCTTTGCTTTGGTGATGGGTTTTATGAGTTTAATTCGATTGGGTTGTTCTTGATTTTAAGCCTAGGATATTTAACGGTGTATATCATATATGCGTTGTATTTATGACCTTGTACGTGTAATTTTTGGGGTATTTGTTGACGCCAAATTCATAGTAGGCTTTTATGACAATTTAGGGGGTGACAACTCTAAATTTTATTAATTGATGAAATGGGATTTAATCTTGGTAGACTTGTCTTATCATGTAACCATTTATACTAATTAACTCGAGGTGAGGGATATTAGTCGCAATCCATAGTTTTTATTCATTTTTGTAATCATAGTTTAAACACATGCCTAGTATTATCTTTTCTTTTGTTAACAATTATCTTTTACACTTTTATTCCTGAAGTATTAAATCAATATAATTCTAACAACTAGTCTCTGTGGATTTTGATACCCGGACTGGTCGTTATACTCTCGTAAAGAGTGTAGTCAATACTTTTGATTTTTGTATTGAGGAGGTGAAACGAATTCAACGACTGGCGTACTGACACTACACTACTTTTCACCCTCGATTAAAATGGCGTTGTTGTCGGGGACTTATTTGTTTTAGAATTTAATTGATTTAGTATTTCGAAGTATTTTCTTTCTATTTGTATTTTTTGTTAACTATTTTTGTAGGGCTTCTACATTTGAGTGACAAGAAACTCTTGAATTCGTCGGACGCATATTCTTTGTGGATTTTGCTATCTTGAGCTATTTTTGGGGTAAGCATGTCTTAATTCTAATTTTTTTTGGTAATCATAGTGATAATTCTCAAAATGCCCCTAAACCTATGACTTTTTGTGAATACTCGCAAAGTCAAAAACTTGAAACATCTAAATGTCTTTGGGTGAGTATTACCAAAGTCAAGTTATGGATTATGGGAATTTTAAGAATGATTATTCCGATATTGGGACTTAAAATTCTTATGATAAAAATTTGAAATTAATTACAATAGCTTTCAAAATTCTTATGATAATAATTTTGATAGTAGTTTCGAGGATAGTTTCTAAAGTTCTCATTTCCAAGAATCCGCGCCTCCAACTATGACTTTGCATGAGGGTTTGTGTATTCTTCAAAATGAGAAATTTGAAAACCGTTATCGAGAAAAAAATTGTTGTTGGGAGCAAGAGCTGGATGCATTATTAGAATCCAACGACGATTTCTCTTTCGAGACTTTTGAAGTCGAGGAATGCTTTGAACCAAATGAGGAATTTTCGCCTACTTTGGAACAAACTATTCTTAACTTGTCCCATGGTATAATAGAGAATATAAGTGAGGAAGAAATGAACGTAGTATATATTTGCGAAGAAATGATTTCTTTTATGTCCCCAAAGGAAGAATGTTTCGTTAAAAATGATCTTATTTCCTTCGAAACTCAATCTTCAAGCGATGATGACTCATCTCTTGAGTTTGAATTTATTTTCTCCCCATCTTTATTCTATATTGTCGAACGGATACAAGTGTTCGATGAATTAGTTCAAAACTTTAAAATATTTAACCCTTTCACTGACAAGGATTACTTGCTTGGGTTGTTTTCCATGAAGGAAATTTTGCATCCATGTGTGCCACCTACCATTTCAATTGTGAAATCTTTAGGAGGATTTTTTTTTTTGGATCCCATGTGTTTTCATCGCCTGTTCAATCCAAACCCCCATCACCCCCCCCCCCCCCCCCCCCCACAAAAAAAATAAAATAATTAATGATGGTTCATTTCTTGTGCCTTACACATATCTTTCGTTGTTTGAACTTAATCCCTATTTTTCTGAAGGTATTCATGAAATTAAGTGACCGCCAATTATCCCTCAAAGTCAAATCATAGTTTGGGCGGACCCTCAGAAATTTCAATTCATTTTGTATAGTTAATTGTGTAATTGAAATTTAGGTTGTACATAGTTAATTCTTTTTTATTTATTTTTGTATAGCTTTTTGTGTAATTAGTTAATTTTTTTGTGTATACTTGGTTCTAACAATTTTTGTAGGTTCAACGAACTGAAATTTATGGAGATTGTGCATCCCGAACATGCGGTTGTAAAAGGCTAAGAACTCACAAAAATATTTTATTTATTTTGCACATGCTCATACTCACTTCTTTGCATACATTTTCATTTTATTTGTGTATGTATGCGTGCGAGTGTCGCCCATTGTCAATTTCATCCTTACTTTAATTTTTTAGTGTTTATATAGTTTTGTAGTTATTTCTATATATATTATTCAATTTTTTTATGTATAGTTTTTATTTAGTTTAATTTTTATTATTAATCTTTTTATCCCCACCCATATTTCCCATTGCATATCAAGAGTAAGCTTACAAAAAAGAAGGGGGTAGCACGTATTGGCATAACAAATAGGAAGGAGGTCCTATTAGGAGCAAGTGTAGCAGGTCTTGCCACAAAAGAAGAGAAGGTCTTTCTTTTTTCAAAAAAAGCAACAGGTTCCTAATAAAAAAACGCAACATGGTCTTTGTCTTTTAAAAAATAATGAAGCAGGTCCTCTTAGTGGGCAAGTCTTTATAGTCCAAAACAAAACAGCATGTCTAAATACGCAGCAATCAGGTGGACTGGTCGACCGAGTCCCCAACCAAGGTCGACCGGTGGTGGGTTCATAGCACCTATGTTCGATGTCCAAGGCCAAATCACAAAACTCGATCGATCGTCCCTCCAGCCGAGGTCGATCGGCCCTTCATCTCCACGCACACTGTATCCAGACCAAGGCAAATGGCGAAATCGCGATCAACCGGGATCTGATCGGCGGTCGACCGGGGGAAACTTGTTTCTTATTTTTGCCTCGATCGCTGCTGTCTTATTTTTTGCCTATTCTTTTCTCACACACCTCGCCTCTACTTCCCTCCCTACTTTTTCGTGCCCTATTTTTTGCAGCCCAACTTCAACTCGATTTCAACCAATTTTTACACATCAAGGTATAAATTATTTCTATTTTCCATGTCTCATGGTGTTGTTGGTTGATAATTATCATTTTTATAAGGTCTTATGCATTTTTTTGACAATTTGTGAGTTTGTTGTTGGGTGTGCTCCAATTTTATGATTCCAACTTTATTTTATGCTTGATTGTTGATATATATCCATTCATGAATACAAATTATTGTTAGATTATTGTGTTTGTTCGTGAATGGGGATTATGTTGGTTTAAATGATGCTCACACACCCTTATACCACATTGTGCACACCAAGTGTTCGCTAAAATGCCTAAACCAAAAATTTTCGAGATGTTTAGCATGCACTTGTAGTTTTTTCACTCGTTGTCACACCTCGACATATTTTATTACAATGTGGTATGTTTTCACCCGATTTGACACACTTTCACACACCATTTCAACTTGTTCATAGACTAACTTTTAATTGTGCGTTACAATTTTTTTTGTCTTACCCAATTATTGTTTCGTAGGTTGAAATGGTCGACCAAATGTGTGTCATCCTGGGGATTCGAAGGGTTCCGCTATGAAAGAGAAAATCCTATTTTCAGAATCAACGAGGTCGTTGGCCTACCATTGTTCGTGGGAACTTGATATGTTCTGGATGTGGAGAGTGAAGATATGCGTCGGGATGCTCTGGTGGTCCCGATTTCTGAGTACTGTTGTAATGGGAAATATTCGTTTTATTTTTTTCTTCCTTTCTTTCTAATTTTATTGTATTAACTTTTTAGTATTGTATTGTATTAAGTTGTTTTATGAAATTATGAGATTGGAAAAGATAATATAGTTGTTGGTTATTTATTGGATTTCGATGCGTGTGACCCTCCATTTTAATAAAATCAAATGTAGACCGTCAATTTATCTACTATTTGCACTTCAGCGCCTCTATATTATTGTGACTTGCGACATGATTTCTTTTAACATAATATTTGTGTAAATATTTTTTTTTGTGTAGGGCTTACATTGACTACCTCGGGGATCGCTCCAAATTGGGGTGATTTATTTATATCCCTCGCTTTTTCATATTGTTGTAACACCCCATATTTTAGAGGATATATAAATTAATTAAATTAGTGAGTTGGATTTATTTAATTTGGAGAAATTCATTTAATTTGGTGATTTAAATTTAATTTATTTAAATTGGAGAAATTATTGAATTTGGAGATTTAGAATTTATTATTTAAATTTGGGGATTTTGAAATTCAAATTAATTCGGGTTATTGAAAATTTTCACATGTGTCGCATTTTGAGGTTGAAATTGGAAAATTTTATAAAGTATCTCGGATGACAATTCTGAGTGCACGGTTGAGTCCGGAAGGGTCAAGATAGTCGAAAAAGAGTACTCGGGGGTAGTAAATGGGTCTCGGGGCATTTTTAGACATGACCGAGCCCATATGGGGGCATTTAAGTCATTTTTAATTGGCCAATAGGCTTAATTACGGGATTGAGGAATTTTAACCTAGGTTTAAGTGTGTTGGGCAGCCATGAGTCATTCCAAAACACAAAGGGTTGAGAGAGGAGAGAAAGGAGAAAGAAGAAGAAGGAAAGAAGGATGACAAGAGCAATCCGGGCAAGAATTTCAACATGGGATCATCGGATTTAATCCCCCAAGGCAAGTGTTTTCTTGCTTTAATTTGAGTTGTAGTTAATGATGTAAATAGTTGTAATTATGTCAATTAATTCTGGAAATTTGGAAGTAGGAATTTGAATTGAAATTTGTGGGTTTATGGTGAAGAAGATGAAGAATAACCATTGATAGGGGATTTTTAACTTTGTGAGAAATTGGGTTAATAGTGAGATTATAACTTAATTTGAGAAGTGAATAACATGATTAGTACTTGGTTTTTGAATCTCCATTAGTGGTATTGTTGGAAGAAATTGTTAATGATGAAGTTTGGGTGGATTTAGGATGAATCTTGGGAGGTTTTTGGGGTAAAAGATCTGAGTATAATCGAAGGTTTGGAGCTTTAATAGCGATTATGTTCGCGTTGCCCTGTAGAAAATCGCGTTTTCTACATTTTGTTGTCTCACGCGCTTCCTCCAAAACTGCTCCAAAATGCCTCAAAACATCAATTTATTAATCTGGGCAGAATGTGGGAAAACTTTTTAAGAAAGTTTTTTTTTTAAATCTTCTTTGAGGTGAATCTTTATAATGCCCTAACTTTTGGCATACGGACTGGGATTAGTGTGCCGTTCACGGCCACACATAGATAGCAAAGAGTATTACGCTGTCCTGGGAATATTTTTAATTAGACACAAAAATTGAAAGGTCTAAAATACCCTTGAAGACGGAACGAGTTATTTGATTTTTAGCACAACTTTAAATGAGCATAACTTTGTCATACAAATTCGGATTTACGTGCCGTTTGTGGCCACGCATATCAAATGGAGAGTAGTACCCAGTACTAGGAATTTCATTACTGAGGCATATATTGTGAAATGTCTATAATACCCTTGGAGTTTTAATTAGTGATGAAACTTTCCCGAATTGAAACTAAAAATTGTTGGGAACTTTGTGAGACTAATATGAACTTAATCAAGTACATATGAGGTGAGATATATAATTATACAAATTATATTAAATAGTGGGATGTAGCTATTTTGGTATTGGATCGTATTTAATACGAGCGAACTAGTAATAATTGGAATATATGTATATATATATGAATGTGTGAATTATATATATAAATATGGGAATACATAATCCAATAGAAAAATGATAATAGGTTACGGGAATACCTAAAACAATGATAGGTTGTGTGAATACGTAAAACAATGAAAGGTTGTGTGAATACCTAATATTTTAATAGGGTGCGTGAATACCTATTTGATTATTTTATTATGTGTATGACATACCTAGCTGCTTGCTATCGCGGGGGGTTGTGTAGAGACGGTCTTATCCTGAGTGACCTTCGGGGGGATATTTGACTTGTATCTCAGAACATAGGACTGTGAAAGACTTATTTGTGAGTTGATAAGTCCGCTGACTATGGGAGCGTAGGTATGTGCGTGACCCATAGGTATGTGAATTATGTTCGCCGCTAATATGTGTGATTTGTTTATATGGTTCGTGGGACATTTCCGAACCGATAGTCCTTATTTGAGTACGAGACGTACCGGGACATGATAGCAGAGTATGCAATGCACTATAGGTGTATCCTTAGGGTGCTGTGTTAGTATATATATATAATGGTGGTGGATATATATGTATACTTGTGATATAATTACAATGTGATAATTGTGGGCTATTAAGATTGTGCTGATACATATATATAATAGTGAGGGATATATGTGTATGCTTATGGTATATCTATAATGAGATAATTACAGACTATTAAGATAGTGAAATCTTATATAAACGTAAATAGTAAATACTTGACTTTAGTGTGATAACACTTATTTAAAAATGATAATTGTTGAGATCAAATATGATATACTACTACGAGGGGTAACTAGAAGGATAAGCCTTTTTCCTAGTTAGAAGTGTGTCAGATGGCTAGGCGGAATAAATGAATGCGATAGGTGTGCACTATAGACGAGAGGTGAGATTGTCCTCAAGAGAGTGGGACCGTAAAAGCGATTATGAACATTATATACTACGCATTTCATTTATTGCAATAAAATGCTTGCTAAACATTTTTATAAATCGGGCTCTGACCCATTTCTTGTACTTCTTCTCTCTTGTCTATGTATATGTATATTAACAGGTGTCCAGCCACAGGGATGCCATAGTTGACTTATCTATTCCAGGGTTACGCAGCTGCAACATTGTGGATGGTTGCAGGATTTGATTTAGACGTATCATTTCTTTATTCCTAGAGTAGGATTCTTATCTCAGTTGTAGATTCACTCAGTTCATGTTTCCTCTTTTACTTTTAGACTCAGTATTTGGTTTATGTATTCATTTATTAAATTATTATTATTATTAGGATTTTGAGCCGATTGTTTATTCGGCAGGTCATTTAGTCATTTAGTACTGTTTTAGACTCATGGTTTGGATGTATGGTTTATTTGTTATTCAGCATGCATATTTAATTGTTTAATAAAAAGATAAAATTTAACATCAGTCTTTTTGATTACTAGGTGGTTAGTAAAGTTTTAAAAAGTTTTCGACAGTGATGCTAAGAATGAACCCCTGAGATTCCTGTTTTAAATTTGATATAGGACTGATCACCCGGTATTTATTTAGGCGGGGTGTCACAGGTGGTATCAGAGCATCAGGTTCTAGTGTCCTTAGCATTTGTATGGCTTTTCACGTTTCAGTTTAGCGTTCTTTGATGTAGAGCCTTATGATAGGATTGTCAAATTCATCTACGTATGTGATTTCGTTCTCCTGCTATCAAGTATAGTTGATGTGATTTATGTACGAGTTTGGTTAGGTTTCGGACACCGAACATTATAGGACAATCAACGGGAACCGTTAGAAGGAATGCAGGAGGAAGGCGACAGAAGCAATAGAGTAACCTAAAAATAGTAATGGCGATAGAAGCCACCACAATTGTTGTTTAGAAAAGTGATGATAGGAAAATCTCGGGGACAGTAGTTTCCCCTAGCACAGTGAAGGATGACAATGGTGAAAATCTTACACTCACCCAGCGTAGTCGGCAAGGGGTGGGGAAAGTCGAAAGGACTCTTTCGAGGAGCCATCGATAAGAATCCAGAAAAAAGAGGAAGTGTGATAAACCAATGGAAGGAGAAATTCAACGACAACTATGTAGGGTAGAGTACAACGATACTCAGTAGTAAATTTTGGACAATAAAATTTTAAGCTCCAGTCACTATATATAAGAAGAATATGGGATTAAATGAAAATTTTGAGTACAATTTAATCGTTAGATTTTCGATTTGTTGTTCGGATAGGGGTACGAATGAAGTTTTGAAACTTATCACAAGTGAGCAAGATAGAAACTGATCGCGAGAGAGAAGTTAACTTGGTTAGTGAACTTCGTACCCGACGAAGGGGATATGAAGTATATGAAGGGTACATAAGTTATTAATGGGCTCGTGAGTAGAATACAGAAGCGTGAGTGTCAAATCCGAATAAGATGACTAGTGTCGACATCATCAAGGTTGTGCGTTACAACTTTATATCAACGCTTCCATGGGAAGTGAACCTTGAGAATTGAAAATTGAGCTGAAAAGAAAGACTGAATTTAACGGTGTTAGTGAAGCACCACATGAGGGTATACCCAGTAGGGACCCAGTTAAATATTTCGATTAAATTGAATTTTTACCAAGTAATGGTGGATTCAGTCAGGGCCATTGAGGACAACAACAAGTCCAAGAGGGCCAGCGAAGCCAAATGGACAACGGGGGTAGCAATCGGGGACCCGATGATCAGGCAAGGAAGATAACATGGAGAGGTGTCCTATGTGTAAAGAGTAAGAACACTTGTGTATACCGTGTTTATCGCCAATCGGGGATAGAAATGGGATGCCCAGTAGGGGCAACAGTTATAAGAAATTTTGGTTCGGTTAGGACGAGGGCGTTATGTCCCAGAACCATTTGAACCGCCACTCGAGGTGATTGAGATATATTCTGTGTGACAATAGTTTGTTAATACTAAATTCACATGTGAAATGGGTTTAGTAGAGATGTCGTGAATATTAAAATAGTATACATATCTTTGTCGTCGCGTAACAGGGCTCTCGTTAGTTCCATCTGCAGGGGAGCAGGTGAGGACACTAGGAGGGTGTCGTATATTATGTGATAGATTTTTTTCTCCTTTTGAGGGATATGAAAGGGAGAATATTTTTATCTTGCATAGTGACTGTATACCGAAGGTTAGAGCAATAGTAAACTGTATGGGAAGTCTATGATGCTCGCTGTGCCAGGGTAAGACATTCTACTTCATGAATCATCACCCGAAGGAGGGCCGAGTCAATATATATATATATATATATATATACCATAGACTTCGACGAGTATAGTTGTCTCGTTATGTTTAAATCCTAGTGAGTGGGGACTTTTACCGGTGTAATTCAAGGTATATCAGCCAACCATTAAGCTTAAAGATTTAGATCATTATTGTTTACGTGCTGAGAATTAAGTGATAGCTAGAACACCGTATTGTGTGATTCCTTGAGAGACGTGGGCATAGGCAAATTAAATAATTTGTCGAGAGACAAGATTCGTGATATCTAAGTTATGTGCTTTGGACCTACGAATTTTGTTGAAAATGCTAGAGAATAGTGCATTGAGAAATTTCTTTAAACTTAGTTGCAGGATGTTACACGTAGGGACCTTAATTTATGTCCGCGGTGACGAGACGTAGTTGGATGCTAATGCATCGATTTTAAAATTTTAGTTATTGAACGTGTAGGGAAAACACCTTAAGTGGAGAGCTATTAAAAATATAGGGCCAGTGGATGAATATATATATTATAGTGTGCATATACGTGTATATATTTGATACTGTGTTTCATAATAGACATATGAGAATATGTTGGCATTGTTATATGTAATCCCAATGAGTAGGGACATTTACTGATGTGATTCAGGGTATACTAACTTATTATTGAGCGGAGAGATATAGCTCGTGATTTATTCGCGCTAAGAAACTGGTGATAGTTAAAGAACCGTATTATATATTGTCTTGTGTAACATGGGAGTGAACGAATATACTTTTATGTTAAGAGACGGGGATTTGGGGGGTATGTGCTATGGAGTGAGGGCCTAACGGATCTCAACGACCAACAATGTTAGGTAGTAGTGTATCGGGAGGGTTCCTTGTTTGGATTTTGCTTTGCGAGACATCCCACGCATGAAACTTAGCGCAACGTTGGAAGTGGGGAGTTGTTTGGCCATAGGACATAGGTTTGGTACCGTGGTTATTATACATATATAGTTATAACTATGAGTTGATAATTATACTACGACTTAAGGCCTATAGAGCCGTATAGTGTTGATGTGAGAAAACTTTGTGGAACACTTTCACCACGAGTAGATCGGTGGGATAACCTAAATGATAATTAAGTTGCAATTGGTAGGGTAGTTTAGTATAACCTCACCATATAATCAGTTCAAATATGAAAAGCTTAATTATAGCAAGTTTATTACGTTAAGTTGAATTGGGCAGTTATGTGCAGCATATAGGGTGTATGGGCACCCTAGATAGTTAAATTTTTATATATTATCCGCGATCGATAGATGTAGAAATACATGTGATAAAAGAGTAAACGAATAAGGGAGTTATCGCAGGGGGATGTTGGAGTATTCCCCAGTAAAGGAAGTATTATAGCCGTTAGTGGTTAAGCTCATAGTAGTGTCAGAAGTTGGAAGCTTCAAAGTGTTGTGTAGGCAGCAATGTGAGATGATACATTATATGATGGAACTGTGACAACCCGCCTACTAAAATAATAGGTGGCCAGCCCAATACTCTAATAATCACAGGAATCATAGATGGTCCATTCTCAGCATCACTGTCGACTAAAATAATAGTATGAGATAACCACCAATCATTTTAGAAAACGGATAGTCAATGTAAAAGAATTTAGAAAGTAAAAGAAAAACACTTAGACAATCCCATTTGTAAAAATGGTGGATATCAAAAACCGATGAACAAAGAATGACAATAATAAATATCACCGAATAAGCTGTCGGTGAACAGACCAATACAAATAATACAATGAGTATTTCAATTCAGTATTTACAATATAATGAATGAGTGCAACACTTGGGCAACACGCCGAATAAATATCCTGAACATAACTAAAGTACAAAAGAAAGAAGCGTCTAAGACAAGTAACCTACAACATCCGCAATATGCTGTAGCTCCATGACAACTGGAATGGAAATGTAAATACGGGTGTCCATGCGGTAAAGCACCTGTACGGCAAGGAATATATGCAGAAACAAAGAAATATAGATACGGGTCAGGACCCGGTTTGATATAATTACCATGTGACTAAAAATGCATGACAGTTAAGTGCGTAATTCTCTCGCATATAATAGTAATATTTCTCACCTCTCGATCTAGCAGTAACCTAGCGCAATATCGTGAGGTGATTTAGTTAACCCTAAGTACTAAGGGCTAATTTCTCCCCAGTCTCAACACTATGCCCTATTCGTACGTGGGGTGTCTCGCAAAGCGAAATCCAAACAAGGAACCCCCCCGATACACTACTACTTAGGCAAGGTTGATCGTCGAGGTCCATTAGACCCTAAGCACGAAATAATCAATAAATATATATATGTGTGTGCATAGGTGTGGGAGGTCACATCTACAGCTACACAAAGAAAAAAAAAATAAAACCCATCCATCATCTAATGGAACCATCCATCATCTAATGGCACAATTTCTAGTTTCTTTCTTTAGGAATATACATAAATGGTACAACATTTTACCAAATGTTTACCATGCCAAACTTATTTACCAATTTTATTTCCTTTCTTCCATTCAGGAAGAATACATAATTTAAAGCAGGTTTTATTATCATAAAAAGTGCTTTACCCATTTCTTTCATAAAATCCCACTTCCCTTCTTCCATCCAGGAAGTGTAATCAAAAGTCATTTTTATTAGCATAAAAATACTTTTGTATACCATATGCTTCCACATCCCTTCTTCCATCCGGGAGTGTTACTGAAGCCAAACCATATCCCATTTCCCTTCTTCCATCCAGGAAATGTAATTAAAGCCAATCCATTATCATGAATTGCTTTAATAAATCTAAGACCGTCCCTCCGGGTTTCCCCACTGGACGCGCCCCTAAATGGCTATCATCTTCCAGGGCCTATCATACAAGACAACCTGGGAACCTACCAAACGTCGGGAAGCGACCATATGCCTGCGGGATAGTCAAGACCACACCCGGAATCTCCTAACCAGCGCAGTATAAATAAACGCCCATATGGCCTAGGGACTATATCCAACCTGCTCAATAGCCAGGAAGGCTTCACCACAACGCGCACAACTTCCCTTATGATAGCGATTTAGGGAGGTGTGTATCCATAAATTAACATTTATGAAAAATTTACTTTTCCTTTTGAAAACATCATATTTTACATTTCCAAAAACCATCCATTTAGCCATTAAGCACCAAGTTTTAGAATGTGCATTTCATTCTTATTAAGTCATATTTTATTAATGACCTAAGACCCAAAGTGCCACTAACTTCAGACTAGCCTCCAAGCGTTCATATAATTTCATAAACCCTCAAGGTGAGTCTCCATAAGGGAGTGTCTCCCAAAAGCTTAACATTAATATTTTAACTTCCAATTTATCTTTAGGTTAACCTCCTATATCAATCGGACATTAACCTATACAAACTAGACCTCGGGTAAACCCAAATCTCCGCTCTTAGCCTAGGACATTAGTCTACCCAATACAACCCTCTAGGACTCCCCATTACTTCCCAAAGGAAGGTTCCTAAACCTCGAACCTAAAAGAAAAGGGCTAAAGAAGACTAAGGAGAATTAAAGGTGAAAAACAGGGGACCGATCGACCGGTCAAGGGACCGCGGTCGACCGCCCTTACAGGTTTGGTCTGCTAACAAAAGCAGTAAGCTAGTTTTGGCATGACCGGTCGACCGGTCATGGGACCGCGGTCGACCGAGCCTACCAGATCCACGAAAAACCCTTCTTCTGCAAAGCCAAAACCGAACCCTAAAACCCATAATCCTCTACTTTCTTCATTCCCCTCCACCAACAACATTACCCCAACAATTATACACCAAAAGAAACCCATATAATAACCTTAAACCACACAATCTACAAGATTTAAGGATTTAACACCAAAATCAACCAAAAACCCATTTATGGTTTAAACCTCCAAATTTACTATACATGCAAATTTATCACATTAATCAATATCTAGCAAGTAAGAAACTTGCCTCGAGGTTCGTAGTCTATGATCACCTCCGGTAGCGACGGAAATCCGGCCCAAATCTTCCATTTTCTCTCTTTCTCTCCATTTCTCCCAACTCTCTCTTCTCTCTCTCTCCTTTGGCTTCTCTCACAAAAATGAAGAAAAAGAAAGGGGGTGGGGGACTTATACGGGTCTCAAAACATAAATCCCCACATTAAAATGTTAATACACCACTAAAATGACTCGTAACCACTATTTGAGTCATAATCCCTTAAAAATGCCCGAATATCAGAAATTACAACTGAGCACTTAATTCGACTATCTCGACTATTCTAAAAACAACTGCACCCCCCTATTTTTGCATTCGGGAAAGTGTGAACTATATGTGTGTTCCAATTTCATTTTAATCCATTAACTTTACCCCATATTATATATAGGTCATAACCGTCGTTTTACATATAACGACGCAATAATACACAATATAATGCTACTTACCTTCTCATACCGGTAAATAGACAAAACATAGTAAATATTATCCCTAAGTCTCACGGGAAAAATATTTACTCCAACATCCCCTATTTTATAAAATTAGCCCATCAGGCAAAATAGTATAAAATAGTAGCTCCAAAAACCTGGGTTGTTACAGGAACATTATAATATAAGATGACTAAAGCAAATTGGCCACAGGATTGAACGGTAGTGTAGGGACCGTTGGAGTAAGGGGTAGCGCTAGGAGAAGTGTAATGAGAACATCATAACGATTTAGATTGTGTGGGAAAGGATGAGGATGAAGGTGTACGAGATTATATCTGAAGCTTTGAGTACTAGTCTTATCCGAATTTCGAGGACGAAATTCCATTGTAAGGGGAGAAGTATGTAACACCCCATATTTTAGAGGATATATAAATTAATTAAATTAGTGAGTTGGATTTATTTAATTTGGAGAAATTCATTTAATTTGGTGATTTAAATTTAATTTATCTGAAGCTTTGAGTACTAGTCTTATCCGAATTTCGAGGACGAAATTCCATTGTAAGGGGAGAAGTATGTAACACCCCATATTTTAGAGCATATATAAATTAATTAAATTAGTGAGTTGGATTTATTTAATTTGGAGAAATTCATTTAATTTGGTGATTTAAATTTAATTTATTTAAATTGAAGAAATTATTGAATTTGGAGATTTAGAATTTATTATTTAAATTTGGGGATTTTGAAATTCAAATTAATTCGGGTTATTGAAAATTTTCACATGTGTCGCATTTTGAGGTTGAAATTGGAAAATTTTATAAAGTATCTCGGATGACAATTATGAGTGCACGGTTGAGTCCGGAAGGGTCAAGATAGTCGAAAAAGAGTACTCGGGGGTAGTAAATGGGTCTCGGGGCATTTTTAGATATGACCGAGCCCATACGGGGGCATTTAAGTCATTTTTAATTGGCCAATAGGCTTAATTACGGTATTGAGGAATTTTAACCTAGGTTTAAGTGTGTTGGGCAGCCATGAGTCATTCCAAAACACAAAGGGTTGAGAGAGGAGAGAAAGGAGAAAGAAGAAGAAGGAAATAAGGATGACAAGAGCAATCCGGGCAAGAATTTCGACATGGGATCGTCGGATTTAATCCCCCAAGGCAAGTGTTTTCTTGCTTTAATTTGAGTTGTAGTTAATGATGTAAATAGTTGTAATTATGTCAATTAATTCTAGAAATTTGGAAGTAGGAATTTGAATTGAAATTTGTGGGTTTATGGTGAAGAAGATGAAGAATAACCATTGATAGGGGATTTTTAACTTTGTGAGAAATTGGGTTAATAGTGAGATTATAACTTAATTTGAGAAGTGAATAACATGATTAGTACTTGGTTTTTGAATCTCCATTAGTGGTATTGTTGGAAGAAATTGTTAATGATGAAGTTTGGGTGGATTTAGGATGAATCTTGGGAGGTTTTTGGGGTAAAAGATCTGAGTATAATCGAAGGTTTGGAGCTTTAATAGCGATTATGTTCGCGTTGCCCTGTAGAAAATCGCGTTTTCTACATTTTGTTGTCTCACGCGCTTCCTCCAAAACTGCTCCAAAATGCCTCAAAACATCAATTTATTAATCTGGGCAGAATGTGGGAAAACTTTTTAAGAAAGTTCTTTTTTTAAATCTTCTTTGAGGTGAATCTTTATAATGCCCTAACTTTTGGCATACGGACTGGGATTAGTGTGCCGTTCACGGCCACACATAGATAGCAAAGAGTATTACGCTGTCCTGGGAATATTTTTAATTAGACACAAAAATTGAAAGGTCTAAAATACCCTTGAAGACGGAACGAGTTATTTGATTTTTAGCACAACTTTAAATGAGCATAACTTTGTCATACAAATTCGGATTTACGTGCCATTTGTGGCCACGCATAGCAAATGGAGAGTAGTACCCAGTACTAGGAATTTCATTACTGAGGCATATATTGTGAAATGTCTATAATACCCTTGGAGTTTTAATTAGTGATGAAACTTTCCCGAATTTAAACTAAAAATTGTTGGGAACTTTGTGAGACTAATATGAACTTAATCAAGTACATATGAGGTGAGATATATAATTATATAAATTATATTAAATAGTGGGATGTAGCTATTTTGGTATTGGATCGTATTTAATACGAGCGAACTAGTAATAATTGGAATATATGTATATATATATGAATGTGTGAATTATATATATAAATATGGGAATACATAATCCAATAGAAAAATGATAATAGGTTACGGGAATACCTAAAACAATGATAGGTTGTGTGAATACGTAAAACAATGAAAGGTTGTGTGAATACCTAATATTTTAATAGGGTGCGTGAATACCTATTTGATTGTTTTATTATGTGTATGACATACCTAGCTGCTTGCTATCGCGGGGGGTTGTGTAGAGACGGTCTTATCCTGAGTGGCCTTCGGGGGGATATTTGACTTGTATCTCAGAACATAGGGCTGTGAAAGACTTATTTGTGAGTTGATAAGTCCGCTGACTATGGGAGCGTAGGTATGTGCGTGACCCATAGGTATGTGAACTATGTTCGCCGCCAATATGTGTGATTTGTTTATATGGTTCGTGGGACATTTCCGAACCGATAGTCCTTATTTGAGTACGAGACGTACCGGGACGTGATAGTAGAGTATGCAATGCACTATAGGTGTATCCTTAGGGTGCTGTGTTAGTATATATATATATAATGGTGGTGGATATATATGTATACTTGTGATATAATTACAATGTGATAATTGTGGGCTATTAAGATTGTGCTGATACATATATATAATAGTGAGGGATATATGTGTATGCTTATGGTATGTCTACAATGAGATAATTACAGACTATTAAGATAGTGAAATCTTATATAAACGTAAATAATAAATACTTGACTTTAGTGTGATAACACTTATTTAAAAATGATAAATGTTGAGATCAAATATGATATACTACTACGAGGGGTAACTAGAAGGATAAGCCTTTTTCCTAGTTAGAAGTGTGTCAGATGGCTAGGCGGAATAAATGAATGCGATAGGGGTGCACTATAGAAGAGAGGTGAGATTGTCCTCAAGAGAGTGGGGCCGTAAAAGCAATTATGAACATTATATACTACGCATTTCATTTATTGCAATAAAATGCTTGCTAAACATTTTTATAAATCGGGCTCTGACCCATTTCTTGTACTTCTTCTCTCTTGTCTATGTATATGTATATTAACAGGTGTCCAGCCACAGGGATGCCATAGTTGACTTATCTATTCCAGGGTTACGCAGCTGCAACATTGTGGATGGTTGCAGGATTTGATTTAGACGTATCATTTCTTTATTCCTAGAGTAGGATTCTTATCTCAGTTGTAGATTCATTCAGTTCATGTTTCCCCTTTTACTTTTAGACTCAGTATTTGGTTTATGTATTCATTTATTGAATTATTATTATTAGGATTTTGAGCCGATTGTTTATTCGGCAGGTCATTTAGTCATTTAGTACTGTTTTAGACTCATGGTTTGGATGTATGGTTTATTTGTTATTTAGCATGCATATTTAATTGTTTAATAAAAAGATAAAATTTAACATCAGTCTTTTTGATTACTAGGTGGTTAGTAAAGTTTTAAAAAGTTTTCGACAGTGATGCTAAGAATGAACCCCTGAGATTCCTGTTTTAAATTTGATATAGGACTGATCACCCGGTATTTATTTAGGCGGGGTGTCACAAGTGTCTTCAATTTCATTGATGACAATGTTCATTTCAGGCTAGGAGGTGTGATTAGTCATCTCGATTTCTATTTTATCCTCGTGAGCCATGTTTATATTTATTAATTAAATTTCATATAATAATAAAATAAAATAAAATAAAAAATTTAAAATTTCAGAAATTCAAAAATTATTTTAATTATTTCTTTTCTCTTTCTTGGGCCTTTTGCCCCAATTTCCTATGATAAATTTATAAATTGCCCAACCCAATTGCTAATTCAATGACGCATTTTCTATTTATTTCATGTTTTTAAACTTTAGTCCTCAAATTATTCAATATTGAGGATAAAAGCATGGATTAAACCTTGAAAATTCATGAGCAATTGAGCATAATTTATACTTGATTCGGTAGGACAATTATAACTTGGTATCTTTTTGTTGCTTTGTGTACACTAAAATCGAGCGAGCTTTTTACGTTTCTTCATTTGCGAGTGTTTATACACTACTCTTTCCTTCTTGAAAACGTTAAATTTATTGGTAATCTCATTAATCTTTCATTGATTGTTCATTAATTTAGTCCATATTTGAAATACGTCGTTTGATCATGATTTTCAAAGTTGTTTTGACTCGAGAATTGCGTAGACTTTAGAAAATGATCATAGGCCCTCTTTTTTATATTACCCATATTAACCTTAACCTCACCTTATGTATTTCCCAAGTCAACTCCTTTGAGCCTATATAATAATCCTTCGTTTTATAACCCAAAATCCCATAACCAACTCCACATTGGAGTTATAAACCATATATATCACCTTCCATACCTTCTCTTGGAATAATAATTGGGATTGAATGATGTCCGTGTTAAGTGGTTACAATTAAGCATGTGAGAGTGAAAAGTGAAGAAAAAAGTGAAGTGAAAAAAAAAATGAAAAAGCAAAAAGAAAACAAAACAAAAGGAAGAGAACAAAGGAAAGAGAAAGTATGTACATGTTGTATATAGGGTTCAATAACCTTAGTCACTTTCCATTGTTATATTAAATGCTTGTTATGGAAATCATTTTCTAATTTTTTAAATTGCTCACAATTTTTCATTATCCCGAGTTTTCATCCACAAACAACTTGGAATACGTAAATATACCCTTCCTTTCATAACCTTATCCCCAAACCTACATTACAATCCTATAAAAGTCCTATGTGATCCTAAGGCGAATGTAATTAAAAAGTTTAAATAATTTCGATAATCTATGAAAATACATTTCACCTCTTTAATGGCGATATCCTTTCGCTGAGATTGCAAATTTTTTATTTTATATATAGCATTTTCATTGATGACATGCGTGCATCCTAGTTTCCATTTGCATTTACTCATTATGCCCGCATGTCTTGTGTGTTACACCCTATTCTGAGTGCTTCTATTTGTTGAGTGTAATATCCGGAGAGGATTGAGTGGAGTTATGCTTTAATTGTTATCCGGGCTATAGGCGTTTTTATCAAATCAAAGCTTTTTGCATGTGTATGCACACCACTCACATTTGAGGTTTCAATTCCATGTAGTTATTCTTTTAATGTTGATAGTTTTGAATTATTGGGTAAAATTCCCTTTTGCTTTGTTAATAATATGTTGAAATATCTAGTTGTTGTTGAGCTTGGCATATTGGTTGGTTGGGCATATTTTAAGCAAATTTGATGTTTCTAGATTTCATCCCTAAAAACTCTCACGAGACAACACTCGTCCACTAGGGTAATTTAGGGATTTAACGACTTATTGCATATGCTAAATGCAATCGTTTGCTCGCGAAAGTGGCATTTATCTCCTTCGTACATATCTCCTTTCTTGTGGTTTACTTTGAGTTCTTCTTTGTTTGTATTTTATTGCTAGGGGCTAGCAATGTGTAAGTTAGGGGGTGTGATCCGGCTTGAATATTGCATATATTCACCCTCTTTACTTATGCATTTGAGCCCTATAATTGAGCTTTTGTAGGTATTACGGTACTTATTGTGAAGTTCGGTAGCGTTCAGAGGAAGTTTCGTCGATGATCGCACGTACAAGGGCATTTCAGTAATTTTACAATTTGGGTTTCGGCCCAATGTCTTCACGAAAGTTGAATACCTCTGAGTCATCTTCGTGTGTCCTCTGACGGTGCACAATTCTGATCAATAACAAAGAAGTTAAGGGATTTCTCGCGGAGGAAAGACAACACCAAAATCACTTGGGACAAATCATTTCTTTTCTTTTATCTTTATTTCTTTTACCACTTACTATATAAGTGGGGTTTGGGTATTTGAAGACATATTCTATGATCTTGTATTTTTCTTAGTTTAGGTTAGGGAGGTTAAGGTTTGGAGGTGATTTTGGGTTTTGCTTCTCTCTCTCCCTGGGTTTCACCTAAATGGGTTTGTGAGTGCACTATTCATCATTTCTCTCGTTAATTTAAGCTTCCATTGTTTTGTTTCTTGCTTTGTCATTTACTTACTTGCTTTGTAACTTAGATTTAATTGCTTTCCTTACTTTCTTGCATTCAATTCATGTCATTTAATATGATTTCTAGCTAATTTAGTTTAGGTTGTGATTGATTGAACTCACCTTGGGTTGATTTGGTTGCTTTGATTTGGTGATGAGTTTTATGAGTTTAATTCGATTGGGTTGTTATTGATTTTATGCCTAGGAGATTTAATGGTGTATATCATGTATGCGTTGTATTTACGACCTTGCGCGTGTAATTTTGGGGGTATTTGTTGATCCCAAAATCATAGTAGGCTTTTATGACAATTTAGGGGGTGATAACTCTAAATTTAATTAATTGATGAAATGGGATTCAATTCTGGTAGACTTGTCTTACCATATAACCATTTATACTAATTAACTCGAGGGGGGGATATTAGTCGCAATCTATAGTTTTTATTCCTTTTGTAATCGTAGTTTAAACGCATTCATAGTATTATCTTTTCTTTTGTTAACAATTATCTTTTACACTTTTATTCCTGAAGTATTAAATCAATATAATTCTAAAAAACTAGTCTCTGCGGATTTCGATACTCGGACTGTCCGCTATACTCCCATAGAGAGTGTAGTCAATAGTTTAGGTTTTTGAATTGAGAAGGTGAAACGAATTCCATGACTGGCATACTGACACTACGCTACTTTTCACCCTCAATCTCCAAGCTCATGGACAGGGTCATATTTTGAAAAAAGACGAAATTGCACGAAATTTGGGCAGCATGCCGACCCGAAATTTCCGCAGTGTTTCGGGTAGTAACCGATAAATTGAACATGAGTACCCTAGGTTTGGCACCTACATGAGGGTATGCAGTTGTTAGGTTTTTGGAAAGGTTCCCCCTTTGGCATGACTTCTAGGATATACGTCTTGCTTTTGAGGGCAATCGGCATGTGTGGACAAGCCATTTGGTATACCTGAGTATACGTGAATTGTCTCATTATATACCTCATGGGGACAACACGTGTGAGAGCGAATTCAATATACTAGACGTATGTGAACGAATTCCATGCTATATATACCTCCCGCCATGACTTCAGTCTAGGGATACGATGCGAGGGGAACCGTTCGATATATGTCGAATGTAATTGGCTAATGAAAGGTGAGAGTCATAATGCTTAGGCTAACTGCGACCTGCCGGAACAGCGCCCATCGCAAAGTGACCCCCTAGTATTGGACAAAATTTTGGTCAATAGCCATGCTCTTTGGTGATGTAGTGTGCAAAATGCATGATTCTTTATTAGTATATTATGGAGAGAGTATTTTTATTTGGCATGATGAACAATATACTAATAAGGGAGAATGTACAAGCATCGTGAAAAGTAAATCTAGCATAGAGAATAAAGATTACGCTAAGCATGGATATGTGAGATTGAGTGATGTGTGAGTATCTATAAGTGAGTTTGTGATAGTGAACCTAAGAATGGATATGCTACAAGTGGTGTGTGATAAGTGTGATAAGTGGAGGTGTGTGCTAGTGACACCTAAGCATGGATATTCTAAGTGGTGTTGGCAACATGTGGATATAAGTGATCCTACATGTAAGTAGTGTGAGGTGTACATGGAGATTATTTTCAAGTGTGTGAGTGAGGAGTGATATAAGCATGAGGTAGATATATACAAGGAATATTATAGGAGAAAAGAGGGAACATACACGTAGGTTCATACGTACATAAGTAGAAAATGATAACACTCATGCAAACAGAGTCTAGTCCTCTTAAGCCAAATCCACAGCGGAGTCGCCATTGTGGCCATCCCTTTTTTTTGTTCTTCCCTCTCTCTCATCTATGGTGGTTCCCGACGCTCGCGCGTGCCTACTTGGAGGGGGAGAGAAGGTCTCGCACCCGTTTTCTAGGAGCGCTTCGATCGTCATCGATGTAGGGTGATGTAAAAAGATGGAGGCGCCAACCTATTTTTCACAAAACAAGCAAAAGAACATGTCGCCACCTCGAGAAATTGGCATCAAAGGCAAATTGATGCTTACGAAACCAATAGTTTATAGGTTCCGGGGCTAAGTTACAGAATGGAAAGGGATTAGGCACCCATTCCACCCTTTCGGTCTCTCATGGGCTTGTGTTACTATTTTTCTTAATTTCTCTATGAAGTGTGTGCGTGTGTATATATAAATGGAGATCGTAATCATTCGACTCATATCATGGAAAGGATAGAGTGAGGTCATACAAATGAATGTTGCCAAATTAATAATTAGAAAATATAATGTATGCACTTATCGAGATATTGATTGTTATAATGAAACGATAATATTTGTTAGATAAGACACGCAAGTATGAATCACAAGCTTGATATATATGAATAATATATAAAAAAAATAAAACGGATGAAAATGTGAAAATTGGAAAATTGGACTCGAGTCTCGGGCTTTAGCCCAAAACACCTATGTAGCCTATAAAGGCACCAAAATCCATGTAGTTTGCATGCGGCGCAAGGGTGAGGTTTATCCCATAAATTCAAATGGTAGTTTATTATATGTGTGTGTATAAAAAAGATATTTTAGTTTTGAGAAAATGTGATGAAGAATCCTGTTGGAATTTATAGGTGTAACCCTCTTTTTCTTTGTTTTGGGTGTTTTATAGAAAATAAAGTATGTGAAATATAACTAATAAAGGATGAGGTGTTAATATGTATGAACTAAAGTAAAGGCTAGATTAAAAATTTATGTAACTAATGTGAAAATAAAGAAATTTAGAGAAAGACAAGGATATTTGGACCTTCTTTGGAGAGTTGGGGCTTAATCTTGATCCTTGATGAGATTCCTTGAATGTTGGGATGAATGTTGGATGAGAGAGAAGGAGATTTTTCTAATTGGGTATGAAAATGATAGGGATGAATGATGGAAAGGAATTTCACGCAAGGAAACTTCACTGATTGTAAGAGAATGTTGTAGAGACCACTGAAATTGATGGATATGAGGTGTTCCTTGGAAGTGAGATCATGCCTTCTTTTTATAGGGTAGGGGAACTATCAATCAGTATACCCCTAGACCTGCCAATCGGTAGGTGACCCTAGACACAGTGTTAATTGGCATGGAAATGGATCTGCTAATCGGCAATCTCGTACAAATTTTTCCAAAAAAAATAGTCGTAAAATGCAATTCATAAATCCAAATTATGCACGGGGTATACTGTTATAAAGGTAATTCATAGACCTTTAAGAGTCCTTAGGGCCTCTCCCGAGTTCGAGAGTTAACTTTAGGTCAAACGAGACTCGAAGTGCCTGTCGGTCCTTTGGATGGAAGATCGTCTGATGGTAATGGATCATTCGTCCAAATCGTAAGTCAGTATTGCACACGAGGCGGATCATTGAAAATTTTATGTGAGGTAATTCGATGTTTTAAATAGCTTCCCTCGGTTAGGAGAGTTGACTTTGGTTAATCGGGGCCCGAAAGCACCCGGTGACACTTCAGAGTAAAATGGGTCCTTCGTCCATATCGTAAGGCTGATTTGCGCAGGGGGTGGATTCATTCAGTCTCATTTGAGCTGAAGAGTTTACCTTGGTCAAATGGAGCTCGGGAGCACCCGATGGCCTCCGGATCAGTTTTCGAGGGAAAATGGATCATTCATCCGAACAGTTTTGTGGTTTCATGCTCGAGGAAGATCGTTTGAAAGGGTTTTCAGATCCTTTAGAAGACCCATTGATCTTTCTCTCTGATGATGGATTTTGTTGGGGTCAAATCGGGGCCTGAGAGAGCCCGATGGCCTCCAAATTGGTTTTCGATAGTAAAATGGTTCATTCGTTTGAACTACTATGCCGATTCGCATAGGGGGAACCGTTAGAAAGAGGATTTTGAGACCTCTGAATATTTATTAAGCTTTCGCTCTGATGACAGAGTTGACAGAAGTCAAATGGAGATCGGGAGCGTCCGATGGCCTCTAGATCTGTACTCTGAGTATGATCTAGCGTTTGTAGTGAAATGGGGAGGTGCTAGGGACCTAAGGAGACACTTGGGGTGATAGAATGTGATGTCTAAAGTTTCACTTATGTTAGGTCTATAATAAACATGATGGTGGGGGTTAGGCTGTGTAGTTGTATTGACACTAGCTTATAGTGTGCATGCTTGACTCCTAGTCATAACACCATTAGGGATAGAAAATCATCTAGTCACCGTGGCAATTACAGTGTTAATATTTTTTACCATATTTCCAAAATGATAAAAAAGAAACTAGGTTTAGTTGAGTGATCAATCGGTCTTGCATTTACGTTGGTACGCCAACTGTTGGTGTGTTTGGAACATTATTGGCCCTTGTAGCCGTTGGAATATTCAAATATTGACTGGGAGAAATTGGTTCCAAATCTTACGTTATCTCAACCATTGTCTACTTCGAAGTGGTAATACGTTATCTGGTTGAGCCAAGTTCACCAACTTTTTCTGTTATATCCTCGTTTTGATGTGTTCTGTTCATTCGTAACCACAAAACAAGACTGGTGTCCCACCAAAAATGCCAAAATTATGCTTAGGTTAATTTTTCACTTGGCTTGGTGATCAATTAGGGTTAAAAGTGTATTAAATAAGATTTGTAGCCTTACCAACTATAATTCTTAGCCCAATGATAATATTAGACGATTGTGTTGCATTCAATGCCTCAATTGAGAGGGCTTATGCTTCCTTTAGGGAAGACTTTGGTGAAAGTCTTAAGTTGGGCTGAATAACTAGAACAAAAAATTGTAAATTGCATGAACTGAAAGAAAACTAAAGCATTGTAAATAAAAGAAAATGTGATTAAAGTATAAGATTGTGAGAAAGTAAGGTGCAAGTAAAGTAAATATTTACACTAAGGAAATGTAAAGAAAGAATGTGAATTATAACAAATGTAATGGCAAGAAACTTTAAATAAACTTTGAAAGAAAAGGTTACATATTGCCTTACAATCTACTGCAAGATGAAAGAAATATTGTAAATAAAAGAACAAAAAGAAAAGAAAAGAGAAGGATAAAGAGGATAACAGAAATGTAAATGCGTTTGTGGTGAGGGAGTCCTCTATTCCTTATTAGGTTTGTTGCTTATTTATAGTATGTCTTGCCATGCAATGTAACTGTTCTTTAGTAACTGTTGGGTGGTTACCCACCCATTTGAGTTTTTCCTACTTTGATTCACTAATGACCCAATTTAAATTATAGTATATTCTAGTTTTGAATAACACGTCCCAATTTGTGACAAATGTCACGCATGCATGTTGCCTGTTATTTATTATTTTCATAGTATAATTCGGCTATTTTTTTCGGTTTATATATTATGTTGTAACATCTCATCGGTATGTGTTAACATGGTGTGAACACCATTATTAATGTTTTGTTTATTTTGTTATTATATCTTGCTTTGAAATCAAATACTTATTTCGTTAGAAAAATTAAAATTTAAAATTGAACAAATCCCTAAGGGTTTGACCCGTACTTGCATATGCTATACTATAATATCCCGTGCACTTGTGGTAATTATAAATTTCATAAACACTAAAACTATGTCTTTCCCACAAGAATTCATAAATAAGGTCTTTTCCACACTTCCCCTATTTAAACCTTTTCCCAGTAAGTGTGAGATAAGTCTCTCATACCAAGTGCTTAGTACTTTATGCAGACCATACAAAGCCTTTTTGACGCGATAAACATGTGTAGGGAACTTGAGATCATCAAAGCGTTTCGATTGTGACACGTAGACTTCCTTTGGAGAGTGCTATTCAAAAAGGCACTCTTCACATCCATTTGATGGATTTTAAAGTCCAAAATACATATTATGGATAAAATCAAACATGCCTATTCTAGCCTAGCCATTGAGCAAAGGACTCATCAAAGTTGTAGGAACGCGAGGCCCCCAATTTTAAAACCTTTGTACTTCAAAATGATAATTTCCTTTTAAATATATGCGGAAGCGTAAGATGGTTCAATTAAACAACAAATTTTAATTTACTTCTAAATTAAAATAAAACCAAGTGAAATAAGATTAAACACATACACAATTTTGATTTCACTTAAACACAATTAATTAACCCAAGTCCTAGAAATTTGCCTAAGTCATATTTTTAATATTTCCAAATTAGGCCAAACCAATTTTACCAAATTAAATTAAGAACTTGAATTAACTACACATTACCCAATATTTATTTAGAACCAAATTAAACAAGTAGTGATTTTAAACCAATTTTATCATTTTACCTAGGCATGCGTTCTACGTGAGTATTGCCAAAGATAAAAATAAACAATGAATCACTACGCCGCGATGTACGAGGAAAAACCCACAACGGAAAAAAAACTTTGGACGGCCCTAGCCTCAAATCCACTAAGTATGGTTTTACAAATACAAGACAGTATGACTTACAACACTCGACTCGATCCCTCTCAAGCCCCGACGCTTCTTCTTGTATACACCTCTGCCTAGCAAATAGCGACGGAGCTCCACCACGGTCTCGGAATCCACCAATCGGACTTTATATGGTCACCGTCACCCAAACTAGGAGCCTTTCTCCAAGTGGGTATGACAACGTAAACTTCTTCTTCTTTGTGGGATTTAGAAGCAAACCCAAACTTCTCTTCGAACGGTAGAGATAAAAACTGGTGCCAAACTCCAAGCAAAGTATATATATATATATGAACTTGGATAAACAAACTTTGGGTGTAAACTAGAGTGTTAAATGATTTTTTTCTTGAAAAATTAGACACTCAAAACATGAACTCTTTCCTTGTAAATTGAAGTTCTCAAACTCTCTCTTGGAGATGGAAAGATGTGAAAAAGTTAAGTGGAAAAATTTAGTTCCCGCACATATTAAGATTACCCAAAAACTTAGTGGGAAAAGAAGTGGGAAAGTGGGAAAAACTGCTTAAAACTGCCAAATAAACTGTTCCCGCTAAAACTCGTTCGAACGACATTTCCGTTCGAACGAAGTCTCGTTAGAACGAGCCTTCTAATAAAGTTCCAGTGTGAACTCATTAGAAATCTCGTTCGAACATCATTCTCGTTCAAATGACATTCCAGTGGCCAATGTGGGAACTCGTTGGCAAACTCGTTCGGACGACATTATCGTTCGAACGACAAACTCGTTCGAACGACAATTCGAACGAACTTCCAGAAAGTTAAAAATTTTAGTTTTAGCCCAGAAACTTTATATACTTTATTTTAAAGTTTTAATAAAATCTTTCTAAAAATAAACAATAGTTTAAAATAAAATTTCACCCAATATAAAATGTTCCAAGCTCCTATATATATATATATATATATTAAAATGCATTCATACCTTAGGAGTAAACAAAACATTGTTGATGACGTAGAAACGAGGCACAATAAACAAGACATTTGACGAAGCTTTAATATCTTGGCCACTACGTCTTTAACTTTAGTACGTCATATGCTCGAAGGATGATCAATAACTCTATCTTATGACTCAAACGTTTTTGTCCGGAATTGAGCCAAAACTACAAAGGACTCATTTGGAAATGTGTGTCCTTACAAAAGTTAACACATTCAACTTAGGCATATCCTTCAGCCACTAGCCTAGCCTTATTCCTCAATATGGTACCCTCTTCATCATATATATTTTAGAAGATTTGTTTGGTACTTATGATGTGAACATTTTTTTAGTGAAGGAACTATATTACACACAATTTGTTTTTCGAGTTGGTCTGATTCATATTTCACACTCAATATTCAGCTAACAAAGCTTTTTTCACATTTTTGGGTTTTAGTGTTGAAGTATATTAAATAAAGTTAACTTTTTTTATGGAGTTAAGATCGTGTCTTTAGTCCAACACTAGGTACACTAATGATTTCGGTCAAATAATGGTCATTTCATACCCAAGGAGGTGTCTTACCTACTTTAACAACCACATGTGGTGGTGTGGGTACCTCTGAACACTCGTCAATTCCTTTTTCATTTTCTTCTTCAACATAAGGAAACATGAAAAATGTGTTCTCACAATCATATTCATTAAATTCAAATGAGTCGTTATCATTGATGACAATATTTACCGAATCCATTATCCATTGTAAAGCATAATTATACACGCGAAATGCATGACTATATGTAGAAAATCCGAGAAAGATGTTGACATCACTCCTAGAGTCAAGCTTGGTCAAATACTCACGATCCTTGAGAATATAACACTTTCTTCCAAAGACTCTAACATACTTGAATGTGGGCTTCTTTCCTTTCCAAATATCATAGGGGTTTTATTTCTACAATACCTCCTATAGAGTTGGTTCACATAATGACATGCCATGTTTACTGCTTCTCCTTAGATGCGCTTAAGTACACCTTTGCCTATTAACATAGTCATATCCATCTCTTGTATAGTTTAATTCTTTCTCTTAAGAATCCTATTTTTTAGGTGTTTTAGGGGCAGAAAATTCATAGTGTATACCAACTCACTTTACCACTCTGAAATACTTTTCCCTAAAATTCTTATGAGAGTATGCAAGAACTAATGGATCAATTTATTTAATTAAATAGCCCAATACACAAATCCAAATTTTAATCAAATTTTAATCTTTAATTAATTATGGTGTGCATGCGAGTTATGTCCGAATATATAATTGCAATTATCAAGCCAAATATGCAAAAGCACACGAGATGAGGAAAAATCCCTTTATAGGGCAAAACCTTTTATTCATCACTATTGATAGTTTATTCGAATTACAAAACACTTAGCTACACACAGAGTCTTCAAAATGCAATAGATACGACTCATATCCAGAGTCTTCCATAGGTAGAAGTCTACCCTCAGTATCCATCGATTCAACCTTCTTCCTTCTCCAGCAGTGAAACCTCGTTCCACAATCTCCGCAGTAGAGAAAAGTCTCTACAAAGGGTGTATTATAAGAAACCTTCTTGAGAATGATAAAAATGATCTTGAATAATTCTCAGGGGTGAGGAATATGATTATGAGGAGCTTGGATCACAAAAGAGAACTCAAAAGGTAATTCTTTATTGAAAAGAGTTCTTTGAATATATGATCCCATTCAGACTTTTTATAAGAAGGGTAGATAAAAAGGATAAACACAAAAGATATTAGAAGATATTTATTAAAAAAAACTCATATACACCCGTTTGTTCGAACGAAGGGGCATGTCGTTCAAATGACACTGCATCTCGTTTGAACGACGTTCGAACATAGACTCCTAATGAGATTACAGTATTGAATGGTTTGGTTCATCACTATATCTCGTTCGAACAACCGTGACCCTCGTTCAAACAAGGCGTCGAATTTTTGAAAATTTTTCTTAAAATATTTCGAGTTCTTTTTTTTAAATATTTCCTCATAAAAAATAATCAATCCCCAGAAAATACTCAGAATATTTTTACCACATCAAATGCCAACTTCTTCCATAATTGTTGAGATGACCAAATCTTTCATTCTTTGATGGTCTTCAACATAGTCTTGAAGTACCGAGAAGTAGTGGCGGTGGCAATATTAGGTGTCATGTTTGTGTAACGGGATACGTCAAACTAAAAATAAAATAAAATGTGAGCAATCATAAATTTTGTTCTTACAAATCTCACACTTTGGCTATTTCGATACAAAACATAAATCTTATCCAAATTGAATTATCCTATAACTTAATACAATAATCTACCCTCCTAAAATATAAATGAAAATGGAACATAGAATATGTGCAAGTCTTCAATCATGAAACTGGATCTTTCCTTTGGCTCACATTGTCTTCATCTTGTCAGGGTTTAAATGATCATCGAGGGTCTAAATGATCATCATCCAAGCGAAACGTCCTGGATACATGAGACAAACAAAAATACCATGATGCATAGAGTTTTAAACAAAAATAAAAACTCCCCTTCAATTTGTTCTCCCCCTTTTATCCGCAATAGACAAAGGAGTCAAAACTAAACATGAATTAAAAGCATCACACGAAGAAGCAAGATATCAACACAGGTATAATCAAGTAAGTATAGGTGATGATAATCTCAAAGGCAACCAACTATTTTTGACATTTTTCATTTTTCTTTAGAGATAAAATATAAAATGAATAAATACAACACACCATGAATTAACATTAAAATATTTGAACCATAAATGCAGAATGTAGGTGTGTGAACATTTTTCATAGGTAAATCAACATATATAGTATGTGCTTGAAGTTTTAGAACACTTCTAATGAAAGATCTCAAAGTCTACCTTAGGTGTAAAATATGTGAACTCAAGAGAAATTGACTCAACTTAATCCCCATGTCATGAACATAAATGATTCTCACACCAATGACGCCAAAATATGTAATGTTTTTTTGAGATATTTTTTAGTTTGTGCGAACCCATTGATCTTTGACATTAACTTCCTCAAATTTTCACATATATCATGATAAGTTATCAATATTTTTTTTGAAGAAATTAATGCTCATATGTAGTGAAGCATTAATGTATGAAAAAATTATCCTGGCACTTTTGTTTTTATGTTCCTCTAATCTTTTTAGGCTCTTTTGTGAAAATGGTGACTTTTAACGCAAATATATTTGATCTTTTGTAGCTCCTTTCCATTGCTTAGCATATAACAAATTTTCCAAAAAAATCATGTAAATTCGAGCAATGATTCTTATATGCACAACTTTTTATTTCGTTTTTACATTTGGTTCATGATAAATAAAATTGAGATGAGAACATCGTATTCAATAAGTGACAAGTAAGTGGAATGTTCAAATAAGTTCATGCACATTTACATTAAAGGTGATTAGGAGACGAACATGTAGAAAGTAATCATCAAATATCAACATAATGACTCCTCACATTATTAAGCACACTATAGAAATGACATCTTGTCTCTGGATATCTTAAATATACATCTATATATGGTGACAAAAAAAATACAAAACATTATATTGTCATTCTCAAAATTTTATCAAAATATAATCTTTTTGCCTTTTTCATCTTTTTCTTAAAAACTGGAAATCTTTTTGGATTTTTTAAAAAAAAATTCAGAAAAGCAAAAATCTTTTTGGATTTTTTTAAAAAATATATGAAACGAAAAAGAATATACAAAATAATACAATGATAATACAATCTAGTAATAGAAAAGTAAGATATGAACATAATAATCACCCTATTCTAGAAATAAGTCTCAACCTCAATCATTAGGCCCAGAGGAGTTCTTCATAGGAGATGATATCCTGAAAATTTCTCCATCAAACTTTGTGAAGTCTTGACTAAATACTCTACTTGCTTTGGAGAATTCTCAAAAACTCTATAATCATGTGTGGGAGCATGCAGAGTGATATGAGTGGAAGTGCGTGCGCGAACATGTATATGAACTCGTGTGGGAGCATACGGGGGAACACGCATATGAGAAGCTCTCCCTAGCTTAAAATAAAACTCTCCAATGTGACCTCTTTATTTACAATGGGAACAAACATACACGGGCTTGGGTCTATCTTTCTCAAAACGAGCTCTCTTAGGTGGGTTAGGTCGCCTAGGTGGGTTAGGTTAAGGATCAAAAGAATCCATCACAAACTCAAGAACCGGCTCAGGTGTGGCTTTGAAAGTGGATGCGCCATTATAACCTATTCCTAGTCTCTCAACATTACCTAACGCGAGACTGAGGAGCATCTTTCCAATCCTCTTAGATGTGTCCCCTAAAGTAACCTTGACCTCCTGGGCACGTACGAGATCAAGCTCAAGTTGGGATACACGGGCTTCAAGTTTCTCATGAGTCTATATTGAATATTGAATATCTCCCGTAAGACTAGCCATGGTGTTAGTCAAATTAGTCTTTTCCCTACCTAAAATAAGCAATTGCTAATATAAAAAAATCTTCACCTTATCGAGTTGACTCACCAACTCCTCACACTCTCTCAAGACTTTCACCTCCTTCTCCAAAATATAAAACTCTAAGAGATAAATGTTAATTAATCTTTTTTGTTTTTAAGGTCTCGGTGTAAAGATCACTAAAATCTTTTTGGAGACCACTTTCTCCCCTCACTTAAAATCTCATCCTCACTCTCACTAGAATGAATAGAAACATCATCAAGGATTTTAGGTTTAGAAATGCCCTCATCGGCGTGGGATAAACTAGAATTGCTAACGTGACTAGCCATGAACGTAATGCATGATTCATGTGGTGATTCTCCAGCTGAATCAACCGACACGATATCATTATCGCTAAGAGTGGCCTTATTTTTAACTTTCTTACCCTTTCTCTTAAGCCTAGTAGGACACTCATATGCCTTGTGCCCTTTGCCCTCACACTCATAACACTTTTTCTCATCTTTCTCACACATCTTCTCACCCTCATTCTTATTTTTATTTTCCTAAAAAGTCTTTTCTTTGGGAGAATTTTCTTTGGAAAATTTGAGAAATTTTTTGAATTTTTTTACAAAAAGGGATAAATCATCTATTTCAAAATCAAATTCAGACTCGGACTCGCAAACTTTCTCTTTCTTAATTTTTTTGTCTACGTTTTCAAAGCAATCCCTATTTCCTTAGGTTTAACAGTTTTGGAGAACATATCGATCTCATAAGTCTGAAGGTCTCCTACGAGTTCTTCTAACCTAACCGTATCTAATATTCCCAACAAATTAAGCAAGGTGACCTTAAGAATAAAACGGCTTGGAAAGGATCTCAAAATTTTCTTAACAACTCTCGTCTCAGGAATTTTCTCACCCAAATTAAAACTAGTATTAACTATGTCCGATAAACACACATAAAACCCATTAAAAGACTCGGACTCTATCATGGTCATGGTCTCAAATTGGGTAGTCAAATTTTGAAGCTCAGACGCCTTTACAACATTAGTACCCTCGTGTGTGAGCTTTAAGGTGTCAAGCTTCTTTAGACGTGATGCACGTCATGATGCGAAAAAACTCGTCAGGCGTGACAGCTCCAGAAATAGCGCTCAAGCCACGAGAGTTAAAATTACTCCATTTAAATTCATCCCCAGTCCATGAAGAAACAGGCTTCGGACTTTCGACATTGTCAACAGTCACAGTGGGTGGTGTCCACCCTCTTTCTCAAACCAACCAGATACGTTCATCAATTTCTTTTAAGGTTGACCTCATCCTCTCTTTCCAGTAAGCATAATAAGAACCATAAAAAATGGGCATTCAATTATACAAATTAACCATTAAATTTTGACTTTTTAAAGATTAACAATTCTTCAAAAAAAATTGATATAATTTTTTTTTTTTGCGAAAAAAGGATCACACAGTATTTTAGTGTTACCCGCTTTGATACCACTTTGAGAAAATTTATATATTAAAAGAAAGTTCAAAAAAATCTAGATCGCATAATATTTTAGTGTTACCCGCGTTAATACCATTTTGAGAGTGTGCAAGAACTAATGGATCAATTTATTTAATTAAATGCCCCAACACACAAATCCAAATTTAAATTAATTTTTAACCTTTATTAATTATGGTGTGCAAGCGAGTTATGTCCAAATATATAATTGCAATTATCAAGCCAAACGGGCTAAAACACACAAAATGAGGAAAAAATCCTTTACAGTGCAAAACTTTTTATTCAGCGCTATTGATAGTTTTGAATACAATTGACTAACAATACATTTAGCTTCACTAAGTTATATGCGCAGAGTCTTCAAAATACCAACGGATACGACTCAGTTCCAGAGCCATCCACAGGTAGCAGTCTACCCTTGGTACCCATCGATACAACCCTTTTCCTTCTTCAGCAGTGGAACCTCGTTTCACAATCTTAGTAGAGAAAAGTTTCTACAAAGGTTGTATTACAAGAAACCTTCTTGAGAATGATAAAAGTGATCTTGAATAATTCCCGAGGTGGGGAATATTATTATGAGGAGTTTTTATCACAAAAGTGAACTCAAAAGGTGTTTTTCTTTATTGAAAAGAGTTATTTGAATATTTGATCCCGTTTAGCCTTTTTATATAGAAGGAAAGATGAAAAAAGGGTAAACACAAAAGATATTGGGAGATATTCATTAAAAAAGTTAATTTGCTCCCGATCGTTCGAACAAATGGGCAAAACGTTCGAACAACACTGCATCTCATTCGAACAAGACTTCGAACATGGACTTCTAACGAGATTACAATATTGAATGGTTTCTTGCCTCGTTTTATTTCATTCAAATGACCATGTCCATCGTTCGAACGAGGCGTCGAATTTTTGAAAAATTTTCTTTAAAAATTTCGAGTTCCTTTTTTTTAAATATTACCTCATAAAGAATAATCAATCCCCAGAAAATACTCAGAACCTTTTTAACATATCTAATGCATACTTCTTCCACGATTGTTAAGATGAACAAATCTTGCTTTCTTTGACCATCTTTTGCATTGTCTTTAAGTACCGAGAAGTAGTGACGGTGACGTGATTAGTTGTCGTGTTTGTGTAATGGGATACGCTAAACTAAAAATAAAATAAAATGTGAGCAATCAAAAATTTTGATCTTACATCTTATCCATGATCACTCCACTCAAAATATAGTGCAACCTTTTTCATTTAGGAGTTTTCTAGATGGGGATAAACAAGACCTTGACATCAGACTTACTATAAAAAAATCATATAAATAATAACTTATAAAAGATATCTACGATCATAAAAATTCGTACGTATTGGACACACGAGGTCTATGTATAACAGCTCTAAAATTTGGGAGGTAAAAATCACATTCAACTTCTTATGTGGATTTTGTATTTATTTTCCCATTTTGAAATATACCACGTATGCATGAAGAAGTTGAGTAAAAATAAGGTAGGTAAAAAATAAGATCATTCCTAGAAATTTTTCCAAGATCTCTAAAGTTCACAAAACACAACCTCTTGTGATAAATATATATCACATGTTCCTTAGCATTACTGCTAAGAACCTTGGAATAGGTATTATTGATCTAACAATTCTCCAAAGTTCTAGCTCCCTTTAATATGCATTTACCCTTAAGATTTAAAACTTGGCATTTATTCGTGATAAAAAGTGCAGTGTGAGGATCATCACATATTTGGCCTATTATGAGGAAGTTAGCCTTTAAGACTTCCACTATAAGGAAGTTTTCTAACTTAGGAAAACCAACGATATCAATTGCGCCCTTTTCTTAAATGCTAGATGTGTTCCCATCCCCAAAAGTGACCATATCGGTTTTGTCTTCAATGATCTTTTAAAACAACGATTTATCATCAGTCATGAACCTTGAATAACCACACTTAGTTAACTTGGCGTACAACTTATGTTACTGTGGTGTCTACAAAACTAATCGAAAATACTCTGCATTCTCTTCCTTCGATCGAGAATACACTAATATATCGTCAATAAACACAATGACGAATTGATCCAATAACGGTCGAAATATTTAAATCATTAGATCCATGAACACTGTTGGCATGTTGGTCAACCCAAATGACATTATCCAGAACTCATATAATCCATATCGCATTAGATAGGTCATCCTCGAAAAGTCCTCCTCCTGAATTTGTAACTAGTGATACATGTGCGCAAGTCAATCTTGGAAAAGAATGAGGCGCCTCTCAGTTGGTTGAATAAATCATCGATGCGTGGTAACGAATACTTATTATGTATTGTGACCTTGTTTAGTTCCCGATAATCCACATATAATTGAAAAGATCCATTTTTCTTCTTCGTAAATAAAATTGGAGCACCCCACATAGACGTGCTCCTCCGTATGAACCCCTAGCTCAATAATTGTTAAATCTGCTCACACAACTCCCGCATCATCAATGGAGCCATCCATTATGGTGCCCTCACAATGAGGCCGGTGCCCAGTTCAAAATCTATATACAAGTCTATCTTTCTAGATAATGGTAACCCTAGTACCTCATCAAATACGTCTGTAAACTCCTGGACAATCAGTTATAGTCTAACGATATGGTGAACTCCTCACACAAAGTCACATCTATATAATATAAGTATGTGCTAGATCCTCCCTCGAGCATAGGCATAGCAACTAAGAACATCTACTGTCCGAGAATGGAAAACATGATCGCTTTCCCGCTGTAGTCGACTTGTGCATGATACTGAACAAACTAATCCATACCCAATATGATGTCATATGTTGACCTATCCAAAAGTAGTAAGTCTATAAAAAAATACAATAGGCTGATCTCAACTTCCACGTGTCTACAAACCTGATGTAAGGCATCACCCCTACCTACTGGGGTATCTAAATTCATAGAAACATTCGTAACTATATCTAACAATCCCGACATAGATGCAAATGTGTAACTAGCGAATGAGTGTGATGCGTCCGTGTGAAAAAGAACTCATGCATAACTAACAGAGACATAGAACTTACCCCTAATAGCGTGATGCTGAGCTAGCTAGTCCACCTGATAAACATTGAAAACATGTCTGTAATGGAGCTATGGATGTACCTATGCCTGATCCCTAGGTGGAGGCAATGTCGGGTATATTGGTGGTGGTGGAAGTTCCTAATATTATAGTGGGACTGGAAGAGCCTGATGGTAGGGCATTGATAGACAGGGTCGTTTGTTATATTCTGCTCACCATCTCTATACAAAAACCTAAACTTATGACTACACTCAATAAAAGAGAGTATAGAGGCCAAGTTCGGGTATCGAAAATCCACAGGGACGAGTTGCTAAAATTTAATGGATTTAATACTCCTAGAATAAAAGTGTAAAAGATAAATAAAAACAAAAGGAAAAATGCAAAAAAGGAAAGATTAATCTAGGGATGTATTTAAACTAGACTAAAAAAAATAGTAAAAAAAACTATAGATTGAGTCGGATATCCCTCAGCTCAGTTTAACCGTATAAATGGTTACATGGTTCTACAGATTCATTACGATTGCGTATCATTTCGACAGTTAATTAAATCCAGAGTTGTCATACCCCTAAATTCACATAAAAGTCTAATAAGATTTTGGCATCAACAAATACCCCAGAAATTATGCATGCAAGGTCGTAAGTACGGAGCATACATGATATACCCCGTTAAATCTCCTAGGCGTAATAACTAGGACAATCCAATTTAAATAAACATGTATCTTCCATCACTATAGTAAAGAAACACGATAAACACGAGTCGAGTTTAATCCAACACAACCTAGGCTAATTTACCCTAGAAAGCCTGTTAGAAACGCGATAAATTAATGCGGTAAGTCTACACTAGAAAGCAAGTAAAAATGCGGTAAATAAAGAAATACAAACATTGGAAACTCGGATTGATAGAGAATATGGGGGATAGTTTTCTACACAACCTCGACGGGCAAACCCCTCTATACGACCAAACCCTCAGAAGGAGAAAATGGCACACTCCCCAAACCCTAGCTTCCCTCTCTAACCCTAACTATATGGAAAATGATCTATTATTACAAGATATATCTCAAAAATGAGATAAGTCTTTTATTTATACTAAGTTACAAGAAAAGAAAAGAAATAAAGGAAAAAGAAATGAAAAGGAAACGAGTTGGCAAAATATCTGATGCTACCGGTTGACCGCGACCAGGGGGCCGGTCGACCGGTCCTTTAAGTCAAACCCACTATCTCCCTCGCAAGGCAAAATCCCAAGATGCGATCGATCGGCCCCCTGGGTGCGGTCGACCGGTACTCTATTTTTTGCTGTCATTTGGTCTTCACATGGGAGGAAAGCTTCATAGAGAAATGGCCATAACTTGATCATCCGAACTCGAAATGACGCGCCATTTACAGCCACGTGATGCTAACTCAATGAACTATGCATTAATAGAAATTCCATGAGTCAGAGATGAAGTATGAATTGACTATAATGCCCTTAAAGTAGCATCCGGTGATGGAACTTCTTCACAATATAACCGATCCTCACTTTTGGCGTTCCAATACCTACAAAAGCATAATTAACCCCTGTAAACATATATATGTCCAAAAATGAGGTTTTCTGGTTAAAGAGCATAAATATAGGCATTAAGAACGTAAAAGTACTAGAATTTACAAAGATAAAGGGCACAAATATGCAATATTCATGACGTATCAGGCATCTATGAAATGAGTGTCCAACTCTACACAAGTATAACACGGTCCCCTAATGGGATGATTCAGATAACGACCCTTTTTCCCCTACCCCTGGGGCTTGTCATGCTGCCTCTGACCTTATCCTTGTTGGCCATGTCATGTCTGGCCCTCCTGGTTATACTATCCACAGCCTCTCTGATGGCGCTTCTTATTACCCCCTCTAAATCTCTTAGGGGACTCCCTGTGTCTTCCCTCTCTAATGTTGTGAGCTCCCTGGCCCTAGGACGACTCATTTGTCTCAACTGCATTCGTCCCCTGGTCATTTCCTACATTCTCCTGTAATACCCCGTATTTTTATGGCTTTTAAATTTAGGGATTTATTAAATTTAATTGAGATAAATTAATTTAATTTTAATCCTGAAAGTTGTTTTAAATATTTACTAGCGTGACGAGAGTTAGTAATTATTGAAAGTTGTTGATTCGTTAGATATTACTTATTGAGTAAAGTAATATGTAGAATTGATTTTGTTAAGAATTTTCACGAGTGAATAAAATGACAATTATGAAAATTTAAGTCGGGACGCGCCTGTGTCGTGTCAGGACTAAATTATTATTATATAAAGTGAATAAATTATAAGTTGCTCGTATGGTCATTTTGAGTGCGCCAAAGTGTCCGGAAGGGTCGAGATAGTCAGTAAAGTGTACCCGGGGGTTTAGTTTGGGTCTCGGGGTATTTTTAGGTCTAATTGACATCTCGAGAGGGTATTTTAGACATTTTTATTTTTGAGGAATTAAACCCACGAATTTCCTAAGGATATATCAGCCTTTAAGAGTTGTCTTCTAGGGTTAACAAACACAAAATCAAAGGATGACCATTAGAGAAGAAGATGGCAAGCTTTTCAAGAAATTCAAGTCCAAAGACTCAACCGTTTTCACCGCCACCACCACCAAAATGTAGATCGCGCGACGAGGAACGCAACCATACCATTTCATCCACGAAATCAGAACCTTGAATTTCAGGCAAGTATCTATCTTGCTTTATTTTTAGTTAATGTCTCAATCATGTTAGTCTAGGTTTGTTTAGGACTTATCCCATGAAAGAAATTGTTAATTTAGAAACTTTAAATTGCATGTTTAGAGAGATTTCATATATTCTGGATATACCCATCATATGTATAGGATTACCAGCGAATTCTTACGAGTTTAGAAACAAGAAATCTGGGAAATAATTAGAGGAATGTATATTTCTTTCAAAATTAGGGTTCTTGAATATTATGTCCATTTTACCCCATAAATCCAATATCGTGGATAAATTTATACATGTTTCGCGTAGGAAATCTTGTATATATGTATATAGAACTTATAGTACCGTTATTTGAGGATTCTAGAGTTGTTAATGACATTTTTGGAGAAATTGGAAGATGAAACCCGTAGGTTTAATTTGCAGTTTCTGGGCAAGAACTGTTTGATCGATCGATCGAGCCCAGAGCATCGATCTCGATCGATCGATCGACCCCTTTTATCGGCCCCTCCTGGAAAAACTGCGTCTTTCTCATTCGTTAGTTTTAATCCGATTAAGATGTATGGGAACCCTTGATTGTTGTTGTTGGAATATAATGGGATATAGAGATGACCAGTAGGGCCTAGGTAGACCCCGTTGAGTAACATTTTAGTGTAGGATAAGATTTTGGGTTAACGAGGAATGATTTATGTGTATAAGAAATCATGCGCATATTTAATAAAAAGATTGGGACTCGTAAGGGAGTTAGACCGGAACTTAAGTGAGTGAATGCCTACTAGAAGAGAAGTGAGTATGAAGTGAAAAATAAATGAGAATACAAATAACAAGTCTGTTATACGAAATAATCGAGTAAAATGTGTAATAACGGATAATTATAATTATGGGTACGCACACCTAATTTAGAAATGTGGATGTGTGTATATATATATATATATGACTGTGTGATTGTGCATATATTATATCTGTATGAAAATCATACTCGGTCTACTTGCTATCACGGGGGTTTCCGCGTCGGGACAGTCTTATCTCGATGGGACCTTTATGGGGGATATTGACTCGTACCCTAGAACATGGGATTCCTTGGTACAGGCTATATGATTTATAGTCAGGCGGTCCTAAGAGACGTGAGGGTATGTGCTGACCTCTTAGTGACTTGGAACTATGATTCGCCTCCATTTGTATGTGTTTTATGTTAATGCAGTTCGAGAGTGATTCCAAACTAGCATTTCCCTACATATGTGTGATATAGGGACTTGATAGCAGAGTATGCCAGCACCATAGATTTATGTGGGGTGCAGATAGTATATATATATATTATATGAGTGATTGGTATATATATACTTATATATGGAAACCTAGAACCATAGATTTTATGTGGGGTGCCGTTAGTATATATATTATATGTGTAACTAATATATATACGTATATCTATATGAGAACTTTCTACCGTGCGTAATAGTAGTTAAATAATGTATAAATTTTCAACTTCACTATAAGTATTTGGAAACTTTATGACGGTGCGGGGTTATTCTAAATAACGTAATAAATCCTGAAGAGATTGATTTTCTAAAGTGAACATCATAACCTTATTTTCAAGTGATAAAACCTTACGGAGAATAAGTTAGAGAGACTTATGAGATTTGTTAGTACGGTAGGCGTGCACACTAAGCGAGAGGTGAGAATTCTCAAGAGAGTGTCGCATACTAGCATGGTTGTTGCATTAGCAGGTAAGCATTTTAAATACTTGCTAAACTATTTTTAAACTGTTTTATGATCGGGCTCTGACCCGTTTTCTGTTATCTCTTCTCTTTTGTATATATTTGTATATATTACAGGTGCCCAGCCACAGGGGCGTCATGCGTAGGTTCTTTGGATTGGACGCGCTGTAGCTTATGTGGGAGTTGCAGGTCCTTGTTGTAGACGACCTCTTCATTGATTCAGTTCGTATTATAGTTCTTCATAGTTAGGGCATGTGTCGCCCATTTCCCCATTCAGTATACATTTGTCAGAGATGTATGTTCATTTATTTTCAGTATTCGGTACTCTTCGAGTATTAACTCTTGTCATGATGATTTCATTTGTAGTTTAAATTTGGTTTGGTTAATCTAGATGGATTAATTCTTTTGTGTTGATTGCTATCCGTAGTACTTATGTGATTCTTAAACTGTTGGTTATTTAAAAGGTTTTCAAATTGGAATTTAATAAAAAAGGAAATAAAGTTTTAAATTATTTTAACACTTAGCTTAATTATTTAGGGTGTTTAAATTGGGAAATTTTATTTTGCGATAGTGATGCTAAGAATGAACCAACTGTTCACCTTGATTTTAATTTAATAAAGGATTGATAGCCCGGTATTCAATTAGGCGGGGTGTCACATCTCCTTCTTTGGTTCTCTCCCTGAAAATCTTTATGATGCTAGCTACACAGGAGTCTGGTGTCCACTACCTAAGGGTATGTAGTGAAGGATGGATTACCCATCAACACATGTCTGATCCACCAAGTCAGTCCTCTGATAAACCCATCCATCTTCTTCACCTCTGAACATTTGGTGTTCGGGGCAAAGTTTAAAATTCAGGTAAACCCTCACTTATGTCCTCCTACTTCAACTTATCAAACTATGTGATCGGGCATAAATATCTTATATTTATCCCCTTAACTTTGGTACTTTTGTGAACCCGAGCGATGCAGTTGATATGGATTTAACTCGTAATTATGCTGCTAACCTTCGTTGGCAAGTATTTCGTGTTTTGTGTTTCTCTTATGTGTTTTATAGGTAAATTATACAAGCGGTGCGAAAGAGAAATCGAAACAATGAAAACACTGGAAAAGACGAAGGATGTAGCCTGATCTCGGAGGTGGAGCCTGGAGAGTTGAAGATCTCAGAGCAGCGATAACATTGGAAAAGACGACACCCAAATCCGAGCTACGGTTAAAGATAACCCTTTGAAGTTGAAGAAAAATCCAAGGAAGAAAGGAAGAAAACATGAAAATTTTCTAAGTGTGGAAATGAAGCAAAGAAGGCTCCAAACCAGCAAGATTTCCCGAACCATAGTGTGAACCGATTCGGGGTACCTGCGAATCGGTTCGAGGTGCCTGATGCGCGAAATTCTACTTGAAAGTTGATTGGTCCAAAGATTCCTATTATGTTACAAACTCTTCTATAACATACATGTATACATGATATTGACTTTGAAAACATAGTTTTGAATAGTTTTTGATAGAGAGAAAGTATGAGATTACCCTAGGAACATAGTTTTGACTTGGTGCTTCAAGATCAATTAATTTCGGGTTTGATTACAAGTTTTAATTTAATCGTTCATTCTCTCTATTATTGTTCTTGCATGTTCAATATATTTTCATCATGATCTCTTTCACATGCAATGTAGTTAATTTACGCATAGTTAGGTTCAGTATGTCCAGCTAAATTTCTTAGGGTTGGGATGCATGAACTCAACCCGATGTGAACGTTGCATGTGTATAAAATTAATCCTTTAAAATTAAGGATTTATTAGACCGTATTGCGTAGCAAACAAACCATTGTAGATATTTGGATCTCATTTGCTTTCGGGTAACCGGGATGCTTTAGAATGCAATGCGAGTGTATCTATCGTGTTACCTCTTTACTCGTCCTCTGATTAGGTATGGTGCGGGCTTGAACCTCATATACGTAATGCTTGGGAGTACTAAATATTGGGTCTGATTAAACACTTAATTTTACGATTAGTTTTATACTAGCAATACACTAGGGTTGAGGGATTGTATTCCCGACCTGTTTTTCTCTTCATACTTATTACTTCATTCTTAGTTAGTAATCCTTGCGTAATTCATTAGTTCCGTAGTCTTAATCTACCTTCCTTCTACTGAGTAGGATTAATTGCAAACCAGTCATCTTTTCGTTCTTCTTAGAGTTGAATTTAGGTTGACCATCTGTCCTTTCATCGTCACTATTTTCTCATCCTATTTCCCTGTGGAGACGATCCTGACTTACCGGGTTTATTACTAACACGACAGGCTTACACTTGAGCCTAGAGAGAGAGAACGCACTTCAGAGACACATTCTTAGTCGCGTCAAGTTTTTGGCGCCATTGCCGAGAATGTAGGTAGGCATAGGTTAGATTTCGTTAATCTAAAACTTCGACCAAAAATAAAAATAAAATAAAATAAAAAAGCATAAAAAGATACTTCATCTCTCAAAATCCCGTGAATGCAAAATCATGAACTCACTCTAACTCCCCAAAATACACCAATCGACATTCATAAAAACCCGATAGTTAAGTACGACCCCGATAGCCCTCACACTCCAAACGCTCTACAATTATGGGTTCCATCTCACACACCTCCACACTCAATTGCAAGTTACACTCCTACATCCCTCTTGGGACACACTACAGATAACACTCCGAGCATACCAAGTGAGGATACAGAGTCATCAAGTGAGAGAGCCATGTCACAACACGGTAGTGTAGTCACAGGTGAGGAAGAAGTACCGTACCTCCCTTTGAGAGAAATCTTATATCCCGAGCGAATTGTCACTCCGGGATGCATTTTACTCCCGTATAATGAAGGGCAATTTCTCTTTAGGAATGGGATGATCCAGATATTTCCCAACTACCATGGAATGGAATCAGAAAAGCCATATCTTCACATCCGGGAATTTGAGGAGGCATGCAAGACCCTCAGTGATCAAACTTTCACAAAAGATGTGATATGCCTCAAACTCTTCCCATTCTCGCTAAAGGACAAGGCTAAGACCTGGTTATGGTCTTTACCTCCAAACTCGATTGCATCATGGAACGACTTGCAATCTAAATTCCTTAAGAAATTCTTTCCTCCACATCGAACGAACTCTATCAAGGCTCAAATTCAAACCTCCCGACAATCAGAAAATGAGCCGTTTGATCGATGTTACGAGCATTTTAATGAGTTAATCACTGCATGCCCTCATCATGGATTTAATAAATTGCAAATCATTTCATTCCTCCATAATGGGTTGAATGTAAATTCCAAACAACTCGGTTAAACCATGTGTGTTGTTCCATTTGTCGACCTAGACACCAACGATGTTGAGCTTCACCTGAGGTATGTCGCCGAGACTACCCAAGCATGGGATACATCTGACCCTAGTGCTCATACTCGAATGCGCAAAATGACCACCACTCCATCGACAGCCGACCTATTTTACGTATAAAAGGATACTATAACGGCCAGTTGACTCGATCTACTTGAGAAAGGAATGTGAGAAGTACTTAAGATTTGTGCAAGAGGACCAGCTGGCTCCATCCCAAACCCCATTGAGAGGGTGTGTGCTATTTGTGAGGCGGGACATTCAACAGAGGAATGACCGACGATACGTGCCTACAAAGTTATGCTTCAAGAGCAAGTGAGTGGTGTAGGAGGATTTAAGGGTAATTTCGGTGCGCCGCATGGGAATTCTTACAATCCTTCATAGAAAAACCATCCTCGTTTTAGCTATGGGCAACAAAATGCTGCGATGAATCCTAATTCACATGTTGCCCCTCCCCCGCCATCACACATTCAACAAGCACCTCACATGCAGCGACATGTGCAAGGACCACCACCTCCACGGCCATATATCACTCCACCGCGGAGAAGTCTCGAGGATACGATAAACCAATTTATCACTGCCGAGAATGCAACCACTGCTAGACATGAGCGTACGATCAAAGACATAAATGCGACTATTTTAAAAATGCAATCATCGTTTAGTATCCAAGAGAAGGGCAAGTTTCCTGCCCAGGGGCAAAGACCTCCTCAAGATCAAACTAGTGTTAGCTCCACCTCTACAGAACATCAAGAACAATGTCAAGATGTGACCACTCTTCTTAGTGGTAGAGTTGTTGATTTATCACCTCCTCCACACGACACAACCAAAGAAAATGAGATTTCTCCCGACACGAAAGAGGCCGAAGATGTCCCCTTGAAAGAGAGTGATAAAGAAGACACTAGTGAGCCCGAGGTAGTAGTGAAACCACCTTCTGCGGCACCCTCTACTCAAATGCTACTTCCTTCCCACAAAGGAAACCCCCGTGATGAAGTGTTAGACATGCTAAAGCAAGTAAAGTTAAATTTACCTTTCCTCGATGCCATTAAGCAGATTCTAGCTTATGCAAAAGTCATCAAGGACTTGTTAACTCTGAAGAGGAGGATAAAGTTAAAAAAAAACGTATTTCTAGCACAGAATGTGAGCTGCATTCTACTTCATGATCTCCTGCCAAAATTCAAAGATCCCGGTGCACCCACCATTTCCTGCATCATTGGAGAAAAAAAATTGAAAAAGCCTTACTTGACTTGGGAACAAGTGTAAATATCCTCCCTTACACCATATATAGGAAACTTGATCTGGGCAACCTCAAGCCCACAAAGATCACTCTCCAATTGGCGGATCGAACTGTGAAGATCCCAAGAGGTATAGTTGAGTATGTGATTATCCAAGTTGACACCTTCTACTTTTTCGTAGACTTTGTCATTTGGGACACAGAGCCCTCCTTCGCCTCGAACAATCATTTTCCCATCATTCTTGGGCCCCCATTATTAGCTATGGCTAACGGAATAATCAATACTCGAAATGGGCAGATGCAACTCACCTTTAGGAATATGACCTTAGAGATTAACATCTTCCATATTGCCCAACATACAGGGGAAGAAGATGATCTTCACGCGGTGAGCTTAATCGACGAGATCGTAGAGGAGTACTTTGAGGAAAAATATTATGGAGATGCCTTAGGGACCTGATTAGTGTCAAGTCACGAGAGTGAGGGAGCGTGTACTGAATTCGAGAAGAAAGTTGGGGAGTTAAGAGATTCACTTGATGAGAGAGCGTCGAACGAGGACGTGAGAGATGTAAGTTGGGTTTCTCGATTCAAGGAGTTACCGCCAAGGGAGTCACGCATGGTTCCCTCCAGCGATAAATTTCCAAACCTCGAATTGAAGAAACTACCCTCCCATGTTAAATATGCATATATAGGAAAGTACGAAACATTTCCTGTTGTTGTCTCCTCTACCCTAGACGAAGAGAAGGAGGGTTAGCTATTAAAGATTCTAAGGAAGCACCAAAGTGCTTTTGGTTTGTGTATTACGGATTTGAAGGGGATAAGTCCTTCGATTTGCACCCACAAGATCCACCTCGAAGAGGATGTAAAGCCCTCTAGATAAATGCAAAGAAGGCTAAACCCCAATATGAAAGAAGTGGTGAGAACCGAAATCATTAAGTTATTGGATGCCGGGATTATCTACCCAATCTCGGATAGTAAGTGGGTGAGCCCTATTCAAGTTGTCCCAAAGAAGTCGGGTATGACAGTGATTGAAAATACTAAGGGAGAGTTAGTTCCCCAACGTACCCCCACCGGGTGGCGCATTTGCATTGATTACCCGAAACTCAATGCAGGAACTAGGAAAGACCACTTCCCCTTGCCATTTATTGATCAGATGCTTGAGAGAGTAGAGGGCCACCCTTACTACTGCTTACTTGATGGTTACTCCGGATATAACCAGATTGAGGTAGATATATTTAACCAGGAGAAAACGACCTTCACTTGCCCCTTCGGTACGTTTGCCTACAAACGTATGACATTCGGCTTGTGTAATGCACCCGCGACCTTTCAAAGGTGCATCTTGAGTCTATTTAGCGACATAATTGAGAGAGGACTCGAAGTGTTCATGGAAGACTTTAGCATTTTTGGCACCTCTTTCGATCGTTGTCTGGCGAATCTCGAAAAAGTACTTACCCGGTGTGTGGAGAAGAACTTAGTGCTAAATTAGGAGAAATGCCATTTTATGGTCACTGAGGGAATAGTTCTTGGCCACATAGTTTCATCCAAAGGGATTGAAGTTGATAGAGCTAAGATAGATGTCATAGACGATCTACCCACACCAAAATTGCTCAAAGACATGCGCTCCTTCTTGGCCATGCGGGGTTTTATCGAAGGTTCATTAAGGACTTTAGCACCATCGCTAGGCGCTTAATCAACCTCCTTATGAAGGATACCCCATTCGAGTGGAATGAAGCATGCCAAAGTGCTTTTGAAAAATTAAAAAGCATGCTTGTTTTCGCTCCCATCATGCAAGCGTTGAATTGTTCCTTTCCATTCAAGCTCATGTGTGATGCAAGTGCTTTTGCAATAGGGGTTGTTTTGGGCTAACGGAAGGATAAAAAGGCTCATGTCATCTACTACGTACGGAGAAGGAATTACTAGCCGTAGTATTTGCTCTAGACAAATTTCGATCCTATTTCATTGGGGACCCATCACTTGTTTCACCGACCATGCGGCTCTCAAGTATCTACTTGCGAAGAAGGACGCAAATTCGCCCCTCATAAGGTGGATCCTACTCCTATAAGAGTTCAATCTCTCCATCAAAGACAAAAAAGGAGTAGAAAATGTCATTGCTGAATATTTATCATGGCTTTCGTTCGACGTACCTAGAAATCCGATACCCATAGATGAATATTTTCCGGATGAGCAACTCTTTGTTACATCTTCTTTGCCCTAGTTTACGGATATAGTGAATTATCTTATCATGGGAACCGTCCCTCCCGAGTGGACACCACAAGATAAGAAGAGGTTCATTACCTGGTCGCGCATGTTTTTCTGTGATGATCTCTTCCTTTTTAAATATTACGCTGACCAAATCATCTGACGGTGCGTATCGAATGACGAGATACTGAAAGTCATCCAATTCTATCATTAGCAAACTTGTGGAGGTCACTTGTCGACGAAAAAGACGGTCGCGAAGATTCTTCAAAACGGTTTCTTTTGGCGCATAATATTTTGAGATGTGAGCAATTGTTGCAAATCTTGCGATATGTGTCAAAGGATGGGAGCGATAACCCAACGAGACTTGATGCCATCAACCCCGATACTCATTATTGAGATCTTTGACTGCTGGGATATTGACTTCATGGGCCCTTTTCCCCCATATTTTGGTTTCCTATACATCTTTGTCGCGGTTGACTACGTTTCTAAATGGGTGGAATCCATAGCTACCAAGACAAATGATAACAAAGTGGTGATTATATTCCTACAGGAACACATACTTTCCCGCTTTGGTGCTTCGAAAGTGATAATTAGTGATAATGGCACGCACTTTTGCAACAGGCCATTCCAGAAGATCATGGGAAAGTATGGAGTCGTTCACAAGGTTGGAATGATCTATCACCCATAGATGAATGGGCAGGCCGACTTAGCGAATCAGGAAATCAAGCACATCCTCGAGAAGACCGTCAATCCCGACCAAAAAGATTGGTCACTTCGATTGAACGATTCACCATGGGCCTATCGTACCGCATATAAAAATCCACTCGACATGTCCCCATTCTGCTTTGTGTATGGCAAACCTTTCCATCTTCCCGTCGATTTAGAGCACAAGGTACATTGGGCTATTAAGAGATTAAATTACGATATGGAAAAAGTCGGTGAAGCTCGCAAGCTTCAACTTAATGAGTTAGAGGAGATACGTAATGACGCGTATGAGAATGCCAAAATTGCAAAATCTCAATTGAAACTAGCACATGATAAGATTATTCGACAAAAATAGTTTCAACCGGGACAAAACATGCTCCTCTATAACTCCCGGCTTCATCTATTTTCGGGTAAATTGTGGTCTCGATGGACTGGCCCATTCGTTGTGAAGAGCGTATTCCGCCACGGAGCAGTAAAATTGGAAGATCCCAAAGGGGGGGATGCATTCAAAGTTAATTGACAATGCCTAAAGAAATATGTTGAGGCATGCATAGAAGAGATCGATACCATCTGGTTGTCGGACCCCGTTTACGGGGTAGACTAAGCTGAAACTGAGAGGTCGTCGCACCCCTGACCCGTATGGGGTGAATTATTGTGTACAGTAGTAGAGTTTGAGTTAGGACAGTTATGAGTCCGAAAGCACGGTTCATGATAGGGATTGAGGTAGCACACTTTTTGAGAGAGCTTGCACGCATTTCGAGGGCTTGGTAGAGGCTTTTCAGGGAATCCGAGGGTCTAGGATATCTTAAGGGGACGTAAGCAAGTGTTGAGGCACTAGAGAACACTTAGATTTTGAGAGATGAGAGAAACAAGTTCTCCAGGCCAGGGAGGTACCCAGAACCGCAGGGTGAACCGGTTCGGGGGTCCTGGCAGATTCTTCCCCCCGCCCCCCCCCCCCCCCCCCCCGCTTTTCCAAATTCATTCTCTCCCTCCATTCAATTTCCCTACGAAATTTCACCCTCTAAAACTTCCCCATACCAATTTACACACCATATTCACTCCCTCCTTCCTCTCCCTCCATACCTATTCCCATTTCCCACCAAAATCCACCCCCACGTACCTATAAATTCGCCCTCAACCCCTCTCCATTTCTCACACTTCATTTCACTCTCCCTCTCTTCTACACCACATAACCTCTATATCTCTCTCCCTCTCTCTCACAATGTGGCGCCCCCGCCAAGCAAACTTCCGTCCTCAAAAATATGACGACACTACCATCCTCGATGATGAGGGTGCTGGAGTATTACGGTCCGTCCAAGAACGTCATTGGTCCGAGCACTATTTTTTGGCCATTTGCACTATTCATATCGAGCGTTTTGTTAATTGGGAGCAGCTTCCCGGTGAAGTCACCGCCCTTTTCCACCGTCGGGGTGGTGTTCATTCCTCTGCCCCACGAGCAACAAAGTTTTTAAATCTGAAATTCTCCAATTCTATACGACGCTCATGCGCAAATCCTCCACTCTTCATGAGGCATATCTTGACGGCATTCAAATTCCATTCTCCGGCGCCATCATTGCTCGCAAAATGCGAGAAAAAGGGGTTGTCCTCCCCGTGCCCTTCATGTATCCCACCAATGGTGCCCCCCGCACTAAAGCCGAATGTATCTCCCGAATGGCCGTGAAGGAATGGTTGCACGATTCATTTCCGATAGGAAGTCTTTCAAACACGGAGCGATTCATGCACCTCATTGCATGTGGAGCAATCCACCAAACCACCAACGATTTAGGTGGTCAAGCAGCGTCACGCCAACTTCTTATATCATTTCCTCGACCCCAAGAGCTCTATCAATCTGGCCCAGCTTTTCTACGCGGACATTCTCCATGCAACCTATGACGAGTGGGGAAAAGCGACACTCCCCTACGCCCGCCTTATCACTGAAATTCTGATTAATGCTGGGGTGGACGATCTGGGGCAGCAAGTCCGACTCCCCCGCCCAATTGGAGGCACTTCCACCACTCGCAGTGAACACCAAATGAGGGTGGTCTACCCTGACTGTCCTATTCTCGATGAGTCTGCGGGGGAGGAAGGTCATGACGCCCCAATGATGGATGTGGGGGAGAAGAAGAGTATGATGAAGACGAGGACGATGACTTAGATTTTGAGCCCCCGGGTGCAGTTATTGCTAGGAGCCTTTCGGCGGTGGAAACCCGTTTTGACGGTTTCATAACCCAATACAATCAAGACCCTATCAACGGGATCAAGAGGCCTACCGAAGGGACACGAGCATGATGCATCGTCTCCAAGCCCATTTATACGAGCTCAACTTCGCTGGACCCCCTCTAACTTTCTTCTATGATCTGTATGATCCCAACGCACCTAGCCCCTCCAATCCACCGCCCCAATGAAGCCCTTATTTGTTTGTGTTGTTTTTGATGTCGTTGGTAGCTGTTTACAAATGTTGATTGTTTAATTCTCCCATCACCCGTGTAACACAGGCTCTCTATTTACTTAAAAAAAATCGCATTTCTGTTTTATTTGTTCATTTTATTTTCTCGCACTTTTAATTCACTTTGAGTTAGATTTTAGTATATTTTGCTTGAGGACAATGCAAAAGTCTAAGTTAGGGGGGGGTCAAACTTCACAAATTTTCGAAAATGCCCAGAAATTTCAAAAAAATTGAAAATTTTTGAAAAAGCTAAAAATATTTTTCTTCAAAATAAATAAAGTTGGAATTCAAGTTTTTTGAAAATATCATTAAAAGACGGTTTAAAGTCTCAAATTGTAAAAACATAATACACAAAGCCGAAATTGACCAAAGATGGAAATTGAGCGAACGTAGATGACTTAGCGAATAAATGTGAAGATTAACAAACCCGACGAGATTCGAGCCTTTCATTATTGTGAATGTATAAATCAATCCGAGTTAAATGTTAACTCAAAGTTCATTTTAGCATTCTAATAAGTCGTCAATGGATTTCAATTCTTTCACTTTGATCGGTTATGGAAAATGTGTGTGATATTGCCTTGAAAAACGTGCTAAATAGGTCTCTAAATTAAAGTAATCTCGAGACGCATATGGTAATGCAATTAGTATTTCGGACAATGAAGTAGGCCCTCATTTGTCACCTAAAAATATTGGCCAGAAAAAGTAACAAAAAATTATCCCTTTTGTAAACCAAAAATTGAGCCAAATAAATTTTTTCCTTTCGTTTGACAACCCGAGAAACCCCAATTGGCCCGGAATTGTGAAAGTGGATAATCCCAAAATTGAAGTCCGAAAAGTGCATAAAAAGGGGTAAGAAAAGAATAAATATTCTCAACAAAAATAGCAAGAAAGAAAAGTGTGAAAAACAGAAAAAAATAGAAAATTCAAAGAAAGGAGCAAAAGCCTGGAAAAAGCACTAAAGGACATCATAAGAAAATTTTCCAATTCCGAAATTCCCAATCACCCCCATTTTACCCAATATATTTCCAACCCAATAAAGTCCTAACTGAGTCCTTTATGCGAAATTGGTTACCGCGTGGAGAGCTGAAACACGAAAAGATAAAAAAAAGACCATAAATATGAATTAAAGGCAATGTTCCCGTTTTTTATAACCGTAATCCAATGATGAGATTCGTATACCATAAAATTTTCGTCTTTCTATTTGTGTGAGTGTATTTGGTTCCAATACATTTACTCTTATAAATCACGCATGCCGAGAGAAAATAGCCACCCTTCCAAGAGATTCGTTTGTGAGCGCATCCCATGAGATTTTGAAATCAAAACGAATTTTCGGATAAGTAACGTAATGATCAATCAGTGGAAATTCGCGGTTAAATTTCTGGCTTTGCACACACGCACTATGATTTGAGACTCTTGAACATGAATTGATGATGACTATTTTCTGGAAAAGTTTGAATTATACGATTTTTTCATATTTTGAATTTTCTTTGAGTCGAATTTTGTGGGTATATTCACCGCAAACCCTCACGAGACAACACTCGTCCTACTAGGGTAACCTAGGGTTTAACGGCTTGTTGCATATGCTAAATGCAATCGCTTGCCCGAGACAAAGGTATTCCATCCCAATAAAGTGTTTAGAAGAGTTATGACATTATTGTTTTTCTTTTACATTGCTCGGGACGTGCAAAGTTCTAAGTTAGGGGGGGTTGATCGGGCATAAGTATAGTATATTTATCCCCTTAATTTCGGTAGTTTTGTGACCCCGAGCAAAGCAATTGATATGTATTTAACCCAAAATTATGCTATTAACCTTCATTGGCAAGTATTTCATGTTTTGTGTTTCTCTTATGTGTTTTACAGGTAAATTATGCAAGCGGTGCGGAAGAGAAATCGAAAAAATGAAGGAAAGGCTAGGAAGGCAAGTTCAAGGGAATTTTTGTAATTCTAAAGCCTGATCCCGGAGGTGGAGCCTATTGTAAAGTTGAAGAGCTCAGAGCAAGGATAACACTGGAAAAGACGGCACCCAAATCCGAGCTACGATGAAAGATTTATGACCCTTTGAAGTTGAAGAAAAATCCAAGGAAGAAAGGAAGAAAACATGAAAATTTTCTAAGTGTGGAAATAAAGCAAAGCAGGCTCCAAACCAGCAAGATTTCCCAAACCACAGTGTGAACCGATTCGGGGGCGAACTGGTTTGGGGTATCTGCGAACCGGTTCGAGGTGCCTGATGCGCAAAATTCTACTTGAAAGTTGATTGGTCCAAAGAGTCCTATTATGTTACAAACTCTTCTAAAACGTACATGTATCATTGTATTGACTTAGAAAACATAGTTTTGAATAGTTTTTGATAGAGAGAAAAGTAGGAGATTACCCTAGAAGCATAGTTTTGACTTGGTGCTTCAAGATCAATTAATTCCGGGTTTGATTACAAGTTTTAATTTAATCTTTCATTCTCTCTATTATTATTCTTGCATGTTCAGTATATTTTCATCATGATTTATTTCACATGCAATGTAGTTAATTTATGCATAGTTAGGTTCAGTATGTCCAATTAAATTTCTTAGGGTTGGTGTATATGAACTCAACCCGATGTGAACGTTGCATGTGTATAAAATTAATCCTCTAAAATTAAGGATTTATTAGACCGTATTGCGTAGTAAAGACAACCATTATAGATCCTTGGATCTCGGTTGATTTCGGGTAATCGGGATGCTTTAGAATGCAATGCAAATGTATCTATCTTGTTACATCTTTATTCGTCCTCTGATTACGTATGGTGCGGGCTTGAACCTCATATACGTAATGCTTGGGAGTACTAAAGATTGGGTCTGATTAATCACTTAATTTTATGATTAGTTTTATACTAGCAATACACTAGGGTTGAGGGATTGTATTCCCGACCTGTTTTTCTCTTCATACTTATTACTTCATTCTTAGTTAGTAATCCTTGCTTAATTCATTAGTTCCGTAGTCTTAATCTAGTTTCCTTATATTGAGTAGGATTAATTTCAAACCAATCATCTTTTCGTTCGTCGTAGAGTTGAATTTAGGTTGACCGTCTGTCCTTCCGTCGTCACAATTTTCTCATCCTATTTCCCTATGGAGACGAGCCTGACTTATCAGGTTTATTACTAACGTGACAGACTTGCACTTGAGCTTAGAGAGAATGCACTTCAGAGACACATTCTTAGTCGCATCACTATGCCCTCAAAGTTATCTCTTGAAATAGAGGGAAATACTCCCCTTGTACTTCACCCAAAACTATGTGATGGTCAACTGCGACTGATCCTCATCGGTGGTGATAACCTCCAACCACTGTAGGTCATATCCCAATAGCTTGAAGATGGATAAAATTTTCTTATGGATGTGAGTGCACTCTACCAGACATAGGTGTCTCTCGATGTCATGCATCCACTGTAGCATAACGATAGGGTTAGTGGATCCCAAAACTCATGCGGGTGCCCTTTCCCAAAGGCACTCCTAGCTCTCTCCCAAGAATAAGAAGTATGAGGGGCAGGTATTGTTGTGTCCACGGGTGCTGGTGGTAGTGGCTGCTCACAGCGCATAGTCATAGATATTTTCTGCAATAATAATATCCAGGTTTGTTAGCGCTATAGTTAGCGATTGTCCCTGCAGCAGTGGTTGCGATGGCAATGGCTGCAGCTGAGGTGCCGCTGCGTATAACTCGAGTTAGCATCCGGGTACTATCATGCTGCTCGATATCATGATTTAGCCATCTTAAAGATAGTAAACAAAATAGTATGAGTACACATACGAAAATATAGTACAATAATCGGAATGACAAGCTCTAAAAGTATTAAAGAATGCTACAAAAAAATGATGGACACGCTCAAGATCCTTGGGACACTAAAACCTGAAATACTCTAATACCAACTGTAATACTTCATAAAATCTAATGTAGATTGATCAAGTCTAAAATAAATAACACATGAGTCTAAAATAATTGAATATCATTCTAAGCATGATGGGAAATAAAACTAAATACATAAAGTAAATAACGAAAACACAAAATAGGTGAACCACATAATCTTTGATATCAATCTATCCAACAGTTGCAGAACCATCATGAGAACTATAATTGTCTCATACGAAGCCCAGCACCAAAAAGAATAGCAGTGTCGACTCCAATAAAACTAACTACGAATCCGACACGATAGGAAAATGAAAAGGTTTAGAAGAGTGAGCACGTAGGCTCGACATGTACATCATATTTGAGCAGCAACTAAAGAAAGGGCAAGACAGAGTCAAAGGTGAGGTTGCATCGGTGGCCTATGTCCTGAAAGAGAATTAAATAGAATGTTAACACCAAATTTATGAAGAGTAAGAATATAACTGAGTTTGCTTTATAATATCTTTCATCTTTTAGTTATTTTTAATTTATCCCAACCTAAACAACCCTAAGTATCACATGCATCTATTCCAAAAACAAGTGAACCCCATGATTAAATATTCTTCCTCTCATCTGAATATAAGTAAAAAGTTCCATAACCATGCTAGTCTATTCATCTCAATTATACGAACATATAAGGGAAGATAGTCTCTACGTGTACAATCTATATAACTACGATCCTATCCACGTACATAATAAATGGGTTATGCTCGATCCCGCATGTCTTGAAGGCCTATCCCCACCGCCTTTGGGGATTACTTGTGTGTACTACGTATAGTATTAGGTCATCCCATACCTATAACCTCAAAGCATCAACAAGGGATAATCATGACGCCTATGTGACACCCCGCCTATTTTAATCCCAGGTGATCAGTCCATTATTAAATTAAACAGGAATCATTGATGGTTTCATTCTTAGCATCACTGTCAAAAAACTTTTTAATTACTAATCTCCAAGGTCAAATTAAGCTGGTGTCAAAATTTATCTTTTATTTTGAACACATGCAGAAATAAATTTAATGAACTAAATCATTCACACATAAATGTAGTCTGAACAATCACACGACAAATATATAAAATAAGACTCGATTTTCCAAGTACATAAACCAACCATAATAAGTAAAACTAAAATCAAATACAGTCTGATGCATAAATGAATGAAATAAATAGTCTGAAGGCAACACGCCAAATGAACTACTAAGGAAATATCTTATCTAGAATGCATGAGCTGAAGCATCTAAAGTAATCTGTTGCAGCCTCCACACTACTACAGCTACACATCTCTAGATAGGATCTCTAAGCTTGGCATCCCTGTGACTGGACACCTAAAAGGTTTTGAAAATATTTTTGACACGGGTCAGAGCCCAAATAAAATATTTTGAAAATAATTTGCAAGTATTTAAATTACAATTTAAATCGGTTATTTATTACACATGTAATGTCCACGTACACTCCCTTGAGATCCTCACCTCTCAACTAATGTGCAAGCCTAACGTATTCTACCTAACTAGTATACCCCGACCAACTATATAAGGTATCTAATTACTCTCGATAAGTCTAGTTCCCTCGTATATCCCCATACGATGCGAAACTACAGTCTCAATAATAAATTTATTTATTCCCACTTTATTATTGAGTCAATCATTCAAGTTTCATTACTTAAGGTCTTTTAGATATACATCAACTATCAATTCTACTGTTTCACATAGGTAGATATATCACACCGTTATATATATATTCATAACACATATAATATATATATATATATATATATATATATATATATACACAACTACAACATCCTCAAAATAGTCCCTCGTGATGCTAGCATACTCTGTTATCAAGTCCATGTGCCTCTCGTACTCAATCAAGGACTATTGGTTCAACATGTCTCCTCGAACCCCAAAATAAATCAACACAATAATGGAGGCGAACATGGTTCTAAGCCTTTGGAATACGCACATACCTAATGTACCCAAACGACCTGCCAGTCCCACTAATACACGACACATAGTGGACCGCCCTAAGTTTCGTGTTTTGGGAAACAAATCCAGACCTTACCAGAATCGTCAAGGTGGGATTGCCCTCTGCACAGAATCCTCCCGATAGCAGGCAGCGTAGGTAATGTCACACATATAATCAAATCATATCTATAGGTATTCACACAACCTATTTACATATTTTATACAGTAGGTATTGCACATAGCCCAATTTCATCAATTCGTACGTCGTATATATCGCTTGCATATTCGACGTACCATTAATTTCAATTAATATTCAGATTCATTTAATTTCGAGCATCGCTCACTACTCTAAAGGTCCTAATTAAACATTAATTAATACTTAGTTATTCCCATTGTATACTACTGGTCATAAACATAGGTTCACTCATCACCCCGTGACCTGTCTTGAATTTCACTCACTCCTTGATTATGAATATTTTTTCAATTATAACTCGTCTCAATTTATGTAAACCTAATCTCCATTTTATCCCTAATATCCTTTTTTTTATATTTCCCTCTATGATTTAAAAATATCCCAAAAGTTTTCTCACGAATTAATCATAATTTTAGGTCATAAAGAGGAAAATTTTCAATTCTAGGCAAAATCGAATCGATTCGCCCAATGGCCAAATTAATTTGCTTACCGAATCGATTCGTCCTTGGGCCGAATCGATTCGAAATGTGTCAGGGGTCTTCTTCTTCCTTTCGCTGTTACGAATTTTCACAATATTAAATTCCTCAAATTTTCATACTACAATCCCAAACTCCCAATTAACATAACTAAATATCAAATATAGATAAAAGGATGATTTCTAATGTAAAATCATGTACAAAATCCATACAATTTCACCCAATACCAGATTATAATCTCCATTAATCATTAAACCCTACAATTTTGTGTTCTTTATATGAATTCAACAAAAACCTAGATTTATCTCACGGTCTTAATCACAGATCTCTTGATTTCGTTTTATCTATATAATTAGACTTATTCTACATGAAATCCAATCCCAAATTATGAATTTTGTTCATCAAATCCCAAGAGTAATATCAATTACCCTTAATTCAAAGACCCTACTTTACATGGGTATTATAACTCATAAAAAATTGCAAGATAAATACTTGCCTTGCATAGGATTGATCGAATTTCATGTTCTTGATGGTGATTCCCTTTTAATCCACACTCCAACTGTGATAGTGATGCAAGAACAAGGTTGAAATCTCCAAGAACTCTCTCTTAAGCCCTAAAAATGCTCTCCCTTTCATCTTTAATGGCCTCTGATTATTTTATATTCCTCTTACCCTATCCTCTCACAACTATCAGTTAATATAACCTTGGGAAAATCGTAGTTCCCTTAAGCCTAGGTTGCCAAATGACCAAAATGCCCTCTCGTAGTGCCGGTTTGGTTTAAAAATGTCCCAAAACCCAAACTATATATCCGAGTATACTATTTTAACTGTTTCAACCCTTTTGGACTCAATCGTAACCTCGAAATCATCGTCTGAGTTACTCATAAATAATTTTCCATCTTGACCTCATTTAGTCCACACACAACGTCCGGTAGAGATAAAATACTGCTATGTCACTATCACTGGTCAAATACATAGTTACTATTCACTTAGTAAATAAATTCGATAAACATTAATCATTTTTCTTTGATTAATAATTTAATCAACCCATAGTATTTCATTTCCATTAAATTACAGCTCACGCCTGTAATTTAATTTAACTCAATTAATTAAATTTAACCCAATAATTTTAATTCCTCAAAAATACGGGTTATTACATACTTCCCCCTTACAAGGGAATTTTGCCGACGAAATTCTGACATACCTGCAGTAAATACCACTGGATATTTCTCACGCATGTCATCCTCTCGCTCCCAAGTCGACCCATTCACATTGTGGTGACCCCACTGAATTCTAACCAAGGGTACCACCTTTGATCACAATTTACGCTCACTACGATCAAGTATCGCCATCGATCTCTCCTCGTATGAGATGTCAGGCTACAAGTTGATCTCCTCTAGCAGAACATGCCAAAAATCTCTTACACTCCTCCGATACCTCTTCAGTGATGACACGTGAAACATGTCGTGAATCTATTGTAGGTGCTCTGGTAGTCCCGATTTATAAGCTACTGGTCCCACTCTCTCAATGATCGAAAACGGTCCCACATATCTCAGTGCCAATTTCCCTTTCTTGTCGAATCTCATAACTCCTTTCATAGATACTCGCACCAATACCTGGTCACCCACCTCCAACTCTATATATCTTCAATTTGCATCGGCATAACTCTTTTATCTATCTTGAGCTATCTGGATGCACCCTCAAATCATCTCAATCTTAACAGTGGTGTCGTGAATCATCTCTGGCCCCAATAACTTATTATCCCGCAACTCTAACCAGTAAGCAGGCAAACGACAAGGCCGATCGTACAGGGCCTCAAATGGTGCCATGTTGATGGTGAATTAGTAGGAATTATTATACGCAAACTCTGCCAAAGGAAGGTACTGCTCCCGTCCTCCCCCAAAATCAAGTATGCATGTCCGCAGCATATCCTCAAGCATTTGATTAACCCTCTATGTCTGCCCATCTGTCTATGGGTGATATGCTATCAATCGTAAATTCGTGCCCATCGCCTCCTAAAAGCTCTGCCATAAATGGGACACAAAGATTTTTTCCCGATCAGACACAATATTAATCGAAACCCCATGTAATTGTACTATCTTGGCCATAAACAACTGTGCATATTGTTTCGTCTAGAAATCCATATAAACTGGAAGAAAATGAGCCACCTTGGTCAATCAATCCACTATCACCCATATGGAGTCCTGACCTCGTTGCAATAACGGTAACCTGATAATAAAATCCATGGAGATACTTTCCCATTTCCACACGAGAATCTCTAATGGTTGTAACATTCATGTCGATCTCTGGTGGTCTACCTTTCCTAGATGGCATGTAGCACACTTTGAGACAAATTCTGTTATATCTCGTTTCATTCTCGACCACCAATACTATTTGCGCTATGTAATACCCCGTACTTTTGGCTATATTTATTTTTGGGATTAATTAATTAAATGCGTATTAATTGGAAATTAATTCGGGTTATAAATACTAACGAGATGCGAGTTGGTATTTCATTATGTGCATACATGTTTTGATATATGTATTTGGTATTATAAAATTTGTCGTGAGATTGATATACGGCATTTTAGAAATTTTGTTGAGACGCGTGAGACCGTCGCGTCATGGTATATTATTTTAATTATAAAAAGTGAATTTAAAATTTATAAACCGTATGGTCGTTTTGAGTGCGCCAACGCGTCCGGAAGGGTCGAGATAGTCAGAAAACACTAGCCGGGGGTGTAGTTTGGATTCCGGGGTATTTTTAGGCCATACCGGCAACTTAAAGGGTATTTTGGTAATTTCGTATTTTGGGAAATTAAAAGTGACGAAAATTGGGAGTTTTAATCTGATGTGGATTTAACCCACTAAGCCCATTAACCAAACCATATTAACCTAGAAGGCTACGTAGGTTATTAGAAGAGTTTTCTAAGTTTCCCAAATCAAACCCTAGCCACCTTAAGCCACCATTGGAGAAGAAGCTTGGAGAGAGGGAATTCTGCAGAAAAGCTTCATCAAACCTACACCAAACTCAGAGACAACCAAGGCAAGTGACTTTATTCCATTTAATTTTAGAGAATGTTCTTTCCATGTTAGAAAAATTCGAATTTTGTGTTTGTTCTTGGTGAAATATGAAAACCCATGTAGTTTGGAGTTTAGAACTTGAATATTTTGAAGAGAATTGCATGTAGATTGATAGGTAGATGATTATTCTCATGATAATGGTGATTAGAAGAAATTAAAACGGATTAAATTTTGGGATTTGATGATGATATAAATCTAGGGTTCATGTTCTTGATAAAATTGAGGAAAAGTATAAAATCTTGTGATTTAATGATGTTTAGGATGAATTAATGCCTTAAAAGATGTTAGTTTATGACCTTAGCATGTTTTAGTATGATTAGAGGACTTAAAACATTGTTAGAACGAACTTTGGAGAAGACTTGAGGTGTTAAAAATGGTGAGAAACGTAACTAAGAAAATCTAGGACGAAACTGGCATGTCGTTAGAAGCCCCTACCCAGGTCGTTCGAACGAGCTTCTAACGAAATGACCAGTCGTTCTAACGAAAGGGAGCCTCGTTCGATAACTTCGTTCGAACGAGATCTCGTTAGAAGGGACAGTTCGTTCGAACGAACTGGATCTCGTTCGAACAGCCTCGTTCGAACGAGACTTCTAACGAGTTGACAGAGGGATCTCGTTTCGAACAGTCTCGTTCGAACGAGACTTCTAACGAGTTGACAGTTTGGGCCTTTTTGGACTGTTTTGATTTTTGGAGTCCCGTAAACTTGTTCGAGGATATAGATAACCTTCCTTTGATGATGTAAGGATAGATTTGGGACTTTTGGGTTATTACGAGGAGTAAATTTATATACGAGAGATTTAATTCAATGAACCATTTAGGTTGAGACGTGAGTGTCTACTACGACGTGAGAATAGATTATGGCGCATATGATGATAAACCGGAATAATATAAGTGTAGATATTATAAGTTAGTACGAGAAAGCGATATGTACAACGATTAAACTACGGGATTGCTAAGATGTGTGTTTACTTAGTATTGGTATATGAATTATGTGTATGACATACCTACCATACTTGCTATCACGGGAGGTTGCGTTCGCTTAGGGCCCTCTAATCCTTCTGTTGCCCGGATTTAGACTGGTTACCTTGATGAACATAGGTCATAGAAAGACTTATTGGGATATTAATAAGTCCGCTGATCGTAGGAGCGTAGGTATGTGCGTGACCTATGTGATGTGACTGTGTTCGCCTCCATTGTTTGTGATGTTGTTATCTGTGAACTATTCCTGAGAGATTCGAAATATGTAATCCTTATGTACGTGATGTACCGGGATGGATAGCAGAGTATGTGTGCACCGCAGCTTAGATCTCGGGGTGCTTATATTGTATATTTATGATGTGAATAATATACACTTAATTAATGGGAACCTTCATGTTATTGTTGTGGATATAATTACGGTATTGTTTCGGGAAATATAACGAGTTAACTGATAGTGATATATATTGCATATTGAGCATCTGAGTTTACGTTAAACCTCTACTTAATTACGAGCGTTATTATGTTAATAGAACCGAGTAATACGGGTAAGACCTATGATAGTCTAGCTAGATATGTTGTCACTTAGCTAGTAGTTTGTATCACTCTAGATGGGTACTTACGTTAGGAGTGCACAGTTAGACGAGAGGTGAGAATATCATGTGAGTGCACGTCCTAACATGTACTTTGCATTTAATGTTTTAAATGTTTTTAAAGCACTTGCGGGTTTTTAAAATATAACTCCACATTCGGGCTCTGACCCGTTTGCTTTTCAAATCTATTCTCTTTGTAAAACCATTTTAGGTGCCCAGCCACAAGGACACCATGCATAGGAAACTCATTCAGGTGACGAGCTGTAGCTGTTTGTGGAAGCTACAAGGATTTGCTTGTAGACGCCTCTATTCACTTGGATTCCAGCTTCATTATCTATCAGTTGTAGGGCATGTTGCCCATTTCTATTACAGTTACATTTCCATTTCAGTTTCAGACTTTGGCATGTACTGTTTTAGTTTTCGGTTTACTTATTTCAGTTATGGGATTGTAGTGAGGAGTTTTCCTCCAGATTTTATTTACGTTATGTGATGTTCATTCTATTTACTTCATTATGGTGAATGGTGTTGTTATTCTTTATTACACTTGTTGCATGTTAATCAGACTTTAATTAAAATTTGGCACTTACTTTTTAAATACTAGGTGGTTAGTAATCATTAAAATGTTTTCGACAGTGATGCTATTAACTGAGCCAACTTGGCATTTTGAATTAATTTAATAAAGGAGTAGCTACCCGGTATTTAATTAGTCGGGGTGTCACAGGTGGTATCAGAGCATCAGGTTCTAGTGTCCTTTAGGATCTGACGGCTTATTATGTTTCCGCTAAGCTTTCTTTGATATAGAGCCCTATATTTTAGGACTGTTGTACTCTTTTTGTGTATGCTTCGTTCTTCAGCTATCTTAAGTTTATAAACAGCGAACTTATAAACTTTGTTCTTATTTCAGTTTCCTCCACGACGTGCACGACGAGTTCCCAGGGATGCAACGCCCGAACCCCAGCTCGCTCCAGTTCAGGGTATGATGAACGTCGCTGAGGTTGCAGCTATAGTAGCTCAAGCGGTAAATGCCGCCATTGCCGTTGTTCAGCAGGCACCACCTCAGGCGCCGGTTGCCGCGCCAGTACAGGCTAATGCATTCCCGTCTGCTTGGGAGCGTGTACGTGACGCTTTTCAGAAAGCGCATCCGCCAGAGTTTGCAGGTAGCTCAGATGTGGTAATCTCGAGCCAATGGAGGAAGGATATGCAGAGGCACTTACGGATGTATGAGTGCACGGATGTTCAGAAGCTGGTGCTAGCTACTTTCAAGCTAGTTGGATCTGCACTACAGTGGCGGGAGTCTATTACCACCATGGAGGAGAGGGATACTCTCATGATTCAGGAGTTCTGGGTGCGGTTCGACCGCAAGTACTTTCCGTCAGCTGTTCATACGGAAATGAGGAGGAGATTGATGAGTCTGAAGCAGGAGGGCAAGACTGTGGCCGAGTATGAGGCCGAGTTCACGAATCTGTTGAATATCGTTCCAGATGATATACCAACAGAGAAGAAGAAGATTGAGAAGTTCACGGACGGGTTGACTTGGAGGATCCGTCAGCATCTGCTAGGGAACCTATCGTTGGCCACCTATTCTGATGTGGTTAACACTGCATTGTTACACTGCCAGGACCACCGTTTTCATATGGCCGAGGGCAAGAGGTCGGGGGAGTCTAGCCATCAGGGCAGGACTGGAGGACATGGTGCCAGCGGGGCACAATCTGGTCAGGGGCAGAGACAGAATGAGTAGGGCTCCCAGCAGGGGGATAATAAGAGGTTCCGGTCAGGGAACTACAGACAGGGACAGGGAGGTTTCCATCAGGGCCATCAGGGTCCAAACGTCCATCAGGGCCAACAGGGGCAGAATGGGCAGCAGTTTCACCAGGGCCAGCAGGGCCAAGGGAGGAACGGTAACGGCCACCAGGGCAGGGGACAGCAGGGGCAGAGAGGAGGGAACTTCCCAGGGAAGTGCTTTGTTTGTGGCAAGACTGGCCATAAGCGACAGGATTGTCCTGATAGGGGCAGGGCCCCACAGCAGCAGCAGCAGGATGCTCGCCAGGAGCCACAGAGGCCTATGTTTCCCGCCGCTCTTCCCGCACCGCCACAGATGGTAGCATTGCCACCCATTCCAGCAGTCCCAGTTCAGCAGGGGCAGCTACAGTATGGACGTGTCTACAACGTTCACCAGGCTGCAGTTCCACAGGCACCGCTCGCGATCGAGGGTACGTTTCCTATCCATGGCACTATGGGTCGGGTATTATTTGATACGGGTTCTACACATTGTTTTATAGCTACACACTTCACGAAATCTTTAGGATTGTTAGCTACGGCAGAGAGCACAGTGACGTGTGTCGACTCACCATTGGGGAGTGGGTCACTTATTTTCTTTATATGCCGGGGAGTGGGGGTAGAGATTGGTGGTTTGGTATTACCTGCAGACATGTTAGTATTAGACATGCATGTTCACGATGTGATTATCGGTATGGATTGGCTCGTAGCTTATAGGGCCATGATTGATTACTTCAGCGGAAGCATTGTTTTTGCCATTCCGGGGCAAGAGATGTTTGTAGTGGTGATGACTCGCCCAGAGGGAGGATCGACCGCTCATCTGTATTACATTGAGGAGGATACCTCTAAGGAGGTAGTGATTCCTTTAGATTCTATCCCAGTCGTCAGGGAGTATTCGGATGTGTTTCAGGAGATACCAGGCTTACCCCCCAGTCGAGAGATAGACTTTGTTATAGATTTGCTACCGGGTACGAGACCTATAGCACGCGCACCGTACCGTATGGCTCCAGCTGAGATGAGGGAGTTACGGGATCAGATAGAGCAGCTGTTAGGTCAGGGCTTTATTCGCAGGAGTACCTCACCTTGGGGCGCTCCAGTTCTGTTTGTGAAGAAGAGGGACAGTTCACTGATATTGTGTGTGGACTACCGAGAGTTGAATAAGGTCACGATACGGAATAAGTATCCGTTGCCTCGAATCGATGACTTATTCGACCAGTTGAGAGGAGCTTCTTTCTTCTCGAAGATTGACTTGAGATCGGGATACCATCAGTTGCGTATCAGGGAGGAGGATGTCTCGAAGACTGCGTTCTTGTCGAGATATGGTTCTTACGAGTTTCGGATTATGCCTTTCGATTTAACCAACGCTCCAGCTGTGTTTATGGACTTGATGAACAGAGTGTTCAGGGATTTCCTAGACCAGTTTGTCATTGTCTTCATTGATGATATTCTGGTTTACTCCCAGACAGAGGAGGAGCACGCCGAGCATTTGAGGCAGATTTTGCAGACACTTCGTCAGAACGAGTTGTATGCAAAATATGAGAAGTGCGGGTTTTGGCTGAAGGAAGTCCAGTTTTTGGGACATATCATTTCCGACCGGGGAATATCTGTTGATCCGGGGAAAGTATCGGCGGTGAGGGAGTGGGGACAGCCCACGACACCAACGGAGATTCGTAGTTTCTTGGGTTTAACAGGATACTACAGGAGGTTTATTCGGGGTTTCTCGGAGATAGCAGGTCCTTTGACACATCTGACTCGTAAGGGTGTGCCCTACATCTGGAGTGATGCCTGTCAGTTGGCATTCGATGAATTGAAGGACAAATTGACCTCAGCACCTATGTTAGCATTGTCGAGACCGGGAGTTAAGTATTTGGTTTACACCGATGCGACTTTGTAAGGACTGGGAGGTGTATTGCAGCAGGAGAGACAGGCCATAGCTTATGCTTCCCGTAAGCTTAAGCCTCATGAGAAGAATTACCCCACGCACGATTAGGAGTTGGCGGCAGTGGTATTTGCCCTACGGATTTGGAGGCACTATCTTTTGGGGGAGAAGTTCCAACTGTTTACGGACCACAAGTCCCTACAGTACCTGTTCACGCAGAAAGAGTTGAATATGCGGCAGCGTAGGTGGATTGAGTTTGTAAAAGACTACCAGTTCGACATCCAGTATCACCCGGGTAAGGCTAACGTGGTAGCAGACGCATTGAGCCGTAGGCCAGTAGATGAGGTGGCAGAGGTGTGGAAGGCTAAGTGGAAGGAATTGGGACACCAGGATGCAGTGGCCCGATCTTTCATGTCTGTGATGACCGTTACACCGCAGATTGTCACGAAGGTAGTACGGGCACAGGCTAATGACTCGTTCTGTCAGGAACAGATAGTTCGATTACTAGCAGAGGGAGCCGAGTCCTATACCGTCAGCTCAGACGGGGGATTACGCTTTAATGGGAGATTGGTAGTTCCGGAAGGGGAAGAATTGCGACACGATGTGATGGCAGACTCGCACGGTTCGCGGTACATCCCGGAGGGGACAAAATTTACCAAGACATGAGACGCCAGTATTGGTGGAGCGGTATGAAGAGAGATATCGCTGAGTTTGTTTCGAAATGCGCCACTTGTCAGCTTGTAAAAGTGGATCATCAGAGACCGGCAGGATTGCTACAGCCATTGAAAGTCCCGGTGTGGATGTGGGAGAGCATATCCATGGACTTTATCACGGGGTTGCCAACGTCGCAGAGGGGCCACGACTCCGTTTGGGTAATTGTGGACAGGTTGTCCAAGGTCGCTCACTTTTTACCCGTAAGGACTGACTACACTACGGGACAGTATGCCCAGCTCTTCATTTCAGAGATTGTGAGACTTCACAGTGTGCCCCTAAATATCGTGTCTGACAGAGACAAGATATTTGTTTCGAGATTTTGGGAGAGTTTCCAGGAGGCCATGGGCACAGAATTGCGATTGAGTACGGCTTATCATCGGCAGACCGAGCGCACAAATCTGATGTTGGAGGACATGCTACGCATGTGCATTATTGACTTCGGGGGTGGATGGGAGCAGTACCTTCCACTGGTGGAGTTTGCTTACAACAACTCTTATCAGTTCACTATTGGCATGGCTCCGTTTGAGGCATTGTACGGTAGGCCTTGTCGTTCCCCAGCATGTTAGATAGAGGTGGGGGACAACAAACTGCTTGGGCCGGAAGTGATTCAGGATACTTCGGCAAGGATTGAGTTGATTCGGAGTCGCATTCGGGTAGCTCAAGACAGGCAGAAGAGTTATGCTGATGCGAAGAGATTTTTCAGAGAGTTCCAAGTAGGGGACCAGGTTTTGCTCAGGGTATCTCCTATGAAGGGGATTATGCGTTTCGGGAAGAAGGGGAAGTTGGCACCAAGGTATGTGGGGCCGTTCCCTATTATTGAGCGGATCGGACCGGTTGCGTATAGACTCGGGTTACCGGAGCATTTGCATCGGATTCACGATGTGTTCCATATTTCCTCGCTGAGGAAATACCTTAGAGATAATTTGGCTCATTCTCACATTGCTGTGGAGGACATCGATCTCCAGCCTGATAGCTCCTACGAGGAGGGGCCGATTGCTATTTTGGACCGAAGCGAGAGGAAACTGCGGTCAAAGATAGTTCCGTTAGTGCGTGTTCAGTGGCGACATCACAATGTCGAGGAGTCCACATGGGACCGCGAGGATGAGATGCGCGAACGTTATCCAGAGTTATTTTTAGCAGGTACTTTCTAGTTTCGAATTTCGGGACAAAATTCAGTTATTAGGGGGGAAGTATGTAATACCCCGTACTTTTGGCTATATTTATTTTTGGGATTAATTAATTAAATGCGTATTAATTGGAAATTAATCCGGGTTATAAATTCTAACGAGATGCGAGTTGGTATTTGATTATGTGCATACATGTTTTGATATATGTATTTGGTATTATAAAATTTGTCGTGAGATTGATATACGGCATTTTAGAAATTTTGTTGAGACGCGTGAGACCTTCGCGTCATGGTATATTATTTTAATTATAAAAAGTGAATTTAAAATATATAAACCGTATGGTCGTTTTGAGTGCGCCAACGCGTCCGGAAGGGTCGAGATAGTCAGAAAACACTAGCCGGGGGTTTAGTTTGGATTCCGGGGTATTTTTAGGCCATACCGGCAACTTAAAGGGTATTTTGGTAATTTCGTATTTTGGGAAATTAAAAGTGACGAAAATTGGGAGTTTTAATCTGATGTGGATTTAACCCACTAAGCCCATTAACCAAACCATATTAACCTAGAAGGCTACGTAGGTTATTAGAAGAGTTTTCTAAGTTTCCCAAATCAAACCCTAGCCACCTTAAGCCACCATTGGAGAAGAAGCTTGGAGAGAGGGAATTCTGCAGAAAAGCTTCATCAAACCTACACCAAACTCAGAGACAACCAAGGCAAGTGACTTTATTCCATTTAATTTCAGAGAATGTTCTTTCCATGTTAGAAAAATTCGAATTTTGTGTTTGTTCTTGGTGAAATATGAAAACCCATGTAGTTTGGAGTTTAGAACTTGAATATTTTGAAGAGAATTGCATGTAGATTGATAGGTAGATGATTATTCTCATGATAATGGTGATTAGAAGAAATTAAAACGGATTAAATTTTGGGATTTGATGATGATATAAATCTAGGGTTCATGTTCTTGATAAAATTGGGGAAAAGTATAAAATCTTGTGATTTAATGATGTTTAGGATGCATTACTGCCTTAAAAGATGTTAGTTTATAACCTTAGCATGTTTTAGTATGATTAGAGGACTTAAAACATTGTTAGAACGAACTTTGGAGAAGACTTGAGGTGTTAAAAATGGTGAGAAACGTAACTAAGAAAATCTGGGACGAAACTGGCAGGTCGTTAGAAGCCCCTACCCAGGTCGTTCGAACGAGCTTCTAACGAAATGACCAGTCGTTCTAACGAAAGGGAGCCTCGTTCGATAACTTCGTTCGAACGAGATCTCGTTAGAAGGGACAGTTCGTTCGAACGAACTGGATCTCGTTCGAACGAGACTTCTAACGAGTTGACAGAGGGATCTCGTTTCGAACAGTCTCGTTCGAACGAGACTTCTAACGAGTTGACAGTTTGGGCCTTTTTGGACTGTTTTGATTTTTGGAGTCCCGTAAACTTGTTCGAGGATATAGATAACCTTCCTTTGATGATGTAAGGATAGATTTGGGACTTTTGGGTTATTACGAGGAGTAAATTTATATACGAGAGATTTAATTCAATGAACCATTTGGGTTGAGACGTGAGTGTCTACTACGACGTGAGAATAGATTATGGCGCGTATGATGATAAACCGGAATAATATAAGTGTAGATATTATAAGTTAGTACGAGAAAGCGATATGTACTACGATTAAACTACGGGATTGCTAAGATGTGTGTTTACTTAGTATTGGTATATGAATTGTGTGTATGACATACCTACCATACTTGCTATCACGGGAGGTTGCGTTCGCTTAGGGCCCTCTAATCCTTCTGTTGCCCGGATTTAGACTGGTTACCTTGATGAACATAGGTCATAGAAAGACTTATTGGGATATTAATAAGTCCGCTGATCGTAGGAGCGTAGGTATGTGCGTGACCTATGTGATGTGACTGTGTTCGCCTCCATTGTTTGTGATGTTGTTATCTGTGAACTATTCCTGAGAGATTCGAAATATGTAATCCTTATGTACGTGATGTACCGGGATGGATAGCAGAGTATGTGTGCACCGCAGCTTAAATCTCGGGGTGCTTATATTGTATATTTATGATGTGAATAATATACACTTAATTAATGGGAACCTTCATGTTATTGTTGTGGATATAATTACGGTATTGTTTCGGGAAATATAACGAGTTAACTGATAGTGATATATATTGCATATTGAGCATCTGAGTTTACGTTAAACCTCTACTTAATTACGAGCGTTATTATGTTAATAGAACCGAGTAATACGGGTAAGACCTATGATAGTCTAGCTAGATATGTTGTCACTTAGCTAGTAGTTTGTATCACTCTAGATGCGTACTTACGTTAGGAGTGCACAGTTAGACGAGAGGTGAGAATATCATGTGAGTGCACGTCCTAACATGTACTTTGCATTTAATGTTTTAAATTTTTTTAAAGCACTTGCGGGTTTTTAAAATATAACTCCACATTCGGGCTCTGACCCGTTTGCTTTTCAAATCTATTTTCTTTGTAAAACCATTTTAGGTGCCCAGCCACAAGGACACCATGCATAGGATACTCATTCAGGTGACGAGCTGTAGCTGTTTGTGGAAGCTACAGGGATTTGCTTGTAGACGCCTCTATTCACTTGGATTCCAGCTTCATTATCTATCAGTTGTAGGGCATGTTGCCCATTTCTATTAGAGTTACATTTCCATTTCAGTTTCAGACTTTGGCATGTACTGTTTTAGTTTTCGGTTTACTTATTTCAGTTATGGGATTATAGTGAGGAGTTTTCCTCCAGACTTTATTTACGTTATGTGATGTTCATTCTATTTACTTCATTATGGTGAATGGTGTTGTTATTCTTTATTACACTTGTTGCATGTTAATCAGATTTTAATTAAAATTTGGCACTTACTTTTTAAATACTAGGTGGTTAGTAATCATTAAAATGTTTTCGACAGTGATGCTATTAACTGAGCCAACTTGGCATTTTGAATTAATTTAATAAAGGAGTAGCTACCCGGTATTTAATTAGTCGGGGTGTCACACGCTATCTTGTATGTCTTATCCCCACTGGGATGTACCGCAAATCAGAACCCATGAGCCTCTGACATCACTGTATGCCTCATATCCTTATAGAACCACGAGTCTCCCGTTAAAATAAAAATCACCCTCTCAACTGATTAAGTACCCCTCTACCCTATCAACTTAATAACTGGCGAACTCTGTCCTGGCAGTATTGATCCTCTGCATGTGTTTCACCACCCTCATCACAACCTTGAGAGTGAGAGCTAATAGACACATATAAGACATAACAATCTCATTGTCATATTAAATCTCTCTCAACTTAGCTTTCTAAACCTTTGTTAGCTCTCCTGCAGGCCTTCAGCTTAACACGTCTGCCACCACCTTAGCCTTCCCAGGATGATACTAAATATCAAACTGATAATCTTTTACGAACTTCAACCACCTCCTCTGTCTCATGTTCATATCTTTCTGTGTGAACAGATACTGAAGTGATTTATGGTCCGTGAATAAAGTAAACTGCTCTCCTAACAAATAATGCCTCCATATCCTAATGTAAATACCACTGCAGCTAACTCAAAATCATGCGTGGGGCAATTCTTCTCATGGGGATTAATCTTGTGAGATGCATACACTATAGCCCTTTCCTCCTACTACAATACACCTTCAAGTCCCTACAAGGATGCATCAGTGTAAATGTAATATGCCACTCCTCCCTTAGGCAGTGCAAGTATTGGTGTTGATGTCAATTTGTCCTTTAGCTAATCAAAAGTTAGATAATAATGGTCATCCCAAATAAATGGTACCCCTTTAGGAGATAAGTTTGTCAACAGACAAGCAATCTTGGAGAAACCCATAACAAACCTCTAATAATATCCTGCCAACCCCAGAAAACTACGAACCTCGGTCGATGTCATGGGCTGGCCCCACTCCCTCATCGCCAATACCTTACTCGGATCAATACTGATACCCTTCTCAGATACAATGTGGCCCAAAAACTGCACCTCCCTAAGCCAGAACCCACATTTACTAAACTTCGCATACAATTGTTGTTCTCTAAGTGTCTGTAAAACCTTTCGTAAGTGCTCGGCATGCTCATCCTCAGAGCGAGAGTACACCAGGATATCATCGATGAACACAATCATAAACTGGTTAAGGAACTCCCGAAAAACTCGATTCATCAGATCCATGAACACTGTCGATGCATTGGTGAGTCCAAATGGCATCACCCTAAACTCGTAGGACCCATATTGTGTCAAAACAATAGTCTTAAGAGCGTCCTCCTCCCTAACATGCAACTGATAATAATTGGACCTCAAATCTATCTAGACAAATAAGTTTATCCCCTCAGCTGGTTAAATAGATCATCAATACGAGGCAGTGGATAATTATTTCGAATCGTGACTTTATTTAACTCTCTGTAGTCAATACACAACTGAAGCGATCCATCCTTCTTCTTGACGAACAACACATGTGTTCCCCACGGTGAAGTACTCCGTCGAATAAAGCCCTGCCCTAGGAGCTAAAAAATATGCTCCCTTAATTCCCTCATCTCATATAGGGACGTGCGATAAGGTGCTTGAGCTATAGGTCTTATACCTAGTGCTAGGTCAATAACAAGCTTAATTTCCCGATTAGGTGGCAACCCGAGTATGTCTTGTAATACATCCTCGAATTCCCTCAAGACTGGAATCGAGTCTAACAAAACAACCACCTCCTGTGAGGTGTCCTCCTCAATTTAATACAGATATGTGCGTAACCCTCCCTCAGGAAGAGGCATTGCCACTAAGAACATCTCCTGGACTGGAATAAAGAATACACTAGTCCTCCTGAAACAATCCACCATCACCCGATATTCAGTTAACCAATCCATCCCTAAGATAACGTCATACCCTTCCATGTTTAATACTAGAAGATCGATGGCTAAACATAAACTACCAACATTGATATACATACCCCTACAGATCGAGTGTATAAGAGACTACTACCCATCAGTGACTCCACACACATAAGGAGACTTCCAGTTATCTCTAACAGGCTGGCAGCTCATTCAAATCTAGTCGCTATGAAAGAATTTGATGCCCCGTATCAAATAGAACAATACCTGTAAGTCCATGAATAGGAAACGTACCCGCTACTGCTATTAGGGCCTGTGGGGCTTACTGTATGAAGGCATCTCGGATGTTATAGACACTCTCATATTGTAACTGTTACTGCTGTGGTGAGGCGGGTAGGGCTGGTGTCGTAGGTGGATTTGTGCATGCTACTCTTGTGGGGCACCCTACTGCTGCAGTGCTCTCCTCTGATGTGGACAATCCCTCCTCTTGTGGCTCGTCTGTCCACAAATAAAACACTGGCCTAGAAAATCTCTCTGCCTCTGGCCCTGACGGTGTTGACCCTATTGTTGGCCCTACTGGCCTCCCCTATTGTTCCCTTGGCCTGGCAGCCCTGAAGAACATGTTGCTGCTAAGGACCATGTTGGCCTTACCTATAACCGCCCTCTGGTCAATAGCCCCCATATATGAACCTCTTGTCCTGATCTCTCTATCAAAAATCTTGCCCCTGGTGTTCATATGGCTGCTGCTGTTGTGGTGCTCCCCTAGCACTGCTACCTCTTGTCTTGCCCTACTGGCTGGACTCACCCCTCTCTTACTTCTCTTCACATGGAAGCGATGATCCTAGAATTATAACAATGTGGCACTAACAACATCCGTATAAGTCACCAATGTTGGATTGCCGATCAAATGTTGTCTTATCCTTTAGGCTAAACCATCCATGAACTTGGCCTTCTTCCTTTCTTCATTGTTCACCTCGTTTGGTAAAAAATTACCCAAACGAGTGAACTCTTCCTCATATTCGACCACAGAACGCTCACCCTGAGTCAATTAACTGAACTTCTTCTACATCTCAGTCTTTACGACTGGTGGAAAGTATTTTTAGTTAAATCGCACCCAGAAATCAATAATAGTCATAGTATCCGTTTTTATCGTTGTGGTAACCAACTCCCGCCACTGTAGCACTGCTCCAACCAACCTGAAAGTAGCAAGAATCTGCTTCTGTACCTCACTATAGTTAACCATACACAAGTGGCGTTCGATGTCTTTCTTCCATTGATACGCCACAATCACATCATAACTCCCCTGAAACTCTAGTCGGTGGCTCTTTTGGAAAGCCTCCCAAACCTTCTGTCACTCTAACGATCCAGGATGTGCCCGAACAACTGGTGCCACAGGTTGTGGGGGAAGTTGAACCTGAGGGAAATGTTGAGCCATGGCAGTTATTACTACATTAACTTCCTGTGCCACGATTGCTTCCACCTCTGATGCGGACACTGATCCCTGTTGTGGTTGTGGTTGCGGTGCCTGTGGCGCTGACTGAGCCTCCCCTGCAATAGCCTAAGCCGTTGATCTCACCGACTGTCTTTTCCTAGGTGGCATTTGAAAATAGATATGAGTTGTATGAGTTCACAGTCAATACAATTAAAATGGCAGAAGAACGAAATTCATATGCATAATTATGAATGCAACGATAATAATAATAGGGCTTTGGGTCAAAGAATGCTACGCTTAAATCAAAGTAAGCCCTAAAGATCCTATGGACACTAGCACCTGATGCTTTGATACCATCTGTGATACCCATCCAGTCCATTATTAAATTAGACAGGAATCATTAATGGTTTCATTCTTAGCATCACTATCAAAAAACTTTTTAATTACTAATCACCTAGGTCAAATTAAGCTGGTGCAAATTATATCTTTTATTATAAACACATGTGGAAATAAATTTAATGAAGTAAACCATTCACACATAAATGTAGTTTGAACAATCACACGACGTGTATATAAAATGAAACCAAATAAATCATCAGTTGTCCAAGTACATAAACCAACCATAATAAGTAAAACTAAAATCAAAATATAGTTGATTAGGCATAAATTCTTCATATTTATCCCCATAATTTAGAGTCTTTTAACATTCCGTGCGACGTAATTTGAGTTGATTTATCTAATATCATTTCTATTGACATTTTCTAACGAGTTTGCCGAGTTTCGTGTATTTCTCATCGATCTTGCAGGTATTTAGTGCATGTGAAGGAAGAAAGAAACCGGAAGAAAGAAAGAAGAGAAAAGAAGAAAAGTAAAAGGTCAAAAGAGTAATTTTCATCTGGAATTCGGACGAGAAACCTCGAGAAAAGTTGAAGATCTTGAGTCTATGAGCACATAGGAAGAAATGACATCCAAATTTGATCTCGGATCACAAGTTACGAAGCTTTGAAGAATGAGAAAAAAACATAAGGAAGAAAAATGTTCTTCATAAACCAAACCAAATCGAACCCATAAAGAAGAAAACGAACCGGTCCGGTGCTGGGAAAACTTTCAGTATATGTAGAACCGAACTGATGGTAATAAAAATGAATCGGTCCGGTAGTGAAAAAATCCTTTGTTTAAAGCGAACCGAACCGATGTATCTGGACCGGATCGGTTCGGCTGACGAATTTCAAAATTATCTTCTTCCAAAATTAGAGTTGTGTATGGCCAAAACTCTTGTAAAAATGAAATCTTTTTATTCTAACGTATTTCCAAAATTAATAGATTTTTTGGGAGGGGTCTTTGGAGGGTTCTTTTAGTATAGTTTTAGAGAGAGAAAGTAGACAAGAACCCTAGGAGCTCAAGGTTACAACTTATTGATTTTTAATTTCAGATTTCTGCATTAAAGTTTGCTTCTTCTTCTTTATTGTTTGAATTCATTAATAAGCGAATAGTTTGTTTATTTTCAATTGTCCTTAATTTCTCTTTCTCAACTAAGTTTAATTTCATGATGGTTTTAATTTCATGCACAGTAGAAAACATAATTGTAGTTAATTACACCATGTTAGGCTAGATTTTTAGGGGTTGGGATGCATGAATCCAACCCGATGTGGTTTGCACAAATAAAAAATTAGTTCTTTAAATTAAATAATGATTGAATCATGTTGTGTAGCGATCACAACCGTCGTAGGTCTTTTAACCTCGTTTTCTCTAGGTAACCGAGGTGTTTAAGAATGTGACGTGTGTGTTAGCTATTTCAACACCGCTTTATTCTTGACATTAATTATGTATGATGCGGGCTAGTACCCTCATATATGTAATGCTTAAGATTAATAAAGACCGGTTTTGATCAATTATCTAATTCAGAAGTTAGTTTTATACTCGGTAAACATACAAGGGTTCAAGGGAGTGTATTCCAACCTATCTTCATTATTCATATTTAATCAATTCCAGTAGTTTTAATTTTGCTTACGTAGTTTAGTTAGTAGTTTAAATTTAATTTGCATTTAGTTGTTATAACTCAATCTCCATATTAATCATCTTTTCGATTCTTTTTCTAGAGTCAGTTTAGGGTTAGTCATCTTTCCTATGTCATCGCGAGAGAACATCCTATTTCCCTGAGGATTCGACCTCGTCTTATCGGGTTATTACTTACGTGACCGGTTTGCACTTGAACCAATATAAGAACGCACTAGAGACACATTTTCAGTCGCGTCAAGTTTTGGCGTCGTTGGAGGGGACTTAGGTAGACTGTTAGGTTAGGTCGATTTAATCTGAAAATTGATTCCAAAACTTAAAAATCCAAAAAATTCATAAAATAAAAAATCCAAAAAAAATTCAGAAAATTGGAAAGAAAAAAAATATAACATCTCTCATAGCCCTTTCATGCAAAATCCACAACAAACCCCTAAATCTACTCCTACACGCATTCACGATAATCCAATAGTTGAGTGTGATCGTGATAGCCCACACACTCCTAACGCACCTCAGTTCTGGGTTCCACCTCCTACACCTCCAAATACCATTACGAGTCACACTTTCAGGACACTGAGTTAGGATTTTGAGTCACTAGGAGAGAGAGACATGTCTTATAATGCTAGTTTTGGTACGGGTGAAGGAGACCTACCATATCGTCCCATGAAAGAACTCTTATATCCTGAGCGAACTGTTACCCCTGGGTGCATTCTACTTCCATACAATACATGACAGTTCCACTTTCGTAATGGGGTGATACAAATTCTTCCCACATTTCACGACATAGATTTGGAGAAACCATACCTCCACATCCGTGAGTTCGAAGAGGCATGCGACACATTTAGTGATCAAGCTTGCACACAAGACGACATTCGCCTAAAACTTTTGCCATTTTCCTTAAAGGAAAAAAAGCTAAGACCTGATTGTGGTCTTTATCGCCGAACTCAATCACATCGAGGAAGGATATGCAATCCAAGTTTCTTTTGAAATTATTTCCCCAACATAGAACCAACTCCATAAAGGCTCAAATTCAAGCCTTTTGCCAATAAAATATTGAGTCATTTAATCGGTGTTGGGAACGCTTCCAAGAGTTAGTTAATACTTGCCCACATCATGGATTTGAGAAGCATCACCTTATCTCTTTCTTTCATCAAGGGCTAACTATAACGTCTAAACAAATCGTTCAAACTATGTATGAAAGACCATTTTGGGAGTTAGATGCAAATGATACTGAGGCTCATCTTAAGTATGTCGTCGAGACTACTCAAGCATGGGACACATCCGATCCTAACACCTAAAACCAAGTTTGATAATTGCCTACCGCTCCTTCCGCCTTCGGTCTTTACCACATGGATAAGGACGCTGTTTAGTCAACTTGAGAGAGAATTGGAAGACGTTCTCGAATCACAATCAAGAGAAACCCCTGGAATCACTCAATCAATAGAGAAGGTGTGTGCTATTTGTGAGGCGGGACATTCAACAGAGGAATGCCCGAAGATACCCACCAACAAGGTTATGCTCCAAGAGCAAGTGAATGCGGTAGGAAATTTTAAGGGTAACTTCAATGCTCCTCACGGGAATTCTTACAACCCTTCATGGAGGAACCATCCTGGGTTCAGTTATGGGCAACAACGCGCTGCTATGAATCCTAATTCACACATTGCCCCACCTTAACCTCCTCATTTTCAACAAGCACCACCTATGCAAGCGCATATGCAAGTACCACCTCCACCATGGTATGTCACCCCACCGCGGAGAAATCTCGAGGATGCTTTAAATCAATTCATCCAATCCCAAAATTCAACCAATGATAAATATGACTGCATGTTCTTCGAGATAAATGCAAATATCTTTAAGTTTCAAGCATCCATGAGTATCCACGAAAAGGGTAAGTTTCCGGCCTTAGTCCAAAGACCTCCCCAACATCAATATAGTGTTAGCGCTGCATCCCACGAGCATCCTGAGCAATGTAGTGAAATTACCACTCTACATAGTGGGAGAGTCGTTGATTTATCACCTCCCCCACACGAGAATTCCAAAGATAAGGAGGTTTTTCCCGACACAAAAGAGGCTGAAGATGCCCCCTCAAATGAGAGTGACGATGAGGACAATATTAGTGGGCCCAAAGTCATAGTGAAACCCCCCATCGCTGCGTCATTCCCTCAACGGTTGGTTACATCTCAAAAGGGACCTACCTGGACGTTCTTAAGCAATTAAAGATCAATTTACCTTTTCTCGAGACTATCAAGAAAATTCCCGCATATGCGAAGTTTCTTAAGGACTTACTCATGGTGAAACATAGGCTAAAGGTAAAGAAGAATGTGTTTTTGAACTAGAACGTCAGCTCGGTACTTTTGAGTGACCTTCCATTAAAATATGAAGATCCGAGTGCACCTACAATTTCATGCACCTACAATTTCATACATTCTCCCCTATTCCATAAATATGAAGCTAGACTTGGGAGGGGCCTTAAGCCCATGAATATGACTCTCTAACTCGCGGATCGCTCCGTGCAGATGCCTCGGGGAATCGTTGAAGATGTGATCGTCCAAATTGACACTTTCTACTTCCCAGTGGATTTTATCATTTGGGATGAGGAGCCATCCGTTCTCCCGAGCAATAATGTTCCCGTCATCCTTGGCCACACATTCATAGCTACGACTAATGTGCAACATGACCTTTGAGATAGATATCTTTAACAACACCAAGAACGAGGGTGATGACTGCAAACCGTGGGAGACGAATCTTATAGAGGAATTATACGCGCACGAGGGGACTCCCATAAGAGAGCCGTTAGGGGTATGCCATGTTAAAGAAAGTGTGAACGATATTCGAGCATTGAGCTAGAGGCCGAGAAAGATGAGTGTGGAGTGAGAGAGAGATCACGTTATTGCGTGTGAGAGAGAGGAGTTGGAGATTGAGAAAGTGAGAGATGACATGAACCTTGAAAAAGTTGAGAGAAAAATCGGACCAATAGATCGGAACTTCACTGTTGACGTCCAAAATCAATTGGAATCATGTAATCACGTCGAGGAGAGTGAAATAAAAACTCAAATAAATGAGATTCCTCTTCGTGACCATCCACCCGTGCCACTGGAGCCTTCGAATGCAATAGAGGAGAAGCTCGAGTCTCTTCCGACTTAGATCCCGACCCAAGCATTCACTAAGGCGAGAGAGATCGAGGTTTAACAAGTCCCTCCCATTTCGACCGAGGGGAGCACTCCAAGCCGGGACAAGTAAGTTGTAATTCTCTTGGGCGCCTTGAGAATCCAATTCAAGACACATATCACGAACCAAAAGGTGTCTCCTTTACCTTTGGGAAAGGTCCCAACTTGTTTCGATTGTTGGTTTATGATACTAGGACGGGAGAAACAAGGAGAACATCGAATCCCGTGAGCTGAGTCGGATGAGTTTTTAAGATTGTGAGAGGTCGTCGCACCCCCTATGTGTATGGGGTGACTCTTGTGTACACTAGTTAGAGTTAGGATATGGTCATTAGGAGTCCATAAGTGTAAGTCATGAGAGGATAGGAGTTCAAACACGCATTTCGTGAGGGCAGGACAGTTTCGAGGGAGTTCATTTGCTAGAATAATTGCGGGAGGGTTCAAAAAATCGAGAGTTAAAGAATCCATGTTTAGAAAAGGAGAGGAGAGTTTCTGTACAAGGTGAACCGAACCGATACCCATGGACTGGATCGGTTCGGTTTGGAAAAATACAAAAAAAAAATTAAAAAAAAGGGTAACCGAACCAGTTCGCCCCTCGAACCCAGACCGATTCTCCCTGTGCAGAAATTGGTCCCTTCCCTAGGTGCTTCCCCCTAATGCCCCGAGCTCGTCAAACCCACCCCCTCAGTAGACCAATGGTTGTTCGGTTGTTTATCTTATTTATTTCTTTCAATTTTATGTACTTAAATGCTTGTATTTTTTTCTGTAATGAAGAATTATGAAATTCCTATCCTATCATTTCATGTACTTGCTTGTCAGTATTACATAGTTGCATTTTGTCCTTTCTTCATTTTTATACATTCTCTCTTTATTTTAGATTTTAGTCCTTTTGCATAGGGACTTTGCAAAAGTCAAAGTGGGGGGGGGGGGGGGGTACGCATGCGCTTAAAAATTTCACGAAGTTCAAAATGCCTAAAAAACCCAAATTAAATTGGAAAATATAAAAAAGGCAAAAATATTTTCTTCAAAATAAATAAAAATTGGAATTTAAATTTTTCAAAAATGTCACGATTTTTTAACTCTCAAATTGAAAATTTTCAAATGCACAAAGCCGAAATTGACCAAAGATGGAAATTGAAAGAAAATTGACGATGTTACGATTAAGTGTGGAGATTAATAAACCCGATGAGATTTCGAGCTTATCACTTTTTGCGAGTTTTTAAATCAATCCGAGTTAATGGTTAACTCAAAGTCCAATTCATTGTTTAAAAAGTCGTTGAATATCTCTATTCCTTTGTTTTGATCGGTTATGGTAAACGTGTGAGATGTTGTCCTGAAATACGCGCTAACATATTTCTAAACTTAATTAATCTCGAAACGCATATGGCAATATGATTAGTAATTCGGACAATGAAGTTACGCCCTCGTTTGTTACCCAAAAAATAGTAGCTATAAAAAGTTGTGAAAAATTTTCCCTTTGCAACCCAATTTGAGTCTAATAGAATTTGTCTTTTTCGTTTGATAACCCGAATATTCTAAATAGGCGGAATTGTGGAAAAAATGGAAGATACGGAAATTTAGTTCAAAATAGTGCACAAAAGGGGGAAAGAAAAAATGGCATAATGCTCAATAAAAATAGCAAGAAAAGAAAAATGTGAAAAATAGGAAAAAATAGAAAAAGAAGAGAAAAATGAACAGAAGCCCGAAAAAGCACTAATGGACATCCTAAGTAAATTTTCCAATTTTGACCTTCCCAACCAATCCCAATTTTACCCAATACACCTTAAACCCAAGAAAGACCTAACCGAGTCCGAATTGAGAAATTAATTACTGCGTGGAGTGCCAAAGACACGAAAATATAAAAAGAGAGATTAATGGGTGTGAATAAGAGGCGATGTTTCCCGTTTTCCAATGACCATATTCCGATGATGAGATCTTTTCACCCCATATAATTTTTGTCTTTCAAATTTATGTGCGTGGCCTTGTGTCCATTGCATATACTCTTTATATCACGCACACCAAGATAAAATAGCCACATTATGAGTGATTCGTTCGTGAGAGCATCCCGTGAGAATTGAATCAAAGCGAATTTTCAGAAAGTAACTTAATGATCAATCGGTGGAAGTTAGCGGTTTAAATTTTTGGCTTCGCACACACTCACTACGAATTGAGACTTTCGAATATGAATTTACGGTGACCATTTTTAGAAAGGTTTAAATTGTACAATTTTTAGGTATTTTGAATTTTTTTCAAGTAAAAAAACCGAATTTTGTGGGTATATTCAGTGCAAACCCTCACGAGATACAACTCGTCCTACTAGGGTAACCTAGGGGTTTAAAGGCTTGTTGCATGCGCTAAATGCAATCGCTTGCCCGCGGAAGAGGTATTATATCCCAATAAGTTGGATAAGAGTTTGACCTTGATTAGATTCTTTTACATTGCTCGGGATGATCAAAGTTCTAAGTTAGGGGGATTTGATTAGGCATAAATTCTTCATATTTATCCCCATAATTTAGAGTCTTTGAACATTTCGTGCGATATAATTCGAGTTGATTTATCTCATATCATTGATACTGACATTTTTTAACAAGTTCGCCAAGTTTCGTGTGTTTCTCATCGATCTTGCACGTATTTAGTGCATGTGAAGAAAGAAAGAAATCGGAAGAAAGAAAGAAGAGAAAGGAAGAAAAGTCAAAGGGCAAAAGATTAATTTGCATCTAGAATTCGGACGAGAAGCCTAAAGAAAAGTTGAAGATCTCGAGTCTATGAGCACATAGGATGAAATGACATCCAAATCCGAGTCTCGGATCACAAGTTACAAAGCTTCGAAGAATGAGAAAAAAACACAAGGAAGAAAAATGTTCTGCACAAACCAAACCAAACCCAGATAGAAGAAAACGAATCGGTTCGGTGCCAGGAAAACTTTTTGTAAATGTAGAACCAAATCGATTGTAATGAAAAAAGAACCGATCCGGTAGTGCAAAATTCTCTGTATAAAGCGAACGAAACCGATGTCTCTGGATCAGATCAGTTCGGCTGACGAATTTCATAATTATCTTCTTCTAAAATTAGAGTTGTGCATGGACAAAACTCTTGTAAAAATGAAGTCTTTTTATTCCAATGTATTTTCAGAAATAACAGCTTTTTTTTTTGGGGGGGGGGGGGGAGTTCTTTGGAGAGTTATTTTAGCATAGTTTTAGAGAGAGAAAGTAGTCAAGAAACTTAGGAGCTCAAGGTTACAACTTATTGATTTTCAATTTCAGATTTCTGCATTAAAGTTTATTTCTTCTTCTTCTTTATTGTTTGAATTCATTAATAAGTGCATAGCTTATTTATTTCCAATTGTTCTTAATTTCTCTTTCTCATCTAAGTTTAATTTCATGATGGTTTTAATTTCCTGCACAGTAGAAAATATAATTGTATTTAATTGCACCACGCTAGGCTAGATTTCTAAGGGTTGGGATGCATGAACCCAACCCAATGTGGTTTGCACGAATCAAAAATTAGTTCTTTGAATTAAATAATTATTGAATCGTGTTGTGTAGTGATCACAACCGCCGTAGATCTTTTAACCTCATTTGCCCTAGGTAACCGGGGTGTTTACGAATGTGACTCACGTGTTAGCTATTTCAGCACACTATAAGAATTGTGGATTTTAGGAAGGAAAAAATATTGTTACAAAAGGTGTTTTTCACTGCAAAAAACTTTTTGCAGTAATTTTTTTCCTTGCAACGTTCCTCGCACTAGCCATCATGCTATATATCTTTTGTAAGAAAATTTTGTCATCGTCTCTATTAATGTATTACAACGAAATGTTTCATTGGAAAAAGAAAACTTTTTCGTTGCAAAAAAGTTCTCATATTTCGACTAAAAATCTTTTACAATGAAAATTTAGTTGCAAAAGATATTAATAATTCTCGCAAAAGATATTTTGAGAGAAATAAAATTCCTCGCAAAATATTAATTTTTCGTTGCTAAAAATCTTTTGTAACACACTTTTTTGTTGCAAAAAAAAGATATTTTTGATTGCAAATAATAATCACCTTTGTATCGATAGGTTTCAGCAACATTTATTTCGTTACATAAGCTTTTTTTAGATGGATAAAATTCCTTGCTAATAGTCATTATTTATTGCTGAAATATTTTTGCAACTTGTCTTTTCGTTGCAAAAGAATACTACTTTGGTTGCAAAAAAAGATGCATTCATAATAATAGTGTTTCCGCAATAAATATTTCCTTGCAAATTATATTATATAATGAAACAAATGAAAATAAAAATTAAGTAAATACACAGGATTAAAAGATGTTTTATTATATCCAAAATATAAATGTGTTAGTGTTCATGTCACAATGAAGCTCAAAAGTAAATAATAATTCATAACTAAGAGATGAGTTTAAGAATCTGTTGTTAGTTCGACTCTGGTGAGATATGAAGAATAAATACAAAGGCCTGTATATTATACCAGTAAAGCATACCGAGGAGAATAGATACAGTATCCCAGGCCGGATAAATTAGCCCTAGCGCTAATCGAAGCTTCAAGAAGAATAAAGTCGTACTTTCAGGCCCACACTATTGTTGTTTGCAATGATCTACCCGTACAGTAGGTCTTTCATAAGCCTAAAATGTTAGGGAGATTGATGGCTTGAGTGGTAGAGCTTGGGGAACACGACATCCAGTATGAGCTCAGAACAACTTTCAAAGGACAAGTTGTGGTAGACTTCATTGTTGAACTCACTTACGAAGATAAACCTTCTGAGTAGACTCTTTTAGGAGATAGCTCAACACTCGAGGCAAGGCTGACTTCTAAGGAAAATAGCTTGACCACGGTTGAAAATGAGCAGAATTCTTAGAAAGTGAGCTCACCTGTCAAGATAAATGAGCAAACCCCTCCGAGAGAAAGCTCAACCATGCCGATATTAAGTCAAAGTAAGGATGTTCTAAATTCGTCAACCAAACGAGAAGATTTCACTCATGAACAGGAGTAGGTGATGAAATTATTCAAACATTGAGAGTTGATCATAGGAGAATTTGAGCAAGAAATCCCCGTCTGAAAACTATTTATGGATGGCTCATCCTGTACTACAGGCAGCGGAGCAGGTCTTATCATCAGTACGCTAGGTGAAATAGATGTGGAATATGCACTAAAATTTCAATTCGAGGCCTCCAATAACGAACTCAAATATGAAGCACTCATTATAGGTGTTGGGCTAGCCTCCTTACTAGGAGCCGAGCAGATTCTAGTGCACATGACTCTTAATTGGTGGTCAATCAACTATTCAGAGTATATGAAGCTAGAGAGGAATCCATTGTCAAGTACTTGGCCAAAACAGAATGGTGGCTAAAAAAAATTCAGGAGTTAGAATGCTGAGAATCCCTAGAATGAAAAATGCTCGAGCAGACGCACTGGCCCATTTAGCATCAGCTACTCGCACACAACTGCATAAAATAGTCCCAGTGGAAATATTTACACACCGCAGCACAGACGACAAAGCGGTTAACATCATGGAAGTAAATCTCGACCCATCTGTAATACCCCGTATTTTATGCTATATTAATTTGGGGATTTATTAAATTTAATGTGAGTTAATTATTTAATAAAAATCCGAAAATTAATTATGTTATAATTATTAACGTGACGAGAGTTAGTAATTATGGGAAATTTGTTGAATATTACTAATGAGCAAAGTAATATGTAATATTAGTTATATTGAATGTCACGAGTGAATAAAATGATAATTTTGGAAATTTGAGTCGGGACGCGGCCGTGTCGCGTCGGGACTAAACATTGATAAATAAAAGTGAATATTTTATAAGTCGTTCGTATGGTCATTTTGAGTGTGCCAACGCGTCCGGAAGGGTCGAGATAGTCAAAAAAGTGTACCCGAGGGTTTAGTTTGTGTCTCGGGGCGTTTTTAGGCCTAATTGGTACCCCGGGAGGGCGTTTTGGACATTTCACATTTTTGGGTAATTAAACCCACGAAAATCAGTAATCTATATCAGCCATTTAGGTTAGTCAGCTAGGGTCAGAAAACTCAAACACAAGAACGACCATAGGAGAGGAAGGAGAGAGCTCTCAAGGCAAATTCAAGGCCCAAAATCCATCTGGTTGTATTGCCACCACCACCAACGCGTAGATCGCGCGACGGGGAACGCAACCACACCAAAATCATCTGCAAATCAGAACAACAAAAACCCCAGGCAATTGTTTATCTTGCTATTTCATTGGTGCATCTTTCATATTAGTTTAGGAGTAATTAGAATGAGTTTTTATGGAAGAAAACCAAATATTTGAGATAGGAATTGCATGTAGTGATGAATAAATTGATAATTCTGGAAACCCTTGCCATGTAGAGGAATTACCCATGAAATTATGATGTTTATAAGAAGAAATTTCTGAAAATACTTGTTAGAACCATGTTTAAGAGAATTCTAGGGTTCTTGATAATTATGATAATTTTTGGGCTGTTAATCCATGTTATAGAAATCCACATGCTTTACGTTGGAAATACCTAATATGGAGATATAATGTTAGTAGTATGAATCTTTGGACGTTTGGGAATGTAAAACTTGAATTTGGATGTAGAAATGTGTTAGAACCCGTAACTGCAAAACTGCAGAAATCGCAATACCTGCTTGATCGATCGATCGAGCCCAGATCTTCGATCGATCGAAGGTTCGATCGATCGAGCCCCAGACCTCGATCTATCGACCCTTCCTGGCAGACTCCTATTTCCCTTTTTAAATGAGTTAAATTCAATTTATCGTGAGATAATTCTTGGACACCCTTAATAAAATGTTTTGGGGGTTTGGAAGACCAGTAGGACATATGAATAATGTTGGGGCCTTTAATGCGAGACGAGAATTATATTTTTGGGATAATTACATAAAGGACGATGAAATCTTGTATTAAAGGGAGAGATTACGTAAAAATGATTACGATGGAAAATAGATGAATACCTACTGAATTTTATACTTGGGAGGATAGAATCCATGAGCGTTATGTAGTAAGTGGAAAAGTTCCTCAAATTAAAGTAAGATGTGAACGGTTATATGTGATAACTAAATAATGAGAAATAAATACAAATATGGGATTTGAGAATATACCCAATATTGATATGGTAATATTAGAATAGTTATATGATTGTGTATGCATATGCTATCTATGTGTGAAAAATATGCCCACGCTACTTGCTATCAGTGAGGTTACCGCGCTGGGACAGTCTTATCTCGATGGGACCTTTATGGGGGATATTGACTTGTACCCTAGAAGATAGATATCCTTGGTACAGGCTATCGGAATGATAGTTCGGATGGTCCTAAGAGACGCGGTTATGTGCTTTCCCCTTAGAGACTTGGAATCTATGCTTCCCCTCATATTGTTTGTGTATAGATATCCTTGGTACAGGCTATCGCAGTGATAGTTCAGACGGTCCTAAGAGACGCAGACATATGCCATCCTCTTAGATACTTGGAATCTATGCTTCGCCTCAATATTGTTTGAGTATGTGTTAATACAGTTCGAGAGTGATTCCAAATTTGTATTTCCCTTAGTACGAGTGATACGGGGATTGGATAGTAGAGTATGCCCGCACCATAGTTTTTATTTGGGGTGCTGTTATGATATATATATATATTTTACGAGTAGTTAATATATATATGAAATTCTGAAATTTGGAACTGCCTACTGTGATTTGATATGTAGGACAGGGTTGATGACTCAAATTGTAAATACTTGCTTTGAGAAAGTATAATATGACACTGAAAAACTTTATTGATTAATAAAGTTAAAATGAGAACTTTGGTTACTAATTGAAATATTCTTTTCAAATAATTGAATCGTTAAATTTTGAATCCTGCTAATAATCTAAGATAAGTTAAACCATTGGGAAAGGATAGCGTGATATATGATGAGATAGACCACTGGGAAGGTTAGTGCGATAGGTGTGCACATTAGAAGAGAGGTGAGAATTTCTCAAGAGAGTGTCGCACTAATATGTTGTTGCATTGGCCTGTATCAATTTAAATACTTGCTAAACAATTTTTAAATCATATACACTATCGGGCTCTGAACCGTTTCTCTCTCTCTCTCTCTCTCTCTCTCTCTCTCTCTCTCTCTCTTGTATATATATATGTATGTACTACAGGTGCCCAGCCACAGGGGCGTCTTGCTTAGGATCCCTTGGAAGGAACGTGCTGCATCTTAGGTGGTAGTTGCAGGCCACTTGCTTAGACGATTTCATTTACTTGATTCCACTCCTATGATTCTCAGTTATTGGGGCATGTGTCGCCCTTTCCACTATTTATCTGTTTTGTTGGGACATTTGTATTTCAGTTATTTCTCGTACTGTTACTTTGGGATTTATTCAGCTTGTATGTTCTACATTAAGTTTTAAATGTTGGGATTTTGTATGTTGAATGTTTAAAGTAATTGGATTATGTTCCAGGATAATTGATGTATGATTCTTACTTAATGAGAATGTTGTTACTAATTAAACAAATAATTTTCCTTTAAAAATAAAATTGCTCAGAAATGTTGAAAAATGGTTTTGGCACTTAGCTTAATTAATTAGGGTGTTAATTTGGAAAAAGTTATTTTTTTTACGATAGTGATGCTAAGAATGAACCAACTGTTCACCTTGATTTTAATTTAATAAAGGAGTGATCGCCCGGTATTTAATTAGGCGGGGTGTCACACCATCATGGATGGACCTAATATAGGCTTACATTTAGATCGACATTGTGCCATATGACCTAAAAGAAGCAAGGAAGCTCCGCTACAAGGCAGGCAGATGTGTGTTAGAAGCAAGGATCTTATATAGAGAGGATACATTATTTCATTATTATGATGCATTCGTCCAACCAAAGTGAACAAGGAAGTACATGAAGGATGTCGTGGGGCACACTCTATGGGAAGATCCCTGGTGGAGCATGTGGTTACACAGGGCTATTATTGGCCCACCATGAAAGTGGATTGCGCATGCTATGCCAGAAAATGTGACAAATGTCAGAAGTACGCCAAGGTCCATCACACTTCAGGAGCCTCTCTCACGCCGATCATATCCCCTTAGCCTTTTGAAATATGTGGAATAGATCTGATTGGCCCTTTGCCTAAGACGAGAGGAAGGTTCAAATATTTGGTGGCCACTGTGGATTATTTCACCAGGTGGGTAGAGGCAGAGTCCCTAGTAGAGATGTCATACGAGAGAGTCTTCCAATTCATTTAAAATAACATTATTTGTCATTACGGTATGCCCTATGCCTTCATTACAGACCACAGTACCCAGTTCGATAATAAAGAGTTTGAGGACTAATGTATTCGCTCTACGATTCAGAAGTTTCATTCTTATCTAGAACATCCCCAATAAAACCTCGCTGGATAAAATCAAGAAAATATTGGATGATGCAAAAGGTAATTGGATCAATAAGTTGCAGAGTGTCCTATGGGCTTATAGGACCACACCTAGAATAACCATAGGTGTAACTCCTACATGCTAGCCTTCGGCACAAAGGCAGTAATCCCAATTGAGATCGGCCTTCCTAGCCATCGAGTCCTCAATTTCAACTCATTGCAAAGCTACCTGATGATGAGGCTAGACCTTGAACTCGTAGTATAAATAAGGGAGAATTATGCATTGAGGGTAGCTTCTTACCAACATAGGATGACTCGTTTCTCAAACCGCAGGGTGAGGTCGAGCATTTTGAAGGAGGGTGACGATGTTTTGAAAAAGGTTATCCAAAAAGGAAACAAACTGGAACCCAATTGGCATGGCCCATATTGCATTTGAGAAAATCTTATCAGCATAATAAGGGCAAAGTTTTATCCCTTGTTTACTCATTATACAGTATGTACTCCCCATTTCCTATGAATAAAATTCGTGGTTCTTCCATTGTTCTCGTTGTTTCTTATTTTTTGTTGGCATGGGATATGTACATATCAATATTCACCACTGAACACTAAACTTCATGTACAATCTCATTATAAGACAGATTGCAAACAAGAATACTAACTCGAACCTCATGTATGACTTTGTTTAGCAAATAAGTCAAGAATAGGAGGTATAACTTCCTTTATGATTTCGTTGAACAAATATGTCACGAATAAGAAGCCGAGTAGCTTCATGTACGATCTTATCCTATAACATATCACGTACAAGAAGTACTCCCACCAAAGTAAAGGGATTCCCTGAATTTTGGACGATAAAAGTCTTATCATAAACCAACGCAAGGATAGTCACCTTTGAACTTTGTATTTGACTAAGGTAATCAATGTTGACAAATAATTTGCATTTACGAGATTAGTAAGTTGGCTAAAACACTGATAGAATTCAGGTCGGGACAACTCACGTTCGTCCATAAATGGATTTCAAATGCAAATCAGGTCGACAATCGACCATACGATCAAACTACCATAACATAATTGGTAGGCTGTTTTAATCATCCGAGCAATGGATAAGGTGAAGATACAAGAAATATATATAAGGCTCATTTATAAAGTTAAACCGAATATATTTTGCCATTATAATGAGTATTAAGATATAAACAAAAAGGAGGTATTCATATCTCCATTACATCTATTTGATAAGGCAAAAAATGGAAGAACTGATAAAAAAAAGCTTCACAAGAAAGAATCATGCAGAGGAAGTAGGTTTGATACTGCCTGCAGGAGGGTTTGACTCAGAAGGCATAAGCACATCTTCATGGGAAGACTCATCTATGGCCATCATCTGCTCGGCTATGAGGGCAGTGGCTTCATCATCATCACCTTGCCATTTGCTTACCACCTCATCAATATCCAAGTAATGAGTCATCACTATTTTTTAGCTCTTCATACCTGTCCACGAAAAAGACAACACAATCAACGTTATAATCAATCGAGGACTTATACTTGGTCACACCAACTTCCTCAGCAGTTACTAAGGCCTTTTTGGTTTTCTCAAACTCCTGAGATAACATTATGTTCTTTTGAGTAATTGCAATCAAATCCTCCTTAACTTTATTCAAGGCTTCTTGCATACTCTTTAGTTTGGCCTCGCCAGTAGCTACCTTATCACGAAGCTATGTATTCTCTTCTTCAGTCGTGATGAGAGCAACATTCTTGGCCATCATATGGTCATCTTTATCCTAGAGCTTATCTCCAATCTTCTTCAGGTCATCTATAGTTTGATGCAAATCAAATTTTAACTTTCGATGCTCCTCAGCATATTCTTCATAAGCATAGTTATTGATGATAGACTTCTCTCTCAAGATTGTGGACACTGCAACAGTCTACCAATAAAAACACCTAAATCGGGTACTAAATGATTAGAGGTATGAAATAGAGAACAACTCTGAGAAAACTTACCATCGATAACCTATGTTGAATCAACCTCCCGAACGAATCAGGGTCGTACCTTCTCAAAAACTCAAAATACTTGTTATGCCCATGACATCCCAGCAAGTTTGTGACATTATTAGCATAATGAAAAATGGTCTCAGGATTAACCCTTAGCTCATCAGATGAAATTCGATGCGTCAGATCAAACTTAAACTCTTCAACTCCCCCATAGCGAGAGGAAGTTCCTTGACCCCGTACCAACTGATGAAGAGGTCTTGATTCACTTGTCCTCAGCACCTTGGGGATATTCTGATTAATAGGGGGATCAAGAGGGTGCTTGTCCTCCATAGCAGGAGCACTGGAATACATGGGGGCCTTGACTTTGGATTTTCCCAAAGCAGTAGTTGCATCCTCAACTCTCTTCCGAGCATTCGGCTCAGCCTGGTTTATTTTCCTCTTAAGCCTTCTTCTTCTCATCCTCTACTCTCTTATTCTCATCATTTACCCTATTATTTCCACCCTTCAACTTCATCTGGAGGACTATTTTTATGGAATTTCGTTCAATATATTTGGGAGCCACTCCTAGGGTGGAATCTGATGGAGGTTTAAAGGTTAGATAAAGATGTATGGGCAAATAAATAGGCAATCCAAAAAAGAGAGGGCAAGGACAAGCTAAGAAAAGAAGGCATGGTTACCTGCACTAACTTCAGCCTCGACCTTAAAGTCAGCTTCAGCCCCAATGTTGGTCTCAAATAGCACGTACTCATGTGAGGGAACAACTACTTCCATCGGTGGAGCTCCACCTGGAGGAGTGTGGTAGCTATCAGCGATGAACTTCTCAACAGAGAATATATCTTTAAATTTGGGGGGCTTCTTCTCACAATATGATTCCACCAAATTCCTCATAGCAGCAGGTAGTCATGGGGCCTTATTTATTGAAACAAATAAATGGCTAACGTCAAAATACAAAAAGTATAAATAAGACAAGGTATGTAATAATTTGAAAATTTACATATTCTATTCAACCCGTTCCATTTGCGAGGAATCCTACACGATATATCACGTTCATGACTCCTAAACTCCCATTTCCCTTTTATAGAAACATATTGACCCTTCAAGCTATGGTTACTGGTTTGGACAACTCTAACTATCCTTTGGTTTGATTTCCTTGGAAAGAAATAATAATACTCGAGGGCTTTGGCGTTGTCCTTTAGGTTGTGAACATGCCTAAAAAAACCATGAGATCAAATCCATTCATGATTTTTTAGAAAATCATTGCTCCCAAAACAGTCCTATAGACGTTGGGGGAAGTTGGGTCAATGTAATGCCATATCCACTAAGGATGGACCTGATAATGGGATAAAGAAGCAGTTTAAGTCCCACTTAGAGGGCCCACTGAGGAAGACATATCTCATCCGAGTTCGAATTATCATACCCTCTCTCTTCACTGGTGGGTAGCCTAATTTGGATGCTAATAGGAATACTGTACTTCTACCTAAGATAATCTAGCTCATCCTCAAGGATGTCATTTACATACCACCTCACGTCAATTATAAAGGGGTCATAGGAATTCAAAGAATTCGCAGTATCATGATCCTCACCATATGCCCCATCATTAAGAGGCTCGTCTATAAGGGAAGCAGGGGGGAATGGTCTTACACTCTTAGGCCTAACATCATCACCCCTATTTAATCTAACCTCTTAAGTAGAGGATTCCAAATTAATGGCAGACATTGACTCTCAATTTTCTAAATCAACACCTACTTGAGGTGGCACTGTACTACCTACACCTTGATCGTCAATATTTGGGGTGGCAAGTGGAGATTATATGGGCAATAGAGTTGAACCACTCAAAGATGTTGTTTAGGATGTATAGTTGGGATGCCCTGGATCGTCCTCTGACCGGACCATCTACAAGGGTTGTGGAAACCTCCTAGCATTGATACCTCGGCAAGTAGGTTCCAACTTAGCTAATATCTCAAATAAACGTTAGAGGTGAGGAGGGTAGATCATCAAGATGATAGACAAGCCTGTTTGGCTGGAGAAATTGGAGTTGGGGACTAAATAAGTGGAAAAGAAGAGGAAAAAGCAAGAAAAATCCTAAAAATGTCAAATCATAGGCCATCCAACTCAATGGTGTCTAAAGGTTCAAATTTCCAACCAAATATCCAACAAACTAAACCCAATAGCAAAGCTAATCGCCACAAAATACGAAACCCCCCAAAACCGTTTTAAAAAATCTTAAAATTCTTTAGATTGTAAATGGACACTAACCTTCTAAATGGAAAAAGGAAGCTGAAAGTGAAAGTTAAGGATTGCACCAAAAAAACTGGAAACTGAGTAGATAGTAGACACCCAAGCCATAGAGGATCATAACTTCTCTCTATAAGTGAGTTTTCTCTCTGTAGAAATAACTATTAGGATGTTTGAATGGCGATGATCAAGAAACGAAGGTACAAACCCTTTAAATACTTTGGGTCTGGTGGTAAAGAGTCATTTATCATTAAGTGATGTAGATAGACACCATAATCATTACACATGCGTCATTTTCAATTAGTTGACATGTGTCCTCTTTGCATATCAAAGCACCAAAGTCAATTTGTTTGGCCCATGGCGAGCAGAAAGTGGGATAATCAAATCTTGCTCCACCGATCAGAATTAACACTACATCCATTCGTTCCATGTAGTAACCACTTAATAACAACACCGGTCCGGAGAAGTTGCTATAAATTTCACCCATGCATAAAGTCTTGGGGAATTTTATTATACCATAAGTAAAGAACACTATGTGCATCCATCAATAGATTCCACGTGGACTCTAAAAGATAGAACGAAGAGCTCGACATCATTGCTCATGTGTGCTCATCCAGGAGAAATGTGCTCGGCTCTGTCACTATGTATATTGCATTAATAGCTATCTCACGACGTTAGTTAACTGTGTTAGTTGACTAAGTTAACATCATTTTCCTACCTGCCTATACACGCAACAGAATCTCGTTAGTCACGCTGATGACACTCGTGCACATAAGGAATTTAATCACCTACCTATTTCATTTGTGTTGTAACAAACTCATCCCTATTTGTCCTTCCATATGTAAAAGGTGTAACTGCCTAACCTATAAAGGCACTCTATTTGTCCCTTAATATTCTCCGATAACTAACCATAAATAACACAGGGGCAATGAGTCCAAGGGGCAATGAGACTCACTGGCATGGGTTGGTTTGGAACAAGGTGTGCATTCCCAAGTGTTCCTTCATTCTTTGGCTTGCTTGCCGTAAGGCTTTAGTGACTAAAGATAAGCTCATGGTGTGGGGTCTTGTTGAAAATAAGGATTGTATGCTGTGCAACTCGGGCATTGAGACTATCAAGCACATATTAATGGATTGCCCTTTTTCCAAAACTGTTTGGGATGAGATTCTTTTTCGCAACCAGTCTTATAGAGATGTGGAGTGTTGGGAGAATGAGGTTAGAAGAGCTGCTGCTGATAGTAAAGGGGGGAACCTAAATTCCAGGATTAAAACCACCACGTTCTCTGCCACTATCTACTGTCTCTGGCAGGAAAGGAATTGCAGACTTCACGATAGGGGCCACTCCACTGCAAACAAGGTGATTAGGAACATTGAGGAGTTGGTGCAAGGTAAGACTATCAGATGGAAGAAGTCTCGAAGATCCTACTCCAATTGGATGACGTGTAACCTATGGGGATTACCCTATTCTCTTATGTATGACTAAGTGTTGTGTTTTTGGTCTCTAGAAGCTTGTTTCTAGTTGACCCTTTGGCCTTTTGGCTTTGTATATTGGTTCTCTGTTTCTAATACATTTAATTACCGAAAAAAAAATAAATAACACAGGATCTCAGGGGGATGGGGGACAGAGATCATCTATTTTCTAACCATAGAGATAGTGAAAGTGTAATCTAGATCTTGTATTCATTATGATTCCCAAAAGCAAATAATACAATCATCACTGCACCCCTTGACGTAGGTACCTTTGTTGGTCCGAACTACGTAAATCCCATCTTCTCTATTTGTCTCTCACCTCTATTCTTACTTTCCATTTAATATCTTCATAATTATTTGTTATTGCTTATTATTGGTAAATCCTCAGCTAATATATAAAATCATTAAACCAATTTTAGACGATAAAAACACATAAAACATGTAAAAATATACATAGTGACATCACATATCATAGTAGGCAAAAATTTACTAATTTCACAATTTAATTTATTCTACAAAAGTATGAGGCATTACAAATTCTTGGTCTCCTTGGTATTTATTCAAAGATTAAAGCAATATTTTGTCAAATGTCCTTCTTTCTTGCAAAAATTTTCATTAAAACACAACATGTTGGACCTTTTCACTAGTAAGCTTTGATAACAATTGTGCCCCTTCCTAAATGATAAATGTGCTCTTGTCCCTAAAAGTGGTCGTATCGATTTTGTCTTCAATGATCTTTGAAAACAACGACTTATCACCGGCCATGGGCCTAGGATGCCCACTATCAAAATACCATTATGAGGCATTCTAAGCAAATAAAGTTGTGCGTATAAGAAGATACTTTGTTTCTTTCTTTTTGGCCTAAAAATATTTTGTGGGATTTCTCTTGACTTTCTTACCCAATTCATTTGAACTAAGTTTAACATTTTCAAATTTTCAAAATTTTTTAATGTTAGACAAAATAGTTTTCAATTTTAAAAAAAAAAGTATTAAAGGCACGTCTTAATAAAGCAACCTCATAAATATTTGAACTACAGGGTTTTTTAGTTGCATCATGGTTTATCAAAGCTTAAAAAAATTCCTTTAAATGTCCATTTTTCTTGCAAAATGTGCATTTAAACTCAACATGTTTGACCTTTTCATTAAGAAGCTTCGATATATTTTTATTCTATATTTGTGTAAGAGACTTTAAAGGAGATTGAGTCTCATGGGAAGATTTGACAAATGTGGATTTATTTTTCTCATTGGATACATTTTCAAATTTGTTTTATCCAATACCACTTTTGTCATTACATGATTGAGTGTGAGAAAGCATTTTGCTAACTTTTTTTATCGATCTTCCAAATCGACTGTGACACCCCGTAAAATTCATAAGTATATTGATTAGGTACAAATATAAATAATACAAGAGTCAAAATAATTTTTGTCATTCTAAGCAAGATTGAAATAAAATAAAATGATAATTGTGACAGTATTGAAATACAATGATAAAAAAATCCACGACACAACTCTACCAACCCAAACTATAAAAATAATAACTCCTCACTAGAATGTAAGTATTTCAACAAAATAAACATTCAAACTCTGAATAAATAAACTAACTCCAATATAGATAATTTCGAATATAATAATTTGACTCAATTGAATACTAAAAGCAAATGCATAAACTAAAGTCGAGCAACAAGCTCGACACCTACATCCTAAGAGTAGAAAGTTGGAACTAAAACTAAAAAGTTGGATATGTCTCCAACCAATGAAGATTAGATGTGAGGCAATTGTTGTCGTCTAAGACCTGTAAAAAGATTTCCATAAATAGGATTAAACATAACAAGTCTACAATGAGTAAGAATGTAACTAAATCTAGGCCACAATGACAATAATACATATTTGTCCCCTATTTTAGTTGCTTTTAAGTTATCCCTACCCAAATAATCTAAATAAAGCATGCATGTCTAATTCCAATCCTAAGTGAACCCCTTGTTACATAATTATAACTTATCTTAAGTAATCATTAGTTATATGGTTCCAAAACTATAATAGACGATACATCTCTAGTATTATCACCAGTGTAATAAAAAGAATAACATAATACAATAACCAAGTGAGTATGTGAAAATGATGGTTTTTGAAAAATGCTAAATTTTAATTTCTTTTAAATTAATTTTCACTTCTTAATAAAAAATCAATTCAAGTTCAAATTTATACAAACCAAACTAAAGATGAATTTTGCCAAATTAAACTTTTTCTTAAACTTACATAACCCAAATTAATTAAGCTCCAATTATACCATTTTCGTGATTAAACCAATTATATATTGTTAGACCTAAGTATGAATCTAGGTGAGAATTTGTAAGATAAAATACACAACCACAACACCGCGATGTATGAGGAAAATTCAAAATGGGAAAAACCTCGGATGACCCAACCATAAGTCTACTAAGTATGAATTTACTATAATAACACGATAGAAGACTTATTCAATGACTCGACAATTACAGAAGACTTATTCAATGACTCGACGCCCTCGTAATCTTTGACGCGCTTCGTTCCTTCAACCTCTGCCTAGTGATAAAGCAGGAGTCCATCTATGTCTCGGAGTCCATCGATGGGGCACTGCTACCGTCCCACATATGGAGTCTATCGTATGTACATTAAAGAACACGGAATCCTCCGCAAGAAGCAATCTCAATGATGTAAAGAATGACAAACCCGGTGCCAAAACGTGATCTCAAACATATATCATGTAGAAACTTGAATCAAAATACTTGGGTGTAAACTTGGGTTGGAGTTTTATAAAAATAAATAAAAAATGATTAATAAACATGGATGAACTTCTTAGAGAGAATTTTTTTTCTAAAGGCTTGAAAAGTTCATAACTTCTTGAACTTTTTGGAAAATGTTTTTCCTTTCAAAAGTACGAAAAAGTCTTATGAAAAACTACAGTCCCTTACTACTTAAAAGGATGAATATGAGTAGTGGGGAGTTGAGAAGAAAACTGCCAAGAAAAACTGACTTTTGGAAAAACTGCTTCGATCATTCAATCGAAAACCAATCTCGTTCGAACGAAAAAGCCATCTCGTTCGAATGAGATAAGTACGAGACTTCTAACGAGAAATCATCATAGACCCAAAAGGATTTCATTAGAAGTTCGTTCGAACGATCACCCAATCTCGTTCGAACAACTGGAAAAGTCGTCCTAACGACCTGGGAAAAATAAAATATTTTTCTTAAAAAAATATAAAGTCATTTTAAAATAGCTCAACAAAAATTTTAACGCACAATAAAAATTTCCAAGTTTCAACATAAAATATGCATTCATACCTGAGAGACAAATACTGTTGATGATGAAAATGAGGCACGAAACACAGCATAAAATGTGATCTCCCCGACTTGGCCGCTACGTCTTCAACAAAAAAGTCATAGGCTTGAAAGGTCACGAATTCAACTTCTATCTTGTGATTTATAGAGCTTTATCCAGAATTAAGCCACATACAAATTGACTCAATTGGAAATTTATCCTTACAAATCTCCTCCTTTGGCTATCCCGAGACAAAATCAAGAATAAAAATCCTATGGGCCGTCAAGCTCATCTAAAAGACTCAATCACAACCCAAAAGGAAAAAAAATGCAGATGCTTGACCGACACATGTTTTGAGAAGCTTTATTTGCATTAGAACTTTGTCGTATGGATGAAAATCTGCACACTTAAACATACTATAAATGCATATATAATATAAAAATATAAATTGCATAATTAAATCCTCCCACTTTTTCTAACAATGTCTACCTAAGAAAGATGTCCCCCCCCCCCCCCCAGTTTTATCTCCCAAATGAAAAGAGTTAGATACCATTTTCCCTCATTTCTGTTCAGGAATAGACAAAGATTAATTGCATAAAATAATTAATTTCTCCCCGATTGGAACAAATGCTTCCCTTAAATGAAACAAGGGATAAGTATAAAGAAAAAATAACTATATCATGCAATGGTGTATGGTGATACAAGAACAACAAAGCAACTCAGCAGCACAAGAACAACTAATCCACATAAAGAACAATAGGTACCAAATATGATGCGATAGCAAAATGTTATCAACTAGAATGAGCTAAAATGAGCATGGGATACTAATGAAAAGTCGCAATAAGATAGATACTGATATGAACCAATAGCATACAAGGATTAGATGTAAAAGCAAAGACTCAGAACAAAAAAAACCATTTATAAAAATATGCAAAAGATACCAATAAAGCACAAGCACAAATATATAGGTATAAAACACCACACATGACACTAAACATGATAAGCTTTTCCACACTCATATGACATAAATATGTCTAAATCAAATGTGGTAAAGGGAGTGAATGGATGTGAACTAGAGACAAAAGAGTTATGATCCAATCACTTAAACATGTTTAAGGAGTTTTATTTGATCATAAAACTTTATCAACTAAGATTTAGCCTCACGTGACAAGATAAAGTGAACTCAAAGAATAAACAAGCACAATGTACACAAGTCTAGAATTTTGATGATTCTACAAATCAATAGAGTCATGACAAATAAGTATAACTTGGATTCATTGTGAAAACCCATTGATCTTCAACTAAACACCCTCAAAAGATAAACTTGTTTCATATTTTCTTTTCTTTTCTTTTTTTCAAATTTTTTGAAGTTATTTCTTTTGAAAGATCATATAAACTAAACTAAGTTGGTCTTGGGTAATTTTCCTGTTTTTATTGCCTTTAATATTTTCAACAGGAATTTTCCAACGGTGGCTTTCCCGCAAAGGATATTTGCTCCTTTTTTGTGCATCCTCATCTATTTTCTATATAATTCAAATAAATCTCATGGACAATGGTTCTTACATACACAAATCCCATATAGTCACAAAATATGTAGGTGACAAAATTGATGGAGAACATCTCCCTTAGCTTAATATAACATATGAAGTTAACGTTCAAAAGAGCTCGTACATGTGTGTGAGGAGGCATATACAAAGAGAATTCATTAAGCAAATCAAACTTCTCCATGTAGGAATGATAAAGAACATTTTAAGCATTTAAATTCATATCCAAAAATTCTAGCCACATGGATATAAAAAGTGATATAGGATTCGAACACAAGGATATGTCACGTAAAATGTGTAAAACTAAATACACAAACAAAAGAAATCTTTTTGAGTTTTTAAATTTTTTAAACAAATTCTAAAAACAATGACAACGCAAAGGACAAATAAAATCTTTTTTGTATTTTTAATAGACCTAACATATGAAAAATACAAATACAAAATATACACTTGCCATAATTCTAGCAAAACGTATATGATGAAGAATGTACTGGAATATGACTAACAAATATACAACTAGTAAGAATATATCATGAAGAAAAATTGGTGTATGTAAACAAAGCTAACACAATCAACATTTAGATCTAGTATGAGAAGTATCATGAGAAAGCCAATGAGAATCATAAAGTATATCATGTAAAGCCTCAAAATCGAATCTTTTAACCCATATAGGTGTAACGTGATGCCCTCGGGTTTTGGTGACCTTGGTGACTATTCCCTTAGACTTCCTATAACCATTTCTAAGATCGAAATAAAACTTCCTAAGGTGACGCTTCCTACCGCAATGTGTGAAAGTGAAAGAACGATGAGAAGTATTACCTAAAGGTTGACTTTTTCTAGCATTCCTAGTCGATTCTCTCAAATTCATGGTTTTGGCTTTATTAGCGAAAGCATTTTGAGTATCGAACCCAATACCACACTTGTCATATTTAAATTGTACGGTGCCTAAAATTTTATCCAACTTCTTCAACCTACACTCCAAATCAAATTTAACTCGACTTGAGTCTCTCAATCTCTCTTCAAGCTACATTATCCTCAACTTAAGCAAACTCCTAATCTCCTCAAACTCAAGAAGCACTTTCTTCATAGCCTCTATTAAACCTCGAACACTATCTCTCTCACCTTGAACATACTCCAGCTTTTCTCAAAGACTCATCTCACGTGCCTTAAGATCTTCAATTAAAACACTCTCATCGTTACTTAGGACATGTTCTTTCATTCTAGCTTCTAACTTCAAGTCTGCCTTTTTTTAATTTCAATAATTATGCATACAACTCGCGAAAGGCAACTTTGAGTTCACTCACCTCCTCCTCCTCCTCCTCCTCCTCCTCCTCCTCCTCCTCCTCTTCTTCATTCTCACTCTTATCTCCACTCACTTTACCATCACTCACTTGGGATTCACAAAAAATTGCCTCAAAAGTGTCATGCAAAGGAATATTTTCATGAGAAGATTCGTCATCAATAATTCCATGACTAGCCAAGAACGCGGTGAAGTTGCGCTCAAAAGGGGAATCGAGTCCCTCTTCCATATCACTATCACTAAGGGTGGCGTTATATGCAATTGGTTTCTTACCCTCCCTCCTTAGTTTAGTTGGACACTCGGTTTCCCTATAGCCACAACCCTCATAACCAAAGCATCAATTTGACTCGTCTCTCTTAAGATCATCATTATGATTTTAGGGATTTTCTTAACTTTGTTATACTTAGACTTCTCAAATTTTCTAAACTTTAGAAATTTCCTAAACTTCTTAGAAAACATAGCCATATCATCAGAGTCAGTGTCAGTTTCATCATCTGAAACAGGTGTTTCCTCCTTTCGGGCTTTCAAAGTTATGCCCTTATCTTTAATCTTCACATCCTTGGAGGTAAACATGTTAAGATCATAAGATTGTAAGTCACCTATAAGATCTTCTAGTTCCGTAGAGTCTGAAGTGCCTAAAAAATTCAAAACGATCAGTTTTGGATTAAACCTATCGAGTATTGACCTTAATATTTTCGGTATAAATTCTTCTGAATTTAGCCCCTTAAATTAGTGATTTTGATATCTCGAACATCGTAATTGAATCGTTTTTATCCCATATCACTACCATCAACTATTTCTAACGAGTACCCCGAGTTTCGTGTATTTCTTTGGGATTTTACAGGTTTTAGTGCAAGAAAAGAAAGAAAGAAATCGGAAGAAAAGAAAAGAAAGGAAGACAAGTAAAAGGGCAAAAGCATAAATTTACACCTGGAGTTCGGAAATGAAGCCTAAAGTAAATTTGAAGATCCTTATTTCAAAAGAGCATCGGAAGAAACGACAATCAAATCGGAGCTCGAGATCAAAAGTTATGACCAGTCAAAGATGGAAGAAAAAGTCAAACTTGAGGATAATCGGACCGATCCAGTTTCTCTCGGACCAATCCGAAATGACACCATTCCAGTAGACCCTGGATCGATGTCGAACCGATGACAACAGAACCGATTCGATAGCATCCGGACCGGTCCAGTGGAAATAAAAATGAACCGATCTGGTTACTGAAAAACGAACCGATCCGATGGGATCCGGACTAGTCCGGCTGTTCGAATTTCTGGCATTAATTATGGAGCTCAAGAGGTGAAAATCTTGGAATATCTTATGCAGTCCATCGATTTTAGCTGTCAATTCGTGCTAGATGGTGTTATAAAAGGCCAAGCCCTATATCTTTTCAAGGGTGGAATTTTAGAGAGAGAGAGTCAGATTTTAGAGAGTTTTTAGACAAATTTCATATTCTTAGAAAAGCCCTAATTTGTAAGTTTGAGGAACAAGAAGTATTTATGGATTCAATCATCTCTTTTCCCTAGTGCAGATTTCAAGTATCAAATTCCATTCTCTTAGTAGTCTCAATTCTGTTTTCAATTCAATTATCACTTGTTTTGAATTTTTTGTTTTTACAATGTTTCTTAGATCCACAATTACATGCATTGTTATGAATTTGTTTTCTCATAAAATCATATCTAGCTAAATTTTCAAGGGTTGGGGTACATGAACTCATTCCGAGGTAAATTACCCATGTAGAAAATAGAGGGTAAATTAAATATTGACCAAATCGTGTATGGAAATTATACAAACATAGACGATCTTTTAATCTCTCTTGCCCTAGGTACTTGGGATGTTTAAGAAGACTATGCAAGTATAATTGCCTATGCACCGATTTGTATTTACCTTTGATTTCATATGATGCGGGTTAGTTCCCTCATATATGTAATGCTTAGGATCTAGAAAGACTGGATTTAGTCAAGAATTTCAATTTACAATTCTAGTATTCTATACGGTAATTTACTAAGGATTGAGGGATTGTACTCCACCCTATTTTCTCCCATATTCATATCTGATTTCTTATAATTCTTAGTGTTTTTGTTCACGTAGTTTACTTTTTTTCATCAATTGGAGATTTCAACCATCAATCATCTTTTCTTTTCTTTTGAGAAACCATTTGAAGGATAAATAGATTTTCCTACATAATTCTCAATTGCCAATTTCTGATCCTTGTGGAGACGATCCCGACTTGTCGGATTACTACTAACGCAACAGGCTTGCACCTAAGCCTAGAGAGAATGCACTTTTGAGACAAGTTCTGAGTCGCGTCAAGTTTTTGGCGCCGTTTCCGGGGATCAAAAATTGGTGATTCGTAGGAAAGTGAATTTAATCCTAAAGTGTTTTCCCTAAAAAAATAATAATAAAAAAAAATTTACCCTTCATCTCATATCTCGTAAGATTACATGCAAAATCCACTTCTCACCCAAGTCCACGAAAATCCTATTGCCGAAGCTAGTTCTGAAAATTCTCACACCATCGATTCTCCACACTTTTGGGTTCCACCTCCTTCACCGAATAATTCAATCACAAGTCGTACTTTGAGTCAAACACCGAGTGAAAGTTCTGAATCGTTTGGTAGCAATATGTCTGTGCACGGAAGCGTTGGTGTTGGTACTGGAGAGGAAGAGTTACCATATCTTCCCATGAAAGATCTTTTATTTCCGGAGCGAACTGTTACCCCTAGTTGCATTTTACTCCCGTATAATGTTGGTCAGTTCAACTTTCGGAATGGGATGATTCAAATTCTTCCTACATTCCATGGGATGGATTATGAGAAACCATATCTCCATATTAGAGAGTTCGAGGAAGCAGGTGAGACGTTTGGTAACCAAACTTGCCCACAAGATGTTATCCGGTTAAAGCTTTTCCCTTTTTCCTTAAAGGATAAAGCTAAGACTTGGCTATGGTCACTACATCCGAATTCTATTTTATCCTGGAGAGATATGCAGACCAAGTTCCTATCTAAGTTCTTTCCACAACACAAAACCAACTCTGTCAAAGTTCAAATACAAGCTTTTCGACAAAATAGAATGGATTCGAAAGGGGTCAGGAGTTAATTAGTGCTTGCCCATATCATGGATTCGAAAAACATCATCTTATTTCATTTTTTCATCAAGGGCTTACTTTAGCATCTAAACAACTTGTTCAGACAATGTGTGAAAGACCATTCTGGGAGCTAGACTCAAGTGATGCTGAGGCTCATCTGAAATACGTAGCGGAGACTACGCAAGCATGGGATGTTTCTGACCCCAATAGTCAAAATAAAAATTGACAAGTGTCCAACTCGTCTACTGCGTCCGGTATTTATCACTTGGACAAGGACACTTTGTTAGATTGTAAATTTGACCAATTGGAAAAGAATTTCAGAGACATGCTTGAAGTGTGATTCAGAGAAGTCGTTGGGCCCATACAAGCAGGAAAGGAAAAAGTGTGTGCCATTTGTGCAGCTGGTCATTCTACCAAAGGATGTCCTACCATCCCTGCATACAAGGCAATGTACACTGAACAAGTAGAAGCGATTGGTGGGTTTCGAGGTAATTTTAATGTACCACAAGGGAATGCATACAATCAATATTGGAGGAATCATCCTGGTTTCAAATATAGACAACCAAAAGGTGGAGTGGCTCCTAATCCACAAGTGGCTTTGCCACCACCACCTCCTCAATTTCAGCAAATTCCCCCTCCGATGCAAAACCCTATGCAGCTACCATCTCCTGGTCCTTATGTCACCCCACCTAGGCGATCTCTTGAGGATAATATGAATCAATTCATCCAATCTCAAAAGGAAGAGCAATGCTAAGTATGATCGAATGTTCACAGAAATTCATACTAGCATCTGTAGGTTGCAATCTGCATTGAATACTCAGGAGAAGGGTAAATTCCCAGCTCAAGGCCAAAGACCTCCTCCTCAAGGACAAACTATGGTTAGCTCTACATCATCGGAAGTGCCAGAACAATGTCAAGCTGTCACTACTCTACGTAGTGGTCGCGTAATTGATCTAGCGCCACCACCTCCCAAGGAATCTAAAGCTAAAGAAGCTTCAAAATCTGAGGAGACCCCATTGCACATGGATGAAAAAGATGAAGGAGTTGAATCTGAAGTTGAAGTAAAACTACCCACTGCTGTTCCATTTCCTCAATGCTTGGCACCACCCAAAAAGGGTGCCTTGCGTACTGAAGTGTTAGATGTTCTGAAGCAAGTGAAGTTGAACTTGCCGTTTCTGGATGCTATCCAACAAATTCCAGCATATGCCAAAGTCATCAAAGATCTTTTGACTATCAAACGACGACTTAAGGTGAAGAAGAATGTCTTTTTGGTACAAAATGTGAGCTCGGTCCTTCTTAATGATCTTCCACCAAAATTTAAGGATCCTGTTGCACCTACAATTTCATGTGTTATAAGAGAGAGTAGAGTTGAAAAAACTTTGCTTGACTTAGGTGCGAGTGCGAACATCCTTCCATATTCTATCTATAAGCAACTTGATTTAGGTGATCGTAAACCTACTCGAATCACTCTACAGTTAGCAGATCGAACAGTGAAAGTGCCTCAGGGGGTTGTGAAGGATGTGATAGTTCAAGTGGACACATTCTACTTCCCTGTTGATTTCATCATTTGGTACACGGAGCCTTCCCCCCATTCGAGTAATCATGTTCCCATAATTTTGGGCCGTCCATTTTTAGCTACTGCTAATGCTCTGTTTAATACACGAAATGGCCAAATGCAACTCACTTTTGGAAACATGACTCTCGAGACCAATATTTTCAATGTGGCTAACCAAATGGGTGATGAGGATGAAATTCATGAGGTTGATCTTATTGAAGAGGTGGTGGATGAGCACATTAAGACGATCATAGGTGGAGATGCACTGGAAGTTTGTTTAGTGCAAGGTGTTGAGAATAAGAGTTCCTATACTGAGTTTGAGCGTGAGGTGGAGGAGTTGGGAGCTTGGTTGCAAGAAGAAGTGAGTTTTGAGAAGTTGAGAGATGTTGATTGGATTTCTAGATTTGAGGAATTACCCCCGAGGGAGTCACTCATGATCCCCTCTGAAGAGAGATTTCCTATTCTTGAGTTAAAGAAACTACCCTCTCATGTAAAATATGCTTTTCTGGGAGAAGATGATACATTTCCTGTTATTGTTTCTTCCAGTTTAAAGAAAGAGTAAGAGGGCATGTTGTTGAATGTGTTGAGGAAGCAAAGGAGTGCGTTTGGTTGGACTATAGAAGATTTGAAAGGTATAAGTCCTTTGATTTGTACCCATAAAATCCATCTCGAGGAGGAGTTGAAGCCTTCGAGAGAGATGCAAAGGCGACTGAACCCAACCATGAAAGATGTAGTTCGAGCGGAAATCATCAAATTGTTAGATGTTGGGATTATCTACCCCATTTTCGATAGTAAATGGGTGAGCCCAATTCAGGTCGTTCCAAAGAAGTCGGGTATGACCGTGGTTGAAAATACTAAGGGAGAATGAATACCTCAATGCACCACCACCGGGTGGCGTGTTTGCATTGATTACCGAAAGCTCAATGCCGGAATAAGAAAATACCATTTTCCCTTGCCATTTATCGACCAGGTGATTGAACGAGTAGCGGGCCACCCTTACTATTATTTCCTAGATGGGTATTCTGGCTATAATCAGATTGAAGTGGATGTACTTGATCAAGAAAAGACGACTTTTACATGTCTATTTGGTACGTTTGCCTACAAACGTATGCCTTTTGGGTTATGTAATGCGCCAGCAACCTTTCAAAGGTGCATGTTGAGTCTCTTTACTGACATGATAGAAAAAGGATTGGAAGTGTTCATGGACGATTTCAGCATTTTCGGTCCATCTTTCGAGCAATGTTTATCTAATCTTGAAAGAGTTTTATTCCGGTGTGTGGAAAAAGACTTAGTCCTCAATTGGGAAAAATGCCATTTTATGGTCACTGAGGGTGTAGTTCTAGGCCACATAGTCTCATCTAGGGGAATTGAGGTCGATCGAGCAAAAATAGAAGTAATAGCTGAGTTACCCCTGCCAAAATCGCTTAAAGATGTGAGGTCCTTTCTAGGCCATGCTGGATTTTATAGGAGATTTATCAAAGACATTAGCGCCATCGCTAGACCCTTGAGTAATCTTCTCATGAAGGACACTCCATTTGAGTGGAATAACGCATGCCAAGAAGCTTTATATAGACTCAAAAGCATGCTAATTTCTGCTCCTATCATGCAAGCTCCCGATTGGTCACTCCCATTTGAGCTTATGTGTGATGCAAGTGATTACGCGATTGGGGTTGTCCTTGGACAAAGAAAAGACAAGAAAGCTCATGTTATTTACTATGCTAGTAGGACATTATCTGGCCCCCAGCTTAATTACTCCACCACGGAGAAAGAATTACTAGCGGTCATTTTTTCTCTCGATAAATTTCGCTCTTATGTTGTTGGGTCGCCCATTATTTGCTTCACTGATCACTCGGCCCTCAAATATCTTCTGACCAAGAAGGATGCCAAACCGCACCTAATTAGGTGGATCTTACTCCTACAAGAGTTTAATCTCTCGATTCAAGATAAGAAAGGAGTAGAAAACGTCGTTGCTGACCATCTATCACGACTCTCGTCCGACGTACCTATTGATCCCATCCCCATAGATGAGTATTTTCTGGATGAGAATCTATTTGCTACTTATTCTCTTCCTTGGTTTGTGGATATAGTAAATTACCTTGTCACTGGAGTCGTTCCCTCCAATTGGACTCCGCAAGAGAGAAGGAAGTTCATTACTTGGTCACGCATGTTCTTTTATGATGATCCATATTTGTTTAAGTATTGTGTTGATCAAATCATCTGAAGATGTGTACCTGATGAAGAAATTCAAGGGGTAATTCGATTTTGTCATACGGAAGGATGTGGAGGTCATTTCTCCAAGAATAAAACTGTTGCGAAAATCCTGCAAAGTGGTCTCTTTTGGCCCACAATCTTCCGGGATGTGAATACTTTCTGCAAATCATGTGATAGATGCCAAAGAATGGGAACTATTTCTCGTAGTGACATGATGCCATTGACCACCATACTTGTCTTAGAGTTATTTGATTGCTGGGGTATTGACTTCATGGGGCCTTTTCTACGCTCTTTTGGTTTTCTATACATCCTCGTCGCAGTAGCCTAGGTCTCAAAATGGGTAGAGGCCATAGCTACAAGGACGAATGACAATAAGGTGGTGATAAAGTTCATTAAAGAACACATAATTTCTCGATTCGGAGTTCCAAAGGCTATCATTAGTGATAATGGCACTCATTTTTGCAATAGGCCGATGGAAAAGCTAATGCGAAAGTATGGAGTCGTCCATAAGGTTGGAACGACTTATCACCCTCAATCGAATGGCCAGGCCGAGTTAGCCAATCAGGAAATCAAGCATATCTTGGAAAAGATAGTCGAACCTAACAGTAAAGATTGGTCTCTCAGATTGAATAATGCGCTTTGGGCTTATTGAATTGCATACAAGAATCCCTTTGGGATGTCCCCATTTCGTTTTGTGTATGGCAAACCTTGTCATCTTCCTGTTGAAATTGAACACAAAGCGTATTGGGCTATCAAAAGGGTGAACTTTAACATGAAAAAAGCCGGTGAAACACGTAAACTTCAGTTGAATGAGTTAGAAGAAATACGCAATGATGGGTATGAAAGTGCTAAAATCTCAAAAGAACGAATGAAACGAGCTCACGACAAAATCATCCGACGTAAGGAGTTTCATTCGAGACAAAAAGTACATCTCTACAACTCAAGGTTACATTTGTTTCCCGAAAAATTGCGGCCACGATGGTCAGGTCCATTCATTGTGAAGGAAGTATTCCCCCATGGAGCTGTTGAACTAGAGGATCAAAAAGGGGGAAACTCATTCAAGGTTAACGGACAACGTCTCAAGCCGTATTTGGAAGCAGTTGTTATGGAAGACGACATAATCTGGTTGTCGGACCCCATTTATGGGGATTGACTGAGCATGAAAGGTGAGGTCGTCGCACCCCCGACGTGTATGGGGTTAATGTTAGGCTAGTTAGGATAGTCATAGTTGTATGTTACTACCAGAGGCGGGAATCCAACACAGGTCTCGGGAATTTTTCGGGCTTCGATGAGAGTTTTGAGAGTTTTGCGGTCCAATTGCATTGAAGAGAGCGTTGGGTTGAGCAATCAAGATGAAAGTGCCCTTTGAAGTAAAGCAGGAAAAAAAGTAGGCATTTTTACATACCGGATCGGTCCTGCCCTAAAAAAGGAACTGATCCGGTCTCAAAAATAAATAAAGAAAGAAAGAAAGAAACCGGACCGGTCCGGTCTGAACTCGGATCAATCCGGTTATCTGCAGACTGTGTACTTTCCCGAGGTTAAACCCTCTTCAATCCACAGTTCACCCTATTCCCCAATCCTCTCCTTTTCCCAAAAATTCATCCCCCCTAATTTCCCCCCAATTCTTCTCCCCCCTTACCCACCAGCCAACCTATAAATAACCACATACCCCCTCCCCTTTCTTTCACACCTCCATCTCCACTCTCCTCTATCACTTTATGTCCAGTTCATCAGTTACCATGGCTGCTCCCCAGAAATATAATTCAATTGAAGTCCTGCCCGATGGCAATGGCGAATATCGTTCACGCCGTGAAGGAAATTGGTGCCGCCATTTTTTCTATCCGAGACGAAAAATCCACATTGAGCGTCAGGTTCTTTGGGATCAGCTTCCTAATTCTATCACTGGTATGTTCATGTCCCAAGGCTGGTGCAGATTTTTCAATGAACTATACGAGGCCGTATGGGAGAATAAAGTTCGTCAGTTTTACGGTTCGCTCGTCCGTATCGCAGATTTCGAATCTCAAGCCTTTGTCGACTCGACACCGATACCGTTCTCGCTTAAACTTCTGGTCCAGAAACTCGAATCTAAAGGTGTGATCACTCCTGCTTAATTTACCTATCCCAGTCATGATCCCTTTGTTTCCAAGGATGTTTGCATGTCTCGCATTGCGCCGGTTCGGTTTGGAATACCGAGACTTATCCTGTTGGTCAGTTACCCGACAAGGCCCGAATCACTTTTCACATTGTTTGTGCCAACCTTTGCAAACTTCAAATGATTCGGCTATGCGCCCGCGTCAAGCTACTATGGTGTATCACCTGTTTGACCATGCCACTGTAATCAATTTAGCCCGCACATTTTACAATGATATCATTTGTGTAGCGTTGGACAAAAAGGGTAGGGCCCCTCTTCCTTACGGTCGTCTCATTACCTCCTTTCTTAAGGATGTCGGCATTGTTCCCCAGCAAGATCTTATTATCTTACCCAAGCCACTTGGGCAAGAATCCCGCACTCGAAGTGACAAGCACATCCAACTGATCCGTGCGCATCGAGGTGACAGTGATACTTCGGGTGATGAGGCTGCTGCGGAGGAAGAGGTTGTTCCTAATGAAGATATTGAGATGGAAGAAGGTGAGGAGGAGGAATATGATCAAAATGATGATCCTGACTATGTTCCGGTTGGTACGGGTCGCACCGAGCGAGTTCTTTCTCTTGAGACGCGTTTTGATGGGTTTATGTCCTCATACCAACGGGACACGAGTTTGATGTTGCGTATGCAGACTGATCTTTATCACCTCCAGTTGGGTCCCGACGCCCCACTTCCTGCATATTTTTATGACCTGTATGACCCCAGTGCCCCCAGTAGCTCTCACCACCCAATAGCCCCGTAAGCAACCCCGTTGGAACCCGTGCAAGTTCCCCCCCTCTGGCTATGTTATGTTATGGTGTCTTGTTTTCTTTTGTTTTTTTTTTTGGTTTCCACGGTTGGGTTGTACCAAACAGTTTTTATTATAGTATTTTGCTTGTTTTATTTATCGCACTCTTTGTTTCGTCTTATTTAGCTTTATCGTCCTTTTGATTGTGGACATTGTAAAAGACTAAGTTAGGGGGGATGATAAATGCGTATTCATAAAATTTCGCCTATATAAAAACAAAAAAAAAATTGAAAAATTTTGAAAAAAAAGCCAAAAATATTTTTCTTCAAAATAAATAAAAATTGGAATTTAAATTTTTCAAAAATATCACCTTTATTCTATTTAAAGTCTCAAATTGTTAACAATCAAAATGCACTAAGCCAAAATTAACCGAAGATGGAAATTGAACGAAAACTGACGACTTAACGAATAAGTGTGGAGATTGATCAAACCCGGTGAGATTATGAGCCTTTCAATTTTTAATGAGTTTTTAAATCAATCCGAGTTTATGATCAACTCAAAGTTCTTTTTAGCATTTTAATAAGTCGTTGATGATCACAATTCTTTGTTTTGATCAGTTATGGAAAATGTGTGAAATGTTGTCTCGAAATTCATGCTAAATATATCTCTAAACTTCATTAATCTCGAGATGCATATGGTAATGTGATTAGCAATTTGGACAATGAAGTAGGCCCTCTTTTGTTTAACCCAAAAATATTAGCCACAATAAAGTTGTGAAAAAATTATCTCTTTGCAACCCAATTTGAGCCTAATAAACTATTTTCCTTTCGTTTGATACCTCAAAAAAACTCAAATAGCCCGGAATTGTGAAAAATTGGAAATTCATCAAGTAAGCCCAAATGCTCTTTCATTACCTGGTTGGTGGTTAGGAGGGACATCAACACTAAAGTTAAGCTACATGAGTGGGGGGTTTCTATGGATTACCTGTGTGAGTTATGTGGGAATGAGAGGGAGACATATAACCACTTGTTCACTCAGTGCAGCCTTAGTAAAAGTATATGGCAAGAGGTGTGGCTTAGAAACCAATGCTATAGGGATACCCTGGATTTAAATAGTGAGTTGGATAAGGCTACTATTAACCACTCTACGAAGACTCTTTGCGATAAGATAAGATCTTTATCCTTTACTACTACTATCTACTGCATTTGGATGGAAAGGAATGCTAGATGCTTCAAGCATGTCTCCAATTCCCTTGACTCCATTATGAAGGGCATTGAAAACATGGTTCGAGCGAAAGTGCTTACCTGGAAAAAGGACAGAAGGAACTACGCAAACTGGATGGCTTGTATGTACTGGAACATTCCTGAAGATAGTCTTCTGTACTAAGGATTAGTCTAGTTTTTGGCTCTGCTTGTTGTTTTGTTTGCCTTTGGGGTATGCCCTGGGGTTCTTTTTCTTTTGTTAAGGTTTATTCCTCTGTAAATTCTTAGTTTTTTTATATACTCAATCTTTCCCAAAAAAAAAAGTCCAAAGTGTGGGCAAGAAAAGAAAAAAAGAAAGAAAAAAAAAGAGAGAAAAAAAAAATAGAAAAAGAAAGAGAAAAATGAGCAAATGCCTGAAAAAGCACTAATGGACATCATAAGGACAGTTTCCAATTTCGAACATTTCGCGCATTCCCATTTTTACCCTTTACACTTTTTAACCCGAAAAGTCCTAACCGAGTCCGAATGGCGAAATTAATTACTGCATGGAGAGCTAAGACACAAAAAGATAATAAAAGAGATTAAAATGGTGTGATTAAGAGATGATGTTTCCCGTTTCCTAATAACTGTATTCCGATGATGAGATCTTTTCACCATATAATTCCTTCTTTTTAATTTTGTATGCGTGGATTTGTGTCCATTATATTTACTCTTTATATCATGCATACCGAGAGAAAACAACCACAATCCGAGTGATTCGTTTGTGAGTGCATCCGTAAGAATTTGAATCAAAATGAATTTTTGGAAAGTAACGTAATGCTCAATCGGTGGAAATTTGAGGTTTAATTTCTGGCTTCGTACACTCTATGGTTTGAGGCATTTGAATATGAATTTATGGTGATTATTGTTCGAAAAGTTTAAATTGTAAAAATTTTAAGCATTTGGATATTTATTTGAGTCAATAAAGAATTTTGTGGGTGTATTCACTGCAAACCCTAACGAGACAAAACTCGTCCTACTAGGGTAACGTAGGGGTTTAAAGGCTTGTTGCATATGCTCAATGCAATCGCATTCCTGCGAAAGTAGAATCTCAAGAATAAAATATTGGGTAGCTTCATTTACATTGCCCGGGACGTGCAAAGTTCTAAGTTAGGGGGATTGACCAAGCATAAATTCTTCTGAATTTAGCCCCTTAAATTAGTGATTTTGATATCTCGAACAACATAATTGAATTATTTTTATCCCATATCATTGCCATCAACTATTTCTAATGAGTACCCCGAGTTTCGAGTATTTCTTATGGATTTTACAGGTATTTAGTGCAAGAAAAGAAAGAAAGAAACCGGAAGAAAGGAAGAAAAGAAAGGAAGACAAGTAAAAGGGCAAAAGCGTAAATTTACACCTCGAGTTCGGAAATGAAACCTAAAGGAAAGTTGAAGATCCTTATTTCACAAGAGCATCGTAAGAAACGACAATCAAATCAGAGCTCGAGATCAAAAGTTATGACCAATCAAAGATGGAAGAAAAAGTCAAACTTGAGGATAATCGGACCGATTCGGTTTCTCTCGGACCGATCCGAAATGACACCATTCCAGTAGACCCCGGATCGATGCCGAATCGATGACAATAGAACCGATCCGATAGCATCCGGACCGGTTCGGTGGAAATAAAAATGAACGATCTGATTACTGAAAAACGAACCGATCCGATGGGATCTAGACCGGTCCGGCTGTTCGAATTTCTGGCATTAATTATGGAGCTCAAGAGGTGCAAATCTTGGAATATATTTTGCAACCCATCGATTTTAGCTGTCAATTAGTGATATATATCTTTTCAAGGGTGGAATTTTAGAGAGAGAGAGTCAGATTTTAGAGAGTTTTTAGACAAATTTCATATTCTTATAAAAGCCCTAATTTGTAAGTTTGAGGAACAAGAAGTATTTCTGGATTCAGTCATCTCTTTTCCCTAGTGCAGATTTCAAGTATCAAATTCCATTCTCTTAGTAATCTCAATTCTGTTTTCAATTCAATTATCACTTATTTTGAAATTTTTGTTTTTACAATGTTTCTTAGATCCACAATTACATGCATTGTTATGAATTTGTTTTCTCATAAAATCATGTCTAGCTAAATTTTCAAGGGTTGGGTACATGAACTCATTCCAAGGTAAATTACCCATGTAGAAAATAGAGGGTAAATTAAATATTGACCAAATCGTGTATGGAAATTATACAAACATAGACGATCTTTTAATCTCTCTTGCCCTAGGTACTCGGGATGTTTAAGAAGACTATGCAAGTATAATTGCCCATACACCTCTATGTATTTACCTTTGATTTCATATGATGCGGACTAGTTCCCTCATATATGTAATGCTTAGGATCTACAAAGACTGGTTTTAGTCAAGAATTTCAATTTACAATTCTAGTATTCTACACGGTAATTTACTAAGGATTGAGGGATTGTACTCCACCCTATTTTCTCCCATATTCATATCTGATTTCTTATAATTCTTAGTGTTTTTGTTCACGTAGTTTACTTTTTTTCATCAATTGGAGATTTCAACCACCAATCATCTTTTCTTTTCTTTTGAGAAACCATTTGAAGGATAAATAAATTTTCCTACATAATTCTCAATTGCCAATTTTTTATCCTTATGGAAACAATCCCGACTTGTCGGATTACTACTAATGCGACAGGCTTGCACTTGAGCCTAGAGAGAACGCACTTTTGAGACAAATTCTTAGTCGCGTCATCAGGTTTTGAAGTTTGGAAGCCTTAACAACACTTGTACCTTCGTGGGTGAGTTCGAGTATATCCCATGCCTCCTTAGATGTTTCACATGTCATAATATGACAGAAGTCCTCCGGTGTGATCGCACTAAAATGAGCATTTAAACTACGAGAATTGAAATTTGCTATCTTAAGCTCATCCTCACTCTAACTTTCAACGAGTTTAGGAACATGAAGTTCTCCTACTAAACACGTTGATGGGGACCGCCCTCTAACAACCGTTTGCCAAACCCTCTCATCTATTGACTTAAGTGCTGACCTCATCGCGTTTTTTAGTATGCGTAGTTAGAACCATCAAAAATAGAAAATCTCGAAAATAATAAATCATCCATATTAAAACCTAAAAGGATCTAACACGATAATTTTGTGTTCCTGCTCTGGTACCAATTTGAAAAGTGATGGTCTTGAGAAAATGCTAAATTTTAATTTCTTTCAAATTAATTTTCACTTCTTAAAAAAAACTCCAATTCAAGTTCAAATTTATACAAACCAAACTAAACATGAATTTTACCAAATTAAACTTTTTCTTAAACTTACACAACCCAAATTAATTTAGCACCAATTACACCATTTTCGTGATTAAACCAATTGTATCTTGTTAAATCTAAGCATGCATCTAGGTGAGAATTTGCAAGATAAAATACACAACAACAACAACAACGCTGCGTTATACGAGAAAAACTCACGACGGGAAAAACCTCGGACGGCCCAGCCACAAGTCCACTAAGTACAGATTTACTATAAGGACTTGACAGAAGACTTTATCAATGACTCGATGCCCTCGCAAGCCTTGAATCTCTTCGTTTCTTCAACCTCTTTCTAGTGACAACGCATGAGTTCACCTATGTCTCGGAGTCCAGCTACATATCAGAGTCCATCGATGGGGCACTTCTACTGTCATGCATACGGAGTCCACCGTATGTACACCAACGAACATGTAATCCTCCGCAAGAAAGAATCTCAATGATGTAGAGAATGATAAACCCGGTGCCAAAGCTTGATCTCAAACATATATCATGCAGAAACTTGGATCAAAATAATTGGGGTGTAAACTTGGGTTGGAATTTTATAAAAATTAATCACAAATGATTAATAAACATAAATGAACTTCTTAAAGAGATTTTTTGCTCTAAAGGCTTGAAAAGTTCATAACTTCTTAGACATTTTAGAAAATGTTTTCCCTTTGAAAAGTATGAAAAAGTCATCTGAAAAACTGCAATCCCGTACTCCTTAAAAGGGTGAATAGGAGTAGTGGGGAGTGGAGAAGAAAACTTCTAAGAGAAACTTATTTTTTATAAAACTGCTCCGATCGTTTGAACGAAAACCAATCTCGTTTGAATAACAAAGCCATCTCGTTCGAACGAGACTTCTAACGAGAAATCAGCGCAGACCCAAAAGAACTTCATTAGAAGTTCATTCGAAGGAACACCAATTCTCGTTCTAATGAACTGGGAAAAATAAAAAAAAATTGAAAAAATATAGAGTCATTTTAAAATAACTTAACAAAAATTTTAACACCCAATAAAAATTTCCTATTTTGAACATAAAATAGAATTCATATGTGAGAGATCCTTGGTCTATTAATTACGAAAATGAGGCACGAAACAAGACATGAAATGTGATCTCTTTGATTTGGCCGTTACGTATTCAACAAAGATATCTTAGGCTTGAAAGGTCACAAATACAACTTTTATCCTATGACTCAAAGAGTTTTATCTGAAACTAAGCTAACAAATACAAATTGACTCAATTAGAAATTTGTCCTTACAGTATGCCCCACTTATATGCAAATCGGATGGGCTATGCTCCAACCCGCACATATAAATATGAAGGCTTATTTCTAATGCCTTCAGGGATCACTCGTGCATAGTAGGTATAGTTATAAGGAATTCCAACCCTCTGACCTCAAAATATCAACCAAGTCAAATCACTATGCCTTAGCACTAATTGTACGACCCCATACCTAAGTCTATACAAAAGTATGCCCATTGTCCTACTCGGGAGATGGGTACATCAGCACGTAGGTTCGGGCTAAATACGACCTAGGTAAAGCCCATCTCTGTCACTGAGAATATCACGCACGATCAGTGTCTTATGAGCCACATCAAATCTCTCCTAGTACGTCCCCTACGAGCACATAGACCCCTCGGTATGAATGCACATAAGCGAAGAAAATCAATAATTAATCTTGTTTTATGGATCATTAACACATCTTTGTTCCGATTCTTATATACTTTAAAATTCAACCGATTCCATAAATCATAACCTAGCCTAAGGTTAATTACTAAGGATGTCTATTGCAAATCGACTGGTTACTACATATTTTGATTTATTAATAATACCTCAAATTAAATTTAAAATCACACTAAAATATCGCTACAAAGCCCCCTAGAGAAATTTGTCAACCCGAATTAATTCGCCCTAGGTTCGAATCAATTTGCCTTCGAACCAAATCGATTTTGTCCCAAGCCGAATTGATTCGATCCTGTAGGTTTGAAGGTCATTCCCAGCACGTTAATGGCGGCCTAAACTCAACCCATATCAACCTAAAAGCCGTTATAAGTCAATAATAACCATCTCCTTCGTATATGGACATCACATAACATATTTATGTACAATTTAGTTGACTAACAACATTATTAAGGGTTTAAATCACATGAATTATAAAGTAAGACTAAGTTTATGTTCTTCATAAGATTTATGTAATTAACTAAAGAATTATCGTCCATTAATCAAATACAGTTATGAACTTTACAAAATATAACTACTAGAATGCAGATCTAATGTTTTTAAGTTCATCAACATAGATTCGTGATTTAATTTGAGGATTCATCATCAAAACTACATTAGTTCTTCAATATATGATTAGGGCTAAACATGTGATTAATCTAACTACAAATTTAGATTAAATATGATTACAAAATTAGATTATAATAGTTTAATTACATATTTCAATGTACTAATATTATTGTAACATAAACTTAATTAAATTCTTAATCAAAATAGACTTGTCTTGGATCGATTGTACAAAAAAAATCCTTAAATCCCTAATTCTTCAATCCTTGTTGCTCTCTCTTTCTCCTTAGTTGATAGCATTGTTTTCTAAATGTGTTATGAGAGTTTAGATTTTCCTAATTAAGTTATAAAAAGAACTGATCCCAAAATTAAGCCTATGCCCTAAAATAGTCGTAACCCAATAAGTCCAAAACAAACTCCAAATGGCCTAATGTCCTGAAATTTGGCCCAACTCATATATTAACCCAACGGACTTAAAATCCACAAATTTAAACTAAAAATGGACTTTCTAAATGTCCACAGAGTCAATTCCAAAAAGGGAATATATTTTATAAACTAATTATCTCATCAATTTAATTTGTTAGTCGGGATGAGTTAATAATGTTAAAATTTAATTATGAAATAGTTAAGCATGACTCGATATACGATCGGTGGGACCCAATAGAGAGAATAATATAAATAAGAAAACTTCCGACACCTAGTCCCTGACCATTCAATAGCCTCCCATAATACTAAGTCACTTAAAACATTTACACAGTGAATTAAGGTGTTTCGTCAATTTCTAAAGAATTTGTATTCACGCAGCACATATAAAAATCTCATAACATATGCTACATAAACTATATATATATATATATATATATATATATATATATATATATATATATATATATATATATAATATCACATGTCACAACAGGCAAAAAATAATTAAATAACAATTAATTTGAAAAAAAAATACAGGGTATTACATCGACCTTTACACTTTTAGCAGATACAAGATTATTCTCAAGAGAGGTGGTCTTTTTATTTAAATAATTTACAAAAAATTATATTCTCATAATTTGGTGTGTAAAACAATTAATATCTCTTCCAAAATAATTTTTCTCTCTCCATGGAAAGGAGATTTTCACTTAAATTTGACCTTTGAGCTTCCACAATACTCAAGGTATAATATTCCACTTTAATAAAAGGATTTCTTTTAGTCCATATTTATCTTTAGTGTAATTTTCAATAAACGTTTTTTTTATGTTTGGCACATTTAACACAAAGTTTATTGAAATCAAGTTGTAGGTCATAATCTTCTTCCTAAAAAATGTCATCGAAAGTATAACTAGAAGAGGACAACGTCTTAATCTTAGAAACACTCTCATCACTTGAGAATGAAGATTGACGCACCTATTTTCATTTAGATTAATACCATCCAAAGAGCCAAATATGATAGTACGAGTATATATATATATATATATATATATATATATATATATATATATATATATATATATATATATATATATAAAGATGTCCATTCAAATTATCATAACACTATTCTTCATATTAACCCAAAACACGATATTCCTTTAGGCAATTAAACTTAGTAAAAAGAAGACTAGCTCTTATACTAACTGAGAGTGATTTTTACATACCGAAGTGGAGAATACACCACTTAAAATTTTCTTAACAAATTTCAATTGGTGCTCAGTCAAAGAGAACACCCTAAATGTTTGTGTAATAAGTTTATCAATGATATAACAACAAGCGAAATTTTAATCTTAATTAACATTTGAATTATAAATCATATAGAAAAGTAAATCAACACATAACATCGTAAGTACGAGAAAAAATCCACTAACGAGAAATAACCTTAGACTAATGCAATAATATCAATATAAACTTGGTAAAGACTTACATTGGGGATACATGTCTTACGATCACACAATGTGATAACTCACATCTCACCATTTTTCAACCAATTCCTAGCAAGCTGGATACCTTTATAATGTCGATGAGAATCTCAACATATCTTAAGTCATGATCAACCGATCAATAATGTTGTTCTTGAACCAACTCAAACTTGTAGTTTTTATAGATCATGAATATCTTGATGAACCACACGATCACAACCATCTTCAAAGTAATAAAGGTCCTAAGTTGAAAAAAATTAATGGTGACAAAAGTGTTTGATTGCTCACAAATTTTCTTTTTCCTCTTTATTAGTGATCAATGAATGGAAGATTTATCAAGTGAAAGGAAGATAAAGAAAGAAAAAGATGATTAAGTAATTAACCTAATTTTCTTTTCTTTAAAATGTTTTGAGTTCTTAAAAGGATGAACAAAAAACTTGGCTTCTCTCTTGGATATTTTCTCTATTGAAATATTTGAAGCATAATTAAAATAAAGAAAAATAGGATTTAAGTAGATTTGGAAAATAAAAGAAATGATGACGAAACCCGAAAACAAGCTAAGGCACAGATATAAGCCATGCTTAAGATTTAAGAGTGTGATATGTTGTTTATCGTTATCCAATAAGGTTTATTTGAGTAAATTATTAAGATATCTTTGGATATGCAGAAAATATGATCTTTATTTGGTCATCGCCTTGGCTGTCGTGGATACGAAGCATCAGCGACCCAAGGTCGTGGATGGTACCAAAGTTTTGCTCGAAGGCAAAAGGTTTTGTTACGACCAATGACATAACGTTCATAGAGGGAAATTTACACTTCAAATATGCAAGCTTTGCACAGAAAAATTGCACACATCATCAAAGTTTTTCCAAATGAGTCTTTAGAGGATTTGTGACCCATGAGGAGAAGGTTATGTGATTGAGACTTCTCTTGGGAATTTACATAAATATCTTTTTTAAAGATAGATTTTATGGATAAATTTTTTAATAGATTTGTTAAGGGAAAACGAGATCGTGCTATCTCGATATTAATGGATAATTTCTATAATTAAGTGTCCAACACACACATGTCCAAATTTTATCTTATTACCCTAAACATGCATCTAGGTGACAAAGCAAATAAAAGTAAGTATGCAAACACAACAACATAATTTCAGGAAAAATCCCCTCAAGGCAAAACTTGTTATTCAATAATTTATAAATATTACATGACAATCGACTTACAGGCTACTTGATAACCGCCACAAGTATAACGCGCTAATCTTCGTAAATCTCTAAAGAACAACTATAATCATCGCAAGAATCACAAGACCACGGTCCTCCCTCTTTAGCCTCAGCCTTTGTCTTCAGCAGTGAATTCCCACAAGTATCACAAGTCAGCCTTGGAGATGCTGTAATACCCCGTACTTTTATTGATATTTATTTATGGGATTAATTTAATTATATGTGAATTACTTGAGAATTAATCCGGATAAAATACTAGCGAGATGTGAGTTGGTATTTGATTATAATGTGTATATATGGCGATATATGAATATTGAAACTATTGAAATTGTTGCGATATTGAAATACGGCAATTTAGGAAATTTTGTTGGGACGCGAGTGACAGTCGCGTCAGGAATATAATTTTTAATTAATAAGTGAATTTTATTTTCATCAACTGTATGCTCATTTTGAGTGCGCCAACGAGTTCGGAAGGGTCGAAATAGTCAGAAAATACTAGCCGGGGGTTTAGTTTGGGTCCCGGGGCATTTTTAGGCCAAACCGACAACTTAAAAGGGCATTTTGGTAATTTCGGAAATTTGAGAATTAAAACCCACGAAAATTAGAAATAAAATTTGACTTATTCTTTATCCACTAAAACCACTAACTACACTAAATGACTTAATGGGCTACGGGAGTTATTGGAAGAAATAGAAAAGAAGTTCCTAAGGCAACCTCTAAACCTCCATTGTCATCTTGTGAGAAGAGCTTGTAGAGAGAGAAAGAGAGAGGAGAATTCTGCAGAAAGAGAGAGAGAACAATTCAACCTTCAAGATTCAACATCAAATTCAGAGAAAGATTAGAGGCAAGTGATTTAATTACAATTGATTCAATGTTATGCTTTTCCATGTTTAGGGAAATTATCGAATTTATCTTGGAAGATTGATATAGACCCATGAATTGGAAGATTAAAACTATGAACTATGTTAGGAATTGCATGTAGAAACATTCTGGACGAAATTATGAATTCAAAATATAACCCTTGATGATCTAAAAACGGATTTAAGAAGAGGTTTTTTTTTCGGTAATTAAATGTATTAGAAACAGAGAACCAATATACAAAGCCAAAGGCCAAAGGGTCAACTAGAAACAAGCTTCTAGAGACCATAAACACAACACTTAGTCATACATAAGAGAATAGGGTAATCCCCATAGGTTACACGTCATCCAATTGGAGTAGGATCTTCGAGATTTCTTCCATCTGGTAGCCTTACCTTGCACCAACTCCTCAATGTTCCTTATCACCTTGTTTTCAGTGGAATGGCCCCTATCGTGAAGTCTGCAATTCCTTTCCTGCCAGAGACAGTAGATAGTGGCAGAGAAGGTGGTGGTTTTAATCCTAGAATTAAGGTTCCCCCCTTTACTATCAGCAGCAGCTCTTCTAACTTCATTCTCCCAACTCTCCACAGCTCTATAAGACTGGTTGCGAAAAAGAATCTCATCCCAAACAGTTTTGGAAAAGGGGCATTCCATTAATATGTGCTTGATAGTCTCAATGCCCGAGTTGTACAGCATGCAATCCTTATTATCAACAAGCCCCCAGCCCATGAGCTTATCTTTAGTCACTAAAGCCTTACGGCAAGCAAGCCAAAGAATGAAGGAACACTTGGGAATGCACACCTTGTTCCAAACCAACCCATACCAGTGAGCCTCATTGCCCCTAGGACAGATGGAGACATACGCAGAGGAAATGGAGAAGCTACCAGTCTTATTAGGAGTCCATGTCACTTTATCAGTGAGCAGCGGATAAATAGGAGGCAGGGGAGAGTTTTTGATGTCGTTTAATTCCCACGTAGTGGAAGCAGGCCATCTCCAATTATACCCATTAATGAAGTCAGAGACCATAGCCTTGGAATTGCTAGCAGCATCATAAATAGTTCTGTCCCCAAACAGAGGTTGAAGAGGGCCAAGATGGTGCCAATTATCATGCCACATAAAGGTATTCCTACCATTGCCAATATTAACTTTAAACAAAAGTCTACAATCCTCTCTAGCTTTGAGAATTTTCCTCCAACTCCAAGAAGAGTCTTGAGGAATGGGGATTGCCCATATGCTTCTACCTTTAATTTTATAGGTATGGCACCATTTGACCCAAAGACTATCCTTTTTGTTGAAGAGGTTCCACAGGTTTTTCATAATTGCAGCCTTGTTCCAATGAGTCAAGCTTTTTATCCCCAGCCCTCCCTCCTTTTTAGGCATGCACACATCATCCCATGCCACTTTAGCACCACTTTGCTTGAGCTCAGGACCAGACCAAATGAAGTCTCTAATACATTGCTCAATTGCCTTGACCACACTATTAGGCAGAATAAAGATAGAAGACCAATAGATTTGGGAACTAAACAAAACAGAGGTAGCAAGCTGAAGTCTACCTGCATAGCTCAAGAATCTAGTGGTCCAGCTCTTGACTTTGTTGGTAATATTATCAATAAGAACCTTACAATCCCCATGCTTGAGTCTGGTTGAGATGAGGGGGACACCTAAGTACTTGAAAGGGGGTTGTTGATGGGAGATACCCAGGGCAGAGGACATAGCATTGATAGTAGCAGTATTAACTCCAGAACAGTAGAAGTTGCTTTTGGAGAGATTGGGGGATAGCCCACTGAATCCAGCAAATTCAATAAGAGAATCCTTGATACACTCAACAGAGGAAATATCACCACTGCAAAACACCACCAGGTCATCAGCAAAACACAAATGATTGATGTTAGCCTCTTTGCACTTGGGATGAAAAGTAAAGGATGTCCTACTAGTGTGCTTATCAAGAGTACAAGACAGAGCCTCCATAACAATAAGGAACAGAAAAGGAGAGAGGGGGTCCCCTTGTCTCAACCCCCTTTTGCCTTCAAAGAACCCATTCAGGGACCCATTCATACTGATAGAGTACCAAACAGAAGAGATGCAAGCTTTAATCCAATAAATAAATCTGGTAGGGATGTTTATTTGGGCCAAAATGTCAAGAAGAAAATCCCACTCCACTGAGTCATAAGCCTTCATGATGTCAATCTTAACAGTGCACTTCGGGGGGCTTGAGTCCCTATGGTAATTTCTCATAAGCTCTTGCAGCAGCAGGATATTATCAGTAATGGATCTCCCATGAACAAAGGCAGCTTGACTATTGTTAATGAGGAGAGGCATTAGAGGTTTAAGTCTAAGGGTGAGAATCTTAGAAATGCACTTATAGATTGTGTTGCAGCAGGCTATAGGTCTAAAGTCAGCCATAGTGTTTGGGTTAGGAATTTTGGGGATCAAGGCAAGAGAGGTACTATTCCACTGTCTGGGCATATAGCTATGGTTGAATAACTGAAGAGCAGCAGCTATCACATCATCACCCACAACATCCTAATTTTCCTTGAAGAAGCCAGCACTATAACCATCAGGCCCAGGGGCTTTGTTGGAAGCAATGGAAAACATGGCATTTTTAATCTCATCAGCAGTAATAGGGGCAATCAGGGCATGGCACTGAGAAGGATCCAGCTTCCTCTTCATCAGCATAGGAGGGGTAGTAGCCCCCCTCCCTTTCCTCCCAAGAAGATTGGTAAAGAAGTTAATGGCCTCTCCATTAACAGCCTCAACACCTTCCATAACATCTCCACTATCATTTTGGATACATAAGACCTTTCTTCTAGAGGTGTTAGATTTGACTTTGTTATGGAAGAAGTTGGTATTCATGTCTCCAAGCTGCAGCCAGTTGATTCTGGCTTTTTGTCTGTAATAGGCCTCTTCAGCAGCACGAAGAGAGCAGTACATCTTAGCACAATCCTGCTCCTCAGTTCTAAGGAAGCTGTTAGAACCATCACTGTCCAGGTAAGTTTGAATGAGGTCCAGCTTGCCTTTAGTGATCCTCACTCTCTCAGAAATGTTGGAGAAGAATTTGTGATTAAGGGATCTAAGCAGAGGCTTGAGTCTTCTAAGCTTATGCGAAAGGCTGGCCATAGGGAACATATTGCAGTCCACACTCCAAGAGGTCTCAAGAATGGGGCTAAACTCAGAATGTTTCATCCAGTAGTCAAAGAACTTGAAAGGCTTAGGCTTGCTGATCTGGTTGAGGAAAGAAATGACAATAGGGCTATGATCAGAAGCTCCAGGGCACAGGTAATTAGCATTGGAATCAGGGAAAGTTACCCCCCATTGAAGGTTGTGCAACACTCTATCAATTCTAGTTTGGGTGCACTCCATACCATCACTTTTATTGCTCCAAGAGAACCAGAGGCCATTGGATAACATATCATCCATCATAATGTCAGATAGGCAAATATTGAAGTCAGCAACAGCCCTTGTATCAATCCCCAGCCTGCCACGTTTGTCCTCATTGCTTCTCACAGTGTTGAAATCCCCCATAATAATCCATTGACTATTAGCAGTTAAGCTGTGGTTTTGTCTCAGAAAGTTCCAAAGAGGGACTCTATCATTAGGGAGATTGAGCCCATAAACAAATGTAGCAAAGAAGAAATTACTAGTTCCCCAAAACTTAATCTTGCAAAAAATAGCCTGGTGGTGGGAGTGAAGGATTTCCACTTCAAACACGTTGGGGTCCCAGGCTAAGAAGACTCTAGTCACACCCCCATTGACCGGGCAATTGTGACAGTAATTCCAGTTCCTAAAACAATTAGAGGCCACATTAGCAATATGGCTTCTTCTAACTTTTGATTCCAGGATACATACAAGGCTTAGATTATTATCATGGATCAACCTTTTAACTTCCTGTTGCTTGTGGGGGGAGTTCATACCCCTAATGTTCCATGAAGCAATCTTGGTCATGAGTTTAGCTTTTTGTTACCCCCCTTTCTCTTCTTCTTCCCCTTAGATGAATTAGGAGTGACCTCCTGCATGTTTTTATTAGCGAGCTCATCCACAGCTTTGATTTTGAGCACAATGCCAGCAGGCAGAGGGGTGAGATCATCATTGTGTTCCTCCAAGCCCATATCCATCAAAGCATCAAATGAGTTGGTGGAGGTGGCTCTAGGAGATTTAGGCTTGGGACTGGGGTTGTTACCTAGGTTAGGTTTGGTTAAAATTGTAGGTTCAGTAACAGCATTGGGGCATGGTTCCTTCTGGGCAGCTTTAGTCTTGCCAACAACTGGTATCCACTCCTTAGAGATGGGTTCCACTGTTGGTTTAGGAATGCTGTCACCTTTCAATCCCTTATCAATCTTAGTGCACTTTGCAATGTTATGGCCAAACACAATGCAATGACTACAAGAATGAGGCATAGCTTGGTATTCAATTTTGATCTGAGTAATTTCCCCGGTTTCCATTATAAGATCAATGGAGGTAGGGTACTTCTTTTGAGGCTTTATTTCAACACGGCATAGTTAATTCTCCTCATTTCTTCAGTGACAGAGTCAGCATAAATAGGCACACCAACTGCGGATGCAATATAACTAAGGCCCTCTTCAGTCCAGAATTGCATGGGAACATTATGGAACATGACCTAGACAGGAACTCTACTAATGTCTTCTTTAGAAAAGTTGCAGCCAGGATACCATTTCTGCAAGATAATGGCATTACCAACAAAATGCCAAGGGCCATATTCCACCACCTCATTCCTACCATCCCGGCTATCAAACATGAAAATGTAGTGGCCTTGGTCATTAGCTATCACCTTGTTAAGCCCATACTTATCCCAGTATCTGTGGGCAATATTCTTTACTAGGGAGTAGGGAAGAGTTTTGCCAAGAAAGAATCCCACACTCGCACATTCCATCTGGGAGTAACCAAGCTTAGCCACATCAATCGGGGGGTTAACTTGAATCCTATCATCAACAATAGTAGGCTTGTGGTATTTGAGATTAAATTTAGGCTCCTTCTTTGGTTCATTCCTATCAGTGATAACTGACTTCCAAGACTTGATTGGTTGCTTCAGTTCTTCCTTATTTTCTCTAGTTTCCTTCTTTGCTCCATCTGTGATTCCTTTGTTTACCCCCTCCTCTGAATGATTCAAAGTTGGGCAAACCATTTTGCTAGAACTTTTATCAGTCTGTTCATCCAAAGTTTTCATCGAATACCTGGCGTGCATAATGTCTTCATGGGTTAGACCCATACTTTGGATGAAATTGGCATATGCCATTTTCTCCATGTTCACTCCAATCAGCTTGTCATCATTGGGATTAGCTTCGTAGTGGCCTTCAGCAGTTCCAAGTTGCCCTTCTTCCATTTCCATCAAAACATTAGCACATCCATCTACAATGAGGGGAACCGAGTAAGTTAGATCAGGTTGAATAGTGGAAGGCACTCCAGCTACCGAAGTGGAGGCCTCCGCGGTATGGTTGGTCATAAGGCTAGGGTTAGGTTTAGACATGGCTGGTTAGATGGCTGGTGATTTGGGAAGGGAGGTGTGTTTGGCTAGAAGGTTTCTAGAGAGAAGGAGGAGCATTTTGTTTTTTGGTGCAATCTTTTCTAGTAAGAAGAGGTTTATTAATGTTCTTGAAAGAAATAGAAAACTAGAGTTCTTGATGAAGTATTGATCCAAACAAAGCCCTTGGTTGATGAATTATTGGTTTTTAAACGTTAACAATGTTGTAGGATGGTTGTATGATGATATTGTAACGTTATATTAGAGCTTCATGCATTATAATGAAGTTTGGGGATGAGTTGAGGACTGCAAAATGAAGCAGTCCGTAGCCTACCTGGTGCGATCGATCGATCGACATTCATCAGTCGATCGATCGACCACCATCGATCGATCGAGGTTCAAGGTCGATCGATCGACCTTCCCAGAATGAGTAAAATTTCCCTAGTTAAATTTTAATGATGTTAACCCTTAGAAAATATTATTGGAGACTTTATGAATATCCTTAGACTTAAGGAAGACCAGTAGGTATGGTTATAAAGTTTGGACCTTAATTAGAATTCAATTTGAGGAATTATTCTAAAAGCTAATGAAACTCGATGAGTGATATAATATTAGGGTTAAAAGAGTAAATTTGAATAAATTGATGAAATGAGGTTTGGGGAAGAAGTAAGGACCTTAAGAATAATGATGTTATATGTGGGAATAATAGGAAACTTAATAATCCCTTTGAGATAGGTTTTAAGTACAAGAAACTATGACGTGAGATGTGCCGACAATCTACATTTTTATATTATCGAAAGACTTAAAATGTATAAAATTGGAATAATGGTATAAGGATGTAGAATGTACCTTTATTAATATTGAGACATCTAAGATGTGTGAATGCTTAGTATATGATCTTATGTGTATGACATACCTACCATACTTGCTATCGCGGGAGGTTTACGTTCGCTTAGGGCCATCTAATCCTTGTGTGCCCGAATTTAGAGTGGTACCTAGAGGACATAGTTCAAGGGAATGACTTAATTGTGAGTTATTAAGTCAGCTGACTATGGAGCGTAGGTATGTACGTGACCCATGGATATGTTGAATTATGTTCGCCTCCACTTTTGTGTGTTGTGCTTATTCTAACAATTCCTGAGAGATTCGGAATTTGTAATCCTTATGTACGTGATGTACCGGGATGGATAGCAGAGTATGTGTGCACCGCAGCTTAGCCTCAGGGTGCTTGTATTGTATATTTATGATGTGAATAATATACGGTTAAATGAAAAAGAATTGTTATGTTTAATTATGAGAATAATTTATAGTAACTCCTTGAGAAGATAAATAAGGGGATAACCTCCAGTAAACGAAAATGCTAATAATTGAGAATCCGAGTTTAAGTAAAGCTATTTATTTAAGTGATAACATTGGGAATTCATATTGTGAATCAAGTAGTTGGGTTAGAACTTATGACGGTTAGTTAGATATATATAACACATGAATGGGTACAAGAACGTTAGGAGTGCACAGTTAGACGAGAGGTGAGTATTTCATGTGAGAGCACGTCCTAACATGTATTTTGCATTCATTGTTTTAAATGTTATTAAAGCACTTGCTGTTTTTAAAATACTCTCCACTTTCGGGCTCTGACCCGTTTGCTTTCAAATCTATTTTTTGTAAAAACCTTTTTAGGTGCCTAGCCACAAGGACACCATGCATAGGACCTTTATTCAGGTGACGAGTTGTAGTTGTTGTGGAAGTTACAGGGCTTTGCTAGTAGACGCCTCTTTTCTAGTCTTGATTCCATATTCAGTTTCATCATTGTAGGGCATGTCGCCCATTTCTTTAGAGACACCTTATATTTCAGTTATTCAGACTTTGGTTTGTATTTAATTCAGGATGCAGACTTGTTTTATTTATTTCCATATTGGGATTGTGGTGAGGAGTATTTCCTCCAGACTTATTATTATCCGTTGGTTATTCTATTGCTTCTTTATGGTGAATGGTTATATTATTCTCTCATAATTCTTTCATTGCATGTTAATCAGATTTAATTTAAAATTTGACAACTTACTTTTTAAATACTAGGTGGTTAGAAATCATTAAAATGTTTTCGACAGTGATGCTATTAACTGGACCAACTGTAACAACCCGAATTTTTTAAATGGGAATTTTTAAATTAATTTTGGAAATCGGAGAAAAATAAAATTTTGGATTTTATAAATTTTATAATTTAAAGTGTTGATTTTTATATTTGAAAAATAAATTTTCAAACGGAATTGGAATCGGAATTAAAATGGAGCTTTAATTGAATTTTTATTATTTAGAAGAGTCCTCAAAACATAAAACTCTCTAAGAGTCCTCGGAACATAAAACTCTCTAGTAAAAATAATATTTTTAGCAATCCGACCGTCCGATCAAGCTGAATTTTTGTCAGCAGTCCTGTCTCGCCGTTCGCTACAACATACTAAAATTCAAGTGATTCTAACGGTCCGATCGTCCGTAATGATTTTTTCAAGTATTTGTATTTGATTAGGACTCTAATTCTTTTTGGTATATAAACATAAAGTGACGAGTTTAGATCTTTTAAAACACACTTTAGCCTTCTCAAAAATCAGAATCCTCTCATCTTCTTCAACCTCAAAACCCTAGCCCCATTCTACATAACTTTCAACTCAAGTTTTGTCAAGATTAACCGGATTTTCTCAAGACGCGTCAAGAACGAATCTTTGTCAAATTTTTGAGAGGAATACACATTCAAGATCAGATTTCTAAGCCAACTTTTATTCAGGCATGAATACTCTATTCTTTTCCTTTAGTATTATGCGTTTTAAGTGTCGCCTAAACACTTAATTACATGTTTTCTCAAAAATAATTAGTAACTTAATTAGAAAAATTGAATACTAATTATGGGGCTGTTCTTATAAAATCTTTTAATCTGAATAATATTCATAACCCTTTGGGTACGTAGGATTCATGAGTGATTTTGGGTTTTATTGGTGTAGATTGCATGTAGAAAAAACTCTAGTTTTAAAATAAATAATTTTTGGGTGCGTATAACTCATGTAATACACGTAAAGATAATAAAATTTGGTTTTGATGAATATATGATGAAAACTTGGTATATTTAATTTAAAATAATTAAATGAGATTATTTGGGTATTGTTGACGTTGTGATAATTAAATTAAAGATCTAATTGAATTGGACTATCATGCGTAGTTTTATATATTGATTAATTATGCTTGTTTGTGTGACTTGTTGGTATTATGATGTTGCCTTTGTGACGACGGGTTGTTGGGTATTATTGCTCTCCCTATATTTTAGGATGCCTTCTAGGTATGGGACTAGTGGGTATGCCTTTTGATGATTTACGCCTTCTAGGTATGGGACTAGTGAGGGTAGATTATCACGTTTTTATCATCTTGAGGGTGGGCTGATTTTTATTACTTTATCGTCGCTACGGTAGTTTAAGAACGAGACTAAGTTAAGATTTATGTTAGAAAATCCTCCTATACATAGGATAGGACATATTGATAACTTGGGGACCCTTAGGTGTGGGACTAAGGGGTATTTTGAGGATCTCACGTAGATTAAAAGGGTGGGGTGATTATAAATTGTGAAATTGAGAAATTGAGAATTAATGCCTAAGATAAAAATGGGTATTAAAATTTGTGGCAACATAATGTGTCGGGACTGACAGTTTAAATGGGCCAGAGGGCGATTTATGTCGTGTCGTGTGTGGAACCTTGTCATGTGTCGGGGCCGACAGTAAACGGATTAGAGGGCGATTGACAAGGGTAACCTTGTCATGTGTCGGGGCCGACAGTAAACGGGTCAGAGGGCGATTGACAAGGGGAAGTGTGACACTTTAATAAAAAGTGAGAACAATAATAAAAGTTGGTTAATATAATTAAATTCACATCGTGGGACTTTGGAATTTAAAATCATATTGGTGTGCCTTTATAAATGGGTATTTATGTGGGTAGTTAGTGATTTATATCTATCGCGTTTAATTATCCCGTTTAATTTTAAATATTCTATTGTGATATTTATTGCGTATAATGCTACTGTTTGGATTCAAGGATCCTATTTGAGAAGAGTAGTGTGTATTCTTGCTCAGGGCTTTGGCTCTGACCCATGCGTTGACTAATATTTTTTAGGATGAGAATTGGAGAAGCTGCATATGTTTATCAGAGTTATCGTTGGAGGTGCAGCTGGAGTTATTTACTTTATGACATAGTTTAGTTAGACTTTCTTTTCCAGTCGTATTATGAGACTTCATTGGAGTTTTATTGGGCCATTCGGTTCCAAAGTTGTTTAGAGGATTTCTGTTGGGATTATTCAGGTTTTAATTAATCATTATTGGAGATTGGATTTTTGGAGTTAGCATGTGATGGATCTTTTATCGCTTAGTTATTTGTGATCATTTGAGATTGATTCAATTATTTATCTTATGGACTGATTATTTATGTCTCATATCTGTCTCATGCTAAGAATAGTATTTTATTTAGTTCACGCCCGGCATAGTTTTGGTGGCGGCCGACGCCAGAATTAGGCGGGGTGTGACACCAACTTGGCATTTTGTATTGATTTAATAAAGGAGTAGCTACCCGGTATTTAATTAGTCGAGGTGTCACAGATGCCTTCTCCACAAAGGTGTATATAAGGATACAAAACTTTCTACGGTTTAAACGAATTCATAAGAACGGTTTTTAGGATGTACGTAGTTAATTAAGAAGTGTTTTAGAACACTAAACAAAGAAGAACTTTTGCAAACAATATGCAAAAAGGAATCTGGCAAAAAGTCTTAGGAAAACTGAACACGAAATAGGTATTTATAGCGTGTTCACAAATTTTAAGGAGACGGACTCGTTTGAACGAAATTCTGCTCATTCGAACGAAAAAGGCATGTCGTTTAAATGAAATGAAATCTCATTTGAACAACAAACAAATCTCATTTGAACTAGCTTCAAATGACCTTCTGACGAGTCAAACAGTTCGCCCTCGATTGAAGCTCGTTAGATAAAACCTTTGAACGATCCTTCAACAAAATCACAATCTCGTTAGAACGAAATCTGCCTCTCGTTTGAACGAGGTTTAAATTCAAAAAATATTTTTCTTTTAAAAATAAAAAGCCCTGTTTGTTTTTTTATTAAAATAAAACATCCCAAAAATAAAAGTCTATGAATATATTTAAACTCTAAATTACTTTATACATTTATGGGATGTCGGAAGGTCTTCAAACTTGGAGATTCTTGAGTTCGGTTCATCGTGACGGTGCGTGATTATGGGATACGTCAAACTAGCCTAAACTATAAAAAGGCCTATACTATGAACAATATTAGAAAATTGTTCTTACAAATCTCCCCCTTTGGCTATTTCGGTACAAAATAAATAAATTGTGACACTCCGTCTAATAAAATACCGGGTGATCAGTCCTATATCAAATTAAAATAGGAATCTCAAATGGTTCTTTCTCAGCATCACTATCGAAAACTATTTAACTACTAATAACCTATTAGACCCGGCGTCAAATTTTAAACTTTATAATTTTTTTAACTTAAACACATAATCAATCCATCCATAAAATCAATATACATAATAGTTGAATTAAATAAAAGAATAATCGATAACTCTCGGTAAAAATTATACAACCATATCGAATAGGCGTAAAATAAAATAAATGACAACAGTTGGGCATAGGCCCAAATGTAACTCACAATACCTCCTATCTAGATCACAAGGATATAAGCGTTTAAAAATATCTCTGATAGCATCCACAGCTGCTGCAGCAACGTCTGACCCGAAGTAATAATATCATCCGGGCGTCCCTGTGTCTTGACACCTAAAAAAGTTTTGAAGGAAGAGAAAAATATATACAAGCGGGTCAGAGCCCGAAGTTTAAAGATATTTTAGCAAGTGTTTAACATACCTTAACTTATTAAATATGATATTCTCCATATTTAAACTGGTGTCGCACTCACCTAAGATACCCCTTACCTCTCATCTAACAGTGCACACTTAACGCATGTATTTTAAACACCCTAGTTACGCTACCCAGCCTAACTAGCACATCGCACAAGTTCCAAGTCACTATACGTTATCTCGTACCCTGCGTTTATAATATTCTAAGCATTCGTCCGAGCTTATGCATAATAGATTCTCACTATTAATTTATCTGTTAATTATGAATAACTTTCACTAGTTATAATATACTATTCACGCTTTAGTGTTATTAGCCTCGTATATAATACTCTCATCTTTATATACGTACATCAGATTTTATTCCGGATTTTATATTTTCGGATGTAATCATTTATTTCTCACTTTAGTCTTCATATATATATATACACACACACACACACAAAATATACTATACACATCAAGTATATTAATACTTATATATCACACACTATATAAGTATATAACCATCCCTCGGAGCTTTAACTCAATGGATGCAGTCTCTCAATGCTATCATCTTCCAGGGAATTACTCACATGCCATCATGGGTTACCAGCGGTCGGCCTCTCACACCGACTTGGTAAAAAACAAATCACAACGTATGGGAAGCGGTTATAGTTTCTCTCTTGAAAGTGAGACCGAATCATACCCAAGACGTTTCACCTAGAATAAAAATCACACTATAAAATATTCGGACGACTATGGCCTGGGGCTATACTCACCCTGCTCCTCAAGCTAGAGGATTTACCCACATTGCGCAACTTCTCATGATAACACTAGAAGGGTATGTATCACACAAATATATCATTCATACACAGATATATTTATAATCATATCATATATATACTATCTTTATACCCGTATATATGTAATATCAAATCCGAAAATCATGCCTATCACCTATGGCATTAGCCTATAAATCCCGAATATACCAATATGTAATAATATATAAGTATTCACGCACTTATATTTTAATACCAAGTATTCACTCACTTGTGGTAAAATTATCGCATTTATTTCTCCCAAGTAGTAGCTTATCACATCTAGCTATTATTCTAATATCATCTTACTCACACATTCGGATACTCAAATAATAGGCAGATATATACTCACCACTAGGGGTGGACAAAAAAAAGACCGACCCGATTGACCCGATTGGACCGGACCGGACCGAACCCATTTTTGTAGGCTTTTTTATAAATCGGTCCTAATTCGGTCCTAAATTAAGAGACCCGAAATATTCGGTTCGGTTTAAAATATCCATTATAAATTCGGTCTTAAGATCGGATCCTTTAATTTAATATTATATAATATATATTAATTTTATATAAATATATCACATACTAAATACCAAAACCCTAAACTTGACTTGAACCTTTCAATATATCACTCACGCACGCACGGCCGCTCCAACTCTCCTCACTTTTCCTCACTCTCTTTCTCTAACAAAACAACTCTCCTCACTTTTCCTCACTCTCTCTCTCCACTCTAACTCTCCGATCGATCACCATAGCCACCACCATGAACACATGATCCCATCATAGCCACGCCCACGGTAGCCAAAACAAATGGCCACAGCAGCTGATCCGACGCACCTCGCCTCCACAGCAGCCAATCCGACGCACCTCGCCTCCACGCCCACGGTAATATTCTGATTTAATTTCCATTTTTTGGTTCTTAACAACAAACTCAACAGATTTCAGTTATTTTGGTTCTTAACGACGCACAACGACAACACCAGTTTTTTATTTGCTTCAGTTTTTGACTTTTTAGTTCAAGGGTTTGCTTAGGTTTGTTGTAACCCACGTTTTGCTTAGGTTTGTAAATTGTAAACCCATTTGTACCTCTGTTTTTGCAACTCTTTTTTTTGTTACAGTTAGTTCATATAACCTTTATAAATTGTAACTTTGTAAGGTTTAAAAATTGATTTTGTACAAAATTATGTTCAGTTTAGATCTAAAGTTTTTAATCATAAAACATTTGAAATATTTTAAAACATTTAGATCTAAAATAATTTTGGTCAGATTTCAAAATTAAAATGTTATTTCAAAATAAGTGTTTCAAATCTTGACTTTACAATATTATTGTGATGATGATGAGTGTTGAGTGACTCTAAAAAGTTTCCCAAAATTTTCTATTTTATATGTTGAGTGACTCTAAATATTTTCTGTTTGTGGATTTTACATTTTGTGGATTTTATATGTTATGGATTTTAAAATTGAGTGTGCATAAAATATTTTCTGCTATTTTTTTTCCATGTGAAGATGGATGGAGTGAGTGAAGATCCGGTGAATGCTACTTTACATTGTTCGCCAGCGTCACCAAGAACTCATCCCGTGCAACAAAAATGGAAAAATGCATCTACGGTATGGGATCACTTCCATAAATATAATGATGTAAAAAAGCCTAGAGCTATTTGTAATTATTGTGGCATTTCTTACGCGTGCGACTCTAAAAAGAATGGGACTAAAAATTGTAACAACCCTCGCTTCTGGGAGCCCTTTTTTATACTTATTTACTATATTGAGTAGTTGCATATATTAAATGCCGGTTGTGGGTAAGTATTAATTTGATGAAATAAGCTAATATTTACTAATGAGTTGCATGATACCATGTGTGTAAGTAGTTGTTACCATGTGGTGTTCTATTTTGTCATGAAAAATTAAAATGGCAATTTGAATTAATTAGAACCAGAACTTAAAAAGGCTTATAAAATTTCCAAATGATAATTTGGAGGGTGTAGTTAGTTCCGGGAGGTATGAGACAGTCGAAATGTGTGCCATATTGTATTTTGAGATTTTGGGCACTTTTGACTGGTTTTGGCATATTGCATATTAGAATTAACTATTGCGGTATTGTTACTTTAAGGTTGGAGACTTTTAATCTAAAGCCACTTTTTAGTCTTTCCCTAAGTCTTTCATTTCCTCTTATTTGCCCTAAGTGTTCTAGCCCTAAGAGTGAGAATGAGAGTGGAAGAATTTGTGGAGATAAAGGAGAGATTGAAGATTTGTGGTTGATCTTGCATTCTTCTTCAACCAAGACTGAAATTTAAGCCCCAAGGAAAGTTTTCTACTTGCTATTATATGGTTTAAGATGAATAATTAGTATGGGTAGTTAGTTTTGATGTAATATAATTGTGGTTTTTGGTTGGATTTATGGGTATCAATATCTTTGATAGAGATTGATTTTGGTTTGAGGTAGAGAAATGTTGTTGGGAGCATTTATGATCTTTTAGTATCATTAAATGAGGTTTAATTGGGTTTGGTTGATAGTTGGTTTTGGGTTGGGATGAAAGAAATAGGAATGAGTGGTCTAGGTCTACGATGGCCGGTCGATCGCGTCACTCAGACAGGTCGACCGGGCCTTCGGAAGAGGGCTCACTGCTTTCTTTCAAAGGCATGAAAATAAGGGCGCGATCGATCGCGGTTCTACCACAAGTCGACCGGTTCGTCCGAAATGAACTTTCTGCTTTCTTTCAAAAGCTAAAACTTAGGACGCGGTCGACCGCGGTCTTGGAACAGGTCGACCGGTCCCCTGTTTTCTTCCTCAAATTTCCTATTTTGTTTTTAATCCCTTTCTTTCCCTAGTAACTTAGGACTCTTCTTGAATGAAGTAAACCTTGGCTTTTAGAGTCCTAGTTGAGTTGGTTGTCACCCTAGTGTTGAATGGGTTCACATGGGGTTAAGTCTGGGGGAGGGGTTGTCCTAAGTGATGTTAAGGCATCACTTTTCTTTGTACATCCTAATAGATGTGGATGGGAGTTGTAAGCCCATACTTGGAGACTTTAGGAGCTTGAAATGAGGCATATAAGACCTTAAGCTCGGGGAACTAATATAATCCCTTGGAGATTTATTCGAGGCATAACCTAGGATGGAAAATAATGAAATATCCTATGATTATAGCTTCAAACAAATGAAACATGTAAATGTAATAAAAAGGAAAAGTATGGTTTTTATAGTAAATGCTAATTTACTTAAACACACCTCTCTAAATGCAATCATAAGGGAAGCTCGCGCGTGAGGTGATGTTCCTTGACTAGTGAATGCAGGGAGACTATAGTCCTCGGCCATATGCGGGTTTATTATATGTATTTTTTTCTGCGCTAGTGAGGTAATTCCGGGTGTGGTTATGACTCACTCGCAGGTATATGGCCACTTCCCGACGTGCGTTAGGTACCCAGGCTGCCTTGTTTGATGGGCCCCTGGAAGATGATAGTCATTTAGGGGCGCGCCCAGTGGGGAAACTCGGAGGGGCGGTCTTAGAATCGTTGTATGTTTATGAATATAACTTTTCTAAACTCAAGTGGGACTTGAGGGATGTATATTTCCACTATATGGTATATTGACAATTACACTCCTGCTAAGGAATGGGAATTGGAATGAAATAAGAAGATAATGATAGTATATTCCTGTTAAGGAATTGAGACTCGATTAAAGTGGAAATTGGTGATTAGAAGCTTTTAATTTAATTTAATTTAATTAATGCAAAATTTCATTTTTCATGCATAGTTTCTTTTAGGCATGTCTTTTCCCTTGTCTTCTTATTATTCATGCTTAGATTGTTAGAGTTCTGATTTCTATACCCATGATTCGCTATTCATATCTAGCATGATTTTTGCTCATCTGGGAACTATATATAAACCGGGTCCTGGCCCGTTTATTTTCCTTTATGTTGTGCTTGTTGTTGTATCCGCCCAGGTGCTCCTCCGCAAGGACGACCGTGTTGATATTCCTACTCTTTTGCTTTTAAGGAGTTGTATGAAATTGCGGATATTACAGGATGTTTTGCTAGACGCTATCATTCTTTTGATATCTAGTTATGATCGGGTCTGTCACTCGGGAGAGTGGCCCAAACTTGTAATTGTATAATGAATGTATTGTATAACACCTAACTGTTGTGATTACTTTTGTGTAGCTGTGAACCGACAGCATATTCGGTTCTCCCTTTTGTAAACAGTCGTTTACGATGTATGTTATTTGTGTTTCTTTGAATTCCACTATTTTTCTAGAATGAGTTGTTTAAATTGTTTTCTTAAATTTAATTTTTAAATCACATAAATTGTTTTGACAACCCGTTTTCTGAATTATTGGGTGGTTTTCTCGGTTACTCTTACTATATTTGTGGTGCTGAGAATGATTTCCGTCCATGATTACCGTATATGTCGGAGTATCGGGCTGGCCACCCTTTATTTCGGAGTGCGGGTTGTCACAGATGGTATCAAAGCACTGGGTTCTAGAGTACTAGGATCTATGTGACAAGACTTGTCAAGATCTACCGTAGCGTTCTTTGATATAGAGCCTAATTATAAGATTGCTTTGTTGTTTATAACTGCGATCTTCTGTGAAATAGATTGTTGTGAATTGTATTCTAACACTATTGTCCCTTCATATCAGATGCCACCTAAGAGAGGTCGCCCTGCGAGACGCAATAGAGTTGTAGAAGGGGATGTTGGTCCTCCACCGCCCCAAGGAACTTTTAATGCTGTAGATGTAGCCAATATTGTTGCTCATGCCGTTAATGCTGCCATGACCGCGGTAGCTCAACAAATGCCAGCAGCTCAACAGCGGGCACAGGATGCTCAAGCACCTACGGGACCTTCTCCGTGGGAAAGAGTAAGGGAGTCCTTTTTAAAAGGCCATCCCCCAGAGTTTGATGGAGGCTCTGATGTTGTTCGAGCAAATCAATGGAAGAAAGATATGCAACGCCATTTACGAATGGTGGATTGTAGTGAGGAGAAGAAGCAAGTCCTTGCTACTTTCAAGTTGGTTGGAGCAGCGTTACATTGGTGGGAGTCGATGACTATGCCAGAACAGAGGGATACTATGTCAATTTCTGATTTCTGGGTCTTGTACGACCGAAAATATTTCCCTCCCGCAATTCAGAGGGAGATGAGGAGGAGACTTCAAGATCTAGTTCAAGGAGAACGATCGGTTGCCGAATATGAGGAGGAGTTTACCCGGCTAGCTAGTTTTGTGCCGGAAGAGGTGACTCCGGAGGAAAGAAAAGTCTCAAAATTCATGGGAGTTCTAAACTGGAGAATCCGGCAGCATTTGCTGGGTAACCCGCCTTTACAAACTTTTGGTGAAGTGATGAATGCTGCATTGCTTCATTGTCAGGAGCATCGGTTGTTTATACAGAATAGCAAGAAAGCTACAGGAATGGGGCAAGTAGGGAAGCCCGGGGTGAGTGGGAATGGAGGAGGAGCCTTTCCTTCGTCCCAACCTGTGGGTAATAAGCAACGAGAAAGGGATCCCCAGCAAGGGGATGGGTCGAAAAGGCAATGCTCTGGCGGGTTTAATGTTAGTGGTAATGCTAACAGGCAAGGTCAGGGTGCCGTACCACAGCAAGCTGGTCGGGGTGGCCAGGGAGGTAGGGGCCATCCGGGCCAAGGTTTCGGGCAGTTCAGAAATAACAGAGTTCGAGGTCAGGAGAATATGGTGGGGAAATGTTTCCAACGTGGAGAAGCTGGTCATTTTAAGAGAGATTGTCCTCAAGTGATCGGGCGACAACCTCCACGAGTTCCTCAGCAGCTTTATGTACAGTTCCCTCCACAAACACCGAATCTAGTTGTCCCTCTGCAGCAGGGTCAACTACAGTATGGGAGAGTCTACCACATTCAGGATGCTATGCTTCCTCCTATTCAGCCAGCGCCGCCAGCTATAGAGGGTAAGTTCCTTATCCAGGGACACACGGGTCGCGTTCTGTTTGATACGGGTGCGACACATTCTTTTATTTCCAGAAGTTTTGCTCAGTCCACAGAGTTGATAAAATCTGCGGAGAGTGCCTTTACTAGTGTGGAGTCCTCTATGGGGGACGGTTCACTCATTTTCTTTGTTTGCAAACGTATAGGGATCACTCTTGGAAATTTGTGTTTTGAGGCCGACTTACTCGTCCTAGACATGGTCGGGTATGATGTTATTTTGGGCATGGATTGGCTTGTTAAGTATCATGCTATGGTTAATTGTTACGGGGTAGTCTTCGCCGTTCCGGGACAAGATATGTTCCTGGTGGTTATGCCTAGTTTAGAGGGAGATTCTGGTACTTATTTATATTGTATTGCGGAAGAGAATTCTTGGGATGTAGTTGTTCCCTTAGATTCTATTCCTGTTGTTCGAGATTTTGAGGACGTTTTTCGGGCGATACCGGGTTTGTCTCCTAGTCGAGAGATTGAATTTGTGATCGACTTAGCGTCGGGAGCTCGACCGATTGCGCGAACTCCTTATCGTATGGCTCCTGTGGAAATGAGGGGGCTAAGAGATCGAATTCAGCAATTGTTGGAGCAGGAGTTTATCAGGCGTAGCACGTCGCCGTGGGGTGCTCCTGTGTTATTTGTGAAGAAAAGAGATGGTTCTCTCCGGTTGTGTGTTGACTATAGAGAGTTGAATAAGGTCACCATCCAGAATAAATACCCTTTGCCTCGCATAGATGACTTGTTTGATCAGCTAAGGGGAGCGACCTACTTCTCTAAGATAGATTTGAGAACGGGGTATCATCAGTTGAGGATACGGGAGCAAGATGTATCCAAGACTGCTTTTCTGACGAGGTACGGGTCTTATGAGTTTTTGGTTATGCCTTTTGGGCTAACCAATGCCCCTGCAGTATTCATGGATCTTATGAATAGGGTATTTCGGGACTTCCTGGACCAATTTGTTATCGTGTTTATTGATAACATTCTTGTGTATTCTCAAATGGAAGATGACCATGCTATTCATTTGGGGTTGGTCCTGCAAAGGTTAAGAGATCACCAATTGTACGCTAAGTTTGAGAAGTGTGGGTTTTGGTTGCGGGAAGTGCAATTTTTGGGTCATGTTGTGACTTCGCAAGGCATATCGGTGGACCCAAGTAAAGTTGTTGCGGTGAGAGAGTGGGGTCAGCCCACAACACCTACTGAAATCCGCAGTTTTCTGGGCTTGGCGGGTTATTACCGCCGATTTATTAAGGGATTTTCTAAAATTGCTAGTCCTTTGATAAATTTGACCCGGAAAGGGGTTAGGTTTGTGTGGGATGATTCCTGCCAGGCTGCATTCGATGAGCTTAAAGATAGATTGATGACGGCTCCAGTCCTCGCTTTACCTAAGCCGGGTTTGGAATATTTAGTCTTCACCAATGCATCTCTACAAGGTTTAGGAGGTGTGCTTCAGCAGGAGCGACAAGCTATTGCCTATGCTTCTAGGAAGCTCAAGCCTCATGAAAGAAATTACCCGGTTCATGACTTAGAATTAGCTGCGGTTGTCTTTGCCTTAAAGATTTGGAGGCACTACCTTCTTGGGGAGAAGTTTAGTCTTTTCACGGACCATAAGTCGTTGCAATATTTATTTTCTCATAAAGATTTGAATATGCGGCAGTGGAGATGGCTGGAGTTCGTGAAAGATTATCAATTTGATATTCATTATCATCCGGGCAAGGCGAACGTGGTGGCGGATGCCTTGAGTAGGAAACCCGTGGGAGATCTAGCTGATGTGTGGAAAGCTAAGTGGAAGGAACTCAGTCATGAGGATGCGGTTGCTAGGGCATTTATGTCTGTGATGACCGTTACTCCGACGATTGTGGCTAGGGTTGTAGAAGCCCAGGGCAAGGATAAAGAATGTCAAGACCACATTCGCCGATTACTGAATGGGGGAGCGGAGTCCTACTCGGTAAGCTCTGAGTGTGGATTGCGCTTCCATGGAAGGCTTATTGTTCAGGAGGATGGGGATTTGCGACGGGCTGTGATGGCGGAATCTCACGGCTCTAAATTTTCGGTGCATTCGGGAAACGATAAAATGTATCAAGATATGTGCCGTCAATATTGGTGGCCGGGTATGAAGCGAGATATTTCGGAGTTTGTATCTCAATGCACTACTTGTCAGTTGGTTAAGGTTGATCATCAGCTACCGGCAGGTTTGTTGCAACCGCTAGAAATTCCGGTTGGAAAATGGGAGAGCATTTCAATGGATTTTATCACCGGCTTGCCAACGTCACAAAAGGGTCACGATTCTATATGGGTTATCATGGATCGCTTGACAAAGTCGGCGCATTTCCTTCCCGTCCGTACCGATTATAATACCGCTCGTTACGCTCGATTGTTCATTGAAGAGATTGTTAGATTGCATGGGGTGCCCTTGAATATTGTTTCCGACAGAGACAAGATCTTTGTTTCCCATTTCTGGCAAAGTTTTCAAGAGGCCATGGGAACCGAATTAAAATTAAGTACTTCTTATCATCCTCAAACGGATGGCCAGACCGAAAGGGTTAACCAAATGTTGGAGGATATGCTTCGTATGTGCATGCTTGATATTAAGGGTAGTTGGGAACAATATCTCCCTTTGGTTGAATTTGCTTATAATAACTCATACCAGTTCACTATTGGGATGGCGCCCTATGAAGCCTTGTATGGTAGGCCTTGTAGATCCCCCACGTGTTGGTTAGAAGTGGGAGATAACAAGTTTCTCGGACCTGAAATGATTCGGGATACTTCTTCTAAGATCGAGCTTATTCGAGATCGTATTTGGATAGCCCAAGATAGACAAAAGAGCTATGCCGACGCGGGAAGAAGACATGTGGAATTGGAAGTTGGAGACCAAGTGTTGGTTCGGGTGTCGCCTATGAAAGGCGTTAAGCGTTTCGGAAAGAAAGGGAAGCTTGCACCACGTTTCGTTGGACCTTTTCCCGTGATTTCTAAGGTGGATCCCGTGGCGTATCAACTTGCCCTACCGGAACCTTTGCAACAGATTCACGATGTCTTCCACATCTCCTCCTTGAAGAAGTATAAGAGGTGTGAAGGTGCCCTTTGGTACATTCCTTTCGAGGATATAGAGTTACAACCCGATGTTTCTTACGTAGAGCAACCAGTGGCCGTATTGGAGCACGGGGAACGTAGATTGAAATCTCGAGTGGTGCCCTTGGTTAGAGTACAATGGAGCCATCACAGTGCCGAGGAATCTACTTGGGAGCGTGAGGATGATATGCGGGAAAAGTATCCGCATCTTTTTATCAAGGTACGCTCGAATTTTGGGGGCAAAATTCCATCATAAGGGGGGGAGTATGTAACAACCCTCGCTTCTGGGAGCCCTTTTTTATACTTATTTACTATATTGAGTAGTTGCATATATTAAATGCCGGTTGTGGGTAAGTATTAATTTGATGAAATAAGTTAATATTTACTAATGAGTTGCATGATACCATGTGTGTAAGTAGTTGTTACCATGTGGTGTTCTATTTTGTCATGAAAAATTAAAATGGCAATTTGAATTAATTAGAACTAGAACTTAAAAAGGATAAAATTTCCAAATGATAATTTGGAGGGTGTAGTTAGTTCCGGGAGGTATGAGACAGTCGAAATGTGTGCCATATTGTATTTTGAGATTTTGGGCACTTTTGACTGGTTTTGGCATATTGCGTATTAGAATTAACTATTGCGGTATTGTTACTTTAAGGTTGGAGACTTTTAATATAAAGCCACATTTTAGTTTTTCCCTAAGTCTTTCATTTCATCTTATTTTCCCTAAGTGTTCTAGCCCTAAGAGTGAGAGTGAGAGTGGAAGAATTTGTGGAGATAAAGGAGAGATTGAAGATTTGTGGTTGATCTTGAATTCTTCTTCAACCAAGACTGAAATTGAAGCCCCAAGGCAAGTTTTCTACTTGCTATTATATGGTTTAAGATGAATAATTAGTATGGGTAGTTATGTATAGTTTTGATGTAATATAATTGTGGTTTTTGGTTGGATTTATGGGTATCAATATCTTTGATAGAGATTGACTTTGGTTTGAGGTAGAGAAATGTTGTTGGGAGCATTTATGATCTTTTAGTATTATTAAATGAGGTTTAATTGGGTTTGGTTGATAGTTGGTTTTGGGTTGGGAGGAAAGAAATAGGAATGAGTGGTCTAGGTCTGCGATGGCCGGTCGACCGCGTCTCTCAGACAGGTCGACCGGGCCTTCGGAAGAGGGCTCACTGCTTTCTTTCAAAGGCATGAAAATAAGGGCGCGGTCGACCGCGGTTCTACCACAAGTCGACTGGTCCGTCCGAAATGAACTTTCTTCTTTCTTTCAAAAGCTAAAACTTAGGACGCGGTCGACCGCGGTCTTGGAACAGGTCGACCGGTCCCCTGTTTTCTTCCTCAAATTTCCTATTTTGTTTTTAATCCCTTTCTTTCCCTAGGAACTTAGGACTCTTCTTGAATGAAGTAAACCTTGGCTTTTAGAGTCCTAGTTGAGTTGGTTGTCACCCTAGTGTTGAATGGGTTCACATGGGGTTAAGTCCGGGGGAGGGGTTGTCCTAAGTGATGTTAAGGCATCACTTTTCTTTCTACATCCTAATAGATGTGGATGGGAGTTGTAGGCCCATACTTGGAGACTTTAGGAGCTTGAAATGAGGCATATAAGACCTTAAGCTCGGGGAACTAATATAATCCCTTGGAGATTTATTCGAGGCATAACCTAGGATGGAAAATAATGAAATATCCTATGATTATAGCTTCAAACAAATGAAACATGTAAATGTAATAAAAAGGAAAAGTATGGTTTTTATAGTAAATGCTAATTTACTTAAACACACCTCTCTAAATGCAATCATAAGGGAAGCTCGCGCGTGAGGTGATGTTCCTTGACTAGTGAATGCAGGGAGACTATAGTCCTCGGCCATATGCGGGTTTATTATATGTATTTTTTTCTGCGCTAGTGAGGTAATTCCGGGTGTGGTTATGACTCACTCGCAGGTATATGGCCACTTCCCGACGTGCGTTAGGTACCCAGGCTGCCTTGTTTGATGGGCCCCTGGAAGATGATAGTCATTTAGGGGCGCGCCCAGTGGGGAAACTCGGAGGGGCGGTCTTAGAATCGTTGTATGTTTATGAATATAACTTTTCTAAACTCAAATGGGACTTGAGGGATGTATATTTCCACTATATGGTATATTGACAATTACACTCCTGCTAAGGAATGGGAATTGGAATGAAATAAGAAGATAATGATAGTATATTCCTGTTAAGGAATTGAGACTCGATTAAAGTGGAAATTGGTGATTAGAAGCTTTTAATTTAATTTAATTTAATTAATGCAAAATTTCATTTTTCATGCATAGTTTCTTTTAGGCATGTCTTTTCCCTTGTCTTCTTATTATTCATGCTTAGGTTGTTAGAGTTCTGATTTCTATACCCATGATTCGCTATTCATATCTAGCATGCTTTTTGCTCATCTGGGAACTATATATAAACCGGGTCCTGACCCGTTTATTTTCCTCTATGTTGTGCTTGTTGTTGTATCCGCCCAGGTGCTCCTCCGCAAGGACGCCCGTGTTGATATTCCTACTCCTTAGCTTTTAAGGAGCTGTATGAAATTGCGGATATTACAGGATGTTTTGCTAGACGCTATCATTCTTTTGATATCTAGTTATGATCGGGTCTGTCACTCGGGCGAGTGGCCCAAACTTGTAATTGTATAATGAATGTATTGTATAACACCTAACTGTTGTGATTACTTTTGTGTAGCTGTGAACCGACAACATATTCGGTTCTCCCTTTTGTAAACAGTCTTTTTAGATGTATGTTATTTGTGTTTCTTTGAATTCCACTATTTTTCTAGAATGGGTTGTTTAAATTATTTTCTTAAATTTAATTTTTAAATCACATAAATTGTTTTGACAACCCGTTTTCTGAATTATTGGGTGGTTTTCTCGGTTACTCTCACTATATTTGTGGTGCTGAGAATGATTTCCGTCCATGATTACCGTATATGTCGGAGTATCGGGCTGGCCACCCTTTATTTCGGAGTGCGGGTTGTCACAAAAATATGAAACAACACACTCCTTCTTGTAGAGATTTACCCGCTAATAAGAGATTAGTAGAGGAAAATGGGCAAAAAAAGTTGTCATTTATGTTGAATAAAGAACCAAACGGAAATGAGCCAAGTTCAAATTTATTGGCTATCTCTTTTAATGCGGAAGCTTGTCGTCAAGGGCTAGCTGAAATGCTTATAATTGACGAGCTACCATATAAATTTGTGGAGAATGAGGGGTTTAGGAGGTTTATGGCCCTCGCACAACCAAAATTGCATATTCCTAGTCGTCGAACAATTGCACGAGATTGCCTAAACATATATGTGGATTTAAAGAAAAGGTTGAAAAAAGATTTAAAAGGTCAAAAGATTTGCCTTAACACCGATACATGGACTTCCATTCAAAATGTAAATTACATGTGTCTCACCGCACATTATATTGATAAAGAATGGAACCTACACAAAAAGATTTTGAACTTTTGTCAAGTCAAAACTCAATTAGGACAAGTTGTTGAGGATTGTTTGTGTGATTGGGGGATAGATAGTATTTTCACTCTCACGGTTGATAATGCTAGTTCCAATAATGGTACCATTTGGGACCATGAGTATTTACACATGAGATGTTGCGCACACATTCTCAATCTTATTGTTGGAGATGGATTAAGGGATTTGAATGGATCAATTTTAAAAGTGCGTAGGGCGGTAAAATATGTGAAATCGTCACCTTCTAGGTTAGTAGAGTTTAAAAATTGTTATGAGAAGAAAAAGATAGAATCAAATGGTTTGTTATGTCTTGATGTTCCAACGAGATGGAACTACACATTTATGATGTTGGAGGTGGCCATTAAATTTGAGAAAGCATTTAAAAGGATGGAGCAAGATGACAGTCCTACTTTGGTTTAGAGGAGGAAAATGATGGTGATGGTGATGAGAGGGGAAGAGGGTCGGTGTTTAGAAGAAATTTAGGACCTCCAAAATTTGAGGATTGGGAAAAAGCTAAGAGTTTTGTGAAGTTTCTTCGAATCTTTTATAATGCTACCCTAAAATTCTCGTGGTCTTTATATGTTACATCCAATGCTTTTTTTCATGAACTTGTGATTATTGAAAGTAAGTTGACGCATTTGAAAAATTATGGTGATGATTTTTTATCTTCAATGGCCGGGAAAATGATTGCCAAATTTGAAAAGTATTGGAATGTAAAGAAAATTAACTTCTTGTTGTTTATTGACATTGTCCTTGACCCACGTTACAAGTTAAAGTATGTTGAATTTTGGTTTAGTGAGTTGTATGGTTGTGTTAAATCAATGGAGTTGTCAAGAAGAGTTAAAGATGCATTAATTCGTTTGTTTGAGTGGTATGATGGTCATAAATCATCTAATGCATCTTCACACAATATGAACCCACCAATTAATGTGGTTGGGGTTGATGGGGATGAGGATGGTCGTGCATTTTTAACATCTCAATTTAAAAGGCATTTAGAGTCGGAGGATAATTTAGGTGCAAAATCGGAGGTGGAAAAATATTTATTGGAAACTTGTGAAGTGGAAAATGATAACTTTAATGTTCTTGGTTGGTGGAAAAATAATCAAGGCAAGTATCAAGTGCTATCTCGTATGGCACGAGATGTATTAACTATTTCAGTGTCTATCGTTGCCTCCGAATCCCCTTTTAGTACGGGTGGTCGTGTGCTTGATCCTTTTCGTAGCTTTCTAGCTCCTACAATGGTGGAGGCACTTGTTTGTGCATAAAATTGTCTCAAATCTTCAACAAAACCTATCAACATTCGAGATGCCATGGATGAAATTCAAGAAATGGAGAAACTTAATGCGGGTAATAGTTAAATTTAATATATATTTTTCATAATATAAATGTTAAACTTTTGTTATTGAATTTTTATTTGACATAATCTTTGTTTTGTATTTTTTCTAGAAATATTGGGAGAAAGATTCAAGACCTCAATTTCAACTATTGTGGTGGATTGATGTGCCTTTTGGAGGAGACTCGAGGACTTTGTTTTACCTTACATTTGGTTATGGACCAATATTTTCTTATGTTGCTTGCTTGGGCGTAGTTGGACATGTAATATTTTCTTATGTTGCTTGTTTGGACTTAGTTGGACATGTAATATTTTCTTATGGTGATTGCTTGGACATGTAATATTTTCTTATGGTGGACATGTATTACTTTTGAAGCTATTTTAATGTTTGCATATCATTGTATATGTTGGAGGTGCAAAATAGCACATTTAAAGGTGCAAAACAACATGTTTTATTCTACTAAAATTGGGCAAAATAGGACAGCACATTTGAAGGGGAAAAAATAGCACCTTAAATGGTGCAAAACAGCACCTTAGATGGTGCAAAATAGCACATTTGAAGTGGCAAAACAGCACCCTTAGATGGTGCAAAACAGCACCTTAAATGGTGCAAAACAACATTATTTCAGTGCCAAAACAGCATTATTTCAGTGCCAAAACAGCCTTTAAATAGTACAAACATAAATAAAATTAACAAGTTTTTATTGAAAAAAAAGTAAATAAATGTAAATGTGGACCGATTATTAACCGAACTGGACCGAAAATAGCCTAGACCGAATAAATAGGCTAAACCGATTAAATCGGTCCAAATACGGTTTTCTCAAATATAGGACCGAATAATTCGGTCCGACACCTAAAATGACCAAAAATCGGACCGGACCGGACCGCGCCCACCCCTACTCTACACGCATAAATATATCATACGACCCCGCCGAAATAATCCATTGAGTGTCGTTCATCCCAAACACTCCTAAAATTCATACCCCGAATTTAATTCCCACTAACCCAAGGTTATATAATGTTCCTTAATATTTCTCAAAGTCCTTTACTCATCCATGGACATCCCAAAATAATCCAGATTTGATTTCCCACCAAATATTTCGATCTCAAACACCCTTCTGTAATAAAATCATAACTAATTCAAAAGACATCAGAAAAATACGCGATCGGAGCCCACGCGACCGTGTCGAAAATATCTACAAATTTCATTTTTTGGCAAGCAGCAAAAAACGAACCAATCCGGCCTAAAAAAAGAACCGGTCCGGCATACAGATATGCGAAACTCCTTCTTCTCCAAATCTCCAACAAGTACACATCCAACCCAATTTCAATGGTTTTTACCTTCACCAACCAATAATATAACATCCACCCACTTAGTTATAACCACCACAACAATTAATTTGGGATTTATACCCCTTTTCATAATTAAGCCCTAACTTTCATTTCTTCCCATTTCCATCAAATTTGCACCATTAATATTGGATTCAAGCTTAGATTTCACATAGAGTTTATTATCACATCAAGTTCACATGAAATCATTTTCAAAGACCCCATTTTTGTGCAAGAATCCCAACCTAAAAATCAAATAGTTTTACACCAACTATAATATGAACCATAAACAATGGTTAAATTAAGTTAAACACTTGTCTCGTTGGATAAATTCGATGACCTCATGACGGGATCCGCTGGAGCTTGGCCATAAATCTCCTCTTTTCTCCCCTTTATCTTTTCTTTTCTTTCTTTCCCTTTCTCTCTCTCGTGTCTTTTTAAGAAAGAAATAAGATTTTTCCCTTATTAACCCAAGAAATAAGGGTTTTCCCTTATTAAACCCAAACTTGACTCGTATAGTCAATTACGAGTCCCTACTAGTAAAAAAGTCCCCGATATAAAAACATTACCCCCGGGTACTCTATTCTGACTATCTCGGCCCTTCTGAGACCAACCGTGCACTCAAAATTCCCATCCGAGTCACTTATTAAAAATTCACCTTTTTACTCCAATATAGCTCCGCACGATTTTCCGAAGAGAATAATATTTCTTATCGCTTCACCCAACTGGGACATGATATAAAATAGTCCAACTCATTTACTTATTCCTGCAAGTAAGTATAACACACATAAATATTAATCTGATACTCACCAAATTAATATTTAATCCACACATCAAATTCAATTATTACTCCGAGTATTTAATTACACCATTTATGTAATTTAAATACCCATAAAAGTACGGGGTATTACATAAACATAACCGAACACCTAATTATAATCAAAACTCTCCTATGAAAGAAATCCTAACACCCCTTTCTAACCCTAAAACAGAATGGCATAAGTCTCTTTGTCGTCAGACTTCTTATTCCCACAAAATTTGTCTTCATTCGTGTGACTTGAATTTCGCTTTAAGTACCTGCACACGTGAGACAAAGAAATATACCTCGTGACGCATCGAGTTTGATAAATCAAATAAAATGCATAAAGATATGAAAATTCTCCCCTATAAATCAAACTCATAAAATCTCATTTTTAATTTTCTCTCCTCATTTGTTTGTATCCGAAATAGACAAAGAAGTAGAAACATAAACTTTAAGAATAGCATCACGAATATGAACTAGATATCATCACCCGAAATATTCATATCAGCTTGGCATAAACCAAACGAATAGAGGATTATATCTCGTGATGTTTGCTCAAATGAGTTATTCATAGAACTAACTTTAGTTCGCCATAAATGTGATCAATAAGGGATTACATTTCTAGATAACTAGCATGCAACCTCCGCGATGCGCGGGTGTATTATAATAATTGTACATATTATTTATTTTTATACCAATTGCGAAAATTTGATAAATGTTATAGTTGCCAAATTATCAATAAAATTTTCAATTTTACACCATTCCTTTCTCCAACAACTTGTAATTTCTCAATGTAGTTCAATATTAACATTATTGGTGGAACTTTACATACTCACACTCTTGGTCAAAATGGCGCAATAATGTCTAAATCCTTAAAAAATACAATAGTTTCATAATTCTATAAAATTTCAGAAATATATACTTTCGAATACGCATATTTAAACTACCTTTAACATAACCCGTTGAGGATTGAAAGAGAAAAGACAGCAGTAAGGACGCTCACTTATGTATAATTCTGAAACCATTTTTTCAAAATATGTATATTTCTCCCATTTTTTCAAACAGGTGTATTTCAAACCATTATTTCCAAACATGTATTCAAACATACAAAGTGATACTTACATCCACCACCAAAAAGAAGAGGGGGAGAGTATAAAAAAGACTGAACGTTCTTGACTCAATGGTACGTAATTACAACACTAACTGAAGCAAAGCAGAGAATCATCAAATCCATATACAGACTTAGTTAGATACGTTACCCCATATATTTTTGGGACAATTGAAATATCTGTTGATAACGGGGCCTCACATGACTAGATTCACCACGCATGAATTTCTCCCTCAACTCCTCAATCCTATCTTTCACTTTGGAGGGATCATCTTGAAGGTGAAGACAATTGTTGACGAAATCGATCATGGCAGTAGAGTTGGCAAATAGGTATATAGAATTCTTGGTGTAGTAATTAAGAATGGCATTTAAAATCATAACATCTTCACTTATTGCGTTGGCATCATCATTCTTCATCTTCTTTATACCCTGTTGAGAGAGAGAGAGAGAGAATGCGATCACCGGTGAAATTGGGAGTCACATATACTAACATCCAAACTCGGATTTACCTTTATTTTCTTCTCTTTTATTTTAAGTAGTGGAAAAGCCTTTCAAAGTTAAGATGCTCTCTTATTTGGAGAAGAAACAATACACGGGCTTCTTAAAAGAAAATGGGTAGGTAAATGGACTGGGAAGGTAAATGTATGGACAAATGCATCTAGTCGGTGTAAATATAAACCATTCGTTAATGAATATAAATAAAAAGATTTAATACTTTCATGAGTTGATAATTTACGAGAAGGTTAAAAGTGTATTAAATGCTATTAAAATCTCTAATACTATCGTAATAGAGGTATAATATAGATGAATCTGAATTATGCTAGGTTTTAAAAAATAGAACAGATTGGTATTTTGAAGTTAAAATATGTAATATTTGGGGTGTACGAGTGTAACCTTTGAGCATCCCACCCGAATGAAATGTAAATGTTACAATCCTCTTTCAACAGCCGAGGCCATGGACAAGTCCAAATAAAAGTAAAAAACTTGGTGCGAAAACGTTGGTCATAAAGTCAAATTCCAAAGTTGTGTGTGATTGATCATCAAAAACGTTGATGATCGGCTTCTCCTGTTCGCTGATCCTCTCATTTCATCTGCAGGTAGCTTTTTCTTCTTCCGTGACAAGCAACCTCTATTTATTATTCACGTGGAAAAACATAGTTTGACTCCCATTTTTAGACATGCTCTATTATTGACATTACAGATACTTCGCCCCACTTTACTTTTGTTTTCCATTTCTAATTCTAATTTTCATTTTCAATACAAAATTTACAAAACTAAGGAAACATGTTCTTTTCTTAGAAATACAACATTATTTTCTAAATGTGATATTTACAAAGATTTAGAGGTCTAAAATACGATTTCCAATGACAAATGAAATTTTGAAAATTGATAGAAAGCATGTTAATTTAGTTTTCCAGTTTTCTACTTGTTTTCTATTTGAAAAAAAATTAGATCTGAACACATTTATCAATTTTCATTTCCATGGAAAAGTTTTAAAAACTTTTCTTGAAAAACAACATTATTTTCTACGACTAAACAAATGCTTCATTTTTAACTTTTCTATAAATTTTAAAAAAATACAAGTCACAGAGATTTGTTTTTTATTTTTTATTATTATTATTATATATATATAAAGGATACGACTTTCGCTCACCAGGGCAGCGCCGTTCAACAAGACAGGATATGAAAAAGCTGAGACGACTATAAATGAAGCATGTGTAATGTGTGACAACCCGCATTCCGAAATAAGGGGTGGCCAGCCCTATACTCCAATAAATACGGAAATCATGGATGGGAATCATTCTCAGCATTACAAATATAGCACGAATATATGACAAAACCACCCAATAATTCAGAAAACGGGTTGCCAAAACATTTAATTTGATTAAAAGATTAAGTTAAGAAAATAATTTAAGCAACCCATTCTAAAAGATAGTGGAATTTCCAAGATAACATACATATAGATCAACCTCCATAATAAATGTCCAAGAAGAGGACCGAATAAGTTGTCGGTCCACAGCTACACAAAATGAATCATCACAGTTTAATATGATACATATTACATCCATTAAATAAGTACAAAGTTGGGCCACACGCCCGAATGACAGACCCGATCATATCTAGAATACAAAAAAATGAGGGCGTCTAACAAAATATCCTGTAATATCCGCAAATCTTACAGCTCCTCGAAAACATAAGGGTGGAAATATCAACACGGGCGTCCTTGCGGAGGAACACCTGGGCGGATACAATGACATGCACAACAGGAAAGAGATGAATGGGTCAGGACCCGATTTTTATATAGTTCCCAGATGAATAAGAAGCATGATAGCTATGAACAGTTAATCATGACTGATGAAGAAGAAATATCTAACACCCTAAACATGAATCATAAATGAGACAGTTAAAATGACATGCCTACAATTACACGATGTAAGAGAATTAAATTATACATAATTAAGTTAAAAGCTTCCATCTTTCATAGCCACTTTAATCCAATTTCCATTCCTTAACAGGAATATAATATCATCATTATTATCATTTCTTTTCAATTCTTATTCCTTAGCAGGAATATCATTACCATTTTACATTCGATGGTAATAAACTATCTCAAGTCCCACTTGAATTTAGAAAAGTTATATTCTTATACATATAACGATTATAAGACCGCCCCTCCGAGTTTCACCACTGGGCGCCCCCCTAAATAACTATCATCTTCCAGGGGCCTATCAAACAAGGCAGCCTGGGCACCTAACGCACATCGGGAAGTGGCCATATGCCTGCGAGTGAGTCATAACCACACCCGGAATTACCTCACTAGGGCAGAAGAACATATAATAAACCCGCATATGGCCGAGGACTAGAGTCTCCCTGCATTCACTGGTCAGGGGACATCACCTCATGCGCGAGCTTCCCTTATGATAGCATTTAGAGAGGTGTGTTTAATTATATTAGCATTTACCATTAAAAATCATACTTTTCCTTTCCATTAACATATATGTGTTTCGTTTTATCTGAAACCATAGTCATAAAATATTTCATTGGTATTTAACATAGGGTATGCCTCGAATAATTCTCCAAACATGGGCCTACAACCCCTATCCTCCTATTAAGAAGTAACCAGAAGAGTGATGCCTAAACATCACTTTAGAACACACACCCCCTTGGACTTAATGTGACACCCCGACTAATTAAATATCGGGTAGCTACTCCTTTATTAAATCAATACAAAATGCCAAGTTGGTCCAATTAATAGCATCACTGTCGAAAACATTTTTAATGATTACTAACCACCTAGTATTTAAAAAGTGAGTTGCCAAATTTTAGATTAAATCTGATTAACATGCAATAAATAAAATATAGAAATGTAACACAACCATTCACGATAAAGTCCAACTATAGTGAATCAACAAATAAAGACGAGTCTAGAGGAAATACTCCTCACAACAATCCCAATATGAAAAGAAATAAAACAAGTCTGCATCCTGAATTAATTACAAGCCAAAAGTCTGAATAACTGAAAGAAGTGAAATGTCTCTAAAAGAAATGGGCAACATGCCCTACAACTGATGAAATCTGAATATAGATTCAAGGCAAATGAAGCGTCTACTAGCAAGGCCCTCTAACTTCCACAACAGCTACAGCTCGTCACCTGACGGGAAATACTATGCATGGTGTCCTTGTGGCTGGGCACCTAAAAAGGTTTTTACAAAAAGATAGATTTGAAAGCAAACGGGTCAGAGCCCGAATGTGAAGAGTATTTTAAAAACAACAAGTGCTTTAATGACAATTAAAACAATGAATGCAAGATACATGTTAGGACGTGCTCTCACATGAAATACTCACCTCTCGTCTAACTGTGCACAACGTTCCTGTACCCATTCATGTGTTATTTATATCTAACTAAACCATCATAAGTTCTAACCCAACTACTCGATTCACAATATGAATTCCCGAAGTTATCACTTAAATAAATAGCTTTACTTAAACTCGGATTCTCAATTATTAGCATTTTCGTTTACTGGAGGTTATCCCCTTATTTATCTTCTCAAGGAGTTACTATAAATTATTCTCATAATTAAACATAACAATTCCTTTTCATTTCACCGTATATTATTCACATCATAAATATACAATACAAGCACCCCGAGGCTAAGCTGCGGTGCACACATACTCTGTTATCCATCCCGGTACATCACGTACATAAGGATTACAAATTCCGAATCTCTCAGGAATTGTTAGAATAAGCACAATACACAAAAATGGAGGCGAACATAATTCAACATATCCATGGGTCACGTACATACCTACGCTCCATAGTCAGCTGACTTAATAACTCACAATTAAGTCATTCCCTTGAACTATGTCCTCTAGGTACCAAACTAAATCCGGGCACACAAGGATTAGATGGCCCTAAGCGAACGTAAACCTCCCGTGATAGCAAGTATGGTAGGTATGTCATACACATAAGATCATATACTAAGCATGCACACATCTTAGATATCTCAATATTAATAAAGGTATTTTCTACATCCTTATACCATTATTCCAATTTTATACATTCTAAGTCTTCCGATAATATATAATGTAGATTGTCGACACATCTCACGTCATAGATTCGTATACTCAAAACCTATCTCAAAGGGGTTATTAAGTTTCCTATTATTCTCACATATAACATCATAATGCTTAAGGTCCTTACTTCTGCCCCAAACCTCATTTCACCAAATTATTCAAAATTACTCTTTTAACCCTAATATTATCTCATTCATCGAGCTTCATTAGCTTTTAGAATAATTCCTCAATTTGAATTCTAATTAAGGTCCAAATTTTTATAATCATACCTATTGGTCTTCCTTAAGTCTAAGGATATTCATAAAGTCTCCCATAATAATTTCTAAGGGTTAACATCATTAAAATTTAACTAGGAAAATTTTACTCTTTCTGGGAAGGTCGATCGATCGACCTTGACCTTCGATCGATCGATCGATGGTGGTCGATCGATCGACTGATGAATGTCGATCGATCGAACACACCAGGTAGGCTACGGACTGCTTCATTTTTGCAGTTTTCAAATCATCTCAAAGCACCATTATAATGCATGAAACTCTAATCTAACGTTACAATATCATCATACAACCATCCTACAACATAATTAACGTTCTAAAACCAATAATTCAATAACTAAGGGCTTTATTTGGATCAAAATTTCATTAAGAACTCTGTTTTTTCTATTTCTTTCAAGAACATTAATAAACCTCTTCTTAAATTCGTTTTTAGATCATCAGGGGTTGTATTTTGAATTCATAATTCGTCCAGAATGTTTCTACATGCAATACCTAACATAGTTCATAGTTTTAATCTTCAAATTCATGGGTCTATATCAATCTTCCAAGATAAATTCGATAATTTTCCTAAACATAGAAAAGCATGACATTGAATCAATTGTAATTAAATCACTTGCCTCTAATCTTTCTCTGAATTTGATGTTGAATCTTGAAGGTTGAATTGTTCTCTCTCTATCTGCAGAATTCTCCTTTCTCTCTTTGCAGAATTCTCCTCTCTCTCTCTCTCTCCAAGCTCTTCTCACAAGATGACAATGGAGGTGGGGGTTGGTTTTTGGCAAGTTAGAACTAGTTCCTTAACTTCTCCCGTAGCCCATTAAGTCCCTTAGTGTAGTTAGTGGGTTTAGTGGATAAAGAATAAGTCAGATTTTTATTTCTAATTTTCGTGAGTTTTAATTCCCAAATTTTCGAAATTACCAAAATGCCCTTTTAAGTTACCGGTATGGCCTAATAATGTCCCGGGACCCAAACTTAACCCCCGGCTAGTGTTTTCTGACTATTTCGACCCTTCCGGACACGTTGGCGCACTCAAAATGACCATACGGTTAATAAAAATAAAATTCATTTTTTAATTAAATAATTACTTTCCTGACGCGACTGTCACACGCATCTCAACAAAATTTCCCAAATTGTCGTATATCAATCTCACGACAAATTTAATCATTTAAATATTCATATATTGCCATATATACACATTATAATCAAATACAAACTCACATCTCGTTAGTATTTTATCCGGATTAATTCTCAATTAATTCACATTTAATTTAATTAATCCTATAAATAAATATCGATAAAAATGCGGGGTATTACACTTAACCCCAAGTGAAATCCATTCCACTCTAGGGTGACAACCAGACTCAACTAGGACTCTGAAAGCCAAAGTTTACTTCATTCAAGAAGGTTCCTAAGTCCCTATGAAAAGAAAAGATTTAAAAGCAAAAGTAAAATTTTTGGGAAGAAAACAGGGGACCGGTCGACCGGTCCCAAGACCGCGGTCGACCGCGTCTCAAGTTTTTGCCTAAGAAGAAAAGCAGAAAGCTCACTTCGGCAGGGCCGGTCGATCGGTAATGGTGACGCGGTCGACTGCGCCTCAACATTTATGCCTTTGAAAGAAAGTAGTGTGCCCTCTCTCGAAGGCCCGGTCGACTGGTCTGAGAACCGCGGTCGACCGGTCATTGCAGACCTAGACCAATCTTTCCTATTTTCAAGCTAAGCCCAAAACCAACTTCAACCAAACCAAACCAACCTCATTTACTGATACTAAATGATCATAAATGCTTCCAACTACATTATTCTACATCAATCCATAATCAAATCTCTTCCAAAGACATCAAAACTCATAAATCCCAACAAAACCATAACTACATTAAACCAAAACTATCACATATCTACCAACACTAATTATCCACCTTAAACCATATAATAGCAAGTAGAAAACTTGCCTTGGGGCTTCAATCTCAGATTTTGTTGAAGAAGAATGCAAGATCAAATCACTAATCTTCAATCCCTCTCTTCTCCACAAGTTCTCTTCCTCTCTCACTCTAACTCTAGTGCTAGAATTTCACTTAGGGGAAAAATGAAAGACTCAAGGAGACTAAACCGTGGCCTTAAGCAAAAAGTCTCTAATCTTTAAATGTCAATACCGCAATAAAAATGATTTCTAATACGCGATATGCCAAAATCAGTCAAAAGTGCCCAAAACATCAAAATACAATATGGCACACAATTTGACTATCTCGCACCTCCCAGAACTAATTACACCCTCCAAATTATCATTTGGAAATTTTTATAACACATTTTAAGTTCCGGTCTCATTTTAAACCATAATGTCATTTTAATTCTCATGACTCAATATAACACCACATGGTAATATTCACCCACACATAAGGTAAATATGTAACATTTTGGTAAATCTTAACTTATCTTATGAAATTAATATTTACTCCACAACCAATCACATCTATATATAAATACACCATGTGGTAGATAAATATAAAATAGGCTCCCAAAAGCGAGGGTTGTTACATAATGATAATCTCAAAGGCCATCAACACCAACTATTTTTAAAAAAAATTATTTTTTCTCAAAAAAAAAATTCACAAATACAACATAGAATACCATATATAATATGTGCAAAATATACCAATGAAAATCCGTCACACATATATAAATAAACGACCACAAAACATGACACAAACACATAAGCTTTACACACTAGCATAGTATCAATGTGTCTAAATGTGTGGAATGGAATGAATGGGCGTGAACTAAATGCAAATGAATTATATCCCAAACACTAAAATATGTTTAAGAAGTTCTAATTGATCGCAAAACTTTATCAAACTAAGCGTTAGCCTTAATTGACAAATAAAGTTGAACATAATGAACAAAATAAGCACAATGCACACAAGCCTAGAATATTGATGATTCTATAAATCAATAGCGTCATGACTAAATAAGCATACTAGGATTCATTGTGGAAACCCGTTGATCTTCAACTAAACTCCCTTAAAAGATAAACATATATCATAATTTTCATTCTTTTAATTTCTTTTGAAGTGATTTCTTCAGAATGATCAATCAAACTAAGATATTTTGGCCCTCTTCTTGGCAAATATCTATGTTTTTATTGCCTTAATTTTTTCTTTGGCTCTTTTCAAATAGTGAATTTTGTGTAAAGTCAACTTGTCTTTCGCAACCCTCTCCGTGTTCATTCATATTTTTTCAATAATAAACAAAATCTCACGAGCAACGGTTCTTACATGCACAAATCCCTCATAGTCACATAAACATGTAGATAAAATTGATGGGAGAATATCTCACCAAACTCAAATATACATAGTGAAGTAAACGTTCAAAAAGCTCGTGCATGTGTGTGAGAAGGCATATACAAAGTAGAATCCATAAAGCAAAATAAGTTCAAAACAACTCCATAAATATGGTTAAGATCAATCTAAGTGTCTAAAGTCATAATCAATGTCATAGCCACATGGAAATTGCAAAGTGAATTAAATTCAAACATACCAATGTGCCATACCAAATGTGTAAAAATAAATTACACAAAAATCGAAAACCTTTTTGTATTTTTTAAAAAATGACTCAATAAAAGAAAAATGTAATACCAAAGATACACATGTCAAAACATTGGTAAACATATATCATGAAGAATAACTAGAGTATGACAAACAAAATGATGCAAGCAATCATTCATAAGATATAACATGTGAAGAATCATGTGCAAGCAAGCGAGAATCAACAAGTCTAACATCTAGCTCCTCTAAAATGGATTTTCTAACCCAAATAGATGTATACTTAACGCATTGGGATTCAGGAACCAAGGGAATACTAGAATTTAACTTCATAGAACCTCTTCCAAGATCTTAACAAAAACGCCTAAGGTGACCTTTCCTACCACAATGCGAACATGCGTAAACGTGAGGAATGTTACCTATGGGCTGACCTTTTCTAACGTACTTGGATTTGGTTGACCCTCTAAAATAAACAATGGTCTTTGCTTTAACATTCAAAGCATTAGAAACATGGGAGCCAGTACCATCATTACTAAAACTACTCGAGTCTTTCAATCATCTTTTAAGTTCAAAATTTTAGACTAAAGCAAAGAATTAGACTCTTCAAATTTTAGGGTCTCATTCTTCATATATTCAATCATTCCTATAATGTTATCTTGCTCCCCCTCAATAAAAGCAAACTTATCCCGAAGAGTCTTCTCACGTGCCTTAAAATCATTAATCACAACACTATCCTCAACGGCACATACATTAACCCTAGAATTTTTAAAGTCCTCTAATTCTTTCTCTAAAAACTAGGATATATCATCATTCTATTTCTTTAATAATTCTAAATTTTTAAAATCACGATCCATGTCCATAAGTTTCTTATGAAAGAAATCTCTTTGACTTTCAATTCGAATTTAAAAGATCCATAGCGAATTTAAAACGAGAATTTTCTTTTTCAAGACTTTCAATTCTTATAGCAAACTTCCAATTCAAATGGTTTAAGTCATCAAAACTACGAGAATACATCGAGAGAAAAATAAAATCAAGAGAGATGAATAAACAACCACCATAAAATAGAACTAAATAAGGATTTAACACAATAACTTAGTGCAACCTGCTCTGATACCAATTTGAGAGTGCGCTATCTCGATCTTAATGGATAATTTCTATAATTAAGTGTTCAGTACACACAAGTCCAAATTTTATCTTATTAACCTAAACATCTAGGTGATAAAGCAGATAAAATTAAGTATGCAAACATAACAAGGCAATTTCAGGAAAAAAAAACCTCAGGGCAAAACCTTTTATTTAACACTTTAGAAATATTACAAGACAGTCGATTTACAGACTACTTGATAACCGCCACAAGTATTCTTCGTAAATATCTAAAGAATAACTATGATCCTCACAAGAATCACAAGACCGTAGTCGTCCCTCTTCAACCTCAGTCTTTGTCTTCAGCAGTGAATTCCCTCAGGTATCACAAGTCAACCATGGAGATGCCTTCTCCACAAAGATGTATATAAGGATACAAAATATTTTAGGGTTTAAACGAATTCGTAAGAACGATTTTCAGGATGTACGTTATGAATTAAAAAATATTTTTGAACACTAAATAAAGAAGAACTTTTACAAATGATATGGAGAAATGAATCTGGAAAAAGTATTAGACAAACTGAACACGAAACATGTATTTATATGATGTTCACAAATTTTGAGGTGGCAACTCGTTTGAACAAAATTCAAGGCTCGTGAACGAAATGAAATCTCATTTGAACGACACACAAAATTCATTTAAACCAACTTCAAAAGACCTTCTGACGAGTCAAAATAATACGCCCTCGTTTGAAGCTCGTTAGATTAAGGCTTTGAACGACCCTTCAAACGAAATCACGATCTCATTTGAACGAGATTTAAATTAAAAAAATATTTTTCTATTAAAAATAAAAAGCCCTGTTCGTTTTTTATAAATAAAACATCCCAGAAATAAAGTTTGTGAATTACTTTAAACTCTAAATTGCTTTATACCTTTATGGATTGTCGGAAAGTCTTCAAACTTGGTGATGCTTGATTTTAGTTCGTCGTCATGGTGCGTGACTATTTGTAACGGGATACGCCAAACTAGCTTAAACTATAAAAAGCCTATACTATGAACAATATTAGAAAAAAATTCTTACAGAAAAACGCATAAAAAAGTTTTGAGAAAAGATTTAATGAATTTATTTCCTTGACCATTTAAAACTCTAGGTCCTTTTTGTGAATTTACCTTCATCCTAAACGAGATCATATGATTCCAGGGATAACAAAAGGAATTGCTTCAAGATCTTGAACTTTGAATAAGCTTTTTGGTAGAATAAGGATCTCAATAACGGACTCAAAAAATGTGTTTTGAAAATCGGAACAAGACAATCCAACAAGCGAGGAGAAATAATTACAATATACTATTACAAGTTCTATAGCAGTCTTCGCTAATACCCCTAAACTAACAAAAAAATAACCTTCCCAAAACAGTCCCAAAAAGGCTTAGCCCCTTTTTTTTATCGAGGATGGATCGTATATGTCCCAATCCGAATTGATCGGATCCTAACCCCAATCGATCCAGTGTGAACCAAAACGACACCATTTAAAAAAAACTTCCAGATCAATTTAGCACTAACCCGGATCGTTTTTGTCTACCTAACACGACCTTTAAGGTCCATTAATGGCATCATATCCTATCCTAAATCTTTACGGGAGGGTTTCCAAACTCCAAACAATATTAAAAATATTTTAAAATGAAACCCAATAACTACTTCAGTTCCAAACTTCAAAAATTCGACAAAAGGTATTATCCTAACCAATTTCAAACAATGTAACCCCAATTTTTAATTTTAACAGTTAGGATTCTAATCCATCCAAATTTCCAACAATAAATTTCAGACGTGAAAATATTTTTATTTAAGTTCTCCATTAGATTACATGGATTCATCTTCAATTGTAGTTTAATCTAAGGTATCCATTTAATTCATATTAATTCATCATCAAATAAATCATTAATCCAACCTAAACTAAGATTATCAAAAGAAGTAATTAACATACATAAAATTGCAATCAACAAGCAAAAATAATAGGTATTTATTACTTGATCTTTGGTGTTGGATCTCCTTAGTGGTGTCTCTTTGATCCAATTCTTCCCTTCCATAGCTAGGGTTTCTCTAGATTTTATTCCCCTTTTTTGACTCATAGTACCGTAGGTTCTCTTTGGCTCAAAATCAAATCCCCTAAATGAAACCCAAACACTACCTGAATGCTTTCCGATACATTATCAAATTACAAGACATTTTAAATTTGTTAAATTCCTAATTAAATTTATTTTCCAACATGAAACCAATGCTTCACATGCAATTACTCTGAGTAAATATCAATTATTTAATTATTTAAAATTACGGAATATAATATTCTTCCACTATAATAATAAATTTTTGTCCTCTAAATTCGTAATCATGTAACTTACTAAAAGGTTGTTTGTTTTTACTTCTTAAATCTGAATCGGAACTATTCAAACTTAAGAGATACTAAATAGTTTTTTTTAATGATTAAGAGGCTAACCTTTATATTTGTCTCTGGATGATTAAGAGCTCAAATTACTAACTGAATTTGAACTCTGAATTTAAGTTCGTCTAAATATATTCATCGCATATAAATCAAACAAATTTTCATGTTCAGATTTTAGACTTCAGATTCAGATGAAAAAACAAACGCAACCTAAATAATTTTTTTAAGTGAAGTTAAAGAGTGTTAAGAAGTATAAAATTTTAGCAAACAAAGGAATGTCAACCCCCCCTCTCTTTTCTTTTTTTCCTTTTTATTTTTTTTGTTAATTCTCTCTTTTCCTTTTTACACTTTAAAAACAAATAGGGACGACAACGGGTTGAGTATGGATTGAGTTTTTCAAAAGACAAATCCATGCAGTGACGGGTTTATTATAACTTGCCCTGAACCAGATTAAATATAAAGCTCTTAAACTCGCCCTTGCTCTGTCCCGTTTACATTACACATGTCAAAAATTCGCTCGGAACGAGTTAAAACCCGCATACTAAACCTCTTAGGATTTGTTAACTTATATATATATATATATATATATATATATATATATATATATATATATATACACTAGCGTATGCCCGTGCCTGAAGGCACAACGAAATTTTTTCAAAGTACGTAATCGCGAAGCAGCGACAATTTTTCAAAGTATGTAATATCGAAACACAAATAATTTCGAAGTGCGTAATTACAAAACCACAAAAATTTCGATCCTCGATCAAACAAAGTGTAATTTTAAAAAATTTGACTATAATATCCTTTATTTATAAGACGATGCCAAACGTTAGTGTTCTCAATTGGTAATAAAATCTCATGTCGTGTTTATTTTGGTAAAGTTCGTTTTTGGTTAAAAAAATATTGGGTCGTATTTGAGATAGGTAACCAATAATAATTAATGTCATGTTTAATTGCCAAAAAAAATTGTTACCCGACAACAAAGTGAAATAAAAAAAAACATACTCGGTTGACTCACAGTACATATTACTATATTCATACTCGGTTGGCACTATAATCAATAAACAACCCAAATCCATGGCAACAATATTTGTTTACATTAAAATTACAAAAAAAGGTACATCTAAATAAATGTACAATATTTATGTTCTAATTTTAAAAAATTTGGACAGAGTTTCCTTTATTTATAGGACTATCCACCCTGTTTAAAAAAATAAAAATACTCAACAACAATAATACTACAATACTCGAGGTCCATATTGGACCTCATTTCAACCACTTCATCAATTTAACAATAATATTGACAACTATTGAATAGGATGTCGAGTCAAGAACCGCACGCATCACCGTCAAGTGCACAAAGCTTTGCACGCACCCACACCCTAAAACATGCAACATCAACATAAGATTTATGCACCACTGTCGGTACGCATCATATAAAAAACATATGCATAACTGAAAAAAATTCAAGAACCTACCTAAAAAGTAGGAGAACTTACCGATATGAACTTCAACATAAACTTCTCCAATTCTCCAATATAAGTTTGTTGGTTACCGGAATCTATAAGAAAAATAATATTGTGACTCAATTTATATCAAATGCAATATTATTTGTATAATATATTAAATGCAATATTATTTGTTTAATCTATGTATTAATGCATGAATCAGCTAAGACTATTGACAACTATTGAATAGGATGAAGAGAAGAGATGGCCAGGAGTAGGGGATGGCGGTGAAGAGAAGAAAGGCAGGGCAGCGGCGGGGGAAGTGAAGGGAGAACAGGTGGGAGGGGGGGCTTTTGCACATACGCATATGCATATATATGAAGCATATGCAGATTGCATATATATGTAATCTACATATATATGCACCTGAATATATATGCAGTTGTCCTAATCTATATGCATATGCATATATATGCACTGCATATATATGCAACTGTCCTAATCTATGGCCTCCACACAAAAAGAAAAATGTCCTAATCTTGGAGCTACAAATCATGAGGATGCAAAATTTGGAGACAAGGAGATACAAAACTTGGGTTGGTCCTAAAATGGGAGTTACTGTCTGAAAAACAACACTTGAAATTATTTGTTGTATGTTCTCTATTAGAACATAAGCCAATTTGTTACTGTAACGAGGTTGTATACAGCTCCTCAAGTAAGGAAATTTTATATACACCTACTCAATTTTATAGAAAAACAGAGCAAATATGATTGATGTATAATATTGGAACCTTTGGAACCTCAATCTACAATTGATGCCAAATATAAACAAATAGATGAAATTTACCCTAAGTACTAAAAATGATGAATCCTCCCATATAGCCAGTACATAGAAAACAATGAATGAGAAAATAACCAAACTCTAAAAAGTTACCTAATATTCTGAAGAGAAAAGGGGATAATTCTAAAAAAACTTACTGGAGAAGGTAATCCATAGTAAATGAATGGGCTAAGCAAAATGTTTTCCTCAAACAAATACCTACTGCTGCTACACATACATTGCCACTGCCACATACACATAGAGAATTAGGAGACATGTTAGCAACCAAAAGATTTAACAAAAGTCAGAAAATGAAACATAAAAATAACCTGCTATAACAAAACTTCTGGATACATAATATTTGTCGTTGAGTTTGTACCATCTCGAGGTAGAAGGATACTTAAACAATTTGCACTTGTACATCTTGAAAATGAGACATATAGTTGACCGTGACTAAAAACCGGTATTCGCAAGTCAATTCCAACAAATTTAATAGACTGTCCTTGGGATTTGTTCATCGTCATTGCATATGCTAATCTAACCGGGAATTGGCATCTTGTCATCAAGATTGGCACTTCTGCTGAAGAGGGTGTTAAAGATATTCTTGGGATGAAAGCGAAATTACCGCTATGATCTCCCGTTAAAATCTGAACTTCAATTACATATTCAGCACAATTAACAACGATCAATCTAGTGCCATTACAAAGACCATCCCTAGGCAAAATATTTCTTAGCAACATAATTGTAATAACCCTCACTTATGAGACCGTATTTTATAATAATTACTTAGTATAGTAATTAGAGACCAGTGTTGGGTTATGATTTGAATGCTAATTCAATGTAGAAAAGCTGATATTTATTATGAGGTTGCATACATATCATGATTATGGGAAAATATTGCTATGTCATGCTTATTAATATCATCTGAATATAAAATGATATTTGGCTTAATTATGAGACCGGAACCTAAATTGAATTTTAAAAGGTCCAAATGATAATTTGGAGGTTGCAGTTGATTCCGGAACGTGCGAAATAGTCAAATAATGTACCATATTGTATTTTATAGTTTTGGGCATTTTTGACTGGTTATGCCTTAATTATGCTATTGCGTATTATTTTATCGCACTTTTGGTTAAATTAAGTGGGCCATTTACCTTAAGCCACGACTTAAGTCTTCTAAATCTCCTAATTTCCCCTAATTTCATTTCCTAAACCTAAGAGAGTAAGAGAGAAGTGGAGAGAAAGCTTTGGGGATTGAGAGAGATTGCTACTACACCAAGGAATCTGCATAATTGCTGAATCAAGGCAAGTTTTTACTTGCTATTTGTTGTCTTGAGATAGATGATTGTTTATGATAATGGTGTATTAATCCTAGTTTAGCAAACTTAGGGTTTTATTATGTGTTTTGGGTTTTGATTTACTCCCAAAATGATTCTTGAGGTTTTAAGATGATCAATAGCATCATTGATGTTCTTATAGTGTAATATATGAGTTTGGTTTGGAGAAGATTGAGTTTAGGTAGAAAATGGAGTCCAAGACTCCATAGCCATTTCTTGGCAAAATCGCAGGCCCGAATCGATTCGGCCCCCTGGGCGAATCGATTCGGTTAGTTCCAGTGCCCAGGTCTTGTTGACCGAACCGATTCGGAATTTATCCGAATCGATTCGGCAGTTATGCAGAAACCAAAATTTTCTGACCGAATCGATTCGGTCTCCCATCCGAATCGATTCGGCAATTATGCAGAACCTCAATTTTTCTGGCCGAACCGATTCGGCCAAGGGGGCGAATCGATTCGGTAGCCCTGCATTTTCCAACTTTTTCTTTTTTCATTTTTAACCCCTTTTCTTTAGGATTTTTTGATTAGGGACCTTCTTAAATGAAGTAAACATAGGGTTTAGAGTTTTAGTTGAGTTGGGTCGACATCCTAGACTCGAAAGGGTTCATCTAGGATTCGTTCAAGGGAGAATTTAAAGTGATGCTTGGGCATTTCTTTGTCTTGTAGTTTTATAAGGGTCTAGAACATATTAAGGTCAATTTTGGAGACTTTAGAATTCAACTTGAGTTACATTTTGACTTGATGGTTTATATTAAAGCCTAAAAGAGGCCTTGGGGATAACTTTGGAGTCTGAATTCCTTATCGAGGATGTTATGTCGGTACGTATCATGTGTAGTCCCGATTTAACTTATACACTTATTTAAAATGGGAAATTGTTAAGGTAAATGATAATTTACTAATCATGAGATGGAAATTAATAAAATGGATGTTACACACCTCTCTAAATACCATCTTAAGGGAAGTCCGCACGATAGGTGAAGCCCCCTGGCTAATGAATGCAGGGTGGATATAGTCCTAGGCCATGGGAGCGTTTATGGTTATTTATATGTTCTGCGGGGGTAGGGAGATTCCGGGTGTGGTCTTGGCTACCACGCAGGCTCATGGCCGCTTCCCGACGCTTTCGATAGGATCCCAGGTTGTCTTATGTTAGGCCCTGGAAGATGATGGTTATTTAGGGACGCGCTCAGTGGGGAAACTCGGACGGGCGGTCTTAGAATCGTTATATTTATAATTATGACTATTCTAATTATCGAGTTGGACTCGATGGAACATTAATGCCATAAAGAGCAAACTTATACCGCAAAGAGCATGTTATTGAGATTAGTGCCATATAGAGCACATGATGATAATTATATTCCTGATAAGGAATGGAAAAATGAAGATTTACATTGAAATATGATGAATAATGATAAAGGCTCATAAGTACTTTTAATTCTGTTAACATGCTAGACTATCACCCATGCTTAATTGTACATCATTGTCATACCTGTCATTTATCTATTGATCACATATATACCCGGCCCTGACCGGTTTCCTTTTCTTGTTGTACCTCTATATGTATATGATTCGTTCAGGCGTTCCTCCGCACGGTCGCCAGTAATGACTTTCCTTTCCACATGTTTTGAGGAGCCGTGACACTGTGCGGGTTTCACGGGATTTTGTGTAGACGCCTCCATCTATGTTTCTAGTTATGTTCAGTTTACTCGGGCTTGTTGCCCAAACGGTTGTAATTGTATAATGAACTTAGTATGTAACACTTGGTACTATGTGTATGTTGTATTGATGTTGTTGACCGTAGTTTTATTCAGTCCTTTGTATCTTTCGGGATTTCTTATATTACGCTTGTGGGGGTTTCCACCCTCTATTTCTATGATGGGTTGTTGAAAATGTTTTCCTTTTTATTTTAAATCAAAGTTTTTGATAACCCGTTTTCTGGAATATAGAGTGGTTATTCCTTATGCTTTGTATATTGTCGTGATGCTGAGGATGATATTGTCCATGATTTCCTATTTGATCGGGGTATAGGGCTGGCCACCCTTTATTTCGGATAGCGGGTTGTCACAATAATGTGACACCCCAACTAATTAAATACCGGGTAGCTACTCCTTTATTAAATTAATTCAAAATGCCAAGTTGGTCCAGTTAATAGCATCATTGTCGAAAAAATTTTAATGATTACTAACCACCTAGTATTTAAAAAGTAAGTGCCAAATTTTAATATAAGTCTGATTAACATGCAACAAGTGTAATAAAGAATAATAACACCATTCACCATAATGAAGTAAATAGAATAACCATCACGCAATGTAAATAAAGTCTGGAGGAAAAACTCCTCACTACAATCCCACAACTGAAATAAGTAAACCGAATACTAAAACAATACATGCCAAAGTCTGAAAATTGTAATGGAAAGATGTAACTCTAATAGAAATGGGCAACATGCCCTACAACTGATAGATAATGAATCTGGAATCCAAGTGATAGAGGCGTCTACAAGCAAATCCCTGTAGCTTCCACAAACAGCTACAGCTCGTCACCAGAATGAGTATCCTATGATTGGTGTCCTTGTGGCTGGGCACCTAAAATGGTTTTACAAGGAAAGTCATACTATGTCCATTACAAATTTTTGGGCTTTGTTTGATGGTAAGTATTTCCCTCCCGCAGTTCAGAGGGAAATGCAGAGGAAGCTGCAGGATTTGGTTCAAGGGGAGAAGTCAGTTGCTGAGTATGAAGAAGAGTTTACCCGGTTAGCAAGTTTTATACCGGATGAGGTAACTCCAGAATCGAAGAGGATCTCCAAGTTTATGGGAGGTTTGAACTGGCGAATAAAGCAACATTTGCTGGGAAATCCATCTCTAGTGACTTTTGGTGATGTGATGAATGCCGCTTTGTTGCACTGTCAGGAGCACAGATTGTTTTTGCTATAAACAAGAAGAAGGTTGTTACCGTGGGTCAAGCGGGGAGGCAGGGAGGTGTTGGGAGCGGAGGGGGAACATCTTCTTCGTCCCAATCCTTGGGGAACAAGCAGGTTGAGAGGGATCCTCAGCAGGGGGATTCGTCCAAACGTCAACGGTTCAGTGGGTTTAATGCTGGTGGCAACAATAATAACAGGCAAGGTCAAGGCGGCCAGCAGCCTCAGGGAGGTCGAGGTGGAAATGGTGGTAGGGGACAACAGGGCCGAGGTGCGGGTCAACCCCGAAATAACCAAGGTAGAAATCAGGATATTACGGCAATCAAATGTTTTCAGTGTGGGGAGCTGGGCCACTATAAAAGGGCGTGTCCTCAGTTGGTTGCAGGGCATCTTCCTCGGGCCCCGCAGCAGCCGTATGTACAGTTTCCGCCTCAAGCACCTAATCCGGTTGCTCCTCCTCAACAGGGGCAATTGCAGTACGGAAGGGTTTACCATCTTCAGGAGGCTTTGCTTCCTCCAGCTCCTCCGGCACCACCGGCGATCGAGGGTAAGTTTCTCATTCAGGGGCACATGGGTCGCATTCTATTTGATACGGGTGCTACACACTCCTTTATTTCTAGAAGTTTTGCTCAGACTACAGGTTTGATAAAATCTGCTGAAAGTACTTTCACTAGCGTCGAGTCCTCTATGGGCGATGGCTCATTGATTTTCTTTGTATGTAAAAACGTAGAAATTAATCTTGGTGACTTGTGTTTTGATGCCGATTTGCTCGTTCTTGATATGGTCGGGTACGATGTAATATTGGGTATGGATTGGCTAGTGAAGTACCGCGCTATAGTGAATTGTTACGGGAAGAGTATAGTTTTTGCGGTTCCGGGACAAGAGATGTTCCTAGTAGTCATGCCTTGTGTGGAAGGAAACGCGAGTGCTTATTTATATTGTATTGCGGAAGATGCATCTAGAGATGTCATGGTTCCCCTAGATTCTCTTCCCATCGTTCGGGACTTTGAAGATATTTTTTGGGAGATACCCGGATTACCTCCAAGTCGGGAAATAGAGTTTGTGATTGACTTAATGCCGGGAACTAGGCCGATCGCAAAAGCTCCTTATCGAATGGCTCCTGTGGAGATGAGGGAGCTGAGGGATTAGATTCAGAAGTTATTGGAGCAGGGTTTTATTAGGCGTAGTACCTCGTCGTGGGGCGCTCCGGTATTGTTTGTGAAGAAGAGAGACGGTTCTCTCCGGTTATGCGTGGACTATAGAGAGTTGAATAAAGTCACCATCCGGAATAAATACCCTTTACCTCGCATTGACGACTTGTTTGATCAACTTAGGGGAGCTTCATATTTCTCCAAGATCGACTTGCGGACAGGGTATCACCAATTGAGGATACGGGAGCAAGATGTGTCCAAGACGGCCTTTCTGACCCGTTACGGATCTTATGAGTTCTTGGTTATGCCCTTCGGGCTAACCAATGCCCCTGCAGTGTTTATGGACCTTATGAATAGGGTGTTTCGGGATTTCCTTGACCAGTTTGTCATCGTATTTATTGATGACATCTTAGTCTATTCTCAGACAGAGTCGGATCACGCTGCTCACTTGCGGTTGGTCCTGCAGAGATTGAGAGATCATCAATTGTATGCAAAGTTTGAGAAGTGTGGCTTCTAGTTGAAGGAAGTTCAATTTTTGGGGCATGTGGTGTCATCCCAAGGTGTGTCTGTGGATCCGAGTAAGGTGGTCGCAGTGAAGGAGTGGGGTCAGCCCACGACGCCCACTGAAGTTCGTAGTTTTCTGGGCTTGGCGGGTTATTACCGTCGATTCATTAAGGGCTTTTCTAAGGTTGCTAGCCCATTGACGAATTTGACCCGGAAAGGAGTAAGATTTGTTTGGGACAGTTCATGTCAAGCGGCTTTCGATGAGCTTAAGGATAGACTGACTTCAGCTCCAGTCCTGGCGTTGCCAAAGCCGGGGTTGGAATACCTCGTCTTCACCGATGCATCTCTTCTGGGGTTAGGAGGTGTTCTTCAACAAGAGAGGCAACCCATTGCATACGCTTCTCTCAAGTTGAAGCCTCACGAGAGGAACTATCCGGTACATGACTTGGAATTCGCCGCCGTTGTATTTGCCTTGAAGATATGGAGGCATTACCTCTTGGGGGAAAAGTTTAGTCTTTTCACTGACCACAAATCGCTGCAGTACTTATTCTCCCAAAAGGATTTGAACATGCGCCAGCGCCGTTGGTTGGAGTTCGTGAAAGACTACCAATTTGATATTCATTACCACCCCGGGAAGGCGAATGAGGTAGCAGATGCCTTGAGTAGAAAGCCTGATGGAAACTTAGCTGAGGTGTGGAAAGCTAAGTGGAAAGAACTCAGCCTGGAGGATGCCGGAACGAGAGCATTCCTTTCAGTGATGACGGTTACTCCCACGATTATAGCAAAGATTGTGGAAGCTCAGAAGAGAGATAAAGTTTGTCAAGACCATACACGCCAGTTGTTGTCAGAGGGAGCGGAGTCGTACTCAATAGGCTCTGAGGGTGGACTACGCTTCCATGGAAGACTTGTGGTTCCCGATGATGGGGATTTGAGACGTGCAGTTATGGCAGAATCCCACGGGTCGAAGTTCACGGTACATCCCGGCGGGGACAAGATGTACCAAGATATGCGTCGTTTGTACTGGTGGGCGGGTATGAAGAGGGATATCTCAGAGTTTGTGTCTCAATGCACTACTTGTCAGTTGGTTAAGATTGATCACCAGCGACCGACAGGTTTGTTACAACCGCTTGAGATTCCCGTATGGAAATGGGAGAGCATTTCGATGGACTTTGTTACGGGCTTGCCTAGATCGCAAAAGGGTCATGACTCAATTTGGGTGATTGTCGACCGTTTGACTAAGTCGGCACACTTCTTGCCTGTGCGCACCGATTATGATACCGCTCGTTATGCCCAGTTGTTCATTGAGGAGATCGTCAGACTCCACGGGGTACCTTTGAATATTATCTCCGACCGAGATAAAATATTTGTGTCCCACTTTTGGCAGAGTTTCCAGGGAGCTATGGGGACTGAATTGAAGTTAAGCTCTTCCTATCATCCTCAAACAGACGGTCAGACCGAAAGGGTAAACCAAATGATGGAGGATATGCTTCGTATGTGCATACTTGACTTTAAAGGTAGTTGGGAACAATATCTCCCGTTGGTTGAGTTTGCTTACAACAACTCATACCAATTTACCATTGGTATGGCACTTTATGAAGCTCTGTATGGCAGGCCTTGTAGGTCGCCCGCTTGTTGGTTGGAAGTAGGTGATAATAAGTTTCTTGGACCTGAGATGATCCAAGATACTTCTTCGAAGATCGAGCTTATTCTAAATCGCATACGGGTATCCCAGGATCGCCAAAAGAGTTATGCCGATGCGGGTAGGAGACATATGGAATTGGAGGTTGGAGACCAAGTGTTGGTGCGGGTGTCCCCGATGAAGGGCATTAAGCGTTTTGGGAAGAAAGGAAAGCTTGCACCCCGCTTTGTTGGACCTTTCCCAGTAATCGCAAAGGTTGGTCCCGTAGCATACCAACTTGCCTTGCCGTAACCTTTTCAACAAATCCATGATGTTTTTCACGTCTCTTCCTTGAAGAAGTACAGAAGGTGTGAAGGTGCCCTTTGGCACATTCCTTTCGAAGATATCGAATTGCAGCCCGATGTTTCTTATGAAGAACAACCGGTTGCTATCCTTGAGTTTGGGGAGCGAAAGTTAAGATCTCGGGTGGTGCCTCTAGTGAGAGTCCATTGGAGTCATCATCATGCAAGCGAATCGACTTGGGAACGCGAGGATGAGATGCGGGACAAATATCCACATCTTTTCTCATGAGGTACGCCTGAATTTTGGGGGCAAAATTCCCTCATAAGGGGGGGAGTATGTAATAACCCTCACTTATGAGACCGTATTTTATAATAATTACTTAGTATAGTAATTAGAGACCAGTGTTGGGTTATGATTTGAATGCTAATTCAATGTAGAAAAGATGATATTTATTATGAGGTTGCATACATATCATGATTATGGGAAAATATTGCTATGTCATGCTTATTAATATCATCTGAATATAAAATGATATTTGGCTTAATTATGAGACCGGAACCTAAATTGAATTTTAAAACGTCCAAATGATAATTTGGAGGCTGCAGTTGATTCCGGAACGTGCGAAATAGTCAAATAATGTACCATATTGTATTTTATAGTTTTGGGCATTTTTGACTGGTTATGCCTTAATTATGCTATTGCGTATTATTTTATCGCACTTTTGGTTAAATTAAGTGGGCCATTTACCTTAAGCCACGACTTAAGTCTTCTAAGTCTCCTAATTTCCCCTAATTTCATTTCCTAAACCTAAGAGAGTAAGAGAGAAGTGGAGAGAAAGCTATGGGGATTGAGAGAGATTGCTACTACACCAAGGAATCTGCATAATTGCTGAATCAAGGCAAGTTTTTACTTGCTATTTGTTGTCTTGAGATAGATGATTGTTTATGATAATGGTGTATTAATCCTAGTTTAGCAAACTTAGGGTTTTATTATGTGTTTTGGGTTTTGATTTACTCCCAAAATGATTCTTGAGGTTTTAAGATGATCAATAGCATCATTGATGTTCTTATAGTGTAATATATGAGTTTGGTTTGGAGAAGATTGAGTTTGGGTAGAAAATGGAGTCCAAGACTCCATAGCCATTTCTTGGCAAAATCGCAGGCCCGAATCGATTCGGCCCCCTGGGCGAATCGATTCGGTTAGTTCCAGTGCCCAGGTCTTGTTGACCAAACCGATTCGGAATTTATCCGAATCGATTCGACAGTTATGCAGAAACCAAAATTTTCTGACCGAATCGATTCGGTCTCCCATCCGAATCGATTCGGCAATTATGCAGAACCTCAATTTTTCTGGCCGAACCGATTCGGCCAAGGGGGCGAATCGATTCGGTAGCCCTGCATTTTCCAACTTTTTCTTTTTTCATTTTTAACCCCTTTTCTTTAGGATTTTTTGATTAGGGACCTTCTTAAATGAAGTAAACATAGGGTTTAGAGTTTTAGTTGAGTTGGGTCGACATCCTAGACTCGAAAGGGTTCATCTAGGATTCGTTCAAGGGAGAATTTAAAGTGATGCTTGGGCATTTCTTTGTCTTGTAGTTTTATAAGGGTCTAGAACATATTAAGGTCAATTTTGGAGACTTTAGAATTCAACTTGAGTTACATTTTGACTTGATGGTTTATATTAAAGCCTAAAAGAGGCCTTGGGGATAACTTTGGAGTCTGAATTCCTTATCGAGGATGTTATGTCGGTACGTATCATGTGTAGTCCCGATTTAACTTATACACTTATTTAAAATGGGAAATTGTTAAGGTAAATGATAATTTACTAATCATGAGATGGAAATTAATAAAATGGATGTTACACACCTCTCTAAATACCATCTTAAGGGAAGTCCGCACGATAGGTGAAGCCCCCTGGCTAATGAATGCAGGGTGGATATAGTCCTAGGCCATGGGAGCGTTTATGGTTATTTATATGTTCTGCGGGGGTAGGGAGATTCCGGGTGTGGTCTTGGCTACCACGCAGGCTCATGGCCGCTTCCCGACGCTTTCGATAGGATCCCAGGTTGTCTTATGTTAGGCCCTGGAAGATGATGGTTATTTAGGGACGCGCTCAGTGGGGAAACTCGGACGGGCGGTCTTAGAATCGTTATATTTATAATTATGACTATTCTAATTATCGAGTTGGACTCGATGGAACATTAATGCCATAAAGAGCAAACTTATACCGCAAAGAGCATGTTATTGAGATTAGTGCCATATAGAGCACATGATGATAATTATATTCCTGATAAGGAATGGAAAAATGAAGATTTACATTGAAATATGATGAATAATGATAAAGGCTCATAAGTACTTTTAATTCTGTTAACATGCTAGACTATCACCCATGCTTAATTGTACATCATTGTCATACCTGTCATTTATCTATTGATCACATATATACCCGGCCCTGACCGGTTTCCTTTTCTTGTTGTACCTCTATATGTATATGATTCGTTCAGGCGTTCCTCCGCACGGTCGCCAGTAATGACTTTCCTTTCCACATGTTTTGAGGAGCCGTGACACTGTGCGGGTTTCACGGGATTTTGTGTAGACGCCTCCATCTATGTTTCTAGTTATGTTCAGTTTACTCGGGCTTGTTGCCCAAACGGTTGTAATTGTATAATGAACTTAGTATGTAACACTTGGTACTATGTGTATGTTGTATTGATGTTGTTGACCGTAGTTTTATTCAGTCCTTTGTATCTTTCGGGATTTCTTATATTACGCTTGTGGGGGTTTCCACCCTCTATTTCTATGATGGGTTGTTGAAAATGTTTTCCTTTTTATTTTAAATCAAAGTTTTTGATAACCCGTTTTCTGGAATATAGAGTGGTTATTCCTTATGCTTTGTATATTGTCGTGATGCTGAGGATGATATTGTCCATGATTTCCTATTTGATCGGGGTATAGGGCTGGCCACCCTTTATTTCGGATAGCGGGTTGTCACAATAATGTGACACCCCGACTAATTAAATACCGGGTAGCTACTCCTTTATTAAATTAATTCAAAATGCCAAGTTGGTCCAGTTAATAGCATCATTGTCGAAAAAATTTTAATGATTACTAACCACCTAGTATTTAAAAAGTAAGTGCCAAATTTTAATATAAGTCTGATTAACATGCAACAAGTGTAATAAAGAATAATAACACCATTCACCATAATGAAGTAAATAGAATAACCATCACGCAATGTAAATAAAGTCTGGAGGAAAAACTCCTCACTACAATCCCACAACTGAAATAAGTAAACCGAATACTAAAACAATACATGCCAAAGTCTGAAAATTGTAATGGAAAGATGTAACTCTAATAGAAATGGGCAACATGCCCTACAACTGATAGATAATGAATCTGGAATCCAAGTGATAGAGGCGTCTACAAGCAAATCCCTGTAGCTTCCACAAACAGCTACAGCTCGTCACCAGAATGAGTATCCTATGCATGGTGTCCTTGTGGCTGGGCACCTAAAATGGTTTTACAAGGAAAATAGATTTGAAAGCAAACGGGTCAGAGCCCGAATGTGGAGATATTTTAAAAACCTGCAAGTGCTTTAAAATCATTTAAAACATTAAATGCAAAGTACATGTTAGGACGTGCACTTACATGATATTCTCACCTCTCGTCTAACTGTGCACTCCTAACGTAAGTACCCATCTACTGCGACACAAACCACTAGTGAAGTGACGTCATATCTAGCTAGACTGTAATAGGTCCTACCCTTATTACTCGGTTCTATTAACATTATAACGCTCGTAATTAAATAGGGGTTTAACGTAAACTCAGATGCTCAATATGCAATATATTTCACTATCAGCTAACCCGTTATGTTTCTCGAAACAATACCGTAATTATTTTCGCAACATTAACATGAAGGTTCCCATTAATTAAGTGTATATTATTCACATCATAAATATACAATACAAGCACCCCGAGAACTAAGCTGTGGTGCACACATACTCTGTTATCCATCCCGGTACATCACGTACATAAGGATTACGTATTCCGAATCTCTCAGGAATAGTTCACGAATAACAACATCACAAATAATGGAGGCGAACACAGTCACATCACATGGGTCACGCACATACCTACGCTCCCACGATCAGCGGACTTATTAATATCCCAATAAGTCTTTCTATGACCTATGTTCATTAAGGTAACCAGTCTAAATCCGGGCAACACAAGGATTAGAGGGCCCTAAGCGAACGCAAACCTCCCGTGATAGCAAGTATGGTAGGTATGTCATACACACAATTCATATACCAATACTAAGTAAATACACGTCTTAGTAATCCCGTAGTTTAATTGTAGTACTATTTTCATTCTAGTAAAAATATATACTTTACACACTTTATACGATTCCGGTTTATAATCATACGCGCCATAATCTATTCTCACGTCGTAGTAGACACTCACGTCTCAACCCAAACGGTTCATTGATTTAAATCACTCGTATATAATTTACTCCTCATAATAACCCAAAAGTCCCAAATCTATCAATACATCATCAAAGGAATGTTAACTCTACCCTCGAACAAGTTTACGGGACTCCCAAAATCAAAACAGGCCAAAAAGGCCTAAACTTCCAGCTCGTTAGAAGTCTCGTTCGAACGAGGCTGTTCGAACGAGATTCCAGTTCGTTCGAACGAACTGTACCTTCTAACGACATCTCGTTCGAACGAATGTATCGAACGAAATACAGTTCGTTCGTTCGAACGAAGGTATCGAACGAAGGTATCGAACGAAGTCTCCCTTCATTAGAAGCGACTGGTCAACTCGTTAGAAGCTCGTTCGAATGAGCTCGTTCGAACGACCTGGGAAGGTCTTCTAACGAGGGACCAGTTTCGGCCCAGAATTTTCCCAATCTTGTTTTTCACCATTTCTACTCCTCAAATCTCCTCTAAAATTAGTCCCAACGATGTTTTAAGGCCTCTAATCAATCCTAAACATATTATAGTCACATCCTAACACGTTTTAAAGGATTAATCCATCCTAACATCAATCAAATTTACAAATCTTTACACTTTTTCCCCAATTTTTCAAGAACATGAACCCTAAACTTTTAAGTCCTCAATTAGTCCAATCTAAATCCGTTTTTCTTACATCCAACGTATATTAATACTAGAATAATCATCTCTATATGATTCTACATGTAATTTGTCCTCAATATTCAAGTTCTATGTCCAAACAACATGGGTTTTCATTTATCTTTCAAGAACAATTGTAAATCTTCAAATTATCTAACATGGAGGAAACATTCTCTGAATTGAAAGAAATTAAATCACTTGCCTTGATTGTCTCTGAATTTGGTGTTGATTTTGTAAGGATTTTCTGCAGAATTCCTTCTCCTTCTCTCCCTCTCTAAGCTTTCTTCTCCAAAGGTGGCTATGGTGGCTAGGGTTTTCTTTGGGAAAGTTGGAAACCTAATTGATAACCTGCGTAGCTTATTGGGTCATTAAGGGTTGGTTAGTGGGTTTAGTGGGTCTATTCCCAATCAGATTTACTTCTCTAATTTTCGTCATTTTTAATTCCTAAAAATACGAAATTACCAAAATACCCTTTATAATGCCGGTATGGCCTAAAAATACCCCGGGACCCAAACTACACCCCCAGCTAGTGTTTTCTGACTATCTCGACCCTTCCAGACGCGTTGGCGCACTCAAAATGACCATACGGTTTAAAGAATTTAAATTCACTTTTATAATCAAAATATTACACCGTGACGCGGCGGTCACACGCGTCTCAACAAAATTTCCAAAATGTCGTATATCAATCTCACGACAAATTTTTCATAATTCAATATTCATATAAAAACATGTATGCACATAATCAAATACCAACTCGCATCTCGTTAGTATTTTATCCGGATTAATTTCCAATTAATACGCATTTAATTAATTAATCCCAAAAATAAATATAGCCAAAAGTACGGGGTATTACACATAATAGGACAACTAATTTTAAGTTCTAACTTGAACAAAGGCAACCCCGAGTGACTTAGAGAGTTCAAATATTCATTTGGATATGGATTAACTACGTCACTACTTGTTTCGTCCAGGCACAACTTATCTGCAGCCAAGTATGTTATTGTTTCACCGGGATGAATATTTAATGGAGAATTGTTTATAATATTGACATCGTCATTTCTCGCAGAAAGAATTGTTCGTTCTCTAAAGTAGTTAAAAGTAGTAGTGCCAACCGCATTCAGGGATGGATAAATCTCCGTCAATAACTCATTAAGACCACTGCACTTGCGTATTATTGAAGGTAGTTCTACATCTTCTTAGGGGATGGACCCAGTCTATAAATATGTAAATTAAAATTAGTAACATTATTAATAGTATAGGAATATGTGAAAATAGAAATGGACTACAAAATTCAAATTATACCTCAGATAGGAAGCTTGAAAATGGAACACTTTCATTTTCTGCGTTATTAAGACGCATATTGGAAACCAAAGTCAAAACATGAATATCTTTCCATAATGATGAACGCCTCAATAACGCGGCAACAATTTACTCACGAAGGCCCCTTGGTATCACGGGTAGAATTTGACGAAAGTCACCACCCAAGAGAAAAGTGATACCCCAAAAGGCTTATTACAATTACGAATATCTTTCAAAGTCCTATCTATGGCCTCCACACAAAACCGATGTTGCATTGGAACTTCATCCCATATATTTAATTTTGCCAACTTAAATAACTCAGAATGAATCGACTGCTTTGTAAACCCACAAACTGAATTTTCAAGAATTTCCAAAGGAATACAAAAGGTCGAATGTGCAGTTCGACCCCCCACCAAGAATAATGACGCAATTCTAGAACAAGCAACAGTAATAACAATATGTCCGAGGCTGCGAAGTTTTGTAGCAATAGTATTGTAAAAAAATGTTTTTCCGGTGCCGGCAACACCATTCAAAAAGAATGTAGTTCCCTGATTTTCTAGAACCGAAGTGGTTATGGATTCATATGAATCCCGTTGTCCATTATTTAGACAATCAACATTAGTTTGAGGCTCCCTTTGTTCAGCTTCACTTTGAAATTGACGATGCTCACGAATAAGCCTATTACCTATAGTTGTACACCAATTACCAACTGAAAGAGGCATCGGAGGAAAATCAGATAAGCTTTTTCCTAAGTCTTGCAATAACTTGTTGATCAGATACAGACCATAGTCTTCAATTTGAATCTCAGTAGGAGTCTGAATGCCGTACAAAGTCCGTATCTTATGAGCCAAATCATCGCATATAGGCATCGCAAATTGATTCCACAATATATCAAGATGTAGAGGTGCACATTGAGTAAGGATAACAACGAATAACCTTCTCAATTGATACCCGTTTTTAAGGACCGCAACCTCTTGCAAACATTGGACCCATTCACCGTCATCTTCTAAAAGCCCCAAAGCAATACATGCTAACTTGAATGAATCGTAAGTTATATCGTTGACAGTCTTAAGCGCTTCATACGATGGAGGTCCTTTTACCACTGTTAGAAGGAGCCGCAAATAAAAAAGATCACTTGTATTCGGGGCAGTAAAATACATTTGACCAATTGTATAACCCTGCGATCTTGGAGATCTCGCAGTCCACGTCTTCGGTTCTTTATTCTAAACAAATTGTTGTGGAAACTTGGGATATGTGAAAGCACGTGCAGATGAATTTGATGCACATGTGACAAAGAATTCAGTCAAAGTGGTCTTTTGATTAACAACTCTAGACATAATTATCTCCACAAAATCATTAGGATTGAATGAAACCCGATGCATTCCCAGTAAATGAAGCGCTAACCGAACAACATTGGGAATTTCTTCATGCATTGGATGACCAAATAACCACCAAGCAGCTTCAGGCAGTCCAATGTATCTCGCATCAAGGTATTGTCGGATCTCATCTAATCCTCCTAAAACCATTGTAGTCCAATCAAAACCCTTATATATGTACTTGTTAATATATTTAACACATCTCAACCCCGCATAAACTTCCACATTAATATGACAATCGAACATTCTAAAAGATATGGATTATAAGGCATTACATCTTTGTTACATACTACTTTCCCTCCAGCAACAATGTACTTTCGACCATCATTGCGTCGACAATATATTGGATATCCATCTTGATCCATAGTCATGTATTCTGCCCAAGCTCGAGGATATTTCTTTATACATCTACCATTTTCCATACACGGGGCGTAGGGGTTTTGGGGACCGCAAGGACCATGTACTATACAACCCAAGATTGTCTCGAATAAAGTAGGATCTTCCTTCGGATCGGGCAATTCAGCACATACAATTCTATCCACCTGATTACATGTCTTAATTTTACTTGCTTTCCAAAAAAAAGAGAACATGAACATGTGCCAAACCCTCTTTTGAAATTCAGTAGTAAAAACGTGCGCAACTTTCCTACCGAAAATATTATTACTTCTCATCTCTTTCATCATCGCTTTTCTTTTCATCTCAAACACGCAAGCTACGAAGTCGGGCCGATCTGAAGAATATTGATGTGCCAATAAAGCTCCAGAAATTTTAAGCTAACTGGGATTTGCAGTCATAGTAAGGAATATATCTGGATGTTGATTATAACGTGTGATGGCCATTGAATCTTGAAAATTTTCAAACATATGCCTAACACTACCAGAGAAGGAAGATGGTAAAATGCTACGTTTACCAATTTCATTTGCATTAAACCCATCTACTATACCTTCAGCAAGTCCAGTATACAAATCAACAGGCAAGTAGGTCAACCGGTTCTGATCAGTTGAAGCCCAAGCATCAACAATGAATTCTTGAAACAATTTGCCCGCTCTAAGAATTATGGAGTATTCATTTGCTCGTTCAAAGATATGATAACCATAATAGTTAAGTTGAGTTAACCGATCACGTAAATCAGGTTGCCCATTGACTACATCCCAACGTGTCATATCAGGTTCCCATACGAGCTCACCGAAAGGGAACAATAGCACATTGTGCAACGATGAGTATGCCGGGTGACACTCGCTAATTCGCATCAATTGATTATCTCCCTTTAAACGAAGAATGATATCTCTCATCGCACTCAATTGAGATCCATATCCAGGTAATACAACTGCAATCTCCTCACTTAATGGTAAATTATAGCGTAGTCTATCTGTTGACTTGCTATAATGTAAATAAGCTGGTACATTCACATTTGTTGCATTTACCTACTCTAAAATAGCACATGCCTCCCGAAATTTTGATGAGAAGGGATTATTGGTCAACAAACAATTTTGGATAATTTCAAGAACATCCCTTCTTAGTTGTGGATTTCGGCGCTCGCGAATATCCAAAGCAGCATCAGGATCATAAATATAAAGCTGAGCATAACTTCCTTCTTGCCCTTATTCTGGTAATAAGGTTTCAGATCGATGATGCAATTCACCATGAATGGTGAAAGATGTAGGACCCCGTCCAGTAAGTACTCTATTATACATCTGTACTCCAAGACTGGTAAAGGAATTAACAGTGTTATATTGTCTAGAAAATCTCCGAAATGACTTTGACCGAACATTGTTACCATCGTATAGAGATTTGATCTCGGACGGAGGTTCATTCAAGGATGGTAACCTTATTTTACCTTACAAACAACATTTACCAAACAACGGGTGTGCAATTGAAGAATTGCTTAACTTTTCCCCAAGCCAATGTAAGGCCTAACAATGAGGACACTCAATATTCATCATTCCAAGAAAATGTCTACCCAGGCCAATACCATGTACCCTGTACAATAATAATAAATTTATTTTAAAAAGTGATATAAGGTGATATTTGAAGCAAAAAAGATGAAACATGGAATATAATGTAGTATGCGATGTAATTTAATGACTATGTGAACATGAACGTAGTAATTGATCTGATGTAACTGATTATAACTGAAATGCATACTGCAAAAATTACTTGCATAACTGATTAAAACATAAATTACTGATTAAAAATGATTATAAGTGAGATTATAACTTAAATTACTATGCTATAGCAATGTTAAAACTGAAATTACTTACATAACTTGTTGGAACAATAGGCCCCCAATTTTAAAATTCAAAAGTGATTTTCTTTTATAGATATATATGCGGAAGCGTAAGATGGTTGAACAAAATACCAAATTTTAATTTCCTTTTTGAAATTAAAATTAAACCAAAGTGAAATTAAATTCAAAATAAACACACATTAAATTTCACTTAAACCAATTTAATTTAACCCAAGTCCTAGAAAATTTGCCTAAGTCATATTTATCAATTTTACCAAATTAGGCCAAACCAATTTTATCCAATTAAAATAATTGACTTGAATTAAATTAACTAAACATTACCCAATATTTAATTTTGCGCCAAATTAAACAAGTGGTGATTAAAACCAAATTTTATCTTGAATTACCTAATCATGCATTCTAGGTGAGTATAGCAAGATAAAATAAACAATAAATCACTACGTCGCGATGTACGAGAAAAAATCCACAACGGGAAAAAACCTCGAATGGCCCTAGCCTCAAATCCACTAAGTACGAAATTTACAAATACAAGCAAGATGACTTACAACACTCGACTCGATTCCTCTCAAGCCCCGACACGTCTTCTTGTATCAACCTCTACCTAGCGAATAACCACGGAGCTCCATCGCAGTCTCGGAAACCACCGATCAGACTTTATATGGTCACCGTCACCCGAACAAGGAGCCTTTCTCCAAGTGGGTAAATCAACGCAAACATATTCTTCTTTGTGGGATTTGGAAGCAAACCCAAACGTCTCTTCAAAAGGTAGAGATGAAAAATCGGTGCCAAAAACTCCAAGCAATGTATATATATATGGAAGCTTGGATAAACAATATGGGTGAAAACTAAAGTGTAAATTAATTTTTCTTTGAAAAATAGACACTTTAAAACATGAACTTTTTTCTCTTTCTCTTTTGCACTCCAATTCTCTCTTGGAGATAGATGTGTATGAAAAAGTTAACTTTCCAAAGTTGATTCTCGCACTTAGATAATCAGTCAAATGTTAGTGGGGAAAAATAATGGGAAAGTGAGTGAAAACAGTCAAAAACTGCCATTTAACTATTCCCGCCAAATCTCGTTCGAACGAGATTTGTCGTTCGAATGAAGTCTCGTTCGAACGGCCTTCTAACGACATTCTAACGAAGTTCCAGTGTCTTTAAAAATGAACTCGTTAGAAATATCGTTGGAAATATCGTTCGAACATCCATCTCGTTCGAACGAAGTTACAAAGGCCAAACTGGGAACTCGTTGGCAAACTCGTTCGAACGACATTTGGTTCGAACGAAAAACTCGTTCAAACGACATATCGAACGAACTTTCAGAAAGTTGGAAATTTTCATTTTTAGCCCAGAAACTTTATAAACTTTATTTAAAGTTTTAATTAAATATTTCTGAAAATAAACAACAGTTTCAATTAAACCTACACCCATTATACTGTTCCAAGCTCCTATATATATATGTAATGCATTCAGACCTTGGGATCATGGAACCATGTTGATGACGTAGAAACGAGGAACTTTAAACTCGGCAATATGATGAAGCTTTATACTCTTGGCCGCTACGTATTCAACAAACATGTCATAGGCTTAAAGGAAGATCAATGAACTTTATCCTGTGACTCAAACGTTTTTGTCCGGAATTGAGCCAAAACTACAAAGGACTCAATTGGAAATTTGTGTCCTTACATAACTGATTATAACTGAATTGCATACCGATGAAATTACTTGCGTAGCTGATTAAAACAGAAATTACTGATTAAAAATGATTATAACTGAAATTAGTATGGTATAACAATGTTAAAACTGAAATTACTTACATAATTGATTATAATTGAATTGCATACCGCTGAAATTACTTCCATAAATGATTAAAACATAAATTACAGATTAAAAATGATTATAACTGAAATTATTACTAAAATTACTATGCTATAAAAATGATTACTTGCATAAAAATGATTACTTGCATAAACGTGATTATAACAGATTATAATAGATTCAAATGATGCAAACTAATTGAAGATATGGCTGATTTCAATTATTATGCGATGTAATTTAATGACTATGTGAACGTGAATGTAGAAATTGATCTGATGAAAATGCATACTGCTAAAATTAGTTAAAACAACTATAACTGATTATAACTGAAATGCATACTGGTGAATTGCATATTGATGTAATCACAAAATACATATTGATTATAACAGTTAACTGATGTAAATGCATACTGAATATAACAGTTATAAGTGATGTAAATGCATACTTGAAATGCATACTGCTGAAATGCATAATGATGTAAATGCATACTTGAAAATTAGTTAAAACAATTATAACTGCATAAATGCATACTTGCATACTGATTAAAACTGATTATAACTGAAATTACCGATTAAAACTGAAATTATAACTGAAATTACCGATTAAAATTGATTATAACTGAAATTACTCTGCTATAGCAATGTGATTACTTGCATAAAAATGATACATTGCATAAAAGTGATTATAACAGATTCAAATGATGCAAACTAATTGAAGATATGGCTCATTTCAATTACTACAGGTCATTCATAGAGAGGGGTTGAACGGACCGATTAATTTGAGGAGTTTCTTCATCTTCTTCATACAAATGTAAATGATCGTCCTCTAAATGGACTTCACTTTCACGTTCACGTTCACAGCGTAGGCGCTGCGCAACTTTAACCTTTGTGATTTCAATTTCAAATTGTTCCTTACGTATTGCATAAAAATGAAATAAGTAAATACAATAGAAGTAAATACATATTGCATAATAACGAAAGAGACACACCCCAATACAACCAACTTTTTCTTTGCCTTTTGCTTCTCTCCTAGACGACGTTAGGCCAGGGAAAGGTGAAGGGCAGCGAGAAGGCGTGGTTCCACGTTCAATATGCTCACGTTCACATCTCCGGCGCTGCGCAAATGCAGCCTTTGAGATTTCAATTTCAGATTGCTCCTATAACGATAGGTATTTAGAACGATGTGATTCATAACGATAGAAATTTAGAAAGATGTGATGTAAAGAGGCATACATTACTACGAACGTGATCAGCAAGCCGAGGTATTTGACACGCTTAAGTAACAGTAGAATGCGAAGATAAAACGCGATCAACAAGGCTAGGTGTTTCACGCACCCCATCCAGATGTAATATAAGTGGAGTTACATTACTACGAACGTGATCAACAAGGGTAGGTGTTTGACATGATTGAGCAAGAGTAGAATGTGCAGATAGAACACGTTCAATCTGCTCTCGTTCACGTCGTCGCCGCTGAGTAAATGCGGCCTTTGAGATTCCACTTTCAAAATGTGGCAAGAAAGGGAAAACGTATTTAAAGTGAAACAATGTTTTGCATTTTCGAAGTACAGTTTATAAAAAGTGAAAAGGCCTTTTCGAACATACCCAATTTGAAATAACTTTTTCTTTGCCTTTTCGCTTTCCTATACCTACATCGGAACTTGCCATGATGTTTTGATTTTGGGCCTCAATTCGAATAGTATTTACTTCAGATTCATCTCGAATAATAACACCAAGGTGTCTAAGTCGCGTAAATTCAACCTATGATGACAAAAATAATTAGTATCAATAACCAAAATATACATGTTCCATCTAAGAAATGAATAGACGTATCCTTACATCTTTCAACATGTCAGAACACTTCCATACTTTGGTTCTCTGAACAAAAGAAGCAGAACCCACGAAACCCAAACCTAAGAATGTAAATACGTAAAGGCAAGCTTCACAAAAGGCAACCTATTAATACAAAAAAGTAACTAAAAAATATAAAAATAAATTTACCGAAATGTACAAACCTAAACCTAAGAATGTAAATACGTAAAGGCAAGCTTCACAAAAGGCAACATATTAATACAAAAAAGTAACTAAAAAATATGAAAATATCACAAAAGGCAACCTATTAATACAAAAATGAAGTAAGTACCTTAATAAGTAAATACTTTAGCCAAGCTTGGCTAAACCTCCATAATGTAAATACCTGTAAATAAGTAAATACCCAAATCAAATGTGAATAAGTAAACCTACAAATGTGACCAATAACAATAAGTGAATTAGATGTAAATACCCAATGTTAATACCCAATGAAAATAAGTAAAGCCAAGCTTCACAAAACCTCCACAATGTAAAGGCTTGTAAAAACCCAAATCAGATACAATACTTGTAAAGACCCAAATCAGATACAATACTTGTAAAGACCCAAATCAGATAAAATACCTCAGCCAAGCTTCACAAAACCTCTAAAATGTAAATACCTAAATGTAAATAACAATGAAGCTATGAAGTTAAGAACGAAATCAAAACCTCCACAATGTAACATTTCGATCACATTTTAGATCAAATGAAGAGGGTCAAAACCTCCACAATGTAACAGTTCGACCACAAAATTGATTTCACACAACAACATTGATTTCACACAGCTCCTGATCACAGACAATGTGTGTGTGTGCTCGCGCGCGTGTGTGTGTGTGTGTGTGTGAGAGAGAGAGAGAGAGAGAGAGACTACCTGAATTGAGATAAGGGGCGGTGAGGGCAGCGTAGAGCAGCGGAGGGAGTGGTTGGCAACGACGTCTAGGGCAGCGGAGAGAGTGAGAGCGAGGTCGATGGGCTTGAGGGTATGCGTGTAAGAGTGTGAGGTAGAGAGTATTACAAAAATACCCTCATTTTTTAATTAAGGTGTAATTTTTGTGGGTAAAAAAGGGGGGGAAACCCAAATAGTGAGGGGTAGATTTGTAAAAAGGAATGTGATGTGATCTAAACCATTAAAATGTGTAAAAATATTTGAGGAGGTGGCATCGATCTAGACTGTTAAAAATGTGTATATTTTCAAAAACCAAGCTAACTTATTATATATATATATACAAAATAAATGGGTCGGGGCGAGTTATGCTAATATATACTAACCCAAACTCATTTTGTTTAAATATATTTTTTTTAAAACCTATACCTGGCTCTAGGGGTGCACAGCGGAATCAAAAATCCGATAAATCGAACCAAACTGATGGTATTGGTTCGGTTCGTTTCGGGTTTTTTGAGTGATGATTCTGTTTCAGTTAAAAAAAAATATTTCGGTTCGGTTCCCAATTCCAGAAAAAAAACAATCCAATTCAAAATCTGATCTGAATCGATTATATATATATATATATATATAGTAAAGCCTATTGGTCGTTATTTTCTTTCCCCCTTCTTAACCCTGCCTTAATGAGAGAGAGAGTCCGAGATACATAGAGAGAGACGAAGCTTGATATATATACACCCATAAAAATCTCCTCTCAAACGATATACACACTAATTTTCTTTTACACGATCTAAGGGAGATCATATCGTTTCAAGGGTGAAACGCAACCCAGTTCGAAATCGATATGCAATAATATTTTCCTGGTTTGATCTTCTTGATATATAACTTGTGTTTTTTCGAAACTCATGTTTAGATCTGATTTGCATGTTTTCTATTAAAAAACATTTCCTCCGGTTTAGCTCTGATTTGCATGTTTTTCTTTAATCAATCCATTATTGTTGATGTTAAGAAATTTTTGCTACTGTTAATAAATTTTTGCCATTATTGCTGCTGCTATGGTTTTAAATTTTTTTTGCTATTATTGCTGCTGCTAAGGGAGATCAGATCCTTTCCATTATTGCTGTTGTTAAGATATCTTGTAATACCCCGTATTTTTATGGCTTTTAAATTTAGGGATTTATTAAATTTAATTGAGATAAATTAATTTAATTTTAATTTTAATCTGGAATATTGTTTTAAATATTTACTAGCGTGACGAGAGTTAGTAATTATTGGAAATTTGTTATTTGTTGAATGTTACTGGATGAGTATAGTAATATATGAGATTTTTTTTATAAAATTGTCACGTGTGAATGAAATGGCAATTATGGAAATTTAAGTCGGGACGCGCCCGTGTCGTGTCGGGACTAAATATTGATGAATAAAAGTGAATAAATTATAAATAACCCGTATGGTCATTTCGAGTGCGTCAAAGTGTCCGGAAGGGTCGAGATAGTCAGAAAAGTGTACCCGGGGGTTTAGTTTGGACCTCAGGCGTTTTTAAGCTTAATTAGTACCCCGAGAGGGCATTTTCGTCATTTTGCATTTTTGGGTAATTAAACCCACAAAAATTATTAGGCTATATCAGCCATTTGGAAGAGTCCTTTAGGGTTAGCAGACTCAAAACATTAGAACGGCCATAGGAGAGGGAAGGAGAAAGCTTTCCAAGCAAACCAAGTCCAAAAATCCATCCGGTTGCACCGCCATCACCACCAACGCGTCGATCGCGCGACGGGGAATGCAACAACACCAAATTCGTTCACAAATCAGAACGCTGAAAATCCCAAACAGGTATTTATCTTGCTTATTTTCGTTAATGCACCGTTCATGTTAGTCTAGGATGATTAGGACGAGTTTGGTAGAAGAAAATCCATGTTGGAGATAGGAAAATCGCATGTAGAATTTATTTGAATGAAAATATGGAAACCCCTTCATATGTAGAGGCTTAACCATGAAATTATGATGAATTAGGAGTAGAAATTTCTGGAAAAAGACTGATTAGAACCATGTTAAAGAAATTCTACGGTTCTTGAGATTTTTATGAAGTTTTGGCCTATTAATCCATGGTTATTGATGAAAAATTGCATGCTTTACGTAGAAGATGAATAATATGGGTGTATACTGATTATAGTACGAATTTTAGGGAGTTTGGGTGTGAAAAATCTGGATTTGGATGAGGTTGTGTGATAGAACCCGTAACTGGTTTCCTGCAGAATTTGCCATACCTGCTTGATCGAGCCAAGAGCTTCGATCGATCGAAGGTTCGATCGATCGAGCCCCAGCCCTCGATCGATCGACCCCTTCTGGCAGACTCATATTTCCCCTTTTTAAATTAGTTGAATTCAATTTAATGAGAAATAATCCTTGGACACCCTTATTAAAATGTTTTGGGAGATAAAGAAGGCCAGTAGGACTTATAAATAATTATGGGACCTTTAATGTAAAACGAGAGTTGTATTTTTGGGATATTTACATATAAGGGACGATGAAATTATGTATTAAGGGGATAGACGCGTAAGATAGTTACTTTGGAAATTAGATTACCTACTGAATTCCACACTTGGGAGGATAGAGTCCATGAGTGTTACGCAATAAGTTGGAATGATCCCTCAAATTAAAGTAAGAAATGAACAGTTATACGTGAGAACTAAATAATAAGAAATAAGGACAAATGTCGTAATTATGGGATTAGAAATGTACCTAATTTGATATGGTAATAGTAGTATAGTTATATGACTGTGTTTATGCATATACTATCTATGTGTGAAAATCGTGCCCGCGCTGCTTGTTATCCCTGAGGTTACCGCGCTGGGACGATCTTATCTCGATGTGCCTTTATGGGGGATATTGACTCGTACCCTAGAAGATAGAAATCCTTGGTACAGGCTATCGAATCGATAGTTCAGACGGCCCTAAGAGACATGGGGGCATGTGTTATCCTCTTAGACACTTGGAATCTATGCTTCGCCTCAATATTGTTTGTGTATGTGTTAATACAGTTCGAGAGTGATTCCGGACTTGTATTTCCCTGAGTACGAGTGATACGGGGATTGGATAGCAGAGTATGACCGCACCATAATTTTTATGTGGGGTGCTGTTAGAATATATATATTATACGAGTATTTAATATATATATTAAATTCTGAAATTTGGAATTTCATACTGTGCTTATGGTAAGTAAGAAATGAATCTCGACTTCAATTTGGAAACACTTGTTTTGGAAAGTATAATGGAACACTGGAAACTTTATTAGTAAATAAGGTTTAAATGAGAACTTTGTGATCAAATGAAATTATCCTCTTAAACAATTATATTGTTCGGTTTTAAGTCTTACGAGTAACCTAAGATAAGTTAAACCATTGGGAAGATTAGTGCGATAGGCGTGCACATTAAAAGAGAGGTGATAATTTCTCAGGAGAGTGCCGCACTAATATGTTGTTGCATTGGCCTGTAAACATTTTAATTACTTGCTAAACAAATTTTAAATCATTTACACTATCGGGCTCTGACCCGTTTCTTTTTCCTTTCTCTCTTGTATATATATGTATATATTACAGGTGCCCAGCCACAGAGGCGTCTTGCGTAGGATCCTTTGAAAGGAACGCGTGTAACAACCCTCGATTTTTGGAGACTGAGAAATTAAATTTTTGGAAGATAAAATTTAATTAAATTGGAGAATTTCAAAATTTGGGAATTGAGGCCCAAAAATAGGGAATATTTTAAAGTACTTCGGATGATATTTTTGCGGGTACCATCGATCCCGGAAGGGTCGAGATAGTCAAAATGACTGTCATTGGGTTTTATTTCGGCTCCGGAATGTTTTTAAGTTATTTTGGCTCGAATTGGAGTAAACGAGTCATTTAAAGTGTGTATTAACATTTAAAATTGGGTTTATTGTTTTAAGGGATTTAAGGCTTACGGATCAAGCCTTTCTCATTTTGAGAAAGTGAGAAAAAGCCCTAGAGAGAAAAGAAGAAAGGAAAGAAGAAGAAAGGAAGAGAGAGAGGAAGAGAAGCTTGGGGATTTCCGGCCCAACCGCGACATCGAGGACGATCCAACCTCTACAAATCCGAGGCAAGTGTTTAATCTTGCTAAATAGCTATTTGTGTATTTTATTTCATAATTTGTGGGGTAAAGAAATGGTTTTTGGGTATAAGTATCAAAACCTAATTTTGGTTTAAATCTTGAAATCTAAGATTCTAATTGGGCTTTAAGGGATATAAATGGTTGGGATGATATGTTGGATGGGTTTTCTTGATAATAATATTATTGGGTTAAAGATTTGGGGGCTTGGTGATGATATTTGGGTATTAATTTCGTGGGTTTGCTGAAAATGGAAAATCGGCCAAGGCAACTGGTATGGCCGATCGACCGCGGTCTGGGGACCGGTCGACCGCGCCTTAAGGGAAAAGCCTACTGCATTTCTTCATAGGAAAAATATGGACCCGCGGTCGATCGGGGGTCTGGGACCGGTCGACCGGTCCCCTGTTTTTAGCCCAAAACTTGGATTTCTTCTCCCCCTTTTCTTTTGGAGTTTATTCTTAGGGGCTTCCTTTATGGGCTGTTTTATGGGTTTCCTAAGATGACTTCTAGCCCTTTTTGGTTGGGTTTGTTGATTTGGGGTTCTCTCTTATAAAGTAAGAGATATCTTTTGGTGACTTATAGGGGGTCTCTCACTTAGTATCTGATAGTGGGAACTTCTTGGAATCATTGGATAAGAAATATCCATGTATGTTGTGAAATTTCTAGGCCGACATTTATGTCAAATCCTTATAAGGATAGGATATGGTTAAGATATAATTTGGGGCCAAATGGAAGAGAGTGGTTACATACTCTTTAAGAGTGAGGGGTCTCATATCCTTAGAAATGTTTAGTCTAAGGAACAATTGATAACTCAATAGGAGTAAGGGTTACCGAGATTTATTCGAACCATAGGTGACTTTGGGAACGGCTTGGGATCGTACTATCGACTAGAATAAGCGGTAGCATAAATTCTAGTTAGGATAGTTTACACGTAATTTTGGGGATATGACCACTGAGATTCCAATACTTGAAATGAGGTTGGAATAAATTGAGGTTTTAGACTATTAAGTCATGTGGGTGCCTATTGTTAAATAGTACTAAAGGTAATTATGTACTTTTGGATATGGATGAAATGTGTAGTGATGGATTCCTACACAAACTCTTGGGTGATAACCCTAATGTTGAATATATATGTATAGATATATACATATGGTTTTGGGAGACTATTCATCATAGGAAAAATGATTGAATATGTTTCAAGTGAGGGATTGTATTCACATATCAAGGCACATTTAATGGAAATTGTGGTGACGGCTTGTATATTGAGGATTATGTATACTTATAGCCGGGTTTATATATCTTATACATATGAACGAGAATTAGTTTGTATATATAATGATATAGCGATGTGTGAATATATGTAAATATATCTATGTATGAAAATGAATATATGGATATATTTATGTTGTGGACATACATGGTATGGATATTTAAACCGTATATGATGGTTTATTATATTGGATCATATGATGGGATCATATGGATGTATGTATATTGCGCATGTGAGCGATATATATACTTATGTGGTTAAGCATACCCCGCTCATGCTATCATTGGGAAGTTTCCGCGCAGAGGGTGAGCATCCTGGCATATAGAGCAGGGTGTGGATATTCCTCAGGTCATAGTCGTCCCTTGTGTTATTATACGATAGATATATATTTTGGGGTGAGACGTGGTGGGTATGTTTCGTCTCATTGCCGGTTGGAACTATGACCGCTTCCCGGGACGTCGTGTGTGTGAGTTATCACGAGGTGGGTGTCGTTGATCCCCACCAGGTGGTCCCCAGTTGTTACGTGAGCCGGACTCTGGGAAGATGATAGCATTGATGCAGTTTTATCGGCAAGATATATAGCCGGGTATTATATGTGCATGGCCATTGTACATCATATATGGTATGTACATTGGGTCATGGGTATGGATGATGGCATGTATATATATATGGTGAGAATAAAATACCTATATATATATTTATATATCCTAGATGAAAGGATATGGTATTTCTATGGGGTACATCTTGGATGTTGTGGTGTACCAGTTTATTTGGGGGTTGATGTATCGCATTTAAGGAATACTTCGGTTACATCATCCCAAGGATATTATTGGAGATTTTTAGTTGTTTTCATATTGTAGTTTAAAAGTTTAGTAGTAATGGTAGTATTAAATTGTATGTTAAGGAAATCTCTAGGATCGACATTGCCCAGGAGTAGTGTAACGAGGTGGTTCCTTGTTTGGATTTCGCTTTGCGAGACACCTCACGCACGAAACGCAGTGCAATGTCGAGATTTGAGAGAAGTAATTACATATATGGCATAATGGATCTCTAGTCGTGACATTGTCAGGAGTAGTGTAACGGGGCGGTTCCTTGTTTGGATTTCGCTTTGCGAGACTCCCCACGCACGAAACGTAGTACAATTTTGAGATTAGAGAGAAGTTTTGCCATTAATCCCTGTGCATGTTATTTAGAATAAATTCTTATATTTTAGCCTATATATATGTATATATATATGTGTGTATATATATATATATAGGGGTAACGTATTAAGAATTATGATTCATGAAATTATATATCGGAATCCAGTAAGCCTATTGTGGCATAATTGTTGTAATCTAATCTAGTAGGATTAGAAAGGGTGGATCCTTAGATTATGACGGGAAAGTAGCTCTCGTGGGTATAGGCTAGGCCTATGATAAGTTAGGTTGTCCTAATAAATGGGGGTAATTTAACTAAAACTTGAGGACGCGAATAGGTGCGCGCCTTTAGATGAGAGGTGAGTTGGGGTTCCACGAGAGAGCGGTCTCACTTTAATTATGAAATAGTGCACCGATAATTATTATGCACGGTTAACACACTTGCTAAATATTTTTCACATTCGGGGCTCTGACCCGTTTACTTTTCTCTCCTCCTTGTATATATATACTACCACAGGTATCCTACCACATGGATGCCAAATGACTTTCTATCCAGAGTCTTGGGAGCCGTGACAGGTGCGGACTGTTGCGGGATGTTTCATGTAGCCGCCTCCTACTTCTTTAAAATTCTAGGTAGGATTCATGTTGTATATCGGGTTTGTACCCAAGGGATATTTATATACATGTTTATATTTATTCCATTTCAGTTATTACATTGGTTGTGACCCGACAGCTTATTCGGGTCTACTTTTTGTAGTACATTCAGTTGTATTTATTTATTTCATTTTATTTCTAGCATTTCCTTTATCTTAGTTTCTTTTATGCATCGTTCTTTTTTTTAGTGGTGTTAGTTGGTTGTCTGTTGCATTTTATTTAATTTTTTAAATCCCGCTTATATGATTTCGGGTAGTTAATCCTATATTATATAGTACCGGCAGTTGATGTTGAGACTGGACCATCTGAAACTCCTGATTTAATATAGTATAGGGCTGGCCACCCGTTATTATTTTAGGCGGGTTGTCACAACGCGCTGCAGCTTAGGTGGGAGTTGCAGGCCTCTTGCTTAGACGACTTCATTTATTTGATTCCACTCCTAGCTTATTTATTCAGTTGGGCATGTGACGCCCGTCTCCATTATCCATTTGTTTTATTGGACATTGTGATTCATTTATTTCTAGTATTACTGTCTGGATGTTTTACTTTAAGTTTTAATGTTGGGACTTAGTTGTTGAATGTTAAATTTATTTGGATTATATGTTCCAGGATAATTGTGGTGTGATTCTTTAATATTGAATTGTTGTAAATATTTAAATCTTGGTTTATAAAATAAAATTTGGAAAGTAATGCCAAAAAAAAATGGTTTTGACACTTAGCTTAATTAATTAGGGTGTTTAAATTGGAAAAGTTATTTTTACGACAGTGATGCTAAGAATGAACCAACTGTTCACCTTGATTTTAATTTAATAAAGGAGTGATCGCCCGATATTTAATTAGGCGGGGTGTCACAGTTGGTATCAGAGCATCAGGTTCTAGTGTCCTTAGGATCTGTACGGCTTATTATGCTTTCAGCGTTGCTTTGTTTGATATAGAGCCCTATGTTTAGGATTGTCGATTTCTTTGACAAGATTTCGTTCTCCTGCTATAATGTGTATACATTAGTGAATTCTAATTTCGTTCGGATGTGTGCGTGTGCCGAGCGATGACGGATGTCAGAAGAGGACCGTTAAGCGGACACCAGGAGGCAGGGCTTAGTTGAGGTTGTAAAATATATTCAAGAATGATGACCGTAGTCGAGGTCACCTCCATTATGGTACGGGAAGCCAAGACTAGAAAGGCAACTAAGGCGCAATAATGATTTCCAAATGCTGTTATAGTAAAATGAGGTGCAAGAGTAAACATACCCATGTTATAAAACGGGTAAAGAACTGTCCGTGGAAATTCTAGAAATGCGGGAATTGTGTGTGTTTACCAAAGGAGGTAAAGTATCCAAAGGTTTAGATTTAGAACGGAGTGTGGCTAACTAAAAGTGAAAATTTAGAGAAAATTTTCTTGGCTTTCGGGACAAAGTTATAATGATGGGAGTCAACTACCAATTTTAGAAGTGGAATGCTATGCCTATAGGAGAACCTTAGGTACAGTGTTGACCGTATGTTCCTTCCTCAACTGTTCGGGATGAGAAGCAAACGTGGTTCTGAACTCATCGCGGGAGGGCATGGCAGAAGCCCATTTGTGAATATGAATCTTAATCGTTAGCGAATTTTGTATCGGGAGATATAAATACGAGTGGAGGAAACGACTCCAAGTGGGAGATCAACTCATAATAAAAATTGATAACACTCAAAGAGGAAATTCTGATGGACGGTCGATTTAGAGGTTGACAATGTTGTATTTTGTCAATAAAGATGGTAATGCTTCTTTGTGTGAGAAGTTAAAAGAGTCGAAGAATTTAGTCGAGAAAAAGACTGAATACAACGGTGGTGGTATAACACCACAAAGAGATGTGGATACACATCAGGGGACCCATTTAAATGATTCGAATAGTTGAATTCTTACCAAGTGATGGTAAATTTAGTAAGTACTATTATAGATAGTGACCTGATTTTTAGGGCCTAAAAGGCTAAGGGTATAACCGAGGCAGCTAACAGGAATCGAGTCTACTAAAGTCCGAGAGAAGGACAATCCTAACCTGGTTAGTAGGACGGGTAATAAGGGGATTATGTGTTGAAGTATTTTGTGCGGAGTGAAATCGCTCGTGATAATATGTTCCAAAGTGAGAAAAAGGACAAGAATACGGTGCCTAGTAAAGGACAACGATTAAAGTAGTTTTGTTTTGGTTTGAGTAGACGTGTTACGTCCGGAAACCATTTGCGCAGTCAAGACGATTGACAAGGTAGAAGTATAAGTTGTATCCTCAGAGGATGCGGCGTGTTTATGTGACACGAACGAGTCACTATATTTTATCCATTGCTAGGTTAGCATGTGAGACGAGTTTAATGCATATAATTATAAACGCTATTACTATGTGAATATTTTTCCCTAGCGTAACGGGATTTTTCTTTAGTGCTATCCGTGGAGGATGAATAAGTATATTAAAAGTGCTATGTACTTTATTGAGGTTACTCGTTGTAGTGATGCAATATGCGAGTATGATATTATCTTTGTTAAAACGTTATAGAAATGGTTAGTACGATAGTGGGAATTTATTGCAAGACTATGGGAGTGGTTGCGTTAGTGCAGCATATTTTGTCCTGGCGAAGCTTCACCTGCAAGAGGGTCAGACTCGCACTTATATTATCTATCCTAGAAACTTCGGAGGGGATAGTGGGCTCGAGATATTCGATACCGATGTATGTATGAACTTTATCCTTATGATTTAGTATGAATCGGGTTTACGTTGAGCGAAAAGATTTAATTCAGTATTATGTTGAGCACTCAGGACTTGGTGATAGGAATAGTGCATTGTTATATCTATCCTCTAGAGATGTGGGAATTAAGATTTATATCCCTATTATTAGGGAAAGGGATTTCGAGAATTCTGATTGTATGCATTCGAGATTTATGGAATGCAATTACCAACACCCAATACTAAACGATAGTGTAATTGGTGAGATGTTCCTTGTTAAGTGTAATTACGGGATGAAATGTAACTTTATGTCAAAAGACGGAATAAGGGGGTACATGCTATGGACGGAGGACCTAACGGATTTTAATGACCGACAATGCTAGGTAGTAGTGTATCGGGGGGGTTTCTTGTTTGGATTTCGCTTTGCGAGACATCCCATGCATGAAACTTAGCGTAAGGTTGGAAATAGGGAGACGTTTGGTCACTATTCCATGAGTTCGGTACCCCGGTCGAAATGGGTACAAGTAATTACATGTGTAAGTTAGTAGTTAAATTTTAACTTAAAGCCACTGGAGCCGGATTGTGTGGTAAGAAAGCATTGAAGTTATCCCCACGAGTTGAGGGGGTGGAACGATGATAAGGAGGATTTAAAAATTTTGATTTCTAGGGTGATTGAGAGTACCCAAATGTCGTAATCGCGTTCGAAACACAAGGTGAGTAAAGAGTTAGAATGATTTTTAGCATGGATTATCTGGAAAGAACTTTATTATACAAAAGAAATGACCTATAATTATTTTGATGAATAGAGCGTTAGTGATTTATTTTGGTCATTGTACCTATTTGGGAAAATTGTTGTACTTGTCTGAAGAAGGTTAAGATTTGTTATTCCTCTTTTATGGTCATGGAATTTGAATGCCCTATTCCTTATACTTTGTTAGATTTAGTTAGTTTCACTGATGAGTAGCACGCCGTTCGCTCTCCTAGGGCGGTCGGGGTGTTGCAAAATGTGGGCATCTTGGTTAGCTGCCGTTAAAATCGTCCGAGTCGAAGGGACGTGGCAATAGACGTGTGAAATATATGTTTGTGGGACTAGTATAACGAAATGGAAGTGATAGAGTGGATTAAACGTCACATGAGGGGCGAAAATCCATACATAAGTGTGCAATTAGAATATCACACCCTAATTTAATTGGAAGGCTGTGGGAAGCCATTTAAGAAGGAGTATTCCTTGAATGGGGCAGAGTTAAATTATTATGAAGAACACTCGGAGCGGAGTTGTTAGTAGTCAAGTGTGAGAGTGACTTGCACATACAAAGGGTGATGATGTTAGTATGGTATAAGAGATCCAGAAGTGCACTTCATGGAGAGAAGAACACGGGTCGGAACTTTCGGCATACACCAAGGAAGGAAGGGGAGTATTACGTGTCACTTAATGTGAGACATTTCAAGGAAAAATCGATGTTTAGCGGGACGTAGTGAGTAGTCTCTACATGCACCGCCCATAGGTAAGGTTTGGTTGAAAGAGGAGAATCAACCAAAGAATTTTGTGTTTATCGACAATTCCTGAAATTGGAAGAGGTTGGTAAAGTCGGTAAAGTTTTGGATGGGTTGCCATCCTCAAAACAAGATCAAGGGTTCATCCCGAACATGTGAATTAAGTCGTCGAGAAGGAAGTGATTGATATTCCTTTGGGCTGGTTTACAATATTAACTAGTATGCCCCAAACTTCCTTTGAAAGGAAGGATCGCGCTAGTGCATGGTCCGGCGCAGTATAAATTTCTAAATCAGGATGAGATTGGTGAATCCCACCTTTAATATGGGATTTCAGGAACCAGCGGAGATAAGGTTTCGTTTTAAGTAGGATGTATCACCCTTAGCCAGGGAATAGGCGCACGGTGATTGAAGATTAGTGGAGCCACGTGAAGGAGATTTTGGAATCTTGGTACGATGATTTCAGGAATGCTCTGTAGAAGCACTCGTACCTGTTTGTCGCGTACGAGGTGCTTATTAAGGTTTTTGTTATGGAAGAACCTCGACTATTCTCCTTCCGTGTTTAAAGGTGAGTAGATAATCAGAATTTTTGGATCGGTCGAGAAAATATCCGATAACTATGGAAGAATTCCACGACTGTTTTAGGCGAACAAGAGTGGTCATATGTTCGTATGATTTTTCTCAGAATGGGAGTCTTGTATATACATAAATCCGAGTAGGTGTCATGTGGTGAGGTGCGGCCTCCTAATGATAGTGAGATAATGGAAATTTATAACGTATAGGCGTGACCTATGCGAATGTTGTCGGTTGAGAGCGCAATGTGAAGTGTCTCCAATGAGAATGTAAAACAAGGTTGCTGTGAGGAAAGGGCTATAGTGATTGAGCGCCGTAATATGTAGTTAGTTTACGTACTGACAAGGATATCCAGAATTGTGCTACCTGGTAGGCCTTATTTTCCGAATTTCGGGACGAAATTCCGTTATTAGGGGGGAAGTATGTAATACCCTATATTTTTATGGCTTTTAAATTTAGGGATTTATTAAATTTAATTGAGATGAATTAATTTAATTTTAATCCGAAATGTTGTTTTAAATATTTACTAGCGTGACGAGAGTTAGTAATTATTGGAAATTTGTTATTTGTTGAATGTTACTGGATGAGTATAGTAATATATGAGATTTTTTTTATAAAATTGTCACGTGTGAATGAAATGACAATTATGGAAATTTAAGTCGGGACGCGCCCGTGTCGCGTCTGGACTAAATATTGATGAATAAAAGTGAATAAATTATAAGTCACCCGTATGATCATTTCGAGTGCGTCAAAGTGTCTGAAAGGGTCGAGATAGTCAGAAAAGTGTACCCGGGGGTTTAGTTTGGACCTCAGGGCGTTTTTAAGCTTAATTAGTACCCCGGGAGGGCATTTTCGTCATTTTGCATTTTTGGGTAATTAAACCCACGAAAATTATTAGGCTATATCAGCCATTTGGAAGAGTCCTTTAGGGTTAGCAGACTCAAAACATTAGAACGACCATAGGATAGGGAAGGAAAAAGCTTTCCAAGCAAACCAAGTCCAAAAATCCAAAATCACACCCAAAAACGAAAAAAGCTGTTGAAATGCTCTCCATTCTCACTAAAAAAACCCCAACCAAACACGATCCCAAAACGAGTTCTCCCGCCGGCGAGTCGCCCCCGTCCTAAATCAACCAGCTCCGACGTCGCCATCTTGATTTGCTATGACTACCCTACCTCCGGCCTCTCGTGGTAGTAGCTCTCCTGGTTTGGAGGTTGGATTGAAGCCTGGTCTGGCTGGTGTTTGTTATGAAGAAGCGTGCGATTCTGAGGAGATTGAAGAGGGGCAAGTATCTGCTTCGGAAAATAACATTGCAAGGGCAAATGCTAATGTTTCTAGTATTAAAGAGATAAATGTAGAAAAGGATGTATACAAAAAATTTCTCGAAGAAAAAGGTTTCACTCAAGAGGACATTTTACAGTTCAGAGGTGCCATACTCAAAGATGAGGCCTCAAACTCTGATGGATGTAAGTTAGTGGAGGTAAAGACTACGAATCCTAGGATGGATATTGAAAAGAATGGCCCCTTGGCCTGCCCTCCCCTGTCCAAGGTGGAAAAATCATGGAAAGAAGTTGTAGCGGATAAGAGAAAGCCCAAGCTAAGATTTACTTACCATGCTCCCTCTATTGTTGATAACAGAATCACAGTCTCCCCTCCTCCAGAGGTGGCAAAAAATGGCTATGCTAAGTGGGAAAGCAGTATGGTAGGGTGTTTTATGGGGAGAAGTTTGCCTTACACCTTGGTTTGCAGTATAGCCCATAGGCTATGGGATAAATTTGGCCTCAATCAAATAGTGGGACACAATAATGGTGTCTATTTCTTTATGTTTGATAATGCTGATATGAGGGATGAGGTTATTGACAATGGACCTTGGCATTTTGTGGGGAACCCAATTATTATCCAAAAATGGACACCAAACTTCTCTTTCAGCAAAGATTCAACCTCAAAGATACCTGTTTGGGTGAAGTTCCATAACATACCTGTCCAATTATGGACAGAGGAGGGGCTTAGCTATGTTGCTAGCTCAGTGGGAGTTCCTATGTATGCTGATACAGTTACTGAAGGTATGAAGAGGATTAGTTTTGCAAGGATTTGTGTGGAGTTAAATGTTAAGGCAGAATTCCCAAGTAACATTGATGTCACCATGGAGGATGGATCCATTGCAGTAGTTGGAGTGGAATATCAAGAGAAACCTCCATCCTGTGTTCATTGTGGTATATTTGGGCATGCCCTGATCAACTGTCCTAAGGGGAAGAAATCTTGGGTGGCAAAAAATAATAAAGCAGAGGTATATCCAATTTTAGGCCAAGCTGAGATTCAAAAGGCCTTGGAAGAAGGATGGACCAAAGTGCAAACTAAAGCCAATAAGACAACCAAAGATATTGAAACAGTTAATTTAGTCATGAGTGAAAAGGACATTGATGGTATGACTAGTGAGATAGTGAGTTCAGGTAAGAATGAAGAAGGAGAGAATCCTCCAAACAAGGTTACAACCTCTAATCAGTTTGGCATTCTAGAGGTTTTGGAGGACTCTACTCTTGTTACAACCCCTGCCCCTACAGGGCTGGTCCTTAAAATTAAAGCAGTGGATGAGCTTGATCAAGGGAGATTTGGAGGTGTCATCAGAAGGGATGGGAAAGAGGTGTGCAGCAGCAACAACAAGGTGAAGAAGAGTTCGGGCAGCAAATACAAAAAGTTTAGATGACCAGGATGGGTACATGGAATATTAGGGGACTTAATGCTCCCCACAAACAGATGGAGGTGGTTAAGCTAATTAGAGATAATAAACTAGACCTTATTAGTCTTGTGGAGACTAAGATTAGAAGGAACAACATGGAAACTGTCAAGAATATGTGCTTCTATCATTGGGAGTATATTCATAACTGCCCTATGGATGGGGGAGTGGCTAGAGTAATTGTGGGATGGAACCCCAATAGTTTGAAGATTGATGTGATTGCTTCTCATAGACAAGCTATTTTCTGCCTTGTAAATATCGTTGGTACTAGTAAATCTTTCTATGCGACTTTCATATATGGTGATAACCTGCCTGAGCAGAGGAGGTGTTTATGGACATTCCTATATGCAAATAAAATGGTGATCGATGAGAGGCCTTGGTTATTCATGGGGGATTTTAATGTGGTCAGAAGCCAAGAGGAAAAAAGAGGGATTTTGGATATTGACAGAGCTGCAACTGATGAGTTTAATGAGTGTCTAAATGTGTTGAATGCTGATGATTATGGTTAATAGTGGGCTGTGGTTCACCTGGAATAAGAGTCATAGTGGAGTTAATAATGTTCAGTCCAGAATTGACAGGGTCCTTCACAATGATATGTGGACTGCATTTTTCCCCAACTCACATGCTATTACCCTGCCTAGTGGTATTTCTGACCATAGTCCTATTATCACCATTGTGGATAACACTTTCAATAGGGGCCCTTTACCTTTCAAGTTCTTCAACTTCTGGATGAATCATGTTGATTTTTGCCTACAATCATTGATGCGTGGGATGTTGAAGTGGATGGGAATCCAATGCAGAGGCTCTACAGCAAACTTAATAGAGTTAAAGCCTCTTTAAAGCACTTTAATAAGAAATTCTTTAATAAGATTTCTACTCAGGTTGTTGAGACCAAGGTTAAGCTGGATGCTATTCAATGTGAGCTGGACAGAGATGGTGATAATATGGGCCTGCACGCGGCTGCTGATGAATTGAGAATAAGATATGCAGAATTAAGGAATGATGAGGAGTCTTTCCTTAGACAGAAGGCTAGAACCAAGTGGCTGCAGCTGGGTGATCAGAACAATACTTTCTTTCATAAGAAAGTAAACCAAAATAGGGCTAGAAGGAAAATTGTGAGCATTGAGAATGATCTTGGGGTGAGAATTGAAGGCAGTGAGCAGGTGTCTACAGAAGCTGTGAGTTTTTCAGAACTTGCTAGGGAATAGGGTGCAGTGTGAGAATGCTAATGCTGTCCTGGGGGAGGTGATAAAAAATAAGCTAACCTCTGAGCAGGCTAGTATCCTGGAGGAAGAGGTCACTCATGATGAGATCAAGGAAGCTATGTTTAGCATTGGGTCTGACAAGGCCCCGGGCCCTGATGGGTTTAACAGCTACTTCTTTAAGAAGAATTGGGAGCTAATTGGGAGAGAGGTGTGTGAGGCAATAAAATTCTTCTTTGACACAGGGACTTTCTTCAAGCAGTGGAATTGTACTGCTCTGGCTTTAATCCCAAAGGTTGCTACCCCTAGGAGTATGAGGGATTTCAGACCCATCTCTTGCTGTAACACCTTGTACAAGTGTATTTCCAAAGTGATCACTTGCAGGCTAAAGAAGATGATGCCTGGCCTTATTAGTATTAATCAAGCTGCCTTTGTTGAAGGTAGATCCATTGCTGATAATATCTTGTTATTACAGGAGTTCATGAGGAACTATCATAGGGACTCTTGGCCTCCGAGATGTGCTATAAAGATTGATATTCTGAAAGCATATGATACTGTGAGCTGGGACTTTTTGATAAAGCTGTTGGCCCATGTTGGTTTCCCATCCAAAGTCATTGGGTGGATCACCAAATGTGTGACTACTACCAGATTCTCCATTAGCATGAATGGGGAACTTAAGGGCTTCTTTCATGGGAAAAGAGGGCTCAGGCAGGGGGACCCTATCTCTCCCTACCTTTTCTTGCTTGTGATGGAGGTTTTCTCTGGGGTTATTTCTAGAGCTACTGAATCAGACCTGTTCAGGTTTCACCCTAGATGCAAGGAGATAGCTTTGACTCACCTAAGTTTTGCTGATGATTTAATTGTCTTTGCTGGGGGGGACACTGTTTCCTGCAGTATTGTGAAGGAGGCAATATCTAAGTTTAGCTCCTTATCTGGGCTGATGATCAACTTAGAGAAGAGCAACCTTTTCACTGCAGGGATTAATGAGGATGAGGTTCAGGACATTTCAACTATTCTTGGCATTCAGCATGGGACCCCTCCATTTCGATATCTTGGGGTTCCTCTCATCACTACTAGGTTGAAGAAGGAGGACTGCTCTCACTTGGTGGATAGAATTACTATGAGAACCAGATGTTGGACTAATAAGTTCTTGAGTTTTGCAGGTAGGCTCCTTCTAGTGAAGACTGTGATTTTCAGCATTCAAGTGTATTGGGCTAGCATTTTTATTCTGCCCAAGAGTATTATTAAGAAGATTGAGCAAATTATGAGAAATTACTTATGGAAAGGGGATGAGGCTAATAGCAAAGGGGCTAAAGTTGCTTGGGTGGATCTTTGTGTTTCTCTTGATGAAGGAGGGCTCAATATTAAATGTTTAGAGACTTGGAACAGAGCGGCTATGGCGAAACATTTGTGGAATCTTTGTAGTAAGAAGGACAGCTTATGGATCAAGTGGTGTAATACTTACAAGATCAAAGGAAGGAGCATATGGGCTTTGAGTATCCCAAATGATTCTTCATGGAGTTGGAGGAAAATCCTCAAGAGCAGAGAGAAGTTTAGAAGTCAAATCAAGACCTGCATTGGGAATGGTGCGCATACATTTATGTGGTTCGATTATTGGCACCCTAATGGCCCTTTACATACCCTATATGGGGATAACATTGTCTATGACTCTGCTAGCAATCTAAAGGCTAAAGTGTCAGATTTTATACACCATTTGGAGTGGAGATGGCCGTCAAGAGTGACATGGGAGCTGAATGAAGTGAAGAATGCTACTCTTCCTACAATCCACGAGGGAACTGATACTGTTGTATGGCTCCCATCTAGTCATGGTATGTTCACCATTGCGTCCGCTTGGGATCTTTTAAAGGCCCATAAGCCTATGGTCAACTGGAGCAAGTTTGTGTGGAGTAAGGTTTGTATCCCTAAATGCTCTTTCATTACTTGGTTGGTGTTTAGGAAGGCCATCAACACTAAAGTTAAATTACTTGATTGGGGAGTTTCTGTGGATGACCTGTGTGAGTTATGTGGGAATGAAAGGGAGACATATAACCATTTGTTCTCTCAGTGCAGCCTTAGTAAATGTATATGGGAAGAGGTGATGCTTAGGAACCAATATTACAGGGATGCCCAGGGTCTGAATAGTGAGTTGGGTTTGGCTACTGTTAACCATTCTACGAAGACCCTTTGTGACAAGATTAGATCCCTTTCTTTTACTACCACTATCTATTGCATTTGGATGGAGAGGAACTCTAGATGCTTTAAGCATGTCTCCAATTCCCTTGATTCTATTATTAAGGGTATTGAAAACATGGTTAGAGCAAAAGCTCTCACGTGGAAAAAGGACAGAAGGAGTTATTCTAACTGGATGGCTTGTATGTACTGGAACATCCCTGAAGATAAGCTTCTAGTTTAGGCTTTGTTTGGTTCCTGCCTGTTTGGCCTGTTTGCCTGTGGGTATGCCCTAGGGTTTCTTGTTCTGAGGAGGGGTTTTCTTCCTTTGTTTTTCTTTTGGTTTTTTATATACAATTAATTTCCCAAAAAAAAAGTCCAAAAATCCATCCGGTTGCACCGCCATCACCACCAACGCGTAGATCGCGCGACAGGGAACGCAACAACACCAAATTCGTTCACAAATCAGAACGCTGAAAATTCCAGGCAGGTATTTATCTTGCTTATTTTCGTTAATGCCGTTCATGTTAGTCTAGGGTGATTAGGACGAGTTTGGTAGAAGAAAATCCATGTTGGAGATAGGAAAATCGCATGTAGAATTGATTTGAATGAAAATATGGAAACCCCTTCATATGTAGAGGCGTAACCACGAAATTATGATGAATTAGGAGTAGAAATTTCTGGAAAAAGAGTGATTAGAATCATGTTAAAGAAATTCTAGGGTTCTTGAGATTTTTATGAAGTTTTGGCCTATTAATCTATGGTTATTGATGAAAAATTGCATGCTTTACGTAGAAGATGAATAATATGGGTGTATACTGATTATAGTATGAATTTTAGGGAGTTTGGGTGTGAAAAATCTGGATTTGGATGAGGTTGTGTGATAAAACCCGTAACTGGTTTCCTGCAGAATTTGCCATACCTGCTTGATCTATCGATCGAGCCAAGAACTTCGATCGATCGAGCCCCAACCCTCGATCGATCGACCCCTTCCGGCAGACTCATATTTCCCCTTTTTAAATTAGTTGAATTCAATTTAATGAGAAATAATCCTTGGACACCCTTATTAAAATGTTTTGGGAGATAAAGAAGGTCAGTAGGACTTATAAATAATTATAGGACCTTTAATGTAAAACGAGAGTTGTATTTTTGGGATATTTACATATAAGGGACGATGAAATTATGTATTAAGGGGAGAGACGCGTAAGATAGTTACGTTGGAAATTAGATTACTTACTGAATTCTACACTTGGGAGGATAGAGTCCATGAGTGTTACGCAATAAGTTGGAATGATCCCTCAAATTAAAGTAAGAAATGAACAGTTATACGTGAGAACTAATGAGAAATAAGGACAAATGTCGTAATTATGGGATTAAAAATGTACCTAATTTGATATGGTAATAGTAGTATAATTATATGACTGTGTTTATGCACATACTATCTATGTGTGAAAATCGTGCCCGCGCTGCTTGCTATCCCTGAGGTTACCGCGCTGGGACGATCTTATCTCGATGTGCCTTTATGGGGGATATTGACTCGTACCCTAGAAAATAGAAATCCTTGGTACAGACTATCGAATCGATAGTTCAGACGGTCCTAAGAGACGTGGGGGCATGTGCTATCTTCTTAGAGACTTGGAATCTATGCTTCGCCTCAATATTGTTTGTGTATGTGTTAATACAGTTCGAGAGTGATTCCGAACTTGTATTTCCCTGAGTACGAGTGATACGGGGATTGGATAGCAGAGTATGATCGCACCATAATTTTTATGTGGGGTGCTGTTAGAATATATATATTATACGAGTATTTAATATATATATTAAATTCTGAAATTTGGAATTTCATACTGTGCTTATGGTAAGTAAGAAATGAATCTCGACTTCAATTTGAAAACACTTGTTTTGGAAAGTATAATGGAACACTGGAAACTTTATTAGTAAATAAGGTTTGAATGAGAACTTTGTGATCAAATGAAATTATCCTCTTAAACAATTATATTGTTCGGTTTTAAGTCTTACGAGTAACCTGAGATAAGTTAAACTATTGGGAAGATTAGTGCGATAGGCGTGCACATTAAAAGAGAGGTGAGAATTTCTCAGGAGAGTGCCGCACTAATATGTTGTTGCATTGGCCTGTAAACATTTTAAATACTTGCTAAACAAATTTTAAATCATTTACACTATCGGGCTCTGACCCGTTTCTTTTTCTTTTCTCTCTTGTATATATATGTATATATTACAGGTGCCCAGCCGCAGAGGCGTCTTGCGTAGGATCCTTTGGAAGGAACGCGCTGCAGCTTAGGTGGGAGTTGCAGGCTCTTGCTTAGACGACTTCATTTATTTGATTCCACTCCTAGCTTATTTATTCAGTTGGGCATGTGTCCCCCGTCTCCATTATCCATTTGTTTTATTGGACATTGTGATTCATTTATTTCTAGTATTGTCACTTTGGGATTTATTACTGTCTGGATGTTTTACTTTAAGTTTTAATGTTGGGACTTAGTTGTTGAATGTTAAATTTATTTGGATTATATGTTCCAGGATAATTGTGGTGTGATTCTTTAATATTGAATTGTTGTAAATATTTAAATCTTGGTTTATAAAATAAAATTTGGAATGTAATGCCAAAAAAAAATGGTTTTGACACTTAGCTTAATTAATTAGGGTGTTTAAATTGAAAAAGTTATTTTTACGACAGTTCGCTCGGTATTTATTTAGGGGAGGTGTCACATATTTTTCTTTAGGCCTCGTTTGCGAGTTCTATTTTGGAGAGAAAAGAAAGGAAAGGAAGGGAAAATGTGTTTCCTTTCCTTCGTTTGAGAGTTTAAGTAGGAAAGAAAGTGACTTTCTCTCGTTTGAGAGTTTAAAAGGAGAGAAAAGAAAGGAAATTTTTTAAAAAACTTTCTCTTCCTTTCTTTCCAAAACTTTCTTTCCAAATCGGAAAGAAATGGAGAGAAAGGAAAGTTTTTAATGAATTGTTCCTTCTTCCTCTTAAAAAAATTATTTTCCTCCCAAACTCCCAAACGCAAGAAAGAAAACTATTTTCTTTTCTCTCTCAAACTACTTTCTCTTCTTTTCTTTTCTTTTCTCTCTTATTAACTTTCCCTTCTTTTCTTTTCTCTCATAATAAAATTTTCCTTTCCTTTCTCTTCTCTTCAAAACTCCCAAACGAGCCTTTAATCGATTCATTATTCTTGTTGTTAAGAAATTTCTGTGTCCAAAGTGAATAGAATTGGGAACAAATCCGTACGAACCCAATAACTGTCGATTCGATTTGGTTCAATTAAAAAAAATCGAATTCGATTCGGGTTCTGATTGAGTAATGAAAACGAAATAATCGGAACCGTGGGCAGACCTACGCGACTCTATTATTTTAAAGAGGTTTTTAAATTCGCTCCATTGAAGTGGTTGGGGTAAAAGGAAGCAAGCTTGGTATTTGCGATTAAAAGTTAAAAAGAGCAGAGGTTTTGCGGTGCGGAGGGAGATGTCTTACTTGCTACCACACCTTCACTCAGGATGGGCAGCCGATCAGGCCATCCTCGCCGAAGAGGAACGTCTCGTCGTCATCCGATTTGGTCACGATTGGGACGAAACTTGCATGCAGGTCCATTTCCTTTCTTCTTATTTTACCAAAACCCGATAGAGTGCCCTAACAATGTCTTCTCTTAAAACTTCAAAATATTCATTTATTTATTTATTATATTATATTATATTATATTCCTGTGGCATGGACTATTTGCCTCCAAATCCAATGTTTGTGATTGATCTTTCTCCAATTAACACCACCATATTCTACAAAACAACCAGCGGAAAGCACCATATTCTACAAAACAAGCCTATTTTGTTTTCAGATTTCATTTTCCTTTCCTGCATCTTTCTTTCAGATTTTTGCTGGGGACTTTAACTATGCTTACCGAGCTGTTCAAAAACAGACATGGGATACACTCAAGTGTCAACTGCGCTACCTGTTGTTTCGCCACTAAACTTGAGAAAGATTTTATCTCAATCCTATATATTAATATTTTTTTTGGTTTTAGTCCCATTTTTTAAATTTTGTTACTCTCCCATCCCGTGTGTTTTTTAAATTATTTTATGCCCCCATTATCCTCTAAAACTTCTCTCAACTTCCATATAACCTCTCCTAACCGCTCATGTTTCTTTTTGTAGAGAGTGACGAGTGTAAAAATATAGGATCAACAACAAAAAAATAATGACATGGGATTAAACACTCATATTCAAAAAAGTAGGACTAAAACTTATAATCCCATATATTAAGTGTCTTCACTCATTTTAGAGCATACGCCATAGCGGTGGTCGCCTCGCCTCACCTTGGGTCTAATGGGTCAGACGTAAGCCTTTAATAAAGACCCCGGGGCTTTAAGCAGCTGTTTTTCCACACTTCGAGGCGAGCCCTTTTTAAACATGATGACAATTTGTTTAGAAAGATGAATGAAGATATAATCTATTATAACTTACAGTGTGCGAGTAAATATTTATTGCGTTTTGCATCAAATTGGTATTAGAGTGGTGGTGCTCCTGGGATACCAACACCTAAATGCTGCTCAATGATTGGGAAAATGAGTGGCGACACCTTATGAAGAAACAGACAATCTACCGAGGTCACGTATTTTTCTAGACTCGAATCGTATTTGGATATGCTCAGATTCACTTGGATATGCGAGTCAAAGAGTATCCCAATATTTTTTTAACTACACTGGATACGTTGGGATTCATCAAGATACGCGTGGGTTTATTCGATATTTTAAAACATAAATATTGGATCAAATGTCTAATAATAAAAAGTTGTTGAGTTTAAAACAAAAGACATCTGAAACACATCAAAACACAAATTGCACATACCTTTATAGAGTTTACTTTCAGCACACTTGCGGCTCACCTTTTCAGTCCACTTTCGGCTTCATCCGAATACCGACCAACTTCTGACCACTTTAGGCTGCTTCTACCTGTACCAAACAACCTTCTGACCTCTTCTAGCTTCATTCGTAAGTTTTCTTTTCACTTTTAATTAGTTTTTAATCTTTTCATTATTATTGTTGATGTAAAAACTAGACTTGATCTAATTTTTCTGATCGCAGATAAAATGTGTAAATGTAATTGTAAATTGTAAATAAAAGCAAGAGAATAAGAGAGTTTTTAAAGTGGTCCGGCTATATCTGAATGCCTACGTCCACTATTCTTGTATTGATTTCAGAGACTACAAAAACTAGGTATCTTGCTCTTTGATCCGTTTTGCCTTGCCCTCGATGAAAGGGATACAATGTATTTATAGTGACGCGGAGGTCAAGGGTTGAAATGTCAAGGGATGAAATGCTTTTATATAATTAAGCATTTACATCCTTGCATAATAACTGTGACGATTGGTTGTATAAACCACGTGTAGTTTGACCCTTGGTATGATGACGCTTCGTTGTCTTGTTGGTCGGCCTTCTTTGTGTTGGTCGGCATTCCATGGTTTGGTCGGCAGATTTACTTTCAGCTGACCAGGATTCTGGCCACGTGTAACAACCCAAGACTTTCGGAACAGTAATTATTTTATTTTGGGAGAAATAAATAATATTTTATTGGAGAATAATCAAATTGGCAATTAAGGTCAAAATTTAGAGTCGTCAAAAAGTGTCTCGAATGGAAATTCTGAGGGTACCATAGTGTCCGGAAGGGTCGAGAAAGTCGAAATGACTGTACTTGGGGTTTATTTAGGTTCCGAAATAAATTAGGACCGTTTGACTCGAATTAAAGTTACCGAGTCATTTAAAGTGTGTATTATCATTTAAAGATGTGTATTTTGGGATTTAGGCTTAAAAAGCCTACGGGAGATATTTCTCCAAAAGAGAGAAAGAGGAAAAGAAAAGAAAGAAATAGAGAAGAAGAAAAAGAAGAAGAAAAGGAAGGAGAAAGAGGGAGAGAGAGGATTTTCCCGTGGATTCAGACCCTACGAACCCGAGGCAAGTGATTAAACTTGCTAAATAATTGTTGTGTACCATTTATTGCATGATTTGTGGATTGATTTTTGGGTTTTAGGTTTAAAATGTTAAAAACCTAATTTTTGGGAAAAACCTTAGATTTGTAGTGTATACATGGATTTAATGTTAGAAACTAGTTTATATGTATTCTAGGATGATTATTGATGTTATATTTGTGTTTGGGTTGAAGAAAAATGGAGAGAAAACCATTAAAATGAATTTTGGGATTTTAGGTTTACTAAAAAGTAGCCATTTTCGAGTTTCAGCAGGGCCGAATCGATTTCGCCCTTGCCGAATCGATTCGGAAATATGCAGGTGCCCAGGTCTGAGTGACCGAATCGATTCGGACTCCAGCCGAATCGATTCGGCCTGAGACAGAGTCCCAGGTCTGATGACTCGAATCGATTCGCCTTCCTGGCCGAATCGATTCGCTGGGCCGAATCGATTCGGAATACGCCCGAATCGATTCGGAAACAGGGCTTTTGAGGGTTTGTTTTTCTGAGAAGAATTCCATCCCGTTTTGTTCGAGGTTATCGATTGGGGATCTCTATAGGAGATATTTGGAGCATGTTTTGGAGACTTTTAGTGAGTTTCCCCTAAAAGAAATTTTGGAGTCATATTGACTAAATTTGAGGAATACCGATTAGAGACTTTGGTATTTTCCTAAGTGGGGGAAACCCACTTTTATTTGAGGTTTGTCTGGTGAGGATAACAACTTCACGACTTGTAGATGAGGTTGACTTAGAGTTGCCGGATCTTAGGATCCAATCCCATTTGGGATAACTTTAATGGTTCATAAAATAAATTGAACCCTATAATGGATGGAGAATTATGGATGCTATTTGATGTGCACATGGATATAGAAATATCCTTATTAATGATTGATTTGGGAGATATCTCATATAATGAGAAATGATAATTGAGGTTCATTAGGATATAGAATATCCTTAACTTAAATTGAATTGAAAGACAATTCATATTAGAAGCGACATGAGAGCTTCAAGCGAGAATTAGTATAGCGTATACTAAGAGGGATTAATGTGTGAGGAGGAGCGTTAGTATATCTTGAGAGAAATATACTAAACAAATGATGTTAATCAAATTTCGTCTAAGGGCGTATTATAAACATGAATATGATGTTTCAGGTATACCTTATATAATGGTATATCTTTATTATATGGGATGTATGTATACCTTATATGATGGTGTATATACATGTTAAGCATACCCCCTCCTTGCTATCATTGGGAAGTTTCGTGCGTAGAGGGTGAGCATTCTGACTAGAAAAGCAGGATGTGGATATTCCCCAGGTCATGGTCGTCCTTTGTGGTCAACAAATGACATTTATATATATATTTATTTATTTTGGGGGTGAGAGGGCGGGGGTATGTGTCGCTCTCACTTGCCGGTTAGGAACCATGACCGCTTCCCGGGACGTCGTGTGCGTGAGTAGATCACGAGGTGGGTGTCGTTGAACTCCACCAGGTGGCCCCAGTTTGCTACGTATATGGGCTACTGGAAGATGATAGCATGTGAGCCTGCGTCCTTCGAGTTATAGCTCGGTTGGATGGTTATTATTACTTGTGCTTGTACTTTGGGTGTCAAGGGCATAATGGACCTCAACGACCTACATTGCCAGGATTAGTGTATCGGGGGGGTTCCTTGTTTGGATTTCGCTTCGGCGAGACGTCCCACGCACGAACCGCATTGTAATGTTGGAACTTGGGGATAAGTTTAGTCCTTAATGCTCAAATTAATTATATATATAAATCACCTATCCCGACAATCGACAGTGCCAGGAGTAGTGTAACGGGGGGGTTCCTTGTTTGGATTTCGCTTCGGCGAGACGTCCCACGCATGAAACGCCGTGTACTGTTGAGAATTGGGAATATTAATTAATTAAAATTGGACAATAATCATTTGGGTTACATGCATCCTGCATTGAGGGCATAATGAGCCCCGAGGATCGATACGGTCAGGAGTAGTGTAACGGGGGGGTTCCTTGTTTGGATTTCGCTTCGGCGAGACGTCCCACGCATGAAACGCAGTACCGTGTTGAAAATCGAGAGGAGTTTAGTCCTTAACACTTGATGCTAATAACTCATCTATAATAATTATATAAATGGTTTCATGCCTTATATGGGCATCACTAGAATATAAATTCTAGTAAGTGAGATTGTTGATGTATTGTGATGATGTGGACATGATTGGATCATGTAACTTTATATGTTCAACACATGAACATTATAAAGATAACTATAACAATTGCATTAAAGATAATGTATATAACTTAAAGAATATTGTGATAATGTAGAATTAGGAGATAGGTTAGATGGTTTCACTTAAATACTTTATTTGGGTTTAAGTTAGAATCCTCTTACCTAAATTAGAATCGAACGTCCTTTTGGAGACACGTGCATACGCTTAGTGCGCGCTTTAGATGAGAGGTGAGTTGAATTTTTATGAAGTGTTCGATTCCAGCTAAATCATGTAATAATGCATTTATAATTATTATGCATTTTAATACACTTGCTATAAACTGTTTTTCAAACTCGGGTTCTGACCCGTTTATATTTTCCTCCTCCATGTGTATATATTGTATTTCTTCATGTGTTCCTCTGCAAGGACGCCTTGATATTCCTCCATTCAGGATTTGTGGAGCTGTGGCAGTAGCGGACTGTTGCGGCACTTTGCTTTAGTCGATTCCTATCTCTTGTACACCTAGATTAGGATTCAGTTGTTTTGAGTTAGTATTCAAGTGTTGTAGATTAACACTTTCATATTTTATTCATCTGTACTGTCTGTTGCCCAACAGCATATTCGGGTATTTCATTGTTGAGATTTTGTTGTACAATGTATTGTACTCTTTCATATTATTGGAGCATGCACATTTCACATCATAGTTAGATGTATATTGTTGGTTGTGTGCATTATTGGTTTTGTTGTTGTAAAATAAAAGTTTTACATTTTTGGCAATTCGTACTTTATGATTTCGGGTAGTTAGCCTTGTATTATAGTGTTTAGTTGTTGATGTTGAGACTGTACCATCTGAGATACCTGATTTATGTAGTATAGGGCTGGCCACCCGTTATTATTTGGAGCGGGTTGTCACAGGTGGTATCAGAGCATCAGGTTCTAGTGTCTTTAGGATTTGTGTGCGTTACTACGATCTTCCGTAAGCGTTCTTGATATAGAGCCTTATTGCTAGGACGATTACATTCATACGTCCATATCTTTCTGTGATTCAAAAATATTTGAAAGGCGTTCTGATACAATTGTTCTTGTTTCAGATGCCACCGAAGGGAGGTCGTTCAGTCAGGGTAAACGAAGGGCAACCCCAAATGCCTCAAAGGAACATGACTACGGATGATGTTGCCAATATAGTGGCACAAGCAGTAACTGCTGTCGTTTCTAAGATGGCTCAGCAATCTGCCGCTCGAGCAACCCCACCCCATTTAGGATTGTCCTTATGGGAGAGAGTGAAGGAAGATTTTAATAAGGGGAATCCTCCCGAGTTTGCAGGGGGAGTTGATGCGATGGCTGCAAGTCAATGGAAAAATAGCATGCAGAGGCATCTTCGTATGGTTGAGTGTAGTGAGGTGCAGAAACAATTTTTAGTCACCTTTAGGTTATCGGGTGCAGCTCTTCAATGGTGGGAGTCTGTCACCACATCTGAACAGAGAGATACTCTACCTATAAAAGAATTTTGGGAACTTTTTGATCGAAGGTATTTGTTTTCCCCTACTCAGGATATGGGGATTATTTTTCAAGGAAATAGAACGGTGGCAGAATATGAAGAAGATTTTTCTCTATGGGCGAGATTAGTACCTAATGAGGTAAATACGGAAGAGAAACGTATATCAAAGTTTGTTCGAGGTTTAGATTGGAAAATCCAACTACATTTGTTAGAAAGTCCTAAGTTAATGACTTTCGTCGAGGTTGTGAATGCGGCACTATTAAAGTGTCATGAACATCGTTTTCGTTCTCAAGAGAGTAAGAACTTTGGAGATTCGAGTTCATCAGGTAAGTTTGGCAAAGAGAGTGCCAGTAATGCGAGGGCGCAGAATGGATTTGTGGGCAAGTGTTTCTTTTGTAAAGAAATAGGTCATAAAAAGAGAGATTGTCCTAAAAGAGGTAAAGGACCACAGTTTGATGAGATTTTGGAAGTGCAACCCCTACAGCAGATTCGAGGTCGCTTTAGACCGGGGGACTATGTTTGGGAGCCCGTTGATGAGGATGGGCAATCGGACTAGAGATGGATGTTGTGAGTAATTTTTCCTTTATTAATAGGATTATTACTATATGAAGCTTTGGAATATCGCATGAGAGATATGTATATATTGGGTAGTGCTTTAGCCCTTTTTGTTTATGTATGGTATGAAATGACCCTAAAGGGGAATTTTGAGCAAAATAAGCCCTTATTCTATTATTTTGTAAAAGGATTGGTGATTTTGTAAGGTGCTCATAAAGAGCTGTAAACCTTATGGTAAATGTAAGAAAGGTAAGGGTGATAAGTAGTAATGATAAAAGCTACTTCTTTTATATAGTCATGATAGACTATTATGATTGTTGAATTCCAGATATGGATTTGCCTTATAAAAAGGCTATATATTGAAATGATTAATGATGTGTTTGTTGAAGAGAGTTTATATGTTGTGGATTGTTGGGGCGCAGGTAAAATTTTAGCTCATGAGTATGATAATATTTCTGAGCTACATGTTATATATAGATGATGATCTATAAAGACCTTGTGTTGGACATAAGGCATTTTATATTATATCATAATATATATAAACCGTTTTCAAAATAAACTATTTTCAAAATAAATTTTTTATCGGCCTTCGGGCCCTTTCAAAATAAAATTTTCCACTAAAATATTTTTAAATTCTAGTCCGGATTTAACAAACTCTCAATCCCCGACGTCGCCGCACAGTAGTGTATTGGGAGGGTTCCTTGTTTGGATTTCGCTTTTGCGAGACGTCCCCCGCACGAAAGTGGCGATTGTCAGGAATTGAGAGGAGTTATTTCTTTGGACCATTCAAATTTTTGTTCTATTAAAATTTTAGTATTACTTATTGTTGGAAATGTGGAACCTTCGAGGCAAATAAAGCCTCATTATGATTGTTGTGAGCATAAAGCTCAAATATAAAGGGTGTATGGGCGCCCTTGTTGTGGAAATTGGTTTTATTTAACTCATTATCAACTTAAAATAAAATAAATTAAATAAATTCGTCGTGGGAGGTTAGAAGTCTGGAGATAAGATTAGTTGATGGGTAGATTAGAAATAGTTGAGCTTTGGGAGAATTAGGCTTAGCTGAATTTCGAGGACGAAATTCTTGTAAGTGGGGAAGTTTGTAACAACCCAAGACTTTCGGAACAGTAACTATTTTATTTTGGGAGAAATAAATAATATTTTATTGGAGAATAATCAAATTGGCAATTAAGGTCAAAATTTAGAGTCGTCAAAAAGTGTCTCGGAAGGAAATTCTGAGGGTACCATAGTGTCCGGAAGGGTCGAGAAAGTCGAAATGACTGTACCTGGGGTTTATTTAGGTTCCGAAATAAATTAGGACCGTTTGACTCGAATTAAAGTTACCGAGTCATTTAAAGTGTGTATTATCATTTAAAGATGTGTATTTTGGGATTTAGGCTTAAAAAGCCTATGGGAGATATTTCTCCAAAAGAGAGAAAGAGGAAAAGAAAAGAAAGAAATAGAGAAGAAGAAAAAGAAGAAGAAAAGGAAGGAGAAAGAGGGAGAGAGAGGATTTTCCCGTGGATTCAGACCCTACGAACCCGAGGCAAGTGATTAAACTTGCTAAATAATTGTTGTGTACCATTTATTGCATGATTTGTGGATTGATTTTTGGGTTTTAGGTTTAAAATGTTAAAAACCTAATTTTTGGGAAAAACCTTAGATTTGTAGTGTATACATGGATTTAAGGTTAGAAACTAGTTTATATGTATTCTAGGATGATTATTGATGTTATATTTGTGTTTGGGTTGAAGAAAAATGGAGAGAAAACCATTAAAATGAATTTTGGGATTTTAGGTTTACTAAAAAGTAGCCATTTTCGAGTTTCAGCAGGGCCGAATCGATTCGCCCCCTTGCCGAATCGATTCGGAAATATGCAGGTGCCCAGGTCTGAGTGACCGAATCGATTCGGACTCCAGCCGAATCGATTCGGCCTGAGACAGAGTCCCAGGTCTGATGACTCGAATCGATTCGCCTTCCTGGCCGAATCGATTCGCTGGGCCGAATCGATTCGGAATACGCCCGAATCGATTCGGAAACAGGGCTTTTGAGGGTTTGTTTTTCTGAGAAGAATTCCATCCCGTTTTGTTCGAGGTTATCGATTGGGGATCTCTATAGGAGATATTTGGAGCATGTTTTGGAGACTTTTAGTGAGTTTCCCCTAAAAGAAATTTTGGAGTCATATTGACTAAATTTGAGGAATACCGATTAGAGACTTTGGTATTTTCCTAAGTGGGGGAAACCCACTTTTATTTGAGGTTTGTCTGGTGAGGATAACAACTTCACGACTTGTAGATGAGGTTGACTTAGAGTTGCCGGATCTTAGGATCCAATCCCATTTGGGATAACTTTAATGGTTCATAAAATAAATTGAACCCTATAATGGATGGAGAATTATGGATGCTATTTGATGTGCACATGGATATAGAAATATCCTTATTAATGATTGATTTGGGAGATATCTCATATAATGAGAAATGATAATTGAGGTTCATTAGGATATAAAATATCCTTAACTTAAATTGAATTGAAAGACAATTCATATTAGAAGCGACATGAGAGCTTCAAGCGAGAATTAGTATAGCGTATACTAAGAGGGATTAATGTGTGAGGAGGAGCGTTAGTATATCTTGAGAGAAATATACTAAACAAATGATGTTAATCAAATTTCGTCTAAGGGCGTATTATAAACATGAATATGATGTTTCAGGTATACCTTATATAATGGTATATCTTTATTATATGGGATGTATGTATACCTTATATGATGGTGTATATACATGTTAAGCATACCCCCTCCTTGCTATCATTGGGAAGTTTCGTGCGTAGAGGGTGAGCATTCTGACTAGAAAAGCAGGATGTGGATATTCCCCAGGTCATGGTCGTCCTTTGTGGTCAACAAATGACATTTATATATATATTTATTTATTTTGGGGGTGAGAGGGCGGGGGTATGTGTCGCTCTCACTTGCCGGTTAGGAACCATGACCGCTTCCCGGGACGTCGTGTGCGTGAGTAGATCACGAGGTGGGTGTCGTTGAACTCCACCAGGTGGCCCCAGTTTGCTACGTATATGGGCTACTGGAAGATGATAGCATGTGAGCCTGCGTCCTTCGAGTTATAGCTCGGTTGGATGGTTATTATTACTTGTGCTTGTACTTTGGGTGTCAAGGGCATAATGGACCTCAACGACCTACATTGCCAGGATTAGTGTATCGGGGGGGTTCCTTGTTTGGATTTCGCTTCGGCGAGACGTCCCACGCACGAACCGCATTGTAATGTTGGAACTTGGGGATAAGTTTAGTCCTTAATGCTCAAATTAATTATATATATAAATCACCTATCCCGACAATCGACAGTGCCAGGAGTAGTGTAACGGGGGGGTTCCTTGTTTGGATTTCGCTTCGGCGAGACGTCCCACGCATGAAACGCCGTGTACTGTTGAGAATTGGGAATATTAATTAATTAAAATTGGACAATAATCATTTGGGTTACATGCATCCTGCATTGAGGGCATAATGAGCCCCGAGGATCGATACGGTCAGGAGTAGTGTAACGGGGGGGTTCCTTGTTTGGATTTCGCTTCGGCGAGACGTCCCACGCATGAAACGCAGTACCGTGTTGAAAATCGAGAGGAGTTTAGTCCTTAACACTTGATGCTAATAACTCATCTATAATAATTATATAAATGGTTTCATGCCTTATATGGGCATCACTAGAATATAAATTCTAGTAAGTGAGATTGTTGATGTATTGTGATGATGTGGACATGATTGGATCATGTAACTTTATATGTTCAACACATGAACATTATAAAGATAACTATAACAATTGCATTAAAGATAATGTATATAACTTAAAGAATATTGTGATAATGTAGAATTAGGAGATAGGTTAGATGGTTTCACTTAAATACTTTATTTGGGTTTAAGTTAGAATCCTCTTACCTAAATTAGAATCGAACGTCCTTTTGGAGACACGTGCATACGCTTAGTGCGCGCTTTAGATGAGAGGTGAGTTGAATTTTTATGAAGTGTTCGATTCCAGCTAAATCATGTAATAATGCATTTATAATTATTATGCATTTTAATACACTTGCTATAAACTGTTTTTCAAACTCGGGTTCTGACCCGTTTATATTTTCCTCCTCCATGTGTATATATTGTATTTCTTCATGTGTTCCTCTGCAAGGACGCCTTGATATTCCTCCATTCAGGATTTGTGGAGCTGTGGCAGTAGCGGACTGTTGCGGTACTTTGCTTTAGTCGATTCCTATCTCTTGTACACCTAGATTAGGATTCAGTTGTTTTGAGTTAGTATTCAAGTGTTGTAGATTAACACTTTCATATTTTATTCATCTGTACTGTCTGTTGCCCAACAGCATATTCGGGTATTTCATTGTTGAGATTTTGTTGTACAATGTATTGTACTCTTTCATATTATTGGAGCATGCACATTTCACATCATAGTTAGATGTATATTGTTGGTTGTGTGCATTATTGGTTTTGTTGTTGTAAAATAAAAGTTTTACATTTTTGGCAATTCGTACTTTATGATTTCGGGTAGTTAGCCTTGTATTATAGTGTTTAGTTGTTGATGTTGAGACTGTACCATCTGAGATACCTGATTTATGTAGTATAGGGCTGGCCACCCGTTATTATTTGGAGCGGGTTGTCACAGGTGGTATCAGAGCATCAGGTTCTAGTGTCTTTAGGATTTGTGTGCGTTACTACGATCTTCCGTAAGCGTTCTTGATATAGAGCCTTATTGCTAGGACGATTACATTCATACGTCCATATCTTTCTGTGATTCAAAAATATTTGAAAGGCGTTCTGATACAATTGTTCTTGTTTCAGATGCCACCGAAGGGAGGTCGTTCAGTCAGGGTAAACGAAGGGCAACCCCAAATGCCTCAAAGGAACATGACTACGGATGATGTTGCCAATATAGTGGCACAAGCAGTAACTGCTGTCGTTTCTAAGATGGCTCAGCAATCTGCCGCTCGAGCAACCCCACCCCATTTAGGATTGTCCTTATGGGAGAGAGTGAAGGAAGATTTTAATAAGGGGAATCCTCCCGAGTTTGCAGGGGGAGTTGATGCGATGGCTGCAAGTCAATGGAAAAATAGCATGCAGAGGCATCTTCGTATGGTTGAGTGTAGTGAGGTGCAGAAACAATTTTTAGTCACCTTTAGGTTATCGGGTGCAGCTCTTCAATGGTGGGAGTCTGTCACCACATCTGAACAGAGAGATACTCTACCTATAAAAGAATTTTGGGAACTTTTTGATCGAAGGTATTTGTTTTCCCCTACTCAGGATATGGGGATTATTTTTCAAGGAAATAGAACGGTGGCAGAATATGAAGAAGATTTTTTCTCTATGGGCGAGATTAGTACCTAATGAGGTAAATACGGAAGAGAAACGTATATCAAAGTTTGTTCGAGGTTTAGATTGGAAAATCCAACTACATTTGTTAGAAAGTCCTAAGTTAATGACTTTCGTCGAGGTTGTGAATGCGGCACTATTAAAGTGTCATGAACATCGTTTTCGTTCTCAAGAGAGTAAGAACTTTGGAGATTCGAGTTCATCAGGTAAGTTTGGCAAAGAGAGTGCCAGTAATGCGAGGGCGCAGAATGGATTTGTGGGCAAGTGTTTCTTTTGTAAAGAAATAGGTCATAAAAAGAGAGATTGTCCTAAAAGAGGTAAAGGACCACAGTTTGATGAGATTTTGGAAGTGCAACCCCTACAGCAGATTCGAGGTCGCTTTAGACCGGGGGACTATGTTTGGGAGCCCGTTGATGAGGATGGGCAATCGGACTAGAGATGGATGTTGTGAGTAATTTTTCCTTTATTAATAGGATTATTACTATATGAAGCTTTGGAATATCGCATGAGAGATATGTATATATTGGGTAGTGCTTTAGCCCTTTTTGTTTATGTATGGTATGAAATGACCCTAAAGGGGAATTTTGAGCAAGATAAGCCCTTATTCTATTATTTTGTAAAAGGATTGGTGATTTTGTAAGGTGCTCATAAAGAGCTGTAAACCTTATGGTAAATGTAAGAAAGGTAAGGGTGATAAGTAGTAATGATAAAAGCTACTTCTTTTATATAGTCATGATAGACTATTATGATTGTTGAATTCCAGATATGGATTTGCCTTATAAAAAGGCTATATATTGAAATGATTAATGATGTGTTTGTTGAAGAGAGTTTATATGTTGTGGATTGTTGGGGCGCAGGTAAAATTTTAGCTCATGAGTATGATAATATTTCTGAGCTACATGTTATATATAGATGATGATCTATAAAGACCTTGTGTTGGACATAAGGCATTTTATATTATATCATAATATATATAAACCGTTTTCAAAATAAACTATTTTCAAAATAAATTTTTTATCGGCCTTCGGGCCCTTTCAAAATAAAATTTTCCACTAAAATATTTTTAAATTCTAGTCCGGATTTAACAAACTCTCAATCCCCGACGTCGCCGCACAGTAGTGTATTGGGAGGGTTCCTTGTTTGGATTTCGCTTTTGCGAGACGTCCCCCGCACGAAAGTGGCGATTGTCAGGAATTGAGAGGAGTTATTTCTTTGGACCATTCAAATTTTTGTTCTATTAAAATTTTAGTATTACTTATTGTTGGAAATGTGGAACCTTCGAGGCAAATAAAGCCTCATTATGATTGTTGTGAGCATAAAGCTCAAATATAAAGGGTGTATGGGCGCCCTTGTTGTGGAAATTGGTTTTATTTAACTCATTATCAACTTAAAATAAAATAAATTAAATAAATTCGTCGTGGGAGGTTAGAAGTCTGGAGATAAGATTAGTTGATGGGTAGATTAGAAATAGTTGAGCTTTGGGAGAATTAGGCTTAGCTGAATTTCGAGGACGAAATTCTTGTAAGTGGGGAAGTTTGTAACAACCCAAGACTTTCGGAACAGTAACTATTTTATTTTGGGAGAAATAAATAATATTTTATTGGAGAATAATCAAATTGGCAATTAAGGTCAAAATTTAGAGTCGTCAAAAAGTGTCTCGGAAGGAAATTCTGAGGGTACCATAGTGTCCGGAAGGGTCGAGAAAGTCGAAATGACTGTACCTGGGGTTTATTTAGGTTCCGAAATAAATTAGGACCGTTTGACTCGAATTAAAGTTACCGAGTCATTTAAAGTGTGTATTATCATTTAAAGATGTGTATTTTGGGATTTAGGCTTAAAAAGCCTATGGGAGATATTTCTCCAAAAGAGAGAAAGAGGAAAAGAAAAGAAAGAAATAGAGAAGAAGAAAAAGAAGAAGAAAAGGAAGGAGAAAGAGGGAGAGAGAGGATTTTCCCGTGGATTCAGACCCTACGAACCCGAGGCAAGTGATTAAACTTGCTAAATAATTGTTGTGTACCATTTATTGCATGATTTGTGGATTGATTTTTGGGTTTTAGGTTTAAAATGTTAAAAACCTAATTTTTGGGAAAAACCTTAGATTTGTAGTGTATACATGGATTTAAGGTTAGAAACTAGTTTATATGTATTCTAGGATGATTATTGATGTTATATTTGTGTTTGGGTTGAAGAAAAATGGAGAGAAAACCATTAAAATGAATTTTGGGATTTTAGGTTTACTAAAAAGTAGCCATTTTCGAGTTTCAGCAGGGCCGAATCGATTCGCCCCCTTGCCGAATCGATTCGGAAATATGCAGGTGCCCAGGTCTGAGTGACCGAATCGATTCGGACTCCAGCCGAATCGATTTGGCCTGAGACAGAGTCCCAGGTCTGATGACTCGAATCGATTCACCTTCCTGGCCGAATCGATTCGCTGGGCCGAATCGATTCGGAATACGCCCGAATCGATTCGGAAACAGGGCTTTTGAGGGTTTGTTTTTCTGAGAAGAATTCCATCCCGTTTTGTTCGAGGTTATCGATTGGGGATCTCTATAGGAGATATTTGGAGCATGTTTTGGAGACTTTTAGTGAGTTTCCCCTAAAAGAAATTTTGGAGTCATATTGACTAAATTTGAGGAATACCGATTAGAGACTTTGGTATTTTCCTAAGTGGGGGAAACCCACTTTTATTTGAGGTTTGTCTGGTGAGGATAACAACTTCACGACTTGTAGATGAGGTTGACTTAGAGTTGCCGGATCTTAGGATCCAATCCCATTTGGGATAACTTTAATGGTTCATAAAATAAATTGAACCCTATAATGGATGGAGAATTATGGATGCTATTTGATGTGCACATGGATATAGAAATATCCTTATTAATGATTGATTTGGGAGATATCTCATATAATGAGAAATGATAATTGAGGTTCATTAGGATATAAAATATCCTTAACTTAAATTGAATTGAAAGACAATTCATATTAGAAGCGACATGAGAGCTTCAAGCGAGAATTAGTATAGCGTATACTAAGAGGGATTAATGTGTGAGGAGGAGCGTTAGTATATCTTGAGAGAAATATACTAAACAAATGATGTTAATCAAATTTCGCCTAAGGGCGTATTATAAACATGAATATGATGTTTCAGGTATACCTTATATAATGGTATATCTTTATTATATGGGATGTATGTATACCTTATATGGTGTATATACATGTTAAGCATACCCCCTCCTTGCTATCATTGGGAAGTTTCGTGCGTAGAGGGTGAGCATTCTGACTAGAAAAGCAGGATGTCCCAGGTCATGGTCGTCCTTTGTGGTCAACAAATGACATTTATATATATATTTATTTATTTTGGGGGTGAGAGGGCGGGGGTATGTGTCGCTCTCACTTGCCGGTTAGGAACCATGACCGCTTCCCGGGACGTCGTGTGCGTGAGTAGATCACGAGGTGGGTGTCGTTGAACCCCACCAGGTGGCCCCAGTTTGCTACGTATATGGGCTACTGGAAGATGATAGCATGTGAGCCTGCGTCCTTCGAGTTATAGCTCGGTTGGATGGTTATTATTACTCGTGCTTGTACAATAATGTTGCATACTTTGAGATGATTGAAGATTTGCAAGCAGAGCATAATGAAAGTAAAACTCTTTTGCATGCCGACTACGAAGCCAAGTATAAGGCCTTGAGTGAAGGTTGGGATTTTGAGGAGATACTAGAAAAATATGCTGCATTCAGGAAGTTCTTATTGAACCGTGAAGTGGATGAAGCCAGAGAGATTGCTAAACTTTTGGAAGAGGCTGCAGGAAGAAGTTCTTATTGAACAGTGAAGTTGATGAAGCCAGAGAGATTGCTAAACTTCTGAAAGAGGAAAATAATATACTGAGCGAGGAACTTGGGGCCTTAAAACAATCTTCTGCTGCTGGTGTCGATGAAGGTGCCTCTTTTCTGGAGGAGGAAAATGCCAAATTGAGCGATGAAGGTGCCTTTTTTTAAGAGGAGGAAAATGCCAAATTGAGGGAAGAGCTTGAAGTTTTGACAAAATCCAAACCTGCATCATCTTCTAGACAAAGAGCTAGCTGACCAACTGTAGAAGAGACTAAGGACCAAGCAAACTTTAGCTAATCAAGTTGCCCAGTTGAAGACGAAGAGTCAAGCCATTACCGATTTGTCCATAAGACTGGAAGCTAAAGACAAAGCCCTTGCCGACCAATCCTCTCAGTTGAAGGTGTAGGATGAGGTTTTGGAGAAACTTTAACATCAATTTAAAAGATTAACCTTCCAATTTCACAAACAGGCCAGGGAGGTATGGATGGATGGCTATAATGATGCATTGGGCCATATAGATGATCACCTTGCTCAAACTCGTGGATCTAAGGTTTCAACCTCAGATCCACCATTAGGCTCAGTAGTATACACCTGGTAAGTTTAGTAATCTTCTTCAATTCAATCAGATCTTCTCGCTCGGCTGATGAGTAGTAACACTCTTTAGCCACCTTTTGGTCGCCTTTCACAGCACCTACCCCAAAATGATTTGTAAACTTCAAGACGGTACGACTTCAAACTTCTTCAATCCTACCCTGCCGAGGATCACATTATAGGCAGATTGAACGTTCTTATCCATCATGAAGAAATGTATTTTCTTTGTGCGACTTACTGGCCAAGTGTCGATCAACACTTCTAGCTTGATTGTTTCTAAAGGGTAAACTTTTTCACCAGAAAAACATATTAATGGCCTATGATAGGGTTCCAGTTGGCTGAGCTTAAAGTCCAAACTCTGAAAGCAAGGATAAAACATAATATCGTCTGAACTCCCATTATCAATCGAAACTCTGGCGATGATAATATCATGGATTCTGAATTTGTCAACCAATGGGTCATCATGGGGATAAAGTACCCGAGTGATATCATTTTTTGAAAAACCAATCACTAATTTGTCCTTGTTGACCTTCCTTGGCCGATCGTCTTCATTCGGATTAATCATCTGGATATAGGAGATATAGGAGCAAGTCTGGGCTTCATTCAAGTAAGCTTTCCTTTCAACAGTGTGATCACCTCTGCTTGCATCGCCACCCGTAATCATATGACAATCAAATGAACCAAAACTGATCATAGCTACCTCACATTCTGGTTACTTGAGCTTCTTCGACAGTTCTGGATCATCGTCATAATCGTCTTCATGATTTCTCATCCTGTCATCTCTAGGCTTGCATGGAGAATTTGACCTTCTTTTAGGTTCTCTGCCATTGCGCTGATCAACAAATTTCTATCTCATTTTACAAAGCGATACACTTGTTCGTTGTATGACCATGATCTTTATGGAATTCTTGATATTTGGATCTATCCCTCTTGTTAGGATGCGCCCTTAACTTCTCAGGCCATCGCAAATCCTCATTGTGCTTGATTTCTTCTAGGATATGGTGAATGCTAACACTCAATGGAGTGTAGTTTCCATACTTTTTGAGTTTTGTCTTCTTTCTTCTGCTTTTGCTCCTTTCGCTCCTTATTAGGCTTTGTGTCAGGCTTCGTGGCTGGAATCTGTTTTTGCGGCCATAACTTCCTCGACATTCATTATTTTTGCTGCCTTTGCCATGAGTTCACCCATAGTTTTGGGAGGATCTTTAGCCAAAGTATAATATAGTTTCTCGGGAAGCAAGCCACTCATAAGAGCAGTGATGGCTATTTTTTCCTCATAATCAATCACCTCCAACTTTTCATTCTTAAAGCGTGTGATGTATTCCTTGGTACTTTCCCCCACTTGCTGCCTTACACTTAGAAGATGAGCTACTCTTTTTATTGGCTTGGTTCCAAAACAGAAGTTGCTAATGAATAGCTCGACAAGTTGATTGAAGGTGGCAATTTGTCACCGGGGCAAGTTATTATACCATATTTGGGTTGAATCCGTAATGGTACTTGAAAATGCTCTACACCTCATTTCATCAGGGCTGAATAAATATCAGCTGCAGCTTGATATTGCTCGATATGGAGAACTGGATCAGTCTTACCACCATATTTGGGAGTGACCACAGGAGCTTTAAATTTTGATGGAGTAGGAAAATCCACAATTGCCTGAACAAAAGGGGATCCTTTAACAAAACTTCGTTGCAAAGGATTCTTTGCTTTCGCCATTTCACTCAACCGATCTTCCAACCTCTGAATCGATCCTTTTCACGATGAATTGCCTGCCTCAGATTTATGCGAAGCAGCCCGACTGCTTTGACCATGTGTCTACGCTGAACTCTCCTCTTGAGAGGTTTGCTCGGCACGTACAAATCGTCGGACGCTTGATCTTGATCTGACTGAGGCCTCACGTTGGTCCGCTGGATGTTGAGTGTTCCTGGATAACGCCCTAGGATGATTTCCATTTGCTCGAGGTCCCAAACGATCAAAGGGTGAAGCTGTGACACCCCGACTAATTAAATACCGGGTAGTTACTCCTTTATTAAATTAATTCAAAATGCCAAGTTGGCTCAGTTAATAGCATCACTGTCGAAAACATTTTATTATTACTAACCACCTAGTATTTAAAAAGTAAGTTGCGAAATTTTAATATAAGTCTGATTAACATGCAACAAGTGTAATAAAGAATAACAACACCATTCACCATACTGAAGTAAAACGAATAACCATCACATAGTGTAAATAAAGTCTGGAGGAAAACTCCTCACTACAATCCCATACTGAAATAAATAACCGAATGCTAAAACAATACAAATCAAAGTCTGAAAACTGTAATGTAAAAGATGTCTCTAATAGAAATGGGAAACATGCCCTACAACTGATAGATAGTGACTCTGGAATCCAAAAGATAGAAGCGTCTACAAGCAAATCCCTGTAGCTTCCACAAACAGCTACAGCTCGTCCGTCACCTGAATGAGAATCCTATGCTTGGTGTCCCTGTGGCTGGGCACCTAAAATGGTTTTACAAGAAAAGAGATTTGAAAAGCAAACGGGTCAGAGCCCGAATGTGGAGTTATATTTTAAAAACCTGCAAGTGCTTTAAAAACATTTAAAACATTAAATGCAAAGTACATGTTAGGACGTGCACTCACATGATATTCTCACCTCTCGTCTAACTGTGCACTCCTAACGCAAGTACCCATCTAGAGTGATACAAACTACTAGCTAAGTGACAACGTATCTAGCTAAACTATCATAGGTCTTACCCTTATTACTCGGTTCTATTAACATAATAACGCTAGTAATTAAGTAGGGGTTTAACGCAAACTCAAATGCTCAATATGCAATATATATCACTATCAGTTAACTTGCTATATTTCTCGAAGCAATACCGTAATTATATTCACAACATTAACATGAAGGTTCCCATTAATTAAGTGTATATTATTCACATCATAAATATACAATATAAGCACCCCGAGAACTAAGCTGCGGTGCACACATACTCTGCTATCCATCCCGGTACATCACGTACATAAGGATCACATATTCCGAATCTCTCAGGAATAGTTCCGATAACACAAATCACAAATAGTGGAGGCGAACACAGTCACATCACATGGGTCACGTACATACCTACGCTCCAACGATCAGCGGACTTATTAACATCCCAATAAGTCTTTCTCTGACCTATGTTCATCGAGGTAACCAGTCTAAATCCGGGCAACACAAGGATTAGAGGGCCCTAAGCGAACGCAAACCTCCCGTGATAGCAAGTATGGTAGGTATGTCATACACACAAATCATATACCAGTACTAAGTAAACACACGTCTTAGTAATCCCGTAGTTTAATCGTAGTACATATCGCTTTCTCGTACTAACTTATAATATCTACACTTATATTATTCCGGTTTATCATCATACGCGCCATAATCGATTCTCACGTCGTAGTAGACACTCACGTCTCAACCCAAACGGTTCATAGAATTAAATCTCTCGTATATAAATTTACTCCTCGCAATAACCCAAAAGTCACAAATCTATCCTTACATCATCAAAGGAAGGTTATCTATCTCCTCGAACAAGTTTACGGAACTCCAAAAATCAAAACAGTCCCAAAAGGACCAAACTGTCAACTCGTTAGAAGTCTCGTTCGAACGAGACTGTTCGAACGAGATTCCTCTGTCAACTCGTTAGAAGTCTCGTTCGAACGAGGCTGTTCGAACGAGATTCTAGTTCGTTCGAACGAACTGTACCTTCTAACGATATCTCGTTCGAACGAGATATCGAACGAAATCCCTTCTCGTTAGCAGCGACTGGTCAACTCGTTAGAAGCTCGTTCGAACGAGTTCGTTCGAACGACCTGGGGATTGCTTCTAACGACTGACCAGTTTCGGCCCAGATTTTTCCCCAATTCGTTTTCATCCATTTTTATCACTTCTAATCTCTTCCAAAGTTCATCCCAACAACGTTTTAGGGTCTCTAATTCATCCTAAACATATTCAAGTCAACTCATAACATGTTTTCAAGGATTAAATCTCCTTAACATCAACCAAAATATAAATCTCTACACTTTTTCCCCAATTATTTCAAGAACATGAACCCTAACTTTTGAATCATAAATTAACTCAATAAAATCCGTTTTAAATTTCACCCAATCATAAATATCATCAGTAGGAACATCTACCTATCATTCTACATGCAAATCCTCCTCAAGATTTCAAGTTCTTTTCATTATCTTTCAAGAACAATTGATATTCTTCAATTTCTAACATGGAAAAGACATTCTCTGAAATTAAATGGAATAAAGTCACTTGCCTTGGTTCGATTTCTGATTTTGGTGTAGGTTTGATGGAGTTTTTCTGCAGAATTTCCTCTCTTCCAAGCTCCTTCTTCAATGGTGGCTTAAGGTGGCTAGGGTTTGTTTTGGGGAACTTGGAAACCTAATTGATAACCTCCGTAGCTTAAAGGGTTAAAGTGGGTTGGATAGTGGGTTTAGTGGGTCAATAATCAATCAGATTAAGACTCCTAATTTTCGTCACTTTTAATTCCTCAAAATGTAAAATTACCAAAATACCCTTTAAGTTGCCGGTATGGCCTAAAAATACCCCGGAATCCAAACTACACCCCCGGGTAGTGTTTTCTGACTATCTCGACCCTTCCGGACGCGTTGGCGCACTCAAAACGACCATACGGTTTATAGATTTTAAATTCACTTTTATAATTAAAATAGTATACCATGACGCGGCGGTCACACGCGTCTCAACAAAATTCCCGAATTGCCGTATATAAATCTCACGACAAATTTTATAATGCCAAATACATATATCAAAACATGTATGCACATAATCAAATACCAACTCGCATCTCGTTAGTATATATAACCCGGATTAATTTCCAATTAATACGCATTTAATTAATTAATCCCAAAAATAAATATAGCCAAAAGTACGGGGTATTACACTCTGCTTAGCCTTTCCAAGACATTTGGCCTTTCAGGAGAAAAATAATGGATATCATAGGGTTCTGTGGACCTGAGCGATGAACTCGCTTCTGAACGATAAGAGGTGTCTCGTGAAGATCTGGAATAATTATGTCTGATGGATCTTGGAGGTGGAGGCGGCATTTCTCTTCTGGACGATGGAGCCACTTGTAATGACTGAGCCAATTGCCTCATCGTTTCCTGCATGGCTTCTTGTCCTTTGGCAATACTAACCAAGGTTCCAGTTAGATCTGTTGCCATAGCTGGAGCAAACGAAACAAGTGGATTACCATCATTTCTGAGGCTGGACTCGGGGTCAGTCATTGTGCGTTGAACAAGAATATGCAAGAGTGAGAACGGCAATTAGAAACACGTTCCCACAAAAAATTAGGCTTGATCTAATTTTTATGATCACAGATAAAATGTGTAAATGTAATTGTAAATTGTAAATAAAAGCAAGAGAATAAGAGAGTTTTTAAAGTGGTTCGTCTATGTCAGAAAGCCTACGTCCACTGTTCTTGTATTGATTTCAGAGACTACAGGTATCTTGCCCTTTGATTCGTTCTGCCTTACCCTTGATGAAAGGGATACAATGTATTTATAGTGACCTGGAGGTCAAGGGCTGGAATGCTTTTATATAATTAAGCATTTACATCCTTACATAATAACTGTGACGATTGGTTGTATAAACCACGTGTTGTATGACCCTTGGTATGGTGACGCTTCGTTGTCTTGTTGGTCAGCATTCGGCATTCCATGCTTTGGTCGGTAGATTTACTTTTAGCTGACCAGGATTCTGGCCATGTAGGAGGACACGTGTTTACTTCTGATTGGTCCACGTAGGTGGATAATTTTTGGCATCAACAATTATTATATTAGGGTTTCTGTTAATCACTTGTTTTGATTAGTTTTGAATCTAATGATTGTTACAATTGTTTGTATGTTTTTTTTTTTCCAGTTTTTTAATCCTTTTCATTATTATTTGTAATTATACCTAGTTCACATAATTTGTTTAATGTTTTTTACAAATCTTTTCATGATTATTGCAAATCTTTTGATTACTTGAAATCTTTTCATGTTTTTGTTTTTAAAGTTACAATTAATGTAATGGTGATTGGTGATTGATGACATTTATCATATTTGACTTCTTGAGACGATAATGTTATCTACTTTCATTTTATTCAATTTAATCATAATATTTAGAAACTAAAAATTAAAAAATATTTAATGTGTCATAGCGTATCCGTATCCTACATTTTGGAAAAATCACATATCCTGTTTAGTCGAGATGTATCCCGTATGGCATTCGAGTCCATGCTTCCTAGGTGACACCCAAGCGACAACGGTTTGATTGCATCGCAAGAGCTGGGTGACACTTCCTTATTACCCAACTTGGCGGATTACCCTCCTACTCCAAACCGTAACCTCCATGCTCTGTTCGGCCCCTCTGCCACAATTGCCAGTCGCACCTCCGAGTCAGCCACTCTGTACTCGCATCTGGGTTGTAACCTTTGCTGCATCTTTCGTCATCCTCCCCCCTTGCCACCCAGCGAAAACCATCCCCAACCTCCGAAAACCCTCCTGCTTCATTTGGACCAACCGCGAACCTCCTAAACCGTAAGTTTCCACATGAGCCTTCATTCTCCTATAGTCGACACAACCCCTCCTTCAGCTTCCGTGTCGACTGCAGCCCCGACCCAGCCCAAATCTACTGCTAACCTTCTGTCCACCCAACCCTCCATACTTGTTGATGTCCCTGCCTTGCTACGACGATCACCCAACCTGGAGTACCCCCAAACACCACTGAAGCTGCGCATATGTGGCGCCGACGCACAACAAAAAAATAAAACAAAAAGTTTAGAGAAGAAATACAAAATAAATGAACCTTGACATACAAGCATGTTAGACTTGAGAGAACCAATAAAAAGCTGTGTCTATCTGGTGGAATGAACATGTTAAAAATGGTTTTGGGAGTTTATAAGGGGGAAATTGACTCACATAAACATTTTATAAGTGTCCAGTTCGATATTTGTTTATGTATGTAATGCTATTATTATTATTATTATTATTATTATTATTATTATTATTATTATTATTTTTATTGTTGTTGTTGTTGTTGTTGTTACTATTTTGGGTTTAAAGGCCAATATAATTACATGTGTGTTGTGTTGTTAGATGGATGAAGTACTTGCTTCAGTTGCTGAGACGATAAAGAACTTTGCAGTGATATACCTAGTGGACATTACAGAGGTGCCTGATTTCAACACAATGTATGAGCTGTACGACCCATCAACAGTCATGTTCTTTTTTAGGAACAAACACATGATGATTGACCTTGGGACTGGGAACAACAATAAGATTAATTGGGCACTCAAGGACAAGCAGGAATTCATTGACATTATCGAAACTGTGTATCGCGGGGCCAGGAAGGGTCGTGGGTTGGTCATTGCTCCTAAAGACTACTCCACCAAGTACCGCTACTGAACTCCATTCTTATTTATGAGTAAGTTCTTATTTATTGTCGCCGTTGTTGAACTAGTAGTAAGGAACTTGTTGCTTCAAACTTGCCCTAGGCTTCCCCCTCCAATTATCCTTTTCTTTTTCCTTTGGGAGTGACATGAAGCCAAATATATGACCATTATAAACTTACACAGATCGTGATAATTCCTCGGAAATATATCTTTGTGACTGTATAATTTTTCTTCTTTTTATTTATTGTAAATATATGTGCTGAGTTTTTTTTTGTGGTTTAATCCTTTTTGTGGTAGTCATTTTTGGTGGTGGTTTTGAGCAAGAGGGGATGGCGGGAGTAGTGGGCAGAGGTCGTGGTGGTGGTGTTAAGGTTAGGGTGGTGGTGGTGGTGCAGTTAGGGTTTGAAAAATATTTGGGGGTTAAAATAAATTTTGCAAGATTTTTGTTAGGGGTGAAAATTGAAATTTAGAGAATATGTAAGAGTTTGATATTTATTTTTTAAATTCTGAAAATTGGAGATTCACTTTTGGGTGCCATTAGTAAAGTGACTTAATTTGTGTTGTCATGCTTGAGAGATTTTGGGGGTGCTGTATTACTAAAAACTACTCGCTTATTTTAACATTGAATGTGAAGAAATAAATCTGATCATAATATGCTCAAATATCATCTTATCTCTCGAGGATTTCCATATACTGTCGATACTCTTTCAAAGTAGGCACCAAACAACCTAAAGAAATATTCTAGCCTATAACCAAACAAGTGCAAAATCTTTTAATTATCAGGCCTCGAATCTAGCCAAAGCTGATTTAGTGTATTCCCTGTGTCCATTTTGGGGGCGTTTATAAATCAGATTGATTCTTTGTGTATTCCTTTTCCAAATTGAAAAATGAAAAAGATTGGATGCATGATATATATAGATATACGCATATATAGATATGCCATCTTGTTTTATGATAGCCTTGATAGGATATTTATATCACATACCAGTGTTGCTAGCATAAATTGGACAAAGTATGAACTATCAGGCCACAGGTATAAATGTAAAGGAGGAAAAAGATTTAATGACACTTAGATTTATGCATTTTAGCTATACTGCAGCTCACGCCATAAATGTAAAGGAGGGAAAACAGTGAATAACAAACTTAGATTTACGTGTTTTGGCTTGAATGCAGCCTACGCCACGGGGTCCATGACCATAGTGATCACGGAGGCATGTCATCCAGAGTATGACTCCTACGAAAAGGGCCCAAGTAGGAAAGAGATGAGAGAAAGCCGAGGATAAAAGTAGAAGATACGCTGCAAATTTTTATGCAAAATTGATGAGGTTTACAAAACCCTTTGCGAGGCATATCTAGATCATCTGAAAGTTTAAAAGTATTTTTATGGAAAATCAAGAAAGGTTCTCAGAAAACCAAAAATGTTTTCTCAAGAGGCAGACACAACTTTTCTTGAAAAGCAGAACACTTAAAAATCCAATTTCAACAACTCTTGCTTAGAGACCATGCTGGGTGTGAGGCGAGACACATTGGATCGGGTTTAGACAAATGGGATGAGGTTTGATCCAACAAAACTACGCGACTATAGTAGACTTAGCAACGGAAATGTTAGAAAAAAAGATTCGGGACAAATGATCTAATCCATCCTTCCTGAGTTCAGTTGGGGGTCGGGAATGCGGACATCATGGCTTCAAACAAAAATAAGGGAAGTAAACAGTAGAACACCAACCTGTTAGTAAAAAATTGAACATAGTATAACTAACTATCAAATCATCTTACCTACCATTCGGCAATGAAGTAAATGGCAGCTAACAAGTATAAATGTAATTGAGGCAGAATATTGAATACCACATAGACTTGAGCGGTTTGGCAGATTGCTGGCCTATGGCCACAAGAATGCGATAAATTTGCATTATAATACGAGTTGAAGTACAATGGATATTCCCAACGGTCTAGGACATAATAAAATTACTCTCGAGTCGTACCCTGTACATGCAAATTTCTCATACACACTACAATAGAGCAGAATGAGGGACGATGAGGTTGTGCGTGTGTGTGTTTGGGGGGGGCGCTGCTTCTCTGAATCCTTGCAGATAGGAAAATCTACTCATTCCAAAGCTATAGTTCAAAATTAAAAAAAATGGTGATGTTGCATTATTTTAATCAACATAATTTTTTTAATACAATTTTAGGGATGTATTTTTTTGCATATACTTTTTCGATAAATACTATTTATTGCTATAACTTTTTTACCATTATACGGTGGAGTTTATACGCCACAGCACGACCCATGCAACACAACATGAATACGACTCATTCAAAACAATACATGAAACGATTATCACGATTCATGTTTACACCCAATTAAAATAAACAAGGCATCAAAACCCGAATATAAACATGAAAACACGAGTCATAAGACAAGAACCAACACGACAGGTCTTCATACCCAATTTCGTGTTGTGTTATCGAGCCGTTTCCAAACTTGGCACCCCTATTTGAAAGTGATTAAATTTTTTTTCTCTAAGAATCATGGTACACAAGAACCATTAATGAATTTTGTTAGAGTTCCGGATACAATCACCAATTTAAAAAAAAATCCTTTTTGGTACGGAGTTGATATTAATAAATATCTCTTATTTTAGTTTGATATAAAGTTTCTAAAACCCCCTTTTATTAAATTATATCTAACATGATGGAAAAATTTAGGGTCATTTAGCCTTTGCCCCCATATTTTATGGCATAAAGTTTAATGTAGTACCACTTTGGATGGAAACCATCCGGTCAACATTTTGATCGTTAACTTGCCTTTTTTTTTTTTGTGTGTATACGAAAGTCCCAAAATACCCTTACATTATATAAGGTTCCCTTGGCCTTCAACCCCCATTTTTTTTTGCTTTCCCAAATTCTTAATGCTCAACACTTTTTTCTTTCAAAACTATTATTTTGGTTGTGTTTCTTTTTTCCCTTTTATTTGAAAAAAAGAACCTTCTATTTTTTGTATTGAATTTTTCTAAGAAATTTGATTATTTTTATTTGATTTTTTTCTTTTATACACAAAAATGCTGGGCATTTAGTAGGTGATATTGCGATGAAGGAAGATAATGGGCGTGAGGGGATTATATGGCTGCCATATTATTATTAATTTTTCTATTTTATACTATCCTCTCCATCCCAAAATAATAGTACGCATTTGGAAGTCAAAACATTAGGAAAAAAATACTTTCCAAATTTGTCATCCTAAAAAAGGAATACTTTTGAATTTAAGACTTACACTTGAATTATTAGTCATTCATGAGTATTGTTCGGATGAGCAACTTTATAATCTCACCTCATTTTATCTACTATTTTTAGAAATAATCATTAATTTGGGTTAGAGAAAAAAGGAAATCACAACTATTAATTTGGGACCGATGGAATATTATGTAATTTTCAGTGTTTCCTCAGTTTATTTTAACTTCAATGTTATTGCTCAATTAGATATTTTGGAGTAAAAATGATAAAAATCTTATTCTTAAAAAAAATATTCTTTTGTGCTTTTGAATTGTACCTGTATTTTTACTTCAAGACCCGAATTTTCAATTTTTGGACTTTAACTCCCTCGACTTTCAAAATGGTTTCAAATAACTCCCTAACACTAATATTGTTATTTTTTTGGACGGAAAAATGGTCTTGTGTGTGGCACATGAGGCCTAATGAGGGCATTTTCGTTCTAACATAAAATATTGGTGTTTAAAAATTCTGAAAATTACAACAAAACATTTTAAAATTAGGAAAAATATTCGAAAAATCTTTAGTTTTAGAGTTTGGGGTTATATACTCATATTTCATTTTTTTGTTCTTTTTAGCTAATGAAAGACTTGAACTAATTTAATAATAATCATAAAAGTGTGCTATAAAAGTAAAGAATGGTTTTATTTATTAATGCATTGTATTTGTAGGCTCAGTATGAAAACTTAACATTAAAATTGTTTTGTTAATAAATAGCATATAACATATAAGTTCTTTTCATAAACTTTATAAAATAAAATTTTGAAATGGATCATTTTTAAAAAAAAAATTATTTGGTATAATATAATAATTTTTTATTTTGAAGATATACATTTTTAATGTGTAATGATATCTAAATGGGACCAAAGTTCATATGACTTGAATAATGTAAGGGCATTTGGGGGTTTTCATGCTAAAAATAACGCAACTTAACGGTCGTTGACTTGATGGTTTCATCTAAAATGGTACCCAAAATGACATTATGTTAAATTTTAATACGATATATGCCATAATTTTATAGGGGATCAAATGCTAATTGACCCAAAAATTTAAATACTCCATATGAAAAATAATCCACCTTAATAACCTCTTAACAAGTAAATTAGAAATTATCTAATATGATATAGCGACACCAGAATTTGAAATCCGAAGTCAGTACGAAAAACATTATGAAAAGCATCATTGTACACGTTACTGAACACTAGAAAGTGTAATTATAAAAGTAATTCTATAGGCTATACATTTTTATGAACTCAACTCGATAAAACGACCTAATTTGAATTTACCCACATTTAATTCTAAAAGTAATTGCACATGTTACCGTTGAATTAACCCACTTTCGATCGAGAGACTGAATGTTAAGGGTAGAGGGTCGGTAGCTCCACAGTTGCCTTTAGCGATACACCAACCAAAAAAGAATATTGAAAAAAAATTAAAATCCCACCCAAAACACTAATTTTAGTCAGCCCTCAACACCGAGATCCCCAATTTTAGCTAGCTCTTAAGTAGAGGAAGGTAATCTGCAAAAAAAAACAAAAAAAAAACAAACAAAAAGCAAAATGGAGGCTTAAGGGGCCCATGAATGACAATATCCTGAACCAAAAAGATTGCTAATTTAATAAACGCAATTACTATTATTAGTAATAGTAATAACAAAAAAGGGGAGGGTAAGAGATCGTGGTTGTATAAGCTATTGAAAAGTGGTTTAAATTCATTTGATTTTTCAATTATACTTTAAGATCATCATTTATTATATAGGTGGAAGCAAAAAATAAAAATTAAGACAATAACATTGTAAAACTTAAGTCAAATGCTAAGAAACAATTTATAATGCACAAACATAACCTAATTAAGTTCATAAAGAAGTCCACAAAACCCAATAGACTAAATAGATTTTATATTCACAAACAATGTTTAGAAGCATAAATATTAGGATCATTTATTGTTTGGGGTACATTTGTTTATAATAATTGGGGCTTGGGGTGAGCTAGTTTCCATTATAATTGTATGTGTATTATTTTAACGTTGGGGCTTAACAGCCGTCTGCCAGCTGTACCATATACACTCAGTTACCAATAATACCCTTTATATTCAAATTTGCATGCTTTTCAACCCATTTCAACTACTCTTTCATTTATTACACACTAACTTCATTATATATTGATGCAACAACTCCATTTTTTCATAACAACAGCAGTTATCATCCAAATAAAATTGATACGAAATAGAAATGGGTGGCAGCCTAGATGAAGAAGCAACACAGTAGCAGTATGTTCGTCAAATGTGTGTTCAAAATTACCACATTGCAATTGACTGTCCATGGGTTTACAACAGATGTAATTTCGGTCAGTGTAATGGCCTCATGTTGCTGTTGAAGACATCAAATCGCCAATAAATTTTGAAGTGCCAATATGAATCATGTAATGGATTCAAACTCTTAGAAGATGCAATAAAAAGCACAGGATGATGGTCATCATCAAGTGATGGGTGTTTTCATTGTGACAGACATGATCATTGCGTTAAAAACTGTCCATGGAAAGAGACACCATACCCAAATAGATGTCAAGGGACAAGAAAACTCCGGACTTCAAAGCAAGAAAGAAGTTATGGGAAAAAAAATCTGAAGTGTTTAAGACGTGGGGATTTTGGTTAGTAGATGCAATTAGAAAATGTGACGAAGGTAAGAAAGTGAATTTGAGGGTTAAAGTAGAAGTTAGTTTGGATGATCTTTGTGATGGGTTTAAAAAGAAATTTTATTGAACGAAATGTTGTAATCCGTGTTGTGTATGAAATGCAATTGATTGAAAGAAATTTGCAATGAAATGATCAAATATTCTATGAAATTCACTTTGCATCTGTTAACTAATATATGAGTACTAATGTATAAGACATCAAACATAACTTCATTCACGCATACCCTAAAAAGAAATATTATCAAACCACGTGGTGTAGCTTGTCCAAAAAAGAGGTTGTTTTCCCAAAACACAAAGTTAAACTAATGAACCTACTGAGTACAACCTTGAGTACCATTTGTTGCTGTATCCACATTTCTTGGTGTAGAAGGTGTGGCTGCAGATGAGGTTGGTTCATAGATGGTTTTTTTCTTCCCTTTGCCTTTCTTGCCACCTTGTCTTGTTCTTGGAACGGGCATAGATGTAATAATTAGCAGTTGCTTGTTTGATCCTTACATATAATTATAAACTGTGCTTGGTCCTTCAGCTGCTTGTGCTTTTTTATCTGTTGCTGATTTATGTTGGCAACCAGCCTTGTTATGGCCTAACTACCCACACTTGTTGTATTTTTTCTTCACGTTCTTTGGCGCCACCGGTTCATCAGTGTCTCTTATCCTCTTAACCCTTGGCCTCCCCATATCTCTAGTTAAATCAAGAGGATTGACAACATATAATATGTCAAGAAAAGTATAATTACTTGTTCCATGACTCTCTTCATGACATAGTTACCCCAATATCATGTACACAAGGGATGCCACTTATCTGTCACTGAAAACAAGTGCATTCTTATTTTTGGATATTAAGTGTCCAACTTTGATTATGACTATTTGTTGCCACTGTAAGAACTCTGTTGAACCAATTATAATATATTTATTGTGCTTCTTTTTCATGTCATCCAAATGTTTCTCAACTCTTGGTACAAGCCCACTTTGATCCATCCCCTCCGGTTTTGTTCTCCTTGTGTACAACATTGACATAACAAGCATTTGATACTTTTCAACAATCTCCAGAATTGGTAGTTCCTTTAAACTCAAAATCATTTTATTGAAAGACTGAGAGAAATTGTTGGTGATATGTTCACATTTCGTTGTTGTTTCAAAGTATGATCTTGCCCAAGTAACCTTCTCCTCATGGTCTAGCCATAACCTTGCTCCCATGCAATCTTTAAATATTTGAGCCATATACTTAGGGATGCAACTGGTACGGTATGGTCGGTAACCACCCCTTACCAATACCAAAACCACATTCTATATGGTAAAATCGTACCGTACCAATTTACCGACCGGTACATCAAAACAAAAACCAAAACCAAATCGACCGGTTTTTCGATATTTTCGAATTTTTTTGCTTTCGGTAAGTTCGGTTTCAATTCGAGTTTTTCCCGGTAAATACCAGAATTTCAAATCGGTTTATGCATTCGGTAAATGTGGTATATATTTCAATATACCCATTTCTAGCTGTTACAATTTCTAGCATTTCTAGCTATTACAATTTCTAGCATTTCTAGTTGTTTGGACAATTAGAAACATACACAAATAGGTACAATTTCTAGCATTTGGAGCATTTGGAATAATAGATTTAAATAGATACGAGACCAAACTAACCGATTTGCTTTACCCTTAAACCAAATACTCAAATAAATAAATTTAAATTCAAAGAGAATATAAAAACTCACTCATGAGAAAAAAATAAATAGAAGTAGTATGATACCCAAAATAATTTGACACTGCACAAAAAGTTTGGTACGGTATTTCGGTACGATATCGGTACAATAAATTCGGTAAATCATTTTTTTGTATCAAAACCAACCAAATTTTTGACGGTATTTTCGGTTTCGGTAAAATCGGTTTTGGTATTTCATAATATGAAACCAAAATCATTTTTTTTCGGACCAAAACGGTACGGTACGGTAAAAACACGTATCAGTTGCACCCCTACATATACTTTTTATGATCCTCCTTCCTATAAGCCCAACCTCAAGTTGTGGATCCTTAAATCCTATAATTTTGAAGTTTTTATACATGTGCCTAAAACAATACTTGTGATTACTATCAGGGAACAACTCAGCAATTGCTTCAATAAGACCTTTATGTCTGTCAAACATCAAAGTTAATGGTAATTTATGTTTAATCAGATGAGGCTGCGAAATTCTCAAGAATCTACTCCATGTGCCATAGCTTTCATTTCTATAAATACATATGGCAATAGGGAACATACCATTGTTCCCATCTAATGAAACAAAAAAAAAAGTGCACCACCATACTTTCCTTTTAGAAATGATCCATCTAACCCAAGCACTAGCCTGTAACCATTAAGAAATCCATCTATAGAGGTCTTGAATGCAATACAAAATGAAATAAACTGTTGATATTTGAATCCCTTGTCCAATCATCAATAATATCTGGATTTGTAACATGTATCCGTCTTACAATTTCAGGTACCAACCTAAATGAATTACTATAACTACCATGTGTCCTCTCATTGACAATGATTTTAGCATAATATCTAGTTTGGTATAATATCTTCATTGCATGTTTTTCTAAAATTGCAGCTTGAACATCTCTTGGTTTCATTTCCTTGTGATTCCTCATCATGTCTTCAACCTCATTAGCAACCCAAGTTGCCTTTTTTTTTGCCATTGAATTACTGCCTTTGGGGTTGAATTTGCAAGTATGTTGTCCCATTAATATTCTAACTTTAGCAGTTGGTTCATGTGGCAACTTCCTTACATACACCCTCCACTTATAATTAGGATCCCTGCAAATCAAATCAATCTTTGAATTATTGTTTTGCCTCTGTCTATACTCAACCAACTTGAATATTTCAAATTTTCTCAGCTATTTCCTATAATCCAGCATTGTTGGCCATTCCATGCCTGGTGACAATTCTTGTCAAATTGCACCCCCACACTGAAATTGGCTCCCATCTAAATTCTCATCTTTGTACAATTTTTCAGTCTCTACTTCAAAGTCCTCAAACTCTTTCCTAGCAACATTTATATCTTCATTTTTTGGATCATTATCCTCATGACCACCCACTGTGCCTTGTTCATCCTCTGTATGCTCATGTCTTACCCATTCAGAGTAAAAAATACCCATCCCAGTGTTTATAAACCTCACTATTTGAGTGATAATATTCTTCAGCATTGAGAGTGTGTAAAGTGATTAAAGACCACTCATCAAATGGCTTACTAATAGGCTCTTCCACTTTCTTATCAATAGGCTCTTCCACTCTATCATCAATTAGCTCTTCCACCCTAGCATAAAATGGTTCTTCCTCCCTAGCATGAACTGGTTCTTCTCCTATATGCAATGTACTCTGTAATAACTTGGTGAATGACCAATCACCACCAACATTTTCTTCATAATCAAACTATGCCTCCTCCTCAATAAGTGTTAATGGATCATCATGAGTGTTTGTAAAGTTATTGGATAACAAGTTTCTAATCCTATATGATCTTCTCAGGCCTAAAGTAGTAGAGGTTATTTTTTTTGGGCACTTTTGAGCTGACTTTAATATTGAGTCGTGGAGACGTTCTTACAGCTGTAGGCGATTTAAACTTTCTTTGGAGAGTTATTAGTAATTTCTTAGGAGGGATGGATGCAGATGACATATTTGGGTCTTCTAAATAAAGATGGTATTGTCCCACATCTCAATTACTTGAGCATCATTTTCAATGGTCCACAAATTCCATCTTTAACCCATTTAATATCCATACCCTTCAAACTAGTTTAGTTTTCAATGTCATTGACCAGTCCATAAAACATAATTCATCTCCATCAATGTCCTTAAGAACCATCCTCCTCCCACCACTGTATTGTTTAGTATATTTACTGCAGTTCCCCTCGAAGTGTATTACAAAACTTTTGTTCCCACGTAGAGCCATTTAGCACACCTAATAAAGACAACACATGCAGTAAAAGAATTACAGTTTAATAGATTGAAATCACAACTAATAAAGATAACAAAATCTCTAAAAAATTTCTACTTTATTCATGGGAGAAGAAAAATCAAAAGAGAAACTACAAAACCCTAGAAAAATTGTTAAAGAATAAAAACCCTAAATCAAATAATCAAATAGACCAACTAAAAATAATAAAATATTAATATAAACAATACCCTAGATAAAGAAATAATATAATAAATAATCGACTAGACCAACTAAAAAAAACCCTAAATCAGGGTAGAGATGAATTACCCGTAAATGAAACTTTGAAAATGTTCAAACTGTTGATGCGATGTTGAAGTTTGAAGCTTTGCAAAATGTTGAAGCTTGGAACATGGAACATGGGGAGATGATCGTGAGAGAGAAGACTCCCAAATCAGTATTTGTGTATTGATTTGCCAAAAGGGTACATGCGTCATTTTAAACAATGGGTATTAATGGTAATTAAGTGTATATGGTGAGCTGACAGACAACTGTTAAGCCCTAACGTTAAATAACACCCATGAAACTATAATGGAAACTAGCGCACTCTAAGCCCCAATTATTGTAAACGAATGTACCCCAATTAGTAGATGACCCTAAAGATTATATATTTGTCTTAGAAGCAACATAACCCCACAATAATAACCCAACAACAAGATCATTATAATATTTGAACACATGGAATGTTAATTGTATTGAACTATTATAGTTAGTCTACTCAACTGGACAACAAATAAATAACATAGAGAAAATAATTAAATATTACTATTAAAGAACTACATTAGTAATAATAATAATTAACTTTATAAAATAGATGTAAGGAAAATACAATTCATATAAATGTGAATGTATATAGGGAAAAATAGAAAAGGGTTCAAGTTACAAAATTACAATAGAATGAAACAAAAATATGTTGGTGTTTACACACGTAATGGGATATGATTTATTTAGACTTTAATGTTAAATTTTTAACCCACTGGTACAGTATCGAATGATCTAAAAAAGCACAAAAAAACATCAAAACCATTGCGTTAAAGAATGCTAGCCAATATGAACAATGTCAAAATAAAAAAATATCAAATACTTTTTTATTCGACTTAGCAACAATTGATGTTAAGAATTGATCACAAAATAAAAAAAAAACATTGAAATATAAAATCTATATCGGATTAAACTAGGAAAAAGGTAAAATAAACTATATTTACATGTAAATCAAAGCTATAATAAAAAAAGAGAGAAAGTTCACATGAGAGTGCGCTTGCAATCAATGAATAAACCTGTTTAATTAAATTCACATTTTATGCCCATATTTTAATTAAGACCCTAACACATGCAACTAATTGTGATTGAAAATTAATGCGAAATATATAGCATTCACGACTAAGCAATCACAAAACAGATTTGAGGAAAATCCCCAGCAGGGGAAAAATCTTTTTATTTCACTATATGTTATAAACCTCGACTTACAAACACAGAGAAATACGACGTGTTTTTGACAGACGAATACCCGCAGGCGTCGGTTCGTTATCGTCGGCAAGAGATCCCCAAGAGCTCCAACGATTGGCAATGGAGATAGGCTTCCTTCTCCATAAGATGTAATCCAGGAGTGTGTAATATGAGTAACAAGGGTTTCTAATGATTCACATATAGATTTGGGATCTTGGGTGAATCAAAATAGGTTAAAACCTAAAAGATGAAGTCTTAAAATCGTAAAAGTTCTGCAGAAAACGGAGTTGGAAAAGACTTGCAAAAACCTGATATGAAAGCAGGTATTTATATAAAAATTAAGTCGGCGGGGTCGTTCGAACAACATGTGGGTGTTTCTTGAATGACAATAGATGTCGCTTGATCCAAGATCACGCGACCTATCTAATGTCCTATTAAAATACGAAACAGTATGGGTTCGTTAGATGAAATGCTTCAGTCGAGAATCTCGCGACCTTTCTAACCTCTTAATGTCGCTTGAAGAGGTCGTTTGAACGACATTAACCTATCGTTTGAACGACATGGCTTAGTCGTTTGAACGACTGAAGCGTCAAAATCTAAGTTTGCCAACAGGTCTTCAAAAATTAATTTTGACTTAGAAAACTAACTTATTCTGATGAAAATATTTTATAAAAAATTCCCCAAAAAATAAGCGAATATTAGTAACTCCCATTAAACATTTCACCTTTAGCATAGTGGAGTTAGTGGGAACAGATGAAGACGTGCGTTGCACGATGTTGATGCACTGGATGCTTCAGATTCAAATTGTGGCCTTCATGGGTGAGTAAGTGAGGACGTGCCGAGATGTAATAGAATATGACATACTAACTATGATCTAGGACAACACATTAACTCCTAGATTCTAGATGGACATTTATAAAACATGTCCTTACATTACATTTACTAATTTTTAGTAAAAAATATAAAGTAAAGTTATTAGAATGCTCACTTGCGAATTTTGCCGGACACCTGGGGTTCAAGTCACCTAAAACAACCAAACAAAGTGTAGAATATTATGAAGACTAAATATTGAGTAAACATAAAACATCATAACATATGAGTGTAAGATGGGTGAAAAAAAGTTGTACATCACTATATGACCAAAACCTAGATTAGTGTAGTAGAAATGAAACACCCAAAAACACGAGATATATAAGATCAAAATTGACAAATAATTGTAACAACCCTAAACCCACAAACCCACAACATCATATTTTGTATTTTAGAAAATGAAAAATAGAGAAAAATTATAGATGACCTAACCTGTAAAACCTAACTTCAAAATTTTCCAAACCCAAACATGAAAATTGAATTTTAAAACCTTTAAACCCTTAAATTTCATTATCTCTAACAAAACAAAAGCCCCAAGATTTGATTGTTAATGAAGGATATCCTGAAAATAGGTGAGTAAAAATCGTGAGAGAGACTTACCCCTATAAAGATGGAGATGGTTTGGGGCATTGTAGTCGGTGGAGTGAGAAAGCTTAAGAGAGAGATGAAGCTGGTGTTTGAATTTTGAAATGGAAGATAGAGAGAGAGGATGTAGAATAATGGCTTGCATGGAGTATTTGCTCTTGCATCACTGCCCATTTTTGAGATATAAATTACCATTCTACCACAATATTAGAACCGTCAGATTTCAATAGCTCTATCAATATGGATTATCCCTCTTATCAAAACAGTATATATACATAAAGTTCTCCCTCCATATATATAAACTTGTAGAAATAATATCACTAATTAGTGAGAGACACACAAAAGGGGAAAATGTATAGAAATCTTTATATTAATTTTAGGCTACTCGTATTCCTTTCCTTTTCCATTTAGATATGGATGCACATGATAATATGCAAATATTGCGTATTTCATCCCTCTAACCTACGTATTTTAGCCCCCTCGGGTGCCTTAATCTCCATATTTAATCCCGTTAACTAGACAACCTCGGATTTATATTGTTAACATGCTATATGAGGTACAATTGGGCTTTTGTAGGTATTTAGGTACTAAGTATGGAGTTTGGATGCATTCCGGCTAATTTCCGTACGCAATTTCACGTTCAAGGGCATTTTAGTCAATTCACAGTTTGGGCATCTGGCCCAACATCTACACGGAAGATGTACCCCTCCTCACAATCTTCGCGTGGCCGTGAATGGTGCATAAATTCGATCCATAATGAAGAAGTTACGACAATTTTAGCGGAAGAGAATTCCAAATGAACCAAAACAGGGGGGGAGCTTTGTGTAGACTTACTTGATCGATCGATCGACCCTTCAGAAATTTGCCTTCGAGCTTTCACAGTGGGCTGAAACCTGATCGATCGATCGATCGACCAAAGGGGTCGGTCGATCGATTGACCAAAGGGGTCGATCGATTGATCCCCTATTTTTCTTAGCTTTTCTATTTACAAGTTTGCCATTTTGGGGGTTTTGTATAAATACTCATTTCTCTCATTTGAGAAAAGATCTTACATTTTACATTAGTTTAGGATTTGTATGGAGCTTTGCCTTACTCTACCACTTTGGGTGTTTTGTCCACTTTGATGTATGTAAGCTTATTAATTTAGTTGTCTTCCATTTGATTAATGTTTTCTTTACTTGCTTCCTTTCATTTCCATACCTAGTTAACATTTATTTCTTGTTATTTATTTCTTTCATAATTAAGTTTACTTTCTTTCTTTCAATACATGTCTTTTAATATGCTTTCTAGCTAATTTAGTCTAGGTTGTGTCGGATTTGAACTCACCTCGGGTTGACATGTTGCTTGGCTTTGGTGATGGAGTTTTCGGGTTTATTTCGAGTGCGTTGTCCTAGTTATTGCGCCTAGGAGATTTGACGGGGTATCATGTATGCTCCGTGCTTACGACCTTGCGTGCGTAATTTCTGGGGTATTGGTTAACGCCAAAACCTTATTAGACTTTTATGCGAATTTAGGGGTGTGACAACTCTTGATTTAATTAACTGTCGAAACGAGGCGCGGTCTTAATAACTCGTCGACCCATGTAACCATTTTATACTAATTAACGGGTGAGGGATATTCGACTCAACTTATAGTTTTTACCGCTTTTATTAGTCTAGTTTAAATATACTCGCCTAGATTAATCTTTCCCTTTTTGCATCTTTTCCTTTTTATGTATAATCATCTTTTACACTTTTATTTTAGGAATACTAAACCAATTAAATTCTAGCAACTCGTCTTTGTGGATTTCGATACCCGGACTTGGCCGCTATACTCACCTGTTGAGTGTAGTCATAAGTTCAGTTTTTTTGTATTGAGGCGGTGAACAGAAAACAACGATCGGCGTTTGACGCGCACCGCTTTTCACCCTTGATCAAAATGGCACCGTTGTCGGGGATGAGTTTGTTTTAGAATTTATTTGATTTAGTATTTCGTAGTATTTTCTTTCTATTTGTATTTTTGCTAACCTTTTTGTAGGACTTCTACATTTGAGCGCCAAGAAATGCTTGAATTTTTCTCGCACGCATCTACTTTGTGGAATTCGCCACTTCGAGCCATTTTTAGGGTAAGCATGTCTTATTCCAATTCTTTCGGTAATCATTAATATAATTCTCAAAATGCCTGTAATCCTATGACTTTCGGTCAATACTTAAAGTCCCCAAAAATTACAAATTAAAAAATGACTTTGGGCGAGTATAACGAAAGTCAAAACTTGGGTTATTGGAATTTTGAGGATGATGATAACGATTTTGGGCTCTAATTCCTTATAATAGGAATTTCGAAACGAATTGCAATAGCTTTCAAAATTCTTATAATAATGAGTTTAAGTATAAGTCCGATGGTAATTTTCAAAGTTCTCATTTTCAAGAATCCGCGCCTCGGCCTATGACTTTCGGTGAGGGTTTGTGCATGCTTGAAAATGAGAAATTTGAAAATCAATATCGGGAAGAAAATCATTTGTGGGAGCATGAATTGGATTTATTATTTGAATCCGACGACGATTTTTCTTCCGAGACTTTTGAAGTCGAGGAATGTTTTGAACCAAATGAGGACTTTGTGCCTACTTTGGAACAAATCATTGTTGACTTTGCCCATTGCATAATAGATATTGAAAGTGAGGATCAAATGGAAGTAATATCCATTTGCAATGAAATGATTTCTTCTTTGGCCCCCAAAGAAGAACATTTCATTGAAAAAGATTTTATTTCCTTCGAAACTCAATCTTTGAGTGATGATGACTCATCTCTTGAGTTTGAATTTCTTTTCTCCCCATTTTCATTATCCGTTATCACACCGTCACAAGTACCCGATGAATCGGTTTCAAACTTTAATGTGTTAAACCTTTTCGCCGATGAGGAATACTTGCTCGAGTCTTCTTCCATGAAGGCATCTTTGCCCTCATGTGAGCCCCCTTCCATTCCAATTGCAAAATCCTTGGGAGGATATTCTGCTTTTCTCGGTCCCCACATATTTTTGTCACCCGTTCAATCCAAATCCCCCATCGTCCCTCCAAAACTTTTAATTGACGAAGGTTCATTTCTTTCGCCTTACACATGCCTTCCGTTATTCAAACGGAATTCATATTTTTCGAAAGGCATGCTTGAGAGTGAGGATACACCGGTTATCTTTCATAGTCAAATATTTTTCATGGTGGACCCTCAACTATTTAGACTTATAGTGTAGAGTTAGTGTGAAGCCTAAATAGTAGGTTGTATATAGTTAATTTTTTTTCATTTCTTTCTTTAGTTTTTCTTTCCTTTTTAATTTAGTCTCTTGTAATTAGTTAACTCTTTGTTATTTGTTTTTGACACGCTCAGTACTAACTTGTTTTGTAGATTCTTTGGACTTGTTCTTACGGGGATCGCTCCAATTTTGGGTAATATCGCTATTTTCCTCTCTTTAACTTGGTTCTTAATTCATATTGAGGACAATGTCAGGTTTTAAGTTAGGGGGTGTGGGATATTCTATCCATTTCTTTATTTAGTCCATGTTTTTGCTCACATGTTAGTTACTTAGTATGCTTTTCTTAGAAAAATTAAAAATTTCAAAAAGATTTTCTTTCTTTTTTCTTCTTTTTTGGGCATTTTGCCTTTGTTTTCGATGATAAATTTTAATAATTGCCCGATCCAATAGACAACTCAACGATACATCTTCTCAATTTTAGAAGTTATTACACTTTAGTCCACAATCATTGATATTATGAATAACTTCATGAATTAAACTTTAATCCCATGAGGCGTTTTTCTTGTTTTATTGACTTGGTTTAAGATTTTTATAACTCAGTAATGTTTTGTTGCATTGTATATATTTACACCGAGTAAGCCTTGTACCTTTCGTTGTTTGTGAGTGTTATACACTATTGTTTCCTCTTTGAAAACGTTATAGTCATTGGTAATCTCTCTATTCTTTCATTTGATCGTTCATTAATTGAGTTCTTTCCTGAAATATATTACTTGGGCATGATTTTCAAAGTTTGTTTTGACTCGAGAATTGCGTAAACTTCAGGAAATGATCATAGGCAATCTTTGTTATATCACCCATATTAGCATTGACCTCACCTTATATATTTCTCTTATAAACCCCTTTGAGCCTAAATATTAACCTTTCATTTTATTACCCCAAATCCCATAACCAACTTTAAATTGGAGTTTTAGCCCATACATATTACATTCCGTACCTTTGTTTGGAATGTTACTTGGGATTGAATGTTGTTGTTGTTGTGTTGCAGTTGCAATTTAGGTATGTAAGAGTGAGAAAAGTAAAGAAGAAAGAAGTGAAAAAGAGAAAGAAGAAAACAAAAGAAAACATGAGAAACTGAAAAAAAGAAAAGAAAGAGAAATTTGTATATGTTGTGTATAGTGTTCAATAAGCTTTGATTACTCTCCCCATTTGTATATCTAATGCCTTTTATGGAAGTTGTTTGTCCAATTTTTGATATTGCCCCCATTCTTCCCATTATTCCAAGTTTTCATTTCGAACACTTTGAATCCGTACATACATTCCTTTCATTTCATACCCTAGACTAGCCTACATTATAACCCTATTCAAATCCTATGTGATCTTAGGGTGCATTTAATTTAAAAGTTAAAATAGTTTTGATAATCTGTGAAAATGCATTTCGCCTCCTTTAATGTGCGGTATCTTTCACTGAGATTACAATTTTTCATTTTATATATAGCGTTCTTCATTTGTGACATGTGCGCGACCTAGTTTCCATTTACATTTACTCTTTATGCCCGCATGTTCCGTGTGTTACCTCCCTGTTTCGAGTGAATTCACTTGATGAGTGTAATGCCCGTGAGGATTGAATATATGCTTGCTTTAATTTTTTATCCGGTTTATATAAGTTTTTTTCCAAATCACACTTTGCATGTGCTCGCTCCTCTCCCACATTTTAAGGTTTCAATTCTATGAGCTGCATTCTATAATGTTAATAATACAGACTTTTGTTGAATTCGTTCATGTTGCTAATAATGCGTATGAAATCTTGTTCGCTATTGTTGGGCTTGTCGCATGTTGGTTTGGGCATATTTTGAGGAAATCTTATGACGTTTGTGGGTTTCATCCCTGAAAATCCTCATGAGACGACACTCGTCCACTAGGGTAACCTAGGGGTTTAACCGCTAATTGCATACGCTAAATGCAATCGTTCGCCCGCGAAAGTGGCCTTATATTTTTATTATTTTTTCTTCCCATTTTGTACTTGTATCCTGCTTTTGGTTTGCTTGTAGTTCTTGTTGCATCCTATTTCATTGCTAGGGACTAGCAATGTGTAAGTTAGGGGGTGTGATAATACGCAAATATTGCGTATTTCATCCCTCAAACCTATGCATTTTAGCCCTCTCGGGTGCCTTAATCTCTATATTTAAGCCCGTTAACCAGACAACCTCGGATTTATATTGTTAACATGCTATGTGAGGTACAATTGGGCTTTTGGAGGTATTTAGGTACTAAGTATGGAGTTTGGATGCATTTTGTCTAATTTTCATACACAATCGCACGTTCAAAGGCATTTTAGTCAATTCACAATTTGGGCATCTGGCCCAACATTTGCACGGAAGAGGTAGCCCTCCTCGTAAACTTCGCGTGGCCATGAACGATGCGTGAATCCGATCCCTAACGAAGAAGTTACGACGATTTTAACGGAAGACAATTCCAAATGAACCAAAAGAGGGGGAGCTTTGTGCAGACCTGCTTGATCAGAAATTTGCCTTCGAGCTTTCATAGTGGGCTGAAACCTGATCAATCGATCGATTGACCAAAGGGGTCGATCGATTGATCCCCTATTTTTCTCAGCTTTTCTATTTACAAGTTTGCCATTTTGGGGGTTTTGTATAAATACTCATTTCTCTCATTTGAGAGAAAGATCTTACATTTTACATTAGTTTAGGGTTTGTATGGAGATTTTCCCTACTTCACCACTTTGGGTGTTTTGCCCACTTTGATGTATGTAAGCTTATTAATTCAATTGTCTTCCATTTGATTAATGCTTTCTTTAATTGCTTCTTTTCATTTCCACGCCTAGTTAACATTTATTTCTTGTTATTTATTGCTTTCATAATTAGGTTTACTTGCTCTCTTTCAATACATGTCATTTAATATGCTTTCTAGCTAATTTAGTCTAGGTTGTGTCGGATTGAACTCACCTCGGTTTGACATGTTTCTTGGCTTTGGTGATGGAGTTTACAGGTTTATTTCGAGTGTGTTGTCCTAGTTATTGCGCCTAGGAGATTTGACGGGGTATATCATGTATGCTCTGTGCTTACGACCTTGCGTGTGTAATTTCTGGGGTATTGGTTGACGCCAAAATCTTATTAGACTTTTATGCGACTTTAGGGGTGTGACAACTCTTGATTTAATTAACTGTCGAAACGAGACGCAGTCTTAATAACTCGTCGACCCATGTAACCATTTTATACTAATTAACGGGTGAGTGATATTCGACGCAACCTATAGTTTTTACCGCTTTTATTAGTCTAGTTTAAATATACTCGCCTAGATTAATCTTTCCCTTTTTGGATCTTTTCCTTTTTATGTATAATCATCTTTTACGCTTTTATTTTAGGAATACTAAACCAATTAAATTCTAGCAACTCGTCTTTGTGAATTTCGATACCCGGACTTGGCCGCTATACTCACCTGTTGAGTGTAGTCATAAGTTTAGGTTTTTGAATTGAGGTGGTGAACAAAAAATAATGATCGGCATTTGACGTGCATCACTTTTCACATCACACGTCCCTAGAAACCAAAGAGTTCTTTGTTATTAACTACTGAGAAATGTAAAGACTTGGAACCCAAAGAGTTTATTTATCATTTTTAACTACTTAGAAATTGTAAAGACTTGGTGAAAATATAGAGAGAGACAAAAAGAAGTAATTTTTTTTGGGAAAATTATGTATATTATATCCAAGAACAAACAACGGAACAAATTAGAGGAAGAAAACCCTCAAACCTCCAGAGGAGCATACCTCAACTGGAAAACCAAGGAAACAAAAGACAAAGGACCAAACAATCCCTAAATCGATCCTACTCCAAAGTACTCTCTGGGATACCCCAGTTCATGCAAGCCATCCAGTTGACGTAGCTTCTTCTCCCCTTCCCCCTAGCTCTCACCATCTCCTCAATCTTTTTTAATATGGCACCAGTATTTTCCTTCGTCTTCTTGTGGAATCTATTATTTCTCTCCATCCACAGGCAGTAGCAAGTAGATGAAAAGGAAATTCATCTGATACGGTTATATAACTTAGGACCCCCATAGTTGGAGATAGCACCTTGTATCTCCCCATCCCAGTCAGTAGCCTCCCTATACTCCTGATTCCTGAACCTCACTTCCTCCCAGACCTCCCTGGCCACCCGGCACTCATTGAACATGTGAGAGCAAGTCTCCTCCCCATTAGAGCAGCTGCAGCAAAGGTTGTTATCAGCGATGCCCCAGCTGAAGAGCTTATTCTTCGTTTGCAAAGCGTCCCTACAAACCAGCCAAAGAATGAAGGCACACTTGGGGATATTGTTCTTGTTCCAAACTAAGTTATGCCAGGTGGTGGAAGGGAGACCCGGACTCAAAGCCTCATAAGCCGAACTAATTGTGAACCCACGTGGCCTGGGGACCCAAACCACCTCGTTCGTGGTATCAGGCCTAATACCCGGTAACTCCGCATTCCTTATCTCAAGAAGTTCCACAGTAATCGTAGAGGGCCACCTCCAACCACTCTCAGCAATGTAATCAGCCACCAACGCCTTGTGATTGCTAGCAGCGTCATAGATAACCCTATCCCCATAGAGGGGGTGCAGAGGCCCTAAGGGGTGCCAGTTATCATGCCATAGGAAGGTCCCGCTGCCATCGCCAATAATGCACTTGATGAGAGGCCTGGTTAAATGTCTAAGTTGCATCATTTTCCTCCAACTCCATGTAGTGTCATTAGCTATATCGATAGCCCACAAGCTCCTCCTTTTTAATTTGTAAACATTGCACCATTTGACCCACAAACCATCCTTCTTGATGCTGAGATTCCAAAGGAGCTTCATAATGGCAGCTTCATTCCATCTCTCAATATTCTTAATTCCCAACCCCCCCTCTTCAAGTTTACAACACAGGTCCTTCCAAGCAACCTTTGCTCCCGAGTGTTTCAAATCGGGCCCAGTCCATAAGAAGTCCTTCATAAGCTGCTCGATACTAAGGATAACTCTTTTAGGCAGGATGAACAGACTAGACCAGTACACCTGGATACCGAAGAGGACAGACTTAATGAGCTGAAGACGACCAGCGTAGCTGAGAAACCGATTGGTCCATCACTTAATCTTAGCAGTAATCCTGTCAATCAGCCTCTTGCAATCCTCACTCTTGAGTCTCGTAGTAATAAGGGGCACACCAAGGTACTGGAATGGAGGCCTACTGTGGGCGAACCCTAACATACTACCAATATGAATAATCCCACCCTCGTAAATGCCGGAAGAGTAGAAACTGCTCTTGTTAGGGTTAGGCAGGAGCCCCGAGATGCTACAGAAATCCACCAGCACTTTCTTAGCAACCGAACAGGAGGCAAGGTCCCCCCCACTAAGAATAATCAGGTCGTCAGCAAAACAAAGGTGGTGAAGACCAAGTAATTGATTCTGAAAATATAAAAAATATGGTAAAAATGAGGAGAGAGAGGCAAAATTAAGCCAGTAAAACGATAATATCTAATAAGTATTTCAAAGTAGTGCCATATGGCAACATGATTGAGTGCTAAAATCTTCCGTTTTATAGTTCTTATATATATATATATATATATATATATATATATATATATATATATATATATATATATATATATATATATATAACAGTTTTCCCCACAATTGTCATCCCAAACCCTTCCTTTTATCACCTTTCTCTAAAAGAACATAACTCAAACATTCGAATTGAAAAGAAGTAAGAAAATCAATATCTCTCCTTAAGGGAAATCTGAAGAATTTCTTTTCGAAGTTTGTTTACTTGGAATTGATATATTGATTATAATTACGTATAAACCCTATATGTTGAATGCCCATTTTTGATTTTTTACACAATGATGAAGAAATGAAACTATAAATGGGTTGTAAAATTGAATGAGAAGGGATAAATAGCGTGAATGTTCATGAAAAATTAATGAAACAATATAAAAAGTATAAATACGACTTGCAACTTCGATATTCTGTCATAGAGAACAACGACATACCACGTTGGCTTGTAATCGTGTATTGAGTGTCAATGGTCGCCAACAAGTCATGTAACTAATGAGGCCTTAACTTTGTGTCTAATTGAGCCATTACTCTATTAAGCCACTAACTATAAATGAACAAAGTTGGTGTCTGCTCATTATCTATTGACTTTACAAGTAGTGGCTTTACACTGTTTAGATTAACAACGTTGGCTTGCCACCATCTATTAAGTGCCCACAACCTCCATAAGTAAAAAAATCCACGAGTGAGAACCCACTGTGTTCGAATATAGGAATTGGAACACAAACATGGTGACTATAGACAAAATCTATGTGTATGACCTGATGACATGCAACCCTGGTGGGCTTTTTACTTTCGATGGCATCTTCCCTTTGGTGTTAATGATTTCCATGTAAATGTTCATATGTTGCTATTCTTTGCAAGTTATATTCGAATGGTATGCTAACAACGGGTATTTGAATTCTCAAATTATGGAATGAACAAAGAAAAGAGGCATCCAAACAATGTTTGATAGTAAACATCAGAGTAAATTCAATGACAATGATGGAGCATAAGACAAATTAGATAAAGAATTAGCTTCTAGAGGTACGTGATGATGAGGTGTGCAGAGGTGTGTGTGTGTTGGGTGGGTGGGCGGGTGAGTGGGTGATGAAGGGAGGGGATAGTTTATACCTTGTTCCCATTTCTTTTATGCTTGCCTAAAAGGGTTCATTCTCACATCCTAAGGACGTCGATTTTCTAAAGGATGGGCTATTGTTAAATTTTTTCAAGAAACATATTGCATATGTAATATGGAATTAATAGGAAGACATGGGGACCTTTGAGGTTTGTCTACCACATGCAAATATTTAGGGTTCGAAAAATTGAAAAGTAAGATGTGCAAGTTAGGAAGTAAGATTGGATATTGTTAAAGTATTTCATGAAGCATATTGCATATGTAATATGGAATTAAGAGGAAGACATGCGGACCTTTGAGGCTTTTCTACCACATGAAAATCTTTGGGGATTAAGAAATTGAATAGAAAGATGCACAAGTTAGGAAGTTAGTGGAAATTATTGTATTTGGACCGTGCTATAATATTTGTATTGGCATATATACTATGTATCCTTATGTGTTTTCATTTAGAGGGGTAATTAGAGACTAACACATTTTAGTGAAATACGATAACTTTGGATATTGTTTACCAGTTGTCAAAATTCTTTGGTGGAGGGTGAATGTATGTGGATTTGTGGATAAGGATAATTGGTTTGGATAATGTCATCACCTCATTGATTAAATGCCTTTGCATGAAAAAGGAGAATGCCAAAACATAATGCAAGAATGTTTTAGTTGTTTAATTCGATTGGATAATAAAACATTGCAAACGAACTGTGAAGAAAGAGAATGAGACGGAGGAGGAGATTGTCGTGAGTGCTAGGGGATATTTGTTGTTTGTTCTAGGTTGATTGGTTTTCCATTACAAGTTGGGACACAAGATTTCGTTGTATTACTCGAAAAGTTTGAAGGACTTCACTAATTACAAAACTTACTTGGAAATTGGCGGTGCTCACTCATTTTATTAAATAGTGATGAATTTTTCGTAAATTTATAGAAATGATCTTTAAAAAAATATCCATTATTTTCAAGTAGTGAAATCTTAAGGTGCCTCAAATGCCAAAGTATGCGCCTAAATAAGGTGATTGAGGCGCTGATTGCCAAACTAAGATTCCAAAACTACTCGATTTTATATGGGAACATATTACCTAATCGAGGTTCCTAGATGTATGAGCACTAGCAAAATGTTTAGTTTAAGTTCCTAATTGAGGCGCTTGATTTAGTTTGAAAAATTCCTTTTTGGTTTGCTAAGTTGTTTGAAAAGTTTAATTTTTTGTTGAAAAAAATCCCAAAGGGTTATGTGTGTGTGTGTGATTCAATTTTGATTAAAGTATTATCACATGTTGAGAGATATACCTTACATTTTATTCAAACACTTTATTTTTATTTATGTGTTGATCTTCTTCTTTGCTTGACAAAGGCTTGTTCTCGTGTAATCTCTTGTTTGAATTTGTTAAGAGGTTTTGATCACATTGATGTTGCTTGTAAATGCTTGTAAGATATGCCATTCTTTAATTCTTATTGAATTAAGTGAACATGTTTCTGTTGAAGCTTGAATGCTGGTGTGATCTTTCATTTAAAAGTTCTTGCTGATGATTCATCTTTTCATTCAACCACAAGTTGTGGTAGTTGTAATACCCTGTATTTTATGGTTTTTAAATTTGGAGTTTATTAAATTTAATTTGAGATATTAATTTAATATTTATCCAGAAATTATTTTAATATTTACTAGCGTGACGTGAGTTAGTAATTATTGGGAATTTGTTGAATATTACTAGAAGAGTAAAGTAATATATAAGATTGATTTTATTAAACTTGTCACGAGTGAATAAAATGACAATTATGGAAATTTAAATCGGGACTCGCCTGTGTTGTGTCAGGACTAAATTATTATTATAAATGAGAATATATTATATGTCGCCCATATGGTCATTTCGAGTGCGCCAAAGTATCCGAAAGGGTCGAGATAGTTAGAAAAGTGTACCCGAGGGTTTAGTTTGGGTCTCGGGGCGTTTTTAGGCCTAATTGACATCCCGGGAAGGTATTATAGACATTTTGTATTTTTGGGTAATTAAACCCACGAATTTTCTTAGAATATATCAACCATTTGGAGTTCTCTCTTGTAATACCCCGTATTTTTGGCTATATTTATTTTTGGGATTAATTAATTAAATGCGTATTAATTGGAAATTAATCCGGGATAAAAATACTAATGTGATACGAGTTAGTATTTGATTATGTGCATATATGATTATATATGAACTTGGTATTATAAAATTTATCGTGGGATTTATATACGACATTTTAGAAATTTTGTTGAGACGCGTGGAACCGCCGCGTCACGGTATAATATTTTGATAATAAAAGTGAATTTAAAATCTATAATCCGTATGGTCGTTTTGAGTGCGCCAACGCGTCCGGAAGGGTCGAGATAGTCATAAAACACTAGCCGGGGGTATAGTTTGGGTCCCGGGGTATTTTTAGGCCATACCGGTAACTTAAAGGGTACGTTGGTAATTTTACATTTTGAGGAATTAAAAGTGACGAAAATTGGTTAATTAAATCTGATGTGGATATTGACCCACTAAGCCCATAACCAACCCATATTAACCCTTTAAGCTACGGAGGCTAATATTAGGTTTACAATCTTCCCCAAATCAAACCCTAGCCACCTTGAGCCACCATTGGAGAAGGAACTTAGAGAGAGAAGAAACTCTGCAGAATTCTCACCAAACCTACACCAAAGTCAGAAATCAAACCAAGGCAAGTGGTTTAATTATGTTTAATTTCAGCAAATGTTCTTTCCATGTTAGAAAATTCGGATTGATGGTTTGTTCTTGATAAATATGAAAACCCATGTAGTTTAGATCATAGAACTTGAGAAATTGTGTAGAGAATTGCATGTAGAATAGTTTGGAGACGATTAATCTGATGTTAATACATGATTGGGTGAAAGAAAAACGAATTAAATTCTGGAATTTGATGTTGATATATATCTGGGGTTCATGTTCTTGACGATATTGGGGAAAAGTATAAAATCTTGGGATTTAATGATGTTTAGGATGCCTTATTGCCTTAAAAGACGTTAGTTTATGACCTAAGCATGTATTAGTATGATTAGAGGACTTAAATCATTGTTAGAACGAACTTTGGAAAAGGATTAAAGTGATAAATATGGTGAAAAAACGAGATGGGAAAAATCTGGGCCGAAACTGGTAGCTCGTTAGAAGCAGCCCCCAGGTCGTTCGAACGAACTCGTTCGAACGAGCTTCTAACGAAGCTGACCAGTCGTTACTAACGAGAAGGGATCTCGTTCGATATCTCGTTCGAACGAGATATCGTTAGAAGGAACAGTTCGTTCGAACGAATTGGGATCTCGTTCGAACAGCCTCGTTCGAACGAGACTTCTAACGAGCTGACAGTCCAAACTCGTTCGAACACTCGTTCGAACGAGACTTCTAACGAGTTGACAGTTTGGTCCTTTTTGGACTGTTTTTATTTTTGGAGTCCCGTAAACTTGTTCGAGGATATAGATGACCTTCCTTTATTGATGTGAGGATAGATTGGGACTTTTGGGTTATTGAGAGGAGTAAATTATATACTAGAGTTATATTCAATGAACCGTTTGGGTTGAGACGTGAGTGTCTACTACGATGTGAGGATGAATTATGGCGCGTATAATTACAAACCGGAATAGTACGAATTGTGATAATTATAGTTAGTACGAGAGTGCAATATGTACTACGATTAAAATATGGTATTACTAAGATGTGTGTTTACTTAGTATTGGTATATGGATTGTGTGTATGACATACCTACCATACTTGCTATCACGGGAGGTTTGCGTTCGCTTAGGACCCTCTAATCCTTGTGTGCCTACGGGGGGGGATATAGACTGGTACCTTGATGAACATAGGCCATAGAAAGACTTATTGTGATATTAATAAGTCCGCTGACCGTGGGAGCGTAGGTATGTGCGTGACCCACGTGATGGTGACTGTGTTCGCCTCCACTATTTGTGATTTGTGTTATCTGAACTATTCCTGAGAGATTCGGAATGTGTGATCCTTATGTACGTGATGTACCGGGATGGATAGCAGAGTATGTGTGCACCATAGCTTAGATTGCGGGGTGCTTGTATCGTATATTTATGATGTGAATAATATACATTTAATTAATGGAAACCCTCCTGTTAATATTGTGAACCTATTACGGTATTGTTTCGAGTTATATAATGAGTTAATTGATACTTATATATATGGCATATTTAGTAACTGAGTTTACATTAAACCCTTTTTAATTACGAGCGTTATTATGTTAATGGAACCGAGTATTATGGGTAGAACCTTTGGCAGTCTAGCTAGATACGTTGTCACTTAGCTAGTGGTATGGGTAGATATAGATGGGTACTTACGTTAGGAGTGCACAGTTAGACGAGGGGTGAGAATATAATGTGAGTGCACGTCCTAACATGTACTTTGCATTTAATGTTTTAAATGTTTTTAAAGCACTTGCAGGTTTTTAAAATATAACTCCACATTCGGGCTCTGACCCGTTTGCTTTCCAAATATTTTTCTTTGTAAAACCATTTTAGGTGCCCAGCCACAAGGACACCAAGCATAGGTACTCATTCAGGTGACGAGCTGTAGCTGCTTGTGGAAGCTACAGGGATTTGCATGTAGACGCTTCTATCTCTTTGGATTCCAGAGTCACTATCTATCAGTTGTAGGGCATGTTGCCCATTTCTTTAGAGACATCTTTTACATTTCAGTTTTCAGACTTTAGCATGTATTGTTTCAGTTTATTTATTTCAGTTATGGGATTGTAGTGAGGGGTTTCCTCCAGACTTTATTTACGCTATGTGATGATTATTCATTTTACTTCAGTATGGTGAATGGTGTTATTTATTTCTTCATTACACTTATTGCATGTTAATCAGACTTAAATTAAAATTTGGCAACTTGATTTTTAAATACTAGGTGGTTAGTAATATTAAAATGTTTTCGACAGTGATGCTATTAACTGAGCCAACTTGGCATTTTGAATTAATTTAATAAAGGAGTAGCTACCCGGTATTTAATTAGTCGGGGTGTCACATCTCTTAGGGTTAACAAACACAAAACCTAAGCCCAACCATTAGAGAAGAAGGTGAAGAGATTAGAGAAGAAGGTGAAGAGTTTCCAAGCAATACAAGGCCTAGAACTCACCCGATTGCAACGCCACCACCACCAAAACATAAATCGCACAACGAGGAACACAACCATATCCATTTCATCAACAAATCTGATCCTTGAATCCCAGACAAGTATCTATCTTGCTTTGTTTTAGTTAATGTTCCACCCATGTTAGTTTAGGATTGTTAAGAACATGCTTTATGGAAGAAATTTGTCTTATTCTGTTATGATTTGGAGCTTAATCTGATGCTTGGCTGATACTATATGATGTTATCAGACTGTGCCACTGAATGAATAATTAATTATGTAGTAAAAGCCCCCAAATGCAGAGTACGAACTCTGAATACTTTCTTGGCCTTGAAGTATGCTGGTCTTACTAGAAAAGATAAGGCCAAGGAAATGTTCCCTGAAATGACTTCCCAAGATCTTTGCATGTTTACATTTCCATATTGTCCTGATGTAACCATAGAAATAATTTACCGACCAGGTAATTTTGGTTGAGTAAAACTGCTTTTAACATATATTCCAATTAGAAATTTGTTGGCATTCCAATTAGGAATGTGATATATTCCAATTAGGAATCTGTGATCGGATAAGTTTGGAAATTTTGGAATTTAATAAGTTTAACGTAATTCTGATATGTTCCATTGATCGACGTATTTGACATGTGGAGCCCCCAGTTGGGCTTAGGAGACTGAATAATAATAATAATGATGCCCGAGTATTCATCAGGACTTAATAGAATGATCCAATAATGAGCATGATTGAGCATAATATATAATTTGCATAGAATATCCATGCTAGTGAGAAATCCATATCCATAATAAAAGCACTGAGAAATCCCGATAAATAATAAGAGTGCCGACCATCTGTCGGGCTTTAATAACAAATCTAGCTAAACAATAAGAGAGGGGATCGATTGATCCTGCATTGTTAGTAACAAGCATGATTCAATACGTAATTATTTAATTGAATGAATGAAATTTGATTAACTTATCTTGTTAATCTGTGTACGTGGATGGATCGCCTTCTGTCAATCTCTATATATGAATGGATCGACGACTTGTCAACCTCTAATTTTGGATCGACGATTTGTCAATCTGCAGTTTTTCATCGGTTCTATTGACACCCTTAGGATTTTCCTAAGTATCATACCAATTACCAATGCATCACCATGGTTCTACTAATGTACCTAAATTTTTAGGTAATTTCATTAGTTACCTTGGTTCCCAGGCGCGAGTGAAACATTTATCCATCTTTTAGCCCAGTTTAGATGAACATTTGTCATCTGGGTCTTAATTAACCAAGCATTTAGGACTTACAATTTTGCCTTGCAGGGTTTTTATGTGTTAACGACCAACTTTTTTGGTGTCTTTGTTGATACCGACCAATATTTTGTTGGTGGTTGTGTTGACAACCAATTTTGTTGGTGCCTTTGTTGATGCCGACCAACATTTAGTTGGTGATTGTTGATGCCGACCAACAAATTGTTGGTGGTTATTGAATATATATAGAGAGAAGAATTTCCCGACCAATTGTTCGTTGGAGATAAAATATAATAAATGTTGAAGATCTCCTTGGAGATGAATATATGATAATAAATATTTTGTCGAGCTCCATGCTGAGATGAATATTGAATATGCATCCTACAAAATAATGATTCTTGCTTGAGATTATATCAAAGCAATAATAAAATCAATAGTGCCTAGCTGATCTGTAGAGGCAAAATTGCATAATGCCGAGCAATGATAATATTTTCCAAAGCATAAAAATATGGCCGAGTAGCTATTCGTGCATGAACGTATAGATCGGAGCATTAATAAGATTTCCAGGCAATTAAGATTGTGGCCGAGTACTTTGTCAGGTCTGAATCTTGTACCCGTGAAAATTAATAACTTTCTCGAACATCTGAGGAGGCTAAATCAATTAGTAATGAGAATAATTTAGTCATCCAATCAACATATGATATGTATTTGCTCAGGCAATAAAAATATCAATTTCAAAATATGATATAATATGTCTTGTGTCATGCCGAATGTTGATACCAAAATTAATATGCTGATGTGGGCGAATCATACGAAGACACTTGTCAATCTACGTGGTACAATAACAACGAGGAAGTTCATTTCCTCGACCAACTCATGTTCTCCCCAAGCAAAGAGGATATACCGAGGAACTGCAACACTCCGAGGTACTCTAGCGCTCTGAGGAACTCCTGAGCAACGAGCAACTAAGGCAGTCCGAGCTGCATCTCGACCGTAGTATTAATTGCCAGAATGTCAACAGTTCAACTATTCATTGAATGTTTATCATCTTGACGCACACGCTGCATTAAATGTATTACCCTTTCATATGTATATCATTTAATGTATCAACCCATTCATGTACAGCCTAAGGGCTATAAATACCTTGTATCACCCTCATTCAAAGGGACCGGAATTTCTTGACTGAACTTGTAATCGAGAATTCCCAAACACTCAGCAATAACATAACAGTGGACGTAGGCCATTCTTATAAGGCTGAACCACTTTAAAAATCTTTGTTTCATTTTATTTATCTGTGATTGAATAATTAGAGCGATCTAATTTTTTACATCAACAGATTGGCGCCGTCTGTGGGAAACGACTGTTGCTATCGTTTTTCACCAAAAATCATTTATCATCAATGGCAGATAATCCAGAATCCAGTAATCGAAATGCTGGAAATACTGGAAATCCTCCGAATCCATCTGCACCTCCAGATCTGGCTGGAATTATGACGAATCTAGCTGAAGGACAAACCGCCATGCAAGAAACAATGAGGCAACTCATTCAAACTCTTCACGGCGGTGCACCTACCCATTCAAGGCAAAGGAGTGATCGTGGGCAATCGCGATCCAGGCGTACTGAGTCATATCGTAATGAAGAATCTAATGACTTTTCTTATCAACCTGGGCGAACTTCATCGATACGGGCTACGGATACAGATCAACATATCACCCTCTCTCCGGAGAGAACTAGCGCCCTGGAAAGATTAAGCAGGGCATCTCCTTTCAGTCGGTTAGGACCAAGGAGAAATATGAGTCCACCTAGAGCCCCATCGAGAAGCTTTTGACCACCATCAGGTTTGAGAGAAGGATCAGCACAATCAAGACCAGTTACTCGTCGAGATAGATCTCAGGAAGCTACGTCAGAACAATCAATTTCTCGGACTAAGCAGCCCGAGGAAGGAAATGAAGCATGGAAGGGTTCCATTCAGCGATTGGAGGATAGACTTGGAGAAATGGTTAAAGAAAGGAATCCTTTACAGAGAACTTTTGTTCAAGGGACACCTTTTGTGCAGGCCATTGTGAATTTTCCTACACCATCGAAATTTAAAGCACCAGTAGTGACCCCTAAATATGATGGAAAGACAGATCCTGTTCTTCATATAGAACAATACCAGGCTGCTGCCGACATATATGCTGTCCCCGACGAGATGAGGTGTAGAGCATTTTCGGGAACTCTTACCGAATCTGCACAGATATGGTACAACAATCTTCCTCGGGGTAAGATTTCGACTTTTATTCAGTTAGCCGAATTGTTCATTGGTAATTTCTGTTTTGGAGCAAAGCCGGTAAAGAGAGTAGCGCACTTGTTAAGTGTTAGACAAAAATCAGGTGAGAGTACTAGAGATTACATAACTCGTTTCAATAACGAGAAGTTGGAAGTCATAGATTACGAAGAAAAGACAGCGATCACTGCTTTGATGAGTGGATTGCTGCCTAACAAGTTATATTATACTTTGGCCAAAGATCCACCTAAAACTATGTCGGAGTTGATGGCAAAAGCGACCAAAATCATGAATGCCGAGGAGGCTATGACTGCGAAGAAGAATATGGATAAAGAAACCAAGGTGGAGGTTGACAAATCTAAGAAGAAAGAGCAAAAAGGTAATGGTGGTGACAAGCACTCCAAGAATAATAGGACGTCATGGGAAGTCCTGAAGAAATATGATAATTATACTCCATTGAAGATGGGTATTAATCATGTTTTAGAAGAAATCAAGAATAACGAAGAAATCAAGTGGCCAGATAAACTGAGGACCAATCCTGACCTGAGGAATAGGGCCAAATATTGCGAGTTCCATAAAGATCATGGCCATACGACCAAAAATTGCATAGCCCTTCAGAACGAGATTGAAACGCTCATCCGAAGAGGAAAGTTGTCAAAGTATGTAGATCACAGAGGTGAAAGGAAGAATGATGATAGAACTAGAGATCGTTCCAGATCTCCTCGTCGGGCGGAGGAGAAAAAGAAAAGAGATCATGAAGATGATCCAGATGAAGATCCCGATCTTCCAAAGAAGCCAAGACAGCCTGAACGAGAGGTATTTTCCATACGTTTTGGGTCAATTGATTGTAATGTTATAACAGGAGGAGATGCTGGAGGGGGAGACCTTACTGCAGAAAGAAAGGCCTATCTCGGAGAGGCTCAAGCCTGCTCATATATTCAACGAATAAATCTTGCCGAGGATGATCGTCCGAGGAAGGTAAATAAAGAGAAGCTAGTTATTGGTTTTTCAAAAAACGATTTGGCTGGTGTTCTTTACCCTCACGACGATCCCTTGGTGATCAAAATGAGGATGAAAGATGTGGTGATTTCAAGGGTGTTGGTGGACAATGGTAGTTCGGCAGACATCATGTACTATTCATGTTTTGATAGCTTGAATTTGAAATTATCTCAATTGGAACCTTATCACAGACCCCTTCTGGGTTTTGCTGGCGAGAAAGTTTTTCCACTTGGGACGATCAAGTTGGACATATTCATTGGAACTTGGCCTGCTTGTCGAACAGAAAGAATACGCTTCTTTGTGATGGATAAGAATGTGCAGTCAGCCTACAACATCATCATGGGAAGAGTTGGTTTGAAGAAGTTCGAAGCAGTTCCATCTACAGTGCATCAATGCTTAAAATTCCCAACAAACTTCGGAGTAGGAGTTGTAAAAGGTGATCAAAAAATAGCTCGGGAATGTTATTATTCGTCTGCCGAGCAAGAGGAGCTTGAGGAATCAAAGAAAAAGACTATTACCTACCAGGTAGAGGAACGTACAGAAATTGAAACTCTTGATCCCAGGGATGAATCCCAACTTGTAAAAGGACAGGTAGTAGAATTTACAAAAAATGTTATGCTGGACGAGGAGCACCCTGAACGAGTAACTCAGATAGGTTCGTCGTTGGATGCTTCAATAAAACAAGAGTTGATAATGTTCTTGAGAAACAGGAAGAAAACTTTCGCATGGAGTCATGAGGACATGCCAGGAATAGATCCAAACTTCTTATGTCACGAACTCAATGTGAATAAAGAGATCAAGCCTGTAAAGCAGAGAAGAAGGGTATTTAGCCCCGAGAAGAATCAAGCCATACAAGAGGAGGTCGAGAAACTCCAGAAAGCCCAATTTATTGAAGATGTGAAATATCCAGACTGGCTGGCAAACGTGGTGATGGTAAAGAAGAAGAACAATAAATGGAGAATGTGTGTTGATTTCACTGATCTCAACAAGGCATGCCCAAAAGATCATTTTCCATTGCCCAGAATTGACCAACTAGTGGATGCTACCTCGGGACATGAGCTGCTCAGCTTCATGGATGCGTATTCTGGTTACAACCAGATCAAGATGAAACCTGAAGACAGGGAAAGTACTTCTTTTATTACCCCTAGGGGAACTTATTGCTATAATGTTATGCCTTTTGGTTTGAAAAATGCAGGAGCGACATACCAATGGCTGATGAACAAGGTTTTCACCGAACAAATCAGTTGCAACATGGAAGTCTATGTCGATGATATGCTAACAAAAAGCAAGAAAGCTGCAGATCATCTAGTTGACTTAGCTCAGACATTTGATCAATTGGATAAATACCAGATGAAGCTCAACCCGACGAAGTGCACATTTGGAGTACGAGAAGGAATGTTTCTCGGATACATTGTCAATCAGCGAGGCATTAAAGCAAATCCAGATAAGATCAAAGCTCTTTTAGGGTTGCGATCTCCAACAACAAAGAAAGAGGTGCAGAGTCTTACAGGACGAGTTGCAGTGCTCAACAGATTTGTATCTCGAGCAACTGACAAATGCCTCCCATTCTTCAAAACACTTCGAAAAACTTTTGAGTGGACTGATGAATGTGAGAAGGCCTTTCAAGACTTGAAAAATTATTTGGGAGCACCTCCATTGTTGTCCAGGCCAATAACAAGAGAGAAGTTGTACTTGTATCTAGCAGTATCAGAGAATGCAGTTAGCTCGGCATTGATCAGATTGGAGAATGGAGTCCAGAAACCAATTTATTACACAAGTAAGGCTTTTCGAGGTGCAGAAATCAGGTACCCAAAGCTGGAAAAATTGGCATTGGCATTAATTGAAGCAAGTAGAAGAATGAGGCCATATTTCCAGGCCCATACCATCGTCGTTTATACCGACATGCCACTGAGGCAAGCCCTTCATAAGCCAGAAAAGTCAGGGAGATTGATGTACTGGGCAATAGAGCTCGGTGAATATGATATTGTGTATGAGCCCAGAGCATCATTGAAAGGGCAAGCTGTAGCAGATTTTATAGCAGAATTTACATATCCTGATACCCCCGAGGAACAAAAACTGCTCGCTGACCAACCTGTGGATGTTACAGGATCAACAGACATAAGTCCAGATCAACTCCGGTTGGTAAAAGAGCCTATGGATGTAGAAGGATCATCAGCTTCAAATTCAAACCAGCCCCGGATGGTTGAAGAACGAGAAGAGATGGTCAACAAGGAGCGAAAAGTGCCAGGGGAGGACGAAAAGAATCAACAAATATTTCACCGAGGAACTCTATCAGATAAAAAATTTGAAGACGGGTTGCCCATATGGAGATTATATGTAAATGGCTCATCTTGCACAGCAGGTTGTGGGGCAGGAATTGTTTTGAACACCCCAGACGAGATTGACATGGAATATGCTTTGCGATTCCAATTCAAAGCTTCTAATAATGAAGCTGAGTATGAGGCCATGATAGCAGGTTTAAACTTAGCAAAAGTTATGGAAGCACGGCAAGTAATTGTATTCAGTGATTCTCAATTAATTGTAAATCAGATGACAGGAACATATGCAGTTAAAGGAGATTTAATGGCAAAGTATCATGCAAAGGTGATGGAGTTACTGACAGAATTTGATGCCATTCAATTGGTGAGAATACCGAGGATGGAGAATGTACAAGCAGACGCACTTGCCCTACTAGCATCAGCTACTCGTACCGAGCTGCGAAGAACGATACCAATTGAAGTATTGGAAAGTCGGAGCATAGATGAAAACTTGACGATGAATGTTATTACCTTTGATTTAGGACCATCTTGGATGGATCCCATCAGGATATATATTGAAGAGGGAGGATTGCCAGAGGATAAGCTCGCTGCTAAAAAATTGAAGTATAAAGCTGCTCGGTATGTATTAACTAATGGTATTTTATATAGACGAGGAATTATGGCAGGTTTGCAGAGATGTGTACATCCCTCCGAAGTGAAAGAATTGATTGAAGAGATCCATGAAGGGTCTTGTGGAGCTCATGTAGCAGGTCGAACACTTTTACAAAGGGTAATGACTCAAGGATACTATTGGCCAACGATGAGGGCTGATTGTATAGCCTATGCTAAAAAATGTGATAAGTGCCAACTTTTTTCCTCTATCCGATGAACTCCACAAGCATTGTTGACACCCATAACTTCCCCTTGGCCATTCGCCATGTGGGGAATTGATTTGGTGGGACCATTGCCGACCACCCGAGGAAGATTTAAGTACCTCGTCGTCACAGTAGACTATTTTACTAAGTACAGAAGCTGAACCCCTCATCGACATGACGTACGAGAAGGTATACCAGTTCGTTTGGAAGAATATCATCTGTCGATATGGTCTCCCTCATGCCTTCATCACAGACCATGGAACCCAATTTGATAACGAGGAATTTGCTGCTTATTGTCATCAGTCGAACATTTTGAAGGTCCATTCAGCACCAGGCCATCCTCAAAGCAATGGACAGACTGAAGTGACGAATAGAACACTGCTGAATGGTTTGAAGAAAAGGCTAAGTGAAGCTAAAGCTAACTGGATTAACGAGCTACAATCAGTATTGTGGGCTTACCTAACAACTCCCCGAGCAGCGACTGGAGAATCACCATATATGCTGGCATTTGGAAGTGAGGCTGTAATACCTGCCGAGTTAGGTCTCCCAACACACAGAGTGCTGAATTTCAATTCCCCAGTCAGCGACTTGATGAGAAGACTGGATTTGGATATGCTCGAGGAAGTAAGAGAAGAGGCAGCCATTAGGAATGCTGCTTACCAACAACGCACAGCTCTGTTCTACAATAAAAGGGTGAAGAAATGCGATTTAAAAGAAGGAGATTATGTGCTAAAGAAGGTCATTTAGAAGCACAATAAATTGGAAGCAAATTGGCATGGACCTTACCGAGTTACAGAAGTCGTTCGACCAGGAACTTACCGAATAGCAACTCTAGAAGGAGAAGAATTCAAGAATGCTTGGAATGCTAAACACCTTCGCAAGTATTATCAATGATGTAAAATGTACAACGGTTCCATCAATATGAATAAAACGATGATGTTTTCACCATTTTCCTCTCCTTTGTTTGAAAGTTTCTCGGGGAATACTAGTGTTGTACACTACGCTGCTCGACAGCAAAAAGAAGACGATAGTTCGAAAGAACCAAAAAAAAAAAAAATATACTCCTTTGGTTAGGAGGCGTACACTAGCGTGACCAACTAAGGTTGGTAAGATAACTAGTGGACAGAAAGTTCGAAAGAACCAAAAAATATACTCCTTTGGTTAGGAGGCGTACACTAGCGTGACCAACTAAGATTGGTAAGATAACTAGTGGACAAGATAGTTCGAAGGAACCTGATAGTTCAATAATCAACTACGGTTGAGGGAAGAACGATATCATTTTGAAAATAGGCCAACAAGTTGGTCGGAAGGTAAAATCATTCCAGAAAATACAAAGAATTCCAAACTGAACCAAGTATAGTTGGTCGATGATCAACTATACTTAGTCGACGAGGATAAATTATCGACCATGGTTGGTCGGGCACATTTTATGAAAAAAATTTACCAAGTATGGTTGGTCGGGGATAAAAACCCATAAACTGTACTTGGTCGACAAACACAATTTAACAACCTTTGTTGGTTGGAAACATTTTAAACATTTTATACTCATTACTTTATTATTAAGTGATTGAGCAACATTGATATTTGTAATTTTGATTACTAAGTTGGTTGATGAACAGCGTCATATTGTTATCTTTTTAACAGATACATATACACAAATGTAAAAATGTAAAAATAAACACAAGATAATCGCAATACAAATTTGCAAACAAAAAATGAAATTCTTTCATTAAGATAAAAATGTATTACAAGCTATACATATGTGCTAATTATTACATTGAAAAACCTATTCTATTGGTTTCTTTCCTTTAGCTTTTGAAACAGGTTCCTCGCCGGCAGGAGGATCTTCTAAGCAAAGAGGAGAATTGATGAAATTAATATCTCTGAGCATTCTGACGTTCATCACAGAATGTGTATCCAAGAGATGCTCTGGACGAGATAATTCAGTCTGAGAATGAAGACCATAGTCGCCGAGATATTTTGAAATTAAACTCCGAGGAATGGAACGAGCTGGGATCCATTCCATGTCCAATTTGAAAGGTGGCACATGCAAATCTAGTAACCCTGGAGCATGATAATCCCATAAAAAATGCCCTTGCTCCAATTTCAGTACATCCAGGGCGTTCAACCACCCCTGCTTATAACCTTCATTATTGGCATGTTCAATCCGAGCATCTAAATGAACAAGGGCTTCATTGTATCCTGCCATCCAAAATTCCCTGGGTTGTTTATGGAATTGGAAGGTTAATCTATCCAATTGTTCGTGAAGGCTCCTGGCAAAAACATCTTTATTATTCAAAGCAGACTTCGTTGCAGTAAGTTGATCTTCCAAAGATAGATTTTTCTTGGACATTTCAGATAAAGCCCGATCTTTGGCGTTTAATTGGTATGCTTGAGTTTCCAAAGTAAATTGAGTGCGAGCCTCTTCAACATTGCGGCTAAGAACTCTTGATCGACTCCGAGTAGCGACTGGAGAACTTTGCTCCTCGGCAACATTTTGAACAGCTCTTCCTCGCCCACGAGAACTTCTTCCTCGTCCCCGAGCAGTCACAGGAATAACAGATTTTCTTAAGTTGTCCAGTTCTTGCCTTAATTTGGCATTCTCAACCTCTAAGAACGAGAAACCTTCATCAGTAACTTGCACTAAAGCAGTGGAAGATGACGCTGCAGATTCATACTGTGCCAGCTTTTTTAGCAAATTATTGTTCTCTTGTTCCAGTAACTCAGCAATCTGCCTGCAAGCCTCGACTTCACCCTTTAAAGTTCTTTCCCTGACATCGTATCCAGCAAGGATCTTTTTATGGCCTGTTTCAGAAGAAAGTTGTTGATATCTATTTTCATATTCCTTGTGCAACAAAGCCATTGATTCATTGTGCTGACCTTGGAGATCTTCTAAAGAATAATGAAGTTCCTCAATCAAGTCATAGTAGGCCACATTGTTGGCCACAGCTCGGTTAAGTAAATCCTTCAAGTACCGATAAGCCTCAATTGCTTGTTCTGAGGCATCATGGCCAAGGATGTCAGCAATTTCTGATGTACTAAGGTCTGTATGACCAGCCTTATAATATTCGTGACATTGCTGCATCAACTTTGTATCATGTGCAGATATCAGTTCCATTCTAGCAACAAACTAAGGATGAGAAAAAGACAACAATCAACAAAAACAAATCATCAACAACAGAGATGAACAAAGATGTATTTTATTAGATCACAAAAGGATTACATTGTTTGATTACAAATAATGAAAGATAGAAATGATACCGAACAACTTCACACCTTTTCCTTGTCTCCCAAGACTTTCTCGGGAGGCTGGAACGAGGAGCTTGGTTGCTCGGTGGTAACAGCAACTTGATCTGCAGGAGTTGAAATTTTTTCAGGAGGAGGAGGCATGGAAGAAATGTCCTCGTTAGCAGAAGATAGAGATGCAGGAACTTGATCACCTATGACCATAAAAGATTCATCAGAGACAGGCTTATCTTCTTCTTCTTCCACAATTGGAGGAGGAGGACCAGGGAGGTGTAGCTGGAATAGCTCGGAATCATCCTTGATCTTCAATTCCTGTAGGGAAGCTACCTAGCCATCTCGGAAGTATTTCAACTTCCCGTATTGAACTTGGGATGTCATCTCAGCAATCCCCTTGTCCCATCCTTTATCCCAGCCTGCGCTGAAGGATTTTTTAACTGCGAGCTTTCTTCTCAATTTCTCCGAGGAGAGCTTCGCATCCAATTCTTCTTTTTGGCCCTTGATATCTCGCAGGGCGGATAATTCTTCCTCTGCCTTCCTCAGCTTATCCTCAAGTTCTCCAAAATTCTTTAGCTTGTCGTCATATTTCTTATGCTCGACCTCTAAACTTTTCACTTTATTCTCCAAACTCTTGGAGATCTCAGCCAACTTCACCTTCTCAGCTTCAACTATTGACAACTTTTTCTCCCAAACAGCCTTGTCCTCACTATACTGTTGGCGAGATTCCTTCAAGGATTGGGTCAAACCCAGCAGAGCATCCTCTACACCTGACGAGGAGCTTGAAGCTTTAATAGCTTCACCCTTCTTCACGATATTATTGAAACAGTTCACCAACTGAAAGATGAGAAAAACAGTAAAGTCAATACAAAATGCAAGCATTCAGAGAAAGAAAGAAAATTCAGAGTGTGAGAAATTTACCGAAGCAAGATGACGAGTAGCTAGGGATGTCAGCATATCCCTAGAAATTTTTTCATCAATTCCTTGGACCTCGGGTATGATCCAAGTTTTTACCGAGCTCATTGCAGAGCTCGGAGGAATGATGGTTGGAACACCAACACCACCAGCTGGTAGAGAGGACGCAGTTTCAGCCAAATTGACTGAGGATGATTTCCTCAATCTCCTCAAAGGGACTTCAGCAGCTTCAACCAAGGAAGAACTCTTGGTCGGAGAGATAGCAATTATTTCCACAAGAGCAACCTTCTTGCTCGGAGCCACTGGGGGCTTCTCGGTAGCTTTGGAAGGTGCAGCATCCACCTTCTTAGACCCCTCTGGGACATCAGTTTTGCTTTTCTTGGCCCCAGCAGCAGAAGTAATGTCATCAAATAGAGCAGGAGGAGCTCTTTTCTTGCCCATTCTCTGACTTAAAGGAAGATGAGAATCTGAAGAAGAATCCTCTGGAGTTGAAGCTAGCTCAACAGGGCGAGCAGTATAAGAGGTTGTATAACTCTTATACTGTAGCAAATATGATGCAGACCTGATGTGCTCGTCTGCAACGTTCTTATGCAAACCCCAGATAAGTTTCAGATGCTTAATATTAACTTATGATTCTTTTGGAGTTTTTCTTTTACTATCAACTGCAAACAAACACATAATGAGATATCAGTCATACATTTTGTCAAACATGATAAAAGCATAATTTCATAAGTAAAAGAAATAAAATGAAAAATAAACCTATCCCATTGCCATATGGGGGGCATCTGGGACCGTTGTATACTCCATCTCAAACTAAAGGGGCATATTGCCAATTTTTAATAACCACCCCATGTTCAAAATAATCTCTATTTGAATCAGGGAGGTTAACTACAAGAGCCCTATTCAGAAACCTAGTTTTTAAGTAATAAATATTATCTAGAATGGCCCATTTATAGCAATACATAATTTCAGGGATCCCTATACGAGTCCCATGAGTTAGATTTAATTTGTACACCCCATTAATTATTCTCCATGAATTGAGGGCTATTTTTGCAGGGACAAGATCAAAATACTGACAAAACTCAAGACACAATGGGTTTGGCGGAAAAGAAAATCCACATTCAGCAATGAATAGACTGGGGAACCAATGTCCCTCAGCCAATCGAAAATAATCTAAAGGCTCAGAAAGAACCTCCAGAGTTACCCAGGAAGGAATGGAAAAATTGGAACGAAATATCTCAACAGACTCCACAATATAAACCATACTGAATAAAAGAGATACAGAAGAAAGGAAGAAGATCTTACAGGAAGAAAGGAGGTAAGTTGACAACGAACGAAAACTAGGATGAATGCACAAGAGAGAAGGAGAGAATAGAAAGCTTGAATGCAGGAAATTGGAAAAAGAAGAAGACGGTACAGTTACCTAAGAAGTTTAAATACTTTGCCTTGGGAAGCGACGAAGGAAATGATTACAAATAAGAAACTATTGAACTTCCGACGGCTAAAAGGACAAAAAGGGCACTAAGATCGAAGCGCTCTTAAAAGTTCAAAAAAAGGCGGATTCGTTGAATTTGGAAATAAATTCAAATACGATGCTCCTAAAACCCAAGAAGATCATTCAATATTGCCATAAATTGAGAAAGAATGTTCCATACTCCTCAAAGTTCGAAATATGAAACATTGGGGGCTTCTGTTGATACCAAAATTAATATGCTGATGTGGACGAATCATACGAAGACACTTGTCAATCTACGTGGTACAATAACAACGAGGAAGTTCATTTCCTCGACCAACTCATGTTCTCCCCGAGCAAAGAGGATATACCGAGGAACTGCAACACTCCGAGGTACTCTAGCGCTCCGACGAACTCCTGAGCAACGAGCAACTAAGGCGGTCCGAGCTGCATCTCGGCCGTAGTATTAATTGCCAGAATGTCAACAGTTCAACTATTCATTGAATGTTTATCATCTTGACGCACACGCTGCATTAAATGTATTACCCTTTCATATGTATATCATTTAATGTATCAACCCATTCATGTACAGCCTAAGGGCTATAAATACCTTGTATCACCCTCATTCAAAGGGACCGGAATTTCTTGACTGAACTTGTAATCGAGAATTCCCAAACACTCTGCAATAACATAACAGTGGACGTAGGCCATTCTTATAAGGCTGAACCACTTTAAAAATCTTTGTTTCATTTTATTTATCTGTGATTGAATAATTAGAGCGATCTAATTTTTTACATCAACACCGAATATGGGTCATGTGAACAATTTTTTATCAAATATAAAAGATATGAGATTTGATTTAGCCTTTTTGCAAAATAATTTTAATTTTAAGCAAATGCCCAAATTTAAGTCGATTTTAAAAATATTTTTCTCATGACATTGTGAGGTGTGGAGAGCTGGTGTAATAAACCAAACTGTAATAGCTTATTTTAAAAAAGTCAAAATAGGAAACCCCTTGTTTGCCATATGAGAACACGGGTGAGGAGCCGCCCAATTTGGTGTCAAGTAACCGCTGACCAATGATAGGTGGTCGGCAACCCTACTGTAACCAAGTTATTGACCAAAAAAAAAGAAATTTGTTGAATCCGACCAGAATAATTTGAATACTGATCTATGCTATGTACTAAATAATCATATTCGACCAAGAATAAAAGTGTGTCGAACAAGAATAAGGGATTTTCGAGCAGTCGTGTATGATATCTGGCCAGTGATTAGCCAATAATAGGTGGTTTGGAGCTGCGAGTGTCGCTGACCAAGAATAGATGCTGTCAACATGTGATAAGCACCTTTGATCAAGAAACAGTGATCCGACTATATTGCCGACCAACAAAATGAAGGTTTCTACCAAGACTGACTAACAAAATATCTGCAAGAACCAAAGAAAATGAACGGGCATGGTTGCCGACCTATAAAAGACGTCTACGATCAATAATGATGTCGCCGACCAGTATATATGGTTGGGAAAACTTTGTTCGGTATAAAACTTGATGCTGACCAGCCATAAAAAAATTTAGTTGCAAATAAAACTTATTTCCTCTATTGTCGATTGTTAAATGGGTACTGTTCAGAGGCGTGGTTCATAGTAAAACCGTTGTCCGATCTGACGGTTGGAAGAAATTGATTTCGATGTGCTGACATTTACAACCGATGGTAGCCACCGACAATAATTTTTCTTCAGCGATGGAGGAGGAATAAAAATGATTTAGATCAGATTTAATCGGTGGGGTTTTAACTTCAACCTGTAATGGGTTTTATAGTGAATCATTATCCCTGCCAATGTGATCTATCATGTAAACAAGGCTTGGTGTTGCTACCATAATATATGGTAGAGTTTTGACCAAAGATAGAATTTGGATCCTCATATGATTTTGAAGAAGTTAAACGTTTTCAATAATTTTTAATAAAAAAATTTGGAAATAAATGGACCCCATTTCATTATTTTTGTTGTTGTAGAACGTTGAAGCCTAAAGGACTGATATCAAATTTATTGCTGATAAAAAATAATCAAATTCAAAGAGAACAAATATTAAGGAGAGATCAAGATCTGGAATCTTCGATTGAGATTTTTTAAAACTGAAATTCCTCATTTTCAGTTCCTTACAATCGGTAGAAAATCATATGATGTATTGGCAGAACCATTTGAATGTTTATCTTTAGGTCAGAAAAATTTATATATGAGAACAAATGGGTATCATTACCTAATAAAATTGATGCAACCCAATAACGTGTTTACCCAGTAAATTTTTCAGAGATTCCATATCTTTAGGGAGTCATTTTATTAAGAGGTATTGACGATAAAACTGGTCTAAAATCAGCACTTTATGCAGACTTTCAGATCATTAAAAATTGAACGTGAGATTCATGAACAAATATATTAGAATCGTATATTGATAAACGATGTATATATGAACATATAATTATTTATGAACATGTATAGAGAAAGAAAACTTAGTTTTTGAAGATGCACTTTATCACTTCTAATAAGAAGGAAAGAATTCTTGTGTCGAATTCCCACAGAGAACACCAATCTGTTGAAGACAGAAAATGGCCTCTATGCCATTTTAGTGGCTTCAACAGCAAAGAAGGTGATGAGGATGAGATTGAAGATGAAATGAAGGTAAACAATCACATCAAATATATAAGCGACAAAGACTTTTAAAGTGGTTCGGCTATGAATAACACCTACATCCACTGTTATTTTATTCCCAGGGGTTTATAATAGCACAACATGATGTAGAGAGAGAGTTTTCTAAGGATGAATTAGTTTGTTGCATGTTCATATTGTCCCTTTAGCTAAGGGAAGGCATGTATTTATAGTGATGGGAGTCCAAGAGATGTGATCTCTTTATATATTTAGACATTTACATCTATTTACAATAAATGTAACTATTGGCCTTCTAGGGTTCAATGACTGTTAGTTGCTCTTCTCTAATGACTTTTGGCATTCTGAATGGTTTATCTTATGTAGGTTGGTCGACTGGCACACCAACCAACTCTCCTCCGGGGCCGACCAAGTGTCTTCTGTGCCGAGCGAGTATGAATATTGCCATGTAGGATGACAAGTGTCCCTTTCTGACTGGTCTACATAGACGGGTAATTTATTGCGTCAATAGGGACTTCACAAAGTAGGTACTGAGGAGCACGTGAGGTCTACCTCTTATTTAATCCAGCATAAGAACACTATTTCCTATTTTATTGCTAGACCAACTGTTTCTCCTGCTTTGGTAATTGTCTTGATGCAGAGACTGCTGTTGATTCTGATACTCTTCTGTCTAAAGTTATGAAGAAGATGAAGTTTCATGACCTCTACAGTGGTGCTATTTCTGGATCCCAATCTTCTGTTGAAGGAGACAAAAAAACTCAAGATGTTATGAAGCCTCTGGCCCCAAGGGATGCTATAAAGCCCCCAGCTCCCAAGGAACCAACTCCCAAGGATTCAACTCCCAAGGAACCAACTCCTAAAAACCTGGCTCCTAAGGATTTTTCTCCTATAGAGGTTGATGCTCCTCTGAGGAGGCTTAGGAGAGGGGTTACAGAGAAACACATTAACCAGATGGCTGATTAACTATCATTGGTTGATTTTCCTTCTTCTGATGATGCCCCTCCATCAGCCCTTACTCTTGGTTTATCTAGTAAGTTAATCAAGTCTTGTACTATTCCAGCCCATAGGGTTTTGGATACCAAAATCCCTAGAACAAGGGTGTAATACCCCGTATTTTCATGATATTTATTTTTGGGGATTAATTGAATTAAATGTGTATTAATTAGAAATTAATCCGGATAAAAATATTAACGAGATGTGAGTTAGTATTTGATTATAATGTGTATACTTGGCAATATATGAATACTGGAAATATTGAAATTGTCGCGAGATTGAAATACGGTAATTTGGGAAACTTTGTTGGGACGCGCGTGACAGTCGCGTCAGGAATATAATTATTTGGATTAAAAAGTGAATTTTATTTTTATCACCCGTATGGTCATTTTGAGTGCGCCAACGCGTCCGTAAGGGTCGAAATAGTCAGAAAACACTAGACGGGGGTTAAGTTTGGGTTCCGGGGCATTATTGGGCCATACCGGTAACTTATAGGGGCATTTTGGTAATTTCAAAAATCTGGGAATTAAAACCCACGAAAATAAGAGATAAAAATCTGACTCTTTCTTTATCCACTAAACCCACTACTTACACTAAGGGACTTAATGGGCTACGGGAGAAGTTAAGTTATAATCCCAACTTACCAAAAACCAACCACACCTCCATTGTCATCTTCCTTAGAGAAACTTGTAGAGAGAGAGAGAGAGAGAAGAGAATTCTGTAGAAAGAGAGAGGGAGAACAACTTAGCCTTTAAGACTCAACATCAAATTCAGAGAAAGATTAAGGCAAGTGGTTTAATTACAATTGATTCAAAGCTATGCTCTTCCATGCTTAGGAATTATCGAATTTATCTTGGAAGATGACTTAGACCCATGAATTGGAAGTTTAAAACTATGAATTATGTTAGGGACTGCATGTAGTAACAATCTGGACGAATTATGAACTCAGAATTATGACCCTTGATGATTTAAAAACGGATTTTGGAAGAAGTTTATTAATGTTCTTGAAAGAAATAGTAATCTGGAATTCTTGATGAAGATTTGATCCATACAAAGCCCTTGAATGATGAATTGTTGGTTTTAGAACGTTATTAATGTTGTAGGATGGTTATATGATGATGCTATAACGTTATATTAGAGATTCATGCATTAAAAGTATGTTTTGGGTTGATTTGAAAACTGCAAAACGAAGCAGTCCGTAACCATACCTGGTGCAATCGATCGATCGACATTCATCAGTCGATCGATCGACCACCATAGATCGATCGAAGGAAAAGGTCGATCGATCGACCTTCCCAGAATGAGTAAAGTTTTTCCCTTTTTAAATTTTAATGATGTTAACCCTTGATTAATATTGATGGAGACCATATGAATACCCTTAACCTTAAGGAAGACCAGTAGGCTTGGTTATGAGATTTGGACCTTAATTAGAATTCAATTTGAGGAATTATTCTAAAACTAATGAAATTCGATAAGTGAGTAAATATTTGGGTTAATAGTGTAAATTTGAATACTTTGATGAAATGAGGTTTGGGGCAGAAGTAAGGACCTTAGAATTAAAGATGCTATATGTGGGAATAATAGGAACTTAATAATCTATTTTACATAGGTTTTAAGTATAAGAAACTACGACGTGAGACGTGTCGACAATTTAACTTTTATATTATCGGGAGACGTAAAATATACAAATTTGGAATAATGGTATAAAGATGTAGAGATTACCTTTATTAATATTGAATTATCTAAGATGTGTGATGCTTAGTATATGATTTCTATATGTATGACATACCTACCATACTTGCTATCACGGGAGGTTACGTTCGCTTAGGGCCTTCTTATCCTTGTGTTGCCCGGATTTAGATTGGTACCTCGAGGACATAGTTCAAGAGAACGACTTATTTGTGAGTTAATAAGCCAGCTGACGATGGAGCGTAGGTATGTACGTGACCATGGATATGTTGAATTATGTTCGCCTCCATTTTTGTGTGTGGTGTTTATTCCTACAATTCTTGAGAGATTCGGAATTTGTAATCCTTATGTACGTGATGTACCGAGATGGATAGCAGAGTATGTGTGCACCATAGCTTAGCCTTTGGGTGCTTGTATAGTATATTTATGATGTGAATAATATACGGTTAAATGTAAAGGAAATTGCTATGTTAGTTGTGGGTATAGTAATTGTAATATTAGGAAAAGATAAAAGGGGACATGTATCAATAAATGGTTTTGTTAATAATTGGGAATTCGAGAATTAAAGTAGAACTCTCTATTTAATTGTTAAGGTTGGAAATTAAACGTGAACCGAGTAGGAGTGTTAGAAACTATTTGGAATTAGATAATTATGAGAAAACACATGAATGGGTAAAGGAACGTTAGGAGTGCACAGTTAAACGAGAGGTGAGTATTTCATGTGAGAGCACGTCCTAACATGTCCCTTGCATTCATTGTTTTAATTATTATTAAAGCACTTGCTGTTTTAAAATACTCTCCACATTCGGGCTCTGACCCGTTTGCTTTCAAATCTATCTTTTTGTAAAAACCATTTTTAGGTGCCCAGCCACAAGGACACCATGCCTAGGATCCTCATTCAGGTGACGAGCTGTAGCGGTTTGTGGGAGTTACAGGACATTGATTATAGATGCTTCATCTATCTTGACTCTATACTCAGTATTTATCAGTTGTAGGGCATGTCGCCCATTTCTTTTAGAGGCATTTCATTTATTTCAGTTATTCAATATTCGGGCATGTACTTAATTCAGAATTCAGACTTGTCTTATTATTTTTAGTTGTGGGATTGTTGTGAGGAGTTTTCCTCCGGACTTATTACTATTGTTGGTTATTTCATTACTTCGTTATGGTGAATGGTTTTATGTTGTACTTCCATTATTCTTTTTGCATGTTAATCAGATAACTTAAAATTTGGCAACTTACTTTTTAAATACTAGGTGGTTAGTAATCATTTAAATGTTTTCGACAGTGATGCTATTAACTGGATCAACTTGACATTTTGTATTAATTTAATAAAGGAGTAGCTACCCAGTATTTAATTAGTCGGGGTGTCACAAAGGGTTTCTGAACTGGCTACTTTGAGCCTTGCATCATTAAGCAATTTTCCTTTTTTTGGTTTGATTGTCTTTCATATCTTTTATTTATACTAATTTTTTATCTAATATGCTGGAGAAGGATGATGTAATTAAGATTTCTTCTTCTTCAAATGAGGTGGAGGAAGCCTTGTCTGGTTTGAAGAAATCTCTACTTGAATCTCAGCAGGCCTTGGAGATTGAAAGGAGCACTTGAGCTAAGAAATTGAAGACAGTTGAAAATGTTGTTCTAACTTCTGATACAAATGCCTTTGAAGCTAAGAGCAAGGCTAAGGAAGCTAGGTCCTAGAAAGAGGAATCAGTGCGCAAGAAAGAGGAAGCTAAGCGCCAGAAAGAGGAAGTTGAGTGCAGGGCAAAGGAAGCTAAGCACAGGGCAAAGGCTATTAAGGAGCTTGTGTCCTCTGCCAGAGCTAAATGAAAATCCGTTATGAATGCCTCCATTAGTGATGGTTCGGACAAGGGATGGAACAAAGACATTTTTGCTACTTTTTCTCAGATTGAGCATGTGAAGAAAAAATGCTTTGGAGATGGTTGGGTTACCGCTCTTCAAGAGTTGAACATAAATGGAGATTTTAAACTTTTTTAGAGGTATATTCATGGTCCTCCTCCTATCATAGAAGATGAGGTTGAAGATGAAGCTGCTTCTGAAAAGTCTTCAATTATGGTTGAATCTGCTGCCAAACAACCTGAAGTCCATGAGTCTTCTATCCCTCTAGATGAACAAACTGAGCAACTCCAGCCTGCAACCCCTTCTTCTGAGCAGATCAAGAAGGTTGAAAGTGATAGGGAGAGGGTGTAATGTTGTTCGACATTTTTATTTTTTACTTTTGTTGTTTATTTTTCATTTGTTTTGATTGTACTTGAGATCTTCATTATCAATAAAAGAACCTCTTGTTCCTTTTACTTATCTTCTGTTGATTGCATCTGTTGTCCATACCGGGTGAACCTGAATTTAAATTTATTGGGGAACGAAATGTCACTCCAACATGTTTGATCTATGCTACAAAATGTTATGAACTGCTAAGGAAAGGATGTGAGGGTTATCTTGCTCATGTGGTGGACACACGATAAGAGGTTGGAAAACTATCAGATATACCAGTAGTTAATGAGTTTGCAGATGTCTTCCCATGAGAACTCCCAGGGTTAGCACCAGACCGTGAGGTACAATTTGCGATTGAGTTGGTACCAGGCATCGCACCGATATCTATTGCACCATATCGCATGGCACCTGCAGAATTAAAGGAGCTAAAAATACAGTTGCAAGATTTGTTAGATCGTGGTTTTATAAGGCCTAGTGTATCTCCGTGGGAAGCCCTAGTATTGTTTGTGAAAAAGAAAGATGGAACCATGAGACTATGCATCGATTATCGTCAATTGAATAAGGTGACTATCGGTAACAAATACCCACTACCCCGAATTGATGACTTGTTTGATCAGTTGCAAGGAGCCAAAGTGTTTTCCAAGATCGATCTCAGATTCGGATATCATCAACTGAAAGTAAGAGATTGTGACATTTTTAAAATTGCCTTTCCTTCCAGGTATGGACATTATGAATTTCTTGTCATGCCATTTGGGTTAACAAATACACTGGTTGTATTCATGGATTTGATGAACCGTATATTTCAACCATACGTGGATTCTTTTGTTATTGTCTTCATTGATGATATTTTGATATATTCTCGTAGTAGGGATGAGCATGAACACCACCTGCGTATTATTTTATAGACCTTACGAGAGAAGCAGTTGTATTCTAAATTTTCTAAATGTGAATTTTGGCTAGACAGGTTAGTATTTTTGGGGCATGTTATTTCTGCTGATGGTATTTGTGTTGATCCCAAGAAGGTAGAAGCAGTAATAAATTGGGAAAGACGACTAGTGTGACTGAGGTACGTAGCCTTTTAGGATTGGCGGGGTATTACAGGAGGTTTATTCTGGGGTTTTCTTCTATTGGATTGCCATTGACTAAGCTTACCAGAAAGGAGAACAAGTTTGTGTGGAGTGGTGATTGTGATAAAAGCTTTGAAAATTTAAAGGGTAAGTTGACATCAACTCCAGTTTTGACTATTCCAACAGGTACAGAAGGTTTAGTTATTTATAGTGATGCTTCGTATCAAGGACTTGGATGTGTATTAATGCAGCATGGAAAGGTTTGCCTTTTCTTCTCGACAGTTAAAGATACATGAACTCAACTACCCTACTCATGATCTCGAGTAAGCTGCAGTAGTTTTTGCATTAAAGATATGGAGACATTACTTATATGGTGTTAGTTGTGAAATTTTTACTGACCATCAAAGCTTAAAATACTTGTTTACTCAAAAAGACTTGAACTTGCGGCAAAGAAGGTGGATGGAACTTATAAAAGATTATGATTGCACGATACATCACCATCCATGTAAAGCTAATGTTGTTGCTGATGCTTTGAGTAGAAAATCTCTAGGCATAGTATCTTGTATTTATTGTATTCGAGTTGACCTGTTGAGAGAGTTAGCTCTAATGGGGGTGGAATTAACTTTGAATGAGTCTTACGGAATAGTAGCACATTTAAATTTTAGACCCACGTTGATAGACTGGATAAAACAAGCACATGCAGGAGATATAGAATTGGAGAAAGTTAGAGATGATATGAAAAAGGGTAAAGCAAAGGAATTTTCTATTCGTGATGATGACATTGTTATGTACGGTAACCGTTTGTGTGTACCCAATGTGCCTGATTTAAGAAGAACCATTTTAGAGGAAGCGCATTGTTCTTTATATGCTATGCATCCAGGGAGCACGGAACTGTATAGAGATTTGAAACAATGTTATTGGTGGTCGGGAATGAAACACGACATTACAGATTTTGTTGCTAGATGTCTAGTCTGCCAACAGGTCAAGGTGGAGCATCAGAAGCCAAGTGGTTTACTACAACCCTTACCTATTCCTGAGTGGAAATGGGAACATGTTACTACAGATTTTGTTGTAGGTTTACCAAAATAATCCCGAGGGTTTGATTCTATTTGGGTTGTCATTGATAGGTTGACCAAGTCTGCACATTTTCTTCCTGTTAAAACTACATACTCCATGGATAGATATGCCAAATTATATGTGGATGAGATTATTAGATTGCATGGTGCACCTGTTTCTATTATTTCTGATCGAGATCCTAAGTTTACTTCTCACTTTTGGCCTAGTTTACAACAAGATTTAGGGACTAAATTGAAATTTAGTACATCTTTTCATCATCAGACGGATGGGAAGTCAGAAAGAACGATCCAGACACTCGAAGACATGTTACGAATTTGTGTATTGGAGTTCAAGGGAAGTTCGGATGAACACTTGCCACTAATAGAGTTTGCTTATAATAATAGCTATCATTCGAGTATTGAGATGGCTCCTTATGAAGCCTTGTATGCGAGAAAATGCAGAACTCCAGTGTGTTGGACTGAAGCAGGAGAATAAAAACTACTTGGGCCAAAAATCATACAACAGACTACTGAAAAGATAAATCTTATCCATAATCACTTGAAGGTGGAGCAAAGTAGACTAAAAAGTTATGCAGACAACCAAAGGAAAGAATTGAAATTTGAGGAAGGTGATCGAGTATTCCTACATGTTTCTCCTTGGAGAGGGGTTATGAGATTCGGGAAGAAGGGAAAGTTAAGTCCCAGGTACATTGGCCCTTATGAGATAGTGAAACGGGTTGGAGCTGTAGCTTATAAATTAGCATTACCACCAGAATTTTCCCGGATACACAATGTTTTTCATATATCCATGTCACGTAAGTATGTGCCCGATCCTTCACATGTGTTTATCTCACAACCGATAGAGCTTCAAGATGACTTAACCTACGTGGAGGAACCAATTTCTATTGTAGATCGAAAAGAGCAAGTGTTACGTAGTAAAACCATTTCACTAGTTAAGGTGCTGTGGAGAAGTCAGAATGTGGAGTATGCCACCTGGGAAGGGGAGGATAACATGAAGAAGCAATATCCTCAATTGTTTGGTAAGTTTCTTATGCGTTAAATTTCGAGGACGAAATTTTTATAAGAGGGGTAGAATTGTAAGACCCTAAAACATGATTAGTAATGTTAATTACATGATTAAGTATAAGTTATTTGTTATTATTTATAAATTGGTTATGTGTGTTAAACATGTTAATTATCATGTTTAGGGGATGCATGCTCATGTGATATATACATGGTTTATATTAGATGCTAATCAAGCTTATGATCGCGGATACCATGTTTAGAGAATATGATTAGTTATGTGGTTAAATGCATCATAAATTATGCTTTTAATGTATGATTATGTTTATAAAAGTAAATAAGGGCGTTGATACGAAATTGGCAATGTTCGGTCACCAAATGTGAAAGTTTTGAGATTTTTGGTAAATTGCTTCTTCCCTGTTCGAAGCCCAAATTAGGCATATTAGTTTATGATTTTGGGAAAACATAAATTATGAAAGTTGTAGATATTATTAATATTATAACACAACAAATGGTGGGTTAAACGGAGGCTCGTACAAGAAGTTATACCGAAAGTACGAAACAAGGGAAAATTTGTCCATCCCTTAAGTGACAATTGTCTTATTAGCACACCATGTGCTATTTTTTGATAGGTTAAAGGCGGGGTGATGGTTTGGCCGACTTAAACTTGTTAAAACAACTTACTTTTTCAGCCAATTCAGCCATGAACAAGAGTTTTGCCTAAAGAGAGAGAAAGAGAAGAAAATTAAGGAAGAAATCTTCGAAAAATTTCTATAAATCGAGGAATCCTCGTAAGGTAATTTCTTCTTTATTAAAGTTGGTCACAGGGATGAGTTATACACTTGGCATATTTTTATTTGGATAAATATTTTAATGATACCCATATTGCCTAAGTTTATTAAAATAAGTATGGGTTAAGAACATAAGTTAAAACTGGAGCTAGGATCGTAAATGCATACTTTAAAGTCTTAAATTTACATCATTTTTTGTAAAACATTTTGATTTAGAAAATTCATGATTATGATGTATATTTCTGATAAAACATGTTTATTATATGTTTCCATGAATTATACCCAAGGTCAAGGTTATGTATGCTTAAAAATGTCAAGTTATGCCTTAATGTTGTATTTTAACCTAGTTATGCTAAAAATGGTATAAATCATGGAATGCTTATTGGAATTGAGTGATTCAAGTTGGGGAATAAAATATACTCATACATGTATAACATATCCGAAAATTATATAAAAATACCAAGGAATGAACCCTTGGTGATAGTTTGAAGTCTTGGTTAAAAATCTGCCCTAAAGGAGCAAGAATGCATACCAGGTGTTTGACGTTTTGCTCGACATAGAAAACGATCCCTAAAAATTATGAAACATTATATTTGTATTATGAAATGTGTTTACTGATATTGGGTGGAATATCATGGAAAGTTACGTTGTATAAAAATTATGAGAATTTCATGAAGTTGAAGTTGTGTTGTTGTTTTTCTTGAGAAATGATTTGGAAAAGGCTGTAATAAAATGGGCATAACTTTGTCGAGAAAATTCGTAATTAAATTCTGTAAATTGTGTTAGAACCATAATTAATTGGGTGTTATAGAAATGTGAAGTGTAATATTTAATTCCTCCTTAGTTATTTCTGATTGACCAAATGATGTGATGTATTACTAGGTTTAATGTTAATTGGTGTATTCAGATACTAATGACGTTGACTTGTTAGGTGGGGAAGCAACTAATACTACTGTACCAAGGAAGTAGTTTGGTATTAATCTTAGCACTAAATCCGAGGTGAGTGACCTTCCTTATGAAATATAAATGCTTATAATTTCATATGGAAATGTGAAGTTAAACACATGTGTTAAAATGTTTATGGGAGTGATGTTGTATTTGTGAAACATATGCATATGATTAAAAATGTTAAGTGATGTTATATAATGATATGGACTAGTGAGTCCTTTATCTAATGTTAAGGACTGTGGTGGGTCCTACGGGATGTGGTGGTCCTGTTAATCCAACTTAAAGGTTTGTGTACTCGGGCCTAATAAAGGGATGTGGTGGTCCCTAATAACTATGGTGGGTTAATTGGACTGTGGCGGGTCTAGGCTTGCGAGAGTTTCACAATTCCTGTTGGATTATAGCATTAGAACAAAATAAAAATGGTTATTCAAATTGGTTATATGTGTGGTATGTGGTCATTCACTAATACTTTATAGCTTACTCTCCTATAATGTTTTGTTTTCAGGTATGCTTATAATTTGGAGTTCACTGCCAAGTGAGGACCTTAAAATGGGGGAGTGACGGATATCTAGTATGGTTTGAATATCGAGATTCCTTTTGTGTAATTATTAAACTAAGGATCTTGGTTATGTAAAGTTATGTAGTACTTATAAGTTATAAGTAAAGGCAGTTATGTTTTCATCTACACATACCTTTGAAAAAAAGAAAAAAATCTTATGCTATTTTCCTTAGAGATTTAAATTAAAGAAAAGGATGAGTTTAAGGAAATTTATCTCTAATTAAAAGGATGAGTTTAACTAAATTGTGTCAGGGCTCGACATTGAATGGATTAAGTGTCGTAAGGGAAGGATGATAATAATTATACTCATGCACGATCGGAATAGCACGTCCGAAATTTGTGGTTGAAGGACAGTGGGAGGCCATTTAAAAAAGGGGTATCCCTTGAGAAAATTATTATTTAACTATTATGGACAGTTTGGGGCGGAGTTCCACCTAATCGAATGTTGAGGGCGGCTTACGTGTAAATAGAGTGAGGATGTTTATAAGGTATAAAGAGTCCAGATGTGCATAATGTCGTGAAAAGTACACGGGACAGAACTTTTGGTATACACCGAGGGAAGAAGAGGGTTATTAAGTATCACTTAATGGGAAGAATTATAAGTGAAAGTCGGTATTGAAAAGGGTATAGTAAGTAGTATATCGGTTGGGGTAAGATGATCATCCAGATAATTTTTATTTCAAGCCGACGATTCCAGTGATGGAAGAGTCAAGTTGGTAAACTTCTTTGAGGGGTTGCCAACTTATACATAACTAACGAGTTATTTCAAATGTGTAGAATGGGTTTTCAAAAAGGAAAGAAATTGTTATATCCTTGGGTGATTTACACTATTAGATAGTGACCGCTCCGGTACGTGGCAATAACAAGTATTAATCCGAACTAGGATTAGATACCCGAAACCCACCTTCAATATGGGGTAGAAGGACGTAGTGGGAAAAGTTTCATTTTGAGAACCTAAAGCCCGAGGAATAGGCGCAAGGTGATTGACGACCGGTGGAACTGTATGAAAGTAATTTTTTACTCATTGCGATCATTTTATTTCCACAACGAGCATAACTAGTAAGTGAAGTACAATATGGTAATGGGGAGAGGAAATTACCTCATGGTAGAGTTTTGTGAAAGCACCCGTACCTATTTATAGTGGATAAGGTTCTTACTGAGGCTTTGTGTGGATAAATCTTACTATCCTTTCTTTGAATTCTTAGAGGTGAGTGGATTATCAGAGTTTTGGACCAGTCAATAGTTATAGTCCAATGACTATAATGGGTTAACCACCAACCGTCTAAAGTGGCTTTCCCTTGTGTAAAAGTCACAACGCTGGGAACAAAGACTCAAAGAACGGACAAGAGTAGTCTGATGTTTTATGGTTGCTCCCAAGAGGGGAGTTTTATGTTTAAATAAAAATGCGGGAGTTGATACGAAGCGAGGTGCGAAGTCACAATAATATTGAGATAATGCGGCCAATGATGTATAGGCAATTCTTATTCCAATGTTGCTTAGTAAGAGCACAACGTGAGGTGTATTTATTGAAGTGTAACCGCATACCTAATAAAGTGTCAAGAGTGATTGAGCCTTTCTTTATATTTTGTTTTGGGTACTGGAGGATACCTAAATTTTTCCAGGAATGTCTACTTTTCCGAATTTCAGGACGAAATTTCGTTATTAGGGGGGAGTATGTAATACCCCATAATTTTATGGCTTTTAATTATGAGATTTATTAAATGAAATTCCTTTTAATTATGGAATTAATTAAATTAATTTGGGATAATTAATTGGAAATTAATTCGGATTTAAATAACTAGCGAGACGATAGTTAGTATTTAAATATGATGATAATGTTGAATATTGTTGATTGATTACGGTAATATGTGATTATTGAATTTATTAAAATTATCGTGAGTTGAAAGTACAACAGTTTCAAAAATTAAGTTGGGACGCGCGTGTCAATCGTGTCAGTACCCGATTTAATGAATTTAAAAGTAAATTATGTTTATGTCATTCGTGTGATCATTTTGAGTGCGCTAATGTGTCCGGAAGGATCGAGATAGTCAGAAAACACTAGTCGGGGGTTTAGTTTGGGTCCTGGGGCATTTTAGGCCTAACCGGCAGCCCAAGAGGGAATTTTAGTCATTTTGACTTTTTGAGGAAATACGACCCACGAATTCTGACTTAAATTATCAGCCAACACTCGAGTCCCTTAGGGTTTTCACAACCAAAAAGCATTATGGCAGTTAGAGAAGAAGAGAGGAGAAGTTCCAAGGGTTTTCTATGGCCATAACCACCACTTAGAGGCTTTTGCACCACCGTCACCACGACCGGATAGATCGGAAAGCAAGGATCATCCCCATACCGTCTACTTCATTGGATCAGAATCTCTATTTCAGGCAAGTGATTTATCTTGCAATAATTTATGGCATATACTTTACATGATAGTTTAGGCTTGATGTCAATTTATGAATAATGGCAAAAACATAAAATTGGAGACTTAATAATTAATTTGGGGTAGGTTTTCATGTAGTGGTGCTTCTAGAAATGTTTGATGAACGAAATTATAAATTAAGGGTTAAGAATCACGAAATTTAATTGAGGATTATGATGATTATGGAAGAAGTAGTTAAGAATTAGGGTTGTAGTGAAATTGATGACTTTTGATCCAAGAAAACGATGTTATATTATAGTTTAATGATTCTTGAACGTTAAAACTTATGTATATATGTTGGCTTAATGATTAGTAGACTTTCTTGGGAGATTGGGACGTTGTAATGGAGGATTTGGGCTGTAAAAATGGTAAAACCCGTAAATGTTTAGGAGAAATCTAGGTAAAAACCTGCTTGATCGATCGATCGATCGATCATTTTTTTCGATCGATCGACCTCTCCTGATTTTGGGCAATTGTTTCCCTTTAAGGTTTAATGAAAATTCCAAAGCCGATATTGATTCTTAAGGTGATCAATATAATATTGTGGGACTTAGTTAAGGTCAGTAGGGTCTTAGTTATTGCCCGAAAATGTTATAACTTATGGGATTGAACGTTATAATTATGAGCGGTTACCGAGTGAGGACGATTTGAAATATTTCAATTTGGGACTGAAAGTGGAACGAAAGATAATGTAAGGGTATGAACACTAGCAGAGATTTTTTATATTTAGTGAGATAACCTTAGGAACAAATGGGAGACCTAGTATTCACTTGGGATAGGTATAGGTACCCGAATCCGTATGACGAGATTTGTCGCGTTAAATAAATATTATGTAGAATATCCGGAACATAAATATTATGGATGAGACTTAATATATAGGTGAGGAGAATTGCATATATACTGGTTGTGTGATTTTCTAGTGTATGTATTATTGTGTGTATAACATACCTACCATACTTTCTATCACGGGAGGTCATTCGTAAGAGGATAATCTGGTCTCGATGTGACCTTTGGGGGGACTTTAGATTGATACGTCAGAACATAGGACTTGGAAGGGCTTATCACTGAATGGATAAGTCTGCTGACCTTGGGAGCGTAGGTATGTGCATGACCCATGGGTATGTGAACTATGTTTGCCTCCACTATGTGTGATTTTTATTGAAACGGTTCCTGACTGATTCGGAACTTGTGATCCTCACGTACGTGATGTACCGGGATTCGATGGCAGAGTATGAGGGCATCGTAGGTTCTATCCTTATGGGGTGCTTGATTTGTATATGAGATATTATATTGGTGCATATACATATACTTGTGATAGTTTTATTGTGTTGCTTAGTGGATGTGAATAACTAAGATATTGTAATGGACTATGAATGTGAGAATTTAATTAACACTTGAGATAAGTAATTTAATGAACGTGAATATGGTTATGAATATGTTTTGTTTGGGTGTTACGAGTAGATACCCTATGTTAGAATGAGAACGCAGGAGTGGTGTAGACTATTTAGCTAGAGGAAAACTAGGATGGGTTAAGGGTCTACGATAGGCGTGCACATTAGTAGAGAGGCGAGAAACTCATGTGTGAGTACGCAACTAACATGTTTATTATATGTGTTTTTTAATATTGTAATTTAAACACTTGCGATATTTTTAAACTGTTTTCACCTCGGACCCTGACCCGTTAACCTTCTAGGTGCCCAACTAGAGGGACGCCAATCATAGGAGTTCCATTATATTATTGACGTGCTGTAGCTGCTGTGGAAGTTACAAGTTCTCGGTATCAGACGCCTTCACATTTTGTACTTGAATCTACTCAGGGTTACTCATCTGTTAGGGCATGTCGCCCATTTCCATTTAGAGATAGCATTCTCAGACTTTTAGTTTTATTTCATATGTTGGTTTAATTATTCAGACTCCTGTATCGGGACTTTATTTTTACTCTGGTATTATATTGTAGTGTTTACTCCAGACTCAGTTTATTTCATTTCGTTGATTATTCATTTAAGATTGTTTATGTGAATAATGGTTGTTGACTTAATTACTTAGACTATGTTAATTTAATTTGTAAAATTTGGCATCTCTCTTTTTAAATATTAGGTGACTAGTAATAAATTAAATGTTTTCGACAGTGATGCTACAACTGAACCAACTTGATATTCTGTATTAATTTAATAAAGGAGTAGCTACCCGATATTTAATTAGACGGAGTGTCACAGGGATGGGCATATTGGTGCATTTATATTGACAAATGGGGGTTGCATCACGGGTAAACGTGCGACAGGTGGCCGGATATCTACACCTTCTAGTGGTAAATATTTTAAATAAAACACGTGCTTTTTATTTTGTTTGTTCTATATTTTATCGTAGACGTGGATATATGACCCCTTTAATGTGACGAGGGGTGTTAGAAATCTGGAGTTTCAAGTGTTCGACCCGTGTCTATACAAATGGAGGGTGCAAACGGTGTCAGGTGATGCCTTTGCACAAATACTGGAGCAAAGAGAAACCCTGAACGATTTATATGCTTCAGACGTAAGTATATTCATTTTAAACCTAATATTTTAACATTTGTTCTCTTTTTTTACAAGTTAACATTTGGAGTTACTTGTAGGTTATCTGGGATCCCTACCTTGAAAATCGTGAGGCCTACCCATTTCAGGAGGGCTCATGGTACAACGACCTCTTTATTTGCTGTGATTTTGGTTAACCCTAGTACCCGAAGAGGGTCCTACGCCAGGCTGGCCTCATGCAAACAATCCCTAGACTGCCAATGCGTCCTATATCGGAGGAGAGAGGAAAGGCCCATGGCCGCTATAAAGTTAAGTTTGATATCGAGAAATGGTATCAACTTAACTGGGTGGACCATGTTCTTTCCGATGCCAGATGCTCGACTGCGGTGAGGAACATGCTTTAGGAGTGTGTGGATGGGTGTATATGTCTTGGTACTTAGAAAGATCCCATCCATACATTCAGAATCTTTAGCATCATATTCGCAAACCGGAGTTAAAGCATTTCGATAAAATGGTAAGTTGTGAAATTTCCTAAATTGATTTCTTTTCTTCAAGTATTTTTCTAACACAATTAATGGTAATATGTATATAGTCCCAAGGGATAGACGTATCCATCATCCTGTTCCAGGAGGCTACTGACGCCGAATCGGATCAAGAGGTTCTGGACGGCCTCGAATTATCACGTGCAGTGCTTGACGCCCTACTTGACGCCAGGGGAACGTGGGGTCAAAAAGGAAAAATAAAGTCTCCGACGCATCAAAAAACTCGAACTGAGGCACGTCACGATCCATCCCCCAAGCAACCCCCCCCCCCCCCCCCCCCCGCCCCCGCATAATTCTTTAAAGAGAAAATAGATTTAATTTGTATTTTGAAACAATTATTTTAAAACAATTTGATTATAAATTTTGTATGCACAATTTTTAATTATCACATGTAGGAATAATTTTGAAATAATTAGTATGTATGAACAATATTGTGGCATGTGATGGAATTTTGAGTGTAAGCTTGTGCAATTTGGTATGCATGGTATTTAGTATGCATGTACTATATTTTTAATGTAATTGTTGTTTATGATTTGGTATGCAATGTGTTTGGTATACATGTGATTTGGTAGGCATTGTGTTTAGTATACATGTCACTTGGTATGCATTGTGTTTGGTATACATACGATTTGGTTTACATAAAACACATGGTGGGAGATAACCCTATGTTGGTTACACATGATGAGAATCAACCACGAGTGAAATCTTTATTGTCTCAAGTGACCGTGTCATTTGAATGGAAAAATACGCAAACTCTCTGCATAAAACACACGGTGGGAGACACTCGTATGGAGGTTACACACGGTGGGAAACAATCGTGAGTGAAATCTTTACGGTCTAAAGTGACCGTGTCATTTGAGTGGAAAAATTCAAAAACTCTTTGCGTAAAACACACGGTAGAAGATAACCGTGTAGATGTCACACACGATGAGAACCCGCCGCGAAGGAAATACTTACGAGCTCAAGTGACTGTGTCTTTTGAGTGGAAAAATTCACAAACTCTCTGCATAAAACACATGGTGGGAGACCGTGTCTTAAGTGACAATGTCATTTAAGTGGAAAAATTCACAAACTCTCTGCATAAAATACATGGTGGAAGATAACCGTGAATATGTCACACACGGTGAGAAATAACCATGAAGGAAACACTTACGGTCTCGAGTGACCCGTGTCGTTTGAGTGGAAACTCTCTGCATAAATCAGACGGTGGGAGACAACTATCTGGAGGTCACACACGTCGAGAAATAACTGCGAGTGAAATTTTTACGACCCCAAGTGACTGTGTCTTTTGAGTGGAAAAATTCACACACTCTCTCCATAAAAATAGACGGTGGGAGACAACCATGTAGAGGTCACACACGGTGAGAACCAGCCTCGAATGAAATACTTACGGTGTGGTGTTACCGTATCGGTATAGCAGACGGTATGGTGTCACCATCATTTCCTCTGTATAGTTAAAAGAGACCGTATATGTAATTTAATGTCCATGTTAATTTAGTTGAATATATATGTAATTTAATGACATGGAAATTGCTACACTTGTTTTTATTCTTCTTTATCAAGTGATTCTTTAGTTCAATTATTTTCTTAATTTAATGATATGTAATTTCAATCTTTATAATATTTTATAACTAACTTGCTATAACCAATTCCTATGATATAATTTCTTTATCAAGTGATGAAAATCATTTCATCAATGTATCAGCTAATGAAATAATAGCTATTAAACAATTTACTATAACCAAATGGATAAGATAAAGAATTTGATAAAATAAACTTCAATAACCAATTTACATATTTGCACAAAAAGTTACAATCAATCTTATCACCAAATTACATAATTCAATAAAACATTACAAAAAGTTACAATCAATCATATATCCAAAGTTAAATTTAAGCCACCGTCAAGTCCTCATCTTCATCCGACGATATCGAGCATGGTTCATCTTTCATCACAATGTCTTTGGAACATATATTCTGAAACGTTTGTAAGTGAGACATGAACATAGTTGCCCACTCTACGACATCTTGATTGGCCCTCTATCTCCAATGAGAGGTAATTGGTGGTATGGGACAAAATCGTGTGCATTTTAAATTCACCCAATGAGTATTAGATATGTTGAGGATAAAGACGATATGATTATCTTCTATCGTAGATTTTGGCCCAATGTCGAATGGAATGAAAGTTAAGCATTGTAATTTGGATATCGTTACAACCATTAGCTTAAGTGCATTAGCTGCAAGATAGCCAAACTCTGGCATGATAAATCAATTCTCTCTTGTGCATGAGTGTTTGAAGTAGTCCAATATCCTCACATAATCCCCAATATCATAGGAGTTCAAAATAGTAGCCCTGAACGGCGTGTCCCAACATAGCTTGAACAATAGTGCACTACGGATAACATGAGAATGTTTTAGTCTATCCCCAACACCAACTCCTCTAGAAATGGTTGTATATCCATAGTTCCCACCATATTTGGCATCATATATATCTTCTATAAATGATTGGTAGAAGTGGGGAACGTGCTTGATATAAATCTTTTTCTCCCTAGGCTCGATCAAGGGCATGCAAGAGGGTTGAGAAATTTATAATAACTTGATTAGCATCATCTTTCTAATGGCTTCACCTGCCTCAGTCCACCATTTCTTAAGAAATATCAGCTCTGGAGTATATTCAATCTCACGGTACCGAGAAAATCTTAAGGACAATGGAAAGTTTCTTCCAATGATTGTCTAGATCCCACTAGGGAATTACTTCGCCTAGCTTCTCCCATTGGGACAATTTGTTTACACATGGTAATCCATAGATGGTACGAATTTTTTGTGAGCATCATAACTCTATGTATTGGGTGTTAGCAGCAGATTTTCTCAATACCGATTTCATGCAATCGATCTCCACAATAATTAGGTATAAGGCATAGTGTGATGCCCTACCACGGATCTTACACAAAAACGCATCATTGTGGTCATGTAACACTCGTGGGCTATATCCTTACAAATCTAAATTTCAGTAAGTGTCTTTATTAGGTTCCAACGTAACTCTCTTACGCACCTCACCCTTTAATTTCATAAATCTACCAAACTAAAGTAATTATCCCATAAATACCATTCTCGCTGAAGATTAAAGGTTCCAACATCTATTCATATACCCTACTGGTCCTCAATGTCTCCCAAATAAATTTATCAAGAATGCCCAAGAATTATATCACGACAATTTGAATTTAACGCATTTAAAGAGGGAATTTGGAGTCTTCCAGGAGGGGTCGATCGATCGAAGCTTCGATCGATCGAAGCTCTAGGCTCGATCGATCGATCAAGCAGGTCTGGGCAAAATTCTGCAGAATGCAGTTACGGGTTTCATCCAACTTCTTCATCTAAAACGATGTGTTTCCATTCTAATAGCCCCAAAAATCCTACTATCATCATTATAACATTATACCAGGTGTTTATAACGTAAAGCATGCGTGTAACTATCATTAAACATGGGTTTTCAACCAAAAATCATGTCCAATTATCAAGAACCCTAAAGTTTTCCTAAAACAAGGTTCTAATCTGTTTTTACCAGAAATTCCTTCTAATTTAACATCAAAATTCCATGGGTTATATTCCTCTACATGGCAAGGGTTCCAGAATTTCCATATTATCAAAACTACATGCATTATCCTAACACAATTTGAGTTTTCTTCCATAATTTCCATCTCTAAACAATCCTAGAATAATATAAAGATTGCATTAACGAAAATACGCAAGTCAAATACTTGCCTGGGATTTTTGGTATGCAGATTTTCGGATGATTTTGGTATGACTGCGTTCCTTGTCTCGCGATCTACGCGGTGGTGGTGGTGGTGGCGGTGAAATCCGGTGGCTTTTTGGCCTTGGTTTGCCTTGGAGCTCTCTCCTCTCTTCTCCAATGGCCTTCACTTGATTTGTGAATGTTCTAACCCTAAGAGGCTGACCTAATGGCTGATATAGGTTGGCTGAAATTCGTGGGTTTAATTGCCCACTTAAGTAAAATGACTAAAATGCCCTCCCGGGGCACCAATTAGGCCTAAAAACGCCCCGAGACCCAAACTAAACCCCCAGGTACACTTTTCTGACCATCTCGACCCTTCCGGACGCGTTGGCGCACTCAAAACGACCATACGAACAACTTATAAAATATTCACTTTTTATTTAACAAAATTAGTCCCGACGTGACACGGGCACGTCCCAACTTAAATTTCCGAAATAGTCATTTAATTCACTTATGACATTCAATATAACCAATATAGTATATCACTATGCTCATTAGTAATATTCAACAAGTTTCCCATAATTACTAACTCTCGTCACGTTAATAATTATAACATAATTAATTTCCGGATTTTTATTAAATAATCATTCTCATTAAATTTAATAAATCCCCAAATTAATATAGCATAAAAATACGGGGTATTACAATTGGAAGTATCCTTTTTAAAAAAATGGTATTGTTCGGTTTTGAAATCTTATGAGTAAGTTAAGATAAGCTAAATTATTGGAAGGTTAGTATGATAAATGATAAGATAACCCGTTGGGAAGGTTAGTACGATAGGCGTGCACATTAGAAGAGAGGTGAGAATTTCTCAAGAGAGTGTCGCTCTAATATGTTGTTGCATTGGCCTGTATCAATTTAAATACTTGCTAAACGTATTTTAAATCAAACACACTTTCGGGCTCTGACCCGTTTCTCTCTCTCTCTCTCTCTCTCTCTCTCTCTCTCTCTCTCTCTCTCTCTCTCTCTCTCTCTCTCTTGTATATATATGTATGTATTACAGGTGCCCAGCCACAGGGGCGTCTTGCTTAGGATCTCTTGGAAGGAATGTGTTGCAGCTTGGGTGGGAGTTGCAGGTCTCTTGATTAGACGACTTCATTCATTCGGATCCACTCTTAGTACTTTCATTTAGTTGAGCATGTGTAGCTCTTTCCATTATTCCGTTGTTATTGGACATTTATATTTCAGTTATTTTCAGTATTGTTACCATGGGTTTTATTCAGTTTGATTGTATTACTTTATATTTCGCATGTTGTCATTCGATTGACGTATGTATGAAATTAATTGGCTATGTTGTAGATACTTATTGTGGTGTGATTCTTACTTATTGAATGTTGTTAATAAAATAAATGATTTTTTTTTAAATAAAATTTGGAAAGTATGTATGAAAATGGTTTTGACACTTAGTTTAATTAATTAGGGTGTTTAAATTTGGAAAAGTTTTATTTTTCGACAGTGATGCTGAGAATGAACCAACTGTTCACCTTGAATTAATTTAATAAAGGAGTGATCGCCCGGTATTTAATTAGGCGGGGTGTCACAGATTGTTCATAGCATATCATTAGGCTAGTTTGGCGTATCCCATTACAAATCATCACGCATTGTCAAGACAACCCGAACTCAAGCATCTCCAAGTTTGGGTATAAAATGAATTTTGAGTTTGAATTAATTCATGGAATGATATTTGGGATGTTTATTTTTCAGGTCATTTACTATTTGGGGTACATTTGTTTATCATATTTTGTTCTTGGGGTACGTTTGTTTGCATTATAGTTATATGGGTGTTATTTTGACGGTTTCTATTAACATCCGTTTGTCAGCTAAACTCTTATTGTCATTTACTATTATACCCTTATATATAAATACCCTTATATCCTTATTTAAAATCTAAACCCTTATATACCGTTATACCCTGATTTTAGCCAAAAATATATATATATATTTCCAAAAAAAAAATCCAGCCAAAACAATATTAAAATAAAACAGATTTCAACTAAAAAAATATATCTCCAAAAAAACAATTTCCAGTCGAAAAATATTAAAATAAAAATGATTTCAGTTAAAAAAATTATTTTCAGGAGAACATACATATATATATATATATATATATATTGTACCGTTTAAATATTTGGAAAAAAACAATTAGATATTTAGAAAAAAAATAGTTAAACTGTGTTTTTTTATTAAAGAGTTATATTATTTCCACCAAATAAAAAAAAGAAACTGGTTTTCACCAAAAAAAATGTTTTCCACCCAAAAAAATTATTTCCACCAATTAAAATGATTTTTAGTTAAAAAATATATATTTCTAAAAAAAACATATATATATATATATATATATATATATATATATATATATATATATATATATATATATATATATATATATATATATATATATATATATATATATATTAAGAAAAGCTATGTATATTATAATTTTAAAAACTGCATATATATACAAATAAAAAAATATATCTTAACATTTTTTTAAGAAATATTAAAAAATGATTTTATATATATATATAAAATCATTTTATATATAGAAATATTAACTTTTTTTAAGAAAAAATGTTTTTAGACAGTTTTTCATATAAACTGTTTTTATATATAAAATTATTTTAAAAACGTTTTTAAACAGTTTTTCCAGGAAAATATATATATTTCCAAAGCAAATACTAGTTAAAAAATATATTTAAAAAAAATTCCTGCAAAGAAAATAAATAAATAAATTCCAACTATAAAAAAATGATTTTCAACAAAAGAAAATATATTTCCCTCCAAAAAAAACATTTTTCACAAAAAAAAGATAGTTTTCAACCAAAGAAATTCCAGCTAGGAAAAACTCTGGTCAAAATTACAGCTACAAAAACCTCTGGCCACAAAAAAAAACTCCAGCCAAAAAAAAAAACTCCGGGCAAAATTCCAGCTGCAATGAAACCATCTGTCAAAAAAGAAACAGAAATGTTCAACCAAAAAAAACATGAAAGGCCCAAATTTCAAATTGAAAATCTTCAGTAAAAAAAACATATGTCAAAAAAAAAATAAAAATAAAAACTTCAGCCAACGAAACCATCTGTCAAAAAAAACTTCAGCCAAAAAAAAAAAACCTTTGACCAGGTGCTCCTTTGAACAGCCATGGAGGGGGAAATCCAGGTGCTCCTTTGCTCAGCCATGGTGGTGGAGGGAATTCGACGTAGGCGTCAGAGAAGAACAAATAGGAGAAGAAGACATCGTCGGTGTGGATTTCAGAGAAGAAATGGGAGAAAAAATCAGTCGTTGAGAAAGAGGAGAGAGAGGGGGGTTAGGCTTTTGGATATAAATATAAGGGGCATTTTAGGTAGTTGAAAAAAAGCATTCATTTGTTAAATGTCCGTTACCTCAAACTGTTAAAATAACACCCAACGAACTAATACGTAAACAAACGTACCCCAAATAACTAATATTATAAACAAACGTACCCAGTAAATGACCCTTATTTTTAATCAAAAAGATTAACAGGCTTTTTACTTTTCGAAAAATATGTTTTTAGAATACCTGTAGGTGGAGTTTTGAAAATATTTTTTTTTATTTTTAGGTCATTCAAACGACATCTAATGTCGTGAGATCCCCTGATCAAACAACATCTAATGTCGTGGGATCCCTTATCAAACGACATCTAATGTCGCTAGATGTTGTCGTTCAAATGACATCTTCTGTCATTCAAATGACATTGACATCTCGTTCGAACGATGCCACCGACTCAAATTTTTATAAATACCTATTTCGTGATTCAATTTGTTTAAGACTGTTGACGAAAACGTTACTACACATCTGGTGCAAATGTTCTTCAAGTTTTGTGTTCCTAAACACTGTTTTAATTCACAACAAAGCATCCTTGAATATTGTTCTTGTGAATTAATTTAAACCCTAGGAAGTTTTGAATCTATTTCATACACCTTGGTGGAGAGGTACTCCATACTTGTGATACATGCGGAGATTCACTACTGAAGAGGAAGGCTGAGGCTGACGGAGGGTTGGGTCCATTATGGTTCTTGAGGAAATCATTGTTTTTTTTTTTTTTCGGGAAAGATTGAGTATATAAAAAAACTAAGAATTTACAGAGGAAAAAACCTTAACAAAGGAAAAAGAAAACCCCAGGGCATACCCCAAGGCAACCACAACAAACAAAAAAGAGCCCAATATTAGACTAATCCTTAGCACAGAAGCCTATCTTCAGGAATGTTCCAGTACATACAAGCCATCCAGTTTGCGTAGTTCCTTCTGTCCTTTTTCCAAGTAAGCACTTTTGCTCGAACCATGTTTTCAATGCCCTTCACAATGGAGTCAAGTGTATTGGAGACATGCTTGAAGCATCTAGCATTCCTTTCCAACCAAATGCAATAGATAGTAGTAGTAAAGGATAAGGATCTTATCTTATCACATAGAGTCTTCGTAGAGTGGTTAGTAGTAGCCATATCCAACTCACTATTTAAATCCATGGTATCCCTATAGCATTGGTTTCTTAGCCACACCTCTTGCCATATACTTTTACTAAGGCTGCACTGAGTGAACAAGTGGTTATATGTCTCCATCTCATTCCCACATAACTCACACAGGTCATCCATAGAAACCCCCCACTCATGAAGCTTAACTTTAGTGTTGATGGCCCTCCTAACCACCATCCAGGTAATGAAAGAGCATTTAGGGATGCACACCTTACTCCACACAAACTTGCTCCAGTTAACCATAGGCTTATGTGCCTTTAAAAGATCCCAGGCAGAAGCTATGGTGAACTTCCCATTATTAGAGGGCAGCCACACAACTTTATCATTCGCATCCTGAATAGTAGGAAGAATAGCATTCTTAACTTCATTCAGCTCCCAAGTCACAGTTGAAGGCCATCTCCACTCCAAGTGGTGGATAAAATCAGAAACTTTTGCTTTAAGATTACTAGCAGAGTCATACACAATGTTTCCCCCATACAAGGGGTGCAGCGGGCCATTAGGGTGCCAATTATCAAACCACATAAAAGCAAGAGTTCCATTCCCAATGATGGTCTTTATTTTGCTTCTAAACTTATCTCTGCTCTTGAGGATTTTCCTCCAGCTCCATGAAGAATCATTTGGGATACTCAGAGCCCAGATGCTTCTTCCCTTGATCTTATAAATGTTACACCATTTGATCCAAAGGCTGTCCTTCTTACTGCATAGATTCCACAAGTGCTTAGCCATAGCTGCTCTGTTCCAAGTCTCAAGACACTTGATATTTAGCCCCCCCTCATCCAGAGAAACACAAATGTCCTTCCAAGCAACCTTTGCCCCTTTGCTATTAGCTTCATCCCCTTTCCATAAGTAATTCCTCATAATCTGCTCAATTTTTTTAATGATACTCTTGGGCAGGATAAAAATGCTTGCCCAATACACTTGGATGCTGAAAATCACAGTCTTCACAAGGAGGAGCCTACCTGCAAAACTCTGGAATTTATTAGTCCAACATCTGGTTCTCATAGTTATCCTTTCCACCAAGTGAGAGCAATCCTCCCTCTTCAGCCTAGTTGTGATGAGAGGAACCCCCAGATATTTGAAAGGAGGGGAGCTGTGCTGAATTCCCAGAATAGAGGAGATCTCCTGAATCCCATCCTCATTAACCCCAGCAGTGAATAGGCTGCTTTTCTCCATGTTGACCATAAGCCCAGTTAAGGAGCTGAAATTTGATATGGCCTCCTTCACAATGCTGCAAGACATCCTGTCCCCACCAGCAAAAACAATAAGATCATCGGCAAAACTAAGATGAGTCAGGGCCATCTCCTTGCACCTAGGGTGATAACTGAACAGGTTTGAATCAGCAGCTTTAGAAATAATCCCAGAGAAAGCCTCCATCACAAGCAAGAAAAGATATGGAGAGAGAGGGTCTCCCTGCCTGAGCCCTCTATTCCCATGAAAAAACCCATTCAGTTCCCCATTCAGATTAATGGAGAACCTGGTAGTAGTCACACACTTGGAGATCCACCCAATGACTTTGGGGGGGAAGCCAACATGAGTCAAAAGCTGCATCAGGAAGTCCCAGCTCACTGTATCATAGGCTTTAAGAATATCAATCTTAATTGCACATCTAGGAGGGCTAGAGTCCCTGTGATAATTTCTCATTAACTCTTGTAATAGCAGGATGTTATCAGCTATGGATCTGCCTTCAACAAAGGCAGCCTGATTATTACTAATGAGGTCAGGCATCATCTTCTTAAGCCTGCAAGTTATAACTTTGGAGATGCATTTGTACAAGGTGTTGCAGCACGAAATAGGTCTGAAATCCCTCATACTTCTAGGGGCTGCAACTTTAGGAATCAAGGCCAGGCTGGTACAATTCCACTGGTTGAAGAAACTCCCATTATCGAAAAAGAATTTGATAGCCTCACACACCTCTTCCCCAACCAGCTGCCAATTCTTTTTAAAGAAATAGCTGTTAAAGCCATCCGGACCAGGGGCCTTGTCAGACCCTATTCCAAACATAGCCTCTTTGATTTCTTCATGTGTGACCTCTCTCTCCAATAACTCAGCTTGATTGGAGGTGAGTTTATTCTTAATCACCTCCCCCAAAACAGTGTTAGCATCAATACATCGCGACCTTTGCCCTAGCAAGTTCCCAAAAAATTTCACAGCTTCACCAGCCACCTGCTCTTTCCCTTCAATTCTCACACCATGTTCATCATCAATGCTCAAAATTTTCCTTCTAGCCACATTTTGATTCACTTTCTTATGAAAGAAAGTATTATTTTGGTCTCCCAGCTGCAGCCACTTAACTCTAGCCTTCTGTCTGAGGAAAGACTCCTCCTCATTCCTAAGCATAGCATATTTGATTCTCCAAGCCTTAGCAGCATCCTGCTTCTCCCTATTGGCACCATCTCTGTCTAGCTCACTTTGGATAGCATCAAGCTTCGACTTGGAATCAGCAACCATTGCTGAAATCTTGTTAAAGAACTTCCTATTAAAGTGCTTCAAGGAGGCCTTGACTCTATTCAGCTTCTTGAAGAGCTTCTGCATTGGGTTCCCATCCACAACAACATCCCAAGCTTCGATGATCGTAGGCATAAACTCATCGTGATTCATCCAAAAGTTGAAGAACTTGAAAGGCTTAGGTCTCCAAGTAATAGTGTTATCCATAATGGTGATAATGGGACTGTGGTCCGAAATTCCACAAGGAAGGGTACTAGCTTGTGAATTAGGGAAGAGAGCAGCCCACCTATCATTGTGTATGACTCTATCAATCCTCGATTGAACATTATTGTCACCCCTCTGATTCCTATTCCAGGTGAACCATAACCCACTGTTGACCATATCATCCGCATTTAGCTCATTCAGACAATCATTAAACTCCTCAGCAGCAGCTCTGTCAATACCCAAAACTCCCATTTTTTCCTCCTGGCATCTGACCACATTAAAATCCCCCATTAGTATCCAAGGCCCATCATTAACCACCATTTTATTTTCTCTAAGGAAAGTCCAAAGGCATCTCCTCTGCTCAGGAAGGTTTTCCCCATATATGAAGGTAGCATGGAAGGAGTATCTGGTACCAATGATATTAACAAGGCAGAACAGGGCCTGTCTATGAGTGTAGATCACCTCAATCTTCAGAATATTTGGGTTCCAGCCCACAATCACTCTAGCCACACCCCCATCCGTGGGGCAATTATGGATGTACTCCCAATGGTAGAAGCAAGAACTTTTAATAGTCTCCATATTGTTCCTTCTAATTTTTGTTTCCACAAGACTGATAAGGTCTAGTCTATTATCCTTTATTAGTTTAACCACCTCCACCTGCTTATGGGGAGCATTAAGGCCCCTAATATTCCATGTACCCATTCTGGTCATCTAAACTTCTTAACTTTGTTACCTGATTTCTTCTTCCCTTTCTTGTTACTCCCAGGTAACTCATTTCCTCCACCTTTGTCACCTCCCCTTTCCAGCCCCTTGTCAAGTTCATCAACTGCCTTAATCTTAAGGACCAAGCCAGCTGGGGCAGGAGTGGACAAAAGGGGATCTTCATTCTCAGTCTCCAAAATATCAAATGGATTAGGGGAATTTATGCTCTTATCCCCTGCTTCTACCACTGGCTTAGTAACTGCCTCAGGCAGTCCTGCTACTAGATCATTCCAGGCATTAGGAACTAGATTGATCCCTTCCTCAACCTGACCTTCTTTTGGTTTAGTTGCCCTCTTGTCATTGTGATTCTTATTGGTTGTGTAATGCACCTGGGTCCATTCCTCTTCTAAGGCCTTCTGAATCTCAGTCTGACTTTTGAAAGGATACATTATCTCTTTGTTGTTAGTTGCCACCCATGCCTTCTTGGCCTTCTGACAATTGAGGAGGTCATGACCAAAAATGCCACATTTGATACACGATGGAGGTTTTTCTTGGTACTCAACTGCAACCACAGCAATGGACCCATCCTCCATTTTAATGTCAATGGTCCTTGGGTATTCTCCCATGACTTTTAACTCAACACATATCCTAGCAAAACTGATTCTCTGCATTCCTTCAGTTATAGTATCAGCATACATAGGTATTCCAACTGAGCTAGCCACATAGCTCAGCCCCTCCTCTGTCCATAACTGGACAGGAATGTCATGAAATTTGACCCAAACAGGAATCACAGATGTTGAGTCTTTGCTGAAAGAGAAGTTTGGAGCCCATTTTTGGATGATAATTGGGTTCCCCACAAAATGCCATGGGCCATTGTCAATTACCTCATCCCTCATATTAGCATTATCAAACATAAAGAAATAGAAACCATTGTTATGACCCACAACCTGCTTGAGGCCAAACTTGTTCCATAACTTATGTGCTATATTGCAAACTAAGGTGTAAGGTAATTTCCTTCCCAGAAAGCAGCCCACCATGCTATTCTCCCATTTAGCATATCCATTCGCTGCAATCTCCACTGGAGGGGCCACAGTGATCCTGTTATCAGAAATGGATGGGGGATGATATGTGAGTCGAAGCTTGGGGTATCTTTTATCGGCAACAACATCCTTCCAAGATTTCTCCACAGCTACGTTCTTTGGGGAGCATGGAATAGGTCCACTACCACTACAATCCCCTGCTTCTTGCCTTAACCCTCTCTTTTCTCCAACCCCAGTATTGGTGGAGTCCCTGCTTTCGTTAATGGCTCTTCCATGTTGCAGTACATCCTCATATGAGAACCCCTTATGCTTCATGAATTCCTTGTACATCTCTACAATCTTAGAGTCTTGAATCGTATCTTCAAAGGCAACAATTTGACCCTCTTCATTTTCTTCCTTGTCATTAGAACCTTGAATATCTATCGGACTAGACTCCATTTCCAGGCCGCTATTGGTGGGGAATCTCACTGCATCAAAAGGAACAAATCTAGCAACTTCCAGAGAGGGGGTATGCCTCTGGGAGTTCCCATCCATGTGCGAGGGCGTTTGGGAAGGGTTAGGGTTACGAGCCCACCCACCACGAATGGCCGGAGGTAGATTGTTCATGGTAGCCTATAGGTAAAGGTGGCCGGAGGTCGATTGGTAGGTTAAGGCGGTGGAAGTTTTTGGGTAAAGTCTGGCTGATGGTTTTTTAGAGAGAAGCGGGAGCATTTTGTTGTGAAAGAGAGTTTCTGAGGAAATCATTGTTGATTAAGGTTGCGGTCTATGTGAGTTTGCTGCGGTAGATTCAATACAGATTTCGTTGTATTTGTAAGTTGCAATTTACTATATATAGTGAAATAAAGGTTTTACCCGAAAGGTTTTTTTTAGAAACTTGTCCTTATCATATTTGTGTGGTTTGATTTATCTATTTTATTACATAGTTGCATACTTAGGACAAATAAGATAAAATCTGTTTATAAGTCGCTGTCGCATATTTAAAATTGGTATTGCATTTTTTGTTGAAATCACCCTTTATAATTATTTTGCATTCTCAAATTGGTAACAAAGCGGGTTGCACAAAGTTATTGTGTTTGATCTTGTTTACTCGCTATTTTTGGGTGGTTGGTTGTTTTATACTTCTCACTTGTTTGTTTGATGGAGTCTCCTAGTTTTGACGGATTAAGTCGTTTGAATTTGACGTTTGCTAAAAGAATTAAATTTTTGGAAAAAGAAAATTATTGTTTGACATCCGTTATGGATCTTTCGCAAACGGTTCAAAATCAAAGAGATTTTTTTTGTGTGAAATGTGTTGCCTTGGACCATGACTTTATTGATTTAAAATTGTCCAAAAAGGAGAATGATGATAGAGTTCTATTTTTAGAAAAAGAATTAGAGGAATTGAAAAATTCTAAGGCTTGTGTTTGTGCCAAAGAGGATAATAATATTGTTATTAATGATTTTGTGGCACGTGAGAAGACTCTTAAGGAAAATCTTTCTTTCATTGAAGGTGAACGCAATAATCTTTTAGGAATTGTTGAAAATTTGAAAAAGGCATCCCTAAAATTGGAAGAGTCTCAGTCTTTGCTTGAGTCTAAAATTTTGAAGTTAAAAGTTGATCTAAAATACTCGAGTGCTTTAGGTAGTGATGGTAATGGCTCGTTGTGTTCTCATGCTTCGAATGTTAAAGCCAAAGCCATTGTTTATTTTAGAGGTTCAACCAAAACAAAGGATGTTAGAAAAGGTCAACGCATAGGTATCGTTTCACCTGTTTACACATGTTCACATTGTGGTAGGAAAGGTCACCTTAGGCCTTTTTGTTATGATCTTAACAAAGGTCCTAGGAAATTTAAGCATAGTGTCCCGTCGGTTCCCATAACCCCTCCAGCACATGTTTAGGATAGGGAATCCATTTTGGAGACGTTAAATGTTAGATTGGTTGATTCTCACATGCTTGCACATGATGCGTCACATGTTATTTCTTATGGATGATTTCTTGCATGATTTGTTTGTCATACTCTAGTTATGTTTCGTGATATACTCTTGCTAGTGTTATGACATGTATATCTTTTGTATTATATTTTTCTTTTATTGAGTGATATTTGAAAAATACAAAAAGATTTTGATTTTGAAAAATTCAAAAAGATTTTTGATTTTTGTGAATTTTAGTTTTACACATTTGGTGTGGCATACTGGTGTGTTCGAATCCAAATTCATTACGCAATTTCGATGTGTCTAGAATATTTTGTTATGACTTTAGATACTCAGATTGATCTTGACCATGTTTATGGAGTTGTTCCAGACTTGATTTTCTAAATGGATTCGACTTTGTATATGCCTATACACACACATGCACGAGCTTATTGAATTTCGACTTCACATGTATATTTGAGCTTGGTGAGATGTTCTCCTATCAATCTTGTCAACTACATGTTTATTTGACTATGGATGATTTGTGCATGTAAGAACCGTTACCCGTGAGAAATTTGTTTAATATTGAAAAAAATGATGAGTGCATGGAAAATGGCTGCTTGTGAATAATAATCTCGTCGTGAAAGCCACCGTTTGAAAAGAGACCAAGAAAAATTAAGGCAATAAAAAGAAATATATGCCAAAAAGGGGACACCAGGATTTCTCTAAGTTGATAAAAATAGAAACCTCAAAAGATCTAAAAAATATATATATGAATATTTGAGAGAGTTTAGATGGATTTATCAACAGATTTTCACAATGATAATGTATCCTATTTAAGCTTATTTTGTCATAACGTTGTTGATTTGTAGAATCAATAAAATTCTAGGCGTGTGTACATCTTGTTTGTTTTATTCATTAAGTTAAACTTTAATTGTCCACGTGAGATCCCCCGGGGATGATTAGAGTGTTTCTAGCGAGTCTGAGAGTCAATGCGCTAGTGAGGGTGATAGTGAGCTCCAGATCGCATTTAGAGATTTATACGCCGAGACCTTAAAGACTAATAAATTTAATAAAGAGTTGAGTCTTAGGCTGAGAGATTTGGATAGAGAGTTAGAAGTTTTGAGGGAGTTTGAGACAAAATCGAGTCAACTCGAGAAAGTAAAGATTTTTTTGAGTGAACAGTTGATAACTTTAGGCCGGTAAAAGAGTGATTTGTTCAACACAGTGTCTAATCTGATGACACGTGTATCCCAACTCGAGAGTGATCTCGAATGTTCCTGAAAGTTCAAAGTATCTTTAGAGAACACATCTAAGGAGGTTGAAAAGATGGTTCTCAATCCCATTTTTGGTAGTGGTGAGAGTTTAGGAATAGGTCATGACGGCGCATCCACTTCACATGTAGCACCCGAGCCAGTTACCGAGTTTGTCACTGATCCACATGGCTCTCGACCCAACCCACCTAGGAGTCCCGAACCTGATAAGAGAGCGCGTAGGAGACGTTTTGAGAGAGGTGTTCCTAGGCATGTTTATGTTTGCTCACATTACAAGAAGAGAGGATACCTTAAGGAAGAGAAGAGAGGATACCTTAAGGAATTTTGTTTTAAGTTGGGTCATGTGTAACATTTTGCTACTACACGTGTTCACACACACGCAGCCACACCTGATGCTCCGTATAATTACACGAGAGAGTTTGCACATATTAGGGAGCAGGTAAAGTTTTTGGTCAAAACTTCACATGATTTGATGGAGGTTTTTCATAGGATGTCACCACCTTTGAAAAACTCCATCGCACCTAACGATTGAGGTTTAGACTTGTTTGCTAGCATAGGTTGATTTTCATGATGATATTTTTTTTACCTATTGCTAGTATATTTTTTATTAGATTTTGTTTTTGAAAAATACAAAAAGATTTTATTTTGATAAAATTTTAGAAAAAGTTAAAAAGAGTTTTGTATTTTTCTTTTACACCGTATATGAATGGATATTTAGGATGATCGGGTCACAATTTCATTCCATATCCACGTGACGATTTGATAGTGTTTTGATATGCGTCATCATTTAATTTTTTTGCTTTACAATGTTTGAAGTCATTGAGATGTGACTAGTTGTTACTACCTGTATGTTTGACTCAAAAGTTCCTTTAATGCACACTTTCACGGATTTGTTTGATTATTGTACTTGTTTATCACATATTGGTCAGAGTGTTGTCATCTCAACTCTGTCTTTAAAACGAATCATATGCGATAAAACTTGACAATGGAAGTAATGCATGTAAAAACCATTTATCGTGAGGAATTTAATTGCAACAAAATATGATGAGTGAATCACAGGAAAGGGCTGCGAGAGTACAAAATTAACTAGTCGTGAAAGCCACCATTTTAAAAGAGCCCGAAAAAATTTAAAGGCAATTAAAAAATAAATATGCCAAAAGGGGGACACCTCAAAAGAAAATATAATGCATAATTATTTATGAGGGAGTTTGGATGGAAAGAAATGAAAAACGGTTTTGCACGTCCTGATAGTGTCTTGAAAAAACTTTCATAGTTTAAGACGTTATTGGTATGGGAATCACTTTTGAATTCGATGTGTTAACGGATTAAGTCGATGTCATTCAAATTCAATACCTTTCAACACCTAAGGACGATTTTGAGATTAATTCGATAGGATTACATGTATACATCATGCACATACGTTATGTTTTGATTGTGTTGATTTGCCTATTAAATATGTTCACACCCATTCATTTCGTTTCCACGATTTGGTTGTCTTAGTGTAAATTCATGGTGTGTGATTTTTTGTAAAATTATTTTGCATCTTAGTATGAAAAATTAAAAAAATCAAAAATAGATTGTGGAAGCTTTTGAGTTACTCCTTTGCATGAGCGTAAGTTTGATTCATATTTGCTATGCATTTTTTATCATGACAACTCCATGTTTATTTTGTTTATTCATTTCCTTGTCTATTTCGGAAAAATAAAAAGGGGAAGAACGAATTATGGGGGAGTTTTTGGGTTTTGCATTATGGGGGATATTTGATTTATTGTATATCATTTCAAACTCGATGCATCATGAGGTATTTGCTTTGTCTCAAGTGTGTAGGTACAAAATTAAATATTTTTTTATTACTAGGAAAGTAGACCGATTAACGTACAAAGATTGTAACGTTATCTCAGGAGAGAGTTTAACCTCACAACATAGGATAATGGTGTTGGATATAAATATTAAAAATCAATCATAAGTGCGAAAAGTGAAGATTTACCCACGAACTAGGTGGTGGAACTTAAAAGGAGAGAAATAGGAACTATTTAAAGATTAATAATTAAACGAAGAAACATGGAATACTGAAGAAGAGACTAACATAATGTGGAATAAGATGGTCGCATGCATTAGGAGAATATCAAAAGAAATTCTTGGAGAATCAAAAGGCAAGAGGACACAGTCTAAAGAAACTTTGTGGTGGAATGAAGAAGTGCAAAATATAGTAAAAATTAAAAGGGAGTGATTTAAAACATGGCAAACAAATAGAAATGAAGAAAATTTTGAGAAATATAAATGGGCTAAAAAGGAAGTTAAGAAAGTGGTAAGAGATGCTAAGTTAAAAGCGTATGATGATCGTTACACAAAATTAGGAACACAAAAGGGGGGGAAAATTATTTATAAGTTTGCTAAACTTAGGGACAAGAAAATAAAATATTTTAATAACGTTAAGTGTATCAAAAGTGATGATTCGAGAGTCCAAGTCAAAGATGGTGAAATTTTGGAAAGATGAAAAAACTACTTTGAGATGTTATTAAATGGAGATAATGGGAGTAGATTATATATAGAGGAACTTAGGGAGACTCGAGAAAATATATTTTTTCGCAGAATTAGGACAATAGAGATCAGGATTGCTCTAAAACAGATGAAAACACGGAAGGCTTTAGGACCAGATGGTATTCCTATAGAGGTTTGAAAATGCTTAGGGGAGGATAGAGTATCATGGCTTACAAAATTATTTAATAGAATTTTAATGACTTATAGGATGCCCGATGAATGGAAAAAAAGTGTTTTAGTACCTATTTATAAAAATAAAGGGGACATATAAAGTTGTTCGAATTATCGTGGTATTAAGTTAATGAGTCATACAATGAAACTTTGAGAGAGAATGATTGAATATAGATTGAGATTGAAGACAACAGTATCTGAGAATCAATTTGGGTTTATGCCTGGGAGGTCAATAATAGAAGCAATATATTTATTGAGGAGATTAATGGAGAGGTAAAGGGAGAAAAAGAAGGATCTTTATATGATTTTTATAGATTTGGAGAAGGCGTATGATAGGATACCCAGAGATATAATATGGTGGGTTATACATAAAAGAGGAGTGACTCGCAGATATATTGATGCGATCAAGGATATGTATGATGGTGCGATGACTACAGTAAGAAAATCAGTCGGAGAAAGTAGTGAATTTTCAATTACGGTAGGTCTACACCAAGGTTCAGCATTAAGTCCTTATCCCTTTGCTCTTGTTATGGATGAGTTGATTGTACTAATACAAGATAAGGTGCCATGGTGTATGCTATTTGTAGATAATATTATTTTAGTGGATGAGACTAAGATGGGGATTAATGCTAGGTTGGAATTGTGGAGAGAAACTTTAGAAACAAGAGGATTTAAAATAAGCAGAACTAAAACAGAATATGCGGAGTGCAATTTTATTAGTAATACGAGGACAAATGAATATGTGGTGAAATTGGATGGTCAGGAGATACCTAGAAATAATCATTTTCATTATTTAGGATCGATTATCCAAAAAGATGGAGATATTAGTGATGATGTTACTCATATGATTAGAGCAGGCTGGGTTAAGTGGAGAAGTGCTACTGGCATTTTGTGTGATAGACGTCTACCTTTGAAGTTAAAAAGAAAATTATATAGGGAAGCCATTAGACCCGCCATGTTATATAGGATAGAGTGTTGGCAACTGTGACACCCCGACTAATTAAATACCGGGTAGCTACTCCTTTATTAAATCAATACAAAATGCCAAGTTGGTTCAGTTATTAGCATCACTGTCGAAAACATTTTAATAATTACTAACCACCTAGTATTTTAAAAAGTAAGTGCCAATTTTAATTTAAGTCTGATTATCATGCAATAAAAGAATAATGGAAGATCAACATAATCCATTCACCATAACGAAATAATGAAATAACCAACAAAAATAATAAGAGTCCGGAGGAAAACTCCTCAAAACAATCCCACAACTGAAAATAATAAGACAAGTCTGAATCCTGAATTAATTACATGCCAGAAGTCCGAATAACTGAAATAAATGAAATGCCTCTAAAAGAAATGGGCGACATGCCCTACAACTGATAAATCTGAATATAGAGTCAAGATAGATGAAGCGTCTACAAGCAAAGTCCTGTAACTTCCACAAACAGCTACAGCTCGTCACCTGAATGAGGATCCTAAGCATGGTGTCCTTGTGGCTGGGCACCTAAAATGGTTTTTACAAAAATAGATTTGAAAGCAAATGGGTCAGAGCCCGAAAGTGGAAATCATTTTAAAAACAGCAAGTGTTTTAATAACATTAAAACATTAAATGCAAAATACATGTTAGGACGTGCACTCACATGAAATTCTCACCTCTCGACTACATGTGCACTCCTAACGTACCGTACCCATATAAATGACATACATATCTAACCAAACCGTAATAAGTTCTACCCCTTACTACTCGATTCCCATATTACATTCTAGCGTTATCAAATAAATAGAGGGCTTTACTTAAATTCAGATTCTCAATTAGTAATACAATTCACTATCGGTCAACCCGTTATGTTTTCTCAAAACATTACCATCATTATATTCACAATACCAACATGAAAGTTCCCATTAATTAAGTGCATATTATTCACGTCATAAATATACAATACAAGCACCCCGAGACTAAGCTGCGGTGCACACATACTCTGCTATCCATCCCGGTACATCACGTACATAAGGATCACGCATTCCGAATCTCTCAGGAATCGTTCTCAGATAACAACAATCACAAATGATGGAGGCGAACACAGTCACATCACATGGGTCACACACATACCTGCTCTCCCACGATCAGCAGACTTATTAACAACCCAATAAGTCCTTCTCTGACCTATGTTCATCGAGGTACCAGTCTAAATCCGGGCAACACAAGGATTAGAGGGCCCTAAGCGAACGTAAACCTCCCGTGATAGCAAGTATGGTAGGTGTGTCATACACATAAAATCAATACATATACTAAGTATGTACACATCTTAGTAATCACCATAATATATTGGTGGTACACTTCTCATTCTCGTACCGACATATAATGCTACACAATTTATATGTTCCCAATTATTATAATAATTTAGGCTGTCAACAGTTCTCGCATCGTAATAGACACTCACGTCCTACTTCATAATTTCCCTTAGGTTCAACTACACTTCTAGGTTTTGCTCCTTATTATATCCCAAATATATCAATTAATCCACAAGGAAGTGTTATCTCTACATATAAACAAGGTTATGGGACACTAGGGATCCAAACAGGCTAAAAAGCCCAAACTGTCAGCTCGTTAGAAGTCTCGTTCGAACAAGGCTGTTCGAACGAGAGTTCGTTCGAACGAAGTGGGCTTTCTAACGAGGTCTCGTTCGAACGAAGTCATCGAACGAACATCACCCTCGTTAGAAGCTCGTTCAAACGAGCTCGTTCGAATGACCTGGGCAGGTCTTCTAACGAGTGGCCAGTTTCGAGCCCAGATTTTCCTAATCTCGTTTTTCCAACTTCTCCTCACCTCTAACCTCATCTAAACATTAATCCAACGATTGTTCAAAGCTACTAATCATCCCTAAACATATTTAGGTCATATACTAACGCATTTTGTGGGGTTAATTCATCCTAACCTCATTCAATTATCAAATCTCTTCATATTTCCCCCAATCTCAAGAACATGAACCCTAGAAGTTATAAATCATCAAAGGGTCTAATTAAATCCGTTTTTCGTTTTATCCAAAATATTTTATCCTTAGAATAATCATCTAAATACAAATCTACATGCGATTCCTCATCAAAATGTAAATTCTACATCCATTTTAAATGGGTTTTTCATCAACTCCCAAGAACAATAGGATTTTATTAATTTCCTACACATGGAAGAAACATTTATTGCAAAATAATGAAATTAAACCACTTGCCTTATATGTATCTCTGATTTTGATGTCGATCTGATGAATGGTTCTCTCTCTCTCTGCAGAATTCTCCTCTCTTCTCTCTCTACAAGCTTTCTTCTCCAAGTGACAATGGTGGCTAGGGTTTTTGCCTTAGGAACTTTTGGGACAAATCCTAATAACCCCCGTAGCCCATTAAGTTATTAGTGGGTTTAGTGGGTAATTACTAAATCAGATAATTATTTCCTAATTTTCGTTAGTTTTAAATCCCAAAAATCCAAAATTACCAAACTACCCTTATACGTTGCCGGTATGGCCTAAAAATGCCCCGGGACCCAAACTAAACCCCCGGCTAGTGTTTTCTGACTATTTCGACCCTTCCGGACGCGTTGGCGCACTCAAAATGACCATACTGTTAATTGAAATAAAATTCACTTTTATAATTAAAATAATTATATTCTTGACGCGACTGTCACACGCGTCACAACAAAATTCCCAAATTGCCGTATTACAATCTCACGACAAGTTTCATAGTTCAATATTCATATATAGCCATATATACTCATTAATATCAAATACTAACTCGCATCTCGCTAGTATTTTACCCGGATTAATTTTCAATTAATACACATTTAATTCAATTAATCCCATAAATAAATATCATAAAAATACGGGGTATTACATACTTTGTTCAGTTAATAGCATCACTGTCGAAAACATTTTAATAATTACTAACCACCTAGTATTTAAAAAGTAAGTTGCCAAATTTTAAGTTAAATCTGATTAACATGCAATAAAAGAATAATGGAAGAACAACATAATCCATTCACCATAACGAAGTAATGAAATGACCAACGAAATAATAATAAGTCCAGAGGAAAACTCCTCACAACAATCCCATAACTGAAAATAATATGACCAGTCTGAATTCTGAATTAATTACATGCCAGAAGTCCGAATAACTGAAATAAATGAAATGTCTAAAAGAAATGGGCGACATGCCCTACAACTGATAAATGCTGAATATGGGGTCAAGATAGATGAAGCGTCTACAAGCAAAGTCCTGTAACTTCCATAAACAGCTACAGATCGTCACCTGAATGAGGATCCTAAGCATGGTGTCCTTGTGGCTGGGCACCTAAAATGGTTTTTACAAAAATAGATTTGAAAGGAAATGGGTCAGAGCCCGAAAGTGGAAATCATTTTAAAAACAGCAAGTGTTTTAATAACATTAAAACATTAAATGCAAAATACATGTTAGGACGAGCACTCACATGAAATTCTCACCTCTCGACTACATGTGCACTCCTAATGTACCGTACCCGTCTATATAACATACATATCTAACCAAACCGTTATAAGTTCTACCCCTTACTACTCGATTCTCATAAGACATTCTAGCGTTCTCAATAAATAGAGGGCTTTACTTAAACTCAGATCCTCAATTAGCAATACAATTCATTATCGGTTAACCCATTATGTTTTCTCAAAACATTACCATAATTGTATTCACAATATCAATATGAAAGTTCCCATTAATTAAGTGTATATTATTCACATCATAAATATACAATACAAGCACCCCGAGACTAAGCTGCGGTGCACACATACTCTGCTATCCATCCCGGTACATCACGTACATAAGAGCATTCCGAATCTCTCAGGAATCGTTCTCAGATAACAACATCACAAACAATGGAGGCGAACACAGTCACATCACATGGGTCACGCACATACCTACGTTCCCACGATCAGCAGACTTATTAATATCCCAATAAGCCCTTCTTTGACCTATGTTCTCGAGGTAACCAATCTAAATCCGGGCAACACAAGGATTAGAAGGCCCTAAGCGAACGTAAACCTCCCGTGATAGCAAGTATGGTAGGTATGTCATACACATAAAATCATTACATATACTAAGTATTCACACATCTTAGTAATCACCATAATTTATATTAGTGGTATACTTCTCATTCTCATACCAATATACAATGTTACACAATGTATAAGTTCTCGGATAGTTCAATTATTTAGGCCGACAATAATTCTCGCATCGTAATAGACCCTCACGTCCTACTCCATAATTTCCATTTGGTTCGAATCACACTTCTATTTTTCTCTCTTCAATATGTCCCAAATATCCCAAATATACCAATTATCCATCAAGGAAATGTCATTTCTCCATATAAACAACGTTACGGAACACGCGAAATCAAAACAGGCTAAAAAGCCTAAACTGTCAACTCGTTCGAAATCTCGTTCGAACGAGGTTGTTCGAACGAGAGTTCGTTCGAACGAAGTGGGATTTCTAATGAGGTCTCGTTCGAACGAAGTCATCGAACGAACTTCACCCTCGTTAGAAGTCAAAGGTCAACTCGTTAGAAGCTCGTTCGAACGACCTGGGCAGGTCTTCTAACGAGTGGCCAGTTTCGAGCCCAGATTTCCTATTTTCATTTTTCCAATTTCTCTACACCTCAAATATCATCCAAACATTAATCCAACGATTGTTCAAAGCCACTAATCATCTCTAAACATATTTAGGTCATATACTAACGTGATTTGTGGGGTTAATTCATTCTAACCTCATTCAATTATCAAATCTCTTCATATTTCCCCCAATTTTAAGAACATGAACCCTAGAATTTATAAATCATCCAAGAGCCTAATTAAATCCGTTTTTGTTTCATCCAAATTATAATATCATCAGAATAATCATCTAAATACAAATCTACATGCGATTCCTCATCAAAAATGTAATTTTTACTTCCAATTAAAATGGGTTTTTCATTAACTCCCAAGAACAATAAGATTTTATCAATTCCTACACATGGAAGAAACATTCTTTGCAAAATAACGAAATTAAACCACTTGCCTTATTTGAATCTCTGATTTTGATGTCGATTTGATGGAGTATTCTCTCTCTCTCTCTGCAGAATCCTTCTATCTCTCTCTCTACAAGCCTTCTTCCCCAAAGTGATAATGGTGGCTAGGGTTTGCCTTAGGAACTTATGGAACAATTCTAATAAGTCCCGTAGCCCAATAAGTCCTAAGATGTGGTCAGTGGGTTTAGTGGGAAATTACCAAGTCAGCTTTTTAATTCCCAATTTTCGTAGGTTTTAATTCCCAAAAATCCAAAATTACCAAACTACCCTTATACGTTGCCGGCATGGCCTAAAAATGCCCCGGGATCCAAACTAAACCCCCGGCTAGTGTTTTCGGACTATTTCGACCCTTCCGGACGCGTTGGCGCACTCAAAACGACCATATGGTTAATAGAACTAAAATTCACTTTTTAATTAAAATAAATATTTCCCTGACACGACTGTCACACGCGTCTCAACAAAATTTCCAAATTGCCGTATTTCGATCTCACGACAAATTTCATAATTCAATATTCATATATAATCATATATGCACATTATAATCAAATACCAACTCGCATCTCGTTAGTATTTTAATCCGGATTAATTTCCAATTAATACACATTTAATTTAATTAATCCCATAAATAAATATCACAAAAATACGGGGTATTACATACTTCCCCCCTAATAACTGAATTTCATCCCGAAATTCGGAACTAGAAAGTACCTGGTAAGAACAACTCTGGATAACGTTCGCGCATCTCATCCTCGCGCTCCCATGTGGACTCCTCGACTTATGATGTCGCCACGGAACACGCACTAACGGAACTATCTTTGACCGCAGTTTCCGCTCACTTCGATCCAAAATAGCAATCGGCCCCTCCTCGTAGGAGCTATTAGGCTGGAGATCTATGTCCTCCAAAGCAATGTGAGTATGAGCCAAATCGTCTCTAAGATATTTCCTTAGCGAGGAAATATGAAACACATCGTGAATCCGATGTAAATGCTCCGGTAATCCAAGCCTATACGCAACCGGTCCAATCCGCTCAATAATAGGAAATGGTCCCACATATCTCGGTGCCAACTTCCCTTTCTTCCCGAAACGCATAATCCCCTTCATAGGAGATACTCTGAGCAAAACCTGTTCCCCCACTTGAAACTCCCTGAAGAACCTCTTCGCATCAGCATAGCTCTTCTGCCGATCTTGAGCTACTCGAATGCGACTCCGTATCAATTATATCCTCGCCGAAGTATCCTGAATCACTTCCGGACCAAGTAGTTTGTTGTCCCCCACCTCCAACCAACATGCTGGGGAACGACAAGGTCTACCGTACAACACCTCAAATGGAGCCATGCCAATGGTGAACTGGTAGGAGTTGTTGTAAGCAAACTCCACCAGTGGAAGATACTATTCCCATTCACCCCCAAAATCAATGATACTCATACGTAGCATGTCCTCCAACATCTGGTTTGTACGCTCAGTTTGCCCATCGGTCTGCGGGTGAAACGCCGTACTCAACCGCAATTCCGTGCCCATGGCCTCCTGAAAACTTTCCCAAAATCGTGAAACAAATATCTTATCTCGATCAGATACGATATTTAGGGGTACACCGTGAAGTCTCACTATCTCTGCAACAAAGAGCTGGGCATACTTTCCCGTAGTGTAGTCTGTCCTTACGGGTAGAAAATGAGCGACTTTGGTCAACCTGTCCACAATTACCCAAATGAAGTCGTGGCCTCTCTGTGACGTAGGCAACCCCGTGATAAAGTCCATGGATATGCTCTCCCACATCCACATCGGGACCTCCAATGGCTGTAGCAGTCCTGTCGGTTTCTGATGATCCACTTTTACTAGCTGACAAGTGGCGCATTTAGAAATAAACACGGTAATATCTCTCTTCATCCCGCTCCACCAATACTGTCGTCTCATGTCTTGGTACATTTTATCCCCACCGAGATGTACCGCGAACCGTGAGCCGTGCGACTCTGCCATCACCTCGTGCTGCAATTCCTCCCCTTTCGGAACTACCAATCTCCCATTGAAGCGTAATCCCCCGTCTGAGCTAACGGTATAGGACTCGGCTCCCTCTGCTAATAATCAAACTATCTGCTCCTGACAGAACGAGTCATTTGCCTGTGCCCTTACTACCTTCGTGACAATCTGAGGTGTAACGGTCATCACAGACATGAACGATCGGGCCACTGCATCCTGGTGTCCCAACTCCTTCCACTTGGCCTTCCACACTCCTGCCACTTCATCTGCTGGCCTACGGCTCAACGCGTCTGCTACCACGTTAGCCTTCCCCGGGTGATATTGGATATCAAACTGATAGTCCTTCACAAACTCAAGCCACCTTCGCTGCCGCATATTCAACTCCTTCTGCGTGAATAGGTACTGTAGGGACTTGTGGTCCATGAATAATCGAAACTTTTCCCCAAAAAGGTAATGTCTCCAAATACGAAGGGCAAATACAACTGCCGCCAACTCCAAGTCATGAGTGGGGTAATTCTTCTCATGAGGCTTAAGCTTACGGGAAGCATAAGCTATGGCCTGACTCTCCTGCTGTAATACACCTCCAAGTCCTTGCAAGGACGAATCGGTGTAAACTAGATACTCAACTCCCGGTCTCGGCAATGCTAACACAGGTGTTGAGGTCAACTTATCCTTCAACTCATCAAATGCCAACTGACAGGCATCACTCCAGATGAATGGCACACCCTTACGAGTCAGATGTGTCAAAGGACCCGCTATCTTCGAAAATCCCCGAATGAACCTCCTGTAGTATCCTGCTAGTCCCAAGAAACTACGGATCTCCGTCGGTGTCGTGGGCTGTCCCCACTCCCTCACCGCGGATACCTTCCTCGGATCAACAGATATCCCCCGGTCGGAAATAATGTGTCCCAAAAACTGGACCTCCTTCAGCCAAAACCCACATTTCTCATACTTTGCATACAGCTCGTTCTGACGTAGCGTTTGCAAAACTTGCCTCAAATGCTCGGCGTGCTCCTCCTCTGTCTGGGAGTAAACCAGAATATCATCAATGAAGACAATGACAAACTGATCTAGGAAATCTATGAACACCCTATTCATCAAGTCCATAAACACGGCTGGAGCATTGGTCAAACCAAAAGGCATAACCCGAAACTTGTAAGAACCATATCTCGTTAAGAACGCAGTCTTCGAGACGTCCTCCTCCCTGATACGCAACTGATGGTATCCCGATCGCAAATCAATCTTCGAGAAGAAAGAAGCTCCTCTCAACTGGTCGAATAGGTCATCGATTCGAGGCAACGGATACTTATTCCGTATCGTGACCTTGTTCAACTCCCAGTAGTCCACACACAATCTCAGTGAACCATCTCTCTTCTTCACGAATAACACAGGGGCACCCCACGGCGAAGTACTCTTCCGTATAAACCCCTGACCCAACAACTGCTCAATCTGATCTCGTAGCTCTCGCATCTCTGCCGGAGCCATACGGTACGGTGCGCGTGCTATAGGTCTCGTATCCGGCAATAAGCCTATGACAAAGTCTATCTCTCGACTGGGGGGTAGGCCTGGTATCTCCTGAAACACATCTGAGTACTCCCTGACAACTGGGATCGAATCTAAAGGAATCACAACCTCCTTAGAGGTATCCTCCTCTATGTAATACAAATGAGTGGTCGAGCCTCCCTCTGGGCGAGGCATCGCCACTACAAACATCTCTTGCCCCGGAATGGCAAAAACAATGCTCCCACCGAAGCAATCAATCATGGCTCTATAATCAACGAGCCAATCCATACCGATAATCACATCGTGCACATGCATATCTAATACCAACATGTCTGCAGGTAATACCAGACTACCAATCTCTACCCCCACTCCCCGGCATATAAAGAAAATAAGCGACCCACTCCCCAATGGTGAGTCTACACACACTACACCAAATCTGCCCATTTGTCAAGGTCATTGACCTTGACAAATTCACCTTGTCAAGGTCAATGACCGTGACATTTCGAGGCGAGATAACTTTTTTTGTCCCGGTCATTGACCTTGACAAAAAACTCACGTTTTGTGTCACGGTCGTGTCAAGGTCAATGATCGTGACACGTTTGTCACGGTTTAGAACCGTGACATAACCGTGACCCCAATTGTCACGGTCAATGACCGTGACAAGATTTGTCACGGACTTGTCACGATCAATGACCGTGACAATTCTGGGCAGAATTTAAAAAAAATCTGCTGGGCAGTATGGCCACCGCCACTGCCCAGCAGTATATTTGTACCTGTTATAGCAACATTGTACCTGTTCCAAACATCATATATCCAACACAAACTAAAGATAATGCAAATATATATTCATGATGATATAATCCAAATATTCAAGTAAAAACAATATACATGACGATATAATCCAAATTTAATTAAAATGGACAAACTTAAAAATAATGTTACTACATGTTTTGGATAAAACTGAGGAGGTGAGTAGGCCACACGACATACGAATTGACGCACCCACTAATATATGTCGTGCCGCATTGTTCGCGCAACCACAATAGGGAGTTCTCCTTCCCGGGTATGACATGCGTGACGAGCACCTTGGACTCCATCTCTTGAAGCACACGTCCATGGACTATTCCACCCTCGACGATATTCGGGTCCCTCAACCCCCGCCCTATCCGCTGGCCATCAAATACGTCCAATATGAACAAGCTCGGCCAACCAATTGTCGACAATGGTCTGTTGGAGGGCGTCAAATAGGGAAGTGGATCGTCGAAGTACGAACGTGTCGGTGATGAAGCAGCGAGGTCCACATCCTCGTCATCCTGCGCCTCGTCCTCCCGCACCTCCTCCTCCTCCTCCACCGCCTTCTCCTTCCCTTTCCCTTTCCCTTTACGGTCTCCACCCAACGTACGCTTCATGAATGCGTACATATCTTGGACCGTCGCCTCCAAACGGGACAGCTTCGCGTCGTGTGAATCCACCGTTCGAGCCAACCCGGTTTCGTTCGTCTCCAATCCGATGATCCTCGATTTGGCCACCCGCGAGCTCACTCCCCTTGTCCTCCCTTTGCGATCAGAGCCAAGCACTTGGCTGAGTGCGTCTGTAGACAAAGATGCCTTGTCGGCATCAGACTGCGACTCATGCACTTCCTTAAGCTTTGCCTGAAACGAAAAAAAGCACATGATTAGTAAAATAAGTAAACTAAAAAATTATAACGTAATTAACAATAATTAAACTGTCGGATTACTTACAATCGTGGCCGCGACGCTCGGGGACACCTCCTTGTCCTTCCCCTTCTTCGTCCGAAGAGCCACATAAGTATCGAGCCTATGTGGCTTACCCCCTGGCCCACTCCCTACCCACTGAAATAAAATAGAGTAAAGTAAAATTAGTAAAATTAGTAAAATTAATATCCAATAATATATTTCTGTAGTTATAGATAAATTAAATCTTACCTGCATCCTATGCTCCACCTCAGCGTAAGAGGTCCGGCCGGAGTAGTGTACGTCCGTCTTTTTAGCCCGATTTTCCCTCCCCGATTGGCGAGATGCCAATTGTCGATCCTCGATCTCATTGTCAATGAACTTTTGCCATTGTGCCAATGAGATCGGCTCCTTGGGCGGGACGGATCCGCGCCATTGTAAAATGGACTCTCGTGTTTTTCCAAAGTACCGTGACCGCATATTTTTCTTACACGTCTTGTGTTGCTCCCTCAACTGCTCCAAGACGGAATCGCGTAGCTTTGGATCCAAGTTGAATTGTTCCTGTCCAACAAATACAATGTTAGTTGCGAATAAATATAAATATAAATATAAATTGAAATATTCATATAAATATTACCTGTAGTGCCGCCCAAATAGCTAACTTGAGCTCATACGGCACCTCCTTCCAACTCATAAACCCCGGGCCGATGACCGTCTTTAGCAGCTCGAGGGATCTCGCTAAAAGCTCCGACTTACTGTAAAAAAAATGTTATTAGTACAGATAAAAAAAAAGTTAATAGTACACATTTCGTTTTACCTAATTGAATTAATTGAATTAATAGTACAGATAAAAAAATGTTCCATCTATATTATAACGTATGTGTAAGTTCCGTCAATACCATTTCGTTTCAATTTTGTAATATTATGTTTTTTCCAAATATTTAAAGAGTTATTAAATGGGTGCCCCACCCCCACTCCCACCCACCGCCACACACACACGCACACCTACTCACACACACACACACACACCACCCCCACCCCTACCCACACCACCCCCTCCACCACCCCCTCCCCCACCACACACCACCACACACACACACACACACACACCACACCACACCACCCCCTACAAGTCTAAGGATGTTCTTGATTAAACATGGGAAATATCATATCGTTTGCAAAAAGTTCATAGATTCTTAATCCCTAGGGTTATGGATATTAAATTTCTTTCACAATTATTTCTTCGATTGCGATGGGTGAAGTTCAATTATATGTTAGAACAATAGATCCTCGCAAGTTGGTCAATCATTGTGTGAATAGGTATGAGATCATAATTTGGAGGAATTCACGTCCAAGAAATAATTTGGATTGTGATACCCCTTGATAGACTTATATGTTTTGTTTACCCGACCGATGAACTATTTTATAATCCTATAGAATTAAGTTTTAGAATCAAGGAATTGATCAGATATTCATTAAAATCGGTTAGTAGAAAATTTATTTAACCAAGAGGGTATCGAAAACATAACGTGGGGAATCATAATATACTGTAATCAACTTTAATAATAAAAACACATTCTTTCGAGTGATTTATAAATAATTAAATTTGAGTGCAATCATGATTATTTAGTGGAATGAATCGTGATTATAAATGTATAAAAGCATTACATCTCCAACCCTTGACCTCCGGATCACCATAACTATGTTTTATCCTTTTCATCAAGGGCAAGGTAGAACGGATTTTGGGATATTCTTATTTGTAAGAGTACCTAGCATTTTGTAACCTCTGAAATCAATACAACAACAGTGGACGTAGGCTTTCTTACATAGCCGAAGCACTTAAAAAAATCACTTTCTCTTGTATTTACCATTACAATTATATATTTTATCTGTGATTATAAAATTAGATCAAGTCTAGTTTTTTACATCAATACATATTTAATTGTAAGTTTGTTTAATAAAAGTTATTATTCATTCTTGCATTTTTTTTATTTTCTCTTTAATTATACTAGCTTAATTTATTTAGTAGGACCATGTGAAGTTTATTGTTTTTGATTAATATTGTGTGTAGTTTAAATTCGTTTTTATTTTTCAATATTTCCTAAGAGCTTTAGAAATTCGACATTCATTTAAAATGGCATGAGGGTGTTTTAAACCTTCTACTGTGTTTGAAAACTTATTTTTCTTATTTTGAGCGTGAGTACTTTTCGATGGGTTATACTTTTATTGAATTAATTAATAGTCCATACTTAAAGAGTGTACTTTGAAATTTCAAAATGAACTTTCTAAGGTATTAGAAATTTTAGGTGTCTAAATTTAGAGACGTTAAATGTTATTGTGAACTTAATCGTATTATTTTTCGAATTAAACATGAGGGTCATTTTATTTGAGTTATTAAATCAGGAACGACAAATTTAAATTATTGTACACTATTAGTAAAATGTGGATAATGAATCGAACGTCAGTTTTTTACTCGCACACTTGATTATGTCTTTCGTATTTGCATTTTTATTTGTTTTAGCTTAGGAATATTTCATCTCTTCTTTAAACTCATTTCGTTTAGTTGGACAATCACAACTATTGTGAATGAAAAATTAATAAATTTTCATGGGTTAGACTCGTATTTACACTCACTATTCTATAATAGTCCGTGGATGTGCAATATTTTATAAATTGACAAACAATAACAAAAGTGGACTCTACAGTATTTGATTATTGTAAAAAAATTGTTGACACCACCACACACACACCACACACACACCAAAAGTGGACTCCACCACCCCCTCCCCCACCACACACCACACACACACACACCCCACCCCACCCCCTGCCCCCCTCCACCACCCCTCCCCCTCCCCCACCACACACCACCACACACACACCCCACCCCACCCCCTGCCCCCCTCCACCACCTCCTCCCCCCCTCCACCACCCTCTCCCCCAAAACACACCACCACACACACACACACACACCGCACCCCACCCCCTGCCCCCTCCCCCACCCCCTCCCCCACCCTGCCCCACCCCGCCCCGTCCCCCACACATGCACACACATACTCACATATATATATACACATACACACATAAATATACACACAAATATATATATAAATGGAAGAGAGAGAGAGAGAAATTGGACCTAAAAGTAGAGAGAGAGAGAGAGAGAGAGAGAGAGAGAGAGAGCGTCGAGAGAGAGAGAGAGAGGGAGGGAACGGTGGGAGGAAAAAAAGAAGGGGGAAAGGGTTTTTGCTGGAAAAGTTGTCACGGTCGTGTCAAGGTCATTGACCGTGACAAGAATTGTAACGGTCAATGACCGTGACAAGACCGTGACAATTAAATTTATCACGGACTTGTCACGGTCAATGACAGTGACAATTAGTTGTCACGGTCGTGTCAAGGTCAATGACCGTGACATAAAACGTGTGTTTTTTGTCACGGTCAATGACCTTGACAAGGCTGGCCGGCTGAAAGGTGACAATTTGCCCATTTTGGTGTAGTGACACGTCACTGGCATGTAATTAATTCAGGATTCAGACTTGTCTTATTATTTTCAGTTGTGGGATTGTTGTGAGTAGTTTTCCTCCGGACTCTTATTATTTTTGTCGGTTATTTCATTATTTCGTTATGGTGAATGGATTATGTTGATCTTCCATTATTCTTTTATTGCATGATAATCAGACTTAAATTAAAATTGGCACTTAATTTTTAAAATACTAGGTGGTTAATAATTATTAAAATGTTTTCGACAGTGATGCTAATAACTGAAATAAATGAAATGCCTCTAAAAGAAATGGGCGACATGCCCTACAACTGATAAATCAGAATATAGAGTCAAGATAGATGAAGCGTCTACAAGCAAAGTCCTGTAACTTCCACAAACAGCTACAGCTCGTCACCTGAATGAGGATCCTAAGCATGGTGTCCTTGTGGCTGGGCACCTAAAATGGTTTTTACAAAAATAGATTTGAAAGCAAATGGGTCAGAGCCCGAAAGTGGAAATCATTTTAAAAACAGCAAGTGTTTTAATAACATTAAAACATTAAATGCAAAATACATGTTAGGACGCGCACTCACATGAAATTCTCACCTCTCGACTACATGTGCACTCCTAACGTACCGTACCCATCTAAATGACATACATATCTAACCAAACCGTAATAATTTCTACCCCTTACTACTCGATTCCCATATTACATTCTAGCGTTATCAAATAAATAGAGGGCTTTACTTAAACTCAGATTCTCAATTAGTAATACAATTCACTATCGGTCAACCCGTTATGTTTTCTCAAAATATTACCATCATTATATTCACAATACCAACATGAAAGTTCCCATTAATTAAGTGTATATTATTCACGTCATAAATATACAATACAAGCACCCCGAGACTAAGCTGAGGTGCACACATACTCTGCTATCCATCCCGGTACATCACGTACTAAGGATCACGCATTCCGAATCTCTCAGGAATCGTTCTCAGATAACAACAATCACAAATGATGGAGGCGAACACAGTCACATCACATGGGTCACGCACATACCTGCGCTCCAACGATCAGCAGACTTATTAACAACCCAATAAGTCCTTCTCTGACCTATGTTCATCGAGGTACCAGTCTAAATCCGGGCAACACAAGGATTAGAGGGCCCTAAGCGAACGTAAACCTCCCGTGATAGCAAGTATGGTAGGTATGTCATATACATAAAATCAATACATATACTAAGTATGTACACATCTTAGTAATCACGATAATATATTCGTGGTACACTTCTCATTCTCGTACCGACATATAATGCTACCCAATTTATATGTTCCCGATTAATATAATAATTTAGGCCGTCAACAGTTCTCGCATCGTAATAGACACTCACGTCCTACTTCATAATTTCTCTTAGGTTCAACTACACTTCTAGGTTTTGCTCCTCATTATATCCCAAATATCCCAAATATATCAATTAATCCACAAGGAAGTGTTATCTCTACATATAAACAAGGTTATGGGACACTAGGGATCCAAACAGGCTAAAAAGTACAAACTGTCAGCTCGTTAGAAGTCTCGTTCGAACGAGGCTGTTCGAACGAGAGTTCGTTCGAACGAAGTGGGCTTTCTAACGAGGTCTGGTTCGAAAGAAGTCATCGAACGAACATCACCCTCGTTAGAAGCTCATTCGAACGAGCTCGTTCGAACGACCTGGGCAGGTCTTCTAACGAGTGGCCAGTTTCGAGCCCAGATTTTCCTAATCTCGTTTTTCCAACTTCTCCTCACCTCTAACCTCATCTAAACCTTAATCCAACGATTTTTCAAAGCTACTAATCATCCCTAAACATATTTAGGTCATATACTAAGGCATTTTGTGGGGTTAATTCATCCTAACCTCATTCAATTATCAAATCTCTTCATATTTCCCCCAATCTCAAGAACATGAACCCTAGAAGTTATAAATCATCAAAGGGTCTAATTAAATCCGTTTTTCGTTTTATCCAAAATATTTTATCCTTAGAATAATCATCTAAATACAAATCTACATGCGATTCCTCATCAAAATGTAAATTCTACATCCATTTTAAATGGGTTTTTCATCAACTCTCAAGAACAATAGGATTTTATCAATTTCCTACACATGGAAGAAACATTTATTGCAAAATAACGAAATTAAACCACTTGCCTTATATGTATCTCTGATTTTGATGTCGATCTGATGAATGGTTCTCTCTCTCTCTGCAGAATTCTCCTCTCTTCTCTCTCTACAAGCTTTCTTCTCCAAGTGACAATGGTGGCTAGGGTTTTTGCCTTAGGAACTTTTGGGACTAATCCTAATAACCCCCGTAGCCCATTTAAGTTATTAGTGGGTTTAGTGGGTAATTACTAAATCAGATAATTATTTCCTAATTTACGTTGGTTTTAAATCCCAAAAATCCAAAATTACCAAACTACCCTTATACGTTGCCGGTATGGCCTAAAAATGCCCCGGGACCCAAACTAAACCCCCGACTAGTGTTTTCTGACTATTTCGACCCTTCCGGACGCGTTGGCGCACTCAAAACGACCATACGGTTAATTGAAATAAAATTCACTTTTATAATTAAAATAATTATATTCCTGACGCGACTGTCACACGCGTCACAACAAAATTCCCAAATTGCCGTATTACAATCTCACGACAAGTTTCATAGTTCAATATTCATATATAGCCATATATACTCATTAATATCAAATACTAACTCGCATCTCGCTAGTATTTTACCCGGATTAATTTCCATTTAATACACATTTAATTCAATTAATCCCATAAATAAATATCATAAAAATACGGGGTATTACATACTTCCCCCCTAATAACAGAATTTCGTCCCGAAATTGGGAACTAGAAAGTACCTGGTAAGAACAACTCTGGATAACGTTCGCGCATCTCATCCCCGCGCTCCCATATGGACTCCTCGACATTATGATGTCGCCACTGCACACGTACTAACGGAACTATCTTTGACCGCAGTTTCCGCTCACTTCGGTCCAAAATAGCAATCGGCCCCTCCTCGTAGGAGCTATCAGGTTGGAGATCGATGTCCTCCAAAGCAATATGAGAATGAGCCAATCGTCTCTAAGATATTTCCTTAGCGAGGAAATATGAAATACATCGTGAATCCGATGCAAATGCTCCGGTAACCCAAGTCTATACGCAACCGATCCAATCCGCTCAATAATAGGAAATGGTCCCACATATCTCGGTGCCAACTTCCCTTTCTTCCCGAAACGCATAATCCCCTTCATAGGAAATACTCTGAGCAAAACTTGGTCCCCCACTTGGAACTCCCTGAAGAACCTCTTCGCATCAGCATAGCTCTTCTGCCGATCCTGAGCTACCCGAATGCGACTCCGAATCAATTCTATCCTCGCCGAAGTTTCCTGAATCACTTCCAGCCCAAGTAGTTTGTTGTCCCCCACCTCCAACCAACATGCTGGGGAACGACAAGGTCTACCGTACAACGCCTCAAAGGGAGCCATGCCAATGGTGAACTGGTAGGAGTTGTTGTAAGCAAACTCCACCAGTGGAAGATACTGCTCCCATCCACCCCCAAAATCAATGATACTCATACGTAGCATGTCTTCCAACATCTGGTTTGTACGCTCGGTCTGCCCATCGGTCTGCGGGTGATACGCCGTACTCAACCGCAATTCCGTGCCCATGGCCTCCTGAAAACTCTCCCAAAATCGTGAAACAAATATCTTGTCTCGGTCAGACATGATATTTAGAGACACACCATGAAGTCTCACTATCTCTGCAATAAACAGCTGGGCATACTGTCCCGTAGTGTAGTCTGTCCTTAAGGGTAGAAAATGAGCGACTTTGGTCAACCTGTCCACAATTACCCAAATGGAGTCGTGACCTCTCTGTGACGTAGGCAACCCCGTGATAAAGTCCATGGATATGCTCTCCCACATCCACATCGAGACCTCTAACGGCTGTAGCAGTCCTGCCGGTCTCTAATGATCCACTTTTACTAGCTGACAAGTGGCGCATTTTGAAACAAACATGGCAATATCTCTCTTCATCCCGCTCCACCAATACTGTCGTCTCATGTCTTGGTACATTTTATCCCCTCTGGGGTGTACCGCGAACCGCGAGCCTTGCGACTCTGCCATCACCTCGTGCCGCAATTCCTCCCCTTTCGAAACTACCAATCTCCCATTGAAGTGTAATCCCCCGTCTGAGCTAACGGTATAGGACTCGTCTCCCTCTGCTAGTAATCGAACTATCATCTCCTGACAGAACGAGTCATTTTCTTGTGCCTTTACCACTCTCGTGACAATCTGTGGTGTAACAGTCATCACCGACATGAATGATCGGGACACTGCATCCTGGTGTCCCAACTCCTTCCACTTGGCTTTCCACACCCCTGCCACTTCATCTGCTGGCCTACGGCTCAACGCGTCTGCTACCACGTTAGCCTTCCCTGGGTGAACTGGATATCAAACTGATAGTCGACAAACTCAAGCCACCTTCGCTGCCGCATATTCAACTCCTTTTGCGTGAATAGGTACTATAGGGACTTGTGGTCCGTGAACAATCGAAACTTTTCCCCAAAAGGTAATGTCTCCATATCCGAAGGGTAAATACAACTGCCGCCAACTCCAAGTCATGGGTGGGGTAATTCTTCTCATGAGGCTTAAGCTTATGGGAAGCATAAGCTATGGCCTGACTCTCCTGCTGTAATACACCTCCAAGTCCTTGCAAGGACGCATCGGTGTAAACTAGATACTCAACTCCCGGTCTCGGCAATGCTAACACAGGTGCTGAGGTCAACTTATCCTTCAACTCATCAAATTCCAACTGACAGGCATCACTCCAGATGAATGGCACACCCTTACGAGTCAGATGTGTCAAAGGACCCGCTATCTTTGAAAATCCCCGAATGAACCTCCTATAGTATCCTGCTAGTCCCAAGAAACTACGGATCTCCGTTGGTGTCGTGGGTTGTCCCCACTCCCTCATCGCGGATACCTTCCCCGGATCAACAGATATCCCCCAGTCGGAAATAATGTGTCCCAAAAACTGGACCTCCTTCAGCCAAAACCCACATTTCTCATACTTTGCATACAGCTCGTTCTGACGTAGCGTCTGCAAAACTTGCCTCAAATGCTCGACGTGCTCCTCCTCTGTCTGGGAGTAAACCAGAATATCATCAATAAAGACAATGACAAACTGATCTAGGAAATCTCTTAACACCCTATTCATCAAGTCCATAAACATGGCTAGAGCATTGGTCAAACCAAAAGGCATAATCCGAAACTCGTAAGAACCTTATCTCGTTAAGAACGCAGTCTTCGAGATGTCCACCTCCCTGATACGCAACCGATGGTATCCCGATCGCAAATCAATCTTCGAGAAGAAAGAAGCTCCTCTCAACTGGTCGAATAGGTCATCGATTCGAGGCAACGGATACTTATTCCGTATCGTGACCTTGTTCAACTCCCGGTAGTCCACACACAATCTCAGTGAACCATCTCTCTTCTTCACGAATAACACAGGGGCACCCCACGGCGAAGTACTCCTCCGTATAAACCCGTGACCCAACAACTGCTCAATCTGATCTCGTTGCTCTCGCATCTCTGCCGGAGCCATACGGTACGGTGCGCGTGCTATAGGTCTCGTATCCGGCACTAAGTCTATGACAAAGTCTATCTCTCGACTGGGGGGTAGGCCTGGTATCTATTGAAACACATCTGAGTACTCCCTGACAACTGGGATCGAATCTAAAGGAATCACAACCTCCTTAGAGGTATCCTCCTCTATGTAATACAAATGAGTGGTTGAGCCTCCCTCTGGGCGAGGCATCGCCACTACAAACATCTCTTGCCCCGAAATGGCAAAAACAATGCTCCCACCGAAGCAATCAATCATGGCTCTATAATCAGCGAGCCAATCCATACCGATAATCACATCGTGCACATGCATATCTAATACCAACATGTCTGCAGGTAATACCAGAATACCAATCTCTACCCCCACTCCCCGGCATATAAAGAAAATAAGTGACCCACTCCCCAATGGTGAGTCTACACACGTCACTGTGCTCTCTGCTGTGGCTAACAACCCTAAGGCTTTCGCAAAATGTGTAGCTATAAAACAATGCGTTGCCCCCGTATCAAACAAAACCCGACCCATAGTGCCATGGATAGGAAACATACCCTCAATCGCGGGTGGGGCCTGTGGAGCTGCTGCCTGCTGAAGCTGGTATACTCTCCCATATTGCAGCTGCCCCTGTTGAACTGGGACCGCTGGAATGGGTGGCAATGCTGCCATCTATGGTGGCGCTGGGAGGGCGGCGAGAAACACGGGTCTGTGCGGCTCCTGTCGAGCACCCTGCTGCTGCTGCGGGGCCCTACCCCGATCAGGACAGTCCTGGCGTTTATGGCCAGTCTTGCCACAAACGAAACACTTCCCCGGGAAGTTCTCCCCTCTCTGTCCCTGCTGCCCCCGGCCCTTGTGGCCGTTACCGTTTCTCCCTTGGCCCTGCTGGCCCTGCTGAAACTGTTGTTGACCATTCTGACCCTGCTGGTTCTGATGGCCGTTCGGATCCTGATGGCCCTGCCGGAAACCTCCCTGTCCGTGCCTAAAATTCCCTGACCTGAACCTCTTGTGATCCCCCTGCTGAGAACCCTGGTCACCCTGTCTCTGCCCCTGAACAGATTGTGCCCCACTGGCACCATGTCCTCCAGTCCTGCCCTGATGGCTGGATTCTCCCGATCTCTTGCCCTCAGCCATGTGAAAGCGGTGATCCTGTCAATGGAGCAGTGCAGCGTTAACCACATCAGAGTAAGTGGCCAACGATAGGTTCCCCAACAAATGCTGACGGATCCTCCAAGTCAACCCGTCTGTAAATTTCTGTATCTTCTTCTCCTCTGTCGGTATCTCATCCGGAATAGTGTTCAGAAGATTAGTGAATTCGGCCTCATACTCGGCCACAGTCCTACCCTCCTGTCGAAGGCTCATCAACTTCCTCCTCATCTCCGTGTGAACAGTTGACGGAAAGTACTTGCGGTCAAACCGCACCCAAAACTCCTGGATAGTGAGAGTATCTCTCTCCTCCACGGTGGTAATAGACTCCCACCACTGCAGTGCGGACCCCACTAGCTTAAAGGTAGCTAGTATCTGCTTCTGGACATCGGTGCACTCATACATCCTTAGGTGCCGCTGAATGTCCTTCCTCCACTGACTCGAAACTACCACATCGGAGCTACCTGCGAACTCCGTAGGGTGTGCTTTCTGAAAAGCATCACGTACACGTTCCCAAGAAGACGGGAATGCATGTGCCTGAACTGGCGCGGCTATCGGCGCCTGAGGTGGTGCCTGCTGAACTACGGCTAGTGCAGCATTTACCGCCTGGGCCACAATGGCTGCAACCTCGGCGGCATTCATCGTGCCCTGTACTGGTGCGGGCTAGGGGTGTGCAAAAAAACCATTAACCCGAAGAACCGAACCAAACCGACCTTCGTGGGTTGGGTTGGTTCGGTTTTTTTTCTCCACGGGTTGGTTCTGGTTCCAAAAAATTGAGAACCGAAGTGTTCGGTTCGGTTCTCGGTTTTATACCTGAACCAAACCGAACCGAACCGAGAACCGAACCCATGGAACCGAACCAAAAAATCGAACCAAAGAACCTACTCGAGAACCGACCCATGAACCTGAACCATTAACCAGAACCATTAACCAACCCACGAACCAGGACCATTAATGAAAACCGCGAACCAGAATCGTGAACCAGAATCGCGAACTAGAACCGCAAACGAGAACCACGACCCAAACCGCGAACCAGAACCGCAAACCAGAACTAAGAACCAGAACCATGAACCAACCCGAACCAAACCGAGAACCGATGGTTCGGTTCCGAACCGAATCGACCAATTTTGGTTCTGGTTCTGGTTCCAAAACCATGGAACCGATCAATTTCGGTTCTGGTTCTGGTTCCGTAGTGGAACCGAACCGAACCGAACCATGTGCAACCCTAGTGCGGGCTGTGGTTCTGGCGTAGCATTCCTGAGAATCCGTTGTGCACGTCATGGAGGCATCTGAAATAAGAATAAAGTTTATAAGTTCGCAGTTATAAACTTAAAATAGCTGAAGAACGCAGCATATACAAAAGAATACAACAGTCCTAAAATATAGGACTCTACATCAAAGAAAGCTCAGCGGAAAACATAATAAGTCGTACAGATCCTAAAGGACACTAGAACCTGATGCTCTGATACCACCTGTGACACCCCGACTAATTAAATACCGGGTAGCTACTCCTTTATTAAATCAATACAAAATGCCAAGTTGGTTCAGTTATTAGCATCACTATCGAAAACATTTTAATAATTACTAACCACCTAGTATTTTAAAAAGTAAGTGCCAATTTTAATTTAAGTCTGATTATCATGCAATAAAAGAATAATGGAAGATCAACATAATCCATTCACCATAACGAAATAATGAAATAACCAACAAAAATAATAAGAGTCCGGAGGAAAACTCCTCACAACAATCCCACAACTGAAAATAATAAGACAAGTCTGAATCCTGAATTAATTACATGCCAGAAGTCCGAATAACTGAAATAAATGAAATGCCTCTAAAAGAAATGGGCAACATGCCCTACAACTGATAAATCTGAATATAGAGTCAAGATAGATGAAGCGTCTACAAGCAAAGTCTTGTAACTTCCACAAATAGCTACAGCTCCTCACCTGAATGAGGATCCTAAGCATGGTGTCCTTGTGGCTGGGTACCTAAAATGGTTTTTACAAAAATAAATTTGAAAGCAAATGGGTCAGAGCCCGAAAGTGGAAATCATTTTAAAAACAGCAAGTGTTTTAATAACATTAAAACATTAAATGCAAAATACATGTTAGGACGTGCACTCACATGAAATTCTCACCTCTCGACTACATGTGCACTCCTAACGTACCGTACCCATCTAAATGACATACATATCTAACCAAACCGTAATAAGTTCTACCCCTTACTACTCGATTCCCATATTACATTCTAGCGTTATCAAATAAATAGAGGGCTTTACTTAAACTCAGATTCTCAATTAGTAATACAATTCACTATCGGTCAACCCGTTATGTTTTCTCAAAACATTACCATCATTATATTCACAATACCAACATGAAAGTTCCCATTAATTAAGTGTATATTATTCACGTCATAAATATACAATACAAGCATCCCGAGACTAAGCTGCGGTGCACACATACTCTGCTATCCATCCCAGTACATCACGTACATAAGGATCACGCATTCCGAATCTCTCAGGAATCGTTCTCAGATAACAACAATCACAAATGATGGAGGCGAACACAGTCACATCACATGGGTCACGCACATACCTGCGCTCCCACGATCAGCAGACTTATTAACAACCCAATAAGTCCTTCTCTAACCTATGTTCATCGAGGTACTAGTCTAAATCCGGGCATCACAAGGATTAGAGGGCCCTAAGCGAACGTAAACCTCCCGTGATAGCAAGTATGGTAGGTATGTCATACACATAAAATCAATACATATACTAAGTATGTACACATCTTAGTAATCACCATAATATATTGGTGGTACACTTCTCATTCTCGTACCGACATATAATGCTACACAATTTATAAGTTCCCGATTAATATAATAATTTAGGCCGTCAACAGTTCTCGCATCGTAATAGACACTCACGTCCTACTTCATAATTTCCCTTAGGTTCAACTACACTTCTAGGTTTTGCTCCTCATTATATCCCAAATATCCAAAATATATCAATTAATCCACAAGGAAGTGTTATCTCTACATATAAACAAGGTTATGGGACACTAGGGATCCAAACAGGCTAAAAAGCCCAAACTGTCAGCTCGTTAGAAGTCTCGTTCGAACGAGGCTGTTCGAACGAGAGTTCGTTCGAACGAAGTCATCGAACGAACATCACCCTCGTTATAAGTCAAGGGTCAACTCGTTAGAAGCTCGTTCGAACGAGCTCGTTCGAATGACCTGGGCAGGTCTTCTAACGAGTGGCCAGTTTCGAGCCCAGATTTTCCTAATCTCGTTTTTCCAACTTCTCCTCACCTCTAACCTCATCTAAACATTAATCCAACGATTGTACAAAGCTACTAATCATCCCTAAACATATTTAGGTCATATACTAACGCATTTTGTGGGGTTAATTCATCCTAACCTCATTCAATTATCAAATCTCTTCATATTTCCCCCAATCTCAAGAACATGAACCCTAGAAGTTATAAATCATCAAAGGGTCTAATTAAATCCGTTTTTCGTTTTATCCAAAATATTTTATCCTTAGAATAATCATCTAAATACAAATCTACATGCGATTCCTCATCAAAATGTAAATTCTACATCCATTTTAAATGGGTTTTTCATCAACTCCCAAGAACAATAGGATTTTATCAATTTCCTACACATGGAAGAAACATTTATTGCAAAATAATGAAATTAAACCACTTGCCTTATATGTATCTCTGATTTTGTTATCGATCTGATGAATGGTTCTCTCTCTCTCTGCAGAATTCTCCTCTCTTCTCTCTCTACAAGCTTTCTTCTCCAAGTGACAATGGTGGCTAGGGTTTTTGCCTTAGGAACTTTTGGGACTAATCCTAATAACCCCCGTAGCCCATTAAGTTATTAGTGGGTTTAGTGGGTAATTACTAAATCAGATAATTATTTCCTAATTTTCGTTGGTTTTAAATCCCAAAAATCCAAAATTACCAAACTACCCTTATACGTTGCCGGTATGGCCTAAAAATGCTCCGGGACCCAAACTAAACCCCCGGCTAGTGTTTTCTGACTATTTCGACCCTTCCGGACGCGTTGGCGCACTCAAAACGACCATACAGTTAATAGAAATAAAATTCACTTTTATAATTAAAATAATTATATTCCTGACGCGACTGTCACACGCGTCACAACAAAATTCCCAAATTGTCGTATTACAATCTCACGACAAGTTTCATAGTTCAATATTCATATATAGCCATATATACTCATTAATATCAAATACTAACTCGCATCTCGCTAGTATTTTACCCGGATTAATTTCCAATTAATACACATTTAATTCAATTAATCCCATAAATAAATATCATAAAAATACGGGGTATTACAGCAACCAAGAAACAAAATGTGCAAAAAATGAGTGTGGCGGAGATGCGAAATCTAAGATGGATTTGTGGTAAAACTCGAAAGAATAAAATTAAAAATGTACAAATTCGTGAAACGGTAAAAGTAGCTCCTATAGAATATAAATTGAGAGAAAATCGACTTAGATGGTTTGGACACATCAAGCATAAACCAATGGATGTTCCTGTAAGGAAGAGTGATTTAGTTAGTATTGATGGTAACATAAGGGGTAAAGGTAAGCATAAATTGACTTGGTGGGATATTTTAAAAAAGGACAAGATGTCATATGGTTTAACCGAAGATATTGCACTAGACAGAATGGAATGAAAAAATAGGATTCATATAGCCGACCCCCAATAATTGGGAAAAGGATTTGTTGAGTTGAGTATTATTTTGCACACCCTTATGAGATAAGCTTAATGATTTGAAGTCGAACATTTTGAAGAAAAGTTTTGGACTTGCATGTTTAGTACCTTTTCAGTTTTGGGTTCATGCGAGGGTATTAGATTTGTATAGGCATTTAACGTTTGATAATTTGAATGTTTTTATTTTGTACCGGCATAGACATAGGGGACGATTTGTAAGGACATGATTTTATAAATGTTTGTTATCAATTGAGTATGTCGTATACCGCTACAAACGTCAAAGAATGTTCAAGAACACTTATGCAAAAAGACGGATCCGAATATCAAGTTTTCTTCAACATTCAAGCCTCTTCAAGTTTAACTATGGTAAAGTTGTGTTTTAAGCCCTTAATAATTCACTTAGAGTGTTGGGATATTTTTCATCAAATATTTTCTAAGTCTTGGGGCAGACTTTTTAAGTTTTTCGTCAAAAATATTTTTCAAAGTTTTAAGACGGAACATTTTCTGGCGAAAGGAAAATAAAAATTATTTTTTAATTTTCTCGTTTGAGCGACAGAAGACTTCGTTCGAGCAACACACTAATGCCACGCAAAGTCGTTTGAACGACACATGTCATCGTTCGAGCGACATTGCCTTTTCGTTCGAGTGATGCTCCACCTTAGATTTTCTATAAAAAGGTTTTTCCATCTTCATTTTTTATTAGAAGACCTGAGAATTTTCAAGAGACGAAACTAATTTGGCAGAATACATTGTCTTCTCACTTTTAGGGTTTTAAACCTTTTTGTTTTCAATTCACAATATCCCGATAGTTTGTGTGAATTGTTTTGGAACCCAAGAACAAAACTTTGTTATTTTTCATCCTTGTGGAGTGTGTCTCTACACCTGAAGACTGAAATCATTGAGGTTCGTTGCGTGTGGGTCTTTGCTGAGGATTGGACTGCGGTTCATGTGAGATTGCTGTATGAAATCCATTGTTGACTTTGGGCTGCGTGTGTATGTAGGTTTGCTGAGGTAAACTTATTGCAAATTTCATTGTGATTGTAAATTGTAATTTAATTCATAGTGAAATAAAAGGTTTTGCCCTTCGGAGATATTTCCTAAAATCTGTGAGTTATCGTATTTGTGTTTATGATGGTTTGACCCACGTATACATGTAGTTGTGTATTTAGGGGCTGAATTAACTTGGTATAAAAATTGGCTCTAATTAAATAAGTTTGTAATTGGAATTTGAATATTTAGTTTGAATCAGTATCGCACAAGACACTTTACACTATGCCAGTATGTAAAGCTTATGTAATTTGTGTCGTGGTCATTTATACCTATATATGTGTGCTGAATTTTCTTTGGTATATTTTTCATAAATTATATATGGTATTACATGTTGTATTTGTGAAATTTGTTGTTATTTGAAAAAATTGAAAAATTCCAAAAATAGTTGGTGTGTTTGCCTTTGAGATGATCATTACACATGCTTTATTTACATTTTTTGTGGTGATATATTTTCTTCATCGTGATGCTTAGCACTTAATGTTTATTATTTCTACTTCTTTGTATATTTGTCTATTTCGATAAAAACAAAGGGGGAGAGCAAATTAAAATGGAGTTTTTGATGAGTTTGAATTATGGGGGAGTATTTATGAATTATATGTTGTTTCAAATTCGATGCGTCACGAGGGTATATGTTTTTATCTCATGTGTATAGGTACTTATAATAGAATTTAAAGACACACGTATGAAGACATAGTTTGGGTAGAAGTTGAAGTTTGAAGACAAATAATCTTATGTCGTTCCGTTCTAGGGTTGGGAAGGGTATTAGTATCTTTGTAATAGGATTTTTTATTTTAATTTGGTGTTCGGTCTATTTGTTTGTTGTATACCGGAATAGCCAAAGGGGGTGATTTGTAAGAACAATTTCTTTAGGATTATTTATAGCATATCATTAGATTAGTTTGGCATATCCCGTTACAAATTGTCATGCATTATCAAGACGAACCGAACTCAAGCATCTCCAAGTTTGAAGACTTCCCGACATCCCAAAAGGTATAAAATGAATTTAGAGTTTGAATTAATTCATGGAATGATATTTGGGATGTTTATTTTTCATCACAAAGACGAACAGGCTTTTTACTTCTAAAAATATGTTTTCGAAAAACCTGTAGGCAGAGTTTTGAAAATAATTTTTTTTTATTGTTAGGTCGTTCAAACGAAATTTAATGTTGTGAGATCCCTTAATCAAACGAATTCTAATGTCGTAAGATCCCTTATCATACGACATGTAATGTCATTAGATGTTGTCATTCAAACAATATCTTTTATCATTCAAACGACATTGACATCTCGTTCGAACGACGCCACCGACTCAAGTTTTTAAAAATACTTGTTCCGTGGTTCAATTTGTTTAAGGCTTGTGATGAAAACGTTACTGTATATCTGGTGCAAAAGTTCTTCAAGTTTTTTGTTCCTAAACATTGTTTTAATATACAACAAATCGTCCTTGTATATTGTTCTTATGAATTAGTTTAGGACCCTAGAAAGTCTTGTATCTATTGCATACACCTTGGTGGAGAGGCACTCCATTGCTGACTTGTAATACATGCGGGAATTCGCTATTGAAGACGAAGGTTGAGGCTGACAGAGGGCGCTAAGGTCCATTGTGGTTATCGATGGAATCATTGCTCATTTAGGTTGCGGTCTATGTGAGTTTACTGCGGTAGATTCATTACAGATTTCTTTGTATTTGTAAGTTGCAATTTACTATAATGGAATAAAGGTTTTACCCGAAAGGTTTTTTTCCCTGAAACTTGGCCTTATTGTATATGTGTGGTTTTATTTATCTGTTTTATCAAATAGTTGCATACTTAGGATAAACAAGATAAAATCTGTTTATATGTCGCTTCCACATATTTAAAATTGGTATTACATTTTTTGTTGAAATCACCCTTTGCAATTATTTTGCATTCTCACTCACACGATTTCAACACCCACCAATTTACATTACATGTCAACAAATATATATTCTCTTATCTCTCACTCACGTCAATTGTATTTTCATAGTCCAAAATGAATACATTGTGGACCCAAGCATTTTTTAATAAATTCAATAATTGATTTTGATGGTAACAATCCAATTGAAAATATGTAGAACTCATTATTTTTTCTCTAAGTTATTTTAATCTAATGAACTTGAAAAATAAATTATGTTCACATAATACATTTCCTCATTTGTCCTACCAAATCACAATTCCCCAATAGGTCTTATTCATATATGTAGTAAACATTCACTACCTGTTTCATAAAAAGACCTATTAGGGCAAAAAAAAATTCTCATGGGACATGTTGGAGCAAGAGAAATCCATTGGACTCACATACTTAGTAAATGTCCCAGTTGGTAAAAATCCCTTAATTTAAAGGAAAATTATTATTGACAACTCAAGACTTAAAAAGACACTATGAGAAACCAGGATAAGGGACTCAAGCATTCAACTAAGGAACAACTCAACAACCATCTAATGTTTAATATTTTCAACATGAAACCACAATCATTGCAAGCATCAACAAATACAAGAATATTCAAAGAAAAAATCACACAAGCATTCAATTCTCATTATTTATTCAATGAGACTACTGTAACACCCCGCCTAATTAAATACCGGGTGATCAGTCCTTTATAAATTAAAATCAAGGTGAACGGTTGGCTCATTCTCAGCATCACTGTCGCAAAATAATATTTCCAATTTGAACACCCTAAATAATTAAGTTAAGTGTCAAAACAATTTAAAGTTTTATTTACATTATATTAAATTCCAATACGAAAACCTCTATTAATAACCAACAGTTTAAGAATCACATAAATACTAAGGATGGAAATTAACACACAAGAGTTAAACCATCTAGATAAAACAAACCAAGTTTAAGAACCATAAATGAAATCATCCTGACAAAAGTTAACTCCCAAGGAGTACTGAATACTGGAAATATAAATGAACATTAATCTCTGACAAATCCAAACGGAATAGGAATTCGGGCGACACATGCCCTAACTAAGAAGAACTAAAGTAGGAACAGAATCAATGACGAGGTCGTCTAAAGTAAAGGCCTGCAACTCCCACATAAGCTGCAGCACGTAAAATCCAAAGACCCTATGCATGACACCCATGTGTCTAGGCACCTATAATACATACATATATATATATACAAGAGAAAGAGAAATAATAGGAAACGGGTCAGAGCCCGAGTGTAAAATAGTTTTCAAAATAGTTTAGCAAATATTTAAAATGCTTACCGGCTAATATAACCACCATGTTAGTATACGACACTCTCTTGAGAATTCTCACTCTCATCTAGTGTGCACGCCTACCGTACTACTGATCACATAAGTCTATCTAACTTATTTTTCCATAACGTTTTATCCCAAGAAGTACTAAGGCCATAATATTTAGTTTTAGAAAATCATTCTCTTCCATATTCTTACGTTACTTAGAACCACTTAGTACTATTACCAAATTCATGAACACTTGTTATAAAGCTGAAGCATTTATTTATTACTTAACTACTTATACACACAGTAGGAAGTTTCCATATATATATAAAATAAAGTAGAAAACTTATGTATGTCATAAGCTTAATTGATGATGTCATCAATATGCATTTTTTGTTGCGATATCCATTTTATCCCTTACAAATTTGATTTCCCCCTCTTTTGACATACTCTAATTTATTTCTCCCTCTTTTTTCAAAATTCAAACACAGGGGTAAAATGGTGTTTTACTTCCAATAATTCTCAGCCATTCCCTCACTATCCCAAACGCGTCTCGTCTCTTCATTTTCTCCCCTTCACTTTACCTTCTCTCCCTTGCAAACGATCTCCGACAGCGATCAGCGATCTCTGGCAACGATCTCTGTCATCACTTAGATCTCTGTCAACGTCTCTTCCATCACCGATCTCTGCCAATGTCTCTGCCATCACCGATCTCTTCCATGAACGACCTCCGGCAACGATCAGTGAACAGTTGTGGGTTTACCAAATTATGATCTCTGTCAACACCTAGATCTCTGTCAACGTCTCTGCCATCACCGATCTTTGCCATCACCGATCTCTTCTATGAATGATCTCCGACAACGATCAGCGAACAGTTGTGGGTTTAGCAAAGTGACACATATATGGCAACGATCTTTACCAAGGTATTTTTTTTCCTGTACGCCTTCTCAACTGTCACCTTTTCACCACGATATCTGCCGACGTGTTGGCCTTATGGTACTCTGGAATGACCCCAGATTTAGCAAAGCTTTAACCACAAGTTTTACCCAAAGGGTTTACACCAGAAATCATCTCCTCTTCTGGGAATATCATCAAACACCCGAACACCCGGACCTGGGGCCTTATCTCTAGCTGAGGTGTATGGATTCAACCATCAGCTAATTTATCTTTCTTTGTGAACCATCTTAGAATCTATTACTCAAATTTCAAAAACAGATTAAATTGTCTTTATAAAAGAATAAGACAACCTGGCATCGGCATATTTGCAAATTACTACTTTTGCCAACCCATTTTGTGTTTTTGGCTCTCTAGAGCCGTTGCCATATTTGCAAAAGTTGGCCTGATACTAGGCTCCTGACACTCCAACCTTGGTTTTTGTCTTTTAGCATTTTTTTTGGTTTTATTTTTAATTCCTTCTTAAATCTTCCTGCCCTGGGGCACTTCAGTTGTTTTTTGCCTATTTGCTTATTGCTTCGGATCCAATCAATTTTTTGCTCATTCGAGCATTTTAGAGATGGTCCAAGGCATCTCTATATGCCAAATAAAACAGCTCAAAACCATCCAATTCTAAGAAACTCAAGCCAGCCAACACCCCCATCCAAAAATATCAACCGAGTAGTAAAGTTTAAACTAGCAATGTATCAAATAATGATGTTCAACTTACTTCTCCGATAGCTCTCCATTTGTTGTTTTTTTAAACGAACAAACATCGACTATTTGTGGGTTTGTTTAATAACTAGATCTATTTTTGAGTTTTTTAAACAATAATGTTTGTTTATGGGAAGTAGCATATGCTATTAACAGCATGTGTATATCAAATCTATTAAGCATCGACTATTTTCTGTTTTTTTTTAAACCTAGATCCAGTTTTGGGGTTTTTTAAACAATACTGTATTTTTATAGAAGTAACATCTGCTATTTATTAACAGCATGTGTATATCAGCCGATATGTATTTGGCCTATTTATATGTATTTGGCCTATTAACAGCCTTTATGTTTTTGGCTTTACTTGAGCCTTACCAGGAGAGTCATTGCCTGCAAAGCATTGTTCATTCTTCCAATAATGTTTGCTTTATATCATATATATTTTTTTCAATGTTCATGTGTTTGGTAAAAGGCCTGTCAAGGTATATAGGTGTTTTTTTTGTTATAGAGAGTGTTTTTTTGTATGTTTGACTTATGTTTTTTTAATGCAGGGTGTTTATTTCAGTGTCTGTTAATATGGTAAATGTTTGTTGATTCATAGAACCATGTGTATATTATTAAGGCAAATGTTTGTTGATAAAGCAGAGAATGAATTATTTATTTGTGTTTATGGATACTATGCCTTATGCCTTATGTGGTTTAAATTTTGTGTTTAATAGTTAGAATTTGTGTTAATGTACACTTCTTTGCCTAAATTTGATAGGTTGACATCTATTTTTTTCTATATTGCGATACAATATATTCTGCATTTTTTGTTCATTTTTATGCACTTCCAGTTTTTGGGCTTTCAAGTTGAATTCTTTTTTTGTTCTATCTCTATTTGTACCAATAGGAACTAGCTTATATGCCCCCCATATGAACTATCCTCTAATGCACGAGATGAATACGGTCGTTGGCTGAGCAGATATCCGGTGCGTTGAACCTCTATATTCGGCCTAAGTGTTTGTTTATCTTATCAGCAGGTTGGCCTGTCTTCCGAGCTAATTCTTTGAAAGGTAATCTCTAATTCTAAGAAGCTCATTAGATTCATTATGAATATCATTAGCCTGACCATGGGCAGCCTCATCTGGTGATTGTAATGCAATTCTTGAAAGAAGCTTTATAAAACTATTACCCCTTTCTCCAGCAGCAAGAAGAAAGCCTGCCAGATTATATGTAAAGCCCACACAACAAGACTTTTCAAGATTTGCATTGTGTAGTAAATAGCCATTCTAAGAGTAATATCTCCGTGATGACCATTGATGTATGTATACAGCCTCTTGGAAGTCTCGATACTGAGAAGGTACAGCATCGTTGCCAGTATTTGTTTGCTTAATTCTTCAACTATATGTTGCTTAATTCTTTCAGTGCTAACTTTTGACTTTTGGTTCAAATGCAGGGCTAAAGTACTCAGTAATTGAAGGAAAATGAGTCGAAGAATGAGGAAAATCGTTAGTTTGGAATAAGGGTAAAAAATGTTGGAAGGGGGGTTAAATATGTTGGAAGGAGGAAAATCGACCAGATTAAGTTTTTTTTAGATGAATTTAGACTTTTTAAATATTGTTAAATTGATCGGTATCCCTTAAGAAGGGTGGATAGTCCAATAAACAAAGGAGATTATGTCCAATTTTGTTTTTAAATCGATACTTTTCCCTAATTCTATGTAATGGAGTATATTTGGATTATGTTGCCTATACGAGGTCCAAAACAGACTATTTATTATGTTGGATTAATTTTTTTATTATTAAATAGGGGGTGGATAGTCCTATAAACAAAAGAGTATTTTGCCCAATTTTTTAAAAATTGTTTACACATTTGTATTCTAAAAGAAATTTTATAACTTAAATTTAGACGATTCAATACTTTGAAAATCTATACTTATAATATATAAAAAAAAATTATTATAATATATTATACCCGACTTTATACTTTTCAAAATTATATGAGTGCCTTTATTGAAAATTTTTGCCGTTTTGCGATTACGTACTTTTGAATTTTTTATCATTTTGCGATTACGTACTTTCAAAATTTTTGCCGCTTCGGAATTATGTACTTTGAAATTTTTTAGCTTGCCTTCAGGCACGGGGATACCCTAGTATGTATATATATATATATCAATCACACATATAATATATATATACTATCGGTACCCCACATAAATCTATGGTGCTGGCATACTCTGCTATCAAGTCCCCGTATCACTCAAACTAAGGGAAATACTAGTTCGAAATTACTCTCAAACTGTATTAACACAATACACATACAAATGGGGGCGAAGCATAGTTACAGGTCCTAAGAGGTCAACACTTACCCTCACGTCTCTTAGAACATCTGACTATCATGTTCAGATAGCCTGTATCGAGGATACTATCTTCTGAGGTACGAGTCAATATCCCCCATAAAGGTCCAATCGAGATAAGACTGTCCCGACACAAAAACCTCCGTGATAGCAAGTAGCTTGGGTATGATTTTTACACAGATACATAATATGTGCACAGTCATATATATAAATATTCACATTTTCCAAATTAGGTTCCCCCACGAGCCATAATTATTATTATCCGTTCTCAGCACGGCTTACTCAATTATCTCGCATAACGGATTCGTCTCTTTTATTCTCATTTATAATTTATTTCATGCATACTTCTCATCTCTCAAAGTATTCTATCTCACTAAGTATAATTTCAGTAGGTATACTCTCACTTACCTTCTAGTTTAAATCCTTTACGAGTCTCACTCTTTTAGTAAACTTACGCACAATTTCCTAGGTAATGAATAACTCCCCGTTAACCCACAATTTCATCCCACATTAAACTTCATTCAACGGAGTCTACCTAGACTCTACTGGTCCTCTTCATAACCCATTATACTCTATTAATAGTAATCAAGGGTTCCTATGCATTTTAACCGGATTAAACAAAAGATGGGCAAAATATGCATTTTTTTCAGGAGGGATCGATCGATCGAGAAAAGGGGGTCGATCGATCGATCAACCAGTTCTTGCCCAAAATCTGCAAATTCCAACCTACGGGTTTCATCAAAAACTCTTCTCCAAAACGCCATTAATGATCCCCAAACTTCCAAACAAGATTACTAACAATCATATATACCTATATACATGCTTTCCTACGTGAAACATGTCCAAATTCATCAAAGGTGTTGGATTAGTGGGGTAAAATTAATATAATTATCAAGAACCCTAATTTTTTATGAAACATCCATTCTTCTAATTCTTTTCCAGATTTCTTGATTTTAGATCCATACAAATTCGTGGGTAGACATATGATTGAGATGTCCATCATATATTTAGTTCCTCTAAAACATGCGATTTAAAATCTCTAAATTATCAATTTCTTCCATAAAGCATGTTCTTAACAATGCTAAACTAACATGGGTGGAACATTAACTAAAACAAAGCAAGATAGATACTTGCCTAGGATTCAAGGATCTGATTTGTTAATGAAAAAGATATGGTTGCGTTCCTCGTTGTGCGATCTACATTTTGGTGGTGGTGGCGGTGCAATCGGGTGAGTTCTAGACCTTATATTGCTTGGAAACTCTTCACCTTCTTCTATAATCTCTTCACCTTCTTCTCTAATGGTTGGGCTTAGATTTTGTGTTTGTTAACCCTAAGAGACAACTCCAAATGGCTGATATATTCTAAAAAAATTCATGGGTTTAATTACCCAAAAATACAAAATGTCTATAATACCCTCCTGGATGTCAATTAGGCCTAAAAACGCCCCGAGACCCAAACTAAACCCCCGGGTACACTTTTCTTACTATCTCGACCCTTCCGAACACTTTGGCGCACTTGAAACAACCATACGGGCAACTTATAATATATTCTCTTTTATAATAATAATTTAGTCACAGGCGTGTCCCGACTTAAATTTTCATAATTGCCATTTTATTCACTCGTGAAAATTTTAATAAAATCAATCTTATATATTACTTTACTCTTCTAGTAATATTCAACAAATTCCCAATAATTACTAACTCACGTCACGCTAGTAGATTTTAAAATAATTTCTGGATTAATATTAAATTAATATCTCAAATTAAATTTAATAAATCCCTAAATTTAAAAACAATAAAAATACGGGGTATTACATACTTCCCTCCTAATAATGGAATTTCGTCCCGAAATTCAAAAAATAAGGTAGGCCTGGTAAAAATAGATCTGGATATTTATCAATACTCAAAATTGACTTAAGGGTAAGGTAAATTTCTATAGTCCCCCGCCTCATAATAAGCTTATTTAACGCTCTCAATACTATCAGTTACAGAGTCACACCTTAATAACGGCACTTCACATTGTGCTCCAATCCGTTTCTATTCGCATAAGACGAGCCTACACATCATTGGCCCCCATTTTCTCAATATTATTGGGAGGCCGCACCTCACTACGTAACAATTACTCGTATTTATCTAAACACAAAACTCCCTTTTTGAGAGAAACCATGCGAACATTTGACCAGTTTTGGCAGTTCTTCGAATCTCAATTCTCGACGATGTAACTCTTGCGACATTCAAAAGTCACCTAAAACAGTCGTGGTAATTCCACCACAGTCATCAGACTCTAACTCGGTCGATCAAAAATTCTGATTATCCACTCACCTCTAAACAACTAAAGGGAGAATAGTTATGGTTTTTCTACACAAAATTTCAATAAGCAGTTTGTCCATAATAAACAGGTACAAGTGCTTCCACGGAACTCTAATGTACTAAAATTCATTTGCTAGATACATCCGTTGTGGAAATGAAATGATCACTATGCATTAAAAATTAATTTCACGTGGTTCCACTAATCTTTAATCACCTCACTTACTCCCCGGCTAAGAGTGATACAACCTACTCAAAACGAAACGTTATTTCCCACTGCTTTCTGAAATCTTAGTTTGAAAGTGGTTCAACGATCCCATTCTAGTTCAGCATAATACCGAGAAGAACCTCTTACCGGCGCGATTCTAATTTTCAAAGAAAGGTTGGGGCACACTATCCAATAGTGTATACCACCCAAAAGAATAATAATCACTTTCTTTTAGGTTCACTTGTTCCACACATTCTAAGGAACTCGTGACCTTACCTTGAAGTTGGCACCCCATCCAAGAAATTTCACACAATTGCCCTCTTCTATTTTAGGAATCGTAGGTTTGCTACAAAATTCTCTGATTGATACTCTTGTTCCAATCGATTTCTATCTATGAGTGGTGCTCGCAGAGACTACTCACTATGTCCCTCCCAGCATCGACGTCTACTTGTACTGAATTAACTGACACTTATCACTCCCCTTCTTTTCTTAGCGTATATCGAAAGTTCCGACCCGTGCACTTTTCTCTACGATGTGCATTGGTGAACCTGTATACCTTACTAACATCATCATACGACCTACGCGCAAGTCACTTTCAACCCTTGACTAGCTAAAACTCCGCTCCGAGGGTTTTTCATAATAGTTAAATTTTATCTATCTCAAGGAATACCCTTAAATGGCTTCCCATAGCCTTCCAACTAAATTTATGTTTGCTACTCTAATCGTACATGTATATATGGATTATCGTCCTTCGCACCACACTTAATCCACTCTACCAGTTCCACTTTGTTACGTCGTTTGCACAAACATATATTCCACACGTCTATCCCCACGTCTCTTCAACTCGAACGATTTAAGCAACAGCTAACCAGGATGCCCACACACCCTATAAATCCTGCATACTGGTGTAAGCATCACCTACGCTTCACACATAACACCCAATTCTTTGTTTACCTTGTGACACAATGTGGTTACACCACTTGGGTACTCTCAAATATCCTTATCATCATTCCACCCTTCGATTGGGTGATAAAACAAAACTTCCAATGTTTCCTTACCACACAACTGGCTCCACTGGCCTTAAATCTCACTTAACTTTAACTTACCATCAATATTATCGGCTCCTATGACAACCGAGGTACTAGACTCATGGACTAATGACCAAACATCTCTCTAACCTTACGCTAAGTTTCATGCGTGGGATGTCTCGCAAAGCAAAATCCAAATAAGGACCCCCCCGATACACTACTACCTAGCAATGTCGATTATTGAAATTCGTTGGGTCCACCGTCCATAACCTGTACCCCTCAATTCCGTCTTTTGATAGAAAATTTATATCTCCTCTTGCAATTGAACTGAAACAAGGAACATTTTACTAATTGCACTATTACTCATTATTGGTAGTAATCACATTCCATAAACCTCGTGCGTATATAATCGGGACTCTCAAAATCCCATTCCCAAACATATGAATATAAGTCTTCACTTTCACATTCCCAAAGGGTAAATATTACAATGCGCTCCTCCTAACACTAAGTCCTGAGCGTTACATATAATAATGAGTGAAATCTTTCCACCCAACGGTAAATCCAATACACACTGAATCATAATAACAAAGTCCCTAAACACCCTGGGATTAAACATTTTCGTACCATTATACCCTTCGAAGTCGCTATAATATATATAAAATGAGTGCGAGTCCGACCCTCTCGCAGGTGAGGTATTATAAGAACAAAACATGCTGCACTAGGGCAGCAACCCCGATAGCCTTGCAATCACTGCCCACTATTGTTTTAACCATTTTTATAAAACCAGAATTAGTATAATATCGTACTCGCATATCACATCACTAATACGAGAATTCTCAATAAAGAATATAAATCACTAATAGTGCACCCATTTGTCCTCCGAGGAGAACACTAAAGACAATCCCACTTTACCAGGGAAAACATACACATAATAATAACGCTATAGATATACGCACTAAATTCTTCTCACATGTGAATCTAGCAATAAACAAAAATGTAATGACTCGCTCGTTTCACATAAAACACGCTTCATCCTCCGAGGATAAAACTCATACTTTTACTTTGCCAATCGCCTTGGCTACTTAATGGTCTTCCGGACATAACGCATCTGTCTGAACCAAATCGAAAATTATATTAACCATTTCCCATGCAAACACCATACCCTTTCCCTTATTCTCGCTTCGGAAAATATTAACTCATGTGGTTTTACTCTCCACAAAATACCTCAACACATAACCCACTTATCTCCTGAAATACATTCGGAAACTCACGAACGACTGGAATCGAGTCCAGGAGAATCACAATCTCCTTAGAGGTATCCTCCTCCATGTATGCATTTTTCCAGGAGGGATCGATCGATCGAGGAAAGGGGATCGATCGATCGATCAAGCAGTTCTTGCCCAGAATCTGCAAATTCCAACCTACGGATTTCATCAAAAACTCTCCTCCAAAACACCATTAGTGATCCCCAAACTTCCAAACAAGATTAGTAACAGTCATATATACCTATATACATGCTTTCCTACGCGAAACATGTCCAAATTCATCAAAGGTATTGGATTAGTGGGGTAAAATCAATATAATTATCAAGAACCCTAATTTTTCATGAAACATCCATCCTTCTAATTCTTTTCCAGCTTTCTTGCTTTTAGATCCATACAAATTCGTGGGTAATACTCTACGTATGATTGAGATGTCCAGAATCTATTTAGTTCCTCTAAAATATGCGATTTAAAATCTCTAAATGACATATCACTATCCAATCATCATCCAGCAGTTATTATGGACATGCTATTGAAATTCAGTAGTCAGATTCAGCATCTACCGCACTGGGATTTCCACTACCTCTGTCCCGACCAACACTTAAGAAGAAGTTGTACTTATATGTAAATGTTTCAGAGTCCGTTACTAGCTCGACACTAATCATATTGAAGAATTGGGTTCAAAAGCTAGCATGTTACATCACCAAAGCCAACAGATTGAAGCAGAAATTAGAAAAATCAAACACGAGTCAGCACTCAGTTGGTCGACTAACCAGTCAACCAACCCACTTAAAGATTATGATAAGCCATAAGCTACAAACTATGAGAGATCTCATTGTTGCATATAAATTCCCAGGGGTGAAACATAGCACACGTTCGCTTGACGAACAGAGTTCCTCAAAAGAAAGATATCATCCTGCATCATCCATTGTCCAGGAGATAGCCCACTCATATGTTGAACAAATCAATAATATAGATCAATAATCTCATTATGCATAATAACTGAGCAACATTTCAGAATAAATACTCCATCCTCTTAGTAAACCATCAAACATGGAGCATTGGGGACTTCTGTTGTTGCAAAAAATTACCAATCTATGTGGACCAGTCGAAAAGGGACACCTGTAATCCTACATGGCAATATTAATACTTGCTCGGCACGGAAGACACTTGGTCAGCACCCGAGGAGAGTTGGTCAACGTTCCAGCCGACCAACCTATAGAAGACAAACCATGTAGAAGGACAAAAGTCATTAGAGAAGAGCAACCAACAGTCATTGAACCCTAAAAGGCCAACAGTCATATTTATTGTAAATAGATGTAAATGTATGAATATATAAAGACATCCCGTCTTTTGGACTCCCATCACTATAAATAGTTGCCTTCCCTTAGCCAAAGGGACAATCTGAATAAGGAACAAACTAATTCATCCTAAGCAAACTCTCTCTCTCTCTACATCATGTTGTCCTATTATAAACCCCTGGGAATAAAATAACAGTGGACGTAGGCTTTATTTATAGCCGAACCACTTTAAAAGTCTTTGTCTCTTATATATTTGATGTGATTGTTTACCTTCATTTCATCTTTTATCTCATCCTCATCACCTTATCTGTCCAATGAAACCATATTTCTCATGACTTCCACCGAGATGTGAAGAGAATAATTGTGGTGACGAACAATCTTGAGAATTTCTTCATCGACAAAGGAAACAAACCTTGTCGCGGTCAAAGATCCAACCATATGGATGGCTTATTCAAGATTAATAGTAGGAGGAATTGTGGATCCTGTGAGGAGCTTAATTAAAGAATTTATTTTCAACTGGGAGGACATGAAAATCCCCCACAAAATGATGTTAGCATGGGTCTTTTTGAGTTGTTTAAGGATTTTAATTTCCTCTATCGATATTTTTGCAATCGGGAGTTCTTTATCAACTCCTTTATCTTTATCCATACGCATGCTCGCTGATGGAAGAATCGAGTCTTTGTAGTATATCCCTAATCGACTCATGTGAGATTTATGGTTATTGGGAAGAACATAAACCATTTGTCCTCGTCCACTCTTGGCATGGCGAATACTTTATTAATTAGAGATAGTATATTATCGAAATAAATCATCCTATATAAGGAGGTAACTATCCCAATATCCCAACTATCTGGTTCATCGTCTGAGTTGTTTGAAAGGTCTGAGTCATAACCCAGTAATAATATTATCTCTCCATGAGAAATATATGCATTTTAAAACTTCAACTGTTTCATTGTACAAATATTTCCACTCAATGAAAAAGCATTGGAAAGAGGGAACCAGTCATCCATTGAGCCTTAGGATGGTGAGCAATTTGGAAGTTGTACATATTTCTTTCTCCTTAAAAACTCGTCGAATATGACCTGCACAATACTATCTAAGATAAATTACTCTGCTGATACAAACAAATCATTTAATTATCGTGCCCATTCTCAGGCTTCCATGTATACATCACTGATTTTTTCACAACTATCCTCTTCGAGGGCCATCCTTGGTGGTAGTTCCAACCCAAAGTCTCCGAGTTGATTCAAAACAACTGGTAGCTCCATGCTCCCTATTTCTGAGCGAGTTTGGATGGCAATATAGGTTATTATAATGAGAGATAAGGCTTGGTCTGGTGCTTTTTTGGGGTGTATAAGGGAAGAGGGACACATTTTGAGGGATTTAGGGGAACTGACAGATGGAGCATGTGTATTAACGACCCGAATTCTGGGAGAAAGATCAAAATTTGGATTCTTATCTAGAAGAATGGCGTTCACACCGATCCAATATGCTGTTAGAGGGTTTCGAGTAGTATTAGGTTTAGGATTGGCTGGAGGAGCAATAACCCCCTTATCAATGAGGCCTTGAATGGCATTTTTCAGGTGGAAACATTGATCTTTGGTGTGCCCAACAATTTGGTTGAAATCATGATGAGCGTCATGCTTAAAGTTGCTTAGAAGTATTAGAAGTAGACCTGGTAATTGGTGAAGGTCCAATGGCTTAATGAGGTTTGAGTATAGGAGATCTTGGTAAACTTTTAAGAGGGGATAATGGAGTTCGATGTATTGTATTTTGACTATTAAAGGATTATCTTTGAGACCCACGGTGTAGCAGGCTGAGAATGTTGTTGATGGTTGAGCTAATATCATTAGTTGGTTCTGATGCTTGTGAGGAATGAACTACCCAGTTGTCTCCTTCAGATCGACTCGACTTTTTGATTGATAACACTTTCTTCAATCTCGACCCCAGCTTCTCAAAGGGATCTAAAATGAGGGTAGTATTGTCTTCCCATAGAAGTTCAAACACGTAGCAGGAAATTCTTCTTCACAATGCTCACTTGTTCTTCATCAGATGGTCAAGTTAATATGTTAGCAGCCTTTTCTCTCCACTTATTGATAAAGCTACTGACTGATTCCCCAAGATTCTTCTTGATAAGGTCTCATCGAGTGACTTATTACTCCTCATAATATTTGTGTTGGATTATAAATTCTCAGGTTATATCCTCCCAACTACATATTCGGGATTCTTCTAGAAACATGAACCATCGGAGAGTGTTCTCTTTAAGGGTTTGATGGATAATTTGTGCCGTTATTTCTTCGAACTCCAAGTAGATTCATAGAATGATAATAGCTATGAAGGTGTACAATGTGAGGTTCACTACCTCCAAATTCTTCGATGTCTGGAATCTTAAATTATTTTGAAAACTGATCTTTCGAGTAAGGAGACATGTGGGTGTAATCCATGTAATTCCTCGAGAACTTAACTTGGTCAAACTTCTTGGATTGAAATATGAGGTCTTATTTAACCTTGTTCAATTCTTCCTCTTTAGAATCAATAGGTAGGCATTGGAAAATGAGGCCCTGACCGGGCTAGGTTCAGCATCAACAATTGAGCTGGAGGTGGCCCATTAGCAGGTGGGTCATGCGGAACATGAGGGACTTGTTGATACTTTTTGGAAGCCCATATATGTTCTGGTGATTGCAAAACCACGACATAAGGGAAGACGATGTCATTCTCGAGAACCTCAGGTGTCGGAACCCAATTTTGCTGCATCTCTTGGACATGTTCCTAGAGATTATCAATCTTGGCACTAAGTTGAGAGAGGACTGTCATCAGGTCTAGTTGAACGTGGCATTCTGATAAAGGTTCTCCATGAAGAGTCTTCAGAGGGATTGTTCAACTTTCGTGGAGGTAGCAGAGGAGGTGGTAGAGCTCTGAGGAGGCTTGATAGCGGATTTGAGATAATAGGGAGCCAGAACAAAATTAGGGTATGCGATCGCATCGGAGAGGGGAAGAATTTTGTATTGATGAAGGATATTTTTGGTATTTTTAGGAAAAAGGGAGAAAATATTTTTTGGTATTTTTGTTATAAAGAGAAAGGGAAATCCCCCCATTGTATTTGTTATTATTAGGTTTCACTTGTATTATGTTTCGCCTAGGGTGTAAGTGAAATGTTGAATAGAACCCAATTCCATGAAACGATAGGGCACGTGATGCAAGACACGATTTTAATTATTTCCAGACTCACGGATAGGGTCCTATTTTAAAAACGGGCGAAATAGCACAAAATTAGGGCCCCAAGACGACCCAAAATTTTGACAGAGTTTTACATTGAAATTAACAAACTAAATATGAGTGTCCTAGGGGAAACACCTATATAACGTTGATTAACTGGGAGGTTAATGGAAAGGCCCTTTGGCATGAGTTCCACAATTTACCTCTTTCCTATAAGGAAAATCGTTCATTGGTATGCATGGACAAGCCATTTGATGTACTTGGGTGTACGTGAATTACCTCACGATATACCTCATGGAGACAGGACATACGAAAGAAAATTTGATATACTTGACATACGTGAATGAGTTCCCTGATATATACCTCCCATCGTGAGTTCGGTTAAGCGGTATGATGTAGGGGAACCGTTCGATATACGTTAATGGTACTAGGCCAATGGAAGGTGGGAATCATATTGCTTAGGTTAATCATCCCCCAAGGGATTTACACCCATTCTAAAGTGATCCCCCAATACGGGACAAAGTTTGGTCAAAATGTAATGCTGACGTGACGTAGTGTGTAAATTTCATGAGTCTTAATTAGTATTTTATGGAGAGTTTTATGTATGCTAAGCGGGAGAAGTACTATTACTAAGCATGAGGTTGAGAATGGGAATCATTTGGGGAGTTGTTGGGCCAATTCGGTTATCAGTTTGGGTTCATTTCTGGGCCCAACCATAGAGGTTACAGGGTAACTCAGGATTAGAAACTATTACAAGTTAATAAAGTGTTAAAAGGACTCCGTTTGACACACCCTAATCCAGTTACTTATAACTAAGTTTGAATGTTAAAGTGAGTCAAATCACAATTACCTTAAAGAACTTATAAACTCGAGTATCCTTTTCCAGTTATTAACATGGACCAATAAAACTAAAATTTTTGATAACTTTAAAGTAATTATGCTTATTCAAACTTACTGAAAAGATTAGAGGGCTTAAATTACCCCATTTACATTTGACAAAAATCATGGTTTTATGCATCCCTTGCTAACCCCACCGACCTCCTAGATTTGGCAGTGATATCACAATACCTGAAAAACATAAACATAGGAACCATGAGCAAAATAGCTCAGCAAATGCATCACTACTACACTATTGCATAAAATTAAATGTAATAAATCATAACCCCGTGATGATATATGCATACTTATCTAGCCCATTCATAAATAATTACCAATTATATACTTATCCGACTCATTCATAAAGAATGACCAATTATATACTTATTCGGCTCATTCATAAAGAATGACCAACTTATCCGAATCATGATTCACATATCCTGTCTGCAATAGACAACTTGTGACACCCCGCCTAATTAAATATCGGGCGATCACTCCTTTATTAAATTAAATCAAGGTAAACAGTTGGTTCATTCTCAGCATCACTGTCGATAAAAATAAATTTTCCAATTTATCATCCTAAATAATTAAGCTAAGTGTCAAAAACATTTTCATACAAACTTTCCAAATTTTAATTAAAGAAAAGATTTATTTACTTAATAACAACATTTCTACAATTAAGAATCACACCACAATAAACTAAATAACATAATACATTCGTCAATCAAATGTCAACATATGAAACTAAAATCATAAATCCATCCCGAATAAATCCCATAGAACAATACTGGAAATAACTGAAATATAAATGTCCCTACAACAAATGAAATGATAAAAAGGGGTGACACGTGCCCAATAAATGAGAGTACTAGGAGTGGAGTCAATAACGGAAGCCGTCTACTCAAGTGACCTGCAACTCCCACCTAAGCTGCAGCTCGTTCTTCTCAAGGGATCCTAAGCAAGACGCCCGTGTGGCTGGGCACCTGAAAATATACATATATATACAAGAGAGAGAGAGAAAGAGAAACGGGTCAGAGCCCGAAAGTGTGTTTGATTTAAAATACGTCCCTCTCTTGAGAAAATACTCACCTCTCTTCTAATGTGCACACCTATCGCACTAACCTTCCCAACGGTTTGTTTTAACATTTATCATACTAGTCTTTCTAAAAGATTTAACTTAACTTAGATTACTCGAAAGATTTACAATACACGATTTCACTTTAAAAAGATGTTCCAATTTGTAGCCAAAGTTCTTTATTTTTAACTTCGTAAAAATTTATAAAGTACCCGTGACATTTTATACTTTCTCAAAACAAGTATTTATAATATGAGTCAACAACCATGTCCTACTTATCAAATCACAGTAGTCAGTCTCAAATTTCATAATCTCACATATATATTACTACTCGTATAATATATATATATAATAGCACCCCGAATAAAACTATGGTGCGTGCATACTCTACTATCCAAAGCCCCATATCACTCATATTAAGGGGAATACATTCGGAATCACTCTCGAATTGTATTAACATAAATACACAAACAATATTGAGGCGAAGCATAGATTCCAAGTCTCTAAGAGGATGGCACATGCCGGCGTCTCTTAGGACCGTCTGAACTATCACATCGATAGCCTGTACCAAGGATATCTATCTTCTAGGGTACAAGTCAATATCCCCCATAAAGGTCCCATCGAGATAAGACTTGTCCCAGCGCGGAAACCTCAGGGATAGTAAGTAGCGTGGGTATGATTTTTCACATGCATATAATATATGTACACACAATCATATAAATATACCACTTTATCAAATTTATATAGGTTCTTCTCATCACCCGTAATTATACCATTTATCCTCAATTTCACATTTATATAATTACATATAAGGTTTCATTCCTAACCTTAACTCGAAGGGTTTTCTCACTTATTACCTAACACTCGTGGGCTATATCCTCACAAATCTGAAATTCAGTAAGTGACTTTATTAGATTCCAACGTAGCTCTCTTACGCACCTCACCCTTTAAATTCATAAATCTAACAACCTAAGGTAAATATCCCATAAATCTCATTCTCGTTGAATATTAAAGGTTCCAACATTATTTCATATACCCTACTGGTCCTCAATGTCTCCCAAATCATTTTATTTAGAATGTCCAAAAATTATTTCACGATAAACTTAATTTAACTAATTAAACAAGGGAAATAGGAGTCTGCCAGGAGGGGTCGATTGATCGAAGCTTGGGGCTCGATCGATCGAACCTTCGATCGATCGATGCTCTAGGCTCGATCGATCGATCAAGCAGGTCTGGGCAAAATTCTACAGAATGCAGTTACGGGATTCATCAAACTTCTTCATCCAAAACTATGTTTTTCCATTCTAATCGTCCCAAAAATCCTACTATCATCATCATAACATTATACCAGGTATTTATAACGTAAAGCATGTGTATAACTAGCATTAAACATGGATTTTCAACCTAAAATCATGTCCAATTATCAAGAACCCTAGAATTTTCTTAAACAGATTTCTAATGAATCTTTCTCCAATATTTCTTTATTATGATCACCAAATTTCATGGATTATTACCTCTACATGGCAAGGGTTTCCAGAATTAACATATACATCAATACTACATGGGTTCTCCTATAAAAATGGGGTTTTCTTCCATAGTTTTTTTTATCACAATTCATTCCTAAGCTAACATGAAGATTGCATCAACGAAAATAGCAAGTTTAAACACTTGCCTGGGATATTGGTATGCAGATTCATGGCTGATTTTGGTATGGTTGTGTTCCTCGACTCGTGATCTACGCGGTGGTGCTGGTGGCGGTGCAAACCGGTGGCTTTTTGGCCTTGGATTTGCCTTGGATCTCTCTCCTCTCTTCTCCAATGGCCGTCACTTGATTTGTGAATGTTCTAACCCTAAGAGGCTGACCTAATGCATCTAGGTTGGCTGAAATTCGTGGGTTTAATTACCCACTTATGTAAAATGACTAAAATGCCCTCCCGGGGCACCAATTAGGCCAAAAAACGCCCCGAGACCAAAACTAAACCCCCCGGTTATACTTTTCTGACTATCTCGACCCTTTCGGACGCGTTGGCGCACTCGAAACGACCATACGAACAACTTATAAAATATTTACTTTTTATTTAACAAAATTAGTCCTGACGTGTCACGGGCAAGTCCCGACTTAAATTTCTGAAATAGTCATTTAATTCACTCTTGACAACATTATAAAAATAAATCTCATATATTACTATACTCATCCGGTAATATGCAACAAATAACAAATTTCCAATAATTACTAACTCTCGTCACGCTAGTAAATATTCAAAGCAACATTCCGGATTAAAATTAAATTAATTTATCTCTATTAAATTTAATAAATCCCATAATTTTAAAAGCTATAAAAAAACGTGGTATTACATACTTCCCCCCCTAATAACTGAATTTCGTTCCGAAATTAGGAAAATAAGGCCTATCCGATAGCACAATTCTGGATATCATTTTCCGTACACAAACTAACTACACATTACGGCACTCAATTACTATAGCCCTTTTTTTCACAGCCACATTGTTTTACATTCTCATTAGAGATACTTCACCTTGTGCTCCCAACCGACAACATTCGCATAAGTCACGCTTATACGTTATGCGTTTCATTATCTCACTAACATTAGGAGGCCGCACCCTACTATAGACAATTACTCGGATCATTTATATACCAAACTTCCATTCTGAGAAAATATTACGAACATTTGACCACTTGTTCGCCTAAAACAGTCGTGGAATTCTACCATAGTTATCGGGTATTTTCTCGACCGATCCAAAAATTCTGATTATCTACTCTCCTCTAAACATACAGAAGGAGAATAGTCGAGGTTCTTCCATAACAAAACCTTAATAAGTACCTTGTACGCGTCAAACAGGTATGAGTGCTTCTACAGAGCATTCTTGAAATCATCGTATCAAGATTCCAAAATCTCCTTCACGTGGCTCCACAAATCTTTAATCACCGTGCGCCTATTCCCTGGCTACGGGTGGTACATCCTACTCGAAACGAAACCTTATCTCCGCTGGTTCCTGAAATCCCATATCAAAGGTGGGATTTACCAATCTCATCCTGATTAAGAAATTTATACTGCGTCGGACTATGCACTTGCGCGATCCTTCCTTTCAAAGGAAGTCTGGGGCATACTAGTTAATATAATAAACAATCCCAAAGGAATATCAATCACTTCCTTCTCATCGGATTAATTCACATGTTCGGGATGAACCCTTAATCTTGTTTTGACGATGGCAACCCATCCAAGAACTGTACCAACTTTACCGACCTCTTCCAATTTCAGGAATTGTCGATAAACACAAAATTCTTTAGTAGATTCTCCGCTTTAAACCAAACCTTACTTATGGGCGGTGCATGTAGAGACTACTCACTATGTCTCGCTAAACATTGATTCTTCCCTTGAAATGTCTCACATTAAGTGACACGTAATACTCCCCTTCCTCCATGGAGTAGGCCGAAAGTTCCGACCCGTGCTCTTCTCTCCACGAAGCGCACTTCTGGATCTCTTATACCATACTAACATCCTTACTCTTTGTATGCGCAATTCGCTCTCACACTTGACTAATAACAACTCCGCTCCGGGTGTTCTTCATAATCATTAAATTCTACTCTATTCAAGGAATACCAATTCTTGAACGGCTTCCAAAGCCTTCCAATCAAGTTAGGGCGTGCTATTCTAATTGCACACTTATGTATGGATTATCGCCCCTCATGTGACGTTTAATCCACTCTATCACTTCCACTTCGTCATACTATTCCCACAAACATATATTTCACACGTCTATTTTCACGTCCCTTCGATTCAGACCATTTTAACTGTAGTTAACCATGATGCCCACATTTTTGCAACACTCCGACCGCCCTAGGAGAGCGAACGGCGTGCTACTCATCTGTAGAACTAACTAAATTCAACGGAATAGAAGGAATAGGGCATTCAAATTCCATGACAATAAAAGAGGAATAATAATTCTCAACCTTTCTCAGATAAGTACAACAATTTTCCCAAAAAGGTACAACAACTAAAGTAAATCACTAACGCTCTATTCATCAAAATAATTATAGGCCATCTCTTATGTATAGTATAAAGTTCTTTCCAGATAATCCATGCTAAAAATCATTCCAACTTTTTATTCACTTTGTGTTCTGTACGCGGTTATGATATTCGGGTACTCTCAATCACCCTAGAAATCAGAATTCTTAAATTCTCCTTATCATAGTTCCACCCCTCATCTTGTGGGGATAACTTTCAATGTTTTCCTACCACAAGATCCGGCTCCAATAACCTTAAAATACAATTCAACTTCCAACTTACATACATAATTACTTGATCCCATTTTGACTAGGGTACCAAACTCGTGGAATAGTGACCAAACGTCTCCCTATTTCCAACCTTACGCTAAGTTTCATGCGTGGGATGTCTCGCAAAGCGAAATCCAAACAAGGAACCGCCCGATACACTACTACCTAGCTTTGTCGGTCATCGAAATCCGTTAGGTCCTCCGTCCGTGGTATGTACCCCTTTATTCCGTCTCTTGACAGAAAAGTTACAATTCTCCCGTAATTATGCTTAATAAAGAACGTTTCACCAATTTCACTACCGTATTGGTTGATGGTAATAGCATTCCATAAACCTCGAATACATACAATCGGAATTCTCGAAATTCCTTTCCCTAATAATAGGGGTATAAAGATTAACTCCCACATCTCTAAAGGTTAAATATAACAATGCACTCTTCCTATCACTAAGTCCGGAGTGCTAAACATAATACTGAGTCAAATCTTTTCGCTCAACGGTAAATCCCGATACATACGGAATTATACTAACAAAGTCACTACATACATTGGCATCGAATATCTCGAGCCCACTATCTCCTCCGAAGTCTCTAGGATAGATAATATAAGTGCGAGTCCAACTTCCTTACAGGTAAGCCTCGCCAAAGCAAACATGAAACATGTTGCACCAATGCAACTACTCCAATAGCCTCTCAATAAATGCCCACTATCATACTACCCATTTTTATAACATTTTAACAAAGATAAAATCATACTCGTGTATCGCATCACTACAACAAGCAATCTCCATAAAGTATAAAACACTGTTAATATACTCACCCATCCTCCGCGGATAGCTCTAAAGAAAATCCCGCTACACTAAGGAAAAATATTCACACAATGGTAACATTTCTAATTATATGCATTAAACTCGTCTCACATGCTAATCTAGAAATGATCAAAATATGGTGACTCGCTCGTGTCACATAAACACGCCTCATCCTCTGAGGATACAACATACACTTCTACCTTGACAATCGTCTTGACTGTGCAAATGGTTTCCGGACGTAACACGTCTACACAAACCAAACAATATTACTTTACTCGTTGCCTTTTACTAGGCACCGTATTCTATACTTACTTTGGAATATATTATCGTGAGCGATCTCACTCCGCATAAAATACCTCAAAACATAATTCACCTATCACCTGTCCTACTAACCAGGTTAGGATTGTTCTTTCCTCGGACATTAGTAGACTCGATTTCTGTTAACCATCCCGGTTGTTCCATAGCCTTCTTAGGCCATAAAGATCATGTTACTATCTATACTAGTACTTACTGAATTTACTATCACTTGGTAAGAATTTAACTGTCTGAAGCATTTAAATGGTTTTCCTGATGTGTATCCACATCCTTCTGTGGTGCTATACCACCACCGTTGCATTCAGTCTCATTCTCGACTAAATTCTTTGATTCCTTTAACTTCCTCCACAAAGAAGCGTTATCATCTATTCTGACACAATATGACAATGTCAACCTCTGGATCGTTCGTCCATTAGAATTTCCTCCTCGAGTTTTATCAACTATTATTACGAGTTGGTCTTCCACTTGGAGTCATTTCCCCCACTTGTATCTACATCTTCTAACACAAAATTGGCTGATGGTTAAGATTCAAATTCACGAATGGACCCCTGATATGCCCTCCCTCGAAGAGTTCAGAACCACATTTGCTTCTCATCCTGAACAGTTAAGGAAGGAACATACGGTCAACACTGTACCTCAGGTTCTCCTATAGGCATAGCATTCCACTTCTAAAATTGGTGGTTGTCTCCAACCATTATAATTTCGTCCCGAAAGCCAAAAAAAAAAAATTTCTCTAAATTTTCACTTTCGGTTTGCCACACTCCGCTCTACATTTAAGCCTTTGGATACTTTACCGCCTTTGGTAAAGACACATACAATTTTCGCGTTTCTAAAATTTCCCGTTGATAGTCTTTACACGTTTTTGTAAAACGTTGGGTAAGTTTACCCCCGTACCTCATTTGACTATAACAACATTTGAAAATCATTGCTGCACCTTAGTCGCCTTTCAAGTCTTGGCTTCTCGTGCCATAATGGAGGTGACCTCGACTACGGTCGTCATCCTCGAATATATTTCCTAATCTCAACTGAGCCCTGCCTCCTAATGTACGCTTAACGGTCTTCTTCTGACATCCGTCATCGCTCGGCACACGCACACATCCGAACAAAATTAGAATTCACTAATGCATACACATTATAGTAGGCGAACGAAATCTCGCCAAAGGAATCGACAATCCTAAACATAGGGCTCTATAACAAACAAAGCAACGCTGAAAGCATAATAAGCCGTACAGATCCTAAGGACACTAGAACCTGATGCTCTGATACCACCTGTGACACCCCGCCTAATTAAATACCGGGCGATTCTCAGCATCACTGTCGATAAAAATAAATTTTCCAATTTATCACCCTAAATAATTAAGGTGATTAGGAGCATCGAGGAAATGGTGCGAGGAAAATCTAGCTATTGGAAGAAATATCGAAGATCTTACTCCAACTGGATGACTTGTAATTTATGGGGATTACCCAACTCTCCCTTGTATGACTAAATGTTTAGATCGTTGGTCTCTAGATGCATGTATCTAGCTGACTCTTTGGCCTTTTGGCCTTTGTATATTTGGATCTTTTGTTTCTAATACACTTTAATTACCGAAAAAAAAAAAGATTTATTTACTTAATAACAACATTTCTACAATTAAGAATCACACCACAATAAACTAAATAACATAATACATTCGTCAATCGAATGTCAACATATGAAACTAAAATCATAAATCCATCCCGAATAAATCCCATGGAACAATACTGGAAATAACTGAAATATAAATGTCCCTACAACAAATGAAATGATGAAAAAGGGGCGACACGTGCCCAATAAACGAGAGTACTAGGAGTGGAGTCAATAACAAAAACCGTCTACTCAAGTGACCTACAACTCCCACCTAAGCTGCAGCTCGTTCTTCTCAAGGGATCCTAAGCAAGACGCCCGTGTGGCTGGGCACCTGAAAATATACATATATATACAAGAGAGAGAGAGAAAGAGAAACGGGTCAGAGCCCGAAAGTATGTTTGATTTAAAATACGTTTAGCAAGTATTTAAATTGATACAGGCCAATGCAACAACATATTAGTACGTCCCTCTCTTGAGAAAATACTCACCTCTCTTCTAATGTGCACACCTATCGCACTAACCTTCCCAACGGTTTGTTTTAACATTTATCATACTAGTCTTTCTAAAAGATTTAACTTAACTTAGATTACTCGAAAGATTTATAATACACGATTTCACTTTAAAAAGATGTTCCAATTTGTAGCCAAAGTTCTCTATTTTTAACTTCGTAAAAATTTATAAAGTACCTGTGACATTTTATACTTTCTCAAAACAAGTATTTATAATATGAGTTAATAACCATGTCCTACTTATCAAATCACAGTAGTCAGTCTCAAATTTCATAATCTCACATATATATTACTACTCGTATAATATATATATATATAAAAACACCCCGAATAAAACTATGGTGCGTGCATACTCTACTATCCAAAGCCCCATATCACTCATATTAAGGGGAATACATTCGGAATCACTCTTGAATTGTATTAACATAAATACACAAACAATATTGAGGCGAAGCATAGATTCCAAGTCTCTAAGAGGATGGCACATACCGGCGTCTCTTAGGACTGTCTGAACTATCACATCGATAGCCTGTACCAAGGATATCTATCTTCTAGGGTACACGTCAATATCCCCCATAAAGGTCCCATCGAGATAAGACTTGTCCCAGCGCGGAAACCTCAGGGATAGCAAGTAGCATGGGTATGATTTTTCACATGCATATAATATATGTACACACAATCATATAAATATACCACTTTATCAAATTTATATAGGTTCTTCTCATCACACGTAATTATACCATTTATCCTTAATTTCACATTTATAGAATGACGTATAAGGTTTCATTCCTAACCTTAACTCGAAGGGTTTTCTCACTTATTACCTAACACTCGTGGGCTATATCCTCACAAATCTGAAATTCAGTAAGTGAGTTTATTAGATTCCAACGTAGCTCTCTTACGCACCTCACCCTTTAAATTCATAAATCTAACAACCTAAGGTAAATATCCCATAAATCTCATTTTCGGTGAATATTAAAGGTTCCAACATTATTTCATATACCCTATTGGTCCTCAATGTCTCCCAAATCATTTTATTTAGAATGCCCAAAAATTATTTCACGATAAACTTAATTTAACTAATTAAACAAGGCAAATAGGAGTCTGCCAGGAGGGGTCGATCGATCGAAGCTTGGGGCTCGATCGATCGAACCTTCGATCGATCGATGCTCTAGGCTCGATCGATCGATCAAGCAGGTCTGGGCAAAATTCTGCAGAATGCAGTTACGGGATTCATCAAACTTCTTCATCCAAAACTATGTTTTTCCATTCTAATCGTCCCAAAAATCCTACTATCATCATCATAACATTATACCAGGTATTTATAACGTAAAGCATGTGTATAACTATCATTAAACATGGATTTTCAACCTAAAATCTTGTCCAATTATCAAGAACCCTAGAATTTTCTTAAACAGATTTCTAATGAATCTTTCTCCAATATTTCTTTATTATGATCACCAAATTCCGTGGATTATTACCTCTACATGGCAAGGGTTTCCAGAATCAACATATACATCAATACTACATGGGTTCTCCTATAAAAATGGGGTTTTCTTCCATAGTTTTTTTTATCACAATTCATTCCTAGGCTAACTTGAAGATTGCATCAACGAAAATAGCAAGTTTAAACACTTGCCTGGGATTTTGGTATGCAGATTCATTGCTAATTTTGGTATGGTTGCGTTCCTCGACTCGTGATCTACGCGGTGGTGCTGGTGGCGGTGCAAACCGGTGGCTTTTTGGCCTTGGATTTGCCTTGGAGCTCTCTCCTCTCTTCTCCAATGGCCGTCACTTGATTTGTGAATGTTCTAACCCTAAGAGACTGACCTAATGCTGATATAGGTTGGCTGAAATTTGTGGGTTTAATTACCCACTTATGTAAAATGACTAAAATGCCATCCCGGGGCACCAATTAGGCCTAAAAATGCCCCGAGACCCAAACTAAACCCCCCGGGTATACTTTTCTGACTATCTCGACCCTTCCGGACGCGTTGGCGCACTCGAAACGACCATACGAACAACTTATAAAATATTTACTTTTTATTTAACAAAATTAGTCCTGATGTGACACGGGCACGTCCCGACTTAAATTTCCGAAATAGTCATTTAATTCACTCTTGACAACATTATAAAAATAAATCTCATATATTACTATACTCATCCAGTAATATGCAATAAATAACAAATTTCCAATAATTACTAACTCTCGTCACGCTAGTAAATATTCAAAGCAACATTCCGGATTAAAATTAAATTAATTTATCTCAATTAAATTTAATAAATCCCATAATTTTAAAAGCTATAAAAATACGGGGTATTACACAATTCTCCCCCATTCCTGGTCGAGGAGTACCCCTTGTCTTTAATAGACAAATCTCCCCCATTCTAGGTCGGGGAGTAACCTTCCATTTTAGTAAATCGAAATGAACAAATTCATATTCAATATCATTCTAATCATATCCGTAACCATGTATAATACATCTTACCAGTGAGTGATATCCAGATCATATCTGTAACTATGTATAATGCATCTTACCAGTGGCTGATATTCAGATCATATCCATAACCATGTGTAATACATCCTACCTGTGAGTGATATTCAGATCGTATCCATAACCATGTGTAATACATCTTACCCGTGAGTGATATTCAGATTGTATCGATAACCATTTGTAATACATATTACCCATGAGTGATATTCAAATCATCTCCATAACCATGTATAATACATCTTTTTCTAGTGAGTACACTCACCTTGGTAATTTAATAAGCTTTCTCTTTTCCTTTGTCTGGCACTTGTTCAGCTAGTTCTTCTTCCTTTCCTATCATTATTACAATATTAGTAACATCATAATAATATCAACAATCCAAAGAGTAACTTAAATGCAACTCAATTCATAAGCATCATATGATTCCATTCACATCACTTATCATAGATGAAGTTCCATCAAAATTCGTGACAAGATAGTTAACATATCCAAATCATATACTAAACATGCTTCAATTTCTTATTTGTAATCTAATGATCATCATATTAGGTTTCCAATACAACAGACAAAACATCATTTCAAGTTCCTGTAATACCCCGTATTTTTATGCTATATTAAATTTGGGGATTTATTAAATTTAATGTGACTGTTATTTAATAAAAATTCGGAAATTAATTATGTTATAATTATTAACGTGACTAGAGTTAGTAATTATGGGAAACTTGTTGAATATTATTAATGAGCATAGTAATATATTATATTGGTTATATTGAATGTCATAAGTGAATTAAATGACTATTTCGGATATTTAAGTCGGGATGTGCCCGTGTCACGTCGGGACTAATTGTGTTAAATAAAAAGTGATGTAATACCCCGTACTTTTGGCTATATTTATTTTTAGGATTAATTAATTAAATGCGTATTAATTGGAAATTAATCCGGGTTAAAAATACTAACGAGATGCGAGTTGGTATTTGATATGTGCATACATGTTTTTATATGAATATTGAATTATGAAAAATTTGTCGTGAGATTGATATACGACATTTTGGAAATTTTGTTGAGACGCGTGTGACCGCCGCGTCACGGTGTAATATTTTGATTATAAAAGTGAATTTAAATTCTTTAAACCGTATGGTCGTTTTGAGTGTGCCAACGCGTCCAGAAGGGTCGAGATAGTCAGAAAACACTAGCCGGGGGTGTAGTTTGGGTCCCGGGATATTTTTAGGCCATACCGGCATTATAAAGGGTATTTTGGTAATTTCGTATTTTTAGGAATTAAAAATGACGAAAATTAGAGAAGTAAATCTGATTGGGAATAGACCCACTAAACCCACTAACCAACCCTTAATGACCCAATAAGCTACGGAGGTTATCAATTAGGTTTCCAACTTTTCCAAAGAAAACCCTAGCCACCATAGCCACCTTTCGAGAAGAAAGCTTAGAGAGGGAGAGAAGGAGAAGGAATTCTGCAGAAAATCCTTACAAAATCAACACCAAATTCAGAGGCAATCAAGGCAAGTGATTTAATTTCTTTCAATTCAGAGAATGTTTCCTCCATGTTAGATAATTTGAAGATTTAAAATTGTTCTTGAAAGATAAATGAAAACCCATGTTGTTTGGACATAGAACTTGAATATTGAGGACAAATTACATGTAGAATCATATAGAGATGATTATTCAAGTATTAATATACGTTGGATGTAAGAAAAACGGATTTAGATTGGACTAATTGAGGACTTAAAAGTTTAGGGTTCATGTTCTTGAAAAATTGGGGAAAAAGTGTAAAGATTTGTAAATTTGATTGATGTTAGGATGGATTAATCCTTTAAAACGTGTTAGGATGTGACTATAATATGTTTAGGATTGATTAGAGACCTTAAAACATCGTTGGGACTAATTTTAGAGGAGATTTGAGGAGTAGAAATGGTGAAAAACGAGATTGGGAAAATTCTGGGCCGAAACTGGTCCCTCGTTAGAAGACCTTCCCAGGTCGTTCGAACGAGCTCGTTTGAACGAGCTTCTAACGAGTTGACCAGTCGCTTCTAACGAAGGGAGACTTCGTTCGATACCATCGTTCGAACGAACTGTATTTCGTTCGATACATTCGTTCGAACGAGATGTCGTTAGAAGGTACAGTTCGTTCGAACGAACTGGAATCTCGTTCGAACAGCCTCGTTCGAACGAGACTTCTAACGAGCTGGCAGTTTAGGCCTTTTTGGCCTGTTTTGATTTTGGGAGTCCCGTAAACTTGTTCGAGGGTAGAGTTAACATTCCTTTGATGATGTATTGATAGATTTGGGACTTTTGGGTTATTATGAGGAGTAAATTATATACGAGTGATTTAAATCAATGAACCGTTTGGGTTGAGACGTGAGTGTCTACTACGACGTGAGAATAGATTATGGCGCGTATGATTATAAACCGGAATCGTATAAAGTGTGTAAAGTATATATTGGTACTAGAATGAGAATAGTACTACAATTAAACTACGGGATTACTAAGACGTGTGTTTACTTAGTATTGGTATATGGATTGTGTGTATGACATACCTACCATACTTGCTATCACGGGAGGTTTGCGTTCGCTTAGGGCCCTCTAATCCTTGTGTTGCCCGGATTTAGACTGGTTACCTTGATGAACATAGGTCATAGAAAGACTTATTGGGATATTAATAAGTCCGCTGATCGTGGGAGCGTAGGTATGTGCGTGACCCATGTGATGTGACTGTGTTCGCCTCCATTATTTGTGATGTTGTTATTCGTGAACTATTCCTGAGAGATTCGGAATACGTAATCCTTATGTACATGATGTACCGGGATGGATAGCAGAGTATGTGTGCACCACAGCTTAGTTCTCAGGGTGCTTGTATTGTATATTTATGATGTGAATAATATACACTTAATTAATGGGAACCTTCATGTTAATGTTGTGAAAATAATTACGGTATTGTTTCGAGAAACATAATGGGTTAGCTGATAGTGAAATATATTGCATATTGAGCATCTGAGTTTACGTTAAACCCTATTTAATTACGAGCGTTATAATGTTAATAGAACCGAGTAATAAGGGTAGGACCTATGACAATCTAGCTAGATATGACGTCACTTGACTAGTGGTTTGTGTCGTTGTAGATGGGTACTTACGTTAGGAGTGCACAGTTAGACGAGAGGTGAGAATATCATGTGAGTTCATGTCCTAACATGTACTTTGCATTTAATGTTTTAAATGATTTTAAAGCACTTGCAGGTTTTTAAAATATCTCCACATTCGGGCTCTGACCCGTTTGCTTTCAAATCTATTTTCCTTGTAAAACCATTTTAGGTGCCCAGCCACAAGGACACCATGCATAGGATACTCATTCTGGTGACGAGCTGTAGCTGTTTGTGGAAGCTACAGGGATTTGCTTGTAGACGCCTCTATCACTTGGATTCCAGATTCATTATCTATCAGTTGTAGGGCATGTTGCCCATTTCTATTAGAGTTACATCTTTCCATTACAGTTTTCAGACTTTGGCATGTATTGTTTTAGTATTCGGTTTACTTATTTCACTTGTGGGATTGTAGTGAGGAGTTTTTCCTCCAGACTTTATTTACATTGCGTGATGGTTATTCTATTTACTTCATTATGGTGAATGGTGTTATTATTCTTTATTACACTTGTTGCATGTTAATCAGACTTCAATTAAAATTTGGCACTTACTTTTTAAATACTAGGTGGTTAGTAATCGTTAAAATGTTTTCGACAGTGATGCTATTAACTGGACCAACTTGGCATTTTGAATTAATTTAATAAAGGAGTAGCTATCCGGTATTTAATTAGTCGGGGTGTCACAGGTGGTATCAGAGCATCAGGTTCTAGTGTCCTTTAGGATCTGACGGCTTATTATGTTTCCTCTAAGTTTCTTTGATATAGAGCCCTATATTTTAGGACTGTTGTACTCTTTTTGTGTATGCTTCGTTCTTCAGCTATTTTAAGTTTATAAACAGCGAACTTATAAACTTTGTTCTTATTTCAGATGCCTCCACAACGTGCACGACGAGTTCCCAGGACATGATGAACGCCGTTGAGGTTGCAGCTATAGTAGCCCAAGCGGTAAATGCCGCAATTGCCGTTGTTCAGCAGGCACCACCTCAGGTGCCGGTTGCCGCGCCAGTACAGGTAAATGCATTCCCGTCTGCTTGGGAATGTGTACGTGACATTTTTCAGAAAGCGCATCCACCAGAGTTTGCAGGTAGCTCAGATGTGGTAGTCTCGAGCCAGTGGAGGAAGGATATGCAGAGGCACTTAAGGATGTATGAGTGCACGGACGTCCAGAAGCAGGTGCTAGCTACTTTCAAGCTAGTTGGATCTGCACTGCAGTGGTGGGAGTCTATTACAACCGTGGAGGAGAGGGATACTCTCACTATTCAGGACTTCTGGGTGCGGTTTGACCGCAAGTACTTTCCGTCGGCTGTTCACACGGAAATGAGGCGGAAACTAATGAATCTGAGGCAAGAGGGTAAGACTGTGGCCGAGTATGAGGCCGAGTTCGCAAATCTGTTGAATATCGTTCCAGATGAGATACCAACAGAGAAGAAGAAGAAGATTGAGAAATTCACCGACGGGTTGATATGGAGGATCCATCAGCATCTGTTAGGGAACCTTTCGTTGGCCACGTATTCTGATGTGGTTAACACTGCTTTGTTACACTTCCAGGATCACCGCTTTCATATGGCTGAGGGCAAGAGGTCGGGAGAGTCTAGCCATCAGGGCAGGACTGGAGGACATGGTGCCGGTGGGGCACAATCCGTTCAAGGGCAGAGACAGGGTGAGCAGGGTTCGCAGCAGGGGGATCAGAAGAGGTTCCGATCAGGGAACTACAGACAGGGACGGGGAGGTTTCCGTCAGGGCCATCAGGGCCAACAGGCGCAGAATGGGCAGCAGTTTCACCAGGGCCAGCAGGGCCAAGGGAGGAACGATAACGGCCACCAGGGCCGGGGACAGCAGGGGCAGAGAGGAGGGAACTTCCCAGGGAAGTGTTTTATTTGTGGCAAGACTGGCCATAAACGACAGGATTGTCCTGATAGGGGCAGGGCCCCACAGCAGCAGCAGCAGGGTGCTCGCCAGGAGCCACAGAGGCCTATGTTTCCCGCCGCTCTTCCCGCACCACCACAGATGGCAGCATTGCCACCCATTCCAGCAGTCCCAGCTCAGCAGGGGCAGCTACAGTATAGACGTGTCTATAACGTCCACCAGGCTGCAGTTCCACAGGCACCGCCCGCGATTGAGGGTACGTTTCCTATCCATGGCACTATGGGTCGGGTATTATTTGATACGGGGGCTACACACTGTTTTATAGCTACACACTTCGCGAAAGCTTTAGGATTGTTAGCTACGGCAGAGAGCACAGTGACGTGTGTCGACTCACCATTGGGGAGTGGGTCACTTATTTTCTTTATATGCCGGGGAGTGGGGGTAGAGATTGGTGGTTTGGTATTACCTGCAGACATGTTGGTATTAGATATGCATGTTCACGATGTGATTATCGGTATGGATTGGTTCGTAGCTTATAGGGCCATGATTGATTGCTTCAGCGGGAGCATTGTTTTTGCCATTCCGGGGCAAGAGATGTTTGTAGTGGCGATGCCTCGCCCAGAGGGAGGATCGATCGCTCATTTGTATTACATTGAGGAGGATACCTCTAAGGAGGTAGTGATTCCTTTAGATTCTATCCTAGTAGTCAGGGAGTATTCAGATGTGTTTCAGGAGTTACCAGGCCTACCCCCCAGTCGAGAGATAGACTTTGTTATAGACCTATTGCCAGATACGAGGCCTATAGCACGCGCACCGTATCGTATGGCTCCGGCAGAGATGCGATAGCTACGAGATCAGATAGAGCAGCTGTTAGGTCAGGGCTTTATTCGCAGGAGTACCTCACCTTGGGGCGCTCCAGTTTTGTTTATGAAGAAGAGGGACGGTTCACTGAGATTGTGTGTGGACTACCGAGAGTTGAATAAGGTCACGATACGGAATAAGTATCCGTTGCCTCGAATCGATGACTTATTCGACCAGTTGAGAGGAGCTTCTTTCTTCTCGAAGATTGATTTGAGATCGGGATACCATCAGTTGCGTATCAGGGAGGAGGATGTCTCGAAGACTGCGTTCTTGTCGAGATATGGTTCTTACGAGTTTTGGGTTATGACTTTCGGTTTGACCAACGCTCCAGCAGTGTTTATGGACTTGATGAACAGAGTGTTCAGGGATTTCCTAGATCAGTTTGTCATTGTCTTTATTGATGATATACTGGTTTACTCCCAGACAGAGGAGGAGCACGCCGAGCATTTGAGGCAGGTTTTGCAGACACTTCGTCAGAACGAGTTGTATGCAAAATATGAGAAATGCGGGTTTTGGTTGAAGGAGGTCCAGTTTTAGGGACATATCATTTCCGACCGGGGAATATCTGTTGATCCGGGGAAAGTATCAGCGGTGAGGGAGTGGGGACAACCCACGACACCGACTGAGATTCGTAGTTTCTTGGGTCTAGCAGGATACTACAGGAGGTTTATTCGGGGTTTCTCAGAGATAGCAGGTCCTTTGACACATCTGACTCGTAAGGGTGTGCCATACATCTGGAGTGACGCCTGTCAGTTGGCATTCGATGAATTGAAGGACAAATTGACCTCAGCACCGGTGTTAGCATTGCCGAGACCGGGAGTTGAGTATTTGGTTTACACCGATGCGTCTTTGCAAGGGCTTGGAGGTGTATTGCAGCAGGAGAGACAGGCCATAGCTTATGCTTCCCGTAAGCTTAAGACTCATGAGAAGAATTACCCCACGCATGATTTGGAATTAGCGGCAGTGGTATTTGCCCTACGGATTTGGAGGCACTATCTTTTGGGGGAGAAGTTCCAACTGTTCACGGACCACAAGTCCCTACAGTACCTGTTCACGCAGAAGGAGTTGAATATGCGGCAGCGTAGGTGGCTTGAATTTGTGAAAGACTACCAGTTCGATATCCAGTGTCACCCAGGTAAGGCTAACGTGGTAGCAGACGCGTTGAGCCGTAGGCCAACAGATGAGGTGGCAGAGGTGTGGAAGGCAAAGTGGAAGGAATTGGGACACCAGGATGCAGTGGCCCGATCTTTCATGTCTGTGATGACTGTTACACCGCAGATTGTCACGAAGGTAGTACGGGCACAGGCTAATGACTCGTTCTGTCAGGAACAGATAGTTCGATTACTAGCAGAGGGAGCCGAGTCCTATACCGTTAGCTTAGACGGGGGATTACGCTTCAGTGGGAGATTGGTAGATCCGGAAGGGGAGGAATTGCGACATGATGTGATGGCAGAGTCGCACGGCTCACGGTTCGCGGTACATCCCGGAGGGGACAAAATGTACCAAGACATGAGACGACAGTATTGGTGGAGCGGTATGAAGAGAGATATCGCTGAATTTGTTTCGAAATGCGCCACTTGTCAGCTTGTAAAAGTGGATCATCAGAGACCGGCAGGACTGCTACAGCCGTTGGAGGTCCCAGTGTGGATGTGGGAGAGCATATCCATGGACTTTATCACGGGGTTGCCTACGTCGCAGAGAGGTCACGAGTCCATTTTGGTAATTGTGGATAGGTTGTCCAAGGTCGCTCACTTTTTACCCGTAAGGACTGACTACACTACGGGACAGTATGCCCAGCTCTTCATTTCAGAGGTTGTGAGACTTCACGGTGTGCCCCTAAATATCGTGTCTGACAGAGACAAGATATTTGTTTCGAGGTTTTGGGAGAGTTTCCAGGAGGCCATGGGCACGAAATTGCGGTTGAGTACGGCTTATCATCCGCAGACCGATGGGCAGACCGAGCGCACAAATCAGATGTTGGAAGACATGCTACGCATGTGCATTGTTGACTTTGGGGGTGGATGGGAGCAGTACCTTCCACTGGTAGAGTTTGCTTACAACAACTCTTATCAGTTCACTATTGGCATGGCTCCGTTTGAAGCATTGTACGGAAGGCCTTGTCGTTCCCCAGCATGTTGGTTAAAGGTGGGGGACAACAAACTACTTGGGCCGGAAGTGATTCAGGATACTTCGGCAAGGATTGAGTTGATTCGGAGTCGCATTCGGGTAGCTCAAGACAGGCAGAAGAGTTATGCTGATGCGAAGAGATTTTTCAGGGAGTTCCAAGCGGGGGACCAGGTTTTGCTCAGAGTATCTCCTATGAAGGGGATTATGCGTTTTGGGAAGAAGGGGAAATTGGCACCGAGGTATGTGGGGCCGTTCCCTATTATTGAGCGAATCGGACCGGTTGCGTATAGACTTGGACTACCGGAGCATTTGCATCGGATTCACGATGTGTTCCATATCTCTTCGCTGAGGAAATACCTTAGAGATAAATTGGCCCATTCTCACATTGCTGTGGAGGACATCGATCTCCAGCCGGATAGCTCCTACGAGGAGGGGCCGATTGCTATTTTGGACCGAAGCGAGAGGAAACTGCGGTCAAAGATAGTTCCGTTAGTGCGTGTTCAGTGGCGACATCACAATGTCGAGGAGTCCACATGGGAGCGCGAGGATGAGATGCGCGAATGTTATCCAGAGTTGTTTTTAGCAAGTACTTTCTAGTTTCGAATTTCGGGACGAAATTCAGTTATTAGGGGGGAAGTATGTAATACTCCGTACTTTTGGCTATATTTATTTTTGGAAATTAATCCGGATAAAATACTAACGAGATGCGAGTTGGTATTTGATTATGTGCATACATGTTTTTATATGAATATTGAATTATGAAAAATTTGTCGTGAGATTGATATACGACATTTTGGAAATTTTGTTGAGACGCGTGTGACCGCCGCGTCACGGTGTAATATTTTGATTATAAAAGTGAATTTAAATTCTTTAAACCGTATGGTCGTTTTGAGTGCGCCAACGCGTCCGGAAGGGTCGAGATAGTCCGAAAACACTAGCCGGGGGTGTAGTTTGGGTCCCGGGGTATTTTTAGGCCATACCGGCATTATAAAGGGTATTTTGGTAATTTCGTATTTTTAGGAATTAAAAATGACGAAAATTAGAGAAGTAAATCTGATTGGGAATAGACCCACTAAACCCACTAACCAACCCTTAATGACCGAATAAGCTACGGAGGTTATCAATTAGGTTTCCAACTTTCCCAAAGAAAACCCTAGCCACCATAGCCACCTTTCGAGAAGAAAGCTTAGAGAGGGAGAGAAGGAGAAGGAATTCTGCAGAAAATCCTTACAAAATCAACACCAAATTCAGAGACAATCAAGGCAAGTGATTTAATTTCTTTCAATTCAGAGAATGTTTCCTCCATGTTAGATAATTTGAAGATTTACAATTGTTCTTGAAAGATAAATGAAAACCCATGTTGTTTGGACATAGAACTTGAATATTGAGGACAAATTACATGTAGAATCATATAGAGATGATTATTCTAGTATTAATATACGTTGGATGTAAGAAAAACGGATTTAGATTGGACTAATTGAGGTCTTAAAAGTTTAGGGTTCATGTTCTTGAAAAATTGGGGAAAAAGTGTAAAGATTTGTAAATTTGATTGATGTTAGGATGGATTAATCCTTTAAAACGTGTTAGGATGTGACTATAATATGTTTAGGATTGATTGAGACCTTAAAACATCGTTGGGACTAATTTTAGAGGAGATTTGAGGAGTAGAAATGGTGAAAAACGAGATTGGGAAAATTCTGGGCCGAAACTGGTCCCTCGTTAGAAGACCTTCCCAGGTCGTTCGAACGAGCTTCTACCGAGTTGACCAGTCGCTTCTAACGAAGGGAGACTTCGTTCTATACCTTCGTTCGAACGAACTGTATTTCGTTCGATACATTCGTTCGAACGAGATGTCGTTAGAAGGTACAGTTCGTTCGAACGAACTGGAATCTCGTTCGAACAGCCTCGTTCGAACGAGACTTCTAACGAGCTGGCAGTTTAGGCCTTTTTGGCCTGTTTTGATTTTGGGAGTCCCGTAAACTTGTTCGAGGGTAGAGTTAACATTCCTTTGATGATGTATTGATAGATTTGGGACTTTTGGGTTATTATGAGGAGTAAATTATATACGAGTGATTTAAATCAATGAACTGTTTGGGTTGAGACGTGAGTGTCTACTACGACGTGAGAATAGATTATGGCGCGTATGATTATAAGCCGGAATCGTATAAAGTGTGCAAAGTATATATTGGTACTAGAATGAGAATAGTACTACAATTAAACTACGGGATTACTAAGACGTGTGTTTACTTAGTATTGGTATATGAATTGTGTGTATGACATACCTACCATACTTGCTATCACGGGAGGTTTGCGTTCGCTTAGGGCCCTCTAATCCTTGTGTTGCCCGGATTTAGACTGGTTACCTTGATGAACATAGGTCATAGAAAGACTTATTGGGATATTAATAAGTCCGCTGATCGTGGGAGCGTAGGTATGTGCGTGACCCATGTGATGTGACTGTGTTCTCCTCCATTATTTGTGATGTTGTTATTCGTGAACAATTCCTGAGAGATTCGAAATACGTAATCCTTATGTACGTGATGTACCGGGATGGATAGCAGAGTATGTGTGCACCACAGCTTAGTTCTCGGGGTGCTTGTATTGTATATTTATGATGTGAATAATATACACTTAATTAATGGGAACCTTCATGTTAATGTTGTGAAAATAATTACGGTATTGTTTCGAGAAACATAACGGGTTAGCTGATAGTGAAATATATTGCATATTGAGCATCTGAGTTTACGTTAAACCCCTATTTAATTACGAGCGTTATAATGTTAATAGAACCGAGTAATAAGGGTAGGACCTATGACAGTCTAGCTAGATATGACATCACTTCACTAGTGGTTTGTGTCGTTGTAGATGGGTACTTACGTTAGGAGTGCACAGTTAGACGAGAGGTGAGAATATCATGTGAGTTCACGTCCTAACATGTACTTTGCATTTAATGTTTTAAATGATTTTAAAGCACTTGCATGTTTTTAAAATATCTCCACATTCGGGCTCTGACCCGTTTGCTTTCAAATCTATTTACCTTGTAAAACCATTTTAGGTGCCCAGCCACAAGGACACCATGCATAGGATACTCATTCTGGTGATGAGTTGTAGCTGTTTGTGGAAGCTACAGGGATTTGCTTGTAGACGCCTCTATCACTTGGATTCCAGATTCATTATCTATCAGTTGTAGGGCATGTTGCCCATTTCTATTAGAGTTACATCTTTCCATTACAGTTTTCAGACTTTGGCATGTATTGTTTTAGTATTCGGTTTACTTATTTCAGTTGTGGGATTGTAGTGAGGAGTTTTTCCTCCAGACTTTATTTACATTGCGTGATGGTTATTCTATTTACTTCATTATGGTGAATGGTGTTATTATTCTTTATTACACTTGTTGCATGTTTATCAGACTTAAATTAAAATTTGGCACTTACTTTTTAAATACTAGGTGGTTAGTAATCATTAAAATGTTTTCGACAGTGATGCTATTAACTGGACCAACTTGGCATTTTGAATTAATTTAATAAAGGAGTAGCTACCCGGTATTTAATTAGTCGGGGTATCACAAGTGAATATTTTATAAGTTGTCCGTATGGTCGTTTTGAGTGCGCCGACGCGTCCGGAAGGGTTGAGATAGTCAGAAAAGTGTACCCGGGTGTTTGGTTCGGGTCTCGGGGTGTTTTTAGGCCTAATTAGTGACCCGGGAGGGCATTTTGGTCTTTTTCCAAAATAGGGTAATTAATCCCACGAATTTTAGCAGCCTTTATCAGCTGGTTTGGTTAGCCATTTAGGGTTAGAACATACAGAACCCTAGGACGGCCATTGGAGAAGTGAGGAGAGACCTTTCTAGGAGATTCAAGGCCAAAACACCTCCGTTTGCACCGCCGTCACCACCAACGCGTAGATCGCGAGGAGGAGAACGCAACCACACCATAATCCACAGGAAATCAGACTTTTGAAAATCCCAGGCAAGTGTTTAACTTGCGTATTTCGTTAGTGCAATGTTCATATTAGTTTAGGATTAATTAGGAATGTAATCCATGTAAGAAAACCCCAAATTTTGATAGGAAATTGCATGTAGAGAAGATTAAAACCTTATGCTGGAAACTCTTGATGTTATAGATGTATTACCCACGAATTTTGATGTTATATGAGGAAGAAATTCTGGAGAAAAACTGAATTGGATAATAGTTATGAAAACTTTAGGGTTCTTGATGTTTAGATGAGATTTTGGATTGTTTAACCATGATTAATGATGTATACACGCATGCTGAATGTTAAAAACATCTGGAATTATGTTAGTATGTTAGTAGTAGACTTTTTGGGTCGATTAGTGTTGGAAAATATGGATATTGATGAAGAATTTTGATGAATCCCGTAATTGCAATTCTGCAGAATTTTTACCCAGAGCTGCTTGATCGATCGATCGAACATAGAGCATCGATCGATCGAGCCCCAAGCTTCGATCGATCGACCCCTCCTGGCAGACTCCCATTTCCCTTGTTTAATTAGTTAACGTAAGTTATCGTGAAATTATCTTTGGGCATTCTAAATAAAATGAATTGGGAGACATTGAGGACCAGTAGGGTATATGGATAAATGTTAGAACCTTTAATCTTCAACGAAAATTGTATTTATGGGATATTTACTTTAGGTTGGTAGATTTATGAATTTAAAGGGTGAGGTACGTAAGAGAGTTACGTTGGAATCTAATAAAGTCACTTACTGCATTTCAGAATTTTGAGCATGTAATCCATGAGTGTTAGGTAATAAGTGAGAAAACCCTTCGAGTTAAGGTTAGGAATAAAACCTTATATGTAATTCCATAACTATGTAATTAAGGATAAAGGGTATAATTACGGGTGATGAGAAGAACCTATATTAATTCGATAAAGTGGTATATTTATATGATTGTGTGTACATATATTATATGCATGTGAAAATCATACCCACGCTACTTGCTATCCCTGAGGTTTCCGCGCTGGGACAAGTCTTATCTCGATGGGACCTTTATGGGGGATATTGACTTGTACCCTAGAAGATAGATGTCCTTGGTACAGGCTATCGATGTGATAGTTCAGACGGTCCTAAGAGACGCCGGTATGTGCAACCCTCTTAGAGACTTGGAATCTATGCTTCGCCTCAATATTGTTTGTGTATTTATGTTAATACAATTCGAGAGTGATTCCGAATGTATTCCCCTTAAAATGAGTGATATGGGGCTTTGGATAGTAGAGTATGCACGCACCATAGTTTTATTCGGGGTGCTATTATATATATATATATTATACGAGTAGTAATATATATGTGAGATTATGAAATTTGAGATTGACTACTGTGATTTGATAAGTAGGACATGGTTGTTGACTCATATTATAAATACTTGTTTTGAGAAAGTATAAAATGTCACGGGAACTTTATTATTTTTATGAAGTTAAAAATAGAGAATTTTGGGCTACTTGTTGGAACATCTTTTAAAGTGGATATCGTGTATTATAAATCTTACGAGTAATTTAAGTTAAGTTAAAGCTCTTAGAAAGACTAGTATGTTAGATGCTCAAACAAACCGTTGGGAAGGTTAGTGCGATAGGTGTGCACATTAGAAGAGAGGTGAGTATTTCTCAAGAGAGAGACGCACTAATATGTTGTTGCATTGGCCTGTATCAATTTAAATACTTGCTTAACGTATTTTAAAATCAAACACACTTTTGGGCTCTGACCCGTTTCTTTTTCTCTCTCTCTCTTGTATATATATATATTTTCAGGTGCCCAGCCACAGGGGCGTCTTGCTTAGGATCTCTTGAGAAGAACGAGCTGCAGCTTAGGTGGGAGTTGCAGGTCACTTGAGTAGACGGCTTCTGTTATTGACTCCACTCTTAGTACTCTCATTTATTGGGCACGTGTCGCCCTTTTTATCATCTCATTTGTTGTTGGGACATTTATATTTCAGCCATTTCCAGTATTGTTCTTTGGGATTTATTTCAGTATGGACTTGTGATTTTAGTTTTATTATGTTGACATTCGGTTGACGAATGTATGTTATTATTTAGTTCATCGTGGTGTGATTCTTAATTGTAGAAATGTTGTTTTAAATAAATAAATCTTTTATTTAATTAAAATTTGGAAAGTTTGTATGAAAAATGTTTTTGACACTTAGCTTAATTATTTAGGGTGTTAAATTGGAAAATTTATTTTATCGACAGTGATGCTGAGAATGAACCAACTGTTAACCTTGATTTAATTTAATAAAGGACTGATCGCCCGGTATTTAATTAGGCGGGGTGTCACAGTTCCTAGAGCAAGTTATGCCCATTTCTTCAATACATAACAAATCTGCCATGTAGGCTCATCAATCGTTCAGTCAACTTCTAGGAATTTTCATAATTTCTCTACATCATAAATTTCTATGATATTCCACCCAATCTCAATAAACATATTTAATAATATGAAATTAAAGTTTCATAATTTTTAGAGTTAATTTGCTATGTCAGGCCAAATATCGAACACATGGTATGCGTACTTACACTTTTGGGGTAAATTTTATACCCAAACTTCCAACTATCACCCAAGATTCATTTCTTGGCATTTTTACATGATATTTGGATGAGTTATACATATATGAGTCTATCTTCATCTCCCATTGGAATTACTTAATTCTAATAATTATACAAAAAGATATAGAAGTTTGATTACACAAGGTTCCTAACCGAAAATTTTTAAGGGTTTACACGTTCAATTTTTACGTAAACTTGCATATATTCATACATATAAACCAAGCAATCAAAATTCTATTAAAAATCTATGATTTATACCATTTCAATCAGTAATACAAGAAAAATAACCAGATTTGTGGTTAGAATTACCTCAGAGACATTTATGTAATTTCCTATGAATTTTCCTCCAACTTTTCCTCGCCTTTCTCTTGCCAAACTTCACGGTTCTCTCTTCTTAGGCTAAAACTCTCCATGGATGAAATATTTTGAAGGAGGATATTATTTCAAGACTTTAAATTAGGCCAAAACCCACCTCCTTCTAAAGCCAATTAAAATCCACCATTTGTCATACTAATAAGACGAAATATCATTTAACGAATGGACAAAGTATAACTTCTTGCTCGGACCTCCGTTTAACACACCGTTTGTTGTGTTACAATATACAACTATGAAGTTTTTACCTTAAGTCAGTGGTTATTTTATAAGGATCAAATCTAGTCTCCAACCTGAATATTCCTATCGAAACTTCAAAATTTTGTACTTGTAACTAATTCGATATTTCATGCTTTCTGAAGGTAGGATTAGACTAAACTTCATAACTTAACATTATATATACTAATAATACCTTACCCATGTCACATATGGTAAGCATAATTTATCATAATCATATTCGGGTTATCGCACCTTTCATTCACCAAAACATAACCTGGCAGTCCCACATCCATATAGAGAAGTTACCAAGGCCTAGAGAGGATAGAAGATTAAGGATACGAGAGGACAAGCACTCAATCTTCAACATAAGTCAAGAATTCTCTTGATAAAATTAACTTTCAATATACTTGTTGATTCATTGGTGTATTTTTTCATGAAATTTTCGGGTTAAAATATATAAATTGATGATAATAGGATGGTGTATTGCGTAGGAACTACCCCACTTGTGAATGTTTTGTGAAGTCCATTTGGATGAGGGACTCTTTCGAACTTACTGATAGAGGAAGAACGTGACACTGGAGGTAAATACCTTTATGTGTCATATATATGTAAGGAGATATACAATTATATAAATTAAATGAGATTAAACCACTATAGTCTAATGATGTAGACAATTGATAATGAACCTAATACTACGTAAATGTATAATGGATGATATGTCATTTCTCATGTGTAGTATCATAGGGGTCATTCGTGGGACTAGGAGCATATGGATTGATGGTTCGCCTCATTTTATGACTTGTGCTAGATGCATTAAAAATAGTATCTTATCGTGGTAATTATCAGATTGTATAATTAGGACTGAATTAATTTGCGTATAGTATTACAGTTAAATGAGGGGTGAGGTACTCTTCGCATGCAAATGCCGATGGGTGGTACATACTTTGAATTAACTTTATTATCGCATATTAATTTTCATAAGTTAATTTTTGCAATTTTAGGGTGCTGACCCAAATTATAAAATGTTTTACCCCCCAGGTATCATATAGACAGGGACAGTAGGGCTGGCAGGAGATCAGACTTGTGGTCATATTTTCACCCCTAGTACTTCAGTTAATTTCACTCTAGCATAGGTTGTTATTTTTTCCATTCCAATCAGTTTGTTATTTTAGACATTGTATATGCATAAGCGCAAGTTTATTGTTCAGTCTCTTGGGACATTTGTGTTACTTATGTTGGACATTTTTATTACTAATTGGTTGTTGAATTTTATTTATCTTCAATTATTATTTAGATGGTTTATTTTGCATGTTATTTTTAAAATAAAATTCATAATTGTTATTATTTTTATTATTATGGTTTTGATGTTAAGAATGATATAGATTGCCAGACAAACCCCATCTTCGGCGTATTTTGTCTGGCCAACCTTTACGTGGAAAATGGGGGTTGTTACGGTTTCCCCCTTTATGAGATTTGTCTTCTCTGACCCAACTAAACTCAATTCTATCCTTCATTAAAGATCAGAAAGTTGTCATATATATATATATATATATATATATATATATATATATATATATATATATATATACAATGAAACTTCATCCAAAACATGATTTAAACTCAATTATATCATCAAAGTTCAAGAACCTAATTAAAATATCCTTCTCTCTCAAGAACCCTAACATTTAAATTCTCAACCATTTGATTTCAATTCTCTACATATTTTACCATAAATCCTGAGGTTTTCAATGAATTATATGTACAAATCAGACTCTAATCAAAACCTAATCAAGAGACAATAATTATTGGGAAGATTAAATCAAAATGATGTTAGATAAATCCTAATTACTTCCTAATTGTGTTAATCACGACCTTACTTGATTTTAATTATCTAAACCATATTTAATTACTTAATTAGGGTTTTAATTTAAATGAATAGGCATAATTTATAATAGTTTCAATTATACAGGAATTCAAATTAAACTTGCCTCCCACTGTGTAGAACTAGGGCTCAAATCTCCAAAATCTCCAATCATCCTTTTAGCTTTCTTCTCTACAAGCTCTTAGATCCCCAATTTGTGTTTTGTGTTGAAATAAGCCTCATAATGGTTCAATATTGATAAGCACCTAAAACTGTACAATTTATACCCCAAATAGATGTATTTTAGTTGCTAATTCTCGACAATATGAATCTTATGCACTTAATTGTTCAATATGCAGGCTTAATTGCAGTTGCGATATCAAAAGCTATATTTCCAAGCAATTTGCAGTTAAAATGGAGTTAAGTAACCAATTCCCTTACCCTAACCTTACCCGAGCTTAAGCCTAGCCTAAACCTACCTTAAACCTTGTGTGTGTTTAGTTTGTGTCTTTTTATATTTTTTTAGTTTGAGTCATTTTTATTTTTAGGATTTATTTTTTATTTATTTAGGATTTTTAGGTTTTATTCTCTATTTTTATATTTTCTTTTTATAATTTTATTTTATTTTGATTTTGATTAGTTTTTAGTTTTATCAGGATTAGTTTTTAGGAATTTGTTTCCAGATTTTATATTTTTAGAACTTTAATTTTCATTTAGATTTTAAGTTTTTATTTCTATTGTTTTTATATAAGCTTATGATTTTTTTTTTAGTTTTTGTATTTTTTTTATTGCTTTTAGTTTGTTTTATTTTTAGTTAGATTTTATTTTTTTTTTTATTTTTTTTATTTTTTTTATTTTTTTTTTGGGAAATTAATTGTATATAAAAAACCGAAAGAAAAACAGAGGAAGAAAACCCCTCCTCAGAACAAGAAACCCTAGGGCATACCCCACAGGCAAACAGGCCAAACAGGCAGGAACCAAACAAAGCCTAAACTAGAAGCTTATCTTCAGGGATGTTCCAGTACATACAAGCCATCCAGTTAGAATAACTCCTTCTGTCCTTTTTCCACGTGAGAGCTTTTGCTCTAACCATGTTTTCAATACCCTTAATAATAGAATCAAGGGAATTGGAGACATGCTTAAAGCATCTAGAGTTCCTCTCCATCCAAATGCAATAGATAGTGGTAGTAAAAGAAAGGGATCTAATCTTGTCACAAAGGGTCTTCGTAGAATGGTTAACAGTAGCCAAACCCAACTCACTATTCAGACCCTGGGCATCCCTGTAATATTGGTTCCTAAGCATCACCTCTTCCCATATACATTTACTAAGGCTGTACTGAGAGAACAAATGGTTATATGTCTCCCTTTCATTCCCACATAACTCACACAGGTCATCCACAGAAACTCCCCAATCAAGTAATTTAACTTTAGTGTTGATGGCCTTCCTAAACACCAACCAAGTAATGAAAGAGCATTTAGGGATACAAACCTTACTCCACACAAACTTGCTCCAGTTGACCATAGGCTTATGGGCCTTTAAAAGATCCCAAGCGGACGCAATGGTGAACATACCATGACTAGATGGGAGCCATACAACAGTATCAGTTCCCTCGTGGATTGTAGGAAGAGTAGCATTCTTCACTTCATTCAGCTCCCATGTCACTCTTGACGGCCATCTCCACTCCAAATGGTGTATAAAATCTGACACTTTAGCCTTTAGATTGCTAGCAGAGTCATAGACAATGTTATCCCCATATAGGGTATGTAAAGGGCCATTAGGGTTCCAATAATCGAACCACATAAATGTATGCGCACCATTCCCAATGCAGGTCTTGATTTGACTTCTAAACTTCTCTCTGCTCTTGAGGATTTTCCTCCAACTCCATGAAGAATCATTTGGGATACTCAAAGCCCATATGCTCCTTCCTTTGATCTTGTAAGTATTACACCACTTGATCCATAAGCTGTCCTTCTTACTACAAAGATTCCACAAATGTTTCGCCATAGCCGCTCTGTTCCAAGTCTCTAAACATTTAATATTGAGCCCTCCTTCATCAAGAGAAACACAAAGATCCACCCAAGCAACTTTAGCCCCTTTGCTATTAGCCTCATCCCCTTTCCATAAGTAATTTCTCATAATTTGCTCAATCTTCTTAATAATACTCTTGGGCAGAATAAAAATGCTAGCCCAATACACTTGAATGCTGAAAATCACAGTCTTCACTAGAAGGAGCCTACCTGCAAAACTCAAGAACTTATTAGTCCAACATCTGGTTCTCATAGTAATTCTATCCACCAAGTGAGAGCAGTCCTCCTTCTTCAACCTAGTAGTGATGAGAGGAACCCCAAGATATCGAAATGGAGGGGTCCCATGCTGAATGCCAAGAATAGTTGAAATGTCCTGAACCTCATCCTCATTAATCCCTGCAGTGAAAAGGTTGCTCTTCTCTAAGTTGATCATCAGCCCAGATAAGGAGCTAAACTTAGATATTGCCTCCTTCACAATACTGCAGGAAACAGTGTCCCCCCCCCAGCAAAGACAATTAAATCATCAGCAAAACTTAGGTGAGTCAAAGCTATCTCCTTGCATCTAGGGTGAAACCTGAACAGGTCTGATTCAGTAGCTCTAGAAATAACCCCAGAGAAAACCTCCATCACAAGCAAGAAAAGGTAGGGAGAGATAGGGTCCCCCTGCCTGAGCCCTCCCTTAAGTTCCCCATTCATGCTAATGGAGAATCTGGTAGTAGTCACACATTTGGTGATCCACCCAATGACTTTGGATGGGAAACCAACATGGGCCAACAGCTTTATCAAAAAGTCCCAGCTCACAGTATCATATGCTTTCAGAATATCAATCTTTATAGCACATCTCGGAGGCCAAGAGTCCCTATGATAGTTCCTCATTAACTCCTGTAATAACAAGATATTATCAGCAATGGATCTACCTTCAACAAAGGCAGCTTGATTAATACTAATAAGGCCAGGCATCATCTTCTTTAGCCTGCAAGTGATCACTTTGGAAATACACTTGTACAAGGTGTTACAGCAAGAGATGGGTCTGAAATCCCTCATACTCCTAGGGGTAGCAACCTTTGGGATTAAAGCCAGAGCAGTACAATTCCACTGCTTGAAGAAAGTCCCTGTGTCAAAGAAGAATTTTATTGCCTCACACACCTCTCTCCCAATTAGCTCCCAATTCTTCTTAAAGAAGTAGCTGTTAAACCCATCAGGGCCCGGGGCCTTGTCAGACCCAATGCTAAACATAGCTTCCTTGATCTCATCATGAGTGACCTCTTCCTCCAGGATACTAGCCTGCTCAGAGGTTAGCTTATTTTTGATCACCTCCCCCAGGACAGCATTAGCATTCTCACACTGCACCCTATTCCCTAGCAAGTTCTGAAAAAAACTCACAGCTTCTGTAGACACCTGCTCACTGCCTTCAATTCTCACCCCAAGATCATTCTCAATGCTCACAATTTTCCTTCTAGCCCTATTTTGGTTTACTTTCTTATGAAAGAAAGTATTGTTCTGATCACCCAGCTGCAGCCACTTGGTTCTAGCCTTCTGTCTAAGGAAAGACTCCTCTTCATTCCTTAATTCTGCATATCTTATTCTCAATTCATCAGTAGCCGCGTGCAGGCCCATATTATCACCATCTCTGTCCAGCTCACATTGAATAGCATCCAGCTTAACCTTGGTCTCAGCAACCTGAGTAGAAATCTTATTAAAGAATTTCTTATTAAAGTGCTTTAAAGAGGCTTTAACTCTATTAAGTTTGCTGTAGAGCCTCTACATTGGATTCCCATCCACTTCAACATCCCACGCATCAATGATTGTAGGCAAAAAATCAACATGATTCATCCAGAAGTTGAAGAACTTGAAAGGTAAAGGGCCCCTATTGAAAGTGTTATCCACAATGGTGATAATAGGACTATGGTCAGAAATACCACTAGGCAGGGTAATAGCATGTGAGTTGGGGAAAAATGCAGTCCACATATCATTGTGAAGGACCCTGTCAATTCTGGACTGAACATTATTAACTCCACTATGACTCTTATTCCAGGTGAACCACAGCCCACTATTAACCATATCATCAGCATTCAACACATTTAGACACTCATTAAACTCATCAGTTGCAGCTCTGTCAATATCCAAAATCCCTCTTTTTTCCTCTTGGCTTCTGACCACATTAAAATCCCCCATGAGTAACCAAGGCCTCTCATCGATCACCATTTTATTTGCATATAGGAATGTCCATAAACACCTCCTCTGCTCAGGCAGGTTATCACCATATATGAAAGTCGCATAGAAAGATTTACTAGTACCAACGATATTTACAAGGCAGAAAAGAGCTTGTCTATGAGAAGCAATCACATCAATCTTCAAACTATTGGGGTTCCATTCCATAATTCCTCTAGCCACTCCCCCATCCATAGGGCAGTTATGAATATACTCCCAATGATAGAAGCACATATTCTTGACAGTTTCCATGTTGTTCCTTCTAATCTTAGTCTCCACAAGACTAATAAGGTCTAGTTTATTATCTCTAATTAGCTTAACCACCTCCATCTGTTTGTGGGGAGCATTAAGTCCCCTAATATTCCATGTACCCATCCTGGTCATCTAAACTTTTTGTATTTGCTGCCCGAACTCTTCTTCACCTTGTTGTTGCTGCTGCACACCTCTTTCCCATCCCTTCTGATGACACCTCCAAATCTCCCTTGATCAAGCTCATCCACTGCTTTAATTTTAAGGACCAGCCCTGTAGGGGCAGGGGTTGTAACAAGAGTAGAGTCCTCCAAAACCTCTAGAATGCCAAACTGATTAGAGGTTGTAACCTTGTTTGGAGTATTCTCTCCTTCTTCATTCTTACCTGAACTCACTATCTCACTAGTCATACCATCAATGTCCATCCCACTCATGACTAAATCAACTGTTTCAATATCTTTGGTTGTCTTATTGGCTTTAGTTTGCACTTTGGTCCATCCTTCTTCCAAGGCCTTTTGAATCTCAGCTTGGCCTAAAATTGGATATACCTCTGCTTTATTATTTTTTACCACCCAAGCTTTCTTCCCCTTAGGGGGCATGCCCAAATATACCACAATGAACACAGGATGGAGGTTTCTCTTGATATTCCACTCCAACTACTGCAATGGATCCATCCTCCATGGTGACATCAATGTTACTTGGGAATTCTGCCTTAACATTTAACTCCACACAAATCCTTGCAAAACTAATCCTCTTCATACCTTCAGTAACTGTATCAGCATACATAGGAACTCCCACTGAGCTAGCAACATAGCTAAGCCCCTCCTCTGTCCATAATTGGACAGGTATGTTATGGAACTTCACCCAAACAGGTATCTTTGAGGTTGAATCTTTGCTGAAAGAGAAGTTTGGTGTCCATTTTTGGATAATAATTGGGTTCCCCACAAAATGCCAAGGTCCATTGTCAATAACCTCATCCCTCATATCAGCATTATCAAACATAAAGAAATAGACACCATTATTGTGTCCCACTATTTGATTGAGGCCAAATTTATCCCATAGCCTATGGGCTATACTGCAAACCAAGGTGTAAGGCAAACTTCTCCCCAGAAAACACCCTACCATACTGCTTTCCCACTTAGCATAGCCATTTTTTGCCACCTCTGGAGGAGGGGAGACTGTGATTCTGTTATCAACAATAGAGGGAGCATGGTAAGTAAATCTTAGCTTGGGCTGTCTCTTATCCGCTACAACTTCTTTCCATGATTTTTCCACCTTGGACAGGGGAGGGCAGGCCAAGGGGCCATTCTTTTCAATATCCATCCTAGGATTCGTAGTCTTTACCTCCACTAACTTACATCCATCAGAGTTTGAGGCCTCATCTTTGAGTATGGCACCTCTGAACTGTAAAATGTCCTCTTGAGTGAAACCTTTTTCTTCGAGAAATTTTTTGTATACATCCTTTTCTACATTTATCTCTTTAATACTAGAAACATTAGCATTTGCCCTTGCAATGTTATTTTCCGAAGCAGATACTTGCCCCTCTTCAATCTCCTCAGAATCGCACGCTTCTTCATAACAAACACCAGCCGGACCAGGCTTCAATCCAACCTCCAAACCAGGAGAGCTACTACCACGAGAGGCCGGAGGTAGGGTAGTCATAGCAAATCAAGATGGCGACGTCGGAGCTGGTTGATTTAGGACGGGGGCGACTCGCCGGCAGGAGAGCATTTTTTTTAGTTTTAGTTTTATTAAGTTTAGTTGAATCTTTATTATTTTATTAGGGTCTAAATTAAACACACACACACACACAAATATCCTACAAACTATCCTACACCTAAACTAAACCCCTCACCCTCACACTTATTTTCCTACACCCTTGTATACCCAAACACCCCCTACTTCATCTTCCCCAACAACTCACCCTCTCTCCTCTCTCCAAAACACAAAACGCACCATAACCAAACTCACACACCCATCTCTCTCTCTCTCTCTCTCTCTCTCTCTCTCTTTCTCTCTCTCTTACCCTCAGCTTAACCCAGCTAACCCCGCCGGACCTTAACCCAACCTACCTCCGGCGAGGAACTCAAACTGCCATCTCCGGCAACCCAACTCTCCACCTTATACCTTCCCTGACCCAGCCCCCTCTCACCTCAACCTCCAACCGTTGCCGCATCCTCACCCTGACCAACCCAGCGCCCCATACCCAGCCTACCCGGAGCCCCGTTCCCCTAGCCAAACCTCCAACCGGTGAGCTCAAATCGGAGTTGTCGGCGAGCCCAGTCAAATCCGACGCCACCTCCACCCGCCAACCCGTGTTCCGTCCTACCCTCTGAACCTGACCTTTCTCCAGTTGCAGCCCCTCGCGCCGGCGAAACCCCCGGCGACACCCATCTCCTTGCCTCAACCGTACTCCCTTCATCCCTCCATCTCCGGCCAGCACCAAAACCAACCCTAAAACCCGCATCCGACCTCCTGAACCCGATTTCCAACTTCTGCCAAAACAACAAAATAAAACCAATTAAATCCCACCTTGCCCATTTCAATCCAAAAACCCATCTCATGTCCCAAAACCCCTTAGCCAAAAATCGTGTTCTCAAGCTTCTGCCAAATTCCAAGCCAAGACCAAAATAACAAATAACCCACATGTGCCTAATAAACCTCACTTAAACCCTTTAACCCCTTTTTCCAATTTTACCCCCAAATACCTACTTACCCCAATACCCAAAAATACCCTTGTCACAAATCAGATTGTGTCACCCCATTTAACCCACATACCCTCACACTCACTATTTTCATGCACACTCATGTCAATTACCCAATTTACCCCTAGCCTCCATGTGCACCATATAAATTGAAGACTTGGGCCATTTTCATGTCACAACCCGCCTAAAATAATAATGGGTGGCCAGCCCTATACTATATTAAATCAGGAGTTTCAGATGGTCCAGTCTCAACATCAACTGTCGGTACTATATAATATAGGATTAACTACCCGAAATCCCCTAAGCGGGATATGAGAATTAAAGAAAAACGTGCAACGAACAACAAGCTAACACTATAACACCACCAACAAGAAAAAGATGCATGATAGGACTAAGATAGATGAAATGCTAAAAATAAAATGAACTAAATAACTACAACCGAATGTACTACACAAAGAAGACCCGAATAAGCTGTCGGGTCACAGCCAATACAATAACTGAAATGGAATAAATATAAACATGTATATAAATATCCCTTGGGTACAAACCCGATATACAACATGAATCCTACCTAGAATTTTAAAGAAGTAGGAAGCGGCTACATGAAACATCCCGCAACAGTCCGCACCTGTCACGGCTCCCAAGACTCTGGATAGAAAGTCATCCGGCATCCATGCGGTAGGATACCTGAGGTAATATATATATATATACAAGGAGGAGAGAAAAGTAAACGGGTCAGAGTCCCGAATGTGAAAATATTTAGCAAGTGTGTTAACCATGCATAATAATTATCGGTGCACTTTATCTCATAATTAAAGTGAGACCGCTCTCTCGTGGAACCCCAACTCACCTCTCATCTAAAGGCGCGCACCTATTCGCGTCCTCAAGTTTTAGTTAAATTACCCCATAGTTATTAGGACAACCTAACTTATCATAGGCCTAGCCCATACCCACGAGAGCTACTTTCCTAATATACCCCAAGAGTCCACCCCCTCTTTCTAAACACAATTAAGTATTTATTTCAATCATATGTGCCTTATTAGGCTTAGTGGATTCCGGTCTAAACTTTAACCAATTACAATTTAATAAGATTACCCAATACGCAATTGGGTTGAGACATAGAATTTAAATTCTAATTAATAAGCATGAAAAATTATTATTGACACAACTTCCCTCCAATTTCAACGTTGCTCTGCGTTTCGTGCATGGGGTGTCTCGCAAAGCGAAATCCAAACAAGGAACCACCCCGTTACACAACTCCATGTCAACGTCGATCCTGGAGATCCATCATGCCACACATAAATATCGACAGAACTTCTCTCTACTCTCAACAATGTACTACATTTCGTGCGTGGGGAGTCTCGCAAAGCGAAATCCAAACAAGGAACCGCCCCGTTACACTGCTCTTTGACAATGTCGATCATAGAGATCCATAATGTCGTGCATACCATAACTGACAGAACTTTTCTCCAATTTCAACACTGCACTGCGTTTCATGAGTGGGGTGTCTCGCAAAGCGAAATCCAAACAAGGAACCACCCCGTTACACTACTCCATGTCAGTGTCGATCCAAGAGATCCATAATGCCATATATACAATATAATACTATTACTAAAACTAACATCTCCAATCATATCCTTGGGATGATGTAACCGAAATATTCTTTATATGCGATACATCAACCCCCATCCATCTAGTACACCATAATCATCCAAGATGTACTCTACAAAGATTCTATATCCTTTCATCTAGGATACCAACATCCATACCCATGACCAAGTGTACATACCATATATGATGTACAATGGCCATGCAAATATAATAGACGGCTATATATAGCACCGATAAAATTGCATCAATGCTATCATCTTCCCAGAGTCCGGCTCACGTAACAACTGGGGACCACCTGGTGGGGATCAACGACACCCACCTCGTGGTAACTCACACACACGACGTCCCGGGAAGCGGTCATAGTTCCAACTGGCAATGAGACGAAACATACCCACCACGTCTCATCCCAAAATATATATCTATATCGTATAATAACACAAGGGACGACTATGACCTGGGGAATATCCACACCCTGCTCTATATGCCAGGATGCTCACCCTCTGCGCGGAAACTTCCCAATGATAGCATGAGCGGAGTATGCTTAACCACATAAGTATATATATCGCTCACATACGCAATATACACGCATCCATATGATCCCATCATATGATCCAATATAATAAACCATCATATACGGTTTCAATATCCATACCATGTATGTCCACGACATAAATATATCCATATATTCACATTCATACATAGATATATGTACATATATTCGCACATCGCTATATCAATATATATACAAACTAATTCTCGTTCATATGTATAAGATATATAAACCCGGCTATAAGTATACATAATCCTCAATATACAAGCCGTCACCACAATTTCCATTAAATGTACCTCGATATGTGAATACAATCCCTCACTTGAAACATATTCAATCATTTTTCCAATGATGAATAGTCTCCCAAAACCATATGTATATATCTATACATATATATTCAACATTAGGGTTATCACCCAAGAGTTGGTGTAGGAATCCATCACTACACATTTCATCCATATTCAAAAGTACATAATTACCTTAGTACTATTTAACCATAGGCACACACACGTGACTTAATAGTCTAAAGCCTCAATTTATTCCAACCTCATTTCAAGTATTGGAATCTCAATGGTCATATCCCCATAATTACGTGTAAACTATCCTAACTAGAATTTATGCTACTGCTTATTCTAGTCGATAGTACGATCCCAAGCCGTTCCCAAAGTCACCTATGGTTCGAATAAATCTCGGTAACCCTTACTCCTATAGAGTTATCAATTGTTCCTTAGCCTAAACAATTCTAAGGATATAAGACCCCTCACTCTTTAAAGAGTATGCGACCACTCTCTTCCAAATGGCCCCAATCTGTAACTTAACAATATCCTATCCTTATAAGGATTTGACATAAATGTCGGCCTAGAAATTTCACAACATACATGGATATTTCTTATCCAATGATTACAAGAAGTTCCCACTATTGGATACGAAGTGAGAGACCCCCTATAAGTCACCAAAAGATATCTCTTACTTTATAAGAGAGAACCCCAAATCAACAAACCCAACCAAAAAGGGCTAGAAGTCATCTTAGGAAACCCATAAAACAGCCCATTAAGGAAGCCCCTAAGAATAAACTCCAAAAGAAAAGGGGGAGAAGAAATCCAAGTTTTGGGCTAAAAACAGGGGACCGGTCCCATACCCCCAGTCGACCGCGGGTCCAAATTTTGCCTACGAAGAAATGCAGTAGGCTTTTCCTTAAGGCGCGGTCGACCAGTCCCCAGACCGCGGTCAACCGGCCATACCAGTTAAGCTGGCCGATTTCCCTATTTCAGCAAACCCACGAAATTAATACCCAAATATCATCACTAAGTCCCCAAATCTTTAACCCAATAATGTTATTAACAAGAAAACCCATCCTACATCTCATCCCAACCATTTATATGTGATTAAACCATAGAACAACATTGATTTCAAGATTTAAACCCAAAAATCTAGGTTTTGGTATTATACCCAAAAATCCATTTCTTTACCCCACAAATTATGAAATGAAATACACAAATAGCTATTTAGCAAGATTAAACACTTGCCTCAGATTTGTAGAGGTTGGATCGTCCTCGATGTCGCGATTTTGGGCCGGAATCTCCAAGCTTTCTTCCTCTCTCTCTTCTTTTCTTCTTCTTTCCTTCTCTTTCTCCCTCTAGGGCTTCTCTCTTTTCTCTCAAATGAGAAGTGGCTTAATCCGTAAGCCTCCAAATCTTTTAAAACAAAATCCCAACTTTAATTGTTAATACACACTTCAAATGACTCGTTTACTCCAATTCAAGTCAAAATAGCTCAAAAACATTCCGGAGCCGAAATAAGACCTAATGACAGTCATTTTGACTATCTCGACCCTTCCGGGATCGATGGTACCCGCAAAAATATCATCCGGAATACTTTAAGACATGCCTAGGACATGACTATCCCCTCTTACAAAAATTTCGTCCGCGAAATTTAAGACATGCCTAGGACCTCAATATCATCTAGTCCTCACATCAATCCTTAGGATCACTATACCGATCCTTCCTGGTTCTCATGTCGAACCATAAAGATTTAAAGCAACTACTACCCAGGGCGCCCATACACCCCGTATCCGAGTTTCCACTCGAGAAATTCTGATCAAGCTCCAACAGCCTCAAGTCATAATATAACCCTCAGCAATATGATCTATTACAACATACTAAATATATAAAAGTTTAAAATTTCCTAATGGTAGAACTCTCCTCAATTCCTGACACTAGCCACCTTCGTGCGGGGGAGGTCTCGCAAGCGAAATCCAAACAAGGAACCCTCCCAATACACTACTGTGTATCTAGGTCGGGGATTGAGATTAGTTGAACCAGGGTTAAGGTTTTATATATAAAAAAAAATTCTTTCATAATTTAGATATTGCCCGAGGGCCTAAACAACAACACAATAATCTGATGTAGATATATTTCGCGCCTTACGACACGCCAAACAAGCACCTTATGTTTAAAACACAAGGCTTCAATAAATACAATATGGCTAACCAATATCTAGTTCTCAAAACTAGCACGACTATGAGCTAAACTATCCGCTCCACATAAATCTACCAAACTCTGAACCTCTCAGTTGAATAGGTGTATCATCTCCAAAGATGCCATATAAAGGCCACACTTGCTCACTTCCTCCTCTAGGAAAATTCCATACACCCTAGCGGTATAGCGGCTAGCTACTCATCACCCCTCACACGCGACGTTCCCAATATCGCACAAGCGTAACTTAAACCCAAAGAAAGGTATTATACCTTACATTTCCGTAACTCAAGGGTTTCTCCTTGTCCTAGAATCTCAGCTCAAGGTCCTCAACTTCTTCTATGACAATCATTTCCCTAAGCCTATTTCTCCCCAAGAGAAACATCTTCCTCAGAATCCTTCCTAACCATATTGAAGGGCAAGTCGCGATTGCAACTGCCGAAAACTCCCTCCGTCCTACACAACGAAACTGAGTCTCCAAAGGCATTCTCCCTCATCTTAGAAGGCGATACTCCTGATATTGGGATAACTACACCAACCTCACATCGGTAAGAGTCACCAACATTAGGTTTCCTAACTAAGGTTAACAGATTCTCAATCTAAACCTCCCAAGGACTACACTACATGCCTCTCCTCGGACTTTCCTTACTGAGACCAAGATTCGCCAATCGAGTAAATTTTCCTTTCTTACTCGACTGTCGATAAATCACCTCGAACCACTGCTAGAAATCTCCTCAATAACTCCTCCGAAACCGGGGAAAACAAATACCCCCGATCAAAGCGTACCCAAAACATGCTATTGGTATGGTACTTCTAATCTTATCCTTTCCTAGACGACAAAATCTAGGCGACGTCTGAAATGAAACAAGAGCAACTGTTATCAGAACGCCAATCAAGTGAATATACTTCACAGAAGAAAACAACGCAGTGAACACAACAGTCCTATTTATAGGGCTTTATGTCAAGAACGTTAACGGAAGAATCCATAACTCGCATAGATCCTAAGGACTCTAGAACCTGATGCTCTGATACCATCTGTCACAACCCGCCAAAATAATAACGGGTGGCCAGCCCTATACTATATTAAATCAGGAGTTTTAGATGGTCCAGTCTCAACATCAACTGTCGGTACTATATAATATAGGATTAACTACCCAAAATCCCCTAAGCGGGATATGAGAATTAAAGAAAAACGTGCAACGAACAACAAGCTAACACTATAACACCACCAACAAGAAAAAGATGCATGATAGGACTAAGATAGATGAAATGCTAAAAATAAAATGAACTAAATAACTACAACCGAATGTACTACACAAAGAAGACCCGAATAAGCTGTCGGGTCACAACCAATACAATAACTGAAATGGAATAAATATAAACATGTATATAAATATCCCTTGGGTACAAACCCGATATACAACATGAATCCTACCTAGAATTTTTAAGAAGTAGGAAGCGGCTACATGAAACATCCCGCCACAGTCCGCACCTGTCACGGCTCCCAAGACTCTGGATAGAAAGTCATCCGGCATCCATGCGGTAGGATACCTGAGGTAATATATATATATACAAGGAGGAGAGAAAAGTAATCGGGTCAGAGCCCCGAATGTGAAAATATTTAGCAAGTGTGTTAACCGTGCATAATAATTATCGGTGCACTTTATCTCATAATTAAAGTGAGACCGCTCTCTCGTGGAACCCCAACTCACCTCTCATCTAAAGGCGCGCACCTATTTGCGTCCTCAAGTTTTAGTTAAATTACCCCATAGTTATTAGGACAACCTAACTTATCATAGGCCTAGCCCATACCCACGAGAGCTACTTTCCTAATATACCCCAAGAATCCACCCCCTCTTTCTAAACACAATTAAATATTTATTTCAATCATATGTGCCTTATTAGGCTTAGTGGATTCCGGTCTAAACTTTAACCAATTACAATTTAATAAGATTACCCAATACGCAATTGGGTTGAGACATAGAATTTAAATTCTAATTAATAAGCATGAAAAATTATTATTGACACAACTTCCCTCCAATTTCAACGCTGCTCTGCGTTTCGTGCGTGGGGTGTCTCGCAAAGCGAAATCCAAACAAGGAACCACCCCGTTACACTACTCCATGTCAACGTCGATCCTGGAGATCCATCATGCCACACATAAATATCGACAGAACTTCTCTCTACTCTCAACATTGTACTACATTTCGTGCGTGGGGAGTCTCGCAAAGCGAAATCCAAACAAGGAACCACCCCGTTACACTACTCTTTGACAATGTCGATCATAGAGATCCATAATGCCGTGCATACCATAACTGACAGAACTTTTCTCCAATTTCAACACTGCACTGCGTTTCATGCGTGGGGTGTCTCGCAAAGCAAAATCCAAACAAGGAACCACCCCGTTACACTACTCCATGTCAGTGTCGATCCTGGAGATCCATAATGCCATATATACAATATAATACTATTACTACAACTAACATCTCCAATCATATCCATGGGATGATGTAACCGAAATATTCTTTATATGCGATACATCAACCCCCATCCATCTAGTACACCATAATCATCCAAGATGTACTCTACAAAGATTCTATATCCTTTCATCTAGGATATATAAATATATATATATATAGGTATTTTATTCTCACCATATATATATACATACCAACATCCATACCCATGACCAAGTGTACATACCATATATGATGTACAATGGCCATGCAAATATAATAGCCGGCTATATATAGCGCCGATAAAACTGCATCAATGCTATCATCTTCCCAGAGTCCGGCTCACGTAACAACTGGGGACCACCTGGTGGGGATCAACGACACCCACCTCGTGGTAACTCACACACACGACGTCCCGGGAAGCGGTCATAGTTCCAACTGGCAATGAGACGAAACATACCCACCACGTCTCATCCCAAAATATATATCTATATCGTATAATAACACAAGGGACGACTATGACCTGGGGAATATCCACACCCTGCTCTATATGCCAGGATGCTCACCCTCTGCGCGGAAACTTCCCAATGATAGCATGAGCGGGGTATGCTTAACCACATAAGTATATATATCGCTCACATACGCAATATACACACATCCATATGATCCCATCATATGATCCAATATAATAAACCATCATATACGGTTTAAATATACATACCATGTATGTCCACGACATAAATATATCCATATATTCACATTCATACATAGATATATGTACATATATTCGCACATCGCTATATCAATATATATATACAAACTAATTCTCGTTCATATGTATAAGATATATAAACCCGGCTATAAGTATACATAATCCTCAATATACAAGCCGTCACCACAATTTCCATTAAATGTACCTCGATATGTGAATACAATCCCTCACTTGAAACATATTCAATCATTTTTCCAATGATGAATAGTCTCCCAAAACCATATGTATCTATCTATACATATATATTCAACATTAGGGTTATCACCCAAGAGTTTGTGTAGGAATCCATCACTACACATTTCATCCATATTCAAAAGTACATAATTACCTTAGTACTATTTAACCATACGTGACTTAATAGTTTAAAGCCTCAATTTATTCCAACCTCATTTCAAGTATTGGAATCTCAATGGTCATATCCCCATAATTACGTGTAAACTATCCTAACTAGAATTTATGCTACTGCTTATTCTAGTCGATAGTACGATCCCAAGCCGTTCCCAAAGTCACCTATGGTTCGAATAAATCTCGGTAACCCTTACTCCTATAGAGTTATCAATTGTTCCTTAGCCTAAACATTTATAAGGATATAAGACCCCTCACTCTTTAAAGAGTATGCGACCACTCTCTTCAAAATGTCCCCAATCTGTAACTGAATAATATCCTATCCTTATAAGGATTTGACATAAATGTCGGCCTACAAATTTCACAACATACATGGATATTTCTTATCCAATGATTCCAAGAAGTTCCCACTATTAAATACGAAGTGAGAGACCCCTATAAGTCACCAAAAGATATCTCTTACTTTATAAGAGAGAACCCCAAATCAACAAACCCAACCAAAAAGGGCTAGAAGTCATCTTAGGAAACCCATAAAACAACCCATTAAGGAAGCCCCTAAGAATAAACTCCATGTGACACCCCGACTAATTAAATACCGGGTACCTACTCCTTTATTAAATTAATTCAAAATGCCAAGTTGGCTCAGTTAATAGCATCACTGTCGAAAACATTTTATTATTACTAACCACCTAGTATTTAAAAAGTAAGTTGCCAAATTTTAATATGAGTCTGATTAACATGCAACAAGTGTAATGAAGAAATAAGTAACACCATTCACCATACTGAAGTAAAACGAATAACCATCACATAAGGTAATTAAAGTCTGGAGGAAAACTCCTCACAACAATCCCATACTAAAATAAATAAACCGAATACTGAAACAATGCATGCTAAAGTATGAAAACTGAAATGTAAAAGATGTCTCTAATAGAAATGGGCAATATGCCCTACAACTGATAGATAGTGACTCTGGAATCCAAAAGATAGAAGCGTCTACAAGCAAATCCCTGTAGCTTCCACAAACAGCTACAGCTCGTCACCTGAATGAGAATCCTATGCTTGGTGTCCCTGTGGCTGCGCACCTAAAATGGTTTAACAAGAAAAGAGATTTGAAAAGAAAACGGGTCAGAGCCCGAATGTGGAGTTATATTTTAAAAACCTGCAAGTGCTTTAAAAACATTTAAAACATTAAATGCAAAGTACATGTTAGGAAGTGCACTCACATGATATTCTCACCTCTCGTCTAACTGTGCACTCCTAACGTAAGTACCCATCTATAATGACACAACCCACTAGCTAAGTGACATCATCTCTAGCTAGACTATCACAGGTCCTACCCATATTACTCGGTTCTATTAACATTATAACACTCGTAATTAAGTAGGGGTTTAACGTGAACTCAGATGCTCAATATGCAATATATATATCACTATCAGTTAACTCGCTATATTCCTTGAAGCAATACCGTAATTATATTCACAACATTAGCATGAAGGTTCCCATTAATTTAGTGTATATTATTCACATCATAAATATACAATATAAGCACTCCGATAACTAAGCTGTGGTGCACACATACTCTGCTATCCATCCCGGTACATCACGTACATAAGGATCACGTATTCCGAATCTCTCAGGAATAGTTCAGATAACACAAATCACAAACAGTGGAGGCGAACATAATTCAACATATCCATGGTCACGCACATACCTACGCTCCATAGTCAGCTGACTCAATAACTCACAATCAAGTCATTCTCTTGAATTATGTCCTCTAGGTACCAATCTAAATCCGGGCACACAAGGATTAGAAGGTCCTAAGCGAACGTAAACCTCCCGTGATAGCAAGTATGGTAGGTATGTCATACACACAATTCATATACCAATACTAAGTAAGCACACGTCTTAGTAATACCGTAGTTTAATCGTAGTACATATCTCATTCTCGTACTAACTATAAAATCTACACTTATATTATTCCGGTTTATCATCATACGCGCCATAATCGATTCTCACGTCGTAGTAGGCACTCACGTCTCAACCCAAACGGTTCATTCAAATTTAACTCACTTGTATATAATTTCCTTCTCATAAATACCCAAATGTCCCAAACCTATCACTACATCATCATCATCGGAATATTAACTATATCCTCGAACAAGTTTACGGGACTCCAAAAATCAAAACAGTTCAAAATAGCCCAAACTGTCAGCTCGTTAGAAGTCTCGTTCGAACGAGACTGTTCGAACGAGATTCCTCTGTCAACTCGTTAGAAGTCTCGTTCGAACGAGGCTGTTCGAACGAGATTCCAGTTCGTTCGAACGAACTGTACCTTCTAACGATATCTCGTTCGAACGAGATATCGAACGAAATCCCTTCTCGTTAGCAGCGACTGGTCAACTCGTTAGAATCTCGTTCGAACGAGTTCGTTCGAACGACCTGGGAATTGCTTCTAACGACTGACCAGTTTCGGCCCAGATTTTTCCCCAATTCGTTTTCATCCATTTTTATCACTTCTAATCTCTTCCAAAGTTCATCCCAACAACGTTTTAGGGTCTCTAATTCATCCTAAACATATTCAAGTCATCTCCTAACATGTTTTCAAGGATTAAATCTCTCTAACATCAATCAAAATATAAATCTCTACACTTTTTCCCCCAATTATTTCAAGAACATGAACCCTAACTTTTTGAATCATGAATTAACCCAATAAAATCCGTTTAAATTTCACCCAATCATAAATATCATCAGTAGGAACATCTACCTATCATTCTACATGAAAATCCTCCTCAAGATTTCAAGTTCTAAGTTCAATTAACATGGGTTTTCATTATCTTTCAAGAACAATTGATATTCTTCAATTTCTAACATGGAAAAGACATTCTCTGAAATTAAATGGAATAAAGTCACTTGCCTTGGTTCGATTTCTGATTTTGGTGTAGGTTTGATGGAGTTTTTCTGCAGAATTTCCTATCTTCCAAGCTCCTTCTTCAATGGTGGCTTAAGGTGGCTAGGGTTTGTTTTGGGGAACTTGGAAACCTAATTGATAACCTCCGTAGCTTAAAGGGTTAAAGTGGGTTGGATAGTGGGTTTAGTGGGTCAATAATCAATCAGATTAAGGCTCCTAATTTTCGTCACTTTTAATTCCTAAAAATGTAAAATTACCAAAATACCCTTTAAGTTGCCGGTATGGCCTAAAAATACCCCGGAATCCAAACTACACCCCCGGGTAGTGTTTTCTGATTATCTCAACCCTTACGGACGCGTTGGCGCACTCAAAACGACCATACGATTTATAGATTTTAAATTCACTTTTATAATTAAAATATTACACCGTGACGCGGCGGTCCCACGCGTCTCAACAAAATTTCTAAAATGCCGTATATAAATCTCACGACAACTTTTATAATACCAAATACATATATCAAAACATGTATGCACATAATCAAATACCAACTCGCATATTTATAACCCGGATTAATTTCCAATTAATACGCATTTAATTAATCAATCCCAAAAATAAATATAGCCAAAAGTACGGGGTATTACACTCCAAAAGAAAAGGGGGAGAAGAAATCCAAGTTTTGGGCTAAAAACAGCGGACCGGTTGACCGGTCCCATACCCCCGGTCGACCGCGGGTCCAAATTTTGCCTACGAAGAAATGTAGTAGGCTTTTCCTTAAGGCGCGGTAGACCGGTCCCCAGACCGCGGTCGACCGGCCATACCAGTTAAGCTGGCCGATTTCCCTATTTCAGCAAACCCACGAAATTAATACCCAAATATCATCACTAAGTCCCCAAATCTTTAACCCAATAATGTTATTAACAAGAAAACCCATCCTACATCTCATCCCAACCATTTATATGTGATTAAACCATAGAACAACATTGATTTCAAGATTTAAACCCAAAAATCTAGGTTTTGGTATTATACCCAAAAATCCATTTCTTTACCCCACAAATTATGAAATGAAATACACAAATAGCTATTTAGCAAGATTAAACACTTGCCTCAGATTTGTAGAGGTTGGATCGTCCTCGATGTCGCGATTTTGGGCCGGAATCTCCAAGCTTTCTTCCTCTCTCTCTTCTTTTCTTCTTCTTTCCTTCTCTTTCTCCCTCTAGGGCTTCTCTCTTTTCTCTCAAATGAGAAGTGGCTTAATCCGTAAGCCTCCAAATCTTTTAAAACAAAATCCCAACTTTAAATGTTAATACACACTTCAAATGACTCGTTTACTCCAATTCAAGTCAAAATAGCTCAAAAACATTCCGGAGCCGAAATAATACCCAATGACAGTCATTTTGACTATCTCGACCCTTCCGCGATCGATGGTACCCGCAAAAATATCATCCGGAATACTTTAAAATATTCTCTATTTTTGGGCCTCAATTCCCAAATTTTGAAATTCTCCAATTTAATTAAATTTTATTGTCCCAAAATTTAATTTCTCAGTCTCCAAAAATCGAGGGTTGTTACATTTCAAAGGATCTCAAAATTAGTTTTAAGCTTGGTGTGATAAAATTCTCTCCACCCCTCTATGTTGAGTATTTGCATTTTTAGCAAATACCTCAATATAGAGGTGTGTAGTGAAAATTATCTCTAGAATAAATTTCACCCCACCCCTCTATTATGAATTTTTGCATTTTTAGCAATTAATTCAAAATAGATTGATGTAGTGAAATTTATCCCTTATGGGAGGTAAATTCTAATCCATTCCTTTATGTTGAGATTTTGCATTTTTAGCAATTATCTTAATATAAATTAATGATCTAGAATTTATTTCTTTTGGTGAGTTCTAATGTACAATTTTATAATGTTAAGCTGCATTTTTAGCAAATCTCTTTTATTATTTAATTGTCCATTATGAATTCATCCACTATCTTTTTTATTTTTATTTTTATTTTGTAATTTTTAGTTTAGATTCAATAAATACATGAGTGAGGAATTGTAATTGAGAGATTGATGATGTAATTGAAGATTTCATGTCAATTCAAGGCTTAAATGGGTTTGATATCCTCCTCTTGATTACTTTTAATTTAATCTTCTCATGCTTTTATTTGTTTATCTTATATTTGTGGATGATGATTATTGAGGGCTAATATCCCATTCATGGGATGAAATTTTGAAGCCCTCATGAATCCCATTTAGTTAGTTTACTTTTTAGCACAATTTTATTTACGTCATTTTTTTATTAGCTTTTACATCTTAGTAGTACTTTAAAAATTAGTATATAGTTAGTTAATTAATATTCCCTTGAAAAATTCATAAAAAATAGAAAAAGTAAAAAATAGAAAAATATAATAAAATGCAAATGAATCTATATATATGTCCTCACCAATTTTTTGTTTCACCCTTAGATTTGGATTGACTCCCTTACTTACCCTCTACACTAGTTTTGTTATAATTTTGTAGGTTCAAGGGAATTTTGATAGAAAGAAGTTGCAACAACGACAAAACTCTACATTAGAGGCAAATTTTTCTATTTATCAAATACTAACTATTAAAAGCCTACTTGGGTTTGGACCTAATTTAAGGTCTAAAGTAGCTAATCCCAAAATGCCTCATTTTAATTAGTTTTCACCCTCACAATCCATCCTCCATATAACCAACAATACAATCTAACACCTATCCTATTATTAGCCCCATTAGTCATATTTTTTTCTTAAATCCTAAATTAAAAAAATACGTTAATATTTTTACTTGCTCTAAATTTTGAACTTTATTTATAAATGACTTAGTAAGTTGTGACATTATATGTCACTCAAGCACACGTAATATTTACACGTAATATTTTTTTTTATTATATGGAAAAAATACGGGGTATTACAACCCATGGCAATAAACTAAACTGGCTTCCAGTAAGAAATATGAAAATTCCTTATCACACCATGCAGTATATGTTTTTCTCTATTTAATTTTAATTAATTTCATTAAGTAATTACAATTTCACTCCAATTTAATTATCTCAGAATTACTCATATAGTGAGGCGTTGTTTGCAAAGTTTGATAACACATAATATAATTACCCCCGTAAAGCATACCATACCCACTTGGTGAAATTCAATTCATCGATAATCGATTTTCACTAACATCTTAATTATTCATTGATCCCAAATTAACTTATTTAGTACTCAATCGGATATAAATTCACTATCCATGTTTACTGATGGAATCAAAACTTATAGTTTATTAAGGGGTATCAGAATCAAAGATATTTTGAGGACTCAAATTCCTCCGGGATATAATCACAAACATACCCCCACAATTATTGACCAATATACAAATATCTTGAGCTAAATAAATTGAATTGAACCCATAGGAAATCAAAGCAATAATTGTGTGAACATATCAATCCTCATAATTCTTGGGATTAAGAATTTATACATCATTTACAAAACTTTGTGAGATATATGAAGTCTAATCTAGTATGCACGTATACTTGAATCTCGCTTGTGGTCATGTTTAATACATTCATGATCAACCAATACAATCCTCTTTTAACTATGAGATAAGTTACCGAACCCTCAGACATGTTCTCGTGTTGAAGATAAATTATTAAGATCATACATACAACTGTATCAATATGATGTTAATTTCCTATCTAAACTATGAACTGTTCAATTGCACTAAAATCATAATTTCAATATTTTTTTAGCACGACGAACCCAGCTCACTAGAATTCTTGTTAATTCCAATTGTCTAATATATTACAACATATATAAAACAAATATAAGTCATTCTCGCGGATATGGTTCGTATTTAAAAAATGACCCCAACACTCCTTTATTAAAAAATAAACGGTCATACATGGCTTTAGGATTACCCCCCCCCCCCCCCCCCCCCAAAGACCCTTGGTTAGTACTTGATGTGAAACTCGCTCAGCTCTATTAACCATTTTATCAACCTTCCTAAAGTGTTTGGATTCTATAAGACATGTCTGGGGATGATTAGTTATCACGTTAATATAGGGGAATTAAAAATAGAGTCTCAAATGTATGGCTGATATAATCGAGCAAGATGAAATATTTTTTATATTAGGGTACCTGCTCTCATTCGCTAGAGAGATCTACTAACGTAGTATACAAAATAATGGACTAAAAGTTCTTCTTTTATTAGAGCTTAACTTATAGTGGTTGGAGACGCCGCAAAGTAGAGGAATAATTCTTCACCTATGATGGTCCTGGAAAGGTGTGAAGGTTTACCTAAGGAGTCGATTCAAATGTATTTTCAAGATTTTAAAGAAAGAAAGGCACTTACGAGAGACTTCAACACAAAACAGTTCAAGGCATTATTCCAACCAAACATTTCACTTCCTTTACGGTCATAGGGAATTACATCTCAAGCATATATTTGATTATCTCAAGGTTAGATTCAATGCCTCTTCTGATAACCACGAAGCCTAAGAACTTACCCTCCGAGACCCCAAAGGTACACTTTTTGGGTTCAGTCTCATCATGTTCCTCCTAATATTAGTGAACGTCTCACATAGGTATTGCAAGTGATTATGTCCTTCTAATATGTTAATCAACATATCATCGACATAGACCTTCATTGTTGAACTGATAAAATCTATGAACATTACATTGATCACCCTTTGATAGGTGGCCTCGATATTTTTTAAACCAAATAGCATCACTTTGTAGTACATTTTGTGTAATGAAAGATATTATTTCCTCATCCCGAGGTGCCATTTTTATTTGGTTATAGCTAGAGTAGGCATCTATGCAAAATAAGAGCTCATGACCAGTTTTTGAGTCAACTAGGGTGTCTATCCCCAATAGGGGATCCCAATATTTTGGACAGGCATTGTCGAGGACAGTAATCTACACACATTATCCATATCTTGTTAGGATTTGGAATAAGCATAATGTTGGAAAACTATTATAGGTTTTAGAACTCTCGAATGATCTTGGCTTCCAGGATCTTGTCATCAACCTCATCTATAGTAGCCTGATTTATTTCTAAAGAAAATAACCTCTTCTTTTATCATACATGCATGTGGTTAAGTCTACGCTGAGGTCGTGTACCAAAATTGTTGGATCTACCAAGAAAACACATATTTTGTCTCTTTCAGGAATTTAGTGAGCAACTCTCTCAGTGGAGCTGAGGTTTACACCAATTTGTACCACTTAATTTTGTTAATGCAAACATTGTTGAGATCTTTAATGGGCTATCACTTTTGTTATTTTTAATCATCATGTGAATATAAGGTATACGCATTTAATAACTCCATATTTGGGCTATTTTGTAGTGTTGTTCCCCTGTTTCTAACTTTGAGAACTGAAAAGCCTTAGGGAGGACTTTTTTTATTTTTATCACAATACTTAGGATTTTATCCAGTAATCCTGTTGCAGGGACAAAGGATTTAAAGGTTCTAAATGACTTCTTCTATTGTGTTTAGTGGTTGTGTCTCACTTCTTGCTATCCGTTCAATACTTACGTACTTCCATCACCCACGGGATAGGGGAGACCAACAACATGTCCTTGTTGACACCACACTATCTAATTTATTAAGAAGATGATCTACCTAATATGACATTATAATCTGATGGGAGATCTACCACCAAGATATGGACCCAAATAGTGGTGCAATAATCTTCAACCCCTGTTGTGAGTGCCATGGTGATATAGATTATCGTGTGAGTTCTCTCCCCGCTGAATGCCACTGGAGAATTTATAATAGGTATGAGGTCCTTCATTGTCAATCCTATATCTTTGAATGCATTAATGAAGATGATCTCAAGTGAAGTTCAAGTGTCAATGTGTATCCTCTGCATCTTTGCATTCCTAATGATCATGGTGACCAATAACGGGTCATCACGAGGTAGATTAATTCTAATGAGTTCATCTCTATAAAGATCATTATAAACACCTCTGTTTTGGTGTGTCTCGTAAGGTCGATTTGCTGAATTGATCTCAGATGGGCCTATTGAGTAGAGAAAAATATACCCCATGTAAAGCCTCATCTGATGATGTGAATACCAACTTAAGTTAGTTTTTCTTTACCTTTACCTTTTGACTAAGCTTTTGCATCCTTAGGCATAAATTGTTTAAGATAACTCTCCTGATGACATTTTATGACAACTTTGAGGCGAAATCAATCATTATATTGTGGAAATATCCTCGTGGAAGAGATAATATTTTTCCTTTTTTTTATTTTCTTCGAGGGTCCTAATGGATTGAGTTTTGGGCAGTAAAATCTGAAGTTTTATGGTTGAGAAGACCTTTTTTACAAATGCAATGAGATGGGTGAAATGCCTGTTCTATAAAGAACCTTATTTCTTCCCTTTCTTCTTTTTGGCTTCTGCTTTCTCAGGTGAGGTCTCTCCCAGGAGAGAGAATATATCTTTACTCTTTCCATGATGGTATAAAATGAAGAGGGAAGTTCATACATCCTTTCAGATATATCATCGATTATATTCATATACTGTTGAGCCTTTCAAGTAGCTCAATCATTAATGGATGTGACCTATTTCTAAAAGGACTTAGAAATGCCTATGGGATGATTCTTGCAATAAAAATGCAACACATATATAATCATTAAGGTCATATATCTTTAGGGGTGGCAATATGGGTTTCCAAGGACAAAACTGACCACAACCTGCCCAGAAAAAAATGTGCTAGCTTATTAAAGTTTTCTCATTGTCTTTCTTTGTTCTTCTTCTTGAACCAAAATTAAAATATATGCAGCTGAGGCTAGAAAAAAACTATTGACAGTATCGAAAAAAAGATGGGTAAATCATATTCGACCCAATCTAGACCCGCCCATATCTGACCCATAACCTTAGATCAACCCGCTTGTGACCCACCCAAACCAACCCGAAACCGTTTTTAACCCGCCCACATCTGCCCATTTGTCAGGTCTGTATATCTATAACGCTTTATGGTTTAACCTTTTAGACTACTCCTTAAGGGTGTCTCTAGGAAAGCAGTTAGTTTCTGCATCTTTCGGGCTCCAATGAAATAACCCACGAAGGATGTGGTTATTATCTCAGTAAAGCTTTTCATAGTTCCTGGAATGACCTTGGCAAACTATTACGTAAATGTTCCCCTCAAGGTATCTAGAAAAACTGAGCACAACACCTCATCTATGGTGAGTAAAGGTGGATGGATGGTTAATGATAATTTTGGTCCTATTAAAAGGTTCTATGACGGGAATTTTCCACTAACCGATCTTGCATGCTCTTTCTCTCATTATTTAAATGATGGAGGTAAAGTGTTTGAGGGAGTTGAATGTTATGAGGTATGGGATGGAGGTACTAAGGATACCTCGACCGTAAACAAGTGGTCCTTTGACTTATGAAGACTTAAGGTTGATTCATGTCCGGTGATGATACACTGATCAATTGCTTAAGTGTTATATAATAAAATTGTACCTGTAGTGGTTAAAGTTTGGGTCATGATATTTAAACCAAAAATATTACTCCAAAACACAACATAAAAATTAAATATAAGATTTACTAACGACACCCAAAAGTTTTGTACCTTTTTTTCCTTTCAAAATGTCTAATATACCTCAAAATAAACAAAAAAAAATTATACACATACTAATAGATCGTTGGTCTCTAGATGCATGACACCCCGCCTAATTAAATACCGGGCGATCACTCCTTTATTAAATTAAATCAAGGTAAACAGTTGGTCCATTCTCAGCATCACTGTCGATAAAAATAATTTTTCCAATTTAACACCCTAAATAATTAAGCTAAGTGTCAAAAACATTTTTCATACGAACTTCCAAATTTTAATTAAAGAAAAGATTTTTATTAATGCAAAACAACATTTCTACAATATAGAATCACACCACGAAATCTAAATAAAACCATACATTCACCAATCGAATGTCAATAATATAAAGCTAAAATCATAAACCATCCTGAAACAAATCCCATAAACAATACTGGAATAACTGAAATATAAAAATCCCCAATAATAAATGAAATGATAAAAAGGGCGACACGTGCCCCATAAATGAGAGTAATAGGAGTGGAGTCAATGACAGAAGCCGTCTACTCAAGGGACCTGCAACTCCCACCTAAGCTGCAGCTCGTCCTTCTCAAAGAATCCTAAGCAAGACGCCCCTGTGGCTGGGCACCTGAAAAATATACATATATATACAAGAGAGAGAGAGAAAAGGAAACGGGTCAGGGCCCGAAAGTGTGTTTGATTTTAGAATACGTTAAGCAAGTATTTAAATTGATACAGGCCAATGCAACATCATATTAGTTCGTCTCTCTCTTGAGAAATACTCACCTCTCTTCTAATGTGCACTCCTATCGTACTAGCCTTCCCAATGGTTCGTTTATCTTAACTTACTCAAATGTTTTCAAAAACTGAACGATAACAATGTTATAAAAAGGTTACTTTTAATTTGTAGTATTCCTCTCGTTTTAGCTTCATTAAATTATAAGATTTCCCGTACCTTTTCATATTTTCACAAAAACAAGTATTTAATAATTTGAGTCAACAACCATGTTCTACTTATCAAATCACAGTAGGCAGTTCAAAGTTTATAACCTCATATATATATTAACTACTCGCATAAAATATATATATAATGGCACCCCAACTAAACTATGGTGCGGGCATACTCTGCTATCCAATCCCCGTATCGCTCATAAAAAGGGAAATACAAGTTCGGAATCACTCTCGAACTGTATTAACATATACAAAACAACGTTGAGGCGAAGCATAGATTCCAAGTCCAAGAGGTCAGTACATACCCACACGTCTCTTAGGACCGTCCGACTATCAATTTAATAGCCCGTACCTAGGATCTCTATCTTCTAGGGTACGATTCAATATCCCCATAAAGCAACACAGGATACGATCGTCCCAGCGCGGTAACCTCAGGGATAGCAAGTAGCGCGGGTACGTTTTTCACATGTATATAATATATGTACACACATTCATATAAATATACCGATTTCATCATATTAATATAGGTCACCCTCATTACCCATAATTACAACCTTTGTCCTAAATTTCACCTTATTAGTGTAACGTAAAAGGTTTCGCCTCTAACCTTAATTCGAAGGGTTTTCTCACTCATTACCTAATACTCATGGGTTATAACTTTACAATTCTAGAATTCAGGAAATAACTTCATTTGATTCCAACGTAACTCTCTTACGCACCTCACCCTTAAGTTTCATAAATCTAACAACCTAAAGTAAATATCCCATAACAACCCTCTTCGTTGAAGATTAAAGGTTCTAACATATGTCCATATACTCTACTGGTCCTCAATATCTCCCAAATCATTTTATTTAGAATGCCCAAGGTTTATTCCACGATAAATTAATTCAACTAATTAAACAAGGGGAATAATAGGCTGCCAGGGAGGGTCGATCGATCGACGTCTGGGGGTCGACCGATCGAACCTTCGATCGATCGACGATCTAGGGTCGATCGATCGATCGAGCAGGTCTGTGAAAATTCTGCAGAAACTGCAGTGACGGGGTTGCTTAGGTTTCTTCATCAAAACTCATATTTTCCAACTCTAATTGACCCCAAAAGTCTACTGCTTACATCCTAACATAATTCCAGGTTTCTTTAACGATCAGCATGCGTATATACATCAATAAACATGATTAAACAACCTAATATTTCATCTAATCATCAAGAACCCTACAGTTTTCTTAACCTTTGTTCTAATCAGCTTTCTCCAGAAATTCCTTCTAATAAATCATCAAAATTTCGTGGGTTAAATATCTACTTCACATATTAATTTCCAGAATAAGGTTCATATGATTTCTACATGCAAATCTTTATCAAAATTGGGTTTTCCTCCATGGATTATACTCTTAATCGTTCCTACACTAACATGATTATTGCATCAACGAAAATACGCAAGTTAAACACTTGCCTGGGATTTCAGAGGTCTGGTTTCCTGCTGATATTGGTATGGCTGCGTTCTCCTCCTCGCGATCTACGCGTTGGTGGTGACGGTGGTGCAAAAGGTGGTGTTTTTGGCCTTGAATCACCTAGCAAGGTCTCTCCTCTCTTCTCCACTAGCCGTCTTAGGGTTCTGAATGATCTAACCCTAAAAGGCTGACTTAAATGGCTGCTAAGGATGGCTGAAATTCGTGGGTTTAATTACCCTAATTTGTAAAATTACCAAAACGCCCTCCCGGGTCACTAATTAAGCCTAAAAACATCCCGAGACCCAAACTAAACCCCCGGGTACACTTTTCTGACTATCTCGACCCTTCCGGACGCGTTGACGCACTCAAAATGACCATACGGACAACTCATAAAATATTTACTTTTATATCTCAATAATTAGTCCCGACGCGACACGGCGCGTCCCGACTAAAATTACCAAAATTGTCATTTTCATTCACTCGTTGTCATTTTTATTCACTCGTGACATTTACCATATATTACTATGCTCTTAAGTAATATTCAACAATTTCATATTATTACTAACTCGCGTCACGTTAATAATTATAACATAATTAATTTCCGGATTTTTATTAAATAAATCCCCAATTTAATTATAGCATAAAAATATGGGGTATTACATACTTCCCCCGTAATAACGGAATTTCGTCCCGAAATTCGGAAAATAAGGCATACCTGGTAAAAAAAACTCTGGATATCTCTCACGCATATCTGCCTCACGCTCCCAAGTGGATTCCTCCACATTATGATGTTCCCACTGGACCCGCACGAGTGGAACTATCTTCGACCTCAATCTCCTCTCACTGTAGTCTAGAATAGCCACCGGTCTCTCCTCGTAAGAGCTATCCGACTGCAAGTCGATCTCATCTAACGCAATGTGAGTATGGGCCATATCATCCCGAAGGTATCGTCTCAACGACGAGATGTGGAATACATCGTGGATGCGATGTAAATGTTCTGGCAAACCCAACCTGTATGCTACTGGCCCAATTCTCTCGATGATGGGAAATGGTCCTACGTACCTCGGAGCCAACTTCCCCTTCTTCCCGAACCTCATCACTCCTTTCATAGGAGATACACGCAACAACACTTGATCTCCCACATTAAACTCCCGGAAGAATCGTTTTGCATCGGCGTAGCTCTTCTGTCTGTCTTGGGCTACCCGAATACGACTCCTGATTATCTCAATCCTCGCGGAGGTCTCCTGGATCACTTCTGGTCCTAATAACTTGTTGTCCCCCACCTCGAGCCAACAGGTTGGAGAGCGACAAGGCCTGCCGTACAAAGCTTCAAATGGAGCCATGCCAATCGTAAACTGATAGGAGTTATTATAAGCAAACTCGACCAGTGGAAGATGTGGCTCCCAACCTCCCCCGAAGTCGAGGATACACATGCGTAGCATATCTTCCAACATTTGATTAGTACGCTCTGTCTGTCCATCTGTCTGTGGGTGGTAAGCTGAACTCAGTCTCAACTCTGTACCCATAGCCTCCTGAAAGCTTTCCCAGAAACGCGACACAAAAATCTTGTCTCTGTCTGACACAATATTCAGGGGCACCCCATGTAATCTGACAATCTCAGCGATGAATAGTTGGGCATACTGACCTGTGGTATAATCTATTCTTACTGGCAGAAAATGAGCCACCTTGGTCAGACGGTCTACAATCACCCAGATAGAATCGTGGCCTCGCTGTGATGTAGGCAACCCTGTAATGAAGTCCATGGAAATACTTTCCCACTTCCACGCAGGTACTTCCAACGGCTGAAGTAATCCCGACGGTTTCTGGTGGTCCACCTTCACCAGCTGGCAAATAGAACATTTGGACACAAATTCAGCGATGTCCTTCTTCATCCCACTCCACCAGTACTGACGTCTCATATCCTGGTACATCTTATTGCCTCCCGGATGTACAGCAAATCGGGACCCATGAGAATGAGTCATCACCTCATGACGTAGCTCTGCTCCTTCTGGAACCACTAATCTCCCATTAAACCGCAGCCCTCCATCCGAACTAACAGAATAGGACTCAGCACCCTCGGCTAGAAGTCGTACAATCTGCTCCTGACAAAACGAGTCTGTGGTCTGTGCCTGTATCACCCTTGTAACAATCTCGGGTGTGACTGTCATCACGGATATGAACGAACGTGCGACTGCGTCCTGGTGACCCAACTCCTTCCACTTTGCTTTCCAGATGTCCGCTACATCGTCAACCGGTCTACGGCTCAACGCATCAGCAACTACGTTGGCTTTCCCCGGATGATACTGTATATCGAACTGGTAATCTTTCACAAACTCTAACCATCTGCGCTGACGCATATTCAGCTCTCGCTGAGTGAACAGGTACTGCAGTGACTTATGGTCTGTAAACAAACGGAATTTCTCGCCCAATAAATAGTGCCTCCAAATTCTCAATGCAAAGACGACCGCAGCTAACTCCAGGTCGTGGGTGGGGTAATTCTTCTCATGCGGCTTAAGCTTACGGGAAGCAAAAGCTATAGCCTTCTCTTCCTATTGAAGCACTCCCCCAAGTCCTCGTAAGGACGCATCTGTGTAAACCAGGTACTCTACACCCGGCTTCGGTAAAGCAAGGACTGGTGCCGAAGTAAGCTTGTCCTTCAGCTCGTCGAAAGCCAACTGACAAGCGTCATCCCAAACATATGGTACCCCCTTGCGAGTCACATTCGTCAATGGACCCGCTATTTTGGAGAATCCCCGAATGAACCTCCTGTAGTATCCGGCTAACCCCAAGAAACTACGCACTTCCGTCGGTGTCGTGGGCTGCCCCCACTCCCTCACCGCTGACACTTTGCTCGGGTCAACTGCTATCCCCTGTTCAGAAACAACATGGACCAAGAATTGTACCTCTCTCAACCAGAATCCACACTTCTCGTACTTAGCATACAACTGATGCTCTCGTAGAGTCTGAAGAACCTGCCTCAAGTGTTCGGCATGCTCCTCCTCGGAGTGTGAATATATCAAGATATCATCTATGAAGACGATGACGAACCGTTTCCAGAACTCTCTGAATACTCGGTTCATCAAGTCCATGAAAACGGCTGGGGCATTTGTGAGTCCGAACGACATCACCCTGAACTCATAGGACCCATATCTCGACAAGAAGGCAGTCTTCGAAACATCATGCTCTCTAATTCGCAACTGATGGTACCCCGACCTCAGATCTATCTTCGAAAAGAAAGTTGCTCCCCTTAACTGGTCGAACAGATCATCGATTCGAGGCAACGGATACTTGTTCCGTATCGTGACCTTGTTCAACTCCCGGTAGTCCACACACAATCTCAGTGAGCCATCTCTCTTCTTCACAAATAAGACTGGAGCGCCCCACGGTGAGGTACTCCTACGAATGAAACCCTGACCTAATAGCTGCTCAATCTGATCTCGTAGCTCTCGCATCTCTGCCGGAGCCATACGGTACGGTGCGCGTGCTATAGGTCTCGTATCCGGCAATAAGTCTATAATGAAGTCTATCTCACGACTGGGCGGTAGGCCTGGTATCTCCTGAAACACATCGGAATACTCCCTAACAACTGGGATCGAATCCAAAGGAATCACAACCTCCTTAGAGGTATCCTCCTCAATGTAATATAAATGAGCGGTCGAACCTCCCTCTGGGCGAGGCATCGCTACTACAAACATCTCTTGCCCCGGAATGGCAAAAACAATGCTCCCACCGAAGCAATCAATCATGGCTCTATAAGATGCGAGCCAATCCATACCAATAATCACGTCATGCTCGTGCATGTCTAAGACTAGCATGTCTGCAGGCAGTACCAAGCTACCAATCTCTATCCCTACTCCTCGGCATATAAAGAATATAAGCGACCCACTCCCTAAAGGTGAGTCGACACACGTCACGGTGCTCTCTGCTGTGGCTAACAATCCTAAGGACTTCGCAAAATGCGTAGCTATAAAACAGTGCGTTGCCCCCGTATCAAACAAAACTTTACCCATAGTACCATGGATAGGAAACATACCCTCAATCGCGGGTGGTGCCTGTGGAGCTGCCGCCTGGTGGACGTTATAGACACGTCCGTACTGTAATTGCCCCTGCTGCACTGGAGCTGCTGGGATGGCTGGTAGGGCTGGCATCTGGGCTGGAGCTGGAAGGGCAGGTGGAAAGAGTGGTCTCTGCGGCTCATTACGGGCTCCCTGCTGCGGTGGGGCCCTATCGCCCTCTGGGCAATCTTGACGCTTATGGCCGTGCTTTCCACACACAAAACACCGGCCTCTGAAATTACCTCCCCTCTGTCCCTGCTGACCACGGCCCTGCTGGCCGTTACCTCCACTCCATTGGCCCTGTTGGCCCTGATGTGCACGCTGTTGGCCTTGCTGGCCCTGCTGCTGACCCTGCGGTCGGTGTTGGCCCTGCTGGCCCTGCTGATTAAGCTGACCCTGATGGCCCTGCCTGAATCCCCCGAATCCCTGCCTAGAATCACCTGAACGGAATCGCTTAGCAGGGTCCCCCTGATGGGAACTCTGCTCGTGCTGACGAGTCTGTCCCTGAGTTGGTGCCCCACTGGCACTATTACCCCCGGTCCTGCCCTGCTGGCTGGACTCTCCTGCTCTCTTACTTCCCTGAAGATGGAAGCGGTGATCCTGGCAATGTAGTAACGCTGCATTGAGTACGTCCGTAAAAGTACTCAGGGATAGATTTCCAATAAGGTGCTGACGGATCCTCCAAGCTAACCCGTCGACGAACAGCAAAATCTTCTTGCTCTCAGTGGGTGCCTCATCCGGCACAATAGTGAGAAGTCTCGTGAACTCCTCCTCATACTCTGCTACAGTAAGGTTCTCCTGCTTCAGATTTAGCAATTTCCGCCTCATCTCAGTCTGCACTGCGGGTGGAAAGTACTTGCGGTCAAACCGCTCCCAGAAAATCTGAATAGGGATCGTGTCCCTCTCCTCCAAAGTAGTAGTGGACTCCCACCACTGTAATGCGGCTCCCACCAGTTTAAAAGAGGCCAATAGTTGCTTCTGCACTTCGGTGCACTCATACATACGGAGGTGCCGCTGGATGTCCTTCTTCCATTGGCTGACAGTAATAATATCGGAGCTACCAGAAAACTCAGGGGGATATGCTTTCTGAAAAGCATCCCGAACTCTCTCCCATGCAGATGGAAGCTGTGTTGGTACTGGCGCCACTGCTTGGACCTGTGGTGGAGCCTGCTGAATCACCGCTATCGCGGCATTTACCGCCTGAGCAACGATGGCGGCTACCTCATTAGCATTCATAGTGCCTGGTGCCGGAGCTGCTGGTTGATCGGCTTGGGCACGCCTATCTTTCGGAGCACGTCTCGGAGGCATCTGAAACGTGAACAAGTTTATTAGTCTACAGTTATCAACAAATCTCAAATAGCTGAAGATTTAAACGTGAAAGCAAGAATACAACAGTCCTAACAATAGGGCTCTATAGCAATAACGTTAAGCTGAAAGCGAAAATAAGCCGTACAGATCCTATGGACACTAGAACCTGATGCTCTGATACCACCTGTGACACCCCGCCTAATTAAATACCGGGCGATCACTCCTTTATTAAATTAAATCAAGGTAAACAGTTGGTCCATTCTCAGCATCACTGTCGATAAAAATAATTTTTCTAATTTAACACCCTAAATAATTAAGCTAAGTGTCAAAAACATTTTTCATACGAACTTCCAAATTTTAATTAAAGAAAAGATTTTTATTAATACAAAACAACATTTCTACAATATAGAATCACACCACGAAATCTAAATAAAACCATACATTCACCAATCGAATGTCAATAATATAAAGCTAAAATCATAAACCATCCTGAAACAAATCCCATAAACAATACTGGAATAACTGAAATATAAAAATCCCCAATAATAAATGAAATGATAAAAAGGGCGACACGTGCCCCATAAATGAGAGTAATAGGAGTGGAGTCAATGATAGAAGCCGTCTACTCAAGGGACTTGCAACTCCCACCTAAGCTGCAGCTCTTCTCAAAGAATCCTAAGCAAGACGCCCCTGTGGCTGGGCACCTGAAAAATATACATATATATACAAGAGAGAGAGAGAGAAAAGGAAACGGGTCAGTGCCCGAAAGTGTGTTTGATTTTAGAATACGTTAAGCAAGTATTTAAATTGATACAGGCCAATGCAACATCATATTAGTTCGTCTCTCTCTTGAGAAATACTCACCTCTCTTCTAATGTGCACTCCTATCGTACTAGCCTTCCCAATGGTTCGTTTATCTTAACTTACTCAAATGTTTTCAAAAACTGAACGATAACAATGTTATAAAAATGTTACTTTTAATTTGTAGTATTCCTCTCGTTTTAGCTTCATTAAATTATAAGATTTCCCGTACCTTTTCATATTTTCACAAAAACAAGTATTTAATAATTTGAGTCAACAACCATGTTCTACTTATCAAATCACAGTAGGCAGTTCAAAGTTTATAACCTCATATATATATTAACTACTCGCATAAAATATATATATAATGGCACCCCAACTAAACTATGGTGCGGGCATACTCTGCTATCCAATCCCCGTATCGCTCATAAAAAGGGAAATACAAGTTCGGAATCACTCTCGAACTGTATTAACATATACAAAACAACGTTGAGGCGAAGCATAGATTCCAAGTCCAAGAGGTCAGTACATACCCACACGTCTCTTAGGACCGTCCGACTATCAATTTAATAGCCCGTACCTAGGATCTCTATCTTCTAGGGTACGATTCAATATCCCCATAAAGCAACACAGGATACGATCGTCCCAGCGCGGTAACCTCAGGGATAGCAAGTAGCGCGGGTACGTTTTTCACATGTATATAATATATGTACACACATTCATATAAATATACCGATTTCATCATATTAATATAGGTCACCCTCATTACCCATAATTACAACCTTTGTCCTAAATTTCACCTTATTAGTGTAACGTAAAAGGTTTCGCCTCTAACCTTAATTCGAAGGGTTTTCTCACTCATTACCTAATACTCATGGGTTATAACTTTACAATTCTAGAATTCAGGAAATAACTTCATTTGATTCCAACGTAACTCTCTTACGCACCTCACCCTTAAGTTTCATAAATCTAACAACCTAAAGTAAATATCCCATAACAACCCTCTTCGTTGAAGATTAAAGGTTCTAACATATGTCCATATACTCTACTGGTCCTCAATATCTCCCAAATCATTTTATTTAGAATGCCCAAGGTTTATTCCACGATAAATTAATTCAACTAATTAAACAAGGGGAATAATAGGCTGCCAGGGAGGGTCGATCGATCGACGTCTGGGGGTCGACCGATCGAACCTTCGATCGATCGACGATCTAGGGTCGATCGATCGATCGAGCAGGTCTGTGAAAATTCTGCAGAAACTGCAGTGACGGGGTTGCTTAGGTTTCTTCATCAAAACTCATATTTTCCAACTCTAATTGACCCCAAAAGTCTACTGCTTACATCCTAACATAATTCCAGGTTTCTTTAACGATCAGCATGCGTATATACATCAATAAACATGATTAAACAACCTAATATTTCATCTAATCATCAAGAACCCTACAGTTTTCTTAACCTTTGTTCTAATCAGCTTTCTCCAGAAATTTCTTCTAATAAATCATCAAAATTTCGTGGGTTAAATATCTACTTCACATATTAATTTCCAGAATAAGGTTCATATGATTTCTACATGCAAATCTTTATCAAAATTGGGTTTTCCTCCATGGATTATACTCTTAATCGTTCCTACACTAACATGATTATTGCATCAACGAAAATACGCAAGTTAAACACTTGCCTGGGATTTCAGAGGTCTGGTTTCCTGCTGATATTGGTATGGCTGCGTTCTCCTCCTCGCGATCTACGCGTTGGTGGTGACGGTGGTGCAAAAGGTGGTGTTTTTGGCCTTGAATCACCTAGCAAGGTCTCTCCTCTCTTCTCCACTAGCCGTCTTAGGGTTCTGAATGATCTAACCCTAAAAGGCTGACTTAAATGGCTGCTAAGGATGGCTGAAATTCGTGGGTTTAATTACCCTAATTTGTAAAATTACCAAAACGCCCTCCCGAGTCACTAATTAAGCCTAAAAACATCCCGAGACCCAAACTAAACCCCCGGGTACACTTTTCTGACTATCTCGACCCTTCCGGACGCGTTGGCGCACTCAAAATGACCATACGGACAACTCATAAAATATTTACTTTTATATCTCAATAATTAGTCCCGACGCGACACGGGCGCGTCCCGACTAAAATTACCAAAATTGTCATTTTCATTCACTCGTTGTCATTTTTATTCACTCGTGACATTTACCATATATTACTATGCTCTTAAGTAATATTCAACAATTTCATATTATTACTAACTCACGTCACGTTAATAATTATAACATAATTAATTTCCGGATTTTTATTAAATAAATCCCCAATTTAATTATAGCATAAAAATATGGGGTATTACATCTAGCTGACTCTTTGGCCTTTTGGCCTTTGTATATTTGGGTCTTTTGTTTCTAATACACTTTAATTACCGAAAAAAAAACATCACAAACTCTAAAACACCACATAATACAAAATCTCAAAACTCTTCAACTCCCACTGAAACATTCATACTCACGGTTTAACCTAGCTAAAATCATCTTCTTCATTTGTCCTAAAGCTCCATTTCATGGGTTTGTTGTGTTGATGTGGTGTTTGTTATGTTGTTTGTACACAGAAATCACTATTAAATGGGCTACATTGTAATTGTTGAAGAAAAGAAAGTTGGTCTTGAAGCTTCCCAAACTAACATTCAATGCTTTCTTGATGATTTTGAGGCATTAAAATACCTCTACATTGTATATAATGTCTAAAACTATTTGTAAAAGTATGGAAATATTTAAAAAAATGGGATTACTGGATTTACGTTCCCCATTGTCGTAACTGATGGGTGCAATAAAATCGTACAATCTTAAACCACGGTCGTCTTTGACCGTGTGTCACTGGTATCAAACATTAATTACCATCCTAATGTAACCGTAAGAGCTCACTATACGGATACTCCTAACAATGGTTCAACTATATAAGTTTCTTATAGTCGTGGTCTGGCTTGCATATTTTCTTGTAGCCGTGTCTTATATATTCACGGTAACTTGAGATCGTGTGGATCCTCTGGCGGTTACATTCGGCCGTGGTTTCCATTTTGCAAATAATTATTTGAGGTATATTAAGTTAAGGGTTTAAAATGGAAAATAAATCAATTTAAAGTTCAAATTTATTAAAGGGTGATATTTTTTATGAGGTTACTTTTCAAAATAAATTAGTTTAGTTAGTCATGTCTCCAATAAAACATAAAACATATTAAATGGTGATATTTTTTAAAAGGTTTCATAAACATATCCATGGTTATGAGTAACCGTGGATGTATTTATATTGATTTTTGATAATATACTCTTAATTCATATTGTACTGATTATTGTGTTATCATTTTAGTTAGATGACTCGGTACCTGATGATTCATTTTAGCAAGATACAGACAACATAATTGTACCGAGTGTATCTACTCAACGTGCTTCACCCGAGAATCCGATTATGCGTGAATAATGCACGATTGAGGAAGCAACAACATCAACCTCGAGCAAATGTTTGCGCGATTTGTTTCTAGATTTTACCTTGTCTATGGTAAAAAACATATCACGTAATTTAATTTCAACAATTTGAGGTTTTTAAAGTATGACATTATTGGATGGCACTACATTTGATTGTATGCATTGGCAGGATGTGGTAGTAGAAGAAGGATTGGATGTTAATGTAATTACGCAAGACCACACAGTCGAATTCACCACTGAGGAAGCATGTTTAGTTTCTTTATACTGTACTCAACGTGCTTTTTCATTTATAGTTGAAATTTTCATATAAACTGTCCTTTTAATTGTTATATTATACCTGTGCATATTTTTAATGATAGTGACAAGATGATTGATGGTGTCAACAAACTAGTCATAAGCTTCATGATGTCGTGATCATTTTAAAATACGACAATGCTAGTTTAGTCAGAAAGGGAAGGATCGTACTTGATTGTGAGCGAAGCGATCTTCATAGAAACATAAAAGACGAGGCGATGAACAAGAAGAGGAAGCGATGTTCTGGAATGAGAAAGTGTGATTGTATATTTAGATTGAAAGGCGTTCCACGTGATGATGGCCGTTAGGGTTGGAAGTTATTTGTGGGCTACACAACCACCAGGTGTCTAAAACACTTATTGGACACCCTTATTCCACAAGAAGAATGGAACATTGCAAGTGAGATGATTAACAATGGAGTGGGTCCAAAGGAAGTACTCCGCACGGTGAAACAACGATCAGAATACACTTGTTCATCCATTAGAACAATTTACAATCACTACACCAAAACTGGCGATTGGTCACGGCCAAAATCCCTGACCAAAGCTGTGGGTCGCGGACTTGGGCCGTGACCATTTCGGGCGTGACCATTTTCGTGGGTCGCGGCCTAAGTCCGTGACCAAAAAATGGTCACGGCCGAGACGGGTCACGGCAGATGGTCGCGGACTTAGGCCGTGACCCATGTCGTGACGGGTGGCGGCCCTTATCCGTGACCCATAACCGTGACAAATTGGTCGCGGCCAAAGTCCGCGACCCACGACCGTGACAAAAAAATTAAAAAAAAATTGGTCGCGGACTTTGGCTGCGACTCAATACCGTGACAAAAAAAATATAAAAAAAAATTAGTCGCGGTCCTAATCCGTGACCCACAACCGTAATAAATTGGTCGCGGCCAAAGTTCGCGACCCACAACCGTGACAAAAAAAATAAAATAAAATGGTCGCGGCCCATGTCCGTGACCCACAACCGTGACGAAAAAAATGGTCGCGGACTTTGGCCGCGACCATTTTTATGCGTGACGAAAAAATAAAAATGGTCATGGACAAAGTCCATGACCATATTTAACTATAATTTAAAAAAAAATGTATTTTTTTGGTCCAATCCTAAAACTGGGGGTCTTGCGAGTGTACCATCAGCTGCTACGTGTAACGTTTGATGCGTACGAGGTGTAACAAATATTTATGATTGGCAAAACAATAAAAAAAAATCACAAATTGCGAATCGAGAACGTTGTTAATAAACAAATATATATACAAACTTATAAATATTACACGTCTTAATAATTCACAGACCAAAAAAAAAAAAATTGGGCAGAGTTTCCTCTATTTTCTTGACATTCCAAAACCTGTAAATGTAAAACCTACTTATTATAAAGCTTGCACGGCCATAAAATTCAACAATAAATTATAAAAGCCTGCACGGCCATAAAACTAAACAATAACAGCCCGCATGGCTGATAAAATCCTGATTGTCCACAACATCTAAACAATCTTCATGCTGTAGACCATTGCCTCCTTCGTTTGATCCGCGTGCAAAAATCCTACAAAAGATAGGATACATAAAAAAAAATATTAGTAACCAAGTAGTTTTACAAAAAATTTAATCAAGCTGAAAAATTGCATGTATGAGTTAAAATTATGAGTAACTAAGTAGAAATATGCAAATTATCGTCGTATTCTCAAACCGGAAGTCCCGCAGCTGCGGGGTCAGTTCCTACAAGTTACATTGGTCCCGTGGGAGGTGTTGGTGCCACCCACGGGCCGTTCAGGGGCTATTTCGAGTTTTCACCCTCTAACGTCATGTTTTGTTTAAGTCTAGAAATATGCAAATTACCGTCGTATTCTCAAACCGGGAGACCCGCGGCTGCGGGGTTAGTTCCTACGAGTTACATTGGTCTCGTGGGAGGTGTTGGTGCCACCCACGGGGACGTTCAGGGGCTATTTCTAGTTCTCACCCTCTAACGCCACGTTTTTAAGCCTAAGTCTAGAAATATGCAAATTATTGTCGTATTCTCAAACCGGGAGTCCCGCGGCTGCGGGGTCAGTTCCTACGAGTTACATTGGTCCCGTGGGAGGTGTTGGTGCCACCCACGGGGACGTTTGGGGGCTGTTTCTAGTTCTCACCCTCTAACGCCATGTTTTTAAGCCTAAGTCAAGAAATATGCAAATTAACGTCGTATTCTCGAACCGGGAGTCCCGCGGCTGTGGGGTTAGTTCCTACGAGTTACATTGGTCCCGTGGGAGGTGTTGGTGCCACCCACAGGGCCGTTAGGGGGCTGTTTCAAGTTTTCACCATCTAACGCCATGTTTTGTTTAAGTCTATAAATATGCAAATTACCGTCGTATTATCAAATCGGGAGTCCCGCGGCTTCTGGGTCAGTTCCTAAGAGTTACATTGGTCCCGTGGGAGGTGTTGGTGCCACCCACGGGGACGTTCGGGGGCTATTTCTAGTTCTCACCCTCTAACGCCATGTTTTCAAGCCTAAGTATAGAAATATGCAAATTACCGTTGTATTCTCAAACCGGGAGTCCCGCGGCTGCGGGGTCAGTTCCTACGAGTTACATTGGTCCTGTGAAAGGTGTTGGTACCACCCACGGGGACGTTCAGGGGCTGTTTCTAGTTCTCACCCTCTAACGCCATGTTTTTAAGCCTATGTCTAGAAATATGCAAATTACCGTCGTATTCTCAAACCGGGAGTCTCGCGGCTGCGGGGTCAGTTCCTACGAGTTACATTGGTCCCGTGGGTGGTGTTGGTGCCACCCACGGGGACGTTCGGGGGCTGTTTCTAGTTCTCATCCTCTAACGCCATGTTTTTAAGCCTAAGTCTAGAAATATGCAAATTATCGTCGTATTCTCAATCCGGGAGTCCCGCGGCTACAGGGTCATTTCCTATGAGTTACATTGGTCTCGTGGGAGGTGTTGGTGCCACCCATGGGGACGTTCGGGGGCAGTTTCGAGTTTTCACCCTCTAACGCCATGTTTTGTTTAAGTCTAGAAATATGCAAATTACCGTCGTATTATCAAATCGGGAGTCCCGCGGCTGCAGGGTCAGTTCCTACGAGTTACATTGGTCCCGTGGGAGGTGTTGGTGCCACCCACGAGGACGTTCGGGGGCAGTTTTGAGTTTTCAACCTCTAACGCGGTGTTTTGCTTAAGTATTGAAACATGGAAATTACCGTCGTATTATCAAACTGGGAGTCCCGTGGCTGCGGGGTCAGTTCCTACGAGTTACATTGGTCCCGTGGGAGGTGTTGGTGCCACCCACGGGGACGTTCGGGGGCTCTTACTAGTTCTCACCCTCTAACGCCATGTTTTTAAGCCTAAGTGTAGAAATATGCAAATTATCGTCGTATTCTCAAACTGGGAGTCCCGCGGCTGCAGGGTCAGTTCCTACGAGTTACATTAGTCCCGTGGGAGGTGTTGGTGACACCCATGGGGACGTTCGGGGGTTGTTTCTAGTTCTCACCCGCTAACGCCATGTTTTGTTTAAGTCTAGAAATATGCAAATTACCGTCGTATTATCAAACCGGGAGTCCCGCGGCTGCGGGGCCATTTCCTACGAGTTACAATGGTCCCGTGGGAGGTGTTGGTGCCACCCACAGGGGCGTTAGGGGGCTGTTTTGAGTTTTCACCCTCTAACGCCATGTTTTGTTTAAGTCTAGAAATATGCAAATTACCGTCGTATTATCAAACCGGGAGTCTCACGGCTGCGGGGTCAGTTCCTACGAGTTACATTGGTCCCGTGGGAGGTGTTGGTGCCACCCACGGGGACGTTCGGGGGCTGTTTCTAGTTCTCACCCTCTAACGCCATGTTTTTAAGCGTAAGTCTAGAAATATGCAAATTATAATCGTATTTTCAAACCGGGAGTCCCGCGGCTGCGGGGTCAGTTCCTACGAGTTACATTGGTCCCGTGGGAGGTGTTGGTGCCACCCACGGGGCCGTTCAGGGGCTGTTTCGAGTTTTCACTCTCTCACGTCATGTTTTGCTTAAGTCTAGAAATATGCAAATAACCGTTGTATTCTCAAACCAGGAGTCCCGCGGCTGCGGGTCAGTTCCTACGAGTTACATTGGTCCCGTGGGAGGTGTTGGTGCCAGCCATGGGGACGTTCGGGGGCTATTTCTAGTTCTCACCCTCCAACGCCATGTTTTTAAGCCTAAGTCTAGAAATATGCAAATTACCGTCGTATTCTCAAACCGGGAATCCCGCGGCTTCGGGGTCAGTTCCTACGAGTTACATTGGTCCCGTGGGAGGTGTTGGTGCCACCCACGAGGACGTTCGGGGGATGTTTCTAATTCTCTCCCTCTAACGCCATGTTTTTAAGCCTAAGTCTAGAAATATGCAAATTATCTTCGTATTCTCAAACCGGGAGTCCCGCGGCTGCGGGGTCAGTTCCTACGAGTTGCATTGGTCCCGTGGGAGGTGTTGGTGCCACCCACGGGGACGTTCGGGGGCAGTTTTGAGTTTTCACCCTCTAACGCCATGTTTTGTTTAGGTCTAGAAATATGCAAATTACCGTCGTATTATCAAATCAGGAGTCCCGCGGCTGCAATGTCAGTTCCTACTAGTTACATTGGTCCCGTGGGAGGTGTTGGTGCCACCCACGAGGACGTTCGGTGGCTATTTCTAGTTCTCACCCTCTAACGCCATGTGTTTAAGCGTAAGTCTAGAAATATGCAAATTACCGTCGTATTCTCAAATCGGGAGTCCCGCGGCTGGGGGTTTAGTTCCTACGAGTTACATTGGTCTCGTGAGAGGTGTTGGTACCACCCACGGGGACGTTCAGGGGCTGTTTCTGGTTCTCACCCTCTAACGCCATGTTTTTAATCCTATTTCTAGAAATATGCAAATTACCGTCGTATTCTCAAATCGGGAGTCCCGCGGCTGCGGGGTCAGTTCTTACGAGTTACATTGGTCACGTGGGAGGTGTTGGTGCCACCCACGGGGACGTTCGGGGGCTGTTTCTAGTTCTCATCCCCTAACGCCATGTTTTTAAACCTAAGTCTAGAAATATGCAAATTATCGTCGTATTCTCAAACCGGGAGTCCCGCGGCAGCGGGGTCATTTCCTACGAGTTACATTGGTCCCGTGGGAGGTGTTGGTGCCACCCACGAGTACGTTCAGGGGCAGTTTTGAGTTTTCTCCCTCTAACGCGGTGTTTTGCTTAAGTATAGAAACATGGAAATTACCGTTGTATTATCAAACCGGGAGTCCCGCGGCTGCGGGGTCAGTTCCTACGAGTTACATTGGTCCTGTGGGAGGTGTTGGTGCCACCCACGGGGACGTTCGGGGGCTCTTACTAGTTCTCACCCTCTAACGCCATGTTTTTAAGCCTAAGTCTAGAAATATGTAAATTATCGTCGAATTCTCAAACCGGGAGTCCCACGGCTGCAGGGTCAGTTCCTACGAGTTACATTGGTCCCGTGGGAGGTGTTGGTGACACCCATGGGGACGTTCGGGGGTTGTTTCTAGTTCTCACCCTCTAACGCCATGTTTTGTTTAAGTCTAAAAATATGCAAATTACCGTCTTATTATCAAATCGGGAGTCCCGCGGCTGCGGGGCCATTTCCTACGAGTTACATTATTCCCGTGGGAGGTGTTGGTGACACCCACGGGGACGTTCGGAGGCTGTTTCTAGTTCTGACCCTCTAACGCCATGTTTTTAAGCCTAAGTCTGGAAATATGCATATTACCGTCGTACTCTCAAACCGGGAGCCGCTCGGTAGCGGGACGTTCCTACGAATTACATTGGTCCCGTGGGAGGTGTTGGTGCCACCCACGGGGACGTTCGGGGGCTGTTACTAGTTCTCATACTCTAACGCCATGTTTTTAAGCCTAAGTCTAGAAATATACAAATTACCTTCGTACTCTCAAACCGGGAGTCTCGCGGCTGCGGGGTCTTTTCCTACGCTTTACATTGGTCCCGTGGGAGGTGTTGGTGCCACGCACGGGGACGTTCGGGGGATATTTCTAGTTCTCACCCTCTAACGCCATGTTTTTAAACCTAAGTCTAGAAATATTCAAATTACCGTCGTACTCTCAAACCGGGAATCCCGCGACTGCGGGATCAGTTCCTACGAGTTACACTGGTCCCGTGGGAGGTGTTGGTGCCACCCACGGGGACAGTCGGGGGAAGTTTCTAGTTCTCACCCTCTAACGCCATGTTTTGCTTAAGTCTAGAAACAAGCAAATTACCGTCGTATTCTCAAACCGGAAGACCCGCGGCTGTGGGGTCAATTCCTACAAGTTACATTGGTCCCGTGGGAGGTGTTGGTGCCACCCACGGGGAAGTTCGGGGGCTCTTACTAGTTCTCACCCTCTAACGCCAGGTTTTTGAGCCTAAGTCTAGAAATATGCAAATTATCATCGTATTCTCAAACCAGGAGTCCCGCGGCTGCGGGGTCAGTTCCTACGAGTTACATTGATCCCGTGGGAGGTGTTGGTGCCACCCACGGGGACGTTCGGGGGCTGTTTCTAGTTCTCACCCTCTAACGCCATGTTTTTAAGCCTAAGTCTAGAAATATGCAAATTATCGTCGTATTCTAAAATCGGGAATCCCGCGGCTGCGGGGTCAGTTCCTACGAGTTACATTGGTCCCATAGGAGGTGTTGGTGCCACCCACAGGGCCGTTAGGGGGCTGTTTCCAGTTTTCACCCTCTAACTCCATGTTTTGTTTAAGTTTAGAAATATGCAAATTACGGTCGTATTATCAAACCGGGAGTCCCGTGGCTGCGGGGTCAGTTCCTACGAGTTACATTGGTCCCGTGGGAGGTGTTGGTGCCACCCACGGGGACGTTCGGTGGCTATTTCTAGTTCTCACCCTCTAACGCCATGTGTTTAAGCGTAAGTCTAGAAATATGCAAATTACCGTCGTATTCTCAAATCGGGAGTCCCGCGGCTGGGGGTTTAGTTCCTACGAGTTACATTGGTCTCGTGAGAGGTGTTGGTACCACCCACGGGGACGTTCAGGGGCTGTTTCTGGTTCTCACCCTCTAACGCCATGTTTTTAATCCTATTTCTAGAAATATGCAAATTACCGTCGTATTCTCAAATCGGGAGTCCCGCGGCTGCGGGGTCAGTTCTTACGAGTTACATTGGTCACGTGGGAGGTGTTGGTGCCACCCACGGGGACGTTCGGGGGCTGTTTCTAGTTCTCATCCCCTAACGCCATGTTTTTAAACCTAAGTCTAGAAATATGCAAATTATCGTCGTATTCTCAAACCGGGAGTCCCGCGGCAGCGGGGTCATTTCCTACGAGTTACATTGGTCCCGTGGGAGGTGTTGGTGCCACCCACGAGTACGTTCAGGGGCAGTTTCGAGTTTTCTCCCTCTAACGCGGTGTTTTGCTTAAGTATAGAAACATGGAAATTACCGTTGTATTATCAAACCGGGAGTCCCGCGGCTGCGGGGTCAGTTCCTACGAGTTACATTGGTCCTGTGGGAGGTGTTGGTGCCACCCACGGGGACGTTCGGGGGCTCTTACTAGTTCTCACCCTCTAACGCCATGTTTTTAAGCCTAAGTCTAGAAATATGCAAATTATCGTCGAATTCTCAAACCGGGAGTCCCGCGGCTGCAGGGTCAGTTCCTACGAGTTACATTGGTCCCGTGGGAGGTGTTGGTGACACCCATGGGGACGTTCGGGGGTTGTTTCTAGTTCTCACCCTCTAACGCCATGTTTTGTTTAAGTCTAAAAATATGCAAATAACCGTCTTATTATCAAATCGGGAGTCCCGCGGCTGCGGGGCCATTTCCTACGAGTTACATTATTCCCGTGGGAGGTGTTGGTGACACCCACGGGGACGTTCGGGGGCTGTTTCTAGTTCTCACCCTCTAACGCCATGTTTTTAAGCCTAAGTCTGGAAATATGCAAATTACCGTCGTACTCTCAAACCGGGAGCCGCTCGGTAGCGGGACGTTCCTACGAATTACATTGGTCCCGTGGGAGGTGTTGGTGCCACCCACGGGGACGTTCGGGGGCTGTTACTAGTTCTCATACTCTAACGCCATGTTTTTAAGCCTAAGTCTAGAAATATACAAATTACCGTCGTACTCTCAAACCGGGAGTCTCGCGGCTGCGGGGTCTTTTCCTACGCTTTACATTGGTCCCGTGGGAGGTGTTGGTGCCACGCACGGGGACGTTCGGGGGATATTTCTAGTTCTCACCCTCTAACGCCATGTTTTTAAACCTAAGTCTAGAAATATGCAAATTACCGTCGTACTCTCAAACCGGGAATCCCGCGACTGCGGGATCAGTTCCTACGAGTTACACTCGTCCCGTGGGAGGTGTTGGTGCCACCCACGGGGACAGTCGGGGGAAGTTTCTAGTTCTCACCCTCTAACGCCATGTTTTGCTTAAGTCTAGAAACATGCAAATTACCGTCGTATTCTCAAATCGGAAGACCCGCGTGTTGGTGCCACCTACGGGGACGTTCGGGAGTTTTTCAAGTTCTCACCCTCTAACGCCATGTTTTAAAGCCTATGTCTAGAAATATGCAAATTACCGTCGTATTCTCAAATCGGGAGTCCCGTGGCTGCGGGGTCAGTTCGTACGAGTTACATTGGTCCCGTGGGAGGTGTTGGTGCCACCCACGGGGACGTTCGGGGGCTGTTTCTAGTTCTCACCCTCTAACGCCATGTTTTTAAGCGTAAGTCTAGAAATATGCAAATTATCATCGTATTTTCAAACCGGGAGTCCCGCGGCTGCGGGGTCAGTTCCTACGAGTTACATTGGTCCCGTGGGAGGTGTTGGTGCCACCCACAGGGCCGTTCAGGGGCTGTTTCGAGTTTTCACTCTCTCACGTCATGTTTTGCTTAAGTCTAGAAATATGCAAATAACCGTCGTATTCTCAAACCGGGAGTCCCGCGGCTGCGGGGTCAGTTCCTACGAGTTACATTGGTCCCGTGGGAGGTGTTGGTGCCACCCATGGGGACGTTCGGGGGCTATTTCTAGTTCTCACCCTCGAACGCCATGTTTTTAAGCCTAAGTCTAGAAATATGCAAATTACCGTCGTATTCTCAAACCGGGAGTCCCGCGGCTTCGGGGTCAGTTCCTATGAGTTACATTGGTCCCGTGGGAGGTGTTGGTGTCACCCACGGGGACGTTCGGGGGATGTTTCTAGTTCTCTCTCTCTAACGCCATGTTTTTAAGCCTAAGTCTAGAAATATGCAAATTATCTTCGTATTCTCAAACCGGGAGTCCCGCGGCTGCGGGGTCAGTTCCTACGAGTTGCATTGGTCCCGTGGGAGGTGTTGGTGCCACCCACGGGGACGTTCGTGGGCAGTTTTGAGTTTTCACCCTCTAACGCCATGTTTTGTTTAGGTCTAGAAATATGCAAATTACCGTCGTATTATCAAATCAGGAGTCCCGCGGCTGCAATGTCAGTTCCTACGAGTTACATTGGTCCCGTGGGAGGTGTTGGTGCCACCCACGGGGACGTTCAGTGGCTATTTCTAGTTCTCACCCTCTAACGCCATGTGTTTAAGCGTAAGTCTAGAAATATGCAAATTACCGTCGTATTCTCAAATCGGGAGTCCCGCGGCTGGGGGTTTAGTTCCTACGAGTTACATTGGTCCCGTGAGAGGTGTTGGTACCACCCACGGGGACGTTTTGGGGCTGTTTCTGGTTCTCACCCTCTAACGCCATGTTTTTAATCCTTTTTTTTTTTTTGGGAATTTAATTGTATATAAAAAAACCAAAAGAATTACTGAGGAAGAAACCCCTCCACATAACAAGAAAACCCTAGGGCATACCCCACAGGCAAACAGGCCAACCAGGCAGGAACCAAACAAAGCCTAAACTAGAAGCTTATCTTCAGGGATGTTCCAGTACATACAAGCCATCCAGTTAGAATAACTCCTTCTTTCCTTTTTCCACGTGAGAGCTTTTGCTCTAACCATGTTTTCAATACCCTTAATAATAGAATCAAGGGAATTGGAGACATGCTTAAAGCATCTAGAGTTCCTCTCCATCCAAATGCAATAGATAGTGGTAGTAAAAGAAAGGGACCTAATCTTGTCACAAAGGGTCTTCGTAGAATGGTTAACAGTAGCCAAACCCAACTCACTATTCAGACCCTGGGCATCCCTGTAATATTGGTTCCTAAGCATCACCTCTTCCCATATACATTTACTAAGGCTGCACTGAGAGAACAAATGGTTATATGTTTCCCTTTCATTCCCACATAACTCACACAGGTCATCCACAGAAACTCCCCAATCATGTAATTTAACTTTAGTGTTGATGGCCTTCCTAAACACCAACCAAGTAATGAAAGAGCATTTAGGGATACAAACCTTACTCCACACAAACTTGCTCCAGTTGACCATAGGCTTATGGGCCTTTAAGAGATCCCAAGCGGACGCAATAGTGAACATACCATGACTAGATGGGAGCCATACAACAGTATCAGTTCCCTCGTGGATTGTAGGAAGAGTAGCATTCTTCACTTCATTCAGCTCCCATGTCACTCTTGAAGGCCATCTCCACTCCAAATGGTGTATAAAATCTGACACTTTAGCTTTTAGATTGCTAGCAGAGTCATAGACAATGTTATCCCCATATAGGGTATGTAAAGGGCCATTAGGGTGCCAATAATCGAACCACATAAATGCATGCGCACCATTCCCAATGCAGGTCTTGATTTGACTTCTAAACTTCTCTCTGTTCTTGAGGATTTTCCTCCAACTCCATGAAGATCCAACGCCATGTTTTTAATCCTATTTCTAGAAATATGCAAATTACCGTCGTATTCTCAAATCGGGAGTCCCGCGGCTGCGGGGTCAGTTCTTACGAGTTACATTGGTCACGTGGGAGGTGTTGGTGCCACCCACGGGGACGTTCGGGGGCTGTTTCTAGTTCTCATCCCCTAACGCCATGTTTTTAAGCCTAAGTCTAGAAATATGCAAATTATCGTCGTATTCTCCAACCGAGAGTCCCACGGCAGCGGGGTCATTTCCTACGAGTTACATTGGTCCCGTGGGAGGTGTTGGTGCCACCCACGAGTATGTTCGGGGGCAGTTTCGAGTTTTCACCCTCTAACGCGGTGTTTTGCTTAAGTATAGAAACATGGAAATTACCGTTGTATTATCAAACCGGGAGTCCCGCGGCTGCGGGGTCAGTTCCTGCGAGTTACATTGGTCCTGTGGGAGGTGTTGGTGCCACCCACGGGGACGTTCGGGGGCTCTTACTAGTTCTCACCCTCTAACGCCATGTTTTTAAGCCTAAGTCTAGAAATATGCAAATTATCGTCGAATTCTCAAACAGGGAGTCCCGCGGCTGCAGGGTCAATTCCTACGAGTTACATTGGTCCCGTGGAAGGTGTTGGTGACACCCATGGGGACGTTCGGGGGCTGTTTCTAGTTCTCACCCTCTAACGCCATGTTTTGTTTAAGTCTAGAAATATGCAAATTACCGTCGTATTATCAAATCAAGAGTCCCGCGGCTGCGGGGCCATTTCCTACGAGTTACATTGGTCCCGTGGGAGGTGTTGGTGACACCCACGGGGACGTTCGGGGGCTGTTTCTAGTTCTCACCCTCTAACGCCATGTTTTTAAGCCTAAGTCTGGAAATATGCAAATTACCGTCGTACTCTCAAACCGGGAGTCGCTCGGTAGCGGGACGTTCCTACGAATTACATTGGTCCCGTGGGAGGTGTTGGTGCCACCCACGGGGACGTTCGGGGGCTGTTACTAGTTCTCATACTCTAACGCCATGTTTTTAAGCCTAAGTCTAGAAATATACAAATTACCGTCGTACTCTCAAACCGGGAGTCTCGCGGCTGCGGGGTCTTTTCCTACGCTTTACATTGGTCCCGTGGGAGGTGTTGGTGCCACGCACGGGGACGTTCGGGGGATATTTCTAGTTCTCACCCTCTAACGCCATTCTACTGCAAACAAGGTGATAACGAACATTGAGGAGATGGTGCAAGGTAAGACTACCAGATGGAAGAAGGTTCGAAGATCCTATGCCAATTGGATGACGTGTAACTTATGGGGATTACCCAATTCTCTTATGTATGACTAAGTGTTGTGTTTGTGGTCTCTAGAAGCCTGTTTCTAGTTGACCCTCTGGCCTTTTGGCTTTGTATAATGGTTCTCTGTTTCTAATACATTTAATTACCGAAAAAAAAAATGCCATGTTTTTAAACCTAAGTCTAGAAATATGCAAATTACCGTCGTACTCTCAAACAGGGAATCCCGCGACTGCGGGATCAGTACCTACGAGTTACACTGGTCCCGTGGGAGGTGTTGGTGCCACCCACGGGGACAGTCGGGGGAAGTTTCTAGTTCTCACCCTCTAACGCCATGTTTTGCTTAAGTCTAGAAACATGCAAATTACCGTCGTATTCTCAAACCGGAAGACCCGCGGCTGCGGGGTCAATTCCTACAAGTTACATTGGTCCCGTGGGAGGTGTTGGTGCCACCCACGGGGACGTTCGGGGGCTCTTACTAGTTCTCACCCTCTAACGCCAGGTTTTTGAGCCTAAGTCTAAAAATATGCAAATTATCGTCGTATTCTCAAACCAGGAGTCCCGCGGCTGCGGGGTCAGTTCCTACGAGTTACATTGGTCCCGTGGGAGGTGTTGGTGCCACCCACGGGGACGTTCGGGGGCTGTTTCTAGTTCTCACCCTCTAACGCCATGATTTTAAGCCTAAGTCTAGAAATATGCAAATTATCGTCGTATTCTAAAATCGGGAATCCCGCGGCTGCGGGGTCAGTTCCTACGAGTTACATTGGTCCCATAGGAGGTGTTGGTGCCACCCACGGGGCTGTTTCGAGTTTTCACTCTCTCACGTCATGTTTTGCTTAAGTCTAGAAATATGCAAATAACCGTCGTATTCTCAAACCGGGAGTCCCGCTGCTGCGGGGTCAGTTCCTACGAGTTACATTGGTCCCGTGGGAGGTGTTGGTGCCACCCATGGGGACGTTCGGGCGCTATTTCTAGTTCTCACCCTCCAACGCCATGTTTTTAAGCCTAAGTCTAGAAATATGCAAATTACCGTCGTATTCTCAAACCGGGAGTCCCGCGGCTTCGGGGTCAGTTCCTACGAGTTACATTGGTCCCGTGGGAGGTGTTGGTGCCACCCACGGGGACGTTCGGGGGATGTTTCTAGTTCTCTCCCTCTAACGCCATGTTTTTAAGCCTAAGTCTAGAAATATGCAAATTATCTTCATATTCTCAAACCGGGAGTCCCGCGGCTGCGGGGTCAGTTCCTACGAGTTGCATTGGTCCCGTGGGAGGTGTTGGTGCCACACACGGGGACGTTCGGGGGCAGTTTTGAGTTTTCACCCTCTAACGCCATGTTTTGTTTAGGTCTAGAAATATGCAAATTATCATCGTATTATCAAATCAGGAGTCCCGCGGCTGCAGTGTCAGTTCCTTCGAGTTACATTGGTCCCGTGGGAGGTGTTGATGCCACCCACGGGGACGTTCGGTGGCTATTTCTAGTTCTCACCCTCTAACGCCATGTGTTTAAGCGTAAGTCTAGAAATATGCAAATTACCGTCGTATTCTCAAATCGGGAGTCCCGCGGCTGGGGGTTTAGTTCCTACGAGTTACATTGGTCCCGTGAGAGGTGTTGGTACCACCCACGGGGACGTTCAGGGGCTGTTTCTGGTTCTCACCCTCTAACGCCATGTTTTTAATCCTATTTCTAGAAATATGCAAATTACCGTCGTATTCTCAAATCGGGAGTCCCGGGGCTGCGGGGTCAGTTCTTACGAGTTACATTGGTCACGTGGGAGGTGTTGGTGCCACCCACGAGGACGTTCGGGGGCTGTTTCTAGTTCTCATCCCCTAACGCCATGTTTTTAAGCCTAAGTCTAGAAATATGCAAATTATCGTCGTATTCTCAAACCGAGAGTCCCGCGGCAGCGGGGTCATTTCCTACGAGTTACATTGGTCCCGTGGGAGGTGTTGGTGCCACCTAATAGGACGTTCGGGGGCAGTTTCGAGTTTTCACCCTCTAACGCGGTGTTTTGCTTAAGTATAGAAACATGGAAATTACCGTTGTATTATCAAACCGGGAGTCCCGCGGCTGCGGGGTCAGTTCCTACGAGTTACATTGGTCCTGTGGGAGGTGTTGGTGCCACCCACGGGGACGTTCGGGGGCTCTTACTAGTTCTCACCCTCTAACGCCATGTTTTTAAGCCTAAGTCTAGAAATATGCAAATTATCGTCGAATTCTCAAACCGGGAGTCCCGCGGCTGCAGGGTCAGTTCCTACGAGTTACATTGGTCCCGTGGGAGGTGTTGGTGACACCCATGGGGACGTTCGGGGGTTGTTTCTAGTTCTCACCCTCTAACGCCATGTTTTATTTAAGTCTAGAAATATGCAAATTACCGTCGTATTATCAAATCGGGAGTCCCGCGGCTGCGGGGCCATTTCCTACGAGTTACATTGGTCCCGTGCGAGGTGTTGGTGACACCCACAGGGACGTTCGTGGGTTGTTTCTAGTTCTCACCCTCTAACGCCATGTTTTTAATCCTAAGTCTGGAAATATGCAAATTACCGTCGTACTCTCAAACCGGGAGTCGCTCGGTAGCGGGACGTTCCTACGAATTACATTGGTCCCGTGGGAGGTGTTGGTGCCACCCACGGGGACGTTCGGGGGCTGTTACTAGTTCTCATACTCTAACGCCATGTTTTTAAGCCTAAGTCTAGAAATATACAAATTACCGTCGTACTCTCAAACCGGGAGTCTCGCGGCTGCGGGGTCTTTTCCTACGCTTTACATTGGTCCCGTGGGAGGTGTTGGTGCCACGCACGGGGACGTTCGGGGGATATTTCTAGTTCTCACCCTCTAATGCCATGTTTTTAAATCTAAGTCTAGAAATATGCAAATTACCGTCGTACTCTCAAACCGGGAATCCCGCGACTGCGGGATCAGTTCCTACGAGTTACACTGGTCCCGTGGGAGGTGTTGGTGCCACACACGGGGACAGTCGGGGGAAGTTTCTAGTTCTCACCCTCTAACGCCATGTTTTACTTAAGTCTAGAAACACGCAAATTACCGTCGTATTCTCAAACCGGAAGACCCGCGGCTGCGGGGTCAATTCCTACAAGTTACATTGGTCCCGTGGGAGGTGTTGGTGCCACCCACGGGGACGTTCGGGGGCTCTTACTAGTTCTCACCCTCCATCGCCAGGTTTTTGAGCATAAGTCTAGAAATATACAAATTATCGTCGTATTCTCAAACCAGGAGTCCCGCGGCTGCGGGGTCAGTTCCTACGAGTTACATTGGTCCCATAGGAGGTGTTGGTGCCACCTACGGGGACGTTCGGGGGCTGTTTCTAGTTCTCACCCTCTAACGCCATGTTTTAAAGCCTATGTCTAGAAATATGCAAATTACCATCGTATTCTCAAATCGGGAGTCCCGTGGCTGCGGGGTCAGTTCCTACGAGTTACGTTGGTCCCCTGGGAGGTGTTGGTGCCACCCACGGGGACGTTCGGGGGCTGTTTCTAGTTCTCACCCTCTAACGCCATGTTTTTAAGCGTAAGTCTAGAAATATGCAAATTATCGTCGGATTCTCAAACCGGGAGTCCCGCGGCTGCGGGGTCAGTTCCTACGAGTTACATTGGTCCCATAGGAGGTGTCGGTGCCACCTACGGGGACGTTCGGGAGTTTTTCGAGTTCTCACCCTCTAACGCCATGTTTTAAAGCCTATGTCTAGAAATATGCAAATTACCGTCGTATTCTCAAATCGGGAGTCCCGTGGCTGCGGGGTCAGTTCCTACGAGTTACGTTGGTCCCCTGGGAGGTGTTGGTGCCACCCACGGGGACGTTCGGGGGCTGTTTCTAGTTCTCACCCTCTAACGCCATGTTTTTAAGCCTAAGTCTAGAAATATGCAAATTAACGTCGTATTCTCGAACCGGGAGTCCCGCGTCTGTGGGGTTAGTTCCTACGAGTTACATTGGTCCCGTGGGAGGTGTTGGTGGCTGTTTCCAGTTTTCACCCTCTAACGCCTTGTTTTGTTTAAGTCTAGAAATATGCAAATTACCGTCGTATTATCAAACCGGGAATCCCGCGGCTGCGGGGTCAGTTCCTACGAGTTACATTGGTCCCGTGGGAGGTGTTGGTGCCACCCACGGGGACGTTCGGGGGTTGTTTCTAGTTCTCACCCACTAACGCCATGTTTTTAATCCTAAGTCTAGAAATATGCAAATTACCGTCGTATTCTCAAATCGGGAGTCCCGCGACTGCGGGGTCTGTTCCTACGAGTTACATTAGTCCCTTGGGAAGTGTTGGTGCCACCACGGGGCCGTTCGGGGGCTGTTTCGAGTTTTCACCCTCTAACGCCATGTTTAAGCGTAAGTCTAGAAAAATGCAAATTATCGTCGTATTCTCAAACCGGGAGTCCCGTGGCTACGGGGTCAGTTCCTACGAGTTACATTGGTCTCGTGGGAGGTGTTGGTGCCACCCACGGGAACGTTCGGGGGCTGTTGCTAGTTCTCACCCTCTAACGCCATGTTTTTAAGCCTAAGTCTAAAAATATGCAAATAATCGTCGTTTCTCAAGCCGGGAGTCTCGCGGCTGTGGGGTCAGTTCCTACGAGTTACATTAGTCCTGTGGGAGGTGTTGGTGCCACCCACGGCGACGTTCGTGAGCAGTTTTGAGTTTTCACCCTCTAACGCCATGTTTTGCTTAAGTCTAGAAATATGCAAATTACCGTCGTATTCTCAAACCGAGAGTCCCGCGGCCGCGGGGTCAGTTCCTACGAGTTACATTGCTCCCTTGGGAGGTGTTGGTGCCACCCACGGGGACGTTCGGGGGTTGTTTCTAGTTCTCACCCTCTAACGCCATGTTTTTAAGCCTAAGTCTAGAAATATGCAAATTATCGTCGTATTCTCAAACCGGGAGTCCCGCGACTGCGGGGTCAGTTACTACGAGTTACATTGGTCTCGTGGGAGGTGTTGGTGCCACCCACAGGGCCGTTAGGGGGCTGTTTCCAGTTTTCACCCTCTAACTCCATGTTTTGTTTAAGTTTAGAAATATGCAAATTACGGTCGTATTATCAAATCGGGAGTCCCCCGGCTGCAGGGTCAGTTCCTACGAGTTACATTGGTCCCGTGGGAGGTGTTGGTGCCACCCACAGGGACGTTCGGTGGCTGTTTCGGGTTTTCACCCTCTAACGCCATGTTTTTAAGCCTAAGTCTAGAAATATGCAAATTACCGTCGTATTCTCAAACCGGGAGTCCCGCGGTTGCGGGTTCAGTTCGTACGAGTTACATTAGTCCTGTGGGAGGTGTTGGTGCCACCCACGGGGACGTTCGGGTGCAGTTTCTGGTTCTCACCCTCTAACGCTATGTTTTTAAGCCTAAGTCTAGAAATATGCAAATTATCGTCGTATTCTCAAACCGGGAGTCCTGCGGCTGCGGGGTCAGTTCCTACCAGTTAGATTGGTCCCGTGAGAGGTGTTGGTGCCACCCACAGGGCCGTTAGGGGGCTGTTTCGAGTTTTCACCCTCTAGCGCCATGTTTTGTTTAGGTCTAAAAATATACAAATTACTGTCGTATTATAAAACCGGGAGTCCCGCAGCTGCGGGGTCAGTTCCTACGAGTTACATTGGTCCCGTGGGAGGTGTTGGTGCCACCCACGGGGACGTTGGGGGGCTGTTTCTAGTTCTCACCCTCTAAGCCATGTTTTTAAGCCTAAGTCTAAAAATATGCAAATTACCGTCGTATTCTCAAATCGGGAGTCCCGCGGCTGCGGGGTCTATTCCTACAAGTTACATTGATCCCGTGGGAGGTGTTGGTGCCACCCACGGGGATGTTCGGGGGCTGTTTTGAGTTTTCACCCTCTAACGCCATGTTTTTAACCTTAAGTCTAGAAAAATGCAAATTATCGTCGTATTCTCAAACCGGGAGTCCCGTGGCTGCGGGGTCAGTTCCTACGAGTTACATTGGTCCCGTGGGAAGTGTTGGTGCCACCCACGGGGACGTTCGGGGGCTGTTTCTAGTTCTCACCCTCTTAACGCCATGTTTTTAAGCCTAAGTCTAAAAATATGCAAATTATCGTCGTATTCTCAAACCGGGAGTCCCACGGCTCCGGGGTCAGTTCCTACGAGTTACATTAGTCCCGTGGGAGGTTTTGGTGCCACCCACGGGGACGTTCGGGGGCTGTTTCTAGTTCTCACCCTCTAACGCCATGTTTTGTTTAAGTCTAAAAATATGCAAATTACCGTCTTATTATCAAATCGGGAGTCCCGCGGCTGCGGGGCCATTTCCTACGAGTTACATTGGTCCCGTGGGAGGTGTTGGTGACACCCACGGGGACGTTCGGGGGCTGTTTCTAGTTCTCACCCTCTAACGCCATGTTTTTAAGCCTAAGTCTGGAAATATGCAAATTGCCGTCGTATTATCAAGCCGGGAGTCCCGTGGCTGCGGGGTCAGTTCCTACGAGTTACACTGCTCCCGTGGGAGGTGTTGGTGCCACCCACAGGGCCGTTAGGGGGCTGTTTCCAGTTTTCACCCTCTAACTCCATGTTTTGTTTAAGTTTAGAAATATGCAAATTACGTCCCTGATCCGTGACCCACAACCGTGACAAATTGGTCGCGGACTTTGGCTGCGACTCAATACCGTGACAAAAAAAATATAAAAAAAAATTAGTCGCGGTCCTAATCCGTGACCCACAACCGTAATAAATTGGTCGCGGCCAAAGTTCGCGACCCACAACCGTGACAAAAAAAATAAAATAAAATGGTCGCGGCCCATGTCCGTGACCCACAACCGTGATGAAAAAAATGGTCGCGGACTTTGGCCGCGACCATTTTTATGCGTGACGAAAAAATAAAAATGGTCATGGACAAAGTCCATGACCATATTTAACTATAATTTAAAAAAAAATGTATTTTTTTGGTCCAATCCTAAAACTGGGGGTCTTGCGAGTGCACCATCAGTTGCTACGTGTAACGTTTGATGCGTACGAGGTGTAACAAATATTTATGATTGGCAAAACAATAAAAAAAAATCACAAATTGCGAATCGAGAACGTTGTTAATAAACAAATATATATACAAACTTATAAATATTACACGTCTTAATAATTCACAGACCAAAAAAAAAAAATTGGGCAGAGTTTCCTCTATTTTCTTGACATTCCAAAACCTGTAAATGTAAAACCTACTTATTATAAAGCTTGCACGGCCATAAAATTCAACAATAAAATTATAAAAGCCTGCACGGCCATAAAACTAAACAATAACAGCCCGCATGGCTGATAAAATCCTGATTGTCCACAACATCTAAACAATCTTCATGCTGTAGACCATTGCCTCCTTCGTTTGATCCGGGTGCAAAAATCCTACAAAAGATAGGATACATAAAAAAAAATATTAGTAACCAAGTAGTTTTACAAAAAATTTAATCAAGCTGAAAAATTGTATATATGAGTTAAAATTATGAGTAACTAAGTAGAAATATGCAAATTATCGTCGTATTCTCAAACCGGAAGTCCCGCAGCTGCGGGGTCAGTTCCTACAAGTTACATTGGTCCCGTGGGAGGTGTTGGTGCCACCCACGGGGCCGTTCAGGGGCTATTTCGAGTTTTCACCCTCTAACGTCATGTTTTGCTTAAGTCTAGAAATATGCAAATTACCGTCGTATTCTCAAACCGGGAGACCCGCGGCTGCGGGGTCAGTTCCTACGAGTTACATTAGTCTCGTGGGAGGTGTTGGTGCCACCCACGGGGACGTTCAGGGGCTATTTCTAGTTCTCATCCTCTAACGCCATGTTTTTAAGCCTAAGTCTAGAAATATGCAAATTATCATCGTATTCTCAAACCGGGAGTCCCGGGACTGCGGGGTCAGTTCCTACGAGTTACATTGGTCTCGTGGTTGGTGTTGGTGCCACCCACAGGGCCGTTAGGAGGCTGTTTCCAGTTTTCACTCTCTAACTCCATGTTTTGTTTAAGTTTAGAAATATGCAAATTACGGTCATATTATCAAATCGGGAGTCCCGTGGCTGCAGGGTCAGTTCCTACGAGTTACATTGGTCCCGTGGGAGGTGTTGGTACCACCCACAGGGACGTTCGGGGGCTGTTTCGGGTTTTCACCCTCTAACGCCATGTTTTTAAGCCTAAGTCTAGAAATATGCAAATTACCGTCGTATTCTCAAACCGGGAGTCCCGTGGTTGCGGGTTCAGTTCGTACGAGTTACATTGGTCCTGTGGGAGGTGTTGGTGCCACCCACGAGGACGTTCGGGGGCTGTTTCTAGTTCTCACCCTCTAACGCTATGTTTTTAAGCCTAAGTCTAGAAATATGCAAATTATCGTCGTATTCTCAAACCGGGAGTCCTGCGGCTGCGGGGTCAGTTCCAACCAGTTAGATTGGTCCCGTGAGAGGTGTTGGTGCCACCCACAGGGCCGTTAGGGGGCTGTTTCGAGTTTTCACCCTCTAAGGCCATGTTTTGTTTAAGTCTAAAAATATGCAAATTACTGTCGTATTATAAAACCGGGAGTCCCGCGGCTGCGGGGTCAGTTCCTATGAGTTACATTGGTCCCGTGGGAGGTGTTGGTGCCACCCACGGGGACGTTCGGGGGCTGTTTCTAGTTCTCACCCTCTAACGCCATGTTTTTAAGCCTAAGTCTAAAAATATGCAAATTACCGTCGTATTCTCAAATCGGGAGTCCTACGGCTGCGGGGTCTGTTCCTACGAGTTACATTGGTCCCGTGGGAGGTGTTGGTGCCACCCACGGGGATGTTCGGGGGTTGTTTTGAGTTTTCACCCTCTAACGCCATGTTTTTAACCGTAAGTCTAGAAAAATACAAATTATCGTCGTATTCTCAAACCGGGAGTCCCGTGGCTGCGGGGTCAGTTCCTACGAGTTACATTGGTCCTGTGGGAAGTGTTGGTGCGACCCACGGGGACGTTCGGGGGCTGTTTCTAGTTCTCACCCTCTTAACGCCATGTTTTTAAGCCTAAGTCTAAAAATATGCAAATTATCGTCGTATTCTCAAACCGGGAGTCCCACGGCTCCGGGGTCAGTTCCTACGAGTGACATTAGTCCTGTGGGAGGTGTTGATGCCACCCACGGGGACGTTTGGGGGCAGTTTCAAGTTTTCACCCTCTAACGCCATGTTTTGTTTAAGTCTAGAAATATGCAAATTACCGTCGTATTATCAAACCAGGAGTCCCGCGGCTGCGGGGTCAGTTCCTACGAGTTACATTGGTCCCGTGGGAGGTGTTGGTGCCACCCACGGGGACGTTCGGGGTCTATTTCTAGTTCTCACCTTCTAACGCCATGTTTTTAAGCGTAAGTCTAGAAATATGCAAATTACCGTCGTATTATCAAGCCGGGAGTCCCGTGGCTGCGGGGTCAGTTCCTACGAGTTACATTGCTCCCGTGGGAGGTGTTGGTGCCACCCACGGGGACGTTCGGGGGCTGTTTCTAGTTCTCACCCTTTAACGCCATGTTTTTAAGCCTAACTCTAGAAATATGCAAATTATCATCGTATTCTCAAACCGGGAGTCCCATGATCGCGCGGTTAGTTCTTACGTGTTATATTGGTCCCGTGAGAGGTGTTGGTTCCTCTCACAAGACTGTACAGAGGCTGTTTCGTGTTTTCCCCCTCTAACGCCTTGTTTTCAAGCTAAAGTACTCATATTTTCAAATTATCGTCGTATTGTCCAACCGGGAGTCCCATTATCGCGTGGTCAGTTCCTACGTGTTACATTGGTCCCGTGAGAGGTGTTGGTGCCTCTCACGGGGCCGTACGGGGGTTATTCTGTGTTTTCCCTTTCTAACGCCTTGTTTTCAAGCTTAAGTTCTCATATTTTCAAATTATCGTTGTATTCTCAAAGCGGGAGTCCCGTTATCGAACGGTCAGTTCTTACTTGTTACATTGGTCCCGTGAGAGGTGTTGGTGCCTCTCAGGGGATCGCACGAGGGTTGTTTCGAGTTTTCACCCTCTAACGCCTTGTTTTCAAGCTTAAGTCCTCATATTTTGAAATTATCGTCGTATTCTCAAACCGGGAGTCCCGTTATCGAGCGGTCAGTTTCAACGTGTTACATTGGTCCCGTTAGAGGTGTTGGTGCCTCTCACGGGACCGTACGGGGGTTGTTTCGTGTTTTCTCCCTCTTACGCCATGTTTTTAAACCTAAGTTCTGATATATGCAAAATTATCCTCGTATTCTCAAATCGGGAGTCCCGTGATCGTGTGGCCTATTCGTACGAGTTACATTGGTTCCGTGCAAGGTGTTGATGCCTCTAACGGGACCGTTTGGGGGATGTTTCGAGTTTCTCCCCTCTAACGCCATGCTTTTAAGCTTAAGTCTACACATTTTCAAATTATCGTCGTATTCTCAAACCGGGAGTCTAAAATATTTTCAACATATTTTCTAATAATTATCCAGTACTCCTTCTAATTATCCCATACTCCTTCTAACATAATATCCAACAACAAGCAACAACCAATAATTATCCAACAGCCAAACCAAACAAAACCAATAATTATCCCGTACTCCTTCTATCATCTAAAAGATTTAATAGATAATGCATATCAATTATATAACTACTTTTGTTAAAGTAAAGCATAGCAGATCTAACCTGCAAGAATAGCAATAGGGAATGTTCTTCTCCTTGATCCGAAACAACACATTGTCAATGTAGAACTGTGCTGGAGCATACTTGGGAATGTTTTTTACTGTCCGTCTAGCATGCATAACACAAGATTTTTTAGAAATATAAATTGGAGCTATAGCACAGTGATACTAAAATGAGTCCCAGCAAAATATACAATATATTCCCCAGAAGCATAGTTAGCTTTATTAAAAAAAATCTAACGGAATCCAAAAAAGCCATTCCAGTAAAACTACAATCTTGGTTGAATTAGGAACATAGCCATTCCGCAAAGTTCAAATTAGACTCACAACACTAAATCGAATAATTAGAAGAATATTTATATAAAGACATGACATTTCGCGGACGAATCTGAATATGCTTAGAGAGAGTACCTAAGGTCCTTTTCGCAGATGGCCCTGCATTTAAACCTGCATTTCCATTGGAATTTTTAAAACAAAAGCATTAAATAAGTAACATTCTTGGAAGAAGAAAAAAACACGAAAGAAAATTATACAAACACCGACTCGTCCTCTAGAACTGGCACCAATCTGAGGATACTTCAATAATACATAGTCAAATTGATAAGCTACAAAGTGGGACGAAATCAGATATAAATATATAACTACCGAAAGCCTAAATACTCATATAGTACATAAAAAATAAAAATAAAACTCATTTACTTGCTTTAAAAACTTATAGTTATACTTTCACGAATAAATAAGTCTCGAACAATACCCGATTAAACCCAAGTCATATCAGCAAAGCGAGAGTGGCTAGTAAGTCTCCCACTTTAATAAATCTAAACCGAGAAAATACGCATTTGATATTGCAGGACATGAATTAAAAAAATGCAGAACATTGGATATATGCGTATATATGCCCACTTTCAAAATGAATTAGTGAAATTTGACTCTACAAAAATACAGAACATCACTCATCTTTGCGAATAGGCATAATGCTTCAATGATAAGAAATATGTAAGTAAGCAATTTTGAAAACCTTCAAACTTGAATCATTTGTATAAAACTCGAATTAACCCAACAACACTCAAAACTTTGCCCCCCTACCAAAAATCTTGGATCCTCCACTTGACCTTTAGGCTATCATACTTGAGGTTGCATCCTCACTTTATACGTATATAATCAATCACAACTTAAAGTTAAAAAACTGAGAAAGATTCTTTATTTAGCAGGAGCCCTCCTAATATTAAAGTGTGAGAGTGTCCTGTTTTAAAATTATAGTGTTAAACAGTAATATTACCAGTTTATATAACTATTAAATTAAAAAAACAAAAGAAATTGATATGTGCTTGTTTAGAGAGATGGGGGTACCTGAGGAGGGTAAATTTATTGCAAAGCGATCGAGTGCTCGAGCCATCACCCGTGTACACAACGCAATCGAGATCCTATTGTTTAATAACTCTTCCTGTATGGCACCAAATCAGACTTTCTTCTTGTATGGCTTTCATTGCACACCAAAGAACTCTCTTTCCTCCACCGCCGTCATTAATGTATGGGTGAAAGAACCCTACCATCTTCTTTCTATTTCTGAGACCGTTTACAACAATCGAAATGAAAGAAACCCTACAGTCCACCACCGCCGTCGTTAGTTGAACCCCGCTTGCCATTTAACCAACAATCTGTGTACCCTCTTTTGAAATTACAGTGAAGGTAGAAGAAGGAAAAGTATAACATGATAATACTCAACAAAAATCCCCCGAAAATACAAAAAAAGAACACCAAATTAATCCTTTTACTTAAACTTGAAATACCCATTTCTGTCAATAAATTTTAAACCTCAATTCAATAACTCGCAAATTCGATGTCAGGTGGAATAATTTTCTAAAAAATTTAATCCCCATAGAAGTAAAAAAGTGGTTTCTTCTCTTCAAAAAAATATCTATGATAGCCTAATAGGAGCATTACTTTAGAAGTGTAAAAGAGTTGTATACCACTCTGCTTCAAAAATTAATTCGGCACAATAGTCAGTTTGTATCTAACATCAATTTAACCACAAAATCTTAAAGTGAAGCAGAGAAATCAAAATAGATTAAAGCATAGAAATCACAACATATACACACAATGATTTTGTTTACTTTGTAGTGAAACAACATATCGTGAGATAGAAATGGGAAAGGAGATATGAGAATCGATGAAACATCTCACCAGAGAAACAAGCCACAGTCCACCACCGTCGTTAGTCGTTACCGCCGAGGGTCTCATAGTACCCGAGCTGACAGCTCTGTCCCTCGACTTCCCAACTGCGCTCTCACCTGTCCGTAGAGAAACAGCCACCGGGGATGTACCCTCTTCCATATGTAATGCCCCTTCATTGTCTGTTTGGGCTAGAGGTGTCGCTTGCAGCGTTAAGTCATTCCTTCTCAGCGTTAAGTCATTCCTTCTGGGTCCTCTCCTGTTCCCCTTCAACCGCGACCAACTTGACTCGCTCAACCGGAGTGCCCACCGGACCAATAATCTATCCCATAGACATGTGAGACAGTGCTAGTAAATCGGAGATAAGGGTTTTTTTAGCGGGGGTATTTCATTGGGGGGAAATGAAAGAAATGAAAGCAATGCACGTTTTGTTTTTTTAAGATTGAACCTGGTCACGGCTCTCAGCCGTGACCCACCAGAAGAAACACCACCCAAATCAAAAGAACCATCAAACTGCATATGGTCACGGCCCATAGCCGTGACCCACGCCAAGAAATGGTCACGCCCCCCAGCCGTGACCCCCAATGTGTGTGTTTTGTGCTTCGTCATGCCTATGGTCACGGCCCAAGTCCGTGACCACTTCTAGAGCCTCAATAATTTTAGTGTGATAATAAATATGGTCACGCCAAATATTGAGTGGGTCACGACCCAAGTCCGCGACCAGCTGGTCACGGACTTGGGTCGTGACCCACTGGGCGTGACCATTCGCAAGATTTGGTGTAGTGAATGCAAAAAGAAAAATGAAAAATATTGAGATGCAAGGGAACACCGCCATGCAATAGTTGATGAATTTGCTAACGAAGAAGAGTTATGTTCATTGGCATAAAAGGAATGTGCAAACAATTTGGTGGAGGATTTATTTTTCGTACATCTTACTCTTGTTTGTTGGTGAAATGCTTCCCAACCATACTGGTGATCGATTGCAATAAGACCAATCGGTATAATATGCCATTGTTTGAGATGATTGGCGTCACGTCCACCGGGAAATTATTTTTCATTACATTTTCTTTTCTGAAGAATGAGAAAGAGGAGAATTTTACTTGGGCATTACAATAATTGCGGTAACTATACGAGCCAAAAGCTTTGTAACGAGTTATTGTCTCTAACAAACAACAATCTTGTCTAAACACGGTGCCAAAAGTGTTTCCACTTGCCACCCTTCTATTATATATATTCCATGTTCAAAAAAAACATAGAAGGTGCATGTTTGAAGCATAAAATCAAAAACCAAGATAAGAATCAAATATATACAGGGTTAGATTGGGTTGTGGAGTCCGAGTTCCTAATTGATTTCGAGAATGCATGGGCGGCTTTCCATCAAGCCTAGCATAACTACCTCAACATGATTGCTTACATATAGAAGAACTGGTTGCCTCTACATTTTCAGTTCGTATATAAGCGGAAACTAATCGGGCACCCCACCATGGTAATCGCATAACTAATAAAGTGGAGGGTGACCATGCCCAACTGAAAAAACACCGAACAAATAACACTGGTTCATTTGAGATTGTTTGGAAGGGCATGGATGCATTGCTTGGGCACTATGTAACTCAAATACAAATGGAGTTTCAGAAATCACTCCAATTAACCAAGCATGACCACAATGATGCGTTTTTGTGTAAGATCCGTGGTAGGGCATCACACTATGCCTTATACCTAATTATTGTGGAGATCGATTGCATGAAATCGGTATTGAGCAAATCTGCTGCTAACACCCAATACATAGAGTTATGATGCTCACAAAAAATTCGTACCATCTATGGATTACCATGTGTAAACAAATTGGCCCAATGGGAGAAGCTAGGCGAAGTAATTCCTTAGTGGGATCTAGACAATCATTGGAAGAAACTTTCCATTGTCCTTAAGATTTTCTCGGTACCGTGAGATTGAATATACTCCAGAGATGATATTTCTTAAGAAACGGTGGACTGAGGCAGGTGAATCCATTAGAAAGATGATGCTAATCAAGTTATTATAAATTTCTCAACCCTCTTGCATGCCCTTGATCGAGCCTAGGGAGAAAAAGATTTATATCAAGCACGTTCCCCACTTCTACCAATCATTTATAGAAGATATATATGATGCCAAATATGGTGTTGGGGATAGACTAAAACATTCTCATGTTATCCGTAGTGCACTATTGTTCAAGCTATGTTGGGACAAGCCGTTCAGGGCTACTATTTTGAACTCCTATGATATTGGGGATTATGAGAGGATATTGGACTACTTCAAACACTCATGCACAAGCGAGAATTGATTTATCATGCCAGAGTTTGGCTATCTTGCAGCTAATGCACTTAAGCTAATGGTTGTAACGATATCCAAATTACAATGCTTAACTTTCATTCCATTCGACATTGGGCCAAAATCTACGATAGAAGATAATCATATCGTCTTTATCCTCAACATATTTAATACTCATTGGGTGAATTTAAAATGCACACGATTTTGTCCCATACCACCAATTACCTCTCATTAGAGATAGAGGTCCAGTCAAGATGCCGTAGAGTGGGCAACTATGTTCATGTCTCACTTACAAACGTTTCAGAATATATGTTCCAAAGACATTGTGATGAAAGATGAACCATGCTCGATATCGTCGGATGCAGATGAGGACTTGACGGTGGCTTAAATTTAACTTTGGATATAGGATTGATTGTAACTTTTTGTAATGTTTTATTGAATTATGTCATTTGGTGATAAGATTAATTGTAACTTTTTGTGCAAATATGTAAATTGGTTATTGAAGTTTATTTTATCAAATTCTTTATCTTATCCATTTGGTTATAGTAAATTGTTTAATAGCTATTATTTCATTAGCTGATACATTGATGAAATGATTTTCATCGCTTGATAAAGAAATTATATCATAGAAATTGGTTATAGCAAGTTAGTTATAAAATATTATAAAGATTGAAATTACATATCATTAAATTAAGAAAATAATTGAACTAAAGAATCACTTGATAAAGAAGAATAAAAACAAGTGTAGCAATTTCCATGTCATTAAATTACATATATATTCAACTAAATTAACATGGACATTAAATTACATATACGGTCTCTTTTAACTATACAGAGGAAATGATGGTGACACCATACCGTCTGCTATACAGATACGGTAACACCACACCGTAAGTATTTCATTCAAGGTTGGTTCTCACCGTGTGTGACCTCTACATGGTTGTCTCCCACCGTCTATTTTTATGGAGAGAGTGTGTGAATTTTTCCACTCAAAAGACACAGTCACTTAGGGTCGTAAAAATTTCACTCGCAGTTATTTCTCGACGTGTGTGACCTCCAGATAGTTGTCTCCCACCGTCTGATTTATGCAGAGAGTTTCCACTCAAACGACACGGGTCACTCGAGACCGTAAGTGTTTCCTTCATGGTTATTTCTCACCGTGTGTGACATATACACAGTTATCTTCCACCATGTATTTTATGCAGAGAGTTTGTGAATTTTTCCACTTAAATGACATTGCCACTTAAGACACGGTCTCCCACCATGTGTTTTATGCAGAGAGTTTGTGAATTTTTCCACTCAAAAGACACAGTCACTTGAGCTCGTAAGTATTTCCTTCGCGGCGGGTTCTCATCGTGTGTGACATCTACACGGTTATCTTCTACCGTGTGTTTTACGCAAAGATTTTTTGAATTTTTCCACTCAAATGACACGGTCACTTTAGACCGTAAAGATTTCACTGACGATTGTTTCCCACCGTGTGTAACCTCCATACGAGTGTCTCCCACCGTGTGTTTTATGCAGAGAGTTTGAGTATTTTTCCACTCAAATGACACGGTCACTTGAGACAATAAAGATTTCACTCGTGGTTGATTCTCATCATGTGTAACCAACATACGGTTATCTCCCACCATGTGTTTTATGTAAACCAAATCGTATGTATACCAAACACAATGCATACCAAGTGACATGTATACTAAACACAATGCCTACCAAATCACATGTATACCAAACACATTGCATACCAAATCACAAACAACAATTACATTAAAAATATAGTATATGCATACTAAATACCATGCATACCAAATTGCACAAGCTTACACTCAAAATTTCATCACATGCCACAATATTGTTCATACATACTAATTATTTCAAAATTATTCCTACATGTGATAATTAAAAATTGTGCATACAAAATTTATAATCAAATTGTTTTAAAATAATTGTTTCAAAATACAAATTCAATCTATTTTCTCTTTAAAGAATTATGCGGGGGGGGGGGGGGGGGGGGTTGCTTGGGGGATGGATCGTGACGTGCCTCAGTTCGAGTTTTTTGATGCGTCGGAGACTTTATTTTTCCTTTTTGACCCCACGTTCCCCTAGCGTCAAGTAGGGCGTCAAGCACTGCACGTGATAATTCGAGGCCGTCCAGAACCTCTTGATCCGAGTCGGCGTCAGTAGCCTCCTGGAACATGATGATGGATACGTCTATCCCTTGGGACTATATACATATTACCATTAATTGTGTTAGCAAAATACTTGAAGAAAAGAAATCAATTTAGGAAATTTCACAAGTTACCATTTTATCGAATGTAACACCCCATATTTTAGAGGATATATAAATTAATTAAATTAGTGAGTTGGATTTATTTAATTTGGAGTAATTCATTTAATTTGGTGATTTAAATTTAATTTATTTAAATTGGAGAAATTATTGAATTTGGAGATTTAGAATTTATTATTTAAATTTGGGGATTTAGAAATTCAAATTAATTCGGGTTATTGAAAATTTTCACATGTGTCGCATTTTGAGGTTGAAATTGGAAAATTTTATAAAGTATCTCGGATGATAATTCTGAGTGCACGGTTGAGTCCGGAAGGGTCAAGATAGTCGAAAAAGAGTACCCGAGGGTAGTAAATGGGTCTCGGGGCATTTTTAGACATGACCGAGCCCATACGGGGGCATTTAAGTCATTTTTAATTGGCCAATAGGCTTAATTACGGGATTGAGGAATTTTAACCTAGGTTTAAGTGTGTTGGGCAGCCATGAGTCATTCCAAAACACAAAGGGTTGAGAGAGGAGAGAAAGGAGAAAGAAGAAGAAGGAAAGACGGATGACAAGAGCAATCCGGGCAAGAATTTCGACATGGGATCGTCGGATTTAATCCCCCAAGGCAAGTGTTTTCTTGCTTTAATTTGAGTTGTAGTTAATGATGTAAATAGTTGTAATTATGTCAATTAATTCTGGAAATTTGGAAGTAGGAATTTGAATTGAAATTTGTGGGTTTATGGTGAAGAAGATGAAGAATAACCATTGATAGGGGATTTTTAACTTTGTGAGAAATTGGGTTAATAGTGAGATTATAACTTAATTTGAGAAGTGAATAACATGATTAGATCTTGGTTTTTGAATCTCCATTAGTGGTATTGTTGGAAGAAATTGTTAATGATGAAGTTTGGGTGGATTTAGGATGAATCTTGGGAGGTTTTTGGGGTAAAAGATCTGAGTATAATCGAAGGTTTTGGAGCTTTAATGGCGATTCTGTCCGCGTTGCCTTGTAGAAAATCTCGTTTTCTACATTTTGTTGTCTCACGCGCTTTCTCCAAAACTGCTCCAAAATGCCTCAAAACATCAATTTATTAATCTGGGCAGAATGTGGGAAAACTTTTTAAGAAAGTTTTTTTTTTAAATCTTCTTTGAGGTGAATCTTTATAATGCCCTAACTTTTGGCATACAGACTCGGATTAGTGTGCCGTTCACGGACACACATAGATAGCGAAGAGTATTACGCTGTCCTGGGAATATTTTTAATTAGACACGAAAATTGAAAGGTCTAAAATACCCTTGAAGACGGAACGAGTTATTTGATTTTTAGCACAACTTTAAATGAGCATAACTTTGTCATACGAATTCGGATTTACGTGCCGTTTGTGGCCACACATAGAAAATGGAGAGTAGTACGCATTACTAGGAATTTCATTACTGAGGCATATATTGTGAAATGTCTAAAATACCCTTGGAGTTTTAATTAGTGATGAAACTTTCCCGAATTGAAACTAAAAATTGTTGGGAACTTTGTGAGACTAATATGAACTTAATCAAGTATATATGAGGTGAGATATATAATTATATAAATTATATTATATAGTGGGATGTAGCTATTTTGGTATTGGATCGTATTTAATACGAGCGAACTAGTAATAATTGGAATATTTGTATATATATATATGAATGTGTGAATTATATATATAAATATGGGAATACATAATCTAATAGAAAAATGATAATAGGTTACGGGAATACCTAAAACAATGATAGGTTGTGTGATTACGTAAAACAATGAAAGGTTGTGTGAATACCTAATATTTTAATAGGGTGCGTGAATACCTATTTGATTGTTTTATTATGTGTATGACATACCTAGCTGCTTGCTATCGCGGGGGGTTGTGTAGAGACGGTCTTATCCTGAGTGACCTTCGGGGGGATATTTGACTTGTATCTCAGAACATAGGACTGTGAAAGACTTATTTGTGAGTTGATAAGTCCGCTGACTATGGGAGCGTAGGTATGTGCGTGACCCATAGGTATGTGAACTATGTTCGCCGCCAATATGTGTGATTTGTTTATATGGTTCGTGGGACATTTTCGAACCGATAGTCCTTGTTTGAGTACGAGACGTACCGGGACATGATAGCAGAGTATGCAATGCACTATAGGTGTATCCTTAGGGTGATGTGTTAGTATATATATATATATATATATATATATATATATATATATATATATATATATATATATATATATATATAATGGTGGTGGATATATATGTATACTTGTGATATAATTACAATGTGATAATTGTAGGCTATTAAGATTGTGCTGATACATATATATAATAGTGAGGGATATATATGTATGCTTATGGTATATCTACAATGAGATAATTACAGACTATTAAGATAGTGAAATCTTATATAAACGTAAATAGTAAATACTTGACTTTAGTGTGATAACACTTATTTAAAAATGATAATTGTTGAGATCAAATATGATATACTACTACGAGGGGTAACTAGAAGGATAAGCCTTTTTCCTAGTTAGAAGTGTGTCAGATGGCTAGGCGGAATAAATGAATGCGATAGGTGTGCACTATAGAAGAGAGGTGAGATTGTCCTCAAGAGAGTGGGACCGTAAAAGCAATTATGAACATTATATACTACGCATTTCATTTATTGCAATAAAATGCTTGCTAAACATTTTTTATAAATCGGACTCTGACCCATTTCTTGTACTTCTTCTCTCTTGTCTATGTATATGTATATTAACAGGTGTCCAGCCACAGGGATGCCATAGTTGACTTATCTATTCCAGGGTTACGCAGCTGCAACATTGTGGATAGTTGCAGGATTTGATTTAGATGTATCATTTCTTTATTCCTAGAGTACGATTCTTATCTCAGTTGTAGATTCATTCAGTTCATGTTTCCCCTTTTACTTTTAGACTCAGTATTTGGTTTACGTATTCATTTATTGAATTATTATTATTAGGATTTTGAGCCGATTGTTTATTCGGCATGTCATTTTGTCATTTAGTATTGTTTTTGACTCATGGTTTGGATGTATGGTTTATTTGTTATTCAGCATGCATATTTAATTGTTTAATAAAAAGATAAAATTTAACATCAGTCTTTTTGAATACTAGGTGGTTAGTAAAGTTTTAAAAAGTTTTCGACAGTGATGCTAAGAATGAACCCCTGAGATTCCTGTTTTAAATTTGATATAGGACTGATCACCTGGTATTTATTTAGGCGGGGTGTCACAGGTGGTATCAGAGCATCAGGTTCTAGTGTCCTTAGGATCTGTATGGCTTTTCACGTTTCAGTTTAGCGTTCTTCGATGTAGAGCCTTATGATAGGATTGTCAAATTCATCCACGTATGTGATTTCGTTCTCCTGCTATCAAGTATAGTTGATGTGAAGTAATGGCGATAGAAGCCACCACAATTGTTGTTTAGAAAAGTGATGATAGAAAAATCTCGAGGACAGTAGTTTCCCCTAGCACAGTAAAGGATGACAATGGTGAAAATCTTACACTCACCCAGCGTAGTCGGCAAGGGGTGGGGAAAGTCGAAAGGACTCTTTCGAGGAGCCATCGATAAGAATCCAGAAAAAAGAGGAAGTGTGATAAACCAATGGAAGGAGAAATCCAACGACAACTATGTAGGGTAGAGTACAACGATACTCAGTAGTAAATTTTGGACAATAAAATTTTAAGCTCATAGGAGCAACGTAAAGTGACAAGAGCCAGTCACTATATATAAGAAGAATATGGGATTAAATGAAAATTTTGAGTACAATTTAATCGTTAGATTTTCGATCTGTTGTTCGGACAGGGGTGCGAATGAAGTTTCGAAACTTATCACAAGTGAGCAAGATAGAAACTGATCGCGAGAGAGAAGTTAACTTGGTTAGTGAACTTCATACCCGACGAAGGGGATATGAAGTATATGAAGGGTACATAAGTTATTAATGGGCTCGTGAGTAGAATACAGAAGCGTGAGTGTAAAATCCGAATAAGATGACTAGTGTCGACATCATCAAGGTTGTGCGTTACAAGTTTATATCAACGCTTCCATGGGAAGTGAACCTTGAGAATTGAAAATTGAGCTGAAAAGAAAGACTAAATTTAACGGTGTTAGTGAAGCACCACATGAGGGTATACCCAATAGGGACCCAGTTAAATGTTTCGATTAAATTGAATTTTTACCAAGTAATGGTGGATTCAGTCAGCGCCACTGAGGACAACAACAAGTCCAAGAGGGCCAGCGAAGCCAAATGGACAACGGGGGTAGCAATCGGGGACCCGATGATCAGACAAGGAAGATAACATGGAGAGGTGTCCTATGTGTAAAGAGTAAGAACACTTGTGTATACCGTGTTTATCGCCAATCGGGGATAGAAATGGGATGCCCAGTAGGGGCAACAGTTATAAGAAATTTTGGTTCGGTTAGGACGAGGGCGTTATGTCCCCAAACCATTTGAACCGCCACTCGAGGTGATTGAGATATATTCTGTGTGACAGTAGTTTGTTAATACTAAATTCACATGTGAAACGGGTTTAGTAGAGATGTCGTGAATATTGAAATAGTATACATATCTTTGTCGTCGCATAACAGGGCTCTCGTTAGTTCCATCTGCAGGGGAGTAGGTGAGGACACTAGGAGGGTGTCGTATATTATGTGATAGATTTTTTTTCTACTTTTGAGGGATATGAAAGGGAGCATATTTTTATCTTGCATAGTGACTGTATACCGAGGGTTGGAGCAATAGTAAACTGTATGGGAAGTCTATGATGCTCGCTGTGCCAGGGTAAGACATTCTACTTCATGAATCATCACCCGAAGGAGTGTCGAGTCAATATATATATATATATATATATATATATATACCATAGACTTCGATGAGTATAGTTGTCTCGTTATGTTTAAATCCTAGTGAGTGGGGACTTTTACCTGTGTATTCAAGGTATATCAGCCAACCGTTAAGCTTAAAGATTTAGATCATTATTGTTTACGTGCTGAGAATTAAGTGATAGCTAGAACACCGTATTGTGTGATGCCTTGAGAGACGTGGGCATAGGCAAATTAAATAATGTGTCGAGAGATAGGATTCGTGATATCTAAGTTATGTGCTTTGGACCTACGAATTTTGTTGAAAATGCTAGAGAATAGTGCATTGAGAAATTTCTTTAAACTTAGTTGCAGGATGTTACACGTAGGGACCTTAATTTATGTCCGCGGTGACGAGACGTAGTTGGATGCTAATGCATCGGTTTTAAAATTTTAGTTACTGAACGTGTAGGGAAAACACCTTAAGTTGAGAGCTATTAAAAATATAGGGCCAGTGGATGAATATATATATTATAGTGTGCATATACGTGTATATATTTGATATTGTGTTTCATAATAGACATATGAGAATATGTTGGCATTGTTATATGTAATCCCAATGAGTAGGGACATTTACTGATGTGATTCAGGGTATACTAACTTATTATTGAGCGGAGAGATCTAGCTCGTGATTTATTCGCGCTAAGAAACTGGTGATAGTAAAAGAACCGTATTATATATTGTCTTGTGTAACATGGGAGTGAACGAATATACTTTTATGTTAAGAGACGGGGATTTGAAGGGTATGTGCTATGGACTGAGGGCCTAACGGATCTCAACGACCAACAATGTTAGGTAGTAGTGTATCGGGAGGGTTCCTTGTTTGGATTTCGCTTTGCGAGACATCCCACGCATGAAACTTAGCGCAACGTTGGAAGTGGGGAGTTGTTTGGCCATAGGACATAGGTTTGGTACCGTGGTTATTATACATATATAGTTATAACTATGAGTTGATAATTATACTACGACTTAAGGCCGATAGAGCCGTATAGTGTTGATGTGAGAAAACTTTGTGGAACACTTTCACCACGAGTAGATCGGTGGGATAACCTAAATGATAATTAAGTTGCAATTGGTAGGGTAGTTTAGTATAACTTCACTGTATAATCAGCTCAAATATGAAAAGCTTAATTATAGCAAGTTTATTACGTTAAGTTGAATTGGGCAGTTATGTGCAGCATATAGGGTGTATGTGAACCCTAGATAGTTAAATTTTTATATATTATCCGCGATCGATAGATGTAGAAATACATGTGCTAAAAGAGTAAACGAATAAGGGAGTTATCGCAAGGGGATGTTGGAGTATTCCCCAGTAAAGGAAGTATTATAGCCGTTAGTGGTTAGGCTCATAGTAGTGTCAGAAGTTGGAAGCTTCAAAGTGTTGTGTGCCTAGCAATGTGAGATGATACATTATATGATGGAACATTATAATATAAGATGACTAAAGCAAATTGGCCACAGGATTGAACGGTAGTGTAGGGACCGTTGGACTAAAGGGTAGCGCTAGGAGAAGTGTAATGAGAACATCATAACGATTTAGATTGTGTGGCAAAGGATGAGGATGAAGGTGTACGAGATTATATCTGAAGCTTTGAGTACTAGTCTTATCCGAATTTCGAGGACGAAATTCCATTGTAAGGGGAGAAGTATGTAACACCCCACATTTTAGAGGATATATAAATTAATTAAATTAGTGAGTTGGATTTATTTAATTTGGAGAAATTCATTTAATTTGGTGATTTAAATTTAATTTATTTAAATTGGAGAAATTATTGAATTTGGAGATTTAGAATTTATTATTTAAATTTGGGGATTTAGAAATTCAAATTAATTCGGGTTATTGAAAATTTTCACATGTGTCGCATTTTGAGGTTGAAATTGGAAAATTTTATAAAGTATCTCGGATGACAATTCTGAGTGCACGGTTGAGTCCGGAAGGGTCAAGATAGTCGAAAAAGAGTACCCGGGGGTAGTAAATGGGTCTCGGGGCATTTTTAGACATGACCGAGCCCATACGGGGGCATTTAAGTCATTTTTAATTGGCCAATAGGCTTAATTACGAGATTGGGGAATTTTAACCTAGGTTTAAGTGTGTTGGGCAGCCATGAGTCATTCCAAAACACAAAGGGTTGAGAGAGGAGAGAAAGGAGAAAGAAGAAGAAGGAAAGACGGATGACAAGAGCAATCCGGGCAAGAATTTCGACATGGGATCGTCGGATTTAATCCCCCAAGGCAAGTGTTTTCTTGCTTTAATTTGAGTTGTAGTTAATGATGTAAATAGTTGTAATTATGTCAATTAATTCTGGAAATTTGGAAGTAGGAATTTGAATTGAAATTTGTGGGTTTATGGTGAAGAAGATGAAGAATAACCATTGATAGGGGATTTTTAACTTTGTGAGAAATTGGGTTAATAGTGAGATTATAACTTAATTTGAGAAGTGAATAACATGATTAGATCTTGGTTTTTGAATCTCCATTAGTGGTATTGTTGGAAGAAATTGTTAATGATGAAGTTTGGGTGGATTTAGGATGAATCTTGGGAGGTTTTTGGGGTAAAAGATCTGAGTATAATCGAAGGTTTTGGAGCTTTAATGGCGATTCTGTCCGCGTTGCCTTGTAGAAAATCTCGTTTTCTACATTTTGTTGTCTCACGCGCTTTCTCCAAAACTGCTCCAAAATGCCTCAAAACATCAATTTATTAATCTGGGCAGAATGTGGGAAAACTTTTTAAGAAAGTTTTTTTTTTAAATCTTCTTTGAGGTGAATCTTTATAATGCCCTAACTTTTGGCATACAGACTCGGATTAGTGTGCCGTTCACGGACACACATAGATAGCGAAGAGTATTACGCTGTCCTGGGAATATTTTTAATTAGACACGAAAATTGAAAGGTCTAAAATACCCTTGAAGACGGAACGAGTTATTTGATTTTTAGCACAACTTTAAATGAGCATAACTTTGTCATACGAATTCGGATTTACGTGCCGTTTGTGGCCACACATAGAAAATGGAGAGTAGTACGCATTACTAGGAATTTCATTACTGAGGCATATATTGTGAAATGCCTAAAATACCCTTGGAGTTTTAATTAGTGATGAAACTTTCCCGAATTGAAACTAAAAATTGTTGGGAACTTTGTGAGACTAATATGAACTTAATCAAGTATATATGAGGTGAGATATATAATTATATAAATTATATTAAATAGTGGGATGTAGCTATTTTGGTATTGGATCGTATTTAATACGAGCGAACTAGTAATAATTGGAATATATGTATATATATATATGAATGTGTGAATTATATATATAAATATGGGAATACATAATCTAATAGAAAAATGATAATAGGTTACGGGAATACCTAAAACAATGATAGGTTGTGTGATTACGTAAAACAATGAAAGGTTGTGTGAATACCTAATATTTTAATAGGGTGCGTGAATACCTATTTGATTGTTTTATTATGTGTATGACATACCTAGCTGCTTGCTATCGCGGGGGGTTGTGTAGAGACGGTCTTATCCCGAGTGACCTTCGGGGGGATATTTGACTTGTATCTCAGAACATAGGACTGTGAAAGACTTATTTGTGAGTTGATAAGTCCGCTGACTACGGGAGCGTAGGTATGTGCGTGACCCATAGGTATGTGAACTATGTTCGCCGCCAATATGTGTGATTTGTTTATATGGTTCGTGGGACATTTTCGAACCGATAGTCCTTGTTTGAGTCTGAGACGTACCGGGACATGATAGCAGAGTATGCAATGCACTATAGGTGTATCCTTAGGGTGATGTGTTAGTGTATATATATATATATATATATATATATATATATATATATATATATATATATATATATATATATAATGGTGGTGGATATATATGTATACTTGTGATATAATTACAATGTGATAATTGTAGGCTATTAAGATTGTGCTGATACATATATATAATAGTGAGGGATATATATGTATGCTTATGGTATATCTACAATGAGATAATTACAGACTATTAAGATAGTGAAATCTTATATAAAAGTAAATAGTAAATACTTGACTTTAGTGTGATAACACTTATTTAAAAATGATAATTGTTGAGATCAAATATGATATACTACTACGAGGGGTAACTAGAAGGATAAGCCTTTTTCCTAGTTAGAAGTGTGTCAGATGGCTAGGCGGAATAAATGAATGCGATAGGTGTGCACTATAGAAGAGAGGTGAGATTTTCCTCAAGAGAGTGGGACCGTAAAAGCAGTTATGAACATTATATACTACGCATTTCATTTATTGCAATAAAATGCTTGCTAAACATTTTTTATAAATCGGGCTCTGACCCATTTCTTGTACTTCTTCTCTCTTGTCTATGTATATGTATATTAACAGGTGTCCAGCCACAGGGATGCCATAGTTGACTTATCTATTCCAGGGTTACGCAGCTGCAACATTGTGGATAGTTGCAGGATTTGATTTAGACGTATCATTTCTTTATTCCTAGAGTAGGATTCTTATCTCAGTTGTAGATTCATTCAGTTCATGTTTCCCCTTTTACTTTTAGACTCAGTATTTGGTTTATGTATTCATTTATTGAATTATTATTATTAGGATTTTGAGCCGATTGTTTATTCGGCAGGTCATTTAGTACTGTTTTAGACTCATGGTTTGGATGTATGGTTTATTTGTTATTCAGCATGCATATTTAATTGTTTAATAAAAAGATAAAATTTAACATCAGTCTTTTTAAATACTAGGTGGTTAGTAAAGTTTTAAAAAGTTTTCGACAGTGATGCTAAGAATGAACCCCTGAGATTCATGTTTTAAATTTGATATAGGACTGATCACCCGGTATTTATTTAGGCGGGGTGTCACATCGAAATGCTTTAACTCCGATTTGCGAATATGATGCTAAAGATTCTGATGTAATACCCCGTACTTTTGGCTATATTTATTTTTGGGATTAATTAATTAAATGCGTATTAATTGGAAATTAATCTGGGTAAAATAGTAACGAGATGTGAGTTGGTATTTAACTATATTGAGCATATATGATGTTATATGAATTTGGAATTATGAAATTTGTCGTGAGATTTATATACGGCAATTTGGGAATTTTATTGAGACGCGTGTGACCGTCGCGTCATGGTATATTATGTTAATTATAAAAGTGATTTTTATTTCTACTATCCGTATGGTCGTTTTGAGTGCGCCAACGCGTCCGGAAGGGTCGAGATAGTCAGAAAACACTAGCCGGGGGTGTAGGTTGGATTCCGGGGTATTTTTAGGCCATACCGGCAACTTAAAGGGTATTTTGGTAATTTTGTATTTTGAGGAATTAATAATGACGAAAATTAGGAATCTTAATCTAATGTGGATTTAACCCACTAAACCCACTAACCAACCCATATTAACCCATTAAGCTACGGAGGTTATCGTTTAGGTTTCCAACTTTCCCAAAGAAAACCCTAGCCACCATAGCCACCTTTGGAGAAGAAACTTGGAGAAAGAGAGAGAGAGGGAATTCTGCAGAAATCTTCACCAAACCAACACCAAAATCAGAAATCGAATCAAGGCAAGTGATTTAAATTACATTCTTTATGCAGTGAATGCTTCTTCCATGTTAGAAATCTTGATAATCTATCTTAATTAAGAGTTAAAGGAAAACCCATGAAATTGGAAGTTATTAGCTTAATTTTGGGTATAGGTTTGCATGTAGAAACGTTGCTTGAAGATTGAATTCAGAGATTTCATGTTTATGTAGTGTAAAAACGGATTAAATTCCTGGAAAAAGGACAGAAGGAGTTTTACTAACTGGATGGCTTGTATGTACTGGAACATCCCTGAAGATAAGCTTCTAGTTTAGGCTTTGTTTGGTTCCTGCCTGGTTGGCTTGTTTGCCTGTGGGGTATGCCCTAGGGTTTTCTTGTTCTGTGGAGGGGTTTCTTCCTCTGTATATCTTTTGGCTTTTTATATATACAATTAAATTCCCAAAAAAAAAACGGATTAAATTCTGGGATTTGGTGATGATAAAAATCTAGGGTTCATGTTCTTGAAAAATTGGGGAAAAATATAGAATCTTGTGATTTAATGATGTTTGGGATGCATTAATGCCTTAAAAGATGTTAGTATATGACCTTAGCATGTTTTAGGATGATTAGAGAACTTAAAACATTGTTGGAACGAACTTTGGAGAAGATTTGAGGAGTAAGAATGGTGAAAAATGAAATTTAGAGAAATCTGGGACGAATCTGGTAGGTCGTTAGAAGCCCCTGCCCAGGTCATTCGAACGAACTCGTTCGAACGAGCTTCTAACGAATTGACCAGTCGTTTCTAACGAAAGGGAACCTCGTTCGATAACTTCGTTCGAACGAGATCTCGTTAGAAGGTACAGTTCATTCGAACGAATTGGATCTCGTTCGAACAGTCTCGTTCGAACGAGACTTCTAACGAGCCGACAGTGGAATCTCGTTCGAACAGCCTCGTTCGAATGAGACTTCTAACGAGTTGATAGTTTGGGCCTTTTTGGACTGTTTCGATTTTTGGAGTCCCGTAAACTTGTTCGAGGATATAGATAACCTTCCTTCGATGATGTATGGGTAGATTTGGGACTTTTGGGTTATTATGAGGAGTAAATTATATACGAGTGATTTAAATCAATGAACCGTTTGGGTTGAGACGTGAGTGTCTACTACAACGTGAGAATAGATTATAGCCCGTATGATTATTAATCGGAATCGTATAAAGTGTGTAAATTATATATTGGTACTAGAATGAGAATAGTACTACAATTAAACTACGGGATTACTAAGATGTGTGTTTACTTAGTATTGTTATATGAATTGTGTGTATGACATACCTACCATACTTGCTATCACGGGAGGTTTGCGTTCGCTTAGGGCCCTCTAATCCTTGTGTTGCCCGGATTTAGACTGGTTACCTTGATGAACATAGGTCATAGAAAGACTTATTGGGATATTAATAAGTCCGCTGATCGTGGGAGCGTAGGTATGTGCGTGACCCATGTGATGTGACTGTGTTCGCCTCCATTATTTGTGATGTTGTTATCTTTGAACTATTCCTGAGAGATTCGGAATATGTGATCCTTATGTACGTGATGTACCGGGATGGATAGCAGAGTATGTGTGCACCACAGCTTAGTTCTCAGGGTGCTTGTATTGTATATTTATGTTGTGATTAATATACACTTAATTAATGGGAACCTTCATGTTAATGTTGTGAATATAATTACGGTATTGTTTCGAGAAACAGAACGGGTTAACTGATAGTGAAAAATATTGCATATTGAGCATCTGAGTTTACGTTAAACCCCTATTTAATTACGAGCGTTATAATGTTAATAGAACCGAGTAATAAGGGTAGGACCTATGACAGTCTAGCTAGATATGATGTCACTTAGCTAGTGGTTTGTGTCGTTGTAGATGGGTACTTACGTTAGGAGTGCACGGTTAGACGAGAGGTGAGAATAGCATGTGAGTGCACGTCCTAGCATGTACTTTGCATTTAATGTTTTAAATGTTTTTAAAGCACTTGCAGGTTTTTAAAATATAACTCCACATTCGGGCTCTGACCCGTTTGCTTTCAAATCTACTTTTCTTGTAAAACCATTTTAGGTGCCCAGCCACAAGGACACCGTGCATAGGATACTCATTCTGGTGACGACCTGTAGCTGTTTGTGGAAGCTACAGGGATTTGCCTGTAGACGCTTCTATCACTTGGATTCCAGATTCATTATCTATCAGTTGTAGGGAATGTTGCCCATTTCTATTAGAGTTACATTTCCATTTCAGTTTTTCAGACTTTGTCATGTATTGATTTAGTATTCAGTTTACTTATTTCAGTTGTGGGATTGTAGTGAGGAGTTTTCCTCCAGACTTTATTTACGTTATGTGATGGTTATTCTATTTACTTCTTTATGGTGAATGGTGTTATTATTCTTTATTACACTTGTTGCATGTTAATCAGACGTTAAATAAAATTTGGCACTTACTTTTTAAATACTAGGTGGTTAGTAATAATAAAAATGTTTTCGACAGTGATGCTATTAACTGAGCCAACTTGGCATTTTGAATTAATTTAATAAAGGAGTAGCTACCCGGTATTTAATTAGTCGGGGTGTCACATCTGAATGTATGGATGGGATCTTTCGAAGTACCAAGACATATACACCCATCCACACACTCCTAAAGCATGTTCCTCACCGCAGTCGAGCATCTGGCATCGGAAAGAACATGGTCCACCCAGTTAAGTTGATACCATTTCTCGATATCAAACTTAACTTTATAGCGGCCATGGGCCTTTCCTCTCTCCTCCGATATAGGGCGCATTGGCAGTCTAGGGATTGTTTGCATGAGGCCAGCTTGGCGTAGGACCCTCTTCGAGTACTAGGGTTAACCAAAATCATTACAAATAAAGAGGTCGTTGTACCACGAGCCCTCCTGAAATGGGTAGGCCTCACGATTTTTAAGGTAGGGATCCCAGATAACCTACAAGTAACTCCAAATGTTAACTTGTAAAAAAAGAGAACAAATGTTAAATATTAGGTTTAAAATGAATATACTTACGTCTGAAGCATATAAATCGTTCAGGGTTTCCCTTTGCTCCAGTATTTGTTCAAACGCATCACCTGACACCGTTTGCACCCTCCATTTGTATAGACACGGGTCGAACACTTGAAACTCCAGATTTCTAACACCCCTCGCCACATTAAAGGGGTCATATATCCACGTCTACGATAAAATATAGAACAAACAAAATAAAAAGCACGTGTTTTATTTAAAATATTTACCACTAGAAGGTGTAGATATCCGGCCACCTGTCGCACGTTTACCCGTGACGCAACCCCCATTTGTCAATATAAATGCACCAATATGCCCATCCCTGTGACACCCCGTCTAATTAAATATCGGGTAGCTACTCCTTTATTAAATTAATACAGAATATCAAGTCGGTTCAGTTGTAGCATCACTGTCGAAAACATTTAATTTATTACTAGTCACCTAATATTTAAAAAGAGAGATGCCAAATTTTACAAATTAAATTAACATAGTCTAAGTAATTAAGTCAACATCCATTATTCACATAAACAATCTCAAATGAATAATCAACGAAATGAAATAAACTGAGTCTGGAGTAAACACTACAATATAATACCAGAGTAAAAATAATGTCCCGATACAGGAGTCTGAATAATTAAACCAACATATGAAATAAAACTAAAAGTTTGAGAATGCTATCTCTAAATGGAAATGGGCGACATGCCCTATTAGATGAGTAACCTTGAGTAGATTCAAGTACAAAATGTGAAGGCGTCTGATACCGAGAACCTGTAACTTCCACAGCAGCTACAGCACGTCAATAATATAATGGAACTCCTATGATTGGCGTCCCTCTGGTTGGGCACCTAGAAGGTTAACGGGTCAGGGCCCGAGGTGAAAACAGTTTAAAAATATCGCAAGTGTTTAAATTACAATATTAAAAAACACATATAATAAACATGTTAGTTGTGTACTCACACATGAGTTTCTCGCCTCTCTACTAATGTGCACGCCTATCATAGACCCTTAACCCATCCTAGTTATGCCGCTAGCTAAATAGTCTACACCACTCCTGCGTTCTCATTCTAACATAGGGTATCTACTCGTAACACCCAAACAAAACATATTCATAACCATATTCACGTTCATTAAATTACTTATCTCAAGTGTTAATTAAATTCTCACGTTCATAGTCCATTACAATATCTTGTAATACCCCGTATTTTTGGCTATATTTATCTTTGGGATTAATTAATTAAATGCGTATTAATTGAAATTAATCCGGGTCAAAATACAAACGAGATGCGAGTTGGTATTTGATTATGTGCATACATGTTTTATATGAATATTGAATTATGAAAAATTTGTCGTGAGATTTATATACGGCATTTTAGAAATTTTGTTGAGACGCGTGTGACCGCCGCGTCACGGTGTAATATTTTGATTATAAAAGTGAATTTAAATTCTATAAACCGTATGGTCGTTTTGAGTGCGCCAACGCGTCCGGAAGGGTCGAGATAGTCAGAAAACACTAGCCGGGGGTTTAGTTTGGGTCCCGGGGTATTTTTAGGCCATACCGGCAACATAAAGGGCATTTTAGTAATTTTGTATTTTTGGAGAATTAAAAGTGACAAAAATTGGGAGTTTTAATCCGATTGGGAATTGACCCACTAAGCCACTAACCAACCCATATTAACCCAACAAGCTACGTAGGTTATTAGAATTAGGTTTTCTAATACCTTCCCAAAAGCAAACCCTAGCCACCATAGCCACCTTTGGAGAGGAAGCTTGGAGAAAGAGAGAGAGAGGAAATTCTGCAGAAAAGCTCCATCAAACCAACATCTAAATCAGAGATAAACTCGAGGCAAGTGACTTAATTCCATTTAATTTCAGAGAATGTTCTTTCCATGTTAGATAATTCCAATTTTATGGTTGTTCTTGGTGAAATATGAAAACCCATGTAGTTTGGAACTTAGAACTTGAAAATCTTGAGGAGAATTGCATGTAGAATGATAGGTAGATGATTATTCTCATGATATTTGTGATTGGAAGAAATTAAAATGGATTTATATTGGGTTAATTCATGATTTAAAACGTTAGGGTTTGTGTTCTTGAAAAGAATTGGGGAAAAGTGTAGAATCTTGTGATTTAATGATGTTTAGGATGTATTAATCCCTTAAAAGGTGTTAGTATATGACCTTAGTATGTTTTAGGATGATTGGAGACCTTAAAACATTGATTGGACGAATTTTGGTTGAGACTTGAGGTGTTAAAAATGGTGAAAAAACGAGATTAGACAAATCTGGGACGAAACTGGTAGGTCGTTAGAAGCCCCTGCCCAGGTCGTTCGAACGAACTCGTTCGAACGAGCTTCTAACGAATTGACCAGTCGCTTCTAACGAAAGGGAACTTCGTTCGATAATCTCGTTCGAATGAGATATCGTTAGAAGGTACAGTTCGTTCGAACGAACTGGATCTCGTTCGAACAGGCTCGTTCGAACGAGACTTCTAACGAGCTGACAGTGGAATCTCGTTCGAACAGCCTCGTTCGAACGAGACTTCTAACGAGTTGACAGTTTAGGCCTTTTTGGCCTGTTTCGATTTTTGGAGTCCCGTAAACTTGTTCGAGGATATAGATAACCTTCCTTTGATGATGTATGAATAGATTTGGGACTTTTGGGTTATTATGAGGAGTAAATTATATACGAGTGATTTAAATCAATGAACCGTTTGGGTTGAGACGTGAGTGTCTACTACGACGTGAGAATAAATTTAGGGCGTGTATGATTATAAACCGGAATCCTATAAAGTGTGTAAATTATATATTGGTACTAGAATGAGAATAGTACTACGATTAAACTACGGGATTACTAAGACGTATGTTTACTTAGTATCGTTATATGAATTGTGTGTATGACATACCTACCATACTTGCTATCACGGGAGGTTTCCGTTCGCTTAGGGCCCTCTAATCCTTGTGTTGCCCGGATTTAGACTGGTTACCTTGATGAACATAGGTCATAGAAAGACTTATTGGGATATTAATAAGTCCGCTGATCGTGGGAGCGTAGGTATGTGCGTGACCCATGTGATGTGACTGTGTTCGCCTCCATTATTTGTGATGTTGTTATCTGTGAACTATTCCTGAGAGATTCGGAATATGTAATCCTTATGTACGTGATGTACCGGGATGGATAGCAGAGTATGTGTGCACCACAGCTTAGTTCTCGGGGTGCTTGTATTGTATATTTATGATGTGAATAATATACACTTAATTAATGGGAACCTTCATGTTAATGTTGTGAATATAATTACGGTATTGTTTCGAGAAACATAACGAGTTAGCTGATAGTGAAATATATTGCATATTGAGCATCTGAGTTTACGTTAAACCCCTACTTAATTACGAGCGTTATAATGTTAATAGAACCGAGTAATAAGGGTAGGACCTATGACACTCTAGCTAGATATGATGTCACTTAGCTAGTGGTTTGTGTCGTTGTAGATGGGTACTTACGTTAGGAGTGTACAGTTAGACGAGGGGTGAGAATATCATGTGAGTGCACGTCCTAACATGTACTTTGCATTTAATGTTTTAAATGATTTTAAAGCACTTGCAGGTTTTTAAAATATCTCCACATTCGGGCTCTGACCCGTTTGCTTTCAAATCTACTTTTCTTGTAAAACCATTTTAGGTGCCCAGCCACAAGGACACCATGCATAGGATACTCATTCCGGTGACGAGCTATAGCTGTTTGTGGAAGCTACAGGGAATTGCTTTTAGACGCTTCTATCATTTGGATTCCGTATTCAATATTCTATCAGTTGTAGGGCATGTTGCCCAATTCTATTAGAATTACATTTCCATTACAGTTTTCAGACTTTGGCATGTATTGATTTAGTATGCAGTTTACTTATTTCAGTTGTGGGATTGTAGTGAGGAGTTTTTCCTCCAGACTTTATTTACATTGCGTGATGGTTACTCTATTTACTTCGTTATGGTGAATGGTGTTATTATTCTTTATTACACTTGTTGCATGTTAATCGGACTTAAATTAAAATTTGGCACCTACTTTTTAAATACTAGGTGGTTAGTAATCTTTAAAATGTTTTCGACAGTGATGCTATTAACTGGACCAACTTGGCATTTTGAATTAATTTAATAAAGGAGTAGCTACCCGGTATTTAATTAGTCGGGGTGTCACATATCTTAGTTATTCACATCCACTAAGCAACACAACAAAACTATCACAAGTATATGTATATGCACCAATATAATATCTCATATACAAATCTAGCACCCCACAAGGATAGAACCTACGATGCCCTCATACTCTGCCATCGAATCACGGTACATCACGTACGTGAGGATCACAAGTTCCGAATCAGTCAGGAACTGTTTCAATAAAAATCACACATAGTGGAGGCAAACATAGTTCACATACCCATGGGTCATGCTCATACCTACGCTCCCAAGGTCAGCAGACTTATCCATTCAGTGATAAGCCCTTCCAAGTCCTATGTTCTGAGGTATCAATCTAAAGTCCCCCCAAAGGTCACATCGAGACCAGATTATCCTCTTACGAATGACCTCCCGTGATATGGTAGGTATGTTATACACACAATAATACATACACTAGAAAATCACACAACCAGTATATATGCAATTCTCCTCACCTATATATTAAGTCTCATCCATAATATTTACGTTCCGGATATTCTACATAATATTTATTTAATGCGACAAGTCTCGTCATACGGATTCGGGTACCTATACCTATCCCAAGTGAATACTAGGTCTCCCATTTGTTCCTAAGGTTATCTCACCAAATATAAAAAATCTCTGCTAGTGTTCATACCCTTAGATTATCTTTCATTCCACTTTCAGTCCCAAATTGAAATATTTCAAATCGTCTTCACTCGGTAACCGCTCATAATTATAACATTCAATCCCATAAGTTATAACATTTTTCGAGCAATAACTAAGAACCTACTGACCTTAACTAAGTCCCATAATATTATATTGATCACCTTAAGAATCAATATCGGCTTTGGAATTTTCATTAAACCTTAAAGGGAAACAATTGCCAAAAATCAGGAGAGGTCGATCGATCGAAGAAAATGATCGATCGATCGATCAAGCAGGTTTTTACCTAGATTTCTCCTAAACAGTTACGGGTTTTACCATTTTTACACCCCAAATCCTCCATTACAACATCCCAATCTCCCAAGAAAGTTTACTAATCATTAAGCCAACATATATACATAAGTTTTAACGTTCAAGAATCATTAAACTATAATATAACATCGTTTTCTTGGATCAAAAGTCATCAATTTCACTACAACCCTAATTCTTAACTACTTCTTCCATAATCATCATAATCCTCAATTAAATTTCGTGATTCTTAACCCTTAATTTATAATTTCGTTCATCAAACATTTCTAGAAGCACCACTACATGAAAACCTACTCCAAATCAATTATTAAGTCTCCAATTTTATGTTTTTGCCATTATTCATAAATTGACATCAAGCCTAAACTATCATGTAAAGTATATGCCATAAATTATTGCAAGATAAATCACTTGCCTGAAATAGAGATTCTGATCCAATGAAGTAGACGGTATGGGGATGATCCTTGCTTTTCGATCTATCTGGTCGTGGTGAAGGTGGTGCAAAAGCCTCTAAGTGGTGGTTATGGCCATAGAAAACCCTTTGAACTTCTCCTCTCTTCTTCTCTAACTGCCATAATGCTTTTTGGTTGTGAAAACCCTAAGGGACTCAAGTGTTGGCTGATAATTTAAGTCAGAATTCGTGGGTCGTATTTCCTCAAAAAGTCAAAATGACTAAAATTCCCTCCTGGGCTGCCGGTTAGGCCTAAAATGCTCCAGGACCCAAACTAAACCCCCGACTAGTGTTTTCTGACTATCTCGATCCTTCCGGACACATTAGCGCACTCAAAATGATCACACGAATGACATAAACATAATTTACTTTTAAATTCATTAGATCGGGTCCTGACACGATTGACACGCGCGTCCCAACTTAATTTTTGAAACTGTTGTACTTTCAACTCACGATAATTTTAATAAATTCAATAATCACATATTACCGTAATCAATTAGCAATATTCAACATTATCATCATATTTAAATACTAACTATCGTCTCGCTAGTTATTTAAATCCGAATTAATTTCCAATTAATTATCCCAAATTAATTTAATTAATTCCATAATTAAAAGCAATTTCATTTAATAAATCTCATAATTAAAAGCCATAAAATTATGGGGTATTACATACTCCCCCCTAATAACGGAATTTCATCCTGAAATTCGGAAAAGTAGGCATTCCTGGAAAAATTTAGGTATCCTCCAGTACCCAAAACAAAATATAAAGAAAGGATCAATCACTGTAGCCCTCGCTTCACAACAAGCTTGTCGAACACTCTTGACACTTTATTAGGTATACGGTTACACTTCAATAAATACACCTCACGTTGTGCTCTTACTAAACAACATTGGTATAAGAATTGCCTATACATCATTGGCCGCATTATCTCAATATTATTGTGAGTTCGCACCTCGCTTCGTATCAACTCCCGCATTTTTATTTAAACATAAAACTCCCCTCTTGGGAGCAACCATAAAACATCAGACTACTCTTGTCCGTTCTTTGAGTCTTTGTTCCCAGCGTTGTGACTTTTACACAAGGGAAAGCCACTTCAGACGGTTGGTGGTTAACCCATTATAGTCATCGGACTATAACTATTGACTGGTCCAAAACTCTGATAATCCACTCACCTCTAAGCATTCAGAGAAAGGATAGTAAGATTTATCCACACAAAGCCTCAGTAAGAACCTTATCCACAATAAATAGGTACGGGTGCTTTCACAAAACTCTACCATGAGGTAATATCCTCTCCCCATTACCATATTGTACTTCACTTACTAGCTATGCTCGTTGCGGAAATAAAATGATCGCAATGAGTGAAAAATTACTTTCATACAGTTCCACCGGTCGTCAATCACCTTGCGCCTATTCCTCGGGCTTTAGGTTCTCAAAATGAAACTTTTCCCACTACGTCCTTCTACCCCATATTGAAGTGGGTTTCGGGTATCTAATCCTAGTTCGGATTAATACTTGTTAAGGCCACGTACCGGAGCGGTCACTATCTAATAATGTAAATCACCCAAGGATATAACAATTTCTTTCCTTTTTGAAAACCCATTCTACACATTTGAAGTAACTCGTTACTTATGTATAAGTTGGCAACCCCTCAAAGAAGTTTACCAACTTGACTCTTCCATCACTGGAATCGTCGGCTTGAAATAAAAATTATTTGGATGATCATCTTACCCCAACCGATCTACTACTTACTATACCCTTTTCAATACCGACTTTCACTTATAATTCTTCCCATTAAGTGATACTTAATAACCATCTTCTTCCCTCGGTGTCTACCAAAAGTTCTGTCCCGTGTACTTTTCACGACATTATGCACATCTGGACTCTTTATACCTTATAAACATCCTCACTCTATTTACACGTAAGCCGCTCTCAACATTCCATTAGGTGGAACTCCGCCCCAAACTGTCCATAATAGTTAAATAATAATTTTCTCAAGGGATACCCCTTTTTTAAATGGCCTCCCACTGCCCTTCAACCACAAATTTCGGACGTACTATTCCGATCGTGCATGAGTATAATTATTATCATCCTTCCCTTACGACGCTTAATCCATTCAATGTCGAGCCCTGACACAATTAAGTTAAACTCATCCTTTTAATTAGAGATAAATTTCCTTAAACAATGCTTTAATTTAAATCTCTAAGGAAAATAGCATAAGATTTTTTTCTTTTTTTCAAAGGTATGTGTAGATGAAAACATAACTGCCTTTACTTATAACTTATAAGTACTACATAACTTTACATAACCAAGATCCTTAGTTTAATATTCACAAAAGGAATCTCGATATTCAAACCATACTAGATATCCGTCACTCCCCCGTTTTAAGGTCCTCACTTGGCAGTGAACTCCAAATTATAAGCATACCTGAAAACAAAACATTATAGGAGAGTAAGCTATAAAGTATTAGTGAATGACCACATACCACACATATAACCAATTTGAATAACCATTTTTATTTTGTTCTAATGCTATAATCCAACAGGAATTGTGAAACTCTCGCAAGCCTAGACCCGCCACAGTCCAATTAACCCACCATAGTTATTAGGGACCACCACATCCCTTTATTAGGCCCGAGTACACAAACCTTTAAGTTGGATTAACAGGACCACCACATCCCGTAGGACCCACCACAGTCCTTAACATTAGATAAAGAACTCACTAGTCCATATCATTATATAACATCGCTTAACATTTTTAATCATATGCATATGTTTCATAAATACAACATCACTCCCATAAACATTGTAACACATGTGTTTAACTTCACATTTCCATATGAAATTATAAGCATTTATATTTCATAAGGAAGGTCACTCACCTCGGATTTAGTGCTAAGATTTCCAAACTACTTCCTTGGTATGGTAGTATTAGTTGCTTCCCCACCTAACAAGTCAACGTCATTAGTATCTGAATACACCAATTAACATTAAACCTAGTAATACATCACATCATTTGGTCAATCAGAAATAACTAAGGAGGAATTAAATATGAAACTTCACATTTCTATAACACCTAATTTATTTGGGTTCTAACACAATTTACAGAATTTAATTACGAATTTGCTAGACAAAGTTATGCCCATTTTATTACAGCCTTTTCCAAATCATTTCTCAAGAAAAACAACAACACAACTTCAACTTCATGAAATTCTCATAATTTTTATACAACGTAACTTTCCATGATATTCCACCCAATATCAGTAAACACATTTCATAATACAAATATAATGTTTCATAATTTTTAGGGATAATTTTCTATGTCGAGCAAAACGTCAAACACCTGGTATGCATTCTTGCTCCTTTAGGGCAGATTTTAAACCAAGACTTCAAACTATCACCAAGGGTTCATTCCTTGGTATTTTTATATAATTTTCGGATATTTTATACATGTATGAGTATATTTTACTCCCCAACTTGAATCACTCAATTCCAAAAAGTATTCCATGATTTATACCATTTTTAGCATAACTAGGTCAAAATACAACATTAAGGCATAACTTGACATTTTTAGGCATACATAACCTTGACCTTGGGTATAATTCATGGAAACATATAATAAACATGTTTTATCAGAAATATACATCATAATCATGAATTTTCTAAATCAAAATGCTTTACAAAAAATGATGTAAATTTAAGACTTTAAAGTATGCATTTACGATCCTAGCTCCAGTTTTAACTTATGTTCTTAACCCATACTTATTTTAATAAACTTAGGCAATATGGGTATCATTAAAATATTTATCCAAATAAAAATATGCCAAGTGTATAACTCATCCCTGTGAGAGAAATTACCTTACGAGGATTCCTCGATTTATAGAAATTTTCCGAAGATTTCTTCCTTAATTTTCTTCTCTTTCTCTCTCTTTAGGCAAAACTTCATGGCTGAATTGGCTGAAAAAGTAAGTTGTTTTAACAAGTTTAAGTCGGCCAAACCATCAACCCGCCTTTAACCTATCAAAAAATAGCACATGGTGTGCTAATAAGATAATTGTCACTTAAGGGATGGACAGATTTTCCCTTGTTTCGTACTTTCGGTATAACTTCTTGTACGAGCCTCCGTTTAACCCACCGTTTGTTGTGTTATAATATTAATTCATATATCTACAACTTTCATAATTTATGTTTTCCCAAAATCATAAACTAATATGCCTAATTTGGGCTTCGAACAGGGAAGAAGCAATTTACCGAAAATCTCAAAACTTTCACATTTGGTGACCAAACATTGCCAATTTCGTATCAACGCCCTTATTTACTTTTATAAACATAATCATACATTAAAAGCATAATTTATGATGAATTTAACCACATAACTAATCATATTCTCTAAACATGGTATCCGCGATCATAAGCTTGATTAGCATCTAATATAAACCATGTATATATCACATGAGCATGCATCCCCTAAACATGATAATTAACATGTTTAACACACATAACCAATTTATAAATAATAACAAATAACTTATACTTAATCATGTAATTAACATTACTAATCATGTTTTAGGGTCTTACAATTCTACCCCTCTTATAAAAATTTCGTCCTCGAAATTTAACGCATAAGAAACTTACCAAACAATTGAGGATATTGCTTCTTCATGTTATCCTCCCCTTCCCAGGTGGCATACTCCACATTCTGACTTCTCCACAGCACCTTAACTAGTGAAATGGTTTTACTACGTAACACTTGCTCCATGTTACGTAAGTCATCTTGAAGCTCTATCGGTTGTGAGATAAACACATGTGAAGGATCGGGCACATACTTACGTAACATGGATATATGAAAAACATTGTGTATCCGGGAAAATTCTGGTGGTAATGCCAATTTATAAGCTACAGCTCCAACCCGTTTCACTATCTCATAAGGGCCAATGTACCTGGGACTTAACTTTTCCTTCTTCCCGAATCTCATAACCCCTCTCCAAGGAGAAACACGTAGGAATACTCGATCACCTTCCTCAAATTTCAATTCTTTCCTTGGTTGTCTGCATAACTTTTTAGTCTACTTTTCTCCACCTTCAAGTGATGATGGATAAGATTTATCTTTTCAGTAGTCTGTTGTATGATTTTTGGCCCAAGTAGTTTTTATTCTCCTACTTCAGTCCAACACACTGGAGTTCTGCATTTTCTCGCATACAAGGCTTCATAAGGAGCCATCTCAATACTCCAATGATAGCTATTATTATAAACAAACTCTATTAGTGGCAAGTGTTCATCCCAACTTCCCTTGAACTCCAATACACAAATTCGTAACATGTCTTCGAGTGTCTGGATCGTTCTTTCTGACTGCCCATTAGTCTGATGATGAAAAGATGTACTAAATTTCAATTTAGTCCCTAAATCTTGTTGTAAACTAGGCCAAAAGTGAGAAGTAAACTTAGGATTGTAATACCCCGTACTTTTGGCTATATTTATTTTTGGGATTAATTAATTAAATGCGTATTAATTGGAAATTAATCCGGGTTATAAATACTAATGTGATGCGGATTGGTATTTGATTATGTGCATATATGATTATATATGTATTTGGTATTATGAAATTTGTCGTGAGATTTATATACGGCATTTTAGAAATTTTGTTGAGACGCGTGGGACCGCCGCGTCACGGTATAATATTTTGTTAATAAAAGTGAATTTAAAATCTATAATCCGTATGGTCGTTTTGAGTGCGCCAACGCGTCCGGAAGGGTCGAGATAGTCAGAAAACACTAGCCGGGGGTATAGTTTGGGTCCCGGGGTATTTTTAGGCCATACCGGTAACTAAAAGGGTATTTTGGTAATTTTACATTTTTAGGAATTAAAAGTGACGAAAATTAGAGATGTAAATCTGATGTGGATTAAACCCATGCCCATTAACCAACCCATATTAACCTAGAAGGCTACGTAGGTTGTCATTTAGGTTTTCCAAGTTTCCCCAAATCAAAACCCTAGCCACCTTAAGCCACCATTGGAGAAGAGCTTGGAGAGAGAGGAATTTCTGCAGAAAACTTCATCTAATCTACACCAAACTCAGAGACAACCAAGGCAAGTGACTTTATTCCATTTAATTTCCGAGAATGTCTTTTCCATGTTAGAAAATTCGGATTTATGGTTTGTTCTTGATAAATATGAAAACCCATGTAGTCTAGATCATAAAACTTGAGGAATTTGAGAAGGATTGCATGTAGAATAGTTTGGAGACAATTAATCTGATGTTAATACATGTTTGGGTGAAAGAAAACGAATTAAATTCTGGGATTTGATGATGATATGTAGTTAGGGTTCATGTTCTTGAGATATTTGGAAAAAGTGTAGAAAGCTGTAAATTTAATTGATATTTGGGTGGATTGATCCCTTAGAAACATGTTAGGATGTGACTATATATGTTTAGTATTGATTATAGACCCTAAAACGTTGTTGGGATGAACTTTGGAATTGATTTTTTTTTTTTGGGAAAAATTATGTATATATATCAATAACTGCATCTACAACAAGTACACAAAGGGATGAAACCCAGCGCCTCCCCTAGGGGCATACCCCAAAGGGGAGAAAAACAAACAACAGAAAGAAAGTACGAGAAGCCCCTCACTCCGCAGTCCCCTAATCAAGAGCACTCTCCGGGATACCCCAGTTCATGCAATCCATCCAGTTCTCAAATCTCCTCGTCCCCCTGCTCCACTTAGCGACTCTCGCTCTAATCATAACCTCAATATCTTTGACAATGACATCCGTGCTTTTGGCCACACGCTTAAAGTGTCTAGCGTTACGCTCCATCCATAGGCAGTACACAGTAGAAGAGAAGGAAATATTCCTAATACGATTATAAAAACTAGTCCCACTGTAGCAAGAAATAGCATGAGTCATCTCGCCATCCCAATCCAAAGCCTCTCTATATTCCTGATTCCTGGTTCTCACCTCCTCCCAAACCTCCTTAGCAACTGGACACTCATTGAACACGTGAGGTATGGACTCGGCCCCATTGGAGCAGCTGCAGCACACGTTATCCTCCGAGATGCCCCAGTTATGGAGCTTGTCCTTAGTGTGAATAGCGTCCCTACAAATCATCCAAAGGACAAAAGCGCATTTAGGAATATTAGTCTTATTCCACACAATATTAGGTCAGGGAGCAGGTGGGAGGGTGGGGGTCATCTCATCATAGGCTGATCTGATAGAAAAATCCTTCTGGTTGGGAATCCAGACCACCTCATCAGCGGTATCATTCCTAATGCCGGGCAAAGCCGCATTCCTAATCTCCAGGAGCTCCCAGGTAATCACCATTGGCCATCTCCACCTTTCCTCAACAATGTAATCAGCAACCAAAGCCTTATGGTTACTAGCAGCGTCATAGATAACACGGTCCCCAAACAAAGGATAAAGGGGCCCCAGAGGATGCCAGTTATCATGCCAGAAAAAGGTATCTCTGCCGTTACCGATACTCCATTTGATGAGAGGTCTGATCCGATGTCTCAACTGCATCATCTTCCTCCAGCTCCAAGACGAATCGCTGGCTAAGTTAATAGCCCACAGACTTCTTCTCTTCAACTTATACACGTTGCACCACTTGACCCAAAGGCAGTCCTTCTTGCTACAGAGATTCCATAGCATCTTCATGATGGCCGCCTCGTTCCACCTCTCGATGCTCTTGATACCCAGGCCACCGCTCTCAAAGCTAACACAAAGATCCTTCCAAGCCACCTTGGCCCCCGAATGTTTGAGATCGGAACCCGTCCATAGGAAATCCCTCATCAGCTGCTCAATCTTCAGAATGACCCCCTTAGGTAAAATGAACAGACTAGACCAATATACCTGGATCCCGAACAAGACGGACTTAATAAGCTGCAATCTACCGGCGTAGCTAAGGAGCTTGTTAGTCCAACACTTAATCCTTCCCGTGATCCTGTCGATAAGCCTACAACAATCCTCCTTCTTGAGTCTTGTGGTGATGAGAGGAACCCCGAGGTACAAGAAGGGGGGGTTGCAATGGCCAAAACCAAGAATATCCCCGATCTGCGCAATCCGATCCTCCTCCAAACCCGTGCTATAAAAACTACTCTTACCCAGATTGGGCGTGAGGCCCGCAATGCTGCAGAAATCATCAACCGCCTTCTTCACAATGGTGCAGGAAGGAATGTCCCCCCCACATAGAATAATCACATCGTCGGCGAAACATAAGTGGTTAAGCCCCACTTCCTTGCACTTTGGGTGAAAGGTAAACATAGGGTTAGTGCAAGCTTTGTCCAAGATGCACGAGAGAGAGTCCATCACCAGGAGGAAAAGATAGGGAGAAAGGGGGTCACCTTGCCTCAACCCTCTCCTACCCTCAAAGAAGCCATGCAGGTGCCCATTCAGACTGATAGAGAACCGAGTGTTAGTCATGCATTCAGTAATCCACCCAACGAAAATGGCCGGGAACCCCAGATGAGTCAGCAAGGTGAAAAGAAAACCCCAGTCCACCGTGTCATACGCTTTCATCAAATGACATGGACTCCTAATAAGACTGGTAGCTTCTCCATTTCCTCCGCGTATGTCTCCATCTGTCCAAGGGGCAATGAGGCTCACTGGCATGGGTTGGTTTGGAACAAGGTGTGCATTTCCAAGTGTTCCTTCATTCTTTGGCTTGCTTGCCGTAAGGCTTTAGTGACTAAAGATAAGCTCATGGAGTGGGGTCTTGTTGAAAATAAGGATTGTATGCTGTGCAACTCGGGCATTGAGACTATCAAGCACATATTAATGGATTGCCCTTTTTCCAAAACTGTTTGGGATGAGATTCTTTTTCGCAACCAGTCTTATAGAGATGTGGAGAGTTGGGAGAATGAGGTTAGAAGAGCTGCTGCTGATAGTAAAGGGGGGAACCTAAATTCCAGGATTAAAACCACCACGTTCTCTGCCACTATCTACTGCCTCTGGCAGGAAAGGAATTGCAGACTTCACGATAGGGGCCACTCCACTGCAAACAAGGTGATAAGGAACATTGAGGAGTTGGTGCAAGGCAAGACTATCAGATGGAAGAAGTCTCGAAGATCCTACTCCAATTGGATGACGTGTAACCTATGGGGATTACCCTATTCTCTTATGTATGACTAAGTGTTGTGTTTTTGGTCTCTAGAAGCTTGTTTCTAGTTGACCCTTTGGCCTTTTGGCTTTGTATATTGGTTCTCTGTTTCTAATACATTTAATTACCGAAAAAAAAAATCTTCAAAGTACATCTAGGCGGGCTAAGCTCACGATGGTAATTCCTCATAACCTCCTGGAGAAGAAGGATGTTATCAGAAATAGATCTCCCTTTGACCAAAGTAGCCTGACACGGATTGATCATATTAGGGAGGATAGGCTTAATCCTGTTGGCAAGAATCTTCGAGATGCACTTGTAAATGGTATTACAACAAGATATGGGTCTAAAATCATGCATACCGCTCGGGGTGGCAACCTTCGGGATAAGAGCCAGGGCAGTACAATTCCATTGCCTGGGCAGATAGCTACACCTGAAGAAGAACTTCACAGCCTCGGTGACGTCGTTCCCCACCACCTCCCAGTTCTGCTTAAAAAAGAACGCGTTGAAGCCGTCAGGTCCTGGGGCTTTATCCGAACCAATGGCGAACATAGCCCCCTTTATCTCATCATCATCAATGGGCACACTCATCTTCGCTGCATCCACATCACTGACTCTTTTCTCAACATTCGCATCCAGAATGGGAGCAGGATCCGCACAAGTGCTACGATAGCCCAGAAGGTTGCGAAAGAACCCCACAGCCGTATTAGCCACCCCCTGTGAGCCCTCGACCCTCACCCCATTCTCATCCTCAATACTAATAATCTTCCTCCTAGCAGTAGCAAGATTAGCCCTTTTATGGAAAAAGGAGTTATTCCCATCCCCCAACTGAAGCCACTTAACTCTAGACCGCTGCTTATAGTAGGACTCCTCGGCGCTTCTGAAATCCAAGTAAACCGTCAACTTTTCTCTCTCCTCCAATTGAAAGCTCAAGTTGCTCCCGTCATTGTCAAGTCTAATCTGCACGTCATCAAGCAACCTCTTAGCCTCCTCCACCCTCCTAGAAATCTGATTGTAGAACTTCTTATTAAAGTCTTTGAGGTTAAGCTTCAGTCTACGCATTTTCTTACTCAATCTCACCATGGGGTTACCCACATCGTCCCCGTGCCAAGACTCGGTCAGAACATCCTGGAAGTCAACATGGCCCATCCAAAAGTTGTAGAACTTGAACGGCTTGGGCCTATTAGGCTCCTTGGGAGCAAGCAAGATAATGATCGGGCAATGATCCGAAACACCCTGAGGAAGAACAGTCGCCTGAGACTCCGGAAAGTGGGTACTCCACGTGTCGTTATGAAGAACCCTATCAATTCTCGACTGGACATTGTTCCTACCCCCCTGACACCTGTTCCACGTAAACCAAAGCCCATTCGTAGTCATGTCGTCAACCTGGATATCATTAATACACTGGTTGAAAGCTTCCGTAGCACCCACGTCAATCCCATGCATCCCACTCTCCTCCTCATTGGTTCTCACAACGTTGAAATCCCCCATAAGAACCCAAGGCTGCCCCTCCGTGCTACCCCTATTGAGCTCGAGAAACTCCCAAAGAGACTCTCTCCCGTGAGCAAGATTTTCCCCATAGATGAAGGTCGCAAAAAACTCTCTATTACTGCCACAAACCTCCACCCTACACAGCATGGCTTAAGGGTGAGACTGGACGAGCGTAACCGCCACACAACTAGGATTCCAGCCGACAATCACCCTGGCAACACCCCCCCTAAAGGGCAGTTATCAATGAGATCCCAATGTAAAAAACAATTATTTTTAACATTACCTAAATTCTCCTTCCTAACTTTAGTTTCCACCAAGCAAACGATATCAAACTGCTGATCAAACATTAACTTACTAACTTCCTTTTGTTTGTGAGGGGAATTGAGGCCCCTAATGTTCCATGACCCAATCTTTAACATCAAGTTTTGCTCCCCTTCCCCTTTCTCCTGTTCTTACCACCGGAATGGTTTGCCTTAGTCATCTCACCCTTGTGCTTAAAAGCAAGCTCATCCACGACCATTACCCTCCTAGCAAGCGCCGAAGGTTCCGGGGTTGCCTCAAGCTCATTTTCATTCTCCACGGCGCTAAACTGGTTGGATAGCCGTATCGTGGGGGAGACCACGCTAGGGGCAGTCCCCTCGTCCCTCTCAGTACTCCTAAGCTCCTTCTGATCCTTAATCATCACTCCCGACGTTTCTCCTATCTCCCGGCCAGAGGTAGTAACTGGGGTAGGCTTCTTCGTTACCTCAATCCATTCAGAACCTGCATGAGCTTTTGTCTTCTTAGTACTAGCTTCCCCAATAGTTTTCAGAACAGTGCTAAGCGTGCATTTACTGATATTGTGGCCAAAAACTAGGCAATTAGGGCAGGAGGGTGGTTTGGCTTGGAACTCAACACGCACCGGAACAGTTGCACCGTCCTCCATAACAACGTTGATGCTACTGGGATATGTCTCCTTTGCTTCCACCTCAATGCAAACACGAGCGTAAGAGATCCTGTTCATCTCCTCCGTGACAGCGTCGGCAAACAAAGGAATCCCCACCGAACTCGCTATGTAACTGAGTCCCTCCTCCGTCCACAGCTGGACGGGAATGTCGTGGAACTTCACCCATATGGGAATCTTCTTCACAGTGTCCTTATGGAAGCTAAAGCTAGCATCCCATTTCTTCAGAATAATGGACATCCCCGCAAAGTGCCACGGGCCATTGTCAAGAACTTCGTCCCGTTGTGAGGGGTTATCAAACAAGAAGAAGAAGAAACCATTGTCATGTGCTACAACTTTGGTCATCCCAAACTTGCTCCACATTCTGGTGGCAGCATTATTCACGTATGAGAAAGGCAGTTTATTTCCCAGAAAATAACCCACTAAGTTGTTCTCCCACCTTTTATGGCCACCGGTAGCCACAGCAGCGGGAGGCGTTACCGTGACAGTAGAGTCCACAACAGTGGGTTGGTGGTAAGTGAGACGGATCCTAGGTTGTCTCTTCACAGTCGCAACAGAGCTCCAAGTCCTATCATTCTGACTCGGCAGTTGGTGGGAAGTAGGGGCGCTTGTCTGTTTACCTGTCAACTTTCCCTTGTCAGTTGATAACTTTCCAGTCTTCGTACCATTGAGCCCAGAGCCTGAACCAAAACCTATGTCTGATCGATGCTCCATAGTTACGTCAGCAATATTCAAATCCAGCCCCTTACCTCCGTTCCGACCGTCAGACTGGCGGTGGATAAAATCTCCGGCCACGAAACCTTTACTATTGTTACCACTCCCCGTAACATCAGTCAAAATGGCCTGGCCCAGACCCCCGGTGCCGGCGATGGAAGTCAAGACCGGACGAAGGTCGGGCGTTGATGTGGGAGCCTGATGGAGTGGCTTCGCAGATTCTAACCCCCCTGGGTTATCAAAGAGGTCACCAGAGCACTGGCCGTCTTCTAACATTACGATCTCAGCCCCCATCTGTGCAGGCATGGTAAGACGGTCACCTGAATGTCCCAACGTTGTAGCCATGGAGGATTAGCTGGTGTGGGTCGGGTAGTACGGGGTATTTAGAAAGGAACGGGCTGTGGTTTTGGAGAAGGTGATTCTAGAGAGAAGTTGGAGCATTTTGGTCGTTGTCCACTGTTGATCATCAATGTAAGTAACTTTGGAATTGATTAGAAGTGATAAAAATGGTTAAAAAAGAATTGGGGAAAAATCTGGGCCGAAACTGGCCAGTCGCTAGAAGCAGCCCCCAGGTCGTTCGAACGAGCTCGTTCGAACGAGCTTCTAACGAGTTGACCAGTCGTTACTAACGAGTAGTGATTTCGTTCGATATCTCGTTCGAACGAGATATCGTTAGAAGGGACAGTTCGTTCTAACGAACTGGATCTCGTTCGAACAGCCTTGTTCGAACGAGACTTCTAACGACCTGACAGTCCAAACTCGTTCGAAGTCTCGTTCGAACGAGACTTCTAACGAGTTGACAGTTTGATTCTTTTTGGACTGTTTTGATTTTTAGAGTCCCGTAAACTTGTTCGAGGATATAGAAGACCTTCCTTTATTGATGTGAGGATAGATTTGGGACTTTTGGGTTATTGAGAGGAGTATTATACACTAGAGTTATATTCAATGAACCATTTGGGTCGAGACGTGAGTGCCTACTACGATGTGAGGATGAATTATGACGCGTATAATTACAAACTGGAATAATATAAATGGTTATAATTCTAGTTAGTACGAGAATGCGATATGTACTACGATTAAAATACGGTATTACTAAGATGTGTGTTTACTTAGTATTAGTATATGGATTGTGTGTATGACATACCTACCATACTTGCTATCACGGGAGGTTGCGTTCGCTTAGGACCCTCTAATCCTTGTGTGCCTACGGGGGGGATATAGACTGGTACCTCGATGAACATAGGTCATAGAAAGACTTATTGTGATATTAATAAGTCCGCTGATCATGGGAGCGTAGGTATGTGCGTGACCCATGTGATGGTGACTGTGTTCGCCTCCACTATTTGTGATTTGTGTTATCTGAACTATTCCTGAGAGATTCGGAATGTGTGATCCTTATGTACGTGATGTACCGGGATGGATAGCAGAGTATGTGTGCACCATAGCTTATATTGTGGGGTGCTTGTATCGTATATTTATGATGTGAATAATATACATTAAATTAATGGGAATCCTCATGTTAATGTTGTAAAAATATTACGGTATGATTTCGAGTTATATAATGAGTTAACTGATAGTTATATCAATGGTATATTTAGTAACTGAGTTCACGTTAAACCCCTATTTAATTACGAGCGTTGTTATGTTAAATGGATCTGAGTAAAATGGGTAGAACCTTTGGCAGTCTAGCTAGTTATGTAGTCTCTTAGCTAGTTGTATGGATAGATATAGATGGGTACTTGCGTTAGGAGTGAACAGTTAGACGAGGGGTGAGAATATAATGTGAGTGCACGTCCTAACATGTACTTTGCATTTAATGTTTTAAATGTTTTTAAAGCACTTGCAGGTTTTTAAAATATAACTCCACATTCGGGCTCTGACCCGTTTGCTTTTCAAATCTTTTTCTTTGCAAAACCATTTTAGGTGCCCAGCCACAAGGACACCAAGCATAGGTACTCATTCAGGTGACGAGCTGTAGCTGCTTGTGGAAGCTACAGGGATTTGCATGTAGACGCTTCTATCTCTTTGGATTCCAGAGTCACTATCTATCAGTTGTAGGGCATGTTGCCCATTTCCTTAGAGACATCTTATACATTTCAGTTTTCAGACTTTAGCATGTATTGTTTCAGTTTATTTATTTCAGTTATGGGATTTTAGTGAGGGGTTTCCTCCAGACTTTATTTACACTATTGTGATGGTTATTCATTTTACTTCAGCATGGTGAATGGTGTTATCTATTTCTTCATTTTTACTTCTTGCATGTTAATCAGACTCAAATTAAAATTTGGCAACTTGTTTTTTTTTAAATACTAGGTGGTTAGTAATAATAAAATGTTTTCGACAGTGATGCTATTAACTGAGCCAACTTGGCATTTTGAATTAATTTTATAAAGGAGTAGCTACCCGGTATTTAATTAGTCGGGGTGTCACAAGGATTTCGATCAGAAATAATAGAAACAGGTGCACCATGCAATCTAATAATCTCATCCACATATAATTTGGCATATCTATCCATGGAGGATGTAGTTTTAACAGGAAGAAAATGTGGAGACTTGGTCAACCTATCAATGACAACCCAAATAGAATCAAACCCTCGGGATGATTTTGGTAAACCTACAACAAAATCTGTAGTAACATGTTCCCATTTCCACTCAGGAATAGGTAAGGGTTGTAGTAAACCACTTGGCTTCTGATGCTCCACCTTCACCTGTTGGCAAACTAGACATCTAGCAACAAAATCTGTAATGTCGTGTTTCATTCCCGACCACCAATAATATTGTTTCAAATCTCTATATAGTTTCGTGCTCCCTGGATGCATAGCATATAAAGAACAATGCGCTTCCTCTAAAATGGTTCTTCTTAAATCAGGCACATTGGGTACGCACAAACGGTTACCGTACATAACAATGTCATCATCACGAATAGAAAATTCCTTTGCTTTACCCTTTTTCATATCATCTCTAACTTTCTCCAATTCTATATCTCCTGCATGTGCTTGTTTTATCCAGTCTATCAACGTGGGTCTAAAATTTATATGTGCTACTATTCCGTAAGACTCATTCAAAGTTAATTCCACCCCCATTAGAGCTAACTCTCTCAACAGGTCAACTCGAATACAATAAATACAAGACACTATGCCTAGAGATTTTCTACTCAAAGCATCAGCAACAACATTAGCTTTACATGGATGGTGATGTATCGTGCAATCATAATCTTTTATAAGTTACATCCACCTTCTTTGCCGCAAGTTCAAGTCTTTTTGAGTAAACAAGTATTTTAAGCTTTGATGGTCAGTAAAAATTTCACAACTAACACCATATAAGTGATGTCTCCAGATCTTTAATGCAAAAACTACTGCAGCTTACTCGAGATCATGAGTAGGCTAGTTGAGTTCATGTATCTTTAACTGTCGAGAAGAAAAGGCAATTACCTTTCCATGCTGCATTAATACACATCCAAGTCCTTGAAACGAAGCATCACTATAAATAACTAAACCTTCTGTACCTGTTGGAATAGTCAAAATGGAGTTGATGTCAACTTACCCTTTAAATTTTCAAAGCTTTTATCACAATCACCACTCCACACAAACTTGTTCTCCTTTCTGGTAAGCTTAGCCAATGGCAATCCAATAGAAGAAAACCCCGGTATAAACCTCCTGTAATACCCCACCAATCCTAAAAAGCTACGTACCTCAGTCACACTAGTTGGTCTTTCCCAATTTATTACTGCTTCTACCTTCTTGGGATCAACACAAATACCATCAGCAGAAATAACATGCCCCAAAAATACTAACCTGTCTAGCCAAAATTCACATTTAGAAAATTTAGAATACAACTGCTTCTCTCGTAAGGTCTATAAAATAATACGCAGGTGGTGTTCATGCTCATCCCTACTACGAGAATATATCAAAATATCATCAATGAAGACAATAACAAAAGAATCCACGTATGGTTGAAATATACGGTTCATCAAATCCATGAATTCAGCCGGTGTATTTGTTAACCCAAATGGCATGACAAGAAATTCATAATGTCCATACCTGGAACGAAAGGCAATTTTCAATCTCTTACTTTCAATTGATGATATCCGAATCTGAGATCGATCTTGGAAAACACTTTGGCTCCTTGCAACTGATCAAAAAAGTCATCAATTCGGGGTAGTGGGTATTTGTTACCGATAGTCACCTTATTCAATTGACGATAATCGATGCATAGTCTCATGGTTCCATCTTTATTTTTCACAAACAATACTAGGGCTTCCCACGGAGATACACTAGGCCTTATAAAACCACGATTTAACAAATCTTGCAACTGTATTTTTAGCTCCTTTAATTCTGCAGGTGCCATGCGATATGGTGCAATAGATATCGGTGCGATGCCTGGTACCAACTCAATCGCAAATTGTACCTCACGGTCTGGTGCTAACCCTGGGAGTTCTCCTGGGAAGACATCTGCAAACTCATTAACTACTGGTATATCTGATAGTTTTCCAACCTCTTATCGTGTGTCCACCACATGAGCAAGATAACCCTCACATCCTTTCCTTAGCAGTTCATAACATTTTGTAGTAGAGATCAAACATGTTGGAGTGACATTTCGTTCCCCAATAAATTTAAATTCAGGTTCACCCGGTAATCAAAACACTACCTCCTTTCTAAATCAATCTAAACATACATGATATGAGGCTAACCAATCCATACCCAGTATCACATCAAAGTCACGCATATCGAGAGGTAATAAGTCAACTAGTAATTCTTTTTCACCCACTCGCACCACACACTCCCTATATACCCTCTCAATAAAAATCAACCCCCCACTAGAGTAACAATAGCTAAACCCGAATCTAATGATGATAATGGTTTATTAAGATGCAACAGATAAAGTGAAGACACAAAAGAATGTGTAGAACCAGGATCTATCAACACATAAGCATCTTTATCACCAATAGGAAGTGTACCTGTCACTACATTAGGCATAGCTTGTGCATCTTGTTGCGTCAGTGTGAACACTCTGCCTTGGCCTTGGTTTTGAGACACGCCTCCTCTACCTCCCCTGTGTACTTTCGGTGTAGAAATCCTATCTCCTACTGTTACACTCCCCACTGAAGTTGTAGCTCCCATCGCTGGACAATTCTTTCATAAGTGCCCCAGTTGATGACAATGGAAACATAAAGGTGTCGTCTCAGCTACTGTACACTCCCAAGATATGTGCCCTTGACCACCACATCTATAACAAAATATGGCCCTCGGCACCAACACAGATGCATTTTCTGACCGATTCATCCCAGTCTTTCCACCTCGAGCTTGAAATCTTCCACGTGCACTTCTATTATTTTTAAATTCTTGGCCCTTAGGTACTCCTCGTGATACAGTCTGAGTTGAGGTTCCCGTCTTCCATCCATATGATCTTATAACATCATGTCTAGATTTCTTCGAATGTTCAGCTTGCATTTCTTTCATTGACTCTTTCTAACACCATGGCCCTATCAACCAAGTCCAAATAATCTATGATCTTCATATTAGCAACCATGCTTTTTATATCTACACTCAGCCCGGTTTGAAACCGACCACATTTACTTTCTTCCGTCCTCACCAAGTCAGGTGCAAATCTAGATAAGGATATAAATAAAGCTTCATACTCTGCCACTGTTCGATTCCCCTGTTTCAACGTGATAAATTCTTCCTCTTTCTCTTTCCTATAAAGCCTTGAAAAATATTTTTTCAAAGAACACCTTTACAAACCTCTCCCATGTAATTTTTGCAAGATTTATTGGCACCACTCCCCCCATTGTAGTAAGTAACCTTTCTGTTGCGTCCCACCATAACTTTGTATCATCCTCTAACCTAAAGGTTGCTAACAAAACCTTTTGTTCATCTCGCACTTCCATCACTTTTAATATTGTTTCCATCTTTCTAATCCACCCCTCTGCTACTAACGGATCAGTAGTCCCAGTAAATGCTGGTGGATTTAACTTCATGAACCTCTCATGCAATTTATCCCTATCCCCACCATGCTCTCCACCTCTTGCTTGTTCCACCAATTGTGCCACAGCACGTAATATTCTCCCCACATCATTAACAGGTTGTTGTTGCACTTCTGGTTCATCCACTTCAATAGGTCTATGTCCTTGTTGACTATTAGGTACGTAGGATGACTCACCCTCTGCTCTATCATGAGGCTCGTGTGGATCCATCACTCACTGCAATATAATTAACTTAAACAAAATATAATAATAACAGTTTAATATTAACATTGTTAGTCAAAATCCAGACGCATAGCAAACTCACTTTCTAGTGTTCATTGCCAATCTAGACCCTCACACCCTATCCACAACCTAAGAACCACACTCTGATACCAAGTTGTCGAGCCCCGACACAATTAAGTTAAACTCATCCTTTTAATTAGATATAAATTGCCTTAAACAATGCTTTAATTTAAATTTCTAAGGAAAATAGCATAAGATTTTTTCTTTTTTTCAAAGGTATGTGTAGATGAAAACATAACTGCCTTTACTTATAACTTATGAGTAATACATTACTTTACATAACCAAGATCCTTAGTTTAATAATTACACAAAAGGAATCTTGATAATCAAACCATACTAGATATCCATCACTCCCCCGTTTTATGGTCCTAACTTGGCAGTGAACTCCAAATTATAAGCATACCTGAAAACTAAACATTATAGGAGTGTAAGCTATAAAGGCTTAGTGAATGACCACATACCACACATATAACCAATTTGAATAACCATTTTTATTTTGTTCTAATGCTATAACCCAACAGGAATTTTGAAACTCTCGCAAGCCTGTACCCGCCACAGTCCAATTAACCCACCACGGTTATTAGGGACCACCACATCCCTTTATTAGGCCCGAGTACACAAACCTTTAAGCTGGACTAACAGGACCATCACATCCCGTAGGAACCACCACAGTCCTTAACATTAGATAAAGGACTCACTAGTCCATATCATTATATAACATCGCTTAACATTTTTAATCATATGCACATGTTTCATAAATACAACATCACTCCCATAAACATTTTAACACATGTGTTTAACTAAACATTTCCATATGAAATTATAAGCATTTATATTTCATAAGGAAGGTCACTCACCTCGGATTTAGTGCTAAGATTAATACCAAACTACTTCCTTGGTACGGTAGTATTAGTTGCTTCCCCACCTAACAAGTCAACGTCATTAGTATCTGAATACACCAATTAACATTAAACCTAGTAATACATCACATCATTTGGTCATTCAGAAATATGACACTTCATATTTCTATAACACCCAATTAATTAGGGTTCTAACAGAATTTACAGAATTAACTTACGAATTTGCTAGACAAAGTTATGCCCATTTTATTACAACCTTTTCCAAATCGTTTCTCAAGAAAAACAACAACACAACTTCAACTTCCTGAAATTCTCATAATTTTTATACAACGTAACTTTCCATGATATTCCACCCAATATCAGTAAACACATTCCATAATACAAATATAATGTTTCATAATTTTTAGGTCTCATTTTCTATGTCGAGCAAAACGTCAAACACTTGGTATGCATTCTTACTCCTTTAGGGCAGATTTTAAACCAAAACTTCAAAGTATCACCAAAGGTTCATTACTTGGTATTTTTACACAATTTTCGGATAAGTTATACATGTACGAGTTTATTTTACTCTCCAACTTGAATCACTCAATTCCAATAAGTATTCCATGATTTATACCATTTTTAGCATAACTAGGTCAAAATAGAACATTAAGGCATAACTTAACATTTTTAAGCATACATAACCCTGACCTTGGGTATAATTCATGGAAACATATAATAAACATGTTTTATCATAAATATACATCATAAGCATGAATTTTCTAAATCAAAATGCTTTACCAAAAATGATGTAAATTTAAGACTTTAAAGTATGCATTTACGATCCTAGCTCCAGTTCTAACTCATGTTCTTAACCCATACTTATTTTAATAAACTTAGGCAATATGGGTATCATTAAAATATTTATCCAAATCAAAAATAAAAATATGCCAAGTTTATAACTCATTCATGTGACCAACTTTAATGAAGAAGAAATTACCTTACGAGGATTCCTCGATTTATAGAAATTTTTCGAAGATTTCTTCCTTAACTTTCTTCTCTTTCTCTCTCTTTAGGCAAAACTCTTGTTCATGGCTGAATTGGCTGAACAAGTAAGTTGTTTTAACAAGTTTAAGTCGGCCAAACCATCACCCCCCCCCCCCCCTTTAACCAATCAAAAAATAGCAATGGTATGCTAATAAGACAATTGTCAGTTAAGGGATGGACAAATTTGCCCTTGTTTCGTACTTTTGTTATAACTTCTAGTACGAGCCTCCGTTTAACCCACCGTTTGTTGTGTTATAATATTAATTCATATATATACAACTTTCATAGTTTATGTTTTCCCAAAATCATAAATTAATACGCCTAATTTGGGCTTCGAACAGGAAAGTAGCAATTTACCGAAAATCTCAAAACTTTCACATTTGGCGACCAAACATTGCCAATTTCGTATCAACGCCCTTATTTACTTTTATAAACATAATCATACATTAAAAGCATAATTTATGATGCATTTAACCACATAACTAATCATATTCTCTAAACATGGTATCCGCGATCATAAGCTTGATTAGCATCTAATATAAACCATGTATATAAAAGACATTAACATGTTTAACACACATAACCAATTTATAACTAATCACAAATAAATTTTACTTAATCATGTAATTAACATTACTAATCATGTTTTAGGGCCTTACATTCTACTTCTACTATTTCGTAATATCAATCTCACAAGTATATATCTTACTCTCTTTATGTCTCTTCTTCCGGCGATTATCACATTAGCAAACCAGGGTGTCTACACCCCTTAGAACCCATGCGTACGGGTTCAAACATCACATATGCTTGATAAGTACTCCAAACTCTTTATTATCCCCGCATTTGCAACGTGGCTATACCGCTTGTTTCTCTCAATCACCCCCGAATTTGAAATTCTAAATCCTCCTAACATCATTTCATCCTTCACCCCATCAAAATAAAACAAAATTACTAGTACTTCCTCACAAACAATTGGCTCTACTGGCCTTATATCGTAATTTACCCCTTAAACTCCCAGTTATAACTATATACTTCCATAACGATCGAGGTACCCGAATCATGGACGAATTGCCAAACATCTCCTTACTACCAACCTTACGCTAAGTTGCATGCGTGGGATGTCTCGTAAAGCAAAATCCAAACAAAGAACCCTCCCGATACACTACTTCCTAGCATTGTCGGTCATTGGAATCCGTTTAGCCCTCAGTCCATAACATATACCCCTATATTCCGGTCTCTTGACAACAAAGTTACATCTCTTCTCACAATTACACTTAACCAAGTAACTTCTTTCGAAAGACACTATCTCTTAACATTGATGGTAATCACATTCCATAAACATTATGCAAATATAATCGGGGCTCTCAAAATCCCGTTCCCAGGCATACAACTATGAGTATTAACTTCCACGTCTCTAAAGGGTGATATAACAATGCACTATTCTTATTACCACATCCTAAACGTTAATTATAATAACTCGCTAAATCTTTCCGCTGAACAGTAAACCAAATACACTCCGACTAATATCAATAAAGTCCCTTCACATACCGGGAACAAATATCCGAGACCATTATACTTTTCAAAGTCTCAACAATACATATATACATATATACAAATATATAAGCGCGAGCCCGACCTTCTAGCAGATGGGACCTCGCCAGAATAAAACATTCTACCCCAAGGTAGTAACCCCGATGGACTTGCAATAACCGCACACAATCAGTATAAGCATATTATATAACCATAATTAGGATAATATCATACTCGTATAACACAACACTAAAATGAGAAATTTTCAATAAGGTATATACCACTATCGATCCACCCATTCATCCTCCGCAGATAATATACCAGGGAAAATATTCACCTAAATAATAAAATTACAGGTATACGCACTAGACTCGACTCTCAAGAGAAAATAACAATAATAATAAATGTAGCAAGTCGTTCATGCCACATACAAAACGCATCACCATCTGAGGTTATAACTCATACTTCTATCTAGCCAATCGCTTTGGCTGCTCAAATGGTTCCGAGACTTAACACACCTGTCCGTACCAAACCGAAAATTTCAATAACCATTGCCCTTGCTAGGCACCATACCCTTATCCCTATACTTGCTTCGGGAAAATTTTTAACACACGGGTTTCACTCCCCACAAAAAACTCTACTCATACTCCATTTATCTCCGATCACACTGACCATGTTAGGATTGACCTTCTTTTGGACGTTAGTAGTCTCGACTCTGATGACTACCTCTATTGTTCCCTTAGCTTTGATGGCCCTAAGGAACATGCTAATGGCTTCAACAACTCTTACTGAAATCACCATCGCTCGGTAACAATTCAGTTATCCGAATCATTTAAATGGGTCCCCTGATGGGTCTCCCCCTTGTGGTGCTTCACCAACACCGTTTCCCCCTATCTTTTTCTCTCTAAATTCTTCGGTTCTTGTAGCTCCCCACACAAGGAAGCGTTTACCTTCATTTTAACAAAACGTGACATTGTTACCATCTGCATTGACCGTCCAAGCATAATTCCCCAGAAGTACTAACAATTCTTCTTGTAAGTTAATTTTCCTGTTTAATGTCCTCTTCTCCATTGCACCTACTTCATCCGGTGTAAGGTTTGCTAATTAATTAAATTTATTTTCACAAAGTGACTTCTGTCCGACCCTCTTGTGTGAGTTCAGAACAACATTCGCATCTTATTGTGAATATCTGATGAAGGAACTTATGGCCAAGCCATACGTATGCTCCTTCTTTTGACAAAACATTCCACTTCTAAGTGTGGTGGTTGCCTCTCACCATTGTAACTCTGCTCTTACGAGACAAGAAAAATTCTTCCCAAAATTTTCACTCCCGATTTGCCGTACTCCGACATATGCCCAAACCTTTGGATATTTTACCTTTGTTGGCTAACACATGCCATCTCCGCGTTTCTAGTATTTTCACTGCTGGTTCTCTTCAATATTTCATCTGACTCTCTCCCATTGCCTTGGTGGGTGAGTCTAATTTGACCCCACTTTTTACTATAGTGGTTCCTGAAAGTCATATGTTGTGCCTTAGCCGTCTTTACCATTCTGGCCTTCCGTGCCATAATAGGGGTGGCCTCAACTGCAGTCATCATTCTTGAATATACCTTATAACCTCAACTGAGCTTTGCCTCCTACTGTTCGCCCAACTGTCCTCGCCTGACATACTGCATCGTTCGGCACACGAACACACCCGAATGCAAATAAGATTCACTATCATATACATTATAGCAGGAGAACGAAACCTCACCAAAGAAATCAACAATCCTAAACAAAGGGCTCTATATCAAAGAAAGCTACACTGGAAGCATAATAAGCCGCACAGATCCTAAAGGACACTAGAACCTGATGCTCAGATACCACCTGTGACACCCCATCTAATTAAATACTGGGTAGCTACTCCTTTATTAAATTAATACAGAATATTAAGTTGGTTCAGTTGTAGCATCACTGTCGAAAACATTTAATTTATTACTAGCCACCTAATATTTAAAAAGAGAGATGCCAAATTTTACTAATTAAATTAACATAGTCCAAGTAATTAAGTCAACAACCATTATTTGCATAAACTATCTCAAATGAATAATCAACTAAATGAAATAAACTGAGTCTGTAGTAAACACTCCAATATAATACCAGAGTAAAAATAAAGTCTTGATACAAGAGTCTGAATAAATAAACCAACATCTGAAATAAAATTAAAAGTTCGAGAATGCTATCTCTAAATGGAAATGGGCGATATGCCCTAACAGATGAGTAACCCTGAGTAGAATCAAGTACAAAATGTGAAGGCGTCTAATACCGAGAACCTGTAACTTTCACAGCAGCTACATCACATCAATAATATAATGGAACTCCTATGCTTGGCATCCCTCTGGTTGGGCACCTAAAAGGTTTTACAAGAAAAATAGATTTGAAAGCAAACAGGTCTATGACCGAGGTGAAAACAGTTTAAAAATATAGCAAGTGTTTAAATTACAATAGTAAATAACACATATAATAAACATGTTAGTTGCGTACTCTCACATGAGTTTCTCGCCTCTCAACTAATGTGCACGCCAAACGTAGACCCTTAACTCATCCTAGTTATGCCGCTAGCTAACTAGTCTACACCACTTCTGCGTTCTCATTCTAACATAGGGTATCTACTCGTAACACCCAAACAAAACATATTCATAACCCATATTCACGTTCATTAAATTACTTATCTCAAGTGTTAATTAAATTATCACATTCATAGTCCATTACAATATCTTAGTTATTCACATCCACTAAGCAACACAACAGAACTATCACAAGTATATTTATATGCACCAATATAATATCTCATATACAAATCAAGCACCCCACAAGGATAGAACCTAGGAGGCCCTCATACTCTGCCATCGAATCCCGGTACATCACGTACGTGAGGATCACAAGTTTCGAATCAGTCATGAACCGTTTCAATAAAAATCACACATAGTGGAGGCGAACATAGTTCACATACCCATGAGTCATGCACATACTAGCATTACCCCTGGCAATATATGAAGCCCTACAGGGGACCCTTAGTGTCGCGCCCCGACTTAATTTTGTTAAACTCATCCTTTTAATTAAAGATAAACTGGCTTAAACAATGCTTTAATTTAAATCTCTAAGGAAAAATAGCATAAGAATTTTTTTTTTTCCAAAGGTATGTGTAGATGAAAACATAACTGCCTTTACTTATAACTAATAAGTACTACATAACTTTACATAACCAAGATCCTTAGTTTAATAATTACACAAAAGAAATCCTAATATTCAAACCATACTAAATATCCGTCACTCCCCCGTTTTAAGGTCCTAACTTGGCAGTGAACTCCAAATTATAAGCATACCTGAAACAAAACATTACAGGAGTGTAAGCTATAAAGGCTTAGTGAATCCTGCTGCACTGGAGCTATCGGAAAGGTTGGCAGGCCTAGTACTTGAGTTGGTGCTGGGAGAGCGATTGGAAAAAGTGGCCCCTGTGGATCATTACGGGCACCCTGCTGTTGTGGGGCCCTATCCCCCTCCGGACAATCCTGTCGCCTATGGCCGTGCCTACCACAACCAAAACATCGTCCTCCGAAGTTACTCCGACCCTGCTGCTATCGGTGTCGGCCTTGCTGATTTGGAACTTTATTCCTCTTTCGAAACTGCTTCATTTTACCACGTTGTTGACCAGAACTGACTTGGTCTTGGGTAGTTTGTTGTCGCAATTTTGAGGTCTTCGTACATTTGTCGGCTTTAGTCACATGCATTTGGTTAACCTATCTAGGTCTTTTGCCTCCTTTAAGCTGTAGACTGCGTTCTTGGTATTGTAAAACTGCAGTGGTAACTGCTTGTGCCACGATACCTGCTAACTCGGCGGTTGATGTTTTCTCTGGGGATACCTGAGGTATGAGTCGATCTTGCTCGTTGACTCCCTTAACCGTTTTAGCTAGTTCTCCTTGACGGTCCATCTGAAAATTTGAATAAATTTGGATGAGTTCATCATTCAAATAAACAAATCGCAGAAGCACGAATTCCCAATGTATAGAGATGAACACAACATTCCTAATATTTAGGGCTCTATATCAAAGAAAGCAATGCTGAAAGCATAATAGGCCGCACAGATCCTAAAGGACACTAGAACCTGATGCTCTGATACCACCTGTGACACCCCGCCTAATTAAATACCGGGCGATCACTCCTTTATTAAATTAAAATCAAGGTGAACAGTTGGTTCATTCTTAGCACCACTGTCGTAAAAATAAACTTTTCCAAATTAACACCCTGATTAATTAAGCTAAGTGTCAAAACCATTTTTAACCTTTCAAACCAAATTGTATTTAAAGAAAAATTATTTATTTATTTATTAACAACATTTCAACAATTTAGAATCACACCACAATAAACCTGGAACACAATCCAATTAATTTAAAACATTCGTCAATCGAATGTCAACATGCGGAATACAAAGTAACACAATTTAAACTGAATAAATCCCATTGTGACAATACTAGGAATAACTGAAATACAAATGTCCCAATGACAATGAATAAATGGAAAGGGTGACACATGCCCAATAAATGAGAATGCTAGAAGTGGAGTCAATAAGGTAAGCCGTCTACGCAAGTGACCTGCAATTCCCACCTAAGCTGCAGCACGTTCCTTTCAAGAGATCCTAAGCAAGACGCCCCTATGGCTGGGCACCTGTAATACATACATATATATACAAGAGAGAGAGAGAGAGGGAAACGGGTCAGAGCCCGAAAGTGTGTTTGATTTAAAATACGTTTAGCAAGTATTTAAATTAATACAGGCCAATACAACAACATATTAGTGCGACACTCTCTTGAGAAATTCTCACCTCTCTTCTAATGCGCACTCCTATCGCACTAACCCTCCTAATGGTTTATCTCATCATATAACATGCTATCTTTCCCCAATGATTTAACTTATCTTAGGTATTTTGCAGGATTCAGAATTTAACGATACAATTGTTTGAGAGAATATTTCAATTAATAACCAAAGTTCTCATTTTAACTTCATTAGTCAATAAAGTTTTCCAGTGTCATATTATACTTTCTCAAAACAAGTATTTACAATTTGAGTCATCAACCATATCCTACATATCAATACACGGTAGGTAGTGTAACAACCCAAGACTTTCGGAACTGTAATTATTTTATTTTGGGAGAAATAAATAATATTTTATTGGAGAATAATTAAAATTGGCATTTGAGGTCAAAATTTAGAGTTGTTAGAAAGTGTCTCGAATGGAAATTCTGAGGGTACCATCGTTTCCGGAAGGGTCGAGAAAGTCAAAATGACTGTACTTGGGGTCTATTTGGGTTCCGAAATAAATTAGGACCGTTTGGCTCGAATTAAAGTTACCGGGTCATTTAAAGTGTGTATTATCATTTAAAGATGTGTATCTTGGGTTTTAGGCTTAAAAAGCCTACGGGAGATATTCTCCAAAGAGAGAAAGAGAAAAAGAGAAAGAAAGAAAGAAGAAGAGAAAGAAGAAGAAAAGGAAGGAGAAAAGAGGGAGAGAGGGGATTTTCACGTGGATTCAGACCCTACGAACCCGAGGCAAGTGATTAAACTTGCTAAATAATTGTTGTGTACATTTATTGCATGATTTGTGGATTGATATTTTGGGTTTTAGGTTAAATTGTCAAAACTTAATTTTTGGGAAAAACCTTAGATTTGTAGTGTATAAATGGATTTAAGGCTAGAAACTAGTTTATATGTATTCTAGGATGAATATTGTGGATATATTTGTGATTGGGTTGAAGAGAAATGGAGAGAAAATCATCAAAGTGATTTTTGGGTATTTTGGCTTACTTAAAAAAAGTAGCCATTTTCGAGATTCAGCAGGGCCGAATCGATTCGGAAATATGCAGGTGCCCAGGTCTGAGTGACCGAATCGATTCGGCCTGAGACAGAGTCCCAGGTCTTATGACCCGAATCGATTCGCCTTCCTGGCCGAATCGATTCGCTGGGCCGAAGCGATTCGGAATAGGCCCGAATCGATTCGGAAATAGGGATTTTGGAGGGATTGTTTTCTGAAGAGAAATTCATTCCCGTTTTGTTTGAGGTTATCGATTGGGGATCTCTATAAGAGATATTTGGAGCATGTTTTGGAGACTTTTAGTGAGTTTCCCTAAAAGAAATTTTGGAGTCATATTGGCTAAATTTGAGGAATACTGATTAGAGATTTTGGTATTTTCCTAAGTGGGGAAGCCCACTTTTATTTGAGGTTTGTTTGGTGATGATAACAACTTCACGACTTGTAGATGAGGTTGACTTAGAGATTCCGGATCTTAGGATCCAAATCCCATTTGGGATAACTTTGATGGTTTGTAAAATAAATTGAACCCTATAATGGATAGAGAATTTTAGATGCTATTTGATGTGCATATGGATATAGAAATATCCTTATTAATGATTGATTTGGGAGATATCTGATTTAATGAGAAATGATAATTGAGGTTCATTAGGATATAGAATATCCTTAACTTAAATTGAATTGAAAGACAATTGGCTTCAAGCGATAATTAGTATAGCATATACTAAGTGGGGTAAATGTGTGAGTATTGTCAGTTAGTGTTTCAAAAGAGAGGGATACACTAAACAAATGATGTTAATCAATTACGCCTAAGAGCGTATAATGAAAATGTATATGATGTTGCAGGTATACCTTATATATAAGGGTATATCTTTATTATGTGGGATGTATGTATACCTTAGATTATGGTGTATATACATGTTAAGCATACCCTCTCCTTGCTATCATTGGGAAGTTTCGTGCGTAGAGGGTGAGCATCCTGACAAATAACGCAGGGTGTGGATATTCTCCAGGTCATAGTCGTCCTTTGTGGTCAGCAAATGACATTTAAGATATATATATCTACTTATTTTGGGGGTGAGAGTTCGGGGGTATGTGACGCTCTCACTTGCCGGTTAGGAACTATGACCGCTTCCCGGACGTCGTGTGCGTGAGTAGATCACGAGGTGGGTGTCGTTGAACCCCACTAGGTGGCCCCAGTTTGCTACGTATATGGGCTGCTGGAAGATGATAGCATGTGAGCCTGCGTCCTTCGAGTTATAGCTCGGTTGGATGGTTATTATTACTTGTGCTTGTACTTTGGGTGTCAAGGGCATAATGGACCTCAACGACCTACATTGCCAGGATTAGTGTCGGGGGGGTTCCTTGTTTGGATTTCGCCTCGGCGAGACGTCCCACGCACGAACCGCAGTGTAATGTTGGAACTTGGGGATAAGTTTAGTCCTTAATTCTCATAATTAATTATACATATAAATCACCTATCCCGATAATCGACAATGCCAGGAGTAGTGTAACGGGGGGGTTCCTTGTTTGGATTTCGCTTCGGCGAGATGTCCCACGCATGAAACGCCGTGTACTGTTGAGAATTGGGAATATTAATCAATTAAAATTGGACAATAATCATTTGGGTTACATGCATCTTGCATTGAGGGCATAATGAGCCCCGAGGATCGATACGGTCAGGAGTAGTGTAACGGGGGGTTCCTTGTTTGGATTTCGCTTCGGCGAGACGTCTCACGCATGAAACGTAGTGCCGTGTTGAGAATCGGGAGGAGTTTAGTCCTTAACTCTTGATGCTAATAACTCATCTATAATAATTATATATATGGTTTCATGCCCTATATGGGTATCACTAGAATATAAATTCTAGTAATTGAGATTGATGGTGTATTGTGATGATGTGGACATGATTGGATCATGTAACTTTATATGTTCAACAAATGAACATTATAAAGATAACTATAACAATTACATTAAAGATAATGTACATAACTTAAAGTATAGAAATAAAATGTAGAATTGGGAGATAGGTTATATGGTTTCACTTAAATACTTTATTTGGGTTTAAGTTAGAATCCTCTTACCTAATTAGAATCGGACATCCTTTTGGAGACACGTGCATACGCTTAGTGCGCGCTTTAGATGAGAGGTGAGTTGGATTTTGTTGGAGTGTTCGATTCCAACTAAATCATGTAATAATGCATTTATAATTATTATGCATTTTAATACACTTGCTATAAACTGTTTTTCAAACTCGGGTTCTGACCCGTTTATATTTTCCTCCCCCATGTATATATTGTATTACTTCAGGTGTTCCTCAGCTAGGACGCCTTTGATATTCCTCCATTCAGGATTCGTGGAGCTGTAGCAGTAGCGGACTGTTGCGGCACTTTGTTCTAGTCGATTCCTCTCTATTGTACATCTAGATTAGGATTCAGTTGTATTGAGTTAGCATTCAAGTGTTATAGATCTACACTTTCATATTTTATTATCAGATTATTGTATTGTTTGTTGCCCGACAGCATATTCGGGTATTTCATTGTTGAGATTTTGGTGTACAATGTATTGTACTCTTTTATTATTTGAGCATGCACATTTCACACCATAGTTAGATGCATACTGTTGGTTGTGTGCATTATTGGCTTTGTTGTTATTGTTAAAAATAAATGTTTTAAATTTTTGGCAATCCGCACTAAATGATTGTGGGTAGTTAGCCGTATATTATTGTGTTTAGTTGTTGATGTTGAGACTGTACCATCTGAGATACCTGATTTATGTAGTATAGGGCTGGCCACCCGTTATTATTTGGAGCGGGTTGTCACAGGTAGTTCCAAATTTCAGAATTATATATATATATATTAACTACTCGTATAATATATATATTATAACAGCACCCCAAATAAACTATGGTGCGGGCATACTCTACTATCCAGAACCCCGTATCACTCATATTAAGGGGAATACAATCGAAATCACTCTCGAATTGTATTAACCCATACACAAACAAAATTGAGGCGAAGAATAGATTCCAAGTCTCTAAGAGGATGGCACATGCCTGGGTCTCTTAGGACCATCTGAACTATCACGTCGATAGCCTGTACCAAGGACATCTATCTTCTAGGGTACAAGTCAATATCCCCCATAAAGGTCCCATCGAGATAAGACTGTCCCAGCGCGGTAACCTCAGGGATAGCAAGTAGCGTGGGCATGATTTTCACACATAGATAGCTTATGCATACACAATCATATAACTATACTAATTTTACCATATTAATATATGTTCCTCTCGTCACCCATAATTACAACATTTATCCTTAATTTCACATTATTAGTATTACGTATAAGGTTTCATCTCTAACCTTACCTCGAACGGTTTTCTCACTTATTTCGTGACACTCGTGGACTTTATTCTTCCAAGTAGAAAATTCAGTAGGTGTCATTATTACGTTTCAACGCAACTCTCTTACGCGCCTCACCCTTTAGTATATCAATTTACTAACCCTAAAGTAAATATCCCATAAATACCATTCTCGTCGAATATTAATAATCCCAACATTTATTCGTACGCCCTACTGGTCCTCCATGTCTCCCAAATCATTATACTAAGAATGCCCAAGAATTATATCACGACAATTCGATTTTTAAATCATTTACAAAGGGAAATAGTAGTCTGCTAGGAGGGGTCGATCGATCGAGGTTTTGGGGTTCGATCGATCGAAGCTCTAGGCTCGATCGATCGATCAAGCAGGTCTGCGAAAATCTGCAGAATTGCAGTTACGGGTTTCATCTCCAAATTTACACCAAATCCATATTTCAAGTTCCAATCGTCCAGAATTAATACTACTAACCTTATATCATCATAACAGGTATATTCAACGTAAAACATATCAATTTACATCACTAAACATGGATTTATTATGCCATAATTCATTTAAAACTCAAGAACCCTAAAAATCTCTAACTCATGATTCTAATCTGTTTAATCCCAGAATTTCCTTCTTATTTATACTAAAATTTCGTGGGTTATCTTCCTCTACATGGCAAGGGTTCCGGAATTTTCATATAAATCAATACTACATGGATTTTCCTATCACAAATTGGGTTTTCTTCCATATTGTTCATCTCTAATCATTCCTAACTAATATGAAGATTGCACCAACGAAAATACGCAAGATAAATACTTGCCTGGGATTTTTAGAAGTCTGGGTTGCGGCTGATTTTGGTGGGGTTGCGTTCCCCTTCTCGCGATCTACGCGTTGGTGGTGGCGGCGGTGCAAACCGGTGACTTTTTGGCCTTGAATTGCCTTGAGAGCTTTCCCTCTCTTCTCCAATGGCCGTACTAGGGTTTTCTGAATATTCAAACCCTAAATGACTAACCTAGATGGCTGATATCTAAAATGCCCTCCCGGGGTACCAATTAGGCCTAAAAACGCCCCGAGACCCAAACTACACCCCCGGGTACACTTTTCTGACTATCTCGACCCTTCCGGACGCATTGGCGCACTCAAAACGACCATACGGACAACTTATAAAATATTCACTTTTTATTTAACAAAATTTTGTCCCGACGCAACACGGGCGCGTCCCGATTCAAATTTCCAAAATTGTCATTTTTATTCACTCGTGACATTCAATATAATCAATATCATATATTACTTTGCTCATTAGTAATATTCAACAAATTTCCCATAATTAAATTTCCAAAATTGTAATTTTATTCACTCGTGACATTCAATATAATCAATATCATATATTACTTTGCTCATTAGTAATATTCAACAAATTTCCCATAATTACTAACTCTCGTCACGTTAATAATTATAACATAATTAATTTCCAGATTTTTATTAAATAATTCACTCACGTTAAATTTAATAAATCCCCAAATTAATATAGCATAAAAATACGGGGTATTACAATGACATGTGGGATATGATTGAAAATGGATACCAACACCTAACAAAATCTTTTTCTGAAACTAACACTGTAAGAGTTTGGAAAAATCTCAGTGAGTTTACCAAATAAGAGAAAAAGATGTTCACTTGACAATAATAAGGGAAATAAGTGCATCTTTATGTCCATAAATGAGCATGAATTCAAACGTGAAAAATCAGATGTTAGTCCAGCAACGCAATACTCTTATTATGGATGAGAATGAGTCATTTGATGATTTTTATATAAAATTAACTGATATTGTCACAAAGTTGTATGCAAATGGGATAACATATGATAGGAGGGAGACGATTCTTAAAATTTTAAGATCCTTGCATGCTAAATTTGACAATAAAATATATGCCATAAAAGAGATGGAGGACCCTAATGTGACACCCCGACTAATTAAATACAGGGTAGCTACTCCTTTATTAAATTAAATCCAAATGCCAAGTTGGCTCAGTTAATAGCATCACTGTCGAAAACATTTTATTTTTACTAACCACCTAGTATTTAAAAAGTAAGTTGCAAAATTTTAATTAAAGTCTGATTAACATGCAGTGAAAGATTTAAAGCAAGAATAATATCACCATTCACCATAACAAAATAGTAGAATAACCATCACATGATATAAATAAATCCGGAGGAAAACTCCTCACAACAAACTCCACAACTGAAATGAATAACTAAAAACTGAATACTGAATCAATACATGCCAAAATCTGAAAAACTGAAATGGAAATGTAACTCTAATGGAACTGGGCAACATGCCCTAAAACTGAGGAATACTGAACATGGAATCCAAATGATAGAAGCGTCTAAAAGCAAATCTCTGTAACTTCCACAAACAGCTACAGCTCGTCATCTGAATGAGTATCCTATGCATGGTGTCCTTGTGGCTGGGCACCTAAAATGGTTTTACAAAAAAATAGATTTGAAAGCAAACGGGTCAGAGCCCGAATGTGGAGATATTTTAAAAACCTTTTTTTTTTTTTTTTTTGGGAAATTAGTTGTATATATAAAAAAAGAAGAAAACACAGAGGAAGGAACCTCAAAGATCAAAAAGACCCCGGGGCATACCCCGGAGCCAACCAAAAAGCAAACAAAAGATTAGCTCAACAGCCTATTCTCAGGGATGTTCCAATACATACAGGCCATCCAGTTAGTGTAATTTCTTCTATCCTTCTTCCAAGTAAGAACTTTGGCTTTAACCATGTTTTCAATACCCTTCACAATGGTGTCTAGAGAATTGAAGACATGCTTAAAGCACCTCGAATTCCTCTCCATCCAGATGCAGTAGATCGTAGTAGTGAAAGAAAGGGATCTAATCTTGTCACATAAGGATTTTGTAGAGTGGTTAACAGTGGCCAAGGATACCTCTCTATTCCAACTTTGAAACTTCCTATACCGCTGATTCCTAAGCATCACCTCCTCCCATATACTCTTGCTAAGGCTGCATTGAGAGAACAGGTGGTTATAAGTTTCCCTCTTAGAACCACAAATCCCACACAGGTCATCCTCAGAAATACCCCATTCAAATAATTTGTCCTTAGTGTTGATGGCCTTACGAAATACTAACCAAGCAATGAAAGAACACTTAGGAATGCAAACCTTGCTCCAAACAAAATTGCTCCAAGTAACAGTAGGCTTGTGGGTCTTCAATAGCTCCCAAGCAGATGCAATGGTGAAGGTCCCTTTCTTGGAAGGAAGCCAAACCACATAGTCATTTCCCTCAAGAATTGCAGGTAAGCTAGCATTCTTCACTTCATTTAATTCCCAGGTCACAGTTGAGGGCCATCTCCACTCCATTTGGTGGATGAAATCAGAAACTTTAGCTTTTAGACTACTGGCTGAGTCATACACAATGTTATTCCCATAAAGGGGAAACAGTGGCCCATTTGGATGCCACAAATCAAACCACATAAAGGTTTGAGTCCCATTCCCAATGAATGTTTTGATTTGTCTTCTAAACTTTTCTCTTATCTTAAGAATTTTCCTCCAACTCCATGATGCATCATTTGGTATACTCAAAGCCCATATGCTCCTCCCTTTAATTTTGTAAATGTTGCACAACTTAATCCATAAACTATCCTTCTTACTGCATAGATTCCATAAGTGCTTAGCCATGGCAGCAATGTTCCATGTCTCTAAACTCTTGATATTTAGCCCTCCTTCCTCTAGAGACACACAGATGTCCTCCCAAGCAACTTTAGCACCTTTACTGTTAGTCTCATCCCCTTTCCACAGATAATTCTTCATAACTTGCTCAATCTTCTTTATGATGCTTTTAGGCAAAATAAAAGTGCAAGCCCAATAAACTTGTATGCTGAAAATGACAGTCTTCACAAGGAGGAGTCTACCTGCAAAACTTAAGAACTTATTAGTCCAGCATCTGACTCTCATGGTGATCCTATCCACCAGGATCTGACAATCCTCCTTTTTCAGCCTAGTAGTAATGAGAGGCACCCCAAGATATTTAAAGGGGGGGTGCCCATGTTGAATGCCCAAGATAGAAGAAATCTCCTGAATCCCATCCATATTGATCCCAACAGTGAAAAGACTACTTTTATCTAAGTTAACCATAAGTCCCGAATAAGAACTAAATTCAGCAATGGCATCCTTGACAATTCTGCAGGACTCTTTATCCCCACCAGTAAAAACAACCAAGTCATCAGCAAAACTAAGATGGGTGAGGGACATCTCCTTGCATTTAGGATGATGTTTGAAAAGGGCAGAATCAGTAGCTTTGGAGATAATCCCTGTGAACGCCTCCATCACAAGCAGGAACAGATAGGGAGATAAAGGATCTCCCTGTCTAAGCCCTCTTCTACCAGGAAAAAACCCATTCAGCTCACCATTCAAATTAATAGAGAACATGGTAGTGGTCACACACATGGTAATCCACCCAATGACCTTAGAGGGAAACCGAAACTGCACCAAAAGATTAAGCAAGAAATCCCAGCTAACCAAGTCATATGCCTTAAGCATATCAATCTTGATAACACATCTAGGAGGAAGGGAGTCCCTATGATAGTTCCTCATCAACTCTTGGAGTAATAGGATATTATCAGCAATAGACCTTCCTTCCACAAAGGCAGCTTGGTTATTGCTGATAAGGATAGGCATCAGCTTCTTTAGCCTACGAGTGATCACTTTGGATATGCATTTGTAGATGGTGTTACAGCATGATATAGGTCTGAAATCCTTCATAGAAACAGGTGTAGACATCTTAGGAATTAAAGCCAAGGCAGTACAGTTCCACTGATCAAAGAACATACCAGTATCAAAGAAGTACTTAATTGCATCACACACATCATCCCCCACAAGTTGCCAGTTTTCTTTAAAGAAATGGCTATTGAAACCATCAGGTCCAGGAGCCTTGTCAGACCCAATTGCAAACATAGCTGCCTTAATTTCATCATGGGAGACATCTGCTTCTAATAAATCAGCTTGGTGGGAGTTGAGTTTAGTCTTTATTACCTCCCTAAGAACATCATCAGCATCCACACACTGCACCCTATTCCCAAAAAGATTCTGAAAGTATCTCACAGCTTCCCTAGCCACCTTCTCACTTCCTTCCACCCTCACCCCCATATCATTCTCAATACTAACAATTTTCCTTCTAGCCAAGTTTTGATTAACCTTCTTGTGGAAGAAAGCATTGTTCTGATCACCAAGCTGCAGCCACTTAGTCCTAGCCTTTTGCCTTAAGAAAGACTTTTCATCATTCCTCATGTAAGTGTACTTCTCCCTCATCTCTTTCTCCTCCATTTGGAGCTCCTCATTGGAACCATCGATGTCCAAAGCTCTCTGAAGGTTATCCAGCTTACTCTTTATGTCAGTTACCTGAATGGATATTCTGTTAAAAAACTTCTTATTAAAATTCTTTAAGGATACTTTCACTCTATTCAGATTCCTAAACAGCCTCATCATCGGGTTACCATCCATCTCAACATCCCATGCCTCAATAAGAATGGGCATGAATTCCTGGTGGTTCATCCAGAAATTAAAAAACTTGAATGGCTTAGGCTTCCAGTTGCTGCCGTAATCTAGAAGGGTAATAATAGGGCTATGGTCTGAGATTCCACACGGCAAGGTGATTGCCTGAGAGTTAGGAAATACATTAGTCCATATGTCATTGTGCAGCACCCTATCAATCCTTGATTGCACATTATTGCAACCAAGCTGATTTTTATTCCAAGTAAACCAAAGCCCACTATTTACCATGTCATCAGCATTGAGATCCCTTAAACAGTTATTAAACTCATCAGTAGCAGCAGTGTCAATGCCATTAATACCTTTTTTCTCATCCTGATTTCTAACAACATTAAAATCACCCATGAGGATCCAAGGCCTATCATTAACCACACCTTTGTTCTCCATAAGAAAATCCCATAGGCTCCTTTTATTTTCAGTCATGTTGTCCCCATAGATGAAAGTGGCATAAAAGGAATAATTGGTTCCTATAATATTCACATTGCAAAACAAAGCTTGTCTCTGAGTACCAACCACCTCAATACTTAGAATCTTGGGATTCCATCCCACAATCACTCTAGCCACCCCACCATCCATTGGGCAGTTGTGAACATACTCCCACTGGTAAAAACACATACTTTTAACATTCTCTAAGTTATTCCTCCTGATCTTAGTCTCAACTAAACAAATCAGATCTAGCTTATTATCCTTGATCAACTTATCCACTTCAATTTGTTTATGGGAGGAATTGAGCCCCCTAATGTTCCATGTTCCCATCTTGGTCATCGAAATTTATTTGATTTGTTGCCTGATCTCCTCTTGTCATTCTTGTTGCTCCTGAACACCCCTTTACCATCCACTCTATCCCCCTTGTCAAACTCATCTACTGCCTTAATTTTCAGAACCAACCCAGATGGAACAGGGGTAGTAACCATAGTCAAATCATCTTTTTCTATCTCCATAACTTCTGAGGGGTTAGGGGTCATAGCACTGTCAGTCCTGTTTCCCCTTTCTTCTTTTACTTTATTACTACCCTCCACACCTGGATTTCCTTTTATTGTCCCCCCACAGTTATCTATTTCAACAGGAGAAAGGTTCTCAGAGTTCTCAGTATGATGGCCTTTGAGCTGTACTATAGGATCATCCTCTATTGCAGCCTCTAAGATGTCAAATTGATTATGAGTTGTAACTTTAGAAAGGTCAATATTCCTCCTCCCCTCCTTTGCAGCCTTTCCTTCTTCAATTAGAGCTCCTTTTTCCAACACTCCACTACTGGCATCATCAGTACCTGTAGGGGTTTTGATACCCTTGTGTTGAACTTGAGTCCACCCTTCTTCAAGGGCCTTCTGCACCTCTAGCTTACTTTTGTATGGGAACACCTCCACTCTATTATTTATTGCCACCCATGCCTTCTTAGCCTTAGGACAGTTAACCATTCCATGCCCAAATATGCCACACTTGACACATGAAGATGGTTTTTCTTGATACTCCACTCCAACCTCAGCATATGATCCATCCTCCATTCTAACTTCAATGACTTTGGGATAATCTTCCATGACTTTTAGTTCCACACATATTCTGGCAAAACTTATTCTTTGCATTCCTTCTGTAATAGTATCAGTATACAATGGAATTCCAACTGAGCTAGCAACATAGCTCAACCCCTCCTCTGTCCATAATTGCATAGGGATATTATGGAACTTCACCCAGACAGGGATCTTTGATGTTTAGTCTTTAGCAAAAGAGAAATTTGGAGTCCATTTCTGGATGATAATTGGGTTTCCCACAAAATGCCATGGCCCATTGTCAATGACCTCATCCCTCATATTAGCATTCTCAAACATGAAAAAGTAATTGCCATTATTATGCCCCACAATTTTTTGGAGGCCAAAATTATCCCATAGTCTATGGGCAATGTTGCATACCAGAGTGTAGGGCAGGCTCCTTCCCAGGAAGCATCCAACCATACTATTTTCCCATTTCGCATAACCACATGTAGCCACTTCCAAAGGTGGGGATACAATGATCCTTTTATCAGTTATTGAAGGGGCATGGTATGTTAATCTAAACTTTGGGTATCTCTTATCAGCAACAACTTCCTTCCATGATTTATCCCCAGCCTTATTTGGGGTAGAACAGGGTATAGGTCCAACTTCATTCTTACTCGTACCTTCTTTTGTACATTCCTTTTCTTCATTCTTGCAGCTCTCCCCAACAGCGTTGGATCCTTCTTCTCTTTGTACAGTTCCTCTAACTTGCATAATATCCTCATAGGAGAAGCCCTTCATTTTCAGAAATTCGTTATACATCTTCTTCTCTTCACTCCAATCATCCCATCCAGGTTCATGTATGGAGGCTTTTGGGATATTGCCTACATTTCCTTCAGAGACTACAACTTGGCCATCTTCAAATTCATCCTCATGAGCTGAACAAATGGGAACTTCCACTGCGTCATATGGAATAAATTTTGCTGTATCCAGAGGGGTATTGCGTAACTTTGATTGCCCAGACAGGGCAATAGTATCTTGTGTCTGGGAGGCATTGAAAACCCTATCTCCACGTGTGGCCGGAGGCAGGTTGTTCATGGTGGCTCAGAGGTTTGTGTTACCTGAGATGATGCCGGCGGGATACTTTAGGTGTTTAGGGTTCAGTTTGGCTGAAGGTTTTTTAGAGAGAAGAGGGAGCATTTTTTTGATTAAGAGTACCAGTAGTAATGTTATTGTGGAGTTTGGGCAAAATTGATAGAGGTTTTGAGTTTTAAAAACCTGCAAGAGCTTTAAAAACATTTAAAAAATTAAATGCAAAGTACATGTTAGGACGTGCACTCACATGAAATTCTCACCTCTCGTCTAACTGTGCACTCCTAACGTAAATACCCATCTAAAATGACACAACCCACAAGCTAAGTAACATCATATCTAGCTAGACTGTCATAGGTTCTACCCTTATTACTCGATTCCCATTAACATTATAACGTTCGCAATTAAGTAGGGGCTTAACGTAAATTCAGGTTCTCACGTAAAAGTAATACAACTCGTTATAGGTTATTCCTTTTGTTATTCCATAGTTATACACACAATACCATATGAAAGTCCCCAGTTTATTAAGTGTATATTTTCCACAACATAAATATACAATATAAGCACCCCGAGACTAAGCTACGGTGCACACATACTCTGCTATCCATCCCGGTACATCACGTACATAAGGAATCACGTATTCCGAATCTCTCAGGAATCGTTCAGATAACACAAATCACAAACAGTGGAGGCGAACACAGTCACATCACATGGGTCACGCACATACCTGCGCTCCCACGATCAGCAGACTTATTAACATCTCAATAAGTCCTTCTCTGACCTATGTTCATCGAGGTAACCAGTCTAAATCCGGGCAACACAAGGATTAGAGGGCCCTAAGCGAACGCAAACCTCCCGTGATAGCAAGTATGGTAGGTATGTCATACACACAAATCATATACCAATACTAAGTAAGCACACATCTTAGTAATCACCGTAGTTTAATTGTAGTACTTATCGCATTCTCGTACCAACTTATAATTTATACAATTTATATAATCCCGGTCCATATTTATACGCGCCATAATTTATTCTCACGTCGTAGTAGGCACTCACGTCTCAGCTCATAATGTCTATTTGATTCGATCCACACTTATATAATTTACTCCTCATTATGTCCCAATTGTCCCAAGTATACTAATACATCATCAAAGGAATGTTATCTCTATCCTCGAACAAGTTTACGGGACTCCAAAAATCAAAACAGGCCAAAAGGCCTAAACTGCCAGCTCGTTAGAAGTCTCGTTCGAACGAGGATGTTCGAACGAGATTTCGTTCGAACGAACTGGGGGCTGTCTAAAGAGATCTCGTTCGAACGAGGCTATCGAACGAACATCCCTCTCGTTAGAACCCCAAATTGTCAACTCGTTAGAAGCTCGTTCAAACGAGCTCGTTCGAACGACCTGGGTAGGTCTTCTAACGAGTGACCAGATTCAAGCCCAGAAATCCTATCTCTTTTTTCCACCAATTTCTACACCTCAAATCTCAACCAAAATTCGTCCCAACAATGTTTTAAGGTTTCCAATCATCCTAAAACATACTAAGCTCGTATACTAACATCTTTTAAGGAATTAACACATCCTAAACATCATTAATTCATCAAATCTCTACTCTTTCCCCCAATTTTTCAAGAACATAAACCCTAGAATTTTAAATCCTCAATAAGTCCATTCTAGATCCGTTTTTGTTACATCCAACATATATTAACATCAGAATAATCATCTCCATACTATTCTACATGCAATTTGTCCACAAAATTCAAGTCCTAAGTCCAATGAAAATGGGTTTTTATTTAACTTTCAAGAACAAATGTAAATCTTTCAATTTACCTAACATGGAAGAAACATTCTCTGAATTAAATAGAATTAAATCACTTGCCTCTAGTGTCTCTGAATTTGGTGTTGGTTTGATGAAGCTTTTTATGCAGAATTCCTTCTCTCTCTCTCTCTACAAGCCTTCTTCTCCAAAGGTGGCTAGGGTTTGTTTAGGAGACTTAGAAAACCAATTTTTAAAACTCCCCATAGTCTTATTGGTCAATATGGTTTGTAGTGGGTTTAGTGGTTAGTTACCCAAATCAGATTATAAATCCTAATTTTCGTCATTATTAAATCCCAAAAATACAGTATTACTAAACTACCCTTATAAGATGCCGGTATGGCCTAAAAATACCCCGGGACCCAAATTAAACCCCCGGCTAGTGTTTTCTGACTATCTCGACCCTTCCGGACGCGTTGGCGCACTCAAAACGACCATACGGTTGATAGAATTTAAGTTCACTTTTACAATTAACATAATTATATCCTGACGCGACTGTCTCATGCGTCCCAATAAAATGACCAAATTGCCGTATATCAAGCTCACGACAAATTTCATAATTCAATATTCATATATCATCATATATACTCAATATAATCAAATACCAACTCACATCTTGCTAGTATTTTATCCGGATTAATTCCCAATTAATTCTCATTTAATTAATTAATCCCAAAAATAAATATCGCCAAAAATACGGGGTATTACATACTTCCCCCATAATAACAGAATTTCGTCCCGAAATTCGGAACTAGAAAGTACCTGATAAAAACAACTCTGGATAACGTTCGCGCATCTCATCCTCGTGTTCCCATGTGGACTCCTCGACATTGTGATGTCGCCACTGAACACGCACTAACGAAACTATCTTTGACCGCAGCTTCCTCTCACTTCGGTCCAAAATAGCAATCGGCCCCTCCTCGTAGGAGCTATCAGGCTGTAGATCAATCTCCTCCAAAGCGATGTGAGAATGAGCCAAATCGTCTCTGAGATATTTCCTTAGCGAGGAAATATGAAACACATCGTGAATCCGGTGTAAATGCTCCGGTAACCCGAGTCTATACGCAACTGGTCCAATCCGCTCAATAATAGGAAACGGCCCCACATACCTCGGTGCCAACTTCCCCTTCTTCCCGAAACGCACAATCCCCTTCATAGGAGATACTCTGAGCAAAACCTGGTCCCCCACTTGGAACTCCCTGAAAAATCTCTTCGCATCAGCATAACTCTTCTGCCGGTCTTGAGCTACCCGAATGCGACTCCGAATCAACTCAATCCTTGCTGAAGTATTCTGAATCACTTCCGGCCCAAGTAGTTTGTTGTCCCCCACCTCTAACCAACATGCTGGGGAACGACAAGGCCTACCTTACAATGCCTCAAACGGAGCCATGCCAATAGTTAACTGGTAGGAGTTATTATAAGCAAACTCTACCAGTGGAAGGTATTGTTCCCATCCACCTCCAAAGTCAATAATGCACATGCGTAGCATGTCCTCCAACATCTGATTTGTGCGCTCTGTCTGCCCATCGGTCTGCGGATGATAAGCCGTTCTCAACCGCAATTCCGTGCCCATGGCCTCCTGGAAACTCTCCCAAAACGGCGAAACAAATATCTTGTCTCTGTTAGACACGATATTTAGGGGCACACCGTGAAGTCTCACAACCTCTGAAATGAAGAGCTGGGCATACTGTCCCGTAGTGTAGTCAGTCCTTACGGGTAGAAAGTGAGCGACTTTGGAAAATCTGTCCACAATTACCCAAACGGAGTCGTGACCCCTCTGCGACGTAGGCAACCCCGTGATAAAGTCCATGGATATGCTCTCCCACATCCACACCGGGACCTCCAACGGCTGTAGAAGTCCTGTCGGTCTCTGATGATCCACTTTTACTAGCTGGCAAGTGGCGCATTTCGAAACAAACTCAGCAATATCTCTCTTCATACCGCTCCACCAATACTGCCATCTCATGTCTTGGTACATTTTGTCCCCTCCGGGATGTACCACGAACCGTGAGCCGTGCGACTCTGCCATCACCTCGTGTCGCAATTTCTCCCCTTCCGGAACCACCAATCTCCCATTGAAGCGTAATTCCCCGTCTGAGCAGACGGTATAGGACTCGGCTCCCTCTGCTAGTAATCGAACTATCTGCTCCTGACAGAACGAGTCATTAGCCTGTGCCCTACTACCTTCGTGACAATCTGCGGTGTAACGGTCATCACAGATATGAAAGATCGGGCCACTGCATCCTGGTGTCCCAACTCCTTCCACTTAGCCTTCCATACCTCTGCCACCTCATCTGCTGGCCTACGACTCAACGCGTCTGCTACCACGTTAGCCTTACCCGGGTGATACTGGATATCGAACTGGTAGTCTTTCACAAACTCAAGCCACCTACGCTGCCGTATATTCAACTCCTTCTACGTGAACAGGTATTGTAGGGACTTGTGGTCCGTGAACAGTTGGAACTTCTCCCCCAAAAGATAGTGCCTCCAAATCCGTAGGGCAAATACCACTGCCGCCAACTCCAAATCATGAGTGGGGTAATTCTTCTCATGAGGCTTAAGCTTACGGGAAGCATAAGCTATGGCCTGTCTCTCCTGTTGCAATACACCTCCAACTCCTTGCAAAGACGCATCGGTGTAAACCAAATACTCAACTCCCGGTCTCGGCAATGCTAACACAGGTGCTGAGGTCAATTTAACCTTCAATTCATCGAATGCCAACTGACAGGCATCACTCCAAATGAATGGCACACCCTTACGAGTCAGATACGTCAAAGGACCTGCTATCTTCGAAAAATCCCGAATAAACCTCCTGTAGTATCCTGCTAGACCCAAGAAACTACGAATCTCAGTCGGTGTCGTGGGCTGTCCCCACTCCCTCACCGCGGATACCTTCCCCGGATCAACAGATATTCCACGGTCGGAAATAATATGTCCCAAAAACTGGACCTCCTTCAGCCAAAACCCGCATTTCTCATATTTTGCATACAACTCGTTCTGACGAAGTGTCTGCAAAACTTATCTCAAATGCTCGACGTGCTCCTCCTCTGTCTGGGAGTAAACCAGAATATCATCGATGAAGACAATGACAAACTGATCTAGGAAATCCCTGAACACTCTGTTCATCAAGTCCATAAACACAGCTGGAGCGCTGGTCAAACCAAAAGGCATAACCCGAAACTCGTAAGAACCATATCTCGACAAGAACGTTGTCTTCGAGACATCCTCCTCCCTGATACGCAACTGATGGTATCCCGATCTCAAATCAATCTTTGAGAAGAAAGAAGCTCCTCTCAACTGGTCAAATAGGTCATCGATTCGAGGCAACGGATACTTATTCCGTATCGTGACCTTGTTCAACTCCCGATAGTCCACACACAATCTTAGTGAACCGTCCCTCTTCTTCACAAACAAAACTGGAGTGCCCCAAGGTGAGGTACTCCTGCGAATAAAGCCCTGACCTAACAGCTGCTCTATCTGATCTCGTAGCTCTCGCATCTCTGCCGGAGCCATACGGTACGGTGCGCGTGCTATAGGCCTCGTATCTGGCAATAGGTCTATAACAAAGTCTATCTCTCGACTGGGGGGTAGGCCTGGTATCTCCTGAAACACATCCGAATACTCCCTGACGACTGGGATCGAATCTAAAGGAATCACAACCTCCTTAGAGGTATCCTCCTCTAGGTAATACAAATGAGCGGTCGAGCCTCCCTCTGGGCGAGGCATCGCCACTACAAACATCTCTTGCCCCGGAATGGCAAAAACAATGCTCCCACCGAAGCAATCAATCATGGCTCTATAATCAGCGAGCCAATCCATACCGATAATCACATCGTGAACATGCATATCTAATACCAACATATCTATAGGTAATACCAGACTACCAATCTCTACCCCCACTCCCCGGCATATAAAGAATATAAGTGACCCACTCCCCAATGGTGAATTGACACACGTCACTGTGCTCTCCACTGTGGCTAACAACCCTAAAGCCTTCGCGAAATGTGTAGCTATAAAACTATGTGTAGCCCCCGTATCAAATAATACCCGACCCATAGTGCCATGGATAGGAAACGTACCCTCAATCGCGGGCGGTGCCTGTGGAACTGCTGCCTGATGGATGTTATAGACACGTCCATACTGTAGCTGCCCCTGCTGAGCTGGGACTGCTGGAATGGGTGGCAATGCTGCCATCTGTGACGGTGCGGGGAGAGCGGCGGGAAACATAGGCCTCTGCGGCTCCTGGCGAGCACCCTGCTGCTGCTGCTATGGGGCCCTGCCCCTATCAGGACAATCCTGTCGTTTATGGCCAATCTTGCCACAAACAAAACACTTCCCTGGGAAATTCCCTCGTCTCTGCCCCTGCGGTCCCCGGCCCTAGTGGCCGTTACTGTTCTTCCCTTGGCCCTGTTGGCCCTGCTGAAACTGCTGCCCATTCTGCCCCTGTTGGCCCTGATGGCCGTTTGGACCCTGATGGCCCTGACGGAAACCTCCCTGTCCGTGCCTGTAATTCCCTGATCTGAACCTCTTCGAATCCCCCTGCTGGGAACCCTGCTCACCCTGTCTCTGCCCTTGAACAGATTGTGCCCCACCGGCACCATGTCCTCCAGTCCTGCCCTAATGGCTAGACTCTCCCGATCTCTTTCCCTCAGCCATATGAAAGCGGTGATCCTGGCAGTGTAACAAAGCAGCGTTAACTACATCAGAATAAGTGGCCAACGAAAGGTTCCCTAACAGATGCTGACGGATCCTCTATGTCAACCCGTCGGTGAATTTCTCAATCTTCTTCTTTTCTGTCGGTATCTCATCCGGAACGATATTCAATAGATTCGTGAACTCGGCCTCATACTCGGCCACGGTCTTACCCTCTTGCTTCAGATTCATCAGTTTCCTCCTCATTTCCGTGTGAACAGCCGACGGAAAGTACTTGCGGTCGAACCGCACCCAAAAGTCCTGAATAGTGAGAGTATCCCTCTCCTCCACGGTGGTAATAGACTCCCACCACTGCAGTGCAGATCCAACTAGCTTGAAAGTAGCTAGCACCTGCCTCTGAACGTTCGTGCACTCATACATCCTCAAATGCCTCTGTATATCCTTCCTCCACTGGCTCGAGACTACCACATCCGAGCTACCTGCAAACTCTGGCGGATGCGCTTTCTGAAAAGCGTCACGTACACGTTCCCAAGCAGACGGGAATGCATTTACCTGCACTGGCGCGGCGACCGGCGCCTGCTGAACTGCGGCATTTACCTCTTGGGCTACAATGGCTGCAACCTCAGCGGCGTTCATCATGCCCTGAACTGGAACAGGCTGGGGTTCGGGCGTTGCATCCCTGGGAACTTGTCGTGCACGTCGTGGAGGCATCTGAAATTCGAATAAAGTTTATAAGTTCACAGTTTATAAACTTAAAATAGCTGAAGAACGAAGCATACACAAAAAGAGTACAACAGTCCTAAAATATAGGGCTCTATATCAAAGAAAACTTAGCGGAAACATAATAGCCGTACAGATCCTAAAGGACACTAGAACCTGATGCTCTGATACCACCTGTGACACCCCGACTAATTAAATACCGGGTAGCTACTCCTTTATTAAATTAAATCCAAATGCCAAGTTGGCTCAGTTAATAGCATCACTGTCGAAAACATTTTATTTTTACTAACCACCTAGTATTTAAAAAGTAAGTTGTCAAATTTTAATTAAAGTCTGATTAACATGCAGTGAAAGATTTAAAGCAAGAATAATATCACCATTCACCATAACGAAATAGTAGAATAACCATCACATGATATAAATAAATCCAGAGGAAAACTCCTCACAACAAACTCCACAACTGAAATGAATAACTAAAAACTGAATACTGAATCAATACATGCCAAAGTCTGAAAAACTGAAATGGAAATGTAACTCTAATGGAACTGGGCAACATGCCCTAAAACTGAGGAATACTGAACATGAAATCCAAATGATAGAAGCGTCTAAAAGCAAATCTCTGTAACTTCCACAAACAGCTACAGCTCATCATCTGAATGAGTATCCTATGCAGGTGCCCTTGTGGCTGGGCACCTAAAATGGTTTTACAAAAAAATAGATTTGAAAGCAAACGGGTCAGAGCCCGAATGTGGAGATATTTTAAAAACCTGCAAGTGCTTTAAAAACATTTAAAACATTAAATGCAAAGTACATGTTAGGACGTGCACTCACATGAAATTCTCACCTCTCGTTTAACTGTGCACTCCTAACGTAAGTACCCATCTAAAATGACACAACCCACTAGCTAAGTAACATCATATCTAGCTAGACTGTCATAGGTTCTACCCTTATTACTCGATTTCATTAACATTATAACGTTCACAATTAAGTAGGGGCTTAACGTAAATTCAAGTTCTCACGTAAAAGTAATACAACTCGTTATAGGTTATCCCTTTTGTTATTCCATAGTTATACACACAATACCATATGAAAGTCCCCAGTTTATTAAGTGTATATTTTCCACAACATAAATATACAATATAAGCACCCCGAGACAAAGCTGCGGTGCACACATACTCTGCTATCCATCCCGGTACATCACGTTCATAAGGAATCAAGTATTCCGAATCTCTCAGGAATCGTTCAGATAACACAAATCACAAACAGTGGAGGCGAACACAGTCACATCACATGGGTCACGCACATACCTGCGCTCCCACGATCAGCAGACTTATTAACATCTCAATAAGTCCTTCTCTGATCTATGTTCATCGAGGTAACCAGTCTAAATCCGGGCAACACAAGGATTAGAGGGCCCTAAGCGAACGCAAACCTCCCGTGATAGCAAGTATGGTAGGTATGTCATACACACAAATCATATACCAATACTAAGTAAGCACACATCTTAGTAATCACCGTAGTTTAATTGTAGTACTTATCGCATTCTCGTACCAACTTATAATTTATACAATTTATATAATCCCGGTCCATATTTATATGCGCCATAATTTATTCTCACGTCGTAGTAGGCACTCACGTCTCAGCTCATAATGTCTATTTGATTCGATCCACACTTATATAATTTACTCCTCATTATGTCCCAATTGTCCCAAGTATACTAATACATCATCAAAGGAATGTTATCTCTATCCTCGAACAAGTTTACGGGACTCCAAAAATCAAAACAGGCCAAAAGGCCTAAACGGCCAGCTCGTTAGAAGTCTCGTTCGAACGAGGATGTTCGAACGAGATTTCGTTCGAACGAACTGGGGGCTATCTAACGAGATCTCGTTCGAACGAGGCTATCGAACGAACATCCCTCTCGTTAGAACCCCAAATTGTCAACTCGTTAGAAGCTCATTCAAACGAGCTCGTTCGAACGACCTGGGTAGGTCTTCTAACGAGTGACCAGATTCAAGCCCATAAATCCTATCTCGTTTTTCCACCAATTTCTACACCTCAAATCTCAACCAAAATTCGTCCCAACAATGTTTTAAGGTTTCCAATCATCCTAAAACATACTAAGGTCGTATACTAACATCTTTTAAGGAATTAACACATCCTAAACATCATTAATTCATCAAATCTCTACCCTTTCCCCCAATTTTTCAAGAACATAAACCCTAGAATTTTAAATCCTCAATAATTCTATTCTAGATCCGTTTTTTTTTTTTCGGTAATTAAAAGTATATTGAAAAGAAATAGTTACAAGGTCCATGAGGGCATACCCTCGTATGCTAGAGCACAGGCGCTGCTAGCCAACAATAAAACAATGGAACAACAAACTAGCCCAAAAGTCTAGTAGACAAGCCACGAAGGCCCCATAAAACAAAACACAATTACCTAGGTCTAGGTAACAAAAGCCACAAGGGCAGCATAAACAACAAACAATTGTACCCAAAGAAACAAGGCCCACTATCTGGCCGAAACTAACAACCAAACCAAAACCAAGTGGACACCATGGCCCAACACCCTGAAAGCCCGGATAGCCAAACCATCCAATTCATAACCGGACCTGCAAAATAACTCGACCCGAGAATAAACCAACGCAACCCCGACCACAGTGCATCACTCCAAGCCAAATCCACATACCACCCATCCCCTCAACCCATGCCGGAACCGGCTCCGGTGGTGAGCAACACAAGGATTGGCCATACCCCAAAATAGCTCTCCAAAATCGCAAACCACACAGACGGGAAGAGTCAGGGAGGAGCCACCAACTGAGACCAAACCCAAACCATATCTGACATGAAGCATAGCAAAGAGGTGGCGATAGGGTAGGGGAAGGACAAATAGGTGGCAGGTGGTAAAGGATAAAAAGGTGGAAGGAGAAGCCGCGGCAGTGATGAGGGTTATGAAAATTGGTTCAAAGAGGGGGAAGCACCAAGATAAAGGAAGCACCGAGTTCCAACACGAGCCAAACCCAGCGGGTAAAGGATCATCCAATGAACAACCCAACGTGAACAACCACAACCACCATCTCTGGCCAAACAAAGGTCGTCAACCACCACAGCAACACAGACGCAACACCAAGAACCACTCCACTTTCAGCCACAGCCCAATCACCACCATATCGCACCCGTTTTTGTTACATCCAACATATATTAACATCAGAATAATCATCTCCATACTATTCTACATGCAATTTGTCCACAAAATTCAAGTCCTAAGTCCAATGAAAATGGGTTTTTATTTAACTTTCAAGAACAAATGTAAATTTTTCAATTTACCTAACATGGAAGAAACATTCTCTGAATTAAATAGAATTAAATCACTTGCCTCTAGTGTCTCTGAATTTGGTGTTGGTTTGATGAAGCTTTTTCTGCAGAATTCCTTCTCTCTCTCTCTCTACAAGCCTTCTTCTCCAAAGGTGGCTAGGGTGGCTAGGGTTTGTTTAGGAGACTTAGAAAACCAATTTTTAAAACTCCCCGTAGTCTTATGGGTCAATATGGTTGGTAGTGGGTTTAGTGGTTAGTTACCCAAATCAGATTATAAATCCTAATTTTCGTCATTATTAAATCCCAAAAATACAGTATTACTAAACTACCCTTATAAGATGCCGGTATGGCCTAAAAATACCCCGGGACCCAAATTAAACCCCCGGCTAGTGTTTTCTGACTATCTCGACCCTTCCGGACGCGTTGGCGCACTCAAAACGACCATACGATTGATAGAATTTAAATTCACTTTTACAATTAACATAATTATATCCTGACGCGACTGTCTCATGCGTTCCAATAAAGTGACCAGATTGCCGTATATCAAGCTCACGACAAATTTCATAATTCAATATTCATATATCATCATATATACTCAATATAATCAAATACCAACTCACATCTTGCTAGTATTTTATCCCGATTAATTCCCAATTAATTCTCATTTAATTAATTAATCCCAAAATTAAATATCGCCAAAAATACGGGGTATTACACCTAACTTGACTCTAGTTTTACTCAGTAGTAAACTAAGAACAGTAGAGATGGAGTTAGAGTATAAAAAGAAAATGACCTCACAGAACAAACGATCCTGTGGATCCAATGTAATTTTCTCTTCTCAAGTGACTGTCCCTAAAATGAACCCAGCGGACTTCAACCTTGACTTTAGTGAGGATTGTTAGTTGGATAATTTGGATAATCAGATTGCTCTTATGAGCAAACAGTTTAAGAAAATCATCAAGTTTAGAAACTCTATGGCTTCTAAACAAGGCAGACCACGTTATAAAAATAATCAAAATCACATACCTCACAATAGAAACGATGACAAATAGACCAATGACAACAATAGGCCTAAGACTGATAATCGCTCATCAAATGTCATCGTTGTGGGAAAATAAGGCACTTTGCTACTAAATGTAGAGTTAAATTTAACAACAAAAATGTTAGGGCTAATATTTGCAAAACCTGGGACTCAAGTGATTATGAGGAAGATGAAATTGAGTCAACTCACATTGATGAATCATTCATGTCCTTTTATGCCAAGATCATATATTATGATGATAATGCATGTTTATCAGCTGATGATTGTATTATGCCTGGTTATGTTCATATCATTCTTGCTAGTGATATTATTGTATCTACTCCTATTGAAAATAATGTAGATAATCCTAGCTTAAGGGTGAGTTAAAGTGAAAACGTTATTGAAAAATTAAACGTGTGCATAAGTTCCACTGGACAAAATGAAACGATGGGGGACACTGCACACACTTCACTTAGTGAGTCCGATGATGACCTACCTAATATTCAAGAATTGTATACCAAAACTCTTAATAAGAGTGTCAAACTAGATAAGATGGCAATTGACTGAATATGTTAAAAACCTTAGTAAAACTATTAGGAAGAACGCAAAAGATTACACTAAACAATGAATTGCTCATTAGATAAAGATCAAAGAGTTTTCTTTAAAATTTAAAGTCCTATCTGAGAAAAATGTTGTGTTCGAGAAAAGGTGGAAGGCTGCTTTAATTGAATTTGAAGAATCCAAACAAAAGGTTTCAAATGTCTTTAAAAAATGTTTGCATTTTGAAACCCAAGCTAAAACCTATGAAGAAATAGTGGTAGGAAGTAAAATGGATTCTGAAGAAAAATTTGGCCTAGGTTTTGGAAAAAAGGTTTTGACCAACAAGACACTATCTCCCCTGAAAATGTTATTTTTGTAAAAGAAGGACAGATTGTTAAAAAACCTTAAAAAGGATTTTTTTTCCTGTTAATATCCCTAAAGAAATGCATAATAAGTGTAATCAATAGCCAAAACCTAATGGAAAAGCTAAGTATGTTTGCCCACCTGCAAGAGACCTCAGACAAAACACTAAGACAGCTAATTGAACTAGTGTGTCTTACAAGACCAAACCTATCTTTAAGGACTTAAGTGATAGAGTCAAGCCTACTTTGCATCAATACTGGTCCTATTACGATGTCTATGGCCACCCCTATTGAGTGTTTTCATAAAAGGTTGTGTACACTTACTTATCAAAATTGTAACTATTTGATAAAAAGTAGGAATACGTATGTTCTCCCAAACCAGACCACATGCTGAATTCCGGATGTCATTAATGGGGGAATTATAGTACTTCTTAGGATTACATGTTAAACAGCTTAATGATGGCATATTTATTACATAATATAACTATGCTAGTGATCCTGTTTAAAAGAATGGGCTTGATAATTCCAAAATAGCATATATACCCATGAACACATCCACAAAAATATCTAATGAAGAAAATGGGAAAGATGTTGACCCGTCTTTATATAGAAGCATGATCGGGAGTTTATTATACCTTACTGCATCTAGACTAGATATTTCCTTTGTTGTATGTCTCAGTGCACATTATCAATGCGCACCTAATGAAATTCATATGTTGTGTCTAAAACGAATAATTAAATACATTAAAGGCATAATAAATTTTGGCATATAGTACACAAAAGACACTACTGGCTCTATAGTTGGATTCACTAATGCCGACTGGGCAGGATATTCAGATTAGTAAGAGCGTATCTAGAGCATGTTACTATGTAAGAAACAATCTTGTAGCATGGAGTAGTGAAAAACATAATTGTATATCCCTTTCAACCGCTGAATCCGAATATATTGTTATCGGTAGTTGTTGTTCTTAACTTTTATGGATCAAGCAAATGCTTAGTGATTATGGTATCATCGAAGATAAATTGAACATGTATTGTGATAACCAGAGTGCCACTAATATATCTAATGTGTGGTCATGACATGGATCGGCAGATTGGATGACGTGTCAAGCTCTCAACGGTTCAGATCAGAATGTGGGACGAAAGACTTAATTGACCTTTGGTTAAGCAGTTGAGTGTAAGGGAATTTAGGGGGAATAAACCCTTAGGGTGTTAGGTGTTGGGTGTATTTAAGAGAAGTTTTGTCTCATTGGGGGTATTCCAATCAGATTTAGCCTCTCTCTTTTTTTCTCTAGCTCTTTGATCTCTCCCTCGACCAACCACCACACACCACCCTAGAACCACCATCTATCCACCCAAAACCACCATAGTATTACCCTTTTCCACCATATTTAAGCTCATAAAACCCAAATATACTACACGTTTGATCAAGATGGGATTTATGGAGATATTGTTAGGGGGTTTTGAAGAACAAGGTAGAAGAAATCATGGAGTTTGAAGGGGTTTTTAATGGATCTTTCAAGAAGAAAATCGTAGTGGATCTAGGTAACCTCATTAAAGGCACCTTAGGAGGTGGGAGGTTGTCGCCTCCTTCTACATTCATCCTACCATTATTGGAGCCTCTTTGAGGTAGGAAACTCTACTCTTAGCTTAAGAACTCTATTTACCATGGCATTGGTTTTGTAGTTAGAGTCTGTATAGAGTAGGATGCATTTATGGTTAAGAAAGTTATTTCTTATCATTTTGTGAATAAAATGATTTATAAAATATTCCAAAAGATTTGAGAAAAATGATGTATTTCAAGAAATCTTGATATCTAAACATTTTATGGAAAAAAATGTTGAAATTTTTTTATGAATAAATGTCTCAAGGTTTTCTTGTGAAAAATGGGGTTTTTATGTAAATTAGATATTTACTCAAGTTTTGAAGTAACAAAAATGCCTTTTTGTCTTCAAATGTATGTTTATGCAAATATTATAAAATTTCAAGAATGAATCTTATGTTAGACCCATTCAATAGGACTTTTGGACGTAAAATCCGTCTTCTCATGCATATAAACTAGTATTATTTTGATGATGAGCATATAAACAAGTTTAATGAATGTTTTATTGGGTTTAAACATAAAACAAAATAAATAAAAATACCAGCTTTTAAAGTGTCTTAAAAGGTGTTGAAAATGTGATAAATGGATATTTCAAGACTACATGTGGAAGTAAAGGAAAAATATTATTTCCTTCTAAAGTAGTCTCCAAATGCCAAAAGGGTGTTATCAGTAAAGAAAGTAATAAAATAAATAGATTTACAACTTGAAAAGGATGTTAGCTCAATGTGTGAGTGTTGATAAGTAAAAACATTTGAAAAGTTGGTGTGTATGACTTAGTAATGTTCTTGGGAAAATAACATTTGTGAAAATGTGGGAAAATACAAATTTTGAAATAAATAGATAAAATTGTAATTTTACATAAAGATGTACATTTTTATGAAATAAAAATATTGCAAATGGTGTTACACAAATAGTCCTAAAAAAGTGATTTGGGGATAAAATCAACACAAGTGTGTAAAGGACAAGAATGGTGATTTTTTTAAGTGTAAGAATAGGTGGGGTGAAGTCCCCGAATTTTGGCTTCGACAGGTAAAAAGTGGAATAATGTGGACATTTGATTAATCTTCAAACACATTAATATAGACTCGGATGACACCAAAAATAATTAAGAAGGGTCAAGATCCCTAGGGTGAAAGACCCAAAATAACTAGCGAGAGCATTTGGTAACATAGCTGGCATTGCGTAACCCGTTAAATTATGCGAATATTTGGAAGATTCTGAGAAAAAGATAATGAAAAAGTGGAACGTATCAAGAAATGGGTCGTGTGGAGGATATAAGAAAAGACAACCTAACTTGAATGAAATTGATAAGTATTCCAATTAAAAGATAATGTAGACAAGTAAAGTTGTTAGGGTAAAAGTGCTCTGATACCAATTCGAGAGTGAGCTATTGCGATCTTGATGGAATATTTACATAATTAAATGTCCACCAAACACAAATCCCATTTATATCTTTTTACCCTAATACATGCATCTAGGTGATAAAACAGATAAAGTAAATCATGCACTCAAGAAAGGCAGAGTTGAGGAAAATTTTCTTACGGAGAAAACCCTTTTATTTCAGCACTTTAGAAATAATACAAGACAGTCAACTTACAGACTACTTGATACCAGCTATAAGTATAATGCGCTAGTATTTACAAATATCTAAAGAATACCAATTGTCTCCAATCAGTCCACATGCGTCCTTCCACCCTCGGTATCCACTGATAAGCCTTTGTGATGTGGTAGTTGTAATAAGGTAAGTGTTTCGCCAAATCGGGCATTATGTAAGGAGACATTGGAACACTCTGATTACATGATAAAGTAAACCGTAACCTGGGTGTGTTAGGTTGGCCATGTAATTATGTCAACCTAAAGGGTAGACATGATCAGCATTGACAAGGGTGATGGGCACCCGCTGACTGGAGCAATTCGTATTGACCGAAGATAAAGGGGAAGGCGATATTCTTAAGAAGATAATCCCAACACGAACTTCCCAAGGGATACTAGGTTCGTATGTTGCTTTCGTCTCATGGGTAGGAATGATTCGTGATCCGATTCGCCACAGTTGGTGACTCGAGCCAGGATGTGTGGCTAGGTGTAAGACCTCGCGCATTCTAGCAAGCGAGATGATCAGCCGCCACCGTGAAACTACGTCGAACTGTGACAACCCGCTCCAAATAATAACGGGTGGCTAGCCCTATACTACATAAATCAGGTATCTCAGATGGTACAGTCTCAACATCAACACCTAAACACTATAATATAAGGCTAACTACTCGAAATCATAAAGTGTGAATTGCCAAAAAAATTTAAAACTTTTATTTTTAACAACAACAACAAAACCAATAATGCACACAACCAACAATATACATCTAACTATGATGTGAAATGTGCATGCTCCAATAATAAAAGAGTACAATACATTGTACAACAAAAATCTCAACAATGAAATACCCGAATATGCTGTCAGGCAACAGACAATACAATAATCTGATAAATAAAATATGAAAGTGTTAATCTACAACACTTGAATACTAACTCAATACGACTGAATCCTAATCTAGATGTACAATAAATAGGAATCGACTAAAGCAAAGTGCCGCAACAGTCCGCTACTGCCACAGCTCCACAAATCCTTAATGGAGGAATATCAAAGGCGTCCTTGCGGAGGAACACCTGAAGTAATACAATATATACATGGAGGAGGAAAATATAAACGGGTCAGAACCCGAGTTTGAAAAACAGTTTATAGCAAGTGTATTAAAATGCATAATAATTATAAATGCATTATTACATGATTTAGTTGGAATCGAACACTCCATCAAAATTCACTCACCTCTCATCTAAAGCGCGCACTAAGCGTATGCACGTGTCTCCAAATGGATATCCGATTCTAATTAGGTAAGAGGATTCTAACTTAAAACCCAAAAGAAGTATTTAAGTGAAACCGTCTAACCTATATCCCAGTCTACATTTACCTCAATTTTCATTAAGTTAAATGCTTTAACTTTAATGTAATAGTTACAGTTATCCTTATAATGTTCATGTGTTGAACATATAAAGTTACATGATCCAATCATGTCCACATCATCACAATACATCAACAATCTCATTTACTAGAATTCTATATTCTAGTGATGCCCTTATAAGGCATGAAACCATATATATAATTATTATAGATGAGTTATTAGCATCAAGAGTTAAGAACTAAACTCCTCCCGATTCTCAACACGGTACTGCGTTTCATGCGTGGGACGTCTCGCCGAAGCGAAATCCAAACAAGGAACCCCCCGTTACACTACTCCTGACCGTATCAATCCTCGGGGCTCATTATGCCCTCAATGCAAGATGCATGTAACCCAAATGATTATTATCCAATTTTAATTAATTAATTAATATTCCCAATTCTCAACAGTACACGGCGTTTCATGCGTGGGACGTCTCGCCGAAGCGAAATCCAAACAAGGAACCCCCCCGTTACACTACTCCTGGCACTGTCGATTGTCGGGATAGGTGATATATATATATATATATATATATATATATATATATATATATATATATATATATATATATATATAATGATGAGCATTAAGGACTAAACTTATCCCCAAGTTCCAACATTACACTGCGGTTCGTGCGTGGGACGTCTCGCCGAGGCGAAATCCAAACAAGGAACCCCCCCGATACACTAATCCTGGCAATGTAGGTCATTGAGATCCATTATTCCCTTGACACCCAAATACAAACACAAGCAATAATAACCATCCAACCGAGCTATAACTCGAAGGACGCAGGCTCACATGCTATCATCTTCCAGCAGCCCATATACGTAGCAAACTGGGGCCACCTGGTGGGGTTCAACGACACCCACCTCGTGATCAACTCATGCACACAACGTCCGGGAAGCGGTCATAGCTCCTAACCGGCAGGTGAGAGCGACACATACCCACGACCTCTCACCCCCAAAATAATAAATATATATATGTCATATGATGACCACCATGGACGACTATAACCTGGGGAATATCCACATCCTGCTTTTCGAGTCAGGATGCTCACCCACTACGCACGAAACTTCCCAATGATAGCAAGGAGAGGGTATGCCTAACATGTGTATACACCATCATATAAGGTATACATACAATCCCACATAATAAAGATATACCATTATATAAGGTATACCTGAACAATATATTCATTTACATTATACGTTCTTAGGCGCAATTGAATTTGTGTCATTGTTTAGTTTTAGTATATCTCTCTCCTGATACACTAATCGCTAAAACTCACACATCTTCCCCACTTAGTATACACCATAATTTCCAATCGGTATTCCTCAAATTTTGTCCATACGACTCCAATAATTTCTTATAAGGTAAACTCACTAAAAGTCTCGAAAACATACTTCAAATGTCTCCTATAGAGATCCCCATTCGATAACCTCGAACAAAATGGGCTGAAATTCTCCTTAGAAAAACAATCCCACAAAAGCCCTGTTTTCGAATCGATTCGGGCCAATTCCGAATCGATTCGGCCCAGCGAATCGATTCGGCCCAGCGAATCGATTCGGCCAGGAAGGAGAATCGATTCGGGTCATCAGACCTGAGACTCTATCTCAGGCGAATCGATTCGGCTGGAGTCCAAATCGATTCGGTCACTCAGACCTGGGCACCTGCATAATTCCGAATCGATTCGGCTAGGGGGCCGAATCGATTCGGCCCTGCTGAACCTCGAAAATGGCTATTTTTTAAGTAAGCCAAAAATTCCAAAATTCATTTAAATTATAACTCGGATTTTATTTCTACGAACCCAAAGTTTTCCCATCTCCACGAGTTCTTTAGATGTGCTAACACCCTATTTGGGAATCCACTAATATTTATCTCCAAATAATATTAACCTTAATTTCTGATTAACGATTTCGATCTTGGACAGCTTTTCGTAGAAAAATCATTAAAAATCCAAAATAAATCAGAAAAATACCCAGTTAGCGCTCACACGACCGTATAGAAAAGATCTACAATTTTTATTTTTTGACCAAGAGCTGAATCGATTCGTATCATGGCCGAATCGATTCGGAAGTGACGTTGTGTCACTATTCATCATCTTCTCCAAAATTCTAAAATTCATTTTAATCATTTTCCAACCATTTTGATCCATCCCAATCACAAATATATCATCAATATTCATCCTAGAATACATATAAACTAATTTCTATCTTCAAATCTAAGATCTACATATCAAATCTAAGATTTTTCCCAAAAGTTAGGTTTTAACAATTTAAACCTAAAACCCAAAATTCAATCCACAAATCATGCAATAAATGGTACACAACAATTATTTAGCAAGTTTAATCACTTGCCTCGGGTACGTAGGGTCTGAATCCGCCTCTAGATCGGGAAATGGCAGAAGAATCCTCTTTCTCTCTCCTTTTTCCTTCTCTCTTCTTCTTTCTTTCTACTCTCTTTCTTTCTTTCTATTTCTCTTTCTCTCTTTTGAAGAAATGAATCTCCCGTAGGCTTTTTAAGCCTAAAACCCAAGATACACATCTTTAAATGATAATACACACTTTAAATGACTCGGTGACTTTAATTCGAGTCAAACGGTCCTAATTTTTTCGGAACCCAAATAGACCCCAAGTACAGTCATTTCGACTTTCTCGACCCTTCCAAACAAAAGTACCCTCAGAATTTCCATTCGAGACACTTTTTGACGACTCTAAATTTTGACCTTAATTGCCAATTTGATTATTCTCCAATAAAATATTATTTATTTCTCCCAAAATAAAATAATTACTGTTCCGAAATTCTTGGGTTGTTACACGAACATCACTAAATAAGTTATCATTCTCAGCATGTGACAGATATATGAGAAATTTAAAAAAATTTCACAAGATGGTAATCAAATTTATTTAACAAATATAACCATTCATGCAATATTAAAATCCATCACCATGCTATTTCAAAAATAAATCCAATTCCAAATAATATAAACCCAAATGAAATACTCCAACTATAAATATCTGATAGAAACCGTAAACAACTGTAGAATCAATTGGACCACTAAAACAATAAATAAAAGTCTCATAATAAAAGCGACGTAAAGAAAAGTAACTATAAACTACTAAAGCATGTAAATAAATGTTAGTCCAATCACTCCAATGCAGCTACTCCAGCACTATATGTGAAATGTTAGTCCATGCAATGTGATCGCACCACATGAATACCAACTACTCCTCCCAACTAGGGTCCGTAAACCCAGACAATAGCATTATACATTATAAACATCACAATATAGTATTTTAAATTAAACCAGATATATATAGAACATGTGAGTAAAATAACTACCACTATCTATCCATATCACTAAGACACCTCGATGTTTAAATTCAATTATTCCACTACGAATATTATTTAAATATTGGCTCTTATCCTTAATTTAATTTCCAAAAAAAATTCGTGTGACATATTATGGCTAGTCGATCCCCTATCAGTCCTACACACACTCTTGGTGCGCTTAAAGTTCTACACATCACACCCATTTCCCTCACTTAGCCAGTCAACCTAATTTATGTCAGCTTTGCACATAGTCGCGAGGTTCCACGCACGACACATCACTATAGCTAGTCGGCCTGTATACTGTCAAACCCCGCACATACTCGTGAAGCCAACACACACCCACGATAGATCCATTCGTCATGATGCAAATTCAATTTCAATACCCGTTTATTATCTTAGGCATTAATTCTCAATTTTCTCAAGTTATTATCTTTTCTATTAGCCCCACCATATAATTGAGCATAAATCCTCAAACCACCTCTAGTCCCATACCTAGAGGTCTCCAAAACACAAATATATCCTAACCTATCATTTAGGAAGAATACCTACCAAAATCACTATCTAGACTTGTACCTAGGTTAACGATCCAACGAAAACAACGTAAAATCAGCCCCACCTCGGAATCATCCATCCGTAAAAAAACGCATTATCTAGTCCCATACCTAGAAAGCGTCATCAACAACTAAAGCCTGCCTACTAGTCATATACCTATCAAGCAAACTAAAGTAAGGTGAGAGCTATAACTACCCCAGCTATCCCGTTATCCCTGCGATGTCAATTATTAATACAATAAATGTATCATATATGGCATATATATAACTTATCACAACAATTGTTTAAATTAATCATGAGATCATTATTTATCCAAATTATATCCATTTAATCATAACATTAATCATAACATTAATCAAACAATTTGTTTTCTCATCAATTTATAGATATCTATTCACATGAATATTTTTGGGAGCAAAACAACAGTAAATCTCTACTCTAAAAGATGCACATAATTAATGTGGTTATAAATGTCAAAATCAATTTATAACATCCCTACAATTTATTCTACAAGAGAACATCATTAATTCTAACAGAATCCCAGCGTCTAACCTAAGAATGCTAGGGTTTTGAGTCTTAATTCATATTAAAGATTTCAATAAAAATAATCTAGAATTTAGTTTAACGTTCCCTAATTAGTCTCTCTAATTTATTTTTGGAAACAATGACCATTAATGTTTAGGCAACATTTAAAAGGCATAATATTAAAGGGGAATAATAGAAGTATTCATGCCTATAAAAATCAATTGAAGAATCTGATGGGATGGTTTCATTCCTCTCGAGAAAATAATGAAAACACGTTCTTGAACAATCTTGAGAAAATTCGATTTAGCTCTATGAATCTTGGGTTGAAAATTGATTTAAATGGGGTTTAAGTTTTGTACAAGAGAGATAATAAAATTATGGGAGGCTAATAGTTTTTGAAAAGGTTAAAATGTGTTTTAAAAGTCCTTAACTCGTCACTTTATGTTTATATAGCAAAAAGAAACTGAATCATAATCAAACAAAAACACTCAAAAATACATTACAAAAGATGAGAAAGAGGGAATTGGCTGAAATTTTGATATGTTGTAGCTGACAGCGAAACGAAGCTTCTATAAGACATTTAGCTATATCGGACGGTTGAATTTTTTTCTCCTTAGGTCAGATCCTCCCTCGATTTTTATATAAAAAATGTTACAATTTCCAAATTTTAATCCCGATTTAAATTCCACTTAAAACATTATATTTTATACATAAAGCCAACATTTTTACATACAAAATTTAATGGATTCCAAAAAAACTATTTTTTTGAAAATTTTAATTTAACAAAGATTTTACAACTCAAAAATCACTGGGTATTACATACTCCCCCACTAATACAGGAATTTCGTCCTCAAAATTCGATGAAGCATAAACGTCAAACGTAAAATCGAACAAATAAAATAAGGCTTACATATTCCTACCCGTAGAATGCTACAATTGGGCACCCATAGATGCACCAACTCCATAAATAAAGATACAATATATATCCTAACTATATATATAGGCATTACTATGAAAATCACAGCGTACTGCTCTCTCTCGTATCACCACTAGATTATATCTCCAAAAGACATCGCGAGCTTAATCAAATCACAACACTGCATCGATACTAGATATATCCAAAACTTATACTAACAATTTTCCAAATAAATATCATTTTCAAAATCAACTCTAAGGATCCTCACATCAAGATTACTATTCCTAACCTCAATGCCTACAACGTCCTTAACACAAAACTCCATATCTCTAAGAAACACAGTTAACATGCATGCAAGATCCAATACTTTAAGGCGTAAAAATCAACAAAGGGAATCAAAGATCGGGAATGCGGAAGCTAAACGGACTCATAACCTACGCTACATAAGACCGTGCACTAATACCATCTATAACACTACGCGCATTCTGGCAAGCGAGATGGCTAACCGCCGCCGCCAAACTACGTCGGGCATCACTAAATGAGTTATCATTCTCAGAGTGTGACAAATATATGAGACATTAAAAAAAATTAGCAGGACAACAATCTAATTTATCCAACAAATATAACCATTCATGCAATATTAAAATCCAACACCATGCTATTTCCAAAATAACCCAACTCCAAATAAATATAACCCCAAATGAAATACTCCAACTATAAGTATCTGATACAAATCGTAAACAATTGGCGAGCTGATTGGCCCACTAAAACCATAAACAAAAGTCTCATAATAAAAGCGACGGAAAGGAAAATAACTCTAAACTACTAAAGAAAGTAAATAAATCTCCATGTGCACTCCCAAAATCTCCAATCACTCCGATGCAGCTACTTCAGCACGATACCTAAAATGTTAGTCAATGCAATGGGTCAGAGCACACCGCATGAATATTAGCGACTCCTCCCAATTAGGGTCTGTAAACTCGGACAATAGCATTATACATAATAAACATCACAATAGAGTATTTTAAATTAAACCAAATATATATAAAATGCGAGTAAAATAACTACAACTATCTATCCATATCACTAAGACACCCTGATGTTTAAATTTAATTATTCCAATACAAATATTATTTAAATATTATCTCTTATCCTTAATTTAATTATCCAATTCTTTTTATTCGTGCGACATCATTATGGCCAGTCGACCCCTTATCGGTTTTGCACACACTCTTGGCGCGTTTAATATTCTACACATCACACTCATTCCTCACACTCTAGTCAGTCAACCTGATTTCTGTTAGCTCTACCCGTATTCTTTCAGCCCCGCACATACTCGTGATGTAAACACGCACCCACACTGCTATTGCCAGTCGACCCATATTTTGTCATACCTGCACATACTTGCGTTGCAAATTTATTTTTAATACCTATTTATTATCTTAGGCATTAATTCTCAATTTTCTCAAGCTATCATCTTTTCTATTAGCCTGACCCTTTAATCGAGCATAAATCCTCAAACCACCCCTAGTCCTATACCTAGAGGTCTCCAAAACACAAATATATCCTAACTTATCATTTAGGAAGAATACCTACCAAAATCACTACCTAGCCTCGCACCTAGGATAACAATCAAACAGAAACAATGTAAAATAAGCCCCACCCCAGAATCGCCCATTCGTAAAAACTCGCACTATCTACTCCCATACCTAGAAAGCATCATCAATAACTAAGGCCTACCTACTAGTCCCATACCTAGAAAGCAACCTAAAGTAAGGTGAGATAAATAACTACCCCAGCAATCTCGTCGTCCTCGGGGTGTCAATTATTAATACAATAAACGTATCATATATGGCATATTTTTAACTTATCAAAAAAATTCTTTAAATTAATCACAAGATCGCTATTTATCCAAATTATGTCGATTTAATTGTAACATTAATCAAACAATTTATTTTCTCATCAATTTATAGAATATCTATTCTCATGCATATTTTTTGGAGCAATACAACAGTAAATCTTTACTTTAAATTATGCACATAATTAACGTGGTTATACATGTCAAAATCAATTTATAACATCCCTACAATTTATTCTACATGCGAACGTCATAAATTCTAATGGAATCCCAACCTCAAACCTATGCATGCAAGAGTTTTGAGTCTTAATTCGTATTAAATATTTGAATAAAAATAGTCCCGAATTTTGTTTCACTTTCCTTAATTAGTCTCTCTAATTTATTTTAAGAAAATAATGATCATTAGAGTTTAGGCAACATTTAAAACGCATAATACTAAAGTGGAATAATATAAGTATCGATGCCTATAAACATCATTTGAAGAATCTAACTGGATGGTTATGTTCCTCTCGAGAAAATAATGAAAATACGTTCTTGAACAATCTTGAGAAAACTCGGTTTAGATCTCTGAATCTTGGGTTGAAAATTAATTTAAATGGGGTTTAGGTTTTGTAGAAGAGAGATAATAAAATTATGGAAGGCTACTAATTTGTTAGAAAGCTAAAATGTGTTTTAAAAGTCCTAAACCCATCACTTTGTGTTTATATACCAAAAAGATTTTGAGTCATAATCAAACACAAACACTCAAAAATACATTACGGAAGATCGGACCGTCAAAATTGGCCAAAATTTTGATAGGTTGTAGCTGACGGGGAGACGAAGCTGCTGTAGAACATTCAGCTCGACTGGATGGTCGAATTATTTTTCTCCTTAGGTCTGATCCTCCCCCGATTTTAATATAAAAAGTTACAATTTCCAAATTTTAATCCCGATCCAATTTTGCCAATTCCATCATTTTGACTGGTTTTCTTTACTTATGTTTTCCCGAGATATCTGCTAACCGTACTCCCCTTCGTTTTGGGGAAATCATTAAGCCCCATCGCCTTTTTTGCTTCCACAAGAAATAGAGTAGGAAGGAGCTTCTGGGTATTTTTGACAAGACAAGCTGCTTCGTGATGAGGCCCTATAGTGAGGATTCTTTTTGCCCATACTTGGGGTTTCTTTGGGGCCATACCTAGGGTGGTGGGGCCTACCTCGGAGGATCTTATAACGGAGGACCCTTCGTTTGTCATGGTGTTGGCTTTGTCCCCTAGCTATCTGCCCTCTTACACTGACTGGGGGTATATGTTTGAACATTACAACCCCAAACATTGCAGCCGTCAGTTTAGGTACGACCAACCTCGGCCAGTGTTTCAAGATTCTCACCCTAAGGCATATTTCCCTGAGACCTGTGCCTTTTACACCGTGTCAGTTGATTCCACGATCTGTTCAGCCATAAGTGGTCGTGTTACCATTCTTGCACTTTCTAGGAAGGGGTATGTAACCAGTGATTTTATAATGGAGTATTGGCCAAGACAGATTGCCAAAATTCATGAGTTCATCCAAAGTTTCCCCGCTTACCCCACCGTTCAGAGTTTTCCCTCCTTGGAGCTGGGACTAAAGGGGAATTCCATTTTGGGAATTGAGTTCCCACTTAGCCAAACACCGAAGGACCCCCCAACGAGCTGCCTCCATATTGCCCAGCAATCCTCGTTGTTGCACCCAAAGCTAAAAAAGTTTGAACTCCTAAACCTCTAGCTAGAGGTACTTCTTCCATTGCATCTTTTGGTGAAGGTCCCTCACAACCCCTCTCACAAAAAACAAAGAAGACCAGAACTAGGGTCTCTTCGAAGCCCATGTAATACCCCGTACTTTTATGGATATTTATTTATGGGATTAATTAAATTAAATGTGAATTAATTGAGAATTAATCCGGATGAAATACTAACGAGATGTGAGTTGGTATTTGATTATAATGTGGATATATGGCAGTATATGAATATTGAAAATATTAAAATTGTCGCGAAACTGAAATACGGCAATTTGGGAAATTTTGTTGGGACGCGCGTGACAGTCGCGTCAGGAGGGTAATTATTTAAATTAAAAAGTGAATTTTATTTTTATCAACCGTATGGTCATTTTGAGTGCGCCAACGTGTTCAGAAGGGTCGAGATAGTCAGAAAACACTGGCCGAGAGTTTAGTTTGGGTCTCGGGGCATTTTTAGGCCAAACCGGCAACCCGGAAGGGTATTTTGGTAATTTTAAAAATTCAGGAATTAAGACCCACGATTTTTAGTGTTGATTTATTTATTTTTGGTTAGGCCAGCCATGATCAGCCAAAAACATAGAGGGGAGTTACGTGAGTTAGAGGAGAGGTTACAAAGAGTCCCCAAACCAAAACCACCACCCACCACCACCAATTTGGACGGAATTGTGACCGGAATGGAGAGAGGACAACAACAACGGATCAGAACATCAAATTTACAGGCAAGTGGTTTATCTTGCAAAGATTCAAAGCATATATTTTTCATGTTTCTATAGAATTGGAGATTTCTCATAAATAATGAAGATTAAATGGATTTGAATGGTTTAAATCATAATTTGGGTAGGACTTTCATGTAAGTTTATATTTGAGATGATAACAACTACGAATTTATGATTAATGAGTAGAAAATTTCGAAATTTGAAGGAATTATGGGATGTTCTTGAAGAAATAGGAAAAACTAGGTTTTATATGATTTTTGGGTAATTTGATCCATGAAAGTGATGTTATATGTTGATTTGATGAATCTAAAACGTGGGGAAAGAAGTAAACATGTTAGTAGGATGATTACTGTATCCATTTGAGAATTTTGGACGTTAGAATGATGATTAAGAAGAGTAAAAAGATGCAAACCCGTAACTGCTAAGGATTTCTGGGCTGATGCCTGCTTGATCGATCGATCGACTCAAGAATGTTGATCGATCGAAGGTTCGATCGATCGACCCCTTTTTATCGATCAATCGACCCCTGCTGTATTTTGGAAATTGTTTCTCTTTAAGGTTTAATGATTATTCCAAAGCCGATGTTGGTTATTGGGAAGATTAATATGATAGTGTGGGACTTAATTAAAGTCAGTAGGACCTTAGTTGTTATCGGAGAATGCTATAACTTATGGGATTGATTGATATTACGTGCGAGGGTCTACCTGTAATACCCCGTTTTTTTGTGATATTTATTTATGGGATTAATTAAATTAAATGCCTATTAATTGGAAATTAATCCGGGTTAAAATACTAGCGAGATGCGAGTTGGTATTTGATTATATGTGCATATATGATTATATCTGAATTTTGAATTATGAAATTTGTCGTGAGATTGAAATACGGCAATTTGGAAATTTTGTTGAGACGCGTGTGACAGTCGCGTCATGGTATATAATTATGACAATTAAAAAGTGAATTTTATTTCTATTATCCGTATGGTCGTTTTGAGTGCGCCAACGCGTCCGGAAGGGTCGAAATAGTCAGAAAACACTAGCCGGGGGTTTGGTTTGAGTCCCGGGGTATTTTTAGGCCATACCGGCAACGTATAGGGGTAGTTTGGTAATTTTAAATTTTGGGGAATTAAAACCTACGAAAATTGGGAATTAATATTTGACATTAACCCACTAAGCCCACTAATACCCAAATAGGCTACGGAAGTTATTGAAACTGTTCCAAAAGAGTTCCTAAAGCACAAAACCCTAGCCACCATTGTTACTTGGAGAAGAAAGCTTGTAGAAGGAGAGATAGAAGGATTCTGCAGAGAGAGAGAGAACCATCCATCAAATTCATCATCAAATCCAGAGTTACCATTAAGGCAAGTGATTTAATTTCGTTTTTATAGAGAATGTTTCTTCCATGTGTAGGAATTGAGAAAAATCTGATTTGTTCTTGGGAGTTAATGAAAAACCCATTAAATTGGAAATAGAAATTACCTTCTTGATGAGGAAATTGCATGTAGATTTGTAGTTGATGATTATTTTGATGATATTACAATTAGTATGAAACCAAAAACGGATTTAATTAGACTTCTAGATGATTTATAAATTCTAGGGTTCATGTGTTTGAAATTGGGGAAAATATGTAGAGATTTGATATTTGAATGATGTTAGGATGAATTAACACCCCCAAACATGTTAATATGTGACCTAAGGATGTGTAGGGATGATTAGGAACCTTAAACAATTGTTAGAGGTATGTTTGGATGAGATTTGAGGTGTAGAGAGATTGGAAAAACGAAAGTAAGGAATCTGGGCTCGAATCTGGTCGCTCGTTAGAAGACCTGCCCAGGTCGTTCGAACGAGCTTCTAACGAGTTGACCATTGACTTCTAACGAGGGTGAAGTTCGTTCGATGAGATCGTTCGAACGAGATCTCGTTAGAAAGCCCACTTCGTTCGAACGAGATCTCGTTAGAAGACTCAGTTAGTTCGAACAGCCTCGTTCGAACGAGACTTTGAACGAGTTGACAGTTTAGGCTTTTTAGCCTGTTTTGATCCCGAGTGCCCCGTAACCTTGTGTATAGGTAGAGATAGCCTTTCCTTGATGAGTAATTGATATTTGGGATGTTTGGGATATAATGAGGAGTCAAACCTAGAAGTGTAGTTTGAACCTAAAAGAAAATATGAAGTAGGACGTGAGTGTCTATTACGATGTGAGACATTGACGGCCTAATTAATTATATTAACCGGGAACATATAAATGGTGTAGTATTATATGTCAGTACGAGAAGAGATATGTACCAATATATTATGGTGATTACTAAGATGTGTGCATACTTAGTATATGTATTGATTTTATGTGTATGACATACCTACCATACTTGCTATCACAGGAGGTTTGCGTTCGCTTAGGGCCCTCTAATCCTTGTGTTGCCCGGATTTAGACTGGTTACCTCAATGAACATAGGTCAGAGAAGGACTTATTGGGATGTTAATAAGTCTGCTGATCGTGGGAGCGCAGGTATGTGCGTGACCCATGTGATGTGACTGTGTTCGCCTCCATTATTTGTGATGTTGTTATCTGAACGATTCCTGAGAGATTCGAAATGCGTGATCCTTATGTACGTGATGTACCGGGATGGATAGCAGAGTATGTGTGCACCACACCTTAGTCTCGGGGTGCTTGTATTGTATATTTATGATGTGGATAATATACACTTAATTAATGGGAACTTTCATGTTAATATTGTGAATAAAATTATGGTACTGTTTTGAGAAAACATAACGGGTTAGCCAGTAGTGAAATGTATTACATATTGAGAATCTGAGTTTAAGTAAAGCCCTCTATTTATTTGGTAACGTTAGAAGGTAATATGGGAATCGAGTAGTAAGAGGTAGAACTTATTACGTTTTGGTTAGATATATGTGTCTTTTAGATGGGTAATGTACGTTAGGAGTGCACATGTAGTCGAGAGGTGAGAACTTCATGTGAGTGCACATCCTAACATGTATTTTGCATTTAATATTTTAATGTTATTAAAACACTTGCTGTTTTCAAAATGTTTTCCACTTTCGGGCTCTGACCCATTTGCTTTCAAATCTATTTTTGTAAAAACCATTTTAGGTGCCCAGCCACAAGGACACCATGCATAGGATTATCATTCAGGTGACGAGCTGTAGCTGTATGTGGAAGTTACAGGACTTTGCTTGTAGACGCTTCATATATCTTGACTCGATATTCATCAGTTATCAGTTGTAGGGCATGTCGCCCATTTCTTTTAGAGATATTTCATTTATTTCAGTTATTCAGACTTTTGGCATGTAATTATTCAGGATTCAGACTTGTAGTATTATTTCCATTTGTTGGGATTGTTGTGAGGAGTTTTCCTCCGGATTTCTTATTATTATTGTTGGTTATTTCATTTCTTCGTATGGTGAATGGATTATGTTGACTCTTCCATTATTCTTTCATTGCATGTTATCCAGACTTAACTTAAAATTTGGCAACTTACTTTTTAAATACTAGGTGGTTAGTAATTATTAAAAGGTTTTCGACAGTGATGCTATTAACTGAACCAACTTGGCATTTTGTATTAATTTAATAAAGGAGTAGCTACCCGATATTTAATTAGTCGGGGTGTCACAGGTGGTATCAGAGCATCAGGTTCTAGTGTCCTTAGGATCTGAACGGCTTATTATGTTTTTTCGCTGAGCTTCCTTTGATGTAGAGCCCTATACTTTGGGACTGTTGTATTCTTTTGTATATGCTACGTTCTTCAGCTATTTTAAGTTTATAACTGCGAACTTATAAACTTCATTCCTATTTCAGATGCCTCCACGACGTGCACGAAGGGTTCCCAGGGATGCGACGCCAGAACCACAGCCCGCATCAGCTCAGGGCAGGATGAATGCCGCCGAGGTTGCAGCCATTGTGGCTCAGGCGGTAAATGCCGCACTAGCTGTAGTTCAGCAGGCACCACCTCAGGCGCCGATAACCGTGCCAGTTCAGGCTCATGCATTCCCGTCTGATTGGGAACGTGTACGTGATGCTTTTCAGAAAGCACACCATCCAGAGTTCGCAGGTAGCTCCGATGTGGTAGTTTCGAGTCAGTGGAGGAAGGATATACAGCGACACTTGAGGATGTATGAGTGCACAGATGTTCAGAAGCAGATACTAGCTACCTTTAAGCTAGTAGGGTCTGCACTGCAGTGGTGGGAGTCTATTACCACCGTTGAGGAGAGAGATACTCTCACTATTTAGGAGTTCTGGGTGCGGTTCGACCTCAAGTACTTTCCGTCAGCTGTTCACAAGGAGATGAGAAGAAAGTTGATGAGCCTTCGACGGAGGGTAAGACTGTGGCCGAGTATGAGGCCGAATTTACTGATCTTCTGAACATTGTTTCGGATGAGATACCGACTGAGGAAAAGAAGATACAGAAATTTACAGATGGGTTGACATGGAGGATTCGTCAGCACTTGTTAGGGAACCTCTCGTTAGCCACTTATTCTGATGTAGTTAACATTGCATTGCTCCATTTCCAGGATCACCGCTTTCACATGGCTGAGGGCAAGCGATCGGGAGAGTTTAGCCATCAGGGCAGGACTGGAGGAAATGGTGCCAGTGGGGCACAATCTGTTCAGGGGCAGAGGCAGGGTGATCAGGGTACCCAGCAGGGGGATCACAAGAGGTTCAGGTCAAGAAATTTCAGGCACGGACAGGGAGGTTTCCGGCAGGGCCATCAGGGTCCGAACGGCCATCAGAACCAGCAGGGTCAGAATGGTCAGCATCAGTTTCAGCAGGGCCAGTGGAGGAATGGTAACGGCCACTAGGGCCGGGGGCAGCAGGGACCGAGAGGGGGGAACTTTCCGGGGAAGTGTTTTGTTTGTGGCAAGACTGGCCATAAACGCTAGGACTGTCCTGATAAAGGCAGGGCCCCGCAGCAGCAGCAAGGTGCTCGACATGAGCCACAGAGGCCACTTTTTCCACCAGCCCTCCCAGCTCCAACCCAGGCGCCAGCTCTTCCAGCCATTCCAGCAGTTCATGTGCAGCAGGGACAGTTACAGTATGGACGTGTCTATAACGTCCACCAGGCAGCAGCTCCTTAGGCACCACCCGCTATTGAGGGTACGTTTCCTATCCATGGTACTATGGGTCGGGTTTTGTTTGATACGGGGGCAACACATTATTTTATAGCTACACATTTTGCGAAAGCCTTAGGGTTGTCAGCTACGGCAGAGAGCACAGTGACGTGTGTAGACTCACCATTGGGGAGTGGGTCACTTATTTTCTTTATATGCCCGGGAGTGGGGGTAGAGATTGGTAGTCTGGTATTACCTGCAGATATGTTGGTATTAGATATGAATGTTCACGATGTGATTATCGGTATGGATTGGCTCGCTGATTATAGAGCCATGATTGATTGCTTCGGTGGGAGCATTGTTTTTGCCATTCTGGGGCAAGAGATGTTTGTAGTGGCGATGCCTCGCCCAGAGGGAGGCTCGACCGGTCATTTGTATTACCTAGAGGAGGATACCTCTAAGGAGGTTGTGATTCCTTTAGATTCGATCCCAGTTGTCAGGGAGTATTCTGATGTGTTTCAGGAGATACTAGGCCTACCCCCCAGTCGAGAGATAGACTTTGTTATAGACTTATTACCAGGTACGAGACCTATAGCACGCGCACCGTATGGCTCCAGCTGAGATGAGGGAGTTACGGGATCAGATTGAGCAGTTGTTGGGTCAGGGGTTTATTCGGAGGAGTACTTCACCGTGGGGTGCCCCTGTGTTGTTCGTGAAGAAGAGAGATGGTTCACTGAGATTGTGTGTGGACTACCGAGAGTTGAATAAGGTCACGATACGGAATAAGTATCCGTTGCCTCGAATCGATGACTTATTCGACCAGTTGAGAGGAGCTTCTTTCTTCTCAAAGATTGATTTGAGATCGGGATACCATCAGTTGCGTATCAGGGAGGAGGATGTCTCGAAGACTGCATTCTTGTCGAGATATGGTTCTTACGAGTTTCAGGTTATGCCTTTTGGTTTGACCAACGCTCCAGCAGTGTTTATGGACTTGATGAACAGAGTGTTCAGGGATTTCCTAGATCAGTTTGTCATTGTCTTCATCGATGATATTCTGGTTTACTCCCAGACAGAGGAGGAGCACGCCGAGCATTTGAGGCAAGTTTCGCAGACACTACGTCAGAACGAGTTGTATGAAAAATATGAGAAATGCGGGTTTTGGCTGAAGGAGGTCCAGTTTTTGGGACATATTATTTCCGACCGGGGAATATCTGTTGATCCGGGGAAGGTATCCGCGGTGAGGGAGTGGGGACAACCCACGACACCGACAGAGATTCGTAGTTTCTTGGGCCTAGCAGGATACTACAGGAGGTTCATTCGGGGATTTTCGAAGATAGCAGGTCCTTTGACACATCTGACTCGTAAGGGTGTACCATTCATCTGGAGTGATGCCTGTCAGTTGGCATTCGATGAATTGAAGGATAAGTTGACCTCAACACCTGTGTTAGCATTGCCGAGACCGGGAGTTGAGTATCTAGTATACACCGATGCGTCCTTACAAGGACTTGGAGGTGTATTACCGCAAGAGAGTCAGGCCATAGCTTATGCTTCCCGTAAGCTAAAGCCTCATGAGAAGAATTACCCCACTCATGACTTGGAGTTGGAGACAGTTGTATTTGCCCTTCGGATATGGAGACATTATCTTTTGGGGTAGAAGTTTCGATTGTTCACAGACCACAAGTCCCTGCAGTACCTATTCACGCAGAAGGAGTTGAATATGCGGCAGCGAAGGTGGCTTGAGTTTGTGAAGGACTATCAGTTTGATATCCAGTATCACCCGGGAAAGGCTAACGTGGTGGCAGACGCGTTGAGCCGTAGGCCAGCAGATGAAGTGGCAGAGGTGTGGAAGGCCAAGTGGAAAGAATTGGGATACCAAGATGCAGTGGCCCGATCATTCATGTCGGTAATGACTGTTACGCCGTAGATTGTCACGAGGGTGGTAAAGGCACAAGCAGATGACTCGTTCTGTCAGGAGCAGATAGTTCGATTATTAGCAGAGGGAGCTGGATCCTATACCGTTAGCTCAGACGGGGGATTACGCTTCAATGGGAGATTGGTAGTTCCGGAAGGGGAGGAATTGCGGCACGAGGTGATGGCAGAGTCGCACGGCTCACGGTTCGCGGTACATCTCGGTGGGGACAAAATGTACCAAGACATGAGACGACAGTATTGGTGGAGCGGGATGAAGAGAGAGATTGCTGAGTTTGTCTCTAAATGCGCCACTTGTCAGCTAGTAAAAGTGGATCATCAGAGACTGGCAGGACTGCTACAGCCGTTGGAGGTCCTGATGTGGATGTGGGAGAGCATATCCATGGACTTTATCACGGGGTTGCCTACGTCACAGAGAGGTCACGACTCCATTTGGGTAATTGTGGACAGGTGTAATACCCTGTATTTTTGGCGATATTTATTTTTGGGATTAATTAATTAAATGAGAATTAATTGGGAATTAATCCGGATAAAATACTAGCGAGATGTGAGTTGGTATTTGACTATATTGAGTATATATGATGATATATGAATATTGAATTATCAAATTTGTCGTGAGATTGATATACGGCAATTTGGACATTTTATTGGGACGCGTGAGACAGTCGCGTCAGGATATAATTATTTTAATTGTAAAAGTGAATTTAAATTCTATTAACCGTATGGTCGTTTTGAGTGAGCCAACGCTTCCGGAAGGGTCGAGATAGTCAGAAAACACTAGCCGGGGGTTTAGTTTGGATCCCGGGGTATTTTTAGGCCATACCGGCAACATAAAGGGTATTTTGGTAATTTCGTATTTTTGGGAATTAAAAGTGACGAAAATTAAGAGTTTTTATCTGATTGGGAATTGACCCACTAAACCCACTAACCAACCCTTAATGACCCAATAAGCTACGGGGGTTATTAGATTAGGTTTCCAAAACTTTCCCAAAGCAAACCCTAGCCACCATAGCCACCTTTGGAGAAGAAAGCTTGGAGAGAGAGAGAACTGCAGCAAATCGTCATCAAAATCAGAGATTGAATCAAGGCAAGTGGTTTAATTTCAATTATTATAGAGAATGCTTCTTCCATGTGTAGGAATTTACATAAATCAAATTGTTCTTGAGAGTATAATAAAAACCCATTTTAATTGGACTTAGAACTTGAATGTTGAGGAGTAATTGCATGTAGAATCGTAGAGAAATGATTACCCTGATGTAAATATGTGTTGGATGTAACAAAAACGGATCTAATTTGAGTAAATTGATTATCATAAATTCTAGGGTTTATGTTCTTGAAAATTGGGGAAAAGTGTAGAAATTTGATGAATTGATGATGATTAGGATGAATTGGTTCTTTAAAATACGTTAGTATATAACCTTGATATGGTTAGGATTGATTAGAGACCTTTAAACATTGTTGGGACGAATTTTGGTTGAGATTTGAGGTGTAGAAATTGGTGAAAAACGAGATAGGATTTCTGGGCTTGAATCTGGTCACTCGTTAGAAGACCTACCCAGGTCGTTCGAACGAGCTTGTTCGAACGAGCTTCTAACGAGTTGACAGTTTGGGGTTCTAACGAGAGGGATGTTCGTTCGATAATCTCGTTCGAACGAGATCTCGTTAGATAGCCCAGTTCGTTCGAACGAACTCTCGTTCGAACAGCCTCGTTCGAACGAGACTTCTAACAAGCTGGCAATTTAGGGATTTTTGGCCTGTTTTGATTTTGGGAATCCCGTAAACTTGTTCGAGGATAGAGATAACACTCCTTTGGGGATTTATGGGTAGATTTGGAACATTTGGGTTATTATGAGGAGAAAATCTTATATAAGTGTGGATCGAATCAAATAGACATTATGAGCTGAGACGTGAGTGCCTACTACGATGTGAGAATAAATTATGGCGCGTATAAATATGGACCGGGATTATATAAGTTGTATATGTATTAAGTTGGTACGAGAATGCGATAAGTACTACAATTAAACTACGGTGATTACTAAGATGCGTGTTTACTTAGTATTGATATATGATTTGTGTGTATGACATACCTACCATACTTGCTATTACGGGAGGTTTGCGTTCGCTTAGGGCCCTCTAATCCTTGTGTTGCCCGGATTTAGACTGGTTACCTCGATGAACATAGGTCAGAGAAGGACTTATTGGGATGTTAATAAGTCTGCTGATCGTGGGAGAGCAGGTATGTGCGTGACCCATGTGATGTGACTGTGTTCGCCTCCACTGTTTGTGATTTGTGTTATCTGAACGATTCCTGAGAGATTCGGAATACATGATTCCTTATGTACGTGATGTACCGGGATGGATAGCAGAGTATGTGTGCACCGCAACTGAGTCTCGGGGTGCTTATATTGTATATTTATGTTGTGGAAAATATACACTTAGTAAACTGAGGACTTTCATATGGTATTGTGTGTATGACTATGGAATAACAAAAGGGATGATCTATAATGAGTTGTATTACTTTTATGTGAGAACCTGAATCTACATTAAGCCCCTATTTAATTGCGAGCGTTATAATGTTAATGGGAACCGAGTAATAAGGGTAGAACCTATGACAGTCTAGCTAGATATGATGTCACTTAGCTAGTGGTTTGTGTCATTTTAGATGGGTACTTACGTTAGGAGTGCACAGTTAGACGAGAGGTGAGAATTTCATGTGAGTGCACGTCCTAACATGTACTTTGCATTTAATGTTTTAAATGTTTTTAAAGCACTTGCAGGTTTTTAAAATATCTCCACATTCGGGCTCTGACCCGTTTGCTTTAAAATCTATTTTTTTGTAAAACCATCTTAGGTGCCCAGCCACAAGGACACCATGCAGAGGATACTCATTCAGGTGACGAGCTGTAGCTGTTTGTGGAAGCTACAGGGATTTGCTTTTAGACGCTTCTACCATTTGGATTCCATATTCAGTATTCTTCAGTTGTAGGGCATGTTGTCCAAATTCTATTAGAGACTTTTCCATTTCAGTTTTCAGACTTGGCATGTATTGATTCAGTATTCAGTATTTAGTTATTCATTTCAGTTGTGGAGTTTGTTGTGAGGAGTTTTTCCTCCAGATTTATTTATATCGTGTGATGGTTATTCTATTATTTTTCGTTATAGTGAATGGTGATATTATTCTTGCTTTAAATCTTTCACTGCATGTTAATCAGACTTTAATTAAAATTTGGCAACTTACTTTTTAAATACTAGGTGGTTAGTAATAATAAAATGTTTTCGACAGTGATGCTATTAGCTGAGCCAACTTGGCATTTTGAATTAATTTAATAAAGGAGTAGCTACCCTGTATTTAATTAGTCGGGGTGTCACAGGTGGTATCAGAGCATCAGGTTCTAGTGTCCTTTATGATCTATACGGCTATTATGTTTCTGCTAAGTTTTCTTTGATATAGAGCCCTATATTTTAGGACTGTTGTACTCTTTTTGTGTATGCTTCGTTCTTCAGCTATTTTAAGTTTATAAACAGTGAACTCATAAACTTCATTCTTATTTCAGATGCCTCCACGACGTGCACGACGAGTTCCCAGGGATGCAACGCCCGAACCCCAGCCCGTTCTAGTTCAGGGCATGATGAACGCCGCTGAGGTTGCAGCCATTGTAGCCCAAGCGGTAAATGCCACAATTGTCATAGTTCAGCAGGCACCACCTCAGGCGCCGGTTGTCGCGCCAGTACAGGCAAATGCATTCCCGTCTGCTTGGGAACGTGTACTTGACGCTTTTCAGAAAGGGCATCCGCCAGAGTTTGCAGGTAGCTCAGATGTGGTAGTCTCGAGCCAGTGGAGGAAGGATATACAGAGGCACTTGAGGATGTATGAGTGCACGGACGTTCAGAAGCAGGTGCTAGCTACTTTCAAGCTAGTTGGATCTGCACTGCAGTGGTGGAAGTCTATTACCACCGTGGAGGAGAGGGATACTCTCACTATTCAGGTCTTTTGGGTGCGGTTCGACCGCAAGTACTTTCCGTCAGCTGTTCACACGGAAATGAGGAGAAAACTGATGAATCTGAAGCAAGAGGGTAAGACCGTGGCCGAGTATGAGGCCGAGTTCACGAATCCGTTGAATATCGTTCTGGATGAGATACCAACAGAAAAGAAGAAGATTGAGAAATTCACCGACGGGTTGACATGGAGGATCTGTCAGCATCTGTTAGGGAACCTTTCGTTGGCCATTTATTCTGATGTGGTTAACGTTGCTTTGTTACACTGCCAAGATCACCGCTTTCATATGGCTGAGGGCAAGAGATCGGGAGAGTCTAGCCATCAGGGCAGGACTGGAGGACATGGTGCCGGTGGTGCACAATCTGTTCAGGGGCAGAGACAGGGTGAGCAGGGTTCCCATCAGGGGGATCAGAAGAGATTCAGATCAGGGAATTACAGGCACGGACAGGGAGGCTTCCGTTAGGGCCATCAGGGTCCAAACGGCCATCAGGACCAATAGGGACAGAATGGGCAGCAGTTTCAGCAGGGCCAGTAGGGGCAAGGGAGGAACGGTAACGGCCACCAGGGCCGGGGACCGCAGGGGCATAGAGGAGGGAACTTTCCAGGGAAGTGTTTTGTTTGTGGCAAGACTGGCCATAAACGACAGGATTGTCCTGATAGGGGCAGGGCCCCACAGCAGCAGCAGCAGGGTGCTCGCCAGGAGCCGCAGAGGCCTATGTTTCCCGCCGCTCTCCCCGCACCACCACAGATGGCAGCATTGCCACCCATTCCAGCAGTCCCAGTTCAGCAGGGGCAGCTACAGTATGGACGTGTCTATAACGTCCACCAGGCAGCAGTTCCACAGGCACCGCCCGCGATTGAGGGTACGTTTCCTATCCATGGCACTATGGGTCGGGTATTGTTTGATATGGGGGCTACACATTATTTTATAGCTACACATTTCGCGAAAGCCTTAGGGTTGTTAGCTACGGCAGAGAGCACAGTGACGTGTGTCGACTCACCATTGGGGAATGGGTCACTTATATTCTTTATATGCCGGGGAGTGGGGGTAGAGATTAGTACTCTGGTATTAGCTGCAGATATGTTGGTATTAGATATGCATGTTCACGATGTGATTATCAGTATGGATTGGCTCGCTGATTATAGAGCCATGATTGATTGCTTCGAGCATTGTTTTTGCCATTCCGGGGCAAGAGATGTTTGTAGTGCTCGACCTTTCATTTGTATTACCTAGAGGACGATACCTCTAAGGAGGTTGTGATTCCTTTAGATTCGATCCCAGTCGTCAGGGAGTATTCGGATGTGTTTCAGAAGATACCAGGCCTACCCCCCAGTTGAGAGATAGACTTTGTTATACACCTATTGCCAGATACGAGGCCTATAGCACGCGCACCGTACCGTATGGCTCCGGCAGAGATGCGAGAGCTACGAGATCAAATAGAGCAGCTGTTAGGTCAGGGCTTCATTCGCAGGAGTACCTCACCTTGGGGCGCTCCAGTTTTGTTTGTGAAGAAGAGGGACGTTCACTAAGATTGTGTGTGGACTACAGGGAGTTGAATAAGGTCACGATACGGAATAAGTATCCGTTGCCTCGAATCGATGACTTATTCGACCAGTTGAGAGGAGCTTCTTTCTTCTCAAAGATTGATTTGAGATCGGGATACCATCAGTTGCGTATCAGGGAGGAGCATGTCTCGAAGACTGCGTTCTTGTCGACATATGGTTCTTACGAGTTTCGGGTTATGCCTTTTGGTTTGACCAACGCTCCCGCAGTGTTTATGGACTCGATGAACAGAGTGTTCAGGGATTTCCTAGATCAGTTTGTCATTGTCTTCATTGATGATATTCTGGTTTACTCCCGACAGAGGAGGAGCACGCCGAGCATTTGAGGCAAGTTTTGCAGACACTATGTCAGAACGAGTTGTATGCAAAATATGAGAAATACGGGTTTTGGCTGAAGGAGGTCCAGTTTTTGGGACATATTATTTCCGACCGGGGAATATCTGTTGATCCGAGGAAAGTATCCGCGGTGAGGGAGTGGGGACAGCCCACGACACCGACTGAGATTCGTAGTTTCTTGGGCCTAGCAGGATACTACAGGAGGTTCATTCGGGGATTTTCGAAGATAGCGGGTCCTTTGACACATCTGACTCGTAAGGGTGTGCCATTCATCTGGAGTGATGCCTGTCAGTTGGCATTTGATGAGTTAAAGGACAAATTGACCTCAGCACCTATGTTAGCATTGCCGAGACCGGGAGTTGAGTATTTGGTTTACACCGATGCGTCTTTGTAAGGACTTGGAGGTGTATTGCAGCAGGAGAGACAGGCCATAGCTTATGCTTCCCGTAAGCTTAAGCCTCATGAGAAGAATTACCCCACGCATGATTTGGAGTTGGCGGCAGTGGTATTTGCCCTACGGATTTGGAGGCACTATCTTTTGGGGGAGAAGTTCCAATTGTTCACAGACCACAAGTCCCTACAGTACCTGTTCACGGAGAAGGAGTTGAACATGCGGCAAAGGAGGTGGCTTGAGTTTGTGAAGGACTACCAGTTCGATATCCAGTATCACCCGGGTAAGGCTAACGTGGTAGCTGACGCGTTGAGCCGTAGGCCAGCAGATGAGGTGGCAGGGGTGTGGAAGGCAAAGTGGAAGGAGTTGGGACACCAGGATACAGTGGCGCGATCTTTCATGTCTGTGATGAACGTTACACCGCAGATTGTCACGAAGGTAGTACGGGCACAGGCTAACGACTCGTTCTGTCAGGAGCAGATAGTTCGATTACTAGCAGAGGGAGCCGAGTCCTATACCATTAGCTCAGATGGGGTATTATGCTTCAATGGGAGATTGGTGGTTCCGGAAGGGGAGAAATTGCGACACGAGGTGATGGCAAAGTCGCACGGCTCACGGTTCGCGGTACATCCCGGAGGGGACAAAATGTACCAAGACATGAGACTGCAGTATTGGTGGAGCGGTATGAAGAGAGATATCGCTGAGTTTGTTTCGAAATGCGCCACTTGCCAGCTAGTAAAAGTGGATCATCATAGACCGACAGGACTTCTACAGCCGTTGGAGGTCCCGGTGTGGATGTGGGAGAGCATATCCATGGACTTTATCACGGGGTTGCCTACGTCGCAGAGGGCTCACGACTCCGTTTGGCTAATTGTGGACAGGTTGTCCAAAGTCGCTCACTTTTTACCCGTAAGGACTGACTACACTACGGGACAGTACATTTCAGAGGTTGTGAGACTTCACGGTGTGCCCCTAAATATCGTGTCTGACAGAGACAAGATATTTGTTTCACGATTTTGGGAGAGTTTCCAGGAGGCCATGGGCACGGAATTGCGGTTGAGTACGACTTATCATCCGCAGACCGATGGGCAGACCGAGCGCACAAATCAGATGTTGGAGGACATGCTACGCATGTGCATTATTGACTTTGGAGGTGGATGGGAACAATACCTTCCACTGGTAGAGTTTGCTTATAATAACTCCTACCAGTTCACTATTGGCATGGCTCCGTTTGAGGCATTATACGGTAGGCCTTGTCGTTCCCCAGCATGTTGGTTAGAGGTGGGGGACAACAAACTACTTGGGCCGGAAGTGATTCAGGATACTTCGGCAAGGATTGAGTTGATTCGGAGTCGCATTCGGGTAGCTCAAGACCGGCAGAAGAGTTATGCTGATGCGAAGAGATATTTCAGGGAGTTCCAAGTGGGGGACCAGGTTTTGCTCAGAGTATCTCCTATGAAGGGGATTATGCGTTTCGGGAAGAAGGGGAAGTTGGCACCGAGGTATGTGGAGCCATTTCCTATTATTGAGCGGATTGGACCAGTTGCGTATAGACTCGGGTTACCAGAGCATTTACACCGGATTCACGATGTGTTTCATATTTCCTCGTTAAGGAAATATCTCAGGGATGATTTGGCTCATTCTCACATCGCTTTGGAGGAGATTGATTTACAGCCTGATAGCTCCTACGAGGAGGGACCGATTGCTATTTTGGACCGAAGTGAGAGGAAGCTGCGGTCAAAGATAGTTCCGTTAGTGCGTGTTCAGTGGCGACATCACAATGTCGAGGAGTCCACATGGGAACGCGAGGATGAGATGCACGAACGTTATCCAGAGTTGTTTTTATAATGTACTTTCTAGTTCCGAATTTCGGGACGAAATTCTGTTATTAGGGGGGAAGTATGTAATACCCTGTATTTTTGGCGATATCTATTATTGGGATTAATTAATTAAATGAGAATTAATTGGGAATTAATCCGGATAAAATACTAGCGAGATGTGAGTTGGTATTTGACTATATTGAGTATATATGATGATATATGAATATTGAATTATCAAATTTGTCGTGAGATTGATATACGACAATTTGGACATTTTATTGGGACGCGTGAGACAGTCGCGTCAGGATATAATTATTTTAATTGTAAAAGTGAATTTAAATTCTATTAACCGTATGGTCGTTTTGAGTGAGCCAACGCTTCCGGAAGGGTCGAGATAGTCAGAAAACACTAGCCGGGGGTTTGGTTTGGGTCCCGGGGTATTTTTAGGCCATACCGGCAACATAAAGGGTATTTTGGTAATTTCGTATTTTTGGGAATTAAAAGTGACGAAAATTAAGAGTTTTTATCTGATTGGGAATTGACCCACTAAACCCACTAACCAACCCTTAATGACCCAATAAGCTACGGGGGTTATTAGATTAGGTTTCCAAAACTTTCCCAAAGCAAACCCCAACCACCATAAGCACCTTTGGAGAAGAAAGCTTGGAGAGAGAGAGAACTGCAGCAAATCGTCATCAAAATCAGAGATTGAACCAAGGCAAGTGGTTTAATTTCAATTATTATAGAGAATGCTTCTTCCATGTGTAGGAATTTACATAAATCAAATTGTTCTTGAGAGTTTAATAAAAACCCATTTTAATTGGACTTAGAACTTGAATGTTGAGGAGTAATTGCATGTAGAATCGTAGAGAAATGATTACCCTGATGTAAATATGTGTTGGATGTAACAAAAATGGATCTAATTTGAGTAAATTGATGATCATAAATTCTAGGGTTTATGTTCTTGAAAATTGGGGAAAAGTGTAGAAATTTGATGAATTGATGATGATTAGGATGAATTGGTTCTTTAAAATACGTTAGTATATAACCTTGATATGGTTAGGATTGATTAGAGACCTTTAAACATTGTTGGGATGAATTTTGGTTGATATTTGAGGTGTAGAAATTGGTGAAAAACGAGATAGGATTTCTGGGCTTGAATCTGGTCACTCGTTAGAAGACCTACACAGGTCGTTCGAACGAGCTTCTAACGAGTTGACAGTTTGGGGTTCTAACGAGAGGGATGTTCATTCGATAATCTCGTTCGAACGAGATCTCGTTAGATAGCCCAGTTCGTTCGAACGAACTCTCGTTCGAACAGCCTCGTTCGAACGAGACTTCTAACGAGCTGGCAGTTTAGGCCTTTTTGGCCTGTTTTGATTTTGGGAATCCCGTAAACTTGTTCGAGGATAGAAATAACACTCCTTTGGGGATTTATGGGTAGATTTGGAACATTTGGGTTATTATGAGGAGAAAATCTTATATAAGTGTGGATCGAATCAAATAGACATTATGAGCTGAGACGTGAGTGCCTACTACGACGTGAGAATAAGTTATGGCGCGTATAAATATGGACCGGGATTATATAAGTTGTATATGTATTAAGTTGGTACGAGAATGCGATAAGTACTAAAATTAAACTACGGTGATTACTAAGATGCGTGTTTACTTAGTATTGATATATGATTTGTGTGTATGACATACCTACCATACTTGCTATCACGGGAGGTTTGCGTTCGCTTAGGGCCCTCTAATCCTTATGTTGCCCGGATTTAGACTGGTTACCTCGATGAACATAGGTCAGAGAAGGACTTATTGGGATGTTAATAAGTCTGCTGATCATGGGAGCGCAAGTATGTGCGTGACCCATGTGATGTGACTGTGTTCGCCTCCACTGTTTGTGATTTGTGTTATCTGAACGATTCCTGAGAGATTCGGAATACATGATTCCTTATGTACGTGATGTACCGGGATGGATAGCAGAGTATGTGTGCACTGCAGCTGAGTCTCGGGGTGCTTATATTGTATATTTATGTTGTGGAAAATATACACTTAGTAAACTGAGGACTTTCATATGGTATTGTGTGTATAACTATGGAATAACAAAAGGGATGATCTATAATGAGTTGTATTACTTTTATGTGAGAACCTGAATCTACGTTAAGACCCTATTTAATTGCGAGCGTTTTAATGTTAATGGGAACTGAGTAATAAGGGTAGAACCTATGACAGTCTAGATAGATATGATGTCACTTAGCTAGTGGTTTGTGTCATTTTAGATGGGTACTTACGTTAGGAGTGCACAGTTAGACGAGAGGTGAGAATTTCATGTGAGTGCACGTCCTAACGTGTACTTTGCGTTTAATGTTTTAAATGTTTTTAAAGCACTTGCAGGTTTTTAAAATATCTCCACATTCGGGCTCTAACCCGTTTGCTTTCAAATCTATTTTTTTGTAAAACCATTTTAGGTGCCCAGCCACAAGGACACCATGCATAGGATACTCATTCAGGTGACGAGCTGTAGCTGTTTGTGGAAGCTACAGGGATTTGCTTTTAGACGCTTCTACCATTTGGATTCCATATTCAGTATTCTTCAGTTGTAGGGCATGTTGCCCAAATTCTATTAGAGACTTTTCCATTTCAGTTTTCAGTATTTAGTTATTCATTTCAGTTGTGGAGTTTGTTGTGAGGAGTTTTTCCTCCAGATTTATTTATATCGTGTGATGGTTATTCTATTATTTTTCGTTATAGTGAATGGTGATATTATTCTTGCTTTAAATCTTTCACTGCATGTTAATCAGACTTTAATTAAAATTTGGCAACTTACTTTTTAAATACTAGGTGGTTAGTAATAATAAAATGTTTTCGACAGTGATGCTATTAGCTGAGCCAACTTGGCATTTTGAACTAATTTAATAAAGGAGTAGCTACCCGGTATTTAATTAGTCGGGGTGTCACAACAGGTTGACCAAAGTCGCTCCTTTTCTACCCGTAAGGACAGATTACACTGCGGGACAATATGCCCAGCTCTTTATTGCAGAGATAGTGAGACTTCACGGCGTGCCTTTAAATGTCGTGTTTGACCGAGACAAGATATTTGTTTCACGTTTTGGGAGAGTTTTCAGGAGGCCATGGGCACGGAATTGCGGTTGAGTACGGTATATCACCCGCAGACTGATGGGCAAACGGAGCGTACAAACCAGATGTTGGAGGACATGCTACGTATGAGTATCATTGATTTTGGGGGTGGATGGGAGCAGTATCTTCCACTGGTAGAGTTTGCTTACAACAACTCCTACCAGTTCACCATTGGCATGGCTCCATTTGAGGCGTTGTACGATAGACCTTGTTGTTCCCCAGCATGTTGGTTGGAGGTGGGGGACAACAAACTACTTGGGCCGAAAGTGATTCAAGATACTTCGGCAAGGATAGATTTGATTCGGAGTCGCATTCGGGTAGCTCAGGACAGGCAAAGAGCTATGCTGATGCGAAGAGGTTCTTCAGAGAGTTTCAAGTGGGGGACCAGGTTTTGCTCAGAGTATCTCCTATGAAGGGGATTATGCGTTTCGGGAAGAAAGGGAAGTTGGCACCGAGATATGTGGGACCATTTCCTATTATTGAGCGGATTGGACCGGTTGCGTATAGACTTGGATTACTGGAGCATTTACATCGGATTCACGATGTGTTTCATATTTCCTCGCTAAGGAAATATCTTAGAGACGATTTGGCTCATTCTCATATTGCTTTGGAGGACATCGATCTCCAGTCGGATAGCTCCTACGAGGAAGGGCCGATTGCTATTTTGGACCGAAGTGAGCGGAAACTGCGGTCAAAGATAGTCCCGTTAATGCGTGTTCAGTGGAGACATCATAATGTCGAGGACTCCACATGGGAGCGCGAGGATGAGATGCGCGAACGTTACCCAGAGTTGTTCTTACCAGGTACTTTCTAGTTTCGAATTTCGAGACGAAATTCAGTTATTAGGGGGGAGTATGTAATACCCCGTATTTTTGTGATATTTATTTATGGGATTAATTAAATTAAATGCGTATTAATTGGAAATTAATCCGGGTTAAAATACTAGCGAGATGCGAGTTGGTATTTGATTATATGTGCATATATGATTATATATGAATTTTGAATTATGAAATTTGTCGTGAGATTGAAATATGACAATTTGGAAATTTTGTTGAGACGCGTGTGACAGTCGCGTCATGGTATATAATTATGATAATTAAAAAGTGAAATTTATTTCTATTATCCGTATGGTTCTTTTGAGTGTGCCAACTCGTCCGGAAGGGTCGAAATAGTCAGAAAACACTAGCCGGGGGTTTGGTTTGGGTCCCGGGGCATTTTTAGGCCATACCGGCAACGTATAGGGGTAGTTTGGTAATTTTGAATTTTGGGGAATTAAAACCTACGAAAATTGGGAATTAATATCTGATTTGACATTAACCCACTAAGCCCACTAATACCCAAATAGGCTACGGAAGTTATTGAAACTGTTCCTAAAGCACAAAACCCTAGCCACCATTGTTACTTGGAGAAGAAAGCTTGTAGAAGGAGAGATAGAAGGATTCTGCAGAGAGAGAGAGAACCATCCATCAAATTCGTCATCAAATCCAGAGTTACCATTAAGGCAAGTGATTTAATTTCGTTTTTATAGAGAATGTTTCTTCCATGTGTTGGAATTGAGAAAAATCTGATTTGTTCTTGGGAGTTAATGAAAAACCCATTAAATTGGAAATAGAAATTACCTTCTTGATGAGGAAATTGCATGTAGATTTGTAGTTGATGATTATTCTGATGATATTACAATTAGTATGAAACCAAAAACGGATTTAATTAGACTTCTAGATGATTTATAAATTCTAGGGTTCATGTGTTTGAAATTGGGGAAAATATGTAGAGATTTGATATTTGAATGATGTTAGGATGAATTAACACCCCCAAACATGTTAATATGTGACCTAAGGATGTGTAGGGACGATTAGGAACCTTAAACAATTGTTAGATTGATGTTTGGATGAGATTTGAGGTGTAGAGAGATGGGAAAAACCAAAGTAAGGAATCTGGGCTCGAATCTGGTCGCTCGTTAGAAGACCTGCCCAGGTCGTTCGAACGACCTCGTTCGAACGAGCTTCTAACGAGTTGACCATTGACTTCTAACGAGGGTGAAGTTCGTTCGATGAGATCGTTCGAACGAGATCTCGTTAGAAAGCCCACTTCGTTCGAACGAGATCTCGTTAGAAGACTCAGTTCGTTCGAACAGCCTCGTTCGAACGAGACTTCGAATGAGTTGACAGTTTAGGCTTTTTAACCTGTTTTGATCCCGAGTGCCCTGTAACCTTGTGTATAGGTAGAGATAGCCTTTCCTTGATGAGTAATTGATATTTGGGATTTTTGGGATATAATGAGGAGTCAAACCTAGAAGTGTAGTTTGAACCTAAAGGAAAATATGAAGTAGGACGTGAGTGTCTATTACGATGTGAGCCATTGACGGCCTAATTAATTATATTAACCGGGAACATATAAATGGTGTAGTATTATATGTCAGTACGAGAAGAGATATGTACCAATATATTATGGTGATTACTAAGACGTGTGCATACTTAGTATATGTATTGATTTTATGTGTATGACATACCTACCATACTTGCTATCACGGGAGGTTTGCGTTCGCTTAGGGCCCTCTAATCCTTGTGTTGCCCGGATTTAGACTAGTTACCTCGATGAACATAGGTCAGAGAAGGACTTATTGGGATGTTAATAAGTTTGCTGATCGTGGGAGCGCAGGTATGTGCGTGACCCATGTGATGTGACTGTGTTCGCCTCCATTATTTGTGATGTTGTTATCTGAACGATTCCTGAGAGATTCGGAATGCGTGATCCTTATGTACGTGATGTACCGGGATGGATAGCAGAGTATGTGTGCACCGCAGCTTAGTCTCGGGGTGCTTGTATTGTATATTTATGATGTGGATAATATACACTTAATTATTGGGAACTTTCATGTTAATATTGTGAATAAAATTATGGTATTGTTTTGAGAAAACATAACGGGTTAACCATTAGTGAAATGTATTACATATTGAGAATCTGAGTTTAAGTAAAGCCCTCTATTTATTTGGTAACGTTATAAGGTAATATGGGAATCGAGTAGTAAGAGGTAGAACTTATTACGTTTTGGTTAGATATATGTGTCTTTTAGATGGGTAATGTACGTTAGGAGTGCACATGTAGCCGAGAGGTGAGAATTTCATGTGAGTGCATGTCCTAACATGTATTTTGCATTTAATATTTTAATGTTATTAAAACACTTGCTGTTTTCAAAATATTTTCCACTTTCGGGCTTTGACCCATTTGCTTTCAAATCTATTTTTGTAAAAACCATTTTAGGTGCCCAGCCACAAGGACACCATGCATAGGATTATCATTCAGGTGACGAGCTGTAGCTGTATGTGGAAGTTACAGGACTTTGCTTGTAGACGCTTCATATATCTTGACTCGATATTCATCAGTTATCAGTTGTAGGGCATGTCGCCCATTTCTTTTTGAGATATTTCATTTATTTCAGTTATTCAGACTTTTGGCATGTAATTATTCAGGATTCAGACTTGTAGTATTATTTCCATTTGTTGGGATTGTTGTGAGGAGTTTTCCTCCGGATTTCTTATTTTTATTGTTGGCTATTTCATTTCTTCGTATGGTGAATGGATTATGTTGACTCTTCCATTATTCTTTCATTGCATGTTATCCAGACTTAACTTAAGATTTGGCAACTTACTTTTTAAATACTAGGTGGTTAGTAATTATTAAAAGGTTTTCGACAGTGATGCTATTAACTGAACAAACTTGGCATTTTGTATTAATTTAATAAAGGAGTAGCTACCCGGTATTTAATTAGTCGGGGGTGTCACACTACCGAGTGAGGTACGATTAGAAAACGTTCGAATTGGAACTACATTGAGAATTGAGGATGATGTAAGATAAGGGCAGTAACGGAGGGACTTTAAGTACTGAGATAACATTTGAAATTAATAAGAAATCTAGTAACCTTTTGAGTTAGGTTTAAGTACCCAAATTGATACGACGAGAGAGTTATCAAATGAAATATATATGATATGTAATACTCGGAGTAAATTTGACAAGTACGAGATTAACTAGATGAAATGTGCGAACATCTATATTGATATATGATTACTTAGGTTGTGTGAATGCCTAGTGTATGGATTTCTTATGTGTATAACATACCTACCATACTTGCTATCACGGGAGGTTTACGTTCGCTTAGGGCCATCTAATCTTTGTGTGCCCGGATTTAGATTGGTACCTTGAGGACATAGTTCAAGAGAATGACTTATTTGTGAGTAAATAAGTCAGCTGACTATGGAGCGTAGGTATGTACGTGACCCATGGATATGTTGAATTATGTTTGCCTCCATTTTTGTGTGTTGTGCTTATTCTAACAATTCCTGAGAGATTCAGAATTTGTAATCCTTATGTACGTGATGTACCGGGATGGATAGCAGAGTATGTGTGCACCGCAGCTTAGCCTCAGGGTGCTTGTATTGTATATTTATGATGTGAATGATATACGGTTAAATGAACAGACTTGTCATGTTTAATTATGAGAATAATTTATAGTAACTCCTTGAGAAGATAAATAAGGGGATAACCTCCAGTAAATGATAATGCTAATAATTAAGAATACGAGTTTAAGTAAAGCTATCTATTCAAGTGATAATATTGGGAATTCATATTGTGAATATTTGTGATGGGTTCATTGTTGCTTAGTAGATGTGAATGACTAAGATATGCGAATGGGTTAAAAATGAGAATTTAACTAACAATTGAGATAAGTAAATTAACGAATGTGAACATGAGTTCTAAATATGGCTTAATTGGGGGTTATGTGTAGATACTCTATGTTTGAATGCGAAGGCAAGACTGGTATAAACTAGTTAGATAGTGGCATAACTAGGATGGGTTAAAGGCATACGTTAGACGTGTACAGTAGTGGAGAGGTAAGGAAATCATGTGAGAGTACGCAATTAACGTGTTTATAATATGTGATGTTTAATTGTAATTTAAATCACTTGCTGTTTTTAAAATACTCTCCACTTTCGGGCTCTGATCCGTTTGCTTTCAAATCTATTTTTTTTGTAAAAACCTTTTTAGGTGCCCAGCCACAAGGACACCATGCATAGGAATTCTATTCAGGTGACGAGCTGTAGCTGTTGTGGAAGTTACAGGGCCTTGACAGTAGACGCCTCCTTTTCTAGTCTTGACTCCATATTCAATTTCATCATTTGTAGGGCATGTCGCCCATTTCTTTTAGAGGCATTTTATATTCAGTTATTCAGGTTGTGGATTGTAATTAATTCAGGATTCAGACTTGTTTTATTATTTCAGTTGTGGGATTGTTGTGAGGAGTATTTCCTCCAGACTCTTTATTTCTTGTTGATTACACTATTGGGACTTTATTGTGTATGGTGATGTTTTCTTTTTTTTGGGAAAGATTGAGTATATAAAAAAACTAAGAATTTACAGAGGAAAAAACCTTAACAAAAGAAAAAGAACCCCAGGGCATACCCCAAAGGCAAACAAAACAACAAGAAGAGCCAAAAACTAGACTAATCCTTAGTACAGAAGACTATCTTCAGGAATGTTCCAGTACATACAAGCCATCCAGTTTGCATAGTTCCTTATGTTTGCTTTTAGATTACTAGCAGAGTCATACACAATGTTTCCCCCATATAAGGGGTGCAGCGGGCCATTAGGGTGCCAATTATCAAACCACATAAAAGCATGATTTCCATTCCCAATGATGGTCTTTATTTTGCTTCTAAACTTCTCTCTGCTCTTGAGGATTTTCCTCCAGCTCCATGATGAATCATTTGGGATACTCAGAGCCCAGATGCTCCTTCCCTTGATCTTATAAATGTTGCACCATTTGATCCATAGGCTGTCCTTCTTACTGCATAGATTCCACAAGTGATTAGCCATAGCTGCTCTGTTCCAAGTCTCTAGACACTTGATAATTAGCCCCCCCTCATCCAGAGATACACAAATATCCTTCCAAGCAACTTTTACCCCTTTGCTATTAGCCTCATCCCCTTTCCATAAGTAATTCCTCATAATCTGTTCAATTTTTTTAATGATGCTCTTGGGCAGGATAAAAATGCTTGCCCAATACACTTGGATGCTGAAAATCACAGTCTTCACAAGGAGGAGCCTACCTGCAAAACTCAGGAATTTATTAGTCCAACATCTGGTTCTCATAGTTATCCTTTCCACCAAGTGAGAGCAATCCTCCTTCTTCAACCTAGTTGTGATGAGAGGAACCCCCAGATATTTGAAAGGAAGGGAGCTGTGCTGTATTCCCAGAATAGAGGAGATCTCCTGAATCCCATCCACATTAACCCCAGCAGTGAAGAGGCTGCTCTTCTCCATGTTGACCATAAGCCCAGTTAAAGAGCTGAAATTTGATATGGCCTCCTTCACAATGCTGCAAGACACCCTGTCCCCACCAGCAAAAACTATCAGATCATCAGCAAAACTAAGGTGGGTTAGGGCCATCTCCTTGCACCTGGGGTGATAACTGAACAGGTCTGATTCAGCAGCTTTAGAAATAATCCCTGAGAAAGCCTCCATCACTAGCAGGAAAAGATATGGAGAGAGAGGGTCTCCCTGCCTGAGCCCTCTATTCCCATGAAAAAACCCATTCAGTTCCCCATTCAGATTAATGGAGAACCTGGTAGTAGTCACACACTTGGAGATCCACCCAATGACTTTGGGGGGGAAGCCAACATGAGTCAATAGCTGCATCAGGAAGTCCCAGCTCACTGTATCATAGGCTTTAAGAATATCTATCTTAATTGCACATCTAGGAGGGTTAGAGTCCCTATGATAATTTCTCATTAACTCTTGTAATAGCAGGATGTTATCAGCTATGGATCTGCCTTCAACAAAGGCAACTTGATTATTACTAATGAGGTCTGGCATCATCTTCTTAAGCCTGCAAGTAATAACTTTGGAGATGCACTTGTACAAGGTGTTGCAGCACGATATAGGTCTGAAATCCCTCATACTTCTAGGGGCTGCAACCTTAGGAATCAAAGCCAGGCTGGTACAGTTCCACTGGTTGAAGAAACTCCCATTATCGAAAAAGAATTTTATAGCCTCACACACCTCTTCCCCAACAAGCTGCCAATTCATTTTAAAGAAATAACTGTTAAAGCCATCCGGACCAGGGGCCTTGTCAGACCCAATTCCAAACATTGCCTCTTTGATTTCATCATGTGTGACCTCTTTCTCCAATAACTCAGCTTGATTAGAGGTGAGTTTATTCTTAATCACCTCCCCCAAAACAGTGTTAGCATCAATATATCGCGACCTATTCCCTAACAAGTTCCGAAAAAATTTCACAGCTTCTCCTGCCACCTGCTCTTTCCCTTCAATTCTCACACCATGATCATCATCAATGCTCAAAATTTTCCTTCTAGCCACATTTTGATTTACTTTCTTATGAAAGAAAGTATTATTTTGGTCTCCCAGCTGCAGCCACTTAACTCTAGCCTTCTGTCTAAGGAATGACTCCTCCTCATTCCTAAGCTTAGCATATTTGATTCTCATCGCCTTAGCAGCATCCTGCTTCTCCCTATTAGCACCATCTCTGTCCAGTTCACTTTGGATAGCATCAAGCTTAGACTTGGAATCAGCAACCATTGCTGAAATCTTGTTAAAGAACTTCCTATTAAAGTGCTTCAAAGAGGCCTTGACTCTATTCAGCTTCTTGAAGAGCTTCTGCATTGGGTTCCCATCCACATCAACATCCCAAGCTTCAATGATAGTAGGCATAAACTCATCGTGATTCATCCAGAAGTTGAAGAACTTGAATGGCTTAGGTCTCCAAGTAATAGTGTTATCCATAATGGTGATAATGGGACTGTGGTCCGAAATTCCACAAGGAAGGGTAATAGCTTGTGAATTAGGGAAGAGAGCAGCCCACCTATCATTGTGTATGACTCTATCAATCCTCGATTGAACATTATTGTCACCCCTCTGATTACTATTCCAGGTGAACCATAACCCACTACTGACCATATCATCCGCATTTAGCTCATTCAAACAATCATTAAACTCCTCAGCAGCAGCTCTGTCAATACCCAATACTCCCATTTTTTCCTCCTGGCATCTGACCACATTAAAATCCCCCATTAGTATCCAAGGCCCATCATTAACCACCAATTTATTTTCTCTAAGGAAAGTCCAAAGGCATCTCCTCTGCTCAGGAAGGTTTTCCCCATATATGAAGGTAGCATGGAAGGAGTAGATGGTACCAATGATATTTACAAGGCAGAACAGGGCCTGTCTATGAGTGTAGATCACATCAATCTTCAGAATATTTGGGTTCCAGCCCACAATCACTCTAGCCACACCCCCATCCGTGGGGCAATTATGGATATACTCCCAATGATAGAAGCAAGAACTTTTAATAGTCTCCATATTATTCCTTCTAATCTTAGTTTCCACAAGACTGATAAGGTCTAAACTATTATCCTTTATTAGTTTAACCACCTCCACCTGCTTATGGGGAGCATTAAGGCCCCTTATACTCCATGTACCCATTCGGGTCATCTAAACTTCTTAACTTTGTTACCTGTTTTCTTCTTCCCTTTCTTGTTACTCCCAGGTAACTCATTGCCTCCACCTTTTTCTCCTCCCCTTTCCAGCCCCTTGTCAAGTTCATCAACTGCCTTAATCTTAAGAACCAAGCCAGCTGGTGCAGGAGTGGACATTAGAGGATCTTCATTCTCATTCTCCAAAATATCAAATGGATTAGAGGAGTTTATGCTCTTATCCCCTTCTTCTAACACTGGCTTAGTAACTACCTCAGGCTGCCCTGCTACTGGATCATTCCTAGCATTAGGAACTAGATTGATCCCTTCCTCGGCCTGAACTTCTTTTGGTTTTGTTGCCCTCTTGTCATTATGATTCTTATTGGTTGTGTATTGCACTTGGGTCCATTCCTCTTCTAAGGCCTTCTGAATCTCAGTCTGACTTTTGAAAGGATACTTCATCTCTTTGTTGTTAGTTGCCACCCATGCCTTCTTGGCCTTCTGACAATTGAGGAGATCATGACCAAAAATGCCACATTTGATACACGATGGAGGTTTTTCTTGGTACTCAACTGCAACCGCAGCAATGGACCCATCCTCCATTTTAATATCAATGGTCCTTGGGTATTCTCCCATGACTTTTAACTCAACACATATCCTAGCAAAACTGATTTTCTGCATTCCTTCAGTTATAGTATCAGCATACATTGGTATTCCAACTGAGCTAGCCACATAGCTCAGCCCCTCCTCTGTCCATAACTGGACAGGAATGTCATGAAATTTGACCCAAACAGGAATCACAGAAGTTGAGTCTTTGCTGAAAGAGAAGTTTGGAGCCCATTTTTGGATGATAATTGGGTTCCCCACAAAATGCCATGAGCCATTGTCAATTACCTCATCCCTCATATTAGCATTATCAAACATAAAGAAATAGAAACCATTGTTGTGACCCACAATCTGTTTGAGGCCAAACTTGTTCCATAACTTATGTGCTATATTGCAAACTAAGGTGTAAGGTAATTTCCTTACCAGAAAGCAACCCACCATGCTATTTTCCCATTTAGCATATCCATTTGCTGCTATCTCCACTGGAGGGGCCACAGTGATCCTGTTATCAGAAATAGAGGGGGGATGATATGTGAGTCGAAGCTTGGGGCATCTTTTATTGGCAACAACATCCTTCCAAGATTTCTCCACAGCTACGTTCTTGGGGGAGCATGGAATAGGTCCACTACCATTACAATCCCCTGCTTCTTGCCTTATCCCTCTCTTATCTCCATCCCCAGTATTGGTGGAGTCCTTGCTTTCGTTTATGGCTCTTCCATGTTGCAGTACATCGTCATATGAGAACCCTTTATGCTTCATGAATTCCTTGTACATCTCTACAATCTTAGAGTCCTGAATCGTATCTTCTAAGGCAACAATTTGTCCCTCTTCATTTTCTTCCTTGTCAATTGAATCTTGAATATCAATCGGACCAGACTCCATTCCCAGGCCGCTATCTTGATTGGTGGGAAATCTCACTGCATCAAAAGGAACAAATCTAGCAACTTCCAAAGGGGGGGTACGCCTCTGGGAGTTCCCATCCGTGTGCGAGGACGTTTGGGAAGGGATAGGGTTACGAGCCCACCCACCACGAATGGCCGGAGGTAGTTTGTTCATGGTAGCCTATAGGTTAAGGTGGCCAGAGGTAGATGTGACACCCCGACTAATTAAACACCGGGTAGCTACTCCTTTATAAAATTAATTCAAAATGCCAAGTTGGCTCAGTTAATAGCATCACTGTCGAAAACGTTTTATTATTACTAACCACCTAGTATTTAAAAAGTAAGTGCCAAATTTTATTAAATCTGATTAACATGCAACAAGAGTAATGAATAACTAAATAACACCATTCACCATACTGAAGTAACAAGAATAACCATCACAATATGTAAATAAAACCTGGAGGAAAACTCCTCAATACAAATCCCACAACTGATATGTAAACTGAAATAAATAACTAAAACTGAATACTGAGCAATACATGCTAGAGTCTGAAAACTGAAATGTAAAAATGCTCTAAATAGGAATGGGCAACATGCCCTACAACTGATAGATAGTGACTCTGGAATCCAAAAGATAGAAGCGTCTATGAGCAAATCCCTGTAGCTTCCACAACCAGCTACAGCCCGTCACCTGAATGAGAATCCTATGCTTGGTGTCCTTGTGGCTGGGCACCTAAAATGGTTTTACAAGAAAATATATTTGAAAGCAAATGGGTCAGAGTCCGAAAGTGGAAATCATTTTAAAAACCTGCAAGTGCTTTAAAACATTTAAAACATTAAATGCAAAGTACATGTTAGGACGTACACTCGCATGATATTCTCACCTCTCGTCTAACTGTGCACTCCTAACGTAAGTACCCATCTATAATTAACCTTTCCACTAGCTAAATGACAGCGTAACTAGCTAGACTACCAAAAGTTCTACCCTTTTACTTGGTTCCAATCATCATAACAACGCTCGTAATTAAATAGGGGTTTTAACGTAAACTCAGTTACTAAATATGCCATTGATATAACTATCAGCTAACTCATTATATATCTCGAAACAATACCGGAATATTTTTACAACATTAACCTGAGGATTCCCATTAATTAAAAGTATATTATTCACATCATAAATATACGATACAAGCACCCCGCAATCTAAGCTGTAGTGCACACATACTCTGCTATCCATCCCGGTACATCACGTACATAAGGATCACATATTCCGAATCTCTCAGGAATAGTTCAGATAACACAAATCACAAATAGTGGAGGCGAACATAGTCACCATCACATGGGTCACGCACATACCTACGCTCCCATGGTCAGCGGACTTATTAATATCACAATAAGTCTTTCTATGACCTATGTTCATCAAGGTACCAGTCTATATCCCCCCCGTAGGCACACAAGGATTAGAGGGTCCTAAGCGAACGAAACCTCCCGTGATAGCAAGTAAGGTAGGTATGTCATACATACAATCCATATATCAATACTAAGTAAACACACATCTTAGTAATATCGTATTATATTCGTAGTACATATTGCATTCTTGTACTAACTAATTATCACAACTTATTTTATTCCGGTTCATAATTATACGCGCTATAATTCATCCTCACGTCGTAGTAGTCACTCACGTCTCAACCCAAATGATTCATTGAATATAACTCTCGTATATGATTTACTCATCTCAATAACCCAAAAGTCCCAAATCAACCACTATCTCATCAAAGGGATGCTAACTCTACCCTTGAACCATCTCCCGGAACTCCAAAAGTCAAAACAGTCCAAAAAGGGTCAAACTGTCAACTCGTTAGAAGTCTCGTTCGAACGAGGCTTCGAACGAGTTTGGACTGTCAGGTCGTTAGAAGTCTCGTTCGAACGAGGATGTTCGAACGAGGTCCCAGTTCGTTCGAACGAACTGACTCTTCTAACGATATCTCGTTCGAACGAGATATCGAACGAAAATCCTACTCGTTAATAACGACTGGTCAACTCGTTAGAAGCTCGTTCGAACGAGCTCGTTCGAACGACCTGGGGGCTGCTTCTAACGAGATGCCAGTTTCGGCCCAGAATTTCCCAAAAATCGTTTTTCACCATTTTTACTCCTCAAACCTCTTCTAAAATTCGTTCCCACAATATATTGAGTTCTCTAATCATCCTCAAACATGTTAAGGGGCTATACTAACATCATTAAAGGGTTTGATATCATCTAAACATCATTAAATCACAATTTCTACATTAATTCCCAATTTTCTTCAAGAACATAAACCCTAACTTCTTCTCATCATAAATTCCCAGATTTTAATTCGTTTATACATCACCTAGATATGAAATATCCGAAATTAAATCTCCCAACAATGTTTCTACATGCAAACCTATCCCAATATTCAATAATAACTTCAAATTTCATGGGTTTTCTTTTAATCTTTCAAGAACAATTAAGATTCTTCAATTTCTAACATGGAAAAGACATTCTCAGTAATTAAATGGAAATAAAGTCACTTGCCTTGGTTTGATTTCTGAATTTGGTGTGGATTCGGTGTAGAATTTCTGCAGAATTCCTCTCTCTCTCTCCTTCTCCAAGCTTTCTTCTCCAAAAGGCTATGGTGGCTAGGGTTTGCTTTGGGGAAACTTATGAAACCTAATTTCAATAAACCTCCGTAGCTTGTTGGGTTAATAAGGGTTGGTTGGGGTCAATCCTTATCAGATTACAACTCTCAATTTTCGTCACTTTTAATTACCCAAAAATACCAAATTACTAAAATACCCTTTAAGTTACCGGTACGGTCTAAAATTACCCCGGGACCCAAGCTATACCCCCGGCTAGTGTTTTCTGACTATCTCGACCCTTCCGGACGCGTTGGCGCACTCAAAACGACCATACGGATTATAGATTTTAAATTCACTTTTATTAACGAAATATTATACCGTGACGCGGCGGTCCCACGCGTCTCAACAAAATTCCCAAATTGCCGTATATAAATCTTACGACAAATTTTATAATACCAAGTACATATATAATCATACATGCACATAATCAAATACCAATTCGCATCACATCAGTATTTATAACTCGGATTAATTTCCAATTAATACGCATTTAATTAATTAATCCCAAAAATAAATATAGCCAAAAGTACGGGGTATTACATACTCCCCCCCTAATAACTGAATTTCGTCCCGAAATTCGAAACTAGAAAGCACCTGCTAAAAACAGCTCTGGATAACGTTCGCGCATCTCATCCTCGCGCTCCCATGTGGACTCCTCGACATTGTGATGTCGCCACTGAACACGTACTAACGGGACTATCTTTGACCGTAGTTTCCTCTCGCTTCGGTCCAGAATAGCAATCGGCCCTTCCTCATAAGAGTTATCCGGCTGGAGATCGATGTCCTCTACAGCAATGTGAGAATGAGCCAAATTATCTCTAAGGTATTTCCTCAACGAGGAAATATGGAACACGTCGTGAATCCGATGCAAATGCTCCGGTAACCCGAGTCTATACGCGACCGGTCCGATCCGCTCAATAATAGGAAACGACCCCACATACCTCGGTGCCAACTTCCCCTTCTTCTCGAATCGCATAATTCCCTTCATCGGAGAAACCCTGAGCAAAACCTGGTCCCCCACTTGGAACTCCCTGAAAAACCTCTTCGCATCAGCATAACTCTTCTGCCTGTCTTGAGCTACCCGAATGCGACTCCGAATCAAGTCAATCCTTGCCGAAGTATCCTGAATTACTTCCGGCCCAAGTAGTTTGTTGTCCCCCACTTCTAACCAACATGCTGGGGAACGACAAGGCCTACCGTACAATGCCTCAAACGGAGCCATGCCAATCGTGAACTGATAGGAGTTGTTGTAAGCAAACTCCACCAGTGGAAGGTACTGCTCCCATCCACCCCCGAAGTCAATAATACACGTGCGTAGCATGTCTTCCAACATCTGATTGGTGCGCTCGGTCTGCCCATCAGTCTGCGGATGATAAGCCGTACTCAACTGCAATTCCGTGCCCATGGCCTCCTGGAAACTCTCCCAAAACCTCGAAACAAATATCTTGTCTCTGTCAGACACGATATTTAGGGGCACACCGTGAAGTCTCACAATCTCTGAAATGAAGAGCTGGGCATACTGACCCGCAGTGTAATCAGTCCTAACGGGTAAAAAGTGAGCGACCTTGGACAATCTGTCCACAATTACCCAAACGGAGTCGTGACCCCTCTGCGATGTGGGCAACCCCGTGATAAAGTCCATGGATATGCTCTCCCACATCCACACCGGAACCTCCAATGGCTGTAGTAATCCTGCTGGTCTCTGATGATCCACTTTTACAAGCTGACAAGTTGCGCATTTCGAGACAAACTCTGCGATATCTCTCTTCATACCGCTCCACCAATACTGCCGTCTCATATCTTGGTACATTTTGTCCCCTCCGGGATGTACCGCGAACCGTGAGCCGTGCGACTCTGCCATCACATCGTGTCGCAGTTCCTCTCCTTCCGGAACTACCAATCTCCCATTGAAGCGTAATCCCCCGTCTGAGCTTACGGTATAGGATTCCGCTCCCTCAGCGAGTAATCGAACTATCTGCTCCTGACAGAACGAATCATTTGCCTGTGCCCGTACAACCTTCGTGACAATCTGTGGTGTAACGGTCATTACAGACATGAAAGATCGGGCCACTGCATCCTGGTGTCCCAATTCCTTCCACTTCGCTTTCCACACCTCTGCCACCTCATCTGCTGGCCTGCGGCTCAACGCGTCTGCTACCACGTTAGCCTTACCCGGGTGGTACTGAATGTCGAACTGGTAGTCCTTCACAAATTCAAGCCACCTACGCTGCCGCATATTCAATTCCTTTTGCGTGAACAGGTACTGTAGTGACTTGTGGTCCGTGAACAGCTGAAACTTCTCCCCCAAAAGATAGTGCCTCCAAATCCGTAAGGCAAATACCACTGCTGCCAATTCCAAATCATGCGTGGGGTAATTCTTCTCATGAGGCTTAAGCTTACGGGAAGCATAAGCTATGGCCTGTCTCTCCTGCTGCAAAACACCTCCAAGCCCTTGCAAAGACGCATCGGTGTAAACCAAATACTCAATTCCCGGTCTCGGCAATGCTAACACAGGTGCTGAGGTCAATTTGTCCTTCAACTCATCGAATGCCAACTGACAGGCATCACTCCAGATATATGGCACACCCTTACGAGTAAGATGTGTCAAAGGACCTGCTATCTCTGAGAAACCCCAAATAAACCTCCTGTAGTATCCTGCTAAACCCAAGAAACTACGAATCTCCGTTGGTGTCGTGGGCTGTCCCCACTCCCTCACCGCTGACACCTTCCCCGGATCGACAGATATTCCCTGGTCGGAAATAATGTGACCCAAGAACTGGACTTCCTTCAGCCAAAACCCGCACTTCTCATATTTTGCATACAGCTCGTTCTGACGAAGTGTCTGCAAAACCATCCTCAAATGCTCGGCGTGCTCCTCCTCTGTCTGAGAGTAAACCAGAATGTCATCAATGAAGACAATGACAAATTGATCTAGGAAATCTCTGAACACCCTATTCATCAAGTCCATAAACACTGCTGGAGCGTTGGTCAAGCCGAAGGGCATAACCCGAAACTCATAAGAACCATATCTCGACAAGAACGCAGTCTTCGAGACATCCTCCTCCCTGATACGCAACTGATGGTATCCCGACCTCAAGTCAATCTTCGAGAAGAAAGAAGCTCCTCTCAACTGGTCGAATAAGTCATCGATTCGAGGCAACGGATACTTATTCCGTATCGTGACCTTATTCAACTCTCGGTAGTCCACGCACAATCTCAGTGAACCATCCCTCTTCTTCACAAACAAAACTGGAGCGCCCCAAGGTGAGGTACTCCTGCGAATAAAGCCCTGCCCTAACAGCTGCTCTATCTGATCCCGTAACTCTCGCATTTCAGCCGGAGCCATACGGTACGGTGCACGTGCTATAGGTCTCGTACCTGGTAGCAAATCAATAACGAAGTCTATCTCTCGACTGGGCGGTAAGCCTGGTATCTCCTGAAACACATCCGAATACTCCCTGACAACCGGGATCGAATCTAAAGGAATCACAACCTCCTTAGAGGTATCCTCCTCTATGTAATACAGATGAGCGGTCGATCCTCCCTCTGGGCGAGGCATCGCCACTATAAACATCTCCTGCCCCGGAATGGCAAAAACAATGCTCCCGCTGAAGCAATCAATCATGGCCCTATATGATACGAGCCAATCCATACCGATGATCACATCGTGAACATGCATGTCTAACACTAACATGTCTGCAGGTAATACCAAACCACCAACCGCTACCCCCACTCCCCGGCATATAAAGAAAATAAGTGACCCACTCCCCAATGGTGAGTCGACACACGTCACTGTGCTCTCAGCCGTAGCTAACAATCCTAAAGCTTTCGCGAAGTGTGTAGCTATAAAACAATGTGTAGCACCCGTATCAAATAACACCCGACCCATAGTGCCATGGATAGGAAACGTACCCTCGATCGCGGGCGGTGCCTGTGGAACTGCAGCCTGGTGAACGTTGTAGACACGTCCATACTGTAGTTGCCCCTGCTGAGCTGGGACTGCTGGAATGGGTGGCAAAGCTGCCATCTGTGGCGGTGCAGGAAGAGCGGCGGGAAACATAGGTCTCTGTGGCTCCTGGCGAGCACCCTGCTGCTGCTGCTGTGGGGCCCTGCCCCTATCAGGACAATCCTGCTTCTTATGGCCAGTCTTGCCACAAGTAAAGCACTTCCCTGGGAAGTTCCCTCCCCTCTGCCCCTGCTGTCCCCGGCCCTGGTGGCCGTTACCATTCCTCCCTTGGCCCTGCTGGCCCTGATGGAACTGCTGCCCATTCTGCCCCTGCTGGCCCTGATGGCCGTTTGGACCCTGATGGCCCTGGCGGAAACCTCCCTGTCCCTGCCTGTAGTTCCCTGACCGGAACCTCTTATTATCCCCCTGCTGGGAGCCCTGCTCAGTCTGTCTCTGCCCCTGACTGGTTTGTGCCCCGCTGGCACCATGTCCTCCAGTCCTGCCCTGATGGCTAGACTCCCCTGACCGCTTGCCCTCGGCCATATGAAAACGGTGGTCCTGGCAGTGCAATAACGCAGCGTTAACCACATCAGAATACGTGGCCAACGATAGGTTCCCTAGCAGATGCTGACGGATTCTCCAATTCAACCCGTCGGTGAACTTCTCTATCTTCTTCTTCTCTGTTGGAATCTCGTCTGGAACGATGTTCAACAGATTAGTGAACTCGGCCTCATACTCGGCCACTGTCTTGCCCTCTTGCTTCAAACTCATCAGCTTCCTCCTCATCTCTGTATGAACTACGGATGGAAAGTACTTGCGGTCGAACCGCACCCAGAACTCCTGAATCGTGAGGGTATCCCTCTCCTCCGCGGTGGTAATAGACTCCCACCACTGTAGCGCAGATCCAACTAGCTTGAAAGTAGCTAGCACTTGTTTCTGAACATCAGTGCACTCATGCATCCTCAAATGCCTCTGCATGTCCTTCCTCCATTGGCTCGAGATAACCACATCTGAGCTTCCAGCAAACTCTGGTGGATGCGCTTTCTGAAAAGCGTCACGTACACGTTCCCAAGCAGACGGGAATGCATTAACCTGGACTGGCGCGGCAACCGGCGCCTGAGGTGGTGCCTGCTGAATCACGGCAATCGCGGCATTTACCACTTGGGCTACTATAGCAGCAACCTCAGCGGCGTTCATCATGACCTGAACTGGAGCGGGCTGGGGTTCGGGCGTAGCATTCCTGGGAACTCGTCGTGCACGTCGTGGAGGCATCTGAAACAAGAACAAAGTTTATAAGTTCACGGTTTATAAACTTAAAATAGCTGAAGAACGAAGCATACACAATAAGAGTACAACAGTCCTAAAATATAGGGCTCTATATCAAAGAAAACGTAGCGGAAACATAATAGCCGTACAGATCCTAAAGGACACTAGAACCTGATGCTCTGATACCACCTGTGACACCCCGACTAATTAAACACCGGGTAGCTACTCCTTTATAAAATTAATTCAAAATGCCAAGTTGGCTCAGTTAATAGCATCACTGTCGAAAACGTTTTATTATTACTAACCACCTAGTATTTAAAAAGTAAGTGCCAAATTTTATTAAATCTGATTAACATGCAACAAGAGTAATGAATAACTAAATAACACCATTCACCATACTGAAGTAACAAGAATAACCATCACAATATGTAAATAAAACCTGGAGGAAAACTCCTCAATACAAATCCCACAACTGATATGTAAACTGAAATAAATAACTAAAACTGAATACTGAGCAATACATGCTAGAGTCTGAAAACTGAAATGTAAAAATGCTCTAAATAGGAATGGGCAACATGCCCTACAACTGATAGATAGTGACTCTGGAATCCAAAAGATAGAAGCGTCTATGAGCAAATCCCTGTAGCTTCCACAACCAGCTACAGCCCGTCACCTGAATGAGAATCCTATGCTTGGTGTCCTTGTGGCTGGGCACCTAAAATGGTTTTACAAGAAAATATATTTGAAAGCAAATGGGTCAGAGTCCGAAAGTGGAAATCATTTTAAAAACCTGCAAGTGCTTTAAAACATTTAAAACATTAAATGCAAAGTACATGTTAGGACGTACACTCGCATGATATTCTCACCTCTCGTCTAACTGTGCACTCCTAACGTAAGTACCCATCTATAATTAACCTTTCCACTAGCTAAATGACAGCGTAACTAGCTAGACTACCAAAAGTTCTACCCTTTTACTTGGTTCCAATCATCATAACAACGCTCGTAATTAAATAGGGGTTTTAACGTAAACTCAGTTACTAAATATGCCATTGATATAACTATCAGCTAACTCATTATATATCTCGAAACAATACCGGAATATTTTTACAACATTAACCTGAGGATTCCCATTAATTAAAAGTATATTATTCACATCATAAATATACGATACAAGCACCCCGCAATCTAAGCTGTAGTGCACACATACTCTGCTATCCATCCCGGTACATCACGTACATAAGGATCACATATTCCGAATCTCTCAGGAATAGTTCAGATAACACAAATCACAAATAGTGGAGGCGAACATAGTCACCATCACATGGGTCACGCACATACCTACGCTCCCATGGTCAGCGGACTTATTAATATCACAATAAGTCTTTCTATGACCTATGTTCATCAAGGTACCAGTCTATATCCCCCCCGTAGGCACACAAGGATTAGAGGGTCCTAAGCGAACGAAACCTCCCGTGATAGCAAGTAAGGTAGGTATGTCATACATACAATCCATATATCAATACTAAGTAAACACACATCTTAGTAATATCGTATTATATTCGTAGTACATATTGCATTCTTGTACTAACTAATTATCACAACTTATTTTATTCCGGTTCATAATTATACGCGCTATAATTCATCCTCACGTCGTAGTAGTCACTCACGTCTCAACCCAAATGATTCATTGAATATAACTCTCGTATATGATTTACTCATCTCAATAACCCAAAAGTCCCAAATCAACCACTATCTCATCAAAGGGATGCTAACTCTACCCTTGAACCATCTCCCGGAACTCCAAAAGTCAAAACAGTCCAAAAAGGGTCAAACTGTCAACTCGTTAGAAGTCTCGTTCGAACGAGGCTTCGAACGAGTTTGGACTGTCAGGTCGTTAGAAGTCTCGTTCGAACGAGGATGTTCGAACGAGGTCCCAGTTCGTTCGAACGAACTGACTCTTCTAACGATATCTCGTTCGAACGAGATATCGAACGAAAATCCTACTCGTTAATAACGACTGGTCAACTCGTTAGAAGCTCGTTCGAACGAGCTCGTTCGAACGACCTGGGGGCTGCTTCTAACGAGATGCCAGTTTCGGCCCAGAATTTCCCAAAAATCGTTTTTCACCATTTTTACTCCTCAAACCTCTTCTAAAATTCGTTCCCACAATATATTGAGTTCTCTAATCATCCTCAAACATGTTAAGGGGCTATACTAACATCATTAAAGGGTTTGATATCATCTAAACATCATTAAATCACAATTTCTACATTAATTCCCAATTTTCTTCAAGAACATAAACCCTAACTTCTTCTCATCATAAATTCCCAGATTTTAATTCGTTTATACATCACCTAGATATGAAATATCCGAAATTAAATCTCCCAACAATGTTTCTACATGCAAACCTATCCCAATATTCAATAATAACTTCAAATTTCATGGGTTTTCTTTTAATCTTTCAAGAACAATTAAGATTCTTCAATTTCTAACATGGAAAAGACATTCTCAGTAATTAAATGGAAATAAAGTCACTTGCCTTGGTTTGATTTCTGAATTTGGTGTGGATTCGGTGTAGAATTTCTGCAGAATTCCTCTCTCTCTCTCCTTCTCCAAGCTTTCTTCTCCAAAAGGCTATGGTGGCTAGGGTTTGCTTTGGGGAAACTTATGAAACCTAATTTCAATAAACCTCCGTAGCTTGTTGGGTTAATAAGGGTTGGTTGGGGTCAATCCTTATCAGATTACAACTCTCAATTTTCGTCACTTTTAATTACCCAAAAATACCAAATTACTAAAATACCCTTTAAGTTACCGGTACGGTCTAAAATTACCCCGGGACCCAAGCTATACCCCCGGCTAGTGTTTTCTGACTATCTCGACCCTTCCGGACGCGTTGGCGCACTCAAAACGACCATACGGATTATAGATTTTAAATTCACTTTTATTAACGAAATATTATACCGTGACGCGGCGGTCCCACGCGTCTCAACAAAATTCCCAAATTGCCGTATATAAATCTTACGACAAATTTTATAATACCAAGTACATATATAATCATACATGCACATAATCAAATACCAATTCGCATCACATCAGTATTTATAACTCGGATTAATTTCCAATTAATACGCATTTAATTAATTAATCCCAAAAATAAATATAGCCAAAAGTACGGGGTATTACATGAGGTAGATTGGTAGGGTAAGGCGGTGGTAGTTTTAGGGTTGTGTTTGGTTGAAGGTTTTTTAGAGAGAAGCGGGAGCATTTTTGTAGAGTGAGGTCTTTTGATCATGTGTATGGTGATGTTATTATTTTACATTTCATTTCTCGCATGTTAATCAGATTTAATTTAAAATTTGACATCTTACTTTTTAAATACTAGGTGGTTAGTAATCATTAAATGTTTTCGACAGTGATGCTATTAACTGAACCAACTTGGCATTTTGAATTAATCTAATAAAGGAGTAGCTACCCGGTATTTAATTAGTCGGGGTGTCACACCCAAGTCCCCATGAAAATCCGAAGCCCCTATAGATGATTTTCCCACTGCCTCCGTTCCTCCCAATGTTGATGTGCCTGAGGAAGTACGGGAAGTAGTTAGAAAGGAGGTTGAACGACTTCAACAGATATTTTGCCAAACTGCGCCCTCAGTTCCTCCTACTGAGTCATTTCCCACTATCGTGGTGGATCCCACTAGAAGGACTTCAAAAAGAAGAAGGGGGCCTTCAGGTGCTGGTGCCTCTGGTAAAAGGAGGAAAAAATTAGGAACCAAGGCAAGTAAAAGACAAGCCTCTACAGGTCAATAGTTGCCTTTACTCCTAGGCGTTCTACTTCTCCTTTTCTCGATGTAGTTATACCAATTGATGATAGCCCTAAGACTGCGGCTGATTTCACCGAGAGGGCTTCTCCTCACTCATCTCCCACAGCTTCTCCTGTTGTGGTGCCATCACACTCTTCTTCTGATTATGAGGTTAGTCTTTCCACACTTAGTTGTTTATAACTTAGTGAATTTTCTTCTCTTTTTTGACACTTGTTCTTTCTTTCTTATTTTCATCAGGGGTTGATGAAGAAAGGCCTTCTCCTCTAGTCAGTCCTTTCGTGGGAGGACAATTTGGTGGATCTATAACCAAATCATCTCCTCCCCATTCGCCCATGATAGGTCTTACCTACTCTCATCATTTGTCCTCCCAACGAGCGAAAGATGCTGCTGCGGGGGGTGATTCCATTGAGTCTGTGGGAATCTCTTCTCAACCAGAGACAACTCCCCCAGCTTCTTCTGAATTATCACCTTAGCCCGAGGTTCTTCTGCCCATCATTCCAGCTGTAGAAAGTTCACCCGAGGCAATAGATTCTCAATCACTGTTAGGTCTGATGTCTTTTCTATCTTCCACCCCCTTTTCTTATTTACCACGCTAAACTTTAATCTGTTGCGATACCTTAGGTCAAAATGGCGTCTTTATTAGCTAACATTCTTCTTTCCGCTGTATTGACGAGACCCATAACTGCAGTTCTCCTCTTCAGTACCATAATTGAGGTAAGTAAACTTATAGATATTTCTCCTTTTTTCTGTACTTATTCCCCATTTCTAACATTGAGCTTCATTTTCGAAGTTTTCTCCAGACCTTGTCCCACCAACTTCTCTTGGTGGTCTACATCCATTAACGTTGGGGCATCACTTGGAGATCACACGTCCTCCACCAGTGGGACCCCTATGTTGGCCTTGGTACCTTTTATTGGCGAAGGAGATTTACTGGATGTTGAGGTTTCTTTAGTTAAGGGTGCCGTTGAATCTTCTGAGGAGATAAACCTGTCCCCAACAGTTCCCAGAGTTGTGGTCTCCTTGGTGACTCCTGTTCTTGCTCTAGCCATTGCTGAGGTACTTCGCTAGTTTCTCTTCGTTTCTCGTTGTTTGTCTTTTTATTCTTGATAATGTACAAAATCTAAAAGGGTCTCCTTATCTAACTTTCAAACTCCACTAGTAATGGTGACTTAATCAATGAAAACACTTGTTAATATTTTCTCTCAATCTCCACCAGTAACGGAGACTTAACAATGAAAACACTTGTTAAGATTTTTTATCAACTCCACCTATAACGGTGACTTAACAACAAAAACGCTTGTTAAGATTTTTCATAAACTTCACCTATAACGGTGACTTAACAATGAAAACACTTGTCAAGATTTTTTATCAACTCCACCTATAATGGTGACTTAATAATGAAAACACTTATTAAGATTTTTCGTAAACTCCACCTATAACGGTGGAAAACACTTGTTAAGATTTTTCGTAAAAACACTTGTTAAGATTTTTCGTAAACTCCACCTATAACGGTGACTTAACAATGAAAACATTTGTTAAGATTTTTCGTAAACTCCACTTATAACAGTGACTTAACAATGAAAACACTTGTTAAGATTTTCCACTTAACTCATTATTTCTTCTACCTCTTCTCAGGTTGCTCGTGAATCCTTTTTGGCGGGAGAAAAATCTCCACCTGTTCTTTCTCACATTGCTTCGCCCCATCGGGAACCAACTATTTCAGAAGATTCTAGTCACAACGACCAAGGTTCCATGACTGGTGCTTCTGCTGATAGCGAATCTGGTCGTGAGCTTACTTTGCCCAACCTAGATCCTCATGACTTTTACCTTATGATACTTTAGCGTTCTCCTCAAAAGCCTGCCAGGCATCGCTTGGTGATTGAGCAGCTTGCAAGCCACCACCCTGAGACTTTTACTGTGGATTGTTTGCGTTCGAACATCCCTGTGATGAGCCATAGGCTTCAAGGCATGGCGATCGACATTACTGATATTGTCAGTACTCCTATCGCGAACATTACCAAGCCTCTCATCAACCAATTCTTGGGCTATCTGAGGGAGTTGGGATGAGATGGCTTCCGTTTTGACTGATTGGGCACTTAAAGACTTTGAAGAGCCAACGATTGGAGAGCCATAGGGAACTACTACAGAAACATCAGGAGGATCAGCGGGTTGAGGAAGCTAAGTTGGATGAGCTAGCACCTATTCTAGAAGATGCCAATAAGGAGGTAGATGATATTGAAGAAGCTCTGCGTCTGGCGAAGCTAAAATGAGAGAAACTCCTTATTGAGCGTACACAAGCTCAAACGAGATTAGAGGTTTCTACTAATGCCCAACAGTCTTGCCTAGCAACTTCTTCGGGCATGTCAGGGATTTTTTCTCTATTCCGGACCTTTGGTTCCTCTTAAGCTAATGAACTTTTTTGTTTTCGTACACATTTTCCTTTTTTTCTTTTTATGTAATTCTTGGGCAATAGATCCCAATATTGTAATGCCCCAAAGTTTGTGAATGAAAGAAAAAGATGTATGTTTTCCTATGCCACTCTTTTGTGTTGTAACTGCTTGCGTATATTACAATATTCTATAATTCTTTCATCTCCACTCAAGTTGCAATAATAGATATAAAAAATAACTTATATATTTATAACAACAATAGCCAGATACAATGATGGTCAAAACTTAACTGCTTATACATGACAGACTTTCAACCATTTATTGTTAATCTTGAATGGTTTGTCTTCTTCCATCTTAGAAATTAACCAATAACCTGAATCATGAGCTTCTTTTACAATGAAAGGACCCTCCCAATTTGCTGCAAACTTAGGTAGAGGAAGCCCTCTGATGTGCTTCACTACTGCCTTCAAAACGAGGTCTCCCTCCACGAACTTCCTTGGTCTCACCAAGTTATCATATACCTTGGAGAGCTGCTTCGTGTACATTTAAAAGTGATGCATCAATTATCTTTGTGTTCGTCCAATGCTTCCAACTACACATGTTTGTTATGAGGGAACATGTTACTTCGTAAGGCATATCGACAGAGGGAACTTCCAACTTTATCGGGAGAATTGTTTCAGCTCTATAAAATAAGGGAAATCGAAGTATATCCCGTGGGCTTCCTTTTAGTCGTTCGATAGGCCCATAATACAGCTGCTATCTTGTCATACCATAATCCTGGGAAATCCTCCATCGTCTTGGCTAAAATGTTAACCAATGTTTTGTTAGTTGCTTCGGCTTGACCATTTCCCTTTGGGTATGCCACCATTGAGGTATGATGGACAATAGATTACTTGTCTGTGAGAATTGTTACCTTTGAATTGATGAATGGGGTTTCATTATCTGAGAGAATAACCTTTGGAATCCTAAAACAACAAATGATGTATTCTCTGATGAAGTTTCTCACTACCCCTGCTGTTTCCCTTCTTAGTAGCATTATTTCAGCCCACTTTGTAAAGTACTCTGTTGTAACTAGTATCTAGATCCTCCCCCTCGAAGAAGGATGTATCACTCCCACTAGGTCAAACGCCCAAGTGTGAAAAGGATAAGGCATTTCCAGGGAGTGTAGATCCACTAATGGGGCAAGGATCATATTTCTATGTAGTTGACAAGCCTTACATTTTCGAATGAACTCAGCGAATTCCTTCTCCATCGTTGGCCAATAATACCCAAACGTCATCATCTGATCATACAACTTATCCCCCCATGTGAGATAGATCGTACGCTTATTTGAGGACTTCGGCTGCTTCTTCCTTGGTGATGTAACGTAATGGTCTAATGAAGTAGTCCCTTCGATAAAGCTTCTCCTCTTGAACGTAGAACCTCGAGGCCCTTCGCTTGAGTCCTATCGCATCCATTTTCTCTATAGGGACAAATTCATCTTTAATAAAGTCTATATAGGGCTATCTCTAGTCTGATTGAGCTTTAATGAAATGGCATTCAGCCGCATCGAAGAAAAGTTGGCACTTATCTCACTTTTGTTGTAGCTCTGCTGCGTCCTATTTCATTTTGGGCCAGAAATATCCCTCCCTTTAAATTCTCTTGTAAGGGGGAATCTCGGTTGTTTCATAGTGCTCTTCATGTATTTTCTCTAACCTCCGCTCTGCTTCTTCTAGGTCGATGCATCTTGACAACCATCCCCTACATTTTTGAAGTAAAGGTTTCCCTAGTTTGTAAGGTATTGGGCTAGTTCCCTCAGCTCCATCGCTCCTTCTCTATACTCCAGTTGTTTTCTAATCTCTCCCCTCTAGTCAGAATCATCCTCCATCGGCAGAATTTCTTGTACCACTGAGGGAACTGTTCTTTGTTGAATTATGATTGTAGTTGTATTGTCCCTCATGATAATCTTCTGAGCAATGGTGGTTCATTGTTCGTGGATGTGTCCTTATCTTGGTCCAATAAAACTAGTTAAGAAGCCTCAGAATGATTATTTTGTACGGTGCCAGACTTAGGCATTTCAATGTTTATTCTCCGTTCACTTGCTGAATCACTAAATTTGAATCACCCTTGATTCAAAGAGAACGAATTCCCCTTCGAAGGGTCTCCAGTAACCCCAGTACCAACGCTTCATACTCTGCTTCATTATTGGAATAAGCAAAATTTAACTTGTAGAAAAGACAAATCTCATCCATTCCTCTTGAAAGAATAACCCATGCTCCTCCTTTCTTTTTTATAGAAGATCCATCGAACTGCATCATCCATTCTTTATCGCTTTCATCCAAGTAATTGGCCTGCAAGTCGTCTCCTGGGATGCTTTCTCTGGGTGGCTCAAACATCCCAGAAGGCAAGATTGCCAAGAGTGATATCTATGATGGATGGTCACTTAGGTAACAACCAAATATTAATATCTGAAGAAGATGTGCATAAGACGAATTTTAGAGGCCCTGGTAAATTGTGGACCTTTGAATGGATTAAAATATCCTTTGGATTAATGAATCCAGGGGCTACCTTCCAAGGGGTAATGAATACCATTTTCCATGATATGGTTATCACTTTTTGGGAGTGTCATATTAGTGATATAATTATAAAATCAAAAGTAATAATTGATCATATAACACACCTACAAAAGTACTTCAAAATAATGAGACTTTATCAACTTAAAATGAGTCCTTTAAAATGTGCCTTTAGAGCTTTTATAGGGAATTTCCTTGGCTATTTGGTACACAAAAAGGGGATTCAAGTTGATATGAACACAGCCAAGGCCATAATTGAACGCACAACCCGCAAGAACAAAAAAGAATTACAAAGGTTTTTGGGACAAGTTAATTTCCTTCATTGATTAATATCTAATGCAACAGGAAAAACTAGAGTATTTTTACCTTTCTTGAAGCTAAAAGATTAAGAAGAGCTGGATTGGAAAGAAGAGCATGGGCTAGATTTTTTATAAACTTAAGAAATACGTCGATAGGCCACCAGTTTGGGCACCTCCATGGGAAGATAGGCCATTAAAGCTGTACGTTTCTACCTTTACCTCAATTGAAGTCCCGTTGGCACATTATTGAAGAAGAAGAATAAGGAGCAAGTTATATATTATCACAAGAGATTTTATGAATAATTGTGAATATAGATATTATGTAATGCGAAAATCGTGTTTAACTTTGTACTTCAAAGTAATGAAATTAAGATATTACTTATTTTCTGGAGAGGTATATGTCATTTTGAAGTTTGATTTAATAAAATATATGTTGATAAGGCTTATTTTGCATAATAGGATTAGCAAATGGATATTAACTCTATTTGAGTTTTTCCTTCACTATGTATCTCAAATTGCAATTAAATTCCAAGTATTTGGATGACTTCTTAGTAGATCATCTATGTGAGGATGAAATATAAAGTGAATTATGAAATTGGATATATATCTTTAAGCCCATGAAAGTTGTGGTTTGATGGTTTAAATACTGAAATAATGTCAGGGATAGTGGATTTCCCAAAAAAAAAAAAATGTCAGGGATAGTGGTGATTATTGGGTCCCCTGAACATATTAAAATCAAACATGGATATAGATTGGAAGATAACATATGTTCTAATAATCAGGTAGAATATGAAGTTGTCATAATAGGCTTAGAGATCCTTCAAAGCTGTAATGCTTCTGTAATAAAAATCTAAGGGGATTCTCAACTAGTTATAAGACAATTAACTAGTAAATATATATGTGTTAATGATGGTTTGAGTTTATATAACCAGGTGGATTTTAATTTAATATCTAAGTTTGATGAGGTCACACCAAACTATGTTCCTAGCTTTTTAAATAAAGAGGCCAATAAAATGGATCAAAGGGCTTCAGGCTTAAAACCCGATGATAGCTTAAAAAAAATTAAAGTTAAGTTCAATCAGTGGAATCTTACCACTACTACATAACAGTTGGCCATTGGTTGAATTTAAAAATGTAGATGTTCATGAAGATTGGAGAAAATAATTAATTGAATATCTAACTGACTCAAACATTAAAATTAATAGGTCGGTCAGACTAATAACACCAATTATGTTATATATACTGGAAAGCTATTCAAAAAAGGTGTTTATGGGATCATCCTAAAGTGATTAAGTAAAGATGAAGGTTTAACAACCATTGCCTAGGTCCATGACATCATATATGCGGCCCATAAAGTTGGTCATAAGATGTTTTTATTGTCTTATATTTTGAACGATTGCATAGACTTTTCTAAAGGATGTTGAAAATGCCAACAAAACGGTCCTCTAAAATATGTGTCTGTTATTGATTTGAAGTATATAGTTAAGCCATGGACATTTAAAGGATGGAAATCAGTTTTATTAGTAAAGTATATCACCATCTTCCAAGTTGCACAGTTTGGTACTTATAATAATGAATTATTTAACCAACTAGGTAGAAGCCAAGGATCTAAAGTCAGTTAACCAAAATGAAATAGTAGACTTCTTGCAAGATATTGTGTATAGGTTTGGAATTATAGAAATCATAACCTCAGATAATCCAATCATAGAAATGGTATTGGAATTTACTTCAAGATTAGGAATAACTTTGACTAAGGCAGCATCTTATTATGCTCAATAAAATGGTCAGGCGGAGAGTACAAACAATGTAATTAAGAACAACTTGAGCAAAGTGATTGAGAAAAATCCAAGAGATTGGCATAATTTGCTGCCATAAGTATTATGGGTTTATAGGACTTCTAAAATGTCAAGTATTAGAGTAATTCCACATGCTTTGATTTAAGGGCATGTTATTGTCCTACCAATTAAAATCATTATAAATTCATTGAGAGTGATAGCCTAAAATGAAATTACTATAAAAGACAATGATCAAGATATGCACATGGAATTAGAAAAAATAGATGAGGATATAGTTAGATCCTTAAATAACATATTGGTCTAAAATAAGAAGATAGTTGACAGCTACAACAAAAGCATGAAAAAAGGATCTTTAATGAAGGAGATTTGGTTTGAAAACTATTTTACCTTTTGGATCAAAAGAAACCATACTATGAAAAGTGGTCCCCAAAATGGGAAGGACCTTTCCAAATCTATAGAATGTTCAAAGGTGAATCATGCCATTTGAGGGACATGAATGGTCATATCCACATGGAAAAATGCTAGATTCTTAAAGGCATATTATCCAACCATTTAGGAAGCAAGATGTTAATGGAACAAAAGCATAGATAAGGATATTGACAATTATGTTTTAATGAAATGTCTAAATATAAAGAACCAAAACTAGTCCAAAACTTTTGATACATAACCCTTTTATCTTAATTTGAGCTAACTTTTCTTCAAATAATGTTGTACTACTAACAGATACCTGCATGTATCCTACCAGCTGATTCAACCTTAATTGGAAGTCGACCTCCTCCATTGCAGTCACTACCGGCTTAGCATTGACTTGAGACAACCTCTTCTCCAATTTTGCTTTTTCAATAAAAGAGCATCCCTCTTAGCTTGAACAGTCTTCAGCTCTTGTAGCCCCTAGCTACTTCAGACTTATGGGGAGAATATTAGGCTTGGTCTAGAGATAAATCACATTCCTATATATCTAATTATGTAATAAATTTTAGAAAAAATTGGATAATTAAGATGTCAATGACTAATTCTTGTAACCTTCAAGTTGGAAAATGAAATAGTGGGTTGCCTTCAACCCACTAAGTGAAGATAAGTCAGTATGAGCCTTAAAATGAACTAGTCACCCAAGATTTGAAGGCTCCCAAGTCAAAGCTATCATTAAATAGGATGGAAGAAGTTTACATACCATTAAAGATGAACAAGTATAAGCGTTGAACGAAAGTATGGGAGAAATTTCCCGTTCTATACCTAGGACCCTCATAGGTGGCATAATATCAGGCTGGTAAAAAATTCAAGTATTCAATTGTATCAACTCAAAAAGGAAGTGGGGTTTAATTATCCTTAACTAAGAATAAGTTTCCCTAGGATAATTAGTGAAAGTGGGATATGCAACTTGTGATAGATATTTAAGGGGAAAGTTGGAGTGAATGAGAGTGTGATTAACACTCAGTTCACTAAGAGGAGGAGTTGGTAAAAATCCACTATGGACCAATGTGGGATAATGGATTTGGTCAGGGTGATTTTTGAGGCTGGGTTTGTCTTCTTTAACTTTAGAAATATGTTCATCATGAAACTCAACATTCTTAACCCCATCCATGGCCTCCATATGATCAAACTGGGGGGTCACTAACTTCAACAAAAGAAACAACTTCCTCATTCGAAGGAGGGGAAGGAAGGATTTGGTCAACCTAACCGCCAAAGTGTCTAAATTGGTAAGGCCTATAATAATATGTAGAGGGATCAGATGGAACATTTAGAGATTGATCAAATGCACAAATCCATCTAAAATATATGGACAGGGAACATCATGGCCTAAAATGGGGGCGCATTCAGTAGGAGTAACTACATTCCATGTACACCAGTCGTTAACATTGGCGCATTTTCATCACTAGACTGAGTTAAAGCAGTAATAGCAACTGCACAAGGATCTTCATTATCTCCTCTAAGATTCAAAGTGGAACCATGCTAAAAATTATCTAGGTATTGGCATTATTGTTCTCTTTGGAAACCATTATTAACACAAAGAAAATGAAAGGAGAAAAGACAAGAACCTCAGGTCAAATACTAAAAGACTAATGAGTTGTTATATATATATTTTCACTGTTGAAAGACATCTATTTATACAACATCTAACACAAAGTAATCATAAGTAAATATGGGGATGAAGCGTACAAAATTTAATAATCCACTAATTATTTTTTTGCAAAAAAATCAATTAGTGTGGGTGGTATGTTTACACCAAATATTTATCGACCAATAAAGTGCATCCGTATGGAAGTTCAAGCCAGTAATTAAAACCGATAATGTAGTAAACCATTTTAACGTAAATGGTTACAAAAGCATTTGACACTTGTTAAGGCCTTAAATGTGGGCTGAACATTTAAATAGCGGTTATAGGGGCATGAATGCACCTAGGTGAGAATACTCAATTGGGTAACCACACAACAGTTACAAATACCAGTTTCATGGAAATGAACTTTCTAAATAAACAGCTAAATGACAAAGGAAAAGAGTGAAAAAAATAACGAGCCCCCATGAAACAATTTCCATACGCGTAAATAAACATACTCTGATTTTATGCAAGTTCTTCTAATAACATATATATAATAAAATCAGGAAAAACTTTATTATCGAACTAACCAGATTTTAATACATGCGAAAACTAAAATCAATTAAATCTAATTTATTTTAATGTCAAATAAATAACAATCTGATTTATTACATTACAATTCACAATATCAAATATGATGAATTATTCTAACTCAAATTATTAAATCATTCAACAATTTTAATTCCAATCATACACAGAAGAAGATGAGGCAAAGAAGAATAACAAGCATGATTTTTTTATACGTTGTAAAATCCCAAATTTGGGAAAACATTCACGGTGACCTCTATGCCACAAACCGAAAAAAGATCCACAATAAACAAATATGCGAGAGTTACAAGCACCTAAACATGCAACACATGATCCTATGACTAACAGTCAGAAAATATACCTACACAAGCAATAACTCCTCCATGGTATTTCTGATTCTGGCTTCTTTGATCTCCCTGGCAGTTTCTTTACTCCTTTCTTCATTGCTTTAGCGAATTTTGACTTGGTCAAAACTGATCAAAAACATACTTTATATGTGTAGAGTTGTGCGAAATGTGTAAGTGAATATGTTCTAATTGCAAACCATGAAAGAACTTAACTCATAACAAGAGCATATAAGTTTTCTATAAAAACTTAAAAAACATACATTTTCAATCATTAGATTTCATATAATCGATTCACATAGATTTCAAGACATATTATCATTCGAGTATATAAATCTGAAAGAATCAATTTAAACGTTTTTCTTTTCACAAAAATATTTTCAAGAAATTCTAAAAAAGAAAATTTAACTTGCATTTGTCTAAACAAAATATTTCTAGTAAATAATATTAGAGAAATTATCATTTTAAGCATAAATCAACAACATGCAATTTCAAGAAAGAATTCAAATAATATCATCATGTAAATCCTACTAACATTCTTTCTCAGAAATATATAGAACACTAATCATGGAGACACAACAAGAATATTCAATCATTTTAAAATGTGTTGTCTGAAGTTGTAGGGTTATATGAATTAAGTTTAATTTTGTAGAGTACAATCCTTACACAAAAATATATTAGGCCATATAATTAATACTTTCCAAAATTTATCTTTCTTAATGATTCCTAAGCGATCATGCAGGATTACTAATTATGCAAGAAGAAAGCACAACGACTACACGCCGATGTATGAGGAAAACCAATGTTATACCCCGTATTTTTGTGATATTTATTTATGGGATAAATTAAATTAAATTAAATGCGTATTAATTGGAAATTAATCCGGATTAAAATACTAGCGAGATGCGAGTTGGTATTTGAATATAATGTGCATATATGATTATACATGAATATTGAAGTATGAAATTTGTCGTGAGATTGAAATACGGCAAGTTGGAAAATTTTATTGAGACACGTGTGAGAGTCGCGTCAGGGAAATATTTATTTTAATTAAAAAAGTGAATTTTAGTTCTATTAACCGTATGGTCGTTTTGAGTGCGCCAACGCGTCCGAAAGGGTAGAAATAGTCTAGAAAACACTAGCCGGGGGTTAAGTTTGGGTCCCGGGGCATTATTGGGCCATACCAGTAACTTATAAGGGCATTTTGGTAATTTCGGAAATTGAGTAATTAAAACCCACGAAAATTAGACTTAAAAATCTGACTTAGTATTAACCCACTAAGCCATTTCCAACCCCAATTTAGGAAGTGGGCTACGGGAGAAGTTATAACTTGGCAAAACCAACCCCCACCGCCATTAACACCTTGAGAAGAACTTGTAGAGAGGGAGAGAAAGAGAAGGATTCTGCAGAGAGAGAGAGAAGGCAATTCAACCTTCAGAAATTCGTCATCAAATCAGAGATTCCAATAAGGCAAGTGGTTTAATTCCAATTAATTTCAGAGAATGCTTCTTCCATGTGTAGGAATTTATAAAAATCTTATTGTTCTTGGGAGTTTGATAAAACCCCATTAATTTGGAATTAGAAACTTGTATTGTGATGAGGATTTTGCATGTAGAACTATATGTAGGTGAATAATCTGATGTTAATACGTTTTGGATGAAACAAAAACGGAATTATTTAGACTCTTTGATGATTTATAAATTTTAGGGTTCATGTTCTTGAAATTGGGGATAAATGTATGGATTTGATATTTAGATGATGTTTATAGTGATTTAATTCCCACAAAAACGTTAGTAGGTGACCTATGTATGTTTAGTACGAATTAGGAACCTTAAATTGATGTTGGAACGATGTTTATAGGAGATTAGAGGTGTGGAGAAATTTGAAAAAAAACGAGTAAAGAAATTTATGGGCTTGAATCTGGCCACTCGTTTGAAGACCTACCCAGGTCGTTCGAACGAGCTCGTTCGAACGAGCTTCTAACGAGTTGACAGTTTGGGTTCTAACGAGAGGGATGTTCGTTTGAAGACTTTCGTTCGAATGAGATCTCGTTAGAAGGCCCAGTTAGTTCGAACGAACTCTCGTTCGAACAGCCTCGTTCGAACGAGACTTTGAACGAGTTGACAGTTTAGGCTTTTTAGCCTGTTTTGATCCCGAGTGTCCCGTAACCTTGTGTATACGTAGAGATAACCTTCCCTTGATGATTTATTGTTATATTTGGGATGTTTGGGATATAATGAGGAGTCAAACCTAGAAGTGTAGTTGGAACCTAAGGGACAAATATGAAGTAGGACGTGAGTGTCTATTACGTTGCGAGAACTATTGACGGCCTAATTTATTATATTAACCGGGAACATATGTATTGTGTAGTATTATATGTCGGTACGAGAATGAGAAGTGTACCACCAATATATTATGGTGATTACTAAGATGTGTGAATACTTAGTATATGTATTGATTTTATGTGTATGACATACCCTACCATACTTACTATCACGGGAGGTTTGCGTTCGCTTAGGGCCTTCTAATCCTTGTGTTGCCCGGATTTAGATTGGTTACCTCGATGAACATAGGTCAGAGAAGGACTTATTGGGATGTTAATAAGTTCGCTGATCGTGGGAGCGCAGGTATGTGCGTGACCCATGTGATGTGACTGTGTTCGCCTCCATTATTTGTGATGTTGTTATCTGAACGATTCCTGAGAGATTCGGAATGCGTGATCCTTATGTACATGATGTACCGGGATGGATAGTAGAGTATGTGTGCACCACAGCTTAGTCTCGGGTTGCTTGTATTGTATATTTATGACATGAATAATATACACTTAATTAATGGGAACTTTCATGATTGATATTGTGAATAATATTATGGTAATGATTTGAGAAAAACATAACGGGTTAATTAATAGTGAATTATATTACTAATTGAGAATCTGGGTGTATGTAAAGCCCTCTATTTATTTGATAACGTTAGAATGTAATATGGGAATCGAGTAGTAAGGGGTAGAACTTATTACAGTTTGGTTAGATATGGATGTCTTATAGATGGGTACGGTACGTTAGGAGTGCACATGTAGTCGAGAGGTGAGAATTCCATGTGAGTGCACGTCCTAACATGTATTTTGCATTTAATGTTTTAATGTTATTAAAACACTTGCTGTTTTTAAAATGATTTCCACTTTCGGGCTCTGACCCATTTGCTTTCAAATCTATTTTTGTAAAAACCATTTTAGGTGCCCAGCCACAAGGACACCATGCTTAGGATTCTCATACAGGTGACGAGTTGTAGCTGTTTGTGGAAGTTACAGGACTTTTCTTGTAGACGCTTCATCTATTTTGACTCGATATTCTTCAGTTATCAGTTTTAGGGCATGTCGCCGATTTCTTTTAGAGACATTTTATTTATTTCAGTTATTCAGACTTCTGGCATGTAATTATTCAGGATTCAGACTTGTAGTATTATTTTTCAGTTGTGGGATTGTTGTGAGGAGTTTTCCTCCGGATTTATATTTATGTTGTTGGTTATTCATTACTTCATTATAGTGAATGGTTGTTATTCTTTCATTATTCTTTCATTGCATGTTAATCAGACTCAACTTAAAATTTGGCACTTACTTTTTAAATACTAGGTGGTTAGTAATTATTACAATGTTTTCAACAGTGATGCTATTAACTGAACCAACTTGGCATTTTGAATTAATTTAATAAAGGAGTAGCTACCCGGTATTTAATTAGTCGGGGTGTCACAACCAATATGGGAAAAACCTCAAACGACTGGGCCTAGACAAATTCACTACGAATACGTTTTACAAAAAGACTCAAAAGACTTACAGACTCGACACAACAAGTCTCGATGAAGCCATCTTCTCTACATCCGTCCGTAGTACACAAAGATCCAATGCATTGCACAACACTTCCCGTGTCTCGGTATCTACCGAAACCCAAAAGTTGTCTTCAATCAACACTCGTACGAAGACCCACCACACACATGAAGGATGAATAACTTGTAGGATGTGTATGGAGTTTTTGGTTCTCAAAACATGATCTAGAGATCACATAAAGGTTGGAGACTATTTTGCAAAAAGGATAAGATGTTTTATCTTTTTGATCAAGAAGTATTCTTCAACCAATTTTCGTCTATTTGAAAGATACTTAAGTTAAAGCGTGGACAAAAACGTTTTAGAAAAGAAACTGATATAAAGAATTTCAAAATCCTAGCTGGTCGTTCGAACATGGTCGTTCAAATGACTATGTTCGAACGAACTTCTAACAAAAATACAGAACAAAATGCGAAGAAAGTCGTTGGTAGTTTGTTTGAACATGCAAGTTTGAACGACATGATTGAATGAACTTCTAACGAGAATTCAGAAGATAATGCGAAGAAGTGCGTTAGCGAAGGTGTTCGAACAGTTTCATTTGAACATGGTCGTTCAAACGAACTGGATAATTTTCCAAAATAAAATTAATTTTAAATGACTTAAAACTGATTTTAAAGTTTCATCAAAAGGCATTTAGAAATATTAAAAATGATCTCCAACACATATAATAGAACCGGTTCATATACCTTTGGGAAAAAAGCACTCAAATTGGATTGGTGAGAGATGAAAGCCTGGATGCTCGAAATCTTCATCGATGATAAATAATTGACGCATAATGACCCAAAATGTTTTGTCCAACGAAATTAGCCAATACTACAAATGGACTCAATTGGAAATTTATCCTTATAAATCCCCCCCTTTGGCTATTCCGAGACAAAAAATAAATAAAGTACAAAAAAAATGACTTCTAAATTTGCTAAGCCAAGCCATCAAGCCGATCCTAAAGCCCTTCCCCAAACCCCCCCAAAAAAGGACAGACTGACTCGACTCACTACTAAGTTGCATTGTTGAGAGTAGGCAAGAACTTGGCAATAAGTGGCCTATAAAGATTTAAATAGCAAAAATTTTTAGGCTCCCCCAAACATGTTCTCCCCCTTTTTGTTCGGAAAAGACAAAGGGATAAAACTAACCTGTAATGTTAGTGAATATATCTTGAGAAAAAGATAGACAACAAAATGGCAATTAGAAGCAAGATAATAGCCACAACATAAATAGCTAAAGGAAATCATCCACACAACCAGTATAGCATACGAAGAAATGAGCGATGATTAACATTAAAGCTTAAAAGCTAAGATGTTCCAATATAAAAGCACCAATGTCCAAACAAAAAAAATGAAGAGGGGAATACAAATATCTGGTACAAGTGAGGTGAGTAAAAAAAGAAAAGAAAATCCTCTCTCTCACAAGTATATAAAATAAATAGAACTAAAAATAAAGAACATCAAGGAGCTGGAGCATCATGTGTAGTGTCATCGGGAACGGATCTGATCTTGGAAGAGATCGCACCACGACGCATCTGTAAATGGTGAAGCTCCTCAAAATGTCCAATGATAATGGATTATCTCCTATCCCGAGCCTCATCGCGACGAGCCTGCACCTCCTCTCGATAAGGATGAGCCTCCTCGGCTCTTTCCTGGTCCCTCTTCATAGTGAGTAAAAGCTCCTGTAATAGAGCCATATCCTCGTGATGGTCCTCCTGTATCTACTCCAGCTACGAACGCACATACCTAATATCCTTCGACTTGTTAGGTGGGTGAGGAAGAGAAGTAGAGAGCCTAGATGGAGCTGGTGTGGATGAGGCAGCAGAGTGGGATGACTCGAAATGGGAAGGAGTGGGCTGAGGTATATCATTAGGAAGGTGACCACGTGAGCGACCATTAGAGGATTTATCAATTTTCTAATAACGAGAGACAACAATATTCGAGGAAATGAGGGGACAACCAAACTCAAGGCAATGGCGAATAACAATAACGACAAAAGGTAAAGCGTGCCTAACTGGATCAAAAGGATTGACACAAACGACCTTAAGTACATGAAAGATGAAACTAGGTAGGTCAATAGACATCTTAGTGCTAATGGCATACATTAAGTCCATGTGTTCGTTAGATATTTGAGTGGCATAGGCACGGGGAAGAAGACATGCATAAACAATCCAATTATGGATTATAAAATCAAGATGAAGATGTTTATGATATATGGCAACGGTACCGGTCTGGAAAAAATGACAAATAATATTCATAATGAGATGTATCTTAGGTCGAGCATCATTGTGCCATGGAAAGAAGGGGTTGAGGGCGTGAGGTAAACCTACGAGATGTGCAATAGAGTAGGGAGTGATAATGATTTCCCAACCATGAACTGTCGAGACTAGACCAGCTTCAAGCACATGCATATCGAAGATAAATTCTTGTATAAGATCAGGATAGATGGGGTTATAAAGGCTAAAAAGAGGATCCCAACCTAGGGTAGCTAGCCCAGAATACACGATAGTGCCTGAGAGGGAGGCTTGATCGATAATTTTCTCGCGAACGTAAGATTGAGATGCGAAGCCTTGGGTGAGGTACGAGGAATGGTTCTCAAGGGTCCTCCAAAGAAGATAAAGGTTTGGAATGGTTGCATCTTCTTCTGAGGAGGATGAACATTCCGCATCAAATGAACCAATACGACGATTGCGTCTACCACAGTTAGGCATAGGGACAGAGAAACTAAAAACTACAACTTACCCAAAAAAATTTCCCGCTAAACACCATTAAAACTAACAACAGAAACCAACCAACAACAACCCAAACTCCATTAGCATCAAGAGAGATATATGAATAATAAAAAAATTAAATGCAGTCTCATGAAATATTTTGACACGAGAAAAAAATAGAATCTTTGTAAAAATTGTCAAAAGACTGCATGAAACCAACACTTAAAGGGGGCAAAAGAAGAAATTTTTATGCGATGAAAATACATAGATAGAATATCCCCAACAAAAATGGATTAAGTTTATATGTTATGGATAAGAAGGTTAACCCAAAAAATGGAATGTTGAAACAAAACCCAAATCATACATCCCTCAATACTAAGTAAATGAAATGTAAGGATAATAGTTACCTAAAAAGAGAGGAGAGAACAAAACCCAAACCGGAGCTCTAGAAAGTGGAGAATAGGGGGTTTAAAAATAGAGGAATGATGGAAATCAAAGTGGGAAATGGGAAGAGGTTTTAGGAGATAGGGAAAGTAGGGAGAAAGGAGAAAGGAAGTTAGGAGATTGAGGGAAATGGCGGTTAGGGAATCGTGCGAAGAAACGAGAGAGAAGAAGTGGGGAGTTGAATGGTGAGGAGAAAAACTGATAGAGCCGCCCAAAATAAATGCAAGTCGTTCGAACGAAAATTGGAAATTACGTTCGAATCACATGATGGATTTTACTAACGAAAAAACAGAAAAAAATGGCTTAATGTTGTTAGAATTCTCGTTCAAATGTTGTCGTTCGAACGACATTCGAACGAAATTTCAGAAGATTTTTTCCCAAATGTCATTAGAAAACTCGTTCGAACAAACAATCTAAAAAAATGCAGACCTCTTTAAAACTTCCAGAACCCCCCAAAAATGTAAAAATTACATCGTATAAGGCCTGAGAAGGTTAGAAAACCAAAAAAATATTTTTAATTGTCCTAGGGAGTGTAGACATATCCGAACCATGGTAGAAGAAATGAATGGGGGTGAACAATGCGAGTGAGAGCATGACCTAAGACAACGCACAAGTGCAAAATGCCAAACAATATATCAACACAATATACACTCCATATGCCTTGTGTCAATAAACAGGAATACGATTGGACACTATTTCACAAAAGAAAAATGCATAGAAGATTGATGATTCTCTAGCCAATAACGTCACAAAACAGAAGAAATATTGCAATTGATCGTGCAAGCCCATTGATTTTCAGCCTATGTCTCCCATTAGTAAAATATTTTCTTTAGAGTACTTTCTTTTTTTAAGCATCATACAAGCTAAATTATGTTGTCCTTAGCTATTTTTTTTTATAATACCATATTTTTAGGCTCTTTTTCTTTTTACAATGGAGGCTATTCATGAAAAAAAATCACATCCCAAGTTCATTGCTAATCACAAATAAACCGGATGAATATTCTTTTCTTTTTTCCAAATCCAGACAATGGTTTTACATGCACAAGATCGATTACTAATAAAACGGGGTGACAAAATTGATAAGACAACACCGTACTTCACCTAGAAAATGCAAAGTGACGTAGACATCCTCAAGATTCCGTGAAAGGTGTGTGCAATTAAGGCAAAGATATGAGGAAATCATAGAAGAATATATCATAAACAATCATTAATGCGCACAAGCGAGACGAAGTCCGGATTAGCCATTCATCAAAAGTCACATTGACATGAAATGAAATAGTGATCCAAAAACATCACACACATAATCGATATGGACAAACGTTTTATGAAGGCCTATCTGCCAAAAAAATGAAATTATTTTTGGATTTAAAAAAAATATATTTACAAAATATAATCTAGTTCATAAGTATAAAGATAGACGTGATGCTCAACCTAAACTCGATGAACTACTCTGAACTCGATCAATGGAGCAAAACACAATGGATTTCCTAAGGTTTTCAAACATAAGGGCATCTAGAGGTTTAGTAAAGATATCGGCCAATTGATGATCGGTGCCTACAAAGCTCAAGGAAAAAACTTTCTCTTCAACTAATTCTCGAATAAAGTGTTCTCGAATCCTAATGTGCTTTGTTCTAGAATGTTGAACGGGATTTTGAGAAATATGGATTGCACTCGTATTGTCACAATATATAGTCATTGTGCCTTGTGGAATATCTTAATCCTCCAACATTTGTTTCATCCAAATGATTTGAGTGCAACAACTACCGGTGGCTTTATATTCGGCCTCCGCCGTGGATAAAAAAATGATATTTTGTTTCTTGCTCATCCGAGAGACAAGTGCACTACCAAAATAGAAACATCTGCTATATGTGATTTTTCATCCACCAACATCTCATGCCCAATCGGTATCCGAATAAGCCGATAGATAATCATTAGTGTCTAAGGAATACCAAATCCCAAAAGACAATGTCCCACTAACATATTAAATGATACGCTTAATGGAAAGTAAATGAGACTCTTTTGGGGAGGCTTGATAGCGGACACAAAGTCCTACACTGAAGGAAATATCCAGACGATTAGCGGTTAAGTAGAGTAAACTACCTATCATACTTCTAAAAAGAGTGTGCTCTACATCCTTTCCATCGTTGTCCTTACTAAGTTTAACCAATGAACTCATTAGAGTACTTGAATGCTTAGCATATTCTAGTTAAATTTCTTCACAAGGTCTTTTGCATACTTAGTTTGGGACAAATATATCCCGCTATCGAGTTGACGCACTTGAAAACCTAGAAAGAAAGTGAGCTCACCAACCATACTCATCTCAAATTCATCTTTCATTTCTGTTGAAAATAGTTGAGTGTGTTTATCACATGTAGATAAAAAAACTATGTCGTCGACATACACTTGGGCAACTAAGATCGAATTCTCATGTAGACGAACAAATAATGTCATATCTACCCCCTTCTCGAAAAGCAACGAGAAAGGAGATAAGAAGTAATCCTCTCATACCAAGTGTAGGGTTCTTGCTTCAAACCATATAGATCTTTCTTAAAAAAGAAGACATGATTAGGATACTTAGGGTCCTCAAACCCTTTAGGTTGTTCAACATAGACTTCTTCCTGAAGAATGCCATTTAAAAATACACTTTTGGTATCCATTTGATACAGTTTGAACTTAAGGTGACATGCTATGGCTAGTAAAAGAAGAACCGACTCTAACCTAGCAACTAGAGAAAAGGTCTCATCAAAGTCAACATCTTCTATTTGAGTGTATCCTTGGGCTACTAATCTATATTTATTACGAACAATGACACTATTTTAATCCAATTTATTTTTTAAAATCCATTTGGTACCAACGACATTAGAATCATTAGGTCGTGGAACTAATTCCCAAGCATTATTTTTCTAAAATTGAAGCAACTCTTCTTGCATGGAATTAATCCAATATTCATCTTTTAGTACTTCTTAAAATTTGCAGGCTCGATTTTAAAGGTATAACACAAGTAAGTACCCTTATTTTCTAATTACGCCCTAGTCTTGACACCTAGTTCGAGATACCCTTTAATTTTGGAAGGGTTGTGACTTTTAAGAACCCAGGGAGATGGATTATTTTTCTCAATTGCGGGGTCCATAGAGTCATTGCGATACCCAATGTTTTCAACACTGGGGGGGGGGGGGGGGTTGCATCATACTCACAATATAAATCATCCTCATTATCAATAAATGTAGCTGGAGCATCATCTTTTATGACTACATTTATTGATTCCATAACTTTAGAACTCAATAAGTTGTAAACTCTAAAAGCTCTACTATTTTGAGAATACCCTAGAAAAATACCTTCATCACTCCTTGAGTCAAATTTAATTAGAAGCTATCTATCCCTAAGGATGTAACAAGGACTCCCAAAGACTCTAAAATAGGCTAGACTGGGTTTCTTTTCGGTCCACATTTCATATGGAGTTTTATTAGTATTAGGACGCAACTGTACCCTATTCACGGTGTGGCAAGCGGTGCTAACCGCTTCCGCCCAAAACCTACGAGGCACTTTCCTACCTAGGAGCATAGATCTTTCCATTTCTTGGATCGTTCGATTCTTTCTCTCAACTATACCATTTTTTGTGGAGTTTGAACAATCAAAAATTCATGCTTAATACCAACTTCATAAAAAAAAACATTCACATCGGATTCCTTCAATTCAATTCCATTATCACTTCTAAACCGATTTATGGTGACACCATGTTGATTTTAAAGGACTATACATTTAACCAGTAGAAATTCAACAGTATCAGACTTATCTCTTAGAAATTCTACTATATAGTATCTTGAAAAGTCATCTACCATCATTAAGATATATCTCTTTCTCTAGGAGGGTAGTTGTACTAGGGTCTATGAATAACTGGAAAGGGTGAGGCACGACCCACTCCAATGGACTCTGTCTTCAAGGTCTTTCAAGAACTTCTCGAGCAACACCTGGTAAAACCTTCTCCTTTTGGTAAAAAACATGGAACCAAAGTAAGAAACTACTCCCTCCAAGAAGATGAACTTCACAACAATAATAGTAGCTTTTCTTAGGAGGAACTCCTGAGAATGATGGCTGTTAGTGTGGAGTGAAGGAATAAGGCACTTAGCACTTAAAGAGAGCATGGAGAGAACACTAGGTTTGTGGGGTGATTTTGACAGAGTAATGGTATGACTTGAGTTATGATTCTAACTTGACCTTGCCCAAGGGTCCCATTTATACTTGGGTATTAGGGATGAGTTGGCATTTTTCGGTCCCAAAACTGAGGGGATTAGTGAGGGACAATGCCTATAATGTACCCTTTGTCCCTATCTATTGTAATACCCCGTATTTTTGTGATATTTATTTTTGGGATTAATTTAATTAAATGCGTATTAATTGGAAATTAATCCGGATTAAAATACTAGCGAGATGCGAGTTGGTATTTGATTATATGTGCATATATGATTATATATGAATATTGAATTATGAAATTTGTCGTGAGATTGAAATACGGCAATTTGGAAATTTTGTTGAGACGCGTGTGACAGTCGCGTCGGGGAAATATTTTTAATTAAAAAGTGAATTTTAGTTCTATTAACCGTATGGTCATTTTGAGTGCGCCAACGCGTCCGGAAGGGTCGAAATAGTCAGAAAACACTAGCCGGGGGTTTGGTTTGGGTCCCGGGGCATTTTTAGGCCATACCGGCAACGTATAAGGGTAGTTTGGTAATTTTGAATTTTGGGGAATTAAAACCTACGAAAATTGGGAATTAATATCTGATTTGTCATTATCCCACTAAGCCCACTAATACCCAAATAGGCTACGGAAGTTATTGAAACTTGTTCCAAAAGAATTTCTAAAGCCCTAGCCACCATTAACTTTGGAGAAGAAAGCTTGTAGAGAGAGAGGAGAGGAGAAATCTGCAGAGAGAGAGAGAACCATCCATCAATTCGTCATCAAAATCAGAGATTCAAATAAGGCAAGTGGTTTAATTTCAAAGAATGCTTCTTCCATGCGTAGGAATCTGTTCTAATCATATTTGGTTGGGAATTAGATGAAAAACCCCTTTAAATTGGAAATAGAAATTACATTCTTGATGAGGAAATTGCATGTAGATTTGTAGTTGACGATTATTCTGATGATATTACAATTAGTAGAAACCAAAAAACGGATTTAATTAGGCTCCTTGATGATTTATAAATTCTAGGGTTCATGTGTTTGAAATTGGGGAAAAATATGCAGAGATTTGATATTTGAATGATGTTAGGATGAATTAACAAACCCAAACATGTTAATATGTGGCCTAAGGATGTTTAGGGACGATTAGGAACCTTAAACAATCGTTGGAGTAATGTTTGGATGAGATTTGAGGTGTAGAGAGATGGGAAAAATGAAAATAAGAAATCTGGGCTCGAAACTGGCCACTCGTTAGAAAACCTGCCCAGGTCGTTCGAACGAGCTCGTTCGAACGAGCTTGTTCGAACGAGCTTCTAACGAGTTGACCATTGACTTCTAATGAGGGTGAAGTTCGTTCGATAACTTCGTTCGAACGAGACCTCATTAGATAGGCCAGTTCGTTCGAACGAACTCTCGTTCGAACAGCCTCGTTCGAACGAGACTTCGAACGAGTTGACAGTTTAGGCTTTTTAGCCTGTTTTGATCCCGAGTGCCCCGTAACCTTGTGTATAGGTAGAGATAGCTTTCCCTTGATGATAAATTGATATATTTGGGATGTTTGGGATATAATGAGGAGTCAAACCTAGAAGTGTAGTTTGAACCTAAAGGAAAAATATGAGTAGGACGTGAGTGTCTATTACGTTGCGAGAACTATTGACGGCCTAATGTATTATATTAACCGGGAACATATAAATTGTGTAGTATTAATAATATGTCGGTACGAGAATGAGAAGTGTAGCACCAATAATATGGTGATTACTAAGATGTGTGAATACTTAGTATATGTATTGATTTTATGTGTATGACATACCTACCATACTTGCTATCACGGGAGGTTCGCGTTCGCTTAGGGCCCTCGGTGGTGCCCGGATTTAGACTGGTTACCTCGATGAACATAGGTCAGAGAAGGACTTATTGGGATGTTAATAAGTCTGCTGATCGTGGGAGCGTAGGTATGTGCGTGACCCATGTGATGTGACTGTGTTCGCCTCCATTATTTGTGATGTTGTTATCTGAACGATTCCTGAGGGATTCGAAATGCGTGATCCTTATGTACGTGATGTACCGGGATGGATAGCAGAGTATGTGTGCACCGCAGCTTAGTCTCGGGGTGCTTGTATTGTAATTTATGATGCGAATAATATACACTTAATTAATGGGAACTTTCATGTTGATATTGTGAATAAAATTATAGTATTGTTTTGAGAAAACATAACGGGTTAACCGATAGTGAAATGTATTACATATTGAGAATCTGAGTTTAAGTAAAGCCCTCTATTTATTTGATAACGCTAGAATGTATTGTGGGAATCGAGTAGTAAGGGGTAGAACTTATTACGGTTTGGTTAGATATGGATGTCTTATAGATGGGTACGGTACGTTAGGAGTGCACATGTAGTAGAGAGGTGAGAATTTCATGTGAGTGCACGTCCTAACATGTATTTTGCATTTAATGTTTTAATGTTATTAAAACACTTGCTGTTTTTAAAATGATTTTCACTTTCGGGCTCTGACCCATTTGCTTTCAAATCTATTTTTGTAAAAACCATTTTAGGTGCCCAACCACAAGGACACCATGCATAGGATTCTCATTCAGGTGACGAGCTGTAGCTGATTGTGGAAGTTACAGGACTTTGCTTGTAGACGCTTCATCTATCTTGACTCGATATTCATCAGTTATCAGTTGTAGGGCATGTCGCCCATTTCTTTTATAGATATTTCATTCATTTCAGTTATTCAGACCTTTGGCATGTAATTATTCAGGATTCAGACTTGTAGTATTTTTCTTCAGTTGTGGGGTTGTTGTGAGGAGTTTTCCTTCGGATTTACATTTATGTTGCTGGTTATTCATTACTTCATTATAGTGAATGGGTATTATTCTTTCATTATTCTTTTACTGCATGTTAATCAGACTTAACTTAAAATTTGGCACTTACTTTTAAATACTAGGTGGTTAGTAATTATTAAAATATTTTCGACAGTGATGCTATTAACTGAACCAACTTGGCATTTTGAATTAATTTAATAAAGGGGTAACTACCCGGTATTTAATTAGTTGGGGTGTCACAGGTGGTATCAGAGCATCAGGTTCTAGTGTCCTTTAGGATCTGAACGGCTTATTATGTTTCCGCTGAGTTTTCTTTGATGTAGAGCCCTATATTTTAGGACTGTTGTCTTCTTTTGTATATGCTACATTCCTCAGCCATTTTAAGTTTATGACTGCGAACTTATAAACTTCATTCTTATTTCAGATGCCTCCACGACGTGCACAACGGGTTCCCAGGAATGCAACGCCAGAACCACAGCCCGCACCAGTTCAGGGCACGATGAATGCCGCCGAGGTTGCAGCCATTGTGGCCCAGGCGGTAAATGCCGCACTAGCTGTAGTTCAGCAGGCAACACCTCAAGCGCCGATAGCCTCAGGCTCATGCATTCCCGTCTGCTTGGGAACGTGTACGTGATGCTTTTCAGAAAGCACACCCTCCGGAGTTCGCAGGTAGCTCCGATGTGGTAGTTTCGAGTCAGTGGAGGAAAGACATCCAGCGACACCTGAGGATGTATGAGTTCACAGATGTCCAGAAGCAGATACTAGCTACCTTTATGCTAGTGGGGTCTGCACTGCAGTGGTGGGAGTCTATTACCACCGTAGAGGAGAGGGATACTCTCACTATTCAGGAGTTTTGGGTGCGGTTTGACCGCAAGTACTTTCCGTCGGCTGTTCACACAGAGATGAGGAGGAAGTTGATGAGCCTTAAGCAGGAGGGTAAGACTGTGGCCGAGTATGAGGCCGAATTCACTGATCTCCTGAACATTGTTCCGGATGAGATACCGACGGAGGAAAAGAAGATACAGAAATTTACGGACGGGTTGACATGGAGGATTCGTCAGCACTTGTTCGGGAACCTCTCGTTAGCTACTTATTCTGATGTGGTTAACGCTGCATTACTCCATTGCCAGGATCATCGCTTTCATATGACTGAAGGCAAGCGATCAGGAGAGTCCAGCCATCAGGGCAAGACTGGGGGAAATGGTGCCAGTGGGACACAATCTGTTCAGGGGCAGAGGCAGGGTGATCAGGGTACCCAGCAGGGGGATCACAAGAGGTTCAGGTCAGGAAATTTCAGGCACGGACAGGGAGGTTTCCGGCAGGACCATCAGGGTCCGAACGGCCATCAGCACTAGCAGGGTCAGAATGGTCAACATCAGTTTCAGCAGGGCCAGCAGGGCTAGTGGAGGAATAGTAACATCCACCAGGGCCGGGGGCAGCGGGGACAGAGAGGGGGAAACTTCCCGGGGAAGTGTTTCGTTTGTGGCAAGACTGGCCATAAACGCCAGGACTGTCCTGATAGGGGCAGGCCCCGCAGCAGCAGCAGGGTGCTCGACATGAGCCACAGAGGCCACTTTTTTCACCAGCCCTCCCAGCTCCAGCCCAGGTGCCAGCTCTTCCAGCCATTCCAGCAGTTCCTGTGCAGCAGGGACAGTTACAGTATGGACGTGTCTATAACGTCGACCAGGCAGCGGTTCCGCAGGCACCACCCGCTATTGAGGGTACGTTTCCTATCCATGGTACTATGGGTCGGGTTTTGTTTGATACGGGGGCAACACTTTGTTTTATAGCTACACATTTTGCGAAAGCCTTAGGGTTGTTAGCTACGGCAGAGAGCACAATGACGTGTGTAGACTCACCATTGGGGAGTGGGTCACTTATTTTCTTTATATGCCGGGGAGTGGGGGTAGATATTGGTAGTCTGGTATTACCTGCAGATATGTTGGTATTAGATATGCATGTTCACGATGTGATTATCGGTATGGATTGGCTCGCAGATTATAGAGCCATGATTGATTGCTTCGGTGGGAGCATTGTTTTTGCCATTCCGGGGCAAGAGATGTTTGTAGTGGCGATGCCTCGCCCAGAGGGAGGCTCGACCGCTCATTTGTATTACATAGAGGAGGATACCTCTAAGGAGGTTGTGATTCCTTTAGATTCGATCCCAGTTGTCAGGGAGTATTCTGATGTGTTTCAGGAGATACCAGGCCTACCCCCCAGTCGAGAGATAGACTTTGTTATAGTCTTATTGCCAGATATGAGACCTATAGCACGCGCACCGTACCGTATGGCTCCAGCTGAGATGAGGGAGTTACGGGATCAGATTGAGCAGTTGTTGGGTCAGGGGTTTATTAGGAGGAGTACTTCACCGTGGGGTGCCCCTATGTTGTTCGTGAAGAAGAGAGATGGTTCACTGAGATTGTGTGTGGACAATCGAGAGTTGAATAAGGTCACGATACGGAATAAGTATCCGTTGCTTCGAATCGATGACTTATTCGACCAGTTGAGAGGAGCTTCTTTCTTCTCAAAGATTGATTTGAGATTGGGATACCATCAGTTGCGTATCAGGGAAGAGGATGTCTCGAAGACTGCGTTCTTATCGAGATATGGATCTTACGAGTTTCGGGTTATGCCTTTTGGTTTGACCGATGCTCCAGCCGTGTTTATGGACTTGATGAATAGGGTGTTCAGGGATTTCCTAGATCAGTTTGTCATTGTCTTCATTGATGATATTCTGGTTTACTCCCAGATAGAGGAGGAGCACGCCAAGCATTTGAGGCAAGTTTTGCAGACACTACGTCAGAACGAGTTGTATGCAAAATATGAGAAATGCGGGTTTTGGCTGAAGGAGGTCCAGTTTTTGGGACATATCATTTCCGACCGAGGAATATCCGTTGATCCGGGGAAGGTATCCGCGGTGAGGGAGTGGGGACAGCCCACGACACCGACAGAGATCCGTAGTTTCTTGGGCTTAGCAGGTTACTACAGGAGGTTCATTCGGGGATTTTCGAAGATAGCGGGTCCTTTGACATATCTGACTCGTAAGGGTGTGCCATTCATCTGGAGTGATGCCTGTCAGTTGGCATTCGATGAGTTGAAGGATAAGTTGACCTCAACACCTGTGTTAGCATTGCCGAGACCGGGAGTTGAGTATTTAGTTTACACCGATGCGTCCTTGCAAGGACTTGGAGGTGTATTGCAGCAGGAGAGTCAGGCCATTGCTTATGCATCCCGTAAGCTAAAGCCTCACGAGAAGGATTACCCAACTCATGACTTGGAGTTGGCGGCAGTTGTATTTGCCCTTCGTATTTGGAGACATTATCTTTTGGGGGAAAAGTTTCGATTGTTCACAGACCACAAGTCCCTACAGTACCTATTCACGCAGAAGGAGTTGAATATGCGGCAGTGAAGGTGGCTTGAGTTTGTGGAGGACTATCAGTTTGATATCCAGTATCACCCGGGGAAGGCTAACGTGGTGGCAGACGCTTTGAGCCGTAGGCCAGCAGATGAAGTGGCAGAGGTGTGGAAGGCCAAATGGAAAGAATTGGGACACCAGGTGCAGTGGCCCGATCATTCATGTCGGTAATGACTGTGACGCCACAGATTGTCACGAGAGTGGTAAAGGCACAAGCAGATGACTCGTTCTGTCAGGAGCTGATAGTTCGATTACTAACAGAGGGAGCTGAATCCTATACCATTAGCTCAGACGGGGGATTACGCTTCAATGGGAGATTAGTAGTTCCGGATGGGGAGGAATTACGGCATGAGGTGATGGCAGAGTCGTATGGCTCACGGTACATCCCGGTGGGGACAAAATGTACCAAGACATGAGACGACAGTATTGGTGGAGCGGGATGAAGAGAGATATTGCCGAGTTTGTCTCTAAATGCGCCACTTGTCCGCTAGTAAAAGTGGATCATCAGAGACCGGCAGGACTGCTACAGCCGTTGGAGGTCCCGATGTGGATGTGGTAGAGCATATCCATGGACTTTATCACGGGGTTGCCTACGTCACAGAGAGGTCACGACTCCATTTGGGTAATTGTGGACAGGTTGACCAAAGTCGCTCATTTTCTACCCGTAAGGACAGACTACACTGCGGGACTGTATGCCCAGCTCTTTATTTCAGAGATAGTGAGACTTCACGGTGTGCACCTAAATATCGTGTCTGACCGAGACAAGATATTTGTTTCACGGTTTTGGGAGAGTTTTCAGGAGGCCATGGGAACGGAATTGCGGTTAAGTACGGCGTATCACCCGCAGACCGATGGGCAGACCGAGCGTACAAACCAGATGTTGGAGGACATGCTACGTATGTGCATCATTGATTTTGGGGGTGGATGGGAACAGTATCTTCCACTGGTGGAGTTTGCTTACAATAACTCCTACCAGTTCACCATTGGCATGGCTCCATTTGAGGCGTTGTACGGTAGACCTTGTCGTTCCCCAGCATGTTGGTTGGAGGTGGGGGACAACAAACTACTTGGGCCGGAAGTGATTCAGGATACTTCGGCGAGGATAGAATTGATTCGGAGTCGCATTCGGGTAGCTCAAGATCGGCAGAAAACCTATGCTGATGCGAAGAGATTTTTCAGAGAGTTTCAAGTGGGGGACCAGGTTTTGCTCAGAGTATCTCCTACGAAGGGGATTATGCATTTCGGGAAGAAAGGGAAGTTGGCACCGAGATATGTGGGACCATTTCCTATTATTGAGCGGATTGGACCGGTTGCATATAGGCTTGGATTACCGGAGCATTTGCGTCGGATTCACGATGTGTTTCATATTTCCTCGCTAAGGAAATATCTTAGAGACGATTTGGCTCATTCTCACATTGCTTTGGAGGACATCGATATCCAGCCTGATAGCTCATACGAGGAGGGGCCGATTGCTATTTTGGACCGAAGTGAGCGGAAACTGCGGTCAAAGATAGTCCCGTTAGTTCGTGTTCAGTGGCGACATCATAATGTTGAGGAGTCCACATGGGAGCGCGAGGATGAGATACGCGAACGTTATCCAGAGTTGTTCTTACCAGGTACCCTCTAGTTCCGAATTTCGGGACGAAATTCAGTTATTAGGGGGGGAGTCGAGTATGTAATACCCCGTATTTTTGTGATATTTATTTTTGGGATTAATTTAATTAAATGCGTATTAATTGGAAATTAATCCGGACTAAAATACTAGCGAGATGCGAGTTGGTATTTGATTATATGTGCATATATGATTATATATGAATATTGAATTATGAAATTTGTCGTGAGATTGAAATACGGCAATTTGGAAATTTTGTTGAGACGCGTGTGACAGTCGCGTCGGGGAAATATTTTTAATTAAAAAGTGAATTTTAGTTCTATTAACCGTATGGTCATTTTGAGTGCGCCAACGCGTCCGGAAGGGTCGAAATAGTCAGAAAACACTAGCCGGGGGTTTGGTTTGGGTCCCGGGGCATTTTAAGGCCATACCGGTAACGTATAAGGGTAGTTTGGTAATTTTGAATTTTGGGGAATTAAAACCTACGAAAATTGGGAATTAATATCTGATTTGGCATTATCCCACTAAGCCCACTAATACCCAAATAGGCTACGAAAGTTATTGAAACTTGTTCGAAAAGAATTTCTAAAGCACAAACCCTAGCCACCATTAACTTTGGAGAAGAAAGCTTGTAGAGAGAGAGGAGAGGAGAAATCTGCAGAGAGAGAGAGAGAACCTGTGACACCCCGACTAATTAAATACCGGGTAGCTACTCCTTTATAAAATTAATTCAAAATGCCAAGTTGGCTCAGTTAATAGCATCACTGTCGAAAACATTTTATTATTACTAACCACCTAGTATTTAAAAAGCAAGTTGCCAAATTTTAATTTAAGTCCGATTAACATGCAACAAATGTAATGAAGAAATAAATAACACCATTCACCATACTGAAGTAAAATGAATAACCATCACAATAGAGTAAATAAAGTCTGGAGGGAACCCCTCACTACAATCCCATAACTGAAATAAATAAACTGAAACAATACATGCTAAAGTATGAAAACTGAAATGTAAAAGATGTCTCTAAAGAAATGGGCAACATGCCCTACAACTGATAGATAGTGACTCTGGAATCCAAAGAGATAGAAGCGTCTACATGCAAATCCCTGTAGCTTCCACAAGCAGCTACAGCTCGTCACCTGAATGAGTACCTATGCTTGGTGTCCTTGTGGCTGGTCACCTAAAATGGTTTTACAAAGAAAAGATTTGAAAAGCAAACGGGTCAGAGCCCGAATGTGGAGTTATATTTTAAAAACCTGCAAGTGCTTTAAAAACATTTAAAACATTAAATGCAAAGTACATGTTAGGACGTGCACTCACATTATATTCTCACCCCTCGTCTAATTGTGCACTCCTAACGTAAGTACCTATCTATATCTACCCATACCACTAGCTAAGTGACAACGTATCTAGCTAGACTGCCAAAGGTTCTACCCATAATACTCGGTTCCATTAACATAATAACGCTCGTAATTAAAAAGGGTTTAATGTAAACTCAGTTACTAAATATGCCATATATATAAGTATCAATTAATTCATTATATAACTCGAAACAATACCGTAATAGGTTCACAATATTAACAGCAGGATTTCCATTAATTAAATGTATATTATTCACATCATAAATATACGATACAAGCACCCCGCAATCTAAGCTATGGTGCACACATACTCTGCTATCCATCCCGGTACATCACGTACATAAGGATTACATATTCCGAATCTCTCAGGAATAGTTTACCGATAACAACATCACAAATAATGGAGGCGAACACAGTCACCATCACATGGGTCACGCACATACCTACGCTCCCATGATCAGCGGACTTATTAATATCACAATAAGTCTTTCTATGACTTATGTTCATCGAGGTACCAGTCTATATCCCCCCCGTAGGCACACAAGGATTAGAGGGTCCTAAGCGAACGCAAACCTCCTGTGATAGCAAGTATGGTAGGTATGTCATACACACAATCCATATACCAATACTAAGTAAACACACATCTTAGTAATACCATATTTTAATCGTAGTACATATTGCACTCTCGTACTAACTATAATTATCACAATTCGTACTATTCCGGTTTATATTCATACGCGCCATAATTCATCCTCACATCGTAGTAGACACTCACGTCTCAACCCAAACGGTTCATTGAATATAACTCTAGTATATAATTTACTCCTCTCAATATCCCAAAAGTCCCAATCTATCCTCACATCAATAAAGGAAGGTCATCTATATCCTCGAACAAGTTTACGGGACTCCAAAAATAAAAACAGTCCAAAAAGGACCAAACTGTCAACTCGTTAGAAGTCTCGTTCGAACGAGTGTTCAAACGAGTTTGGACTGTTAGCTCGTTAGAAGTCTCGTTCGAACGAGGCTGTTCGAACGAGATCCCAGTTCGTTCGAACGAACTGTTCCTTCTAACGATATCTCGTTCGAACGAGATATCGAACGAGATCCCTTCTCGTTAGTAACGACTGGTCAGCTTCGTTAGAAGCTCTCGAACGAGTTCGTTCGAACAACCTGGGGGCTGCTTCTAACGAGCTACCAGTTTCGGCCCAGATTTTTCCCATCTCGTTTTTTCACCATATTTATCACTTTAATCCTTCTCCAAAGTTCGTTCTAACAATGATTTAAGTCCTCTAATCATACTAAAACATGCTTAGGTCATAAACTAACGTCTTTTAAGGCAATAAGGCATCCTAAACATCATTAAATCCCAAGATTTTATACTTTTCCCCAATATCATCAAGAACATGAACCCTAGATATATATCAACATCAAATTCCAGAATTTAATTCGTTTTTCTTTCACCCAATCATGTATTAACATCAGATTAAATGTCTCCAAACTATTCTACATGCAATTCTCTTCATAATTTCTCAAGTTCTATGATCTAACTACATGGGTTTTCATATTTATCAAGAACAAACCATAAATCCGAATTTTCTAACATGGAAAGAACATTTACTGAAATTAAACATAATTAAACCACTTGCCTTGGTTTGATTTATGACTTTGGTGTAGGTTTGGTGAGAATTTTGCAGAGTTTCTTCTCTCTCTAAGTTCCTTCTCCAATGGTGGCTCAAGGTGGCTAGGGTTTGATTTGGGGAAGATTGTAAACCTAATATTAGCCTCCGTAGCTTAAAGGGTTAATATGGGTTGGTTATGGGCTTAGTGGGTCAATATCCACATCAGATTTAATTAACCAATTTTCGTCACTTTTAATTCCTCAAAATGTAAAATTACCAAAATACCCTTTAAGTTACCGGTATGGCCTAAAAATACCCCGGGACCCAAACTATACCCCCGGCTAGTGTTTTCTGACTATCTTGACCCTTCCGGACGCGTTGGCGCACTCAAAACGACCATACGGATTATAGATTTTAAATTCACTTTTATTATCAAAATATTATACCGTGACGCGGCGGTCCCACGCGTCTCAACAAAATTTCTAAAATGTCGTATATAAATCCCACGACAAATTTTATAATACCAAGTTCATATATAATCATATATGCACATAATCAAATACTAACTCGTATCACATTAGTATTTTTATCCCGGATTAATTTCCAATTAATACGCATTTAATTAATTAATCCCAAAAATAAATATAGCCAAAAATACGGGGTATTACATACTTCCCCCCTAATAACTGAATTTCGTCCCGAAATTCGAAACTAGAAAGTACCTGCTAAAAACAGCTCTGGATAACGCTCGCGCATCTCATCCTCGCGCTCCCATGTGGACTCCTCGACATTGTGATGTCGCCACTGAACACGCACTAACGGGACTATCTTTGACCGCAGTTTCCTCTCGCTTCGGTCCAAAATAGCAATTGGCCCCTCCTCGTAAGAGCTATCCGGCTGGAGATCGATGTCCTCCACAGCAATGTCCTCCTCAGCGAGGAAATATGAAACACGTCGTGAATCCGATGCAAGTGCTCCGGTAGTCCAAGTCTATACGCAACGGGTCCGATCCGCTCAATAATAGGAAACGGCCCCACATACCTCGGTGCCAACTTCCCCTTCTTCCCGAATCGCATAATCCCCTTCATCGGAGAAACCCTGAGCAAAACCTGGTCCCCCACTTGGAACTCCCTGAAAAACCTCTTCGCATCAGCATAACTCTTCTGCCTGTCCTGAGCTACTCGAATGCGACTCCGAATCAACTCAATCCTTGCCGAAGTATCTTGAATCACTTCCGGCCCAAGCAGTTTGTTATCCCCCACCTCCAACCAACATGCTGGGGAACGACAAGGCCTACCGTACAACGCCTCGAACGGAGCCATGCCAATCGTGAACTGATAGGAGTTGTTGTAAGCAAACTCCACCAGTGGAAGGTACTGCTCCCATCCAACCTCGAAGTCAATAATGCACATGCGTAGCATGTCCTCCAACATCTGATTGGTGCGCTCTGTCTGCCCATCAGTCTGCGGATGATAAGCCGTACTCAACCGCAATTCCGTGCCCATGGCCTCCTGGAAACTCTCCCAAAACCTCGAAACAAATATCTTGTCTCTGTCAGACACGATATTTAGGGGCACACCGTGAAGTCTCACAATCTCTAAAATGAAGAGCTGGGCATACTGTCCCGTAGTGTAGTCAGTCCTTACGGGTAAGAAGTGAGCGACCTTGGACAACCTGTCCACAATTACCCAAACGGAGTCGTGACCCCTCTGCGACATAGGCAACCCCGTGATAAAGTCCATGGATATGCTCTCCCACATCCACACCGGGACCTCCAACGGCTGTAGTAATCCTGCTGGTCTCTGATGATCCACTTTTACGAGCTGACAAGTGGCGCATTTCGAGACAAACTCAGCGATATCTCTCTTCATACCGCTCCACCAATATTGTCGTCTCATGTCTTGGTACATTTTGTCCCCTTTCGGATGTACAGCGAACCGTGAGCCGTGCGACTCTGCCATCACTTCGTGCCGCAATTCTTCCCCTTCCGGAACTACCAATCTCCCATTGAAGCGCAATCCCCCATCTGAGCTAACGGTATAGGACTCGGCTCCCTCTGCAAGTAATCGAACTATCTGCTCCTGACAGAACGAGTCATTAGCTTGTGCCCGTACTACCTTCGTGACAATCTGCGGTGTAACGGTCATCACAGACATGAAAGATCGGGCCACTGCATCCTGGTGTCCCAATTCCTTCCACTTAGCTTTCCACACCTCTGCCACCTCATCTGCTGGCCTGCGGCTCAACGCGTCTGCTACCACGTTAGCCTTACCCGGGTGGTACTGAATGTCGAACTGGTAGTCCTTCACAAATTCAAGCCACCTACGCTGCCGCATATTCAATTCCTTCTGCGTGAACAGATACTGTAGTGACTTGTGGTCCGTGAACAGCTGAAACTTCGACCCCAAAAGATAGTGCCTCCAAATTCGTAAGGCAAATACCACTGCTGCCAACTCCAAATCATGCGTGGGGTAATTCTTCTCATGAGGCTTAAGCTTACGGGAAGCATAAGCTATGGCCTGTCTCTCCTGCTGCAATACACCTCCAAGCCCTTGCAAAGACGCGTCGGTGTAAACCAAATACTCAACTCCCGGTCTCGGCAATGCTAACACAGGTGCTGAGGTCAACTTGTCCTTCAATTCATCGAATGCCAACTGACAGGCATCACTCCAAATGAACGGCACACCTTTACGAGTAAGATGTGTCAAAGGACCTGCTATCTCCGAGAAACCCCGAATAAACCTCCTGTAGTATCCTGCTAGACCCAAGAAACTACGAATCTCCGTTGGTGTCGTGGGCTGTCCCCACTCCCTCACCGCTGACACCTTCCCCGGATCAACCGATATTCCCCGGTCGGAAATGATATGGCCCAAAAACTGGACTTCTTTCAACCAAAACCCGCACTTCTCGTATTTTGCATACAACTCGTTCTGACGAAGTGTCTGCAAAACCTGCCTCAAATGCTCAGCGTGCTCCTCCTCTGTCTGAGAGTAAACCAGAATATCATCAATGAAGACAATGACAAACTGGTCTAGGAAATCCCTGAACACTCTGTTCATCAAGTCCATAAACACTGCTGGAGCGTTGGTCAAGCCGAAAGGCATAACCCGAAACTCATAAGAACCATATCTCGACAAGAACGCGGTCTTCGAGACATCCTCCTCCCTGATACGCAACTGATGGTATCCCGACCTCAAGTCAATCTTCGAGAAGAAAGAAGCTCCTCTCAACTGGTCGAATAAGTCATCGATGCGAGGCAACGGATACTTATTCCGTATCGTGACCTTATTCAACTCTCGGTAGTCCACACACAGTCTCAGTGAACCGTCCCTCTTCTTCACAAACAAAACCGGAGCGCCCCAAGGTGAGGTACTCCTACGAATAAAGCCTTGTCCCAACAGCTGCTCTATCTGATCCCGTAGCTCTCTCATCTCAGCTGGAGCCATGCGGTACGGTGCACGTGCTATAGGTCTCGTACCCGGTAGCAAATCTATAACGAAGTCTATCTCATGACTGGGTGGTAAGCCTGGTATCTCCTGAAACACATCTGAATACTCCCTGACAACCGGGATCGAATCTAAAGGAATAACAACCTCCTTAGAGGTATCCTCCTCTATGTAATACAGATGAGCGGTCGATCCTCCCTCTGGGCGAGGCATCGCCACAATAAACATCTCTTGCCCCGGAATGGCAAAAACAATGCTCCCGCTGAAGCAATCAATCATGGCCCTATATGCTACGAGCCAATCCATACCGATGATCACATCGTGAACATGCATGTCTAACACTAACATGTCTGCAGGCAATACCAAACCACCAATCTCTACCCCCACTCCCCGGCATATAAAGAAAATGAACGACCCACTCCCTAATGGTGAGTCGACACACGTCACTGTGCTCTCTGCCGTAGCTAACAATCCTAAAGCTTTCGCGAAGTGTGTAGCTATGAAACAATGTGTAGCACCCGTATCAAATAACACCCGACCCATAGTGCCATGGATAGGAAACGTACCCTCGATCGCGGGCGGTGCCTGTGGAACTGCAGCCTGGTGAACGTTGTAGACACGTCCATACTGTAGGTGCCCCTGCTGAGCTGGGACTGCTGGAATGGGTGGCAATGCTGCCATCTGTGGCGGTGCGGGAAGAGCGGCGGGAAACATAGGTCTCTGTGGCTCCTGGCGAGCACCCTGCTGCTGCTGCTGTGGGGCCCTGCCCCTATCAGGACAATCCTGTTTCTTATGGCCAGTCTTGCCACAAGTAAAGCACTTCCCTAGGAAGTTCCCTCCCCTCTGCCCCTGCTGTCCCCGGCCCTGGTGGCCGTTACCGTTCCTCCCTTGGCCCTGCTGGCCCTGATGGAACTGCTGCCCATTCTGCCCCTGTTGGCCCCGATGGCCGTTTGGACCCTGATGGCCCTGACGGAAACCTCCCTGTCCCTGCCTGTAGTTCCCTGACCGGAACCTCTTATTATCCCCCTGCTGGGTACCCTGCTCATTCTGTCTCTGCCCCTGACCGGTTTGTGCCCCGCTGGCACCATGTCCTCCAGTCCTGCCCTGATGGCTAGACTCCCCCGACCGCTTGCCCTCGGCCATAAGAAAACGGTGGTCCTGGCAGTGCAACAATGCAGCGTTAACCACATCAGAATACGTGGCCAACGATAGGTTCCCTAGTAGATGCTGACGGATCCTCCAATTCAACCCATCGGTGAACTTCTCTATCTTCTTCTTCTCTGTTGGAATCTCGTCTGGAACGATATTCAACAGGTTAGTGAACTCGGCCTCATACTCGGCCACTGTCTTGCCCTCCTGCTTCAAACTCATCAGCTTCCTCCTCATCTCTGTATGAACTGCGGACAGAAAGTACTTGCGGTCAAACCGCACCCAGAACTCCTGAATCGTGAGGGTATCCCTCTCCTCCGCGGTGGTAATAGACTCCCACCACTGTAATGCAGATCCCACTAGCTTGAAAGTAGCTAGCACCTGTTTCTGAATATCAGTGCACTCATACATCCTCAAATGCCTATGTATGTCCTTCCTCCATTGGCTCGAGACTACCACGTCTGAGCTACCTGCAAACTCTGGCGGATGCGCTTTCTGAAAAGCGTCACGTACACGCTCCCAAGCAGACGGGAATGCATTAACCTGTACTGGCGCGGCAACCGGCGCCTGAGGTGGTGCCTGCTGAATCACGGCAATCGCGGCATTTACCGCTTGGGCTACTATAGCAGCAACCTCAGCGGCGTTCATCATACCCTGAACTGGAGCGGGCTGGGGTTCGGGCATTGCATTCCTGGGAACTCGTCGTGCACGTCGTGGAGGCATCTGAAATAAGAACAAAGTTTATAAGTCCGCAGTTTATAAACTTAAAATAGCTGAAGAACGAGGCATACACAAAAAGAGTACAACAGTCCTAAAATATAGGGCTCTATATCAAAGAAACGTAGCGGAAACATAATATCCGTACAGATCCTAAAGGACACTAGAACCTGATGCTCTGATACCACTTGTGACACCCCGACTAATTAAATACCGGGTAGCTACTCCTTTATAAAATTAATTCAAAATGCCAAGTTGGCTCAGTTAATAGCATCACTGTCGAAAACATTTTATTATTACTAACCACCTAGTATTTAAAAAGCAAGTTGCCAAATTTTAATTTAAGTCCGATTAACATGCAACAAATGTAATGAAGAAATAAATAACACCATTCACCATACTGAAGTAAAATGAATAACCATCACAATAGAGTAAATAAAGTCTGGAGGGAACCCCTCACTACAATCCCATAACTGAAATAAATAAACTGAAACAATACATGCTAAAGTATGAAAACTGAAATGTAAAAGATGTCTCTAAAGAAATGGGCAACATGCCCTACAACTGATAGATAGTGACTCTGGAATCCAAAGAGATAGAAGCGTCTACATGCAAATCCCTGTAGCTTCCACAAGCAGCTACAGCTCGTCACCTGAATGAGTACCTATGCTTGGTGTCCTTGTGGCTGGGCACCTAAAATGGTTTTACAAAGAAAAGATTTGAAAAGCAAACGGGTCAGAGCCCGAATGTGGAGTTATATTTTAAAAACCTGCAAGTGCTTTAAAAACATTTAAAACATTAAATGCAAAGTACATGTTAGGACGTGCACTCACATTATATTCTCACCCCTCGTCTAATTGTGCACTCCTAACGTAAGTACCCATCTATATCTACTCATACCACTAGCTAAGTGACAACGTATCTAGCTAGACTGCCAAAGGTTCTACCCATAATACTCGGTTCCATTAACATAATAACGCTCGTAATTAAAAAGGGTTTAATGTAAACTCAGTTACTAAATATGCCATATATATAAGTATCAATTAACTCATTATATAACTCGAAACAATACCGTAATAGGTTCACAATATTAACAGCAGGATTTCCATTAATTAAATGTATATTATTCACATCATAAATATACGATACAAGCACCCCGCAATCTAAGCTATGGTGCACACATACTCTGCTATCCATCCCGGTACATCACGTACATAAGGATTACATATTCCGAATCTCTCAGGAATAGTTTACCGATAACAACATCACAAATAATGGAGGCGAACACAGTCACCATCACATGGGTCACGCACATACCTACGCTCCCATGATCAGCGGACTTATTAATATCACAATAAGTCTTTCTATGACCTATGTTCATCGAGGTACCAGTCTATATCCCCCCCGTAGGCACACAAGGATTAGAGGGTCCTAAGCGAACGTAAACCTCCCGTGATAGCAAGTATGATAGGTATGTCATACACACAATCCATATACCAATACTAAGTAAACACACATCTTAGTAATACCATATTTTAATCGTAGTACATATTGCACTCTCGTACTAACTATAATTATCACAATTCGTACTATTCCGGTTTATATTCATACGCGCCATAATTCATCCTCACATTGTAGTAGACACTCACGTCTCAACCCAAACGGTTCATTGAATATAACTCTAGTATATAATTTACTCCTCTCAATATCCCAAAAGTCCCAATCTATCCTCACATCAATAAAGGAAGGTCATCTATATCCTCGAACAAGTTTACGGGACTCCAAAAATAAAAACAGTCCAAAAAGGACCAAACTGTCAACTCGTTAGAAGTCTCGTTCGAACGAGTGTTCGAACGAGTTTGGACTGTTAGCTCGTTAGAAGTCTCGTTCGAACGAGGCTGTTCGAACGAGATCCCAGTTCGTTCGAACGAACTGTTCCTTCTAACGATATCTCGTTCGAACGAGATATCGAACGAGATCCCTTCTCGTTAGTAACGACTGGTCAGCTTCGTTAGAAGCTCGTTCGAACGAGTTCGTTCGAACAAGTTCGTTCGAACGAGTTCGTTCGAACGACCTGGGGGCTGCTTCTAACGAGCTACCAATTTCGGCCCAGATTTTTCCCATCTCGTTTTTTCACCATATTTATCACTTTAATCCTTCTCCAAAGTTCGTTCTAACAATGATTTAAGTCCTCTAATCATACTAAAACATGCTTAGGTCATAAACTAACGTCTTTTAAGGCAATAAGGCATCCTAAACATCATTAAATCCCAAGATTTTATACTTTTCCCCAATATCATCAAGAACATGAACCCTAGATATATATCAACATCAAATTCCAGAATTTAATTCGTTTTTCTTTCACCCAATCATGTATTAACATCAGATTAAATGTCTCCAAACTATTCTACATGCAATTCTCTTCATAATTTCTCAAGTTCTATGATCTAACTACATGGGTTTTCATATTTATCAAGAACAAACCATAAATCCGAATTTTCTAACATGGAAAGAACATTTGCTGAAATTAAACATAGTTAAACCACTTGCCTTGGTTTGATTTCTGACTTTGGTGTAGGTTTGGTGAGAATTCTGCAGAGTTTCTTCTCTCTCTAAGTTCCTTCTCCAATGGTGGCTCAAGGTGGCTAGGGTTTGATTTGGGGAAGATTGTAAACCTAATATTAGCCTCCGTAGCTTAAAGGGTTAATATGGGTTGGTTATGGGCTTAGTGGGTCAATATCCACATCAGATTTAATTAACCAATTTTCGTCACTTTTAATTCCTCAAAATGTAAAATTACCAAAATACCCTTTAAGTTACCGGTATGGCCTAAAAATACCCCGGGACCCAAACTATACCCCCGGCTAGTGTTTTCTGACTATATCGACCCTTCCGGACGCGTTGGCGCACTCAAAACGACCATACGGATTATAGATTTTAAATTCACTTTTATTATCAAAATATTATACCGTGACGCGGCGGTTCCACGCGTCTCAACAAAATTTCTAAAATGTCGTATATAAATCCCATGACAAATTTTATAATACCAAGTTCATATATAATCATATATGCACATAATCAAATACTAACTCGTATCACATTAGTATTTTTATCCCGTATTAATTTCCAGTTAATACTCATTTAATTAATTAATCCCAAAAATAAATATAGCCAAAAATACGGGGTATTACAGAACCATCCATCAATTCGTCATCAAAATCAGAGATTCAAATAAGGCAAGTGGTTTAATTTCAAAGAATGCTTCTTCCATGCGTAGGAATCTGTTCTAATCATATTTGGTTGGGAATTAGATGAAAAACCCCTTTAAATTGGAAATAGAAATTACATTCTTGATGAGGAAATTGCATGTAGATTTGTAGTTGATGATTATTCTGATGATATTACAATTAGTATGAAACCAAAAAAACGGATTTAATTAGGCTCCTTGATGATTTATAAATTCTAGGGTTCATGTGTTTGAAATTGGGGAAAAATATGTAGAGATTTGATATTTGAATGATGTTAGGATGAATTAACACCCCCAAACATGTTAATATGTGACCTAAGGATGTTTAGGGACGATTAGGAACCTTAAACAATCGTTGGAGTAATGTTTGGATGAGATTTGAGGTGTAGAGAGATGGGAAAAACGAAAATAAGAAATCTGGGCTCGAAACTGGCCACTCGTTAGAAGACCTGCCCAGGTCGTTCGAACGAGCTCGTTCGAACGAGCTTGTTCGAACGAGCTTCTAACGAGTTGACCATTGACTTCTAACGAGGGTGAAGTTCATTCGATAACTTCGTTCGAACGAGACCTCGTTAGATAGGCCAGTTCGTTTGAACGAACTCTCGTTCGAACAGTCTCGTTCGAACGAGACTTCGAACGAGTTGACAGTTTAGGCTTTTTAGCCTGTTTTGATCCCGAGTGCCCCGTAACCTTGTGTATAGGTAGAGATAGCTTTCCCTTGATGATAAATTGATATATTTGGGATGTTTGGGATATAATGAGGAGTCAAACCTAGAAGTGTAGTTTGAACCTAAAGGAAAAATATGAGTAGGACGTGAGTGTCTATTACGTTGCGAGAACTATTGACGGCCTAATGTATTATATTAACCGGGAACATATAAATTGTGTAGTATTAATAATATGTCGGTACGAGAATGAGAAGTGTACCACCAATAATATGGTGATTACTAAGATGTGTGAATACTTAGTATATGTATTGATTTTATGTGTATGACATACCTACCATACTTGCTATCACGGGAGGTTCGCGTTCGCTTAGGGCCCTCGGTGCTGCCCGGATTTAGACTGGTTACCTCGATGAACATAGGTCAGAGAAGGACTTATTGGGATGTTAATAAGTTTGTTGATCGTGGGAGCGTAGGTATGTGCGTGACCCATGTGATGTGACTGTGTTCGCCTCCATTATTTGTGATGTTGTTATCTGAACGATTCCTGAGAGATTCGAAATGCATGATCCTTATGTACGTGATGTACCGGGATGGATAGCAGAGTATGTGTGCACCGCAGCTTAGTCTCGGGGTGCTTGTATTATATATTTATGATGCGAATAATATACACTTAATTAATGGGAACTTTCATGTTGATATTGTGAATAAAATTATGGTATTGTTTTGAGAAAACATAACGGGTTAACCGATAGTGAAATGTATTACATATTGAGAATCTGAGTTTAAGTAAAGCCCTCTATTTATTTGATAACGCTAGAATGTATTGTGGGAATCGAGTAGTAAGGGGTAGAACTTATTACGGTTTGGTTAGATATGGATGTCTTATAGATGGGTACGGTACGTTAGGAGTGCACATGTAGTCGAGAGGTGAGAATTTCATGTGAGTGCACGTCCTAACATGTATTTTGCATTTAATGTTTTAATGTTATTAAAACACTTGCTGTTTTTAAAATGATTTCCACTTTCGGGCTCTGACCCATTTGCTTTCAAATCTATTTTTGTAAAAACTATTTTAGGTGCCCAGCCACAAGGACACCATGCATAGGATTCTCATTCAGGTGACGAGCTGTAGCTGATTGTGGAAGTTACAGGACTTTGCTTGTAGACGCTTCATCTATCTTGACTCGATATTCATCAGTTATCAGTTGTAGGGCATGTCGCCCATTTCTTTTAGAGATATTTCATTCATTTCAGTTATTCAGACCTTTGGCATGTAATTATTCAGGATTCAGACTTGTAGTATTTTTCTTCAGTTGTGGGGTTGTTGTGAGGAGTTTTCCTCCGGATTTACATTTATGTTGTTGGTTATTCATTACTTCATTATAGTGAATGGGTATTATTCTTTCATTATTCTTTTACTGCATGTTAATCAGACTTAACTTAAAATTTGGCACTTACTTTTAAATACTAGGTGGTTAGCAATTATTAAAATGTTTTCGACAGTGATGCTATTAACTGAACCAACTTGGCATTTTGAATTAATTTAATAAAGGAGTAGCTACCCGGTATTTAATTAGTCGGGGTGTCACATCTATTTGCAGCCGCCTGTCCCCTCTGATGATTGCCACTAGGTGTAAATCAAAGTCAAAACGCAAATATGGCTACACTTGAAGACAATATCTGATTTGGTAAATATCTTTTAAAATGGTAAATTATTGTACAAACTTTGTAAACTTGAGGAGGGGATCAAGAACCTCCTTTTCTAAAATCTTTTATAAACTAGAGGAGGATCCTAAGGGACCACCTCCTCTAAGATCATTTATAAATTTGAGGAGAGGTCTCCATGGCCACCTCCTCTAAAATCATTTTATAAACTGTTCATTTATTGTGAGCATCCCCTTGGTTACTCAGTTCAATTATGACTGGATGTGAATTGTGTAAGGATTGGGTGACTCCTAGGGTCTATCTACTAGTGTTCTCTCAATCTTAAAGTGCTAAGTGGTTGAGCTTGATCAAAAAACCTTATTATTCATCCACCAAGCCAAAACTCCCAAGAGATATGAACTTGCCTTTCTGATCCCTGCTTACTCAACCAGGCTACCTATACAAAAAAGTGACATGCTAGTGTTTTGACATACATGTGAGTAATAAATATTGGGGAAGAGGACACTCTAGGTGGACCTCCTCGCCCACTGGTTCTATTATGTTGGGAATTTAGATTTCTGGGGATGAGGAGCTTCTCATGGTGGGATTCCTTGTTCATACTTTATTCCCATGACTTTTGAACATTTGGGGATGAGTAGCCACTTGTGATGGGCCTCTTAGTCCAACCTTCATTTATGTGTTTTCTGTATTGCTTGGGACGAGGAGCTCTTTCTGATAAGCCTCCTCACCCAAATTCCAAGTTTGTGACATCTCATCATTTTAGGGAGAGGAGCCCTTCTTGATGGGCCTCCTCACGCAAGTTCAATATCTGCGAACTTGGTATTCATTAGGGTGAGGAGCCCTTTCTGGGGGGCCTCCTCGCCCAAATTCTAACCCTGTGAACTTTGTAAAAAATTGAGGCGATGAGCCCTTTCTAAGGTCTTCCTCTCTCTAGTTCTTAGTTTGTGTTCTTTGGGAAAATTAGTTGCGAGGAGCCCTTTCTGGGGTCCTCCTCACCCAAGTTATAACTCTGTGGACTTTGGGAAAAATGGAGGTGAGGAGCCGTTTCTGGGGTCCTCCTCGCCCAAGTTCTAATGGTTTGAACTTTGGGAAAATTATGGCGAGGAGACCTTCCTGAGGCTCTGCTCACCTAAGTTCTGATTCTTGGTGGTGCTTGTGGTGAGTCCCTCCTCGCCAATTGGGCCTTCTCGCCCAAGATTTTGAGCTATCAAGTGTGTACCCCTCTACATTTGTCCCCTCGTACAAAAATATGTGTTTTCGACATACCAAAGGTTTTTGTGCGCAATGACTCATTATGTCTTGGAATATGAATCGTCTAACTCAGTCTCATGATAACACTGTTGTATTAATTAGGCCTGTCACTTCAGCGCAGTTTTATAGTCTCGAGGTGGAACGTGTCAAATGGGAAACATACATCTCGTCATCGGAAAATATTCAGTCCCTTTTTTTATTAGTCGTCTTCGTGTATCTTAATAGGGTACAAAAACCACTTTTGACTTTCTCTTTCTTTTTTACTTTGCATTTTTTAGTTCAGATTGTGAAATTTTTAAAGAGAGATAGAGATAGAGAGAGAGAGAGAGAGAGAGAGATAACAACAACCCAAAGCTTCCATAGCCACTGTCCTATTTTTCTTTCTTCTTCACCGTGAATGGAATTTTCAACCTCCCAAAACCCTTCTTCCACTGTTACCACTTCCATTAGTGAGGTGCTAGTGGGTGTAGTACCGATTTCTATCACCGTGTTAATCGTCTTGGCCATTGGAAGGATCAACTGTTGGGAAGACCACAAGGGGGCTCCCTCGTCTACTGGGACGTCTAGGGGAGGCTCCTCGTCTACAGCCATGTTTACTATAGGAGCCTCCTTGTTTAAAAGACCCCTCTCTAAAAGGGCCTCCTCGTCTACCGGTGTGCTCTCCCCAAGGTCCTCCTCTCCTGCGGTTTATTTAAAATCTCAAAGGGAATACTTAGCTGCTCGCCAACTGAGGGATTTTATCCTTTATCATCTGGAACCCTACATTGGCAAGGAGGATATTTTCATGACTTCACTTGTAAATTTCGAGTAAGAGTTTGTGGCCAAGATCAATGAGTCACCCTAACTGGGTTTAGGTTAGTCTTTTAACTTTCCCATTATTTTACCTGATTCAGTACTTAGCGTATGAGTAGAAGGGGTGACTTTCCCCATTCCAATATTGAAGTCAAGGCATGTGGTGGTGCCATAACAAAATGGGGTCTCTGGGTGGATCATGTCTTGTCCACCCCCTTACACATAACTATTATTGAGGGACTAGGTGTTCTGACCACTATTGGTAGTCTCAAGGCTTGCTCTATCGCCAAGCAGGAACGTGCTTTTACTTTACTGACTTCTTGCTAGAGTAGGGATTCCCATTCTTTTATTACTGGCTAGGGGATTTACTATTACTTTGGAGGACATCTGTGAGTTGCTCTCTCTACCTTACTTAGTGAACTATATTCTTACTGATGGTTTTGAGGACGAGATCGAGGAGCAAATGATGGGGGGGCTCCACTATGCTTTGGGTGAGTGCTCAAAATACATAGATATTAATTTGAATGGGACCATCAAACACTCCTTCACCAAATGGTAGAGACACTGTTTTAAGGATTTCGAGCACCTGCCCAAGGGGAGAGCTCGAGCGGGTCCTTGAGGAGTCAGGAGGTCCCAAAAATTAACTCCCCCTCACACTTGGCAGCATTTTTTGTCAGTTTTTTGAGTATATTCCTTCTTCCTGGGAGGCCATATGACTCTCCTCATGATCTTTTGTTCAATCTTTCTGTGAGGCTTGCTAAAGGGAGAGCAGTGCCCCTTGCATCTTTGACTTTGGGGTCTTTATACACTTGGTTAGATAGGGCTCATGTGGATGTTGAGATCTCTTATGGTCATTATTACGCTATTAATTTTCCAACACTTTTATCATCATGTCATTCTTATTTGAGAGGTTTCCCAACTTACCCCAGAGGCTAGGTCTTGCCACAACGGAGTTGCTCGTTCTACAAGATGTAACAAGAAGACTTACAAGACTCCCCTAGGGTCTTTGATAGACAACATCGATGAGTTTTTCTTCAGGCCCTACTGCAAGACTATGGGAGTTAATTTCTCATGGCATTCTTTCTCTTCTATTGGGGGCATTTTTACTGCCCTAATGATGCGGAGTCTGTTCCTACCTGTCGCCATATTTATGTGGTCGTTATGCTTCGTCCTTGTAATTTTCCCTCACCGAAGGACTTGGGTCAGGGTGTGGAGTTCTACCACTCTGAGAGAGTGAGGAAAAAATTTTGTTATGACCAGGGGGTTCATACTCCCAGTTATCCTTCCAAGTTATATCTTGAGGCTTTTGCCAACTTTACCTTTGAGGGGGTGGTTGGCAAAGTAGGTCATTTGGGCAACTTGTTTATGCCTTCTCGTAATTACCTAGCTCTTTTTTTGCATTCCTAGTTTACGCTTTAGCGGAAGAAGTTCCTCTTGATTCAGAATTTCATAAAGTATTTTCCCCACGAAACTATTTACACAAAGATCCCCAACAATGATAGGTTCTTAGGTAAAAGGAGCCAAAGGTTGGTGTGGCACCGAAGTACCATCCCTAAGGCTCCTCTTGAGCAACCGACTCCAGTCCTAGTAAGGCCTCTGCTCGATGAGTCTATCATACCAAGAAACCTGAGCCTCAAACTACTAGGAGCAAGTAGAGAGGCAAGTGAAGATCTCCTGCTACTTCAAAGAGGAAGCATCCCAGTGTGGATGTTTTCAGCTTCATACAAGCTACCATTGCCCCTACTGGCACTCCTGCTTCCACTATTGCCACTTATACCCCCACTTCCCTCCCTTCTCTAGTAAGAACTAAAGCGAGCTGGAAAAAAAAGAAGACTGACACTGAGATTTCTTCCCCCGTCCTCTGCAGCAGATCAAGGGTCTAACATTGACGATCTTGGGGTAGAGGAGACATATAGGACTGTACGTGAGCTTGGTTATGAGGCCCTCAGATTATCTGATGAAGAGCCCGCTACTACTTCTATTACCATAGGTGAACGTACTACACCTCATTCTCTTTTACTTAGTGAAACTGGATTTCTCAAGGTTTCACTTGTTGGTTCCCTTTCTCTATCATTTGAAGAGGAACTAGTCGATTGTATAATCACTCCTTCCTATGATAATGATGGTTCTTCTTCGAATGATATGAGTGTTGTTAATCCTTGTGGTGATCATCATCCTGATACTTCTTATTTGTTACCAATTTCTGGGGAGTCTTCTAGTGAAGATGCTCTCATAGGTTCTCCGTCTGCCAGTAGCCCCACTACCGTACAGTTACCGTATGGGAAGATCACCCGCTCTACCGTCATAAGTCTTTTCTCTTAACTTATCTATTATTCTTTTACTGTCTATTTTCATATAAATAGTTCAGGTATGAATTATCTTTGTCTTTGCGGCATTTTTAGGGTGTTTCCATCGTGATGAGTGATCTGTCGCCTCTGTCGCCTGCTCGGGGACCTTTTCCTAGGGCTCAGAGTTCTATGTTAGTCTCATCTTTGGGCCTATGTAGGTAGGCTTGTCATTTCCCTATACTCAGTTGTTATTCTTTTTCTTTCATTTCTGTTTACTAATACATCTTTTGTCCTTGTCTATATTTTGCAGTTATCTACTGTATTCCCGGCAACAACGAGGACTTCTTCTGTGTCCTCCTCTTCAGTTCAGGTAAACATTAGTTCTCCCGAATCTCTTACTTTTATTTGCTACATTTTGAGGCATATCTTTTGAAGTCTCCCATTGTTACACACATAGGTGACCGTTTCTCTTGGCCAACTTTCTTCACCTCACCCCTGCTTGGTGGTGAGGGGTTCCTCTATAGGACTGTCTGAGGTATTTTGAGCCTTTCTTCTTTATGATCTTTATCTATTCTGTCATATTTTCTACTTTTATGATAGTATTGTCTTTATCTATTTTTATTCCAGGGACCTTCTTCGAGTGACCTTTCATCTATTGGGGGAATAGCCTCGCTTATGGGAGGCACTGCCCCAGGTCTATCACCTTCAGGAAGGATTCCCATCTCCCACGTCTTTGTGCCCATGGATAATAAGCCTCGTATTCAGCCTTTATCCTCGAGGCTAGTTTTCACTACAATATCTAGTGAGCCGGCTACATAGGTTAGCCCCACCTCTCATGTATTCCTTATTCTCATTAGCCTTCATCTCTTTCTTTGATTATTTTTGGGTTTTCTGACCATTTTACTATAACTAGGCCATTGTATCCGCTTCTACTATCCCACCGATCATCTTCACTCCTTCTCCTTTAGAGGGGCTTCAAGTATGCCTGCATTAAATCTTTTATCTTTCTGATTCATTTTCTTGTTCCGTTGGGATTCCAATTTCATACTATGTTTCTACTTGTCTTTATGCCAGTTAGTTGGCACTATCGCTTCTCCATTTACATCTCCAGTTCCCCCTTTAGTAGTCCCTACTACCTCTGGGAAGCTCATGCAGCCATTGTATATGTGGGAGGCATTATTATAGCACCTCTCACGGTAACTATTCCGACTTGTCTTTACTTATATTTTATGACTCCTTTTTCATTACTACGAAAGCCTTATAAATTTTCATAGCTTTCTTCTCTTACAGGGTAGTGCTAGTGAGACTTCCTCAGCTGTAGTGCTTGGGGTGAAGGTCTCAGAGATAGTCCCTGGGATAGAACCTGCAAGTGCCCCCTTATCTTCTATAGAGGATGTTACTCTAGCCATCCTGGCCGAAGTCCCTTGTTTGAGGGGCTTATTCCTAGCTCCACAAGACCAGCTTTAGTGGTAAATTCGATTTTTACAACCTCTGCCTACTAGCTTAGTTATACATCTGTGTATTCTGTACTTTTTTTCCTAACATATTTTTGGATGTGGTCCCATTACTTATGGGACTTATATTTGGACCCTCAGGATAGTAGTCCACCAGCTTCCGTGCTTGAGGAGACTTTGGTCACCCCTCCGGTTAGTACCACTCTTGCTCGGACCGATGAGGAGTCTTGGGCAAGTATCTCAGCGGGGGGCTCTTAGATAAATACTTAATCTCCCTGGATATTTTGATCTTACATTTTCTTATGTAAATAGTTGCTGGCATTTACCCGTTTCCCTATTTTCAGGTTAGCACAGTGATTGTTCCTTTAGCTGTGGAACAACCAATGGGAACTACTTTGAGTCAGGTATTATACTGTGATACCTTACTCTTTTCTTTGATCCCCTTTTTCTTCTTGCTTTTACTGTGAAAGTTGGCTTACCCTCATGTTCTTGTTTCTTTATTTTCAGGATGGTAAGGCGACTGTCGCTTGTTTTTTCGGACCTACTCTAAGTGATATACTGCGCATTCCCTATGTATTAAACTGTCATATATGTGTTGTTGTTATCTGTTAAAGCTAGTACATTTCTCTTTTTCCTTAGCCAAAATAAAAATACTAACTCTTATCTATTTCTGTTAGGCTGGTGCTCATGGTCATTGGTTGCCCCCTTACTTAGGTGACATCATATTGACTCCCAGGGACTTTGGGGTAAGCTTTCCATGATATTTGTTTCAATTCGAGTATGGGTAACCCACCTCCTGCTACTTCTCTTCTTTGCAACTTATTTCCCTTTTCTTTTCACGTCACAGGATTCGGTTCCCAATCTTATTAAGGTCAGTAGTGAGGCCGACCACAATTTTGAGGCCATCGGTGATACTGGTTCTGGAGAGGATTCGTCCATCCCTCTTTTAGAGATTGAGTCCCATAACACAGGATATGATGATATAGTATAGGCTCCTAGGTCTTTCATGAGCGTGCTGTTGCGTTCAGAGTTGCCTTCTCGATTTCATGCACATAAGTTCAAGATGTTGGTGATGCTTCTGGAGCACCATCGGAAGACTTTTACTTCCTAGAGCATCCTCAACATTGATAGCCTTATGGTCTTCAACTTGAAGGTCCTAGCTAGCCATCTGCATGACTTCTTATCTACCCCTACTGCTGACATGACTACTCAGAGTGTTGCAATGTTTCTCCAGGGTCTTCATGATCTTCAACGCTTCTATCATTTCCAACTGGATTGGCTCAAATATTTAGTTCATTATTTTCTTGGTACCACCTTTAGGAAAATGATGAAGGTCCATAATTCTAGGCAGATTAGGGAGCAGTAGCATCAAGTTGAGGCTGATCGGATTCAGACTCAGATTCAGTCCCTCTAGGCCAAGCTGGCCAAGCTAGAGGCTAGTGTTACTGAGAATGAGGCTCAGATGGCTAGATTAGAGGATCAGCTTATTGAGGAGGTTGTTCCTTCTTACACAGACCTGCGCTCCCGCCAGGATTTATTTTTTATGTTGTGTATACATTCTTTTGTACACTTTTCATATGTAAAGAACTTTGTCATCATTAATAAAAGAATATTTTGTTGGTTTATATCATCTTGCTCTTCTGCTTCTATGTGGACTTTGATATCTTCTTACTATGGCCTGCTCTAATTTTCTATGGCTACTTTATTTGTTTGAACTATCCCCTTTAACTGTGGGATACTTGCATATTAGGACTGCCCCTTCTAACTTGGGGTACTTGCATATTATCTGAGCAAGTGACAGTTTTAGAATTGTCCCCTCTAACTATGGGGTACTTGCATATTATTTGAGCAAGGTTTTTTTAGAACTGTCCCCTCTAACTGTGGGGTACTTGCATATTATCTGAGCAAATTATCATTTTTAGAACTGTCCCCTCTAAATGTGGGGTATTTTATCATGGTTATCATTTCTTAGGGAATAACTGGGTGATAAAGGATTAACTCTTCTCCTTCCCTCAAACGTTTTTTAAGTAATTAGAGAGCAAGGGAGAGTAAGTACCCTTTTCTCTATATTTTCTATGAACTTGGTCAAGTAAGGCCGTTTCTTTGAGAACGGAAGTTAAAATTTGTTCTCTAGGAAATTAGTAAAAAAAATATTTGCTATATATGTTTTTTATTATGACTTGGAGGATGTCCTCTATTGGTCTGGTGACAAGATCAAAATCATTTGTCTAACATGCCTAGAGAGACTTTGTTAAATATACTTTTATATCGGGATGGATTTTACCCCAAGTGTACTGAGCAAAGTCCTCTTTATCTTGGACCCTATTCTAATATAGTAGATGGTATGTAAAAAAAATATTCTGATGGATCTACCTTATTCCATAGGTAAACAAGCAAAATAAGAATCATCGTGCAATGCAAAAAAGGTGTCATTATTCATTTCTTTTCATTTTCTATATCATTTACAAAATCGTACTGCTCTATCATTGTTATGAAAAAAAGAACTGTTTTGTTGGTAGAGCAAGTCGCTCAAATTCTTTAATAGAAATGAAATGTTTTTTAAACACTGCTAAACATAATACATCTTCAGGCAGTTGACGGACTTGAGGCAATCACTCTTTGGTTCTGAAATCTGGCAATAACTCGACTTGCCTACCCCTCTTATAATAAATGGGCCTTCCCATTTGGGTTTAAACTTTAACACCGGCATTGTTGCAGAGATGGTGAATGGATGCTCCCAGGACTAAGTCTCCCACCCAGAACTCCCAGGGCTTAACCAAATTTTCGTAGGCTCTGGGCAGCTGTTGGGTGTACACTTTAAAGTTTTCTTTCACCTTGTCTCTATGATCGTCCAACGCCTCTAGTTGTACATGTCATAGGTTAGGTATAAGTTTATTTCTTAGGGAAACTCTGGCTGAGGGTACTTCCAACTCCACTGGTAATACAACTTCTGTCCCATATACCAATAAGAATGGGGTGAACCCGATTGGTTTTCTCTTTGAGATACAATAAGCCCATAACACCATTGGCAGTTTGTCATCCCATGCCCCTGGCATGTCCTCTAGCATGTTCTTCAAGATATTAATCAGGGTCTTATTGGTGGCTTCTGCTTGACCGTTACTCTTAGGGTAGGAGATGGTTGAGCTATTGTGCATAATTTTATACTTGTCTGTGAGGAGGGTCATCTCCTTGCATACGAGCTGCTTCCCATTATCTATCAAAATTACTTTGGGTCATATGATATACTCTTTTATAAACTGGGTTACCACTTAGGCAGTCACTCTCCTTAGAGGGATGGCTTTGACCTATTTGGTGTATAATTCTATAACCACAATGATGAAAGCTTTTCCATGAGAAGCTGGGGTGATTTTTCCAACTAGGTCAAATGCCCATGTGTGGAAGGTATAGGGAGATGATAGGCTTTGTAAGGTGAGTGAATGTATCATATTTCCATGTACTTGATAGACTTTGCACTTATTCACGTAACCAATGGAGTCAGCCTTCATGGTTGGCCAGTAGTTACCCAACATCATCAGTTGATCATACAGTTTGGCACCCACATGTGGAAGGGCCCATGGGCTTCTTTTAGCACTCTCTCTGTGTCTTCATTATCTATGCACCTCAGTTCTTTCTCATTTTACCCCTTTCTGTAAAGCTCTCCTTCCACCAAATAAAAACGAGCTATCCTTTTTCGCAGATAAATTTCATTCGCTCTTTCTGTGGGTAGCTCGCCATGTTTTAAATATTCTTTGTATGGCTGCCTCTAATATTCAAAAGCTTCCACAAAGTTAGCTTACGCTGGTTGGTCAAAATGGGTCAGGCACTTTAAATAACCTTGTTGAAGACGATTGGCCTCTGCACTCATGATGGGCCAATAGTAGCCCCCGCGCTGCAACTGACGATAAAGAGGAATATTAATGTCCCCACAATGCTTTTCGTGCATCTCTACCAACCTTTCTTTAGCTTCTTATTCTCCCACACATCTTTCTAGGGTCCCTCCAGAGCTCTTGAAATAAAGTGTTCCCTAAATCAGGTGGTAGTTACCTAGTTCTAACATCTTCATTGTCCCCTCTCTAGTCTCTAGCTGCTGCACAACTATCTGCATCCAATCTTTTGTCTCATTGATTGGGAACAAAGATCTTACTGTAGTAGGAACTATTCTTCACCGTACTGTGATTTTTTCTTCTGGTTCATCCATGTCTAGATTTTGCGCTATTGTGGCCAGTGTGTCGGGGTGCTTATTCATTGTTTTTGCAAGTTTATCCATAGTTACTTCTAAGAACTGCCCTAGCAATCTCTGAATGATGTATTTCTAGGGTGCCAGGTTGGCATGCTTGGTGGAGAACTCCCCATTAACCTATTTTACTACCAGGTTAGAGTCCTCTCGCATGCACAACACTCTGACCGCTCTTCTGAGGGCCTCTAACATCCCCAAAATGAGGGCCTCATATTCAGCTTCATTGTTTGAGCATTTTAAATCTAGCTTGAAGCGGAGGGTGATCGTTTCCTTACTGTTTGACAATATAATACCGGAACCTCCTATTCCTTGAGCACTGGAGACATCAAGATTTATCCCCTTTTTTCCATTTCTTCCACCATGCATGCTTGAAAGTTCTCCCCAGGTAGTTCCTCCATGGGGGCTCGAAATTCCCACTTGGAAAATGGGCGAGCAGATCTGCCACCGCTTGACTTTTAATGGCTTTGGGCACTATGCATTTTAAATCGTATTATAACAGAATAAAAAACCACCTTACTGCTTGCCCCACAAGGACCGTTAATGCGAGGAGGTACTTGATGGGTCCACACTTAGTGACTATGTGAACTGTGAAAGCTAGTAAATAATGTCTCAACTTCTAAGCAACAAAGACCAGGGCAAGATAGTGTCTCTCTATGCTCGTGTATCTATATTTTGTGCCTGAGATCACTCTTGACAACTAGAACACTAGTTTCTCTACTCCTTCCCTTTCTTGGGCAATTAGTGCTCCTATGGATCTTTCTATTGAAGTAAGGTAGAGCAGTAGTGGTGCCCCAGCTTCTGGTGGAATCATTATGGATGGGGAGGATAAAATTTCTTTGATCTTTTCAAAGGCCTTCTTCTTCTCATCTCCCCAAATCCACTTGACTTTGTCTTTTAGAAGGGGTGTGAATGGGTGGGTCACCTCCGCTAGCACTGGTATGAACCTTCTTAAGTAGGACACCTTCTCTAAGAAGATCTTTAGCTGCCTTTGACTCTTCGAAGGTGGCCTCATTAAGATGGCTTTCTTTTTCTCTGTATCTACTTGCACCCCTTGCCTATTTACAATAAACCCCAATTTTTTTCCCACAGTGACCCCGACGGTACACTTCTAGGGGTTCATCTACATCTTGTACCTACGACACCTCTCGAACACTCTTCGGAGGTCCTGTATATGCTTGCCTTCTTTCTTAGATTTCACCACAAGGTCATCCACATAAAATTCTAGTATGTCATAAAATAAATCATGAAAATTTACCATCATGGTCCTTTAGTACATGGACCCGACCTTCAATCCGAATGGCATGACAGTGTAGTGGAAATTTCCCTAGGGCATGCAGAAGGAAGTTTTCTCTGCATCCGTCGGGTCCATCTTAATCTAATTGTAGCCAACGTACCCATCCATGAAGCTAAAGATCTCATGGATTGTAGTAGCGTCAACTAAGCTATCTACACTTGTCAGAGGAAACTCATCCTTGGGACATGCCCGATTCAGGTCTAAAAAATCCACACAAATTTGAATTTGGCTCTCGCGTCCTTCTTTGCCATCGGCACTATGCTGGAGAGTCACACAGGATGATGAATAAGCTTGATGAACCCTGCTTGCCACAGCTTCTCTACCTCTACGTTTTTGTCAGATTGAGGTCATCTTTGTACATACGTGTTGCTTGCTTGATTGGGAGAGCGTTGGGAAGAACATTCAATCTGTGAGAGCTCACCTTTGGGTTTATCATGGCATTTTCTTGTATTTCTAGGCAAATACGTCAGTGAACTCTTTGAGCAAGACCACTAGCTCTTCCTTCTGTTTTGGGATTAAACTCTTGGAGATTAGAATGGGTCTACTTTCACCCCTTTCATCCCCTAGGTTGATCTCCTCTAATTCTTGTAGCTGCTCCCTAGGTCCATCCTTCATGCATTCTGGAGCTTCTTCTGGTTCCACAATATGCTCAATAACATGGGATTCATCCACAATAAAATATTCTAGTACCGGGTCGATGCTCTTATCCCTAAACACCATCTGCACAGATCGTTATAAATGGTAGATAACTTTTCCATCGGGTAGGACCACTTTTTTACAGGTTCGAGGAGTTTTAACTACCTCCTCCACCTTTCTCTTGCCTTTTTCTATGTGGGGAATCACCCCCCAAAGGATCATGTACAAATTTCCTTGGTTGGGCAATTCCTCCAACCACTTGCTTTTCTTCTAGCTTTCCCGAAGAATTATTTCTTTCCTTATCCATTTCTGTATAGAATTATGTGTCTACCAGATGGGCCTCCTCAACATAAAAAGGCGTTTATGTGGATTTAATTATAATCTCTGTTCCTCTGATGTTGGCCTTTGCACACTAATGGTAGGTTGAGGGCACTATGCCATGGGTATGCATCCATACCCTCCCAATGAGCAGTCGGTAGGTGGTATTGGCTTTGATGACATGGAATTTTATGTGGGAAGTAAAATTCCCCAACATAATTCCTACATTCACATATCTGATGGATTGCATTCCAGCGTTGTTGAATCTTGATATTACTAGTGGTGCAGGCACTATCTTCCCTTGATTAATCCCCATTTCGTATAACATACGGATAGGTATAATGTTAATGGGTGATCCTCTATCCATTAATGCTTTGGGAAATGAGACTCCATTGATCATAGATGTGATATATAGTGGGCGGTTGTGGAAGTAAGGCACCTGCCTATCTGCCTCAGAAAATACCACTTCAGAAGTATACCTCTTGATCAACCTGCCAATCGGCCCCTGCCAATTCAATGAGGGGTCTCCTCTCTGTTGTAGCCTCCAAGACTTTTTTTCTTATGACTAACCTGGTGTCATATTTTACTCCGATTTAATCGAAGAACCACTTGAACTTGGGACTCCTCGCTATGTCTTCACATTCAGAATCAAGATCCACTTCATATGTATGGACATTGCAGACGTATTTTGCCTTCGATGTCTCCCCACCATCCAGGGCAAGGATGACATTCACCAGGTGCTCTAGGATGTTAACCTTCTCGAGTTATTCATCTCCCTCCTCTTCTTGGTCTGGGTGAAAAACCACTCCTCGCGCTTTCTTTCCATCTCAGTTATCTACTTGCTGCTCAATGATAGCCTTCCCCAACTCCTCACGTATTCCTTATCACTTTCCCACTCCATTAGGTCTTGGGCTTCTTCTTCATTATACGCTACTACCATATTGGTAGTGGCATAATTATGAGTTGGAATTAGGTTCTCTTTCACATCCACAGGAGGTACTGTAAAGTGCCACTGGCCACCTGCTCACCAATGATCCTCCTCAAGTAGTAACAGTCCTTAGTAGAAAGTTACACCAGCTGGCGTAACTCATAATACTTAGGGTTGGCTTTGTAAACTACTGTTGGAGTTTCTCCATTCAGGTGAGGGGGCCCGCTACCCCCTCTTGTACCAATGTACGATAACAGTCCGTAGCTTCCGTTACGCTGCAAGGTAGCGGTGGTGGAACATCTTCTCCAAACTTTCTCTTATTACCTGGATGTTGTTCTTGGATCCGTAGCCTACCTTATTACCTTTGGGGATCCCATACACATAGTTGACTATCTGTTTCCTCGAGACTTGAAACTTGCCAGAAGTCAATGGAAGTTGTGTCCTCCAACTCGAGGACCTCGACTTGATTATCATGGCTATATTGCTGGAAGCCTTAGTAAACTCTCTAAAGGTTACATCTATACTTTCATTGATCAGATGGAGCTTATATATCTCCAAGATCCCCTCAACACAGATGTGAAGGAGCCTTGCCTCGACTACCTCCTCGTGTACATCAAGTGCACTCTCATGAAAGCGCTTGATGTATTGCATTAACTCCTCCCCAGGATTTTGCACCTCTTATGCCAGATGTCTCAATGTGAACTCATCTTCTGTCACAAAGAACTTTTGAAGTAATTGTCTGTGCATCTCTTCCCGTGAGGGAATGTTGTTGGGTTCTAGTTAGGAATGCCACGTGTAGGATTTTCCTTTGAGGGTCTTGGATAACTCCCGTAATCTCATGTTCTTGTCATTTACATTCACCCCTAGGTACTCAACGAACCTTTTCATGTGCTCTTTTGGGTTTTCTCCTTTTCCATTAAACTTAACAAATTTTGGTGGAATATACCCCTCTGGGCATGGTTTCTCATTCACATCCGAAGGGTAAGGATCTTGTAGCTCATCATACAAATGATGTGTTCGTCTTTTGGTGGAGGAGAGTAACTTTATCACCTCCTCCATAATAACTGCTTTGAAGGGGATTCTTCTAAACTTATGGCATTTGCTGCTGGTGAGCTTGCTGGTGCCACAACCTGCTCTAACACCACCTTTCGTGATGGAATCGTCTCTGTCGGAGTTGCTGCTGGGGTGACTGCCCCTCCAGAGGAGGCAGCTGCTGGTGTCGCACAACCTTGACCCAAACTTGATAGGTCTACATTATTTTTCTTTCAAAAGTTAAAAAACGTGATCATAAGACTCATACCTGTCATTGGAGCTGCTGGTATGCCCTGCCTGAGGAGCAGGTGTCTTAGCTCTGATCACCGCCACATCCTTCTGGGTGGTCTGGTCACTTTGACGACAATTTCCACTTGGAATGTCTTCAAAAATTAGCTGCTTAGAAATGTTGAAACCTTCTTTGTCCATGGAAGTGAGGTGTGACACCCCGACTAATTAAATACCGGGTAGCTACTCCTTTATTAAATCAATACAAAATGCCAAGTTGGTTCAGTTAATAGCATCACTGTCGAAAACATTTTAATAATTACTAACCACCTAGTATTTAAAAAGTAAGTGCCAAATTTTAAGTTAAGTCTGATTAACATGCAGTAAAAGAATAATGAAAGAATAACAACCATTCACTATAATGAAGTAATGAATAACCAACAACATAAATATAAATCCGGAGGAAAACTCCTCACAACAATCCCACAACTGAAAAATAATACGACAAGTCTGAATCCTGAATAATTACATGCCAGAAGTCTGAATAACTGAAATAAATGAAATGTCTCTAAAAGAAATGGGCGACATGCCCTACAACTGATAACTAAAGAATATCGAGTCAAGATAGATGAAGCGTCTACAAGCAAAGTCCTGTAACTTCCACAAACAGCTACAGCTCGTCACCTGAATGAGAATCCTAAGCATGGTGTCCTTATGGCTGGGCACCTAAAATGGTTTTTACAAAAATAGATTTGAAAGCAAATGGGTCAGAGCCCGAAAGTGGAAATCATTTTTTTTAAAAAAAGCAAGTGTTTTAATAACATTAAAACATTAAATGCAAAATACATGTTAGGACGTGCACTCACATGAAATTCTCACCTCTCGACTACATGTGCACTCCTAACGTACCGTACCCATCTATAAGACATCCATATCTAACCAAACCGTAATAAGTTCTACCCCTTGCTACTCGATTCCCATATTACGTTCTAAAGTTATCAATTAAATAGAGGGCTTTACATACACTCGGATTCTCAATTAGAAATACCATTCATTATCAGTTAACCCGTTTTGTTTTCTCAAAACATTACCATAATTAGTCACAATACCAATCGTGAAAGTTCCCATTAATTAAGTGTATATTATTCACATCATAAATATACAATACAAGCACCCCGAGACTAAGCTGCGGTGCACACATACTCTGCTATCCATCCCGGTACATCACGTACATAAGGATCACGTATTCCGAATCTCTCAGGAATCGTTCTCAGATAACAACATCACAAATAATGGAGGCGAACACAGTCACATCACATGGGTCATGCACATACCTGCGCTCCCACGATCAGCAGACTTATTAACATCCCAATAAGTCCTTCTCTGACCTATGTTCATCGAGGTAACCAATCTAAATCCGGGCAACACAAGGATTAGAAGGCCCTAAGCGAACGTAAACCTCCCGTGATAGCAAGTATGGTAGGTATGTCATACACATAAAATCAGTACATATACTAAGTATTCACACATCTTAGTAATCACCATAATATATTGGTGGTACACTTCTCATTTTCGTTCCGACATATAATACTACACAATTTATATGTTCCCGATTAATATAATAAATTAGACCGTCAATAGTTCTCGCAACGTAATAGACACTCACGTCCTACTTCATATTTTCCTTTAGGTTCAAACTACACTTCTAGGTTTGACTCCTCATTATATCCCAAACATCCCAAATGTAACAATTAGTCATCAAGGGAAGGTTATCTCTACATATACACAAGGTTACGGGACACTCGGGATCAAAACAGGCTAAAAAGCCTAAACTGTCAACTCGTTCGAAGTCTCGTTCGAACGAGGCTGTTCGAACGAGAGTTCGTTCGAATGAACTGGGCCTTCTAACGAGATCTCGTTCGAACGAAAGTCTTCGAACGAACATCCCTCTCGTTAGAACCCAAACTGTCAACTCGTTAGAAGCTCGTTCGAACGAGCTCATTCGAACGACCTGGGCAGGTCTTCTAACGGGTGGCCAGATTCGAGCCCAGAAATTCCTATCTTGTTTTTCTCAATTTTCTTCACTCCTAATCCCACATAGAAATCATTCCAACATCATTTTAAGGTTCCTAATTCGTACTAAACATTCATAGTTCATAATCAAACGTTTATATAGGGCCAACTCATATTAAACATCATCAAATCTTCAAATCCCTTTATTTATCCCCAAATTATATGAACATGAACGCTAACATTTATAAATCCTCAATGAGCCTAATAAAATCCGTTTTTGTTTCATCCAAGATATTATTAACATCAGAATAATCGCCTACATATAATTCTACATGCAATTCCTCATCAATATGCAATATTCTAGTTCCAAATTTAATGGGTTTTTCATCTAACTCCCAAACAAATATGATTATAACAAATTCCTACGCATGGAAGAAGTATTTTCTGAAATTAATTGGAATTAAACCACTTGCCTTATTTGAATCTCTGAATTTGAGGTTGAATCTTGAAGGTTGGATTGCCTTCTCTCTCTCTCTCTCTGCAGAATCCTTCTCTTTCTCGCTCTACAAGTTCTTCTCAAGGTGTTAATGGAGGTGAGGTTGGTTTTTGCCAAGTTATAAAGTTTCTAACTTCTCCCATAGCCCACTACCTAAATTGGGGTTGGAAATGGCTAAGTGGGTTCATACTAAGTCAGATTTTTAACTCTAATTTTCGTGGGTTTTAATTACCCAATTTCCGAAATTACCAAAATGCCCTTATAAGTTACCGGTATGGCCCAATAATGCCCCGGGACCCAAACTTAACCCCCGGCTAGTGTTTTCTGACTATTTCGACCCTTTCGAACACGTTGGCCCACTCAAAATGACCATACGCTTAATAGAACTAAAATTCACTTTTTAATTAAAATAAATATTTCCCTGACGCGACTGTCACACGCGTCTCAGTAAAATTTTCCAACTTGCCATATTTCACCAACTCGCATCTCGCTAGTATTTTAATCCGGATTAATTTCCAATTAATACGCATTTAATTTAATTAATCCCATAAATAAATATCACAAAAATACGGGGTATTACATGAGGATACCTCCCCAGCAGAGTCGCCAAATGTAGGAGGGGTAGCTAAACTGGGGTCTATGAATAACTGGAAAGGGTGAGGCGTGACCCACTCCAATGGACTCTGCCTTCAAGGTCTTCCAAGAACTTCTAGAGCAACACCTATTAAAACCTTCTACTTTTGGTAATAAATGGAACTAAACTAAGAAACTACTCCCTGTAAGAAGATGAACTTCATAACAATAATGGTAACTTTTCTCAAGGAACTCCTGAGAATGATGGTTGTCGGTGTGTAGTGCAGGAATAAGGCACTTAGCAATTAGAGAGAGAACAGGGAGATAACACTAGGTATTGGGTGATTTTGACAGAGTAATGGTATGACTTTAGTTATGATTCTAACTTGACCTTGCCCAAGGGTCCTATTTACACTTGGGCACTAGGGCTGAGTTGGCACTTTGGGGTGCCAAAATGTTGGGTTGGTGAGGGACAAGGTCTGCAATGTAACTCTTATCCCTATCTATGTGCAGTCGCCTATCCTCAGAGATGGGTGCCACCTGGTGTAAATCAAAGTCAGAAAGCAAATATGCTTGTGCTTGAAGAAAAAATATCTAATTTGGTAAATATTTTTTAAAACGGTAACTTGTTGTACAAACTTTGTAAACTTGAGGAGGGACTCAAGAACCACCTCTTATAAAATCTTTTATAAACTTGAGGAGGATCCTCGAGGACCATGTCCTCTATGATCATTTATAAATTTGAGGATATGTCTCAAGGTCCACCTCCTCAAAAATCATTTTATAAACTGTTCATTTATTGTGAACAACCCCTTGGTTGCTCACTTCAATTATGATTAGATGTGAACTGTGAAAGAATTGGGTGACTTCTAGGGTCTATCTAATAATGTTCTCTCAATATAAAGTGCCAAGTGGTTGAGGGTCAATAAACCTTGTTCTTTAAACACCAAGCCCAAACTCCCAAGATATCCCAACTTGCCTTTTTGAACCCTGCTTGCTCAACCAGACTACCTGTACGAGAAAGTGACATGTTAGTGTTTTAACATACCTGTGAGTAACAAATCTTGGGGAGGAGGACATTCTAGGTGGACCTCCTCGCCCACTGGTTCTATTCTGTAAGGAATTTAGATTTCTCCTCATAGTGGGATTCCTCAATCATAATTTTTTCCTCTGACTTTTGAACATTTGAGGATGAATATCCACTTGTGATGGGCCTCCTCGTCCAAACTTCATTTTTGTGTTTTCTGAGTTGCTTGAGACGAGGAGCTCTTTCTAATGAGCCTCCTCACCCAACTTTCAAGTTTGCAACATCTGGTCAATTTGGGGCGAGGAGCCCTTCTTGACGGACCTCCTCGCCCAGGTTCAATATCTACAAACTTGGTGTTCATTAGGGCGAGGACCCCTTCCTGGGGGGCCTCCTCACCCAAATTCTAATCACGTGAACTTTGTAGAAATTGAGGCGATGAGCCATTTCTAGGGCCCTACTCGCTCTAGTTCTTAGTCTGTGTTCTTTGGGAAAATATGGTGCGAGGAGCCCTTTTGGTCTCTTCTTGGCCCAAGTTCTAACTCTGTGGACTTTGGGAAAATTGGGGGCGAGGTGCCCTTTCTGGGGTCCTCCTCGCCCAAGTTCTAATTTTGTGAACTTTGGAAAAATTGGGGGCGAGGAGCTCTTTTGGGGGTCCTCCTCGCCTAAGTTCTGATTCTTGGTGGTGTTCGTGGTGAGTCCCACCTTGCCAATTGGACCTACTAGCCTAAGCCTTTGAGCTATAAAGTTGTCTATACACTTTCCTCCTATACTCTTAGACCCATAAGGTCCATGTGCATCAATTTTAAGAGACGAGAGGTAGTTATTGAGTTCAACTTCTTATGTGGGCCGTTAATTTGCTTTCTTAATTGACAAGGCCCACAAATTGAGGAGGTTCGTTTTCCTAAGGATGGTAAGCCTCAAACTAGGTCTTTTATCACTAGACGATCAAGATCTCTAAAGTCTACATGACCTAACGGTTGATGCCAAAGTTCAGCAGATGATACCTTGGCACTATTGCAGACGAAAGAGGACTTTTGAACGATTCCATAACAATTATCACTAGTCCTCACATCTTATAAATAGCCTCACCCGATTTATCATACACAGTGAACTTAGATCGGCTAAACTTAACGTCAAGGTTTTCTTCACATAAGCGATTAATTCTTATCAAATTAGCTTTGAGTCCATCAACATAAAGAACATTCTCAAGTTTTGGAAACCTAAAAATTTCAATGGTGCCTCTACCCCTGATTCGAGATTTACTCCCATCGCCAAAGGTGACTTTACCATCTTTATAGTTTTCAAGAGTGGTAAAAAGAGATTTATCACCTATCATATGTCTTGAACATCCACTATCAAAATACCATTGGGAGGTATTTTGAGCCTTAAGAGCAACATGAGCAATTAACCTTCTTGGTCTTATCTTTCTTAACCCAAGCTTGAGTTGTGTTCTTCCCTTTGTTGACTCTAGTCTTTGGGTCCTGGGGAACCTTAGAAACTCTTCCATTAAACATTTGGATGTGTTGACTAGATACTCAACTTGGTTTTTAAGGCTAGCTAAGGAGTTATAGTGTGGCCTAGGAGTTGTGAAATAAGAATTCTTTCCAAGCTTGTAACAAAAATCTCTAAGATGAACCCTTTTGTGACAATAAGTACAAGTACATTGTTAATTTGGATTCACTCTCATAGGTTTCTTAGGTTGAATCTTCTTAGGTGGGTTAGGTGTAGGAGGGTTTGCTTTGGTAACAAACTTAGCTACGGGTTTGGATTTCATATTGGATGACTCACCATCTTCATATCCTATACCCTTTCTCTCTTGGTAACTTTTCTCCTTATAACCCAAAACTGGACCTAGGAATAACTTCCCTTTTCTTCCTAAATTATCTTCAAGTGTGACTTTGACTTTTCGAGAGGACTCGAGATCTTTTTCAACTTTGACAATTTTTTCTTCAAGTGTTTTTCTAATCTCCAAGGATTCAAGAAGATCTTTGTTGACACGAGCTAGAGAGTTAGTCAAATCACATTTTTCTTTACCTACCAAAATATGTTTCTCAGAGAGAGAAACCTTACTTGCCTCGAGTTGACTAACTAAAGCCTCCTTCTCCTTCAGGATTTTAACTCCTTTTCTAAATTCAACATCTTAAAAGTTAACCTTTTATTAATCTTTTGAATTCTCATAGACTTGGTGTACAATTCAGAATAGGCAGATTACAATTCAATTACATCTACATCACTCTCACTTTCTTTTTCATCACTACTTTCTGAGTGAGTGGATACAACGTCAAGATCTTGCTTGAAAATGTCAACACTAGGCTGTGACTCCCTTAAATCACTAGCATGACCTGCAATAAAGGTAGTGAAGTTATTTCCAGAAGGAACAGAATCATCGGAATACTCAGACTCAATCTCACTGTAGCTAAGAGTTGCATTATAAACGGCCTTTTCTTTACCTTGTTTCTCAAGCTTATTGGGGCATTCATATGCTCTATGACCTTGTCCTTCACACTCGAAACATATCTCCGAATCATCCTTTTTAAAGCTATATCTTTTAGAGTTGTCATTTTTAAACTTCTTTGTATTCTGATTATTAAACTTCTCTTACCCTTGTTTTTGTTTTTCTCAAATTTAGTTTTTTCAAATTTTGAGTTTTTCTTTTTAAACTTGAGAAATATATAAAATTGTCTAGAAAATAAATCCATATCACCAGGATCGATATCGGACTCTTCGAATTCAGACACTTTTTCTTTCTTAACTGTTAAAGCTACTCCCTTATCTTTTTTTGTTATCTTTAGGAAACATGTTTAATTCATATGTTTGGAGATCACCTATAAGATCCTCGAGTTTTAGAGAATCTAACACTCCTAAAGAATTAAGAACCGTGACTTTAGGCTTTGTTTGGTTCCTGCCTGGTTGGCCTGTTTGCCTGTGGGGTATGCCCTAGGGTTTTCTTGTTCTGTGGAGGGGTTTCTTCCTCTGTAATTCTTTTGGTTTTTTTATATACAATTAAATTCCCAAAAAAAAAAAAGAACCGTGACTTTCGAAATGAACCAACTAGGGAGAAATCTAAGAATCTTCTTAACTACTTGACTTTCAGGGATTTTATCACCTAAGTTGAAACATGAAGAATTAATAATATCAGAAATGCGGGCATAAAATTCATCAAATGTTTCAATTTCTTCCATGGTGATGGTTTCAAATTGAGTGGTTAAATTTTGAAGTTTAGAAGCTTTAACTGCACTCATTCCCTCATGTGTTACTTGGAGAATGTTCAAAGCCTCCTTTGAAGTTTCACAAGTCATGATACGATGAAACTCCTCGTGAGTAACAACACTAAACAAAGCATTAAAACCTTTAGAATTAAAGTTACACAATTTTAATTCATCCTCACTCCATTCCTCTACAAGTTTTAAAATAGTTTCTCCTTCAATAATAACAGGAAGGGGGGGGCATCTTTTTTCAAAAGCAATCCAAACACATTATATTATTTGATTTTAATGCATATTTCATATGTGCTTTCCAATAGGTATAGTTAGTTCCATCAAACATAGGTGATCTATTCGATGAAACACTTTCCATATAACCTCCAGGGTTCATCTAAAAAACTTTTAGAGACTAGCTTTTATACCAATTTGAAGTTGTAGGGTTATATGAATTAAGTTTAATTCAGTAGAATACACTTCTTACACAAAAATAGATTCGGCCACAGAAATAACACTTTCCAAATTTTATCTTTCTTACTAATTCCTAAGTGAGCATGCAGGATTATTAATTATGCAAGAAGAAAGCACAACCACTAAACGCCGATGTCTGAGGAAAACCCAAATGGGAAAAACCTCGGACGGCTGGGCCTAGACAAACTCACTATGAATACGATTTTACAAAAAGATTCAAAAGACTTACAGACTTGGCATAACAAGACTCACTGAAGTCATCTTCTCTACCTCCGTCTGTAGTACACGAAGATCCAATGCGTTGCACAACACTTCATGTGTCTCGATATCCACCGAAACCCAAAAGTGGTCTATAATCAACACCCGTACGAAGATCCACTGCACACAGGAAGGATGAATAACTTATAGGATGTGTATGGAGTTTTTAGTTCTCAAAACATGATCCAAAGATCACATAAAGGTTGGAGATTATTTTGCAAAAAGGATAAGATGTTTTCTCTTTTTGTTCAAGAAGTATTCATTAGCCAATTTTAGTCCATTTGAAAGATACTTAAGTGAAAGAGTGGACAAAAAAGATTTAGAAAAGAAACTGCCAAAGATTTAAAAAAAATTCAAAATCATAGCAGGTCGTTCGAATGAACTTCTAACGAAAATACATAACAAAATGCGAAGAAAGTTGTTGGTAGTTCATTTGAACAAGCTCGTTCAGATGACATAATTGAAGAACTTCTAACGAGAATTCAAAAGATAATGCGAAGAAGTTCGTTAGAAAAGGCGTTCGAACATGGTCGCTCGAACGACCTGGGCAATTTTTCAAAATAAAATTAATTTTAAATGACTAAAAATTTAGTTTAAAATTCCATCAAAAGGAATTTAAAAATATTAAAAAAATTCTCCAACACGTATAATAGAACTGGGTCATATAGATTTGGGAGAAGAACACTCGAAATTAGATTGGTGAGAGATGAAAGCCTGGATGCTCGAAATCTTCATCGATGATAAATCATTGACGCACAATGACCAAAAATATTTTGTCCAATGGAATTAGCCAATACTACAAATGGACTCAATTGGAAATTTGTCCTTACATTCTCAATCTCTTAAAAATACAAAATTCATTTTTATGATATTAGTGTTTAAAAATTATATTTCACAAATATAAGAGAACATATATCTATAAAGTATTTTCAATAAACATGCAAGATCCGGAGAAATTTTGATTCTAACAACATATAGCATTCAATATAAAAATTAGAATATTTAGATCATAAAAATATTCAATAAATTTCGGATCTAAAAATCTAAGAAATTCTAGTTTTTTATAAAAAATTATTTCAACATGAAAGAAAAAAATTCTCTCTACAATCACACAATATTCCTTTCTCTCAAATTATAAGATTATGTGTAAGATCATTGAGAATCCAAATCAAAAATAGAAATGAGATAAAGTAGAAATTAACACAATGTGCGCAAAGTAACATTTTCTCTCCCTTAGAATATTTTCTCTATTTCTCTATATTTTTTTTTCTCTAAAATATAACTCTCTTGTGTTTCTCACTCTAGAAAAATATCTGATCTAACAAATCTAACTCCAATAAACTTTTTAATGATGTTTATATTGGTGAGAAAATATTTTTCTAGAAACATTAAATAAAGTGTTGAGATTAAAAGTTTTTAATCCTATAGTTGAGATTAATTCGAATTATAACAAATTAACAGATTTAAACAATCTTAACAACCTAACAAACTAAGTTTGTATAGCTAAACTGAAGAACCTAAACCACTAAAAGATCGTATAGGGTTTTAGTGTAACAAACTCTCTAACGATCATATTTAGGACAATTAGCATTAATGAACAATCTATTAACGAGTAGAAGAATCCTAACTGATGGTTAATGGGTATAAACCTATAGATAATATCTAATCAGGTACAACCAATACACCCAAGACATCAAATGGTATTGCCTACGTCTTCTTAGGTAAATCTTGGTTACAACATAAACTGATAAACCTAACAGCTAAAACCAAATGGGTAAGATCCGATCAAATCATGTTCATAATGGTTGATATGATAAGGCTCTAAAAAATCCAAGTCTATGTGACAACCCGCTCACCAAAATAGGGGGTGGCCAGCCCAATACTCCAATATAACGGAATTGTGACACCCCGACTAATTAAATACCGGGTAGCTACTCCTTTATTAAATTAAATCAAAATGCCAAGTTGGCTCAGTTAATAGCATCACTGTCGAAAACATTTTATTTTTTACTAACCACCTAGTATTTAAAAAGTAAGTTGTCAAATTTCAATTAAAGTCTGATTAACATGCAATAAAAGATTTAATGTAAGAATAATATCACCATTCACCATAACGGAATAATAGGATAACCATCACATAATATAAATAAATCCGGAGGAAAAACTCCTCACAACAAATCCCACAACTGAAATAAATAACGAAATACTGAATACTGCATTAATACATGCCAAAGTCTGAAAAACTGAAATGGAAATGTCTCTAATAGAATTTGGGCAACATGCCCTACAACTGAAAAATACTGAACATGGAATCCAAATGATAGAAGCATCTAAAAGCAAATCCCTGTAACTTCCACAAACAGCTACAGCTCGTCATCTGAGTGAGAATCCTATGCATGGTGTCCTTGTGGCTGGGCACCTAAAATGGTTGTACAAGAAAATAGATTTGAAAGCAAACGGGTCAAAGCCCGAATGTGGAGATATTTTAAAAACCTGCAAGTGCTTTAAAAACATTTAAAACATTAAATGCAAAGTACATGTTAGGACGTGCACTCACATGGAATTCTCACCTCTCGACTAAATGTGCACTCCTAACGTAAGTACCCATCTAAAATGACGTTAATCCCTAGCTAAGTGACATAATATCTAGCTAGACTGTCATAGGTTCTACTCTTATTACTCGGTTCCCATTTACATAATAACGATCTCATTTAAATAGGGGCTTAACGTAAATTCAGTTTCTCCCATAAAAGCAACACAACTCATTTTAGATTATCCCTTTTATATTTTCCAAATTTATACACACAATACCATATGAAAGTTCCCATAATAAAGTGTATATTTTCCACAACATAAATGTAACAACCCTCGATTCTGGGAGGCTCATTTTATACTAATTTTACCGCATAAGGTAATTATATAAAATGTGGGGACTGGAGTAAATATTAATTTAATGAATTGAAAGTTAATATTTACTAGATTGATGCATATTTACTGTATGTGAAAGTAAATAACATCAGGTTGCATGTCTGTAGTGTCATGTATTTTAAATGGCCTTTTAGTTTAAATGATTTTGGAACTCGAAATAATTTATAAAATTTCCGGATGCCAGTTTAGAGGGTGTAGTTAGTCTCGGAAGGTGCGAGACAGTCAAAATAAGTGCCATATTGTATTTTTGTGTTCCGGGCACTTTTACCTGGTTTTAGCTTAAACGCGTATTTGGGAGTCATTTTAATGTGGTATTAACCATTTAAGTTGGGAGTTTTAACCTAAGCCACAATTTTAGTCTTCTAAATCCCTTATTTTTCCCCATTTTATGTCTTGAACATAGAGAGAAAGGAGAGAAAGAAAGAGAAAGAATGGAGAAAGAAGAGAAAATGAAGATTGAAGATGGATTGATGCTCCTACTCAAAGAAATCTGATATTCCCTACATCAAGGCAAGTTTTCTTCTTGCTAATATGTGATTTAAGATGCATAAATTGTATGATAGTTGTGTATTTACATTTATGGCTTAAATGTAGAATTTGTGGGATTTAAACCCTAGTCTTGATTTATGTTGAAGAAATTGTGGATTTTGATGGTTAATAATCATGTAGATTAGTTTGGGGTAGATTTTTGTTGTCGGATGTGTATGAAAAGGAAGAGATTTGAAGTTTGGAGGATTTAGGGTTCATAACCCTTCGCAGGTCCGAATCGATTCGGCCCCTTGGGCGAATCGATTCGCTAAGGGAAATTGGCAGGTCTGCATAACCCGAATCGATTTGGGTTAAGACGGAATCGATTCGGCCAATTGCAGAATGTTGGTTTAGTAGTCCGAACCGATTCGCTTTTTGGGCGAATCGATTCGCTAGGGTGAATCGATTCGGCCCTTGGGCGAATCGATTCGTTTTCCTGCTGTTTTTGAGTTAATTTTATAACTCAATTTCAATCCTTTTCTTTAAATATAGGACTAGGAACCTTCTTGAATGAAGTAAACTTAGAATCCTAGAGTGTGAGATGAGTTAGATGTCTACCCTACATTAGGAATGGGTTATGTGGGGATTTTTCCGGGGTTAGGCCTATTAATGATAAGGCATTCTTTTCTTCTAGTTAATTATTATAAAACTAGGAGATGTAGTGTTATGTTCGGGAGACCTTAGGAGCTTAATTAAGCTATACTAGTTTTGATGGTTTATATTACCACCCCAAAAGAATGTTGGGAGATTTTAAAAGTTCGATTGAACTATGTTAACCTTGGTGCTTCATAATAACGCCATAAAGGTGAGTTTGGAGAATAAATTGAAAGTCATTTCATTCCTTCGAAAGATGATAACCTTGGGGTTCTAAAATAGCCTCCTAGAATGCTTGGAGATAATGAAGAGTTTATTTACTCCTTTGAGGTTGTAGTGTTGATATAAGCTATCGTATGACTATGGATGGTAAGTTAGATTATTTACAAAATAAATAGAAACGGTTTTGAATAAAATGAAACATATACGTGGGATGGAAATGAAATGGAAATGGTATTCATATTTGTAAATGATAGTTTACTTAATCATGAAACCGGTAAATAATGGGTTACTTGATTTTCGCTATGATAAATAAAGTGGCTTAAACACACCTCTCTAAATGACATCATAAGGGAAGTCCGCACGCGAGGTGAAGCCCCCTGGCTAATGAATGCAGGGTGGATATAGTCCTAGGCCATGGGAGCGCTTATTGTTGTATATTTTTCTGCGATGGGTAGGAGATTTCGGGTGTGGTCTTGACTACCCCGCAGGCTCATGGCCGCTTCCCGACGTCTTGCGATATAGGTGCCCAGGTTGTCTAATGATAGGCCCTGGAAGATGATGGTCATTTAGGGGCGCGCACAGTGGGGAAACCCGGACGGGCGGTCTTAGAATTCGTTATATGTATATAATTATAACAGTTCATAATCAAGTGGGACTTGATGTATTTGATATGCCATAAGAGCATGATGGAGTGCCACAAAGAGCACATGTAAATGCCACAAAGAGCATTTGAAAATGATTATTTTCCTGATAAGGAAAGGATTTTTACAAAAGGTAAAATTGAGATAAAATCTCCTTAAAGAGTAAAAGATTTTGATTATATATATATACTTCCTGCTAAGGAAAAGATATATGAAATAATTGGCACCTTTGGTGAAGTCTTTAGTTTAACGCTTCTTATTTTTGTTCCTGCTTAGCTTATGTTTTAAATTGTATATGTTGCTTCTTATTTCTCTTTCTTCACGATTTATTATACATAACTGTCATACTCTTTATTCATCTGGTAATCATATAGAACCGGGCCCTGACCTGGTTACATTTCTTGTTGCATATTCATCTTGTCTCTGCTCAGGTACTCCACCGCAAGGATGCCTGATTTGAATTCCTATTCCGATGTTTTCGACAAGCCGTGATGCATTGCGGGTATTACGGGATACATTTGGTATAGACGTTTTCATTTTTATTCTAGTTAAGATCAAGTCTTTTATTCGGGCGAGAGGCCCAAGCTTTTGTAAATGTCTAATGAAATGTAATAAGTAACTTATTGTACTTGTGTATTATTGGTGTATCAGTTTAGTGACCGGTTACCTATTCGGTCTTCTTATCGTATTCTTGTTGTATTATATATATATGTCTTGGGGTTTCCCTTATCTTTTAGGAATTGGGGTGTTTGTTTTCATTTATTTACTTTCAAATCAAAATTTTTGGCAACCCGTTTTCTGAAATATTGGGTGGTTATCCTAGATACTCTATATTTTTGTTATGATGCTGAGAATGATTCCATCCATGATTCCGTTATATTGGAGTATTGGGCTGGCCACCCCTTATTTTGGTGAGCGGGTTGTCACAGATGGTATCAGAGCATCAGGTTCTAGAGTCCTTAGGAATCTGTGTGGACGCCTTAAGTTTTCAGTGTTGCTCTTGATTTGATGTAAAGCCTTAGGATTAATATCGTTGATTTCTCTTGTGAGATCTCGTTCTTCTACCATGCGGTAGAATCTATAAAATCTTTTGCGTATTCGTGTGAGAATAATAGGTCGATTGAAGAAGGGCGTTATGGGAAGGTGTGTGGAGAACTGTAAGTTGTGGTCTGGGATGAGGACCGCATTAGAGGCCACTCCCTTTTTGTAGCACTTTCTTGTCTTGCTATTACGACTGCAAATTTCAGTTGATGTAGTTTCCCAAGTACCGCTAGAAGTAGGAAGTGGTACTAAACTTGAGAATTCACGCGATGTTATATTGAAGTGGAGAAGTGCCCTGTAGTAGAATGGAGGAAAATCCTTCACCCATAGAAGAAGTGTTGTGGTGATGAAAATGTGGTCACTATATTCGTGGGTGCCAGAAGTTTGTCCCATAGAGAAGCCCGGTGGATACTTGCAATGGCGAGTTTCTCTGGAATAACTGGACTGAGGAGAAGGTGGATTCCCGAATGTTCACAAGACGTTCGGTTAAAGACCAATGGCGAATAAGGTGTTGTACGGTTAGGGAGTCGAGACCATGCACCATGAAGTGATAGGCTCCAAAATAGGTGTTGTTAACACTTCTGATGGAGTGAGAATCGTGAAACCCCATTGGTGGACACCCACCTGGGGAGGTTTCATTGAACTGAGGAAGTGGAGGCCAAGAGCGTGTCCTCTTTTACTGAGAAAGTAAGAGGGACTGCATGGGCAATTATTGTTAGCCAGAGTCGGAATAACGGTTATGATGTGGAGTGTAGAACCACTCATTTTAAATTTCGTTGAGTGGAGAGCAAGGGCAAGAGTAAAATGCCTGGTTGGGGAGTTGGGGAGATAATGTTGGTATGTGTAAGGCTCGAATATGGAGTCTGAGAACCATTAGTATTGACCCGAAGTGCTTGGCAAATTGTGGAGGGAATTCTACCTTATAGGTGGGTAGTGTATATTCCTTAGGATAAGATTTAGTAGTATTGTGTCTACGATAGACTCGGGTGTGTATATTGAGCTTGTAGTAGTATTTACGCTATTATAGAAGGGTAATTATATGACTTCCGTGGTATGGAAGTTCTATCTTTTCTTCACTCGTTATGAAGCGAGTGATGATATTTTTATGTATATGTGTCATATGTGTTACCTGGTCTGAGTGTTTTATTTCTTGTTTGCATTGTATGTGGGTGTTATGACTTATCTTCACGACCAACAAAGTTAAGCAGTAATGCATAGGAGGGGTTCCTTGTTTGGATTCCGCTTTTGCGAGACGCTCCACGCGTGAACCTTAACGACGTTGGGAGTGGAGAGATGCCATATTTCCTTTCTCTTATTTCGTGTATAGAATGCTAAGGTGAAGTCTAGAAGTAGAATCTTATTAGTAGAATCTTATTAGTAGAATTGTAAGTCTAGAAAAGAAAAACATCATGCTATATGAATAATGGGTAGGAAGAAGAAGGTGATGCATCAAAACAAATAATTAATCAAAGTAAAACTGAAGGAGTAAAGGAAAAATATTACTTGTATTAAAGAAATTCTAGAAATAAACGTAAATCTTCACTCTTTTACAAAACTAGGGTTTTTGGTTACAAAACCCTTCTCATACTCTGGGAAACCCAATTTTTTTTAACCCCTAATATTGTGTAACAAACTAGCATAAATAGTCTCCGAAATTTTTACAAGAGGTTGAGCCAATCATAGAATTTAAAAATTAAAATTCTGAGAAAATCTAAAGCGGTCCGGACTGGCGGGGCTGGGCGGTCCGGATCGTCCCCCTATTTGAGTCAGGCTTCTGCATAGGGACGATCCGGATCCTTTAAAATTAAAAGGTACGGATCTTACCTATTTTTCATTTAGAGGTCTTGCTGCCAAACCGGTCCGAATCCTTTTAAAATTAAAAGGTCCGGACCGCCCTAGTTTTTCCTCCAAAACTTTTTCTTGATTTCTCTCCTCTTTGAAACCTCGTAACTTTTTGAAACCTCGTAACTTCTTCTCTAGAACTTGGATTTTGATGTCGTTTCTTCCTACGTACTTTTGGACTCGTGGTATTCAACTTTCATTTTGGGTTCTCGTCCAGATTCTTGATGGAAGTGATGCGTTTTCCCTTTTGACTTTTCTCCTTTGATTTCTTTCAATGTTCTTCTAATTTCTTTCTTTCTCGATACTTTAAATGCCTACAAAATTCTCGAGAAGTAGATGTACTTGTTAGAAGGAGTCATTAGCAAGAAAATGAGATAAATCAACATATTTTACTTTATTCGAGATGATAAAAATCCTAAAATTAAGGGAATAAAGTCGGAAGAATTTATGCTTAATCAAATCCCCCTAACTTAGAACTTTGCGCGTCCCGGGCAATGTAAAAGAATCCAACTAAGGCTCAACTCTTGAAATTCGTTTTATTAGGATAGAATACCGCTTTTGCGGGCAAGAGATTGCATTTAACATATGTAACAAGCCTTTAAACCTCTAGGTTACCCTAGTAGGACGAGTTGTGTCTCGTTAGGGTTTGCAGTCAATATACCTACAAAATTCATTATTGACTCAAAGAAAACTCAAATACTTAAAAATTGTACAATTTAAACCTTCCAAAAAATAGTCACTACAAATTCATATTCAGGAGTCTCAAATCATAGAGTGTGTGTGCGAAGCCAGAAATTTAACCGCTAATTTCCATTGATTGATTATTACGTTACTCTTTCAAAAATTTATTTTGATTCAAATGCTCACGGAATACTCTCACAAACGAATCACTCGGAATGTGGTTATTCATTTGGTATGCATGATTTACAAGAATAAATGTCATGGAACACAAGTTCACGCACACAATCATGAAAGACGGATTATTTGAGGTGAAAAGATCTCATCATCGGGATACGGTCATTAGAAAACAGAAACATCGCCACGTACTCACACATTTAATCTCTTTTATTATCTTTTGTGGCTTAACTCTCAACGTGGTAACAAAATTCGCAATTCGGACTCGGTTAGGACTTTTTCAGGTGATAAGGTGTAAGGGGTAAAAGGAGATGGTGGGACTTCGGAATTGGAAAATTTACTTAGGATGTCCAATAGTGCTCTTCCGGCGGTTGCTCATTTTCTCTTATTTTTCTATTTTCACATTTTTCTTGCTATTTTTGTTAAGCAATTTTCTATTTTTCTTTCTCCTTTTTCTTTCACCTTTGGGACTAAATTTCTAAATTTTTCATTTTCACAATTCCGGGCTAATTTCGTGTTTTGGGTTAATCAAATGAAAGGTAAAAACTTATTCAGCCCAAGTTGGGTTGCAATGGGAAATTTTTTCACAACTTTTTATGACTAATATTTTTGGGTGTTAAACGAGGGCCTACTTCATTGTCCAAATTGCTAATTGCTTTGCCATATGCGTCTCGAGATTAATTTAAGTTTAGAGATATATTTAGCGCGCTTTTTGAGACAACATCTCACATATTTCCCATAACTGATCAAAACAAGGAGATAAATATCATCAATGACTTTTTTTGTAAATGCAAAATAGAAATTTGAGTTAACAATTAACTCGGATTGATTTATAAACTCACAAAAATGATAGGCTCGAAATCTCACCGGGTTTGTTAATATCCATACTTATTCGGTAAGTCGTTAAATTTCGGTCAATTTCCATCTTTGGTCAATTTTGGCTTTATGCATTTGAATTTTACAATTTGAGACTTTAAACCGAATTTTAATGATATTTTTGAAATTTTGAAATTCCAATTTTTATTTATTTCGCAGAAAAATATTTTTGGCTTTTTCAAACTTTTTATTTTTTTTTGGGATTTTTCTGGGCGTTTTGGAAATTTGTGAAGTTTTAGAAATACACACTCGTCAACCCCCCCCCCCCCCCTCCCCCCCCGCCCCCCCCAAAAAAAAAACTTTTGCATTGTCCCCAATCAAAAGGACAAAAAGCTAAACAAGGCAAAATAAGAAGTGTGATAAATAAAATAAACAAATTGGAAAAATACTGAATTTTACATAGAAGCAAGATTGTGGTACACTGGACCAAGGAAACACAAACATTAATATCAACCAAGCCTAATCACAAACAGCCAACACAATCACCATACAAATGCTTCACTGGGGCGGTGGGCGAGAACTACCGAGCGCACTCGGGTTGTAAGGATCATAGAAATAGCTCAGAGGGGGTACCAAATGACAATAGATACATTTGAGCTTGAAGGTGATACCTCATGATCGTATCATGTCGATAAGCGTACTGGTTGGCCTCTTGATCCATGGTATATTGAGTAATGAACCCGTCAACTTTGGTTTCAAGCGTTGTGAGGCGCCTATCAAAATCAGTCTCGGGAAGCTCAAAATAAGAATCAGCGTCCTCATCATATTCCTCTTCCTGCTTGTAATACCCCGTACTTTTGGCTATATTTATTTTTGGGATTAATTAATTAAATGCGTATTAATTGGAAATTAATTCGGGTTATAAATACTAACGAGATGCGAGTTGGTATTTGATTATGTGCATACATGTTTTGATATATGTATTTGGTATTATAAAATTTGTCGTGAGATTGATAGACGGCATTTTAGAAATTTTGTTGAGACGCGTGGGACCGCCGCGTCACGGTGTAATATTTTGATAATAAAAGTGAATTTAAAATCTATAAACCGTATGGTCGTTTTGAGTGCGCCAACGCGTCCGGAAGGGTCGAGATAGTCAGAAAACACTACCCGGGGGTGTAGTTTGGATTCCGGTGTATTTTTAGGCCATACCGGCAACTTAAAGGGTATTTTGGTAATTTTACATTTTGAGGAATTAAAAGTGACGAAAATTAGAGATGTAAATCTGATGTGGATTAAACCCACTAAGCCCATTAACCAAACCATATTAACCTAGAAGGCTACGTAGGTTATTAGAAGAGTTTTCTAAGTTCCCAAATCAAAAACCCTAGCCACCTTAAGCCACCATTGGAGAGGAAGCTTGGAGAGAAGAAATTCTGCAGAAAAGTTCTACCAAACCTACACCAAACTCAGAGACAATCAAGGCAAGTGACTTTATTCCATTTAATTTTAGAGAATGTCTCTTCCATGTTAGAAATTGAGGAATTTTAATTGTTCTTGAAAGATGAATGAAAACCCATGTAGTTTGGAGCTTAGAACTTGAAAATTTTGAAGAGAATTGCATGTAGAATGATAGGTAGATGATTTCTCTCATGATAATTGTGATTAGAAGAAATTAAAACGGATTAAATTCTGGGATTTGATGATGATATAAATCTAGGGTTCGTGTTCTTGATAAAATTGGGGAAAAGTATAAAATCTTGTGATTTAATGATGTTTAGGATGCATTAATGTATTAAAAGATGTTAGTATATGACCTTAGCATGTTGTAGCATGATTAGAGGACTTAAAACTCTGTTAGAAAGAACTTTGGAGAAGGATTGAGGTGTTAAAAATGGTGAGAAACGTAACTTAGAAAATCTGGGACGAATCTGGTAGCTCGTTAGAAGCCCCTACCCAGGTCGTTCGAACGAACTCGTTCCAACGAGCTTCTAACGAGTTGACCAGTCGCTGCTAACGAGAAGGGATCTCATTCGATGTCTCATTCGAATGAGATATCGTTAGAAGGTACAGTTCGTTCGAACGAACTAAAATCTCGTTCGAACAGTCTCGTTCGAACGAGACTTCTAACGAGTTGACAGTTTGGTCCTTTTTGGACTGTTTTGATTTTTGGAGTCCCGTAAACTTGTTCGAGGATATAGATGACCTTCCTTTGATGATGTAAGGTTAGATTTGGGACTTTTGGGTTATTAAGAGGAGTAAACCATATACGCGAGTTATATTAAATGAACCGTTTGGGTTGAGACGTGAGTGTCTACTACGACGTGAGAATCGATTATGGCGCACATGACGATAAACCGGAATAATATAGTGTAGATATTATAAGTTAGTACGAGAAAGCGATATGTACTACGATTAAACTACGGGATTACTAAGACGTGTGTTTACTTAGTATTGGTATATGAATTGTGTGTATGACATACCTACCATACTTGCTATCACGGGAGGTTTGCGTTCGCTTAGGGCCCTCTAATCCTTGTGTTGCCCGGATTTAGACTGGTTACCTCGATGAACATAGGTCAGAGAAAGACTTATTGGGATGTTAATAAGTCCGCTGATCGTGGGAGCGTAGGTATGTACGTGACCCATGTGATGTACTGTGTTCGCCTCCACTATTTGTGATTTGTGTTATCGGAACTGTTCCTGAGAGATTCGGAATATGTGATCCTTATGTACGTGATGTACCGGGATGGATAGCAGAGTATGTGTGCACCGCAGCTTAGATCTCGGGGTGCTTATATTGTATATTTATGATGTGAATAATATACACTTAATTAATGGGAACCTTCATGTTAATGTTGTGAATATAATTACGGTATTGCTTCGAGAAATATAGCAAGTTAACTGATAGTGATATATATTGCATATTGAACATCTGAGTTACGTTAAACCCCTACTTAATTACGAGCGTTATTATGTTAAGAGAACCGAGTAATAAGGGTAGGACCTATGATAGTCTAGCTAGATATGTTGTCACGTAGCTAGTAGTCTGTATCACTCTAGATGGGTACTTACGTTAGGAGTGCACAGTTAGACGAGAGGTGAGAATATCATGTGAGTGCACGTCCTAACATGTACTTTGCATTTAATGTTTTAAATGTTTTTAAAGCACTTGTAAGTTTTTAAAATATAACTCCACATTCGGGCTCTGACTCGTTTGCTTTTCAAATCTTTTTCTTGTAAAACCATTTTAGGTGCCCAGCCACAGGGACACCAAGCATAGGATTCTCATTCAGGTGACGAGCTGTAGCTGTTTGTGGAAGCTACAGGGATTTGCTTGTAGACGCTTCTATCTTTTGGATTCCAGAGTCACTATCTATCAGTTGTAGGGCATGTTGCTCATTTCTATTTAGAGACATCTTTTACATTACAGTTTTCAGACTTTGATTTGTATTGTTTTAGCATTCGGTTATTTATTTCAGTATGGGATTGTAGTGAGGAGTTTTCCTCCAGACTTTATTTACACTATGTGATGGTTATTCGTTTTACTTCAGTATGGTGAATGGTGTTGTTATTCTTTATTACACTTGTTGCATGTTAACCAGACTTATATTAAAATTTGGCAACTTACTTTTTAAATACTAGGTGGTTAGTAATAATAAAATGTTTTCGACAATGATGCTATTAACTGAGCCAACTTGGCATCTTGAATTAATTTAATAAAGGAGTAGCTACCCGGTATTTAATTAGTCGGGGTGTCACAGGTGGTATCAGAGCATCAGGTTCTAGTGCCCTTTAGGATCTGTACGGCTATTATGTTTCCGCTACGTTTCTTTGATATAGAGCCCTATATTTTAGGACTGTTGTACTCTTTTCGTGTATGCTTCGTTCTTCAGCTATATTAAGTTTATAACCATGAACTTCTAAACTCTGTTCTTATTTCAGATGCCTCCACGACGTGCACGACGAGTTCCCAGGGATGCAACGCCCAAACCCCAGCCCGCTCTAGTTCAAGGCATGATGAACGCCGTTGAGGTTGCAGCTATAGTAGCCCAAGCGGTAAATGCCACCATTGCCGTTGTTCAACAGGCACCACCTCAGGCGCCGGTTACCGCGCCAGTACAGGTTAATGCATTCCCGTCTGCTTAGGAGCGTGTACGTGATGCTTTTCAGAAAGCGCATCCGCCAGAGTTTGCAGGTAGCTCAGATGTGGTAGTCTCGAGCCAGTGGAGGAAGGACATGTAGAGGCACTTGAGGATGTATGAGTGCACGGACGTCCAGAAGCAGGTGCTAGCTACTTTCAAGCTAGTTGGATCTGGGCTACAGTGGTGGGAGTCTATTACCACCATGGAGGAGAGGGATACTCTCACGATTCAGGAGTTCTGGGTGCGGTTCGACCGCAAGTACTTTCCGTCAGCTGTTCATACAGAAATGAGGAGGAGATTGATGAGTTTGAAGCAGGAAGGTAAGACAGTGGCCGAGTATGAGGCCGAGTTCACTAATCTGTTGAACATCGTTCCAGACGAGATACCAACAGAGAAGAAGAAAATTGAGAAGTTCACCGACGGGTTGACTTGGAGGATCCGTCAGCATCTGCTAGGGAACCTATCGTTGGCCACTTATTCTGATGTGGTTAACGCTGCATTGTTGCACTGCCAGGACCACCGTTTTCATATGGCCGAGGGTAAGAGGTCGGGGGAGTCTAGCCATCAAAGTAGGACTGGAGGACATGGTGCCAGCGGGGCACAATCGGGTCAGGGGCAGAGACAAAATGAGCAGGGCTCCCAACAGGGGGATAATAAGAGGTTCCGGTCAGGGAACTACAGACAGGGACAGGGAGGTTTCCGTCAGGGCCAACAGGGGCAGAATGGGCAGCAGTTTCACCAGGGCCAGCAGGGGCAAGGGAGGAATGGTAACGGCCACCAGGGCCGGGGACAGCAGGGGCAGAGAGGAGGGAAGTGCTTTGTTTGTGGCAAGACTGGCCATAAGAGACAGGATTGTCCTGATAGGGGCAGGGCCCCACAGCAGCAGCAGCAGGGCGCTCGCCAGGAGCCACAGAGGCCTATGTTTCCAGCCGCTCTTCCCGCACCGCCACAGATGGTAGTATTGCCACCCATTCCAGCAGTCCCAGCTCAGCAGGGGCAGCTACAGTATGGACGTGTCTACAACGTCCACCAGGCTGCAGTTCCACAGGCACCGCCCGCGATTGAGGGTACGTTTCCTATCCATGGCACTATGGGTCGGGTATTATTTGATACGGGTACTACACACTGTTTTATAGCTACACACTTCGCGAAAGCTTTAGGATTGTTAGCTACGGCAGAGAGCACAGTGACGTGTGTCGACTCACCATTGGGGAGTGGGTCACTTATTTTCTTTATATGCCGGGGAGTGGGGGTAGAGATTGGTGGTTTGGTATTACCTGCAGACATGTTAGTGTTAGACATGCATGTTCACGATGTGATCATCGGTATAGATTGGCTCGTAGCATATAGGGTCATGATTGATTGCTTCAGCGGGAGCATTGTTTTTGCCATTCCGGGGCAAGAGATGTTTGTAGTGGCGATGCCTCGCCCAGAGGGAGGATCGACCGCTCATCTGTATTACATAGAGGAGGATACCTCTAAGGAGGTTGTAATTCCTTTAGATTCGATCCCGATTGTCAGGGAGTATTCAGATGTGTTTCAGGAGATACCAGGCTTACCACCCAGTCGAGAGATAGACTTCGTTATAGATTTGCTACCGGGTACGAGACCTATAGCACGCGCACCGTACCGTATGGCTCCAACTGAGATGAGGGAGTTACGGGATCAGATAGAGCAACTGTTAGGTCAGGGTTTTATTCGCAGGAGTACCTCACCTTGGGGCGCTCCAGTTTTGTTTGTGAAGAAGAGGGATGGTTCACTGAGATTGTGTGTGGACTACCGAGAGTTGAATAAGGTCACGATACGGAATAAGTATTCGTTGCCTCGAATCGATGACTTATTCGACCAGTTGAGAGGAGCTTATTTTTTCTCGAAGATTGACTTGAGATCGGGATACCATCACTTGCGTATCAGGGAGGAGGATGTCTCGAAGACTGCGTTCTTGTCGAGATATGGTTCTTACGAGTTTCGGGTTATGCCTTTCGGTTTGACCAACGCTCCAGCTGTGTTTATGGACTTGATGAACAGAGTGTTTAGGGATTTTCTAGATTAGTTTGTCATTGTCTTCATTGATGACATTCTGGTTTACTCCCAGACAGAGGAGGAGCACGCCGAGCATTTGAGGCAGGTTTTGCAGACACTTTGTCAGAACGAGTTGTATGCAAAATATGAGAAGTGCGGATTTTGGCTGAAGGAAGTCCAGTTTTTGGGACATATCATTTCCGACTAGGGAATATCTGTTGATTCGGGGAAAGTATCAGCGATGAGGGAGTGGGGACAGCCCACGACACCGACTGTGATTCGTAGTTTCTTGGGTCTAGCAGGATACTACAGGAGGTTTATTCGGGGTTTTTTGGAGATAGCAGGTCCTTTGACACATCTGACTCGTAAGGGTGTGCCCTACATCTGGAGTGATGCCTGTCAGTTGGCATTCGATGAATTGAAGGACAAATTGACCTCAGCACCTGTGTTAGCATTGCCGAGACCGGGAGTTGAGTATTTGGTTTACACCGATGCGTCTTTGCAAGGACTGGGAGGTGTATTACAGCAAGAGAGACAGGCCATAGCTTATGCTTCCCGTAAGCTTAAGCCTCATGAGAAGAATTACCCCACGCATGATTTGGAGTTGGCGGCAGTGGTATTTGCCCTACGGATTTGGAGGCACTATCTTTTAGGGGAGAAGTTCCAACTGTTCACGGACCACAAGTCCCTACAATACCTGTTCACACAGAAGGAGTTGAATATGCGACAGCGTAGGTGGCTTGAGTTTGTGAAAGACTACCAGTTCGACATCCAGTATCACCCGGGTAAGGCTAATGTGGTAGCAACCACGTTGAGCCGTAGGCCAGCAGATGAGGTGGCAGAGGTGTGGAAAGCAAAGTGGAAGGAATTGGGACACCAGGATGCAGTGGCCCGATCTTTCATGTCTGTGATGACCGTTACACCGCAGATTGTCACGAAGGTAGTACAGGCACAGGCTAATGACTCGTTCTGTCAGGAACAGATAGTTCGATTGCTAGCAGAGGGAGCCGAGTCCTATACCATCAGCTCAGACGGGGGATTACGCTTCAATGGGAGATTGGTAGTTCCAGAAGGGGATGAATTGATACACGAGGTGATGGCAGAGTCGCACGGCTCATGGTTCGCGGTACATCTCGGAGGGGACAAAATGTACCAAGACATGAGACGCCAGTATTGGTGGAGTGGTATGAAGAGAGATATCGCTGAGTTTGTTTCGAAATGCGCCACTTGTCACCTTGTAAAAGTGGATCATCAGAGATCGGCAGGATTGCTACAGCCATTGGAGGTCCCGGTGTGGATGTGGGAGAGCATATCCATGGACTTTATCACGGGGTTGCCTACGTCGCAGAGGGGTCACGACTCCGTTTGGTTAATTGTGGACAGGTTGTCCAAGGTCGCCTCCACTGTTTGTGATTTGTGTTATCTGAACTATTCCTGAGAGATTCGGAATACGTGATTCCTTATGTACATGATGTACTGGGATGGATAGCAGAGTATGTGTGCACCGCAGCTTAGTCTCGGGGTGCTTATATTGTATATTTATGTTGTGGAAAATATACACTTAATAAAATGGGAACTTTCATATGGTATCGTCTGTATAACTATGGAATAACATAAAAGGGATAATCTATAATGAGTTGTATTACTTTTATATGAGAACCTGAATTTACGTTAAGCCCCCTATTTAATTCCGATCGTTATAATGTTAATGGGAACCGAGTAATAAGGGTAGAACCTATGATAGTCTATCTAAATATGATGTCACTTAGCTAGGGGTTGTGTCATTTTAGATGGGTGCTTACGTTAGGAGTGCACAGTTAGATGAGAGGTGAGAATTCCATGTGAGTGCACGTCCTAACATGTACTCTGCATTTAATGTTTTAAATGTTTTTAAAGCACTTGCAGGTTTTTAAAATATCTCCACATTCGGGCTCTGACCTGTTTGCTTTCAAATCTATTTTCATGCAAAACCATTTTAGGTGCCCAGCCACAAGGACACCACGCATAGGATTCTCATTCCGATGACGAGCTGTAGCTGTTTGTGGAAGTTACAGGGATTTGCTTTTAGACGCTTCTATCATTTGGATTCCATGTTCAATATTCCTCAGTTGTAGGGCATGTTGCCCAAATTCTATTAGACACTTTTCCATTTCAATTTTTCAGACTTTGGCATGTATTAATTCAGTATTCAGTATTTCGTTACTTATTTCAGTTGTGGAATTTGTTGTGAGGAGTTTTTCCTCCGGATTAATTTATATCATGTGATGGTTATTCTATTATTTCGTTATGGTGAATGGTGATATTATTCTTGCTTTAAATTTTTTACTGCATGTTGATCAGACTTTAGTTAAAATTTGACAACTTACTTTTTAAATACTAGGTGGTTAGTAATAATAAAATGTTTTCGACAGTGATGCTATTAACTGAGCCAACTTGGCATTTTGATTTAATTTAATAAAGGAGTAGCTACCCGATATTTAATTAGTCGGGGTGTCACATGGGACAACAAGCATGTCGGCGAGAATAGAAGTAATGAGCCGCGCATGCAGAAGAGGAGTAGTGAGCTTTTCACAAAGCACAACAAAGAAAACATCTCGATAAATTATGTGTGCAAGATTTATGGAGCAGGAGCGGTAATAGAGGTGATAAACGAGAGTAGCTTGTCGGGGTGGCATGCCGCAATCATTGGAATTTTGCAATATGTTGGTACACACAATTTGAAAGGTGAGACGCGCCTTTTCGCTCATCCAGCTGACCCTAAAAACTCCCTCACCCCAAACTTCACCAGGCGCTATACGTTGGATGCAAACATCTTTGTTGATCGGGGTAACAGCATTGGGGTAGGCGAAGTTGGCGGGATTTGGAACAGCTTTTTCACCAAGCTTCTCGGCAATGGTCTCGACGGAGAAAGGAATGGGTTGGCCGTCCACACGTGCCTCGATAACAAATTCAGCTCTGCGGACATGGGTGCCATAAAACTCTCGAACCGTAGCTACCCAAACGGCGTTGTGAGGCTCGTTTAGATAGGAACACAACCCTTTGGGGCAAAAAGGTTGGTGGAGAAGTTTAGCATCTCTTTCCAAAGCACTACTCGTTCAATTTGGAGCTTGCGGGATGGCCCGAAAGACTGTTCGCACCACCATATCTCTCGGTGTGTGGGGTTGTTGTTGATAAACTCGAGGGAGTTATACTTTTAGGGTCAGCCTTGTCTACCATGGGAGAAATGGTGTGTGGGCAGGAGAAAATTAGAGTATAGGTAGAGGAGAGTTTAGAAGAGAGGGTGGGGAAGAGATGAGGGGGAAGGGTATGTATTTATATGTGGGTATTGGGTAGGGTAAGGGTTGGAATTGGAGGGAAGGTGTATGGAGGGAAAAGGGGAAATGAATTCGGGGGTTTATGGATGGGGAAAACGAAATGGAGGTAAATGAAGGGACTGGGGAGAAGAAGGGTTGCACCTAGGGACTGTCGAAGAAAACCAGAGGATGATCCGGACCGGGTGCTCAGGGGAGGTCCGGACCGACCCTTGATTTGCAGTAGATTTTCGTAGAATACGATCCAGACTGGGGCCCAGGGGTGATCCAGATCGGGGCCTAAATTTCAACAAACTTCTCCTTGAAGGCAATCCGTTCCGGTTGCCCAGGAGCAGTTGTGACACCCCAACTAATTAAATACCGGGTAGATACTCCTTTATTAAATTAATACATAATATCAAGTTGATTCAGTCTTAGCATCATTGTCGAAAACATTTAGTTACTCACTAGCCACCTAATATTTAGAATAGAGAGATGCCAAATTTTATTAATTAAATTAAAAATTAACCAAGTAATTAAATCATCATCCATCAATCTCATAAACAATCTCATATGAATAACCAACATAATGAAATAAACTGAGTCTGGAGTAAGAACTCCAATAATAATACCAAAGAAATAAAATCCCAATACAAGAGTCTGAATAAATAAACCAACATCTGAAATAATGAAAGTCTGTATCTACAATCACTACATAAGAATGGTCAACATGCCCTAACTGATATGAATGACTCTGAAGGATCCAAGGATGAATGTGGAGGCATCTAATACCGAGATCATGTAGCTTCCACAGCAGTTACAGCACATCATCAGAATGGAACTCCTATGCTTGGCGTCCTTGTGGCTGGGCACCTAAAAGGTTTTAACAAAAAAAAGATTTGGAAGAAAATGGGTCAAAACCCGAGGTGAAAATAGTTTAAAAATATAGCAAGTGTTTAATTGCATTAAATAGTAAATATTATACACATGTTAGTTACATGTTCTCACATGAGTTTCTCACCCCTCAACTAATGGGCACACCTAACGTATACCATTAACCCATCCTAGTTATGCCACTAACTAACTAGTCTATACTAACTCCTGTCTTCATATTATAATATAGGGTGTCTATTCCTATTACCCAAATATGTCATACGTCTAACTCATAATTACATTAATCAAATTACTTAATTCAAATATTGTATGAATTCTCATATTTTTAAACCATTTTATTAATATCTCAATTATTCGCATCTACTAAGCAACAGTGAACCAGTCAAAAGTACATATATCTCAATCTCATTACATATATTATACAACACCCCTAGGCTAAGTTGCAGTGCACATACACTCTGCTATCGAATCTCGGTATATCACGTACATAAGGTTCACTCGTTCTGAATCGCTCAGGAACCGTTTCAATAAAAATCACACATATGGGAGGCGAACATAGTTCACATACCCATGGGTCACGCACATACCTATGCTCCCATGGTCATGTAATACCCCGTACTTTTAAAGATATTTAAATTACAAAGGTGGGCGTAATTTGGTAAATTGAGGAATTACTGTGAATAGTAATTATGGAATTTATGAGTGAAATTCAATAAATTCAGAATATAAAGTAAATAGTAAATATTAGTTTGTAAGTGCCAGATTAATATTTACATGGATTATTTTTAATTACATGTCGCAAGTTGGGTAAAGCGACAAAGAAAATATTTTAAATTGGAAAATACGCATATTGAACATGTTGGGGAAAAATTAATGAATTTTAGTTAAGTACCTCGGATGGAGATTTCGACTGCGCCATTAGGTTCGGAATGGCCGAGATAGTCAAAATAGACTACCCGGGGGTAGTATTTGGGTTTCGGACATTTTTGGACTAGTAGGGGCTCGTAAACGGGTACACGAGTCATTTAACAATTGGGCATTTACCCAATTTCGGGTTTAAAGACTTAAGCAACCCCCTTTCCCTTTCATTTCTGCCCTAAGAGAGAGAAGAGAGTAGAGAGAAGGAAGAGAAGAAGAAGAAGAAAGAAAAGAAGAAGAAGAGAAGGAAAATCTGGCCAAATTCGCGGGATTCGACTCGAGAACGTCGGATTTATTCCACAAGGCAAGTGTTTAACTTGCATATTGATTTAGTGTGTTAATTTCTCATATTGTAGTTGGTATAAAACTAAAGATTTTTGGGTTGAAATTTCGTGGATCAAAGGGGTTTTCGAAAGATTAAAACGGATATAACTCGATTAATACCCAATTTGAGAAACTTGAAATTAATTGAAATTAATTGTTGGATCTGGGTTCTAGGATGATTGGAACCCTTTGAATGTGTGTGTTTATGGTTATTTGAGGTTGAATGACGATGAGAGAGGAGATAAAAAGCTTAGATGTGTTTTAATGGAGGTTTGGATTTTTGGACAAGAAGGTGAATAGTGACCAGCCCACTTCCGGGCTGTTTCGGATAGGAAGACAACCGATTCAGCTCTCGGTCAAAACACGAAAGTTGTAGATAATTTCGATACGGTCGCGTGGGCACTGACTGGGTATTTTTATGATTTTTCTTCGAATTGTTATGATTTTTACAAGATGGCAGTTCCGGGGTGAGATCACCAACTCGAAAATGCACTCGGAAATTGGAAAAATAAAGGCTAGAATTATTTGGAGATAAATATTTGGGGTTACTAAAAATAGTGTGGGGACTTCTAAATATTTTTTTTTAGTAAGGCGTGTACCTTGGGTTTTTTTTTTCGGTAATTAAAAGTATATTGAAAAGAAATAGTTACAAGGTCCATGAGGGCATACCCTCGTATGCTAGAGCACAGGCGCTGCTAGCCAACAAAAACAATGGAACAACAAACTAGTCCAAAAGCCTAGTAGACAAGCCACGAAGGCCCCATAAAACAAAAACACAATTACCTAGGTCTAGGTAACAAAAGCCACAAGGGAAGCCCAAAGAAACAAGGCCCACTATCTGGCCGAAACTAATCAACCAAAACAATACCACCAAAACCAAGTGGGCACCATGGCCCAACACCCTGAAAACCCGATGGCCAAACCATCCAATTCGTAACCTGACCTGCAAAAATAACTCGACCCGAGAACAAACCATCGCAACCCTGACCACAGTGCATCACTCCAAGCCAAATCCACATACCACCCATCCCGTCAACCAATGCCGGAACCGGCTCCGGTGGTGAGCAACACAAGGAATAGCCATACCCCAAAATAGCTCTCCAAAATTGCAAACCACACAGACAGGAAGAGTCAAGGAGAAACCTTCACAGAAATAACTGTGAGAGGAGCCACCAAATGAGACCAAACCCAATCCACATCTGACATGAAGCATAGCAAAGAGGTGGCGATAGGGTAGGGGAAGGACAAATAGGTGGCAGGTGGTAAAGGATAAAAAGGTGGAAGGAGTAGCCGCGGCAGTGATTAGGGTTATGAAAATTGGTTCCAAGAGGGGAAGCACCAAGATAAGGAAGCACCGAGGTCCAACACGAGCCAAACCCAGCGGGTAAAGGATCACCCATTGATCAAGCCCAACGTGAACAACCACAACCACCAATTCTGGCCAAACAAAGGTCAACAACCACCACAGCAACACAGACGCAACACCAAGAACCACCCACTTTCAGCCACATCCCAATCACCACCATATCGCACCCAGCCCCATAACCTTCGATCACCGAAAAGAAAAGCCTACATCAATCTGACTTGAAGTTCAGCAAGCAAAAATGGCGATCCGATGTAGACCCATTCAGGACCACGAAGAATAGAGGGAAGGAGCAACGTGGTATCCACCGAGACTAAACCACCCAAATCTCCAATAGAGAGAAACGCCCGACCCTTACCAGACTCGGTAGAGAAAGCGACATGACTCGGCCAATGGAGCTGATGATAATCACCAGAAAGGATAAGGAGAAAGGGGAACGGCGGCGGTAGATTAGGTTAGAGGAATGACCTAGAGAGAGAAGCTCTCAAATCCATCCGAAAATGGGCCCATTTTCTTTTTTGGGTTATGGTAACGTGTACCTTGGGTTAGTTGAAGGTAAAATCCAAGATTTACCCAAATAGGGGTGTTCGTGAGGAAAAATACTTAAAGGGGTATTTAAGTGTGATTTGAATGTTAAATAAGGGAACATGTATTGGGGTAGTGTTTTAATTGTGTGACGGCTTGTATTATTGTGAATGAGAATATTCAAGGTTATTGGCTATCGTTACGAGAGTTTGGAGATTATAGCCATAAAAGATTGAGAATAGATAAATAATATATATCGGTGTCGTTGGTATTGTCATCGTGCGGTGAGAAAATATCGGAAATGATGTATTGAGGATTAGTTAAAATTGATTAATGCGTAGGATATTCGAGAGATAAATATACTACGTGGGAAATTTATTATACGTGTTGTGCGTATGCTCGAATGTTATTATATACATGGGTTAAATAATTACCTATGGGGAATTATGTATAGGTGAGAGAAATACCTATAATTATAATATGGTTGTGTGAATACCAAATTGATGATATATGTATATAGGTGGAATGTGTACCTATATGATTTTTTATTATGTGTATGACATACCTACCATACTTGCTATCACGGGAGGTTGACGTTCGGAAGAGGACAATCTTATCATGTGTTGCCTTCGGGGGGATTTTAGATTTGGTACCTCAAGAACATAGGGCTATGAAAGGCTTATTTGTGAGTTGATAAGTCCGCTGCTTATGGGAGCGTAGGTATGTGCGTGACCCGTAGGTACGTGAACTATGTTCGCCTCCAATACGTGTGATTTGTATTGTTACAGTTCCTGAGTGATGTGGAACGGGTAATCCTTTTTGTACGAGATGTACTTGGATTGGATAGCAGAGTATGAGTGCACCGCAGCTGAGGCTAGGGGTGCTATATATCTATATATGTATTGCGATTAACATATATGTGTACTTGAGATAATTCACGGATGCTTAGTAAATGAGAATGACTAAGCCACTTATATTATAGTTCGGTGGATGATTAATATACTTGTTGCGTATAGTATACTGTTGATATATATGAGATGAGATATCATATAACCTAACCTTGTATAAAGTGAAAAGAATGAATAAAGTGTGATATTACTTCCGGTAGATTTATATTCGGATTTATATGAATGCGAATAATAGGTTCTAATGACAACTATTAATAAATACGAGATGGTATAAATATGTTATGTACTGAAGGCCTAATGGATCCCGGTGATCAACATTGTCACGTAGTAGTGTATCGAGGGGGTTCCTTGTTTGGATTTCGCTTCGCGAGACACCCCACGCACGAACGTAACGTAATGTTGGGAATGGGGAGAAGTTTAGTCCTTAGTACCCGAATCGATGAGGTTTATTAGAAGATGGGTAACTACATTAGTTAGGCAGGGTAGCTTAACTAGGTTGTCTAAAATGGTATGCGCTAGTTGTGCACTGTTAGAAGAGGGGTGAGGTGTATCTCATGTGAGAGCGATACCAGTTTAAAATATGAGAAATAACATATTTTAAAATATGGATTTTATGCACTTGCTAAAATAGTTTCAACAATCGGGTCTGACCCATTTTCTCTACTTTTCCCCTCTCTTGCTATATATATATATATATATATATATATATATATATATATATATTTATATATAGGTGTCCAGACACAGGGACGCCTGGATAATAATTCATTCGAGTCAGACGTTTGCTGCAGCAGCTGTGGATGCAAGCAGGTTTATTGTAGACGCTTCCATCATTGAGATCTAGATAGGAGGTATGGTAGTCATATTTGGGATAATGGCCCAACTGTACTCATTTATTCATTTACCGCCTTTTGTGCGGAATTCGATTTGGTTGTATTATTTGGACCGAGTGTTCGGTTATTTTACTTTATTTTATTTCAGTTGTTGCGTATAAACTGTTGTCCTTATTGTATTTGGATGGTTTGGTTAAAAAGATTAGTTAATTTAAAATTTTGACGTCGGCCTAATAGGATATTAGTAATTATTTGGTTTTCGACAGTGATGTTAAGAATGAACCACATGAGATTCCTGTTTTAATTTGATATAGGAGTGATCGTCCGGTATTTTATTAGGCGGGGTGTCACAGGTGGTATCAGAGCATCAGGTTCTAGTGTCCTTAGGAATCTGTGCGGACGTACTACGCTTTCAGCGTTGCTTTTGATTTGATATAGAGCCTTATGATTAGGATTGTTTATATCCTCTTGTGAGATTTCGTTCTCCTGCCATTATGTAAGATTATAGTAAATCTTTTGCGCGCTCATTCGGGATTCGTGCGCTGATTGATGAAGGGCGACCATGGAAGTCCATTGTGAGGGCAGGAGGAGACGGGGCTTAGTTAGAGCTATAAGTTGATGTTGGAAATGAGGATCGCGGTAAAGGTCATTTTCCTTGCGGCATTGTCATTGATTGCTGCAATGACTACTATAGGATAGTAGTTATAATTATCTATGCACCGCTATAGTAGAGAATGGTGCTAAACTTGAATTTCCCAGTGAAGTTAGATGGGGAAAAAGCTTAAGAGGTCTTTGATGAGGATCGTGCATTGAAGTTGAGCTAGGCAAAAATAGTGTAACTTCACTTCTAAGAAGTTGAAGGATCGAAAGCTTGGGCCTAGAGTTGGGTATGGAAATACCCATATGTGAAAATTTGAGGAAAATTTTTTCACTCGTTGGAGCAATGTGAAATAGTGGGAATGATGGTCACCATATTATTTTGCTCATAAATTAATCTTACAGACGGTTTTAAAATGAAAATTCCCGTGATTTAGAATGAAGTGAATGAAGTTTCTAGGTTATTCACATAAGAATCGGTCATAGATCAACGGTGAATAAAGAGTGACATGGATAAGTGAAGTTAGTACCGGAGTAAGGTAGGTACAAGGGAGGAAGAGGCTTCTCCAGTGGAATGATAGACTCACTAGTAATTGGACTTATGTAGAGTGAGTTATATTTATTTTAGTGCAAGGTGTGAAATATGCACAAAAAAAAAAAAAAAAAAAATTAAAGTTGTGAGACTTTGTGATTTTAAGAGTCAAATGGGATAGAGACTCTTGGGATTCAAATTGAAATTTTGGATATAATTGGGATACGAGCTAGTTGTGATAAGCTTAATATTTATTTATGTTATAAGTAAGTGAATACTTATAGGATAAAAATCGAATATGTTTATTCGGGAAATACGAGCTAATGTTACGAGAGATATACACGATTAGCGGATTATATTGTATATATACACGAGCATATTGAGACGTATATGTGATATGTTTAAATATATATGTATGTGATTGGTATATTTATATGAAACATACCCCTCTAGTGCTATCATGGGAAGTTATGCATTTTGGGTGAGGCCCCTGGCTTGAGGAGCAAGGAGCGTATAGTCCCCAGGTCATAATGTCCATTTTATATTGTGTGATTTTTATCAGGAATGAGACGTGGTGGGTATGCTTCGTTCTCATTTCCTCGGAGGAACTATGATTGCTTCCCATTCATTGTGATTTGGTTTTTACCAAGTCGGTACGATAGTCCGATCGTTGGTACCCAGGATGATGTGTGAGTAATTCCCTGGAAGATGATAGCATTGAGAGACTGCATCCATTGAGTTATAGCTCTGAGGGATGGTTATTTATACTTATATAGTGTGTGATATATAAGTATGGATATACTTAATGTGTATAGTATAATGTATATATATTTATTTAAGATGTGAAACATATATATACGAACATAATAACGCATGGAATGCGAGATAAATGCTGGATGAGCTCGCCTTGATTACTTGTTTAGATGAAAATTTGATGAGGAGATGTTTCATTACCATGATTTGAATGCATGGGGACCTTATAGATACAATTTAAGGTATGCAGGATTTATTATTGAGCTGTGAGTTTAAGCTCATTGTTGTTTGGGCTAAGGACTTAGTGTTAGTACAAGCGCTTGGTGGTGTGGCTCCTGGAAAGAATTAAGAGTTTTGACCACATTTTGTCGATAGGAGAGATGGGATTATCCGAGTGGCATATTTGAACTAGCGAACCTCCACGACCGACAAAGTTAAGTAATAGTGTATAGGAGGGGTTCCTTGTTTGGATTTCGCTTGCGAGACGCTCCACGCATGAACATTAATGACGTCGGGAGTGGAGAGATGTTATATAATGCAAGGATGCTAGTTTTGACGATAATTCACCTAGTGTAGAGCAAACACTATCGAGTGAGATTCGTTTGATGACGGTATAATCATATAGAGTTATAAGTGCTACGGAGAAGCACTGAAAATTATTCTCTCATCGCAAGTACGTGGGTGAGTTAAGGTGAAGGAAATCGATTTGAGACGTTTATTCAGGCCTTGAATAGGAGGCAAATTCAGAGGAAATACATTTTGGGTATAATGTTCATAGCGCTTTTGCAGAGAGTAGGTGCCCAATTAGTTAGATTTTGCATTTCACTAAGATGGAAGGATATAGTGGTAGAAGTACGCTGGTAGGTTAACGAGGTAAAATTTAGAACATCTCGTTGGTGTCCCTTGGACCTTTATATCTCGATGACCGACGATGCGAGGGAGTAGTGTAACGGGAGGGTTCCTTGTTTGGATTTCGCTTTGCGAGACGTCCCACGCATGAAATCGAGAAAATGTCGGAAGTTGAGAGAGGTCTTGAGCACTAGGGAAATATTTAGAATAGTACTCATATTACGTGTGTTAGAGACACCTTAATCTTAAGACTACCACGAAGTAAGGGCAATAAGGCACTGATATACGAAGACTATTGTAAGATAACCACAAGACGATCGATGGGATAATCTTAAGAAGGATTGAATTTCCAAGTATCGGGTGAATTAAATTTCGAATTATTCGGGTTAAGGGATACCCATGTGTTAGTACCAGGCCAATGAAATGAGGCCCATTATTTAGAGTGAGTGTGATGTATCAAAACGTTTGCAATGGTGGTGCATATATGCACGGATGATAAGGGGTATGGGTACCCTGATTAGTAAATCCCAAAAATGTCCGAGATTGAAAGATGTGAAAATATATATGTATAATATATGCCTGAAGGGCGGCTATAAACAAGGATAAACGGTATAGCGTATTGAATGTCGTGCGAGAATGATGATAATGCAAACATTTATGTGCAACGAGAGCTAACACACCTGAGATGGGATTGAAAGGCAGAAAGTCATTTAAAAAAAATACCTCTTAATGAAAAGGTTACCCAATTTATTGTGAGAAAGTGGAGCGGGGTCTTACTCAAGCGAGTATTGAAGAGTGGCCTGCGCGTGACTGTATGGTTAGCATACTCCAAGTAAAGAAGGAGTGTATGTAGTACCAAATTCCGAAAAAGTATATGATAGTTAATACTTTAATTATTCGGCATAGGGAATATACCTTGTAGATTACAAGAGAGATAGTAATCTGAATATTTATATAATACGTAGCGATGAGAATAAAACACATATGAGAAGTGTACAATTAGGATGGGGTGCCTATGAATCTTAATAGGATGTGTGTATGCCTATTATGTGATATTATTATTAAGAGCATTAATGGGTGATAACCCCGGGGGTGCAAGAACATTATTGATTAAGTGCGCTAATGGGTGTTAACCCGGGGTGCAGGATTAATATATATATGTATAGGGATGATGTGACTATATGTGTATATATATATTTACGAATATTTCTACTGTGTGAGACTAGTAGATATGGTATTAATAATAAATACTTTACGCTAAGTGGTCTTAACAAAAAGAGTGTAAGATTAGGGAAAATATATAGAGATGATGAGACTATATATATGAGCATATGCCTTGAGATGGGTGGAATACAGTGAGAGACCATTGTGTTAGGCTATATCTAAATTTGGTTAAGCTAGGACGTAATGTATATACCGATCCTAGAGTAGTGGTACAAGCTATATCTGAATTTCGAGGACGAAATTCTATTGTAAGGGGGGAAGTATGTAATACCCCGTACTTTTAAAGATATTTAAATTACAAAGGTGGGCGTAATTTGGTAAATTGAGGAATTACTGTGAATAGTAATTATGGAATTTATGAGTGAAATTGAATAAATTCAGAATATAAAGTAAATAGTAAATATTAGTTTGTAAGTGCCAGATTAATATTTACATGGATTATTTTTAATTACATGTCGCAAGTTGGGTAAAGCGACAAAGAAAATATTTTAAATTGGAAAATACGCATATTGAACATGTTGGGGGCAAAATTAATGAATTTTAGTTAAGTACCTCGGATGGAGATTTCGACTGCGCCATTAGGTTCGGAATGGCCGAGATAGTCAAAATAGACTACCCGGGGGTAGTATTTGGGTTCCGGACATTTTTGGACTAGTAGGGGCTCGTAAACGGGTACACGAGTCATTTAACAATTGGGCATTTACCCAATTTCGGGTTTAAAGACTTAAGCAGCCCCCTTTCCCTTTCATTTCTGCCCTAAGAGAGAGAAGAGAGTAGAGAGAAGGAAGAGAAGAAGAAGAAGAAAGAAAAGAAGAAGAAGAAGAGAAGGAAAATCTGGCCAAATTCGCGGGATTCGACTCGAGAACGTCGGATTTATTCCACAAGGCAAGTGTTTAACTTGCATATTGATTTAGTGTGTTAATTTCTCATATTGTAGTTGGTATAAAACTAAAGATTTTTGGGTTGAAATTTCGTGGATCAAAGGGGTTTTCGAAAGATTAAAACGGATATAACTCGATTAATACCCAATTTGAGAAACTTGAAATTAATTGAAATTAATTGTTGGATCTGGGTTCTAGGATGATTGGAACCCTTTGAATGTGTGTGTTTATGGTTATTTGAGGTTGAATGATGATGAGAGAGGAGATAAAAAGCTTAGATGTGTTTTAATGGAGGTTTGGATTTTTGGAGAAGAAGGTGAATAGTGACCAGCCCACTTCCGGGCTGTTTCGGATAGGAAGACAACCGATTCAGCTCTCGGTCAAAACACGAAAGTTGTAGATAATTTTGATACGGTCGCGTGGACGCTGACCGTGTGTTTTTCTGATTTTTCTTCGAATTGTTATGATTTTTACAAGATGGCAGTTCCGGGGTGAGATCACCAACTCGGAAATGCAATCGGAAATTGGAAAAATAAAGGCTAGAATTATTTGGAGATAAATATTTGGGGTTCCTAAAAATAGTGTGGGGACTTCTAAATATTTTTTTTTAGTAAGCCGTGTACCTTGGGTTAGTTGAAGGTAAAATCCAAGATTTACCCAAATAGGGGTGTTCGTGAGGAAAAATACTTAAAGGGGTATTTAAGTGTGATTTGAATGTTAAATAAGGGAACATGTATTGGGGTAGTGTTTTAATTGTGTGACGGCTTGTATTATTGTGAATGAGAATATTCAAGGTTATTGGCTATCGTTATGAGAGTTTGGAGATTATAGCCATAAAAGATTGAGAATAGATAAATAATATATATCGGTGTCGTTGGTATTGTCATCGTGCGGTGAGAAAATATCGAAAATGATGTATTGAGGATTAGTTAAAATTGATTAATGCGTAGGATATTTGAGAGATAAATATACTACGTGGGAAATTTATTATACGGGTTGTGCGTATGCTCGAATGTTATTATATACATGGGTTAAATAATTACCTATGGGGAATTATGTATAGGTGAGAGAAATACCTATAATTATAATATGGTTGTGTGAATACCAAATTGATGATATATGTATATAGGTGGAATGTGTACCTATATGATTTTTTATTATGTGTATGACATACCTACCATACTTGCTATCACGGGAGGTTGACATTCGAAAGAGGACAATCTTATCCTGTGTTGCCTTCGAGGGGATTTTAGATTTGGTACCTCAAGAACATAGGGCTGTGAAAGGCTTATTTGTGAGTTGATAAGTCCGCTGTTTATGGGAGCGTAGGTATGTGCGTGACCCGTAGGTACGTGAACTATGTTCGCCTCCAATACATGTGATTTGTATTGTTACAGTTCCTGAGTGATGTGGAACGGGTAATCCTTTTTGTACGAGATGTACTTGGATTGGATAGCAGAGTATGAGTGCACCGCAGCTGAGGCTAGGGGTGCTATATATCTATATATGTATTGCGATTAACATATATGTGTACTTGAGATAATTCACGGATGCTTAGTAAATGAGAATGACTAAGCCACTTATATTATAGATCGGTGGATGATTAATATACTTGTTGTGTATAGTATACTGTTGATATATATGAGATGAGATATCATATAACCTAACCTTGTATAAAGTGAAAAGAATGAATAAAGTGTGATATTACTTTCGGTAGATTTATATCCGGATTTATATGAATGCGAATAATAGGTTCTAATGACAACTATTAATAAATACGAGACGGTATAAATATGTTATGTACTGAAGGCCTAATGGATCCCGGTGATCAACATTGTCACGTAGTAGTGTATCGGGGGGGTTCCTTGTTTGGATTTCGCTTCACGAGACACCCCACGCACGAACGTAACGTAATGTTGGGAATGGGGAGAAGTTTAGTCCTTAGTACCCGAATTGATGAGGTTTATTAGAAGATGGGTAACTACATTAGTTAGGCAGGGTAGCTTAACTAGGTTGTCTAAAATGGTATGCGCTAGTTGTGCACTGTTAGAAGAGGGGTGAGGTGTATCTCATGTGAGAGCGATACCAGTTTAAAATATGAGAAATAACATATTTTAAAATATGGATTTTATGCACTTGCTAAAATAGTTTCAACAATCGGGCTCTGACCCATTTTCTCTACTTTTCCCCTCTCTTGCTATATATATATATATATATATATATATATATATATATAGGTGTCCAGACACAGGGACGCCTGGATAATAATTCATTCGAGTCAGACGTTTGCTGCAGCAGCTGTGGATGCAAGCAGGTTTATTGTAGACGCTTCCATCATTGAGATCTAGATAGGAGGTATGGTAGTCATATTCGGGCTAATGGCCCAACTGTACTCATTTATTCATTTACCTCCTTTTGTGCGGAATTTGATTTGGTTGTATTATTTGGACCGAGTGTTCGGTTATTTTACTTTATTTTATTTCAGTTGTTGCATATAAACTATTGTCCTTATTGTATTTGGATGGTTTGGTTAAAAAGATTAGTTAATTTAAAATTTTGACGTCAGCCTAATAGGATATTAGTAATTATTTGGTTTTCGACAGTGATGTTAAGAATGAACCACATGAGACTCCTGTTTTAATTTGATATAGGAGTGATCGCCCCGTATTTTATTAGGCGGGGTGTCACAGGTCAGCTGACTTATCAACTCATAAATAAGTCATTCACAATCCTATTTCCTTAAGGTACAAATCTAAATCCCCCCGAAGGCACACAAGGATAAGATGGTCATTTTCTGAAAATCAACCTCCTGTGATAGCAAACATGGTAGGTATGTCATACACACAATAATCCATATACTAAGAATTCACGCAACTTAGGTAATTATCATATTGCTATAGGTATATTCCAGCCCTATACCATAGGTCTTATACGTACTCTAATATCGTCCCATTTATTTCACTAGTACGTTTAGACGATAACTCTCTCATCATATAATTCCGAGTATTTAAACCTATCCCAAAAGGTTACTAAGCCTCCCACTTGTCCCTAAGATTAATTTAGAAATTTAAGGTCTCTACTTCAACCTCTAACCTTAAGTTATCACTTATATGAATTTAAATCATGATCTCGCAACTTATAATAATAACTCACTCAACGGACACTCGTAAGTTAAACACTAAGTTCTAAACCAATTCTAATATGTTTCGGGCTTCAATTACACCCTTAATGGGCTTCCGTAAGTCTTAATATGTTCACATAGTCACCACCAATAACTTTCAAGAGTCAGAATCGATCAAATCTTAAAAGGAAAAAAAATCACAAGTGCAGGGGGAGTCGATCGATCAACTCAAGAATGTCGATCGATAGATCGAGCAGTTACAACCCAGATTTTTCTGCATTTTTGGCATGGTTTAATCTCCAATTTTTATCGCATGATGCCATATTCTAAAGTAAACGTATTGGATGGTATAACAACCTAAATACATTATTCCTAACGTTCCAGAAATCTTAAATCATCATGAATCACCCTTTTATTGAATTAAATCATCTAATTATCATAAAAACCCTATTTCTCTATTTTATTCAAGAACATCATACAACTCAACATAAATTGATAATTATCTATGCATGGATCATGATTTCGTGACTGATGTATTTCCAGAATTGAGTCTACATACAAATCCTACCCAGATTAATATTTTTGTCTCCAAATTTCACAAATTTTGAATATTATCAAGGTTATTCTCAATTCCTAAACTATCATGAGTAACATATACACTGATTATTTCAAGTTAAATTACTTTCCTGGAAGTAAGTAATGATATGGAAGTGATCCTCTCTTCCCAATCAAACTGGTGGTGGTGATTGTGGTGCAAAGGGTCCAAGGATGGTGGTTCTTCTTTGGAAACTTCCTTCTCTTCCTCTCTAATGGCCGTATGTGATTTTTGGTTGTGAAAACCCCAGGGGCCCTAAGTGTTGGCTAATATAATCAGTCTAAAATTCATGGGTTACTATTCCTCAAAAAGTCAAAATGACTAAAATACCCTCCCGGGTTGCCGATTAGGCCTAAAATGCCCCGGGACCCAAACTAAACCCCCGGCTAGTGTTTTATGACTATCTCAACCCTTTCGGACAGGTTGGCGCACTCAAAATGACCATAAGGATGTTATAAAAATAATTTACTTTTAAATCAATTAAATTGGGTTCTGACATGACTGACACGCGCGCCCCAACTTAATTACCGAAATTGTCGTATTTTTAACTCGCGACAGTTTTAATAAATTCAATAATCATATATTACCATATTCACTCACTAATATTCAACATTATCATCATAATCAAATACTAACTCTCGTCTCGCTAGTTATTTATATCCGAATTGATTTCCAATTAATTATTCCAAATTAATTTAATTAATCCCATAATTAAAAGCAATTTCAGTTAATTAATCTCATAATTGAAAGCCATAAAAATACGGTGTATTACAGTAGTCCGGGCCGGTGCCTAAATTTTAACATGTTTCCCTGTGGTAGAATGTTACTCCCTTCTCATACTCGTAAGGTTCTCCCAGTGTGATATCAACTCAACATGCACTCGATTTCACATTCTCACAGTGCGGTGTGCTTCGCCTAGATCTACACCTATTGACTCAACCTACTCAACCTATCCTAGCCGATGCACTTCTACTATACACAAGAATCACCCTATACGCATTGGGGGTGCGAAGACCTCTAAACTGTAGCTCACTCAACCCCGTAATCGAGGTCCGACAATAAGGTAGTGTCGACGTCCTCTAAGAACGCCTATAAATATGGATTTAGGCATTGTCCGTTAACTTTAAACATAATTCCCCCCTTTGGATCTTCCAATTCCATAGCTCTGTGGGGGAATATGTTCCTTACAACGAACGGGCTAGTCCATCAAGACCGCAACTTAACTAGAAATAGATGAAGTCGAGAGTGGTAGAGAAGTACCTTTTGCCCGAGGAGAAACTCTTTGTGTCAGATAATCTTATCGTGTGCGAGTTTCATCCTTTCCTTGGATATTTTAGCATTTTCATACGCGTCATTGCGTATCTCCACCAACTCATTTAACTGAAGCTTGCGAGCTTCACTGGCTTTGTCCATGTCATAGTTCAACCTCTTAATGGCCCAATACACTTTGTGTTCTAATTCGATGGGAAGATGGCAAGTCTTGCCATAAACAAAGAGGAAAGGGAACATTTTGAGTGGATTCTTTTATGCGGTACAATATGCCCATAGAGAATAATTCAATCGAAGGGACCCATCTTTTTTATTAGGATCAATGGTCTTCTCGAGGATGTTCTTGATTTCCCGATTCTCCAACTCGGCCTACCCGTTCATTTATGGGTGATTGGTCGTTCCAACCTTGTGAACGACACCATACTTTCTCATAAGCTTCTCAAATGGCCTGTTGCAATGTGTGCCATTATCACTAATTATCATTCTGGAGCACCGAAGCAGGAAAGTATGTGTTCTTGCAATAAATGTATCACCACTTTATTGTCATTTTGTTTGGTAGCTATAACTTCCACCAATTTAAAAACGTAGTCTATCTCAACGAGGATGTATAGGTATCCAAAAGATGGGGGAAAATGACCCATGAAGTCAATACCCTAGCAGTCAAAAATCTCAATAATAAGTATGGTGGATAATGGCATCATGTCTCGTCAGGTCATGGACCCCATCCGTTGACACCTATCTCATGATTTGCAGCTATTGCTCACATCCCGAAACATTGTGGGCTAGTATAGATTGCTTTGGAGAATTTTAGCGACCGTATTTTTCGTTGAGAAATGGCCTCCACGTGCTTCTGAATGACAAAATTGAATGACTTTGGGTATTTCGTCATCCGGTACACACCGTCGGATGATTTGGTCTGAATAATACTTAAAGAGGAATGGATCATCATAGAAAAACATGCATGACTAGGTAATGAACCTCTTCTTCTCTTGCGGTGTCCAATCGGGAGGGACGACTCCCGTGACAAGAAAATTGACTATATCTGTAAACCAGGGGAGGGACGAGGTGGAAAAGAGTTATGCATCTGGTAAATATTCATTTATGGGTATAGGATCGCTAGTTACGTCAGACGATAGCCAGGAAAAGTGATCGGCAATGACATTTTCCCTCATTTTTATCTTTAATGGAGAGATTAAAATTTTGTGTGAGTAGGATCCACCTTATGAGGTGCGGCTTTGCATATTTCTTTACAAGGCGGTATTTTAACGCCGCGTGGTCGGTGAAACAAGTAATGGGTGAACCTATGAGGTAGGAACAAAATTTGTCTAGAGCAAAAACGACCACTAGCAATTTTTTCTCTGTGGTGGAGTAATTAAGTTGTCGTTCGATTAAAGTTCGCTAGCGTAGTAGATGACATGAGCCTTTTTGTCTTTCCTTTGGCCCAAAACAACAGCTATTGCGAAATCACTCACATCACACATGAGCTCGAATGGCAAGGACCAATCTGGAGCTTGCATGATGGGAGCAAAAACAAGCATGCTTTTCAATTTTTCAAAAGCACATTGGCATGCTTTATTCCACTCAAATGGGGTGTCCTTCATGAGAATGTTACTCAAGGGTCTAGCGATGGCACTAAAGTCCTTAATAAACCTTCTATAAAACCCCACATGGCCTAAGAAAGAATGCACATCTTTTAGTGATTTCGGTGGGGGTAGCTCAGCCATGACATCTATCTTAGCTCTATCAACTTCAATTCCTTTGGATGAGACAATGTGGCCAAGAACTATTCCCTCAGTGACCATAAAATGGCATTTTCCCCAATTCAGTACTAAGTTCTTTTCCACACACCGAGTAAGTACTTTCTCAAGATTTGCTAAGCAAAGATCGAAAGAGGTGCCAAAAATGAAAAGTCATCCATGAATACTTCAAGTCCTCTCTCAATCATGTCGATAAAGAGACTTAACATGCACCTTTGAAAGGTTGTGGGTGCATTGCACAATCCGAATGGCATACGCTTGTAGGAAAACGTACTAAAAGGACATGTGAAAGTCATCTTCTCTTGGTCGATCACATCTACCTCTATTTGGTTATATCCAGAATAACCATCTAGGAAGCAATAATAAGGGTGTCCCCCTACTCTCTCTAGCATCTGATCAATGAATGGTAAAGGGAAATGGTCTTTCCTAGTTCCCGCATTGAGTTTCCAGTAATCAATGCAAACGTGCCACCGGATGGTTGTGCCATGGGGGACTAGCTCACCTTGGCATTTTCAATCACAATCATGCCCAACTTCTTCGGGATAAGTTGTATGGGACTCACCCACTTGCTATCCTAGATTAGGTAGATAATCCCGACTGGCAACAACTTAATAATTTCTTCCCTCACTACCTCTTTTATGGTAGGGTTCAATCTTCTTTGCATTTCTCTCGAGGGATTCACATCCTCCTGGAGGTGGATTTTATGGGTACAAATCAAAGGACTTATACCCTTCAAATCAGCTATGCACCAACCAAAAGCACTTTGGTGCTTCATCAAAATTTTCAATAATTTACCCTCTTACTCTTCATCTAGGCTATATGAGACAACAACATGAAAGGTCTTGTTCTCTCCTAAATAAGCATATTTGCCATTAGAGGTTAGTTTCTTTAATTCGAGGGTAGGAAATTTTTCACTAGAAGGAACCATGCATGCCTCCCTCGGTGGTAGTTCCTCAAATCTAGAAACCCAACTTACATCTCTCATGTCCTCGTTCGACTCTCTCTCATCAAGTATCTCTATTAAATCCTTTATTTCTTTCTCAAAGTTGGCGTACGCTCCCTCACTCTCATTCCTCGATGCACGACAAACTTCTAGCTCATCTCCACTATAATTTTCCTCTCTGTGCTCATCTACGATCTCTTTAATAAGGCTCACGGCATGAAGATCATCTTCTTCCCCCACATGTTGGGATATGTTGAAGATGTTGGTCTCTAAAGTCATGTTCCCGAAAGTGAGTTGCATCTGCCTATTTTGAGTGTTAATCAATGCATTGGCCGTAGCTAAGAATTGGTGAACCAAGGATAATGGGAACATGATTACTTGAGGAAAAGGAAGGCTCCGTGTCCCAAATGACAAAATCTACCGGGAAGTAGAAAGTGTCGACTTGGAATATCATGTCCTCTACAATACAGAGGTATGCTCATGGTTTGATTCGCTAGTTGGATAGTGATCTTTGTTGGTTTGAGCTCACCCAAATCAAGTTGCTTATAGATGGAGTAGGGGAGGATATTGACAGTCGCCCCTAAATTGAGTAAGGATTTTTTTATTCGATTCTCTCCTATGATGAAGGAAATGGTGGGTGCACCCGGATCCTTGAACTTTGGTGGGAGGTCACTGAGTAAGATGGAGATCACATTTTGTGCTAGAAACACATTCTTCTTTACCTTAAGCCTCCTCTTCACTATCAATAAGTCTTTAATAAGTTTTGCATAATCAGGAATTTGCTTGATGGCATCGAGGAAAGGTAAGTTTAACTTCACTTTCTTAAGGACTTATAGCACATCATCACGAGGGTTGCCTTTTTGGGAAGGCACCAATCGTTGAGGAAATGGCGCTGTGGTGGGTGGCTTCACTACTATATCGGGCTCACTAGTGTCTTCCTTTTCACTCTCTTTCAAGGGGACATCTTCGACCTCTTTCGTATATGGTAAAATCTCCTTATCTTTCGTTGCGTCGTGTGGGGGAGGTGATAAATCAACAACCCTCCCACTACGTAGAGTGGTTACGACATGACATTGCTTTTGATGATCTGTGGAAGTAGAGCTAACACTAGTTTGACCTTGGGGAGGTCTTTGGCCCTGAGCAAGAGACTTACCATTCTCTTAACTTCGAAATGTTCACATTTATGTCAGTGAACATACGCTCATATCTATCATTGGTTGAACTTTGGGAGTTTATGAATTGGTGTATCGTGTCCTCGAGAGTTCTCCGTGGCAGAGTGACATATGGATATGGAGGAGGTGGTGATGTACCGTGTCCTTGCATAGGTGGTGCTTGTTGAAAGTGGAGCTGAAGGATGGGAAATATGTGAATTAGGATTCAATGCAGCCTGCAATTTCCCATGGCTAAAACCTTGGGGGTTTTTCCATGAAGGGTTATAAGAATTTCCATGCGGGGCACCGAAATTACCTTTGAATCCTCCCACGCCACTTACCTGCTCATTCAGCATAACTTTGTAAGCGGGAGTCATCGGATATTCTTCTTTTGAATGTCCCAATTCACAAATAGCACATAGCTTCTCAACGGGGATGGGGATGGGGCAAGTTGGTTCTCTTACGCGTATAGCGAGTAACTTTCTCATACCATTCTCAATTTGATCGAGTCGATGGTTCGTCATCTTTCTCAACGTTGAATAGACTGGACGCCGATGGAGTGGTGGTTTATTAGCGAGCTCGATTCTGAGCGCTAGGATCTGATGTATCCCATGCTTGAGTGGTGTCGATGACATACCTCAAGTGTAGCTCAGCATCATTAGCGTCTCTAATTCGATAAAGGGGCCATCACACATTTTTTCAACAAGTTGTTGGGAGAGGATGTTCAACCCATTACGGAAGAATGAAATGATTTGCTGTTTATCAGGTCCATGTTGAGGGAATGAAGTAACTAACTCGTTGAAACGCTCAAAACATCGATCAAATGGCTCAATTTCTAATTGTCGGAAGGTTTGAATTTGAGCCTTAATGGAGTTCGTCCGATGTGGAGGGAAGAACTTTTTGAGAAACTTAGATTGTAACTCATTCCATGACATAATCAAATTTGTAGGTAAAGACCATATCCAGGGCTTAGCTTTATCCTTGAGAGAAAATGGGAAAAGCTTGAGATGGATCACATCTTTCGTGCATACTTGATCGTTTAACGTTCACACGCCTCTTCAAACTCCCGAATGTGGAGATAGGGCTTTTCAGATTCCATTCCATGATATATATGGGAAGGATTTTGGATCATTACATTCCAGAAATGGAATTTCCCTGTATTATATGCGAGTAAAATGCAGCCAAGAGTGACCGGCCGCTTAGGGTGCAAGAATTCTCTCAAGAGTCGATAAGGTGCCTCTCCCTCTCTCGCGCCTACGCTACCGTGCTGTGACATGGCTCTCTCACTTAACGACTCAGTATCCTTACTCGGTGCACTAGGAGTGTAACTTGAAGTGTAACCAGATGGGTAACTTGCTGTTGAGTTTGGCGGTGTAGGAGCTGAACCCAAAATTAAGGATGGTTAAGCGTGTGTGGGCTATCTGGGTTGTACTCGACAATTGAGTTTTCGTGAATGCGCATAGGAGTCCTTTGAGGAGTTTGGTGTGGATTTTGCATTAATAGGCTTTTGAGAGATGTAGGTATTTTTTTATTTTTTATTTTTTTTAATGAATTTTTGGTCAAAGTTATGGATTAACATGATCTAACCCACTGTCTACCTAATTCCCCGACAACGACGCCAAAAACTTGATGCAAATAATTTTTTGTTTAAAGTGCGTTCTAATTACGATTCAAGTACAAACCGATCGCGGAAGTAATAAACCCGGTAAAATGGGGTATCGATCATCGTGGAAATAGGACATGGAGATGTGACGACGTTGGAGAGATAGAAAATCCTAATTTGACACTAAAAAGAAACGAAAAGATGCTTTGAATGGGAGTATCTCTATGAACTAAATGCAGATTTAAACTGATTACAACTAAATTAAAAGTTATTGAAATGCAACTAGTTTATCTAACCGAATAAAATGTGACAATTATATGGATGAATTGACTATAAATGGGAACAATAGTGTGACACCCCGACTAATTAAACACCGGGTAGCTACTCCTTTATAAAATTAATTCAAAATGCCAAGTTGGCTCAGTTAGTAGCATCACTGTCGAAAACGTTTTATTATTACTAACCACCTAGTATTTAAAAAGTAAGTGCCAAATTTTATTAAATCTGATTAACATGCAACAAGAGTAATGAATAACTAAATAACACCATTCACCATACTAAAGTAACAAGAATAACCATCACAATATGTAAATAAAACCTGGAGGAAAACTCCTCAATACAAATCCCACAACTGATAAGTAACTGAAATAAGTAACTAAAACTGAACACTGAGCAGTACGTGCTAGAGTCTGAAAACTGAAATGTAAAAATGTCTAATGGGATTGGGCAACATGCCCTACAACTGATAGATGCTGAGACTGGAATCCAAATGAGAGAAGCGTCTACATGCAAATCCCTGTAGCTTCCACAAACAGCTACAGCTCGTCACCTGAATGAGAATCTTATGCTTGGTGTCCTTGTGGCTGGGCACCTAAAATGGTTTTACAAGAAAATATATTTGAAAGCAAATGGGTCAGAGCCCGAAAGTGGAAGTTATTTTAAAAACCTGCAAGTGCTTTAAAAACATTTAAAACATTAAATGCAAAGTACATGTTAGGACGTACACTCGCATGATTTTCTCACCTCTCGTCTAACTGTGCACCCCTAACGTAAGTACCCATCTATATCGACCCATACCACTAGCTAACTGACAACATAACTAGCTAGACTGCCAAAGGTTCTACCCATATTACTCGGTTCCATTTAACGTAACAACGCTCGTAATTAAATAGAGGTTTAACGTAAACTCAGTTACTAAATATGCCGTTGATATAACTATCAGTTAACTCCTTATATAACTCGAAACAATACCGTAATATTTTTACAACATTAACATGAGGATTTCCATTAATTTAATGTATATTATTCACATCATAAATATACAAAACAAGCACCCCGCAATCTAAGCTGTAGTGCACACATACTCTGCTATCCATCCCGGTACATCACGTACATAAGGATTACATATTCCGAATCTCTCAGGAATAGTTTACCGATAACAACATCACAAATAATGGAGGCGAACACAGTCACCATCTCATGGGTCACGCACATACCTACGCTCCCATGGTCATGCAGACTTATTAATATCACAATAAGTCCTTCTATGATCTATGTTCATCAAGGTACCAGTCTATATCCCCCCCGTAGGCACACAAGGATTAGAGGGTCCTAAGCGAACGAAACCTCCCGTGATAGCAAGTATGGTAGGTATGTCATACACACAATCCATATACCAATACTAAGTAAACACACATCTTAGTAATACCGTATTTTAATCGTAGTACATATCGCATTCTGGTACTAACTAATTATCACAACTTATTTTATTCCGGTTCATAATTATACGCGCTATAATTCATCTTCACATCGTAGTAGTCACTCACGTCTCAACCCAAATGATTTATTGAATATAACCCTCGTATATGATTTACTCATCCCCACAACCCAAAAGTCCCAAATAAGTCACTATATCATCAAAGGGATGCTAACTCTACCCTTGAACCATCTCCCGGAACTCTAAAAGTCAAAACAGTCCAAAAAGGGTCAAACTGTCAACTCGTTAGAAGTCTCGTTCGAACGAGGCTTCGAACGAGTTTGGACTGTCAGGTCGTTAGAAGTCTCGTTCGAACGAGGCTGTTCGAACGAGGTCCCAGTTCGTTCGAACGAACTGACCCTTCTAACGATATCTCGTTCGAACGAGATATCGAACGAAAATCCTACTCGTTAATAACGACTGGTCAACTCGTTAGAAGCTCGTTCGAACGAGCTCGTTCGAACGACCTGGGGGCTGCTTCTAACGAGATGCCAGTTTCGGCCCAGATTTTTCCCCAATTCGTTTTTCACCATATGTAACACTTCTAATCTCTCCCAAAGTCCATCCTAACAACGTTTTAGGGTCTATAATCAATACTAAACATATATAGTCACATTCTAACATGTTTCTAAGGGATCAATCCACCCAAATGTTAATTTAATTTACCCCTTTCTACACTTTTTCCAATTATCTCAAGAACATGAACCCTAACTACATATCATCATCCAATCCCAGAATTTAATTCGTTTTCTTTCCTTCTAACCACAATTATATTAAGGGCAATCATTTACCTATCATACTACATGCAATTCTCTTCACAATTTTTAAGTTCTAAACCTCAAACTACATGGGTTTTCATTATCTTCCAAGAACAGTTGAAATTTATCAATTTCTAACATGGAGGAAACATTCTACGAATTTAAATACGATTAAAACACTTGCCTTGGTATGATTTCTGAATTTGGTGTGGGTTTGGTGTAGAATTTCTGCAGAATTCCTCTCTCTCTCTCCTTCTCCAAGCTTTCTTCTCCAAAAGGCTATGGTGGCTAGGGTTTGCTTTGGGGAAACTTATGAAACCTAATTTCAATAAACCTCGTAGCTTGTTGGGTTAATAAGGGTTGGTTGGGGTCAATCCTTATCAGATTACAACTCTCAATTTTCGTCACTTTTAATTACCCAAAAATACCAAATTACTAAAATACCCTTTAAGTTACCGGTATGGTCTAAAATTACCCCGGGACCCAAACTATACCCCCGGCTAGTGTTTTCTGACTATCTCGACCCTTCCGAACGCGTTGGCGCACTCAAAACGACCATACGGATTATAGATTTTAAATTCACTTTTATTAATAAATATTATACCGTGACGCGGCGGTCCCACGCGTCTCAATAAAATTTCAAAATTGCCGTATATAAATCTCACGACAAATTTTATAATACCAAGTTCATATATAATCATATATGCACATAATCAAATACTAACTCGTATCACATTAGTATTTATAACCCGGATTAATTTCCAATTAATACGCATTTAATTAATTAATCCCCAAAAATAAATATAGACAAAAGTACGGGGTATTACAAATAGGTCGGGTTACAATCTCCCACACCCTAGTAATTCACCTAGTAGGACACTAGATTTCGGAATTAAAACTTTAAATGAATTCGATCTTTATTAAACCTAAGCATTACGAATATGAAGGAACGAAGCCCTCATCATACGAAATCAACGGCAAGAATAAAGTGGTGTCACATTAACTAACACGCACATCACACTCTTAAACATCCCGATTACCTAGGGCAAATGAGATCAAAAGTCCTATGACGATTACGATAGTTGCGCGACACGATTCCTTTAAGATTTTAATTCAAAATTTTATTTTCCATTATGATGAATTACATCGTGTTGGGTTCATGCATCCCAACCCTAAAAAACCTAGCCAGACATAACTAAGCTAAATAAAAACTCAATTTTTGAAAAGAAAAACATCATGCTATATGAAGAATGGATACGAGACAAGGTGATGGATCAAAACAAATAATTAATCAAAGTAAAACTGAAGGAGTAAGGGAAAAATATTACTTGTATTAACGAAATCCCAGAAATAAACTAAAATCTTCACTCTTTTACAAAACTAGGGTTTTTGGTTACAAAACCCTTCTCCTACTTTGGGAAACCTAATTTTTTTTAACCCCTAATATTGTGTAACAAACTAGCATAAATAGTCTCCGAAATTTTTACAAGAGATTGAGCCAATCATAGAATTTAAAAATTGAAATTCTGAGAAAATCCAAAGCGGTCCGGACCGACAGGGATAGGCGGTCCGAATCACCCCCTTATTTGAGTCAAGATTCTGCATAGGGGCGGTCCGGATCCTTTAACATTAAAAGGTACGGATTGCACCTATTATTCATTCAGAGGTCTTACTGCCAGACCGGTCTGGATCCTTTAAAATTAAAAGGTCCGGACCGCCCTACTTTTTCCTGCAAAACTTTTTCTTGATTTCTCTCATCTTTGAAGCATCGTAACTTCTTCTCTAGAACTCGGATTTTGATGTCATTTCTTCATACGTACTTGTGGACTCGAGGTCTTCAACTTTCATTTTTGGGTTCTCGTCCAGATTCCTTTTGGAAATTATGCTTTTGCCCTTTTGACTTTTCTCCTTTGATTTCTTTCAATGTTCTTCCAATTTCTTTCTTTCTCGATATTTTAAATGCCTACAGAATTCATGATAAATATGCGAAAATGGATGTACTTGTTAGAAGGAGTCATTAGCAAGGAAATGAGATAAATCAACATATTTTACATTATTCGAGAGATAAAAATCCCTAAATTAAGGGGATAAATTTGGAAGAACTTATGCCTAATCACGGACATATTAAAAATAGAGCAAAAAATAAAGGATGTTCATCAAAATTGGGAAAATTGATAAAAAAAACTAAGTGGGTGCAATGGTTTGGTTTTGTTTAGGTTTTTACATAGTTGGCTTTTTCCAATTCTAGAAAAACGTTCATTTTTGTTTAGTTCTTTGCTTTTCTGTAATTTCAAAACGAGCCATTCTAGAATGGAATTGTTCCTAAATCGGTTTTTAACCTGTATTACGCCCTTGTATATATACTAATTCTAAGTGTAAAATATAATCATTAATCATTTTCACTTCACAGCTCGCACAATTATCTCACTTTTTCATAAGTTCATCATTCATTATTTATGATTAAGGATTATATGATTGTTTTTTATATGGGTTACTTTGAACACAATGTATTTGGAGTAATTTGACAATGTAATTTAGATTTGGAGTTAAGACAATTTTTTGACAAATGGTTTAAATGTTATGAAAGCGTGTCAAATTATATGAAATATTTCGGATATCAACTCAGACTATTTTTATGACAAAAGTACACTCGAAGGGGGTGAAAATCAAAGGACGCACATGTAATTTTTAGGTTACTATATATATATATATTAAGAGTGCGAGATTCTCTAATGGTTTAAACTTATTTAATTAGATGTCAATACCAAAAACAAATTTTAATTCCTTTAAATCCTAAAAGATACAACTAGGTGATTCAAAACATAAATCAAATAAGCTTGTAATGAATATGCAGTTTCAAGAAAAATCCCCAAAGGGGCAAAACCTTTTATATCACTAATACAGTTTGCAAATCGCAATTTATAACCTTAGAAGTGAAATATAGCCTGGTGAATCTCCTGCAAGTAACATTCGTCTTCTTCAACAGTGGTTCTCTCAAGTCCTACAAAGATGGCAGTCTTCCTTCAGTAATGATTCCCGTAAGAATCAAAAGAGCAGCAGCAGCAGGGACTCCTTCTCTACAAGGTCAGCAGTGAAGACTCCTTCTTCACAAGACTAACTTTAATACATAAGTGTTTTGGGTTTCAAAGATGATTCACAAAAGTATATAGAAGATATTGTGTGAATCAAAAAATGTTTTCCCTTTTAAAAGTGTGGACTTTTTTATAGCAGGTCTGCAGATTTCATAAATGCAAAGTCTTAACCAAAAGCCTACTGAAAATAGGAAATTATAGATGAACACAAAATTCGAGGCGGCGTAGGGTCGTTCGAATGACATATTAGTGTTGTTCTAGCGAGATCAAGATCTCATTTGAACGAAGCTGATTTTGCTTCTAACGACATCCAAAAATTGAAGACAATGAGCCCTCTTCTGAATCGTGTTTGATCCAGGCTTCTAACGACCTTTAGACAAGATATAAAGTCATTCTAATGATATTTCCATCTCGTTTGAATGATGATTAGGCGTAAATTCTTCCAAATTTATCCCCTTAATTTAGGGATTTTATCACCTCGAATAATGTAATTCATCTTGATTTATCTAATTTATATCCTACTGACCTTTCTACATAGTATCTCGAGTTTTGCACCTTTTTCATGATATTTACAGGTATTTATTGCTAAGTAAAGAGAGGAAAAAACCAAAGAAGAAGAATGAATCAAGGAAGAAAGGTCAAAAGGGCAAAAGCATAATTTATATAAGGAATCTGGACGAGAACCCAAAATAAAAGTTGAAGACCTCGAATCCACAACCGTGTAGGAATAAACGATGCCCAATTCTGTGTTCCGGGGTAGAAGTTACGAGGTTCTAAAGATGAGAGATAGTGAAGAGAAAATTAGGAAAAATTGAAGAGAAATTGATTTTGAAGACCGGACCGATCCTATTTAGATAAAAAAAAAAGGGACAAATCCGGACCCTTAGAACTCACTGGCCAAAATCACATAGCGGACCGATCCTATTTCCCACAAAATAGGACCGATCTGGATTCCTATCATTGTACTAGAAAATTTTGCATAACGGATCGATCTTATTTTCAACAAAAAAGACCGATCCAAATTTGGAACAAGACCGAACCGAGCTCACCCGAAGGACCGGTCAGTCGAAGATAGATCCTGATTTTTTGTTCCGATTTTAGAGTTTGATTCATATACAACTCCGAATTTTTTGTGATGTATTTAAGTTCTAGTTATTGTATTAGGGGGTCCAAACTTTAAAAAAATTTGGTATTAGTTTTTAGTGAGAGAAAGCTCTCTCACCTAGTTAAAAAAAACCTAGTTTTAAAGCTTTATTGGAGGATTCAGATTCAATTTTTAGATTTAGTGAATGCAAGTAATTTCATTTCATTTAACTTAGTATCTCCTTTACTTAGTTAATTAATTCTCAGTTCTTAGTTGCTATATCAATTTAACAATTGTTCTTGCAAATCATGATTTCTTTTAATTCTAAAATTGTTATTTTTCTTAATTTAATCATGTCTGGCTAATCTTTTAAGAGTTGGGATGCATGAACCCCACCCGATGTAATTTATCATAATTGGAAATAGATTTTTGAATAGAATTTTAAAGGAATCGTGTTGCATAACTATCGCAACCATCGTAGGAATTTTGATCTCATTTGCCCTAGGTAACCAGGATGCTTAAGAGTGCGATGCGCTTGTAGTTAATGAGACACTGCTTTATTCTTACCTTTGATAATGTATGTGTGACACCCCGACTAATTATATACCGGGTACCTACTCCTTTATTAAATTAATTCAAAATGCCAAGTTGGTCCAGTTAATAGCATCACTGTCGAAAACATTTTAATGATTACTAACCACCTAGTATTTAATAAGTAAGTGCCAAATTTTAATTAAAGTCTGATTAACATGCAACAAGTGTAATAAAGAATAATAACACCATTCACCATAATGAAGTAAATAGAATGACCATCACATAACGTAAATAAAGTCTGGAGGGAAAAACTCCTCACTACAAATCCCACAACTGATAAGTAAACTGAATACTAAATCAATACATGCCAAAGTCTGAAAACTGCAATGGAAATGTAACTCTAATAGAAATGGGCAACATGCCCTACAACTGATAGATAATGAATCTGGAATCCAAGCGATAGAAGCGTCTACAAGCAAATCCCTGTAGCTTCCACAAACAGCTACAGCTCGTCACCTGAATGAGTATCCTATGCATGGTGTCCTTGTGGCTGGGCACCTAAAATGGTTTTACAAAGAAAAATTGATTTGAAAAGCAAACGGGTCAGAGCCCGAATGTGGAGTTATATTTTAAAAACCTGCAAGTGCTTTAAAAACATTTAAAACATTAAATGCAAAGTACATGTTAGGACGTACACTCACATGATATTCTCACCTCTCGTTTAACTGTGCACTCCTAACGTAAGTACCCATCTACAACGACACAAACCACTAGCTAAGTGACATCATCTCTAGCTAGACTATCATAGGTCCTACCCATATTACTCGGTTCTATTAACAATATAACGCTCGTAATTAAGTAGGGGTTTAACATAAACTCAGATGCTCAATATGCAATATATATATCACTATCAGTTAACTTGCTATATTTCTCGAAGCAATACCGTAATTATATTCACAACATTAACATGAAGGTTCCCATTAATTAAGTGTATATTATTCACATCATAAATATACAATATAAGCACCCCAAATACTAAGCTGTGGTGCACACATACTCTGCTATCCATCCCGGTACATCACGTACATAAGGATTACATATTCCGAATCTCTCAGGAATAGTTCACAGATAACAACATCACAAACAATGGAGGCGAACACAGTCACATCACATAGGTCACGCACATACCTACGCTCCTACGATCAGCGGACTTATTAATATCCCAATAAGTCTTATTATGACCTATGTTCATCAAGATAACCAGTCTAAATCCGGGCAACACAAGGATTAGAGGGCCCTAAGCGAACGCAAACCTCCCGCGATAGCAAGTATGGTAGGTATGTCATACACACAAATCATATATCAATACTAAGTAAACACGCATCTTAGTAATTACCGTAGTTTAATTGTAGTACTTATCGCATTCTCGTACCAACTTAATACATATACAACTTATATAATCCCGGTCAATACTTATACGCGCCATAATTTATTCTCTCGTCGTAGTAGACACTCACGTCTCAACCCAAACCGTCCATTTAATATAACTCTCGTATCTAATTTCCTTCTCATAAATATCCAAAAGTCCCAATTCTATCCTTACATCATCATCGGAATGTTATCTATATCCTCGAACAAGTTTACGGGACTCCAAAAATCAAAACAGTCCAAAAAGGCCCAAACTGTCAACTCGTTAGAAGTCTCGTTCGAACGAGGCTGTTCGAACGAGATCCAGTTCGTTCGAACGAACTGTCCCTTATAACGAGATCTCGTTCGAACGAAGTTATCGAACGAGGATCCCTTTCGTTAGAACGGCTGGTCAATTCGTTAGAAGCTCGTTCGAACGAGTTCGTTCGAACGACCTGGGCAGGGGCTTCTAACGACCTGCCAGATTCGTCCCAGATTTTCCTAAAACTCGTTTTTCACCATTTTTACTCCTCAAATCTCTTCTAAACTAAGTCCCAACAATCGTTTTAAAGTCTCTAAACAATCCTAAACATATTATAATCACATCCTAACACGTTTTGAAGGATTAATCCATCCTAACATCAACCAAATTTACAAATCTCTACACTTTTTCCCAATTTATCAAGAACATGAACCCTAACTTTTTGAATCATGAATTAATCCAATATAAATCCGTTTTAATTGGAGATGGTGCAAGGTAAGACCTTTATGTGGCATGATAATTGGCACCATCTTGGCCCTCTTCAACCTCTGTTTGGGGACAGAACTATTTATGATGCTGCTAGCAACTCCAAGGCTATGGTCTCTGATTTCATTAATGGGGATAATTGGAGATGGCCTGCTTCCACTACGTGGGAATTGAATGACATCAAAAACTCTCCCCTGCCTCCTATTTATCCGCTGCTCACTGATAAAGTGACATGGACTCCTAATAAGACTGGTAGCTTCTCCATTTCCTCCGCGTATGTCTCCATCTGTCCAAGGGGCAATGAGGCTCACTGGCATGGGTTGGTTTGGAACAAGGTGTGCATTCCCAAGTGTTCCTCCATTCTTTGGCTTGCTTGCCGTAAGGCTTTAGTGACTAAAGATAAGCTCATGGAGTGGGGTCTTGTTGAAAATAAGGATTGTATGCTGTGCAACTCGGGCATTGAGACTATCAAGCACATATTAATGGATTGCCCTTTTTCCAAAACTGTTTGGGATGAGATTCTTTTTCGCAACCAGTCTTATAGAGATGTGGAGAGTTGGGAGAATGAGGTTAGAAGAGCTGCTGCTGATAGTAAAGGGGGGAACCTAAATTCCAGGATTAAAACCACCACGTTCTCTGCCACTATCTACTGCCTCTGGCAGGAAAGGAATTGCAGACTTCACGACAGGGGCCACTCCACTGCAAACAAGGTGATAAGGAACATTGAGGAGTTGGTGCAAGGTAAGACTATCAGATGGAAGAAGTCTCGAAGATCCTACTCCAATTGGATGACGTGTAACCTATGGGGATTACCCTATTCTCTTATGTATGACTAAGTGTTGTGTTTTTGGTCTCTAGAAGCTTGTTTCTAGTTGACCCTTTGGCCTTTTGGCTTTGTATATTGGTTCTCTGTTTCTAATACATTTAATTACCGAAAAAAAAAAATCCGTTTTAATTTATTCCAATCATAAATATTGTGGGAATACTCATCTACCTATCATTCTACATGCAATTCTCCTCAAGATTTCAAGTTCTAAGCTTCAAAATACATGGGTTTTCATTATCTTTCAAGAACAATTGATATTCTGCAATTTTCTAACATGGAAGGAACATTCTACGAATTTAAATATAATCAAAACACTTGCCTCGATTGTCTCTGAGTTTGGATGATGGTTTGATGAAGATTTCTGCAGAATTTCTTCTCTTCTCCAAGCTTCTTCTCCAATGGTGGCTTAAGGTGGCTAGGGTTTTCTTTGGGAAAGTTGTAAACCTAATGATAGCCTCCGTAGCTTAATGGGTTAATATGGGTTGGTTAGTGGGTTTAGTGGGTTAAATCCACATCAGATTAAAACTCCCAATTTTCGTCACTTTTAATTCCTCAAAATGTAAAATTACCAAAATACCCTTTAAGTTGCCGGTATGGCCTAAAAATACCCCGGGACCCAAACTACACCCCCGGCTAGTGTTTTCTGACTATCTCGACCCTTCCGGACGCGTTGGCTCACTCAAAACGACCATACGAATAATAGAAATAAAAATCACTTTTATAATTAAAATAATATACCATGACGCGGCGGTCACACGCGTCTCAACAAAATTTCTAAAATGCCGTATATCAATCTCACGACAAATTTTATAATTACAAATTCATATATAATCATATATGCACATAATCAAATACCAACTCGCATCTCATTAGTATTTATAACCTGGATTAATTTCCAATTAATACGCATTTAATTAATTAATCCCAAAAATAAATATAGCCAAAAGTACGGGGTATTACATACTCCCCCCCTAATAACTGAATTTCGTCCCGAAATTCGAAACTAGAAAGTACCTGCTAAAAATAACTCTGGATAACGTTCGCGCATCTCATCCTCGCGCTCCCATGTGGATTCCTCGACATTGTGATGTCGCCACTGAACACGCACTAACGGAACTATCTTTGACCGCAGTTTCCTCTCGCTTCAGTCCAAAATAGCAATCGGCCCCTCCCCGTAGGAGCTATCCGGCTGGAGATCGATGTCCTCCACAGCAATGTGAGAGTGAGCCAGATTATCTCTAAGATATTTCCTCAGCGAGGAAATAGGAAACACATCGTGAATCCGATGCAAATGCTCCGGTAGTCCAAGTCTATACGCAACCGGTCCGATCCGCTCAATATTGGAAACGGCCCCACATACCTTGGTGCCAACTTCCCTTTCTTCCCGAAATGCATAATCCCCTTCATAGGAGATACCCTGAGCAAAACCTGGTCCCCTACTTGGAACTCTCTGAAAAATCTCTTCGCATCAGCATAACTCTTCTGCCTGTCTTGATCTACCTGAATTCGACTCAGAATCAACTCAATCCTTGCCGAAGTATCCTGAATTTGTTCCGGCCCAAGTAGTTTGTTGTCCCCCACTTCTAACCAACATGTTGGGGAACGACAAGGCCTACCGTACAACGCCTCAAACGGAGCCATGCCAATCGTGAACTGATAGGAGTTGTTGTAAGCAAACTCCACCAGCGGAAGGTACTGCTCCCATCCACCCCCAAAGTCAATAATGCACATGCGTAGCATGTCCTCCAACATCTGATTTGTTCGCTCAGTCAGCCCATCAGTCTGCGGATGATAAGCCGTACTCAACCGCAATTCCGTGTCCATGGCCTCCTGGAAACTCTCCCAAAACCTCGAAACAAATATCTTGTCTCTGTCAGACACGATATTTAGGGGCACACCGTGAAGTCTCACAATCTCTGAAATGAAGAGCTGGGCATACTGTCCCGTAGTGTAGTCACTCCTTACGGGTAGAAAGTGAGCGACCTTGGACAACCTGTCCACAATTACCCAAACGGAGTCGTGACCTCTCTGCGACGTAGGCAACCCCGTGATAAAGTCCATGGATATGCTCTCCCACATCCACACCGGGACCTCCAATGGCTGTAGCAATCCTGCCGGTCTCTGATGATCCACTTTTACAAGCTGACAAGTGGCGCATTTCGAAACAAACTCAGCGATATCTCTCTTCATACCGCTCCACCAATACTGGCGTCTCATGTCTTGGTACATTTTGTCCCCTCCGGGATATACCGCGAACCGTGAGCCGTGCGACTCTGCCATCACATCGTGTCGCAATTCCTTCCCTTCCGGAACTACCAATCTCCCATTGAAGCGCAATCCCCCGTCTGAGCTAACAGTATAGGACTCGGCTCCCTCTGCTAGTAACCGAACTATCTGCTCCTGACTGAACGAGTCACTGGCCTGTGCCCGTACTACCTTCGTGACAATCTGCGGTGTAACGGTCATCACAGACATGAAAGTTCGGGCCACTGCATCTTTGTGTCCCAATTCCTTCCACTTAGCCTTCCACACCTCTGCCACCTCATCTGCTGGCCTACGGCTCAACGCGTCTGCTACCACGTTAGCCTTTCCCGAGTGGTACTGGATGTCGAACTGGTAGTCCTTCACAAACTCAAGCCACCTACGTTGCCGCATATTCAATTCCTTCTGCGTGAATAGGTACTGTAGGGACTTGTGGTTCGTGAACAGTTGGAACTTCTCCCCCAAAAGATAGTGCCTCCAAATTCGTAGGGCAAATACCACTGCCGCCAACTCCAAATCATGCGTGGGGTAATTCTTCTCATGAGGCTTAAGCTTACGGGAAGCATAAGCTATGGCCTGTCTCTCCTGCTGCAATACACCTCCCAGTCCTTGCAAAGAAGCATCGGTGTAAACCAAATACTCAACTCCCGGTCTCGGCAATGCTAACACAGGTGCTGAGGTCAATTTGTCCTTCAATTCATCGAATGCCAACTGACAGGCATCACTCCAGATGTATGGCACACCCTTACGAGTCAGATGTGTCAAAGGACCTTCTATCTCCAAGAAACCCCGAATAAACCTCCGATAGTATCCTGCTAGACCCAAGAAACTACGAATCTCCGTTGGTGTCGTGGGCTGTCCCCACTCCCTCACCGCTGATACTTTCCCCGGATCAACAGATATTCCCCGGTCGAAAATAATGTGTCCCAAAAACTGGACTTCCTTCAGCCAAAACCCGCACTTCTCATATTTTGCATACAACTCGTTCTGACGAAGTGTCTGCAAAACCTGCCTCAAATGCTCGGCGTGCTCCTCCTCTATCTGGGAGTAAACCAGAATATCATCAATGAAGACAATGACAAACTGGTCTAGGAAATCCCTGAACACTCTGTTCATCAAGTCCATAAACACTGCTGGAGCGTTGGTCAAACCGAAAGGCATAACCCAAAACTCGTAAGAACCATATCTCGACAAGAACGTAGTCTTCGAGACATCCTCCTCCCTGATACGCAACTGATGGTATCCCGATCTCAAATCAATCTTCGAGAAGAAAGAAGCTCCTCTCAACTGGTCGAATAAGTCATCGAATCGAGGCAACGGATACTTATTTCGTATCGTGACCTTATTCAACTCTCGGTAGTCCACACACAATCTCAGTGAACCGTCCCTCTTCTTCACAAACAAAACTGGAGCACCCCAAGGTAAGGTACTCCTGCGAATAAAGCCCTGACCTAACAGCTGCTCTATCTGATCCCGTAACTCCCTCATCTCAGCTGGAGCCATACGGTACGGTGCGCGTGCTATAGGTCTCGTACCCGGTAGCAAATCTATAACAAAGTCTATCTCTCGACTGGGGGGTAAGCCTGGTATCTCCTGAAACACATTCGAATACTCCCTGACTACTGGGATAGAATCTAAAGGAATCACTACCTCCTTAGAGGTATCCTCCTCAATGTAATACAGATGAGCGGTCGATCCTCCCTCTAGGCGAGGCATCGCCACTACAAACATCTCTTGCCCCGGAATGCCAAAAACAATGCTCCCGCTGAAGCAATCAATCATGGCCCTATAAGCTACGAGCCAATCCATACCGATGATCACATCGTGAACATGCATATCTAATACCAACATATCTGCAGGTAATACCAAACTACCAATCCCTACCCCCACTCCCCAATGGTGAGTCGACACACGTCACTGTGCTCTCTGCCGTAGCTAACAATCCTAAAGCTTTCGCGAAGTGTGTAGCTATAAAACAATGTGTAGCACCCGTATCAAATAACACCCGACCCATAGTGCCATGGATAGGAAACGTACCCTCAATCGCGGGCGGTGCCTTTGGAACTGCAGCCTGGTGGACGTTGTAGACACGTCCATACTGTAGCTGCCCCTGCTGAGCTGGGACTGCTGGAATGGGTGGCAATGCTGCCATCTGCGGCGGTGCGGGAAGAGCGGCGGGAAACATAGGCCTCTGTGGCTCCTTGCGAGCACCCTGCTGCTGCTGTGGGGCCCTGCCCCTATCAGGACAATCCTGTCGCTTATGGCCAGTCTTGCCACAAACAAAACACTTCCCCGGGAAGTTCCCTCCTCTCTGTCCCTGTTGTCCCCGGCCCTGGTGGCCGTTACCGTTCCTCCCTTGACCCTGCTGGCCCTGGTGAAACTGCTGCCCATTCTGCCCCTGTTAGCCCTGATGGCCGTTTGGACCCTGAAGGCCCTGACGGAAACCTCCCTGTCCCTGTCTGTAGTTCCCTGACCGGAACCTCTTATTATCCCCCTGCTGGGAGCCCTGCTCATTCTGTCTCTGCCCCTGACCAGATTGTGCCTCGCTGGCACCATGTCCTCCAGTCCTGCCCTGATGGCTAGACTCCCCCAACCTCTTACCCTCGGCCATATGAAAACGGTGGTCCTGGCAGTGTAACAATGCAGCGTTAACCACATCAGAATAGGTGGCCAACGATAGGTTCCCTAGCAGATGCTGACGGATCCTCCAAGTCAACCCGTCCGTGAACTTCTCAATCTTCTTCTTCTCTGTTGGTATCTCATCTGGAACAATATTCAACAGATTCGTGAACTCGGCCTCATACTCGGCCACAGTCTTGCCCTCCTGCCTCAAACTCATCAATCTCCTCCTCATTTCCGTATGAACAACTGACGGAAAGTACTTGCGGTCAAACCGCACCCAGAACTCCTGAATCGTGAGAGTATCCCTCTCCTCCATGGTGGTAATAAACTCCCACCACTGTAGCGCAGATCCAACTAGCTTGAAAGTAGCTAGCACCTGCTTCTGAACATCCGTGCACTCATACATCCTTAAGTGCCTCTGGATATCCTTCCTCCACTGGCTCGAGACTACCACATCTGAGCTACCAGCAAACTCTGGCGGATGCGCTTTCTGAAAAGCGTCATGTACACGCTCCCAAGCAGACGGGAATGCATTAGCCTGTACTGGCGCGGCAACCGGCGCCTGAGGTGGTGCCTGCTGAACAACGGCAATGGCGGCATTTACCGCTTAGGCTACTATAGCTGCAACCTCAGCGGCGTTCATCATGCCCTGAACTGGAGCGGGCTGGGGTTCGGGTGTTGCATCCCTGGGAACTCGTCGTGCACGTCGTGGAGGCATCTGAAATAAGAACAAAGTTTATAAGTTCGCTGTTTATAAACTTAAGATAGCTGAAGAACGAAGCATACACAAAAAGAGTACAACAGTCCTAAAATATAGGGCTCTATATCAAAGAAACTTAGCGGAAACATAATAAGCCGTCAGATCCTAAAGGACACTAGAACCTGATGCTCTGATACAACCTGTGACACCCCGACTAATTAAATACCGGGTAGCTATTCCTTTATTAAATTAATTCAAAAGGCCAAGTTGGTCCAGTTAATAGCATCACTGTCGAAAACATTTTAATGATTACTAACCACCTAGTATTTAAAAAGTAAGTGCCAAATTTTAATTAAAGTCTGATTAACATGCAACAAGTGTAATAAAGAATAATAACACCATTCACCATAATGAAGTAAATAGAATGACCATCACATAACGTAAATAAAGTCTGGAGGGAAAAACTCCTCACTACAAATCCCACAACTGATAAGTAAACTGAATACTAAATCAATACATGCCAAAATCTGAAAACTGCAATGGAAATGTAACTCTAATAGAAATGGGCAACATGCCCTACAACTGATAGATAATGAATCTGGAATCCAAGCGATAGAAGCGTCTACAAGCAAATCCCTGTAGCTTCCACAAACATCTACAGCTCGTCACCTGAATGAGTATCCTATGCATGGTGTCCTTGTGGCTGGGCACCTAAAATGGTCTTACAAAGAAAAATAGATTTGAAAAGCAAACGGGTCAGAGCCCGAATGTGGAGTTATATTTTAAAAACCTGCAAGTGCTTTAAAAACATTTAAAACATTAAATGCAAAGTACATGTTAGGACATACACTCACATGATATTCTCACCTCTCGTTTAACTGTGCACTCCTAACGTAAGTACCCATCTACAACGACACAAACCACTAGCTAAGTGACATCATCTCTAGCTAGACTATCATAGGTCCTACCCATATTACTCGGTTCTATTAAAAATATAACGCTCGTAATTAAGTAGGGGTTTAACGTAAACTCAGATGCTCAATATGCAATATATATATCACTATCAGTTAACTTGCTATATTTCTCGAAGCAATACCGTAATTATATTCACAACATTAACATGAAGGTTCCCATTAATTAAGTGTATATTATTCACATCATAAATATACAATATAAGCACCCCGAGAACTAAGCTGTGGTGCACACATACTCTGCTATCCATCCCGGTACATCACGTACATAAGGATTACATATTCCGAATCTCTCAGGAATAGTTCACAGATAACAACATCACAAACAATGAGGCGAACACAGTCACATCACATAGATCACGCACATACCTACGCTCCTACGATCAGCGGACTTATTAATATCCCAATAAGTCTTTCTATGACCTATGTTCATCAAGGTAACCAGTCTAAATCCGGGCAACACAAGGATTAGAGGGCCTAAGTGAACGCAAACCTCCCGTGATAGCAAGTACGGTAGGTATGTCATACACACAATTCATATACCAATACTAAGTAAACACACGTCTTAGTAATCCCGTAGTTTAATCGTAGTACATATCGCTTTCTCGTACTAACTTATAATTATCACAATTTATACTATTCCGGTTTATAATCATACGCACCATAATTTATTCTCTCGTCGTAGTAGACACTCACGTCTCAACCCAAACCGTCCATTTAATATAACTCTCGTATCTAATTTCCTTCTCATAAATATCCAAAAGTCCCAATTCTATCCTTACATCATCATCGGAATGTTATCTATATCCTCGAACAAGTTTACGGGACTCCAAAAATCAAAACAGTCCAAAAAGGCCCAAACTGTCAACTCGTTAGAAGTCTCGTTCGAACGAGACTGTTCGAACGAGATTCCTTTGTCAACTCGTTAGAAGTCTCGTTCGAACGAGGCTGTTCGAACGAGATCCAGTTCGTTCGAACGAACTGTCCCTTCTAACGAGATCTCGTTAGAACGAAGTTATCGAACGAGGCTCCCTTTCGTTAGAACGACTGGTCAATTCGTTAGAAGCTCGTTCGAACGAGTTCGTTCGAACGACCTGGGCAGGGGCTTCTAACGACCTACCAGATTCGTCCCAGATTTTCCTAAAACTCGTTTTTCACCATTTTTACTCCTCAAATCTCTTCTAAACTAAGTCCCAACAATCGTTTTAAAGTCTCTAAACAATCCTAAACATATTATAATCACATCCTAACACGTTTTGAAGGATTAATCCATCCTAACATCAACCCAATTTACAAATCTCTACACTTTTTCCCAATTTATCAAGAACATGAACCCTAACTTTTTGAATCATGAATTAATCCAATATAAATCCGTTTTAATTTCTTCCAATCATAAATATTGTGGGAATACTCATCTACCTATCATTCTACATGCAATTCTCCTCAAGATTTCAAGTTCTAATCTTCAAAATACATGAGTTTTCATTATCTTTCAAGAACAATTGATATTCTGCAATTTTCTAACATGGAAGGAACATTCTACGAATTTAAATTTAATCAAAACACTTGCCTCGATTTTCTCTGAGTTTGGATGATGGTTTGATGAAGATTTCTGCAGAATTTCTTCTCTTCTCCAAGCTTCTTCTCCAATGGTGGCTTAAGGTGGCTAGGGTTTTCTTTGGAAAAGTTGTAAACCTAATGATAGCCTCCGTAGCTTAATGGGTTAATATGGGTTGGTTAGTGGGTTTAGTGGGTTAAATCCACATCAGATTAAAACTCCCAATTTTCGTCACTTTTAATTCCTCAAAATGTAAAATTACCAAAATACCCTTTAAGTTGCCGGTATGGCCTAAAAATACCCCGGGACCCAAACTACACCCCCGGCTAGTGTTTTCTGACTATCTCGACCCTTCCGGACGCGTTGTCGCACTCAAAACGACCATACGAATAATAGAAATAAAAATCACTTTTATAATTAAAATAATATACCATGACGCGACGGTCACACGCGTCTCAACAAAATTTCTAAAATGCCGTATATCAATCTCACGACAAATTTTATAATTCCAAATTCATATATAATCATATATGCACTTAATCAAATACCAAATCGCATCTCATTAGTATTTATAACCCGGATTAATTTCCAATTAATACGCATTTAATTAATTAATCCCAAAAATAAATATAGCCAAAAGTACGGGGTATTACAGTATGATGCCGACTACGATCCTTCATATATGGAATGCTTGGGATTAACAAATTCAGGGATCTTTTCAGATTCTAATTCCGAAATCTAGTATCCGACAAGGTGAATTACTAGGGTATGGGGGATTGTAACCCAACCACTTGTTCTCATTTGTAGTTAAGTTTGTTAATAACTTGCCATTCCTCTTAGGTTAATTAGCTCATTTGCATTGCATTGGCGCTTAGCTTAGTCAGTCCTTAATTTAAATACGCATTCAATTGTAGTAAATCTCCCATTCAAAGTATCTTTTCATTTCTTTTAGGGTCAAGTTAGGGTTCTTTGTCTTTCCATACGTCGTTACGATTCTCTCATCCTATTTCCCTGAGGATTCGACCCTGACTTACCAGGATTATTACTTGAGTGACAGGCTTTCACTTGAGCCTAGATAGAATGCACACTAGAATACATTTGTGGTCGCATCAAGTTTTTGGCCACGTTGCTGGGGAATTAGGTACTCTGTAGGTTAGATTGAATTAATCCATAATCATGACCAAAAATCTAAAATAAAAATAAAAATAAACAACTTCTCTAAACAGCCTGTTCATGCAAAATCTAGAACAAACTCCTCAAAATACTCCAACCAGAATTCAAGAAAATCATGTAATCCTGACAGCCCCCATACCCCTCGTGTTCCACAATTCTGGGTTCCACCTCCTATATCGCCAAATTCACTATCCAATTACACTTTGAGTGACCCATCTGGTTACATTTCAGGTTACACGCCTAGTGCACTGAGTGAGGATACCAGGTTGTTAAGAGAGAGAACAATGTCAGACGTCACGGGTTTCGGTACTGCGGAGGGAAATCCACCATATCGTCCCATGAAAGAACTCCTTTTTCCCGAGCTAATTGTCACCCCTGTTTGCATTTTACTCCCGTATAATGCCGGCCAGTTCCACTTTCGCAATGGGATGATACAAATTCTCCCTACTTTTCACGGCATGGATTCGAAGAAACCATACCTTCACATACACGAGTTCGAAGAGGCGTACGAGACGTTTAGTGATCAAGCTTGCACGCAAAATGTCATTCGCCTGAAGATTTTCCCTTTTCCCTTAAAAGATAAAGCTAAGACCTGGTTGTGGTCTCTACCCCCGAACTCCATTATCTCTTGGAAGGATATGCAATTGAAATTTCTCTCAAAGTTCTATCCACAGCACAAAACTAACACTGTCAAGACTCAAATTCAAACTTTCTATAACACCCCGTATTTATTAGGATTTAAATAATTATGTGATTTATTATTATTGTTGGATTAATTAAATTAAAATGTGAGAATTAATTATTAATTCGGATTAAAATTGAATATTTACTAGTATAAAGAGAAGTTAGTAATTATTAATATTACTGTGAGAATAAGTAATATGGAATGACGATTTTATATAACTTATTGTGAGGGATAAATATGACAGTTTGATATATTAAGTCGGGACACGCGTGTGAGTCATGTCAGGACTAAATAAGTGGAATAAAAAAGGTAAATTATTTTAAGTAACTTGTATGGTCATTTCGAGTGCGCCGTCGAGTCCGGAGGGGTCGAGATAGTAAGAAAACTCTATTCGGGTATTCTATTTGGACTCCGGGATATTTTTAGGCCAAGCCGCCACCCAGTAGGGGAAGTTTTGTAATTTGGATTTTTGGAGGAATTAAATGGACGAAAATTGGAGAAATAGTATATCAGCTAATTGGGGACAATTAGGGTTAGGATACACCAAAAGAGGAGCACATCCATACCAACAACACCAACGGATCAGACCTTCGAAATCGAGGCAAGTGTTTATTGCTTGCTTTCTTTAGCGATAATTGTGTTCATGTTAGTCTAGGTTAATAAACCTTTGTTATGAAAGTTAATTTGGGTGAAATTGGAGAACTATATCATAAACTAGGGCTGATTTGATAAGAATTTGAATCCCATATGTAGATAAGATGATGCCTACGAAATTATGATAATTCTATGAACAAATATGGGTTTAATTTAGAAGTTATGCATATCAAATTAAGAACTAGGGCTCTTGATAATAAATTGGGGATTTCGTATTATATGGATGATTGGGGATGATTTAATGATGTTAGGTTATGGGAAATCACATGTATATGTTAGAATAATGTTTGGTATTTATTGTTGGAAGTTTGGGCTTGATCTTTAGAGGTTTTAGGAGTAAAAATGGTGGGAAAACGCTGAATCTGGAGGTAGGGGACGAAACAACCCAGGTAAGGAGATGTCGCGCAAAGTCGTATGAAGTGGGTCATTCGAGCGAGATCAGTAAGTCGCGCGAAGTCGAAGAGCAAGATATAGATGTCGCGCGAAGCTGGATCGAGCGACATGTGTATGTCGTTCGAGCGAGATCCTATTCTGGTTCGAGCGAGATTTCTAATTTTCAGAGAATTTTCTATTTTGCCCCTATTTGGTAATTAGTCAATTTGAGTGAGGAAAAATTAGTGTTCGATGAACCCAAAATAGTGCAGAATTATTGGGAGTTGTTTAGGTGTAATGATTTAAATATTTGGGACGGTTAGTTTACCTTGAAGATTACAAGAGAGAGATAATCGTAATTGTAAATGCGTCGAGAGTATTACGTGATAAATACTTACGATATTAGTTCTGAAGATATGAAACTTATAAGAAAAAAAATTAGTGGTTACCTGTAGGACTTCTTATGATTACGTATTATGTGTTTTAGGGTGACATATTATCCTTATATATATATATATTACGAGAGAGGGAATATTGTTATTTAAAAATACGTTGATAGTATTTAGTGATAAAATACTATGTATGAAATATGACAATTGGTTGTGTGTATATCGTTTGATTGATGGGTTCTGTGTATACCTATATTTGATATTATGTGTATGACATACCTAAATGCTTGCTATCACGAGGGGGGGGGGGGTGTAGAGACTGTCTGATCCTGAGTGACCTTAGGGGGGATATTTGACTTGTATCTCAGAACATAAGACTGTGAAGACTTATTTATGAGTTGATAAGTCAGCTGACTATGGGAGTGTAGGTATGTGCGTGACCCATAGGAATGTGAACTATGTTCATCGCCAATATGTGTGATTTGTTTATATGGTTCGTGGGAGATTTCCGAACTGATAGTTGAGTAGGAGATGTACTGCGACATAACAGCAGAGTATGCAATGCACTACATGTATATCCTTGGGGCGCTGTGTTATATATATATATAGGGAGGGGTTCACAAGTGGACCAAAAGAATGGACTTGTTAATGGACCTCAACAAAAAACACATAATAACACATTAATTTTAATTCATATAGTGTAATTGATCCGCGCCAGCGGCACCAAATACACGTGTCGATCGATCCCCCACCCCCACACGCCCCACCCACCCCACCCCCACCCTCCCACCCCCACCCCCATGGCAGCGCTGCTGTCATAAGGGCTGCCACAAGGGCTGCTATGATGATGGCGGTGGTTGGGGTGGGGGTGGGGGGTTAGTGGGGTGAAGGTGTGGTCTCGGGTGCCGCTGGCGCGGACCAATTACACTATAGAATTTAAAATTAATGTGTTATTATGTGTTTTTTGTTAAGGTCCATTAAAAAGTCCATTCTTTTGGTCCACTTGTGAACCTCTCCCTATATATATATATATATATATATATATATATATATATATATATATATATGCTTATGGTATATCTACAATGAGATAATTGCAGACTATTAAAATAGTGAAATCTTCAATAACGTAAATAGTAAATACTTAACTTTAGTGTGATAACATTTATTTAAAATAATAAATGTTGAGACCAAATACGGAATACTACTACGAGGGGTAACTAGAAGGATAATCCTTTTTCCTAGTTAGGAGTGTGTCAGTTGGCTAGGTTGGATTAGATGTACGTTAGGCGTGCACACTAGTCGAGAGGTGAGAATCTCTTGTGAGAGTTCGAACTAACATGCATATAATACTTGCTTTAATGCAGTTTCAAATACTTGCTAATAAATATTTTTAAAACATCGGGCTCTGACCCATCTCTTGCATTTCTTCTCTCTTTTGCTATATATATATATATATATGTGTGTTAGTACAGGTGTCTAGCCACAGGGACACCGGTTCTAGATACTTGGATGGTTTGCTGAGCTGCAGCTGTTGTGGAAGTTGCGGGCCATTGAGATTAGACGCTTTTCTCATTTTATTCAGTTCCTAGTTCAGATATTTCAGTTCGGGCATGTGTCGCCCATTCTCATTAGTGGGGTTGTACTTAGTTCCTTTGTAGTTCTTTTCAGTTGGAGTGAGTATTTATTATGGTTTGGGTTGTGACTTTGAACTGGAAGGTTTTATCCAGTCTTAATTATTCAATATTTGAGTCCATCAGCATTCATTTCTTGTGTATGGTTTATAATTCAATGTTCAGAAATTAATTGAATTAATTGGTTTCAAATTAAATTGGAAAAATGTTTTGACACTAGCTTAATTAAATGTTAGGTAATTAATTGGATTTACGTTTTCGATAGTGATGCTAAGAATGAACCAACCGAACATTCTATTATAAATTTTATAAAGGACTGATCACCCGGTATTTAATTAGGCGGGGTGTCACAGGTGGTATCAGAGCATCAGGTTCTAGTGTCCTTTAGGATCTGTACGGCCTATTAAGGCGTTCTTTGATATAGAGCCTTATTATACGATTGTTGTATTTCATTGCGTATACGATTTATGATCTCCTTCGATTAAGTTTAGTGAACCAATTCATATGCGAGTTTGATTGGACTTCGTACTTTGAACAATATGGGACGACCAGTGAAGGCCGTTAGCGGGACTGTAGGAGGAGGGAAACAATATAAAGATGTGAAGCATTAGGGAAATGGTGATCATGATAGAAGTCACCAATAATATTATCTAAGTGTGATAGGCCAATGGAGGGAGTTATTCCGAAGGCAATAGTGTAAGGTAGAGTGAAGTGACACTCAGAATTTAAATTTCTGGCGAAATTTTTCTCGCTTAGAAAAATAGCAAAGAGTAAGAATAGTCAATCAAACCGAGATATTGGGTACGGGTTGACCGTTTAAAATTTTCCATCCACTGGTTAAATAGAGATACAGAAGAGATGTTAAACTTATCACCAGTAGGTCGGGTAGAGACCGACCGTAAATGATGAGTTAACTTGGTAAGAGAACTTTGTAACCGAAGTAGGGGTCACGAAAGATAAAAGGGTCTGTAAGTTGAAAATTGAATCGTGAGTGGAATGCCCAAGCGTGGATGGGAGGTACGACTAATGTCGTCAAAATTATACGTTTATGAGAATACGTCAATGCCCCAGAAGAAAGAGAGCCAGTAGAGTTGAGATACCTAGCCAAAGGGCAAGATTGAATTCAACAGTGTTAGTGAAACACCACCAGAAGGTATACCCAATGTGGAAAACTATTTAAAAGGATACGATTCCATTTCAACATAGTGGTGATGGATTCAACCAAGACCAGCGAGGTCGACCACGTGTGCCATATGTCTAGTAGATCCAAAGGAACAACAAAAATGACAACTGGGAGCTAAGATTGCCCAGGTCAGAGAGAAGGACATCCCAACAAGGCAGGAGGACCAGTAAAAGGGAAATTACCCTATATGTAGAGAGAAGGGTTACCAGAATTGAATGCATCCACATGAGAAGTGGAATTGATAAAAATGGGATATCAAACCATGCCGATAAGGTGTAATAATTAGAGAAGTAAGATATCCTGTGTAGAATTTGGGTCGAAAGAATTTGGGCCCAGGAACTAATGGCTCGAGAGTAGTGGGTCCGGGCAGGACCAGTGTAGTCCTCAACGATTATAGTATACCGCATTTCAGGGTCGACGGGGCCCAGGGAACAAAGGAAGGATAATAAGGACATAATTGAGGCCTAGAGATATGGGGCCAACATATCAATGTGAGGCATGTAAGCCGTAGATTATCCAAAAGGTATAACGATTGTAGATAATTATGGGTCACAAAAAGTGCGTATGGGGACCCTACGATCAGGCTAGACTGATGAAGCTTTATTTCATCCTTGGGAATAAATGATGAGTTCAACTAACATGGGTGTGTCACAACATATGTGAATAGTTAACACTGAGGATTCGAGTGTGCATCCGGTTTAGTGGGTACGCTGTAGATAGAAGCCTTATTATATAGGTGACTACCATTTGGGTAGCGAGACTTTTTGTACCATTTGCGGGGAGGAGAAAGTCTGGTCACTAAGAGAAATTTGTATATGGTATTATGTAACGATTCGTGCTCCTTTGAGCTTTATGATAGTAGAGAACATTATTATTATTATATTGTATGGTTACTAGTTACCGAGGGTTTGAACTAAAAATTGTGTGGTAAGGTTATTGTACTAAAAATTTCAAATTTTAAAAATATGGTTTTAACGAGACATCACCTGAAAGACGGTAGAGCCAGCATATGTGTTGTATTGTATTGTAAACTTTAGTGAGTATGTTGTATTACTAATTTAATCCCGGGGAGTAGGGATGTTTTACTGATGTGGTTCAGGGTATATCGCCTTGTTGTAGAGCGTAAAAAGGATAGCTCGTTAATTATATAGCACTAATAACTTGTGTTAGTGACAATGACGTGTTGTATGTCGTCTTTAGTGACATGAGAGTGGACGAGTAGACTTTTTATGATTCGTAGACAGGAATTCGGGGATATATGTTATGGATTAAGGACTTAACAGATCTCGACGACCAGCAGTGTTAGGTAGTAGTGTATTGAGGGGGTTCCTTATTTTGATTTCACTTTGCGAGACATCCCACGCATGAAACTTAGCGAACGTTGGAAGTTGGGAGAAGTTTGCCTTTAGTACATGGATTAATGATTACCCGTATACGTAGTTATAACTGTAAGATAATGATTATATTACAAACTAAGGCCGATAAAGCCGTATAAGATTAATATGTGATAATGCTACCAATCGTTGACACCACGAGCAGGCCGGTGGGACAACCTAAGACATTATTAGGTGGAAAAGGTAGGGTGGCTGAGTAGAACCTTACCATATAGTCATGCAAGTATGTGGGGCATAATTTGATATTTATATAACATGTCTAGTACGGTGGTGCTGCAATGCACAAAACATGGGGTGTATGGGCGCCCTAGATATTTGGGTAATAAATTTTTCTTCCTTAAGTGAAAGATTCAGAGACAATGCGTATTTTAGAAGTAACAGAATGTAAGAGTGTGACTTCAGTACTTAGCTGTTTGATGGGTTAGGGCAGTTAGGACCGTTAATTCCTAGATTTTCCACGAGGATGGTATAGGAAGAATTTGATAAAGTTTAACCTGTGGAAGTTGAAACTTACTTGATAGGACATGGAAAGAACATGTTTCACGAGAATCTGAAGCTTAAAGAGGAGCAGTGATGACATTGTCACCTGAGTCATAGATGTGGATATGGTTATAAGATAGGTAAAATTCGTAATGATATAAAGACGTAGTAGTGATGGCATGAGCAAAATAAGACATTGTTGAGATCCAATTGGAAGTGGACCATCATGAAATAATAGAGTTCCTTCAGCATTATGAATTCCTTGGTAGTAATGGAAGAGTGAATCTCTGGACCATTACATAGTTAATTACTTCGCAATGGGATCACGACCCTATTTGGGAGAAAGTGGGTCATGTAATTAAAATATCTCACGTTATGGCAAGTTAGGACCAATCATAACGTGTAACAGTAAACCCCAACCATTATTCCTGGGATAGTAAGGTTATATGGGGTACAAATAAAGTTTTTTTCCAAAAGAGTCAAGAGAGTTATGACTCGATTATTGGGAAGAGTCTCCGGGAGTTCATGAATATCGAGATACGAACGTACCCGGCCTAACACACTTGCATGCGAACGGGAAGACTGAGAGTTCTAGTTACACATTATGAGATATGTTGTATTTCCAATTCTGGGAAGGTTTATTGTAATATCTTCCACTGGTGAAGTTAGTGTAAGACGACTCCCCTTAGCTCATTATCGATAGGATTCCATTTGAGGCGTTATATATCAACCCTTTTCATTCTTGTGCTTATTGGATAGAGGGGAGGACAATAATCTACTAGGTTCAGAGGAATTTTGGGGCCCATTAACCACGATGGAAATGATTGGCAGTTGCATTATTGCATGTTAGAATAAGGAAATTGGTACCGAGTGATGTGGGATCTTTTCCTATTATTGTTAAGTTTGAGCCGGTAGCGTATATGCATGAGTTCCATAGTCCCTTGCGGAGGTAATATGGCGAAAATGTGTTAACATTTATAGTATATATTGTGTGTAAAGTATATACCATACAAGCAAGAAAAACTACTAATGAAACATAGTAGTAAGAAAAATTTGTATATATCTAAATACTGATTAATCTGCTAGTGCGAGTAGTAGGAGGTTAGATAGTAATTATCTAAAATTTAAGTGGTGAAATTTAAATGGTAAGGCTTGAAGAGTAAATTATAACATCAGTGAGGTGTTCATTATTAAGGGTATTTGGTGATGTACTGTATGGGTGGTACTGCGTAGATTACATGAGATGTGAGGTACATACCCGGAGTTGTCCTTACCAGAAATGCCTTATTTTTCGAATTTCGGGACGAAATTCCGTTATTAGGGGGTAGTATGTAACACCCCATATTTTTGAGGATTTAAATAATTATGTGATTTATTATTATTGTTGGATTAATTAAATTAAAATGTGAGAATTAATTATTAATCCAAATTAAAATTGAAAATTTACTCGCGTGACGAGAAGTTAGTAATTATTAATATTACTGTGAGAATAAGTAATATGGAATGACCATTTTATATAACTTGTTGTGAGAGAGAAATACGACAGCTTGGTATATTTAGTCAGGACACGCGTATGAGTCATGTCAGGAATAAATAAGTGGAATAAAATAGGTAAATTATTTTAAGTAACTCGTATCATCATTTCGAGTGCGTCGTTGAGTCCGGAGGGGTCGAGATAGTCAGAAAACTCTACCCGGGTATTCTATTTGGACTCCGGGATATTTTTAGGCCAAGCCGGCATCCGGTAGGGGTAGTTTTGTAATTTGGATTTTTGGAGGAATTAATGGACGAAAATTGGAGAAATATTATATCAGCTAATTGGGGACAATTAGGGTTAGGATACACCAAAATCAAGAGAGATCCACAGTGGGTGAGGGAGAGAAAAATCCAAAGGAGGAAAGTCAATTTACACCACCTTGCACAACCGCCACCATCGTATAGATCAGAATGCGAGGAGCACATCCATACCAACAACACCAACGAATCAGACCTTCAAAATCGAGGCAAGTGTTTATTGCTTGCTTTCTTTAGCGATAATTGTGTTCATGTTAGTCTAGGTTAATAAACCTTTGTTATGAAAGTTAATTTGGGTGAAATTGGAGAACTATATCATAAACTAGGGTTGATTTGATAAGAATTTGAATCTCATATGTAGATAAGATGATGCCTACAAAATTATGATGATTTCTATGAACAAATATGGGTTTAATTTAGAAGTTATGCATATCAAATTAAGAACTAGGGTTCTTGATAATAAATTGGGGATTTCGAATTATATGGATGATTGGCGATAATTTAATGATGTTAGGTTATGGGAAATCACATATATATGTTAGAATAATGTTTGGTATTTGTAACAACCCAGGTTTTTGAGCGACTATTTTATACTATTTTGCCTGATGGGCTAATTTTATAAGATAGGGGATGTTGGAGTAAATATTATTTCCCGTGAGACTTAGGGATAATACTTACTATGTTTTGTCTATTTACCGTTATGAGAAGGTAAATAGCATTATATTGTGATATTTCGTCGTTATATGTAAAACGACGGTTATGACCTATATTTAAATTTGGGTAAAATTAATGAATTAAAATGAAATTGGAACACAAAAAAAAATAGTTCACACTTTCCCGAATGCCAAAATAGGGGGTGCGGTTGTTTTTAGAATAGTTGAAATAGTCGAAATAAGTTCCCAGTTGTAATTTTTGAGATTTGGGCATTTTTAAGGGGTTATGACTCAAATAAGCGGTTACGAGTCATTTTGGTGATGTATTAGCAATTAAAAGTGGGGATTTATGTTTTAGAAACCTTATAAGTTCCCCAGCCCCTTTCTTTTTCTTCATTTTTGTGTGAGAAACCAAAGGGGAGAGAGAGAGAGAGAGAGAGAGAGAGAGAGAGAGAGAGAGAGAGAGAGAGAGAGAGAAGAGAGAGTTGGGAGAAATGGAGAGAAAGAGAGAAAATGGAAGATTTGGGCCGAAATCCGTCGCTACCGGAGGTGATCCGAGACTACGAACCTCGAGGCAAGTTTCTTACTTGCTAGATATTGATTTAATGTGATAAATCTGCATGTGTAGTTAATTTTGGGAGGTTTAACCCATAAATGGGGTTTTGGTTGATTTTGGTGTTTAATCCTTAAATCTTGTAGATTGTGTGGTTTAAGGTTATTATTATGGGTTTCTTTTGGTGTATAATTGTTGGGGTAATGTTGTTGGTGGAGGGGAATGAAGAAAGTATAGGATTATGGGTTTTAGGGTTCGATTTTGGCTTTGAAGAAGAAGGGTTTTCGTGGATCTGATAGGCGCGGTCGACCGCGGTCCCAGCCAGGACCGGTCGACCGGTCATGCCAAAACTAGCTTACTGCTTTTGTTGGTAGACCAAACCTGAAAAGGCGGTCGACCGTGGTCCCTTGACCGGTCGACCGGTCCCCTGTTTTTCACCTTTAATTTTCCTTAGTTTTCTTTAGACTCTTTATTTTAAGATAGGAACTTAGGAACCTTCCTTTGGGAAGTAATGGGGAGTCCTAGAGGGTTGTATTGGGTAGACTAATGTCCTAGGCTAAGAGCAGATATTTGGGTTTACCCGAGGGCTAGCTTGTATAGGTTAATGTCCGATTGATATAAGGGGTTGTTAACCTACAGATAAATTGGAAGTTAAAATATTAATGTTGAGATTTTGAGAGACACTCCATTATGGAGACTCACTTGGAGGGTTTATGAAATAATATGAACTCTTGGAGGCTAATTTGAGGTTAGTGGCACTTTGGGCCTTAGGTCATTAATAAAATATGACTTAATAAGAATGAAATGCAGATTCTAAAACTTGGTGCTTAATGGCTAAATGAATGATTTTTGGAAAAGTAAAATTGGAAGTTTTCAAAAGGAAAAGTAAAGTTTTTCATAAATGATAATTTATGGATTACACACCTCCCTAAATCGCTATCATAAGGGAAGTTGCGCGCGTTGTGGTGAAGCCCCCTGGCTATTGAGTAGGGTGGATATAGTCCCTAGGCCATATGGGCATTTATATTACTGCGGGTTAGGGGATTCTGAGTGTGGTCCTGACTTTCCCGCAGGCAATATGGCCGCTTCCCGACGTTGGTAGGTTCCCAGGTTGTCTTGTATAGATTGGCCCTGGAAGATGATAGCCATTTAGGGGCGCGTCCAGTGGGGAAACCCGGAGGGACGGTCTTAGATTCATTAAAGAAATTCATGATAATGAATTGGCTTTAATTACATTTCCTGGATGGAAGAAGGGAAATGGGATATATGGTTTGGCTTCGGATAACATTTCTCGAAAGAAAGGAGGGAAATAGAAGCATATGGCATACAAAAGTATTTTTATGATAATAAAAATGACTTTTGATTACACTTCCTTGATGAAAGAAGGGAAGTGGGGTTTTATGAAAAAGGATAAAGCACTTTTCATGGTAATAAAACTTGCTTTAAATTATGTATTCTTCCTGGATGGAAGAAAGGAAATAAAATTGGTAAATAAGATTGACTTGGTAAACATTTGATAAAATGTTGTACCATTTATATATATTCCTAAAGAAAGAAATTAGGATTGTTCCATTAGATGATGATGATGGATGGGTTTTATTTTATATTTTCTTTGTGTAGCTGTAGATGTGACCTCCCACACATATGCACACACATATACATTTATTGATTATTTCGTGCTAAGGATCTAATGGACCTCGACAATCAACCTTGCCTAAGTAGTAGTGTATCGGGGGGGGGGGGTTCCTTGTTTGGATTTCGCTTTGCGAGACACCCCACGCACGAATAGGGCATAGTGTTGAGAATGGGGAGAAGTTAGCCCTTAGTACTTAGGGTTAACTAGAACATCTCACGATATTGCGCTAGGTTGCTGCTAGATTGAGAGGTGAGAAATATTACTGTTATCTGCGAGAGAATTACGCACTTAACTGTCATGCATTTTTAGTCACATGGTAATCATATCAAATCGGGCCCTGACCGATATCTATATTTCTTTGTTTCTGCATATTCTTTGCCGTTACAGGTGCTCTACCGCATGGACACCCGTATTTACATTTCCATTCCAGTTGTCATGGAGCTACAACATATTGCAGATGTTGTAGGTTACTTGTATTAGACGCTTCTTTCTATTGTACTATAGTTATGTTCAGTATATTTATTCGGGCGTGTTTTGCCCAAGGTATTGCACTCATTCATTATATGGTAAATATTGAATTGTAATACTCGATGTACTATTTGTATTGGTCTGTTCACCGACAGTTTATTCAGTGATATTTATTATATTGTCATTCTTTATCCATTGATTTTTGATATCCACCGTTTTTACAAATGGGATTGTCTAAGTGTTTTTCTTTTCTTTTCAAAATTTAAAATTTGACAGTCCGTTTTCTAAAATGATTGGTGGTTATCTCATACTATTATTTTAGTCGACAGTGATGCTGAGAATGGACCATCTATGATTCCTGTGATTATTAGAGTATTAGGCTGGCCACCTATTATTTTAGTAGGAGGGTTGTCACAGTATTTATTTTTGGAAGTTTGGGCTTGATCTTTAGAGGTTTTAGGAGTAAAAATGGTGGGAAAACACTGAATCTGGAGGTAGGGGACGAAGCAGCTCAGATCGCGAGATGTCGCACGAAGTCGTGCGAAGTGGGTCGTTCGAGCGAGATTAATAAGTCGCGCGAAGTCATTCGAGCGAGATAGAGATGTCACGCAAAGCTGGATCGAGCAACACGTGTACGTCATTTGAGTGAGATTTCTAATTTTCAGAGAATTTCCTATTTTGCCCCTATTTGGTAATTAGTCAATTTGAGTGAGGAAAAATTAGGGTTCGATGAACCCAAAATAGTGCAGAATTATTGGGAGTTATTTAGGTGTAATGATTTAAATATTTGGGATAGTGAGTTTACCTTGAAGATTACGAGAGAGAGATAATCGTAATTGTAAATGCGTCGAGAGTATTACGTGATAAATACTTACGATATTAGTTCTAAAGATATGGAACTTATAAGAAGCAAAAAATTAGTGGTTACTTGTGGGACTTCTTATGATTATGTATTAAGGATTTTTGGGTGACATATTATCCTTATATATATATTATAAGAGAGGGAATATCATAATTTAAAAATACGTTGATAGTATTTAGTGATAAAAATACTATGTATGAAATATGACAATTGGTTGTGTGTAGCACTGGCAAAATTATGGGATGGGCCTAATTTGGGCGGGTTAAATATGGGTTGGACTAAATGTGGGTTGGGCCAAATGTGAGTTGGGTTAAATGTGGGCCGGGCCAAATATGGGCGGACCAAATATGGGTTGGGCCACCCATTATTTTTCTACTAAATTAAGTATTACAATTCGAGGTATATATAAAAAAAACTCATATTTTACTCATAACTTTTTAAAATGAGTATTATATTTGATTTGTATCTTTTAAAATTGAGCTCCATATTTGATTTTTTGCTTTAAAATATGGGCCCCATATTTAATTCATAGCTTTGAAATATGAGCCCCATATTTAACTCATAGCTTTTAAACATGGGCCCCATATTTAGATGCTTGGGCTAATATGGGTTGTTTTATTATTTGGGCCACATTTTGCCACTTCTAGTTGTGTGGATACCGTTTGATTGATGGGTTGTGTGTATACCTATATTTGATATTATGTGTATGACATACCTAGATGCTTGCTATCGCGCGGGGGGTGGGGGGGTGTAGAGACGATCTTATCCTGAGTGACCTTCGGAGGGGTATTTGACTTGTATCTCAGAACATAGAACTGTGAAGACTTATTTGTGAGTTGATAAGTCAGCTGACTATGGGAGCGTAGGTATGTGCGTGACCCATAGGTATGTGAACTATGTTTGCCGCCAATATGTGTGATTTGTTTATATGGTTCGTGGGAGATTTCTGAACCAGTAGTCCTTATTTGAGTAGGAGATGTACTGGGACATGATAGCAGAGTATGCAATGCACTATAGGTATATCCTTGGGGTGTTGTGTTTTTTTTTTTGGGAAATTAGTTGTATATATAAAAAAAGAAGAATACACAGAGGAAGGAACCTCAAAGTTCAAAAAGACCCCGGGGCATACCCCGGAGCCAACCAAAAAGCAAACAAAAGATTAGCTCAACAGCCTATTTTCAGGGATGTTCCAATACATACAGGCCATCCAGTTAGTGTAATTTCTTCTATCCTTCTTCCAAGTAAGAACTGTGGCTTTAACCATGTTTTCAATACCCTTCACAATGGTGTCTAGAGAATTGAAGACATGCTTAAAGCACCTCGAATTCCTCTCCATCCAGATGCAGTAGATCGTAGTAGTGAAAGAAAAGGAGTCACATAAGGATTTTGTAGAGTGGTTAACAGTGGCCAAGGATACCTCTCTATTCCAACTTTGAAACTTCCTATACCGCTGATTCCTAAGCATCACCTCCTCCCATATACTCTTGCTAAGGCTGCATTGAGAGAACAGGTGGTTATAAGTTTCCCTCTTAGAACCACAAATCCCACACAGGTCATCCTCAGAAATACCCCATTCAAATAATTTGTCCTTAGTGTTGATGGCCTTACGAAATACTAACCAAGCAATGAAAGAACACTTAGGAATGCAAACCTTGCTCCAAACAAAATTGCTCCAAGTAACAGTAGGCTTGTGGGTCTTCAATAGCTCCCAAGCAGATGCAATGGTGAAGGTCCCTTTCTTGGAAGGAAGCCAAACCACATAGTCATTTCCCTCAAGAATTGCAGGTAAGCTAGCATTCTTCACTTCATTTAATTCCCAGGCCACAGTTGAGGGCCATCTCCACTCCATTTGGTGGATGAAATCAGAAACTTTAGCTTTTAGACTACTGGCTGAGTCATACACAATGTTATTCCCATAAAGGGGAAACAGTGGCCCGTTTGGATGCCACAAATCAAACCACATAAAGGTTTGAGTCCCATTCCCAATGAATGTTTTGATTTGTCTTCTAAACTTTTCTCTTATCTTAAGAATTTTCCTCCAACTCCATGATTCTTCATTTGGTATACTCAAAGCCCATATGCTCCTCCCTTTAATTTTGTAAATGTTGCACCACTTAATCCATAAACTATCCTTCTTACTGCATTGATTCCATAAGTGCTTAGCCATGGCAGCAATGTTCCATGTCTCTAAACTCTTGATATTTAGCCCTCCTTCCTCTAGAGACACACAGATGTGTTAGTATATATATAAAATATATATACCACTATTTTATACCACTATGTGTTATTTATACTTACAATGTGATATTTGTTATTTATACCACTATATATATATATATATATATATATATGTGTGTGTGTGTGTGTGTGTGTGTGTGTGTGTATATATATATGTGTGTGTGTGTATGCTTATGGTATATTGACGCGACTAAGAATTTGTCTCAAAAGTGCGTTCCCTCTAGGCTCAAGTGCAAGCTTGTCTCGTTAGTAGTAATCCGACAAGCCGGGATCGTCTCCACAAGGATCAAAAATTGGCAATTGGGAATTTTGTAGAAAAAGCTATTTATCCTTCCAATGGTTTCTCAAAAGAAAAGAAAAGATGATTGATGGGTTGAAATCTCCAATTGGTGATGAAAAAAAATAAAAATAAACTACGTGTACAAAAACAATAAGAATTATCAAAAATTAGATATGAATTTAAGAGAAAATAGGGTGGAGTACAATGCCTCAAACCTTAGTAAATTACCATATAGAATACTAGAATTTTAAATTGAAATTCTTGACTAAATCCAGTCTTTAGAGATCCTAAGCATTACATATATGAGGGAACTAGCCTGCATTATATGAAATCAAAGGTAAATACAAAGCGGTGAATGGACAATTACACTTGCGTAGTCTTCATAAACATCCCAAGTACCTAGGGCAAGAGAGTAAAAAGATCGGCTATGTTCGTATAATTTCCATACACGATTCGGTCAATATTTAATTTACCCTCTATTTTCTACATGGGTAATTTACCTCGGAATGAGTTCATGTACCCCAACCCTTGAAAATTTAGCTAGACATTGTTAATTAGAAAATAAATTCATAACAATGCATGTAATTATGGATCTAAGAAACATTATAAAAACAAAAATTACAAAACAAGTGATAATTGAATTGAAAATAGAATTGAGATAAAATAAGAGAATGGGAAATTGATACTTGTAATCAGCACTAGGGAAAAGAGATGAAATTGAATCCAGAATACTTCTTGTTCCTCAAACTTACAAACTAGGGCTTTTCTAAGAATATGAAATTTGTCTACTAAAAACTCTCTAAAATCTGACTCTCTCTTCTCTAAAATTCGACTCTCTTGGAAGGATGTGGGGCTTGGCCTTTTATATCACTAACTAGCACGAATTGACAGCTAATATCGATGGGCTGCGCAAGATATTCCAAGATTTGCACCTCTTCAACTCCATAATTAATGCCAGAAATTTGAACAGCCGGACCGGTTCAAATCCCATCGGATCGGTTCATTTTTCAGTAACCGGATCGGTTCTTTTTTATTTCTATTGGATCGGTCCGAATGCTATAGGATCGGTTATCTTATCATCGGTTCGACATCAATCCGGGGTCTACTGGAATGGTGTCATTTCGGATCGATCCGAGATAAATCGGATCAGTCCGATTTTCTTCCATTTTGACTTTTTCTTTCCATCTTTGACTAGTCATAACTTTTGATCTCGAGCTACGATTTGATTTTCGTTTCTTCCAATGCTCTTGTGAAAGAAAGATCTTCAACTTTCCTTAAGGCTTCAATTCTGAACTCTAGGTGTAAATTTATGCTTTTGCCCTTTGACTTGTCTTCCTTTCTTTTCTTCCTTTCTTTTGATTTCTATCTTTCTTTTCTTGCACTAAATACCTGTAAAATCCATAAGAAATACATGAAACTCGGGGTACTCCTTAGAAATAGTCAATGACAATGATATGGGATAAAAATGATTCAATTACTTTGTTCGAGATATCAAAATCACTAACTTAAGGGGCTAAATTCAGACGAATTTATGCTTTGTCAAATCCCCCTAACTTAGAACTTTGCACGTCCCGGGCAATGTAAATGAAGCTACCCAAAGTTCTATGCTTGAGATTTCTTTTATTTAACTAAAATTCCACTTTCGCATGAATGCGATTGCATTGAGCGTATGCAATAAGCCTTTAAACCCCTAGGTTACCCTAGTAGGACGAGTGTTGTCTCGTGAGGGTTTGCAGTGAATACGACCACAAAATTCTTTATTGACTCAAATAAATATCAAAATACTTAAAAATTGTACAATTTAAACTTTTCGAAAAATAATCACTATAAATTCATATTCAAATGGCTCAAACCATAGTGTGTGTGTGCAAAGCCAGAAATTAAACCTCAATTTTCTACCGATTGAGCATTACGTTACTTTTTGAAAATTCATTTTGATTCAAATTCTTACAGATGCACTCACAAACGAATCACTCGGATTGTGGTTGTTTTCTCTCGGTATGCATGATATAAAGTATAAATATAATGGACACAAATTCACGCATACAAAATTAGAAACACGGACTATTTGAGGTAAAAAGATCTCATCATCGGAGTACGGTTATTAGGAAACGGGAACATCGTCTCTTAATCACACCATTTTAATCTCTTGTACTATCTTTTCATATCTTATCTCTCCATTCGGTAACCAATTTCGCCATTCGAACTCGGTTAGGACTTTTCGGGTTAAAAAGTGTAAAGGGTAAAAATGGGAATGGACGGAATGTTCGGAATTGAAAAATGTCCTTATGACGTCCATTAGTACTTTTTCGGGCATTTGCTCATTTTTCTCTTTCTTTTTCTATTTTCATTTTTTCTTCTTCTTCTTCTTTTCTTTTTCTTGCTATGTTTTTTTGAGCATTTTTTTTCTATTTTTCTCTTTCCCTTTTTTATTGCACAATTTGGACTTGCTTGACGAATTTTCTCAATTTTCACAATTCTGGGATAATTGGGTTTTTCGGGTTATCAAACGAAAGGGAAATATTTTATTAGGCTCAAATTGGGTTGCAAAGGGATAATAATTTTTTTTTCACAACTTTATTATGGCTAATATTTTTGGGTTAAACAAAAGAAGGCCTACTTCATTGTTCGAATTGCTAATCACATTACCATATGCATCTTGAGATTAATTAAATTTAGAGATATATTTAGCACGAATTTCGAGACAACATTTCACACATTTCCTATAACCGGTCAAAACAAAGGATTGAGATCATCAACGACTTAATAAAACGCTGAAAAGAACTTTGAGTTAACCATAAACTCAGATTGATTTAAAAAATCATTAAAAATTGAAAGGCTCGAAATCTCACCGGGTTTGATCAATCTCCACACTTATGCGTTAAGTCGTCAATTTTCTTTTAGTTTTCATCTTCGGTCAATTTTGGCTTAGTGAATTTAATTTTTAAAATTTGAGACTTTAAATAGAATAAAGGTGACATTTTTGAAAAATTTAAATTCCAATTTTTATTTATTTTGAAGAAAAATATTTTTGGCTTTTTTAAAAAAAATTCAATTTTTTTATATATATGCGAAGTTTTATGAATACGCACTTATCATCCCCCCTAACTTAGTCTTTTGCATTGTCCACAATCAAAAGGCCGATAAAGCTAAATAAGACGAAATAAGGAGTGCGATAAAAAAAAAAGCAAAGTACGATAATAAAACTGTGTAGTACAACACAACTGTGGAAACAAAATAGAAAAAAAATTGACACCAACCATAACATAACAGAACATAACATAACCAGGGAAATGGGGCTGCTACGGGGCTGGTGGGTGGTGGGAGCTACCGGGGGCATTGGGGTCATAAGGATCATAAAAATACGCAGGAAGGGGGGCTTCGGGACCCAACTGGAGGCGGTAAAGATCAGCCTGCATACGCAGCATCAGACTCGTGTCCCGTTGATATGTGGTCATAAACCCGTCAAAATGTGTCTCAAGAGAAGCGACGGGCTCGGTAAGATCCGTACCAACTGGAACATAATCAGGATCAACAGTTTTGTCATATTCGTCCTCCTCACCTTCTTCCATCTCAACATCGTCATCAGGAACCACCCCTTACTCAGCAGCAGCCGCATCACTCGAAGTATCACTGTCACCTCGACGCGCAAGGATCAGCTGGATTTGCTTATCACTTCGGGTACGGGATTCCTGCCCAAGTGTCTTGGATAAGTTAATAAGATCTTGCCGAGGAACAATACCTACATCCTTAAGAAAGGAGGTAATAAGACGACCATAAGGAAGAGGGGGCCGACCCTTTTTGTCCAGCGCTGCGCAAATGATATCATTGTAAAATGTGCGGGCCAAATTGATAACAGTGGCATGGACAAACAGATGATACACCGTAGTAGCTTGACGCGGGCGCATAGACTAATCATTTGAATTTTTCAAAAGGTTGGTAAAAATGATGTGAAAAGTGATACGTGCCTTGTCGGGTAACCGACCAACAGGAAAAGTCTCAGTATTCCAAACCGAACCCGGAGCGATTCGAGACATGCAAACATCTTTGGAAACAGCTGGATCATGACTGGGATATGAAAATTGGGCTGGAGTAACCACACCTTTAGACTCGAGTTTCTAGTCCAGCAATTCAAGCGAGAACGGTATCGGTGTTGAGTCGACAAAGGCTTGAGATTCGAAATCTGCGGTACAAATGAGCGAACCGTAAAACTGACGCACTTCATTTTCCCAGATAGCCTCATATGGCTCATTGAAAAATCTGCACCAACCTCGGGACATGAACATGCCAGTGACAGAATTAGGAAGCTGATCCCAAAGCACCTGACGCTCAATGTAAATTTTGCGCCTAGGACCGAAAAATGGCGGCACCAATTTCCCTCTCGGGGGGAACGATATTTGCATTGCCATCGGGCAAGACGTCAGTGGAATTATATTTTGGGGAGCAGCCATGGAAACTAAAGAACTGGACATAAAGTGAGAGAAGAAGATGGTGATGGAGGTGTGAAAGAAAGTGGAGAGGGTAAGTGGGTATTTATAGGTGGGATGGGGGTTACAGGGGAAATTATGGAGGGAAAGGATGAGGAAGGGAGGTTGAACGAATTTTTGGGGAGAGGAAGGGATTTGGAAAATAAATGAGGTGTGGACTGAAGAGGTGTAATCCTTGGGAAAAACAACTTGCAGATGATCGGATCGATCCGGGTTCAGACCGGACCGGTTCGATTTCTTTTTTATTTTAATTCTTTTTGATACCGGATCGGTTCCTTTTTTTTAGGGCCGGATCGATCCGGTTTGTGAAAATGCTAGCCTTTTCAGGCTCTACTTCAGTGGCCACTTTCAGCTTGATTTCTCTAACCCAACACTCCCTCCAATGCAATTGGACCTCAACACTCTCAAAACTCTTATCGAAACCCAAAACACTCCCGAGACATGAATTGCATTCCCTCCTCTGGTAGCGACACACAACTATGACTAGCCTAACATCCTATGACTACTATACACAACATTCACCCTATACTCGTCGGGGGTGCAATGACCTCACCTTTCATGCTCAGTCAATCCCCATAAATGGGGTCCAACAACCAGATCGTGTCGGCTTCCATTACAGCTGCTTTCAAATACGTCTTGAGACGTTGTCCATTGACCTTGAATGTGTTTCACCCTTTTTGATCCTCTAGTTCAACAGCTCCATGGGGGAAAATACTTCCTTCACAATGAATGGACCTGACCATCGTGACCGCAATTTTTTGGGAAACAAGTGCAACCTCGAGTTGTAGAGAAGTACTTTTTGTCCTGAATGAAACTCCTTACGTCGGATGATTCTATTGTGAGCTCGTTTCATTCGTTCTTTTGAGATTTTAGCACTTTTTATATGCATCATTGCGTATTTCTTCTAACTCATTCAACTGAAGTTTACGTGTTTCACCGGCTTTTTCCATGTTAAAGTTCGCCCTTTTGATAGCCCAATACGCTTTGTGTTCAATTTCAACAGGAAGATGACAAGGTTTGCCATATACAAAGCGAAATGGGGACATCCCAAGGGGATTCTTGTATGCAATTCGATAAGCCCAAAGCGCATCATTCAATCTGAGAGACCAATCTTTCCTGTTAGGTTCGACTGTCTTTTCTAAGATATTCTTGATTTCTCGATTGGCTAGCTTGACCTGGCCATTCGATTGAGGGTGATAAGTCGTTCCAACCTTATGGACGACTCCATACTTTCGCATTACTTTTTCCATCGGCCTATTGCAAAAATGAGTGCCATTATCACTAATGATAGCCTTAGGAACTCTGAATCGAGAAAGTATGTGTTCTTGAATGAACTTTATCACCACTTTATTGTCATTCATCCTTGTAGCTATGGCCTCGACCCATTTTGAGATGTAGTCTACTGCGACGAGGATGTATAGAAAGCCAAAAGAGGATGGAAAAGGCCCCATGAAGTCATTACCCCAACAATCAAATAACTCTATGACAAGAATGGGGGTCAATGGCATCATGTCATGGCGAGTAATAGCTCCCATTGTTGGGCATCTATCACATGATTGACAAAAAGTATTCACATCTCGGAAGATTGTGGGCCAAAAGAGACCGCTTTGTAGGATTTTCGCAGCAGTTTTATTTTTGGAGAAATGACCTCCACATGCTTCCGTATGACAAAATCGAATTACCCCTTGAATTTCTTCATCAGGTACACATCTTCGGATGATTTGATCAGCACAATACTTAAACGAATATGGATCATCATAAAAGAACATGTGTGACCAAGTAATGAACTTCCTTCTCTCTTGTGGAGTCCAATTGGAGGGAACGACTCCAGTGACAAGGTAATTTACTATATCCACAAACCAAGGAAGAGAAGAAGTATCAAATAGATTTTCATTCGAAAAATACTCTTCTATGGGGATGGGAACAATAGGTACATCGGATGAGAGTCATGACAGATGGTCAACAACGACGTTTTCTACTCCTTTCTTATCTTGAATCAAGAGATTAAACTCTTGTAGGAGTAGGATCCACCTGATTAGGCGCGGTTTGGCATCTTTCTTGGTCAGAAGATATTTGAGGGCCGAGTGATCAGTGAAGAAAATGATGGGCGACCCAACAACGTAAGAGCGGAATTTATCGAGAGCAAAAATGATGGCTAGTAGTTCTTTCTCCGTAGTGGAGTAGTTAAGCTAGGGGCCAGCTAATGTCCTACTATCATAGTAATTAACATGAGCTTTCTTGTCTTTTCTTTGTCCAAGAATAGCCCCAATCGCGTAATCACTTGCATCACACATAAGCTCAAATGGGAGTGACCAATCGGGAGCTTGCATGATAGGAGAAAAAATTAGCATGCTTTTGAGTCTATCGAAAGCTTCTTGGCATGCGTTACTCCATTCAAACGGAGTGTCCTTCATGAGAAGATTACTCAAGGGTCTAGCGATGGCGCTAAAGTCTTTGATAAATCTCCTATAAAATCCAGCATGGCCTAGAAAGGACCTCATATCTTTAAGCGATTTTGGCGGGGGTAACTCAGCTATTACTTCTATTTTTGCTCAATCAACCTCAATTCCCCTAGATGAGACTATGTGGCCCAGAACTACGCCCTCAGTGACCGTAAAATGGCATTTTTCCCAATTGAGGACTAAGTCTTTTTCCACACACCGGAATAAAACTCTTTCAAGATTAGCTAAACATTGTTCGAAAGATGGATCGAAAACGCTGAAATCGTCCATGAACACCTCCGGTCCTTTTTCTATCATGTCACTAAAGAGACTCAATATGCACCTTTGAAAAGTTGTTGGCACATTACATAACCCAAAAGGCATACGTTTGTAGGCAAATGTACCAAATGGACATGTAAAAGTCGTCTTTTCTTGATCAAGTACATCCACTTCAATCTGATTATATCTAGAATACCCATCTAGGAAACAATAGTAAGGGTGGCCCGCTACTCGTTCAATCACCTGGTCGATAAATGGCAAGGGAAAATGGTCTTTTCTTGTTCCGGCATTGAGCTTTCGGTAATAAATGCAAACATGCCACCCGATGGTGGTGCGTTGAGGTATTAATTCTCCCTTAGTGTTTTCAACCACAGTCATACCCGACTTCTTTGGAACGACCTGAATTGGCTCACCCATTTACTATTGGAAATGGGATAGATAATCCCAGCATCTAACAATTTGATGATTTCTGCTCCAACTACATCTTTCACGGATGGGTTCAGTCGCCTTTGCATCTCTCTCGAGGGCTTCACCTCCTCTTCGAGGTGGATTTTATGGGTACAACTCAAAGGACTTATACCTTTCAAATCTGCTATAGTCCAACCAAATGCACTCCTATGCTTCCTCAACACCTTCAACAACATGCCCTCTTGCTCTTTTTTTAAACTGGAAGAAACAACAACAGGAAATGTATCATCTTCTCCCAGAAAAGCATATTTTACATGAGTGCGTAGTTTATTTAACTCAAGACTAGGAAATCTATCTTCAGAGGGGATCATGAGTGACTCCCTCGGGGGTAATTCCTCAAATCTAGAAATCCAGTCAACATATCTCAACTTCTCAAAACCCACTTCTTCTTGCAACCAAGCTCCCAACTCTTCCACTTCACGCTCAAACTCAGTATAAGAACTCTTATTCTCAACACCTTGCACTAAACAAACTTCCAGTGCATCTCCACCTATGATCCTCTCGATGTGCTCATCCACCACCTCTTCAATAAGATCAACCTCATGAATTTCATTCTCATCACCCATTTGGTTAGCAACATTGAAAATATTGGTCTCGAGGGTCATGTTTCCAAAAGTGAGTTGCATTTGTCCATTACTTGTATTGATCAAAACATTAGTAGTAGCTAAAAATAGATGGCCCAAAATTATGGGAACATGATTACTCGAATGGGGAGAAGGCTCCGTGTCCCAAATGACAAAATCAATAGGGAAGTAAAATGTGTCCACTTGAACTATCACGTCCTCCACAACCCCTCAAGGCACTTTCACTGTTCGATCTGCTAACTGTAGAGTGATTCGGGTAGGTAGATCACCTAAATCAAGCTGCTATAGATAGAGTATGGAAGGATGTTCACACTCGCACCTAAGTCAAGCAAAGCTTTTTCAACTCTACTCTCTCCTATAACACACGAAATTGTAGGTGCACCAGGATCCTTGAATTTTGGTGGAAGATCATTAAGAAGGACCGAGCTCACATTTTGTGCCAAAAAGACATTCTTCTTCACCTTAAGCCGTCGTTTGATAGTCAAAATATCTTTGATGACTTTGGCATATGCTGTAATTTGTTGGATAGCATCCAGAAACGGCAAGTTCAACTTTACTTGCTTTAGAACATCTAACACTTCAGTACGCGAGGCTACCTTTTTGGGTGGTGCCAAGCGTTGAGGAAATGGAGCAGCAGTGGGCGGTTTTACTTCAACTTCAGATTCAACTCCTTCATCCTTATCATCCATGTGCAATGGGGTCTCCTCAGATTCTGAAGCTTCTTTAGCTTTAGATTCCTTGGGAGGTGGTGGCGCTAGATCAATTACGCGACCACTACGTAGAGTAGTGACAGCTTGACATTGTTCTGGAAAATCCGATGATGTAGAGCTAATCGTAGTTTGTCCTTGAGGAGGAGGTCTTTAGCCTTGAGCTGGGAATTTACCCTTCTCCTGAGTATTCAATGCAGATTGCAACCTAGAGATGCTAGCATGAATTTTCGTGAACATTCGATCATACTTAGCATTGCTCTCCTTTTGAGATTGGATGATTTGATTCATATTATCCTCAAGAGATCGCCTACGTGGAGTGACATACATACCAGGAGATGGTACCTGCATAGGGTTTTTCATCGGAAGAGGCATTTGCTGAAATTGAGGAGGGGGTGGTGGCAAAGCCACATGTGGATTAGGAGCCACCCCACCTTGTGGTTGTCCATAGTTGAAACCAGTATGGTTCCTCTAAGATTGATTGTATGCATTCCCTTGTGGTACATTAAAATTACCTCAAAACCCTCCTATCGCTTCTACTTGCTCTGTATACATTGCCTTGTATGCAGGGATGGTAGGACATCCTTTGGTAGAATGACCAGCAGCATAAATGGCACACACTTTCTCCTTTCCTACTTGCACGGGCCCAGCGACTTCTCTTAATTGAACGTCAAGCATGTCTCTGAAATTCTTTTCCAATTAGTCAAATTTACGATCTAACAAAGTGTCCTTATCGAAGTGATAAATGCCGGACGCAGCAGACTAATTGGACACTTGTCAATTTTTATTTTGTCAGAAACATCCCAAGCTTGCGTAGTCTTCGCTACGTATTTTAGATGAGCCTCGGCATCACTCGAGTCTAGCTCCCAGAATGGTCTTCCGCACATTGTTTGAACAAGTTGTTTAGATGCTAAAGTAAGCCCTTGATGAAAAAATGAAATAAGATGATGTTTTTCGAATCCATGATGTGGGCAAGCACTAACTAACTCCTGAAAACGTTCCCAACACTTGTCGAAAGCTTCATTCTAATTTTACCGAAAAGCTTGTATTTGAGCTTTGACAGAGTTGGTTTTGTGTTGTGGAAAGAACTTGGATAGGAACATAGTTTGCATATCTCTCCAGGATAAAACAGAATTCGAGGGTAGAGACCATAGCCAAGTCTTAGCTTTATCCTTTAAGGAAAAAGTGAAAATCTTTAACCGGATAACATCTTGTGGGTAGGTTTGGTCACCAAACGTCTCACATGCTTCCTCGAACTCTCTAATATGGAGATATGGTTTTTCAGAATCCATCCCATGGAATGTAGGAAGAATTTGAATCATCCCATTTCAAAAGTGGAACTGGCCGGCATTATACCGGAGTAAAATGCAACCAGGGGTAACAGTTCGCTCCGGAAATAAAAGATCTTTCATGGGAAGATATGGTAACTCTTCCTCTCCAGCACCAACACCAACTCTTCCGTGCATAGACATATTTCTACCAAACAATTCAAAACTTTCACTCTGTGTTTGACTCAAAGTGCGACTTGTGATTGAATTATTAGGTGAAGGAGGTGGAACCCAAAAGTGTGGAGAATCGGTTGTGTGAGAATTTTCAGAACTAGCTTCGGCAATAGGATTTTCGTGGACTTGGGTGAGAAGTGGATTTTGCATGTAATATTACAAGAGACGAGATGAAGGGTAAATAATTTTTTTTTTTAGAGAATCACATTAGGATTAAATTCACTTTCCTACGAATCACCAATTTTCGATCCCCGGCAACGGCGCCAAAAACTTGACGCGACTAAGAATTTTTCTCAAAAGTGCGTTCCCTCTAGGCTCAAGTGCAAGCCTGTCGCATTAGTAGTAATCCGACAAGTCAGGATCGTCTCCACGAGGATAAAAATTGGCAATTGGGAATTGTGTAGAAAAAGTTATTTATCCTTCCAATTGTTTCTCAAAAGAAAGAAAAGATGATTGATGGGTTGAAATCTCCAATTGGTGATGAAAAAAAATAAAAATAAACTACGTGCACAAAAACACTAAGAATTATAAGAAATTAGATATGAATATAAGAGAAAATAGGGTGGAGTACAATGCCTCAAACCTTAGTAAATTACCGTATAGAATACTAGAATTGTAAATTGAAATTCTTGACTAAATCCAGTCTTTATAGATCCTAAGCATTACATATATGAGGGAACTAACCCGCATTATACGAAATCAAAGGTAAATACAAAGCGGTGAATGGACAATTACACTTGCATAGTTTTCTTAAACATACCAAGTACCTAGGGCAAGATCAAAAGATCGGCTATGTTCGTATAATTTCCATACACGATTCGGTCAATATTTAATTTACCCTCTATTTTCTACATGGGTAATTTACCTCGGAATGAGTTCATGTACCCCAACCCTTGAAAATTTAGCTAGACATGGTTTTATTAGAAAACAAATTCATAACAATGCATGTAATTATGGATCTAAGAAACATTGTAAAAACAGAAATTACAAAACTGTGACACCCCACCTAATTAAATACCGGGCGATCACTCCTTTATTAAATTAAATCAAGGTAAACAGTTGGTTCATTCTCAGCATCACTGTCGATAAAATTTTTTCCAATTTAACACCCTAAATAATTAAGCTAAGTGTCAAAACATTTTTCATACAAACTTCCAAATTTTAATTAAAGAAAAGATTTATATACACAAAACAACATTTCTACGATATAGAATCACACCACGATGAACTAAAATAAAACCATACATTCGTCAATCGAATGTCAACATAATAAAACTAAAAATCATAAACCATCCTGAATAAATCCCGTAAGACAATACTGGAATAACTGAAATATAAAAATCCTAACAATAAATGAAATGATGAAAAGTGCGACACGTGCCCAATAAATGAGAGTAGTAGGAGTGGAGTCAATAACAGAAGCCGTCTACTCAAGTGACCTGCAACTCCCACCTAAGCTGCAGCTCGTTCTTCTCAAAGGATCCTAAGCAAGACGCCCCTGTGGCTGGGCACCTGAAAATATACATATATATACACAAGAGAGAGAGAGAGAGAAAAAGAAACGGGTCAGGGCCCGAAAGTGTGTTTGATTTTAAAATACGTTAAGCAAGTATTTAAATTGATACAGGCCAATGCAACAACATATTAGTGCGTCTCTCTCTTGAGAAATACTCACCTCTCTTCTAATGTGCACACCTATCGCACTAACCTTCCCCACGGTTCGTTTTAACATCTAACATACTAGTCTTTCTAAAAACTTTAACTTAACTTAGATTACCCGCAAGATTTACAATTCACGACTTCATTTTAAAAGGTGTTCCAATTTGTAACCAAAATTCTCTATTTTTATTTTAACTTTATAAAAACGATAAAGTTTTCCAGTGACATATTATACTTTTCAATACCAATATTTAATAATATGCGTTAACAACCATGTTCTACTATCACATTGCAGTAGACAGTTTCAATTGTCATAATCTCATATATATATATATATATTATCTACTCGTATAATATATATATAACAGCACCCCGAACAACTATGGTGCGTGCATACTTCCACTATCCACCCCATACCACTCAAATTAAGGGGAATACAAATTCGGAATCACTCTCGAATTGTATTAACACATATACAAACAATATCGACGCGAAGCATAGATTCCAAGTCTCTAAGAGGATGGCACATACTCGCGTCTCTTAGGACCGTCTGAACTATCAATTTGATAGCCTGTACCAAGGATATCTATCTTCTAGGGTACAAGTCAATATCCCCCATAAAGGTCCCATCAAGATAAGACTGTCCCAGCGCGGTAACCTCAAGGATAGCAAGTAGCGCGGTATGTTTTTCACATGTATATAATATATGTACACACAATCATATAAATATACCATTTTCATATTAATATAGGTTCTTCCCATCACCCGTAATTATACCGTTTATCCTTAATTTCACAATTATAGAATTACGTATAAGGTTTTATTCCTAACCTTAACTCGAAGGGTTTTCTCACTCATTACCTAACCCTCATGGATTATATCCTCGCAAATCTGAAATTCAGTAAGTGACTTTATTTGATTCCAACATAACTCTCTTACGCACCTCACCCTTTAATTTCATAAATCTACCTACCTAAAGTACATATCCCATAAATACCATTCTAGTTGAAGATTGAAGGTTCTAACATTTATCCATATATCCTACTGGTCCTCAATATCTCCCAAATCATTTTATTTAGAATGCACAAAGGTTATTCCACGATAAACTTAATTTAACTAATTAAACAAGAGAAATAGGAGTTTGCCAGGAGGGGTCGATGGATCGAAGCTTGGGGCTCGATCGATCGAACCTTCGATCGATCGAAGCTCTATGCTCGATCGATCGATCAAGCAGGTCTCGGCAAAAATTCTGCAGAAATTGCAGTGACGGGATTGATTAAAGTTCTTCATCAAAACTCATATTTTCCAACACTAATCGACCCAAAAAGTCTACTACTAACATTCTAACATAATTCCAGATATCTTTAACGTTCAGCATGCGTGTATACATCATTTAACATGGTTAAACAACCTAAAATTTCATCTAATCATCAAGAACCCTAAAGTTTTCTTAACTTTTGTTCTAATCAGTTTTCTCCAGAATTTCCTTCTAACAAATCATTACAAATTTGTGGGTTAATCATCTACTTCACATAATATTTCTAGAATATGGTTATAATGATTTCTACATGCAAATCCCTATCAAAATTGGGGTTTTCTTCCATGGGTTATACTCTTAATCATTCCTACACTAATATGAATATTGGACCAACGAAAATACGCAAGTTAAACACTTGCCTGGGATTTTAGAGTTCTGGTTTCCTGCTGATATTGGTGTGGTTGCGTTCTCCTCCTCGCGATATACGCGCTGGTGGTGACGACGGTGCAATCGGTGGTGTTTTCGGCCTTGAATCACCTTGAGAGCTCTCTCCTCTCTTCTCCAATGGCCGTTCTAGGGTTCTGAATGTTCTAACCCTAAAAGGTTGACTTAAATGGCTGCTAAGGATGGCTGAAATTCGTGGGTTTAATTACCCTATTTTGTAAAATGACCAAAATGCCCTCCCGGGTCACTAATTAGGCCTAAAAACACCCCGAGGCCCGAACTAAACCCCCGGGTACACTTTTCTGACTATATCGACTCTTCCGGACGCGTTGGCGCACTCAAAACGACCATACGGATAACTTATAAAATATTCCCTTTTTAATTAACATAATTAGTCCCGACGTAACACGGGCACGTCCCGACTTAAATTTCCGAAATAGTCATTTAATTTACTTATGACATTCAATATAACCAATATAATATATTACTATGCTCATTAGTAATATTCAACAAGTTTCCCATAATTACTAACTCTAGTCACGTTAATAATTATAACATAATTAATTTCCGGATTTTTATTAAATAAATCATCACATTAAATTTAATAAATCCCCAAATTAAATATAGCATAAAAATACGGGGTATTACAAAAACAAGTGATAATTGAATTGAAAATAGAATTGAGATAAAATAAGAGAATGGGAAATTGATACTTGTAATCAGCACTAGGGAAAAAAGATGAAATTGAATCCACTTCTTGTTCCTCAAACATACAAACTAGGGCTATTCTAAGATATGTCTACTAAAAACTCTCTAAAATTTGACTCTCTTGGAAGGATGTAGGGCTTGGCCTTTTTTTTTTTTTCGGTAATTAAAAGTATATTGAAAAGAAATAGTTACAAGGTCCATGAGGGCATACCCTCGTATGCTAGAGCATAGGCGCTGCTAGCCAACAATAAAACAATGGAACAACAAACTAGCCCAAAAGTCTAGTAGACAAGCCACGAAGGCCCCATAAAACAAAACACAATTACCTAGGTCTAGGTAACAAAAGCCACAAGGGCAGCATAAACAACAAACAATTGTACCCAAAGAAACAAGGCCCACTATCTGGCCGAAACTAACAACCAAACCAAAACCAAGTGGACACCATGGCCCAACACCCTGAAAGCCCGGATAGCCAAACCATCCAATTCATAACCGGACCTGCAAAATAACTCGACCCGAGAATAAACCAACGCAACCCCGACCACAGTGCATCACTCCAAGCCAAATCCACATACCACCCATCCCCTCAACCCATGCCGGAACCGGCTCCGGTGGTGAGCAACACAAGGATTGGCCATACCCCAAAATAGCTCTCCAAAATCGCAAACCACACAGACGGGAAGAGTCAGGGAGGAGCCACCAACTGAGACCAAACCCAAACCATATCTGACATGAAGCATAGCAAAGAGGTGGCGATAGGGTAGGGGAAGGACAAATAGGTGGCAGGTGGTAAAGGATAAAAAGGTGGAAGGAGAAGCCGCGGCAGTGATGAGGGTTATGAAAATTGGTTCAAAGAGGGGGAAGCACCAAGATAAAGGAAGCACCGAGTTCCAACACGAGCCAAACCCAGCGGGTAAAGGATCATCCAATGAACAACCCAACGTGAACAACCACAACCACCATCTCTGGCCAAACAAAGGTCGTCAACCACCACAGCAACACAGACGCAACACCAAGAACCACTCCACTTTCAGCCACAGCCCAATCACCACCATATCGCACCCGGCCCCATAACCTTCGATCATCGAAAGGAAAAGCCTACATCAATCTGACTTGAAGTTCAGCACGCAAAAATGGCGATCCGATGTAGACCCATTTAAGACCACGAAGAATAGAGGGAAGGAGCAACGAGGTATCCACTGAGACTAAACCACCCAAATCTCCGAAAGAGAGAAACGCCCGACCCTTACCAGACTCGGTAGAGAAAGCGACATGACTCGACCATTGGAGCTGATGTTAATCACCGGAAAGGATAAGGAGAAAGGGGAACGGCGGCGGTAGATTAGGTTAGAGGTATGACCTTGAGAGAGAAGCTCTCAATCCATCCGAAAATGGGCCCATCCCTTGAGTTGGGATATGTTTGGGCTTTAGGTCATTTTAGGGCTTGGCCTTTTATAACACCAACTAGCACGAATTGACAGCTAATATCGATGGGTTGCGCAAGATATTCCAAGATTTGCACCTCTTCAGCTCCATAATTAATGCCAGAAATTTGAATAGCCGGATCGGTCCGGATCCCATTGGATCGGTTCATTTTTCACTAACCGGATCGGTTCTTTTTTATTTCTACCGGAATGGTCCGGATGCTATCGGATCGGTTCTCTTATCATCGATTCGGCATCAATCCGGGGTCTACTGGAATGGTGTCATTTCTGATCGGTCCGAGATAAATCGAATCGGTCCGATTTTCTTCCATTTTGACTTTTTCTTTCCATCTTTGACTGGTCATAACTTTTGATATCGAGCTCCGATTTGATTGTCGTTTCTTCCAATGCTCTTGTGAAAGAAGGATCTTCAACTTTCCTTTAGGATTCAATTTCGAACTCCAGGTGTAAATTTATGCTTTTTCCCTTTGACTTGTCTTCCTTTCTTTTCTTCCTTTGTTTCGGTTTCTTTCTTTCTTTTCTTGCACTAAATACCTGTAAAATCCATAAGAAATACACGAAACTCGGGGTACTCGTTAGAAATAGTCGATGACAATGATATGGGATGAAAACGATTCAATTACTTTGTTCGAGATATCAAAATCACTAACTTAAGGGGCTAAATTCAGAAGAATTTATGCTTTGTCATATATCTACAATGAGATAATTGCAGACTATTAAGATAGTGAAATCTTCAATAACATAAATAGTAAATACCTAACTTTAGTGTGATAACACTTATTTAAAATGATAAATGTTGAGACCAAATACGGAATACTACTATGAGGGATAACTAGAAGGATAATTCTTTTTCCTAGTTAGGAGTGTGTCAGATGGCTAGGTTGGATTAGATGTACGTCAGGCGTGCACACTAGTTGAGAGGTGAGAATCTCATGTGAGAGTTCGAACTAACATGCATATAATACTTGCTTTAATGCAGTTTTAAATACTTGCTAATAAATCTTTTTAAAACATCGGGCTCTGACTCGTCTCTTGCATTTCTTCTCTCTTTTATATATATATATATATATATATATATATATATGTATTAGTACAGCTGCCCAGCCACAAGGACATCGGTTCTAGATACTTGGATGGTTTGTCGAGCTGCATATGTTGTTGAAGTTGCGGGTCATTGAGATTAGACGCTTCTCTCATTTCATTCTGTTCCTAGTTCAGATATTTCAGTTCGGGCATGTGTCGCCCATTCTCATTAGAGGGGTTGTACTCAGTTACTTTGTAGTTCTTTTCAGTTGGATTGAGTATTCATTATGGTTTAGTTTGTGACTTTGAACTGGAAGGTTTTATCCAGTCTTAATTATTCAGTATTTGATTCAGTCAGCATTCATTTCTTGTGTATGGTTTATAATTTAATGTTCAGAAATGAATTGAATTAATTGGTTTCAAATTAAATTGGAAAAATGTTTTGACAATAACTTAATTAAATGTTAGGTAATTAATTGGATTTATGTTTTCGATAGTGATGCTAAGAATGAACCAACCGAACATTCTGTTATAAATTTTATAAAGTACTGATCACCCGATATTTAATTAGGCGGGTGTCAATGAGTCTTCTGATAAGTGTTGGGAATGCTTTCAAGAATTTCTTAGCGCTTTCCCCCCTCATGGATTTGAAAACATCACCAAATTTGTTTCTTCCATCATGGGCTTACAGTAGCATCTAAAAAACTGTGCAAACCATGTGCAAAAGACCATTCTGGGAATTAGATGCTAGTGATGCTGAGGCCCATCTTAAGTATGTCGTCGAGACTGCTCAAGCATGGGACATATCTGATCCTAATGCCCAAACCCAGCCTAGACAAGTATCTAACACTCTAACTGCATCCAGTCTATACCAACTAGATACCAACTAGATAGTAATACTTTACCAGACCATCGATTTGATTAGTTTGAAAAAGGAGTGATAGATATACTTGAAGTTTGATTGAGAGACATTTTGGGATCCAATCGTGCTGTAAAAGAAAAGATGTGCGCTAACTATGAGGCGGGCCATTCCACAAAGGCATGCCCAAAGATTTCCGCTTACAAGGCTATGCATACCAAGCAGGTGGAGGCTATAGGAGTATTTAAGGGAAATTTTAACACCTCGCATGGGAACACGCATAACCCTTCATGGAGAAGCCACCCTGGTTTTATCTACGGGCAACAACAAGCTGCGTTGAATCCAAATTCATACGTTGCCCTACCTCCACCCCCTCCTCAATTTCAGCAAGCACCACCTCCTTCGGCTCCATATATAGATCCATCGCGGAGGACTCTCAAAGATACAATACATCAATTTATCAACTTCCATAGTGATACCAACGCTAAATATGATCGCATGTTTACTGACAAAAATGCGAACATCTCAAAGTTGCAATCTAAGTTGAGTATTCAAGAGAAGGGAAAGTTTCCTGCCCAGGGCCAAAGACTTCCCCAAGGTCAAACTGGTGTTAACTCTACCTCCACATAACATCAAGATCAATGTCAAGATGTAACCACTCTATGTAGTGGGAGAGTCATTGATTTATCACCTCCCTCACATGATGCACCAAAAGACAAGGAGATTTCGCCCATCGCGAAAGAGGCTAAATATGTCCCCTTGCAATAGTGTGATAGTTAAGAAACTAGTGAGACTGAGGTAGTTGTGAAACCACCCTCCACAGTGCCATTTCCTGAACGTCTGGTTCCTTCCTAAAAAGGAAACCCCCGCGATGAGGTTCTAAAAGTCCTAAAGCAAGTAAAGTTAAACTTACCTTTCCTAGACGCCATCAAGAAAATTCCATCTTATGCAAAAGTCAGTAAAGATTTATTGACAGTAAAGAGGAGGATGAAGGTAAAGAAGAATTTATTTCTAGTATAGAATGTGAGCTCTGTTCTACTCAGCGATCTCCCACCGAAATTTGAAAATCCCGATGCACCCACCATTTCATGCATCATTAGAGAGAATAGAATTGAAACAGCCTTACTCGATTTGGGGGCGAGTGTCAATATCCTCCCCTATTCCATTTATAGGCAATTAGATCTGGGTGACCTCAAACCCATAAAGATCACCCTCTAATTGGCGAATCGAACCATGAAGATACCTAGGGGTATTGTCGAGGATGTGATAGTCCAAGTTGACACCTTCTACTTCCCCATAGATTTTGTCATTTGGGACACGGAGCCCTCCTTCACCTAGAGTAATCATGTTCCCATCATACTTGGGTGCCCATTCTTAGCTACAGCTAATGCACTGATTTATACTCTAAATGGGAAGATGCAACTCACTTTAGGGAACATGACTTTAGAGACTAACATCTTCAACATAGCCCAACATGTGGGGCAAGAAGATGATATTAATGCTGTAAGACTTATTGATGAGATCGTAGAATAGTACATAGAGGAAAACTTTTGTTCAGACGCACTAGAAGCGTGCCTGGTGTCGAGTAATGAGAGTGAGGGAGCGTACACTGACTTTGAAAAGGAAGTAGAGGAGTTGAGGGAAATTCTGGATGAGGAAGCGTCGGACGAGGACATGAGAGATGTGAGTTGGGTTTTTAGATTCGAGGAACCACCACCGAGGGAATCACGCATGGATCCCTGTATTGAAAAATTCCCTACCCTCTAACTGAAGAATCTACCCTCCAATGTTAAATATAGTTATCTAGGAGAGAATGAGACATTTCCTGTTGTTGTCTCCTCTATCCTAAACGAAGAGCAAGAGGGTAAATTATTGAAAATTTTGAGGAAGCACCAAAGTGCTTTTGGTTGGTACATTGTTGATTTGAAGGGTATAAGTCCTTTGATTTGCACCCATAAAATCCACCTCGAGGAGGATGTGAAGCCCTCGAGGGAATTGAAAATAAGGTTGAACCCTACTATGGAAGAGGCAGTGAGGGCTGAAATCATTAAATTATTAGATGCTGAGATTATCTACCCAATCTCGAATAGAAAATAGGTGAGTCCCATTCAAGTTTTCCCAAAGAATTCGGTCATGACTGTGATTGAAAATTCTTAGGGTGAGCTAGTTCCCCAACGTACTACCACCGGGTGGCGCTTTTGCATTGATTATCGAAAACTCAATGCAGGAACTAGGAAAGACTATTTCCCCTTGCCATTTATTGATAAAATGCTAGAGAGGGTAACGGTCCACCCTTATTATTGCTTCCTAAATGGTTATTTGGGATATAACCAAATTGAGGTAGATGTACTTGACTAGGAAAATATGACTTTGGCTTGTCCCTTTGGTACATTTTCCTACAAACGTATGCCATTCGGCTTGAGTAATGCACCCACGACCTTTCAAAGGTGCATGTTAAGTCTCTTCAGCAACATGATTGAGATAGGACTTGAAGTGTTCATGGATGACTTTAACATTTTTGGCACCTTTTTTGATCTTTGCTTAGCCAATCTTAAGAAAGTACTTGCCCGGTGTGTGGAGAAGAACTTAGTGTTGAATTGGGAAAAATATCATTTTATGGTCACTGAGGGAATAGTTCTTGGCCACATTGTCTCATCCAAAGGAATAGAAGTTGATAGAGCCAAGATAGATGTCATAGCTGACCTACCCCCACTAAAATCACTAAAAGACATGCACTCTTTCTTGGGCCATGTGGGATTTTATAAAAGGTTCATTAAGTACTTTAGCGCCATCGTTAGACCCTTAAGCAACCTTCCTATGAAGGATACCCCATTTGAGTGGAATAAAGCATGCTTGAGTGCTTTTGAAAAATTAAAAAGCATTCTTGTCTTCGCTCCCAACATGCAAGGCCAAGATTGGTCCTTACCATTCGAGCTCATGTGTGATGCAAGCGATTTTGTGATAGGGGTTGTTTTGGGCCAAAGGAAGGACAACAAGACTCATGTCATCTACTACGCTAGTCGGACTTTAACCAGACCACAACTCAACCAGACCACAACTCAATTACTCCACTACGGAGAAGGAATTGCTAGCGGTGGTTTTTGCTCTAGATAAATTTCGATCCTACCTCATCGGTTCACCCATTACTTGTTTCATCGATCACGTGGCTTTAAAATACCTCCTTGCAAATAAAGACGCAAAGTCGGGACTCATAAGGTGGATCCTACTCCTATTAGAGTTTAATCTCTCCATTAGAGACAAAAAAGGAGTAGAAAACGTCATTGTCGATCATCTATCTCGTCTTTTGTCCGACGTACCTAGCGATCCTATACCCATAAACGAGTATTTCCCGGATGAACAACTCTTCGCCACCTCCTCTTTGTCCTGGTTTGCGAATATAGTCAACTATCTTGTCACGGGAGCCACCGCAATATAAGAAGAGGTTCATTACTTGGTCGCGCATATTTTTCTATGATGATCCATTCCTTTTTAAATATTGTGCAGACCAAATCTTCCAAAGGTGAGTACCGGATGACGAAATACCCAAAGTCATCAAATTTTGTCATTCGGAGGCATGTGGAGGCCATTTTTCGACGAAAAAGATAGCCGTTAAAATTCTCCAAAGCAGTTTCTACTGGACCACTATGTTTCGGGATGTGAGTAATTATTGCAAATCATGTGATAGATGCCAACATATGGGGTAGATTACTCAACGAGACATGATGCCATTATCCCCGATACTCATTATTGAGATCTTTAACTGCTGGGGTATTGACTTCACGGGCCCTTCCCCCCATATTTTGGATACTTATACATCCTTGTTGCGGTAGACTACGTTTCTAAATGGGTGGAAGCTATAGCTACCAAGACAAATGATAATAAAGTGGTGATACGTTTCCTGTAGGAACACATAATTTCTCGCTTTGATGCACCGAAAGTGATAATTTAAATCAATCCGAGTTAATGGTCAATCCGAGTTAATTTAAATTTCGCTTTGATTTCACAAAGTCCAATGCACAAAAAAAATCTAAAAAGCCAAAAATATTTTTCTTCAAAATAAATAAAAATTGGAATTTAAAGTTTCCAAAAAAATATCATTAAAATTCGGTTTAAAGTCTCAAATTGTAAAAATAAATTGCAATAAGCCGAAATTGACCAAAGATGGAAATTGAAAGAAAATTGATGACTTTACAAATAAGTGTGGAGATTAACCAACCCGGTGAGATTTTGAGCCTATCTAGTTTAGTGAGAATTTAAATCAATCCGAGTTAATGGTTAACCTAAAGTTCATTTTAGCCTTTAAATAAGTCATTGAAGATCTCTATTCCCTTGTTTGATCAGTTACGGGAAATGTGTGATGTTTTGTCTCAAAGTACATGCTAAATTATCTCTAGACTTAATTAATCTTGAGACGCATATGGTAACGCAATTAGTAATTTGGGCAATGAAGTAGGCCCTCGTTTGTCACCTAAAAATATTGGCCGAAAAAAAGTCATGAAATATTATCCTTTTACTACCCAATTTGAACTGAATAAATCTTTCCATTTTCCTTTGTAGCCCGAAAAACACCAAATATGGCCCGGAATTGAGAAAATTGGAAATCCAGAAAATTTTAATCCCAATGGTGCGATAAAAAGGGTAAGAAAAACAGAAAATGCTCAACAAAAAATAGCAAGAATAGAAAAGTGTGAAATTTTTTTTAAAAAAATGAGCAAAAATGCCCGAAAAAGCACTAACGGACATCATAAGAATATTTTCCAATTCCAGATTTCCCAACCATTTCCATGTTACCCAATACACCTTAAACCCAAAAAGTCCTAACCGAGTCCAAATTACAAAATTACCGCGTGGAGAGCTAAGGCACAAAAGATAATATAAGAGATTAAATGGTGTGAATTAGAGGCGATGTTTTCGTTTCCTTATAACCATAATCCGATGATGAGGTCTTTTCACTATAAATTTTCGTCTTTTCAATTTTGTGTGCGTGAATTAGTGTTCTAATGCATTTAATCCTATCAACACGCACACCGAGAGAAAATAACCCTATTTCTGAGTGATTCGTTTGTGAGAGTATACCGTGAGCATTTGAATCAAAATGAATTTTTGAAAAATAACGTAATGATCAATCGGTGGAAATCTGCCGTTAAATTCCTGGCTTCGCAAATACACACTATGATTTGAGACTCTTGAATATGAATTGGTTGTGAATATTTTCTGGAAAATTTAAATCGTACAATTTTGAGTATTTTGAATTTTCTTTGAGTCGAACTTTGTGGGTATATTCACTACAAACCCTCACGAGACACAACTTGTCCTACTAGGGTAACCTAGGGGTTTCAAGCCTTGTTGCATAGGCTAAATGCAATCGCTTTCCCGCAAAAGTGGTACTCTGTCCTAATAAAACGAATCTCAAGAGTTGAGCTTTAGTTGGATTCTTTTACATTGCTCGGGACGCACAAAATTCTAAGTTGGGGGGGGGGGGGGTTGATTAGGCATAAATTCTTTCAAATTTGTCCCCTTAATTTAGGGATTTTTATCACCTCGAATAATGTAATTCATCTTGATTTATCTCATTTATATGCTACTAACCTTTCTACATAGTATCTCAAGTTTTGTGCCTTTTTCATGATATTTATAGGTATTTATTGCTAAGTAAAGAGAGGAAACAACCAAAGCAAAAGAATGGATCAAGGAAGAACAGTCAAAAGGGAAAAAGCATAATTTTTATAAGGAATCTGGATGAGAACCCAAATGAAAGTTGAAGACCTCGAGTCTACAAGCGTGTAGGAAGAAACGACGTCCAATTCTGAGTTCCAGAGTAGAGGTTACGAGGTTCTAAACTGTGACAACCCGAGATCCGAGATAGGGTGGCCAGCCCGATACTCAAACGTAACAGGAATCATGGATGGATATCATTCTCAGCATCAACAATATAAACTGAGTATACGGGAAAACCACCCAATAAATCAGAAAACGGGTTGCCAAAAAGTGTGAAATTTTAAAAATGCAGTTATGAAAATTTAATTTTAAACAATCCAAATCTGATATGCAAGTGGAATTCCACAAAAATATATACTAAAACGAATGTATACAAATGGACCGAATAAGCTGTCGGTCCACAGCTACATAGAATACCGCACAACCATTTAATATTGTATGTAATACATTCATTAATCAAATACAAATGTTTGGGCCACACGCCCGAGTACAAGACCCGATCATATCTAGAACACAAGGATGAAAGTGTCTAATTTAACATCCTGTAATAACCCGCAAAATCTTACAGCTCGTCGAAAACAAAGGAATTGGGAACATCAATGCGGGCGTCCTTGCGGTGGAGCACCTGAGCGGATACAATTATATATATACGACAAGGAAAGTAAACCGGTCAGGGTCGGGTTCTATTATGATCACTAGAAGAATAAAAAGCATGATAGAGATGAATAGTTATGCATGAATGATAAGGATGATAATATGGCATGCTATCTACAATTCAAACAAGAATCTAAAAGTAAAGCACTTTAATTTAAAACCATTACTCATTAATACAATTTCCATTTCCTTCTTACATTCCTTATTAGGAATAAAACCATTTATTTGGTTTAATCAAGAAGTTATAATTTCCTTTCATTAATTAAAACTTCCCATCTTTATCTTTCCATTCCTTAATAGGAATACCATTAATATCAAGTGCACTTTATGGCACATATCTATGCTCTTTGTGGCGTTTATCAACCATCAAGTCCCACTTGATGAAAAATAGTTATATTCATATATATATATATAACGATTCTAAGACCGCCCGTCCGGGTTTCCCCACTGTGCGCGCCCCTAAATGACCATCATCTTCCAGGGCCTAACATAAGACAACCTGGGCACCTATCGCAATACGTCGGGAAGCGGCCATGTGCCTGCGGGGTAGTCAAGACCACACCTGGAATCTCCTACCCATCGCAGAAAATATATATACAGAACATCGCTCACATGGCCTAGGACTATATCCACCCTGCATTCATTAGCCAGGGGGCATCACCTCACGAGCGAACTTCCCTTATGATGCCATTTAGAGAGGTGTGTAACAGTAAATTAACATTTACATTTTATTATCATATTCATTACCAATTTCCATTTCCATTACCCAAGTGATTAGTTCTTTTTATTTGAACCTATCATTATGAAACAACCGGGTTCATTTTATTTGAACCAAATCATTAAACCATTTGGGTTCATTTTATGCGAACCTAATTCCCATCGAATATTGTCATTAATATTCCTCAAATTACAAATTCCGACTACGTCTCCAAATGATCATTATGATCCTACAAATCCCCAAAGTTCATATAACTTTGATAAGCCCTTTAGTCTCCAAGTTAGGGCATACAAACTCCTAACTTCCAAACTTCAAAAAGTTTGAATTAAAATAAGTAATGCCTTAACATCACTTTAAACCTCCCCGAAATAAACCCCAGATGAACCCATTTCTAGTCTAGGGTAACGACCAAACTCAACTAATACTCTGGGATTCTAAGTTTACTTCTTTCAAGAAGGTTCCTAGGTCCTAAACCTAAAGAAAAAGATCAAAAATTTTAAAAAGAAAATGACTCAAAAAAAAGCAAGACCCGAATCGATTCGCCCTGAAAGCGAATCGGTTCGAAAAACAAACCCAGGTTTCTGCAAATGCCGAATCGATTCGGCCTTAACCCGAATCGATTCGGTTACCAAGGATTCTGCAACTATGCGAATCGATTCGCCCCTGCGGAATAGCCAAATTTGGCTATGGAGTTCTAAACTCCAAAGTTCTCCCAAACCCAAACCAACCAAACTCAAATCATTTTGCTGCAATTACTACATCCTAGTATATCTATCTATCAACCTCAACTACATTTATCATCCAAATCAATTTCCAAGGGTTAATACCCAAATTTATCTAATAAAACCCAAAAATGATTAAACACAACAAATTCATAACTATCACAACTAATTATTCTCCTTAAATCATGTAATAGCAAGTAGATTACTTGCCTTGATCATGCAAATGCAGATTTGAGTTGGTGTAGGCAATGGTCCAAGCTTGAATCTCCAAATCTCTCTCTCTTCTCCCAAGTGCTCTTCCTCTCTCTACTCTCTCTAGGGCTCAATTTTTGTAAAATGGAAGAATGGGAATAGGGGTGGGAAATAAAACGGGGCTTAAGTCCTAAAATCCCACTTAAGTGACTAATACACGATAAAATAATACGCGACTACACTATTTAAGCCATAACCAGTCAAAAGTGTCCGAAATACCAAAATGCAATATCAATATGGCACTTATTTCGACTATCTCGCACCTACCGGGACTAACTACACTATCCAAATTATCATTTGGAAATCTTTATAACTCATTTTACTTCCGGTTTCTCATTAAATCAAAATGTCATTTTATATCTTATGACACCATAAATCACCACATGGATATTTTTACCTAATCATCAGGTAATCATACAACATTTTAGTAAATATTAACCTTATCATATTAAATTAATATCTACTCAACATCCATCATTTTATAATTAATTACTGCACATAGTAAATAAATATAAAATAGACTACCAAACGTGAGGGTTGTTACATACTCCCCCCCTTAAGAGGGAATTTTGCCCCCAAAATTCAGGCGTATCTTGCAAGAAGAGATGCGGATACTTCCCCGTGTATTATCCTCGCAATCCCATGTCGATTCCTCGACACTATGGTGACTACATTGCACCATAACTAAAGGTACTACCAGCGACCTCAATCGCCGGTCTCCCCGCTCTAAAATAGCAACCGACTACTCCTCATAAGGAACGGCAAGTTGCATCTCAAAAATCTTCGAAAGGAATGTGCCTAAAGGCACCATCAGATCTCTTGTACTACTTTACAAAGGAGATATGGATCACGTCATAAACTTACCGCAAAATGTTTCGGTAAAGCAAATTAATAGGTCACCGGACCCACTTTAGCACTGACAAGAATGGTCCAGCATAATGCGGTGCAAGTTTCCCTTTTCTTCCCAATATGCTTAATACCTTTCATAGGAAACACTCGCACCAGCACTTGGTTCCTGACCTCCATTTACACATGCCTTCACCCCGTATCGGCATAGCTCTTTTGTCGATCTTGGTTCATCCGAATGCGATTTTGAATAAGCTCGATCCTCGAGGAAGTATCCCGAATCCTCTTAGGTCCAAGAAACTTATCATCTCCCACTTCCATCCAACAAGTGGGAGAACCACAAGGTTTAGTATACGAGGCTTTATAAAGCGCCATCCCAATAGTGAATCGATACAAATCATTATAAGCGAATTCAACTAGTGGGAGACACTGTTCCCGACTACCCTTGAAGTCAAGCACGCACATAAGGTGCATAACCTCCAACATGTGGTTTACCCTCTCGGCCTAGCCATCTGTTTGAGAATAATAAGAAGTGCTTAACCATAATCTGATTCCCATGGCTTAGAAATTTGCCACACATGGGAAATGAACATTCTATATCAGTCGGAAACTAAAATCAAGGGCACCCCATGTAGTCCGACAACCTTTCCATGCCCGGCCACTACTACTGGCGGCGTATAACTTGACACATGATGTCGTTACCCCGATGTAACTCAACCTTAGAAACGCAACATTTCACCATATCTGTCTTTCTTAAGTCATTCTCATTCGGGACAAAATTCTCTTATGGAAACGCGCCTCACCCACAACGTCAAAAGAGCAGAGTTACGTTTCCTAAGTCAGCAGCTTGTATTTGTGGTTTTAATCATCCCTGTCTCTCCTGCGACATCTGGCATCAAAGGGTTGCTCGCACGAAAGACTAAATTCTGCCCAGGAAGTAGCATCTCCCTTCCTATACAGCGATCACCCCCCCCCCCCCCCCCACACACACACACAATGAATGTTTAATTCAAATATGGGATAATACTTCTCACAAGTTTAAACTTATGAGGCATATTTACAATAAGTCGATACTTTGTTATTACTACACCCCGTCATGGCAGAGACTTGATCATTAACTCCACCCTCGAGTTTGAGACATGGGCTCAGGAGTGCGAGTCAATTCTCCATTCCATCCTGAAAGCTGAGTTGCTAAGGCAACACACTAACTACGAGAGGTCTCAGCTCCTTCGGCCCGACCAACCAACTTCTCGAAATCTCCTAGTTCTTATCACTAGAGAATCAACCCCTATTAGAGTTAACACACAATATATACGTGGGCAACTCCCGACAACCTTCCTAAACTAACGTCACATAACTAAAGGCCTTATGTCCAAACAATCCTAAAGTCTACCTACCTATACTATACCCTATCTAAGTCGTATGCACCTAATACTAAGTATATCCCTAGTGCCCAAGACCTTTCTCAACTCCCGACATTTGCTCGGTTTCGTGCGTGGGACGTCTCGCCAAAGCGAAATCCAAACAAGGAACCCTCCCGTTACACTACTACCTCGCGTTGTCAGTCATCAAGGTATACAGGTCTAAGACACATGTTCGGGACCGAAAAAATTCTACTTATATACATTACCATATAATTAATTGAAACTTAACAAATCAAACATTTACTTTCCATAAAGCCTTATAACTATTTACCCCACAAAATATATATATACATCTTATTAAATATCCTTCTTATTTAGGCACAACCCGAAGTCTCAAATTGACTTCGTATCTAAGTCTCCCTCGCATCGATCAAAGGACAGAACTATATGCAGTGCTTATATTTCTCACTGTAATAGCCCCTAATAACTCTTCTACGTGATTCGACTAAACTTTTCAACCCATCTCCAACGAGAAATTTAATTAAAAAAAAAGGAAAGGATAGCATCTCTCCACTCACAACGTCGTTAAGTGTTCATGCGGCGGAGTGTCTCGCAGAAGCGGAATCCAGACAAGGAACCCCTCCGATACGCTACCACTCAACTTTGTTGGTCGTGGAGATAAGGCATAACAATCACATACCAATATCACATCATACTCGACCATGTTAAGGACGAGTAAATCGGCCTCAAAGCACAAATTAGAAAAAGAAATTCCTATATACCTACAAACAAAAAAATGAGCGAACCATCACACGTAAATAAAAAAAAAACTCAATGCTAGAAAAAGAAATACTCTCAGTAGATCTTATCAAATCTGAAATCTGAGAAGAGCTCATAAAACAAATGAGCGCGTAACACCCGCATCGAATAACACATAACTCACGTATCTCTAGGTAAAGAAAAACTTACCCTCAATAACGGGTGGTACCGGCAGAGCTGGAGGAAGCATAGCCTCCTGAATATGACAATCACGTCCATACTGTAGAGCTCCCTGCTGCGGAGGAACAACCATAATAGGTACCGGAGGTGGAAACTGAACATATGGCTGTTGCGGGGCCCTAGGAAACTGACCCCCAATCATCTGAGGACACTCCTTCTTGTAATGACCTCCCTCCCCACATTGGAAGCACCGTCCTTTCATATCCTCCTGACCTCGACCTCTGGTATTCCTAAACTGGGAAATGCCTCGATCCGAACGACCTCTACCTCCAGGGCCACCCCGGCCTGCCTGTTGCAAAGCACCATGTCCGTGCCTATTATTATTATTATTGCCACTCGTAATAAACCCACCAAGCTTTCCTACTTGCCTCACATCAGTAGCTTTCTTGCTACCATGCATATATAATCGAAGCTCCTGGCAATAGAGTAAGGCTGCATTCATAACCTCCCCAAAATTTTGTAAAGCTGGGTTACCCAATAAGTGTTGCCGGATTCTCCAGTTTAGACCTCCCACAAACTTTGAGATCTTCCTCTCTTCCGGAGTCACCTCATCCGGTACAAAACTTGCCAACCGGGTGAACTCCTCTTCATACTCCGCTACAGATCTCTCCCCTTGCACTACATCTTGTAACTTCCTCTTCATCTCCCTCTGAACTGCGGGAGGAAAATACTTAAGATCAAACAAAGCCCAGAACTCAGTGATCGTCATTGTGTCCCTCTGCTCTGGTGTGGTCATCGTCTCCCACCAGTGTAACGCAGATCCGACAAGCTTAAAGGTGGTAAGGACTTGTTTCTTATCCTCACTGCATTCTATCATTCGAAGGTGGCGTTGCATGTCTTTCTTCCATTGATTGGCTTTAACCGCATCCGTGCCTCCCTCGAATTTCGGGGGATTACCCTTTAGAAAGGACTCCCTGACCCTTTCCCACGGAGTAAGTCCCGTAGGAGCTTGAACACCTGGAGTCCGTGGCAATTGTTGGACCACTGCAGTCATGGCGGCATTAATCGCTTGAGCCACCATGTTTCCTCCATCTCCAATGTTAATTGTCCCTTCTGGCGGCGGTGGAGGACCTACCTCCTCTTTTAAAACTCTATTATGTCTCACCGATCGACGTCTCTTAGGCGGCATCTAAGATAAAAGAACAACGGTATTAGAATACTAGTTAAAATAATCTATCAGGCAGAAGATCGTAATCATAAGCAATAAGGAAATCATAACATTAGGCTCTACATCAAAGAATGCTATGGTAGAACGCGACAAGTCCACACACAGATCCTAGTACTCTAGAACCCGATGCTCTGATACCATCTGTGACAACCCGAGATCCGAGATAAGGAGTGGCCATCCCGATACTCAAACGTAACAGGAATCATGGATGGATATCATTCTCAGCATCAACAATATAAACTGAGTATACGAGAAAACCACCCAATAAATCAGAAAACAGGTTGCCAAAAAGTGTGAAATTTTAAAAATGCAGTTATGAAAATTTAAATCTAAACAACCCAAATCTGATATGCAAGTGGAATTCCACAAAAATATATACTAAAACGAATGTATACAAATGGACCGAATAAGCTGTCGGTCCACAGCTACATAGAATACCGCACAACCATTTAATATTGTATGTAATACATTCATTAATCAAATACAAATGTTTGGGCCACACGCCCGAGTACAAGACCCGATCATATCTAGAACACAAGGATGAAAGCGTCTAATTTAACATCCTCTAATAACCCGCAAAATCTTACAGCTCGTCGAAAACAAAGGAATTGGGAACATCAATGCGGGCGTCCTTGCAGTGGAGCACCTGAGCGGATACAATTATATATATACGACAAGGAAAGTAAACCGGTCAGGGTCGGGTTATATTATGATCACTAGAAGAATAAAAAGCATGATAGAGATGAATAGTTATGCATGAATGATAAGGATGATAATATGGCATGCTATCTACAATTCAAACAAGAATCTAAAAGTAAAGCACTTTAATTTAAAACCATTACTCATTAATACAATTTCCATTTCCTTCTTACATTCCTTATTAGGAATAAAACCATTTATTTGGTTTAATCAAGAAGTTATAATTTCCTTTCATTAATTAAAACTTCCCATCTATATCTTTCCATTCCTTAACAGGAATACCATTAATATCAAGTGCACTTTATGGCACATATTTCATTAATTTCATTCCCGTGCTCTTTATGGCACATATCTATGCTCTTTGTGGCGTTTATCATACGCTCTTTGTGGCGTTTATCAACCATCATGTCCCACTTGATGAAAAATAGCTATATTCATATATATATATATAACGATTCTAAGACCGCCCGTACGGGTTTCCCCACTGTGCGCGCCCCTAAATGACCATCATCTTCCAGGGCCTAACATAAGACAACCTGGGCACCTATCGCAATACGTCGGGAAGCGGCCATGTGCCTGCGGGGTAGTCAAGACCACACCCGGAATCTCCTACCCATCGCAGAAAATATATATACAGAACAGCGCTCACATGGCCTAGGACTATATCCACCCTGCATTCATTAGCCAGGGGGCATCACCTCACGAGCGAACTTCCCTTATGATGTCATTTAGAGAGGTGTGTAACAGTAAATTAACATTTACATTTTATTATTGTAATACCCCGTATTTTTGGCTATATTTATTTTTGGGATTAATTAATTAAATGCGTATTAATTGGAAATTAATCCGTGTTAAAAATACTAACGAGATGCGAGTTGGTATTTGATTATGTGCATACATGTTTTTATATGAATTTTGAATTATGAAAAATTTGTCGTGAGATTGATATACGGCATTTTAGAAATTTTGTTGAGACGCGTGTGACTGCCGCGTCACGGTGTAATATTTTGATTATAAAAGTGAATTTAAATTCTTTAAACCGTATGGTCGTTTTGAGTGCGCCAACGCGTCCGGAAGGGTCGAGATAGTCTGAAAACACTAGCCGGGGGTGTAGTTTGGGTTCCTTGGTATTTTTAGGCCATACCGACAATATAAATGGTATTTTGGTAATTTCGTATTTTTAGGAATTAAAAATGACGAAAATTAGAGAAGTAAATCTGATTGGGAATAGACCCACTAAACCCACTAACCAACCCTTAATGACCCAATAAGCTACGGAGGTTATCATTTAGGTTTCCAACTTTCCCAAAGAAAACCCTAGCCACCATAGCCACCTTTGGAGAAGAAAGCTTGGAGAGGGAGAGAAAGAGAAGGAATTCTGCAGAAATCTTTACAAAAATCTTCACCAAACTTAGAGACAATCAAGGCAAGTGATTTAATTACATTTAAATTCAGAGAATGTTCTTCCCATGTTAGAAAATTGAAGAATTCCAATTGTTCTTGAAAGATGAATGAAAACCGATGTTAATTGGATTTAGAACTTGAATATTGAGGACAAATTGCATGTAGAACCATATAGAGATGATTATTCTGGTATTAGTATACGTGGGTTGTAACAAAAACGGATCTAGAATGGACTAATTGATGATTACAAATTCTAGGGTTTATGTTCTTGAATAATTGGGGAAAAAGTGTAGAGATTTGTATATTGATTGATGTTAGGGTGATTTAATCCTTTAAAACGTGTTAGGAGGTGACTATAATATGTTTAGGATTGATTAGAGACCTTAAAACAATAATTGGGACTAATTTTAGAGGAGATTTGTGGAGTAAAATTGATGAAAAACGAAGAAGGAAAAATCTGGGCAGAGATGATTATTCTGGTATTAGTATACGTGGGTTGTAACAAAAACGGATCTAGAATGGACTAATTGATGATTACAAATTCTAGGGTTTATGTTCTTGAATAATTGGGGAAAAAGTGTAGAGATTTGTATATTGATTGATGTTAGGGTGATTTAATCCTTTAAAACGTGTTAGGAGGTGACTATAATATGTTTAGGATTGATTAGAGACCTTAAAACAATAATTGGGACTAATTTTAGAGGAGATTTGTGGAGTAAAATTGATGAAAAACGAAGAAGGAAAAATCTGGGCTCGAACTGGTCGTTCGTTAGAAGAGCCTCCCCAGGTCGTTCGAACGAGCTTCTAACGAGTTGACCAGTCGCTTCTAACGAAAAGGAATTTCGTTCGATACTTCGTTCGAACGAGATCTCGTTAGAAGGTACAGTTCGTTCGAACGAGACTTCTAACGAGTTGACAGTTTGATCTCGTTCGAACAGCCTCGTTCGAATGAGACTTCTAACGAGCTGGCAGTTTGGGCCTTTTTGGCCTGTTTTGATTTTGGGAGTCCCGTAAACTTGTTCGAGGGTAGAGATAACATTCCTTTGATGATGTATTGATAGATTTGGGACTTTTGGGTTATTATGAGGAGTAAATTATATACGAGTGATTTAAATCAATGAACCGATTGGGTTGAGACGTGAGTGTCTACTACGACGTGAGAATAAATTATGGCGCGTATGATTATAAACCGGAATTGTATAAAGTGTGTAAATTATATATTGATACTAGAATGAGAATAGTACTACGATTAAACTACGGGATTACTAAGACGTGTGTTTACTTAGTATTGGTATATGAATTGTGTGTATGACATACCTACCATACTTGCTATCACGGGAGGTTTGCGTTCGCTTAAGGCCCTCTAATCCTTGTGTTGCCCGGATTTAGACTGGTTACCTTGATGAACATAGGTCATAGAAAGACTTATTGGGATATTAATAAGTCCGCTGATCGTGGGAGCGTAGGTATGTGCGTGACCCATGTGATGTGACTGTGTTCGCCTCCATTATTTGTGATGTTGTTATCTGTGAACTATTCCTGAGAGATTCGGAATGTGTAATCCTTATGTGCGTGATGTACCGGGATGGATAGCAGAGTATGTGTGCACCACAGCTTAGTTCTCGGGGTGCTTGTATTGTATATTTATGATGTGAATAATATACACTTAATTAACGGGAACCTTCATGTAATATTGTGAATATAATTACGGTATTGTTTCGAGAAACATAACGGGTTAGCTGTTAGTGAAATATATTGCATATTGAGCATCTGAGTTTACGTTAAACCCCTATTTAATTACGAGCGTTACAATGTTAATAAACCCAGTAATAAGGGTAGGACCTATGATAGTCTAGCTAGATATAATGTCACTTAGCTAGCGGGTTGTGTCGTTGTAGATGGGTACTTACGTTAGGAGTGCACAGTTAGACGAGAGGTGAGAATATCATGTGAGTGCACGTCCTAACATGTACTTTGCATTTAATGTTTTAAATGTTTTTAAAGCACTTGCAGGTTTTTAAAATATCTCCACATTCGGGCTCTGACCCGTTTGCTTTCAAATCTATTTTTCTTGTAAAACCATTTTAGGTGCCTAGCCACAAGGACACCATGCATAGGATACTCATTCAGGTGACGAGCTGTAGCTGTTTGTGGAAGCTACAGGGATTTGCTTTTATACGCTTCTATCATTTGGATTCCTGATTCAATATTTATCAGTTGTAGGGCATGTTGCCCATTTCTTTTAGAGACATCTTTCTATTTCAGTTTTCAGACTTTGGCATGTATTGATTTAGTATTCCTTTATTTATTTCTGTTGTGGGAGTTGTAGTGAGGAGTTTTCCTCCAGACTTTATTTACACTATGTGATGGTTATTCTATTTTATTCGTTATGGTGAATGGTGTTATTATCCTTCATTACACTTGTTGCATGTTAATCAGACTTAAATTAAAATTTGGCACTTACTTTTTAAATACTAGGTGGTTAGTAATCATTAAAATGTTTTCGACATTGATGCTATTAACTGGACCAACTTGGCATTTTGAATTAATTTAATAAAGGAGTAGCTACCCGGTATTTAATTAGTCGGGGTGTCACAATTATCATATTCATTACCAATTTCCATTTCCATTACCCAAGTGATTAGTTCTTTTTATTTGAACCTATCATTATTAAACAACCGGGTTCATTTTATTTGAACCAATCATCATTAAACCATTTGGGTTCATTTTATGCGAACCTAATTCCCATCGAATATTGTCATTAATATTCCTCAAATTACAAATTCCGACTACGTCTCCAAATGATCATTATGATCCTACAAATCCCCAAAGTTCATATAACTTTGATAAGCCCTTTAGTCTCCAAGTTAGGGCATACAAACTCCTAACTTGCAAACTTCAAAAAGTTTGAATTAAAATAAGTAATGCCTTAACATCACTTTAAACCTCCCCGAAATAAACCCCAGATGAACCCATTTCTAGTCTAGGGTAACGACCAAACTCAACTAATACTCTGGGATTCTAAGTTTGCTTCTTTCAAGAAGGTTCCTAGGTCCTAAACCTAAAGAAAAAGATCAAAAATTTTAAAAAGAAAATGACTCAAAAAAAGCAAGACCCGAATCGATTCGCCCTGAAAGCGAATCGGTTCGAAAAACAAACCTAGGTTTCTGCAAATGCCGAATCGATTCGGCCTTAACCCGAATCGATTCGGTTACCAAGGATTCTGCAACTATGCGAATCGATTCGCCCCTGCGGAATAGCCAAATTTGGCTATGGAGTTCTAAACTCCAAAGTTTTCCCAAACCCAAACCAACCAAACTCAAATCATTTTGCTGCAATTACTACATCCTAGTATATCTATCTATCAACCTCAACTACATTTATCATCCAAATCAATTTCCAAGGGTTAATACCCAAATTTATCTAATAAAACCCAAAAATGATTAAACACAACAAATTCATAACTATCACAACTAATTATTCTCCTTAAATCATGTAATAGCAAGTAGATTACTTGCCTTGATCATGAAAATGAAGATTTGAGTTGGTGTAGGCAATGGTCCAAGCTTGAATCTCCAAATCTCTCTCTCTACTCCCAAGTTCGCTTCCTCTCTCTACTCTCTCTAGGGCTCAATTTTTGTAAAATGGAAGAATGGGAATAGGGGTGGGAAATAAAACGGGGCTTAAGTCCTAAAAACCCACTTAAGTGACTAATACACGATAAAATAATACGCGACTACACTATTTAAGCCATAACCAGTCAAAAGTGCCCGAAATACCAAAATGCAATATGGCACTTATTTCGACTATCTCGCACCTACCGGGACTAACTACACTATCCAAATTATCATTTGGAAATCTTTATGACTCATTTTACTTCCGGTTTCTCATTAAATCAAAATGTCATTTTATATCTTATGACACCATAAATCACCACATGGATATTTTTACCTAATCATCAGGTAATCATACAACATTTTAGTAAATATTAACCTTATCATATTAAATTAATATCTACTCAACATCCATCATTTTATAATTAATTACTGCACATAGTAAATAAATATAAAATAGACTACCAAACGTGAGGGTTGTTACATAAACATGAGAGATAATCAAGAGAAAATTAGGAAAATTTGAAGAGAAATAGATTCTGAAGACGGGACCGATCCTATTTAAATAAAAAAAGGACCGATCCGGACCCTTAGAATTCAGTGGACAAAATCACATAGGGAACCGATCCTCTTTCCCACAAAATAGGACTGATCCGGATTCCTATCATCGTACTGGAAAATTTTGCATAACGGATCGATCCTATTTTTTTTAAAAAAAGGACCGATCCGGATTTGGAACAAGACCTAACCGAGCTCACCCGAATGACTGGTCTGCCGAATATAGATTCTGATTTTTTATTTTGATTTTAGAGTTTGATTCATCTACAACTCCGAATTTTTCATGATGCATTTAACTTCTAGTTATTGTTAGACTAGGGGGTCCGAACTTTTAACAATTTTTGGTTTTAGTTTTTAGAGAGAGAAAGCTCTCTCACCTGGTTAAAGAAAACCCTAGTTTTGAAGCTTTATTGGAAGATTCAGATTTAATTTCCAAATTTAGTGAACGCAAGTAATTTCATTTCATTTAACTAAATCTGTCCTTTAGTTAGTTAATTAATTCTCAGTTCTTAGTTGCTATCTCAAATTAAAAACTGTTCTTGCAAATCATGATTTCTTTTAATTCTAAAATTGATGTTTTTCTTCATTTAATCATGTCTAGCTAATCTTTTAAGGGTTGGGATGCATGACCCCCCCCCCCCCCCCCGATGTAATTTATCAAAATTGGAAATAGATTTTTAAATTGAATTTTAAAGGAATCGTGTTATGTAACTATCGCAATGGTCGTAGGAATTTTCATCTCGTTTTCCCTAGGTAACCGGGATGCTTAAGAGTGAGACGCGCGTGTAGTTAATGCGACACTGCTTTATTCTTACCTTTGATTTTTTATGATGCGGGCTACCATCCTTTATATATAAAATGCTTGTGATGAATAAAGTTCGGGTTCTTTTCAGATTCTAATTCCGAAATCTAGCATCCGACAAGGTCAATTGCTAGGGTGTGGGGGATTGTAACCCAACCTCTTGTTCTCGTTTGTAGTTAAGTTTGTTAATAACTTGCCATTCCTCCTAGGTTAATTAGCTCATTCGCATTGCAATGATGCTTATCTTAGTCAGCCCTTAATTTAAATATGCATTCAGTTGTAGTAAATCTCCCATTCAAAGTATCTTTTCGTTTCTTTTAGGGTCAAGTTAGGGTTCTCCTTCTTTCCATACGTAGTTATGGTTCTCTCATCATATTTCCTTGAGGATTCGACCCCGACTTACCGGGATTATTACTTGAGAGATAGGCTTGCACTTGAGCCTAGATAGCACGTACCCTAGAACACATTTCTGGTCGCGTCAAATGAACCAAGGTGAAAATTAAAATATATAATTACGTTTGAAAAATTGCCTCGTTTTGTAAAAAATCGTTTACTGAAAATCTATCAATATTACGTAAAAAATCAAGAAAACCAAAGCAATAACTAAACCAATATTACGTGACGTCGTGGAGCATGTTGAAGGAATGTGTGAACGTGAAGTGCCATGATGGAAGTAAGAGGATATGCCATACTCGATGTAACCTAGTATCTATGGACATTGTAATGCTAGTAAAATTGCCCTTACAAATCTCCCCCTGTGGCTATTCTAGTACAAAATAAAAAATCTAAATTATCTAAAAACAATATCCTATACAAATCTAATACCCTCCTAGAAATCCATAACTGGAACGATACTAAACATGTACAAGTCTTTGAAATCTTCAACTATCCAATCTTCAAATATCTTTATCTTGATCTTCTTTTTAGGTGCTTTGTCTTATGTGTACTTTGCATATGCTCATCAAAGTGTATCTGCACACAATAGACAAAAATATGCCTTGTGATGCATCGAGTTTGAAATAAAATAATACTCACAAATCAATTTTCTCCTGTAATACCCCGTACTTTTGGCTATATTTATTTTTGGGATTAATTAATTAAATGCGTATTAATTGGAAATTAATCCGGGTTATAAATACTAACGAAATGCGAGTTGGTATTTGATTATGTGCATATATGATTATATATGAATTTGGAATTATGAAATTTGTCGTGAGATTTATATACGGCAATTTGGGAATTTTGTTGAGACGCGTGTGACCGCCGCGTCATGGTATATTATTTTAATTATAAAAGTGAATTTAAAATCTATAAACCGTATGGTCGTTTTGAGTGCGCTAATGCGTCTGGAAGGGTCGAGATAGTCAGAAAACACTAGCCGGGGGTGTAGTTTGGATTCCGGGGTATTTTTAGGCCATACCGGCATCATAAAGGGTATTTTGGTAATTTCGTATTTTGGGAAATTAAAAGTGACGAAAATTGGTTAATTACATCTGATGTGGATTTGACCCACTAAGCCCCTAACCAACCCATATTAACCTAGAAGGCTACGTAGGTTATTAGAAGAGTTTTCTAAGTTCCCCAAATCAAACCCTAGCCACCTTAAGCCACCATTGGAGAAGAAGCTTGGAGAGAAGAAATTCTGCAGAAATCTTCACCAAACCAACATCAAAATCATAAATCAAATCAAGGAAAGTGATTTAAATTACATTCCTTATGCAGTGAATGCTTCTTCCATGTTAGAAACCTTGATAATCAATCTTATATAATAGTTAAAAGAAAACCCATGAAATTGGAAGTTATTATTTAATTTTGGGATAGGTTTGCATGTAGAAACATTGTTTGAGGATTAAATTCAGAAATTTCATATTTATGTGATGTACAAACGGATTAAAATCTGGGAAATTATGATGAGAAAAATCTAGGGTTTATGTTCTTGAAGAAAATTGGGACAAATGTAGAAACTTGTGATTTTATGATGTTTAGGATGTATTAAACCCTTAAAAGATGTTAGTATATGACCTTAGCATGTTTGAGGATGATTAGAGAACTTAATACATCGTTGGAACGAATTTTAGAGGAGATTTGAGGAGTAAAAATGGTGAAAAATGAAACTTAGAGAAATCTGGGACGAATCTGGTAGGTCGTCTCGTTCGAACGAACTCGTTCGAACGAGCTTCTAACGAATGGGCCAGTCGTTCTAATGAAAGGGAGCCTCGTTCGATAACTTCGTTCGAATGAGATCTCGTTAGAAGGTACAGTTCGTTCGAACGAACTGGAATCTCGTTCGAACAGCCTCGTTCGAACGAGACTTCTAACGAGTTGACAGAGGAATCTCGTTCGAACAGTCTCGTTCGAACGAGACTTCTAACGAGTTGACAGTTTGGTCCTCTTTGGATTGTTTTGATTTTTGGAGTCCCGTAAACTTGTTCGAGGATATAGATAACATTCCGATGATGATGTAATGATAGAATTGGGACTTTGGGGTATTTATGAGAAGGAAATCATATACGAGAGTTATATTAAATGGACGGTTTGGGTTGAGACGTGAGTGTCTACTACGACGTGAGAATGAATTATGGTGCGTATGATTATAAATCGGAATAGTATAAATAGTGATAAATTATAAGTTAGTACGAGAATGCGATATGTACTACGATTAAACTACGGGATTACTAAGACGTGTGTTTACTTAGTATTGGTATATGAATTGTGTGTATGACATACCTACCATACTTGCTATCACGGGAGATTTGCGTTCGCTTAGGGCCCTCTAATCCTTGTGTTGCCCGGATTTAGACTGGTTACCTTGATGAACATAGGTCATAGAAAGACTTATTGGGATAATAATAAGTCCGCTGATCGTAGGAGCGTAGGTATGTGCGTGACCTATGTGATGTGACTGTGTTCGCCTCCATTGTTTGTGATGTTGTTATCTGTGAACTATTCCTGAGAGATTCGAAATATGTAATCCTTATGTACGTGATGTACCGGGATGGATAGCAGAGTATGTGTGCACCACAGCTTAGTTCTCGGGGTGCTTGTATTGTATATTTATGATGTAAATAATATACACTTAATTAATGGGAACCTTCATGTTATTGTTGTGAATATAATTACGGTATTGTTTCGAGAACTATAGCGAGTTAACTGATAGTGATATATATTGCATATTGAGCATCTGAGTTTACGTTAAACCCTACTTAATTACGAGCGTTATTATGTTAATAGAACCGAGTAATATGGGTAGGACCTATGATAGTTTAGCTAGACAGGATGGAACTTAGCTAGTGGTTTGTGTCGTTATAGATGGGTACTTACGTTAGGAGTGCACAGTTAGACGAGAGGTGAGAATATCATGTGTGTGCACGTCCTAACATGTACTTTGCATTTAATGTTTTAAATGTTTTTAAAGCACTTGCAGGTTTTTAAAATATAACTCCACATTCGGGCTCTGACCTGTTTGCTTTTCAAATCTATTTTTCTTTGTAAAACCATTTTAGGTGCCCAGCCACAAGGACACCATGCATAGGATATTCATTCCGGTGACGAGCTGTAGCTGTTTGTGGAAGCTATAGGGATTTGCTTGTAGACGCTTCTATCACTTGGATTCCAGATTCATCATCTATCAGTTGTAGGGCATGTTGCCCATTTCTATTAGTGACATTCTTCTATTTACAGTTTCCAGACTTTGATTTGTATTGTTTTAGTATTCGGTTATTTATTTCAGTTATGGGATTGTAGTGAGGAGTTTTCCTCCAGACTTTATTTACATTGCGTGATGGTTATTCTATTTACTTCTTTATGGTGAATGGTGTTATTTAATTTTCATTACACTTGTTGCATGTTAATCACACTTAAATTTAAAATTTGGCAACTTACTTTTTAAATACTAGGTGGTTAGTAATCATTAAAATGTTTTTCGACAGTGATGCTATTAACTGGACCAACTGGGCATTTTGAATTAATTTAATAAAGGAGTAGCTACCCGGTATTTAATTAGTCGGGGTGTCACAGGTGGTATCAGAGCATCAGGTTCTAGTGTCCTTTAGGATCTGACGGCTTATTATGTTTCCGCTAAGTTTCCTTGATATAGAGCCCTATATTTTAGGACTGTTGTACTCTTTTTGTGTATGCTACATTCTTCAGCAATTTTAAGTTTATAAACAGCGAACTTATAAACTTTGTTCTTATTTCAGATGCCTCCACGACGTGCACGACGAGTTCCCAGGGATGCAATGCCCGAACCCCAGCCCGCTCCAGTTCGGGGCATGATGAACGCCGCTGAGGTTGCAGCTATAGTAGCCCAAGCGGTAAATGCCGCCATTACCGTTGTTCAGCAGGCTGTAATACCCCGTACTTTTGTCTATATTTATTTTTGGGGATTAATTAATTAAATGCGTATTAATTGAAAATTAATCCGGGTTATAAATACTAACGTGATGCAAAATTGGTATTTGATTATGTGCATATATGATTATATATGTATTTGGTATTATCAAATTTGTCGTGGGATTTATATACGGCAATTTGGAAATTTTGTTGAGACGCGTGGGACCGCCGCGTCGCGGTATAATATTTTGTTAATAAAAGTGAGTTTAAAATCTATAATCCGTATGGTCGTTTTGAGTGCGCCAACGCGTCCGGAAGGGTCGAGATAGTCAGAAAACACTAGCCGGGGGTATAGTTTGGGTCCCGGGGTATTTTTAGGCCATTCCGGCACCATAAAGGGTATTTTAGTAATTTGGTATTTTTGGGTAATTAAAAGTGACGAAAATTGAGAGTTGTAATCTGATAAGGAATTGACCCAACCAACCCTTATTAACCCAACAAGCTACGGAGGTTTATTAAAAGTAGGTTTTCATAAGTTTCCCCAAAGCAAAACCTAGCCACCATAGCCTTTTGGAGAAGAAAGCTTGGAGAAGGAGAGAGAGAGAGGAATTCTGCAGAAATTCTACACCGAATCCACACCGAATTCAGAGACAAACAAGGCAAGTGACTTTATTTCATTTAATTACTGAGAATGTCTTTTCCATGTTTAGAAAATTCGGATTTATGGTTGTTCTTGATAAAATATGAAAACCCATGTAGTCTAGATCATAAAACTTGAGGAATTTGAAAGGGATTGCATGTAGAATAGTTTGGAGACAATTAATCTGATGTTAATACATGTTTGGGTGAAAGAAAAACGAATTAAATTATGGGATTTGATGATGATATGTAGTTAGGGTTCATGTTCTTGAAATATTTGGAGAAAGTGTAGAAAGGTGTGAATTTAATTGATATTTGGGTGGATTGATCCCTTAGAAACATGTTAGGATGTGACTATATATGTTTAGTATTGATTATAGACCCTAAAACGTTGTTGGGATGAACTTTGGAATTGATTAGAAGTGATATAAATGGTGAAAAACGAATTGGGGAAAAATCTGGGCCGAAACTGGCCACTCGTTAGAAGCAGCCCCCAGGTCGTTCGAACGAGCTCGTTCGAACGAGCTTCTAACGAGTTGACCAGTCGTTACTAACGAGAAGTGGTTTCGTTCGATTAGGACCCTCTAATCCTTGTGTGCCTACGGGGGGGATATAGACTGGTACCTTGATGAACATAGGTCATAGAAGGACTTATTGTGATATTAATAAGTCTGCATGATCATGGGAGCGTAGGTATGTGCGTGACCCATGTGATGGTGACTATGTTCGCCTCCATTATTTGTGATGTGGTTATCGGTAAACTATTCCTGAGAGATTCGGAATATGTAATCCTTATGTACGTGATGTACCGGGATGGATAGCAGAGTATGTGTGCACTACAGCTTAGATTGCGGGGTGCTTGTATTGTATATTTATGAGATAAATAATATACATTATATTAATGGGAATTCTCATGTTAATGTTGTAAATATATTACGGTGTTGTTTCGAGTTATATAGTGAGTTGACTAATAGTGATATATAGTGTATATTGAGTATCTGAGTTAAACTAAACCCTATTTAATTAAGAGTGTTACATGATAAGGGAACCAAGTATTATGGGTAGAACCTTTGGCATACGTTGCCACTTAGCTAGTAGTATGGATAGTTATAGATGGGTACTTGCGTTAGGAGTGCACAGTTAGACGAGAGGTGAGAATATAATGTGAGTGCACGTCCTAACATGTACTTTACATTTAATGTTTTAAATGTTTTTAAAGCACTTGCAGGTTTTTAAAATATAACACATTCGGGCTCTGACCCGTTTGCTTTTCAAATCTTTTTCTTGTAAACCCATTTTAGGTGCCCAGCCACAAGGACACCAAGCATAGGTACTCATTCAGGTGACGAGTCGTAGCTGTTTGTGGAAGCTACAGGGATTTGCTCATAGACGCTTCTATCTTTTGGATTCCAGAGTCACGATCTATCTATCAGTTGTAGGGCATGTTGCCCATTCCTATTTAGAGCATCTTTTACATTTCAGTTTTCAGACTTTAGCATGTAGTATTTCAGTTTCAGTTATTTATTTCAGTATGGGATTGTAGTGAGGGGTTTCCTCCAGACTTTATTTATTTCTATGGTGATGGTTATTTGTTTTACTTCAGTATGGTGAATGGTGTTATTTATTTCTTCATTTCACTTGTTGCATGTTAATCAGACTTTAATTAAAATTTGGCAACTTGCTTTTTAAATACTAGGTGGTTAGTAATAATAAAATGTTTTCGACAGTGATGCTATTAACTGAGCCAACTTGGCATTTTGAATTAATTTTATAAAGGAGTAGCTACCCGGTATTTAATTAGTCGGGGTGTCACAGGTGGTATCAGAGCATCAGGTTCTAGTGTCCTTTAGGATCTGACGGCTTATTATGTTTTCCGCTGAGCTTTCTTTGATATAGAGCCCTAAATATTAGGAATGTTGTATTCATCTCTGTACTTTGGGAATTCGTACTTCCGCGGTTTGTTTATTTGAATGATGAACTCATCCAAATTTACTTAAATTTTCAGATGGATCGTCAAGAAGAACTAGCTCGAACGGTTGAGGGAATCAACGGGCAAGATCGACTCACACCTCGGGTATCCCTGGAGAGAATACCAACAGCCGAGTTAGCGGGTATCGTGGCACAAGCAGTTACCACTGCAGTTTTACAATACCAAGAACGCAACATACAACTAGAAGGAGGCAAAAGACCTAGAGAGGTTAGCCAAGTGCATGTGAATAAGGCTGACAAATGTGCGAGGACCCCGAGAATTCAACTACAGATTGCCCAAGACCGCGTCGGTTCTAACCAACAACGTAGTACAATGAAGCATTTTCGAAAGGGGAATAAAGTTCCAAGTCTGCAAGGACGACATCGTCAACAGCAGAGTCGGAGGGAGAGTAACTTCAGAGGCCGATGTTTTGTGTGTGGCACACACGGCCATAGACGCCAGAATTGCCCAGAGGGTGTTAGAGCTCCCCAGCAGCAGGATGCCCGTAATGATCCACCGGGGCCACTGTTTACAATCGCTCTCCCAGCACCAGCTCAGGTACTAGCCCTACCAACCTTTCCAGTAGCTCCAGTGCAACAGGGGCAGAATGGTCAACAACGATTTCAACAGGGCCAGCACTGCCAGGGCAGAAATGATAACGCTCACCGGGGCCGTGGTCAGCATGGACAGCGAGGAGGAAACTTCCAAGGGAAGTGTTTCAAATGTGATAAGATTGGCCACAAACGTCAGGATTGTCCTGATAAGAGCGGAATACCACCGCAGCAGCAGCAGGGTGCCCGACATGAGCCGTAGAGGCCGCCTTTCCCACCTGCTCTTCCAACTCCAGTTCAGGTGACAGAATTACCAGCTATTCCAGCAGTTCCTGTGCAGCAGGGACAATTACAGTATGGACGTGTCTATGACGTCCACCAGGCAGCAGTTCCACAGGCACCGCCCGCGGTCGAGGGTACGTTTCCTATCCATGGCACTATGGGTCGGGTGTTATCTGATACAGGTGCTACACACTATTTTATAGCTACACACCTCGCGAAAGCTTTAGGATTGTTAGCTACGGCAGAGAGCACAATGACGTGTGTTGACTCACCATTAGCGAGTGGGTCACTTATATTCTTTATATGCCGGGGAGTGGGGGTAGAGATTGGTGGTTTGGTATTGCCTGCAGACATGTTAGTGTTAGTCATGCATGTTCACGATGTGATCATTGGTATGGGTTGGCTCATAGCATATAGGGCCATGATTGATTACTTCAGCGGGAGCATTGTTTTTGCCATTCCGGGGCAAGAGATGTTTGTAGTGGCGATGCCTCGCCCAGAGGGAGGATCGACCGCTCATCTGTATTACATAGAGGAGGATACCTCTAAGGAGGTTGTTATTCCTTTAGATTCGATCCCGGTTGTCAGGGAGTATTCGGATGTGTTTTAGGAGATACCAGGCTTACCACCCAGTCGAGAGATAGATTTCGTTATCGATTTGCTACCGGGTACGAGACCTATAGCACGTGCACCGTACCGTATGGCTCCAGCTGAGATGCGAGAGCTACGGGAACAGATAGAACAGCTGTTAGGGCAGGGCTTTATTCGCAGGAGTACCTCACTTTGGGGCGCTCCAGTTTTGTTTGTGAAGAAAAGGGACGGTTCACTGAGATTGTGTGTGGACTACCGAGAGTTGAATAAGGTCACGATACGGAATAAGTATCCGTTGCCACGAATCGATGACTTATTCGACCAGTTGAGAGGAGCTTCTTTCTTCTCGAAGATTGACTTGAGATCGGGATACCATCAGTTGCGTATCAGGGAGGAGGATGTCTCGAAGACTGCGTTTTTGTCGAGATATGGTTCTTACGAGTTTCGAGTTATGCCTTTCGGTTTGACCAATGCTCCAGCAGTGTTTATGGATTTAATGAACAGAGTGTTCAGGGATTTCCTAGACCAATTTGTCATTATCTTCATTGATGATATCCTGGTTTACTCTCAGACAGAGGAGGAGCACGCCGAGCATTTGAGGCAGGTTTTGCAGACACTTCGTCAGAACGAGTTGTATGCAAAATATGAGAAGTGCGGGTTTTGGTTGAAGGAAGTCCAATTCTTGGGTCATATTATTTCCGACCAGGGAATATCGGTTGATCCGGGGAAGGTGTCAGCGGTGAGGGAGTGGGGACAGCCCACGACACCAACGGAGATTCGTAGTTTCTTGGGTTTAGCAGGATACTACAGGAGGTTTATTCGGGGTTTCTCAGAGATAGCAGGTCCTTTGACACATCTCACTCGTAAGGGTGTGCCATACATCTGGAGTGATGCCTGTCAGTTGGCATTCGATGAACTGAAGGACAAATTGACCTCAGCACCAGTGTTAGCATTGCCGAGACCGGGAGTTGAGTATTTGGTTTACACCGATGCGTCTTTACAAGGACTTGGAGGTGTATTGCAGCAGGAGAGACAGGCCATAGCTTATGCTTCCCGTAAGCTTAAGCCTCATGAGAAGAATTACCCCACACATGATTTGGAGTTGGCGACAGTGGTATTTGCCTTACGGATTTGGAGGCACTATCTTTTGGGGGAGAAGTTTCAGCTGTTCACGGACCACAAGTCACTACAGTATCTGTTCACGCAGAAGAAGTTGAATATGAGGCAGCGTAGGTGGCTTGAGTTTGTGAAAGACTACCAGTTCGACATCCAGTACCACCCGGGTAAGGCTAACGTGGTAGCAGACGCGTTGAGCCGTAGGCCAGTAGACGAGGTGGCAGAGGTATGGTAGACTAAGTGGAAGGAATTGGGGCACCAGGATGCAGTGGCCCGATCTTTCATGTCTGTGATGACCGTTACACCGTAGATTGTCACGAAGGTTGTACGGGCACAGGCAAATGACTCGTTCTGTCAGGAGCAGATAGTTCAATTACTCGCTGAGGGAGCTGAATCCTATACCGTTAGGTCAGACGGGGGATTACGCTTCAATGGGAGATTGGTAGTTCCGGAAGGAGAGGAATTGCGACACAATGTTATGGCAGAGTCGCACGGCTCACGGTTCGCGGTACATCCCGGAGGGGACAAAATGTACCAAGACATGAGACGGCAGTATTGGTGGAGCGGTATGAAGAGAGATATCGCTGAGTTTGTTTCGAAATGCGCCACTTGTCAGCTTGTCAAAGTGGACCATCAGAGACCAGCAGGATTGCTACAACCGTTGGGGGTTCTGGTATGGATGTGGGAGAGCATATCCATGGACTTTATCACGGGGTTGCCTACGTCGCAGAGGGGCCACGACTCCGTTTGGGTAATTGTGGACAAATTGTCCAAGGTCGCTCACTTCTTACCCGTAAGGACTGACTACACTACGGGACAGTATGCCCAGCTCTTCATTTCAGAGATTGTGAGACTTCACGGTGTGCCCCTGAATATCGGGTCTGACAGAGACAAGATATTTGTTTCGAGGTTTTGGGAGAGTTTCCAGGAGGCCATGGGCACGGAATTGCGGTTGAGTACGGCTTATCATCCGCAGACCGATGGGCAGACAGAGCGCACCAATCAGATGTTGGAGGACATGCTACGCATGTGCATTATTGACTTCGGGGGTGGATGGGAGCAGTACCTCCCACTGGTGGAGTTTGCTTACAACAACTCCTATCAGTTCACGATTGGCATGGCTCCGTTTTAGGCATTGTACGGTAGGCCTTGTCGTTCCCCAGCATGTTGGTTGGAGGTGGGGGACAACAAACTGCTTGGGCCGGAAGTGATTCAGGATACTTCGGCAAGGATTGAGTTGATTCGGAGTCGCATTCGGGTAGCTCAAGACCGACAGAAGAGTTACGCTGACGCGAAGAGATTTTTCAGAGAGTTCCAAGTGGGGGACCAGGTTTTGCTCAGGGTATCTCCTATGAAGGGGATTATGCGTTTCGGGAAGAAGGGGAAGTTGGCACCGAGGTATGTGGGGCCGTTTCCTATTATCGAGCGGATCGGACCGGTTGCATATAGACTCGGGTTACCGGAGCACTTGCATCGGATTCACGACGTGTTCCATATTTCCTCGCCGAGGAAATACCTTAAAGATAATTTGGCTCATTCTCACATTGCTGTGGAGGACATCGATCTCCAGCCGGATAGCTCTTATGAGGAGGGGCCGATTGCTATTTTGGACCGACGCGAGAGGAAACTGCGGTCAAAGATAGTCCCGTTAGTGCGTGTTCAGTGGCGACATCACAATGTTGAGGAGTCCACATGGGAGCGCGAGGATGAGATGCGCGAACGTTATCCAGAGCTATTTTTAGAAGGTACTTTCTAGTTTCGAATTTCGGGACGAAATTCAGTTATTAGGGGGGAAGTATGTAATACCCCGTACTTTTGTCTATATTTATTTTTGGGGATTAATTAATTAAATGCGTATTAATTGAAAATTAATCCGGGTTATAAATACTAATGTGATGCAAAATTGGTATTTGATTATGTGCATATATGATTATATATGTATTTGGTATTATCAAATTTGTCGTGGGATTTATATACGGCAATTTGGAAATTTTGTTGAGACGCGTGGGACCACCGCGTCGCGGTATAATATTTTGTTAATAAAAGTGAGTTTAAAATCTATAATCCGTATGGTCGTTTTGAGTGCGCCAACGCGTCCGGAAGGGTCGAGATAGTCAGAAAACACTAGCCGGGGGTATAGTTTGGGTCCCGGGGTATTTTTAGGCCATTCCGGCACCATAAAGGGTATTTTAGTAATTTGGTATTTTTGGGTAATTAAAAGTGACGAAAATTGAGAGTTGTAATCTGATAAGGAATTGACCCAACCAACCCTTATTAACCCAACAAGCTACGGAGGTTTATTAAAATTAGGTTTTCATAAGTTTCCCCAAAGCAAACCCTAGCCACCATAGCCTTTTGGAGAAGAAAGCTTGGAGAAGGAGAGAGAGAGAGGAATTTTGCAGAAATTCTACACCGAATCCACACCGAATTCAGAGACAAACAAGGCAAGTGACTTTATTTCATTTAATTACTGAGAATGTCTTTTCCATGATTAGAAAATTCGGATTTATGGTTGTTCTTGATAAAATATGAAAACCCATGTAGTCTAGATCATAAAACTTGAGGAATTTGAAAGGGATTGCATGTAGAATAGTTTGGAGACAATTAATCTGATGTTAATACATGTTTGGGTGAAAGAAAAACGAATTAAATTCTGGGATTTGATGATGATATGTAGTTAGGGTTCATGTTCTTGAAATATTTGGAGAAAGTGTAGAAAGGTGTGAATTTAATTGATATTTGGGTGGATTGATCCCTTAGAAACATGTTAGGATGTGACTATATATGTTTAGTATTGATTATAGACCCTAAAACGTTGTTGGGATGAACTTTGGAATTGATTAGAAGTGATATAAATGGTGAAAAACGAATTGGGGAAAAATCTGGGCCGAAACTGGCCACTCGTTAGAAGCAGCCCCCAGGTCGTTCGAACGAGCTCGTTCGAATGAGCTTCTAACGAGTTGACCAGTCGTTACTAACGAGAAGTGGTTTCGTTCGATATCTCGTTCGAACGAGATATCGTTAGAAGGGACAGTTCGTTCGAACGAACTGGATCTCGTTCGAACAGCCTCGTTCGAACGAGACTTCTAACGACTTGACAGTCCAAACTCGTTCGAAGCCTCGTTCGAACGAGACTTCTAACGAGTTGACAGTTTGGTCCCTTTTTGGAGTTCCGCGAACTGGTTCAAGGGTAGAGTTAGCATTCCTTTGATGATATAGTGACTAATTTGGGACTTTTGGGTTAGCGAGATGAGTAAATCATATACTAGAGTTATATTCAATGAACCATTGGGGTTGAGACGTGAGTGTCTACTACGATGTGAGGATGAATTATGGCGCGTATAATTATGAACCGGAATAAAATAAGTTGTGATAATTATAATTAATACGAGAGTGCAATATGTACTACGAATATAATACGGTATTACTAAGATGTGTGTTTACTTAGTATTGATATATGGATTGTATGTATGACATACCTACCATACTTGCTATCACGGGAGGTTTCGTTCGCTTAGGACCCTCTAATCCTTGTGTGCCTACGGGGGGGATATAGACTGGTACCTTGATGAACATAGGTCATAGAAGGACTTATTGTGATATTAATAAGTCTGCATGATCATGGGAGCGTAGGTATGTGCGTGACCCATGTGATGGTGACTGTGTTCGCCTCCATTATTTGTGATGTGGTTATCGGTAAACTATTCCTGAGAGATTCGGAATATGTAATCCTTATGTACGTGATGTACCGGGATGGATAGCAGAGTATGTGTGCACTACAGCTTAGATTGCGGGGTGCTTGTATTGTATATTTATGAGATAAATAATATACATTATATTAATGGGAATTCTCATGTTAATGTTGTAAATATATTACGGTGTTGTTTCGAGTTATATAGTGAGTTGACTAATAGTGATATATAGTGTATATTGAGTATCTGAGTTAAACTAAACCCTATTTAATTAAGAGTGTTACATGATAAGGGAACCAAGTATTATGGGTAGAACCTTTGGCAGTCTAGCTAGATACGTTGCCACTTAGCTAGTAGTATGGATAGTTATAGATGGGTACTTGCGTTAGGAGTGCACAGTTAGACGAGAGGTGAGAATATAATGTGAGTGCACGTCCTAACATGTACTTTACATTTAATGTTTTAAATGTTTTTAAAGCACTTGCAGGTTTTTAAAATATAACACATTCGGGCTCTGACCCGTTTGCTTTTCAAATCTTTTTCTTGTAAACCCATTTTAGGTGCCTAGCCACAAGGACACCAAGCATAGGTACTCATTCAGGTGACGAGCCGTAGCTGTTTGTGGAAGCTACAGGGATTTGCTCATAGACGCTTCTATCTTTTGGATTCCAGAGTCACGATCTATCTATCAGTTGTAGGGCATGTTGCCCATTCCTATTTAGAGCATCTTTTACATTTCAGTTTTCAGACTTTAGCATGTAGTATTTCAGTTTCAGTTATTTATTTCAGTATGGGATTGTAGTGAGGAGTTTCCTCCAGACTTTATTTATTTCTATGGTGATGGTTATTTGTTTTACTTCAGTATGGTGAATGGTGTTATTTATTTCTTCATTTCACTTGTTGCATGTTAATCAGACTTTAATTAAAATTTGGCAACTTGCTTTTTAAATACTAGGTGGTTAGTAATAATAAAATGTTTTCGACAGTGATGCTATTAACTGAGCCAACTTGGCATTTTGAATTAATTTTATAAAGGAGTAGCTACCCGGTATTTAATTAGTCGGGGTGTCACACAGGCACCACCTCAGGCTCCGGTTGCCGCGCCAGTACAGGCTAATGCATTCCCGTCTTCTTGGGAGCGTGTACGTGACGCTTTTCAGAAAGCGCATCCGCCAGAGTTTGCTGGTAGCTCAGATGTGGTAGTCTCGAGCCAATGGAGGAAGGATATGCAGAGGCACTTACGGATGTATGAGTGCACGGATGTTCAGAAGCAGGTGCTAGCTACTTTCAAGCTAGTTGGATCTGCGCTATAGTGGTGGGAGTCTATTACCACCATGGAGGAGAGGGATACTCTCACGATTCAGGAGTTCTGGGTGCGGTTCGACCGCAAGTACTTTCCGTCAGCTGTTCATACGGAAATGAGGAGGAGATTGATGAGTCTGAAGCAGGAAGGTAAGACTGTGGCCGAGTATGAGGCTGAGTTCATAAATCTGTTGAATATCGTTCCAGATGAGATACCAATAGAGAAGAAGAAGATTGAGAAGTTCACGGACGGGTTGAATTGGAGGATCCGTCACCATCTGCTAGGGAACCTATCGTTGGCCACCTACTCAGATGTGGTTAACGATGCATTATTACACTGCCAGGACCACCGTTTTTATATGGCCGAGGGTAAGAGGTCGGGGGAGTCTAGCCATCAGGGCAGGACTGGAGGACATGGTGCCAGCAGGGCACAATCTGGTCAGGGGCAGAGACAGAATGAGCAGGGCTCCTAGCAGGGGGATAATAAGAGGTTCCGGTCAGGGAACTACAGACAGGGACAGGGAGGTTTCCGTCAGGGCCATCAGGGTCCAAACGGCCATCAGGGCCAACAGGGGCAGAATGGGCAGCAGTTTCACTAGGGCCAACAGGGCCAAGGGAGGAACGGTAACGGCCACCAGGGCCGGGGACAGCAGGGACAGAGAGGAGGGAACTTCCCGGGGAAGTGTTTTGTTTGTGGCAAGACTGGCCATAAGCGACAGGATTGTCCTGATAGGGGCAGGGCCCCACAGCAGCAGCAGCAGGGTGCTCGCCAGGAGCCACAGAGGCCTATGTTTCCCGTCGCTCTTCCCGCACTGCCACAGATGGCAGCATTGCCACCCATTCCAGCAGTCCCAGCTCAGCAGGGGCAGCTACAGTATGGACGTGTCTACAACGTCCACCAAGCTGCAGTTCCACAGGCACCATTCGCGATTGAGGGTACGTTTCCTATCCATGGCACTATGGGTCGGGTGTTATTTGATACGGGTGCTACACATTGTTTTATAGCTACACACTTCGCGAAGGCTTTAGGATTGTTAGCTACAGCAGAGAGCACAGTGACGTGTGTCGACTCACCATTGGGGAGTGGGTCACTTATTTTCTTTATATGCCGGGGAGTGGGGGTAGAGATTGGTGGTTTGGTATTACCTGCAGACATGTTAGTATTAGATATGCATGTTCACGATGTGATTATTGGGATGGATTGGCTCGTAGCTTATAGGGCCATGATTGATTGCTTCAGCGGGAGCATTGTTTTTGCCATTCCGGGGCAAGAGATGTTTGTAGTGGCGATGCCTCGCCCAGAGGGAGGATCGACCGCTCATATGTATTACATTGAGGAGGATACCTCTAAGGAGGTAGTGATTCCTTTAGATTATATCCCAGTAGTCAGGGAGTGGATGTGTTTCAGGAGATACCAGGCTTACCCCCCAGTCGAGAGATAGACTTTGTTATAGATTTGCTATTGGGTACGAGACCTATAGCACGCGCACCGTACCGTATGGCTCCAACTGAGATGAGGGAGTTACGGGATCAGATAGAGCAGCTGTTAGGTCAGGGCTTTATTCGCATGAGTACCTCACCTTGGGGCGCTCCAGTTTTGTTTGTGAAGAAGAGGGACGGTTCACTGAGATTGTGTGTGGACTACCGAGAGTTGAATAAGGTCACGATACGGAATAAGTATCCGTTGCCTCGAATCGATGACTTATTCGACCAGTTGAGAGGAGCTTCTTTCTTCTCGAAGTTTGACTTGAGATCGGGATACCATCAGTTACGTATCAGGGAGGAGGATGTCTCGAAGACCGCGTTCTTGTCGAGATATGGTTCTTACGAGTTTCGGGTTATGCCTTTCGGTTTGACCAACGCTCTAGCAGTGTTTATGGACTTGATGAACAGAGTGTTCAGGGATTTCCTAGACCAGTTTGTCATTGTCTTCATTGATGATATTCTGGTTTACTTCCAGACAGAGGAGGAGCACACCGAGCATTTGAGGCAGGTTTTGCAGACACTTCGTCAGAACGAGTTGTATGTAAAATATGAGAAGTGCGGGTTTTGGCTGAAGGAAGTCCAGTTTTTGGGACATATCATTTCCGACCGGGGAATATCTGTTGATCCGGGGAAAGTATCAGCGGTGAGGGAGTGGGGACAACCCACGACACCAACTGAGATTCGTAGTTTCTTGGGTCTAGCAGGATACTACAGGAGGTTTATTCGGGGTTTCTCGGAGATAGCAGGTCCTTTGACACATCTGACTCGTAAGGGTGTCCCATACATCTGGAGTGATGCCTGTCAGTTGGCATTCGATGAATTGAAGGACAAATTGACCTCAGCACCTGTGTTAGCATTGCCGAGACTTGGAGTTGAGTATTTGGTTTACACCGATGCGTCTTTGCAAGGACTAGGAGGTGTATTGCAGCAGGAGAGACAGGCCATAGCTTATGCTTCCCATAAGCTTAAGCCTCATGAGAAGAATTACCCCCCGCATGATTTGGAGTTGGCGGCAGTGGTATTTGCCCTACGGATTTGGAGACACTATCTTTTGGGGGAGATGTTCCAACTGTTCACGGACCACAAGTCCCTACAGTACCTGTTCACGCAGAAGGAGTTGAATATGCGGCAGCGTAGGTGGCTTGAGTTTGTGAAGGACTACCAGTTCGACATCCAGTACCACCCGGGAAAGGCTAACGTGGTAGCGACACGTTGAGCCGTAGGCCAGCAGATGAGGTGGCAGAGGTGTGGAAGGCTAAGTGGAAGGAATTAGGACACCAGGATGCAGTGTCCCGATCTTTCATGTCTGTGATGACCGTTACACCGCAAATTGTCACGAAGGTAGTACGGGCACAGGCCAATGACTCGTTCTGTCAGGAGCAGATAGTTCAGTTACTAGCAGAGGGAGCCGAGTCCTATACCGTTAGCTCAGACGGGGGATTGCGCTTCAATGGGAGATTGGTAGTTCCGGAAGGGGAGGAATTGCGACACGATGTGATGGCAGAGTCGTACGGCTCACGGTTCGCGGTACATCCCGGAGGGGACAAAATGTACCAAGACATGAGACGCCAGTATTGGTGGAGCGGTATGAAGAGAGATATCGCTGAGTTTGTTTCGAAATGCGCCACTTGTCAGCTTGTAAAAGTGGATCATCAGAGACCGGCAGGATTGCTACAGCCATTGGAGGTCCCGGTGTGGATGTGGGAGAGCATATCCATGGACTTTATCACGGGGTTGCCTACATCGCAGAGGGGTCACGACTCCGTTTGGGTAATTGTGGACAGGTTGTCCAAGGTCGCTCACTTTTTACCCGTAAGGACTGATTACACTACGGGACAGTATGCCCAGCTCTTCATTTCAGAGATTGTGAGACTTCACGGTGTGCCCCTAAATATCGTGTTTGACAGAGACAAGATATTTGTTTCGAGGTTTTGGGAGAGTTTCCAGGAGGCCATGGGCACAGAATTGCGGTTGAGTACGGCTTATCACCCGCAGACTGATGGGCAGACTGAGCGCACAAATCAGATGTTGGAGGACATGCTACGCATGTGCATTATTGACTTCGGGGGTGGATGGGAGCAGTACCTTCCACTGGTAGAGTTTGCTTACAACAACTCCTATCTGTTCACTATTGGCATGGCTCCATTTGAGGCATTGTACGGTAGGCCTTGTCGTTCCCCAGCATGTTGGTTAGAGGTGGGGGACAACAAACTGCTTGGTCCGGAAGTGATTCAGGATACTTCGGCAAGGATTGAGTTGATTCGGAGTCGCATTCGGGTAGCTCAAGACAGGCAGAAGAGTTATGCTGATGCGAAGAGGTTTTTCAGAGAATTCCAAGTGGGGGACCAGGTTTTGCTCAGGGTATCTCCTATGAAGGGGATTATGCGTTTCGGGAAGAAGGGGAAGTTGGCACCAAGGTATGTGGGGCTGTTTCCTATTATTGAGCGGATCGGACCGGTTGCGTATAGACTCGGGTTACCGGAGCATTTGCATCGGATTCATGATGTGTTTCATATTTCCTCGCTGAGGAAATACCTTAGAGATAATTTAGCTCATTCTCACATTGCTGTGGAGGACATCGATCTCCTGTCGGATAGCTCCTACGAGGAGGGGCCGATTGCTATTTTGGACCGAAGCGAGAGGAAACTGCGGTCAAAGATAGTCCCGTTAGTACGTGTTCAGTGGCGACATCACAATGTCGAGGAGTCCATATGGGAGCGCGAGGATGAGATGCGTGAACGTTATCCAGAGTTGTTTTTAGCAGGTGCTTTCTAGTTTCGAATTTCGGGACGAAATTCAGTTATTAGGGGGGAAGTATGTAATACCCCGTACGTTTGGCTATATTTATTTTTGGGATTAATTATTTAAATGCGTATTAATTGGAAATTAATCCGGGTTATAATTACTAACGAAATGCGAGTTGGTATTTGATTATGTGCATATATGATTATATATGAATTTGGAATTATGAAATTTGTCGTGAGATTTATATACGGCAATTTGGGAATTTTGTTGAGACGCGTGTGACCGCCGCGTCATGGTATATTATTTTAATTATAAAAGTGAATTTAAAATCTATAAACCGTATGGTCGTTTTGAGTGCGCCAACGCGTCCGGAAGGGTCGAGGTAGTCAGAAAACACTAGCCGGGGGTGTAGTTTGGATTCCGGGGTATTTTTAGGCCATACCGGCATCATAAAGGGTATTTTGGTAATTTCGTATTTTGGGAAATTAAATGTGACGAAAATTGGTTAATTACATCTGATATGTATTTGACCCACTAAGCCCCTAACCAACCCATATTAACCTAGAAGGCTACGTAGGTTATTAGAAGAGTTTTCTAAGTTCCCCAAATCAAACCCTAGCCACCTTAAGCCACCATTGGAGAAGAAGCTTGGAGAGAAGAAATTCTGCAGAAATCTTCACCAAACCAACATCAAAATCAGAAATCAAATCAAGGCAAGTGATTTAAATTACATTCCTTATGCAGTGAATGCTTCTTCCATGTTAGAAACCTTGATAATCAATCTTATATAAGAGTTAAAAGAAAACCCATGAAATTGGAAGTTATTATTTAATTTTGGGATAGGTTTGCATGTAGAAACATTGTTTGAGGATTAAATTCAGAAATTTCATATTTATGTGATGTACAAACGGATTAAAATCTGGGAAATTATGATGAGAAAAATCTAGGGTTTATGTTCTTGAAGAAAATTGGGAAAAATGTAGAAACTTGTGATTTAATGATGTTTAGGATGTATTAAACCATTAAAAGATGTTAGTATATGACCTTAGCATGTTTGAGGATGATTAGAGAACTTAATACATTGTTGGAACGAATTTTAGAGGAGATTTGAGGAGTAAAAATGGTGAAAAACGAAACTTAGAGAAATCTGGGATGAATCTGGTAGGTCGTTAGAAGCCCCTGCCCAGGTCGTTTGAACGAACTCGTTCGAACGAGCTTCTAACGAATGGACTAGTCGTTCTAACGAAAGGGAGCCTCGTTCGATAACTTCGTTCGAACGAGATTTCGTTAGAAGGTACAGTTCGTTCGAATGAACTGGAATCTCGTTCGAACGAGACTTCTAACGAGTTGACAGAGGAATCTCGTTCGAACAGTCTCGTTCGAACGAGACTTCTAACGAGTTGACAGTTTGGTCCTTTTTGGACTGTTTTGATTTTTGGAGTCCCGTAAACTTGTTCGAGGATATAGATAACATTCCGATGATGATGTAATGATAGAATTGGGACTTTTGGGTATTTATGAGAAGGAAATCATATACGAGAGTTATATTAAATGGACGGTTTGGGTTGAGACGTGAGTGTCTACTACGACGTGAGAATGAATTATGGTGCGTATGATTATAAACCGGAATAGTATAAATAGTGATAAATTATAAGTTAGTACGAGAATGCGATATGTACTACGATTAAACTACGGGATTACTAAGACGTGTGTTTACTTAGTATTGGTATATGAATTGTGTGTATGACATACCTACCATACTTGCTATCACGGGAGATTTGCGTTCGCTTAGGGCCCTCTAATCCTTGTGTTGCCCGGATTTAGACTGGTTACCTTGATGAACATAGGTCATAGAAAGACTTATTGGGATAATAATAAGTCCGCTGATCGTAGGAGCGTAGGTATGTGCGTGACCTATGTGATGTGACTGTGTTCGCCTCCATTGTTTGTGATGTTGTTATCTGTGAACTATTCCTGAGAGATTCGAAATATGTAATCCTTATGTACGTGATGTACCGGGATGGATAGCAGAGTATGTGTGCACCACAGCTTAGTTCTCGGGGTGCTTGTATTGTATATTTATGATGTAAATAATATACACTTAATTAATGGGAACCTTCATGTTATTGTTGTGAATATAATTACGGTATTGTTTCGAGAACTATAACGAGTTAACTGATAGTGATATATATTGCATATTGAGCATCTGAGTTTACGTTAAACCCTACTTAATTACGAGCGTTATTATGTTAATAGAACCGAGTAATATGGGTAGGACCTATGATAGTCTAGCTAGACAGGATGGCACTTAGCTAGTGGTTTGTGTCGTTATAGATGGGTACTTACGTTAGGAGTGCACAGTTAGACGAGAGGTGAGAATATCATGTGAGTGCACGTCCTAACATGTACTTTGCACTTAATGTTTTAAATGTTTTTAAAGCACTTGCAGGTTTTTAAAATATAACTCCACATTCGGGCTCTGACCCGTTTGCTTTTCAAATCTATTTTTCTTTGTAAAACCATTTTAGGTGCCCAGCCACAAGGACACCATGCATAGGATATTCATTCCGGTGATGAGCTGTAGCTGTTTGTGGAAGCTACAGGGATTTGCTTGTAGACGCTTCTATCACTTGGATTCCAGATTCATCATCTATCAGTTGTAGGGCATGTTGCCCATTTCTATTAGAGACATTCTTCTATTTACAGTTTCCAGACTTTGATTTGTATTGTTTTAGTATTCGGTTATTTATTTCAGTTATGGGATTGTAGTGAGGAGTTTTCCTCCAGACTTTATTTACATTGCGTGATGGTTATTCTATTTACTTCTTTATGGTGAATGGTGTTATTTAATTTTCATTACACTTGCTGCATGTTAATCAGACTTAAATTTAAAATTCGGCAACTTACTTTTTAAATACTAAGTGGTTAGTAATCATTAAAATGTTTTTCGACAGTGATGCTATTAACTGGACCAACTGGGCATTTTGAATTAATTTAATAAAGGAGTAGCTACCCGGTATTTAATTAGTCGGGGTGTCACAGGTGGTATCAGAGCATCAGGTTCTAGTGTCCTTTAGGATCTGACGGCTTATTATGTTTCCGCTAAGTTTCCTTGATATAGAGCCCTATATTTTAGGACTGTTGTACTCTTTTTGTGTATGCTACGTTCTTCAGCTATTTTAAGTTTATAAACAGCGAACTTATAAACTTTGTTGTTATTTCATATGCCTCCACGACGTGCACGACGAGTTCCTAGGGATGCAACGCCCGAACCCCAGCCCGCTCCAGTTCGGGGCATGATGAACGCCACTGAGGTTGCAGCTATAGTAGCCCAAGCGGTAAATGCCGCCATTGCCGTTGTTCAGCAGGCACCACCTCAGGCGTCGGTTGCCGCGCCAGTACAGGCTAATGCATTCCCGTCTTCTTGGGAGCGTGTACGTGATGCTTTTCAGAAAGCGCATCCGCCAGAGTTTGCTGGTAGCTCTCATAACGGCCTTCCCTGACGCCCCTCCTCATTCGACCTACGAATCTCAAACGAACGCACAAAAGATTTTCTGAATTCTTACATTACCACATGAGAACGAAATCTCATAAGAGGAATAAACAACCCTAATCATAAGGCTCTATGTCAAATCAAAAGCAACGCTGAAAGCGTAGTACGTCCGCGCAGATTCCTAAGGACACTAGAACCTGATGCTCTGATACCATCTGTGATAACCCGCAAATTAAAATAAGAGGTGGCTAGCCCAATATCCCAATAAATATAGGAATCATCGTATGACACCCCGACTAATTAAATACCGGGTAGCTACTCCTTTATTAAATTAATTCAAAATGCCAAGTTGGCTCAGCTAATAGCATCACTGTCGAAAACATTTTTATTATTACTAACCACCTAGTATTTAAAAAGTAAGTTGCCAAATTTTAATTAAAGTCTGATTAATATGCAACAAGTGTAATGAAGAATAATAACACCATTCACCATACCGAGGTAAATAGAATAACCATCACATAATGTAAATAAAGTCTGGAGGAAAACTCCTCACTACAAATCCACAAACTGAAATAATTAAACTGAATACTGAATCGATACATGCCAAAGTCTGAAAAACTGAAATGGAAATGTAACTCTAATGGAACTGGGCAACATGCCCTAAAACTGAGGAATACTGAATATGGAATCCAAATGATAGAAGCGTCTAAAAGCAAATCCCTGTAACTTCCACAAATATCTACAGCTCGTCAACTGAATGAGTATCCTATGCATGGTGTCCTTGTGGCTGGGCACCTAAAATGGTTTTACAAAAAAAAATAGATTTGAAAGCAAACGGGTCAGAGCCCGAATGTGGAGATATTTTAAAAACCTGCAAGTGCTTTAAAAACATTTAAAACATTAAATGCAAAGTACATGTTAGGACGTGCACTCACATGAAATTCTCACCTCTCGTCTAACTGTGCACTCCTAACGTAAGTACCCATCTAAAATGACACAAACTACTAGCTAAGTGACATCATATCTAGCTAGACTGTCATAGGTTCTACCCTTATTACTCGGTTCCCATTAACATTATAACGCTCGCAATTAAATAGGGGCTTAACTTAAATTCAGGTTCTCACGTAAAAGTAATACTACTCATTACAGATCATCCCTTTTGTTATTCCATAGTTATATACACAATACCATATGAAAGTTCCCAGTTTATTAAGCGTATATTTTCCACAACATAAATATACAATATAAGCACCCGAGACTAAGCTGCGGTGCACACATACTCTGCTATCCATCCCGGTACATCACGTACATAAGGATCACATATTCCGAATCTCTCAGGAATAGTTCAACGATAACAACATCATAAATAATGGAGGCGAACACAGTCACATCACATGGGTCACGCACATACCTGCGCTCCCACGATCAGCAGACTTATTAACATCCCAATAAGTCCTTCTCTGACCTATGTTCATCGAGGTAACCAGTCTAAATCCGGGCAACACAAGGATTAGAGGGCCCTAAGCGAACGCAAACCTCCCGTGATAGCAAGTATGGTGGGTATGTCATACACACAATTCATATACCAATACTAAGTAAGCACACATCTTAGTAATCCCGTAGTTTAATTGTAGTACTTATCGCATTCTCGTACCAACTTAATATATATACAACTTATATAATCCCGGTCCATATTTATACGCACCATAATTTATTCTCACGGCGTAGTAGGCACTCACGTCTCGACTCAAATGTCTATTTGATTTGATCCACACTTATATAATTTACTCCTCATTATAACCCAAATGTCCCAAGTATACTAATACACCATCAAAGGAATGTTATCTCTATCCTCGAACAAGTTTACGGGACTCCCAAAATCAAAACAGGCCAAAAGGCCTAAACTGCCAGCTCGTTAGAACTCTCGTTCGAACGAGGCTGTTCGAACGAGATTTCGTTCGAACGAACTGGGCTATCTAACGAGATCTCGTTCGAACGAGATTATCGAACGAACATCCTTCTCGTTAGAACCCCAAACTGTCAACTTGTTAGAAGCTCGTTCGAACGACCTGGGTAGGTCTTCTAACGAGTGACCAGATTCAAGCCCAGAAATCTTGTCTCGTTTTTCCATCAATTTCTACACCTCAAATCTCAACCAAAATTCGTCCCAACAATGTTTTTTAAGGTCTCCAATCATCCTAAAACATACTAAGATCATATACTAACATCTTTTAAGGAATTAACACGTCCTAAACATCATTAATTCATCAAATCTCTACCCTTTTCCCCAAATTTTCAAGAACATAAACCCTAGAATTTTAAATCCTCAATAAGTCCATTCTAGATCCGTTTTTGTTACATCCAACATATTTTAACATCAGAATAATCATCTCCATGCTATTCTACATGCAATTTGTCCTCAAAATTCAAGTCCCAAGTTCAATTAACGTGGGTTTTTATTTAAACTTCCAAGAACAAATGTAAATCTTTCAATTTATCAAACATGGAAGAAACATTCTCTGAATTAAATAGAATTAAATCACTTGCCTCGAGTGTCTCTGAATTTGGTGTTGGTTTGATGGAGCTTTTCTGCAGAATTCCTTCTCTCTCTCTCTCTACAAGCCTTCTTCTCCAAAGGTGGCTAGGGTTTTCTTTGGGAAAGTCTTGGAAACCTAATCTGATAACCCCCGTAGCTTATTGGGTCATTAAGGGTTGGTTAGTGGGTTTAGTGGTTCTATTCCCAATCAGATAAAGACTCCTAATTTTCGTCATTATTAATTCCCAAAAATACAATATTACCAAACTACCCTTATAAGATGCCGGTATGGCCTAAAAATACCCCGGGACCCAAACTAAACCCCCAGCTAGTGTTTTCTGACTATCTCGACCCTTCCGGACGCGTTGGCGCACTCAAAACGACCATACGGTTAATAGAATTTAAATTCACTTTTACAATTAAAATAATTATATCCTGACGCGACTGTCTCACGCGTCCCAATAAAATGTCCAAATTGCCGTATATCAAACTCACGACAATTTCATAATTCAATATTCATATATCATCATATATGCTCAATATAGTCAAATACCAACTCACATCTCGCTAGTATTTTATCCGGATTTATTTCCAATTAATTCTCATTTAATTAATTAATCCCAAAAATAAATATCGCCAAAAATACGGGGTATTACATACTTCCCCCCCTAATAACAGAATTTCGTCCCGAAATTCGGAACTAGAAAGTACCTGCTAAAAACAACTCTGGATAACGTTCGCGCATCTCATCCTCGCGCTCCCATGTGGACTCCTCGACATTGTGATGTCGCCACTAAACACGCACTAACGGAACTATCTTTGACCGCAGTTTCCCCTCACTTCGGTCCAAAATAGCGGCCCCTCCTCGTAGGAGCTATCAGGCTGTAGATCAATCTCATCCAAAGCGATGTGAGAATGAGCCAAATCGTCTCTGATACATTTCCTTAGCGAGGAAATATGAAACACATCGTGAATCCGGTGTAAATGCTCCGGTAACGGGTCTATACGCAACTGGTCCGATCCGCTCAATAATAGGAAACGGCCCCACATACCTAGGTGCCAACTTCCCCTTCTTCCCGAAACGCATAATCCCCTTCATAGGAGATACTCTGAGCAAAACCTGATCCCCCACTCGGAACTCCCTGAAAAATCTCTTCGCATCAGCATAACTCTTCTGTCGGTCTTGAGCTACCCGAATGCGACTCCGAATCAACTCAATCCTTGTCGAAGTATCCTGAATCACTTCCGGCCCAAGTAGTTTGTTGTCCCCCACCTCTAACCAACATGCTGGGGAACGACAAGGCCTACCGTACAATGCCTCAAACGGAGCCATGTCAATAGTGAACTGGTAGGAGTTATTATAAGCAAACTCTACCAGTGGAAGGTATTGCTCCCATCCACCTCCAAAGTCAATAATGCACATGCATAGCATGTCCTCCAACATCTGATTTGTACGCTCTGTCTGCCCATCGGTCTGTGGATGATAAGCCGTACTCAACCGCAATTCCGTGCCCATGGCCTCCTGGAAACTCTCCCAAAACCGCGAAACAAATATCTTGCCACTGTCAGACACGATATTTAGGGGCACACCGTGAAGTCTCACAACCTCTGAAATGAAGAGCTGGGCATACTGTCCCGTAGTATAATCAGTCCTTACGGGTAAAAAGTGAGCGACTTTGGACAACCTGTCCACAATTACCCAAACGGAGTCATGACCCCTTTGCGACGTAGGCAACCCCGTGATAAAGTCCATGGATATGCTCTCCCACATCCACACCGGGACCTCCAACGGCTGTAGAAGTCCTGTCGGTCTCTGATGATCCACTTTTACTAGCTGGCAAGTGGCGCATTTCGAAACAAACTCAGCAATATCTCTCTTCATACCGCTCCACCAATACTGCCGTCTCATGTCGTGGTACATTTTGTCCCCTCCGGGATGTACCGCGAACTGTGAGCCGTGCGACTCTGCCATCACCTCGTGTCGCAATCTCTCCCCTTCCGGAACTACCAATCTCCCATTGAAGCGTAATACCCTGTCTGAGCTGACGGTATAGGACTCGGCTCCCTCTGCTAGTAATCGAACTATCTGCTCCTGACAGAACGAGTCATTAGCCTGTTGTAATACCCCGTATTTTCTGTGATATTTATTTTTGGGGATTAATTGAATTAAATGTTTATTAATTGGAAATTAATCCGGATAAAAATATTAATGAGATGTGAGTTAGTATTTAATTATAATGTGTATATTTGGCATTATATGAATATTGGTAATATTGAAATTGTCGTGAGATTTAAATACGACAATTTGGGAAATTTTGTTGAGACGCATGTGACCGCCGCGTCATGGTATTTTATTATTTTAGTAAAAAGTGAATTTTGGTTCCATTAACCGTATGGTCGTTTTGAGTGCGCCAACGCGTCCAGAAGGGTCGAGATAGTCAGAAAACACTAGCCGGGGGTTAAGTTTGGGTCCCGGGGCATTTTTGGGCCATACCGGTAACTTATAGGGGTATTTTGGTAATTTCAGAAATTTGGGAATTAAAAGTGACAAAAATTGGAAATAGAAATCTGACTTCTTCTTTAACCCACTAAACCCACTAACTACACTAAGAGACTTAATGGGCTATGGGAGAAGTTGAAATATAATTCCAACTTACCAAAAACCAAACACACCTCCATCACCTCCATTATCTTCAACCTTGGGAAGAACTTGTAGAGAGAGAGAGAGAGAGAGAGAAGGAAGAAAATTCTGCAGAAAGAGAAAGGGAGAACAACTTAGCTTTCAAGATTCAACACCAAATTCAGAGAAAGATTAAGGCAAGTGGTTTAAACTCATTTGATTCAAGCTATGCTTTTCCATGTTTAGGAAATTTTCGAAATTGATTTTGGAAGATAATATAGACTCATAAATTGGAAGTTAAAAGCCATGATTTATGTAGGAATTGCATGTAGTGATATTCTGGACGAATTATATGTTCTAAACAGAACCTTTGATGATTTAAAAATGGAGTTAGAAGAAGTTTATTGATGTTCTTGAATGAAGAAGAATTCTGGAAATTTTTGATATAGTTTTGATCTAAACTAAGCCTTGGAATAATGAATTATGGAATTTGGAATGTTAATACTGTTGTAGGACGTTAGTATGATGATATTGTAACCTTGTGTTAGAGTTTCATGCTTAAAAATGGTGTTTTGGGACGAATTGGTAACTGCAAAACGAAGCAGTCCGTAACCAGACCTGGTGCGTTCGATCGATCGATGATCTTCAGTCGATCGATCGACCACCATCGATAGATCGAAGGTAAAGGTCGATCGATCGACCTTCCCAGAATGAGTAAAGTTTTTCCTTAATTAAATTTTAATGAGGTTAATCCTTGAATGATATTATTGGAGACCTTGTGAATACCCTTAACCTTAAGGAAGACCAGTAGGCATGATTATGAGGTTGGACTTTAATTGGAATTTAATTTGAGGAATTATTTTAATTTAATGAAATTCCATATGTGAGATAATATTTGGATTAATAGTGGAAATTTGAATAAGTTGATGAAATAAGGTTTAGGGCAGAAGTAAAGACCTTAGGTATAAAGATGTTATATGTGGGAATAATGGGAACTTAATAGTCTATTTGAGATAGGTTTTAAGTTTAAGAAACTACGACGTGAGACGTGTCGACAATTTAATTTCTATATTATCGAAACACTTGAAATATATGAATTTGGAATAATGGTATCAAGATGTAGAGTATACCTTTATTAATACCGAGATATCTAAGATGTGTGAATGCTTAGTATATAATTTTATGTGTACGACATACCTACCATACTTGCTATCACGGGAGGTTTACGTTCGCTTAGGGCCTTCTTATCCTTGTGTTGCCCGGATTTAGATTGGTTACCTCGATGAACATAAGTCATAGAAGGACTTATTGGGATGTTAATAAGTCTGCTGATCGTGGGAGCGTAGGTATGTGCATGACCCATGTGATGGTGACTGTGTTCGCCTCCACTATTTGTGATGTTGTTATCTGAACGATTCCTGAGAGATTCGGAATGCGTGACCCTTATGTACGTGATGTACTGGGATGGATAGCAGAGTATGTGTGCACCGCAGCTTAGCCTTTGGGTGCTTGTATTGTATATTTATGATGTGAAAATATACGGTTAAACGAGAAGGAAATTAACTATGTTAAATTGTGAGTATAGTTATGGTAATTTTTATGAAAAGATAAAAAGGGGACTTTTATCAAAATGGTGTTGTTAATAATTGGGAATCCGGGAATTAAAGTAGAACTCTCTATTTAATTGTTAAGGTTGGAATTTAAACGTGAACCGAGTAGAAGTGTTAGAAACTCTTTAGATAGCTATGAGATAACACATGAATGGGTACAGGAACGTTAGGAGTGCACAGTTAGACGAGAGGTGAGTATCTCATACGAGAGCACGTCCTAACATGTATTTTGCATATACTGTTTTAAATGTTTTTAAAGCACTTGCAGGTTTTTAAAATATCTCCACATTCGGGCTCTGACCCGTTTGCTTTCAAATCTATCTTTTTGTAAAACCATTTTAGGTGCCCAGCCACAAGGTCACCATGCATAGGATTCTCACTCAGATGACGAGCTGTAGCTGCTTGTGGAAGCTACAGGGATTTGCTTTTAGACGCTTATATCATTTGGATTCCATACTCAGTATTCCTCAGTTGTAGGGCATGTTGCCCAAATTCTATTAGATACATTTCCATTTCAGTTTTTCAGACTTTGGCATGTATTAATTCAGTATTTTAGTTCTCGTTACTTTTTTTTTGGGAAAGATTGAGAATATATAAAAAAAACTAAGAATTTACAGAGGAAAAAACCTTAACAAAAGAAAAAGAACCCCAGGGCATACCCCAAAGGCAAACAAAAGAACAAGAAGAGCCAAAACTAGCCTACTCCATAGTACAGAAGACTATCTTCAGGAATGTTCCAGTACATACAAGCCATCCAGTTTGCATAGTTCCTTCTGTCCTTTTTCCAAGTAAGCACTTTTGCTCGAACCATGTTTTCAATACCCTTCACAATGGAGTCAAGGGAATTGGAGACATGCTTGAAGCATCTAGCATTCCTTTCCATCCAAATACAGTAAATAGTAGTAGTAAAGGATAAGGATCTTATCTTATCGCATAGAGTCTTAGTAGAGTGGTTAATAGTAGCCTTATCCAACTCACTATTTAAATCCATGGAATCCCTATAGCATTGGTTTCTTAGCCACACCTCATGCCATATACTTTTACTAAGGCTGCACTGAGTGAACAGGTGGTCATAAGTCTCCCTCTCATTCCCACATAACTCACACAGGTCATCCACAGAAACCCCCCACTCATGTAGCTTAACTTTAGTGTTGATGGCCCTCCTAACCACCAACCAGGTAATGAAAGAGCATTTGGGGATGCATACCTTACTCCACACAAACTTGCTCCAGTTAACCATAGGCTTATGTGCCTTTAAAAGATCCCAAGCAGAAGCTATGGTGAACTTCCCATTACTAGAGGGCAGCCACACAACAATATCATTAGCATCCTGAATAGTAGGAAGAATAGCATTCTTAACTTCATTCAGCTCCCAAGTCACAGTTGAAGGCCATCTCCACTCCAAGTGGTGGATAAAATCAGAAACTTTTGCTTTTAGATTACTAGCAGAGTCATACACAATGTTTCCCCCATATAAGGGGTGCAGCGGGCCATTAGGGTGCCAATTATCAAACCACATAAAAGCAAGATTACCATTCCCAATGATGGTCTTAATTTTGCTTCTAAACTTCTCTCTGCTCTTGAGGATTTTCCTCCAGCTCCATGATGAATCATTAGGGATACTCAGAGCCCAGATGCTCCTTCCTTTGATCTTATAAATGTTGCACCATTTGATCCATAGGCTGTCCTTCTTACTGCAAAGATTCCACAAGTGCTTAGCCATAGCTGCTCTGTTCCATGTCTCTAGACACTTGATATTTAGCCCCCCCTCATCCAGAGATACACAAATATCCTTCCAAGCAACTTTTGCCCCTTTGCTATTAGCCTCATCCCCTTTCCATAAGTAATTCCTCATAATCTGCTCAATTTTTTTAATGATGCTCTTGGGAAGGATAAAAATGCTTGCCCAATACACTTGGATGCTGAAAATCACAGTCTTCACAAGGAGGAGCCTACCAGCAAAACTCAGGAATTTATTAGTCCAACATCTGGTTCTCATAGTTATCCTTTCCACCAATTGAGAGCAATCCTCCTTCTTCAACCTAGTTGTGATGAGAGGAACCCCCAGATATTTGAAAGGAGGGGAGCTGTGCTGTATTCCCAGAATAGAGGAGATCTCCTGAATCCCATCCCCATTAACCCCTGCAGTGAAGAGGCTGCTTTTCTCCATGTTGACCATAAGCCCAGTTAAAGAGCTAAAATTAGATATGGCCTCCTTCACAATGCTGCAAGACACCCTGTCCCCACCAGCAAAAACTATGAGATCATCAGCAAAACTAAGGTGGGTAAGGGCCATCTCCTTGCACCTAGGGTGATAACTGAACAGGTCAGATTCAGCAGCTTTAGAAATAATCCCTGAGAAAGCCTCCATCACCAGCAGGAAAAGATATGGAGAGAGAGGGTCTCCCTGCCTGAGCCCTCTTTTCCCATGAAAAAACCCATTCAGACTAATGGAGAACCTGGTAGTTGTCACACACTTGGAGATCCACCCAATGACTTTGGGGGGGAAGCCAACATGAGTCAATAGCTGCATCAGGAAGTCCCAGCTCACAGTATCATAGGCTTTAAGAATATCTATCTTAATTGCACATCTAGGAGGGTTAGAGTCCCTATGATAATTTCTCATTAACTCTTGTAAAAGCAGGATGTTATCAGCAATGGATCTGCCTTCAACAAAGGCAGCCTGATTATTACTAATGAGGTCTGGCATCATCTTCTTAAGCCTGCGAGTGATAACTTTGGAGATGCACTTGTACAAGGTGTTGCAGCACGCTATGGGTCTGAAATCCCTCATACTTCTAGGGGCAGCAACCTTAGGAATCAAAGCCAGGCTGGTACAGTTCCACTGGTTGAAGAAACTACCATTATCGAAGAAGAATTTAATAGCCTCACACACCTCTTCCCCAACAAGCTGCCAATTCATTTTAAAGAAATAACTGTTAAAGCCATCCGGACCAGGGGCCTTGTCAGACCCAATTCCAAACATTGCCTCTTTGATTTCATCATGAGTGACCTCTTTCTCCAATAACTCAGCTTGAGTAGAGGTAAGTTTATTCTTAATCACCTCCCCCAAAACAGTGTTAGCATCAATACATCGCGACCTATTCCCTAACAGGTTCCCAAAAAATTTCACAGCTTCTCCAGCCACCTGCTCTTTCCCTTCAATTCTCACACCATGATCATCCTCAATGCTCAAAATTTTCCTTCTAGCCACATTTTGATTTACCTTCTTATGAAAGAATGTATTATTTTGGTCTCCCAGCTGCAGCCACTTAACTCTAGCCTTCTGTCTAAGGAATGACTCCTCCTCATTCCTAAGCTTAGCATATTTGGTTCTCATCGCCTTAGCAGCATCCTGCTTCTCCCTATTAGCACCATCTCTGTCCAGATCACTTTGGATAGCATCAAGCTTAGACTTGGAATCAGCAACCATTGCTGAAATCTTGTTAAAGAACTTCCTATTAAAGTGCTTCAAAGAGGCCTTGACTCTATTCAGCTTCTTGAAGAGCTTCTGCATTGGGTTCCCATCCACTTCAATATCCCAAGCTTCAATGATAGTAGGCATAAACTCATCGTGATTCATCCAGAAGTTGAAGAACTTGAAAGGCTTTGGACTCCAATTAGTAGTGTTATCCAAATTGGTGATTATGGGACTGTGGTCCGAAATTCCACAAGGAAGGGTAATAGCTTGAGAATTAGGGAAGAGAGCAGCCCACCTATCATTGTGTATGACTCTATCAATCCTCGATTGAACATTATTTTCACCCCTCTGATTCCTATTCCAGGTGAACCATAACCCACTATTGACCATATCATCCGCATTTAGCTCATTCAAACAATCATTAAACTCCTCAGCAGCAGCTCTGTCAATACCCAAAACTCCCACTTTTTCCTCCTAGCATCTGACCACATTAAAATCCCCCATTAGAATCCAAGGTCCATCATTAACCACCAACTTATTCTCTCTAAGGAAAGTCCAAAGGCATCTCCTCTGCTCGGGAAGGTTTTCCCCATATATGAAGGTAGCATGGAAGGAGTAGCTGGTACCAATGATATTTACAAGGCAGAACAGGGCCTGTCTATGAGTGTAGATCACCTCAATCTTCAGAATATTTGGGTTCCAGCCCACAATCACTCTGGCCACACCCCCATCCGTGGGGCAATTATGGACATACTCCCAATGATAGAAGCAAGAACTTTTAATAGTCTCCATATTGTTCCTTCTAATCTTAGTTTCCACAAGACTGATAAGGTCTAATCTATTATCCTTGATTAGTTTAACCACTTCCACCTGCTTGTGGGGAGCATTAAGGCCCCTTATATTCCATGTACCCATTCTGGTCATCGAAACTTCTTAACTTTGTTGCCCGATTTCTTCTTCCCTTTCTTGTTACTCCCAGGTAACTCATTGCCTCCACCTTTGTCACCTCCCCTTTCCAGCCCCTTGTCAAGTTCATCAACTGCCTTAATCTTAAGAACCAAGCCAGCTGGTGCAGGAGTGGACATTAGAGGATCTTCATTCTCAGTCTCCAAAATAACAAATGGATTAGGGGAATTTATGCTCTTATCCCCTTCTTCTAACACTGGCATAGTAACTACCTCAGGCTGCCCTGCTACAGGATCATTCCTGGCAGTAGGCACTAGATTGATCCCTACCTCGGCCTGAACTTCTAATGGTTTTGTTTCCCTCTTGTCATTATGATTCTTCTTGGTAGTGTATTGCACTTGGGTCCATTCCTCTTCTAAGGCCTTCTGAATCTCAGTCTGACTTTTGAAAGGAAACATCATCTCTTTGTTGTTAGTTGCCACCCATGCCTTCTTGGCCTTCTGACAATTGAGGAGGTCATGACCAAAAATGCCACATTTGATACACGAAGGAGGTTTTTCTTGGTACTCAACTACAACCACAGCAATGGACCCATCCTCCATTTTAATATCAATGGTCCTTGGGTATTCTCCCATGACTTTTAACTCAACACATATCCTAGCAAAACTGATTTTCTGCATTCCTTCAGTTATGGTATCAGCATACATTGGAATTCCAACTGAGCTAGCCACATAGCTCAGCCCCTCCTCTGTCCATAACTGGACAGGAATGTCATGAAATTTGACCCAAACAGGAATCACAGAAGTGGTGTCTTTGCTGAAAGAGAAGTTTGGAGCCCATTTTTGGATGATAATAGGGTTCCCCACAAAATGCCAAGGGCCATTGTCAATAACCTCATCCCTCATATTAGCATTATCAAACATAAAGAAATAGAAACCATTGTTGTGACCCACAACCTGTTTGAGGCCAAACTTGTTCCATAACTTATGTGCTATATTGCAAACTAAGGTGTAAGGTAATTTCCTTCCCAGAAAGCATCCCACCATGCTATTCTCCCATTTAGCATAACCATTTGCTGCTATCTCCACTGGAGGGGCCACTATGATCCTGTTATCAGAAATAGAGGGGGGATGATATGTGAGTCGAAGCTTGGGGCATCTTTTAATGGCAACAACATCCTTCCAAGATTTCTCCACAGCTGCGTTCTTGGTGGAGCAAGGAATAGGTCCACTACCATTACAATCCCCTGCTTCTTGCCTTACCCCTCTCATATCTCCATCCCCATTATTGGGGGAATCCTTGCTTTCGTTAATGGCTCTACCATGTTGCAGAACATCCTCATACGAGAACCCTTTATGCTTCATGAATTCCTTGTACATCTCTACAATCTTAGAGTCCTGAATCGTGTCTTCTAAGGCAACAATTTGTCCCTCTTCATTTTCATCCTTGTCAATTGAATCTTGTATTTCAATCGGACCAGACTCCATTCCCAGGCCGCTGTCTTGATTGGAGGGAAATCTCACTGCATCAAATGGAACAAAACTAGCAACTTCCATAGGGGGGGAACGCCTCTGGGAGTTCCCATCCGTGTGCGAGGACGTTTGGGAAGGGGTAGGGTTACGAGCCCACCCACCACGAATGGCCGGAGGTAGTTTGTTCATGGTAGCCTATAGGTCAAGGTGGCCGGAGGTAGATTGGTAGGGTAAGGCGGTGGTCGTTTTAGGGTTGTGTTTGGTTGAAGGTTTTTTAGAGAGAAGCGGGAGCATTTTTTTAGTTGTGATGTGACTTGTTCCTAGTTCTCGTTACTTAGTTCAGTCGTGGAATTTATAGTGAGGAGTTTTCCTCCAGATTTATTTATATCATGTGTTGGTTATTCTATTATTTCGTTATGGTGAATGGTGTTATTATTCTTCATTACACTTGTTGCATGTTAATCAGGCTTTAATTAAAATTTGACAACTTACTTTTTAAATACTAGGTGGTTAGTAATAATAAAAATGTATTCGATAGTGATGCTATTAACTGAGACAACTTGGCATTTTGAATTAATTTAATAAAGGAGTAGCTACCCGGTATTTAATTAGTCGGGGTGTCACAGGTGGTATCAGAGCATCAGGTTCTAGTGTCTTTTAGGATCTGAACGGCTTATTATACTTCCGCTGAGCTTTCTTTGATGTAGAGCCCTATATTTTAGGACTGTTGTATTCTTTTGTATTTGCTACGTTCTTCAGCTATTTTAAGTTTATAACTGCGAACTTATAGACTTTATTCTTATTTCAGAATGCCTCCACGACGTGCACGACGATTTCCCAGGAATGCAACGCCCGAACCCCAGCCAGCTCCAGTTCAGGGCATGATGAACGCCGCTGAGGTTGCAGCTATTGTAGCCCAAGCGGTAAATGCCGCCATTGCCGTAGTTCAGCAGGTACCGCCTCAGGCGCCGGTTGCCACGCCAGTACAGGCAAATGCATTCCCGTCTGCTTGGGAACGTGTACGTGACGCTTTTTAGAAAGCGCATCCGCCAGAGTTTGCAGGTAGCTCAGATGTGGTAGTCTCGAGCCAGTGGAGGAAGGATATGCAGAGGCATTTAAGGATGTATGAGTGCACGGATGTTCAGAAGCAGGTGCTAGCTACTTTCAAGCTAGTTGGATCTGCGCTACAGTGGTGGGAGTCTATTACCACCGTGGAGGAGAGGGATACTCTCACTATTCAGGACTTCTGGGTGCGGTTTGACCGCAAGTACTTTTCGTCGGCTGTTCACACGGAAATGAGGAGGAAACTGATGAATCTGAGGCAAGAGGGTAAGACCATGGCCGAGTATGAGGCCGAGTTCACGAATCTGTTGAATATCGTTCCAGATGAGATACCAACAGAGAAGAAGAAGATTGAGAAATTCACCGACGGATTAACATGGAGGATCCGTCAGCATCTGTTAGGGAACCTTTCGTTGGCCACTTATTCTGATGTGGTTAACGCTGCTTTGTTACACTACCAGGATCACCGCTTTCATATGGTTGAGGGCAAGAGATCGGTAGAGTCTAGCCATCAGGGCAGGACTGGAGGACATGGTGCCGGTGGAGCACAATCTGTTCAGGGGCAGAGACATAGTGATCAGGGTTTCCAGCAGGGGGATCATAAGAGGTTCCGTTCAGGGGGTTTCAGGAATGGTCAGGGAGGATTTCGGAATGGCCAGCAGGGTCAAAATGGTCAACATCAGCAGTTTCAGCAGGGCCAGCAGGGCCAAGGAAGGAACGGTAACGGCCACCAGGGCCGGGGACAGCAGGGGCAAAGAGGAGGGAACTTTCCAGGGAAGTGTTTCATTTGTGGCAAGACTGGCCATAAACGCCAGGACTGTCCTGATAGGGGCAGGGCCCCACAGCAGCAGCAGCAGGGAGCTCGCCAGGAACCACAGAGGCCTATGTTTCCCACCGCTCTCCCCGCACCGCCACAGATGGCAACATTGCCACCCATTCCAACAGTTCCGGCTCAGCAGGGGCAGCTACAGTATGGACGTGTCTATAACGTCCACCAGGCAGCAGTCCCACAGGCACCGCCCGCGATTGAGGGTACGTTTTCTATCCATGGCACTATGGGTCGGGTACTGTTTGATACGGGGGCTACACATTGTTTTATAGCTACACATTTCGCGAAGGCGTTAGGGTTGTTAGCCACCGCGGAGAGCACAGTGACGTGTGTCGACTCACCATTGGGGAATGGGTCACTTATATTCTTTATATGTCGGGGAGTGGGGGTAGAGATTGGTGGCCTGCGGACATGTTGGTATTAGATATGCATGTTCACGATGTGATTATCGGTATGGATTGGCTCGCTGATTATAGAGCCATGATTGATTGCTTCCGTGGGAGCATTGTTTTTGCCATTCCGGGGCAAGAGATGTTTGTAGTGGCGATGCCTCGCCCAGAGGGAGGCTCGACCGCTCATTTATATTACCTTGAGGAGGATACCTCTAAGGAGGTTGTGATTCCTTTAGATTCGACCCCCAGTCGAGAGATAGACTTCGTCATAGACTTGTTACCAGATACGAGATCTATAGCACGCGCACCGTACCGTATGGCTCCAGCTGAGATGAGGGAGTTACGGGATCAGATTGAACAGTTGTTGGGTCAGGGGTTTATTCGGAGGAGTACTTCACCGTGGGGTGCCCCTGTGTTGTTCGTGAAGAAGAGAGATGGTTCACTGAGATTGTGTGTGGACTACCGGGAGATAAACAAGGTCACGATACGGAACAAGTATCCGTTACCTCGAATCGATGACCTATTCGACCAGTTGAGAGGAGCTTCTTGCTTCTCAAAGATTGATTTGCGATCTGGTTACCATCAGTTGCGTATCAGGGAGGAGGACGTCTCGAAGACTGCGTTCTTATCGAGATATGGTTCTTACGAGTTTCTGGTTATGCCATTTGATTTGACCAACGCTCCAGCAGCGTTTATGGACTTGATGAATAGGGTGTTCAGGGATTTCCTAGATCAGTTTGTCATTGTCTTTATCGATGATATTTTGGTTTATTCCCAAACTGAGGAGGAGCACACCGAGCACTTGAGGCAAGTTTTGCAGACACTGCGCCAGAATGAGTTGTATGCAAAATATGAGAAGTGCGGGTTTTGGCTGAAGAAGGTTCAGTTTTTGGGGCATATTATTTCCGACCGGGGAATATCGGTTGATCCGGGGAAGGTATCCGCGGTGAGGGAGTGGGGACAGCCCACGACACCGACAGAGATCCGTAGTTTCTTGGGCTTAGCAGGATACTACAGGAGGTTTATTCTGGGTTTCTCCACGATAGCGGGTCCCATGACACATCTAACTCGTAAAGGTGTGCCGTTCATTTGGAGTGATGCCTGTCAGTTGGCATTTGATGAGTTGAAGGACAAGTTAACCTCAGCACCTGTGTTAGCATTGCCGAGACCGGGAGTTGAGTACCTTGTTTACACCGACGCGTCCTTACAAGGACTTCGGGGTGTACTGCAGCAGGAGAGTCAGGCCATAGCTTATGCTTCCCGTAAGCTTAAGCCTCACGAGAAGAATTACCCTACCCATGACTTGGAGTTAGCGGCAGTGGTATTTGCCCTTCGTATTTGGAGACATTACCTTTTGGGGGAGAAGTTCCGATTGTTCACGGATCACAAGTCCCTACAGTACTTAATCACGCAGAAGGAGTTGAATATGCGGCAACGGAGGTGGCTTGAATTCGTGAAAGATTATTAGTTCGATATCCAGTATCACCCGGGGAAGGCTAACGTGGTGGCAGACGCGTTGAGCCGTAGACCGGTAGAGGAGGTGGCGGATGTGTGGAAGGCCAAGTGGAAGGAATTGGGACACCAGGATGCAGTGGCCCGATCATTCATGTCTGTGATGACTGTTACACCGCAGATTGTCACGAAGGTAGTGAGGGCACAAGCAAACGACTCGTTCTGTCAGGAGCAGATAGTTCGATTATTAGCAGAGGGAGCCGAATCCTATACCGTTAGCTCAGACGGGGGACTACTCTTCAATGGGAGATTGGTGGTTCCGGAAGGGGATGAATTGCGGCATGAGGTGATGGCAGAGTCGCACGGCTCACGGTTCGCGGTACATCCCGGAGAGGATAAAATGTACCAAGACATGAGACGTCAGTATTGGTGGAGCGGGATGAAAAGAGATATTGCCGAGTTTGTTTCAAAATGCGCCACTTGTCAGCTCGTAAAAGTGGATCATCAGAGACCGGCAGGACTGCTACAGCCGTTAGAGGTCCCGATGTGGATGTGGGAGAGCATCTCTATGGACTTTATCACGGGATTGCCTACGTCGTAGAGAGGTCACGACTCCATTTGGGTAATTGTGGACAGGTTGACAAAAGTCGCTCATTTTCTACCCGTAAGGGCAGACTACACTGCGAGACAGTATGCCCAGCTCTTTATTGCAGAGATAGTGAGACTTCACGGTGTGCCCTTAAATATCGTGTCTGACCGAGACAAGATATTTGTTTCACGATTTTGGGAGAGTTTTTAGCGAGCCATGGGCACGGAGTTGCGGTTGAGTACGACGTACCACCCGCAGACCGATGGGCAGACCGAGCGCACAAATCAGATGTTGGAGGACATGCTATGTATGTGCACCATTGATTTTGAGGGTGGATGGGAGCAGTACCTTCCACTGGTGGAGTTTGCTTACAACAACTCCTACCAGTTCACCATTGGCATGGCTCCATTTGAGGCGTTGTACGGTAGACCTTGTCGTTCCCCAGCATGTTGGTTGGAGGTGGGGGACAACAAACTACTTGGGCCGGAAGTGATTCAGGATACTTCGGCAGGGATAGATTTGATTCGGAGTCGCATTCGGGTAGCTCAGGACAGGCAGAAGAGCTATGCTGATGCGAAGAGATTTTTCAGAGAGTTTCAAGTGGGGGACCAGGTTTTGCTCAGAGTATCTCCTATAAAGGGGATTATGCATTTCAGGAAGAAAGGGAAGTTGGCACCGAGATATGTGGGACCATTTCCTATTATTGAGCGGATCGGACCGGTTGCGTATAAACTTGGGTTACCGGAGCATTTGCATCGGATTCACGATGTGTTTCATATTTCCTCGCTTAGGAAATACCTTAGAGATAATTTGGCTCATTCTCTCATTGTTGTGGAAGACATTGATCTCCGGCCAGATAGCTCCTACGAGGAGGGGCCGATTGCTATTCTGGACCGAAGTGAGCGGAAACTGCGGTCAAAGATAGTTCCGTTAGTGCGTGTTCAGTGGCGACATCATAATGTCGAGGAGTCCACATGGGAGCGCGAGGATGAGATGCGCGAACGTTATCCAAAGTTATTCTTACCAGGTACTTTCTAGTTCCGAATTTCGGGACGAAATTCAGTTATTAGGGGGGAAGTATGTAATACCCCGTATTTTCTGTGATATTTATTTTTGGGGATTAATTGAATTAAATGTTTATTAATTGGAAATTAATCCGGATAAAAATATTAACGAGATGTGAGTTAGTATTTAATTATAATGTGTATATTTGGCATTATATGAATATTGCTAATATTGAAATTGTCGTGAGATTTAAATACGACAATTTGGGAAATTTTGTTGAGACGCGTGTGACCTCGTCATGGTATTTTATTATTTTAGTAAAAAGTGAATTTTAGTTCCATTAACCGTATGGTCGTTTTGAGTGCGCCAACGCGTCCAGAAGGGTCGAGATAGTCAGAAAACACTAGCCGGGGGTTAAGTTTGGGCCCCGGGGCATTTTTGGGCCATACCGGTAACTTATAGGGGTATTTTGGTAATTTCAGAAATTTGGGAATTAAAAGTGACGAAAATTGGAAATAGAAATCTGACTTCTTCTTTAACCCACTAAACCCACTAACTACACTAAGAGACTTAATGGGCTACGGGAGAAGTTGAAATATAATTTCAACTTACCAAAAACCAAACACACCTCCATCACCTCCATTGTCTTCAACCTTGGGAAGAACTTGTAGAGAGAGAGAGAGAGAGAGAGAGAGAGAGAGAGAAGGAAGAAAATTCTGCAGAAAGAGAGAGGGAGAACAACTTAGCTTTCAAGATTCAACACCAAATTCAGAGAAAGATTAAGGCAAGTGGTTTAAACTCATTTGATTCAAGCTATGCTTTTCCATGTTTAGGAAATTTTCGAAATTGATTTTGGAAGATAATTTAGACTCATAAATTGGAAGTTAAAAGCCATGATTTATATAGGAATTGCATGTAGTGATATTCTGGACGAATTATATGTTCTAAACAGAACCTTTGATGATTTAAAAATGGAGTTAGAAGAAGTTTATTGATGTTCTTGAATGAAGAAGAATTCTGGAAATTTTTGATATAGTTTTGATCTAAACTAAGCCTTGGAATAATGAATTATGGAATTTGGAATGTTAATACTGTTGTAGGATGTTAGTATGATGATATTGTAACCTTGTCTTAGAATTTCATGCTTAAAAATGGTGTTTTGGGACGAATTGGTAACTGCAAAACGAAGCAGTCCATAACCAGACCTGGTGCGTTCGATCGTTCGATGTTCTTCAGTCGATCGATCGACCTTCCCAGAATGAGTAAAGTTTTTCCTTAATTAAATTTTAATGAGGTTAATCCTTGAATGATATTATTGGAGACCTTGTGAATACCCTTAACCTTAAGGAAGACCAGTAGGCATGATTATGAGGTTGGACTTTAATTGGAATTTAATTTGAGGAATTATTCTAATTTAATGAAATTCGATATGTGACATAATATTTGGGTTAATAGTGCAAATTTGAATAAGTTGATGAAATATGCATTTCTTATTCTCGAAGTCATATTTTGTTAATGACCTAGGACCCGAAGTGCAATTATCCTCACACTAGTCTCCAAGAGTCCAAAGGAATACCATAAGTCATCAAAGGTAATTTTCCACAATACTAGTCTCCCAAAAGTCCCAAACATTATCATTCTACTTTCTATTAGTTATAGGTTACTTCCTATAGCAAACAAAACATTAACCTTTATAAACTAACCCTTGAGATAAGCCCAATTACCCCCATGCTAACTTAGGATATTTATCACCCTAAAATAAACCTCTAATGCTCTTTATTACTTCCCAAGAGAAGGTTCCTAGGCCTTAATCCTAAAAGAAAGGGACTAGAAACTAAGCTAGAAAAACCCTATAAAAATAGCAGGGTTCCGAATCGATTCACCCCCGGTAACGAATCGATTCGCCCAAATGCGAATCGATTCGGCTGAGAAAACTAACTTCCTGTCTCAGCCCGAATCGATTCGGCCTTAACCCGAATCGATTCGGCTCCCCAGACTTGTAGCCTCCCCTATAGGCGAATCGATTCGCTTGGGACGATTCGGCCTGGGAGAAATGCCCAATTTGGGCTACGGGTTGTGAACCCTAAAATTAAAAAAAAACCCAAATCTTCAATTTCTCCAACATCAACAACAAATAATCCTACCAAATTATTTCTATACAACTACTAACTAATATATTCTCCTCAAACCAACTTTAAATCAAAGATTAAAGGATTAAACACCCAAAATCCCCAAAACCCACAAATGGTTTAAATCTCAAAAACCTAACTAGACATGCAATTTATCACATTAAATCATATACTAGCGAGTTAGAAACTTTCCTCAAGTTTGTAGTCTCGGATTCTCTTCCCGTAGCAACGATTTCCAGCTCCAAATCTTCAATTCTCTCCATTTTCTCCCAAGCTCTCTCTTCTCTCCAACTCTCTCTCTTTAAGTGTAAAACATAAGAATGAGAAATAAAAGGGTTTGGGAGACTTAAATGGGCACTAAACATTAATTCACATCTTTTAAATGACGATACACCATTAAAATGACTCTCTACATAATTGAGTCATAACCTGCCAAAAGTGCCCGAAACTCAAAAATACCATATGACACTTATTTTGACTATCTTGACTATTTCAAAACTAACCGCACCCTCTAAATTGGCATCCAGAGTATCGTATAATATTTTATGTTCCAACATCATTTTAATTCATTAATAATGCTCAAATTTGAATATAAGTCATAACCGTCGCTTAAAGCACAACGTCGCAATAAAACACAACATAATACTATTTACATTCCCATAACAGTAAATATGCAAAACTTGGTAAATATTATCTCTTAAATCACTTAAAATACTATTTACTCTAACTTTCTTTATTTTATAAAATTAACCCATCAGGCAATTTTATATAAAATAATCACTCAAAAGTCTGGGTTGTTACAATTGAAGATGAAGTGGAGATAAACAATCACATCAGATGTATAAGAGACAAAGGTTTTTAAAGTGGTTCGGCTATTGGAGAAAGCCTGCCTCCACTGTTATTTTATTCCCAGGGGTTTACAATAACACAATACAATGTGATGAGAATAATTGAATTATTCTCATGTCTGGACAGAGATAAATGTGTAGAGAGGTATAATGAATTACTTGCCCCGTTAGCTAAGGGAGGGGTTGTATTTATAGTGATGGGAGTCCAAGAGATAGAATGTCTTTATATATTCAAACATTTATATCCATATACAATGAATATAACTTTTGGTCTTCTCGGGTACAATGACTGTTGGCTAGTCCACATCAGTGGCTTTTAATCTTCTGGATGGTTGGTCTTCTTTATGTTGGTGCACCGACTAACTCTCCTTGAGTGTCGATTAACTCTTATCAGGGGGCTGACAAAGTGTCCTCTGTGTCGAGAAAGTGTGAATATTGCCACATAGGATGGCAGGTGTCCCTTAGTGGTCCATGCAGATGAATAAATTTTTGGCATTAACAGAAACCCCCAATGCTCCATGCTTGATGATTTACCAAGAGGATGGAGTATTTATTCGAAAAAGTTACTTGGTGCCCGTATATAATGATATTATTGATTCGCCTTCTTGATTTGTTCAACATATAAGTGGGCATCTCCTAGACAATGGATGACTCAAGCTAATAGATGGTTGCGTTGGAGCTAATCTTTCTTTTAAAGAACTCTGCTCGGCAGGCAAATCGTGCTATACATCACCCCTGGGTATTTGGATGTAGCAATGAGATCTGTCATAGTTTGTAGCTTATGGCTCATGATATCATAATCTTCAGGTGAGTTGGTTGGCTAGTTAGCTGACCAACTGTCATCTGAGTCGACCAACTGAGTGCTGACTGCACATGTTTGATTTTTCTGATTTCTTCTCCTCTGAATGCTTTGCTGGTGTAACATGCTAACTTTTGAACCCCATTCTTCAATCTTATTAGTGCCGATCTAGTAGAGGACTCTGAAACGTTTACATGTAAGTACAACTTCTTCTCCAGTGTTGGTCGGAACAATAGTAGTGGAGATCCCAGTGATGTACATACTGAATATGACTCTTGATTCATGTTATGATGTAGAGCCCAGTTTGATGTTTGGCCGGTGATGTCACCAATTATTCTTGCACTCAATGGAATTTCTTAGTAGCATTAATAATAAGCCCCCAATGATGGAATATGAGCTTTAAATACTTTCTCGGTCTTTTAATACTGTTGGTGGTTGGAAGTCGACCTGCTAGACTTTGTAGAGTATTTCACTAGCGTTCTTATAATTGTCCTGTATTTCAATTGTAAAACAATATTTGCATGTAATCATTATTCATATAAATGAAATGCAATTTACTAACTTATCTTGTCAATCTCTGAATGTGAATGGATTCTTTGTTTCATTAGTTATATTGATACACTTAAGCTTTTGCCCAAGTTTAGTATCAATTACCAATGAGTACATAGACTCTACTAGTACATTTAGATTTAAATCCAAGTTTGGCACTAGTTACCCATGTGTCTCCATAGGTTCTACTAATGAATCTAAATTTTTAGGTTTTCTGCATTAGTTACCAGTGGTGTGACCAGGCGTATGTGGAATATGTTGTACATTCCTTTTTAGGAATCTTCACAACATTCTTCCTTCACTTTGCCTAGTAGGATAAAGATCTTGTTTTATCCTTACCTTCATTATAGATAAAATCTTGTTTTATCTTTGTCTTTGTTGACCAAGCTTCTTGAGGACTTAATATCCTGCTTTACTTAGATTTTTGTCTGCTTCCGATCAAGCTTTGCTTGTTGTGATGAATAAGCACTGAGGATGATTTCATCCTTTTGATTCTTTATGAATGTGAGCTCTCTTCCGAGAGAAGTCTGCTTGGCTGCAAGTCACATATGTAAATTGGTATCTGTAGCCCCTATTTTTTTAAAGAGAAGGCTGAACAATGATAAGAATATCCGATAATAATAATGCTCGAATCGGGACTTTGTTACGGTGTAATGTCTGTTATGTTGATCGTGTGATAAGATCAAATAATAAGAATGCCGAGCTTCTAGAATGAATTGTATATAATGTTGGATGAATAAGCGATTGATAATGCCCAATAATTTATCAAGGCTATATAATTTGCATTGAATAGCCATGGTACTGAGAAATCCAGATAAATAATGAGAGCATTGATCATCTGTCGGCGCTTAATGAGAATTTCAGATAAATAATAAGAGTGCCGACCATCTGCCGAGCTTAATGAGAAATCCAAATAAATAATACAAAAGGTGACCGAATGATCCTGCATTGTTAGAGAATAATAAATTTCCAGAGCATTCATGTGAATAATAATAATAATGTATGTAATATCGATGATCGATTGAATATGCCGACCATCTGTTGGTGCTGAATATATATATAGAAAAATGTTCCCGACTAACTGTCCGTTGGAGATAAAATATAATGATTGTTGCAAATCTCCTCGGAGCTGAATATATGATATTAAATATCTTGCCTAGCTTACGGATATAGAGAATGATTCGTGCTTAAGCATATATCAGAGCAATAATAAAACTAATAGTTCTTGGTTGATCTGTCAAGGCAAAATTGTATAATACCGAGCAATAATAATATTTCCCAGAGCATAAGGTTGTGGCCGAGCGTGTGTAGGGACTAAATCTTGTACTTGTGGAAATAAATTTACCCGAACATCTGTGCGTCAAACCAACTTCATGAAAATAATTTATTTGGTCAAACAATATATGATATGGATCTACTCTAAAATTGGGGTAATATTAATTTCAAAACATGAAATAATCTATTTTATGTCATGCTGAATATGTATCACAGGAGCAGATTTTTGTCAAATATATATACAGGATATTAAGACCAATTGATCAGTCTAAATTTTTTGCAGAATTATTCCAACAACTATTAAATGTAAGTTGGTTTTTAAAAATCTAATCTATATGAGGATCTAGAAATTTGGTGTAATAAACCTAAAAGATTTTTGAAACAGTAACTTGTGGTTAATCCGAAAGTTCTTTTTCAAACAAAAAATGTTTTATTTCAATAAAGTCAAAAGCAGAATTGTGCCCCAACTAGAGTCTAGACTCGTGTCAAAATGATTTCAGCTGATATTCTCCTTTTACCGCCAACCATTGATGGCGTGTCTCCTCTAGTCTTGTCGTTGTAACCAATAAGAAGTGATCCGATCTTGTGCAAGAGAACCTCATAATGTGATCACGTTGGTCGAGGAGGAAATTAGATGAGATTTGCTACCGACCAGAAGGAGTTGGCTGGGAAACCTCTAACGGGTGTAACATCTGCTGCCAACTAGTAATATAAGATCGGGTGATGCCAATATAGTGGTGTCGACCAAGAAATAGTGGTCACCGACCAACGTAGAATGTTGCCGACTCTAGCATACCAAGAAATTGATGCCAGTACACCGACAGATATGTCTTCAGCCGACTAGAGGCCTACCAGTAGATAGGTGGTCAGGTATGTATAATACTTGTTGACAATAAAAATAGGAGGTCGGGAACCCCTCAAGATGTATAATACATGTTGTCGACCAATAAATAGGTGCACCAACCAGTAATGAAACTCAACTTTAGCACCAAAAACCATGTCTCTGACCGCCACCACCAACACCTTTTATCGCAATTCATGTCACCGACCAGCAATCGGGATAACCCCCTACATGTGTAATTCTTAATTTTTGACACACCTTTGCCCTTCTGTCTTGCCGCCTACCTATGATGAAAGCCATATCATAATTGTTGACGACCCATAAAATGTTGTCGACAAGTTTATTCTCCTTTAACGGTGATCGTCGACCACCATGGGTGATAGAAAGATGTTGTTTTGGGGTCCTCACACTTGATGCCGATCATGTATCCATTACAAAATTGTAGTTGCAGATTCACGGGAGCTTTGTGCCCAAAGTAGGCAGACTTCAAATTTGATCTAAGAAAAAATTTGATGATTTTAAGAATCTTGATTTCACCCAGTGCTATTGTGGATCTCCCAGTAAGGACCTCTCGAAACTACAAACTGAGATGGTTTCTTGTGTTTTGGATCTGCTAATAACGAATAAACCTAGATATCCAATTGGGTTTTGATATTGTTCAACAACGATGTTAACATAAAATGCTCCACCTTCTCTCTAGACCCACCCTCTCCAAAACCGCCTCCCGTTTACTTCTCTATACCCTGTCCTACATTATTTACACCCTCTAATCCTCCATGGCAACCTCGGTTAACCCTTCAGTTAATCTACTTGCCAAGCATGTGCAGGTTGTGGCTGAGAATGAAGTTCTAGAGGATGGCCAGTTTACTACTGACCCAAATGACAACTCGGGGGGGGGGGGGGGGGGTAGACGCTGGTGGGTCCTTTTCTCTACCACCCACATCCTCTCCCGATCCTGGTTCGGTCATGTCTTCCATCCCCATCACTGGGGAACAACGCTAGGCTATCTCGACTGACGTTATGTGGGATTTTATCTACAGTAAAGGTTTCTCGATAGAAGACGTGAATATCCACCGATGGTTTGGTGGCCGGTACAATGGAGATGTGCTGCCGTTGAGTGTTGCGGAGGAGTCTAAAGAGCGTAGATCAGCTAGCGGGGTTGTTTCTAGCTCTGGGCTCAATGGTATGGTGAATGGTAAGACTTTGGAAAATAGGGAAAAGCTGTCAGTTAAACAGGCGAGCGTCTCTGATCCCCAGACGGAGCAGCCTTCCCAACAACTACTGAGCCACAATGAAAGGACTTGGAGCTCTGTCGCGGCAGGTAAGAAACAACCTAGGATCCGGCTCACCTACCATCAACCCTATGTTGTGGACTCTATCATCACGGTAACGCCTCCCACCGCGGTGGCTAACGGTGGCCATAATAGGTGGGAGAATAGCATGGTTGGAAATTTTTTGGGGAAAAAACTTCCTTTCTCCTATGTGAATAATGCTGCCACTAGATTGTGGAGCAAGTTTGGGATGACAAAGGTGATAGCACACGACAATGGTTTTTTTTCTTTCTTTTTGACAACCCTTCACAACGTGATGAAGTTCTTGACAATGGCCTGTGGCATTTTGCGGGGATGCCCATTATTCTAAAGAAATGGGAAGCAAACTTTAGCTTTCATAAGGAAACAGTGAAAAAGATACCAATCTGGGTGAAGTTCCACAACATTCCTGTCCAAATGTGGATGGAGGAAAGACTCAATTACTTTGCGAGTTCGGTGGGACTCCCTTTGTTTGCCGACGCAATAACGGAGGAGATGAATAGAATTTCATACGCTCGAGTTTGCATTGAGGTGGAAGCAAAGGAGACATATCCCAGTTTCATCAACCTTGTTATGGAGGACGGAGCAAGTGCACTGGTGAGAGTTGAATTCCAAGCCAAACCACCTTCATGTCCTAAGTGCCACAATATTAGTAGATGCACGGTAAGCAACGAACCTAACCCAAATGTGGAATCTGGAGCTGAGATGACCAAGTCCCATGTAGGTTCTGAATGGACCCAGGTGATGAAGAAGCCTATCTCAGTTAACACCTCAGCTCGAGAGACGGGAGAATCGTCTGGCGTGTTGTATAAGGTCATGAGGGGGTTAGGATAATTCAGAAGGACGATGACATAGCCCCTAGCGTGGTCTCGGCCACGATCCGGTTATCTAACCAGTTTAGCGCTGTGGACAATGACAGCGAGTATGAGTTAACTCCGGAACCTACGGCGCTTGCTAGGAAAGTTATGGTCGTGGACGAGTTTGCCTATAAGCATAAGGGAGAGACGACTAAGGCGGTCCATTCCGCTGGCAAGAACAGGAGAAAGGGAAAGGGGAGCAAAACTTGATGTTAAAGATCGGGTCTTGGAATATAAGGGGTCTCAATTCCCCTCATAAACAGAAGGAAGTTAACAAGTTAATTTTTGACCAGCAGCTTGATATTGTTTGCTTGGTTGAAACCAAAGTTAGGAGGAAAAATTTATGTAATGTTAAAAATAATTGTTTTCTCCATTGGGATCTCATTGATAACGGCCCTTTGGGGGGGGAGGTGGCCAGGGTGATTGTGGGTTGGAATCCTAGTTGTGTGGCCGTTACGCTGGTCCAGTCTCACCCTCAAGCCATGCTGTGTGGGGTGGAGGTTTGTGGTAGTAATAGTGGGTTTTTTGCGACCTTCATTTACGGGGACAACTTACCTCACAAACGAGAACCACTTTAGGAGTTTCTCAAGCTCAATAGTGGTAGCACTGAAGGGCAACCTTGGATTTTTATGGGGGACTTCAACGTTGTGAGAACCAATGAAGAGAAGAGCGGGATGCATGACATTGATGTGGGTGCTACGGAGGCCTTCAACCAGTGTATTAGTGATATCCAGGTTGATGATATGACGACGAATGGGATTTGGTTTACGTGGAATAAACACCAGGGGGTAGTGATAATGTTCAGTCGAGATTAGATAGGGTTCTTCATAATGACACGTGGAGCACCTATTTTTCAGAGTCTCAAGCGACAATTCTTCCCCAAGGTGTCTCTGACCACAATCCTATCATTATGTTGCTTTCTCCCAGGGAGCCTAATAGGCCCAAGACTTTCAAGTTCTATAACTTCTGGATGGGCCATGCTGGATTCCACGATGTTCTGGTCGAGTCTTGGCACGGCGATGATGTGGGTAAACCCCATGGTGAGATTGAGTAAGAAGATGCATAGACTGAAGGTTAACCTCAAAGATTTTAATAAAAAGTTTTATAGCCAGATCTCTAGGAGGGTGGAGGAGGCTAAGAGGTTGCTTGATGACGTGCAGACCAGACTAGACAGTGATGGGAGCAACTTAGGCTTTCATTTGGAGGAGAGAGATAAGTTGATGGCTTACCTTGAGCTCAGGAGCACAAAAGAGTCTTACTACAAGCAGCGTTCCAGAGTCAAATGGCTTCAGTTGGATGATGGGAATAACTCCTTTTTCCATAAGAGGGTTAATCAAGCTACAGCCAGGAGGAAGATTATCATTATTGAGGATGAGAATGGGGCTCGAGTTGAGGGCTCTCAGGGGGGTGGCTAACACGGCAGTGGGTTTCTTTTGCAACCTTTTGGGCAATAGTAGCACATGTGCTGACCCTGCTTCCATCCTGGATGCGAACGTGGTGAAAAGAGTTAGTGATGTGGCCGTCGTGACTATGTGTGCTCCCATTGATGATGATGAGATAAAGGGGGCAATGCTCGCTATTGGGTCGGAGAAAGCCCCTGGTCCTGACGGGTTTAATGCGTTCTTTTTCAAACAGAACTGGGAGGTGGTGGGGAGCGACGTCACCGAGGCAATTAAGTTCTTCTTCAGGTGTAGCTATCTGCCTAGACAATGGAATTGTACTGCCTTGGCTCTCATCCCTAAGGTTACCACCCCTATCGGTATGAATGATTTTAGACCCATTTCTTATTGTAATACCATTTATAAGTGCATCTCGAAGATTCTTGCTAACAGGATTAAACCTATCCCCCCCCCCCCCCCCCCCCACCACTTGATCAACCCGAGTTAGGCCGCTTTTGTTGAAGGGAGGTCTATTTAGGATAACATCCTACTTCTTCAGGAGGTTATGAGGAATTACCACAGGGGACTTAGCCCGCCTAGATGCACTTTGAAGATTGATTTGCTGAAAGCTTATGACACGGTGGATTGGGGTTTTCTTTTCACCTTGTTGATTCATCTGGGCTTCCCTGCCATTTTCGTTGGGTGGATTAGAGAATGTCTGACTAACACCAGGTTCTCTATCAGTCTGAATGGGCACCTGCATGGCTTCTTTGAGGGAAGGAGAGGGTTGAGGCAAGGTGACCCCCTTTCTCCCTATCTTTTCCTCCTGGTTATGGATTCCTTCTCGTCCATCTTGGACAAAGCTTGCTCCGACCCCATGCTTACTTTCCACCCTAGATGCAAGGAAGTGGGGCTTAACCACTTATATTTTGCGGATGATGTGATTATTCTGTGTGGGGGGGGGGGGAGGGGGGGGACATTTCCTCCTGTACCATTGTGAAGAAGGCGGTTGACGATTTCTGTAGCATTGTGGGTCTCACGCCCAACCTGAGGAAGAGTTGCTTCTACTACACGGACTTGGAGGAGGATCGGATCGTGCAGATCGGGGATATTCTTAGTTTACTCACAGCAATCCCCATTTCTTGTACCTAGCGGTTCCTCTCATCACCACTAGACTCAGGAAAGAGGATTGCAGTAGGCTGATCGACAAGATTAAATGCTGGACCAACAAGCTTCTCAGCTACGCCGGTAGATTACAGCTTATTAAGTCTATTTTTTTTGGGATCCAGGTCTATTGGTCTAGTCTGTTCATTTTACCCAAGGGTGTTATTCTTAAGATTGAGCAGCTGATGACGAATTTCCTTTAGACGGGTTTCAATCTTAAACATTCGGGGGCTAAGGTGGCATGGAATGATCTTTGTAATATCCATGAGAGCGGCGGCCTGGGTATCAAAAGTATTGAGAGGTGGAATGTGGCGGTGATCATGAACATGCTTTGGAACCTCAGTAGCAAGAAGGACTGCTTATGGGTTAAGTGATGCAACGTGTTTAAGTTGAAGAGAAGAAGTTTGTGGGCTATTAAATTAGCCAGTGACTCGTCATGGAGCTGGAGGAAGATGATGCAGTTGAGACATCGGATCAGGCCTCTCATCAGATGGATTATCGATAACGGTAGGGATACCTTTTCCTGGCATGATAATTGGCATCCACTTGGGCCTCTGTACCCTTTATTTGGGGATCCAGTTATCTATGATGTCGCTAGTAACCATAAGGCTTTGGTTGCTGAATACATTGTTGAGAATAGGTGGAGATGGCCACCGGTGGTTACGTGGGAGCTCTTGGATATTAGGAATGCGGATTTGCCCGGCATTAGTCATGACTTTGTTGATGAGGTGGTCTAGATTCCCAACCAGACGGGGTTTTCTATCAAATTAGCCTATGAGGTGATGACGCCCACCCACCTACCCGTTCCCTGGCATAAAATTATGTGGAACAAGGTTAATATCCCTAAATGTGCTTTTGTCCTTTGGATAATATGTAGGGATGCTATTCACACTAAGGACAAACTCTATAGCTGGGGCATCTCGGAGGACAATTTGTGTTGTAGCTGCTCCAATGGGATCGAGTCCATCTCACACGTTTTCAATGAGTGTCCAGTTGCGAAGGAGGTGTGGGAGGAGGTTAGGACCAGGAATCAGGAATGCAGAGAGGCTATGGACTGGGATGGTGAGATGGCTCATGCTATTTCATCTTATAGTGGGACTAGCTTTTATAATCGTATTAGGAACATTTCGTTCTCTTCTACTGTGTATTGCCTTCGGTTGGAGCGTAACGCTAGACATTTTAAGCGGGTGGCCAAGAGCAAGGATGTCATCGTCAGAGATATCAAAGTTATAATTAGAGCGAGAGTCGCGAAGTGGAATAGGGGGACGAGGAGATTTGAGAATTGGATGGCTTGCATGAATTGGGGTATCCTGGAGAGTGCTTTTTATTAGGGGACTGTGGGGTTTGGGGCTTCTTGCCTATGTTTCTATTGTTTTTATTTTTCTCCCCTTTGGGGTATACCCCTAGGGGAGGTGCGAGGTTTCATCCCTATGTGCACTTGTTGTAGTTTCAGCTGTTGATATATAAATAATTTTCCCCCCCAAAAAACGATGTTTCTTAATGACGAATCCTGGAGAAATTTTGATCTCCAATTTGTACCTGGAGCCTTAATTTAAAGTGGTTCCATCTGATAATCAAGATCCGTAGTTTTGCCAGCCCAATTTTTATCTTTTTACTCGTAAGGGTAATTGGGTTTTTAGGAGAGGAAAAGTTGTCTCTTCCTATTCTCCCATTGCAGAAAGAAAATATTCAGAGAGAGAAATTTGTGTCGAAATTTACTTCTTTCAATTTTTGTTACATGAAAACGAATCATCTTATCTAAGAAATTATCATGGGATTCATGGAATTCATCTTAAAATCAACACCGAAAACTATCAATAGATTAATACAGTTGTGTGCAGATTTATGGATAAAAATTATATAAGTCATTCAAATGAATAAATATGGGATTCAATTATCTGATATAACTCATTAAATAACTATATTTGTCATACTTTCAAGGATTCATACAATACTTATGATCATGATATGCATTATTTTGCAGATTTTGTAAATAAAAATTGGACAACCAATTTATGAACATACAAATTCAAAAGATGTATGCACAACATATAATTGGTTATATGCAGAGATAGAGAAAACTTAGCTTTTGACGACATTGTGCATATTGTCAGCTTATAACATAGATTGTTGTTTCTGCTACTAAAGAGGGAAGATACTTTATGTCATTCCCACAGAAGGCGCCAACTGTTTATGACTAGAAATAGCATCTATGTTATCTTATAGGCATCAACAACAGATAAAGTGAAGGTATGAAGAAGATGAGATTGAAGATGAAGTGGAGATAAACAGTCACATCATATGTATAAGAGACAAAGGTTTTTAAAGTGGTACGACTGTTGAAGAAAGCCTAAGTCAGAGTTTTTTTTATTCCTAGGGGTTTACAATAGCACAATACAATGTGATGAGAATAATTGAACTATTCTCATGTCTGGAGAGAGATAAATGTGTAGAGATGTGTAAAGAGATGGAATGAATTGCTTGCCCCTTTAGCTAGGGGAGGGTCTATATTTATAGTGATGGGAGTCCAAGAGATAAAATGTCTTTATATATTTAGACATTAATATCTTTATACAATGAATATAACTTTTGGTCTTCTCGGGTACAATGACTATTGGCTATTCCACATCAGTGGCTTTTGATATTCTGGATGGTTGGTCTTCTTTATGTTGGTGCGTCGACTAACTGTCCTTAGGTGCCTACTAACTCTCCTCGGGTGCCGACTAACTCTCCTCGGGGGACCGACAAAGTGTCCTTTGTGCCGAGCAAGTGTGAATATTGCCACGTAGGATGACATGTATCCCTTTATTAGTGGTCCATGTAGACGGGTAAATTTTTGGCGTCAATAGGGATAATATATATATAGTCACCTATGTACACTCAAGTTTGCACATTGATTTTTTAAAATATTAAAAAAATATTTTTGAGTTGATTTTTTAATGTGATAATTAAACATTTCAAAGGATTTATATAAAAAAATTCAGCTCAAAAAAAGTTTTTTTTGAGTTGATTTTTTTTATATGGATCCATTGAAATATTTAAATATCACATAAGAAAATCAACTCAAATATATTTTTTAATATTTTTACAAAATAGGTGTGTGCCAGCAAGTGTGCAAACTTGGTGTGTAGCCTCTCTCTCTCTCTCTCTCTCTCTCTATATATATATATATATATATATATATAAATATAGATAGATAGATAGGAAACATATATTTATTTATATACCCTATAACGTGGGAACCTAAAATAGGGTTTAAGCGAAATGAAACTTTTATTAAATGGAAAATATGGTGATGGGGATTTGGATAGTTTGCAGGTACGCTCGAGAGTACATGATATTCTATATTTATGTATCATGCACTACATATATGATATTAATATGTGGATGTGAACATACCGTACATTGGCTCCTAGGGAATCTATTGGTTGGGGTTTGATTTAAATGGATTTGGGACAGGGTGCCACACTCTTAGATGATAAGCAGGTTTTGGGGAGGTTTATATGTTATAGATCATACGTTGAGTTGGTCACTACTTCAAACATGGAGATGTAGATTACTTGATCCATTAAACGATTTTTGGTATAAGACTAGACAATGGTGTGACTGCATAGTGATTTTTCATTCTTTGTTGTGGGCATGTTTTAAATCCATTACACGATGGACTCTTATGGGTTTACCGATAGAGGAACGAGAAGATCCCTGAAGATCGGTGCATTTATGTGGTTGTTATGAGATTTATAATATTGTATGATATTGTCCATTGATGGACAATTAAATTAAAAGACATTATGTTACATATTGTGTATGTTATGAGATCGTTTATATGTTACTAGTTAGGTGACATGAGTGGGAATTTGTGCTGGTTGTATTCTTTACATGTGAAGTTGGTTGAATCCTAATGTAATGTATTAGTATGTGATACCATTTGTTGGTCTAATGATTGAGAGTGGTTGTTAGTTATGCCTTGGGGTGGGACACTCGTTCAGTTATTTCACTTGTGATGAGGGGTGACGTATCTCTTGCATGTGAGTGTCGATGGGTTTCCCTATTTATCGTAAATGAGTTGCATGATTATTACTTCATCAATATAGTGAGATACTTCTAGCAACTTTCCTGGCTTTAACCCAAAATATATAAAAAAAAAATCCAACCATTCTTAGATAGGATCAGCCAGGCTGAGGAGTTCAGACTTGTCACATCATCATGTTCAGTCGCTCATTTAATTCATAGATTAGGTTGTTATTCCATTTCAGTCTTTTATATTGGAGCTCTATATTTTAGAAGATTGTATAGAACATGTTGGTACCGTTTATTTATTTATTTTATTTTATTTATGGGAGTTTGAAAATCTAATTTTGTATTAATATTAATTGGTTAGATTCCCATGAGACAACGTTTTCATTGAGTCCTTTAAGTCATGTAGACTTGATTCGTTATGAGTGAGGCACAATTATTTTATCTTATATTAGACTTAGATGAACCTTTGAAGATTGAAGATCATGCACTTCACTCATTGAAGTCTTCTGTTGTCGTACATTCACATTGAAGTGAAGATCATATCCTTTTACATTGTTGTGAATTGTATAAGGATAGACGCACACAATTACTTAGTTTTCTAAGATGCTGCACTTTGTTTTTAAAATGTGTGAGTATTTTTTAAATATGCAGAACAAGTGTCTTAAAACTGTCTCAGGGACTTTTAAATTGTTATGAAACTATTTTAAGAGTTAGTCGTGTGCTTTGAACTGTTAAGGCTTTTTTGAAAATTTTATTTTATGCATTAACCATTCGCATGGGTCATAAATGAGTCTGTGCACGACCCGACATGACTACAAAGTGAGCCTGTGCACAAGGCCAAGGACACGATTCCATACTACATGGAATCGTACGCACGACCAAATCTAACCGTACTAACGACGACCCCAGATTTTAAAATCTTCTATTTTAAGGCTAATTTCCCTCCCATTTTTAATGATATGAAATTTACACAATTAAAATATCCCCCTGAGCTAATTTAAAAAATTGAGATATCTTTTCTCTCTCTTCAAAACCAAATCTCTCTTGTTCTTCGAAAATCTTGAAACTTTGTTCTATGTTCGATCCAAAGTATTTTTGAGAGAATTGAGAGTGGATTTAATCAGACCTTCACACTAACCTTTATCAATTCAATCTACATTTTCTGAATCGCTATGATCAACCACTCCATGATCTAAAATTGGAGGCATTTCAGATTATTGGAGAATTTGGAGTGTGGTGCGACTTCCAAGGAAGAGAATGGACTTCTTTATTCATGGCATGGAGCTTTCGGTGGATTCTCATTGACTATGGGGAAAGTTGAAAAGTTCATAGGTAACTACCAGATAGAAAATGTGTGAAAGTTACCTTCTTATCTTTTGTAAAATTATTTTTCAAGTATAAATGAGAATTGGAGTGCATCGAGGCTTTTTACCCCTAGTTGGGGTTTTTTCCTCATAAACCTTGTCTGATGATGTGACACCCCGACTAATTAAATACCGGGTAGCTACTCCTTTATTAAATTAATTCAAAACGCCAAGTTGGCTCAGTTAATAGCATCACTGTCGAAAACATTTTATTATTACTAACCACCTAGTATTTAAAAAGTAAGTTGCCAAATTTTAATTTAAAGTCTGATTAACATGCAACAAGTGTAAGGAGGAATAATAGCATCATTCACCATAATAAAGTAAATAAGATAAACGTCACATGATATAAATAACACTGGAGGAAAAACTCCTCATAATACAATCCCACAACTGAAGTAAATAATGAAATACTGAATACTGAATGAATACATGCCAAAGTCTGAAAACTGAAATGGAAATGTCTAATAGAACTTGGGCAACATGCCCTACAACTGAGGAATAATGAATAAGGAATCCAAATGATATAAGCGTCTAAAGGCAAATCCCTGTAGCTTCCACCAGCTACAGCTCGTCATCAGAATGAGAATCCTATGCATGGTGACCTTGTGGCTGGGCACCTAAAATGGTTTTACAAAAAGGTAGATTTGAAAGCAAACGGGTCAGAGCCCGAATGTGGAGATATTTTAAAAACCTGCAAGTGCTTTAAAAACATTTAAAACAATATATGCAAAATACATGTTAGGACGTGCTCTCACATGAGATACTCACCTCTCTTCTACTGTGCACTCCTAACGTTCCTGTACCCATTCATGTGTTATCTCATAACTATCTAAGAGTTTCTACACAACTACTAGGTTCACTTTTAATTACCAACCTTAACAATTAAATAGAGAGTTCTACTTTAATTCCCGGATTCACAATTATTAACAAAACCATTTATTGATAAAAGTTCCCTTTTTATCTTATCAAAACATTCTCATAATTATGCTCACAATTTAACATAGTAAATTCCTTCATATAACCGTATATTTTCACATCATAAATATACAATACATGCACCCAAAGGCTAAGCTGCGGTGCACACATACTCTGCTATCCATCCCGGTACATCACGTACATAAGGATCACACATTCCGAATCTCTCAGGAATTGTTCCGATAACAACATCACAAATAGTGGAGGCGAACATAGTCACCATCACATGGGTCACGCACATACCTACGCTCCCATGGTCAGCGGACTTATTAATATCACAATAAGTCTTTCTATGACCTATGTTCATCAAGGTACCAGTCTATATCCCCCCCGTAGGCACACAAGGATTAGAGGGTCCTAAGCGAACGTAAACCTCCCCCGTGATAGCAAGTATGGTAGGTATGTTATACACATAAACTATATACTAAGCATTCACACATCTTAGATATTTCAATAATAATAAGGGTATGCTCTACATCATTATACCATTATTCCCAATTCATATATTTAAAGTATCCCGATAATATATAAATTAAATAGTCGACACGTCTCACGTCGTAATTACTTAAGCTTGGAACCTATCTCAAATAGACTATTAAGTTCCCGTAATTCCCAGATATAACATCTATATAACTAAGGTCTTTACTTCTGCCCCGAACCTTATTTCATCAATTTATTCAAATTTGTACTATTTACCCAAATATTATCTCACATAATGAATTTCAATAATTTAGAATAATTCCTCAAATTAAATTCCAATTAAAGTCCAATCTCATAATCATGTCTACTGGTCTTCCTTAAAGTTTAAGGGTAATCACAATGTCTCCAATAAAATTATCCAAGAGTTATCATCATTAAAATTCAATTAAGGAAAATTTCATTCATTCTGGGAAAGTCGATCGATCGACCTTAACCTTCGATCGATCGATTGTGGTCGATCGATCGACTGATGAATGTCGATCGATCGATCGCACAGGTCTGTTACGGGCTGCTTCGTTTTGCAGTTAAAGTTTCGTCCCAATTCACCATTGTTAAGCATGAAACTTCAAGATAAGGTTACTATAACGTTATACTAACATCCTACATCAGTAATAACATTCTATATCCCATAATTCATCATTTAAAGGCTTACTTAGGATCAAAATTACATCAAAATAATTCCCAGATTTCTTCCATTCAAGAACATCATTAAGTATCTTCCAATTCTATCTTTTCATCATCAAAGTTCTGTTTTCAACATATAAATTCGTCCAGAATATATACTACATGCAATTCCTACATAAATCATGTCTTTTAACTTTCAATTCATGGGTCTAATTTATCTCCAAAAGTAAATTTCGAAAATTCCTACACATGGATACATATCTTGAATTAAAAGAGTTTAAATCACTTGCCTCAATTATCTCAGAATTTGGTGTAGAATCTTTGATAGTCAAGTTGTTCCTTCTCTCACTTTTCTGCAGAATTCTTTCCTCTCTTTCTCTTTCAAGTTCTTCTCAAGGTTTCCTTCTCTCTCTCTCTCTCAAGGTTGAAGATGATGGAGAATGGAGGTGTGAAATGGTTTGTGGAAGTTGAAATGCTATATCAACTTCTCCCGTAGCCCATCATGACATATAGTGGGGTTAGTGGTTTAAGTGGTTTGAGAAATAGTCAGATTTTTAATTTCTATTTTCGTCACTAATTAATTCCCAAAAATGCAAATTACCAAAATACCCTTTTTGATGCCGGTATGGCCCACAAATACCCCGGGACCCAAACTAAACTTCCGGCTAGTGTTTTCTGACTATCTCGACCCTTCCGGACACGTTGGCGCACTCAAAATGACCATACGGTTAATGGAACTAAAATTCACTTTTTAATTTAATAACAATATACCATGACGTGGCGGTCACACGCGTCAAGTAAAATTCCCAAATTGCCGTATATAAATCTCACGACAATTTCAGTAATACCAATAATCATATAATGCCAAGTATACACATTATAATAAAATACTAACTCACATCTCGTTAATATTTTTATCCGGATTAATTTCCAATAATAAACATTTAATTCAATTAATCCCCAAAAATAAATATCGCAGAAAATACGGGGTATTACAGATGATTGCTTGTGTATGTTCATCACACACATTACATATATCTAGTTTACATCTTTCGAATTTAATTAAAATTTTATTAGGTTTTATTGATTGACGTTTCATCACTAGATTCACTTAATTACATCTTGTATGAGTTAATCAAATCATTTGATTTTTTTTCAATAAAATGAAGTGTTGAGAATTTAAAATTGGGAATAGTTTTTTGAAATCCAAAAAAGACCTTATGATCTGATCAAACCTATTCATTCCCATGCTAGGTTTGTTGTTCATATTCTCTTGAGATTCTCCTTCAATTGGTATAAAAGCCAAATGCTCATTTGTTTGGAATTAACGTGCTTTAGTAGATCTTGCTTGACTTGTGAATTGTGTTAATTTTGATCATATGGATCAATTTCGTGGTTCTAGCTCCATAAATTGCTCACTTAATGGCTCAAACTATGGGTATTGGAAAGTAAAAATGAGAGCACATCTTAAATTGAAACAAAAATGCGTGTGGATGAGTGTTGAAGAAAGTTAGATGTGCCCTACCACAGAGGATAATGGAGTTAGGGTGAATAAACCAAGAGTGTTACAGATGGATGCCGAATTCAATGATTTCCATTTTAACTCGGTTTCTTTTAATGCCTTGTTTGCTTTGGTGAGTACTCAAGTGTATAATCGCATTCTCAATTGTGATTAAGCCAAATAGGCATGGGATATTTTGAGAGTTACGCATGAGGGAACTTTGAATGTGGAATGTGCGAAATTTCTATATATCACAACCAATTCAAAGCCACGAGAATGGAGGAGAGTGAGTCTTTCAATAACTACTATACTATGGATACGGAGGTTGTTAATGAGTCTTTCAACTTAGGATAGAATATCATGGAAACCAAGATTGTGAAATAGCTTCTTAGAACCTTAACTTCTAGATTTTACACTAAGGTTACTATTTGAATGAAGTCAAAGACAAGGTTGATATCTTGAAGGAAGAGATATGTCCACTACCGAAGGGTCGCTGGGGGTGTAGCCTACTGTGATGTGGCATAAGCTCGCCCGGGGTTAAACCTGTTAATCTGTCCACTGGGCACCTGACCTACCCATGGCTACCCTATCCCTAGCTTGAACGTGAAGTATCTGCACTATGCCTCACGGGCCGATGATAACCTGAAGGAAAGTGTTGCTGCTAAATAGAGCCTATATAACGGGAACTCCGGACTAGTATGAAATTTACAGTCTGCTAATTGCCAGAAGTCCACCAAGGGCAACCCCTCTTGAAATGATTTGGGGACCCACAAGAAAAATTGGTCCTCTCAGTGGGGGTTATGGGGTTCAGGTCATTAGTGCATAGAGCCAATGAGGAGCAAACACCCATGGCTGCCTTAAGCTTTGCAAAGATGCCTCGAGCCTCGCTGCGGGACTTCTTATGCCCACTTGATTGGGACCCACTAGGTTCCCTCTTCTTCTCCTGTATAACCTTGCTATCTTTCGCATCAAGATCTAACTGTATGGCCTTGTTCACTATAGTTTTAAATTAGGCAAATACCTGCTATGATCCATCGGATACCCAAATTGAGACCCTTGACAAACGACCTCATTTTCTCTTCCTCGTCTTTCTGCACGACATCAATATACTTGCACAAACTTTTAAACTTTGCTAGAGACTCATTTACTAAAGTTTTCACTTAAATCGACATGGTAAACTCATCATTTTTAGCATCCTCGAATGCCTGTGGAAAGTATCTATCGAGGAAGGCCACCCTGAAGCTGCTCCAGTTAATCGTCTCAGTGGTGCTAGTAGAATATGCGCTCCACCAACGCTATTCTTGTTCCTTAAATTGGAACATAGCAATTTTGACCTTTTTCTTTGCTGGCACATCCAAAATCTCCATTATCCTAGTGACTTCATCAAGTCACTCCTCAGCTGCTTCGAGCCCAGCTCTCCCGTTAAAAGTAGACGGGTATAACCTCCTGAATTCTTTGAGGATAGAAGTGAAGGTGGTGCTCTCCACAATACAACTACGGTTTTCCCACTGCATGGATGCATCTACACAAGAATGGAGAGTTTAATACACAGATATGCGGATTAAAGGCAATATCGAAAGCGATTTAAATATTAACTAAAGCATTAAATACGGGAAAACGTGAGACAAAAAACATATTAAGAAAGTGAAACACTCTATCTCATCCGAGGATCCTATTGTTCTGATACTATTTGTAACGCCCCGATCGGGATTTGGGTCACTGTTAGGTCAATCCGCATGGAGTTAAGGAATTTAAGGGGGAGGGGGAAGGTCCAATTACTTCACTCAAAAGATTTATTAATTATGAATTAAATATGCCATTTTTAACTTGAGAAAAGAGGTGATCACTTTAAATAATTAGCCAATTTGCAAGGTTTATTTATAAAAATTCATTTTGGTTCATAATGCAAAATAAATAGAGAATAAATCACATTCAACCTATATTATTATAGACCAAATTTTCAATGTTCAAAATAAATTACAGAGTATCTAGCGACGTGAGTTGTCCTCCAGGGCCTTACTAGCGTCCTTTTCGGCATCCTTACTCGATGTACCTGGGGTGGGGGTAGGGGTTTTATCATAAAAATAGGGCTCGAATGCTCAGCAAGGTGGGTAATACTAACCTATACGTTTTCTACAAAAAATACTATACATATATCGTGCATTTTAATCAATTCTGAAAATGTTTAACAATGTAGCTAGTATTCATGCAACTAAAATGCAACACACCCGAGTGATGAGCTCGTACTCACACCTAACCATTTTTATCACCCTTTACCGGGTCTAGAGACTAATTAATCATTTTTTATCCTTTATTCGCGTTTATCATATTTCATTAGGCTGTCTTACTTATACATTCTCCAGTACAACCGTTACCATTTCTGTTTTACTTTATCATTTCTCGGAATCGTCCACACCGCCGGCTATGCTACCATATGCTCTATCTAGTGATTTTGGGTCTTTCACTCCAGGGCTCTGGGCCCTCCTTAATTTTCCCGGTGTAATCCTAGTCCAATTAATAATGTGTTTTAGCATTTTTATCTAATGTCCACATTATTCCCTTCTTTTTTCCATTTTTCTCATGCTACGGTTTTAAACCATTCGTTCAATTTATCAACATGCGATTTATTCACTTAATCCGTTTTCACCAAAAACCTGACCGATAAGGTCCAAGAGGTAGTCCAACCACTAGGACCCTCTTTTTTATCAAAATCATCATTTTTCCCTTTTTATCATAATTTTTGTGAAAAACGCATTTAATATCAATTTGGCACTAAAACTCAACCTTTTGCTTTCAAAATATCCTTTCCAAGATTTTATATCATAAATCATATTATCATTTTATGTTTTGCCACATAAAATGTAATACTCAACCAAGACCATTTTTACCCAAATGTCCTTAACTTAGTCCTATTATTATATGTGACCTAAATATTAATTTTCTTTTATTCTAATAATATTTTACACATTAGGTTTGTTTTTCCTCATTTATTCATTTCATTACTAAACCCATTTTGACATGTTTAGTTAAGTCTATAATACCATCATTTATCATATTCCAAGTTCCTACATATTTTAAAAAGGACTTCAAGCCTAAAAATACCTTAAATGCATTTAAATCAACAACAATCATGGGTTTATATACTTTCACATGTTTTCTTCCAAATTTAAAGGTAAATTGCCATATTTAATAAAAAGACCCATTTTAGGGTTTTATAATGTTAAAAAGTATCCATTTTTTGCAAGACCAATTACTTTATCAAATAATTATATTCTAGGTACTAAAATCCTTTTAGCAATCGTCCTATATAATTTCCATAGCTATAAAATGTTGAAAACATGGAAGAGGAAAACCCTACCTTGGATTAGAAGAGGAGAAAATAAAAATGGGTGACTTGAAAGCTCCTAAAACTCCTAAGCTCTAAGCTTCTTCAAAAGCTCCCAAAAACCATCTCTACAAGCTTTGTTCCACCTCTTTCTTCTTTGAAGAAAGATTGAAAATGGTAGATTGAGTGTGGATATGATGTTGGAGTGGTGGTAAGGCTTATCAATGAAGGAACAAGGGTCAGAGAGAGGGAAAATGGGTGTAGGCACCTTAGAGATAGAGATGTGAGATACAAATGTGAGGGAGAGAACCTTCCCCTTTCTCCCTCTTATAACCCAACAATCCCTCCCAAAAATCATTTAAAAACCCATTAAAAGCCCATACGATTGCCACACGAAGTTGGCACGTCATAAAATTAAGGGCCAAAAACATGATAACGCACAAGGGCAAGCAATTTTCACCAAATTTCACCCAAGTCATTCGAACGAAAAGAGTTTTTGTTTGAACGAGACTGGCTTCTTGTTCGAACATCCTTCGAACACCCTTCTAAATAAGAGAGACTTGCTATGCAAATGGATTTCCTTCGAACCTCGTTATAAGCCTTCATTGAATAAGGTGGTTTTCTCATTCGAACCAGTGCAATTCGTTCAAAAGAGATGAGGATCTCGTTCAAACGACCTTAGGTTCGTCCAAACCACCCATGATTTCCAAAATTCTCTAATTTGTCCAATAACTTCCAACAATTTACATTAAGGCCACCAAAGCAATTGTATATAGGGATAAAATCCCATATATTAATAATTCAAATCCCAATAATTTCTCATGGTTACAAATTACACAAAAAGGAACAAAATATTGGGAGCAGGTACTACATTCTCCCCTCCTTAGGAGATTTTGCCCCTAAAATAAGGATAGCCGATTAAGGGATGAGTTCTAGGTGCTTCTCCTTCATCTTTGATTCGCATTCCCAAGTCTCACCTTCAACACCTTGAAACTCCCAAATGACCTTTACTAATGGTATAACTTTATTGCGTAGGACTCTCTACTCACGGTCTAAAATGGATATGGGTCCCATGGGGAAAGTGACATCATACTCCAACTCAATGAGGTTCTAGTCGATTACATGATGGGGATCATGTATATCTTTAACATGGAGACATGGAATACATTATGCACCCGGGACAATTATGGGGGCAACACCAATTGGTATGACAAATTCCAGACCCATTCTAAAATTTTAAAGGGGCCGATGTACTGTGGAACCATCTTCCCTTTCTTCCAAAACCGTTGACTACCCATCCTTACTCTAACCTTTAGCATCACGTGGTTGCCTATCCGAAATTCTAGCAGTACTCAACGATTATCAACGTAATTCTTTTACAGGCTCTGGGCCATTATGATCCTCTGCTAAATTACCTAAACCTTCTCTGTCATCTCTTGGATCAATTATGAATTGGTGAGATGCTTCTCACCCACCTTAGCCTAACAAACTGGAGATCAGCACGGCCTCCCATCAAGGGTCTTAAAGGGGGCCATCTCAATGCTCGCCTAATAGTTGTTGTTGTAGGCAAATTCTGGCAGATGTAGATTTGCCGCCCAACTGCCTTGAAAGTCAAGTGCGTAGGCTCTTAGCATGTCCTCTAGAATTTGGATAGTTCGGTCTGTCTGAATGTAGTACTCATGTTCATCTCGGTACCCAACTCCTATCAAAATTTATTCCAAAATCGAGACACAAAGAGAGGATATCTGTCTGAGACAATCGAGAGTGGGATACCATAAATCCTGACTATTTCCTTGACATACAACCTTGCTAGCTTAGCCACACTGTTCGTGACCTTGATCGACAAGAAATGTGCAGACTTCGTGAGCTGATCTACTACCACCCACACCACATCGTGACCTTGCTCAGGCCGTGGTAACACTATTAGGAAGTCTATCATATTGTGCTCCCACTTCCACTCTGCCACGGGTTGTGGTCGTAATATCCCTGTTGGCTTGTTGTGCTCAACTTTTACCTATTGAGAGGTGTAGCACTTTGCTACATATGTCGCTACATATCTTTTCATGTCGGACCACCAGAAATCCCTACTAAATTCATCATACATCTTGGTGGCTCTGAGATGTATGCTGAAGTGTGTGTGATGGGCCTCTGCCATCACCTCATCCTAAAGCTTCTCGATAACAAGGACAATTAGTTGACCCATGCGTTGCATCCCGCTATCCTTATCTATGATAAGAGTGTCGAACAGTTCCCCATTCAGAATACGGTCCCAATATTGAGCAAATTTGGGATCACGCAACTAGGCGTCAAGGACTTTTTGCTAAATAAGTGACGGGCCACCATGCCCCATAAGTATGCCCATTCATAACCCCGCTGAACGTGCAAGTTGAACTTTTACAACTCCCCAAACATCTTTACCTGATGACATCTCATCGCTGCAAGGGTGAAATTAGATTTCCTATTAAAAGCGTAGGCCACCACATTAGCTTTACCTTTGTGATACTCCAAAGAGAAATCGCAATCTTCCACCAACTCCATCCACCGTCTTTGGCGGAGATTAAGATCGCGCTATGTGAAAATGTCCTGAAGTCTCTTGTGGTCAGAAAACACCTCAAATCGTTCTTCATACAAATAATATCTCCAACTTATAAGTGCAAACACTACGTCAGCCACCTCCAAGTCATGGGTGGGTGATTAAGGGTGAAAAGTAACGCATGTCAAAACACTGATCGTTATTTTCTTTTCACCACCTCAATACAAAAGCCTAAACTATTGACTACACTATTTTAAGGGAGTATATCGGCCAAGTCCGAGTATAAAAAATCCACAGAGATGAGTTGCTAGAATTTATTAGGTTTAATACTCCTAAAATAAAAGTGCAAAAGATAATTTCTAACAAAATAAAAGATAAATAAAGGAAAAGATTATACTAGGCGTGGGTAAATTAAACTATGATTAACAAAGCGAATAAAAACTATAGGTTGCGTTAGATATCCCTCACCCTGATTTTTTTTTGAAATTAAGTATATTGAAAAGAAAGAAGGATATACAAGGTGATAAGAATCACCAAGCCAAAAGGCTAGAAAATAAGAGGTGGGGCAAACCCCCTCCCCCCAGCAAGGCCAACACAAATCCAGCAACGGGGAGGAAAATAAAATACATTAAAAGTACATCATGGATTTAGGAAGGCCCCATTGGCTGGGAACAGTTGGTGTAGCTTCTATTAGTGTTCTTCCATGTGCTGATCTTGATCTTCATCGTATTATTAATCTCACTCATGAGCTGGACAGGAGATCTAACCCCTCTGTTGTGAAGCTTGCAATTCCTTTCCATCCAAATACAATAGATGGTAGTAGTGAAAGATAGAGTTTTGACTTTGTTGATGACCTTGTTGCTATTAGCATACACCACAACCATCTCCAACTCCCTCTTCCAAGACCCCATGGTCCTATAGCATTTGTTTCTGCAAAGAATCTCCATCCACACCTCCTTAGAGTACGGGTAATCAACAAGGATGTGAAATAGTGTTTCAATCCCATCAGTGCATAAGATGCAACTATTATTGTCCACTATCCCCCAATCCATCAGTTTATCCTTGGTAATAAGGCTTCTTCTACATGCCAACCAAGAAATGAAAGTGAATTTAGGAATGTTGGCACGATTCCACTCCAGCTTAGCCCATTCCACATTGGAGTTGTGACTGGAAAGAGCTTTATAGGAAGATTGAGTGGTGAATATCCCATTGGTAGAGGGTACCCAAGTTAACTTATCCTCATGATACAAAATAAGTGGTAGAGTGCCAGCCTAGATGTCATTGTGTTGTTGGCTGCGTCATAAATGGTCTTGTCCCCAAACAAAGGTTATAGAGGGCCAAGAGGATGTCAAGTATCATGCCACGTAAAAGTGTTGTTGCCATTACCAATGATAGACTTAATGAGAGGTCTGTTCTCCCACGTCATTTTCAGAATTTTCCTCCATGTCCATAAGCAATCATTAGGGATGGCAAGTGCCTAGAAGATCCTTGTTTTAATTTTGTACATGTGACACAATTTCACCCAAAGACTCCTTATTATTGCAGATATTCCATATATGTTTCATCATAGCAGTCTTGTTCCACTCTTCAATGCATTTGATCCCAAGACCCCCCTCAAATTTAGGTTTGCAAACCTTATTCCATGCCACTTTCTCCCCACTATGCTTCATGTCAGAACCATGCCAGATGAAGTCTCTAATCAGTTGATCAATAGCCTTAATGACCCCTTTGGGCATGATGAAAAGACTGTCCCAATACACCTGTATACTAAAAAGGACTGAGAGAGCAAGCTGGAGTTTGCTAGCATAGCTGAGTAGCTTATTGGTCCAACTTCTAATCCTCTTAGTAAGCCTAGTGATGAGATCCATGAAGTCCTCATTCTTAAGTTTGGTAGAGATTAATGGCACTCGTATCTGAAGGAGGCTTCATTAATTGGAAGCCAATTTTGTTAGCCAAATCCTGGGCGTGTAGATCATCCATTCCCTGCAGTAAATGCTTCTTTTCTCAATATTATGACAAAGCCCAGAGAGAAGAGCAAACTTCTCAATAGCATGGTTGATACAGTCAATTGAATGTTCATTCCCCCTCCTCCACCACATAGAAAATCATCAGGTCATCAGTAAAGCATAGGTGGTTAAGCCCTATTTCCTTACATTTAGGGTGGAACTTGAAGCTCATGTTGTTGCAATGCTGGTCAAGAAGGCAAGAAAAAATCTCCATAGCTAGAAGAAAATGATAAGGGGATAGAAGATAACCTTGTCTAAGGCCTCTAGAGCCCTTAAAGAAACCATAGGATTCGCCATTGAGGCTAATGGAGTACCATGCAGTGGACACACACTCCTTAATCCAAGTGATCATGATATGAGGAAACCTGACCTGCTTGAAGACTTCAAATAGAAACTCCCAGCTCAGAATGGCGTAAGCCTTCATAATGTTCACTTTGATAACACATCTATCCACACCATTGACTCTATGATAGTTCCTCATCCACTCTTGAAGTAAGAGGACATTATCAGTAATGGATCTCCCCCTAACAAAGGCAGCTTGTCTATCACTTATGAGGTGTTTCATGAGGGGCATAATCCTGGAAGATAATATTTTAGAGATGCACTTATAGATAGTATTGCATCAGAAAATTGGTCTAAAGTCTCATGAAAATGGGGTTAGAGGTCTTTGGAATGAGGGAAAGGATGGCACAATTCCACTGCCTAGGCATTTCACAGTTGATAAAGAAGTGCTTTACAGCCTTAGTCACATCATTCTCAATAACATCCTAGTTTGGCTTGAAGAAGGCAGCATTAAATCCATCAGGTCCGGGTGTTTTATCAGAACCAATAGAGATATTGCCTTTTTAATTTCTTCATTTGATGAGATGGAAGTGATGCCATCACACTGATTGTGAGTAAGCTTCCTAACCATCAGGTTCTCAATGTTGAAGAGCCTGTAGTTGTTCACATCATTAGTAGAGAATATATTTTAGAAATAGCTAATAGCTTCATTAGCTACAGCCTCACTATCATCAATGACAAGGCCGTTGGAGTTCTGAATCATGAGGATTTTTTTCCTTGCACAGCTAAGGTTAACTCTTTTATGGAAGAATGAGGTGTTCATCCCCTACTGGAGCCAATTAATCCTTTCTTTTTGCTTGAAAAAGGATTCTTCATTATTTCTCAGTTGGTTCTAGTATCTAGAAAGCTTAGCCTCCTCCCTCCTCAACTCATAATTACTACCATCATTGTCCAGGTTAAATTGCACCTTAATAAGGAAAGTCTTAGCCTCGTCAACTCTAGCATCAATATTAGAGTAAAACTTCTTGTTCAGGCTTCGGAGAAGGGGCTTTAGTCTTCTAAGCTTAGAAGAGAGGTTAAACATGGGATTCCCACTATAATCCTCTTTCTAAGACTTCATGAGGGTGTCCATGAATATTTCATGCTTCATCTAGAAATTATAGAACTTGAAAGGTTTAGGTTTGGTGTTCATAGGAGGCAAGAAGGTCATTATGACGGGGCTATGGTCAGAGATACCATGACAAAGGTAATTAGCTTGGCTATCAGGGAATGAGGTACTCCAAGATGAGCTCTGAAGGACTCTGTTAATACTTGTTTGCACACACGCAGTCCCCCCACTTTTGTTAGACCATGAAAACAACATACCAGTGGAATTCATATCCTCAACTTCGATGTCCTCAATACAGATGTTGAAGTCTTCCACAGCTCTGAAATCAATCTCAATCTGGCTCTTCTTCTCCTCCTCCCATCTTCTCACAACATTAAAATCCCCCAATATGATCCATGCCTGATTGAGAGTGGTAATGAAATTTCTTTTGAGGAAATCCTATAATGTAATTCTATTGGCGGGTAAGTTATGGCCATAGACAAACGTGGCAAAAAACATCTTGTATGATCCCACGACTTTGATCTTTCATAAGATAGCTTGATGGTGGAAGTCATAAACTTCCACATCAAATACATTAAGCTTCCAAGCGATAATGACCCTAGCCACACCACCATTATTCGGGTAATTATGACACATATTCCAGTTAAAAAAATAATTATTCTTAATAACATTCATATGGTTAAGCCTCACTTTTGTCTCCATCAATCCAATAAGTGCAATATCACTGTCTATAATAATTTTCTTAACTTCATCCTGCTTGCGATGGGAGTTTAGACCCCTAATGTTCCATGAAGCTAGTTTGATCATCCTGGTTTAGGGTTACCTCCACCCCTCTTCAGCTCTAGTTGTGGTTTCACCAAACTAGCATTGCCTTTCTTCTTCTGCTTCTTCTTCTTGGAAGATAACTTGCTATTAAGGTCAGAATTTGACAGGTTTCTAGCCATTTCATCAATGGCTTTCACCTTTAGAATAATGCCTTGTGGAGCTGGGGTAGTCTCCTCTTATGACATCTCCTCTAGTCCTGACATATCAGTGTTATCATTAACTAGTGTGTCCATCTCCTCGTCCAGGGCAAGAATGGCAAAGCTATTTAGTTCAGTGATAGCATATAATATAGTAGGAAGGTAATCCTTATTATGGCTGTGTTCACCCTCGTTATGAGCCTTAACATCTCGCAACAGCTCTATCTATAGTAACCTGCTTCCATTCATCCGCTGAAGGTTTCTTCACAGGGGTAACAGCAGCCTTGGGTAAGGCTTTCTCTTCAAGTTTGTGAACTGGGCATGCATTTAGGTTATGACCAAACACAAGGCAGTTAGGGCATGAAGGCGGTTTTTCTTGAAACTCCACCCTAACTGGTGCAGTAGCACCATCCTCTATGATAACATTAATATTTTTAGGGTAAGTCACCTTGGCCTTAACATCAATGCAAATACGAGCCTAGGTTATTCTATTCATTTCTTCAGTCGTTGCATCAGCGTACAGAGGAAGGCCCACTGAGATAAAATTATAACTAAGCCCTTCTTTTGTCCAAAGTTGAACAGGAATGTCATGGAATTTGACCCAAGCATGGATTTTCTTCAACGTATCTTTGGAGAAGTTAAAGTGTTCTTGCCATTTCTTGAGGATGATGGTCATGTCTGCAAAATGCCAAGGCCCATTGTCCAACACCTCATCACGCTGGAGTGGGTTGTCAAACATGAAGAGAAAAACCCATTATCATGAGCTATGACCTTAGTCATACCATACTTCCCCCAGAGTCTTGTAGCAGCATTGTTAACGAAGGAAAAAGGAAGCTTTTTCCCTAAGAAATAACCTACCATGCTGTGCTCCCAACGTCCATGACCTTTCCTGGCAACTTCGAGCTATGGTTTGACAGTGGTTGTGGACTCCACTACAGATGGTTGGTGAAAAGTTAGTTTGAGCTTCGGTTTCTTCATTTTTGTGGTAACAGAACTCCACGTCTTATTAGTGCAAACCATGTTGTTAGTCTGGGATAATGGGACACCTGGGCTTACTTTTTCCATCATCCCTCTTTCGTTCACTAGTAGGCATAGTGACAGGTAGGGTAGTATTAGCTAACCCTACTGTGACCTTTTCAATAGGTGACACCTTTTACACCATCTTCCGTACCCTTGAGCCCACTGCTACCGACTGCACTATTCTCAGGGATGAACCCCATCGCCAACTCCGTTACCTTCACTGGATGAGCATCGCTCTATCTTTAGCCATTAGAGGTTCTGAATATCTTCACATCTTCATAGGAGTAGCCTTTGCTCAAAAGGAAGTCCAAATAGATTTTTTTTTCTATGTTAGGCTCTTGTAACCCTGCGAGTTGCTCATTAGCTCTTGCTATGCTATTATCGGACGTTATGATTTGACCTTCTTTAGCTTCATCAATCATGGCCAAGCTCACATCAAAAGTTGAGATATCAAGTTGGATAGGAACACTAACCACGTCATAAGGCAATAAACCTGTTTCTACCAACAAAGGAGATCGGGTTTGGGAAATAGCTTTCCCACGTACAGGTGAAGGTATTAGTATAAAATGGTTACATGGGTCGACGAGTTATTAAAATTGCGTCTCGTTTCGTCAATTAATTAAATCCAGAGTTGTCACACCCCTAAATTCGCATATAAGATTTTGGTGTCAACAAATACCCCAGAAATTACGCACACAAGGTCGTAAATACGGGGCATACATGATATACCCCGTTAAATCTCTTAGGCATAATAATAACATGATGCAATTCAAGGAGCTGAATATGCTGAAGATGAACACGGGGCTGATCATACACATGGGAGTGGAGATAAATTTGCACTAGACCCTTTGTCACTTTCTAGTGGTCCAATTACAAGACTTAGAGCCAGACATTTTAAGGAAGCACTTATTGGGCTGATCCAAGAGAAGTGGGGTGATTGTGGAAAGATGAAGACCAAGATGGGCCCAAATGATAATCAAAGCTTAGGCCATGTCATTAAAGCAATTTGGGAAGATAATTATCATGCAAAAACGTGACCATCATGTTCACACCATAAATGTGCATGAATTTATCTATTTTCAAGGTTAATAAATGGGGTATGAATTATCTTTAAATACATTGAACTTAGTCATTAGTTCATATTTTATTGTTTTCCAAGTCCAAGTGGCCTAAAAAATGTGGTAACTTGTTTAGTTTGACAATTGTGTTGTTTTAATGCTGTATTTATTTCATTTCCTATTCTTGAAGGGTTGTTCCAAGTATAATGCTACGAATTTTGTAAGAACTTTTTGAGATAAACTAATATCATTGTGAGGTATTTTTGTTCCTCTTGGTTCGTAAGAAAACTTTTTGAACTTATCAAGTTAATCTTGTGGCGTTCAAACAACCAAACTTATCACCTAATTTAATTGCAGGTAGATAATTAAGAAAATGCTCCAACTTCTCTCTAGAATCACCTTCTCCAAAACCCCAGCCCGTTCCTTTCAAAATACTCCGTACTACCCGACCCACACCAGCTAATCCTCCATGGATACAACGTTGAAACTTTCAGGTGACCGTCTTACCATGCCTGCGCAGATGGGGGCTGAGATCGAAATGTTAGAAGACGGCCAGTGCTCTGGTGACCTCATTGATAACCCAGGGGGGTTAGAAGCAGCGAAGCCACTCCATCAGGCTCCCACATCATCGCCCGACCTTCGTCTGGTTTTGACTTCCATCGCCGGCACTGGGGGTCAGGGCCAGGCCATTTTGACTGATGTTACGGGGAGCGGTAGCATTAGTAAAGGTTACGTGGCCGGAGATATTATCCACCGCCCGTATGACGGTCGTAACGGAGGTAAGGTGCTGGATTTGAGTATTGCTGACGTAACTAAGGAGCATCGATCAGACAAAGGATTTGGTTCAGGCTCTGGACTCAATGGTACGAAGACTGGAAAGTTCTCAACTGACACGGGAAAGTTTACAGGTAAACAGGCGAGCGCCCCTACTTCCCACCAACTGCCGAGTCAGAATGATAGGACTTGGAGCTCTGTTGCGACAGTGAAGAGACAACCTAGGATCCGTCTCACTTACCACCAACCCACTGTTGTGGATTCTACTGTCACGGTAACGCCTCCCGCTGCTGTGGCTACCGGTGGCCATAAAAGGTGGGAGAACAGCTTAGTGGGTTATTTTCTGGGAAATAAACTGCCTTTCTCCTACGTGAATAATGCTGCCACCAGAATGTGGAGCAAGTTTGGGATGACCAAAGTTGTAGCACATGATAATGGTTTCTTCTTCTTTTTGTTTGATAACCCCTCACAACGGGACGAAGTTCTTGACAATGGCCCGTGGCACTTTGCGGGGATGTCCATTATTCTGAAAAAATGGGATGCTAGCTTTAGCTTCCATAAGGACACTGTGAAGAAGATTCCCATATGGGTGAAGTTCCACGACATTCCCGTCCAGCTGTGGAGGGAGGAGGGACTCAGTTACATAGCGTGTTCGGTGGGGATTCCTTTGTTTGCCGACGCTGTCACGGAGGAGATGAACAGGATCTCTTACGCTCGAGTTTGCATTGAGGTGGAAGCAAAGAAGACATATCCCAGTAGCATCAACATTGTTATGGAGGACGGTGCAATTTATCCGGTGCGTGTTGAGTTCCAAGCCAAACCACCCTCCTGCCCTAATTGCCTAGTTTTTGGCCACAATATCAGTAAATGCACGCTAAGCACTGTTCCGAAAACTATTGGGGAAGCTGGTACTAAGAAGACAAAAGCTCTGCAGGTTCTGAATGGATCGAGGTAATGAAGAAGCCTATCCCAGTTACTACCTCTGGCCGGGAGATAGGAGAACCGTCGGGAGTGATGATTATGGATCAGGATGAGATTAGGAGTACTGAGAGGGACGGGGGGACTGCCCCTAGCGTGGTCTCCCCCACGATATGGTTCTCCAACCAGTTTAGCACCGTGGAGAATGAAAATGAGTTTGAGGCAACTCCGGAACCTTCGGCGCTTGCTAGGAGAGTAATGGTCGTGGATGAGCTTGCTTTCAAGCATAAGGGGGAGACGACAAAGGCTAACCATTCCGGTGGAAAGAACAGGAGAAAGGGGAAGGGGAGCAAAACTTGATGTTAAAGATTGGGTCATGGAACATTAGGGGACTCAATTCCCCTCATAAACAAAAGGAAGTTAGTAAGTTAATGTTTGATCAGCAACTTGATATCGTTTGCTTGGTGGAAACTAAAGTTAGGAAGGAGAATTTAGGTAATGTTAAAAATAATTGTTTTTTACATTGGGATATCATTGATAACTGCCCTTTGGGGGGGTGGGGGTGTTGCCAGGGTGATTGTCGGTTGGAATCCTAGTTGTGTGGCGGTTACGCTGGTCCAGTCTCACCCTCAAGCCATGCTATGTAGGGTGGAGGTTTGTGGCAGTAATAGAGAGTTTTTTGCGACCTTCATCTATGGGGAAAATCTAGCTCACGGGAGAGAGTCTCTTTGGGAGTTTCTCGAGCTCAATAGGGGTAGCACTGAGGGGCAACCTTGGATTCTTATGGGGGATTTCAACGTTGTGAGATCCAGTGAGGAGAAGAGCGGGATGCATGGCATTGATGTGGGTGCTATGGAGGCTTTCAACCAGTGTATTGATGATATCCAGGCTTTCAACCAATGGGCTTTGGTTTACGTGGAACAGGCGACAAGGGGGGAGGAACAATGTCCAATCGAGAATTGATCGGGTTCTTCATAACGACACGTGGAGTACCCACTTTCCGGAGTCTCAGGCGACTGTTCTTCCCCAGGGTGTTTCGGATCATTGCCCTATCATTATCTTGCTTGATCCTAGGGAGCCTAATAGGCCCAAGCCGTTTAAGTTCTACAACTTTTGGATGGGCCATGTTGACTTCCAGGATGTTCTGTCTGAGTCTTGGCACGGGGACGATGTGGGTAACCCCATGGTGAGATTGAGCATTAAAATGCGTAGATTGAAGTTTAACCTCAAAGACTTTAATAAGAAGTTCTACAGCCAGATTTCTAGGAGGGTGGAGGAGGCTAAGAGGTTGCTTGATGACGTGTAGACTAGACTTGACAATGACGGGAGCAACTTGAGCATTCAATTGGAGGAGAGAGAAAAGTTGACGGTTTAATTGGATCTCAGAAGCGCCGAGGAGTCCTACTATAAGCAGCGGTCTAGATTAAAGTGGCTATAGTTGGGGGATGGGAATAACTCCTTTTTCCATAAAAGGGCTAATCTTGCTACTGCTAGGAGGAAGATTATAAGCATTGAGGATGAGAATGGGGTGCGGGTCGAAGGCTCACAGGAGGTGGCTAATACGACAGTGGGGTTCTTTCGCAACCTTCTGGGCAATCGTAGCACATGTGCGGACCCTGCTCCCATTCTGGATGCGAATGTTGAGAAAAGAATCAGTGATGTGGATGCAGCGACTATGAGTGCGCCCATTGATGATGATGAGATAAAGGGGGCAATGTTCGCCATTGGTTCGGATAAAGCCCCAGGACCTGACGGCTTCAATGCGTTCTTCTTTAAGCATAACTGGGAGGTGGTGGGGAACGACGTCACTAAGGCTGTTAAGTTCTTCTTCAGGTGTAGCTATCTGCCTAGGCAATGGAATTGTACTGCCCTAGCTCTTATCCCGAAGGTTGCCACCCCTAGCGGTATGCATGATTTTAGACCCATATCTTGTTGCAATACCATTTACAAGTGCATCTCGAAGATTCTTGCCAACAGGATTAAGCCTATCCTCCCACATGTGATCAATCCGTGTCAGGCCGCTTTTGTTAAAGGGAGATCTATTTCTGATAACATCCTTCTTCTCCAGGAGGTTATGAGGAATTACCATCGTGAGCTTAGCCCGCCTAGATGTACCTTGAAGATTGATTTGATGAAAGCGTATGACACGGTGGATTGGGGTTTTCTTTTCACCTTGCTGACTCATCTGGGGTTCCCGGCCATTTTCGTTGGGTGGATTACTGAATGCATGACTAACACTCGGTTTTCTATCAGTCTGAATGGGCACCTGCATGGCTTCTTTGAGGGAAGGAGAGGGTTGAGGCAAGGTGACCCCCTTTCTCCCTATCTTTTCCTCCTGGTGATGGACTCTCTCTCGTGCATCTTGGACAAAGCTTGCACTAACCCTATGTTTACCTTCCACCCTAGGTGCAAGGAAGTGGGGCTTAACCACTTATGTTTCGCCAACAATGTGATAATTCTTTGTGGGGGGGACATTCCTGCCTGCACCATTGTGAAGAAGGCGGTTGATGATTTCTGCAGCGTTGCGGGCCTCACGCCCAATCTGGGTAAGAGTAGTTTTTATAGCACGGGGTTGGAGGAGGATCGGATCGTGCAGATCGGGGATATTCTTGGTTTTGGCCACAACAACCCCCCCTTCTTGTACCTCGGGGTTCCTCTCATCACCACCAGACTCAAGAAGGAGGATTGTAGTAGGCTTATCGACAGGATCATGGGAAGGATTAAGTGTTGGACTAACAAGCTCCTTAGCTACGCCGGTAGATTGCAGCTTATTAAGTCCGTATTGTTCGAGATCCAGGTATACTGGTCTAGTCTGTTCATTCTACCTAAGGGGGTCATTCTTAAGATTGAGCAGCTGATGAGGGATTTCCTATGGACGGGTTCCGATCTAAAACATTCCAAGGCCAAGGTGGCTTGGAAGGATCTCTGTAATAGCTTTGAGAGTGGTGGCCTGGGTATCAAAAGCATCGAGAGGTGGAATGAGGCGGCCATCATGAAGATGCTTTGGAATCTCTGTAGCAAGAAGGACTGCCTTTGGGTCAAGTGGTGCAACGTGTATAAGTTGAAGAGAAGAAGTTTGTGGGCTATTAACTTAGCCAGCGACTCGTCTTGGAGCTGGAGGAAGATGATGCAGTTGAGACATCGGATCAGACCTCTCATCAGATGGAGTATCGGTAACGGCAGGGATACCTTTTTCTGGCACGATAACTGGCATCCTCTGGGGCCCCTTCATCCCTTGTTCGGGGACCGGGTTATCAATGACGCTGCTAGTAACCATAAGGCTTTGGTTGCTGATTACATTGTCGAGGACAGGTGGAGATGGCCAACGGTGGTTACCTGGGAGCTCCTGGATATTAGGAATGCGGCTTTGCCCCGCATTAGGCACGATACTGCTGACGAGGTGGTATGGATCCCCAACCAGAAGGATTTTTCTATCAGATCAGCCTATGATGAGATAACCCCCAATCTCCCAACTGGTCCCTGGCATAATATTGTGTGGAACAAGACTAATATTCCTAAATGCGCTTTTGTCCTTTGGATGATTTGTAAGGACGCTATTCACACTAAGGACAAGTTCCATAACTGGGTCATCTCGGAGGATAACGTGTGCTGCAGCTGCTCCAATGGGGTCGAGTCCATTCCTCACGTGTTCAATGAGTGTCCAGTTGCTAAGGAGGTCTGGGAGGAGGTGAGAACCAGGAATCAGGAATACAGAGAGGCTTTGGATTGGGATGGCGAGATAACTCATGCTATTTCTTGTTACAGTGGGACTAGTTTTTATAATCGTATTAGGAATATTTCCTTCTCTTCTACTGTGTACTGCCTATGGATGGAACGTAACGCTAGACAGTTTAAGCGTGTGGCCAAAAGCAAGGATACCATTGTTAGAGATATCGAGGTTATGATTAAAGCGAGAGTCGCAATGTGGAGCAGGGGGACGAGGAGATTTGAGAACTGGATGGCTTGCATGAACTTGGGGTATCCCGGAGAGTGCTCTTGATTAGGGGACTGCGGGGTGTGGGGCTTCTCGCACCTTTTTTTCTGTTGTTTTGTTTTTCTCTCCTTTGGGGTATACCCCTAGGGGAGGCGCTGGGTTTCTATGTGTACTTGTTGTAGTTGCAGTTGTTGATATATATACATAATTTTTCCCAAAAAAAAAAACTTATCACCTTGATTCGTGAGAGATTATTGGGTTTCTTGGTGAGGCGTTTTAAACCTTTGTAGTCTTGGTTCTTATCTTACTAGGTAACGGGTCAAGGTTCAACAAACTTTGTTTATAAGATCTTGGGTTCTTCAACCATCATTGTTATTGGGTTTCATCACAATTTTTGGTGAGATTCATATCATAACAAGGCCAACCCAATCGAAATAAACACGTAAAAACTCCATCACCAAAGCAAATCAACCATTCAACCCTACGTGAGTTCAATCCGACACAACCTAGATAAAACAAGCCACTACACATAATTAATGACATTAATTTAACTAACTAATTAATTAAAGCAACTAATTAATTTAATAACTAAAATTATCTAGGCATGGAAATATTTAACTAAGCATGGAAATAAATGGAAAAAACATTAAAAAGAGGAAGATGACAATGAATAGTAGAAGAAACTTACATTAATGGAGAAAATCAAACAAAAATGAGGAGAGGGGTGGTCTCTACAATAAACCCCAAAATTAGCTCTCAAACCCTAACCTAAGAACTAGCTAAAAATGATATATTTGTGACACCCCGCCTAATTAAATACCGGGCGATCACTCCTTTATTAAATTAAATCAAGGTGAACAGTTGGTCCATTCTTAGCATCACTGTCGAAAAATAAAATTTTCCAATTTAACACCCTAATTAATTAAGCTAAGTGTCAAAACCATGTTCATACATACTTTCCAAATTTTATTTAAAGAAAAATCATTTATTTTATTAACAACATTCAATAAGTAAGAATCACACCACATTAAATTCTGCAACATAATCAAATTAATTTAATACATTCGTCAATCGAATGTCAACATACGAAACTAAAGTCACACATCCAAACTGAATAAATCCCATAGTAACAATACTGGAAATCACTGAAATACAAATGTCCAATAACAACGGAATAATGGAAAGAGCTACACATGCCCAACTAGATGAAAGTACTAAGAGTGGATCCGAATGAACGAAGTCGTCTAATCAAGAGTCCTGCAACTTCCACCTAAGCTGCAGCGCGTTCCTTCCAAGAGATCCTAAGCAAGACGCCCCTGTGGCTGGGCACCTATAATACATACATATATATACAAGAGAGAGAGAGAGAGAGAAAAACGGGTCAGAGCCCAGTAGTGTATATTTAAAATTTGTTTAGCAAGTATTTAAATTGATACAGGCCAATGCAACAACATATTAGTGCGTCACTCTCTTGAGGAATTCTCACCTCTCTTCTAATGTGCACACCTATCGCACTAACCTTCCCAACAGTTTGTCTTATCATTTATCGCACTAATCTTCCCAATGATTTAACTTATCTTAGCTTACTCGTAAGATTCAAAATTTAACGATTCAATTGTTCGGAAAGGATATTTCAATTAGCAACCAAAGTTCTCATTTTTAACTTTATAAATCAATAAAGTTTTCCAGTGTCATATTATACTTTCTCAAAACAAGTATTTACAATTTGAGTCATCAACCATGTCCTACATGTCTCATCACAGTAGGCAGTTCCAGATTTCAGAATTTCATATATATATTAACTACTCATAAAATATATATATATCACAACAGCACCCCAAATAACAACTATGGTGCGGGCATACTCTACTATCCAATCCCCGTATCATTAGTACTAAGGGAATACAGATTCGAAATCACTCTCGAACTGTATCAACACATGCTCAAACAATATTGAGACAAAGTATAGATTCCAAGTCTCTCAGGACCGTCTGAACTATCACTGCGATAGCCTGTACCAAGGATACCTATACAAAAACAAAATGAGGCGAAGCATAGATTCCAAGTCTCTAAGAGGAAAGCACATACCCGCATCTCTTAGGACCGTCTGAACTATCATTCCGATAGCCTGTACCAAGGATATCTATCTTCTAGGGTACAAGTCAATATCCCCCATAAAGGTCCCATCGAGATAAGACTGTCCCAGCGCGAAAACCTCAGGGATAGCAAATAGCGTGGGCATGATTTTCACACATAGATAGTATATGCATACACAATCATATAACTATACTAACATTACCATTTCAATAATGGGTAAATTCTCAATTCCCATAATTACGACATTTGTATTTATTTCTCATTATTTAGTTATCACGTATAACCATTCACATCTTATTTTAATTTGAGGAACTTTTCCACTTACTACATCACGCTCACGGATTCTATCCTCCCAAGTATAAAATTCAGTAGGTATACACATTTGTCCCAAAGTAACTCTCTTATGTGTCTCTCTCTCTTTAACATATACTTACATTGTCCCTCATGTAAGATATCCTAAAAATATAGATTTCGCCTTACATTAAAGGATTTTGAATTTTATTTTCAAAGATGAGAATTTCAAATGGTTTCGAAATCGGAATTAAAATGGAGTTTTAATTGAATTTTTTATTTATTTAGAAGAGTCCTCAAAATATAAAACTCTCTAAGAGTCCTCAAAATATAAAACTCTCTAAGAGTCCTCAAAACATAAAACTCTCTAGTAAAAATAATATTTTTAGAAATCCGACCGTTCGATCAAGCTGAATTTTTGTCAGCAGTCCTGTCTCGCCGTTCGCTACAACATACTAAAATTTCAAGCGATTCCAATGGTCCGATCATCCGGAATAAAAATTTTAGTGTTTGTATCTAATTAGAACTCTTTTCTTAATCAAACTCTTAATCCTTTACATGACAAAGGGTTTCTAAAATATCATTTAAGTCATCAGTACATGCAATTTCCTATCTCAAATTGGGTTTTTCTTCCATACAATTCATCCTAATCATTCCTAAACCAATATGAAAGATGCATCAACGAAATAAGCAAGATAAACACTTGCCTGGAATTTTTAAAAATATGGTTTGGTGCCGAAATTGGTGTGGTTTCGTTCCCCGTCTCGCGATCTACGCATTGGTGGTGACGGCGGTGCAATCGGAGGTGTTCTTGGCCTAGAACTCCTTGGAGAGCTTCTCCTCTTCCTCTCCAATGGCCGTCATTTGTCTTTGGTTGTTATAACCCTAGAAGACAACCTAGATATCTTATATAACCCTTTTAATTTTCGTAGGTTTAATTACCCATAATTTCGAAATGTCCAAAACGCCCTCCCGGGGTACTAATTGGGCCTAAAAATGCCCCGAGACCCAAACTAAACCCCCGGGTACACTTTTCTGACTATCTCGACCCTTCCAGACACGTTGGCGCACTCAAAACGACCATATGAACATCTTATAAAATATTCACTTATTAATCAACATTTAGTCCCGACACGGCACAGGCGCGTCCCGACTTAAATATCCATAATTGTCATTTTATTCACACGTGACAATATTATAACAATAAATCTCATATATTACTATACTCATCCAGTAATTTTCAACATATAACAAATTTCCAATAATTACTAACTCTCGTCACGCTAGTAAATATTTAAAGCAACATTCCGGATTAAAATTAAATTAATTTATCTCAATTAAATTTAATAAATCCCATAATTTAAAAGCTATAAAAATATGGGGTATTACATACTTCCCCCCTTATAACTGAATTTCGTCCCGAAATTCGGAAATTAAAGCCTATCAGGTAGCACAATTCTGGATATCCTTTTCCGTACACAAACTAACTACACATTACGGCGCTCAATCACTATAGCCCTTTCTTCACAGTAACATTGTTTTGCATTCTCTTTGGAGACACTTCACATTGTGCTCCCAACTGACAACATTCGCATAGGTCACGCTTGTACGTTATACATTTCATTGTCTCACTATCATTAGGAGGCCGCACCTCACTACATGACAAATACTCAGATTTATTCATATACAAAACTCCCATTCTGAGAAAATATTACGAACATTTGATCACTCTTGTTCGTCTAAAACAGTCGTGGAATTCTACCATAGTTATCGGATATTTTCTCGACCGGTCCAAAAATTCTGATTATCTACTCTCCTCTAAACATACGGAAGGAGAATAGTCGAGGTTCTTCCATAACAAAACCTTAATAAGTACCTCATACGCGACAAACAGGTACGAGTGCTTCTACAGAGCATTCTTGAAATCAACGTACCAAGATTCCAAAATCTCCTTCACGTGGCTCCGATAATCTTTAATCACCATGCGCTTATTCCCTGGCTAAGGGTGATACATCCTACTTGAAATGAAATCTTATCTCCGCTGGTTCCTGAAATCCCATATCAAAGGTGGGATTCACCAATCTCATCCTGATTCAGAAATTTATACTGCGCCGGACCATGCACTGGCGCGATCCTTCCTTTCAAAGGAAGTCTGGGGCATACTAGTTAATATTGTAAGCCAGCCCAAAGGAATATCAATCACTTCCTTCTCGGTGACTTAATTCACATGTTCGGGATAAACCCTTGATCTTGTTTTGAGGATGGCAACCCATCCAAGAACTTTACCGACTTTACCAACCTCTTCCAATTTCAGGAATTTTCGATAAACACAAAATTATTTGGTTGATTCTCCTCTTTCAACCAAATCTTACCTATGGGCAGTGCATGTAGAGACTACTCACTACGTCTCGCTAAACATCGATTCTTCCCTTGAAATGTCTCACATTAAGTGACACGTAATACTCCCCTTCCTTCCTTGTAGTATGCCGAAAGTTCCACCCGTGCTCTTCTCTCCACGAACGCACTTCTGGATCTCTTATACTATACTAACATCATTACTCTTTATATGTGTGAGTCGGTCTCACACTTGACTAATAACAACTCCGCTCCGGGTGTGCTTCATAACAATTAAATTCTACTATATTCAAGTAATACCAATTCTTGAATGGCTTCCCACAGCCTTCCAATCAAGTTAGGGCGTGCTATTCTAATTGCACACTTATGTATGGATTATCGCCCCTCTTGTGACGTTTAATCCACTCTATCACTTCCACTTCGTTATACTAGTCCAACAAACATATATTTCACACGTCTATTACCACGTCCCTTCGACTCGGACTATTTTAACTGTAGTTAACCAAGATGCCCACATTTTTGCAACACTTCGACCGCCCTGGGAGAGCGAACGGCGTGCTACTCATCTGTAGGACTAACTAAATTCAACGGAATAAAAGGGATAGGGCATTCAAATTCCATGACAATAAAAGAGGAATAATAATTCTCAACCTTCCTCACATAAGTACAACAATTTTCCCAAATAGGTACAACAACCAAAATAAATCACTAACGCTCTATTCATCAAAATAATTACAGGTCATCTCTTTTGTATAATATAAAGTTCTTTCCAGATAATTCATGCTAAAAATCATTCCAACTCTTTATTCACCTTGTGTTCTGTACGCGGTTATGACATTTGGGTACTCTCAATCACCCTAGAAATCAAAATTCTTAAATTCTCCTTATCATCGTTCCACCCCTCAACTCGTGGGGATAACTTTTAATGCTTTCCTACCACAAAAATCCGGCTCCAATGACCTTAAAACAAAATTCAACTTCGAACTTACATACATAATTACTTGATCCCGTTTCGACCAGGGTACCGAACTCATGGAATAGTGACCAAACGTCTCCCTATTTCCAACCTTACGCTAAGTTTCATGCGTGGGATGTCTCGCAAAGCGAAATCCAAACAAGGAACCCCCCCGATACACTACTACCTAGCATTGTCGGTTATCGAAATCCGTTAGGTCCTCCGTCTATAGTATATACCCCTTTATTCCGTCCCTTGACAGAAAAGTTACAATTTCTCCCGTAATTATGCTTAACAAATAACGTTTCACCAAATTTCACTATCGTTCAGCATAGGTTGGTGGTAATAGCATTCCGTAAACCTCGAATACATACAATCGAAATTCTCGAAATTCCTTTTTCTAACATTAGGGTTATAACTCTTAACTCCCACGTCTCTTAAGGATAAATATAACACTGCACTCTTCCTATCACTAAGTCCGGAGTGCCAAACATAATATTGCGTCAAATATTTTCGCTCAACGGTAAATCCCGATACATACGGAATCATATTGGCAAAGTTTATACATACTTTGGCATCGAATATCTCGAGCCCACTATCTCCTCCGAAGTCTCTAGGATAGATAATATAAGTGCGAGTCCAACCTTCTCACAGGTAAAGCCTCGCCAAAACAAACATAAAACATGTTGCACTAATGCAACCACTCCGATAGCCTTGCAATAAATGCCCACTATCGTACTAACCATTTCTGTAATGTTTTAAACAAGATAATATCATACTCGTGTATCGCATCACTACAACGAGTAACCTCAATAAAGTATAAAACACTGTTGATATACTCATTCATCCTCTGCGGATAGCACTAAAGAAAAATCCCGCTACACTAGGGAAAAAATATTCACATAATGGTAACATTTATAATTATATGCATTAAGCGCGTCTCACATGCTAATCTAGCAATGAACAAAATATAGTGACTCTCTCGTGTCACATAAACACGCCTCATCCTCTGAGGATACAACTTACACTTCTACCGATCGGCAAAATTAACAGGGGACCGATCGGCTGCGTTCAAGTCGGTCAACTGCAAAAACGGAGGCACACTATCTAAACCCCACGATAAAAACCCAATTTTCGGTCGACCGCGAGTTGGCCATCGGTCGACCGGTTGATGTAAAAAATTCCCACATCGCACCATTGCAACAACATCCATGGCAAAGCCAAAAACCCACATATGGGTACTACCCGAGAGCTGTCATGTGACCAAAGACCCAAGCCGAGACCAACACAATAAATTGTGAGAAAGATGCTACTGATTTGCCATGCCAAAATCAAGGCCTATTTGTAGAAACCCACCATTATTTTTTTGGGGAAATTTAATTGTATTAACAGAAAAAAATACAACTGAGGAGAACCTCAATAGATCAAAAACACCCCGGGTCATACCCCAAAGGCAAACCAATCAAGGCCAAAATCCTACCAGATACTAACATCCACTAACATAGGAGCCTATCTTCAGGAATGTTCCAGTACATACAAGCCATCCAGTTAGCATAGTTCCTTATATCCTTCTTCCAAGTGAGAGCTTTAGCTCTAACCATGTTTTCAATACCCTTTATAATGGTGTCAAGGGAATTGAAGACATGCTTAAAGCATCTAGCATTCCTCTCTATCCAGATGCAGTAGATAGAGGAAGTAAAGGATAAAGATCTTATCTTGTCACATAAGGTCTTGGTAGAGTGGTTAACTGTAGCCATAGCCATTTCACTATTTAAACCTTGAACATCCTTGTAGCACTGGTTCTTGAGTATCACCTCCTCCCAAATACTTTTACTAAGGCTGCATTGGGAGAACAAATGATTATATGTTTCCCTCTCAGTTCCACATATCTCACAAAGGTCATCTTCAGTAACTCCCCAATCAAGTAGCTTAACTTTAGTGTTGATGGTCTTCCTAAACACCAACCAAGCAATGAAATAGCATTTAGGGATTACACATCTAGGAGGGTATGAGTCCATATGATAGTTCCTCATTAACTCTTGTAATAACAAGATAGTGGACCGTTTGACCAAAGTGGCTCATTTTCTACCCGTAAGGACAGACTACACTACGGGACAGTATGCCTAGATTTTTATTGCGGAAATAGTGAGACTTCACGGTGTACCCCTAAATATCGTGTCTGACCGAGACAAGATATTTGTTTCACGGTTGTGGGAGAGTTTCCAGGAGGCCATGGGCACTGAATTGCGGCTGAGTATGGCTTATCACCCGCAGACCGATGGGTAGACCGAGCGTACAAATCAGATGATGGAGGACATGTTGCATATGTGCATTATAGACTTTCGGGGTGGATGGGAGCAGTACCTTCCACTGGTGGAGTTTGCTTATAATAACTCCTACCAGTTCACCATTGGCATGGCTCCATTTGAGGCATTGTATGGTAGACCTTGTCGTTCCCCAGCATGTTGGTTAGAGGTGGGGGACAACAAACTACTTGGGCTGGAGGTGATTCAGGATACTTCGGCAAGGATAGAATTGATACGGAGTCGCATTCGGGTAGCTCAAGATCGGCAGAAGCGCAATGATGATGCCAAGAGGTTCTTTAGAGAATTCAAAGTGGGGGACCAGGTTTTACTCAGAGTATCTCCTATGAAGGGGATTATGCATTTTGGGAAGAAGGGGAAACTGTCATTGAGCGGATTGGGCCAGTTGCGTATAGGCTTGGGTTGTCGGAGCACTTGCATAGGATTCATGATGTGTTCCATATTTCCTCGCTAAGGAAATATCTTAGGGACGATTTGGCTCATACTCACATTGCTTTGGAGGACATCGATCTCCAGCCCGATAGTTCCTACGAGGAGGGGCCGATTGCTATTTTGGACCGAAGCGAACGGAAACTGCGGTCAAAGATAGTACCGTTGGAACGTGTTCAGTGGCGGCATCATAATGATGAGGAGTCCACATGGGAGCGCGAGGATGAGATGCGCGAACGTTCTCCAGAGTTGTTTTTACTAGGTACTTTTTAGTTCCGAATATCGGGACGAAATTCTGTTATTAGGGGGGAAGTATGTAATACCCCATATTTTTATCGATATTTATTTAAGGGATTAATTAAATTAAATGTGAATTAATTGAAAATTAATCCGGATATAAATAGTAACAAGATGTGAGTTGGTATTTGATTATGACGTGTATATATGGCAATATATGAATATTGAAAATATTAAAATTGTCGCGAAACTGAAATACGACAATTTGGGAAATTTAGTTGGGACGCGCGTGTCAGTCGCGTCAGAAATGAAATTATTTGAATTAAAAAGTGAATTTTATTTTTATCAACCGAATGGTCATTTTGAGTGCGCCAACGAGTCCAAAAGGGTCGAAAAAGTCAGAAAATACTAGCTGGGGGTTTAGTTTGGGTCCGAGGCTTTTTTGGACCATACCGGCAACTTAAAAGGGTGTTTTGGTAATTTTAAAAATTTGGAAATTAAAACCCACGAAAATTAGAGTGAATATTTATTATTTTAGAAGGGCCACTAAGGCCATTACCAGTAAAAAGTTTAGAGAGTGGTTACGTGAGTTTTGAGAGAAGTGGGAAGAGAAGTTACAAGAACCAAAGCCACCATCTTCAACCTTAGGAGAAAATCTGTAGAGAAAGGGGAGAAATCAACCTTCAACACTCAACATCAAATTCTGAAGAAATCTAAGGCAAGTGATTTAGTATTGTTAATGCATTGAATATGTCTTCCATGCTTAGTGTAGGAAATATCTTATATTAAACTTTTTGAAGAAAAACCCATGAAATTTGTTGGAGAAACCTTGAATTTGGGTTAGAATTTGCATGTAGTATGATCAAGGACTGATTTAATACTTGAAGAGTCATGTATGATGAATTAAAGACGGATTTATGATGAATAATTAGACATAAGAAAATTAGGAGTTCATGTTCATAGGGTTTGGAGATATATTTGAAGATTCATAGTAATTCCATGATAATTTGTAAGATTTGACCCCTTAAATATGTTAAGGAATGATCTAGAGTGATTATAAATGGTTTTTTTCTGTAATTAAAGTGTATTAGAAACAAAAGACCCAAATATACAAAGGCCAAAAGGCCAAAGAGTCAGCTAGATACATGCATCTAGAGACCAACCATCTAAACAATTAGTCATACAAGAGAGAGTTGGGTAATCCCCATAAATTACAAGTCATCCTGTTGGAGTAAGATCTTCTTTATTTCTTCCAATAGCTAGACTTTCCTTGCACCATTTCCTCGATGCTCCTAATCACCTTGGAAGTTGTAGCCAATCCCTTGTTATGGAGTCTACTATTTCTTTCCTGCCACAGACAATAGATGGTGGCAGAGAAGGATGTGGTCTTAATCCTGGATTTTAGGTCTATCCCTTTACTATCAGCAACAACCTTCCTGATCTCATTATCCCACCTTCCCATAGCTCTATAAGATTGGTTCCTAAATAGAATCTCATCCCAAACAATTTTGGAGAATGGGAATTCCATTAAGATGTGCTTAATAGTCTCAATCCCAGAGTTACAAAGCAAACATGCTTTATTATCGATAACTCCCCAATCAAAGAGTTTATCTTTAGTCACTAAAGCCTTTCTGCAGGCCAACCAAAGAATGAAAGAACACTTTGGGATACTCATCTTGTTCTAAACCAGCCCATGCCATAGAACTTCATTCCCCCTAGAATAGGTGGACTCATAAGCAGACGCAATAGAGAAATTACCCGACCTGTTAGGAGTCCATTTTACACTATCAGAGGTCATAGGATTAATAGAAGGCAGGGGAGAGTTTTTGATATCATTCATCTCCCAAGTGGTAGAAACTGGCCATTTCCAATTGAACCCATCAATGAAATCGGAGACCTTAGCCTTGGAGTTGCTAACAGCATCATATATGGTTCTATCCCCAAAAAGAGGTTGAAGAGGGACCAGGTGGTGCCAATTATCATGCCACATGAAAGTATTCCTGCCATTTCCAATATAAGCCTTAACCATGAGTCTACATTCCTCTCTAACTTTAAGAATTTTCCTTCAGCTCCATGAAGAGTCTTGAGGAATGGGGATTGCCCATATGCTTCTCCCTTTTATCTTATAAGTATGACACCACTTGACCCAAAGACTATCCTTTTTGTTGAAGAGGTTCCAAAGGTTTTTCATAACTGCAGCCTTGTTCCAATGAGTCAGGCACTTTATTCCCAGACCCCCTTCCTTTTTAGTCTTGCAGACCTCATCCCATGCCACTTTAGCTCCACTGTGCTTGAGCTCAGGGCCAGTCCATATGAACTCTCTAATACATTTCTCAATAGCCTTCACCACACTTTTAGGTAGAATAAAGATCGATGACCAATAAACTTGGGAATAAACAAGACAGAAATTGCAAGATGCAATCTGCCTGCATAACTCAAGAATCTAGTGGTCCAGCTTTTGACTTTATTAGTAATTTTGTCAATAAGAACCATACAATCCACATGCTTGAGTCTTGTAGAGATGAGGGGGACTCCCAAATACTTGAAAGGAGGCTGCTGGTGGGAGATGCCCAAGGAAGAAGACATAGAGCTGATAATTTCAGCATTCACTCCAGAACAGTAAAAATTACTTTTAGCCAGATTGGGGAGTAACCCACTATAATCAGCAAATTCGATTATAAATGGTTTATATATGTTAAAAAATAATTTGGATGGCCTTAGGGTGGATTTAGAGGAGAGAAGAATTGAGAAAATCGGATTTGGGAATTTCTGGGCTGAAACTGTCATCTCGTTAGAAGACCTGCCCAGGTCGTTCGAACGACCTCGTTCGAACGAACTTCTAACGAGATGACAGTATGACTTCTAACGAGTTGGTATTTCATTCGAAGCCCTTGACCTCGTTCGAATGAGACTTCTAACGAGTTGACAGAATGGCCTTTTTGGCCTGATTTGATTTCTAGTATCCCGTAGACTTATCTAAATGGTGAGATAACTTCCCCTTATTAACTAGTGGGCGTAGTTAGGAGATTTGGGATATATTGAGGAGTAAAATTAGAATAGTGCCTTGAACCGAATAACATTCGTGGATTGGGAAGTGAGTAACTAATCACGACGTGAGAAGAGTTGATAACTTAAATACATATAAACCGGGGACTTGTGAGTTGTATAACACTAAATGTTGGTATAAGAACGAGAAGTATCCCACTAATGAAATATTGTGATATCTAAGATGTGTGAATGCTTAGTATATGTAATTATCTGTGTATGACATACCTACTGTACTTGCTATCATGGGAGGTTGGCGTTCGTTTAGGGCCATCTAATCTTTGTGTGCCTATGGGGGGGATTTAGATTGGTACCTCGAGGACATAGGTCAGAGAAGGGCTTATTGAGAAGTTAATAAGTCTGTTGATCATGGGAGCGTAGGTATGTGTGTGACCCATGTGATGTGAACTATGTTCGCCTCCATTGTTTGTGATTGTTGTTAATGAAACGATTCCTGAGAGATTCGAAATACGTGGTCCTCATGTACGTGATGTACCGAGATTTGATAGCAGAGTATGTGTGCACAGCAAGCTTAGTCTCGGGGTGCTAGTATTGTATATTTTTGGTGAGAATAACATACTGTTGATTGAAATGAATTGTCGTGGACAATTGTGAGTATAAATAATGGCTACGGTTTGTAAAGTGAAAATGTAAGAATTATTATAAATTGTAATGCTAAAGTGGGGAACTGTGTAATAAGGTACAATACTCAATTAAATAGAATATGTTGGGATTTAAATTGGATATCATATAGGAATGTTAGACTTAGCATTGGACTAGTTAGAGATGGGAGTTAGAATGGGTACGGGTACGATAGGAGTGCACAATTAGTTGAGAGGTGAGGAACTCATGTGAGTGAACACACTATCATGTATTTTATATTCACTGTTTAATGATATTAAACACTTGCGTTTTTTTAAATTATTTTCACATTCGGGCTCTGACCCGTTTGCTTCCAAATCTATTTTTGTAAAAACCTTTTTAGGTGCCCAGCCACAAGGACACCATGCATAGGAGTTCTATTTAGGTGACGTGCTGTAGCTGTGGAAGTTACAGGACCTTGACAGTAGACGCCTCCATCTTCGATCTTGACTCCTTTATCAGTTTTTATCATTTGTTGGGCATGTTTCCCATTCCTTTTAGAGACATCTTACATATTCAGTTATTTCAGACTTTGGGTTGTAATTAATTTTAGTAATGCGGACTTTGTATTATTTATTTCGAAATTTGGTATGTTGTGAGGAGTTTTCCTCCAGACTCATTATTAATGGATGGTTATTCTATTGTGACTATATTGTTGGTTATGTTAACTTTTCATGATTCATTTATTGCATGTTAATCGGATTTAATTAAAATAGACAACTCACTTTTTAAATACTAGGTGATTAGTAATATTAAAATGTTTTCGACAGTGATGCTATGAACTGAACCAACTTGACATTTTGTATTAATTTTAATAAAGGAGTAGCTACCCGGTATTTAATCAGTCGGGGTGTCACAGGAGCGTGCTCTCAAGTGTATCCTAAGAGGGAAAACGGCGTATTATTTGAGATTGAGTGTGACAGTGTGGGAGGTGGAACCCAAAATTGTGGAGCGTTAGGAGTGTAAGGGCTATCAGGGTCGTACTCAACTATTGGATTTTCGTGAATGTGGGTTGGAGTATTATGGGGAGTTGGAGTGAGTTCAGAATTTTGCATTAACAGGCTTCTGAGAGATCAAGAGGAATATTTTTGTGCTTTTATTTTTATTTTTTTAAATTTTTTGGTCAAAGTTTTTGATTGACTTGATCTAATCCTAAGTCTACCTAAATCCCCGACAACGGCCCCAAAAACTTGACGAGACTAAGAATGTGTCTCAGAAGTGCGCACTCTCTAGGCTCAACTGCAAGCCTGTCTCTCAAGTAATAATCCGATAAGTCGGGTATCGATCCTCAGGGAAATAGGATAACAGATTTGTGACGTCGTTGGACAGACGAAGGAAACCTAACTTTGACTCTAAAGAAAAAGAAAAGATGATTGGTTTTTGGGGATTGGGGATTGGCTAAAACTAAATGCAATTTTGAAAATAAGAAAGAAATGCAACTATTCTAAATTACCTAAAATACTAACGATGAATGATTTAAAACTCGAACTATATGATGAAGAAAACATGACGGGAATACAATCCCTCAACCTTATTGTATTGATGGTATAAAACTAATCGTAAATTTAAATGATTAATTAGACCCATAATTTAGTACTCCCAAGCATTACGTATATGAGGTTCAAGCCCACACCATACTTAATCAGAGGACGAGTAAATCGGTATTGCGATAGTTACATTCGAATTGCATTCTGAAGCATCCCGGTTACCCTGAAGCAAATGAGATCCAAAGATCTACAATTGTCGTGTTTCTATGCAATACGGTCGTAATCAAATCATTAAATTTAGAGGATTAATTTTATATACATGCAACTATCACATCAGGTTGAGTTCATGCATCCCGATCCTTAAAAACCTAGCCTACCATGATGAACTTAATGAAAACTACTGTTAAATTGTATGAAATCATGATTAAACTAAGGGAGAATTGAAGAATGATGTAGAAGGAAGATTAGACAGAAGAAAGTAATCAACTCACTTACCAAAGCACTAAAAGCATCAACTAAAATTTACTTGTACTCACAGAAATCTGAACAAACTTCAATCTTGGAATTAAAACTGCAATAAATCTTCAAACTAGGGTTTTTACTGTAAGGGGAAAAATTAGATGATTTTTCCGCCCCTTAAAATGATAATAAATCGGGTTTAAATACCCTAAAAGACTCCAAGAGTTTTATCTTAACCAGGACTCTCCATTGGAAGAAGAGTGAAAAACTAAAATTTCGACAGTCGGACTGGTCCGGTCCTCCTTCGGTTTCAGTTCTGATTGGATCCGGATCGGTTCTTTTAATTTCTGACCGGATTGGTCTAGTATGGATCGGTTCATTTATTTTTCATCAGCTTCGATCCGTCTTCGGTCTGGGGTTCACTGTAACTTTACATTTTTTTTCTTTCATTTTTTCTTCTATCTTTGATTGCTCATAACTTTCACACCGGAACTCCGATTGAGGTGCCGTTTCTTCCTATGTACCTGTCAACTTGATATCTTCAACTTTTCTTCAGATGCCTCATCCGAATTTTAGTTAAAAATTACAATTTTGCCCTTTTGACTTTCCTTCTTTTCTTTCTCTATTCTTCCGATTTCTTTCTTTCTTTAGCGACATCAAATACCTGTAAAATTAGTACAAAATACCAGAAACTCAGGGTACTCGTTAGAATAGTCAGTAGCAAGATTATGAGATAAATTCAAATTAATTATGTTGTTCGAGGTGCTAAAAGTAACTAAATTAAAGGGATAAATTAGGAAGAATTTATGCCTTATCAGGCCGCTGGACACATGACCTTGCCCACTGCAACCCTATCCGTGGATCGAACGTAAACTATCTATGTTGTGCCTTGTGAGCTGATGATAACTTGAAGGAAAGTGCTGCTTCTGAGTAGGGCCTGTATAACTGGAACTCCGGCCTGGCATAAAATTTACATTCTGCTAACTTCTAGAAGTCTATCGAGGTTCTCTTAAAATGACTCGAGGGCCCGCAAGTGAAATTGGTCCTCTCAGTGGGGGTTATGGGGATCTGGTAGCTAGTGCACTGAGCTAATGAGGAGCCAACCCCCATGGATGCCTTAAGCTTCACAAAGAAGCCTCCAGCCCCGCTTCGAGACTTCTAGTGCCCACCTGACTGGGACCCACTGGGCTCCCTTTTCTTCTCCTATATAACCTTGCTATCTTTCTTATCAAGCTCTAACCATATGGACTTGTTCACTACAGTTCTGAAAATGGGTAGATCTAAACTTGTTATGATCCACCAGATACCCAAATTGAGGCCCTTGACAAATAACCTCATTTTCTCAGCCTCGTCTTTCTGCACGACATCAACATACTTGCACAAACTTGTAAAATTTACTAGATACGCATTAACTGAAGTCTTCCATTAAATTAACATGGTAAACTCATCCTTTTTTGCATCCTTGAATGTCTTCGAAAAGTATCTATCCAGGAAGGCCACCCTGAAGCTGCTTCAGTTAATCATCTTAGTGGTGCTAGCTAAATAGGCTCTCAATCAGTGTTGTGCTTGTTTCGTTAACTTGAACGTAGCAGTTTTGAACTTTTGTTCTGCTGGCACATCCAAAATCCCCATTATCCTGGTGACTTCGTCAAGCCACTCCTCAGTTGTTTCGGGGCTAGTTCCCCCGTTAAAAGTAGGCCGGTGCAACCTCCTGAATTCTTTGAGGATAAAAGTGAAGGTTGTGCTCTCCAGAGTCCCACTATGATTTTCCCGTTACTGCTGCGTGGGAGAGTCGGCTGACGGCTTGCTCCATGTGTCAAAGATCATTGGTTCCAGACCTTCTAGCAATGTCATGACATGGAGGCACCTATGCAGGAATGGAGAGTTTAATACAAAGAGATACGGATTAAAGGTGACAATGGAAGCGATTTAAATAAATGAGATAGCGGAAGTAATTTAAATATTAACTAAAGAAATAAATATGCAAAAATGTACGAGGAAAATATACTAAGAAAGCAAATCACTCTATTATACCCAAGGATCCTATTGTTTTGATACCATTTATAACACCCGACCCGGATTTGGCTCACCATTGGGTCAACCCTCACCGAGTTAAGGAATTTTAGGGGGAGGGGTAAGGTCCATTTGCTTTACTAAAAAAAATCCTTTATTTGTTTTATTATTTATAAATTAAATATTCCATTTTTAACTTGAGAAAAGAGGTGACCACTTTATGTAATTAGCCAATTTGCAAGGTTTATTTTTAAAAATTCAATTTGGTACAATAAATAGAGAATAAACCACATTGAACCTGTATTATTACACACCGTGACCATTGGCCCAAATAAAAGTTCAAAGTACTGAATGTTTGAAATACTAGATTTCTAATGTCTAAAATAAATTACAAAGAATCTAGCGACGTGAGTTGGCCTCTAGGGCCTTACTAGAATCCTTTTTGGCGTCCTTGCTCGATGTGGAGGTGGGGTTTTTATCATAGAAAGCAAGGGTGAGCGAGATCAGCAGGGTGGGTACTATACGATTTCTAATACTATGCATATATCGTGTATTTTAATCTATTCCGAAAACATTTTATAATGTAGATAGTATTCGTGCAACACACTCGAGCGATGAGTTCATACTCACAATTAACCAATTTCATCACCCTTCACTGGGTCTAGAGACTAATTAATCATATTTTATCCTTTATTCTCATTTATCATATTTCATTGGGTTGTCTTACTTATACATTCATTCCCAAGTACAACCATTGCCATTTTCATATTATTTTATCATTTCTCAGAATCGTCCACACCGTCGCCTATGGTCGAGTGATTTTGGGTCTTTCGCCATAGGGCTCCGAGCCCTCCTTAATTTTTTCGGTGTCATCCGAGTCCAATTAATAATGTGTTTTAACATTTTTATCTAATGTTCACAATATTCCATCATTTTTACCATTTTTCTCATGCTACAGTTTTAAACCATTCATTCATTTTATAAATGTGCCATTTATTCACTTTATCCATTTTCACAAAAAGCCCAATCGATAAGGTCCAAAACATAGTCCAACCTCTAGGACCCTCATTTTTTAAAAAATCACCATTTTCCCTTTTTATCATAATTTTTGTGAAAATTGTATTGAATATCAATTCGTCACTAGAACTCAACCTTTTTCTTTCAAAATATCCTTTCCATGATTTTGTATAAAAAATCAATTATCATTTTATGTTTTGCCACATAAAATATAATACTCATCCAATACCATTTTTATCCTATTGTCCTTAACATCGTCCTATTATATATGCGACCCAAATATTATTTTTCTCTCATTCTAATAATATTTTACACATTAAGGGCTATTTTCCCTTAATTATTGATTTCATTACTAAACCCATTTTAACATGTTTAGTTAGGTCTACAACATCATCATTTATCATAGTACATGTTCCTACATGTTTTAAAGAGGATTTCAAGCCTAGAAATACCTCAAATGCATTTAAATTAACAACAGTCATGGGTTTATGTATTTTCACATGCTTTCTTCCAAATTTCCATGTAAAATGTCTTATTTTCCAAATTTCCATGTAAAATGTCTTATTTTGTAAAATGTCTTCCGAATCAGGCTGCGTTTGTGAAAGGGAGATCAATTTCTGATAATATCCTTTTGCTGCAGGAGATTATGAGGAACTACCACAGGGGGCTTACCCCCCCCCCAGATGCACCTTGAAGATTGACCTACTAAAGGCTTATGACACGGTGAGTTGGGACTTTCTGGTCAAACTGTTGGACCACTTGGGCTTCCCATCTAGTTTTGTTGGGTGGGTTATGGAGTGCTGCACGACGACCAGGTTCTCCATCAGTATGAATGGCTATCTGCATGGTTTCTTCGAGGGAAGGAGGGGGTTAAGACAGGGTGACCCTCTCTCACCCTATCTTTTTCTCCTGATTATGGACACCTTCTCCTGCATTATGGACAAGGCGAGTACGGATCCAGCTTTTACCTTCCACCCGCGGTGTAAGGAGATTGGCCTTCACCACCTTTGCTTTGCCGACGACCTGATCATTCTTTGTGGGGGGGACTCTGCCTCCTGTTCGGTTGCTAAGAAAGTGCTTGTGGATTTCTGTAGCATCTCGGGGCTCCTGCCGAACCCTAACAAGAGCAGTTTCTACTCTTCCGGCATTGATGAGGGTGGGATTATTCAGATTGGTAGTATGCTAGGGTTCGCTCACAGTAGGCCACCTTTCCAGTACCTTGGTGTGCCCCTCATTACTACGAGACTCAAGGGGGAGGATTGCAAGAGGCTGATTGACAGAATTACTGCTAAGATTAAGTGTTGGACCAATCGGTTTCTCAGCTACGCTGGTCGTCTTCAGCTCATTAAGTCTGTTCTCTTCGGTATTCAGGTGTACTGGTCTAGTCTGTTCATCCTGCCTAAAAGAGTTATCCTTTGTATCGAGCAGCTTATGAAGGACTTCTTATGGACTGGGCCCGATTTGAAACACTCAGGAGCTAAGGTCGCTTGGAAGGACCTGTGTTGTAATCTTGAAGAGGGGGGATTGGGAATTAAGAACATTGAGAGATGGAATGAAGCTGCCATTATTAAGCTCCTTTGGAACCTCAGCAGCAAGAAGGATGGTTTGTGGGTCAAATGGTGCAATGTTTACAAATTAAAGAGGAGGAGCTTGTGGGCCATCGATATTGCTAATGACACTACTTGGAGTTGGAGGAAAATGATGCAACTTAGACATTTAGCCAGGCCTCTCATCAAGTGCATCATTGGCGATGGCAACGGGACCTTCCTATGGCATGATAACTGGCACCCCCTTGGGCCCCTGCACCCCCTCTATGGGGATAGGGTTATTTATGACGCTGCTAGCAATCACAAGGCGTTGGTGGCTGATTACGTTGCTGAGAGTGGTTGGAGGTGGCCCTCTACGATTACTGTGGAACTTCTTGAGATAAGGAATGCGGAGTTACCAGGTATTAGGCCTGATACCACGGATGAGGTGGTGTGGGTCCCGAGGCCACGTGGGTTCACTATTAGTTCGGCTTATGAGGCTCTGAGTCCGGGTCTCCCTGCCACCACCTGGCATAACCTTGTCTGGAACAAGAACAATATCCCCAAGTGTGCCTTCATTCTTTGGCTGGTCTGTAGGGACGCCTTGCAAACGAAGAATAAGCTCTTCAGCTGGGGCATCGCCGATAACAACCTTTGCTGCAGTTGCTCTAACGGGGTGGAGACTTGCTCTCACCTGTTCAACGAGTGCCATGTGGCCAGGGAGGTCTGGGAGGAAGTGAGATTCAGGAATCAGGAATACAGGGAGGCTACAGACTGGGATGGGGAGATACAAGGTGCTATCTCCAACTATGGGGGGCCTAAGTTATATAATCGTATCAGATGCATTTCCTTTTCAGCTACTTGCTACTGCCTGTGGATGGAGAGAAATAATAGATTCCATAAGAAGACGAAGGATAATACTGGGGCCATTTTAAAGAAGATTGAGGAGATGGTAAGAGCTAGAGTCATGACTTGGGGGAAGGGGAGAAGAAGCTACGTCAATTGGATGGCTTGCATGAACTGGGGTATTCCAGAGAATTCTCTGGAGTAGGATCGATTTTGGGTTTGTTTGGTCCTTTATCATTTGTTTCCTTGGTTTTCCAGTTGGGGTATGCCCCTCTGGAGGTTTGAGGGTTTTCTTCCTCTAGTTTGTTCCGTTGTTTATTCTTGGTTTTAATATACATAATTTTCCCAAAAAAAAAGGGTTTTGTCTTGTTATGTATACTCCATTTTTTGTAAGACCAATTATTTTATCAAATAATTACATTTTAGGCATTAAAATCCTTCTGGCAATCATCCTACATAATTTACATAGCTAGAAAACCTATAAAAACATCATAGAGGAAAACCCTACCTTGGATTAGAAGAGTAAACCACAAAAATGGGTGACTTGAAAGCTCCTAAAACTCCTAAGCTCTAAGACTCCAAAGCTTCTTCAGAAGCTCCCTAAAACCTTCTCTACAAGCTTAGCTCCACCACTTTCTTCTTTGAAACAAGCTTGAAAATGGTAAAATGGGTGTGTATATGGCATAACTTATGGTGTAAGAGTGGTATCAAGGCCTATGAATGGAGGAACAATGGTTGGAGAGAGGGAAAATTGGCATAGGAACCTTAGAGAAAGAAATGTGAGCTGAAAATGTGAGGGAGAGAACCTCCCCCTTCTCCCTCTTATAACCCAGTACTAAAAATCATTTAAAAACTTATCAGATGCCCATCCGATTGGTCAAGCCACATGAATCTGACATGTCATAAAATCATGGGCTAAAAACATGACAGCACACATGGGCAAGTAATTTTCACCAAATTTCGCCCTGGTTGTTCAAACGAAACGGGTTCTTGTTCGAACGAGACTGGCTTCTCTCTCGAACGTCCTTCGAATGCCCTTTTAAACGCGAGATGCAGATGCGTATGCCTAGAACTTCGTTAAAGCCTTCATTGAACAAGGTGGTTTTCTCATTCGAACCACTGCAACTCATTCGAACGAGATGAGGATCTCGTTCGAAAGACCTTAGGTACATTTGAATGACCCAGATTTCCAAAATTCTCTAATTTGTCTAATAACTTCCAACAATTTACATTAAGTCCCCCAAAGGAATTGGATATAGGGATAAAATCCCATATATTAATAATTCAAATCCCAATAATTTCTCATGGTTACAAATTACACAAAAAAGAATAAAATATTAGGAGGGGGTATTACATAAGAGGATTGAGCTTGATGTCCCCCTAATGAAATTTATGAAGAAGGAAAGTTTTGATATTCCTCTAATTAACCCGGGGACTCCCATCGCTATCTAGGTAGACAGTTTGCTTAAGATGACTAGGGTCTTGTAGGTTTTTATTCCAAGTTCATTCTTGATTTATGGGTGAAAACAAGTCAATGTGGGTGAGAGAACTCCAATTGGTTCATTTTTCATGGGTTAGTAAGATTTTCATGATTATGTGCATTATTCATGCATTTTATTTCTATGCTATATTTCTTACTAAACACGATTTTGTAAATACTCATGCATCACTCTTATTCAAAAATTCAAAAATATTTTGTATTGATTCTTTTTGTGAATATGGTTGTCTTTGATTCATATTGATTTGATGATCGATCTAACTTGAATGATAATTAAAAATGAATTCCAAATCATTTGATGAAACTGTTTGATTGATTTAATTGGTTGGTTGAAATTCATTTTATAAATCATGGTTGATAAATTTGTTGAGATCTGTGGTATTGATTTGACATTACTTGCACACATGCATATCACTTGTTGCATATGATGTTTATTATGTAGATATTGCTTTTAGTGCTTAACTTGATCGAGATCAAATCCCCAAGATCATATTGGCATTTTGTTGGTCTTTATGTGAGATTTTGTGAGTTTCTTACTGAAGGAGGTTAAAAAGGAATCTTTTCAAAAGCATTGATAAGGGCTACAGCTAGAGTGATTACACCCATTTTGAAAATAAAATATTTTTAGGTAGCTGTCATCTAGGCATGTGAAAAGCCAATCGATGGAAAAAGCCAAAATATGTTGAAAAAAAGAGCCATAAGCTAAGAGTTTAAACCGACAGAAAAATTAAGACATGGCTTAGCATTTCAAAAATAAAATTTTCTATTTAGTTGGCATTCAAAAGATTTTAATCAACTATGCTTGAGGAAGTTAATGGATTGATACTATCATTCTGAGGTCAAAAGGATATTGATGTAATGTTTGCATGATTTGATTATGTGTATTTAAGTTGATTTTGAATTCTTATTTGTCACATGTATCATACCTTGATTGACATTACAAAGTTGCAAAATATTAATTGGATGAGTTAAATGTGTTTTTAATTCATGTTTTTAATCAAGATTTAATTGAAATCTTTGTGTCAAATCAATTGATCATGAATTACCTAATCACAATCACACTTTACATGCTTAGTGTTTGCATTTGTATATATGTGTGTGAGTTATTGATTTTTCTATTTTTGTAATTTTATCCCAAATTCGTGCTATTAAAATCAAATTAAATGATTTTTTGTGCAATTTCATTCATTCATATCCCTATTATTCTAAGAGTTGCGATTCAAACATTTAAAATAGGAATTTTGGTAGCTTTTGGGGATGTTTTTTGTAATTTTCTCCGTTTCTTATGGACGCCCTCAAAAGGTTGTGGTGCGCACGTTCAACAGTTCGTATGATTAATATGGCCAGTCGCATGTGTTCAATAGATTAAAGGTGGGGAAGTCGACTCAGTTATTCATTTCATTTCAAAATCCATCCTAGAGTATGAACCCTAGGTGAAAATTGCCCCAAAACAAAAATTTTCCATTACATGCATGTTTGATCGAGTTTTGAGAGATTATTGCGTGCTAATTTCTTTCCAATCCTAGATTTGATAGGCTTAGGTATTTTATATGATTTCACTTAAAGAAGTCTTCCATTTTCTCTAAGTTTAGTTGATTTACTTTGTTCTTTGCATTTTTAGTTTGATTTTACCGAATTAGGGTTGATTATGGGGTTAGATTGGATTTTTGACGACTTAGAGTTACTTTATTTGGGGATTTTGTGTATTTTTGGTGATTTAGCCCAAGGTTTGTCCATTTCTAGTATATATTCCACATATCTCCGTTATGAGTAGATAAAAAACTCACACTAGGAAGAGCGTGAACATTCATAAGGTAAAAGTGAGTCTTTGTGTCACGATCCCGTCCCAAAATAGTAGTGGGGAACGAGTGTCTTGACATGCTACCAAGGCAAAAAATATTCCGACTTAAATTGTTTCCATAATTAAATGCAACGAAAATACAATTACATGGTTATGAATCGTAAAATACTGAAATTAAAGGAATTACGTCATCAGAGCTTTCTAAAAGGAAACTTCATTTATATTACAAGTAACAACGAGTTACAACTTAAAACGAAATTTAAAACTTATTACAAGAGAGCCAAACATGCTCTATATGATATAACAAACTTTTTTACTTAAAATAACAAAAAGAGCTCTAAAAGCTGAATCTTCCATATAGTTCTTTTCTCATTCCCTCCAAGCCTACTTATTTCCTGAAAAATGGTTAGTTATACAACATCAACTAAAAGACGAGTGAGGTTCAATCTCCAACAGAAGGCATATATATATATGGACAGGAATTTACAGTAAAATATATAAAGTAAACTGGCAGTATATATTTTCAGAATAATCAGTTCAGAACAGAACAGGTAAAACAATTTGAGCAATATGTCAATTATTCAATTTATTTTGATGGCCATGTACACTATAATACCCAGATAAACAGATAGTGTTACCAAATGTTTCCACCCGGCAACAATACATACAGAAAATCATGATATTTGAAACAACGCCTTAATTAGGGCACACGAGCGATAAACTAGCCGGGAAGGTACCACCCAAATATTTCCACCCAGTAGTCAAGGCCAACATAGTAAGAGAGTTTCCATAGACCGAATCAATAATTTTAGAATTCAAATCTGATGTATATATCGAGAGATATACACATATAATAAACGAGGGAATCATCGGTATCATATGTATTTGGGAATAAAATCATTTCACAAAATATATGTACTTTGCATAATATCATATAATCAAAATACACAAGGAATGTCACAGAGTACTCAGCTAAAATAGAAGTACGAAGTTATAGAAACAGATTCTTGGATCGCTCGTTAATCTTGAGATGAAACTTCTTCTTAAACTTCCTTACACTTTATCTCACTATTTCTTTTTGAACTTTTGGAGTAATTACGTATAATAACTGATCCTAAGGCCTTATTTATAGTTTCCCAAAGTTATTAGGGTGTTGACATGTGTCCCGATGACTAAGCGGTTGCTTCGGTGAGTCGTCGTTAGCGTGTCGCGTAACAGGGCTGTCTTGCAGTCTTGGTTCACCAAACGACAACATGTGTTTTAAATTTTTCTAAAGGATTGACATGTGTTTTATCCTCTACTATAAAGGCAACACGTGTGCGGTGGATGTGTCCAAAAGAAAGCACGAGGTGGAAAGCACGATGTGGAAAGTTATTAAGGGTATAAGGGTTATTTTACACATGAAGGGTATTTTAGTAATTTTACACCATAAATTTTAAATATTTCTTAGAGGTTCTTGAAAATATTTTATTTACAAAATAGTACTTTATATATTTTCATTTTAGTCCTTGAAATTTTTTTATTTACAATTTTGTCCATAAAGTTTTATAAAATTACATTTTCTACCCCAAACTTATAGCTTAGGATATGCTGTTAGACTTTAATTGATCCATTTTGCTGAAGAAAAAGGTCATTTTATTGTGTTTAAGTTGGCATAACTAGCCTCCCCTTCCAACCAATCAAAATATAACATGGTGTGGTAATAAGACAAAATACGACTTAAAGGATGGACAGATTTGCCCTTATTTCGTAATTTAGGTATAACTTCTTGCTCGGACCTCCATTTAACACATCGTTTATTGTGTTACAAACCTAATTCATATATCTACAACTTTTTAGTTTTTACCTCAACTCAATTGTTATATTATAATGGTCAAAACTAGTCTCTAATATGAACATTCCTACCAAGACGTTAATTTTTTTTTTGGGAAACGTTATGCATATTAAAACCACAAAATAGTTACAAGTGAGGGGAGAGGAGCTCCAAAGAACCCTTAGGGGCATACCCCATGGAGGAAAATAAGCAAACAAACCAAAGGACCATACGCCCCTAGTCCAAAACTAAACACCTGCTGAATGGCGCTCTCCGGGATACCCCAATTCATACAAGCCATCCAGTTGTTGTAACTCCTTCTCCCTTTCTTCCAAGACACGACTCTAGATTTTATCATAACCTCAATATCCTAAACCAAGACATTGGCACTCTTGGATGTGCCCCTAAAATGTCTATGGTTTCTTTCCAACCAAAGGCAATAAACAGTAGTGGAAAATGAGATTTTCCTAATCTGATTGTAAAAATTAGAACCCACAAAATTAGCAGTTGCAAAAAGCACCTCATCATCCCAAGGCAAGGCTTCCCGGTACTCAAAATTTTTGAATCTCACCTCCTTCCACACCTCCTTAGCAACGTGGCATTCATTGAACACATGGGCTATGGACTCAACCTCATTATTGGACTGCAGCATAAGTTATCTTCCATAATGCCCCAGTTAAAAAGCTTGTCCTTAGTATGAATGGCATCCCTACAAATCAACCAAAGGATAAAAGCACACTTCGGTATGTTAACCTTGTCCCACACCAAGTTGTGCCATGCCATAAGGGGTGAGTAGGGGTAATTGTACATCGAACTAATAGTGAACCCACCCTGATTGGGGATCCACGTAACTTCATCATTCATAATTTTTTGAATGTTTGGTAAAAGAGCATTTCTAATTTCCAAGAGCTCCCATGTGATAGCAGCTGTCCATCTCCATCTATTCTCATGGATGAATTAACAATCATCGCCTTGTGGTTGCTTGCCGCATCAGAAATGACTCTGTCACCATAGCAGGGATGCAAGGGACCTAAAGGGTGCCAGTTGTCATGCCAAAAGAAAGAATCCATACCACTACCAACTCTGCACTTGATGAGAGGTCTGATGCAGTATCTAAGCTGTAACATCTTCCTCTAGCTCCAAGAACAGTCAACTGGTATTGCTAGGGCCTCCTTTTCAGCTTATAGATATCACACCATTTCACCCACAAGCAGTCCTTCTTACTGCAGAGATTCCAGAGAGTTGTCATAATGGCAGTAATATTCCACCTCTCCATGCTTTTGACACCAAGCCCCCCCTCAATATAGCTACAGCATAAATCCTTCCATGCTACCTTCGCCCCTGTATGCTTTTGATCAGAACCTGTCCATAAAAAATCCTTCATCACTTGCTCAATTTTCTTGATGACCCGTTTAAGTAGAACGTTAAAATTTTATGTTCGTAACTAATTTGATATTTCATGATTTATAAAGGGATGATTAGACTAAAATAATGAATTAACATCATTCATATCACATATGAAATAATACAACATTTAAAACTACATATAAAAGTGGGGTCATTACATCCTACAATCCTTATAAAAAGTTTGGTCCCCAAACTTTACTTACATTAAGTCCCAAACAAGTATGGATATTTCTCCTTTATTTCATCTTCCCGCTCCCATGTTGCTTCTTCAATGGAATCACTTTGACCAATGGAATTACCTTGGTTTGTAATATTTGATCTTTATGGTCCAAAATTTCTATCGGATGCTCAATGTATGGCAAATCTTCTCTAACTTAATGATGATATAATGTTGGAAATCATATATAGATGTTAGGTAGTTGATTGGAATTGAATTATTAGTGTTTGTGCTGATTATTTTAGAGGTTTTAGGCTTAAAAATGGTGGATAACTAAACTGTTAAGGGTGTAGAACATAACAGGTCTGGTGGGGGAGAATACTGCACACGTTCAAACGAGAAAGGATCTCATGAGATGTTGTTCAAATGACATCTGACCTGGTTCGAACGACAGGTCCAAAACTTGGAAAATTGCAACTTTTCCCCAATGAGATTTACGTAGTTGTTTTGAGATGGGAACTGTCATTTGATGATTTTAGCATAATGCAGAATTACTAGGGAATATTCGTAGAGTAATACCCTAAAGATTTGGAAAGGTGAATTAATCTTTGAGATTTTGAGAGAGAAAATAATCGAAATAATTATATTATAAGTAGAAATGAGAGAATACTACGTATGGAAAATATATGTATGGGTTGGGTGAATACCTTTATTTTAATAGGATGCGGGAATGCCTATTATTATTGTATGTATAGCATACCTACGCTGCTTGTTTATTGGGAGGAGGTTTCGCGCAGTGGACAGTCTTATCCCATGTGACCTATTAAGGGGATATTTGACCTTATACCCAGAGTATATTAACTTGGTTACGTGCTATCTGGGATGTAGGATAGTTTAGACGGCTGAATGGGAGCGTAGGTATGTGCGTGACCTATTTGGCTAGAAAATATACTCGCCTCCAATATATGTGATTTGAATTTTATGGTTTGTGAGAGATTTAACCAACAGTCCTTTATGCAGTGAGCGATGCACCGGGACTTGATAGCAGAGTATGCATTGGGCCAAGTGGTCTTAACCAAGGGGTGCATGATTAGTATACATATGTATAGGGATGATGTGACTATATGTGTATATATATACACTTGTGAATATGTCTACTGTGTGTAAAGTAGATATGGTAATAATAATAAATGCTTTACATTAAGTGGTATTTACCAAGGGGTGCAAGTTTAGTGTGTGTGTGTATATATATATATATATAGTCACATCACACACACACAAACACACACACACACACACACACATATATATATATATATATATATATATATATATATATATATATATATATATATATATATATATATATATATGGATGATGTGACTATATATATAGGAATAAACTTCGGAAAATTCTACTGTCTGAAATTAGTAGATAAAGTAATAATGAGAAATAAAACAATCTTAGTGGGTAAAAGATTAACGAGTTGAACGGTGAACAATGAAATTTAGTTAGGTGGGATAAACTATGTCAACAACGTACTGTATGGGCGATACGGGTATACTAATAGTGATGTAGATGGTGGTATGGTGACTTAGAACTAGTTAGGCTGAGTAGCATAACTAATATGGGGTAGATGTATGTTAGGCGTGCACAATAGATGAGAGGTGAGAATCTCATGTGAGAGTTTGAGAAGCTAGCATGCACAAAATACTAGCTTTATTGCAAACTTTAAATACTTGCTAAAACAAATATTTTTACAACTCGGGCTCTGACCCATCTCTTGCTATTCTTCTCTCTTTTGCTATATATATGTATTATATGAGGTGCCCTACCATAGGGTTACCAGACTTAGACGCTTGGATTGTTTAGCGAACTGCAGCAGTTGTGGGAGTTGCAGGTCCTTGCATTTAGATACCTCTATCATTTTTTTCCGCTCTATCCAGACATTTCATTTAGCGCATGTGTCGCCCATTCTCAGTCGTTTTATCAGAGAGATTGTACTCAGTTTATTTTAGTAGTTCATTTCAGTTGGATTGTACTTTATGGTTTATTGGTTTGAGACTTTAAACTAGAACGTTTTATCCAGTCTTCTTTATTTCAATAGTTGCGTTATATCCATTATTTATTATATTTCATGTGAATGGTAAATAATTGATGTTTTATATTTAGAAATTAGTAATGCATTCTTTGGGTATAACTTAAAATGAAAAAAAAGTTTTTGACACTAGCTTAAATATTTATTAGGTGATTATTAATGTTAAATGTATTTCAACAGTGATGCTAAGAATGAACCAACCGAACACTTTGTTTTAAATTGAATTAAGGACTGATCACCCGGTATTTAATTGGGTTGGGTGTCACAGGTGGTATCAGAGCATCAGGTTCTACTGTCCTTCGGATCTGTGTCATTTTTCACGTTTCAGCGTAGCGTTCTTTGACGTGGAGCCTTATTATAGGATTGTTGTCTTCCCTTAACATATGCGATTATGTTCTCCTATTATGAATTATAATGGATGTGACTCATTATACGAAATCGTGTGTGCTTCGAGCACCGAACATTATAGGACAACCAACGAGGGACATACGAAGGACTCCAGAAGAAGAAGCCCGACAGAAGACATAGAATAATTTGGGAATGGCGATCATAACAAAAGTCACCGTGAGTAATATTTAAGCAACTGATAATAGAATTATCATTGGGGATTAGTGGGATCCCCAGGCACAGTCGTAGATAACGGTGGAGTGATTTACAGGATCACCTAGCGTAGTCGATAATGGGGAAATCAGAGGGACCCTTTTGAAAAGTCATCGGGGAAGATGCGGAGAAGAAAGAGAGATAGTGTAACAAGCCAATGGAATTAGAAAATCCGAAGGCAATTATGTAGAATGGAGTGTCACGACACTCAGAATTAAATTTGGAGTTAAAATTGTAACTCTTAGGAGCGACATAAAATGATTAGAGTCAATCACCACATGTGAAGAAGTGTGTTTGAAATTTAAAGAGAAATTTGGGTTTGACCGTGGGGTCTTCCATTCGATGTTATTATAGAGTTGCAAGTGAAATCTTGAAACTTAGCACAATGGGTAAGTTAATGACCAATCGTGAGCGAAAGGTTGAATTGCATAATGAACTTTGTACCTGGAAAAGGGGCATAGTATATAAAAAGGCTCTATAGTTGATAAAGGACCGTGTGTAGAATACAAGGATGGATGAGAAATTTGGCTAGGATAACTAATTTTTATGTTGTCAAGGTTATACGTTGCAAGTTATTTCAGTGCTTCCGAAGGAAGTGAGCCAGGAGGGTTAGAGAATTTGATCGAAAAGCAAAACGGTGTTAGTAAAACACCACATGAGAGTGCCCAATAAGGAACTCATTATATAATTTTGATTGATTAACTCCCTACAAAGTGACGATGAAGTTAATTAGGGTTGTAAAGGTCAATAATAGTTTTGAAAGGCCCGTATAGCCAAAGGGACAACTGAGGACAATTGAGAGCTAAGACTGCCCAGTCCGAGAGAAGGGCATTCCAAATGGTCAGTGGGACCAGTGACTGGAAATTGCTCGGGAAGTTTCCCTATGTGTAAAGAATGGGACTACCAGGGTTGAATGTGTCCACGTTGATAAGTGAGACTGATAATTTTAGAAATGGTAAACCATGCTGGTTAGGCATAACAACTGAAGGAGTGATATTTCCAGAGGAGGAATTAGGTCAAAAGATTTAGGCCCAGGAAGTCACAACCCGAGAGTGGTGGGTTTAGGCAGCACCAGTGGAGTCCTCGATAATAATAGCATATTAATCCTCAGGGTCATTGGGGCCCAGGAAGAAATAGGGTGGACAGTAAAGCCATAAGTGAGGCCTATAGATGTTAGGCCAACATTTCAGTGATGGGTGTGTAAGCCGCATAACAGAATAATTTTCTCACAATGAGGAAAGGGGAAACTATTGGATAAAATCCTAGATGTATAACGAGTGCAGGTGATCATGGGTTGTTTTGTTCGCGAGAAGTGCACGTAAGGACCATACAATTAGGCGAAATTGGTGAGGTTTTCCTTCATCCTTATGAGTAAAGGATTAATTCAAGTGACGTGGTGTGTCACAGCTTATATATAAATTGTAACCCCTAAAATTCGCGTGCGAGTCGAGTTTAGTGGAAATGTTAGTTTTAACAGTCTTGTTACAAATGTATTTCTCATTAATAGCGGGGCTTTTCGATGCCGCCTTTGAGTGAACCAGGTGGGCCCTAAGAGCATATGATGTTATTACAAGTTACATATAGTAGAGTTTATTATGGTAATGTGGAGTGATTAATTACCGAATGCTCAAACGACAGTCAATTGAGTGATAAGACTATCGTGCTGAATACTCCGGGGGGAGTAATAATAATAATTTTGTGCTGCGCCTCCTGAAATACGTTTGCGCCCATATATATATGTACATATGAAAATTTCATGGTATCATAGACCTCAACGAATATGTGTCTAGTTATACGCGATCCTGATGCATAGAGATTTATTTACTGATATGACTCAAGATGCATTGTGCTCTTTATCAAGTAGCGAGAGATAGATTGTTATATATATAGCACCGAAACTTAGGATAGTGAGAGCGCCATGTTTCATGTTATTTTTAAGGACATACGTAGATTAATATGTTAATATACGGAGATCATGGAAAGGTACATATTATGGAATGAGGACCTTAGGGACCTCGATGACCGACAATATTAGCTGGTAGTGTATCGGGGGGTCCTTGTTTGGATTTCACTTCGTGAGACATCCCACGCATGAAACTGACGAACATCGGGAGTTGGAGAGAAGTTTGGTCGATATTACATGGGTTTCGTACCTTGGTTATTGTAAATAGATGAGAATATAATTGAGAAATGACAATTCAATTATGGCTTAAAGTCGGTAGAGCCGCCTAGTCCAGATATCATTATGAATAGAATAACGACACCACTGAAAGAGTAATTAATTTATGACTAGTGGGGTGGTTGAGTACACCCCTACCTTATCAGCATGTCGAGTGCACGAATATTGATTTAAGCATAGTATATTTCATCTGTGCATTAATACGCGAGATCTATGATGTATGGCCGCCCTAGGTAATTGAAAATATGGTATCAGGCATGTGAATTCGATAACATTTATCTACGGAAGTCGAAGCTTATTCGTAAGATCTGGCAAAGGCCTACATTTCTGAGAAACTGATTTTTGAGCGAGGGAAGGACCTGTGACACATGATGAGGCAAAGTCACATGGATCACGATTAGAGGTATATTTGAGAGAATATAAGATGTATCATGTTATAAATGGCAGTGGTGATGGAATTTAATGAAGATAAATATTGCTAAATTTCATTTCGTAATGGTCACCTGTGGCCACTTGAAACCGGTAGAGGTTTCTTCAACCGTTAGGGATTCCGAAGTAGTAATAGGAGAGTATTCCCAAGGATTTATGAAGAAGGTAACTACGTTCCAGAGTTGTTACGGTATAGTGGATCGGTTGACCAAAGTAGCTCATGTTATGAGAGTTAGGCTTGATCATACTTCGGGACAATATGCACAAATCTTTATAATCGAGATGGTGAGGTTACATAGGGTACCGTTTAGTAGCATGTCCGATTGGGACAAGATCTTTGTCTTTTTATTTTTTTGAAGAGTGTTCACGAGGCCATAGGTATCAAGTTGTGATTGTGTACGCCCTATTATCCATAGAAGAATGGGCAGGACAAGTGGACTAATCAGATAATTGGGAAAATAAACAATATTTGTACCCTTGTATCTTAGGGGAGAACGAGATTCCACATGTTGAGTTTGTGTATAATAACTCATATAAGTTAACTTTTGGGCATGGTGCCAGTGGTGGTACGACATGGTAAACCTGGTTATACTCATGACCCTTAGTTAAAGGTGGGGGAAACATATTTTAGTGCAAAGATCATAAATGAGTGGGCACTTATAGTATGTAATGTGTGTAAAGTATATACTGCGCCAATAACCAACTCGTGTGCGATCGTCGCGAGATGAGATCGTATGTATCTAAAGAACGATTAATCTACTAAGGTGCAAATAGTAGAAGGATAGATAGCGAATATCTAAAATATAGTTTAAGAAGTAAAATTTAAACGGTAAGACTTGGGCAAGAACCTACGTGACAGGGTAACCTGGAGTTTAGAATGAACATATGTGGAGTGTTCATTATTAAGGGTATTCGATAGCATACTATATGGGTGGTACGGAGTAGTTTACTTGGGAGCGCAATATATATTCAACGTTGTTTGTACCTGATATACTTTTCCAAATTTTAGGATGAAATTCCATTGTAAGGTGGGAGTATGTAACACCCCGTATTTTTATGATTTAAATAATTTTGGGATTAATTATTATTGTTGGATTAACTAAATTAAAATGTGAGAAATTAATTGTTAATTAATCCGAATTAAAATATTTATTGACTAGCGTGCCAAGGGTTAATACTTATTAATGAAAATTATTGAATATCACTATGTGGATATGTAATATGGAATTATGAAATTTTATAAATTGTCGAGAGTGAGAAATACGACAGTTTGGTATATTGTTTAGAACAAAAACAATATCCCAAAATGCTCTTTCATACTTTGGTTAGCATGTAAGAAAGCTTTATACACCAAAGACAAGCTTTTTACTTAGGGAATCTCTGAGGACAACCTATGCAGCACCTACAACCAGGAGGTGGAATCCATTAATCACTTGTTCAATGAATGTAGCTAAGCTGAGTCAGTGTGGGAAGGGATCATATTTAGGAATTAAGTGTACCGAGAAAGGCTCAATCGGAGGGATGAGATTCAAAATGCTATTGCTAACTATGGTGGGTCAAAGTTTGTGAATAGAATTAGAAGCATATCCTTGTCAACTACCATCTATTGCCTATGGATTGAAAGGAATGAGAGGCATTTTAAGGGAACTGCTAGGACTATGGAAGTACTTATCAAAGAGATAGAGAGAATGGTCAGGGCTAGAGCCATGAGCTGGGATAAAGGGAAAAGAAGCTATCACAATTGTATGGCATGTTTGAGTTGGAGCCTTCCTGAGAGTGCTTTGAACTAGTTTGTTTGATGTTTGGTTTTTGCTTTTGCTAATGGTTGATAGGTAATTCCCCTCAGACTTTGTTTGGAATCATCTCATTTGTACTTGTAAAGTTTTTCTATGATACTATACATATTTTTTCACAAAAAAAAAGTCAGGACGGGCATGTGAGTCATGTCAGAACTAATTTAATGGATTAAATAAGTGAATTTATTTTTAAGTAACTTGTATGGTCATTTCGAATACATCATTGAGTCCGGAAGGGTCGAGATAGTAAAAAAAACTCAACTCGGGTATTTTATTTGGAGCCCGAAATATTTTTAGTTCGAATCGGCACCCTGTAGGGGTATTTTTGTCATTTGGATTTTTAAGGAAATGAAATGGACGAAAATTAGGATAATAAATAAAGTGTATGTGGGTAAGAGGGCGGTCTATTAGTTCCAAACCTACGATAGAGAAAGGGAGAACCACAGAGAAAGGAGGAGAGAACCCATAAGTGTTCTCGGTGCAAAACCAATCATCTTTCACCACCATAACCATCTTTGCGTAGATCGAAAGACGAGGAGCAAGCCCATACCAATTTCATCAGCGGATCGAAAACATCATAATCGAGGCAAGTGTTTATTACTTGCTTTCCTTAGCAATAATTGTGTTCATGTTAGACTAGGTAAATTCCCTTTGTTATAAAGATTAAATTTGGTGAAAATTTTGGGGGAATTAGTCATAAATTGGGTCTGATTTGAATAAAGTTTGATTCCCTTATGTAGATAGGTTTATGTCCTTGAATTTATGATAGTTTTTTAATTGAATCTGGGTTTAATTTAGAGTTTTGCATGTAAATTTTATAACTAGGGTTCTTGAAATTTAGATCTGGGGATTTTGAATTTTGATGATGAATAGTGATGATTTAATGATGATATATTGTTGGAAATCATATATAGATGTTAGGTAGTTGATTGGAGTTGAATGACTAGTGTTTGGGTTGATTATTTTAGAGGTTTTAGGCTTAAAATGGTGGCCACCGAAACTATTAAGGGTATGAAATGTAACAGGTCCGGTGGGGGAAGGTACTGCTCAATCTCGTTCGAACGACATTGAGCTTCGTTCGAACGAGAAAGGATCTCACGAGATGTCATTCAAACGACATCTGACCTGGTAAGAACGACAGGTCCAAAACTTGGAAAATTGCAATTTTTGCCCAATTAGGTTTACACAGTTGTTTTTAGAGAGGTGTAATAACCCGCCCTTTTGGAGATGATTAAATTCCATAATTTAGTATAATTTGGAATTTGGAGAATTTCTCGAAATAGTAACTTTTGGGATTTTCGAGGATTTAATGATTTTTAAGGGGGTTATAAATTATTTTGGGACTATATAGGTCGAAATATTTTATTTATATGTCGCCGTGGAGTATAGCGACAAAAGAGGTAAGATTTTGAGTAGAAAACCGCATTTAATTATTTTGGGTTAGAATAGTAATTTGCGGTCAAGTACCTCGGATGGAAATTTCGACTGTGCCATGAGTCTCGGAATGTCCGAGATAGTCGGAAAAGAGTGTCCGATTGTCAAAATTAAGTTCCGGGTAATTTTGGAGTTAAATAGGCTCGTAATTGGGTAAACGAGTCGTTTTTGGTTTTAAGGGGGTTTAACCCTTTTCTCCTTATAAAAGGAGGGAGAGGGGGAGAAGAAAGAAGAGGAAGAAGAAAAGAAGAAAAAGGGGGAGATTCCGGCCGGCCTCCGCGGGATTCGGCTCGAAGACGTCGGATTTTATCCACGAGGCAAGTGTTTACTTGTTTTATTTATTTTTGAGCATAAATATCTCATATCACTGTTGGTATAACAAACCCTAATGATTTTGGGTTGGGTATTCGTGGATAAAACGGGTTTTCGGGAGATAAAACGAATAAACCCCTAAAATTGGTAAATTGGAGATTTTTAGAAATTAACCAAAAATATTGAGTGGTTCCGGGTTCTAGGATTTTAGGACCCGTATTATAGGTGTATTTGTTGTTGGTAGAAGTTGTAGGCCGTTGGGTGTGGATATGGAAGCTTGGAGGAAGCTTCCATGGCCGTAACAGCTTCTCGGAGAAGAAGCTGCCCGACTTGATCGATCGATCGAGCCTGGGGGATCGATCGATCGAAGCCTTCGATCGATCGACGGCAAGGGGTCGATCGATCGACCTCTGCTGAAAGTTGAAAATTTTTCTAGGATGATTTGGATGGGATAGATTCCATTTCATCTTGCTTTGAGGTTAATTTGGTGATAACCTAGGGGACCTTTTTGGACTTTATGGTCCATAAATTAAGGCAAATTAGGAGGGTACAGTAAGGGTTTTAAGTATATAACCCTTAATCTATATTTTCGAGGAAAATAGAATAGTTGTAGAAATTGATGGATTAGGGTTCCTAAATTATATTGGGGACTTCTAAATGACAAATTGGACTAGGAATAGTCTTGGGGTTCAAGGAAATGAAATCCTTAACCCAATGAATTTAAGGTTGATCGGGTGAGATACATCCCGAGAATATTTCTAGTAGGCATATGGGCCTGTGTAATTATGCTTATAGAAAGCATAATTATATCGATTATCGTTAAGTACATCCTAGAAGATAATTAGGATAATTTGGGAATATAGGTATTTGTCGATTTCACTTAGAGTGAAGGGTATCATTGGAGATATCCAATAAATCCTTAGATAGGATTGAGAGATATAGTGATAATTAAAGTATGAAATACTTTGGATTTAGAATCATGCTAATATGAATGCATGATTATGATTCCTGAAGGGAATCTTTGAGATTATGTTCATCGCTAGATGCTATAGGCCACTATGGCCGTTTATATATATATTCTAGGAAGAATATATAGGATATGTATATACTGTGTGATTTAGGTATATATATATATGTTATGATGGAAATGATTTTTGAAAATATGAATATGAATATTTTCAAAACGGTAAATAAATGATTTTCATAATTGATAAAATTGAGGATACACACCTCTCTAAATCGCTATCATAAGGGAAGTTTGCGTACGTATGGTGAAGCCCCCTGGCTAATGAATGCAGGGTGGATATAGTCCTATAGGCCATGTGAGCGTTTGTTGATATATATTTTCTGCGCTGGTTAGGAGATTCCGGGTGTGGTCTTGACTATCCCGCAGGCACATGGCCGCTTCCCGACGTCTTGCGATGTAGGATCCCAGGTTGTCTTATGATAGGCCCTGGAAGATGATAGCCATTTAGGGGCGCGCACAGTGGAGAAATCCGGACGGGCGGTCTTAGAACGCGTTATATTAAAGCAATTCATGATAATGGATTGGCTTTAATTACATTTCCTGGATATAGGAAGGGAAATGGGTTATATAAATTGGCTTCAGTAACACTTCCCGGATGGAAGAAGGGATGTGGAAGCATATGATATGATAAAAGCATTTTTATGATAATAAAAATGGCTTTTAATTACATTTCCTGAGTATAAAAAGGGAAATGGGATATTTTGAAAATGGAAAAACATTTTTATGATAATAAAATTGGCTTTTAAAAAGGTATATGATTTGTTAAAGCAATTCATGATAATGAATTGGCTTTTAAATACATTTCCTGGATATAAGAAGGGAAATGGAAGGTTTTGAGATAAAAATGATAAGTATTGATAAATACTTTGTATATGAATCCTCAGTCCGGGAGATAGATCCGGATGGTTATGGTAAAAATATGAATATGTATATATGAATGAATCGAGTACCGAGGGTCTAATGTATCCCGATGATCGACCTTGCCGCATAGTAGTGTATCGAGAGGGTTCCTTGTTTGGATTTCGCTTTGCGAGACACCCCACGCACGAATATGGCAGTGTGTTGAGACTGGGGAGAAGTTTAATCCTTAGTGATCTTATATTATAAATTCTTTTGGTGTATATATTTATATATATCTTTCTGTACTAAGGGACTGGCGGATCTCGACGATCCACCGTGCCGCATAGTAGTGTATCGGGGGGGTTCCTTGTTTGGATTTCGCTTTACGAGACACCCCACGCACGAACATGGCATAGCGTTGAGACTGGGGTGAAGTTTATCCCTTAGTACATTACTTGGACTATCTAGGGTAGATAGTAGATGGGTAAATTAGACTAGTTAGGCAGGGATAGCTTGACTAGGGTATGTGTTAGGGTGAGCTAGGTGTGCACTACTAGAGGAAAGGTGAGGGGTATCTCATGGGAGTGCGATACCAATTTAAATATGAGATAAAACTATTTTTCTAAAAATAAAGCATTTATGCACTTGCAAAATATTTTCAAAATTCGGGCTCTGACCCGTATATCTACTCTCCTTTCTTTCTATATATTATATATATATAGGTGTCCAGACACAGGGACGCCTAGATGGAAATTCTTTCGAGTCAGACGTCTGCTGCAGCAGCTGTGGATGCTTCGGGTTATCGGTAGTCGCTTCTTTCCTTGCACTCTAGATAGGAGATATTGTACAAACATTCGGGCCAATGGTCCAACTGATTTTATTTATTATTCGCACGTTATTCGATATGGTTGTATAATTTGGACCGAGTGTTCGGTTATTTTAATTTATTTCATTTTCATTTCAGTTCAATTACGCATATAATTGTGGATGTTTTAATTTGATCGCTAAAAAGAGTAGTTAGATAAAAGTTTTTAACGCTCACCTAATAGGATATTAGTAATTAAATGGATTTTCGTCAGTGATGCTAAGAATGATCCATATGAGACTCCTGTTTTAATTTAATATTGGAGTGATCGCCCGGTATCTTATTAGGCGGGGTGTTACAGATGGTATCAAAGCATCAGGTTCTAGTGTCCTTAGGAATCTGTGTGGACGTACTACGCTTTCAGCGTTGCTCTCGATTTGTTATAGAGCCCCAGGATTAGGATTGTTGATTTCTCTTATGAGATTTCGTTCTCCTGCCATATTAGAAGATTATAGAAATCTTTTACGCGCTCGTTGAGAATTGGGTGCGGAGCTCGGAGGGTAGCAGGAGGTGGAGCTTAGCTGGGGAAGCTGGTAAAAGTTGGGGACGAGGACTTCAGTAGAGGCCACTTTCCTTGTGGCAAATTGCTAAGGATTGTTGCAACGACTGCTAAAGTATAGTAGTTATGAGCAATCAAGTATTACAGTGATAGAAAGTAGTTATGACTGAGGCTTAGTCGAACAAAGTCTTCTTGGTCCATTCTTCCTCCACTGACTGAGGAATCCTAACTAGTTGCAAAGGGGACTAGCATTTACCCTTTGACTTCTTCAGTTGCTCCAACTCTTCCATCAAACAAGTTTGCTCTTGTTCCAAGAAAAAGCACCCTTATTCTGGTTGGAAGATGGTGAATTCTTAAGGCCCTCAAGCTCAATACATAATGAATTATTCTCTTGCTCAAGCAACTTGGCAACTTCTTTGGTGTTTTTCAACTCTAAGTTGAAGAAAAATTGCCTCTTAGACTAAGCCGGAGAGAAGGATAACAACTTTTGATCAAACCCACTGTGCTCTTTTACAAGTCAATAAGATTCTTCTCGTAATCGGCACACAGACTTGCCACTGTTTCCTTGTGGCTATGTTAAAGGTTGAGTATCATTTCATGATAAGGGGCATTGTCTACCACTGCCTTGTGAAAAAGTCGATGCATATTTAGGAGTGATTCCTTAGCTCTAGACGCCATATCTTGGCTGAGTAATTCTTCAAGATCCTCTTTATCCATCTCATCATAACCAGCACCGAATAACTAGTTATACCTGTGACACCCCGCCTAATAAAATACCGGGTGATTAGTCCTATACCAAATTAAAACAGGAATCTCAGTTGGATCATCCTTAGCATCACTGTCGAAAACTTTTTTAAACTTACTAACGACCTAGTATTCTAAAAGATGGTGCCAAATTTTAACTTTTTAATTACACAAAACAGTACATGCGAAAATAAATTAAACCATTCACACAACTGAATAGAACTCAATTGAATAAATTGTTACACAACTTGCCGAATAAACCATCGGCCACCAAAGTGAAATCATCCAATACAATATTCAACATCAGAATAAAACAAATTTGAAAACTGAACTGAAAGTCTGGGTGACATGACCTAAATAAAACTGGAGTTGATGAGTGATTCCTACTCTAGGAATGAATGAATGATGCGTCTAATCCAAACTCCTACTAGCATCCACATATGCCGCAACTCCGTGTCCCTGGAATGGAATAACAATCCCGGCGTCCCTGTGGCTAGACACCTAAAAGGTTTTGAAAATATTTTTATAGCAAGGGTTAGAACCCAAAACATTTTGAAAATATTTAGCAAGTAAATTAACTGCAGTAATTTAAAATGCATGAATGCGCTTCATATTTAAGTTAGTGTCGCACTCCCTTGTGGACATTCTCACCCCTCCACTATTGTGCACACCTACCGGTTACCTTAACCCCACCTAGTTGTGCTACCCCGTTCAACAAGTCCTAGTATAACCTTCCCTTGCCCTACTACTCTAACCCGAGTATAATGATTTCCTGAATTATAAGTTATTTCACGATTAAGTAGAAGAGGGCTTAGACAGGGAGATCCTCTATCTCCCTATCTGTTCCTGCTTGTGATGGAGGCATTCACAGGGATTATCTCCAAAGCTACTGAATCTGCCCTTTTCAAACATCATCCTAAATGCAAGGAGATGTCCCTCACCCATCTTAGTTTTGCTGATGACTTGGTTGTTTTTACGGGTGGGGATAAAGAGTCCTGCAGAATTGTCAAGGATGCCATTGCTGAATTTAGTTCCTATTCGGGACTTATGGTTAACTTAGATAAAAGTAGTCTTTTCACTGCTGGGATCAATATGGATGGGATCCAGGAGATTTCTTCTATCTTGGGCATTCAACATGGGCACCCCCCCTTCAAATATCTTGGGGTGCCTCTCATTACTACTAGGCTGAAAAAGGAGGATTGCCAGATCCTGGTGGATAGGATCACCATGAGAGTCAGATGCTGGACTAATAAGTTTTTAAGTTTTGCAGGTAGACTCCTCCTTGTGAAGACTGTCATTTTCAGCATACAAGTTTATTGGGCTTGCACTTTTATTTTGCCTAAAAGCATAATAAAGAAGATTGAGCAAGTTATGAAGAATTATCTATGGAAAGGGGATGTGACTAACAGTAAAGGTGCTAAAGTTGCTTGGGAGGACATCTGTGTGTCTCTAGAGGAAGGAGGGCTAAATATCAAGAGTCTAGAGACATGGAACATTGCTGCCATGGCTAAGCACTTATGGAATCTATGCAGTAAGAAGGATAGTTTATGGATTAAGTGGTGCAACATATACAAAATTAAAGGGAGGAGCATATGGGCTTTGAGTATACCAAATGATGCATCATGGAGTTGGAGGAAAATTCTTAAGATAAGAGAAAAGTTTAGAAGACAAATCAAAACAATCATTGGGAATGGGACTCAAACCTTTATGTGGTATGATTTGTGGCATCCTAATGGGCCATTGTTTCCCCTTTATGGGAACAACATTGTGTATGACTCAGCTAGTAGTCTAAAAGCTAAAGTTTCTGATTTCATCCACCAAATGGAGTGGAGATGGCCCTCAACTGTGACATGGGAATTAAATGAAGTGAAGAATGCTAGCTTACCTGCAATTCTTGAGGGAAATGACTATGTGGTTTGGCTTCCTTCCAAGAAAGGGACCTTCACCATTGCATCTGCTTGGGAGCTATTGAAGACCCACAAGCCTACTGTTACTTGGAGCAAATTTGTTTGGAGTAAGGTTTGCATTCCTAAGTGTTCTTTCATTGCTTGGTTAGTATTTCGAAAGGCCATCAACACTAAGGACAAATTATTTGAATGGGGTATTTCTGAGGATGACCTGTGTGGGATTTGTGGTTCTAAGAGGGAAACTTATAACCACCTGTTCTCTCAATGCAGCCTTAGCAAGAGTATATGGGAGGAGGTGATGCTTAGAAATCAGCGGTATAGGAAGTTTCAAAGTTGGAATAGAGAGTTATCCTTGGCCACTGTTAACCACTCTACTATTTCCTTATGTGACAAGATTAGATCCCTTTCCTTCATTACTACGATCTATTGCATCTGGATGGAGAGGAATTCGAGGTGCTTTAAGCATGTCTTCAATTCTCTAGACACCATTGTGAAGGGTATTGAAAACATGGTTAAAGCCAAAGTTCTTACTTGGAAGAAGGATAGAAGAAATTACACTAACTGGATGGCTTGTATGTATTGGAACATCCCTGAAAATAGGCTGTTGAGCTAATCTTTTGTTTGCTTTTTGGTTGGCTCCGGGGTATGCCCCGGGGTCCTTTTGATCTTTGAGGTTCCTTCCTCTGTGTATTCTTCTTTTTTTTATATATACATCTAATTTCCCAAAAAAAAAAAAAACTTAATTAATTCCTTTTTAATGAATAGCATATAACCGTAACACAAATTATATAAATTTAATATGTCACACTCTGTATTATTCCCACAAATGATTACTTAATTAATTTCTCATTAATTAACAGCATACAACTGTGACCCGAGTTATATAAAGTAAATACATCACACACTGTATTATCACCTACATATAATATTTGCTACCATATTATATGTACCTTTACTACCATCTACACATATATCATACGTGTATCCATCCTTCCGAGCATACCCTCAACGGATGATTCCCTCTAAAATGCCATCTCACTAGGTGTGCTCACAAAATCTAGTTTCCCCAAGTTGGAATCGCTCACCAACTTGGACAAAAAAAAAATATAAACGAAGTGGAGGCGGTCATATTCCTTCCCTGAAAGTGAGATAAATTCCTCACCCATATATACCGGAAGCTATGACTTGGGGATATACTCGCCCTACTCCTCAAGCTAGGGGATTCACCCACATCGCGCAACCTCCCTTGATAGCATTAGAGTATTTAAATTAATTAAATATCTAATCATTGATATTTAGTATCACACACAATAAATACACGTATATATATATATATATATATATATATATATATATATATATATATATATATATATATATATATTATCACTACACCATAATATATATAATATAAACCCCGGCTTTACCATGTACTCCAAGTTCCGTACACTGCTTGTAATTTCCTGAGTCTGTGGCCCGACTCAACGTAATTAATTTTCTCACTTAATAATTTATCATCTTCCCGAGTCTACAGTCCGACTCTAACATATTTAACTCGCACCTTAATTTATATAATACTTTCCCCGAGTCTATGGTCTGACTCCAATTAAATTAATTAACACACTTATTAATTTAATACCTCCCGGAGTCTATCGCCCGACTCTAATTGAATTGATTGACACACCTATTAATTTAATCCTCCCCGAGTCTATAATCCGACTCTAATTAAATTAATTATCACATTTATTAATTTAATCCTACCCGAGTCTACAATCCGACTCTAATTAAATTAATTATCACATTTATTAATTTAATCCTCCCCGAGTCTACAATCCGACTCTAATTAAATTAATTATCACATTTATTAATTTAATCCTACCCGAGTCTACAATCCGACTCTAATTAAATTAATTATCACATTTATTAATTTAATAACTTGGGGTCACCCAGCCATTATCCCCGGACTCACTTACTTGGCCCGTAACTTAATATTTCCCGAGTCTATGTTCCGACTCCAAATTAATTACTTTCTCTCAATAATTAATTTACTACTTTGATACCACTCAACCAATATCCCCGGACCCGCTCGTTCGGTCCATTCTACATCTCATAATTTCATTTTCACCTACAATGTGTCACACATTTATTTTCATAATTTCCCCAATTATTTTTACCTATAATTGTTAGCACACCCGGACTCACCCACTTGGTCCATAATTAAATATTTCGCCTAAATTCCTTTAATAATGGTAGTGTCACCCAATTACAATACCCAAATATCATTCCTCGGCCCAATATCGATAATTGAATTATTTCTCCAAATTCGTTCATCTCCTGACATACCGTTCACACCCTCCTAAACCCAATTATGTCACCCTATAATTGTTAAGGAAATATGTGTCCCATATAAATTTCTCACTAAATAAAATTAAGGGAATTAAAACTAAAAAAACCCCTCATTATAAACAACCTGGCCGAACTGCCCAAAATTTCCCATCGTCGATCGATCGATGGCCCCCGATCGATCTATCGATCCCTTCGTGACAGCTCTTCTTCCCCACGAAAATTTCCACCATTAACGAGCTTTAAGGTTTCTTTTCCTCAAAAACCAACCTCAAATCAGCATGTTAATCATCTTATATCATTACCCATGAACTAAAAATATCATCTAAACCTTTTAACATCATTAACACGATGAATCTTGACCCATTCAAGAACACAAAATTTCTAGGGTACAATCCCAATTTCAAATTCAAATTTCATCCCTTTATATTCCGATTTTTCTCATTCAAACCAGATAATCATACTCAGAATTATATATCACAACTAATTTTTTCCTTAAATTCCATTTAATGGTTCCATTAACAAAACCCCCTTTTTGTACCTATTTATCCCCAAAACGAATTTTAGTATACACATCACTAAAATATGAATTGGATATCATGCTTTAGGAGTAAAAACCGTTAACCAGTTGCCTGAAATCGTTCGTAGGGTCTGATCCGTTGTCGTAGCCTCCTTGATTTTGCTCCAAAATCCTCAATTTGGCTTTTGATCGTTTTTCCCCAATCTCCCTCTCAAACCCTAGGTTGGAATTGTGTTGGCTACTGATTTTTCTTTTCTTGGGTTTAGGTTTAAAAACAAAAATCCCGTTTTTAGCCTAATGGGCTAAATTAAGATAGCCCAAATCACCTCGTGTGGGGCCGGTTATGCCCAAAAACGCCCCGAGACCCAATTACTACCCCCGGGTACTCTTTTCTGACTATCTCGACACATCCGGACTCAACTGCACACTCAGAATTGGCGTCCGAATTAATTTATAAAAAATCCTTATCTCACACCCAATTTAGTCTATACCGAGTCCCGGCTGAGATAAGTGTATACCCCGTCATTAATACCCGAAATGACGTAATTAACTGATTACTGTTCACTTAGTAAATAAATTTCCCTAAATATTAACCATTCACTCCCCGATTAATATTTAAATATATATTGTCATAATTAATTCAATTAAAATTACAACACACAAGTAATTTAAAATTCCCGAATTATTTTAATATTAAATGCACAAAAATACGGGGTGTTACAATACCTTTGTTGAAGGTCATTGTGAGTGGCGACCAAATAAGCCAACCTGGTGTTAAACTAAAAAATAAATGGTCCGATATAAGTAGGTTCCAAGGAAAGGAGAGTTGCAATAATTTGAGCAAGACAATGATATAAAGAATAAAACTTATTTAATTGAGATATAAAAGAGAGTTACTTCAAGTTGTTACATTCACGATGAAAATATTAAGATTTTAAATAGAAAGAAATAACATTAAGCTCTTGAAACTGCTTGGACCCATCTCCCACCTTCTCCTTATTTATCTTGACTGCATCCACTGCTCGTTCGACAACCACAAGCTGATCATTGGACACAGACTTTTCAACCTCCTCCTCCTCATCCACCTCCATTTCTATCTGAGGAGGAGTGCTAGGATTATGCAAGAAAAAGAGCTCCGATCCCTCAGCAGTGCTAACCTTGGCGATAGCAGCATCCCAACCATCCTTGAAGGATGATTTCTTTAGATACTCAATCTACATGACAGTATTAAAGAATGCCTTATCCTAACCCCTCATAAAGGCATCCTCCTTATCCTTGGCAACCTTAGCCCTTGCCTCTGCCACTTAAATTATTGCCTAGTCGATAACTCTCTTAGCATCATTAGCCTCATTTTTGGTGGGGCTGATAGCTTCGTCTATTGTGATCTTCTCCTGCTCCAACGACTTTACCTTCTCCTCCTACTTCTTCTCGTCCTCATGGTCTAGACCAACATCTTTCAAGGATTCCCAAATTCCTTTGAAGGCAACCTCCACATCAGAAGAGGACTCTTTCAGTTTGTTGTTCCTCGTCAGAAGCTGGTTATAGTCAATCAAGAACTGCAATATAAACATTGTGATTAGCCCAATCAATCAATCTGGAGTGAATGAGAGACGAGGCATCTACTTCATCGGCTAGAAGAACTCCGGCACTAATCAACACGATAATGGGATGGTTGGAATGTCCAACTTGAGGATTTTTTCTCATTGGAGGAGGCGACCTAGTTCCGACGATAAGGTTAGGGTCTTTCTTTTCACCATTTTTGAAGAAGAAATGTTACTCAACACTAAAGCTACATCTAGGAGCTCAAAGATGACGAAGTGCTCTATGTCGAGAAATTCCCCTATGCTCGGTAGGAAGACTCAGAACTAGATCTCGAGGTATCAGAGGATAAAGAGGCAGAATCATCCAAACTAATGGTCCTGAGGGTATCACTCCTCAGTTGGTCTAGCCTCAAAGGAAGTGATGGAACTATGGTAGCAAAGCAAGAAGGAAGCTGAGTGAGGGTGATCTTCAACACCAATTCTCTGCTGAATAGACCAAACAACTTTCAAGTCAGAAAAATTGACTTCAGAAATATGCAAAATATTTTTCTTATTCTTCTTTACACAACAGAAAACAGATATATATATATATATATATATATATATATATTTAGCCATAGAAGCAAAAGGAAGAAGACAAAAGGAAAAATATTCAAGTTGTGTGTAGGTGCTGACCACCTGGGGCCATTGTACACCTCACCCTCAAGAAGAGGGGAAAATATCCAATCCTTTACACTCCGATCGTGATCCCAATAATCTTTATTGGAATCACGTATATTCATAACTAGGACCTGTTGGATTGTCTTATCTTCAAATAATAAATGTTCTCGTTGGTGGTACCCCAGTTGTAGCACGACATTAATTATTTTATTCCAACATTTATCCTATATTGGTCATTAACATTATAAATCCCATCAATGATCCTCCAAGTATTTGGGGCAACTTGGGTAGGAACTACGTCCAAAACTTGACAAAATTCAAGAAACAAGCGACTGGGAGGGGGAAGGTGACCCCATATTTAGGAATAGATAGTGGGTAACCAATGGCTCTTCCCTGAAGCACAGAGGTCACAAGGCCTCGCCAATAACTCAATTTTCACCCACTTAGGGATTCTATGAGTGGATGTAAAAATCTCCACCGAAATCTCATGTAATGTATAGACCGTGTTTTTAGCAAATAACTACAAAGGAAATACAAAGAAGAAGTTCTTATAGAGAAATGAAAGGAACAAAACTCTCACGAAAGAACTCAACTCTCACAAATAGCAGAAATGACTTGGAGAAGAAGAAAGAGATTTTGAATTTAGGGTAAAGTGAATGAAAGAGGGAAATGACATTTTATTGGCGTAATGACATCTCTCTAGTTACATAGAATTGGTATGATTAAAATTACCTACCATTTCATTTCTACGGTGATCCATTACTGAGCGAGTTTTATTTTCGGTGTACCCCTAGACAATACGCTATTCTTGCTCTTATTTACAAAATTGCCACTTCCTCAAGAAATAAAATCATATCCCCAAAAATGCAAACTTTAAGAGATCAGCTGCCGACCAAGCATATCAACCTGCCAAAATCACAACTGAAGGCTTATAAGCAAGTTTCCATGGAATCTACCAACACTTACTGATTAACATTCCATCCCTTCACTCCACTAGCCACTACTCGCTCCAATTAGGAATGAAGTATTAGGATATTTTGTTGTACCAAAAAGTTCAAGTATGACATGGACCAATGAAATTGTGACACCTATAATCATTTAATACTTACTTAGACACTGTCAAAAAATCATTATCTTGGTCGGCTCAGTATTCTCTCGTGATCGACAAGATGGTTGACCATCAGCAAGTTAGACTATCGAGGCATACATGTGAGATACAAGTGGGAATATATATAGCCTCTTTATATATGTGCATATGGGTTAAACATCCTCACTATTTGCGGGTAGCTCATCATTAGTTATCATCAAGAATGTAAAAAGGTGTAACTACCTAACTTATAAAAGCATTCCACCTCTTTTCCTTCCTGCTCCTACTATAAATAGCACACAATATTTCATATTTGGGACATGAAAAAAATGGCATACACAAAACCTTAGAGAGATACTTGAGAGCTTGTACCCACTTTTAACACAAAATAATACCACACTTGTGGATGTAACCACCTCAATAGGCCGAACCACATTAATCTGTTGTCTTATTCCCTGTCTCTCATCTCTCTCAAGATCAAATTGTTTTCTTCTATATTTTTTATGGTCTATTAGCACATGCTATACCCGTTATCTATAATTTTTTCATATTTGTTTTCTTCTATATTTTTATTGTTCTTTCCTAGCGAAGACCTAAAAATATATTTTTTGATCAGTTTTAGATATTAACACATGTTATACCTGTTATCTATGATTTCATCTTCTCTTTGACTTTTCGAGTAAAAAAAGGGGAGAAAACTTTTGTCCTTGACTATTAAGGTGGAGAAAAGAATATTTACTTTATTTTCCCAATGTGTCAAAAAGGGGGAATGGATTTTTCTTTAACTTATTAGGGGGGGGGGGGGGGGGGAATATCAATGATGTGAGGAATTGTTGATAGTTTCTCAGGATTTACTATATATTAGGAGAGTCTTTGTTACATTGTGTTATTCACATGATTTTTCACTTAGTTTAGGTATCTTGATATTAGATGATGTTATTTCACATGTTAATTTTTCACATGCTCACATGCTTTATCATATGTTTCTATCTCTTTTATATCTTAATAATTATCAAAGGATTCCTAAGTAGGGGGAGTTTCTCTTTGTGCATGCTATTGCCTACATGATGCCTTTTGTTATTTCATGTGGTTTTAGGCGTAGCATTGATGATTATGACTCGAACCTATGGTTTATACACGAATTTTTCTTTGTCATTGGTCTTATGGATTTTGTGCATTAACTTCCTACTACTTTGACTATATGGCTAGTGGTGTGCGAGTCTTGTAAGGGTAAAAGTATCATTTTGGGTTTTTGGCAGTTTTTCCATGGAATAGCCAAATGAGGAGATTGAAAATGGAATTTTTTATTAAATATTAATTGGCTAGATTCTTGTGATAAAACATTTATTCATTGTGTCCTTTAAGTCATGTAGACTTGATTCGTTATGAGTGAGGCACGATCATTTTTCTTATACTAAAATTAGACAAACCTTTGAAGATTGAAGATCATCCACGCGACTCATTGAAGTCTTAAGTTGCCGAACATTCACATTGAAGTTCAGATTGTATCCTTTTATGTTGTGAATTGTACAGGGCAACACACACGTGCACTTTTTTTTCTAAAATATTGCATTTTGTTTTCAAAATGTGTGAGGATTTTTGAAAAGTGTTGAACAAGTGACTTAAAACAATCTCAGGGATTTTAAAACTGTTTTGAAACTATTTTGGGAGTTGGTACTATTATTTGAACCATTAAGTTTTTTTAAAAGTTCTATTTTATGCCTTAGCCATTCGCACGGCTCATAAATGAGTCAGCGCACAAGACCCATTCTCATGGCTACAAAGTAAGACCATACTAAGTCCACGATTCCATATTGCATGGAATTGTGTGCACGACTAGATCTAACCATGCGCAAGACGACCACAGATTTTTAAAATCTTCTATTTAAAGGCCAATTTCCATCCCATTTTTAATAATATGAAATTGACACAATTGAAATATCCCTAAGTAAATTTTGAAAGTTGAGAGATTTTTTTCTCTCTCTTTAAAACCAATCTCACTTGTTCTTTAAAAACTATTGAAACTTTGATCTATGTTCGATCCAAAGTGTTTTTGAGAGCATTGAGAGTGGATTCAATTAGATCTTCATGCTAACCTTTATCAATTCAATCTACATTTGCTGAATTACTGAAATCAACCATTCCATAATTTAAAATTGGATACATTTCAAATTATTAGAGAATCTGGAGTGTGGGGTGACTTCCAAAGAAGAGAGTGGACTTATTCGTTCACAACATGGAACTTGTAGGTATCATTAACTACGGGGAAAGTTGAAAGGTTCATAGGTAGCTACACAATAAAAATTGTGTGAGAGGTACTTTCTTGTGTTTTGTAAAATTTCTTTTCAAGTAGAAATGAGAATTGGAGTGCGTCGAGGTTTTCTAGCCCTAGGTGAGTGTTTTTCCTCATAAACCTTGTCTTTTGCTTGCTTGTGTATGTTTTCTATTAGCTTATACACAATTGATCACACACATCACATCGATCTTGTTTACATCTTGTGATTTTTATTAAAATTTGATTAAATATTATATCTCCAGGTTTTATCACTAGATTCACTTAATTTCATCTGGCGTGGGTTAATCAAGTCATTTGAAAAGGTTTTCTATCAAATAAAGTGTTGAGAATTTAAAATTGGGAACAATTTTGTGAGATTGAAATTTGATTAAGCATTGTAGATCTAGGTTTCATCACTAGATATTTTCATCTTGTGTGAGTTAATGAAGTCATTTTAAAAGGTTTTCTATCAAATCAAGTGTTGAGAATTTAAAATTGAGAACAATTTTGTAAAATACAAAAAATTGACCTTATGATGCTGTCAGACCTATTCACCCCCTCCAGGTTTGTTGTTCATGTTCTATTGAGCATATGACACACATTCTTCTATAGAGTTGAGATCATATTATATATTTTTTTTTTTTTGGGAAATTAGATGTATATATAAAAAAAGAAGAATACACAGAGGAAGGAACCTCAAAGATCAAAAGGACCCCGGGGCATACCCCGGAGCCAACCAAAAAGCAAACAAAAGATTAGCTCAACAGCCTATTTTCAGGGATGTTCCAATACATACAAGCCATCCAGTTAGTGTAATTTCTTCTATCCTTCTTCCAAGTAAGAACTTTGGCTTTAACCATGTTTTCAATACCCTTCACAACGGTGTCTAGAGAATTGAAGACATGCTTAAAGCACCTCGAATTCCTCTCCATCCAGATGCAATAGATCGTAGTAATGAAGGAAAGGGATCTAATCTTGTCACATAAGGAAATAGTAGAGTGGTTAACAGTGGCCAAGGATAACTCTCTATTCCAACTTTGAAACTTCCTATACCGCTGATTTCTAAGCATCACCTCCTCCCATATACTCTTGCTAAGGCTGCATTGAGAGAACAGGTGGTTATAAGTTTCCCTCTTAGAACCACAAATCCCACACAGGTCATCCTCAGAAATACCCCATTCAAATAATTTGTCCTTAGTGTTGATGGCCTTTCGAAATACTAACCAAGCAATGAAGGAACACTTAGGAATGCAAACCTTACTCCAAACAAATTTGCTCCAAGTAACAGTAGGCTTGTGGGTCTTCAATAGCTCCCAAGCAGATGCAATGGTGAAGGTCCCTTTCTTGGAAGGAAGCCAAACCACATAGTCATTTCCCTCAAGAATTGCAGGTAAGCTAGCATTCTTCACTTCATTTAATTCCCATGTCACAGTTGAGGGCCATCTCCACTCCATTTGGTGGATGAAATCAGAAACTTTAGCTTTTAGACTACTAGCTGAGTCATACACAATGTTGTTCCCATAAAGGGGAAACAATGGCCCATTAGGATGCCACAAATCATACCACATAAAGGTTTGAGTCCCATTCCCAATGATTGTTTTGATTTGTCTTCTAAACTTTTCTCTTATCTTAAGAATTTTCCTCCAACTCCATGATGCATCATTTGGTATACTCAAAGCCCATATGCTCCTCCCTTTAATTTTGTATATGTTGCACCACTTAATCCATAAACTATCCTTCTTACTGCATAGATTCCATAAGTGCTTAGCCATGGCAGCAATGTTCCATGTCTCTAGACTCTTGATATTTAGCCCTCCTTCCTCTAGAGACACACAGATGTCCTCCCAAGCAACTTTAGCACCTTTACTGTTAGTCTCATCCCCTTTCCATAGATAATTCTTCATAACTTGCTCAATCTTCTTTATTATGCTTTTAGGCAAAATAAAAGTGCAAGCCCAATAAACTTGTATGCTGAAAATGACAGTCTTCACAAGGAGGAGTCTACCTGCAAAACTTAAAAACTTATTAGTCCAGCATCTGACTCTCATGGTGATCCTATCCACCAGGATCTGGCAATCCTCCTTTTTCAGCCTAGTAGTAATGAGAGGCACCCCAAGATATTTGAAGGGGGGGTGCCCATGTTGAATGCCCAAGATAGAAGAAATCTCCTGAATCCCATCCATATTGATCCCAGCAGTGAAAAGACTACTTTTATCTAAGTTAACCATAAGTCCCGAATAGGAACTAAATTCAGCAATGGCATCCTTGACAATTCTGCAGGACTCTTTATCCCCACCCGTAAAAACAACCAAGTCATCAGCAAAACTAAGATGGGTGAGGGACATCTCCTTGCATTTAGGATGATGTTTGAAAAGGGCAGATTCAGTAGCTTTGGAGATAATCCCTGTGAATGCCTCCATCACAAGCAGGAACAGATAGGGAGATAGAGGATCTCCCTGTCTAAGCCCTCTTCTACCAGGAAAAAACCCATTCAGCTCACCATTCAGATTTATAGAGAACCTGGTAGTGGTCACACACATGGTAATCCACCCAATGACCTTAGAGGGAAACCCAAACTGCACCAAAAGATTAATCAAGAAATCCCAGCTAACCAAATCATATGCCTTGAGCATATCAATCTTGATAACACATCTAGGAGGGAGGGAGTCCCTATGATAGTTCCTCATCAACTCTTGGAGTAAGAGGATATTGTCTGCAATAGACCTTCCTTCCACAAAAGCAGCTTGGTTATTGCTGATAAGGATAGGCATCAGCTTCTTAAGCCTACGAGTGATCACTTTGGATATGCATTTGTAGATGGTGTTACAGCATGAGATAGGTCTGAAATCCTTCATAGAAACAGGTGTAGATATCTTAGGAATTAAAGCCAAGGCAGTACAGTTCCACTGATCAAAGAACATACCAGTATCAAAGAAGTACTTAATTGCATCACACACATCATCCCCCACAAGTTGCCAGTTTTCTTTAAAGAAATGGCTATTGAAACCATCAGGTCCAGGAGCCTTGTCAGACCCAATTGCAAACATAGCTGCCTTAATTTCATCATGGGAGACATCAGCTTCTAATAACTCAGCTTGGTGAGAGTTGAGTTTAGTCTTTATTACCTCCCCAAGAACATCATCAGCATCCACACACTGCACCCTATTCCCAAACAGATTCTGAAAGTATCTCACAGATTCCCTAGCCACCTTCTCTCTTCCTTCCACCCTCACCCCCATATCATTCTCAATGCTCACAATTTTCCTTCTAGCCAAGTTTTGATTAACCTTCTTATGGAAGAAGGCATTGTTCTGATCACCAAGCTGCAGCCACTTAGTCCTAGCCTTCTGCCTTAAGAAAGACTCTTCATCATTCCTCATGTAAGTGTACTTCTCCCTCATCTCTTTCTCCTCCATTTGGATCTCCTCATTGGAACCATCAATGTCCAAAGCTCTCTGAAGGTTATCCAGCTTACTCTTTATGTCAGATACCTGAATGGAGATTCTGTTAAAAAACTTCTTATTAAAATTCTTCAAGGATACTTTCACTCTATTCAGCTTCCTAAACAGCCTCATCATCGGGTTACCATCCATCTCAACATCCCATGCCTCAATAAGAATGGGCATGAATTCCTGGTGGTTCATCCAGAAATTAAAAAACTTGAAAGGCTTAGGCTTCCAGTTGCTACTGTAATCTAGAAGGGTAATAATAGGGCTATGGTCTGAGATTCCACACGGCAAGGTGATTGCCTGAGAGTTAGGAAATACATCAGTCCATATGTCATTGTGCAGCACCCTATCAATCCTTGATTGCACATTATTGCAGCCCAGCTGATTTTTATTCCAAGTAAACCAAAGCCCACTATTTGCCATGTCATCTGCATTTAGATCCCTTAAACAGTTATTAAATTCATCAGTAGCAGCAATGTCAATGCCATTAATGCCTTTTTTCTCATCCTGATTTCTAACAACATTAAAATCACCCATGAGAATCCAAGGCCTATCATTAACCACACCTTTGTTCTCCATAAGAAAATCCCATAGGCTCCTTCTATTTTCAGTCATGTTGTCCCCATAGATGAAAGTGGCATAAAAGGAATAATTGGTTCCTATAATATTCACATTGCAAAACAAAGCTTGTCTCTGAGTACCAACCACCTCAATACTTAGAATCTTGGGATTCCATCCCACAATCACTCTAGCCACCCCACCTTCCATAGGGCAGTTGTGAACATACTCCCACTGGTAAAAACACATACTTTTAACATTCTCTAAGTTATTCCTCCTGATCTTAGTCTCAACTAAACAAATCAGATCTAGCTTATTATCCTTGATCAACTTATCCACTTCAATTTGTTTATGGGAGGAATTGAGCCCCCTAATATTCCATGTTCCCATCTTGGTCATCGAAATTTATTTGATTTGTTGCCTGATCTCCTCTTGTCATTCTTGTTGCTCCTGAACACCCCTTTACCATCCACTCTATCCCCCTTGTCAAACTCATCTACTGCCTTAATTTTCAGAACCAACCCAGATGGAACAGGGGTAGTAACCATAGTCAACTCATCTTTGTCTATCTCCAGACCTTCTGAGGGGTTAGAGGTCATAGTACTGTCAGTATTACTGCCCTCCACACCTGGTTTTCCTTGTATTGTCCCCCCACAGTTATCTAGTTCAACAGGAGAAAGGTTCTCAGAGTTCCCAGCATGATGGCCTTTGAGCTGCACTATAGGCTCATCCTCTATTGCAGCCTCTAATATGTCAAATTGATTATGAGTTGTAACTTTAGTAAGGTCAATATTCCTCCTCCCCTCTTTTGCAGCCTTTCCTTCTTCAATTAGAGCTCCTTTTTCCAACACTCCACTAATGGCATTATCAGTACCTGTAGGGGTTTTGATACCCTTATGTTGAACTTGAGTCCACCCTTCTTCAAGGGCCTTCTGAACCTCTATCTTACTTTTGTATGGGAACACCTCCACTCTATTATTTATTGCCACCCATGCCTTCTTAGCCTTAGGACAGTTAACCATTCCATGCCCAAATATGCCACACTTGACACATGAAGATGGTTTTTCTTGATACTCCACTCCAACCTCAGCATATGATCCATCCTCCATTCTAACTTCAATGACTTTGGGATAATCTTCCATGACTTTTAGTTCCACACATATTCTGGCAAAACTTATTCTTTGCATTCCTTCTGTAATAGTATCAGCATACAATGGAATTCCAACTGAGCTAGCAACATAGCTCAACCCCTCCTCTGTCCATAATTGCATAGGGATATTATGGAACTTCACCCAGACAGGGATCTTTGAGGTTGAATCTTTAGCAAAAGAGAAATTTGGAGTCCATTTCTGGATGATAATTGGGTTTCCCACAAAATGCCATGGCCCATTGTCAATGACCTCATCCCTCATACTAGCATTCTCAAACATGAAAAAGTAATTGCCATTATTATGCCCCACAATTTTTTGGAGGCCAAATTTATCCCATAGTCTATGGGCAATATTGCATACCAGAGTGTAGGGCAGGCTCCTTCCAAGGAAGCATCCAACCATACTATTTTCCCATTTCTCATAACCACATGTAGCCACTTCCAGAGGTGGGGATACAATGATCCTTTTATCAGTTATTGAAGGGGCATGGTATGTTAATCTAAACTTTGGGTATCTCTTATCAGCAACAACATCCTTCCATGATTTATCCCCAGCCTTATTTGGGGTAGAACAGGGTATGGGTCCAGCTGCATTCTTACTAGTACCTTCTTTTATACATTCCTTTTCTTCATTCTTGCATCTCTCCCCAACAGAGTTGGAGCCTTCTTCTCTTTGTACAATTCCTCTAACTTGCATAATATCCTCATAGGAGAAGCCCTTCATTTTCAGAAATTCGTTATACTTCTTCTTCTCTTCACTCCAATCATCCCATCCAGGTTCATGTATGGAGGTATCTGGGATATTGCCTACATTTCCTCCAGAGACCACAACTTGGCCATCTTCAAATTCATCCTCATGAGCTGAACACAAGGGAACTTCCACTGCGTCATAGGGAATAAATTTTGCTGTATCCAGAGGGGTATTGCGTAACTTTGACTGCCCAGACAGGGCAATAGTATCTTGCGACTGGGAGGCATTGAAATTCCTATCTCCACGTGTGGCCGGAGGCAGGTTGTTCATGGTGGCTCAGAGGTTTGTGTTACCTGAGATGATGCCGGCGGGATACTTTAGTTGTTTAGGGTTCAGTTTGGCTGAAGGTTTTTTAGAGAGAAGAGGGAGCATTTTTAAGATGGACGTTCAGGGGTTGTTTTGGGTTTTCACACTCTTTTATATATTTTTGTTGGATGATGATACATTTAGTTATTCTAGTATTAATTTATTTTATCGCATGCTGTGGATGGTTAAAATTCAGTACAATTATTATTATTATTATTATTATTATTATTATTATTATTATTATTATTATTATTATTATTATTATTATTATTATTATTATTATTATTATTATTATTATTATTAATATTGTCTTGATTTTGAGAATGATTTAAATTAATTAATGCGGCCTATCTTTGGTGTATTAGAATTGCCAACTGGTATGTGAGAAAATAGGGGTTTATTACGGTCCCGGTTTTACTATTTATTTATATCACGCTTAAACATGTGGACTATTATTGGGATTTTTTGACATAACCCTCCGTTTATAATGCATTATTTGCTATATCCCTCATTTTACTAATGTGTTGAAAAATAACCCCCATTTTTTAACAGAATTCTAACATCATTAAAAAACTCTTAATTCATAATTAGACATAACCTCCATAATATTTTTAGACAAAAATACCCCTCATTAATACTCAAACCTTCTGCCCACACACTCATTTAATCTGTTGGAAATTGGGATTGACATTTTTTTTTTTTTTGGGAAATTAGATGTATATATAAAAAAAAAAAGAAGAATACACAGAGGAAGGAACCTCAAAGATCAAAAGGACCCCGGGGCATACCCCGGAGCCAACCAAAAAGTAAACAAAAGATTAGCTCAACAGCCTATTTTCAGGGATGTTCCAATACATACAAGCCATCCAGTTAGTGTAATTTCTTCTATCCTTCTTCCAAGTAAGAACTTTGGCTTTAACCATGTTTTCAATACCCTTCACAATGGTGTCTAGAGAATTGAAGACATGCTTAAAGCACCTCGAATTCCTCTCCATCCAGATGCAATAGATCGTAGTAATGAAGGAGCTATTGAAGACCCACAAGCCTACTGTCACCATTGCATCTGCTTGGGAGCTATTGAAGACCCACAAGCCTACTGTTACTTGGAGCAAATTTGTTTGGAGTAAGGTTTGCATTCCTAAGTGTTCTTTCATTGCTTGGTTAGTATTTCGAAAGGCCATCAACACTAAGGACAAATTATTTGAATGGGGTATTTCTGAGGATGACCTGTGTGGGATTTGTGGTTCTAAGAGGGAAACTTATAACCACCTGTTCTCTCAATGCAGCCTTAGCAAGAGTATATGGGAGGAGGTGATGCTTAGAAATCAGCGGTATAGGAAGTTTCAAAGTTGGAATAGAGAGTTATCCTTGGCCACTGTTAACCACTCTACTATTTCCTTATGTGACAAGATTAGATCTTAAACGTGAATTTTTTTCAGTCCTAAGAACTTCAATCGATCATGCATTGGAAAGTACGAACAAGAACAAGGTTTAAAGCATAAACATAGAGTTTCTAATCATGATACCTTTGTAAATTTTGTTGGCGATCCGAATGAGAAGAAATATGTTGATGAAGATGATGATCTTGCTATCCTCCCAAGGTCTCCAAAAACTTTGCTTGATCCATCGAAAGCCTCGGAGCTTCTAGTATATGGTCCACCCAATGTAAGCCTTGGGTGTGGGAACTCTTGGAGATGAACACATAGTGAAATATGAGATAAATCACTTTCTCTCTCTTCATCCCTGCATAAAATATGCGTCATGTTTTTCTAGTCCTTATTTCTCCCTTTATAATAGATATGATTCTTAAAACCCTAGCTTACACCTTTATATATAGGTATAGACATGAGCTTGGGCTCAATTGGGTTTCCAACGAGTCTGAGCCAACTACTTGGTTAATGGACTATACTAGGGATCCAAGACTAATTAATTAAACAATCTTCCAAATAAATACTCGAAAATTTCAAATTACAACCCCATAATTTATTCCCTTTCTTCATTTAATCATGATTAATTCCACTAAATAATCACGATTGCTCCAATTTAATTATCTCAAAACCACTTGGAATAAAGAGGTGTTGTTTGCAAATTTTCTATGGCAGATAATATGAATCCCCGAGTTAAGTATACAATACCCATTTGGTCAAATTAATTCACCGCCAACTGAATTCTTTTGAACCGAATTCTTATTTATTAATTGATTCTCATACTTAACTTATTTAATACTCTATCGGATTATAAAATTCACCAGTCGGGCATACTGGTAGAATAACAATCATAAGTCTATCAAGAGGGTATCACAATCCAAGATCTTTCTGGGACACAGATCCATCTGAATTACTCAAACCTACTTGCACAACGATTGCCTAACCTTGAGAGATTCAGATCCATTAAGATTGAATCTTTCCCATAATAGTCAAAGCAATAATTATGCAAGCATTATAATCCTCGTAACCTTCGGGGTTAAGAACCCATTCACCCTTTACAAACATTGTGAGATTGACCAAATCTAATCTAATTAACATCTAGACTTGGATCTCACTGATGGTCCTATTCAATACATTCCTTAGTGTATCGGTTACAATCCTATATGAATAATTAGTGAAGTTACTGAACCATCAAAAAGGTTCCCGTAGTTTAAGATAAGTTACTAAGGTTGCACTCCCAGCCATACCGATCAGATGTCTCCTTATCTAGTTTGTGAACTATTCAATTGTACTAGAACTAGGAATTCTATCTTATGTGATCAGGCTGAACCAACTCACCGAAATTCCTATTAAGTCTAATTGATCAACATGGATACAATATTTAACCATAAATATATGGCGTTTTCATAAACATGATTCTTATTTCAAAATGAACTGATATTCGATCATATAGGATTTTAAGAATAAAACCCCAACAATCTCTCACAATCTTATAGCCATGTACATATGCATCCAACTCCAAATCCATTTTGACAAATTCCATTGTCGTTTTCTTCGTGTCAGTTCGTGGTCCTAATAATATTCCCTTTTTTCCAGATCAAAAAGGATTTTTTTTAGTTTTTCGAGGTCGATTTCACCACTTCGCTTTGTGACAAAGATCCTCTCTCGGATACACCTCAAGTTTTTCCATTGATTCTAGGGATAAAGGGATTGCATGGTATTTTATTTCTTTGTGGGAAAAGTGAGCGATGGCCCGATTATTTAAGGCAGCCTGCTGCTTTGTGGAGAATCTACTTGGCAGTCAATGAAACTAGTTGTAGAAGGATTAACTGGGTCTAATCTTATGTAAGGGGTCATAAACTTATCACCTACCCTGTTCAATTTCTCAAAGAAGGTGAAGCCTATGCATAATGTGCATAACTCTTTTATGGGCTATGGGTTCTCTCAAACTTACAATTGTACCACTATTAACACTACAATATGTAATGGCTTGTTGTAGTTGAAGGAACCTCACCTAAGTAACTTAAGAAGTTCCTGATCCATATAGCCTCTTCAATTGCCTCCAAAGTTGCAATAACTTTGGCTTCCTTGGTGGAGTCAGCAATGCAATATTTTTTCTTATTCCTCTAATTTATAGCTCCAGCCTTAGGGAAAACACATATTTCGAGGTAGTAAATGTGTAATCCTTTTTTAAGTGAAAAACAAGTCTTTGTACCTAAACGATACAGGACTATGAGACTGAAATCTAACAACCATGCTAACGACAAAGCTGATATTCAGTCCAACACAAAATATGAGGATGGCATCGTTGAAGCATTAAGTATATTCCTCATTCTTTCTCTGATCAAGTGTTTTAGTATACTGATTCCATAATTGAAAGGAAAATCCTTTCTAGGAATCCCGATGCTAATCATATATAACATCTATATAAGGATCTTTGGATGGACCAACATCCTATCTATTCGATATAGCAAAAGATTAATCATAAAGATCTGATTAGCTTTTCCTATGTACTATACATCAAGCTACCTAGACAACCGCAACCTTATGTAAGACAATACACCCACTTCATTCCCGATTAGAAGAAAATTATGCACATCTTGAACTATAAATACCACCACATTTCCATAATGCTTCTTATATAAACAATTATTAATCGGGCTTCAATCAAAATAAAAAGATTGATTGCTTGATCAAATGGAATCTTCCAAGACTTTGAAGTTAGCTTACATCCATAAATGGATCTCGCAAGCTTACATGCTATGCTTTCTTGATTTTATACATAAGGTACATATTAAGACAATCCTTCAATAACTCAGTCCCGAAGTTGAAAGAATCCCGACAGAATTTAGCACAGCTATCGATAATAAGGCTTGGTCGTAGTTAATCCCTTTCCTTATGAGTAAACCTTTTTCATAACAAGCCTTGCCTTGAAGGTTTCCACCTTGCCATCAATCTTTCTTTTAACTACTTCTAGGTCCCCTTTCACCCAATGGGTTGTACCCCATCAACAAATCTACAAGTCCCCCAAACTATATTCGAATACATCAAATCCCTTCTGGTATCCATAGTCTTAAGTCAAAGATAAACATACTTATCTTGGATTGCCTAGTTTTAGTTCTTGGGACCCAGTTGGTGTTTCCTTGGGATCTCATCGAAATGATCACCCAAGAACACTAACTAGTCATTATGACTCTTGATGCTCCCACTAAAACTTGGAACCACTTGTCATGCGTTATAAGTGACATGTGTATCCTGATCATTGGTAATACTCCCTCTAACCCTATGCACTGTATTTATCGATATACTATTGTATTTCATCATGGTAAGAGTAGCTTACTCTTGAGACTATGATTTATTAAATAATCTCCTTTTAAGAACTGGGCATTGATGTAATAAATGACCTTTTGTACTTAGAAATATGATATAAACTACCTCTATAACCTTTGGGATAACAAAGAAAGAGACATACTTCTGTCCTTGATTTTAACTTCTTTGGCTCCTTCCAAAGCACTATTGTCGAGCACTCCAAAATCCAAACATATCCTATAATGAGATTGTCCCCATTATATAGTTCCATGGGAGTTTAAGAGATCAATTTAGATGAAACTAAATTCAGAATTTATACGATCGTCTCTTATGTAAAATCCCAATATGAATCTCACAGTTCAAAATAACTAACTATGGAATTTATCATATCTGAAAGAGTCTTACTCCTTCCTTTCCTCTGCACCCGGTGTAGAGAATTATGATCTAATCCCTACCTCTAATAAATGATTCCTAGACTTTCTTAAAAGTTACACACTCCTAGATCATATCATAGAGTTTGGATTAGTTTACCTCATCTATTCTCCACCTTAGTCCTCTACACTTTGAACTAATCAATGGCTTCAAACTTATGGTGCATGAGGTAAGCACATCCATACCTTGAGTAATCTTCAATGAAATAGATGAATTGATCAAAACCACCACTTTAATAGAAAAGTCATAGGACCACACAAATCAAAATGAACCATTTTCACCACATCGGCTCTTTAGGTTTTGTACATGAAGGTCCCTTGATAATTTTACCTTTTAAACAAGATTCATAGCCTCCGCTTCCAATGAACTCAATTGTCCATTCTAAGTGTATTTGAATTCCTCTTAAAAATATACTTTGTCTAAGTGGTAAAATTTATTTGGTTTAACTAATAAGGAAACTTTCTCTCTATTGATTCTCCATTAGTAGACCAGACCATAAAATATGTATCTACTTTTAAGAGAAGAACATTCCACATCCTTTTCCTTATAAATATTGGAAAATTTAACACGTTGATATCAATGTTCTTATTACTTGTAGTGAGGTATATAATCCAAAATCGAACACCTTTCATCTTTATCACTACAACTGAGGTATATAAACTTTCTTAACCCAAAACTATTGAACCTGAGACTTAGCCTTATCTTTCTACCCCCCTTTTAGGAAAGAAGTAAATATCTTCTCTATAACATAACACAATCCTTGGCCTCCGATGATGCTCACTTTCGGATTACAAAAAGGATTCAAGTGTGATCTCATTGACAACCCAAGGGGGTTAGGAGCTGTGATGGGACCTCCCACTTCAGTGCCCGACTCTGATCCTGTATTGACTCCCATCGCCGGCACCGGGGTTCATGGCCAGGCCATTTTGACCAAAGTTACGGGCGATGAGAACTATGGGAAAGGTTCCTCGACCGTTGACGTTAACTCCAACAGCCAGTCTGATGGGTGGAACGAGGGTGAGGTGTTGGCTTTGTGTGTTGATGACGAAACCGAGGATCGTAGATCAGATAGAGGGGTTGGTACGGGCTCTGGGCTCAATGGTACGGGGATGGGAAAGGTTTCTGCTGACACGGAAAAGCTGTCAGTTAAACTGACGAGTGCCCCAACTCTCCAGACGGAACTGACTTCCCAACAACTGCCGAGACACAATGGTAGGACGTGGAGCATTGTAGCGGCAGATAAGAAACAACCTAGGATCCGTCTCACCTACCACCAGCCCCCCGTTGTGGATTCTATCATCATGGTAACGCCTCCCGCTGCTGTTGCTACCAGTGGCCATAAAAGGTGGGAGAATAGTTTGGTGGGTTATTTTTTGGGAAAAAAACTTCCTTTCTCCTACGTTAATAACGCTGCCACTAGACTGTGGAGCAAGTTTGGGATGACCAAAGTGATAGCACACGACAATGGTTTTTTCTTCTTTCTTTTTGACAACCCCTCTCAACGGGATGAGGTTCTTGTGGCCCGTGGCATTTTGCGGGGATGTCCATTATTCTGAAAAAATGGCATGCTAGCTTTAGCTTCCACAAGGATACAGTGAAGATGATACCCATATGGGTGAAGTTCCACGACATTCCCGTCCAGCTATGGACGGGGGAAGGACTCAGTTACGTTGCGAGTTCGGTAGGAGTCCCTTTGTTTGCCGAAGCTGTCACAGAAGAGATGAATAGAATTTCTTACGCTCGAGTTTGCATCGAGGTTGAAGCTAAGGAGACATATCCCAATAGAATCAACGTTGTTATGGAGGACGGTGTTAGTGCACCGGTGCGAGTTGAATTCCAAGCCAAACCACCTTTGTGCCCTAAATGCCTCGTTTTTGGCCATAATATCACTACATGCACGTTAAACATGGTACCGAAGACTATTTGTGGAAGCTGGTGCTAAAATGACCAAATCCCATGCTGGTTCTAAATGGAAACAGGTAGGAAGAATATCCCCGTTACAGTCCGGGAGATAGGAGAGTCGTCGGGTGTGATGAATAGGGCTCAGGAGGAGGTTTGGGGCACTGTGGAGGTTTGTGAGATTGCCCCTAGCGTGGTCTCACCCACGATACGGTTATCCAACCAGTTTAGCGTCGTGGACAATGACAGCGAGTTTGAGGTAACTCCGGAACCTTCGACACTTGATAGGAGAGTAACGGTCGTGGATGAGCTTGCCTACAAGCATAAGGGAGAGATGACTAAGGCGAACCACTCCGGTGGCAAGAACAGGAGAAAGGGGAAGGGGAGCAAAACTTGATGATTAAGATAGGGTCTTGGAATATTAAGGGTCTTAATTCCCCGCATAAACAGAAGGAAGTTAGAAAGTTAATAATTGACCAGCAGCTTGACATTGTTTGCTTGGTGGAAACAAAAGTAGGGAAGGTAAATTTATGTAATGTTAAAAATAATTGTTTTTTACATTGGGATCTCATTGATAACTGCCCTTTAGGGGGGGGTGTTGCCAGGGTGATTGTGGGATGGAATCCTAGTTGTTTGGCGGTAACTATGGTCCAGTCTCACCCTCAAGCCATGCTGTGTAGGGTTGGCCTGTGGAAGTAATTGCGAGTTTTTTGCGACCTTCATTTACGGGGAGAACTTACCTCACGGAAGAGAGCCTCTTTGGGAGTTTCTCAAGCTCAATAGGGATTGCACTGATGGGCAGCCCTGGATACTTATGGGGGACTTCAACGTTGTGAGAACCAATGAAGAGAAAAGCGGGATGCATGGCACTGACGTGGGTGCAACGGAGGCGTTCAACCAGTGTATTAATGATATCCAGGCTGATGATATGACGACGAATGGGCTTTGGTTTACGTGGAATAAACGCCAGGGGGTAGGGACAATGTCCAATCGAGACTAGATAGGGTTCTTCATAACGACACGTGGAGTACCTACTTTTCGGAGTCTCAGGCGACTGTTCTTCCTCAGGGTGTTTCGGATCACTGCCCGATCATTATCTTGCTTTCTCCCGGGGAACAGAATAGGCCCAAACCGTTTAAGTTCTATAACTTTTGGATGGGCCATGCTGATTTCCAAGAAGTTCTGACTGAGTCTTGGTACGAGGACAATGTGGGTAATCCCATGGTGAGATTGAGTAAGAAGATGCGTAGATTGAAGATTAACCTCAAAGATTTTAATAAGAAGTTCTATAGCCAGCCTTCTAGGAGGGTGGAGGAGGCTAAGAGGTTGCTTGATGATGTGCAGACTAGACTTGACAGTGACGGGAGCAACCTTAGCTTCCAACTGGAAGAGAGAGAGAAGTTGACGGCTTACCTGGAGCTCAGAAGCGCCAAAGAGTCCTATTATAAGCAGCGGTCTGGAGTCAAGTGGCTACAGTTGGGGGATGGGAATAACTCTTTTTTCCATAAGAGGGCTAATCAAGCTACCGCTAGGAGGAAGATTATCAGCATTGAGGATGAGAATGGGGTACGGGTCGAAGGCTCTCAGGGGGTGGCTAATACGGCAGTGGGTTTCTTCCGCAACCTTCTGGGCTATAGCAGCACTTGTGTGGACCCTGCTCCCATTCTGGATGCGAATGTAGTGAAAAGAGTCAGTGATGTGGCCGCTGCGACTATGACTGCTCCCATTGGTGATGAAGAAATAAAGGGGGCTATGTTCGCCATTGGGTCGGATAAAGCCCCGAGTTCCGACGGATTCAATGCCTTCTTTTTCAAGCAGAATTGGGAGGTAGTGGGGAATGACGTCACTAAGGCTGTTAAGTTCTTCTTCAGGTGTAGCTACCTGCCTAGGCAATGAAATTGTACTGCCCTCGCCCTTATCCCAAAGGTTACCACTCTGAATGGTATGCATGATTTCAGACCCATATCTTGTTGCAATACTATTTATAAGTGCATATCGAAGATTCTTGCCAACAGGATTAAGCCTATCCTCCCGCATGTGATCAATCCGAGTCAAGCCGCTTTTGTCAAAGGGAGATCTATTTCTGATAACATCCTTCTTATCCAGGAGGTCATGAGGAATTACCATAGTGAACTTAGCCCGCCTAGATGTACCTTGAAGATTGATTTGCTGAAAGCGTATGACATGGTGGATTGGGGATTTCTTTTCACCTTGCTGACTCATCTGGGTTCCCTGCCATTTTCGTTGGGTGGATTAGAGAATGTATGACTAACACCAGGTTCTCTATCAGTCTGAATGGGCACCTGCATGGCTTCTTTGAGGGAAAGAGAGGGTTGAGGCAAGGAGACCCCCTATCTCCCTATCTTTTCCTTCTGGTGATGGATTCTCTCTCGTGTATCTTGGACAAAGCTTGCACCAACCCCTTGTTTACCTTCCACCACAAGTGTAAGGAAGTGGGGCTTAACCACTTATGTTTCGCCGATGATGTGATAATTCTGTGTGGGGGGGACATTCCCTCCTGTACCATTGTGAAGAAGGCTGTTGATGATTTCTGTAGCATTGCGGGCCTCACTCCCAATTTGTGTAAGAGTAGCTTCTATTGCACGGGATTGGAGGAGGATCGGATCGCGCAGATCGGGGATATTCTTGGTTTTGGTCATAGCAACCCCCCGTTCCTCTACCTCGGGGTTCCTCTCATCACCACCAGACTCAAGAAGGAGGATTGCAGTAGGCTAATCGATAGGATAACTGGGAGGATCAAGTGTTGGACCAACAAGCTTCTCAGCCACGCCGGCAGATTACAGCTTATTAAGACTGTCTTGCTCGGGATCCAGGTCTATTGGTCTAGTCTGTTCATCTTGCCTAAGGGGGTTATTCTCAAGATTGAGCAGCTGATGAGGGATTTCCTTTGGAATGGTTCTGATCTTAAACATTCAGGGGCCAAGGTGGTCTGGAATGATCTTTGTAATAACTATGAGAGCGGCGGATTGGGTATCAAAAGCATTGAGAGGTGGAATGTGGCGGCCATCATGAAGATGTTGTGGAACCTCTGTAGCAAGAAGGACTGCCTTTGGGTTAAGTGGTGCAATGTGTATAAGTTGAAGAGAAGAAGTTTGTGGGCTATTAATATAGCCAGCGACTCGTCTTGGAGCTGGAGGAAGATGATGCAGTTGAGACATCGGGTCAGACCTCTCATCAGATGGAGAATTGGTAACGGTAGGGATACCTTTTTTTGGCACGATAACTGGCACCCTTTGGGGCCACTTCATCCTTTGTTTGGGGACCGTGTTATCTATGACGCTGCTAGTAACCATAAGGCTTTGGTTGCTGATTACATTGTCGAGGGGAGGTGGAGATGGACAACGGTGGTTACTTGGGAGCTCTTGGATATTAGGAATGCGGTTTTGCCCGGCATTAGGCATGATTCTGTAGATGAGGTGGTCTGGGTTCCCAACCAGAAGGATTTTTCTATCAGATCAGCCTATGAGGTGATAACCCCCACCCTCCCTCCTGCTCCCTGGCACAAAATTGTGTGGAATAAGGGTAATATCCCCAAATGTTCTTTTGTTCTTTGGATGATATGTAAGGATGCGATTCACACTAAGGACAAGCTCTATAACTGGGGCATCTCGGACGATAACGTGTGTTGTAGCTTCTCTAATGGGGTAGAGTCCATACCGCACGTCTTCAATGAGTGCCCAGTTGCGAAGGAGGTTTGGGAGGAGGTTAGAACTAGGAATCAGGAATACAGAGAGGCTTTGGACTGGGATGGTGAGTTGGCTCATGCTATTTCATGTTACAGTGGGACGAGTTTTTATAATCGTATCAGGAATATTTCTTTCTCCTCTACTGTGTACTGCCTTTGGATGGAGCGTAACGCCAGACATTTTAAGCAGGTGGCCAAGAGCAAGGATGTCATTGTCAGAGATATCGAAGTTATGATCAGAGCGAGAGTCGCAATCTGGAGCAAGGGGACGAGGAGATTTGAGAACTGGATGGCTTGCATGAATTGGGGTATCCCGGAGAGTGTTCTTGAGTAGGGGATCGCGGGGTGTGTGGCTTCTTGCACTTGTTTCACTTGTTTTTGGTTTTCTCCCCTGTGAGGCATACCCCTAGGGGAGGTGATGGGTTTCATCTCTATGTGTACTTGTTGTAGTTTCAGTTGTTGATATATATACATAATTTTTCCCCAAAAAAAAAGATCATTTTAAGAACACGATTTTTACTCGAGCATCTTCAATCAACATCAATGTTTAAAAATTCCCATCAGTCAATTATTTAAAATTAAAATATTGATATAGAACTTCCCCGATGGGGGGACCGAACATATGTAACACTTAATTTATAAGAATTACCATAAACTTTTAAATTATTATGACTTCTGATCAATTTCATCCTAAGAAAACGAAAGACAAAAACTAACACGAGGAATCAATCACATCATAAGTTTAAAATATAGATTGGTTTAGGGTTAAATAAGTTTTTTTATCCTCTTTAAGTTATAATATATCCATTTACATTTTCAGTCTTTGAATTTTATTCCAATTAAAATCTTTTTACTTTAAGACTAAAAACCGTGAGTGAAAGTTGAATTCATTTTTGAAATCTTAGAATTATCATTGAAAAAATTAATTTCCTTATTCACTAATAAAAAAACTAATACCATCGAGCATCCTAGTTCCCTAGTGAAGTTAGATTTCTCTATAGGAGCTTAAATCACATCACCCAGAGCTATACAAATTTTTATTTTTCAATTATGTTCTTCGGACAGTCCAGGAATATTCTTCCCTACATAATTGAATATTCGATGACTTTTAGTCCCACATCTAATAATGATGACTCCAATGGGGAGGAAATCATTAGTTGTTTTAAGTGTATACCATATATTCGTTCGTTAAAATTAAATATGCTCGTGTAGAACTTACTCGATGCAAGGGGTAAACTCATTCACATTTAATTTCAAGGAACTGTAAATTATAAGTCACAGGTATAATGAATGTAGTGATTAAAATCCATTCGATGGGGGTACAAATCAAGCTGACACGAGGAAGTAATGACATCACATTCTTGATATGCGAATGAAGACCACGAGGTTTATGTTGAAATGAGGGTATTTTGAAAAATTATTCTTTGGATTCTAAATGCCTGAATTAAATCTATGGTCATTGTAATAACCTTAATTTCTATCTGAATATATATTTATCATGCACGGGTTATTCTTGGGTGTTTTTCATATATAATGTACTTCCAAGACCTGCATAGGTTACTTAAGAGCTAAATACGGATTGCATGGGTTCACATGGATCGTACAAGGTTTGCATGGCCCATGCATGTTTATGAATGACAAAGATTTGGTAGAAATTTAATAATTGATATGTCGTTGATTAATGCGAATTTAATTATGGAATGTTTTACGAAAAATGGGTGTTACGTTTGAAAGTCTAAGTTTCATGAGAATTGTGAAGTTTTTTTTAGAAAAAAATTATAAATAAGAAGAGTTTCTTTTAATAAAAAGGTATAAGTATTTGATAAAAATAAGTGAGGTTTAACAGTTCAAGTATATTATAAAGTATTGAAGAGTTTTAAGGAAAAAAAAAGTTTTGGGTCAAGATATAAATTAAGGCAAAGATTTAAAAGTATTTGGGGTAGAAATAAAAAGGAGGTGAATCTTTGTGGGGCTTTGCGTATGAAGAATGAAAATTAAGGAAACATGATAGAAATGAGCATTCTTATTTTTATCTCCCAGATTTGAGAGGGAAAAGTTGGCCCCTTTGCTCTCTTATACACACAAGTGGAAGGGTGGGTCCTTTTTTTTGAAGGTTTTAGTTAGATGTGTAGAAATAATCATGGCTCTCCATTCAAAGGATAACAACCTTTAGTTAAATTTGACGGCTATAACATCTCCAAGCTACCACTCTCCAGTATGTGGGGACATGATCTCACAGCCACGATCACGACCGTATGTGGGTGTGGGAGTGGGGACACGGAGGATAAGGGGAAGACAACTCATTTTTTATGTGTTGTCGAGTGCTGATTCGTTCGTTTCAAAAACCCAGTTATGACTAGTCCCTTGATATGAAATACAATTGATCATCTCTCTTAAAAGAGGTACTACCCTCTTTAGTCGTCAATTTGTTGTCAAAACATGATTGGTGGTAGAGCTATCTTCCTTTACATTAAAAATCAGTTGAGCAACAAATAATAAGGCACGATTTTCCTTCTCTTCCTTGTGTAAGGAAACAATTATTCCCCATTTTTGTTGAGTTCGATAACTTCCTCCCATCATTTTCTTACCACAAAATATCTAATTGTGGGTATGGAATGGGAGTGTAAAAATGATAAATTCTTAAAACAAAATTTTGAGTACTACCTTGGAGCTTTTAGAGAAGGAAAAACTTGTGTTATTTTGGTGTACGCACTTGAGTGTTATTTGGTGTATTTTTGAGTTATTTGTGAGGATTATTATTAGGTTATTTTGAATTTGGAATGCAAGAATATTATATGAAGTGCGAGGGATGTTTTAATGGAGTCTGAAGGGGGGTATTTACAAGAAGCTTTCATGGAGATTGAGAGCATTCATCGTCTTCTTCAAGTGTTGTTCTTCTTATGAGGTGGGGTTTATTTATGGCATATTCATTTTTTAAAATATATGATTTATGCTTTATATATACACACACACACACATACATGTTTATGTGTGTGTACATTTAGTCACATATATGCTTTTTATTGACGAAATTAGGAGTCCGTATTAGACTACAAATATTCAGGTGGTGAATGACAATCTAATCACTGCTAAGATATCATGAGTTATAGAAGGTAAAAGGGGAGAGCAGTCCAATAGGGATACATCTTTCCAGGCAAGAAAAATAGTAGTGTGGGACAATCTTCAAGTACATAAGAGGCTAAAAACTAAAGGGGCCAAAACATTGTAAGTAGCTCCTACGATGACTAACGTCTTTAGGGCCATCAAGGCTAAAGATAATATACATGTTAGGGCCAACAGGGCTAGGGTCAAGAGGGTATAGGCCAATAGGCCAACATGGCAGGAATTATGAAAGGGATACTTTTGGCAACACTTCCCATTACATCCCTCTTCGTTTTTACTTTCACACTCATAGGCAATGGTTCTTAAGTGCAATGCTAAAAAAAATTAGCAAAGAAATATATATGAGGCCCTATTGAGTGAAATAAAATAAAGAAAATATGTTGTAGAGATGCATCGAAGATCTACCATAATCCATTTCATGTATGTATGTGCACATTAGATAAACTATCCATAAAACTAAAAAATTGGCCATTAGTGAACTATATATAAGTTAATTGACGATATAAATAAATCATCTGACATCCTTGAAACATTCAACCTGGATGTGGGAATGTGACTCCATGATGTATGCATCCTTGAAAGACTAACCCATTCTATAGCTTCCTAAAAACAAAAACAAAAAAAAATTTGGATTTTTTGCAAAATAAGAAAATAAAATGTTTTATGATTTTTTTGAATCTTTCAAACAAATGATTTCTGAACCTTCACATACACAAAGCTTTCTAGACTAGGAAGAGATGATGAGAGCTAAGAATATATAATATCAAATCCTAATATAAAAATATGTTATACCCCAATCACCCAAACACACACCAATGGCCTTCCTAAGGTTTTCAAACCGAATAGATTCAAGGGGTTTGGTGAAAATATTGTTCATTTCTCTTCTTTACCTAGTTTTTCTCATAAGGGGTTTCTTTGAGGTTTATGGTCATCATCTTAATTTCACCCATTAATTATGGAGAATTCCTTACAAGGTATTCTACTTGCTCATGAAGGCTAGATATGTTATCTTATCATTGTTTGGATCACCTATTCTCTTTTCTCCCAAGTCGATAGCAAGGAGCCCCTTTTGTGGCAATGAGAGCACACATAAGGCTGTGGAGGGTTCAACTTCTTTTACTTGGATAATTTTTTAGGTAGAGATTGGGTTGGAGGTTTATTCGACGTTGTTGCAAACATAGTACATCTATTGGTAGTATGACTTGCATTCCATCACAACCGGCACCGGTTTTATCGTTCATTATTTTGGTTAGTGCAAGGAGTATCCTTCCTAGCTTCTTAGATATATACATTTTAAATCTATCTTCACCTTCTTAGACTATTATAGTTATTCATTTAATATTTAATTCTCTTCTTCTAAAAGATTCATATATTGGGAATTCTAGTAAAATGTCTTCTTGAGACGTATAACATTCTCATGTAAAATTGATTACTGTTTGTCAGCCTGCTGAAGTTTTTCAATTAGAATGTACTCTTTAGTCTTAATCTTGTACATTATTAACATTACCTCCTTCCTTTTTCTTATTTACTTTTCCATAAGCCTTAAGCTTTGTGAGTAGTGTATGTTGACTTTCTCTATTTTATGAGACATTTTATAGAAATGTATTAAGAGATCGAAGCTCTAACAGGTGCTCCTCACAATAACTTAAAAAAATTAGTTAGGAGGTGTGTCAAAGTGACAGACAAGTATATAAAATTGTTAAGAACTTCTGTAGAGGGTCCTACGTCCATTACAAGTAATGTTTCGATTTATATTAATTTGTAAATGGAAGTACTACAAGTTTGAGATCTCTTAGGCTTTACCAAGAGAGTCTAAGGCATTTGAGGTCTTTGTTACTAAAAAAAATTCTTTTGGGAGTAACTGATAAACTCCGCAAGGGATCCCTTCTCTAATTTAGGACTCAACAGAAAATACAATATCTGAAAGGATGGAAGTGGTCCAATACTTATCCGAAAGTGAAGTAAACAGTGGGTTACCCAACACTAAGTGAAGAGAGGTTAGGATATAAATGTTTTTGGATTCTCTGATGATTTTTAGATGTTTTTAACCCTTCATAAGTCTCCAATATATAGGCAGTCCATTGAAAAGAGCATGATTGGACTGAAGTGGCATGGGCAGAGTGGCTTTGAGGTTTGACGGCTACAATAACATAGTGGAGTGTTGGTGAAAGGATTGTAAGTGGGGCAAGGTAGTTGATATTGTCTTTATATGCATATTAGGTCATTCAATGCTAGCGAAAGAAAGTTCACCCTTGATGAAGTTGGTAGGAACTTAGTAGAGACCCACCCTTATAGGAGAAGGTCTGCTGGATACATTTGAGGTCTGATGCGGCCCACATCATGTATCCGAGCTTAGTCTTCAAGGTATAATCACATATATGGATATTTAGTTGTCCTGAGGGTGTTGTTATGGCCTTTAGCCTATTCAAGGATCATCTATAATGTTAGATGTCTCTGGCAGACCATTGGACCTCACTCCCAACATGGGGAGGGCAGGATGTCAAAAAGCTTTAAAATGATCAAGTGGTTAAATGTGGTACCATCAATGAATCCTTATTTCTTCTTGCATGAATTGGAAAGGGCAATACTTAGTTGTTTAACTGAAATGGGCCCTCACATAACTAACATCTGGGATTTGGATCATCATGCGATTGTATTGGGAAGGGGGACACGCATTGAGAGTTGGGGGTTGAGAGTTGTATTGTGTCAGGCCTTAGGTCGTTATAAATGGACCCCTTGGGGTGTCTAGAGCTCTTACCACTTACTTTCGCAATCTCTGAAATCTTTTCCACTTCAGCTTTCCACTGTAATCAATGATATTTTTCTTTCCTTATTTGAATCTTCAAGAGACATTTCCCTTTATAAGGTCTTGAATCGTACTTCTCTTTCTTCCATGATACCATATGTTCTTTTGCCTTCAACCCTTGAATAGGGGTTGGGACTTCTTCTAATACCCTCACCCGGGGACTTTCGACTGTAACTTAGTTAATAAGATATCTAGGGCCCAATGACCCTAATTTTTCTGATGGGCCTCAGGTAGCCTCAAGGATTATCGTGAATGACTTGGAATCCGTTCATCAAAAGTACTAAATACCTAAAAACATGAATCTGAGGGTTGCCAGGCCAGAAGAGAAGGCATGCTCTATGGTTCCCCAACATATGTTCTTCAACGAGTAATTTATGACTTATAGAGATCGATTTCTTTTACCTCATGGTGATGGAAATAATGAAATTCAATGAGGTAGCTCCCACTTAGATTATAGAAAATTATTGGAGTTGGAGGCCTCTGATGGCTTCCATTGTGGCCTTTCAGGAGGCTAGCGGAGGTAAGTTTGACATTTCCCCTTCCCAATTCCTTAGTCTGTGCCACGTTCTGGAACAGAGTAAGCCTAAGACAAGGGCATGAAGTAATTTTCTCTTAGGGATCTCGTGGTATTTGATGTAATACCCCGTACTTTTGACTATATTTATTTTGGGGATTAATTAATTAAATGCGTATTAATTGAAAATTAATCCGGGTTATAAATACTAATGTGATGTGAGTTGGTATTTGATTATGTGCATATATGATTATATATGAACTTGGTATTATAAAATTTGTCGTGGGATTTATATACGGCATTTTAGAAATTTTGTTGAGACGCGTGGGACCGCCGCGTCACGGTATAATATTTTGATGATAAAAGTGAATTTAAAATCTATAATCCGTATGGTCGTTTTGAGTGCGCCAACGCGTCCGGAAGGGTCGAGATAGTCAGAAAACACTAGCCGGGGGTATAGTTTGGGTCCCGGGGTATTTTTAGGCCATACCGGTAACTTAAAGGGTATTTTGGTAATTTTACATTTTTAGGAATTAAAAGTGACGAAAATTAGAGATGTAAATCTGATGTGGATTAAACCCATTAAGCCCATTAACCAACCCATATTAACCTAGAAGGCTACGTAGGTTGTCATTTAGGTTTTCTAAGTTTCCCCAAATCAAACCCTAGCCACCTTAAGCCACCATTAGAGAGGAAGCTTGGAGAGAAGAAATTCTGCAGAGATTCTTCACCAAATCAACACCAAATCCGGAATCAAACCAAGGCAAGTGACTTTATTCCATTTAATTTCAGAGAATGTTCCCTCCATGTTAGAAAATTCGGATTTATGGTTTGTTCTTGATAAAATATGAAAACCCATGTAGTTTAGATCATAGAACTTGAGAAATTTGAGAAGGATTGCATGTAGAATGATAGGTAGATGTTTTTATTGATGATATACATGATTGAACAGAAATTAAAACGGATTTTGTTGGGTTAATTATTGATTCAAAAGTTAGGGTTCATGTTCTTGAAAGAATTGGGAAAAAGGTGTAGAGATTTATAATTTGATTGATGCTAAAGAGATTTAATCTTGAAAACATGTTAGGAGATGATTTGAATATGTTTAGGATGAACTAGAGACCCTAAAACGTTGTTGAGATGAACTTTGGAAGAGATTAGAAATGATAAAAATGGGTAAAAACGAGATGGGGAAAAATCTGGGCCGAAGCTGGTAGCTCGTTAGAAGCAGCCCAGGTCGTTCGAACGAACTCGTTCGAACGAGCTTCTAACGAGTGGGTCAGTCGTTACTAACGAGAAGGGATCTCGTTCGATATCTCGTTCGAACGAGATATCGTTAGAAGGAACAGTTCGTTCGAACGAACTGGGATCTCGTTCGAACAGCCTCGTTCGAACGAGACTTCTAACGAGTTGGCAGAGGAACCTCGTTCAAACAGTCTCGTTCGAACGAGACTTCTAACGAATTGACAGTTTGGTCCTTTTTGGACTGTTTTGATTTTTGGAGTCCCGGAAGTCGGTTCGAGGGTAGAGTTAGCATTCCTTTGATGATATAGTGATAGAATTGGGACTTTTGGGCATTTATGAGAAGTAAATTATATACGAGAGTTGTACTACATGGACAGTTTGGGTTGAGACGTGAGTGTTTACTACGACGTGAGAAACTATAGCGCGTATGATTATAAATCGGATTAGTATAAATTGTTATAATTATAGTTAGTACGAGAATGCGATACGTACTACGATTAAAATACGGTATTACTAAGATGTGTGTTTACTTAGTATTAGTATATGGATTGTGTGTATGACATACCTACCATACTTGCTATCACGGGAGGTTGCGTTCGCTTAGGACCCTCTAATCCTTGTGTGCCTACGGGGGGGATATAGACTGGTACCTCGATGAACATAGGTCATAAAAAGACTTATTGGGATATTAATAAGTCCGCTGATCATGGGAGCGTAGGTATGTGCGTGACCCATGTGATGGTGACTGTGTTCACCTCCATTATTTGTGATGTTGTTATCGGTAAACTATTCCTGAGAGATTCGGAATATGTAATCCTTATGTACGTGATGTACCGGGATGGATAGCAGAGTATGTGTGCACCGCAGCTTAGTTCTCGGGGTGCTTGTATTGTATATTTATGATGTGAATAATATACGGTTAATTAATAAGAACCTTCATGAAAATGTTGTGAATATAACTACAGTATTGTTTCGAGAATAACATAACGGGTTAGTGATATATATATTATGCATATTGAGCATCCGAGATTACATTAAATCCCTACCTAATTACGAGCGTTATATGTTAATGGAACCGAGTATTATGGGTAGGACCTTCGGCAGTTTAGCTAGATATGTTGTCACTTAGCTAGTAATATGGGTAGTTATAGATGGGTACTTGCGTTAGGAGTGCACAGTTAGACGAGAGGTGAGAATATAATGTGAGTGCACGTCCTAACATGTACTTTGCATTTAATGTTTTAAATATTTTTAAAGCACTTGCAGGTTTTTAAAATATAACTCCACATTCGGGCTCTGACCCGTTTGCTTTTCAAATCTATTTTTTTTTGTAAAACCATTTTAGGTGCCCAGCCACAAGGACACCAAGCATAGGTACTCATTCAGGTGACGAGCTGTAGCTGCTTGTGGAAGCTACAGGGATTTGCATGTAGACGCTTCTACCTTTTGGATTCCAGAGTCACTATCTATCAGTTGTAGGGCATGTTGCCCATTTCTATTAGACATCTTTTATATTTCAGTTTTCAGACTTTAGCATGTATTATTTCAGTTTCGGTTATTTGTTTCAGTATGGGATTGTAGTGAGGAATGTTCCTCCAGACTTTATTTACTCTATTGCGATGGTTATTCGTTTTACTCCAGTATGGTGAATGGTGTTATTTATTTCTTCATTACACTTGTTGCATGTTAATCAGACTTTAATTAAAATTTGGCACTTACTTTTTAAATACTAGGCGGTTAGTAAAAATAAAATGTTTTCGACAGTGATGCTATCAACTGAGCCAACTTGGCATTTTGAATTAATTTAATAAAGGAGTAGCTACCCGGTATTTAATTAGTCGGGGTGTCACATTTGATAGGGAGAAAAACACTTGTACCAAGTACTAGAATGAAAGCTTCTTCATTGTTGATGGAGTCTGGGATACTCCAGACCCTATTGAGAAGCTTGGTTGTCCCACCATGTGATGTGATCATTCACCCATGGATATGTTTCCCATAGTCTTTATCTTTCGTTCTTTTAGTATGAGGTTGTACTATCTTTTTTTTTTATTTTCTTCCAAATTCTAGAATCAATTGCCCCTAGACATGAGGAGATAGAGAGGATTAAAGAGTCTCTACAGTCGTTGGCCACCCCATTTGAGATCTTGGTCACCTTATATAGCCACATCTGGAGGGGTTTCTAAGGCTCCATATGTCATTACCAGAGAGGAGGAAGATGTTGAGGCTTTTATCCTTATTTGTAAGAAATGCAAAGATGCAACCATTGGAGCTCCTGAAGGCCTTAACTCTACCTCTGAGGTACTTGAAGCTAGCAAGGGTAAGGAAGAGCTATTAAATAAAAATGTTGTGCTCCATCCTAGCATTAATGAAGTCTTGCCTTCTGTTGAGAGCTTGGTTATCAATGACTCAAATTGTTCCCTGAGAAAGATTGTTAAAAATCTTCTCCTCAGTTTCTAGTTTTTAAATTGATGAAACTCTACCTTGATAAATCTTTATTATTTAGGGTACAGTAGATGATCATTAACAACATAAGTTGTCTAGGCATCAGGTTAATCAAGCCTCTGTCCCTCCAACTGTAGTGAAGGGGAAGAGGTCCAAGACCGTTAAGCATATAAAATTCAGTGCGCCTTTAAAGAAACTCGCTCTGGTTGTAAGGCTAATAGAAGACCACATAAAAGCTTATTAAAAAGTCTGATTAATAAGATGTATCATCTCTTGAGACCATCATGAAAATCCAACATTTGCTGCAAGAATCACCAAAGGTAGGTAGGTCCTCTAGGAAACCTAGAGTGTACCTTCTATTCTAGAGAACTTGCAACCTTTGCTCTCTTGGAATATTATGGAAGATTCTGGTATTCCCCTTCCAAAGAGGATGTAAGTGGTGGGAATCCCTCTAAAATTATATGAGGGGTATCATAGTAAGGAGCCGATAAGGTTGTATGTCGCTTTTAAATCCTTCGACGAGCCTAGACCTCAAATCAGCCTGAGGAATTTGTTAGAGCTGAGTTGAGGTTATCAAAGGAGTAATTGAATTCAAGGCTGAAGTTTTCGGAGGATATAAATTTCCTGTGCCTCTTTTATTGAGGGTCTAATTATGGTGACCAATACTAGTTGCGCTTAAATAGTTATTACATTAAGGGGTAGAGCACCCGGTCCAACTTTAAGGAGCTCATCCACATCCTTGGCAAGGTATGCTTGTACTTTTTTATTATTTGGGACCACGATTTTTTTTCCCACTTCTTTGATTGATCCAAAGCATTAACCTCAACATGATTATAATAAAATGGGCACTTTCCCTTTATCTAGACTTGAACATCTTTAGAGGAGATTTTAGGGCCCTCATGTTACTTCTGAGATATTTTTAGAACTATTTTCTTCTCTCTCATAAAAGTGTATTCGTTTTCTAGTCTTCATGGACCTCTCCCATACCCATGGTGATTTTTAACCTCATTAACATTCTTTAAGTAGACATAACAAAATCTAATTAATTTTGTGAGGGTCTTCCTACAATAACATTGTAAGCTGAGGGTAGGTCCACCACTAAGAATTTATTCCAAATTGTGGAGGAGCATTATTTAGAGCCAACTGTGAGAGTAATGCCGATATAACCCATGAAATAGGTACATTCTCCATTAAAGGCAATCAAGCGGAGTTGTGATAGGTAACATATGGTTTATGGTGAGATCTACGGCCTTAAAAGCATCTAGGAACTCGATATATGTTAAGATCCTAGTGTCGACCAGCACACTTATTATATTTTTAGTTCCTGTGATGATCGTAATCACCAAAAGGTCATCGTTTGGGAGGGGAGTCCTTTTGAGGTCTTCAGTGACTTACTATCGCAAAAAATACTCTGAATTGAGCTTCATCTTGGTGCACTCTCCTAAGATGAGATTGTATTGTAGTGGAAGAAGGTCCTCCTCTTACGAATCCTTCCAATATGGTGTTGACATCAATCAATGGGAATTTATCTTTATTCTTATTATTGTGTTGAACATTTTGATCATCTTTGGTGATTAATTATTTTATAGACCCCTGTTTGGTAACTCATTCGATGGTCTGTTTGAGGCGAAAACAATTTATGGAATTTTGTCGTGGTTTTTATGGAATCGACAGTACTTGTACTTGTCCCTCTTATCCACTGGAGCCTTCATAATATTTTTGGTGAGGTAAAAGGTCTTATAACTCCATAGCTGAGAAGACTTCCTCTATAGTAGCTGTGAGAGGGGTGGAGTGTTTTGCTTATAGGAGGAGCACATTATTTCTGCCACTATTATTATTTTTCTTGGCCTTTGAGGCCTTTAGAAGATTCTCGAAGGCATGAGAAGACCTCTTTTCTTTTCCCTTTTTGAGGCGAAATCACCATATGCCTAGTACTAATCGCATCTTCAATGTTCATATTTTTTTTAGCTCTCTCCAGCATCTCAATCATGAACTGAGGGTTATCTTCCTGAAATACCTCAACAAATCTTCTGAAGTGAGGAGTGAATCTCGAGATAAAAGTGGCCAATCAAATGATGTCATTAAAATCATAAACTTGCAAGGCTGGTTGGTTAAGACTCTTTGTGTAATCCCTGAGAATTTCTCCTGATTTTTGTCTAAAGTGGAGAAGTGACTCCTCATCTTCGTTGTTCATTTTTTTTGGCAAACTAGTGCCTAGTCGTCCCCCTCAGAATGGCATGGAAAGCTTTGTAAAGAACCTCATTTGTGGTGTCCTAGAGGAGCATGAGATACCTTTAGGTTTTTAGATGGTTAATGGGATATTTAGACCCATCATATGGCTCAATGTTTGTCATCTTTCGCTTAGGGGAAAAAGCGTAATGTTAAAACTCATTAGAGAAAGGAGATAAAGTATTTTGGAGTGATAACTCAATAGTATTAGGAGTCTAAGTGTTGTATTGGCTGAGGAAGTTTCGTAACCTGTCTTGTATATTGTTGATTTCATTATCCCATGATATTGTTACCTTGTAATATTTTTGAGACTAATAGTAAAAAAGGGAATGCGAGTCACCAATATTTTGAGATTTGGGCCATGCCTTCAGAGTTGTTCTCTCTTTCTGATCAGGGGTATGGTTTTCCCTTGTCTTTATTTGATGGGGTCCAATGAGTTCCTCCACCACTGGTGTAAATTAAGCATTTGGAGAACATCATTTAGTTGATCTTGAATCTCTTTATGGTGAGCCTCTGTCTTTGAAGGAGAGAGCCAATTCGGCACTTGTTGTCATCTTAATGGATATAACATTTGTTTTGGATTTTTTTATTCAAGGAACAATCATTCGCATAGACGACACCAAACTGATGGTGCTAGAAATATCTTCAGAGACCTAAGCTCCAACAAGTGCTCCTCATAAAACCTTAGACCATATAACGAGGAGGTGTGTCAAAGTGAGAGATAAGGATAGAACCTTTGCTGAAGGTCCTACATCCACTATAAATAGTGTTTCTCTTTATATTAATTTGAAAATGGAAGTATTATAAGTCTAAGATCTCTTGGGCTTTGGCAAAGAGATTCTAAGACCTCTAAGGTCTTTGTCACTAGCAAAAGGGTACTGATGAAATCCTTAATGGCTTCCTTCTTTAATTTAGGACTCAACAAAAGTTACAATATCTGAAAGGATGGAAGTGGTCCAATCCTTATCTAAACATGTAGTAAATAGTGGGTTATCCAACACTAAGTTAAAAGGGATACAAGTTCTTTCTAGATGCTCTGTTGGTTTTCAGATGTCTTCAACCTTTCACAATTCTCTAATATATAGGCAGTCCATTAGAAAGAGAGTGATTAGACTGTGTCAATATAAGATAAGCAATGATATAGGCATAATGGTCCTGATGTCTGATGGTTACACTAACATGTCCAATTTGGCACTTGTTGTCCTCCACCACTGGGGGTAAAGTTTCATTATATTTTTATCAAGTTTGGAGTTTGGCGGGGCATTCAAAAGATTTGTGCCGATGGTCTTGACACACACAAAACTTTTTAGAGTCCTCTTTATCCTCACTGTTTTTATAATTTTAGCCAGGACTACCCGATGGCTTCTCTGCACTATTAGATTTTTTAAAATTTCTTCTTATCATTTTTAGGAAGTTATTTTTATATTTAGAATTTTCTTAAAATTCTTTGCAAGTAAAGACATATCCTCTTTGTTGGTGTCTAAATTTGGTTTGTTGATTTGGAATAATCTTAGCTCAACTAAACCAGTTGTTATAACCACATATAAAATAGTGAGCTAGAGAGGGATGAGAGTAAAAGAGAGACACAAAGGTTTACATGGTTAAGCCCAATGTGGTGCCTACATTCACGAGTACAATACTACTATATTTTAGGGTTTAGTAAAATACTCTCATGACTTCTATATGGTTTGGATATAGTTTTTTCAGTTGCCTCCAGTTGAGAGAGACCGTGATCTATTTATAGTAGTTGGAAGTCAAAGAGATGGAACACCTTTATACACGAGGTATTTAAATCTTTACATGATAATAAGCAGCTGGATATTATCAACGTGTGTTTGTTCAAATTACTAACTGTTCGTATTCTTAAAAGTAGTAGCCTGTTAGATAGCCGATCAGCAAGATAATTGAGCCGATCACATCCGTGTACTGTTTGACGATTCACTATACATGATGTCATGTGTCACTCCCTTCTTGGTCCATGTGCTCTAATTATTTTAGGCTAAAACAAAACCCCCAATACTTCATTCTTGATTGGAATGATGTAATGAGTGAAATTATGGAGTATTTCTCGTCAAGAGTTACTCGACAGTCTAGAAGGGCCTAGTTACCGTTGACCTCTAGGACTTGTAAATCTCAGACTATCATATTGAGGCAGTGGGAATTTTATAAATAGTTAGAAAAATAAGGAACCATCCAGGGGTACGCTGGTCATTTTGTTTTCTAGGGAAACGAAATGCTTTCGAAATCTGAAGTGGTGGTACACTTAATCATTTTAAAATTCGTAGCCTAGGAGACATCAAGAATCCTATAAGATGTCATTTCCCTCTCATTTTATTCTCGCTTTGAATTTCAAATTCACTTATTCACTCTTGAGCTTTCATTCTTCGATTTGAGAGAACCGTTGCTATGTCTTTGCTTTTACAGTAAGAACTCTTTCTTTCTTGTCCTTTCCTTTTTTCTTTGTCATGTTGGTGTATATGTAGATAAGAGCTCTTTGGAAGACTGTAGAACAAGGCATAAGATCCCTGATGGGGTGAAAACGGAGTTAGTGACAGGTCCTTGTGACCTATGTTCATTAGAAGAGGGTCATTGGCTTCCTATATTGCAGAGTGTGGAGTTACTTTCTTACCCATGTTACACCCCGACTAATTAAATACCGGGTAACTACTCCTTTATTCAAATTAATACAAAATGTCAAGTTTGTTCAGTCCATACATCACTGTCGAAAAACGTTTTTAAACAATTACTAGGCACCTAATAATCCTTGTACTAATCATTCACACAACTCAGATAACTTGTTGTATTATTAAAGGTATATTTCGGCTTTATACCATTAGTTAAACTTCATACACTAAGATTACTCCAGATGATATATAATATATTTCGTCCATACGTCTCACGTAGTAAATTTCGAGTACTTAATCCTAATCGAAGAGGTTATTAAGTCTCCTAACTTTCCCCAATATTAATTCAGTACCCTTAACTATTTATTTATGTCCCAAATCCTAACTTATCACTCCTAATAATTTAAATCATGTTCTTGCATCATAAAATAGGAAATTCCTCGTTGGACACTCGAAAATTCAATCGCTAAGTTCCAAATCAATTCTAATATGTTTTGGGCTTTAATTATGTCCCTACTGGTCTCCCTAAAGTCCTAACATATTTACATAATCCCCTCGTTCAACTTCCAATGGCGGGAATTGGTTAAATCTGAAAAGGGGATAAAGTTCATGTTTTGGGGGAGGTCAATTGATCGACCAATGAATGTCGATCGATCGAGCACCATCGATCGATCAAGTAGTTACAGGCTACGAGTTTGCTTCATTTTTAGTCCTATTTTTGTCTCAAATCTTCAGTACAAGGTGTTAAATTCTAAAGTAAACATATAGGATCATTATACAACCTAATTACATGATTCTAAAGGTTCCATAACTGTCAATTCACCATCCATTAGTCTTTTCTTGGATCAATCATCCTAATTTCATAAAAAGTCTTACTTTTCTATTTTCTTCAAGAATCATCATAATCTCTTCATAAATCCGAAATTAATTACACATGGTTTTGTAATACCCCGTACTTTTGGCTATATTTATTTTTGGGATTAATTAATTAAATGCGTGTTAATTGGAAATTAATCCGGGTTATAAATACTAATATGATGCGATTTGGTATTTGTTTATGTACATATATGATTATATATGTATTTGGTATTATGAAATTTGTCGTGGGATTTATATACGGCAATTTGGAAATTTTGTTGAGACGCGTGGGACCGCCGCGTCACGGTATAATATTTTGATATTAAAAGTGAATTTAAAATCTATAATCCGTATAGTCGTTTTGAGTGCGCCAACGCGTCCGGAAGGGTCGAGATAGTCAGAAAACACTAGCCGGGGGTATAGTTTGGGTCCCGGGGTATTTTTAGGCCATACCGGGCTTAAAGGGTATTTTAGTAATTTGGTATTTTTGGGTAATTAAAAGTGACGAAAATTGAGAGTTGTAATCTGATAAGGAATTAACCCAACCAACCCTTATTAACCCAACAAGCCACGGAGGTTTATTAAATTAGGTTTTCATAAGTTCCCCAAAGGAAACCCTAGCCACCATAGCCACCTTTGGAAGAAGAAAGCTTAGAGAGGAAGGGAAAGAGGAGGAATTCTGCAGAAAATCTGCAGAAAGAGCTTACAAATCCAACACCAAATCCAGAGACAATCAAGGCAAGTGATTTATTCCATTTAAATTTCGGAGAATGCTTCTTCCATGTTAGATTATTCAAAAACTTTGTGTGTTCTTGAAAGATAATGAAAAACCCATAAGATTGGAGTTATTAGTTTAATTTTGGGATATAGGTTGCATGTAGAATGTTACTGGACGATTATATTAAGAGAAATACTGCCTTTTGTGATATCAAATACGGATTTAAGATGAAGTTATGAATGTTCTTGAGATAAAATCTGGAAACTAGGTTTTTGATGAAGATTGATCCATATGTAGCCTTTAGTTGTTGAATTATTGGTTTGTGGACGTTAGTAATATTGTATGATGGTTATGAGACATTACTATAACGTTATATTAGAGAATCATGCCTTAAAAATAAGTTTTGGGACGTTTTCAAATCTGCAAAACGAAGCAGTCCGTAGCCATACCTGTTCGATCGATCGATCGACATTCATCAGTCGATCGATCGACTATATCGATCGATCGATATTCATAGGTTGATCGATCGACCTTCCCAGAATGAGTAAAATTTTCCTTAATTTGATTTTAATGGTGGAAACCCTCGGAGAATATGTTTGGAGAACTTAGGAATACCCTCACCCTTAAGGAAGACCAGTAGGTGTGATTATTATAGTGGACTTTAATTAGAATGCAATTCGAGGAATTATTCTAGATTATTGAAATTCGTTATGTGAGATAATAATTGGGTTAATAGTACCAATTGGAATAAGTTGATGAAATAAGGTTTAGGGCAGAAGTAAAGACCTTAGGTATAAAGATGTTATATTTGAGAATAATCGGAACCTAATAATCTATTATAGATAGGTTTTAAGGATAAGGGATTACGACGTGAGACGTGTCGACCATTTAAATTATATATTATCGGGATACTTGAAATATATAGATTTGGAATAATGGTATAATGATGTAGAGTATGACTTTATTAATATTGAGATATCTAAGATGTGTGAATGCTTAGCATAAAATCTTGTGTGTATGACATACCTACCATACTTGCTATCACGGGAGGTTACGTTCGCTTTGGACCCTCTAATCCTTGTGTGCCTACGGGGGGGATATAGACTGGTACCTTGATGAACATAGGTCATAGAAGGACTTATTGTGATATTAATAAGTCTGCATGATCATGGGAGCGTAGGTATGTGCGTGACCCATGTGATGGTGACTGTGTTCGCCTCCACTATTTGTGATTTGTGTTATCTGAACTATTCCTGAGAGATTCGGAATATGTGATCCTTATGTACGTGATGTACAGGGATGGATAGCAGAGTATGTGTGCACTACAGCTTAGTTGCGGGGTGCTTGTATTGTATATTTATGATGTGAATAATATACATTTAATTAATGGGAATCATCATGTTAATGTTGTAATTATATTACGGTATTGTTTCGAGAAATATAACGAGCTAATTGACAGTTATAAATATTGCACATTGAGTATCTGAGTTGACGTTAAACCCCTATTTAATTACGAGCATTATTATGTAAATGGAACCAAGTATTGTTGGCAGGACTTTTGGCAGTCTAGCTAGATATGTTGTCACTTAGCTCGTAGTATGGGTAGTTATAGATGGGTACTTGCGTTAGGAGTGCACAGTTAGACGAGAGGTGAGAATATAATGTGAGTGCACGTCCTAACATGTACTTTGCATTTAATGTTTTAAATGTTTTTAAAGCACTTGCAGGTTTTTAAAATATAACTCCACATTCGGGCTCTGACCCGTTTGCTTTTCAAATCTATTTTTCTTGTAAAACCATTTTAGGTGCCCAGCCACAAGGACACCAAGCATAGGATTCTCATTCAGAAGATGAGCTGTAGCTGTTTGTGGAAGCTACAGGGACTTGCATTTAGACGCCTCTCTCATTTGGATTCCAGTCTCAGCATCTATCAGTTGTAGGGCATGTTGCCCAATTCTATTAGACATTTTTACATTTCAGTTTTCAGACTCTAGCATGTATTGCTCAGTATTCAGTTTTAGTTATTTATTTCAGTTTACTTATCAGTTGTGGGATTTGTATTGAGGAGTTTTTCCTCCAGAGTTTATTTACATTTTGTGATGGTTATTCGTTTTACTTCAGTATGGTGAATGGTGTTATTTAGTTATTCATTACTCTTGTTGCATGTTAATCAGATTTAATAAAATTTGGCACTTACTTTTTAAATACTAGGTGGTTAGTAATCTTTAAAATGTTTTCGACAGTGATGCTATTAACTGAGCCAACTTGGCATTTTGAATTAATTTTATAAAGGAGTAGCTACCCGGTGTTTAATTAGTCGGGGTGTCACAGGTGGTATCAGAGCATCAGGTTCTAGTGTCCTTTAGGATCTGTACGGCTATTATGTTTCCGCTACGTTTTCTTTGATATAGAGCCCTATATTTTAGGACTGTTGTACTCTTTGTGTGTACTCTTCGTTCTTCAGCTATTTTAAAGTTTATAACTGTAGACTTATAAAGTTTGTTCTTATTTCAGATGCCTCCACGACGTGCACGACGAGTTCCCAGGAATGCAGTGCCCGAACCCCAGCCCGCTCCAGTTCAGGGCATGTTGAACGCCACTGAGGTTGCAGCTATAGTAGCTCAAGCGGTGAATGCCGCGATTGCCGTTATTCAGCAGGCACTGCCTCAGGCGCCGGTTGCCGCGCCAGTCCAGGTTAATGCATTCCCGTCTGCTTGGGAACGGGTACGTGACGCTTTTTAGAAAGCGCATCCGCCAGAGTTTGCAGGAAGCTCAGATGTGGTTATCTCGAGCCAATGGAGGAAGGACATGCAGAGGCACTTGAGGATGCATGAGTGCACTGATGTTCAGAAGCAGGTGCTAGCTACTTTCAAGCTAGTTGGATCTGCGCTACAGTGGTGGGAGTCCATTACCACCGCGGAGGAGAGGGATACCCTCACGATTCAGGAGTTCTGGGTGCGGTTTGACCGCAAGTACTTTCCGTCCGCAGTTCATACATAGACGAGGAGGAAGCTGATGAGTTTGAAACAGGAGGGTAAGACAGTGGCCGAGTATGAGGCCGAGTTCACTAACCTGTTGAATATCGTTCCAGATGAGATTCCAACAGAGAAGAAGAAGATAGAAAAGTTCACTGATGGGTTGAATTGGAGGATCCGTCAGCATCTGCTAGGAAACCTATCGTTGGCCACGTATTTTGATGTGGTTAACGCTGCATTATTACACTGCCAGGACCACCATTTTCATATGGCCGAGGGCAAGCGGTCAGGGGAGTCTAGCCATCAGGGAAGGACTGGAGGACAGGGTGCCAACGGGGCACAAACCGGTCAAGGGCAGAGACAGAATGAGCAGGGTACCCAGCAGGGGGACAATAAGAGGTTCCGATCAGGGAACTACAGGCAGGGACAGGGAGGTTTCCGTCAGGGCCATCAGGGTCCAAACGGCCAGCAGGGCCAACAGGGACAGAATGGGCAGCAGTTTCACCAGGGCTAGCAGGGCCAAGGGAGGAACGGTAACGGCCATCATGGCCGGGGTCAGCAAGGGCAGAGAGGAGGGAACTTCCCAGGGAAGTGCTTTACTTGTGGCAAGACTGGCCATAAGAAGCAGGATTGTCCTGATAGGGGCAGGGCCCCACAACAGCAGCAGGGTGCTCGCCAGGAGCCACAGAGACCTATGTTTCCCGCCGCACTTCCTGCACCGCCACAGATGGAAGCTTTGCCACCCATTCCAGCAGTCCCAACTCAGCAGGGGCAGCTACAGTATGGACGTGTCTACAACGTTCACCAGGCTGCAGTTCCACAGGCACCGCCCGCGATCGAGGGTACGTTTCCTATCCATGGCACTATGGGTCGGGTGTTATTTGATACGGGTGCTACACACTGTTTTATTGCTACACACTTCACGAAAGCTTTAGGATTGTTAGCTACGGCAGAGAGCACAGTGACGTGTGTCGACTCACCATTGGGGAGTGGGTCACTTATTTTCTTTATATGCCGGGGAGTGGGAGTAGAGGTTGGTGGTTTGGTATTACCTGCGGACATGTTAGTATTAGACATGCATGTTCACGATGTGATCATCGGTATGGATTGGCTCGTAGCATATAGGGCCATGATTGACTGCTTCAGCGGGAGCATTGTCTTTGCCATTCCGGGGCAAGAGATGTTTGTAGTGGCGATGCCTCGCCCAGAGGGAGGATCGACCGCTCATCTGTATTACATAGAGGAGGATACCTCTAAGGAGGTTGTGATTCCTTTGGATTCGATCCCGGTTGTCAGGGAGTATTCATATGTGTTTCAGGAGATACTAGGCTTACCACCCAGTCGAGAGATAGACTTCGTTATTGATTTGCTATCGGGTACGAGACCTATAGCACGTACACCGTACCGTATGGCTCCGGCTGAAATGCGAGAGTTACGGGATCAGATAGAGCAGCTGTTAGGGCAGGGCTTTATTCGTAGGAGTACCTCACCTTGGGGCGCTCCAGTTTTGTTTGTGAAGAAGAGGGATGGTTCACTGAGATTGTGCGTGGACTACCGAGAGTTGAATAAGGTCACGATACGGAATAAGTATCCGTTGCCTCGAATCGATGACTTATTCGACCAGTTGAGAGGAGCTTCTTTCTTCTCGAAGATTGATTTGAGATCGGGATACCATCAGTTGCGTATCAGGGAGGAGGATGTCTCGAAGACTGCGTTCTTGTCGAGATATGGTTCTTACGAGTTTCGGGTTATGCCTTTCGGCTTGACCAACGCTCCAGCAGTGTTTATGGACTTAATGAACAGAGTGTTCAGGGATTTCCTAGACCAGTTTGTCATTGTCTTCATTGATGATATCCTGGTTTACTCTCAGACAGAGGAGGAGCACGCCAAGCATTTGAGGCAGGTTTTGCAGACACTTCGTCAGAACGAGTTGTATGCAAAATATGAGAAGTGCGGGTTTTGGCTGAAGGAAGTCCAGTTCTTGGGTCACATTATTTCCGACCAGGGAATATCAGTTGATCCAGGGAAGGTATCAGCGGTGAGGGAGTGGGGACAGCCCACGACACCAACAGAGATCCGTAGTTTCTTGGGCTTACCAGGATACTACAGGAGGTTTATTCGGGGTTTCTCGGAGATAGCAGGTCCTTTGACACATCTTACTCGTAAGGGTGTGCCATATATCTGGAGTGATGCCTGTCAGTTGGCATTCGATGAATTGAAGGACAAATTGACCTCAGCACTTGTGTTAGCATTGCCGAGACCGGGAGTTGAGTATTTGGTTTACACCGATGCGTCTTTGCAAGGGCTTGGAGGTGTTTTGTAGCAGGAGAGACAGGCCATAGCTTATGCTTCCCGTAAGCTTAAGCCTCATGAGAAGAATTACCCCACACATGATTTGGAGTTGGCAGCAGTGGTATTTGCCTTACGGATTTGGAGGCACTATCTTTTGGGGGAGAAGTTTCAGCTGTTCACAGACCACAAGTCCCTACAGTATCTGTTCACGCAGAAGGAGTTGAACATGTGGCAGCGCAGGTGGCTTGAGTTTGTGAAGGACTACCAGTTCGACATCCAGTACCACCCGGGTAAGGCTAACGTGGTAGCAGACGCGTTGAGCCGCAGGCCAGCAGATGAGGTGGCAGAGGTGTGGAAGGCTAAGTGGAAGGAATTGGGACACCAGGATGCAGTAGCCCGATCTTTCATGTCTGTGATGACCGTTACACCGCAGATTGTCACGAAGGTAGTACGGGCACAGGCTAATGACTCGTTCTGTCAGGAGCAGATAGTTCGATTACTTGCAGAGGGAGCCGAGTCCTATACCGTTAGCTCAGACGGGGGATTGCGCTTCAATGGGAGGTTGGTAGTTCCGGAAGGGGAAGAATTGCGGCACGATGTTATGGCTGAGTCGCACGGCTCACGGTTCGCGGTACATCCCGGAGGGGACAAAATGTACCAAGACATGAGACGGCAATATTGGTGGAGCGGTATGAAGAAAGATATCGCTGAGTTTGTCTCGAAATGCGCCACTTGTCAGCTTGTAAAAGTGGACCATCAGAGACCAGCAGGATTGCTACAGCCATTGGAGGTTCCGGTGTGGATGTGGGAGAGCATATCCATGGATTTTGTCACGGGGTTGCCTACGTCGCAGAGGGGTCACGACTCCGTTTGGGTAATTGTGGACAGGTTGTCCAAGGTCGCTCACTTCTTACCCGTAAGGACTGACTACACTACGGGACAGTATGCCCAGCTTTTCATTTCAGAGATTGTGAGACCTCACGGTGTGCCCCTGAATATCGTGTCTGACAGAGACAAGATATTTGTTTCGAGGTTTTGGGAGAGTTTCCAGGAGGCCATGGGCACGGAATTGCGGTTGAGTACGGCTTATCACCCGCAGACCGATGGGCAGACAGAGCGCACCAACCAGATGTTGGAGGACATGCTACGCATGTGTATTATTGACTTTGGGGGTGGATGGGAGCAGTACCTTCCACTGGTGGAGTTTGCTTACAACAACTCCTATCAGTTCACGATTGGCATGGCTCCGTTTGAGGCATTGTATGGCAGGCCTTGTCGTTCCCCAGCATGTTGGTTGGAAGTGGGGGACAACAAATTACTTGGGCCAGAAGTGATCCAGGATACTTCGGCAAGGATTGAGTTGATTCGGAGTCGCATTCGGGTAGCTCAAGACAGGCATAAGAGTTATGCTGATGCGAAGAGATTTTTCAGGGAGTTCCAAGTGGGGGACCAGGTTTTGCTCAGGGTATCTCCGATGAAGGGGATTATGCGATTCGGGAAGAAGGGGAAGTTGGCACCGAGGTATGTGGGGTCGTTTCCTATTATTGAGCGGATAGGACCGGTTGCATATAGACTTGGGTTGCCGGAACATTTGCATCGGATTCACGACGTGTTCCATATTTCCTCGCTGAGGAAATACCTTAGGGACAATTTGGCTCATTCTCACATTGCTGTAGAGGACATCGATCTCCAGCTGGATAGCTCTTATGAGGAGGGGCCGATTGCTATTTTGGACCGAAGCGAGAGGAAAGTGCGGTCAAAGATAGTCCCGTTAGTGCGTGTTCAGTGGCGACATCACAATGTCGAGGAGTCCACATGGGAGCGCGAGGATGAGATGCGCGAACGTTATCCAGAGCTATTTTTAGCAGGTACTTTCTAGATCCGAATTTCGGTTCGAAATTCAGTTATTAGGGGGGAAGTATGTAATACCCCGTACTTTTGGCTGTATTTATTTTTGGGATTAATTAATTAAATGCGTATTAATTGGAAATTAATCCGGGTTATAAATACTAATATGATGCGATTTGGTATTTGTTTATGTACATATATGATTATATATGTATTTGGTATTATGAAATTTGTCGTGGGATTTATATACGGCAATTTGGAAATTTTGTTGAGACGCGTGGGACCGCCGCGTCACGGTATAATATTTTGATATTAAAAGTGAATTTAAAATCTATAATTCGTATAGTCGTTTTGAGTGCGCCAACGCGTCAGGAAGGGTCGAGATAGTCAGAAAACACTAGCCGGGGGTATAGTTTGGGTCCCGGGGTATTTTTAGGCCATACCGGTAACTTAAAGGGTATTTTAGTAATTTGGTATTTTTGGGTAATTAAAAGTGACGAAAATTGAGAGTTGTAATCTGATAAGGAATTAACCCAACCAACCCTTATTAACCCAACAAGCCACGGAGGTTTATTAAATTAGGTTTTCATAAGTTCCCCAAAGGAAACCCTAGCCACCATAGCCACCTTTGGAAGAAGAAAGCTTAGAGAGGAAGGGAAAGAGGAGGAATTCTGCAGAAAATCTGCAGAAAGAGCTTACAAATCCAACACCAAATCCAGAGACAATCAAGGCAAGTGATTTATTCCATTTAAATTTCGGAGAATGCTTCTTCCATGTTAGATTATTCAAAAACTTTGTGTGTTCTTGAAAGATAATGAAAAACCCATAAGATTGGAGTTATTAGTTTAATTTTGGGATATAGGTTGCATGTAGAATGTTACTGGACGATTATATTAAGAGAAATACTGCCTTTTGTGATATCAAATACGGATTTAAGATGAAGTTATGAATGTTCTTGAGATAAAATCTGGAAACTAGGTTTTTGATGAAGATTGATCCATATGTAGCCTTTAGTTGTTGAATTATTGGTTTGTGGACGTTAGTAATATTGTATGATGGTTATGAGACATTACTATAACGTTATATTAGAGAATCATGCCTTAAAAATAAGTTTTGGGACGTTTTCAAATCTGCAAAACGAAGCAGTCCGTAGCCATACCTGTTCGATCGATCGATCGACATTCATCAGTCGATCGATCGACTATATCGATCGATCGATATTCATAGGTTGATCGATCGACCTTCCCAGAATGAGTAAAATTTTCCTTAATTTGATTTTAATGGTGGAAACCCTCGGAGAATATGTTTGGAGAACTTAGGAATACCCTCACCCTTAAGGAAGACCAGTAGGTGTGATTATTATAGTGGACTTTAATTAGAATGCAATTCGAGGAATTATTCTAGATTATTGAAATTCGTTATGTGAGATAATAATTGGGTTAATAGTACCAATTGGAATAAGTTGATGAAATAAGGTTTAGGGCAGAAGTAAAGACCTTAGGTATAAAGATGTTATATTTGAGAATAATCGGAACCTAATAATCTATTATAGATAGGTTTTAAGGATAAGGGATTACGACGTGAGACGTGTCGACCATTTAAATTATATATTATCGGGATACTTGAAATATATAGATTTGGAATAATGGTATAATGATGTAGAGTATGACTTTATTAATATTGAGATATCTAAGATGTGTGAATGCTTGCATAAAATCTTGTGTGTATGACATACCTACCATACTTGCTATCACGGGAGGTTACGTTCGCTTTGGACCCTCTAATCCTTGTGTGCCTACGGGGGGGATATAGACTGGTACCTTGATGAACATAGGTCATAGAAGGACTTATTGTGATATTAATAAGTCTGCATGATCATGGGAGCGTAGGTATGTGCGTGACCCATGTGATGGTGACTGTGTTCGCCTCCACTATTTGTGATTTGTGTTATCTGAACTATTCCTGAGAGATTCGGAATATGTGATCCTTATGTACGTGATGTACCGGGATGGATAGCAGAGTATGTGTGCACTACAGCTTAGTTGCGGGGTGCTTGTATTGTATATTTATGATGTGAATAATATACATTTAATTAATGGGAATCATCATGTTAATGTTGTAATTATATTACGGTATTGTTTCGAGAAATATAACGAGCTAATTGACAGTTATAAATATTGCACATTGAGTATCTGAGTTGACGTTAAACCCCTATTTAATTACGAGCATTATTATGTAAATGGAACCAAGTATTGTTGGCAGGACTTTTGGCAGTCTAGCTAGATATGTTGTCACTTAGCTCGTAGTATGGGTAGTTATAGATGGGTACTTGCGTTAGGAGTGCACAGTTAGACGAGAGGTGAGAATATAATGTGAGTGCACGTCCTAACATGTACTTTGCATTTAATGTTTTAAATGTTTTTAAAGCACTTGCAGGTTTTTAAAATATAACTCCACATTCGGGCTCTGACCCGTTTGCTTTTCAAATCTATTTTTCTTGTAAAACCATTTTAGGTGCCCAGCCACAAGGACACCAAGCATAGGATTCTCATTCAGAAGACGAGCTGTAGCTGTTTGTGGAAGCTACAGGGACTTGCATTTAGACGCCTCTCTCATTTGGATTCCAGTCTCAGCATCTATCAGTTGTAGGGCATGTTGCCCAATTCTATTAGACATTTTTACATTTCAGTTTTCAGACTCTAGCATGTATTGCTCAGTATTCAGTTTTAGTTATTTATTTCAGTTTACTTATCAGTTGTGGGATTTGTATTGAGGAGTTTTTCCTCCAGAGTTTATTTACATTTTGTGATGGTTATTCGTTTTACTTCAGTATGGTGAATGGTGTTATTTAGTTATTCATTACTCTTGTTGCATGTTAATCAGATTTAATAAAATTTGGCACTTACTTTTTAAATACTAGGTGGTTAGTAATCTTTAAAATGTTTTCGATAGTGATGCTATTAACTGAGCCAACTTGGCATTTTGAATTAATTTTATAAAGGAGTAGCTACCCGGTGTTTAATTAGTCGGGGTGTCACAGGTTTATGATCTAATAAGTGAGGTTCTTCCAGAATCAAGATTACATAAACATCCTTACCATAATTAAGGTTTCATCTTCAAATTTCATGAGTTTTCAGATTTTCAAGAATATCAGCAATTCTACTCTAACATGGATATTTGCTTAATCTTAATGGATTAAATCACTTGCCTTTGTTTAGAAGTTATTAACCTTTGATGATGATCTAGGTTTAATCTCCTCTTTCCGGTCACAATTTTCGGCGATCGCGGCGGCGGGTGGTGGTTGTGGCTTTGGAAACCCCTTAGAACTTCTCCTCTCTTATCTCTTTGATCAAGACTTGGTGTGACAAGTAATGATACCAAAAGGTCCCTAATATAGGCTGATTGCAAGACCCAATTTTCGTGGGTCTATTCCCCAAAATGGAAATTACCAAAATACCCTCCCGGGTTGCCGGTGTGGCCTAAAAATACCCCGGGACCCAAACTAAACCCCCGACTAGTGTTTTCTAACTATCTCAACCCTTTCGGACACACTGACGCACTCAAAATGATTATACGAATGTTAGAATTATATATTACTTTTAAGTCCAATTAAATTGATTCATGACGCGATATGCGCGTCCCAACTAAATTTCCCGAATTGTCGTATTTATGACTTGCGACAATTTTAATCATTTCAATAATCATATATTATCATATTTATCTAATGATATTCATCCTTATCATCATAATCAAATACCAACTCATATCTCTCTAGTATTTATAATCGAATTAATTTCCATTTAATTTAATTAGTCCCATTAAATAAAATCTATAAAATTATGGGGTATTACAACCCAATCATTTATTCCTTGAGTTCTATCAATATTTTTATGTGGTCTCAGCCCAAGTGGCACCACATACTTAGAGGGTAGTAAATGGGGTCAATTGTATTAATGAACGGTTTGGAACCCACATAAAAATAACTGAATTGATGTATTGCTACAACTGGGGGACCACAATCGACAATATTTATTACTTGAAGACCATATATTCAAACATGGCTTTGGTAATAAATTTTTCTAGTTACAATAAAGATTATTGGGATTATGAACTGATAATAAATTATTGGAAATGTGTCCCTCTTCCTGAGGGCAAGGAATACAATGGGCCTCGTTACACTCATGAAGGAGCGGGCATAGGTTGACACCTTTTATTTTATCTTTGTATATTTTTCTCTACTTATTTTTTCAGTTTATTCAATTTACAAATGAGTGTTTTATCTTTGTGTTTGGTAGAGTAGAGAAAGAAAGATATTCCCCACCTCTTTGAAGTTAATTTTGCTAATCTAATTTTTTTGTCCATTAAGTAAATAATTGGAGAGAATCACCCTCGCTCGGCGCTTGTTTTGTTTGATTACCAGAGGTCTATCACATCTTTTATTACTCGACCAACTGAAGATATTCCCTTAGCCCCCATTGATTTAGAGTAGATAGTCTCCTCCTCCTACTGCCGAGAAGAGAAAATCTTGTGTTGGGGGCTCCAAACATCCTGTGGTTGTGGAGCATGCTACAATGAAAACCCAAGAGCCTCAATTCAAGAGGCGAAAGAAAGTTCATGCTACTCATCTGAAGTTGTCAAGGAAGGACCAAGCTGATCAAGGCTAGGGTGGTGCCCTATATGTGGTAGTAACCCTGGTCTTGCTCGGGGGTTGATAAGTCTAGAAGTCCTTCCCGCTAATGAAACTACTACTGCTGCCCTCTTTAGGGACAGATTATTGAAGAGGGCAATCATAACTTGGCTTTGGTAACTACTTCTTTAACTATTCCCTTTTATCTTCATGTACTCCTGCTATTCATTTACTGACTTCAATACCTTTTTTGGATTTTGTAGTTTTTAGTTGATTAAGATCAACTGTTGAGAAGGGATGACCAGTTGAGGGAGTCTTTCGTGGATGTTAAGGCGGCCTCTCAAGGTCTAAATGAGTCTATGGACGCTAGTAAGAAAGCATATGTGAGTGATAAAAAAAAGTGGAAATATACTGTGAGAGAGTTGGAGGATGGCAAGAATAATACAGAGAAAGTTTCTAGTGATGTTGTCAAGAAGGCTAAGCAGGCTGAGAAGGCCGCTCAGGATGCTAAGAAGTTAGCCGACTACTCCAATAATAAAATTATGGATATGAAGGCCAAGGAGAATAAGGAGAAGGAAGATGCCTATACCTATTGATGGGACAAGTCATTCTCTATTGCAGCCATGCAAGTGGAGTATCTGAAGAAATCCTCCTTCAAAGAAGGATAGATTGCTGGACTGACCCAGTTCGGCATTGCTTTGGACTCTGAACTCTTCCTCTAGTATAACCTTGGCACTCCTCCGATGATTGAAGAGGAGGTTAATGATGATGAAGGGATGGTCGAGTCATCAGTGCCCCAAGAGATGGCCATAATTGATGCCCGTCCTAAAGATGAAGCCATTAAGGATGACAAGAAGGTGTGGATGTCTATGGTCAATTCTTGTGGGGTTTTGTCTTGTGTTTTTGTTTTTTTGTAATCTAAAAAAGTTTCTTCTTGTAACTCTCCTTTACAGTTTTAATGAAGTTGCATTTTTCTTCCAATAACACAGTTGTCCATTATGAACTTTGTTCTTGACCTTTTCATACTTATGCCTTGTTTTATTACTTTTAGTTTCATTCCAAAAGGCCACGAAGAACGATGATGAGTTGGAAGAACTGCTCAGCGTTGGAGTGTCTGATCAAGTTAAAGAAGCATATTTCGATTTAGACAGAATGTTTAGCTAAGCAGTGGCGACTAATGCTTCATACTATGAAATTATACTTTAGATGTAGGGAGATCATAAAGAAGAAATTGCCAGTTAGTCATCCAATTATGAAAAGAAGTTTGCCTTGCTCAGTAGTAATAGTGGTTTTGACAAGAAATCGCAAGATATATGCTCGACATATGCTAAAAAGGAGTTTGTTTTGCAATTCGAGGTGAAAAATGCTCATGATGTAACTGGTCTGCTGGAACAAGAGAATAATATGTTGAGGGATGAACTTTTGTGTTTGAATAAATATCCTGATGCCTTAAGTGAGGGCGCCTCATTTTAGAAAAGGGAAATGTTTGTCTGGTGGAGGAAATAGAGAGGTTGAAAAAAATCAAAGGGTGGTCAGTCATCTAGGCAAGCCATTGTTGCTTGTCCGTCTATTAAAGAGTAAAAAACAAAAAAGACTTTGGCCAATCGAGTCAATATGAAAATAACCAGTCTGCCACCATCTAGACACGTACTCTTTAGATGAATGATTATGATGAAGTTTGGCACACATGGGTGAAGATCTGGAGCAAGCCTGAAGAGAAGGTTGTAAGTGTGGATGGCTTAATGTCCCTACTGTCTTGAAAGTGCCTGAAAAATATCCCTTATAGTATTGGTATGATCTAGGGTGTTTGGACCAACCTACCCCTCCATTCAAACTGGACACTAAGTAGATTCCTACTGATGCAATCATTATCACACTACACCATAATAGCTATTTTACAACTAATAGATTATTTAATTTGTAAGTGTTTATAACACTTACAAAAACTACAACGGTTTTGGACACTTAGGAACATTATAAGTGTTCAAGACCCTTGCAAAATTTTTGATTTCATTAGTGCCAAAACCTAAAAGCGTTACATTGTCTCCCCAAAAGTGTAAAGAGCGAATTTACCACCCTCGTTATTTCCCTCCTAAAAAATTTCTTTCCTCATCCCCAAAATTTTCCCACCCTCATTTACTGAAATCACACCAAAATCGCACCAAATCTTCAATGCAAACCAAAATCGCAAGACCTTAAATTTTAGGGATCCTATGGTATGGATTTATATCTTCTCTGATATTGTTTCTCTATTTTCGATATTGTTCTATGTTATTCAATGGTATGGATTTAGGGATTCTATGGTATGGTATGCTATAACTGTCTTGCATGACTTCTAGATGGTTTGGTTTTCGAATTGCAAACAGGTATGACGCTTCTTATTCAATCGCAAACCTAGGTCTCAATCTTATTCAATCGAACAACCGTTTCCTTTTAAATGTTACTCAATCTTCCGATACTATTATGTCTAGATGTTTATGTGTTTTTTTCATTTTACGCTTCTTATTCAATCGCAAACCTGGGGCTCAATCTTTGGTTATAATTTTTTTTTTCAATCTGGAAAGAAACCAAAATTATGGCTCAATTGCAAACAGGTACAACACTCAATCTCTCTCTCTCTCTCTCTCTCTCTCTCTCTCTCTCTCTCTCTCTCTCAATATATATATATATATATATATATATAAATGTTAGACTGAGTGTAGGTTGAGCGAAGGTTAAATTTGTTTTGGAGGATGCTTAGTATTAGTAAAGAATCTAGAATAACGCAATCGTGTGAACAAGAAGATGGTTTAGAAGGTCTTGAGAGACAATGAATTTGACAGATACATCTACATATTACATAGTCATGTTTTCTTCTCTTGCTTTTGTTTTGATCTCTTTTTTCTCTTCATTTTTAGTTGTGTCTAGTAATTTTTTTAGGGTTTTACAAACCAATACACATTGAAGCAATTATTATTGTAAGATTAAATTATTCAAAAAAATTACATTTTATCTATTATGTGTGTGTATATGTTATATATATTGAATAGGTTTTTTTTTTTTGGGAAATTTATGTGATTATATAGAACAGTAACCGAACACTTTACAAGTAACGGAGAGGAAAGCCTCAAATCAAAAATGCCACGGGGCATACCCCAAAGGCAAGCAAAGATAAAAAAAAAACATGGTGGGGCATACCCCACCAACAAAATTAGCCAAAACAACCACAATGAAAACAATGCCCAACACGGGCAACCCAATTAAACAAAAGCCCAACAAGGGAAACCCAAAAGCATCCCAACAAGGGCCACACCAAAGCAGACCCAGGCCCAAACCCATGCTGGCCCAAACCCCAACAATCACCGGGTATACACCCGAAGCACGATGGCGAGAAAACCATCAAAACCTATCGCCGGAGAACGATCGTCGCCGACCACGCCGGAAACCCACCACAGTCCAGGAGCCAGATCGGCACTGAACAACATCACCCTTGCCATCGCAAGGCAACCACGGCAGTGGTAAAGCCACCACATCACACCGCCGGCAAGAACAAACGGTCAGCAACCAACACGGAAAGAACCACCCCTCTAGCGCCGGCGTTAGCCAGGACACAGACCCGCCAAGCCAAGCCAGAAATTAACCCGGAACGGTACCGTCCATCTGCGCACAAATCGTAAGCCAACACAAGGCAATCGCCAACAAAAACGAAGCAACACAAAACATGGGATAGGCGAACCATAACCCCACCAGTTGCCAGCGTCACCCAACTCCCCAAACCGAATCCCACTAATCCAGTTCCTCACCAGAGTGTCAAGCGTACGATTCATCCAAACACCAACAAATCGAATCCATCGACCTTACATGAAGCGAACCGAAAAAATAGCGGTCACAGGAGGGATTTGATGACAAGGATAAAAGGGGCATGACACCGCTGGGTCTCAATCAAGGTGCCATCACCGGGGTCAAAAATCCGATCAAAGTTCCAACCGACCCCACAAATGAGGGAAACTTCTAGATATGGAAGCCATCCATCTTGGTCTGACATGAAGTTTCGCATTAAGATGGCGGCCAAGTGGTATAGAATGGGAACCAACATCCAGAAGATATGAAATGAGGGGCCATACCCATCTTCGATTGAGGAAACAATTCCCAAACCAGTCTGACATGTACACAGGGGGATGGCGACATGACTTGCAAGGTTCCTCAACGTAGAGTGGGGTGGGGACGACACAAAGAAGAGGGAGGAAAAAGAGAGGGGAAAGCGGCTGGAAATCAGATGCAACCAAACCCTAGAGAGCGAAGCTCTCAACCATCCGAAAAAGGACCCATTGAGAAACTTTGGTGAACTTTTATATATTGAATAGGTTGAAAAGTATATACAAATAATTTTAGCGCAACTATTTTGCTGTATTAGAAAATGTTGCATGTAAACAGTAAAAATATTAAGAATGGACTATATGTTTCATTTTAATCAGTTTTAATTTAGGCAGACTTGTTTTGTTGTCAGTTCAACCTTGTGATTTGTCATGGTTTGAGGTACTACAATTTCCTGCATAACTCCAGATTTTGCTGCATTTTGAGTTGTGACAACCCGCTCCAAATAATAACGGGTGGCCAGCCCTATACTACATAAATCAGGTATCTCAGATGGTACAGTCTCAACATCAACAATTAAACACTAATATAAGGCTAACTACCCGAAATCATAAAGTGCGAATTGCCAAAAATTTAAAACTTTTATTTTTAACAATAACAACAAAGCCAATAATGCATACAACCAACAATATGCATCTAACTATGGTGTGAAATGTGCATGCTCAAATGATAAAATGTAATACCCCGTATTTTTGTGATATTTATTTTATGGGATTAGTTAAAAATAATGCGTATTAATTGGAAATTAATCCGGATTAAAATACTAGCGAGATGCGAGTTGGTATTTGATTATATGTGCATATATGATTATATATGAATATTGAATTATGAAATTTGTCGTGAGATTGAAATACGGCAATTTGGAAATTTTGTTGAGACGCGTGTGACAGTCGCGTCATGGTATATAATTATGATAACTAAAAAGTGAATTTTATCTCTATTATCCGTATGGTCGTTTTGAGTGCGCCAACGCGTCCGGAAGGGTCGAAATATTCAGAAAACACTAGCCGGGGGTTTGGTTTGGGTCCCGGGGCATTTTTAGGCCATACCGGCAACGTATAAGGGTAGTTTGGTAATTTTGAATTTTGAGGAATTAAAAGCTACGAAAATTGGGAATTAATATCTGATTAGGCATTAACCCACTAAGCCCACTAATACCCAAATAGGCTACGGAGGTTATTGAAAGTTGTTCCTAAGAATTTCTAAAGCACAAACCCTAGCCACCATTAACCTTGGAGAAGAAAGCTTGTAGAAAGAGAGGAGAGGAGAAATCTGCAGAGGAGAGAGATCCGTTCATCAAATTCGTCATCAAATCCAGAGTTACCATTAAGGCAAGTGGTTTAATTTCGTTTATTTCAAAGAATGCTTCCTCCATGTGTAGGAATTTATTAAAATCATGTTGTTCTTGGGAGTTAATGAAAAAAACCCATGTAAATTGGAAATTGAAAATACATTTTGATGAGGAAATCGCATGTAGATTGGTGTGTAATGATTATTCTGATGATATTACAATTAGTAGGAAACCAAAAACGGATTTAATTCAGTTCTTTGATGATTCATAAATTCTAGGGTTCATAGTTTTAAAATTGGGGAAAAATATGTAGAGATTTGATATTTGAATGATGTTAGGATGAATTAATACCCCCAAACATGTCAATATGTGAACTAAGTATGTTTAGGGACGATTAGAGACCTTAAACAATTGATAGATTGAGTTTTGGATGAGATTTGGGGAGTAGAGAAGTTGGAAAAACGAAAATCAGGAATCTGGGCTCGAATCTGGTCGCTCGTTAGAAGACCTGCCCAGGTCGTTCGAACGACCTCGTTCGAACGAGCTTCTAACGAGTTGACCATTGACTTCTAACGAGGGTGAAGTTCGTTCGATGAGGTCGTTCGAACAAGATCTCGTTAGAAAGCCCACTTCATTCGAACGAGATCTCGTTAGAAGACTCAGTTCGTTTGAACGAAGTCTCGTTCAAATAGCCTCGTTCGAACGAGACTTCGAACGAGTTGACAGTTTAGGCTTTTTAGCCTGTTTTGATCCCGAGTACCCCGTAACCTTGTGTATAGGTAGAGATAGCCTTTCCTTGTTGAGTAATTAATATATTTGGGATGTTTGGGATATAATGAGGAGTCAAACCTAGAAGTGTAGTTTGAACCTAAGGGAAAATATGAAGTAGGACGTGAGTGTCTATTACGATGTGAGCTATTGACGGCCTAATTAATTATATTAACCGGGAACATAAATGGTGTAATATTATATTCCTGTACGAGAAGAAATATGTACCAATATATTATGGTGATTACCAAGACGTGTGCATACTTAGTATATGTATTGATTTTATGTGTATGACATACCTACCATACTTGCTATCAAGGGAGGTTTGCGTTCGCTTAGGGCCATCTAATCCTTGTGTTGCCCAAAGAAAGCTGGTTACCTCGATGAACATAGGTCAGAGAAGGACTTATTGGGATGTTAATAAGTCTGCTGATCGTGGGAGCGCAGGTATGTGCGTGACCCATGTGATGTGACTGTGTTCGCCTCCATTATTTGTGATGTTGTTATCTGTGAACTATTCCTGAGAGATTCGGAATATGTGATCCTTATGTACGTGATGTACCGGGATGGATAGCAGAGTATGTGTGCACCGCAGCTAGTCTCAGGGTGCTTGTATTGTATATTTATGACGTGAATAATATACACTTAATTAATGGGAACTTTCATGTTGTTTTGTGAACATAATTATGGTAATGTAGTGAGAGAACATAACGGGTTAACTGATAGTGAATTATGTTACTAATTGAGAATCTGAGTTTAAGTGAAGCCCTCTACTTATTTGATAACGCTAGAATGTAATATGGGGGTCGAGTAGTAAGGGGGAGAACTTATTACGGTTTGGTTAGATGTGTATGTCATGTAGATGGGTACGGTACGTTAGGAGTGCACATGTAGTCGAGAGGTGAGAATTTCATGTGAGTGCACGTCCTAACATGTACTTTGCATTTAATGTTTTAATGTTATTAAAACACTTACTGTTTTCAAAATGTTTTACACTTTCGGGCTCTGACCCATTTGCTTTCAAATCTATTTTTGTGAAAAACCATTTTAGGTGCCCAACCACAAGGACACCATGCTTAGGATTCTCATTCAGGTGACGAGCTGTAGCTGTTTGTGGAAGTTACAGGACTTTGCTTGTAGGCGCTTCATCTATCTTGACTCAATATTCATCAGTTATCAGTTGTAGGGCATGTCGCCCATTCCTTTTAGAGATATTTCATTTATTTCAGTTATTCGGACCTTTGGCATGTAATTATTCAGGATTCAGACTTGTAGTATTTTTCTTCAGTTGTGGGACTGTTGTGAGGAGTTTTTATTTCATTATGGTGAATGGATTATATTGTTCTTCCATTATTCTTTTATTGCATGTTAACCAGACTTAACTTAAAATTTGACACTTACTTTTTAAATACTAGGTGGTTAGTAATTATTAAAATGTTTTCGACAGTGATGCTTTTAACTGAACCAACTTGGCATTTTGAATTAATTTAATAAACGAGTAGCTACCCGGTATTTAATTAGTCGGGGTGTCACATAAAATAGCACAATACATTGTACAACAAAATCTCAACAATGAAATACCCGAATATGTTGTCGGGCAACAGGCAATACAATACTCTGATAATAAAATATGAAAGTGTAGATCTACAACACTTGAATACTAACTCAATACAACTGAATCCTAATCTAGATGTACAATAGATAGGAATCGACTAAAGCAAAGTGCCGCAACAGTCCGCTACTGCCACAGCTCCACAAATCTTGAATGGAGGAATATCAAAGGCGTCCGGGCGGAGGAACACCTGAAGTAATACAATATATACATGGAGGAGGAAAATATAAACGGGTCAGAACCCGAGTTTGAAAAACAGTTTATAGCAAGTGTATTAAAATGCATAATAATTATAAATGCATTATTACATTATTTAGTTGGAATCGAACTCTCCATAACAATCTAACTCACCTCTCATCTAAAGCGCGCACTAAGCGTATGCACGTGTCTCCAAAAGGACGTTCGATTCTAATTTAGGTAAGAGGATTCTAACTTAAACCCAAAAGAAGTATTTAAGTGAAACCGTCTAACCTATGTCCCAATTCTACATTTATTTCTCTACTTTAAGTTATATACATTATCTTTAATGCAATTGTTATAGTTATCTTTATAATGTTCATTTGTTGAACATATAAAGTTACATGATCCAATCATGTCCACATCATCACAATACACCAACAATCTCAATTACTAGAATTTATATTCTAGTGATACCCATATAGGGCATGAAACCATATATATAATTATTATAGATGAGTTATTAGCATCAAGAGTTAAGGACTAAAATCCTCCCGATTCTCAACACGGCACTACGTTTCATGCGTGGGACGTCTCGCCGAAGCGAAATCCAAACAAGGACCCCCCCCCGTTACACTACTCCTGACCGTATCGATCCTCGGGGCTCATTATGCCCTCAATGCAAGATGCATGTAACCCAAATGATTATTGTCCAATTTTAATTAATTAATATTCCCAATTCTCAACAGTACACGGCGTTTCATGCGTGGGACGTCTCGCCGAGGCGAAATCCAAACAAGGAACCCCCCCGTTACACTACTCCTGGCACTGTCGATTGTCGGGATAGGTGATATATTTATATATAATTATGAGCATTAAGGACTAAACTTATCCCCAAGTTCCAACATTACACTGCGGTTCGAGCGTGGGACGTCTCGCCGAGGCGAAATCCAAACAAGGAACCCCCCCGATACACTAATCCTGGCAATGTAGGTCATTGAGGTCCATTATGCCCTTGACACCCAAAGTACAAGCACAAGTAATAATAACCATCCAACCGAGCAATAACTCGAAGGACGCAGGCTCACATGCTATCATCTTCCAGCAACCCATATACGTAGCAAACTGGGGCCACCTGGTGGGGTTCAACGACACCCACCTCGTGATCTACTCACGCACACAACGTCCGGGAAGCGGTCATAGTTCCTAACCGGCAAGTGAGAGCGACACATACCCCCGCCCTCTCATCCCCAAAATAAATAAATATATATATAAATGTCATTTGCTGACCACAAAGGACGACTATGACCTGGGGAATATCCACATCCTGCTTTTCTAGTCAGAATGCTCACCCTCTATGCACGAAACTTCCCAATGATAGCAAGGATGGGGTATGCTTAACATGTATATACACCATAATAAGGTATACATACATCCCACATAATAAAGATATACCATTATATAAGGTATACCTGAAACATCATATACATTTTCATCATACGCTCTTAGGCGTAAATGATTAACATCATTTATTTAGTGTATCCCTCTCTTATGAAACACTAACTGTCAATACTCACACATTTACCCCACTTAGTATATTCTATACTAATTCTCGCTTGAAGCTCTCATGCCGCTTCTAGTATGAATTGTCTTTCAATTCAATATAAGTTAAGGATATTCTATATCCTAATTCACCTCAATTATCATTTCTCATTATATGAGATATCTCCCAAATCAATCATTAATAAGGATATTTCTATATCCATATGCACATCAAATAGCATTCATAATTCTCCATCCATTATAGGGTTCAATTTATTTTATGAACCATTAAAGTTATCCCAAATGGGATTGGATCCTAAGATCCGGCACCTCTAAGTCAACCTCATCTACAAGTCGTGAAGTTGTTATCATCACCAAACAAACCTCAAATAAAAGTGGGCTTCCCCACTTAGGAAAATACCAAAGTCTCTAATCGGTATTCCTCAAATTTAGTCAATATGACTCCAAAATTTCTTTTAGGGGAAACTCGCTAAAAGTCTCCAAAACATGCTCCAAATATCTCCTATAGAGATCCCCAATCGATAACCTCGAACAAAACGGGAATGAATTTCTCTTTAGAAAACAATCCCTCCAAAATCCCTGCTTCCGAATCGATTCGGGCCTATTCCGAATCGATTCGGCCCAGCGAATCGATTCAGGTCATAAGACCTGGGACTCTGTCTCAGGCCGAATCGATTCGGTCACCCAGACCTGGGCCTCTGCATATTTCCGAATCGATTCGGCCCTGCTGAATCTCGAAAATGGCTACTTTTTTAGTAAGCCAAAATACCTAAAATCCATTTTAATGGTTTTCTCTCCATTTTTCTTCAACCCAATCACAAATATATCATCAATAATCATCCTAGAATACATATAAACTAGTTTCTATCCTCAAATCAAAGATCTACCTATTAAATCTAAGATTATACCCAAAAGTTAGGTTTTGACAAATTTAACCTAAAACCCAAAATATCAATCCACAAATCATGAAATAAATGTACACAACAATTATTTAGCAAGTTTAATCACTTGCCTCGGGTTCGTAGGGTCTGAATCCGCCGGAAAAATCCTCTTTCTCCCTCTTTTCTCCTTCCTTTTCTCCTTCTTTCTCTTCTTCTTTCTCTTCTTTCTCTTTCTCTCTTTGGAGAATATCTCCTGTAGGCTTTTTAAGCCTAAAACCCAAGATACACATCTTTAAATGATAATACACACTTTAAATGACCCGGTAACTTTAAATCGAGTCAAACGGTCCTAATTTATTTCGGAACCCAAATAGACCCCAATTATAGTCATTTCGACTTTCTCGACCCTTTCGGAAACGATGGTACCCTCAGAATTTCCATTCGACACACTTTCTAACAAGTCTAAATTTTGACCTCAATTGCCAATTTTAATTATTCTCTATAAAATATTATTTATTTCTCCCAAAATAAAATAATTACTGTTCCGAAAGTCTTGGGTTGTTACAAACTTCCCCACTTACAAGAATTTCGTCCTCGAAATTTCGCTAAGCCTAATTTTCCCAAAGCTCAACCATTTCTAATCTAACCATCATCACTAATCCTATCTCCAAACATCTAACCTCCCACGACGATTTAATTTATTTTATTTTATTTTTTTAAGTCAATTATGCATTAAATAAAACCAATTTCCACAACAAGGGCGCCCATACACCCTTTATATTTGAGCTTTGTGCTCACAGCAGTCATAATGAGGCTTTATTTGCCTCGAAAGATCCACAATTTCAACAATAAGTAAGACTAAAATTTTAATAGAACAAAAATTTGAATGGTCCAAAGAAATAACTCCTCTCAATTCCTGACAATCGCCACTTTCGTGCGGGGGACGTCTCGCAAAAACGAAATCCAAACAAGGAACCCTCCCAATACACTACTGTGTGGCAATGTCGGGGATTGAGAGTTTGTTAAATCCGGACTAGAATTTGAAAATATTTTAGTGAAAAATTTAGTTTGAAAGGGCCCGAAGGCCGATAAAAAGTTTTATTTTGAAAACAGTTTATTTTGAAAACGATTCATATATTATAATGTAATATAAGACACCTTATATCCGACACAAGGTCTTTATAGATCATCATCTATATATAACATGTAGCTCAGAAATATTATCATACTCATGAGCTAAAATTTTACCTTCGTCCCATAAATCCACAACATATAAACTCTTAACAAGCATAAACAACATCTCACATCATATCAATACATAGCCTTTTTATAAGGCAATTTCCATTTCTGGAATACAACAATCATAATAGTCTATCATGTCTATATAAAAAGAAGTAGCTTTTATCTTAACTACTTATCACCATTACCATGCTTACATTTACTACAAGGTTTAAAGCTCTTTATGAGCACTTTACAAAATCACCAATCCTTTTACAAAATAATAGAATAAGAGCTTATCTTGCTCAAAATTCCCCTTTTGGGTCATTACATACCATATATAAACAAAAGGGCTAAAGCACTACCCAATATATACATATCTCTCACACGATATTTCCAAAACTTCATATAGATATAAAGGAAAATTAACTTACATCATCCATCTCTAGTCCGATTGCCCATCCTCATCAATGGGCTCCCAAACATAGTCCCCCGGTCTAAAGCGACCTCGAATCTGCTGTAGGGGTTGCACTTCCAAAATTTCATCAAATTGCGGTCCTTTATCTCTTTTAGGACAATCTTTCGTTTCATGACCTATTTCTTTACAAAAGAAACACTTGCCCATAAACCCTTTCTGCCCACTCGCATTATTGGCACTCTCTTTGCCAAAATTACCTGATGAACTCGAATCTCCAAAGTTCTTACTCTCTTGAGAACGGAAATGATATTCATGACACTTTAATAGTGCCGCATTCACAACCACGACGAAAGTCACTAACTTAGGACTCTCTAACAAATGTAGTTGGATTTTCCAATCTAAACCTCGAACAAACTTCGATATACGTTTCTCTTCCGTATTTACCTCATTAGGTACTAATCTTGCCCATAGAGAAAAATCTTCTTCATATTCCGCCACCGTTCTATTTCCTTGGAAAATCCCCATATCCTGAGTAGGGTAAGGCAAATACCTTCGATCAAAAAGTTCCCAAAATTCTTTTATGGTTAGAGTATCTCTCTGTTCAGATGTGGTGACAGACTCCCACCATTGAAGAGTTGTACCCGATAATCTAAAGGTGACTAAAAATTGTTTATGCACCTCACTACACTCAACCATACGAAGAGGCCCCTGCATACTATTTTTCCATTGACTTGCAGCCATTGCATCAACTCCACATACAAACTCGGGAGGATGCCCCTTACTAAAATCTTCCTTCACTCTCTCCCATAAAGACAATCCTAAATGGGGTGGGGCTGCTCGAGCGGCAGATTGCTGAGCCATCGCAGAAACGGCAGCAGTGACCGCTTGTGCCACAATATTGGCAACATCATCCATAGTCATGTTCCTTTGAGGCATTTGGGGTTGCCCTTTGTTTGCCCTGACTAAATGACCTCCCTTCGGTGGCATCTGAAACAAGAACAATTGTATCAGAACGCCTTTCAAATATTTTCGAATCACAGAAAGATATGGACGTATGAATATAATTGTCCTAACAACAAGGCTCTACATCAAGAACGCTTACGGAAGATCGTAGTAACACACACAGATCCTAAAGACACTAGAACCTGATGCTCTGATACCATCTGTGACAACCCGCTCCGAATAATAACGGGTGGCTAGCCCTATACTACATAAATCAGGTATCTCAGATGATACAGTCTCAACATCAACAACTAAACACTAATATAAGGCAAACTACCCGAAATCATAAAGTGCGAATTGCCAAAAATTTAAAACTTTTATTTTTAACAATAACAACAAAGCCAATAATGCATACAACCAACAGTATGCATCTAACTATGGTGTGAAATGTGCATGCTCAAATAATAAAAGAGCACAACACATTGTACAACAAAATCTCAACAATGAAATACCCGAATATGCTGTCGGGCAACAAGCAATACAATACTCTGATAATAAAATATGAAAGTGTAGATCTACAACACTTGAATACTAACTCAATACAACTGAATCCTAATCTAGATGTACAATAGATAGGAATCGACTAAAGCAAAGGGCCGCAACAGTCCGCTACTGCCACAGCTCCACAAATCCTGAATGGAGGAATATCAAAGGCGTCCTGGCGGAGGAACACCTGAAGTAATACAATATATATTCATGGAGGAGGAAAATATAAACGGGTTATAACCCGAGTTTGAAAAACAGTTTATAGCAAGTGTATTAAAATGCATAATAATTATAAATGCATTATTACATGATTTAGTTGGAATCGAACTCTCCACAACAATCTAACTCACCTCTCATCTAAAGCGCGCACTAAGCGTATGCACGTGTCTCCAAAAGGACGTTCGATTCTAATTTAGGTAAGAGGATTCTAACTTAAACCCAAAAGAAGTATTTAAGTGAAACCGTCTAACCTATGTCCCAATTCTACATTTATTTCTCTACTTTAAGTTATATACATTATCTTTAATGCAATTGTTATAGTTATCTTTATAATGTTCATTTGTTGAACATATAAAGTTACATGATCCAATCATGTCCACATCATCACAATACACCATCAATCTCAATTACTAGAATTTATGTTCTAGTGATACCCATATAGGGCATGAAACCATATATATAATTATTATAGATGAGTTATTAGCATCAAGAGTTAAGGACTAAACTCCTCCCGATTCTCAACACGGCACTACGTTTCATGCGTGGGACATCTCGCCGAAGCGAAATCCAAACAAGGAACCCCCCCGTTACACTACTCCTGACCGTATCGATCCTCGGGGCTCATTATGCCCTCAATGCAAGATGCATGTAACCCAAATGATTATTGTCCAATTTTAATTAATTAATATTCCCAATTCTCAACAGTACGCGGTGTTTCATGCGTGGGACATCTCGCCGAGGCGAAATCCAAACAAGGAACCCCCCCGTTACACTACTCCTGGCACTGTCGACTGTCGGGATAGGTGATATATATATATATATATATATATATATATATATATATATAATTATGAGCATTAAGGACTAAACTTATCCCCAAGTTCCAACATTACACTGCGGTTGGTGCGTGGGACGTCTCGCCGAGGCGAAATCCAAACAAGGAACCCCCCTGATACACTAATCCTGGCAATGTAGGTCATTGAGGTCCATTATGCCCTTGACACCCAAAGTACAAGCACAAGTAATAATAACCATCCAACCGAGCTATAACTCGAAGGACGGAGGCTCACATGCTATCATCTTCCAGCAGCCCATATACGTAGCAAACTGGGGCCACCTGGTGGGGTTCAACGACTCCAAACCTCGTGATCTACTCACGCACACAACGTCCGGGAAGCGGTCATAGTTCCTAACCGGCAAGTGAGAGCGACACATACACCCGCCCTCTCATCCCCAAAATAAATAAATATATATATAAATGTCATTTGCTGACCACAAAGGACGACTATGACTTGGGGAATATCCACATCCTGCTTTTCTAGTCAGAATGCTCACTCTCCACGCACGAAACTTCCCAATGATCGAAAGGAGGGGGTATGCTTAACATGTATATACACCATAATAAGGTATACATACATCCCACATAATAAAGATATACCATTATATAAGGAATACCTGAAACATCATATACATTTTCATCATATGCTCTTAGGCTTAAATGATTAACATCATTTATTTAGTGTATCCCTCTCTTATGAAACAGTAACTGTCAATACTCACACATTTACCCCACTTAGTATATTCTATACTAATTCTCGCTTGAAGCTCTCATGCCGCTTCTAGTATGAATTGTCTTTCAATTCAATATAAGTTAAGGATATTCTATATCCTAATGCACCTCAATTATCATTTCTCATTATATGAGATATCTCCCAAATCAATCATTAATAAGGATATTTCTATATCCATATGCACATTAAATAGCATTCATAATTCTCCATCCATTATAGGGTTCAATTTATTTTATGAACCATTAAAGTTATCCCATATGGGATTGGATCCTAAGATCCGGCACCTCTAAGTCAACCTCATATACAAGTCGTGAAGTTGTTATCATCACCAAACAAACGTCAAATAAAAGTGGGCTTCCCCACTTAGGAAAATACCAAAGTCTCTAATCGGTATTCCTCAAATTTAGTCAATATGACACCAAAATTTCTTTTAGGGGAAACTCGCTAAAAGTCTCCAAAACATGCTCCAAATATCTCCTATAGAGATCCCCAATCGATAACCTCGAACAAAACGGGAATGAATTTCTCTTTAGAAAACAATCCCTCCAAAATCCCTGTTTCCGAATCGATTTGGGCCTATTCCGAATCGATTCGGCCCAGCGAATCGATTCGGCCAGGAAGGGGACTCGATTCGGGTCATAAGATCTGGGACTCTGTCTCAGGCCGAATCGATTCGGCTGGAGTCCGAATCGATTCGGTCACTCAGACCTGGGCATCTGCATATTTCCGAATCGATTCGGCTAGGGGCCGAATCGATTCAGCCCTGCTGAATCTCGAAAATGGCTACTTTTTAAGTAAGCCAAAATACCTAAAATCCATTTTAATGGTTTTCTCTCCATTTTTCTTCAACCCAATCACAATTATATCATCAATAATCATCCTAGAATACATATAAACTAGTTTCTATCCTCAAATCAAAGATCTACCTATTAAATCTAAGATTATACCCAAAAGTTAGGTTTTGACAAATTTAACCTAAAACCCAAAATATCAATCCACAAATCATGAAATAAATGTACACAACAATTATTTAGCAAGTTTAATCACTTGCCTCGGGTTCGTAGGGTCTGAATCCGTCGAAAAAATTCTCTTTCTCCCTCTTTTCTCTCCTTCTTTCTCTTCTTCTTTCTCTTCTTTCTCTTTCTCTCTTTGGAGAATATCTCCCGTAGGCTTTTTAAGCCTAAAACCCAAGATACACATCTTTAAATGATAATACACACGTTAAATGACCCGGTAACTTTAAATCGAGTCAAACGGTCCTAATTTATTTCGGAACCCAAATAGACCCCAATTACAGTCATTTCGACTTTCTCGACCCTTTCGGAAACGATGGTACCCTCAGAATTTCCATTCGACACACTTTCTAACAACTCTAAATTTTGACCTCAATTGCCAATTTTAATTATTCTCCAATAAAATATTATTTATTTCTCCCAAAATAAAATAATTACTGTTCCGAAAGTCTTGGGTTGTTACATGAGTTTAATTTCACCTTAATTAATGGTCTGATTATAACATAGGTATTTAACTGTGCAGTTGTGTTTGGTTGATCATCAAGATTTCAGAGTTTCTTGTCTCCATTTTGGTCATAGGAACGATGTCCGAACTGCTGGATCGATTGACGCGGCTTGTGATTTTTTTGTCTTGTTTTGACTTCTTGTATTTAATGTTATTAATTGGCATTGTGTAGTCAATCTACTGAGCTTCCATTTACATATGTTGAACTATGGTTTATTGTATGTGTCTCTATATTGATTATTGGGCATGTTCTCAGTTTCTGTAAATCGGCATTTCTTCCTAATGGTCCTACATTGAATCTCACCCTTGACTCCTTCTTTGATCCTCCACATGCTTTTCATCTTACCTATTGTGTTAAATACAATTCCTTCTCAATGTTAAGTGCGTTAACCCTATTAAATGTGTACTCCTTATCTAACCCAGGATCCTAGAACATCATTGTTAGTGGTCTCTTGGTTTCAATTGATGAGCAAGAGGATGCCTCTGATGAAGCTGTTGTGAGCAACAGGATATCTGTGTGTATTGTTCATGCTTGTGTCCAGCATGGAATCAAATCCCGATGCTCTATTTCGTGTCTAAAAATTGTTGATATAATGTGTTTATTGATGGTATTTTTTGTGTGCATGATATAACGTGTGAGGATATTGATGCATTATAATATTACAAGACTAACGATCCAGTGGATGGTGGGTGGGATAGGTGGCTCCAAGAATCCCATATATGTCTCCTGAGTATGCAATGGAAGGTCTATTTTCAATCAAATCTGATGTCTATAGCTTCGAGGTTCTAGTTCTAGAAATTGTGGGTGGCCTGCATGTGACACCCCGACTAATTAAATACCGGTTAGCTACTCCTTTATTAAATTAATTCAAAATGCCAAGTTGGCTCAGCTAATAGCATCACTGTCGAAAACATTTTTATTATTTCTAACCACCTAGTATTTAAAAAGTAAGTTGCCAAATTTTAATTAAAGTCTGATTAACATGCAACAAGTGATATAAAGAATAATAACACCATTCACCATACCGAAGTAAATAGAATAACCATCACATAATGTAAATAAAGTCTGGAGGAAAACTCCTCACTACAAATCCACAAACTGAAATAATTAAACTGAATACTGAATCAATATATGCCAAAGTCTGAAAACTGTAATGGAAATGTAACTCTAATGGAACTGGGCAACATGCCCTAAAACTGAGGAATACTGAAGATGGAATCCAAATGATAGAAGCCTCTAAAAGCAAATCCCTGTAACTTCCACAAACAGCTACAGCTCGTCCACTGAATGAGTATCCTATACATGGTGTCCTTGTGGCTGGGCACCTAAAATGGTTTTACAAAAAAAAATAGATTTGAAAGCAAACGGGTCAGAGCCCGAATGTGGAGATATTTTAAAACCTGCAAGTGCTTTAAAAACATTTAAAACATTAAATGCAAAGTACATGTTAGGACGTGCACTCACATGAAATTCTCACCTCTCGTCTAACTGTGCACTCCTAACGTAAGTACCCATATAAAATGACACACACCACTAGCTAAGTGACATCATATCTAGCTAGACTGTCATAGGTTCTACCCTTATTACTCGGTTCTCATTAACATTATAACGCTCACAATTAAATAGGGGCTTAACTTAAATTCAGGTTCTCATGTAAAAGTAATACAACTCATTATATATCATCCCTTTTTGTTATTCCATAGTTATACACACAATACCATATGAAAGTTCCCAGTTTATTAAGCGTATATTTTCCACAACATAAATATACAATATAAGCACCTCGAGACTAAGCTGCGGTGCACACATACTCTGCTATCCATCCCGGTACATCACGTACATAAGGATCACATATTCCGAATCTCTCAGGAATAGTTCACAGATAACGACATCACAAATAATGGAGGCGAGCACAGTCACATCACATGGGTCACGCACATACCTGCGCTCCCACGATCATCAGACTTATTAACATCCCAATAAGTCCTTCTCTGACCTATGTTCATCGAGGTAACCAGTCTAAATCCGGGCAACACAAGGATTAGAGGGCCCTAAGCGAACGCAAACCTCCCGTGATAGCAAGTATGGTAGGTATGTCATACACACAATTCATATACCAATACTAAGTAAGCACACATCTTAGTAATCCCGTAGTTTAATTGTAGTACTTATCGCATTCTCGTACCAACTTAATATATATACAACTTATATAATCCCGGTCCATATTTATACGAGCTATAATTTATTCTCACGTCGTAGTAGGCACTCACGTCTCGACTCAAATGTCTATTTGATTTGATCCACACTTATATAATTTACTCCTCATTATATCCCAAATGTCCCAAGTATACTAATACACCATCAAAGGAATGTTATCTCTATCCTCGAACAAGTTTACGGGACTCCCAAAATCAAAACAGGCCAAAAAGGCCTAAACTTCCAGGTCGTTAGAAGTCTCGTTCGAACGAGGCTGTTCGAACGAGATTTCGTTCGAACGAACTGGGCTATCTAACGAGATCTCGTTCGAACGAGATAATCGAACGAACATCCCTCTCGTTAGAACCCCAAACTGTCAACTCGTTAGAAGCTCGTTCGAACGAGCTCGTTCGAAAACGAGTGACCAGATTCAAGCCCAGAAATTCTATATTCGTTTTTCACCAATTTCTACACCTCTAATCTCAACCAAAATTCGTCCCAACAATGTTTTATGGTCACCAATCATCCTAAAACATACTTAGGCCATATACTAACATCTTTTAAGGAATTAACACATCCTAACCATCATTAATTCATCAAATCTCTACCCTTTGCCCCCAAATTTCAAGAACATAAACCCTAGAATTTGAAATCCTCAATAAGTCCATTCTAGATTCGTTTTTGTTACATCCAACATATATTTACATCAGGGTAATCATTTCTCTACGATTCTACATGCAATTACTCCTCAACATTCAAGTTCTAAGTCCAATTAAAATGGGTTTTTATTAAACTCTCAAGAACAATTTGATTTATGTAAATTCCTACACATGGAAGATGCATTCTCTATAATAATTGAAATTAAACCACTTGCCTTGATTCAATCTCTGATTTTGATGACGATTTGTTGAAGTTCTCTCTCTCTTTCTGCAGAATTCCCTTCTATCTCTCTCTCTCCAAGCTTATCTCCAATGGTGGCTAGGGTTTTCTTTGGGAAAGTTTTGGAAACCTAATCTGATAACCCCCGTAGCTTATTGGGTCATTGAGGGTTGGTTAGTGGGTTTAGTGGGTCTATTCCCAATCAGATAAAGACTCCTAATTTTCGTCACTATTAATTCCCAAAAATACAATATTACCAAACTACCCTTATAAGATGCCGGTATGGCCTAAAAATACCCCGGGACCCAAACTAAACCCCCGGCTAGTGTTTTCTGACTATCTCGACCCTTCCGGACGCGTTGGCGCACTCAAAACGACCATACGGTTAATAGAATTTAAATTCATTTTTACAATTAAAATAAGGGGGTTTTGGAAAAAGGTCCTCATAGTGCTCAAAGTGTATAAAAATAGGACACTCCAAATAATTTTATAAATTTAGTCCCTGTACTAAAAATACCATGAAAAATGGTGAAAAATAATGCCGCTGGCGCGGACCAAAAAAATAAAGGTATTGTACCACAGGGACTAGATTTATAAATGCTATTGTGCCACAGGGACTAGATTTATAAACTTGAAAAACAATGTCCTAAAAATCCAAATATAGGAAGGAACATGACCTTTACCTTAATTCTCTATTAAAATAATTATATCCTGACGCGACTGTCTCACGCGTCCCAATAAAATGTCCAAATTGCCGTATATCAATCTCACGACAAATTTCATAATTCAATATTCATATAACATCATATATACTCAATATAGTCAAATACCAACTCACATCTCGCTAGTATTTTATCCGGATTAATTTCCAATTAATTCTCATTTAATTAATTAATCCCAAAAATAAATATCGCCAAAAATACGGGGTATTTCATACTTCCCCCCTAATAATAGAATTTTGTCCCGAAATTCGGAACTAGAAAGTACCTGCTAAAAACAACTCTGGATAACGTTCGCGCATCTCATCCTCGCGCTCCCATGTGGACTCCTCGACATTGTGATGTCGCCACTGAACACGCACTAACGAAACTATCTTTGACCGCAGTTTCCTCTCACTTCGGTCCAAAATAGCAATCGGCCCCTCCTCGTAGGAGCTATCAGGCTGTAGATCAATCTCCTCCAAAGCGATGTGAGAATGAGCCAAATCGTCTCTGAGATATTTCCTTAGCGAGGAAATATGAAAAACATCGTGAATCCGGTGTAAATGCTCCGGTAACCCGAGTCTATACGCAACTGGTCCAATCCGCTCAATAATAGGAAACGGCCCCACATACCTCGGTGCCAATTTCCCCTTCTTCCCGAAACGCATAATCCCCTTCATAGGAGATACTCTGAGCAAAACTTGGTCCCTCACTTGGAATTCCCTGAAAAATCTCTTCGCATCAGCGTAACTCTTCTGCCGATCTTGAGCTACCCGAATGCGACTCCGAATCAACTCAATCCTTGCCGAAGTATCCTGAATCACTTCCGGCCCAAGTAGTTTGTTGTCCCCCACCTCTAGCCAACATGCTGGGGAACGACAAGGCCTACCGTACAATGCCTCAAACTGAGCCATGCCAATAGTGAACTGGTAGGAGTTATTATAAGCAAACTCTACCAGTGGAAGGTATTGCTCCCATCCACCTCCAAAGTCAATAATGCACATGTGTAGCATGTCCTCCAACATCTGATTTGTGCGCTCTGTCTGCCCATCGGTCTGCAGATGATAAGCCGTACTCAACCGCAATTCCGTGCCCATGGCCTCCTGGAAACTCTCCCAAAATCGTGAAACAAATATCTTGTCTCTGTCAGACACGATATTTAGGGGCACACCGTGAAGTCTCACAACCTCTGAAATGAAGAGCTGGGCATACTGTCCCGTAGTGTAGTCAATCCTTAAGGGTTAAAAGTGAGCGACTTTGGACAACCTGTCCACAATTACCCAAACGGAGTCGTGACCCCTCTGCGACGTAGGCAACCCCGTGATAAAGTCCATGGATATGCTCTCCCACATCCACACCGGGACCTCCAATGGCTGTAGAAGTCCTGTCGGTCTCTGATGATCCACTTTTACTAGCTGGCAAGTGGCGCATTTCGAAACAAACTCGGCAATATCTCTCTTCATACCGCTCCACCAATACTGCCGTCTCATGTCTTGGTACATTTTGTCCCCTCCGGGATGTACCGCGAACCGTGAGCCGTGCGACTCTGCCATCACCTCGTGTCGCAATTTCTCCCCTTCCGGAACTACCAATCTCCCATTGAAGCGTAATCCCCCGTCTGAGCTGACGGTATAGGAATCGGCTCCCTCTGCTAGTAATCGAACTATCTGCTCCTGACAGAACGAGTCATTAGCCTGTGCCCGTACTACCTTCGTGACAATCTGCGGTGTAACGGTCATCACAGACATGAAAGATCGGGCCACTGCATCCTGGTGTCCCAACTCCTTCCACTTTGCCTTCCACACCTCTGCCACCTCATCTGCTGGCCTACGGCTCAACGCGTCTGCTACCACGTTAGCCTTACCTGGGTGATACTGGATATCGAACTGGTAGTCTTTCAAAAACTCAAGCCACCTACGCTGCCGCATATTCAACTCTTTCTGCGTGAACAGGTATTGTAGGGACTTGTGGTCCGTGAAAAGTTGGAACTTCTCCCCTAAAAGATAGTGCCTCCAAATCCGTAGGGCAAATACCACTGCCGCCAACTCCAAATCATGCGTGGGGTAATTCTTCTCGTGAGGCTTAAGCTTACGGGAAGCATAAGCTATGGCCTGTCTCTCCTGCTGTAATACACCTCCAAGCCCTTGCAAAGACGCATCGGTGTAAACCAAATACACAACTCCAGGTCTCGACAGTGATAACACAGGTGCTGAGGTCAATTTGTCCTTTAACTCATCAAATGCCAACTGACAGGCATCACTCCAGATGAATGGCACACCGTTACGAGTCAGATGTGTTTTGACCCGCTATCTTCGAAAATCCCCGAATGAACCTCCTGTAGTATCCTGCTAGGCCCAAGAAACTACAAATTTCAGTCGGTGTCGTGGGCTGTCCCCATTCCCTCACTGCGGATACCTTCCCCGGATCAACAGATATCCCCCGGTCGGAAATAATGTGTCCCAAAAACTGGACCTCCTTCAGCCAAAACCCGCATTTCTCATATTTTGCATACAACTCGTTCTGACGCAGCAGCGTCTGCAAAACCTGCCTCAAATGCTCGGCGTGCTCCTCCTCTGTCTGGGAGTAAACCAGAATATCATCAATGAAGACAATGACAAACTGATCTAGGAAATCCCTGAACACTCTGTTCATCAAGTCCATAAACACTGCTAGAGTGTTGGTCAAACCAAAAGGCATAACCCGAAACTCGTAAGAACCATATCTCGACAAGAACGCAGTCTTCGAGACATCCTCCTCCCTGATACGCAACTGATGGTATCCCGATCTCAAATCAATCTTCGAGAAGAAAGAAGCTCCTCTCAACTAGTCGAATAAGTCATCGATTCGAGGTAACGGATACTTATTCCGTATCGTGACCTTATTCAACTCTCGGTAGTCCACACACAATCTCAGTGAACCGTCCCTCTTCTTCACAAACAAAACTGGAGCGCCCCAAGGTGAGGTACTCTTGCGAATAAAGCCCTGACCTAATAGCTGTTCTATCTGATCTCGTAGCTCTCGCATCTCTGCCGGAGCCATACGGTACGGTGCGCGTGTTATAGGTCTCGTATCTGGCAATAGGTCTATAACAAAGTCTATCTCTCGACTGGGGGGTAGGCCTGGTATCTCCTGAAACACATCCGAATACTCCCTGACGACTGGGATCGAATCTAAAGGAATCATAACCTCCTTAGAGGTATCCTCCTCTAGGTAATACAAATGGGCGGTCGAGCCTCCCTCTGGGCGAGGCATCGCCACTACAAACATCTCTTGCCCCGGAATGGCAAAAACAATGCTCCCACCGAAGCAATCAATCATGGCTCTATAATCAGCGAGCCAATCCATACCGATAATCACATCGTGAACATGCATATCTAATACCAACATATTTGCAGGTAATACCAGACTACCAATCTCTATCCCCACTCCCCGGCATATAAAGAAAATAAGTGACCCACTCCCCAATGGTGAGTCTACACACGTCACTGTGCTCTCTGCCATAGCTAACAATCCTAAGGCACTCGCGAAATGTGTAGCTATAAAACAATGTGTAGCCCCCGTATCAAACAATACCCGACCCATAGTGCCATGGATAGGAAACGTACCCTCAATCGCGGGCGGTGCCTGTGGAACTGCTGCCTGGTGGACGTTATAGACACGTCCATACTGTAGCTACCCCTGCTGAACTGGGACTGCTGGAATGGGTGGCAAAGCTGCCATCTGTGGTGGTGCGGGGAGAGCGGCGGGAAACATAGGCCTCTGCGGCTCCTGGCGAGCACCCTGCTGCTGCTGCTGTGGGGCCCTGCCCCTATCAGGACAATCCTGTCGTTTATGGCCAGTCTTGCCACAAACAAAACACTTCCCTGGGAAGTTCCCTCCTCTATGCCCCTGCGGTCCCCGGCCTTGGTGGCCGTTACCGTTCCTCCCTTGGCCCTGCTGAAACTGCTGCCCATTCTGCCCCTGTTGGCCCTGATGGCCGTTTGGACCCTGATGGCCCTGACGGAAACCTCCCTGTCCATGCCTGTAATTCCCTGATCTGAACCTCTTCTGATCCCCCTGCTGAGAACCCTGCTCACCCTGTCTCTGCCCCAGAACAGATTGTGCCCCACCGGCACCATGTCCTCCTGTCCTGCCCTGATGGCTAGACTCTCCCGACCTCTTGCCCTCAGCCATATGAAAACGGTGGTCCTGGCAGTGTAACAAAGCAGCGTTAACCACATCAGAATAAGTGGCCAACGAAAGGTTCCCTAACAGATGCTGACGGATCCTCCATGTCAACCCGTCGGTGAATTTCTCAATCTTCTTCTTTTCTGTTGGTATCTCATCCGGAACGATATTCAACAGATTCGTGAACTCGGCCTCATACTCGGCCACGGTCTTACCCTCTTGCTTCAGATTCATCAGTTTCCTCCTCATTTCCGTGTGAACTGCCGACGAAAAGTACTTGCGGTCGAACCGTGTGACACCCCGACTAATTAAATACCGGGTAGCTACTCCTTTATTAAATTAATTCAAAATGCCAAGTTGGCTCAGTTAATAGCATCACTGTTGAAAACATTTTAATATTACTAACCACCTAGTATTTAAAAAGCAAGTTGCCAAATTTTAATTTAAGTCTGATTAACATGCAACAAATGTAATGAAGAAATAAATAACACCATTCGCCATACTGAAGTAAAATGAATAACCATCACAATAGAGTAAATAAAGTCTGGAGGAAAACTCCTCACTACAATCCCATAACTGAAATAAATAAACTGAAACAATACATGCTAAAGTCTGAAAACTGAAATGTAAAAGATGTCTCTAAAGAAATGGGCAACATGCCCTACAACTGATAGATGGTGATTCTGGAATCCAAAAGATAGAAGCGTCTACATGCAAATCCCTGTAGCTTCCACAAGCAGCTACAGCTCGTCACCTGAATGAGTATCCTATGCTTGGTGTCCTTGTGGCTGGGCACCTAAAAATGGTTTTACAAGAAAAAGATTTGAAAAGCAAACGGGTCAGAGCCCGAATGTGGAGTTATATTTTAAAAACCTGCAAGTGCTTTAAAAACATTTAAAACATTAAATGCAAAGTACATGTTAGGACGTGCACTCACATGATATTCTCACCTCTCGTCTAACTGTGCACTCCTAACGCAAGTACCCATCTACAATGATATAACCACTAGCTAAGTGACATCATAACTAGCTAGACTGTAATAGTTCCTATCCTTATTACCCGGTCCTATTAACATATAATGCTCGTAATTAAATAGGGATTTAATGTAAACTCAGTTACTAAATATGCCATATATATAAGTATCAGTTAACTCCTTATATAACTCGAAGCAATACCGTAATATGTTCACAATATTTAACAGGAGGATTTCCATTAATTAAATGTATATTATTCACATCATAAATATACGATACAAGCACCCCGCAATCTAAGCTATGGTGCACACATACTCTGCTATCCATCCCGGTACATCACGTACATAAGGATCACACATTCCGAATCTCTCAGGAATAGTTCAGATAACACAAATCACAAATAGTGGAGGCGAACACAGTCACCATCACGTGGGTCACGCACATACCTATGCTCCCACGGTCAGCGGACTTATTAATATCACAATAAGTCTTTCTATGACCTATGTTCATCAAGGTACCAGTCTATATCCCCCCGTAGGCACACAAGGATTAGAGGGTCCTAAGCGAACGCAAACCTCCCGTGATAGCAAGTATGGTAGGTATGTCATACACACAATCCATATACCAATACTAAGTAAACACACATCTTAGTAATACCATATTTTAATCGTAGTACTATTCTCATTCTCGTACTAACTCGTAATTATCACTATATATGCTATACCGGTTTATAATCATACGTGCCATAATTAATTCTCACGTCGTAGTGGACACTCACGTCTCGACCCAAACCGTCCATGTAATACAACTCTCGTATGTAAATTTCTCCTCATAAATACCCAAATGTCCCAATCCTATCATTACTACATCTACGGAATGATATCTATATCCTCAAATCAGTTTACGGAACTCCAAAAGTCAAAACAGTCCAAAATGGCCCAAACTGCCAGCTCGTTAGAAGTCTCGTTCGAACGAGTGTTCGAACGAGTTTGGACTGTCATCTCGTTAGAAGTCTCGTTCGAACGAGGCTGTTCGAACGAGATCCCAGTTCGTTCGAACGAACTGTCCCTTCTAACGATATCTCGTTCGAACGAGATATTGAACGAAATCCCTACTCGTTAGTAATGACTGGTCAACTCGTTAGAAGCTCGTTCGAACGAGTTCGTTCGAACGACCTGGGGCTGCTTCTAACGACTGACCAGTTTCGGCCCAGAATTTTCCCAATTCGTTTTCCATCCATTTTTACTCCTCAAACCTCTTCTAAAATTCGTTCCTACAATATATTGAGTTCTCTAATCATCCTCAAACATGCCAAGGTGCTATACTAACATCATTAAAGGGGTTTAATACCTTCTAAACATCATTAAATCACAAAATTTCTACATAAATTCCCAATTTTCTTCAAGAACATAAACCCTAGGTTCTTCTCATCAAAATTTCCCAGATTTTAATCCGTTTATACATCACATAGATATGAAATCTCTGAATTAAATCTTCAAACAATGTTTCTACATGCAAACCTATCCCAAAATTAAACAACAATCTTCCAATTTCATGGGTTTTCTTTTAACTCTTATATAAGATTGATTAACACTGTTTCTAACATGGAAAAAGCATTCACTGCATAAGGAATGTAATTTAAATCACTTGCCTTGGTTTGATTTCGGATTTGGTGTTGATTTGATGAAGAATTTCTGCAGAATTTCTCTCTCTCTAAGTTCCTTCTCCAATGGTGGCTCAAGGTGGCTAGGGTTTGATTTGGGGAAACTTAGAAAACCTAAATGACAACCTACGTAGCCTTCTAGGTTAATATGGGTTGGTTAATGGGCTTAATGGGTTTAATCCACATCAGATTTACATCTCTAATTTTCGTCACTTTTAATTCCTAAAAATGTAAAATTACCAAAATACCCTTTAAGTTACCGGTATGGCCTAAAAATACCCCGGGACCCAAACTATACCCCCGGCTAGTGTTTTCTGACTATCTCGACCCTTCCGGACGCGTTGGCGCACTCAAAATGACCATATGAATTATAGATTTTAAATTCACTTTTATTATCAAAATATTACCCCGTGACGCGGCGGTCCCACGCGTCTCAACAAAATTTCAAAAATGCCGTATATAAATCTCACGACAAATTTTATAATACCAAGTTCATATATAATCATATATGCACCTAATCAAATACCAATTCGCATCTCATTAGTATTTATAACCCGGATTAATTTCCACTTAATACGCATTTAATTAATTAATCCCAAAAATAAATATAGACAAAAGTACGGGGTATTACAAACCGCACCCAAAAGTCTTGAATAGTGAGAGTATCCCTCTCCTCCACGGTGGTAATAGACTCCCACCATTGTAGTGCAGATACAACTAGTTTGAAAGTAGCTAGCACCTGCTTTTGAACGTCCGTGCACTCATACATCCTCAAGTGCCTCTGCATATCCTTCCTCCACTGGCTCGAGACTACCACATCTGAGCTACCTGCAAACTCTGGCGGATGCGCTTTCTGAAAAGGGTCACGTACACGTTCCCAAGCAGACGGGAATGCATTTGTTTGTACTGGCGCGGCAACCGGCGCCTGAGGTGGTGCCTGCTGAACTACGACAATTGCGGCATTTACCGCTTGGGCTACAATAGCTGCAACCTCAGCGGCGTTCATCATGCCCTGAACTGGAGCGGGCTGTGGTTCGGGCGTTGCATCCCTGGGAACTCGTCGTGCACGTCGTGGAGGCATCTGAAATAAGAATAAAGTTTATAAGTTCACTGTTTATAAACTTAAAATAGCTGAAGAACGAAGCATACACAAAAAGAGTACAACAACCCTAAAATATAGGGCTCTATATCAAAGAAACTTAGCGGAAACATAATCGCCGTACAGATCCTAAAGGACACTAGAACTTGATGCTCTGATACCACCTGTGACACCCCGACTAATTAAATACCGGTTAGCTACTCCTTTATTAAATTAATTCAAAATGCCAAGTTGGCTCAGCTAATAGCATCACTGTCGAAAATATTTTTATTATTTCTAACCACCTAGTATTTAAAAAGTAAGTTGCCAAATTTTAATTAAAGTCTGATTAACATGCAACAAGTGATATGAAGAATAATAACACCATTCACCATACTGAAGTAAATAGAATAACCATCACATAATGTAAATAAAGTCTGGAGGAAAACTCCTCACTACAAATCCACAAACTGAAATAATTAAACTGAATACTGAATCAATACATGCCAAAGTCTGAAAACTGTAATGGAAATGTAACTCTAATGGAACTGGGCAACATGCCCTAAAACTGAGGAATACTGAAGATGGAATCCAAATGATAGAAGCGTCTAAAAGCAAATCCTTGTAACTTCCACAAACAGCTACAGCTCGTCCACTGAATGAGTATCCTATGCATGGTGTCCTTGTGGCTGGGCACCTAAAATGGTTTTACAAAAAAAAATAGATTTGAAAGCAAACGGGTCAGAGCCGAAATGTGGAGATATTTTAAAACCTGCAAGTGCTTTAAAAACATTTAAAACATTAAATTCAAAGTACATGTTAGGACGTGCACTCACATGAAATTCTCACCTCTCGTCTAACTGTGCACTCCTAACGTAAGTACCCATATAAAATGACACACACCACTAGCTAAGTGACATTATATCTAGCTAGACTGTCATAGGTTCTACCCTTATTACTCAGTTCCCATTAACATTATAACGCTCGCAATTAAATAGGGGCTTAACTTAAATTCAAGTTCTCACGTAAAAGTAATACAACTCATTATAGATCATCCCTTTTTGTTATTCCATAGTTATACACACAATACCATATGAAAGTTCCCAGTTTATTAAGCATATATTTTCCACAACATAAATATACAATATAAGCACCCCGAGACTAAGCTTCATATACCAATACTAAGTAAGCACACATCTTAGTAATCCCGTAGTTTAATTGTAGTACTTATCGCATTCTCGTACCAACTTAATATATATACAACTTATATAATCTCGGTCCATATTTATACGCGCCATAATTTATTCTCACGTCGTAGTAGGCACTCACGTCTCGACTCAAATGTCTATTTGATTTGATCCACACTTATATAATTTACTCCTCATTATATCCCAAATGTCCCAAGTATACTAATACACCATCAAAGGAATGTTATATCTATCCTCGAACAAGTTTACGGGACTCCCAAAATCAAAACAAGCCAAAAAGGCCTGAACTGCCAGCTCGTTAGAAGTCTCGTTCGAACGAACTGGGCTATCTAACGAGATCTCGTTCGAACGAGATTATTGAACGAACATCCCTCTCGTTAGAACCCCAAACTGTCAACTCGTTAGAAGCTCGTTCGAACGAGCTCGTTAGAACGACCTGGGTAGGTCTTCTAACGAGTGACCAGATTCAAGCCCAGAAATTCTATATTCGTTTTTCACCAATTTCTACACCTCTAATCTCAACCAAAATTCGTCCCAACAATGTTTTATGGTCACCAATCATCTTAAAACATACTTAGGCCACTAACATCTTTTAAGGAATTAACACATCCTAACCATCATTAATTCATCAAATCTCTACCTTTTGCCCCCAAATTTCAAGAACATAAACCCTAGAATTTTAAATCCTCAATAAGTCCATTCTAGATTCGTTTTTGTTACATCCAACATATATTTACATCAGGGTAATCATTTCTCTACGATTCTACATGCAATTACTCCTCAACATTCAAGTTCTAAGTCCAATTAAAATGGGTTTTTATTAAACTCTCAAGAACAATTTGATTTATGTAAATTCCTACACATGGAAGATGCATTCTCTATAATAATTGAAATTAAACCACTTGCCTTGATTCAATCTCTGATTTTGATGACGATTTGTTGAAGTTCTCTCTCTCTTTCTGCAGAATTCCCTTCTATCTCTCTCTCTCCAAGCTTATCTCCAATGGTGGCTAGGGTTTTCTTTGGGAAAGTTTTGGAAACCTAATCTGATAACCCCCGTAGCTTATTGGGTCATTAAGGGTTGGTTAGTGGGTTTAGTGGGTCTATTCCCAATCAGATAAAGACTCCTAATTTTCGTCACCATTAATTCCCAAAAATACAATATTACCAAACTACCCTTATAAGATGCCGGTATTGCCTAAAAATACCCCGGGACCCAAACTAAACCCCCGGCTAGTGTTTTCTGACTATCTCGACCCTTCCGGACGCGTTGGTGCACTCAAAACGACCATACGGTTAATAGAATTAAAATTCATTTTTACAATTAAAATAATTATATCCTGACACGACTGTCTCACGCGTCCCAATAAAATGTCCAAATTTCCGTATATCAATCTCACGACAAATTTCATAATTCAATATTCATATAAAATCATATATACTCAATATAGTCAAATACCAACTCACATCTTGCTAGTATTTTATCCGGATTAATTTCCAATTAATTCTCATTTAATTAATTAATCCCAAAAATAAATATCGCCAAAAATACGGGGTATTACACTGCAGAACTTTCATTCGTCTCAACAACCAAACCTTATTTTATTTATAAGTGGAACTATTACTTTTTTCCTCTTGATTTATTTTATATAAGAGTAATGTTTTCACTCTCAAAGGTTTTATTTAAAGGAAAGATTATTTTTCAAAGAGGATTGTTCTCCTTTATGTATGTTGAGGTACCTATGTTTAGGGGCACGCTAATATCTATACATCCTTATCTTCTTGAATACATGATCAAATCTAGACTTTAGGGGTGGCAAGGTAAGCTTCTATCTTTTCTTGTCACAACTGAATTGATTAGACCTGTGTGACACCCCGCCTAATTAAATACCGGGCGATCACTCCTTTATTAAATTAAATCAAGGTAAACAGTTGGTTCATTCTCAGCATCACTGTCGATAAAAATAAAATTTCCAATTTAACACCCTAAATAATTAAGCTAAGTGTCAAAACCATTTTCATACATAACTTTCCAAATTTTATTTAAAGAAAAATTATTTATTTATTTTATTTAACCACATTCAATAAGTAAGAATCACACCACATTTAAATTCTGCAACATAGTCCAATAATTTAATACATTCGTCAATCGAATGCCAACATACGAAATCTAAAGTCACACATCCAAACTGAATAAATCCCATAGTAACAATACTGGAAATAACTGAAATACAAATGTCCAATAACAACGGAATAATGGAAAGAGCTACACATGCCCAACTAGATGAAAGTACTAAGAGTGGATCCGAATGAACGAAGTCGTCTAATCAAGAGACCTGCAACTCCCACCTAAGCTGCAGCGCGTTCCTTCCAAGAGATCCTAAGCAAGACGCCCCTGTGGCTGGGCACCTGTAATACATACATATATATACAAGAGAGAGAGAGAAAAAAAGAAACGGGTCAGAGCCTGATAGTGTGTATGATTTAAAATTCGTTTAGCAAGTATTTAAATTGATACAGGCCAATGCAACAACATATTAGTACGACACTCTCTTGATAAATTCTCACCTCTCTTCTAATGTGCACACCTATCGCACTAACATTCCCAACGGTTTATCCTATCATTTTATCACACTAACCTTCCCAACAATTTAGTTTATCTCAAATTACTCATAAGATTTCAAAACCAAATAATATCATTGTTTAAAAAGATACTTCCAATTAGTAGCACAACTCCCGTTTTAGCTTCATTAATTTATAAAGTTTTCCCTATGTCATATTATACTTTTCAAACAAGTATTTCCGATTTATAGTCCAGAATTATTTCTCACTTACCATATCACAACAACAGTTTAAATTTTCCAAATTTCAGATATATATATTAAGCACTCGTATAATATATACATTCTAACGACGCCAACATACAAACTATGGTGCAGGCATACTCTGCTATCCAATCCCCGCATCGCTCACACTAAGGGATATACAAGTTCAGAATCACTCTCGAACTGTATCAACATATATACACAAACAAGATTGAGGCGAAGCATAGATTCCAAGTCTTTAAGAGGTCAGTACATACCCTCACGTCTCTTAGGACCGTCTGAACTATCGGTCCGATAGCCTGTTGTAATACCCCGTATTTTTGGCTATATTTATTTTTGGGATTAATTAATTAAATGCGTATTAATTGGAAATTAATCCGGGTTATATATACTAACGAGATGCGAGTTGGTATTTGATTATGTGCATATATGATTATATATGAATTTGGAATCATGAAATTTGTCGTGAGATTTATATACGACAATTTGGGAATTTTGTTGAGACGCGTGTGACCGCCGCATCATGGTATATTATTTTAATTATAAAAGTGATTTTTATTTCTATTATCCGTATGGTCGTTTTGAGTGCGCCAACGCGTCCGGAAGGGTCGAGATAGTCAGAAAACACTAGCCGGGGGTGTAGTTTGGATTCCGGGGTATTTTTAGGCCATACCGGCATCATAAAGGGTATTTTGGTAATTTTACATTTTGAGGAATTAAAAGTGACGAAAATTGGGAGTTTTAATCTGATGTGGATTTAACCCACTAAACCCACTAACCAATCCATATTAACCCATTAAGCTACGGAGGCTATCATTAGGTTTACAACTTTCCCAAAGGAAACCCTAGCCACCTTAAGCCACCATTGGAGAAGAAGCTTGGAGAAGAGAAGAAATTCTGCAGAAATCTTCATCAAACCATCATCCAAACTCAGAGACAATCAAGGCAAGTGTTTTAATTATATTTAAATTCGTAGAATGTTCCTTCCATGTTAGAAAACTGAAGAATATCAATTGTTCTTGAAAGATAATGAAAACCCATGTATTTTGAAGCTTAGAACTTGAAATCTTGAGGAGAATTGCATGTATAATGATAGGTAGATGATTATTCTCATGATATTTGTGATTGGAAGAAATTAAAACGGATTTATATTGGATTAATTCATGATAAGAGACTTATGACCACCTGTTCACTCAGTGCAGCCTTAGTAAAAGTATATGGCATGAGGTGTGGCTAAGAAACCAATGCTATAGGGATTCCATGGATTTAAATAGTGAGTTGGATAAGGCTACTATTAACCACTCTACTAAGACTCTATGCGATAAGATAAGATCCTTATCCTTTACTACTACTATTTACTGTATTTGGATGGAAAGGAATGCTAGATGCTTCAAGCATGTCTCCAATTCCCTTGACTCCATTGTGAAGGGTATTGAAAACATGGTTCGAGCAAAAGTGCTTACTTGGAAAAAGGACAGAAGGAACTATGCAAACTGGATGGCTTGTATGTACTGGAACATTCCTGAAGATAGTCTTCTGTACTATGGAGTAGGCTAGTTTTTGGCTCTTCTTGTTCTTTTGTTTGCCTTTGGGGTATGCCCTGGGGTTCTTTTTCTTTTGTTAAGGTTTTTTCCTCTGTAAATTCTTAGTTTTTTTTATATACTCAATCTTCCCCAAAAAAAAAAAAAATTCATGATTCAAAAAGTTAGGGTTCATGTTCTTGAAAAATTGGGAAAAAGTGTAGAGATTTATAAATTTGGTTGATGTTAGGATGGATTAATCCTTCAAAACGTGTTAGAATGTGATTATAATATGTTTAGGATTGTTTAGAGACCTTAAAACGATTGTTGGGACTTAGTTTAGAAGAGATTTGAGGAGTAAGAATGGTGAAAAAACGAGATTAGACAAATCTGGGACGAATCTGGTACGTCGTTAGAAGCCCCTGCCCAGGTCGTTCGAACGAACTCGTTCGAACGAGCTTCTAACGAATTGACCAGTCGTTCTAACGAAAGGGAGCCTCGTTCGATAACTTCGTTCGAACGAGATCTCGTTAGAAGGTACAGTTCGTTCGAACGAACTGGATCTCGTTCGAACAGCCTCGTTCGAACGAGACTTCTAACAAGCCGACAGTGGGATCTCGTTCGAACGAGACTTCTAACGAGTTGACAGTTTGGGCCTTTTTGGACTGTTTCGATTTTTGGAGTCCCGTAAACTTGTTCGAGGATATAGATAACCTTCCTTTGATGATGTAGGGATAGATTTGGGACTTTTGGGTTATTATGAGGAGTAAATTCTATACGAGTGATTTAAATCAATGAACCGTTTGGGTTGAGACGTGAGTGTCTACTACGACGTGAGAATAGATTATAGCGCGTATGATTATAAATCAGAATCGTATAAAGTGTGTAATTATAAGTTAGTACGAGAATGCGATATGTACTACGATTAAACTACGGGATTACTAAGATGTGTGTCTACTTAGTATTGGTATATGAATTGTGTGTATGACATACCTACCATACTTGCTGTCACGGGAGGTTTGCGTTCGCTTAGGGCCCTCTAATCCTTGTGTTGCCCGGATTTGGACTGGTTACCTTGATGAACATAGGTCATAGAAAGACTTATTGGGATACTAATAAGTCCGCTGATCGTGGGAGCGTAGGTATGTGCGTGACCCATGTGATCTGACTGTGTTCGCCTCCATTATTTGTGATGTTGTTATCTGTGAACTATTCCTGAGAGATTCGGAATATGTAAGTACGTGATGTACCGGGATGGATAGCAGAGTATGTGTGCACCGCAGCTTAGTTCTCGGGGTGCTTGTATTGTATATTTATGATGTGAATAATATACACTTAATTAATGGGAACCTTCATGTTAATGTTGTGAATATAATTACGGTATTGCTTCGAGAAATATAACGAGTTAACTGATAGTGATATATATTGCATATTGAGCATCTGAGTTTACGTTAAACCCCTACTTAATTACGAGCGTTATAATGTTAATAGAACCAAGTAATATGGGTAGGACCTATGATAGTCTAGCTAGAGATGATGTCACTTAGCTAGTGGTTTGTGTCGTTATAGATGGGTACTTACGTTAGGAGTGCACAGTTAGACGAGAGGTGAGAATATCATGTGAGTGCACGTCCTAACATGTACTTTGCATTTAATGTTTTAAATGTTTTTAAAGCACTTGCAGGTTTTTAAAACATAACTCCACATTCGGGCTCTGACCCATTTGCTTTTCAAATCTATTTTTCTTTGTAAAACCATTTTAGGTGCCCAGCCACAAGGACACCATGCATAGGATATTCATTCAGGTGACGAGCTGTAGTTGTTTGTGGAAGCTACAGGGATTTGCTTGTAGACGCTTCTATCACTTGGATTCCAGATTCATCATCTATCAGTTGTAGGGCATGTTGCCCATTTCTATTAGAGTTACATTTCCATTACAGTTTTCAGACTTTGGCATGTACTGTTTTAGTTTTCGGTTTACTTATTTCAGTTGTGGGATTGTAGTGAGGAGTTTTTCCTCCAGACTTTATTTACGTTATGTGATGGTCATTCTATTTACTTCATTATGGTGAATGGTGTTATTATACTTTATTACACTTGTTGCATGTTAATCAGACTTTAATTAAAATTTGGCACTTACTTTTTAAATACTAGGTGGTTAGTAATCTTTAAAATGTTTTCGACAGTGATGCTATTAACTGGACCAACTTGGCATTTTGAATTAATTTAATAAAGGAGTAGCTACCCGGTATTTAATTAGTCGGGGTGTCACACCTGTACCAAGGATATCTATCTTCTAGGGTACAAGTCAATATCCCCCATAAAGGTCCCATCGAGATAAGACTGTCCCAGCGCGGTAACCTCAGGGATAGCAAGTAGCGCGGGTACGTTTTTCACACGTATATAATATATTCATACACAACCATATAAATATACCACTTATTATTATATCAATATAGGTTTCTCTCATCACCCATAATTACAATATTTATCCTTAATTTTCACATTAAGTATTCTTATAAGGGTTCGTCACTAACCTTAACTCGAAGGGTTTCTCCAACTCAATTCGCGACACTCGTGAACTCTATCCTCACATGTATAAAATTCAGTAGGTGTTCTTATTATGTTCCAACGTAACTCTCTTACGCACCTTACCCTTCAATACATAAATTAATTGATTTATAAGTAATTATCCCAAAATGTAATTCTTAGTCCACATTAAGTATCTCCAAAATTCATTCCTATAACCTACTGGTCTCCCCTATCTCCCAAAACATTATATTAAGGATGCCCAAGAATTATTTCATGATAAATTAAATTTAACTCATTTAATAGGGGAAATAGGAGTCTGCCAGGAGGGGTCGATCGATCGAGGTTTGGGGCTTGATCGATCGAACCTTCGATCGATCGAAGCTCTAGGCTCGATCGATCGATCAAGCAGGTATTTCGATTTTCTGCAGAATTGCAGTTACGGTTTCTACCGCTTTTCTTCATCCAAATCCATATTTTCCAAACCAAAACGTCCCAAAAATTCTACTACTAACATTATATCATTATACCAGACATTTTTAACGTAAGGCATGTGTATTTCTATCATTTAAACTGGATTATCAACCCAAAATTTTATCTAATTATCAAGAACCCTAAAATTTTCTTAAACACGTTTCTAACAAATTTTCTCCAGAATTTCCTTCTTATAATCATCAAAATTTCGTGGTTAAAGTCCTCTACATAGCAAGGTTTCCAGAATCATCATATAAACCAATTCTACATGGATTTTCCTATCACAAATTGAGTTTTCTTCCATATATCTCATCCCTAATCATTCCTAAACTAATATGAAAATTGCACCAACGAAATAAGCAAGATAAACACTTGCCTGGGATTTTTGATATTCTGATTTACGGCTGATTTTGGTATGGTTGCATTCCTCGTCTCGCGATCTACGCGTTGGTGGTGGCGGCGGCGCAAACCGTTGAGTTTTGGGCCTTGAAATTGCTTGAGAGCTCCCTCCTTCCTCTACTATGGCCGTCACTTGTGTTTAGAGTTTCTAACCCTAGATGACAATCCAGATATCTGATATACCCCTTTGAATTTTCGTGGGTTTAATTACCCAAAAAGGTGAAATGTCCAAAACGCCCTCCCGGGGTACCAATTAGGCCTAAAAACGCCCCCGCACCCAAACTAAACCCCCGGGTACACTTTTCTGACTATCTCGACCCTTTCGGACGCGTTGGTGCACTCAAAACGACCATACAAACGACTTATAAAATATTCACTTTTATTAATTCACATTTAGTCCCGACACGACACAGGCGCGTCCCGACTTAAATTTCCACAATTGTCATTTTATTCACACGTGACAATATTATAAAAATAAATCTCATATATTACTATACTCATCCAGTAATATGCAACAAATAACAAATTTCCAATAATTACTAACTCTCGTCACGCTAGTAAATATTTAAAGCAACATTCCGGATTAAAATTAAATTAATTTATCTCAATTAAATTTAATAAATCCCATAATTTAAAAGCTATAAAAATACGGGGTATTACAACCTGTTGTGACCCTTATGTTCCTTCATTTCCATCTAAAGATAGACTTGTCTGTCCATACTCTAATATGGGGGCTTATTATCTTCCACACGATAATATCAATTCATCTAGTCTCTTTGGGGATCCATGGGAGCCTTTTGTTCCTCCTAGAGTCTCCACTTTTTCTTGGAGACTCTTTTAAGATAATTACAGTTGGCATCTTTTAGAAATCAAGGCAGGGCTTCTATTGGTCGTGTCTTTAGAACCTCCTGAAGCTTTGTCAGATTGGCATTTTGCTATCAATTATTGTTCATTCAGCCTTTATGTCTGTGTTCGCTAGTTTATACAGCCTTTAGAATTGATGCATATGTCTGTGTTCGCTAGTTTCGACTTGAAACTAAACATTAAACTAAACCACTGGTCCAAATTGTGTTATCTCTTCTTCTTCTTTCTCTTCGTTTTCAGATTCCCCATTCTAATTTATTTTCACTTTATCCCATGCAGCTATTTTATTGCGAAGAAATTGAAGAAGGCCTTAGATGGAAATTTCTATATCAATGTTCTTCATCAACTCCCATGCAACCTCGGCTAGGGTCACCACTGACTTGGTTAAGATCTCTTCAATCTATTCGAAGAGTTGGTGATGACTAAGCTCTAAATAGTTCAAGGCTAACTGCTTGAATGCTGAAATAGTACAAGCCTGGTGCAGGCTTACCAGACCCCATCCATGGTTGATATGGTTAACCTATCTCAAACTATGTTATTAGGAAATCCACCACCACCTCAACCATTGGAAAGGGAAGCTCGGTCATTTCCCGTGACCACAACCTAGGTAACCAATATGATTACCTTTGCCTATTTTTTTTTCCTTTCCTTCTTTCTATCATTCATGGGTATCCGAGTACACCTCATTTTTGTTCTCTTTGATTAGGTTTGTGGATGTGGGTTATAGTGGAAAGAGAAATGTTGAGATAATTTTGATGTTTTTACAATTTGAGGACATGTTATCGTTCATGAATTGAAAAAAAAAAGGAAAACCTGGTGAAATTGCTTTTGAGGAAATTTTAGGGGAAACGGCAAAGTGAGAGTTAAGAGTGTTAAGTTTGAGGAAATGTGGTTTTGTATATAAAGAGAGGGATGATGCATATTGGAGAAGAGATGGGGGTCTGGTATAGTGTTGTAATTGTGGGGATACTGGGAAATTCTTCACTCAATATGTGAAACATCTTCTCTTGATTCTTGTTATAGTCTCGTTTTAGCCATTCTAATATTTGACTGTTTTCAGTTCATTTTTCATTTTTCTTATTGCAGTCCCGACAGTGTCACCTGGTGAAATGAAAATCACACATACATCACATCAGCGAATTAGCACATACCACAAATTCTTTCATGAAATTTCAGGTAAAGTTCATAGCCTCTGAACTATTCTATTACTGTTTTACTACATAAAAAAGAAGACAAAAAAAATATTATGAAAAAGATTACTAATGAATCAAATTCTAACCAACTTCCCATAGAAAGCAAAATATGTTTAATATATTCAGCTTCTTCAAAATAACAATACATGCCTCAAAATAGCTGATACATCTCTCTTCAAACTATTCTATTTTTTAAAAGAAATAAGGGTTTTTTGGGAACTCCAAAGCCATACCTTTGAACAATAAGAACTGATTAAAATTCCAATCAAGGCAGGGAGTTGGAGTTCCAAAACACGCTCTAAATGTAATACTAACTGGTCAAAATAGCCCATGTAGCTAACAGAAAAAATACAACTTGAAGAAAATCGTCAACGAGGCAATTAGATAAAATTATACACAGGATGTTTTCCATAGCATTCCTTTCCTTTTGGACCTAATATCGCCAATTCTCGTGAAATCTTGCCATTCTTTAAGCTCTTGAAGTGGCTGATGAGTTGGGACTTGTTTTGATATTGTTCTTAATTGTTTTTTTTATTATTTTCTTTTTCTGTTGACACCTGCTTGGGTTTAATTTTAATTTTAATTTTTCTTTCAATATAAAAGGGCAGCTGGCTTGGGGGAGACTTTAGGGGTCGATTAGTAGGGATAATTTAGAGATAATCCTTAGTTACCTTTAAGTATCTATATTAGTTTAGGACTCTAGTTTGTTAAGTCTAAAACGGGGCCTTATGTTTTCATTTTTTTCACCGAGAATTTTGTACGTTGAGTTTTGTGTCTTTTACGTGTATTTCTTTCGATGTTTACTCATATCGACATAACATTCCTCACATAAGTGTAATTGCGTCTTTTGTACACTCTAAAAGATGTTGCCAAAGGGACAAAGGACCACCAAGACTGTCGAAACCCTGGCTAGTATACAATAAGCCCTATAGCTAATCTCGTTTCAAAATTTGATTCCCTTGACCATGTTGAGGATCGGATTGAAGGGCTAGTGGCAGGATTGATGTTGGACCAAGGAGTAGGCTGACCGATGTTTCGATTTTAGGAGAGGAGAGGGTGGGGCAGACCACCACCCTAGGTGGTCGCAGCCCCCAGTTAGTTAGGATCAAACCAACGCAGTGGAATTTCCCACCCCTTGGCAACACACCGCAAGCCCCGGAGCCAGGGGCATCGCGACACCAAGGACTAGTAACAAGAGGCAGAGGGCAACGACAACGGGTGGGAATATCACCCAACCCTAGTGATCCAGCACCAGAAAGTTTTCCAGGCCTTTATTGCTTCCTTTGATGCTGTGGAGGCTCAGCGCATGGCTCGGATCAAGAGAGGGGAGGGAAAAAATCTATGGTAGAAAATTCTTGTGCCCGCCCGAATATGTTAGTTGTTTTTATTGACGGAATGCCCATTAGAAAATTAACTGATGACCTGTTGGTGTTCATTCCTTGGTTTCAGCCCCTCCCACTAGTCGAAACAACTACCGAGATCGGGGCAACTCAATCACAATTGGTTGCGACAAACGAAGACAGGTTCACCTTATTATAAATAGTTAGGAGAATAGGGGCATGGTTCGAAGTGTGTTTATTAAGATGGTTAACAAAAAATCTAGTAAACATGTTAGATCATTCCACATTAACCAAGAAGCGATCAATCCTTTCCGAGATTGTAGTTGTGCCTCCCCTTTTGTTCCAAAAGGTGAATTTTGATCCAAGGAAACCCTGTCTTTCAGACTCCTGTATCTGTCATATTTCTTTGTTTATTTTATTTTGGGATTTTTATTATTGTCACATTATGTTAATCAGATATTTTTTCTCTAGGGTTTTCATTCAACCTCAATTGCATGGTGTTTAAATAAGGGTTTCCTTAAAGATGTTGGTACATCTTTGTTTTTTAATTGTTAAATTTTTAAATCTTTGTATGTTTTTTGCTTAAACAATGACATAGAGAGCGAAATATAGGACGCACATGCACATTGGTCATATCATATTATTTTTGAATTGTTAAAATTTTATTGATATATTGATGTCCCTATAATTTTGATTGATATATTTATTATATTTTCTTCAGGATATGCTACTGCGCAGTGGAGTTCAACTTCAGTATGGATTCAAAGACATTTAAAATTATGGTCCAACGCTCTGATTTGTATACTTATGCATGTGTATATGATTTTTAGCGATGAAAATGGAAATGATTTGATTTAATTTTATAGGCATAAGGTTGTTTAAAATGATTGGCAGCCTTCAAGAGCTAAGAGACACAACACTTTTGTCTGTCATAAAACTCATGGTTTTTGTTGGTTTTTGCAGTGGTACTATGAAACCATCGTTGGATGATGCTTGACATGATGAATGATCACTTGTAGTACCACATATAATTTCCAATGTTGCTGGTTTTTGTGCAACAGTGGCTACCACTATAATAGTTACCATATATGCAAAGTGACGGCTCAAGGAATTGAAGAATGAAGATGACCATAATGATATATTTACAATCGATGTTTGTATTTTACTATTATTTTCCTTGTCTACTCTTGTGATTTTTTATTATTAGATTTTATGGCACATTTTTTTCTATTTTAATTCGATATGTAAGTACGCTTATATCATTGAGATTGAAATAAAAAGATGTGTTGTTGGAGGGTGGTGGCATAGGGTGGATTATTTTTTATTTTTTTAATATTTTAATTTATGTAGCGGTTCATAACACTTACAATAGGAATATTTTTTCCCTTATATATTACTATTTGTAAGTGTTTTGAACCGTTACAAAAAAATACATATTTTTTCATTTGCAAGTGTTTATAACAGTTATAAATTTAAAATGTTTGATGAATTTTGCAAGGGTTCAAAACACTTACAAAAGTTTCATTTGCAAGTGTTCTAAACACATGCAATTTTTTTTGTAACGGTTTTTCGAAATGGACATGTGTTCCCAATAAACACTTGCAAATGACATTTGCAACAGTTTTGAACACTTGCAATTTCTTTGCAACGCGCCGATTTGTAAGTGTTTTAAACATTTGCAAATGCCATTTGCAAGCGTTTAAAACACTTACAAATTCCCTGTTTTGGTGTAGTGTCAGTCTGGTTTGAAAGTACCTGGGTGATTAAGGCCTTTATGCGGATGATGTACTTAGTTGAGGTCCACTGTTCTTCCTTCAGCTTTGGATGTTCATCTTATAAGGATGTAAAATGTCATTCGGAAGCGTCCGGCTAAATGAGAAACTTTTAAGTTTTCCTTGTAATAAACAGTTGTGATAACCATTATATTGTAGTAATATAGAGTAATAAGATATTTGAATAAAGACATTATCTTTGCATTGTTCCTTCGAATTATTGTGGCCTGCCAGTAGTTTAGCGTTATGATTAGGTGGTCGGCTATTAGCCGACTAATCTGCCTTACTAGTTATCAATTCGGATAAACATAAGTTGTCCAACCTTAGGTTCTACTAATGTTTTTATGGTCATTCAAATGGATCTTATTGTTTGACTAAGTGTTTATGTTAGTTACCATTGGCGAGCAAATGTTTTAGGATTTTTCCTTAATTCAGTTTGGTAAAACTTCTTGTTCATGACGTTAAGGAGCCATAAATAATTTTTTAAGTTTTAGAACGTCTTGTTCGTGACTTGTTAAAGATGAATCCATACATGAATTCTTTAATTTTTTACATTAATGTTTTGGACTATTTACAATTAGTTAGTTCGGTTTTAGATTTGTACATCTCCTACCCTCGGAAAAATGATAATAAAACATGGAAAAGGAAATCAATTTATGATGAACTGGATGTTTTTATTGAAGTAAAAAAAGGCAAGTTACATAAATATCGATCGGGTACATTCCTCACGATTACTAATAGTACTTTCGTCAAATGCTCGACATCCCGTGGGTTGCTAAATTGTTCCTCACAAGGTTTCTAGGTGACAAGTACCTGGTCAGACAACTGCAGAAATATGGTATGGGCCATGCTAATTTGCCTCCAATTTATTTCCCTTCTAGAGTAATTTCTTTAAACAATAGATCCCCTCTTTTAGATTTCTTGGCCCTCCTGTTTTAGAATTGAACAGGTCTTTTTTGGTAGGATGCCACACGTAGTGCCGCATTTTCTCTGACTTCCTCAATCAAATCGTAGTCCATCGTTCTCATGAGGTCGCTCTTGGGGAGTTAAAATTGAACAATCTATGACTTGGCAGACCAATTTTTGTGGGGACCACAACTTATGTCCCAAATACCAACATTTAGGGAGTTTCATCGGTAAAAATCTTCGGCGTTGTCCTATAAGCCTAGAGTACTCTTTGTAATTCATTGATCCAGTTCACTTTGGTATCATTCAACTTTTTCTTTAGCCCATCGAGTAGAGTTTTATTCGTCACCTCTGTTTGGCCGTTGCATTGAGGGTGTCCAATAGCAGAATGCAGCTTTTGTATCTTGGACTGGATACAGTAATCTTCAAATTCTTGATTGCCAAACTATGTGTCATGATCGATCATAAACGCATATGGCATACCATACCAGTTTATGACGTTCTTCCATATAAATTGGAAGGCTTTCCCGTAGGGCATATTAACAAGAGGCCAAACCTCCACCCACTTAGTGAAATAGGGAATGGCAATGACTAAGTACTTGAACCTTCCTCTTATATTGACAATAGGCAAACCAAGTCAATACCCCACATAACATGGGGAATTGATCGATGTAAGCGTAGCTCTGGCTATTCTGTGGATTGTTATAAACTTCTAAAATTTGTCACGTCGTCTTGCGTAGAAAGCACAGTCTGCTTTCATGGTTGGCCAGTAATATCCGTAGGTGGCCATTCGTTTGACCAATGATCTTCCTATCTATTGAGCACCACAGGATCCTTCATGGGCACTTCGGCAGGGTGGACATATCTGAGCAGTGGGATAATAAATCCTCTCTTGTAACAACCCTCGATTCTAGGAGGCTCATTTTATACTAATTTTACCGCATAAGGTAATTATATAAAATGTGGGGACTGGAGTAAATATTAATTTAATGAATTGAAAGTTAATATTTACTAGATTGATGCATATTTACTCTAAGTGAAAGTAAATAACATCAGGTTGCATGTCTGTAGTGTCATGTATTTTAAATGGACTTTTAGTTTAAATGATTTTGGAACTCGAAATAATTTATAAAATTTCCGGATGCCAGTTTAGAGGGTGTAGTTAGTCTCGGAAGGTGCGAGACAGTCAAAATAAGTGCCATATTGTATTTTTGTGTTTCGGGCACTTTTACCTGGTTTTAGCTTATATGCGTATTTGCGAGTCATTTTAATGTGGTATTAACCATTTAAGTTGGGAGTTTTAACCTAAGCCACGATTTTAGTCTTCTAAATCCCTTATTTTTCCCCATTTTATGTCTTGAACATAGAGAGAGACAAAGAGAGAAAGAAGAAGAAGAAGAGAAATGGAGAAATGAGAGAGAGATTGAAGATGGAGGATTTGGGATTGCTTCTTCTCCAAATAAATCTGAGATGTCAAACCTAAGGCAAGTTTTCTACTTGCTAATATGTGATTTAAGATGCATAAATTGTATGATAGTTGTGTATTTACATTTATGGTTTAAATGTGGAAATTATGGGAATTAAGCCCTAATCTTAGTTTTGATGATGAAATTTTGGGTTATAGTTGTTATCAACCATGTGGGGTGTTTTGGGGTAGACTATTGTTGTTGGTTGTGTGTAAGATGGAAGAGATTTGGGGTTTAGATAATTTAGGGTTCATAACCCTTCGTAGCCATTTTTGGCAAAATCGCAGGACCGAATCGATTCGTCCCTTGGGCGAATCGATTCGGTAAGGGGTAGCTTCCAGGTCTGCATAACCCGAATCGATTCGGGTTAAGGCCGAATCGATTCGGCCAATTGCAGAATGTTGGTTTAGTAGTCCGAACCGATTCGCTATTTGGGCGAATCGATTCGCTTTCCTGCTGTTTTTGAGTTAATTTTATAACTCAATTTCAATTCTTTTCTTTAAATCTAAGGCCTAGGAATCTTCTTGAATGAAGTAAACTTAAAGTCCTAGAGTGTGAGATGAATTAGTTGTGTGCCCTACATTAGGAATGGGTTATGTGGGGACTTTTCCGGGGTTATGCCTATTGAAGTTAGGGCACTTTTCCTTCTAGTTGATTTGTATATAAACTAGGAGATGTAGTGTCATGTCCGGGAGACTTTAGAAGCTTAATTAAGCTATACTAGTTTTGATGGTTTATATTACCACCCCAAAAGAATGTTGGGAGATTTTAAAAGTTCGATTGAGCTATGTTAACCTTGGTGGTTCACAATAACACCATAAAGGCGAGTTTGGAGAATAAATTGGAAGTTATTTCATTCCTTCGAAAGATGATAACCTTGGGGTTTTTAAAATAACATCCAATAATGCTTGGGAGATGATGAAGAGTTTATTTACTCCTTTGAGGTTGTAGTGTTGATATAAACTATCGTATGACTCTGGATAGTAAGTTAGATTATTTACAAAAGTAAATGGTAAGGGTTTAGGATAAAATGAACCATATAAATGGAAATGGTATTGAGATTAGTATATGATAATTTACTTAATCATGAAACCGGTAAATAATGATTCACTTGATTTTGTTATGATAAATAAAATGGCTTAAACACACCTCTCTAAATGACATCATAAGGGAAGTCCGCACGTGAGGTGAAGCCCCCTGGCTAATGATTGCTGGGTGGATATAGTCCTAGGCCATGGGAGCGCTTATTGTTGTATATTTTTCTGCGATGGGTAGGAGATTCCGGGTGTGGTCTTGACTACCCCGCAGGCTCATGGCCGCTTCCCGACGTCTTGCGATATAGGTGCCCAGGTTGTCTAATGATAGGCCCTGGAAGATGATGGTCATTTAGGGGCGCGCACAGTGGGGAAACCCGGACGGGCGGTCTTAGAATTCGTTATATGTATATAATTATAACAGTTCATAACCAAGTGGGACTTGATGTATTTGATATGCCATAAGAGCATGATGGGGTGCCACAAAGAGCACATGTAAAGTAAATGCCACAAAGAGCATTTGAAAATGATTATTTTCCTGATAAGGAAAGGATTTTTACAAAAGGTAAAATTGAGATAAAATTTCCTTAAAGAGCAAAAGATTGTGATTATATACATGTACTTCCTGCTAAGGAAAAGATATATGAAATAATTGGCACATTTGGTGAAGTTTTTAGTTTAATGCTTTTTATTTTTGCTCCTGCTTAGCTTATGTTTTAAATTGTATAGGTTGCTTCTTATTTCTCTTTCTTCACGATTTATCATACATAACTGTCATACTCTTTATTCATCTGGTAATCATATAGAACCGGGCCCTGACCTGGTTACATTTCTTATTGCATATTCATCTTGTCTCTGCTCAGGTACTCCGCCGCAAGGATGCCTGATTTGAATTCCTATTCTGATGTTTTCGACGAGCCGTGATGCATTGCGGGTATTACGGGATACATTTGGTATAGACGTTTTCATTTTTTATTTTAGCTAAGATCAAGTCTTTTATTCGGGCGAGAGGCCCAAGCTTTTGTAAATGTCTAATGAAATGTAATAAGTAACTTATTGTACTTGTGTATTATTGGTGTATCAGTTTAGTGACCGGTTACCTATTCAGTCTTTTTATCGTATTCTTGTTGTATTATTTATATATGTCTTGGGGTTTCCCTTATCTTTCAGGAATTGGGTTGTTTGTTTTCATTTATTTACTTTCAAATCAAAATTTTTGGCAACCCGTTTTCTGAAATATTGGGTGGTTATCCTGGATACTCTATATTTTGTTAGGATGCTGAGAATGATTCCATCCATGATTCCGTTATATTGGAGTATTGGGCTGGCCACCCCTTATTTTGGTGAGCGGGTTGTCACAGATAGTATCAGAGCATCAGGTTCTAGAGTCCTTAGGAATCTGTGTGGACGCCTTAAGTTTGCAGCGTTGCTCTTGATTTGATGTAAAGCCTTAGGATTTAGATCGTTGATTTCTCTTGTGAGATTTCGTTCTTCTACCATGAGGTAGAATCTATAAAATCTTTTGCGTATTCGTGTGAGAATAATAGGTCGATAGAAGAAGGGCGTTATGGGAAGGTTTGTGGAGAACTGTAAGTTGTGGTCTGGGATGAGGACTGCTTTAGAGACCGCTCCCTTTTTGTAGCACTTTCTTGTCTTGCTAGTACGACTGCAAATTTCAGTTGATGTAGTTTCCCAAGTACCGCTAGAAGTAGGAAGTGGTACTAAACTTAAGAATTCACGCGATGTTATATTGAAGTGGAGAAGTGCCCTGTAGTAGAATGGAGGAAAATCCTTCACCCGTAGAAGAAGTGTTGAGGTGGTGAAAATGTGGTCACTATATTCGTGGGTGCCAGAAGTTTGGCCCATAGAGAAGCCCGGTGGATACTTGCAATGGCGAGTTTTTCTGGGATAATTGGACTGAGGAGAAGGTGGATTCTCGAATGTTCACAAAATGTTCGGTTATAGACCAATGGCGAATAAGGTGTTGTACGGTTAGGGAGACGAGATCATGCACCATGAAGTGTTAGGCTCCAAAATAGGTGTTGTTAACACTTCTGATGGAGTAAGAATCGTGAAACCCCATCGGTGGACACCCACCTGGGGAAGTTTCATTAAACTGAGGAAGAGGAGGCCAAGAGCATGTCCTCTTTTACTAAGAAAGTAAGAGGGACTGCATGGGCAATTATTGTCAGCCAGAGTCGGAATAACGGCTATGATGGGGAGTGTAGAACCACCCATTTTAAACTTCGTTGAGTGGAGAGCAAGGGCAAGAGTAAAGTGCCTGGTTGGGGAGTTGGTGGAGATAATGTTGGTATGTGTAAGGCTCGAATATGGAGTCTGAGAACCATTAGTATTGACCCGGAGTGCTTGGCAAATTGTGGAGGGAATTCTACCTTATAGGTGGGTAGTGTATATTCCTTAGGATAAGATTTAGTAGTATTGTGTCTACGATAGACTCGGGTGTGTATATTGAGCTTGTAGTAGTATTTACGCTCTTATAGAAGGGTAATTATATGACTTCCGTGGTATGGAAGTTCTATCTTTTCTTCACTCGTTATGAAGCGAGTGATAATATTTTTAAATGTATATGTGTCATATGCGTTACTTGGTTTGAGTGTTCCATTGTTTACTTGCATTGGGTGTAGATGCTATGACTTATCTCCACAACCAACAAAGTTAAGCAGTAATGCATAGGAGGGGATCCTTGTTTGGATTCCGCTTTTGCGGGACGCTCCACGCGTGAACCTTAACGACGTTGGGAGTGGAGAGATGCCATATTTCCTTTCTCTTATTTCATATATAGAATGCTAAGGTAAAGTCTAGAAGTAGAATCTTGTTAGGAGAATTGTAAATTAGAATGGTACAGATCCCGATGATGTGTCTTAGACCGTCACATATTAATGACCGACGATGCGAGGTAGTAGTGTAACGGGAGGGTTCCTTATTTGGATTTCTCTTCAGCGAGACGTCCCACGCATGAACCCGAGCGAATGTCGGAAGTTGAGTAAGATCTTGGGCACTAGGGATGTATTTGGTATTATATGCTTACGATTTAGGTAGGATATATACAGATATACCCTAGGATTTTTAGGATGTAAGACCTTGAGGGTAGGTGGTGTTAGTTTAGGAAAGCGTTAGGGAGTTGACCACGAATAAGTTGTGGGTTAACTCTATAAGAGATTAGATCCCTTAGGAACTAGATTATGGGGTCTTGAGAGGTTTGGTAGGTTCGGCCGAAGGAAATGAGGCATTTCTTAGAAATAATGTTACGTTGGTAACTTCATTTCCGGGGAGTTAATAAGGACGGGTGGATTCTCACTCCTGAGCCATGATTGTAAGCTCGAGAGTGAGTTTAATGAGTAAGCTCTGCCAGGATTGGGGAGTAATAATTCTGGATGAATCATGTTGATTTTTCTCCCACAATCATTGATGCTTGGGATGTTGAGGTGGATGGGAATCCAATGCAGAGGCTCTACAGCAAACTTAATAGAGTTAAAGCCTCTTTAAAGTACTTTAATAAGAAATTCTTTAATAAGATTTCTACTCAGGTGGCTGAGACCAAGATAAAGCTTGATGCTATTCAAAGTGAGCTGGACAGAGATGGTGATAATATGGTCCTGCAGGTGGCTGCTAATGATTTGACAATCAAATATGCAGAATTAAGGAATGATGAGGAGTCTTTCCTTAGACAGAAGGCTAGAACCAAATGGCTGCAGCTGGGCGACCAAAACAATACTTTTTTTCATAAGAAAGTAAACCAAAACAGGGCTAGAAGGAAAATTGTGAGCATTGAGAATGATCTTGGTGTGAGAATTGAAGGCAGTGAGCAGGTGTCTACTGAAGCTGTGAGGTTTTTTCAGAATTTGTTAGGGAATAGGGTGCAGTGTGAGAATGCAAATGCTGTCCTGGGGGAGGTGATCAAGAATAAGCTAACCCCTGTGCAGGCTTGTATCCTGGAGGAAGAGGTCACTCATGATGAGATCAATAAAGCTATGTTTAGCATTGGGTCTGACAAGGCCCCGGGCCCTGATGGTTTTAACAGCTACTTCTTTAAAAAAAATTGGGAGCTCATTGGGAGAGAGGTGTGTGAGGCTATAAAATTCTTCTTTGACATGGAGACTTTCTTCAAGCAGTGGAATTGTACTGCTCTGGCGTTAACCCCAAAGGTAGCTACCCCTAGGAGTATGAGGGATTTCAGACCCATCTCTTGCTGCAACACCTTGTACAAGTGTATTTCCAAAGTGATCACTTGCAGGCTAAAGAAGTTGATGTCTGGCCTTATTAGTATTAATCAAGCTGCCTTTGTTGAAGGTAGATCCATTGCTGACAATATATTGTTACTACAGGAGTTAATGAGGAATTATCATAGGGACTCTTGGCCTCCGAGATGTGCAATCAAGATTGATATTCTTAAAGCATATGATACTGTGAGCTGGGACTTTTTGATAAAGTTGTTGGCCCATGTTGGTTTCCCATCCAAAGTCATTGGGTGGATCACCAAATGTTTGACTACTACCAGATTCTCCGTTAGCATGAATGGGGAACTTAAGGGCTTCTTTCATGGGAAAAGAGGGCTCAGGCTGGGGGACCCTATCTCTCCCTACCTTTTCTTGCTTGTGATGGAGGTTTTCTCTGGGATAATTACTAAAGCTACTGATTCAGACCTGTTCAGTTTTCACCCTAGATGTAAGGAGATAGCATTGACTCACCTTTTTTTTGGGAAAATTATGTATATTAAAACCAAGAATAAACAACGGAACAAACTAGAGGAAGAAAACCCTCAAACCTCCAGAGGGGCATACCCCAACTGGAAAACCAAGGAAACAAATGATAAAGGACCAAACAAACCCAAAATCGATCCTACTCCAGAGAACTCTCTGGAATACCCCAGTTCATGCAAGCCATCCAATTGACGTAGCTTCTTCTCCCCTTCCCCCAAGTCATGACTCTAGCTCTTACCATCTCCTCAATCTTCTTTAAAATGGCCCCAGTATTATCCTTCGTCTTCTTATGGAATCTATTATTTCTCTCCATCCACAGGCAGTAGCAAGTAGCTGAAAAGGAAATGCATCTGATACGATTATATAACTTAGGCCCCCCATAGTTGGAGATAGCACCTAGTATCTCCCCATCCCAGTCTGTAGCCTCCCTGTATTCCTGATTCCTGAATCTCACTTCCTCCCAGACCTCCCTGGCCACATGGCACTCGTTGAACAGGTGAGAGCAAGTCTCCACCCCGTTAGAGCAACTGCAGCAAAGGTTGTTATCGGCGATGCCCCAGCTGAAGAGCTTATTCTTCGTTTGCAAGGCGTCCCTATAGACCAGCCAAAGAATGAAGGCACACTTGGGGATATTGTTCTTGTTCCAGACAAGGTTATGCCAGGTGGTGGCAGGGAGACCCGGACTCAGGGCCTTATAAGCCGAACTAATAGTGAACCCACGTGGCCTCGGGACCCACACCACCTCATCCGTGGTATCAGGCCTAATACCTGGTAACTCCGCATTCCTTATCTCAAGAAGTTCCACAGTAATCATAGAGGGCCACCTCCAACCACTCTCAGCGACGTAATCAGCCACCAACGCCTTGTGATTGCTAGCAGCGTCATAAATAACCCTATCCCCATAGAGGGGGTGCAGGGGCCCAAGGGGGTGCCAGTTATCATGCCATAGGAAGGTCCCGTTGCCATCGCCAATGATGCACTTGATGAGAGGCCTGGCTAAATGTCTAAGTTGCATCATTTTCCTCCAACTCCAAGTAGTGTCATTAGCAATATCGATGGCCCACAAGCTCCTCCTCTTTAATTTGTAAACATTGCACCATTTGACCCACAAACCATCCTTCTTGCTGCTGAGGTTCCAAAGGAGCTTTATAATAGCAGCTTCATTCCATCTCTCAATGTTCTTAATTCCCAATCCCCCCTCTTCAAGATTACAACACAGGTCCTTCCAAGCGACCTTAGCTCCTGAGTGTTTCAAATCGGGCCCAGTCCATAAGAAGTCCTTCATAAGCTGCTCGATACAAAGGATAACTCTTTTAGGCAGGATGAACAGACTAGACCAGTACACCTGAATACCGAAGAGAACAGACTTAATGAGCTGAAGACGACCAGCGTAGCTGAGAAACCGATTGGTCCAACACTTAATCTTAGCAGTAATCCTGTCAATCAGCCTCTTGCAATCCTCCCCCTTGAGTCTCGTAGTAATGAGGGGCACACCAAGGTACTGGAAAGGTGGCCTACTGTGAGCGAACCCTAGCATACTACCAATCTGAATAATCCCACCCTCATCAATGCCGGAAGAGTAGAAACTGCTCTTGTTAGGGTTCGGCAGGAGCCCCGAGATGCTACAGAAATCCACAAGCGCTTTCTAAGCAACCGAACAGGAGGCAGAGTCCCCCCCACAAAAAATGATCAGGTCATCGGCAAAGCAAAGGTGGTGAAGGCCAATCTCCTTACACCGCGGGTGGAAGGTAAAAGCTGGATCCGTACTCGCCTTGTCCATAATGCAGGAGAAGGTGTCCATAATCAGGAGAAAAAGATAGGGTGAGAGAGGGTCACCCTGTCTTAACCCCCTCCTTCCCTCGAAGAAACCATGCAGATAGCCATTCATACTGATGGAGAACCTGGTCGTCGTGCATCACTCCATAACCCACCCAACAAAACTAGAGGGGAAGCCCAAGTGGTCCAACAGTTTGACCAGAAAGTCCCAACTCACCGTGTCATAAGCCTTTAGTAGGTCAATCTTCAAGGTGCATCTGGGGGGGGTAAGCCCCCTGTGGTAGTTCCTCATAATCTCCTGCAGCAAAAGGATATTATTAGAAATTGATCTCCCTTTCACAAACGCAGCCTGATTCGGACTAATGATGTTGGGGAGAAGAGGCTTAATTCTATTGGCAAGAACCTTAGAGATACACTTATAAATGGTGTTACAACAAGAAATAGGCAGAAAATCATGCATCCCATTGGGAGTGGTAACCTTTGGAATGAGGGCCAAGGCCGTGCAATTCCACTGACGGGGCATGTAACAACACCTAAAGAAGAATTTGATGGCCCTCAAGACATCACTCCCAACCACATCCCAGTTCTCTTTGAAGAAATGCGCATTGAACCCATCCGGTCCGGGAGACTTATCCGATCCAATAGCAAACATGGCCCCTTTAATTTCTTCATCGCTGAAAGGCCCAGTCAAAGCCGCTCTATCTTCATCAGTAATTCTCTTGCAAACATTCGCATTCAGAACAGGAGCAGGGTCCACACAGGTACTGCTACTACCAAGAAGGTTACTAAAATACTCAACTGCAATATTAGCCACATTCTGGGTTCCTTCCACTCTGTTACCATTCTCGTCATTAACACTTACGATCTTTCTTTTGGCCCTAGCCTGGTTAGCCTTCTTGTGGAAGAAGGCATTGTTACCGTCACCCAACTGAAGCCATCTAACCCTGGACTGCTGCTTATAGAAAGACTCCTCCGCATTACGAAGCTCCAAGTAATTGGATAGCTTGATATTCTCATCCCTCTGCATGCTGGTGTTACCCCCGTCAGAATCCAGTCTAGACTGAACATCGTCCAGCTGATCTTTGGCTTCTTTGACTCTCGAAGAAAGATGATTGAAGAAATTTTTGTTGAACCCTTTAAGTTTAACCTTAAGACTTCTCATCTTCATGCTCAATCTAGCCATGGGGTTTCCCTTCACTCTTTCGTTCCATGCATCATTAAGTATCTCCTTAAAATCGGCATGGGACGTCCAAAAATTGAAGAATTTGAAAGGCTTAGGACCTCTAGGCTCGTCATGGGAAAGAACCACAATGATTGGACAATGATCCGAAACACCGTGAGGTAACACAGTTGCTTGGGAATCAGGAAACCCCGCATTCCAAGCATCATTTTGGAGAACTCTATCCAGCCTAGATTGGATATTATCCTCCCCCTCCTGCTTCTTATTCCACGTGAACCATAACCCCTGCGTAGTCATATCATCCACACGGATATCGTAGATACATTGGTTAAAAGCATCCGTTGCCTCCACATCAATGCCATGCAACCCCTTCTTCTCGTCATGGGATCTAACAACATTAAAGTCCCCCATTAGCACCCAAGGTTGGTCGTTGACGACTACACTGTTGGATCTCAAAAACTCCCAAAGCGAGAGTCTACTACTCGGAAGGTTCTCTCCATAAATAAAGGTAGCCCAAAAGCAAGCATTTCTCCCCCCAACCTCCACCTTACATAGCATGGCTTGAGGGTGAGATTGAACCAACGTCACCGTGACACTACCCGGATTCCACCCCACCAGGACCCTCACAACACCTCCTCCACTAGGACAATTGTCTAAGTACTCCCACTTAAAGAAGCAGTTACTCGTAACCAAGTTCAAATTATTAAACCTAACTTTGGACTCAAGTAAACACACCAAGTCAAGCTGATGGTCTCTAATAATCTTATTCACTTCCCGCTGTTTGTGAGGGGAATTAAGCCCTCTAATATTCCAAGACCCTATCTTGACCATTTGGTTTTATTCCCCTTCCCTTTCTTCCTGCTTCTCGTCCCATTAAGCCCCATACAAATCATCTCTCCTTTCTGTTTATTGACAAGCTCGTCAACAGCCAGAACTCTTCTGGCAAGGGCGTTTGGCTCAGGAGTGGACTCTCTCTCCAATTCTTCATCCAAAGCCAAAAACGCATTAACAAGCGGTAGGTCCACATGAGGCATCAGAGTACACGGTTTAACAGCCTGAACACATTCCATACGTTGGTCAAAGGGAACAGGGGTAATCTCACCGTCTTCCACTGGGGTCATATCATCCTCCACGTAGACGTTAATAGGATCCATAGAGACCGGTGTAGCTTTGAGGGCTCCACTAGACCCCTCCCCTCCCTCAATAACTCTAACTCCAGACGTCTCCCCCGTCTCAAAAGCCCCTTGAGGTTTGGATGTGCCCTTCCTGCTGACCGTCTTCCACACGGCGTTCACCTGAGCCGGCGCTTTCGCAGCAACATTAGGGGCAGTCTGAGTACTCATAGTAACCCTAGATTTGGAGCATTTATTAAGCGTGTGCCCAAACTCAAGGCAGTGCGGGCATGAAGGTGGCTTGGCTTGGTATTCAATACGCACAGGAGCATAAGTTCCATCTTCCATGACTACGTTGATGCTGTCAGCATAGGATTCCTTGGCTTCCACCTCAACACATATACGCGCAAATGAGATTCTATTCATTTCCTCTGTGACGGCGTCAGCGTACAACGGTAGACCCACCGAACTTGCGACGTAACTAAGACCCTCCTCAGTCCAAAGCTGGACTGGGATATCATGTAACCCAAATGGGTATTTTCTTTGCGCTTTCTTTGCAGAAGACGAAGTTGGGTTGCCACTTCTTCAGCATGATGGTCATACTGGCAAAATGCCATGGCCCATTATCAAGAACCTCATCCCTACGGCAAGGGTCCTCAAAAATGAAGAAGAAAAAGCCGTTATCGTGAGCCAAAACCTTAGTCAGTCCAAACTTGCTCCACATCCTCGTAGCAATGTTTTTGACAAAAGTAAATGGGAGTTTTTTCCCAAGAAAATAACCCACCATGCTCTTCATCCATCTCCCATGGCCCTCTCTTGTCACTTCAGTCGGCGGTATGACAGTGACAACGTTGTCAACCACAGAGGGTTGGTGAAAAGTGAGTCTAAGTTTCTTATTCCTTTTCTGAGCAGCAACAGAGCTCCATGTCTTGTTATTGGGACTCCCGCTATTGTTAGCCAGCATCGTAGTTCCATTCCGACTATCAACTGACACCTTTAACTTGTCAGCCATAACTTCGTTATTCTGGGAACCTTTCTGGCCGTCACCGTCATTAGCACCCCTAGCCGGGTTGACCTCAGATGACGTCACCTGACCGGCAGGTGAGCGTTCTCCGTCACCGCCCCTACCAGAGCCTTTGGAAAAGAGATCAACATCTTCGGGTGAGAAGCCTTTACTTCTTAAGAACTCCCAGACGTCATTATCATGACCCATCTCTTGGCCATTCTTACGTACATCAACCTTACCAACGCAAGGGGTAACAATGGTTGGTGTGGCAACTACGAGTGACTCATGCCTGTCCAGACTAGGCAACAACGGGGCTTCAGCCATGGCGGCAGTAGCGGGGAAGGACATAGGGTTTAGAGGAAGGAGGGGAGGGTAGCAAGCTGAGAGGTAATGGCTAGTTTAGGCAGGGGAAGTCTAGAGAGAAGGAGGAGCATTATTTCTCGGTTTACGAAGTTTTTGGGTTTGCATTGACTCACCTTAGTTTTGCTGATGATTTAATTGTCTTTGCTGGAGGGGACACTGTTTCCTACAGCATTGTGAAGGAGGCAATATCAAAGTTTAGCTCCTTATCTGGGCTGATGATCAACTTAGAAAAGAGCAACCTTTTCACTGCAGGGATTAGTGAGGATGAGATTCAGGACATTTCAATTATTCTTGGCATTCAGCACGGGACCCCTCCATTTAGATATCTTGGGGTTCCTCTCATCACAACTAGGTTGAAGAAGGAGGACTGCTCTCACTTGGTGGATAGAATAACAATGAGAACCAGATGTTGGACTAATAAGTTCTTGAGTTTTGCAGGTAGGCTCCTTCTAGTGAAGACTGTGATTTTCAGCATTCAAGTGTATTGGTCTAGCATTTTTATTCTGCCCAAGAGTATTATAAAGAAAATTGAGCAAATTATGAGAAATTACTTATGGAAAGGGGATGAGGCTAATAGCAAAGGGGCTAAAGTTGCTTGGGTGGATCTTTGTGTTTCTCTTGATGAAGGAGGGCTCAATATTAAATGTTTAGAGACTTGGAACACCGGCTATGGCGAAGCATTTGTGGAATCTTTGTAGTAAGAAGGACAGCTTATGGATCAAGTGGTGTAATACTTACAAGATCAAAGGAAGAAGCATATGGGCTTTGAGTATCCCAAATGATTCTTCATGGAGTTGGAGGAAAATCCTCAAGAACAGAGAGAAGTTTAGAAGTCAAATCAAGACCTGCATTGGGAATGGTGCGCATGCATTTATGTGGTTCGATTATTGGCACCCTAATGGCCCTTTACATACCCTTTATGGGGATAACATTGTCTATGATTCTGCTAGCAATCTAAAAGCTAAAGTGTCAGATTTTATACACCATTTGGAGTGGAGATGGCCATCAAGAGTGACATGGGAGCTGAATGAAGTGAAGAATGCTACTCTTCCTACAATCCACGGGGGAACTGATACTGTTGTGTGGCTCCCACCAAATCATGGAATGTTCACCATTGCGTCCGCTTGGGAACTTTTAAAGGCCCATAAGCCTATGGTCAACTGGAGCAAGTTTGTGTGGAGTAAGGTTTGTATCCCTAAATGCTCTTTCATAACTTGGTTGGTGGTTAGGAAGGCCATCAACACTAAAGTTAAATTACATGATTGGGGAGTTTCTGTGGATGACCTGTGTGAGTTATGTGGGACTGGAAGGGAGTCTTATAACCATTTGTTCTCTCAGTGCAGCCTTAGTAAATGTATACGGGAGGAGGTGATGCTTAGGAACCAATATCAGGGATGCCCAGGATCTGAATAGTGAGTTGGGTTTGGCTACTGTTAACCATTCTACGAAGACCCTTTGTGACAAGATTAGATCCCTTTCCTTTACTACCACTATTTATTGCATTTGGATGGAGAGGAATTCTAGATGCTTTAAGCATGTCTCCAATTCCCTTGATTCTATTATCAAGGGTATTGAAAACATGGTTAGAGCAAAAGCTCTCACGTGGAAGAAGGACAGAAGGAGTTTTACTAACTGGATGGCTTGTATGTACTGGAACATCCCTTAAGATAAACTTCTAGTTTAGTTTTTTGTTTGGTTCCGGCCTGGTTGGCTATTTGCCTGTGGGGTATGCCCTAGGGCTTTCTTGTTCTGTGGAGGGGTTTCTTCCTCTGTATATCTTTTGGTCTTTTTATATATACAATTAAATTCCCAAAAAAAAAAAGACTCATCGTGGTAGAGATCACCTTAAATAGATAAGGCACTACTTCCTGGGCAGGAAATTTGGTCCTTCTCATAGGCAACAAGTTGTTGCAATATGTTGTGGGAGGAATCGAGTTGGTGCTCGGAGTTCAGAAGAACTAGTGATTGGATATTTTCTCATTCGCTAAGGAAATGCGATTGGGGTGGTGGACGTGTCGAGTAGAGAACTCGTCGGAGATAATGGTAATGGCATGGAAGGCCAAGTAGAATGAGCATGAATAGGAAGACTCGGTAGTAAGAGCGTTTATGTTTGTGATTGACCATTTCACCTACTCGTGTAAAGAGAGTAGTAGTGGAATGAAGAAGGGTATTCATAGACGTCTGCATGGAACTATAGGCATCGAACTGGTCATGATCCCATTTGAGAAAATGGTTAATCGTTTGATCAGACTGTTGCATTCTCGGCCATTATGGACGGACTACTGAGTAGCGTTAGGGCTAAGCCACTTAGAGTCGGTATGGATGCCCCGAGGTGAGATGTAACATAATTCTGAAGATTTGGCAAATTGTGCCGAGTCATGTGGGCATCGTGTTCGGCCGTAGGAAGCTAGAATTGATAGTTAGTGAAGAGCGCCTTGTGCTACGAGAGAACAAAAGATGATTGACTGAGATCGACATATTCCACACCTTAGTCCGAGTCCATTTGGGACGTTGCAATAACGAGGAGTTTGTTTAGGAGGGTAGAATCCTAGTTTAGAGTAGTATACCCTTATCAAATTTGGGTATGCCTGAATTTTGGGGACAAAATTCCCTCTTAAGGGGGGGAGTATGTAACAACCCTCGATTCTGGGAGGCTCATTTTATACTAATTTTACCGCATAAGGTAATTATATAAAATGTGGGGACTGGAGTAAATATTAATCTAATGAATTGAAAGTTAATATTTACTAGATTGATGCATATTTACTGTATGTGAAAGTAAATAACATCAGGTTGCATGTCTGTAGTGTCATGTATTTTAAATGGACTTTTAGTTTAAATGATTTTGGAACTCGAAATAATTTATAAAATTTCCGGATGCCAGTTTAGAGGGTGTAGTTAGTCTCGGAAGGTGCGAGACCGTCAAAATAAGTGCCATATTGTATTTTTGTGTTTCGGGCACTTTTACCTGGTTTTAGCTTATATGCGTATTTGCGAGTCATTTTAATGTGGTATTAACCATTTAAGTTGGGAGTTTTAACCTAAGCCACGATTTTAGTCTTCTAAATCCCTTATTTTTCCCCATTTTATGTCTTGAACATAGAGAGAGACAAAGAGAGAAAGAAGAAGAAGAGAAATGGAGAAATGAGAGAGAGATTGAAGATGGAGGATTTGGGATTGCTTCTTCTCCAAATAAATCTGAGATATCAACCCTAAGGCAAGTTTTCTACTTGCTAATATGTGATTTAAGATGCATAAATTGTATGATAGTTGTGTATTTACATTTATGGTTTAAATGTGGAAATTATGGGAATTAAGCCCTAATCTTAGTTTTGATGATGAAATTTTGGGTTATAGTTGTTATCAACCATGTGGGGTGTTTTGGGGTAGACTATTGTTGTTGGTTGTGTGTAAGATGGAAGAGATTTGGGGTTTAGATAATTTAGGGTTCATAACCCTTCGTAGCCATTTTTGGCAAAATCGCAGGACCGAATCGATTCGTCCCTTGGGCGAATCGATTCGGTAAGGGGTAGCTTCCAGGTCTGCATAACCCGAATCGATTCGGGTTAAGGCCGAATCGATTCGGCCAATTGCAGAATGTTGGTTTAGTAGTCCGAACCGATTCGCTATTTGGGCGAATCGATTCGTTTTCCTGCTGTTTTTGAGTTAATTTTATAACTCAATTTCAATTCTTTTCTTTAAATCTAAGGCCTAGGAATCTTCTTGAATGAAGTAAACTTAAAGTCCTAGAGTGTGAGATGAATTAGTTGTGTGCCCTACATTAGGAATGGGTTATGTGGGGACTTTTCCGGGGTTATGCCTATTGAAGTTAGGGCACTTTTCCTTCTAGTTGATTTGTATATAAACTAGGAGATGTAGTGTCATGTCCGGGAGACTTTAGAAGCTTAATTAAGCTATACTAGTTTTGATGGTTTATATTACCACCCCAAAAGAATGTTGGGAGATTTTAAAAGTTCGATTGAGCTATGTTAACCTTGGTGGTTCACAATAACACCATAAAGGCGAGTTTGGAGAATAAATTGGAAGTTATTTCATTCCTTCGAAAGATGATAACCTTGGGGTTTTTAAAATAACATCCAATAATGCTTGGGATATGATGAAGAGTTTATTTACTCCTTTGAGGTTGTAGTGTTGATATAAACTATCGTATGACTCTGGATAGTAAGTTAGATTATTTACAAAAGTAAATGGTAAGGGTTTAGGATAAAATGAACCATATAAATGGAAATGGTATTGAGATTAGTATATGATAATTTACTTCATGAAACCGATAAATAATGATTCACTTGATTTTGTTATGATAAATAAAATGGCTTAAACACACCTCTCTAAATGACATCATAAGGGAAGTCCGCACGTGAGGTGAAGCCCCCTGGCTAATGATTGCAAGGTGGATATAGTCCTAGGCCATGGGAGCGCTTATTGTTGTATATTTTTCTGCGATGGGTAGGAGATTCCGGGTGTGGTCTTGACTACCCCGCAGGCTCATGGACGTTTCCCGACGTCTTGCGATATAGGTGCCCAGGTTGTCTAATGATAGGCCCTGGAAGATGATGGTCATTTAGGGGCGCGCACAGTGGGGAAACCCGTACGGGCGGTCTTAAAATTCGTTATATGTATATAATTATAACAGTTCATAACCAAGTGGGACTTGATGTATTTGATATGCCATAAGAGCATGATGGGGTGCCACAAAGAGCACATGTAAAGTAAATGCCACAAAGAGCATTTGAAAATGATTATTTTCCTGATAAGGAAAGGATTTTTACAAAAGGTAAAATTGAGATAAAATTTCCTTAAAGAGCAAAAGATTGTGATTATATACATGTACTTCCTGCTAAGGAAAAGATATATGAAATAATTGGCACATTTGGTGAAGTTTTTAGTTTAATGCTTTTTATTTTTGCTCCTGCTTAGCTTATGTTTTAAATTGTATAGGTTGCTTCTTATTTCTCTTTCTTCACGATTTATCATACATAACTGTCATACTCTTTATTCATCTGGTAATCATATAGAACCGGGCCCTGACCTGATTACATTTCTTGTTGCATATTCATCTTGTCTCTGCTCAGGTACTCCGCCGCAAGGATGCCTGATTTGAATTCCTATTCCGATGTTTTCGACTAGTCGTGATGCATTGCGGGTATTACGGGATACATTTGGTATAGATGTTTTCATTTTTTATTCTAGCTAAGATCAAGTCTTTTATTCGGGCGAGAGGCCCAAGCTTTTGTAAATGTCTAATGAAATGTAATAAGTAACTTATTGTACTTGTGTATTATTGGTGTATCAGTTTAGTGACCGGTTACCTATTCGGTCTTTTTATCGTATTCTTGTTGTATTATTTATATATGTCTTGGGGTTTCCCTTATCTTTCAGGAATTGGGTTGTTTGTTTTCATTTATTTACTTTCAAATCAAAATTTTTGGCAATCCGTTTTCTGAAATATTGGGTGGTTATCCTGGATACTCTATATTTTGTTAGGATGCTGAGAATGATTCCATCCATGATTCCGTTATATTGGAGTATTGGGCTGGCCACCCCTTATTTTGGTGAGCGGGTTGTCACAGATCCCTCCTTCCATTACATAGTTAGCTTATTTGTACATAATCTTTCTTACTTTCTTTGAGCCGGCTGTCAGGATGTCTTTCTCAGTATACTCCTTGATTGGATTAATCCAAGACGGTTCCAAATCCAGTGCGATCAAGTTGATGATTTCTTCATCAATTCTTCTGTGCATGAGGACTTCCACCAGAATGGTCCTCCTTAATTCAGTTCTTATTGTGGAAGCGAGCCGAGCAAGTGCATCTTCTCAAACTTTGTTAATCCTTATAATTTTGACCATTTTAATCACGTAGAATTTGGATATTCTGTCTTGTGCCTTGGATAAATACCTCATCATGAATTCTCCTTTGACTCCGTACACTCCCCATACTTAACTGACAATCAATTAGGAGTCAATGTGAGCCAGAACCTGATCGACGCCTAATGATAGGGCTAATTCAAAGCCTGCGATCAACGCCACATATTCTGCTTTGTTGTTAGAAGCCTTGAATCTGAATTTGAGTGCATATTCCACATCTATGTTATCCGGGGTATTGATTATAAGTATGGCACCACTGCCTGTGGCACATGATGATCCACCTACATATATCTTCCATACGAGCAGTTCCTCCTTGAAGTATCCTTTAACCAAAGATCCATAGTTGAATACATTTTGGCTTTGCTCCAAGTAACATGCAGTAATTTATCGCGTAGTAGATGTCTCTTATTTGTCTTCCTCTTGGTTGGTCGTCTCAATTATGAAGTTACCTTCTGGAGAAGTCTGCTCAGTTGGATTAATTATTGAGCTCTTTTCAAAATAAGTCTGCTCGAATGGCTTTGCTACTAACTTATGAAGTCTACTACATCCCGTCCTTTCATTATTATCATAGGTTCATAGTGTGTATCATACTCCCCCGGCTCTACAACCCATGCCATCAATTTTCTTGACTTCTCTGTCTTGTGAATGGCTTGGCACAATGGCAAGTCTGTGTAAACCATAATAGTATGGGCTTGGAAGTATCGTATCATTCTTCATGAGGCTTCGATGAGAGCTAAAGCAAGCTTTTCCAGCTGTGGGTAATGAATTTCTGCTCCTCGAAAGGGCTTGCTAGTGTAGTAGACTAGCTTCTGCACCCCGTTCTCTAGTCGGATGAGTGTTGAGCTAACCGTCGACTCAGAAATCGCTAAATACAAATATTGTTTCTCTCCCATGAGTGGCTGGGAGACCAGTGATGGACATCACAAATACTTCTTCATCTATAGGAAGAACTCTCGCCCTCTCCGTTCCACTCAAAAGTCTTCTTCAACACCTTGTAGAACGGTAGGCACTTGTCAGTAGCTCGAAAGATAAATCTATTGAGGGCTACCACTCTCCCAGTCAACCTTAGCAAGTCCTTCTTATTTATGGGAGACTGGTGATTCGTATCGAATCTTGCACATTTATACCCTCGAAACTTATGCATTTTAGCCCTCGAGTATTTTAATGCCTTTATTTATGCTCGTTAATCAAACAACCTCCGTTTTATGTCCTAGAAATTTATTTGAGGTATTATTGAGCTTTTATAGGTGTTACGATGCTTAGTGTGAAGTTTAGGCGCGTTCCGGTAAAGATTCGTCAAATTTTGCACGTTCAGGGGCATTTCGATAATTTCACACTTCGAGATTTTTGACCGACGTATTCATGGAAGTTGTATCTCTCGGGACAAGCTTCGCATGGCCATGAACAGTGATCGAATTGGAGTCCGAATGAAGAAAACACGGACGTTTAATCGGGGAAGAAATATAAGATATTATTTAATTTATTTACTAACGTTCTATTTAATTCCCTCCAAGTCCTTTTCTTTTTCACTTTTGCAGCAAGCTCCAAATTAGAATGGTGATTTTGGATTTTGGATAGGGTTTTGCTCAGGTTTTGGCCGCACACAACTTGGGATGATTGTGGTCCAAATTGTTGATGATCGTTGACCACACACACAAATGGGTCTTGGGCATTTACGAATTGGAGGTTTTTGTTGGCCATTAATGGAGCTTGGTCTTTGCACATCAATGTTGGAACTAAAGTGGGTCTCGGTTTTGGCTTATTTTGGTGGTGCAGGGTTCTCGGTTTAAACATGAAATGGGTGTGTGCCATATCCATGGAGGTGCTCTGCATTTTTTCTTGGCTTAACAACCATGGTGGGTCTCAGACGATAGAAGCAAAGTAGTGGTGGTTGCGAAGTGGGCTGTGAGGCAGCGACCGGTCGATCGCGCCTCTGTCGCCGGTCGATTGGGTTTTAGGAATTTGTCTTTGAATCGAGACAGTAGCCTTTTTTCCAGTTCACGCGATTGACCGTGATTTGGCCACCGGTCGACCGGGCCTATTTTTGTGCCGACTTATTGCTGCTACTTCTTTTCCCACTTCTTTTTCTCTTTTCCTTTTTCTTTTATGGTTTAAATGGAGATTTATCCCTTGACTTTTCTTTTCTATTTCTATTTATTTTCTCTTTTTCTTTTATTAGTTAATTGTAACTTAGTATAAATACCAAACTTGGTAGAGAGCTCATAATATCTCGTTTTATTTCTTTTCTCTCTTAGAAGTTAGAGTTTAGATATTTTGGGGTTTTGTTTGTGGAGACCCTATCCTCCATTTTCTTTATGGTTTGACACCCATTAATGTACGTGGATACTATTCATCTTCATCCCTCTCTTTTAAGCTTTGTATTCCTTTAGTTTTTCATGCTTTCCATTTATTTCAAGCCTAGTTAATTTAATTAGTGTCGCCTTAATTAATTAGGTGCTTTAATTTATATCATTAATTATGTGTAGTGGCTAATTTAAATTAAGTTGTGTTGGATTGAACTCACCTAGGGTTGAATGGTTACTTTGCTTTGGTGATGGTATTTCACGGGTTTATTTCGATTGGGTTGTCCTAGTTATTTTGGCTAGGAGGTTTAACGGAGTATATCGCGTATGCTCCCTTTTTACGACCTTGTGTGCATAATTTCTGGGGTATTTGTTGACGCCAAAATCTTAGTAGGCTTTTATACGAATTTAGTGGTGTGATAACTCTTTATTTAATTAATTGACGAAACGAGATGCGATCTTAATAACTCGTGAGCCCGTGTAACCATTTATACTAATTAACTCAGGGTGAGGGATATCTGACGCAACATATAGTTTTTATACTCTTTGTTAACGTAGTTTAATTTACCCATGCCTAGTTATCTTTTACATTTTGTTAGCATTACCTTTTACACTTTTATTTTAGGAATACTAAACCTCTTAAATTCTAGCACTCGTCTCTGTGGATTTTTCGATACCGGGATTTGGCCGCTATACTCCCTTAAAAGAGTGTAGTCAATAGTTTAGGTTTTTATATTAAGGAGGTGAACATAAAATAACGATCGACGTTTTGACACGCGCTACTTTTAACCCTCAATCAAAATGGCGCCGTTGTCGGGGACTTCATGTTTTAGAATATATTTGATTTAGTATTTCGCAGTATTTTTTTTCTATTTGTATTTTTTTTACAATTTTTGCAGGACTTCTTCATTTGAGTGCCAAGAGCCGCTTGAATTTTTCGGCTGCACATCTCTATGTGGAATTTTCCATCTCGAGCCTTTTTTGGGGGTAAACATGTCTTGTTCCAATTCTTTCGATAGTCGTAGTGATAATTCTCAAAATCCCCATACCCTTAGACTCTTGGTGAATACTTAGAGACCCAAAAAATTGCAAATTCCAAAATGTCTTTGGGCGAGTATAATGAAAGTCAAATATGGGTTATGGAAATTTGGGGAATAATTATTCCGATGTTGCGCCTCAAGATCCTTATGATAAGAAATTTGAAACAAATTATTGAGCTTTCAAAATTCTTATAATAATGATTTTGATAGTTGTTTCGAGGATAATTTCCAAACTTTTCATTATCAAGAATCCGCGCCTCGGCCTATGGCTTTCGATGAGGGCTTGCGCATGCTTGAAAATGAAAAACTTGAAAATCGTTATCCAGAAGAAAATCGTTATTGGGAGCATGAGTTGGATTTATTATTTGAATTCGACGACGATTTTTCTTTCAAGACTTTTGAAGTCGAGGAATGTTTTGAACCAAATGAGGATTTGTGCCTAGTTTGGAATAAACCATTCTTGACTTGGCATGTAGTATAGTAGAGGATGAAAGTGAGGGTGGAATGGATATAGTATCTATATGCAATGAAATTATCTCTTCTTTGGCCCCCAAAGAAGAAAGTTTCAGTGAAAATGATCCTTTCTCCTTAGAAATTCAACCTTTAAGCGACGATAGCTCATCTCTTGAGATTGAATTTCTTTCTTCCCCATCTTTATTCTATACTATCGCACCAATGCCCAATGAATCGATTCAAAACTTTACAGTTCTAAACCTTTTCACCGATGAGGACTATTCGCTCGAGTCACTTTCCATAAACGTATCTTTGCCTCCATGTGCGCCATCTCCCATTGCAATTGCAAAATTTTTGGGAGAAAATTCTGTTTTTGTTACCCCTTATGTATTTGTCACCCGTTTTATCCAAATTCCCCACCCTCCCTCCAAAATTTTTAATTGGGGATGGTTCATTTTGTTCGCCTTACACATGCCTTCCGTTGTTTGAACAAAATTCCTATTTTTCGAGAGGCATGCATGAAAGGGAGGGTCCCCTGTGGATCTTTCAAAGACAAATCGTGTTTTGGGTGGACCCTCAAAAATTTCAACTTCTAGTGTATAGTTAGTTAGAAGTTAAAATTGTAGGTTGTAAGATCCATTTTGGGTAATATCGTTATTTTTCTCTCTTTAATTTGATTCTTAATTTACATTAAGGACAATGTCAGGTTTTAAGTTGGGGGTGTGGGATATTCTATCCATTTATTGTTAATTTCATTGATTGGATTATACGTTCTTTCCAAGCATGCTTTTCTTGTAAAAAAATTAAAAATTTCAAAAAGATTTTCTTTCTTTTTTCTCTTTTTTGGGGCACTTTTCCTTTGTTTTCGATGATAAATTTGAATAACTGCCCAATCCAATAGACAACTCAATGATGCATGTTCTTGATTTTAGAAGTTATTAGACTTTAGTCCTCAATTATTGATATTATGAATAAATTCATGAATTAAACTTTAATCCCATGAGCACATGCACTTTTTTTGCTTTAATGATTTGGTTTAAGATTTTAATAACTCGATAATATTTTGTTGCATTGTATATACTTACACCTAGTGAGGTTTGTGCTTTTCATCATTTATGGGTGTTATACACTTCTCTCTCCTCTTTGAAAATGTTAGAGTCGTTGGTAATCTCACTATTCTTTCATTAATCGTTCATTATTTGAGTTCATATATGAAATGTATTACTTGAGCGAGATTTTCAAAGTTTACTTTGACTCGACAATTACGTAAACTTTAGGAAATGATCATACCCCATCTTTGTTATATCACACTCATATTGACCTTGACCTCACCTTAAATATTTCCCCTCATCAACCCCTTTGAGCCTAAATATAGCCTTTCATTTCATAACCCCCAAATCCCATAACCAACTCCACATTGGAGCTATATACCATATATATCACCTTCCATACCATTGTTTGGAATGTTACTTGGGATTGAATGATGTTATTATTTTGTGGTTCCAATTTAGGCATGTGAGAGTGTGAAAAGTAAAGAAAAGAAATAAATGAAAAGGAGAAGAAAAAGAGAAAGTAGAAAACAAAAGAAAAGGTGAGAAAAGAAAAGAAAGAGAAATTTGTATAAGTTATGTATAATGTTCAATAAGCTCTATTTACTCTCCCCATTGTTATATTCAATGCCTTTTATGGAAGTTATTTTCCAATTTTTGAAATTGCTCGCAAATTTTCCATTATCTCGAGTTTTCATCCGCGAACACTTCGAATCCGTACATATTCCTTTGCTTTCATAAACCTAGCCCCAAAACCTACATTACAACCTTATAAAGCCCTATGTGATCTTAGGGTGAATTTTATTTTTAAGAGTCATAATAGTTGCAATAATCCGTAAAAATATATTTTGCCTCCTTTAATGAATGGTATCTTTCACTGAGATTACAATTTTTCATTTTATATATAGCGTTATTCATTTGTGACATGTGTGAGACCTTGTTTCCATTTACATTAACTAAATATGCCCACATGTCCCGTGTATTACCTTCCATTTCTGAGTGATTTCATATGTTCAGTGTAATGCTCGGTGAGGATTGATATATGCACGCTTTAATGTTTATTATCCGGTTTATATAAATTTTTGCCAAATCATACTTTGCATGTGCTCTCGCCCCTCCCACATTTTGAGGTTTCAATTCCACGAGGTTCATTGTTGATAATACGAATTTTTGTGTGAATTCTTTCACTGTGCTAATAATGTGTATGAAATCTTTTTCGCATTATTGGGCTTGTCGCATGTTGTGTTGGGCATATTTTGAGGAAACCATATGATGTTTGTGGGTTTCATCCCTGAAAAACTCTCACGAGATGACACTCGTCCACTAGGGTAACCTAGGGGTTTAACGACTTATTGCATATGCTAAATGCAATCGTTCGCCCACGAAAGTGGCCTTTATATTTTTTATCGCTTTGCATATATCTCCTATTTTGTGATTTTCTTATAGTTCTTCTTGCGTTGATTTTCATTACTGGGGACTAACAATCTGTAAGTTAGGGGGGTTGTGATTCGTATCGAATCTTGCACATTTATACCCTCAAAACTTATGCATTTTAGCCCCTCGAGTACTTTAATGCCTATATTTATGCTCGTTAATTAGACAACCTCCGTTTTGTGTGATAACACTTTATTTGAGGTATTGTTGAGATTTTATAGGTGTTACGGTGCTTAGTGTGAAGTCTCGGCACGTTCCGGTAAAGATTTATCAAAGTTCGCACGTTCAGGGGCATTTTGATAATTTCACACTTCGAGAATTTTGCCCGAAGTATTCACGAAAGTTGTATCTCTCGGGCCAAGCTTCGCATGGACGCAAATTGTGCTCTAATCGGAGTCCGAACGAAGAAAACATGAACGTTTAATCGGGGAAGAAATATAAAATATTAATTAATTATTATTTTATTTATTTACTAACATTCTATTTAATTCCCTCCATGTCCTTTTCTCTTTCACTTTTGCAACACGCTCCAAATTAGAAATGGTGATTTTTGATTTTGGCTCGGGTTTAGCTCGGGTTTTGGCCGCACACAAATTGGGATGATTGTGGTCCAAATTGTTGATGATCGTTGACCACACCCACAAATGGGTCTTGGACATTTACGAATTGGAGGTTTTTGTTGGCCATTGATGGAGCTTGGTCTTTGCACATCAATGTTGGAACTAAAGTGAGTCTCAATTTTGGCTTAATTTGGTGGTGCAGGGTTCTCGGTTTGAACATGAAATGGGTGTGTGCCATAGCCATGGTGGCACTTTGCATTTTTTCTTGGCTTAACAACCAGGTGGGTCTCGGGCGATAGTAGGAAAGTAGTGGTGGCTACTAAGTGGGTTGTGAGGCAGCTACCGATCGACCGCGCCTTTGCCGCCAGTCGATCAGGTTTATGGATTTTGGTTTTGAACCTAGACAATAGCCTTTTTTGAAGTTCACAATTTGGCCACCGGTCGCGCGGGCCTATTTTTGTGCCGACTTGTGCTGTTACTTCTTTTTCTCTTTTTCCTTTTTCTTTTATGGTTTAAATGGAGACTTATCTCCTTTTCTTTTCTTTTCTATTTCTATTTCTTTTCTCGTTTTCTTTTATTAGTTAATTGTAACTTAGTATAAATACCAAACTTGGTAGAGAGCTCATAATATCTTGTTATATTTTTCTTCTCTCTTAGAAGTTAGGGTTTAGATATTTTGGGGTTTATTTGTGGACACCACCCCTCTCCTCCATTTTCTTTGTGGTTTGACACCCATTAATGTAACTGGATACTATTCATCTTCTTACCTCTCTTTTAAGCTTTGTATTCCTTTAGTTTTTCATGCTTTCCATTTATTTCAAGCCTAGTTAATTTAATTAGTGTTCCCTTAATTAATTAGGTGCTTTAATTTATGTCATTAATTATGTGTGGTGGCTAAATTAAATTAGGTTGTGTTGGATTGAACTCACCTAGGGTTGAATGATTGCTTTGCTTTGGGGATGGTATTTCACGGGTTTATTACGATTGGATTGTCCTAGTTATTACGCCTAGGAGATTTAACGGGGTATATCACGTATGCTCCGTATTTACAACCTTACCTGCGTAATTTCTGCGGTATTTGTTGTCACTAAAATCTTAGTAGGCTTTTATGCGAATTTAGGGGTGTAATAACTCTTGATTTAATTAATTGACGAAATGAGACGCAATCTTAATAACTCGTGAGCCCATGTCACCATTTATAACAATTAACTCAGGGTGAGGGATATCTGAAGCAACATATAGTTTTTATTCTCTTTGTTAACGTAGTTTAATTTACCCATGCCTACTTATCTTTTACATTTTGTTAGCATTACCTTTTACATGTTTATTTTAGGAATATTAAACCTTATGAATTCTAGCACTCGTCTCTGTGGATTTTTTGATACCCGGACTTGGCCGCTATACTCCCTTAAAAGAGTGTAGACAATAGTTTAGGTATTTGTATTAAGGAGGTGAACAGAAAATAGCGATCGACATTTTGACACGCGCTACTTTTCACCCTCTATCATCTGGATTTTTATCAGTGCTTGAATTTTGTCTGGATTAGCTTCAATGTCTCTCTGGTTTACTATGAATCCCATGAGCATTCCTTCTTGTACGTAAAATACACACTTGGTCGGATTGATCTTCATCTGGTGCTTCTTCAACTGGTCGAATGTTTAGCTCAGATTTTTTATGTGGTCGGATGATTTCTTATTTTTGGTGAGCATGTCATCTACTTATACCTCCATGTTTTTGCCAATCTATTCTTCAAAAACCTTGATCACTAACCTTTGGTATGTCTCTCCGAAATTTTTGAGACCAACTAGCATAATGTTGGTACTTCGGCTGGTAATGAATGATCTTTTCTCCTTGTGTTCTAGTTTGATCTTGATTTGGTTGTACCTTAAGTAAGCATTCATGAAACTGAGTAATTCGTGCCCGAAAGTGGCATGAACTAGTTGATCAATCTTAGGCAAGAGGAAATGATCCTTTGGACAAGCCTTATTGAGATTTGTGAAATCAACACATATTCCCCATTTGTTGTTTTTTGTCCTGGCCATAATTACATTGGCCAACCAGTGTGGATGTTTGAAATTTTCAGTTGAACTTACTCTCTGTAGCTTCTTTACTTCTTTATGAATGGCCATTTTCTTCTTAGGGTTGAATACACATCATTTCTGTTTGATCGAATTAGCATCCTTAATGTTCAGTTCATGTCATATGAATCATGGTTTAATCCCTAGCATATCCTCATGAATCCAAGCGAACACATTCTTTCGTTGCTTAAGGAATTGTATTAATTCCTATTTGAGGGATGAATCCATGGATGAGACAATTTGTATTATCCTTTTTGGGCGTTCGTCGTCAAGGATTATAGTATTCATTGCTTCTACAACTTTTCCAGTGACTAACTCACCTCATGTGGATCTATGGTCTCAATCTGGTAGATGGTGGTGAGCTTCCTTGATTCATCCTAGTCGGCTAAGGTGTAACAACATTCCCTAGCTTCAATTTGATTTCCAGTAAGAACATCAACCCATAATGTGTAAGGAATACAATGGATGGAATAACTTCGAACTTTTTTAGGCCAACCCTACCAACGTAATGTTATAAGTTGATCGGACGCTCTTGTCTAAGATGAAGAAATGGATCCTCTCAGTTCTGCTAATTGGCCAGGTACTAATTATGACTTGTAATTTGACTGTTCCCAATGGATACACTTTTTCTCCAGAGAAACCTATGAGAGGCCCGTGATACGACTCCAATTTTCTATAACGTAATCCCAGTCCTTTGAAATAGTCTATAACATGACATCTGTTGAGCTTCCATTGTCCACTAATATTCGAGCAACTCTCGCTTCATGCACCATCATCGTGACGGCCAGAGGATAATCATGAGGGTAAAGCACTCCAGAGAGGTCATCTTTAGAGAATCCTATCACCAACCTGTCTTTGTTCACTTTCCTCGGGTGATTATCAACATCACTGGAAATATTGATTTACAGAATGTGGGAGCATATCTTGGCTTCATTTAGGTATACTTTTCTCTCGAATATTTAGTCGCTTCAACTAGTATCGCCTCCTGCAATAAAATGAGAATCAAAAGAAATTTTTTTCACCTCTTGTACAAGCTCCCCAGGTGTTTTTGACAGATCTAGATCATCGTCGGCGTCATCATCTCTGCCTCATTTTCTTTCATCTCCTCTATTATAAGGAGATTCTGATCGTCTCCAAGTTTCTCGCTCTTGCGTGTCTGTTCAAATTACTGACTGTTCATATTCTTGAAGGTGGTCAGCTAGATAGCCTACCAGCAAGATAATTGAGGCGACCACATCTTTGTAATGTTTAAGGGTCCACTGTACATGATGACAAGTGTCACTCCCTTATCGGTCCATGTGGTCTAATTATTTTAGGTTACAACACTCCCTTATTGGTTCATTGACGTCAGATTCATCATCAGACACGTGACGTGCATTTTATGTGCTTTGTAGAGGACATGATTCAAAATTAAAAGTTTGAAGGGCTCCTAAAAGTTCTTTTATTTTCATGGTTTCCACTTTTCCCATCAAATTACTATCAGTGATCTAAGAAAGGAACCTATGGGGTAGAGATCGAAGTATTTTCCTAACTACCTTTGTTTCAGGAATTATATTTCCTAAGTAAACTGAAGAGTTCATGATATTGGAGACTTTAGCATAAAAGTCATTAAATGTTTCATTTTCTTATATAGTTAACATTTCAAAATGAGTAGGTAGACGTTGAAGTTTTGAGGTTCTAATGGTGTTGGTTCCCTTTTCTGTGAGATGTTACATCCCATGTTTCTTTGGAAGTCCTTCATGCCATGATTCGACAAAACTCCTCTCGGGTTATGCTACTAAATAGGGCATTAATCCCTCATAAGTTATAGTTACTATTCTTATGATCATCTTCCCCCCATTTTTCAAGCAGTTCGAGAATGGTTTTCTCACATTCCACCATAGTGAGTGGTTTCCACCATTTTTCAATGGCCAGCCACACACGTTTGTCAATGGATTTTAGGAACAATCTCATAGAGGATTTCCAGTAAGCATAATTTATTCCTTTAAATATAGGAGGTCGAGTGACATATCTTCCTTCCATAAGCATTCCATTCGTATTCGTATTCGTATTCAATAACTAGAATATTTGTCTCTACTTCCAATTTGAAATTTCTATGCTTATGCATCAATAGTTTTAATTGAAAATTTTAGTGAATTAAGCTCTAACAAATTTTAATATATGTCAAGTGATTACTAGTTATGAATATTAGTCCCAAATATTAATAAATTATTAATTGATTAACATTTCATTTGCACGCATAGTCTAATTTCAATTATTTTGCGAAAGAATAAATTCACACACAAAGGCAAAAATTTAACGTGGAACACTTTTAGAAAACTACAAAATGGTTTATCTCTTTATATTTAACACTAGAATTTTGGGGAAAAAATGTATTACACAATTTAGAAAGAATTACATACACATTTAACAAACTCAAGATGTTCCAGTTCTCACTTTTGAATCTATTCGTGGATTATAGCTCTCGCACAACATGCATGCCTCGGTATCCACGTGTCTCTTAGTATGAGAGAGTTTTGGAATCCATTAAATCCATTTCCACTTTGTTTGTATGAAAAAAATGTTTATTTGATAAGAAAAATAATCTTTAGATTTAGAGATGTGTTTGCAGAAATTTCTTAAATGAAAGATCATGGTAGACCTTAAATTCAGATCTCTCAGAAAGCTTTAGGGTTGCGAAAATCATCTTGCAAAACCTTCAGTTTAATTAAGGTATAAAATTCCTTATATTAAACCAAAAACAGGTAGCTAAGCATAGAAAGAGGTCATGTGACACACCCACCCACCCGGGGTTACGGGCTGGGTGGTTGTGGTCATGGCAGGTGAGGTTTGTGACCTCCTCTTAGCATGCTTACTGGTTAGATTCCAAAGTTCTAAAAAAAAAAATTCTCAATCCAAATTCTCCCTAAATTAATATTTTCTTTAGTTAAACATAAATAGTACTGAATAAATTTGAATCCTATTAAAATTAAAAGTAATAATTACTTGATAAAATCAATTCCATTCTAGTTTATAATAAAGCAGTTTATGAATTTAATAGTTAGAAAATTCATTTTCTTGTTTATTTACTTGTTATGAAAACGGGTCGGGGACTATTTTTCTTGAGTCAACCCATTTCAGGATTTCTTTGGGGCTCTGATCTTTGATGAATTATTCAAGTGGAATACTTAGACCTCCCAATTAGATTAGAGGAGAATGAAGTCATTCAGATTATGAAATATAGACGAGGCCTCGAGTTAGATGAACTCCATTATCAAGAACATGAAAGGCAATGTATTATTCGATGATAAAAATGAATATAATAAGATCAAAGTATAAGTCATTCATTTCTATTTATCTCTAGAAAGAAAGTTAGACTTGAAACATAACCCTATCTTTAATGTTTGAATTTGATTAACCTATAAGAGGTAAGTATGAGCTTTAAAAAAGAATCTATAACAGTTACGCAGGAGAAAGGTCATTGGCATTCCGAGAAATAAAAGAAGGGTAATTGTGGCCCCATATGTACAAGGTTTCTATCAAATACGTCTAAAACTATGATAAGTGACAAATGTTCTCTCCCCTACTTAATCAACAAGTTGCCGACTGTGACACACCGACTAATTAAATACCGGGTAGCTACTCCTTTATTAAATTAAATCAAAATGCCAAGTTGGCTCAGTTAATAGCATCACTGTCGAAAACATTTTTATTATTACTAACCACCTAGTATTTAAAAAGTAAGTTGCCAAATTTTAATCAAATCCTGATTAACATGCAGTAAAAGATTTAAAGCAAGAATATTATCACCATACACCATAACGAAATAATAGAATAACCAACACATGATATAAATAAATCTGGAGGAAAAACTCCTCACAACAAAATCCCACAACTGAAGTAAGTAACGAAATACTGAATACTAAATCAATACATGCCAAAGTCTGAAAAACTGAAATGGAAATGTCTCTAATAGAAATTGGGCAACATGCCCTACAACTGAGGAATACTGAGTATGGAATCCAAATGATATAAGTAGCTAAAAGCAAATCCCTGTAGCTTCCACAAGCAGCTACAACTCGTCATCTGAGTGAAAATCCTATGCATGGTGTCCTTGTGGCTGGGCACCTAAAATTGGTTTTACAAAAATAGATTTGAAAGCAAACGGGTCAGAGCCCGAATGTTGAGATATTTTAAAAACCTGCAAGTGCTTTAAAAACATTTAAAACAGTATATGCAAAATACATGTTAGGACGTGCTCTCACATGAGATACTCACCTCTCGTCTAACTGTGCACCTCCTAACGTTCCTGTACCCATTCATGTGTTATCTCATAACTATCTAATTCTGAAGAGTTTCTAACACTACTACTTGGTTCACGTTTAATTTCCAGACTAAACAATTAAATAGAGAGTTCTACTTTAATTCTCGGATTCCCAATTATTAACAAAACCGTTTATAGATATAAGTTCCCTTTTTATCTACATAACATTACCATAACTATACTCACAATTTAACATATTAAATTCCTTCTCGTTTAACCGTATATTTTCACATCATAAATATACAATACAAGCACCCAAAGGCTAAGCTGCGGTGCACACATACTCTGCTATCCATCCCGGTACATCACGTACATAAGGATCACGCATTCCGAATCTCTCAGGAATTGTTCAGATAACAACATCACAAATAGTGGAGGCGAACAGAGTCACATCACATGGGTCACGCACATACCTACGCTCCCACGATCAGCAAACTTATTAATATCCCAATAAGTCCTTCTATGACCTATGTTCATCGAGGTTAAAAAAAAAAAAAAAATCCGGGCAACACAAGGATAAGAAGGCCCTAAGCGAACGTAAACCTCCCGTGATAGCAAGTATGGTAGGTATGTCATACACATACAATTATATACTAACCATTCACACATCTTAGATATCTCGATATTAATAAAGGTATACTCTACATCTTTATACCATTATTCCAAATTCATATATTTCAAGTATCCCGATAATATAGAAATTAAATTGTCGACACGTCTCACGTCGTAGTTTCTGAAACTCGAATAGACTATTAAGTTCCTCTTATTCCCCCGTATAACATCTTTACACCTAAGGTCTTTACTTCTGCCCCAAACCTTATTTCATCAACTTATTCAAATTTACACTATTAACCCAAATATTATCTCAATTATCGAATTTCATTAATTTAGAATAATTCCTCAAATTGAATTCCAATTAAGGTCCACTCTCATAATCATGCCTACTGGTCTTCCATAAGGTAATATCATTCAAGGATTAACACCATTAAAATGTAATTAGTGAAAAACTTTACTCATTCTGGGAAGGTCGATCGATCGACCTTTACCTTCGATCGATCGATGGTGGTCGATCGATCGACTGAAGAACATCGATCGATCGAACGCACCAGGTATGGTTACGGACTGCTTCGTTTTGCAGTTACCAATTCGTCCCAAAACACCATTTTCAAGCATGAAACTCTAAGACAAGGTTACAATATCATCATACTATCATTCTACAACAGTATTAACATTCTAAAACCCATAATTCATCATTCAAAGGCTTTGTTTAGATCAAGACTACATCAAAAATTTCCAGATTTCTTCCCCATTCAAGAACATCAATAAACTACTTCTAAACTCTATTTTTAGATCATCAATGGTTCTGTTTAGAACATATAATTCGTCCAGAATATTACTACATGCAATCCCTAACATAATTCATAACTTTTAACTTCCAATATATGGGTCTAAATCATCTTCCAAGATCAATTTCAAAAATTCCAAAACATGGAAAGCATAGCTTGAATCAAATGAATTTAAACCACTTGCCTTAATCTTTCTCTGAATTTGATGTTGAATTTGAAGGTTGAATCTGTCCTCTATCTCTCTTTCTGCAGAATTCTTTCCTTTCTCTCTCTCTCTACAAGTTCTTCTCAAGGATGATGACAATGGAGGTGTGTTTGGTTTTTGGTAAGTTGGGACTATATTTCAACTTCTCCCGTAGCCCATTAAGTCTCTTAGTGTAGTTAGTGGGTTTAGGGGGTTAAAGAAGAAGTCAGATTTCTATTCTAATTTTCGTCACTTTTAATTCCCAAAAATACAAAATTACCAAAATACCCTTTATGATGCCGGTATGGCCTAAAAATACCCCGGGACCCAAACTAAACTCCCGGCTAGTGTTTTCTGACTATCTCGACCCTTCCGGACGCGTTGGCGCACTCAAAATGAACATACGGGTGATAAAAATAAAATTCACTTTTTAATTCAAATAATTATATTCCTGACGCGACTGTCACGCGCGTCCCAATAAAGTTTCCCAAATTGCCGTATTTCAATCTCGTGACAATTTCAATATTTTCCAATATTCATATAATGCCAAGTATACACATTATAATAAAATACTAACTCACATCTCGTTAATATTATTATCCGGATTAATTTCCAATTAATAAACATTTAATTCAATTAATCCCCAAAAATAAATATCATAGAAAATACGGGGTATTACATACTTCCCCCCTAATAACTGAATTTCGTCCCGAAATTCGGAACTAGAAAGTACCTGGTAAGAATAACTCTGGATAACGTTCGCGCATCTCATCCTCGCGCTCCCATGTGGACTCCTCGACATTATGATGTCGCCACTGAACACGCACTAACGGAACTATCTTTGACCGCAGCTTCCGCTCACTTCGGTCCAGAATAGCAATCGGCCCTTCCTCGTAGGAGCTATCTGGATGGAGATCAATGTCCTCCACAACAATGAGAGAATGAGCCAAATTATCTCTAAGGTATTTCCTAAGCGAGGAAATATGAAATACATCGTGAATCCGATGTAAATGCTCCGGTAATCCAAGCCTATACGCAACCGGTCCAATCCGCTCAATAATAGGAAATGGTCCCACATATCTCGGTGCCAACTTCCCTTTCTTCCCGAAACGCATAATCCCCTTCATAGGAGATACTCTGAGCAAAACCTGGTCCCCCACTTGGAACTCTCTGAAGAATCTCTTCGCATCAGCATAGCTCTTCTGCCTATCCTGAGCTACCCGAATGCGACTCCGAATCAATTCTATCCTGACCGAAGTATCCTGAATCACTTCCGGCCCAAGTAGTTTGTTGTCCCCCACCTCCAACCAACATGCTGGGGAACGACAAGGTCTACCGTACAACGCCTCAAATGGAGCCATGCCAATGGTGAACTGGTAGAAGTTGTTGTAAGCAAACTCCACCAGTGGAAGGTACTGCTCCCATCCACCCTCAAAATCAATGGTGCACATACGTAGCATGTCCTCCAACATCTGATTTATGCGCTCGGTCTGCCCATCGGTCTGCGGGTGGTACGCCGTACTCAACCGCAACTCAGTGCCCATGGCCTGCTGAAAACTCTCCCAAAATCGCGAAACAAATATCTTGTCTCGATCAGACACGATATTTAGGGGCACACCGTGAAGTCTTACTATATCAGAAATAAAGAGCTGGGCATACTGTCCTGCAGTGTAGTCTGTCCTCACGGGTAGAAAATGAGCGACTTTGGTCAACCTATCCACTATTACCCAAATGGAGTCGTGACCTCTCTGTGACGTAGGCAACCCCGTGATAAAGTCCATGGATATGCTCTCCCACATCCACATCGGGACCTCCAACGGCTTAGTAGTCCTGCCGGTCTCTGATGATCCACTTTTACTAGCTGACAAGTGGCGCATTTAGAAACAAACTCGGCAATATCTCTCTTCATACCGCTCCACCAATACTGACGTCTCATGTCTTGGTACATTTTGTCCCCTCCGGGATGTACCGCGAACCGTGAGCCGTGCGACTCTCCCATCACCTCATGCCGCAATTCCTCCCCTTCCGGAACCACCAATCTCCCATTGAAGCGTAATCCCCCGTCTGAGCTAATGGTATAGGATTCGGCTCCCTCTGCCAATAATCGAACTATCTGCTCCTGACAGAACGAGTCATTTGCCTGTGCCCTCACTACCTTCGTGACAATCTGCAGTGTAACAGTCATCACAGACATGAATGATCGAGCCACTGCATCCTGGTGTCCCAATTCCTTCCACTTTGCCTTCCATACTTCCGCCACCTCATCTACAAGTCTACGGCTCAACGCGTCTGCTACTACGTTAGCCTTCCCCGGGTGATACTGGATATCGAACTGATAATCTTTCACGAATTCAAGCCACCTCCGTTGTCGCATGTTCAACTCCTTCTGCGTGAATAGATACTGTAGGGACTTGTGATCCGTGAACAATCGAAACTTCTCCCCCAAAAGGTAATGTCTCCAAATACGAAGGGCAAATACCACTGCCGCTAACTCCAAGTCATGGGTAGGGTAATTCTTCTCGTGAGGCTTAAACTTACGGGAAGCATAAGCTATGGCCTGACTCTCCTGCTGCAGTACACCTCCAAGTCCTTGTAAGGACGCATCGGTGTAAACAAGATACTCAACTCCCGGTTTCGGCAATGCTAACACAGGTGCTGAGGTTAACTTGTCCTTCAACTCATCAAATGCCAACTGACAGGCATCACTCCAAATGAATGGCACACCTTTACGAGTTAGTTGTGTCATGGGACCCGCTATCGTGGAGAAACCCCGAATAAACATCCTGTAGTATCCTGCTAGGACCAAGAAACTACGGATCTCCGTCAATGTCGTGGGCTGTCCCCACTCCCTCACCGCGGATACCTTCCCCGGATCAACCGATATTCCCCGGTCGGAAATAATATGCCCCAAAAACTGCACCTCCTTCAGCCAAAACCCGCACTTCTCATATTTTGCATACAACTCACTCTGGCGCAGTGTCTGCAAAACTTGCCTCAAGTGCTCGGCGTGCTCCTCCTCTGTCTGGGAGTAAACCAAAATATCATCGATGAATACAATGACAAACTGATCTAGGAAATCCCTGAACACCCTATTCATCAAGTCCATAAATGCTGTTGGAGTGTTGGTCAAACCAAATGGCATAACCCGAAACTCGTAAGAACCATATCTCGATAAGAACGCAGTCTTCGAGACGTCCTCTTCCCTGATACGCAACTGATGGTAACCAGATCGCAAATCAATCTTTGAGAAGCAAGAAGCTCCTCTCAACTGGTCGAATAGGTCATCGATTCGAGGCAACGGATACTTATTCCGTATCGTGACCTTGTTTAACTCCCCGTAGTCCACACACAATCTCAGTGAACCATCTCTCTTCTTCACGAACAACACAGGGGCACCCCACGGTGAAGTACTTCTCCGAATAAACCCCTGACCCAACAACTGCTCAATCTGATCCCGTAACTCCCTCATCTCAGCTGGAGCCATACGGTACGGTGCAATGCTATAGGTCTCGTATCTGGTAATAAGTCTATAACAAAGTCTATCTCTCGACTGGGGGGTAGGCCTAGTATCTCCTGAAACACATCAGAATACTCCCTGACAACTGGGATCGAATCTAAAGGAATCACAACCTCCTTAGAGGTATCCTCCTCTAGGTAATACAAATGAGCGGTCGAGCCTCCCTCTGGACGAGGCATCACCACTACAAACATCTCTTGCCCCGGAATGGCAAAAACAATGCTCCCACCGAAGCAATCAATCATGGCTCTATAATCAGCGAGCCAATCCATACCGATAATCACATCGTGAACATGCATATCTAATACCAACATATCTGCAGGTAATACCAGACTACCAATCTCTACCCCTACTCCCCGGCATATAAAGAAAATAAGTGAGCCACTCCCCAATGGTGAGTCGACACACGTCACTGTGCTCTCCGCTGTGGCTAACAACCCTAAAGCCTTTGCGAAATGTGTAGCTATAAAACAATGTGTAGCCCCCGTATCAAACAGTACCCGACCCATAGTGCCATGGATAGAAAACGTACCCTCAATCGCGGGCGGTGCCTGTGGGACTGCTGCCTGGTGGACGTTATAGACACGTCCATACTGTAGCTGCCCCTGCTGAGCCGGGACTGTTGGAATGGGTGGCAATGCTGCCATCTGTGGCGGTGCGGGGAGAGCGGCGGGAAATATAGGCCTCTGCGGCTCCTGGCGAGCTCCCTGCTGCTGATGCTGTGGGGCCCTGCCCCTATCAGGACAGTCCTGGCGTTTATGGCCAGTCTTGCCACAAACGAAACACTTCCCTGGGAAGTTTCCTCCTCTCTGTCCTTGCTGTCCCCGGCCCTGGTGGCCGTTACCATTCCTCCCTTGGCCCTGCTGAAACTGCTGATGTTGACCATTTTGACCTTGTTGGCCCGGATGGCCGTTATGACCCTGCTGACCATTTCAAAATCCTCCCTGACCGTTCCTGAAACCCCCTGATCGAAACCTCTTATGATCCCCCTGCTGGGAACCCTGATCACTCAGCCTCTGCCCCTGAACAGATTGTGCCCCACCGGCACCATGTCCTCCAGTCCTGCCCTGATGGCTAGACTCTCCCGATCTCTTGCCCTCAGCCATATGAAAGCGGTGATCCTGGCAGTGTAACAAAGCAGCAGTGATGCGATGCACGAGTATGATATTATCTTTGTTAAAATGTTATAGAAATGGGTAGTATGATAGTGGGCATTTATTGCAAGGCTATCGGAGTAGTTACATTAGTGCAACACGTTTTGTTTTGGCGAGGCTTTACCTGTAAGAAGGTTGGACTCGCACTTATATTATCTATCCTAGAGACTTCGGAGGAGATAGTGGGTTCGAGATATTCGATACCAATGTATGTATAGACTTTGTCAGTATGATTCAGTATGTACCGGATTTACCATTGAGCGAAAAGACTTGACTCGGTATTATGTTTAGCACTGCGGACTTAGTGATAGGAAGAGTGCAGTGTTATATTTATCCTTAAGAGATGTGGGAGTTAAGAGTTATACCCCTAATGTTAGAAAAAGGAAATTTAGAGAATTTCGATCGTATGTATCCGAGGTTTATAGAATGTAATTACCATGAACCAATACGGGACGATAGTGAAATTGGTGAAACGTTCTTTGTTAAGCATAATTACGGGAGAAATTGTAACTTTTCTGTCAAGGGACGGAATAAAGGGGTATATACTAAGGACGGAGGACCTAAATGATTTCGATAATCGACAATGCTAGGTAGTAGTGTATCGGGGGGGGGGTCCTTGTTTGGATTTCGCTTTGCGAGACATCCCACGCATGAAACTTAGCGTAAGGTTGGAAATAGGGAGACGTTTGGTCACTATTCCATGAGTTCGGTACCTTGGTCGAAATGGGATCAAGTAATTATGTATGTAAGTTGGAAGTTGAATTTTGTTTTAAGGTCATTGGAGCCGGATTTTTGTGATAGGAAAGCATTGAAAGTTATCCCCACGAGTTGAGGGGTGGAACGATGATAAGGAGAATTTAAGAATTTTGATTTCTAGGGTGATTGAGAGTACCCAAATGTCATACCGCGTACAGAACACAAGGTGAATAAAGAGTTGGAATGATTTTTAGCATGGATTATCTGGAAAGAACTTTATATTATACAAAAGAGATGACCTGTAATTATTTTGATAAATAGAGCGTTAGTGATTTTTTTTGGTTGTTGTACCTATTTGGGAAAATTGTTGTACTTATCTGAGGAAGGTTGAGATTTTTTATTTCTCTTTTATCGTCATGGAATTTGAATGCCCTATTCCTTCTATTTCGTTGAATTTAGTTCGTTCTACAGATGAGTAGCACGTCGTTCGCTCTCCTAGGGCGGTCGGGGTGTTGCAAAAATGTGAGCATCTTGGTTAACTGCAGTTAAAAATTGTCCGAGTCGAAGGGACGTGGTTATGGATGTGTGTCATATATGTTTGTGGGACTAGTTTAACGAAGTGGAAGTCATAGAGTGGATTAAACGTCACATGAGGGGCGATAGTCCATACATAGGTGTGCAATTAGAATAGCACACCCTAATTTGAATTGGAAGACTGTGGGAAGCCATTTAAGAAGAGTACTCCTTGAATGGAGCAGAATTAAATGATTATGAAGAACACTCGGAGCGGAATTGTTAGTAATCAAATGTGAAAGCGACTCACACATTTAAAGGGTGATGATGTTAGTACGGTATAAGAGGTCCAGAAGTACGCTTCGTGAAGAGAAGAGCACGGGTGGAACCTTCGGCACACACCAATGAATTTTGTGTTTATCTACAATTGCTGAAATTGGAAGAGGTTGGTAAAGTCAGTAAAGTTCTTGGATGGGTTGCCATCCTCAAAACAAGATCAAGGGTTTATCCCTAACATGTGAATTAAGTCACCGAGAAGGAAGTGATTGATATTCCTTTGGGTTGGCTTACAATATTAACTAGTATGCCCCAGACTTCCTTTGAAAGGAAGGATCGCGCCAGTGCATGGTCCGGCGCAGTATAAATTTCTGAATCAGGATGAGATTGGTGAATCCCACCTTTGATATGGGATTTCAGGAACCAGCGGAGATAAGATTTCGTTTCGAGTAGGATGTATCACCTTTAGCCAGGGAATAAGCGCATGGTGATTAAAGATTAGTGGAGCCACGTGAAGGAGATTTTGGAATCTTGGTACGATGATTTCAAGAATGCTCTGTAGAAGCACTCGTACCTGTTTGTCGCGTACGAGGTACTTATTAAGATTTTGTTATGGAAGAACCTCGACTATTCTCCTTCCGTATGTTTAGAGGAGAGTAGATAATCAGAATTTTTGGATCGGTCGAGAAAATATCCGATAACTATGGTGGAATTCCACGACTGTTTTAGGCAGTCAAGAGTGGTCAAATGTTCGTATGATCTTCTCAGAATGGGAATTTTGTGTATGAATAAATCCGAGTAGTTGTCATGTAGTGAGGTGCGGCCTCCTAATGATAGTGAGATAATGGAATTTATAACGTATAGACGTAACCTATTCAAATGTTGTCAGTTGGGAGTGCAATGTGAAGTGTCTCCAATGAGAATGTAAAACAATGTTGCTGTGAGGAAATAGCTATAGTGATTGAGCGCCGTACTATGTAGATAGTTTGCGTACTGACAAGGATATCCAGAATTGTGCTACCTGGTAGGCCTTATTTTCCGAATTTCGGGATGAAATTCCATTATTAGGGGGGAAGTATGTAATACCCCGTATTTTCATGGCTTTTAAATTTAAGGATTTATTAAATTTAATTGAGATAAATTAATTTAATTTTAATTCGAAATGTTGTTTTAAATATTTACTAGCGTGACAAGAGTTAGTAATTATTGGGAATATATTATTTGTTGCATATTACTGGATGAGTATAGTAATATATGAGATTTATTTTTATAATATTGTCACGTGTGAATAAAATGACAATTGTGGAAATTTAAGTCGGGACGCGCCTGTGTCGTGTCGGGACTAAATGTGGATTAATAAAAGTGAATATTTTATAGGTTGTTCGTATGGTCGTTTTGAGTGAGCCAACGCGTCCGAAAGGGTCGAGATAGTCAGAAAAGTATACCCAGGGGTTTGATTTGGGTCTCGGGGCATTTTTAGTCCTAATTAGTACCCCGGGAGGACATTTTAGTCATTTTGTATTTTTGGGTAATTAAACCCACGAAAATTAAAGGGGTTATATCAGATGTTTAGGTTATCTCCTAGGGTTAGATAACTCAAAACACTAGAACGGCCATTGGAGAGGAGAGGAGAGGAGAGAGCTCTCAAGTCATAGACAATGTGGTTCGATTATTGGCACCCTAATGGCCCTTTACATACCCTTTATGGGGATAACATTGTCTATGACTCTGCTAGCAATCTAAAAGCTAAAGTGTCTGATTTTATACACCATTTGGAGTGGAGATGGCCTTCAAGAGTGACATGGGAGTTGAATGAAGTGAAGAATGCTACTCTTCCTACAATCCACGAGGGAAATGATACTATTGTTTGGCTCCCATCAAATCATGGAATGTTCACCATTGCGTCCTCTTGGGAACTTTTAAAGTCCCATAAGCCTATGGTCAACTGGAGCAAGTTTGTGTGGAGTAAGGTTTGTATCCCTAAATGCTCTTTCATAACTTGGTTGGTGTTTAGGAAGGCCATCAACACTAAAGTTAAATTACATGATTGGGGAGTTTCGGTGGATGACTTGTGTGAGTTATGTGGGACTGAAAGGGAAACATATAACCATTTGTTCTCTCAGTGCAGCCTTAGTAAATGTATATGGGAGGAGGTGATGCTTAGGAACCAATATTACAGGGATGCCTAGGGTCTGAATAGTGAGTTGGTTTTGGCTACTGTTAACCATTCTACGAAGACCCTTTGTGACAAGATTAGATCCCTTTCTTTTACTACCACTATCTATTGCATTTGGATGGAGAGGAATTCTAGATGCTTTAAGCATGTCTCCAATTCCCTTGATTCTATTATCAAGGGTATTGAAAACATGGTTAGAGAAAAAGCTCTCACGTGGAAAAAGGACAGAAGGAGTTTTACTAACTGGATGGCTTGTATGTACTGGAACATCCCTGAAGATAAGCTTCTAGTTTAGGCTTTGTTTGGTTCCTGCCTGGTTGGCTTGTTTGCCTGTGGGGTATGCCCTAGGGTTTTCTTGTTCTGTGGAGGGGTTTCTTCCTCTGTATTTCTTTTGGATATTATATATACAATTAAATTCCCAAAAAAAAAGGCTCAAAACTCATCCGTTTACACCGCCAACACGTAGATCGCGAGACGGGGAACACAACCACACCAAATTCAACACCAGACCAGATTTCTGAAAATCCCAGACAAGTGTTTATCTTGCTTATTTCGTTGATGCAACATCCATATTAGTTTAGGAGTTATTAGGATGAGATTTATGGAAGAAAAACCCAATTTGAGATGGGAAATTTTCATGTAGTGATGATTTATATGATATTCTGGAAACCCTTTGTCATGTAAAGGATTAAGAGTTTGATTAAGAAAAGAGTTCTAATCAGATACAAACACACAAAAAAAATTTATTCCGGACGATCGGACCGTTGGAATTGGATGAAATTTTACAAAGAATTAGCTGAAGACGAGACGAAGCTACAGAAAAAAATTCAGCTCGATCGGACCGTTCAATATTTTTAATATTTTTTTTCTAGACAGTTTTATGTTTTGAGGACTTTTAGAGATAATAAAAATTCAATTAAAACTCCATTTTAATTCCGATTTCGAAACCGTTTGAAATTCTCATCTTTGAAAATAAAATTCAAAATCCTTTAATATAAGGCGAAATCTATATTTTTGGGATATTTTGCATAATGTAAATATATATTAAAGGGGAGAGACACGTAAGAGAGAGTTACGTTAGAATATAAATAGATATCTACTGAATTGTACATTTGGAAGAATAGAGTCCATGAGGGTTACGTAGTAAGTTGGAAAAACCCTTCGAATTAAAGTTAGAAACGAACCATTATACTTGATAAATAATAATGGGAAAATAAGGATAAATGTTGTGAATGTGGGTTATTGGATAAACCTAAATTGATATAATAAAAGTGGTATATTTATATGATTGTGTATGCATATATTATATACTTGTGAAAATCATGCCTTCGCTACTTGTTATCCCTGAGGTTACCGCGCTGGGATTATCTTATCTCGTGTGCCTTATGGGGGATATTGACTCGTACCCTAGAAGATAGGAATCCTAGGTACAGGCTATCGAATCGGTAGTCATGGTCCTAAGAGATGTGAGGGTATCAACTGGCCTCTTGGACTTGGAAACTATGCTTCACCTCAATATTGTTTGTGTATGTATTTATACAGTTCGAGAGTGATTCCGAACTTGTATTCCCTTTAGTACGATTGATACGGAGATTGGATAGCAGAGTATGCCCGCACCATAGTTTTTTTGTGGGGTGTTGTTATGATATATATATTATACGAGTAGTTAATATATGTATGAAATTCTGAAATCTGGAACTGCCTACTGTGATTTGATATGTAGGACATGGTTGATGACTCAAATTATAAAGAATTGTTTTGAGAAAGTATAATATGACACTGGAAAACTTTATTGATTAATAAAGTTAAAAGGAGAACCTTGGTTACAAATTGAAATCTTACGTTTTAAATACTTGTGTTGTTCAGTTGTGAATCCTGCGAATAACCTAAGATAAGTTAAATCATTGGGGAAAGATAGTGTGGTATATGACGAGATAGACCATTGGGAGGTTAGTGCGATAGGAGTGCACATTAGAAGAGAGGTGAGAATTTCTCAAGAGAGTGTCGCACTAATATGTTGTTGCATTGGCTTGTATCAATTTAAATACTTGCTAAACGAATTTTTAAATCATATACACTATCGGGCTCTGACCCGTTTCCATTTCTCTTTCTCTCTTGTATATATATATGTATATATTACAGGTGCCCAGCCACAGGGGCGTCTTGCATAGGGTCCTTTGGCAGGAACGCGCTGCAGCTTAGGTGGGAGTTGCAGGCCTGTTATTTAGACGACTTCATCTATTTGATTCTACTCCTAGCATGTTCATTATTGGGGCATGTGTCGCCCTTTCCATTTTTCAGTTGTTATTTGGATATTGTACTTCATCTATTTCTAGTATTGTCACTTTGGGATTTATTATATTCTGGATGGTTTACTTTAAGTTTTATTGTTAGTAGCCAGTTGTTGAATGTCAAATTATTTGATTGATTGTTTAATAAAATAAATAAATAAAACTTGAAAGGAATGTTAAAAATGGTTTTGATACTTAGCTTAATTAATTAGGGTGTTTAAATTGGAACGACAGTGATGCTAAGAATGATCCAACGGTTCACCTTGATTTTAATTTAATAAAAGAGTGATCGCCCGGTATTTAATTAGGTGGGTGTCACAGGTGGTATCAGAGCATCAGGTTCTAGTGTCCTTAGGATCTGTACGGCTTATTATGCTTTCAGCGTTGCTTTATTTGTTATGGAGCCCTATGTTTAGGATTGTCGATTCCTTTGACGAGATTTCGTTCTCCTGCTATAATGTGTATACACTAGTGAATTCTAATTTCGTTCGGATGTGTGCGTGTACCGAGCGATGACGGATGTCAGAAGAGGAGCGTTAAACGTACATCAGGAGGCAGGGCTCAGTTGAGATTATGAAATATATCCGAGGATGATGACCGTAGTCGAGGTCACCTCCATTATGGCACGAGAAGCCACGACTAGAAAGGCGACTAAGGTGCAGCAATGATTTTCAAATGCTATTATAGTCAAATGAGGTGTGAGGGTAAACTTACCCAACGTATTACAAAAAACGTGTAGAGACTGTCAGTGGGAAATTTTAGAAACACGAAAATTGTATGTGTTTGCCAAAGGAGGTAAAGTATCCAAAGGCTTAAATATAGGACGGAGTGTGGCAAACTGAAAGTGAAAATTTAGAGAAAATTTTCTTGGCTTTCGGGACGAAATTATAATGGTTGGAGTCAACCACCAATTTTAGAAGTGGAATGCTATGCCTATAGGAGAACCCTAAGGTACAGTGTTGACTGTATGTTCCTTCCTCAACTGTTCAGGATGAGAAGCAAACGTGGTTTTGAACTCATCGCAGGAGGGCATGACAGAAGTCCAATTGTGGATATGAATCCTAATTGTTAGCAAATTTTGTATCGAAAGAGGTAGATACTAGTGGAGGAAACGACTCCAAGTGGGAGACCAACTTGTAATAATAGTTGATAATACTCGAGGAGGAAATTCTGATGGACGACCGATTCAGAGGTTGACAATGCCATATTTTGTTAATATAGATGATAACGCTTCTTTGTGGGGGAAGTTAAAGGAATCGAAGAGTTTAGTCGAGAATAAGACTGAATACAACGGTGGTGGTATAGCACCACAAAAGGATGTGGATACACATCAGGAAAACCATTTAAATGCTTCAGATAGTTAAATTCTTACCAAGTGATGGTAAATTCAGTAACTACTATTATAGATAGTAACATGATCTTTATGGCCTAAAAAGCTAAGGGAACAACCGGGATGGCTAACAGGAATCGAGTCTACTAAAGTGTGACACCCCGACTAATTAAATACCGGGTAGCTACTCCTTTATTAAATTAATACAAAATGCCAAGTTGATTCAGTTAATAGCATCACTGTCGAAAACATTTTAACAAATTACTAACCACCTAGTATTTAAAAAGTGAGTTGCCAAATATTAAATTAAATCTGATTTACATGCAATAAATGAAATATAGAAATGTAACACAACCATTCACGATAAAGTCCAACTATAGTAAATCATCAAGTAAAAATGAGTCTAGAGGAAATACTCCTCACAACAATTCCAATATGGAAAGAAATAAAACAAGTCTGCATCATGGATTAATTACAAACCGAAAGTCTGAATAACTGAAAGAAATGAAATGTCTCTAAAAGAAATGGGCGACATGCCCTACAACTGATGAAATCTGAATATAGAGTCAAGGCAAATGATGCGTCTACTAGCAAGGCCCTGTAACTTCTACAACAGCTACAGCTCGTCACCTGACTGGAAATACTATGCATGGTGTCCTTGTGGCTGGGCACCTAAAATGATTTTTACAAAAAGATATATTTGAAAGCAAACGGGTCAGAGCCCGAATGTGGAGAGTATTTTAAAAACAGCAAGTGCTTTAATAACATTAAAACAATGAATGCAAAGTACATGTTAGGACGTGCTCTCACATGAAATACTCACCTCTCGACTAATTGTGCACTCCTAACGTACCCATACCCATTCAAGTGATTCTCATATCTAACTAAACTGACATAAGTTCTAACCTTTCCTCTCGATTCACAACATGAATTCCCAATATTATCACTTAAACAGATAGCTTTAATTAAACTCGGATTCTCAAATGTTAACGTTACAATTCTCGGCATATTATCCCTTTTTAACTTCTCAAAGAGTTACTATAAATTATTCTCGCAATTAAACATAACAATTCCTTTACATTTAACCGTATATTATTCACATCATAAATATAAAAGATAAGCACCCCGAGGCTAAGCTGCGGTGCACACATACTCTGCTATCCATCCCGGTACATCACGTACATGAGGATTACAATTTCCGAATCTCTCAGGAATTGTTAGAATAAGCATAACACACAAAAATGGAGGCGAACATAATTCAACATATCCACATACCTACGCTCCATAGTCAGCTGACTTATTAACTCACAAATAAGTCATTCTAGCATTATGTTCTCTAGGCACCAATCTAAATCCGGGCACACAAGGAGTAGATGGCCCTAAGCGAACGTAAGCCTCCCGTGATAGCAAGTATGGTAGGTATGTCATACACATAAAATCATATACGTATACTAAGCATGCACACATCTTAGTACTTAACATATTTTATTAGTGGTATACTTCTCATTCTTATACCAATACACGTGTCCCCGATTTATATATACTCATCATTCATTATCCTCACGTCGTAATTAGTTATTCACATCCTAATCCACAATTACCATTTGGTTCAAATCATTCTTCTATATTTTACTCCCCAATATATCCCGAATATCCCAACTCTATCAATTAGTCATCAAGGTAAGGTTATCTCTACCATTAACCAAGGTTACGGGACACTAGAAATCAAATTAGTCCAAAAAGGCCAAACTGTCAACTCGTTAGAAGTCTCATTCGAACGAGGTCGTTCGAACGAGAGTACGTTCGAACGAAATGGCCATCTAACGAGATCTCGTTCGAACGAAAGGCATCGAACGAACATCCCCCTCGTTAGAAGTCAAACTGTCAACTCGTTAGAAGCTCGTTCGAACGACCTGGGCAGGTCTTCTAACGAGGTGACAGTTTCAAGCCCAGAATTTACCTATTTCATTTTTCCCAATTTTTCTTCACCTCTAATCTCATCTAAACGTTATCCCAACAGTATTTTAAGGTTTCTAATCGTCCCTAAACATACTAAATCGTAACACAACATTTATATATGGGGTTAAATCATTCTAAATCACATCTAATCATCAATTCTCCTCCCTTTTCCCCAAATCCCATGAACATGAACCCTAGAAAATTAAAGTCATCCATAGACATAATTAAAATCCATTTTTGGTGATATAAAAGATGTATTTCTATCAGAATAATCACCCTAACACAATTCTACATGCAATCTCCTCATCAAAATGTAATTTTCTAATTCCAATTCAATGGGTCTTTATCATTCTCCAAGAATAAAACAATTATATAAATTTCCTACGCATTGAAGAAACATTCTTTGCAAATAACGTAATTAAACCACTTGCCTCTAATCTTTCTCTGAATTTAATGTTGAATCTTGAAGGTTGAATTGTTCTCTCTCTCTCTGCAGAATTCTCTCTCTACAAGTTCTTCTCTCAAGATGAGGACAATGGAGGTGTGGGTTTATTTTTGGACCCTTAACTTCTATTCTAAACTTCTCCCGTAGCCCACTACTTAGTTTAGTGCTGATGATGGGTTGGTGGGTTTATTTAATAATCATAATTAAACTCTAATTTTCGTGGGTTTTAATTCCCAAAATTCCAAAATTACCAAAATACCCTTTTAAGTTGCCGGTATGGCCTAAAAATGCCCCGGGACCCAAACTAAACCTCCGGCTAGTGTTTTCTGACTATTTCGACCCTCCCGGACGTGTTGGCGCACTCAAAATGACCATCGGTTAATAGAAATAAAATTCACTTTCGAATTAAATAATTACTTTCCTGACGCGACTGTCACACGCGCCTCAACAAAATTTCCAAATTGCTGTATTCCTATCTCACGACAAATTCAATATTTTCAATATTCATATATTGCCATATATACACATTATAATCAAATACCAACTCACATCTCGTTAGTATTTTATCTGGATTAATTCTCAATTAATTCACATTTTAATTTAATTAATCCCAGAAATAAATATCACAAAAATACGGGGTATTACATACTTCCCCCCCAATAACGGAATTTCGTCCCGAAATTCGGAACTAGAAAGTACCTGGTAAAAGCAACTCTGGATAACGTTCGCGCATCTCATCCTCGCGCTCCCAGGTGGACTCCTCGACATTATGATGTCGCCACTGAACACGCACTAACGGAACTATCTTTGACCGCAGTTTCCGCTCACTTCAGTCCAAAATAGCAATCGGCCCTCCTCTTAGGAGCTATCGGGCTGGAGATCGATGTCCTCCAAAGCAATGTGAGAATGAGCCAAATCATCTCTAAGATATTTCCTTAGCGAGGAAATATGAAACACATCATGAATCCTGTGCAAATGTTCCGGTAATCCAAGTCTATACGCAACAGACCCAATCCGCTCGATGATAGGAAATGGTCCCACATATCTTGGTGTCAACTTCCCCTTCTTCCTAAATCGCATAATCCCCTTCATAGGAGATACTTTAAGTAAAACCTGGTCCCCTACTTGGAACTCCCTGAAGAATCTCTTCGCATCGGCGTAGCTCTTCTGCCGGTCCTGAGCTACCCGAATGCGGCTCCGTATCAATTCTATCCTCGCCGAAGTATCCTGAATCACTTCCGACCCAAGTAGTTTGTTGTCCCCCACCTCCAACCAACATGCTGGGGAACGACAAGGTCTACCGTACAACGCCTCAAATGGAGCCATGCCAATGGTGAACTGGTAGGAGTTGTTGTAAGCAAACTCCACCAGTGGAAGATACTGCTCCCATCCACCCCCGAAATCAATAATGCACATACGTAACATGTCTTCCAACATCTGATTTGTACGCTCGGTTTGCCCATCGGTCTGCGGATGATAAGCCGTACTCAACTGCAATTCCGTGCCCATGGCCTCCTGAAAACTCTCCCAAAACCGTGAAACAAATATCTTGTCTCTGTCAGTCACGATATTTAGGGGCACACCGTGAAGTCTCACTATTTCTGCCATAAAAAGATGGGCATACTGTCCCGTAGTGTAGTCTGTCCTTACGGTAGAAAATGAGCAACTTTGGTCAACCTGTCCACAATTACCCAAATGGAGTCGTGACCCCTCTGTGACGTAGGTAACCCCGTGATAAATGTAATACCCCGTACTTTTGGCTATATTTATTTTTGGGATTAATTAATTAAATGCGTATTAATTGGAAATTAATCCGGGTTATAAATACTAACGAGATGTGAGTTGGTATTTGATTATGTGCATACATGTTTTGATATGTATTTGGTATTATAAAAGTTGTCGTGAGATTTATATACGGCATTTTAGAAATTTTGTTGAGACGCGTGGTACCGCCGCGTCACGGTGTAATATTTTGATTATAAAAAGTGAATTTAAAATCTATAATCTGTATGGTCGTTTTGAGTGCGCCAACGCGTCCGGAAGGGTCGAGATAGTCAGAAAACACTAGCCGGGGGTATAGTTTTGGTCCCGGGGCATTTTTAGGCCATACCGGCATCATAAAGGGTATTTTGGTAATTTTACATTTTGAGGAATTAAAAGTGACGAAAATTAGAGATGTAAATCTGATGTGGATTAAACCCACTAAGCCCATTAACCAAACCATATTAACCTAGAAGGCTACGTAGGTTATTAGAAGAGTTTTCTAAGTTCCCAAATCAAAACCCTAGCCACCTTAAGCCACCATTGGAGAGGAAGCTTGGAGAGAAGAAATTCTGCCGAAAAGTTCTACCAAACCTACACCAAACTCAGAGACAATCAAGGCAAGTGACTTTATTCCATTTAATTTCAGAGAATGTCTCTTCCATGTTAGAAATTGAGGAATTTTAATTCTTCTTGAAAGATGAATGAAAACCCATGTAGTTTGGAGTTTAGAACTTGAAAATTTTGAAGAGAATTGCATGTAGAATGATAGGTAGATGATTTCTCTCATGATAATTGTGATTAGAAGAAATTAAAACGGATTAAATTCTGGGATTTGATGATGATATAAATCTAGGGTTCATGTTCTTGATAAAATTGGGGAAAAGTATAAAATCTTGTGATTTAATGATGTTTAAGATGCATTAATGTATTAAAAGATGTTAGTATATGACCTTAGCATGTTGTAGTACGATTAGAGGACTTAAAACTCTGTTAGAATGAACTTTGGAGAAGGATTGAGGTGTTAAAAATGGTGAGAAACGTAACTTAGAAAATCTGGGACGAATCTGGTAGCTCGTTAGAAGCCCCTACCCAGGTCGTTCGAACGAGCTTCTAACGAGTTGACCAGTCGCTGCTAACGAGAAGGGATCTCGTTCGATATCTCGTTCGAACGAGATATGGTTAGAAGGTACAGTTCGTTCGAACGAACTGGAATCTCGTTCGAACTGCCTCGTTCGAACGAGACTTCTAACGAGTTGGCAGAGGAATCTTGTTCGAACAGTCTCGTTCGAACGAGACTTCTAACGAGTTGACAGTTTGGTCCTTTTTGGACTGTTTTGATTTTTGGAGTCCCGTAAACTTGTTCGAGGATATAGATAACCTTCCTTTGATGATGTAAGGATAGATTTGGGACTTTGGGGTTATTACGAGGAGTAAACTATATACGCGAGTTATATTAAATGAACCGTTTGGGTTGAGACGTGAGTGTCTACTACGATGTGAGAATCGATTATGGCGCGTATGATGATAAACCGGAATAATATAAGTGTAGATATTATAAGTTAGTACGAGAAAGCGATATGTACTACGATTAAACTACGGGATTACTAAGACGTGTGTTAACTTAATATTGGTATATGAATTGTGTGTACGACATACCTACCATACTTGCTATCACGGGAGGTTTGCGTTCGCTTAGGGCCCTCTAATCCTTGTGTTGCCCCGATTTAGACTGGTTACCTTGATGAACATAGGTCATAGAACGACTTATTGGGATATTAATAAGTCCGCTGATCGTGGGAGCGTAGGTATGTGCGTGACCCATGTGATGTGACTGTGTTCGCCTCCATTATTTGTGATGTTGTTATCTGTGAACTATTCCTAAGAGATTCGGAATATGTAATCCTTATGTACGTGATGTACCGGGATGGATAGCAGAGTATGTGTGCACCGCAGCATAGTTCTCGGGGTGCTTATACTGTATATTTATGATGTGAATAATATACACTTAATTAATGGAAACCTTCATGTTAATGTTGTGAATATAATCATGGTATTAATTCGGGAAAATATAGCGAGTTAATTGATAGTGTTACATATTGCATATTGAGCATCTGAGTTTACATTAATCCCCTACTTAATTACGAGCGTTATAATGTTAATAGAACCGAGTAATATGGGTAGGATCCATGATAGTCTAGCTAGATACGTTGTCACTTAGCTAGTAGTTTGTATCACTCTAGATGGGTACTTGCGTTAGGAGTGCACAGTTAGACGAGATGTGAGAATATCATGTGAGTTCACGTCCTAACATGTACTTTGCATTTAATGTTTTAAATGTTTTTAAAGCACTTGCAGGTTTTTAAAATATAACTCCACATTCGGGCTCTGACCCGTTTGCTTTTCAAATCTTTTCTTGTAAAACCATTTTAGGTGCCCAGCCACAGGGACACCAAGCATAGGATTCTCATTCAGGTGACGAGCTGTAGCTGTTTGTGGAAGCTACGGGGATTTGCTTGTAGACGCTTCTATCTTTTGGATTCCAGAGTCACTATCTATCAGTTGTAGGGCATGTTGCCCATTTCTATTAGAGACATCTTTTACATTACAGTTTTCAGACTTTGATTTGTATTGTTTTAGTATCCGATTATTTGTTTCAGTATGGGATTGTAGTGAGGCCTCCAGACTTTATTTACACTATGTGATGGTTATTCGTTTTACTTTAGTATGGTGAATGGTGTTACTTATTTCTTCATTACACTTGTTGCATGTTAATCAGACTTATATTAAAATTTGGCAACTTACTTTTTAAATACTAGGTGGTTAGTAATAATAAAATGTTTTCGACAGTGATGCTATTAACTGAGCCAACTTGGCATTTTGAATTAATTTAATAAAGGAGTAGCTACCCGGTATTTAATTAGTCGGGGTGTCACAATAAAGTCCGTGGAGATGCTCTCCCACATCCACATCGGGACCTCTAATGGCTGTAGAAGTCCTGCCGGTCTCTGATGGTCCACTTTTACCAGCTGACAAGTGGCGCATTTAGAAACAAACACGGCAATATCTCTCTTCATCCCGCTCCAACAATACTGACGTCTCATATCTTGGTACATTTTGTCCCCACCGGGATGTACAACGAACCGTGAGACGTGCGACTCTGCCATCACTTCGTGTCGCAATTCCTCCCCTTCCGGAACTACCAGTCTCCCATTGAAGCGTAATCCCCCGTCTGAGCTAACGGTATAGGACTCGGCTCCCTCTGTTAATAATCGAACTATCTGCTCCTGACAGAACGAGTCATCTGCTTGTGCCTTTACCACTCTCGTGACAATCTGCGGTGTAACAGTCATCACCGACATGAATGATCGGGCCACTGCATCCTGGTGTCCCAACTCCTTCCACTTTGCCTTCCACACCCCTGTCACTTCATCTACTGGCCTACGACTCAATGCGTCTGCTACCACGTTAGCCTTCCCCGGGTGATATTGGATATCAAACTGATAGTCCTTCACAAACTTAAGCCACCTCCGTTGCCGCATATTCAACTCCTTCTGCGTGAACAGGTACTGTAGGGACTTGTGGTCTGTGAACAATCGAAACTTCTCCCCCAAAAGGTAATGTCTCCAAATCCGAAGGGCAAATACAACTGCCGCTAACTCCAAATCACGAGTGGGGTAATTCTTCTCGTGAGGCTTAAGCTTACGGGAAGCATAAGCTATGGCCTGACTCTCCTGCTGCAATACACCTCCAAGTCCTTATAAGGACGCATCGGTGTAAACTAGATACTCAACTCCAGGTCTCGGCAATGCTAACACAGGTGCTGAGGTCAACTTGTCCTTCAACTCATCGAATGCCAACTGACAGGCATCACTCCAAATGAACGGCACACCTTTACGAGTCAGATGTGTCAAAGGACCCGCTATCTTTGAGAAACCCCGAATAAACCTCCTGTAGTATCCTTCTAGGCCCAAGAAACTACGGATCTCAGTCGGTGTCGTGGGCTGTCCCCACTCCCTCACCGCGGATACCTTTCCCGGATCAACAGATATCCCTCGGTCGGAAATAATATGCCCCAAAAACTGAACCTCCTTCAGCCAAAATCCACACTTCTCATACTTTGCATACAGCTCGTTCGGACGTAGCGTCTGTAAAACCTGCCTCAAATGCTCAGCGTGCTCCTCCTCTGTCTGGGAGTAAACCAGAATGTCATCAATGAAGACAATGACGAACTGGTCCAGGAACTCTCTGAACACCCTATTCATCAAGTCCATAAACACGGCTGGAGCGTTGGTCAAGCCAAAAGGCATAACCCAAAACTCGTAGGAACCATATCTCGTTAAGAAAGCAGTCTTCGAGACGTCCTCTTCCCTGATACGCAACTGATGGTATCCCGATGGCAAATCAATCTTTGCGAAGAAAGAAGCTCCTCTCAACTGGTCGAATAAGTCATCGATTCGGGGCAACGGATACTTATTCCGTATCGTGACCTTATTCAACTCCCGGTAATCCACACACAACCTCAACGATCCATCCCTCTTCTTAACGAACAATACAGGGGCACCCCACGGCGAAGTACTCCTCCGTATAACCCCCTGACCCAACAACTGTTCAATCTGATCCCGTAACTCTCTCATCTCAGCTGGAGCCATACGGTAAGGTGCGCAGGCAATAGGCCGAGTGCCCGGTGTCAAATCAATCACAAAATCTATCTCCCTACTCGGAGGTAGTCCAGGTATATCCTGAAATACATCGGCGAACTCACTAACAACGGGTATCGAATCAAGTGGTATCACCACTTCCTTATAGGTCTCCTCCTACAAATGAGTGGATGATCCTCCCTCAGGGCGAGGCATCGCCACTAAAAACATCTCCATTATGGCACGAGAAGCCACGACTAGAAAGGCGACTAAGGTGCAGCAATGATTTTCAAATGCTGTTATAGTCAAATGAGGTGCGAGGGTAAACTTACCCAACGCATTACAAAAAACGTGTAGAGACTGTCAGTGGGAAATTTTAGAAACGCGAAAATTGTATGTGTTTCCCAAAGGAGGTAAAGTATCCAAAGGCTTAAATATAGGACGGAGTGTGGCAAACTGAAAGTGAAAATTTAGAGAAAATTTTCTTGGCTTTCGGGACGAAATTATAATTGTTGGAGTCAACCACCAATTTTAGAAGTGGAATGCTATGCCTATAGGAGAACCCTTAGGTACAGTGTTGACCGTATGTTCCTTCCTCAACTGTTCAGGATGAGAAGCAAACGTGGTTTTGAACTCATCACAGGAGGGCATGACAGAAGTCCAAATGTGGATATGAATCCTAATCGTTAGCAAATTTTGTATCGAAAGAGGTAGATACTAGTGGAGGAAACGACTCCAAGTGGGAGACCAACTTGTAATAATAGTTGATAATACTCGAGGAGGAAATTCTTATGGACGACCGATTCAGAGGTTGACAATGTCATATTTTGTCAATATAGATGATAACGCTTCTTTTGTGGGGGAAGTTAAAGGAATCGAAGAATTTAGTCGAGAATAAGACTGAATACAACGGTGGTGATATAGCACCACAAAAGGATGTGGATACACATCAGGAAAACCATTTAAAAACTTCAGATAGTTAAATTCTTACCAAGTGATGGTAAATTCAGTAAGTACTATTATAGATAGTAACATGATCTTTATGGCCTAAAAAGCTAAGGGAACAACCGGGATGGCTAACAGGAATCGAGTCTACTAAAGTCCGAGAGAAGGACAATCCTAACCTGGTTAGTAGGACAGGTGATAAGTGGATTATGTGTTGAGGTATTTTGGTGCGGAGTGAAATTGCTCGCGATAATATGTTCCAAAGTGAGAAAAAGGGACAAGAATACGGTGCCTAGTAAAGGACGACGATTAAAAATAATTTTGTTTTGGTTTGGGCAGACGTGTTACGTCTGAAAACCATTTGTGCAGTCAAGACGATTGCCAGGATGGAAGTATAAGTTGTATCCTTAGAGGATGCGGCGTGTTTATGTGACACGAGCGAGTCACCATATTTTGTTCATTGCTAGATTAGCATGTGAGACGAGTTTAATGCATATCATTATAAATGTTACCATTATGTGAATATTTTTCCTTAGTATAGCGGGATTTTTCTTTGGTACTATCCGCGGGGGATGAATGAGTATATTAACAGTGTTTTATACTTTATTGAGGTTACTCGTTGTAGTGATGCGATACACGAGTATGATATTATCTTTGTTAAAATGTTATAGAAATGGGTAGTATGATAGTGGGCATTTATTGCAAGGCTATCGGAGTAGTTACATTAGTGCAACACGTTTTGTTTTGGCGAGGCTTTACCTGTAAGAAGGTTGGACTCGCACTTATATTATCTATCCTAGAGACTTCGGAGGAGATAGTGGGCTCGAGATATTCGATACCAATGTATGTATAGACTTTGTCAGTATGATTCAGTATGTACCGGATTTACCGTTGAGCGAAAATACTTGACTCGGTATTATGTTTAGCACTGCGGACTTAGTGATAGGAAGAGTGCAGTGTTATATTTATCCTTAAGAGATGTGGGAGTTAAGAGTTATACCCCTAATGTTAGAAAAAGGAAATTTAGAGAATTTCGATCGTATGTATCCGAGGTTTATAGAATGTAATTACCATCAACCAATACGAGACGATAGTGAAATTGGTGAAACGTTCTTTGTTAAGCATAATTACGGGAGAAATTGTAACTTTTCTGTCAAGGGACGGAATAAAGGGGTATATACTATGGACGGAGGACCTAACGGATTTCGATAACCGACAATGCTATGTAGTAGTGTATCGGGGGGTTCCTTGTTTGGATTTCGCTTTGCGAGACATCCCACGCATGAAACTTAGCGTAAGGTTGGAAATAGGGAGACGTTTGGTCACTATTCCATGAGTTCGGTACCCTGGTCGAAATGGGATCAAGTAATTATGTATGTAAGTTGGAAGTTAAATTTTGTTTTAAGGTCATTGGAGCCGGATTTTTGTGATAGGAAAGCATTGAAAGTTATCCCCACGAGTTGAGGGGTGGAACGATGATAAGGAGAATTTAATAATTTTGATTTCTAGGGTGATTGAGAGTACCCAAATGTCATAACCGCGTACAGAACACAAGGTGAATAAAGAGTTGGAATGATTTTTAGCATGGATTATCTGGAAAGAACTTTATATTATACAAAAGAGATGACCTGTAATTATTTTGATGAATAGAGCGTTAGTGATTTATTTTGGTTGTTGTACCTATTTGGGAAAATTTTTGTACTTATCTGAGGAAGGTTGAGATTTGTTATTTCTCTTTTATCGTCATGGAATTTGAATGCCCTATTCCTTCTATTTCGTTGAATTTAGTTCGTTCTATAGATGAGTAGCACGTCGTTCGCTCTCCTAGGGCGGTCGGGGTGTTGCAAAAATGTGGGCATCTTGGTTAACTGCAGTTAAAAATTGTCCGAGTCGAAGGGACGTGGTTATGGATGTGTGTCATATATGTTTGTGGGACTAGTTTAACGAAGTGGAAGTGATAGAGTGGATTAAACGTCACATGAGGGGCGATAATCCATACATAGGTGTGCAATTAGAATAGCACACCCTAATTTGAATTGGAAGACTGTGGGAATCCATTTAAGAAGAGTATTCCTTGAATGGAGCAGAATTAAATGATTATGAAGAACACTCGGAGCGGAATTGTTAGTAATCAAATGTGAGAGTGACTCACACATATAAAGGGTGATGATGTTAGTACGGTATAAGAGGTCCAGAAGTACGCTTCGTGAAGAGAAGAGCACGGGTGGAACCTTCGGCACACACCAAGGAATTTTGTGTTTATGTATTGCTGAAATTGGAAGAGGTTGGTAAAGTCAGTAAAGTTCTTTGATGGGTTGCCATCCTCAAAACAAGATCAAGGGTTTATCCCGAACATGTGAATTAAGTCACCGAGAAGGAAGTGATTGATATTCCTTTGGGCTGGCTTACAATATTAACTAGTATGCCCCAGACTTCCTTTGAAAGGAAGGATCGCGCCAGTGCATGGTCCGGCGCAGTATAAATTTCTGAATCAGGATGAGATTGGTGAGTCCCACCTTTGATATGGGATTTCAGGAACCAGCGGAGATAAGATTTCATTTCGAGTAGGATGTATCACCCTTAGCCAAGGAATAAGCGCATGGTGATTAAAGATTAGTGGAGCCACGTGAAGGAGATTTTGGAATCTTGGTACGATGATTTCAAGAATGCTCTGTAGAAGCACTCGTACCTGTTTGTCGCGTATCAGGTACTTATTAAGGTTTTGTTATGGAAGAACCTCGACTATTCTCCTTCCGTATGTTTAGAGGAGAGTAGATAATCAGAATTTTTGGATCGGTCGAGAAAATATCCGATAACTATGGTGGAATTCCACGACTGTTTTAGGCAGTCAAGAGTGGTCAAATGTTCGTATGATCTTCTCAGAATGGGAATTTTGTGTATGAATAAATTCGAGTAGTTGTCATGTAGTGAGGTGCGGCCTCCTAATGATAGTGAGATGATGGAATTTATAATGTATAGACGTAACCTATTCAAATGTTGTCAGTTGGGAGTGCAATGTGAAGTGTCTCCAATGAGAATGTAAAACAATGTTGCTGTGAGGAAAAAGCTATAGTGATTGAGCGCCGTACTATGTAGATAGTTTGCGTACTGACAAGGATATCCAGAATTGTGCTACCTGGTAGGCCTTATTTTCCGAATTTCGGGACGAAATTCCATTATTAGGGGGGAAGTATGTAATACCCCGTATTTTCATGGCTTTTAAATTTAAGGATTTATTAAATTTAATTGAGATAAATTAATTTAATTTTAACCCGAAATGTTGTTTTAAATATTTACTAGCATGACAAGAGTTAGTAATTATTGAGAATATATTATTTGTTGCATATTACTGGATGAGAATAGTAATATATGAGATTTATTTTTATAATATTGTCACGTGTGAATAAAATGACAATTGTGGAAATTTAAGTCGGGACGCGCCTATGTCGAGTCGGGACAAAATGTGGATTAATAAAAGTGAATATTTTATAGGTTTTTCGTATGGTCGTTTTGAGTGAGCCAACGCGACCGGAAGGGTCGAGATAGTAAGAAAAGTATACCCGAGGGTTTGATTTGGGTCTCGGGGCGTTTTTAGGCCTAATTAGTACCCCGGGGTCATTTTGTATTTTTGGGTAATTAAACCCACGAAAATTAAAGGGGTTATATCAGATGTTTAGGTTATCTCCTAGGGTTAGATAAGTCAAAACACTAGAACGGCCATTAGAGAGGAGAGGAGAGAGCTCTCAAGGCATTCCAAGGCTCAAAACTCATCCGTTTACACAGCCGCCACCGCCAACGCGTAGATCGCGAGACGGGGAACGTAACCACACCAAATTCAACACCAAACCAGATTTCTGAATTTCCCAGACAAGTGTTTATCTTGATTATTTCGTTGATGCATCATCCATATTAGTTTAGGAGTTATTAGGATGAGATTTATGGAAGAAAAACCCAATTTGAGATGGGAAATTTTCATGTAGTGATGATTTATATGATATTCTGGAAACCCTTTGTCATGTAAAGGATTAAGAGTTTGATTAAGAAAAGAGTTCTAATCAGATACAAACACAAAAAAAAAATTTATTCCGGACGATCGGACCGTTGGAATTGGATGAAATTTTACAGAGAATTAGCTGAAGACGAGGCAAAGCTACAGAAAAAAATTCAGCTCGATCGGACCGTTCAATATTTTTAATATTTTTTTTCTAGACAGTTTTATGTTTTGAGGACTCTTAGAGATAATAAAAATTCAATTAAAACTCCATTTTAATTCCGATTTCGAAACCATTTGAAATTCTCATCTTTGAAAATAAAATTCAAAATCCTTTAATGTAAGGCGAAATCTATATTTTGGGGATATTTTGCATAATGTAAGTATATATTAAAGGGGAGAGACACGTAAGAGAGAGTTACGTTGGAACATAAATAGACATCTACTGAATTGTACATTTGGAAGAATAGAGTCCATGAGGGTTACGTAGTAAGTTGGAAAAACCCTTCGAATTAAAGTTAGAAACGAACCATTATACTTGATAAATAATAATGGGAAAATAAGGATTAATGTTGTGAATGTGGGTTATTGGATAAACCTAAATTGATATAATAAAAGTGGTATATTTATATGATTGTGTATGCATATATTATATACTTGTGAAAATCATGCCCGCGCTACTTGTTATCCCTGAGGTTACCGCGCTGGGATTATCTTATCTCATGTGCCTTAAGGGGGATATTGACTCGTACCATAGAAGATAGGAATCCTAGGTACAGGCTATCGAATCGGTAGTCACGGTCCTAAGAGATGTGAGGGTATGTACTGACCTCTTGGACTTGGAAACTATGCTTCACCTCAATATTATTTGTGTATGTATTTATACAGTTCGAGAGTGATTCCGAACTTGTATTCCCTTTAGTACGATTGATACGGGGATTGGATAGCAAAGTATGCCCGCACCACAGTTTTTATGTGGGGTGTTGTTATGATATATATATTATACGAGTAGTTAATAAATGTATGAAATTCTGAAATCTGGAACTGCCTACTGTGATTTGATATGTAGGACATGGTTGATGACTCAAATTATAAATAATTGTTTTGAGAAAGTATAATATGACACTGGAAAACTTTATTGATTAATAAAGTTAAAAGGAGAACCTTGGTTACAAATTGAAATCTTACGTTTTAAATACTTGTGTTGTTTTTTTATTGGGAAAGATTGAGCATATAAAAAAAACTAAGAATTTACAGAGGAAAAAACCTTAACAAAAGAAAAAGAACCCCAGGGCATACCCCAAAGGCAAACAAAACAACAAGAAGAGCCAAAAACTAGACTAATCCTTAGTACAGAAGACTATCTTCAGGAATGTTCCAGTACATACAAGCCATCCAGTTTGCATAGTTCCTTCTGTCCTTTTTCCAGGTAAGCACTTTCACTCGAACCATGTTTTCAATGCCCTTCACAATGGAGTCAAGGGAATTGGAGACATGCTTGAAGCATCTAGCATTCCTTTCCATCCAAATGCAGTAGATAGTAGTAGTAAAGGATAAAGATCTTATCTTATCGCAAAGAGTCTTCGTAGAGTGGTTAATAGTAGCCTTATCCAACTCACTATTTAAATCCAGGGTATCCCTATAGCATTGGTTTCTAAGCCACACCTCTTGCCATATACTTTTACTAAGGCTGCACTGAGTGAACAAGTGGTTATATGTCTCCCTCTCATTCCCACATAACTCACACAGGTCATCCATAGAAACCCCCCACTCATGTAGCTTAACTTTAGTGTTGATGGCCCTCCTAACCACCAACCAGGTAATGAAAGAGCATTTAGGGATGCATACCTTACTCCACACAAACTTGCTCCAGTTAACCATAGGCATATGTGCCTTTAAAAGATCCCAAGCAGAAGCTATGGTGAACTTCCCATTATTAGAGGGCAGCCACACAACATTATCATTTGCATCCTGAATAGTAGGAAGAATAGCATTCTTAACTTCATTCAGCTCCCAAGTCACAGTTGAAGGCCATCTCCACTCCAAGTGGTGGATAAAATCAGAAACTTTTGCTTTTAGATTACTAGCAGAGTCATACACAATGTTCCCCCATATAAGGGGTGCAGCGGGCCATTAGGGTGCCAATTATCAAACCACATAAAAGCATGATTTCCATTCCCAATGATGGTCTTTATTTTGCTTCTAAACTTCTCTCTGCTCTTGAGGATTTTCCTCCAGCTCCATGATGAATCATTTGGGATACTCAGAGCCCAGATGCTCCTTCCCTTGATCTTATAAATGTTGCACCATTTGATCCATAGGCTTTCCTTCTTACTGCATAGATTCCACAAGTGCTTAGCCATAGCTGCTCTGTTCCAAGTCTCTAGACACTTGATATTTAGCCCCCCCTCATCCAGAGATACACAAATATCCTTCCAAGCAACTTTTGCCCCTTTGCTATTAGCCTCATCCCCTTTCCATAAGTAATTCCTCATAATCTGCTCAATTTTTTTAATGATGCTCTTGGGCAGGATAAAAATGCTTGCCCAATACACTTGGATGCTGAAAATCACAGTCTTCACAAGGAGGAGCCTACCTGCAAAACTCAGGAATTTATTAGTCCAACATCTGGTTCTCATCGTTATCCTCTCCACCAAGTGAGAGCAATCCTCCTTCTTCAACCTAGTTGTGATGAGAGGAACCCCCAGATATTTGAAAGGAGGGGAGCTGTGCTGTATTCCCAGAATAGAGGAGATCTCCTGAATCCCATCCACATTAACCCCAGCAGTGAAGAGGCTGCTCTTCTCCATGTTGACCATAAGCCCAGTTAAAGAGCTGAAATTTGATATGGCCTCCTTCACAATGCTGCAAGACACCCTGTCCCCACCAGCAAAAACTATCAGATCATCAGCAAAACTAAGGTGGGTTAGGGCCATCTCCTTGCACCTGGGGTGATAACTGAACAGGTCTGATTCAGCAGCTTTAGAAATAATCCCTGAGAAAGCCTCCATCACTAGCAGGAAAAGATATGGAGAGAGAGGGTCTCCCTGCCTGAGCTCTCTATTCCCATGAAAAAACCCATTCAGTTCCCCATTCAGATTAATGGAGAACCTGGTAGTAGTCACACACTTGGAGATCCACCCAATGACTTTGGGGGGGAAGCCAACATGAGTCAATAGCTGCATCAGGAAGTCCCAGCTCACTGTATCATATGCTTTAAGAATATCTATCTTAATTGCACATCTAGGAGGGTTAGAGTCCCTATGATAATTTCTCATTAACTCTTGTAATAGCAGGATGTTATCAGCTATGGATCTGCCTTCAACAAAGGCAGCCTGATTATTACTAATGAGGTCTGGCATCATCTTCTTAAGCCTGCAAGTAATAACTTTGGAGATGCACTTGTACAAGGTGTTGCAGCACGATATAGGTCTGAAATCCCTCATACTTCTAGGGGCTGCAACCTTAGGAACCAAAGCCAGGCTGGTACAGTTCCACTGGTTGAAGAAACTTCCATTATCGAAAAAGAATTTTATAGCCTCACACACCTCTTCCCCAACAAGCTGCCAATTCATTTTAAAGAAATAACTGTTAAAGCCATCCGGACCAGGGGCCTTGTCAGACCCAATTCCAAACATTGCCTCTTTGATTTCATCATGTGTGACCTCTTTCTCCAATAACTCAGCTTGATTAGAGGTGAGTTTATTCTTAATCACCTCCTCCAAAACATTGTTAGCATCAATACATCGCGACCTATTCCCTAACAAGTTCCCAAAAAATTTCACAGCTTCTCCAGCCACCTGCTCTTTCCCTTCAATTCTCACACCATAATCATCATCAATGCTCAAAATTTTCCTTCTAGCCACATTTTGATTTACTTTCTTATGAAAGAAAGTATTATTTTGGTCTCCCAGCTGCAGCCACTTAACTCTAGCCTTCTGTCTAAGGAATGACTCCTCCTCATTCCTAAGCTTAGCATATTTGATTCTCATCGCCTTAGCAGCATCCTGCTTCTCCCTATTAGCACCATCTCTGTCCAGTTCACTTTGGATAGCATCAAGCTTAGACTTGGAATCAGCAACCATTGCTGAAATCTTGTTAAAGAACTTCCTATTAAAGTGATTCAAAGAGTCCTTGACTCTATTCAGCTTCTTGAAGAGCTTCTGCATTGGGTTCCCATCCACATCAATATCCCAAGCTTCAATGATAGTAGGCATAAACTCATCGTTATTCATCCAGAAGTTGAAGAACTTGAATGGCTTAGGTCTCCAAGTAATAGTGTTATCCATCATGGTGATAATGGGACTGTGGTCCGAAATTCCACAAGGAAGGGTAATAGCTTGTGAATTAGGGAAGAGAGCAGCCCACCTATCATTGTGTATGACTCTATCAATCCTCGATTGAACATTATTGTCACCCCTCTGATTCCTATTCCAGGTGAACCATAACCCACTATTGACCATATCATCCGCATTTAGCTCATTCAAACAATCATTAAACTCCTCAGCAGCAGCTCTGTCAATACCCAATACTCCCATTTTTTCCTCCTGGCATCTGACCACATTAAAATCCCCCATTAGTATTCAAGGCTCATCATTAACCACCAATTTATTTTCTCTAAGGAAAGTCCAAAGGCATCTCCTCTGCTCAGGAAGGTTTTCCCCATATATGAAGGTAGCATGGAAGGAGTAGCTGGTACCAATGATATTTACAAGGCAGAACAGGGTCTGTCTATGAGTGTAGATCACTTCAATCTTCAGAATATTTGGGTTCCAGCCCACAATCACTCTAGCCACACCCCCATCCGTGGGGCAATTATGGATATACTCCCAATGATAGAAGCAAGAACTTTTAATAGTCTCCATATTGTTCCTTCTAATCTTAGTTTCCACAAGACTGATAAGGTCTAATCTATTATCCTTTATTAGTTTAACCACCTCCACCTGCTTATGGGGAGCATTAAGGCCCCTTATATTCCATGTACCCATTCTGGTCATCTAAACTTCTTAACTTTGTTACCTGATTTCTTCTTCCCTTTCTTGTTACTCCCAGGTAACTCATTGCCTCCACCTTTTTCTCCTCCCCTTTCCAGCCCCTTGTCAAGTTCATCAACTGCCTTAATCTTAAGAACCAAGCCAGCTGGTGCAGGAGTGGACATTAGAGGATCTTCATTCTCAGTCTCCAAAATATCAAATGGATTAGGGGAATTTATGCTCTTATCCCCTTCTTCTAGCACTGGCTTAGTAACTACCTCAGGCTGCCCTGCTACTGGATCATTCCTGGCATTAGGAACTAGATTGATCCCTTCCTCGGCCTGAACTTCTTTTGGTTTTGTTGCCCTCTTGTCATTATGATTCTTATTGGTTGTGTATTGCACTTGGGTCCATTCCTCTTCTAAGGCCTTCTGAATCTCAGTCTGACTTTTGAAAGGATACTTCATCTCTTTTTTTTTTGGGGAAGATTGAGTATATAAAAAAAAACTAAGAATTTACAGAGGAAAAAACCTTAACAAAAGAAAAAGAACCCCAGGGCATACCCCAAAGGCAAACAAAAGAACAAGAAGAGCCAAAAACTAGCCTACTCCATAGTACATAAGACTATCTTCAGGAATGTTCCAGTACATACAAGCCATCCAGTTTGCATAGTTCCTTCTGTCCTTTTTCCAAGTAAGCACTTTTGCTCGAACCATGTTTTCAATACCCTTCACAATTGAGTCAAGGGAATTGGAGACATGCTTGAAGCATCTAGCATTCCTTTCCATCCAAATACAGTAAATAGTGAGTTGGATAAGGCTACTATTAACCACTCTACTAAGACTCTATGCGACATGCTTCATCTCTTTGTTGTTAGTTGCCACCCATGCCTTCTTGGCCTTCTGACAATTGAGGTGATCATGACCAAAAATGCCACATTTGATACACGATGGAGGTTTTTCTTGGTACTCAACTGCAACCACAGCAATGGACCCATCCTCCATTTTAATATCAATGGTCCTTGGGTATTCTCCCATGACTTTTAACTCAACACATATCCTAGCAAAACTGATTTTCTGCATTCCTTCAGTTATAGTATCAGCATACATAGGTTCCAACTGAGCTAGCCACATAGCTCAGCCCCTCCTCTGTCCATAACTGGACAGGAATGTCATGAAATTTGACCCAAACAGGAATCACAGAAGTTGAGTCTTTGCTGAAAGAGAAGTTTGGAGCCCATTTTTGGATGATAATTGGGTTCCCCACAAAATGCCATGGGCCATTGTCAATTACCTCATCCCTCATATTAGCATTATCAAACATAAAGAAATAGAAACCATTGTTGTGACCCACAATCTGTTTGAGGCCAAACTTGTTCCATAACTTATGTGCTATATTGCAAACTAAGGTGTAAGGTAATTTCCTTCCCAGAAAGCAACCCACCATGCTATTCTCCCATTTAGCATATCCATTTGCTGCTATCTCCACTGGAGGGGCCACAGTGATCCTGTTATCAGAAATAGAGGGGGGATGATATGTGAGTCGCAGCTTGGGGTATCTTTTATTGGCAACAACTTCCTTCCAAGTTTTCTCCACAGCTACTTTCTTGGGGGAGCATGGAATAGGTCCACAATCATTACATTCCCCTGCTACTAGCATTACCCCACTCTTACCTCCACCCCCAGTATTGGTGGAGTCCTTGTTTTCGTTTATGGCTCTTCCATGTTGCAATACATCCTTATATGAGAAACCTTTATGCTTCATGAATTCCTTGTACATCTCTACAATCTTGGAGTCCTGAATCGTATCTTCTAAGGCAACAATTTGTCCCTCTTCAGTTTCTTCCTTGTCAATTGAATTTTGAATATCAATCGGCCCAGACTCCATTCCCATGCCGCTATCTTGATTGATGGGAAATCTCACTGCATCATAAGGAACAAATCTTGCAACTTCCAAAGGGGGGGTACGCCTCTGAGAGTTCCCATCCATGTGCGTGGACGTTTGGGAAGGGTTAGGGTTAAGAGCCCACCCACCACGAATGGACGGAGGTAGTTTGTTCATGGTAGCCTATAGGTTAAGGTGGCCGGAGGTTAAATACTTGTGTTGTTCAGTTGTCAATCCTGCGAATAACCTAAGATAAGTTAAATCATTGGGGAAAGATAGTGTGGTAGATGACGAGATAGACCATTGGGAGGTTAGTGCGATAGGAGTGCACATTAGAAGAGAGGTGCAAATTTCATAAGAGAGTGTCGCACTAATATGTTGTTGCATTGGCCTGTATCAATTTAAATACTTGCTAAACGAATTTTTAAATCATATACACTATCGGGCTCGGACCCGTTTCCATTTCTCTTTCTCTCTTGTATATATATATGTATATATTACAGGTGCCCAGCCACAGGGGCGTCTTGCATAGGGTCCTTTGGCAGGAACGCGCTGCAACTTAGGTGGGAGTTGTAGGCCTATTGTTTATACGAGTTCATCTATTTGATTCTACTCCTAGCATGTTCATTATTGGGGCATGTGTCGCCCTTTCCATTTTTCAGTTGTTATTTGGATATTGTACTTCATTTATTTCTAGTATTGTCACTTTGGGATTTATTATATTCTGGATGGTTTACTTTAAGTTTTATTGTTAGTAGCCAGTTGTTGAATGTTAAATTATTGGATTGATTGTTTAATAAAATAAATAAATAAAACTTGAAAGGAATGTTAAAAATGGTTTTGACACTTAGCTTAATTAATTAGGGTGTTTAAATTGGAACGACAGTGATGCTAAGAATGATCCAACTGTTCACCTTGATTTTAATTTAATAAAGGAGTGATCGCCCATTATTTAATTAGGCGGGGTGTCACAAGTGTGTGCACTCACATGAGTTCCTCACCTCTCAACTAATTGTGCACTCCTATCGTACCCGTACCCATTCTAGTTATTCCCATATCTAACTAGTCCAATACAAAATCTAATATTACTATATGATTCATAATTTAATTCCGGCATCTTCATTTAAACAGAGAGTTTTACTTTTATTCACAGTTTCCCATATTAGTAATACTAATTACTAGAGATCTTTCATTTTATCTTTACAAAACGTCGCTATTATTTATACTCACATTTATACATGACAGTTCATCATCAATATACAATACTAGCACCTCGAGACTAAGCTGCGGTGCACACATACTCTGCTATCCAATCCCGGTACATCACGTACATAAGGACCACGCATTCCGAATCTCTCAGGAATCGTTCTCAAATAGCAACAATCACACATAATGGAGGCGAACATAGTTCACATAACATGGGTCACGCACATACCTACGCTCCCATGATCAGCAGACTTATTAACTTCTCAATAAGTCTTTCTTTGACCTATGTCCTCGAGGTACCAATCTAAATCCCCCCGTAGGCACACAAAGATTAGATGGCCCTGGTCGAACGCCGACCTCCCATGATAGCAAGTATGGTAGGTATGTTATACACAAATAACTACATATACTAAGCATTCTCACATCTTAGATATCTCAAAATATTAATAGAGGTATACTTCTCGTTCTTATACCATCATTTAGTATTATACGTTTACAAGTCCCCGGTTTATGTACATTAAGGTTGTCAATTCTTCTCACGTAGTAATTAGGTAATCTTTTCCTAATCCACAAATGTCCTTCGGTTTACTACAAGAATTTAAGTTTTACTCCTCAACGTACTCCAATCTCACAATTATACGCACTAGTCAATAAGGGAAGGTGATTACTCCCTTAAATAAGTCTACGGGACATTTGAAATAAAAATCAGGCCTAAAAGGCCATTATGTCAACTCGTTATAAGTCTCGTTCGAACGAGGTCGTTCGAACAAGTGTCGTTCGAACGAAAGGCTTCGAACGAACTACCAACTCGTTAGAAGGGATACTGTCATCTCATTAGAAGCTCATTCAAACGAGGTCATTCGAACGACCTGGGCAACACTTCTAACGAGATGGCAGAATACGCCCAGAAAATCCCAAACTCATTTTTTCTTTATTCTCCTCTTCTCCAAATCCACCCTAAGACTATCTAACTACGTTTTAATGTTGGTAGACCATTTTTAGTCACCCTAGATCATTCCTAAACATTATTTTGGGGTCAAATCTTACAAATTAACATGCCAAAATCATAAATCCCCAATTCTTGTTCCAAACCCTATGAACTTGAACCCAGAATTTAATTTCATAAAAAGACTCCTTATTACTCCATTTTTAGATCATCAAAAGTTATGTTTTGTATATTAAATTCATCCATAATCATCTACATGTAAATTCCTACCCAAAACCACAAGTTTCACAATAATTTCATTGGGTGTTCTTCATCAGAATTTCCAAGACATAAACAGTTTTCTACACTACACATGGAAGAAATATTCATTGCAAATAACGACATCAAAACACTTGCCTTAGATTTGTTTCTTCTGAATTGATGTTGGTGAACGAAGGATGATTTATCCCCTTTCTCTATAGAATTTTCCCAAGGATAGTGATGGTGCTTAGAGGTTTCTTTTGGAACCTCTTCAAACTCCCCCTTTAACTCCCGTAGCCCACTAACTTACCTAATGCTGATAATGGACTTAATGGGTTCATTAGTAATATATTATTTAACCCTAAAATTCGTGGGTTTTAATTCCTATATTTTTAAAATTACCAAAATATCCTTCTAGGTTGTCGGTCTGGCCTAAAAATGCACCGGGACCCAAACTAAACCCCCCGCTAGTGTTTTTTGACTATTTCAACCCTTCCGGACACGTTGGCGCACTCAAAATAACCATTCGGTTGATAAAAATATAATTCACTTTTTAATTTGAATCATTTTGTTCCTGACGCGACCGACACGCGTGTCCCAACTAAGTTTCCCAACTTGTCGCATTTCTGCCTCGTGACAATTTAAATACTTTCAATACTCATGAAATATTAAATTTTAATATCATAATCAAATACTAACTCACATCTCGCTAGTATTTATATCCGGATTAATTCCCAATTAATTCTCATTTAATTTAATTAATCCCTTAAATAAAAATCAATAAAATTACGGGGTATTACATACTTCCCCCCTAATAACAGAATTTTGTCCCAAAATTCGAAACTAAAGAGTACCTGGTAAAAATAACTTTGGATAACGCTCGCGCATCTCATCCTCGCGCTCCCATCTGGACTCCTCGGCATTATGATGCCTCCACTGAACACGTACTAGTGGTACTATCTTTGACCTCAGTTTCCGCCTCGTAGGAACTATCAGGCTGAAGATCGATGTCCTCTAAAGCAATGTGGGTATGGGCCAAATCGTCCCTAAGATATTTCCTTAGCGAGGAAATATGGAATACATCATGAATCCTATGCAAGTGCTCCGGTAACCCGAGTCTATATGCAACTGGTCCAATCCGCTTGATGATAAGAAATGGCCCCACGTATCTTGGTGCCAGTTTCCCCTTCTTCCCAAAATGCATTATCCCCTTCATAGGAGATACTCTGAGTAACATCTGGTCCCCCACCTTGAATTATCTGAAGAACCTCTTGGCATCAGCATAGCTCTTCTGCAGGTCCTGAGCTACTCGAATGCGGCTCCGTATCATCTTTATCCTTGCCAAAGTGTCCTGAATCACTTCCGGCCCAAGGAGTTTGTTATCCCCCACCTCTAACCAACATGCTGGGGAACGACAAGGTCTACCATACAACGCCTCAAATGGAGCCATGCCATGTGACACCCCGACTAATTAAATACCGGGTAGCTACTCCTTTATAAAATTAATTCAAAATGCCAAGTTGGCTCAGTTAATAGCATCACTGTCGAAAACATTTTATTATTACTAACCACCTAGTATTTAAAAAGCAAGTTGCCAAATTTTAATTAAGTCTGATTAACATGCAACAAGTGTAATGAAGAAATAAATAACACCATTCACCATACTGAAGTAAAACAAATAACCATCACAATAGAGTAAATAAAGTCTGGAGGAAACCCCTCACTACAATCCCATAACTGAAATGAATAACTGAAACAAATACATGCTAAAGTCTGAAAACTGAAATGTAAAAGATGTCTCTAAATAGAAATGGGCAACATGCCCTACAACTGATAGATAGTGACTCTGGAATCCAAAGAATAGAAGCGTCTACATGCAAATCCCTGTAGCTTCCACAAGCAGCTACAGCTCGTCACCTGAATGAGAATCCTATGCTTGGTGTCCTTGTGGCTGGGCACCTAAAAAGGTTTTACAAGAAAATATATTTGAAAGCAAATGGGTCAGAGCCCGAAAGTGGAAATCATTTTAAAAACCTGCAAGTGCTTTAAAAACATTTAAAACATTAAATGCAAAGTACATGTTACGACGTGCACTCACATTAAATTCTCACCTCTCGACTAACTGTGCACTCCTAACGTAAATACCCATCTATAACTACCCTTTCCACTAGCTAAGTGACAACGTAACTAGCTAGACTACCAAAGGTTCTACCCATTTTACTCGGTTAATTTAACATAACAACGCTCGTAATTTAATAGAGGTTTAACGTAAACTCAGTTACTAACTATGCCATTTATATAACTATCAGCTAACTCATTATATATCTCGAAACAATACCGTAATATTTTTACAACATTAACATGAGGATTCCCATTAATTTAATGTATATTATTCACATCATAAATATACGATACAAGCACCCCGCAATCTAAGCTATGGTGCACACATACTCTGCTATCCATCCCGGTACATCACGTACATAAGGATCACATATTCCGAATCTCTCAGGAATAGTTTAGATAACACAAATCACAAATAGTGGAGGCGAACACAGTCACCATCACATGGGTCACGCACATACCTACGCTCCCATGGTCAGCGGACTTATTAATATCACAATAAGTCTTTCTATGACCTATGTTCATCAAGGTACCAGTCTATATCCCCCCCGTAGGCACACAAGGATTAGAGGGTCCTAAGCGAACGCAACCTCCCGTGATAGCAAGTATGGTAGGTATGTCATACAACCAATCCATATACTAACACTAAGTAAACACATGTCTTAGTAATACCATATTTTAATCGTAGTACATATTGCACTCTCGTACTAACTATAATTATCACAATTCATGCTATTCTGGTTTGTAATTATACTCGCTATAATTCATCCTTACATCGTAGTAGACACTCACGTCTCAACCCAAATGGTTCTTTGAATATAACTCCCGTATATAGTTTACTCCTCTCAATAATCCAAAAGTCCCAAATCTAACCTTACATCAATAAAGGAAGGTCATCTATATCCTCGAACAAGTTTAACTGGTTCCAAAAATCAAAACAGTCCAAAAAGGGTCAAACTGTCAACTCGTTAGAAGTCTCGTTCGAACGAGGCTTCGAACGAGTTTGGACTGTCAGGTCGTTAGAAGTCTCGTTCGAACGAGGCTGTTCGAACGAGATCCCAGTTCGTTCGAACGAACTGACCCTTCTAACGATATCTCGTTCGAACGAGATATCGAACGAAAATCCCTACTCGTTAATAACGACTGGTCAACTCGTTAGAAGCTCGTTCGAACGAGCTCGTTCGAACGACCTGGGGGCTGCTTCTAACGAGTGGCCAGTTTCGGCCCAGATTTTTCCCAAATTCGTTTTTTCACCATTTTTACTCCTCAAACCTTTTCTAAAATTCGTTCTAACAATATATTGAGTTCTCTAATCATCCTCAAACATGTTAAGGGGCTATACTAACATTATCAAAGGGTTTAATATCTTCTAAACATCATTGAATCACAATTTCTACAATAATTCCCAATTTTCTTCAAGAACATAAACCCTAGGTTCTTCTCATCAAAATTTCCCAGATTTTAATCCGTTAAACCATCACATAGATATGAAATCTCTGAATTTAAATCTTCAAACAAGGGTTCTACATGCAAACCTATCCCAAAATTTAATAACAATCTTCCAATTTCATGGGTTTTCTTTTAATTCTTATATAAGATTGATTCACAAGGTTTCCAACATGGAAAAAGCATTCACTGCATAAGGAATGTAATTTAAATCACTTGCCTTGGTTTGATTCCGGATTTGGTGTTGGTTTGATGAAGTTTCTGCAGAGTTTCCTCTCTCTCTCTCTCCTTCTCCAAGCTTTCTTCTCCAAAAGGCTATGGTGGCTAGGGTTTGCTTTGGGGAAACTTATGAAAACCTAATTTTAATTAACCTCCGTAGCTTGTTGGGTTAATAAGGGTTGGTTGGGGTCAATCCTTATCAGATTACAACTCTCAATTTTCGTCACTTTTAATTACCCAAATATACCAAATTACTAAAATACTCTTTAAGTTACCGGTATGGCCTAAAAATACCCCGGGACCCAAACTATACCCCCGGCTAGTGTTTTCTGACTATCTCGACCCTTCCGGACGCGTTGGCGCACTCAAAACGACCATACGGATTATAGATTTTAAATTCACTTTTATTAATAAAATATTATACCGTGACGCGGCGGTCCCACGCGTCTCAACAAAATTTCTAAAATGCCGTATATAAATCTCACGACAAATTTTATAATACCAAATACATATATAATCATATATGCACATAATCAAATACCAATTCGCATCTCATTAGTATTTATAACCTGGATTAATTTCCAATTAATACGCAATTTAATTAATTAATCCCAAAATAAATATAGTCAAAAATACGGGGTATTACATACTTCCCCCCTAATAACTGAATTTCGTCCCGAAATTCGAAACTAGCAAGTACCTTCTAAAAACAACTCTGGATAACGCTCGCGCATCTCATCCTCGCGCTCCCATGTGGACTCCTCGACATTGTGATGTCGCCACTGAACACGCACTAACGGGACTATCTTTGACCGCAGTTTCCTCTCGCTTCGGTCCAAAATAGCAATCGGCCCCTCCTCATAAGAGCTATCCGGCTGGAGATCGATGTCCTCCACAACAATGTGAGAATGAGCCAAATTATCTCTAAGGTATTTCCTCAGCGAGGAAATATGGAACACGTCGTGAATCCGATGCAAATGCTCCGGTAACCCGAGTCTATACGCAACCGGTCCGATTCGCTCAATAATAGGAAACGGCCCCACATACCTCGGTGCCAACTTCCCCTTCTTTCCGAAACGCATAATCCCCTTCATAGGAGATACCCTGAGCAAAACCTGGTCCCCCACTTGGAACTCCCTGAAAAATCTCTTCGCATCAGCATAACTCTTCTGCCTGTCTTGAGCTACCCGTATGCGACTCCGAATCAATTCAATCCTTGCCGAAGTATCCTGAATCACTTCCGGCCCAAGTAGTTTGTTGTCCCCCACCTCCAACCAACATGCTGGGGAACGACAAGGCCTACCGTACAATGCCTCGAACGGAGCCATGCCAATCGTGAACTGATAGGAGTTGTTGTAAGCAAACTCCACCAGTGGAAGGTACTGCTCCCATCCACCCCCGAAGTCAATAATGCACATGCGTAGCATGTCCTCCAACATCTGATTGGTGCGTTCTGTCTGCCCATCGGTCTGCGGATGATAAGCCGTACTCAACCGCAATTCCGTGCCCATGGCCTCCTGGAAACTTTCCCAAAACCTCGAAACAAATATCTTGTCTCTGTCAGACACGATATTCAGGGGCACACCGTGAAGTCTCACTATCTCTGAAATGAAGAGTTGGGCATACTAACCCGCAGTGTAATCAGTCCTAACGGGTAAAAAGTGAGCGACCTTGGACAACCTGTCCACAATTACCCAAACGGAGTCGTGGCCCCTCTGCGACGTAGGCAACCCCATGATAAAGTCCATGGATATGCTCTCCCACATCCACACTGGAACCTCCAACGGCTGTAGCAATCCTGCTGGTCTCTGATGATCCACTTTTACAAGCTGACAAGTGGCGCATTTCGAGACAAACTCAGTGATATCTCTCTTCATACCGCTCCACCAATACTGCCGTCTCATGTCCTGGTACATTTTGTCCCCTCCGGGATGTACCGCAAACCGTGAGCCGTGCGACTCTGCCATCACATCGTGCCGCAATTCTTCCCCTTCCGGAACTACCAATCTCCCATTGAAGCGCAATCCCCCGCCTGAGCTAACGGTATAGGACTCGGCTCCCTCTGCTAGCAACCGAACTATCTGCTCCTGACAGAACGTGTCATTAGCCTGTGCCCGTACTACCTTTGTGACAATCTGCGGGGTAACGGTCATCACAGACATGAAAGATCGGGCCACTGCATCCTGGTGTCCCAATTCCTTCCACTTAGCTTTCCACACCTCTGCCACCTCATCTGCTGGCCTGCGGCTCAACGCGTCTGCTACCACGTTAGCCTTACCCGGGTGGTACTGGATGTCGAACTGGTAGTCCTTCACAAATTCAAGCCACCTACGCTGCCGCATATTCAGTTCCTTCTGCGTGAACAGATACTGTAGTGACTTGTGGTCCGTGAACAACTGAAACTTCTCCCCCAAAAGATAGTGCCTCCAAATCCGTAAGGCAAATACTACTGCCGCCAACTCCAAATCATGCGTGGGGTAATTCTTCTCATGAGGTTTAAGCTTACGGGAAGCATAAGCTATGGCCTGTCTCTCCTGCTGCAACACACCTCCCAGTCCTTGCAAAGACGCATCGGTGTAAACCAAATACTCAACTCCCGGTCTCGGCAACGCTAACACAGGTGCTGAGGTCAATTTGTCCTTCAACTCATCGAATGCCAACTGACAGGCATCACTCCAAATGTATGGCACACCTTTACGAGTAAGATGTGTCAAAGGACCTGCTATCTCCGAGAAACCCCGAATAAACCTCCTGTAGTATCCTGCCAAACCCAAGAAACTACGAATTTCCGTTGGTGTCGTGGGCTGTCCCCACTCCCTCACCGCTGACACCTTCCCCTGATCAACTGATATTCCCTGGTCGGAAATAATGTGACCCAAGAACTGGACTTCCTTCAACCAAAACCCGCACTTCTCGTATTTTGCATACAGCTCATTCTGACGAAGTGTCTGCAAAACCAGCCTCAAATGCTCGGCGTGCTCCCCCTCTGTCTGAGAGTAAACCAGAATGTCATCAATGAAGACAATGACAAACTGATCTAGGAAATCTCTGAACACCCTGTTCATCAAGTCCATAAACACTGCTGGAGCGTTGGTTAAGCCGAAAGGCATAACTCGAAACTCGTAAGAACCATATCTCGACAAGAACGCAGTCTTCGAGACATCCTCCTCCCTGATACGCAACTGATGGTATCCTGACCTCAAGTCAATCTTCGAGAAGAAAGAAGCTCCTCTCAACTGGTCGAATAAGTCATCGATTCGAGGCAACGGATACTTATTCCGTATCGTGACCTTATTCAACTCTCGGTAGTCCACGCACAATCTCAGTGAACCATCCCTCTTCTTCACAAACAAAACCAGAGCGCCCCAAGGTGAGGTACTCCTGCGAATAAAGCCTTGTCCTAACAACTGCTCTATCTGATCCCGTAGCTCTCTCATCTCAGCTGGAGCCATACGGTACGGTGCACGTGCTCTAGGTCTCGTACCCGGTAGCAAATCAATAACGAAATCTATCTCTCTACTGGGTGGTAAGCCTGGTATCTCCTGAAACACATCCGAATACTCCCTGACAACCGGGATCGAATCTAAAGGAATAACAACCTCCTTAGAGGTATCCTCCTCTATGTAATACAGATGAGCGGTCGATCCTCCCTCTGGGCGAGGCATCGCCACTATAAACATCTCTTGCCCCGGAATGGCAAAAACAATGCTCCCGCTGAAGCAATCAATCATGGCCCTATATGCTACGAGCCAATCCATACCGATGATCACATCGTGAACATGCATGTCTAACACTAACATGTCTGCAGGCAATACCAAACCACCAACCTCTACCCCGACTCCCCGGCATATAAAGAAAATAAGTGACCCACTCCCTAATGGTGAGTCGACACACGTCACTGTGCTCTCTGCCGTAGCTAACAATCCTAAAGCTTTCGCGAAGTGTGTAGCAATAAAACAGTGTGTAGCACCCGTATCAAATAACACCCGACCCATAGTGCCATGGATAGGAAACGTACCCTCGATCGCGGGCGGTGCCTGTGGAACTGCAGCCTGGTGAACATTGTAGACACGTCCATACTGTAGCTGCCCCTGCTGAGCTGGGACTGCTGGAATGGGTGGCAAAGCTACCATCTGCGGTGGTGCAGGAAGAGCGGCGGGAAACATAGGTCCCTGTGGCTCCTGGCGAGCACCCTGCTGCTGCTGCTGTGGGGCCCTGCCCCTATCAGGACAATCCTGCTTCTTATGGACGGTTTTGCCACAAGTAAAGCACTTCCCTGGGAAGTTCCCTCCCCTCTGCCTCTGCTGTCCCCGGCCCTGGTGGCCGTTACCATTCCTCCCTTGGCCCTGCTGGCCCTGATGGAACTGCTGCCCATTCTGCCCCTGCTGGCCCTGATGGCCGTTTGGACCCTGATGGCCCTGGCGGAAACCTCCCTATCCCTGCCTGTAGTTCCCTGACCGGAACCTCTTATTGTCCCCCTGCTGGGTACCCTGCTCAGTCTGTCTCTGCCCCTGACCGGTTTGTGCCCCGCTGGCACCATGTCCTCCAGTCCTGCCCTGATGGCTAGACTCCCCTGACCGCTTGCCCTCGGCCATATGAAAATGGTGGTCCTGGCAGTGTAGTAATGCAGCGTTAACCACATCAGAATACGTGGCCAACGATAGGTTCCCGAGCAGATGCTGTCGGATTCTCCAATTCAACCCATCAGTGAACTTCTCTATCTTCTTCTTCTCTGTTGGAATCTCGTCTGGAACGATATTCAACAGGTTAGTGAACTCGGCCTCATACTCGGCCACGGTCTTGCCCTCTTGCTTCAAACTCATTAGCTTCCTCCTCATCTCTGTATGAACTGCGGACGGAAAGTACTTGTGGTCGAACCGCACCCAGAACTCCTGAATCGTGAGGGTATCCCTCTCCTCCGCGGTGGTAATGGACTCCCACCACTGCAGTGCAGATCCCACTAGCTTGAAAGTAGCTAGCACCTGTTTCTGGACGTCAGTGCACTCATGCATCCTCAAATGCCTCTGTATGTCCTTCCTCCATTGGCTCGAGACTACCACGTCTGAGCTACCTGCAAACTCTGGCGGATGCGCTTTCTGAAAAGCGTCTCGTACACGTTCCCAAGCAGACGGGAATGCATTAACCTGTGCTGGCGCGGCAACTGGCGCCTGAGACGGTGCCTGCTGAATCACGGCAATCGCGGGATTTACCGCTTGGGCTACAATAGCGGCAACCTCACCGGCGTTCAACATGCCCTGAACTGGAGCGGGCTGTGGTTCGGGCGTAGCATCCCTGGGAACTCGTCGTGCAAGTCGTGGAGGCATCTGAAATATGAACAAAGTTTATAAGTTCACGGTTTATAAACTTAAAATAGCTGAAGAACGAAGCATACACAAAAAGAATACAACAGTCCTAAAATATAGGGCTCTATATCAAAGAAACGTAGCGGAAACATAATAGCCGTACAGATCCTAAAGGACACTAGAACCTGATGCTCTGATACCACCTGTGACACCCCGACTAATTAAATACCAGGTAGCTACTCCTTTATAAAATTAATTCAAAATGCCAAGTTGGCTCAGTTAATAGCATCACTGTCGAAAACATTTTATTATTACTAACCACCTAGTATTTAAAAAGCAAGTTGCCAAATTTTAATTAAGTCTGATTAACATGCAACAAGTGTAATGAAGAAATAAATAACACCATTCACCATACTGAAGTAAAACAAATAACCATCACAATAGAGTAAATAAAGTCTGGAGGAAACCCCTCACTACAATCCCATAACTGAAATGAATAACTGAAACAAATACATGCTAAAGTCTGAAAACTGAAATGTAAAAGATGTCTCTAAATAGAAATGGGCAACATGCCCTACAACTGATAGATAGTGACTCTGGAATCCAAAGAATAGAAGCGTCTACATGCAAATCCCTGTAGCTTCCACAAGCAGCTACAGCTCGTCACCTGAATGAGAATCCTATGCTTGGTGTCCTTGTGGCTGGGCACCTAAAAAGGTTTTACAAGAAAATATATTTGAAAGCAAATGGGTCAGAGCCCGAAAGTGGAAATCATTTTAAAAACCTGCAAGTGCTTTAAAAACATTTAAAACATTAAATGCAAAGTACATGTTAGGACGTGCACTCACATTAAATTCTCACCTCTCGACTAACTGTGCACTCCTAACGTAAGTACCCATCTATAACTACCCTTTCCACTAGCTAAGTGACAACGTAACTAGCTAGACTACCAAAGGTTCTACCCATTTTACTCGGTTAATTTAACATAACAACGCTCGTAATTTAATAGAGGTTTAACGTAAACTCAGTTACTAACTATGCCATTTATATAACTATCAGCTAACTCATTATATATCTCGAAACAATACCGTAATATTTTTACAACATTAACATGAGGATTCCCATTAATTTAATGTATATTATTCACATCATAAATATACGATACAAGCACCCCGCAATCTAAGCTATGGTGCACACATACTCTGCTATCCATCCCGGTACATCACGTACATAAGGATCACATATTCCGAATCTCTCAGGAATAGTTTAGATAACACAAATCACAAATAGTGGAGGCGAACACAGTCACCATCACATGGGTCACGCACATACCTACGCTCCCATGGTCAGCGGACTTATTAATATCACAATAAGTCTTTCTATGACCTATGTTCATCAAGGTACCAGTCTATATCCCCCCCGTAGGCACACAAGGATTAGAGGGTCCTAAGCGAACGCAACCTCCCGTGATAGCAAGTATGGTAGGTATGTCATACAACCAATCCATATACTAACACTAAGTAAACACATGTCTTAGTAATACCATATTTTAATCGTAGTACATATTGCACTCTCGTACTAACTATAATTATCACAATTCATGCTATTCTAGTTTGTAATTATACTCGCTATAATTCATCCTTACATCGTAGTAGACACTCACGTCTCAACCCAAATGGTTCTTTGAATATAACTCCCGTATATAGTTTACTCCTCTCAATAATCCAAAAGTCCCAAATCTAACCTTACATCAATAAAGGAAGGTCATCTATATCCTCGAACAAGTTTAACGGGTTCCAAAAATCAAAACAGTCCAAAAAGGGTCAAACTGTCAACTCGTTAGAAGTCTCGTTCGAACGAGGCTTCGAACGAGTTTGGACTGTCAGGTCGTTAGAAGTCTCGTTCGAACGAGGCTGTTCGAACGAGATCCCAGTTCGTTCGAACGAACTGACCCTTCTAACGATATCTCGTTCGAACGAGATATCGAACGAAAATCCCTACTCGTTAATAACGACTGGTCAACTCGTTAGAAGCTCGTTCGAACGACCTGGGGGCTGCTTCTAACGAGTGGCCAGTTTCGGCCCAGATTTTTCCCAAATTCGTTTTTTCACCATTTTTACTCCTCAAACCTTTTCTAAAATTCGTTCTAACAATATATTGAGTTCTCTAATCATCCTCAAACATGTTAAGGGGCTATACTAACATTATCAAAGGGTTTAATATCTTCTAAACATCATTGAATCACAATTTCTACAATAATTCCCAATTTTCTTCAAGAACATAAACCCTAGGTTCTTCTCATCAAAATTTCCCAGATTTTAATCCGTTAAAACATCACATAGATATGAAATCTCTGAATTTAAATCTTCAAACAAGGGTTCTACATGCAAACCTATCCCAAAATTTAATAACAATCTTCCAATTTCATGGGTTTTCTTTTAATTCTTATATAAGATTGATTCACAAGGTTTCTAACATGGAAAAAGCATTCACTGCATAAGGAATGTAATTTAAATCACTTGCCTTGGTTTGATTCCGGATTTGGTGTTGGTTTGATGAAGTTTATGCAGAGTTTCCTCTCTCTCTCTCTCCTTCTCCAAGCTTTCTTCTCCAAAAGGCTATGGTGGCTAGGGTTTGCTTTGGGGAAACTTATGAAAACCTAATTTTAATAAACCTCCGTAGCTTGTTGGGTTAATAAGGGTTGGTTGGGGTCAATCCTTATCAGATTACAACTCTCAATTTTCGTCACTTTTAATTACCCAAAAATACCAAATTACTAAAAAAATACCCTTTAAGTTACCGGTATGGCCTAAAAATACCCCGGGACCCAAACTATACCCCCGGCTAGTGTTTTCTGACTATCTCGACCCTTCCGGACGCGTTGGCCCACTCAAAACGACCATACGGATTATAGATTTTAAATTCACTTTTATTAATAAAATATTATACCGTGACGCGGCGGTCCCACGCGTCTCAACAAAATTTCTAAAATGCCGTATATAAATCTCACGACAAATTTTATAATACCAAATACATATATAATCATATATGCACATAATCAAATACCAATTCGCATCTCATTAGTATTTATAACCTGGATTAATTTCCAATTAATACGCAATTTAATTAATTAATCCCAAAATAAATATAGTCAAAAATACGGGGTATTACATGCCAATGGTGAACTGGTAGGAGTTATTATAAGCAAACTCCACCAGTGGAAGGTACTGCTCCCAACCACCTCCAAAATCTAGGATGCACATACGCAACATGTCCTCCAATATCTGATTTGTCTGCTCCGTTTCCCCATCAGTCTGCGGGTGATATGTCGTACTCAGCCGCAACTCTGTACCCATGGCCTCCTGGAAACTCTCCTAAAATCGTGAAACAAATATCTTGTCTCGGTCAGACACGATATTTAGAGGCACCCCGTGAAGTCTCACTATCTCTGCAATGAAAATCTGGGCATACTGTCCCGTAATGTAATTTGTCCTTATGGGTAGAAAATGAGCAACTTTGGTCAACCGGTCCACAATTACCCATATGGAGTCGTGACCCCTCTATGACGTAGGTAACCCCGTGATAATCCATGGATATGCTCTCCCATATCCACATCGGAACCTCTAATGGCTATAGAAGTCCTGTCGGTTTCTGATGGACCACCTTTACTAGCTGACAAGTGGCGCATTTAGAAACGAACACGGCGATATCTATTTTCATTCCGCTCCACCAGTATTGTCGTCTCATGTCTTGGTACATCTTATCTCCACCAGGGTGTATCACGAACCGTGAGCCGTGCGACTTTGTCATTACCTCGTGTCTCAAGTGAGCCCTTCCGGAATGACCAGTCTCCCATTGCAGTGTAATCCCCCGTCTGAGCTAATGGTATAAGACTCGGCTCCTGTGACACCCCGACTAATTAAATACCGGGTAGCACTCCTGAACACTCTGTTCATCAAGTCCATAAACACGGCTGGAGCATTGGTCAAACCAAAAGGCATAACCCGAAACTCGTAAGAACCATATCTCGACAAGAACGCAGTCTTCGAGACATCCTCCTCCCTGATACGTAACTGATGGTATCCCGATCTCAAATCAATCTTTGAGAAGAAAGAAGCTCCTCTCAACTGGTCGAATAAGTCATCGATTCCAGGCAACGGATACTTATTCTGTATCGTGACCTTATTCAACTCTCGGTAGTCCACACACAATCTCAGTGAACCATCTCTCTTCTTCACGAACAACACAGGGGCACCCCACAGTGAAGTACTCCTCCGAATAAACCCCTGACCCAACAACTGTTCAATCTGATCCCGTAACTCCCTCATCTCAGCTGGAGCCATACGGTACGGTGCGCGTGCTATTGGTCTCGTATCTGGCAATAAGTCTATAACAAAGTCTATCTCTCGACTGGGGGGTAGGCCTGGTATCTCCTGAAACACATCAGAATACTCCCTGACAACTGGGATCGAATCTAAAGGAATCACAACCTCCTTAGAGGTATCCTCCTCTAGGTAATACAAATGAGCGGTTGAGCCTCCCTCTGGGCGAGGCATCGCCACTACAAACATCTCTTGCCCCGGAATGGCAAAAACAATGCTCCCACCGAAGCAATCAATCATGGCCCTATAATCAGCGAGCCAATCCATACCGATAATCACATCGTGAACATGCATATCTAATACCAACATATCTGCAGGTAATACCAGACTACCAATCTCTACCCCCACTCCCCGGCATATAAAGAAAATAAGTGACCCACTCCCCAATGGTGAGTTTACACACGTCACTGTGCTCTCTGCCATAGCTAACAACCCTAAGGCTTTCGCAAAATGTGTAGCTATAAAGCAATGTGTTGCCCCCGTATCAAACAAAACCCGACCCATAGTACCATGGATAGGAAACGTACCCTAAATCGCGGGTGGTGCCTGCGGAGCTGCTGCCTGGTGGACATTATAGACACGTCCATACTGTAACTGTCCCTGCTGCACAGGAACTGCTGGAATGGCTGGAAGAGCTGGCACCTGGGCTGGAGCTAGAAGGGCTGGCGGAAAAAGTGGCCTATGTGGCTCATGTCAAGCACCCTGCTGCTGCTGCGGGGCCCTGCCCCTATCAGGACAGTCCTGGCGTTTATGGCCAGTCTTGCCTCCAAATGAAACACTTCCCCGGGAAGTTTCCCCCTCTCTGTCCCTGCTGCCCCCGGCCCTGGTGGCCGTTACCGTTCCTCCACTGGCCCTGCTGAAACTGATGTTGACCATTCTGACCTGGCTGGTTCTGATGGCCGTTCGGACCCTGATGGCCCTGCCGGAAACCTCCCTGTCCGTGCCTGAAATTTCCTGACCTGAACCTCTTGTGATCCCCCTGCTGGGTACCCTGATCGCCCTACCTCTGCCCCTGAACAGATTGTGCCCCACTGGCACCATTTCCCTTAGTCCTGCCCTGATGGCTGGACTCTCCTGACCTCTTGCCTTCAGTCATGTGAAAGCGATGATCCTGGCAATGGAGCAATGCAGCGTTAACCACATCAGAATAAGTGGCTAACGAGAGGTTCCCTAACAAGTGCTGACGAATCCTCCATGTCAACCCGTCCGTGAATTTCTCTATCTTTTTCTCCTCTGTTGGTATTTCATCCGGAACAATATTCAACAGATCAGTAAATTCGGCCTCATACTCGGCCACAGTCTTACCCTCTTGCTTGAGGCTCATCAACTTTCTTCTCATCTCCGTGTGAACAGCTGACGGAAAGTATTTGCGGTCGAACCGCACCCAAAACTCCTAGATAGTGAGAGTATCTCTCTCCTCCACGGTGGTAATAGACTCCCACCACTGCAGTGCAGACCCTACTAGCTTAAAGGTCGCTAGTATCTGCTTCTGGACATCTGTACACTCATACATCCTCAAGTGTCGCTGGATGTCCTTCCTCCACTAACTCGAAACTACCACATCGGAGCTACCTGCGAACTCCGGAGGGTGTGCTTTCTGAAAAGCATCATGTACACGTTCCCAAGCAGACGGGAATGCATGAGCCTGAACTGGCGCGGCTATCGGCGCCTGAAGTGGTGCATGCTGAACTACTGCTAGTGCGGCATTTACCGCCTGGGCCACAATGGCTGCAACCTCGGTGGCATTCATCGTGCCCTGAGCTGGTGCGGGCTGTGGTTCTGGCGTCGCATCCCTGGGAACCCTTCGTGCACGTCATGGAGGCATCTGAAATAAGAATGAAGTTTATAAGTTCGCAGTTATAAACTTAAAATAGCTGAAGAACGTAGCATATACAAAAGAATACAACAGTCCTAAAGTATAGGGCTCTACATCAAAGGAAGCTCAGCGAAAACATAATACGCCGTACCGATCCTAATGGACACTAGAACCTGATGCTCTGATACCACCTGTGACACCCCGACTAATTATATACCAGGTAGCTACTCCTTTATTAAATTAATTCAAAATGCCAAGTTGGTTAAGTTAATAGCATCACTGTTGAAAATATTTTAATAATTACTAACCACCTAGTATTTAAAAGTAAGTGCCAAATTTTAAGTTAAGTCTGATTAACATGCAGTAAAAGAATAATGAAAGAATAATAACCATTCACTATAATCAAGTAATGAATAACCAACAACATAAATATAAACCGGAGGAAAACTCCTCACAACAATCCCACAACTGAAAAATAATACTACAAGTCTGAATCCTGAATAATTACATGCCAAAGGTCTGAATAACTGAGATAAATGAAATATCTCTAAAAGAAATGGGCGACATGCCCTACAACTGATAACTGATGAATATCGAGTCAAGATAGATGAAGCGTCTACAAGCAAAGTCCTGTAACTTCCACAATCAGCTACAGCTCGTCACCTGAATGAGAATCCTATGCATGGTGTCCTTGTGGCTGGGCACCTAAAATGGTTTTTACAAAAAATAGATTTGAAAGCAAATGGGTCAGAGCCCGAAAGTGTAAAACATTTTGAAAACATCAAGTGTTTTAATAACATTAAAACATTAAATGCAAAATACATGTTAGGACGTGCACTCACATGAAATTCTCACCTCTCGACTACATGCGCACTCCTAACGTACATTACCCATCTAAATGACACATATATCTAACCAAAACGTAATAAGTTCTACCTCTTACTACTCGATTACCATATTACATTCTAACGTTATAAAATAAATAGAGGGTTTTACTTAAAATTAGATTCTCAAGATGTAATACATTTCACTATCGGTTAACCCGTTATGTTTTCTCAAAACAATTCCATAATTTTATTCACAATATAAACGTGAAAGTTCTCATTAATTAAGTGTATATTATTCACATCATAAATATACAATACAATACAAGCACCCTGAGAACTAGCTGCGGTGCACACATACTCTACTATCCATCCCGGTATATCACGTACATAAGGATCACATATTCCGAATCTCTTAGGAATAGTTCTCAGATAACAACATCACAAATAATGGAGGCGAACACAGTCACATCACATGGGTCACGCACATACCTGCGCTCCCACGATCAGCAGACTTATTAACATCCCAATAAGTCCTTCTCTGACCTATGTTCATCGAGGTAACCAGTCTAAATCCGGGCAACACAAGGATTAGAGGGCCCTAAGCGAACGCGAACCTCCCGTGATAGCAAGTATGGTAGGTATGTCATACACATAAAATCAATACATATACAAAGTATTCACACATCTTAGTAATCACCATAATATTGGTGGTACACTTCTCATTCTCGTACCGACATATAATACTACACACTTTATGTCCCCGGTTAATAAAGTAAATTAGGCCGTCGATAGTTCTCGCAACGTAATATACACTCACGTCCTACTAATATTTTCCTTTAGGTTCAAACTACACTTCTAGGTTTGACTCCTCATTATATCCCAAACATCCCAAATACATCAATTAATCATCAAGGGAAAGCTATCTCTACCTATACACAAGGTTACGGGGCACTCGGGATCAAAACAGGCTAAAAAGCCTAAACTGTCAACTCGTTCGAAGTCTCGTTCGAACGAGGCTGTTCGGACGAACTGGCCTATCTAACGAGGTCTCGTTCGAACGAAGTTATCGAACGAACTTCACCCTCGTTAGAAGTCAATGGTCAACTCGTTAGAAGTTCGTTCGAACGAGTTCGTTCGAACGACCTGGGCAGGTCTTCTAACGAGCGACCAGATTCGAGCCCAGATTTCTTTTTTTCGTTTTTCCCATCTCTCTACACCTCAAATCTCATCCAAACATTACTCCAACGATTGTTTAAGGTTCCTAATCGTCCCTAAACATCCTTAGGTCACATATTAACATGTTTGGGGGTGTTAATTCATCCTAACATCATTCAAATATCACATCTCTACATATTTTTCTCCAATTTCAAACACATGAACCCTAGAATTTTTAAATCATCTAGAAGTCTAATTAAATCCGTTTTTGGTTTCATACTAATTGTAATATCATCAGAATAATCATCAACTACAAATCTACGTGCAATTTCCTCATCAAGAATGTAATTTCTATTTCCAATTTAATGGGTTTTTCATTTAACTCCCAAGAATAAATCAGATTTTTCTCAATTCCTACACATGGAAGAAACATTCTCTATAAAAACGAAATTAAATCACTTGCCTTATTGGAATCTCTGATTTGATGACGAATTTGATGAATGGTTCTCTCTCGCTCTGCAGATTTCTCCTCTCCTCTCTCTCTACAAGCTTTCTTCTCCAAAGTTAATGGTGGCTAGGGTTTGTGCTTTAGAAATTCTTTTGGAACAAGTTTCAATAACTTCCGTAGCCTATTTGGGTATTAGTGGGCTTAGTGGGTTATTGAAAAATCAGATATTAATTCCCAATTTTCGTAACTTTTAATTCCCCAAAATTCAAAATTGCCAAACTACCCTTATACGTTGCCGGTATGGCCTAAAAATGCCCCGGGACCCAAACCAAACCCCCGGCTAGTGTTTTCTGACTATTTCGACCCTTCCGGACGCGTTGGCGCACTCAAAACGACCATACGGTTTATAGAAATAAAATTCACTTTTTAATTATCATAATTATATTCCATGACGCGACTGCCACAAGCGTCTCAACAAAATTTCCAAATTGCCGTATTTCAATCTCACGACAAATTTCATAATTCAAAATTCATATATAAACATATATGCACATATAATCAAATACCAACTCGCATCTCGCTAGTATTTTAACCCGGATTAATTTCCAATTAATACGTATTTAATTTAATTAATCCCATAAATAAATATCACAAAAATACGGGGTATTACAGCTCCCTCTGCTAGTAATCGAACTATCTGCTCCTGAAAAAATGAGTCATTTGCCTGGGCTTTACCACTCTCATAACAATCTGAGGTGTAATAGTAATCACAGACATAAACGATCGGGCCACTGCATCCTGGTGTCCCAACTCCTTCCACTTAGCTTTCCACACATCGGCCACCTCATCTACTGGCCTATGGCTCAACGTGTCTGCTACCACGTTAGCCTTCCCTGGGTGATACTGGATATCGAACTGATAATCCTTCAAAAACTCAAGCCACCGACGTTGACGCATATTCAGCTCCTTCTGCGTGAAGAGGTATTGTAGAGACTTATGGTCTGTGAACAACCAAAATTTCTCCCCCAGGAGATAGTGTCTCCAAATCCGAAGAACGAACACGACTGCCGCTAACTCCAAGTCTTGTGTGGGGTAATTCCTCTCATGAGGCTTAAGCTTACGGGAAGCATAAGCTATTGCCTGACTCTCCTGTTGCAGCACACCTCCAAGTCCTTGTAAGGACGCATCGGTATAGACTAAATACTCAACTCCCGGTCTGGGAAATGCTAACACCGGTGCTGAGGTCAATTTGTCCTTCAACTCATCAAATGCCAACTGACAGGCATCGCTCCAGATGAATGGCACACCTTTGCGAGTCAGATGTGTCAAAGGACCCGCTATCTTTGAGAAACTCCGAATAAACCTCCTGTAGTTTCCTGCTAAGCCCAAGAAACTACGGATCTCAGTCGGTGTCGTGGGTTATCCCCACTCCCTCACAGCGGATACCTTCCCCGGATCAACAAATATCCCCCGGTCTGAAATGATATGCCCCAAAAACTGAACCTCCTTTAGCCAAAATCCACATTTCTCGTACTTTGCATATAGCTCGTTCTGATGTAGCGTCTGCAATACCTGCCTCAAATGCTCGGCGTGCCCCTCTTCTGTCTGGGAGTAAACCAGGATGTCATCAATAAAGACGAACATGGCTGGAGCATTGGTCAAGCCAAAAGGCATAACTCGAAACTCGTAGGAACCATATCTCGTCAAGAAAGCAGTTTTCGAGACGTCCTGTTCCCTGATACGCAACTGATGGTATCCTGATCGCAAATCAATCTTTGAGAAGAAGCAAGCTCCTCTCAACTGGTCAAATAAGTCATCGATTCGGGGCAACGGATACTTATGTCGTATCGTGACTTTATTCAACTCCTGGTAATCTACACATAATCTCAACGATCCATCCCTCTTCTTTACGAACAATACAGGGGCTCCCCACGACGAAGTACTCCTTCGGATAAACCCCTGACCCAACAACTGCTCTATCTGATCCCTTAGCTCTCTAATCTCCGCTGGAGCCATACGGTAAGGTGCGATGCAATGGGCCGAGTGCCCAGTGTCAAATCGATAACAAAATCTATCCCTCTACTAGGAGGTAATCCACGTATATCCTGAAATACATCAGCAAACTCACTAACAACGGGAATTGAATCAAGTGGTATTACCACTTCCTTAGAGGTCTCCTCCTCTATGTAATACAAGTGTGTGGACGATCCTCCCTCGGGGTGAGGCATCGCCACTAAAAACATCTCCTGCCCGGGAATGGCAAAAATAATACTCCTACTGAAACAATCAATCATGGCTCGGTGCGCAACTAGCCAATCCATACCAACAATCGCATCGTACTTTGTCATCTCTAATACTAGCATATCAGCAGGTAAAGTAAATCTCCCTATCTCTATACCCACACCTCTACAAACAAGGGAAATCATGGAACCCCTACTCAACGGTGAATCTATGCAAGTAATCGTGCTCTCTGTAGTGTCTAACAACCCCAAAGTGCGTGCAAATCTCTTGGCAATAAAATAATGTGTGGCCCCCGTATCAAATAAAATACGCCCCATAGTCCCCTGAATAGAGAACATACCCTCAATAGTAGGTGGATCCTGTGGGACTGCGGCATGCTGGAGTTGATAAGCTCGCCCGTACTGAAGCTGTCCTTGCTGGACTGGGATTGCTGGGATGGGTTGCAAAGCTGGCATCTGTGGTGCTGCTGGGAGGGCGACGGGAAACATAGGTCTCTGGGGCTCCTTTCAAGCACCCTCCTACTGCTGCTGTGGGGCCCTACCCCTATCAGGACACTCCTGGCGCTTGTGGACAATCTTGCAACAAATGAAACATTTCCCCATAAAGTTTCCCCCTCTCTGACCCTATTGCCCACGGCCCTGGTGGCCGTTGCCATTCCTCCCCTGGTCATGCTGGCCCTGCTGAAACTGCTGCTATTGGCCATGCTGGGCGTGCTGACCCTGCTGGCCCTGACGAAAACCTCCCCGACCATTTCTGAAACCCCCAAATCTGGACCTCTTAAAATCCCCCTACTGGGAACCCTGATCTCCCTGTCTATGCTGACCCTGAGCAGATTGTGCCCCGCTGGCACCATTCCCCCTGTCCTGTCTTGATGGCTGGTCTCTCCTGACCGCTTACTCTCTGACATGTGAAAGCGGTGGTCCTGGCAGTGAAGCAGTGCTGCGTTAACCACATCAGAATAAGTGGCCAACGAGAAATTTCCCAACAAGTGCTGACGGATCCTCCAAGTCAACCCATCCATGAACTTCTGAACCTTCTTCCTCTCAGTCGGAATTTGATCGGGAATAATGTTCAAGAGATTAGTGAATTCGTCCTCATACTCGGCCACGATCCTCCCCTCCTGCTTGAGGTTCATTAACTTCCTCCTCATTTCAGTGTGAATGGATGATGGAAAATATTTGCGGTCGAACCGCACCCAGAACTCCTGTATGGAAAGGGCATCTCTCTCCTCCGGAATGGTAATGGACTCCTACCACTACAACGCTAATCCTACAAGCTTAAAAGTAGCCAGTATCTGTTTCTGTACCTCCGTGCACTCATACATCCTCAAATGTCTTTGAATGTCCTTCTTCCACTAGCTGGACAACAACATCGGAGCTACCTGCAAACTCCGGAGGGTGTGCTTTCTGAAAAGCATCACGAACACGTTCCCAAGCAGACGGGAATGCATGAGCCTGAACTGGCGCTACTGCTGGTGCCTGCTGCACAACTGCAAGGGTGACATTTACCACTTGGGCTACAATAGCAGCAACCTCTGTGGCATTCATGGTGCCCTGGACTGGGTTCATGGTGCATTCATGGTGCCATGTACACGTCGTGGAGGCATCTGAAATGAGATTAAAGTCTTAAGAGTTCGCAGTTATTATCTCAAAATAGCTGAAGATCGAAGCATACACAAAAGAATACAACAATCCTACAATATAGGGCTCTACATCAAAGAAAGCTCAGCGGAAACATAATAAGCCGTACAGATCCTAAGGACACTAGAACCTGATGCTCTGATACCACCTGCGATACCCTGACTAATTAAATACCGGGTAGCTACTCCTTTATTCGAATTAATACAAAATGCCAAGTTGGTTCAGTTCATAGCATCACTGTCGAAAACATTTTTATAATTACTAGCCACCTAATATTTAAAAAGTGAGTTGTCAATTTTGAATTAAATTCGATTAACATGACTGTAATACCCCGTACTTTTGACTATATTTATTTTTGGGATTAATTAATTAAATGCGTATTAATTGGAAATTAATCCGGGTTATAAATACTAACGAGATGCAAGTTGGTATTTGAATATGTGCATACATGTTTTGATATATGTATTTGGTATTATAAAATTTGTCGTGAGATTTATATACGGCATTTTAGAAATTTTGTTGTGACGCGTGGGACCGCCGCGTCACGGTGTAATATTTTGATAATAAAAGTGAATTTAAAATCTATAAACCGTATGGTCGTTTTGAGTGCGCCAACGCGTTCGGAAGGGTCGAGATAGTCAGAAAACACTAGCCGGGGGTATAGTTTGGGTCCCGGGGCATTTTTAGGCCATACCGGCAACTTAAAGGGTATTTTGGTAATTTTACATTTTGAGGAATTAAAAGTGACGAAAATTAGAGGTGTAAATCTGATGTGGATTAAACCCACTAAGCCCATTAACCAAACCATATTAACCTAGAAGGCTACGTAGGTTATTAGAAGAAGTTTTCTAAGTTCCCAAATCAAAACCCTAGCCACCTTAAGCCACCATTGGAGAGGAAGCTTGGAGAGAAGAAATTCTGCAGAAAAGTTCTACCAAACCTACACCAAACTCAGAGACAATCAAGGCAAGTGACTTTATCCCATTTAATTTCAGAGAATGTCTCTTCCATGTTATAAATTGAGGAATTTTAATTGTTCTTGAAAGATGAATGAAAACCCATGTAGTTTGGAGTTTAGAACTTGAAAATTTTGAAGAGAATTGCATGTAGAATGATAGGTAGATGATTTCTCTCATGATAATTGTGATTAGAAGAAATTAAAACGGATTAAATTCTGGGATTTGATGATGATATATATCTAGGGTTCATGTTCTTGATAAAATTGGGGAAAAGTATAAAATCTTGTGATTTAATGATGTTTAGGATGCATTAATGCCTTAAAAGATGTTAGTTTATGACCTAAGCGTGTTTTAGTATGATTAGACGACTTAAAACTCTGTTAGAACGAACTTTGGAGAAGGATTGAGGTGTTAAAAATGGTGAGAAACGTAACTTAGAAAATCTGGGACGAATCTGGTAGCTCGTTAGAAGCCCCTACCCAGGTCGTTCGAACGAACTCGTTCGAACGAGCTTCTAACGAGTTGACCAGTCGCTGCTAACGAAAAGGGATTTCGTTCGATATCTCGTTCGAACGAGATATCGTTAGAAGGTACAGTTCGTTCGAACGAACTGGAACCTCGTTCGAACAGCCTCGTTCGAACGAGACTTCTAACGAGTTGGCAGAGGAATCTCGTTCGAACAGTCTCGTTCGAACGAGACTTCTAACGAGTTGACAGTTTGGTCCTTTTTGGACTGTTTTGATTTTTGGAGTCCCGTAAACTTGTTCGAGGATATAGATGACCTTCCTTTGATGATGTATTTGGGACTTTTGGGTTATTGAGAGGAGTAAACTATATACGCGAGTTACATTAAATGAACCGTTTGGGTTGAGACGTGAGTGTCTACTACGATGTGAGAATCGATTATGGCGCGTATGATGATAAACCGGAATAATATAAGTGTAGATATTATAAGTTAGTACGAGAAAACGATATGTACTACGATTAAACTACGGGATTACTAAGATGTGTGTTTACTTCGTATTGGTATATGAATTGTGTGTATGACATACCTACCATACTTGCTATCACGGGAGGTTTGCATTCGCTTAGGGCCCTCTAATCCTTGTGTTGCCCGGATTTAGACTGGTTACCTCGATGAACATAGGTCATAGAAAGACTTATTGGGATGTTAATAAGTCCGCTGATCGTGGGAGCGTAGGTATGTACGTGACCCATGTGATGTGACTGTGTTCGCCTCCACTATTTGTGATTTGTGTTATCTGGACTATTCCTGAGAGATTCGGAATATGTAATCCTTATGTACGTGATGTACCGGGATGGATAGCAGAGTATGTGTGCACCGCAGCTTAGTTCTCGGGGTGCTTGTACTGTATATTTGTGATGTGAATAATATACACTTAATTAATGAGAACCTTCATGTTAATGATGTGAATATAATTACGGTATTGTTTCGAGAAATATAACGAGTTAACTGGTAGTTATATATATTGCATGTTGAACATCTGATTTACGTTAAAACCCTACTTAATTACGAGCGTTATTATGTTAAGAGAACCGAGTAATAAGGGTAGGACCTATGATAGTCTAGCTAGATATGTTGTCACGTAGCTAGTAGTCTATATCACTCTAGATGGGTACTTACGTTAGGAGTGCACAGTTAGACGAGAGGTGAGAATATCATGTGACTGCACGTCCTAACATGTACTTTGCATTTAATGTTTTAAATGTTTTTAAAGCACTTGCAGGTTTTTAAAATATAACTCCACATTCGGGCTCTGACCCGTTTGCTTTTCAAATCTTTTTCTTGTAAAACCATTTTAGGTGCCCAGCCACAGGGACACCAAGCATAGGATTCTCATTCAGGTGACGAGCTGTAGCTGTTTGTGGAAGCTATAGGGATTTGCTTGTAGACGCTTCTATCTTTTGGATTCCAGAGTCACTATCTATCAGTTGTAGGGCATGTTGTCCATTTCTATTAGTGACAACTTTTACATTTCAGTTTTCATACTTTAGCATGTATTGTTTCAGTATTCGGTTTACTTATTTCAGTTGTGGGATTGTTGTGAGGAGTTTTCCTCCAGACTTTAATTACCTTATGTGATGGTTATTCGTTTTGCTTCAGTATGGTGAATGGTGTTACTATTCTTTATTACACTTGTTGCATGTTAATCAGACTTATATTAAAACTTGGCAACTTACTTTTTAAATACTAGGTGGTTATTAATAATAAAATGTTTTCGACAGTGATGCTATTAACTGAGCCAACTTGGCATTTTGAATTAATTTAATAAAGGAGTAGCTACCCGGTATTTAATTAGTCGGGGTTACAGGTGGTATCAGAGCATCAGGTTCTAGTGTCCTTTAGGATCTGTACGGCTATTATGTTTCCGCTACGTTTCTTTGATATAGAGCCCTATATTTTAGGACTGTTGTACTCTTTTTGTGTATGCTTCGTTCTTCAGCTATTTTAAGTTTATAAACAGCGAACTTATAAACTTTGTTCTTATTTCAGATGCCTCCACGACGTGCACGACGAGTTCCCAGGGATGCAATGCCCGAACCCCAGCCCGCTCCAGTTCAGGGCATGATGAACGCCGCTGAGGCTGCAGCTATAGTAGCCCAAGCGATAAATGCCGCCATTGCCGTTGTTCAGCAGGCACCACCTCAGGCGCCGGTTGCCGCGCCAGTACAGGTTAATGCATTCCCGTCTGGTTGGGAGCGTGTACGTGACGCTTTTCAGAAAGCGCATCCGCTAGAGTTTGCAGGTAGCTCAGATGTGGTAGTCTCGAGCCAATGGAGGAAGGATATGCAGAGGCACTTACGGATGTATGAGTGCACGGATGTTCAGAAGCAGGTGCTAGCTACTTTCAAGCTAGTTGGATCTGCGCTACAGTGGTGGGAGTCTATTACCACCATGGAGGAGAGGGATACTCTCACGATTCAGGAGTTCTGGGTGCGGTTCGATCGCAAGTACTTTCCTTCGGCTGTTCATACGGAAATGAGGAGGAGATTGATGAGTCTGAAGCAGGAGGGCAAGACAGTGGCCGAGTATGAGGCCGAGTTCACAAATCTGCTGAACATCGTTCCAGACGAGATACCAACAGAGAAGAAGAAAATTGAGAAGTTCACCGACGGGTTGACTTGGAGGATCCGTCAGCATCTGCTAGGGAACCTATCGTTGGCCACTTATTCTGATGTGGTTAACGCTGCATTGTTGCACTGCCAGGACCATTATTTTCATATGGCCGAGGGCAAGCGGTCGGGGGAGTCTAGCCATCAGGGCAGGACTGGAGGACATGGTGCCAGCGGGGCACAATCTGGTCAGGGGCAGAGACAGAATGAGCAGGGCTCCCAGCAGGGGGATAATAAGAGGTTCCGGTCAGGGAACTACAGACAGGGACATGGAGGTTTCCGTCAGGGCCATCAGGGTCCAAATGGCCATCAGGGCCAGCAGGGGCAGAATGGGCAGCAGTTTCACCAGGGCCAGCAGGGCCAAGGAAGGAACGGTAACGGCCACCAGGGCCGGGGATAGTAGGGGCAGAGGGGGGAGAACTTCCCAGGGAAGTGCTTTGTTTGTGGCAAGACTGGCCATAAGCGACAGGATTGTCCTGACAGGGGCAGGGCCCCACAGCAGCAGCAGCAGGGCGCTCGCCAGGAGCCACAGAGGCCTATGTTTCTCGCCGCTCTTCCCGCACCGCCGCAGATGGCAGCATTGCCAGCCATTCCAGCAGTCCCAGCTCAGCAGGGGCAGCTACAGTATGGACGTGTCTACAACGTTCACCAGGCTGCAGTTCCACAGGCACCGCCCGCGATCGAGGGTACGTTTCCTATCCATGGCACTATGGGTCGGGTATTATTTGATACGGGTGCTACACACTGTTTTATAACTACACACTTCGCGAAAGCTTTAGGATTGTTAGCTACGGCAGAGAGCACAGTGACGTGTGTCGACTCACCATTGGGGAGTGGGTCACTTATTTTCTTTATATGCCGGGGAGTGGGGGTAGAAATTGGTGGTTTGGTATTGCCTGCAGACATGTTAGTGTTAGACATGCATGTTCACGATGTGATCATCGGTATGGATTGGCTCGTTGCATATAGGGCCATGATTGATTGCTTCAGCGGGAGCATTATTTTTGCCATTCCGGGGCAAGAGATGTTTGTAGTGGCGATGCCTCGCCCAGAGGGAGGATCGACCGCTCATCTGTATTACATTGAGGAGGATACCTCTAAGGAGGTAGTGATTCCTTTAGACTCTATCCCAGTCGTCAGGGAGTATTCGGATGTGTTTCAGGAGATACCAGGCTTACCACCCAGTCGAGAGATAGACTTTGTTATAGATTTGCTACCGAGTACGAGACCTATAGCAGGCGCACCGTACCGTATGGCTCTAGCTGAGATGAGGGAGTTACGGGATCAGATAGAGCAGCGGTTAGGTTAGGGCTTTATTCGCAGGAGTACCTCACCTTGGGGCGCTCCAGTTTTGTTTGTGAAGAAGAGGGACGGTTCACTGAGATTGTGTGTGGACTACCGAGAGTTGAATAAGGTCACGATACGGAATAAGTATCTGTTGCCTCGAATCGATGACTTATTCGACCATTTGAGAGGAGCTTCGTTCTTCTCGAAGATTGATTTGAGATCGGGATACCATCAGTTGCGTATCAGGGAGTAGGATGTCTCGAAGACTGTGTTCTTGTCGAGGTATGGTTCTTACGAGTTTCGGGTTATGCCTTTCGGTTTGACCAACGCTCCAGCAGTGTTTATGGACTTGATGAACAGAGTGTTCAGGGATTTCCTAGACCAGTTTGTCATTGTCTTCATTGATGATATTCTGGTTTACTCCCAGACAGAGGAGGAGCACGTCGAGCATTTGAGGCAGGTTTTGCAGACACTTCGTCAGAACGAGTTGTATGCAAAATATGAGAAGTGCGGGTTTTGGCTGAAGGAAGTCCAGTTTTTGGGGCATATCATTTCCGACCGGGGAATATCTGTTGATCCGGGGAAGGTGTCAGCGGTGAGGGAGTGGGGACAACCCACGACACCAACGGAGATTCGTAGTTTCTTGGGTCTAGCAGGATACTACAGGAGGTTCATTCGGGGATTTTCGAAGATAGCAGGTCCTTTGACACATCTTACTCGTAAAGGTGTGCCGTTCATTTGGAGTGATGCCTGTCAGTTGGCATTCGATGAATTGAAGGACAAATTGACCTCAGCATCTGTGTTAGCATTGCCGAGACCGGGAGTTGAGTATTTGGTTTACACCGATGCGTCTTTGCAAGGGCTTGGAGGTGTTTTGCAGCAGGAGAGACAGGCCATAGCTTATGCTTCCCGTAAGCTTAAGCCTCATGAGAAGAATTACCCCACGCATGATTTGGAGTTGGCGGCAGTGGTATTTGCCCTACGGATTTGGAGGCACTACCTTTTGGGGGAGAAGTTCCAACTATTCACGGACCACAAGTCCCTACAGTACCTATTCACGCAGAAGGAATTGAATATGCCGCAGCGTAGGTGGTTTGAGTTTGTGAAGGACTACCAGTTCGACATCCAGTATCACCCAAGTAAGGCTAACGTGGTAGCAGACGCGTTGAGCCGTAGGCCAGCAGATGAGGTGGCAGAGGTGTGGAAGGCTAAGTGGAAGGAATTGGGACACCAGGATGCAGTGGCCCGATCTTTCATGTCTGTGATGACCGTTACACCGCGGATTGTCACGAAGGTAGTACGGGCACAGGCTAATGACTCGTTCTGTCAGGAACAAATAGTTCGGTTACTAGCAGAGGGAGCCGAGTCCTATACCGTTAGCTCAGACGGGGGATTACGCTTCAATGGGAGATTGGTAGTTTCGGAAGGAGAGGAATTGCGGCACGATGTGATGGTAGAGTCGCACGGCTCACGGTTCGCGGTACATCCCGGAGGGGACAAAATGTACCAAGACATGAGAAGGCAGTATTGGTGGAGCGGTATGAAGAGAGATATCACTGAGTTTGTTTCGAAATGCGCCACTTGTCAGCTTGTAAAAGTGGATCATCAGAGACCGGCAGGATTGCTACAGCCATTGGAAGTCCCGGTGTGGATGTGGGAAAGCATATCCATGGACTTTATCACGGGGTTACCTACGTCGCAGAGGGGCCACGACTCCGTTTGGGTAATTGTGGACAGGTTGTCCAAGGTCGCTCACTTTTTACCCATAAGTACTGACTACACTACGGGACAGTATGCCCAGCTCTTCATTTCAGAGATTGTGAGACTTCACGGTGTACCCTTAAACATCGTGTCTGACAGAGACAAGATATTTGTTTCGAGGTTTTGGGAGAGTTTCCAGGAGGCCATGGGCACGGAATTGCGGTTGAGTACGGCGTATCATCCGCAGACTGATGGGCAGACTGAGCGCACAAATCAGATGTTGGAGGACATGCTACGCATGTGAATTATTGACTTTGGGGGTGGATGGGAGCAGTACCTTCCACTGGTGGAGTTTGCTTACAATAACTCCTATCAGTTCACTATTGGCATGGCTCCGTTTGAGGCATTGTATGGTAGGCCTTGTCGTTCCCCAGCATGTTGGTTAGAGGTGGGGGACCACAAACTGCTTGGGCCGGAAGTAATTCAGAATACTTCGGCAAGGATTGAGTACATTCGGAGACGCATTCGGGTAGCTCAAGACTGGTAGAAGATTTATGCTGATGCGAAGAGATTTTTCAGGGAGTTCCAAGTGGGGGACCAGGTTTTGCTCAGGGTATCTCCTACGAAGGGGATTATGCGTTTCGGGAAGAAGGGGAAGTTGGGACCGAGGTATGTGGGGCCGTTTCCTATTATTGAGCGGATCGGACCGGTTACGTATAGACTCGGGCTACCGGAGCATTTGCATCGGATTCACGATGTGTTCCATATTTCCTAGCTAAGGAAATACCTTAGAGATAATTTGGCTCATTCTCACATTGCTGTGTAGGACATCGATCTCCAACCTGATAGCTCCTACGAGGAGGGGCCGATTGCTATTTTGGACCGAAGCGAGAGGAAACTGCGGTCGAAGATAGTTCCGTTAGTGCATGTTCAGTGGAGACATCACAATGTCGAGGAGTCCACATGGGACCGCGAGGATGAGATGCGCGAACGTTATCCAGAGTTGTTTTTAGCAGGTACTTTCTAGTTTCGAATTTCGGGACGAAATTCAGTTATTAGGGGGGGAGTATGTAATACCCCGTACTTTTGACTATATTTATTTTTGGGATTAATTAATTAAATGCGTATTAATTAGAAATTAATTCGGGTTATAAATACTAACGAGATGCAAGTTGGTATTTGAATATGTGCATACATGTTTTGATATATGTATTTGGTATTATAAAATTTGTCGTGAGATTTATATACGGCATTTTAGAAATTTTGTTGAGACGCGTGGGACCGCCGCGTCACGGTGTAATATTTTGATAACAAAAGTGAATTTAAAATCTATAAACCGTTTGGCCGTTTTGAGTGTGCCAAAGCATTCGGAAGGGTCGAAATAGTCAGAAAACACTAGCCGGGGGTATAGTTTGGGTCCCGGGGCATTTTTAGGCCATACCGGCAACTTAAAGGGTATTTTGGTAATTTTACATTTTGAGGAATTAAAAGTGACGAAAATTAGAGGTGTAAATCTGAAGTGGATTAAACCCACTAAGCCCATTAACCAAACCATATTAACCTAGAAGGCTACGTAGGTTATTAGAAGAAGTTTTCTAAGTTCCCAAATCAAAACTTAAGCCACCATTGGAGAGGAAGCTTGGAGAGAAGAAATTCTGCAGAAAAGTTCTACCAAACCTACACCAAACTCAGAGACAATCAAGGCAAGTGACTTTAACCCATTTAATTTCAGAGAATGTCTCTTCCATGTTAGAAATTGAGGAATTTTAATTGTTCTTGAAAGATGAATGAAAACCCATGTAGTTTGGAGTTTAGAACTTGAAAATTTTGAAGAGAATTGCATGTAGAATGATAGGTAGATGATTTCTCTCATGATAATTGTGATTAGAAGAAATTAAAACGGATTAAATTATGGGATTTGATGATGATATATATCTAGGGTTCATGTTCTTGATAAAATTGGGGAAAAGTATAAAATCTTGTGATTTAATGATGTTTAGGATGCATTAATGCCTTAAAAGATGTTAGTTTATGACCTAAGCATGTTTTAGTATGATTAGAGGACTTAAAACTCTGTTAGAACGAACTTTGGAGAAGGATTGAGGTGTTAAAATGGTGAGAAACGTAACTTAGAAAATCTGGGACGAATCTGGTAGCTCGTTAGAAGCCCCTACCCAGGTCGTTCGAACGAGCTTCTAACGAGTTGACCAGTCGCTGCTAACGAAAAGGAATTTTGTTTGATATCTCGTTCGAACGAGATATCGTTATAAGGTACAGTTCGTTCGAATGAACTGGAACCTCGTTCGAACAGCCTCGTTCGAACGAGACTTCTAACGAGTTGGCAGAGGAATCTCGTTCGAACAGTCTCGTTCGAACGAGACTTCTAACGAGTTGACAGTTTGGTCCTTTTTGGACTGTTTTGATTTTTGGAGTCCTGTAAACTTGTTCGAGGATATAGATGACCTTCCTTTGATGATGTAAGGATAGATTTGGGACTTTTGGGTTATTGAGAGGAGTAAACTATATACGCGAGTTATATTAAATGAACCGTCTGGGTTGAGACGTGAGTGTCTACTACGATGTGAGAATCGATTATGGCGCGTATGAAGATAAACCGGAATAATATAAGTGTAGATATTATAAGTTAGTACGAGAAAGCGATATGTACTACGATTAAACTACGGGATTACTAAGATGTGTGTTTACTTAGTATTGGTATATGAATTGTGTGTATGACATACCTACCATACTTGCTATCACGGGAGGTTTGCGTTCGCTTAGGGCCCTCTAATCCTTGTGTTGCCCAGATTTAGACTGGTTACCTCGATGAACATAGGTCATCGAAAGACTTATTGGGATGTTAATAAGTCCGCTGATCGTGGGAGCATAGGTATGTACGTGACCCATGTGATGTGACTGTGTTCGCCTCCACTATTTGTGATTTGTGTTATCTGGACTATTCCTGAGAGATTCGGAATATGTAATCCTTATATACGTGATGTACCGGGATGGATAGCAGAGTATGTGTGCACCGCAGCTTAGTTCTCGGGGTGCTTCTACTGTATATTTATGATGTGAATAATATACACTTAATTAATGAGAACCTTCATGTTAATGATGTGAATATAATTACGCTATTGTTTCGAGAAATATAACGAGTTAACTGGTAGTTATATATATTGCATGTTGAACATCTGAGTTACGTTAAAACCCTACTTAATTACGAGCGTTATTATGTTAAGAGAACCGAGTAATAAGGGTAGGACCTATGATAGTCTAGCTAGATATGTTGTCACGTAGCTAGTAGTCTATATCACTCTAGATGGGTACTTACGTTAGGAGTGCACAGTTAGACGAGAGGTGAGAATATCATGTGAGTGCACGTCCTAACATGTACTTTGCATTTAATGTTTTTAAAGCACTTGCAGGTTTTTAAAATATAACTCCACATTCGGGCTCTAACCCGTTTGCTTTTCAAATCTTTTTCTTGTAAAACCATTTTAGGTGCCTAGCCACAGGGACACCAAGCATAGGATTCTCATTCAGGTGACGAGCTGTAGCTATTTGTGGAAGCTATAGGGATTTGCTTGTAGACGCTTCTATCTTTTGGATTCCAGAGTCACTATCTATCAGTTGTAGGGCATGTTGCCCATTTCTATTAGTGACATCTTTTACATTTCAGTTTTCATACTTTAGCATGTATTGTTTCAGTATTCGGTTTACTTATTTCAGTTGTGGGATTGTTGTGAGGAGTTTTCCTCCAGACTTTAATTACCTTATGTGATGGTTATTCGTTTTACTTCAGTATGGTGAATGGTGTTACTATTCTTTATTACACTTGTTGCATGTTAATCAGACTTATATTAAAATTTGGCAACTTACTTTTTAAATACTAGGTGGTTAGTAATAATAAAATGTTTTCGACAGTGATGCTATTAACTGAGCCAACTTGGCATTTTGAATTAATTTAATAAAGGAGTAGCTACCCGGTATTTAATTAGTCGGGGTGTCACAGGTGGTATCAGAGCATCAGGTTCTAGTGTCCTTTAGGATCTGTACGGCTATTATGTTTCCGCTACGTTTCTTTGATATAGAGCCCTATATTTTAGGACTGTTGTACTCTTTTTGTGTATGCTTCGTTCTTCAGCTATTTTAAGTTTATAAACAGCGAACTTATAAACTTTGTTCTTATTTCAGATGCCTCCACGACGTGCACGACGAGTTCCCAGGGATGCAACGCCCGAACCCCAGCCCGCTCCAGTTCAGGGCATGATGAACGCCGCTGAGGTTGCAGCTATAGTAGCCCAAGCGGTAAATGCCGCCATTGCCGTTGTTCAGTAGGCACCACCTCAGGCGCCGGTTGCCGCGCCAGTACAGGTTAATGCATTCCCGAATGCTTGGGAGCGTGTACGTGACGCTTTTCAGAAAGCGCATCCGCCAGAGTTTGCAGGTAGCTCAGATGTGGTAGTCTCGAGCCAATGGAGGAAGGATATGCAGAGGCACTTACGGATGTATGAGTGCACGGATGTTCAGAAGCAGGTGCTAGCTACTTTCAAGCTAGTTGTATCTGCGCTACAGTGGTGGGAGTCTATTACCACCATGGAGGAGAGGGATACTCTCACGATTCAGGAGTTCTGGGTGCGGTTCGACCGCAAGTACTTTCCTTCGGCTGTTCATATGGAAATGAGGAGGAGATTGATGAGTCTGAAGCAGGAGGGCAAGACAGTGCCCGAGTATGAGGCCGAGTTCACAAATCTGCTGAACATCGTTCCAGACGAGATACCAACAGAGAAGAAGAAAATTGAGAAGTTCACCGACGGGTTGACTTGGAGGATCCGTCACCATCTGCTAGGGAACCTATCGTTGGCCACTTATTCTGATGTCGTTAACGCTGCATTGTTGCACTGCTAGGACCACCGTTTTCATATGGCCGAGGGCAAGCGGTCGGGGGAGTCTAGCCATCAGGGCAGGACTGGAGGACATGGTGCCAGCGGGGCACAATCTGGTCAGGGGCAGAGACAGAATGAGCAGGGCTCCCAGCAGGGGGATAATAAGAGGTTCCGGTCAGGGAACTACAGACAGGGACAGGGAGGTTTCCGTCAGGGCCATCAGGGTCCAAACGGCCATCAGGGCCAGCAGGGGCAGAATGGGCAGCAGTTTCACCAGGGCCAGCAGGGCCAAGGAAGGAACGGTAACGGCCACCAGGGCCGGGGACAGCAGGGGCAGAGGGGGGAGAACTTCCCAGGGAAGTGCTTTGTTTGTGGCAAGACTGGCCATAAGCGACAGGATTGTCCTGATAGGGGCAGGGCCCCACAGCAGCAGTAGCAGGGCGCTCGCCAGGAGCCACAGAGGCCTATGTTTCCCGCCGCTCTTCCCGCACCACCGCAGATGGCAGCATTGCCACCCATTCCAGCAGTCCCAGCTCAGCATGGGCAGCTACAGTATGGACGTGTCTACAACGTCCACCAGGCTGCAGTTCCACAGGCACCGCCAGCGATCGAGGGTACGTTTCCTATCCATGGCACTATGGGTCGGGTATTATTTGATACGGGTGCTACACACTGTTTTATAGCTACACACTTCGCGAAAGCTTTAGGATTGTTAGCTACGGCAGAGAGCACAGTGACGTGTGTCGACTCACCGTTGGGAGTGGGTCACTTATTTTCTTTATATGCTGGGGAGTGGGGGTAGAGATTGGTGGTTTGGTATTGCCTGCAGACATGTTAGTGTTAGACATGCATGTTCACGATGTGATCATCGGTATGGATTGGCTCGTAGCATATAGGGCCATGATTGATTGCTTCAGCAGGAGCATTGTTTTTGCCATTCCGGGGCAAGAGATGTTTGTAGTGGCGATGCCTCGCCCAGAGGGAGGATCGACCGCTCATCTGTATTACATTGAGGAGGATACCTCTAAGGAGGTAGTGATTCCTTTAGACTCTATCCCAATCGTCAGGGAGTATTCGGATGTGTTTCAGGAGATACCAGGCTTACCACCCAGTCGAGAGATAGACTTTGTTATAGATTTGCTACCGGGTACGAGACCTATAGCAGGCGCACCGTACCGTATGGCTCCAGCTGAGATGAGGGAGTTACGGGATCAGATAGAGCAGCTGTTAGGTCAGGGCTTTATTCGCAGGAGTACCTCACCTTGGGGCGCTCCAGTTTTGTTTGTGAAGAAGAGGGACGGTTCACTGAGATTGTGTATGGACTACCGAGAGTTGAATAAGGTCACGATACGGAATAAGTATCCGTTGCCTCGAATCGATGACTTATTCGACCATTTGAGAGGAGCTTCGTTCTTCTCGAAGATTGATTTGAGATCGGGATACCATCAGTTGCGTATCAGGGAGGAGGATGTCTCGAAGACTGTGTTCTTGTCGAGGTATGGTTCTTACGAGTTTCGGGTTATGCCTTTCGGTTTGACCAACGCTCCAGCAGTGTTTATGGACTTGATGAACAGAGTGTTCAGGGATTTCCTAGACCAGTTTGTCATTGTCTTCATTGATGATTCTGGTTTACTCCCAGACAGAGGAGGAGCACGTCGAGCATTTGAGGCAGGTTTTGCTGACACTTCGTCAGAACGAGTTGTATGCAAAAATATGAGAAGTGCGGGTTTTGGCTGAAGGAAGTCCAATTTTTGGGGCATATTATTTCCGACCGGGGAATATCTGTTGATCCGGGGAAGGTGTCAGCGGTGAGGGAGTGGGGACAGCCCACGACACCAACGGAGATTCATAGTTTCTTGGGTCTAGCAGGATACTACAGGAGGTTCATTCGGGGATTTTCGAAGATAGCAGGTCCTTTGACACATCTTACTCGTAAAGGTGTGCCGTTCATTTGGAGTGATGCCTGTCAGTTGGCATTCGATGAATTGAAGGACAAATTGACCTCAGCATCTGTGTTAGCATTGCCGAGACCGGGAGTTGAGTATTTGGTTTACACCGATGCGTCTTTGCAAGGACTGGGAGGTGTATTACAGCAGGAGAGACAGGCCATAGCTTATGCTTCCCGTAAGCTTAAGCCTCATGAGAAGAATTACCCCACGCATGATTTGGAGTTGGCGGCAGTGGTATTTGCCCTACGGATTTGGAGGCACTACCTTTTGGGGGAGAAGTTCCAACTATTCATGGACCACAAGTCCATACAATACCTATTCACGCAGAAGGAATTGAATATGCGGCAGCGTAGGTGGCTTGAGTTTGTGAAGGACTACCAGTTAGACATCCAGTATCACCCAGGTAAGGCTAACGTGGTAGCAGACGCGTTGAGCCTTAGGCCAGCAGATGAGGTGGCAGAGGTGTGGAAGGCTAAGTGGAAGGAATTGGGACACCAGGATGCAGTGGCCCGATCTTTCATGTCTGTGATGACCGTTACACCGCGGATTGTCACGAAGGTAGTACGGGCACAGGCTAATGACTCGTTCTGTCAGGAACAGATAGTTCGGATACTAGCAGAGGGAGCCGAGTCCTATATCGTTAGCTCAGACGGGGGATTACGCTTCAATGGGAGATTGGTAGTTCCGGAAGGAGAGGAATTGCGGCACGATGTGATGGTAGAGTCGCACGGCTCACGGTTCGCGGTACATCCCGGAGGGGACAAAATGTACCAAGACATGAGAAGGCAGTATTGGTGGAGCGGTATGAAGAGAGATATCGCTGAGTTTGTTTCGAAATGCGCCACTTGTCAGCTTGTAAAAGTGGATCATCAGAGACCGGCAGGATTGCTACAGCCATTGGAAGTCCTGGTGTGGATGTGGGAAAGCATATCCATGGACTTTATCACGGGGTTACCTACGTCGCAGAGGGGCCACGACTCCGTTTGGGTAATTGTGGACAGGTTGTCCAAGGTCGCTCACTTTTTACCCGTAAGGATTGACTACACTACGGGACAGTATGCACAGCTCTTCATTTCAGAGATTGTGAGACTTCACGGTGTACCCTTAAACATCGTGTCTGACAGAGACAAGATATTTGTTTCGAGGTTTTGGGAGAGTTTCCAGGAGGCCATGGGCACGGAATTGCGGTTGAGTACGGCGTATCATCCGCAGACTGATGGGCAGACTGAGTGCACAAATCAGATGTTGGAGGACATGCTACGCATGTGCATTATTGACTTTGGGGGTGGATGGGAGCAGTACCTTCCACTGGTGGAGTTTGCTTACAACAACTCCTATCAGTTCACTATTGGCATGGCTCCGTTTGAGGCATTGTACGGTAGGCCTTGTCGTTCCCCAGCATGTTGGTTAGAGGTGGGGGACAACAAACTGCTTGGGCCGGAAGTAATTCAGGATACTTCGGCAAGGATTGAGTTGATTCGGAGTCGCATTCGGGTAGCTCAAGACAGGCAGAAGAGTTATGCTGATGCGAAGAGATTTTTTAGGGAGTTCCAAGTGGGGGACCAGGTTTTGCTCAGGGTATCTCCTATGAAGGGGATTATGCGTTTCGGGAAGAAGGGGAAGTTGGCACCGAGGTATGTGGGGCCGTTTCCTATTATTGAGCGGATCGGACCGGTTGCGTATAGACTCGGGCTACCGGAGCATTTGCATCGGATTCACGATGTGTTCCATATTTCCTCGCTATGGAAATACCTTAGAGATAATTTGGCTCATTCTCACATTGCTGTGGAGGACATCGATCTCCAGCCTGATAGCTCCTACGAGGAGGGGCCGATTGCTATTTTGGACCGAAGCGAGAGGAAACTGCGGTCAAAATAGTTCCGTTAGTGCGTGTTCAGTGGAGACATCACAATGTCGAGGAGTCCACATGGGAGCGCGAGGATGAGATGCGCGAACGTTATCCAGAGCTGTTTTTAGCAGGTACTTTTTAGTTTCGAATTTCGGGACGAAATTCAGTTATTAGGGGGGGAGTATGTAATACCCCGTACTTTTTGACTATATTTATTTTTGGGATTAATTAATTATATGCGTATTAATTGGAAATTAATCCAGGTTATAAATACTAACGAGATGCAAGTTGGTATTTGAATATGTGCATACATGTTTTGATATATGTATTTGGTATTATAAAATTTGTCGTGAGATTTATATACGGCATTTTAGAAATTTTGTTGAGACGCGTGGGACCGCCGCGTCACGGTGTAATATTTTGATAATAAAAGTGAATTTAAAATCTATAAACCGTATGGTCATTTTGAGTGTGCCAACGCGTTCGGAAGGGTCGAGATAGTCAGAAAACACTAGGCGGGGGTAACCGTGTGGCTAGGCACCTAAAAGGTTTTACAAAAATAGATTTGAAAGCAAACGGGTCAGAGCCCGATTGTGAAAACAGTTTAAAAATAGCAAGCGGTTAATATCATTAAACAATGAATATAAAGTACATGATAGTGTGTGCACTCACATGAGTTCCTCACCTCTCAACTAATTGTGTACTCCTATCGTACCCGTACCCGTACCCGTACCCATTCTAGTTATTCCCATATCTAACTAGTCCAATACAAAATCTAATATTACTATATGATTCATAATTTAATTCCGGCATCTTCATTTAAACAGAGAGTTTTACTTTTATTCACAGTTTCCCATATTAGTAATACTAATTACTAGAGATCTTTCATTTTATCTTTACAAAACGTCGCTATTATTTATACTCACATTTATACAATACTAGCACCTCGAGACTAAGCTGCGGTGCACACATACTCTGCTATCCAATCCCGGTACATCACGTACATAAGGACCACGCATTCCGAATCTCTCAGGAATCGTTCTCAAATAGCAACAATCACATGTAATGGAGGCGAACATAGTTCACATAACATGGGTCACGCACATACCTATGCTCCCATGATCAGCAGACTTATTAACTTCTCAGTAAGTCTTTCTTTGACCTATGTCCTCGAGGTACCAATCTAAATCCCCCTGTAGGCACACAAAGATTAGATGGCCCTGGTCGAACGCCGACCTCCCATGATAGCAAGTATGGTAGGTATGTTATACACAAATAACTACATATACTAAGCATTCTCACATCTTAGATATCTCAAAATATTAATAGAGGTATACTTATCGTTCTTATACCATCATTTAGTATTATACGTTTACAAGTCCCCGGTTTATGTACATTAAGGTTGTCAATTCTTCTCACATCGTAATTAGGTACTCGTTTCCTAATCCACAAATGTCCTCCGGTTTACTACAAGAATCTAATATTTACTCCTCAACGTACTCCAATCTCACAATTATACCCACTAGTCAATAAGGGAAGGTGATTACTCCATTAAATAAGTCTACGGGACATTTGAAATAAAAATCAGGCCTAAAAGGCCATTCTGTCAACTCGTTAGAAGTCTCATTCGAATGAGGTCGTTCGAACGAGTGTCGTTCGAACGAAAGGCATCGAATGAACTACCAACTCGTTAGAAGATCGTTCGAACGAGGTCGTTCGAACGACCTGGGCAGGTCTTCTAACGGGATGGCAAAATACGCCCAGAAAATCCCAAACTCATTTTTTCTTTAAAACTCTTCTCTAAATCCACCCTAAGACTATCCAACTACGTTTTAATGCTGGTAGACCATTTTTAGTCACCCTAGATCATTCCTAAACATGCTTTTGGGGTCAAATCTTACAAATTAACATGCCAAAATCATAAATCCCCAATTCTTGTATATTAACTTGAACCCAAACCCTATGAACTTGAACCCAGAATTTAATTTCATAAAAAGACTCCTTATTACTCCGTTTTCAGATCATTAAAAGTTATGTTTTTTTATATTAGATTCATCCATAATCATCTACATGTAAATTCCTATCCAAAACCACAAGTTTCACAATAATTTCATTGGGTGTTCTTCATCAGAATTTCCAAGACATAAACAGTTTTCTACACTACACATGGAGGAAATATTCATTGCAAATAACGCCATCAAAACACTTGCCTTAGATTTGTTTCTTCTAAATTGATGTTGGTGAACGAAGGCGGATTTCTCCCCTTTCTCTACAGAATTTTCCCAAGGATAGTGATGGTGGTTGGAGGTTTCTTTTAGAACCTCTTCAAACTCCCCCTTTAACTCCCGTAGCCCACTAACTTACCTAATGCTGATAAGGGACTTAATGGGTTCATTAGTAATATATCATTTAACCCTAAAATTCGTGGGTTTTAATTCCCATATTTTTAAAATTACCAAAATACCCTTCTAGGTTGCCGCTCTGGCCTAAAAATGCCTCGGGACCCAAACTAAACTCCCAACTAGTGTTCTCTGACTGTTTTGACCCTTTCGGACACGTTGGCGCACTCAAAATAACCATTCGGTTGATTAAAATATAATTTACTTTTTAATTTAAATCATTTAGTTCCTAACGCGACTGACACGCGCGTCCCAACTAAGTTTCCCAACTTGTCCCAAATATTAAATTTTAATATCATAATCAAATACTAACTCACATCTCGCTAGTATTTATATCCGGATTAATTCCCAATTAATTCTCATTTAATTTAATTAATCTCTTAAATAAAAATCAATAAAATTACGGGGTATTACAATCTATAAGGGATTTTGATGAGTATAGCCAAAGGTCAAGAGGTAATGCAAGAAATCATGAAGCAATTGACTCAAAAACTACAGACCAGTTAGAGCAGGCCTACAGTAGACCTTATCACGTCGTCTAGAAAAAGAACTCTCATATAAGAAAATAAATGTTGCCTCCTTCACCTATCTATAAGCATCGAACCTATCACGAACGAGCGCTACTAAACCCAACCGGGACGAATATCGAATCACAAAAATGAAAAAAGCAGATCTAGATATACTTGATCAAAAATTAACAGATCATATCTCCCAAGAGCCACCTCATCCCTCAGCACTATTGATCACTATGACGAGCGATAATTCTTTGAGGAATGGTCGAGCGTGTTAGAGAGGCTGAGCAGGGGATCATCGTTTGACTGACTACGTCCCCAAACGATGAGAGGTTATCATCACAGAGAGCCTAGAGGTTCCATAGACCATCGAGAAGGATCCGTTAGGTCAAGGACTAGCGTACGAGGGTCCCAAGAAGAGAATCGACGTAAAATAATGATCGAGCAGCTAAAACTATCTCAACCGAGGCCAATCCAGACTAACAACCTGTAATACCCCGTATTTTTATGCTATATTAATTTGGGGATTTATTAAATTTAATGTGAGTTAATTATTTAAAAAAAATCCGAAAATTAATTATGTTATAATTATTAATGTGACAAGAGTTAGTAATTATGGGAAATTTGTTGAATATTACTAATGAGCAAGGTAATATGTAATATTAGTTATATTGAATGTCACGAGTGAATAAAATGACAATTTTGGAAATTTGAGTCGGGATACGCCCGTGTCGCGTCGGGACTAAACATTGATAAATAAAAGTGAATATTTTATAAGTCGTTTGTATGGTCGTTTTGAGTGCACCAACGAGTCCGGAAGGGTCGAGATAGTCAAAAAAGTGTACCCGGGGGTTTAGTTTGGGTCTCGGGACGTTTTTAGGCCTAATTGGTACCCCGGGAGGGCGTTTTGGACATTTCACATTTTTGGGTAATTAAACCCACGAAAATCAGTAATCTATATCAGCCATTTAGGTTAGTCAGCTAGGGTTAGAAAACTCAAACACAAGAACGGCAATAGGAGAGGAAGGAGAGAGCTCTCAAAGCAAATTCAAGGCCCAAAATCCATCCGTTTGCACCGTCACCACCACCAAGGCGTAGATCGCGCGACGGCGAACGCAACCACACCAAAATCATCCGAAAACCAGAACGTCGAAAATCTTAGGCAAGTGTTTATCTTGCTTATTTCGTTGGTGCGTCTTTCATATTTGTTTAGGGGCAATTAGGATGAGTTTTTATGGAAGAAACCTAAGATATGAGTTAGGAAATTGCATGTAGTGATGGATAAATTGATAACTCTGGAAACCCTTGCCATGTAGAGGAATTGCCCACGAAATTATGATGTTTAAAAGAAGAAATTTCTGAAAATACTTGTTAGAACCATGTTTAAGAGAATTCCAGGGTTCTTGATAATTATGATAATTTTTGGGCTATTAATCCATGTATAGTGATAGAAATCCACATGCTTTACGTTGGGAATACTTAGTATGATGATATAATGTTAGTAGGATGAATCTTTGGACGTTTGGGAATGTAAAACTTAAATTTGGATGAAGAAATGTGTTAAAACCCGTAACTACAAAACTGCAGAAATTGCAATACCTGCTTGATCGATCGATCGAGCCCAGAGCTTCGATCGATTGAAGGTTCGATCGATCGACCCCTCCTGGCAGACTCCTATTTCCCTTTCTAAATTAGTTAAGTTCAATTTATTGTGAAATAATTCTTGGGCATCCTTAATAAAATGTTTTGGGAGATAGGGAAGACCAGTAGGACATGTGAATAAATTTTGGGACCCTTGATGTCGGGCAAAGATTGTATTTTGGGATAATTACATAAGGGTCGGTGAATTTATGATTTAAAGAGAGAGAGACACGTAAGAGAGTTACTTTGGGACAAATGTGTATACCTACTGTATTTTTATAATTTGGAGAATAAAGCCATGAGAGTTGTGTGGTACGTTGGAATAATACTGAATCAAGGTTATAAACGAACCGTTATAAGTGTTTACTAAAATATGATAATATGGAAATGTCGTAATTATGGGAATTGAGAATATACCCATTATTGATATGGTAATATTAGTATAGTTATATGATTGTGTATGCATATACTATCTATGTGTGAAAATCATGCCCACGCTACTTGCTATCCCTGAGGTTTCCGCGCTGGGACAGTCTTATCTCGATGGGATCTTTATGGGGGATATTGACTTGTACCCTATAAGATAGATGTCCTTGGTACAGGCTATCGGAATGATAGTTCGGACGGTCCTAAGAGACGCAGGCATGTGCCATCCACTTAGAGACTTGGAATCTATGCTTCGCCTCATATTGTTTGTGTATAGATATCCTTGGTACAGGCTATCGCAGTGATAGTTCGGACGGTCCTAAGAGACGCAGACATATGCCATCCTCTTAGAGACTTGGAATCTATGCTTCGCCTCAATATTGTTTGAGTATGTGTTAATACAGTTCGAGAGTGATTCCGAATTTGTATTTCCCTTAGTACGAGTGATACGGGGATTGGATAGTAGAGTATGCCCGCACCATAGTTTTATTTGGGGTGCTGTTATGATATATATATGTTTTACGAGTAGTTAATATATATATATGAAATTCTGAAATCTGGAACTGCCTACTGTGATTTGATATGTAGGACATGGTTGATGACTCAAATTGTAAATACTTGTTTTGAGAAAGTATAATATGACACTGGAAAACTTTATTGATTAATAAAGTTAAAATGAGAACTTTGGTTACTAATTGAAATATTCTTTTCAAACAATTGAATCGTTAAATTTTGAATCCTGCGAATAACCTAAGATAAGTTAGACCATTGGGAAAGGATAGCATGATATATGATGAGATAGACCACTAGGAAGGTTAGTGCGATAGGTGTGCACATTAGAAGAGAGGTGAGAATTTCTCAAGAGAGTGTCGCACTAATATGTTGTTGCATTGGCCTGTATCCATTTAAATACTTGCTAATTTTTTTTTAAATCATATACACTATCGGGATCTGACCCGTTTTTTTCTCTCTCTCTCTCTTTTGTATATATATGTATGTACTACAGGTGCCCAGCCACAGGGGCGTCTTGCTTAGGATCCCTTGGAAGAAACGAGCTGCAACTTAGGTGGGAGTTGCATGCCACTTGCTTAGACGATTTCATTTACTTGATTCCACTTCTATGATTCTCAGTTATTGGGGCATGTGTCGCCCTTTCCACTATTTATCTGTTTTGTTGGGACATTTGTATTTCAGTTATTTCTAGTACTGTTGCGTTGGGATTTATTCAGCATGTATGTTTTTCCTTTAAGTTTTAAATGTTGGGATTTTGGATGTTGAATGTTTAAAGTAATTGGGTTATGTTCCAGGATAATTGTTGTATGATTCTTACTTATTGAAAATGTTGTTACTAATTAAATAAATAATTTTCCTTTAAAAAATAAAATTTGTCAGAAATGTTGAAAAATGGTTTTGACACTTAGCTTAATTAATTAGGGTGTTAATTTGGAAAAAGTTATTTTTATGACAGTGATGCTAAGAATGAACCAACTGTTCACCTTGATTTTAATTTAATAAAGGAGTGATCGCCAGGTATTTAATTAGGCGGGGTGTCACACAACCATGTAAGGGCTCAATCCAATGGCTGGAGGATCATTTGGAAGAGATAGAAAAGTAAAAAATCCTTTATATAGGAGTTTCATGAAAGGATCACCTTTCACAACTTCAATTGTGAATTATCCTAAACCTGCTAAGTTCAAGCCAGCCACGGTAACTCCAAAGTATAATGGAAAAACGGATCCAATACTACATGTAGAACAATATCAATCTGCTGTCGACATTTATTTAGTACCTGATGAGATGAGTTGCCGATAATTTTCTAGTACTATTATTGGGTCGACATAAATTTGGTAAAATAATATGCCGCGAGGGCAAATCTTCAATTTTCAATAGCTGTCTAATTTGTTTGTCAGCAATTTCTTCTTTGGAGCCAAACTAGCCAAAAGGGTAACTCATCTACTAAGTGTTCAATAGAGAGTTGGAGAAACCACTCACAAATACATCACCCGATTTAATAGTGAAAATATAATGAGAAGATGATGATCACCACAATGATTACTGCCCGAGAAGTTGTACTATACGCTGGCTAAAGAGCCACCCAAGACTATGATCAAACTACTGGCCAAATCCGATAAAATCATGAATGTCGAGGAGGTTATGGCTACTAAAGAGAGCAACAACTCTAAGATAAAAGAGGAGTAAGATAAGAAGGTCAAGAAGCCAAAAAAATATGATGAATACACTCCTCTGACTGTCGGCATTACCATATCCTAGAAGAGATCCATGGGAGCAGAGACCTAAAATGGTCTAGGAAGATGAAGTTTCCTCCGAATCGAAGAGACAAAAGAAAATACTGCGAGTTCCATAAAGATCACGATCATAACACCGATAAAGCAAAACCTTGAAAAACGAGATAGAGAACTTGACTTGAATAGGGGAACTATCATAGTTCTTAGACTAGGGAGGCTGAACAGATCATGGGGATGATCAGGATCCCAGAGATAGTCAGAATCCCTTTATAAAAGAGGAGACGATAAGAAAATAGGCAGGGATGATGACTCCGAAGATGATCTGGACCTACCACGAACATATGCGCAAGGTAAAAATAATCTCTTTTGGATGTAAATTTATTACAGGAGGTAATGCTGGCGGAGGAGATGAAATAGTGAAGAGGAAAGCCTACCCCAATAAAGCCAAAGTATGTTCTTACAATAAGTAGATCAAATTTTCTAGCGATGTGGACACCCATCCGAGGAAAGTGAACAAAGATTGATTGGTGGTTGGATTCTCCAAAGATGATCTATCAGGGGTGCTTTATCCTTATGATGATCCTCTAGGTTGTCACGATAACGGTCCACGAAGTAAAGGCGGCTAGAGTTTTGATCAATAATGATAGTTTAGCTAACATTTTATTCTACAACTGTTTAAGAGGTTTGGGACAGCGACATAGCAAACTTGAAGCTTGCCATATGCCCCTCATTAGTTTCTCAAGAGAGAAGGTGTATCCTTTGGGATTAATTATTCTGGAAGTTGTGATCAGTACCTAGCCGACCTGTTGAACTGAGAAGATTCATTTCTTCATCCTAGACAAGAATTCCAACTCAGGGTATAATGCGTACAGGGAAATATTTTGATTATAACTAGACGAGGTAACTATTGTTATATGACATTTGGGCTCAAGAATGTTGGGGCAATGTACCAGAGGTTGGTAAACAAGGTGTTTGAAGAATTAATTGGTAGGAACATGGCGGTGTACATTGATGATATGCTCACTAAGAGAAAGATAACCGTCGACCATATCAAAGACTTAAGTCAGACGTTCGATCAGTTAGAAACACAAAAATTGAAGTGTAGCCCAGCAAAATGTGTATTCGGAGTATAAGAAGGAATGTTCCTTGGCTTCATGGTAAATAAAAGAGGTGTTGAAGCAAATCCAGACAAGATCCAATCACTGATGGACATGTAGCCTACAACAAACAAGAAATACAAACATAATTTAACATGAAGGGTAGTAGAGCTAAATCGATTCCTCTCACGAGATACCGACATATTCCTTCCTTTCTTTAAGGCGCTACAAATGGCATTTGAATGGAATGAGGAATATGAAAATGCCTTCATGGAATTAAAGAGATATCTGGGATCTACCCCTTTACTCTCAAGGCCTATCATGGGAGAAAAACTCTATTCATAATTAGCTGTATTTGAGTTAGCAGTTAGTTCGACGTTGGTCCGACTAGAGAATGGGGCAAAAAAACATGTTTACTATACGAGCAAAGCATACCAAGGAGCAAAGATCTGATATCCAAGGCTATAAAAACTGGCCTTATCAATGTAGTCTCTAAGACCTACCACTATGACAAGCCATTCATAAACCGGAGAAATCAAGACGACTGATGGATTGGGCGGTAGAATTTGGAGAGTATGACATAAAATACAAACCGAGAATGGTAATAAAAGGCCAAGCCATAGCATATTTCATTTATGAGTTCACATAAGAAGAAAAACCCACCGAGCAGACTTCTAAGGAAGAGAGCTCACTTAGGGAAAAAGTAAAGCAGACTTCTATGAAATATATCTCACCTTAACCAAAAAACAGACTTCTTCGAAAGAAATCTCATCAAATGAGAAGACTCCTATAAGAGAGAGACTGACCACCATTCTAGCTGATCAAATCATTGGCGTATCATAATCGTCAACTAAGCAAGAGGAAATTATTCCAACTTAGAGCAACAGAAAAAAGTATTCAACTATAGGACCTTGGTAGAAGGAGATTTCAAAGAAGACCCACCTGCCTAGAAGATGTATGTATACAATTCGTCATGCGCCTTTGGCAGTGGAGTAAGCTTGATAGTCACCACATCATATAATATTGACATAGAATATGCCCTCAGATTAAAATTTAAGTCCTCCAATAACGAAGCAGAGTACGAAGCACTCATAGCAGGGTTTGGCCTAGCTTCATCTCTTGCCACCGAGTGAATATAGGTACATAGTTATTCTCTAATAATAGTGAACCATGTACATGGAGTTTATGGAGCAAGTGAGGAGTCGATGGCAAAATACCGGGCGAAAACACATAACATGATATCAATGTTCCTAGAAATCAAGGGGATCATGATCCCTATGGCTTAGAATGCTCGAGAAGACGCACTTGCTCAGCTTGCATCCGCCACCAGAACTGCGCTAAGAACAATAATTTCAGTAGAAATCCTCATTCACCGAAGCATTGAGGAAGAAAATGACAATGTCATTGAATTGGACATGGGCCCATCATGGATGGATCCAATACGAAATTACTTAGAAAAAGGCATTGTGCCAATCGATCCTAAGGAAGCTAGAAAACTTTGATACAAAGCAGTGAGGTACGTCCTAAAAGGAGGACTCTTATATGGGATAAGGTTCATCATTTCTTTACTCAGATGTGTCCATCCAACGAAGATTGGTGACTTAATAAAGGAGATACATGAAGGTTCCTATGGAGCACACTCGACAGGAAGATCATTGGGTAAGCGAGTGATAAGGCTACTACTGGCCCACCATGAAAGCAGATTGAGCGAAATATGAGAGACAATGTGATAAGTGCCAGAAACACACCATAATCCATAGAGGACCAGGGGATTAACTTACACCGATCATCTCCCCTTGGACCTTTTCCATGTGGGGCATTGACTTGGTCGCCCCTATCAAAAATAAGAAAAAGGTTTAAATACCTTATCATTGCAGTTGACAACTTCATAAAATGGATGGAGGTCAAACCTCTAATGGAAATATCGTATGAAAAGGTATTTTACTTCATTTGGAACAACATTATTTGTCATTAAGGGATTCCATATTCCTTCACCACTGATATGGCATGTAGTTTGATAACCAAGAATTTGAAGTTTTGCTCCAAAATCCAAAATCTACACACCACTCCTGGCCATCTATAGTGTAAAGGGCAGACAAAAGTTACAAAAAAACTCTTCTCGATGGGATAAAGAAGAGATTGGATGACGCTAAGGGAAAATGGATCAATGAACTCCAAGGCATACACATAAAATACATGGCAATGCCAAGAATGACTACCGATGAGACCCCTTATGTGTTGACCTTTGGGATAGAATCAGTAGTCCCAATAGAAATTAGATTTGAGCCTAGTAGAAGAGGTCAGAGAGCACGGAACACTTCGGGTGTCAACATATCAGTAGAGAACCACTCGGTTATGTAATAGAAGGGTGAAGCCGAGAATCTGAAAGAGGGAGACTACGTGCTCAAGAGAGTACTCTAGAAAGGAAACAAGTTAGAGCCCAATTGGCGTGGTCCATATCGAATTTCTGCTATTATCCATCTTGGATTTACAAAATTGAAACACTAGAAAGGGAATCATTCAAGAACCTTTGGGATGTAGAACATTTCAGGAAGTACTATCAATAATTGCACGAAATGTAATCTCTTTTCAACTCACTGTAATTCATTTTCAATGATCAATAAAGATTTTTAATTCCCAGTAAATATTATGACTCCTTTTTAGATTTTTTTCATCGGAGTAGGAGATGTGCTAAAAATTCTAAGGAATTCAAAGTCATCTTAACCATGAGAAGAGGTTTCAAACAAACTTCATATACGACCCCAAAAGTTCAAGAACAAGAAGATTACCAAACCAAATTAAGGAAATCTAGTGCAGTTTGTACGAACAACAAAGACCAACCGTAATTGCCTAAAATCAAGGACTAATCTAGCATATTTGGTCACCACTGGTAACTAACGTTAGAATTTGGTCAAAACGGTGAGATCTATTTACGTGACCAATAAGCTAAATAGTAGAACCCAAGGCAGAACAACCTAGGTTTGTCTAACAATGGTAACTAGTAAGGACTATTAGTCGAAAAAACTTCCAACCACATGATCGTAAGACCAAACTACTAGTAGACCATTCCTAAACAACTAACAACCAATAAGTTAAGGTAGGAAAAAAGATTAATATAAGTTTTCACTGATTAAGAAGAGTTATTAAAATGACAACAAAATAAAAATATAGCAAAACATCAAAGGGGATGAGATTCCTCATTTGACTCCTCAACACCAGCTGGGGTAACATCCAAGGTATAAGCGGTGACAGTAGTACTCAGATCTCTAAGTCTTGTCTGGCTACTAAAACTTTCCCTATTCATCAAGTGTAATGGTCGGTTAAGTTCATCATCTCCACGCAGACCATAATCCCCGAGATATTTTCTAATTTAACTCATTGGAATAGCATTTGGAGGAATCCATGAAACATCCGGCTTGAAGGGAGGATTAGGATGCTCCAAGAAACAATGGTCATGCCAATACCATAACTCATTTTCTTTCGACACTTTTATTACAGTCAGAGGATTGAGCCAACCATGTTTATAGCCAACTTGGTGGCCTTGATTAAGTTCTTAGCTCATGTGAGTAAGGGCTTCATCATAACCGTTCATCCATACAGTATGACGTTGCTTATGGAAATGATATGTAAGGCGATCAACCTTTTTATTCAACCATTTCGTGATCAATAACTGATTATTTATGAGTGAGGCATGGTCAAATAAATCTTCTTATTCCGTTATTCCTCCACTGACCGAGGGACCTTAACCAATTGCTGAGAAAATTAACCCTTGCCCTTAAAATGTTTACATGCTCCAAATCTTCCATAAAATGAGCATTCTCTTGTTCCAAAAAAGAGCCACCCTTATTCGGTCGACTTGAATTCTTAAAACCCTCAAGATCAATGTGTAATGAATTGTTTTATTACTCAAGCAATTTGGAAATTTCTCTAGCATTGTTCAACTCTCAGTTTAGGACAAATTCCTTCTTAAAGTAATCTGAGGACAAGGATGGCAGCTTTTAATCAAACCCACAACTCTTTTTCAATTCAGAAAACTTCTTCTCACAATCGACAGACAGACTTGCTATTATTTCCTTATGAATTTTCTAGAGATTGAGGATCATCTCATGATATGCGGCATTGTTAGCCACTGTTTGATGAAAATGCTGACGTATACTTAGATACACATCCTTGGCTTGATCTAATACGTCATGGCCGAGCAACTCCTCAAGCTCCACTTCATCCATCTCTTCATAACCAATACCGAACAATTAATTATGCCTATATTGGAGACCATTTTGTGTAGCGACCAAATAAGCCAATGTTAAACTAAAAATATGTGGTTGTATATAAGTAGAGGCCAAACAAAGGAGAAGACGCAATAATTTAATTAAGAAAATGACATGGAGAATAAAACTTCATTTTTATTGAAACATAAAGGGAGTTACATTGGGGTATTACATTCATAGAGCAAAAGTTCACAAAGAAAATGGAAAGAAAAATCATTAAATCCTTAGAGCTATTGAGACTCATCTCACGCCTTCTCCTTATTCGTTGCAACCTCACACTCTTCTCATTCAGCAACCACCAGCTGATCCTTAGCCTCCATAGACTCATCCACCTCCTCATAATCGTCAACCTTTTCCTATATCTGAGGAAGAGTGGCAGGGTTATACTGAAGAAAAAGCTCTGACGTCCTATAGTACTGACCCGGGTGAGGGAGGCATCCTAACCTTCCCTGAATGAGGATTTCCTTAGATACTCAATTTGTATGGCTGCATTGGAGAATGCCTTATCCCAGCCCCTGGTAAAGGCATCCTCCCTATTTTTACGGCCTTGGACTTAACCTTAGCCACCTGCATTTTTTCCTGGTCGATAACCTTCTTAGCCTCCTCAACCTCCCTCTTGGCAGTGGTCGCAACCTCCTCCCCCGAAGTCTTCCCTTATTCCAGCAACTTAACCTTATCTCCCATCTTCTTCTTCCCGTCACCGTGAGTGCAACAAGTCGCTTCCAAGGACTTGCGCATCCTAGAGAAGGCTAGCTCCATATCAAAAGAGGAATCTTTCAATTTTTTGTTCGTCCTCAGAAGCTAGTCATAATCAATCAGAACTGCAATACAAATTCAGAAAAGGAAGTTAACAAAAAGGATAGTAATAAGTATGATAACAAATGTATAGCAGATTATTCACTTAGAAGGTCTAGATTATGATTTACCCGATCAACTAGTCTTAAGTGAGGAATGGGAGATTGATTCATCCCGAATCATGCACATATATACCAGCTATACTTATGCATTTTATCCCCCTTGGGTACTTTAATTCCTATAATTATGCTTGATAAACATACAACCTTTGTTTTATATGCTAACATGTTATTTGAGGTATCATTGAGTTTTTGTAGGTGTTAATGTGCTTAGTATGAAGTTTTGTTACATTTGGGTAAAGTTCCATCGGCTATCGCATGTTCAGGGGCAAATCAGTCTTCTCACACTTCGGGATTTTTGCCTAAAGTCTTCACAGAAGTCGAGGCCCTCATAATATGCTTTGCATGGACATTAACGGTGTGCGAATCCAAGTCCAAATGTAGATGGTACGGGCCTTTAAGCGGGGGAGAAACATAAGAGAATTAACAAAAGGGAAAAACATACCTTTGAATAAATGACCATTGTGTCCTGGCCTAAATTGATGAAGCAGGTCATGAGAGTTGGCCAAACATTGTTGCAGTTCTCGGCCAAAATCTCGGGTCTTGGTTATAGCCAATTGAAGTTTGGGATTTTAGCAGCAAGATTGTGGTCTTAAGCTTCCACCACCTGTCAACCGACCCAGACCCCCGATCGAGCGGGTTTTCCATTTTATGCCTTCGAAGCAAGCAGTAGGATATTGTGTGTTTTATCTCACAGGCAGTTAACCACCCATTGGCCATCGGGCAACCGGTCCCTTCTTTTGGTCGAGATTTGTTGTTTGCTATGTGTCTTTGTTTTACTTTTCTTTTTCCTTTTTTTTTTGATTTCCCACTTAGTATAAATAGAAGAGTTAGTTTATTTTTGTAAGGATCTTTTATTCTATCTCATTTTTAGTTTATAATCTAGGGTTTGAGACATTTGGGGGTTTTGTGGAGTAACCCTTCTCCTTCATTTTCTTGTTGGTTTTCACCCATTCATGTAAGTAGGTACTATTCATTGTCATCTATCTTTAATTTAAGCTTTGTATTCCTTTATTTTTCATGTTTTATTATTTATTTCCATGCCTAGATAAAATTTTGTATTTAATTTATTTCTTGTTTGCTTTATTAATTAGTTGCTTTAATTTATGTATTTCATCATGCTTAGTGGCTAACTTAGTTTAGGTTGTGTTTGCTTGAACTCACCTTGGGTTGATTTAGTTATTTTGCTTTGGTGATGGTTTTTATTCATTTAATTCAATTGGGTTGTCCTTATTATTACACCTAGGAGATTTAATGGGGTATATCATCTATGCTCTATATTTATGACACATCTGTATTTATGACCTTGCGTGTGTAATGTTTAGGGTATTTGTTGACGCCTAAATCATATTAGGATTTTATGACTATTTAGGGAGTGACAACTCTAGATTTAATTTATTGTTGAAATGATATTCAATCTTACTAAATTTTTAGACCCATGTAACCATTTATACTAGTTAACTCGAGATGAGGGATATCTGTCACAATCTATAGTTTTTATTCCTATTGTTAATCAAGTTTACATACACTCGCCTAGTAATCTTTTCATTTTTGCTAAAATTACCTTTTACACTTTTATTCTAGAAGTATTAAACCGATTAAATTCTAGCAACATGTCTATGTGGATTTTCGATACCCGTACTGGCCATTATACTCCCTTAAAAGAGTGTAGTCATTAGTTTAGGTTTTTTTTACTGAGGAGGTGAAACGAATAATGACAAGCGTTTTGACACTGCGCTACCTTTCCTTCTACGATCAAATATGCAGCCGCTTCATCAGCAGGAAGAACTCGCATCAATTCACAATCGAGCTCAGGATTAATCGCTATGAACTAAGCAGGAACCTTACCCTTGTCAGCGGGCTCCTTTCCGACCACCTCTGTGGGCAGAGTTGGACCCATCCTTAACCTTTTGTACCAAGGCTCTTGATCTTTAGTTGGGGAAATTTCCATAAGGACGGGTTGAATGGAACCCCTAACTTCAGAATTTTTGCCTACAGGGGGAGGAGACCTAGTGCCAGCAAGGAGGTCAGGAATTTTTCTTTTCACCATGTATGGGGAAGGAATGTTGCTTGGCACTTAATTAACATCTAATGGTTCAAGGGAAGACAATTGCTCTCTACAGAAAAATTACCCTCTACTCAGGGGAAAGACTCAAAACCAGATCTTGAAGAGGAGGAAACAGGGTCATCTAAACTAATGGGAGATGTTGGTATCTTCTTTATCGATTGGGCAACGAAGGAAATAATGGAACTACGATAGATGAGCAGGAAGGAAGCCGAGTAGGGATGATCTTCGGCTCTAATCCTCTGCTAAATAGACCAAAAATATCCAAGTCAGTGAAATGGACTTCAGAAACACGAGGAATCTTTTTCTTACTCTTCTCGGCAAATAAAAAATAGAGACATATAGTTAGCTATAAATAAAAGCAGATTAAAAAGAAAAATATCCAAGTTGTATGTCTTGGCCCTTCTGAGTGAACCTGGGGCCATTGCACACCTCGCCCTCAGAAAGAGGGGAAAATTTCCAATCCTTTAAAATTAGACTGTGATCAAAATAATCTTTATTAGAGTCAGGTAGATTCATGACAAGGGATTTATTAGATTGTCTCATCTTCAAATAATAAATATTCTCGTTGGTGGTTCCCCAACTATTTTATTCCTATATTTGTCCTACATTGTTCATTAATGCGGTATACTCATTAATGACCCTCCAAGTATTTGGGGTACCTTGGGCCGGGGACTACATTAAAATATTGGCAAAATTCCAAAAATAAAGATAGTGAGTATCCAGGGCCCTCCTCTAAACACAGAGGTCACAGGGACCACTCTATAATTCATTTTTTATCCACAAAGGGATTATAAGTTGGCCTAAAAAGCTCCAAGGAACTCTCATCTACGGCATAGACCATATTTTTAATAGAGAACTACTAAAAAATGCAAGGAAGGAGAAGTTCTTACAGTGAACAGTCAACAAAAGAACACAATTCTCACGAGAGGGAACAACTCTCACAAATGGCGAAAATACTTGGAAGAGAATAAAGAGAGTTTGAAATCAAGGGTGAAGTGAATGAAGGAGGGGAATGACACTTTATAGGCCCAGTGACATCTCTCCAATTTCACAGAGTCGGTATGATTAAAATCATCTGCCATTTAGTTTTGATGGTGGTTCATTACCCAATGAGTATTATTGCCAATGTACCCCCGGACGCTTCGTAATTGTTTCCCTTATTTACAAAATTGTCACTGCCTCAAAAAACAAAAATAAAAAAGTACAAACTTTTAAATATTGGTTGCTGACCAAGCACCTCAACAGGTCAAAACTGCAATCAGAGGCTTACAACAAAGTTTTCAGGAAACCGAACAACACATGTTAATACTCCATCATTTCACTCCACCAACCGTTGCTCGCTCCAATCAAGAATGAAGTATTAGGCGCTTCTGTTGTACCATAAAATTATAGTATGACCTGGACTAATGAAATTGTGACACTTGTCATCATGAAATATTCAATTAAGCATTATCTATAAGTCATTATCTTGGTCGGCAGAATATTCTCTATTGGTCGACAGTATAACCAACCAGCAGGAAGGGCAACCATGAGCAAGGAAGAATGTCTAGTTTTGGATACGCATGGCAATGTCTATAGTCTCTTTTATAAATGCACGTGGGTTAAACAATCAAGCCAGCTCATAATTTATTATCATGAAGAATGTAAAAAGGTATAAGTGCCTGACTTGTAAAGGCAATTCACCTCTTTTTCTTCTTACCCCTACTATAAATGGCACACTGTAATACCCCGTATTTTTATGATATTTATTCTTGGGAATTAATTGAATTAAATGTGAATTAATTGAGAATTAATTCGGATAAAATATTAACGAGATGTGAGTTAGTATTTGATTATAATGTGTATATATGAATATTGGAACTATTAAAATTGTCGCGAGATTGAAATACGGCAATTTGAGAAATTTTGTTGGGACGCGCGTGACAGTCGCGTCAAGAATATATTTATTTGAATTAAAAAGTGAATTTTATTTTTATCACCCGTATGGTCATTTTGAGTGCGCCAACTAGTCCGGAAGGGTAGAAATAGTCGGAAAACACTAGCCGGGGGTTTAGTTTGGGTCTCGGGGCATTTTTAGGCCATACCGGCAACGTAAAAGGGTAGTTTGGTAATTTCGAAAATTGGGTAATTTAAACCCACGAAAATTAGAGTTAAAAATCTGACTTAGTCTCAACCCACTAAGCCATTTCCAACCCCAATTTAGGTAGTGGGCTACGGGAGAAGTTAGAAACTTTAAAACTTGGCAAAAACCAACCCCACCTCCATTATCACCTTGAGAAGAACTTGTAGAGAGAGAGAGAGAGAAAGAGGAGAATTCTGCAGAGAGAGAGAGAGGACAGATTCAACCTTCAAGATTCAACCTCAAATTCATAGAAATATTAAGGCAAGTGGTTTAATTCCAATTGATTTAATGCTATGCTTTTCCATGTTTAGGAAATTATCAAATTTATCTTGGAAGATTGATTAGACCCATGAATTTGAAGATGTAAAACTATGAACTATGTTAGGGACTGCATGTAGAAACATTCTGGACGAATTATGAATTCAGAATTATGACCCTTGATGATTTAAAAACGGATTTAAGAAGAGATTTATTAATGTTCTTGAAAGAAATAGGAAACTAGGGTTCTTGATGAAGTTTTGATCCAAACAAAGTCCTTGGTTGATGAATTATTGGTTTTAGAACGTTAACAATGTTGTAGGATGGTTGTATGATGATATTATAACGTTATATTAGAGTTTCATGCATTAAAAGGATGTTTTGTGATGATTTGAAAACTGCAAAACGAAGCAGTCCGTAGCCATACCTGGTGCGTTCGATTGATCGACATTCATCAGTCGATCGATCGACCACCATCGATCGATCGAAGGTAAAGGTCGATCGATCGACCTTCCCAGAATGAGTAAAGTTTTCCCTATTTAAATTTTAATGATGTTAACCCTTGGAAAATATTATTGGAGACCTTATGAATACCCTTAAACTTAAGGAGGACCAGTAGGCATGGCTATGAAATTTGGACCTTAATTAGAATTCAATTTGAGGAATTATTTTAAATCTTATGGAATTCGATAAGTGAGATAATATTTGGGTTAAAAGGGTAAATTTGAATAATTGATGAAATGAGGTTCGGGACAGAAGTAAGGACCTTAGGAATGATGATGTTATATGTGGGAATAATAGGAACTTAATAATCTATTTAAGATAGGTTTTAAGTATAAGAACTATGACGTGTGACGTGTCGACAGTTTAAACTCTATATTATCGGGAGACTTAAAATAGATATAAAATTGGAATAATGGTATAAGGATGTAAAGAATACCTTTATTAATATTGAGATATCTAAGATGTGTGAATGCTTAGCATATGATTTTATGTGTATGACATACCTACCATACTTGCTATCACGGGAGGTTTACGTTCGCTTAGGGTCCTCTAATCCTTGTGTTGCCCGGATTTAGATTGGTACCTCGATGAACATAGGTCAGAGAAGGACTTATTAGGATGTTAATAAGTCTGCTGATCGTGGGAGCGTAGGTATGTGCGTGACCCATGTGATGTGACTGTGTTCGCCTCCATTGTTTGTGATGTGGTTATCTGAGAACGATTCCTGAGAGATTCGGAATGCGTGGTCCTTATGTACGTGATGTACCGGGATGGATAGCAGAGTATGTGTGCACCGCAGCTTAGTCTCGGGGTGCTTGTATTGTATATTTATGATGTGAATAATATACGGTTAAATGAAAAGGAAATTTCTATGTTTAATTGTGAGTATAGTTATTGTAACGTTGTGAAAAGAAAAAGGGGCCAGATATCATTAAATGGTTTTGTTAATAATTGGGAATCCGAGAATTAAAGTAGAACTCTCTATTTAATTGTTAAGATTGGAATTAAAACGTGAACCGAGTAGAAGTGTTAGAACTCTTTTGAACTAGATAATTATGAGAAAACACATGAATGGGTACAGGAACGTTAGGAGTGCACAGTTAGACGAGAGGTGAGTATTTCATGTGAGAGCACGTCCTAACATGTATTTTCCATTCATTGTTTTAAATGTTATTAAAGCACTTTCTGTTTTTAAAATACTCTCCACTTTCGGGCTCTGACCCGTTTGCTTTCAAATCTATCTTTTTGTAAAAACCATTTTAGGTGCCCAGCCACAAGGACTGATCCTCATTCAGGTGACGAGCTGTAGCTGTTTGTGGAAGTTACAGGACTTTGCTTGTAGACGCTCCATCTATCTTGACTCTATATTCAGCATTTATCGGTTGTAGGGCATGTCGCCCATTTCTTTTAGACACTTCATTTATTTCAGTTATTCAGACTTCTGGCATGTAATTAATTCAGGATTCAGACTTGTCATATTATTTTCAGTTGTGGGATTGTTGTGAGGAGTTTTCCTCCGGACTTATTACTATTTGTTGGTTATTTCATTTCTTCGTTATGGTGAATGGATTATGTTGTTCTTCCATTATTCTCTTACTGCATGTTAATCAGACTTAACTTAAAATTTGGCAACTTTAGTAATTATAAAAAACGTTTTCGACAGTGATGCTATTAACTGAACCAACTTGCCCAATGATTATGGATCTTCTGGTCCGTGGATCAACATGTTTGGGTCCTTCGGTTGCTTCTGTTGCCGCCAGGGCTTGTGGCTTGTCTGCGTTACCACTGTTTCGGTTGCGCTTTGCGGGTCGGGTTATGATTTGGATGGTTTGGCCATCCGGGTTTTCAAGGTGGTGGGTCATGGTGTCCACTTGGTTTTGGTGGTATTGTTTCTGGTTGTTTGTTTCGGCCAGATGGTGGGCCTTGTTTTTCCTTGGGTTCAATTGTTTTGTTATTCATGCTGCCCTTGTGGCTTTTGTTACCTAGGCCTAGGTACTTGTGTTTTGACTAGTTTGTTGTTCCATTGTTTTATTGTTGCCTAGCTGCGCATGTGCTCTAGCTTACGAGGGTATGCCCTCTTGGATCTTGTAACTATTTCTTTTCAATATACTTTAATTACCGAAAAAAAAAAAACTTGCCATTTTGTATTGATTTAATAAAGGAGTAGCTACCCGGTATTTAATTAGTCGGGGTGTCACAGGTGGTATCAGAGCATCAGGTTCTAGTGTCCTTTAGGATCTGTACGGCTTATTATGTTTCCGCTGAGCTTTCTTTGATGTAGAGCCCTATATTTTAGGACTGTTGTATTCTTTTGTATATGCTACGTTCTTCAGCTATTTTGAGTTTATAACTGCGAACTTATAGACTTTACTCTTATTTCAGATGCCTCGCACCACGGGTTCCTAGGAATGCACAGCCCGAGCCACAGCCAGCTCCAGTACAGGGCACCATGAATGCCGCTGAGGTTGCAGCCATTGTAGCCCAAGCGGTAAATGTCGCTCTAGCAGTTGTACAACAGGCACCACCCCAGGCGCCAGCAGCCGCGCCAGTTCAGGCACTTGCATTCCCGTCTGCTTAGGAACGTGTACGTGATGCTTTTCAGAAAGCACACCTTCCGGAGTTCGCAGGTAGCTCCGATGTGGTAGTTTCGAGTCAGTGGAGGAAGGACATTCAACGGCACTTGAGTATGTATGAGTGCACCGAAGTCCAGAAGCAGGTGATAGCTACTTTCAAGCTAGTTGGATCTGCACTGCAGTGGTGGGAGTCTATTACCACCGTGGAGGAGAGAGACACTCTCACGATACAGGAGTTTTGGGTGCGGTTTGATCGCAAGTACTATCCGTCAGCAGTTCACACGGAAATGAGGAGGAAGCTTATGAGCCTCAAGCAGGAAGGTAAGACTGTGGCCGAGTATGAGGCTGAATTTACAAACCTACTGAATATTGTCCCAGATGAGATACCGACAGAAGAGAAGAAGATACATAAATTTACAGACGGGTTGACATGGAGGATTCGTCAGCATTTGTTGGGGAACCTATCATTGGCCACTTATTCTGACGTGGTTAACGCTGCACTGTTACACTGCCAGGATCATCACTTTCACATGGCTGAAGGCAAGAGGTCAGGAGAGTCCAGCCATCAGGGCAGGACTGGGGGAAATGGTGCCAGTGGGGCACATTCTGTTCAGGGGCAGAGGCAGGGTGATCAGGGTTCCCAGTAGGGGGATCACAAGAGGTTTAGGTCGGGAAATTTCAGGCACGGACAGGGAGGTTTCCGGCAGGGCCATTAAGGTCCGAACGGCCATCAGAACCAGCAGGGTCAGAATGGTCAACAGCAGTTTCAGCAGGGCCAGTGGAGGAACGGTAACGGCCACCAGGGACAGCAGGGACAGAGAGGGGGGAACTTCCCGGGGAAGTGTTTCGTTTGCGGCAAGACTGGCCATAAACGCCAGGACTGTCCTGACAGGGGCAGGGCCCCGCAGCAGCAGCAGGGTGCTCGACATGAGCCACAGAGGCCACTTTTTCCACCTGCCCTCCCAGCTCCAGCCCAGATGCCAGCACTACCAGCCATTCCAGCAGTTCCTGTGCAGCAGGGGCAGTTACAGTATGGACGTGTCTATAACGTCCACCAGGCAGCAGCTCCACAGGCACCACCCGCGATTGAGGGTATGTTTCCTATCCATGGTACTATGGGTCGGGTTTTGTTTGATACGGGGGCAACGCATTGTTTTATAGCTACACATTTTGCGAAAGCCATAGGGTTGTTAGCCACAGCAGAGAGCACAGTGACGTGTGTAGACTCACCATTGGGGAGTGGGTCACTTATTTTCTTTATATGTCGGGCAGTGGGGGTAGAGATTGGTAGCTTGGTATTACCTACAGACATGTTGGTATTAGATATGCATGTTCACGATGTGATTATCGGTGTGGATTGGCTCGCAGACTATAGAGCCATGATTGATTGCTTCGGTGGGAACATTGTTTTTGCCATTCCGGGGTAAGAGATGTTTGTAGTGGCGATGCCTCGCCCAGAGGGAGGCTCAACCGCTCATTTGTACTACATAGAGGAGGATACTTCTAAGGAGGTTGTGATTCCTTTAGATTCGATTCCAGTTGTCAGGTAGTATTCTGATGTGTTTCAGGAGATACCAGGCCTACCCCCGAGTCGTGAGATAGACTTTGTCATAGACTTATTGCCAGATACGAGACCTATAGCACGAGCACCGTACCGTATGGCTCCGGCAGAGATGCGAGAGCTACGAGATCAGATTGAGCAGTTGTTGGGTTAGGGGTTTATACGGAGGAGTACTTCGCCGTGGGGTGCCCCTGTGTTGTTCGTGAAGAAGAGAGATGGTTCACTGAGATTGTGTGTGGACTACCGGGAGTTGAACAAGGTCACGATACGGAATAAGTATCCGTTGCCTCGAATCGATGACCTATTCGACCAGTTGAGAGGAGCTTCTTTCTTCTCAAAGATTGATTTGCGATCTGGATACCATCAGTTGCGTATCGGGGAGGAGGACGTCTCGAAGACTGCGTTCTTATCGAGATATGGTTCTTACGAGTTTCGGGTTATGCCTTTTGGTTTGACCAATGCTCCAGCCGTGTTTATGGACTTGATGAATAGGGTGTTCAGAGATTTCCTAGATTAGTTTGTCATTGTCTTCATTGATGATATTCTGGTTTACTCCCAGACAGAGGAGAAGCACGCCGAGCATTTGAGGCAAGTTTTGCAGACGCTACGTCAGAACGAGCTGTATGCAAAGTATGAGAAGTGCGGGTTTTGGCTGAAGGAGGTCCAATTTTTGGGACACATTATTTTCGACCAGGGGATATCTGTTGATCCATGGAAGGTATCCGCGGTGAGGGAGTGGGGACAGCCCACGACGCCGACAGAGATCCGTAGTTTCTTGGGTCTAGCAGGATACTACAGGAGATTCATTCGGGGATTTTCGAAGATAGCGGGTCCTTTGACACATCTGACTCGTAAGGGTGTGCCATTCATTTGGAGTGATGCCTGTCAGTTGGCATTCGACGAGTTGAAGGACAAGTTGACCTCAGCACCTGTGTTAGCATTGCCGAGACCGGGAGTTGAGTATCTAGTTTACACCGATGCGTCCTTACAAGGACTTGGAGGTGCATTGCAGCAGGAGAGTCAGGCCATAGCTTATGCTTCCCGTAAGCTTAAGCCTCACGAGAAGAATTACCCCACCCATGACTTGGAGTTGGCGGCAGTGGTATTTGCCCTTCGGATTTGGAGACATTATCTTTTGGGGGAAAAGTTTCGATTATTCACAGACCACAAGTCCCTACAGTACCTATTCACGCAGAAAGAGTTGAATATGTGGCAGCGAAGGTGGCTTGAGTTTGTGAAGGACTATCAGTTTGATATCCAGTATCACCCGAGGAAGGCTAACGTGGTAGCAAACGCATTAAGCCGTAGGCCAGTAGATGAGGTGGCAGGGGTATGGAAGGCCAAACGGAAGGAGTTAGGACACCAGGATGCAGTGGCCCGATCGTTCATGTCTGTGATGACCGTTACACCGCAGATTGTCACGAAGGTAGTAAGGGCACAGGCAAATGACTCGTTCTGTCAGGAGCAGATAGTCCGATTGTTGGCAGAGGGAGCCGAATCCTATACCGTTAGCTCAGACGGGGGATTACGCTTCAATGGGAGATTGGTAGTTTCGGAAGGGGAGGAATTTCGGCACGAGGTGATGGCAGAGTCGCATGGCTCATGATTCGCGGTACATCCCGGTGGGGACAAAATGTACCAAGACATGAGACGACAGTATTGGTGGAGCGGGATGAAGAGAGATATTGCCGCGTTTGTTTCGAAATGCGCCACTTGTCAGCTAGTAAAAGTGGATCATCAGAGACCGGCAGGACTTCTACAGCCATTGGAGGTCCCGATGTGGATGTGGGAGAGCATATCCATGGACTTTATCACGGGGTTGCCTACGTCACAGAGAGGTCACGACTCCATTTGGGTAATTGTGGACAGGTTGACCAAAGTCGCTCATTTTCTACCCGTAAGGACAGACTACACTACGGGACAGGATGCCCAGCTCTTTATTGCAGAGATAGTGAGACTTCATGGTGTGCCCCTAAATATCGTGTCTGGCCGAGACAAGATATTTGTGTCACGGTTTTGGGAAAGTTTTCAGGAGGCCATGGGCACGGAATTGCGGTTGAGTACGGCGTATCACCCGCAGACTGATGGGCAGACCGAGCGTACAAACCAGATGTTGGAGGACATGTTGCGTATGTGCATCATTGATTTCGAAGGTGGATGGGAGCAGTATCTTCCACTGGTGGAGTTTTCTTACAACAACTCCTACCAGTTCACTATTGGCATGGCTCTATTTGAGGCGTTGTACGGTAGACCTTGTCGTTCCCCAGCATGTTGGTTGGAGGTGGGGGACAACAAGCTACTTGGACCGGAAGTGATTCAGGATACTTCGGCGAGGATAGAATCGATACGGAGTCGCATTCGAGTAGCTCAGGATCGGCAGAAGAGCTATACTGATGGGAAGAGGTTCTTCAGGGAATTCCAAGTGGGGGACCAGGTTTTGCTCAGACTATCTCCTATGAAGGGGATTATGCGTTTCGGGAAGAAAGGGAAGTTGGCATCGAGATATGTGGGACCATTTCCTATTATTGAGCGGATTGGACCGGTTGCGTATAGACACTTGGGTTACCGGAGCATTTGCATCGGATTCACGATGTATTTCATATTTCCTCGCTAAGGAAATATCTTAGAGACGATTTGGCTCATTCTCATATTGCTTTGGAGGACATCGACCTCCAGCCTGATAGCTCCTACGAGGAGGGGCCGATTGCTATTTTGGACCGAAGTGAGAGGAAACTGCGGTCAAAGATAGTCCCGCTAGTGAGTGTTCAGTGGCGACATCATAATGTCGAGGAGTCCACATGGGAGCGCGAGGATGAGATGCGCGAACGTTATCCAGAGTTGTTCTTACCAGGTACTTTCTAGTTCCGAATTTCGGGATGAAATTCTGTTATTAGGGGGGAAGTATGTAATACACCGTATTTTTATGATATTTATTCTTGGGAATTAATTGAATTAAATGTGAATTAATTGAGAATTAATCCGGATAAAATATTAACGAGATGTGAGTTAGTATTTGATTATAATGTGTATATATGGCAATATATGAATATTGGAACTATTGAAATTGTCACGAGATTGAAATACGGCAATTTGAGAAATTTTGTTGGGACGCGCGTGACAGTCGCGTCAAGAATATATTTATTTGAATTAAAAAGTGAATTTTATTTTTATCACCCGTATGGTCATTTTGAGTGCGTCAACGAGTCCGAAAGGGTAGAAATAGTCGGAAAACACTAGCTGGGGGTTTAGTTTGGGTCCCGGGACATTTTTAGGCCATACCGGCAACGTAAAAGGGTAGTTTGGTAATTTCGGAAATTGGGTAATTAAAACCCACGAAAATTAGAGTTAAAAATCTGACTTAGTCTTAACCCACTAAGCCATTTCCAACCCCAATTTAGGTAGTGGGCTACGGGAGAAGTTAGAAACTTCAAAAAACTTGGCAAAAACCAACCCCACCTCCATTATCACCTTGAGAAGAACTTGTAAAGAGAGAGAGAGAAAGAGGAGAATTTTGCAGAGAGAGAGAGAGGACAGATTCAACCTTCTAGATTCAACCTCAAATTCAGAGAAAGATTAAGGCAGGTGGTTTAATTCCAATTGATTTAATGCTATGCTTTTCCATGTTTAGGAAATTATCAAATTTATCTTGGAAGATTGATTAGACCCATGAATTTGAAGATGTAAAACTATGAACTATGTTAGGGACTGCATGTAGAAACATTCTGGACGAATTATGAATTCAGAATTATGACCCTTGATGATTTAAAAACGGATTTAAGAAGAGATTTATTAATGTTCTTGAAAGAAATAGGAAACTAGGGTTCTTGATGAAGTTTTGATCCAAACAAAGTCTTTGGTTGATGAATTATTGGTTTTAGAACGTTAACAATGTTGTAGGATGGTTGTATGATGATATTATAACGTTATATTAGAGTTTCATGCATTAAAAGGATGTTTTGTGATGATTTGAAAACTGCAAAACGAAGCAGTCCGTAGCCATACCTGGTGCGTTCGATTGATCGACATTCATCAGTCGATCGATCGACCACCATCGATCGATCGAAGGTAAAGGTCGATCGATCGACCTTCCCATAATGAGTAAAGTTTTCCCTATTTAAATTTTAATGATGTTAACCCTTGGAAAATATTATTGGAGACCTTATGAATACCCTTAAACTTAAGGAGGACCAGTAGGCATGGCTATGAAATTTGGACCTTAATTAGAATTCAATTTGAGGAATTATTTTAAATCTTATGGAATTCGATAAGTGAGATAATATTTGGGTTAAAAGGGTAAATTTGAATAATTGATGAAATGAGGTTTGGGACAGAAGTAAGGACCTTAGGAATGATGATGTTATATGTGGGAATAATAGGAACTTAATAATCTATTTAAGATAGGTTTAAGTATAAGAACTATGACGTGTGACGTGTCGACAGTTTAAACTCTATATTATCGGGAGACTTAAAATAGATATAAAATTGGAATAATGGTATAAGGATGTAAAGAATACCTTTATTAATATTGAGATATCTAAGATGTGTGAATGCTTAGCATATGATTTTATGTGTATGACATACCTACCATACTTGCTATCACGGGAGGTTTACGATCGCTTAGGGCCCTCTAATCCTTGTGTTGCCCGGATTTAGATTGGTACCTCGATGAACATAGGTCAGAGAAGGACTTATTGGGATGTTAATAAGTCTGCTGATCGTGGGAGCGTAGGTATGTGCGTGACCCATGTGATGTGACTGTGTTCGCCTCCATTGTTTGTGATGTGGTTATCTGAGAACGATTCCTGAGAGATTCGGAATGCGTGGTCCTTATGTACGTGATGTACCGGGATGGATAGCAGAGTATGTGTGCACCGCAGCTTAGTCTCGGGGTGCTTGTATTGTATATTTATGATGTGAATAATATACGGTTAAATGAAAAGGAAATTTCTATGTTTAATTGTGAGTATAGTTATTGTAACGCTGTGAAAAGAAAAAGGGGCCAGATATCATTAAATGGTTTTGTTAATAATTGGGAATCCGAGAATTAAAGTAGAACTCTCTATTTAATTGTTAAGATTGGAATTAAAACGTGAACCGAGTAGAAGTGTTAGAACTCTTTTGAACTAGATAATTATGAGAAAACACATGAATGGGTACAGGAACGTTAGGAGTGCACAGTTAGACGAGAGGTGAGTATTTCATGTGAGAGCACGTCCTAACATGTATTTTCCATTCATTGTTTTAAATGTTATTAAAGCACTTTCTGTTTTTAAAATACTCTCCACTTTCGGGCTCTGACCCGTTTGCTTTCAAATCTATCTTTTTGTAAAAACCATTTTAGGTGCCCAGCCACAAGGACTGATCCTCATTCAGGTGACGAGCTGTAGCTGTTTGTGGAAGTTACAGGACTTTGCTTGTAGACGCTCCATCTATCTTGACTCTATATTCAGCATTTATCGGTTGTAGGGCATGTCGCCCATTTCTTTTAGACACTTCATTTATTTCAGTTATTCAGACTTCTGGCATGTAATTAATTCAGGATTCAGACTTGTCATATTATTTTCAGTTGTGGGATTGTTGTGAGGAGTTTTCCTTCGGACTTATTACTATTTGTTGGTTATTTCATTTCTTCGTTATGGTGAATTTATTATGTTGTTCTTCCATTATTCTCTTACTGCATGTTAATCAGACTTAACTTAAAATTTGGCAACTTACTTTTTAAATACTAGGTGGTTAGTAATTATAAAAAATGTTTTCGACAGTGATGCTATTAACTGAACCAACTTGGCATTTTGTATTGATTTAATAAAGTAGTAGCTACCCGGTATTTAATTAGTCGGGGTGTCACACACACCATATCCCATAGCCTGGATAGGAAAAAAATGGAATACACTGAACCCTAGAGAGATCCTTGAGAACTTGTACCCTATCCTAATACTAAGTAACTTTACACTTATGGACGTAAGCACCTCATTGGGTTGAACCACATTAAACCCCTTTGTCTCTTTATCTTTTTCTCATCTCTCTCAAGTTCAACTCTTTTCTTTTCTTTTATATTTGTTATAGTTTATTATTGGTATTTCCCAAATAATACCTAAAATATTTATTTACCAGCTTTAGATAATAACAAATCTCATAGTTTACGACCTTTAATATATGGCCTTGGACATCTCAATCTTCGGGGTCGTATCCTAGGTATCTTTGACCCAGTCATGCCACAGACCTCGACCTCCCCTTCTGCCTAACACCAGGATAGCGGATGTAACAGCCCGCCTAGGAAGAGCGAACGGAGCGCTACTATAAATAAAACTAACTAAATCCACAAACGACAAGGTATAGAGCATCTAAAAATCCCACAATATAAGGGAAACCACTAATTTCAATTTTTTCAAATTAAATACAACCAAAAGTCTCTAGAAATAATACAACTATCTATCTCGAAAGAATATAAATCGCTAATACTTTATACATCAAAATAAATACAATTTTTATCATCTTGAATATTCTTTCCAAAATATTCAAGCTAAAATCATCCCAATAGGTCCATAGCGCTCAAATCTGCGCTAACTGTCAACTAAAAGAAAATATGGGGAAGTACACAATACGACAGGAAAGATGCTCAACAAAAATATTAGTGGTGAATAAAGCGTAACAATACGAGATGAATATTCAAATCAAATGCGAATCTGATAAACATTTTTATCAATATAATTTCTCAACAACACATTAATCCGAGTCACCAGGCCTCACCATATCGTGCCATACTTTATCAAGTAGCCGGAACAGGAATCTTGGCGGTGCCCAATATTAGTGCCATATTAAAATCTCATGACAACATGCTCAACACAATAATAATACCACGTGAATCAAAATCAGATTCCAACAATAATTTTTCAAATTTTCAAATGAATTTAGCAATTCAAATATGAGTTTAATAATCACATGAAATCAAAGGGAATAACACTCGCGAGATTAAGGAGCATATTCTGTAAAACCCCATACCTCAAACTGCCAAAAGAATCCAACATAAATTTGCCCAGAAATCAGATTACACCATCAAAAACATCTCCCAAGAATCATCAAAACTCCTCCAAGAACAAACAGCAAAACATCCCCAAGAACTCCTCCAAAAACTATGGTTGAACACATAATTATAAGGGGCTAAGGTATATATGAAAGGAGAGGAAATAAAATATGTTGGCTGCCAAAACATTGTGTCGAAAGATACTTCAAAAATGGTAAAAAATTGTTACCCACCATCCCTTTAACAAAGGCAACAAAATGATTAAAGTTTAGAAAAAATAAGTCTGGCTGAACCGAAAAATGGCCTAAATTGGGTATAAATAACGTTTTTTGGAAAAGTCAAAGAAGGGAAAGTTTCTCAAAATTAAATTTTAAGTCGGTGTGGTGATTTTCAGAATTTTCTGAGCACTTTTATTGTTTTGAATATAATAATAATATTTTATTTATTTATTCAATTTTTGACTTTTGACCCCATGTCACTCTTAGGCCTATTTTTACCATCCAATAAATATGGTCAAATTATTTTTAACCCCAGTAAAACATCCTACAAAAATCACGCAAGTTCGCTGTAACAACCCTCTCTTTTGATAGCCTATTTTATATTTATTTACTATGTGTAGAAATTAATTATAAAATGATGGATGTCGAGTAAATATTAATTTAATATGGAAAAGGTTAATATTTACTAAAATGTTGTAGGATTACCTGATGAGTAGGTAAAAATATCCATGTGGTGACTTGTTGTGTCATAAGAATTAAAATGACATTTGGTTTAATGAGATACCGGAACTAAAAATGAGATATAAAATTTCCAAATGATAATTTGGAGGGTGTAGTCAGTCCCGGTAGGTGTGAGACAGTCAAAATGAGTGCCATATTGCATTTTGGTATTTTGGGCACTTTTGACTGGTTATAGCTTAAATGTGTAGTTGCGATTTATTTTATCGTGTATTAGCCATTAGAGTTGGGCATTTTAGACTTAAGGCCCGATTAAGTCTTGCTAGCCTCATTATTTTCCTCATTTTCTCTTAACACACAAATAAGCCCTAGAGAGAGTAGAGAGAGGAAGAGAACACTGGAGAAAAAGAGAGATTGGAGCTTGGATCATTGCCTACACCAAATCAAATTTGCATTTGCATGATCAAGGCAAGTTACCTACTTGCTATTATATGATTTAAGTGGATTAATTAGCATTGATAATTGTGGATTGTTATGATTTAGTTTAGTTAGGGTTTTGTTGGATTTATGGGTATTAACTCTTGGAAAGGGATTTGGATGATAAAATAATGTTAATGTTAGTAGTTAGAGGTATTTTTGGTGTAGAAATTTGCAGAATATGATCTTGGTTGGGTTGGTTTTGAGTTTGGGGGAAAAATTGGAGTTTAGAACTCCATAGCCAAACTTGACTTTTTCGCAGGGGCGAATCGATTCGGCCCCTAGGGCGAATCGATTCGAATAGTTGCAGAATCCCAGGTCTTGGTACCCTAATCGATTCGGGTTAAGGACGAATCGATTCGGCTTTTGCAGAAACCTGGGTTTGGTTTTCGAACCGATTCACTTTCAGAGCGAATCGATTTGGGTCCTGCAATTTTGAGTCATTTTCCTTTTTATTTTTTGATATTTTTCTTTAGGTTTAGGACCTAGGAACCTTCTTAAAAGAAGTAAACTTGGGTCCTAGAGTATTAGTTGAGTTTGGTCGCCACCCTAGATTAGAATTGGGTCATCTGGGGTTTATTTCTCGGGGTGTTTAAAGAAATGTTAAGGCATTTCTTCTTTTATTTAAAACTTTTGAGAAGTTAGGAAGTTAAATGCCCATGCTTGGAGACTTAAGGGCTTATCAAAATTATATGAACTTTGGGGACTTGTAGGATCATAATGATCATTTGGAGATTTAGTCGGGACTTGAAATTTGAGGAATATTAATGACGATATTCGATGGGATTAGATTCAACTAAAATGAACCCAAATTGTGTTAAAGATTCAAATAAAATGAACCCATTTGTTTAATGATGATAGGTTCGAATAAAAATAACCAAACACGTGGATAATGGAAATGGAAATCTTGGTAATGGTAATTGAAAAATGAAAATGAGATTAAAAATTGCAAATGTTAATTTACTGATACAAACCTCTCTAAATGACATCATAAGGGAAGTTCGCGCACTTAGTGATGCCCCCTGGCTAGTGCGTGTAGGGTGGATATAGCCCTAGGCCATATGCGGGGTTTTTATATGTTTTTCTGCGCTGGTGAGGGTATTTCGTGTGTGGTCCTGACTCTCCCGCAGGCATATGGCCGCTTCCTGACGTATCGATAGGTGCCCAGTTTGTCTTGTATAGATAGGCCCTGGAAGATGATGGTCATTTAGGGGCGCGCCCAGTGGGGAAACTCGGAGAGGAGGTCTTAGAATCGTTATATGTATGAGAATATAACTTTTCTGCATCAAGTGGGACTTGATGGTTATATGCCATAAAGAGCATGGATATGTGCCATAAAGAGCACGGAAATTGAGATTTATGTTCCATAAAGAGCACTTGATACTAATGGTATTCCTATTAAGGAATGAAAAGATAATTAACTATGGAAGTTAATAAAATGAATGGAAATCATATCTTCTTAATTAAACCAAATAAATGGTTTTATTCCTATTAAGGAATGTAAAGGGAGATGGAAATTTGATAAATGAAAAAAGGTTTTAAATTTATGTTATTTACTTTTCTTTCTTTTATGTAAATGACATTTCATTTCATCATTTAGTTAAATTGTGATGTAAGTTTATCATCCTTATCATTCATGCATAACTGTTCATTTCAATCATGCTTTTTATTTCTTCTGTTGATCATATAGAACCCGGCCCTGACCGGTTTACTTTCCTTGTTGTGTATATGACTGTGTCCGCTCAGGTGCTCCACCACAAGGCCGCCCGTTTTGATGTTTCCATTCCAGTTATTTTTTACGGGCTGTAAGACAGTGTGGATATTACAGGACGTTGTTTTAGACGCCTCCATTTTTGGATATTCTAGATATGATCGGGTCTTTTCATCGGGCGTGTGGCCCAAACTTTTGTACTTGTTTAATGAATGTATTATGTAAGGTATTAAACTGTTGTGATACTTTGTATGTAGCTGTGGACCGACAGCCTATTCGGTTCTTTTGTATACATTCGTCTTAGTTGTATTACATATACATCTTTTGGAATTCCACTTGTTTGTCAGAATGAGTTGTTTTAATTTAAATTTCTTAACTGCATTTTAAAATTCTACACTTTTTGGCAACCCGTTTTCTGATTTATTGGGTGGTTTTCCCGTATACTCAGTTTATTTTTGTTGATGCTGAGAATGATATACATCCATGATTCCTGTTACATTTGGGTATCGAGCTGGCCACCCCTTATCTCGAATCGCGGGTTATCACAGATGGTATCAGAGCATCAGGTTCTAGAGTCTTTAGGATCTATGTGGATTCGTCACGTTCTACCGTAGCGTTCTTTGATATAGAGAATAATATTAGGACTGTGTAGTTGTCTATGTTTGTGATCTTCTATGAGATAGATAGTTTCAAATAGTATTTTAACTCTATTGCTTCTTCATCTCAAATGCCGCCTAGAGAGGTCGCCCAGCGAGACGTTATAGGGTTTTGGAAGAGGAGGTAGGTCTTTCACCACCGTCATAAGGGACCGTTAACGCTGCGGATGTAGCAAACATAGTAGCTCAAGCGGTTAACACCGCCATGACCGCAGTGGTCCAACAATTGCCACAGACAATGGGCTCACGATGTGCAAACTCCTACGGGACTTACTCAGTGGGAAAGGGTTAGGGAATCCTTGCTAAAGCGCAATCCCCCGGAATTCGAGGGAGGCATGGATGTTATTAAAGCCAATACATGGAAAGAGGACAGGCAACGCCACCTTTGAATGATAGAATGTAGCGAGGAGAAGAAACAAATCCCTGCCACTTTTAATCTAGTTGGATTTGCGTTATATTGGTGGGCGACAATGACCACACCAGAGCAGAAAGACACATGACGATCACTGAGTTCTAGGCTTTGTTCAATCGTGAGTATGTTCCTCCCGCAGTTCATAGGGAGATGAGAAGAAGCTCCAGGATGTTGCGCAAGGAGAGAGATCTGTGGCGGAATATGTAGAGGAGTTTACATGGTTGGCGAGTTTTATGCCGGATGAAGTAGCTCCGGAAGATAGGAAGATCTCAAAGTTTATTTGAGGTCTAAACTGGAGAATCCGGCAAAAGTTACTGGGGAATCCAACTTTGCGAACTTTTGGTGGAGTTATGAATGCAGCATTGCTCCATTGCTATGAGCATCGATTATATACACCGGGTAGCAAGAAAGCTACTGTCGTGGGGCAAGCAGGAATGCTTGGAGAACATGGGATTGGAGGAGGAGCATTTCCCTCATCCCAACCTTTGGGTAGTAAGCAGAAAGAAAGGGACCCTCGACAAGGGGTCTCGTCTAAGAGACAATGTTTGTAGGGTTTATTGTGGGTGGCAATAACTTTAGGCACAGTAAAGGTGCTTTGCGATATGTAGGTCGGAGTGGTCATGGAGGTAAAGACCATCTGGGCTAAGGCACTTCTAGTTTAGATATAACGGGGGTCGAGGTCGAGAGGATATGAAGGGACGGTACTTCCTATGTGGGGAGGCAGGTCACTTCGATGGAGTGTCCTCGATGGATTGGGGGTCAGTTTCCTAGGACTCTGCAACAGCCATACGTTCAGTTCCTACCTCAGGTACCTGATCCGATTGTTCCAACGCAGCAGGGATGGTTACTGTATGGGAGAGTTTATCAAATTCGGGAGGTTATACTTCCTCCAGCTTCGTTAGCATCGCCCGCTATTAAGAGTAAGCTTTTATTTCGGAGGTACTTGAGTTATGTGTTATTCGATGCGGGTGTTACGTGCTCATTTGTTTATGAGCTCTTCTCTAGCTACAGATTTGATAAAATATGCTGAGAGTAATTTGACTAGCGTTGAGTTTTCTACGAGTGATGGTTCGCTCATTTTCTTGTTTGTAAACATATAGGGATTTCTTGTGGTATTTTGTGCTTTGAGGCTGATTTACTCGTCCTTCACATGGTCGGGTATGATGTGATTGGTATGCCTTGTCTCCATGACCGACAAAGTTGAGTAGTAGCGTATAGGAGGGGTTCCTTATTTGGATTCCGCTTTTGCGGGACGCTCCACGCGTGAACCTCAGCGACGTTGGAAGTGGAGAGATGTTATTCTTTATTGTTTTAGTTAATTTCATTTTTATTTTATTTTATTTTTGTGGGTGGAAAGGTTTAGCCGAGAATCACGTAGAAGAGTGATTAAGGGCTATTAAAGTGCGAAATAGAAGCACTGTATACAGTTCTCTCCTCTGAACGATGTGAGGGAGAATGGGATGCGAAGTCGAATTAAGACTTTGGGTTATGCCTTGATAAGAAGGCTATTTAAAAAGGTATATATATGTTGTGGGGTATATAAATTATAAGGCTTTATGAAAAGTGAATGTTTGATTTGTTAAATCTTCAGTTATTTAAATGGTAATGTATATAAGTAGAATCTTTTCGGTCCCGAACATGTGTCTTAAACCTGTATATCTTGATGACCGACAACGTGAGGTAGTAGTGTAACGGGAGGGTTCCTTGTTTGGATTTCGCTTCGGCGAGACGTCCCAGGCATGAAACCGAGCAAATGTCAGGAGTTGAGAAAGTTCTGGGGCACTAGGGATATACTTTTTTTTTTGGGAATTCAATTGTATATATAAAAAGACCAAAAGATATACAGAGGAAGAAACCCCTCACAGAACAAGAAAACCCTAGGGCATTCCCCACAGGCAAACAGGCCAACCAGGCCGGAACCAAACAAAACCTAAACTAGAAGTTTATCTTCAGGGATGTTCCAGTACATACAAGCCATCCAGTTAGTAAAACTCCTTCTGTCCTTCTTCCACGTGACAGCTTTTGCTCTAACCATGTTTTCAATACCCTTGATAATAGAATCAAGGGAATTGGAGACATGCTTAAAGCATCTAGAATTCCTCTCCATCCAAATGCAATAGATAGTGGTAGTAAAGGAGAGGGATCTAATCTTGTCACAAAGGGTCTTCGTATAATGGTTAACAGTAGCCAAACCCAACTCACTATTCAGACCCTGGCCATCCCTGTAATATTGGTTCCTAAGCATCACCTCCTCCCAAATACATTTACTAAGGCTGCACTGAGAGAACAAATGGTTATATGATTCCCTTTCAGTCCCACATAACTCACACAGGTCATCCACAGAAACTCCCCATTCATGTAATTTAACTTTAGTGTTGATGGCCTTCCTAACCACCAACCAAGTTATGAAAGAGCATTTAGGGATACAAACCTTACTCCACACAAACTTGCTCCAGTTGACCATAGGCTTATGGGCCTTTAAAAGCTCCCAAGCGGACGCAATGGTGAATATTCCATGATTTGATGGAAGCTATACAACAGTATCAGTTCCCTCGTGGATTGTAGGAAGAGTAGCATTCTTCACTTCATTCAGCTCCCATGTCACTCTAGATGGCCATCTCCACTCCAAATGGTGTATAAAATCTGACACTTTAGCTTTTAGATTGCTAGCAGAATCATAGACAATGTTATCCCCATAAAGGGTATGTAAAGGGCCATTAGGGTGCCAATTATCGAACCACATAAAAGCATGCTCACCATTCCCAATGCAGGTCTTGATTTGACTTCTAAACTTCTCTCTGTTCTTGAGGATTTTCCTCCAACTCCATGAAGAATCATTTGGGATACTCAAAGCCCATATGCTTCTTCCTCTGATCTTGTAAGTATTACACCACTTGATCCATAAGCTGTCCTTCTTACTACAAAGATTCCACAAATGCTTCGCCATAGCCGCTGTGTTCCAAGTCTCTAAACATTTAATATTGAGCCCTCCTTCATCAAGAGAAACACAAAGATCCACCCAAGCAACTTTAGCCCCTTTGCTATTAGCCTCATCCCCTTTCCATAAGTAATTTCTCATAATTTTCTCAATCTTCTTTATAATACTCTTGGGCAGAATAAAAATGCTAGACCAATACACCTGAATGCTGAAAATCACAGTCTTCACGAGAAGGAGCCTACCTGCAAAACTCAAGAACTTATTAGTCCAACATCTGGCTCTCATAGTTATTCTATCCACCAAGTGAGAGCAGTCCTCCTTCTTCAACCTAGTTGTGATGAGAGGAACCCCAAGATATCGAAATGGAGGGGTCCCATGCTGAATGCCAAGAATAGTTGAAATGTCCTGAATCTCATCCTCACTAATCCCAGCAGTGAAAAGGTTGCTCTTCTCTAAGTTGATCATCAACCCAGATAAGGAGCTAAACTTTGATGTTGCCTCCTTCACAATGCTGCAGGAAACAGTGTCCCCTCCAGCAAAGACAATTAAATCATCAGCAAAACTAAGGTGAGTCAATGCTATCTCCTTGCATCTTGGGTGAAAACTGAACAGGTCTGATTCTGTAGCTTTAGTAATTATCCCAGAGAAAACCTCCATCACAAGCAAGAAAAGGTAGGGAGAGATAGGGTCCCCCTGCCTGAGATAGATAGGATAGTATAGGTAGGGAGAGATACTTAGTATTATATATATATGACTTAGATAGATAGGATAGTATAGGTAGGTAGACCTTAGGATTGTTTGGACATAAGGCCTTTAGTTTATGTGGCATTAGTTTAGGAGGGTTGTCGGGAGTTGACCGCGAATAAGTTGTGTGTTAACTCTAAGAGGGATTGGTTCCCTAGTAACTAGAAGTGGGAGATTTCAAGAAGTTTGAGGGGTCAGGCCGAAAGAGATGAGGCCTCTCGTTGTTAGAGTGTTACGGAGGTAACTTGGCTTTTGGGGAGCTAAAAAGGGTGAATTGACTCTCACTCCTGAGCCCATGTTGTTAAGCTCGAGGGTGGATTCAATTGACAAGCTTCTGCCAGGAGGGGGAGTAATAATACTGAAGCATAGACTTGTTGTTTATGCGCCTCATAAGTTTAAACTTGTGGGAAGTATTATCCCATGCTTGAATTAAAATTCATCGTGGGGGTGGCTGCTGTATGGAAAGGGAAGTACTAGTTCCTGGGCAGAAATTTAATCCTTCGTGCGAGCAACATTCTTGTTGCAAGATGTCGTAGGAGAGACAAGGGTGGTTAAAGCCACATACACACGCGGTTGATTGAGGGAACAAAACCCTGCTCTATTGATTTTAGGGAGGGGTGCGTTTCCATAAGAGAATTTATGTCCCGAATGAGAAGGACTTAAGAAGGGCAGATATGGAGGAATCTCATGGTTCTAAGGTTTCGTTACATCCGGGTAACGACTTATGTGTCAAGATATGCGCCGCCAGGATTGGTGGCCGGGCATGAAGAGGTTGTTGGACTGCATGGGGTGCCTTTGATTATAGTTTCCGACTGAAATAGGATTTTTGTTTCTCACTTTTGGCAAGTTTCCATTAGTCCATGGGAATCGGATTGAAGTTTAGTACTTCTTATTATCCTCAAACAGATGGTCAGACCAAAAAGGGTAAACCATATGTTGGGGGATATACTCCTTATGTGTGTGCTTGGCTTCAAGAATAGTCGGGAACAGTGTCTCCCACTAGTCGAATTCACTTATTATAATTTGTATCGATTCACTATTGGGATGGCGCTTTATAAAGCCTCGTATAGTAAGTCTTGTGGATCTCCTGCTTGTTGGTTAGAGGTGCGATTTAATAAGTCTCTCGGACCTGGAATGATCCGAGGTACTTCTTCAAATGTTGAGCTCATTCGGAATCGCATTCGTATAACCAAGATCGGCGAAAGAGTTATGTCGATGCGGGGAGAAGGCATGTGGAGATTGAGGTCGATAGACCAAGTGTTGGTGCGAGTATCGCCTATGAATGGCATTAAGCATTTCGAGTAGAAGGAAAACTTGCACCGCGTTACATTGGACCTTTCCTATAAATGTTAAGGTGGTTCCGGTAACCTATTAACTTTCTTTACCGAAGCACTTGCAGTAAAATTCATAACGTGTTCCATATCTCTCCTGTATAGAAGTACAAGAGATGTGATGGTGCTTTTAGGCACCTTCCTTTCGAAGATATTGGGTTGCAACTTGACGTTTCTTATGAGGAATAGTCGGTTGCTATTTTAGAGCGTGGGGAGTGGCGATTGAAACAGCGGGTTGTACCTTTGGTTATGGTGCAATGTAGCCAGCACAGTGTCAAGGAATCGACGTGGGATCGCAAGGATGACATGCGGGTAAAGTATCCGCATTTCTTCTTGCGAGGTATGCTTGAATTTTGGGGACAAAATTCCCTCATAAGGGGGGGAGTATGTAACAACCCTCTCTTTTGATAGCCTATTTTATATTTATTTACTATGTATAGTAATTAATTATAAAATGATGGATGTTGAGTAAATATTAATTTAATATGGAAAAGGTTAATATTTACTGAAATGTTGTAGGATTACCTGATGAGTAGGTAAAAATATCCATGTGGTGACTTGTTGTGCCATAAGAATTAAAATGACATTTGGTTTAATGAGATACCTGAACTAAAATTAGATATAAAATTTCCAAATGATAATTTGGAGGGTGTAGTCAGTCCCGGTAGGTGCGAGACAGTCAAAATAAGTACCATATTGCATTTTGGTATTTTGGGCACTTTTGACTGGTTATAGCTTAAATGTGTAGTTGCGATTTATTTTATCGCGTATTAGCCATTAGAGTTGGGAATTTTAGACTTAAGGCCCGATTAAGTCTTGCTAGCCTCATTATTTTTCCTCATTTTCTCTTAACACACAAATGAGCCCTAGAGAGAGTAGAGAGAGGAAGAGAACATTGGAGAAAAAGAGAGATTGGAGCTTGGATCATTGCCTACACCAAATCAAATCTGCATTTGCATGATCAAGGCAAGTTACCTACTTGCTATTATATGATTTAAGTGGATTAATTAGCATTGATAATAGTGGATTGTTATGATTTAGTTTAGTTAGGGTTTTATTGGATTTATGGGTATTAACCCTTGGAAAGGGATTTGGATGATAAAATAATGTTAATGTTAGTAGTTAGAGGTATTTTTGATGTAGAAATTTGCAGCATATGATCTTGGTTGGGTTGGTTTTGAGTTTGGGGGAAAAATTGGAGTTTAGAACTCCATAGCCAAACTTGACTTTTTCGCAGGGGCGAATCGATTACGCCCCTAGGGCGAATCGATTCGCATAGTTGCAGAATCCCAGGTCTTGGTACCCTAATCGATTTGGGTTAAGGTCGAATCGATTCGGCTTTTGCAGAAACCTAGGTTTGGTTTTCGAACCGATTCACTTTCGGAGCGAATCGATTCGCTGGGGTGAATAGATTCGGCCCCTAGGGCGAATCGATTCGGGTCCTGCAGTTTTGAGTCATTTTCCTTTTAAATTTTTGATCTTTTTCTTTAGGTTTAGGACCTAGGAACCTTCTTAAAAGAAGTAAACTTGGGTCCTAGAGTATTAGTTGAGTTTGGTCGCCACCCTAGATTAGAATTGGATCATCTGGGGTTTATTTCCCGGGCTGTTTAAAGATATGTTAAGGCATTTCTTCTTTTATTTAAAACTTTTGAGAAGTTAGGAAGTTAAATGCCCATGCTTGGAGACTAGGCTTATCAAAATTATATGAACTTTGGGGACTTGTAGGATCATAATGATCATTTGGAGATTTAGTCGGGACTTGAAATTTGAGGAATATTAATGACGATATTCGATGGGATTAGGTTCAACTAAAATGAACCCAAATTGTGTTAAAGATGATAGGTTCAAATAAAATGAACCCAGTTGTTTAATGATGATAGGTTCGAATAAAAAGAACCAAATACATGGATAATGGAAATGGAAATCTTGGTAATGGTAATTGAAAAATGAAAATGAGATTAAAAATGGTAAATGTTAATTTACTGATACACACCTCTCTAAATGACATCATAAGGGAAGTTCGCGCGCTTGGTAATGCCCCCTGGCTAGTGAATGCAGGGTGGATATATTCCTAGGCCATATGCGGGGTTTTTATATATTTTTCTGCACTGGTGAGGGTATTCTGGGTGTGGTCCTGACTCTCCCACAGGCATATGGCCGCTTCCCGACGTATCGATAGGTGCCCAGGTTGTCTTGTATAGATAGGCCCTGGATGATGATGGTCATTTAGGGGCGCGCCCAGTGGGGGAACTTGGAGGGGCGGTCTTAGAATCATTATATGTATGAGAATATAACTTTTCTACATCAAGTGGGACTTGATGGTTATATGCCATAAAGAGCATGGATACGTGTCATAAAGAGCACGGGAATTGAGATTTATGTGCCATAAAGAGCACTTGATACTAATGGTATTCCTATTAAGGAATGGAAAGATAATTAACTATGGAAGTTAATAAAATGAAAGGAAATCATATCTTCTTGATTAAACCAAATAAATGGTTTTGTTCCTATTAAGGAATGTAAAGGGAGAGGGAGATTTGATAAATGAAAAAAGGTTTTAAATTTATGTTATTTACTTTTCTTTCTTTTATGTAAATGACATTTCATTTCATCATTTAGTTAAATTGTGATGTAAGTTTATCATCCTTATCATTCACGCATAACTGTTCATTTCTATCATGCTTTTTATTTCTTCTGGTGATCATATAGAACCCGGCCCTGACCGGTTTACTTTCCTTGTTGTGTATATGATTGTGTCCGCTCAGGTGCTCCACCACAAGCACGCCCGTTTTGATGTTTCCATTCCAGTTATTTTTTACGGGCTGTAAGATATTGTGGATATTACAGGACGTTGTTTTAGACGCCTCTATTTTTGGATACGATCGGGTCTTTTCATCGGGCGTGTGGCCCAAACTTTTGTACTTGTTTAATGAATGTATTACGTAAGGTATTAAACTGTTGTGATACTTTGTATGTAGCTGTGGACCGACAGCCTATTCGGTTCTTTTGTATACATTCGTCTTAGTTGTATTACATATACATCTTTTGGAATTCCATTTGTTTGTCAGAAAGAGTTGTTTTAATTTAAATTTCTTAACTGCATTTTAAAATTCTACACTTTTTGGCAACCCGTTTTCTGATTTATTGGGTGGTTTTCCCGTATACTCAGTTTATTTTTGTTGATGCTGAGAATGATATCCATCCACGATTCCTGCTACATTTGGGTATCGGGCTGGCCACTCCTTATCTCGAATCGCGGGTTGTCACATTCGCATCCTCCACGACACATGCCGACAAAAGTCGCGTTATATGAACCATGACCATGTCACAATCATTCCTTGAAATTTTGCATCAAACTTAAACAACATATTTATTTAATCAAAATCATTAAATTTAAAATTTTATTTTTCTCGAATATTCTAGTTTTATTTTAAAATACCCATTTGAAAATTTGGGTTGTTACATACTTCCCCACTAACAAGAAATTTCGCCCTCGAAATTCGCCAAAAGCCTAAATCTCAAAAATCAGGCCAACAATCTCCAAAAAAAAATCTCCTCAGCAAAAATAAATTCCTTACATCTAATCCCAGAACCTAACATGAATGCGATCATCTAAAATTTCTATCTCCAAATATGCGCTACAAAAACGCAATAGACCCAAAACCCAGGACCCCAGGGTGGTCGTATACCTAAGCTCTCATACCATCTGTAACACCCCACCCATACAGGGAGAGCGGAGCGGTGCGCTACTATCGATACAACTAACTAAATCCACAAACAACAAGGTATAGAGCATCTAAAAATCCCACAATATAAAAGAAACCACTAATCTCAATTTTTTCAAATTAAATACAACCAAAAGTCTCTCGAAATAATAAATCTATCTATCTCGAAAGAATATAAATCGCTAATGATGTATACATCAAAATAAATACAATTTTCTCATCTTGAATATTCTTTCCAAAATATACAAGCTAAAATCATCCCAATAGGTCCATAGCGCTCAAATCCGCGCTAACCTTCCAACTAAAAGAAAATATGGGGAAGTACACAATACGACAGGAAAGATGCTCAGCAAAAATATTAGCGGTGAATAAAGCGTAACAATATGAGTACGAATATTCACATCAAATACGAATCTCATAAGCATTTTTATCAATATAATTTCTCAAGAATACATTAATCCGAATCACTAGGCCTCACCATACTTTATCAAGTAGCAGGAACAGGAATCTTGAAGGATGCCCAACATTAGTGCCATATTAAAATCAAATGACAACATGCTCAACACAATAATAATACCACATCAATCAAAATCAGATTCCAACAATAATTTTTTAGATTTCCAAATGAATTTAGCAATTCAAATATGAGTTTAATAATCACATGAAATCAAAGGGAATAACACTCGTGAGATTAACGAGCATATTCTATAAAACCCCATACCTCAAACTGCCAAAAGAATCCAACAAAAATCTATCCAGAAATCAGATTACACCTTCAAAAACATCTCCCAAGAATCATCAAAACTCCTCTAAGAAAAAACACCAAAACAGACCAAAGAACTCCTCTAAAAACTATGGTTGAACACATAATTATAAGGGGCTAAGGTATATATAAAAGGAGAGGATCTGCCAAAACATTGTGCTGAAATATACTTCAAAAATGGTCAAAAAGGGTTGCCCACCATCCCTTTAAATAAGGTAACAAAATGATTAAAATTTAGAAAAAAAAAAGTCTGGCTGAATCGAAAAATGGCCTAAATCGGGTATAAATAACATTTTTTGGAAATGTCGAAGAAGGGAAAGTTTCTTAAAATTAAATTTTGAGTCTGTATGGTGATTTTCAGAAATTTCTGAGCATTTTTATTGTTTTGAATAAAATAATAATATTTTATTTATTTATCCATTTTTTGACTTTTGACCCCATGGCATTCTTAGACCTATTTTCACCATCCAATAAATATGGTCAAATTATTTTTAATCCCAATAAAACGTCCTACAAAAATCACACAAGTTCGCGTCCTCCGTGACACATGCTGACAAAAGTCGCGTTATATGAACCATGACCGTGTCACAATCATTCCTTAATATTTTTGCATCAAACTTAACCAACATATTTATTTAATAAAATCATTAAATTTACAATTTTTATTTTTCCCGAATATTCCAATTTTATTTAAAAATGCCCATTTGAAAATCCGGGTTGTTACAGCGGATTCACGATCTTCTACTGAATCCACACCTTGGTTGAGTTCTGTCGTGGTGTAAGCCCTATAGTTATTCCCAAGCTCAATATCCTTAGGAATAACCATCTTGATCTCAACCATTAAGCAGGAGGCCCTCAAATATACTATAATGACATCTCGGCCCGACCAAATAGTGCCATAACCTCAACATCGAATCCTATCTTAAATTTACCCAGGCATAATATATATTGCCTCTCAACTACATGACTCTACTAATATTCCATGGCCTTAAAGGAGTTAAAACTCCTAATCAGCAAAACGACAGGGGTCATTTTAGTAAAAACAATAAGGGTCATTTTAGTAAAAACAATAGTTTTAAACCCTAATTATCTCTTAACTCCAAACCTTAAAAATCAACGGTAAAACTCTAAATAGAACCATCTATGGTCAAATAAGAACATCCTTAAAATACTCACTAGATCTCTCCTCTAGAACCTTAATACAAAACTCCTAAAATCAAGGATTCTCCCAAGAACAACTTGCAAACCCCACAAAGGTAGTGGTCGACAAGTAGTTGTAACACCCCGCCTAATTAAATACCGGGTGATCAGTCCTTTATTAAATTAAAAATCAGGTGAACGGTTGGTTCATTCTCAGCATCACTGTCGCAAAATAATATTTCCAATTTGAACACCCTAAATAATTAAGCTAAGTGTCAAAACTATTTAAAACCTCATTTTTCCTTTATTAAATACCAATATGAAAACCTTTTTAATAATAACAGTTTGACAGTCACATAAATAAAAGGATAACAATAACTACACTACCATTTAAACCATCTAGGTAAACCAAACCAAATTATGAACTATAAATGAAATCATTCTGACAAGAGTTAACTCCCGAGGAGTACCGAATAATGGAAATATCCTAAATCTCTGACAAATCCAACTGTAATAGGAAATCGGGCGACACATGCCCTAACTATGAAGATCTAAAGTAGAAACTGATTCAATGACAAAGTCGTCTAAAGCAAGGGCCTGCAACTCTCACATAAGCTACAACACGTCCAATCCAAAGAACCTAAGCATGACACTCCTGTGGCTGGGAACCTGTAATACATACATATATATATACAAAAGAGAAAGAAATGACAGAAAACGGGTCAGAGCCCGAGTAAAATAGTTTTTAAAATAGTTTAATAAGTATTTAAAATTCTTACTGGCTAATATCAAAACCATGTTAGTATGCGACACTCTCTTGAGAATCTTCACCTCTCATCTAGTATACACCCCTAACGTACCTCTAGGACATCCTAGTTATAGTTCCCACGCTAACTAGATTAACCACATGTATCCATTCTTTATAGCCCAAATTATTCCCACGTATTAACCTTATAATACATATAATGATGTTATAAACACACACACACACACACACACACACACACACACATATATATATATATATATATATATATATATATATATATATATATATATATATATATATATATATATATGTGTGTGTGTGTGTGTGTGTGCATTTAGATTCAACATGGATAAGTCCCTTATTAATTCAATTCAACTAAGTGTTTTCATACATAACTATCTTATATTTTTACTTTAGCCACATAGTAGATATCATCACATGTATGTATATATACTCACTATATTATATATATACTATACTGCACCCCGAGACACAGCTGCGGTGCTGCATTGCTCTGCTATCTTGTCCCAATATATCACGTCGCTGTATAGGGGATTATACGTTCGGTAAAGATTCCTCGAACCACAAATATTAAATCACAAATAATGGAGGCGAACATAGTTCTCATACCCACGAGTCACGCACATACCTACGTTCCCATAGTCGACGGACTTATCAACTCACCGATAAGTCTTTCATAGTCCTATGTTCTCGAGCGACAAATAAAAAATCCCATGGATTCATCAGGATATGACTGCCCTCAAGCGCAAACCTCCCGTCGATAGCAAGTAAGCTAGGTATGTCATACACAGATACATAATATATGCACATTCACAAAGTCATACATATAAATATTCATATTTTCCTAATTAGGTTCGCCCACGACCATAATTGTTATTATCCATTCTTAACATAAATTTTACTCAATTATTTCTCATAACGGATTCGTCTCTTTTATTCTCATTTATTATTTACTTCGTTCTTACTTCTCATCTCTCGAAGTATTCTTTCCCACTAAGTATAAATTTCAGTGGGTATACCCTCACTTACCTTCTAGTCTAAATCTTTCATGAGTCTCAATATTTTAGTAAAGGTACGCACAATTCTCAATGTATAAATAACTTCCCGTTAATTCAAAATTTCATCTCATAAAAATTTCACTCAACGGAGTCTACTTAGACCCTATTGGTCATCTTCATAACCCATTATACTCTATCAATGATAATCAAGGGTTCCTAAGCATTTTAACTGGACTAAACAAAAAGGGAAAAAATATGCAGTTTTCCAAGAGGGGTCGATCGATCAAGCAGTTCTTGCTCAGTTTTCTGCAATTTTCAACCTACGGGTTCAACCATTTTAACCCCTCCAAACCTCTATCATTTCATCCCAAACTCCCATCAAAGTAATCCAAGTGTATAAGCAATGTACATAAACAAGTTCTAACGTAACGACATCAATAAAGCCTCAACGAATCAATCAAAAAGGGGTTTAATCTCAAATCTCTTTATAAAACCAAATTTTTGCATGAATAATCACCACCCACTAATTTAGTCAAGATTTTCTTCCCAAATATTATAATAAATTCATGGGTAATTCTCTACATATGATCAAGATTTTAGACTACATGGGTTCTCCCTACAACACATATAAATTATCTTCCAAAACATATAATTCTTCAATTAAAACTTATGATTTTCATTCCTAGACTAACGTGGAAGGTATATTAATTTGGAAATTATCAAGATAGATACTTGCATCGGATTCAAGCGTCTGATTTGTTGATGAAAATGATATGATGCATTCCTCGTCATGCGATCTATGTTTTGGTGCCGGTGGCTATGAAATCGGGTGATTTCTAGGCCTTGGATTGCTTGGAAAACTCTTCACCTTCTTCTCAAATCTCTTGACCTTCTTCTCTAATGTCGCGGACTTGGGCCGCGACCAACTTCACCTTCTTCTCTAATGGATGGCTTATGTTTTTTTGTTTGTTAACCCCAAGATACAACTCTAAATGGATAATAAATACTAAGAAAATCCGTGGGTTTAATTACCCAAAAATACCAAATGTCTAAAATACCCTCCTGGGGTGTCAATTAGGCCTAAAAACACCCCGAGACCCAAACTAAACCCCCGAGTACACTTTTCTGACTATCTCGACCCCTTCAGAAACTTTGGCGCACTCAAAATGACTATATGGATGACTTATAATTTATTCACTTTAATAATAATAATTTAGTCCTGACATGACACAGGCGCGTCCCGAATTAAATTTACATAATTGCCATTTTATTTACTCGAATATTAATAAAATCAATCTCATATATTACTTTACTCATCTAGTAATATTCAGCAAATTTCCAATAATTACTAACTCACATCATGCTAGTAAATATAAAAAAATAATTTCCGGATTAATATTAAATTAATACCTCAAATTAAATTTAATAAATCCCCAATTTTAAAAGCCATAAAAATACGAGGTATTATAGTAGTCATGGCCTCTAGACCCCAAATCCCGTGGCCTAATCCAGAATTACACAAAGGGGCTCATCCCATTCAATAGAAAGTATGGAAACTAAGGTTTTAAGCAAGGAAGAAGAAGATGAGGACGGATCGTTTACCTTGGTAGACCTAAGTTCGACTACTAGTAGTTGATTGCTGCCTATAACACCTCTTCTCCACCTATGAACAGTGCTTGTCCACGGCCTTTTCCCCATAGCTCCTCCTTTTCCTCTCCGAGTCTCACTTTCTCTTTCTTAAGTGGGAATTAGCAACTATGCAAAGGTTGGCAAGGGTTTCTATTTATAGGGTTCACTAAGGAACCCAAGGTTTCTCCTTAAGACATCAATTTTGCATAAATACCCCTAAAAGATGCTTCTATAACCTCCCAATAATTGTTCCCAAGTTATGACTTGATGATGCCACATCATCACCTCACGTGTTGAATTCTAATGGGCCAAATCACTACTTATTGTGACCTTATCCCCTCACGACGTGGCCTCGCCAGACGTTCGCTGCTTCCTATCTCTTAGGTCGTGGCCTCTTGCCTAACTTTTGACTGGCCATGGCCAACACCTGGAGGTGGCCTTCTGTACCTTTCCGCGGCCTTTATATTCCCAGGCCGTGGCCCTCATTTTTTGATCTTTCTCTTAGTCGTGGCCTCTACCATGGTCGCGACCTCATAGTATTTTAGGGTCATTACAATTAAAGATATGTATATAAGGTAAATTATACATATCATTGGAGACTAACGAACTAAAGTTTTTGGGAGTTAATTTGTGGTCTCGAGAGATTATAATCCGTAAAAGTAACTTAATAATTGAAGGAAGAGACGCACACACACACACACACACACACACACACACATATATATATATATATATATATATATATATATATATATATATAAGCAGATGCTCATAGTTTAGATATATGAGAAACTAAGAGATGGATTTAATAAGGGTTGAGAGTAGGGATTGAGATAGTTTGGGGGTACGCTTGAGAGTACGTGATATCCAACTTTGTAGTATATGTCTGATATGTTATAAGGTTGAACTTAATTAAAGATTTGAGAGATAGTAAACTTGTAATTAAATTATCAATCTGACGCTTAGGGGTTTGCTTACCTGAACATACCAGTTACTCATGGTGATTCTATCAGTCGAGGTTTTGGATTTAAGTTATGGTGATCGTGTACCGCATGCCTGGCTGTAGATGCATACCTGGATGGCTATTAAGGTTTAGTGACCAAAACTTCTTTGTCATTCAACAAATCAATGAAACAAAAACTATGTTCTGAATAAGAACAAAAGGTTCCAACAACAAATCAACCAATTAACGGAGCCATTGTAGGATTACGATTATCTTAGCCTTTGGGAATATTACGATTTTTATCTGATGGCCTAGCGACATAGGAAAATGTTAAAGATGTGTAGGTTAGCAGGATAGCATAGGGGTTCTTGGCTTCCCTTAACAACTACTTGATCAACCAAATATTTTTTTAATTTATGAAATCGACTTCATTGGGTTATGGTTATCACTTCTTACACTCAATTGTAAAACAACAACATAGGAAAATAATCAAAAATCAACTTCAAAATCATGAAAGCATGAAAAAAGGTGGAATGGGAACCCTAAAATTCCTCAAACTTATCTCCATCCCCATTCCACTGTAGGGTGACCATCATATGGGGGCCTCTCACAAGAATGGGAAAAGGTCTTTAGTTCTTGATAAGGACGTTTATATCTAATTATCCCTTATTAAAATCTTGGATATAAAGACCAAGTGACTTTTTTCTTCAAGTAGTAAACATTATATGACACCAGGACCCACTGTTAGTAGTTACTTATCTCGGTGATGCCCAAATTGGTACTACGGAGTTGGTTAAGGTGATGAACATTGTTCACTATCCTTTACACATTAGGGACAACCAATGTCGTCACCACACAAAAGTATTCACAAAATATAAAAAGAAAGGCTTTAGGGGAAAAGTGATCACGAATGCTACTATCATCTAATAGAAGAGATAAGTGTCCCATCCAAGATTGTAGTAAATAATCCCAATTTTGACTCTACAGTGCCCAATCAGGGCCGTATCACTTTTTGAAATTTCTCAATAGTCAATTCATCAATTTTATATTCCATGATCACATATATTGTAAGAAAATGCAAGAATAAGAGATAATGGAATGGATGGAGAGAAGGAGCTCTGCATTTTACTTCAATTTGATGTTTTGAGAGCAAATGAACTGACACCAGATTCTCAATATGTTTTGTGGGAAAAAATCAACACAATTTTTAAAATGTTCAGCATCAATGAGTGTGGTTCCTAATTGACCGTTATCCAGATGCCTGAGAAAATTCCTTTTCCTCGAGGTCATTTACCTAGTTGCCCAAGAAAATTCCTTTTACTCTAGATCATGAAATAGCAGAAAGGACCACCGACCAACACAAGGCTTTGTGCTCTCGATACGACAAAGTTATTGGAAAAATTATGGGAAGCATATTTTAGTCATCATGCCACCAATGGGGGGTATTAGGTGTGACTCCCACGTCCCTCAACTGATAATTGCATTTATCTGAATATATCTAAGGATATTTGTTGATAGGTGATATGAGATATTTTATCAAGCAGATGAACGTATGAATGATATGGGCCCCCTTAGGTTTTCATGTTTAAACTAAGTCCTAGAACACCTGTCCATTTGTACTCTCAATATAATAATAAAATCCCCATACCATTGACATATTGTGTTCCTTTTTGGGTGTGTTTGGTGGTATTTCTTTTACTATTCCTCACCATTTTGGCTTGTGTGATTGCTTATCATAACTAATGAGTTTATGGACTTACACGATCTCAATTCAGTTTTGAATAACTCATATTTAAATGATGATTTTAAAAAAGGAAATGGCAATTTATTTCAAATTTCATAACGAAATTGAAAATATTATATATATACATATACACACACACACACACACATAACTTTTGTAATCAATGTCGAATGATATTCGAAAGCAAGAGTCAATCATTCTTGTCAATTTTAAATGATATTCAAAAGCAAGCTAAAAAAAGGGTTGGGCAATCCTGCTGATAGAGGAATCTATAGAGAGACTAATGGGTTTGCAAAATCGATGTTTGTATCCACCGTAATCATGGTCGGTCCTGAGAGTGATAAAAATTGACAAGGTCCTTGGAAAAAAATATAGAATAGGCCATTTTTATTTGTATACGTATAAATATATGAGTAATAACAAATAGAGAAGCATGGGTCATGTGCAATCGCTCACTTGGAACATGCTCAGGGACGCCCCTGACCGTAATCACTATGGTTATGGAAGTCGAAGAAAGATGAGTAATGTTTCGATGGCGGTGTCGCCAAAAGATGAGAGATGAGAGAGACCTAGAGCATACTGCCTTCACTGTCATATTTTTTAGTAGATGAATAAAGTAGATGACCCAACTCATTTGGGTTTGGAGGTATTTGGTCAAGACGGCATTTTGGTAAAAAATATGACATTGAGAGTATGTTAGATTACTTATTGTAGAATTTGTAATGATGTTGGTGTTTAGCTAAAAAATTAGAGGTTAAGTCAAAGAGAGATTAGCAAAGTGAAATTAAGTTAAAAACGCATTAAAAGTGAGAGTTAAGCTTAAGAAAAAGAAAAATGAAAATTTAATTTTTAGTTTTAGTTTTAGACCCTATGTTCCAAAAATTATAATGTTAACCATGAATTATGAAAATGAATGCAATTAAACCCACCATCACATCTCCTTTAAAAGATTAATGAAAATGATGACGTGGGGAAAACTTATTAAATTGCCTAATGAGATTGTGATGTTGGCTTATTGAGCATATCCTTATTAAAAGAGAAAAGCAAAAGGCAAAAATATATAAATATATAAAATCTATGCAATTTAAGAAACCCATAAATCTAAAACCTTATTCAAAAATATATAAACAAAATAACTGGGAATCAAACCCACGGCCATATCCAAATTTGATATCCACTGTCTCCGCTGCCGTATCGTCGACTTTTGTTGTCACCCACTTCTTCAATCTTCTACTCACCATCTCCGTCGTCGCAACCATTGTTGCGGCCTTCACCGAATCGCCCTCTCTCTTGCTCCTACCTTCGTCACAGCAACATCTTGCTTCCATCATTTCCACCATAAGTATCTCTCTCTATATTTATCTCTCTCTAACACACACAATGTATGAAGGTTAAGGGTTTTTTCTTTTGAATTGGTTAGATAAACTACACTTGTTTATTTTTAATTGTTAGTTTTTTCATTTTTTCAATTTTGTTTCAGATTTGAGTTAGTTTGATTCATTTGAGTTTTTAGTTTTTGATTTTATGTGGCTTTCATTTTTCTTCTTCTCATTCGATTTGGAATCTTTGTTTCCTTTCAATTTTGAATTTACACGTGTATGATTTTAATATTTATTAGTGATTCATCCAGTTTGAACTTTAAGTTTCATATTTGTCTTTTTGGTAAGTGCCATTGTTTGGTTCTATTCATCTCTTTAATTTTCTTTGATTCATCGATTTACAAAAGTTTGATTCATCATGTGGAGGTGGCGGTGGTTTGAGGGTGGGTGGTGGAGGGTTTGAGTTTGTTAGGGGAGGAGTTGGTGGTGGTGGTGGCAAAGGTGGTGGCCAACGCTTTTTAGTTTCTTTGTGGTGGTGGCTATTATTCATTTTTCTCAGATGAAGGTGGTGGGTGGGTGGTTTGTGTTCATTTACTACTCTCCAGTATGCATTCACGTGCGTTGCACATGTAACGCACGTTGGATGCTAACACATGCAAGTAGGTATACGAATGATATTAGAGTTAATTGACATTAAGAAATTGCATATGAATATTGATTTGTCATTCAATAGTCATAATATATTTATGTATTTTGTTAAATATAGTAAATGAATTGAATAGGAGAATAGTAATGGAATTATGTAGTAATGTCATTCAAGTCCTTGTTTATCTCTCCATGATCCAGTGGAAACTTATTCTAATTACATAAACATAAACAGTCTGAAATGAAAAAGGAAATAGTAATAGTTCAGAAAGATTTTTAGAAATGAAGAAGTAAAATATTAATGAAAGATATGAGTTATTTTTTTTTTTTGGAAAATGAATCCCTTTCGGATGGTTGAGAGCTTCTCTCTCTAGGGTTTGCGTTTACACCCATTTTCCAGCCACCTCTCTTCCCATCCCTCCCTCCTCTTCGTTTTTTCCCCATCCCGTCACCGTTGATGTTTCTTTCCTCAATCAATCGCCATATTATCCCCATGTTTGCACTTCATGTCAGATTGGTCGTGGGAGGGCCCTCATCTTCGATGATGGCTATGGCCTCTTGAGCCTTTGCTTTGTAGGGGTCGGATCTAGAACGTTGGTCGGACTTTGGTTCTGATCCCGGGGTTAACACAAGAGCGAGAGCTTGAAGATTCTTCCTGCCGTTCTTTCCTTGTTGGGGGTTTCCTGCTTGAGATCGATATTTTCCCCAGGTGTACTTCACGTCAAGTCTATGGTGGTGCTAGCCCCGATGTTTGGGCGGATGCGGCGATGGTTGATTCTGGTGAGGGATGGGGTTGGGCGGTGGTGCCGTCTTTGGGTGTTGCGATTTTGGTTGTGCGTCGTCCTTGGTGTGGACCTGCTTGTTCGTCTTCCCCGACGCGCGGTGGGTTTTGGCTTTGGAATTTTAACTGAGTTTCTTCTTTAAGGTTGTCGGTTGCGCCGTTTTGGTGTGGTCCTTGGTGGCCTTTGGGATTGTTGGGTGTCCCATGTTGTAGTTGTCCGTTGTTAACTTGCTCGATGGTGGCTCTGTTGGGGTTGCGATGTGGTGGCGTTTTTCTGCTGCCGAGTTAGCCTCGCGACGGCCTGTCCATTGCTTGGCCAGTTGTAGCTATGTTTTGCCGGCGGTGGACTCTTGCGGTTGGTTTTTCCGACGATGCTGTTGATGGTTATTACTATCGTGGTTCGGGTGTATACCCGTTGGCTGTTTGGTTCAGGGTTACGTTTGACTTGGGCTAGGTCCACCACTGTGGGTGTGACCCCTTATGCTTGTTGGGCTGCGTGTTTGTTTGCCCCTTGTTGGGCCTTGTTTTGTTTGTTGTGTTTGTTTGTGCTGTTTATGCTTGGGTGGGGTATGCCCCACCATGTTGAATTTTCTTGTTTGCCTTTGGGGTATGCCCCTTGGCTTCTATGTTTTTTTGTTGAGGTTTTTTCCTCGCGTACTTGTAAAGTTTCTGGTTACGTTCTATATACACATAATTTTCCCCCCAAAAAAAGATATGAGTTATTTCTTCAACTTCTTATTCATATTGAAGTCGAGACCATTTGTTCAAAAGTGGTGGCCAAATCTTTTTAGTTTTTTTGTGGTGGTGGCTACTTTTATTTTTTCTCAGATGCATGTGGTGGGTGGGTGGTTTGTGTTCATTTACTACTCACTAGCATGCACTCGCATGTGTTGCACATGTAACACACGTTGGATGGATGCACATGTAAGTTGGTATGCGAATGATATCAGAGTTAATTAACATTGAGAAATTGTGTATGAATGTTGATTTGTCATTCAATAGTCATTATATATTTTTATATATAGCTAAATATAGTAAAGGAATTGGATGAGAGAATTATAATGGAAGTATGTAGTAATGTCATTTAAAATCCTTATTTATCTCTCCACGATCTGGTGGCAACTTATTCTAATTAAGTAAACATAAACACTCTGAAATGAAAGAGGAAATAGTAATAGTTTCGAAAGATTTGGGGAAATAAAGAAGTGAAATATTAATGAAAGATATGAGCTATTTCTTCAACTTCTTTTTCATATTGAAGTTGCTACTATTTGTTTCTTCCACATGACTTGTCACGAAGCATCCTGATGTTCGATCCTCGTAACTCAACTTCTTGACTTTGATGTAGAACGTGAATTTTTTTTCATTGCATTGATATAGTTACCTGCAGCACTGTGAACGAAAATTTTCATGTGGTAAATAATTAACATCGTAAATTGAATTGTGATGATAAAAACAAATAAATATAAACGAAATTTAAAAAATCACATTTTTAAATTAGTGTTAGGAGTGTTAATGTAATATGCGTAATAAGTAATCAAGGAGTAGGTTTTTTTTTTCCAAAAGTTAGGAAAAAAACAGAGTATTGATTACAAATAGAAGAAAGAGTTGTACTAACTAACTAACAAAAGAGTTTGAAGAAGAAAACAAGCAATCAGAAGCACACTGAAATTATCTCCCACTATCATTTTCATATCCAGCCATTCAGAATGTCACCGGAATGCATGGGTTCATCGAATCCCGAAACCTTGACCAACACATTCACAGCGGCTTAAATATTTGTGTTGCACTTTTTTTCTCCACCCGCAAGTAAACCATTCAAACCATTGAAGAAACTAAACTCAAAAACCAAAACAAATAAGATAAGTAAATATATTATCTAATCCTTCTCATACCTCCTTCTATTGAAGAAACTTTAGCCAAAATGATGATCCTCTAGCTCCGACTTCAATATGTACAAAATGGTATTGTCAAATAATTCGATATGAAATTCAAGAAATTTAGTAACAACATCAAATATAAGGGCATCAATGCAATTACATATTTATATATCTTACTATTTTAATTATGTACACTACTCATCTAATAACCAACTTTCAGAAGCAAATGATTCATTTTATTAAACCCAAAAAATAATATTATTACTTCATTTAGTGAAAATTTTAAATCAAAATAATAGGTTTGCCAAATTAAAATTTAAATATTAGGAATTGGATCGAACAAATTAGAAAATGTAGTAGATAAATGGAGCTTAATTAAACCAGTTCACATTTCTCTTTATATCTCTCCCAACTCGATCTGCATCATGCATGCACAAAGTTTTCGAATTGAGAAAATTAAAACGATATAAAGCATATTAAATATTTCAAAGGCTTCCTAAGTCACCTAAATATAATAAAAAAGTCAAAGCTTACTAACAAACGAAAATAAGTAACAGAAGTGGGGGAGACTGAGTGTGTGTGTAAACAAGGATTGACAGAGTCCTTCAAAACTCTTCTTGGAGTACCTCATTCCCTGATAGCCAAGTTAATTACCTTTGTCATGGTATCTCTGACCATAGCCCCATCATAATTACCTTCCTGCCTCCTATGAGCACCAAACCTTTCAAGTTCTACAATTTATGGATGAAGCATGAAACATTCATGGACACCCTCACGGAGTCTTGGCGGGAGGATTGTAGTGGGAACCCCATGTTTAACCTCTTTACTAAGCTTAGAAGACTAAAACCCCTTCTCCGAAGTTTGAATAAGAAGTTTTACTCTAATATTTCTACTAGAGTTGATGAGGCTAAGACTCTCCTTAATCAGGTATAATCTAACCTGGACAATGATGGTAGTAATTATGAACTGAGGAGGGAGGAGGTTGAGCTTTCTAGCTACTACAACGAACTGAGAAATAATGAGGAATCCTTTTTCAAGAAAAAAAGCAAGGATTAACTGGCTCCAGTTGGGGGACATGAACACCTCCTTCTTCCATAAAAGAGTTAACCTTAACTGTGCTAGGAAGAAAATCCTCATGATTCAAAACTCCAGCGGCCTTGTCATTGATGATAGTGAGTCTGTAGTTAATGAAGCTATTAGCTATTTCCAAAACTTATTCTCTACTGATGATGTGAACAACTACAGGCCCTTCAACATTGAGAACCTGATGGTTAGGAAGCTTACTCATAATTAGTGTGACGGCATCACTTCCATCCCGTCAAATGAAGAAATTAAAAAGGCTATGTTCTCTATTGGTTCTGATAAAGCACCCGGACATGATGGATTCAATGCTTCCTTCTTCAAGCTGAACTGGAATGTTGTTGAGAATGATGTGACCAAGGCTATAAAGCACTTCTTTATCAACTGTAAAATGTCTAGGCAGTGGAATTGTGCCATCATTTCCCTCATACCAAAGACCTCGAACCCCACTTCCATGAGAGACTTTAGACCAATTGCCTATTGAAATACTATCTATAAGTGCATCTCTAAAATCTTAGCTTCCAGGATTATGCCCCTCATGAACCACCTCATAAGTGACAGACAAGCTGCCTTTGTCAGGGGGAGATCCATTGCTGATAATGTCCTTTTACTTCAAGAGCTCATGAGGAATTATCATAGAGTCAATGGTGTCGCTAGATGTGCTATCAAGGTGGACATCATGAAGGCTTATGACACTGTCAGCTAGGAGTTTCTATTTGAAGTCTTTAAGCAAGTCAGGTTTCCTCATCTCATGATCACTTAGATTAAGGAGTGTGTGTCCACTGCATGGTACTCCAATAGCCTCAATGGCGAATCCCATGGCTTTTTTAAGGGCTCTAGAGGCCTTAGACAAGATGATCCTCTCTCCCCTTATCTTTTTCTTATGACTACGGAGAGTTTTTCTTGCCTTCTTGACCAGCATTGAAACAAGAAGAGCTTCAAATTCCACCCTAAATGTAAGGAAATTAGGCTGAACCACCTGTGCTTTGTTGATGACCTGATGATTTTCTGTGTGTGTGTGTGGGGGGGGGGGGGGGGGCATTCAATTCACTATATCAACCATGCTATTGATGAGTTTGCTCTTCTCTCTGGGTTTTGTCCTAATATTGAGAAAAGCAATATTTACTGTGGGGGAATGGATGATCTACAAGCCCAGGCTTTGGATGAAAAAATTGGCTTCCAATTGATGAAGCCTCCATTCAGATACCTTGGAGTGCCATTGATCTCTACTAGATTTAAGAACGAGGACTGCATGGATCTCATCACTAAGCTTACTACGAGGAATTGAAGTTGGACCAACAAGCTTCTCAGCTATGCTGGCAGACTCCAGCTTGCTCTCACAGTCCTTTTTAGTATACAGGTGTATTGGGCCAGTCTTTTTATCATGCCCAAAGGGATCATTAAGGCTATTGATCAACTGATTAGAGACTTCATCTGGCATGGTTCTGAAGTGAAGCATAATGGGGCCAAAGTGGTATAGAATAAGATTTGCAAATGTAAATCTGAGGGGGGTCTTAGGATCAAATGCATTGAAGACTGGAACAAGGCTGCTATGATGAAACATATATGGAATATCTGCAATAATAAGGAGAGTCTTTGGGTGAAATGGTGTTACATGTACAAAATCAAAAGAAGGACCTTCTGGGCACTTACTATTCCTAGTGATTGCTCATGAACATGGAGGAAAATTCTAAAAATAAGGAGGGAGAGCAGACCTCTCATTAAGTCTATCATTGGTAATGGCAACAATACTTTTATGTGGCATGAAAATTGGCATCCTCTTGGCCCTCTACAACCTTTGTTTGGGGACAGGACCATTTATGACGGCCAACAACTCCTATGCCAAGGTGGTTGACTTCATTTGTAGTATAAATTGGAGGTGGCCTTCCACCATTACATGGGAGCTCAATGACATCCAGGTTGGCACTCTTCCAGCTATTTCACATCATGAGTATAAGTTAACTTGGATACCCTCTACCAATGGGATATTCACCACTCCGTCTGCCTAGCTCTTTACAATAACAACTCCTATGTAGAATGGCTAAGTTAGTGTGGAACCGTGCCAACATTCCTAAATGCTCTTTCATTTCTTGGTTGGTATGCAGAAGAAGCCTTATTACCAAGTATAAACTTATGGATGGGGGATAGTGGACAACAATAGTTGCATCTTATGCACTGATGGGACTGAAACACTATCTCACATCCTTGCTGATTGCCCATACTCTAAGGAGGTGTGGATGGAGGTTCTTTGGAGAATTCAATGCTACAGGATTATAGGTACTTGGGAGAGGGAGCTGGAGATGGCTGTGGTGTATGCTAATAGAAACAAGCTAATCAAAAAAGTCAGAACTCTATCTTTCACTACTACCATCTATCGTATTTGGATGGAAAAGAATGGCAGGCTTCACAATAGAGGGGTTAGATCTCCTGTCCATCTCATGAGTGACATTAATAATATGATGAAGATTAGGATCAGTACATGGAAGAACACTAACAGAAGCTACACCAACTGGATGGTCTACAACCAATGGGGGCTTTCGGAGTCCATGATGTACCTTTAATGTATTTTATTTTCCTCCCTGGTGCTGGATTGTGTTGGCCTTGCTTGGGGGATAATTTTATCTTGTTAATGTTGTTCGGGGGGGGGGGGGGGGGGGGCTATCCCACCTCTTGTTTTCTACCCTTTTGTCTTGGTGATTCTTATCACCTTGTATATACTTCTTTCTTTTCAATATACTTAATTACCAAAAAACTGATAAACCATTCAAACAACATGAAACCAAAATCCGGAGGTCTATAAATGATCAAGCAAAAAACGTACATTTTATTTATTGAATTTGTGAATTTATAATCATATAAGTCAAGCTAACAACCTTGTCTACTTTCATCATTTTTTTATCTACCAAGTTAAAGCAAACAGTAAATCACAGCAAAATTACATTTTTTTCTTTTCATAATCCCAATATCGTTCACATTACAAAATCCGTATACATTTTCATTTCACGAGAAGAACCATTTACACATTTAACCAACTCATACAATTCAAGATGACTATATTTACCATTTCAATTGGTTGAAGACCGAATGAAATATTAGTCCCCAAAACATACCTATATCGGTGGGCACCTTCTCTTTTCTTTGAAATCTGACAAAATAAGAAATTTGCTTCAAGAGGTAAATTGCGAAATTATCTAAAGTAACTGAGCCAATTTTACTCTTACGGGGTTACTATTACATGTTTGTGATGATCTCTTACTCAAAAAATATTAGGAGTAAAATAATTGTTGCAACAAATATATCTCAAAAGATGAATGCGCAATTGGCTATCTATTATTTCTTCAATTATTGAGGCAACAAAATATCCAGGTGCCCGATTGGTGTCACTTAATTTCTTGACTTTAACAAAGAATGTCACATTATGTTATGTTATTACCATTCTCCAAAACTAAAATTTCAACTTCCACCAAATGCAATTACAAAACATAATAATAACCGCAAATCGAGGCAACCTCTAATATAGTGCTGGTAAGTATTTTGATACTAAAATATTGGATCCCCAATTCAAACTTTATGTAGTAATAACAATAATAAAAAGGCATGAAAATGTAGTCTTCTAAGTTCCCTAGTTAAAAGATTCAAACTTGAAACGACATATTTTGGAAGAAAGAAAAGATAGTGAGCAATCATATATATGGATTCTCTAGTCAGATGTAATTATGAGAAGGCAATGCATGTAATAGTCATTTCATTGCAAAAGACAATAAAGTATGGCACTTGATGATAACATGAAAAGTTGGGTAAACCATAACTTATGTATAATTCATTTAAGAAAATATGCATCCATAATATCTGATATCTTAGATCTCATAGTCACCTGATTGCATGATATGAACATCAATTAATAAATTAGTTAAAATATCAAATTACCTATATTAAATGTTATAACTAGTCCCATAATGATTTATACAGTTTTATACCCGTACCCACCATCACAACAGACGTGCAAGTTTTGTGAATATGTCGAAAAACAAAAGAACATACAAAAATATTAGTTGTTTTTCTAAAATAAGGTTACGTTTGCTCGCACATATAACGATTCTAAGACCGCCCATCCGGGTTTCCCCACTGTGCGCGTCTCTAATGGCTATCATCTTCTAGGGCCTAACACCAAGACAACCTGGGATCCTACAACGCAAGACGTCGGGAAGCGGCCATATGCCTGCGAGTCAGTCATAACCACACCCAAAATTACCTCACTAGCACAAAAAATATATAATAACCGATCATATGGCCTAGGACTATATTCACCCTGCATTCATTAGCCAGGGGACTTCACCTCACGCGCGCAACTTCCCTTATGATAACGATTTAGAGAGGTGTGTTAAAGTAAATTATCATTTACCTTGTTCATGTTTAAGTAAATTATCATTTACCATTTTCATTTCCGTTTTAATAGATACATCACATTTTATCCGGAGCCATACCTATTTCATGCCATCATTATAACTTCAATGATTAATGAACCTCTTATTCTTACTCCAAGAATTTATGGTGTCACTATAAACCACCAAGTCTATCATACCTCAAATGAACTTCAAAAGTCTCCCGATTTGACCTTACAACCCTTAGTCTCATAATAATTAACTAAAGGAAAAGGATGCCCTAACATCTATTTGTACACCCTCGGAATAAACCCCATCTAATCCATTTCTAATGTAGGGTAGTTAACTGACTCATCTAGGACTCTAGGACTCTAAGTTTACTTCATACAAGAAGGTTCCTAAGTCCTAAGCCTAAAGAAAAAGGGTGAAAATTGAGTTAAAAAAATAATTCAAAACAGCCTGATTTCGAATCGATTCGCCCTAGGGCCAAATCGATTCGCCCCAAGCAGCGAATTGATTCGCCCAAAAGCGAATCAATTCGGATGACAAACTCAACTTTCTGCATCAACCGAATCGATTCGGGCGAATCGATTCGGCCTTAACCCGAATCGATTCGGGTTTGCAGACCTGTAAGCTGACCCTAAGCGAATCTATTCGCCCTAGGGCCGAATCAATTCGCCCCTGCGATTTTTCCAAGAATGGGCTAGCGGTTGTGAACCCTAGTTTTTCCCCCAAACTCATTTCTCCTCCATTTTTACACACATCCATCAATATTAATCTACCCAAAATTATCCTACATGATTATCAACTACCATAACCTACAATATCATCAACTTAAACTATAATTAGGGCTAAAACACCATAAAATCTATATTTGTTCCATAAATTCCAATACACAACTATCAATACAATTTATTCATCTTAAATCACATATTAGCAAGTACAAAACTTGCCTTGAGGTTGAAATCTCAGATTTCCTTTGATAGAAACAATCTCAATCTTCAATCTCCAATCTCCTCTTTTTCTTCTCTTTCCTCCACAATTTCTCTTCCTCACTCTTTCTCTCTAGGTTATCAAATACACACTTAAGAGAATAAATGAGGTGCAAGACTTAAATCGTTCCTCTCTCCTTAATTCCCAACTTAATTGGTTAATACCACATTAAAATGACTCACAACTACACATTTAAGTTAAAACCAGTCAAAAGTGCCCGAAACATAAAAATACAATATGACACTTATTTTGACTATCTCGCACGTTTCGAGACTAACTACGCCCTCTAAATTGGCATCTGAAAATTTCATAAATCATTTCAAGTTCCAGTTTCATTTAAACCATAAATGTCATTTAAAGCATATGACACTATAAAACGTAACATGATGGTATTTACATACACATATAGTAAATATGCAACAATCTAGTAAATATTAACTTTCAACTCATGCAATTAATATTTACTCTATTTCTCAACATTTTATATAATTTCTTAATGCAGTAAATGAATATAAAATAAGTCTCTTAAAAGCGAGGGTTGTTATATGCGATTGATCCTGGAAGGGTCGAGATAGTCGAAATGACTGTACTTGAGTCTTATTTGGTTCCGGAATATTTTTAGGTTCATTTGACTCAGATTGGAGTAACCGAGTCATTTAAAGTGTGTATTATCATTTAAAGTTGGGTATTTTGCGAGTTAAGGCGTATTAAGCCTACGTGAGAACCATTTCTCATTTGAGAGAAAGAGAAATCCCTATATAGAGGGAGAGAGAAGAGGAAAGGAAGAAGAGAAAGAGAAGAAAAGCTTGGAGATTCTGGTCAATATGTGATTTCGGGGAAGATTCAACCTCTATAACTTTGAGTCAAGTGATTAAACTTGCTAAATAATTCTTGTGCATCTTTTATTTCATGATTTATGGATTTAAATTATGGATTTTGTGTTAAATATGTAAAACCTAGATTTTTGGGTAAATCTTGTATTTGAGGTGTGGGTATATGGATTTTGGGTTTTAAAACTTGTTGGGTAGAAATATATTGAGTTTTGATGTTAGATATATGTTTGGGTTGTAGATAAATGTTTAGGAGATGATAAATATGATTTTTGGGAATTTTTGGCTTTTGATGAAAATAGCCATTTTCCTATCTTCTGAACATGCCGAATCGATTCAGCCCTCGATAAGGCATAAATATTGTATCTTTATCCCTTTAATTTCGGCACCTTTGTGAACCCAAACGGTGAAATTGATATGGATTTAACTCGTATGTATGCTACTAACCTTCATTGACAAGTATTTCATGTTTTGTGTTTCTCTTATGTGTTTTACATATAAAGTATGCAAGCGGTGTGAAAGAGAAATCGAAACAATGAAAGAAAGGCTAGGGAGGCAAGTTCAAGGGCATTTTTGTAATTTTTCAACCTGATCCCAGAGGTGGGGCCAACTGGAAAGTTGAAGAGCTCAGGACAGCGAGAATACTGGAAAAAAATGGCACCAAAATCCGAGCTACGGTGAAAGAGTTATAACCCCTAGAAGTTGAAGAAAATCCATAGAAGAAAGGAAGAAAATTTTGAAAATATTCTAAGTGTTGGAAGTGAAGAAAAGAGGGCCAAAACCAGCAAGATTTCCCGAACCACACTGAGAACCGGTTCGGGGGGAACTGGTTCGGAGTACCTGCGAACCGGTTCGGGGGGAACTGGTTCGGAGTACCTGCGAACCGGTTCGAGTTGTTTGATTCGCAAAATTCCACTTGAAAGCTGATTGGTCCAAAGAGTCCTATAATGTTACAACCTCTTCTAAAACGTACATGTATCATTGTATTGACTTAGAAAACATAGTTTTGAATAGTTTTTCATAGAGAGGAAGGTAGGAGAGTATCTTAGAACCATATAAAACAATTATCCATCAAGTAGGTACTTTTATTGTTTGAATTACAAGTTTTCTTTAAATAAAATTTGTTCTTTTCTTTCTTAACCCTGTAGTTAATTTATTTACAGGCTTTCTTTATTTTCTAGGTTTCCAATTCGTTTATACATGGTTAGAGATAGTTTACTTATTGATTCAATTACATGCAACGTAGGATTCATGTCTTTAATTAATTGCACCATGTTAGGCTAGATTTCTAAGGGTTGGTGTGCATGAACCCAACCCGATGAAATTTATCCATGTAGAAACTAGGGTTTGAATTGAAATTTGAATGATTAGTGTTGTGTAGTTGTCACAACCATCGTAGACCTTTTTACCTCGGTTGACCCTAGGTATCCGTGGTGTTTAAGGATGTGATGCGCGTGTAGCTATTGGGACACTGCTTTACTCATCCTTTGATTATGTATGGTGCGGGCTTGGACCTCATATATGTAATGCTTGGGAGTACTAAAGATCGGGTTCAATTAAATTTCTCAAGAGCAGTTAAAGTTTAGGTTTTTGTATTACGGTTGGAAGCCGATAACAACGATTAGCATATTACATGGATGCTCGGTTTTCACCTCGATCAAAATGGCGCCGTTACCGGGGAACTAGGTAGACGTAGGTTAGATTCCGTTAATATAAAACTTCGACCAAAAATAAAAAAATAAAAAAAAATTCAAAAAGCACAAAAAAGATACTTCATCTCTCAAAAGCCTGTTAATGTAAAATTTTGAACTCACTCTAACTCCCCAAAATACTCCAACCGACATTCATGAAAACTTGATAGTTGAGTACGACCCCGATAGCCCTCACACTCCAAACGTTCCACAATTATGGGTTCAACCCCCACACCTCCACACTCCATGTAACACTCCAACATCCTTCTTAGGACACACCACAGAGCACGCTCCGAGCATACCAAGTGAGGATACAGAGTCATCAAGTGAGAGATCAATGTCACAAAACGGTAGTGTAACCGCATGTGAGGAAGAGGTCCCGTACCGCCCTTTGAGAGAAATCTTATATCCCGAGCGAACTGTCACTCTGGGATGCATTTTACTCCCGTATAATGCAGGGCAATTTCATTTTAGGAATGGGATGATCTAGATACTTCCCAACTACCATGGAATGGAATCAAAAAATCCATATCTCCACATCCGAGAATTTGAGGAGGCGTTCGAGACCCTCAGTGACCAAACTTGCAAAAAAGATGTGATCCGCCTCAAACTCTTCCCATTCTCGCTAAAGGAAAAGGCTAAGACCTCGCTATGGTCTTTACCTCTAAACTCGATTGCATCATGGAACGACTTGCAATGTAAATTCCTTAAGAAATTCTTTCCTCCACATCGAACGAACTCCATCAAGGCTCAAATTCAAACCTTTCGACAATCAGAAAATGAGTCGTTTTAACGAGCGTTTTAAATGAGTGTTCGGTTTGGTTTGTGGCTTTGAACTGGAGGATTTTTATCGAGTCTTAATTATTCAGTAATTGATCCAGTTAGCATTCAATTCTTGTGTATGATTTATAATTACATGTTCAGAATTTATTAAATTAATTGGTTTCAAATTAAATTGGAAATTTTTTTGACACTAACTTAATTAAATGTTAGGTAATTAATTGGATTTAAGTTTTTGGCAGTGATGCTAAGAATTAACCAACCGAACACTCGGTTATAAATTTTATAAAGGACTGATCACCCGATATTTAATTGGGCGGGGTGTCACATAGAGATTAATTTACCTTTTATCGAGACTATACAGAAAATTCCCGAATGCACTAAGTTCATTAACGACTTACGGTGAATGGCAAGCTAAAGGTAAATAAGAACGTCTTTTTGGCCCATAATGTCAGTTCGGTTTTATCAAGAGACCTTCCGTTAAAGTATAAAGATCCGGGTGCACCCACCATCTCGTGCATCATGGGGAAGAACCGAATCGTAAGGGCGCTAATAGATTTAGGGGCGAGCGTTAACATTTTACCCTATTCCATCTATAAGAAACTAGATTTGGGAGCCCTTAAGCCCACAAATATGACTCTCTAGCTCGTGGATCATTCTATGAAGAAGCCTCAGGGAATTATTGAGGATGTGATTGTCCAAATAGACACTTTCTACTTCCCGGTGGATTTTTTCATTTGGGACGAGGAGCCCTCCATTCTCCCGAGCAATCATGTTCCCGTTATCGTTGGTCGCCCATTCTTAGCTACGGCTAATGCACTCATCAATACTCGGAGTGGGCGAATGCAATTAAAATTTGGGAACATAACCCTCGAGACAAATATTTTTAATAATATCAAGAACAAGGGTGACGAAGGATAACCACGAGAGATGGATCATTTAGAGGCAACACACGAGCATGGGAGGACCCACACGCGAGAGCCAATAGGGGCATGCCTTGTTACATCAAGTGAGAGCGACGATTGCAACACGGAGTGAAGGGTAGGGGAGGTATGCGTAGTAATTGAAATGAAGAGTGTGAGTGAGCCCTTGAGTTTGAGAGAGAGCGACAATTTAGATGGCAACAGGAGAGGCCTATATGAGTGCTTAGAGGAAAGAGAATGACGAGACACAATATATACTTTTCTCCTCGATTGCTACCCACCCATACGACCTAATAATTTTGAGATGGAGCGAGGAAGGAAGGATGTGGAAAAAAAGCAAGAAAGAGAGCTAGAGGAGTTGAGCCTAGCGGAATTTGAGAGATAATTCGGGCTGGTGGATGAGAGCCTTAACGACGAAGTCCAATATCTATTGGACTCATGGAGTCATTTAGGAGAGAGCGAGTGGAAAGATAAAATTGATGAGTTTCTTCACAATGACCATCCACCCATGCAACTTGAGTCCTCAGAGCTAATTGAAGATAAGACTTAAGTCTCGTCTGACTTTGAGCCCGACCCACGTGGTATACGCATCACGAGAATCCTTTTTCGATTAATCACGATGAGTCTCCCAGTCTTTCCTTTATTTATGGGCAAGGGCCCAACTTATTCTGGTTATTGGTGTATGACAGGCAGAGTGGAGAGACTAGGAGAGCAACGGATCCCGTGCAAGGGTTTGGATGATTTGGGGAGAGAAATGAGAGGTCGTCGCACCCCCGACGCGTATGGGGTGATTTTTATTGTATTTTTAAGTCATGTATGAGTGTCATATAGTGTCTTGGTGAATTTTGATAATTTGCCTATTTTATTTAACGCACTTATTATTTTTCTTCTTTAGATTTTAGTCCTTTTGATTGAGGACAATGCAAAATCTAAGTTAGGGGGGGTAATAAGTGTGTCTTTCTAAAACTTCACAAATCTTTAAAACGCCAAAAAAAATTGAAAAACCAAACATATTTTTCTTCAAAATAAATAAAGATTGGAATTTAAAATTTTCAAAACTATCAGCTTTATTCTATTTGAAGTCTCAAATTGTAAAATCTCAATTGCACTAAGCCGAAATTTACCAAAGATGGAAATTGTGCGAAAATTGACGACTTAACGAATAAGTGTGGAGATTAACAAAACCCGGTGAGATTTCGAGCCTATCAATCTTTTTGAGTTTTTAAATCAATCCGAGTTAATGGTTTTTTTTTGGTAACTAAATATATTGAAAAGAAAGAAATATACAAGGTCAACACCACGCCCAGAGGCTAGTAACCAGAAGGTGGGGCATACCCCCCTCCCAACAAACATCAACAAAGGAAATCAAAAGAAACAAAATAATCCCAAAACATCAAGAAGGTAAATCAAAAGAAAATAACATTAGAGGTACAACATGGATTCAGGGATCCCCCATTGGTTGCAGACCATCCAATTGGTGTAGCTTCTGTTAGTGTTCTTCCAGGTACTGATCTTGATCTTCATCATATTATTAATCTCATTTATGAGCTGACCAGGAGTTCTAGCCCCTCTGCTGTGAAGCCTGCCATTCCTTTCCATCCAAATACAATAGATGGTGGTAGTGAAAGATAGAGTTCTGACTTTGTTGATGAGATTGCTGTTGTTAGCATACTCCACAGCCCTATCTAGCTCTATCTCCCAAGTCCCTAAATTCCTGTAGCATTGGTTTCTGCAAAGAACTTCCATCCACACCTCCTTAGTGTATGGGCAGTCAACAAGAATGTGCGATAAAGTTTCAGTCCCATTAGTGCATAACATGCAATTATCGTTGTCCACTATCCCCCACTCCATCAATTTATCTTTGGTACTAAGTCTTCTTCTGCAAACCAGCCAAGAGATGAAAGAGCATTTAGGTATGTTGGCACGGCTCCATACCAACCTATTCCATTCCACCTCATTGTTGTGACTGCAAATAGCCTTGTAGGCAGATTGAATGGAGAATATCCCATTGGTAGAAGGAACCCAAGTTACCACATCCTCATGATGAGAAATAGCTGGAAGAGCGGCATTCTGGATGTCATTAAGCTCCCACGTAACTGTGGAAGGCCACCTCCAATCCGTTCCTCTAATGAAATCAGCCACCTTGGCATAGGAGTTGCTGGCTGGATCATAAATGGTCCTATCCCCAAATAAAGGTTGTAGAGGCCCAAGAGGGTGCCAGTTATCGTGCCAAATAAAAGTGTTATTACCATTACCAATGATAGACTTAATGAGAGGTCTGCTCTCCCTCCTCATTTTCAGAATTTTCTTCCATGTCCATGAGCAATCGCTAGGAATAGCAATCGCCCAGAAACTCTTTCTCTTGATTTTATACATGTGACACCATTTCACCCAAAGACTCTCTTTATTATTGCATATATTCCATATATGTTTCATCATAGCAGCCTTGTTCCATTCTTTAATACATTTAATCCCCAACCCTCCCTCGGATTTAGGCTTACATACCTTACTCCAAGCCACTTTGGCCCCACTATGCTTCAGGTCAGAATCATGCCAGATGAAGTCTCTAATCAATTGGTCAATGTCTTTAATGACTCATTTGGGCATGATGAAAAGACTGGCCTAATACACCTGTATACTGAAAAGGATAGAGAGAGCAAGCTGAAGTCTACCAGCATAGCTGAGCATCTTGTTGGTCCAACTTTTAATCCTCTTTGTAAGTCTATTGATGAGATCCAAGCAGTCCTCCTTCTTAAGTCTCGTGGAGATCAAAGGCACCCCAAGGTAATTGAAAGGAGGCTTCTTTACTTGGAACCCAATTTTGTCAGCCAAAGCCTGAGACTGAAGAACATCCATTCCCCCACAGTAAATGTTGCTTTTCTCCATGTTGGGACAGAGCCCAGAAAGAAGAGCAAACTCCTCAATAGTATGATTGATGCAGTCAATTGTCTGCTCATCCCCCCCATAAAATATCATCAGGTCATCAGCAAAGCATAGGTGGTTAAGACCAATTTCCTTACATTTAGGGTGGTATTTGAAGTTCATGCTGTTGCAGTTTTGGTCCAGAAGACAGGAAAAACTCTCCATAACCGGAAGAAAAAGATAAGGGGATAGAGGGTCACCTTGTCTAAGGCCTCTAGAGCTTTTAAAGAATTCATGGGATTCCCCATTGAGGCTAATGGAGTACCAAGCAGTGGTCACACACTCCTTAATCCACCTAATCATGATATGAGGAAATCTGACCTTTTCTAAGACATCAAAAAGGAACTCCCAGCTCACAGTGTCATAAGCCTTCATAATGTCCACCTTAATAGCACATCTAGCCACACCATTGCCTCTATGATAGTTCCTCATGATCTCTTGAAGTAAGAGGATATGATCAGCGCTGGATCTCCCTCTAACAAAGGCTGCTTGACTCTCACTTATGAGGTGGTTCATGAGGGGCATAATCCTGGAAGCAATGATTTTAGAAATGCATTTATATATAGTATTGCAGCAGGCAATAGGTCTAAAGTCTCTCATGGAAGAGGGGTTAGAGGTCTTAGGTATGAGGGCAAGGATGGCACAGTTCCACTGCCTAGGCATTTTACAGTTGATAAAGAAGTGCTTAACAGCCATTGTCACATCATTCTCAACAACATCCCAATTCAGCTTGAAGAAGGCAGCATTGAACCCATCAGGCCCGGGAGCTTTATCAGAACCAATAGAGAACATAGCCTTTTTAATTTCTTCATTTGATGGGATGGAGGTGATGCCATCACACTGATTTTGATTAAGCTTCCTAACCATCAAGTTCTCAATATTGAAGGGTCTGAATAAGTTCATATCATCAGCAGAGAATAAGTTTTGGAAAAAGTTAATAGCTTCATTAGCTACACCCTCAGTACCTTCAATGGTTAGCCCATTCGAGTTCTGAATCATTAGGATTTTCTTCCTAGCACAATTGCTGTTAACCCTTTTATGAAAGAAGGAGGTGTTCAAATCCCCCAATTGGAGCCAATTAATTCTTGCTTTTTGCTTGAAGAAAGACTCCTCAATGTTCCTCAGATGGTTATAGTAGTTAGAAAGCTCAGTCTCCTCCCTCCTTAGCTCCTGATTACTACCATCATTGTCCAGATTAGCCTGCACCTGATTAAGGAGATTCTTAGCCTCATTAACTCTAACAGAAATATTAGAGTAAAACTTCTTGTTCAGGCTTCTGAGAGGGGTCTTCAATCTTCTAAGCTTGGTAGAGAATTTAAACATGGGGTTCCCACTACAATCCTCATGCCAAGAATCCATGAGGGTGCCCATGAAGGTGTCATGCTTCATCCAGAAATTGTAGAACTTGAAAGGTTTAGGTTTAGTGATCAAATATGGCAAGAAGGTAATAAAGATGGGGCTGTGGTCAGAGATACCATGACAGAGAAAGTTAGCTTGGATATCAGGGAAAGAGGTACTCCAACAACAGTTCTGGAGGACTCTATCAATCCTCGATTGAACACACGCAGACCCTCCACTTTTATTAGACCAAGAAAACCACACACCAGTGGAATTCATGTCCTCAACTTCAATATCCTCAATGCAATTGTTGAAATCACCCACAGCTCTAAAGTCAATTCCATTGTGGCTCTTCTTCTCCTCCAGGCACCTCACAACATTAAAGTCCCCCAGAATGATCCAAGGCTGATTGGTAGTGGTAATGGAATTGCACTTGAGGAAGTCCCATAAATTATTCCTATTCGCGGGTAGATTATGTCCATAGACAAACGTGGCAAAGAACATCTTGTAGGATCCCACAACTTTGACTTTGCATAAAATAGCTTGATGGTGGATGTCACATGCTTCCACATCAAAAACATTAGGGTTCCAAGCGATAATGACCCTAGCCACACCACCATTATCCGGGCAGTTATGACATATATTCCAATTAAAAAAACAATTATTCTTAATAACATTCATATGGTTAAGTCTTACTTTAGTCTCCATTAAACCAATGAGAGCAATACCATTGTCTCTAATAGTTTTCTTGATTTCATCCTGCTTGTGAGGGGAATTTAAACCCCTAATGTTCCATGAAGATATCTTGCTCATCTTGGTTTAGGCTTATCTCCACCCCTCTTCAGCTCTATTTGTGGGATCAACCAAATGTCGTTTCCCTTCTTCTTCTGCTCTTTTTGGAAGATGCTTTGTTAGTAAGGCCAGTGTACTCCAGATTTCTAGCCATTTCATCAATGGCTTTAACTTTTAGTACAATGCCTTGTGGAGCTGGGGTACTCTCTTCTTGTGGTATCTCTTCAATCTCTGGTGTGTCCATCTCCTCACCCAGAGTAAGGATGGCAAAGCTATTCTGATTAGTGCTAGAGTGGTCTTCCTTATCATGATTGCGTTCACCCTTGTGACTAGCCTTATATTTCGAAGCAGCTCTAGCTGTGGTAACCTGTTTCCATTCATCCGTTAGTGGTTCCTTCATTGGGATAGCGCCAGCTTTGGGAGAGGTTTTCTCTTCCATTTTGTGATGTGGACAAGCATTTAGGTTATGACCGAAGACAAGGCAGTTAGAGCATGAAGGCAGTTTTGCTTGAAACTCAACCCTAACTGGTGTGGTAGTACCATCCTCCATCGTAACATTGATGCTGTTAGGGTAAGTTGTTGTGGCCTCAATGTCAATGCAAATGCGAGCATAGGTTATTCTATCCATTTCTTCAGTCATCGCATCAGCGTAAAGGGGAAGCCCCACTGAACTGGAGATGTAACTAAGCCCTTCTTCCGTCCAAAGTTGAACAGGAATGTCGTAGAACTTGACCCAAACAGGAATTTTCTTCAACGTATCTTTAGAGAATTTGAAATGTGCTTGCCATTTGTTGAGGATGTCATACCTGCAAAATGCCAGGGCCCATTGTCCAGCACCTCATCACGCTGGCTTTGTTTATCAAATATGAAAATGAAAAATCCATTATCATGCGCTATGACCTTCGTCATGCCATATTTCCCCCATAGTCTAGTAGCAGCGTTGTTAACAAAGGAAAAAGGAAGCTTTTCCCTAAGAAATAACCAACCATGTTGTTCTCCCAACTCCATATCCTTTCCTGGCTACATCGAGCGGTGGGTTGACAGTGATGGTGGACTCCACAACTGAGGGTTAGTGAAAAGTTAGTTTGAGTTTCGGTTTCTTCTTTTCTACGATAATAGAACTCCACGTCTTTTCAGTGCGTACCATGTTGTTGGTCTGGGATATAGGGACTCCCAGGTTACCATTCTCATTTCCCTGCTTTCTCTCACAAGCAGGTATAGTGCCAGATAGGGTAGTAGACGTACTAGCTACTCCAGTCGAGACCTTTTCAATATCTGTGAACTTTATGTCAAGTTCCGTACTATCTACCGTACCCTTGAGCCCACCGTTTCTACCTGCACTATTCTCAGGGATGAAATCTACCTCTACCTCCGTTGCCTTCTCAGTCGGAGATAAGTTCTCATTTCGGTCATTGGAGGTTCTGAACATCTTCACATCATCAAGGGAGTAGCCTTTGCTCAAGAGGAAGTCCATAACGATGTTATTTTCAGTGTTTGGCTTTTGTATCTTTGCGAGTTGCTCATTTGCTTTATCAAAGCTGTTATCTAATGTTAAGATTTGCCCTTCTTCTGTCTCGTCAATCTTGTTCAAACTCATGCCATCGACTGGGATAGGGCCAGTATTCCTTATAGAAGACCATACATCCGATTCAGCCATCAAAGAAGATGGAATTTGAGAAATAGCTTTCCCACGTATTGCTGAAGGTAGGTTAGAAGGAGTAGGATTAGGAGAGGAAGGTCGGCCATCAGGTTTGTTCATCGGAGCTATGGCCTGGTGGAGTTGTGAAGTTTGTGTTTGCTTAGGGCTATGGATTTTTAGAGAGAAGGAGGAGCATTTTTAGAGAGAAGGTTCAGGTGACAGACTTTGCTGAAAAAAAATCCGAGTTAATGGTTAACTCAAAGTTCGAATTCGGCGTTTTAAATAAGTCGTTGATGATCTCAATTCTTTGTTTTGATCGGTTATGGGAAACGTTTGTGATGTTGCCTCGAAAAGCGCGCTACAAATCTCTAATTTAAATTAATCTCGAGACGCATATTGTGAATTAATAAGTAATTCAGATAATGAAGTAGGCCATCGTTTGTTACCCAAAAATAGTAGCCATAAAAAGATGTAAAAATTATCCTTTTGATAGCCATCAAATAAAGTCCGAAAAGTGCATAAAAAGGGGCAAAAAAAAATAGTAGAAAAAATGCCCAACAGAAATAGCAAGTAGAGAAAAAGAAGAGAAAATGAGCAATTGCCCAAAAAAGCACTAGCGGACATCATAAGAAAATTTTCCAATTCAGAAGTTCCCAACCATTCCCATGTTACCCAATACACCTTTAACTTGGAAAGTCCTACCGAGTCCAGAATGCTAAATTAATTATCGCATGGAGAGCTAAGATATAAAAAGATAATATGAGAGATTAAATGGTGTGAATTTGAGGCGATGTTTCCCGTTTTCCAATTACCGTAATCCGATGAAGAGATCATTTCACTAAATAATTCCATTTTTCATAATTGTGTGCGTGAACTCGCGATCCATTACATTTACTCTTATAAATCACGCATACCGAGAGAATAACCACACTTTCGAGTGATTCGTTGTGAGTGTATTCGGTGATATTTTGAAATCACAACGAATTTTGAGAAAGTAACGTAATGATCAATCGGTGGAAATTAACGGTTTGATTTTTGGCTTTCCACACACACAGGACAACTTAAGACTCTTTTGAATATGAATTTATGGTGACTATTTTTCGGAAAGTTTAAATTGTACAGTTTTTAAGTATTTTGATTTTTCATTAAGTTTAAGTCGAATTTTGTGGGTATATTCACTACAATCCCTCACGAGACACCACTCGTCCTACTAGGGTAACCAAGGGGTATAAAGGCTTGTTGCATACGCTAAATGCAATCGCTTGCCCACGAAAAAGGTATTTTATCCCAATAAAGTGTTTAGAAGAGTTGTGACGTTATTCTTTTTCTCTTACATTGCTCGGAACGCGCAAAGTTCTAAGTTAGGGGGGTTTGATAGGGCATAAATATTGTATCTTTATTCGCTTAATTTCAGTACCTTTGTGAACCCGAGCGATGCAATTGATATGAATTTTACTCGTATGTATGCTACTAACCTTCGTTGGCAAGTATTTTATATTTTGTGTTTCTCTTATGTGTTTTACAGGTAAAGTATGCTAGCGGTGCGAAAGAGAAATTAAAACAGTGAAAGAAAGGCTAGGGAGACAAGTTCAAGGGCATTTTCATAATTTTGCAGCCTAATCCCGGAGGTGGGGCCAACTGGAAAGTTGAAGATCTCAGGACAACGAGAATACTGGAAAAAACATCACCCAAATCCGAGCTATGGTGAAAAATTTGACCCCTAGAAGTTGAAAAAAATCCATAGAAGAAAGGAAGAAAAATTGGAAAATATTCTAAGTGTTGGAAGTGAAGAAAAGAGGCCCAAAACTAGCAAGATATCCCGAAACCACACTGGTAACTGGTTCGGGGGAGAACCGGTTCGGGGTACTTGCGAACCGGTTCGAGGTGTCTGATGCGCAAAAATTTCACTTGAAGGCTGATTGGTCCAAAGAGTCCTATAATGTTACAACCTCTTCTAAAACGTACATGTATCATTGTATTGTCTTAGAAAACACAGTTTTGAATAGTTTTTCATAGAGAGGAAGGTAGGAGAGTAGCTTAGAACCATAAAAAATAATTCTCCATCAAGTAGGTACTTTTATTGTTTGAATTACAAGTTTTCTTTAAATAAAATTTGTTCCTTTCTTTCTTAATCCTGTAGTATTTACAGGCTTTCTTTATTTTCTGGGTTTCCAATTCGTTTGTACATGCTTAGAAATAGTTTTCTTATTGATTCAATTACATGCAACGTAGGATTCATGTTTTTAATTAATTGCACCATGTTAGGCTAGATTTCTAAGGGTTGGTGTTCATGAACCCAAACCGATGTAATTTAGCCATTTAGAAACTAGGGTTTGAATTGAAATTTGAATGAATTGTGTTGTGTAGTTGTCACAACCATCGTAGACCTTTTTACCTTGGTTGACCCTAGGTAACCGTGGTGTTTAAGGATGTGATGCGCGTGTAGCTATTGCGACACTGCTTTACTCATCCTTTGATTATGTATGATGTGGGCTTGGACCTCATATATGTAATCATTGGGAGTACTAAAGACCGAGTTCAATTAAATTTCTAATTCAAAATTCTAGCATTTTATAAGGTAAATTTACTAGGGTTTGGGGGATTGTATTCCCAACCCGTTTTCCCTTCATTCTTATTAAGTCATTCTTAATTAGTTAATTTTGCTCACATAGTTAATGCAGTAGTTTAATTTAGTATGCATTTAGTTAATTAGTTATTTTCCATCTCAATCATCTTTTTGTTTCTTTTTAGAGTCAAGTTAGGGTTAACAGTCTTACCTTTGTCGTCACATTCACTCGTCCTAGTTCCCTCAGGATTTGATACCCAGACTAGCCACTCTACTCCGCAAGAGTCTAGTTAAAGTTTAGGTTTTTGTATTACGGTTGGAAGCGAGAACAACGATTAGCGTATTACACGGATGCTCAGTTTTCACCTCGATCACTTCCATTTCGAATCGATTCGGAATGTTCCAGCTTTCCAGGTCTGAGTGACCGAATCGATTCGACCCAAAGCCGAATCGATTCGAATTGAGACAGGTGCCCAGGTACTTTGGACCTAATCGATTCGCATTGGGGGGCGAATTGATTCGGATTGGACCCGAATCGATTCAGAAACAAGGCTGTTTTTGTGAGGATTTTCTAGAGTGAGTTTTGCTCCGTTTCTTTTCGGTTTGTCGATTGGAAACCTTCACATAAGCTATGAGAAGTATGTTTTTGAGACTTTTAGGGATTTTCCTTTATGATGAAATGATGGGGTCGTCTTGAGTTATTTTGAGAGAAAATAAATTTGAGGATTATCGTATAACCGAGTGGGAAATCCCACTATCATCAAGTTTTCTATTTGGAGATAGTTATGGGTCTATAAGAGAGAGGCAGGATGCGCTTAGCGATGTTGGACCTTTGGATTGAATCACAAATGTGATAATGTTAAGGGTTCAGATGATCGATTGAACCATAATATGGATTGGAGATAATGATTGTTGATCGGTGTGTATACAAATATAGATGGTATCCTTAAGGTTGATTGGATTGGGAGACTTTCATACTCATAGGGATGTGTAATGGGTGAGCTTCAAGTGAGGGATCGTGTTGTGATATAATGGGAAGGTATGCGAGTTATCAACAGTTAGTAATGAGAGTTATATATACTAAATGAATTCACTTCCTTTATATACGGGCGTGCTATAGTATGTATACCTATATAGCGTAATTGTATATACCTTGTGTGATGGTTTGCATTTAAATGACATGATTGCATGTATATCTAGCGTGAATGATATATATATATATATATATATATATATATATACCAGTGCTATCATGGGAAGTTGCGCGAAGTGGGTGAGGCCCCTGGCTTGAGGAGGTCATAGTCGTCCATTATTATTTGTGTGATTTTATTTGGGGGGTGAGAAGTCTTAGGTATGATTCGTTCTCACTTTTGATTAGGAACTATGACCGCTTTCCATACATTATGATTTATTTTTATTACCATGGCGATGTGATAATAATTCGATATATGGTAACCTGGGATAAAGTGAGTAATTCCTAGAAGATGATAGCATTGTGAAGTATTTTGTATATCCATGTGTGATTGGATTTTGAATAATTATATGTATGCTAAGTGTGTTATATGTACTTGATGATTAGGGTTGTATGGTTGTGCTTTATAACTAGAGAAATTTTATAGACCCCTAAATATTTCGAAGCATTATCTTATTTATGTGTTTAGAGATTATTGCTCCTTATATGTATTCGTAGTTATGTGTGGGATACCCAGGGCGTAATGGATCTCAACGACCAATATTGTCAAGGAGTAATGTATCGGGGGTTCCTTGTTTGGATTTCGCTTTGTGAGACGTCCCACGCACGAAGCGCAGCACAATATTGGGAGTGGGGAGAAGTTTAGTCCTTAGTACTCAGATTGATATGTATGGTGAAATAAAGCTTTATGAGGATAAATTGGAGAATATTTTAATTGAGTAGTTAATATTATATGTTTCGTGCATTGAGGGCATAATGAATCTCGACGATCAATATTGTTAAGGAGTAGTATATCGGGGGGGGGTTCCTTGTTTGGATTTCTTTTTGCGAGACGTCCCACGCACAAAACGCAGTGCAATGTTGTGAGTTGGGAGACATTTAGTCCTTAGCATTTAGATGCTAATAACTCGTGTAGTTAATAACTAGAATCCGCTAAATTCTAGTAAGAGTTATATATATGTATATTTATAAGTTAATATAATTTTAGATGCTCATGGGGTGAGTTAGGATAGAAAGTTTATGAATTGGTTTTAGATGATGGGTTAAAAAAATGTGTGTTTAGGCGTAGGTTAGACTGGATTGCCCCTAGAAAGAGTTGGGTAGTTATTTGAGGATCATGTGTATACGTTTAGGTGTACGTTTAGATGCTCATGGGGTAAGTTAGGATAGGAAGTTTATGAATTGGTTTTAGATGATGGGTTAAAAAAATGCGTGTTTAGGCGTAGGTTAGAATGGATTTCCCCTAGAAAGAGTTGGGTAGTTATTTAAGGATCATGTGTATACGCTTAGGTGCGCGCACTAGTTGAGGGGCGACTCCACCTTAAATCATGTTACAATGCATTTATAATTATTATGCATTTTAATGCACTTGCTAAAAATGTTTTCACACCTCGGGCTCTGACCCCTTTATATTTTCCTCTTGCTATATATATTGTATTATTTTTTATGTTCCTCCGCAAGGACGCCAATTCTATCCAGAGTATTCGTGGAGCTGTAGCAGTTGCGGACTGTTGCGGGATTTTGATATAGCCATTTCCCTATCTTTTGTAAATTTAGATTAAGATTTAGTTTGTATATTGGGTTTATACCCAAGTGTTATAGGTAGCACTTTTATATTTCCTTGCTCAGTTTATTGAATTTTCTGTGATCCGACAACATATTCGGGTATTTTATTTTGTGAACTTATGTTGTAATTTAGAATTACTTTATTTTTTATCATCGTGAGCATATGATATAATGTTTAGTAGTTATTATGTTGTTGATTGGTTATTGTTTTGTATGTTTTAAAAAAAAATTGGCACCCACTTTTTATAGTATTGGGTAATTAGCTATGTTTATATTAGTATCGTCAGTAGATGCTGAGAATGATCCACTTGAGATTCAGGATTAATTATAGTATAGGGCTGGCCACCCGTTATTATTTTAAGCGGGGTGTCACATCTATATATCGTAAGTAATGTGAAATATCCTATGTCAAGTCTTAGTATAATAAACAAAATATTACAGTTACCAAAGTATTGAAATAAATCTTTGTATAACTCGCCCTTCTTATTGACTTCATTTTTGCTACAAGCTTATTTCTGAAAAAAATTATAGACATTGTGTTAGTAAGAAAAATTATAGTATTTATGTGATTGTGATGCACAAAAGCTTTCGGTTTAATTTTCCTTATCCAACAATAATCAGAAAAAGTGTGTGTGGCGGAGAACCCTTCCTTTGACAATTTTGTCATCAATATTTCACTAAAGGCGATTATTATTTGTTTACTCTATGAATTTAGGTCCTGTATTTGTATAGGTACATATGATCTTCATGTACTTTATGAATTTGTGTGTACTTTCAATAGTACATGCAAATTCATAAAGTGTGCACATGGAATTAATTTGGTTCAATACAATGTGCGTGTACTTTTTTGTACTATGAATGTACTTTATATAATATATATGTCATCTCCATATTTAATAGGTCCTATATTATTGTGATCCCCTCCAACGGCATTTGGATGATAGTCATCTCCATATTTAATTGTGGTCCGTGCCAGCGGTATTTATTTAGGACTCCGTGTACTTTATGAATTTAGCTCTTGTATTTGTATAGGTCCTAAAGTACATTGTAATACCCCGTATTTCTGAATATTCTATTTAATTAAATTGGAGAATTAAATGAGAAAATACGGCTTAATTTAAATTACGTAAGAGGAGTAATTTAATGAGTTTTATTAAAATTATAATTATGGAATATTAATTGAGAGATAGATACCGATTTATATTGCCTCATTATATTTACTTATTGCGAGTGGTAAATAGTTACTAAACGCGTGTAGACCGTGTTAGGGTGAGAACGAGTAATATTTTTAAGTGACTCAAATGATAATTTAGAGGTCACAGATGGGTCCGGAAGGGTCAAATTAGTCAAAATAGTATACTCGGGGGTACTAGTTGAGTCTCGGGGTAATTTTGGACTAAATCGAGACCGTTCGGGGGCATTTTGATCTTTTAACATGAGAGGGTATGGAGAACTACGAATTTGAGAGCCTTTTATCAGCCGTATGAAAGAGGGGTTAGGTTTAGAAAACCCATGTAAACACCAATATCATTAGAGAAAAGGAGAAAACCATTCTCAAGGCTTAGAAGATGCTTTTGAGAAGGTTGGGTTTGGATCTTGCACCCTAGGAGCCATAGGAGGAAGGATTGAAGAATAGAAGCATCAATCCATCATCAACTCCACGAAATCAGATTTCCTCTATCAAGGCAAGCTGTTTATTGCAAAAATTATAAAGTTATAATACCCATGTGTAGGGTTTTTGAGTAGTTTTGTTAAATCAATATCTTGATAGGAGAATAATGATATTTATACATGTTGGGATAGGAATCGCATGTCGAATGATTTAACATGTGTAGAGGATTAATATTCGGAGTAGACTTGATGATTATTTCGGAATAAAATCTGGGTTTTGAATGCATATATGGGAAGAACATCATAACTAGGGTTTTAAGAAATTCTGGATTTAATTCACTATTTCTTTAAAGGAATTGGGGTTTTGATGTATTTGACACGTTAGAAATTGCCCAAGTATATGTGGAAACATGTTAGGATCATTGGGTCGAAGTTTGGTGGATTATAATGAAGTTTGGAGATTTGTTAATGGAGGAAGAGGTTAACGAAGAAGATGAACTGCGTCTGTCCCTGCTCGATCTATCGATCGATCTCGAATGTCGATCGATCGACGTAAGCTGTTTTTCCCAAATTTTCCGTGTTTAAGGTTTCTTTGATTTTCGGGAATGAATGAGTATCCTAGGATTTATATTATACTTATATGGGAGTGAGAATAAGACCAGTAGGTATATTGTCGAGGTCCGATAAGGCCATTGGGTGTAGGACTTGGATTATGGATCGACGAGAATAATCCGATTTAGTAGAGTATCGGGGGAACTCAGAATTGAGTTACGAGGCGAGGTAAAGTCAATTCAAGTAATAGACCAGTAGGGTAATTAATAACTACTGAAATTATATGTGGGTAACTAGGACCCTTAGAGTTGTGTGATTACTCAAATGAATGCGATTAATGAGATAAATCGTAAAGTGAATATTGTAGGGTAGATATAAGAGATTAAAATATTACGTACAAACATAATTAATAGGTCAGGCGTGTACCTACTGAATTATATGATCTTTTAGGTAGAGAGAAGTATACCTAAATTAACTATGTTAGGGTCGATGAGATATTCCGAACTAACATAGTGTTATTATATGTTTGGGGTCAATGTAAAATGCCGAACCAAACCTTTAAACTGGTGGCGTGATGAAAGAGTCCGAGCCAGAATTTGTGTATATAAATAATTGGGGTCGATGTATCATTTCGAACCAATTCTTACTTGGGGTCGATGAATCATTCCGAACCAAGAGTCATTTACGTGTGTGAAAAGGACAAAATAGTAATGACTGATATTTATTATATATTGTGTGTGAAATATATACTTGATGATATTCTACTTCTGTGTATTAGTAGATTGATATATATTATGTATTTAAAGATACATACCGAACTAGTAAGTTAAGTAGTGAAACTTAATTACGAAACGTAACGTTAGATAGAGAATATATATTTAGTAATTTAAGTAGTGAAACTTAATTACAAAAGTGGGAAGATAGAAATTGTGATAATTGTAGAAATTTAGTAGTGAAACTAAATGAGAAGTTTTAAAACATAACATAGGTGAAATGTTACTTGAGTATTAATTAACCTTCGTGAGATGTTAATGAAATCGATGTACTGGGTGGGCGATACGAGAATTTAAGTATAGATAAGTTCAGATGATTACTTTGTCCTAGTTAGCTTGGAAGATATGGCTAGGTATGCTAAGTGTAGAACGTTAGGTGTGGACAAAAGATGAGGGGTGAGTAAACTCAAGAGAGTGTAAGAGAACCTAACATGTGTAATCAATAACCACATTTTATATTGTGATAAACGCTTGTTAAATATTTTCAAAATGTTTTGAGTACTAACTCTTGCTATAAAATATTTTCAAAACCTTTTAGGTGTCCAGCCACAGGGACGCTATGTATGATGATTTCATTCCAAGGACTCGAAGTTGTAGCACAGTGGATGCTTACAGGATTTTGATTAGACGATATCTCTCATTCAGATCTAGTGCAGGATCTCACACTATTCTTTGTATGGACTTGTGGTCCGGTATCAGTCTCAGATGTTTAGTTTCAGACTAGTGGTTGTTCTACTATTATTTTAGGATTTTAGCCGGTGGTTTATTCGGTATTACTCTTATTCTTTTGTACACACACTTTGTTGATTGGATTATAGTACACCGTTATTTTTATACTTTGTTCCGTATGGTTGATTTATCTATTTTAAGAAAGATAAAATTTGGCACCGGTCTAATTTTTACTTAGGGGATTAGTAATTAAAAAGTTTTTGACAGTGATGCTAAGAATGAACCATTTGAGAAACTTGTTTTAATTTAATAAAGGCCTGATCACCCGATGTTTAATTAGGCGGGGTGTCACATACATGCACATTGAAATTGATTTGCTTCAATCTAATGTGCGCGTATTTTATATACTATTTCGTTTACTCTGTATAATATATATGTCATCTCCATATTTAATAGATCCTATGTTATTGTGGTTCGCGCCAGTGGCATTTGAATGATATTCCACTGTTTGTAAGAAGTATTATTGTTGTGTTATTGTTTACGAATCATACCATCAAGCATGTTGAACTACAAAATTTTTGGTTGCATATTTGAAGATCTTAAGAATATAAAACCTTTCACATTGACAGTCAATACTACTAATGATGACGAAATTAATTTTTTGCTTCGCATCAATGATAGAGAGAAAAGGTTACTTGATTTTTTCTACTACTTTGAATAAATTAAGTGCACTTTTGGTGAACAAAATCTTCAAGTAACTGAATCAAAAGCGTAGGATTTAGCAAAACGAATTGAGCAGTATTGCCTAAGAGGTTTTGAAAAGGCTGGCATGTTTAGCATGGAGCTATTGTATCACTTATTTTTTAAATATGTTAAGAACAGAGAATCTTGGTTCATAACTTGTCAAACAATAGGTCTTAGGTATTACCATGTAACGGAAGATAGGAATTACTGCATTTAGCATGTATTTTGCTGAGATTTGTATGAAGTGAGAATATTGCATGTACTTTTGTTAAATACACAAGTACTTTATTGTTTGAGCTTGTATTTTATTCCAATTCACGTGTATTTTATTTTTTGTACATATAATTTATAATTATAGATTTGTAATTTAAATTTTATGTGTTTAGATTATTATAATGGGGGTGAAGATGAGGGCAAGAAAAGGAAAGAACAACAAGAAGAGAAGTTTTGAAGAAAGTTCTTCAAGCAGTGATGTTGAATCGACACGTGGTGTGAATAAACACGACCAGTATAGGTTAAATGTTGTTAGCTTTTATCACGATTTTTATGCTTTTTAAAAAATAAATGATAGGCATATTCAACTACTTAAGAAGACTCCATTCTAGGAGCTTTTCAATGCCTACTATAGCAAGGAAGTAAATGCAGCATAAAAAAAAGCGATACAAATATTCTATCCATTATCAAGCTCTATAAAATGGAAACGAGGAGTTTTGAGATGAAGAGCAGTGCCCAAATAAGCCCAAAAGATATAAGTGAAATATTTAGGATCCCAATGGTAGGGGGACGATAATCAATAAATATGAAAAATAGATTGGATGCGTCTGCTACAAAACCTGAATTCCTTGCCCGATACTTCAAAGCTAAAAAAATTTGAAAGTCGGACATGAATAAGGGTTTGAAGAAATCGATAGAGTTGGACACATATGAGAGCATTACCGATTTTGTAAAACTTGTTTGTCTCGAGTTCATGACAATGTTATTTTTCTCCAACTCAAACTTCACATTAGGAGAATTTCTCGCACCCTACATCAACAATATTGATGACATGATTAAATATGATTGGATACCTACTGTGCATGGGTTTCTCATCAATTCACTCAACAAAACAATAGTTTAAAATTTAGCACAACAAGTGGATGTGTCATTTCACTATTGGTGAGCAAAACTTACTAATCCAGTCTAAAAAAATTGAAAAAATTGTTTGAAAACCTGAGTTCACGTGTACTTTATAAATATCACATGTATTTTGAAAGTACACGTTATATTTATAACGTACACGCATAATTTCAGTGACCATGGTTATGTGACACCCCGACTAATTAAATACCGGGTAGCTACTCCTTTATTAAATTAATTCAAAATGCCAAGTTGGCTCAGCTAATGGCATCACTGTCGAAAGCATTTTTATTATTACTAACCACCTAGTATTTAAAAAGTAAGTTGCCAAATTTTAATTAAAGTCTGATTAACATGCAACAAGTGTAATGAAGAATAATAACACCATTCACCATACCGAAGTAAATAGAATAACCAACACATAATGTAAATAAAGTCTGGAGGAAAACTCCTCACTACAATTCCACAAACTGAAATAATTAAACTGAATACTGAATCAATACATGCCAAAGTCTGAAAACTGTAATGGAAAAGTAACTCTAATGGAACTGAGCAACATGCCCTAAAACTGAAGAATACTGAATATGGAATCCAAATGATAGAAGCGTCTAAAAGCAAATCCCTGTAGCTTCCACAAACAACTACAGCTCGTCACCTGAATGAGTATCCTATGCATGGTGTCCTTGTGGCTGGGCACCTAAAAATGGTTTTACAAGAAAATAGATTTGAAAGCAAACGGGTCAGAGCCCGAATGTGGAGATAGTTTAAAACCTGCAAGTGCTTTAAAAACATTTAAAACATTAAATGCAAAGTACATGTTAGGACGTGCACTCACATGAAATTCTCACCTCTCGTCTAACTGTGCACTCCTAACGTAAGTACCCATCTAAAATAACACAACCCACTAGCTAAGTAACATCATCTCTAGCTAGACTGTCATAGGTTCTACCCTTATTACTCGGTTCCCATTAACATTATAACGATCTCAATTAAATAGGGCTTAACGTAAATTCAGGTTCTTATACAGAAGTAATACAACTCGTTATAGATTATCCCTCTATGTTATTCCATAGTTATACACACAACACTATATGAAAGTTCCCAGTTTATTAAACGTATATTTTCCACAACATGAATATACAATATAAGCACCCCGAGACTAAGCTGCGGTGCACACATACTCTGCTATCCATCCCGGTACATCACGTACATAAGGATCACATATTCCGAATCTCTCAGGAATAGTTCACAGATAACAACATCATAAATAATGGAGGCGAACACAGTCACATCACATGGGTCAAGCACATACCTACGCTCCCACGATCAGCGGACTTATTAACATCCCAATAAGTCTTTCTCTGACCTATGTTCATCAAGGTAACCAGTCTAAATCCGGGCAACACAAGGATTAGAGGGCCCTAAGCGAACGTAAACCTCCCGTGATGGCAAGTATGGTAGGTATGTCATACACACAATTCATATACCAATACTAAGTAAGCACACATCTTAGTAATCCCGTAGTTTAATTGTGGTACTTATCGCATTCTCGTACCAATCTAATATATATACAACTTATATAATCCCTGCCCATATTTACACGCGCCATAATTTATTCTCACGTCGTGGTAAACACTCACGTCTCAATCCCATATTAACCATTATTTAAATCACTCGTATATAATTTACTCCTCATAATAACCCAAATGTCCCAAATCTATCAATATATCATCAAAGGAATGTTATCTCTATCCTCAAACAAGTTTACGGAACTCCCAAAATCAAAACAGGCCAAAAAGGCCTAAACTGCCAGCTCGTTAGAAGTCTCGTTCGAACGAGGCTGTTCGAACGAGATGTCAGTTCGTTCGAACGAACTGTACCTTCTAACGAGATCTCGTTCGAACGAAGTTATCGAACGAAATTCCCTTTCGTTAGAAGCGACTGGTCAACTCGTTAGAAGCTCGTTCGAACGAGCTCGTTCGAACGACCTGGAGAGGTCTTCTAACGAGGGACCAGTTTCGGCCCAGATTTTCTCCAATCTCGTTTTTCATCCATTTTAATACCTCAAACCTCTTCTAAAGTTCGTCCCAACAACGTTTTAGGGCCTCTAATTCATCCTAAACATATTAAAGTCACCTCCTAACATGTTTTAAGGAATTAATTCGTCCTAAACATCATTAAATCACAAGTCTCTACATTTTTCCCCAATTTTTCAAGAACATGAACCCTAAAATTTTTAGATCCTTAATTTATCCAATTAAATCCGTTTTTTGTGTCCTACAAGATATATCAACATCAGATTAGTCCTCTAAATATGATTCTACATGCAATTCCTTTCATCAAAATTTAGTATTCTACTTCCAAACTCATGGGTTTTTCATTATCTTCCAAACTCAGGGAAGGAACATTCTCTGAAATTAAATGGAATTAAATCACTTGCCTCGAGTTTATCTCTGATTTTGATGTTGATTTGATGGAGCTTTTCTGCAGAATTCCCGTCTATCTCTCTCTCTCCAAGCTTATCTCCAATGGTGGCTAGGGTTTTTCTTTGGGAAGTTTTGAAAACTTAATTTGATAACTCCCGTAGCTTATTGGGTCATTAAGGGTTGGTTAGCGGGTTTAGTGGGTCTATTCCCAATCAGATAAAGACTCCTAATTTTCGTCATTTTTAATTACTCAAAATACAAAATTACCAAAATACCCTTTATGTTGCCGGTATGGCCTAAAAATACCCCGGGACCCAAATTAAACCCCCGGTTAGTATTTTCTGACTATCTCGACCCTTCCGGACGCGTTGGCGCACTCAAAACGACCATTCGGTTAATAGAATTTAAATTCACTTTTATAATTAAAATAATTATGTCCTGACGCGACGGTCACACGCGTCCCAATAAAATGACCAAATTGTCGTATATCAATCTTACGACAAATTTCATAATTCAATATTCATATAAACATCATATATACTCAATATAGTCAAATACCAACTCACATCTCGCTAGTATTTTACCCGGATTAATTCCCAATTAATTCTCATTTAATTAATTAATCCCAAAATAAATTTCGCCAAAAATACGGGGTATTACATACTTCGCCCCTAATAACTGAATTTCGTCCCAAAATTCGGAACTAGAAAGTACCTGCTAAAAACAACTCTGGATAACGTTCGCGCATCTCATCCTCGCGCTCCCATGTGGACTCTTCGACATTGTGATGTCGCCACTGAACACGCACTAACGGAACTATCTTTGACCGCAGCTTCCCCTTACTTCGGTCCAAAATAGCAATCGGCCCCTCCTCGTAGGAGCTATCCGGCTGGAGATCGATGTCCTCCACAGTAATGCGAGAATGAGCCAAATTATCTCTAAGGTATTTCCTTAGAGAGGAAATATGGAACACACCGTGAATCCGATGCAAATGCTCCGGTAACCCAAGTCTATACTCAACCGGTCCGATCCGCTCAATAATAGGAAACGACCCCACATACCTTGGTGCCAACTTCCCCTTCTTCCCGAAATGCATAATCCCCTTCATAGGAGATACTCTGAGCAAAACCTGGTCCCCCACTTGGAACTCCCTGAAAAACCACTTCGCATCAGCATAACTCTTCTGCCAGTCTTGAGCTACCCGAATGCGACTCCGAATCAACTCAATCCTTGCCGAAGTATCCTGAATCACTTCCGGCCCAAGTAGTTTGTTGTCCCCCACCTCTAACCAACATGCTGGGGAACGACAAGTCCTACCGTACAATGCCTCAAACGGAGCCATGCCAATAGTGAACTGGTAGGAGTTATTATAAGCAAACTCTACCAGTGGAAGGCATTGCTCCCATCCACCTCCAAAGTCAATAATGCACATGAGTAGCATGTCCTCCAACATCTGATTTGTGGTCTCTGTCTGCCCATCGGTCTGCGGATGATAAGCCGTACTCAACCGCAATTCCGTGCCCATGGCCTCCTGGAAACTCTCCCAAAACCGCGAAACAAATATCTTGTCTCTGTCAGACACGATATTTAGGGGCACACCGTGAAGTCTCACAACCTCTGAAATGAAGAGCTGGGCATACTGTCCCATAGTGTAGTCAGTCCTTACGGGTAAAAAGTGAGCGACTTTGGACAACCTGTCCACAATTACCCAAACGGAGTCGTGACCCCTCTGCGACGTAGGCAACCCCGTGATAAAGTCCATGGATATGCTCTCCCACATCCACACCGGGACCTCCAACGGCTGTATAAGTCCTGTCGGTCTCTGATGATCCACTTTTACTAGCTGGCAAGTGGCGCATTTCGAAACAAACTCAGCAATATCTCTCTTCATACCGCTCCACCAATACTACCGTCTCATGTCTTGGTACATTTTGTCCCCTCCGGGATGTACCGCTAATTGTGAGCCGTGCGACTCTGCCATCACCTCGTGTCGCAATTTCTCCCCTTCCGGAACTACCAATCTCCCATTGAAGCGTAATCCCCCGTCTGAGCTGACGGTATAGGACTCGGCTCCCTCTGCTAGTAATCGAACTATCTGCTCCTGACAGAACGAGTCATTAGCCTGTGCCCGTACTACCTTCGTGACAATTTGTGGTGTAACGGTCATCACAGACATGAAAGATCGGGCCACTGCATCCTGGTGTCCCAACTCCTTCCACTTTGCCTTCCACACCTCTGCCACCTCATCTGCTGGCCTACGGCTCAACGCGTCTGCTACCACGTTAGCCTTACCTGGGTGATACTGGAGATCGAACTGGTAGTCTTTCACAAACTCAAGCCACCTACGCTGCCGCATATTCAACTCTTTCTATGTGAACAGGTATTGTAGGCACTTGTGGTCCGTGAACAGTTGGAACTTCTCCCCCAAAAGATAGTGCCTCCAAATCCGTAGGGCAAATACCATTGCCGCCAACTCCAAATCATGCGTGGGGTAATTCTTCTTGTGAGGCTTAAGCTTACGGGAAGCATAAGCTATGGCCTGTCTCTCCTGCTGTAATACACCTCCAAGCCCATGCAAAGATGCATCGGTGTAAACCAAATACTCAATTCCCGGTCTCGGCAATGCTAACACAGGTGCTGAGGTCTATTTATCCTTCAATTCATCGAATGCCAACTGACAGGCATCACTCCAGATAAATGGCACACCCTTACGAGTCAGATGTGTCAAAGGACCTGCTATCTTCGAGAAACCCCGAATAAACCTCCTGTAGTATCCTGCTAGGCCCAAGAAACTACGAATCTCAGTCGGTGTTGTGGGTTGTCCCCACTCCCTCACCGCGGATACTTTCCCCGGATCAACAGATATTCCCCGGTCGGAAATAATGTGTCCCGAAAACTAGACCTCCTTCAGCCAAAACCCGCACTTCTCATATTTTGCATACAACTCGTTCTGACGCAGCGTCTGCAAAACCTGCCTCAAATGCTCGGCGTGCTCCTCCTCTGTCTGGGAGTAAACCAGAATATCATCAATGAAGATAATGACAAACTGATCTAGGAAATCCCTGAACACTCTGTTCATCAAGTCCATAAACACTGCTGGAGCATTGGTCAAACCAAAAGGCATAACCCGAAACTCGTAAGAACCATACCTCGACAAGAACGCAGTCTTTGAGACATCCTCCTCCCTGATACGCAACTGATGGTATCCCGATCTCAAATCAATCTTTGAGAAGAAAGAAGCTCCTCTCAACTGGTCGAATAAGTCATCGATTCGAGGCAACGGATACTTATTCCGTATCGTGACCTTATTCAACTCTCGGTAGTCCACACACAATCTCAGTGAACCGTCCCTCTTCTTCACAAACAAAACTGGAGCGCCCCAAGGTGAGGTACTCCTGCGAATAAAGCCCTGACCTAACAGCTGCTCTATCTGATCTCGTAGCTCTCGCATCTCTGCCAGAGCCATACGGTACGGTGCGCGTGCTATAGGCCTCGTATCTGGCAATAGGTCTATAACAAAGTCTATCTCTCGACTGGGGGGTAGGCCTGGTATCTCCTGAAACACATCCGAATACTCCCTGACCACCGGAATCGAATCTAAAGGAATCACAACCTCCTTAGAGGTATCCTCCTCTATGTAATACAGATGAGCGGTCGATCCTCCCTCTGGGCGAGGCATCGCCACTACGAACATCTCTTGCCCCGGAATGGCAAAAACAATGCTCCCGCTGAAGCAATCAATCATGGCCCTGTAAGCTACGAGCCAATCCATACCGATAATCACATCGTGAACATGCATATCTAATACCAACATGTCTGCAGGTAATACCAAACCACCAATCTCTACCCCCACTCCCCGGCATATAAAGAATATAAGTGACCCATTCCCCAATGGTGAGTCGACACACGTCACTGTGCTCTCCGCTGTGGCTAACAACCCTAAAGACTTCGCGAAATGTGTAGCTATAAAACAATGTGTAGCCCCCGTATCAAATAATACCCGATCCATAGTGCCATGGATAGGAAACGTACCCTCAATCGCAGGCGGTGCCTGTGGAACTGCTGCCTGGTGGACGTTATAGACACGTCCATACTGTAGCTGCCCATGCTGAACTGGGACTGCTGGAATGGGTGGCAATGCTGCCATCTGTGGCGGTGCGGGGAGAGCGGCGGGAAACATAGGCCTCTGCGGCTCCTGGCGAGCACCCTGTTGCTGCTGTTGTGGGGCCCTGCCCCTATCAGGACAATCCTGTCGTTTATGGCCAGTCTTGCCACAAACAAAACACTTCCCTGGGAAGTTCCCTCCTCTCTGCCCCTGCGATCCCGGCCCTGGTGGCCGTTACCGTTCCTCCCTTGGCCCTGCTGGCCCTGTTGAAACTGCTGCCCATTCTGCCCCTGTTGGCCTTGATGACCGTTTGGACCCTGATGGCCCTGACGGAAACCTCCCTGTCCCTGTCTGTAGTTCCCTGATCGGAACCTCTTCTGATCCCCCTGCTGGGAACCCTGCTCACCCTGTCTCTGCCCCTGAACAAATTGTGCCCCACCGGCACCATGTCCTCCTGTCCTGCCCTGATGGCTAGACTCTCCCGACCTCTTGCCCTCAGCCATATGAAAGCGGTGGTCCTGGCAGTGTAACAAAGAAGCGTTAACCACATCAGAATACGTGGCCAACGAAAGATTCCCTAACAGATGCTGACGGATCCTCCATGTCAACCCGTCGGTGAATTTGTCAATCTTCTTCTTCTTTGTTGGTATCTCATCCGGAACGATATTCAACAGATTTGTGAACTCGGCCTCATACTCGGCCACGGTCTTACTCTATTGCCTCAGATTCATCAGTTTCCTCCTCATTTCCGTATGAACAGCTGACAGAAAGTACTTGCGGTCAAACCGCACCCAGAAGTCCTGAATAGTGAGAGTATCCCTCTCCTCCACGGTGGTAATAGACTCCCACCACTGCAGTGCAGATCCAACTAGCTTGAAAGTAGCTAGCACCTGCTTCTGAACGTCCGTGCACTCATACATCCTCAAGTGCCTCTGCATATCCTTCCTCCACTGGCTCGAGACTACCACATCTGAGCTACCTGCAAACTCTGGCGGATGCGCTTTCTGAAAAGCGTCACGTACACGCTCCCAAGCAGACGGGAATGCATTTGCCTGTACTGGCGCGGCAACCGGCGCCTGAGGTGGTGCCTGCTGGACTACGGCAATTGCGGCATTTACCGCTTGGACTACTATAGCTGCAACCTCAGCGGCGTTCATTATGCCCTGAACTGGAGCGGGCTGGGGTTCGGGCGTTGCATCCCTGGGAACTCGTCGTGCACGTCGTGGAGGCATCTGAAATAAGAATAAAGTTTATAAGTTCACTGTTTATAACTTAAAATAGCTGAAGAACGAAGCATACACAAAAAGAGTACAACAGTCCTAAAATATAGGGCTCTATATCAAAGAAACTTAGTGAAAACATAATAGCCGCACAGATCCTAAGGACACTAGAACCTGATGCTCTGATACCACCTATGACACCCCGACTAATTAAATACCGGGTAGCTACTCCTTTACTAAATTAACTCAAAATGCCAAGTTGGCTCAGCTAATAGCATCAGTATCGAAAGCATTTTTATTATTACTAACCACCTAGTATTTAAAAAGTAAGTTGCCAAATTTTAATTAAAGTCTGATTAACATGCAACAAGTGTAATAAAGAATAATAACACCATTCACCATACCGAAGTAAATAGAATAACCAACACATAATGTAAATAAAGTCTGGAGGAAAACTCCTCACTACAATTCCACAAACTGAAATAATTAAACTGAATACTGAATCAATCCATGCCAAAGTCTGAAAACTGTAATGGAAAAGTAACTCTAATGGAACTGGGCAACATGCCCTAAAACTGAAGAATACTGAATATGGAATCCAAATGATAGAAGCGTCTAAAAGCAAATCCTTGTAGCTTCCACAAACAGCTACAGCTCGTCACCTGAATGAGTATCCTATGCATGGTGTCCTTGTGGCTGGGCACCTAAAAATGGTTTTACAAGAAAATAGATTTGAAAGCAAATGGGTCAGAGCCCGAATGTGGAGATAGTTTAAAACCTGCAAGTGCTTTAAAAACATTTGAAACATTAAATGAAAAGTACATGTTAGGACGTGCACTCACATGAAATTCTCACCTCTCGTCTAACTGTGCACTCCTAACGTAAGTACCCATCTAAAATAACACAACCCACTAGCTAAGTAACATCATCTCTAGCTAGACTGTCATAGGTTCTACCCTTATTACTCGGTTCCCATTAACATTATAACGATCTCAATTAAATAGGGCTTAACGTAAATTCAGGTTCTCATACAGAAGTAATACAACTCGTTATAGATTATCCCTCTATGTTATTCCATAGTTATACACACAACACTATATGAAAGTTCCCAGTTTATTAAACGTATATTTTCCACAACATGAATATACAATATAAGCACCCCGAGACTAAGCTGCGGTGCACACATACTCTGCTATCCATCCCGGTACATCACGTACATAAGGATCACATATTCCGAATCTCTCAGGAATAGTTCACAGATAACAACATCACAAATAATGGAGGCGAACACAGTCACATCACATGGGTCACGCACATACCTACGCTCCCACGATCAGCGGACTTATTAACATCCCAATAAGTCTTTCTCTGACCTATGTTCATCGAGGTAACCAGTCTAAATCCGGGCAACACAAGGATTAGAGGGCCCTAAGCGAACGCAAACCTCCCGTGATAGCAAGTATGGTAGGTATGTCATACACACAATTCATATACCAATACTAAGTAAGCACACGTCTTAGTAATCCCGTAGTTTAATTGTGGTACTTATCACATTCTCGTACCAATCTAATATATACAACTTATATAATCCCTGCCCATATTTGCACGCGCCATAATTTATTCTCACGTCGTGGTAAACACTCACGTCTCAATCCCATATTAACCATTATTTAAATCACTCGTATATAATTTACTCCTCATAATAACCCAAATGTCCCAAATCTATCAATATATCATCAAAGGAATGTTATCTCTATCCTCGAACAAGTTCACGGAACTCCCAAAATCAAAACAGGCCAAAAAGGCCTAAACTGCCAGCTCGTTAGAAGTCTCGTTCGAACGAAGCTGTTCGAACGAGATTTCAGTTCGTTCGAACGAACTGTACCTTCTAACGAGATCTCGTTCGAACGAAGTTATCAAACGAAATTCCCTTTCGTTAGAAGCGACTGGTCAACTCGTTAGAAGCTCGTTCGAACGACCTGGAGAGGTCTTCTAACGAGGGACCAGTTTCGGCCCAGATTTTCTCCAATCTCGTTTTTCATCCATTTTAATACCTCAAACCTATTCTAAAGTTCGTCCCAACAACGTTTTAGGGTCTCTAATTCATCCTAAACATATTAAAGTCACCTCCTAACATGTTTTAAGGAATTAATTCGTCCTAAACATCATTAAATCACAAGTCTCTACACTTTTCCCCAATTTTTCAAGAACATGAACCCTAAAATTTTTAGATCCTTAATTTATCCAATTAAATCCGTTTTTTGTGTCCTACAAGATATATCAACATCAGATTAGTCCTCTAAATATGATTCTACATGCAATTCCTTTCATCAAAATTTAGTATTCTACTTCCAAACTCATGGGTTTTTCATTATCTTCCAAGAACAAACATAAATTTGAATTATCTAACATGGAAGGAACATTCTCTGAAATTAAATGGAATTAAATCACTTGCCTCGAGTTTATCTCTGATTTTGATGTTGATTTGATGGAGCTTTTCTGCAGAATTCCCTTCTATATCTCTCTCTCCAAGCTTATCTCCAATGGTGGCTAGGGTTTTTCTTTGGGAAGTTTTGGAAACCTAATTTGATAACTCCCGTAGCTTATTGGGTCATTAAGGGTTGGTTAGTGGGCTTAGTGGGTCTATTCCCAATCAGATAAAGACTCCTAATTTTCGTCATTTTTAATTCCTCAAAATACAAAATTACCAAAATACCCTTTATGTTGCCGGTATGGCCTAAAAATACCCCGGGACCCAAATTAAACCCCCGGCTAGTGTTTTCTGACTATCTCGACCCTTTCGGACGAGTTGGCGCACTCAAAACGATCATTCGGTTAATAGAATTTAAATTCACTTTTATAATTAAAATAATTATGTCCTGACGCGACGGTCACACGCGTCCCAATAAAATGACCAAATTGCCGTATATCAATCTCACGACAAATTTCATAATTCAATATTCATATAACATCATATATACTCAATATAGTCAAATACCAACTCACATCTCGCTAGTATTTTACCCGGATTAATTCCCAATTAATTCTCATTTAATTAATTAATCCCAAAATAAATATCGCCAAAAATACGGGGTATTACAGGTTATTGGAATATCACGTGTACTTTCAAAGTACACGTGATATTTATAAAGTACACGCATTAGTCCAATTATAAAAACTAGATAATACAATTATTAATATCATGTTTGTTTTTGCATGATCACAGTATCAGGTATGTGAGAAAAGACAACAAAATTTCTTAGATGGAACTTGTCAACTTTGAACAATTGATTATCTGAGAATGATATCGCTTCAACAAATTTGAAGATAGAGACTACAAATAAAGCAGCCAATAAGGACAGTGCAATGAAAAGTAAAGTTGATATAGACAAGGGCATCAAAAAGAGTAAAATTCGATGTGAAAGGCCCAGTTTCTTTTTGAACATTTCTAAAGCAAGTCCTATACATACTAATTCAAAAAAGAAGGAAAATTGTCAACCAAAAGATGCTGAGAATTTTGAATAAATGGATTATGAAAAGTTTGAGAATATTGGGAATTATGAACCAACAGACACTGAAAATTTTGAATCAAGAAATTCTGGTAATACTAAGAAAGTGAATTTAGATGAACAAAATGTTGCATTGAAAATGGAGTTGTTGAAAAAAAAATCCAACTATCTAAAGCAGCTCAAGAACTTAATTGTGCACTAGAGAAGGTGAAGACTTTGGAGGTGAAAAGTGTCAAACTTATTGTTTCGAATGTACTGTTAGAGATGGATAATCGTAAACTTATGGAAGAATAAGAGGAAATGAAGAAGTTGAAGGTGAAAAATTCCCAACTTTCGAAAGAAAAAGATTTACTCAATAGGTTAGAGGTGAAAAATGCCCAACTTGGTAAGTTAAAAAATTCTTTGAATGAAAAACTTATTCAAGCAACAATTAGTGACTTAGAAAGAATTAAATAATTGAAAGAATCATTGAAAAAGCAGGTTGAATCATCAGGAATCTTGGATCAAACGAATGACTATCTATCTGAGAGTAATAAAAATTTTAAGAAAATGTATGAAGATGTACTCTAAAAATTTAGAGATGATGAGATTGAAATGGTGACGTTGAGGCTAAATCTTAAAGAATCATAAGTGAAAAAACTGAACAAGTAGTTATTTTATAAAGTGCAAGTAGTTATTTTAAAGAGAAAACATCATTGTTCTATAAAGTACAAGTAGTTATTTTATAAAGTGCACACATTTGATCAAAATACACGCAGTATTTTGATTAAAGTACACGCTTTTTATCAAAAATACATGCAGTACGTAGATCAAAGTACATGCGTCATATATCATAGAATAATGATGTTTTCAGAAAATACATGTACTTTTTATAAAGTACACACAGTTATTAATGTTATTATTTATCATTTGTTTCATTTATTTGTATTTATGTTCATTGTTCTTTGACATTATATTTATCAAATAATGCTTACAATCTAACATTACCTTTTTATATATCAGGAAAATACTAATAAAAAACTCACGGATGAAATTTCGATGTTGAGAAAAATTCTTGGAGAATCACAAGTGAAAAAAACTGAACAGGTACTTTTGATTAATTTTCAAATCGAAAACATCATTATTCTATAAAGTACACGCATGCACTTTTTGTGACACCCCGCCTAATTAAATACCGGGCGATCACTCCTTTATTAAATTAAATCAAGGTAAATAGTTGGTTCATTCTCAGCATCACTGTCGATAGAAATACATTTTCCAATTTAACACCCTAAATAATTAAGCTAAGTGTCAAAACCATTTTCATACATGCTTTCCAAATTTTAATTTAAGAAAAAGATTTATTTATTTAAAAACAACATTCCTACAACTTAGAATCACATCACAGTAAACCAAATAATATAATACATTCGTCAATCGAATGTCAACATAAGAAAACTAAAGTCACCAATACAAACTGAATAAAACCCATGGTAACAATACTGAAAACAACTGATATACAAAAGTCCCAATAACAACGGGATAATGGAGAGAGCTACACATGCTCAACTGGTGAAAGTACTAAGAGTAGATCCGAATGAATGAAGTCGTCTAATCCAGAGACCTGCAACTCCCACCTAAGCTGCAGCGCGTTTCTTCCAAGAGATCCTAATCAAGATGCCCCTTTGGCTGGGCACCTGTAATACATACATATATATACAAGAGAGAGAGATAGAGAGAGGAAACGGGCCAGAGCCCGAAAGTGTGTTTGATTTTAAAATACGTTTAGCAAGTATTTAAATTGATACAGGCCAATGCAACAACATATTAGTGCGTCACTCTCTTGAGAAATACTCACCTCTCTTCTAATGTGCACACCTATCGCACTAACCTTCCCAACGGTTTATCTTAGCATTTTATTATACTAACCTTCCCAATAATTTAGCGTATCTACTTACTCGTAAGATTTCAAAACCAAACTATATTTTTGTTTACAAAGAATACTTCCAATTAGAAGCACAACTCTCGTTTTAGCTTTTTATTAATATATAAAGTTCCTCGGTGACATATTATTTTTCACAAACAAGTATTTACTATAAGAGTCATCAACCATGTCCTACTTATCAAATCACAGTAGGCAGTTTCAAATTTCAAAATCTCATATATATATTAACTACTCGTATAATATATATAAATTAATAGCACCCCTCATAAAACTATGGTGCGTGCATACTCTACTATCCAGAACCCCATATCACTCATATTAAGGGGAATACAATCGGAATCACTCTCGAATTGTATTAACATGAATACACAAACAATATTGAGGCGAAGCATAGATTCCAAGTCTCTAAGAGGATGGCACATACCTGCGTCTCTTAGGACCGTCTGAACTATCACATCGATAGCCTGTACCAAGGATATCTATCTCCTAGGGTACAAGTCAATATCCCCCATAAAGGTCCCATCGAGATAAGACTTGCCCCAGCGCGGTAACCTCAGGGATAGCAAGTAGCGTGGGCATGAATTTTCACAAGTATATAATATATGTACACACAATCATATAAATATACCACTTTATCATATTAATATAGGTTCTTCTCGTCACCCATTATTATACTATTTATCCTTAATTTCACATTTATAGAATTACGTATAAGGTTTCATTCCTAACCTTAACTCGAAGGGTTTTCTCACTTATTACCTAACACTCGCGGGCTATATCCTCACAAATCTGAATTTCAGTAAGTGTCTTTATTAGGTTCCAACGTAACTCTCTTACGCACCTCACCCTTTAAATTCATAAATCTACCAACCTAAAGTAATTATCCCATAAATACCATTCTCGTTGAAGATTAAAGGTTCCAACATTTATTCATATACCCTACTGGTTCTCAATGTCTCCCAAATCAATTTATCAAGAATGCCCAAGAATTATAACACGACAATTAGAATTTAACGCATTTAAAGAGGGAATTAGGAGTTTGCCAGGAGGGTTCGATCGATCGAAGCTTGGGGCTCGATCGATCGAACCTTCGATCGATCGAGCTCTAGGCTCGATCGATCGATCAAGCAGGTCTGGGCAAAATTCTGCAGAATGCAGTTACGGGTTTCATCACCAAAATTACACCAAATCGATATTTCCAAGTTCCAATCGTCCCAGAATTCTACTACTAACATCATAACAATATACTAGATGATTCTAACGTAAGGCATGTTCATATACATCATTTAAACATGGATTTTCCACCTAAAATTGTCTCCAATTATCAAGAACCCTAGAATTTTCTTAAACAGTTTTCTAATCAATCTTTCTCCAGAATTTCTTTCTTATGATCATCAAAATTTCGTGATTTAATTTCCTCTACATGGCAAGGGTTTCAGAATTTGATATAAATCATTTCTACATGCATTTTTCCTAACACAAATTGGGTGTTCTTCCATATTTATCATCTCTAATCAATCCTAAACCAATATGAAGATTGCATTAACGAAAATACGCAAGTTAAACACTTGCCTGGGATTTTTGGTATTCTGATTCACTGCTGATTTTGGTATGGCTGCGTTCCTCGTCTCGCGATCTACGCGGTGGTGGTGGCGGTGGTGCAAACCGGTGATTTCTGGGCCTTGAATTGCCTTGGAGCTCTCTCCTCTCTTCTCCAATGGCCGTCACTTGATTTCTGGATATTCTAACCCTAAAAAATAACCTAAATGGCTTATGTAGGTTGCTGAATTTCGTGGGTTTAATTACCCAATTATGTAAAATGACTAAAATGCCCTCCCGAGGTACTAATTAAGCCTAAAATTGCCTCGAGACCCAAACTACACCCCCGGGTACACTTTTCTGACTATCTCGACCCTACCGGACGCGTTGGCGCACTCAAAATGACCATACGGACAACTTATAAAATATTCACTTTTTATTTAACCAAATTAGTCCCGACGTGACACGAGCACGTTCCGACTTAAATTTTCGAAATCGTCATTTAATTCACTCATGACAACATTATAAAAATAAATCTCATATATTACTATACTCATCCAGTAATATGCAACAAATAACAAATTTCCAATAATTACTAACTTTCGTCACGCTAGTAAATATTCAAAGCAACATTCCAGATTAAAATTAACTTAATTTATCTCAATTAAATTTAATAAATCCCATAATTTAAAAGCTATAAAAATACGGGGTATTACATACTTCCCCCCTAATAACTGAATTTCGTCCCGAAATTCGGAAAATAAGGCCTATCCGATAGCACAATCCTGGATATCCTTTTTCCCATACACAAACTAACTACACATTACGGCGCTCAATTTCTATAGCCCTTTCTTCACAGCAACATTATTTTACATTCCCATTAGAGATACTTCACCTTGTGGTCCCAACCGACAACATTCGCATAAGTCACGCTTATACGTTATACATTTCATTATCTCACTAACATTAAGAGGCCGCACCCTACTATAGACAAATACTCGGATCATTCATATACAAAACTCCCATTCTGCTAAAATATTACGAACATTTGATCACTCTAGCTCGCCTAATACAGTCGTGGAATTCTACCACATTTATCGGAAGTTCTCTTGACCGATCCAAAAATTTTGTTTAAGTACCTTGTACGCGACAAACAGGTACGATACCGAGCATGCTTGAAATCATAGTACCAAGATTTCAAAATCTCCTTCACATGGTGGCTCTCCTAATCTTTAATCACCATGCGCTTATTCCCTGGCTAAGGGTGATACATCCTACTCGAAATGAAATCTTAACTCCGCTGGTTCCTGAAATCCCAGTTGAAGGTGGGATTCACCAATCTCATCCTGATTCAGAAATTTGTACTGCGCCGGACCATGCACTGGCGCGATCCTTTCTTTTGAAGGAAGTCTGGGGCATACTAGTTTATATTGTAAGCCAGCCCAAATGAATATCAATCATTTCCTTCTCGGTGACTTAATTCACAAGTTCGGGATAAACCCTTGATCATGTTTTGAGGATGGTAACCCATCCAAGGACTGTACCAACTTTTCCGACCTCTTCCAATTTCAGGAATTGTCGATAAACACAAAATTCTTTGGTTGATTCTCCCCTTTCAACCAAACCTTACTTACGGGCGGTGCATGTAGAGACTACTCACTACGTCTCGCTAAACATCGATTCTCCCCGTGAAATATCTTACATTAAGTGACACGTAATAGTCCCCATCCTCCTTGGAGTATGCCGAAAGTTCCGACCCGGGCTCTTCTCTCCACGATGTGCACTTCTGGATCTCTTATACCATACTAACATCCTTAATCTTTGTATGAGCAAGTCGCTCTCATGCTTGACAAATAATAACTCCGCTCCGGGTGTTCTTCATAATCATTAAATTCTACTCTATTCAAGGAATACCAACTCTTGAACGGCTTCCACAGCCTTCCAATCAAGTTAGGGCGTGCTATTCAATTGCACACTTATGTATGGATTATCGCCCCTCATGTGACGTTTAATCCACTCTATCACTTCCACTTCGTCATACTATTCCCACAAACATATATTTCACACGTCTATTTCCACGTCCCTCCGATTCGGACCATTTTAACTGTAGTTAACCAAGATGCCCACATTTTTTTGCAACACTTCAACCGCCCTGGGAGAGCGAACGGCGTGCTACTCATCTGTAGAACTAACTAAATTCAACGGAATAGAAGAAATAGGGCATCCAAATTCCATGACAGTAAAAGAGGAATAATAATCTCCACCTTCCTCAAATAAGTACAACAATTTTCCCAAATAGGTACAACAACCAAAATAAATCACTAACGCTCTATTCATCAGAATAATTACAGGTCATCTCTTTTGTATGATATAAAGTTCTTTCCAGGTAATCCATGCTAAAAATCATTCCAACTCTTTATTCACCTTGTGTTCTGTACGCGGTTATGATATTCGGGTACTTCAATCACCCTAGAAATCAGAATTCTTTTTTTTTCGGTAATTAAATGTATTAGAAACAGAGAACCAATATACAAAGCCAAAAGGCCAGAGGGTCAACTAGAAACAAGCTTCTAGAGACCACAAACACAACACTTAGTCATACATAAGAGAATTGGGTAATCCCCATAAGTTACACGTCATCCAATTGGAATAGGATCTTCGAACCTTCTTCCATCTGGTAGTCTTACCTTGCACCATCTCCTCAATGTTCCTTATCACCTTGTTTGCACTAGAATGGCCCCTATCGTGAAGTCTGCAATTCCTTTCATGCCAGAGACAGTAGATAGTGGCAGAGAAGGTGGTGGTTTTAATCCTAGAATTAAGGTTCCCCCCTTTACTATCAGCAGCAGCTCTTCTTAACTCATTCTCCCAACTCTCCACAGCTCTATAAGACTGGTTACGAAATAGAATCTCATCCCAAATAGTTTTGGAAAAAGGGCAATCCATTAATATGTGCTTGATAGTCTCAATGCCCGAGTTGCACAGCATACAAGTATTATTATCAACAAGCCCCCAATCCATGAGCTTATCTTTAGTCACTAAAGCCTTACGGCAAGCAAGCCAGAGTATGAAAGAACACTTGGGAATGCACACCTTGTTCCAAACTAACCCATGCCAATGAGCCTCATTTCCCCTTGGACAGATGGAGACATACACAGAGGAAATGGAGAATTTGCCAGTCCTATTAGGAGCCCAAGTCACTTTATCAGTGGTCAGCGGATAAATAGGAGGCAGGGGAGAGTTCTTGATGTCATTCAATTCCCACGTAGTGGAAGCAGGCCATCTCCAAGTGAACCCATTAATGAAGTCAGAGACCATAGCCTTGGAGTTGCTAGCTGCATCATAAATAGTTATGTCCCCAAAAAGAGGTTGAAGAGGCCCAAGATGGTGCCAATTATCATGCCACATAAAGGTATTCCTACCATTGCCAATATTAACCTTAAACAAAAGTCTACAATCCTCTCTAGCTTTGAGTATTTTCCTCCAACTCCAAGAAGAGTCTTGAGGAATGGGGATTGCCCATATGCTTCTACCTTTAATTTTATAGGTATGACACCATTTGACCCAAAGACTATCCTTCTTGTTGAAGAGGTTCCAAAGGTTTTTCATAATTGCAGCCTTGTTCCATTGAGTCAAGCTTTTTATCCCCAACCCTCCCTCCATTTTAGGCATGCACACATCATCCCAAGCCATCTTAGCACCACTGTGCTTGAGCTCAGGACCAGACCAAATGAAGTCTCTAATACATTGCTCAATAGCCCTGACCACACTTTTAGGCAAAATAAAGATAGAAGACCAATAGATTTGGGAGCTAAACAAAACAGAGGTAGCAAGCTGGAGTCTACCTGCATAGCTCAAGAATCTAGTGGTCCAGCTCTTGACCTTGTTGGTGATATTATCAATAAGAACCATACAATCCCCATGCTTGAGTCTGGTTGAGATGAGGGGAACACCTAAGTACTTGAAAGGGGGTTGTTGATGGGAGAAACCCAGGGCAGAGGACATAGCATTGATAATAGCAGTATTAACTCCAGAACAGTAGAAGTTACTTTTAGAGAGATTGGGGGAAAGCCCACTGATTCCAGCAAATTCAGTAAGAGAATCCTTGATACACTGAACAGAGGAAATATCACCACTGTAAAACACCACCAGGTCATCAGCAAAACACAAATGATTGATGTTATCCTCTTTGCACTTGGGATGAAAGGTAAAGGATGTCCTACTAGTGTGCTTATCAAGAGTACAAGACAGAGCCTCCATAACAATAAGGAAAAGAAAAGGAGAGAGGGGATCCCCTTGTCTCAACCCCCTTTTGCCTTCAAAGAACCCATTCAGGGACCCATTCATACTGATAGAGTACCAAACAGAGGAGATACAAGCTTTAATCCAATAAATAAATCTGGTAGGGATGTTAATTTGGGCCAGAATGTCAAGAAGAAAATCCCACTCCACAGAGTCATAAGCCTTCATGATGTCAATATTAACTGTGCACCTCGGGGGGCTTGAGTCCCTATGGTAGTTTCTCATAAGCTCTTGCAGCAGCAGGATATTATCAGTAATGGATCTCCTATGAACAAAGGCAGCTTGACTATTGTTAATGAGGAGAGGCATTAGAGGTTTAAGTCTAAGGGTGAGAATCTTAGAAATGCACTTATAGATAGTGTTGCAGTAGGCTATAGGTCTAAAATCAGCCATAGTGTTTGGGTTAGGAGTTTTGGGGATCAAGGTAAGAGAGGTACTATTCCACTGTCTGGGCATGTAGCTATGGTTGAAGAACTGAAGAGCAGCAGCTATCACATCATCACCCACAACATCCCAATTTTTCTTAAAGAAGCCAACACTATAACCATCAGGCCCAGGGGCTTTGTTGGAAGCAATGGAAAACATAGCATTTTTAATCTCAGCAGCAGTAATAGGGGCAGTCAGGGCATGGCAATTCGAAGGATCCAGCTTTCTCTTCATCAGCATAGGAGGGGTAGTAGCACCCCTCCCCTTCCTCCGAAGAAGATTGGTAAAGTAATTAATGGCCTCTCCATTAACTGCCTCAACACCTTCAATAACATCACCTCTAGCATTTTGGATACATAAAACCTTTCTTCTAGAGGTGTTAGCTTTGACTTTGTTATGGAAGAAGTTGGTATTCATGTCTCCAAGCTGCAGCCAGTTGATTCTGGCTTTTTGTCTGTAGTAAGCCTCTTCAGCAGCACGAAGAGAACAGTACAGCATAGAACAATCCTGCTCCTCAGTTCTAAGCAAGCTGTTAGAACCATCACTGTCCAGGTTAGTTTGAATGAGGTCCAGCTTGCCTTTAGTGATCCTCACTCTCTCAGAAATGTTGGAGAAGAATTTGTGGTTAAGGGACCTAAGCAGAGGCTTGAGTCTTCTAAGCTTATGCGAAAGGTTGGCCATAGGAAACATATTGCAGTCTACACTCCAAGAGGTCTCAAGAATGGGACTAAACTCAGAATGTTTCATCCAGTAGTCAAAGAACTTGAAAGGCTTAGGCTTGCTGATCTGGTTGAGGAAAGTAATGACAATAGGGCAATGATCAGAAGCTCCAGGGCACAAGTAATTAGCATTGGAATCATGGAAAGTTACACTCCATTGAGGGTTGTGCATCACTCTATCAATTCTAGTTTGGGTGCACTCCATGCCTTTACTTTTATTGCTCCAAGAGAACCAAAGGCCATTGGATAACATATCATCCATCATAATGTCAGAAAGACAATTATTGAAGTCAGCAACAGCCCTAACATCATTCCCCAGCCTACCACGTTTGTCCTCATTGCTTCTCACAGTGTTGAAATCCCCCATAATAATCCATTGGCTATTAGCAGAGAAGCTGTGGTTTTGTCTCAGAAAATTCCAAAGAGGGACTCTATCATTAGAGAGATTGAGCCCATAAACAAATGAAGCAAAGAAGAAATTACTAGTTCCCCAAACCTTTATCTTGCAAAAAATAGCCTGGTGGTGGGAAAGAAGGATTTCCACATCAAACATGTTGGGGTCCCAGGCTAAGAAAACTCTAGCCACACCCCCATTGACCGGGCAATTGTGACAGTAATTCCAGTTCCTAAAACTGCTAGAGGCCACATTGGCAATATGGCTTCTTCTAACTTTTGATTCAAGGATACACAAAAGACTAAGGTTATTATCATGGATCAATCTTTTAACTTCCTGTTGCTTGTGAGGGGAGTTCATTCCCCTAATGTTCCATGAAGCAATCTTGGTCAGTTTAGCTTTTTGTTACCCCCCTTCCTCTTCTTCTTTCCCTTAGTTGAATTAGGAGTGACATCATACTTGTTTTTATTAGCGAGCTCATCCACAGCTTTGATTTTGAGCACAATACCAGCAGGCAGAGGGGTGAGATCATCATTGTGTTCCTCCATGTCCTTATCCATCAGAGCTTCAAATGAGTTGGAGGAGGTGGCTCTAGGGGAATTAGGCTTGGGATTGCGGTTGTTACCTAGGTTAGGCTTGGTTAAAATTGTTGGTTCAGTAACAACATTGGGACATGGTTCCTTCTGGGCAGCTTTAATCTTGCCAACAACTGGTATCCACTCCTCAGAGATGAGTTTCACTGTTAATTTAGGAATGCTTTCCCCTTTCAATCCCTTATCAATCTTAGTGCACTTTGCAATGTTATGGCCAAACACAATGCAATGACTACAAGAATGAGGCATAGCTTGGTATTCAATTTTGATCTGAGTAATTTCCCCGTTTTCCATTTTTAGATCAATGGAGGTAGGGTACTTCTTTTGGGGCTTAATTTCAACACATATACGGGCATAGTTAATTCTTCTCATTTCTTCAGTGACAGAGTCAGCATAAATAGGCACACCAATTGCGGATGCAATATAACTAAGGCCCTCTTCAGTCCAGAATTGCATGGGAACATTATGGAACATGACCCAAACAGGAACTCTAATAATGTCTTCTTTAGAAAAGTTGCAGCCAGGATACCATTTCTGCAAGATAATGGCATTACCAACAAAATGCCAAGGACCATTTTCCACCACCTCATTCCTACCATCCTGGTTGTCAAACATGAAAATGTAGTGGCCTTGGTCATTAGCTATCACCTTGTTTAGCCCATACTTATCCCAGTATCTGTGGGCAATATTCTTAACTAGGGAATAGGGAAGAGTTTTGCCAAGAAAGAATCCCACACTCGCACATTCCATCTGGGAGTAACCAAGCTTAGCCACATCAATCGGGGGGTTAACTTGAATCCTATCATCAACAATAGTAGGCTTGTGGTATTTGAGATTAAATTTTGGCTCCTTCTTTGGTTCATTCCTGTCAGTGATAACTGCCTTCCAAGACTTGATTGGTTGCTTCAGTACTTCCTTATTTTCTCTAGTTTCCTTGTTTGTTCCATCTGTACTTCCTTTGTTTACCCCTTCCTCTGAATGCTTCAATGTTGGGCTAGCCTTATTGTTAGAACTTTTATCAGTCTGTTCATCCAGAGTTTTCATCGAATACCTGGCGTGCATAATGTCCTCATGAGTTAGTCCCATACTTTGGATGAATTTGGCATATGCCATTTTCTCCTTGTTCACTTCTAACAGCTTGTCATCATTGGGACTAGCTTCGTAGTGGCCTTCATCAGTTCCAAGTTGCCCATCTTCCATTTCCACCATAACAGTAGCACAACCATCTTCAATGAGGGGAACCGAGTTAGTTAGATCAGGTTGAATAGTGGAGGGCACTCCAGCAACCGAAGTGGAGGCATCCGAAGTACTGGACGTACCAATAGCACTAGGAAGGATGCTCAGGTTGGTCTTAATGCTAGGGTTAGGTTTAGACATGGCTGGTTAGATGGATGGTGTTTGGGGAAGGGAGGTGTGTTTGGCTAAAAGGTTTCTAGAGAGAAGGAGGAGCATTTTTTGGGTGGGGATTTTGGATAGAAATCAGAATTCTTAAATTCTCCTTATCATAGTTCCACCCCTCAACCTGTGAGGATAACTTCCAATGTTTTCCTACCACAAGATCCGGCTCCAAAAACCTTAAAACAAAATTTAACTTCCAACTTACATACATAATTACTTGATCCCATTTCGACCAGGGTACCAAACTCGTGGAAAAGTGACCAAACGTCTCCCTATTTCCAACCTTACGCTAAGTTTCATGCGTGGGATGTCTCGCAAAGCGAAATCCAAACAAGGAACCCTGCCGATACACTATTACCTAGCATTGTCGGTTATCGAAATCCGTTAGGTCCTCTGTCCATAGAATATACCCCTTTATTCCGTCCCTTGACAGAAAAGTTACAAGTTCTCCGTAATTATGCTTAACAAAGAACGTTTCACCAATTTCACTATCGTCCCGTATTGGTTAATGGTAATTGGATTTAAAAACTTCGAATACATACACTCGGAATTCTCGAAATTCCTTTCCCTAATAATAGGGTATAAAGATTAACTCCCACATCTCTAAAGGTTAAATATATAAATGCACTCTTCCTATCACTAAGTCCGGAGTGCTAAACATAATACTGAGTTAAATCTTTTCGCTCAATGGTAAATCCTGATACATACGGAATTATACTAACAAAGTCTATACATACATTGGCATCGAATATCTCGAGCCCACTATCTCCTCCGAAGTCTCTAGGATAGATAATATAAGTGCGAGTCCAACTCTCTTACATATAAGCCTCGCTAAAACAAACAGGAAACATGTTGCACCAATGCAACTACTCCAATAGCCTCGCAATAAAGGCCCACTATCATACTACCCATTTCTATAACGTTTTAATAAGGATAATATCATACTCGTGTATCGTATCACTACAACGAGTAACCTCAATAAAGTTTAAAACACTGTAATATGCTCATTCATCCCCCGCGGATAGCACCAAAGAAAAATCCCGTTATACTAAGAGAAATATTCACATAGTGGTAACATTTATAATGATATGCATTAAACTCATCTCACATGCCAATCTAGAAATAAACAAAATATGGTGACTCGCTCATGTCACATAAACACGCCGCATCCTAAGGATACAACTTATACTTCCATCCTGGCAATCGTTTTGACTGCACAAATGGTTTTCGGACGTAACACATCTGCCCAAACCAAAACAAAATTACTTTACTCGTTGCCTTTTTACTAGGCACCGTATTCTTGCCCTTATACTTACTTCGGAACATATTATCGTGAGCGATCTCACTCCGCACAAAATACCTCAACACATAATTCACCTATCACCTGTCCTACTAACCCGATTAGGATTGTCCTTTCCTCGGACATTAGTAGACTCGATTTCTGTTAACTATCCCGGTTGTTCCATAGCCTTCTTAGGCCATAAAGATCATGCTATTATCTATACTAGTACTTACTGAATTTACCATCGATTGGTAAGAATTTAACTGCCTGAAGCATTTTAATGGTTTTCCTGATGTGTGGACATCCTTCTGTGGTGCTATACCACCACCGTTGCATTCAGTCTCATTCTCGACTAAACTCTTCGATTCTTTTAACTTCCTCCACAAAGAGGCGTTATCATTTATTCTGACACAATATGACAATGTCAACCTCTGGATCATTCGTCCACCAGAATTTCCTCCTCGAGTTTTATCAACTATTTTTACGAGTTGGTCTTCCACTTGGAGTCTACCACTTGTACCTACATCTTTCGATACAAAATTGGCTAACGGTTAAGATTCAAATTCACGAATGGACCCCTGATATGCCCTCCCTCGAAGAGTTCATGACCACATTTGCTTCTCATCCTGAACGGTTAAGGAAGGAACATACGGTCAACACTGTACCTCAGGTCCTCCTATAGGCATAGCATTCCACTTCTAAAATTGGTAGTTGTCTCCAACCATTATAATTTCGTCCCGAAAGCCAAGAAAATTTTTCTCTAAATTTTCACTTTCGGTTTGCCACACTCCGTTCTACATTTAAGCCTTTGGATACTTTACCACCTTTGGTAAAGACACATACAATTTTCGTGTTTCTAAAACTTCCCGTTGATAGTCTCTACACGTTTTTGTAAAACGTTGGGTAAGTTTACCCCCGTACCTCATTTGACTATAACAGCATTTGAAAATTATTGCTGCATCTTAGTCGCCTTTCAAGTCTTGGCTTCTCGTGCCATAATGGAGGTGACCTCGACTACGGTCGTCATCCTCGAATATATTTCCTAATCTCAACTGAGCCCTGCCTCCTGATGTATGCTTAACGGTCTTCTTCTGACATCCATCATCGCTCGGCACACGCACACATCCGAACGAAATTAGAATTCACTAATGCATACACATTATAGCAGGAGAACGGAATCTCGCCAAAGGAATCGACAATCCTAAACATAGGGCCCTATAACAAACAAAGTAACGCTGAAAGCATAATAAGCCGTATAGATCCTAAGGACACTAGAACCTGATGCTCTGATACCACCTGTGACACCCCGCCTAATTAAATACCGGGCGATCACTCCTTTATTAAATTAAATCAAGGTAAACAGTTGGTTCATTCTCAGCATCACTGTCGATGGAAATACATTTTCCAATTTAACACCCTAAATAATTAAGCTAAGTGTCAAAACCATTTTCATACATGCTTTCCAAATTTTAATTTAAGAAAAAGATTTATTTATTTAAAAACAACATTCCTACAACTTAGAATCACATCACAGTAAACCAAATAATATAATACATTCGTCAATCGAATGTCAACATAATAAAACTAAAGTCACCAATACAAACTGAATAAAACCCATAGTAACAATACTGAAAACAATTGATATACAAAAGTCCCAATAACAACGGGATAATGGAGAGAGCTACACATGCTCAACTGGTGAAAGTACTAAGAGTAGATCCGAATGAATGAAGTCGTCTAATCCAGAGACCTGCAACTCCCACCTAAGCTGCAACGCGTTCCTTCCAAGAGATCCTAATCAAGACGCCCCTTTGGCTGGGCACCTGTAATACATACATATATATACAAGAGAGAGAGATAGAGAGAGGAAACGGGTCAGAGCCCGAAAGTGTGTTTGATTTTAAAATGCGTTTAGCAAGTATTTAAATTGATACAGGCCAATGCAACAACATATTAGTGCGTCACTCTCTTGAGAAATACTCACCTCTCTTCTAATGTGCACACCTATCGCACTAACCTTCCCAACGGTTTATCTTAGCATTTTATTATACTAACCTTCCCAATAATTTAGCGTATCTACTTACTCGTAAGATTTCAAAACCAAACTATATTTTTGTTTACAAAGAATACTTCCAATTAGAAGCACAACTCTCGTTTTAGCTTTTTATTAATATATAAAGTTCCTCGGTGACATATTGTTTTTCACAAACAAGTATTTACTATAAGAGTCATCAACCATGTCCTACTTATCAAATCACAGTAGGCAGTTTCAAATTTCAAAATCTCATATATATATTAACTACTCATATAATATATATAAATTAACAGCACCCCTCATAAAACTATGGTGCGTGCATACTCTATTATCCAGAACCCCATATCACTCATATTAAGGGGAATACAATCGGAATCACTCTCGAATTGTATTAACATGAATACACAAACAATATTGAGGCGAAGCATAGATTCCAAGTCTCTAAGAGGATGGCACATACCTGCGTCTCTTAGGACCGTCTGAACTATCACATCGATAGCCTGTACCAAGGATAACTATCTCCTAGGGTACAAGTCAATATCCCCCATAAAGGTCCCATCGAGATAAGACTTGCCCCAGCGCGGTAACCTCAGGGATAGCAAGTAGCGTGGGCATGAATTTTCACAAGTATATAATATATGTACACACAATCATATAAATATACCACTTTATCATATTAATATAGGTTCTTCTCGTCACCCATTATTATACTATTTATCCTTAATTTCACATTTATAGAATTACATATAAGGTTTCATTCCTAACCTTAACTCGAAGGGTTTTCTCACTTATTACCTAACACTCGTGGGCTATATCCTCACAAATCTGAATTTCAGTAAGTGTCTTTATTAGGTTCCAACGTAACTCTCTTACGCACCTCACCCTTTAAATTCATAAATCTACCAACCTAAAGTAATTATCCCATAAATACCATTCTCGTTGAAGATTAAAGGTTCCAACATTTATTCATATACCCTACTGGTCCTCAATGTCTCCCAAATCAATTTATCAAGAATGCCCAAGAATTATAACACGACAATTAGAATTTAACGCATTTAAAGAGGGAATTAGGAGTCTGCCAGGAGGAGTCGATCGATCGAAGCTTGGGGCTCGATCGATCGAACCTTCGATCGATCGAGCTCTAGGCTCGATCGATCGATCAAGCAGGTATGGGCAAAATTCTGCAAAATGCAGTTACGGGTTTCATCACCAAAATTACACCAAATCGATATTTCCAAGTTCCAATCGTCCCAGAATTCTACTACTAACATCATAACAATATACTAGATGATTCTAACGTAAGGCATGTTCATATACATCATTTAAACATGGATTTTCCACCTAAAATTGTCTCCAATTATCAAGAACCCTAGAATTTTCTTAAACAGTTTTCTAATCAATCTTTCTCCAGAATTTCTTTCTTATGATCATCAAAATTTCGTGATTTAATTTCCTCTACATGGCAAGGGTTTCAGAATTTGATATAAATCATTTCTACATGCATTTTTCCTAACACAAATTGGGTGTTCTTCCATATTTATCATCTCTAATCAATCCTAAACCAATATGAAGATTGCATTAACGAAAATACGCAAGTTAAACACTTGCCTGGGATTTTTGGTATTCTGATTCACGGCTGATTTTGGTATGGCTGCGTTCCTCGTCTCGCGATCTACGCGGTGGTGGTGGCGGTGGTGGTGGCGGTGGTGCAAACCGGTGATTTCTGGGCCTTGAATTGCCTTGGAGCTCTCTCCTCTCTTCTCCAATGGCCGTCACTTGATTTCTGGATATTCTAACCCTAAAAGCTAACCTAAATGGCTGATATAGGTTGCTGAATTTCGTGGGTTTAATTACCCAATTATGTAAAATGACTAAAATGCCCTCCCGGGGTACTAATTAAGCCTAAAATTGCCCCGAGACCCAAACTACACCCCCGAGTACACTTTTCTGACTATCTCGACCCTACCGGACGCGTTGACGCATTCAAAATGACCATACGGACAACTTATAAAATATTCACTTTTATTTAACCAAATTAGTCCCGACGTGACACGAGCACGTTCCGACTTAAATTTCCGAAATCGTCATTTAATTCACTCATGACAACATTATAAAAATAAATCTCATATATTACTATACTCATCCAGCAATATGCAACAAATAACAAATTTCCAATAATTACTAACTTTCGTCACGCTAGTAAATATTCAAAGCAACATTCCGGATTAAAATTAACTTAATTTATCTCAATTAAATTTAATAAATCCCATAATTTAAAAGCTATGAAAATACGGGGTATTACACTTTTATTAAAATACACGTAGTATTTTGATAAAAGTACACACATTTATCAAAATATGTGCAATACTTAAATAAAAGTACACGCATTTTATATTGTTGAATAATGATGTTCTTTGACATTATGTTTATAAAAAAAATGCTTACAATCTAGTATATTTTTTATATATCAGCAAAACACTATTGAAAAACTCACGGATGAAATTTCAGAGTTGAAGACTGTACAAGCCTCAAATTTCAAGATAGAAAAGAAAGATAGAAATAAAGATGAAATAAAAATACTACAGGCCACCCACAAAGGGTTTGTATTTAGAGAAATACCTGAAGTAAAAGGGCATGTTACTAATAGACAAAAGAATGAAAAAGATTTTGATGAAACCGAGAAGATTTGTCCGATTAAAAAACAGAAGCTGAGAAAGTCAAGAACCAGCAAGATAACAATAGCCCAACAATATAATGAAAATCTCATCAATCTTAAAGCAGTTAATGCATACAAATACCTCAATGAAGCTGCGAAGAATAAAATTGAAGAGTTTATACAAAACGCTGAAACAGGGTAAAGTGTATTACTTTATGATATGGCATGTCACTTATTTTTATTTTTTTGGTGCAGAAGTTATTCTTATTATACAGTTGTTATTACCTGTATTAAAATGTAGGAAATTTATTTACCAAGGTCTAGTTTCGTATGTCACATGGGAAGATTTTCTTGAAGTCCTCAAGAATCAAGAAATATCAAGCCAAGTATGTAAACCAAATATTAGACATTCATTAAATTTGAACATTATTATATCCACATATTTTAAATGTATGAAGTCCTTAATAAATGCCACTGGAGCGGACCACAATTAATATAAGGCCTATACAAATACAAAGGGTATGTACATATTCCAATCATTTATATATTTCCAGTCCTCAATTAATAATGTATACAGGAGGAAATGTACAGTGAAATACGTAAATGTGCGGTCCTCAACATGCAAAAAGTGTGTTTTGCATTTAAAAATGGGCAACGGATGCATTTTTCATACCATGAACAAGAATAATGTGATTTCATCAGTCCATATATAATATCTACACATTTATACATATGAGAACACAAAATACATAATAAAATAAGGAAAAAGTTATATAAAACCTAAGGACAAAAAAATACTACATGGAATACACAACATAACACTCAAAATACAAGGACAAACAAGTGATATCAGAAACAAAATGCTAAGAGCACAACATATATAGAGTGTATGGTGTAATCTTAATAACAAAACTTAAGGACACGATATTACATTCAATTCACAATATATTTCATCAAATACATATATGTGAGCATAAATTACATGTTAGTGTTGTTTGGAAGAATATGATTGAGAATGTGAAATGTTTGTTCGAACGTCCACGATTAGGTTTTTGATCGCTTGAATTTCTATAAAGTGTTTTTGTTTTGGAATTCAAATGTATTTATATGTTGTTGTTGGACCAAAATTTGATTGAGAATGAGAATCATTTTGGTGTTTTGATCGAAGAGACAATATGATTAGGGTATTGATTTAAGACAAAATACAAACTTTTTTGCGTTTGAAATTCTGTGAAGTGTGTTTGTTTTCCAATTCGGGGGTATTTATATGTTGGACCCAATCGTTTAAAATTTGTTGGGCCTAGATTTAGAGTCCAAAATTGTTAGTCCAAGGACTCGACAGTAAAAACCATATATATATATATATATATATAAGAGTAGTCCAGAGAAGAAAGAAAATAAAACGGACTCGGAATACCAATCTCGATTTTATGCTAATCCAAAATCGTTCCAATCAATTTCTTCAATACTCGTGTGTTCAAGAAGTGTGTTATTTTGGGACGGGCTAATGTGGGATGGATTAGGTGTTGAGTTGAACAAGAGAATGAGTACTAAAAATGTCAAGTTACAACTAAGGGTATAAATGGATATTCGAAAATCCGAATCCATCCGGTATCCGAGTCCGAATTTTGCGGATATATATCCGAAAAAATGGATATGGATATAGATATGGATAGTGTGTTAAAATATTCGAGAAAACGAATACGGATACAGATAATATGTGTATCCGATACGGATAATCCGTATCCGAGGCGGAGTATCCATATTTGTGGATATCCATTTTTTGGATATCCGTATTCGTATTGTATTAATTATATATAATTATTATTTATAATATTTATTATATGTAATATAAAATATAAATATATAATATAAAAACTTTAATCATCACTTTTCACTCATTTAAAAAATAAAGAAATAATACTTTTAAAAAAATCAAAATATAATGAATGGCTTAAAAAGAAAAAAAAAAGGAAATAATAGAAAAGAACAAAAAGCGGACAAAACAAACTCAAATAAAACGTTTGACATAAAACCTCTCTCTTTTATTTTACCCGTTTTCCCCTTCTTTCTCATTTTCGGCGCACACCCTCTTCTTCAAAACCTTCCCTCCACTAATAACTTGGTAAGCTCCTCCTCCTCCCCTCCCCCTCTCTCACACCCACACACACTATACACACACAACAACACACACGCGCACACACCAACACACACACACACATAGACGCACACAGTAATACACACACATAGACGCACAAAACAACTATTGGGGCTAAATTGTTGATTCTAATTTCTAAGTTGTTTATTATGAAATGGTAGATCAATTTGTTGATAAATGTTAGCGCTAAATTGTTGATTGTAATTTCTAAGTTGTTGATTACGAAATGATAGATCAGTCTGTTGATTCTAAACAGTTAGCGCTTGATATTTTTTTTACAATAGTATTGATATTACCTGTTAAAATAGGCAAGTCAATTATTATGGATAAACAATGTAAACGTATACGGATATTATTCGAATTTGAAGAATTTGAGAGAATACGAATATAGATAATTGTTTTTAGAATTCGGACAAATACAAATACGGATATAGACAGTGCAATCATATATGGAGCCGTCCGTTTAGCGCCCTAGTTCCGACCCTTATCTACCGACCCCACACTTGGTCCCCATGGAAAGCTTGTCACCTTTTGTCTTGACAGGTCCTTCTCAATTTCATTATCCTCATTTTCATAATGATAATATATTTTAGTTTACAGTTATTTTTTTATGGTTAATTAAAGTATTCCTAACTCATGAGTGACAGATCATCATCCTCGTGCGCTCTCTCTTTTGTAGCGTGGTGGTTCTTCTTTCTTTTTTGTCGTTACGAACTATTATTTTCTGTGGAATTCATATCCAATTATGGCTACAGATTGTGAGCATCCCGAGGTAATTTTAGTCTACATTCTGATCATGCCAACTGCTGTTCGACCTTATAATCTTGTTAACAAAAAGGCCTTTCATTTGAATCAGACCCAGACCCACTTATGATTTATTTACTTCAGTTTTAGCTTCAACTACCCTGATTTGTTGAGCAACGCCAACGCCAACACCAATACCTACCGTCAATTCAATTGCCGGATGTTGTGGACTTTGAGGCATCTTCGTATTCAACTGACGGAACTTAAGACTTGTTTTTTCTTTCATTGGTTTGTAATAAAGATCGCAAGATTATCATGTACTGAGTTTCATTCAAGATTTAATATTTACTCCTCAAAGTAATTTTTCTTATATCTATTTGCACTCTCACTGACAGAGTAACAACATAAAAGAACACACTACCACTACCATATTTAGTGTACAGTGATACTACTTTCGCAACTGGGAAGAACAAACAACACAAGTGGTAGATAAATATTACTTAACATGCCGCCTTACTATGGTCAATTGATACTGCGTTGCGTGCTTTATTTTAAGGCTTTTTCACCTTTTTAATTTCCATCCCTCATTTTCCTTTTTATCATCTTTTCTCTCTTGATTTAGCTTTGATTTTGGAAATATGGATGATTTGTTCTTCCTTACTTTTGTTTTTCTAATACTAACCAAATTCAGACTTACTGCAGCCAATGAAGGAGGAGGTGAAAATAACTGAACAAGCTAGGGAAGGTGGAGAGGAAGAAAAGACAAAAATCTGTTTGGCACAATCTGAGGAGAAGAAAATTGTGGCACACGTGATTGAAGAGGTAAACAAGTATCATGAGACAAAATCTGTGGACTTGTCAAGTACACAAGTCGCGTTGGCTGAATCAGAGGAAAAGATTGAGCCTCTTGTAATTGAAGAGGTGAAAAAAACTGATGAGCAAGAAAATCCCAAACCTGCTGATCACTCACCAATTGTAGCACCCCCACTGACTGAAGCAGAAGAAAAGATTGAAGCTAGGCAATATGATTTTCCTGTAATGAAGACTGATGAGGAAGAAAAAACAAAAGCTGAGGATTCTCCAATTGCACCACTCCCATTGGTTGAATCAGAAGATGACGTGTTTGAGGACAAAACGAAGACAGATGAGGAAGAAAGCCTGAAAGTTGACAACTCGTCAATCGGAGCATTCCTATTGGCTGAGTCAGAACAAAAGATTGAAGATAAGCACATTGAGCCTCTACTTGAAGAATTAAACAAGAGCAATGAGGAAGAAAAGCCAGAAGCTGACTCCTCCTCGAATCCAGCAGTTCCTTCGGCTGAATTGGAATCGGAAGAAAATGTTGACTGTAAGACAACTAAACCCCTTGTGATTAAAGAAGAAGAAAAGTCAAAAATTGAAGAGTTGTCGATTGCATCAATCCAATTGGCTGAAATACAAGAGAAGAACGAAGATAAGAAAATTGAGCCTCCTGCAGTCCAAGAGTTAAACAAGATTGATGAGGAAGGAAATCAAAAAGTTGAGGACTCCCCCACCCCAGCAATTGAAGATAAGACAGCTGAGGTACCCATAATTGACGTGGTAGAGAAGATTGGTGGTGAGGAAGAAAAACCAAATGCTGAGGAGTCTCCAATTGCAGCAATCCAGCCGGCTGAATCGGAAAAAAAGATTGACGATAATCAAATTGAGTCTTCTATATATGAAGTGGTAAAAGAGACTGACGAGGGGAAAAAGCCGAAAACTGAGGAGGATCCACCAAGTCCAATAGTTCTTTTGGCAGAATCAGAAGAGAAGATCGAACATAATCAAACTGAGCCCGGTGTGATTGCAGAAGTAAAGAAAACATATGATTCTAGTGTCGCAAATATTTCATTTGAAGATAATTCGGTAGTGGCCCCAGATATTTCAAGCATGTTAGCTGACATTGTTAAAAGCCAAACAGAGAAAGCTGAAATTGCTGAAAAACAGCTACATGAGGAGATAAGGATAGTTGATGTTCCTAAATCATCAGTTGACAAAAAGGAGCAAGTAGAAGATTTGCCTGTCAAAGGAGAGTCTGAAGTCACTGAACCAGTCATGAAAGAATCTGCTGTGGTTGAGCCTGTGGAGAGTTTGGAAGTTGAACTAGTGAAAAATGAAGAGGAAGTTAAAGCTGAACCAAGAGGAGACGAGAAGGAATTTGGTGCTAGAAACGACAGTTTGGAAGTTGAACTAGTGAAAAATGAGGAGGAAGTTAAAGCTGAAGCAAGAGGAGACAAGAAGGAATTTGGTGCTACAAACGAAGCCAAGAATGTGAAAAACGAAGAAGAGAAAGGAGAAACTGTAAAACAAGGTGAGATGGAAGTGAAAGGGTGCGAAACTATGAAATCGGTTGAAACCAAGTCGGAGAAGCAAAATGTAGTAGATATTGGCGATCATGGAGTTGCTAATATGGAGTTCACAGAGGATTCAGATGACATGAAAACATCACAGGAAGACCTACCTAAAGAAGAAGTTTCGGCAAAGTCCGCTCGTAAGCAATCAACCACAATACTGGGAAAGGTGAAGCAAACACTTGTGAAGGCCAAGAAAGCTATCATTGGAAAATCTCCAAATTCCAAAACTCCTCCTTCCGAAGCCAAAGGTGATGTTAAAGTCTAATAATATGGCAAGGTACAAGTATGAAAAGGATTAGTTTATAAGATATATATAAATATATTCATTTCTTGTGATATCTCTTTCAGTGGATCAGCTGAATTGGTGATTGAGGTTTGCTTGTGCGAGTGGCTTGGTTGTTCATAGAGTGTATACGTAACACTTTGCTGAATATTGTGCAAAACTAGGAAGATTTCTTTTCTTTTTTCCCTTCTTCATCCTATTCAATCAGTTGTATTTATTGTTTATGTATCGGTATTGTGATGATCTTTAATCAAGAACTTTTCAATTGGTTGGTGGTGTACAGAGCTGTGAGTGTTATCGCCTGAATAGCTGTCATTGTTTATCCCACTAATAAGATAATCTTGTCTGGTTCTGCAGCAAAATTGTTTGAGTATATGCAATAATATCATGTATTTTGTTCAGTGTCATAATGAAGGCAGACAGTTTATAACATTTCCTTACATTTACTCTCAACGGGGGATTGAAAGTTGTGGAATAAGGACTCGGTGACATTACAGGGGAGCGTTGGTTGGTGTCTCCTACATATTCTTGTGGTTATTTTTTAAATTGTTTTTTTTTTACTTAACATCTCAATAATAAATACTTTTAGACGTAAGTACTTTTCACTAATTATAATAATCCCTTCTTTTGATTTTCTTTTTTCTACTTCTTTTATTTCTTTATTTTGTAAGAGGTCGCGTGACCATTAAATCTAACCGTGCCTGATGGAAGAGGTATGAAACACTAATATAATTCAGGCTCCATTGATCTCTCTGTAGATTTGATCTTGATCTCCATAGTTGAAGTATATATGTGTGCGGTTATGTGTATATGTATATACGATATGTGTATATGTGTGTGATTGTGTTTATATGTATATATTTATGCGCGAGTGTGTATATATGTGTAAATTTTTGTCTATATATATGTGCGAGTATGTGTACATTTGCGTGTCTGCGTATATATATGTGCGAGTGTGTGTGTTTGTATGTGTGTGATTGTTTATGGATAAGATCTTGATCAAATGCATCAGCTCTTCCAAATAAGTGAAAATAAGGCTCTTTTCAAGTTCCAGCTGCCGTTCATGGTTGAGCATCAGAGGCTGTTCCAACTCAGCCCATAGATCGTCTTGGGAAATTGCAGCCTGGGGCGGCCTCACGTGAACGGCAGCTGTTCCGCATTCCGCCTCTGATGCTCAACCATGAACGGCAGCTGCCTGCGCATTCAATACAAGAAGCTGCCCTCATAGTGTTTGTATGCGAGTGTTAGCATAAGAGAAAGAAAGATCGAAGCTACTGATATTTTTGTGTATATTGATGCTTTTTGTGTTATGAGATTGAAATGCACTTTAGGTCAATACTTGTTTAGAGCGTGAATATTTAAATTTGAACTAAAAGAGTAGATATCTACACTCCAACTTGGTGTTTATTAAGAGAAGAACACAAAGAACAAAATTGAGAATAAGAACCTTTAGAGGTATGTAGTTGGTGTAAATTTATTATGATAGTAAATATTTGCATTCGCACTAAAATTTTCTGTTAGTAAACAGTTACCCTCACAGTTAGTGGCGAATCCAGTTTTTTTCTCAGGAGGGGCGAAAATAATATTTTTACTAGATTTTAACCCCGCGCGATGCATGAGCGTTTTACAAATCTCATATATAAAGACTAAAAGGAACACGTTTTTCAAATATTATAGAAATACGTATCCAAATATTTTTAATGAACAAATTTTTCTATTAGTCGATAATTACATAAAAATCGGAGTTAAATTTGCATTAAAAAAAATCTAATTGACATAAAATCCACTCATACCAAGTAAATAGTATCCAACCTTTTATGATATACTACTGTTTTCATAAAGATTGTACTAAAAACAAATTTGACATAATTCTAATCGAAAAGCTCCGCGTAAAATGCTACAACTTAATGTTGGAAGCTATCTAATGATGAATATTTTGGAATTTGGCCCTAGTCTTAACCAATCTAATTCTTAATTGTAACGAGATGAGATATCGCATAAAACAATTTACTTTTATCCTTGGAATTTTTTACTCTTATTACAAATGAAATAATTAAATCACCGATTTCGTTGAGTAGGACTGTTTCATTTATTTAAGCAACAAATACAAAAACTCATTTGTTATTTCAAAGTGATCAAACCTCATAGTCAAACACACATACAAACATATATATATATATATATATAAATGATTAACAAATCCTTCTAAGGAAAAAAATGCACCTTACAGTTTCTAGTCACACCTATGTATTTATTTTTTGGTAAAATGTAAATATATTAAACCAAACGGTGAACAGCCACAGATATACAATAAGCCCAAGACACAAAAACAAGAGCACAAAGGCTCGAACGACATACGTCCAAAACAAATCGGACAAAGACCTACAACAACTCAACAAACCTATCAAAACAATTTAAAAGCAACAGGGCACGTAAGCCATAAAACAATCACAACTGCAAGTTGAATATTCCATATAAAATTGCAGTACCCGCAACACTGATCATAGAAGATTTTTCAATAAAATGACGAAATCCCACCAAACGCCGCACCATAGGTTCCAACACCAATCGAGACCTTCAAAAAAAGGGATGAAGACAACCCAGGCCACACAAATTCCAAACATTCCCCAATATCGAAAAGCACCGCTCGATCTGACATAAGTCAATCAAAAGATGGCGATCACGAGCAGAGGTGAAATCCATAATAGGAGAACCATCCAGATCCTGAAATGGCATAACCACCTGTGTATTTGTCCTTGATATTGATCATGTGTTTTGGAATGAAGCAAAAAAAAAAAAAAAAATAGACAAATTGATTATAGTATATAGTGGAGTTTCTTGCAATCTTAGATTAGAAACAACACAGATTCTATTTAGAAAAAGTTATCAATCTAATTCTAGTATAAAAATATAAAAATTGTGTCTTTTCATCTCCTCTCTTAAATTTCAAATGATTCAATGGGAGAGTATATTAGATGAGTCACGTGGCAAAACTATTGTAAGAGACACCATTTTTATATTTATATATTAGATGTGTCTTTTCATCTCCTCTCTTAAATTTCAAATAATTTAATGAGGGAGTAAATTGGATGAGTTACGTGTCCTAAATTTCAAATAATTCAATGAGGGAGTAAATTAGATGAGCCACGTGGCGAAACTATTGTAAGAGAAACGATTTTTATAATTAGATATTAGATCAGTATATTTTTATTGTAAAAATTATTTTTGGGAACCTTTTACTAATGGACTTTAATGGTGACTAAAAGATTTGCTCTTAGTCATGGACATAGTGTGTGACTAATTTCATTCCACATTCCGCTCTTAATCGCGGACTAATTTCATTGCACATTGCGTAACGGAAATAGTACGTGACTAAATTTTTTTCTCTAAAATTTTCAGGAGGGCCCCTTTTACTCAATAAATATCTATTGGATTATTGTTTTGTTTTCCTTTCTCATTCTTCTCTAAATTTTTGTCATCCTAAAGTATCTTAATTAGGTGATTATTTCAACTCAATACAATTATGTCGTCCTCACTAACCTCAAGGATTTACAAATATTAATTTAGTTTAATTATAAGTTCAGTTTTATTATAAGTTACGGACCAATTTTGAAAAAATAGTAAAAAAAATTTGGTCTAATTTTTTATATGATATTTGAACATTCTATTGACAAAAAAAAATATTTTGAGTTGAATTTTTTAGGCCATCCATGGAATGCTTAGATATTGTGTAAAAAAAATTAGCCCCCAATTATTTTTTTCAATTTTTTCAAAATTAATCCGCAAGTTAGGACCTTATTTTAGGCCCTAACTTGAGATTATAAGTTATTCAGTTTTCATTTATATAAGAGATTAATTTTAACTATCTTTATTATAAAAATTACACATAAAATGCGAGGCATCCCGATAGCCCATATAACAATTGAACATCTCACTTATATTACATCTCACATACTATATGTCCTTTTTACTTAACCCCATACAGTAATAGCGTATTTTGACTTAACCCCTTAGAAAATAAAAAATTAGACATAACCCCTTACATTCTAATACCGTTACGTTTCCATTAAAAAAATTACTCTAATTTATCTTTTGAATTACCCCCTATATTTTTTGGACAAAAATACCACCATCTTCTTCATCCTCATATTCATCTTCTCTCCCAAGAACCTTAATTCAAATTTCAAAAACCCATTTAAAAAAATAAAATGGCATCTGATAACTGAGTAAATTTCTCATTTTCTTAACTTAGGGTACAATCTCACAAGCGAGATGATTTTTTCTTCCTTGGGATAATATCCGTGTGGCTTTTTATGGTAATTTTGTTGTTGAAAATGCTATCTAGCACTTAATTTGCCGCGGTCTGTAGTCAAACTATATGAAATAAATAAAAAAAATTCGTTGCAGATATAACAGTTTTTTTTGGGGGGAAAAATTATGTATATATCAACAACTGAAACTACAACAAGTACACATAGGGATGAAACCCAGCACCTCCCCTAGGGGTATACCCCAAAGGAGAGAAAAACAGAAAACAATTGAAACATGGGCAAGAAGCCCCACACCCCGCGATCCCCTAGTCAAGAACACTCTCCGGGATACCCCAGTTCATGCAAGCCATCCAATTCTCAAATCTTCTCGTCCCACTGCTCCATTTTGCGACTCTTGCTCTAATCATTACCTCGATATCTCTGACAATGACCTCCTTGCTCTTGGCCACCCTCTTAAAATGTCTAGCGTTATGCTCCATCCAAAGGGCACAGTAGAAGAGAAAGAAATACTCCTAATACGATTATAAAAACTAGTCCCACTATAACATGAAATAGCATGAGCCATCTCTCCATCCCAATCCAAAGCCTCTTTGTATTCCCGATTCCTGCTTCTAACCTCCTCCCACACCTCCTTCGCAACTGGACACTCATTGAAAACGTGTGATGTGGACTCGACCCCAATGAAGCAGCTACAGCAACCCAGCTATAAAGCTTGTCCTTAGTGTAAATAGCATCCCTACATATCATCCAAAGAACAAAAGCACATTTAGGAATATTAACCTTATTCCACACAATTTTATGCCAGGGAGCAGGAGGGAGGGTGGGCGTCATATCCTCATAGGCTGATCTGATAGAAATATACTTCTGGTTGGGAATCCAGACCACCTCGTCCATAGTGTCATGCCTAATGCCTGGCAAAACCTCATTCCTAATATCCAAGAGCTCCTAAGTAACCACCGTTGGCCATCTCCACCTATTCTCGACAATGTAGTCAGCAACCAAAGCCTTATGGTTACTAGCAGCGTCATAGATAACTCGGTCCCCAAACAAAGGGTGAAGAGGCCCTAGTGGATGCCAGTTATCGTGCCAGAAAAAGGTATCCCTTCCGTTACCGATACTCCATCTGATGAGAGGTCTAATCCGATGTCTCAGCTGCATCATCTTCCTCCAGCTCTAAGATGAGTCGCTGGCTAAATTAATGGCCCACAAACTTCTTCTCTTCAGCTTATACACATTGCACCACTTAACCCATAAGCTGTCCTTCTTGCTACAGAGATTCCAAAGCATCTTCATGATGGCCGCCACATTCCACCTCTCAATGCTTTTGATACCCAGGACGCCGCTCTCATAGCTATTACAAAGATCAATCCAAGCCACCTTGGCCCCCAAATGTTTTAGATCGGAACGCGTCTAAAGGAAATCCCTCATCAGCTGCTCAATCTTAAGAACAACCCCCTTGGGCAAAATGAACAGACTAGACCAATAGACCTGGATCCCGAACAAAACAGACTTAATAATGTTTTCAAACTTTGACAATCTAAGATTTTAATGTAGTGCATTGTGATTTTTTATTATTTATTATTAACACTTAATCACAGATTGTTCACTACACCATTTGAGCCCAGTTGTCGCGGTCAATGACCGTGATAAAAAAAAAGTTATCATCGTCAAGAAACGTAACAAGTCTGGGCGAGACAACAGACTATGTCATGGTCCTTGACCATGACAATACACCCTTGTCATGGTATTTTTTACACTATGTAATTAGTCAAAATATTGGGGTGCCCTAGACTTGTCACGACAAGGTCCGTGAAAAGACCCGTCCACACTGCCTCATATACTTGTGCGCACGATGTCCACCAGTGCAAAAGTGAAAGAAACCATGTACACGACTACAAATTAAGATCGTGCGCATGACTCCCTTATTTTTGTCACGGTTTTGTCATGGTTAAGAATATAAAAAAAATTAATTGATAATAGATACTACCCAGTAATAAACCTGTTTGAAAAAATGTCATGTTTTTGTTCAACAACATCAACACAATTAACAATATTATAGCAATACAACAACATCAACACGATCAAAACCAAAATACATCAATTCCATATATCAAACAAAACTAAATATGTTTCAAGTTAATTAGATAAAAACATCACAAGTTTTATCAAATGTAACATCCTACAAATCTTAATAAGGCTTAAGAAGAAAAGTCGACCAAATGATGTACGCTCCAACGTGTCATCAATGTGCCAGACATCGGCTTGCTGGGCCAACCACAATACCTCATCCTCTTTTCCTATAAAAATCTTAGTAACCCGGACCCGGGACTTAAAATCTTATAATGGACGGTTGTGCGCCACTGTACCCGGAGTGATAGTCATGTCCGTCACTCCCTTGGCAATTTTATCGCCTCCACGCATGTCAGAGATATGTACTTTCTCCCTAGCTATCTCAATTAGAGTCGGGATAGTTGGTTGGGGGTAGTGTCTATGTCGTACGGGGGTGATGAGTAGGTGGAATTCGGTGAGGGGGATGAGTAGTGGTCCCCTCACCCACCTTCTCCTTGTCCTTTCATTTATCCTTCGCCTTCGCCTTTGCCTTCCCCTTCCCATTCGAACATGTGGTTCATTGTTTGTTGGAAACTTTCCAATTTCGAGTCTGTATCTGATTTGTACGTGTCAAACTTGGAGGACAACCCACTGTTGTTGCAAGCAATGCCAATCAACTTTGACTTTCCTAGGTGGGAGCTAACACCCCAAATATGCCTTTTCTATCTAGGCCCAACACTTGGCTTAGTTCATCCGTACTCAGAGATGTATTGTCAACATCACTATGGGTACTTTTCACTGCCTTTAGTCTCGACTGAAATAATATAAAACACGTTATTAATTTTGAAAAATATGGCAGAAGTCAATCCTATGTAACTTTCCCCCTGGGCCACTCCCAAACTCCTGCAAAATGTGACCTAATTAAAGAAAAATGTGACCGAATTGAAGTAATTTACTTATTGGTAAATAAAATATAATTTAAATAAATATACTCACCATCCTATGATCCATCTTCACTTAAAATGTCCTCCCGAAGTAGTGCACATCCATCTTTTTTGACTGGTTAGTCATCCCCGATCCACGGGATGAAAATTGTCTCACCGACGCCTCATTATCCACATACCTCTTCCAGCTGGACAATGTGATTGAATCTTTCTCCTAGACAGTGTCCCAACACTGTAGCATGGACTCCTAGTCCAACCCGAAATAATGGACATACATGTTCTTCTTATATGCCTTTCATTGCCCGCCTACACCCGTTAATACACTATCCCGCGCTTCTGGGGACAAATTGAATTGTTGTTGTCCAATAAACATATAATATAAGAAAGTTAGTGAATTAACATTAAAAAAACTCAATAATAAAACCTTATATGAAAGTCAAATATTTAATATAAATACTAAGATTTTCATACGTCTAAGGCCCCCTAAATGATCATATCTTCAGCTCCACGGGAACGATCCTCCAATCTTCATAACCGGGACCCATTATTGATTTCAATAACTCTAACTCCCTCATCTATAGACTAATATTGTGTTTAACTACTCTCCCATACTTGTCGAACTTGATGGGCTTATTGTTAGATGATCCCTCATTACCCCTGATTTTTCCCGGGTCTGATGATTTGATGAGGTCATATTCTACCAAAAATAGGATTTAATAGCATAATATATGACTTAAATCAACTGGAAATACTCAAGTTCGGGATATAAGAATTTAAATAATACAAAACTATTCCACCCAGCTGTTTTCATTAATGAATCAAATGGAAATACTCATTCAAGATATATAAGAATCAAATGAAAATACTCACACGACTATATAAATATAACAACAAACATTAGAGTTAATGAATAATAAGTTAATGTTTGAGACTGTTTCAAATTTCATATTACAAATTAAAAATTAAAATCCTCAATACATTTACAACCCAAATAACTTTACTCATGTAACGTATTTAGAAATTGCCTCGAGTTTGGGTTATCATCCAAAATGGATTGATATTCGATAGGTGAAACCTGGTCATCCACACTACTAATTATATGATTTGGCATGAGTAAGATGACTGACCATGGTTTTTTGTTGATATACTCTCAGTAAAACACTTACTTGAGATTTTCACGTGCACAAACAAACGAATTATTATTTATTCCCCTTTCTCTTCATCTTGGACAAGGTTACCATTATCAAATTGGTACCCAGATTGAATTTATAAGAATTTGTGTCCTCAACTCTTTTTGAAATATACATAGTCTAATTCAAAAATATTTTGAATTATACCATATTAAGTCATTTATGCTTCAATGAGGTTTTTGTATTTAGCACTCTCCCTGAAATATGTAAGAGCCTTATATGAAATACCGCTATTTTGTGACAACACATTTTGCTCACAAACTCGACGAGAATACAACCTTTCAATTGATACTTCTTATACTTGTGTGTTATGAAATTGGATCTAGTGGAGAGATGAGAAAGCCTTGATGTGGCATCATCTATCTTCAACAACTGAAATTATGTATTATATAAGTTAATTAGATAAGTTTTAAAGCTTACAATTGTTTATCATGTAATAAGGGTTGTTTGACTTAATAATTACCACTAATTACACCCAAAGTCTAAATTCACTGTCTAAATGTGAAATCATCTTTCGTTTCTTGTTATGCCCGGACGCATTATATTTTCTACATTGAATGACGAAATTTATCAAGAAGATGATCAAGTATATAAGATAACAACACGAAGTAAAATTACATCACGAACTTACTCCCTCTATTCATGGACATCTTCATAGGTTTCAAACATATGACGAGTTATTTTCTCATATTGTAAACTTATCAGTTTAACTCGTTTGTCTATGACTTGACCACCCTAATCTGAAAACTAATCCCTATCATCTAAAATGTTAGGGTCGAGCATATATTCCCTAGCGAACACGAATGCCTCCAAAGTAATGTATTCCTCCATGATGGATCCTTCAATGTACCTCGTATTGTTAACATACTTTTTGAAAAATTCATCAACCTTTCTAACGGGTACATCCATCAATATCTTACGGGGAAGAAGCTCCTCGTCGTATAATTTCACCAACAAGTGAATACTCATGTCGAAGAATGATAGAATAAGTACTTCTCTGACACACAAGTTGCTTTAGGTAGAGTTTCTTTTGCATCCACAATGTGCTTTCGGCTGACTACTTTTGCGCACAAAAGTGTGAAGCAAAGTCTAATTTGCATAATGGCCAAATCCTTATGCTTTGAGAAACAATGCTTAAATAATGAAGGGACAAGTTGAATGCACATGCCAATTGCGAGACTTGCACTTTTTTAGATTATGTGTGGCATAACTCACAATCCTCTGCAAATTTGTTTAAAAATTATATGGAACTTTAAAATTATGCAGTGTGTCTAAAAGCACCTTTATTTCTTCGCTCGTTAAAGTATATGCCCCATGGGGGATTATATTCCTCCATCTACTGTCGTCTTTCAACCATAATTGCGACATAATACAGGGCACTGGGTGACCCTTTCAATATGGCAAGTTAAAAAATGTTGACCTCCTAGATCACGCCTTCCCTTTCTTGGCTTCATTCCCAATAGGGGTGCTTTTATGCTTGACATTATTGACTTTAGGATTCCTTCCCGGCAGATTAGATCCACATTTAGAAGATATCCTTTCAATTTTTGAACTTGTAAGCTTTCTCGGATGTAGCCTATCTTCGACCACACTCGCTAAAAAATAGAACTGTTGTATGTAAAAATTACTCTCCTACATGGACCAATGATAAATATACACTTGTCCTTCTGTGTGGCCAACCAATAATTATGGACAGCTCAAGGGTAGACCAATTCCAGAATGCCAACCATCAGGAAGATCAAAAGTTATTTGGATGGGATGCTAGCCAACACTGAATGCTAAGAGTTTCATTTATTGTACACAGATGTAAATGCCTGGCAATATAAAGGTGTTCCATCTCTAGGGTTTGGCATCATTATAAATAAAAAAATACTCCCTCAACTGAAGGGACAACTCGAATCACTCATATGCACACCATACTGAGCTATTGTAAACCATACGAAATAATACAAACAGTGGATGTAGGCTATTTTATGGCTGAACCACTCTAAAAAAATCTCTTGTGTGTGTAATGATTTGATTAACATATTATATTTTTATATGTGATTATAAATCTATATTAAGTCCATTTTTAGACATCAACAAATTGGCTTGGTCTATGGGAACGACTGTTTGTCATTGTTCTCTACCTAATATCTTTCATTATTTTGTTTAAAGAATGACTACTGTCCCTGAAAATAGCTTGGCTGCTGCAGGAAATAAACAAGAAATATCTGCTCCCCCTGGTGAGATAGACCTCCAACGGATCCTGTTCAATTTGGCTAAGGGACAGGAGGCTATGCACAAATCAGTCAGACAGTTGGCTCGCACAATGCAAGAATAGTCCTCCAATTCTAGAAGAGATATACGACCTCCACCAACCAGAAATTAAAGGAGTTATCATTCTCGTTCTTCTCATGTAGGTCATACCGTCCTGGCGCAACTTCATCATTTCGATCAACGGATTACTATGATGGTAAATATTTTTCCAAAGAAAGACTAAGTGTCTTGGAGAGGCTAAGAAGGGAGTCTACTTTTGATTGTCTAGGTCCCCGAGTAATTAGAGGTCATCGCAGGGAGCAGGAGCGTCATCGTGAATATAGAGAAGGGTCCACATAATATAGGGTCAGTATGAGGGGTTTTGTGCATGCTGAACAGAATTTTTAAGAGGAGAGTTCAACACATAGACACGGTAAAGCCGTTAAATATACCTCAGTTAAATTTAAGCCAGAAGAACAGTCCTGAAAAGGATTCGTGCAAAGGTTGGAAGATCGACTAGGTGAAATGGCCAAAACCAAGAATTCATGAAAGTAGTTTTATTAAAGTTCACCTTTCATCCTGGCCATTGTGGACTACACCATACCTTCCAAGTTCAAGCCACCAGAGGTCACTCCTAAGTATGATGGAAAAATTGATCTACACATAGAGAAATATCAAGCTGCTGCCAACGTCTACTCAGTGACTAATAAGATGAGGTGTAAAGCTTTATCTAGTTCTATCACATGATCAAGCCAAATTTTTTATAATAATATCCCAAAAGATAAAATCTCTAGTTTTTATCAATTAGCTGAATTATTCATATATTACTTTTGCTTTGAAGTTAAGTCGATCAAGAGTGTCACTCATCTCTTGACCATGCAACAAAAATACAGGAGAAGGTACTAGAGAACATATTACACATTTTTAACAATGAAAAACTAGAGGTGGTGGACTATGAGGAAAAGACAGCCATTGCAGCACTTATGAGTGGGTTACTCGGTAAAAATCTCTACTATTCTTTAGCGAAGAATTCAGTTAACACCATGACATAATTAATGGCTAAGGCTGGAAAGATAATGACTGTTGAGGAGTCCAAGATAGCTAAGGAAGATCCTAAGACCAAGGGTGAAAGTCAGAGAAATAATTTTAATTCATTCAAAAAGGATAAAAAAGATAAAAAGCTTGATCGGATCAAGAAGTATGATGAATATACACCCCTTAACAAAGGTATTCACCATATCCTGGAGAAAATCAAGGGGGAATAAGAATGGAATTGGCCTGGAAAGTTGATGACACCCCCCAACAAGAGGGATAAGTCCAAGTATTGCGAATTTCACTAGGACCATAGTCACAACATCGACAACTTCATTGCACTAAAGAATGAGATTGGAAATCTTATTCGATGTGGACAACTGAGCAAATTTTTTGGTTAGAATGGCAACCGAAATGATCGGAGGAGGTTTGAATCTCCAGCCCAAGTAAGGGAAGACAACAAAAGAGAAAGAAATGATGATTTTGAAGAATATCCAGACTTACCCAAGAATCTTAACGAACTAGAGGTGGAGGTAGGCATGATATCTTTGGATGCCACTTCATCGCAGGAGGAGATGCTGAAGGAGGAGATGCAATTATAGAAAGGAAAGCTTACTTAAATGAAGCCAAGGTCTGCCCAAGTGTCAGACAAATTGATATTATTGAATCCAGCGATAGCCATTCAAGGAAAGTCAACCGAGACAGGCTAGTGATCGAATTCTCTAAAAATGTTTTGAGTGGGGTACTTTATGTTACACCCTGACTAATTAAATACCGGGTAGCTACTCCTTTATGAAATTAAAACAAAATGCCAAGTTGGCTCAGTTAATAGCATCACTGTCGAAAACATTTTTATTATTACTAACCACCTAGTATTTAAAAAGTAAGTTGTCGAATTTTAATTAAAGTCTGATTAACATTCAGTAAAAGATTTAATGCAAGAATAATATCACCATTCACCATAACGAAATAATAGAATAACCATCACCTGATTTAAATAAATCTGGATGAAAACTCCTCACAACAAATCCCACAACTGAAATAAGTAACGAAATACTGAATACCGAACTAATACATGCCAAAGTCTGAAAAACTGAAATGGAAATGTATCTCTAATGGAACTGGGCAACATGCTCTAAAACTGAGGAATACTGAATATGGGATCCAAATGATAGAAGCGTCTAAAAGCAAATCCCTGTAGCTTCCACAAACAGCTACAACTCGTCATCTGACTGAGAATCCTATGCATGGTGTCCTTGTGGCTGGGCACCTAAAAATGGTTTTACAAGAAAATAGATTTGAAAGCAAACGGGTCAGAGCCCGAATGTGGAGATATTTTAAAAATCTGCAAGTACTTTAAAAACATTTAAAACATTAAATGCAAAGTACATGTTAGGACGTGCACTCACATGAAATTCTCACCTCTCGACTAAATGTGCACTCCTAACGTAAGTACCCATCTAAAATGACGCTAATCCCTAGCTAAGTGACATCATATCTAGCTAGACTGTCATAGGTTCTACTCTTATTACTCGGTCCCCATTTACATTATAACGATCTCATTTAAATAGGGGCTTAACGTAAATTCTGTTTCTCCCATAAAGGCAACACAACTCATTATAGATTATCCCTTTTTATATTTTCCAAATTTATACACACAATACCATATGAAAGTTCCAATAATAAAGTGTATATTTTCCACAACATAAATATACAATATAAGCACCCCGAGACTAAGCTGCGGTGCACACATACTCTGCTATCCATCCCGGTACATCACGTACATAAGGATCACATATTCCGAATCTCTCAGGAATAGTTCACAGATAACAACATCACAAATAATGGAGGCGAACACAGTCACATCACATGGGTCACGCACATACTTGCGCTCCCACGATCAGCAGACTTATTAACATCCCAATAAGTCCTTCTCTGACCTATGTTCATCGAGGTAACCAGTCTAAATCCGGGAAACACAAGGATTAGAGGGCCCTAAGCGAACGCAAACCTCCCGTGATAGCAAGTATGGTAGATATGTCATACACACAAATCATATATCAATACTAAGTAAACGCGCATCTTAGTAATCACCGTAGTTTAATTGTAGTACTTATCGCATTCTCGTACCAACTTATAATTTATACAATTTATATAATCCCGGTTCATAATCATACACGCCATAATTTATTCTCACGTCGTAGTAGGCACTCACGTCTCGACTCAAAATGTCTATTTGATTCGTCCCACAATTTTATAATTTACTCCTCATTATATCCCAAATGTCTCAAGTATACAAATCCATCATCAAAGGAATGTTATCTCTATCATCGAACAAGTTTACGGGACTCCCAAAATCAAAACAGGCCAAAAAGGCCTAAACTGCCAGCTCGTTAGAAGTCTCGTTCGAACGAGGCTGTTCGAACGAGATTTCGTTCGAACGAGATTTCGTTCGAACGAACTGGGCTATCTAACGAGATCTCATTCGAACGAGATTATCGGACGAACATCCCTCTCGTTAGAACCCCAAACTGTCAACTCGTTAGAAGCTCGTTCGAACGACCTGGGTAGGTCTTCTAACGAGTGACCAGATTCAAGCCCAGAAATCCTATCTCGTTTTTCACTAATTTCTACACCTCAAATCTCAACCAAAATTTGTCCCAACAATGTTTTAAGGTCTCTAATCAATCCTAAACATATCAAGGTCACATACTAATGTGTTTTAAGGGAATCATTCATCCTAAACATCACCAAATCACAAGTCTCATCACTTTTCCCCAATTTTTCAAGAACATAAACCCTAAGATTATAAATCATCAATTTCCAGAATATAAATCCGTTTTTATAACACATAAACTTATAATTCTCTTAATTCGATCTTCCAATAACATTTCTACATGCAAACCTATCTCCAAAATTTATTAACAACTCCAGTTTCATGGGTTTTCAATTATCTCCCAATTAATTATGATTATTGAATAGTCTAAGCATGGAAGAAGCATTTACTGCATAAAAATGTAAATTAAACCACTTGCCTTGATTCAATCTCAGATTTTGATGACGATTTGAAGGAATTCCCTCTCTCTTTCTGCAGAATTCACTTCTCTCTCTCTCTCTCCAAGCTTTCTTCTCCAATAGCTATGGTGGCTAGGGTTTGTTTTGGGAAAATATTAGAAAACCTAATTCTAATAACCTACGTAGCCTTCTAGGTTAATATGGGTTGGTTAGTGGTTAAGTGGGTCAATTCCCAATCAGATAAAAACTCTTAATTTTCGTCACTTTTAATTTCCAAAAATACAAAATTACCAAAATACCCTTTATGTTGCCGGTATGGCCTAAAAATACCCCGGGACCCAAACTAAACCCCCGGCTAGTGTTTTCTGACTATCTCAACCCTTTCGGACGCGTTGGCGCACTCAAAATGACCATACGGTTAATAGAATTTAAATTCACTTTTATAATTAAAATAATTATATCCTGACGCGACTGTCTCACGCGTCCCAATAAAATGTCCAAATTGCCGTATATCAATCTCACGACAACTTTCATAATTCAATATTCATATATCATCATATATACTCAATATAGTTAAATACCAACTCACATCTCGCTAGTATTTTATCCGGATTAATTCCCAATTACTTCTCATTTAATTAATTAATCCCAAAATAAATATTGCCAAAAATACGGGGTATTACATACTTTCCCCCTAATAACATAATTTCGTCCCGAAATTCGGAACTAGAAAGTACCTGATAAAAACAACTCTGGATAACGTTCGCGCATCTCATCCTCGCGTTCCCATGTGGACTCCTCGACATTGTGATGTCGCCACTGAACACGCACTAACGGAACTATCTTTGACCGCAGCTTCCTCTCACTTCGGTCCAAAATAGCAATCGGCCCCTCCTCGTAGGAGCCATCAGGCTGTAAATCAATCTCCTCCAAAGCGATGTGAGAATGAGCCAAATCGTCCCTAAGATATTTCCTTAGCGAGGAAATATGAAACACATCGTGAATCCGGTGTAAATGCTCCGGTAACCCGAGTCTATACGCAACTGGTCCAATCCACTCAATAATAGGAAATGGCCCCACATACCTCGGTGCCAACTTCCCCTTCTTCCCGAAATGCATAATCCCCTTCATAGGAGATACTCTGAGTAAAACCTGGTCCCCCACTTGGAACTCACTGAAAGATCTCTTCGCATCAGCATAACTCTTCTGCCGGTCTTGAGCTACCCGAATGCGACTCCGAATCAACTCAATCCTTGCCGAAGTATCCTGAATCACTTCCGGCCCAAGTAGTTTGTTGTCCCCCACCTCTAACCAACATGCTGGGGAACGACAAGGACTACCGTACAACGCCTCAAACGGAGCCATGCCAATAGTGAACTCATAGGAGTTGTTGTAAGCAAACTCCACCAGTGGAAGGTACTGCTCCCATCCACCCCCAAAGTCAATAATGCACATGTGTAGCATGTCCTCAAACATCTGATTTGTGCGCTCGGTCTGCCCATCGGTTTGCGGATGATAAGCCGTACTCAACCGCAATTCCGTGCCCATGGCCTCCTGGAAACTCTCCCAAAATCGCGAAACAAAAATCTTGTCTCTGTCAGACACGATATTTAGGGATACACCGTGAAGTCTCACAATCTCTGAAATGAAGAGCTGGGCATACTATCCCGTAGTGTAGTCAGTCCTTACGGGTAAAAACTGAGCGACTTTGGACAATCTGTCCGCAATTACCCAAACGGAGTCGTGACCCCTCTGCGACGTAGGCAACCCCATGATAAAATCCAAGGATATGCTCTCCCACATCCACATCGGGACCTCCAACGGCTGTAGAAGTCCTGTCAGTCCCTGATGATCCACTTTTACTAGCTGACAAGTGGCGCATTTCGAAACAAACTCAGCAATATCTTTCTTCATACCGCTCCACCAATACTGCCGTCTCATGTCTTGGTACATTTTGTCCCCTCCGGGATGTACCGCGAACCGTGAGCCGTGCGACTCTGCCATCACCTCGTGTCGCAATTTTTCCCCTTCCGGAACCACCAATCTCCCATTGAAGCGGAATCCCCCGTCTGAGCTAACGGTATAGGACTCGGCTCCTTCTGCTAGTAATCGAACTATTTTCTCCTGACAGAACGAGTCATTAGCCTGTGCCCGTACTGCCTTCGTGACAATCTGCGGTGTAACGGTCATCACAGACATGAAAGATCGGGCCACTGCATCCTGGTGTCCCAACTCCTTCCACTTTGCCTTCCACACCCCTGCCACCTCATCTGCTGGCCTACGGCTCAACGCGTCTGCTACCACGTTAGCCTTACCTGGGTGATACTGGATATCGAACTGGTAGTCCTTCACAAACTCAAGCCACCTCCTTTGCCGAATGTTCAACTCCTTCTGCGTGAACAGGTACTGTAGGGACTTGTGGTCCGTAAACAATTGGAACTTCTCCCCCAAGAGATAGTGCCTCCAAATCCGTAGGGCAAAAACCACTGCCTCTAACTCCAAATCATGCGTGGGGTAATTCTTCTCGTGAGGTTTAAGCTTACGGGAAGCATAAGCTATGGCCTGTCTCTCCTGCTGTAATACACCTCCAAGTCCTTGCAAAGACGCATCGGTGTAAACCAAATACTCAACTCCCGATCTCGGCAATGCTAACACAGGTGCTGAGGTCAATTTAACCTTCAATTCATCAAATGCCAACTGACAGGCATCACTCCAGATGAATGGCACACCTTTACGAGTCAGATGTGTCAAAGGACCTGCTATCTTCGAGAAACCCCGAATAAACCTCATGTAGTATCCTGCTAGACCCAAGAAACTACGAATCTCAGTCGGTGTCGTGGGCTGTCCCCACTCCCTCACCGCGGATACCTTCCCCGGATCAACAGATATTCCCCGGTCGGAAATAATATGTCCCAAAAACTGGACCTCCTTCAGCCAAAACCCGCACTTCTCAAACTTTGCATACAGTTCCTTCTGACGTAGTGTCTTCAAAACTTGCCTCAAATGTTCGGCGTGCTCCTCCTCTGTCTGGGAGTAAACCAGAATATCATCGATGAAGACAATGACAAACTGATCTAGGAAATCCCTGAACACTCTGTTCATCAAGTCCATAAACACTGCTGGAGCGTTAGTCAAACCAAAAGGCATAACCCGAAACTCGTAAGAACCATATCTCGACAAGAACGCAGTCTTCGAGACATCCTCCTGCCTGATACGCAACTGATGGTATCCCGATCTCAAATCAATCTTCGAGAAGAAAGAAGCTCCTCTCAACTGGTCGAATAAGTCATCGATTCGAGGCAACGGATACTTATTCCGTATCGTGACCTTATTCAACTCTCGGTAGTCCACACACAATGTCCGTGAACCGTCCCTCTTCTTCACAAACAAAACTGGAGCGCCCCAAGGTGAGGTACTCCTGCGAATAAAGCCCTGACCTAACAGCTGCTCTATCTGATCTCGTAGCTCTCGCATCTCTGCCGGAGCCATATGGTACGGTGCGCGTGCTATAGGTCTCGTAGGTTGCAATAGGTCTATAACAAAGTCTATCTCTCGACTGGGGGGTAGGCCTGGTATCTCCTGAAACACATCCGAATACTCCGTGACGACTGGGATCGAATCTAAAGGAATCACAACCTCCTTAGAGGTATCCTCCTCTAGGTAATACAAATGAGCGGTCGAGCCTCCCTTTGGGTGAGGCATCGCCACTACAAACATCTCTTGCCCCGGAATGGCAAAAACAATGCTCCCACCGAAGCAATCAATCATGGCTCTATAATCAGCGAGCCAATCCATACCGATAATCACATCGTGAACATGCATATCTAATACCAACATATCTGCAGGTAATACCAGACTACCAATCTCTACCCCCACTCCCCGGCATATAAAGAATATAAGTGACGCACTCCCCAATGGTGAGTCGACACACGTCACTGTGCTCTCTGCCATAGCTAACAACCCTAAGGCTTTCGCGAAATGTGTAGCTATAAAACAATGTGTAGCCCCCGTATCAAACAATACCCGACCCATAGTGCCATGGATAGGAAACGTACCCTCAATCGCGGGCGGTGCCTGTGGAACTGCTGCCTAGTGGATGTTATAGACACGTCCATACTGTAGCTGCCCCTGCTGAGCTAGGACTGCTGGAATGGGTGGCAATGCTTCCATCTGTGGCGGTGCGGGGAGAGCGGCGGGAAACATAGGCCTCTGCGGCTCCTGGCGAGCACCCTGCTGCTGCTGCTGCTGTGGGGCCCTGCCCCTATCAGGACAATCCTGTCGTTTATGGCCAGTCTTGCCACAAACAAAACACTTCTCTGGGAAGTTCCCTCCTCTCTGCCCCTATTGTCCCCGGCCCTGGTGGCCGTTACCGTTCCTCCCTTGGCCCTGCTGGCCCTGCTGAAACTGGTGCCCATTCTGCCCCTGTTGGCCCTGATGGCTGTTTGGACCCTGATGGCCCTGACGGAAACCTCCCTGTCCGTGCCTGTAATTCCCTGATCTGAACCTCTTCTGATCCCCCTGCTGGGAACCCTGCTCACCCTGTCTCTGCCCCTGAACAGATTGTGCCCCACCGGCACCATGTCCTCCAGTCCTGCCCTGATGGCTAGACTCTCCCGATCTCTTGCCCTCAGCCATATGAAAGCGGTGATCCTGGCAGTGTAACAAAGCAGCGTTAACCACAACAGAATAAGTGGCCAACGAAAGGTTCCCTAACAGATGCTGACGGATCCTCCATGTCAACCCGTCGGTGAATTTCTCAATCTTCTTCTTTTCTGTCGGTATCTCATCTGGAACGATATTCAACAGATTCGTGAACACGGCCTCATACTCGGCCACGGTCTTACCCTCTTGCTTCAGATTCATCAGTTTCCTCCTCATTTCCGTGTAAACAGCTGACGGAAAGTACTTGCAGTCGAACCGCACCCAAAAGTCCTGAATAGTGAGAGTATCCCTCTCCTCCACGGTGGTAATAGACTCCCACCACTGCAGCGCAGATCCAACTAGCTTGAAAGTAGCTAGCACCTGCTTCTAAACGTCCGTGCACTCATACATCCTCAAGTGCCTCTGCATATCCTTCCTCCACTGGCTCGAGACTATCACATCTGAGCTACCTGCAAACTCTGGCGGATGCGCTTTCTGAAAAGCGTCACGTACACGTTCCCAAGTAGACGGGAATACATTTGCCTGTACTGGCGCGGCAACCGGCGCCTGAGGTGGTGCCTACTGAACTACGGCAATTGCGGCATTTACCGCTTGGGCTACAATGGCTGCAACCTCAGCGGCGTTCATCATGCCCTGAACTGGAACGGGCTGGGGTTCGGGCGTTGCATCAGTGGGAACTCGTCGTGCACGTCGTGGAGGCATCTGAAATAAAAATGAAGTTTCTAAGTTCACTGTTTATAAACTTAAAATAGTTGAAGAACGAAGCATACACAAAAAGAGTACAACAGTCCTAATATATAGGGCTCTATATCAAAGAAAACTTAGCGGAAACATAATAGCCGTACAGATCCTAAAGGACACTAGAACCTGATGCTCTGATACCACCTGTGACACCCCGACTAATTAAATACCGGGTAGCTACTCCTTTATGAAATTAAATCAAAATGCCAAGTTGGCTCAGTTAATAGCATCACTGTCGAAAATATTTGTATTATTACTAACCACCTAGTATTTAAAAAGTAAGTTGTCTAATTTTAATGAAAGTATGATTAACATGCAGTAAAAGATTTAATGCAAGAATAATATCACCATTCACCATAACGAAATAATAGAATAACCATCACCTGATTTAAATAAATCCGGAGGAAAACTCTTCACAACAAATCCCACAACTGAAATAAGTAACGAAATACTGAATACTGAACTAATACATGCCAAAGTCTGAAAAACTGAAATGGAAATGTATCTCTAATGGAACTGGGCAACATGCCCTAAAACTGAGGAATACTGAATATGGGATCCAAATGATAGAAGCGTCTAAAAGCAAATCCCTGTAGCTTCCACAAACGGCTACAGCTCGTCATCTGAGTGAGAATCCTATGCATGGTGTCCTTGTGGCTGGGCACCTAAAAATGGTTTTACAAGAAAATAGATTTGAAAGCAAACGGGTCAGAGCCCGAATGTGGAGATACTTTAAAAACCTGCAAGTGCTTTAAAAACATTTAAAACATTAAATGCAAAGTACATGTTAGGACGTGCACTCACATGAAATTCTCACCTCTCGACTAAATGTGCACTCCTAACGTAAGTACCCATCTAAAATGACGCTAATCCCTAGCTAAGTGACATCATATCTAGCTAGACTGTCATAGGTTCTACTCTTATTACTCGGTTCCCATTTACATTATAACGATCTCATTTAAATAGGGGCTTAACGTAAATTCTGTTTCTCCCATAAAGGCAACACAACTCATTATAGATTATCCCTTTTTATATTTTCCAAATTTATACACACAATACCATATGAAAGTTCCAATAATAAAGTGTATATTTTCCACAACATAAATATACAATATAAGCACCCCGAGACTAAGCTACGGTGCACACATACTCTGCTATCCATCCCGGTACATCACGTACATAAGGGTCACATATTCCGAATCTCTCAGGAATAGTTCACAGATAACAACATCACAAATAATGGAGGCGAACACAGTCACATCACATGGGTCACGCACATACCTGCGCTCCCACGATCAGCAGACTTATTAACATCCCAATAAGTCCTTCTCTGACCTATGTTCATCGAGGTAACCAGTCTAAATCCGGGCAACACAAGGATTAGAGGGCCCTAAGCGAACGCAAACCTCCCGTGATAGCAAGTATGGTAGGTATGTCGTACACACAAATCATATATCAATACTAAGTAAACGCGCATCTTAGTAATCACCGTAGTTTAATTGTAGTACTTATCGCATTCTCGTACCAACTTATAATTTATACAATTTATATAATCCCGGTTCATAATCATACACGCCATAATTTATTCTCACGTCGTAGTAGGCACTCACGTCTCGACTCAAAATGTATATTTGATTCGTCCCACAATTTTATAATTTACTCCTCATTATATCCCAAATGTCCCAAGTATACAAATCCATCATCAAAGGAATGTTATCTCTATCATCGAACAAATTTACGGGACTCCCAAAATCAAAACAGGCCAAAAAGGCCTAAACTGCCAGCTCGTTAGAAGTCTCGTTTGAACGAGGCTGTTTGAACGAGATTTCGTTCGAACGAACTGGGCTATCTAACGAGATCTCGTTCGAACGAGATTATCGGACGAACATCCCTCTCGTTAGAACCCCAAACTGTCAACTCGTTAGAAGCTCGTTCGAACGAGCTCGTTCGAACGACCTGGGTAGGTCTTCTAACGAGTGACCAGATTCAAGCCCAGAAATCCTGTCTCGTTTTTCACTAATTTCTACACCTCAAATCTCAACCAAAATTCGTCCCAATAATGTTTAAAGGTCTCTAATCAATCCTAAACATATTAAAGTCACATACTAACGTGTTTTAAGGAATTAATTCATCCTCAACATCATTAAATCATCAAGTCTCATCACTTTTCCCCAAATTCTCAAGAACATAAACCCTAGAATTTTAAATCTTCCATTCCCAGAAATAGATCCGTTTTTGTATCACATAAATTAGTAATTCTCTTAATTCGATCTTCCAATAACATTTCTACATGCAAACCTATCTCCAAAATTAAACTAACAACTCCAATTTTATGGGTTTTTATTTATCTCTCAATTAATTATGATTATGGAATTGTCTAAGCATGTAAGAAGCATTTACTGCATAAAAATGTAAATTAAACCACTTGCCTTGATTCAATCTCAGATTTTGATGACGATTTGAAGGAGTTCCCTCTCTCTTTCTGCAGAATTCCCTTCTATCTCTCTCTCTCCAAGCTTTCTTCTCCAATAGCTATGGTGGCTAGGGTTTGTTTTGGGAAAATATTAGAAAACCTAATTCTAATAACCTACGTAGCCTTCTAGGTTAATATGGGTTGGTTAGTGGTTAAGTGGGTCAATTCCCAATCAGATAAAAACTCTTAATTTTCGTCACTTTTAATTTCCAAAAATACAAAATTACCAAAATACCCTTTATGTTGCCGGTATGGCCTAAAAATACCCCGGGACCCAAACTAAACCCCCGGCTAGTGTTTTCTGACTATCTCGACCCTTCCGGATGCGTTGGCACACTCAAAACGACCATACGGTTAATAGAATTTAAACTCACTTTTATATTTAAAATAATTATATCCTGACGCGACTGTCTCACGCGTCCCAATAAAATGTCCAAATTGCCGAATATCAATCTCACGACAATTTTCATAATTCAATATTCATATATCATCATATATACTCAATATAGTCAAATACCAACTCACATCTCGCTAGTATTTTATCCGGATTAATTCCCAATTACTTCTCATTTAATTAATTAATCCCAAAATAAATATTGCCAAAAATACGGGGTATTACACTTTATCCTCACGATGATCCGTTAGTTATCACATGCAGAGTTCATCATGGAAAAGTTGCAAGAATACTAGTTGATAATCGGAGTTCAGCTGATGTAATGATCTATAATTATTTCCAAAGCTTAGGGTTAAAAGATAGTAAGCTGGAACCATACCATAGACCTCTCATAGGATTTGCAGGTGATAAAGTATACCCTTGGGGATGATCAAGCTGGAAGTTTTAGTTGAAACCTGGTCAAAAAAAGAAGAGAAAGAATTAGTTTTTATGTTAGATAAAAATGTCCCATCAGCTTATAATATCATCTTGAGAAGAGTGGGAATAAAGTAGTTAGAGACTGTGACATCTACAGTGCATCATTGCATGAAATTTCTAATAAATTATGGAGTCGGCATAGTAAATGTCAATAAAACAAAGCCAGTAAATGCTATTATACTTCGGCCGACCAACAAGAGATAAAAATAAATGTCACAACCACTTTCCATATTGACATTCTAGATCCTCAGGAAGAGGAGGAGCAGGTGAAGGGGAAAGTTATGGACGAAACAAAAGTATTTTGTTCGATGGCGATTGTCTCCTTATCTCAAACAAGAATTAATTACATTCCTTAGGGAAAAGAAAAATGTGTTCGCTTGGAGCCATGAGGATATGCCGAGGATTGATCCAGATTTCATTTGCCATGACCTTAATATCTACCCGTATTTTAAGACGATTAAGCAAAAGCGAAGAGTTTTCAGCCTCGAGAAGAATATGGAAATCTAGAAGGAAGTGAAGAAATTGTAGCAATTACGATTTATTAAAGATGTCAAGTATCCCAACTGGTTGGCCAATGTGGTAATTGTCAAGAAGAAGAATGACAAGTAGTGCATGTGCATAGACTTCACAGACTTCCCAAAAGATCACTTTCCTTTTTCCAAGGATTGATCAATTGGTCGATGCAATAGGAGGTCATGAATTGCTCAGTTTCATGGATGCTTATTCTAGTTATTAATAAGATTAAGATGAAACCTGAAGACAAGGAAAGCATTTCTTTTATTACTAGCCGAGGAACTTATTGCTACAATCTCACGCCCTTTGAGTTAAAGATCATTGGAGAAACCTATTAGAGACTACTAGTGATTAAGGTTTTTGAAGACTAGATTGATAAAAACATGGAAGTGTACATAGATGATACGCTCGTCAAGAGAAATTTACTGTCGATCACATTGCAGACTTAGCTCAACCTTTGATCAACTAGAAAAACATTAAATGAAGCTCAACTTAACCAAAGCTATCTTCATAGTACAAGAAGGAATGTTCCTGGGGTACATCATCAATCAGAGGGGAATAAAAGCAAACCCTGCCAAAACTAAAGCCTTGTTGGAAATGTAGTCCCCGACCAACAAGAAAGATGTCCAAAAGCTGACAGGACGAATAACTGCATTGAATCATTTTATCTCCCGAGTAACTGATAAACGTCTCCTATCCCTTGACGTGCTTAAAAATACCTTTGAATGGAATGGCGAATGAGAGGAATCCTTCCTGGATTTGAAGAATTACATGGGTTTCCCCCACTCCTCTCCCGATCAGTTTTGGGAGAAAAACTATATCTATACTTAGCTATTTCAGAGTCAGTTGTCATCTCAGCTTTGGTCCAGCTAGATGGAGGAATCCAAAGGCCAGTATATTATACTAGCAAGGCATTTCGGGGAGAAAAAATCAGATATAGTTTTTCCCCTAGAGAAGTTAGCTTTATCTCTCATTGAAGCTTCAAGAAGAATGAGGCCATATTTTCAAGCTCACACTATTTTCATCTACACTGATTTGCCTCTGCGATAAGAATTGCATAAACCTAAGAAGTTTAGAAGGTTTGTGTCTTAGGCAGCTGAATTGGGAGAGTATGAAATTGTTTATGAATCCAGAGTTGTAATAAAAGGCCAAGAAGTGGAAGACTTCATAGTCGAATTCACATATGCAGCGGCGCAACATAATCTAAGTTTGCCCATCGAGCAGACTTCTTCGAAAGAGATCTTAGCTCAAAGGAAAATAGAGATTGTGGCCGATCAACCAAAACCGTCGGCTTTCAAGAAATAATTCAACAGAGTAAGAAGATGTTCAAACATGGAGTGTTGGAAGATGGAGATTTTCTAAGGACACTCCAATCCAGTAATTATTTATAGATGGATCCTTATGTGCTATTGGAAGTGGAGCAGGCTTCCTCATCAACACTTCGGATAACTTAGAGGTGAAATATGCTCTAAGATTCCAATTCAAGGCTTACAACAATGAGGAAAAATATGAAGCGTTGATCATAGGACTGGAATTGGCTTCATCATTGGGCGCCGATCAAGTGTTGGTGCATAGTGATTCCCGGCTAATTCTCAATCAAATGTAGCAAATTTATGGCGTTAAAGGGGAAACGATGATGAGATATCATAAAAAAACTATGGTGGTTATTTCTTTGTTCACTTCAGTCAGGATGGTGAGGATTCACAGAATAAAGAATGCCCGAGCTGATGCTCTTGCTCGGCTTACTTCAACAACTCAAACAGAACTCAGGCGAATAATCCCACTAAAAATTCTTGCCTATAGAAGTATTAATGGGATAGAACTCAACGTCATCTCTGTGGAATTATGTCCTTCATGGATGAACCCAATTAGAGAGTACATTAAAAGAGGTCGTCCGACCAAAAAGGAGCTAAGAAGGTGAGGTTTCAAGCAACCATTTAAGTGTTAGAAAAGATGTTCTATATAGGCGAGGATATACAGTTTCCCTACTTCGTTGTCTTCATCCAAACGAAGTAAATGATATAATCAAAGAGACTCATGAAGGCTTGGATCTCACACAACATGGAGGTCTTTAAGACAATGGATAGCAATTCAAGGCACTGGCTGATGATGAAAGCAGATTGTGTTGCTTTCACCAAGAAGTGTGATAAGTGCCAAAAATTCACCACCATCCATAGAAAACCAAGAGCAACTCTAACACCCATCACTTCTCCATGGACTTTGTCTATCTAGGAAATTGACTTGGTGGGACCACTGCCGACCACAAAGGGGAGGTTCAAATATTTGGTTGTAGCAGTTGATCACTTCACCAAATGGGTGGAGGCTGAGGCTTTGATTGATATGCCTTATCAAAGGGTTTTCCGATCATATGGAAACAATTCATTTGCAGGTATGGCATGCCTTATGACTTTATCACCGACCATGGAACTAAATTTGATAATGAGGAATTTGAAGAATATTGTATCAGGTCTAGCATCCAGAAACTTCATTCAGCACCTGGGCAGCCACAATGCAATGGCCAAACATAAATCACCAACAATACCTTGCTAGATGGATTGAATAAAAGGTTGAATGAGGGTAAAGGCAACTGGATTAATGAACTCCATAGTGTCCTTTGGGCATATAGGACCACTCCCAAAATAGCAACGAGGGAAACCCCATACATGCCAGCTTTTGGCACTAAGGCGGTGGTACTAGTTGAAATAGGTATGCCGACTCATAGGGTGTAAAACTTTGATTCACGCAAGAGTGGACTTATGAGGTGACTAGATCTAGATGTGATAGAAGAAGTCTAAGAAGATGCCGCTATTCGGATGACTGCTTATCAATAAAAGACTGTAAGGTTTTATAATAGAAGGGTCAAGCCGACCAACCTGAAACAAGGAGATCTGGTGCTCAAGAAAGTAATCCAAACAAACTGGAGACTAATTGGCATGGTCCATACCATATCTCGTCGATTATCCGACCTAGAACTTATCATTTGGAAACTCTGGAAGGAGAGGAATTCAAGAATCCTTGGAACGCAGACCATCTGCGCAAGTATTATTAGTAATTCTATTTTTAATGTAATTAGTTATTTCAAGTTAATGAAATCGCATGTTTTCCACCATTATACTTCCTTTTTGAGTTTTGTGTACAGTACACCTTAACCATAAATTATTAAATTAATGATCCATTTTAATTCAAACTTTTCCATCTTTATAAAAGAGCACGGTTCAAACTTTTCCAACTTCAGACAAGTGCATGGTTCAAAATTTTCCAACCTCAGAATAGTTAATCTCGATCTGAACTTTTCCAACTTTAGAAAAGTGCATGATTCAAACTTTTTCAACTTCAGAAAAGTTAAACTTCATGTATGATTGGTCCTCGATAAGTCAAGAACAAGAAATTAGTCAAATTTCTTTATTAGATATTTTATCCGACCAGGTTAAAACACATGAATAATTATACATTTCTAATACACTTGGTCTCCACTAATAACTAATGCTACAACTTAGTACAATGAAGCTATTTACAGCTTTATCTAAGTGTATTATTCAAATCTAAGGCTGCACAAATGATTCAAAACACGAATCAAATATTAAACATTTGAGTAGGTTATATAGTCTATAAGCCGATTAACCAATCAATATACACTTACCTAGTCAGCAAAAATGTTAATATCAACCACAAGCTTAAATAAAGGAAACACAATAAAAAATAACTTCATTTCATTGGTCAAAATGCATTACAATAGAAAAAAAGTACAAAACTATTCTACTAGGTGCTTTCCATCTGCCTTGCTCATACCAAGAGGAGGATCATCAAGGGTGCTCGAATAAATGATAGAATCAAAAGGCTTCCTCCTAGTAAGCCTACTGCCACTTGGCCGATCAAGAATATGCTGAGGACGAACATACTCTACCTCTCCTTCAAGGTTAAAATCTCCAATATACTTTCTAATCAAAATTTGAGAAATAGAATTTGGAGGAATCCAACTGAAGTCAATCGAGAATGGAGGATCAGGATAGTCCATTATCCCTGTAGTGTGCCAGTGCCACAGTTGATCATTTTTGGGTACCTTTAACAAGGCAAGCAGGTTCAACCAACCCTATTTAGAACCTTAATTTTTGGCTTGCTCTATATGCACATCCAGATAAGTCAGAGCTTTATCATATCCATCTATCTAAATGGCTCTGGGTTGCTTATGAAAATGGAAAGTACCTCGGTCCACATTATCTTAAAGTTTTTTGATGGCCTTGTCTTTCTCTTTAAGTTAAAAAGATTGCTCGACCAAGGTTCTCTTGGTTCTTTCCTCATCAATAGTAGGTCGAACAACTATATGTTGCCTTGATTGTTGACCAAAGACAATTTTTTTTTCTTTTTCTTCAAAGACTCTAGCTCCTCTAACAACCTGGCATTTTCAGCCTCTAAAAATGAAACACCCTCATTTGGACTAGGAGTGGTTGATCTCTTCATACTGTCAAGTTCATTCCTTAAGGCATTATTTTCTCTCTCCAATATAGGAACAATTGATCGGGCACTCTCAAGATCTTATTTCGGAGAAAATTATTTCTTGTGAAGAGCAAAAGTGATGACTTGTATTTTTAGGCAAAAGCATTTGCTTCACTCAAGGCCTTGTACTTATCCACATAATAATAGTGAAGCAAAGTTGACAACTTATGGTCATCTCGCAGTTGATCAATCATCTCATAATAAGCAGCATTGTTAGCTACATCCATATTTAAAAGGCAATGAAGATGGATATATGACTCCTTAACTTAGTCGGAGAAATCTATACCGAGTTGCTAACTAGACAACGTAGAAAACATGAGCCAAAGAACAAATAGCTCCCCATAGAAACCCAACCCAGGTGAAACCTCAAAACAAGCAAATAAACCAGAAAAAAAACAACCAAGCGACAACTACAGGGGAACAAACATTACACAAGGGAAAACAAAATGGAATTAAATAAAACAATCCGTGGGCAAAAGGCCCAAGCCTAAGCCCCAAGGTGGATAGGAAAGCATAATCCAGAATGGACCAAAGCATCGCAAAAGTCAGACCCAGATCCAGAATGCCAAACCAGGTAAGCGCCCAAGAAGCAAATTGAATCTAACGAGATCAACCACGCCGATCACCAGAAAAGCATTATGAGGGGACCAAAAGCTAGAGCAACACGAGGCTAAGCGGGGGACAACCGTCACAAGGCATGACATAACGGAGGAAACCCATACAGAAATTATCACTGCTAGAAGGAGAGAAATACCTCCTACTAGAAATCCATAATCTCATAATAGACCCATCGGAGATGGTGCACAGACTGAACTCAATAATTTTTGAAGCAGAGAAATACCAAGAGCCAAAAACATTAACACCATCACAATCGTCAAAAAAGTCGTATTAGAAATCATATTGAAACTACATCGAAATCGGTGTAAAATCGTGGGTTACTCCCAGCCTCCAAGCCTAGGCCCAAACAACCAGTTTCTTACCAAAAACACCAACACCCAACCAAACCAAGCATCGAAGGGAAACAATCTTTGACCTGACATGAAGCTCACTAGTAGGATGACGGTCACAAGTAGTCAAACCAACGACAAGGAGAGAGAGAAGGTAGGATGCTTGTGGGTCTCACTTTGATCGTCATCCCCGGGGGTAGAAATAGAGTTCGATAAGCACTTTTACCCTAACACCAGTAAGAGAAAATAAACTTAAGAGGTGGATCCATCCATCTTAGTCAGACGTGAAGTCCTTAATCACGATGGTGACCAAGCAAAGAGGGTAGATCCACCTTCAAGAAACAAGCCAGAAGGGGCCATAACCTAACCCCGAAGATTACTACTAAGATAAATCCAGTCTGGCATGAAGAGCACACGATGGGATATCGATTGAAAATGGGAGGGTTCATCAGCTAGGAAGGGGTAGGGAAAACACAAAGAAGACGGAGGAACGGGAAGGGGGAGGCTGGTTGGATAATGGGAGAGACACTACCCTAGAGAGAGAATCTCTCAACCATCCGAAAAAGGACCCATAACAAGCCTAGAATTTTAATGATTCTAGAATATTTCTACTTCACTTGATTAGGTCGGATTCAACATAAATTATGGCCTTCTTCCTAACATTAAACTGGAAAGTTACAAGTATATGAGTTTATGGGGAAATGTAATACCCCGTATTTTTGGCGATATTTATTTTTGGGATTAATTAATTAAATGAGAATTAATCGGGAGTTAATCCGGATAAAATACTAGCGAGATGTGAGTTGGTATTTGACTATATTGAGTATATATGATGATATATGAATATTGAATTATGAAATTTGTCGTGAGATTGATATACGGCAATTTGGACATTTTATTCGGACGCGTGAGACAGTCGCGTCAGGATATAATTATTTTAATCATAAAAGTGAATTTAAATTCTATTAACCGTATGGTCGTTTTGAGTGCGCCAACGCGTCCGGAAGGGTCGAGATAGTCAGAAAACACTAGCCGGGGGTTTAGTTTGGGTCCCGGGGTATTTTTAGGCCATACCGACAACATAAAGGGTATTTTGGTAATTTTGTATTTTTGGGAATTAAAAGTGACGAAAATTAGTAAATTATATCTCATGTGGATTTGACCCACTAAACCACTAACCAACCCATGTTAACCCAATAGGCTACGTAGGTTATTAGAATTTAGGTTTATAATATTTTCCCAAAACAAACCCTAGCCACCATAGCTATTGGAGAAGAAAGCTTGGAAAGAGAGAGATAGAGGGGAAAAGCTTGGAGAGAGAGAGAGAGAGAGCTTCATCAAATCGTAATCAAAATCTGAGATTGAATCAAGGCAAGTGGTTTAATTTACGTTTTTATGCAGTAAATGCTTCTTCCATGCTTAGACTATTCAATAATCATAATTAATTGGGAGATAATTGAAAACCCATGAAACTGGAGTTGTTAATAAATTTTGGAGATAGGTTTGCATGTAGAAATGTTATTGGAAGATCGAATTAAGAGAATTATAAGTTTATGTGTTATAAAAACGGATTTATATTCTGGAAATTGATGATTTATAATCTTAGGGTTTATGTTCTTGAAAAATTGGGGAAAAGCGATGAGACTTGTGATTTGGTGATGTTTAGGATGAATGATTCCCTTAAAACACGTTAGTATGTGACCTTGATATGTTTAGGATTGATTAGAGACCTTAAAACATTGTTGGTACGAATTTTAGAGGAGAATTGAGGAATAGAAATTGGTGAAAAACGAGTAGAAAATTCTGGGCTTGAATCTGGCCACTCGTTAGAAGACCTACCCAGGTCGTTCGAACGAGCTCGTTCGAAGGAGCTTCTAACGAGTTGACCATTGACTTCTAACGAGGGTGAAGTTCGTTCGATAAGATCGTTCGAACGAGGTCTCATTAGAAAGCCCACTTCGTTCGAACAGCCTCGTTCGAACGAGACTTAGAACGAGTTGACAGTTTAGGCTTTTTAGCCTGTTTTGATCCCGAGTGCCCAGTAACCTTGTGTATAGGTAGGGATAGCCTTTCCTTGATGAGTGATTGATATATTTGGGATGTTTGGGATATTATGAGGAGTCAAACCTAGAAGTGTAGTTTGGACCTAAGGGAAAATGTGAAGTAGGACGTGAGTGTTTATACGATGTGAGCTATTGACGGTCTAATTAATTATATTAACCGGGAACATATAAATGGTGTAGTATTATATGTCCGTACGAGAAGAGATATGTACCAATATATTATGGTGATTACTAAGACGTGTGCATACTTAGTATATATGTATTGATTTTATGTGTATGACATACCTATCACACTTGCTATCACGGGAGGTTTGCGTTCGCTTAGGGTCCTCTAATCCTTGTGTTGCCCGGATTTAGACTGGTTACCTCGATGAACATAGGTCAGAGAAGGACTTATTGGGATGTTGATAAGTCTGCTGATCGCTGGAGCGTAGGTATGTGCGTGACCCATGTGATGTGACTGTGTTCGCCTCCATTATTTGTGATGTTGTTATCTGTGAACTATTCCTGAGAGATTCGGAATATGTAATCCTTATGTACGTGATGTACCGGGATGGATAGCAGAGTATGTGTGCATCGCAGCTTAGTCTCGGGGTGCTTATATTGTATATTTATGTTGTGGAAAATATACACTTTATTATTGGAACTTTCATATGGTATTGTGTGTATAAATTTGGAAAATATAAAAGGGATAATCTATAATGAGTTGTGTTGCTTTTATGGGAGAAATTGAATTTACGTTAAGCCCCTATTTAAATGAGATCATTATATTGTAAATGGGAACCGAGTAATAAGAGTAGAACCTATGACAGTCTAGCTAGATATGATGTCACCTAGCTAGGGATTAGTGTCATTTTAGATGGGTACTTACGTTAGGAGTGCACATTTAGTCGAGAGGTGAGAATTTCATGTGAGTGGACGTCCTAACATGTACTTTGCATTTAATGTTTTAAATGTTTTTAAAGCACTTGCAGGTTTTTAAAATATCTCCACATTCGGGCTCTGACCCGTTTGCTTTCAAATCTATTTTCTTGTAAAACCATTTTAGGTGCCCAGCCACAAGGACACCACGCATAGGATTCTCATTCCGATGATGAGCTGTAGCTGTTTGTGGAAGTTACAGGGATTTTCTTTTAGACGCTTCTATCATTTGGATTCCATGTTCAGTATTCCTCAATTGTAGGGCATGTTGCCCAAGTTCTATTAGAGACATTTCCATTTCAGTTTTTCAGACTTTGGCATGTATTAATTCAGTATTCAGTACTTCGTTACTTATTTCAGTTGTGGGATTTGTTGTGAGGAGTTTTCCTCCGGATTTATTTATTTCATGTGATGGTTATTCTATAATTTCATTATGGTGAATGGTGATATTATTCTTGCTTTAAATCTTTTACTGCATGTTAATTAGACTTTAATTAAAATTTGACAACTTACTTTTTAAATACTAGGTGGTTAGTAATAATAAAATGTTTTCGACAGTGATGCTGTTAACTGAACCAACTTGGCATTTTGATTTAATTTAATAAAGGAGTAGCTACCCGGTATTTAATTAGTCGGGGTGTCACAGGTGGTATCAGAGCATCAGGTTCTAGTGTCCTTTCGGATCTGTACGGCTATTATGTTTCCGCTAAGTTTTCTTTGATATAGAGCCCTATATTTTAGGACTGTTGTACTCTTTTTGTGTATGCTTCATTCTTCAGCTATTTTAAGTTTATAAACTGTGAACTTATAAACTTTATTCTTATTTCAGATGCCTCCACGACGTGCACGACGAGTTCCCAGGGATGCAACGCTCGAACCCCAGCCCGTTCCAGTTCAGGGTATGATGAACGCCGCTGAGGTTGCAGCCATTGTAGCCCAAGCGGTAAATGCCGCAATTGTCGTAGTTCAGCAGGCACCACCTCAGGCGCCGGTTGCCGCGCCAGTACAGGCAAATGCATTCCTGTCTGCTTGGGAACGTGTACGTGATGCTTTTCAGAAAGCGCATCCGCCAGAGTTTGCAGGTAGCTCAGATGTGGTAGTCTCGAGCCAGTGGAGGAAGGATATGCAGAGGCACTTGAGGATGTATGAATGCACGGACGTTCAGAAGCAGGTACTAGCTACTTTCAAGCTAGTTGGATCTACACTGCAGTGGTGGGAGTCTATTACCACCCTGGAGGAGAGGGATACTCTCACTATTCAGGACTTTTGGGTACGGTTCGACCGCAAGTACTTTCCTTCAGCTGTTCACACGGAAATGAGGAGGAAACTGATGAGTCTGAAGCAAGAGGGTAAGACTGTGGCCGAGTATGAGGCCGAATTCACCAATCTGTTGAATATCATTCCGGATGAGATACCGACAGAAAAGAAGAAGATTCAGAAATTCACCGACGGGTTGACATGGAGGATCCGTCAGCATCTGTTAGGGAACCTTTCGTTGGCCACTTATTCTGATGTGGTTAATGCTGCTTTGTTACACTGCCAGGATCACCGCTTTCATATGGCTAAGGGCAAGAGATCGGGAGAGTCTAGCCATCAGGGCAGGACTGGAGGACATGGTGCCGGTGGGGCACAATCTGTTCAGGGGCAGAGACAGGGTGAGCAGGGTTCCCAGCAGGGGAATCAGAAGAGGTTCAGATCAGGGAATTACAGGCACGGACAGGGAGGTTTCCGTCAGGGCCATCAGGGTCCAAACGACCATCAGGGCCAACAGGGGCAGAATGGGCAACAGTTTCAGCAGGGCCATGGGAGGAACGGTAACGGCCACCAGGGCCGGGGACAGCAGGGGCAGAGAGGAGGGAACTTCCTAGGGAAGTGTTATGTTTGTGGCAAGACTGGCCATAAACGACAGGATTGTCCTGATAGGGGCAGGGCCCCACAGCAGCAGCAGCAGGGTGCTCGCCAGGAGCCGCAGAGGCCTATGTTTCCCGCTGCTCTCCTCGTACTGCCACAGATGGCAGCATTGCCACCCATTCCAGCAGTCCCAGCTCAGCAGGGGCAGCTACAGTATGGACGTGTCTATAACGTCCACCAGACAGCAGTTCCACAGGCACCGCCCGCGATTGAGGGTACGTTTCCTATCCATGGCACTATGGGTCGGGTATTGTTTGATACAGGGGCTACACATTGTTTTATAGCTATACATTTCGCGAAAGCCTTAGGGTTGTTAACTACGGCAGAGAGCACAGTGACGTGTGTCGACTCACCATTGGGGAGTGCGTCACTTATATTCTTTATATGCCGGGGAGTGGGGGTAGAGATTGGTAGTCTGGTATCACCTGCAGATATGTTGGTATTAGATATGCATGTTCACGATGTGATTATCGATATGGATTGGCTCGCTGATTATAGAGCCATGATTGATTGCTTCGGTGGGAGCATTGTTTTTGCCATTCCGGGGCAAGAGATGTTTGTAGTGGCGATGCCTCGCCCAGAGGGAGGCTCGACCGCTCATTTGTATTACATAGAGGAGGATACCTCCAAGGAGGTTGTGATTCCTTTAGATTCGATCCCAGTTGTCAGGGAGTATTCAGATATATTTTAGGAGATACCAGGCCTACCCCCAGTCGAGAGATAGACTTTGTTATAGACCTATTGCCAGATACGAGACCTATAGCACGCGCACTGTACCGGATGGCTCCGGCAGAGATGCGAGAGCTACGAGACCAGATAGAGCAGCTGTTAGGTCAGGGCTTTATTTGCAGGAGTACCTCACCCTGGGGCGCTCCAGTTTTTGTTTGTGAAGAAGAGGGACGGTTCACTAAGATTGTGTGTGGACTACCGGGAGTTGAATAAGGTCACGATACGGAATAAGTATCCGTTGCCTCGAATCGATGACCTATTTGACCAGTTGAGAGGAGCTTCTTTCTTCTCGAAGGTTGATTTGAGATCGGGATACCATCAGTTGCGTATCAGGGAGGAGGATGTCTCGAAGACTGCGTTCTTGTCGAGATATGGTTCTTACGAGTTTCGGGTTATGCCTTTTGGTTTGACCAACGCTCCAGCAGTGTTTATGGACTTGATGAATAGGGTGTTCAGAGAGTTCCTTGATCAGTTTGTCATTGTCTTCATTGATGATATTCTGGTTTACTCCCAGATAGAGGAGGAGCACGCCGAACATTTGAGACAAGTTTTGCAGACACTACGTCAGAACGAACTGTATGCAAAGTTTGAGAAGTGCGGGTTTTGGCTGAAGGAGGTCCAGTTTTTGGGACATATTATTTCCGACCGGGGAATATCTGTTGATTCGGGGATGGTATCCGCCGTGAGGGAGTGGGGACAGCCCACGACACCAACGGCGATTCGTAGTTTATTGGGTCTAGCAGGATACTACAGGAGGTTTATTCGGGGTTTCTCGAAGATAGCAGGTCCTTTGACACATCTGACTCGTAAGGGTGTGCCATTCATCTGGAGTGATGCCTGTCAGTTGGCATTCGATGAATTGAAGGATAAATTGACCTCAGCACCTATGTTAGCATTGCTGAGACCGGGAGTTGAGTATTTGGTTTACACCGATGCGTCTTTGCAAGGACTTGGAGGTGTATTGCAGCAGGAGAGACATGCCATAGCTTATGCTTCCCGTAAGCTTAAGCCTCATGAGAAGAATTACCCCACTCATGATTTGGAGTTGGCAGCAGTGGTATTTGCCCTACGGATTTGGAGACACTATCTTTTGGGGGAGAAGTTCCAACTGTTCACGGACCACAAGTCTCTACAGTACCTGTTCACGCAGAAGGAGTTGAATATGCGGCAATGTAGGTGGCTTGAGTTTGTGAAAGACTACCAGTTCTATATCCAGTATCACCCGGGTAAGGCTAACGTGGTAGCAGACGCGTTGAGCCGTAGGCCAGCAGATGAGGTGGCAGGGGTGTGGAAGGCAAAGTGGAAGGAGTTGGGACACCAAGATGCAGTGGCCCGATCTTTCATGTCTGTGATGACCGTTACACCGCAGATTGTCACGAAGGCAGTACGGGCACAGGCTAATGACTCGTTATGTCAGGAGAAAATAGTTCGATTACTAGCAGAAGGAGCCGAGTCCTATACCGTCAGCTCAGACGGGGGGTTATGCTTCAATGGGAGATTGGTGGTTCCGGAAGGGGAGGAATTGCGACACGAGGTGATGGCAGAGTCGCACGGCTCACGGTTCGCGGTACATCCCGGAGGGGACAAAATGTACCAAGACATGAGACGCCAGTATTGGTGGAGCGGTATGAAGAGAGATATCGCTGTGTTTGTTTCGAAATGCACCACTTGTCAGCTAGTAAAAGTGGATCATCAGAGACCGACAGGACTTCTACAGTCGTTGGAGGTTCCGAGGTGGATGTGGGAGAGCATATCCATGGACTTTATCACGGGGTTGCCTACGTCGCAGAGGGGTCACGACTCCGTTTGGGTAATTGTGGACAGGTTGTCCAAAGTCGCTCACTTTTTACCCGTAAGGACTGACTACACTACGGGACAGTATGCCCAGCTCTTCATTTCAGAGATTGTGAGACTTCACGGTGTGCCCCTAAATATCGTGTCTGACAGAGACAAGATATTTGTTTCGCGGTTTTGGGAGAGTTTCCAGGAGGCCATGGGCACGGAATTGCGGTTGAGTACGGATTATCATCCGCAGACCGATGGGCAGACCGAGCGCACAAATCAGATGTTGGAGGACATGCTACGCATGTGCATTATTGACTTTGGAGGTGGATGGGAGCAATACCTTCCACTGGTAGAGTTTGCTTATAATAACTCCTACCAGTTCACTATTGGCATGGCTCCGTTTGAGGCATTGTACGGTAGGCCTTGTCGTTCCCCAGCATGTTGGTTAGAGGTGGGGGACAACAAACTACTTGGGCCGGAAGTGATTCAGGATACTTCGGCAAGGATTGAGTTGATTCGGAGTCGCATTCGGGTAGCTCAAGACCGGTAGAAGAGTTATGCTGATCCGAAGAGATCTTTCAGGGAGTTCCAAGTGGGGGACCAAGTTTTGCTCAGAGTATCTCCTATGAAGGGGATTATGCGTTTCGGGAAGATGGGGAAGTTGGCACCGAGGTATGTGGGGCCGTTTCCTATTATTGAGCGGATTGGACCAGTTACGTATAGACTCGGGTTACCGGAACATTTACACCGGATTCACGATGTGTTTCATATTTCCTCGCTAAGGAAATATCTCAGGGACGATTTGGCTCATTCTCACATCGCTTTGGAGGAGATTGATCTACAACCTGATAGCTCCTACGAGGAGGGGCCGATTGCTATTTTGGACCGAAGAGAGAGGAAGTTGTGGTCAAAGATAGTACCGTTAGTGCGTGTTCAGTGGCGACATCACAATGTCGAGGAGTCCACATGGGAAAGCGAGGATGAGATGCGCGAACGTCATCCAGAGTTGTTTTTATTAGGTACTTTCTAGTTCCGAATTTCGGGACGAAATTCTGTTATTAGGGGGGAAGTATGTAATACCCCGTATTTTTGGCGATATTTATTTTTGGGATTAATTAATTAAATGAGAATTAATTGGGCGTTAATCCGGATAAAATACTAGCGAGATGTGAGTTGGTATTTGACTATATTGAGTATATATGATGATATATGAATGTTTAATTATGAAATTTGTCATGAGATTGATATACGACAATTTGGACATTTTATTGGGACGCGTGAGACAGTCGCGTCAGGATATAATTATTTTAATCATACAAGTGAATTTAAATTCTATTAACCGTATGGTCATTTTGAGTGCGCCAACGCGTCCGGAAGGGTCGAGATAGTCAGAAAACACTAGCTGGGGGTTTAGTTTGGGTCCCGGGGTATTTTTAGGCCATACCGGCAACATAAAGGGTATTTTGATAATTTTGTATTTTTGGGAATTAAAAGTGACGAAAATTAGTAAATTATATCTGATGTGGATTTGACCCACTAAACCACTAACCAACCCATGTAAACCCAATAGGCTACTTAGGTTATTAGAATTTAGGTTTCTAATATTTTCCCAAAACAAACCCTAGCCACCATAGCTATTGGAGAAGAAAGCTTGGAAAGAGAGAGATAGAGGGGAAAAGCTTGGAGAGAGAGAGAGAGAGCTTCATCAAATCGTCATCAAAACCTGAGATTGAATCAAGGCAAGTGGTTTAATTTACGTTTTTATGCAGTAAATGCTTCTTCCATGCTTAGACTATTCAATAATCATAATTAATTGGGAGATAATTGAAAACCCATGAAACTGGAGTTGTTAATAAATTTTGGAGATAGGTTTGCATGTAGAAATGTTATTGGAAGATCGAATTAAGAGAATTATAAGTTTATGTGTTATAAAAACGGATTTATATTCTGGAAATTGATGATTTATAATCTTAGGGTTTATGTTCTTGAAAAATTGGGGAAAAGTGATGAGACTTGTGATTTGGTGATGTTTAGGATGAATGATTCCCTTAAAACACATTAGTATGTGACCTTGATATGTTTAGGATTGATTAGAGACCTTAAAACATTGTTGGGACGAATTTTAGAGGAGAATTGAGGAGTAGAAATTGGTGAAAAACGAGTAGAAAATTCTGGGCTTGAATCTGGCCACTCGTTAGAAGACCTACCCAGGTCGTTCGAACGAGCTCGTTCGAACGAGCTTCTAACGAGTTGACCATTGACTTCTAACGAGGGTGAAGTTCGTTCGATAAGATCGTTCGAACGAGATCTCGTTAGAAAGCCCACTTCGTTCGAATGAGATCTCGTTAGAAGACTTAGTTCGTTCGAACGAAGTCTTGTTCGAACAGCCTCGTTCGAACGAGTTGACAGTTTAAGATTTTTAGCCTGTTTTGATCCCGAGTGCCCAGTAACCTTGTGTATAGGTAGGGATAGCCTTTCCTTGATGAGTGATTGATATATTTGGGATGTTTGGGATATTATGAGGAGTCAAACCTAGAAGTGTAGTTTGAACCTAAGGGAAAATGTGAAGTAGGACGTGAGTGTCTATACAATGTGAGCTATTGACGGCCTAATTAATTATATTAACCGGGAACATATAAATGGTGTAGTATTATATGTCCGTACGAGAAGAGATATGTACCAATATATTATGGTGATTACTAAGACGTGTGCATACTTAGTATATATGTATTGATTTTATGTGTATGACATACCTACCATACTTGCTATCACGGGAGGTTTGGGTTCGCTTAGGGCCCTCTAATCCTTGTGTTGCCCGGATTTAGACTAGTTACCTCGATGAACATAGGTCAGAGAAGGACTTATTGGGACGTTGATAAGTCTGCTGATCGTGGGAGCGTAGGTATGTGCGTGACCCATGTGATGTGACTGTGTTCGCCTCCATTATTTGTGATGTTGTTATCTGTGAACTATTCCTGAGAGATTCAGAATATGTAATCCTTATGTACGTGATGTACCGGGATGGATAGCTGAGTATGTGTGCACCGCAGCTTAGTCTCGGGGTGCTTATATTGTATATTTATGTTGTGGAAAATACACTTTATTATTGGAACTTTCATATGGTATTGTGTGTATAAATTTGGAAAATATAAAAGGGATAATCTATAATGAGTTGTGTTGCTTTTATGGGAGAAACTGAATTTACGTTAAGCCCCTATTTAAATGAGATCGTTATATTGTAAATGGGAACCGAGTAATAAGAGTAGAACCTATGATAGTCTAGCTAGATATGATGTCACCTAGCTAAGGATTAGTGTCATTTTAGATGGGTACTTACGTTAGGAGTGCACATTTAGTCGAGAGGTGAGAATTTCATGTGAGTGCACGTCCTAACATGTACTTTGCATTTAATGTTTTAAATGTTTTTAAAGCACTTGCAGGTTTTTAAAATATCTCCACATTCGGGCTCTGACCCGTTTGCTTTCAAATCTATTTTCTTGTAAAACCATTTTAGGTGCCCAGCCACAAGGACACCACGCATTGGATTCTCATTCCAATGACGAGTTGTAGCTGTTTGTGGAAGTTACAGGGATTTGCTTTTAGACGCTTCTATCATTTGGATTCCATGTTCAGTATTCCTCAGTTGTAGGGCATGTTGCCCAAGTTCTATTAGAGACATTTCCATTTCAGTTTTTCAGACTTTGGCATGTATTAATTCAGTATTCAGTACTTCGTTACTTATTTCAGTTGTGGGATTTGTTGTGAGGAGTTTTCCTCCGGATTTATTTATTTCATGTGATAGTTATTCTATAATTTCGTTATGGTGAATGGTGATATTATTCTTGCTTTAAATCTTTTACTGCATGTTACTCAGACTTTAATTAAAATTTGACAACTTACTTTTTAAATACTAGGTGGTTAGTAATAATAAAATGTTTTCGACAGTGATGCTGTTAACTGAGCCAACTTGGCATTTTGATTTAATTTATAAAGGAGTAGCTACCCGGTATTTAATTAGTCGGGGTGTCACAGGAAAATCCAGAGAAAAAGACAGTAAAGAAAAGAACAAACTAGCAAGAAATTAAAGTCATTCAAATGCATCAACAATTGAGAAAAATATGTTCTTTCATTGATTAATCTTGAAGTACATAGGTGGATACATCAGCAAGAAAGAAAATAGAAAAAAATATGAGAAAAGACAAAAAAGGAAACTAGTTAAGAAGGAGCTAAACCTTCTCCTTATCCTTGGCCTGGTCTTGACTGGAAACAAGTAGGTTAGAACTTGATTCTAGCACTACTGAAGACTCAATGGGCATTATTTAAGACTCTCCTGACCCTTCTTCATCATCAAACTCCTCATCCAAGTTAGGAGGAGTGTCTGGCTCTCATGCCTTTGGAATAGCTTGGAGTTTGCCTCTGTACCGACCACCTTTAGAACGTCGGACCAACCTTCCTTGAAGGATTGTTTCTTAGCATACTCAATTTAAGTAGAGGCAGCAAAAGGGGCCTTCTCCCTACCCTTGTCAAAAGTAGCTTTTCCCTTAGACTTCAAGGAAGTAACTTCAGAAGTCAAGCCAACCACTTTTTCTTCAGTAGTTTGGACCCGAGCTGTGACTTATGTAAGTTTGTCTTCAGCAGCCTTGGCTCTGCCTTCACTATCACCCAATATCTTATCGGTAGTTTGGGCCTTTTCCTTAACAGACTTTATTTTATCTTCTGTTGTAGTTTCCTTATCCTTAGCTTTCCTCAGCTCCTCCTCTCAGAACTTTTTCTTTAATTTTATAGCTTCTCTGGAAGTAGCCAAAGGTTGTTTCAGGCCCTCCAAATCCTCTTCCACTTCACTAGGAGAAGACCTCAGTTGGTCGTCCTTCTCTATTATTTGGTTGAAGTCAACCAAAACTGCAAAAAAGAGCAAATACCAAAAGTTAGAAAAAATTCATCAACATAAAGAAAAAGCAGAAGATAATTACCAGTGCCAAGTTATAGCAAGCCCTCTCAGTCAGCCTGGGGGCTAATACAACTCCATCAGCGGGAACAATTGTAGACTTGATTAAATTTCCTGACCAATCTAGGGTTAACAACAGAAGCTGATCCAATATCAAGGTCAGCTTGGATTTTTCTCACCAACTCTTGTTGTCTTGCCAAAGTCTTCTTTACAGCCATTACTTTCTAGTCAGCTTGATTTTTTTGGGCCTATTTCTGAAATTCAGGCAAACCACTTTTCAATCTCTTAAATTGAAATTCAATAGTTTGGGTCTCATTAGCACCAAGGGCTTGAGGCCTCTTATCACTGGACCAGGATTTCTTCTCAACTGGCTTCTTGCCAGTATCAACATTCTTCTTGAGGGAGGAGACAATGACCCACATCAAATTAGTCATCTTCCTCTTAGTCACGTCGACTGGAGGAGAAAGTGGGATATCATAAATCTCAAATGATTCAATGAGGAAGAAGTTCCTCCCTAGGTGAACTCAACACCAGTAGATTCTGTAGTTGAAGAAGTAGGTATAATATCCTCTTCTAAGTTAATAGCAACTTGGGGCAGCACAATGTGACACCCCACTTAATTAAATATCGGGTGATCAGGCCTTTATTAAATTAAAAAAGAGTATCCAAATTGGTTCATTCTTAGCATCACTACCAAAATCCTTTTTAAATTTACTAACCACTTAGTATTTGAAAAGATGATGTCAAAATTTTATCTTTTTATTTAACATGCAAAGATTTAAAATAATTAAATAATTAAACAACACATTCAGCATACTAAATCAATCAACACATTCAGCATACTAAATCAATCAACTCCACAATGAATAAAATACGAAATCAAATAAAATACGCTAGGAGTAAACACGCCGGTCCGAAAATCATAATACAATAATCCATAATCGAAAGCCTAAATCCAATAACTGAAATAAAAGAAGCATAATGTCTCTAAAATCACTGCTAACAGAAGAAGGGAGACATGGCCGACTGAAATAAAATAAGGATGCATCGAATCTGAAATGATCGAAGGCGTCTACCAATTAAGTCCTGCAATCAACGACAATAATTGCAGAAAGGGAAAATGGCAATGATCTCCTCAGATCGGCCTCCCTATGGTTAGTCAACTAAAATGGTTTTTACAAAGAAAATAGATTTAGAAGAAATGGGTCAGGGCCTGAGTAAAAACAGTTTAAAACATTTTAGCAAGTATTTAAAATGCATAAATAGCAGATATTATATGCATGTTAGGTTCACAGCTCTCACTTGAGATCCTCACCCCTCAACTAGTGTGCATGCCCAGCGTATACTCATAACCCGCCCTAGTTATGCTGCTTTGCCTAACTAGTTTGAATTAAACATCTTACTTCATATACTAACTTATGGTGCTCACCTGTGTTACCTATACAATAATTTGTTTTCTCTGTCTATTGGACATTTATGATTTCTCATATAATATTGATTTCTCACATAGTTATATACATTCAGATTTTACTTCTCCTACTAAGCACAAATACTAGGATTAAATCACAAATATATATATATATATATATATATATATATATATATACATACACACACACACAAACACTACTATAGCACCCCTAGACTGAGACCTGCGGTGCATGAATACTATGTTATCATGTCCTGGTACATCGCGCATGGTATAAAGGACTGTTGGTTTGGTATCTCTCTCGAACCATAAATACAAATCATATATATTAGAGGAGAATATAGTTCCAAACCTATGGGTTACGCACATACCTACACACCCATATGACAGAAATCCTCCCGAAGGCTCATCAGTATATGATTGTCCCCACGTGGAAACCTCCGATGATAGAAAGCTACGTAGGTATGTCATACACATAAGAAATTATGAATAGGTATACACACAACCTATATATTTATATCAACAGTATAGGCATACGCACATCCTATATCATATATCCTGTACGTAGTATATGTATGTCCCGAACATTCTACGTATTTAATAATTTATAACTTTACTTATTATCGTACGCTGCCGAGTATTTTTCACCACTCGAAGGGTATCCTTTATTCTACACAGAAGTATCAGTAGGTAAACTCCCTATACCCTAATGGTGCAAGTCATCATTTGCCTTGAATTCACGAGACCCGAATTATTCTCCAATTTAGGTATTTTCCTCGGTAAATCCTAATTCAGTTTAGCCCTTAATTCTCCGTCTTAGGACTAATCCCAAAACTCCACCTAGGCCTACCGGTGGCTCATTATATTCTAATTATGTTTAAAAGCAAGTCCGACGATTGAATCCCGAACGATTTTCAAAGATTCTAAACAAAAGGGAAAAGTGGCCAAAACTGGGCAGCCGAATCGATTCGCCACCTACAGGTCTCGAATTTTGCATAGTTTTTCCTATGGGTTTCACCATTTCCAATCATCAAAACCTTCACCAAACATTACCAAACTCCCAACCAATTACTTCAAACATTATACTAGGATATATGAATGATTTCTAACGTACAAGAATCATAAATTCATCAACAATCATCAATTAATCAATTTAATCCCAATTAAATTCTGAAAAACCCTAGTTTAACACTTTCATTCAAGAATCAATTTAAAACTCAGATTTCTTCCTCAAGCTCAATGAAATTTCATGGGTTTCATGCAACATACATAGAAGGTTCAATCCGATATCCTTTTCCAACATAAGATTATGATTTAAGTCTTCTAATTTAACCCAAAGTATACAAATTTCTCATATGATACATCCTACACTAACATGGATATCATACATGCTATAGTTTTGCAAGATTAAGCACTTGCCTCAATATGAAGGTTTGGTCCTCTAAAGATGATGGGCATGGTGGTGTTCCTCTTCCCTCGATCTACACTGTGGTGGTGTAATTGGAGTAGTAATTGGTGTTCTAGCCCTTTGGAACCTCCTATCTTCTCCCTCCTATGGCCTCTCTGCAACTCTACTGATATTAACCCAAACTTCCCTCACATAAATGACAATATGAAGTCCTAATTTTCGTGGGTTCAATTCCCCCCAAATTTTAAAAGACTAAATGCCCCTCCGGGGTATTGGTTTGGCCTAAAATTACCTCGAGACCAAAACTAAACCCCCGAATATACTTTTTTGACTATCTCGACCCTTTCGGACACTTTGGCATACCGAAATGACCATTTGGGTGATTTAAAAAGAAATTACTTTTTATCCCATTAAATTAGGTCCCGACATGACTGACATGCGTGTCCCGACTAAATCATTGTAACCGTCGTCTTTTTCACTCGTGATAATTCTAATAACTTCATAATCACATATTACTGTAATCACTAAGTAATATTCAATATAATTCATATCCATAAATACTAACCCTTATCTCGTTAGTTAATATTTATTTTAATCCGGATTAATTATCAATTAATTTCCCTTATTTAATTTAATTAATCCAACCTTTAAAAACTATTAAAAATATGGGTGTTAATACTTCCCCCTAATAACGGAATTTCGTATCGAAATTCAGAAAATAGAAGTATACCTGGTAAGAATAACTCTGGATATTTTTCACGCATCTCATCCTCGCGCTCCCTAGTAGTCTCCTCGACATTATGATGCTCCCACTGGACACGAACAAGTGGAACTACCTTTGACCTCAATCTCCTCTCTCTATGGTCTAAGATAGCCACCGTTCTATTTTCATATGAACTATCAGGCTGTAAGTCAGTCTCCTACAGCATAATGTGAGTGTGAGCACTCATGCCGAAGATACCGTCTTAGTGAAGAAATGTGGAACACATCATGAATAAGGTGTAAGTGCTCCGACAACCCAAGTATATCCTCTACTGATCCAATCCTCTCGATGATAGCAAATGGTCTCACGTATCTCAGTGCCAATTTCCCTTTCTTGCCAAACCTCATAATTCCTTTCATAGGAGATACCCATAGTAGCACCTGGTCCCCGACACTAAATTCTCGGAAGAACCAATTAGCATCGGTGTATCTTTTCCATTTATCTTGGGCTATATGTATGCGAATATGAATCATCTCAATCCTGGCCGATGTATCCTGAATTAACTATGGCTCTAGCCAACAAGCACGATCATGACAAGATCTACCATACAACGCGTGATAGGATATAAATATTGTATATTTATCCCCTTAATTTCGGTACCTTTGTGAACCCGAGTAGTGCAATTGATATGTATTTAACTCGTAATCATGTTACTAACCTTCGTTGGCAAGTATTTCATGTTTTGTGTTTCTCTTACGTGTTTTACACGTAAATTATACAAGCGGTGCGAAACAAAAAGCGAAACAACGAAGGAAAGGCTAGGAAGGCAAGTTCAGGGGAATTTTCGTAATTCTTCAGCCTAATCCCGAAGGTGGGGCCTACTATAAAGTTGACTATCTCAAAACAATGAGAATACTGGAAGAAATGACACCCAAATCTGAGCTACGGTGAAGGAGTTATGATCTCTTGAAGTTGAAGAAAAATCCTAGAAAGAAAGGAAGAAAAGCTGAAATTTTTTCGAAGTGTTGTAAAGAGGCCCAAAACCAGCGAATTCCCCCGAACCCCAGCGACAACCGATTCGGGGTACATGCGAACCAGTTCGAGGTGCCTGATGCGCGAATTTTCTCCTTAATGCTGATTGGTCCAAAGAATCCTATTATGTTACAATTCCTTATAAAACGTACATGTATCATTGTATTGCCTTAGAAAACATAGTTTTGATGAGTTTTTGATAGAGAGAAGAGTAGGAGAATACCCTAGGAACATATCTTTGATTTGGTGATTCAAGATTGATTATTTCCGGGTTTGATTTCAAGTTTTAATTCAAGATTCATTCTTTCTATTATTGTTCTTGCATGCTATTCTTCTTGCACGATTCAAACAAATTCTAGGTTTATAATAATTCTTTGCATGTTTCAATATGCTTCCATCATGATTTCTTTCACATGCGACCTAGTTAATTCATGCATAATTTGGTTCAATATGTCTAGCTAAATTCTTTATGGTTGGGATGCATGAACTCAACCCGATGTGATAGTTGCATGTGTATAAAATTAATCTTCTAAATTTACGGATTTATTATAACCGTATTTGGTAGCAAACACAATCTTTGTAGATCTTTGGATCTCGTTTGCTTCAGGGTAACCGGGATACTTTAGAATGCAATGCGAGTGTCGCTATCGTGCTACCGCTTTATTCATCCTCTGATTACGTATGGTGCGGGATTGAACCACATATACGTAATGCTTGGGAGTACTAAAGTCTGGGTCTGATTTATCACTTAAATTTACGATTAATTTTGTACCAATAATACTCTAGGGTTGAGGGATTGTATTCCCGGCCTGTTTTTCTCATAATATAGTTCAAATTTTAGTTCAATCACCATCAATTCATCTAGGTAATTTAGAGTAATTGCATTTAGTTGTAGCTATTTCACTATTCAAATCACCTTTTCCTTATTCTTAGAGTTGAATTTAGGTTAACCATCTGTCCTTCCGTCGTCACGATTTGCTCGTCCTATTTCCCTGTGGAGACGATCCCGACTTATCGGGTTTATTACTAACGCAACAGGCTTGCACTTGAGCCTAGAGAGAACGCACTTTAGAGACACATTCTTAGTGATGTCAAGTTTTTGGCGCTGTTGCTCAAGATTTAGGTAGACGTAGGTTAGATTCCGTTAATCTAAAACTTCGACAAAAAAAAAAATAAAAGGCACAAAAAGTTACTTCATCTCTCAAAAGCCTATTAATGCAAAATTCTAAACTCACTCTAACTCCCCAAAATACTCCAACCAGCATTCACGAAAACTCGATAGTTGAATACGACCCCGATAGCCCTCACACTCCAAACATTCCACAATTCTGGGTTCCACTTCCCACACCTCCACACTCAATTACAAGTAACACTCTGATTTCTCTCTTAGGACACACCACTCTGCACACTCTGAGCATACCAAGTGAGGATATAGAGTCATCAAGTGAGAGAGTCATGTCACAACACGGTATTGTAGCTGCAGGTGAGGAAGAGGTCCCGTACCGCCCTTTGAGAGAAATCTTATATCTCGAGCGAACTGTCACTCTGGGATGCATTTTACTCCCGTATAATGCAGGGCAATTTCGTTTTAGGAATGGGATGATCCAGATACTTCCAAATTACCATGGAATGGAATTAGAAAAGACATATCGCCACATCGGGGAATTTGAGGAGACGTGCAAGACCCTCAGAGACCAAACTTGCACAAACTATGTGATCCGCCTCAAACTCTCCCTATTGAAAATGAGAGGTCGTCGCACCCCCGACGCGTATGGAGTGATTCTTGTGTATAGTAGTAGTGTTTCAGTTAGGATACTTAGGAGTCCAAAAGCACGGGTTATGATAGCGAGTGAGATAGCACACTTTTTTAGAGAGCTTACACGCATTTTGAGGGCATGGTCGAGAGATTTTCAAGGAACTCGAGGGTCTAGGACATCTTAAGGGGCCATAAGCAAGTGATGAGGTATGGGAGAACACTTAAATTTTGAGAAATGAGAGAAGCTAAACTTCCAGGCCAGCAGGGTTCCCCGAACCGCAGGTCGAACCGATTCGGGGTCGAACCGGTTCAGGGTACAGGCGAATCGGTTTGGGGGACCTGGAAGATTCTTCCCCCTTTTCCCAAATTCATCCTCTTTTCCCCCTTACCTTCATTCATTTCCCCAACTAAACTCACCCTCTAAAACTCCCCCTACCTATTCACACTCCAAATTCACTCCCTCCATACCTATTCTCATTTCCCACCAAACGTCACCCCCACTCACCTATAAATTCACCCTCACCCCTCTCCATTTCTCACACTTCATTTCACTCTCCCTATCTTATACACCATATCCCCTCCATCTCTCTCTCTCTCTCTCTCTCTCTCTCTCTCTCTCTCTCTCTCTCTCTCTCCATGTCCCGCCTCCGCCAAGCAAACTTCCGTCCTAAAAAATATGACTTCACCACCATCCTCGATGATGAGAGGACGGGAGTATTTCGGTCCGTCCAAGAACGTCATTGGGTTCTCGGCCACTCACCCCATCCATATCGAGCGGTTTGTCAATTGGGAGAAGCTGCCCGGTGATGTCAATGCCCTTTTCCAACGCCGGGGGTGGTGCTCTTTTCTTTCTCCTACGAGCACCAAAGTGTTCGAATCTGAAATTCGCCAATTCTACGTGACACTCGTTCGCAAATCCTCCAATCTTCATGAGGCTTATTTGACGGCATTAAGATTCCCTTCTCCGTCGCCATCATTGCGCGCAAAATGCGAGAAAAAGGAGTTGTCCTCCCCGTGCCTTTCATGTATCCCACCAATGGTGCCCCCCGCACCAAAGCCGAATGTATTGCCCGAATGGTACCCGAGGAGGAATGGGTGCGCGATTCATTTTCAATAGGCAGCCTTTCGGACATGGTGCGATTATCACACCTCATTGAATGTGGAGCAATCCACCAAACCAATAATGATTCGGTGGTCAGGCTGCGCCATGCCAACTTCTTATACCATTTCCTCGACCCCGAGAGCACGATTAATTTGGCCTAGCTTTTCTACCTGGAAATCATCAACGCGGCCTATAACGAGTGGGGAAAGGCCGCGCTCCCCTATGCCTGCCATATCATCGAACTTTTGATTGATGCCGGGGTGGATGATCTAGGGTAACAAGTCCGACTCCCCCGCCCCAATTGGAGCCACTTCCACCACCCGAAGTGAGCGGCAAATGAGGGTAGCCCACCCCGACCGTCCAATTCTCGACGAGGGTGCGGGGGAGGAAGAACATGATCCCCCAATGATGGATGTGGGGGAAGAAGAAGAGTATGATGAATACGAGGACGACGACTCTGATTTTGAGCCCCCGGGTGTAAATTTCGATAGGCGCCTTCCAGCGGTGGAAACCCGATTGGACGGTTTCCTCACCCAATACAATCGAGACGAAGCGGCCTATTAATGGGATCAAGCAGCCTACTGAAGGGATACGAGCATGATGCACCATCTCCAAGCCCATTTATACGAGCTCAACTTCGGTGGACCCCTCCAACTTTCTTCTATGATCCATATGATCTCAACGCACCCGGCCCCTCCGATCCACCTCCCCAGTGAAGCCCCTGTCTGATGTTGATGTTTATTTTTGTGGGTTGCGATGTGATTGGATGTTTAAAATTGTTGATTGTGTAATTCTCCTATCACCCATGTAACAGAGACTCTTAGTATTTAAAACAAAACTTGTAATTCTGTTTTATTTGTTCGTTTTATTCTCTCGCACTTTTAATTCGCTTTGAGTTAGATTTTAGTCCTTTTTGCTTGAGGACAATGCAAAAGTCTAAGTTGGGGGGGGGGGGGGGAGGGGGTCACAAGTGCGTCTTTCTAAAACTTCACAAATTTTAAAAAATGCCCAAAAATTTCCAAATAAAAATCATAAAATTTTGAAAAATCTAAAAATATTTTTCTTCAAAATAAATAAAAACTGGAATTTTATTTTTTCAAAAATATCACCTTTATTCTATTTGAAGTCTAAAATTGACAAATTTCTATTGCACTAAGCCGAAATTGACCAAAGATGGAAATTATACGAAAATTGACGACTTAACGAATAAGTGTGGAGATTAACAAAACTCGGTGAGATTTCGACCCCATCGATCTTTTTGAGTTTTGAAATCAATCCGAGTTAATGGTTAACTCGTAGTTCTAATTCAGTGTTTTAAATAAGTCGTTGATAATCTCAATTCTTTATTTTGATCAGTTATGGGAAATGGAATGTTGTCTTGAAAGAAATGCTCACTACAAATCTCTAAATTAAATTAATCTTGAGACGCATTTGATAAATTAATAAGTAATTCGGACAATGAAGTAGGCCATCGTTTCTTACCCAAAAATATTAGCCATAAAAAGATGTGAAAAATTATCCTTTTGATAACCCAAATTGAGGCGAATAATTTTTTCCTTTTCGTTTGGTAACCCGAAAAACCCAAGTAACCCAGAATTGTGAAAATTGGTAATGTCATCAAATAAAGTCCGATAAGTGCATAAAAAGGGGGCAAGAAAAAAAATAGTAGAAAAATGTTTAATAAAAATAGCAAGTAGAGAAAAAGAAGAGAAAATGAGCAAATGCCCGGAAAAAAAGCACTAACGGACATCATAAGAAAATTTTCCAATTCCAAAGTTCCCAACCAGTCCCATGTTACCCAATACACCTTTAACCCGAAAAGTCCTACCGAGTTCGAATTGCGAAATTGATTACCGCATTGAGAGACAAGAAACCAAAAGATAATATGAGAGATTAAATGATGTGAATTTGAGGCGATGTTTCCCGTTTTCCAATTACCATAATCCGATGAAGAGATCATTTCACTAAATAATTTCGTCTTTCATAATTGTGTGCATGAACTTGCGTTCCATTACATTTACTCTTATAAATCACGCACACCGAGAGAATAGCCAAAATTCTGAGTGATTCGTTTGTGAGTGTATTCGGTGAGATTTTGAAATCAAAGCGAATTTTCAAAAAGTAACGTAATGATCAATTGGTGGAAATTCGCGGTTCGATTTTTGGCTTTGCACACACATGACAACTTGAGACTCTTTTGAGTATGAATTTATGGTGACTATTTTTTGAAAGGTTTGAATTGTAGAATTTTTAATTATTTTGATTTTCCATTGAGTCAATAACGAATTTTGTGGATATATTCACTGCAAAACCTCACGAGACAACACTCGTCCTACTAGGGTAACCTAGGGGCTTAAAGGTTTGTTGCATATGCTAAATGCAATCGCTTGCCCACGAAAAAGGTATTATATCCCAATAAAGTGTTTAGAAGAGTTGTGACGTTATTACTTTTCTTTTACACTACTCGGGACGCGCAAAGTTCTAAATATTGTATATTTATCCCCTTAATTTCGATACATTTGTGAACCCGAGTAGTGCAATTGATATGGATTTAACTCGTAATCATGTTACTAACCTTCGTTGGTAGGTATTTCATATTTTGAGTTTCTCTTATGTGTTTTACAGGTAAATTATGCAAGCGGTGCGAAAGAGAAAGCGAAACAATGAAGGAAAGAATAAGAAGGCAAGTTCAAGGGCATTTTCGTAATACCACAGCCTGATTCCGGAGGTGGGGCCTACTGGAGAACAACGAGAATACTGGAAGAAATGACACCCAAATCCGAGCTACGGTGAAAGAGTTATGATCCCTTGAAGTTGAAGAAAAATCCTAGAAAGAAAGGAAGAAAAGCTGAAATTTTTTCTAAGTGTTGGAAAGAGGCCCAAAACTAGCGAATTCTCCCGAACCACAGCGAGAGCCGGTTCGGGGTACATGCGAACCGGTTCGAGGTGCCTGATGCATGAATTTTCTCGTTAATGCTGATTGGTCCAAGGAATCCTATTATGTTACAACTCATTCTAAAATGTACATGTATCATTGCATTGCCTTAGAAAACATAGTTTTGATCAATTTCTTTCATGGTATTCTTCTTGCACGATTCAAACAAATTCTAGGTTTATAATAATTCTTTGCATGTTTCAATATACTTCCATCATGGTGATTTCTTTCACATGCGACGTAGTTAATTCATGCATAATTAGGTTCAATAGGTCTAGCTAAATTCTTTATGGTTGGGATGCATGAGCTCAACCCGATGTGATAGTTGGATGTGATAAAATTAATCCTCTAAATTTAAGAATTTATTATGACCGTATTGCGTAGCGACACACAGTCCTTGTAGATCTTTGGATCTTGTTTGCTTCAGGGTAATCGGGATGCTTTAGAATGAAATGCGAGTGTTGCTATAGCGCTACCGCTTTACTCATCCTTTGATTACGTATGGTACGAGCTTGAACCTCATATACTTAATGCTTGGGAGTACTAAAGTCTGGGTCTGATTTATCACTTAAATTTATGATTAATTTTATTCCAGCAATACTCTAGGGTTGACGGATTGTATTCCCGGCCTATTTCTCTCATCATATAGTTTAAATTTAGTTCAATCATCATCAATTCATCTAGGTAATTTAGAGTAATTGCATTTAGTTGTGGTTGTTTCACTATTCAAATCACCTTTTCCTTCTTAGAGTTGAATTTAGGTTACCATCTGTCCTTCCGTTGTCACGATTTGCTCATCTTATTTCCCTGTGAAGACGATCTTGACTTACCGGGTTTATTACTAACGCGACAGGCTTGCACTTGAGCCAAGAGAGAACACACTTTAGAGACACATTCTTAGTCGCGCCAAGTTTTTGACTCAAATGGAGCCATGCTAATAGTGAACTGATAGGAGTTATTGTACACAAAATCCACCAGTGGAAGGTACTTCCCCCAACCTCCCCTAAAATTAAGAATACACGTACACAACATATCCTCCATCATTTGATTAGTCCGCTCAGTCTTCCCATCTGTCTGCGGGTGATAGGTCATACTCAATCGTAACTTCGTACCCATGGCCTCCTGAAAGCTCTCCCAAAACTGAGACGAAAAAATCTTATCCTTGTTGGACACAATACCTAGGGGCACCCCATGTAATCTCACTATCTCAGCAATGAAAATCTGAGCACACTATGCTGTAGTATAATCCGTCCGGACAGGAAGAAAGTGGGCTACTTTAGTTAACCAATCCCCTCTGAGAAGTAGGCAATCCTGTGGTAAAGTCCATGGAAATGCCCTCCAATTTCCACATAGGAATCTCTAGAAGCTGAAGTAACCCTGCTGGCTTCTAGTGGTCCACCTTTACTAGCTGACAGCTGGCACACTTCAAGGTGAACTCAACAATGTCCCTCTTCATCCCACTCCACCAATGTTGTCACCTCATATCTTGGTACATCTTATCCCCATCGGGATGCACCGTAAATTGAGACCCGTGCGACTCTGTCATCACTGCGTGTCACAAATCCTCCCCCTCGGGAACAATTAGTCTACCGCTGAAGTGCAAGCCTCCCTCAGAACTCATTGAATAAGATTCTGCTCCGCCGGCTAAAAGCTCTCTAATCCTCTCCTAACAAAATGGATGCACTGCCTGAGCCTGTACCACCCTCGTTACAATCTGAGGTGTAATGGTCATTACTGACATAAATGACTGAGAAGCTGCATCCTGATGTCCCAGGTCGGTCCATTTTGCCTTCCACACCTCAGCCACCTCCCCCATTGGCCTACGACTTAATGCATTAACTACAATGCTAGCCTTTTTCAGGTGATACTAGATCTCGAACTGATAGTCTTTCACAAATTCAAGCCACCTGCGCTGATGCATATTCAAATCCCTTTGAGTGAACAAATACTGTAGTGACTTGTTATCTGTGAACAGGCAAAATTTCTCCCCCGATAAGTAATGTCTCCAAATCCGAAGGACAAACAGAGCTACTGCTAGCTCCAAGTTATGGGTGGGGTAATTGTTCTCGCGAGGCTTAAGCTTGAAGGAGGCAAAAACTATATCCTGATCCTCCTAATGAAGTATTTCCCCAAGTCCATGTAGGGATGAATTAGTATAAACAAGGTACTCCACACATGCTCTGGGAAGTGCTAGTACTTAAGTTAACTTATCCTTCAGCTCCTCTAATGTCAACTGACACGCATCATCCCAAACAAATGGTATGCACTTACGAGTCAGATTAGTCATCAGACCCGCAATCTTCAAAAATCCTCGGATTAACCGTCTGTAATACCCGGTTAATCTCAAGAAACTACATACCTCCATCGGTGTCATGGGCTGTCCACACTCCTTCACTGTTGATACTTTACTCGGGTCCACTGATATACCCCTCTCCGATACAATATGCCCCCAAAACTGCACCTCACAAAACCAGAACCCACATTTCTGAAACTTCGCATGCAACTGATGCTCACGTAGAGTCTGTAGTACCCGACATAAGTGCTCGACAAGCTCCTCCTCGGTCCTGGAATAAATTAGAATGTCATCAATGAAGACGATCACAAACTGATCTAAGAACTCTTAAAAAACCCTATTCATTAAGTCCACAAATGCGTCTGGTGCGTTGGTTATCCCAAATGGCATAACCCAAAACTCGTAGGATATCTCATCAGAATTGCAGTCTTAGACACATCATGCTCCCTGATAAGTAACTTGTGATATCCGAATCTCAAATCTATTATAGAGAAGTTGGTTGCTCCTCTAAGCTAGTCGAATAAGTCATCGATTCAAGGCAACGGATATTTATTCCGTATTGTGACTTTATTCAACTCCCGATAATCTATGCATAGTCATAAGGATCCATTCCTTTTCTTCACAAACAGAACTGGTGCACCCCAAGGTGAGGTACTCGGCAGATGAAACCCTGTCCCAATAACTGTTCAATCTGATCTCGTACTCCCTCATTTCTATAGGAGCCATCTGATAAGGCGCACGGGCTATCGATCGAGTTCTCGACACTAAATCAATCACAAACTCTATCTCCCTGCTAGGTGGTAATCCCGGTATCTCCTGAAACACATCAACGAACTCGCAAGCAACTGGAATCGAGTCGAGAGAAATCACTACCTCCTGAGAGGTCTCCTCCTCTATATGATACAAATGGGTGGACGATCCTCCCTCGGGGCAAGGCATCACCACTTGGAACATCTCATGTCCCGGAATATCAAAGATAATGCTCCTACTATAACAATTAATCATGGCCCTATATGAGACTAGCCAATCCATGCCTATAATGGCGTTGTACTCAGACATATCTAACTCAAGCATATCAGCCAATCTCTATACTCACACCCTGGCATATAAAGAAAATCAGCGTCCCATTACCCAATGACGAGTCTACACAAGAATCATACTATCGGTCGTGTCTAACAACCCTGCGGCCTATGCAAATCTAGTGGCTATAAATGAATGTGAAGCTCCGGTGTCAAATAAAATGCGCCCAAAAATACCATGCATAAGAAGCATACCCTCAACCGCGGGTGGAGCCTGTAGTGCTGCAACCTAATGGATGTGATACATGGGCCCATACTGCAACTACCCCTACTGAGGTGGGGCTATTGGAATGACTAAATGGGAGGCAATACTGGCATCTGAACTGGTGATGGAAGGGCTGTTGGGAAGATAGGCCCCTAAGGCTCCTAGCGAGCACCTTACTGCTTCTATGGGGCCCTGCCCCTCTCAGGGCACTCCTAATGTTTATGGCCAATCTTGCCACAAGTAAAGCACTTATCCCTGGTTGTCCTTGGCACTAGCCGTTGCCACCCCTCTAATGGCCTTACTGGCCCTGTTGTCCTCGCTAGTGGCCCTATTAGCCTAGCTGACTCTATTGGCCCAGTCAAAAACCTCCCTGTTACTGCCTGGAATCACCGAATCTGAATCTCTTAGCAGGCCCCCCTGGAGGGAACTCTGCTCACTCTTTCTATGCTGACTCTGAGCTGATAGTGCCCTGCTGGCACTGCCACCACCGGTCCCGCCCTGCTAGTTGGACTATTCAACTCATTTTCTTCCCTTAACATGGAATCAGTGGTCCTGGAAGTTTAACAAAGAAGCATTTAACACACCATTGTATGACTGGAAAGATAGATTACCCAGAGGGTGCTATTAGATCCTCCAGGTGAGACCATCCATAAACATATGTATTTTTTTCTCTTCAGTAGGTAAATTTACTGGTACCAAATTAGTCAGCCTCATAAACTACTCCTCGTATTCAGCAACAGTCTTCCACTCCTGGGTGAGGTCCCATAATTTTTGCCTCGTCTCAGTCTGAACGACGGAAGGGAAATATTTGATGTCAAACTGCAACCAAAAATCCCGAATAGTCATGTTGTTTCTCTCATCAGTTGTGGTAGTGGACTCCCACCACTATAAGGTTTCCCCGACTAGCTTAAAGGTAGCTAGTATCTATTTTTGTACCTTGGTGCACTCGTACATCCTCGGTGGCTTTGCATGTCTTTTTTCCATTGACTTGCAGTACCAACATCAAAACTCCCCTGAAACTCCGGGGAATATGCCTTCTGGAAGGCATCTCTAAATCGCTCCCATGCATAAGGGAACACTTGTGTCTGGGCTGGGGCCACTGCCTGTGCCTAGGGTGGGGCCTATTGTACGATTACCAAAGCTGCATTCATCGCCTGTGCCACTATCGTGGCAACCTCTGCAGCATTCATAGTACCCTGTACTGGTGCTGGTTGAGGCTCTGGTTGGGCATTTCTGTTAGCCCGGGGTGTACGTCTGGGAGGCATCTGAAACGAGAAAGATTTTTCATAAGTCTTCGGTTCAATAAATCTCAAATAGTTGAAGATGTAAATGCATAATCATGAATACAACATTCCTAATAGTAAGGCTCTATATCAAAGAACGCTATGCTAAAAAGCATAATAAGCCGCCCATATCCTAAAAGACTCTAGAACCTGATGCTCTCATACCATGTGTGACACCCTACTTAATTAAATACGGGGTGATCGGGCCTTTATTAAATTAAGACAAAATATCCAAATTGGTGTAATACCCCGTATTTTTATGCATATTTATTTTATTATGAAATTATGGAAATTGGGATTAATTAATTTAAGAGAGAAAATTTAATTTATAATTAATCCGACTTAATGGTAATAATTACTAGCGTGACGAGAGTTAGTAGTTATCGAAAATAATTATGTTGAAATCATGTTGAGTAATAACTATGTTGAACATTACGTATTGAGTAACGTAATAGATGGTTTCAAAAATAATAATAATACGGTCTGTGATGAGATACACAGTAGTTAAGATATAATTATTTAAGATGCACGTATGAGTTGGGTCACTATTATCTATTTGGGGATTAAAAAGGTAAATTATTTCTATATAGCTTGTATGGCTGTTTTGAGGGCTCCAGTGTGTTCAGAAGGGTCAAAATAGTCAGAAAACACTACTCGGGTGTTTTATTTGGAGTCCGGGGCATTTTAGCCGAAAACAACACCCCGGAGGGGTATTTTGGTATTTTGGGATTTTTGAGTAATTAAATGGACGAAAATTAGGTTTAATTAAAAAACTACGTGGATTAGAGATTACTGTCAATTTCAACCTACGTGAGAGAGAGAGAGAGAGAGAGAGAGAGAGAGAGAGAGAGAGAGAGAGAGAACCAAGGAGGAAGAAGACTCCATTGGAGAACAAGGGCAAGAACTCAAGAATTCCCACCAAAAGTTGTGCCAAAGTGTAGATCACAACCATCAACTACGTACCAATTTTAGTCCAAGAATCAAAAGTTCATTCGAAGGCAAGTGTTTATCTTGATCCTCTTTTCACAAATATAGTTCCTGTTGATTTAGATTAGATGTTACAAACTTAGTGCAATGAAATCTTAGGGTTATTTAGGTGGCATCCAAAGAACTTGTCCCGATCATCCACCTACTTAGGGCCATCTCTATTTTTCCTACATGGTCATTTAAGTTCTTAGGTTTCTTTTCAAAACTCTTCTAATCACTAAGGTTAAGAAACTTCTAAAACTTCCTAGCAAACCGAGCCATCTCTTTAGTGTTAAGCACATTGTCACTAATAAAATTCGACACATCCTCTTTTCGGGCTTTCAAAGTAATGCCCTTCTTTTCATCCTTTTTATTTGGAAGACTAATGTTCATCCCATAGGTTTAAAGATCACCTAAAATCTATTCGACTCTCATAGTATCGGTACCCCCTAAGGAATCTAAGATCGTGATTTTGGTTATTAAATCCTTCAGGAAATGACCTTAAGATTTTTCGCACCATTCTAGACAAAGGGATAGGCGTTCATAAGTTGAACAAAGAATTGAAAATATTCGACAACTTGGCATAGAATTCATCAAAAGACTCACTCTCTAACATCATAATCGTTTCAAACTTAGTCATTAGATTTTGTAACTTGGAAACCCTAACAATAAATGATCCCTCGTGTGTTGATCGCAAAATATCCCAAGAATCTTTCGCGCTCTCGCAAGCCAAAATACGTCTAAACTCTTCAGTAGTCATAGCGTAAAAAATAGCGTTCACACACCCTTAAAATTAATAGCTGAGGCATTCTTTTCAATCGTTGTCCAATAGGTATACGCCTTAAGAGCACTACCTTCAGTGGGAGGAGTCAACCCAAACTCAATTGAGTTCTAAATGTTCTCATCTATCAATTTCAAGAAAAATCGCATATATGACTTCCAATAGGGATAGTTTAATCCATCAAACAATGGAGGTTAGCCAATAGAACTACCCTTTCAGTTAGACACCATCTGAAACCTAAACAGGCACAAAATAGGGATCTAACACAAGAAAATAGTGTAACCCGCTCTATACCAATTTGAGAAAGCTAAGTACCCTAAGGTTTGTAGAGAAAAACACCAACAAGTTTTATTTTCACAAATTTTAATTTTTTTTTTTGGGAAAATTATGTATATTATATCCAAGAACAAACAATGGAACAAATTAGAGGAAGAAAAGCCTCAAACCTCCAGAGGGGCATACCCCAACTGGAAAACCAAGGAAACAAAAGACAAAGGACCAAACAATCCCTAAATCGATCCTACTCCAAAGTACTCTCTGGGATACCCCAGTTCATGCAAGCCATCCAGTTGACGTAGCTTCTTCTCCCCTTCCCCCAAGTCATGACTCTAGCTCTCACCATCTCCTCAATCTTTTTTAATATGCCCCTAGTATTTTCCTTCGTCTTCTTATGGAATCTATTATTTCTCTCCATCCATAGGCAGTAGCAAGTAGATGAAAAGGAAATGCATCTGATACGGTTATATAACTTAGGCCCCCCATAGTTGGAGATAGCACCTTGTATCTCCCCATCCTAGTCAGTAGCCTCCCTATACTCCTGATTCCTGAACCTCACTTCCTCCCAGACCTCTCTGGCCACCCGACACTCATTGGACAGGTGAGAGCAAGTCTCCTCCCCGTTAGAGCAGCTGCAGCAAAGGTTGTTATCAGCGATGCCCCAGCTGAAGAGCTTATTCTTCGTTTGCAAAGCGTCCCTACAAACCAGCCAAAGAATGAAGGCACACTTGGGGATATTGTTCTTGTTCCAAACTAAGTTATGCCAGGTGGTGGAAGGGAGACCCGGACTCAAAGCCTCGTAAGACGAACTAATTGTGAACCCACGTGGCCTGGGGACCCAAACCACCTCGTCCGTGGTATCAGGCCTAATACCCGGTAACTCCGCATTCCTTATCTCAAGAAGTTCCACAGTAATCGTAGAGGGCCACCTCCAACGACTCTCAGCAATGTAATCAGCCACCAACGCCTTGTGATTGCTGGCAGCGTCATAGATAACCCTATCCCCATAGAGGGGGTGCAGAGGCCCTAAGGGGTGCCAGTTATCATGCCATAGGAAGGTCCCGCTGCCATCGCCAATAATGCACTTGATGAGAGGCATGGTTAAATGTCTAAGTTGTATCATTTTCCTCCAACTCCATGTAGTGTCATTAGCTATATCGATAGCCCGCAAGCTCCTCCTTTTTAATTTGTAAACATTGCACCATTTGACCCACAAACCATCCTTCTTGCTGCTGAGATTCCAAAGGAGCTTCATAATGGCAGCTTCATTCCATCTCTCAATATTCTTAATTCCCAACCCCCCTCTTCAAGTTTACAGCACAGGTCCTTCCAAGCAACCTTTGCTCCCGAGTGTTTCAAATCGGGCCCAGTCCATAAGAAGTCCTTCATAAGCTGCTCGATACTAAGGATAACTCTTTTAGGCAGGATGAATAGACTAGACCAGTACACCTGGATACCGAAGAGGACAGACTTAATGAGCTGAAGACGACCAGCGTAGCTGAGAAACCGATTGGTCCAGCACTTAATCTTAACAGTAATCTTGTCAATCAGCCTCTTGCAATCCTCACTCTTGAGTCTCGTAGTAATGAGGGGCACACCAAGGTACTGGAATGGAGGCCTACTGTGAGCGAACCCTAGCATACTACCAATCTGAATAATCCCACCCTCGTCAATGCCAGAAGAGTAGAAACTGCTCTTGTTAGGGTTAGGCAGGAGCCCCGAGATGCTATAGAAATCCACCAGCACTTTCTTAGCAACCGAACAGGAGGCAAGGTCCCCCCCACTAAGAATAATCAGGTCGTCAGCAAAACAAAGGTGGTGAAGACCAATCTCTTTACACCTCGGGTGGAAGGTAAAAGCCGTATTCGTGCTAGCCTTCAAGTCGACGCCTTCAAGACCAATTTAGACTTACTCGCAAACTCGACGCCTTCAAGTCTTGATGCGCTTCGTTCATCCTTGTAACTTTCTTTGCAGTAACTTTTGGACGCCTTCCAATAGCCACATAACGCAATGCGATTTCCCATATCTCGATATCCTATCGATCTTACTTGTCTCGTGACCAGTTCAACCGTTACAGGATACCAAACACAATATCCACCGCAGGAAATGCTCACAGTATTAAAAGCAAACCACTTTGATGTAAAATAGGGATATCTCAAAATAATATATGTATGTATTATTATTGGATCTCAAACATGGATATAAATAGGGTTTTGGTTTGGAAAACGTTTTCTTAAAACAAACACATAAACTTGTAGAGCTTTTTAAACAAGTTTGGAAACTCAAAAAGCTTGGAAAAATCTCTCTAAAATCTGTTGCTCCACACTCCTATTTATAGGAGGTTTGCCAAAAATGAGATAATCTTGAAAAATAAAGTTTTCATTGGAAAACATGTCAGCTCGTTCGAACAAAATTGGATCTTGTGAAGCCCCAATTTTTGAGGGTCAATGCGGAAAACTATTTATACTTTGATTTCATTTTCACATTTTTGTGTCGTAAAATCCCTTTAATTTAACTATTGAAATGATGTCCAGCTTATGAAACGTATAAGAAACTTAAAATAAAATGTTTTTGCCAACTTCATATAACAAATAACAATTTAGGAAAGTCGACATCATCGTGTCTTATTACCAACCGAATTTAAAATTCTTCAAAACAGTTTTGAATAACGTAATCAAAGTTCCATTTAAATAACAAATTTGTAGTAAATAATAAACAGAGCGAAATTTATCTGTGGAGGATCACACGGAGAAGAATGATGGCAGTTAAAAACATGTGTAGGTCTCAAATGGAATCTATTGATGGTAAGTGGATTTAGTTACCTGAAATATTTGGGAATTTTCATTTGCAACGGCATATAAAAGTGTTCAAAGTCATTATCCCACATTTAGAGTCATGTGCAACATAAGGGATCAACATATTCCAAAAAATGTCAATCAACTTGTTAAAAATCAGTGGAAATTAGAATATACTTAAGATTTAAGGCTTGTCATAACCATATGCTGAGTCCATTGATCATTTTTTTATCATATCTTAAGATTCTCCCTGTTTAGAAGTTCTTCTCAACTCTCATGGGCATAGAAATTAATATAGTCAACATGTCTTCAATGCTCTTGAGTTGGTGGATCACATCGGGCCCACAAGATTATGCCAAATTACTCGGTAAGTGCATTCCTATTATAGTTTGTTCGGAAATATGGAAAAGTAGAAACAAAGCTTTTTTTGAAGACTCATTTATAAGTTTCAAATCCATTATTTCCCAACCTTCATTTATGATTTTAAGTATTTTTAAGGGGATAAGCTTTAAAAATAGAATCACCTATTTTGATTAGGGCATTCAAGAAGCTTTTGACATCAAAATATCTTTTTTTTTTTTCCGGTAATTAAAGTATATTGAAAAGAAATAGTTACAAGATCCAAGAGGGCATACCCTCGTATGCTAGAGCACATGCGCAGCTAGCCCAACAATAAAACAATGGAACAACAAACTAGTCAAAACACAAGTACCTAGGCCTAGGTAACAAAAGCCACAAGGGCAGCATGAATAACAAAACAATTGTATCCAAGGAAAAACAAGGCCCACCATCTGGCCGAAACAAACAACCAGAAACAAAACCACCAAAACCAAGTGGACACCATGACCCACCTCCTTGAAAACCCGGATGGCCAAACCATCCAAATCATAACCCGACCCGCAAAGCGCAAACCGAAACAGTGGTAACGCAGACAAGCCACTAGCCCTGGCGGCAACAGAAGCAACCGAAGGACCCAAACATGTTGATCCACGGACCAGAAGATCCATAATCATTGGGCATAGCACCCGAGAACCAACCAACGCAACCCCGGCCACAGTGCATCACTCCAAGCCAATTCCACATACCGCCAATCCCATCAAACTATGCCGGAACCGGCTCCGGTGGTGAGCAACACAAGGAACAGCCATACCCCAAAATAGCGCTCCAAAATCACAAACCACACGGACAGTAAGGGGGGAGTAGAAGAAATGGAGAAAACTTCTCAGAACGAAACCACCAGGGGTTGGAAATCAACCCCACAATCACCGGCAAGAAGCCCTCGCCACAGCGATGGTCACCAGTCGATCAAGCTGATAACAGTGAGAGGAGCCACCAAATGAGACCAAAACCCAATCCACATCTGACATGAAGCATAGCAAAGAGGTTGCGACAGGGAAGGGGAAAGGCCAAAAAAGTGGCAGGTGGTAAAGGACTAGAAGGTGGAAGGAGTAGTAGCGGCTATGACCAAGGTCCAACACAAGCCAAACCCAACCGGTAAAGGACCACCCACTGAACAAGCCCATCGTGAACAACCACAACAACCAACTACGGCCAAACAAAGGCCATCACCACCATAGCAACACAAACGCAAAACCAAGAACCACCCCACTCCAGCCACAGCCCAATCAACACCAAATCGCACCCAAACCCATAACCTTCGATCGCCGGAAAGAAAAGCCCACATCAATCTGACTTGAAGTTCAGCATGCAAAAATGGCGATCCGATGTAGACCCATTCAGGACCACGGAGAATAGAGGGAAGGGGCAACGTGGTTTCCACCGGGACTTAACCACCCAAAACTCCAATAGAGAGAAACGCCCAACCCATACCAGACCTGAATCGGTAGAGAAAGCGACATGACTGGACCAAAGGAGTTGAGGTTAATCACCGGAAAGGATAAGGAGAAAGGGGAACGGCGGCGGAAGATTAGGTTAGAGGTTTGACCTTGAGAGAGAAGCTCTCACATCCATCCAAAAATGGGGCCATGACCCTCGATAATACATCAAAATATCTAAGAAGCTCCACTTGATTAAAGAAGCCCACGAATGCAGTGTGATATCGATTGTATGTGGATTCTCAAATTTCTAATTTTAAACTTATTTAACTAGATGTCAATTTTTTATCCAAATTAATTAAACCCTAACACATGCCTCTCCGTGGGTAAAATCATGCCATCACAAAATAAATATTGCTAACAAAGATTTCAGGAAAAAAACCATTCGGAAAAAACATTTTATTTCACTATGAAAAGGTAAATCATAACTTACATGCACAATGAAATCTACAATGAATATCCGCAAATTCTCACATTGATCTCCGTCTAGAATAAAAAATGGATCAACCGCAGTGAACCCACGAGAACATGCAACTCTATCTTAAGAAAGGAACGCCCTCAAGAACTCCCAATGGCAGTAGTCGTAGTCGACCGTAGATTTATTGGAAAATAATGACTCATTTAACATGATAATTATAAAAATCTTGAGTCGGTGCTCTCGCTCGAATGATATCCTTATGTCGCTCGAACGATTTTAAATTTCATTTGAAGTGACATATCGTGACATATCAAATGAATTTATAAAAGTAAAACAGTAGCATGTCGTTTGATAAAATGCTTCAAGCGAGCTTCAATCGAGCCTTCGTGCAACATAGCCTGTCGCTTGAAGCTGTCATTGGAACGACTTTGTCATGTCGTTTGAATAACATTGACATGTCATTTGAACGACATCAGCAAAAAATAAATTTTATTAAAACTCTGCCTCAACACTTAAAAAAATCTTTTGACAAAAAATGACGCCTCAGATGTTTAAAAACATTTTAGAAAAATTATCCCAACACTTTAAATGAACCATTAAGGGTCTTAAACACAACCTTACCAAAATCTATCTCGCAGAGGCTTGTCTGTTGAAGATTAGTAATATTCGGATCATTCTTGATGCATGATTGGACTGGTACTTTTCTTCGGCGGTTGTAGCGGTATACAACATACTCTAATATACACGGACTATATAAAAAATGTCCTTAGCAATCTCCCCCTATGTCTACTAAAAACATCTGAATTGTTAACTCAAATGTACTATACAAATCCAATACCCTCCCGTGAACCCAAAACTGAAATGGTACTAGAAATGAAAGTCTTAAACTTTCTTCAAAAATCTTCAACTTGAAATCTTCAAATCTCCAGCTTTTCTTTGTCATCATCATGGTGTACGAAATAATGATCCTCAAATTTTGTACCTACACACATGAGACAAGAAACAAATACCTTCGTGACGTATCGAGTTTGAAATGAGATAAACATAAATAAAAATAAATATCAAATCTCAATTGTCCTTCATAATTTAAACACCCCCATTAAATCGTAATTCATTCTCCCCTTTTTCATTTGTCCGAAATTGATAAGGAAAAGAATAAATAAAAATCAGCATGGAGTGTCACGATAAGCAAAAAAATGAACTACGATCATCAAGGATAAACTTGAAAGCATTCACAAATAATTTTTGATTTATCAATTTTTTCAAAAATGCAAAAATAATTTACAAGAAAATTACACACCATGAATATACACTAAGATAACCAAATCGTCGAAACAAAATGAATGGGTGTGAACATATTCAATACGTAAATCAACTCAAATATACATAACAAATGTGCACAATGAATATCGATACTCTAACTAATGAACTTCACAATCATCCTTAGGTGTGAAAATTATTGAATTCAAATGACACTGACTTAATCAAAACATCAAATCAAAGTCTAAAATGATTTGCCCACCAATAATGTCTATAACTATTTACTGTGTTTTCAAGACTTTGTCACGTTGTGGAAACCCGTTGATTACATATTTCCAACAAAACTCCCTTAAATATATATTTCTTTTTCGCTCTTTTGAGGTTCTATTTTTTCTCAACTTAGAGAAATCCTATTGGCCTTATTTTGGAATATTTTTCTTTTTATTGCCTTAATATTTCCCGGGCTCTTTAAACATTGGCTTTCACGACGTGATTATTATTTACTGGCAGTCCTTTCCCATGTTCACTCATCATTTTTTCATATTAAACAAATTCCTCAAGGGCAACGCTTCTTACATGTAAAAATTTCATTGTCAACTTTTATCGCATTTGGTATGTTTTAAATACATGATTGAGATGGAAACACATCGACCAGTATTTGATAGACATGTACAATATTCAAATAAATCTGTGAAAGTGTGCATTAAAGGAAATCATGAGTCGTTCATGTAGAAAGTAATCTCAATTCTCATCTTAAAGACTCCAAACATTATAAAGCTCATGGATGAAATGATGTATCGTCTCAAAATACTATCGAATAGTCACATGGATATGGAATGATGTTGTGACTTGGTCATCCTAAATGATCATCCATAAACGGGGTAAACAAAATACAAAACTCTTTTGGTCTTTTTTCGATTTTTTATCAAAATAAAATCTTTTTGTATTTTAATTTTTTTTCTTTAAAAAAATAGAAAATCTTTTTGTATTTTTCCAAAAATTTTCAAAAACAAAAATCTTTTTTATTTTTCACAAAATATATCAAAAATGGAAAATATAAATATAAAAGTGGTACACACTAGCAATAGGCATAAAATATCTAAACCTAAACCGTTAGGTGCGGTGGAGTTTTTCAAAGATGGTGACATCCTATGAAAAATATCCATTAGGTAAGTCTTCACCAAAAACTTTAGTTTCCCACTAATATGTGCAAACTCTCTCATGTAATCATTCGGAGCATCATGTGTGGGAACACGTGGCAAAACTCTATGCGACACACTATCCAACTTAAAGCAAAATTCCCTAAGGTGTCCTCTCTTTTTGCAATACGTGCAAACATACACGGACCAAGGTACACCTTTCCTAAAATGTCTAGGACGCGCTCTCTTATCAGGTAACGGACGCCTAGGTGGGTTGGGTTGAGAGCCATAAGGATCTATCACAAACTCGAAAACTGGCTCAGGTGCAACATGGGAAGCAGACGCACCATCATGACCTATTCCTAATCTCTCAACATTACCCAAAGAGGAACCGACGAACATCTTTACTACCAAGTATCATCTATAGTGACTTTTACCTGTCGGGCTCATTCAAGATCTCTCTAATTGGACCACACGAGATTCAAGTTCACTCTTTTTCCTAACTATGACGATCAAATGATCACTCAAAGTAACCTTCACCTTCTCGAGTTGACTCGTCGACGCCTCAAATCCTCTAAAAATCTCCATCTCTCTCCCCAAATATAACACCCTAAGACCTAACTCCTTATTCAACTCCTTCGTCTTTAAGGTCTCAGCGTACAAATCTCTAAACGCTATTTGGAGCTCACTTTCATCTTCACTTCCACACTCACTTTCACCCTCACTCAAAACACTCAAATCATCATCCTCGGGGGTTTCACGTGCACAAGTATCCTCATCGCTATGAGACAAACTAGATGTGCTCACCTGACTAGATAAAATGCAACACACATCCCATGTGAAGATTTATCCTCCGAATCTTTCACTTCTTCCTCACTATCGCTAAGAGTGACTTACATGACAATCTTCTTGCCCTTTCTCTTTAGCCTAGTGGGTCACTCAAACGCTCTATGCCCCTTGCCCTCACATTCAAAACATCTTTCTTTTTCCTCATTCGATTTCTCTTTCTCACCGCTCTCTTTGGACTCATCTTTCTTTTTATTTTCTCAAAAAATCTTTTATTGGAAGAATTTTATTTGGAACTTTTGAGCAACTTTTGAAATTTTTTAGCAAGCATGTCCATATCAAAATCAAATTCTCCCTCGGTCTCGGACTCACAAACTTTCGATTTCTTTTTCCTTTCTCTCTTAGACATTTCCTAGACCGGGATCTAAGTGCTATCCCTCTACCTTAGGCTTAACACTGTCAGGAAACATGTCGATTTCATATGTTTGGAGGTCTCATACCATCTCTTCTAACTTTAGATTGCTCAAATTTCCTAAGGAATTTAAAACAGTCCCTTTTGGGATAAAATGTTTAGGCAGCGATTTCAAAAGCTTTTTAACTACTCATGCATTAGGTATGTGCTGGCCAAGATTAAAACTAGTATTGACAAATATTAGACAAACGTGCATAAAAGTCATCAAAACACTCATAATCAAGCATGGTAATCATTTCAAATTGAGTAGCTAAATTTTGTAATTAGACTCTTTGACCGTATTCGTGCCTTTATGGGTAATTTGTAAAACATCCCACGCTTCTTTTAACGTAGTGCACGTCATAATACGTCGGAACTCGTCAGGGGTAAAGACTTTTGAAATTGCACTTAGCCTACGAAAATTAAAATTGCTCCATTTAAACTCATCATCAGTCCAGTCATTCACAGGTTTAAGATTAATGACATTATTAGCGATGATTGTGGGAGGAGTCCAACCTCTTTCACAAATAACCTAAACTCATTCATCGATGGCTTTTAAGTGTGATTTCATGCGGGCTTTCCAGTAGTCATAATTAGTCCCATCGAAAACTGGCAACTGATTATATAAGTTTACATTCGAAAAGATTGCTAAAAAATTTGAAAATCAAAATTTTCAAAAAAAATCAATATCATAAATTTTTTGCGGAAAACAGGATCACTCGATAAATTAGAGAAACCCGCTCTGATACCAATCTGTGAATTTGGTGTGATATCGATTGTATGTGGATTTGCATATTTCCAACTTTAAACTTATTTAACTAGATGTCAATTTTTTATCCAAATTAATTAAACCCTATCTAGGTGGGTAAAATCATGGCATCATAAAATAAGTATTATTGGCACACAGATTTAGAGAAAAAAACTTTTCGGGTAAAACCTTTTATTTCACTATGAAGAGGTAAATCGCAACTTACATACACAATGAATTCTACAATGAATATTCGTAAGCACTCACACAGACCTCAGTCTAGAATCAACAATGGATCAACCGCAGCGAACCAACAAAAACACGCAGCTCTATCGTCAGTAAGGAACACCCTTAAGCACGCCCAAAGACCTCAGCCATAGATTTACCCTCTCTACAAGAGAAACTTCAACAAGATCGTATATTGGGTTCCAAAACAATTCACCAAACTATTAGGCTTTCTATGAATTGAAAAAACAAAGTTTTAAACCCTAAACGAAGAAGACAAAATAATTCCGCAGTTTGTAGTTTTTGTGTATCTAAAAAACTCAGGTCTTTTTTAAGAAAAATGACTCATTTAACACGCTATTTATAAAAATCTTGAGTCGGGGCTCTCGCTCAAACGAGATCCTTATGTCGCTCGAAACGATTTTAAATTTCATTTGAAGTGACATCTTGCGACATATCAAATGAGTTTAGAAAAGTAAAATAGTAGCATGTCGTTTGATAAAATGCTTCAAGTGCGCTTCAAACGAGCCTTCGTGCGACATAGCTTATCGTTTGAAGTTGTCCATTGAATGAATTTGTCATGTCGTTTGAAAGACATCACTGAAAGATAAATTTTATTAAAAATATGCCTCAACACTTAGAAACAATTCTTTTGACAAAAAATGACACCTCAGATGTTTAAAAACGTTTTAGAAAAATTATCCCAACACTTTAAATGAACCGTTAAGGGATTTAAACACAACCTTACCAAATTCTATCTCACAGAGGCTTGTCTGTTGAATAATGTTGATATTTGGATCCTTCTTGATGCATGATTGGACCTAAACTTTTCTTTGAAGGTTGTAGCGGTATACGACATACTCCAATGTACACGAACTATGTAAAATATGTCCTTACACAGTCAAATGGAATTTTTCTAATTCTAACTCTTTCAAGCTTAATGTAGATGTGTGACACCCTGCCTATTAAAATACCGGGTGTCCAACCCATAATTAAAATAAAATATTAGTTTCATATAGCTCATTCTTAGCATCACCGTCGAAACATTTTTAAAGTTACTAACCACCTAGTAATTTAATTAGACCGGTACTAAATTTTATCTTTCATTAATTAACAACATGCGGAAATAAATAATTAAATTAAACATAGATGAATACTATAAATGAAGATAATCGAATCCACTATCAGTTAAACAATCAAATACAACGGTAATGAGAACAATAACCTGGATATACAAAATCCAATAAATAAACTAAATACAAAATCTGGGGGCAATATGCCCAAATGAATACTGAAGTAAAGTCCTTATACTTGAAACAAATGAACGGATCATCTATAACAAAGTCCTGTGTAACAAGCCAGGCTTTTGAGTGACTATTTTATATTATTTTGCCTGATGGGCTAATTTTATAAAATAGGGGAAGTTGGAGTAAATATTATTTCCCGTGATATTTTGAAAGCCTGTAGCAGCTTGGAGCACACTCGATTGAACTCACACAGGGAGCAATCTTACCCAACAACGGCGTTACAGGACGTCGACATTGGCCAATGAGGAGATTAGGCGGCAGTTGAAAGAGCTGCTCGAAAAGGGTCATGGTTGGCCCAGTACATCCTCTTGTGCCTCGCCCCTATCTCTAAGGGGTCTTGGTGCCGAAGAAGGCTCGTGGCGCATGTGCGTGGATTAGGGTTATCGCGCCCTTAACAAAGGGATAATATTTACTATGTTTTGTCTATTTACTGATATGAGAGGGTAAATATCATTACATTGTATTTTATTGTGTCGTTATATGTTATGCGACCATTATGACTCATATTAGAATTGGAGTCTAATTAATGAAATAAAATGAAATTTGAACACAAAAATAGTTCACATTATTCCGAATGCCAAAATAGGGGGTGAGGTTGTTTTTAGAATAGTCGAGATAGTCGAAATAAGTGCCAAGTTGTATTTTTGAGTTTTGGGCACTTTTGGGGTGTTATGACTCAATTATGTGGATACGAGTCATTTAATGGTGTATTAGCAATTAAAAGAGGGGAATTATGTTGTAAGACCCATTTAAGTCCCCCCACCCCTTTTATTTTTCTCATTCTTATGTGAGAAGCCAAGAGAGAGAGAGAGAGAGAGAGAGAGAGAGAGAGAGAGAGAGAGAGAGAGAGAGAGAGAAGAGAGAGTTGGGAGAAATGGAGAAAAAGATAGAGAAAATGAACTCCATAGTGTCCTTTGGGCATATAGGACCACTCCCAAAATCGCAACGAGGGAAACCCCATACATGCCAGCTTTTGGCACTAAGGCGGTGGTACTAGTTGAAATAGGTCTGCCGACTCATAGGGTGTAAAACTTTGATTCACCCAAGAGTGGACTTATGAGGTGACTAGATCTAGATGTGATAGAAGAAGTCTGAGAAGATGCCGCTATTCGGATGACTACTTATCAATAAAAGACTGCAAGGTTTTATAATAGAAGGGTCAAGCCGACCAACCTGAAACAAGGAGATCTGGTGCTCAAGAAAGTAATCCAAACAAACTGGAGACTAATTGGCATGGTCCATACCGTATCTCGTCGATTATCCAACCTAGAACTTATCATTTGGAAACTCTGGAAGGAGAGGAATTCAAGAATCCTTGGAACGCAGACCATCTGCGCAAGTATTATTAGTAATTCTATTTTTAATGTAATTAGTTATTTCAAGTTAATGAAATCGCATGTTTTCCACCATTATACTTCCTTTTTGTGTTTTGTGTGCAGTACACCTTAACCATAAATTATTAAATTAATGATCCATTTTAATTCAAACTTTTCCATCTTTATAAAAGAGCACGGTTCAAACTTTTCCAACTTCAGACAAGTGCATGGTTCAAAATTTTCCAACCTCATAATAGTTAATCTCTATCCGAACTTTTCCAACTTCAAAAAAGTGCATGATTCAAACTTTTTCAACTTCAGAAAAGTTAAACTTCATCTATGATTGGTCCTCGATAAGTCAAGAACAAGAAATTAGTCAAATTTCTTTATTAGATATTTTATCCGGCCAGGTTAAAACACATGAATAATTCTACATTTCTAATACACTTGGTCTCCACTAATCACTAATGCTACAACTTTGTACAATGAAGCTATTTACAGCTTTATCTAAGTGTATTATTCAAATCTAAGGCTGCACAAATGATTCAAAACACGAATCAAATATTAAACATTTGAGTAGGTTATATAGTCTATAAGCCGATTAACCAATCAATATACACTTACCTAGTCAGTAAAAATGTTAATATCAACCACAAGCTTAAATAAAGGAAACACAATAAAAAATAACTTCATTTCATTGGTCAAAATGCATTACAATAGAAAAAAAGTACAAAACTATTCTACTAGGTGCTTTCCATCTGCCTTGCTCATACCAAGAGGAGGATCATCAAGGGTGCTCGAATAAATGATAGAATCAAAAGGCTTCCTCCTAGTAAGCCTACTGCCACTTGGCCGATCAAGAATATGCTGAGGACGAACATACTCTACCTCTCCTTCAAGGTTAAAATCTCCAATATACTTTCTAATCAAAATTTGAGAAATAGAATTTGGAGGAATCCAACTGAAGTCAATCGAGAATGGAGGATCAGGATAGTCCATTATCCCTGTAGTGTGCCAGTGCCACAGTTCATCATTTTTGGGTACCTTTAACAAGGCAAGCAGGTTCAACCAACCCTATTTAGAACCTTAATTTTTGGCTTGCTCTATATGCACATCCAGATAAGTCAGAGCTTTATCATATCCATCTATCTAAATGGCTCTGGGTTGCTTATGAAAATGGAAAGTACGTCGGTCCACATTATCTTAAAGTTTTTTAATGGCCTTGTCTTTCTCTTTAAGTTAAAAAGCTTGCTCGACCAAGGTTCTCTTGGTTCTTTCCTCATCAATAGTAGGTCGAGTTATATGTTGCCTTGATTGTTGACCAAAGACAATTTTTTTTTCTTTTTCTTCAAAGACTCTAGCTCCTCTAACAACCTGGCATTTTCAGCCTCTAAAAATGAAACACCCTCATTTGGACTAGGAGTGGTTGATCTCTTCATACTATCAAGTTCATTCCTTAAGGCATTATTTTCTCTCTCCAATATAGGAACAATTGATCGGGCACTCTCTAGATCTTATTTCGGAGAAAATTATTTCTTGTGAAGAGCAAAAGTGATGACTTGTATTTTTAGGCAAAAGCATTTGCTTCACTCAAGGCCTTGTACTTAGCCTCATAATAATAGTGAAGCAAAGTTGACAACTTATGGTCATCTCGCAGTTGATCAATCATCTCATAATAAGCAGCATTGTTAGCTACATCCATATTTAAAAGGCAATGAAGATGGATATATGACTCCTTAACTTAGTCGGAGAAATCTATGCCGAGTTGCTAACTAGAGAACGTAGAAAACACGAGCCAAAGAACAAATAGCTCCCCATAGAAACCCAACCCAGGTGAAACCTCAAAACAAGCAAATAAACCAGAAAAAAAACAACCAAGCGACAACTACAGGGGAACAAACATTACACAAGGGAAAACAAAATGGAATTAAATAAAACAATCCGTGGGCAAAAGGCCCAAGCCTAAGCCCCAAGGTGGATAGGAAAGCATAATCCAGAATGAACCAAAGCATCGCAAAAGTCAGACCCAGATCCAGAATGCCAAACTAGGTAAGCGCCCAGGAAGCAAATTGAATCTAACGAGATCAACCACGCCGATCACCTGAAAAGCATTACGAGGGGACCAAAAGCTAGAGCAACACGAGGCTAAGCGGGGGACAACCGTCACAAGGCATGACGTAGCGGAGGAAACCCATACAGAAATTATCACTGCTAGAAGGAGAGAAATACCTCCTACCAGAAGTCCATAATCTCATAATAGACCCATCGGAGATGGTGCACAGACTGAACTCAATAATTTTTGAAGCAGAGAAATACCAAGAGCCAAAAACATTAACACCATCACAATAGTCAAAAAAGTCGTATTAGAAATCATATTGAAACTACATCGAAATCGGTGTAAAACCGTGGGTTACTCCCAGCCTCCAAGCCTAGGCCCAAACAACCAGTTTCTTACCAAAAACACGAACACCCAACCAAACCAAGCATCAAAGGGAAACAATCTTTGACCTGACATGAAGCTCACTAGTAGGATGACGGTCACAAGTAGTCAAACCAACGACAAGGAGAGAGAGAAGGTAGGATGCTTGTGGGTCTCACTTTGATCGTCATCCCCGGGGGTAGAAATAGAGTTCGATCAGCACTTCTACCCTAACACCAGCAAGAGAAAATAAACTTAAGAGGTGGATCCATCCATCTTAGTCAGACGTGAAGTCCTTAATCACGATGGTGACCAAGCAAAGAGGGTAGATCCACCTTCAAGAAACAAGCCAGAAGGGGCCATAACCTAACCCCGAAGATTACTACTAAGATAAATCCAGTCTGGCATGAAGAGCACACGATGGGATATCGATTGAAAATGGGAGGGTTCATCAGCTAGGAAGGGGTAGGGAAAACACAAAGAAGACGGAGGAACGGGAAGGGGGAGGCTGGTTGGATAATGGGAGAGACACTACCCTAGAGAGAGAATCTCTCAACCATCCGAAAAAAGACCCATAACAAGCCTAGAATTTTAATGATTCTAGAATATTTCTACTTCACTTGATTAGGTTGGATTCAACATAAATTATGGCCTTCTTCCTAACATTAAACTGGAAAGTTATAAGTATATGAGTTTATGGGGAATTGTAATACCCCGTATTTTTGGCGATATTTATTTTTGGGATTAATTAATTAAATGAGAATTAATTGGGAGTTAATCCGGATAAAATACTAGCGAGATGTGAGTTGGTATTTGACTATATTGAGTATATATGATGATATATGAATGTTGAATTATGAAATTTGTCGTGAGATTGATATACGGCAATTTGGACATTTTATTGGGACGCGTGAGACAGTCGCGTCAGGATATAATTATTTTAATCATAAAAGTGAATTTAAATTCTATTAACCGTATGTCGTTTTGAGTGTGCCAACGCGTCCGGAAGGGTCGAGATAGTCAGAAAACACTAGCTGGGGGTTTAGTTTGGGTCCCGGGGTATTTTTAGGCCATACCGGCAACATAAAGGGTATTTTGGTAATTTTATATTTTGGGAATTAAAAGTGACGAAAATTAGTAAATTATATCTGATGTGGATTTGACCCACTAAACCACTAACCAACCCATGTTAACCCAATAATAGGCTACGTAGGTTATTAGAATTTAGGTTTCTAATATTTTCCCAAAACAAACCCTAGCCACCATAGCTATTGGAGAAGAAAGCTTGGAAAGAGAGAGATAGAGGGGAAAAGCTTGGAGAGAGAGAGAGAGCTTCATCAAATCGTCATCAAAATCTGAGATTGAATCAAGGCAAGTGGTTTAATTTACGTTTTTATGCAGTAAATGCTTCTTCCATGCTTAGACTATTCAATAATCATAATTAATTGGGAGATAATTGAAACCCATGAAACTGGAGTTGTTAATAAATTTTGGAGATAGGTTTGCATGTAGAAATGTTATTGGAAGATCGAATTAAGAGAATTATAAGTTTATGTGTTATAAAAACGGATTTATATTCTGGAAATTAATGATTTATAATCTTAGGGTTTATGTTCTTGAAAAATTGGGGAAAAGTGATGAGACTTGTGATTTGGTGATGTTTAGGATGAATGATTCCCTTAAAACACGTTAGTATGTGACCTTGATATGTTTAGGACTGATTAGAGACCTTAAAACATTGTTGGGATGAATTTTAGAGGAGAATTGAGGAGTAGAAATTGGTGAAAAACGAGTAGAAAATTCTGGGCTTGAATCTGGCCACTCGTTAGAAGAACTACCCAGGTCGTTCGAACGAGCTCGTTCGAACGAGCTTCTAACGAGTTGACCATTGACTTCTAACGAGGGTGAAGTTCGTTCGATAAGATCGTTCGAACGAGATCTCGTTAGAAAGCCCACTTCGTTCGAACGAGATCTCGTTAGAAGACTTAGTTCGTTCGAACGAAGTCTCGTTTGAACAGCCTCGTTCGAACGAGACTTCGAACGAGTTGACAGTTTAGGCTTTTTAGCCTGTTTTGATCCCGAGTGCCCAGTAACCTTGTGTATAGGTAGGGATAGCCTTTCCTTGATGAGTGATTGATATATTTGGGATGTTTGGGATATTATGAAGAGTCAAACCTAGAAGTGTAGTTTGAACCTAAGGGAAAATGTGAGGTAGGACGTGAGTGTCTATACGATGTGAGCTATTGACGGCCTAATTAATTATATTAACCGGGAACATATAAATGGTGTAGTATCATATGTCCGTACGAGAAGAGATATGTACCAATATATTATGGTGATTACTAAGACGTGTGCATACTTAGTATATATGTATTGATTTTATGTGTATGACATACCTATCATACTTGCTATCACGGGAGGTTTGCGTTCGCTTAGGGCCCTCTAATCCTTGTGTTGCCCGGATTTAGACTGGTTACCTCGATGAACATAGGTCAGAGAAGGACTTATTGGGATGTTGATAAGTCTGCTGATCGTGGGAGCATAGGTATGTGCGTGACCCATGTGATGTGACTGTGTTCGCCTCCATTATTTGTGATATTGTTATCTGTGAACTATTCCTGAGAGATTCAGAATATGTAATCCTTATGTACGTGATGCACCGGGATGGATAGCAGAGTATGTGTGCACCGCAGCTTAGTCTCGGGGTGCTTATATTGTATATTTATGTTGTGGAAAATATACACTTTATTATTGAAACTTTCATATGGTAATGTGTGTATAAATTTGGAAAATATAAAAGGGATAATCTATAATGAGTTGTGTTGCTTTTATGGGAGAAATTGAATTTATGTTAAGCCCCTTTTTAAATGAGATCGTTATATTGTAAATGGGAACTGAGTAATAAGAGTAGAACCTATGACAGTCTAGCTAGATATGATGTCACCTAGCTAGGGATTAGTGTCATTTTAGATGGGTACTTACGGTAGGAGTGCACATTTAGTCGAGAGGTGAGAATTTCATGTGAGTGCACGTCCTAACATGTACTTTGCATTTAATGTTTTAAATGTTTTTAAAGCACTTGCAGGTTTTTAAAATATCTCCACATTCGGGCTCTGACCCGTTTGCTTTCAAATCCATTTTCTTGTAAAACCATTTTAGGTGCCCTGCCACAAGGACCACGCATAGGATTCTCATTCCGATGACGAGCTGTAGCTGTTTGTGGAAGTTACAGGGATTTGCTTTTAGACGCTTCTATCATTTGGATTCCATGTTCAGTATTCCTCAGTTGTAGGGCATGTAGCCCAAGTTCTATTAGAGACATTTCCATTTCAGTTTTTCAGACTTTGGCATGTATTAATTCAGTATTCAGTACTTCGTTACTTATTTCAGTTGTGGGATTTGTTGTGAGGAGTTTTCCTCCGGATTTATTTATTTCATTGATGGTTATTCTATAATTTCGTTGTGGTGAATGGTGATATTATTCTTTTTTTAAATCTTTTACTGCATGTTAATCCGACTTTAATTAAAATTTGACAACTTACTTTTTAAATACTAGGTGGTTAGTAATAATAAAATGTTTTCGACAGTGATGCTGTTAACTGAACCAACTTGGCATTTTGATTTAATTTAATAAAGGAGTAGCTACCCGTTATTTAATTAGTCGGGGTGTCACAGGTGGTATCAGAGCATCAGGTTCTAGTGTCCTTTAGGATCTGTACGGCTATTATGTTTCCGCTAAGTTTTCTTTGATATAGAGCCCTATATTTTAGGACTGTTGTACTCTTTTTGTGTATGCTTCGTTCTTCAGCTATTTTAAGTTTATAAACTGTGAACTTATAAACTTTATTCTTATTTCAGATGCCTCCACGACGTGCACGACGAGTTCCCGGGGATGCAACGCTCGAACCCCAGCCCGTTCCAGTTCAGGGCATGATGAACGCCGCTGAGGTTGCAGCCATTGTAGCCCAAGCGGTAAATACCGCAATTGCCGTAGTTCAGCAGGCACCACCTCAGGCGCCGGTTGTCGCGCCAGTACAGACAAATGCATTTCCGTCTGCTTGGGAACATTTACGTGACGCTTTTCAGAAAGCGCATCCGCCAGAGTTTGCAGGTAGCTCAAATGTGGTAGTCTCGAGCCAGTGGAGGAAGGATATGCAGAGGCACTTGAGGATGTATGAGTGCACGGACGTTCAGAAGTAGGTGCTAGCTACTTTCAAGCTAGTTGGATCTACATGTAATACCCCGTACTTTTGGCTATATTTATTTTTGGAATTAATTAATTAAATGAGTATTAACTGAAATTAATCCGGATAAAATACTAACGAGATGCGAGTTGGTATTTGATTATGTGCATACATGTTTTTATATGAATATTGGATTATGAAAAAATTTGTCGTGAGATTGATATACGACATTTTGGAAATTTTGTTGAGACGCGTGTGACTGCCGCGTCACGGTGTAATATTTTGATTATAAAAGTGAATTTAAATTCTATAAATCGTATGGTCATTTTGAGTGCGCCAACGCGTCCGGAAGAGTCGAGATAGTCAGAAAACACTAGCCGGGGGTTTAGTTTGGGTCCCGGGGTATTTTTAGGCCATACCGGCAACATAAAGGGCATTTTAGAAAATTTGTATTTTTGGAGAATTAAAAGTGACGAAAATTGGGAGTTTTAATCTGATTGGGAATTGACCCGCTAAGCCACTAACCAACCCATATTAACCCAACAAGCTACGTAGGTTATTAGAATTAGGTTTTCTAATACCTTCCCAAAGCAAACCCTAGCCACCATAGCCACCATTGGAGAAGAAGCTTGGGGAAAGAGAGAGAAAGGAAATTCTGCAGAAAAGCTCCATCAAACCAACATCTAAATCAGAGATAAACTCGAGGCAAGTGACTTAATTCCATTTAATTTCAGAGAATGTTCTTTCCATGTTAGATAATTCAAATTTTATGTTTGTTCTTGGTGAAATATGAATACCCATGTAGTTTGGAACTTAGAACTTGAAAATCTTGAGGAGAATTGCATGTAGAATGATAGGTAGATGATTATTCTCATGATATTTGTGATTGGAAGAAATTAAACGGATTTATATTGGGTTAATTCATGATTTAAAATGTTAGGGTTTGTGTTCTTGAAAAGAATTGGGGAAAAGTGTAGAATCTTGTGATCTAATGATGTTTAGGATGTATTAATTCCTTAAAAGGTGTTAGTATATGACCTTAGTATGTTTTAGGATGATTGGGGACCTTAAAACATTGATTGGACGAATTTTGGTTGAGACTTGAGGTGTTAAAAATGGTGAAAAACGAGATTTAGACAAATCTGGGACGAAACTGGTAGGTCGTTAGAAGCCCCTGCCCAGGTCGTTCGAATGAACTCGTTCGAACGAGCTTCTAACGAATTGACCAGTCGCTTCTAACGAAAGGGAACTTCGTTTGATAATCTCGTTCGAACGAGATATCGTTAGAAGGTACAGTTCGTTCGAACGAACTGGATCTCGTTCGAACAGTCTCGTTCGAATGAGACTTCTAACGAGCTGACAGTGGAATCTTGTTCGAACAGCCTCGTTCGAACGAGACTTCTAACGAGTTGACAGTTTGGGCCTTTTTGGCCTGTTTCGATTTTTGGAGTCCCGTAAACTTGTTCGAGGATATAGATAACCTTCCTTTGATGATGTATGGATAGATTTGGGACTTTTGGGTTATTATGAGGAGTAAATTATATACGAGTGATTTAAATCAATGAACCGTTTGGATTGAGACGTGAGTGTTTACTACGACGTGAGAATAGATTATAGCGCGTATGATTATTAACTGGAATCGTATAAAGTGTGTAAATTATATATTGGTACTAGAATGAGAATAGTACTACAATTAAACTACGAGATTACTAAGACGTGTGTTTACTTAGTATTGGTATATGAATTGTGTGTATGACATACCTACCATACTTGCTATCACGGGAGGTTTGCGTTCGCTTAGGGCCCTCTAATCCTTGTGTTGCCCGGATTTAGACTGGTTACCTTAATGAACATAGGTCATAGAAAGACTTATTGGAATATTAATAAGTCCGTTGATCGTGGGAGCGTAGGTATGTGCGTGACCCATGTGATGTGACTGTGTTCGCCTCCATTATTTGTGATGTTGTTATCTGTGAACTATTCCTGAGAGATTCGGAATATGTAATCCTTATGTACGTGATGTACCGGGATGGATAGCAGAGTATGTGTGCACCACAGCTTAGTTCTCGGGGTGCTTGTATTGTATATTTATGATGTAAAAAAAATATACACTTAATTAATGGGAACCTTCATGTTAATGTTATGAATATAATTATGGTATTGTTTCGAGAAAAACATAACGGGTTAGCTGATAGTGAAATATATTGCATTTTGAGCATCTGAGTTTACGTTAAACCCCTATTTAATTACGAGCGTTATAATGTTAATAGAACCGAGTAATATGGGTAGGACCTATGATAGTCTAGCTAGATATGATGTCACTTAGCTAGTGGTTTGTGTCGTTATAGATGGGTACGTACGTTAGGAGTGCACAGTTAGACGAGAGGTGAGAATATCATGTGAGTGCACGTCCTAACATGTACTTTGCATTTAATGTTTTAAATGTTTTTAAAGCACTTGCACGTTTTTAAAATATCTCCACATTCGGGCTCTGACCCGTTTGCTTTCAAATCTATTTTTCTTTGTAAGACCATTTTAGGTGTCCAGCCACAAGGACACCATGCATAGGATACTCATTCTGGTGACGAGCTGTAGCTGTTTGTGGAAGCTACATGGATTTGCTTGTAGACGCTTCTTTCACTTGGATTCCAGATTCATTATCCATCAGTTGTAGGGCATGTTGCCCATTTCTATTAGAGTTACATTTCCATTACAGTTTTCAGACTTTGGCATGTATTGTTTTAGTATTCAGTTTACTTATTTCAGTTGTGGGATTTGTAGTGAGGAGTTTTCCTCCAGACTTTATTTACATTATGTGATGGTTATTCTTTTTACTTCAGTATGGTGAATGGTGTTATTATTCTTTATTACACTTGTTGCATGTTAATCAGGCTTAAAAAAAAAATTTGTCACTTACTTTTTAAATACTAGGTGGTTAGTAATAATAAAAATGTTTTCGACAGTGATGCTATTAACTGAGCCAACTTGGCATTTTGAATTAATTTAATAAAGGAGTAGCTACCCGGTATTTAATTAGTCGGGGTGTCACAGGTGGTATCAGAGCATCAGGTTCTAGTGTCCTTTAGGATCTGAACGGCTTATTATGTTTTTCGTTGAGCTTTCTTTGATATAGAGCCCTAAATATTAGGAATGTTGTATTCATCTCTGTACTTTGGGAATTCGTACTTCCGCGGTTTGTTTATTTGAATGATGAACTCATCCAAATTTACTTAAATTTTCAGATGGACCGTCAAGAAGAACTAGCTCGAACGGGTAAGGGAATAAACGGGCAAGATCGACTCACACCTTGGGTATCCCTGGTTAGAATATCAACCGCCGAGTTAGCGGATATCATGGCACAAGCAGTTACCACTGCAGTTTTACAATACCAAGAACGCAACATACAACTTAAAGGAGGCAAAAGACCTAGAGAGGTTAGCCAAGTGCATGTGAATAAGGCTGACAAATGTGCGAGGACCCCGAAAATTCGACAACAGACTGCCCAAGACCGAGTCGGTTCTAATCAACAACGTGGTACAATGAAGCATTTTCGAAAGAGGAATGAAATTCCAAGTCTGCAAGGACGACATCGTCAGCAGCAGAGTCAGAGGGGGAGTCTAGCCATAAGGGCAGGACTGGAGGACATGGTGCCGGTGGGGCACAATCTGTTCAGGGGCAGAGACAGGGTGAGCAGGGTTCCCAGCAGGGGGATCAGAAGAGGTTCAGATCAGGGAATTATAGGCACGGACAGGGAGGTTTCCGTCAGGGCCATCAGGGTCCAAACGGCCATCAGGTCCAACAGGGGCAGAATGGGCAGCAGTTTCAGCAGGGCCAGCAGGGCCAAGGGAGGAATGGTAACGACCACCAGGGCCGGGGATAGCAGGGGCAGAGAGGAGGGAACTTCCCAAGGAAGTGTTATGTTTGTGGCAAGACTGGCCATAAACGACAGGATTGTCCTGATAGGGGCAGGGCCCCACAGCAGCAGCAGCAGGGCGCTCGCCAGGAGCCGCAGAAGCCTATGTTTCCTGCCGCTCTCCCCGCACCGCCACAGATGGCAGCATTGCCACACATTCCAGCCGTCCCAGCTCAGCAGGGGCAGCTACAGTATGGACGTGTCTATAACGTCCACCAGGCAGCAGTTCCATAGGCACCGCCCGCGATTGAGGGTACGTTTCCTATCCATGGCACTATGGGTCGGGTATTGTTTGATACGGGGGCTACACATTGTTTTATAGCTACACATTTCGTGAAGGCTTTAGGGTTGTTAGCCACAGCGGAGAGCACAGTGACGTGTGTCGACTCACCATTGGGGAATGGGTCACTTATATTCTTTATATGCCGGGGAGTGGGGGTAGAGATTGGTGGTTTGGTATTACCTGCAGACATGTTGGTATTAAATATGCATGTGCACGATGTGATTATCGGTATGGATTGGCTCGTAGCTTATAGGGCCATGATTGATTGCTTCAGCGGGAGCATTGTTTTTGCCATTCCGGGGCAAGAGATGTTTGTAGTGGCGATGCCTCGCCCAAAGGGAGGCTCGACCGCTCATTTGTATTACATAGAGGAGGATACCTCCAAGGAGGTTGTGATTCCTTTAGATTCGATCCCAGTTGTCAGGGAGTATTCGGATGTGTTTCAGGAGATACCAGGCCTACCCCCAGTCGAGAGATAGACTTTGTTATAGACCTATTGCCAGATACGATACCTATAGCACGCGCACCATACCGGATGGCTCCGGCAGAGATGCGAGAGCTACGAGACCAGATAGAGCAGCTGTTAGGTCAGGGCTTTCTTCGCAGGAGTACCTCACCCTGGGGTGCTCCAGTTTTGTTTGTGAAGAAGAGGGACGGTTCACTAAGATTGTGTGTGGACTATCGGGAGTTGAATAAGGTCACGATACGGAATAAGTATCCGTTGCCTCGAATCGATGACCTATTTGACCAGTTGAGAGGAGCTTCTTTCTTCTCGAAGATTGATTTGAGATCGGGATACCATCAGTTGCGTATCAGGGAGGAGGATGTCTCAAAGACTGCGTTCTTGTCGAGATATGGTTCTTACGAGTTTCGGGTTATGCCTTTTGGTTTGACCAACGCTCCAGCAGTGTTTATGGACTTGATGAATAGGGTGTTCAGAGAGTTCCTTGATCAGTTTGTCATTGTCTTCATTGATGATATTCTGGTTTACTCCCAGACAGAGGAGGAGCACGCCGAACGTTTGAGACAAGTTTTGCAGACACTACATCAGAACGAACTGTATGCAAAGTTTGAGAAGTGCGGGTTTTGGCTGAAGGAGGTCCAGTTTTTGGGACATATTATTTCCGACCGGGGAATATCTGTTGATCCGGGGAAGGTATCCGCGGTGAGGGAGTGGGGACAGCCCACGACACCAACGGCGATTCGTAGTTTCTTGGGTCTAGCAGGATACTACATGAGGTTTATTCGAGGTTTCTCGAAGATAGCAGGTCCTTTGACACATCTGACTCATAAGGGTGTGCCATTCATCTGGAGTGATGCCTGTCAGTTGGCATTCGATGAATTGAAGGATAAATTGACCTCAGCACCTGTGTTAGCATTGCTGAGACCGGGAGTTGAGTATTTGGTTTACACCCAAGCGTCTTTGCAAGGACTTGGAGGTGTATTGCAGCAGGAGAGACATGCCATAGCTTATGCTTCCCGTAAGCTTAAGCCTCATGAGAAGAATTACCCCACTCATGATTTGGAGTTGGCAGCAGTGGTATTTGCCCTACGGATTTGGAGACACTATCTTTTGGGGGAGAAGTTCCAACTGTTCACAGACCACAAGTCCCTACAGTACCTGTTCACGCAGAAGGAGTTGAATATACGGCAGCGTAGGTGGCTTGAGATTGTGAAAGACTACCAGTTCGATATCCAGTATCACCCGGGTAAGGCTAACGTGGTAGCAGATGCGTTGAGCCGTAGGCCAGCAGATGAGGTGGCAGGGGTGCGGAAGGCTAAGTGGAAGGAGTTGGGACACCAGGATGCAGTGGCCCAATCTTTCATGTCTGTGATGACCGTTACACCACAGATTGTCATGAAGGTAGTACGGGCACAGGCTAATGACTCGTTCTGTCAGGAGCAGATAGTTCGATTACTAGCAGAGGGAGCCGAGTCCTATACCGTCAGCTCAGACGGGAGGTTACGCTTCAATGGGAGATTGGTGGTTCCGGAAGGGGAGGAATTGCGACACGAGGTGATGGCAGAGTCGCACGGCTCACGGTACATCCCGGAGGGGACAAAATGTACCAAGACATGAGACGCCAGTATTGGTGGAGCGGTATGAAGAGAGATATCGCTGGGTTTGTTTCGAAATGCACCACTTGTCAGCTAGAAAAAGTGGATCATCAGAGACCGACAGGACTTCTACAGCCGTTGGAGGTTCCGAGGTGGATGTGGGAGAGCATATCCATGGACTTTATCACGGGGTTGCCTACGTCGCAGAGGGGTCACGACTCCGTTTGGGTAATTGTGGACAGGTTGTCCAAAGTCGCTCACTTTTTACCCGTAAGGACTGACTACACTACGGGACAGTATGCCCAGCTCTTCATTTCAGAGATTGTGAGACTTCACGGTGTGCCCCTAAATATCGTGTCTGACAGAGACAAGATATTTGGTTCGCGGTTTTGGGAGAGTTTCCAGGAGGCCATGGGCACGGTATTGCGGTTGAGTACGGCTTATCATCCGCAGACCGATGGGCAGACCGAGCGCACAAATCAGATGTTGGAGGACATGCTACGCATGTGCATTATTGACTTTGGAGGTGGATGGGAGCAATACCTTCCACTGGTAGAGTTTGCTTATAATAACTCCTACCAGTTCACTATTGGCATGGCTCCGTTTGAGGCATTGTACGGTAGGCCTTGTCGTTCCCCAGCATGTTGGTTAGAGGTGGGGGACAACAAACTACTTGGGCCGGAAGTGATTCAGGATACTTCGGCAAAGATTGAGTTGATTCGGAGTCGCATTCGGGTAGCTCAAGACCGGCAGAAGAGTTATGCTGATGCGAAGAGATCTTTCAGGGAGTTCCAAGTGGGGGACCAGGTTTTGCTCAGAGTATCTCCTATGAAGGGGATTATGCGTTTCGAGAAGAAGGGGAAGTTGGCACCAAGGTATGTGGGGCTGTTTCCTATTATTGAGCAGATTGGACCAGTTGCGTGTAGACTCGGGTTATCGAAACATTTACACCGGATTCACGATGGGTTTCATATTTCCTCGCTAAGGAAATATCTCAGGGACGATTTGGCTCATTATCACATCGCTTTGGAGGAGATTGATCTACAGCCTGATAGCTCCTACGAGGAGGGGCCGATTGCTATTTTGGACCGAAGAGAGAGGAAGCTACGGTCAAAGATAGTACCGTTAGTGCGTGTTCAGTGGCGACATCACAATGTCGAGGAGTCCACATGGGAACGCGAGGATGAGATGCGCGAACGTCATCCAGAGTTGTTTTTATCAGGTACTTTCTAGTTCCGAATTTCGGGATGAAATTCTGTTATTAGGGGGGAAGTATGTAATACCCCGTATTTTTGGCGATATTTATTTTTGGGATTAATTAATTAAATGAGAATTAATTGGGAGTTAATCCGGATAAAATACTAGCGAGATGTGAGTTGGTATTTGACTATATTGAGTATATATGATGATATATGAATGTTGAATTATGAAATTTGTCGTGAGATTGATATACGGCAATTTGGACATTTTATTGGGACGCGTGAGACAGTCGCGTCAGGATATAATTATTTTAATCATAAAAGTGAATTTAAATTCTATTAACCGTATGGTCATTTTGAGTGAGCCAACGCGTCCGGAAGGGTCGAGATAGTGAGAAAACACTAGCCGGGGGTTTAGTTTGGGTCCCGGGGTATTTTTAGGCCATACCGGCAACATAAAGGGTATTTTGGTAATTTTGTATTTTTGGGAATTAAAAGTGACGAAAATTAGTAAATTATATCTGATGTGGATTTGACCCACTAAACCACTAACCAACCCATGTTAACCCAATAGGCTACGTAGGTTATTAGAATTTAGGTTTCTAATATTTTCCCAAAACAAACCCTAGCCACCATAGCTATTGGAGAAGAAAGCTTGGAAAGAGAGAGATAGAGGGGAAAAGCTTGGAGAGAGAGAGAGAGAGCTTCATCAAATCGTCATCAAAATCTGAGATTGAATCAAGGCAAGTGGTTTAATTTACGTTTTTATGCAGTAAATGCTTCTTCCATGCTTAGACTATTCAATAATCATAATTAATTGGGAGATAATTGAAAACCCATGAAACTGGGGTTGTTAATAAATTTTGGAGATAGGTTTGCATGTAGAAATGTTATTGGAAGATCGAATTAAGAGAATTATAAGTTTATGTGTTATAAAAACGGATTTATATTCTGGAAATTGATGATTTATAATCTTAGGGTTTATGTTCTTGAAAAATTGGGGAAAAGTGATGAGACTTGTGATTTGGTGATGTTTAGGATGAATGATTCCCTTAAAACACGTTAGTATGTGACCTTGATATGTTTAGGATTGATTAGAGACCTTAAAACACTGTTGGGACGAATTTTAGAGGAGAATTGAGGAGTAGAAATTGGTGAAAAACGAGTAGAAAATTCTGGGCTTGAATCTGGCCACTCGTTAGAAGACCTACCCAGGTCGTTCGAACGAGCTCGTTCGAACGAGCTTCTAACGAGTTGACCATTGACTTCTAACGAGGGTGAAGTTCATTCAATAAGATCGTTCGAACGAGATCTCATTAGAAAGCCCACTTCGTTCGAACGAGATCTTGTTATAAGACTTACTTCGTTCGAACGAAGTCTCGTTCGAACAGCCTCGTTCGAACGAGACTTCGAACGAGTTGACAGTTTAGACTTTTTAGCCTGTTTTGATCCCGAGTGCCCAGTAACCTTGTGTATAGGTAGGGATAGCCTTTCCTTGATGAGTGATTGATATATTTGGGATGTTTGAGATATTATGAGGAGTCAAACCTAGAAGTGTAGTTTGAACCTAAGGGAAAATGTGAAGTAGGACGTGAGTGTCTATACAATGTGAGCTATTGACGGCCTAATTAATTATATTAACCGGGAACATATAAATGGTGTAGTATTATATGTCCGTACGAGAAGAGATATGTACCAATATATTATGGTGATTACAAAGACGTGTGCATACTTAGTATATATGTATTGATTTTATATGTATGACATACCTACCATACTTGCTATCACGGGAGGTTTGGGTTCGCTTAGGGCCCTCTAATCCTTGTGTTGCCCGGATTTAGACTAGTTACCTCGATGAACATAGGTCAGAGAAGGACTTATTGGGGCGTTGATAAGTCTGCTGATCGTGGGAGCATAGGTATGTGCGTGACCCATGTGATGTTCGCCTCCATTATTTGTGATGTTGTTATCTGTGAACTATTCCTGAGAGATTCGGAATATGTAATCCTTATGTACGTGATGTACCGGGATGGATAGCAGAGTATGTGTGCACCGCAGCTTAGTCTCGGGGTGCTTATATTGTATATTTATGTTGTGGAAAATATACACTTTATTATTGGAACTTTCATATGGTATTGTGTGTATAAATTTTGAAAATATAAAAGGGATAATCTATAATGAGTTGTGTTGCTTTTATGGGAGAAACTGAATTTACGTTAAGCCCCTATTTAAATGAGATCGTTATATTGTAAATGGGAACCGAGTAATAAGAGTAGAACCTATGACAGTCTAGCTAGATATGATGTCACCTAGCTAGGGATTAGTGTCATTTTAGATGGGTTACGTTAGGAGTGCACATTTAGTCGAGAGGTGAGAATTTCATGTGAGTGCACGTCCTAACATGTACTTTGCATTTAATGTTTTTAAAGCACTTGCAGGTTTTTAAAATATCTCCACATTCGGGCTCTGACCCGTTTGCTTTCAAATCTATTTTCTTGTAAAACCATTTTAGGTGCCCAGTCACAAGGACACCACGCATAGGATTCTCATTCCAATGACGAGCTGTAGCTGTTTGTGGAAGTTACAGGGATTTGCTTTTAGACGCTTCTATCATTTGGATTCCATGTTCAGTATTCCTCAGTTGTAGGGCATGTTGCCCAAGTTCTATTAGAGACATTTCCATTTCAGTTTTTCAGACTTTGGCATGTATTAATTCAGTATTCAGTACTTCGTTACTTATTTCAGTTGTGGGATTTGTTGTGAGGAGTTTTCCTCCGGATTTATTTATTTCATGTGATAGTTATTCTATAATTTCGTTATGGTGAATGGTGATATTATTCTTGCTTTAAATCTTTTACTGCATGTTAATCAGACTTTAATTAAAATTTGACAACTTACTTTTTAAATACTAGGTGGTTAGTAATAATAAAATGTTTTCGACAGTGATGCCGTTAACTGAGCCAACTTGGCATTTTGATTTAATTTAATAAAGGAGTACCTACCCGGTATTTAATTAGTCGGGGTGTCCCAGGAAAATCCAGAGAAAAAGACAGTAAAGAAAAGAACAAACTAGCAAGAAATTAAAGTCATTCAAATGCATCAACAATTGAGAAAAATATGTTCTTTCATTGATTAATCTTGAAGTACAGAGGTGGATACATCAGCAAGAAAGAAAATAGAAAAAAATATGAGAAAAGACAAAAAAGGAAACTAATTAAGAAGGAGCTAAACCTTCTCCTTATCCTTGGCCTGGTCTTGACTGGAAACAAGTAGGTTAGCACTTGATTCTAGCACCACTGAAGACTCAATGGGCATTATTTAAGACTCTCCTGACCCTTCTTCATCATCAAACTCCTCATCCAAGTTAGGAGGAGTGTTTGGCTCTCATGCCTTTGGAATAGCTTGGAGTTTGCCTCTGTACCGACCACCTTTAGAACGTCGGACCAACCTTCCTTGAAGGATTGTTTCTTAGCATACTCAATTTAAGTAGAGGCAGCAAAAGGGGCCTTCTCCCTACCCTTGTCAAAAGTTGCTTTTCCCTTAGACTTCAAGGAAGTAACTTCAGAAGTCAAGCCAACCACTTTTTCTTTAGTAGTTTGGACCCGAGCTGTGACTTATGTAAGTTTGTCTTCAGCAGCCTTGGCTCTGCCTTCACTATCACCCAATATCTTATCGGTAGTTTGGGCCTTTTCCTTAACAAACTTTATTTTATCTTCTGTTGTAGTTTCCTTATCCTTAGCTTTCCTCAGCTCCTCCTCTCAGAACTTTTTCTTTAATTTTATAGCTTCTCTGGAAGTAGCCAAAGGTTGTTTCAGGCCCTCCAAATCCTCTTCCACTTCACTAGGAGAGGACCTCAGTTGGTCGTCCTTCTCTATTATTTGGTTGAAGTCAACCAAAACTGCAAAAAAGAGCAAATACCAAAAGTTAGAAAAAATTCATCAACATAGAGAAAAAGTATAAGATAATTACCAGTGCCAAGTTATAGCAAGCCCTCTCAGTCAGCCTGGGGGCTAATACAACTCCATCAGCGGGAACAACTGTAGACTTGATTAAATTTCCTGACCAATCTTGGGTTAACAACAGAAGCTGATCCAATATCAAGGTCAGCTTGGATTTTTCTCACCAACTCTTGTTGTCTTGCCAAAGTTTTCTTTACAGCCATTACTTTCTAGTCAGCTTGATTTTTTTGGGCCTATTTCTGAAATTCAGGCAAACCACTTTTCAATCTCTTAAATTGAAATTCAATAGTTTGGGTCTCATTAGCACCAAGGGCCTCTTATCACTGGACCAGGATTTCTTCTCAACTGGCTTCTTGCCAGTATCAACATTCTTCTTGAGGGAGGAGACAATGACCCACATCAAATTAGGCATCTTCCTCTTACTCACGTTGACTGGAGGAGAAAGTGGGATATCATAAATCTAAAAAGATTCAATGAGGAAGAAGTTCCTCCCTAGGTGAACTCAACACCAGTAGATTCTGTAGTTGAAGAAGTAGGTATAATATCCTCTTCTAAGTTAATAGCAACTTGGGGCAGCACAATGTGACACCCCACTTAATTAAATATCGGGTGATCAGGCCTATATTAAATTAAAAAAGAGTATCCAAATTGGTTCATTCTTAGCATCACTACCAAAATCCTTTTTTAAATTTACTAACCACTTAGTATTTGAAAAGATGATGTCAAAATTTTATCTTTTTATTTAACATGCAAAGATTTAAAATAATTAAATAATTAAACAACACATTCAGCATACTAAATCAATCAACACATTCAGCATACTAAATTAATCAACTCCACAATGAATAAAATACGAAATCAAATAAAATACGCCGGGAGTAAACACGCCGGTCCGAAAATCATTATACAATAATCCATAATTGAAAGCCTAAATCCAATAACTGAAATAAAAGAAGCATAATGTCTCTAAAATCACTGCTAACAGAAGAAGGGAGACATGGCCGACTGAAATAAAATAAGGATGCATCGAATCTGAAATGATCGAAGGCGTCTACCAATTAAGTCCTGCAATCGACGACAATAATTGCAGAAAGGGAAAATGGCAATGATCTCCTCAGATCGGCCTCCCTATGGTTAGGCAACTAAAATGGTTTTTACAAAGAAAATAGATTTGGAAGAAATGGGTCAGGGCCTGAGTAAAAACAATTTAAAACATTTTAGCAAGTATTTAAAATGCATAAATAGCAGATATTATATGCATGTTAGGTTCACAGCTCTCACTTGAGATCCTCACCCCTCAACTAGTGTGCATGCCCAGCGTATACTCATAACCCGCCCTAGTTATGCTGCTTTGCCTAACTAGTTTGAATTAAATATCTTACTTCATATACTAACTTATGGTGCTCACCTGTGTTACCCATACAATAATTTGTTTTCTCTGTCTATTGGACATTTATGATTTCTCATATAATATTGATTTCTCACATAGTTATATACATTCAGATTTTACTATCTTTCTCTCCTACTAAGCACAAATACTAGGATTAAATCACAAATATATATATATATATATATATATATATATATATATATATATATATATACACACAGACACAAACACTACTATAGCACCCCTATGTTATCATGTCCTGGTACATCGCGCATGGTATAAAGGACTGTTGGTTTGGTATCTCTCTCGAACCATAAATACAAATCATATATATTAGAGGAGAATATAGTTCCAAGCCTATGGGTTACGCACATACCTACACACCCATATGACAGAAATCCCCTCGAAGGCTCATCAGTATATGACTGTCCCCACGTGGAAACCTCCGATGATAGCAAGCTACGTAGGTATGCCATACACATAAGAAATTATGAATAGGTATACACACAACCTATATATTTATATCAACAGTATAGGCATACGCACATCCTATATCATATATCCTGTACGTAGTATATGTATGTCCCGAACATTCTACGTATTTAATAATTTATAACTTTACTTATTATCGTACGCTCCCGAGTATTTTTCACCACTCGAAGGGTATCCTTTATTCTACACAGAGTATCAGTAGGTAAACTCCCTATACCCTAGTGGTGTAAGTCATCATTTGCCTTGAATTCACAAGACCCGAATTATTCTCCAATTTAGGTATTTTCCTCGGTAAATCCTAATTCAGTTTAGCCCTTAATTCTCCGTCTTAGGACTAATCCCAAAACTCCACCTAGGCCTACCGGTGGCTCATTATATTCTAATTATGTTTAAAAGCAAGTCCGACGATTGAATCCCGAACGATTTTCAAAGATTCTAAACAAAAGGGAAAAGTGGCCAAAACTGGGCAGCCGAATCGATTCGCCACCTACAGGTCTCGAATTTTGCATAGTTTTTCCTATGGGTTTCACCATTTCCAATCATCAAAACCTTCACCAAACATTACCAAACTCCCAACCAATTACTTCAAACATTATACTAGGATATATGAATGATTTCTAACGTACAAGAATCATAAATTCATCAACAATCATCAATTAATCAATTTAATCCCAATTAAATTCTGAAAAACCCTAGTTTAACACTTTCATTCAAGAATCAATTTAAAACTCAGATTTCTTCCTCAAGCTCAATGAAATTTCGTGGGTTTCATGCAACATACATAGAAGGTTCAATCCGATATCCTTTTCCAACATAAGATTATGATTTAAGTCTTCTAATTTAACCCAAAGTATACAAATTTCTCATATGATACATCCTACACTAACATGGATATCATACATGCTATAGTTTTGCAAGATTAAGCACTTGCCTCAATATGAAGGTTTGGTCCTCTAAAGATGATGGGCATGGTGGTGTTCCTCTTCCCTCGATCTACACTGTGGTGGTGTAATTGGAGTAGTAATTGGTGTTCTAGCCCTTTGGAACCTCCTATCTTCTCCCTCCTATGGCCTCTCTGCAACTCTACTGATATTAACCCAAACTTCCCTCACATAAATGACAATATGAAGTCCTAATTTTCGTGGGTTCAATTCCCCCCAAATTTTAAAAGACTAAATGCCCCTCCGGGGTATCGGTTTGGCCTAAAATTACCTCGAGACCAAAACTAAACCCCCGAATATACTTTTTTGACTATCTCGACCCTTTCGGACACTTTGGCATACCGAAATGACCATTTGGGTGATTTAAAAAGAAATTACTTTTTATCCCATTAAATTAGGTCCCGACATGACTGACATGCGTGTCCCGACTAAATCATTGTAACCGTCGTCTTTTTCACTCGTGATAATTCTAATAACTTCATAATCACATATTACTGTAATCACTAAGTAATATTCAATATAATTCATATCCATAAATACTAACCCTTATCTCGTTAGTTAATATTTATTTTAATCCGGATTAATTATCAATTAATTTCCCTTATTTAATTTAATTAATCCAACCTTTAAAAACTATTAAAAATATGGGTGTTAATACTTCCCCCCTAATAACGGAATTTCGTATCGAAATTCAAAAAATAGAAGTATACCTGGTAAGAATAACTCTGGGTATTTTTCACGCATCTCATCCTCGCGCTCCCTAGTAGTCTCCTCGACATTATGATGCTCCCACTGGACACGAACAAGTGGAACTACCTTTGACCTCAATCTCCTCTCTCTATGGTCTAAGATAGCCACCGTTCTATTTTCATATGAACTATCAGGCTGTAAGTCAATCTCCTCCAGCATAATGTGAGTGTGAGCACTCATGTCGAAGATACCGTCTTAGTGAAGAAATGTGGAACACATCATGAATAAGGTGTAAGTGCTCCGACAATCCAAGTATATCCTCTACTGATCCAATCCTCTCGATGATAGGAAATGGTCTCACGTATCTCAGTGCCAATTTCCCTTTCTTGCCAAACCTAATAATTCCTTTCATAGGAGATACCCATAGTAGCACCTGGTCCCCGGCACTAAATTCTCGGAAGAACCAATTAGCATCGGTGTATCTTTTCCGTTTATCTTGGGCTATATGTATGCGAATATGAATCATCTCAATCCTGGCCGATGTATCCTGAATTAACTATGGCTCTAGCCAACAAGCAGGAGCATGACAAGATCTACCATACAACGCGTGATAGGGTATAAATACTGTATATTTATCCCCTTAATTTCGGTACCTTTGTGAACCCGAGTAGTGCAATTGATATGTATTTAACTCGTAATCATGTTACTAACCTTTGTTGGCAAGTATTTCATGTTTTGTGTTTCTCTTATGTGTTTTACACGTAAATTATACAAGCGGTGCGAAACAAAAAGCGAAACAACGAATGAAAGGCTAGGAAGGCAAGTTCAGGGGAATTTTCGTAATTCTTCAGCCTAATCCCGAAGGTGGGGCCTACTGGAAAGTTGACTATCTCAAAACAATGAGAATACTGGAAGAAATGACACCCAAATCTGAGCTACGGTGAAGGAGTTATGATCTCTTGAAGTTGAAGAAAAATCCTAGAAAGAAAGGAAGAAAAGTTGAAATTTTTTCAAAGTGTTGTAAAGAGGCCCAAAACCAGCGAATTCCCCCGAACCCCAGCGAGAACCGGTTCGGGGTACATGCGAACCAGTTCGAGGTGCCTGATGCGCGAATTTGCTCCTTAATGCTGATTGGTCCAAAGAATCCTATTATGTTACAATTCCTTATAAAACGTACATGTATCATTGTATTGCCTTAGAAAACATAGTTTTGATGAGTTTTTGATAGAGAGAAGAGTAGGAGAATACCCTAGGAACATATCTTTGATTTGGTGATTCAAGATTGATTATTTTCGGGTTTGATTTCAAGTTTTAATTCAAGATTCATTCTTTCTATTATTGTTCTTGCATGTTATTCTTCTTGCACGATTCAAACAAATTCTAGGTTTATAATAATTCTTTGCATGTTTCAATGTACTTCCATCATGATTTCTTTCACACGCGACCTAGTTAATTCATGCATAATTTGGTTCAATATGTCTAGCTAAATTCTTTATGGTTGGGATGCATGAACTCAACCCGATGTGATAGTTGCATGTGTATAAAATTAATCTTCTAAATTTACGGATTTATTATGATCGTATTTGGTAGCAAACACAATCTTTGTAGATCTTTGGATCTCGTTTGCTTCAAGGTAACCGGGATGCTTTAGAATGCAATGCGAGTGTCGCTATCGTGCTACCGCTTTATTCATCCTCTGATTACGTATGGTGCGGGATTGAACCACATATACGTAATGCTTGGGAGTACTAAAGTCTGGGTCTGATTTATCACTTAAATTTACGATTAATTTTGTACCAATAATACTCTAGGGTTGAGGGATTGTATTCCCGACCTGTTTTTCTCATAATATAGTTCAAATTTTAGTTCAATCACCATCAATTCATCTAGGTAATTTAGAGTAATTGCATTTAGTTGTAGCTATTTCACTATTCAAATCACCTTTTCCTTATTCTTAGAGTTGAATTTAGGTTAACCATCTGTCCTTCCGTCGTCACGATTTGCTCGTCCTATTTCCCTGTGGAGACGATCCCGACTTATCGGGTTTATTACTAACGCAACAGGCTTGCACTTGAGCCTAGAGAGAACGCACTTTAGAGACAAATTCTTAGTCATGTCAAGTTTTTGGCGCCGTTGCTCAGGATTTAGGTAGACGTAGGTTAGATTCCGTTAATCTAAAACTTCGACAAAAAAAAAAAAAAAAAATTAAAAGGCACAAAAAGTTACTTCATCTCTCAAAAGCCTATTAATGCAAAATTCTAAACTCACTCTAACTCCCCAAAATAATCCAACCAGCATTCACGAAAACTCGATAGTTGAATACGACCCCGATAGCCCTCACACTCCAAACATTCCACAATTCTGGGTTCCACTTCCCACACCTCCACACTCAATTACAAGTAACACTCTGACATCTCTCTTAGGACACACCACTCTGCACACTCTGAGCATACCAAGTGAGGATATAGAGTCATCAAGTGAGAGAGTCATGTCACAACACGGTATTGTAGTCGCCGGTGAGGAAGAGGTTCCGTACCGCCCTTTGAGAGAAATCTTATATCTCGAGCGAACTGTCACTCTGGGATGCATTTTACTCCCGTATAATGCAGGGCTATTTCGTTTTAGGAATGGGATGATCCAGATACTTTCAAATTACCATGGAATGGAATTAAAAAAGACATATCGCCACATCGGGGAATTTGAGGAGACGTGCGAGACCCTCAGAGACCAAACTTGCACAAACTATGTGATCCGCCTCAAACTCTCCCTATTCTTGCTAAAGGACAAGGCTATGGTCTTTACCTCCAAACTCGATTGCATCATGGAACAACTTGCAATATAAATTCCTTAAGAAATTCTTTCCTCCACATTGAATGAACTCCATCAAGGCTCAAACTCAAACCTTCCGACAATCAGAAAATGAGTCGTTTGATCGATGTTACGAGCATTTTAACGAGTTAATCACTTTGTGCCCTCATCATGGATTTGATAAATTGCAAATCATTTCCTTCTTCCATAATGGCTGAATATAAATTCCAAACAACTCGTTGAAACCATGTGTGATGGTCCCTTTGTCGACCTAGACATTAACGATGTTGAGCGTCACCTTAGGTATGTCGCCGAGACTACCCAAGCATGGGATACATCTGACCCGCTCATAATCGAATGCGCCAAATGTCCACCACGCCATCGGCGGCCGGCCTATTTCGCATAGAAAAGGATACCATGACGACCAGTTGACTCGACCTTTTGGAGAAAGGAATGCGAGAAGTACTTGAGATATGCACAAGAGGACCAACTGGTTCAATCCCAAATCCCATCGAGAAGGTGTGTGCTATTTGTGAGGCGGGACATTCAACCGAGGAAAGCTCGATGATACCCGCTTACAAAGTTATGCTTCAAGAGCAATTGACTGGTGTAGGAGGATTTAAGGGTAATTTTGGTGCACCGCACGGAAATTTCTACAACCCTTCATGGAAAAACCACCCTGGTTTTAGCTATGGGCAATAAAATGCTGCAATGAATCCTAATTCACATGTTGTCCCTCCCCCAGCGTCGCAGTTTCAACAAGCACCTCACATCCAAGGACATGTGCAAGCACCACCACCTCTAGGACCATATATCACTCCACCACGAAGAAGTCTTGAGGATACGATAAACCAATTTATCACTGCCCAGAATGCAACCACTGCTAGACATGAACGCATGATCAACGATATAAATATGACTATTTCAAAGATACAATCATTGTTGAGTATCCAAGAGAAGGGCAAGTTTCCTGCCCAGGGCCAAAGACCTCCCCAAGGTCAAACTAGTGTTAACTCCACCTCTACGGAACATCAGGAGCAATGTCAAGCTGTGACCACTCTTTGTAGTGGGAGAGTTGTTGATTTATCACCTCTTCCACACGACGCAACCAAAGGCAAGGAGATTTTGCCCGGCACTAATGAGGCCGAAGATGTCCCCTTGAAAGAGAGTGATAAAGAAGCCACTAGTGAGCCCAAGGTAGTAGTGAAACCACCCTCCATGGCATCGTTTCCTCAAAGACTAGTTCCTTCCCAGAAAGGAAACCCCCGTGATGAAGTGATAGACATCCTAAAGCAAGTAAAGTTAAATTTACCTTTCCTCGATGCCATTAAGCAGATTCTCGCTTATGCAAAAGTCATCAAAGACTTATTAACAGTGAAGAGGAAGATAAAGGTAAAGAAAACGTATTTCTAGCATAGAACGTGAGCTCCATTCTATTTAATGATCTCCCGCCAAAATTCAAAGATCCTGGTGGACCCACCATTTCCTGCATTATTGGAGAAAATAAAATTAAAAATGCCTTACTTTACTTGGGAGTTAGTGCCAATATCCTCCCTTACGCCATCTATAGGAAACTTGATCTTGGCAACCTCAAGCCCACAAAGATCACTCTTTAATTGGCGAATCGAACCGTGAAGATCCCAAGAGGTATAGTTGAAGACGTGATCGTCCAAGTTGACATTTCTACTTTTCGATAGACTTTGTCATTTGGGATACGGAGCCCTCCTTCGCCTCGAACAATCGTGTTCCCATTATTCTCGGGCACCCATTCTTAGCTACAGCTAACGCAATAATCAACACTCAAAATGGGCAGATGCAACTCACCTTTGGGAGCATGACCCTCGAGACTAACATCTTCCATATAGCCCAACATACAGGGGAAGAAGATGATCTTCACGCAGTGAGCTTATTCGACGAGATCGTAGAGCAGTACTTTGAGGAAAACTATTGTGGAGATGCCCTAGGGACTTGCTTAGTGTCGAGCTATGAGAGTGAGGCCGTATACCAAATTTGAGAAGGAAGTTGAGGAGTGGAGAGAGTTACTTGATGAGAGAGCGTCGAACGAGGACGCGAGAGATGTAAGTTGGGTTTCTCTATTCGAGGAGTTACCTCTAAGGGAGGCACGCATGCTTCCCTCCAGTGAAAAATTTCCAACCCTCGAACTGAAGAAACTACCCTCCCATGTAAAATATGCATATTTAGGAAAGGACGAGACATTTCCTGTTATTGTCTCTTCTAGCCTAGACGAAGAGCATGAGGGTAAGCTATTAAAGATTTTGAGGAAGCACCAAAGTGCTTTTGGTTGGTGTATTGCTGATTTGAAAGGGATAAGTCCTTTGATTTGCACCCGCAAGATCCATCTCGAGGAGGATGTAAAGCCCTCAAGAGAAATGCAAAGAAGCCTAAACCCCAATATGCAAGAAGTGGCGAGGACCGAAATCATTAAGTTATTGGATGCCGGGATCATCTACCCAATCTCAGATAGCAAGTGGGTGAGCCCTATTCAATTTGTCCCGAAGAAGTCGGGCATGACAGTGATTGAAAATGCTAAGGGAGAGCTAGTTCCCTAACGCACAACTATTGAGTGGCGTGTTTGCATCGATTATTGGAAACTCAATGCCGGAACTAGGAAAGACCACTTCCCTTTGCCATTTATTGATCAGATGCTTGAGAGAGTAGCGGGCCACCTTTACTATTGCTTCCTTGATGGTTACTCCGAATATAACCAAATTGAGGTAGATATACTTGACCAAGAAAAGACGACCTTCACCTGCCCCTTTGGTACATTTGCCTACAAACGTATGCCATTCAGTTTGTGTAATGCACCCGCGACCTTTCAAAGGGGCATGTTGGGTCTATTTAGCGACATGATTGAGAGAGGACTTGAAGTGTTCATGGACGACTTTAGCATTTTTGGCACCTCTTTTGATCTTTGTCTGGCGAATCTGGAAAAAGTACTTACCCGGTTGTGACACCCTGTCCAATTAAATATCGGGTGATCAGTCCTTTATAAAATTTAAAGCAGAATATTAGGTTGGTTCATTCTTAGCGTCACTATCGAAAAACATAATAACTCATTTAATCACCATTTAATCACCTAATATAATTAACCTAGGTGTCAAAACATTTTTTTCCTTTTTAATTAAAACCATTTAATCACCAAACCAAGAAATTGAATATAAGCCATCCACGCATAATTAATTAATATAAATACGGAATCAGAATCACATGCTGAAATAAATTTAGACTGGATAAAACCTTCTAGTTCAAAACTCCAAAAACAAAACCATAGTAACCACAATTCCACATGAGAATGAATGGAAAGTAAAGTGAACATAATTTCTAAAAAAAACTGACTAAGGAATGGGCGACACATGCCCTAAATAGAGAGTCTATAAAGAATGGAAATGGAATAATGGAAGCGTCTAATACGATGACCTACGGCTTCCACAACAGCAACAACACGCCAAGCAATCCAATCTGAAGCCTGGTGTCCCTGTGGCTGAGCACATGATATAATACATATATATAGCAAGAGAGAGAAAAGATGCAAGAAACGGATCAGAACCCGATGTGTAAAAATATTTGTTTAAGCAAGTATTTAAAAATTGCAGTAAAGCAAGCATCACGTACATGTTAGTTCGAACTCTCACATGAGATTCTCACCTCTCTTCTATTGTGCACGCCCAGCGTGTATTTAATTTTTCTCCTTAGATATACCACCCAATATAACTAGTCTTAATTCATCCTAATAGTATTTATTCTCACCATTAGTAAACCCATATCGCCCATACAATACGTTATCAAATTAGCCTATGTCGAATAGCTAATTAGAATATTTTCCCGTTTTCATAATGAATCGATTATACTCTTAAGTTTTTCTTTATAAATTTAAATGCCCATCTCTACAAGCTATACACAGTAGGTTGGTTCACAACTTACGTACATATATACATATAGTCACATCTGCCCTATATACATATATTATAATACTGCACCCCCGAGCTATGACCCATTAACGCACCTAACCATAATGTTGTACCCCCGGGTTATCACCCATTAGTACACTTATATTTCATTCGTGTACCCCCAGGTTGTCACCCATTAGTACACTTATATTTCATTCTTGTACCCCCAGGTTATCACCCATTAGTACACTTAATAATAAGATTCTTACACCCCCGGGTTCTCACCCATTAGTGCCTTTAATAATAGTATCACATAATAGGCATACACACGTCCTATTATAATTTATAGTTATTCCTCTCACCCACATATATACTCCTCTTACGTATTTTGATTTCAACATTTCGTAGTACAATTATTGAGATTATTGTCCCTCTCATAATCTCTAAGGTACATTCTCTCCGTGCCGAGATAATTGAAGTACTTAATCGCTCATACTTTCCCCGAAATTCTGTCTTACTTAAGTTTATTATTTGGTAATTTATCTCACTCCCATAAACCAATAAACTCAAAACTGGATTCTAAGAAATTCCTAAAATTACACTCTGTCGCTCGAACCAGATGGCATGTTGTTTGAACGACTGCTACATGTCACTCGAAGGACTTCGCGCGAGATGCAATCTCGCTCGAACGACTTCGAGTGACTTCGCGCGAGATTGCGCTATTCGTCTTCTACCCGGATTTCAGCGTTTTCCCACCATTTTTAAACTTAAAACCTCTAATTCAACATCCCAAACTCCAAATAAACAGTCCTAATTTGAATCCCATCAATAATACGTGAATCCTAATATCCTAAAATCATCAAATCATTACGAATCATCCATAAAACATGAAAACCCCCAATTTAATTTATCAAAACCCTAGTTCTTCAAATTCATATTGGAGAACACATAATTTCCAGATTTGTTCTACACATAAGTTCATCACAACGTGATCTCTAGTCTACATACACGAAGGGTTTCAATTTAACAAATCGCAGAATCAATTTACATATCCAAATTCCACAATTTCATCATTTTTATGAACCAAAACATGTTCCTAAAAATCCTATACTAACATGAGTATGATAGATACCGAAATACAACAAGTTATAAACACTTGCCTTGAATTATTCGTCTAATTTCTTGACGTTGTTGGTATGGGTGTGTTCCCCTTGTCCCGATCTACACGGTGATGGTGGTTGTACAAGATGGTGTCAATTTGGCCGTCTTATTTTGGAAATAGCTTCCCCTCACACTTCCTATGGCCGTTCTTACTTCCCGTAGCTTTCTAACCCTAATGGACTTTCTTTGGCTGATAATTCAACTCTTAATTTCCGTCCATTAATTAAGGCTAAAAATCCAATTTACCATAATGCCCTCTCGGGGTGCCGATTAGGCTTAAAATTTCCCTGGGACCCAAACTAAACACCCGGGTATACTATTTCGACCCTTCCGGACTCAACGGTACACTCAAAATTACCATATGAGTTACTAAAAATAATTGATATTTTTATTCTGCTAAATTAGTCCCGATACGACTCACATGCGCGTCTGACTTAATTCACTAAACTATCGTATTATTCTCTCTCGACAATTTATCAAAGTGTATAGTTCCATATTACATATCGCACAGTAATATTAAATCAATAAGTATTAACCCTTGGCACGCTAGTTAATATTTATTTTTATTAGATCCGGATTAATTAAAATTTAATTCTCACATTTAAATTCAATTAATCCCTCTGTAATAATTAATCCCATAATTATTTAAATCATCGTAAATGTGGGGTATTACATACTTCCACCTAATAAAGGAATTTCATCCCAAAATTTGGAAAAATAAGGCATACCTGGTATGAATAAATCTGGATATTTCTCACGCATATCCGTCTCACGCTCCCAAGTAAACTCCTCCATATTGTGATGTTGCCACTGAACCCAGACAAGTGGAACTACCTTGACCTCAGCCTCCTCTCACTATAATCTAGGATAGCCACCGGTCTCTCCTCATATGAACTATCTGGCTGTAACTCAATCTCCTCAATCGCAATGTGAGTGTGTACCAACTCATCCCGAAGGTATTGCCTCAGTGACAAAATGTGGAACACATCATGGATACGATGCAAGTGCTCCGGTAACCCAAGTCTGTAAGCCATTGGTCCGACCCTCTCTATAATAGGGAATGGTCCTACATATCTCGGAGATAGCTTCCCTTTCTTCTCAAATCTCATTACTCCCTTCATCGGAGATACTCTCAACAAAACCTGGTCCCCCACTGCGAATTCTCGAAAAGACCTACCAGCATCGGCGTAGCTTTTCTATTTGTCCTGTGCTACCCGTATGCGATCTCGAATCATCTCAATCCTGCTCGACGTATCCTCAATCACCTCTGGCCTGAGTAGCTTGTTGTCTCCCACTTCTAGCCAACAAGCTGGAGAACGACAAGGTCTGCCATACAAGGCTTCGAACGGGGCCATGCCAATAGTGAACTGATAGGAGTTGTTATAAGCAAACTCCACCACTGGAAGATACTGTTCCCAACCTCCCTCGAAATCAAGGATACACAATGCGCAACATGTCCTCGAGCATCTTATTAGTGCGTTCAGTCTCCCCATCGGTCTGCGGGTGATTCGCTACACTCAACCGCAACTCGGTACCCATAGCCTCCTGGAAGCTCTCCCAAAAATGAGATACAAATGTCTTGTCTCTATCCGACACGATGTTAAGAGGTACACCATGCAATATCACTATCTCTACAATAAATTGTTGAGCATATTGTCCCGCTGTGTAGTCGGTCCTGACGGGAAAAAAATGGGTTACTTTCGTCAACTGATCCACAATAACCCATATAGAATTGTTCCCCATCTGCGAAGTGGGCAACCCAGAGATAAAATCCCTGGAAATGCCTTCCCATTTCCACGTAGGAATCTCTAATGGCTGAAGCAAACCTGGAGGTCTTTTATGGTCCACTTTTACTAACTGGCAAGTGGTACACTTGGATACGAACTCTGCGATATCCTTTTTCATCCCGCTCCACCAAGACTGTCGCCTCATATCCTGGTACATTTTGTCCCCATCGAGATGTACCACAAATCGGGACCCATGCGACTCCGTCATTACTTCATATCGAAGGTCCTCCCCCTTTGGAATAACGAGTCTCCCATTGAAGTGCAAACCACCCTCGGAACTTACTGAATAAGACTCGACTCCCCCGACTAAAAGCTGCCTAATCCGATCTTGACAGAACGAATCCGCTACATGTGCCTGTACTACTCGCATAACAATCTGAGGCGTAACTGTCATCGCAGACATAAATGATCGGGCCACGGCATCCTGATGTCCAAATTCCTTCCATTTTGCTTTCCACACCTCGGCCGTGTCATCTACCGGCCTACGGCTCAATGCATCAACAACTACATTAGCCTTCCCCGGGTGATAGTGTATTTCGAACTGATAATCTTTTACAAACTCAAGTCACCTGCGTTGATGCATGTTCAACTCTTTCTACGTGAACAAGTACTGCAGTGACTTGTGGTCCGTAAATAAGCGAAACTGTTCCCCCAATAAGTAATGCCTCCAAATTCAAAGCGCAAACACGACTACTGCCAGCTCTAAGTCATGGGTGGGGTAATTCTTCTTATGAGGCTTAAGCTTCCAGGAAGCAAAAGCTATGGCTTGCTCCTCTTGCTGAAGTACTCCCCCAAGCCCCTGTAGGGATGAGTCAGTATAAACCAGGTATTCCACTCCCACCTTGGGAAGTGCTAGTACAGGTGCTGAAGTCAACTTGTCCTTCATCTCATCAAACATCAACTAACTTGCACCATCCCAAATAAACGGCATGCCCTTACGAGTCAGATTTATAATCGGACCCACAATCTTCGAGAATCCCCGAATAAACCGCCTGTAGTATCCGGCTAATCCCAAAAAACTCTGCACCTTCGTCGGTGTCGTGGGCTGTCCCCACTCCCTCACCGCTGACACCTTACTAGGGTCCACAGATATCCCTTTCTCTAATACAATGTGTCCCAAAAACTGTACCTCTCGCTGCCAAAATTCACACTTTTCATACTTGGCGTACAACTCATGCTCTCGTAAAGTTTTCAAAACCATACATAAGTGCTCGGCATGCTCTTCCTCACTACGGGAATAAATTAGGATGTCATCTATGAAGATAATGACAAACTAATCTAGGAACTCTCTGAATACTCTGTTCATCAAGTCCATAAATACTGTTGGGGCATTGGTTAGCCCAAATGGCATAACCCTGAATTCATACCACCCATACCTCATCAAAAAAGTAGTCTTAGCCACGTCATGCTCCCTGATGCGTAGCTGGTGGTACCCGGATCTCAAGTCTATCTTCAAGAAGTGGGCTGCTCCTCTCAACTAATCAAACAAGTCATCGATGCGAAGCAACGGATACTTATTTTTTATCGTGACTTTGTTAAGCTCCCGATAATCAATACAAAGTCGTAGGGACCCATCCCTCTTCTTTACAAACAAAATTGGGGCACCCAAAGGCGAGGTACTCCTACGGATGAAGCCCTGTCCCAACAACTGTTCTATCTGATCCCGTAACTCCCTCATCTCCGTTGGAGCCATACAGTAAGGTGCACGTGCTATCGGACGAGTACCTGGTGCTAAGTCTATCACAAACTCGATCTCCCTACTCGGAGGCAACCCCGGTGTATCCTGAAATACATCAGCAAACTCGCAGACGACCGAACTTGAATCGAGTGGAACCACTACTGTAGTGGTCTCATCCTCTATATAAAATAAGTGGGTGGATGACCCTCCCTCAGAACGAGGCATCGCCACTAAGAACATTTCTTGGCCCGGAATGGCGAACACAATATTCCTACTGAAGCAATCAATCATGGCCCTATACTCGACCAACCAATCCATGCCAATAATTGCCAATTTCTATGCCTACTCCCCGGCATATGAAGAAAATCATCGACCCATTACCTAGCGGTGAGTCTACACAAGTCACTGTACTCTCTGCCGTGCTTAACAACCCAGTGGCCCGTGCAAAGCTAGTGGCTATAAAGGAGTGTGATGCCCCCGTGTCAAATAAGATAGGACCCAAAGTCCCATGGATAGAAAACATACCCTCCACTGCGGGTGGTGCCTGTGTAACTGCAGCCTGGTGGACGTTATAGACACGTCCATACTGCAACTGCCCCTTCTGCATCGTAACTGCGGGCAAGGCTGGGACTAGAGCTGGCGCTGGTAGGGCAGCGGGAAAGATAGGTCTCTGGGTCTCCTGGTGAGCACCCTGCTGTCGAGGAACTCTGTCCTTATCGGGGCACTCCTATTTCTTATGGCCAGTCTTGCCACAATTATAACATTTCCCGATGAAGTTTCCTCCTCTCTGTCCCTGATAGCCTCGACCCGGTTGGCCATTACCACCTCTACCTTGGCCCTGCTGGCCCTGTTGTTGGCCCTGCTACCAATTCTGTGGCTGGCTCTGGTGGCCCTGTCTCCAACCCCAATGACCATGCCTGAAACCCCCAGAACAAAACCTCTTAGCGGACTCCCCCTGCTGGGAACTCTACCTCTGACTCTGCTCAACTGGTACCCCACTGGCACTACCTCCCCTATCTTTCCCAACTGGCTGGGCTCTCCCCCTCATTTGCTTCCCTTATCATGGAAGCGGTTGTCCTGACAATGCAATAAGGCTGCATTCAGAACATCGGTATATGAGTGTAGGGAAAGGTTACCCAATAGATGTTGTCGTATCCTCCAAGTCAAGCCATCCATGAACATATGAATGCACTTCTCCTCAATAGGCACCTCCTCTGGTACAATGTTTATCAATCGCGTGAATTCCTCCTCGTATTCTGCAACTGTCCTCCCTTCCTGGGTGAGGTCTAAAAGTTTCGGCCTCATCTCAGTCTTGACGGCGGAAGGAAAGTACCTGCGGTCGAACCGCACCAAAAAATCACTGATAGTCATCAAATCTCGCTCCTCGGTGGTAGTAGTGGACTCCCACCACTGTAAGGCTTCTCATCTCAATTTGAAGGTAGCCAAAACTTGCCTCTGAACCTCCGTGCACTCATACATATGAAGGTGTCGTTGTATGTCCTTCTTCCAATAACTAGCGATAACCACATCTCAACTGCCCATGAACTCTAGGGGACAAGCCCTCTGAAAGGACTCTCTAACTCTTTCCCATGCAGTGGTAAACGGATGCACTGGGACTGGTGCCATTGCCTGAACCTAGGGTGGGGCCTGCTGTACCACCGCTAAGGCTGCATTCACCGCTTGTGCAACTATCGCGCCAACCTCTGTTGCGTTCATTGTCCCCTAAGCCTGTACTGCCGGTTGCTCTGGCTGGGCCTGTCGGTCTCTTGGTGCACGTCGACGAGGCATTTGAGACGAGAAAGAATATTATTAGTCCACATTTATTACTAAATCTCGAATAGCTGGAGCCAAAATCGTAAAAATATAAGATCACAACAATCCTAAAAATAGGCCTCTATACAAAGGATGGAAAGCTGAAAACATAGTAAGCCGTACAGATCCTAAAGGACTCTAGAACCTGATGCTCTGATACCAGCTGTGACACCCTACCCAATTAAATATCGGGTGATCAATCCTATATAAAATTTAAAACAGAATGTTCGGTTGGTTCATTCTTAGCGTCACTGTCGAAAAGCATAATAACTCATTTAATCACCTAATATAATTAAGCTAGGTGTCAAAACATTTTTTTCCTTTTTAATTAAAACCATTTAATCACCAAACCAAGAAATTGAATATAAGCCATCCACGCATAATTAATTAATATAAATACGGAATCAGAATCACATGCTGAAATAAATTTAGACTGGATAAAACCTTCTAGTTCAAAACTCCAAAAACAAAACCATAGTAACCACAATTCCACATGAGAATGAACGGAAAGTAAACTGAACATAATTTCTAAAAAAAAACTATCTAAGGAATAGGCGACACATGCCCTAATTAGAGAGTCTATAAATAATTGGAAATGGAATAATGGAGGCATCTAATACGATGACCTACAGCTTCCACAACAGCTGCAACACGCCAAGCAATCAAATCTCTAAGCCTTGTGTCCTTGTGGCTGAGCACCTGATATAATACATAAATATAGCAAGAGAGAGAAAAGATGCAAGAAACGGATTAGAGCTCGATGTGTAAAAATATTTGTTTAAGCAAGTATTTAAAAATTGCAGTAAATGCATCACGTACATGTTAGTTCGAACTCTCACATGAGATTCTCACCTCTCTTCTATTGTGCATGCCTAGCGTGTATTTAATTTTTCTCCTTAGCTATACCACCCAATATAACTAGTCTTAATTCATCCTAATAGTATTTATTCTCACCATTAGTAAACCCGTATCGCCCATACAATACGTTATCAAATTAGCCTATGCCGAATAGCTAATTAGAATATTCTCCCATTTTCATAATGAATTGATTATACTCTTAAGATTTTCTTTAAAAATCTACATGCCCATCTCTACAAGCTATACACAGTAGGTTATACTCACAACTTACGTACATATATACATATAGTCACATATGCCCTATATACATATATTATAATACTGCACCCCTGGGCTATGACCCATTAGCGCACCTAACCATAATGCTGTACCCCCGGGTTACACTTTTTTAAATAATCTTGTACCCCCGGGTTATCATCCATTAGTACACTTAATAATAAGATTCTTACCCGGGTTCTCACCCATTAGTGCCTTTAATAATAATATCACATAATAGGCATACACACGTCCTATTATAATTTATAGGTATTCCTCTCACCCACATATATACTCCTCTTACGTATTTTGATTTCAACATTTCGTAGTACAATTATTGAGATTATTATCCCTCTCATAATCTCTAAGTACATTCTCTCCGTGTCGAAATAATTGAAGTACTTAATCGCTCATACTTTTCTCGAAATTTTATCTTACTTAAGTTTATTATTTAGTAATTTATCTCACTCCCATACATCAATAAACTCAAAACTGGATTCTAAGAAATTCCTAAAATTACACTCTGTCGCTCGAACCAGATGGCATGTCGTTCGAACGACTGCCATATGTCGCTCGAATGACTTCGCACGAGATGCAATCTCGCTCGAACGACTTCGAGTGACTTCGCGCGAGATTGCGTTGTTCGTCTTCTACCCATATTTTCAACGTTTTTTCACCATTTTTAAACTTAAAACCTCTAATTCAACATCCCAAACTCAAAACAAACAGTCCTAATTCGAATCCCATCAATAATACATGAATCCTAATATCCTAGAATCATCAAATCATTACGAATCATCCATAAAACAAGGAAAACCCCAATTTAATTTATCAAAACCATATTTCTTCAAATTCATATTCGAGAACACATAATTTCCAGATTTGTTCTACACATAAGTTCATCACAACGTGATCTCTAGTCTACATACATGAAGGGTTTCAATTTAACAAATCTCAGAATCAATTTATATATCCAAATTCCTCAATTTCATCGTTTTTATGAACCAAAACATGTTCCTAAAAATCCTATACTAACATGAGTATGATAGATACCGAAATACAACAAGTTATAAACACTTGCCTTGAATTATTCATCTGATTTCTTGACGTTGCTGGTATGGATGTGTTCCCCTTGTCCCGATCTACACGGTGGTGGTGGTGGTGGTTGTGCAAGGTGGTGTCAATTTGGCCGTCTTCTTTTGGAAATAGCTTTCCCTCACACTTCCTATGGCCGTTCTTACTTCCTGTAGCTTTCTAACCCTAATGTACTTTCTTTGGCTGATAATTTAACTCTTAATTTTCGTCCATGTCTTAAGCCTAAAAATCCAATTTACCATAATGCCCTCTCGGGGTGCCGGTTAGGCCTAAAATTGCCCCGGGACCCAAACTAAACTCACGGGTATACTATTTCGACTATCTCGACCCTTCCGGACTCAACGGTACACTCAAAATTAGTATACGAGTTACTAAAAATAATAGATATTTTTATTCCGCTAAATTAGTCCCGACACGACTCACATGCGCGTCTGAGTTAATTCACTAAACTGTCTTATTATTCTCTCTCGATAATTTATCAAAGTGTATAGTTCCATATTACATATCGCACAGTAATATTAAATCAATAAGTATTAACCCTTGGCACGCTAGTTAATATTTATTTTTATTAGATCCGGATTAATTAATAATTTAATTCTCACATTTAAATTCAATTAATCCCTCTGTAATAATTAATCCCATAATTATTTAAATCTTCGTAAATGTGGGGTATTACATACTTCCCCCTAATAAAGGAATTTCGTCCCGAAATTTGGAAAAATAAGGCATACCTGGTATGAATAAATCTGGAAATTTCGCACGCATATCCGTCTCACGCTCCCAAGTAGACTCCTCCATATTGTGATGTTGCCACTATACCTAGACAAGTGGAACTACCTTTGACCTCAGCCTCCTCTCACTATAATCTAGGATAGCCACCGGTCTCTCCTCATATGAACTATCTGGCTGTAACTCAATCTCCTCAATCGTAATGTGAGTGTGTGCCAACTCATCCCGACGGTATCGCCTCAGTGATAAAATGTGGAACACATCATGGATACGATGCAAGTGCTCTGGTAACCCAAGTCTGTAAGCCACCGGTTCGACCCTCTCTATAATAGGGAATGGTCCTACATATCTCATAGCCAACTTCCCTTTCTTCCCAAATCTCATTACTCCCTTCATCGGAGATACTCTCAACAAAACCTGGTCCCCCACTGCAAATTCTTGAAAAGACCTGCTAGCATCGGCGTAGCTTTTCTGTCTGTCCTATGCTACCCGTATGCGATCTCGAATCATCTCAATCCTGCTCGACGTATCCTCAATCACCTCTGGCCCGAGTAGCTTGTTGTCTCCCACTTCTAGCCAACAAGTTGGAGAATGACAAGGTATTAACCCTTGGCACGCTTATTTATATTTATTTTTATTAGATCCGAATTTATTAATAATTTAATTATCACATTTAAATTCAATTAATCCCTCTGTAATAATTAATCCCATAATTATTTAAATCATTGAAAATGTGGGGTATTACACCGGTGTGTGGAGAAGAACCTAGTGCTAAATTGGGAGAAATGCCATTTTATGGTCACTGAGCGAATAGTTCTAGGCCACATAGTCTCATCCAAAGGGATTGAAGTTGATAGAGCTAAGATAGATGTCATAGCCAATCTAACCACACCAAAATCGCTCAAAAACGTGGGCTCCTTCTTGGGCCACGTGGGGTTTTATCCAAGGTTCATTAAGGATTTTATCGCCATCGCTAGGCCTTTAAGCAACCTTCTTATGAAGGATACCCCAGTCGAGTGGAATGAATCATGCTAAAGTTCCTTTGAAAAATTGAAAAGCATGCTTGTTTCCGCTCCCATCATGCAAGCGCCAGATTGGTCCTTACCATTCGAGCTCATGTGTGATGCAAGTCATTTTTCAATAGGGGCTATTTTGGGCCAATGATAGGATAAAAAGGCTCATGTCATCTACTACGCTAGCCGAACTCTTACCGGACCACAACTCAATTACTCCACTATGGAGAAGGAATTGCTAGCCGTAGAATTTGCTCTAGACAAATTTCGATCCTATCTCATTGGGTCCCCCATTACTTGCTTCACCGACCACGTGGCTTTAAAATACCTCCTTGCGAAGAAAGATGCAAAGCTGCCTCATTAGGTGGATCCTACTTCTACAAAAATTTAATCTTTTCATTAGAGATAAAAAAAGAGTAGAAAACGTCGTCGTCGATCATCTATCTCGGCTTTCATCCATTTTACCTAGCGATCCGATACCTATAGACGAATATTTTCCGGATGAGCAACTCTTTGCAACCTCGTCTTTGCCCTGATTTACAGATATGGTGAATTATCTTATCACGGGAGCCGTCCCTCTCGAGTGGACATCGCAAGATAAGAAGAGGTTCATTACTTGGTCGCGCATGTTTTTCTATGACGATCCATTCCTTTTTAAATATTTCACTGACCAAATCATCCGACAGTGCGTACCAAATGACGAGATACCGAAAGTCATCTAATTCTGTCATTCGGAAGCTTGTGGAGGTCACCTTTCGACGAAAAAGATGGCTGCTAAGATTCTTCAAAGAGGTTTCTATTGGCCCATAATATTTCGGGATGTAAGAAATTGTTGCAAATCTTGCAATAGGTGTCAAAGGATGGGAGCGATAACGCGACAAGACATAATGCCATTAACTCCGATACTTATTATTGAGATCTTTGATTGTTGGGGTATTGACTTCATGGGCCCTTTTGCCCTATCTTTTGGTTTCATATACATCCTTGTCGCGGTAGACTACGTTTCTAAATGGGTGGAGGCCATAGCTACCAAGACAAATGACAACAAAGTGGTGATTAGGTTCCTACAGGAACATATACTTTTCTCGCTTTGGTGCTCCGAAAGCGATAATTAGTGATAATGGCAAGCACTTTTGTAACAGGTCATTCGCGAAGCCCATGGAAAAGTATGGCATAGTTCACAAGGTTGGAACGACCTATCACCCACAGACGAATGGGCGTGCCGAATTAGCGAATCGAGAAATCAAGCACATCCTCGAGAAGACCATCAATCTCGATCGAAAAGATTGGTGACTTCGATTGAATGATTCACTATGGGCCTATCGTACCGCATATAAAAATCCACTCAACATGTCTCCATTTCGCTTTGTGTATGGCAAACCTTGACATCTTCCTGTTGAATTAGAGCACAAAGTGTATTGGGGAATTAAGAAGGTGAATTACGAGATGGAAAAAGGCGGTGATGCTCGCAAGCTTCAATTAAATGAGTTAGAAGATATACGCAATGACGCGTATGAGAATGCCAAAATTTCCAAAGAAAGGGTGAAACTCGCCCACTATAAGATTATTCGACGCAAAGAGTTTCTTCCCGGGAAAAAAGTGCTTCTCTATAACTCTCGGCTTCATCTATTTCTGGGAAAGTTACGATCTCGATGGACTGGCCCGTTCATTGTGAAGAATGTTTTCCCCCACGGAGCTGTGGAATTAGACGATTTAAAAGGGAGGAATACGTTCAAGGTGAATGGACGACGCCTAAAGCCATATCTAGAGGCGTGTGTGGAAGAAATCGACACCATTTGGTTGTCAGACCCCATCTACGGAGCAGATTGAGCTGAAAATGAGAGGTCGTCGCATCCCCGATGCGTATGGATTGATTCTTGTGTATAGTAGTAGTGTTTCAGTTAGGATACTTAGGAGTCCGAAAGCACGGGTTATGATAGCGAGTGAGATAGCACACTTTTTTAGAGAGCTTACACGCATTTTGAGGGCATGGTCGAGAGATTTTCAAGGAACTCGAGGGTCTAGGACATCTTAAGGGGACATAAGCAAGTGATGAGGTATGGGAGAACACTTAAATTTTGAGAAATGAGAGAAGCTAAACTTCCAGGCCAGCAGGGTCCCCCGAATCGCAGGTCGAACCGATTCGGGGTCGAACCGGTTCAGGGTACAGGCGAATCGGTTCGGGGGACCTGGAAGATTCTTCCCCCTTTTCCCAAATTCATCCTCTTTTCCCCCTTACCTCCATTCATTTCCCCAACTAAACTCACCCTCTAAAACTCCCCCTACCTATTCACACTCCAAATTCACTCCCTCCATTCACTCCCTCCATACCTATTCTCATTTCCCACCAAACGTCACCCCCACTCACCTATAAATTCACCCTCACCCCTCTCCATTTCTCACACTTCATTTCACTTTCTCCCTATCTTATACACCATATCCCCTCCATCTCTCTCTCTCTCTCTCTCTCTCTCTCTCTCTCTCTCTCTCTCTCTCCATGTCGCGCCTCCGCCAAGCAAACTTCCGTCCTAAAAAATATGACTTCACCACCATCCTCGATGATGAGAGGACGGGAGTATTTCGGTCCGCCCAAGAACGTCATTGGGTTCTTGGCCACTCACCCCATCCATATCGAGCGGTTTGTCAATTGGGAGCAGCTGCCCGGTGATGTCAATGCCCTTTTCCAACGCCGGGGGTGGTGCTCTTTTCTCTCTCCTACGAGCACCAAAGTGTTCGAATCTGAAATTCGCCAATTCTACGTGACACTCGTTCGCAAATCCTCCAATCTTCATGAGGCTTATTTGACGGCATTAAGATTCCCTTCTCCGTCGCCATCATTGCGCGCAAAATGCGAGAAAAAGGAGTTGTCCTCCCCGTGCCTTTCATGTATCCCACCAATGGTGCCCCCCGCACCAAAGCCGAATGTATTGCCCGAATGGTACCCGAGGAGGAATGGGTGCGCGATTCATTTTCAATAGGCAGCCTTTCGGACATGGTGCGATTAACACACCTCATTGAATGTGGAGCAATCCACCAAACCAATAATGATTCGGTGGTCAGGCTGCGCCATGCCAACTTCTTATACCATTTCCTCGACCCCGAGAGCACGATTAATTTGGCCTAGCTTTTCTACCTGGAAATCATCAACGCGGCCTATAACGAGTGGGGAAAGGCCGCGCTCCCCTATGCCTGCCATATCATCGAACTTTTGATTGATGCCGGGGTGGATGATCTAGGGTAACAAGCCCGACTCCCCCGCCCCAATTGGAGCCACTTCCACCACCCGAAATGAGCGGCAAATGAGGGTAGCCCACCCCGACTGTCCAATTCTCGATGAGGGTGCGGGGGAGGAAGAACATGATCCCCCAATGATGGATGTGGGGGAAGAAGAAGAGTATGATGAATACAAGGACGACGACTCTGATTTTGAGCCCCCGGGTGCAAATTTCGATAGGCGCCTTCCAGCGATGGAAACCCGATTGGACGGTTTCCTCACCCAATACAATCGAGACGAAGCGGCCTATTAATGGGATCAAGCAGCCTACTGAAGGGATACGAGCATGATGCACCATCTCCAAGCCCATTTATACGAGCTCAACTTCGGTGGACCCCTCCAACTTTCTTCTATGATCCATATGATCTTAACGCACCCGGCCCCTCCGATCCACCTCCCCAGTGAAGCCCCTATCTCGATACCCCCTAAGGAATCTAAGATCGTGATTTTGGTATTAAATCCTTCAGGAAATGACCTTAAGATTTTTCGCACCATTCTAGACAAAGGGATAGGCGTTCATAAGTTGAACAAAGAATTGAAAATATTCGACAACTTGGCATAGAATTCATCAAAAGACTCACTCTCTAACATCATAATCACTTCAAACTTAGTCATTAGATTTTGTAACTTGGAAACCCTAACAATATATGATCCCTCGTGTGTTGATCGCAAAATATCCCAAGAATCTTTTGCGCTCTCGCAAGCCAAAATACGTCTAAACTCTTTAGTAGTCATAGCGTAAAAAATAGCGTTCACACACCCTTAAAATTAATAGCTGAGGCATTCTTTTCAATCGTTGTCCAATAGGTATACGCCTTAAGAGCACTACCTTCAGTGGGAGGAGTCAACCCAAACTCAATTGAGTTCTAAATGTTCTCATCTATCAATTTTAAGAAAAATCGCATATATGACTTCCAATAGGGATAGTTTAATCCATCAAACAATGGAGGTTAGCCAATAGAACTACCCTTTCAGTTAGACACCATCTGAAACCTAAACAGGCACAAAATAGGGATCTAACACAAGAAAATAGTGTAACCCGCTCTGTACCAATTTGAGAAAGCTAAGTACCCTAAGGTTTGTAGAGAAAAACACCAGCAAGTTTTATTTTCACAAATTTTAATTTTTTTTTTTGGGAAAATTATGTATATTATATCCAAGAACAAACAACAGAACAAATTAGAGGAAGAAAAGCCTCAAACCTCCAGAGGGGCATACCCCAACTGGAAAACCAAGGAAACAAAAGACAAAGGACCAAACAATCTCTAAATCGATCCTACTCCAAAATACTCTCTGGGATACCCCAGTTCATGCAAGCCATCCAGTTGACGTAGCTTCTTCTCCCCTTCCCCCAAGTCTTGACTCTAGCTCTCACCATCTCCTCAATCTTTTTTAATATGGCCCCAGTATTTTCCTTCGTCTTCTTGTGGAATCTATTATTTCTCTCCATCTACAGGCAGTAGCAAGTATATGAAAAGGAAATGCATCTGATATGGTTATATAACTTAGGCCCCCCATAGTTGGAGATAGCACCTTGTATCTCCCCATCCCAGTCAGTAGCCTCCCTATACTCCTGATTCCTGAACCTCACTTCCTCCCAGACCTCCCTGGCCACCCGACACTCATTGGACAGGTGAGAGCAAGTCTCCTCCCCGTTAGAGCAGCTGCAGCAAAGGTTGTTATCAGCGATGCCCCAGCTGAAGAGCTTATTCTTCGTTTGCAAAGCATCCCTACAAACCAGCCAAAGAATGAAGGCACACTTGGGGATATTGTTCTTGAGCCAAACTAAGTTATGCCAGGTGGTGGAAGGGAGACCCGGACTCAAAGCCTCATAAGCCGAACTAATTGTGAACCCACGTGGCCTGGGGACCCAAACCACCTCGTCCGTGGTATCAGGCCTAATACTCGGTAACTCCGCATTCCTTATCTCAAGAAGTTCCACAGTAATCGTAGAGGGCCACCTCCAACCACTCTCAGCAATGTAATCAGCCACCAACGCCTTGTGATTGCTGGCAGCGTCATAGATAACCCTATCCCCATAGAGGGGGTGCAGAGGCCCTAAGGGGTGCCAGTTATCATGCCATAGGAAGGTCCCACTGCCATCGCCAATAATGCACTTGATGAGAGGCCTGGTTAAATGTCTAAGTTGCATCATTTTCCTCCAACTCCATGTAGTGTCATTAGCTATATCGATAGCCCGCAAGCTCCTCCTTTTTAATTTGTAAACATTGCACCATTTGACCCACAAACCATCCTTCTTGCTGCTGAGATTCCAAAGGAGCTTCATAATGGCAGCTTCATTCCATCTCTCAATATTCTTAATTCCTAACCCCCCTCTTCAAGTTTACAGCACAGGTCCTTCCAAGCAACCTTTGCTCCCGAGTGTTTCAAATCGGGCCAAGTCCATAAGAAGTCCTTCATAAGCTGCTCGATACTAAGGATAACTCTTTTAGGCAGGATGAATAGACTAGACCAGTACACCTGGATACCGAAGAGGACAGACTTAATGAGCTGAAGACGACCAGCGTAGCTGAGAAACCGATTGGTCCAGCACTTAATCTTAGCAGTAATCTTGTCAATCAGCCTCTTGCAATCCTCACTCTTGAGTCTCGTAGTAATGAGGGGCACACCAAGGTACTGGAATGGAGGCCTACTGTGAGCGAACCCTAGCATACTACCAATCTGAATAATCCCACCCTCGTCAATGCCAGAAGAGTAGAAACTGCTCTTGTTAGGGTTAGGCAGGAGCCCCGAGATGCTATAGAAATCCACCAGCACTTTCTTAGCAACCGAACAGGAGGCAAGGTCCCCCCCACTAAGAATAATCAGGTCGTCAGCAAAACAAAGGTGGTGAAGACCAATCTCTTTACACCTCGGGTGGAAGGTAAAAGCCGTATCCGTGCTAGCCTTGTCCATTATGCAAGAGAAGGTGTCCATTATCAGGAGAAAAAGATAGGGTGAGAGAGGGTCACCCTGTCTTAACCCCCTCCTTCCCTCGAAGAAGCCATGCAGATATCCATTCATACTGATGGAGAACCTGGTCGTCGTGCAACACTCCATAACCCACCCAACAAAACTAGATGGGAAGCCCAAGTGGTCCAACAGTTTGACCAGAAAGTCCCAACTCACAGTATCATAAGCCTTTAACAGGTCAATCTTCAAGGTGCATCTGGGGGGTAAGCCCCCTGTGGTAGTTCCTCATAACCTCCTGCAGCAAAAGGATATTATCAGAAATTGATCTCCCTTTCACAAACGCAGCCTGATTCGGACTAATGATGCTGGGGAGAAGAGGCTTGATTCTATTGGCAAGAACCTTAGAGATACACTTATAAATGGTGTTACAACAAGAAATAGGCCGAAAATCATGCATCCCAATGGGAGTGGAAACCTTTGGAATGAGGGCCAAGGCCGTGCAATTCCACCGACGGGGCATGTAACATCTCCTAAAGAAGAATTTGATGGCCCTCATGACATCACTCCCAACCACATCCCAGTTCTCTTTAAAGAAATGCGCATTGAACCCATCTGGTCCTGGAGACTTTTCCGACCCGATAGAAAACATGGCCCCTTTAATTTTTTCATCGCTGAAAGGCCTAGTCAAAGCCGCTCTGTCTTCATCAGTTATTCTCTTGCAAACATTCGCATTAAGAACAGGAGCAGGGTCCTCACAGGTACTACTACTGCCAAGAAGGTTACTGAAATACTCAACTGCAATATTAGCCACATTCTGGGTTCCTTCCACTCTGTTACCATTCTCGTCATTAACACTTACGATCTTTCTTTTGGCCCTAGCCTGGTTAGCCTTCTTGTGGAAGAAGGCGTTGTTACCGTCACCCAACTGAAGCCATCTAACCCTGGACTGTTGCTTATAGAAAGACTCATCCGCATTACGAAGCTCCAAATAAATGGATAGCTTGAGCTTCTCCTCCCTCTGCATGCTGGTATTACCCCCGTCAGAATCCAGCCTAGATTGAACATCGTCCAGCTGATCTTTGGCTTCTATGACTCTCAATGAAAGATGATTGAAAAATCTTTTGTTGAACCCTTTAAGTTTAACCTTAAGACTTCTCATCTTCATTCTCAATCTAGTCATGGAGTTTCCCTTCACTCTTTCGTTCCACGAATCGTTAAGAATCTCCTTAAAATTGGCATGGGACGTCCAAAAGTTGAAGAATTTGAAAGGCTTGGGACCTCTAGGCTCATCCTGGGAAAGAATCACAATGATTGGACAATGATCCGATACACCGTGAGGTGTAACAGTTGCTTGGGAATCAGGAAACCCCGCATTCCAAGCATCATTCTGAAGAACTCTATCCAGTCTAGATTGGATATTATCCTCACCCTCCTGCTTCTTATTCCACGTGAACCATAACCCCTGCGTAGTCATATAATCCACACGGATATCGTAGATACATTGGTTAAAAGCATCCGTTGCATCCTCATCAATGCCATGCAACCCCTTCTTCTCATCATGGGATCTAACAACATTAAAGTCCCCCATTAGCACCCAAGGTTGGTCGTTGACAACTACACTGTTGGATCTCAAAAACTCCCAAAGCGAGAGTAAAATAATATATCGATTTTAATCTTGACCTAAGCATGCTTCTGGATGAGTATAAGCAAGAGTAAAATAAGTAAATCACAACATGACAATGTATAAGTAAAACCCATGATGGGAAATATCTCGAACGGTCCAGCCACATAAGTCCGCTACGATATAGGCAGTTTACAAGACCAATTTAGACTTACTCGCAAACTCGACGCCTTCAAGTCTTGATGCGCTTCGTTCATCCTTGTAACTTTCTTTGCAGTAACTTTTGGACGCCTTCCAATAGCCACATAACGCAACGCAATTTCCCATATCTCGATATCCTATCGATCTTACTTGTCTCGTGACCAGTTCAACCGTTACAGGATACCAAACACAATATCCACCGCAGGAAATGCTCACAGTATTAAAAGCAAACCACTTTGATGTAAAATAGGGATATCTCAAAATAATATATGTATGTATTATTATTGGATCTCAAACATGGATATAAATAGGGTTTTGGTTTGGAAAACGTTTTCTTAAAACAAACACATAAACTTGTAGAGCTTTTTAAACAAGTTTGGAAACTCAAAAAGCTTGGAAAAGTCTCTCTAAAATCTGTTGCTCCACACTCCTATTTATAGGAGGTTTGCCAAAAATGAGATAATCTTGAAAAATAAAGTTTTCATTGGAAAACATGTCAGCTCGTTCGAACAAAATTGGATCTTGTGAAGCCCCAATTTTTGAGGGTCAATGCGGAAAACTATTTATACTTTGATTTCATTTTCACATTTTTGTGTCGTAAAATCCCTTTAATTTAACTATTGAAATGATGTCCAGCTTATGAAACGTATAAGAAACTTAAAATAAAATGTTTTTGCCAACTTCATATAACAAATAACAATTTAGGAAAGTCGACATCATCGTGTCTTATTACCAACCGAATTTAAAATTCTTCAAAATAGTTTTGAATAACGTAATCAAAGTTCCATTTAAATAACAAATTTGTAGTAAATAATAAACAGAGCGAAATTAATCTGTGGAGGATCACACGGAGAAGAATGATGGCAGTTAAAAACATGTGTAGGTCTCAAATGGAATCTATTGATGGTAAGTGGATTTAGTTACCTGAAATATTTGGGAATTTTCATTTGCAACGGCATATAAAAGTGTTCAAAGTCATTATCCCACATTTAGAGTCATGTGCAACATATGGGATCAACATATTCCAAAAAATGTCAATCAACTTGTTAAAAATCATCAACAACTACTTGTCTATTGATGATAGTATCAAATCAGTGGAAATTAGAATATACTTAAGATTTAAGGCTTGTCATAACCATATGCTGAGTCCATTGATCATTTTTTTTATCATATCTTAAGATTCTCCCTGTTTAGAAGTTCTTCTCAACTCTCATGGGCATAGAAATTAATATAGTCAACATGTCTTCAATGCTCTTGAGTTGGTGGATCACATCGGGCCCACAAGATTATGCCAAATTACTCGGTAAGTGCATTCCTATTATAGTTTGTTCGAAAATATGGAAAAGTAGAAACAAAGCTTTTTTTGAAGACTCATTTATAAGTTTCAAATCCATTATTTCCCAACCTTCATTTATGATTTTAAGTATTTTTAAGGGGATAAGCTTTAAAAATAGAATCACCTATTTTGATAAGGGCATTCAAGAAGCTTTTGACATCAAAATATCTAAGAAGCTCCACTTGATTAAAGAAGCCCGCGAATGCAGTGTGATATCGATTGTATGTGGATTCTCAAATTTCTAATTTTAAACTTATTTAACTAGATGTCAATTTTTTATCCAAATTAATTAAACCCTAACACATGCCTCTCAGTGGGTAAAATCATGCCATCACAAAATAAATATTGCTAACAAAGATTTCAGGAAAAAAACCATTCGGAAAAAACATTTTATTTCACTATGAAAGGGTAAATCATAACTTACATGCACAATGAAATCTACAATGAATATCCGCAAATTCTCACATTGATCTCCGTCTAGAATAAAAAATGGATCAACCGCAGTGAACCCACGAGAACACGCAACTCTATCTTAAGAAAGGAACACCCTCAAGAACTCCCAATGGCAGTAGTCGTAGTCGACCGTAGATTTATTGGAAAATAATGACTCATTTAACATGATAATTATAAAAATCTTGAGTCGGTGCTCTCGCTCGAATGATATCCTTATGTCGCTCGAACGATTTTAAATTTCATTTGAAGTGACATATCGTGACATATCAAATGAATTTATAAAAGTAAAACAGTAGCATGTCGTTTGATAAAAATGCTTCAAGCGAGCTTCAATCGAGCCTTCGTGCAACATAGCCTGTCGCTTGAAGCTGTCATTGGAACGACTTTGTCATGTCGTTTGAATAACATTGACATGTCATTTGAACGACATCAGCAAAAAATAAATTTTATTAAAACTCCGCCTCAACACTTAAAAAAATCTTTTGACAAAACATGACGCCTCAGATGTTTAAAAACATTTTAGAAAAATTATCCCAACACTTTAAATGAACCATTAAGGGTCTTAAACACAACCTTACCAAAATCTATCTCGCAGAGGCTTGTCTGTTGAAGATTAGTGATATTCGGATCATTCTTGATGCATGATTGGACTGGTACTTTTCTTCGGCGGTTGTAGCGGTATACAACATACTCTAATATACACGGACTATATAAAAAATGTCCTTAGCAATCTCCCCCTATGTCTACTAAAAACATCTGAATTGTTAACTCAAATGTACTATACAAATCCAATACCCTCCCGTGAACCCAAAACTGAAATGGTACTAGAAATGAAAGTCTTAAACTTTCTTCAAAAATCTTCAACTTGAAATCTTCAAATCTCCAGCTTTTCTTTGTCATCATCATGGTGTACGAAATAATGATCCTCAAATTTTGTACCTACACACATGAGACAAGAAACAAATACCTTCGTGACGTATCGAGTTTGAAATGAGATAAACATAAATAAAAATAAATATCAAATCTCAATTGTCCTTCATAATTTAAACACCCCCATTAAATCGTAATTCATTCTCCCCTTTTTCATTTGTCCGAAATTGATAAGGAAAAGAATAAATAAAAATCAGCATGGAGTGTCACGATAAGCAAAAAAATGAACTACGATCATCAAGGATAAACTTGAAAGCATTCACAAACAATTTTTGATTTCTCAATTTTTTCAAAAATGCAAAAATAATTTACAAGAAAATTACACACCATGAATATACACTAAGATAACCAAATCGTCGAAACAGAATGAATGGGTGTGAACATATTCAATATGTAAATCAACTCAAATATACATAACAAATGTGCACAATGAATATCGATACTCTAACTAATGAACTTCACAATCATCCTTAGGTGTGAAAATTATTGAATTCAAATGACACTGACTTAATCAAAACATCAAATCAAAGTCTAAAATGATTTCCCCACCAATAATGTCTATAACTATTTACTGTGTTTTCAAGACTTTGCCAGGTTGTGGAAACCCGTTGATTACATATTTCCAACCAAACTCCCTTAAATATATATTTCTTTTTCAAGCTCTTTTGAGGTTTCTATTTTTTCTCAACTTAGAGAAATCCTATTGGCCCTATTTTGGAATATGTGACACCCCGACTAATTAAATACCGGGTAGCTACTCCTTTATCATATTAATTCAAAATGCCAAGTTGGCTCAGTTAATAGCATCACTGTCGAAAACCTTTTTAAAAATTACTAACCACCTAGTATTTAAAAAGTAAGTTGCCAAATTTTAATTTAAGTCTGATTAACATGCAACAAGTGTAATGAAGAAATAAATAACACCATTCACCATACTGAAGTAAAACGAATAACCATCACAATAGAGTAAATAAAGTCTGGAGGAAAAACTCCTCACTACAATCCCATAACTGAAATAAACAACCGAATACTGAAATAATACATGCTAAAGTCTGAGAACTGAAATGTAAAAGATGTCTCTAAATAGAAATGGGCAACATGCCCTACAACTGATAGATAGTGACTCTGGAATCCAAAAGATAGAAGCGTCTACATGCAAATCCCTGTAGCCTCCACAAACAGCTACAACTCGTCACCTGAATGAGTATCCTATGCTTGGTGTCCTTGTGGCTGGGCACCTAAAATGGTTTTACAAGAAAAAGATTTGAAAAGCAAACGGGTCAGAGCCCGAATGTGGAGTTATATTTTAAAAACCTGCAAGTGCTTTAAAAACATTTAAAACATTAAATGCAAAGTACATGTTAGGACGTACACTCACATGATATTCTCACCTCTCGTCTAACTGTGCACTCCTAACGTAAGTACCCATCTACAACGATATAAACCACTAGCTAAGTGACATCATAACTAGCTAGACTGTAATAGTTTCTACCCTTATTACCGGTTCTATTAACATATAACGCTCGTAATTAGATAGGGATTTAATGTAAACTCAGATGCTCAAAATGCAATATATTTAATTATCGAAACAATACCGTAATTATATTCACATCATTAACATGAAGGTTCTCATTAATTAAGTGTATATTATTCACATCATAAATATACAATACGAGCACCCCGAGAACTAAGCTGCGGTGCACACATACTCTGCTATCTATCCCGGTACATCACGTACATAAGGATCACATATTCCGAATCTCTCAGGAATAGTTCAGATAACACAAATCACAAATAGTGGAGGCGAACACAGTCACATCACATGGGTCACGCACATACCTACGCTCCCACGATCAGCGGACTTATTAACATCCCAATAAGTCTTTCTCTGACCTATGTTCATCGAGGTACCAGTCTATATCCCCCCCGTAGGCACACAAGGATTAGAGGGTCCTAAGCGAACGCAACCTCCCGTGATAGCAAGTATGGTAGGTATGTCATACACATAATCATATACCAATACAAAGTAAACACACGTCTTAGTAATACCGTAGTTTAATCGTAGTACATATCGCATTCTCGTACTAACTTATAATTATCACAATTTATACTACTCCGGTTTATAATCATACGCGCCATACTTTTCTCACGTCGTAATAGACACTCACGTCTCAACCCAAACGGTTCATTCTAATTTAACTCACTTATATACAATTTCCTTCTCATAAATACCCAAATGTCCCAAACCTATCACTACATCATCATTGGAAGGTTAACTATATCCTCGAACAAGTTTACGGGACTCCAAAATTCAAAACAGCTCAAAATAGCCCAAACTGTCAGCTCGTTAGAAGTCTCATTCGAACGAGAGTGTTCGAACGAGATCCCTCTGTCAACTCGTTAGAAGTCTCGTTCGAACGAGGCTGTTCGAACGAGATTCCAGTTCGTTCGAACGAACTGTTCCTTCTAACGATATCTCGTTCGAACGAGATATCGAACGAAATCCCATTTCGTTAGCAGCGACTGGTCAACTCGTTAGAAGCTCGTTCGAACGAGTTCGTTCGAACGACCTGGGTAGGGGCTTCTAACGAGCTGCCAGATTCGTCCCAAATTTTCTAAGTTACGTTTCTCACCATTTTTAACACCTCAATCCTTCTCCAAAGTTCGTTCTAACAATGATTTAAGTCCTCTAATCATACTAAAACATGCTTAGGTCATAAACTAACATCTTTTAAGGCATTAATGCATCCTAAACATCATTAAATCACAAGATTGTATACTTTTCCCCAATTTTATCAAGAACATGAACCCTAGATATATATCATCATCAAATCCCAGAATTTAAATCCGTTTAATTTCTTCTAATCACAATTATTATGAGAGAAATCCTCTACCTATCATTCTACATGCAATTCTCTTCCGAATTTTCAAGTTCTAAACTCCAACTACATGGGTTTTCATTTAATCTTTCAAGAACAATCAAAATTCTTCAATTTCTAACATGGAAAAGACATTCTCTGAATTTAAATGGAATAAAGTCACTTGCCTTGGTTTGATTTCAGATTTTGGTGTAGGTTTGATGCAGTTTTCTGCAGAAATTCCTCTCTCCAACCTCCTTCTCCAATGGTGGCTTAAGGTGGCTAGGGTTTTGATTTGGAAAACTTAGAAAACCTAAATGATAACCTACGTAGCCTTCTAGGTTAATATGGGTTGGTTATGGGCTTAGTGGGTCAAATCCACATCAGATTTAATTAACCAATTTTCGTCACTTTTAATTCCTCAAAATGTAAAATTACCAAAATACCCTTTAAGTTGCCGGTATGGCCTAAAAATATCCCGGGACCCAAACTATACCGGCTAGTGTTTTCTGACTATCTCGACCCTTCCGGACGCATTGGCGCACTCAAAACGAACATACGGATTATAGATTTTAAATTCACTTTTATTATCAAAATATTACACCGTGACGCGGCGGTCCCACGCGTCTCAACAAAATTTCTAAAATGCCGTCTATCAATCTCACGACAAATTTTATAGTACCAAGTTCATATATAATCATATATGCACATAATCAAATACCAACTCACATCTCGTAAGTATTTATAACCCGGATTAATTTCCAATTAATACGCATTTAATTAATTAATCCCAAAAATAAATATAGTCAAAAGTACGGGGTATTACATACTTCCCCCCTAATAACTGAATTTCGTTCCGAAATTCGAAACTAGAAAGTACCTGCTAAAAATAGCTCTGGATAACGTTCGCGCATCTCATCCTCGCGCTCCCATGTGGACTCCTCGACATTGTGATGTCGCCACTGAACACGCACTAACGGGACTATCTTTGACCGCAGTTTCCTCTCGCTTCGGTCCAAAATAGCAATCGGCCCCTCCTCGTAGGAACTATCCGGCTGGAGATCGATGTCCTCCACAGCAATGTGAGAATGGGCCAAATTATCTCCAAGGTATTTCCTCGCTGAGGAAATATGGAACACGTCGTGAATCCGATGCAAATGCTCTGGTAGTCCGAGTCTATACGCAACCGGTCCGATCCGCTCAATGATAGGAAACGGCCCCACATACCTCGGTGCCAACTTCCCCTTCTTCCCGAATCTCATAATCCCCTTCATAGGAGATACCCTGAGCAAAACCTGGTCCCCCACTTGGAACTCCCTGAAAAACCTCTTCGCATCAGCATAACTCTTCTGCCTGTCTTGAGCTACCCGAATGCGACTCCGAATCAACTCAATCCTTGCCGAAGTATCCTGAATCACTTCCGGCCCAAGTAGTTTGTTGTCTCCCACCTCCAACCAACATGCTGGGGAACGACAAGGCCTACCGTACAATGCCTCAAACGGAGCCATGCCAATCGTGAACTGATAGGAGTTGTTGTAAGCAAACTCCACCAGTGGAAGGTACTGCTCCCATCCACCCCCGAAGTCAATAATGAACATGCGTAGCATGTCCTCCAACATCTGGTTGGTGCGCTCTGTCTGCCCATCGGTCTGCGGATGATAAGCCGTACTCAACCGCAATTCCGTGCCCATTGCGTCCTGGAAACTCTCCCAAAACCTCGAAACAAATATCTTGTCTCTGTCAGACACGATATTTAGGGGCACACCGTGAAGTCTCACAATCTCTGAAATGAAGAGCTGGGCATACTGTCCCGTGGTGTAGTCAGTCCTTACGGGTAAGAAGTGCGCGACCTTGGACAACCTGTCCACAATTACCCAAATGGAGTCGTGACCCCTCTGCGACGTAGGCAACCCCGTGATAAAGTCCATGGATATGCTCTCCCACATCCACACCGGGACTTCCAATGGCTGTAGCAATCCTGCCGGTCTCTGATGATCCACTTTTACAAGCTGACAAGTGGCACATTTCGAAACAAACTCAGCAATATCTCTCTTCATACCGTTCCACCAATACTGCCGTCTCATGTCTTGGTACATTTTGTCCTCTCCGGGATGTACCGTGAGCCGTACGACTCTGCCATCATATCGTGCCGCAATTCCTCTCCTTCCGAAACTACCAATCTTCCATTGAAGCGTAATCCCCCGTCTGAGCTAACGGTATAGGACTCGGCTCCCTCTGCTAGTAATCGAACTATCTGCTCCTGACAAAACGAGTCATCGGCCTGTGCCCGTACTACCTTCGTGACAATCTGCTGTGTAACGGTCATCACCGACATGAAAGATCGGGCCACTGCATCCTGGTGTCCCAATTCCTTCCACTTTGCTTTCCACACCTCTGCCACCTCATCTGCTGGCCTACGGCTCAACGTGTCTGCTACCACGTTAGCCTTACCCGGGTGGTACTGGATGTCGAACTGGTAGTCTTTCACAAACTCAAGCCACCTACGTTGCCGCATATTCAACTCTTTCTGCGTGAACAAGTACTGTAGAGACTTGTGGTCCATGAACAGTTGGAACTTCTCCCCCAAAAGATAGTGCCTCCAAATTCGTAGGGATACCACTGCTGCCAACTCCAAATCATGCGTGGGGTAATTCTTCTCATGAGGCTTAAGCTTACGGGAAGCATAAGCTATGGCCTGTCTCTCCTGCTGTAATACACCTCCCAGTCCTTGCAAAGACGCATCGGTGTAAACCAAATACTCAACTCCCGGTCTCGGCAATGCTAACACAGGTGCTGAGGTCAATTTGTCCTTCAATTCATCGAATGCCAACTGGCAGGCATCACTCCAGATGTAGGGCACACCTTTACGAGTCAGATGTGTCAAAGGACCTCCTATCTCCGAGAAACCCCGAATAAACCTCCTGTAGTATCCTGCTAGACCCAAGAAACTACGAATCTCCGTTGGTGTCGTGGGCTGTCCCCACTCCCTCACCGCTGACACCTTCCCCGGATCAACAGATATTCCCCGGTCAGAAATAATGTGACCCAAGAACTGGACTTCCTTCAGCCAAAACCCGCACTTCTCATATTTTGCATACAACTCGTTCTGACGAAGTGTCTGCAAAACCTGCCTCAAATGCTCGGCGTGTTCTTCCTCTGTCTGGGAGTAAACCAGAATGTCATCAATGAAGACAATGACAAACTGATCTAGGAAATCCCTAAACACTCTATTCATCAAGTCCATAAACACAGCTGGAGCGTTGGTCAGACCAAAAGGCATAACCCGAAATTCGTAAGAACCATATCTCGATAAGAACGCAGTCTTCAAGACATCCTCCTACCTGATACGCAACTGATGGTAACCCGATCTCAAGTCAATCTTCGAGAAGAAAGAAGCTCCTCTCAACTGGTCGAATAAGTCATCGATTCGAGGCAACGGATACTTATTCCGTATCGTGACCTTATTCAGCTCTCGGTAGTCCACACACAATCTTAGTGAACCGTCCCTCTTCTTCACAAACAGAACTGGAGCCCCCAAGGTGAGGTACTCCTACGAATAAAGCCCTGACCTAACAGCTGCTCTATCTGATCCCGTAACTCCCTCATCTCAGCTGGAACCATACGGTACGGTGCGCGTGCTATAGGTCTCGTACCCGGTAGCAAATCTATGACGAAGTCTATCTCTCGACTGGGTGGTAAGCCTGGTATCTCCTGAAACACATCTGAATACTCCCTGACAACCGGAATCGAATATAAAGGAATCACAACCTCCTTAGGGGTATCCTCCTCTATGTAATACAGATGAGCGGTCGATCCTCCCTCTGGGCGAGGCATCGCCACTATAAACATCTCTTGCCCCGGAATGGCAAAAACAATGCTCCCGCTGAAGCAATCAATCATGGCCCTATATGCTACGAGCCAATCCATACCGATGATCACATCGTGAACATGCATGTCTAACACTAACATGTCTGCAGGCAATACCAAACCACCAATCTCTACCCCCACTCCCCGGCATATAAAGAAAATAAGTGACCCACTCCCCAATGGTGAGTCGACACACGTCACTGTGCTCTCTGCCATAGCTAACAATCCTAAAGCTTTCGCAAAGTGTGTAGCTATAAAACAGTGTGTAGCACCCGTATCAAATAACACCCGACCCATAGTGCCATGGATAGGAAATGTACCCCCGATTGCGGGCGGTGCCTGTGGAACTGCAGCCTGGTGGACGTTGTAGACACGTCCATACTGTAGCTGCCCCTGATGAGCTGGGACTGCTGGAATGGGTGGCAATGCTGCCATCTGTGGCGGTGCGGGAAGAGCGGCGGGAAACATAGGCCTCTGTGGCTCCTGGCGAGCACCCTGCTGCTGCTGCTGTGGGGCCCTGCCCCTATCAGGACAATCCTGCTTCTTATGGCCAGTCTTGCCACAAACAAAGCACTTCCCTGGGAAGTTCCCTCCCCTCTGCCCCTGCTGTCCCCGGCCCTGGTGGCCATTACCGTTCCTCCCTTGGCCCTGCTGGCCCTGATGAAACTGCTGCCCATTCTGCCCCTGCTGGCCCTGATGGCCGTTCGGACCCTGATGGCCCTGACGGAAACCTCCCTGTCCCTGCCTGTAGTTCCTTGACCGGAACCTCTTATTATCCCCCTGCTGGGAGCCCTGCTCATTCTGTCTCTGCCCCTGACCAGATTGTACCCCGCTGGCACCATGTCCTCCAGTCCTGCCCTGATGGCTAGACTCCCCCGACCGCTTGCCCTCGGCCATATGAAAACGGTGGTTCTGGCAGTGCAACAATGTAGCATTAACCACATCAGAATAAGTGGCCAACGATAGGTTCCCTAGCAGATGCTGACGGATCCTCCAAGTCAACCCGTCGGTGAACTTCTCAATTTTCTTCTTCTCTGTTGGTATCTCGTCTGGAACGATGTTCAACAGATTCGTGAACTCGGCCTCATACTCGGCCACTGTCTTGCCTTCCTGCTTCAGACTCATCAGCTTCCTCCTCATCTCCGTATGAATAGCCGACGGAAAGTACTTGCGGTCGAACCGCACCCAGAACTCCTGAATCGTGAGAGTATCCCTCTCCTCCGCGGTGGTAATAGACTCCCACCACTGCAGTGCAGATCCAACTAGCTTGAAAGTAGCTAGCACCTGCTTCCGAACATCAGTGCACTCATGCATCCTCAAATGTCTATGTATATCCTTCCTCCATTGGCTCGAGACTACCACATCTGAGCTACCTGCAAACTCTGGCGGATGCCCTTTCTGAAAAGCGTCACGTACACGCTCCCAAGCAGACGGGTATGCATTAGCCAGTGCTGGCGCGGCAACCGGCGCCTGAAGTGGTGCCTGCTAAATCACGGCAATCGCGGCATTTACCGCTTGGGCTACTATAGCTGCAACCTCAGCGGCGTTCATCATGCCCTGAACTGGAGCGGGCTGGGGTTCGGGCGTTGCATCCCTGGGAACTCGTCGTGCACGTCGTGGAGGCATCTGAAATAAGAACAAAGTTTATAAGTTCACGGTTATAAACTTAATATAGCTGAAGAACGAAGCATACACAAAAAGAGTACAACAGTCCTAAAATATAGGGCTCTATATCAAAGAAACTTAGCGGAAACATAATAAGCCGTCAGATCCTAAAGGACACTAGAACCTGATGCTCTGATACCACCTGTGACACCCCGACTAATTAAATACTGGGTAGCTACTCCTTTATCAAATTAATTCAAAATGCCAAGTTGGCTCAGTTAATAGCATCACTGTCGAAAACCTTTTTAAAAATTACTAACCACCTAGTATTTAAAAAGTAAGTTGCCAAATTTTAATTTAAGTCTGATTAACATGCAACAAGTGTAATGAAGAAATAAGTAACACCATTCACCATACTGAAGTAAAACGAATAACCATCACAATAGAGTAAATAAAGTCTGGAGGAAAAACTCCTCACTACAATCCCATAACTTAAATAAACAACCGAATACTGAAATAATACATGCTAAAGTCTGAGAACTGAAATGTAAAAGATGTCTCTAAATAGAAATGGGCAACATGCCCTACAACTGATAGATAGTGACTCTGGAATCCAAAAGATAGAAGCGTCTACATGCAAATCCCTGTAGCCTCTACAAACAGCTACAACTCGTCACCTGAATGAGTATCCTATGCTTGGTGTCCTTGTGGCTGGGCACCTAAAATGGTTTTACAAGAAAAAGATTTGAAAAGCAAACGGGTCAGAGCCCAAATGTGGAGTTATATTTTAAAAACCTGCAAGTGCTTTAAAAACATTTAAAACATTAAATGCAAAGTACATGTTAGGACGTACACTCACATGATATTCTCACCTCTCGTCTAACTGTGCACTCCTAACGTAAGTACCCATCTACAACGATATAAACCACTAGCTAAGTGACATCATAACTAGCTAGACTGTAATAGTTTCTACCCTTATTACCGGTTTTATTAACATATAACGCTCGTAATTAGATAGGGATTTAATGTAAACTCAGATGCTCAAAATGCAATATATTTCTCTATCAGCTAACTCATTTTATTTATCGAAACAATATCGTAATTATATTCACATAATTAACATGAAGGTTCTCATTAATTAAGTGTATATTATTCACATCATAAATATACAATACGAGCACCCCGAGAACTAAGCTGCGGTGCACACATACTCTGCTATCCATCCCGGTACATCACGTACATAAGGATCACATATTCCGAATCTCTCAGGAATAGTTCAGATAACACAATTCACAAATAGTGGAGGCGAACACAGTCACATCACATGGGTCACGCACATACCTACGCTCCCACGATCAGCGGACTTATTAACATCCCAATAAGTCTTTCTCTGACCTATGTTCATCGAGGTACCAGTCTATATCCCCCCCGTAGGCACACAAGTATTAGAGGGTCCTAAGCGAACGCAACCTCCCGTGATAGCAAGTATGGTAGGTATGTCATACACATAATCATATACAAATACAAAGTAAACACACGTCTTAGTAATACCGTAGTTTAATCGTAGTACATATCGCATTCTCGTACTAACTTATAATTATCACAATTTATACTACTCCGGTTTATAATCATACGCGCCATACTTTTCTCACGTCGTAATAGACACTCACGTCTCAACCCAAACAGTTCATTCTAATTTAACTCACTTATATATAATTTCCTTCTCATAAATACCCAAATGTCCCAAACCTATCACTACATCATCATTGGATGGTTAACTATATCCTCGAACAAGTTTACGGGACTCCAAAATTCAAAACAGCTCAAAATAGCCCAAACTGTCAGCTCGTTAGAAGTCTCGTTCGAACGAGAGTGTTCGAACGAGATCCCTCTGTCAACTCGTTAGAAGTCTCGTTCGAATGAGGCTGTTCGAACGAGATTCCAGTTCGTTCGAACGAACTGTTCCTTCTAACGATATCTCGTTCGAACGAGATATCGAACGAAATCTCATTTCGTTAGCAGCGACTGGTCAACTCGTTAGAAGCTCGTTCGAATGACCTGGGTAGGGGCTTCTAACGAGCTGCCAGATTCATCCCAGATTTTCTAAGTTACGTTTCTCACCATTTTTAACACCTCAATCCTTCTCCAAAGTTCGTTCTAACAATGATTTAAGTCCTCTAATCATACTAAAACATGCTTAGGTCATAAACTAACATCTTTTAAGGCATTAATGCATCCTAAACATCATTAAATCACAAGATTGTATACTTTTCCCCAATTTTATCAAGAACATGAACCCTAGATATATATCATCATCAAATCCTAGAATTTAAATCCGTTTAATTTCTTCTAATCACAATTATTATGAGAGAAATCCTCTACCTATCATTCTACATGTAATTCTCTTCCGAATTTTCAAGTTCTAAACTCCAACTACATGGGTTTTCATTTAATCTTTCAAGAACAATCAAAATTCTTCAATTTCTAACATGGAAAAGACATTCTCTGAATTTAAATGGAATAAAGTCACTTGCCTTGGTTTGATTTCAGATTTTGGTGTAGGTTTGATGCAGTTTTTTGCAGAAATTCCTCTCTCCAAGCTCCTTCTCCAATGGTGGCTTAAGGTGGCTAGGGTTTTGATTTGGAAAACTTAGAAAACCTAAATGATAACCTATGTAGCCTTCTAGGTTAATATGGGTTGGTTATGGGCTTAGTGGGTCAAATCCACATCAGATTTAATTAACCAATTTTCGTCACTTTTAATTCCTCAAAATGTAAAATTACCAAAATACCCTTTAAGTTGCCGGTATGGCCTAAAAATATCCCGGGACCCAAACTATACCCCCGGCTAGTGTTTTCTGACTATCTCGACCCTTCCGGACGCGTTGGCGCACTCAAAACGACCATACGGATTATAGATTTTAAATTCACTTTTATTATCAAAATATTACACCGTGACGTGACGGTCCCACGCGTCTAAACAAAATTTCTAAAATGCCGTCTATCAATCTCACGACAAATTTTATAATACCAAGTTCATATATAATCATATATGCACATAATCAAATACCAACTCACATCTCGTAAGTATTTATAACCCGGATTAATTTCCAATTAATACGCATTTGATTAATTAATCCCAAAAATAAATATAGTCAAAAGTACGGGGTATTACAGAATATTTTTCTTTTTATTGCCTTAATATTTCCCGGGCTCTTTAAACATTGGCTTTCACGACGTGATTATTATTTACTGGCAGCCCTTTCCCATGTTCACTCATCATTTTTTCATATTAAACAAATTCCTCAAGGGCAACGCTTCTTACATGTAAAAATTTCATTGTCAACTTTTATCGCATTTGGTATGTTTTAAATACAGGATTGAGATGGAAACACATCGACCAGTATTTGATAGACATGTACAATATTCAAATAAATCCGTGAAAGTGTGCATTAAAGGAAATCATGAGTCGTTCATGTAGAAAGTAATCTCAATTCTCATCTTAATGACTCCAAACATTATAAAGCTCATGGATGAAATGATATATCGTCTCAAAATACTATCGAATAGTCACATGGACATGGAATGATGTTGTGACTTGGTCATCCTAAATGATCATCCATAAACGGGGTAAACAAAATACAAAACTCTTTTTGTCTTTTTTCGATTTTTTATCAAAATAAAATATTTTTGTATTTTAATTTTTTTTCTTTTAAAAAATAGAAAATCTTTTTGTATTTTTCCAAAAATTTTCAAAAACAAAAATCTTTTTTATTTTTCACAAAATATATCAAAAATGGAAAATATAAATATAAAAGTGGTACACACTAGTAATAGGCATAAAATATCTAAACCTAAACCGTTAGGTGCGGTGGAGTTTTTCAAAGATGGTGACAACCTATGAAAAATATCCATTAGGTCATGTGAAGTCTTCACAAAAAACTTTAGTTTCCCACTAATATGTGCAAACTCTCTCATGTAATCATTCGGAGCATCATGTGTGGGAACACGTGGCAAAACTCTATGCGACACACTATCCAACTTAAAGCAAAATTCCCTAAGGTGTCCTCTCTTTTTGCAATACGTGCAAACATACACGGACCAAGGTACACCTTTCCTAAAATGTCTAGGACGCGCTCTCCTATCAGGTAACGGACGCCTAGGTGGGTTGGGTTGAGAGCCATAAGGATCTATCACAAACTCGAAAACTGGCTCAGGTGCAACATGGGAAGCAGACGCACCATCATGACCTATTCCTAATCTCTCAACATTACCCAAAGAGGAACCGACGAACATCTTTACTACCAAATGTATCATCTATAGTGACTTTTACCTGCCGGGCTCATTCAAGATCTCTCTAATTGGACCACACGAGATTCAAGTTCACTCTTTTTCCTAACTATGACGATCAAATGATCACTCAAAGTAACCTTCACCTTCTCGAGTTGACTCGTCGACGCCTCAAATCCTCTAAAAATCTCCATCTCTCTCCCCAAATATAACACCCTAAGACCTAACTCATTATTCAACTCCTTCGTCTTTAAGGTCTCAGCGTACAAATCTCTAAACGCTATTTGGAGCTCACTTTCATCTTCACTTCCACACTCACTTTCACCCTCACTCAAAACACTCAAATCATCATCCTCGGGGGTTTCAAGTGCACAAGTATCCTCATCGCTATGAGACAAACTAGATGTGCTCACCTGACTAGATAAAATGCAACACACATCCCATGTGAAGATTTATCCTCCGAATCTTTCACTTCTTCCTCACTATCGCTAAGAGTGACTTACATGACAATCTTCTTGCCCTTTCTCTTTAGCCTAGTGGGTCACTCAAACGGTCTATGCCCCTTGCCCTCACATTCAAAACATCTTTCTTTTTCCTCATTCGATTTCTCTTTCTCACCGCTCTCTTTGGCCTCATCTTTCTTTTTATTTTCTCAAAAAATCTTTTATTGGAAGAATTTTATTTGGAACTTTTGAGCATCTTTTGAATTTTTTTAGCAAGCATGTCCATATCAAAATCAAATTCTCCCTCGGTCTCGGACTCACAAACTTTCGCTTTCTTTTTCCTCTCTCTCTTAGACATTTCCTAGACCGAGATCTAAGTGCTATCCCTCTACCTTAGGCTTAACACTGTCAGGAAACATGTCAATTTCATATGTTTGGAGGTCTCATACCATCTCTTCTAACTTTAGATTGCTCAAATTTCCTAAGGAATTTAAAACAGTCCCTTTTGGGATAAAATGTTTAGGCAGCGATTTCAAAAGCTTTTTAACTACTCATGCATTAGGTATGTGCTCACCAAGATTAAAACTAGTATTGACAAATATTAGACAAACGTGCATAAAAGTCATCAAAACACTCATAATCAAGCATGGTAATCATTTCAAATTGAGTAGTTAAATTTTGTAATTAGACTCTTTGACCGTATTCGTGCCTTTATGGGTAATTTGTAAAACATCCCACGCTTCTTTTAACGTAGTGCACGTCATAATATGTCAGAACTCGTCAGGGGTAAAGACTTTTGAAATTGCACTTAGCCTACGAAAATTAAAATTGCTCCATTTAAACTCATCATCAGTCCAGTCATTCATAGGTTTAAGATTAATGACATTATTAGCGATGATTGTGGGAGGAGTCCAACCTCTTTCACAAATAACCTAAACTCATTCATTGATGGCTTTTAAGTGTGATTTCATGCGGGCTTTCCAGTAGTCATAATTAGTCCCATCGAAAACTGGCAACCGATTATATAAGTTTACATTCGGAAAGATTGCTAAAAAATTTCAAAATCAAAATTTTCAAAAAAAATCAATATCATAAATTTTTTGCGGAAAACAGGATCACTCGATAAATTAGAGAAACCCGCTCTGATACCAATCTGTGAATTCGGTGTGATATCGATTGTATGTGGATTTACATATTTCCAACTTTAAACTTATTTAACTAGATGTCAATTTTTTATCCAAATTAATTAAACCCTATCTAGGTGGGTAAAATCATGGCATCATAAAATAAGTATTATTGGCACACAGATTTTGAGAAAAAAACCTTTCGGGTAAAACCTTTTATTTCACTATGAAGAGGTAAATCGCAACTTACATACACAATGAATTCTACAATGAATATCCGTAAGCACTCACACAGACCTCAGTCTAGAATCAACAATGGATCAACCGCAGTGAACCAACAAAAACACGCAGCTCTATCTTCAGTAAGGAACACCCTTAAGCACGCCCAAAGACCTCAGCCATAGATTTACCCTCTCTACAAGAGAAACTTCAACAAGATCGTATATTGGGTTCCAAAACAATTCACCAAACTATTAGGCTTTCTATGAATTGAAAAAACAAAGTTTTAAACCCTAAATGAAGAAGACAAAATAATTCTGCAGTTTGTAGTTTTTGTGTATCTAAAAAACTCAGGTCTTCTTTAAGAAAAATGACTCATTTAACACACTATTTATAAAAATCTTGAGTCGGTGCTCTCGCTCAAACGAGATCCTTATGTCGCTCGAAACGATTTTAAATTTCGTTTGAAGTGACATCTTGCGACATATCAAATGAGTTTAGAAAAGTAAAATAGTAGCATGTCGTTTGATAAAATGCTTCAAGTGCGCTTCAAACGAGCCTTCGTGCGACATAGCTTGTCGTTTGAAGTTGTCCATTGAATGAATTTGTCATGTCGTTTGAAAGACATCACTGAAAGATAAATTTTATTAAAAATATGCCTCAACACTTAGAAACAATTCTTTTGACAAAAAATGACACCTCAGATGTTTAAAAACGTTTTAGAAAAATTATCCCAACACTTTAAATGAACCGTTAAGGGATTTAAACACAACCTTACCAAATTCTATCTCACAGAGGCTTGTCTATTGAATAATGTTGATATTCGGATCCTTCTTGATGCATGATTGAACCTAAACTTTTCTTTGAAGGTTGTAGCGGTATACGACATACTCCAATGTACACGAACTATGTAAAATATGTCCTTACACAGTCAAATGGAATTTTCCTAATTCTAAATCTTTCAAGCTTAATGTAGATGTGTGACACCCTGCCTATTAAAATACCGGGTGTCCAACCCATAATTAAAATAAAATATTGGTTTCATATAGCTCATTCTTAGCATCACCGTCGAAACATTTTTGAAGTTACTAACCACCTAGTAATTTAATTAGACCGGTACTAAATTTTATCTTTCATTAATTTGATGCGGAAATAAATAATTAAATTAAACATAGATGAATACAAAGGAAAACCAAAAATGCTCCCTCTTCTCTCTAAAAAACCTTCAGCCAAACTGAACCCTAAACAACTAAAGTATCCCGCCGGCATCATCTCAGGTAACACAAACCTCTGAGCCACCATGAACAACCTGCCTCCGGCCACACGTGGAGATAGGAATTTCAATGCCTCCCAGTCGCAAGATACTATTGCCCTGTTTGGGCAGTCAAAGTTACGCAATACCCCTCTGGATACAGCAAAATTTATTCCCTATGACGCAGTGGAAGTTCCCTTGTGTTCAGCTCATGAGGATGAATTTGAAGATGGCCAAGTTGTGGTCTCTGGAGGAAATGTAGGCAATATCCCAGATACCTCCATACATGAACCTGGATGGGATGATTGGAGTGAAGAGAAGAAGAAGTATAACGAATTTCTGAAAATGAAGGGCTTCTCCTATGAGGATATTTTGCAAGTTAGAGGAACTGTACAAAGAGAAGAAGGCTCCAACTCTGTTGGGGAGAGATGCAAGAATGAAGAGAAGGAATGTATAAAAGAAGGTACTAGTAAGAATGCAGCTGGACCCATACCCTGTTCTACCCCAAATAAGGCTGGGGATAAATCATGGAAGGATGTTGTTGCTGATAAGAGATACCCAAAGTTTAGATTAACATACCATGCCCCTTCAATAACTGATAAAAGGATCATTGTATCCCCACCTCTGGAAGTGGCTACATGTGGTTATGAGAAATGGGAAAATAGTATGGTTGGATGCTTCCTTGGAAGGAGCCTGCCCTACACTCTGGTATGCAATATTGCCCATAGACTATGGGATAAATTTGGCCTCCAAAAAATTGTGGGGCATAATAATGGCAATTACTTTTTCATGTTTGAGAATGCTAGTATGAGGGATGAGGTCATTGACAATGGGCCATGGCATTTTGTGGGAAACCCAATTATCATCCAGAAATGGACTCCAAATTTCTCTTTTGCTAAAGATTCAACCTCAAAGATCCCTGTCTGGGTGAAGTTCCATAATATCCCTATGCAATTATGGACAGAGGAGGGGTTGAGCTATGTTGCTAGCTCAGTTGGAATTCCATTGTATGCTGATACTATTACAGAAGGAATGCAAAGAATAAGTTTTGCCAGAATATGTGTGGAACTAAAAGTCATGGAAGATTATCCCAAAGTCATTGAAGTTAGAATGGAGGATGGATCATATGCTGAGGTTGGAGTGGAGTATCAAGAAAAACCATCTTCATGTGTCAAGTGTGGCATATTTGGGCATGGAATGGTTAACTGTCCTAAGGCTAAGAAGGCATGGGTGGCAATAAATAATAGAGTGGAGGTGTTCCCATACAAAAGTAAGATAGAGGTTCAGAAGGCCCTTGAAGAAGGGTGGACTCAAGTTCAACATAAGGGTATCAAAACCCCTACAGGTACTGATAATGCCATTAGTGGAGTGTTGGAAAAAGGAGCTCTAATTGAAGAAGGAAAGGCTGCAAAAGAGGGGAGGAGGAATATTGACCTTACTAAAGTTACAACTCATAATCAATTTGACATATTAGAGGCTGCAATAGAGGATGAGCCTATAGTGCAGCTCAAAGGCCATCATGCTGGGAACTCTGAGAACCTTTCTCCTGTTGAACTAGATAACTGTGGGGGGACAATACAAGGAAAACCAGGTGTGGAGGGCAGTAATACTGACAGTACTATGACCTCTAACCCCTCAGAAGGTCTGGAGATAGACAAAGATGAGTTGACTATGGTTACTACCCCTGTTCCATCTGGGTTGGTTCTGAAAATTAAGGCAGTAGATGAGTTTGACAAGGGGGATAGAGTGGATGGTAAAGGGGTGTTCAGGAGCAACAAGAATGACAAGAGGAGATCAGGCAACAAATCAAATAAATTTCGATGACCAAGATGGGAACATGGAATATTAGGGGGCTCAATTCCTCCCATAAACAAATTGAAGTGGATAAGTTGATCAAGGATAATAAGCTAGATCTGATTTGTTTAGTTGAGACTAAGATCAGGAGGAATAACTTAGAGAATGTTAAAAGTATGTGTTTTTACCAGTGGGAGTATGTTCACAACTGCCCTATGGAAGGTGGGGTGGCTAGAGTGATTGTGGGATGGAATCCCAAGATTCTAAGTATTGAGGTGGTTGGTACTCAGAGACAAGCTTTGTTTTGCAATGTGAATATTATAGGAACCAATTATTCCTTTTATGCCACTTTCATCTATGGGGACAACATGACTGAAAATAGAAGGAGCCTATGGGATTTTCTTATGGAGAACAAAGGTGTGGTTAATGATAGGCCTTGGATTCTCATGGGTGATTTTAATGTTGTTAGAAATCAGGATGAGAAAAAAGGCATTAATGGCATTGACATTGCTGCTACTGATGAATTTAATAACTGTTTAAGGGATCTAAATGCAGATGACATGGCAAATAGTGGGCTTTGGTTTACTTGGAATAAAAATCAGCTGGGCTGCAATAATGTGCAATCAAGGATTGATAGGGTGCTGCACAATGACATATGGACTGATGTATTTCCTAACTCTCAGGCAATCACCTTGCCGTGTGGAATCTCAGACCATAGCCCTATTATTACCCTTCTAGATTACAGTAGCAACTGGAAGCCTAAACCTTTCAAGTTTTTTAATTTCTGGATGAACCACCAGGAATTCATGCCCATTCTTATTGAGGCATGGGATGTTGAGATGGATGGTAACCCGATGATGAGGCTGTTTAGGAAGCTGAATAGAGTGAAAGTATCCTTGAAGAATTTTAATAAGAAGTTTTTTAACAGAATCTCCATTCAGGTAACTGACATAAAGAGTAAGCTGGATAACCTTCAGAGAGCTTTGGACATTGATGGTTCCAATGAGGAGATCCAAATGGAGGAGAAAGAGATGAGGGAGAAGTACACTTACATGAGGAATGATGAAGAGTCTTTCTTAAGGCAGAAGGCTAGGACTAAGTGGCTGCAGCTTGGTGATCAGAACAATGCCTTCTTCCATAAGAAGGTTAATCAAAACTTGGCTAGAAGGAAAATTGTGAGCATTGAGAATGATATGGGGGTGAGGGTGGAAGGAAGAGAGAAGGTGGCTAGGGAATCTGTGAGATACTTTCAGAATCTGTTTGGGAATAGGGTGCAGTGTGTGGATGCTGATGATGTTCTTGGGGAGGTAATAAAGACTAAACTCAACTCTCACCAAGCTGAGTTATTAGAAGCTGATGTCTCCCATGATGAAATTAAGGCAGCTATGTTTGCAATTGGGTCTGACAAGGCTCCTGGACCTGATGGTTTCAATAGCCATTTCTTTAAAGAAAACTGGCAACTTGTGGGGGATGATGTGTGTGATGCAATTAAGTACTTCTTTGATACTGGTATGTTCTTTGATCAGTGGAACTGTACTGCCTTGGCTTTAATTCCTAAGATATCTACACCTGTTTCTATGAAGGATTTCAGACCTATCTCATGCTGTAACACCATCTACAAATGCATATCCAAAGTGATCACTCGTAGGCTTAAGAAGCTGATGCCTATCCTTATCAGCAATAACCAAGCTGCTTTTGTGGAAGGAAGGTCTATTGCAGACAATATCCTCTTACTCCAAGAGTTGATGAGGAACTATCATAGGGACTCCCTCCCTCCTAGATGTGTTATCAAGATTGATATGCTCAAGGCATATGATTTGGTTAGCTGGGATTTCTTGATTAATCTTTTGGTGCAGTTTGGGTTTCCCTCTAAGGTCATTGGGTGGATTACCATGTGTGTGACCACTACCAGGTTCTCTATAAATCTGAATGGTGAGCTGAATGGGTTTTTTCCTGGTAGAAGAGGGCTTAGACAGGGAGATCCTCTATCTCCCTATCTGTTCCTGCTTGTGATGGGGGCATTCACAGGGATTATCTCCAAAGCTACTGAATCTGCCCTTTTCAAACATCATCCTAAATGCAAGGAGATGTCCCTCACCCATCTTAGTTTTGCTGATGACTTGGTTGTTTTTACGGGTGGGGATAAAGAGTCCTGCAGAATTGTCAAGGATGCCATTGCTGAATTTAGTTCCTATTCGGGACTTATGGTTAACTTAGATAAAAGTAGTCTTTTCACTGCTGGGATCAATATGGATGGGATTCAGGAGATTTCTTCTATCTTGGGCATTCAACATGGGCACCCCCCCTTCAAATATCTTGGGGTGCCTCTCATTACTACTAGGCTGAAAAAGGAGGATTGCCAGATCCTGGTGGATAGGATCACCATGAGAGTCAGATGCTGGACTAATAAGTTTTTAAGTTTTGCAGGTAGACTCCTCCTTGTGAAGACTGTCATTTTCAGCATACAAGTTTATTGGGCTTGCACTTTTATTTTGCCTAAAAGCATAATAAAGAAGATTGAGCAAGTTATGAAGAATTATCTATGGAAAGGGGATGAGACTAACAGTAAAGGTGCTAAAGTTGCTTGGGAGGACATCTGTGTGTCTCTAGAGGAAGGAGGGCTAAATATCAAGAGTCTAGAGACATGGAACATTGCTGCCATGGCTAAGCACTTATGGAATCTATGCAGTAAGAAGGATAGTTTATGGATTAAGTGGTGCAACATATACAAAATTAAAGGGAGGAGCATATGGGCTTTGAGTATACCAAATGATGCATCATGGAGTTGGAGGAAAATTCTTAAGATAAGAGAAAAGTTTAGAAGACAAATCAAAACAATCATTGGGAATGGGACTCAAACCTTTATGTGGTATGATTTGTGGCATCCTAATGGGCCATTGTTTCCCCTTTATGGGAACAACATTGTGTATGACTCAGCTAGTAGTCTAAAAGCTAAAGTTTCTGATTTCATCCACCAAATGGAGTGGAGATGGCCCTCAACTGTGACATGGGAATTAAATGAAGTGAAGAATGCTAGCTTACCTGCAATTCTTGAGGGAAATGACTATGTGGTTTGGCTTCCTTCCAAGAAAGGGACCTTCACCATTGCATCTGCTTGGGAGCTATTGAAGACCCACAAGCCTACTGTTACTTGGAGCAAATTTGTTTGGAGTAAGGTTTGCATTCCTAAGTGTTCTTTCATTGCTTGGTTAGTATTTCGAAAGGCCATCAACACTAAGGACAAATTATTTGAATGGGGTATTTCTGAGGATGACCTGTGTGGGATTTGTGGTTCTAAGAGGGAAACTTATAACCACCTGTTCTCTCAATGCAGCCTTAGCAAGAGTATATGGGAGGAGGTGATGCTTAGAAATCAGCGGTATAGGAAGTTTCAAAGTTGGAATAGAGAGTTATCCTTGGCCACTGTTAACCACTCTACTATTTCCTTATGTGACAAGATTAGATCCCTTTCCTTCATTACTACGATCTATTGCATCTGGATGGAGAGGAATTCGAGGTGCTTTAAGCATGTCTTCAATTCTCTAGACACCATTGTGAAGGGTATTGAAAACATGGTTAAAGCCAAAGTTCTTACTTGGAAGAAGGATAGAAGAAATTACACTAACTGGATGGCTTGTATGTATTGGAACATCCCTGAAAATAGGCTGTTGAGCTAATCTTTTGTTTGCTTTTTGGTTGGCTCCGGGGTATGCCCCGGGGTCCTTTTGATCTTTGAGGTTCCTTCCTCTGTGTATTCTTCTTTTTTTTATATACATCTAATTTCCCAAAAAAAAAAAAAAACATAGATGAATACTATAAATGAAGATAATCGAATCCACTATCAGTTAAACAATCAAATACAACGGTAATGAGAACAATAACCTGGATATACAAAATCCAATAAATAAACTAAATACAAAATCTGGGGGCAATATGCCCAAATGAATACTGAAGTAAAGTCCTTATACTTGAAACAAATGAACGGATCATCTATAACAAAGTCCTGTGTAACAAGCCAGGCTTTTGAGCGACTATTTTATATTATTTTGCTTGATGGGCTAATTTTATAAAATAGGGGAAGTTGGAGTAAATATTATTTCCCGTGATATTAAGGGATAATATTTACTATGTTTTGTCTATTTACTGATATGAGAGGGTAAATAGCATTACATTGTATTTTATTGTGTCGTTATATGTTATGCGACCATTATGACTCATATTAGAATTGGAGTCTAATTAATGAAATAAAATGAAATTTGAACACAAAAATAGTTCACATTATTCCGAATGCCAAAATAGGGGGTGAGGTTGTTTTTTGAATAGTCGAGATAGTCGAAATAAGTGCCAAGTTGTATTTTTGAGTTTTGGGCACTTTTGGGGTGTTATGACTCAATTATGTGGATACGAGTCATTTAAGGGTGTATTAGCAATTAAAAGAGTGGAATTATGTTGTAAGACCCATTTAAGTCCCCCCACCCCTTTTATTTTTCTCATTCTTATGTGAGAAGCCAAGAGAGAGAGAGAGAGAGAGAGAGAGAGAGAGAGAGAGAAGAGAGAGTTGGGAGAAATGGAGAAATGGAGAAAAAGATAGAGAAAATGGAGATTTGGGCTGAAATCCGTTGGTACCGGAGGAGGATCCGAGACTACGAACCCGAGGCAAGTTTCTTACTTGCTAGATGTTGATTTAATGTGATAAATTGCATGTATAGTTAGGTTTTTGGAGGTTTAAACCAAAAATGGGTTTTTGTGGATTTTTGGTGTTTAATCCCTTAATCTTGTGTTTTGATTTGAGGAGATAATATTGGTTATTAATGATGTAGAGATGATTTGGTAGCATGTATTGTTGTTATATTTGTTTGGATTCACGGATAAAAGCTTGGAGGGTTCGTTAATGGCTGAAACAGCTTCTCGGGGAAGAAGCTGTTCGCCAGGATCGATCGATCGAGCCTGGGGGATCGATCGATCGAAGCCTTCGATCGATCGACCCCTTCTGAAAAGGTGGTATTTTTTTCTAGTTTTGTTTTAGCCCTTTTCTTTTAGGTTCGAGTTTTAGGAACCTTCCTTTGGGAAGTAATGGGGAGTCCTAGAGGGTTGTTTTGGGTAGACTAATGTCCTAGGCTAGAATGAGATAATTGGTTTTACCCGAGGGCTAGCTTGTGTAGGTTAATCTCCGAACGATATAGGAGGTTAACCTAAAGATAAATTGGAGATAAAACGTTTACGTTGAGACTCTTGGGAGACACTCCTTGAGGGAGACGCACTTTGATGGTTTATGAAATTATATAAACTTCTGGTGACTAGTTTGAGGATGATGTGTGACACCCCGACTAATTAAATACCGGGTAGCTGCTCCTTTATTAAATTAATTCAAAATGCCAAGTTGGCTCAGCTAATAGCATCACTGTCGAAAACATTTTATTATTACTAACCACCTAGTATTTAAAAAGTAATTTGCCAAATTTTACTGAAAGTCTGATTAACATGCAGTGAAAGATTTAAAGCAAGAATAATATCACCATTCACCATAACGAAATAGTAGAAACCATCACATGATATAAATAAATCCGGAGGAAAACTCCTCACAACAAACTCCACAACTGAAATGAATAACTAAATACTGAATACTACAGCAATACATGCCAAAGTCTGAAAAACTGAAATGGAAAAGTCTCTAATAGAATTTGGGCAACATGCCTTACAACTGAAGAATACTGAATATGGAATCCAAATGGTAGAAGCATCTAAAAGCAAATCTCTGTAGCTTCCACAAACAGCTACAACTCGTCACCTGAATGAGTATCCTATGCATGGTGTCCTTGTGGCTGGGCACCTAAAATGGTTTTACAAAAATAGATTTGAAAGCAAACGGGTCAGAGCCCGAATGTGGAGATATCTTAAAAACCTGCAAGTGCTTTAAAAACATTTAAAACATTAAATGCAAAGTACATGTTAGGACGTGCACTCACATGAAATCCTCACCTCTCGACTAAATGTGCACTCCTAACGTAAGTACCCATCTAAAATGACAATAACCACTAGCTAAGTGCATCATATCTAGCTAGACTGTCATAGGTTCTACCCTTATTACTCGGTTCTCATTAACATTAAAACGATCTCAATTAAATAGGGGCTTAACGTAAATTCAGGTTCTCAAATAAAAGTAATACAACTCGTTATAGATTATCCCTTTTGCTATTCCATAGTTATACACACAATACCATATGAAAGTTCCCAGTTTATTAAGCGTATATTTTCCACAACATAAATATACAATAAGCACCCTGAGACTAAGCTGCGGTGCACACATACTCTGCTATCCATCCCGGTACATCACGTACATAAGGATCACATATTCCGAATCTCCTCAGGAATAGTTCACAGATACCAACATCACAATTAATGGAGGCGAACACAGTCACATCACATGGGTCACGCACATACCTGTGCTCCCACGATCAGCAGACTTATTAACATCCCAATAAGTCCTTCTCTGACCTATGTTCATCGAGGTAACCAGTCTAAATCCGGGCAACACAAGGATTAGAGGGCCCTAAGCGAACACAAACCTCCCGTGATAGCAAGTATGGTAGGTATGTCATACATACAAATCATATACCAATACTAAGTAAGCACACATCTTAGTAATCACCGTAGTTTAATTGTAGTACTTATCGCATTCTCGTACCAACTTATAATTTATACATTTTATATAATCCCGGTCCATATTTATACGCGCCATAATTTATTCTCACGTCGTAGTAGGCACTCACGTCTCAGCTCATAATGTCTATTTGATTCGATCCACACTTATATAATTTACTCCTCATTATGTCCCAATTGTCCCAAGTATACTAATATATCATCAACGGAATGTTATCTCTATCCTCGAACAAGTTTACGGGACTCCAAAAATCAAAACAGGCCAAAAGGCCTAAACTGCCAGCTCGTTAGAAGTTTCGTTCGAACGAGGCTGTTCGAACGAGATTTCGTTCGAACGAACTGGGCTATCTAACGAGATCTCATTCGAACGAGATTATCGAACGAACATCCCTCTCGTTAGAACCCCAAACTGTCAACTCGTTAGAAGCTCGTTCGAACGAGCTCGTTCAAACGACCTGGGTAGGTCTTCTAACGAGTGACCAGATTCAAGCCCAAAAATCCTATCTCGTTTCTACACCTCAAATCTCAATCAAAATTCGTCCCAACAATGTTTTAAGGTCTCCAATCATCCTAAAACATACTAAGGTCATATACTAACATCTTTTAAGAAATTAACACATCCTAAACATCATTAATTCATCAAATCTCTACCCTTTCCCCCAAATTTTCAAGAACATAAACCCTAGAATTTTAAATCCTCAATAAGTCCATTCTAGATCCGTTTTTGTTACATCCAACATATATTAACATCAGAATAATCATCTCCATACTATTCTACATGCAATTTGTCCTCAAAATTCAAGTCCTAAGTCCAATGAACATGGGTTTTTATTTAACTTCCAAGAACAAATGTAAATCTTTCAATTTATCTAACATGGAAGAAACATTCTCTGAATTAAATAGAATTAAATCACTTGCCTCTAGTGTCTCTGAATTTGGTGTTGGTTTGATGAAGTTTTTTTGCAGAATTCCTTCTCTCTCTCTCTCTCTCTCTCTCTCTACAAGCCTTCTTCTCCAAAGGTGGCTAGGGTGGCTAGGGTTTGTTTAGGAGACTTAGAAAACCAATTTTAAAACTCCCCGTAGTCTTATGGGTCAATATGGTTGGTAGTGGGTTTAGTGGTTAGTTACCCAAATCAGATTATAAATCCTAATTTTCGTCATTATTAAATCCCAAAAATACAATATTACCAAACTACCCTCATAAGATGCCGGTATGGAGTGATTTTTGCAATTTTTCAAGCGAAGATGCTCCCGCTTCTCTCTAAAAAACCTTCAACCAAACACAACCCTAAAACTGTCACCGCCTTACCCAACCATTCTACCTCCGGCCACCTTAACCTATAGGCTACCATGAACAAACTACCTCCGGCCATTCGTGGTGGGTGGGCTCTTAACCCTAACCCTTCCCAAACGTCCACGCACACGGATGGGAACTCTCAGAGGCGTACCCCCCCTTTGGATGTTGCTAGATTTGTTTCTTATGATGAAGTGAGATTTCCCATCAATCAAGATAGCGGCATGGGAATGGAGTCTGGGCCGATTGATACTCAAAATTCTATTGACAAGGAAGAAACTGAAGAGGGACAAATTGTTGCCTTAGAAGATACGATTCAGGACTCCAAGATTGTAGAGATGTACAAGGAATTCATGAAGCATAAAGGTTTCTCATATGAGGATGTTTTGCAACATGGAAGAGCCATAAACGAAAACAAGGACTCCACTAATACTGGGGGTGGAGGTAAGAGTGGGGTAATGCTAGTAGCAGGGGAATGTAATGATTGTGAACCTATTCCATGCTCACCCAAGAAAGTAGCTGTGGAGAAAACTTGGAAGGAAGTTGTTGCCAATAAAAGATACCCCAAGCTGCGACTCACATATCATCCCCCCTCTATTTCTGATAACAGGATCACTGTGGCCCCTCCAATGGAGATAACAGCAAATGGATATGCTAAATGGGAGAATAGCATGGTGGGTTGCTTTCTGGGAAGGAAATTACCTTACACCTTAGTTTGCAATATAGCACATAAGTTATGGAACAAGTTTGGCCTCAAACAGATTGTGGGTCACAACAATGGGTTCTATTTCTTTATGTTTGATAATGCTAATATGAGGGATGAGGTAATTGACAATGGCCCATGGCATTTTGTGGGGAACCCAATTATCATCCAAAAATGGGCTCCAAACTTCTCTTTCAGCAAAGACTCAACTTCTGTGATTCCTGTTTGGGTCAAATTTCATGACATTCCTGTCCAGTTGTGGACAGAGGAGGGGCTGAGCTATGTGGCTAGCTCAGTTGGAATACCTATGTATGCTGATACTATAACTGAAGGAATGCAGAAAATCAGTTTTGCTAGGATATGTGTTGAGTTAAAAGTTATGGGAGAATACCCAAGGACCATTGATATTAAAATGGAGGATGGGTCCATTGCTGTGGTTGCAGTTGAGTACCAAGAAAAACCTCCATCGTGTATCAAATGTGGCATTTTTGGTCATGATCTCCTCAATTGTCAGAAGGCGAAGAAGGCATGGGTGGCAACTAACAACAAAGAGATGAAGTATCCTTTCAAAAGTCAGACTGAGATTCAGAAGGCCTTAGAAGAGGAATGGACCCAAGTGAAATACACAACCAATAAGAATCATAATGACAAGAGGGCAACAAAACCAAAAGAAGTTCAGGCCGAGGAAGGGATCAATCTGGTTCCTAATGCCAGGAATGATCCAGTAGCAGGGCAGCCTGAGGTAGTTACTAAGACAGTGCTAGAAGAAGGGGAGAAGAGCATAAATTCCCCTAATCCATTTGATATTTTGGTGATTGAGAATGAAGATCCTCTAATGTCCACTCCTGCACCAGCAGGCTTGGTCCTTAAGATTAAGGCAGTTGATGAACTTGACAAGGGCCTGGAAAGGGGAGGAGATAAAGGTGGAGGCAATGAGTTACCTGGGAGTAACAAGAAAGGGAAGAAGAAATCAGGGAACAAAGTCAAGAAGTTTAGATGACCAGAATGGGTACATGGAATATAAGGGGCCTTAATGCTCCCCATAAGCAGGTGGAGGTGGTTAAACTAATAAAGGATAATAGATTAGACCTTATCAGTCTTGTGGAAACTAAGATTAGAAGGAACAATATGGAGACTATTAAAAGTTCTTGCTTCTATCATTGGGAGTATATCCATAATTGCCCCACGGATGGGGGTGTGGCTAGAGTGATTGTGGGATGGAACCCAAATATTCTGAAGATTGATGTGATCTACACTCATAGACAGGCCCTGTTCTGCCTTGTAAATATCATTGGTACCAGCTACTCCTTCCATGCTACCTTCATATATGGGGAAAACCTTCCTGAGCAGAGGAGATGCCTTTGGACTTTCCTTAGAGAAAATAAATTGGTGGTTAATGATGGGCCTTGGATTCTAATGGGGGATTTTAATGTGGTCAGATGCCAGGAGGAAAAAATGGGAGTTTTGGGTATTGACAGAGCTGCTGCTGAGGAGTTTAATGATTGTTTGAATGAGCTAAATGCGGATGATATGGTCAATAGTGGGTTATGGTTCACCTGGAATAGGAATCAGAGGGGTGACAATAATGTTCAATCGAGGATTGATAGAGTCATACACAATGACAGGTGGGCTGCTCTCTTCCCTAATTCACAAGCTATTACCCTTCCTTGTGGAATTTCGGACCACAGTCCCATTATCACCTTGATGGATAACACTATTACTTGGAGACCTAAGCCATTCAAGTTCTTCAACTTCTGGATGAATCACGATGAGTTTATGCCGACTATCATTGAAGCTTGGGATGTTGATGTGGATGGGAACCCAATGCAGAAGCTCTTCAAGAAGCTGAATAAAGTCAAGGCATCTTTGAAGCACTTTAATAGGAAGTTCTTTAACAAGATTTCAACAATGGTTGCTGATTCCAAGTCTAAGCTTGATGCTATCCAAAGTGAACTGGACAGAGATGGTGTTAATAGGGAGAAGCAGGATGCTGCTAAGGCGATGAGAATCAAATATGCTAAGCTTAGGAATGAGGAGGAGTCATTCCTTAGACAGAAGGCTAGAGTTAAGTGGCTGCAGCTGGGAGACCAAAATAATACTTTCTTTCATAAGAAAGTAAATCAAAATGTGGCTAGAAGGAAAATTTTGAACATTGATGATGATCATGGTGTGAGAATTGAAGGGAAAGAGCAGGTGGCTGGAGAAGCTGTGAAATTTTTTGGGAACTTGTTAGGGAATAGGTCGCGATGTATTGATGCTAACACTGTTTTGGGGGAGGTGATTAAGAATAAACTCACCTCTAATCAGGCTGAGTTATTGGAGAAAGAGGTCACACATGATGAAATCAAAGAGGCAATGTTTGGAATTGGGTCTGACAAGGCCCCTGGTCCGGATGGCTTTAACAGTTATTTCTTTAAGAAGAATTGGCAGCTTGTTGGGGAAGAGGTGTGTGAGGCTATTAAATTCTTTTTCGATCATGGAAGTTTCTTCAACCAGTGGAACTGTACCAGCCTGGCTTTGATTCCTAAGGTTGCAGCCCCTAGAAGTATGAGGGATTTCAGACCTATAGCGTGCTGCAACACCTTGTACAAGTGCATCTCCAAAGTTATTACTTGCAGGCTTAAGAAGATGATGCCTGACCTCATTAGTAATAATCAGGCTGCCTTTGTTGAAGGCAGATCCATACCTGATAACATCCTGCTATTACAAGAGTTAATGAGAAATTATCATAGGGACTCTAACCCTCCTAGATGTGCAATTAAGATAGATATTCTTAAAGCCTATGATACAGTGAGCTGGGACTTCCTGATGCAGCTATTGACTCATGTTGGCTTCCCCCCCAAAGTCATTGGGTGGATCTCCAAGTGTGTGACTACTACCAGGTTCTCCATTAATCTGAATGGGGAACTGAATGGGTTTTTTCATGGGAATAGAGGGCTCAGGCAGGGAGACCCTCTCTCTCCATATCTTTTCCTGCTAGTGATGGAGGCTTTCTCTGGGATTATTTCTAAAGCTGCTGAATCAGACCTATTCAATTATCACCCCAGGTGCAAGGAGATGGCCCTTACCCACCTTAGTTTTGCTGATGATCTGATAGTTTTTGCTGGTGGGGACAGGGTGTCTTGCAGCATTGTGAAGGAGGCCATATCAAATTTCAGCTCTTTAACTGGGCTTATGATCAACATGGAGAAGAGCAGCCTCTTCACTACTGGGGTTAATGTGGATGGGATTCAGGAGATTTCCTCTATTCTGGGAATACAACACAGCTCCCCTCCTTTCAAATATCTGGGGGTTCCTCTCATCACAACTAGGTTGAAGAAGGAGGATTGCTCTCACTTGGTGGAGAGGATAACTATGAGAACCAGATGTTGGACTAATAAATTCCTGAGTTTTGCAGGTAGGCTCCTCCTTGTGAAGACTGTGATTTTCAGCATCCAAGTGTATTGGGCAAGCATTTTTATCCTGCCCAAGAGCATCATTAAAAAAATTGAGCAGATTATGAGGAATTACTTATGGAAAGGGGATGAGGCTAATAGCAAAGGGGCAAAAGTTGCTTGGAAGGATATTTGTGTATCTCTGGATGAGGGGGGGGCTAAATATCAAGTGTCTTGAGACTTTGAACAGAGCAGCTATGGCTAAGCACTTGTGGAATCTATGCAGTAAGAAGGACAGCCTATGGATCAAGTGGTGCAACATTTATAAGATCAAGGGAAGGAGCATCTGGGCTCTGAGTATCCCAAATGATTCATCATGGAGCTGGAGGAAAATCCTCAAGAGCAGAGAGAAGTTTAGAAGCAAAATTAAGACCATCATTGGGAATGGAAATCATGCTTTTATGTGGTTTGATAATTGGCACCCTAATGGCCCGCTGCACCCCTTATATGGGGGAAACATTGTGTATGACTCTGCTAGTAATCTAAAAGCAAAAGTTTCTGATTTTATCCACCACTTGGAGTTGAGATGGCCTTCAACTGTGACTTGGGAGCTGAATGAAGTTAAGAATGCTATTCTTCCTACTATTCAGGATGCGAATGATAATGTTGTGTGGCTGCCCTCTAATAATGGGAAGTTCACCATAGCTTCTGCTTGGGATCTTTTAAAGGCACATATGCCTATGGTTAACTAGAGGAAGTTTGTGTGGAGTAAGGTATGCATCCCTAAATGCTCTTTCATTACCTGGTTGGTGGTTAGGAGGGCCATCAACACTAAAGTTAAGCTACATGAGTGGGGGGTTTCTATGGATGACCTGTGTGAGTTATGTGGGAATGAGAGGGAGACATATAACCACTTGTTCACTTAGTGCAGCCTTAGTAAAAGTATATGGCAAGAGGTGTGGCTTAGAAACCAATGCTATAGGGATACCCTGGATTTAAATAGTGAGTTGGATAAGGCTATTATTAACCACTCTACGAAGACTCTTTGCGATAAGATAAGATCTTTATCCTTTACTACTACTATCTACTACATTTGGATGGAAAGGAATGCTAGATGCTTCAAGCATGTCTCCAATTCCCTTGACTCCATTATGAAGGGCATTGAAAACATGGTTCGAGCGAAAGTGCTTACCTGGAAAAAGGACAGAAGGAACTACGCAAACTGGATGGCTTGTATGTACTGGAACATTCCTGAAGATAGTCTTCTGTACTAAGGATTAGTCTAGTTTTTGGCTCTGCTTGTTGTTTTGTTTGCCTTTGGGGTATGCCCTGGGGTTCTTTTTCTTTTGTTAAGGTTTATTCCTCTGTAAATTCTTAGTTTTTTTATATACTCAATCTTTCCCAAAAAAAAAAAGATGCCGGTATGGCCTAAAAATACCCCGGGACCCAAACTAAACCCCCGGCTAGTGTTTTCTGACTATCTCGACCCTTCCGGACACGTTGGCGCACTCAAAACGACCATACGGTTAATAGAATTTAAATTCACTTTTACAATTAAAAAAATTATATCCTGACGCGACTGCCTCACGCGTCCCAATAAAATGTCCAAATTGCCGTATATCAATCTCATGACAAATTTCATAATTCAATATTCATATATCATCATATATACTCAATATAGTCAAATACCAACTCACATCTCGCTAGTATTTTATCCGGATTAATTCCCAATTAATTCTCATATAATTAATTAATCCCAAAAATAAATATCGCCAAAAATACGGGGTATTACATACTTCCCCCCTAATAACAGAATTTCGTCCCGAAATTCGGAACTAGAAAGTACCTGATAAAAACAACTCTGGATAACGTTCGCGCATCTCATCCTCGCGTTCCCATGTGGACTCCTCGACATTGTGATGTCGCCACTGAACACGCACTAACAAAACTATCTTTGACTGCAGCTTCCTCTCACTTTGGTCCAAAATAGCAGTCGGTCCCTCCTCCTAGGAGCTATTAGGCTGTAAATCAATCTCCTCCAAAGCGATGTGAGAATGAGCCAAATCGTCTCTGAGATATTTCCTTAGCGAGGAAATATGAAACACATCGTGAATCCGGTGTAAATGCTCCGGTAACCCGAGTCTATACGCAACTGGTCCAATCCGCTCAATAATAGGAAACGGCCCCACATACCTCGGTGCCAACTTCCCCTTCTTCCCGAAATGCATAATCCCCTTCATAGGAGATACTCTGAGCAAAACCTGGTCCCCCACTTGGAACTCCCTGAAAAACCTCTTCGCATCAGCATAACTCTTCTGCCGGTATTGAGCTACCCGAATGCGACTCCGAATCAACTCAATCCTTGCCGAAGTATCCTGAATCACTTCCGTCCCAAGTAGTTTGTTGTCCCCCACCTCCAACCAACATGCTGGGGAACGACAAGGCCTACCATACAACGCCTCAAACGGAGCCATGCCAATAGTGAACTGATAGGAGTTGTTGTAAGCAAACTCCACCAGTGGAAGGTACTACTCCCATCCACCCCCAAAGTCAATAATGCACATGCGTAGCATGTCTTCCAACATCTGATTTGTGCGCTCGGTCTGCCCATCGATCTGCGGATGATAAGCCGTACTCAACCGCAATTCCGTGCCCATGGCCTCCTGGAAACTCTCCCAAAACCGCGAAACAAATATCTTGTCTCTGTCAGACACGATATTTAGGGGCATACCGTGAAGTCTCACAACCTTTGAAATGAAGAGCTGGGCATACTGTCCCGTAGTGTAGTCAGTCCTTATGGGTAAAAAGTGAGCGACTTTGGACAATCTGTCCACAATTACCCAAACGGAGTCGTGACCCCTCTGCGACGTAGGCAACCCCGTGATAAAATCCATGGATATGCTCTCCCACATCCACACCGGAACCTCCAACGGCTGTAGAAGTCCTGTCGGTCTCTGATGATCCACTTTTACTAGCTGGCAAGTGGCGCATTTCGAAACAAACTCAGCAATATCTCTCTTCATACCGCTCCACCAATACTGCCATCTCATGTCTTGGTACATTTTGTCCCCTCCGGGATGTACCGCGAACCGTGAGCCGTGCGACTCTGCCATCACCTCGTGTCGCAATTTCTCCCCTTCCGGAACCACCAATCTCCCATTGAAGCGTAATCCCCCGTCTGAGCTGACGGTATAGGACTCGGCTCCCTCTGCTAGTAATCGAACTATCTGCTCCTGACAGAACGAGTCATTAGCCTATGCCCGTACTACCTTCGTGACAATCTGCGGTGTAACAGTCATCACAGACATGAAAGATCAGGCCATTGCATCCTGGTGTCCCAACTCCTTCAACTTAGCCTTCCACACCTCTGCCACCTCATCTGCTGGCCTACGGCTCAACGCATCTGCTACCACGTTAGCCTTACCTGGGTGATACTCGATATTGAACTGGTAGTCTTTCACAAACTCAAGCCATCTCCTTTGCCGCATGTTCAACTCCTTCTGCGTGAACAGGTACTGTAGGGACTTGTGGTCTGTGAACAATTGGAACTTCTCCCCCAAAAGATAGTGCCTCCAAATCCGTAGGGCAAATACCACTGCCACCAATTCCAAATCATGCGTGGGGTAATTCTTCTCATGAGGCTTAAGCTTACGGGAAGCATAAGCTATGGCCTGTCTCTCCTGCTGCAATACACCTCCAAGTCCTTGCAAAGACGCATCGGTGTAAACCAAATACTCAACTCCCGGTCTCGGCAATGCTAACACAGGTGCTGAGGTCAATTTGTCCTTTAACTCATCAAATGCCAACTGACAGGCATCACTCCAGATGAATGGCACACCCTTACGAGTCAGATGTGTCAAAGGACCCGCTATTTTCGAAAATCCCCAAATGAACCTCCTGTAGTATCCTGCTAGGCCCAAGAAACTACGAATCTCAGTCGGTGTCGTGGGTTGTCCCCACTCCCTCACCGCGGATACCTTCCCCGAATCAACAGATATTCCCCGGTCGGAAATAATATGTCCCAAAAACTGGACCTCCTTCATCCAAAACCCGCATTTCTCATATTTTGCATACAACTCGTTCTGACGTAGTGTCTGCAAAACTTGCCTCAAATGTTCGGCGTGCTCCTCCTCTATCTGGGAGTAAACCAGAATATCATCGATGAAGATAATGACAAACTGATCTAGGAAATCCCTGAACACTCTGTTCATCAAGTCCATAAACACTGCTGGAGCGTTGGTCAAACAAAAAGTCATAACCCGAAACTCGTAAGAACCATATCTCGACAAGAACGCAGTCTTCGAGACATCCTCCTCCCTGATACGCAACTGATGGTATCCCGATCTCAAATCAATCTTCGAGAAGAAAGAAGATCCTCTCAACTGGTCGAATAAGTCATCGATTCGAGGCAACGGATACTTATTTCGTATTTTGACCTTATTCAACTCTCGGTAGTCCACACACAATCTCAGTGAACCGTCCCTCTTCTTCACAAACAAAACTGGAGTGCCCCAAGGTGAGGTACTCCTGCGAATAAAGCCCTGACCTAACAGCTGCTCTATCTGATCTCGTAGCTCTCGCATCTCTGCCGGAGCCATATGGTACGGTGCGCGTGCTATAGGCCTCGTATCTGGCAATAGGTCTATAACAAAGTCTATCTCTCGACTGGGGGGTAGGCCTGGTATCTCCTGAAACACATCCGAATACTCCCTGACGACTGGGATCGAATCTAAAGGAATCACAACCTCCTTAGAGGTATCCTCCTCTAGGTAATACAAATGAGCGGTCGAGCCTCCCTCTGGGCGAGGCATCGCCACTACAAACATCTCTTGCCCCGGAATGGCAAAAACAATGCTCCCACCGAAGCAATCAATCATGGCTCTATAATCAGCGTGCCAATCCATACCGATAATCACATCGTGAACATGCATATCTAATACCAACATATCTGCAGGTAATACCAGACTACCAATCTCTACTCCCACTCCCCGGCATATAAAGAATATAAGTGACCCACTCCCCAATGGTGAGTCGACACACGTCACTGTGCTCTCCGCTGTGGCTAACAACCCTAAAGCCTTCGCGAAATGTGTAGCTATAAAACAATGTGTAGCCCCCTATCAAATAATACCCGACCCATAGTGCCATGGATAGGAAACGTACTCTCAATCGCGGGCGGTGCCTGTGGAATTGCTGCCTGGTGGACGTTATAGACACGTCCATACTGTAGCTGCCCCTACTGAGCTGGGACTGCTGGAATGGGTGGCAATGCTGCCATCTGTGGCGGTGCGGGGAGAGCGGCGGGAAACATAGGCCTCTGCGGCTCCTGGCGAGCACCCTGCTGCTGCTGTTGTGGGACCCTGCCCCTATCAGGACAATCCTGTCGTTTATGGCCAGTCTTGCCACAAACAAAACACTTCCCTGGGAAGTTCCCTCCTCTCTGCCCCAGCTGTCCCCGGCCTTGGTGGCCGTTACCGTTCCTCCCTTGGCCCTGCTGGCCTTGCTGAAACTGCTGCCCATTCTGCCCCTGTTGGCCCTGATGGCCGTTTGGACCCTGATGGCCCTGACGGAAACCTCCTTGTCCGTGCCTGTAATTCCCTGATCTGAACCTCTTCTGATCCCCCTGATGGGAACCCTGCTCACCCTATCTCTGCCCCTGAACAGATTGTGCCCCACCGGCACCATGTCCTCCAGTCCTGCCCTGATGGCTAGACTCTCCCGATCTATTGCCCTCAGCCATATGAAAGCGGTGATCCTGGCAGTGTAACAAAGCAGCGTTAACCACATCAGAATAAGTGGCCAACGAAAGGTTCCCATGCAGATGCTTACGGATCCTCCATGTCAACCCGTCGGTGAATTTCTCAATCTTCTTCTTTTCTGTCGGTATCTCATCTGGAACGATATTCAACAGATTCGTGAACTCGGCCTCATACTCGGCCACGGTCTTACCCTCTTGCTTCAGATTCATCAGTTTCCTCCTCATTTCCGTGTGAACAGCCGACGGAAAGTACTTGCGGTCGAACCACACCCAAAAGTCCTGAATAGTGAGAGTATCCCTCTCCTCCACGGTGGTAATAGACTCCCACCACTGCAGTGCAGATCCAACTAGCTTGAAAGTAGCTAGCACCTGCTTCTAAACGTCCGTGCACTCATACATCCTCAAGTGCCTCTGCATATCCTTCCTCCACTGGCTCGAGACTACCACATCTGAGCTACTTGCAAACTCTGGCGGATGCGCTTTCTAAAAAGCGTCACGTACACGTTCCCAAGCAGACGGGAATGCATTTGCCTGTACTGGCGCGGCGATCGGCACCTGAGGTGGTGCCTGCTGGACTACGGCAATTGCGGCATTTACCGCTTAGGCTACAATGGCTGCAACCTCAGCGGCGTTCATCATGCCCTGAACTGGAGCGGGTTGGGGTTCGGGCGTTGCATCCCTGAACAGTCCTAAAATATAGGGCTCTATATCAAAGAAAACTTAGCGAAAACATAATAGCCGTACAGATCCTAAAGGACACTAGAACCTGATGCTCTGATACCACCTGTGACACCCCAACTAATTAAATACCGGGTAGCTAATGGCCCCATTTTCGGATGGATGTGAGAGCTTCTCTCTCAAGGTCAAACCTCTAACCTAATCTTCCGCCGCCGTTCCCCTTTCTCCTTATCCTTTCCGGTGATTAACCTCAACTCCTTTGGTCGAGTCATGTCGCTTTCTCTACCGATTCAGGTCTGGTATGGGTTGGGCGTTTCTCTCTATTGGAGTTTTGGGTGGTTAAGTCCCGGTGGAAACCACGTTGCCCCTTCCCTCTATTCTCCGTGGTCCTGAATGGGTCTACATCGGATCGCCATTTTTGCTTGCTGAACTTCAAGTCAGATTGATGTGGGCTTTTCTTTCCGGCGATCAAAGGTTATGGGTTTGGGTGCGATTTGGTGGTGATTGGGTTGTGGCTGGAGTGGGGTGGTTCTTGGTTTTGCGTTTGTGTTGCTATGGTGGTGATGGCCTTTGTTTGGCCGTAGTTGGTTGTTGTGGTTGTTCACGATGGGCTTGTTCAGTGGGTGGTCCTTTACCGGTTGGGTTTGGCTTGTGTTGGACCTTGGTCATAGCCGCTACTACTCCTTCCACCTTCTAGTCCTTTACCACCTACCACTTTTTTGGCCTTTCCCCTTCCCTGTCGCAACCTCTTTGCTATGCTTCATGTCAGATGTGGATTGGGTTTTGGTCTCATTTGGTGGCTCCTCTCACTGTTATCAGCTTGATCGACTGGTGACCATCGCTGTGGCGAGGGCTTCTTGCCGGTGATTGTGGGGTTGATTTCCAACCCCTGGTGGTTTCGTTCTGAGAAGTTTTCTCCATTTCTTCTACTCCCCCCTTACTGTCAGTGTGGTTTGTGATTTTGGAGCGCTATTTTGGGGTATGGCTGTTCCTTGTGTTGCTCACCACCGGAGCCGGTTCCGGCATAGTTTGATGGGATTGGCGGTATGTGGAATTGGCTTGGAGTGATGCACTGTGGCTGGGGTTGTGTTGGTTGGTTCTCGGGTGCTATGCCCAATGATTATGGATCTTCTGGTCCGTGGATCAACATGTTTGGGTCCTTCGGTTGCTTCTGTTGCCGCCAGGGCTAGTGGCTTGTCTGCGTTACCACTGTTTCGGTTTGCGCTTTGCGGGTCGGGTTATGATTTGGATGGTTTGGCCATCCGGGTTTTCAAGGAGGTGGGTCATGGTGTCCACTTGGTTTGGTGGTTTTGTTTCTGGTTGTTTGTTTCGGCCAGATGGTGGGCCTTGTTTTTCCTTGGATACAATTGTTTTGTTATTCATGCTGCCCTTGTGGCTTTTGTTACCTAGGCCTAGGTACTTGTGTTTTGACTAGTTTGTTGTTCCATTGTTTTATTGTTGGCTAGCTGCGCATGTGCTCTAGCATACGAGGGTATGCCCTCTTGGATCTTGTAACTATTTCTTTTCAATACTTTAATTACCGAAAAAAAAAATACCGGGTAGCTACTCCTTTATTAAATTAATTCAAAATGCCAAGTTGGCTCAGCTAATAGCATCACTGTCGAAAACATTTTATTATTACTAACCACCTAGTAATAAAAAGTAAGTTGCCAAATTTTACTGAAAGTCTGATTAACATGCAGTGAAAGATTTAAAGCAAGAATAATATCACCATTCACCATAACGAAATAGTAGAAACCATCACATGATATAAATAAATCCGTAGGAAAACTCCTCACAACAAACTCCACAACTGAAATGAATAACTAAATACTGAATACTAAATCAATACATGCCAGAGTCTGAAAAACTGAAATGGAAAAGTCTCTAATAGAATTTGGGCAACATACCCTACAACTGAAGAATACTGAATATGGAATCCAAATGGTAGAAGCGTCTAAAAGCAAATCCCTCTAGCTTCCACCAACAGCTACAGCTCATCACCTGAATGAGTATCCTATGCATGGTGTCCTTGTGGCTGGGCACCTAAAATGGTTTTACAAAAATAGATTTGAAAGCAAACGGGTCAGAGCCCGAATGTGGAGATATCTTAAAAACCTGCAAGTGCTTTAAAAACATTTAAAACATTAAATGCAAAGTACATGTTAGGACGTGCACTCACATGAAATCCTCACCTCTCGACTAAATGTGCACTCCTAACGTAAGTACCCATCTAAAATGACACTAACCACTAGCTAAGTGACATCATATCTAGCTAGACTGTCATTGGTTCTACCCTTATTACTCGGTTCTCATTAACATTAAAACGATCTCAATTAAATAGGGGCTTAACGTAAATTCAGGTTCTCATATAAAAGTAATACAACTCATTATAGATTATCCCTTTTGCTATTCCATAGTTATACACACAATACCATATGAAAGTTCCCAGTTTATTAAGCGTATATTTTCCACAACATACAATAAGCACCCCGAGACTAAGCTGCGGTGCACACATACTCTACTATCCATCCCGGTACATCACGTACATAAGGATCACATATTCCGAATCTCTCAGGAATAGTTCACAGATACCAACATCACAATTAATGGAGGCGAACACAGTCACATCACATGGGTCACGCACATACCTGCGCTCCCACGATCAGCAGACTTATTAACATCCCAATAAGTCCTTCTCTGACCTATGTTCATCGAGGTAACCAGTCTAAATCCGGGCAACACAAGGATTAGAGGGCCCTAAGCGAACGCAAACCTCCCGTGATAGCAAGTATGGTAGGTATGTCATACATACAAATCATATACCAGTACTAAGTAAGCACACATCTTAGTAATCACCGTAGTTTAATTGTTGTACTTATCGCATTCTCGTACCAACTTATAATTTATACATTTTATATAATCCCGGTCCATATTTATACGCGCCATAATTTATTCTCACGTCGTAGTAGGCACTCACGTCTCAGCTCATAATGTCTATTTGATTCGATCCACACTTATATAATTTACTCCTCATTATGTCCCAATTGTCCCAAGTATACTAATATATCATCAAAGGAATGTTATCTACATCCTCGAACAAGTTTACGGGACTCCAAAAATCAAAACAGGCCAAAAGGCCTAAACTGCCAGCTCGTTAGAAGTTTCGTTCGAACGAGGCTGTTCGAACGAGATTTCGTTCGAACGAACTGGGCTATCTAACGAGATCTCGTTCGAACGAGATTATCGAACGAACATCCCTCTCGTTAGAACCCCAAACTGTCAACTCGTTAGAAGCTCGTTCGAACGAGCTCGTTCGAACGACCTGGGTAGGTCTTCTAACGAGTGACCAGATTCAAGCCCAGAAATCCTATCTCGTTTTCCCACCAATTTCTACACCTCAAATCTCAATCAAAATTCGTCCCAACAATGTTTTAAGGTCTCCAATCATCCTAAAACATACTAAGGTCATATACTAACATCTTTTAAGAAATTAACACATCCTAAACATCATTAATTCATCAAATCTCTACCCTTTCCCCCAAATTTTCAAGAACATAAACCCTAGAATTTTAAATCCTTAATAAGTCCATTCTAGATCCGTTTTTGTTACATCCAACATATATTAACTTCAGAATAATCATCTCCATACTATTCTACATGCAATTTGTCCTCAAAATTCAAGTCCTAAGTCCAATGAACATGGGTTTTTATTTAACTTCCAAGAACAAATGTAAATCTTTCAATTTATCTAACATGGAAGAAACATTCTCTGAATTAAATAGAATTAAATCACTTGCCTCTAGTGTTCACTTTTACAATTAAAAAAATTATATCCTGACGCGACTGTCTCACGCTTCGCAATAAAATGTCCAAATTGCCGTATATCAATCTCACGACAAATTTCATAATTCAATATTCATATATCATCATATATACTCAATATAGTCAAATACCAACTCACATCTTGCTAGTATTTTTTCTGGATTAATTCCCAATTAATTCTCATATAATTAATTAATCCCAAAAATAAATATCGCCAAAAATACGGGGTATTACATGATGGCACTTTGGGACTTAGGTCATTAATAAAATATGACTTAATGAGAATGAAATACATATTCTAAAACTTGGTACTAAATGGCTAAGCACAAATGATTTTGAAAATGTAAAAGATGATGTTTTCAAAAGGAAAAAAGTAATGTTTTTCATAAGTGTTAATTTATGATTACACACCTCCCTAAATCGCTATCATAAGGGAAGTTGCGTGCGTATGGTGATGCCCCCTGGCTAATGAATGCAGGGTGGATATAGTATGAGGCCATATGAGCGATTATATATTTTACTGCGCTGGTGAGGTGATTCTGGGTGTGGTCATGACTCTCCCGCAGGCATATGGCCGCTTCCCGAAGTTGGTAGGTTCCCAGGTTGTCTTGTTTGATGGGCCATGGAAGATGATAGCCATTTAGGTGCGCGTCTAGTGGGGAAACTCGGAGGGACGGTCTTAGATTTGTTAAAGCAATTCATGAAAATGAATTGGCTTTAAATACATTTCCTGGATGGAAGAAGGGAAATGGGTTAAATGAATTGGCTTCGGATACATTTCTCGGATGTAAGAAGGGAAATGGAAGCATATGGTTTGGAAAAGCATTTTTATGATAATAAAAAGGGCTTTTAAATACATTTTTTGGATGGAAGAAGGAAAATAGGAAAATATGAAATAAAGGTAAAGCATTTTTATGTTAATAAAACTTGCTTTTAAAATATGTATTTTCCTAGATGGAAGAAATGAAATAAAGTTGGTAAAGAAGATTAATTTGAGATTTAATTGGTAAACATTTGATAAAATGAAATTACCATATATGTATATTTCTAAAGAAAGAAATAGGAATTGCGCCCCTAGGTTGTGAATGGATTTATTTTATGTCTCCTTGAGTAGCTGTAGATGTGACCTCCCATGCATATGCTTACACATATATATATATATATTAATTACGTGCTGAGGGTCTGATGGATCTCGACGATCAACCTTGCCTAAGTAGTAGTGTATCGGGGGGTTCCTTGTTTGGATTTCGCTTTGCGAGACACCCCACGCACGAATTGGGCATTGTGTTGAGACTGGGGAGATGTTAGCCCTTAGTACTTGGGTTAACTAGACCATCTCACGATATTGCGCTAGGTTGTGCTTTTAGATTGAGAGGTGAGAAATATTATGTTAATTGCGAGAGAATTACGCACTTAACTTTCATGCATTTTAGTCACATGATAATCATATCAAACCGGACCCTGACTCGTCTATATTTCTTTATTTTTGCACATACTCCTTGCCGTACAGGTTCTCTACCGCATGGATACCCGTATTTACATTTCCATTCCAGTTGTCATGGAGCTACAACATATTGCGGATGTTGTAGGTTATTTGTATTAGACGTTTATTTCCATTGTACTTTAGTTATGTTCAGTTTATTTATTCGGGCGTGTTGCCCAATGCATTACACTCATTTATTATAATGTAATATTTAAAGTGTAATACTCGGTGTAACTATTTGTATTGGTCTGTTAACCGACAGCTTATTCGGTTATTTATTATATTGTCTTTCTGTTACTCGTTGATTTTTTATATCCACCATTTTTGCAAATTGGATTGTCTAAGTGTTTTTCTTTTACTTGCAATTTTTTTTATTTGACAATCCGTTTTATAAAATGATTGGTGGTTATCTCGTACTATTATTTTTAATCGACAGTGATGCTGAGGATGGACTATTTATGATTCCTGTGATTATTAGAGTATTGGGCTGGCCACCTATTATTTTAGTAGGCGGGTTGTCACAGATGGTATCAGAGCATTAGGTTCTAGAGTCCTTAGGAATCTGTGCGGACGTATTTCGCTTTCAGCGTTACTTTTGAATTGATATTGAGCTTTAGGCTTAAGATCGTTGATTTCTCTTGTTAGATTTCATTCTCCTGCTATGATATGAGAACCCCGAAAATATTTTGAGCATTCGTGTGAGACTCATAAGTCGTCAGATGAAGGGCGTCAAGGGATGCCATGGTGAAGGCGTTATGAGATGGGATTTCTATGGGCTGTAAGTTGTAGTAGGGGATGAGGGCCGCTTGAGAGGTCGCTCCCTTCGTAGTATTATTTACTATTGCTACCGTGACTACTAAGTACAGTAGAGATAGAGTTTTCCAAGTACCGCTGCCAGTAGAGAGTGGTGCTAAGCTTGGGATTCCAAGCTACATTAAGTTGGAGTTTAGGGGTCCTTGTCGAGGACCACATATTGAAGTTCGGTCGGATGGAGGAAGTGCAATCTCACTCGGTGAGAGAATAAGGCCCAGGAGTTTTGGCCTAGAGGGGGGGTATAGAAGTGCCCAGGTGCAAAGATTGGAGGGAAATCTTTCACCCATAGGAGTAAGGTTGAAGTGGCGGAAATGTTAGTCGCCATATTTTGGTGGGGCAGGAAGTTTTGCCCATAGAGAAACCCGGTAGACATTTTCAATAGCGAGTTTCTCTGGGATACCAGGGATGATGAGAAATTAGATTCTCAAATATTCACTTGAGGTTCGGTCTGAGGCCGACAGTGAATAAAGGGTGTTACGGTTAAGGAAGCTGTGCACCGAAATAAGGTTGGTACAAGGAAGAGAGACAACCCTTCAGTGGAAATGTTAGGCTCACCAGTAAGTGTTGCTAACACTTCTAGAGAAGTAGTGTTCATGAGGCCCCATTGGTGGACCTCCACCCGAGGAATACTCATTGAACTAAGGCCCTGGGAGGCTAGTAGAATGTTCTCTTTGCTAAAGAAGTTAGGGGAACTACTCGTTTTGATCTTGTCGATTAAAGATAACCGACAAGGATGGGATGCCTAGTTGGGGCAAGGATGGAAGTAGTTTGGTTCGGATAAGACTAGAATAAAGTGTCTTGGAACCGTTAGAAGTGGCCAGAGATTGGCAAGTATGTTGGCGAGAATTTCCACCTTAGGTGAGGGTGGAGTATTCCTTATGATAAGATGGAGTAGTATGGTATTTACCCTAAATTCGGGTGTGTATATTGAGTTGTGGCACTATGGGTGTATTTATATGGCTTCTTTAGAAGGAAAGTTCTATATTTTCCTCACTCGTTATGAATCGGGTGTTGGTAATTTATATATATATGTGTGTTATGTGCCACTCATATTATGTGTGTTATACGGGCGGAATTATCCATGGATTGGATGGGGCGATGGCAAGCGAATGAATCGTGAGGCTATCCTATTTCTAGTTCTAGAGAAAGACTAGTTGTTCTATATCTCTCTTGGATACAGGTTGAGACTTTATAGAGGTGGTTTACGGTATGTAGGTAGTTTTCATTTCTTGTTTTGTTTGTTTTATGTGATTTCTTACTTATTTTGCTTGTGTATCTCCACGACCAACAAGTTAAGGGGATTGTGTCGGAGGGGCTCCTTGTTTGGATTTTGCTTTGCGAGAAACTCCGCGCATGAACCTTAACAACGTTGGGAGTGGAGAGATGCTATATTTATTTTGCTTTCTTTTCTTTCTTTTCTTTCTTTTTATGGTAGAGTGTAATACCCCGTATTTTTTATTCTATATTAATTTGGGGATTTATTAAAGTTAATGTGAGTGAATTATTTAATAAAAATCCGAAAACTAATTATGTTATAATTATTAACGTGACGAGAGTTAGTAATTATGGGAAATTTGTTGAATATTACTAATGAGCAAAGTAATATATTATATTGGTTATATTGAATGTCATGAGTGAGTTAAATGACAATTTCATAAATTTAAGTCGGAACGTGCTCGTGTCGCGTCGGGACTAAATTTTGATAAATAAAAAGTGAATATTTTATAAGTTTCCCGTATGGTCGTTTTGAGTGCGCCAACGCGTTCGAAAAGGTCGAGATAGTCAGAAAAGTGTACCCGGGGGTGTAGTTTGGGTCTCGGGACGTTTTTAGGCCTAATTAGTAACCCGGGAGGGCATTTTGGTCATTTTACATTTTTGGGTAATTAAACCCACGAAAATTAGAGGAGTTATATCAGATACCTAGGTTACCTTCTAGGGTTAGAAACTCTAAACACAAGTGACGGCCATTGGAGAAGAGAGGAGAGAGCTCTCAAGCAATTTCAAGGCCCAAAACTCAACGGTTTGCGCCGCCGCCACCACCAACGCGTAGATCGCGAGATGGGGAACGCAACCATACCAAAATCAGCCGCATTCCAGACTTCTGAAAATCCCAGGCAAGTGTTTATCTTGCTATTTTCGTTGGTGCAATTTCCATATTAGTTTAGGAATGATTAGGGATGAAATATATGGAAGAAAACCCAAATTTTGATAGGAATTTGCATGTAGTAAAGACTTAAACCTTATTCTGGAAGTCCCTTGTGATGTAGAAAGATAACCCACGAAATTTTGTTGTAATTAAGAAAGGAATTCTGGGGTAAAACAGATTAGAACCATGATTTAGAGATCTTAGGGTTCTTGAAGTTGTGTATGAATTTTGGGTTGAAGATCCATGTTTAAATGATAAAAATACACATGCCTTACGTTAGAAACATCTGGTATATTGATATAATGTTAGTAGTAGAATTCTTGGGACGTTTGGGGTTGGAAAATATGGATTTGGATGAAGAAAATTGGTAGAACCCGTAACTGCAATTCTGCAAAAAATCGAAATACCTGCTTGATCGATCGATCGAGCCTAGAGCTTCGATCGATCGAAGTCTCGATCGATCGAGCCCCAAACCTCGATTGATCGACCCCTCCTGGCAGACTCCTATTTCCCCTTTTTAAATGAGTTAAATTCAAATTGTCGTGATATAATTCTTGGGCATTCTTAATAAAATAATTTTGGGAGACATGGAGGACCAGTAGAGCATATGAATAAATGTTGGGACCTTTAATCTTCAACGAGAAGGGTATTTATGGGATATTTACTTTAGGGTTGGTAAATTTATGAATTAAAGGGTGAGGTGCGTAAGAGAGTTACGTTGGAACATAATAAGGACACTTACTGAATTTCATACTTGTGAGGATAGAGTTCACGAGTGTCACGAAATGAGTTGGAGAAACCCCTTCGAGTTAAGGTTAGTGACGAACCCTTATAAAAATACTTAATGTGAAAATTTAGGATAAATATCGTAATTATGGGTGATGAGAGAAACCTATGTTGATATAATGATAAGTGGTATATTTATATGGTACGTGTGAAAAACGTACCCGCTGGGACAGTCTTATCTCGATGGGACCTTTATGGGGGGATATTGACTTGTACCCTAGAAGATAGATATCCTTGGTACACGCTATCGAATCGATAGTTCAGACGGTCCTAAGAGGCGTGGGGTATGTACTGACCTCTTAGAGACTTGGAATCTATGCTTCACCTCAATCTTGTTTTGTGTATATATGTTGATACAGTTTGAGAGTGATTCCGAAGTTGTATACCCCTTAGTGTGAGCGATACGGGGATTGGATAGCAGAGTATGCCTGCACCATAGTTTGTATGTTGGTGATGTTAGAATATATATATTATACGAGTACTTAATATATATATATATCTGAAATTTGGGAAATTGAAACTATTGCTGTGATAATAAATCGAAAATACTTGCTTGAAAAGTATAATGTGACACTGGGAAACTTTATAAATTAATGAAGCTAAAACGAGAGTTGTGCTACTAATTTGAAGTATCTTTTTAAACAATGATATTGTTTGGTTTTAAAATCTTATGAGTAATTTGAGATAAGCTAAATTGTTGGGAAGGTTAGTGTGATAAAATGATAGGATAAACCCTTGGGAAGGTTAGTGCGATAGGTGTGCACATTAGAAGAGAGGTGAGAATTTCTCAAGAGAGTGTCGCACTAATATGTTGTTGCATTGGCCTGTATCAATTTAAATACTTGCTAAATGAATTTTAAATCATACACACTATCGGGCTCTGACCCGTTTCTTTTTTTCTCTCTCTCTCTTGTATATATATGTATGTATTACAGGTGCCCAGCCACAGGGGCGTCTTGCTTAGGATCTCTTGGAAGGAACGCGCTGCAACTTAGGTGGGAGTTGCAGGTCTCTTGATTAGACGACTTCGTTCATTCGGATCCACTCTTACTACTTTCATCTAGTTGGGCATGTGTAGCTCTTTCCATTATTCCGTTGTTATTGGACATTTGTATTTCAGTTATTTCCAGTATTGTTACTATGAGATTTATTCAATTTGGATGTGTGACTTTGGATTTCGTATGTTGACATTCGATTGATGAATGTATTAAATTAATTGGACTATGTTGCAGAATTTAAATGTGGTGTGATTCTTACTTATTGAATGTGGTTAAATAAAAATAAATAAATAATTTTTCTTTAAATAAGAATTGGAAAGTTATGTATAAAAATGGTTTTTACACTTAGCTTAATTATTTAGGGTGTTAAATTGGAAAATTTATTTTTATCGACAGTGATGCTGAGAATGAACCAACTGTTTACCTTGATTTAATTTAATAAAAGAGTGATCGCACGGTATTTAATTAGGCGTGGTGTCACATTGAGATGATGGATTGGAAAGGTTTAGCCGAGAATCCGTAATTAAGTGATTAGAGGGCTAAGTTGATGTGCGATATATGAGCACTATAATAGTTTTTCCTCTGATCAATGTGGGGAAGACTAAGATATGAAGGTCGGATGGAGACTTATGGTTATGCCTTGATGAGAAGGCCATATATAAAGGTGTATGTGTGTACATTGGGATAAAGCATTGGTGGCATCTTACTGAAAGTAAATGCCTCAGTTAATTTGTGATAATAAGACATAGAAATAGAGTACATTAGTAGGGTTACGAGTTAGGAATTTTAGCGGTCCCGATCATGTGTCTTCGACCGTTACTTCTCGACGACCGACGATGCGAGGTAGTAGTGTAACGGGAGGGTTCCTTATTTGGATTTCTCTTCGGCGAGACGTCCCGCGCATGAACCCGAGCGAATGTCGGTAGTTGAGAAAGGTTTTGAACACTACGGATATCGTTAGGATAATACTTATACGATTTAGATAGAATATATATCGACTTTAGGATTATTAGGATGTAAGGCCCTTAGGGCATGTGACATTATTTTAGGAAGGCGGTAGGGAGTTGACCACAATATGTTTGTGGGTTAACTCTAAGTGGGATTAGGTCCCTAGAACTAAGAGCTATAGAATCTCGAGTGATTCGGAATGTTAGGCTATAGATGGAGGGGTCTCTTTTAGATAGAGTGTTACGTCAGTAACCTATCTTTCGAGGAGTTAAAAGGATGAGTTAACTTTTACTCATGCACTCGTGTTGTTAAGATCAAGAGTAGATTTAACGAACGAGTCTCTGCTGGGAACGGGAAGTATTAATACGGGAGCATGGACCCATTGTTCATGTGTCTCACAATTTTAAACTTCGTGAGAAGTATTATCCCCAGCTTGATTTTGAGTTCGTAGCGGTAGTATTCGCCTTAAAGATGTAGAGGCATTACTTTCTGGGCAGGAATTTGGGTCTTTTTACGAGCAACAAGTTGGAGTTCGTAAAGGACCATTAATTGGATATTCTCTTTTGCTAAGGAAGTGCGGATGGAGTAGTAGGTACGCCGGGTAGAAAATCGTCGGAGAGATTAGTTGAGGCATGGAATGCCTAGTGGAATGAGCTTAACCGAGGGGACGCAATAGTAAGAGCGTTCACGTCCGTGGTGGACCAATTCACCTACTAGTGTGAAGAGACTAGTGGTGCAACGAGGAAGGATGGGAATAGTAGCTTTTATGGATCGAATTTCCGTACAATAGTTCAGATCATTTCCTATAAGTATGGTGCCGTGTGTGTGGCCTAGTGTAGTTAGCTGAGTAATTCGCCTGTTCGTTGGATGGAACCAGCGGACAGTATATTTCTTGGACTTGGAGCGGTCCTAGAATATTTCTTAAATAATTGGGCTCATTGAGCCACATATTTTTAAGGGCTACGCCAATGCGAATAGAAATAAGTAGTGTTGGGGTGAGCGGTTATAAGTTAGAGTGGTTATTCCCTGGCAAGGGTGTAACGTGTTTCGGGAAGTAAGGCAATTTGTGCCGAGATGTGTAGGTTTCTCCTTCCATAGTAGATGGTGGGATCGATAGTTCATGAGGAACGATTTGGTGCTATGTTAAAGCACGAAGAATGTAGACTGAGATCGAATAGTGATGACCTTAGTCCAAGTCCAATTGAGGACGCCGCACTACCGAGGGGTTTGTTAAGAATGATAGAACGATAGCTTAGTATAGTATACCTTTATATGGTTATATGTTACGCCTGAATTTTGAGGGCAAAATTCCCCTCTAAGGGGGAGAGTATGTAACAACCCAGGCTTTTGAGCGACTATTTTATATTATTTTGCCTGATGGGCTAATTTTATAAAATAGGGGAAGTTGGAGTAAATATTATTTCCCATGATATTAAGGGATAATATTTATTATGTTTTGTCTATTTACCGATATGAGAAGGTAAATAGCATTACATTGTGTTTTATTGCGTCGTTATATGTTATGCGACGGTTATGACTCATATTAGAATTGGAGTCTAATTAATGAAATAAAATGAAATTTGAACATAAAAATAGTTCACGTTATTCCGAATGCCAAAATAGGGGGTGCAGTTGTTTTTAGAATAGTCGAGATAGTCGAAATAAGTGCCAAGTTGTATTTTTGAGTTTCGGGCACTTTTGGGGTGTTATGACTCAATTATGTGGATACGAGTCATTTTAATGGTGTATTAGCAATTGAAAGAGGGTAATTATGTTTTGACTCGTTTAAGTCCCCCCACCCCTTTTATTTTTCTCATTGTTATGTGAGAAGCCGAGAGAGAGAGAGAGAGAGAGAGAGAGAGAGAGAGAGAGAGAGAGAGAGAGAGAGAGAGAAGAGAGTTGGGAGAAATGGAGAAAAAAATAGAGAAAATGGAGATGTGGGCTGAAATCCGTTGGTACCGGAGGAGGATCCGAGACTACGAACCCGAGGCAAGTTTCTTACTTGCTAGATGTTGATTTAATGTGATAAATTGCATGTATAGTTAGGTTTTTGGAGGTTTAAACCAAAAATGGGTTTTTGTGGATTTTTGGTGTTTAATCCCTTAATCTTGTGTTTTGATTTGAGGAGATAATATTGGTTATTAATGATGTAGAGATGATTTGGTAGCATGTATTGTTGTTATATTTGTTTGGATTCACGGATAAAAGCTTGGAGGGTTCGTTAATGGCCGAAACAACTTCTCGGAGAAGAAGCTATTCGCCAGGATCGATCGATCGAGCCTGGGGGATCGATCGATCGAAGCCTTCGATCGATCGATGGCCAATGGTCGATCGATCGACCCCTTCTGAAAAGGTGGGATTTTTTTCTAGTTTTGTTTTAGCCCTTTTCTTTTAGGTTCTAGGTTTAGGAACCTTCCTTTGGGAAGTAATGGGGAGTCCTAGAGGGTTGTTTTGGGTAGACTAATGTCCTAGGCTAGAATGGGATAATTGGTTTTACCCGAGGGCTAGCTTGTGTAGGTTAACGTCCGAACGATATAGGAGGTTAGCCTAAAGATAAATTGGAGATAAAACGTTTATGTTGAGCCTCTTGGGAGACACTCCTTGAGGGAGACTCACTTTGATGGTTTATGAAATTATATAAACTTTTGGAGACTAGTTTGAGGATGATGGCACTTCGGGTCTTAGGTTTGTGACACCCCGACTAATTAAATACCGGGTAGCTACTCCTTTATTAAATTAAACCAAAATGCCAAGTTGGCTCAGTTAACAGCATCACTGTCGAAAACATTTTATTATTACTAACCACCTAGTATTTAAAAAGTAAGTTGCCAAATTTTAATTAAAGTCTGATTAACATGCAGTAAAAGATTTAAAGCAAGAATAATATCACCATTCACCATAACGAAATAATAGAATAACCAACACATGATATAAATAAATCCGGAGGAAAAACTCCTCACAACAAATCCCACAACTGAAAGAAGTAACGAAATACTGAATACTGAATTAATACATGCCAAAGTCTGAAAAACTGAAAGGGAAATGTCTCTAATAGAATTTGGGCAACATGCCCTACAACTGAGGAATACTGAACATGGAATCCAAATGATAGAAGCGTCTAAAAGAAAATCCCTGTAACTTCCACAAACAGCTACAGCTCGTCATCTGAGTGAGAATCCTATGCATGGTGTCCTTGTGGCTGGGCACCTAAAATGGTTTTACAAGAAAATAGATTTGAAAGCAAACGGGTCAGAGCCCGAATGTGGAGATATTTTAAAAACCTGCAAGTGCTTTAAAAACATTTAAAACATTAAATGCAAAGTACATGTTAGGACGTGCACTCACATGAAATGCTCACCTCTCGACTAAATGTGCACTCCTAACGTAAGTACCCATCTAAAATGACGTTAATCCCTAGCTAAGTGACATCATATCTAGCTAGACTGTCATAGGTTCTACCCTTATTACTCGGTTCCCATTAACATTATAACGATTGCAATTAAATAGGGGGCTTAACGTAAATTCAGGTTCTCATATAAAAGTAATACAACTCATTATAGATTATCCCTTTTATGTTATTCCATAGTTATACACACGATACCATATGAAAGTTCTCATTTTATTAAGTGTATATTTTCCACAACATAAATATACAACACAAGCACCCCGAGACTAAGTTGCGGTGCACACATACACTGCTATCCATCCCGGTACATCATGTACATAAGGATCACATATTCCGAATCTCTCAGGAATAGTTCACAGATAACAACATCACAAATAATGGAGGCGAACACAGTCACATCACATGGGTCACGCACATACCTACGCTCCCACGATCAGCAGACTTATTAACATCCCAATAAGTCCTTCTCTGACCTATGTTCATCGAGGTAACCAGTCTAAATCCGGGCAACACAAGGATTAGAGGGCCCTAAGCGAACGCAAACCTCCCGTGATAGCAAGTATGGTAGGTATGTCAAACACATAAAATCAATACATATATACTAAGTATGCACACATCTTAGTACTCACCATAATATATATTGGTACATATCTCTTCTCGTACTGACATATAATACTACACCATTTATATGTTCCCGGCTAATATAATTAATTAGGCCGTCAATAGCTCACATCGTAATAGACACTCACGTCCTACTTCACATTTTCCCTTAGGTTCAAACTACACTTCTAGGTTTGACTCCTCATTGTATCCCAAACATCCCAAATATCAATTACTCATCAAGGAAAGGCTATCTCTACCTATACACAAGGTTACTGGGCACTCAGGATCAAAACAGGCTAAAAAGCCTAAACTGTCAACTCGTTCGAAGTCTCGTTCGAACGAGGCTGTTCGAACGAGACTTCGTTCGAACGAACTGACTTCTAACGACATCTCGTTCGAACGAATTCATCGAACGAAATCTCCCCTCGTTAGAAGCCACTGGTCAACTCGTTAGAAGCTCGTTCGAACGAGCTCGTTCGAACGACCTGGGAAGGCCTTCTAACGAACGACCAGTTTCGAGCCCAGATTTCCTATTTTCGTTTTTCACCAATTTCTACTCCTCAAATCTCCTCTAAAATTAGTCCCAACAATGTTTTAAGGTCTCTAATCAATCCTAAACATACTAAGGTCACATACTAACGTGTTTTAAGGAATCAATTCATCCTAAACATCATTAAATCATCAAGTCTCTTCACTTTTCCCCAAATTTTCAAGAACATAAACCCTAGAATTTATAACCATCAATTTACTCAAATTAGGTCCGTTTTTGTTACATCCAACATATATTAACATCAGGGTAATCATCTCTATACGATTCTACATGCAATTTCTTCTCAAAATTTAAGTTCTAAGTCCAATTAAAATGGGTTTTTATTAAACGCCCAAGAACAATTTGATTTATGTAAATTCCTACGCATGGAAGAAGCATTCTCTATAATAATTGAAATTAAACCACTTGCCTTGATTCAATCTCTGATTTTGATGACGATTTGAAGAAGTTCCCTCTCTCTTCCTGCAGAATTCCCTTCTATCTCTCTCTCTCCAAGCTTTCTTCTCCAATGGCTATGGTGGCTAGGGTTTGTTTTGGGAACTTAGAAAACCTAATTCTAAAACTCCCCGTAGTCTTATGGGTCAATATGGTTGGTAGTGGGTTTAGTGGTTAGTTACCCAAATCAGATTATAAATCCTAATTTTCGTCATTATTAAATCCCAAAAATACAATATTACCAAACTACCCTCATAAGATGCCGGTATGGCCTAAAAATACCCCGGGATCCAAACTAAACCCCCGGTTAGTGTTTTCTGACTATCTTGACCCTTCCGGACGCGTTGGCGCACTCAAAACGACCATACGGTTAATAGAATTTGAGTTCACTTTTATGATTAAAATAATTATATCCTGACGCGACTGTCTCACGCGTCCCAATAAAATGTCCAAATTGCCGTATATCAATCTCACGACAAATTTCATAATTCAATATTCATATATCATCATATATACTCAATATAGTCAAATACCAACTCACATCTCGCTAGTATTTTATCCGGATTAATTCCCAATTAATTCTCATTTAATTAATTAATCCCAAAAATAAATATTGCCAAAAATACGGGGTATTACAAGGTCATTAATAAAATATGACTTAATGAGAATGAAATAAATATTCTAAAACTTGGTACTAAATGGCTAAGCACAAATGATTTTGAAAATGTAAAAGATGATGTTTTCAAAAGGAAAAAAGTAATGTTTTTCATAAATGTTAATTTATGATTACACACCTCCCTAAATCACTATCATAAGGGAAGTTGCGTGCGTATGGTGATGCCCCCTGGCTAATGAATGTAGGGTGGATATAGTCTGAGGTCATATGAGTGATTATATATTTTACTGCGCTAGTGAGGTGATTCTGGGTGTGGTCATGACTCTCCCGCAGGCATATGGCCGCTTCCCGACGTTGGTAGGTTCCCAGGTTGTCTTGTTTGATGGGCCATGGAAGATGATAGCCATTTAGGGGCACGTCTAGTGTGGAAACTCGGAGGGACGGTCTTAGATTTGTTAAAGCAATTCATGAAAATGAATTGGCTTTAAATACATTTCCTGGATGGAAGAAGGGAAATGGGTTAAATGAATTGGCTTCGGATACATTTCCCGGATGGAAGAAGGGAAATGGAAGCATATGGTTTGGAAAAGCATTTTTATGATAATAAAAAGGACTTTTAAATACATTTTTCGGATGGAAGAAGGAAAATGGGAAAATATGAAATAAAGGTAAAACATTTTTATGTTAATAAAACTTGCTTTTAAAATATGTATTTTCCTGGATGGAAGAAACGAAATAAAGTTGGTAAAGAAGGTTAATTTGAGATTTAATTGGTAAACATTTGATAAAATGAAATTACCATATATGTATATTCCTAAAGAAAGAAATAGGAATTGCGCCCCTAGGTTGTGAATGGATTTATTTTATGTCTCCTTGAGTAGCTGTAGATGTGACCTCTCATGCATATGCATACACATACATATATATATTAATTACGTGCTGAGGGTCTGATGGATCTCGACGATCAACCTTGCCTAAGTAGTAGTGTATCGAGGGGTTCCTTGTTTGGATTTCGCTTTGCGAGACACCCCACGCACGAATAGGGCATAGTGTTGAGACTGGGGAGAAGTTAGCCCTTAGTACTTGGGTTAACTAGACCATCTCACGATATTGCGCTAGGTTGTGCTTTTAGATTGAGAGGTGAGAAATATTATGTTAATTGCGAGAGAATTACGCACTTAACTTTCATGCATTTTAGTCACATGGTAATCATATCAAACCGGACCCTGACTCGTCTATATTTCTTTATTTTTGCACATACTCCTTGTCGTACAGGTGCTCTACGGCATGGACACCCGTATTTACATTTCCATTCCAGTTGTCATGGAGCTACAGCATATTGCGAATGTTGTAGGTTATTTGTATTAGACGCTTATTTCCATTGTACTTTAGTTATGTTCAATTTATTTATTCGGGCGTGTTGCCCAATGCATTACACTCATTTATTATAATGTAATATTTAAAGTGTAATACTCGGTGTAACTATCTGTATTGGTCTGTTAACCGACAGCTTATTCGGTTATTTATTATATTGTCTTTCCGTTACTCGTTGATTTTTGATATCCACCATTTTTGCAAATTGGATTGTCTAAGTGTTTTTCTTTTACTTGCAATTTTTTTTTATTTGACAATCCGTTTTCTAAAATGATTGGTGGTTATCTCGTACTATTATTTTTAATCGACAGTGATGCTGAGGATGGACTATTTATGATTCCTGTGATTATTAGAGTATTGGGCTGGCCACCTATTATTTTAGTAGGCGGGTTGTCACATCCTGCAACTTTCACATGAGCTGCAACTATGCATCCCTGTATAGAATTCTCAAACTGGGCGTCCTTGTGGTTAGACACCTAAAATATTTTGGTAAATATTTTGACACGGGTCAGAGACCAAGTAAAACATTTTGAAAATATTTAGCAAGCAGTTAAATTGCAATAATTAAATATGCATGCACCCTTTTCATATTTAAACTAGTGTTGCACTCCCTTGCGGTAAATCTCACCCCTCATCTAATGTGCACACTTAACGTTGCCTGCTAACCCTCTCTAGTTAAGCTACCCCTAACTAACCACATCAAGTTTCCTTCTTCACACTAACTCGATGTGTTCACCCATACCGCCCACGCAATACATTACTAAATGTTTTATATCGAATAACCACTTATGACTTTCTCATTTTATATTTAATTCTTCACACATTAAAATTATTTTAGATGTCACTATCTTACTTTTCAACTAAGTACCCACAGTTGGACACATCCCTAATATATATTTTTATCACACTAATATATATATATATATATATATATATATATATATATATATACTAATTCATTATCAAATAATTTATACAGCGCAGTCAACTATGAATTCATCATTCTTATAGTTAATCTTTTTATCATTAAGATTACTTAAAATATAAGTGTCTTCGTATCCACTAAATACACACATTAGAATTAATCACGAGCATACATACATATATATATATATACATATTAATCCTATAGCCCTAGGTTAGAACCACTTGGTGCAATGCATACTCTGCTATCATGTCTTGGTGCATCACTTAAAGGACTATTGGTTCAATCTCTCTCGAACCATCAATACAAATCACACATATTGGAGGCGAACATAGTCCCTAGTCTCATGGGTCATGCACATACCTACGTTCCCATTTCACCGTCGAACTATCATATCTCGGACAACACATTTCGAAGGTTCTATGTTCTAGGGCACTAGTCTAAAATCCCCCCGAAGGCTCCTCGTGATAAGACCGTCCCAACGTGCAACCTCCACCCCGATAGCAAACAGTGTAGGTATGTCATACACATAATAAATCAAGCAATAGGTATTCACACAACCTATAATAATCATTATATATTCACACAACCCAAGTATATAAATTACAATCAGACGTATAGGTATTCACCCGATCTATAGTATGTGTCTCATACGTAATATATATATATATATCTCACGAACATCCTACGTATTATAAAATTTCAATTATACAAATCATCATATATTCCCGAGTATCCCTCATTACTCGAAGTGTGCCAATTAACCTTTAAATATTTCAGTAGGTAATTCACTCATATTTTACTGGTTTCAGTCATAGGTTCACTCACCTTCACCGTGACTCATTATTAACCCCCAAATTCATTACATTGCGAATTACACCGATTAATCTAATCAATTTCACAATAATTAATTTATTAAAATAGTGTCCCTCAACTACAATGCCCGACATTCACTTGGCCCGTAATTACATACTTATGAGTTTAATACTCGAAATTCACTTCTTAAGGTTCCCTTCTTCTTTAAATCTTAAATACCTTAATACTCATACCATAAGACTCTAAGTATTTGGTTCCATTTAATTTCTATCAATTAAATCCACCATAAGATACCAGTCCGTATGTTAAATTCATCCGAAATTCCCATTCGAATACGCTCATATATTTTCGACATATATTTTTTTAGTGTTGTTCATCCTAAACACTCATAAATCCATTCTCTGGATTCATCCCTATTTAATCCAAGGATAAAATAATGTTCCTTAATATTTTCTGAAGAAAATCATATAAAATCCAAAAAAAATCAGAAAAATACGAGGTCTGCACCAACGCGACCGTGATGAAAAGATATACAATCTCATATTTTACAATAACTTAAGGGGTCGATTGATCTCCATCTTCTTCCCCGATTCTGTTTCCACTATTTTTAAACTCCGAAGCTTTCCAACTTCAATCCAGACCTCGATTACTTTATCTCCCACATTTATTTCATCTATGAACATGTTCAAACACTAATATAATGATATTAATACTCAGTGATTTTCATTAAAATTCTAGGGTTCATAAATTGGTTTTTTCTCAGTACCCCTTAAATCGCAATTCTCAATTCGATTCAATAATCTGAATTTAACAACAATTTCTATAGGTTTTCGATTCTAAATCATATTCTAGCCTCATATGATATTATTCTCACATCAATTTCACCCTTGATGCTTAAATCCCCAAAACCCAGATTTAACATGTGATACCTTCCAAAAACGAATTTTGCTATAATAACTCATCCCAAAATGAATATAGTTTACACCCACCATGATATGAATCACAACATCGCAATTTAAATGCAAGCGAGTTTAACTACTTGCCTGGATAATTCCGTAAGGTCTGATCCTTTGATGTAGACGGAGATTTTGATGAAGAACACATTAATCTCCTCTTCTTGATTTGTCTCCCAAAATATGCCCAATTTTCTCTCCCAAACTTCCTCTCCATAATTAGGTTTTCTCCCATTGAGTTATGGATGCCCCAAGCTCCCTTAATTGGCTTTTATTGGGCTAATTCCGTTTTTAGACTAATGGGCTTAATTAAAATGGCACAAACACTCCCGTGTGGGCCCGGTTATGCCTAAAAATGCCCAGAGACTCGATTACTACCCCCGGGTACTCTTTTCTGACTATTTTGACCTATCTAGAGTCAACCGTGCACTCAGAATTGCCATTCGAATTACTTTCAAAATTCTCAATTTTTTACTTCCAAAAATGCGACACAACATAATCTGTAAAATTTAAATTTTAATTTGCCAATTTAAATAAATCCACCAATTTAAATAATTTCTCCAAATTATAAATGTAAATGTCTCCAAAAATGAATAAGTTCCATTTCTTCCAAAATGATTAAATTTGTTTCATTTCTCCCAAAATGATTAAATTTGACCAAAATTAATTAAATTCAAAGCTCTCGAATTTACGGGGTGTTACAAGATGGGGTTTTCAAGGTAATCTAGGTATCAATGGTTTTGGTGGGATATTAAGAGACGACAAAGGGGGGAATGTATTTGCTTATGCTAAATCAGAGGGTATTTCTTCAAATTATCTTATGGAACTAAAAGGCCTATGCGTGGGAATTAAATGATGTTTAGATTTCAACATTAAGGATGTGTAAATTGAAACAGATTCAATGTTTGGTCAACTTAATCAGTAAGAATTGGAAACCTCCTTGGTGTTTAAATAGTTATGTTGTATAAATCAAGTCATACTTAAATCTTTTAAATTTCTCCTTGTCTCATTGTTTTAGGGAATCAAACATGGTGGCAGATGCACTAGAAAATGCTGGTATCACTCTTCCCTCCATTAAAGTCTTCCAAAGTTTCATGAATCTTCCTATGTTGGTTAAAGGTGCTTACAAGCTTGATAAGATGGGATGCCTTTACATTAGATCCTGTGTTAAATATTCTTAATTTTTTCTTTTTGTTTGAAGCCTTGCAATGGGGTTATTATAAAGCCCTAAATTTATTGATTTTTAATTCTTCTCTATTTGTTTAAGTTGTCATTGAGCTTGTTATGCCACTTTGGAGAGGGTTTTTCTCCAATTATCAATAAAATGTATAGGGGTATTGTCCCTCTTCCATAAAAATAGTAAACTGATATCTATTGGCCCGTAAATTCTTCATTGACTCTCACAGTTTCCTTGCCTTTATATTTTTTTGAAGTACCGGGGGAGTTGGCAAATTGTGGGGTATTAGCTTGACATGCAATTATCGCTTTGACCATGTAACCCAGGCAATAATCTCACTCATACTTAATCTTTTTTTAACAATACCCATAACCCATTAACGTACTTTCACATTTTTTCAAGTTGTTTTATAAAAATTTACATTAATGAGCGTCGTGCTCAAAATCATGTTTTCACTTTCTTAATTGGGCTACCAATCCATGAGTGTTATAAGGCCTTTCACCGATTCTTACCATGCCCGAATATGCTATTAATCAGTGGTTTAGGGAGTAAAAATTAAGCCGCACCCTAGGGCTCCGGGCCCTTCTTGGATTTCCTGGTTGCCTCTTAGCGCCTATTACTTATTACATCTTTGTAAACTTTTTTCCCTTTTTTTCTTTCTTATCCGCTTTTACGCCTTTTTTTACCGAACGATGAGGCCAAATACCCAAGACGAGACTAGCCCCAACACGTAATTTTCCAAGTTTCACACTTTATCAAAAGTTTGTTTTCATTTTACCTTTTAACTCGGTATATCATCTTTGAAAACAACTTCATTTACCAATTCTTGTGAAACTTAACATTTGAGTTCAAAATAACTATTTATACATAATAATGTATTTTTCACTATTCATGCACGCTTGTAAAGTTTCATTTTATACACTTTGTAAAAAAATTCTTATTTCCATCTCTACTTTATAAAATATGAGTATTTACCAACCAAAATTCAACTCGTTTGACTATAGTCCTTTAGTTGGGAAAATTTACTCATAAGTTCAATTTTTTACATGAAATGACACTTTTGTACTAAAACATTACTTTTCTCATTTCAAGATTTATGTTTCCAACTTTTTAACTCCTATCATTTTATGTGTTCATAGTATTCCATTTAAAACCAACTTTACAAAATAATACTCATGTTTGTAAAAGTTACTACTTGGTCCAAACTTTTCATAGATACATACCTTTGGCCCCAAAACTATACTTTTGGCAGTTCAAGACTTTTCTTACAATTTAATAACTTTTCATTATCACCCTTGTTTTTTGTTTCAACTTGGGCCTTAACTTTTCAATATTACATATTTGAATACCCATACTTTTACTAATTTTATACTTGGCACCCACTTACTTTATTTTCTTCAAGTTTCTCCAACTTTGTTCACATAAATAATTTTTATGTGCTTAGTATTCTAAAATTTTACAGTTTTTCACTACATTTTCAAAAGCTCATTTTAATACACATTTAAATTACTTAAGCCATATATGTATGAAGGTAATGTTTTAAAATACCCAAAAAATGCACCCTACTATTTCTTCATAAGTTCAATATAGCTTTTTATCATGAAATAATTAGCTTAATCATTCTGAAAATTTTCTTCTTTCAAACTTTAACTTTTGTCCATTTTTATCACATATTCTTCAACATGTATTCATATGTAGTGATAATAAGCATAAGTAGTTATACATATATACATATATATAGCATACTTAGATTTTAAACTAAAAATAATGTAGAACCCCTACCTCTTGAAGATAATAACTTTGATGAAGAGGTAGAAAAAAAGCCAATAAGTTCCAAACTTTTAAGTTTTTCTAGAAATCATCTTTCATACCCAAAATAACACTTGAAAACTCTTAATAATGGAAGGATACTTGTGTGGGATAGTAAGGTTGCAGTATAAAATGCACATTTTTATTCTCCATAAATGAAAGAAAATGGGGTAGGTATCGCCCTATAAGCCACCCTATATGATCCCTACCAATCTCAATTGGCTCATAAACATGTAATAATGATATCCTATGCCAAATGGGGCAGAAAATATTGAAAGAATGGATGAAAATCCTCCAAAGTTGTCAGACCACTCAACTCAAATTGCATAATTTTTTTGTTACTAATTTCAGAAAGAAAATAACCTCAATATGGGTACTGATGATTTTTTTTACATTTTCGGAGAAGAAAATAACCTCAACCTAAGCATTTTTATTTTTTGACAAAAAACTCATTATTATATTTATTATTATTATTATTATTATTATTATTATTATTATTATTATCATTAATATAATTATAATTATAATTATTATTATTATTATTGTTAATATTATTATTATTATTTCCTTCCTTTATCCTTATGAAATTATGATACAAACATAACTATAATTTTTTTAATTCTACTTTAAATGCTTAATTTAATTTAACACACACAACGCGGTACGAGACATTTTTAAAACTTCTCCTTTACCTTAATTTGAATTAAAAATAACCTATTTAAATTGATACCATTAATTTCTCATAACTCAAGTCCATATAATTTGTGAATCACGTGAGTTTGAAAATATAACGCGATTTTATTAATTCAACAAAATTCGGGTTGCTGAGACCAAGGTTAAGCTGGATGCTATTCAATGTGAGCTGGACAGAGATGGTGATAATATGGGCCTGCACGCGGCTGCTGATGAATTGAGAATAAGATATGCAGAATTAAGGAATGATGAGGAGTCTTTCCTTAGACAGAAGGCTAGAACCAAGTGGCTGCAGCTGGGTGATCAGAACAATACTTTCTTTCATAAGAAAGTAAACCAAAATAGGGCTAGAAGGAAAATTGTGAGCATTGAGAATGATCTTGGGGTGAGAATTGAAGGCAGTGAGCAGGTGTCTACAGAAGCTGTGAGTTTTTTTCAGAACTTGCTAGGGAATAGGGTGCAGTGTGAGAATGCTAATGCTGTCCTGGGGGAGGTGATAAAAAATAAGCTAACCTCTGAGCAGGCTTGTATCCTGGAGGAAGAGGTCACTCATGATGAGATCAAGGAAGCTATGTTTAGCATTGGGTCTGACAAGGCCTCGGGCCCTGATGGGTTTAACAGCTACTTCTTTAAGAAGAATTGGGAGCTAATTGGGAGAGAGGTGTGTGAGGCAATAAAATTCTTCTTTGACACAGGGACTTTCTTCAAGCAGTGGAATTGTACTGCTCTGGCTTTAATCCCAAAGGTTGCTACCCCTAGGAGTATGAGGGATTTCAGACCCATCTCTTGCTGTAACACCTTGTACAAGTGTATTTCCAAAGTGATCACTTGCAGGCTAAAGAAGATGATGCCTGGCCTTATTAGTATTAATCAAGCTGCCTTTGTTGAAGGTAGATCCATTGCTGATAATATCTTGTTATTACAGGAGTTAATGAGGAACTATCATAGGGACTCTTGGCCTCCGAGATGTGCTATAAAGATTGATATTCTGAAAGCATATGATACTGTGAGCTGGGACTTTTTGATAAAGCTGCTGGCCCATGTTGGTTTCCCATCCAAAGTCATTGGGTGGATCACCAAATGTGTGACTACTACCTGATTCTCCATTAGCATGAATGGGGAACTTAAGGGCTTCTTTCATGGGAAAAGAGGGCTCAGGCAGAGGGACCCTATCTCTCCCTACCTTTTCTTGCTTGTGATGGAGGTTTTCTCTGGGGTTATTTCTAGAGCTACTGAATCAGACCTATTCAGGTTTCATTCTAGATGCAAGGAGATAGCTTTGACTCACCTAAGTTTTGCTGATGATTTAATTATCTTTGCTGGGGGGGACACTGTTTCCTGCAGTATTGTGAAGGAGGCAATATCTAAGTTTAGCTCCTTATCTGGGCTGATGATCAACTTAGAGAAGAGCAACCTTTTCACTGCAGGGATTAATGAGGATGAGGTTCAGGACATTTCAACTATTCTTGGCATTCAGCATGGGACCCCTCCATTTCGATATCTTGGGGTTCCTCTCATCACTACTAGGTTGAAGAAGGAGGGTTGCTCTCACTTGGTGGATAGAATTACTATGAGAACCAGATGTTGGACTAATAAGTTCTTGAGTTTTGCAGGTAGGCTCCTTCTAGTGAAGACTGTGATTTTCAGCATTCAAGTGTATTGGGCTAGCATTTTTATTCTGCCCAAGAGTATTATTAAGAAGATTGAGCAAATTATGAGAAATTACTTATGGAAAGGGGATGAGGCTAATAGCAAAGGGGCTAAAGTTGCTTGGGTGGATCTTTGTGTTTCTCTTGATGAAGGAGGGCTCAATATTAAATGTTTAGAGACTTGGAACAGAGCGGCTATGGCGAAACATTTGTGGAATCTTTGTAGTAAGAAGGACAGCTTATGGATCAAGTGGTGTAATACTTACAAGATCAAAGGAAGGAGCATATGGGCTTTGAGTATCCCAAATGATTTTTCATGGAGTTGGAGGAAAATCCTCAAGAGCAGAGAGAAGTTTAGAAGTCAAATCAAGACCTGCATTGGGAATGGTGCGCATGCATTTATGTGGTTCGATTATTGGCACCCTAATGGCCCTTTACATACCCTATATGGGGATAACATTGTCTATGACTCTGCTAGCAATCTAAAGGCTAAAGTGTCAGATTTTATACACCATTTGGAGTGGAGATGGCCGTCAAGAGTGACATGGGAGCTGAATGAAGTGAAGAATGCTACTCTTCCTACAATCCACGAGGGAACTGATACTGTTGTATGGCTCCCATCTAGTCATGGTATGTTCACCATTGCGTCCGCTTGGGATCTTTTAAAGGCCCATAAGCCTATGGTCAACTGGAGCAAGTTTGTGTGGAGTAAGGTTTGTATCCCTAAATGCTCTTTCATTACTTGGTTGGTGTTTAGGAAGGCCATCAACACTAAAGTTAAATTACTTGATTGGGGAGTTTCTGTGGATGACCTGTGTGAGTTATGTGGGAATGAAAGGGAGACATATAACCATTTGTTCTCTCAGTGCAGCCTTAGTAAATGTATATGGGAAGAGGTGATGCTTAGGAACCAATATTACAGGGATGCCCAGGGTCTGAATAGTGAGTTGGGTTTGGCTACTGTTAACCATTCTACGAAGACCCTTTGTGACAAGATTAGATCCCTTTCTTTTACTACCACTATCTATTGCATTTGGATGGAGAGGAACTCTAGATGCTTTAAGCATGTCTCCAATTCCCTTGATTCTATTATTAAGGGTATTGAAAACATGGTTAGAGCAAAAGCTCTCACGTGGAAAAAGGACAGAAGGAGTTATTCTAACTGGATGGCTTGTATGTACTGGAACATCCCTGAAGATAAGCTTCTAGTTTAGGCTTTGTTTGGTTCCTGCCTGTTTGGCCTGTTTGCCTGTGGGGTATGCCCTAGGGTTTCTTGTTCTGAGGATGGGTTTTCTTCCTCTGTTTTTCTTTTGGTTTTTTATATACAATTAATTTCCCAAAAAAAAAACAAAATTCGGTCACCTTCACACCATGGAAATTTTAGTCCTCGAAATCAAAACATTACCCAAGAAGATTTAGTCTTCACCATTTTACCTTAAAGTCCATACTTAAGTTCACGGATCAAATGTTTATGTGTACATCACTTTTGATTCCTCTAGCTTCATTCACATGTTAACCTTGGCATACACTCCTTGATGCATCAGATATTTTATGCAACTTTTCTTAGGCTCCACAGTTTATGCAAACAACCTCTATTGATTTTAAAATCCATCGGTTCACTTTCTGAACTCAACTCACGATTAATCTTTCACTTTATGATAGAGTTACATCATATGCGATAGTGCACGATATGCCTTTTTATCGTTTTACTATCAAGGAAACTTTCAAATCACAAACTGGCTTCCAAGACTTCCTTTATATATCTTGACCTTCTTGTTAGCAAACAATGCGCTACAAACTCTATGTTTATCCCTTTTACCAAACTGGTTATTCTAGGTCTAGGCTTTGTAATACCCCGTACTTTATGAGCAATTTTTTTCACATGTGCATTTAATCATTAATTTCATTGGGAAAAATAAATTGGTTACGATAAATATTAATTAGCGAGTCAAGGATTAATATTTATGATTATTATTTACTTGCTTGTAACAAGTAAATAGAGATGTGAATTGTTATAATGTCGTTTTATGAGTGAAAAACGATGGTTTATTTATTATGCAGTTAGAAAGTTAGAACGACGAATTTAAATTAGTTTATGAGTGATGCGTACTGTACGCACGTGTCAGACATAGTTAATTATATGATGGTGTATTTTCTAGTTGGTGACTCAGATGGTCTTTTTGAGTGCATAAGTGATCTGTAATGGGTCAAAATAGTCCAAAATAGGTACCTGGGGGTTATAGTTGGGTTCCGGGGGCTTTTTAGATGTAGTAGGGACCTTATGGGGGTGTAGTTATCTTTTTATCCTTAGGCCTACACTTAAAAACGGGATTAGTTAGTGATTAAGGAGTATTTAAGGTTAAGGGAAGTTGATGGCAACCGCATTCTTGCCTCCTGCGTGTGACAACCCGCCTACTAAAATAATAGGTGGCCAGCCCAATACTCCAATAATCACAGGAATCATAGATGGTCCATTCTTAGCATCACTGTCGATTAACATAATAGTATGAGATAACCACCAATCATTTTAGAAAACGGATTGTCATATACAAAAAATTTGAAAGTAAAAGAGAAAACACTTAGACAATCCCATTGGTAAAAACGGTGGGTATCAAAAATCGATGGATAAAGTATGATAATACAATAAATAATCACCGAATAAGCTGTCGGTGCACAGACCAATACAAAGGATATGTTAAGTATTACAATCAATATTTACAATATTATAAATGAGTGCAATACCTTGGGCAAACACGCCCGAATAACTATACTGAACATAACTAGAGTACAGAAGAAAGGAGCGTCTACTACAAGTATCCTACAACATCCGCAACATGCTGTAGCTCCATGACAACTGGAATGGAATATGTAATTACAGATGTCCATGCGGAAGCGCACCTGTAACGGCAAAGAAATGCAGAAACAAGGAAATATAGAAACCGGTCAGGGCCGGGTTCGATATGATTACCATGTGACTAAAATGCATGGCAGGTAAGTGCGAAATCTCTCGCAGATAACAAATAATATTCCTCATCTCTCAATCTAGCAGCAACCTAGCGCAATATAAATGATGCTCAGGTTATAGAAAGAACAGAAGGCTAACTTCTCCCCAGTCTCAACACTATGCCCTATTCGTGCGTGGGGTGTCTCGCAAAGCGAAATCCAAACAAGGAACCCCCCCGATACACTACTACTTAGGCAAGGTTGATCGTCGAGATACATTAGACCCTGTCCTAATTAATTTAAGTACTAAAGGTTAACTTCTCCCCAGTCTCAACACTATGCCCTATTCGTGCGTGGGGTGTCTCGCAAAGCGAAATCCAAACAAGGAACCCCCCCGATACACTACTACTTAGGCAAGGTTGATCGTCGAGATACATTAGACCCTAAGCACGAGACAATAAATAAATACATGTGTGTGCATAAGTGTGGGAGGTCACATCTACAGCTACACAAAGAAAATATAAAAGTAAAACCCCTCCATCATCTATTGGCACAATTCCTAATTCTATCTTTAGGAATATACATATAAATGGTACAACACTTTATCAAGTGTTTACCAAATTAATTTCATTATATACTAATTCATTTTATGAATTTGTTCCTTATCAGGAAATATAATCATACTTTTTATGCTCTAGAGGCATTTATCTCAATTGTTTACTTTGTAAAAATATCTTCCTTATCAGGAATATGATCATCATCATAGGCTCTTTATGGCCTTACATCGTGCTCTTCATGGCACTCACATCATGCTCTATATGGCATTTTACTGTGCTCTTTATGGAACCCATCAAACATCAAGTCCAACTTGATTTAGAATAGTTATATTCATATATATATATATAACGATTCTAAGACCGCCCGTCCGGGTTTCCCCACTGTGCGCGCCCCTAAATGGCTATCATCTTCCAGGGCCTCCAAGACAACTTGGGATCCTATCGAAACGTCGGGAAGCGGCCATGAGCCTGCGTGGTAGCCAAGACCACACCCGAAATCTCCCTACCCCCGCAGAAAATATACAATCATAAGCGCTCCCATGGCCTAGGGACTATATCCACCCTGCATCATTAGCCAGGGGGCTTCACCACAACGCGCGCGACTTCCCTTATGATAGCGATTTAGAGAGGTGTGTATCCATAAATTATCATTTATGAAAAACATTACTTTTTCCATTTTTGAAAACTCATATTTTATATTTCCAAAAATCATCCATTTAGCCATTAAGCACCAGCTTTTAGAAGGTGCATTATTTCCTTATTAAGTCATATTTTATTAAGGACCTAAGACCCCAAAGTGCCACTAACCATCAAAATATCCCCAAATAGTTTATGTAATTCATAAACCCTCAAAGTGAGTCTCCATAATGGAGTGTCTCTCAAAAGCTCAACTTTAATATTTAACTCCCAATTTCATTTCTAGGTTAATCCCCTAAATCATTCGGATATCAACCTACGCAACTTAGCCCTCGGGTAAGCCTAAATATTCCATTATCATCCTAGGGCATTTGTCTACCCAAAACCACCCTCTAGGACTCTTAATTACTTCCCAAAGGAAGGTTCCTAAACCTTGAACCTAAAAGAAAAAGGGCTAAAATCAAAATAAGAAAACCTCACAAAAACAGGGGAACCGAATCGATTCGCCCCTTGGTCCGAATCGATTCGCCCTTGCGAATCGATTCGCTAAACAGCCGAATCGATTCGGTGAGCAAAAACTGACCTTCTGCAATTGCCGAATCGATTCGCTTTAAATCCGAATCGATTCGGTCTGCAAGACTTGTAACCCTCTCCTTATCCGAATCGATTCGCCCCTAGGGCCGAATCGATTCGGTCCTGGGATTTTGCCCAGTTTGGGGCGACGGGTTACATAAACCCTAAAATCCCAAAACCCCAAATCTTTGCTTTTGCCCAACATCAACAACATCTAATTCTACCAAATCATTCCTACACCATATACAACTAATAGTTTATCCTCAAATCAAATTAAAACTAAGATTTAAGGGTTTAATCATCAAAATCAACAAATACCCATTTTTGGGTCAAATCTCCAAAACCTAACTACACATGCAATTTATCCCATTAAATCAATATCTAGCAAGTAAGAAACTTGCCTCGAGGTTCGTAGTCTCTGAACACTTCCGGTAGCGACGGATTCCGGCCCAAATCCTCCATTTCTCTCTTTCTCTCTACTTTCTCCCAACTCTCTCCTCTCTCTCTCTCCTTTGGCTTCTAACACAAATGAAGAAAGAAAAAGGGGTGGGGGGACTTATACGGGTCTCAAAACATGAATCCCCACTTTTAATCGTTAATACACCACTAAAATGACTCGTAACCACTTAATTGAGTCATAACCCCTCAAAATGCCTAAGTCTCAAAAATTACAACTGGGCACTTATTTCGACTATCTCGACTATTCTATAAACAACCGCACCCCCTATTTTGGTATTCGGGAAAGTGTGAACTATTTTTACGTTCCAATTCCATTTTTAATTCATTAATTATACCCGATATAAATATAGGTCATAACCGTCGTTTTACATATAACGACGCAAAATACACAATATAACACTATTTACCTTCTCATAACGGTAAATAGTCAGAACATAGTAAGTATTATCCCTAAGTCTGACGGGAAAATAATATTTACTCCAACATTCCCTATTTTATAAAATTAGCCCATTAGGCAAAATAGTATAAAATAGTCGCTTGAAAACCTGGGTTGTTACACTGCGCATTAGAGATTAAAGGAGAGAATAAAGAGAAGAGAAAAGGGAAGAAAATAGAGAACAAGGCTTGGAAAAGAGAGGAAGAACATATCCAGAACTTAAACAATCTCTATGAGTCATAAATATGGATTTTAATCTAGCAAGGCAAGTGTTTACTTGATTTAGATTGCAAGTTACAACAGTTAATTATGTTTATGATTAATTAGTAGCTAATCTGGAAATTAAAATATGAGATCTTTGGGGATTAATTAAATGGAATTGATTTGTGCTTAACCTATGATCATATTTGATAATGAATAAGTGATAAATTCATGATATTAATATGGGTTTATGGTTATGAACATAAATAACATTGATAGGGTGTTAGAATTAATAACTTCCAAGGTTTTGATAAATTTTGAGTTGAATGAATTTGAATAATGTTTAGGGATCCTTGTGATTTGATGATAGATTCGGGTTTAATTAGGTGTTAGAGTACTTCTGGAATGATTATATATTGATGTGGGATGTTAATTTATAATTTTGGGAGGATTGGGACCTCCGTTGAATGGTTTAAGTGGTGAAAGCCCGAGGTTAAAGATGAAGGGAAGCCCAGCAAACCGAACTGGTTCGCTGGGGGAGCAGAGCGAACTGATTCGATTGAGTGAACCAATTCGATCTGCTAAGAGAACCGGTTCAGTTTGCTGGCCTATCTCAATTTTTATTGTACACTATTTTGACCTGTTAGTGCTTTGTAAACGGGTGTATGGGCTTCCGGGGTAGATTGGGATTACCAGGGAAACATTCTCAGGGTTGGTACGTGTTTTAGGCCAATGATTAGATAGGTTCGAGTGAGACGAACCGAAATATAAGTGAGTGAACACTTAAATGTAAAATCGGGAAGTCGGTTTGAACTTTGGGATTGGTAGATTAGTATGCTATGTGATTTTCATAAGTAGTTAGTATTTTATATATAGTTATTGTGGGATTACTTGTATGTATATATATATATATATATATATGTGTGTGTGTGTGTGTGTGTGTGTGATTGTTGATTGTTGCTTGTTTATTTTAAACATACCTACTCCGTAGTATTATCATTAGGAGGTTGCGCATAGTGGGTAGTCCACCCTCACGTTGACCAACAAGTGTTGGATTGATTCTCTAGGTCATAGCACTATTGCATGGCCACTATCCATGTGTGAGGATAGGTATTGGTTTGGAGAATAGTTGGGGCAATGTGGTATGGTTGCAACCCCCGAACATATATTTATGACTGTCTCTATTTGTTTGTGTTTACATTTGGGTCCGGTGGTGAGATTTCGACCCGGTGGCCTCGTTGTGGTGCGTGGTATGCCTAGAGCCCGATAGTATACGAGGGATGCATTCGTGAGGCCCAGGCTCTGGGGATGCAGTATATACGTATATAGCGAGTGATATACATGTATGTGTATATGAGATATTGTATGATTATCTGATTATATCATGTGGGCATCTTTGTAATTATTTGTGATAATTATACCTAGTGAGGGTAGTAACTATAAGCTAATGGTGAGTATTAGAGAGATGGACTTTGATAGAGGTTATTGTCCTATTTAGTCTGGGTAGCACAGTTAAGATTATAAATTAATGCGTTAGGTGCGCACTGTAGATGAGATGTAAGGATTGATCTCATTTGAGTGCCACTGAAAAGTTAATTATGAAGGTAATGCACTGCATGTTTTTATTTAAAGCATTTAAGTAATTCAAAATATTTTCAAATGTTTCTTGGACTGGACCTAATGACAAATATATTTTGTTTCCAAAACCCAAGTGTGTAGTAACAGGGACAACGAGGTTAAATCTTCCATGCTATTACAAGCAGTAGTTGTGGATGCTGTGAGATTAATTATAGCCGCCTCAGCTCGTTTCTATCTAGATAGGATTCAGTTTCAGTATTTCCTTTTGGGCGTGTTGCCCGTAGTTATACAGGACAATTTATGTTAGATATTCACTACTATCAGTATTTAATACGTTGGATTATTATTTGTGGTAACTAATGGTTTAATCGATTTACTTAATTTATATTTATGCTTATTCGCTTAGCGGTTATACATCATTCTTTTGGGTGTATGCTTATATTGGTGTTATATCAATATATTTGTTGTGAAAGTGATACTGAGAATGAAATTCAATTGGATTCCCGTTTAATTATAATAAAGGCCTGAATAACCGATATTAGAATAAGAGGGGTGCCATAGTCGGTATGAAAGCATCAGGTTGTAGTGTCCTTTAGGATTTGTGTGAACTTGCTATGTTATCAGCGTTGCGTATCATTAATATAGAGCCCTATATTTAGGACTGTTATTTCATATTGGGCATTTTCGTTCTTTTGACACTGTTATATTTAAGTGGAATCTCATATAATTTCGATTTAGCTTCAAATGCCAAACACCAAGAGAGGGAGACTAGCGCACACAGCGAGAATGTCTGCAGAGAGGGAGGCTCAGCCGGATCCGCATGTAGCCCAGGGGACGGTGATCACAACGAAGGTCACAACCATTATCACACAGGCAAGTAACACTGCCATGACAACTATGGCGCAGCACCTACCTCAGGCGCAACCACAATCACTAGTGGTAATACCTACATAGACCTACACACTTTCGTCCATGTGGGAGCGAGTCAGAGAGGCCTTTCAGAAGGTCCATCCCTCAGATTTATAGGGGAGTGTAGATGTAGCTGCAGCGAGCCAATGGAAGAAGGATCTCCGAGGAATCTATATATGGTTGAGTGAAATGACACACAGAAGCAGGTACTAGCTACTTTTAAGATAGTTGGAGTAGCTCTACTATAGTGGGAGTCAGCCATCATGGTAGAGAATAGGGATTTGATGATTATTCTAGAGTTTTGGGTGCAGTTTGACCACAAGTTCTTTCCATCAGCTGTGCAGACTGAGATGAGGAGGATATTTTTGTATCTCACGTGGGAGGGTTAAACAGTAACTGAGTATGAGGAAGATTTCACTTGCCTAGCAAGCTTTGTGTCAGATGAGGTGAACATGAACGAGAAGAGGATTTTGAAGTTCATGGATGGTCTCACATGGAGGATTTGTCATCACTTACTAGGTAACCTGACGCTGAGGACTTATATTGATGTTGTTAACAATGTATTGCTATACTTCCAAGATCATCGCTTCCATATGAGGGGAGAAAATAGTATCGGAGAGTCTAGCCAGCAGGGCAAGACTGGGGGCAATGGTGCCAATGGGTCGCCGAAATAGCAGGGCAATATTAAAAGTGAGTTCCTAATAGAGGGACTCGACTAAGAGGTTCAGGCGTGAAGATAGTGGTTACGGACAAGGCCATTAAGGCCAATAACGTGCTCTTTAGGTCCATCAAGGCTAGGAAAACTAAACTAAAGGCCACCAGGGTCGGGGATAGTAGGGCCAGTGATCGAGCAGCCTCGTCGGGGCCAATAGGGCTAGAGGTTGGCAGACATTGCAGTGAGGTGTTTCGTATGTGGAGAGAAGGGCCACATGTGGTGTTCATGCCCTAACAAGGGCTAGGGGTCAGCAACAAGATGCCCAGCAGGCTAAATACTATTGCAACTACCAACCCCATCAACAGTTACAGCAGCGCCACCTCAGAAGGGGCAATTACAATTTGGGCATGTCTATAACGTTCGTTGACCAGTTTTGCCATTAGAGATGCCAGGAGTTAAGGTTATGTTTCCTATTTATGGACATATGGGGCGAGTATTATTTGACACAGGAGCGTCACACTCTTTTGTTAGCACTAGATTCGTACAGGAGATGGGTTTAGTGGATACAGTGTCCGATATCATAAAGATCGTAGATTCACTACTGGGTAACGGGGCTCTCGTCCGTTCCATCAACAGGGGAGTAGGTGTGGACATACACAGGTTATGCTTAGTAGCAAATTTGCCCATTTTAAAGATGTACAAGTATGATGTTATTCTGAGTATGGGCTGGTTAGTGACGTATAGAGCAATGATGGACTGTTATTGTAGGACTATCATGTTTGCTATTCCAAGCCACAATATGTTTCTTATGGTGATGCTTCGTCCCGAGGGAGGGTCGAGCATTCATTTATATTATATGCAGGAAGAGACTTCAGTGGGTATTTTCATCTCGCTATATTCGATCCCTATGGTTAGGGACTTTGCTGATGTATTTCAGGAGATACTAGGGTTACTGCCAAGTTATGAGATCGAGTTTATAATGGATTTAGAGTCGGATATAAGGCCGATAGCGCGTGTGCTGTATGTACGACTCTTTTAGAGATGAAGGAGTAGTGAAATCAGATTCAACCGCTTTTAGGGTGGGATTTTATACGTAGGAGTACCTCAGCTTGGGGGTTCCCCGGTACTGTTTATAAAGAAGAAAAATGGGTCGATGAGGTTGTGTATCAACTACCGGGAGTTGAACAAGGTCACGATTCAGAACAAGTATCCGTTACCACATATCTATGACTTGTTTAATCAGTTGAGAGGAGCATCCTACTTCTCGAAGATTTATATGAGATCAGGGTACTAGCAATTACATATCAGGGAACTTGATGTCTCTAAAAATGCATTTTTGACGTGATACGAGCCTTACGAGTTCAGGGTTATGGAGTTTGGGCTAGCCAATGCACCAATAATTTTCATGGATATCATGAACAAAGTGTTTAGGGATTTATAGGATCAGTTTATCATTGTCTTTTATAGATGTCATCTTGTTTTATTCTCGAATAGAGGGGGAGCCTAGAGAGCATTTACGTATAGTTATTCAGACTTTTTGGGACCATCAGTTGTATGCCAAGTTCTAGAAGTGTGATTCTGGTCTCGGGAGGTTCAGTTCATGGGCCATATAGTCTTTGAGAGGGGGGGGTTTAGTAAGTAAGGTGTCAGTAGTGAGGGAGTGGGTCCAGCCCATGACACCGACGGAGGTTCATAATTTTCTAGGGTTATCAGGATATTACCACTGGTTTATTAGAGAATTTTTAAAGACTATGGGTTTCTTGATGAATTTGACTCGTAAGGGCACACCTTTTGTTTGGGATGACCAGTGTCAGTTAGCTTTTGATGAGGTAAAGTACAAGTTGACTTCAGCACTAGTGCTCGCATTCCCTAGAGGAGTAGTGGAGTACTTTGTCTTTACCGATGTGTCCTTATAAGGTCTTGGGGAGTTCTACAGCAGGAGGAGTGGGCTATAGCTTTTTCATCTCGCAGTCTTAAGCGTCATGAGAATAACTATCCCAATAATTATTTGGATTTAGCGATAATTATTTTTTACTTAAAGATTTGGAGGCACTACTTACTGGGGAAGAAGTTTCGGCTGTTCATGGACCATAAGTCACTATAATATCATTTCATGCAAAAGGAGCTGAATATGAGGCAACGTAGATGGCTTGAGTTCATGAATGATTGACAGTTTGACATTTAGTATCATCCGGGAAAAGTCTAACATGGTGGTAGATGCATTGATCCGTCTACCTGTGGGTAGTTGGCAACAGTTTTGAAGGTGAAGTAGGATGAGCTTCGCCCGGAGGAAAGGTAGTCTGGCCTATATAGAAGTTATGACCATCACATCCGAGATCATTTTCAGGGGAGTGAAGGCACAAACAGGGAATCCTTTTTGTCAGGAGAGGATACAACAATTATTGGCAGGCAAAACGTAGTCCTACACAGTCAGTTTTTAGGGTGGCTTATGCCTTAATGGGAGGTTGATTTTCCCAAACAATGAGGACCTATGATGCGTAGTTATGGAGGAGTCGCATGGGTCATGCTTCTCGGTGCATCCGAAAGTGGACAAGATGTATCAGGCTATGGGGAGGCAGTAGTGGTGGGTCGGTATGATGCGAGACGTAGTAGAGTTTGTCTCCAAGTACACCGCTTATCAGATGGTGAAGGTTGATCATCAGAAATGAGAGAGCATGTCGACGGAATTTTGGGGTTATCGACATAGCAGAGGGGTCATGATTCCCTCTGGGTTATTGTGGACTATTTAACTAAAGTATCTCATTTCTTACTAGTTCGGCTGGATTACATGATAGGGTAGTATGCCCAACTTTTCGTTGCAGAGATAGTGAGACTACATGGAGTGCCACTTAATATTGTTTCGAATCGGGATAAGATATTTCTATCCCATTTCTGGTAGAATTTTCAGGAGGCAATGGGGACGGAGTTGCATTTGAGCACGGTGTATCACCTGCAAACCAATGGGAATACGAAGAGGGTGAATCATATGCTAGAGGATATGCTGAGGATGTTTATTCAAGATTTTAAGGGTAGTTGGGAGTAGTACTTATCGTTAGTGGACTTTGCGTATAATAACTTATACCAGTTTTCTATTGGCTTGTCACCTTTTGAGGCTTTGTACGGGAGACCTTATCGTTCTCCCTTGTGTTGTTTAGAGGTGGGGGAAATAAGTTTCTCAGTACGAACATGATTCAAGATATGTCAACGAAGATTGAGTTGATCAGGAGTCATATTTGGGTAGCTCGGGAGTCTTAGAAGAGCTATATCGATGCGAACCGGAGATACTTAGAGTTTGATGTGGGAGATACTTAGAGTTTGAAGGGGGAGTTGGCGCCTAGGTATATGTAGCCCTTTCCCATTATTAAGAGGGTTGGGCTAGTTACGTATAGGCTTGCTTTACCGGGGCATTTGTACCAAATTCAAGATGTGTTTCATGTGTTGTCGTTGAGGAGGCATCTCAGGGATGACTTGGCTTCCCAGCATGTAGCGTTGGAGAAGATAGACTTACAGTCGAACATTACTTGCGAGGATAGACCTGTTGCAATTTTGAGTTATAGCGAGAAAAAGCTTCAATCAAAGATGGTATTGTTAGTTCTCGTGTAGTGGGGGCATCACATGCCACCGAATCAACTTAGGAGCACAAGGATGAGATGCGAAAAAAGTACCAGAGCTCTTTGTGGCAGGTATGTTCGAATTTTGAGGATGAAATTTTGTTATTAGGGGGAAGAAGGCAAAACCCCATAATTTTTTGAGTAGTTTTAAAAAGGGGATTAGGTCGTGATTAAGGAGTATTTACGGTTAAGGCAGGTGGATGACAACCTCATTCTTGCCTCTACATATTATATATTAAAGGAGAGAACAAAGAGAAGAGAAAAGGGGAAAAAAAGAGAACAAGGCTTAGAGAAGATAGGAAGAACATCTCCGAAATTCAAATCATCTATATGGATCAAGACTAAGGATATTAATCCAATAAGGCAAGTTTTTACTTGCTTTAAATTTTAATTTATAGCAACTAATTATGTTCATGATTAATTATTAGTTTATCTAGAAATTAAAAGATGAGATCTTTAGGCATTAGTTAAATGAAATTGGTTTGTGTTTAACCTCTGATAGCATTTGATAATGAATAATTGAGAAATTCGTGATATTAATATGGGTTTATAATTACAAACATGGAGAACATTGATAGGGTGTTAGAATTAATAAATTTCAAGGTTTGATAAATTTTGAGTTGAATAAAATTTGATTAATGTTTAGGATTTCTTGTGATTTGATGATGGAATTCGGTTTTACAATTCTTTTGGAATGATTATATGTTGATGTGGGATGTTAATTTATGATTCAGGAGGCTTGGGACCTCCATTGAAGTGTTTAAGAGGTGAAAACCCAGGTTGAAGATGAAGGGAAACCCAACAAACCAAACGGGTTTGCTGGGGGAGCGAACCACTTCAATTTGTCAAGTGAAACATTTCACTTTGTTGTCTTGTCCCGATTTTTGTTATGCGCTATTTTGACCCATTAGTGCTTGGTAAATGGGCATATGGTCTTTTAGGGTAAATTAGGATTACTGGGGAAACATTCTCATGGGTTGGTACGTGTTTTCGGCCAATGGTTAGAGAGGTTCGAGTGAGAGGAACCTAAATACAAGTGAGTGAACACTTAATTGTAAAATCAAAAGGTTGGTTCGGACTTCGAGATTGGTAGACTAGTACGCTGTGTGATCATTGTCCGTAGTTAGTAATTTATATATATATATATATATATATATATATATATATATATATATATATATATGTGTGTGTGTGTGTGTGTGTGTGTGTCACTTGTTTATTTTGAAAATACCTACTCGGTAGTACTATCTTTAGGAGATTGCGTGTAGTGGGCAGTCCACCTTGGCATTGACCAACAGGTGTTGGATTGATTCCCCAGGTCATAGTACTGTTCCATGGACACTATCCATATGTGAGGATAGCTGCTGGTTTGGAGACCGCTTAGGTGCAACGTGGTATAGTTGCGGCCCCCGGACGTATGTTTATGACCGCCTCCATTTATTTGTGTTTACGTTTGGGTTCGATGGTGAGATTCCAACCCGGTGGCCCAATTGTGGTGGTGTTGTAAGCCTGGAGCTCGATAGCACACGTGGGATGCATCTGCGAGGTCCAAGCTCTAGTGATGCGGAATATACCTATATATATAACGAGTGATATATATGTACGTGTATATGAGATATTGTGTGATTATTTGATTATATCATGTGTGGGGATACGTAATTACTTGTGATAATTATACCAAGTGAGGATAGTAACTATTAGCTAATGGTGAGTATTAGCGGGATGGGCTATGATAGCAGTTATTGCCCTAGTTAGACTAGGTAGCATAATTAGGATAATAAAATGAATGTGTTTGGTGTGTACTGTAGATGAGAGGTGAGGATAGATCTCATGTGAGCGTGACTGGAATGTTAATTATGAAGATAATATGATGTATGTTTTTATTTGAAGCATTTAAATAGTTGCAAAATATATTCGAACTTTGGCAAATATATTTTGTTTTCAAAACCCTGGGTGTGCAGCAACAGGGACAACAGGGTTGGATCTTCCATTATGTTGCGAGCAGTAGCTGAGAATGCTACGAGATTAATTAAAACAACCTCAGTTCATTTCTATCTAAATACGATTCAGTTTCAGTATTTCCTTTTGGTCTTGTTACCCGTAGTTGGATAGGACATTTTATTTATGTCAGATATTTACTATTTTCAGTATTTGTCACATTAGATTATTATTTATGGTAACCAATGGTTTATTCGGTTTATGTTATTTATATATATTCTTATTCGTTTATCGGTTATACTATCATTCTTATTGGTGTATGTTTATATTGGTGTTATATCTATATATTTGTTGGGACAATAATGTTGAGAATGAAATCAATTTGGATTCTCATTTAATTTAGTAAATGCCAGATCAACCGGTATTAGAATAGGCTGTGTGCCAAAGACTTGACTTTTATGTGCACACAATCATCAGATTCCTCGATTCTTCCTTTAAACCTCATTAGGTATTTTTGACACTAAGTTATGCAATGTAATTTATTTCACTCAAGCTTCAACATCCATGCGGTTTGCATGCATGTACAACCATACCTCTAGTTTCTCCAAAACATGAAACCTTTTCCTTCCTAGGTATTATATTCAAATGGTTGATTCATAAGTATTTTCACAAAGTTGTACTTGTTATAATGCTTATTCTTTAAGGTAATAAAGATAAACCCTTTAAGTTATCATATGCCCAGAAATGCAACTCATCTGAACTTGCATGGTCACTATATATCCCATTTCCCATTTTAGAAATCATGATCATCCATTTGCCCAACTAAGACAACAACTTATAATTTAGTGTGAGTACTAATTCATCATCAATCAAACACTTTAAACCTTAGGAGCAACTATGGATAGTTCTACCGACCCAAACATCGTAGAACATTTAACCCAAGTCAACCAAAAAATCACGTGTAATGGAAACTTACTATTTTTATGCATTTTAAGAATTTTAATACACCTATAACCCATCACCCTACACCGTCAAGAAGACTTTAAAGTATAGTTATTCACGAACCACCCCGTAACTAAGACTGGGTCAATATTGTCTTTACCATTATAGATAATAAAATAGTAATCATTGTTTACAATCGCAATAATCTTGTGTACTATTTAAGCATGATACTTGTAGATTATTCACCTTACTCTTTTTCAGTGCGAGACCAAAAAAGTATATCATTACCAATATTATTACTTAAATCATTTACATACGATCGAGGTATTTTCCCAATCAAACCGATATCCTCAACACAAATTATTATCCTAAGTCGAACGGTGACATAGAATAAAGGGAATGTTATCGCCAAGTGCTACGATACTTCCCTACTTAGAGTTCATACCTACTCATTTATATTTAACAATCATTTTTTTTTTTGGGGAAGATTGAGTATATAAAAAAAACTAAGAATTTACAGAGGAAAAAACCTTAACAAAAGAAAAAGAACCCCAGGGCATACCCCAAAGGCAAACAAAAGAACAAGAAGAGCCAAAAACTAGCCTACTCCATAGTACAGAAGACTATCTTCAGGAATGTTCCAGTACATACAAGCCATCCAGTTTGCATAGTTCCTTCTGTCCTTTTTCCAAGTAAGCACTTTTGCTCGAACCATGTTTTCAATACCCTTCACAATTGAGTCAAGGGAATTGGAGACATGCTTGAAGCATCTAGCATTCCTTTCCATCCAAATACAGTAAATAGTAGTAGTAAAGGATAAGGATCTTATCTTATCGCATAGAGTCTTAGTAGAGTGGTTAATAGTAGCCTTATCCAACTCACTATTTAAATCCATGGAATCCCTATAGCATTGGTTTCTTAGCCACACCTCATGCCATATACTTTTACTAAGGCTGCACTGAGTGAACAGGTGGTCATAAGTCTCCCTCTCATTCCCACATAACTCACACAGGTCATCCACAGAAACCCCCCACTCATGTAGCTTAACTTTAGTGTTGATGGCCCTCCTAACCACCAACCAGGTAATGAAAGAGCATTTGGGGATGCATACCTTACTCCACACAAACTTGCTCCAGTTAACCATAGGCTTATGTGCCTTTAAAAGATCCCAAGCAGAAGCTATGGTGAACTTCCCATTACTAGAGGGCAGCCACACAACAATATCATTAGCATCCTGAATAGTAGGAAGAATAGCATTCTTAACTTCATTCAGCTCCCAAGTCACAGTTGAAGGCCATCTCCACTCCAAGTGGTGGATAAAACATGGTAATGAACACTGACAATTCTCCACTAGTTCCCACGAGTATTGCATGTTTTAACTCTCTAATCTCAAGACTTCATACTTGAACTTACAATCATTATACTTTCCATTGAGAACCATTGCTGAACTTCATTGTAATTCGATACACTTAAATTACTTAGGATACTATTTCCATAAGGTTAATATCATTTTTCCCTTGTCAGGACTACATGTTAACTTTCATTAAATAGCCTTACTACCTTGGAGAGTCAATATACCTAAATATGACCATAATATGTTTTTCTCCAAACACCATCACTAGCATCAAACAATAGATTAATCAACCCAAACTATCTCAAAGTCTCTCCAATGGGATGTATCTATACCGGAAGCCCTACTTACTTAACGTCTAAGTTGACCCAACACTTAGGTCCTACCCATGTTGTTATATTATCATAACTGTAACTAGCCTATGAGTATTAGATTTTTGTAATACCCCGTACTTTTGACTATAATTATTTTTGGGATTAATTAATTAATTAGCGTATTAATTGGAAATTAATCCGGGTTATAAATACTAAGGAGATGCGAATTGGTATTTGATTATGTGCATATATGATTATATATGTATCTGGTACTATAAAATTTGTCGTGAGATTTATATACGGCATTTTAGAAATTTTGTTGACGCGTGGGACCGCCGCGTCATGGTATAATATATTGATGATAAAAGTGAATTTAAAATCTATAATCCGTATGGTCATTTTGAGTGCGTCAACGCGTTCGGAAGGGTTGAGATAGTCAGAAAACACTAGCCGGGGGTATAGTTTGGGTCCCGGGGTATTTTTAGGCCATACCGGTAACTTAAAGGGTATTTTAGTAATTTGGTATTTTTGGGTAATTAAAAGTGACGAAAATTGAGAGTTGTAATCTGATAAGGAATTGACCCAACCAACCCTTTATTAACCCCATAAGCCACGTAGGTTATCATTTAGTCTTCCAACTCTCCCAAAGCAAACCCTAGCCACCATAGCCTTTTGGAGAAGAAAGCTTGGAGAAGGAGAGAGAGAGAGGAATTCTGCAGAGATCCTTCACCAAATCAACACCAAATCCGAAATCAAACCAAGGCAAGTGATTTATTCCATTTAAATTTCAGAGAATGCTTCTTCCATGTTAGATTATTCATAAATTTTGTATGTTCTTTGAAGATAATGAAAAACCCATAAAATTGGAGTTATTAGTTTAAATTGTGGGATATAGGTTGCATGTAGAATGTTACTGGAAGATTATATTAAGAGAATTATCGACTTTTTTTTTTTGGGAAAGATTGAGAATATATAAAAAAACTAAGAATTTACAGAGGAAAAAACCTTAACAAATGAAAAGGACCCCAGGGCATACCCCAAAGGCAAACAAAACAACAAGAATAGCCAAAACTAGACTAATCCTTAGTACAGAAGACTATCTTCAGGAATGTTCCAGTACATACAAGCCATCCAATTTGCATAGTTCCTTCTGTCCTTCCTCCAAGTAAGCACTTTTGCTCGAACCATGTTTTCAATGCCCTTCACAATGGAGTCAAGGGAATTGGAGACATGCTTGAAGCATCTAGCATTCCTTTCCATCCAAATGCAGTAGATAGTAGTAGTAAAGGATAAGGATCTTATCTTATCGCATAGAGTCTTCGTAGAGTGGTTAATAGTAGCCATATCCAACTCACTATTTAAATCCAGGGTATCCCTATAGCATTGGTTTCTTAGCCACACCTCTTGACATATACTTTTACTAAGGCTGCACTGAGTGAACAAGTGGTTATATGTCTCCCTCTCATTCCCACATAGCTCACACAGGTCATCCATAGAAACCCCCCATTCATGTAGATTAACTTTAGTGTTGATGGCCCTCCTAACCACCAACCAGGTAATGAAAGAGCATTTAGGGATGCAAACCTTACTCCACACAATTATCGACTTTTGTTATACCAAAAACGGATTTAAGATGAAGTTTATGAATGTTCTTGAGATAAAATCTGGAAACTAGGTTTTTGATGAAGTTTGACCCATATGTAGCCTTTAGATGTTGAATTAGTGGTTTGTGGACGTTAGTAATATTGTAGGATTGTTATATGACATTACTATAACGTTATATTTGAGAATCATACGTTAGAAATAAGTTTTGGGACGTTTTCAAATCTGCAGAACGAAGCAGTCCGTAGCCATACCTGTTCGATCGATCGATCGACATTCATCAGTCGATCGATCGACTAGATCGATCGATCGATATTCATAGGTCGATCGATCGACCTTCCCAGAATGAGTAAAATTTTCCTTAATTTGATTTTAATGGTGGAAACCCTCGGAGAATATGTTTGGAGAGCTTATGAATACCCTCACCCTTAAGGAAGACCAGTAGGTGTGATTATTATAGTGGACTGTAATTAGAATGCAATTCGGGGAATTATTCTAGGTTATTGAAATTCGTTAGAGAGGTAACGTTTGGATTAATAGTGCAAAATTGTGTAATTCGATGAAATAAGGTTTAGAGCAGAAGTAAAGACCTTAGGAATAAAGATGTTATATTTGGGAATAATCGGAACCTAATAATCTATTATAGATAGGTTTTAAGGTTAAGGGACTACGACGTGAGACGTGTTGGTAATTTAACTTTATATTAACGGGAGACTTGAAATACATAAGTTTGGGATAATGGTATTATGATGTAGCTTATACCTTATTAAAATGGTGATATCTAAGATGTGTGAATGCTTAGTATATAGTTTATGTGTATGACATACCTACCATACTTGCTATCACGGGAGGTTACGTTCGCTTAGGACCCTCTAATCCTTGTGTGCCTACGGGGCGGGGGGGGGGGGGGGGGATATAGACTGGTACCTTGATGAACATAGGTCATAGAAAGACTTATTGTGATATTAATAAGTCCGCTGACCATGGGAGCGTAGGTATGTGCGTGACCCATGTGATGGTGACTGTGTTCGCCTCCACTATTTGTGATTTGTGTTATCTGAACTATTCCTGAGAGATTCGGAATATGTGATCCTTATGTACGTGATGTACCGGGATGGATAGCAGAGTATGTGTGCACCATAGCTTAGATTGCGGGGTGCTTGTATCGTATATTTATGATGTGAATAATATACATTAAATTAATGGAAATCCTCATGTTAATGTTGTAAAAATATTACGGTATTGTTTCGAGATATATAATGAGTTAGCTGATAGTTATATCAATGGCATAGTTAGTAACTGAGTTTACGTTAAAACCTCTATTAAAATACGAGCGTTGTTATGTTAAATTAACCGAGTAAAATGGGTAGAACCTTTGGTAGTCTAGCTAGTTACGTTGTCACTTAGCTAGTGGAAAGGGTAGTTATAGATGGGTACTTACGTTAGGAGTGCACAGTTAGTCGAGAGGTGAGAATTTAATGTGAGTGCACGTCCTAACATGTACTTTGCATTTAATGTTTTAAATGTTTTTAAAGCACTTGCAGGTTTTTAAAATGATTTCCACTTTCGGGCTCTGACCCATTTGCTTTCAAATATACTTTCTTGTAAAACCATTTTAGGTGCCCAGCCACAAGGACACCAAGCATAGGATTCTCATTCAGAAGACGAGATGTAGCTGTTGTGGAAGCTACAGGGACTTGCTTTTAGACGCCTCTCTCATTTGGATTCCAGTCTCAGCATCTATCAGTTGTAGGGCATGTTACCCAATTCTATTAGACATTTTTACATTTCAGTTTTCAGACTCTAGCATGTATTGCTCAGTATTCAGTTTTAGTTATTTATTTCAGTTTACTTATCAGTTGTGGGATTTGTATTGAGGAGTTTTTCCTCCAGAGTTTATTTACATTTTGTGATGGTTATTTGTTTTACTTCAGTATGGTGAATGGTGTTATTTAGTTATTCATTACTCTTGTTGCATGTTAATCAGATTTAATAAAATTTGGCACTTACTTTTTAAATACTAGGTGGTTAGTAATAATAAAACGTTTTCGACAGTGATGCTATTAACTGAGCCAACTTGGCATTTTGAATTAATTTTATAAAGGAGTAGCTACCCGGTGTTTAATTAGTCGGGGTGTCACAGGTGGTATCAGAGCATCAGGTTCTAGTGTCCTTTAGGATCTGTACGGCTATTATGTTTCCGCTACATTTCTTTGATATAGAGCCCTATATTTTAGGACTGTTGTATTCTTTTTGTGTATGCTTCGTTCTTCAGCTATTTTTAAGTTTATAAACCGTGAACTTATAAACTTTGTTCTTATTTCAGATGCCTCCACGACGTACACGACGAGTTCCCAGAAATGCAACGCCCGAACCCCAGCCCGCTCCAGTTCAGGGCATGTTGAACGCCGCTGAGGTTGCAGCTATAGTAGCTCAAGCGGTAAATGCCGCGATTGCCGTTATTCAGCAGGCACCACCACCGGCGCCCGTTGCCGCGCCAGTACAGGTTAATGCATTCCCATCTGCTTGGGAGCGTGTACGTGACGCTTTTCAGAAAGCGCATCCGCCAAAGTTTGCTGGTAGCTCAGATGTGGTAGTCTCGAGCCAATGGAGGAAGGACATACAGAGGCATTTGAGGATGCATGAGTGCACTGATATTCAGAAACAGGTGCTAGCTACGTTCAAGCTAGTGGGATCTGCGTTACAGTGGTGGGAGTCTATTACCACCGCGGAGGAGAGGGATACCCTCACGATTCAGGAGTTCTGGGTGCGGTTCGACCGCAAATACTTTCCGTCCGCAGTTCATACAGAGATGAGGAGGAAGCTGATGAGTTTGAAGCAAGAGGGCAAGACAGTGGCCGAGTATGAGGCCGAGTTCACTAACCTGTTGAATATCGTTCCAGACGAGATTCCAACGGAGAAGAAGAAGATTGAGAAGTTCACAGATGGGTTGAATTGGAGGATCCGTCAGCATCTGCTAGGGAACCTATCGTTGGCCACTTATTCTGATGTGGTTAACGCAGCATTGTTACACTGCCACGACCACCGTTTTCATATGGCCGAGGGCAAACGGTCGGGGGAGTCTAGCCATCAGGACAGGACTGGAGGACATGGTGCCAGCGGGGCACAAACCGGTCAGGGGCAGAGACAGACTGAGCAGGGTACCCAGCAAGGGGACAATAAGAGGTTCCGATCAGGGAACTACCGGCAGGGACAGGGAGGTTTCCGCCAGGGCCATCAGGGTCCAAACGGCCATCAGGGCCAGCAGGGGCAGAATGGGCAGCAGTTCCATTAGGGCCAGCAGGGCCAAGGGAGGAATGGTAACGACCACCAGGGCCGGGGACAGCAGGGGCAGAGGGGGGGGGGAACTTCCCAGGGAAGTGCTTTACTTGTGGCAAGACTGGGCATAAGAAGCAGGATTGTCCTGATAGGGGCAGGGCCCCACAGCAGCAGCAGCAGGGTGCTCGCCAGGAGCCACAGAGGCCTATGTTTCCCGCCGCTCTTCCTGCACCGCCACAGATGGCAGCATTGCCACCCATTCCAGCAGTCCCAGCTCAGCAGGGGCAGCTACAGTATGGACGTGTCTACAACGTTCACCAGGCTGCAGTTCCACAGGCACCGCCCGCGATCGAGGGTACGTTTCCTATCCATGGCACTATGGGTCGGGTGTTATTTGATACGGGTGCTACACATTGTTTTATTGCTACACACTTCGCGAAAGCTTTAGGATTGTTAGCTACGGCAGAGAGCACAGTGACGTGTGTCGACTCACCATTGGGGAGTGGGTCACTTATTTTCTTTATATGCCGGGGAGTGGGAGTAGAGGTTGGTGGTTTGGTATTACCTGCGGACATGTTAGTATTAGACATGCATGTTCACGATGTGATCATCGGTATGGATTGGCTCGTAGCATATAGGGCCATGATTGACTGCTTCAGCGGGAGCATTGTTTTTGCCATTCCGGGGCAAGAGATGTTTGTAGTGGCGATGCCTCGCCCAGAGGGAGGATCGACCGTTCATCTGTATTACATTGAGGAGGATACCTCTAGGGAGGTTGTTATTCCTTTAGATTCTATCCCAGTTGTCAGGGAGTATTCAGATGTGTTTCAGGAAATACCAAGCCTACCACCCAGTCGAGAGATAGACTTCGTTATAGATTTGCTACCGGGTACGAGACCTATAGCACGCGCACCGTACCGTATGGCTCCAGCTGAGATGCGAGAGTTACGGGATCAGATAGAGCAGCTGTTAGGACAGGGCTTTATTCGCAGGAGTACCTCACCTTGGGGCGCTCCAGTTTTGTTTGTGAAGAAGAGGGATGGTTCACTGCGTTTGTGCGTGGACTACCGAGAGTTGAATAAGGTCACGATACGGAATAAGTATCCGTTGCCTCGAATCGATGACTTATTCGACCAGTTGAGAGGAGCTTCTTTCTTCTCGAAGATTGATTTGAGATCGGGATACCATCAGTTGCGTATCAGGGAGGAGGATGTCTCGAAGACTGCGTTCTTGTCGAGATATGGTTCTTACGAGTTTCGGGTTATGCCTTTCGGCTTGACCAACGCTCCAGCAGTGTTTATAGACTTGATGAACAGGGTGTTCAGAGATTTCCTCGATCAGTTTGTCATTGTCTTCATTGATGACATTCTGGTCTACTCTCAGACAGAGGAGGAGCACGCCGAACATTTGAGGCAGGTTTTGCAGACACTTCGTCAGAACGAGCTGTATGCAAAATATGAGAAGTGCGGGTTTTGGCTGAAGGAGGTCCAGTTCTTGGGTCACATTATTTCCGACCAGGGAATATCAGTTGATCCAGGGAAGGTGTCAGCGGTGAGGGAGTGGGGACAGCCCACGACACCAACAGAGATTCGTAGTTTCTTGGGCTTAGCAGGATACTACAGGAGGTTTATTCGGGGTTTCTCGGAGATAGCAGGTCCTTTGACACATCTTACTCGTAAGGGTGTGCCATATATCTGGAGTGATGCCTGTCAGTTGGCATTCGATGAATTGAAGGACAAATTGACCTCAGCACCTGTGTTAGCATTGCCGAGACCGGGAGTTGAGTATTTGGTTTACACCGATGCGTCTTTGCAAGGGCTTGGAGGTGTTTTGCAGCAGGAGAGACAGGCCATAGCTTATGCTTCCCGTAAGCTTAAGCCTCATGAGAAGAATTACCCCACACATGATTTGGAGTTGGCGGCAGTGGTATTTGCCTTACGAATTTGGAGGCACTATCTTTTGGGGGAGAAGTTTCAGCTGTTCACGGACCACAAGTCACTACAGTATCTGTTCACGCAGAAGGAATTGAATATGCGGAAGCGTAGGTGGCTTGAGTTTGTGAAAGACTACCAGTTCGACATCCAGTACCACCCGGGTAAGGCTAACGTGGTAGCAGACGCGTTGAGCCGTAGGCCAGCAGATGAGGTGGCAGAGGTGTGGAAGGCTAAGTGGAAGGAATTGGGACACCAGGATGCAGTGGCCCGATCTTTCATGTCTGTGATGACCGTTACACCGCAGATTGTCACGAAGGTAGTACGGGCACAGGTCGATGACTCGTTCTGTCAGGAGCAGGTAGTTCGATTACTAGCAGAGGGAGCCGAGTCCTATACCGTTAGCTCAGACGGGGGATTGCGCTTCAATGGGAGGTTGGTAGTTCCGGAAGGGGAAGAATTGCGGCACGATGTTATGGCTGAGTCGCACGGCTCACGGTTCGCGGTACATCCCGGAGGGGACAAAATGTACCAAGACATGAGACGGCAATATTGGTGGAGCGGTATGAAGAAAGATATCGCTGAGTTTGTCTCGAAATGCGCCACTTGTCAGCTTGTAAAAGTGGACCATCAGAGACCAGCAGGATTGCTACAGCCATTGGAGGTTCCGGTGTGGATGTGGGAGAGCATATCCATGGACTTTATCACGGGGTTGCCTACGTCGCAGAGGGGTCACGACTCCGTTTGGGTAATTGTGGATAGGTTGTCCAAGGTCGCTCACTTCTTACCCGTAAGGACTGACTACACTACGGGACAGTATGCCCAGCTCTTCATTTCAGAGATTGTGAGACTTCATGGTGTGCCCCTAAATATCGTGTCTGACAGAGACAAGATATTTGTTTCGAGGTTTTGGGAAAGTTTCCAGGAGGCCATGGGCACAGAATTGCGGTTGAGTACGGCTTATCATCCGCAGACCGATGGGCAGACAGAGCGCACCAACCAGATGTTGGAAGACATGCTACGCATGTGCATTATTGACTTCGGGGGTGGATGGGAGCAGTACCTTCCACTGGTGGAGTTTGCTTACAACAACTCCTATCAGTTCACGATTGGCATGGCTCCGTTCGAGGCATTGTACGGTAGGCCTTGTCGTTCCCCAGCATGTTGGTTGGAGGTGGGGGACAACAAACTACTTGGGCCGGAAGTGATTCAGGATACTTCGGCAAGGATTGAGTTGATTCGGAGTCGCATTCGGGTAGCTCAAGACAGGCAGAAAAGTTATGCTGATGCGAAGAGGTTTTTCAGAGAGTTCCAAGTGGGGGACCAGGTTTTGCTCAGGGTTTCTCCAATGAAGGGGATTATGCGATTCGGGAAGAAGGGGAAGTTGGCACCGAGGTATGTGGGGCCGTTTCCTATCATTGAGCGGATCGGATCGGTTGCGTATAGACTGGGACTACCGGAGCACTTGCATCGGATTCACGACGTGTTCCATATTTCCTCGCTGAGGAAATACCTTAGGGACAATTTGGCTCATTCTCACATTGATGTGGAGGACATTGATCTCCAGCCGGATAGCTCCTACGGGGAGGGGCCAATTGCTATTTTGGACCGAAGCGAGAGGAAACTGCGGTCAAAGATAGTCCCGTTAGTGCGTGTTCAGTGGCGACATCACAATGTCGAGGAGTCCACATGGGAGCGCGAGGATGAGATGCGCGAGCGTTATCCAGAACTGTTTTTAGCAGGTACTTTCTAGTTTCGAATTTCGGGACGAAATTCAGTTATTAGGGGGGAAGTATGTAATACCCCGTACTTTTGACTATAATTATTTTTGGGATTAATTAATTAATTAGCGTACTAATTGGAAATTAATCCGGGTTATAAATACTAAGGAGATGCGAATTGGTATTTGATTATGTGCATATATGATTATATATGTATCTGGTACTATAAAATTTGTCGTGAGATTTATATACGGCATTTTAGAAATTTTGTTGACGCGTGGGACCGCCGCGTCACGGTATAATATATTGATGATAAAAGTGAATTTAAAATCTATAATCCGTATGGTCGTTTTGAGTGCGTCAACGCGTCCGGAAGGGTCGAGATAGTCAGAAAACACTAGCCGGGGGTATAGTTTGGGTCCCGGGGTATTTTTAGGCCATACCGGTAACTTAAAGGGTATTTTAGTAATTTGGTATTTTTGGGTAATTAAAAGTGACGAAAATTGAGAGTTGTAATCTGATAAGGAATTGACCCAACCAACCCTTTATTAACCCCATAAGCTACGTAGGTTATCATTTAGTCTTCCAACTCTCCCAAAGCAAACCCTAGCCACCATAGCCTTTTGGAGAAGAAAGCTTGGAGAAGGAGAGAGAGAGAGAGGAATTCTACAGAGATCCTTCACCAAATCAACACCAAATCCGAAATCAAACCAAGGCAAGTGATTTATTCCATTTAAATTTCAGAGAATGCTTCTTCCATGTTAGATTATTCATAAATTTTGTATGTTCTTTGAAGATAATGAAAAACCCATAAGATTGGAGTTATTAGTTTAAATTGTGGGATATAGGTTGCATGTAGAATGTTACTGGAAGATTATATTAAGAGAATTATCGACTTTTGTTATACCAAAAACGGATTTAAGATGAAGTTTATGAATGTTCTTGAGATAAAATCTGGAAACTAGGTTTTTGATGAAGTTTGACCCATATGTAGCCTTTAGATGTTGAATTAGTGGTTTGTGGACGTTAGTAATATTGTAGGATTGTTATATGACATTACTATAACGTTATATTTGAGAATCATACGTTAGAAATAAGTTTTGGGACGTTTTCAAATCTGCAGAACGAAGCAGTCCGTAGCCATACCTGTTCGATCGATCGATCGACATTCATCAGTCGATCGATCGACTAGATCGATCGATCGATATTCATAGGTCGATCGATCGACCTTCCCAGAATGAGTAAAATTTTCCTTAATTTGATTTTAATGGTGGAAACCCTCGGAGAATATGTTTGGAGAGCTTATGAATACCCTCACCCTTAAGGAAGACCAGTAGGTGTGATTATTATAGTGGACTGTAATTAGAATGCAATTCGGGGAATTATTCTAGGTTATTGAAATTCGTTAGAGAGGTAACGTTTGGATTAATAGTGCAAAATTGTGTAATTCGATGAAATAAGGTTTAGAGCAGAAGTAAAGACCTTAGGAATAAAGATGTTATATTTGGGAATAATCGGAACCTAATAATCTATTATAGATAGGTTTTAAGGTTAAGGGACTACGACGTGAGACGTGTTGGTAATTTAACTTTATATTAACGGGAGACTTGAAATACATAAGTTTGGGATAATGGTATTATGATGTAGCTTATACCTTATTAAAATGGTGATATCTAAGATGTGTGAATGCTTAGTATATAGTTTATGTGTATGACATACCTACCATACTTGCTATCACGGGAGGTTACGTTCGCTTAGGACCCTCTAATCCTTGTGTGCCTATGGGAGGGGATATAGACTGGTACCTTGATGAACATAGGTCATAGAAAGACTTATTGTGATATTAATAAGTCCGCTGACCATGGGAGCGTAGGTATGTGCGTGACCCATGTGATGGTGACTGTGTTCGCCTCCACTATTTGTGATTTGTGTTATCTGAACTATTCTTGAGAGATTCGGAATATGTGATCCTTATGTACGTGATGTACCGGGATGGATAGCAGAGTATGTGTGCACCATAGCTTAGATTGTGGGGTGCTTGTATCGTATATTTATGATGTGAATAATATACATTAAATTAATGGAAATCCTCATGTTAATGTTGTAAAAATATTACGGTATTGTTTCGAGATATATAATGAGTTAGCTGATAGTTATATCAATGGCATAGTTAGTAACTGAGTTTACGTTAAAACCTCTATTAAAATACGAGCGTTGTTATGTTAAATTAACCGAGTAAAATGGGTAGAACCTTTGGTAGTCTAGCTAGTTACGTTGTCACTTAGCTAGTGGAAAGGGTAGTTATAGATGGGTACTTACGTTAGGAGTGCACAGTTAGTCGAGAGGTGAGAATTTAATGTGAGTGCACGTCCTAACATGTACTTTGCATTTAATGTTTTAAATGTTTTTAAAGCACTTGCAGGTTTTTAAAATGATTTCCACTTTCGGGCTCTGACCCATTTGCTTTCAAATATACTTTCTTGTAAAACCATTTTAGGTGCCCAGCCACGAGGACACCAAGCATAGGATTCTCATTCAGAAGACGAGATGTAGCTGTTGTGGAAGCTACAGGGACTTGCTTTTAGACGCCTCTCTCATTTGGATTCCAGTCTCAGCATCTATCAGTTGTAGGGCATGTTGCCCAATTCTATTAGACATTTTTACATTTCAGTTTTCAGACTCTAGCATGTATTGCTCAGTATTCAGTTTTAGTTATTTATTTCAGTTTACTTATCAGTTGTGGGATTTGTATTGAGGAGTTTTTCCTCCAGAGTTTATTTACATTTTGTGATGGTTATTTGTTTTACTTCAGTATGGTGAATGGTGTTATTTAGTTATTCATTACTCTTGTTGCATGTTAATCAGATTTAATAAAATTTGGCACTTACTTTTTAAATACTAGGTGGTTAGTAATAATAAAACGTTTTCGACAGTGATGCTATTAACTGAGCCAACTTGGCATTTTGAATTAATTTTATAAAGGAGTAGCTACCCGGTGTTTAATTAGTCGGGGTGTCACAGGTGGTATCAGAGCATCAGGTTCTAGTGTCCTTTAGGATCTGTACGGCTATTATGTTTCCGCTACGTTTCTTTGATATAGAGCCCTATATTTTAGGACTGTTGTATTCTTTTTGTGTATGCTTCGTTCTTCAGCTATTTTTAAGTTTATAAACCGTGAACTTATAAACTTTGTTCTTATTTCAGATGCCTCCACGACGTGCACGACGAGTTCCCAGAAATGCAACACCCGAACCCCAGCCCGCTCCAGTTCAGGGCATGTTGAACGCCGCTGAGGTTGCAGCTATAGTAGCTCAAGCGGTAAATGCCGCGATTGCCGTTATTCAGCAGGCACCACCACCGGCGCCGGTTGCCGCGCCAGTACAGGTTAATGCATTCCCATCTGCTTGGGAGCGTGTACGTGACGCTTTTCAGAAAGCGCATCCGCCAGAGTTTGCTGGTAGCTCAGATGTGTTAGTCTCGAGCCAATGGAGGAAGGACATATAGAGACATTTGAGGATGCATGAGTGCACTGATATTCAGAAACAGGTGCTAGCTACGTTCAAGCTAGTGGGATCTGCGTTACAGTGGTGGGAGTCTATTACCATCGCGGAGGAGAGGGATACCCTCACGATTCAGGAGTTCTGGGTGCGGTTCGACCGCAAATACTTTCCGTCCGCAGTTCATACAGAGATGAGGAGGAAGCTGATGAGTTTGAAGCAAGAGGGCAAGACAGTGGCCGAGTATGAGGCCGAGTTCACTAACCTGTTGAATATCGTTCCAGACGAGATTCCAACGGAGAAGAAGAAGATTGAGAAGTTCACAGATGGGTTGAATTGGAGGATCCGTCAGCATCTGCTAGGGAACCTATCGTTTGCCACTTATTCTGATGTGGTTAACGCAGCATTGTTACACTGCCAGGACCACCGTTTTCATATGGCCGAGGGCAAACGGTCGGGGGAGTCTAGCCATCAGGACAGGACTGGAGGACATGGTGCCAGCGGGGCACAAACCGGTCAGGGGCAGAGACAGACTGAGCAGGGTACCCAGCAGGGGGACAATAAGAGGTTCCGATCAGGGAACTACCGGCAGGGACAGGGAGGTTTCCGCCAGGGCCATCAGGGTCCAAACGGCCATCAGGGCCAGCAGGGGCAGAATGGGCAGCAGTTCCATCAGGGCCAGCAGGGCCAAGGGAGGAATGGTAACGGCCACCAGGGCCGGGGACAGCAGGGGCAGAGGGGGGGGGAACTTCCCAGGGAAGTGCTTTACTTGTGGCAAGACTGGGCATAAGAAGCAGGATTGTCCTGATAGGGGCAGGGCCCCACAGCAGCAGCAGCAGGGTGCTCGCCAGGAGCCACAGAGGCCTATGTTTCCCGCCGCTCTTCCTGCACCGCCACAGATGGCAGCATTGCCACCCATTCCAGCAGTCCCAGCTCAGCAGGGGCAGCTACAGTATGGACGTGTCTACAACGTTCACCAGGCTGCAGTTCCACAGGCACCGCCCGCGATCGAGGGTACGTTTCCTATCCATGGCACTATGGGTCGGGTGTTATTTGATACGGGTGCTACACATTGTTTTATTGCTACACACTTCGCGAAAGCTTTAGGATTGTTAGCTACGGCAGAGAGCACAGTGACGTGTGTCGACTCACCATTGGGGAGTGGGTCACTTATTTTCTTTATATGCCGGGGAGTGGGAGTAGAGGTTGGTGGTTTGGTATTACCTGCGGACATGTTAGTATTAGACATGCATGTTCACGATGTGATCATCGGTATGGATTGGCTCGTAGCATATAGGGCCATGATTGACTGCTTCAGCGGGAGCATTGTTTTTGCCATTCCGGGGCAAGAGATGTTTGTAGTGGCGATGCCTCGCCCAGAGGGAGGATCGACCGCTCATCTGTATTACATTGAGGAGGATACCTCTAGGGAGGTTGTTATTCCTTTATATTCTATCCCAGTTGTCAGGGAGTATTCAGATGTGTTTCAGGAAATACCAAGCCTACCACCCAGTCGAGAGATAGACTTCGTTATAGATTTGCTACCGGGTACGAGACCTATAGCACGCGCACCGTACCGTATGGCTCCAGCTGAGATGCGAGAGTTACGGGATCAGATAGAGCAGCTGTTAGGACAGGGCTTTATTCGCAGGAGTACCTCACCTTGGGGCGCTCCAGTTTTGTTTGTGAAGAAGAAGGATGGTTCACTGCGTTTGTGCGTGGACTACCGAGAGTTGAATAAGGTCACGATACGGAATAAGTATCCGTTGCCTCGAATCGATGACTTATTCGACCAGTTGAGAGGGTCAATGCGAAAACCTTTTTATACTTTGCTTTCATTTGAGAAACATGTCTTTTAAAGTAAAATCTTTCTTTTACATTTTTGTGTCGTAAAATCCCTTTAATTTTAATTTATGAAATGATGTCAAGCTTATGAAATTTATAAGAACACTTGAAATAAAAGAGTTTTGTCAACTTCATAGAATAAATAACAATTTAAGAAAGTCGACATCATCCTCTCTTATTACAAACCAAATTTAAAATGCTTCAAAAAAGTTCTGAATAACGTGGTCAAATTTCCATTTAAATAACACATTTAGAGTATATAGTAAACAAATCTCTACTGGCGCGTAAATCCCTCCTTACCTCTCACGATTTCCTTATCTTTATCTTTTCCCAAAGTACCTGGAGGGGGGGAGGTGGCAAATGGTGGGGTATGTGCACACAATAGGAGAATTACAAGCAGAGTAATATGTACAAAGAATATTTATACATATAAAGTATATTTTAACCATTATGAAATCTTCCATCATTTGATTAAGTGTTCGCATGCAAAATGTAACATGACATGCAATTAACGTATTAACATGTAACCTGAGCGATAAGCCTACTCACACTCAATCTTTCTTTTAGCAATACCCATATCCCGTTAATTTATTCATTAAAGTACTTTCACATTTTTCCAAGTTATTTCATAAATATGCATTTACATTTATGGGTGTTGTGCTCAAAATCATATTTTCTCTTTCTTAATTAGGGGTAGCAATCCATGAGTATTATACAGCCTTTCACCAACTCCTGCTTTAATATGCTATTGATTAGTGGTTTGGGGTTTAAGCATTAAGCAATTTAATATGTATTTCACTAATTCTTTAAAAAATAACTTTACCTTTTAACTCGATATTTAATATTTGAAAATAATTTTATTTACTAATTCTTGTGAAACTTAACCTTTGAGTTCAAAATACCCATTTAAACACTTTAATGTGTATTTCAGTATCCACGCACACTTGTAAACTTGAATTTTATACACTCTGTAAAAAAATTATTCTTTTGATCGTTACTTTACAAAATATGAGTTTTCACCATACAAAATCCAACTCTTCTTACTAGATTCCTTTAGTTTTGAAAATTTTACTCATAAGTCCAATTCTTACATAAAATGACACTTTTGTACTAAAACATTACTTTTGTCATTTCAAGACTTATATTTTCAACTTGTTAACTCCTATCATTTTATGTGGTCATATTATTCCATTTAAAACCAACTTTTCAAAACAATAATCATGTTTATAAAAGTTACTACTTGGTCCAAACTTTTCATAATGAACATTTGGCCCAATAACTGTGCTTTTGACATTTCAAGACTTGTCTTATAATTTAATAACTTTTTATTGTCACCCTTATTCTTTTTTTTTTCGGTAATTAAATGTATTAGAAACAGAGAACCAATATACAAAGCCAAAGGCCAAAGGGTCAACCAGAAACAAGCTTCTAGAGACCATAAACACAACACTTAGTCATACATAAGAGAATAGGGTAATCCCCATAGGTTACACGTCATCCAATTGGAGTAGGATCTTCGAGATTTCTTCCATCTGGTAGCCTTACCTTGCACCAACTCCTCAATGTTCCTTATCACCTTGTTTTCAGTGGAATGGCCCCTATCGTGAAGTCTGCAATTCCTTTCCTGCCAGAGACAGTAGATAGTGGCAGAGAAGGTGGTGGTTTTAATCCTAGAATTAAGGTTCCCCCCTTTACTATCAGCAGCAGCTCTTCTAACTTCATTCTCCCAACTCTCCACAGCTCTATAAGACTGGTTGCGAAAAAGAATCTCATCCCAAACAGTTTTGGAAAAGGGGCATTCCATTAATATGTGCTTGATAGTCTCAATGCCCGAGTTGCACAGCATGCAATCCTTATTATCAACAAGCCCCCAACCCATGAGCTTATCTTTAGTCACTAAAGCCTTACGGCAAGCAAGCCAAAGAATGAAGGAACACTTGGGAATGCACACCTTGTTCCAAACCAACCCATACCAGTGAGCCTCATTGCCCCTAGGACAGATGAAGACATACGCAGAGGAAATGGAGAAGCTACCAGTCTTATTAGGAGTCCATGTCAATTTATCAGTGAGCAGCGGATAAATAGGAGGCAGGGGAGAGTTTTTGATGTCGTTTAATTCCCACGTAGTGGAAGCAGGCCATCTCCAATTATACCCATTAATGAAGTCAGAGACCATAGCCTTGGAATTGCTAGCAGCATCATAAATAGTTCTGTCCCCAAACAGAGGTTGAAGAGGGCCAAGATGGTGCCAATTATCATGCCACATAAAGGTATTCCTACCATTTCCAATATTAACTTTAAACAAAAGTCTACAATCCTCTCTAGCTTTGAGAATTTTCCTCCAACTCCAAGAAGAGTCTTGAGGAATGGGGATTGCCCATATGCTTCTACCTTTAATTTTATAGGTATGGCACCATTTGACCCAAAGACTATCCTTTTTGTTGAAGAGGTTCCACAGGTTTTTCATAATTGCAGCCTTGTTCCAATGAGTCAAGCTTTTTATCCCCAGCCCTCCCTCCTTTTTAGGCATGCACACATCATCCCATGCCACTTTAGCACCACTGTGCTTGAGCTCAGGACCAGACCAAATGAAGTCTCTAATACATTGCTCAATTGCCTTGACCACACTATTAGGCAGAATAAAGATAGAAGACCAATAGATTTGGGAGCTAAACAAAACAGAGGTAGCAAGCTGAAGTCTACCTGCATAGCTCAAGAATCTAGTGGTCCAGCTCTTGACTTTGTTGGTAATATTATCAATAAGAACCTTACAATCCCCATGCTTGAGTCTGGTTGAGATGAGGGGGACACCTAAGTACTTGAAAGGGGGTTGTTGATGGGAGATACCCAGGGCAGAGGACATAGCATTGATAGTAGCAGTATTAACTCCAGAACAGTAGAAGTTGCTTTTGGAGAGATTGGGGGATAGCCCACTGAATCCAGCAAATTCAATAAGAGAATCCTTGATACACTCAACAGAGGAAATATCACCACTGCAAAACACCACCAGGTCATCAGCAAAACACAAATGATTGATGTTAGCCTCTTTGCACTTGGGATGAAAAGTAAAGGATGTCCTACTAGTGTGCTTATCAAGAGTACAAGACAGAGCCTCCATAACAATAAGGAACAGAAAAGGAGAGAGGGGGTCCCCTTGTCTCAACCCCCTTTTGCCTTCAAAGAACCCATTCAGGGACCCATTCATACTGATAGAGTACCAAACAGAAGAGATGCAAGCTTTAATCCAATAAATAAATCTGGTAGGGATGTTTATTTGGGCCAAAATGTTAAGAAGAAAATCCCACTCCACTGAGTCATAAGCCTTCATGATGTCAATCTTAACAGTGCACTTCGGGGGGCTTGAGTCCCTATGGTAATTTCTCATAAGCTCTTGCAGCAGCAGGATATTATCAGTAATGGATCTCCCATGAACAAAGGCAGCTTGACTATTGTTAATGAGGAGAGGCATTAGAGGTTTAAGTCTAAGGGTGAGAATCTTAGAAATGCACTTATAGATTGTGTTGCAGCAGGCTATAGGTCTAAAGTCAGCCATAGTGTTTGGGTTAGGAATTTTGGGGATCAAGGCAAGAGAGGTACTATTCCACTGTCTGGGCATATAGCTATGGTTGAAGAACTGAAGAGCAGCAGCTATCACATCATCACCCACAACATCCCAATTTTCCTTGAAGAAGTCAGCACTATAACCATCAGGCCCAGGGGCTTTGTTGGAAGCAATGGAAAACATGGCATTTTTAATCTCATCAGCAGTAATAGGGGCAATCAGGGCATGGCACTGAGAAGGATCCAGCTTCCTCTTCATCAGCATAGGAGGGGTAGTAGCCCCCCTCCCTTTCCTCCCAAGAAGATTGGTAAAGAAGTTAATGGCCTCTCCATTAACAGCCTCAACACCTTCCATAACATCTCCACTATCATTTTGGATACATAAGACCTTTCTTCTAGAGGTGTTAGCTTTGAAATAAGGGTGACATGAATACCAACTTCTTCCATTGTCACCCTTATTCTTTGTTTCACCTTGAGCCTTAACTTTAAAATATTACATATTTGAATACCCGTACTTTTATTATTTTTACACTTAGCACCCATTTACTTTATTTTCTTCAAGTTTCTCCATCTTTGTTCACATAATTTTATCATTTTATGTGATTATATTCTCAAATTTTCAAGCTTATCACTTAATTTTCACAAGCTCATTTTAATACACTAATAATATACTTAATCCATTTATCCCAACTACGTGAGTTTATGTTATTGAATGTAAGGTTTTATGCCCATAAAACCTAAGAAATGCACCCTACTATTTCTTTATAGGTTGAATATATCATTTTATCAAGAAATAAACAAGTTTAAAATTATTTATGCAAGAAATAATTAGCTTAAACATTCTGAAAATTTTCTTCTTCCAAACTTTAACTTCTGCCTATTTTTATCACATATTCTTCAACATATTGACCTCGGCCCAGAGGCACCAACCTCGGCCGAGATTATGGCCGAAGTTGGACATCTTGGACACGCGACCTCAGACACTTATAACATCACTAGGAGGTGACAAGGTCTGAGGTCAGACACCATACTTGGATGACCTCATACCCTTAACATCATTAATTTGGTGAGGTTAATTGTGAGGATAACATCTTAGGTGATGACCTCAGACCCTTATAACATCCCTAAGTGGTGACAAGGTCTGAGGTCAGACACCATACTTGGATGACCTCAGACCCTTAACATCATTAATTTTGTGAGATTAATTGTGAGGATAACATCTTAGGTGATGACCTCTGACCCTTATAACATCACTCAATGGTGACAAGGTCTGAGGTCTGACACCATACGTGGAAGACCTCAGACCCTTATCATCATTAATTTGGTGAGATTAATTGTGAGGATAACATCTTAGGTGATGTCCTCAGACCCTTATAACATCACTCGGTGGTGACAAGGTCTTAGGTCAGACACCATACGTGGATGACCTCAGTCCCTTAACATCATTAATTTGGTGAGATTAATTGTGAGGATACCATCTTAGGGGATGACCTCGGACCCTTATAACATCACTCAGTGGTGACAAGGTCTGAGGTCGGACACCATACTTGGATGATCTCAGACCCTTAACATCATTAATTTGGTGAGGTTAATTGTGAGGATAACATCTTAGGTGATGACCTCAGACCCTTATAACATCACTCAGTGGTGACAAGGTCTGAGGTCAGACACCATACTTGGATGACCTCGGACCCTAAAAATCATTGATTTGGTGAGATTAATTGTGAGGATAACATCTTAGGCGATGACCTCAAACCCTTATAACATCACTCAGTGGTGACAAGGTCTGAGGTCAGACACCATACATGGAAGACCTCAGACCCTTAACATCATTAATTTGGTGAGATTAATTATGAGGATAACATCTTAGGTGATGACCTCAGAACCTTATAACATCACTCAGTGGTGACAAGGTGTGAGGTCAAACACCATACTTGGATGGCCTCATACCCTTAACATCATTAATTTGGTGAGACTAATTGTGAGGATAACATCTTAGGTGATGACCTCAGACCCTTATAACATCACTCCGTGGTGACAAGGTCTGAGGCCAGACACCAAACTTGGATGAACTCAGACACTTAACATCATTAATTTGGTGAGATTAATTGTGAGGATAACATCTTAGGTGATGACCTCAGACCCTTATAACATCACTCAGTGGTGACAAGGTCTGAGGTCAGACACCATACTTGGATGACCTTAAACCCTTAACATCATTAATTTGGTGAGATTAACTGTGAGGATAACATCTTTGGTGAGGACCTCAGACCCTTATAACATCACTCAGTGGTGACAAGGTCTGAGGTCAGACACCATACGTGGATGACCTCAGACCCTTAACATCATTAATTTGGAGAGATTAATTGTGAGCATAACATCTTAGGGGATGACCTCAGACCCTTATAACATCACTCAGTGGTGACAAGGTCTGAGGTCAGACACCATACGTGGATGACCTTAGACCCTTATCATCATTAATTTGGTGAGATTAATTGTGAGGATAACATCTTAGGTGATGACCTCAGACCCTTATAACATCACTCGGAGGTGACAAGGTCTGAGGTCAGACACCATACGTGGATGACCTCAGACCCTTGACATCATTAATTTGGTGAGATTAATTGTGAGGATAACATCTTAGGTGATGACCTCAGACCCTTATAACATCACTCGGAGGTGACAAGGTTTGAGGTCAGACACCATACTTGGATGATCTCAGACCCTTAACATCATGAATTTGGTGAGGTTAATTGTGAGGATAACATCTTAGGTGATGACCTCAGACCCTTATAACATCACTCAGTGGGGACAAGGTCTGAGGTCAGACCTCATACTTTGATGACCTCGAACCCTTAAAATCATTAATTTGGTGAGATTAATTGTGAGGATAACATCTTAGGCGATGACCTCAAACCCTTATAACATCACTCAGTGGTGACAAGGTCTGAGGCCAAACACTATACATGGATGACCTCAGACCCTTAACATAATTAATTTGGTGAGATTAATTATGAGGATAACATCTTAGGTAATGATCTCAGAACCTTATAACATCACTCAGTGGTGACAAGGTATGAGGTCAAACACCATACTTGGATGGCCTCAGACCCTTAACATCATTAATTTGGTGAGATTAATTGTGAGGATAACATCTTAGGTTATGACCTCAGACCCTTATAACATCACTCCGTGGTGACAAGGTGTGAGGTCAGACACCAAACTTGGATGAACTCAGACCCTTAACATCATTAATTTGGTGAGATTAATTATGAGGATAACATCTTAGGTGATGACCTCAGACCCTTATAACATCACTCAGTGGTGACAAGGTCTGAGGTCAGACACTATACTTGGATGACCTCAAACCCTTAACATCATTAATTTGGTGAGATTAACTGTGAGGATAACATCTTAGGTGATGACCTCAGACCCTTATAACATCACTCAGTGGTGATAAGTTCTGAGGTCAGACACCATACGTGGATGACCTCAGACCCTTAACATCATTAATTTGGTGAGATTAATTGTGAGCATAACATCTTAGGTGATGACCTCAGACCCTTATAACATCACTCAGTGGTGACAAGGTCTGAGGTCAGACACCATACGTGGATGACTTTAGACCCTTATCATCATTGATTTGGTGAGATTAATTTTGAGGATAACATCTTAGGTGATGACCTCAGACCCTTATAACATCACTCGGAGGTGACAAGGTCTGAGGTCAGACACCATACGTGGATGACCTCAGACCCTTAACATCATTAATTTGGTGAGATTAATTGTGAGGATAACATCTTAGGTGATGACCTCAGACCCTTATAACATCACTCGGAGGTGACAAGGTCTGAGGTCAGACACCATACTTGGATGACCTCAGACCCTTAACATCATTAATTTTGTGAGGTTAATTGTGAGGACAACATCTTAGGTGATGACCTCAGACCCTTATAACATCCCAAAGTGGTGACAAGGTCTGAGGTCAGACTCCATACTTGGATGACCTCAGACCCATAACATCATTAATTTTGTGAGATTAATTGTGAGGATAACATCTTAGGTGATGACCTCAGACCCTTATAACATCACTCAATGGTGACAAGGTCTGAGGTCTGACACCATACGTGGATGACCTCAGACCCTTATCATCATTAATTTGGTGAGATTAATTGTGAGGATAACATCATAGGTGATGTCCTCAGACCCTTATAACATCACTCGATGGTGACAAGGTCTTAGGTCAGACACCATACGTGGATGACCTCAGACCCTTAACATCATTAATTTGGTGAGATTAATTGTGAGGATACCATCTTAGGTGATGACCTCGGACCCTTATAACATCACTCATTGGTGACATGGTCTGAGGTCGGACACAATACTTGGATGATCTCAGACCCTTAACATCATTAATTTGGTGAGGTTAATTGTGAGGATAACATCTTTGGTGATGACCTCAGACCCTTATAACATCCCTCAGTGGTGACAAGGTCTGAGGTCAGACACCATACTTGGATGACCTCGGAACCTTAAAATCATTAATTTGGTGAGATTAATTGTGAGGATAACATCTTAGGCGATGACCTCAAACCCTTATAACATCACTCAGTGGTGACAAGGTCTGAGGTCAGACACCATACATGGATGACCTCAGACCCTTAACATCATTAATTTGGTGAGATTAATTATGAGGATAACATCTTAGGTGATGACCTCAGACCCATATAACATCACTCGGTGGTGACAAGGTCTGACATCAGACACCATACGTGGATGACGTCAGACCCTTTACATCATTAATTTGGTAAGACTAATTATGAGGATAACATCTTAGGTGATGACCTCAGACCCTTATAACATCACTCAGTGGTGACAAGGTCTGAGGTCAGACACCATACTTGGATGACCTCAGACCCTTAACATCATTAATTTAGTGAGATTAATTATGAGGATGAGATCTTAGGTGATGACCCCAGACCCTTATAAGATCACTCAATGGTGACAAGGTCTGAGGTCAGACACCATACTTGGATGACCTCAGACCCTTGACATCATTAATTTGGTGAGATTAATTATGAGGATAACATCTTAGGTGATGACCTCAGACCCTTATAACATCACTCAGTGATGACAAGGTCTGAGGTCTGACACCATTCTTGGATGGCCTCAGACCCTTAACATCATTAATTTGGTGAGATTAATTATCAAGGTGACCTCCTAATTGATGATCTCAGACGTTTTAAACACCACTGTGGTGACAAGGTCTTAGGTTAGCCTACTAATTTAGTTCAAGCAGACACCATTGCACAAGCTTCAGAGCTAAAACATCCCATGACAAACATTCAACAAAGTGAATGAAGTAAAAACCCTCCTTTGAGGTTGTCATTCAAATTATAAAAATTCAAGAACCTTAAAGTTTTACATGCTACTCAGAGGCTACATCCAATCAAGGGTTACAAAAAATATCGAAAAACTTCACAATTAGCCTAAGGGTCAGAGGGAAGAGTGCTGGTGTCCTCAGCCTGATCCTATTGGACGACGTTGGTCACCTCGGTAGCGTCTTCTCTGTTATTAGCTCATTCTATCTCACTGCTATCTAGTGGTGCAGTCTCTGTGGGTGCCGCGACTTCCTCCTCCACCTCTTGAAGGGCGCAAGCTGAGGGTCCGCAAAGCCGAGACCAATGAAATCAGAGGCCTTCAGACTTGCAACCTCCTTCTCCTTGATAGCCGCCCATTTAGTAGTAGCTTTGATACCTCTCTCAAGGTAATCAAAGCCGAAGCTCATAAATTCATCAGAGGCTTTATATTCAGCCAATATCCCCTCAGAGGCATCATCGAGGGTTGCCTTCACTACCGAGTTGACCTTGTGCTGTAGAACATCGTCCTTGGCCTTCAGAGCCACAGCATGGTACTTCTTGAGCTTAGAGATCTCCTTATCCAACCCCTGCACCTTCTTCTTAGACTCTTTTGCCTCAGAATTTAAGCGGTCTGTTTCGACGTTCAGTGTGCTTTGTACCTTCTTGGCCTCTTGCCCCTTCTGGATGAGGGGTAACTTCCTCAGAGTTCAGTTGGAGAGATGATGCATGGCGGCCAGGCCCTGCAAATTATGTGATCGTGTATATGAGTTGAAAATCAAATTCGAGGTTATACTTGGAAACTATATAGAAATCTGAAGTCATACCTGAATGGCTCTGTGGAGACCAAATTCAATAAGAAGAGGCGTATCCATTGACCAGCAGAAACATTTGTCAGCCTCGGTCATGGCAGAGCTGATGGCATCCAGCGCCTGAAGGCTGTGACCTATGATGCTGTCGTTGATTTTTAGTTGCTCTATACGAGCAGCCAACGCGTCGGCAGAGGATATTGGGATGGCAGAGTCGATCCTCAGGGGCATGTTCAGTAGAAGCTCTCTTCTTGGTGGCTTGAGGCTTCGAGGTTGAGGGAGATGGAGGAGGAGCATTAAGACCTGCCTTCTTCGTAAGCTTTGTTAAACTCGGCGCATCCATTTCCCAAAGCTCGTCTGAGATATCCTTCCGACGCTCTGCAAAATTGAAAGGTCTGAATTAGAGGATCAGACATGCGTAAACTCAGAGGTTCAACTTGGAATAAAAAATGCTTACCAAGCTCGGCAAGAGGACTTCCACCTAGACCAGTCTCAGAGAGGTTTCGAATTTAATGAGCAGACCATGCATCCCCTGATCTTGAAGGGCTTTCACCCTCTGAAGGTTCTGCAGGCTCAGACCAGGGTCGACCTTCGCAAACATTGTTACCTTACCCCATCATAGGGGCATCCTCGGCTCTAGAAGGGAAGAGGGAACACATGGACCAAATTCCCATGGACCTGAAGCAAAGAAGTATCGAGGCTTCCAGTTGTGGTTGGAAGTCTGAGTTATCTGGAGCATCTTTTTCTCAGGCTTCCGAGCTACAAAATGATAGTAGCTCGGATGATTTTTGGCAGAGGAGGGGACATAGCAACCAACAAAGACCTGGACTGGAAGGTCCGAGTGGTGAACAACCCTCCATAGGACTATGGCCAAATTATGACCCTTCAAGCATTAGGGGACAATTAGGAAGGGGCAAAATTGATGTAGGCCAGAATGGACCTAAAAATGGGATGGATGGGAAAACGAAACCCTAACTTGAACATCTGCTTGTACAAGCAGATCTCACCATCTCGGCCATGGTAGGCCCTCTCTTCCCTCAGAGGTCTCCTAAGCTTTATGGAGGGGCTGATGGAGTACAGATATTTGAAGCAAAGAAGGTCTACCGCAATAACGGTACTCTCGATCTCGGCCGCCTCAAAGACGTCGACATCACTTTCAATGTCGTCATCATCATCATTGTCTAACTCAATATCGGCCTGAGCAAACGTTGATGGATTACTGGGGAACCTATGAGCGAACTCAGCCTCGGTGACGGTCGACAGGGGAATGGCGTCAAGAATGGGTGGAATAGCCACACTCATCTCAATAACCTCAACCTCTGAGGAAGAGGATGAGGTGCTTAAATTATTATGGGACGAGGCCCGGCTAGAGACCTCGGGTTGATCAGGACCCTGATCTTGCTGAGTTGTGAAGTCCATGGCCTCTTGAAAGGAATCCACAGACATAGGGTCTGAGGTGGAAGACTCAGACCTCGATACGGGTTCAGCAGGGATCTCTGTTAGCTAAATGGTTCCAATGGATCAGGGTATATCACCTTCAGGGATGGTGGAAAGATAGGTCTGAGAGGGAATTCTTGCGACCTACGAGCCTCCTCCTGTGCTCTTTCTATTTGCTTAATTTTTTCTAAAGTCTTCTCTCTGAGAGAAGGGAACTCCTCAAGAAGTTGGTAGAGGGGTCTGAGCATCAGAGGCAGACACTACACTTGTGGAGCTTCTAAACGATAAATAAGATTGGCTAATGAAATAAAGCAATTTAAGGATCAAACTACCAAACCTAGAGCAAATGCAATTTGCCTGAAAGTATGGAGATCTCACCGAAAAACTCCAAAACTCATCGGAAAATGCAAAAGTAAGAAGATTGCAGGAAAAATGAAAGAAAAGGAATGAAAGAGGGTACCTGAGGATGGAATGGTAAGGAAGAATGAAGAGGACACGAGGAATCACCACCAAATGCCTCGAACCAAAGCTTTTCTAGAGAGAGAATGCTGCTGAAGTAAATCATGCCAGGAAAGAGAAATGAGGAAGAAGGAGGGAAAAATAGGGTTTAAACCCTTAAATATGGAGGCACGTTTCCCAAGGCCCATCATTGCCTTGGGAACCCCAAAGGACGGCTGACAACACATGCTTGCCAGGTAAGCCACACTTCAGCAATAGACAAGTGTCAAGTGAATGTTGGCCCGTAGAAGAATGACCTCAGACGGGAAATGATACCATATTCACCTTCTCTCACATGTAACTAAGGGTTGGGGTGATTGATATGCCCCAAGTGTCACCTCGGCTCAGGGACACCAGCCTCGACCGAGACTATGGCTGACACTAGAAGAGCCTTGGATCGGTGACCAGTAGTCTCGGACATCGAGGGGTCGGCCTTAGCCGACATCACCACCATCCTCTTCAAAGGGAGACTGCATGAATTGGAAGGTCAACAGTTCGAATGCTAACCCGAGTAATGACAACCTCGGCCGTGGGTAGGCCGATGTTACTAGGAACGATACTACTACCATATGCGACCTAATCTATAGTTCAGCCGATGTTCCACATACCAGCCTAACCTCGGCCCAAGCTGATCTTGGTGCCTTGCCTCGGCTTCACTTAAGCCGAGACCTTCATGGATCTTCTCGGATTGAATGAGCAGCTAGACCCTATCAACCTCGGCTTTTTCCTGGTCGAGGTTATGACCAAGCACGAAGGCCGAGTACTAATTGACATGTGGATAAGGACACGTGGATACAAATCAGTTATAACAAATCATTCCCCTCACATGGGGGGAATATTTTGTCATCATTCCCTACATGTGACAGTGACAGATGTCTTCATCAGATTGGCTAGATAAACACACACATGCTCATTGCATGCATGGGGGGTACATTACACCCCCCAGGCACTATATATAGAGGTCATCCTCTACCTTGCAAAGGATCCCAAAATTAGCAACCCTAGCTGAAACTCTGTCTAAACACACAGTAGAGAGAGAAAGCTTGAGAGATTGTAACTATGGCCATTAGAGCCCTCATACAGTGATACATATCATACACTGTATGTGAACAATAGAGCAGCAGGTGAACAATGGAGTACCAAAGAATCTTGAACTAAGTAGATGTACTATTGAACAGTTCAAGAAGTTGAATCCTCCATCTTTTAAAGGTACTCCTAACCCCACCGAAGCAGAAATTTGGGTGATGCAGACGGAAAACATACTCGATGTTCTTAAGTGTACTGATGAACAAAGGGTGTCACGAAGGGGAGGCCGAACATTAGTGGAGAATGACTAAGAGAATACACGGGGAAAGGAATACTAGTTTGGAATGATTTCTTAGTAATGTTTTATGAGAAATATTTTTCGAAAATGGTGAAAGACGAAATGGAAGCTGACTTCATGAGTCTGGTGCAAGGGAATATGACGGTTAGTCAATATGAGGCAAAGTTTACTGAGTTATCCCGTTTTGCATGTTGTAGCAACTGATGTTTTAAGAGCGAAGAAGTTTGAGCATGGGTTAAGGTTGAATATTCGTAGTCGAATTTCCATCATGAAATTAACATCATATATTGATGTCGTGACCAGGGCTACAATAGTTGAGAGGGATGGTGAGGAGTACAATCGAATTAGAGATGGCAAGAGGAAGTTTGGGGAACAAAAAGGAAAGAACTAGAATAATAGAAATTTCTTTAGGAACACATCCAATGTTGGGGCATCTAGTGATAACAAACAGTATAATAACCAGATATGCAAACAATGTGAAAAGATGCATGGAGGATGACCTTGTTATAAGGATTCAGGAGCTTGTTTTAGATGTGGACAGAAAGGACATCAGATAAAAGACTGCCCAAACCCAGCAAGGGTTCCGATAAAGCCTTCAAGTGCAAATAAGGATCAAGGCAGAAAGGGTAGAGTTTTTGCACTTTCTAATACCCAAGCTTCCAATGCGGTAGTGTTAGGTACACTTTCTATATGTGAACAGCCTTTTAAAGCTTTGATAGATCCCGGTTCTACCCATTCGTTTGTATCTATACATGTATTAAATCGCTTTTATAAATTGCCTGAACCCTTGAATCATAACATACACATTTCTACTCCTTCGGGTGAGTTATTGATGGGTAAATTAGTATACAAGGCTTGCCCCATAGACATTTATAGTCATAAACTATTTATTGATTTGATAGTTTTAGACATTAGAGATTTTGAAGTCATTTTGGGGATGGACTGGTTAGCATCATATCATGCTAAGATGGATTATTTTGAGAAGTGTGTTACTTTCTAAATCCCTCACCAACCAAAATTTAGTTTTGAAGGAACTGGCATTATATCTCCGATGTACCTATAGTTTTCTTAAAAAGGGATGTCAAGGATTTCTTGCAAATGTTACCAGTTTGTAGACGATAGGGCCTAACTTAGAAGATATTCCTATCGCTAAGAAATTTATGGATGTTTTTCCAGATGATTTACCAGGTCTACCTCCTAATAGAGAAATAGAATTTAACATTGACCTTATTCCTGGAACTATACCAATCTCAAAACCAATCTATGGCACATTTAGAATTAAGAGAGTTAAAAGTTCAATTAGAAGACCATTTAGATAAGGGTTTTATTAGACCAAGTATATCGCCTTGGGGTGCTCCTGTGTTATTTATGAAAAAGAAGGATGGAACAATGAGACTATGTATAGATTATCGTGAACTGAATAAGGTAACCATTAAGAATAAATACCCCTTACCTCGTATATATGACTTGTTTGATCAATTAGAAGGTGCACAAGTATTCTCTAAGATTGACCTTAGGTCAGGCTATCATCAATTGAAGATTAAGGATAATGATATTTCAAAATTAGCTTTTCGTACTAGATATGGTCACTATGAATTTCTTATAATGCCATTTGGACTAACTAATGCACCAGCCGCTTTTATGGATATGATGAATAGGGTGTTTAGGAAGTATTTGGATCAGTGTGTGGTTATTTTCATTGATGACATCCATTATTCCAAAAGTATTGAAGAACACGAAAAGCATTTAGAGACGGTATTACAAATCCTTAGGAAAGAGAAATTATATGCGAAATTAAAGAAGTGTGAGTTTTGGTTGCCTAGTGTCTCTTTTCTAGGACATGTCATTTCCAAGGAGGGAGTGTCGGTTGACCCTCAAAAGATAAAAGCTATACTAAATTGGCCTAGACCAACTAATGTGATGGAGATTCATAGTTTTCTTAAATTAGCAGGTTATTATCGAAGATTTGTTGAAGGATTTTCTAGTATTGCCAAACCTCTATCTAGGTTAACCCAAAAGAAGGTGAAATATGAATGGTCTGAGGAAGTCGAGAATAGTTTTCAAGAACTTAAGAACCGATTAGTAATTGCCCCAATTTTGACTATTCCTTCAGGGACAGGGGAATTTGTGATTTATAGTGATGCTTCTAAAAATGGTTTGGGATGTGTGCTAATGCAAAATGGAAAAGTAGTAGCTTACTCCTCGAGACAGTTGAAAACTCATGAGCAGAATTATCCAACCCATGACCTAGAATTAGCAACTGTAATTTTTGCTCTTAAGATTTGGAGGCACTATTTGTATGGTGAGACTTGTGAGATTTATACCAATCATAAGAGTTTGAAGTATATATTTACTCAAAAATAGTTGAATATGAGACAAAGGAGGTGGTTAGAATTAATGAAGGATTCTGATGTAAATATTCACTATCACCCGGGGAAAGCTAATGTAGTAGCCAATGCTTTAAGTAGGAAGTCTACACCAAATTTAGCGTGTCTTATTACAAGCTAGGAAGCACTATTAAGGGATTTGAGAAGTACAGAAATAGATGTACGTATCTATAGCAAAGGAGGAATAATTGCAAACTTACAAGTACAACCCATGTTGATGGACATGATTAAAATTGCACAAGTAAATGACCCACAACTGAAGAAGATTAGAGAAGAAGTCATCGAGGGTAAGAGAACTGAATTTGCGATACGAGATGATATATTAAGGTTTGGAAATAGAGTGTGTGTTCCATGTGATGCCCAACTAAAGAGGCAAATTTTGGAGGAAAGTCATTACTCAAGATTCACATTTTATCCCGGATGTACAAAAATGTATAGGGATCTTCGAGAAGTATTTTGGTGGAATAACATGAAGAGGGAGATGGCAAAATTTATATCTCAGTGTTTGGTTTGTCAACAAGTAAAGGCAGAACATCAAAAATCATCAGGATTACTGCAACCCCTACCTATCCCTGAGTGGAAATAGGAAAATATTACTATGGATTTTGTGATAGGTTTATCGAGGAGTTCAAATGGTAATGACTCTATTTGGGTAATTATTGATAGGTTAACTAAATCTGCTCATTTTCTTGCCATTAAGATTACCCATTCTTTAGAAAAGTTAGCTAAGTTATATGTGCGGGAAATTATTAGGCTTCATGGAACCCCAATTTCAATTGTTTCTGATCGTGACCCTAGATTTGTGTCTTTCTTTCGCAAAAGCCTACAAGCATCCATGGGAACACAATTGAATTTCAGCACCGCTTTTCATCCTCAAACAGATGGACAATCTGAGAGAACCATTCAAACCTTAGAGGATATGCTTAGGGAATGTGTACTTGATCTGAAGTGGAATTGGGAGGATCATTTACCGTTAGTGGAATTCGCGTATAATAATAGTTATCAAGAAAGTATTCAAATGGCTCCGTATGAGGCACTCTATGGTAGAATGTGTCGTTCCCCTACATGTTGGGTAGAAGTTGGGGAAAGAAAATTGTTGGGACCAGAAATGATTCAGATCACAATAGAGAAGGTGAAATTAATACAAGACCGACTTCGAACCGCTCAGAGCCGTCAAAAGAGTTATGTTGACAATCGACACCGACAGTTAGAATTCCAAAGAGGAGATTATGTGTTCTTACGAGTATCGCCTGCAAAGGGAGTAATACGATTTGGGGAGAAAGGGAAGTTGAGCCCAACATACATAGGACCTTTTGAAAACCTTGAAAGGATAGGAGCTATTGCGTATAAAATAGCCTTACCACCTGAACTCTCTAGTGTACATAATGTGTTTCACGTATCAATGATAAAGAAATATGTCCCAGATCCAAAACATATCGTAAGTCATGAGCCTCTTCAAGTTAGAGAAGATTTGTCGTACATTGAGCATCAAGTGGAAATCTTGGACCATAAAGATCAAATATTCCAACCAAGGTTATTCCACTAGTTAAAGTATTATGGCGGAATCATTTTGTTGAAGAAGCAACATGGGAGCGGGAAGATGAAATAAAGGAGCGATATCCATACCTTTTTGGGAATTAATGTAAGTAAAGTTTGGGGACCAAACTTTTTATAAGGAGGGTAGGATGTAATGACCCCACTTATATATATATAGTTTGTTTTTACACTCTTGTGTTACTTATTATCTTATAAATTTTGTATTATTAGATATGTGGTATTATTGTCTATCAATATAACAAACCCTATTTTTAATTACGAAGAATCAACTCTAAATTGGATCAAATCGAAGTCTTATGACATATCTTAAGGTAAATAATAAGTTTTGGGGTAGAAAATATAATTTTATGAAACTTTATGGACTAGAATAAAAATATAAAGTGAGCCATTTTGTAAATAAAATATTTTCAAGGACCTCTAAGAAATATTCAAAATATATAGTGTGAAATTACCAAAATACCCTTCATATGTGAAATGACTCTTATAACCTTTTCACCTTTCCACCACGTGTTGGTCACTTCCACCTTACACATGTCGTCTTTAGAGAGAAAGCTATAACACTTGTCATCATTTGGTCATATTAACATTGCAAGACCACTCCGGATCGTGACACCTCGGTGTTGAATCACCACTCTAAAAAGCCTAGTCATTAGACATGTGTCAACACCGTAATACTTTTGGAAACCTATAAATAGGGCCTTAGGGTTCATTTGAAACTCACACTAATTCCTTGAGAATTATAGTAAGAAATAGTGATAGAAAGTTTGGGAAATATCTTAAGAAGGAATTCAATAATTTCGAAGAAAGAATTCATTTCGTAGGTATGATTTTATTTAAATGTTATAATGTATTTTTATAGTTTTAATTTTGTGTTTTATAGCTTTACTTAGTAGTTATGCTGGTAAAATACACTAAGGAATTCACTAATCAAAACTTAAATTTTAGAAGAAATCCAAGTTGATTTTATGTAAACTTGTTTGAAATTATGTATACGCTTTTAAAAAATGATTTTTTAAAAGTAATTACTCGTTATTATGGAATCCCATTTAAGTAATTCTAAAGTCAGGCTCGGTGAAATTCTGTCTAGATGAGATGGTATTTAAGTAGTGCCCCTGTGACCCTCCATCTCTACTGGAAATGAATCCGAAAATGTTCTATCTAGAGGAGATGGTATTTAAGAGGTGCCCCTGTGACCCTCCATCTCTACTGGGAACCGACTGATTAGGAAGAACTATGAATTGAATCCTTTAATTACAATCAATGAGTTTTAAAAGTTAAGAAAATGGTTTTTAGTAATCCTTTGAAACAAGTTATTATTAAAATACAATATATAGATTGGACCTTGTTTAGAACGTATACTTAAACCTTTATCGTATTTGTTAGATTAACGTGCGATCGAAGACTCATTATCTATAATTACTACCTCTATTTTAGGTGAGTACTCTACGCAATTTCTTGCGCATTTTGATTATATTATATTATGCAAACTATGTATACTTCTTGAAATTCTTTTACTCTCAAAATGCATCTGATACCGATGATTCCGTCGTTTGTCATATGTTTATATCTCTCCATATAAACATTTGATTTGATTTGAATTCTGAAATTGTTGATTCGGCCTATGGAAACTCTCTTACTATATTGGCCTTGACTACCCGGTGGAAATATTTGGGTGGTACCTTCCCAGCTGGTTTATTGCCGGTGTGCCATAAATAAGGCGTTGTTCCAGAGATTATGATTATCTGTCTGTGATGTTGCCGGGTGGAAACATTTGGTAACACTATATGTCTGGGTATTAAAGCGTACATGGCCACTAAAACTGAATAATTGACATATGCTCAATTATTTTATCTCCTCTGTTCTGAACTGTTATATATATATATATATATATATATATATATATTGTCATTTACTTTATATATATTACTTGAAATTCCTATCTCTATGTGTATACCTTCTGTTCTAAATTGAATAGGTATCAATTTTCTGAAAAATCCTGGAATGTCTGGAGATTGAATTTCATTCGGCTTTTAGCTGACGTTGTATAAATAAGCATTTTTTTGGAAATAATTAAGCTCGTGGATGGAACGAAAAAGGACTATGTTGAAGATTTAGCTTTTAAAGCTCTTTTTGTTACCTTAAGTAGAAGTTTGTTTAATTAGATAGAGCGTGTTTAGCTCTTTGTGTCAAGTTGTAACTCATTGATATTTTAATACAAATGCAATTCCCTTTAGAATGCTCTGATGATGTAATTCCTTCACTTTCAGTATTTTACGATTCATAACCATGTGATTATACTTCCTCCACATATATTTTAAAAGAAAAATTTTAAGGCCAGAATATTGGATGCCTTAGTGGCATGTCAAGACACTCGTTCCCTACTATTTTTGGGTCGGGGTCATGACAATCCTAGTCTAATATTGGTTAATCAGGGGGTTTATTAAATTAAATGGAAATCATATATGATTTCATTCTTAGCATCACTGTTGAAAACCAATTAACTAACTAATAACTTATTAAATTTAGTGTCAATTTTTAAATCTTATTAACATGCACAATTGCCCATTCAACAATATAAATATACAAACATCCATAGTGACTAAAATGCAAAGAATACTAATAGTATAAATAAATAAACCAAATAAGTCCATGGTATTCAGAATACAAAAATCCAAATACTAAAACTAATAAATGTAAACAATGTCTGATAATGAAACTATCCAACTGCGAGGAACATGCCCAAAGAGGAAATACTGAAATAGCATCCTATTTTGATAGAAAAAAGAGAAGTATATAATCAAGTTCTCCATGCATCCACATCTGCTGCAACATTGTCTGACTGGAATGGAATGGCTATCATTAGTAACCCTATGGATGAGAACCTAAAAGGTTTCGAAAATATTTTTGATACGGGTCAGCTCCCAAAACATTTGAAAAATAGTTGCAAGTATTTAAATGCAATAATAATAAAGCATTATGAAATATTCATAATATCTTAGTGTGGCATCACATGAGATTATCGTCAAGTGTGCACTTAACGTACTTGCTTTATTCACCAAGTTATGCTACCCCCGCCTAACTGGTTTAACCGAACTTAATATACTTTAATCTGCTAAATATCTAGCCCATCCATACTGCCCATATGATACCTCACACTATGCGTTATGTAGTTAACACATAATCTATATCTTAGGATTTCTCAATTGTAATTATCACTCATAGGCAACGTAATCAGACACTAGCTAAAACTTGATATTCATATAACCATCTAAGCACATATACATATAGCACTCTTTATGTGTATATACATAGAACCCTCTTAGTGGGACCTTCTGAATGAATCCCTAGTATTCTATCAGGAACCAGGTACATCGCGTACCACTCCTGGGTCACCGGGTCGGAATCTCACCACCAATCCCAAAATGTAAACACATAACGGAGGCGGTCATAAACATACATCTGTGGGTCGTAATCATACCACATACCGAATTGGACTCTAAACCATCACTTATCCCTGTGCACGAATAGTGGCCATGCAACAGTATTATGACCTAGGGAATAATCCAACACCTGTTAGTCAATGCCCGGGTGGACCACCCACTACGCGTAACCTCCAACAATAGAATATTAGAGTAGGTATGTTCACTAGTCTACCAAATCCCAAAGTCTAATCCAACTTCTCAATTTATCTTCGTATTCCCATAATTATAACTTAACTCACTGATTATACACTTTTGGCCAACCATGCTAATCACAAAAAGCACTCGCCTAACCATCCCAAAAATGAAACTCGATTTTCAGATTCCTACCCATGAACATTCACTCAGCTATTCACATCTTTACCTCATGTAGAATCCATACCCGATTAGCCTACGACACTTCATAATCTCACTCTGAATTCCCAAAAATCTGAACTCATCCTCGAACCTAGAGTCCCATGGCCAATCCTCAAATAGCTCAAAAAATCAATGCGAAACAAAGGTGGCGAGCTAGTAGAATCAAAATAATTCACTGGCTGGACCGAATCGGTTCAGTTAGCGAGTCCATTCGCTCCCCCTAGCTAACCAGTTCGGTTTGCTAGGTTGCCAGAACGAACTTATGATGAAATTTCACCTGTAACCTTCATCCATGGTGGTCTTAACCTTCACCAAACCCCCATTCATGAACCCTAATTCATACCTAAAAATTATACCACTGTTTTCTATGCAAAATAATCCCAAAAAAATCATCGAATCATATTAATATAATACTTTAGTCCATTATTACAACAATAGTAAACCGAAATTCCCAGATTTGGTTTCTTTCTCTTGATATATTCAATAACTCATCTTTAATTATAGTTTGACATTTGATTTACTTTAAAAACATTATTAGATTCTTCCTCTATCATTTGTACATGTTAAAACAAAGATTTACCTTGGTTTCCCAACTCGAAAATCACATCTTTTACATATTATTCTACATAGATTTTTAACATGAATAAAAACAACTGGAATTAAATTATTAGAGCCAATAGTGTAAGACCTCGTATTTTTTAGCATTGAATATTTAATTGATTAGACTAAATTTAAATTACAAGTGTATAAATTTAAATTACAAGTGTGTCGTAATTTAATTGAATTAATTTTTATGTGGTTATTTAAATTTTAATTGGGAGAGATAATGATTAATATAAATGGAATAATATTTACTAAGTGTGTAGTAAATAATACCTGACTACTATTATAAGTCGTAGTGAGTTAAACGACGGGATCTTATTATATCTCAACCAAGGGTTGGGTATAGACTAAATTAAGGTCAAGATAGGAATTATTTAGTAAAGTGACTTAGATGATGATTCCGAGGTCATGGATGATTCCGAAAGGGTCGAAGTAATATACTCGGGGGTATTATTTGGGTCCCAGGGAAATTTTAGACTAAACCATCACCATATAAGTGTATTTTAGTCTTTTCATAGCTTAGGGTTGAGGGAGCTACGAAATTACAAAGGGTGTATCAGATGGTAGATAGATAAGGCTGGGGTTAAGAGATTAGAAAACCAAGAGATATCATTTTTGGAGAATTGAAGAGGACTCTTTAAGAGTTCTTCATTGTTCTTGAACCCCATCAACCTTGGATTGAGGATTGTAAGAGAAGACAAGAAATCGACCATCTTAATCACGAAATCAGATCATACCCATAAGAGGCAAATGTTGATAAGCAATTTCTTTTGATGTTATGATACCCATGTAGAATAAGGAATTAAAATATGATTTAAATGATGTTCTGTAAGTATAGATGATTAGAACACATAATTTGGGTAGGATTTACATGTAGAGTTGATCCACACGTGTAGAGTAGACGAAATCAAATCCACACATGAAGAACATCTGGGTTTTATATGAGTATGCATGAAGAAGATAAAAATCTAGGTTTTTTATGAATAAATGATTTGAACTGTTCTGAATGGAAATCATAGTGTTTTGATGTTATAATCATGTTGAAAATCATCTTAATACATGTATATAGCGTCTGGGACAATAGGGTGTAAGTTTCGTGAAGGATCATGAGAATTGTGTAAAAGAAAAATGGTGAAAATTTTAAAACCCAAAGAACGAGATGACAAGCTATAGTTCGAATCGATTCGGTCCATGGGTGAATCGATTCAGCTAGGTGAATCAATTTGGTTTGCCCAGATTTGGAAAATTTTCCTTTTTATCCCCTAACTTGTGAATTATTTTTTGAGAAACTTTTGCAGCACCCTTTAAACATAAGAAGAGATTTATTTGATTATAGTAGGACTATGATAAGGTTGTGCCTTAGTCTTATTGATAAAATTAAGGCGAGGATTAATCGGGATAAATTCATATTATAATTTATTTGAGAGCACGAGAATGAGTTACGAGGATTTCAAATGGATTTATTATATTCACCAGTAGGCTATTATTGAGCTAACCATTGAAAATACTTAAGGGGGAAACTAGGACCCTTCGGTTAGGAAATAACATCCGATTTAATTCAATAGTGAATTATAAATTGTAAATTGATTGTACGTTAAGTATTTGAGTGATATAAATTGGAAATTGATTGTACGGACTTTGATGTTGGGTTGGGTGTATACTTACTGAATATATAGGTTGTGTGTGAATACCTATTATATGACTGGTGTTAAATGTTAACATACCTACGTTTCTTTCTATCACGGAGGTTTTATCGTAGTGGGAGATCCCACCTTGACGATGCCAGTGAGGTCTAGATTTGTGCCCCAGAATATAGAACTTAAAGAGGCTCACTATGTGATGTGTATTAGTGAGACTGGTAGTCATTTGGGTACGTTAGGTATATATGTGTGTATTCCAAAGGATTAAAACTATGTTCGCCTCCATTACGTGTTATTTTATTTTGGTTTTGAGGAGACATGCCAAACCAATAGACCTTAATGTAGCAGAGTATGCCCGTATTAACGGTGGTTATCCTAAGGGACGCTATAGTTGTATATATTAGTGTGTAAAATATATACTTGTATGAATATTCTACTTATGTATGACAGTAGGTACTTAGATGGTGTCTAAAAATTAGATTAAGTAGAGAAACTTAATTAAATTATTAAATGATAACATATGGAAAATGTTACTTAGGATATTAATAAAATACGAGAAATGTAAATTCGGATAGCGTATTGTATGGGCGATGCGGGGACTTAGACGAGTCGATAATTCAAATAAATACTTATGTCTAGTTAGACTTGGTGCTATAGATAGGTGAGCTAAGTAGAAAACATTAGGCGTGCACTATAGTTGAGAGGTGAGGAAACTCAAGAGAGTCTACGTGAACATAACATGTGTATGTAATAACTGGTTTTTAAACTATGATAAATACTTGCTAAATATTTTTCAAATGTTTTAGGTTCTAACCCTGTAAAAAAAATTCAAAACCTTTTAGGTGTCTAGCCACAGGGACGCCATACTTGATTATCTATTCTAGAGATGCGCAACTGCAGTATTTATGGATGCATGCAGGATTTGGACTAGATGCCTCAACTGTTCATTCTAGATTAAGATCTCATTATCTCAGTATTTAATCTTTGGGCATGTTTCCCTATAATACTTTATTCAGTTTATTCAGTTCAGACCTGTGTTGGATTCATTCATTTATCTGCTAAATTTATAATTTGGATTTGGATTTTATAGCCGATAGTTTTTTCGGCAAGACATTTATTTATTTATATCCTATGATGGTTGAGACTTTATTAATGTGTGAATGGTTTATTATAATTTCTAGTTATTGTTATCTGTTAAATGAAAAGATAAAATTTGACACCGGCTTAATTAACTAATAAGTGATTTGTAATTAATGGTGTTCGACAGTGATGCTAAGAATGAACAAAGTGGAAATCCTATTTAATTTAATAAAGGACTGATTACACGGTATTTAATTGGGCGGGGTGTTAAAAGTCTATAATTTCCTTTAGGGTGATAAAAAGTGAGTCCCTCATTTTGAAATCCTTCTCTTGGTTTTGATCTTCACCCTAAAAATGGTGGTCAACACCTTTCTTCGTCCTCTTTTCTTTTTTTTTTCACTTCTCTTTTCTCACTTTCTCCCAAACCCTAGTAGCTTTTAGTGGATGGATAACAGCCCCTTACATCCACATTCCTTAAATACTTATGTAAACCCCCATATGTAAAATTACCCGTATGCCCTCCTACGAGTCACACTTAGTCGAAAAAACCCTGAACCCCAATTGTAACCCTCGGGTACCTATTTTGGACTATTTTGACCCATTCCAAACCATTGATGGACTCAAAACTACCATCCACATCACCTAACATAAAATTTCATCTTATGTCCGACACGACTCTACCCTCATGTTCTGAATGAAACCCTTTCTTAGAATCATTCATGCAAAACCTTGTAGGGTCATCATCGATACAAGTATCTTGGGATAAGCCCAACATCCTATTTTTTTTATCATACATAGGCTTGATCCCAAGGATGTGACTAACTTCTCCTAAGTCCTTCATATTTAAATGACTAGAAAACCACACTCTTATACTAGATAATACACCCACGTCATTCCTTATTAGGAGAATAACATCCATGTATAATACTAGAAATACCACCACATTTACGTCATGCTTTTTATTCACACAAGTTTCATTCGGGCATTAATTAAAACCATAAGATTTGCGAGCTTGGTCGAAACAGATGTTCTAAGATCTTGACATTTGCTTAAGTCTATACATGGATCTCTTTTATCTTGCACACTTTATTTTCCTAGCAATTTACTATGAATTCCTTGGGTTACATCATATAGATGAACTCATTGAGGCTACTCTTCAAGAACACAGTATTGATGTCCATTTTCCAACTCTCGAGATCGAGATGAGCCTTAATGGATAAGTGAATCCGAATAGACTTTAACATGGCTACCAGTGAGAATCACTACGCCAAATCTGTCGAATTGTCACGGTCATTGACCTTGCCAAGTCCAACTTGTCAAGGTCAATGACCGTTACAAGTCTGGGGGTGACAACTTTTGTTATCACGGACTTATCACGGTCATTGACTGTGATAAGTTCATTAGACTTTTCTTGGTCATGTCACGGTCTTTGACCTTGACAAGCTTTATCACGGTTTAGGACTGTGATAAATTCATGACAATCTTTAGACAATTGTCACGGTCATTGATAAGTCTATGATAATTATGCTTTGTCACGGACTTGTCACGGTGAATGACCGTGATAATTCTAAGAAGAATTGGAAAACAATTTGCTAGGCAGTATGGCCACTGCCACTGCCAAGCAGTATATTTGTACCTGTTATAGCAATGTTGTACCTATTCAAACATCATATATCCAAATAAAATATAGATAATACAAATATACGTTCAAAACAATATGCATGGTATCAAAAGCATCGAGAGGTGGAACGAGGCGGCCATCATGAAGATGCTATGGAATCTCTGTAGCAAGAAGGATTGCCTTTGGGTCAAGTGGTGCAACGTGTATAAGTTGAAGAGAAGAAGTTTGTGGGCTATTAACTTAGCCAGCGATTCGTCTTGGAGCTGGAGGAAGATGATGCAGTTGAGACATCGGATCAGACCTCTCATCAAATGGAGTATCGGTAACGGCAGGGATACCTTTTTCTGGCACGATAACTGGCATCCTCTGGGGCCCCTTCATCCTTTGTTTGGGGACCGTGTTATCTATGACGCTGCTAGTAACCATAAGGCTTTGGTTGCTGATTACATTGTTGAGGAAAGGTGGAGATGGCCAACGGTGATTACCTGGGAGCTCCTGGAGATTAGGAATGCGGCTTTGCCCGGCATTAGGCATGATACTGCCGATGAGGTTGTCTGGATTCCCAACCAGAAGGATTTTTCTATCAGATCAGCCTATGATGAGATGACCCCCACCCTCCCACCTGCCCCCTGGCATAATATTGTGTGGAATAAGACTAATATTCCTAAATGCGCTTTTGTCCTTTGGATGATTTGTAGGGACGCTATTCACACCAAGGACAAGCTCCATAACTGGGGCATCTCGGAGGATAACGTGTGCTGCAGCTGCTCCAATGGGGCCGAGTCCATACCTCACGTGTTTAATGAGTGTCCAGTTGCTAAGGAGGTTTGGGAGGAGGTGAGAACCAGGAATCAGGAATACAGAGAGGCTTTGGATTGGGATGGCGAGATGACTCATGCTATTTCTTGCTACAGTGGGACTAGTTTTTATAACCGTATTAGGAATATTTCCTTCTCTTCTACTGTGTACTGCCTATGGATGGAGCGTAACGCTAGACAATTTAAGCGTGTGGCCAAGAGCACGGATGTCATTGTCAAAGATATTGAGGTTATGATTAGAGCGAGAGTCGCTAAGTGGAGCAGGGGGACGAGGAGATATGAGAACTGGATGGCTTGCATGAACTGGGGTATCCCGGAGAGTGCTCTTGATTAGGGGACTGCGGGGTGAGCGGCTCCTCGTCCTTTTTTTTTCAGTTGTTTTGTTTTTCTCTCCTTTGGGGTATGCCCCTAGGGGAGGCGCTGGGTTTCATCCCTATGTGTACTTGTTGTAGTTGCAGTTGTTGATATATATACATAATTTTTCCCAAAAAAAAAAAATAATTCAATTCAAATAATATCACTACATGTCTGGGGTAGGTCTGAGGAAGTGAATAGGCCACACGATATACGAATTTATAAACCAAGCAATATACATTGTGCCATATTGTTCGCGCAACCACAATGGGGAGTTCTCCTTCCCAGGTATTACATGCGTGATGAGCACCTTCTCCTCGATGTCTTGAAGAAAACGTCCATGAACTGGCATACCCTGGATGGTATTCGGGTCCCTCAACCCTCGCCCTATCCACTGGCCATCAAATATGTCATGTATAAAGATTCTCAGCCAACCAAGTGTCGGCATCGGTCGGTCAAAGGGAGCCAAATAGGGGACTCGATCATCAAAGTTAGCACGTGTCGGCAATGAAGTAACGAGGTCCACATCCTCGTCCTCCTACACCTCCTCCTCCACCACCTACTCCTTCCCTTTCCCCTTATGATTTTTGCCTAACGAACGCTTCATGAATGATAACATATCTTGGACCGTTGCCTCCAAACGAGAAAGCTTAGCGTCATGCGAGTCCACCATTCGAGCCAACCCGGCGTCGCTCGTCTCCAATCCGATGATCCTAGATTTGGCCGTCCACGAGATCATCCCCTTGTCCTCCCCTTACGATCAGCGCCAAGCATTTGTCTGAGTGAGTCTGTGGACAAAGATGCCTTGTCAGCATCAGACTACGACTCATGCACTCCTAAAATGACAAAAAGCACATGATTAGTTAAATAGGTAAATAAAAAAATTATAACGTAATTAACAAAAAGTAAACTATCGGATTACTTACAACTGTGGCCGCGATGCTCGGGGACACCTGCTTATCCTTCCCCTTCTTCGTCCGAATATCCACATAAGTATCGAGCCTATCCCTTGAAATAAAATAATGCAAAATTAGTATCGGCCCCACAAAGTAAAATAATGCAGAATACTATATTTCTGTAATTATACCATCATCCTATGATCCACCGATGTAAGACGTCCGACCGGAGTAGTGCACGTCTGTCTTTTTCACCTGATTTTCCCTCCTCGATTGGCGAGATGCCAATTGTCACTCCCCGATCTCATTGTCATTGACCTTTTTCCATTGTGCCAATGATATCGACTCCTTCGAAAGGATGGATTCATGCATTCGGATTACGGACTCTCGGGTCTTCCCAAAGTACCTGGTCAGCATATTTTTCTTTCATGTCTTATGTTGCTCCCTCAACTGCTCCAAGACGGAATCGCGTAGCTTTGGATCTAAGCTGAATTGTTCCTATACAACAAATACAATGTTAGTTGCGAATAAATATAAATATAAAATGAAATCAAAATCAAAATCGAAATCGAAATCGAAATCGAAATCGAAATTTGAATATTCATATAAATATAAATATAAATACATTACCTGTAGTGCCGCCCAAATAGCTTACTTGAGCTCATTTGGCACCTCCCTCCAACTAGTGTACCTCGATCCGATGATCGTCTTTACCAACTCGAGGAATCTCGCTAATAACCCCATATTGTTCTCGATGGCCATAATTTGCCATATTTTGGGAGCCTAGGGGCCGAGGAGCCCTCGTCGCCTTCACTACCACCGAGCCCATACGACATCATCATAATCAGCATCAATACCTGAAGGAGACATTTTCTGTAAAAATAATGTTGTTATTAGTACAAATCAAAATGAATTAGAAGAAGACATGCAAATATGTACAATTACTACAAATCCAAATGAATTATTACTGTTTAACACCTCAATTTCTGAATTCCAAAACAACAGCATCTAATTCATAATATGTAAAGTTGTTTGATATTTCTCACACCCAGAGTATAACAGTTGGATCGCCTTAAATTTTAAACTTTGTTAGTCATCTTCAAGGTTTATCGTGATATCTTCACAAGCACTTGAACCTTGTACATCATCAGTAACCTCATTCTCCTCCGCTTTATAAACTCCGTACGCATCATCAACTAAATCATCTAACATATTTTGATCTAAATCATCCCCTTCTACATATATCCTATTTATTTAAGGTTGTTGTGAAGGTGTTTAGGGGATAAAAGGAACTTTCAATTCACCGTGAAAACTCCAAAATCGATAAATATCTTGCATAACCCATCTTAACAAATGTAGTTCAACAGTTTTCCACTCAAACACCTTACCATTCTTACACGTAGAACACGGATATGAAGAAAATTCATCATTATGACATCTCTTTGCATATTTCACAAATTCATTAGCACCTTTATGAAACACATCCCCCATTCTATTTGTCTCACCCATCCACTCTTTGTATTTCGGATATCCCATCACAGCTACCACAACTAATCATCTATTAATGGTAAGAAGCGTATATTCATGTATTAGTATAAACAAAACTTAGATTTATAGTATGTTTCATTTAATTATGTCTTATTTATATTCGATTTTTAAATTTCAAATTCAAATTCAATTTATAATAGAAATTCCTATTTCCTCCATCTCCTCTAACGGGTGAGTGGTCCTATCCCATTCAAGACCGCATATTTCTATAATATACTTAACAGCTCATGCACATTGTTATGATTTGAGAAAAATTCGCCAACATATCCTCGTAGTTCCCCAAGTACATGACGTAGATTGGCAAGTGTGAGTGTTATTTCAATTTATCAATTGAAATAACAATCACACTTGTCAATCTAGTATGTACCCAGATAACATTAGGATACGACTGCAAAACTTCCTCCAAAAGTAACAACTTTAAGCCACTAAGAATATTATTATACATAAATTATGTAGTCCCAAACTGTCCAAACGGGACAATTCAAGAGATCTCATTACAGGGGTAATAACTCTCGAATGGGTCTAAAGGCTATTGAATGCGTACGCATAAGAACTAGAAGGCAATCTATGCACACTATATGTAATTTCAAGTATGTTTCATTTAATTATCATACTATATATATATTGTTCGTAATACAAAGTAATTTTAAAAAAAAATTGAAAAAACCCACCCTCATATGGACAATAATCCAGTGGTCATGCCACTTTTAAAATTAACCAACCGAACATCGATCCACTATAATCCAACTGCAATGGCAACAACAAATGTGTATCCCGTACTCCTTCTAATTCATCTACTCAATTAATTCTTTTCATCAATTAAACTAACAATTAAAGTATACAATTATTAATTTATTAATTTACAATGAGGGGCAATCCTACTTTCATATGAAAGGCGCACTAATTATTAATTTACTAAAAAAATTAACAACCAATCAATATTTAATCAATCAATTCTTTTACAAGGGGCACTACAATATGAGGGGAAATATCTAATAAACTAATAAAAATTTAATTAAAAAAATACACACACGCATATATACACACACCTCCCACACCCCTGCACCCCCTCCCACCTCCACCCCCAGCCCTGCCCCCTCCCCCTCCCCCCACTGCCACTGCGCACCACACACGCGCACACACACACACGTACATACACACACATGCATATACACACACACACACACACATATAGACACACACACATGCACATATACACCCCCAACCCTGCCCCTCCCTCCCATGCATATATACACCCCACACACGCACGTACATTTACACACGCATATATACACACACACACACGCACATATACATAAATGGAGGAGAAATAGAGAGAAAAAAGGTACCAAAATCATAGAGACAGAGAGTTGAGTCACTTAGAGAGAGAGAGAGAGAGAGAGAGAGAGAGAAATGGAGGGAATAGAAATCGGTAGGAAAAAGAAGAGGGAAGTTTTTTTTACTAATAGATTTATCACAGACATGTCACGCTCCTTGACCGTGACAACTTTATAGGCTTGTCACGGTCATTGACCATGACAAGCCTTTGTCGCGGCCTTATCACGATCATTGACCGTGACAAAAAATGCGTGTTTTTTTTTTGTCACGGTCAATGACCGTGACAAGTCTGGCCGGTTGAAGGGTACCAATTTGACCATTTTGGTGTAGTGAAGGTTTCCTCATAATCAATCCCCTCTTTCTGAGTAAACCAGTTTTCTAAAAGCCTTGGCTTTAATGTTCCTAGCTTCCCATCTACCCTTTTTTTCTTCTTATGAGTCCAATTACATCTAATAGGTTTTATCCCATCTTGAAAGTCTACAAGCTCCCAAACCCGATTCGAATACACTGAATCCATCTTGGTATTAACAACCTTTAGTCAAATCTCAAAGTCCTTTCCTTGGAGTGCCTCATAGTAGTTCTTGGTATTTGATTCGAGTTCCTCTAGTATCTCACTGAAGTGTTCACTCAAATAAATTAACCTATCAGATTGACGCTTGACTCTACAGCTATGACATGGTTCTAATTATGGGTGTCATGTGTAACCTGATCATTGTAATACTTCCATGAACGCGAGGAAGAGTCTCATCAATATTAGGTTATATTTCATCCTATATTAGTGGTTCAAAAGATATTACTTAATCTTGACCTGTTAACTCTTATAAATTCAATATGGGCGGGTTTGTGGTTTATTATATAATCTTCCTCTATATATCGGGGATTTGTACTAACCAACCCCCTCTAGCCCTTAGGATTATAGATTAAATCACCATTAGTTTATTTCAGATTACCTACAAATAAACATATTTTTGTCCTTGATTCCAACATACCGGACTCCTTCCTTAACATGTGTACGGATAACCCAAGATCCAAACATGTCCTAGATTAGGTTTACACCCAATCCACAATTCCATGGGCATTTTTCAGACCGACTTATAAGGAACTAAGTTTAGTAAATATCTTAACACTCAAAAGAATCTAGTACTTTAATGCCCCGTGTTTTCAGAATAAATTATTACAACGAAAAATTTAATTAAATTTTCAGATTTAAATTGAAATGAATAAAATTTATAAGAGAATAAATACTTATTTATAACTTCATAATTATAAGACTCAACTGGGAATGATGGGTTAGCTCGTGAGTAATAAATCATAAAGTGGTTAACTTATAGTGAGGCGTTGATTTAAACATGATACATATAAGTGTATATATATATATATATATCTATGTGTGTGCGTGTGTGTGGAGTTAGGAGGTTATTGGGCTAAGTGGATAAGGTATTTGGGCTCATTTGGGGGTCTAAAGTTGTGGCCTAAGGCCCAACTCGGGACTAGTGAGTTAATAATCTATATTAAGAGACTAAATAACTCCCTCAGAGTTACATCTAAGAACCCTAATCTATACCTTTCAGAGGGAGGAGGCAAGAAACCACAATAAGATAGAAGTGGAGAGCTCAAGGGTGGATTCAAGAATCATCCAAGATCTAAGGTAAGCATTTTCTTGCTTAATTTTATCGGTTCAAATTACTTCATTATTCATTGTTTGTTAAATTTCCATTTAGAAATTCCGGATTTAGGAGGTTCGGTGATTTAGGAGGTTCGGTCATTATTCATTGTTTATGATTAAGTAGAAATTCCAGAATTTAGGGTGGTAGAAACTTAAGAATTATATTGATAGAATTCATGTTTAGGATCCCTAGTATAATGGTTCGAACGATTCATATGTAGAGAAATGTAATCATAATTAAAATATGATATTTGGATTTGAATCGGATCTTTACATATGGTTGATGTAGAGTAATTGTTTGGACATAAAATTAGAATATATGAAATTCCCTATGGCTACTTTCTATGATTTAGGAATTTATCCGGGTCGAAAAACACGTAATAAAACTTCATAATGTGATGAACCTAGTTATTGAGATTGGTATTGACAACTATCACAAGATGTAAAGTGTTAGAAATCGATTTGGTGAAAAGAGGACAAATCCCGTATAAAAGAAAATTTGGACAGAAAGTGGGTTCGCTCAGTTTGCCCCTGGACTGAATCGGTTCGATTTGTGGGGTCTGGGTGTGGGGTCCGCCAATGGGTTCAGGTGATTTTTAGAAGTTCATACGAGTTGACGAGACCGTGTTTGGACAATAATAGAATTTATAGAAAATGGTGATGCGATGATGTTAATAAATGGGACATATTTAATTAACTGGATGGTTAATGGTGCTAATTAATTAATGATCATTTAATAAATTGAATGGGTTTCAATTATTAAATGAGGATTACTATGGAAGGCATCTAGGCGGGAACAAGGAGTAATTTGTGGAGTAATTATCGAAAATAATTTACTAAACGGCTTAAAGTATAATTTCAAGGAAGTAGAGTTTAATAATTAACTGGATGGTTAATTGTATGTTGTATAAAAAAGGAAGTTAATGATTTACGTTATGATTGATTATTTACTAAGGTCAATAGATAATCTTTACGGGGCAGCTATGGGGTAATTATTAGGATAATTACCTTCACATGTGGCAATACGTATTTATATTTTTGTGTGTAACATACCTGGGTTCGTGGACCATCCTATCGGTTGGGGTACATGCGTTTGAGAATAGAGCATACGTCGGCACAGGTGGGCTAGACGTAGAGTTAGGTCATATTTTAGGTACTTCGTGGTCGTGCCATTTATAGGAGTTAAGTGTTGATGCTGGATCCATGTGACGCCGCTTGGCATGGGCCATGCAATGGTGAAACTGCGTAGGTACCGCCCCACTTGCTTGTGATTTGTTTGCCCGTTTTGGATAAGGGACTCGTACAGAGTCACTGATAGAGCACGAATGAGACACTATAGGTAGATGCCTTTGTGTCTCATATATAATGACATATATGAAATAAATTGAAATGAATGAAAGAATTCCTAAGTCTAATGTGGTGGAATAAAGATACAGATCCAATACTACGTAGTATGAATGATATTTGATGTTATATCTTTATGGGTAGTATATTAGGGGTAAATTAGGAAACAATTACTTGAGAATATTTAACTCTATTTCAGTATATTATCTTGATAGATGCATCTTATACTACCATATGCACTTATTTTGTATCCATATCGGGTTATGGGTAGTTATTCGAGTAGCACTGCTTTTAGGTGAGGGGCGAGGTATATTATTCATGAGAGTGACGATGGGAATATTCACTTTGGATTCACAATATTTTTGCCCAATTTAAAATGAGTATGCTAATTCTTGAAAACTTTAAGGAACTAGACCAAAATTATAAATGTTCCCCCTTAAGGTTTTATATAGACAGGGATGGTAGGACTGACAGTGGATCAAACTAGCAGTCATATTTACACAGTTACTACTTCTGTTCGGTTGATTCTATCATATGTTGATGTTTCCATTTTAGTCAATTTATTATTTCGGAGTATTGTATGGGCATAAACTCGAGTTTAGTATTCAGTCATTTGAGATAAATTGTATGGTTGTTGGGATTTTATTAACTTTATGTGGATGAAGGACCTATTACATTGTGACACCCCGCCTAATTAACCTCGAGTGATCAGTCCAACAGTAAGTTAGAACAGGTTTATCAGTTGGATCCTTCTTAGCATCACTGTCGCCTTTTTAATTGCTAACCACCTAAGTGAGAAAAATAGACTGGTGCTAAGTTTTATCTTTCATTAACTTAAATGAAACTCATGCGGAAATAAAGTGACAATATAATCACAAGTAACTGAAACAACCATTCACAATTAATTAACTGACCGAATAAACCATCGGTTCAAACTCCAACAAATATAAAATAAAGACAAGTAATAAATCTCAACAAGTCTGACAAAAACTAAATGAACCGTGAGATAAATGCTCGAAATAACTGATAAGAATATCTATACTAGAAATGAAAGAATGAGGCATCTATCAAATCTGCCGCAAAATCCACATATGCTGCAGCGACGAATCCCTAAAATAGAATCAAGCCTAGCATCCTTGTGGCTGGACACCTAAAAGGTTTTTTAAAAGTTTATATAGCAAGGGTTAGTACCCAAAACATTTGAAAAACATTTAGCAATTGATTAACTTGCAGTAATAAATAAATATGCATGCTCTCCATATTTTAGCTAGTGTCGCACTCCCTTGAGGACATCCTCACCCCACCTCTAATGTGCACTACTAACGCCTTAATTAAATTTACCTAGTTCTTATTCTCCTGACTAAATAAATTATAACCCTTGTAAACACCCTACTCTGACCGAGTATGCCTTAATTATGATTTTTAAGTTATTACCAACATCACTTAATTAAATCATTTCCCTTTAATTTCATATAACTTTTACATCTGTTATACATATAATACAAGTCATGCTTTGTACTATTTAGCCCGCATATAATTATTTACCTCATTATATACTTAGTCATATTACAGTATTCATACACATACTGAAATGGCATTTAATAATAATAACCCCCGAGTAAAGTCTCACCGGGTATAAATTCTCTAAAGTGCTGTCCCACTAGGTGCATTCACATAACCTAGTTACCCTAAGTCAGAATCGCTCTCTAACTTGGATAATACATACATGTTGGAGGCAGTCATATTCCTTCCCTGAAAGTGAGATGCCCCTCACCCATATAACGAACGCTATGACCTGGGATTATACTCGCCCTACTCCTCAAGCAAGGGGATTCATCCACTACGCGTAACCTCCCCCTATAGCACTAGAGTATATAATAATAATATCTATCACTGATATTGATGCACACACCATATATATATACTATCACACGCCGTATATATATAAATATAAAAATATCCCGGCTATACCATGTACTAAGTCCGTGACAAAAGCCCATTCCATTTTATTATGAGTTTATGGCCCCACTCGAATTATTTATTATTTTTCACATTAATGTTCTTTGGTGTCGCCCCCAACCAATATTCGGTCTTATTCTCGTGGCTCGAATTTAAAACAACACCCGAGTCTATATCCCCGACTCTAAATTATTTAGCCCTCACCTAAATAAAACTTTCGTATCGGCATCGCCCCACCAATATCCCCAGACTTGTCCACTCAGTCCGTATTTAAAAATTTGAATCGAAATTCCCAAAATTTTAACTCCAGTATATCACACCTAATTTCCTCCACATCCTGATTAATTTTAATCATGATGTGCCACCCCAAATTCCCCTCAAATCCTAATTAATTATTATTCACAATTAATTAGATTTAAACCCATGTATTGATTACTCATCAATTAAGGCATGGTAGGATGTTTGTTTAAATTTCTCTACATATAAAATCAACTGGGCGAACTGTCAAAATTTCCAGACCATCGATCGATTAGGTCCTCTTCTTCCCCGAGTTGGCTGTTTCAGCCATGGACGTCCACCTCCAAACCTAGTTTCTTCTACACTGAAAGCCAAGCTTTCCCATCGACAATAGACACCAAAAACCTTATGAGAAACCTCTATAAAGTCCAACAACATCAGTAATTTCACTTTCTCTACAGTTTTTCCAAGTTGGGGTAAAATTCCATTTAACCTTTAACCCATTTAAACATCAATTACTTATCATCAAATTCGTCTCTAATTTTTCTGGGTTTACACATCTTACCAGATACAAATATTACTCAGATTATATATGATTTTCTAATCAATTTAGCAATCAGATTCATGGTTTACAAAACCCCATGTTTATATCCCCTTTAAATCCCAAAATGAATTTCTTTGATTACACACATCATATGAATATGAATTGAAATAAAAAAAACATATGTTATTCCTAATGGCCCCATTTTCGGATGGATGTGAGAGCTTCTCTCTCAAGGTCAAACCTCTAACCTAATCTTCCGCCGCCGTTCCCCTTTCTCCTTATCCTTTCCGGTGATTAACCTCAACTCCTTTGGTCGAGTCATGTCGCTTTCTCTACCGATTCAGGTCTGGTATGGGTTGGGCGTTTCTCTCTATTGGAGTTTTGGGTGGTTAAGTCCCGGTGGAAACCACGTTGCCCCTTCCCTCTATTCTCCGTGGTCCTAAATGGGTCTACATCGGATCGCCATTTTTGCTTGCTGAACTTCAAGTCAGATTGATGTGGGCTTTTCTTTCCGGCGATCGAAGGATATGGGTTTGGGTGCGATTTGGTGGTGATTGGGCTGTGGCTGGAGTGGGGTGGTTCTTGGTTTTGCGTTTGTGTTGCTATGGTGGTGTTGGCCTTTGTTTGGCCGTAGTTGGTTGTTGTGGTTGTTCACGATGGGCTTGTTCAGTGGGTGGCCCTTTACCGGTTGGGTTTGGCTTATGTTGGACCTTGGTCATAGCCGCTACTACTCCTTCCACCTTCTAGTCCTTTACCACCTGCCACTTTTTTGGCCTTTCCCCTTCCCTGTCGCAACCTCTTTGCTATGCTTCATGTCAGATGTGGATTGGGTTTTGGTCTCATTTGGTGGCTCCTCTCACTGTTATCAGCTTGATCGACTGGTGACCATCGCTGTGGCGAGGGCTTCTTGCCGGTGATTGTGGGGTTGATTCCCAACCCCTGGTGGTTTCGTTCTGAGAAGTTTTCTCCATTTCTTCTACTCCCCCCTTACTGTCCGTGTGGTTTGTGATTTTGGAGCGCTATTTTGGGGTATGGCTGTTCCTTGTGTTGCTCACCACCGGAGCCGGTTCCGGCATAGTTTGATGGGATTGGCGGTATGTGGAATTGGCTTGGAGTGATGCACTGTGGCCGGGGTTGCGATGGTTGGTTCTCGGGTGCTATGCCCAATGATTATGGATCTTCTGGTCCGTGGATCAACATGTTTGGGTCCTTCGGTTGCTTCTGTTGCCGCCAGGGCTAGTGGCTTGTCTGCGTTACCACTGTTTCGGTTGCGCTTTGCGGGTCGGGTTATGATTTGGATGGTTTGGCCATCCGGGTTTTCAAGGAGGTGGGTCATGGTGTCCACTTGGTTTTGGTGGTTTTGTTTCTGGTTGTTTGTTTCAGCCAGATGGTGGGCCTTGTTTTTCCTTGGATACAATTGTTTTGTTATTCATGCTGCCCTTGTGGCTTTTGTTACCTAGGCCTAGGTACTTGTGTTTTGACTAGTTTGTTGTTCCATTGTTTTATTGTTGGCTAGCTGCGCATGTGCTCTAGCATACGAGGGTATGCCCTCTTGGATCTTGTAACTATTTCTTTTCAATATACTTTAATTACCGGAAAAAAAAAATATGAATTGAAATACACTTTGCATGCTACAGCAAGTTAACCACTTGCCTTAGGGTTCGTAGAGTCTGAATTTGGAATTGTGAGTGCTCGAGGTTAAAGATGACTCTTTTTGGCTCTCATGTGATCCCCAAACTTTGACTTTGGCTGCTGTTAGGGTTTCCTAACCCTCTAAGTCTTTTCTAAAATCAATTCAGTCGTTCCCTTGTTTCTTTTAATTGTTTAATTAACCTTAATCCCTTTTTTGTCTAATGGGCCAAGCCCAAGTGACCCAAATGCCCCTGTGTGGGCCCGGCTATATTTAAAAACGTCCCGTGACCCGTTTACTACCCCCGGGTACACTTTTCTGACTATCTCGGCCCATCCGGATTCAACCGTACACTCAGAATTGGCATCCGAATTAATTTATAAAAATACATATTTCGCACCCAAATTAGTCTATACCGACTCTCGGCTGAAATAAGTACATATCCCGTCATTAGTACCCGAAATGACGTAAATACATTATTACTATTCACTTAGAAAATAAGTTTCTCTAAATATTAACCCTTCACTCCCCGATTAATATTTAAATATAAATTACCATTATTAATTCAATTAAAATTACGACACACAAGTAATTTTGAATTCCTTAATTAATTAAATATTTAATGCACAAAAATACAGTGTGTTACATACTCCCCCCTTACAAAGGAATTTCGTCCCCGAAATTAGGTCGTACCTTTGGTGAAAAGCTCTGGATATTGTTCCCGCATATCCTCCTCCCGCTCCCAGGTAGACTCGTCAACGTTGTTATGACCCCATTGTACTCTAACTAGTGAAACAACCTTGGATCGCAACTTTCGCTCACTACGGTCCAGAATAGCCACCGGTCTCTCCTCATATGAGATGTCTAGCTGTAAATCTATTTCCTCGAGTGGAATGTGCCAGAAAGCCCTCTCGCTCTTGCGATATTTCTTCAGCGATGCCACATGGAACACGTCGTGTATCCGCTGAAGGTGTTCAGGCAATCCCAGCTTGTAAGCTAATTGTCCCACCCTCTCGATAATAGGGAAAGGTCCCACATACCTCGGCGCTAATTTACCCTTCTTGCTGAACCTCATCATTCCTTCCATAGGGGACACCCGGACCAATACCTGGTCCCTAACTTCTAACTCCACATGTCTACGTGAAGCATCCGCATAACTCTTCTGCCTATCCTGAGCTATCTGAATCCACCCTCGGATCAGCTCTATCTTGGCAGACGTCTCCTGAACAATCTCCGGCCCCAATAGTTTGTTGTCCCCCACCTCTAACCAACAAGCGGGTGAACAACAAGCTCTCCCGTAAAGTGCCTCGAACGGTGCCATACCGATCATGAATTGGTAAGAGTTGTTATGCGTGAACTCTACCAAAGGAGGATTTTTCTCCCAACCTCCCCCAAAGTCTAATATGAACATTCTGAGCATATCTTCCAGCATCTGATTGACTCTCTCAGTCTGCCCATCAGTTTGTGGGTGATAGGTTGTACTTAAATGTAACTCCGTGCCCATGGCCTCCTGAAAACTTTGCCAAAAGTGTGCCACAAGATCTTGTCTCTGTCAGACACAATATTAACAATCTCAGCTATGAATAGATGTGCATAACGCATCATTTCAAAGTCTGTGTGAACCGGCAGGAAGTGGGCTACTTTGGTCAACCGATCCACAATGACCCATATGGAATTGTGACCCCTCTGCGATGCAGGTAACCCTGTAATAAAGTCCATGGAGATGCTCTCCCACTTTCACACGGGACTGTAGCATCCCTAATGGTCTATGATGGTCCACTTTCACAAGCTGACACGTGGCACATTTTGAAACAAACTCTGTTATGTCTCGTTTCATTCCTGCCCACCAATACTGTATCCTCATATCCTGGTACATCTTATCCCCACCGGGATGTACCGCGAATCTTGACCCATGGGACTCTATCATAACAGCTTGCCTCAACTCCTTATCCTCTGGCACAACTAACCTCCCATTAAGGCGTAATCCTCCTTCCGAGCTGATCGAGTAACCCTGTGCTCCCTCAGGTAGCAACTGGCTCACCTTATCCTGACAGATCTGATCCTCTGCCTGAGCCCTCACCACCCGCATGATGATCTCAGGTGTGATGGATAATGTTGACATGCAAGCCCTGGCTATATCATCCTTATATCGAAGCTCTCTCCACTTCGCTTTCCAGACTTCTGATATTTCCCCAATCGGTCTCCGACTCAATACATCTGCTACCACATTAGCCTTACCAGGATGATACTGAATATCAAACTGGTAGTCTTTCATGAATTCTAGCCATCGCCTCGGCCTCATATTCAGAGCCTTCTGAGTAAAGAGATACTAAAGTGATTTGTGATCCGTGAATAACGTGAACTGCTCTCCCAGAAGATAATGTCTCCATATCCTCAAAGCAAAAATGACCGCTGCTAACTCCAAGTTGTGAGTGGGGTAATTCCTCTCGTGGGGATTTAGCTTTCTGGACGCATAAGCTATAGCCCTTTCCTCCTGCTGAAGCACACCTCCAAGTCCCTCTAAGGATGCGTCAGTGTAAACCCGATACTTTAATCCTCCCTTCGATAATGCAACTACGGGTGCAGATGTCAACTTGTCCTTTAGCTCGTCGAAAGTTAATTGACAATGATCACTCCAAGTGAAATCCCCTTTCCGAGTCAGATTCGTCAAAGGGCCCGCAATCTTTGAGAATCCTTTGATGAACCGCCTGTAATAACCGGCCAATCCCAGAAAACTGCGCACCTCGGTCGATGTCGTAGGCTGTCCCCACTCCCTCACCGCCGATACTTTACTCGGATCCACCACAATACCCTAGTCTGACACCACATGGCCAAGAAATTGAACCTCCCGTAGTCAAAATCCACACTTCCCAAATTTGTCATAGAGCTGGTGATCCCGTAATGTCTGTAAAACTATATGCAGATGTTATGCGTGCTTCTCCTCGGTGCGCGAGTAGATCAGGATGTCATCAATGAACACGGTGACAAACTGATCGAGAAACTCCCTGAAAACCCTGTTCATGAGGTCCCTGAATACTGCTGGTGCATTGGTGAGCCCGAATGGCATCACCCTGAACTCATAAGATCTATACCGCGACAGGAAATTGGTCTTAGGAACATCCTCCTCTCGGATACGTAGTTGATGATACCCTGACCTCAAGTCGACCTTAGAGAAGTAAGACGCCCCTCTCAACTGGTCAAATAGATCATCAATCCTAGGCAATGGATACTTATTCCGTATCGTCGCATTGTTCAGCTCTCTATAGTCCACGCATAACCGTAGTGAGACATCCCGCTTATTCACAAATAACACTGGTGCACCCCACGGCGATGTACTCCGCCGAATGAAACCTTGACCCAGAAGCTGCTGAATCTGCTCTCTCAGCTCATGCATCTCTGAAGGGGCCATACGGTATGGGGACCGAGCAATCGGCCTCATCCTCGGTGCTAAATCGATTACAAATTCGATTTCCCTGCTAGGTGGAAACCATGGCATCTCCTGGAACACATCCTCAAAGTCCCTCACTACCAGGATTGAGTCCAACGGAATCGCCGCCTCTTGTGAGGTTTCCTCCTCGATGTAATGCAGGTGCGTGCGTGACCCTCCCTCGGGTAATGACATTTCTATCAAGAACATCTCATGTCCTGTAATGGAGAACACAATTGTCCTCTCGTAGCAATCCACCGTCGCCCGATAACCTGCCAACTAATCCATACCCAAGATGACATCATACCCCTCCATATCTAATAGCAAGAGGTCCGCTGCTAAACTAAGTCTCCCAATCAAAATGTCCACCCATCGACAAACTGAGTGAATCGAAGCCCCGCTGCCTGCTGGTGACTCTACACACATTCGAAGACTACCCGCGGTCTCTGGTAACCTGGCCCGTTTAGCAAAATTATATTTAATGAATGAATGTGATGCTCCCGTATCAAAAAGAATACTACCCTCATAACCATGAATGAGAAACATCCCTCAACCGTTGGCGGTGCGTGCTGCGCTGGAGGATTGGGAATATCCGATACATTATACACATGCCCGTAGTGCACCTGCCCCTGCCCCTGCTACGGTGGGGTGGGTGGAGCTGCTGCTGCTGGAGGCCTCTTCCCCCGTTGCCCCTGTTGGGCCTCCTGTTGTTGACCCCTGCCCCTCTGTAGGCACTCCCTCTTGAAGTTTCCTGGCTGGAAACAGACAAAACAGCGTCTCTGACCATCCCCCTGTCGTTGGCCCTATTGGCCTTGACGTGGCTGGCCCTGCTGGCCTCCCCCATTGTTCCCTTGGCCCTGACGGCCCTTGAGGAACCTGTTGCTACTGATTCGGGCCTGGCTGCCCCTGTCTGAACCCCTGTCCTCCCGGTCTGAACCCACCAGGCTTAAACTTCTTAGCCTGATTCCCTTGCTAAATGACAGTCTGCTGTTGAGTACCACTCGTGTCACCATTAGTAACTACCTTGCCATGTTGGCTCGGCTCCCCTGCTCTCTTCCTCCCCTTCGCATGGAAGCGATGATCCTGGCAATGCACGAGTGCGGCATTAATGACATCTGTATAAGTCACTAATGCCAGATTCCCAATCAAATGTTGCCTGATTCGCCAGGCTAAGCCATCCATAAATCTTGATTTCTTCCTCTCCTTATCATTCACCTCATTTGGCACAAAATTTGCCAAACGGGTGAACTCCTCCTCATAGTCTTCCACTGATCGGTCACCCTTTACTAAATTGCTGAACTTCTTTCTCATCTCAGCCTCTACTGCTGGTGGAAAGTATTTGCGGTCGAATCGAACCCAAAATCTTATTATCGTCATCAAATCCTGCTCCTCATCGGTGGTAACTGACTCCCACCACTGTAAGGCTGCCCCTGACAGACGAAAGGTAGCAAGCATCTACTTCTGCACCTCGGTTCACTCTAGCATGCGTAGATGGCACTGAATGTTCTTCTTCCAGTCACAAGCTTCTAGTACATCTGTGCTACCCTGAAACTCAGGTAGGTGACCCTTCTGAAAGGTCTCCCTAACTCGATGCCAAAACGGTAGCCCCATTGGAGCCTGAACTACTGGTGCTACTGGAGGCGGTGCCAGGGGCTGTGGAAAGTGAGCTGCCATAGCTCGCATCGCTGTCTCAACTGCCAGGGCCACAATCATTACCACCTAAGTGGTGGAAATCAACTCGGGTGTGGGTGGGGGTGGCGGTACCTGTGGCTCCTGATGAGCCTCCCTGACCTCATCCCTAGCCTCAGCCCTCTCCACTCTCTGTCTCCTCGGTGGCATCTGAAATAGATTGAATTGTATAAGTACACAATTTATACAAAAATATTCATAGCAGAAAAATGATATCTCACAAGCGGAAAATAAATCAACAGTCCTAATAATAGGGCTCTATAACAACAGAATGCTACGCTGAAACGTAGTAATCCGCACAGATCCTAAGGACACTAGAACCTGATGCTCTGATACCATCTGTGACACCCCACCTAATTAACCCTGAGTGACCAATCCTAAAGTAAGTTAGAACAGGTTTCTCAGTTGGATGATTCTTAGCATCACTGCTGCCTTTTTAATTACTAACCACCTAAGTGAGAAAAATAGACTGGTGCCAAGTTTTATCTTTCATTAACTTAAATGAAACTCATGCGGAAATAAAATGACACTATAATCACAAGTAACTGAAACAACCATTCACAATTAAATAACTGACCGAATAAACCATCGGTTCAAACTCCAACAAATATAAAATAAAGACAAGTAATAAATCTCAACAAGTAATAAATGAACCGTTAGCTACATGCTCGAAATAACTGATAAGAATCTCTATACTAGCAATGAAAGAATGAGGCGTTTATCAAATCTCCGCAACATCCACATATGCTGCAACGACGAATCCCTGAAATGGAATCAAGCTTGGCGTCCCTGTGGCTGGACACCTAAAAGGTTTTTAAAAAGTTTATATAGCAAGGGTTAGTACCCAAAACATTTGAAAAACATTTAGCAATTGATTAACTTGCCGTAATAAATAAATATGCATGCTCTCCATATTTTAGTTAGTGTCGTACTCCCTTGAGGATATCCTCACCCCTCCTCTAATGTGCACTACTAACGCCTTAATTAAATTTACCTAGTTCTTATTCTCCTGACTATATAAATTATAACCCTTGTAAACACCCTACTCTAACCGAGTATGCCTTAATTATGATTTTTAATTAAACCATTTCCCTTTAATTTCATATAACTTCCACATCTGTTATACATATAATACAACTCATGCTTTGTATTATTTAGCCCGCATATAATTATTTACCTAATTATATACTTAGTAATATTACAGTATTCATACACATACTGAAATGACATTTAATAGTAATAACCCCCGAATAAAGTCTCACCGGTTATAAATTCTCTAAAGTGCTGTCCCACTAGGTGCATTCACATAACCTAGTTACCCCAAGTCCGAATCGCTCACTAACTTGGTTAATACATACATGTTGGAGGCGGTCATATTCCTTCCCTGAAAGTGAGATGCCCCTCACCCATATAACGGACGCTATGACCTGGGATTATACTCGCCCTACTCCTTAAGCTAGGGGATTCATCCACTATGCGCAACCTCCCCCTATAGCACTAGAGTATATAATAATAAAATCTATCACTGATATTGATGCACACACCATATATATATACTATCACACACCTTATATATATAAATATAAAAATATCCCGGCTATACCGTGTACTAAGTCCGTGACACAAGCCTATTCCATTTTATTATGAGTTTATGGGCCAACTGGAATTATTTATTATTTTTCACATTAATGTTCTTTGGTGTCGCCCCCAACCAATATTCGATCTTACTCTCATGTCCCGAATTTAAAACAACACCCGAGTCTATATCCCCAACTCTAAATTATTTAGCCTTCACCTAAATAAAATTTTCTTATCGGCATCGCCCCACAATATCCCCAGACTTATCCACTCTGTCCGTATTTAAAAATTTGAATCGAAATTCCCAAAATTTTAAATCAGTATATCACACCTAATTTCCTCCACATCCCAATTAATTTTAATCATGATGTGCCACCCCAAATCCCCCTCAAATCCTAATTAATTTTTATTCACAATTAATTAGATTTAAACCCATGTATTGATTACTCAACAATTAAGGCATGGTAGGATGTTTGTTTAAATTTCTCTACATATAAAATCAACTGGGCGAACTGTCAAAATTTCCAGACCATCGATCGATCGATGGTCCCCCTTCGATCTATCGATCGATCGATCAGGTCCTCTTCTTCCCTGAGTTGGCTGTTTCAGCCATGGACACCCACCTGCAAACCTAGTTTCTTCTACACTTAAAGCCAAGCTTTCCCATCGACAATAGACACCAAAAACCTTATGAGAAACCTCTATAAAGTCCAACAACATCAGTAATTTCACTTTCTCTACTGTTTTTCCAAGTTGGGGTAAATTCCATTTAACCTTTAACCCATTTAAACATCAATTACTTATCACCAAATTCGTCTCTAATTCTTCCGGGTTTACACATCTTACCAGATACAAATATACCACTCAGATTATATATGATTTTCTAATCAATTTAGCAATCAGATTCATGGTTTACAAACCCCATGTTTATATCCCCTTTAAATCCCAAAACGAATTTCTTTGATTACACACATCACATGAATATGAATTGAAATACACTTTACATGCTACAACAAATTAACCACTTGCCTTAGGGTTCGTAGAGTCTGAATTTGGAACTGTGAGTGCTCGAGGTTGAAGATGACTCTTTTTGGCTCTCCAGTGATCCCCAAACTTTGACTTGGCTGCTATTCTGGTTTCCTAACCCTCTAAGTATTTTCTAAAATCAATTCAGCCGTTCTCTTGTTTTTTTTTAATTGTTTAATTAACCTTAATCCCTTTTTTGTCTAATGGGCCAAGCCCAAGTGACCCAAATGCCCTCGTGTGGTCCCGGCTATGTCTAAAAATGTCCCGTGACCCGTTTACTACCCCCGGGTACACTTTTCTGACTATCTCGGTCCATCCGGACTCAACCATACACTCAGAATTGGCATCGAAATTAATTTATAAAAATTCTTATTTCGCACCCAAATTAGTCTATACCGACTCCCGGCTGAAATAAGTACATATCCCGTCATTAGTACCCGAAATGACGTAAATACATTATTACTATTCACTTAGTAAATAAGTTTCCATAAATATTAACCATTCACTCCCCGGTTAATATTTAAATATAAATTACCATAATTAATTCAATTAAAATTACGACACACCTAATTTTGAATTCCCAAATTAATTAAATTTTTAATGCCCAAAAATACAGGGTGTTACATACATCTTCTTGGTTATTAATTTAATTTAGTTTAATTCTAAAATGGTTTGAAAAATAAACATTTTATTTTGGTTTGATGCTGAGAATGGTATAAATCAACAACAAGCCCCATTTTCGACATATTGTGTCTGGCCAACCTTTACGTGAGAAAATGGGGGGGGGGGGGGGGGGGGGGGGGGAGGTGTTACAGTTGGTATCAGAGCATCCAGGTTCTAGTGTCCTTAGGATTTTGTATTTCTTCTGTTTCATTTTCTATTGAGCATTCTTTGATGTGTCTACAGACCATTATAGGATTTTGTAATCTGATGTCATGTTGGCGTGTGTCGATATTCTTCACTTTAATTTGAGTGTTAACAAGACTTTTGGATTATTTAAGCTTAGAAATGCATGAGAATGATAACCGTTGCAAGTTAGTTGTCAAGCGTAGAACGAGTGGTTTGACAAGGGTGTTCACCATGGTTGTGAAAAATATTATGGGAAATTATCTTGTTTGGGGATAAGGTCTGCAACTTAAAGACTCTTGGGGTCACAAGTTAGTGAATGTCTTTCGTGTTGAGTCAATTGTTTTAGGTATAAAGGCACTTTAATTATTGAGGTGCTTAATGGAATTTAGGGTTTTACTAATAATAATATGGGTTATAATGGAAGTTTAGCATGGTAGAATGACCTTATAAAATTTTGGGCACGTAAGGGAGAAAGCACTGGATTTCTATGTTTTAGCAAAAAATAGAAATTTCGATGAAAGATCTAAGTGGGTATTAATTATAATTAAAGGGCTAAACTGGTGTTGAGCTCGGATTGGAGCAATGCTCGTTAATGCGATGAAACTGTTTGTGATCTCGATGTTGATAAAATGAGAGTGGTTGGACTTAATAGTTGGTTCATCATATGTTCACTTAAGAGTAGTTGGAGACTAGTTAGGTAACTTTTAACACACCTAAGTGAATGGGAATTGGAAAGGAGAACATTGATTTTTAGGGAGGTTTGGGTTGAGAGAACCCAATTAGATAATTGTATAAGGACGGAGTTACATATACACTATAGATGTGTATTTTGATTAGTGTGTTAGTGATAAACTAGGTTTAAGAAGAAAAGGGTTCTAAGAAACTCAAAGAAAGTGCATGTTTTGACTAAGGATTGTAATTGGGAACGTAGGATTAAGAGTACCCCTATTGGTGACAATTAAGAGAAAAATGGAGGACGATGTTACTAAGTGGCAAGTTCAGCTGAGAGAGAGAACTGCAAAGGTGATTGTAGTTTTGATTTTTCAATGTGTGATGTGTGCCAACATGTTTTCCAGTTGCCCAAATATGGATTTGGATATGGTAGGGTAGAACCAAGGATGGTTCGATTGATGTTTTATAGAGCTTATTGTAATACCCCGTACTTTTGACTATATTTATTTTGAGGATTAATTAATTAAATGCGTATTAATTGGAAATTAATCCGGGATAAAAATACTAATGTGATGCGAATTGGTATTTGATTATGTGCATATATGATTATATATGAACTTAGTATTATAAAATTTGTCGTGGGATTTATATACGACATTTTAGAAATTTTGTTGAGACGCGTGGGACCGCCGCGTCACGGTATAAAATTTTGTTAATAAAAGTGAATTTAAAATCTATAATCCGTATGGTCGTTTTGAGTGCGCCAACGCGTCCGGAAGGGTCGAGATAGTCAGAAATCACTAGCCGGGGGTGTAGTTTGGGTCCCGGGGTATTTTTAGGCCATACCGGCAACTTAAAGGGTATTTTGGTAATTTTACATTTTTAGGAATTAAAAGTGACGAAAATTAGAGATGTAAATCTGATGTGGATTAAACCCATTAAGCCCGTTAACCAACCCATATTAACCTAGAAGGCTACGTAGGGTGTCATTTAGGTTTTCTAAGTTTCCCCAAATCAAACCCTAGCCACCTTAAGCCACCATTAGAGAGGAAGCTTGGAGAGAAGAAATTCTGCAGAAATTCTTCATCAAATCAACACCAAATCCGGAATCAAACCAAGGCAAGTGATTTAAATTACATTCCTTATGCAGTGAATGCTTTTTCCATGTTAGAAACATTGTTAATCAATCTTATATAAGAGTTAAAAGAAAACCCATGAAATTGGAAGATTGTTGTTTAAATTTGGGATAGGTTTGCATGTAGAAACATTGTTTGAAGATTTAATTCAGAGATTTCATATCTATGTGATCTATAAACGGATTAAAATCTGGGAAATTTTGATGAGAAGAACCTAGGGTTTATGTTCTTGAAGAAAATTGGGAATTAATGTAGAAATTTGTGATTTAATGATGTTTAGAAGGTATTAAACCCCTTTAATGATGTTAGTATAGCACCTTGGCATGTTTAAGGATGATTAGAGAACTCAATATATTGTTGGAATGAATTTTAGAAGAGGTTTGAGGAGTAAAAATGGATGGAAAACGAATTGGGAAAATTCTGGGCCGAAACTGGTCAGTCGTTAGAAGCAGCCCCCAGGTCGTTCGAACGAACTCGTTCGAACGAGCTTCTAACGAGTTGACCAGTCGTTACTAACGAGTAGGGATTTCGTTCGATATCTCGTTCGAACGAGATATCGTTAGAAGGGACAGTTCGTTCGAACGAACTGGGATCTCGTCCGAACGAGACTTCTAACGAGCTGACAGTCCAAACTCGTTCGAACACTCGTTCGAACGAGACTTCTAACGAGTTGACAGTTTGGTCCTTTTTGGACAGTTTTGGATTTTTGGAGTCCCGTAAACTTGTTCGAGGATATAGATGACCTTCCTTTATTGATGTGAGGATAGATTGGGACTTTTGGGTTATTGAGAGGAGTAAATTTTATACTAGAGTTATATTCAATGAACCGTTTGGGTTGAGACATGAGTGTCTATTACGATGTGAGGATAAATTATGGCGCGTATAATTACAAACCGGAATAGTACGAATTGTGATAATTATAGTTAGTACGAGAGTGCAATATGTACTACGATTAAAATACGGTATTACTAAGATGTGTGTTTACTTAGTATTGGTATATGGATTGTGTGTATGACATACCTACCATACTTGCTATCACGGGAGGTTGCGTTCGCTTAGGACCCTCTAATCCTTGTGTGCCTACGGGGGGGATATAGACTGGTACCTCGATGAACATAGGTCATAGAAAGACTTATTGTGATATTAATAAGTCCGCTGATCATGGGAGCGTAGGTATGTGCGTGACCCATGTGATGGTGACTGTGTTCGCCTCCATTATTTGTGATGTTATCGGTAAACTATTCCTGAGAGATTCGGAATATGTAATCCTTATGTACGTGATGTACCGGGATGGATAGCAGAGTATGTGTGCACTACAGCTTAGTTCGTGGGGTGCTTGTATTGTATATTTATGATATGAATAATATACATTAAATTAATGGGAATCCTCATGTTAATGTAATAAAAATATTACAGTATTGTTTCAAGATATATAATGAGTTAACTGATAGTTATATATATGGCATATTTAGTAACTGAGTTTACGTTAAACCCCTATTTAATTACGAAATGGAACCGAGTATTATGGGTAGAACCTTTGGCAGTCTAGCTAGATATGTTGTCACTTAGCTAGTGGTATGGGTAGTTATAGATGGGTACTTACGTTAGGTGTGCACTGTTAGACGAGAGGTGAGAATATCATGTGAGTGTACGTCCTAACATGTACTTTGCATTTAATGTTTTAAATGTTTTTAAAGCACTTGCAGGTTTTTAAAATATAACTCCACATTCGGGCTCTGACCCGTTTGCTTTTCAAATCTTTTTCTTGTAAAACCATTTTAGGTGACCAGCCACAAGGACACCAAGCATAGGATACTCATTCAGGTGACGAGCTGTAGCTGCTTGTGGAAGCTACAGGGATTTGCATGTAGACGCTTCTATCTTTGGATTCCAGAGTCACTATCTATCAGTTGTAGGGCATGTTGCCCATTTCTTTAGAGACATCTTTTATATTTCAGTTTTCAGACTTTAGCATGTTTGATTTCAGTTTCGGTTATTCATTTCAGTTATGGGATTGTAGTGAGGAGTTTTCCTCCAGACTTTATTTACGCTATGTGATGATTATTCATTTTACTTCAGTATGGTGAATGGTGTTATTTATTTCTTCATTACACTTATTGCATGTTAATCAGACTTAAATTAAAATTTGGCAACTTGCTTTTTAAATACTAGGTGGTTAGTAATAATAAAATGTTTTCGACAGTGATGCTATTAACTGAGCCAACTTGGCATTTTGAATTAATTTTATAAAGGAGTAGCTACCCGGTATTTAATTAGTTGGGGTGTCACAGGTGGTATCAGAGCATCAGGTTCTAGTGTCCTTTAGGATCTGTACGGCTATTATGTTTCCGCTACGTTTCTTTTTTTTTTTGGGGAAATTAATTGTATATAAAAAACCAAAAGAAAAGCAGAGGAAGAAAACCCCTCCTCAGAACAAGAAACCCTAGGGCATACCCCACAGGCAAACAGGCCAAACAGGCAGAACCAAACAAAGCCTAAACTAGAAGCTTATCTTCAGGGATGTTCCAGTACATACAAGCCATCCAGTTTGAATAACTCCTTCTGTCCTTTTTCCACGTGAGAGCTTTTGCTCTAACCATGTTTTCAATACCCTTAATAATAGAATCAAGGGAATTGGAGACATGCTTAAAGCATCTAGAGTTCCTCTCCATCCAAATGCAATAGATAGTGGTAGTAAAAGAAAGGGATCTAATCTTGTCACAAAGGGTCTTCGTAGAATGGTTAACAGTAGCCAAACCCAACTCACTATTCAGACCCTGGGCATCCCTGTAATATTGGTTCCTAAGCATCACCTCTTCCCATATACATTTACTAAGGCTGCACTGAGAGAACAAATGGTTATATGTCTCCCTTTCATTCCCACATAACTCACACAGGTCATCCACAGAAACTCCCCAATCAAGTAATTTAACTTTAGTGTTGATGGCCTTCCTAAACACCAACCAAGTAATGAAAAAGCATTTAGGGAAACAAACCTTACTCCACACAAACTTGCTCCAGTTGACCATAGGCTTATGGGCCTTTAAAAGATCCCAAGCGGACGCAATGGTGAACATACCATGACTAGATGGGAGCCATACAATAGTATCATTTCCCTCGTGGATTGTAGGAAGAGTAGCATTCTTCACTTCATTCAGCTCCCATGTCACTCTTGACGGCCATCTCCACTCCAAATGGTGTATAAAATCTGACACTTTAGCCTTTAGATTGCTAGCAGAGTCATAGACAATGTTATCCCCATATAGGGTATGTAAAGGGCCATTAGGGTGCCAATAATCGAACCACATAAATGTATGCGCACCATTCCCAATGCAGGTCTTGATTTGACTTCTAAACTTCTCTCTGCTCTTGAGGATTTTCCTCCAACTCCATGAAGAATCATTTGGGATACTCAAAGCCCATATGCTCCTTCCTTTGATCTTGTAAGTATTACACCACTTGATCCATAAGCTGTCCTTCTTACTACAAAGATTCCACAAATGTTTCGCCATAGCCGCTCTGTTCCAAGTCTCTAAACATTTAATATTGAGCCCTCCTTCATCAAGAGAAACACAAAGATCCACCCAAGCAACTTTAGCCCCTTTGCTATTAGCCTCATCCCCTTTCCATAAGTAATTTCTCATAATTTGCTCAATCTTCTTAATAATACTCTTGGGCAGAATAAAAATGCTAGCCCAATACACTTGAATGCTGAAAATCACAGTCTTCACTAGAAGGAGCCTACCTGCAAAACTCAAGAACTTATTAGTCCAACATCTGGTTCTCATAGTAATTCTATCCACCAAGTGAGAGCAGTCCTCCTTCTTCAACCTAGTAGTGATGAGAGGAACCCCAAGATATCGAAATGGAGGGGTCCCATGCTGAATGCCAAGAATAGTTGAAATGTCCTGAACCTCATCCTCATTAATCCCTGCAGTGAAAAGGTTGCTCTTCTCTAAGTTGATCATCAGCCCAGATAAGGAGCTAAACTTAGATATTGCCTCCTTCACAATACTGCAGGAAACAGTGTCCCCCCCAGCAAAGACAATTAAATCATCAGCAAAACTTAGGTGAGTCAAAGCTATCTCCTTGCATCTAGGGTGAAACCTGAACAGGTCTGATTCAGTAGCTCTAGAAATAACCCCAGAGAAAACCTCCATCACAAGCAAGAAAAGGTAGGGAGAGATAGGGTCCCCCTGCCTGAGCCCTCTTTTCCCATGAAAGAAGCCCTTAAGTTCCCCATTCATGCTAATGGAGAATCTGGTAGTAGTCACACATTTGGTGATCCACCCAATGACTTTGGATGGGAAACCAACATGGGCCAACAGCTTTATCAAAAAGTCCCAGCTCACAGTATCATATGCTTTCAGAATATCAATCTTTATAGCACATCTCGGAGGCCAAGAGTCCCTATGATAGTTCCTCATTAACTCCTGTAATAACAAGATATTATCAGCAATGGATCTACCTTCAACAAAGGCAGCTTGATTAATACTAATAAGGCTAGGCATCATCTTCTTTAGCCTGCAAGTGATCACTTTGGAAATACACTTGTACAAGGTGTTACAGCAAGAGATGGGTCTGAAATCCCTCATACTCCTAGGGGTAGCAACCTTTGGGATTAAAGACAGAGCAGTACAATTCCACGTTTCTTTGATATAGAGCCCTATATTTTAGGACTGTTGTACTCTTTTTGTGTATGCTTCGTTCTTCAGCTATTTTAAGTTTATAAACTGCGAACTTATAAACTTTGTTCTTATTTCAGATGCCTCCACGACGTGCACGACGCGTTCCCAGGAATGCAATGCCCGAACCCCAGCTCGCTCCAGTTCAGGGCATGATGAACGCCGCTGAGGTTGCTGCTATAGTAGCCCAAGCGGTAAATGCCGCGATTGCCGTGATTCAACAGGCACCACCTCAGGCGCCGGTTGCCGCGCCAGCACAGGTTAATGCATTCCCGTCTGCTTGGGAGCGTGTACGAGACGCTTTTCAGAAAGCGCATCGGCCAGAGTTTGCAGGTAGCTCAGATGTGGTAGTCTCGAGCCAATGGAGGAAGGACATACAGAGGCATTTGAGGATGCATGAGTGCACTGATATTCAGAAACAGGTGCTAGCTACTTTCAAGCTAGTGGGATCTGCATTACAGTGGTGGGAGTCTATTACCACCGCGGAGGAGAGGGATACCCTCAAGATTCAGGAGTTCTGGGTGCGGTTTGACCGCAAGTACTTTCCGTCTGCAGTTCATACAGAGATGAGGAGGAAGCTGATGAGTTTGAAGCAGGAGGGAAAGACAGTGGCCGAATATGAGGCCGAGTTCACTAACCTGTTGAATATAGTTCCAGACGAGATTCCAACAGAGAAGAAGAAGATAGAGAAGTTCACCGATGGGTTGAATTGGAGGATCCGTCAGCATCTACTAGGGAACCTATCGTTGGCCACGTATTCTGATGTGGTTAACGCTGCATTGTTGCACTGCCAGGACCACCGTTTTCATATGGCCGAGGGCAAGCGGTCAGGGGAGTCTAGCCATCAGGGCAGGACTGGAGGACATGGTGCCAGCGGGGCACAAACCGGTCAGGGGCAGAGACAGAATGAGCAGGGTACCTAGCAGGGGGATAATAAGAGGTTCCGGTCAGGGAACTACAGGCAGGGTCAGGGAGGTTTCCGTCAGGGCCATCAGGGTCCAAACGGCCATCAGGGCCAACAGGGGCAGAATGGGCAGCAGTTTCATCAGGGCCAGCAGGGCCAAGGGAGGAATGGTAACGGCCACCAGGGCCGGGGACAGCAGGGGCAGAGGGGAGGGAACTTCCCAGGGAAGTGCTTTACTTGTGGCAAGACTGGCCATAAGAAGCAGGATTGTCCTGATAGGGGCAGGGCCCCACAGCAGCAGCAGCAGGGTGCTCGCCAGGAGCCACAGAGACCTATGTTTCCCGCCGCTCTTCCCGCACCGCCACAGATGGCAGCATTGCCACCCATTCCGGTAGTCCCAGCTCAGCAGGGGCAGCTACAGTATGGACGTGTCTACAACGTTCACCAGGCTGCAGTTCCACAGGCACCGCCCGCGATCGAGGGTACGTTTCCTATCCATGGCACTATGGGTCGGGTGTTATTTGATACGGGTGCTACACACTGTTTTATAGCTACACACTTCGCGAAAGCTTTAGGATTATTAGCTACGGCAGAGAGCACAGTGACGTGTGTCGACTCACCATTAGGGAGTGGGTCACTTTTTTTCTTTATATACCGGGGAGTGGGGGTAGAGATTGGTGGTTTGGTATTGCCTGCAGACATGTTAGTGTTAGATATGCATGTTCACGATGTGATCATCGGTATGGATTGGCTCGTAGCATATAGGGCCATGATTGATTGCTTCAGCGGGAGCATTGTTTTTGCCATTCCGGGGCAAGAGATGTTTATAGTGGCGATGCCTCGCCCAGAGGGAGGATCGACCGCTCATCTGTATTACATAGAGGAGGATACCTCTAAGGAGGTTGTGATTCCTTTGGATTCGATCCCGGTTGTCAGGGAGTATTCAGATGTGTTTCAGGAGATACCAGGCTTACCACCCAGTCGAGAGATAGACTTTGTTATAGATTTGCTACCGGGTTCGAGACCTATAGCACGTGCACCGTACCGTATGGCTCCAACTGAGATGCGAGAGCTACGGGATCAGATAGAGCAGCTGTTAGGACAGGGCTTTATTCGTAGGAGTACCTCACCTTGGGGCGCTCCGGTTTTGTTTGTGAAGAAGAGGGACGGTTCACTGAGACTGTGTGTGGACTACCAAGAGTTGAATAAGGTCACGATACGGAATAAGTATCCGTTGCCTCGAATCGATGACTTATTCGACCAGTTGAGAGGAGCTTCTTTCTTCTCGAAGACTGACTTGAGGTCGGGATACCATCAGTTGCGTATCAGGGAGGAGGATGTCTCGAAGACCGCGTTCTTGTCGAGATATGGTTCTTACGAGTTTCGGGTTATGCCTTTCGGCTTGACCAACGCTCCAGCAGTGTTTATGGACTTGATGAACAGGGTGTTCAGAGATTTCCTAGATCAGTTTGTCATTGTCTTCATTGATGGCATTCTGGTTTACTCTCAGACAGAGGAGGAGCACGCCGAGCATTTGAGGCAGGTTTTGCAGACACTTCGTCAGAACGAGTTGTATGCAAAATACGAGAACTGCGGGTTTTGGTTGAAGGAAGTCCAGTTCTTGGGTCACATTATTTCCGACCAGGGAATATCAGTTGATCCGGGGAAGGTGTCAGCGGTGAGGGAGTGGGGACAGCCCACGACACCAACGGAGATTCGTAGTTTCTTGGGTCTTGCAGGATACTACAGGAGGTTTATTCGGGGTTTCTCGGAGATAGCAGGTCCTTTGACACATCTTACTCGTAAAGGTGTGCCGTTCATTTGGAGTGATGCCTGTCAGTTGGTATTCGATGAATTGAAGGACAAGTTGACCTCAGCACCTGTGTTAGCATTGCCAAGGCCGGGAGTTGAGTATTTGGTTTACACCGATGCGTCGTTGCAAGGACTGGGAGGTGTATTGCAGCAGGAGAGACAGGCCATAGCTTATGCTTCCCGTAAGCTTAAGCCTCATGAGAAGAATTACCCCACGCATGATTTGGAGTTGGCAGCGGTAGTATTTGCCTTACGGATTTGGAGGCACTATCTTTTGGGGGAGAAGTTTCAGTTGTTCACGGACCACAAGTCACTACAGTATCTGTTCACGCAGAAGGAATTGAATATGCGGCAGCGTAGGTGGCTTGAATTTGTGAAGGACTACCAGTTCGACATCCAGTACCACCCGGGTAAGGCTAACATGGTAGCAGACGCGTTGAGCCGCAGGCCAGCAGATGAGGTGGCAGAGGTGTGGAAGGCTAAGTGGAAGGAATTGGGACACCAGGATGCAGTGGCCCGATCTTTCATGTCTGTGATGACTGTTACACCGCAAATTGTCACGAAGGTAGTACGGGCACAGGCTAATGACTCGTTCTGTCAGGAGCAGATAGTTCGATTACTTGCAGAGGGAGCCGAGTCCTATACCGTTAGCTCAGATGGGGGATTGCGCTTCAATGGGAGATTGGTAGTTCCGGAAGGGGAAGAATTGCGGCACGATGTGATGCAGAGTCGCACGGCTCACGGTTCGCGGTACATCCCGGAGGGGACAAAATGTACCAAGACATGAGACGGCAATATTGGTGGAGCGGTATGAAGAGAGATATCGCTGAGTTTATCTCGAAATGCGCCACTTGTCAGCTTGTAAAAGTGGATCATCAGAGACCAGCAGGATTACTACAGCCGTTGGAGGTTCCGGTGTGGATGTGGGAGAACATATCCATGGATTTTATCACGGGGTTGCCTACGTCGCAGAGGGGTCACGACTCCGTTTGGGTAATTGTGGACAGGTTGTCCAAGGTCGCTCACTTTTTACCCGTAAGGACTGACTACACTACGGGACAGTATGCCCAGCTCTTCATTTCAGAGATTGTGAGACTTCACGGCGTGCCCCTAAATATCGTGTCTGACAGAGACAAGATATTTGTTTCGAGGTTTTGGGAGAGTTTCCAGGAAGCAATGGGCACGGAATTGCGGTTGAGTACGGCTTATCACCCGTAGACCGATGGGCAGATAGAGCGCACCAATCAGATGTTGGAGGACATGCTACGCATGTGCATTATTGACTTCGGGGGTGGATGGGAGCAGTACCTTCCACTGGTGGAGTTTGCTTACAACAACTCCTATCAGTTCACGATTGGCATGGCTCCGTTTGAGGCATTGTACGGTAGGCCTTGTCGTTCCCCAGCATGTTGGTTGGAGGTGGGGGACAACAAACTACTTGGGCCGGAAGTGATTCAGGATACTTCGGCAAGGATTGAGTTGATTCGGAGTCGCATTCGGGTAGCTCAAGACAGGCAGAAGAGTTATGCTGATGCGAAGAGGTTTTTCAGGGAGTTCCAAGTGGGGGACCAGGTTTTGCTCAGGGTATCTCCAATGAAGGGGATTATGCGATTCGGGAAGAAGGGGAAGTTGGCACCGAGGTATGTGGGGCCGTTTCCTATTATTGAGCGGATCGGACCGGTTGCGTATAGACTTGGACTACCGGAGCACTTGCATCGGATTCACGACGTGTTCCATATTTCCTCGCTGAGGAAATACCTTAGAGATAATTTGGCCCATTCTCACATTGTTGTGGAGGACATCGATCTCCAGCCGGATAGCTCCTACGAGGAGGGGCCAATTGCTATTTTGGACCGAAGCGAGAGGAAACTGCGGTCAAAGATAGTCCCGTTAGTGCGTGTTCAGTGGCGACATCACAATGTCGAGGAGTCCACATGGGAGCGCGAGGATGAGATGCGCGAATGTTATCCAGAGCTATTTTTAGCAGGTACTTTCTAGTTTCGAATTTCGGGACGAAATTCAATTATTAGGGGGGGAGTATGTAATACCCCGTACTTTTGACTATATTTATTTTGAGGATTAATTAATTAAATGCGTATTAATTGGAAATTAATCCGGGATAAAAATACTAATGTGATGCGAATTGGTATTTGATTATGTGCATATATGATTATATATGAACTTAGTATTATAAAATTTGTCGTGGGATTTATATACGACATTTTAGAAATTTTGTTGAGACGCGTGGGACCGCCGCGTCACGGTATAAAATTTTGTTAATAAAAGTGAATTTAAAATCTATAATCCGTATGGTCGTTTTGAGTGCGCCAACGCGTCCGGAAGGGTCGAGATAGTCAGAAATCACTAGCCGGGGGTATAGTTTGGGTCCCGGGGTATTTTTAGGCCATACCGGCAACTTAAAGGGTATTTTGGTAATTTTACATTTTTAGGAATTAAAAGTGACGAAAATTAGAGATGTAAATCTGATGTGGATTAAACCCATTAAGCCCATTAACCAACCCATATTAACCTAGAAGGCTACGTAGGGTGTCATTTAGGTTTTCTAAGTTTCCCCAAATCAAACCCTAGCCACCTTAAGCCACCATTAGAGAGGAAGCTTGGAGAGAAGAAATTCTGCAGAAATTCTTCATCAAATCAACACCAAATCCGGAATCAAACCAAGGCAAGTGATTTAAATTACATTCCTTATGCAGTGAATGCTTTTTCCATGTTAGAAACATTGTTAATCAATCTTATATAAGAGTTAAAAGAAAACCCATGAAATTGGAAGATTGTTGTTTAAATTTGGGATAGGTTTGCATGTAGAAACATTGTTTGAAGATTTAATTCAGAGATTTCATATCTATGTGATCTATAAACGGATAAAAATCTGGGAAATTTTGATGAGAAGAACCTAGGGTTTATGTTCTTGAAGAAAATTGGGAATTAATGTAGAAATTTGTGATTTAATGATGTTTAGAAGGTATTAAACCCCTTTAATGATGTTAGTATAGCACCTTGGCATGTTTGAGGATTATTAGAGAACTCAATATATTGTTGGAACGAATTTTAGAAGAGGTTTGAGGAGTAAAAATGGATGGAAAACGAATTGGGAAAATTCTGGGCCGAAACTGGTCAGTCGTTAGAAGCAGCCCCCAGGTCGTTCGAACGAGCTTCTAACGAGTTGACCAGTCGTTACTAACGAGTAGGGATTTCGTTCGATATCTCGTTCGAACGAGATATCGTTAGAAGGGACAGTTCGTTCGAACGAACTGGGATCTCGTTCGAACAGCCTCGTTCGAACGAGACTTCTAACGAGCTGACAGTCCAAACTCGTTCGAACACTCATTCGAACGAGACTTCTAACGAGTTGACAGTTTGGTCCTTTTTGGACTGTTTTGGATTTTTGGAGTCCCGTAAACTTGTTCGAGGATATAGATGACCTTCCTTTATTGATGTGAGGATAGATTGGGACTTTTGGGTTATTGAGAGGAGTAAATTTTATACTAGAGTTATATTCAATGAACCGTTTGGGTTGAGACGTGAGTGTCTACTACGATGTGAGGATAAATTATGGCGCGTATAATTACAAACCGGAATAGTACGAATTGTGATAATTATAGTTAGTACGAGAGTGCAATATGTACTACGATTAAAATACGGTATTACTAAGATGTGTGTTTACTTAGTATTGGTATATGGATTGTGTGTATGACATACCTACCATACTTGCTATCACGGGAGGTTGCGTTCGCTTAGGACCCTCTAATCCTTGTGTGCCTACGGGGGGATATAGACTGGTACCTCGATGAACATAGGTCATAGAAAGACTTATTGTGATATTAATAAGTCCGCTGATCATGGGAGCGTAGGTATGTGCGTGACCCATGTGATGGTGACTGTGTTCGCCTCCATTATTTGTGATGTTATCGGTAAACTATTCCTGAGAGATTCGGAATATGTAATCCTTATGTACGTGATGTACCGGGATGGATAGCAGAGTATGTGTGCACTACAGCTTAGTTCGCGGGGTGCTTGTATTGTATATTTATGATATGAATAATATACATTAAATTAATGGGAATCCTCATGTTAATGTTATAAAAATATTACGGTATTGTTTCAAGATATATAATGAGTTAACTGATAGTTATATATATGGCATATTTAGTAACTGAGTTTACGTTAAACCCCTATTTAATTACGAGCGTGGTTATGTTAAATGGAACCGAGTATTATGGGTAGAACCTTTGGCAGTCTAGCTAGATATGTTGTCACTTAGCTAGTGGTATGGGTAGTTATAGATGGGTACTTACGTTAGGTGTGCACTGTTAGACGAGAGGTGAGAATATCATGTGAGTGTACGTCCTAACATGTACTTTGCATTTAATGTTTTAAATGTTTTTAAAGCACTTGCAGGTTTTTAAAATATAACTCCACATTCGGGCTCTGACCCGTTTGCTTTTCAAATCTTTTTCTTGTAAAACCATTTTAGGTGCCCATCCACAAGGACACCAAGCATAGGATACTCATTCAGGTGACGAGCTGTAGCTGCTTGTGGAAGCTACAGGGATTTGCATGTAGACGCTTCTATCTTTGGATTCCAGAGTCACTATCTATCAGTTGTAGGGCATGTTGCCCATTTCTTTAGAGACATCTTTTATATTTCAGTTTTCAGACTTTAGCATGTTTGATTTCAGTTTCGGTTATTCATTTCAGTTATGGGATTGTAGTGAGGAGTTTTCCTCTAGACTTTATTTACGCTATGTGATGATTATTCATTTTACTTCAGTATGGTGAATGGTGTTATTTATTTCTTCATTACACTTGTTGCATGTTAATCAGACTTAAATTAAAATTTGGCAACTTGCTTTTTAAATACTAGGTGGTTAGTAATAATAAAATGTTTTCGACAGTGATGCTATTAACTGAGCCAACTTGGCATTTTGAATTAATTTTATAAAGGAGTAGCTACCCGGTATTTAATTAGTCGGGGTGTCACACTTATATGGTGGATGTTTCTACGAGCATTAGAGTTATAAATGCAAATTTCACATGGTTGGAAAAGTAGCACTTTGTTGAGAGTAGGTACGAGGATGTGATGATTTTGTGTTGACTATTGACGTAGTTATTGGGGTACAAATATAATGAAGCATGATGTTCATAATATCTACGCATTATTTGGTGATGTATCTTGGTTGGGCATGATGTCCTTCCTGAGAGTTATTGTGACACCCCGACTAATTAAATACCTGGTAGCTACTCCTTTATTAAATTAATTCAAAATGCCAAGTTGGTTCAGTTAATAGCATCACTGTCGAAAACATTTTAATAATTACTAACCACCTAGTATTTAAAAAGTAAGTGCCAAAAAGTAAGTGCCAAATTTTAAGTTAAGTCTGATTAACATGCAGTAAAAGAATAATGAAAGAATAACAACCATTCACTATAATGAAGTAATGAATAGCCAACAACATAAATATAAATCCGGAGGAAAACTCCTCACAACAATCCCACAACTGAAAGATAATACGACAAGTCTGAATCCTGAATAATTACATGCCAAAGGTCTGAATAACTGAAATAAATGAAATGTCTCTAAAAGAAATGGGCAACATGCCCTACCACTGATAACTGATGAATATCGAGTCAAGATAGATGAAGCGTCTACAAGCAAAGTCCTGTAACTTCCACAAACAACTATAGCTCGTCACCTGAATGAGAATCCTATGCATGGTGTCCTTGTGGCTGGGCACCTAAAATGGTTTTTACAAAAATAGATTTGAAAGCAAATGGGTCAGAGCCCGAAAGTGGAAAACATTTTGAAAACAGCAAGTGTTTTAATAACATTAAAACATTAAATGCAAAATACATGTTAGGACGTGCACTCACATGAAATTCTCACCTCTCGACTACATGTGCACTCCTAACGTACCGTACCCATCTATAAGACATCCATATCTAACCAAACCGTAATAAGTTCTACCCTTTACTACTCGATTCCCATAATACATTCTAGCGTTATCAAATAAATAGAGGGCTTTATTTAAACTCAGATTCTCAATATGTAATACATTTCACTATCGGTTAACCCGTTATGTTTTCTCAAAACAATACCATAATTTTTCACAATATTAACATGAAAGTTCCCATTAATTAAATGTATATTATTCCCGTCATAAATATACAATAGAATACAAGCACCCGAGAACTAGCTGCGGTGCACACATACTCTGCTATCCATCCCGGTACATCACGTACATAAGGATTACACATTCCGAATCTCTCAGGAATCGTTCAGATAACAACATCACAAATAATGGAGGCGAACACAGTCACATCACATGGGTCACGCACATACCTGCGCTCCCACGATCAGCAGACTTATTAACATCCCAATAAGTCCTTCTAGACCTATGTTCATCGAGGTAACCAATCTAAATCCGGGCTACACAAGGATTAGAGGGCCCTAAGCGAACGCGAACCTCCCGTGATAGCAAGTATGGTAGGTATGGCATACACATAAAATCAAGACATATACTAAGTATTAACACATCTTAGTAATCACCAAAATATATTGGTGGTACACTTCTCATTCTCGTGCCGACATATAATACTACACAATTTATATGTTCCCGGTTAATATAATAAATTAGGCCGTCAATAGTTCTCGCATCGTAATAGACACTCACGTCCTACTTCATATTTTCCCTTAGGTTCAAACTACACTTCTAGGTTTGACTCCTCATTATATCCCAAACATCCCAAATATATCAATTACTCATCAAGGGAAGGCTATCTCTACCTATACACAAGGTTACGGGGCACTCGGGATCAAAACAGGCTAAAAAGCCTAAACTGTCAACTCGTTCAAAGTCTCGTTTGAACGAGGCTGTTCGACCGAGAGTTCGTTCGAACGAACTTGGCCTTCTAACGAGATCTCGTTCGAACGAAAGTCTTTGAACGAACATCCCTCTCGTTAGAACCCAAACTGTCAACTCGTTAGAAGCTCGTTCAAACGTGCTCGTTCGAACGACCTGGGCAGGTCTTCTAACGAGTGACCAGATTCGAGCCCAGAAATTCCTATCTCGTTTTTCCCCATTTCTTCACTCCTAATCCCACATAAAAATCGTTCCAACATCATTTTAAGGTTCATAATTCGTACTAAACACTCATAGGTCATAATCAAACGTTTATATAGGGCTAACTCATCTTAAACATCATCAAATCTTCAAATCTCTTTATTTATTCCCAATTTATATGAACATGAACCCTAACATTTATACATCATAATTGAACCTCCTATAATCCGTTTTTGTTTCATCCAAGATATTATTAACATCAGAATAATCGCCTACATATAGTTCTACATGCAATTCCTCATCAATATGTAAGATTCTATTTCCAATTTAATGGGTTTTTCATTAACTCCCAAGAACAATCAGATTTTTTTTATCAATTCCTACACATGGAAGAAACAATTTCTATAAAAACGAAATTAAATCACTTGCCTTATTTGAATCTCTGAATTTGATTACGAATCTCTGAAGTGTTCTCTCTCTCTCTCTACAGAATTCCTTCTCTCTCTCTCAACAAGCTTTTCTTCTCAAGGTGTTAATGGAGGTGGGGTTGGTTTTGCCAAGTTATGAAGTTTCTAACTTCTCCCGTAGCCCACTACCTAAATTGGGGTTGGAAATGGCTTAGTGGGTTAATACTAATTCAGATTTTTAACTCTAATTTTCGTGGGTTTTAATTACCCAATTTCCGAAATTACCAAAATGCCCTTATAAGTTACCGGTATGGCCTAATAATGCCCTGGGACCCAAACTTAACCCCCGGCTAGTGTTTTCTGACTATTTCGACCCTTCCGGACGTGTTGGCGCACTCAAAATGACCATACGGTTTATAGAAATAAAATTCACTTTTTAATTATCATCATTATATACCATGACGCGACTGTCACACGCGTCTCAACAAAATTTCCAAATTGCCGTATTTCAATCTCACGACAAATTTCATACTTCAATATTCATATATAATCATATACGCACATTATAATTATATACCAACTCGCATCTCGCTAGTATTTTTATCCGTATTAATTTCCAATTAATACACATATAATTTAATTAATCCCATAAATAAATATCACAAAAATACGGGATATTACATACTTTCCCCCTAATAACTGAATTTCGTCCCGAAATTCGGAACTAGAAAGTACTTGGTAAGAACAACTCTGGATAACGTTCGCGCATTTCATCCTCGCGCTCCCATGTGGACTCCTCGACATTATGATGTCGCCACTGAACACGTACTAACGGAACTATCTTTGATCGCAGTTTCCGCTCACTTCGGTCCAAAATAGCAATCGGCCCCTCCTTGTAGGAGCTATCAGGTTGGAGATCGACGTCCTCCAAAGCAATGTGAGAATGATCCAAATCGTCTCTAAGATATTTCCTTAGCGAGGAAATATGAAACACATCGTGAATCCGATGTAAATGCTCCGGTAACCCAAGCCTGTACGCAACCGGTCCAATCCGCTCAATAATAGGAAATGGTCCCACATATCTCGGTGCCAACTTCCCTTTCTTCCCGAAACGCATAATCCCCTTCATAGGAGATACTCTGAGCAAAACCTGGTCCACTTGGAACTCTCTGAAGAACCTCTTCGCATCAGCATAGCTCTTCTGCCTGTCCTGAGCTACCCGAATGCGACTCCGAATCAATTATATCCTTGCCGAAGTATCCTGAATCACTTCCGGCCCTAGTAGTTTGTTGTCCCCTACCTCCAACCAACATGCTGGGGAACGACAAGGTCTACCGTACAACGCCTCAAATGGAGCCATGCCAATGGTGAACTGGTAGGAGTTGTTGTAAGCAAACTCTACCAGTGGAAGATACTGCTCCCATCCACCCCCAAAATCAATGATACTCATACGTAGCATGTCCTCCAACATCTGGTTTGTACGCTCCGTTTGCCCATCGGTCTGCGGGTGGTACGCCGTACTCAACCGCAATTCTGTGCCCATGGCCTCCTGAAAACTCTCCCAAAACCGTGAAACAGATATCTTGTCTCGGTCAGACACGATATTTAAGGGCACACCGTGAAGTCTCACTATCTCTGAAATGAAGAGCTGGGCATACTGTCCCGTAGTGTAGTCTGTCCTTACGGGTATAAAATGAGCAACTTTGGTCAACCGGTCCACAATTACCCATATGGAGTCGTGACCTCTCTGTGATGTAGGCAACCCCGTGATAAAGTCCATGGAGATGCTCTCCCACATCCACATCGGGATTTCTAATGGCTGTAACAGTCCTGCCAGTCTCTGATGATCCACTTTTACAAGCTGGCAAGTGGCGCATTTTGAAACAAACACGGCAATATCTCTCTTCATCCTGCTCCACTAATACTGTCGTCTCATGTCTTGGTACATTTTGTCCCCTCCGGGATGTACCGCGAACCGTGAGCCGTGCGACTCTGCCATCACCTCGTGTCGTAATTCCTCCCCTTCCGGAACTACCAATCTCCCATTGAAGCGTAATCCCCCGTCTGAGCTAACGGTATAGGACTCGGCTCCCTCTGCTAATAATCGAACTATCTGCTCCTGACAGAACGAGTCATCTGCTTGTGCCTTTACCACTCTCGTGACAATCTACGGTCATTACAGACATGAACGATCGGGCTACTGCATCCTGGTGTCCCAATTCCTTCCATTTGGCCTTCCACACCCCTGCCACTTCATCTGCTGGCCTACAGCTCAACGCGTCTGCTACCACGTTAACCTTCCCCGGGTGATACTGGATATTGAACTGATAGTCCTTCACAAACTCAAGCCACCTTCGCTGCCGCATATTCAACTCCTTTTGCGTGAATAGGTACTGTAGGGACTTGTGGTCCGTGAACAATCGAAACTTTTCCCCCAAAAGGTAATGTCTCCATATCCGAAGGGCAAATACAACTGCCGCCAACTCCAAGTCATGAGTGGGGTAATTCTTCTCGTGAGGCTTTAGCTTACAGGATGCATAAGCAATGGCCTGACTCTCCTGCTGTAATACACCTCCGAGTCCTTGCAAGGACGCATCGGTGTAGACTAGATATTCAACTCCCGGTCTCGACAATGCTAACACAGGTGCTGAGGTCAACTTATCCTTCAACTCATCAAATGCCAACTGGCAGGCATCACTCCAGATGAATGGCACACCCTTATGAGTCAGATGTGTCAAAGGACCTGCTATCTTCGAAAATCCCCGAATGAACCTCCTGTAGTATCCTGCTAGACCCAAGAAACTACGGATCTCCGCCGGTGTCGTGGGCTGTCCCCACTCCCTCACAGCGGATACTTTCCCCGGATCAACAGATATCCCCCGGTCGGAAATAATATGTCCCCAAAACTGGACCTCCTTCAGCCAAAACCCGCATTTCTCATACTTTGCATACAACTCGTTCTGACGTAGTGTCTGCAAAACTTGTCTCAAATGCTCGGCGTGCTCCTCCTCTGTTTGGGAGTAAACCAGAATATCATCAATGAAGACAATGACAAACTGATCCAGGAAATCCCTGAACACCCTATTCATCAAGTCCATAAACACGGCTGGAGCATTGGTCAAACCAAAAGGCATAACCCGAAACTCGTAAGAACCATATCTCGACAAGAACGCAGTCTTCAAGACATCCTCCTCCCTGATATGCAACTGATGGTATTCCGATCGCAAATCAATCTTCGAGAAGAAAGAAGCTCCTCTCAACTGGTCGAAGAGGTCATCGATTCGAGGCAATGGATATTTGTTCCGTATCGTGACCTTATTCAACTCTCGGTAATCCACACACAATCTCAGTGAACCATCTCTCTTCTTCACGAACAACACAGGGGCACCCCACGGTGAAGTACTCCTCCGTATAAACCCCTGACCCAACAACTGCTCAATCTGATCCCGTAACTCCCTCATCTCAGCTAGAGCCATACGGTACAGTGCGCGTGCTATAGGTCTCGTATCTGGTAATAAGTCTATGACAAAGTCTATCTCTCGACTGGTAGGTAATCCAGGTATATCCTGAAATACATCGGCAAACTCTCTAACGACCGTAATCGAATCAAGTGGTATCACCACCTCCTTAGATGTCTCCTACTCTATATAGTACAAATGAGTGGTCGAACCTCCCTCTGGGCGAGGCATCGCCACTACAAACATCTCTTGCCCCGGAATGGCAAAAATAATGCTCTCACCGAAGCAATCAATCATGGCTCTATAATCAGCGATCCAATCCATACCGATAATCACATCGTGAACATGCATATCTAATACCAACATATCTGCAGGTAATACCAGACTACCAATCTCTACCCCTACTCCCCAGCATATAAAGAAAATAAGTGACGCACTCCCCAATGGTGAGTCTACACACGTCACTGTGCTCTCTGCTGTGGCTAACAACCCTAAGGCTTTCGCAAAATGTGTAGCTATAAAGCAATTTGTTGCCCCCGTATCAAACAAAACCCGACCCATAGTACCATGGATAGGAAACATACCCTCAATCGCGGGTGGTGCCTGCGGAGCTGCTGCCTGGTGGACGTTATAGACACGTCCATACTGTAACTGTCCCTGTTGCACAGGAACTGCTGGAAGGGCTGGCGCCTGGGCTGAAGCTGGGAGGGCTGGTGGAAAAAGTGGCCTTTGTGGCTCATGTCGAGCACCCTGCTGCTGCTGCGGGGCCCTGCCCCTATCAGGACAGTCCTGGCGTTTATGGCCAGTCTTACCACAAACGAAACACTTTCCCCGAAAGTTCCCCCCTCTCTGTCCCTGCTGCCCCCGGCCCTGGTGGCCGTTACCATTCGTCCACTGGCCCTGCTGGCCCTGCTGAAACTGCTGTTGACCATTCTGACTCTGCTGGTGCTGATGGCCGTTCGGACCCTGATGGCTCTGTCGGAAACCTCCCTGTCCGTGCCTGAAGTTTCCTGACCTGAACCTCTTGTGATCCCCCTGCTGGGTACCCTGATCACCCGGCCTCTGCCCCTGAACAGATTGTGCCCCACTGGCACCATTTCCACCAGTCCTGCCTTGATGGCTAGACTCTCCCGATCGCTTGCCCTCATTCATGTGAAAGCGGTGATCCTGGCAATGGAGCAATGCAGCGTTAACCACATCAGAATAAGTGGCTAACGAGAGGTTCCCTAACAAGTGCTGACGAATCCTCCATGTCAACCCGTCCGTAAATTTTTGTATCTTCCTCTCCTCCGTCGGTATCTCATCCGGACCAATGTTCAGAAGATCAGTGAATTCGGCCTCATACTCGGCCACAGTCTTACCCTCTTGCTTGAGGCTCATCAACTTCCTCCTCATCTCTGTGTGAACAGCCGACGGAAAGTACTTGCGGTCAAACCGCACCCAGAACTCCTGAATAGTGAGAGTGTCCCTTTCCTCCACGGTGGTAATAGACTCCCACCACTGCAGTGCAGACCCCACTAGCTTAAAGGTAGCTAGTATCTGCTTCTGAACCTCAGTGCACTCGAACATCCTCAAGTGCCGCTGAATATCCTTCCTCCACTGACTCGAAACTACCACATCGGAGCTACCTGCGAACTCCGGAGGGTGTGCTTTCTAAAAAGCATCACGTACACATTCCCAAGCAGACGGGAATGCATGAGCCTGAACTGGCGCGGCTATCGGCGCCTGAGGTGGTGCCTGCTGAACTACAGCTAGTGCGGCATTTACTGTCTGGGCCACAATGGCTGCAACCTCGGCGGCATTCATCGTGCCCTGAACTGGTGCTGGCTGTGGTTCTGGCATTGCATCCCTGGGAATCCTTTGTGCACGTCGTGGAGGCATCTGAAATAAGAATGAAGTTTATAAGTTCGCAGTTATAACTTAAAATAGCTGAAGAACGTAGCATAAACAAGAGAATACAACAGTCCTAAAATATAGGGCTCTACATCAAAGAAAGCTCAGCGAAAACATAATAAGCCGTTCAGATCCTAAAGGACACTAGAACCTGATGCTCTGATACCACCTGTGACACCCCGACTAATTAAATACCTGGTAGCTACTCCTTTATTAAATTAATTCAAAATGCCAAGTTGGTTCAGCTAATAGCATCACTGTCGAAAACATTTTAATAATTACTAACCACCTAGTATTTAAAAAGTAAGTGCCAAATTTTAAGTTAAGTCTGATTAACATGCAGTAAAAGAATAATGAAAGAATAACAACCATTCACTATAATGAAGTAATGAATAGCCAGGGATGGGCCCATTTTCGGATGGATTGAGAGCTTCTCTCTCAAGGTCATACCTCTAACCTAATCTACCGCCGCCGTTCCCCTTTCTCCTTATCCTTTCCGGTGATTAACATCAGCTCCATTGGTCGAGTCATGTCGCTTTCTCTACCGAGTCTGGTAAGGGTCGGGCGTTTCTCTCTTTCGGAGATTTGGGTGGTTTAGTCTCAGTGGATACCTCGTTGCTCCTTCCCTCTATTCTTCGTGGTCTTAAATGGGTCTACATCGGATCGCCATTTTTGCGTGCTGAACTTCAAGTCAGATTGATGTAGGCTTTTCCTTTCGATGATCGAAGGTTATGGGGCCGGGTGCGATATGGTGGTGATTGGGCTGTGGCTGAAAGTGGAGTGGTTCTTGGTGTTGCGTCTGTGTTGCTGTGGTGGTTGACGACCTTTGTTTGGCCAGAGATGGTGGTTGTGGTTGTTCACGTTGGGTTGTTCATTGGATGATCCTTTACCCGCTGGGTTTGGCTCGTGTTGGAACTCGGTGCTTCCTTTATCTTGGTGCTTCCCCCTCTTTGAACCAATGTTCATAACCCTCATCACTGCCGCGGCTTCTCCTTCCACCTTTTTATCCTTTACCACCTGCCACCTATTTGTCCTTCCCCTACCCTATCGCCACCTCTTTGCTATGCTTCATGTCAGATATGGTTTGGGTTTGGTCTCAGTTGGTGGCTCCTCCCTGACTCTTCCCGTCTGTGTGGTTTGCGATTTTGGAGAGCTATTTTGGGGTATGGCCAATCCTTGTGTTGCTCACCACCGGAGCCGGTTCCGGCATGGGTTGAGGGGATGGGTGGTATGTGGATTTGGCTTGGAGTGATGCACTTTGGTCGGGGTTGCGTTGGTTTATTCTCGGGTCGAGTTATTTTGCAGGTCCGGTTATGAATTGGATGGTTTGGCTATCCGGGCTTTCAGGGTGTTGGGCCATGGTGTCCACTTGGTTTTGGTTTGGTTGTTAGTTTCGGCCAGATAGTGGGCCTTGTTTCTTTGGGTACAATTGTTTGTTGTTTATGCTGCCCTTGTGGCTTTTGTTACCTAGACCTAGGTAATTGTGTTTTGTTTTATGGGGCCTTCGTGGCTTGTCTACTAGACTTTTGGGCTAGTTTGTTGTTCCATTGTTTTATTGTTGGCTAGCAGCGCCTGTGCTCTAGCATACGAGGGTATGCCCTCATGGACCTTGTAACTATTTCTTTTCAATATACTTTTAATTACCGAAAAAAAAAAGTAATGAATAGCCAACAACATAAATATAAATCTGGAGGAAAACTCCTCACAACAATCCCACAACTGAAAGATAATACGACAAGTCTGAATCCTGAATAATTACATGCCAAAGGTCTGAATAACTGAAATAAATGAAATGTCTCTAAAAGAAATGGGCGACATGCCCTACAACTGATAACTGATGAATATCGAGTCAAGATAGATGAAGCGTCTACAAGCAAAGTCCTGTAACTTCCACAAATAGCTACAGCTCGTCACCTGAATGAGAATCCTATGCATGGTGTCCTTGTGGCTGGGCACCTAAAATGGTTTTTACAAAAATAGATTTGAAAGCAAATGGGTCAGAGCCCGAAAGTGGAAAACATTTTGAAAACAGCAAGTGTTTTAATAACATTAAAACATTAAATGCAAAATACATGTTAGGACGTGCACTCACATGAAATTCTCACCTCTCGACTACATGTGCACTGCTAACGTACCGTACCCATCTATAAGACATCCATACCTAACCAAACCGTAATAAGTTCTACCCTTTACTACTCGATTCCCATAATACATTATAGCGTTATCAAATAAATAGAGGGCTTTACTTAAACTCAGATTCTCAATATGTAATACATTTCACTATCGGTTAACCCGTTATGTTTTCTCAAAACAATACCATAATTTTTCACAATATTAACATGAAAGTTCCCATTAATTAAATGTATATTATTCCCGTCATAAATATACAATAGAATACGAGCACCCCGAGAACTAGCTGCGGTGCACACATACTCTGCTATCCATCCCGGTACATCACGTACATAAGGATTACGCATTCCGAATCTCTCAGGAATCGTTCAGATAACAACATCACAAATAATGGAGGCAAACACAGTCACATCACATGGGTCACGCACATACCTGCGCTCCCACGATCAGCAGACTTATTAACATCCCAATAAGTCCTTCTCTGACCTATGTTCATCGAGGTAACCAGTCTAAATCCGGGCAACACAAGGATTAGAGGGCCCTAAGCGAACGCGAACCTCCCGTGATAGCAAGTATGGTAGGTATGTCATACACATAAAATCAAGACATATACTAAGTATTCACGCTTCTTAGTAATCACCAAAATATATTGGTGGTACACTTCTCATTCTCGTACCGACATATAATACTACACAATTTATATGTTCCCGATTAATATAATAAATTAGGCCGTCAATAGTTCTCGCGTCGTAATAGACACTCACGTCCTACTTCATATTTCCCCTTAGGTTCAAACTACACTTCTAGGTTTAACTCCTCATTATATCCAAAACATCCCAAATATATCAATTACTCATCAAGGGAAGGCTATCTCTACCTATACACAAGGTTACGGGGCACTCGGGATCAAAACAGGCTAAAAAGCCTAAACTGTCAACTCGTTCGAAGTCTCGTTCGAACGAGGCTGTTCGAACGAGAGTTTGTTCGAACGAAGTGGGCCTTCTAACGAGATCTCGTTCGAACGAAAGTCTTCGAACGAACATCCCTCTTGTTAGAACCCAAACTATCAATTCGTTAGAAGTTCGTTCGAACGAGCTCGTTCGAACGACCTGGGTAGGTCTTCTAACGAGTGACCAGATTCGAGCCCAGAAATTCCTATCTCGTTTTCCCCATTTCTTCACTCCTAATCCCACATAAAAATCGTTCCAACATCATTTTAAGGTTCATAATTCGTACTAAACACTCATAGGTCATAATCAAACGTTTATATAGGGCTAACTCATCTTAAACATCATCAAATCTTCAAATCTCTTTATTTATTCCCAATTTATATGAACATGAACCCTAACATTTATACATCATAATTGAACCTACTATAATCCGTTTTTGTTTCATCCAAGATATTATTAACATCAGAATAATCGCCTACATATAGTTCTACATGCAATTCCTCATCAATATGTAAGATTCTATTTCCAATTTAATGGGTTTTTCATTAACTCCCAAGAACAATCAGATTTTTTTATCAATTCCTACACATGGAAGAAACATTCTCTATAAAAACGAAATTAAATCACTTGCCTTATTTGAATCTCTGAATTTGATGACGAATCTCTGAAGTGTTCTTTCTCTCTCTCTGCAGAATTCCTTCTCTCTCTCTCAACAAGCTTTTCTTCTCAAGGTGTTAATGGAGGTGGGGTTGGTTTTGCCAAGTTATGAAGTTTCTAACTTCTCCCGTAGCCCACTACCTAAATTGGGGTTGGAAATGGCTTAATGGGTTAATGCTAAGTCAGATTTTTAACTCTAATTTTCGTGGGTTTTAATTACCCAATTTTCGAAATTACCAAAATGCCCTTATAAGTTACCGGTATGGCCCAATAATGTCCCGGGACCCAAACTTAACCCCCGGCTAGTGTTTTCTGACTATTTCGACCCTTCCGGACGCGTTGGCGCACTCAAAATGACCATACGGTTTATAGAAATAAAATTCACTTTTTAATTATCATCATTATATACCATGACGCGACTGTCACACGCGTCTCAACAAAATTTCCAAATTTCCGTATTTCAATCTCACGACAAATTTCATACTTCAATATTCATATATAATCATATACGCACATTATAATCAAATACCAACTCACATCTCGCTAGTATTTTTATCCGGATTAATTTCCATTTAATACACATATAATTTAATTAATCCCATAAATAAATATCACAAAAATACGGGGTATTACAGTTATCTCTTCATAAGTGGAGTAACAATTGTCACAACCACGTGAATTATGGGTTGGTGTTCACTAAGTGTTAGTGTTGGTCGTGAGAGATCTCTTTCCATATAGAAGTGGATATTACAATTTATCAGGTACGAGTAGATTTTGCGTATAACATCCCCTAGGTATTGGATAGGGGTGGCATGTGATCATCCCTTATGTAGTTAATACTTATCTCTATGTTGAGAGAGGGACCAATGGTGGATGGGAACCATAAAGGCCTTATGTGTTCTAGTCATTATTCTTGGGTAGTTGCGATGCGCTACTGTGGATTGCCATAGTGAACGTGATGATGATTTTTGGCTTATGACATGAGTTTGTCTATAGGAGATGATTTTTGAGTTCAAAGTATTAATATAAACTATACGTTGATGACGACTTACTTCAGCGGATGGCTACGTGGGATGGTTAGCCAATGACGAGTTTATATATTAATGACATAAGTGACGATGATTTTTATAAAGTTTAGAGAGAACTTCATAGTGATACAATTGTGGAAGTCTTGATGAGAGATGTCATGTGCGGACAAATTCCAAGTAGAGAGCATCAATTGATGAAGTGATCAGGTTAAGCAAGATTTATTATGTTGTTACACATTCGTGATTTTGATAAGAATAATGTACAAGTGTTTGGACCTAGGAGCAGGGTCACAGTTTAATTTTGAAATCTGATGGATGATGGCTCTGGAATTTTTATGAGGAGGGTGTTCATTGAGCACCATAGACGTGTGTTTTGTGAATGCACTAATGGGGGAAAATTTTATGGACAAGAAGGTGTCCAAATTAGTATCATAGGACCAATGATGGTTTGGAGGAGTTTAGAAACCCTATATAGTGGGAGTTTGTACGGGAGATGAAATTTTAGATGGGGGATGTGAATGAAACGGAAAGTGTTGCCTTATCGGGAATATTTTAGTGACGTACTCCTTGAATTAAGGATATTATAAATTTTCGACTCGAGGTACGAATAGACTAGATTCTAATAATGGCATACATTAAAGGTGAATAAATGAGATAGTTATCTAGAGTCGGATTTATTTTTCTAGGTAAGGATATGCAAAATGGAAGCATCCGTATTGTAAAAGTATCTTGTTCCTTTGGGAACATGAGGACTAGTGGTAGTTTATATTACATGATGATGTCTACAATCATAAATAATGTTATAATTATGATGCTGTCATCGAAAATGGGCAGTAGTAGCCTTATGAAAATTGGTGGGTCTTGGGAGGATTAAGGGTGATTAAGCGCTCTATTAAACTTAAGAATGGACAGAGGATGTATTATTGTATGTGAAAAAGGAACTTGATGTTCTTGGTACCATCGAATCGATAAATCCATTGGGATTTAGTGTATCCCTTAGATGTGATGAAACTTTTGTTAAAAATGGTTGCAACCTAAAATTTATGTGATTAGTGTAAACATTTACTTTTTCTTTTCCTATAAGTTTGGACCGACGGATCTCAGTAACTGCCTAAGTCGTGTAGTGGTGTATCGGGAGGGTTCCTTGTTTGGATTTCTCTTGCGAGACGTCCCGCGCAGAAAATTGGCAATTGTCAGGAGTTGAGGGAAGTTGGATACTAAGATGGTTACTTTCAGTTTATGTTTACACATGTGGACCTTGCCATATACTTGGTGTGAATGGTACAAATTAGATGTATATGTGTCATTCATATGTGATAATGGTACACGTGTGTGTACATGTGATGTGGATTATATGGATGCCCGAGTAATGTTATGCTAGACATGGATGAGCCTTTTATTATATCTTGTGGGATATGATTATGGACTAATTGGGTGTAAAACGTATGATAAGGATGCGGATTAAAATGTAAGGTTAAGCTTCAGTGAATTCCGAGGACAAAATTCCGTTGTTAGGGGGTAAGAATGTAATACCCCATGTTTTCCGAATAAAATATTTTGGTGGAAACTTAATTAAAAAATTTCGATTATCATTTTAGAATGAATTAAATTAATAAAATTTAAAGTGAGAATATATATTTTTTTTTTTTTGGGAAATTAGATGTATATATAAAAAAAGAAGAATACACAGAGGAAGGAACCTCAAAGATCAAAAGGACCCCGGGGCATACCCCGGAGCCAACCAAAAAGCAAACAAAAGATTAGCTCAACAGCCTATTTTCAGGGATGTTCCAATACATACAAGCCATCCAGTTAGTGTAATTTCTTCTATCCTTCTTCCAAGTAAGAACTTTGGCTTTAACCATGTTTTCAATACCCTTCACAATGGTGTCTAGAGAATTGAAGACATGCTTAAAGCACCTCGAATTCCTCTCTATCCAGATGCAATAGATCGTAGTAATGAAGGAAAGGGATCTAATCTTGTCACATAAGGAAATAGTAGAGTGGTTAACAGTGGCCAAGGATAACTCTCTATTCCAACTTTGAAACTTCCTATACCGCTGATTTCTAAGCATCACCTCCTCCCATATACTCTTGCTAAGGCTGCATTGAGAGAACAGGTGGTTATAAGTTTCCCTCTTAGAACCACAAATCCCACACAGGTCATCCTCAGAAATACCCCATTCAAATAATTTGTCCTTAGTGTTGATGGCCTTTCGAAATACTAACCAAGCAATGAAAGAACACTTAGGAATGCAAACCTTACTCCAAACAAATTTGCTCCAAGTAACAGTAGGCGTGTGGGTCTTCAATAGCTCCCAAGCAGATGCAATGGTGAAGGTCCCTTTCTTGGAAGGAAGCCAAACCACATAGTCATTTCCCTCAAGAATTGCAGGTAAGCTAGCATTCTTCACTTCATTTAATTCCCATGTCACAGTTGAGGGCCATCTCCACTCCATTTGGTGGATGAAATCAGAAACTTTAGCTTTTAGACTACTAGCTGAGTCATACACAATGTTGTTCCCATAAAGGGGAAACAATGGCCCATTAGGATGCCACAAATCATACCACATAAAGGTTTGAGTCCCATTCCCAATGATTGTTTTGATTTGTCTTCTAAACTGTTCTCTTATCTTAAGAATTTTCCTCCAACTCCATGATGCATCATTTGGTATACTCAAAGCCCATATGCTCCTCCCTTTAATTTTGTATATGTTGCACCAGTTAATCCATAAACTATCCTTCTTACTGCATAGATTCCATAAGTGCTTAGCCATGGCAGCAATGTTCCATGTCTCTAGACTCTTGATATTTAGCCCTCCTTCCTCTAGAGACACACAGATGTCCTCCCAAGCAACTTTAGCACCTTTACTGTTAGTCTCATCCCCTTTCCATAGATAATTCTTCATAACTTGCTCAATCTTCTTTATTATGCTTTTAGGCAAAATAAAAGTGCAAGCCCAATAAACTTGTATGCTGAAAATGACAGTCTTCACAAGGAGGAGTCTACCTGCAAAACTTAAAAACTTATTAGTCCAGCATCTGACTCTCATGGTGATCCTATCCACCAGGATCTGGCAATCCTCCTTTTTCAGCCTAGTAGTAATGAGAGGCACCCCAAGATATTTGAAGGGGGGGTGCCCATGTTGAATGCCCAAGATAGAAGAAATCTCCTGAATCCCATCCATATTGATCCCAGCAGTGAAAAGACTACTTTTATCTAAGTTAACCATAAGTCCCGAATAGGAACTAAATTCAGCAATGGCATCCTTGACAATTCTGCAGGACTCTTTATCCCCACCCGTAAAAACAACCAAGTCATCAGCAAAACTAAGATGGGTGAGGGACATCTCCTTGCATTTAGGATGATGTTTGAAAAGGGCAGATTCAGTAGCTTTGGAGATAATCCCTGTGAATGCCTCCATCACAAGCAGGAACAGATAGGGAGATAGAGGATCTCCCTGTCTAAGCCCTCTTCTACCAGGAAAAAACCCATTCAGCTCACCATTCAGATTTATAGAGAACCTGGTAGTGGTCACACACATGGTAATCCACCCAATGACCTTAGAAGGAAACCCAAACTGCACCAAAAGATTAATCAAGAAATCCCAGCTAACCAAATCATATGCCTTGAGCATATCAATCTTGATAACACATCTAGGAGGGAGGGAGTCCCTGTGATAGTTCCTCATCAACTCTTGGAGTAAGAGGATATTGTCTGCAATAGACCTTCCTTCCACAAAAGCAGCTTGGTTATTGCTGATAAGGATAGGCATCAGCTTCTTAAGCCTACGAGTGATCACTTTGGATATGCATTTGTAGATGGTGTTACAGCATGAGATAGGTCTGAAATCCTTCATAGAAACAGGTGTAGATATCTTAGGAATTAAAGCCAAGGCAGTACAGTTCCACTGATCAAAGAACATACCAGTATCAAAGAAGTACTTAATTGCATCACACACATCATCCCCCACAAGTTGCCAGTTTTCTTTAAAGAAATGGCTATTGAAACCATCAGGTCCAGGAGCCTTGTCAGACCCAATTGCAAACATAGCTGCCTTAATTTCATCATGGGAGACATCAGCTTCTAATAACTCAGCTTGGTGAGAGTTGAGTTTAGTCTTTATTACCTCCCCAAGAACATCATCAGCATCCACACACTGCACCCTATTCCCAAACAGATTCTGAAAGTATCTCACAGATTCCCTAGCCACCTTCTCTCTTCCTTCCACCCTCACCCCCATATCATTCTCAATGCTCACAATTTTCCTTCTAGCCAAGTTTTGATTAACCTTCTTATGGAAGAAGGCATTGTTCTGATCACCAAGCTGCAGCCACTTAGTCCTAGCCTTCTGCCTTAAGAAAGACTCTTCATCATTCCTCATGTAAGTGTACTTCTCCCTCATCTCTTTCTCCTCCATTTGGAGCTCCTCATTGGAACCATCAATGTCCAAAGCTCTCTGAAGGTTATCCAGCTTACTCTTTATGTCAGTTACCTGAATGGAGATTCTGTTAAAAAACTTCTTATTAAAATTCTTCAAGGATACTTTCACTCTATTCAGCTTCCTAAACAGCCTCATCATCGGGTTACCATCCATCTCAACATCCCATGCCTCAATAAGAATGGGCATGAATTCCTGGTGGTTCATCCAGAAATTAAAAAACTTGAAAGGCTTAGGCTTCCAGTTACTACTGTAATCTAGAAGGGTAATAATAGGGCTATGGTCTGAGATTCCACACGGCAAGGTGATTGCCTGAGAGTTAGGAAATACATCAGTCCATATGTCATTGTGCAGCACCCTATCAATCCTTGATTGCACATTATTGCAGCCCAGCTGATTTTTATTCCAAGTAAACCAAAGCCCACTATTTGCCATGTCATCTGCATTTAGATCCCTTAAACAGTTATTAAATTCATCAGTAGCAGCAGTGTCAATGCCATTAATACCTTTTTTCTCATCCTGATTTCTAACAACATTAAAATCACCCATGAGAATCCAAGGCCTATCATTAACCACACCTTTGTTCTCCATAAGAAAATCCCATAGGCTCCTTCTATTTTCAGTCATGTTGTCCCCATAGATGAAAGTGGCATAAAAGGAATAATTGGTTCCTATAATATTCACATTGCAAAACAAAGCTTGTCTCTGAGTACCAACCACCTCAATACTTAGAATCTTGGGATTCCATCCCACAATCACTCTAGCCACCCCACCTTCCATAGGGCAGTTGTGAACATACTCCCACTGGTAAAAACACATACTTTTAACATTCTCTAAGTTATTCCTCCTGATCTTAGTCTCAACTAAACAAATCAGATCTAGCTTATTATCCTTGATCAACTTATCCACTTCAATTTGTTTATGGGAGGAATTGAGCCCCCTAATATTCCATGTTCCCATCTTGGTCATCGGAATTTATTTGATTTGTTGCCTGATCTCCTCTTGTCATTCTTGTTGCTCCTGAACACCCCTTTACCATCCACTCTATCCCCCTTGTCAAACTCATCTACTGCCTTAATTTTCAGAACCAACCCAGATGGAACAGGGGTAGTAACCATAGTCAACTCATCTTTGTCTATCTCCAGACCTTCTGAGGGGTTAGAGGTCATAGTACTGTCAGTATTACTGCCCTCCACACCTGGTTTTCCTTGTATTGTCCCCCCACAGTTATCTAGTTCAACAGGAGAAAGGTTCTCAGAGTTCCCAGCATGATGGCCTTTGAGCTGCACTATAGGCTCATCCTCTATTGCAGCCTCTAATATGTCAAATTGATTATGAGTTGTAACTTTAGTAAGGTCAATATTCCTCCTCCCCTCTTTTGCAGCCTTTCCTTCTTCAATTAGAGCTCCTTTTTCCAACACTCCACTAATGGCATTATCAGTACCTGTAGGGGTTTTGATACCCTTATGTTGAACTTGAGTCCACCCTTCTTCAAGGGCCTTCTGAACCTCTATCTTACTTTTGTATGGGAACACCTCCACTCTATTATTTATTGCCACCCATGCCTTCTTAGCCTTAGGACAGTTAACCATTCCATGCCCAAATATGCCACACTTGACACATGAAGATGGTTTTTCTTGATACTCCACTCCAACCTCAGCATATGATCCATCCTCCATTCTAACTTCAATGACTTTGGGATAATCTTCCATGACTTTTAGTTCCACACATATTCTGGCAAAACTTATTCTTTGCATTCCTTCTGTAATAGTATCAGCATACAATGGAATTCCAACTGAGCTAGCAACATAGCTCAACCCCTCCTCTGTCCATAATTGCATAGGGATATTATGGAACTTCACCCAGACAGGGATCTTTGAGGTTGAATCTTTAGCAAAAGAGAAATTTGGAGTCCATTTCTGGATGATAATTGGGTTTCCCACAAAATGCCATGGCCCATTGTCAATGACCTCATCCCTCATACTAGCATTCTCAAACATGAAAAAGTAATTGCCATTATTATGCCCCACAATTTTTTGGAGGCCAAATTTATCCCATAGTCTATGGGCAATATTGCATACCAGAGTGTAGGGCAGGCTCCTTCCAAGGAAGCATCCAACCATACTATTTTCCCATTTCGCATAACCACATGTAGCCACTTCCAGAGGTGGGGATACAATGATCCTTTTATCAGTTATTGAAGGGGCATGGTATGTTAATCTAAACTTTGGGTATCTCTTATCAGCAACAACATCCTTCCAAGATTTATCCCCAGCCTTATTTGGGGTAGAACAGGGTATGGGTCCAGCTGCATTCTTACTAGTACCTTCTTTTATACATTCCTTTTCTTCATTCTTGCATCTCTCCCCAACAGAGTTGGAGCCTTCTTCTCTTTGTACAGTTCCTCTAACTTGCATAATATCCTCATAGGAGAAGCCCTTCATTTTCAGAAATTCGTTATACTTCTTCTTCTCTTCACTCCAATCATCCCATCCAGGTTCATGTATGGAGGTATCTGGGATATTGCCTACATTTCCTCTAGAGACCACAACTTGGCCATCTTCAAATTCATCCTCATGAGCTGAACACAAGGGAACTTCCACTGCGTCATAGGGAATAAATTTTGCTGTATCCAGAGGGGTATTGCGTAACTTTGATTGCCCAAACAGGGCAATAGTATCTTGCGACTGGGAGGCATTGAAATTCCTATCTCCACGTGTGGCCGGAGGCAGGTTGTTCATGGTGGCTCAGAGGTTTGTGTTACCTGAGATGATGCCGGCGGGATACTTTAGTTGTTTAGGGTTCAGTTTGGCTGAAGGTTTTTTAGAGAGAAGAGGGAGCATTTTTGGTTTTTTTATGTCTTTAAGTGAGAATATATACTTATTCATAACTTCATAATTATACGACTCAACTGGGAATGATGGGAGCTCATGAGAAATAAATCATAAAGTGATTAACTTATAGTGAGGCGTTGACTTAAACATGATACATATGGGTATGTTAAAAAAATTGTTTGGGACACACTTTGGGAGGTTATACAAATTCGTTAGGATGTTTAAATGGTCCTAGTTTATATATATATATATACATATGTGTGTGTGTGTGTGTGTGTGTGTTGGGAGGTTATTGGGCTAAGTGGATAAGGTATTTGGGCTTATTTGTGGGTCTAAAGTTGTGGCCTAAGGCCCAACTCGGGATTAGTCAGTTAATCATCTATATTAAGAGACTAAATAACTCCCTAGGAGTTACATCTAAGAACCCTAGACTACACCACTCAGAGGAAGGAGGCAAGAAACCACAAGAAGAGAGAAGTGGAGAGGAATACTCAAGGGAGGATTCAAGAATCAATCAAGAAACATCTAAGATCTAAGGCAAGAATTTTCTTGCTTAATTTTATTGGTTCAAATTACTTCTTTATTCATTGTTTGTTAAATTCCCATGTAGATATTCTGGATTTAGGAGGTTTGGTGATTTGATGGTGATAACTAAATTATTAACTTGATGAAATCGATGTTTACGATTAAGTAGAAAGTCCAGAATTTAGGGTTGTTGAAATTTAAGGATTATATTGATAGAATTCATATTTAGGAGCCCTGGTATAATGGTTCGAATGATTCCCATGTAGAGGAATTTAATCTTAATTAAAATCTAAAATTTGGATTTGAATCGAATCTTTACATATGGTTGATGTTGAGTAATTGTTCAGACAGAATATTAGAATATATGAAATTCCCTATGGCTACTTTCTATGATTTAGAAAATTTTTCGGGTTGGAAAACACGTAATAAACCCTCATAATGTGGTCAACCTAGTCATTGAGATTGGTATTGACAACTATCATAAGATGTAAAGTGTTAGAAATCGATTTGGAGAATAGATGAAAAATCCCGTATAAAAGAAAATCTAGGCAGAAAATTGGTTCGTCCAGGGGCGAATCGGTTCGTCCTCTGGACCGAACTAGTTCGGTTAGTGGGGGTCCGAGCACGGGGTCCACCATTAGGTTCGGGTGATTTTTAGGAGTTCATACAAGTTGACGGAACCGTGTTTGGACAATCGTAGAGTTTATAAAAAATGGTGATGCAACGATGTTAATAAATGGGACAAATTTAATTTATTGGATGGTTAATGGTGCTATTTAATTAATGGTCATTTAATAAATTAAATGGGGATCAATTATTAAATGAGTATTGTTATGGGAGGTGCCTAGGAAGCAACTAGGAGTAATTTGTGGAGTAATTACCGAAAATAAACGGTTTAAAGTATAATTTGAAAGAAGTAGACTTTAATAATTAACTAGATGGTTAATTGTATGTTATACAGAAGTGGAAGTTAATGATTTACATGATGATCATTAACTAAGTTAAACAACGGATAATCTTTACGGGGTAGCGATGGGGTAATTATTAAGTTAATTATGTTTACATATGGTAATATGTATTTATATCTTTTTGTGTAATGTACCTGGGGTTGTGGACTATCCTATCGGTTGGTGTACATGCGTTCGGAACCGGAGCATACGTCGGCACAGGTGGTTTAGATGTAGTGTTAGGTCATATATTAGGTACTACGTGGTAGTGCCACTTATAGGATTTGATTGTTGATGCTGGAGCCATGTGACACCGCTTGGCATGGGCCATGCAATGGTGAAACTGCGTAGGTACTGCCCCACTTTCTTGTGATTTGTTTGCCCGTTTTGGATAAAGGACTCCATTAGACTCACTGATAGAGCACGAATGAGACACTATAGTAGATGCCTTTGTGTCGCATATATAATGACATATATGAAATAAATTGAAATGAATGAAAGAATTCCTAAGTCTAATGTAGTGGAATAAAGATACATATCCAATACTACTTAGTATGAATGATATTAGATGTTATCTCTTTATAGGTAGTATATCAGGGGGCAAATTAGGAAACAATTACTTGAGAATATTTAAATCTATTTCAGTACATTATCTTGCTAGATGCATCTTATACTACCATATGCACTTATTTTGTATCCATATCGGGTTACGGGTGGTTATTCGAGTAGCACTGCTTTTAGGTGAGGGGCGAGGTATATTATTCATGAGAGTGACGATGGGGATACTCAATTTGAATTCACTGTATTATTGCCCCATTTAAAATGAGTAAGTTAATACTTTCACACTTTAGGGCGTTGACCCAAAATTATAAATGTTCCCCCTAGTTTTATTTAGACAGGGATGACAGAACTGATAAGAGATCACTTGCGAAAAGACAAGTAACAACACAAGGAATTAATCATGTCACATTTTAAAATAATGATGGAGACCATGGGTTTTATGTTGAAGCCCCTCCTAGTTAATATTTTAAACTTAAGGGTATTTTAAAAAATCCTTGGTAATTCCTAATTTACTTGTACAAGTTAAATTTTCCTATCTCATTATTTTAAGTTTTCAAAATAAAACCATTTTAAATTAAAATTAAACTCAGAGGACACAATTGAATTTACACCTTTAAATTAATTACCTAATTAAATTAAATTTTAAAAAGAATAAATTATAAAAAAAACTCCAGAATAGCTTTATACAGGCCGATCACACAAATAATTCATGTTGTCCATAATAACGCGGGATCTTAATTACTTAGTTAATTAGCACACAATGATTATGAATCTGATTTAGATGGTAGAATCACATAATAACATACGATCACAATTCCAATAAGAAACAAATTCTAATTTCCATCATGGCCTAAAGGTCCTCTCAATGTAGAACTCTTCAAGATGAGGAATCTCACTAAAACTAAACTTCCTTTTGAACAATGCCCCTCTTTGAAGTAGACTTCTTTATAAACTGGTGCTCTTTATATATTCAGCCTTTGAAAATACTTTTCTTTGGTTTGGGAAAGATCAAGACAAAATAACATAAAAAGGAACCTGTAAGAGGGTAGTAATACAGGTGTCTATGGATAATAAAAAATAAAGAGACGTGACTTTCCTTCAATGAGCAGTAAAGGACTTGATATACGCAAAATGTGTGAACCTATAAACATATAGAGACCATGCAAGCCGAACAAAGAATAAAGTCGCAGAAGGCTTAGGCCCATTGTACTCAAGACCCAAACCTGGCTGCATAACATACCACAAGTCAGCATCCAAATAAGCAACGGCCATACCAATGATAGGCCATGACCACTTTACCCTAACATGAGCGAAGCACCTATCGCATACATTCACACGCTAGCAACAACATGCTAGTTGTCCAAACTTCTAGAAAAACTCCATCTCGACAATACTTATCCATAAGTCATGTGCACCTTACACGTGACACTCATACCACCTTCTATAAATAGAAGGCCTCACTTCCTCATTTAGGGTGACTTTTGGAGCAATGCAACACTGCCCAACTTTCTCCACCTTCTCTCTAGATTTGAGAGCACACTCAGGTCACCTGATTCGAACACTATAACCATAGGGGCTCGCAGCCTCTCCTTAACCTACACTATAAGGCCACATTCCCTTCAACACAAAATTTGTATGTTCCTGTATTTAGCCTCTCTTATCTCTTTCTTGTACGCCTCTAAAGCCCACAGTCTTGTATAGCTACATGTATATAATGAGAATAAGTCACCAAAGTGGACGTAGCCTCATTGTTATAGTTAAACCACTATAAATCTCATGTTATAACTATTCAACTCTATTTATTCAATTTTCTATACTTTGACTGTTAAGTATAGCTTCGATGGCACGAATTATACTCATAAATCCATTTTCTGACATCAACAGTTTGGTGCCATCTGTGGGAACGAGATGTTCCAACAAATTCCTCATAAATTGGGTACGTTATGACTTATTTTATTTATGGGGAGTGTTCTTTAACTTGGATGCTTTTTTTGTTGATCTGACATATGCGAATGTATGAAGCAAATATATTTTAGACAATTATATACAAAAAATAATGATTAATTTAAAAGCACTCTCACATAATTAACAAAGCATACCTAAATAAATTCAAATCCTAACAAGCTGCACATAGAAATTGATGATGATGGAAATAGCACCACCCTTCAAGGTGTTTGGGAGCTCAATTCAATGTTAACAATGGAAGCATATGAGTGTATATATACATAGTAGAAGGAGGTGAGGAGAAGAGGGTTCACACCCGAATATAAGTGGTTCAGCCAATTAGGCCTACATCCACTGTGCAAGTGTATGATATGTATCAATGTATGAGGGCTCTAATGGCCATAGATACAATCTCTCAAGCTTTCTCTCTCTACTATGTATTTGAATAGAGTTTTAGCTAGGGTTGCTAACTTTTTTTGGGATCCTTTGCAAGGTAGAGGATGACCTCTATATATAGTGCCTGGGGGGTGTAATGTACCCCCCATGCATGCAATGAGCATGTGTGTGTTGATCTAGCCAATCTGATGAAGACATCTGTCACTGTCACATGTAGGGAATGATGACAAAATATTCCCCCCACGTGTGGGGAATGATTTGTTATAACTAATTTGTATCCACGTGTCCTTATCCACATGTCAATTAGTACTCGACCTTCGTGCTTGGTCGTAACCTCGTCCTGAGAGAAGCCGAGGTTGATAGGGTCTAGCTGCTCATTCAATCCGAGACGAGCCATGAAGGTCTCGGCTTAAGTGAATCCGAGGCAAGGTACCAAGGTCGGCTTGGGCCGAGGTTAGGCTGGTATGTGGAACATCGGCTGAACTATTGATTAGGTCGCATATGGTAGTAGTATGGTTCCTAGTAACATCGGCCTACCCACGGCCGAGGTTATCATTACCCGGGTTAGCATTCGAACTGTTGGCCTTCCGATTCATGCAGTCTCTCCTTGAAGAGGTCGGTGGTGATGTCGACTAAGGCCGACCCCTCGATGTTCGAGACTATTGGTCACCGATCCAAGGCTCTTCCAGTGTCGCCCATAGTCTCGGCCGAGGCTGGTGTCCCTGAGCCGAGGTGAGACTTGGGGCACATCAATCACCCTCCAGCCCTTAGTTACGTGTGAGAGAAGGTGATTATGGGATCATTTCCCCTTCGAGGTCATTCTTCTATGGGCCAACGTTCACTTGACACTTGTCCATTGCTGAAGTGTGGTTTGCCTGGTAAGCATGTGTTGTCAGCCGTCCTTTGGGGTTCCCAAGGCAATGATGGTCCTTGGGAAACGTGCCTCCATATTTAAGGGTTTAAACCCTATTTTTCCCTCCTTCTTCCTCATTTCTCTTTCCAAGCACGATTTGTTTCAGCAACATTCTCTCTCTAGAAAAGCTTTGGTTCGAGGCATTTGGTGGTGATTCCTCGCGTTCTCTTCATTCTTCCTTACCATTCCATCCTCAGGTACCCTTTTTCATTCCTTTTCCTTCATTTTTCCTGCAATCTTCTTACTTTTGCATTTTCCGACGAGTTTTGGAGTTTTTCGGTGAGATCTCCATACTTTCAGGCAAACTGTATTTGCTCTAGGTTTGGTAGTTTGATCCTTAAATTGCTTTATTTCATTAGCCAATCTTGTTTATCATTTAGAAGCTCCACAAGTGTAGTGTCCTACCTCTGATGCTCAGACCCCTTTACCAACTTCTTAAGGAGTTCCCTTCTCTCAGAGAGAAGACTTTAGAAAAAATTAGGCAAATAGAAAGAGCACAAGAGGAGGCTCGTAGGTCGCAAGAATTTCCTCTCAGACCTATCTTTCCACCACCCCTGAAGGTGATATACCCTTATCCATTGGAACCATTTAGCCAAACAGAGATCCCTGCTGAACCCATACCGATGTCTGAGTTTGAGTCTTCCACCTCAGACCCTTTGTCTGTGGATTCCTTCCGAGAGGCCATGGACTTCACAACTCAGCAAGATCAGGGTCCTGATCAACCTGAGGTCTCTAGCCGAGCCTCGTCCCATAATAATTCAAGCACCTCGTCCTCTTCCTCAGAGGTTGAGGTTGTTGAGCCGAGTGTGGCTATTCCACCCATTCTTGACGCCATTCCCCTGTCGGCCGTCACCGGGGCTGAGTTCGCTCAGAGGTTCCCCAGTAATCCATCAACGTCTAGAGGTCGAGAGTACCGTTATGACGACGACGTTGAAAGTGATGTCGACGACGTTGAAAGTGATGTCGACGTCTCTGAGGCGGCCGAGATCGAGAGTACCGTTACTGAGGTAGACCTTATTTGCTTCAGATATCTGTACTCCATCGGCCCTTCCATAAAGCTTAGGAGACCTCTGAGGGAAGAGAGGGCCTACCATGGCCGAGATGGTGAGATCTGCTTGTACGAGCAGATGTTCAAGTTAGGGTTTCATTTGCCCATCCATCCCATTATTAGGTCCATTCAGGCCTACATCAATTTAGCCCCTTCCCAATTGTCCCCTAATGCTTGGAGGGTAATAATTGGGGCCATAGTCCTATGAAGGGTTGTTCATCACTCGGACCTTCCAGTCCAGGTCTTTGTTGGTTGCTATGTCCCCTTCTCTGCCAAAAATCATCCGAGCTACTATCATTTTGTAGCTCGAAAGCCTGAGAAAAAGATGCTCCAGATAACTCAGACTTCCAACCACAACTGGAAGCCTCGATACTTCTTTGCTTCAGGGCCATGGGAATTTGATCCATGAGTTCCCTCTTCCCTTCTAGAGCCGAGGATGCCCCTAATATGGGGTAAGGTAACAATGTCTGCGAAGGCTGACCCTGGTCTGAGCCTGCAAAACCTTCAGAGGGTGAAAGCCCTTTAAGATCAGGGGATGCATGGTCTGCTCGTTAAATTCGAACACTTGATGACCCCCCACTACCTCTCTGAGACTAGTCTAGGTGGAAGTCCTCTTGCCGAGCTTGGTAAGCATTTTTTATTCCAAGTTGAACCTCTGAGTTTACGCATGTCTGATCCTCTAACTCAGAACTTTCAATTTTGCAGAGCGTCCGAAGGATATCTCAGACGAGCTTTGGGAAATGGCTGCGCCGAGTTTAACAAATCTTGCGAAGAAGGCATGTCTTAATGCTCCTCCTCCAACTCCCTCAACCTCGAAGCCTCAAGACACCAAGAAGAGAGCTTCTACTGAACATGCCCCTGAGGATCAGAGGCAGAAGAAAAAAGGTGGGGACTCTGCCATCCCAATATCCTTTGCCGACGCGTTGGCTGCTCGTATAGAGCAACTAAAAATCAACGACAGCATCATAGGTCAAAGCCTGCAGGCGCTGGATGCCATCAACTCTGCCATGACCGAGGTTGACAAACATTTTTGCCGGTCAATGGATACGCCTCTTCTTATTAAATTTGGTCTCCACAGGTCCATTCAGGTATGACTTCAGATTTCTTTATAGTTTTCAAGTATAACTTCGGATTTGATTTTCATCTCATATACACGATCACATAATTTACAGGGCCTGGACGGCATACATCATCTCTCCAACTGGACTCTGAGGAAGTTACCCCTCATCCAGAAGGGGCAAGAGGCCGAGAAGGTACAAAGCACACTGAACGCCGAAATAGACCGCTTAAAGTCTGAGGCAAAAGAGTCTAAGAAGAAGGTCCAGGGGTTGGAGAAGTAGATCTCCAAGCTCAAGAAGGACCATGATGTGGCTCTGAAGGCCAAGGACGATGTTCTGCAGCAGAAGGTCAACTCGGTAGTGAAGGCAGCCGTCGATGATGCCTTTGAGGGGATATTGGCTGAATATAGAGCCTATGATGAATTTATGAGCTTCGACTTTGAGTACCTTGAGAGAGGTATCAAAGCTACTACCAAATGGGAAGCTATCAAGGAGAAGGAGGCTGGAAGTCTGAAGGCCTCTGATTTCATTGGTCTCAGCTTTGCTGACCCTCAGCTTGCCCAAGCCCTTCAAGAGGTGGAGGAAGAAGTCGCGGCACCCACAGAGAATGTACCACTAGATGGCACTGAGATAGAAGGAGCTGATCACAGAGAAGACACTACCAAGGTGACCAACGTTGTCCAACAGGATCAGGCTGAGGACACCAGCACTATTCCCTCTGACCCTTAGGCTAATTGTGAAGCTTTTCGATATTTTTTGTAACCCCTGATTGGATGTAGCCTCTGAGTAGCATGTAAGACTTTAAGGTTCTTGAATTTTTATAATTGGAATGACAACCTCTGAGGAGGGTTTTTACTTTATTTACTTTGTTGAATGTTTATCATGTGATGTTTTAGCTCTGAAGCTTGTGCAATGGTGTCTGCTTGAACTAAATTAATAGTCTTACCTCAAACCTTGTCACCACAGTGGTGTTTATAAGGTATGAGGTTGTCAACTAGGAGGTCACCTTGATAATTAATCTCACCAAATTAATGATGTTAAGGGTCTGAGGCCATCCAAGTATGGTGTCTGACCTCAGACCTTGTCACCACTGAGTGATGTTATAAGGGTCTGAGGTCATCACCTAAGATGTTATCCTCACAATTAATCTCACCAAATTAATGATGTTAAGGGTCTGAGGTCATCCAAGTATGGTGTCTGACCTCAGACCTAGTCACCACTGAGTGATGTTATAAGGGTCTGAGGTCATCACCTAAGATGTTATCCTCACAATTAATCTCACCAAATTAATGATGTTAAGGGTCTGAGGTCATCCACGTATGGTGTCTGACCTCAGACCTTGTCACCACTGAGTGATGCTATAAGTGTCTGAGGTCATCACCTAAGATGTTATCCTCACAATTAATCTCACCAAATTAATGATGTTAAGGGTCTGAGGTCATCCAAGTATGGTGTCTGACCTCAGACCTTGTCACCATTGAGTGATGTTATAAGGGTCTGAGGTCATCACCTAAGATGTTATCCTCACAATTAATCTCACCAAATTAGTGATGTTAAGGGTCTGAGGTCATCCAAGTATGGTGTCTGACCTCAGACCTAGTCACCACTGAGTGATGTTATAAGGGTCTGAGGTCATCACCTAAGATGTTATCCTCACAATTAATCTCACCGAAATTAATGATGCTAAGGGTCTGAGGTCATCTAAGTATGGTGTCTGACCTCAGACCTTGTCACCACTGAGTGATGTTATAAGGGTCTGAGGTCATCACCTAAGATGTTATCCTCACAATTAATCTCACCAAATTAATGATGTTAAGGGTCTGAGGTCATCCACGTATGGTGTCTGACCTCAGACCTGCCTAGGATGTTATCCTCACAATTAATCTCACCAAATTAATGATGTTAAGGGTCTGAGGTCATCCAAGTATGGTGTCTGACCTCAGACCTTGTCACCACTGAGTGATGTTATAAGGGTCTGAGGTCATCACCTAAGATGTTATCCTCATAATTAATCTCACCAAATTAGTGATGTTAAGGGTCTGAGGTCATCCAAGTATGGTGTCTGACCTCAGACCTTGTCACCACTGAGTGATGTTATAAGGGTCTGAGGTCATCACCTAAGATGTTATCCTCATAATTTTTGTCATTAGAACACAATGAGGCAAGAACCTTCATGGAAATTGATATTTCATTAATAACCTCTTCATAATAAGATGGTACATTTACATAATTCTTTGCAACATCATATGTAATACTTTTTTAGGTGATCAGCATTCCATGGGTTAGCGAAAGGTTCCCCTTCTAGGTTTTCTAGCCTGTAGGTGCCAGGCACAAGCTCTTCAGTCACTTTGTGGGACCATGCCAGTTTGGGTGGAGCTTGTTTGTTTTCTGCAAAGTCTTCTTCAGCACTAGGTCTCCCACAGTGATGGGTCTTGACTTCACCCTCTGATTGTAGAATTTCGCTGCCCTCTGTTGGTAAGCTGCTTGTCTGATCTCTGCGTCTTCTCTTCTCTCTTCAATCAGATCTAGGTCTAGCCTCCTTTCTTCCCCATTTTTGTCAGGGTCATAAGTCTGAACCCTATGAGTAGGGAGTCCCACTTCTGTTGGTATGATGGCCTCTGAGCCATGTGTAAGTATGAACGGGGTTTCTCCTGTAGGTGTCCTTGCCATGGTTCTGTAGGCCCATAACACAGCGTAGACCTCTTCAGTCCATCTTCCCTTCGCTTCTTCTAACTTCTTCTTGATTCCATCGAGGATTGTTCTGTTCGTGACCTCGGTCTGACCGTTTGCCTGAGGTCGGCCAGGAGATGATAAGAACTACTTTATCCCAACTCTTACGCAATACTTCTCTAAAGAGGAGTTCTTGAACTGGGTCCCATTGTCCGAGATGAGAGTGTTGGGGAGACCGTGTCTGTATATGATGTTCCTCCAAATAAATTGGAAGGTCTTCTGCTCTGTGATCATTATCATCGGCTCTGTCTCCACCCACTTCGAGAAGTAGTCAATGGTAACTATCAGGAACCGATAACTGTTGGCAGCTCTTGGTAGAGGTCCCTCTAAGTCCCCCATACTGTAAATGGCCATGGAGAGGTGATTGACGTCATAGGTTGATGAGGTTGATGTGGAATAGTGGCGAATCTCTGACATTTATCACACCTCTTTACGTAAGCTACAGCATCTTTGGCCAAGGTTGGCCACCAGTATCCCTGTGTAAAGATTCTCTTGGCCAAGGGTCTTCCTCCTATGTGACAAGAGCAAGAACCCTCATGAACTTCCTGTAAGACCCGGGGAACTTCGGTGGGATGCACACATCTGAGGAGAGGCAACAGAAATCCCTTCTTGTACAGGACGTCTCCTACTATCGAGAATTTGGCAGCCCTATATCTCAATTTCCTCCTTTCTAACTTGGATTCGGGTAGCTCTCCCTCTCTGATATACCTGACGAGGGGGTCCACCCATGAGTCTCCTACGTTCAAATTGAGACAAGGGTTACATAACTCTTCTTCCTCAATGGTCGCTTTTCCTAAGACCTCGATCGAAACTGTCCTTCTGACGTCTGTCTTCGTCACCGAGGCCAACCTTGCTAACGCGGCTGCGTGGCTGTTACTTTGTTGAGGTATTCTCTTCAGTTTTGTCTCTTCGAAATATTCTAACATCGTTCTCACCTTCTTCAGATACTTGGCCATCTTTTCATCTTTGGCCTCATAGACCCCCAATACTTGATTGACAACCAACCTTGAGTCGCTATGAAGTAGGAGTCGTTTTACACCCATAGTCTTTGCCAACGAGAGACCTGCTATCATAGCTTCATATTCCGACTCGTTGTTAGATGCCTTGAAGTTGAACCTTAATGCGTATTCAATGTTGGTACCATCTGGGGCTGAAAGTATCAACCCTGCACCGCTTCCGCTGTCGCACGAGGAACCATTAATGAAGAGGTTCCAAATGTCTGTATCCGATGAGAAAGCCCCATCTGACATGACTCCCTGCCTGAAGAGGTACTGGTCCTCCTCATTCTCCGCTACTCTGTTCCTGATCTTTTTGGATGCGACCTCTTCCTGATCTCGGGAGACAATGGGCGTCGTCTCTTCCTGGTCCCGGAAGACACTGATGTTTGACCCTTCAGCACACTCTAGGTCATTCTTGGCCTCGGCCTCTTCCCAAGTGAATTCATCAACAAAGTCCATGAGGGCCTGCCCCTTGATGGCTGTCCTAGGTTAGTAGGTAAGGTCATACTCCCCCAACTCAATGGCCCAAGTCATCAACCTTCCAGATTTCTCAGGTTTATGCAGGACATGTCTTAGTGGTGAGTCGGTAAGGACAACCATGGAGTGGGCTTGGAAGTAGGGCTTGATCTTCCTTGAAGCATGAATCAGGGCGTAGGCCAGCTTTTCCATACGAGGGTAGTTTTGTTCAGACCCTTGAAGGGCTTTACTATTGAAATACACAGGCCTTTGGATTTCAACATCTTCCCACACTATGGCTGCACTGACAGCCGATTCAGAGACTGCTAGATACATATATAATTTCTCTCCTATTATGCACCGAGACAGTAGCAAGGGAGACCCAAGGTAAGACTTGAGTTGGTTGAATGCTTCTTTGCACTCTTCATCCCACTGGAAGCCCTTTCTAAGAGCTTTAAAGAACGGAAGACACTTGTCCGTTGCCCTGGAAACAAATCTGTTAAGTGCAGCCACTCTCCCCGTGAGTCTTTAGACGTCTTTGATACTCCTCGGTGTCTTCATATCAAGCAAGGCCTTGATTTTCTCAGGGTTTGCTTCAATTCCTCTTTTATTGACAATGAATCCCAGAAACTTCCCAGCTCCTACCCCGAAGACACACTTCGCTGGGTTGAGCTTCATCCTATATAAGTCCATAGTATCGTAGGTCTTTTCCAGGTCTGCCATATGAGTGCAAGCTTTTAAGCTCTTCGTTTGCATATCGTCTACATACACCTCCATAGTCTTGCCTATTTGATCTTCGACCATCTTATTCACAAGGCGTTGGTATGTTGCCCCTGCATTTTTCAGACCGAAGGGCGTCACTTTGTAACAGTACGCCCCTTTGTCGGTAATGAAGGTTGTCTTCTCTGAGTCTTCCGCATCCATAAAGATCTGGTTATAGCCTGAATACGCGTCCATGAAGCTCATGAGCTCATGTCCTGCAGTAGCATCCACCATCTGATCTATCCGAGGTAAGGGATAGTTGTCTTTTGTACAAGACCTATTCAGATTTGTGAAATCAACACACATCCTCCACTTCCCATTGGCTTTGGGCATGATGATTGCATTCGATAACCACTCCAGATATATGACTTCTCTTATAAACTCAGCCTCTTCCAATTTTCTGACCTCTTCCTGGATGACTTCGTACTTATCCCTGGAGTAAACTCTTCGTCTTTGTTTGATAGGCCTGTCATCTTTGGTCACATTGAGCTTGTGACTCATAACCTCAAGGTTAATGCCGAGCACGTCCGCGTGACTCCAAGCGAAGACACTCTGTCTCTTCCTGAGGAAGTTTATCAGCTCTTCCTTAATTTCTATCTTTAGGGTTTTATCAACGTGGATGATTTTTTTCGGCTCGTCCTCATTGAGGACGATGGATTCTACCTCTTCCGCGGCCTCTCCCTTCTTCAACTTTGTTTCATCTCTCGGGTCCAATGTATCAATGCTATAGGTGGTGGTTGCCCTCTTATAGGCCTCTCTTTCTTGGGCCGAGTTGAAGTAACATTCTCGCGCTATGGTCTGGTCATCTTGCACTTCCCCTACCTCATAGGGGGTCGAGAATTTTAGCATCTGGTGGACCGTCGACGGCACAACTTCAAACTCCTTAAGGGCCACTCTTCCTATGATGAGGTTATAGGCCGAGAAGACGTTCTCGTCCATCACAAAAAAATTTATCTTCAGGGTCAACCTCTTGGGCCACTCGTCACACATCCGAACGTCCATCTCACACATGCCCAATGGGTGGACCTTTTCGCCGCTGAAGCCCATAAAAAGGATGATGATAGGGCACTAGCCTAGCTCTGCTAAGACCTAGGCTCTTGAAGCAAGTCCAAAACATCAAGTCTGCTGAGCTCCCCCCATCCACGAGGATCCTCTGCACCTCGCACCCATGCACCCTTGTTGCTATTACCAAAGGGTCATCATGGGGGGCTAAGATACCTTTAAAGTCGAGTCAGGAGAACCCAACTATAAGGGTGTCCATGTGCATCTTCTTTCTCTTCTGCACTGCGTCGGAAGACGTTAGATTGACAACCTCATGTTTGGCCGCTGACTTGGCCTCTGCCACATGAGCTTTCCTGTCACCCACTTCACAGCCACCTTCTGCAAGTCCTCTGCATATGGTGTCAACACCAAAGGAGATCATGCCAACCATCTTCACTGGGGTGTTGTCATCTTTCGACGGGAGGTCCGGATCATCTTCATCATCACCTTCTGAATCATTATCTCTTCTAGCTGGGACATCGTCACGGCATCTGTCATTTCGCCTCTTTCTAGGGTCATCTCTTCCCCCTTTAGGTGTCTTACCATCAACATACTTCCTCAATTTTTCGGATTTTAACATTTTTTCAATCTCATCCTTCAAGGCGAAGCATCTGTCTGTGACATGGCCATGGTCCTGGTGGAACTCACACCACAAGTTTTTGTTCCTCTTATGTGGCGGAGCCTTAATTTTTCTAGCCACCTCAGAGTCCTATCATTCTTGATCTCATTGAGGATATGCTCACAGCTCACATTTAGAGGAGTATAGTGAGCGAACTTGTCATCGGCTGACCTCTTCTTTCCATCTTTCTTTCTCTGGGACTTCCCATTACTACCGCGGTTCTCATCCTCGTACTTGGCGGCCATTGCCTCTTCGGCATTCATGATTTTCCCCACAGTTGCTAGTAGCTCGGCTATGGACCTGGGAGGGTCTTCCACGAGTTTCCACAACAACTTCCCTTTCTGAAGCCCTCCTATGAGGGAGGTCATGGCTATATTCTCTTCGTAGTCTTTAACCTCAAGTTTCTCTTTGTTGAACCTGGCAATGTAGTCTCTTAGGCTCTCGTCCTTGCCCGGCTTAGCATACAGTAGGTGAGTGGTCTTCTTTTGAGGTCTTACCCCAAAGCAGAAGTTGTGAATGAATCGTTCAGCCAAGCCATTGAAGTTCTCAATTGAATTCTTCGGAAGAGAAGTAAACCAACTGTGTGTTGCCCCTGTCAAAGTACCAGAGAAGGCCCGACACTTTGTCTCATCAGGTATTGAGTAGATGTCTGCTGCCGACTGATACATCTCTATGTGATGTACAGGATTGGTTCTACCGTCATACTTGGGAGACACCACCGGTGGTTTGAACTTAGCAGGGGTCGGGAAGCTCACTATCTTAGCCACGAATGGAGAGCCTTCTGAGTAACCCATTGCAATGGATCCCTACTTTTGATGAGGTCTCATATCTTCTCCTCAAGATGTTGGATAGAGTCATTCCACGGTCTCCTGCCATCGGCCTGGCCGAGGTTATCCCCAGCCACCACTAAGGGATGGACTGAGGGTTCCCCTGCCGCAGCACAACGTCGGATGTTAACCTCTTCCTGGTCTCTGCCCCTTCTTTCACGGGGTCGGCCTTGGTCAGGACGTCCTGGTCTGTCCCCTCTTTGCGAGCCGGCAGCACTTCTTGACCTGGATAACCTCTGTCTTAGGTCATTCACTGGGCCCAACCTCTCAAAGGCTGAACCTCTGCTCAATCAATCAAAAGATGATCCTCGTTGTTTGGCCTCTTCAGCTCTTCGACCAATACATCCTCGGCTCTGCTGAAGAGGACAAACCGTATTATTCGAAACCTCATACGGCTCCCAACAATCTTTCGGGACCTCTTCCGCCTGTAGATCGTCATACCTGTCCTCTGGGCAAGGGTTTCCTTGCCTCCTCAGGCGTAAGCGCCTAGGGTCAGAAACGTCCCTCCTCCGCTAGGGTGTAGGGCTGGTCCTTCATTGGTGCCTGGGGTGGTCCCCTGGCATCAGGATGTGGCTGGACAGCGGCCAGAGTGATCATATCCGGTGAGACTCCAGGTGGCCTCATCATAGTTTGGTTGAGTTGTGCAAACTGCTCCTGCATAGCTTATTGTGTTGCAGCCAAAAACCTCAAGGCTGCAGCTACCTCCGCCATTTCGGACTGAGGCGGTGCCTGGCTGGAACTGGGATCTTCCCCACCGGGCGGCGGAGGAGGCGGTGGTAACTCTGGTGCCATGTGTTAACAATAAAGATCTTAAGTAGCAGGTGAGCTTAATAACTTAAAGGACCTCTTTCAATGTAGAAACAGCTCCATGCAAGGGGTGGTGCTTGGTTCACCTCCAGAGTCCCCGGTGAGGTTAAGCTGAAGAAGAGGAAGAGACAGCTTCTCGTTCCCACAGACGGCACCAAAATGATGATGTTGGAAATAGCACCAGCCTTCAAGGTGTTTGGGAGCTCAATTTAATGTTAACAATGGCAGCATATGAGTGTATATATACATAGTGTAAGGAGGTGAGGAGAAGAGGGTTCACACCCGAATATAAGTGGTTCATCCAATTAGGCCTACATCCACTGTGCAAGTGTATGATATGTATCAATGTATGAGGGCTCTAATGGCCATAGATACAATCTCTCAAGCTTTCTCTCTCTACTGTGTATTTGAATAGAGTTTCAGCTAAGGTTGCTAACTTTTTTTGGGATCCTTTGCAAGGTAGAGGATGACCTCTATATATAGTGCCTGGGGGGATGTAATGTACCCCCCATGCATGCAATGAGCATGTGTGTGTTGATCTAGCCAATCTGATGAAGACATCTGTCACTGTCACATGTAGGGAATAATGACAAAATGTTCCCCCCCACGCGTGGGGAATGATTTGTTATAACTGATTTGTATCCACGTGTCCTTATCCACATGTCAATTAGTACTCGGCCTTCGTGCTTGGTCGTAACCTCGGCCTGGGAGAAGCCGAGGTTGATAGGGTCTAGCTGCTCATTCAATCCGAGACGAGCCATGAAGGTCGAGGCTTAAGTGAAGCCGAGGCAAGGTACCAAGGTCGTCTTGGGCCGAGGTTAGGCTGGTATGTTTAACATCGGTTGAACTATTGATTAAGTCGCATATGGTAGTAGTATGGTTCTTAGTAACATCGGCCTACCCACGGCCGAGGTTATCATTACTCGGGTTAGCATTCGAACTGTTGGCCTTCCGATTCATGCAGTCTCCCCTTGAAGAGGTTGGTGGTGATGTCGGCTAAGGCCGACCCCTCGATGTTCGAGACTACTGGTCACCGATCCAAGGCTCTTCCAGTGTCGGCCGTAGTCTCGGCCGAGGCTGGTGTCCCTGAGCCGAGGTGACACTTGGGGCATATCAGAAATAATTAAATACAAGACACATAGAAAACTTTGATGGATATTTTTTGGAAAATTACAAATGTACTATAAGGTGAGATAAAATAAATTCAAACTCAAGGTAATCTCCAAATTGAATAAGGATGGCAAATAGAAAAATAGTTTCAACATGTTTTACAATTCAAACTTGCAAACATACCTCTCTGGTTAATTTACAACAGGGTGTAGAAATATTCCCAAACTAGTTGTGTTTATTGATAAAAGAGCGCTCCTTTCATGTACAATGTGACCTGAGAATTAAGAAAATTAATGACCTACAATTTTTTTAGACCCTTATTTAGTCAATAAACTAAAATTGGCAAACTAAACCAAAAAATAAATTCACAAATTATCCGAATACATCATTGTGATTATATATTAATTGTAATATTTATTACCAAAAGGATTTTAAGTAAAATAAATTTGTAAAAAATCAAGGAATAAACTAGTTGTGATTTGCGAATTGTTTGCATAGTATTGGTTGATGAATATTTTGGTGATTATGATGCACCAAAAAAATTCCAACCAGATCATAGGGGTAAATCAAGTGAGTAGACGAAGAGAGAGTAGAGTTTTTTTTATATCAAATGGGTTTCAGATAATTCTTTTTCTTTAAAGATTAAGATAAGTTAGCTAACTGACTCGTGAGATCAGTGGATGAATAAACAGGTTTTTACGGTCTAATCCCTTGACTGGACATTTTGGACGTTTTAACCAAGTCAAACAAATTTTAAACCATTAGGTCCATATAAATACCTTTTACGACATTTCATTAATCAGCGATTGACAACATTTCCAATAAGTTAGGATCTTCTCTTTATTCCTTCTGCTTGTGTCAAACAGGTTCATTTTTTCCAATAACTTAGGATCTTATGATTTATTTTCACTTCTAGAGGGTCAACTAGAAACAAGCTTCTAGAGACCACAAACACAACACTTATTCATACATAAGAGAATTGGGTAATCCCCATAAGTTACACGTCATCCAATTGGAATAGGATCTTCGAACCTTCTTCCATCTGGTAGTCTTACCTTGCACCATCTCCTCAATGTTCCTTATCACCTTGTTTGCAGTAGAATGGCCCCTATCGTGAAGTCTGCAATTCCTTTCATGCCAGAGACAGTAGATAGTGGCAGAGAAAGTGGTGGTTTTAATCCTAGAATTAAGGTTCCCCCCTTTACTATCAGCAGCAGCTCTTCTTAACTCATTCTCCCAACTCTCCACAGCTCTATAAGACTGGTTACGAAATAGAATCTCATCCCAAACAGTTTTGGAAAAAGGGCAATCCATTAATATGTGCTTGATAGTCTCAATGCCCGAATTACACAGCATACAAGTATTATTATCAGCAAGCCCCCAATCCATGAGCTTATCTTTAGTCACTAAAGCCTTACGGCAAGCAAGCCAGAGTATGAAAGAACACTTGGGAATGCACACCTTGTTCCAAACTAACCCATGCCAATGAGCCTCATTGCCCCTTGGACAGATGGAGACATACGCAGAGGAAATGGAGAAGTTGCCAGTCCTATTAGGAGCCCAAGTCACTTTATCAGTGGTCAGCGGATAAATAGGAGGCAGGGGAGAGTTCTTGATGTCATTCAATTCCCACGTAGTGGAAGCAGGCCATCTCCAAGTGAACCCATTAATGAAGTCAGAGACCATAGCCCGTTGCTAGCTGCATCATAAATAGTTCTGTCCCCAAACAGAGGTTGAAGAGGGCCAAGATGGTGCCAATTATCATGCCACATAAAGGTATTCCTACCATTGCCAATATTAACCTTAAACAATAGTCTACAATCCTCTCTAGCTTTGAGTATTTTCCTCCAACTCCAAGAAGAGTCTTGAGGAATGGGGATTGCCCATATGCTTCTACCTTTAATTTTATAGGTATGACACCATTTGACCAAAAGACTATCCTTCTTGTTGAAGAGGTTCCAAAGGTTTTTCATAATTGCAGCCTTGTTCCATTGAGTCAAGCTTTTTATCCCCAACCCTCCCTCCTTTTTAGGCATGCACACATCATCCCATGCCACCTTAGCACCACTGTGCTTGAGCTCAGGACCAGACCAAATGAAGTCTCTAATACATTGCTCAATAGCCCTGACCACACTTTTAGGCAAAATAAAGATAGAAGACCAATAGATTTGGGAGCTAAACAAAACAGAGGTAGCAAGCTGGAGTCTACCTACATAGCTCAAGAATCTAGTGGTCCAGCTCTTGACCTTGTTGGTGATATTGTCAATAAGAACCATACAATCCCCATGCTTGAGTCTGGTTGAGATGAGGGGAACACCTAAGTACTTGAAAGGGGGTTGTTGATGGGAGAAACCCAAGGCAGAGGACATAGCATTGATAGTAGAAGTATTAACTCCAGAACAGTAGAAGTTACTTTTGGAGAGATTGGGGGAAGCCCACTGATTCCAGCAAATTCAGTAAGAGAATCCTTGATACACTGAACAGAGGAAATATCACCACTGCAAAACACCACCAGGTCATCAGCAAAACACAAATGATTGATGTTATCCTCTTTGCACTTGGGATGAAAGGTAAAGGATGTCCTACTAGTGTGCATATCAAGAGTACACGACAGAGCCTCCATAACAATAAGGAAAAGAAAAGGAGAGAGGGGATCCCCTTGTCTCAACCCCCTTTTGCCTTCAAAGAACCCATTCAGGGACCCATTCATACTGATAGAGTACCAAACAGAAGAGATACAAGCTTTAATCCAATAAATAAATTGTGACACCCCGACTAATTAAATACCGGGTAGCTACTCCTTTATTAAATTAATTCAAAATGCTAAGTTGGCTCAGTTGATAGCATCACTGTCGAAAACATTTTATTTTTACTAACCGCCTAGTATTTAAAAAGTAAATGCCAAATTTTAATTAAAGTCTGATTAAGATGCAACAAGTGTAATGAAGAAATAAATAACACCATTCACCATACTGGAGTAAAACGAATAACCATCGCAATAGAGTAAATAAAGTCTGGAGGAACATTCCTCACTACAATCCCATACTGAAACAAATAACCGAAACTGAAATAATACATGCTAAAGTCTGAAAACTGAAATATAAAAGATGTCTAATAGAAATGGGCAACATGCCCTACAACTGATAGATAGTGACTCTGGAATCCAAAAGGTAGAAGCGTCTACATGCAAATCCCTGTAGCTTCCACAAGCAGCTACAGCTCGTCACCTGAATGAGTACCTATGCTTGGTGTCCTTGTGGCTGGGCACCTAAAATGGTTTTACAAATAAAAATAGATTTGAAAAGCAAACGGGTCAGAGCCCGAATGTGGAGTTATATTTTAAAAACCTGCAAGTGCTTTAAAAACATTTAAAACATTAAATGCAAAGTACATGTTAGGATGTGCACTCACATTATATTCTCACCTCTCGTCTAACTGTGCACTCCTAACGCAAGTACCCATCTATAACTACCCATATTACTAGCTAAGTGACAACATATCTAGCTAGACTGCCGAAGGTCCTACCCATAATACTCGATTCCATTAACATATAACGCTCGTAATTAGGTAGGGATTTAATGTAATCTCGGATGCTCAATATGCATAATATATATATCACTAACCCGTTATGTTATTCTCGAAACAATACTGTAGTTATATTCACAACATTTCCATGAAGGTTCTTATTAATTAATAGTATATTATTCACATCATAAATATACAATACAAGCACTCCGAGAACTAAGCTGTGGTGCACACATACTCTGCTATCCATCCCGGTACATCACGTACATAAGGATTACATATTTCGAATCTCTCAGGAATAGTTTACCGATAACAACATCACAAATAATGGAGGCGAACACAGTCACCATCACATGGGTCACGCACATACCTACGCTCCCATGATCAGCGGACTTATTAATATCCCAATAAGTCTTTCTATGACCTATGTTCATCGAGGTACCAGTCTATATCCCCCCCGTAGGCACACAAGGATTAGAGGGTCCTAAGCGAACGCAACCTCCCGTGATAGCAAGTATGGTAGGTATGTCATACACACAATCCATATACTAATACTAAGTAAACACACATCTTAGTAATACCGTATTTTAATCGTAGTACGTATCGCATTCTCGTACTAACTATAATTATAACAATTTATACTAATCCGATTTATAATCATACGCGCTATAGTTTCTCACGTCGTAGTAAACACTCACGTCTCAACCCAAACTGTCCATGTAGTACAACTCTCGTATATAATTTACTTCTCATAAATGCCCAAAAGTCCCTATTCTATCACTATATCATCAAAGGAATGCTAACTCTACCCTCGAACCGACTTTCGGGACTCCAAAAATCAAAACAGTCCAAAAAGGACCAAACTGTCAATTCGTTAGAAGTCTCGTTCGAACGAGACTGTTCGAACGAGGTTCCTCTACCAACTCGTTAGAAGTCTCGTTCGAACGAGGCTGTTCGAACGAGATCCCAGTTCGTTCGAACGAACTGTTCCTTCTAACGATATCTCGTTCGAACGAGATATCGAACGAGATCCCTTCTCGTTAGTAACGACTGGCCCACTCGTTAGAAGCTCGTTCGAACGAGTTCGTTCGAACGACCTGGGGCTGCTTCTAACGAGCTACCAGCTTCGGCCCAGATTTTTCCCCATCTCGTTTTTACCCATTTTTATCACTTCTAATCTCTTCCAAAGTTCATCCCAACAACGTTTTAGGGTCTCTACTTCATCCTAAACATATTCAAATCATCTCCTAACATGTTTTCAAGACTAAATCTCTTTAGCATCAATCAAATTATAAATCTCTACACCTTTTTCCCAATTCTTTCAAGAACATGAACCCTAACTTTTGAATCAATAATTAACCCAACAAAATCCGTTTTAATTTCTGTTCAATCATGTATATCATCAATAAAAACATCTACCTACCATTCTACATGCAATCCTTCTCAAATTTCTCAAGTTCTATGATCTAAACTACATGAGTTTTCATATTTTATCAAGAACAAACCATAAATCCGAATTTTCTAACATGGAGGGAACATTCTCTGAAATTAAATGGAATAAAGTCACTTGCCTTGGTTTGATTCCGGATTTGGTGTTGATTTGGTGAAGAATCTCTGCAGAATTTCTTCTCTCCAAGCTTCCTCTCTAATGGTGGCTTAAGGTGGCTAGGGTTTGATTTGGGGAAACTTAGAAAACCTAAATGACAACCTACGTAGCCTTCTAGGTTAATATGGGTTGGTTAATGGGCTTAATGGGTTTAATCCACATCAGATTTACATCTCTAATTTTTGTCACTTTTTAATTCCTAAAAATGTAAAATTACCAAAATACCCTTTAAGTTACCGGTATGGCCTAAAAATACCCCGGGACCCAAACTATACCCCCGGCTAGTGTTTCCTGACTATCTCGACCCTTCCGGACGCGTTGACGCACTCAAAATGGCCATACGGATTATAGATTTTAAATTCACTTTTATCATCAAAATATTATACCGTGACGCGGCGGTCCCACGCGTCTCAACAAAATTTCTAAAATGCCGTATATAAATCCCACGACAAATTTTATAATACCAAGTTCATATATAATCATATATGCACATAATCAAATACCAAATCGCATCACATTAGTATTTATAACCAGGATTAATTTTCAATTAATACGCATTTAATTAATTAATCCCCAAAATAAATATAGTCAAAAGTACGGGGTATTACATAAATCTGGTAGGGATGTTAATTTATACCTGTTATGAAGAAATGTTTTGCATGTCGATCAATTAAAATAGGTTGTAATATTTTTTTTCAATTAATCAAATCATGTGCAGAATTTACACAATTAAATCATTCATTCAATATTTGAGTTAATTCAGCACATTATTTACACAATTACAATGATTTGATTAATTGACTCGAATATTGAATGAATGATTTGATTTTTTTCATAAATTTATTTTAATTTAATATGAATATATTTGACTTTGTGTTTTGATTTCGTAACAGGTTGTGTATGTATATGTTTTGATTGTGTGTTCATGTGTGTGTACTTTATATTGTATACATGTTGTTAATGTATATACCTCAAAGGATCATTGCAGTAAAGCACACGCAATTTGATATAAAGTACACGTGAATGTTGAACTTGATTAATTCTAATTTTTTCTTTTGACATTAATTTTATATAATTTAATGTTTGTTTACTTTGTTACTTTTGACTCATTACTTAATAGACTTGTCATGTATTAGATAGGCATGTGTTTGTGGGTCCGTGCCGGCGGCATTGACAAATCTTGATGTTTTATAAAACTAAAGTACTTAGTATATACATTAGAAGAAAATTACAATAAAGTACACGCAATTTGATCTAAAGTACATGTGATTTTGTAATGATAATTCTTGTTTATTTTTTGACTTCTTCATAATGTTAATGTGCATTTACTTTGTTACTATTGACTCATGCTTAATAGAGTAGTCATGTCTATGTTGGTCATGTGTTTGTTGGTCCGGGCCAGCGGCATTAATTAAACTTGAGGTTTAACAAAACCATTTTTTTGTTTTAATTTAATGTAGGTGATAATGGAAAGTTGTCGGATTTCCTGGTGTTGTTATTTAGATAATATGTCTTGCAATGAAATTTTTGAAGACAACATTAGATTTCATATGCAATGAATGTAGCATGTTTATGGATTTGAAAGTTGGATCTTTTTCATTGAAGTACAGCTTTGGTGATGAAAGTCGATTCATGTTGGTTTATGATAAAGATGTTCGCTGTATGTTGCGGTCTCAAGTTATTCTCAAAGATGATTTTATTTGGATATATGTCTTTTATTCAATATCTTGGCGACTAGTACAATTCACGAAATGGTTAACTTAGACAAATTTATTATTTGTCCAAAATCATTCTTTACACCATAATTAGTGCATATTAACATTTCTTAAACTACATAAATATACACATAAAATAATTTAACAAAAATTCAAAAGAATCATTATTCAAAATTTCAGAAAAATAAATTAGTAATATTACAGTAATAAACAAGTAATTTTACTGCGATTGAACAAAGACAAAAGCGCAAAACCTATCATAAAAAAAAACAAGACCTAATGTAACATGTAAGGCTAATTTTGGGCACACTACTAATATTAAAAAAATAACACCAAAAAACTCCAAAACACAACATTGATCAGCCATTCAATTCTCAAAGTCTAAGAAAACAAATGACATAAGAAAACTGATTGGGCATAAATATTGTATATTTATCCCCTTAATTTCGGTACCTTTGTGAAACCGAGTGATGCAATTGATATGGGTTTAACTCACATTTATGCTACTAACCTTCGTTGGAAAGTATTTCGTGTTTTGTTTTTCTCTTTTGTGTTTTACAGGTCAATTATGCAAGCCAAAAGAGAAATTGAACCAGTGAAAGAAAGGCTAGGAAGGCAAGTTCAAGGGAATTTTTGTAATTTTGCAGCCTGATCCCAGTGGTGGGGCCAACCGGAAATCTAAGAGCTCGGAACAACAAGAACACTGGAAGAAACGACACCCAAATTTGAGCTACGGTGAAGGAGTTACGTTCTTTCGAAGTTGAGAAAAAATCAAAGAAAGAAAAGAAGAAATCAAGGAAAAATTCTAAGTGTTGGGTGAAAGAAAAGAAGAGCAAAAACCAGCAGAAAATCCCGAACCACACTGTGAACTGGTTCGGGGTACCTGCGAACCGGTTCGGGGGTCCTGATGCGCGAAATTTTCCTTGACAGCTGATTGGTTCAAAGAGTCCCATTTTGTTACAACTTCTTCTAAAATGTATTTGTACGAGGATAGTGACTTAGAAAATGGAGTTTTTCATAGTTTTGATCAGTTTTGATAGAGAGAAGAGTAGAAAAACATCCTAGGAAGATAACTTTAATTTTTTGATTCAAGAATGATTAATGCCGGGTTTGACTTTAAGTTTTAATGCATAGTTTCATTCTCTCTATTTTTATTCTTGCATGTTATTCTTCTTGCATGATTTAAACAATTTCTAGGTTCTTAATTGTTCTTTGCATATTTGAAGATAGTTTCATTATGATTTCTCTCGCATGCAACATAGTTAATTCATGCATAGTTAAGTTAAATATGTCCGGCTAGAATAAAAAGGTCGGGATGCATGAACTCAACCTGATGTGGTAGTTGCATGTGTATAAAATTAATCCTCTAAATTTAATGATTTATTATGACCGTATTGTGTAGAAACACAACCATTGTAGATCTTTGGATCTCATTTGCTTCAGGGTAATCGGGATGCTTCAGAATGCAATTCGAGTGTAACTATCACAATACCGATTTACTCGTCCTCTGATTATATATGGTGCGGGCTTGAACCTCATATATGTAATGCTTGGGAGTACTAAATTCTGGGTCTAATTAATCACTTAAATTTACGGTTAATTTTGTACTAGTAACACACTAGGGTTGAGGGATTGTATTCCCGTCCTGTTTTCCTCATCATGTAGTTCAAGTTTTAATTCAATCATCATCAGTATTTTAGGTAATTTAGAATAGTTGCATTCCATTCATACCTTCGTTCATTAATTATCCATTTTCACAATTGCATCTAGTTGTAGTTATTTCACCACTCAAATCACCTTTTCCTTTTCTTTAGAATCAGAGTTAGGGTTCCTTCATCTGTCCAACATCATTACAACTCCGTTGTTCTATTTGCCTGAGGATCGATACCTGAATTATCGGATTATTACTTGAGCGATAGGCTTGCACTGGAGCCTAGAGAGTACGGACTTCTGAGACACATTTTTAGTCGCATCAAGTTTTTGGCGCCGTTGTCGGGGATTTAGGTAGACTTAGGATTAGATCAAGTCAATTTAACTCTTAGACCAAAAATTTCAAAAAATCCAAACACATAAAAAAATTTAAAAGGGCAAAAATATTCCTCATCATCTCTCATAAGCCAGTTAATGCAAAATTCTGAACTCACTCCAACTCCCCATAATACTCCAACCCACATTCACAAAAACTCGATAGTTGAGTACGACCCCGATAGCCCTCACACTCCTAATGCTCCACCATTCTGGGTTCCATCTCTCACACCGTCACACTCAATTGAAAATAACACTCTGTTTTCCCTCTTAGGACACACTTTAGAGCATGCTACGAGTATACCAAGTGAGGACACAGAGTCTTTGAGTGAGAGAGACATGTCACAACACGGTAGTGCAATCGCCGGTAGGAAGAGGCCCCGTACTGCCCGTTGAGAGAAATATTATACCCTGAGCGCACTGTCACCTCGAGATGCATTTTACTCCCGTATAATGCAGGGCAATTTCACTTTAGGAATGGGATGATCCAAATACTTCCCACTTACGATGGAATTATTCAGAAAATCCATATCTCAACATAATGGAATTTGAAGAGGCGTGTGAGACCCTCAGCGATCAAACTTGCACAAAAGATGTGATCCGCCTCAAACTCTTCCTATTCTCGCTAAAGGACAAGGCTAAGACCTGGCTATGGTCTTTACCTCCAAACTAGATTTCATCATAGAACGAGTTACAATCTAAATATCTCAAGAATTTTTTTCCTGCGCATCGAACGAACTCCATCAAGGCTCAAATTCAAACCTTCTGACAACTAGAAAATGAGTCGTTCGATCGATGTTATGAGCGTTTCAATGAGTGAATCACTTCGTGCCCTCGTCATGGACTTAATAAACTGCAAATCATTTCCTTCTTCCATAATGGGATGAATATGAATTCCAAACAACTCGTCGAGACTATGTGTGACGGTCCCTTTGTCAACTTAGACGCCAACGATACTGAGCTTCACCTGAGGTATGTCACCGAGATTACCCAATCCTAGGATACATCTTAACCTAGTGCTCAAAATCGAACTCGCCAAGCGACCACCACTCCATCGGCATCCAGCCTATTTCACGTGGAAAAGAATGCTATGATGGACAACCGACTCGATCTACTTGAAAAAGGAATGCGAGAAATACTTGAGTTATATGGAAGAGGACCAACTAGATCCATCCCAAACCCCGTCGAGAAGGTGTGTGCGATTTGTGAGGTGGGTCATTCAATAGAGGAATGCTCGATAATACCCGCCTACAAAGTTATGCTTCAAGAGCAAGTAAGTGGTATAGGAGGATTCAAGGGTAATTTCGGTGCACCGCACGAGAATTATTACAACCCTTGATGGAAAAACCATCCTGGTTTTAGCTATGGGGAACAACATGCTACGATGAATCCTAATTCACAAATTGCCCCTCCTCCACCATCGCACTTTCAACAAGCTCCACACATGCAAGGACATGTGCAAGCACCACCACCTCAAGGGGCATATATTACTCCACCGTGGAGAAATATCGAGGATACGATGAACCAATTTATCAATACCTAGAATGCAACCAATGCTAGATATGATCGCATGATCAGTGACATAAATGCAAATATTTCAAAGATGCAATCATCGTTGAATATCCAAGAGAAGGGAAAGTTTCCTGCCTAGGGCCAAAGACCTCCCCAAGGTCAGACTAGTGTCAGTTCCACCTCTACAGAACATCAAGAGAAATGTCAAGATGTGACCACTCTTCGTAGTGGGAGAGTCGTTGATTTATCACCTCCCCCACACGACGCAACCAAAGACAAGGAGATTTTGCCCGGCACGAACGAGGCCGAAGATGTCCCCTTGAAAGAGAGAGATAAATAAGACATTAGTGATCCCGAGGTAGTTGTGAAACCACCCACCGCAGCACCTTTTCCTCAAAGGCTGGTTCCTTCCCACAAAGGGAACCCCCGTGATGGAGTGCTAGATGTGCTAAAGTAAGTAAAGTTAAATTTACCGTTCCTCAATGCCATTAAGCAAATTCCCGCTTATGCAAAAGTCATCAAAGACTTGTTAATAGTGAAGAGGAAGAGGAAGGTAAATAAAAACATATTTCTAGCACAAAACGTGAGCTCCATTATACTTAATGATCTCCCACCAAAATTCAAAGATCCCGGTGCACCCACCATTTCCTGCATCATTGGAGAAAATAAAATTAAAAAACCCTTACTTGACTTGGGAGCAATTGTCAATATCCTCCCTTACGCCATCTATAGTTAACTTGATCTGGGCGACCTTAAGACCACAAATATCACTCTCCAGTTAGCGGATCGAACCGTGAAGATCCCAATAGGTATAGTTGAGGACGTGATCATTCAAGTTGACACTTTCTACTTTTCGGTAGATTTTGTCATTTGGGGCACGAAACCCTCCTTCGCCTCGAGCAATCATGTTCCCATCATTCTTGGGCACCCATTCTTAGCTACGTCTAACACAATTATCAATACTCGAAATGGGTACATGCAAATCACCTTTGGGAACATGACCTTAGAGAACGAACATCTTCCATATAGCCCAACATACAGGGGAAGAATATTATCTTCACACGGTGAGCTTCATTGATGAGATCGTAGAGGATTACTTTGAGGAAAATTATTGTGGAGAATCCCTAGGGTCCTGTTTGGTGTCAAGCCACGAGAGTGAGGGGATGTATACTGAATTCGAGAGTGAAGTTGAGGAGTTGAGAGAGTTACTTGATGAGAGAGCGTCGGACAAGGGCGCGAGAGATGTAAGTTGGGTTTCTCGGTTCGAGGAGTTATCGCCTATGCATGGTTCCCTCCAGCGATAAATTTTCGACCCTCAAATTAAAGAAACTACCCTCCCATATTAAATATGCATACCTAGGAGAGGACGAGACATTTCCTATTATTGTCTCATCTAGCCTAGATGAAGAGCATGAGGGTAAACTATTAAAGATTTTGAGGAAGCACCAAGGTGCTTTCCATTGGTGTATTACTGATTTGAAGGGGATAAGTCCTTCGATTTACACCCACAAGATCCACCTCGAGGAGGATGTCAAGCCCTAGATAGAAATGCAAAGAAGGCTAAACCCCAATATGAAAGAAGTGGTGAGGACCGAAATCATTAAGTTATTGGATGCCGAGTTATCTACCCAATCTCAAATAGCAAGTGGGTGAGCCATATTCAAGTTATCCCGAAGAAGTTGATCATGACAGTGATTAAAAATGCTAAGGGAGAGCTAGTTCCCCAACGTACCACCACCGGGTGGCGTGTTTGCATTGATTACCGAAAACGCAATATGGGAATTAGAAAAGACCATTTTCCCTTGCCATTTATTGATCAGATGCTTGAGAGAGTAGCGGGCCACCCTTACTATTTCTTCCTTGATGGTTATTTCGGATATAACCAAATCGAGGTAGATGTACTTGACCAGGAGAAAACGACCTTCACTTTCCCTTTTGGTACGTTTGCTTACAAATGTATGCCATTCGGCTGGTGTAATGCACCTGCGACCTTTCAAAGGTGCATGTTGAGTTTATTTAGCGACATGGTTGAGAGAGGACTTGAAGTGTTCATGGAAGACTTTAGTGTTTTTGGCACCTCTTTCGATCCATCATGCAAGATCCGGATTAGTCCTTACCATTCGAGCTTTTGTGTGATGCTAAAGATTATGCGATAGGGGTTGTTTTGGGCCAAAGAAAAGACAAACGAGATCATGTCATCTACCACGCTAAACGAACTCTTACTGGACCACAACTCAATTACTCCACCACAGAAAAAGAGTTGCTAGCGGTAGTTTTTGCATTTGACAAATTTCGGTCCTACCTTATCGGTTCTCCCATCACTTGTTTCACTAACCACGCGGCATTAAAATACCAACCTTATCGGGGTACCTGTGAATCGATTCGGGGGTCCTGATGCGCGAAATTTTCCTTGACAGCTGATTGGTCCAAAGAGTCCCATTTTGTTACAACTTCTTCTAAAACGTATTTGTATGAGGATAATGACTTAGAAAATGGAGTTTTTCATAGTTTTGATCAGTTTTGATAGAGAGAAGAGTAGAAAAAGATCCTAGGAAGATAACTTTAATTTTTTGATTTAAGAGTGATTAATTCTGGGTTTGATTTCAAGTTTTAATGCATAGTTTCATTCTCTCTATTTGTATTCTTGCATGTTATTCTTCTTACATGATTTAAACAATTTCTAGGTTCTTAATTGTTCTTTGCATATTTCAAGAAAGTTTCATTATGATTTCTCTCGCATGCAACGTAGTTAATTCATTCATAGTTAAGTTAAACATGTTCGGCTAGAATTAAAAGGTCGGGATGCATGAACTCAACCTGATGTGGTAGTTGCATGTGTATACTCCTCATCATTAGTATACTCCTCTAAATTTAATGATTTATTATGACCGTATTGTGTAGAAACACAACCATTGTATATCTTTGGATCTCATTTGCTTGAGGGTAACCGGGATGCTTCAGAACGCAATTTGAGTGTAACTCTCGCAATATCGATTTACTTGTCCTCTGATTATGTATGGTGCGGGCTTGAACCTCATATATGTAATGCTTGGGAGTACTAAATTCAGGGTCTAATTAATCACTTAAATTTACGATTAATTTTGTACTAGTAACACACTAGGGTTGGGGGATTGTATTCCCGTCCTGTTTTCCTCATCATATAGTTGAAGTTTTAATTCAATCATCATTAGTATTTTAGGTAATTTAGAATAGTTGCATTCCATTCATACTTTAGTTCATTAGTTAACCATTTTCACAATTGCATCTAGTTGTAGTTATTTCACCACTCAAATCACCTTTTCCTTTTCTTTAGAGTCATAGTTAGGGTTCCTTCATCTGTCTAACATCATTACAACTCCGTTGTTCTATTTCCCTGAGGATCGACACCCGACTTATCCGATTATTACTTGAGCGACGGGCTTGTACTTGAGTCTAGAGAGTACCCACTTCTGACACACATTCTTAGTCGAGTCAAAAACTAAACAAAACCACGAATAATAAAACAAGGAACAACAACAAGCAAGATAAATATTGCAACAAACCCTTTAACATATCATCACTTCATCCTTTGTGGTCAGCATATAAATCAAAACCTGAATACATATCATAAATTTTAAGCGCACGCTCATAGTCCTCATTCTCAGCTAGATCATAACCTCCCAACTCATTTCCACATTGATCATCCTTAATAACTAGAGAGTTTATGTAGTCACCTTCCATTCCCATAGCCGGATCAAAAACTCACAACCACCACAACATGTGGTTGAACATAATCCATTGTTCATCTAACTATAGGTTGGTCAGAAACAAAATTGAGCTCAAACTCATGGTGGCGATATTTATTGAAATAAGATGTGAGACATTCAATATAGTTATGATAGATTAATTTCTATTTTATGAAAGCCATCACACAAACAGGAACATTCATAGTGAATTATCAAGATATATAAATACTGAATTTATGAAAGCGTACCTAAATCCATAAGGAGAAAAGTAAAATATCTAAGTCTGAGGTCATATGATCATCCATATCAGCACTTTTATTTTATGACTGAATTTCTCTCTAACAATGGGAATCAGAAGAATGGTCTACTGTGATCTGGGGACCATGACCCCTATTTATAAGGCAATCGTGTCTTTTCATATTTCGTACATTTCCATTTCACCCATCATAAAAATAAAAATTACGCTTCTCTCTACACATTAAAACACACACTTTAATAATACATTATTAAGTCCGCAAAACTTAAATTAATCACTTTAAATGGCCTGACTTTATGAGTTTTTTTTTGTTATCAAAACTTTATGCATCTTAACAATCTTGTCCATTAATTGCACTAATATAGATACAAAGCGATCGTCATTACATATTTCATAAGTATACCCATCAATTATCACATATATCAATGCAACTAATTACAAAGATCAAGTGTGGATGTGTAGCCTAGAAATTTCATGCAATGTGATCATAACAAGCCTATTTCCGGCCTCCTTAAACCTTAGTGACATCAAACCATATAAAATCAGAGTGAATATAAACTGAATACTTTGCTGTAGTAAATAACCATTAAATCCATAATAAATGTGTCTATAAAAGCAACTAAAATACAAACTCCCACTAAATCGACATATACTGAAAATAAACTACACCCACATGAGCAGTGTGCTCATGAAAGACACTGGGTGGTAATCCCTCAGTTAGAGGATCCGCAATCATGGAGTTTGTCCCAATATGCTCTATAGACATAAGTCCACTCTGAACTCTTTCTTTTATAACTAGGAACTTGATGTCAATAAACTTTGACTTCGTAGAACTCCTGTTTTTGTTGGATAGTACTGTTGATTAATTGTCACAAAATAACTTAAGTGGTCTTTCGATGCCATCCACAATACGCATCCCCGTGATAAAATTTCGCAGCCATATTCCATGATTGGACGCATGGCATCCAGTAAAATCGGAGTCAGAATATCTAATGATCTCTAACTGATTTGACTTCCATATAGTCTTTTGTTCTCTGTAAGTACCTCATGACTCGCTTGGCTACTATCCAGTGATCCTTTCTAGGATTGCTTACTTATCTTCTCAATATGCCAACAATGAATGCAATATCCGTACGCGTACATACTTGAGCATACACATAAGACTTCCTACTACTGACACATAAGGTATCTTTTGCATCTCCCGGATATTAAAATCATTATTGGGACATTGACTGAGACTAAATTTATCTCCTTTAGCCACAGGGGTGTCACCTGGTTTATAATCATCCATGCTAAAACTTTTAAGAACTTTCTTGATATATCTCTTTTGTGATGATAAACCAACTGTACCCAGAGAGCGATCTCGATGTACCCAACATAAAAGAAGAGCTACCAAGATCTTTTATCTCAAATTTCTTTGAAAGAAATCTCTTGGTTTCGTGAAACATACATATATCGTTGGTGGCAAGCAATATGTCATCAACATATAAAACCAAGTAAATATGCTTACTCCCACTGAACTTGTGGTATTTACAATCATCAACCAGATTCATCTCAAAACCAAAGGGGGTGATAACTTGATGTAACTTGTAATACCATTGATAAGAAGCTTGCTTAAGACCATAGATGGATTTCGTTAACTTGTAAATAGTCTTCTTTGCACCTCTCGACACAAGGTTTTCTGGTTGCACCATATAGATTGCTTCATCAATGTCACCATTGAGAAATGCAGTCTTAGCATCCATCTGATGAAGCTCAAGTTCTAAGTGCATCACAAGTGCCATTATTATCCTAGAAGAGTCTTTCGATGAAATTGGAGAGAAATTATCTTTATAATCGATGCCTTTTTCTAGTGTAAAGCCTTTAACAACAAGACGGGCTTTGTATCTCTCCACATCACCTTTCGAATCCCTCTTGGTTTTATATATCCATTTCCAACCAATGGGTTTTGCACCTTCAAGTAATGTGATAAGATCCCAAATGTCATTGTCTTTCATGGACTGTATCTCCTCATTCATGGCATCAATCCACTCTTAAGATTTTGAACTTTCCATGGCTTAATGGAAGGTGATTAGATCATTGTGCAAGACGGGCTTTGTATATCTCCATGTCACCTCTCGAATCCCTTTTGGTTTAAATATCCATTTGTAACAAATGGGTTTTGCACCTTTAGGCAATGGGACAAGATCCTTAATGTAATTTTATTTCATGGACTTTATCTCCTCATTCATGGCATCAATCCACTCTTGAGATTTAGAACTTTCCATGGTTTAACGGAAGGTGATTGGATCATCTTCCACCACGCGTCAAACTCATGTTCTTGGAGAAAAATAATGTAATCATTTGGCACATCACTTTTCCTTATTCTAGTGGATCTCCTTAATGGCATAGGTTCTGTAGGTGTTAGATATTGTTCTTTTGGAATGGGAGGTTCTTGGATATTATTTTGATTAGAATCTACTTCTTAAACAATGTCAGTAATAGGAGCCTGATCAATGTTAATAACAACTATTAGAATATCAACATATTCTTCTTCAAAACCAAAATCCCTAACCTTATCCCCCCTCGATAAACTCAACATCCTTAAAGAACTGGGTGTTTCCCATCTCAAAAATTAATTCAGTAGTAGGATCATAAAATTTGTAAACCCTAGATCTTTCAGAGTATCCAATAAAATAGCAATTTACCTTTAGTAGTTGCTTTAGTTAGTACTCTGTTAAGGATATACACTTCAGTCTTTAATGCTTCACCTAAGAGTAATTCTAGCAAGTTAGAGTGACTGATCATACTCCCTTACCATGTCTTGAAGTGTTCTGTTTTGTCTTTCAGTAACACCATTCATGCTTGGAGAACCTGGCATGGTGTACTGTGGGACGATACCGCACTCCTATAGGAATTTAGTAAATGGTCCTAAGCGTTGTTCACCTGAACCGTCATACTTACCGTAGTATTCACCACCACGATCAGATCTGATGTTGTTAATCCTTTACTAAATTGATTTTCAACTTCAGCCTTGTATGATTTGAACACGTCTAGAGATTGGGACTTTTCATGGAAGAGATAAAGGTAGCCATTACGTGAAAAAATCTATGAATGTAATAAAATATTATTGGCCGTTCCATGAAACCATAGGGAATGGCCCATAAATATCTTTATGTATCAGTTATAAGACGTCTATAGCCCTATGACACCAAATCTCCTTACGTTTATCTATTTTCCCTTATGAAATTTGTGAAAATTTTAAAATCTGAAAAATAAAATCAAGGGAATCAAGAATCCCATCTGACACAAGTCTTTTAATTCTCCTTTGAGAGATATAACCTAATATCTTATGCCATAATGATGTGGAATTCTCATTGGTTAATTTCCTTTTGACACCTCCAATACTTAATTGCAAGGTTTCATGATATGAAGCAACCCTATCAAGCATATAAAGGTTATCCACATAAGATAAAGAATAAGTACTAATCAATTCTGAATTATGAATTGAGAACTGGATGGCTTGCATGAACTGGGGTATCCCAGAGAGTACTCTGGAGTAGGATCGATTTAGGGCTTGTTTGGTCCTTGGTCCTTTGTTTCTTTGGTTTTCCAGTTGGGGTATGCCCTTCTAGAGGTTTGAGGTTTTTTTTTCCTCTAATTTGTTCCGTTGATTGTTTCTGGATATAATATACATAATTTTCCCAAAAAAAAAAAATCTGAATTATGAAGAAGACTAAATTTATTATTTCCAAAATAACAAGTATAATATAATTTGTCCAATACAGAAATAGAAACCAAATTTCTTCTAAACAACGATACAATAAATGTCTCATTCAATTCAAATAAGTACCAGACTTTAATAATAACCTAAATATCCCAATTGATTCAACTTCAACCTTCTTGCCATCGCCCACAAAAATGTATTTTTCATCATTATTTGGCTTTCGACAACTCACACTACACCAAAATGCTCTTTTAGTAACACACTAATTTTATGATTAGTAACAGTCTTATACCATTACTATTTCTCACACTAAATTACCGTTACTAATTTAAAATATGTGTTACTAAGTTTTATTTTTTATTTTAGCATTTTTTTTGGGGAATTTAATTGTATATATAAAAAGCCAAAAGATATACAGAGGAAGAAACCCCTCCACAGAACAAGAAAACCCTAGGGCAAACAAGCCAACCAGGCAGGAACCAAACAAAGCCTAAACTAGAAGCTTATCTTCAGGGATGTTCCAGTACATACAAGCCATCCAGTTAGTAAAACTCCTTCTGACCTTTTTCCACGTGAGAGCTTTTGCTCTAACCATGTTTTCAATACCCTTGATAATAGAATCAAGGGAATTGGAGACATGCTTAAAGCATCTAGAATTCCTCTCCATCCAAATGCAATAGATAGTGGTAGTAAAAGAAAGGGATCTAATCTTGTCACAAAGGGTCTTCGTAGAATGGTTAACAGTAACCAAAACCAACTCACTATTCAGACCCTGGGCATCCCTGTAATATTGGTTCCTAAGCATCACCTCCTCCCATATACATTTACTAAGGCTGAACTGAGAGAACAAATGGTTATATGTTTCCCTTTCAGTCCCACATAACTCACACAGGTCATCCACCGAAACTCCCCAATCATGTAATTTAACTTTAGTGTTGATGGCCTTCCTAAACACCAACCAAGTTATGAAAGAGCATTTAGGGATACAAACCTTACTCCACACAAACTTGCTCCAGTTGACCATAGACTTATGGGCCTTTAAAAGTTCCCAAGCGGACGCAATGGTGAACATTCCATGATTTGATGGGAGCCAAACAACAGTATCATTTCCCTTGTGGATTGTAGGAAGAGTAGCATTCTTCACTTCATTCAGCTCCCATGTCACTCTTGAAGGCCATCTCCACTCCAAATGGTGTATAAAATCAGACACTTTAGCTTTTAGATTCCTAGCAGAGTCATAGACAATGTTATCCCCATAAAGGGTATGTAAAGGGCCATTAGGGTGCCAATAATCGAACCACATACGTTTATTTTTTATTTTAGCATTGTATTAAAAAAATAAAAGAGGGAGTTTTCCCTCCCAACCAAAAAAAATGCCCGACTCCTACACCCCTAACAAAAATTCCCCACAGTTTACCTAGGGGTTTCTCGTACACGCCCAAGCAAAAATTCTCTTCAAGCCCTGCGAACCTCCATGATACATACGTTTCTTATCCTTCGTTCAATCTTTGCAAACATTTTCCAGGTTTCATACTTCAATTTTATGTGTTATCTTCGTAAAATCCCTAATTTCTTCTTTTTGGTTCAATCTATGTTTGTTCTCCTTTTTAACTCATGGTATGTTCATTTTTTAGGATTGAAATACGTTTCCTTTTTTTCTTGATATCTCCTTTTTATATTCTTAAAGAAAAGTTACTAGGGTTTGAGGTTTAATCTCGGTTCCAAATTATTGTATATGGTGATGGAAACGAGGTATATGAAAGCTCTATATGATAAACTAGGGCTTGAGGTTTAATTTATTTATTTGTAACTCAGATTCTATCTCACATGTTGATTTTCATTAATTGTACAATTCTTGTATAGCTTCGGATGGTTATGGTATCAATTTGTTATGAAATTATATTATGAACTTTGGATTATGACATGAATATTCTTACTGATTAATAGCTCTTTATTTGTGTGTTTAACTTTCTTAATGACTAATATCTCGACCTACAATTGTTCGAATTCCTTACACCCTTTTCTGCTAAAAAAGAAACTCGTCCTCGAAGGGCCCTAATTTGATAAGCCAATAAGATCGCTACGTATTCCTAAGAAATACCCAAGGTTCCTGTCATGAGAAATATGCAGATTACATGGGAAGATTGTGTAAGGAGCTTCTGGGAAGTAATTAGTGGCAGAGTTCTGTTAGAAGATTTGGTTTGATGCTTGTTAGCTATTATTTTTCTATTTAAATTAGTATTAGCTATTTAGTTTCTAATAGTGATGGAGTCCTTAGTTTTAGTAGTTATGGTCGTGAGTTTAGGAGAAGGTTCTTAGCCGAGTTCTTCGCCACCCATGCTACAAGATTGAGGTTTTACATTATGGGACTCGTATCATTATTCAATGTTGAATGCTTTTAATATTATTAAGCTAACTGATTATAATTTGGCAGGTGTGTCACATGGACCTTAATGGTGATCCCTACACCTATAGTTTGACGGGTTGTTGATCCCAACCCGTCAAACTCCCAACCTGCTGCGCTCCCTGATTCTGGCAGTCTTTATAATGAATTGGAACATAGCAATGGTGCTTGGGTGGACTTTATACTTAAATTGGTATTAAGGTGAGAAATAAAATCATGGTGTGTGTGAACTAATATGTCGTTTTCTTTTTTAATCTAATGATATTTATACCACGAACATAATTGATCTTCAGCGTTTGAACTACTCTTATGTTCTATTTTCTATACAACTATACTTATCCCTAGCAAGTGTATGTATCTTCCTTTTATATCGATCTTCGACGATTGAAACCCTCTTGTGTGCAGTAATTCTATATTTTTTTATGTCCACCTCACTTGGGTTCTAGGTACATGAATACCTTGTATAATTTTCTTGCTTGGTAAAATGGAAGAAAATAGATTCCTGCATAGAATATCTATAGATTCCATTTTCCAGTTCTACTGTTAGTAGTATATATGCTTTCTTCTTGTGTTGCTAGAGCTGAAAGGGTTCATAGTATGGAAACTGGAGTTTGACATTTTTATTCATTAATCTAATTAAACTAATTAATCAAAAATATATCTACTAATGTATTTATTAGGTGAAATAAACAAATTGCAGGTGTACATATGCGAATGGAACATTAATGGGGCTAGACTTCTAATCATCACAAATATTACTGTAGTTGCTTATATGATGCCATAAATCAAGTCTATGATGTCTAGAGTAGCTTATATTGATAACTAACTCGTCATGAGGAGATTGAATAATAAGAGATTATTTTTTGGTTGCAAGAGCACATGGTTGAACTTTTTCTATTCAAACTGACTGGTGAAGCTTTTTAATAATCTACATCATATAAATTTTATTAACCTATGTGGGAACTTGATTGGGAATGGGAGGAATGGGATTCTTCGCTTGATACTCAGAATAACTCAGGTATTATTAGACTCTACTACCACCCAGGGAATGAAGTATACGCTATTTGGGTATAAAAGAAACCAATCAACAAGGGATAGAAATCTTAATTTAAATTTCATTTACATGTTGACATGGAGCTATTATTTCTATTGCTAATTTATGTCTCTTTAATTATAAAATCTTCTTTATGGCTAATAACTAATTAGTAGTCTAGTTACTGGCAGAAGGAGAAGAAAAATGGTGGAACTTATGGGTTTTGAGGTACTGCTATGCTCATTAACTCTGACCCAAGTAAGCTTATTTTCCCTATCATGTTTTTATTTTATTAATTTCTTGTTTATTGGAACATGTGGTGGTGTTTGATTGCTGGGAAAGCTCTTGGAAAGAAATTCATTCAAGGTTGAATCTTTCTGTCTATGAAATTTATCTCTTAATGAGGAGTGATAGTTGAAATCAAATATCTATAACACAGAATACAGAGTTTTAATAAAATCTCTTTCCAAAATATTCCCTGTTATTCTATGAAATGGCACTAATTTGACAGTTTAAAAGTTAATAATGATATGATAAAATAGTCAAGTAACTTGTATAAAATTAATTAAATTAACCAGAGTTAGTTGAAGTAACACTGGTTTTCCAATCAAGTAGTGATAAGGCCGCCCACAATGGGCAGGACAAATGAACACATCTAGACAGTTTGAACTCACAATGGGTTAAGTGTGTAGTGGCAGTGTAAAATTGCGTTGCCAATACACCATAGGTTATGCTAAAGCACCGGAGTTTTTACTTCCCGGCACGAGAACACTGTTTAAAATACATTGTGTTTAAAAATAATCACTTTGCTGTTGGAAAGTAAAAATAGGTGTGCCTTTCGCACAACCCCTACCGTTCTTTTCATGTGCTAAACTGTTATGAGCTTAGGGGTTTATGAAAATAAACCAAAAAAATTGTTAAACTTATGCGCCAACCCTCTATGCGCTAAATTATTTCATTTAACGCGTAAGAGGTTTTCCCATTGCCACATTGTGAACAACGCGTTGTATACAACTTGAGAACTTGAGTGAGTTCAGCATATTTTTTGCCATATATTTTACCTGGAAAGATATTTTATTAAAACTATGTATGCCCATTGCCACATATGCAAATATCCAAATTACATTTTTAACATAATCCCATTGATACCTCAGTTTGTCTTTTGTATACAACTTGAGTGAGTTCAACATATTATTTGTCGATTTAGCCAGAGTGCATAAATGTTGGACGACAATATTCAATAGGTTTGAGGATGGTTTGTAAATTGACAAGTGTGTTTATGATGATTTTGGAGATCAAAGTATAAGGAAGGAAAATGGAACTAACCAATTGTGTTTATCACACAATTGGCTAGTTAACTGATGTAGATTTTGTGAACTGAATTTACAGGAACATGTTAAATGCCGTTGTTCCTTAAATTTCTCTATGAAGGCAGAAGGAACAATGAATGAGACAAATATTCCTATAGTGACCAAGACTTTAGAGGTAGATCAATCATTCAAGTTTTTCCATATGTGAATTGGATCAAGTGCATGTCTTTTTTTTTACCCTATCCATTTGGCAACCCAAATCCAAGCCATGAAAATAAAATTGGGCGGCCAATTTTAATTCCACGGAATTGAAATTGGCCTTCCAATTCCAATTCCAAGCCTTGGAATTGGGTTGTCAAATGGGACCTTATTGTATTTGTATGCATGGAATTCATGTATTGGAAATGGAATTTGAGTCCTTTTAGTTTAAAATTTAAGCCAATTATAATTTCAATTCCTAGATTATATCTAGCAATTTTCCTTTAATATTCGTGATCATTCCTGTTCAAAAACTTTTTATTCCCTGAACTAAACAGATAGCTTGGTGCTTGTTTTAGTAATGTTGTGATCAAGACGTGACAATATTAGCTCCCCTCAATGCTCTAAATACAGATGGTATAGGTATAGACCCATGTATCCATTCCTTTCTCTTCATTTGCAAATTGTACATTATGTCTCATGTCTAATTCTTTTTAGGGTTATTAATACTTTTGGGGTCCATTTCTTGTGTGAAATATGAGGTTGTAATCCAAAGCTTTTCATAAATCAGGTTGGTGTCAAAAAATGTCATAAATTATTTGTTATGATGCTTATGAAGATCATTTATGACCATTTTTGAGTATTTAATCCATATTTATATCTGCTAAATTCATTCTATGTAAATTGTACTATTTACAGATTCAAGCATGAACGTGTGTATTGAAGATTATTACATTGAGAGTGGGGATGATCTTGTAGAAGTGAAGAGTGGGTGGGACCAATACGGTATTTCCATGGCCTGCCCAAGCTCGAACATCATCATAAGGCGAGTTTCGGGCACGACACCAACGTGTTTTGGGGTCGAATTTGGTAGCGAAATGTCGGGTGGCATCTCAAATGTCCTTGTGGAGGACGTTAGAGATTCTGCAGCTGGGGTTCGAATTAAAACAAATAAGGGGAGAGGGGGTATATTGCAAATATTACGATTAGGGATATCAGGATGATGAGAGTTAAGGTACCCATAAGGTTTAGTAGAGAGGCAAATGACCACCTTGATGAAGGGTGGGACCCAAAACCTGTTCTTGTAGTAAAGGGTATTTCTATTAGACTTGTGGTGAACTTGGCTTCTAAAGAATCCCCACTACTGACTGGTATTGAGGGTTCACCATTTGAAGGGATATGCATGAGAAATGTTAGCATATTAGGCCTAACAACTAATATGAGGTGGAATTGCGAGTTTGTTTCTCGTTCTAGTAATGCAGTTTTTCCAATGCCATATTCCCAACTAGAAAACATTAGCTCTTCATCGTTGTGTTCATATTCTTTAACATTTATGAACGGGGAAATGCTAATTGATTTGTTTCAATGATAAAAGAAGGTATCGAAAGTCTTCTTTTGAGAAAATTTGATTGTGCAAACAAAACCAGGACTGCATTGTGGTTGTTAATTTGATAAGAGTGAGTCAAATTATAAGCTTGCATGGTTGGTAACAAGTTTGCAACACAGAAGCTCTGTGGAGATCAATTTTTCATACGCGATTGGACGGCTCGTGCGATTGGGATTGTTTCATGATCTGCAGTTTTGTCTAAATGAGACAGATTTTCTTGTTGTTGTTTTAAGGGGAGGCCTACCGCCCAGATCCAATACTTTTAGTGATTCCATCGCTTCAAATATGCACTTTCCTCATTAACAAAGTTATTTTTCCATAGTTCCGGTTCTTTCACATTTCTCGGCGATAATATGTCATTGCAAATCCGAACGTAGCAATTAGAAATGAACCGATCCATCTTCGAACATGTACATCTCTCTTACACATGTTTATTTACTTTTTAATGTTTATTGAAGAATTTTTTACTCATATACTTATATATATGTGTGTACAAATGGTGAAAGTGAGACGAGAGCTCGAGGAATGGCAAAAACAAATACTGGCAGAATCATAGTAGCGATTGAGAGATCGATATGAGGGAAGAGAATCCAGAGAATTTGATTCAAGGCTCCTGTCCGACCCCTGTCCCTCCTCAGCTTAACCCTTACTAGGCTGGTCCGCCAGTGCTGCGTGCCACACCTGTTTCCTGCAGCAGAGGACCTCATTTCTCCCGTGTCTTTCCGCCCGTGCACCTCCCCTTGCGTAAACTAATTTTTTGTTTTGTTTTTCCATTTCAGTTTTTATTGGAAGTTCAAGTAATTTTCTATAACCTGCATTGTTAAGTGTAATATGAAAATCTCTCGAGATTAAGAAAATAAAAAAGATCAATTCAAGATATGAAATCGTAGGAGGTAAGATGAATTCCCATGATTGCCGTTGTAGGTTTGAATAGCGGTTTTCCTGAACTTCTCACTTTTGTGGAAGACATTAGTAATTAGATGCTTTTCGACAGCATCTTGTTGAATACAGAATGTGGAGATACTGCTGAACTCATCCATAAGGTTTTTTTTTTCCTGATTTTGGTGTATTGTTGGTGATGGATTCATTGATTAGCTTCTTAGTGAAATAATTTTCTTCTAAAATTAGTCTTCTTGAGTAGTCTATGTTGATGTGATACATCATAAGTCCTGTAAAGTAATTGTGATATGACCAAATACTTTTATTGCTCTAATTTGTAAGTTTTTATAACTTACATGTTCATACATTTTTACAATGTCATAATGCTAATGCTTCAGCATGCGCACCTCTTTGATTATGAGTATCCTTTCAAGTTTTTATGTAGTTCATTTGCAAACATGGTTTGAAGGCTAAGGTCAAAATTGTTCCCAGTCAACTTGTCTACATCACCCAACATTCGGAAACTTTACCCGATACATATATTTTGAAGATATCAACTACACTTGGTGTGACTTCTCATTTTTCTAATTGAAATAGCCCAAACACTAGTGAATCGTCTCGTCCTATAATTTTTTTTTCATTCTTTTTATTGTCTTAATAACTTATTGTTTTGCCTCACCCGAATCGGACATCGAATTAAAAATTGGGCAATCGAGTTTTTGAATTATGCTTGCAAATTAGGGTTGAAAATTATACTTTTGCATCTTTGAACCAATATAATAGTTCCTCAGTATAGTTTTTGGTATATAAGCTCATGATTCAATTATTCTAACTTTTTCAACTGCAAATTTGGTTGTGACACAGAAAACATTATGATAAGATCTTGTTGACTTTAGTAGTTCAATTCATCATAGAATGCTGGTAATAACTTCGACAAGGTTTATGATGTCATCTGATGCATGTTACCATTGAAGGCTATCATGGTTCTCTCACAAACTACAGGACTAAATGTTATATGATTAAATGCTGATATTATAACTAATATGATAATTTTATTTTGTTTGACAGAATGTCAGTTTTGGATCCTCATCAAGTTTTTAGCGTTGCGGGTTGAGGCATTGATGGCCATGATAATAGAACGAAGGTTGATAGTCAACAACATAAGACTTCTTTTTTATATTTCATTTGATTGGTTATAATATAAATATCTCATTTGGGGATGATTGTATTAGGATGTTATATTGGATTCTTTTATTAAAATAATGCAACTTTCGGGATGATTGTATTATGATGTTTCATTCGTTTGGTTTAAGTTTTTGTTATATATAAAGAGTGGATGCTTATATAAATGTAAATGTTGAATATAATGCCCTTGTTTTGTGGACTATTTTTGTATATCTTCTTAGGATTTAAATAGTGTGATAAGAATAATTGAATTTGTTTAAATTCAGGATATTGGATTTTGAATAATTTTTTTTAAATATGTATTAATATTAGTAACAAAATTTTACCGTTACTAATTCTACATTTTACCGTTACTATTTGTAACAGATCTTTACCGTTACAAATTCTGTATTTTACCGTTACTAATAGTAACAGAACTTTACCGTTACTAATTTTGAATTTTTCGTTACTATTAGTAACAGAACTTTACTGTTACTAATTCAGAATTATCTGTTACTATTAGTACAATAATTTTTCGTTACTAAGTCTGGATTTTACCGTTACTTGTAAACAAAATTTTCCGTTACTAGCTTCGTGCCCCACGCCTTTTTTCTAACGGAAAAATTGTGTTACTAATATTTTTAGTATCTATCTATCTATCTATCTATCTATCTGTCTGTCTATCTATCTGTGGGACAACAGAAGAAGCAATGTACCAACTATCATGCTTGACGTGTAAAGAAAGGTACACTTCTGAGGTTAATTTGACTTCGGTACCTAAACATACTTGGTGGATAGATTCTGGTGCAACCACTCTCATCAGTGTGTCTATGCATGGTTGCCTGACACTACACCAAAAACACGCCATTAGCAACCATGCATAGACACAATGATGTGAGTGTCAGGCAACCATGCATAGATACACTGATGTGAGTGGTTGCACCAGAATCTATCCATCAAGTATGTTTAGGTACCGAAGTCAAATTAACCTCAGAAGTGTACCTTTCTTTACACGTCAAGCATGATAGTTGGTACATTGCTTCTTCTGTTGTCCCGCAACTTCACAGATCAAATAACCATTAACATTTTTTAATGTTGTTACTTTTGATATGGAACCACTACAACTTCCTTATCCTTCTTTCTTTTCTTCCCTTTATCCTTGGAAGTACTAGCCAAATGAGCACTTTCTGTCTTTTCTTGCTTTAGCCTTTCTTCTTCTTGCACACAATTTGAGATGAGCTCATTAAAACACCAAGGCTCATTTTCAGAACCAAATGCACAAGAAAATCCTCCGAGAGATCAAGCTTAAGTTCTCTTAACTTGAAGCGAGATGAGACATTGCCAAAAGTTTCAGACTTTTCATTCTTAGCAAATCTATTATTAATTTCTTCTAGGAACTCTTTGGCTGTCTTTATCATTTTTGATATTGTGCCCCTGAATGCTTCTGGAATGTCCTTCTTTATGATCATCAAACACATGCGATTAGACTTCTCCCACCTTTCAATGTCCTTTTTGTCATCAAAGAAAATTTTATATGGCTTTCGACATCTCAGGCAACCATGAAACACACTGATGTGAGTGGTTGCACCAGAATCTATTGACCAAGTGTGTTTAGGTACCGAAGTCAAATTAACCTCAAAAGTGTACCTTTCTTTACACGTCAAGCATGATAGTTAGTACATTGCTTCTTCTGTTGTCCCGCAACTTCACAAAAGAAATAGCCATTAACATTTTTTTATGTTATTAATTTTGATATGCAACCATGCAGCTTCTTTATCCTTCTTTCTTTTCTTCCCTTTATCCTTAGAAGTACTAGCCAAATGAGCACTTTCTGTCTTTTCTTTCTTCAGTCTTTCATCTTCTTACACACAATGTGAGATGAGCTCATTAAAAGACCAAGTCTCATTTTGGTAGTTGTAGCTCACTCTAAATTGACTGAATTATGTGGGAATAGATATCAAAACCAAATGCACAAGCAAATCCTCAAAGAGATCAATCTTAAGTGCTCTTAACTTTGAAGCGAGATGAGACATTTCCATAATGTACTCCCTAATGTTCCCATTACCTTTATATTTCATTGAGATAAGACTTGCCAAAAGTGTACTTGTTTCAGTCTTTTCATTCTTAGCAAATCTATTCTTTTTTTGGGGGGGAAAATTATGTATATTATAACCAGAAACAATCAACGGAACAAATTAGAGGAAAAATACCTCAACCCTCCAGAGGGGCGAACTGGAAAACCAAAGAAACAAAGGACAAGGACCAAACAAGCCCTAAATCGATCCTACTCCAGAGTACTCTCTGGGATACCCCAATTCATGCAAGCCATCCGGTTGACGTAGCTTCTTCTCCCCTTCCCCCAAGTCATGACTCTAGCTCTCACCATCTCCTCAATCTCTTTTAATATGGTCCCAGTATTTTTCTTCGTCTTCTTGTGGAGTCTATTATTTCTCTCCATCCACAGGCAGTAGCACGTAGATTAGCAAATTAATTCTTAATTTCTTAATTTAAAGAACATTAGGAAATCTATTCTTAATTTCTTCTAGGAACTCTTTGGTTGTCTTTATCGTTTTTGATATTGTGCCTTGAATGCTTCTGGAATGTCCATTTTTATGATCATCAAACACATGCGATTAGACTTCTCCCACCTTTCAATGTCCTTTTTTTCATCAGAGGAACTTTTATCCATACGAGGTACAGGAGAAGGAACCCTTAACGCAAGGTCCAGATCCATGACACTGAGAACTATATGGAAGTTCTCTTGCCATAACTTAAAGTCTATGATATTAATCATAGGAATAGAATTAATACTTGCGGTAATGTTAAAAGCAAAACTGATAGTTGAATCTAGAGAACAACAAACAAATAAAACTAGCTTATATAAGTCTTAAAATAAAAATAAATTCAAATGAAGGAAAACCCCATTTTAAGATATCGGACACTCTATTAATATTTTATCTTTGGAAAAAATATTAACTTCTAAGTGATATCTTGGTGTAGTAATCAAACACTGATAGTAAGAACATATCGAACAATAATTCTTCCGTTGGGCCGATTTATTATTCATATGTAAAAAAAAAAATTATCACGCGCTTATTACTAAAGGAGTACATGAAATTTTGTTAAAAATTAATCTTCCTTTGGGCCAATTAATATTCACATAAATTACATTCACATTATCTTTTTATATTTCAAAATAAAAATTATTTTTTTAGTGACGTATTGTTTAAATTAATTTATCTTGAAATATATATATATATATATATATATAAATACACAAATATTTGAATTTAAATTTGTATGGTATACAAGCATGAAAGTAATATTCTGTTACTATTATATATTTGGAAACAGTAGCATAACCAAAGAGTTGGCTTAACCTAGTTGTTGGCAATCTTAATTAAAGTTCTAAGACTTGAAAGGTCCTGGATTCAAAATTCATTGGGCTCCGGACTTGAAAGGTCATGGGTTTAAAACCCTTTGGGCTCCAGTCTCGAAAAGTTATGGGTTCAAAACCCCTTGGGCTCCTTCATAATTTTTGTCATTTAAGAGGCTTAAATATGAAACACCAAGAGTCGAACCCTTAACCTTCCACTACCATCAAATCAACTTTTTCTTTCTTAATCTTAAAAAAATCATATAAAATCAACCGCTGGTCCAAATTTCATGAATTTTATATTATTGGAATCGTAATAAAATGAAGAATATTTATATGTTAAAATTTTTCATAAATATTGAACTTTTTGAACAATATATTTTCAGCACAAAATTAAATTAAATTTGTTCCCAATATATTCTTAACAATTCAACATGAAATAGCTTTGATACCACATGTTAGATTAATTTCTATTTTGTGAAAACCATCATACAATTAGGAACATTCATATTGAATTATCAAGATATATAAATATTGAATTTGCAAAAGCGTACCTGAATCCATAACGAGAAAAGTAAAATATCTGTGTCTGGGGTCTTATGACCTTTAAGATCAACACTTTTATTTTATGCCTGAATTTCTCTCTGATAATGGGAACCAAAAGAATGGTCTAGTGTGATATGGGCGCCATGACCCCTATTTATAAGACAATTGTGTCTTTACATATTTCGTATGTTTCTATTTTAACCCATCATAAAAATAGAAATTACGCTTGTCTCTACACATTAAAAATCCACACTTTAATAATACATTATTAAGGCCCCAAAACTTATATATATCACTTTAAATGGCCTGACTTTATATGATAGCCTATAATTCATATATAAGCCCATAGATTAAATTTTACTCTAACAAGTTATCGAAACCCTGATTGTGCATAGCCGAGAGAATGTTCGTGGGAGTGGTGGTCCTGTGTTGTTCAATTTGGCACCAATAGTCGGCCTCACTTGTGATGAAGCTGGTGAACTTTGATGCACATACTTTATCATATACTAAAGATTTTTAATTTTTTCCTTTTCTATTATTAAGAAAATTATTAATTACGAATATGTTATACAAATTTAATATTGTAAAGAAAAAGAAAGTCCAAAACGCCCATGGAGAAAAATATAAACAAAAATCTATGTTGACATTTTGTAAAATGTCTTCAAAGTTAGAATCTTGTGAGTAGGTTGCATAAATGAGGTGAGTCTATATATAATTTTCGAAAAAAGTTGGCTGTTTATTTTACCAAATTATGTTTGTTATTTTAAATTTGTTAAATCTCCAATTTTCTTGAATTTATGGGAATAAATATAAATTTATCAATTACACAATTCTTTTAATTTAATTCACTATTATGATAATTGAAAATATAAAATTAAAAAATAAGAACAGACACACAAAATCAAAATTTACAATGGAAAACCTTGTGGAAAAAACACGACGCCCGACCCGACAAGTCCACTAATGCAAGTATTACACTAGTTCATAAATGACTTACATATACATATTTGATAGCTCGTGAATATCCCTTTCATGTTGACATGAACCATATGCCACAGAGTTCTTCAGTTGATCCTCCGCAACAACTCTTACAAGCATCGTTAAAACTGATCTCCTTTAGGATGCTTCCAATCATATGAATAGTTGCACAATCTTTAGTATAGGTTGAAAATAGGTATTTTGTGATGTTTATTAAAAAATATCAGATGTTTGATGACTCATTAGTGCCAAAATCAATGATGAATTTTGAAATAATGGCATAATATAGGCCTCCATACCTCCCGGGGCACCACTTTTGTAACAACCCAGGTTTTTGGAGCTACTATTTTATACTATTTTGCTTGATGGGCTAATTTTATAAAATTGGGGATGTTGGAGTAAATATTTTTCCCGTGAGACTTAGGGATAATATTTACTATGTTTTGTCTATTTACCGGTATGAGAAGGTAAGTAGCATTATATTGTGTATTATTGCGTCGTTATATGTAAAATGACGGTTATGACCTATATATAATATGGGGTAAAGTTAATGGATTAAAATGAAATTGGAAAACACATATAGTTCACACTTTCCCGAATGCAAAAATAGGGGGTGCGGTTGTTTTTAGAATAGTCGAGATGGTCGAATTAAGTGCCCAGTTGTAATTTCTGAGATTCGGGCATTTTTAAGGGATTATGACTCAAATAGTGGTTACGAGTCATTTTAGTGGTGTATTAACATTTTAATGTGGGGATTTATGTTTGAAACCCGTATAAGTCCCCCACCCCCTTTCTTTTTCTTCATTTTTTGTGAGAGAAGCCAAAGGAGAGAGAGTTGGGAGAAATGGAGAGAAAGAGAGAAATGGAAGATTTGGGCCGGATTTCCGTCGCTACCGGAGGTGATCAGAGACTACGAACGTCGAGGCAAGTTTCTTACTTGCTAGATATTGATTTAATGTGATAAATTTGCATGTATAGTAAATTTCGAGGTTTAAACCATAAATGGGTTTTTGGTTGATTTTGGTGTTAAATCCTTAAATCTTGTAGATTGTGTGGTTTAAGGTTATTATATGGGTTTCTTTTGGTGTATAATTGTTGGGGTAATGTTGTTGGTGGAGGGGAATGAAGAAAGTAGAGGATTATGGGTTTTAGGGTTCGGTTTTCGCTTTGCAGAAGAAGGGTTTTTCGTGGATCTGGTAGGCGCGGTCGACCGCGGTCCCATGACCGGTCGACCGGTCATGCCAAAACAAGCTTACTGCTTTTGTTAGCAGACCAAACCTGTAAGGGCGGTCGACCGGTCCCCTGTTTTTCACCTTAAATTCTCCTTAGTTTTCTTTAGCCCTTTTCTTTTAGGTTTGAGGTTTAGGAACCTTCCTTTGGGAAGTAATGGGGAGTCCTAGAGGGTTGTATTGGGTAGACTAATGTCCTAGGCTAAGAGTGGACATTTGGGTTTACCCGAGGGCTAGTTTGTATAGGTTAATGTCTGATTGATATAGGAGGTTAACCTAAAGATAAATTGGAAGTTAAAATATTAATGTTAAGCTTTTGGGAGACACTCCCTTATGGAGACCTAGAGGGTTTATGAAATTATATGAACGCTTGGAGGCTTGTCTGAAGTTAGTGGCACTTTGGGTGGTCATTAATAAAATATGACTTAATAAGAATGAAATGCACATTCTAAAACTTGGTGCTTAATGGCTAAATGGATGGTTTTTGGAAATGTAAAATATGATGTTTTCAAAAGGAAAAGTAAAGTTTTTCATAAATGTTAATTTATGGATACACACCTCCCTAAATCGCTATCATAAGGGAAGTTGCGCGCGTTGTGGTGAAGCCTTCCTGGCTATTGAGCAGGTTGGATATAGTCCTTAGGCCATATGGGCGTTTATTTATACTGCGCTGGTTAGGAGATTCCGGGTGTGGTCTTGACTATCCCGCAGGCATATGGCCGCTTCCCGACGTTTGGTAGGTTCCCAGGTTGTTTTGTATGATAGACCCTGGAAGATGATAGCCATTTAGGGGCGCGTCCAGTGGGGAAACCTGGAGGGACGGTCTTAGATTTATTAAAGCAATTCATGATAATGGATTATCTTTAATTACATTTCCTGGATGGAAGAAGGGAAATGGGATATGGTTTGGCTTCGGTAACACTCCCGGATGGAAGAAGGGATGTGGAAGCATATGGTATACCAAAGTATTTTTATGCTAATAAAAATGACTTTTGATTACACTTCCTGGATGGAAGAAGGGAAGTGGGATTTTATGAAAGAAATGAGTAAAGCACTTTTTATGATAATAAAGCCTGTTTCAAATTATGTATTCTTCCTGAATGGAAGAAAGGAAATAAAATTGGTAACTAAGTTTGACATGGTAAACATTTGATAAAATGTTGTACCATTTACGTATATTCCTAAAGAAAGAAACTAGGAATTGTGTTATTAGATGATGGATGGGTTTTATTTTATATTTTCTTTGTGTAGCTGTAGATGTGACCTCCCACACCTATGCACACACATATATATTTATTGATTATTTCGTGCTTAGGGTCTAATGGACCTCGACGATCAACCTTGCCTAAGTAGTAGTGTATCGGGGGGGTTCCTTGTTTGGATTTCGCTTTACGAGACACCCCACGCATGAATAGGGCATAGTGTTGAGACTGGGGAGAAGTTAGCCCTTAGTACTTAGGGTTAACTAAATCACCTCACGATATTGCGCTAGGTTATTGCTAGATCGAGAGGTGAGAAATATTACTGTTATATGCGAGAGAATTACGCACTTTACTGTCATGCATTTTTAGTCACATGGTAATTATATCAAACCGGGTCCTGACCCGTATCTATATTTCTTTGTTTCTGCATATATTCCTTGCCGTACAGGTGCTCTACCGCATGGACCCCCGTATTTACATTTCCATTCCAGTTGTCATGGAGCTACAACATATTGCGGATGTTGTAGGTTACTTGTCTTAGACGCTTCTTTCTTTTGTACTCTAGTTATGTTCAGGATATTTATTCGGGCGTGTTGCCCAAGTGTTGCACTCATTCATTATATTGTAAATACTGAATTGAAATACTCATTGTATTATTTGTATTGGTCTGTTCACCGACAGCTTATTCGGTGATATTTATTATTGTCATTCTTTATTCATCGGTTTTTGATATCCACCATTTTTACAAATGGGATTGTCTAAGTGTTTTTCTTTTACTTTCTAAATTGTTTTACATTGACTGTCCGTTTTCTAAAATGATTGGTGGTTATCTCATACTATTATTTTAGTCGACAGTGATGCTGAGAATGGACCATCTATGATTCCTGTGATTATTAGAGTATTGGGTTGGCCACCTATTATTTTAGTAGGCGGGTTGTCACAGATGGTATCAGAGCATTAGGTTCTAGAATCCTTAGGAATCTATACGAATGTTTTACGTCTTCTGCGTTTCTCTCTATTTGATGTAGAACTCTAAGATTAAGATCGTTGAATTCTCTTGTGAGATTCCGTTCTCCTGCTATAGTACGAGAACCCCGAAGATCTTCTTCTCGTTCGTATGGGACTTGTAAGTCGTCGGATATAGGGCTTGAGGTAGGTTGCGGCGAAGTCGTCACGAGGCGGGATTACTAAGAACTGTAGGTTGTGGTCGGGAATAGGGGCCGTTTTCGAGGTCTCTTCCCTTGTAGCATTATTCTATATTGCTGCTATGACTACTAAGTACAGTGGAAATAGTTTTCCCGAGTACCGCTGTCGGTGGAGAGTGGTACTATGCTTGGGATTCCAAACAATGTCAATTCGGAGCTGAGAGGTCCTTGACAAGGACCACATGTTGAAGTTCGGTTGGATAGAGAAAGTGTAACCTCGTTCGGTGAGAACGTAAGGCCTGAGAGTTTGGCCTAGAATTGGGTATAGAAGTACCCAGGTGTGAGGATTGGAGGAGAACCTTTCACCCATTCGAGAAGATTGAAGTGGCGGGAATGGTGGTCGCCTCTTTATGGTGGGGCAGAATGTTTTGCCCATAGAGAGGGCCTTTCAGTGGGAACGATAGGCTCATAAGTAAGTGTTTCTAACACTTCTGGAGAAGTAGTGTTCATGAGACCCCATCGGTGGACATCCACCCAGGGAAGACTCATTGAACTAAGGTCGGGGAGACTGGTAAAATTTTCCCTTTGCGGAAGAAGTCAAGGGAACTATACGTTCTGATCTTGTCGATTGAGGATAACCGGCAAGGATGGGACTCCTAGTTGAGTTATTGATGGAAGTAGTTTGGTTCGGATAAGACTAGAATGACGTGTCTTGGAACCAGTGGAAGAGGCCAAGGAGATTGGCTAGTATGTTGGTGGGACTTTCCAACTAAGATGCGAGTGGTGCATTACTTAGGTTAGATGGAGTAGTAGGGTGTTAACCCTAGGACCGGGTGTGTATATAGAGCTTGGGATAGTATTGGTATTTCTTTTATAGTAAGTATACTTATATGGCTTCCTTGATAGGGAGGCTCTTTTATAGTAAGTATGCTTATACTTATATGGCTTCCTTGATAGGGAGGCTCTATAGCTACCCGGTATTTAATTAGTCGGGGTGTCACAGGTGGTATCAGAGCATCAGGTTCTAGTGTCCTTTAGGATCTGTACGGCTATTATGTTTCCGCTAAGTTTTCTTTGATATAGAGCCCTATATTTTAGGACTGTTGTACTCTTTTTGTGTATGCTTCGTTCTTCAGCTATTTTAAGTTTATAAACTGTGAACTTATAAACTTTATTCTTATTTCAGATGCCTCCACGACGTGCACGACGAGTTCTCAGGGATGCAACGCTCGAACCCCAGCCCGTTCCAGTTCAGGGCATGATGAACGCCGCTGAGGTTGCAGCCATTGTAGCCAAAGCGGTAAATGCCGCAATTGCCATAGTTCAGCAGGCACCACCTCAGGCGCCGGTTGCCGCGCCAGTACAGGCAAATGCATTCCCGTCTGCTTGGGAACGTGTACGTGACGCTTTTCAGAAAGCGCATCCGCCAAAGTTTGCAGGTAGCTCAGATGTGGTAGTCTCGAGCCAGTGGAGGAAGGATATGCAGAGGCACTTGAGGATGTATGAGTGCACGGACATTCAGAAGCAGGTGCTAGCTACTTCCAAGCTAGTTGGATCTGCACTGCAGTGGTGGGAGTCTATTACCACCGTGGAGGAGAGGGATACTCTCACGATTCAGGACTTTTGGGTGCGGTTCGACCGTAAGTACTTTCCGTCAGCTGTTCACACGGAAATGAGGAGGAAACTGATGAATCTGAAGCAAGAGGGTAAGACTGTGGCCGAGTATGAGGCCGAATTCACCAATCTGTTGAATATCGTTCCGGATGATACCGACAGAAAAGAAGAAGATTGAGAAATTCACCGACGGGTTGACATGGAGGATCCGTCAGCATCTGTTAGGGAACCTTCCGTTGGCCACTTATTCTGATGTGGTTAACGCTGTTTTGTAACACTGCCAGGATCACCGCTTTCATATGGTTGAGGGCAAGAGATCGGGAGAGTCTAGCCATCTGGGCAGGACTGGAGGACATGGTGCCGGTGGGGCACAATCTGTTCAGGGGCAGAGACAGGGTGAGCAGGGTTCCCAGCAGGGGGATCAGAAGAGGTTCAGATCAGGGAATTACAGGCACGGACAGGGAGGTTTCCGTCAGGGCCATCAGGATCCAAACGACCATCAGGGCCAACAGGGGCAGAATGGGCAGCAGTTTCAGCAGGGCCAGCAGGGCCAAGGGAGTAACGGTAACGGCCACCAGGGCCGGGGATAGCAGGGGCAGAGAGGAGGGAACTTCCCAGGGAAGTGTTATGTTTGTGGCAAGACTGGCCATAAACGACAGGATTGTCCTGATAGGGGCAGGGCCCCACAGCAGCAGCAGCAGGGTGCTCGCCAGGAGCCGCAGAGGCCTATGTTTCCCGCCGCTCTCCCCGCACCGCCACAGATGGCAGCATTGCCACCCATTCCAGCAGTCCCAGCTCAGTAGGGGCAGCTACAGTATGGACGTGTCTATAACGTCCAGCAGGCAGCAGTTCCACAGGCACCACCCGCGATTGAGGGTAAGTTTCCTTTCCATGGCACTATGGGTCTGGTATTGACACATTGTTTTATAGCTACACATTTCGCGAAGGCTTTAGGGTTGTTAGCCACAGCGGAGAGCACAGCGACATGTGTCGACTCACCATTGGGGAATGGGTCACTTATATTCTTTATATGACGGGGTGTGGGGGTAGAGATTGGTGGTTTGGTATTACCTGCAGACATGTTGGTATTAGATATGCATGTGCACGATGTGATTATCGGTATGAATTGGCTCGTAGCTTATAGGGCCATGATTGATTGCTTCAGCGGGAGCATTATTTTTGCCATTCTGGGGCAAGAGATATTTGTAGTGGCGACGCCTCGCCCAGAGGGAGGCTCGACCGCTCATTTGTATTACATAGAGGAGGATACCTCCAAGGAGGTTGTGATTCCTTTAGATTCGATCCCAGTTGTCAGGGAGTATTCAGATGTGTTTCAGGAGATACCAGGCCTACCCCCCAGTCGAGAGATAGACTTTGTTATAGACCTATTGCACGCGCACCGTACCAGATGGCTCCGGCAGAGATGCGAGAGCTACGAGACCAGATAGAGCAGCTGTTAGGTCAAGGCTTTATTCGCAGGAGTACCTCACCCTGGGGCGCTCCAGTTTTGTTTGTGAAGAAGAGGGACGGCTCACTAAGATTGTGTGTGGACTACCGGGAGTTGAATAAGGTCACGATACGGAATAAGTATCCGTTACCTCGAATCGATGACCTATTTGACCAGTTGAGAGGAGCTTCTTTCTTCTCGAAGATTGATTTGAGATCGGGATACCATCAGTTGCGTATCAGGGAGGAGGATGTCTCGAAGACCGCGTTCTTGTCGAGATATGGTTCTTACGAGTTTAGGGTTATGCCTTTTGGTTTGACCAACGATCTAGCAGTGTTTATGGACTTGATGAATAGGGTGTTCAGAGAGTTCCTTGATCAGTTTGTCATTGTCTTCATTGATGATATTCTGGTTTACTCCCAGACAGAGGAGGAGCACGCCGAACATTTGAGACAAGTTTTGTAGACACTACGTCAGAACGAACTGTATGCAAAGTTTGAGAAGTGCGGGTTTTGGCTGAAGGAGGTCCAGTTTTTGGGACATATTATTTCCGACTGGGGAATATCTGTTGATCCGGGGAAGGTATCCGCGATGAGGGAGTGGGGACAACCCACGACACCAACGGAGATTCGTAGTTTCTTGGGTCTAGCAGGATACTACAGGAGGTTTATTCGGGGTTTCTCGAAGATAGCAGGTCCTTTGACACATCTGACTCGTAAGGGTGGGCCATTCATCTGGAGTGATGCCTGTCAGTTGGCATTCGATGAATTGAAGGATAAATTGACCTCAGCACCTATGTTAGCATTGCCGAGACCGGGAGTTGAGTATTTGGTTTACACCGATGCGTCTTTGCAAGGACTTGGAGGTGTACTGTAGCAGGAGAGACAGGTCATAGCTTATGCTTCCCGTAAGCTTAAGCCTCATGAGAAGAATTACCCCACTCATGATTTGGAGTCGGCAGTAGTGGTATTTGCCCTACGGATTTGGAGACACTATCTTTTGGGGGAGAAGTTCCAACTGTTCACGGACCACAAGTCCCTACAGTACCTGTTCACGCAGAAGGAGTTGAATATGCGGCAGCGTAGGTGGCTTGAGTTTGTGAAAGACTACCAGTTCGATATCCAGTATCACCCGGGTAAGGCTAACGTGGTAGCAGAAGCGTTGAGCCGTAGGCCAGCAGATGAGGTGGCAGGGGTGTGGAAGGCTAAGTGGAAGGAGTTGGGACACCAGGATGCAGTGGCCCGATCTTTCATGTCTGTGATGACCGTTACACCGCAGATTGTCACGAAGGTAGTACGGGCACAGGCTAATGACTCGTTCTGTCAGGAGCAGATAGTTCGATTACTAGCAGAGGGAGCCGAGTCCTATACCGTCAGCTCAGACGGGGGGTTACGCTTCAATGGGAGATTGGTGGTTCCGGAAGGGGAGGAATTGCGACACGAGGTGATGGCAGAGTCGCACGGCTCACGGTTCGCGGTACATCCCGGAGGGGACAAAATGTACCAAGACATGAGACGCCAGTATTGGTGGAGCGGTATGAAGAGAGATATCGCTGTGTTTGTTTCGAAATGCACCACTTGTCAGCTAGTAAAAGTGGATCATCAGAGACCGACATGACTTCTACAGCCGTTGGAGGTTCCGAGGTGGATGTGGGAGAGCATATCCATGGACTTTATCACGGGGTTGCCTACGTCGCAGAGGGGTCACGACTCCGTTTGGGTAATTGTGGACAGGTTGTCCAAAGTCTTTCACTTTTTACCCGTAAGGACTGACTACACTACGGGACAGTATGCCCAGCTCTTTTTTTTTCGGTAATTAAAGTGTATTAGAAACAAAAGACCCAAATATACAAAGGCCAAAAGGCCAAAGAGTCAGCTAGATACATGCATCTAGAGACCAACGATCTAAACATTTAGTCATACAAGAGAGAGTTGGGTAATCCCCATAAATTACAAGTCATCCAGTTGGAGTAAGATCTTCGATATTTCTTCCAATAGCTAGATTTTCCTCGCACCATTTCCTCGATGCTCCTAATCACCTTGGACGTTGTGGCCAATCCCTTGTTATGGAGCCTACTATTTCTTTCCTGCCACAGACAATAGATGGTGGCAGAGAAGGAAGTGGTCTTAATCCTGGATTTTAGGTCAATCCCTTTACTATCAGCAACAGCCTTCCTGATCTCAATATCCCACCTTCCCATAGCTCTATAAGATTGGTTCCTAAATAGAATCTCATCCCAAACAATTTTGGAGAATGGGCATTCCATTAAGATGTGCTTAATAGTCTCAATCCCAGAGTTACAAAGCAAACAGGCTTTATTATCGACAACTCCCCAATCAAAGAGTTTATCTTTAGTCACTAAAGCCTTTCTGCAAGCCAACCAAAGAATGAAAGAACACTTTGGGATACTCATCTTGTTCCAAACCAGCCCATGCCAATGAACTTCATTCCCCCTAGAATAGGTGGACTCATATGCAGATGCAATAGAGAAGTTACCCGACCTGTTAGGAGTCCACTTTACACTATCAGAGGTCATAGGATTTATAGAAGGCAGGGGAGAGTTTTTGATATCATTCAGCTCCCATGTGGTAGAAGCTGGCCATTTCCAATTGAACCCATCAATGAATTCGGAGACCTTAGCCTTGGAGTTGCTAGCAGCATCATATATGGTTCTATCCCCAAAAAGAGGTTGAAGAGGGCCAAGGTGGTGCCAATTATCATGCCACATGAACGTATTCCTGCCATTTCCAATATCAGCCTTAATCATGAGTCTACATTCCTCTCTAGCTTTAAGAATTTTCCTCCAGCTCCATGAAGAGTCTTGAGGAATGGGGATTGCCCATATGCTTCTCCCTTTTATCTTATAAGTATGACACCACTTGACCCAAAGACTATCCTTTTTGTTGAAGAGGTTCCAAAGGTTTTTCATCACTGCAGCCTTGTTCCAATGAGTCAGACACTTTATTCCCAGACCCCCTTCCTTTTTAGACTTGCAGACCTCATCCCATGCCACTTTAGCTCCACTGTGCTTGAGCTCAGGGCCAGTCCATATGAACTCTCTAATACATTTCTCAATAGCCTTCACCACACTTTTAGGTAGAATAAAGATCGATGACCAATAAATTTGGGAACTAAACAGGACAGAAATTGCAAGCTGCAATCTGCCTGCATAACTCAGGAATCTAGTGGTCCAGCTTTTAACTTTATTAGTAATTTTGTCGATAAGAACCATACAATCCACATGCTTGAGTCTAGTAGAGATGAGGGGGACTCCCAAATACTTGAAAGGAGGCTGCTGGTGGGAGATGCCCAAGGAAGAAGACATAGAGCTGATAATTTCAGCATTCACTCCAGAACAGTAAAAATTACTTTTAGCCAGATTGGGGATTAACCCACTATAATCAGCAAATTCCTCAAGCGCATCCTTAACACAATCCACAGATTGGGTATCACCATTGCAGAAAACCACCAGGTCATCCGCGAAGCACAGGTGGTTAATATTATTTTCTTTGCACTTGGGATGGTAAATGAAGGTATCTCTGCTAGCATGCTTATCAAGAATACAAGAGAGGGCCTCCATCACAATAAGGAAAAGAAAGGGGGATAGGGGATCTCCTTGCCTCAGCCCCTTTTTGCCTTCAAAGAACCCATTTAGAGACCCATTCAGACTAATAGAGTACCAGACCACATGCCTTAATCCAAGAAACAAACCTGGGAGGGAAGTTGATTTGGATAAGAATGTCAAATAGGAACTCCCAATCCACCGAATCATAAGCCTTCATAATATCAATCTTCACAGTGCATTTAGGAGTGTTAGTCCCTGTGGTAATTCCTCATCAATTCTTGCAGCAAGAGAATATTATCAGTGATAGATCTCCCCTGGACAAGGGCAGCTTGGCTTTCATTAATCAAATGAGGCATAAGAGGCTTGAGTCTAAGGGTAAGAATCTTGGAAATACACTTATAAATCGTGTTGCAGCACGCAATGGGTCTGAAATCAGCCATAGAGTTTGGGTTAGGAACTTTGGGGATCAGAGCAAGAGAGGTGGTATTCCATTGTCTAGGCAAGTAGTTGTGGTTAAAAAAATGATGAATAGCTTCCATCACATCATCCCCCACAACATCCCAATTCTTCTTAAAGAAGGCAGCACTGAAACCATCAGGGCCAGGAGCTTTGTTGGAGGCAATGGAGAACATAGCATTTTTAATCTCAATATCAGTTATGGGGGCAGTAAGGTTAGGCCACTGCGAAGGATTCAGCTTCCTTTTCATGATCGTAGGGATAGTGGTAGATCTCCTTCTCTGACTCCCCAACAAATTAGTGAAAAAATTTATGGCCTCTTCACTCACTGCCTCAATGCCTTCAATAGTGACTCCTCTCTCATTCTGTATGCACAAGACTTTTCTTCTGGAGGTGTTTGCTTTTACTTTATTATGGAAGAAGCTTGTGTTCATATCCCCTGACTGCAGCCAATTGATTCTAGCCTTTTGCTTGTAGTAGGCTTCTTCAGCAGCGCGTAAAGAGCTATAGAGAGTAGCACACTCATGTTCATCCTTCCTAAGCCTGCTATTTGAACCATCACTGTCCAGGTAGCGCTGGATATGATCCAACTTATCTTTAGCGATCCTCACACGCTCAGAGATATTGGAGTAGAACTTATGGTTAAAAAGTCTTAAAAGAGGTTTAAGTCTTATAAGTTTGTGGGAAAGTTTAGCCATAGGGAATAGCTGACATTCCTCCTGCCAAGAGGTCACAAGCGTGGGCATAAATTCAGCATTCTTCATCCAATAATCAAAGAATTTGAAGGGTTTTGGCTTGCTAGGTTGGTTGAGAAGAGAAATCACAATGGGGCTATGATCAGAAACCCCTGGGCATAGGTAGGTGGCATGGGAATCAGGGAAAGAAACACTCCATTGCGAGTTATGGAGAACTCTATCAATTCTGGTTTGAGTATTCTCAATCCCCTCACTTTTGTTACTCCAAGAGAACCATAGCCCCGTGGCTAGCATATCATCCATCATTATCTCAAATAGGCAGTTATTAAAGTCAGCAGCAGCCCTAATATCAATTCCCAGCCTACCACTTTTATCCTCTCTGTTTCTAACAGTGTTGAAATCCCCCATAATGATCCATTGGCTATTGTCTGTGAGGTTGTGGTCCTGTCTAAGGAAACTCCAAAGAGGAATCCTTTCAATAGGAAGATTAAGGCCATAAACAAAAGTAGCATAGAAAAACTTGTTGACCCCCACACACTTGATCTTACAAAAAAGAGCTTGGGGATGGGATAAGAGAATCTCCACATCAAATGTAATTGGGTCCCATGCTAAGATCACTCTAGCTACCCCACCATTATCTGGGCAGTTGTGACTATACTTCCAATTCCAGAAGCAACTGGCAGCCACCTTGGCAATGTGGTTCCTTCTAACTTTAGATTCAAGGAGACAAACAAGGCTTAACTTATTATCATAAATCAACTTCTTCACTTCCTGCTGTTTGTGAGGGGAGTTGAGACCCCTAATGTTCCAGGACACAATCTTGGTCATTTGAATTGTTGTTTGGTACCCCCCTTCTTCTTCTTCTTCCCCTTAGAAGATAGGGGAGATTCATCAGTCTTGATTTTGGTAGACAGCTCATCCACAGCTTTAATCTTTAGCACAATACCAGAAGGCAAGGGAGTAGTCTCCGCCGTGTAGTCCTCAGAATCTATATCCAGTAAGGCTTCAAACGAGTTGGTGGAAGTAGATTTGGGGGAGTTAAGTTTGGGTATGGGGTTTGGTTCAGTAGCAGCTTCCAATATAGGGGGGTTAGAGTTGGAAGTTGTTTCAATAGCAGCTATGCACAGGCTTGAGTCCTTTAGAAATAAAGGAGTAGCTACCCGGTATTTAATTAGTCGAGGTGTCACATTAATATGTCAGCTGACCATGGGAGCGTAGGTATGTACGTGATCCATGGGTATGTGAACTATGTTCGCCTCCATTATGTGTGATTTTGCTTATTGAAACGGTTCCTGAGAGATTCGGAATACGTAGTCCTTATGTACGTGATGTACCGGGATTAGATAGCAGAGCATGTGTGCACCACAGCTTAGCCTAAGGGTACTCTATTTTGTATAATTGTGCTGGGAATAATATACTTGTGATTTTAATGAACTCATATGTTAAAGTGTGGATATAAATTATTGTGATATTTTTTAATAGAATTTAATACGGAGAATTCCCTATCGTAACTATTACACATTCAAATGATTAATGAAAGAGTAAGGTATACGTAGGTTATGTTAGGATGTTATAAATAAAATCCCTTATTAATGTGAGGAGAAAATGATAGACAGACTAGTTATTTAATGACATAACTAGGACGGGTTAAGGATACAGGTTAGGCGCAATAGTTGAGGGGTGAGGAACTCATGTGAGGGCACGCAACTAACATGTATTTAATATTTACTGTTTAATGCAATTAAACACTTGCTATATTTTTAAATTATTTTCACCTCAGGCTCTAACCCGTTTGCTTTCAAATCTATTTTCTTGTAAAAACCTTTTAGGTGCCCAGCCACAGGGACGCCAAGCTTAGGAGTTCCATTCCTTTGACGTGCTGTAGCTGCTGTGGAAGTTACAGGACCTCGATAGTAGACGCCTCCACATTCTACATTGATTCTATTTATGATTTATTCATCAGTTAGGGCGTGTTGCCCCTTTTCTTTAGAGACAGCCTTATTGTACTTTCAATTTTCATTTCAGTTTTGGAGTTAATTAATTAATTTTTCAGACTTTGTATTTGGTTTTATTCAGTATTTGGATTATTTAGCGGAGTGTTACTCCAGACTCATTTATTATTCCATTTATATTCTGTTGTGACTGTGATGTGATTATAGTATTATTAGTTAATAATTTAATTGGTTGCATGTTAATCTCATTTAAATAAAATTTGACAACTCACTTCTTAAATATTAGGTGGCTAGTAATTGTTTAAAAATGTTTTCGACAGTGACTGAACCAACTTGGCATTTTGTATTAATTTGAATAAAGGAGTAGCTACCCGGTATTTAATTAGTCGGGGTGTCACACGTCCCACTCACATATTTGATAATACATTTTAGAGCGAGTAAGTGTGACTCTTTCGGGGACGCCTAATATCGCGTACAGACTCCAACACTAAAGGCTATGTCGGGACGACAGGCAGTCAAGTAGAGAAGACTACCTATCATACTCCGATACAAGGTTTGCTCTACGTCCTTGCCTGAAGTATCCTTACTAAGCTTGATAGAAGTACTCATAGGTGTACGAGCATGCTTAGTGGAGTCTAAACCAAATTTCTTCACTAGGTCTCAAGCAAGTGGATTGAGAGATGAACATCCCATCCTCTAGCTGACAAACCTGGAGACCAAGGAAGAAAGTAAGCTCACCTACCATGATCAACTCAAACTCACTTTTCATATCCTCCTCAAAGTGGTGAGCATGCTGGGAGCACGTGGATCCAAAGACTATGTCGTCCACATATAGCCGGGCAATCAAAATAGCACCGTCAACCCTCCTAACGAACAACATCACATTAACTCCCCTCTCTTGAAGCCACGGGCTAAGTGATAGGAAGTAAGCCTCTCGTACCAAGCACGGGGTGCTTGCTTTAAACCATACAAGGATTTTCTCAGATAGTAGACGTGCTCCGAGTGCATAGGGTCTTCAAAACCTTTTGGTTGAACCACATAAACCTCCTCCTATAGAATTCCAATACGAAAGGCACTTTTGACATCCATATGATATAACTTGAAGCACAGATGACATGCGATGGCGAGTAGTAAGCGGATGGACTCAAGCCTCGCAACAGGAGCAGATGTCTTCCCAAAGTCTACACCCTCAATCTGTGTGTAGCCTTGAGCGACCAACCTAGCCTTATTTCTTATTATGGTACCGTTTTCATCCATTTTATTCTTAAAAATCCACCTGGTACATATCACATTAGTCTCACTAGGTTGGGGGACAAGTTCCCAAACATTATTCTTTTTAAATTGAAGCAATTCATCCTACATGGCAGATATCCAGTGTTCATCCTTGAGTGCTTCTTTGTGATTATTGGGCTCGACTGTGGACGTGTAGCAAAAATGACTAATAACGTTCTCTAGCTGAGCATGAGTCTTGACCCCAAAAGTGGGATCGCCAAAAATGGAAGAAGGATCAAGACTCTTGCTAACCCAAGTAGGTGTGTCCCCTAACACATGAGTAGGTTCCATAGAGTGTGGGTGAGGGACAAGTAAATCGCTGCTAGAAAAGTCCTCATCCTCACATTGAAGGCTAGGATCAATAAATGTCAAAGGTTCGTCATCTTGCACGGTAATGTTTATTGACTCCATAACCTTAGATCTCTTCAGGTTAAAAACCTGGTATGCTATACTATTTGATGAATATCCTAGAAATATTCCCTCGTCGCTCTAGGAGTCAAACTTTCCTAATTGCTCTTTATCCCGTAGGATGTAGCATTTACTCCCAAAGACGCGGAAATATGCAAGGTTGGGTTTCTTATCAGTCCACAATTCATAAGGCGTCTTAAGTGTGTGTGGACGCAGGTAAACCCTATTCACCATATGGCATGCAGTAGACACTGCCTCTGCCCAAAATCTCCTAGCAACCTTATGACCTAAAAGCATAGATCTAGCCATTTCTCGAATCGTCCTATTCTTTCTCTCAACAATCCCATTTTGCTGAGGAGTCTTCACAACAGAAAACTCATATTTGATTCCTAGGCTGTCACAGTAAAGATCTACCTTTTGTGAAAACGTGAAATGTGACTGTGTGATAATTGATTAAATTCTCAAATTTCTAATTTGGCACACTTATTTAATTAGAGTCTATTTTTAAACCAAATTAATCCAGCCCCTAGACATGCATCTAAAGTGCGTGTGTCAACCCATAAATAAATAAAGCATGTGACACAAATATTCAGGAAAAATCCCCGAAGGACAAAACCTTTTATTTCTAAAACTTTAAGGAATTCACAAGACCATTGACTTACATACAACCTGATAATCACCCACAAGTGTAATGCACGGTGTCTTCGTCAAACTTTCAAAGCAACGGCTAGATATAATGTCGGCTGAAATCTTCCGCAAGAACTCTAGGTGACCAGCAATGAAGAAGAAAACGGCTTCCCCACAAGTGTGAACTTTATAAGGACTCCCTCCATAATAGCACGCAGCTGTTGGTTGTAGATCTCTCCCCACAAAATATGAACAAAAGCAAAATATGTTCTTGAGTTCCACAAAACAATTCACATAAAAGTAATTGGGATTTTTGTGAATTGAAAACAAAAAATTTTGAACCCTTAAAATTGTTGGAGAAAAACTTTCTGCCAAAAGGTATCCAATTAATTCTCGGCAGATACAAAAAAGTTTCAAAAGAATAAGACTCTTAAAAGTTGAAACTGTTCTCCACATTTTTCAAGAGTGCCAGGACCCCTTTATATACAAAACTTGAGTCGGTCAAAAGATAAGCATTACAGCAGTGTGTCTGCCAAAAATAGGGTCGTTCGAACCCCATCTCACTTGAACGACATTGCGTGTCGTTTGAACGACTACGCGCAACATCCCAATGTCGTTCGAACGAGATGCTGATCTTGCGTGAACGAGATTGGCATGAAACCGAAGTGCGTTAACTGCCAGTGAAATTTTCTCAATACTATTCTTTTTCTAAAACAGTTAACACATTTTTAAAAACAAACATTTATAAAAACAATTTTTATAACAAAGCTTTTTAAAATACCGTTTAAAAATATCCCAACACTCTTAATATGAAATGTATATGAAACTTTAAAACAATATCTTATCAAAGTTCATATTGTTGGGCTTGAATGTTGAAGGCAACTGGTAATTCGGATCCGTCTTTTGTAAATGCAACAATTCTTCGTCGACTTGTAGCGGTATATGACATAATTAATTGTGACGGACTTATTAAAAATATATCCTTACAAATCTCCCCCTATGTCTATGCCGTACATACATAAAAACATCCGAATTATCAAAAACCAAAATGCCTATACAAATCTACCCTCCCATGAATCCCAAAATTGAAAAGGTAAAATTTGTAAGTTCTCAAATTTTTTCTTCAACATCAAAACTCTCAAAGCTTTTCTCATTAGGGTGTGCAACATCATGATCTTCAATCTTCATACGTACACACATGAGATAAAGAAAAAACCTTCGTGACACATCGAGTTTGAAATTACATAGGAATAAAGCATTAATAATCAAATCTCCCCCAAAATGAAAAAACTCCCCCATAACATGATAATTCTTCCCCCCCCCCCCCCCCCCTTTTTAAGATGTCCCCAAATAGACAGATAAGAAGAGACAATCAAAACATGGTGTGTCACGATAAAATGCATAGCAAATAAAGATCAAGCTACGCGCATACAAAGGTATGTCCCAAAAACATCCACAAACTATTTTTCATTTTTCAAATTTTTCATACAAAAATAAGTTACAAAAAAATCACACCATGGATTTAAACTCAAACAACCAAGTCATGGAAATGGAATGTATGGGCGTGAACACATTCGATAGGTAAATCAACTAAATCAATCATATGTGCACGATGCATATGTGTACCCCTAACGAATGAACATCAAAAGTATCCTTAGGTGAAAAGATTATTGAATTTAGATGACATCGTCTTATGCAATTCAACAAATCAAAGTCAAAATTGTTTCCACACCAATAACGTCCAAAACTGGATGGCTTGTATGTACTGGAACATTCCTGAAGATAGTCTTCTGTACTAAGGATTAGTCTAGTTTTTGGCTCTTCTTGTTGTTTTGTTTGCCTTTGGGGTATGCCCTGGGGTTCTTTTTCTTTTGTTAAGGTTTTTTCCTCTGTAAATTCTTAGTTTTTTTTTATATACTCAATCTTTCCCAAAAAAAAATAACGTCCAAAACTATTTAGTGCTTTTTCAAGATTTTCAAGGACGTGCAAACCCGTTATAAAATCTCCAACCAAACTCCCTCATATATATTTTCTTTTAGAGGTGAATAAACTAAATTCTCAAACTTTGGAGAATTGGTGCAAAAACCTAAATGGCCCATAATTGGCATGAATTTCTTTTTATTGCCTTCAATTTTTTTCGGGATCTTTTAAACCTCTTTGGACCCCGGATAATAAAATTCCTCCATTTTTTAGGTCCAATTTAACGGTGGCTTAGTATTTGCAAAGGCAAAATGAACCTTTCGCAGCCCTTCCCCGTTTTCAAACAAAGCACACAAACTCACAAAACGGTTCTTATATGCACAATTTCCTTATCAAAATTTATCGCGCTTGGTTCTTTTTAAAGGACATGATTGAAGTGAAAACACCCAACCAACATGTGATAAGACAAGCACAATAATCAAACAAATCCGTGCATGTGGGGTATGCCCTAGGGCTTTCTTGTTCTGTGGAGGGGTTTCTTCCTCTGTATATCTTTTGGTCTTTTTATATATACAATTAAATTCCCAAAAAAAAAAACAAATCCGTGCATCTATGCAATAAAAGGAAATCATGAGTCAAACATGTAGGAAGTAACGGTAAATTACATCTCAATGATTCCAAACATTGTAAATCACATGGATGAATTGACATATTGTCTCAAAACACTATCAAATAGTCATATGAAGAATGGAATGATGTTGTGACTTGGTCATCCGAAGTGTCCATCCATAAAAGATGCAAACAAAATACAAAAATCTTTTTAGATTTTTCAAAAAATTTGTCAAAATATTTTTTTTTATTTTTCAAAAAATTTCAAAAGAAAAAATCAATACAAAAAGTACATGTCACAACGCTAGCAAAAATATATCAAAAATAATAACTAGCGTATGACAAACATGAAAATACAATCAACTATTCTAAAATCTAGCGTATCCAAAAGTGATTTCATAACCCAAGTGGATGTAACACGTCGACACGGGATTTTGGGAACCAACAAAATACTAGACTTCGAATTCCTAGGACCTCTTCCAAGATCAAAACAAAATCTCCTAAGGTGACCTTTCCTACCACAATATGAACATGTGTCAATGGGTGGAACGACACCTAAAGTGTGATCTTTTCTAACATCCTTGGACTTAGTTGACCCTCTAAAACAAATAATGGTTTTGGCGTTAGCATTAGAAGCATGAGAACACGATGAGCCATTACCATCACTATCAAACCTACTTGAGTCTGTCAAATCAATTTTTAACTTCAAAATTTTTGACTCAAGCAAAGAATTAGACTCTTCCAAAGACAGGGATTTCTTTTTCAAATTTTCAATTACACTTAACAGTTTATCATTCTCCCCCTCAATCAAAACAAACTTATCCCTAAGAGTCTTTCACGTGCCGTAACATCATCGATTAATTTTTTATCCTCGATGGCACAAACGGGAACCCTAGAATTTTTTAAGTCCTTCAATTCCTTCTCTAAAACTAGGACTCTCTCATCACTCTTCTTTTTTGCAATTTTCAAAGAATGAAAATCAATACACAAATTACCAAAGTGTTCACGACAAATATCACTTTGAGTTTAAAACACTTGCAAATATTCAATTTTACTTTTAAAGAGAGAATTTTCTTTTTCCAAAACTTTAATGCTTTTGCAAAGTTTCAAATTCAGACTTTTTAGATTTTCAGCATGGTCGTGAACTTTTTCAAAAAGAGGCTCCTCATTAAATGGGCGTTCTATTGAAAAATTGCGGTTTTTTTCACAAAACTTGATTTTTCAAAAAAAAATCAATATCACACAATTTTGCAGAAAATAGGATCACACAATAAATTAGCGCAACCTGCTCTGATACCAATTTGTTAAAACGTAAAACATGACTGTGTGATAATTGATTAAATTTGCAAATTTCTAATTTGGCACACTTATTTAATTAGAGTCAATTTTTAAACCAAATTAATCCATCCCCTAGACATGCATCTAAAGTGCGTGTGTCAACCCATAAATAAATAAAGCATGTGACACAAATATTCAGGAAAAATCCCCCAAGGCCAAAATTTTTCGAATTTTGAGGAATTCACAAGACCATTGACTTACATACAACCTGATAATCGCCCACAAGTGTAACGTACGGTGTCTTCGTCAAACCTTCAAAGCAACAACTAGAAATAACATCGGAAGGAATCTCCTGCAAGAACTCTAGGTGGTCAGCAATGAAGAAGAAAATGGCTTCTCCACAAGTGTGAACTTTATAAGGACTCCCTCCACAATAGCACGCAGCTGTCGGTTGTAGAGCTCTCCCCACAAAGATTGAACAAAAGCAAAATATGTTATTGGGTTCCACAAAACAATTCACATAAAAGTAATTGGGATTTTTGTGAATTGAAAACAAAAAATTTTGAACCCTTAAAATTGTTGGAGAAAAACTTTCTGCCAAAAGGTATCCAATTAATTCTCGGGAGATACACAAAAGTTTCAAAAGAATAAAACTTTTAAAAGTTGAAACTATTCTCCATGTTTTTCAAGACTATCAGGATCCCTTTATATACAAAACTTGAGTCGGTCAAAAGATAAGCATTACAACAGCGTGTCTGCCAAAAAGCATGGTCGTTCGAACGAGAACCCCATCTCGCTTAAACGAGATTGCGTGTCGTTTGAACGACTACGCGCGACATCCCAATCTCGTTCGAACGAGATGCTGATCTCGCGGGAACGAGATTGGCATCAAAACCGAAGTGCGTTAACTGCCAATGAAATTTTCTCAATACTATTCTTTTTCTAAAACAGTTAACACTTTATTAAAAACAAACATTAATAAAAACAATTTTTATAACAAAACCTTTTGAAATTCCTTTTAAAAATATCCCAACACTCTTAATATGAAATGTATATGAAACTTCAAAACAATATCTTACCAAAGTTCATATTGTTGGGCTTGAATGTTGAAGGCAACTGTTAATTCGGATCCGTCTTTTGTAGATGCAATCTTCCCAATTCTTCGACAACTTGTAGCCATATACGACATAATTAATTGTTACGGACTTATTAAAAATATGTCCTTACACCTTTGCTTCCTTAAATTTTATGCCGTTGTCACTACGTATCCTGTTAATAGTGACTCCGTGTTGATTTTACAGGACACGACACTTGATCGTTAAAAACTCTACAGCAACGGATTTCTCTCTCAGAAAACCAACAATCGAATATCTGAAGAAATCATCTACCATCACGAGGATATACCTCTTAGCACCCAGACTCTCAGTATGAGTAGGACCCATAAGATCCATGTGAATCAACTCAAGCACACGGGAGGTGGTAATGGAAGGCAATTTCCTGTGGGGGCTACGAATTTGTTTTCCCAACTGAAAGGGTCCACAAACTGTGGAAGTTGTCTTTCCAAAAGATGGAAAGCCACTTACTAGGTCCTTTTTAGCTAAATGTGTCAAATCTCTAACGTTCACGTGACCTAGACGTTGGTACCACAAATCCATAGGAGTGATCGTGGCATTGTTGCAGACAAGTGAGGATGTGGTCATAGTCCCATAGCATTTATCTTCTGTCCTCACCCCTTGCACTAAAAGTTTACCGTCTTGATTATAAACATTACATGCATCCTAGTCAAACTTTACGGCAAAGTCAGCTTCGCACAGATAGCAAATACTGAGAAGCTTTGCCTTCAAACCTTTGATGTACAAAACATTCTCTTGCTTAGGAAATCCTGGCAACTCTACTTTACCTCGTCCTACGATGTTAGATTTGCTCCCGTCTCCAAAGGTAACTCTACAATCCTTATACTCTTCTAGGTAGGTAAAAAATGAAACATCACCTGTCATATGTCTGGAACACACACTATCAAAGTACCACTGTGAGGTATTATGTTCTTCGAGAGTGACATGAACAACAAGGGACTTTTCATCTTTCTTAGGTACCCAAGAAGTGGTAATCTTTTGTTTACCCTTATTTTTATTGGTTTTAGTCGGGATGCGGGAAGCATTCACTGACGGTAAGGACATCCGTCGTAATTCTTCCATCAAACTCTATGAGGTGGTGACTAAAATCTCAACACGCTCTCTCAGACTGGTAAAATCATCAGTACGATGTTGTGGAGCAGTAGTACGTCGTGTCCGACCCAAAATATAGCAAAACTCCCTGAGGTGGCCTTTTCTTTTGCAGTACGTACAAAAGAACACAGTCTTCGACGGACCTGGATTTGCATTTCTTGGTCAAACTCTTCCTCGTGGTATTTGATGATGGCCATATGGAGTTGTAGTAAACTCAGGAACAGGTCCAAGTGCAATTTGGGTCATGGAGGCACCATCAAAATCTATTCCCGTCCTATCACCAAAACCTAAAGTGGAGCCGAGGAGCATCTTTCCAAATCTGTCCTCGATTTGAACCTTGACTTCCCGTGCTCTCTCAAGATCATGATTAAGCTGGGCAACAAGGGCTTCAAGTTTCTTCTGAGTCTCTAGGGAGGAATAGATCTCACTCGTAAGACTAGCCACTTGTTTAGTTAAGTCCCATTTTTCTTTCTCAAAACCACTCTCTCTCTCTCTCCAAATAGTATCTTTCTCTCTCTAAACAAACTTTCTTTCTCAACACAGGAAGACTCTCTCTATCTCAAGGTAGTGCAGGTGGAGGACTCTCTTTCTCTCGCTTCTTCTAAATCTTCATTTAAAGCGGTGATCCTAAGAACTAGCGTTTTGTTACGCTTTTTGGTTTTAAATGACTCCTTATATAACTCAGTGTAGGCGCGTTCACTTGCATCATCATCCCCCTCACTTACATCGTTCTCACTGTCGCAGTGTCCCTATGAAGTATAACTCAGCGTAGGCGCGTTGAAGATTACTCTCGCTCTCACTTGCATCATCATCCCCCTCACTCACATCGTTCTCACTGTCGCGGTGTCCCTATGAAGCAGCATCCTCAACGTCGTGAGGAGCACTAAAAGTATGACTAGCCATGAATGCGGTGAAGTTACATTCATGCGGTGACTCGTCTCCAGAGTTCACCGACTCGACCTCACTGTCCTCACTAAGGGTAACATTAAGGACATCTTTGCCCTTTTCTTTTGCAAGTTTGTTCAGCCTAGTAGCACACTTAAAAGCTCTATGACCCTTACTTTCGCACTCATAGCATCTTTCACCGTCTTTCTTAGGGGGGTCTTTAAAATCTTTTTCATTTTTCTTATTTTTCTCAAAATTCTTTTTATCTCTGAAAATTCCATTTTTCTTGAATTTGAGAATTTTCTTGAAATTTTTTGCAAACAGGGCCAAATCATCTAAATCAAAATCACACTCAGAATCGGGCGTTTCTGTTTCCCTTTTTCTAGATGACTCAACTTTCTTTCTTGCCGACCCCTCACTCTTTGTATCCGGGCATTAAGTGCAATTCCCTTATCTTTAGGCTTGACAGATTTAGGAAACATATCAATTTCATACGTTTGTAAGTCTCCTACAAGTTCCTCTAATTTAAGCGTGTTTAAATTACCAATAGAATTTAGCATAGTGACTTTAGGGGTAAAATGCTTAGGCAGTGATCTTAGAATACTTTTAACAACTCTAGCATTAGGAATTTGTTCACCAAGATTAAAGATAGTGTTAACAATATCAGATAACCTAGCATAAAATTCATCAAAACATTCAGTCTCAAGCATGGTGATAGTTTCAAATTGAGTTGTTAAATTTTGCAGTTTAGACTCTTTCACAACATTAGTTCCTTCATGGGTAAGTTGCAAAACATCCCATTCCTCTTTTGATGTGGTGCATGTCATAATCCGTCGGAACTCATCAGGTGTGACGAATCCAGAAATAGCACTTAAACCTTTAGAATTAAAAGATGACAATTTAAATTCTTCTTCAATCCATTCTGTCACAGATTTTAAATTAGTCACGTTATCAACAGTGACGGAGGGAGATGTCCACCCTCTTTCAACCAAAATCCAAACACGTTCATCAATGGCTTTTAAAGTAGATTTCATGCGGGCTTTCTAGTAAGCATAGTTTGTCCCGTAAAAACTGGCATTTTATTATATAATTTCTCCATTGAACATGCCCTTTTTCAAAAATCAATTTTTCAGAAAATTGATATCTTAGAAAAAAATTGCGGAAAATTACACGGTATAATTGTGTAATTGGCTCTGATACCAATTTGAAGAGTGCGCTTTTGTTCAAATTAAGAAATTATTTAATTAAACTCAGTTTTTCAATTAAATCCTAAAACATGCACCAAAGTGTGTGCGTGTGTCAAATCATATATAAATAAGGCATGTGACACAAGCTATAAAAAAAATCAAAACCATTTTATTTTCACAATAATTTGTAAAAACGGTTACACGGATTATAACTAAAATAAATGTGACATACGAAATACCCACAGGTGTCGGTTCTGATGTCGTCGGCTGGAATCTCCCGCAAGAACTCCAGATGGTCAGCAATGAAGAAGAGACTGGCTTCTCCATAAATTACTCCATATGAGTAAAAAATAACCAATTAAAGGTTTAACAAATTCACGTATAAATGGGAGTGAATTATTTTCTTTTATAAAGGAGGCATAAATCCTAAAAGGAGAAAAAGGCGAAATCTAAATAAATGAGCCGTTTCTGTGTCGTTTTTGCAGAAAGCGTGTTGGGAAAAGTTTTTTTTACAATCGTGTAGAAAGTGACAAATATTGATACAAAAATCGAGTCATCGTCGTTGTTCGAACGAGATAGGCATCTCGCGCAAACGACTGACACATGTCGTTCGAACGACATCGCGCGAGATGCTATCTCGTTCGAACGACAGGTCAACTCGTTTAAACGAGCACGGTGTCCAAAAAAATCCGCTTCTACGTGTAGAAAAATTTCTTCTATTGATAAAAAATAATTCAGACTTCAAAAAATATTTTCTAAAAAATTCCCAAATATTTGTGCAAATATAAACAACTTCAATAAATTTTTTTACCAATAATGCATCGAGGAGTTGTGGGAAACGGTTGAGCAGCACGTCGCATGTAACATGATGCACGTGTGAAGATGTTGAATGCATGGATTCGGATAAAGGCCGTCGAGGATGATCGTGATGACGTGCCGAATGTAGCGGTATCAGACATACAAACTGTGATCTAGGGAAAACAGAGAAATCCTAGATTATACACCGGACATTTATAAAATTATGTCCTTACAAAAGGTCAACATAAAATCTAACAAATTCTATTAAATTAATTATCTCATTAACTTAATTTATAAGTCAATACAAGTAGAATTAATTAAAATCTAATTATTAATTAAATCCATGCGATTCGTTTTTATAATAAAGGGAAAAGTACTCTTTGGTCCCTCACATACAAATTTTAAACACTAAAGGAACTTTGACTAATTTTAAACACTTAGGTCCACTAATTCTCTTCTAGTAAAAGTCCACGCTAGTGGCATAACAAGTGGACCTAATAGTAAATTGTACTTAAATGTTTAAATTTTTTTTCCAAGGGACCTAATTGTAAATTGCATAAACTACTTCACAATCGGTAGAACCCGATACCCAGGGGATAATGCAAACAAGAAACCCTCGACACCTAGTACCTGACTATTCCATAGTCGACCGTAATATTAAGTCACTTCTAATATTTGATTGATTAATTATTTTTTGTATTATAGTGTTAATTCAAGAAACACAAATATAATAAAAATACGAGTCGTATACCAACATTCAACAAATATAATGAGTGACATACACATGTCACATGCAAATATAATCAATTTAACAATTAATTAATTACTATGAATACACGGGGTAGTACATGGATTGCCTTAATGAACAAAATATTTATGGTATTGATCGAGTTTCTATATGCTTCCACTTTGAAGTTGGTTTTAGATGATAGATCTCACAAGTTGGGTAAGATGCTTTTGAGGGGTTAATCATCGAAAGACGATGGCAGAATTGGGTTTTTAACCGAGATTCATTTGTCTCCTTATAGTCAAGTCTATTATCCTCTCCCCATAACCCATTTTCCCACCATCCTTAGAGAATTCTTCTTAAAGAAATACATTAATGAAGAATGAAAGGAAGGTGAAGTTTGCTTGTTCGTAATGTGAAAAATAACATTTGAAAGAGTTTTGTAATAAGTTTAAGAAATATGCTCTTAGAAACCCAATAACTTCGATAGAACTAAGATCCTACAAGTGTATCCATTGTCATAAGATAAGTAATCTTAGAGATTTTTATGTTATATTTGAACCATCCATGCCTTTGAAGTGCTTTAACGACAGTTTGAGTTTTTATCAAAAGGGTAAGATAGTAATTCCCATAAGGTTAACTAACATTATTGCCAGTCATATCCAAGTTTTATTCCTCACATACTCATAGTAGTTGGTCTAAGAACCTCGACATTAATCTAACTAAAGTCGACGACCTTCTAAAGCGTTGGAGGTCGTTTCCTACCTTCAAGTGATTAGAGTTAAGATTCAATAGATATGTCGAGGATGTGATTTTGATTTCTCATTTTATTCCTTAGTTATATCTAGGTTCGTTTTATCATGTACTGCCTGTTTTTTTATACCAAAAACTTTTACTTTTTTAAATATGGTTCTCTATGTGTGTAAGTATTCATATATCACATGTGCTTTAGATTTCTCAATATGTACACGCCGTTTCCTTTTTCTATTTACGTGATAATATTGAGCATATTGTACTATGGAGAGTGTTTTTATGCTAGTTCGTGTTTATTGAGAGTAATTGCATAGTAAGTTGTAGTTACTTTACTAATTTGATGTTCAAATGTATACATAGTTTTATCGACATGTTTCATCGTTTTGCTCTTGTATTTTTTGTCTTGACATTACATATTAGTTCTTGATGAGTTTTCTAGTGTGTGACATAAAAAATAAGTACCAGAATATCTTTAAATGTCTCAGAGCATCTTGTCTTCGGTTACTTATTATTATGTTCTATATATCTTATGCGCCTTTGGTCGAGCAAGTCATGTAGTAGGTGATTAGGGGTGTGCGCGGGTCGATTCGGTTCAGTTTTGGACCGTAATTCAAATCGAACCGATCGGTTCGGTTTTGGAAAAAATCAGACCAAAACCAAACCGACGATGGAAAAAACCGCCGGTTTTGGTTCACATCGATTTCGGTTCGGTTCGGTTTCAGTTCGGTTTTAATCGATTTTCAGTTTTGGTCGGGTTTTTAGGTCGGTTTTGGAGCTTAGTTAATGGTTTTTGGATATAAAAATAAAAGATATTTAAGGGTTTTTTAATATAAATATTGATGTCGGTTCGGTTCGGTTCCGTTCGAATCGGTTTTTTCTTTGTCGAATCCTCCAACCGTGTCATTTTTTTAAATCCTTAAACCGCAAACCGAACCGGGCTAAAAAAAAACATCGGTTTCGATTCGGTTCAGGTTGGTTCGGTTCGATTTTTGGTTCGGCCAATTTTTTTGCACACCCCTATAGGTGATAGATTTGATTCACTTTCTAGTAATTTTTATTTTACATATTTTTTTCACAGAATAGACAAAGGGAGAGATTGTAAGAGTATAGTATACTCTTTTACCCCATGACATTTGAATTGTCTCATTAAATGTTACAAAGTACATGTTATGTCTAGTCCAAGAGGTTTTCAAAAAGCTTCATCAAACTCGTACTGGATCATGCATGATATTTTTCCCCGAGTTAATCACTTAGAATAAAGGTATTTTTTCTAGCAAACTTAGATTCACCCTTGGTAAAAATACTTTTAACAATTGAAAAAGCTTACTACTATAACATTGTAGTACTTTTTTAGATTTCCAAACCCAAAGAAGTTATATTCTTCCTATTTAAAATATTATGTTAATAAATACACCATTGTGTTTAAAAATTTTATTTTCCTTAGTTGAATATGAGAAAATGATGTGTTTTATGAAATTTGCAAAACATGGCAATTATTATTTCAATCCACGATTTGGTTAACAAGACGGTCGCTGGGAGAAAACAAGACTTCCCGTCAGTGAAACTGCTATTCACGAAAAATGGAAGCTATGTTGGTGTAAAAGTCTGGCCAGACTTGCTACCTGCTTCGTTGATGGTTCACTTCAAAGAAATAGACTTCGTGTCAGTGAAGGATCTATTTCACTGATCGTGACTTTGTATAACCCACATTGAAAATATCTAGTCAGAGGCGCAACCTATGTCGCTAACCTTTTGCATATGCAAAAACAAGTTTTCGTTGCAACAAAGGTTCTCTTGAGTCAGTACACATTCTTTATTTCTAGTCAGCAAAGATTGTTTTAATCCAACTAGGTTGTTTCACTTGAATGTCATACCACTTGGCTTCATATACAAGTGTTATATATATTCTTGCAAGCTTCCTTCTTCCATGTTAATTTAAGAGTGAAATTTTATAAGAAAAGGAAAGAGATGGCATTCAACTTTTCAAAAGAAGTAAACTTTCTTAGTTCATTTCTTGTGTGATTTTCAAGATTTTTTATCCTTACATGAATCTTGGAAAATAGGACTTTTGTATTCAAGAAATTTTTGAAAAATCATTTTCAAAATATAATTTATTCTTGCGTATGGCCTTTGGTCAAACTTGAAAAAAAACAATTGTGAGTTTTTAAGAGAAACCAAAACTTTTGCTACATCTTTTCATCCATAGGATATGCTCATACTTGTAGTCAGTGGTTCCGTTGCATCGAAACAAAGTGATCTTCCACATTAAATGAAGTTTTTGTTGGTGCAAGACTTGAAGACAATGGACGATTCCAAAACTAGTTGATGTTGTGTAGCGTACTCCAGCTATTAGCACTCTCCTCGGAGAATATGGTGGGAAAGATTTGATAGTCGATTAGTGTGTTGTTGGATTGTAAGTCATTGTCTTTTATTTGTAATACTCTACCATAGTACATTTTTTATTCATTTAGGCCTGAGGTTTTTTTCCGCTTGTGTGTTTTCCTCACACATTCGGTGTCGTGTGAATTATTTTATCTTTCCACATTTTATAATCACATTTCTTAATTTTAAGATAAATTTGATTAGATTCCAATATTGATAAATCATTGACATAGAATTTTAGCATGTTTTGAGCCCATTGATTAATTTTTATCCCTCAATCGTTAATTTAATTTCAATTGGGTAGCTACCATCGAAAGCTCGTACTCTCAGAGTATCATGCCTATTTTGTTTAATTGAGTGTAAAATTTAGGATGTCGTGTTAGTCATGTCGTGTTTTATATGGGCGTGTTCGTGTTATATTAGAAAATACATGAATTCATGTATTGTCATGTCATTTTCATGTGTAAAAACTTGTCATGTTGAGCCGACCCAAAAACACAAATTTCCACCCCTACTTGTAGTATCAAACTACACATTCTCATAATATTTGGAAATAATTCTTGGTTATAGTAAAGTGAAAAAATAAGCATAGTTTAAACTTTGACCACTACTTGATATAAAAAACTAGATAGCTGTTGTCGATTATTTGGAATCTAGGATTTTTTTGACATAACTCCCAATTTACAATGTCTTATTTGACATAATCCCCACTAACTAATGTTTTAGACATAACCCCCACTTTTAACAGAAGTCTAACACCGTCAAAAAAATTCTTATTTTGTAATTAGACATAACCCCCTATAAAAGTTTAAGACAAAATACCTTTGATTAATACTCAAACCTTGTAACCAAACATCTAACTTCTTACTCACTAAACAAGACATAATCTAACATTCCACACAAACATGTTCCCCTTTCTCATCGTCCCACAAAAAAATTAGCTCAAAATGATATATTTTTCTATTTTAAAAAAGATCAAAATATGACACATTTTAAGAACCTTAAAAACTATCATATTGTGACTTTTTTTATATCAAAAAAAAAAATGGTTCACTGAAATGTTTAAATACCACACCAAAAAATCAACCCAATTTTTTTTTACTATTTTAAAAAAAATGGTCCGCGTGGATGGACCTTATAGGCGGTATTTATGAGAGTCTACCTTTATGTGTGCGTGCGTGTGTGTGTGTTATTTTATTGAACATATCGTACATGTGGCAATCTATCGGTCGGGGTTGTGTTAGACATTGTGACTATGTACCGTACACCTGGATGTTGAACGTGGGATGTCAGGAGGTCTTATATCTTGATCATACTTTCAGTCGATCTACACTTAGTAATGAGAGAGGTTGATGATCTGATCCATTGGTGGAGTTTTGGTATGGGACTACCTGGTAGTGTGATTGTGTATTGATCCCCTATTCTAATATTTGTACTTATTTAGTTTATGTTCCTTTTTTTGGGAATAATTATGTCTATATATCAACAACGGAAACTACAACAAGTACACATAGAGATGAAACCCATCACCTCACCTAGGGGTATGCCCCACAGGGGAGAAAACCAAAAACAAGTGAAACAAGTGCAAGAAGCCACACACCCCGCGATCCCCTACTCAAGAACACTCTCCGGGATACCCCAATTCATGCAAGCCATCCAATTCTCAAATCTCCTCGTCCCCTTGCTCCAGATTGCGACTCTCGCTCTGATCATAACTTCGATATCTCTGACAATGACATCCTTGCTCTTGGCCACCCGCTTAAAATGTCTGGCATTACGCTCCATCCAAAGGCAGTAGACAGTAGAGGAGAAAGAAATATTCCTAATACGATTATAAAAACTCGTCCCACTGTAACATGAAATAGCCTGAGAGAACTCACCGTCCCAATCCAAAGCCTCTCTGTACTCCTGGTTCCTGATTCTAACCTCCTCCCAAACCTCCTTCGCAACTGGACACTCATTGAAGATGTGCGGTATGGACTCTACCCCATTAGAGCAGCTACAACACACGTTATCATCCGAGATGCCCCAGTTATAGAGCTTGTCCTTGGTGTGAATCGCATCCTTACAAATCATCCAATGAACAAAAGCACATTTGGGGATATCACCCTTATTCCACACAATTTTGTGCCAGGGAGCAGGAGGGAGGGTGGGGGTTATCTCCTCGTAGGCTGATCTGATAGAAAAATCCTTCTGGTTTGGAATCCAGACCACCTCATCTACAGAATCATGCCTAATGACGGGCAAAACAGCATTCCTAATGTCCAAGAGCTCCCAAGTAACCACCGTTGGCCATCTCCACCTCCCCTCGACAATGTAATCAGCAACCAAAGCCTTATGGTTACTAGCAGCATCATAGATAACACGGTCCCCAAACAAAGGATGAAGTGTCCCCAGAGGGTGCCAGTTATCGTGCCAGAAAAAGGTATCCCTACCGTTACCAATACTCCATCTGATGAGAGGTCTGATGAGATGTCTCAACTGCATCATCTTCCTCCAGCTCCAAGACGAGTCGCTGGCTATATTAATAGCCCACAAACTTCTTCTCTTCAACTTATACACATTGCACCACTTAACCCAAAGGCAGTCCTTCTTGCTACAGAGGTTCCAAAGTATCTTCATGATGGCCGCCACATTCCACCGCTCAATGCTTTTGATACCCAGTCCGCCACTCTCATAGTTATTACAAAGATTATTCCAAGCCAGCTTGGCCCCCAAATGTTTAAGATCGGAACCAGTCCATAGGAAATCCCTCATCAGCTGCTCAATCTTGAAAATTACCCCCTTAGGAAAGATGAACAGACTAGACCAATAGACCTGAATCCCGAACAAGACGGTCTTAATAAGCTGTAATCTACCGGCGTAGCTGAGAAGCTTGTTGGTCCAACACTTGATCCTCCCAGTTATCCTGTCAATTAGCCTACTGCAATCCTCCTTCTTGAGTCTGGTGGTGATGAGAGGAACCCCGAGGTAGAGGAACGGGGGGTTGCTATGACCAAAACCAAGAATATCCCCGATCTGCGCGATCCGATCCTCCTCCAATCCCGTGCAAAAGAAGCTACTCTTACACAAATTGGGAGTGAGGCCCGCAATACTACATAAATCATCAACCGCCTTCTTCACAATGGTACAGGAGGGAATGTCCCCCCCACACAGAATTATCACATCATCGGCGAAACATAAGTGGTTAAGCCCCACTTCCTTACACTTGGGGTGAAAGGTAAACAATGGGTTGGTGCTAGCTTTGTCCAAGATACACGAGAGAGAATCCATCACCAGAAGGAAAAGATAGGGAGATAGGGGGTCACCCTGCCTCAACCCTCTCCTTCCCTCAAAGAAGCCATGCAGGTGCCCATTCAGATTGATAGAGAACCTGGTGTTAGTCATACATTGTCTAATCCACCCAACGAAAATGGCAGGGAACACCAGGTGAGTCAGCAAGGTGAAAAGAAATCCCCAATCCACCGTGTCATACGCTTTCAGCAAATCAATCTTCAAGGTACATCTAGGCGGGCTAAGCTCACTATGGTAATTCCTCATGACCTCCTGGAGAAGAAGGATGTTATCAGAAATAGATCTCCCTTTAACAAAAGCGGCCTGACTCGGATTGATCACATGGGGGAGGAAAGGCTTAATCCTGTTGGCAAGAATCTTCGATATGCACTTATAAATAGTATTGCAACAAGATATGGGTCTGAAATCATGCATACCGTTCGGAGTGGTAACCTTAGGGATAAGGGCGCGGGCAGTACAATTCCATTGCCTAGGCAGGTAGCTACACCTGAAAAAGAACTTAACAGCCTTAGTGACGTCATTCCCCACAACCTCCTAATTCTGCTTGAAAAAGAAGGCATTGAATCCGTCGGGACCCGGGGCTTTATCCGACCCAATGGCAAACATAGCCCCCTTTATTTCTTCATCATCAATGGGCGCAATCATAGTCGCGACGGCCACATCACTGACTCTTTTCACAACATTCGCATCCAGAATGGGAGCAGGGTCCGCACAGGTGCTTCTATAGCCCAGAAGGTTGCGGAAGAAACCCACTGCCGTATTAGCCACTCCCTGAGAGCCTTCAACCCGCACCCCATTCTCATCCTCAATGCTGATAATCTTCCTCCTAGCGGTAGCTTGATTAGCCCTCTTATGGAAAAAGGAGTTATTCCCATCCCCCAACTGCAGCCACTTGACTCTAGACCGCTGCTTATAATAAGACTCTTCGGCGCTTTTGAGCTCCAGGTAAGCCGTCAACTTCTCCCTCTCTTCCAGTTGAAAGCTAAGGTTGCTCCCATCACTGTCAAGTCTAGTCTGCACATCATCAAGCAACCTCTTAACCTCCTCCACCCTCCTATAAAGCTGGCTATAGAACTTCTTATTAAAGTCTTTGAGGTTAATCTTCAATCTACGCATTGTAATACCCCGCATTTTTATCGATATTTATTTATGGGATTAATTAAATTAAATGTGAATTAATTGATAATTAATCCGGATAAAATACTAACGAGATGTGAGTTGGTATTTGATTATAATGTGTATATATGGCAATTTATGAGTATTGAAAATATTGAATTTGTTGTGAGATAGGAATACGACAATTTGAAAATTTTGTTGGGACGCATGTGACAGTCGCATCAGGAAAATATTTAATTTGAATTAAAAAAAGTGAATTTTATTTTCATCAACCGTATGGTCATTTTGAGTGCGCCAACGAGTCCGGAAGGGTAGAAATAGTCAGAAAACACTAGCCGGGGGTTTAGTTTGGGTCCCGGGACATTTTTAGGCCATACCGGCAACCCAAAAGGGTAGTTTGGTAATTTCGGAATTTTGGGAATTAAAACCCACGAAAATTAGAGTTAAAAATCTGATTTAGTCTTAACCCACTAACCCATGTTCAACCCCAATCTAAGTAGTGGGCTACGGGAGAAGTTAAGAAATATTAAACTTGCCAAAAACCAACCCCCACCTCCATTGTCATCTTGAGAAGAACTTGTAGAGAGAGAGAGAGAGAGGAGAATTCTGCAGAGAGAGAGAGAGAGAGGAATTCAACCATCTTCAACCAACAACAAATCTAAAGAACATAAGGCAAGTAATTTAGTTACAATTAATTCCATGAATGTGTTCTTCCATGTTTAGGTAATTATCGAATTTTGTCTTGGAAGATTGATATAGACCCATGAATTTGAGGATTAAAACTATGAACTATGTTAGGAATTGCATGTAGACATATTCTGGACGAATTATGAATTCAAAATATAACCCTTGATGATCTAAAAACGGATTTAAGTAGAGATTTATTAATGTTCTTGAAAGAAATAGAAAACTAGGGTTCTTGATGAAGTTTTGATCCAAATAAAGCCCTTGGTTGATGAATTATTGGTTTTAGAACGTTAACAATGTTGTAGGATGCTTGTATGATGATATTATAACGTTAGATTAGAGTTTCATGCATTATAATGGAGTTTTGGGACTATTTGAGGACTGCAAAACGAAGCAGTCTGTAGCCTACCTGGTGCGATCGATCGATCGACATTCATCAGTCGATCGATCGACCACCATCGATCGATCGAGGTTTAAGTTCGATCGATCGACCTTCCCAGAATGAGTAAAATTTCCCCTAGTTAAATTTAAATGATGTTAACCCTTAGAAAATATTATTGGAGACTTTATGAATATCCTTAGACTTAAGGAAGACCAGTAAGTATGGTTATAAAATTTGGACCTTAATTAGAATTCAATTTGAGGAATTATTCTAAAAGCTAATGAAACTCGATGAGAGAGATAATATTAGGGTTAAAAGAGTAAATTTGAATAAATTGATGAAATGAGGTTTGGGGCAGAAGTAAGGACCTTAAGAATAATGATGTTATATGTGGGAATAATAGGAAACTTAATAGTCCCTTTGAGATAGGTTTTAAGTACAAGAAACTATGACGTGAGATGTGTCGACAGTCTACATTTTATATTATCGAAAGACTTAAAATGTATATAATTGGAATAATGGTATAAGGATGTAGAATGTACCTTTATTAACATTGAGACATCTAAGATGTGTGAATGCTTAGTATATGATTTTTGTGTATGACATACCTACCATACTTGCTATCACGGGAGGTTTATGTTCGCTTAGGGCCATCTAATACTTGTGTGCCCGGATTTAGTTTGGTACCTAGAGGACATAGTTCAAGGGAATGACTTAATTGTGAGTTATTAAGCCAGCTGACTATGGAGCGTAGGTATGTACGTGACCATGGATATGTTGAATTATGTTCGCCTCCATTTTTGTGTGTGGTGTTTATTCTAACAATTCCTGAGAGATTCGGAATTTGTAATCCTTATGTACGTGATGTACCGGGATGGATAGCAGAGTATGTGTGCACCGCAGCTTAGCCTCGGGGTGCTTATACTGTATATTTATGATGTGAATAATATACGGTTAAATGAAAAGGAATTGTTATGTTTAATTATGAGAATAATTTATAGTAACCCCTTGAGAAGATAAATAAAGGGATAATCTCCAGTAAACGGTAATGCTAATAATTGAGAATCCGAGTTCAAGTAAAGCTATCTATTTAAGTGATAACATCGGGAATTCATATTGTGAATCGAGTAGTTGGGTTAGAACTTATGACGGCCTAGTTAGAGATAAATAACACATGAATGGGTTCAGGAACGTTAGGAGTGCACAGTTAGACGAGAGGTGAGTATTACATGTGAGAGCACGTCCTAACATGTATTTGGCATTCATTGTTTTAAATGTTATTAAAGCACTTTCTATTTTTAAAATACTCTCCACTTTCGGGCTCTGACCCGTTTGCTTTCAAATCTACTTTTTGTAAAAACCTTTTTAGGTGCCCAGCCACAAGGACACCATGCATAGTATTTCCAGTCAGGTGACGAGTTGTAGCTGTTGTGGAAGTTACAGGGCCTTGCTAGTAGACGCTTCATTTGCCTTGACTCTATATTCAGATTTCATCAGTTGTAGGGCATGTCGCCCATTTCTTTTAGAGACATTTCATCTCTTTCATTTATTCAGACTTTTGGTTTGTAATTAATTCAGGATGCAGACTCGTTTTATTTCTTTCCATTTTGGGATTTTTGTGAGGAGTATTTCCTCTAGACTCATTTTTACTTGTTGATTTACTATAGTTGGACTTTATTGTGAATGGTTATGTTATCCTTTACATTTCACTTATTGCATGTTAATCAGAGTTAACTTAAAATTTGGCAACTCACTTTTTAAATACTAGGTGGTTAGTAATCATTAAAATGTTTTCGACAGTGATGCTATTAACTGAACCAACTTGGCATTTTGAATTGATTTAATAAAGGAGTAGCTACCCGGTATTTAATTAGTCGGGGTGTCACAGGTGGTATCAGAGCATCAGGTTCTAGTGTCCTTTAGGATCTGTACGGCTTATTATGTTTCCGCTGAGCTTTCTTTGATGTAGAGCCCTATATTTTAGGACTGTTGTATTCCTTTACGTATGCTTCGCTCTTCAGCTATTTTAAGTTTATAACTGCGAACTTATAGACTTTACTTTTATTTCAGATGCCTCCACGACGTGCACCACGGGTTCCTAGGAATGCACAGCCCGAGCCACAGCCAGCTCCAGTACAGGGCACCATGAATGCTACTGAGGTTGCAGCCATTGTAGCCCAAGCGGTAAAGCCGCTCTTATCGTTGTACAGCAGGCACCACCCCAGGCGCCAATAGCCACGCCAGTTCAGGCACATGCATTCCCGTCTGCTTGGGAACGTGTTCGTGATGCTTTTCAGAAAGCACACCCTCCGGAGTTCGCAGGTAGCTTCGATGTTGTGTTATCTAGTTAGTGGAGGAAGGATATTCAGAGGCACCTGAGGATGTATGAGTGCACCGATGTTCAGAAGCAGATACTAGCTACTTTCAAGCTAGTGGGTTCTGCATTGCAGTGGTGGGAGTCTATTACCACCGCAGAGGAGAGAGATACTCTCTCTATACAGGAGTTTTGGGTGCGGTTCGACCGCAAATATTTTCCGTCAGCTGTTCATATGGAAATGAGGAGGAAGTTGATGAACCTTAGACAGGAGGGTAAGACTGTGGTAGAGTATGAGGCCGAATTCACTAACTTACTGAACATTGTACCGGATGAGATACCGACAGAAGAGAAGAAGATTCAGAAATTCACAGATGGGTTGACTTGGAGGATCCGTCAGCATTTATTGGGGAACCTCTCGTTGGCCACTTATTCTGACGTGGTTAATGCTGCATTGCTCCATTGCCAGGACCATCGCTTTCACTTGACAGAGGGGAAGCGATCAGGAGAGTCCAACCATCAGGGCAGGATAGGACAGGGGGAAATGGTGCCAGCGGGGCACAATCAGCTCAGGGTCAATATAGGTAGGGTGATCAGGGTTCCCAGCAGGGGGATTCTAAGAGATTCCGATCAGGGGGTTTCAGGAACGGTCAGGGAGGATTCCGGAATGGCGCAGAGTCATAACGGCCAGCAGGGCAAGCAGGGTCAAAATGGTCAACAACAGCAGTTTCACCAGGGCCAGCAAGGCCAGGGCAGAAATGGTAACGGTCACCAGCGTCGTGGTCAGTAGGGGCAGCGAGGGGGAAACTTCATGGGAAAGTGTTTCATTTGTGGTAAGATTGGCCACAAGCGTCAGGAGTGTCCTGATAAGGGCAAGGCCCCACAGCAGCAGCAGCAGGGTGCTCGACACGAGCCACAGAGGCCTATGTTTCCCGCCGCCCTACCAGCACCACAGATGGCAGCATTACCACCCATTCCAGCAGTACAAGTTCAGCAGGGACAGTTTCAGTATGGGAGAGTGTATCAGCTCCAACAGGTCGCAGCCCCACAGGATCCACCAGTCCTTGAGGGTATGTTCTCTATTCAAGGGACTATGGGGCGCATCTTATTTGACACGGGAGCTACACACTGTTTTATTGCTATGAGATTTGTACGCACTATTGGGTTATTAGACACCGCAGAGAGCACCGCAACTTGTGTAGACTCACCGTTGAGTAGGGGCTCCATGATTTCGCTTATATGTAGAGGTGTGAGTATAGAGATCGGGAGGTTTACTTTACCCGCTGATATGTTAGTGTTAGAGATGACCGAGTATGATGCCATTTTTTGTATGGATTGTCTAGTAGCGTACCGAGCCATGATTGACTGTCTTAGTAGGAGTATTATCTTTGTCATTCCCGAGCAAGAGATGTTTTTAGTGGCGATGCCTCGCCCTGAGGGAGGATCGTCCACTCATTTGTACTACATAGAGGAGGAGACCTCTAAGGAAGTGGTGATACCACTTGATTCGATTCCGGTTGTTCGAGAGTTTGCCGATGTATTTCAGGATATACCTGGACTACCTCCGAGTAGGGAGATAGATTTTGTGATTGATTTGATGTCGGGCACTCGGCCTATTTCCCGCGCACCTTACCGTATGGCTCCAGCTGAGATGAGAGAGTTACGGGATCAAATTGAGCAGTCGTTGGGTCAGGGGTTTATCCGGAGGAGTACTTCACCGTGGGGTGCCCCTGTGTTGTTCTTAAGTAGAGGGATGGATCGTTGAGATTGTGTGTGGATTACCGGGAGTTGAATAAGGTCACGATACGGAATAAGTATCCGTTGCCCCGAATCGATGACTTATTTGACCAGCTGAGAGGAGGTTCAGTTTTTGGGGCATATTATTTCCGATCGGGGGATATCTGTTGATCCGGGGAAGGTATCCGCGGTGAGGGAGTGGGGACAGCCCACGACACCGACTGAGATCCGTAGTTTCTTGGGCTTAGCAGGATACTACAGGAGATTTATTCGGGATTTCTCAAATATAGCGCGTCCTTTGACACATCTGACTCGTAAAGGTGTGCCGTTCATTTGGAGTGATGCCTGTCAGTTGGCATTCGATGAGTTGAAGGAAAAGTTGACCTCAGCACCTGTGTTAGCATTGCCGAGACCGGGAGTTGAGTATTTAGTTTACACCGATGCGTCCTTACCAGGACTTGGAGGTGTATTGCAGCAGGAAAGTCAGGCCATAGCTTATGCTTCCCGTAAGCTTAAGCCTCACGAGAAGAATTACCCCACCCATGACTTGGAGTTAGCGGCAGTGGTATTTGCCCTTCGGATTTGGAGACATTACCTTTTGGGGGAGAAGTTTCGATTGTTCACGGACTACAAGTCCCTACAGCACCTATTCACGCAGAAGGAGTTGAATATGCAGCAACGAAGGTGGCTTGAGTTTGTGAAGGACTATCAATTTGATATCCAATATCACCCGAGGAAGGCTAACGTGGTAGCAGACGCGTTGAGTCGTAGGCCAGTAGATAAGGGTGTGGAAGGCAAAGTGGAAGGAGTTGGGACACCAGGATGCAGTGGCCCGATCATTCATGTCGATGATGACTGTTATACCGCAGATTGTCACAGGAGTGGTAAAAGCACAAGCAGATGACTCGTTCTGTCAGGAGCAGATAGTTCGATTACTAGTAGAAGGAGCCGAGTCCTATACCGTCAGTTCAGACGGGGGATTACGCTTCAATGGGAGACTGGTAGTTTCGGAAGGGGAGGAATTGTGACACGAGGTGATGGCAGAGTCGCACGGCTCACGGTTCGCGGTACATCCCGGTGGGGACAAAATGTACCAAGACATGAGACGACAGTATTGGTGGAGCGGGATGAAGAGAGATATTGCCGTGTTTTTTTCGAAATGAGCCACTTGTCAACTGGTAAAAGTGGACCATCAGAGATCGGCAGGACTTTTACAGCCATTAGAGGTCCCGATGTGGATGTGGGAGAGCATCTCCATGGACTTTATCACGGGGTTGCCTACGTCACAGAGAGGTCATGACTCCATTTGGGTAATTGTGGACAGATTGACCAAAGTCGCTCATTTTCTACCCGTAAGGACCGACTACACCACGGGACAGTATGCCCAGCTCTTTATTGCAGAAATAGTGAGACTTCACGGTGTGTCGTGTCCGACAAAGACAAGATATTTGTTTCACGGTTTTGGGAGAGTTTTCAGGAGGCCATGGGCACGAAATTGCGGTTGAGTACGGCTTATCATCCGCAGACCGATGGGCAAACCGAGCGTACAAATCAGATGTTGGAAGACATGTTGCGTATGTGCATCATTGATTTAGGGGGTGGATGGGAGCAGTATCTTCCACTGGTGGAGTTTGCTTACAACAACTCCTACCAGTTCACCATTGGCATGGCTCCATTTGAGGCGTTGTACGGTAGACCTTGTCGTTCCCCAGCATGTTGGTTGGAGGGGGGGGACAACAAGCTACTTGGGCCGGAAGTGATTCCGATACTTCGGCGAGGATAGAATTGATACGGAGCCGCATTCGGGTAGCTCAGGATCGGGAGAAGAGCTACGCCAATGCGAAGAGATTCTTCAGGGAGTTCCAAGTGGGGGACCAGGTTTTACTCAGAGTATCTCCTATGAAGGGGATTATGCAATTTGGGAAGAAAGGGAAGTTGGCACCAAGATATGTGGGACCATTTCCTATCATCGAGCGGATTGGGTCTGTTGCGTATAGACTTGGGTTACCGGAGCATTTGCACAAAATTCATGATGTGTTTCATATTTTCTCGCTAAGGAAATATCTTAGAGATGATTTGGCTCATTCTCACATTGCTTTGGAGGACATCGATCTCCAGCCCGATAGCTCCTACGAGGAGGGGCCGATTGCTATTTTGGACCGAAGTGAGCGGAAACTGCGGTCAAAGATAGTTCCGTTAGTGCGTGTTCAGTGGCTATATCACAATGTCGAGGAGTCCACATGGGAGCGCGAGGATGAGATGCGCGAACGTTATCCAGAGTTACTTTTACCAGGTACTTTTTAGTTCCGAATTTCGGGATGAAATTCTGTTATTAGGGGGGAAGTATGTAATACCCCGCATTTTTATCGATATTTATTTATGGGATTAATTAAATTAAATGTGAATTAATTGAGAATTAATCCGGATAAAATACTAACGAGATGTGAGTTGGTATTTGATTATAATGTGTATATATGGCAATATATGAGTATTGAAAATATTGAATTTGTCGTGAGATAGGAATACGGAAATTTGGAAATTTTGTTGGGACGCATGTGACAGTCGCATCAGGAAAATATTTAATTTGAATTAAAAAAGTGAATTTTATTTTCATCAACCGTATGGTCATTTTGAGTGCGCCAACGAGTTCGGAAGGGTCGAAATAGTCAGAAAACACTAGCCGGGGGTTTAGTTTGGGTCCCGGGGCATTTTTAGGCCATACCGGCAACCCAAAAGGGTAGTTTGGTAATTTCGGAATTTTGGGAATTAAAACCCACGGAAATTGGAGTTAAAAATCTGATTTAGTCTTAACCCACTAACCCATGTTCAACCCCAATCTAAGTAGTGGGCTACGGGAGAAGTTAAGAAATATTAAACTTGCCAAAAACCAACCCCCACCTCCATTGTCATCTTGAGAAGAACTTGTAGAGAAGGAGAGAGAGGAGAATTCTGCAGAGAGAGAGAGAGGAATTCAACCATCTTCAACCAACAACAAATCTGAAGAACATAAGGCAGGTGATTTAGTTACAATTAATTCCATGAATGTGTTCTTCCATGTTTAGGTAATTATCGAATTTTGTCTTGGAAGATTGATATAGACCCATGAATTTGAGGATTAAAACTATGAACTATGTTAGGAATTTCATGTAGACATATTCTGGACGAATTATGAATTCAAAATATAACCCTTGATGATCTAAAAATGGATTTAAGAAGAGATTTATTAATGTTCTTGAAAGAAATAGAAAACTAGGGTTCTTGATGAAGTTTTGATCCAAATAAAGCCCTTGGTTGATGAATTATTGGTTTTAGAACGTTAACAATGTTGTAGGATGCTTGTATGATGATATTATAACGTTAGATTAGAGTTTCATGCATTATAATGGAGTTTTGGGACGATTTGAGGACTGCAAAACGAAGCAGTCCGTAGCCTACCTGGTGCGATCGATCGATCGACATTCATCAGTTGATCAATCGACCACCATCGATCGATCGAGGTTTAAGGTCGATCGATCGACCTTCCCAGAATGAGTAAAATTTCCCCTAGGTAAATTTAAATGATGTTAACCCTTAGAAAATATTATTGGAGACTTTATGAATATCCTTAGACTTAAGGAAGACCAGTAAGTATGGTCATAAAATTTGGACCTTAATTAGAATTCAATTTGAGGAATTATTCTAAAAGCTAATGAAACTCGACGAGAGAGATAATATTAGGGTTAAAAGAGTGAATTTGAATAAATTGATGAAATGAGGTTTGGGGCAGAAGTAAGGACCTTAAGAATAATGATGTTATATGTGGGAATAATAGGAAACTTAATAGTCCCTTTGAGATAGGTTTTAAGTACAAGAAACTATGACGTGAGATGTGTCGACAGTCTACATTTTATATTATCGGAAGACTTAAAATGTATATAATTGGAATAATGGTATAAGGATGTAGAATGTACCTTTATTAACATTGAGACATCTAAGACGTGTGAATGCTTAGTATATGATTTTTGTGTATGACATACCTACCATACTTGCTATCACGGGAGGTTTACGTTCGCTTAGGGCCATCTAATCCTTGTGTGCCCGAATTTAGTTTAGTACCTAGAGGACATAGTTCAAGGGAATGACTTAATTGTGAGTTATTAAGCCAGCTGACTATGGAGCGTAGGTATGTACGTGACCATGGATATGTTGAATTATGTTCGCCTCCATTTTTGTGTGTGGTGTTTATTCTAACAATCCTTATGTACGTGATGTACCGGGATGGATAGCAGAGTATGTGTGCACCGCAGCTTAGCCTCGGGGTGCTTATACTGTATATTTATGATGTGAATAATATACGGTTAAATGAAAAGGAATTGTTATGTTTAATTATGAGAATAATTTATAGTAACCCCTTGAGAAGATAAATAAAGGGATAACCTCCAGTAAACGGTAATGCTAATAATTGAGAATCCGAGTTCAAGTAAAGCTATCTATTTAAGTGATAACATCGGGAATTCATATTGTGAATCGAGTAGTTGGGTTAGAACTTATGACGGCCTAGTTAGAGATAAATAACACATGAATGGGTTCAGGAACGTTAGGAGTGCACAGTTAGACGAGAGGTGAGTATTACATGTGAGAGCACGTCCTAACATGTATTTGGCATTCATTGTTTTAAATGTTATTAAAGCACTTTCTATTTTTAAAATACTCTCCACTTTCGGGCTCTGACCCGTTTGCTTTCAAATCTACTTTTTGTAAAAACCTTTTTAGGTGCCCAGCCACAAGGACACCATGCATAGTATTTCCAGTCAGGTGACGAGTTGTAGCTGTTGTGGAAGTTACAGGGCCTTGCTAGTAGACGCTTCATTTGCCTTGACTCTATATTCAGATTTCATCAGTTGTAGGGCATGTCGCCCATTTCTTTTAGAGACATTTCATTTCTTTCATTTATTCAGACTTTTGGTTTGTAATTAATTCAGGATGCAGACTCGTTTTATTTCTTTCCATTTTGGGATTTTTGTGAGGAGTATTTCCTCTAGACTCATTTTTACTTGTTGATTTACTATAGTTGGACTTTATTGTGAATGGTTATGTTATCCTTTACATTTCACTTATTGCATGTTAATCAGAGTTAACTTAAAATTTGGCAACTCGCTTTTTAAATACTAGGTGGTTAGTAATCATTAAAATGTTTTCGACAGTGATGCTATTAACTGAACCAACTTGGCATTTTGAATTGATTTAATAAAGGAGTAGCTACCCGGTATTTAATTAGTCAGGGTGTCACACGCATGTTCTTACTCAATCTCACCATGGGATTACCCACATCGTCCCCGTACCAAGACTCGGTCAGAACATCCTGGAAATCAACGGTTTGGGCCTATTAGGTTCCCCGGGAGCAAGCAAGATAATGATCGGGCAGTGATCCAAAACACCCTGAGGAAGAACAGTCGCCTGAGACTCCGGAAAGTAGGTACTCCACGTGTCGTTATGAAGAACCCTATCTAATCTCGATTGGACATTGTCCCTACCCCCTGGCGATTATTCCACGTAAACCAAAGCCCATTTGTCATCATATCATCAGCCTGTATGTCATTAATACACTGGTTGAATGCCTCCGTAGCACCCACGTCAATGCCATGCATCCCGCTTTTCTCTTCAGTGGTTCTCACAACATTGAAGTCCCCCATAAGTATCCAAGGCTGCCCATCAGTGCAGTCCCTATTGACTTTGAGAAACTCCCAAAGAGGCTCTCTTCCTAGAGGTAAGTTCTCCCCGTAAATGAAGGTCGCAAAAAACTCGCAATTACTACCACAGGCCTTCACCCTACACAACATGGCTTGAGGGTGAGACTGGACCATAGTTTATGTTCCTTAGGGGAAGGACTTCTTCAAACGGATCGATAGAAGCACAAGAGTGCCCCTTAAGGTTGTTGCCTTTGTGTGTGATTAAATTGTAATTATAAACAAACATATACTCTAGTCTAATGATAAACAACTTTTAATTAAACTATTATGTCACTTCTTTTTTTTAATAAACTGTGTGTATATATAGAATTGAAACAAAATACAAAGAAAATCAAGGAAAAACTCCCAGGGGAATACCCCTAAGGCAAGGCAACACCATTACATGGCAACAACAAGTAAACAAAAGAAACTTGAAATAAGGCCCCAAAGCCAAATAATACTAGGTATCCTCAATGGTGCAGTCAGGAAGTCCCCAGTTCATACATGTCATCCAGTTAGCATAGTTCCTCCTAGCTCTCCCCAAAGGCCAACTTTAGCCCTTATCATGTCTTCAATGTCTTTGATTATAGATGCAATATCTCTGGTTACTCTCTCCACGCTTCTCCCATTTCTTTCAATCCAAATGCAGCTGATAGTAATCGAGAAAGAGAGGCATCTAATGCTCTTTATGAAAATCTTCCCATTATAGTTTTCTATGGCATGATCTATCGCATCCTCCCAGTTGTGAACCTCTTTGTACTTCTGGTTCCTAAATAGAACCTCATTCCAAATTTGTTTATCCCATATGCATTCAGAAGATAAGTGGTTTATAGTCTCTTCATGCAAGTTTCACATCCTACAAGGATTACTATTAGCAATACCCCCAATTGAATAATTTGTCTCTAGTATACAAGGACTTCATATACACCATCCACAAAATGAAGGAGCACTTAGGAATGCAACATTTACTCCAGACCAATTTACTCCAATTGACATGAGGGAGTGGGGGTAAAAGTAAATTATAAGCAGAACCAATAAAGAACTTATTAGAATTATCAGCTAACCATTCCACACTATCATCAACAGCAGGAAAAATGGTAGGAAGAGAGTTATTCCATATGTCAAGCAGCTCCCAAGTAATTGTAGTAGGACATCTCCACCTAATACGCTAAATAAAGCTGGACACCTTGGCCTTGTGATTACTAGCAGCATCATAGATGATCCCTACACCATACAAAGGTTGAAGAGGACCCTGAGGGTTCCAGGCATCATACCACAAGAATGACTCCATCCCATTCCCAATCTTAGCTTTGATAAAATCCCTCACATGTTGTCTTCACTTGAGAATTTGTCTACAGCTCTATGAGCAATCAGTGGGAATGTTGATTGCCCATATGCTTGTACATTTGATCATGTACACATTACACCATTTAGTCCAAAGGCTATCTTTTTACTGCATAAGTTCCATAGAAGTTTCATCATAGCATGTTTATTTCAAACCTCAAGGCTTTTAATATTAAGTCCCCCTTCTTCCTTGCTGCCACACAGATCCTGTCAGGACACCTTAGCCCCGGTATGATTGAGATCAGTACCAAAGAAAATTTTTCATTATTTGCTCCACTTTAGTTATCACACTCTTAGGCATGATGAAAATACTTGAATAGTACACTTGAATGCTAAAAATTACAGATTTGATCAATCAATTGCAGCCTCCCTGCATAACTCAAAAGTTTGTTAGTCTAATACTTGAATTTGTTGGTCACTCTATCAATCAGTCTCTTGCATTGTTAGACAAGATTCACAGGGTTGAGGCGATTCAGACTTATAGTTCTATTCTTTTCATTCTAGATCCCGTTCCAGTTGATTCTAGCATAGGTGGTTATTTATTTCATTCAGTATAGCTATTTCAATCCCAAATATTGTGTGGACCTTGAGTACCAGTATTGTAGTTCAGTTAATATCTGAGTCGGATGTTCAGACTATTCAAATATTTAGTTGAAATTTATTCTATTCAGAGTTATTCAATGTCTTTACTTATCGCATGTGTGGATGATTTCAATTCATCTTTGATTCCAAGAGTGATATAAATTGTTTAACGCCCCATCTTTGGCATATTAGCTTGGCTAACTAATATGTGGAAAATAGGGGTAATTACACCCATCTGTTTCGACCTGCGGGGAAAGCAACGTCATGACTGGGCAGTCGTTATGAAGAGAAGCTGGAAGATCGTGATGAAGAGATTATCCATTTAAGGAGGTAGTTAACTCGGGAGTAAACAGATTGTAGCTCCAATTTTCATAATCGGAACGACACATAAGGCATAAGATTCATTCCCCTAGTCATAACATATCCAATTGACACTACACCAAATCCTGCGAATGATCACGACCTGGTCACGGACCAAGTCCGCGACCAGCTAGTCGCGGACTTCGGCCATGACCCACTCAGTATTTGGCGTGACCAATTTTATTACCACACTAAATTATCCATGCTCTAAAAGTGGTCACGAATTAAATCCCTGACCATAATGGGTCACGGACTTGGGGCGTGACCAAGTCGTGACCAGCTTGGTGCCAAAATTCCCTTCAAACTGGTCGCGGATGGGTCACGGACTTGGGCTGTGACCAGGTCGTGACCAGCTTGGCACCAAAATTCCCTCCAAACTGGTCGCGGATGGGTCACGAACTTGGGCCGTGACCAAAGGCGCGACGAAGCATAAAACACACACATTAAGGGTCACGGCTTAGGGCCGTGACCATTTGTTGGTCTGGATCACGGCTATAGGCCGTGACCATACATCATTCAAACACCAAGGCTACTGGAAAAGGGTCACGCATTATGGGTCACGGCCCTAAGTCGTGACCAAATCAAAATCACCATTGTCCTGCAAGTAAGTAAAGGGTCGCGCGCATGGGTCACGGCTCTTGGCCATGACCAATTTGAAATCGCCATTGTCCAAGTCAGTAATGGGTCACGGCTCTAGGCCGTGACCAGGTCGAAATCGCCAGCCTCATGGTCATTAATGGGTCGCGCACATCGGGTCATGGCTCTAGGCCGTGACCATAGTCTGGTCTTAAAAAGAAATATTCCCGGCTTCTCATTTATTACGTGCGACTTTGTTTGCTGTTAGGGTTCGTGCGATTTTGAGCTCCTGCGATTTCAGTTGGATTTTAGTTGGATTTGCATTTGGATTTCAGTTGGATTTGCATTTGGCTAATCGATTTCAGTTGGTATGTATTGATTCATTTGGATTTCATGATTTCTATCTAAAGCCCTAATTTTTGTGTATGTATGTGTAGATTTATGTTTGTATGTGTGTATGTGTGTATATGTATAGATTGTATGTGTGTGTATGTATAGGTTTATGTCAAAAAAAATATTAGGGTTTAGTAAACCTTAAATAGTATGTGTGTGTATGTATAGATTATGTCAATAAACCCTAGATTGTATGTGTGTGTATGTATAGATTATGTCAATAAACCCTAGATTGTATATGTGTGTATTTTTTTTTGACAAAATATGCTTGTCTTGTTTGTTTTTTTTAGAAAATATAATTAAATGATTTTTTTTACATACGAGTGGCAAACACGTGTGCACATTACTATAGTGAGATATTGTTGGCTTGGTTGTTGGATACTATGTTGAATTTATTGAATTGATACTAGTGTCGATAAATGTATATGTTATTAAATTTGTTGGGTGTGCTCTTGATTTGCCTATGAAAAAGTATATCACATATCTTGCGATTAATGTGCATTTTTTGTCATACCCAGTGGGTCGCGGACTTGGGCCAACAAATAAATTGTGTATAGATTTATGTGTATATGTCTGTTTATGTGTGTAATTATGAACAAAGTATTTATGTGTATATGTATGTTTAAACTCTCATAACTTTCAAACCTAAACCTTAATAGCAGGACTCGTATTCATGCCCTCGTATACTTTTCTCAGAAAAATGAGGCACGGTGATAAATACTGTCAACAAGAGTGGGAGAGGTCGCAATTAGACCGCACACATAACTCTTTTATTAGCGTGCGTCATATAGAGGGTACTCCTATTTATAGGTACGAAAATAAAAAGATCGAACAATTTAACTACCTTGTAAATCATGGATTTGATATCCAGCAAGATTACTTGTTCGATCGTATTTTATTTTCTCTACCAGAAAACTGGGATGACGTTATACAAAATATATTTCACACACGTAATCCCGACATAGCCCTGACCTTGGTTACGTTGTTGGAGAAGGCGGAAAAAAAATCAACCCGTTATGTATACAACTGCGTACAGAGAGCATTGACCTAGACTGTGATGTCTCGCGCCACATGCACGTAAAATTGAATCTTGCCAACAAATTGAGAAATAGGGCCGAGTTCATGTCACTGACATCTACACATCAATCATAGATACCCTTCCTTCTAGTTGGCCACGTGCAAAAATTCATAGGTTCTTAAAAACTAATACCGAATGGATGGAGATCAGACACATTGAACTTATTCTAAAGTCTTACTTTGAAAAGGTATCTATCTATATATATAAAACTAATTAAGTTTGATTAATTAGTTATAATTTCATATTACTATAATTATTTAGTCACTTATATTTTTTAATTTTTGTAGATAATGTCGAGAGGAAACAACCCATGGGTACCAAGTGCCGATGTGACACCACAACGAGGTTCACCATCTCGTGCAGAACTCGAATTCCCAACACCAATGGCTGAGCAATTCACAACTCCACCAATGGTTCACTCCTCACCAAGTCCAACTCCAAGTGCTCCTACGCCCCAATCCAGCACTCCCGTTGCTTTAACGCCCCCATCCAACACTCATGATGCCACCCACTCAAATGAAAAGAAGCCTATTGGCTTCTCCCTTCTTAGGAATAACCCGATGGGTGATAGGAATGACGTGCTGAACTTTAAAGCCCGGTGTTTGTCGCTGGGAAAAATGAACGTGGGAGTTGGTGGACCAGACAATTGGAACCTTGTTGATCAAGCTATCAAAGATGACATACATGACCAACTTTGCAAGCATTTCTCATTTCCTGACCGTTCCAAGAATAAGGTTCTATCTCAGGTTGCTGAAGGATTGAGGACATACAGGAGAAATCTTCGGAAGAAACATTTCCCGAAAGAGGCAGCGAGCTCAGATATTTTGGCTTTGAAAGAGAAAGTGCCTCCCAATGTTGAAATGCTGGTGGATCAGTGGAATAAATTTTTGGAAAATGAGGCGAAGGAAAAAAAAAGTTGGTCCAGAGGGAGCAAAACAAAAAAAATAGGGCACAAAAAACTGATATCCATAGGCTGGGATCCAAATCATATGAGGATTTGAAGAATGAATGGGAGAGTAGGACAAAAGATGGTCCAGATGCCGGTAAAAACTCAAATCGATCCAACTTATTCCTTCATGCTCGACGGGACAAAGATAATAAATTCCCGCTGCACTTGGCTAAGACATTGGAATCAATAGAGGCCATCGGCAGTCAATCAGATTCGAGCCCTACTGATGACTTTGATCTTGAAAATGATGCCCTGACTAAGATCTTTGGTAAGGACAAAAGGGGGAGGACGAGAGGTGTTGGCTCACATATACCAAAAACAAAATTTCAACACATTGCACCTCTTGTGGACGAGCTTTCTTCGGTCAAGAATTGTATCTCATCCCAAAAGGAGCACCAATTGAAGACCGATGGGGATGTCCATGAGAATAAAAATTCCCTGGGATTATTGACAAATCAAATTGGGAAACTTGTGAATCTTTGGGAAAGTTATAGGCCCCCAATGCCTCCTCAAGGTTACCCTTACCCTACTCCTACTCAAGGTTTCACACATCCTTCCCCTCCAACATTCCCCTCTCAAATGCCTCATCCTCCAACATTCCCCTCCCCTGCACCTCCGCCAATCACGGGGCTCGAATCATCGTCAACAACTCACAGTGACTATATCAAGGACATGAGCAATTCGAGGTTTGTTGGCGTGTGCATACTCATCTCCAGGGTTCCTGGAACTCTAGTACATCACCGACCTTTGGAGAAGGGTGAGGCTAAAATAATGGTCGATGAAATATACAACGGCTGCGGAGATGTACCTTTGTACGTTAACAGCGGGGATGGGATGGAATTGAGGAATTATGCAAAATCTTTTATTACTTGGCCACTTTATCTGTTGGCCAAGATTTAATAATATTTTCTTTCGTTTCAGTTGTAATAAATTTTTTTTATTTTAGTTGTAAGAATATTGGTTTTGCTTCAGTTGGAATGATATTTTTTTTGTTTCAGTTGTAAGAATATTGGTTTTGTTTCGTTTGGAATGATATTTTTTTTGTTTCAGTCGTAAGAATATTCTTTTTGTTTCAGTTGTAATAATATTTTTTAACCTATTACCACAGGACTGAAATTTGAAGATTATTACATGGATTTCCCACAATACAAAGAGTGGATGGGAGAGACTAACCGGATATCAATTAATCATGTAAAGGGCATTTATGAATTTGTTAAATACGCTTCCAAAAATCTTAAAAGTGAGAAGATTCCGTGTCCGTGCACTCATTGTATTAACGGAAAATATAAGTCATTGCAAGTTGTTGAGTTGCATTTACTAAAGTGGGGAATCTGTCAAGACTATATATTATGGACATACCATGGTGAAAAAGTTGTACCTTATGTTCCAGAAGAATTACCGGGAGCCGACCGTGTAACGGAACCTCAAGGAGTAGAAGTGGTACATGATTCACCAACACATCGTCCATCGACCGACTTAATTGATGATGCTTACGCACTCCACAACCAACAAAACCACCAACCTATGGATACAAATAATGCACATTATGACCAAGTAAATGAACAAAATTGATGCTGAACTACTAGGAGATCGGGAATACATACGGTTGAAAGCCGATGTGGCTAGACCGTTGTATAAAGATTGCGATGAAGATCACTCGGTATTATATGCAATGATTGGTTTGCATAATTTGAAGAGTCAATTTGGTTTTTCTGGAAACAGCGTAACCGGAATTCTTTTTTTTTTTTGGGAAAATTATGTATATTAAAACCAAGTATAAACAACGGAACAAATTAGAGGAAGAAAACCCTCAAACCTCCAGAGGGGCATACCCCAACTGGAAAACCAAGGAAACAAATGATAAAGGACCAAACAAACCCAAAATCAATCCTACTCCAGAGCACTCTCTGGAATACCCCAGTTAATTCTTAAGTGGGTTAAAGAAATTCTCCCAAAAGAGAACATGTTACCAGACAATTATCCTACCATGAAGAAGAGTTTGAAGGGTTTAGGTTTGAAATACAAATCTATTCATGCTTGCAAGTATGATTGCATATTGTACCGGAATGAGCACGAAGAGAAGGATGAATGTCCTGTATGCAGTGAGCCTAGATATATGGTTTGTGAGAATGGAAATGGCAAACATGCAAAAAATCGCAAGTGCTCGCAAGTCCCACAAAAGGTTTTGAAGTATTTTCCACTTGGGCCACGGTTAAAACGTTTTTTTACTATACCGTGGATAGCGGAGGCCATGACATGGCATGCTCGATGCGAGGTGGGTGGGAATTTGATGCGTCATCCGGTTGATTCACTCATCTGGCAAATTTCAAATGCATGACACCATGAATTTGCAAAGTAACTGCGCAACGTTCGTCTTGCAATCTCAACCGATGGGTTTAACCCTTTCGGTAATTTAAGTACTAGTCAGAGTTATTGGCCAGTTCTTATGGCGCCTTTAAGTCTTCCTCCTACATTATGCATGAGAAAGGAGTTCATATTGTTATCTCTGTTAATACCCGGGTCGAAGGCTCCCAGTGATGATATTGATATATTCTTAGCACCATTAATTGAAGAACTTAAAGAGTTGTGGGATAAAGGCGTGGCGGAGTTCGATTCTCATAAGGGTGAAGAGTTCACACTTAAAGCAATGGTGATGTGGGTGATCCACGATCTTCTTTCTTACGGGACCTTGTCCGGTTGTAATGTTCATGGTTATTATGGATGTCCCATATGTGGGGAGGAAACTGAAGCCTGTTGGTTAAAACATAGTGGTAAGTTGAGTTACACGGGTCATCGTAGATTTCTGCTGACCAGTCACCCTTTTAGGAACGACAAGTCTAACTTTTTGCCTGTCGGTCACGAGCGAAGAACGGCACCTATTCGACTTTCTGGTCAGCAAATTGAGGAGAAGCCGGTGGCTGCGACTGCGGGGAATAGGTACGTAGGCAAACACCCCCCCAGTTTGTAAACTTGAAGCGTAAAGCTAGGGAGGATCCGAACGACCCTAGTAAAGCGAAGCCATGGTCCAGGCGATCAATATTTTTTGATTTGCCGTATTGGAAAGATCATCGTGTAAGGCATATAATTGATGTATGCACACAGAGAAGAATATTGCAGAATATTTGATTGGAACATGTCTGGGTGGATCTCATTCCAAAGATGGAGAGCGTGCCCGCCGAGATCTACAGGATATGAAAATAAAGAAGAGACTGTGGTTAAAAAATGATCCAACGACAGGAAGAATTTTTATCCCCCCGACTGCTTTCACTTTGACTACTAGTGAGAAGAAGATCCTCTTAGACACGTTATTCAACTTGAAGACTCCAACCGGTTATTCTGGTAATTTACGTAGGGTAGTAATCGGTTATTCTGGTGAGAAGAAGATCCTCTTAGACACGTTATTCAACTTGAAGACTCCAACCGGTTATTCTGGTAATTTACCAAGCAAATGACTTGAAACAGTGCAAGTCTCACGGCTGGCACGTAATCATCCAATTAATCACGTTGTTATTTCGGCATTGCTTCTCTGAACACAAAGATCTCCGTCGGGCAATTATGCAAATCAGTTTGTGTTTTACCCTACTTTGTGCAAAAGTGGTAAACAGAAGGCACATTAAAGCTGCGAAATCAACTTTAGCCGAGGCAGTTTGTGTATTAAAGAAATATTGTCCTCCGTCATTCTTCGATATCAGTATCCACCTGCTTGTGCATTTATGCGATGAACCTTTATTATGTGGTCCCGTGAGGTATCGTTGGATGTATCCTTTTGAGAGCTTGATGAAAACCTTCAAAGATTATGTAAAGAATACACGGTATATTGGAGGGTCAATTACTGAAGAATACGTAACGGTGGAATCATCGCTATACGCTAGGGAACATATGCCAGAACAAGAGGTGAGGAGGTTTAATCCTCGTAGAGAACGAGTGACAGAGGAACCTGACGAGTTTGAGGACGAGTTATTGTTTGGGAACCCTAAAGAGGTGAAACTCACAAACCTACAATACGAGCAAGCAACTCGTCATGTCTTCGAATCGCAAGATGAAGTCCAAGACTGGAGAGAGTGAGTATCTACTGAATTCTTCTTCTTTGATTATATGTATTTTTTATTTTATGATCTAAACTCTATAATTTTTCGATAGGAAGTACGAGAACGAAATTATCCAAAATCAAAGGAGAAATTGGACGACAACTGACTTTAGGGCATGGGTGTAAAAAGAGGTACTTTTCACATCTTATGTGTGTGGTTAATTATTCATGTGTGGTAAAAACATGCCCTAATACAAATTCATTAATAAATGCAGCTTCTAAAAAGAGGTGATGTCTCTTCCAAACTTGCACGCCTAGCAAAAGGGCCTAGTTTTCGTGTAAAGAGTTTAAGAAATTCCGCACCAACGGTTTTGATTTCATTTCATATCCATATGAGGAAAAGCTTTTGACGCAAAACAGTGGAATATCAATTTCCGCCTTGACCACCTGTATTGCTAGCAAAAGTGATAAAAATCCAAAGAATACGGTGCTAACCTATTATGGGATAATTCAACAAATCCTAGAACTTGATTACTTGGATTTCACAGAAACCGTATTCTATTGTGTTTGGGTAAAGATGGAGGATACAACGAATGCTTGCAAAGTTGATCCCGACTCCAAACTTATTATGGTAGATTTATCAAAGTTGAAGACTAAAGACCGCATAGTCGATGAGCCTTTTATTTGTGCCTTTCAGAATGTAAAGAAGGTATTCTACTCGAAGTGCATAAACGATGGCAATTGGTCTATTGTTGTGCATGCACCAAAGGGTATGACTACTGAAGTAGACGCATTAAAGGCTCCAAAAGAGTTCCAGTCAGCTCCTGATGACAACCTTAATTTGAAGGATCTTTTAGTTGATTTAGAGGAAGATTGAGTATCAAAATATTATTTTATCCTCATCAATCTTATTTGTATCCTATTATGATATTGACATTGTATTAGCACTTTACATTAATTTATGAATTTCATCTACTTTTAAGTGTAATGTCCCGCTATTTGTGCAAATGTTAGGTGATTTATCGGTTCTTTTGTTTAGAATAGATATGTTTTCATTTATTTATCTCTATCGTTTGGCTTTAGAGGGCAAAAACCCAAAACAGCCCCCGAACGGTCCCGTGAGGCCCCGTGGGTGGTACCAACACCTCCCACAGGACCAATGTAACTCATAGGGACAGTGAGTGACGAAAGAACTAGCCCTGGTTTTCTTCCTTTGGTTTTGAATTTGATTTTTTGGTTCTACCATTTTTTTAATTGAACATAACTGTTTGCAAAAAATTCATTATTTTTTCACTGTCATAGGATACATTGATGTTGGGGTCGAACTACTATCAAACATAATCTGAAATTGCATCGCTGCTGGCATAGAGAAGGTTCTGATTGGCGTTGGGTGTAACAAAATATCCAGGTAATGGATAGACCTATGATGAACTTTATTTTAAGGTTAAATATGCATTGATTCAATTTTTTAATTATTTTGGGTTTGGATCCTATTTATGTCTAAACCCCGTAATTTTAAGTTTTTTGTGCCCCCTATAGCTTGGGTATTATTGGCGCATTTGTTTCTTGTCACTTCCAGTGGGGGGGGGGGGGGGGGGGGGAAGAACATAACTTTTGAACAAAGAATAGTTAGGGTGAACACTAGAAAAAGAAGTAATTATCCAACGGATTGCCACTTTCTAGGTTTAAGGCGCTCCCGGTTTGATTGTACGACGTAAATTCGCAAAAAAATTAGACTTAAGCATAAAAACATGCCATCGAATGGTGAAAACGTAAAATAGCCACAAAACAGTCCCGTAAGAGTCACAAACACCTCGCACGGGACCAATGTAAATCGCAGGAACTGACCGTGTTGTCACGGCGCTCCCGATTTGAGTGTATGACGTAAATTTGCAAAAAAATAAACTTAAGCATAAAAACATGCCATCGAAGGGTGAAAACGTAAAACAGCCTTAAAACGGAGTCATGAACTTCTCGCACAGGACTAATGTGACTCGTAGGAACCGACCGCGTAGTCACGGGGCTCTCGGTTTGAGTGTATGACGTAAATTTGCAAAAAATTAGACTTAAGCATAAAAACATGCCATCAAAGGGTGAAAACGTAAAATAGCCATAAAACGGTCCCGTAAAAATCACGAACACCTCGCACGGGATTAATGTAACTCATAGAAACCGACCGCGTAGTCACGGGGCTCCCGGTTAGAGTGTACGATGTAAATTTGCAAAAAAAATAGACTTGAGCATAAAAACATGCCATCGAAGGGTGAAAACGTACAACAAGCACAAAACGGTCCCGTAAGAGTCACGAACACCTCGCACGGGACCAATGTGACTCGTAGGAACCGACCGCGTAGTAACGGGGCTTCCGGGTTGAGTGTACGACGTAAATTAGCAAAAAATTAGACTTGCATGCCATCGAAGGGTGAAAAAGTAAAACAACCTTAAAACAGTCCCGTAAGAGTCACGAACACCTCGCACGAGACCAATGTAACTCATAGGAACCAGCTGCCATTGAGAGAGCTAAAGAGTTTAACACGACCGTCAAGGGTAAATTCAATATATGGAGAAAAGAGTATGAAAATCCAAATTCTGATTCCACCTTGAAACTTATGCATGATCAGATTATAATGGCTAAAGCTTATGCAAGCATCGCAAAAGCTAAGAATGAAAGTGGTTTATATGATTCCTTAATTAAACATTCCAGGAGAAGTCAACATGCCATTGGGGAAGCAAATTCTGATGCCGGGCTTCAGCAAAGTGCACTTCATCGAGCAAAAGAAATGGATCACATTCTGTCTTTAGCTAAGGACCAATTATATGATTGTATGACAGTAGCAAGAAAGTTGAGGTCCATGCTTCAGTTGACCGAAGAGAATGTAAATTCACTAAGGAAAAAGAGTGCCTTCTTGATACAATTAGCTGCAAAAACAGTCCCCAAGCCATTGCATTGCCTTATGTAGTGCTCACAACAGACTATTTCTTACAGGGTTATGAAAACAAGAGGTTTCCAAACATCAAAAACCTTGAAGATCATTCTCTCTTCCATTATGCTATATTTTCTGATAATGTTCTCGCAACATCTATTGTTGTGAATTCAACAGTGTTACATGCGAATGAACCTGAAAAGCATGTTTTCCATATCGTGACTGATAAATTAAATTTTGCGGCGATGAAAATGTGGTTTCTTGCCAACCCTCCTGCAGGTGACGAAATCCAAGTGGAGAATGTTGATGAGTTTACATGGATTAATTCCTCTTATTGGCCTGTTCTACGTCAGGTTGAATCTGCTCAAATGAAAGAATATTATTTCAGGGCACATCAAGCATCTTCCCTCACTTCTGGGTCTGACAATTTGAAATATAGGAACCCAAAAAATTTGTCTAATCTAAATCATCTTAGATTCTACCTCCCGGAAGTTTACCCAAAGCTGGATAAAATCCTATTTTTGGATGATGATATTGTGGTTCAGAAGGACCACCTCTATGGTCTGTCAATTTGCAAGGGATGGTGAATGGGGCAGTGGAGACCTGCAAGGAGAGCTTACATATGTTTGATAAGTTTCTCAACTTTATTTTTCATGTCAGGTTTGTGACAAAAGTCACTAGATGTTTTTTCATTCACTTTCTTGGACTTCCGAAATATGGGTTTTTGTTGAGTTTTTTTATTTTACTTTTTTCTTTTCGTTACAGCAGAATTTAATAATGACAGGGTTATTGTTGCTCGAAGACATCAAAGGTGAAGACACTAGGTAATCTTAGTTTTTTCTAGATATCAACAAGTGTGATTATACCGAGGGAGGGAATTGTTGTGGAGAGGTGAACTGATAAAATACTGTCACCAGTCAACTCCTAGAGGGTGTAGCTGCTGCTGCAACAGCTATTTAAACATTCAAACATTCATGTTTAAATGTTGAAGTGCTATTTAAACCTAGAATGATAAAATTGTAGTGCTTATTTTAATGTTTTACATCAGCTATTTAAACATTCATTTTTATTTTATTTTTGACAACCTTATATTATTTGTTTAGAAATGCAGAAGATTCCAAAGTTATTTGAATCGGTTGATAAGTCGTCGTGGACAAAGTGAGCTAATCTCTAAGGACTGCAAGTTTGACCGAAGGTCTGGATAGGCAGGCCTCCAGCATGAGGTCATAGCAGCATACATTTTTTAATCTGCTCAGCTACACATTTGAGGAACAAAGTGAGTTTTCTACTTTCTTGCAAGTAGGAACTTATTTTTATTTTATTTGAGGAACATATGATAAGTAGGACCTTATTTTAATTTTATTTTTGTATTATTATGATCCTGGCCTGTCATTAATTGTGGAATTATAAGAAATTAAGAAAACTTCAGGCATATTTGATTCTCTTGAAGTAGTTTTCCATTGGCATAGCTGCATAGTTATATATTGTCCTAAGAAAATGGTGAATGAAAGTCCCCTATGACCAAAATTGAACGAGTACAATGAAGATTGAACAGTTCAAGTATGCTTGGCTGTTATAAATTAATTTTTTGGGGGAAAGTCACTTAAATGACTTACATAAGTTGTTTTTTGAGTTAAGGTTTAGCTTTTTGTTCCAAATTTTCCCTGGAACATATTTGCATTTAATTTCTGCTCAGATCACACATACACTTCCTAAAAATTCCCATGTATCTCTTTATTTGTTTATATTTTTTGTTTATATAGATTGTTGGTATAAAAAATGTAAACTCAAAACAATGTATTGAGAACACCTATCTGCTATGCGGGGACTGATTTATTCAGGTTGTGATTTTACGTGGACTGAAAACACCTCGAAGTGGTATATAGCTTTGTTTTTTCAGGATGTGGTTATATGTGGACTGATTTTACATTCACAACACTTAGAACAAGTATATTTTAACCCTTTCAAATATCTGGGGGTTCCTCTCATCACAACTAGGTTGAAGAAGGAGGATTGCTCTCACTTGGTGGAGAGGATAACTATGAGAACCAGATGTTGGACTAATAAATTCCTGAGTTTTGCAGGTAGGCTCCTCCTTGTGAAGACTGTGATTTTCAGCATCCAAGTGTATTGCACGTCTCATTGAACAAACAACAGAACCCTTCTCTTTCGAATTCATATTCATATAGAAAGAAGGCTTGCTATCCAACTCATCATCATGAACACCAAAACACCAACGGAAAGGGGGCGGTCTACTCTATCTATCTAAGCAATTCACCATCTTGGTTGGGCGGAACTAGGATAGATTTCTTAAAAGAATGATTCTTCTTAGGCTGAAACCAGCTCAATCAGATCCCTCTTTCCGGGGACTTGTCTTGTACTCCATTGGGCATCATTAAAAAAATTGAGCAGATTATGAGGAATTACTTATGGAAAGGGGATGAGGCTAATAGCAAAGGGGCAAAAGTTGCTTGGAAGGATATTTGTGTATCTCTGGATGAGGGGGGGCTAAATATCAAGTGTCTTGAGACTTGGAACAGAGCAGCTATGGCTAAGCACTTGTGGAATCTATGCAGTAAGAAGGACAGCCTATGGATCAAGTGGTGCAACATTTATAAGATCAAGGGAAGGAGCATCTGGGCTCTGAGTATCCCAAATGATTCATCATGGAGCTGGAGGAAAATCCTCAAGAGCAGAGAGAAGTTTAGAAGCAAAATTAAGACCATCATTGGGAATGGAAATCATGCTTTTATGTGGTTTGATAATTGGCACCCTAATGGCCCGCTGCACCCCTTATATGGGGGAAACATTGTGTATGACTCTGCTAGTAATCTAAAAGCAAAAGTTTCTGATTTTATCCACCACTTGGAGTGGAGATGGCCTTCAACTGTGACTTGGGAGCTGAATGAAGTTAAGAATGCTATTCTTCCTACTATTCAGGATGCGAATGATAATGTTGTGTGGCTGCCCTCTAATAATGGGAAGTTCACCATAGCTTCTGCTTGGGATCTTTTAAAGGCACATATGTGTAATACCCCGTATTTTTATGCTATATTAATTTGGGGGATTTATTAAATTTAATGAGAGTGTATTATTTAATAAAAATCCGGAAATTAATTATGTTATAATTATTGATGTGACGTGAGTTAGTAATTATATGAAATTTTTGAATATTACTTATGAGCATAGTAATATATGATATTGATTATTGTAAATGTCACGAGTGAATGAAATGGCAGTTTTGGGAATTTTAGTTGGGACGCGCCCGTGTCGCGTCGGGATTAATTATTAATATATAAAAGTGAATATTTTATAAATTGTCCGTATGGTCGTTTTGAGTGCACCGACGCGTCCGGAAGGGTCGAGATAGTCAGAAAAGTGTACCCGGGGGTTTAGTTTGGGTCTCGGGGTGTTTTTAGGCCTAATTAGTGACCCGGGAGGGCATTTTGGTCATTTTACAAAATAGGGTAATTAAACCCACGAATTTCAGCCATCCTTAGCAGCTATTTAGGTCTGCCTTTTAGGGTTAGAACATTCATAACCCTAGTACGGCCATTGGAGAAGAGAGGAGAGAGCTCTCAAGGTGATTCGAAGCCAAATACACCACCGTTTGCACCGCCGTCACCACCAACACGTAGATCTCGAGGAGGAGAACGCAACCACACCAAAATCAACAAGAAACCAGACCTCTGAAATCCCAGGCAAGTGTTTAACTTGCGTATTTTCGTTGGTGCAATATTCATATTAGTTAAGATTGATTAGGAGTATAATCTATGGAAGAAAACCCCACTTTTTGATAGGAATTTGCATGTAGAAAAGATTAAAACCATATTCTGGAAGTCTTATATGATGTAGATGATTAACCCACGAATTTTGATGATTATGTAGAAGGAAATTCTGGAGAAAAACTGATTAGAACAGAAGTTAAGAAAACTTAGGGTTCTTGATGATTAGATGAGATTTTAGGTTGTTTAATCATGTTTAATGATGGTTATACGCATGCTTAACGTTAGAAACATCTGGTAATATGTTATTATGTTTGTGGTATAAGTTTTGGGACGATTAGTGTTGAAAAATATGCATTTGGATGAAGAATTTTGATGAAACCCGTAACTGCACTTCTGCAGAAATCGAAACACCTGTTTGATCGATCGATCGACCCTAGAGCGTCGATCGATCGAGCCCCAGTCGTCGATCGATCGACCCTTCCTGGCAGCCTCTTATTTCCCCTTGTTTAATTAGTTGAATTAATTTACCGTGGAATAATTTTTGGGATTATGAATAAAATGTTTTGGGATATAGGAGAGACCAGTAGGACATATGATTAAGTGTTGAAGAACTTTATTATGTGACGATAATTGGGTTTTAGGGACAATTATTTAAAGAACGAGGAAACTACGTATTTCAAGTGAGAGATTACGTTAAATACTTAAGATAGTGCATAGACGTCTACCTACTGAATTTACTACTTGGATAGTTAGAATCCACGAGTGTTACATAATTAGTGAGAAAACCCTTCGAGTTAAGGTTAGAGACGAGACCTTATACGTAATCTTAATAATGTGAAATTTAGGATAAATGTTGTAATTATGGGTAATGTGAGGAACCTATATTAATATGATGAAATTGGTATATTTATATGATTGTGTGTGCATATATTATATACATGTGAAAAACGTACCCGCGCTACTTGCTATCCCTGAGGTTACCGCGCTGGGACGACCTTATCATGTGTTGCTTTTTGGGGGATATTGGTTCGTACCCTAGGAGATAGATATCCTTGGTACAGGCTATCGATTCGATAGTTCAGACGGTCCTATGAGGCGTGAGGGTATGTACTGACCTTTTAGAGACTTGGAATCTATACTTCGCCTCAATGTTGTTTTGTATATGTTAATACAGTTCGAGAGTGATTCCGAACTTGTATTTCCCTTTGTGTGAGCGATACCTGGATTGGATAGCAGAGTATGCCCGCACCATAATTTTAGTTGGGGTGCTAATATATATATATATATATATATATATATATATATATATTATCCGAGTAGTTTATATATATATATATGAGATTATGAAATTCAAACTACCTACTGTGACTTGATAAGTAGGACATGGTTGTTGACTCAAATAATAAATACTGTTTTGCGAAAGTATAATATGACACTGGGAAACTTTATAAATTAATGAAACTAAAATGAGAGTTGTGCTACACTTTGAAAGTAACCTTTTCATACGTTGACATTGTTCGGTTTTTAAAACTTATGAGTAAGTTAAGATAAACTAAATTATTGGGAAGGTTAGTATGATAATATGTTAAGTTAAACCATTTGGGGAAGGTTAGTACGATAGGCGTGCACACTAGAAGAGAGGTGAGAATTTCTCAAGAGAGTGTCGAACTAATATGTCATTTCATTGGCCTGTATCAATTTAAATACTTGCTAAACTAATTTTAAATCATACACACTTTCGGGCTCTGACCCGTTTTATCTCTCCCTCTCCCCCTTGTATATATATATGTATGTATTTCAGGTGCCCAGCCACAGGGGCGTCTTGCTTAGGATCTTTTGGAAGGAACGCGCTGCAGCTTAGGTGGGAGTTGCAGGTCTTTTGATTAGACGACTTCGTTCATTCAGATCCACTCCTAGCATTTTCATTCAGATGGGCATGTGTAGCCCTTTCCATTATTTCTTTATGTTGGGACCTTGTTATTTCAGTTATTTCCTAGTTCGTTATTTTGGGATTTTGTTCAGGACGGATGTATTACTTTATTTTCTCGCATGTTGACATTCGTTGATGAATGTTTCATATTTTGAATTCTTTCGTTCCAGTTTATTGTGGTGTGAATGTTATTCATTGAGCTTTGTTAATAATTTAAATAAATCTTTTCTTTAAATAAAATTTGGAAGTTAATGTTAAAAATTGGTTTTTGACACTTAGCTTAATTGTTTAGGGTGTTTAATTGGAAAGTTTCTTTTTACGACAGTGATGCTAAGAATGAACCAAACTGTTCACCTTGATTTAATTTAATAAAGGAGTGATCGCCCGGTATTTAATTAGGCGGGGTGTCACAATATGCCTATGGTTAACTGGAGCAAGTTTGTGTGGAGTAAGGTATGCATCCCTAAATGCTCTTTCATTACCTGGTTGGTGGTTAGGAGGGCCATCAACACTAAAGTTAAGCTACATGAGTGGGGGGTTTCTATGGATGACCTGTGTGAGTTATGTGGGAATGAGAGGGAGACATATAACCACTTGTTCACTCAGTGCAACCTTAGTAAAAGTATATGGCAAGAGGTGTGGCTTAGAAACCAATGCTATAGGGATACCCTGGATTTAAATAGTGAGTTGGATAAGGCTACTATTAACCACTCTACGAAGACTCTTTGCGATAAGATAAGATCTTTATCCTTTACTACTACTATCTACTGCATTTGGATGGAAAGGAATGCTAGATGCTTCAAGCATGTCTCCAATTCCCTTGACTCCATTATGAAGGGCATTGAAAACATGGTTCGAGCGAAAGTGCTTACCTGGAAAAAGGACAAAAGGAACTACGCAAACTGGATGGCTTGTATGTACTGGAACATTCCTGAAGATAGTCTTCTGTACTAAGGATTAGTCTAGTTTTTGGCTCTGCTTGTTGTTTTGTTTGCCTTTGGGGTATGCCCTGGGGTTCTTTTTCTTTTGTTAAGGTTTATTCCTCTGTAAATTCTTGGTTTTTTTATATACTCAATCTTTTCCCAAAAAAAAGTAAAACAGGGCGTTAGAGGGTGAAAACTCGAAACAACCCCTGAACGGCCTCGTGGGTGGCACCAACACCTCCCACGGGACCAATGTAACTCGTAGGAACTGATCCCGCAGCCGCGGGTCTCCCGATTTGAGAATACGACGATAATTTGCATATTTCTGGACTTAGGCTTAAAAACATGGCGTTAGAGGGTGAAAACCCAATTCAGCCCCCGAACGGCCCCGTGGGTGGCAAAAACACCTCCCACGGGACCAATGTAACTCGTAGGAACTGACCACGCAGCCGTGGGTCTCCCGGTTTGAGAATACGAGGATAATTTGCATATTTCTAGACTTAGGCTTCAAAATATGGCGTTAGAGGGTGAAAATCCAAAACAACCCCCGAACGGCTCCGTGGGTGGCGCTAACACCTCCCAAGGGACCAATGCTACCCGTAGGACCAATGCTACTCGTAGGAACTGACCTCCCAAAGGAAGTATGTAATACCCCGTATTTTTATAGCTTTTAAATTATGGAATTAATTAAATTTAATTGAGATAAATTAATTTAATTTTAATCCGGAATGCGCTTTAAATATTTACTAGCGTGACGAGAGTTAGTAATTATTGGAAATTTGATATTTGTTGAATATTACTGGATGAGTATAGTAATATATGAGATTTATTGTTATAATATTGTCACGTGTGAATAAAATGACAATTTTGGAAATTTAAGTCGGGACGCACCTGTGTCGTGTCGGAACTAAATGTTGATTAATAAAAGTGAATATTTTATAAGTTACCCGTATGGTCATTTTGAGTGCGCCAACACGTTCGGAAGGGTCAAGATAGTCAGAAAAGTGTACCCGGGGGTGTAGTTTGGGTCTCGGGGCATTTTTAGGCATAATTAGTAATCCGGGAGGGCATTTTGGTCATTTTACATTTTTGGGTAATTAAACCCACGAAAATTAGAGGAGTTATATCAGATACCTAGGTTACCTTCTAGGGTTAGAAACTCTAAACACAAGTGACGGCCATAGGAGAGGAAGGAGAGAGCTCTCAAGGCAAATTCAAGGCCCAAAATCAACGGTTTGCACCGCCGCCACCACCAACGCGTAGATCGCGAGACGGGGAACGCAACCATACCGAATTCGGCACCAAACCAAACCTCTAAAAATCCCAGGCAAGTGTTTATCTTGCTTATTTCGTTGGTGCATCTTTCATAATGTTTAGGAGTAATTAAGATGAGTTTTAATGGAGGAAAACCCGATTTATGATAGGAAAATCCATGTAGTATTGGTCTAATTGATAATTCTGGAAACCCTTGCCATGTAGAGGAATTTAAACCACGAAATTATGATGTGTATAAGAAGAGAATTCTGGAAATAATTGTTTGAACCATGTTTAAGAGAATTTTAGGGTTCTTGAGATTTTGTATGAAATTGGGGCTGTTAATTCATGATTTAATCACAAAAATTCACATGCTTTACGTTGAAAATACCTAATATGATGATATAAGGTTAGTAACATCAATTCTGGGACGATTGGGATTAGATAATATGGAAATTGTTGGTGTTTGGAGATGAAACCCGTAACTGCAGAATTTCAGTTTTCGCAGACCTGCTTGATCGATCGATCAAAGGTTCGATCGATCTAGCCCCAAACCTCTATCGATCGACCCCTCCTGGCAGACTCCTATTTCCCTTATTAAATGAGTTAAATTCAATTTATTGTGAGAAAATTCTTGGGTATCCTTAATGAAATGTTTTGGGAGATAGGGGAGACCAGTAGGACATGTGAATAGATTTTAGGACCCTTGATGTCGGGCAAAGATTGTATTTTGGGATAATTACATAAGGGTCGGTGAATTTATGATTTAAAGAGAGAGACACGTAAGAGAGTTACTTTGGGACAAATGTGTATACCTACTGAATTTTATACTTGGGAGGATAGAATCCATGAGCGCTATGTAGTAAGTGGAAAAGTTCCTCAAATTAAAGTAAAATGTGAATGGTTATACGTGATAACTACATAATGTGAAATAAATGCGAATGACGTAATTATGGGAATTGAGAACTTACCCATTATTGATATGGTAATATTAGTATAGTTATATGATTGTGTATGCATATACTATCTATGTGTGAAAATCATGCCCACGCTACTTGCTATCCCTGAGGTTTCTGCGCTGGGACAGTCTTATCTCGATGGGACCTCTATGGGGGATATTGACTTGTACCCTAGAAGATAGATATCCTTGGTACAGGCTATCGGAATGATAGTTCAGACGGTCCTAAGAGATGCGGGTATGTGCTTTCCTCTTAGAGACTTGGAATCTATGCTTTGCCTCATGTTGTTTGTGTATAGGTATCCTTGGTACAGGCTATCGCAGTGATAGTTCAGACGGTCCTACGAGACTTGGAACCTATGCTTTGTCTCAATATTGTTTGAGTATATGTTAATACAGTTCGAGAGTGATTCCGAATCTGTATTCCCTTAGTATGAGTGATACGGGGATTGGATAGTAGAGTATGCCCGCACAATAGTTTTATTTGGGGTGCTGTTGTGATATATATATTTTGTGAGTAGTTAATATATATATGAAATTCTGAAATCTAGAACTGCCTACTGTGATGTGATATGTAGGACATGGTTGATGACTCAATTATAAATACTTATTTGAAAAGTAGAATATGTCACTGGGAAACTTTATAAATTAATGAAGCTAAAACGAGAGTTGGGCTACTAATTGGAAGTATCTTTTTAAACAATGATATTGTTTGGTTTTAAAAATCTTATGAGTAATTTGAGATAAGCTAAATTGTTGGAAAGGTTAGTATGATAAAATGATAATACAAACCGTTGGGAAGGTTAGTGCGATAGGTGTGCACATTAGAAGAGAGGTGAGAATTTCTCAAGAGAGTGTCGCACTAATATGTTGTTGCATTGGCCTGTATCAATTTAAATACTTGCTAAACGTATTTTAAATCTAACACACTATCGGGCTCTGACCCGTTTCGTTTTCTCTCTCTCTCTCTCTCTTGTATATATATGTATGTATTATAGGTGCCCAGCCACAGGGGCGTCTTGCTTAGGATCTCTTGGAAGGAACGCGCTGCAGCTTAGGTGGGAGTTGCAGGTCTCTTGATTAGACGACTTTGTTCATTCGGATCCACTCGTAGTACTTTCATCTAGTTGGGCATGTGTAGCTCTTTCCATTGTTCCGTTGTTATTGGACATTTGTATTTCAGTTATTTCCAGTATTGTTACTATGGGACTTATTCAGTTTGGATGTGTGACTTTAGATTTCGTATGTTGACATTCGATTGACGAATGTATTAAATTAATTGGATTATGTTGCAGAATTTAACGTAGTGTGATTCTTACTTATTGAATGTTGTTAATAAAATAAATGATTTTTCTTTAAATAAAATTTGGAAAGTATGTATAATAATGGTTTTGACACTTAGCTTAATTATTTAGGGTGTTTAAATTGGAAAAAGTAATTTTACGACAGTGATGCTAAGAATGAATCAACTGTCCACCTTGATTTTAATTTAATAAAGGAGTGATCGCCCGGTATTGGTGTCACAGGTGGTATCAGAGCATCAGGTTCTAGTGTCCTTAGGATCTGTACGGCTTATTATGCTTTCAGCATTGCTTTGTTTGATATAGAACCCTATGTTTAGGATTGTCGATTCCTTTGACGAGATTTTCGTTCTCCTGTTATAATGTGTACACATTAGTGAATTCTAGTTTCGTTCGGATGTGTGCGTGTGCCGAGCGATGACGGATGTTAGAAGAGGACCGTTAAGCGTACATCAGGAGGCAGGGCTCAGTTGAGATTATGAAATATATCCGAGGATGATGACCGTAGTCGAGGTCACCTCCATTGTGGCACGAGAAGCCAAGACTAGAAAGGCGACTAAGGTGCAGCAATGATTTTCAAATGCTGTTATAGTCAAATGAGGTGCGAGGGTAATTTAATACCCCGTATTTTTGGCGATATTTATTTTTGGGATTAATTAATTAAATGGGGCTAGAATCCGGCTAGCCAAATTAACCCAGCCCTAATTTCCACCCAGCTTAACAGCGATGTCTAAACCCAACCCTAGCATTAGGTCCACCCCTAGTTACTCTCCTTCTACAGTTGTTACTCCCACTACCATGGTTTCCCCCACATCTGCTGGAGTGTCCACGATTAGCCAACATGCCCAAACTGTCATTGTTCCTCGTGGTGGTGAAGGCTGTGATGATGCTATGGAAGGAATGGAAGAAGGACAAATTGGTACTGTTGAAGACCACATCGCAGCTACTCCCAATGGAGACATGATGAATGATTTGGTTATGGAGAAAAGGGCATATGCCAATTTCATCGAAAGCATGGGTCTGTCTCATGACGACATAATGCACGCCAGGTATTCACTGAAATCTCCTTGTGAACAGTTGGGAAAAAGTACAAATTGCCCAATAATTAAGGCTACCACACCACTGAGGCAATCACTGGAGGTGGGAAACATTGGAAGCACAAGTGAAACAGAGAATGTGGGCAGAGGAATTAAGGAAGAGATTAGACAACCTAACAAATCGTGGAAGTCAGTCATCACAAGTAGGAGTGACCCTAAGAATGACCCTAAATTTATTCTCCAATACCACAAACCTACTATTGTTGATGATAGGATTCAAGTTAATCCTCCTATAGAAGTGGCCAAACTTGGGTACTCCCAGATGGAATGTGCTGCTGTGGGATTTTTTCTGGGTAAGAATCTTCCCTATTCTCTAGTTAAGAACATTGCCCATAGAATTTGGGATAAGCATGGGTTAAGTAAAGTAATAGCCAATGATCAAGGACACTACATATTCATGTTTGACAACCAGAATTGTAGGGATGAGGTGGTGGAAAATGGGCCTTGGCATTTTGTTGGTAATGCCATTATCCTGCAGAAATGGTATCCGGAGTGCAACTTTGCTAAAGAAGATATTGAGAGAGTTCCAGTTTGGGTCATGTTTCACAATGTCCCTATGCAGTTTTGGACTGCAGAAGGTTTAAGCTACATAGCATCTGCTGTTGGTGTTCCATTATATGCTGACTCTATCACTGAAGAAATGCGGAGAATAAGCTATGCCCGTATTTGTGTTGAGATAAAACCTCAAAAGAAATTCCCCACAACCATTGATTTGAAAATGGAAAATGGGGAATTTTCTCAGATTAAGGTTGAATATCAAGCAATGCCTCACTCTTGCAGCCACTGCATCGCCTTTGGTCACACAACTATAAAGTGCACGAAGAAAGATAAGGGAGTGAGAGGGGAAACCATTCCTCCAAAGTCAACTGTGGAAGAGCCTAACCATGATGGATGGAAAACCGTAGGAGGCAAAACTAAACCTGGTCTGAAGGACTCAAGCCTGTGCATAGCTGCTATTGAAACAACTTCCAACTCTAACCCCCCTATATTGGAAGCTGCTACTGAACCAAACCCCATACCCAAACTTAACTCCCCCAAATCTACTTCCACCAACTCGTTTGAAGCCTTAATGGATATAGATTCTGAGGACTACACGACGGAGACTACTCCCTTGCCTTCTGGTATTGTGCTAAAGATTAAAGCTGTGGATGAGCTGTCTACCAAAATCAAGACTGATGAATCTCCCCTATCTTCTAAGGGGAAGAAGAAGAAGAAGGGGGGTACCAAACAACAATTCAAATGACCAAGATTGTGTCCTGGAACATTAGGGGTCTCAACTCCCCTCACAAACAGCAGGAAGTGAAGAAGTTGATTTATGATAATAAGTTAAGCCTTGTTTGTCTCCTTGAATCTAAAGTCAGAAGGAACCACATTGCCAAGGTGGCTGCCAGTTGCTTCTGGAATTGGAAGTATAGTCACAACTGCCCAGATAATGGTGGGGTAGCTAGAGTGATCTTAGCATAGGACCCAATTACATTTGATGTGGAGATTCTCTTATCCCATCCCCAAGCTCTTTTTTGTAAGATCAAGTGTGTGGGGGTCAAAAACAA